>OY770143.1:7194583-17194583 GCA_963669345.1 Gortyna flavago
CGCTAATTTTGTAGGTATGCCCAGTCCAAAGGTTTATTTAGTCATTGATCCATGACCTAAACTCAATGCTTCTGTATTATGTTTTGTGATTCTGTCAAAGAGAATGAGGCAGGGCCTGTGAGACGTACGGCCGCATTCCAAATTGGCTATAATCGCTCATATCACTCAAATCGTCTCACATGCGTTCTGTACATGGTTCCGTATTAAGTTATATTACGATAATGACAGCTGAGAGCTGTCAACAATTCGGATCGCTCGTGAGACGTGAATGCGTCACAGTGCTTACTCAATGTCAAAACAATATTGCAGCAGTATTTCTTTGTATAAACACCACATTTCTTCTTCAGTTCTTCTTCTTTGGTTAGGCAGCGACTGTCAGCCAGAAGCACAATTTCGAAAATGGCACGTTAGTTTAATTTAGAGATATGATGCAACTCAAAACAAAACACACATCCTCATCCTCACATACACACACTGTCATTTTTGACGGCGGTCGCTCACGGTGATATTATTACAAAGCATGGTCGGCCAATCTATGTTCTGTGTGGTCGGCCGTCGCGCGTCGGCGTTATTGCAAGATGGGGCAAGCCATGTCGTCATCTATGACGATTCACGAGACAATCGGGACATCGTTATCGCGCTCACGCTAATTCGGTCAGGTGTAAATACGCTCAAATCGATTACATCGATTCGATTATATTCCCAATTCGGAACGCAAAAGCACACCATGTTTGACAGTTTGACAGTGACGTGACGTTTATTTTGAGCGGGACGGGACGATATTGTTTTTGGTTTTTGTTTGTTGTGAGATTTAATCCTAATAAACTGATGAAAACTGTTCCTAATAAATGGACTCACTTGGATAAAAATGGATGATTCTCAGAGCTCCGATTTTTTGTCCGAAAGCATAGATATATTTTGCAATAGCCCTACCGACCCAGCGACTGTATCCTTTTGAAATTTGAATAAACAACTTTATTTACCACTTTCAGTTTTTCAATGGTTCTGTTATTTTCTTTTACGAAAATATATTTTCTTAACCAAACTAACAGATGGACACAGTAACATACGAATCTTTGGTATTTAATACAAAAACAGCAATTACAAGTTTAAGAAATGAAATAAAAAAGTCAACATTTTCTGTTTACTTCTCGACTCTTCTAAATGACTGCGGTACTTGTGTTTCTCAGGTAAACAAACACTACATCTTTGTAATATACATATAAATCGAAGATTATAGGCCTATTATGCCTTCATTGCACAGAAACAGTTGTTAAAAAAAAGTCTTACTTTCTAGAGTTTGGACCTCATCACAGAACTACTGGCTGAAAAAAGTCTGAAACAGAATAAATTACAAGAATATATTAATGATGCAGTATGCCTTCTACAGTTATTATCAGATTTAATTAAACAAGTCATAGAAACAATGTCAATGGAGTGTTGTTCTATGAAAATATTCCCAACTGTAACTGGCCGTATTATTATGTTAGTGTTTATACACTGTAAAGATAGGTAAGTGTGGAATGATTTATCAGAACAACTTTATCTTCCTCATCACCCTTACCTTATTGGTGGTCAATCCAAGGTTAATAAAAAAACTAAACAGGAGTAGGAATGTATCTGAATCAGATCCATAGATTCGTATTATACTTTTTAGGCCCTCAATCAGAATGGTCAACCAACTAATATTAGCTAATACTCAAATCTCAATTGCTTATAGTCGAGACTTATCAAGCTATCAGAAACTGGGACTACTTTGGCTGACATCTAGAAATTGTTCCTAATTTAATTTCAACCAAATGAAATTGATTTTTCGGTTTATTGTATTTTACAATGATAATTATGAAAGATGGCATTATACTAATGATAATTATGAAAGAAATGATGGATGCACTGTGAGAATGATGATATGGTTAGAAAAGGGGTGAGAACAGAGATGACGACTAAAACAGAAGTATGGAAGAAACAAACATGTTGCGCCAACCCCAAAATAAATTGGGATAAGGGCATGAGAATGATGATGATCAACAGTAATGTTATGCTTTATGTTTTCAGTGAATCTCTCTATGGAAGTTGGTTGAACTGCGTAGAGAAGCAATTAAAGGACTTATTCAGAACATGCCATGAACTTCAGTTGACATACTTGATGGTTTTAGAAAAACATTTCATTTTTGATTTAACTGAAGGAAAAGAGCAGGATATTCTTATTGAAGGTGATTTGGAAAGTAGCAACATATAAATGACCATTACTCATTCTTTTTTACTTGTAAAATAAATTTTGGGCTTAATACAAAGTAATAGTGTTATATATCAATGTGATTATGACTGTTCTAACACCAACTCTGCACCAACTGCAGTTTTATTCTGATAACGACGGATGAGTTTTCTTGTCTTAGATGGCAAACAAAATAAACATTTCATACTTGTTTCCCTAATGGGTTTGGTAGGGCTGGCACACCAGCATTTTACAAGCCACATTGTAATTCCCATGTGCCAATGTGTTTACAAGTACAAACCCAGGCTCAGGGCTAACTGAGAATTTTTTTAAATGGAGAACTTAATAACTGTTTATAAAACCTTAATTAATTTACACCATTATTATTATGGTGCAAGGCAAACCTCGGTTCCTAGAGCTGCTTGGGAACAGTCTTTATTGAATGAGTCCACCATACATATTCAAAGACATTGGCTACTTCCTAAAATAACAGAAATTATTTTACTGTTTCAGCTCTAGACATCAACTTGAAGATAGGTGAAATAGTTCAGAGCCTGGATGTGAAAACTATGGCTGAACAGTGGAAGGCTTACACAGTGATATGTGAAAAATACTCCAGCTGTTTAATGGATAAGAAGATCTACAGTGACTGCACTAGAATCCTGTGTTGCATGGTCACTAATAATATTAAAACAGCTTTCGAGGTAATTTAATTGTTGGAATCAGACCAGCCAATGTAGAAATCCTTTAGGCAAATTGTAGAAGTCTAATCACAAATATTATGGGTTGAATTATAACTAAACTAAATAAGTATATAAATTATGATAAATATGACATAAGAGTAGTAGTACACTTCTTTGCTAATTGAAATGGTCTTTGGAGTATTTTTATCTCACGAAGCGACGCGTGCTTTACTTGTGGTAACCAAGTGTACAAACACGATGTGAATGTGTGAGTCGATGTCCCTGCCACCCAGTATTTCACTGAGAAAAAGATATATTGTTTACAGGAGAATCAAGAAGAGAAACTAGTTTTGAGGTCATTAAAAGTAAGCAGTTTCACTCTGAAAATATTATTAAGAGTCTTTACGACTTTCAAGCATGCCGTATTGAAAGATCATGCATCTATTGTGGATCTTCTACTTTATGTTCATTTGTAAGTAATATTTTATACTTAAGTTTATTTTGTCTATTGGTTTGCTGCAGTGTCCTTTTGTTGTGTAACGGCTGACGCAGATTTGGGCGAGCTGCACCGTTTTGCAAAAAGCCTCCTATTTCCTATATCACTTTCGTAAATGTTGTATGGATCACCGCACACATCAGGGAGGCCACACCGCACTTTTTTGTATCGAAATGCGATGCACTGCAGCCCGACGCGGCTGTAATGTGCGCTTTAAGGAACATGACATACAATCCAAATCGTGTCTCTATTTGCAATGGTTTTGGCGTACGCCGACTGTCAAGTCAGTCGTGGAACTGTTTAATTTGTTTGTGTAGAATTGCGTACTTAGGAGGAAACACGGCTCTTTATGAGGAATCTTTAATTAAGCGGATAAGAACAGTAAACGAACCAACAAATGGTAATCTTTGGAAAAAATGCAAATAATACAATTTGCCTCATGGAGTGACGTGCCTCTAGCTGGTGTTACGTTTCCACTTGAGTTGTCTTGTTTCGAGGCGCCTCTTCAACCAGGCCACCTCTAGTTGATACGTAGCTAAAGAAAGTTACATAACCATTTGGGCAATACCGAAACATGCACGTCAACAAAACGTAAACAACAGCCATAAACAGGTTTATTTTTTAATAATTATATTAATTATCATTTAATTGGTTTCAGAAATAATGAAGCTTATCTACACACAATGCGTGGGAAATCGCCACAGTTTATAAATCTTGTCAATAACAATGTTACTGGTCCAGTTAGCTTACTGCTAAGAGAATTGATGATGGATGACACATTATTGGCTGTAAGTATTATAAGTACATACCTACTTGTTATAATAATTAAAAAAAAACATTCAGGTGCTATTAATATAATTGGAGGTTTGTACAATTTTTTTATGAATAAGAGCAGTAGTGGGCCAGTGGTAACGGCCGCGAGAGTTGAAAGTCGTAGGTTCGAACCCAGAGCGGCACTCTTTTTGTGTAGCCTATACTGTTTCAGTGCTGGGCAAAGGCGGGAAAAGTGGCCCAAACCTGCCAGGAACTCTTTTCCCGTGCCACCTCGAACCAGCCCTCGCGGTACCTTCGCGTCCAGGTCAGCTCGCCACCGCTTTTACTTGGTGTAAATTATTTCGTCACCACAAAAATTCGAATACATAATATGTGACATTACCACTGAGCCCGCGTGGTGGGTTACGGTACACTCTCACAGCGAAGAGGCCTGTATCCCAGCAGTGGGAACACTGCTGTGGGGAGGCTGGTTATGCTATGCTTATGCTTATTTATTAACAACAACAGACTAATGACTACGGTACTTGGATAATATTACTGCTTATGTACCTAAATTGTTAAATTAATACAAAGTCAAGTCAAAACATTTATTGTGATTACAGCATTTACAGGTTCTTTTGAACTTGAAGGAATTGAATGAATTTAGCACATGATTCTAGACATAATCATGTACCTACTTAATCCATGGCTACAGTTTGCGCGACGATGTTCCTGCCACCTTGTAGATTTTTGTTTTAAATAGAATTTTAGAAATGTCAGTTGTTGTTATTAATCACGAGGGCGTAACTAAAAGGCGGGGCGAATTTAGTGTTCTCCTATAAAAATTAATGAGCATAATAAAGGTCAACGCACACCGGCGGGCGGCGAAGAACGGCATCGCGGCGCATCCCACGGTGTGCCGGGGACGTGCGGGCCGCTCCCCGCCTGCCCCGGCACACTCCGGCGCATCCCACGGTGTGCCGGGGACGTGCGGGCCGCTCCCCGCCTGCCCCGGCACACTCCGGCGCATCCCACGGTGTGCCGGGGACGTGCGGGCCGCTCCCCGCCTGCCCCGGCACACTCCGGCGCATCCCACGGTGTGCCGGGGACGTGCGGGCCGCTCCCCGCCTGCCCCGGCACACTCCGGCGCATCCCACGGTGTGCCGGGGACGTGCGGGCCGCTCCCCGCCTGCCCCGGCACACTCCGGCGCATCCCACGGTGTGCCGGGGACGTGCGGGCCGCTCCCCGCCTGCCCCGGCACACTCCGGCGCATCCCACGGTGTGCCGGGGACGTGCGGGCCGCTCCCCGCCTGCCCCGGCACACTCCGGCGCATCCCACGGTGTGCCGGGGACGTGCGGGCCGCTCCCCGCCTGCCCCGGCACACTCCGGCGCATCCCACGGTGTGCCGGGGACGTGCGGGCCGCTCCCCGCCTGCCCCGGCACACTCCGGCGCATCCCACGGTGTGCCGGGGACGTGCGGGCCGCTCCCCGCCTGCCCCGGCACACTCCGGCGCATCCCACGGTGTGCCGGGGACGTGCGGGCCGCTCCCCGCCTGCCCCGGCACACTCCGGCGCATCCCACGGTGTGCCGGGGACGTGCGGGCCGCTCCCCGCCTGCCCCGGCACACTCCGGCGCATCCCACGGTGTGCCGGGGACGTGCGGGCCGCTCCCCGCCTGCCCCGGCACACTCCGGCGCATCCCACGGTGTGCCGGGGACGTGCGGGCCGCTCCCCGCCTGCCCCGGCACACTCCGGCGCATCCCACGGTGTGCCGGGGACGTGCGGGCCGCTCCCCGCCTGCCCCGGCACACTCCGGCGAATCCCACGGTGTGCGGTAAACTTAACATAATGCCCCGCGCCGTTCGCCGACGTGAGCTGGTCTTAATTGTAATAATCCCACCTATAATCATTGTAATTGTATTGGTCAGCACTGCATATTATATTCTCAACAACATTCACAACGCTTTGCATTTCAAATAACTTGTTTTTCTTAGCAATAATTATTTTTCTGCAAAAAAAAGTGAATATAATTTATTATTTCTTAGTTTATTATCTAATGAGCATACTGATGATTAGAATTATTAAAGGAAAATATAGTTAGGAAAATTGGAACCAAATTCATTCTAATCTAATCTAAAGCATCATCAATCATTTAAAAGATCGCTCTTAGCGATAAGACCGCCCATTGTGTCACCCTTTGTACAGTTTCTATATTTATGTCTGTAATATATATGGGTTGCATAATAAAGAGTATTCTATCTATCTATCTAGCCTTTATTGTCCCATTGCAGGGCACAGGCCTCTCGTCACTTAAAAAAAAAATCATTGTTTGTTGATTTCAGTTCATCTGTAACTACAACGTAAATGAGATAAGCAAAGATGACAAGCTGCTTGGCATGATACTTCTTATAATATCAGTAATTAAAATATTAGTACAAAAAAGTGGAGACCAGTCATTACAAGTATCAAAGCATAAGTTGATCAACGTTGTTTACAACTTATTGCCACATTGTAAGTAAATATTTAATTTTAATCTTCTACTTATTGAAAATCTTAAATTCACTTACTGACAGACAACAGATACTGTTGAGGCTATGTGTTCTAATCTGCGTTCGCATTTTATTTGCCAAAAATGCAAACAAATATGAATTAATGGAAAAATAACTTTATTTCCTAAACAATAAAGTTCAGTTTACGCTACAACTTCAAACATTTTTATAACTTTTTCAAGTGCTAGTTACTCTGAAATCATTTTAGTCGTCTTTGAAATAAAGTTGATATTTGTTTAACTTGAAATAGGGTGGGGGTGTGCAGCACTGCGCACTTTTAGTATAGACTCTAGAAGCATGCAATATTGCGTAAGAATTTCTTATAAACGAAGGTGAGCACTAAACAAGGATTTTTGATGATTCATTCCTTAGAGGGGGTTAAAAATAAGGGATGAAAGTTTGTATGAAAGTTCGTCATTTTTGGCGATGGGAAATCCCTTCAACCGGACTTGTAGTTCTATAAGTTGATATACCTTTTAGGATGTAATGCTTGTATGTGTCATAAAAAGACATTTTTCTTTTATCACGATTTGATATTGATACCCGCCATATTATATACATATGTGAAGTTTCGCCAGTCAATTTAATTTGATCCTGTCATAAAATAACTAACTAGCCTTTGCCCGCGGCATCTTCCGAGTGGACGTCGGAAATTATCCTACGGGAACTCGAAGTCTTGACCCAGGTCATGGTCTATTGGTGTGCCACGTTGTAATCCGCTCAGCCGTTAAGGCGTGAAAAGGGACAGACAGAGTTACTTTCGCATTTATAATTAAAGTATCGATTTCAGGTCACGTCTGGTTCAATATGGGCCTCACATTTAAATGTGAGAAGTCAAGCCGCCAGTTCCAAACACACGGGTTATATGAACACTTACTAGTACAAACGTTCACATTGTCAGCTACAATGAATAATGAAGAGGTTAACGTATTGGAGAAGAGAATGGTGGAAGCCATACTTAGCACTGATTGCTTGAGTGCTTTGTTCTCTGCTAATTTATGGGTGCTTCTGGCCAGGTATGAAAAAAAATGCAATGTTTTGTGGAACAGTGTCAGTGAAAAGAGATTTCTGTAATCGATTCGACTATTCTGTGATTGATTAATAGTTATGAGGGTTCTGTCTTCGATTTATCATGACAAAAGCAGGAGTAGGGATTTCTAAAATCAGTCAATGTGAGTACTTAAATAATACTCAGAAAACAATGGTTTAAGTCTATAATTTCTTAATTATTTTAGAGGGGCTTGTGGCTAAATGATATCAGTCGCACGGGTATCGACCCGTGCAGCTGATATCATCTAGCCAGATGGTTAAGCCTGCCGGGGCAGCGGCATTGTGCCGGGCAGCGGGATTCTGCCGGGGCAGCGGGATTCTGCCGGGGCAGCGGGATTGTCCGAAAGGGTTACCGCTACCCCGGAACATAAAGGGCTAAGGAAGGAACACGGATGGGTTTTAGTCAATAAGAGTCTCTCCCTTCCGCTCCACCCAGAGCGGGAGGGGTCATTTGATGATTTCCAATCCTTAAAAAAAAAAAAAGATGGTTAAGCTACGCTTGTCACGATCGGTTCGTGGATGGGTAAAACACTGGTATTCAGCTGCATCCAATTAGACTGTAAGCCAACTCCAACATAGGAAAAGGCTAGGCAGATGACACTAAACATATAGGTACTTTGTTTTGTCGTCTTAATTTCTACTATACCTCAAAATCGATTTACTCGAATGACGATTTACTGTTTCAGGACGTTGACCCGACAGTTACTATTACCACAAGTCATATCATTGTGTAAGATGTATCAAAAACTGGAAAATAATCCTCTATTCGTTGATTCACCGCAAAAAGTACATTTGACACATACTGTTACCGGATTATTTGAAGTAATGCACGACGAAGACAAAATAAAAGTCTTTAATATGTTCTCTTTAAGTGATGATAAAAATATTAGTTTATGGAGTTGCCTGAAACTGTATAACTTACCTAATGAGACACAGCTGGACGGCGAGCTAGTTGTAATGGAGAAGTTTAAGTTTGAAATGCAGGGCATTATGGCTACTGAAAATGCTGTGGATATTGACGAACTGGTGAGTAGGAACTGTTTTCATCTCAAGACCTGTCGGTATTATTATTTATTAATTAAACACTTTACACACAAAACAATAAGGCTTGTGGGTACTCAGGTTTGGGGAGGCCTAGTGTCCAGCAGTGGACGTCTTTCGGCTGAAATGATGATGAATGTGGGTACTTGGTACCCCCTTCCCTTCGTCTCCCTCGGCTAGACTCCGTTTTACTTATAAAATTGTTGTAGACATAGGTTTTTTTTTAAAGAGTTATAGAGTAGGGCTGCTTTTTGTTGGAAATATCTGCGTTTACGGTAATTCTTGAAGGACTGAAAGACACCAGCATCACTACAATTTGAACCTTATGCGTAAGTTATAGAAGACTCAAAACGCGAATGCATTTTTTGTTTTTTTTTGTGAAATACCGATTAACTCAGGCGCTATCTTAAACTCGTGAGAAGCGACATAATGCTAGTTATTTTATAAAATAATGTTGGACAACCAAACCATAGTTATGGAATTTTTTATTTATGTATCTTAAAATATACTTACAATACCGCATTTACTTGACTTTAATAGTCAACCGACAATAGACATGCATTGTTATTTTTTTTAAATGTAGATATAATTTAATAACGTCGGGTATTCCCATTCGAAGCCACCTATCCATACTATTATTATAAATGCGAAAGTGTGTCTGTTACCACTTCACGCTTAAACCGCTGGACCGATTTAGATGAAATTTGGTATAGAGATAGTTTGAGTCCTGGGAAAGGACATAGGATAGTTTTTATCCCGACATTCTCACGGGATCAACACTTATGCGGGCGAAACCGCGGGGCGCAGCTAGTAATAAATATTTCAGTTCGATGATTGGATGGAGGTCGCGGGAATTCGCTGGATGCGAGAAGCACAGGACCGGTTGATGTGGTGACACTTGGGGGAGTCCTATGTCCAGCAGTCAGTCAGTCGGACATCTTTCGGCTGAAATGATAATGATGATAAACAATTTCAGATGTTAACAAAACATTTTTTTTTTTCAGATAAACGTAATTAACTTAGCAAGTTCTTGTTCAATAATAAATAGAGAGGATGAAATGGAGACTTTGTTAATACAAGCTTGGATGAAGGCTTGCCCTAAAAATCTTCAACACATAGTCAACGAAGTTAATAAGGGCACTATATGGTATTACAGATATATAGAAGCCCTAGTAGCACTAACTAACTCAACAGAACATATATTCCACGGGAGCAGCGCTAATTTAGTGAAGGTAAGTTTTAGACCTTACTCAGGCCACCTCACCACACCCCACCTCACCTCACCTCAGTTCACCTTAGTTCAGTCACGTTTGAATACATAAAATACTATATTGACTATTAATTTTCCAATAGTCGTGTGTTTTACGTGTAGTTAATAGAGCATTTAAATAACTTAATACTTATGGACTAAGGCAAAATTTTTCACGCACTAGTCCCACGCACAACGGACTGAATGTCTAAGGCGTCATCTCCACGAGAGAGAGAATCGCAGCGACAGTCTCGCCGTGCCATCCAATTAAATAGAAACTTGAATCAATCTCCATATGGTGATATCATCGCAACGATAATTTTATGGCACCGCAAAACTATCGCCGCAATTTTCTCGCCCGTGTAGATGGCGCCTAAGTGCGGAAAATGGACTCCACATACATACATAATGGAATTGTGTATGTATGTGGAGTCGCATCCCGTCGCTCGCCTGCGCTATTGCTTTTTAGTTTTATTATCAGTATATACCTAGATAATGCAGCCTTATGACCCTAACATTAAAAAAATTGGATTTAAAAATCGAGTAGGTAGGTAGCAAACTTTTTGTAGAATTTTCGGATTCCCTTGTTTTGTAAGTGCAAAAATCGACAAAAATAAAACACCACTACAAGGCCTTAAACAAATTGTTAAATTTCTTCATGCATGATGCTTGCGCCTTTTCCCCGCTGATTACGACATTTATAATGTAGGTACAGCAAAAACTGCCTTCTCTTTTTGGAGGATTATTTTGTGATGATTTTGATTTAGAACACTTTCTGGTAACGGGAGTTTCTGAAGTGGGGTTTGATGGCGCCATCAAACACCACTTCACTCCAGAAGATGAGTATATTATATTCATCTTCTTATCTCAGCTGTGATCTTCAGAAGTATCTAAAAACGAAAGCCCCCCATGTTTTTGTTCTACTAAACCATGTGCTACATTCGTATCAGTAATGGCGTATTAGTAATGGGCCTTTGAAGCATTTTACACATGGTTTTATGATATAAGTTCTTCAACTAATTTATTTTACGATTTTAGGTTCTACACATTATTTCGCAAATTGTCCAGTCAGGGTGTAAAGAGTTGAAATTACTATTGATTAATATTCTATGTAAATTAGCGAATTTCGAAACATATGATATGAATAAACATCTGGTGGATACGATACTCACGCGAGCATTTAGCGAATTATTTCAAGACACGGATTTGACTCTTAAGAATAAGTTGTTCAATATGCTGAGGAAGTATAGAACTAATACCCTGGACCAAATAGTTTCTAAGATAATCAATGAAGACGACTCCTTGAGAGAAACCTGGAGTTGCTTTATAAGACAAGGAATATTGAAGAAAGAAGCCATTAACTTGAAGGAACATTTACTTCACACAACGGACTTTAAATATAGTCACAAATGTCTACAAGATGTCAATGATATCATTGATTCAGGCTCCGTGAATGTGCAGAAGTCATTGAGTAATAATTTTGATTTTGTTGATATCGATTCGCTGTTTGACGCCGAGAGCCATGCAGAGCCTGCGTGCAAAAAAGCAAAACTCAACACCAATGAAGTAGAACAAATTATAAGCAGGCTGGAAACTGACGCATCTTCGCTTTGTAAAATAAAAGAAAACATCTTTACTATTGAATATTTGAATAGAATTAAAAATGTACGCAACAAGTTGAACAATATACTTGATTGAGCTCATGGTTTTTTTTATAGAAATAAAACAAAAAAGTATTTCACATTTATATTTATTGTTGTGTTAAAAAAAATCTTTACAAATAAGTGAAATATAGTAATCATTATAATAACCGTACTTAAAACCAGTATTATGATTACACTGTCATATAAGATCTTCACTATAAAGGTTTGGACATGAAACATCTAAAGGGGATAACATTTAACAGTGGCCGAGAGTATAACGACCATGCAATTTATAGTTATGGCAGTGTAACAATACTGGCACACGAGAATAAACTAAAATAGATTTAATTGATACTCGGAGGTAATAAGACCTTAGTTCACATGTCAAATAGTATCAACTATCATCAGTCGCACTTGAAATTTATGACTTCACCCTAAATCGCCGATACATTTACACTTGGTACAGTTGTACAGTACCGTAGACCGAAGTATAAATGTCGTGTAACACAGCAACAGTTACTAAATAAATTCTAGTTAAATATTTATATCTAACATACATCATTCACATAGCTTAACCCTATTCGTTCTATTGATCTCTTTATAATTGTGATGGCGAAAATTTTAAGAAAATACTTAAAATTGGCTAACTAATAAGTAAAATTATTGAATACATTGAAAATATTGCCGTACACGTACATACATAATGGGATAGACGTAGCGGACGTAGCCATTCAATAAAGCATAAGCCTAAAGCATATCATACAGCTAAAACTTAACGTATTACGAAGAAATAAATTATAGAAATAATACATGAGAATAAACAAAAATAACGTTGGAATTAATTAATTATGTGAAATAAGATCGTACGATTTGTTAATATTAATACTTGGTGGACACATTTCTGTAGCCTTGATCGTGAACACCGATTGTGTTTTAACATTTAAGTCCAAAATTGAAATATAATTTTCGATCCTAGATAATCGTGCTCTATTCACAGTGCAGTGAGAAAACAGTTTAGCAACGAGTGACGCGCGAATTTGATGAGGGTGGAAAACTGACCCTTGGAAAATTATTACGGCAAGCAAAAACTGCCAACAATGAATGAGGTCAGTCCCGCACAATCATGACACAGTCACTCGTCACAGACCATACAACATTTTGTGACGTACAAATGCAATTATTTCACGCACCTTACAAATAGGATACGAATGTATATTTGTGCGATAAAGTTGTATTTAATATGTTATCGTGATATAAAGAATATCATCTTTGTAATGCCTAAATCTGTTTATTTGTCGATTTTTGTATATTGCCTTGATCCAATTGGAATGATTGAGTCAGTGGGCCTGAGTAAGCAGCACACTGTTACACCGTAATACCAACATACTAATATCACTTTAAAACCAATACTAATCTTGGTACTATTAACAAGTTAAAAATTGTGGAAAGTTCAATGTACAGACGCCAGCACATCAACCTACCCGAAACTGTCAAATTTTCCCAATCAACTTCGAACCTTATGCTTGAGAGATAAAGTTGAAAATCTATCAAAGAAATTTGACAGATTGTAGTAGCTTGATGTGCTGGCGTCTGTACATGACAACAATTCATTGTTGTACTGTTAATGGTATTAGTAATTTATTATCAAATTATACAATTAACGTTTCAAGCTTACATCAACAGTTGCTTTAAATGTTCTGAGGATGTAAGTTCACAATATAATCTTTCGTAGAATACACAAAGCACCGGTTTTGAAAATCAATAAATATTGCACAGAACTGTGACATTTTCAATAAAAATGTGCAGTTTTAACGAATGAGAATATTTACGCCTGACATTCAGTAATATAATTGAAAATATCTAATGTATACATATACTACGTTAGTCTAATAAGTTAGGATACAAAACTTACACATTCAAAAATACTTATTTACTTAGGCCAATTATATCTTAGCTTTAAAGTAAATGGTTAAATACGTAATTAGTTTGTGTAGATACAATTTAGATTACAATGTGGCCACTTTCAACTTAAACTAAAAGTATTGGCACAAATAAAATATCAGTTTCGGATGAATATTTTGATACAATCAAATAAAATTACTAAGTTCTTGAGCATGATAAATATTAAAATGATTACGAGTAAACGAAACTTCGCGAGATAAGAAGTGTATAAATGTCATCGTTACAATTATATAAATAGTTAAGAATAGCGTTCCATTATTTATGTTTTAGAACAGCTTAAATTAAATAAAATCCTAACGTCTAAATACCCTCAGAACAATTAATTATGTATATAAAATTCAGTTCTTTATTAGGATTATTTGGCATCTATCACCAACATCGTTATTCTACTAAACATGGTATACGAAGGTGAAAATACCTAATCTGTTAATGCGTAACTCTTCATAACGTAAATCCTTACAAAACGCGTACTAGACGCTCGATAATTTAATTCCCTGCCGAGCCTAAAGTTCCTCCTGTTGACACACACTTGCACTGTGTCCGCCTATCGTCGCTGTACCAGCTACCGACACGACTGCTACACCATAGCGCCACAAGCAATCCAATGTGATATGAAGACGAAACCAATTTTCGTAGTTAATTTTATGCGATAGCCTCTTACTTCGATCATGAACATATAAACTACGTTGGATTTTTCATAGAGCCTGACATGTATCCTTAACATTTATAAATCGATAAAAAAAATGCAGCGAAGCAGAGAACACATTTTATTTCATTGCAAGAGAAATGACGTAAGAAGTGATCCACGCGGGCCAATAAATAGCTCAATGTAATATCGATGTTCTGAAGCGTTGTGAAAATGAAAGCGCTGATATGTCACTCAAATTATTGCCGTATTTGAGAAAATTATTAAGACGTTGTACTCAGTGTACAATATCCTAATAGCTTATTTCATCATTTTCGAATAATATCGTAAGTGATCAGGGGCTTATTTAATACTTGAAGAATCGTAAATGTTAACCTATGGCTAAATACACTTAGAAATCGTAGGCTAACTAAATTTATTACCGATCGAGGAGTAATAAAATTACGTCTACGTCGCCATTTCTAATTCGCATATATCTCGTACTCGCTTCGTCTTGCAATAATAAAATCATGATCTCTCGTGAGGGTTCAAACTTAGTAATCATTAGTCACGAGTAGAACTGATTCTCGTGGAAGGATCTATGAGAGGGAGTTTTATACTCCGTCAATCATAAAAGGGAATGTAACGGAAGGCGCGTGTCCTGCACATCGCTGCTCGTATTATCAAACGTAAAATCGTAATCGTCATCACCCGCTCACGACTCCAAATCTATATGGGATATGGAGTAATCCCTGCTCGTATCACACGGTGCGGTACCGCCTGTGGCCTGTGGTGCGCAGGCGCGGCGCTCAGGGCGCGCGGTAGGCGGCGGGCGGCGCGGGGCGCGCGTGCTGCGCGCACTGCGGCCGCGCGCGCAGCTGCGGGCCGGCCTGCTGCGCCTGCAGGCTGGCCTGGTGCGCGGCCTGCAGGCTGGCCTGGTGCGCGGCCTGCAGGCTGGCCTGGTGCGCAGCCTGCAGGCTGGCCTGGTGTGCGGCCTGCAGCTTCGCCTGATGCGCAGCCTGCAAGCTTGCCTGGTGAGCGGCTTGCAAGCTCGCCTGATGTGCGGCTTGCAAGCTTGCCTGGTGTTGTGCGGCTTGCAGCTGTATACTCGCTTGGTGTGCCGCCTGCATCTGTCCGATGCTCGTCTGCGCCATGGAGTGCTTCGGTAGATACTGCATAGACTGACTGTTATGCAGCATCTGGCGTTCTGGCGGCATGTGATACAGGCCTGGAGTCTGTGGACAAGCGAGGCTCAAATTCGGTCATTCGTCATTGCGATAAGACCCTCCTGCTCTTTTTTAACCGACTAAAAAAGGAGTATTTAGGAGGTCGGTGTTAAAAACAAAAATACAAAATTTAAGATTTCCTTTTCACATAAAAAAAGACTACAAAGTCTTTTACTTTTTTGTAAAGTTTTTTTGGTGCTCAAAAAAGGGAATCCTATCTATCTAACAGATGGGTGTCTTAATTTCAAAAGATTTTGAGTTCACAATATGATGTAACTTACATGATGCGAGTGTGCGTGTCGGTGGGGCGGCAGGGAAGGCCGGGCTCAGTAGGCGGAAGCCTCCTTGTACTCGGAGTTGTCCATGGTGAAGAAGTCCTCGAGTTTCCACTGCAGGGTCTCGAAGGTGGGTCGCTTCAGCGGGTCCTTGTGCCAGCACTCGAGCATGATCTCGTATAGTGCGGCAGGACAATTCTGAGGACACGGCATGCGGTAGCCGTGCTCTACTTGATGTAAGACTTCCGCGTTTGTCATTCCTGTTGGTAAAAGGATGTTTTAATGTAACCGTTTCTTTAAATAAAGGATAGACAAATACTGTCAGAATGATTCGATGATAAAAGATAAAAAACATTTTTTTAAACAAATCATTAAATTACAATTTCACCTAAAGGGTTCCAAAAGCCCCACTCGAAAAAGACTCGACAACAAAAAAAAAACCGGCCAAGTACGTGTCGGACCACGCACAATGAAGGGTTCCGTAGTTGGAATGAATTTATCCCAAGAACAAACTTAACATTGTAGTTGAAAAACATGTTCTCCCATACATTCCAACTGAAAATGTAAGTTTGTACGCACAATATTGAGAAATTTACCATGTTGTTTCAAGATCATAGACTTCTTATTAATTTTCCTGTAATCTATAGGTATAGAACTATTTTTTGTATTTTTTTCAAAATTTTAGGCTCAGTAGTTTCGGAGATAAGGGGGGGGGGGAATGGTAAATTTCCGTCTATTGTCTTAAATAACTTTAAAACAATTCACTTTAAAATTATGAAAATATATTTGAGATCCTCACGGTAAGCCCTTTCATTTGATATGTCACACGGTACAGATTGTGAAACTTTTTTTTTTAATTGTCTATTTACCCCTCAAAAATGACTCCCATTTTCAAAACTCATTTATTTACGTTACACGTCTGTGTTTGGGTCACAGAGATTCATATGTGTACCAAATTTCAACTTAATCGGTCCATAAGATTCGGAGCAAATTGGCTGTGACAGACGGACAGACAGACAGACAGACAGACACACGAGTGATCCTATAAGGGTTCCGTTTTTTCCTTTTGAGGTACGGAACCCTAAAAACAGAAACAAATCAAACAGATGAAAAATACAACTTCATAACAGCTTACAAAAATTACTGTTATTCGAAAGTCGAAGCACTCACCTGGATAAGGTATTCGGCCATAAGTGACGAGCTCAGTCAAGAGGATGCCGAACGACCAGACATCTGACTTTATGGAGAATTTACTGTAGTTGGCCGCCTCGGGCGCTGTCCATTTAATGGGGAACCGGGCGCCCACACGAGCCTCGTATTCGTCTTCCTGTTAACGGAACACATGGCCTTTAGTTTTAACGGAATAACATTTGTATTTGAAACTACAATGTAGTGAGGTAGACAGTTCGCAATGTAGGTTTGTCTGTATTATATACTAATATTATAAAATAAAGAGGCGAAGTTTGTGAGTTTGTATGTGTAGGGGGTAGGTAGTCTTCGGAACTACTGATCCGATTCCAAACATTTTTTCACTAATGGGAAGCTACATTATCTTTTGAGTGTCATAGGCGGCTATATTAAAAGTCTGCTTTACACGGGTAAAGCCGCGGGCGAAGCGCTAGTATCTAATTATTTTATCTGTATAGCCAAGTGTAATGAATATCAATGGAATTCAAGACGATTCTTCCAAAATTTAACAAATTTATATTAACTTAAGAAAATATATTCAATAAAAAGAAAGCAAAAATTCTTTTTAAAAACCAACAGGTAAAAGTGGTCACAGGACTTGAGTGATGTGAGATTGTTTCGTCAACCGCAAGCACTTTATCATAATTTATTACTCATTGTTCCAATCAAATATATTAATTTAACTGACTGTTCTAGAGAGGGAAAAGATATAAGAATGTGACTCATGGAAAATCACAATTGCATAACCTGTGGTAAGGTTAACGTTTAGCTTCTAAATACAAGATAATAAAAATGTTACCTACTTCCTTAAATAAGCAAAATTATCTACTTCCTAAAATAAGCAGATATACCTACAGGAAAACCCAACAGGTAATTGAACTGTAGTATTTCGTCATTGTAGGTATCAAAATAATAAAAAAAAACTAAATAGAGATAGAACTTACTTTGATAAGCCTAGCGAGGCCAAAGTCGGCGATTTTCACGATGTTAGCATCGGCAACAAGAACATTTCTCGCGGCCAAATCGCGATGTATGTAATTCTGTGATTCAAGATACGCCATGCCGGCGGCGATCTGCGCAGCCATGTCGATAAGCTGCTGCAGCTTCAGACAACGACCTTTACCTGCATAAACAAAAAAAAAACAAATTGATAAATCTATGAACATAATTAAATGTCGGATGTTGTCAAAACGTAATTTTAAATTACATCTGATATCATAAATGCAATTTTTTTTTTTATTTATCAATTCTTAGCAATTGGTATTCGCAATTTATGTTTATATTTTTGTAGATGATTAAATTTTAATAATATTTTAATGTTACCTTGTAGGTAATCCAGTAGAGATCCGTTCTTCATCAGTTCAGTGATGATGTAAATCGGTTCCTCAAGTGTGCACACTGCGTACAACTGTATGAGTTTGTTGTGTCTCAGTTTCTTCATGATCTGAGCTTCGGCGAGGAAGTCCTTGGGGTCCATAGTGCCGGACTTGAGTGTCTTTACGGCTACTGGAGTAGTGTTGTTCCATAGACCTTCCCAAACTTCGCCGAACTGGCCGTGCCCTAGTTTTCTAACGAACTTGAGCGATGAACGGTCGATTTCCCATTGATCGCGCGTTCTGTGAGACAGACCTTCCGTAACTGGCTTCTCGATCTGTGAACAAATGATGAAATATAAAACCTGTTTTAGCTGAGTTAACTCAGGCATAATGAAATTATGACGTCTTTCGCATAACTATTATCTGTAAAATGTGTGATACTCATGAAGAGAACGGAAATCATCCACAAGTGCTACTTATAAGACTACATCCGATTCCAAAGCATTCATACAATTCATAAATGCAACTATAATTATGTTATTTCTTCGTATTGCATTGTTGCCACGAACAACAGTGTCGGTGTCTACGTCAACAAGCGAATCTGATTACAATAATATTATAGTTAATTTTTTTAATGAACATTTTATACAAAATTGCGGTTGTTTAGTTTTCAGGACTTTGAATTTTTACTTAAATTATAATAATGGAATTTAACAACGAAGCTGAATGATGTGATTATATCGCTTATTAATAAGTTTTTTTTGGCTCAAACAATGGATCGTAAATGTAACAATGTCGATTGTCATCCAATTAAAGTAGTTTCATGTAATTAATCTGATCGGTCAGTTTAGTTGTTAGCTCGTTTCTCACTAGTGTTTAGGTCCTATTACGTTTTACGTAACCTCTTCAGAAAGCAGAACGCGTGTTATTTGTACTTTCAGAGATTATTCCTTGGATTATTAACTGGAAAAATATTATTATTTAAAGGTATTCGTGGAAAGGAAACGATAAAGAGAAGCCATATTCAAATAAAACAAACAAGAATCCAAACTGTCAGGATACCCGAAGCAAATTAGACAGAAGTCACACATAGATTATTCGCGTTCGATCAAGATCTGAATACAATATTGACATGAATGAGTAATCCGTACCGACAGCAGAAAAGGTTTGTTATGTAATCTTGAAACTTCTTCCAGTTATTTTTTTAAGTGAACTGTAGGATTTGAAGCAGTATCATTAATGTTTTTACTCCTATTTGTTATGACTAAGATTCCTGTCTAGACGGGACGGGAGACAGAATTGTTCCTTAGGGCATCCCAAGAGTCATTGCACTTTATTTTCGGTCGATGCCTTTTGAACGCTTGTTTACAAGCGCTGTCGGAGAAATATACTAGCAATATTATAAACTGGCTAAAACACAGAATGATGTTTAGATCTAAAATCACGAATATTCCTTATGCGACTCATTCAAACGCTGATCATGTGACAAGCAGCTGAAAATAGAACGTTTTATCATACAGACTCTATAATCTGCAGATTTTATTAACTTGGCATTGAGGGGCACACTCTTTATCCTAAACGTGTGGGTCGAAATTGTAGTAACAGTTGTAATTTTCTACAAAACAATGGAATTGCTTCATTTCTAGCGTTATTTATTGTCATGTAGAAATGGAAACAAATAAAGTTTGCAGGAAATGAGGCTAGGTGTAATTAGTAACTGTTTTCTTCTATAATGCAAACAATAGATAGTATTTTTTATTGGTAGACTGAGTTTATGGGTAAAAGGTGTTGTAACGTTATGTAAGTGAGTCTGACTAAAGTCGTAGTACCTATTGACTATAGAGTGACAATATTGTCAGACTGTGAGGCGGCACGAGGCGTCAAGGTTTAATGCACGCGCCCACTGCAGGGTAGTCACAATAGGTACATAAATAATGGCATACAGTCGTATAGAGTTACAGAAAATTACAGGGGTTATTAGTATGCAATTATTGGCAGTGACAACCCGTCGGAAAATTACCTTCAGCTCGGCTAGCTGAAAACTACGTCTTCAGTAAATTACTGATGATGAGCGTACCAGTACTTATTACTTTGCTTAAGAGATATTTGGTTTTTCTAGCTAAGACTGAAAAATTACAGTACCGTAACATTTGAAAAGACATCTAATGATAACGTCTTTCTATAGTTGGATAACCAATAAAAATAACTTTTCTAACGTTTAACTTAATCAACTCAGTTTAACTTTTAATCTTGCCCTGTTTTGTCAACTCTACAACGAAGACAATGTGCCGCTCAGTTCCAAAAGGCATTAAATCCGTGCGTTATTATGTAGTGTTGTGATTTTTAATTCACACCGCGTTGTGCGTTTGTAACATGAGACTTTGGTGCTGTCCACCGACCGCGACCGTCGGTCTGGTGTGCCTGTCACGCTCCACTCCATCGCTTATACAATACATGCTTGGTAAATACTAACGACCCTTGTACAATTAATACTCGAGATGTACTTTAGAACCACATTTTTTTTAAAGGGGTGACTGAGCTAAAGTGGTGTTGCGTTAGCAGCACTTCAAGGCTAAGGCAGAGTGGCAACCTCATTGACAATTTCGAAAATAATAGCTGATGTGGCAATGCATTGTTTAGCCATGTTGCGGAGGAGACCGGTGCTAAATACCTAAGCAAGCGTGCATGTTGCCTCAAAAAGGGTCCTGCAATTTCTGCTAATAAAAAAAAACCGTTTTAATTACTAAAACTACGTGGTAATAGTCGTAAATTCAAATCTCTGTGTGTTTTTACTTTCATTAAATATTCGGTGACGTTAATGCAGCCTTGTGAGTTTATAGCATCTGCAAATTGAAATCGTTACGTTCATTGAAATAGTAAATTGCAATTATAATGACGATATTTTGACGTCCAATGATGGCAAGTATTGGCGTCAGTGTTGAACCAATAACTTAAAATACGATAGTACCTATCAAATGATTTTTATTGTATTTAATCATAATAATTAGTGGAATAATTCAAAATCGATTTGAGGATTAGCTTCGAAAGAACTTATCATGAGCAGGGTGTAATAATAAATGATGTATTACATTTAAACAGCGTAACACACTAACAGTAGGAATGGCTTTCATTTTGACAGTTCAACAACATTCATTGTGTTATTTACGTTGTTGAGCAGACAACTTTTTCGAACACATGAAGCAATGGATTAGCAATATCCTTCAAAATGATTCAGATTATGATTGATCTGTTACGCAATTAGGGTGCTAATTGTACAAAATAAATCTAAATGTATTGTCTTGAATATAAAGTGGCTTGATTATTTATTACTTTAAAAATATTCAAATAATGTTGGCATATGTTGGAATTTGAGATAAAAATAGAGACCACCATCAAATCAATGTGCTAGTTGTTCACAATCTGAAAGACTGCGTGAAATACTTAATCACCGCTCCAACGTCATTACAACCACATTAACATACGCTGAAAGACGTTACAGATCTATAACAATGTTGCAGTACCTTTATCGCTTAACAAAAACCCGATTACGCATACTCTTAAACGCGAGTTGCTAAGATATGGTACCATATTTGAAATGATCCATCCTGTAATATAAATGCAAATACTTACTGCTAAACTGATAACGTTTCCGCTTTGCCATTATAGGGAAAAAACTTTCTGCAAAAAATTCTGAATCGTCTGATTTAAGCATTGAAATACAAGTTGATATTATGTATTTGAAGTTGATGTAATAGGTACGACGATAAACTGATTGCAGAAAGTGATATATGCTTATTACACAATCAATCATATTGAACAGAGTTAGAAGTGAAATCACAACTGAATGATGGCTCTCGTAACAAGGAGCAAACGTCAAAACAAGTTTTAATAAATTAATACAATAATTTATTTTATATGCAAAAAGTTTGAAAGAATAAAAATGACCAGAGACTATTAGGTCGCTTAACACTTAGGTATTTGATAGGTGATTGGATTTCTGAGAAGGCTTAGATGTACCTAATGGCTATAGATTCTAAGAGCTAAGTGCGGATATTTTCTCATAATATTTAGGAGAATAATCGTGACCTGCAGTAAAAAATAATTTCTAACTTCATCATAATACGTATGATGAAGTCAGAAATTATTTTTTGATGCGCATCATGATTATTTTGGCATAAAATCAAATGGACGTTAGGCTTAGAATTGAGTGATTAAAATATTGAGGTCTCGTATGTACTTGGGGTCTGAAACGAGGTACTAAAGCGCATGCTCGACGAGAAATGTTGAGTATAAATAAACGTATGGAACAATGAAATTCCGCATATGCTAACAGTACACCGATAAGGTAGAGAGTGAAGGGGGCACTGCTACATACGAGTGATTTTGATTACGTCACTTGCGTAGGTCAAACATTACATATTATTACACAAATAGCTAGTTAACGTACTTGAGTTCAATATTAAGGCTTGTTAAATCCTCGAAGGTGTTTTAACAAACCTGTGACAGGTATCCGCTGCACAAAGGCTCGAGCAAATGAGGCTAATTTACAATACAATAAATGGTTGTACATGTATTATCTAGTCATTTGGTTTGCCTTTGTAGAATTAAAGTTCATGAGTACGACCTTGAACTTTAAACTTGCAGCAGCGACTGTCTCGATGCACAAGGCAGCTTTATCTTCATACTACTCCAATACGATACAACCGCTGGTACAAAAGCAATAAAAGCACAAAATAATTCGAAGGCGTGTACGCTACTGCGCTTTACATGACTTTCTATTTTAATGGCATTTTGTAGCCGCCAACAATGCGAGTAAATTAATTGATTTGACTATTTTAGTAAAAGTGCATGTTTTATCGAGTATTGATGCTTGTACGGTAAATGTGTTGTGTCGATACTTCGATCGGCACAATATGAACTCAATGTATCGATAAGGAACAAAAGGCTCATTATAAAATTCAACACAATTGTTGAAACGAGACACAAAATGAACAATAAGCCCTCGTTATAATTGGTTGACGTCACTTTGCTTTATTTTATAGTTACTTAATAAAATACTTAATTGCATTATTGCATTACCATTCATAAAGCATGAAGCATGCATTTACAGTGCGGTTTTTGGGTATGAATGGCAAAAATTACCTCTGTTGAAAAAACTTGTGTGAAAAACAATTCATCATTGAAGGTTCCAGTAATCGGGTTTAGGATTTACCGAACTCGCAAGGTCAAAATTACCATAATTTTTTACTAATCCGTCTATGATAATGTCGCGATTATAAACTAGTTTCTGAGTTACAAATAATACTAGATACATTAAAATAGATTTCTGGTTATTTTTGTGTGATACAATGATAAAAAGACCATTTGAACTTTTCTGAAATAATTAGTTAATTGTTACTTCACGTTTTCGGTCTGAAAACTTTTATAATAATATCTAAGTAATAGTAAGTTACTCAACATTCAACGAATACATAGTTTTAACAAAAAAAAATCCCCCAATGAAAAGGTTATCGTTGAAAAGTATCATCAATCAAATTTAACCATCAAATCTAGATGACCTACAAAGTATATGAAATACAGTTCTTTTGTGTATAAAACTAATAAACAGTTAAGTAACACGTCAAGTTTCATTCCATTTTGTAACAAATATTTGTAAATCCTAGTGATGATCCCACACAGCTGCCGATGAGATAACTCGTGATCGCCAAAACTGTATATAATTATTTGCGACAGCAGCATTAAGGACGAATATAGTGACTAGTTTTATTTGTAGGTATATATATAGACTTTGGATTAAGAGATATCGCGACAAGGTACAAGAAAATACGAAAAATAAAAGTTTAGTGTTCACGTGATTCCATTGCAACAGAGGAAAACATTGACAACAAAGAGTTGTCGTCAATTGGGATGTGTTGTGTTATGTACGCATCGTCCGTAACGAAAGTGCCTTCACGGCCTTGGCGGTAGGTCGATCGCGAAACTGGAACAGCGAATTTTGAATTTCTAACGCTTTATATGCTAATTAATAGCGTAATCATATTCCACCATCATTATTAACACATAAATTACAAGCACGTTGTAACATAACACCAATTATACGGATAAACAAACAACGAAACGGTGACAAACGATCACGTCTCGCAAAGAGTCATTAAAAAAGAATCCATAAAGCTCGCAGTTAATTACGTGATGGTGCGCTACATCTACACAATTATAATCAAAATGGAATTTACACGTGTTGCAATAAGCGGAGCATTGTTAATTTTAAATACGCGATTGACGCAAAGCTAAATTATAATTCGCTTCGACACGAGGCATTAAAATATAAAATGTAGATAGCTCAAGAAAATAGCAGTTGAGGTATAAAAGTTCTGTCCTCAATTCATTGTGAAACGCTCGAGCATGCCGGAAAATATAATAAATAAAAGTTCGAAAATGTTAATGGCCCTTACTGGGCCGTGCATTCTCGGCTTAAATAACTTAAATATGACGATGCTCTTTGTCCGAGAAAAGCAGAGTCCTTCGGTGAATTTAAAGTATCCTCGAACTCGTTCAATGCCTTGTAATATTTCTCACGCGGCGCACAAAGGTTGACCCGGCGAAAACCATAAATTTTATAGTCGTCCCGATATTGAATTTTGCAATTTATGCGTCTCCGTTATAATAAATAAATATTCCTCATAAGATTTGTTATTTGTTTCGGTCACGTGACCTTGACTTGACATCACTATGCTTCCATAATTGTGCGTTACTGACAAATGTTGAGTTCAATCATTTATTATAGCATCGTAGTGGAAGGTCGGGTCATGCTCAATCGTTATGTATATGTCGCAGCCAACTGGTTAAATTAGCCGTTCAGTTAACCGCCTAGCCTTTCAACTAAACGGCGGCCGTTCAACTAACGGCCTGAATGATATTCAATTACAGTTTAGGTTGTAAGTCTGTAAAAAATCACGCGCGAGCCGAATTGGTCGCAGTAATTAAGGCATTGCACCCCGACCAAGTGGGTTAGGTTAGGTTAGAACTGTGATCAACCGCGTTCGAGCCGAGGGAGGAAGCGAGGCGAGCACTACTTCTAAAGGCCAGGCAGTTAACTGAACGGCTAATATAACTGTTTTACAATTTTAATAAGGCTTCTAGTAATAACTGTTGACTATGGATAAGAAACGGGAATTGAATTAGATTTGAATTGACGATGTGCATTCAATCTACGATTACCAGGGAATGGAAACGGACGAAATGGGAATGACATTACCGGATACCTGAACATCCTATGCTTATGTAAATCGCACATAGTTACAGTGCTAGAAGATGCAGACGATGATGGAGTAGTGCTGGAATATCGTGACATACCTGCACGCAAGGTTTGTTGAGTGACACGCAGAGGCCGTCAGCGTCCTTGCTGTAGTGCTCCACAAGTTCCTGCAGCGTACGGAAGGTGGTGCGCCTGGCGATGAAGAAACCGCCTTCGTCCAACTGTCTGATGCGGTAATGCTTCACCGTATCTCCGTCTCGCACTGTGAACAACAATTATTCATTAATTTACATTTTATTGCAATCCAAATTGCGTAAAACTGGAGTACGAATGCTCATAATGAATTAAATGTTTTGTAAGTTTGTTGTAATGTGTAGAAGTATTTAAGACGAATATGATCAATATTTTAGTTACTAATCAACCGTAGTTCAAGCACATAAAATACGCTTTTCAATTATAAAAATTACAGTACTTGCAGCAGAAAATGAGCACTTACGCCCAAGATACAGATACAAATAAAATAAGTGTAAAGCGCTGCAAAAGCTGTGTTAAGTCACAAATGATATATAGAGGCAGTCATCAACGTAGCGCCACAGTGGCGAGCCAACGAGTTCAGAAATAACAGCAGTATAGGTATCCATCAAAATGTCTCAAAAAGAAAGTTTTAATTCTAAGAACTCGCAAAGAGAGCTAAGTTATTCTTAATCAGAACACAGGTCTGAGGTTTTTGGGTCTCTCATACCTACTTATCTTAGGTCGAGAAACTTGCATCTCGACCTTGCTAAGCCACAAGAATACAGACGCTGTATAATTAATGGCTGAAGTTCTCAGAATCATCGCGTCAATTTTGACAGTTCGATTCACTTGATGAAGGTAATCTTGAGCTGACGTTTAATCACGTTTTCATTGAAATCTGCAAGCTTAGAATTAGCTGCGATGTCTCTTCTATTTTATTTGTTTATACTTGCTTTATTTTGTTATGTAAGCATAACCATGTAAAATGTAAATAAAACTTTATACCGCAGAAAAATGCTGTATTCGGAAAAAAAAAATAGAAATACAAACGCGAATCGAGTTATTACAATAGTGATAACGTAGTTCGATTTTGCTAAAGTAATTCTAATGTTACGATAAGTACGTGATGAATCAGAAAACAGAACTAGAAAGCCGTGGAACGTCCGCATCATAACGTGATTTGATTGAGTTTTGATCACATATTATTACAAGCTTTTCGTACATGCGTGTGTGCAAGATCAATTTGCTTAATGAACTTTGCACTCTCTTTTCTAAGTCTATATTTCTTTGCCTACATTATCGCGAAATTAAATGACCGAGTAAGATCAAGAATGGAACTCATTGAATGTCAATGTTTAAGTGTTTACTCTAGTTTAAAGACCGGCTATTTTATATGTCATCGGAATACCTACAATAATATACTTTTTAAAGTAGAGCCGTTTTGAAATATTTGGTAGTAGACCTAGAGCCTAAAATTTAATGGAAAACGGTCAAAACAGAAACTATAAGACACAGAAAAAGGTACCAAAGGAGTCTCGAGCCCGATTTTGATAAAAACCATACCGTATTTGGTCAAACACGAACTCTTGGAAAATGCACTATGCTTGTATACTAAGGTGCAAATACAAATTGCTTTTCTTGATTCTCTTAAAGGCACTCTGTAAGGCTCCATACTTGTAATATCTTCATTGGAGTCAACGATATATATGACGAGAACTAGCGTGCCATAGCTATTAAGTATGAAAACTACTGGGTAACACTAAAAATAATAATTATATTAAAGATTTTAAAATGAAACCAGGAGAAACAGTTGGTAAGTATAAAAAAATGAGAGCAGATTATCATAACACGTTCTATTAGTACATTCTTTAATAATTATTAATGAATACATGACATGTTATCGATAAAAACTCGAATAAAAATTGGTAGTATTATGTTAAGCACATCAAATATCTTATGCGCTTTAAAAAGTCCAGTTAAAACTGCATTGAAAATATTAGTGTTAGGATTTGTTCAATGATGAAACTTATGGCTTATTTGCGTTAGCCGACAACCGGCATAATTATACTTTAGAACGTGAATAATCTCATTAATACTGGCTACATATGACGAATAGTACAAAAAAAAAGAACGTCATGTGCAAGGAATTCGAGTGCGGATTCTGTCAATATTTTAAAGAACTGGCACAAAATAAGTGCGTTAAATGAATACCAACGCGTAATGTTCCATAGGTATCCTAACGACTGTTATATAGGTTAGGTACCTACGCAGTCCGCCCGCGAGCCTCTCTGGAGATTTGCACTACGCTTCGTATCGGGTGATCTAAACCAACCATTAAATAGTTCTATTTTAGTTTTGCCAATAGCGGCGGCAAAGTGCTAACAGTGAATCTGAGTCATGTTCAAATAAACGAGTTCTAGCACTTAAAGTGCGAGATATAGAAAACTAAACTGCACAGTTCTGCGAAGATCAGTAGACAAACTAAGCACTGGTAAACAATATCCGAATTCGCACGTTAGCAGGTACGTATAACTTCGCTCTACGTGAAATTTTAATTTGCTGAAGTGAAAGAATCGAAACTTCACTTTCATTGATTGAGAAAGCAGTCGGAAAATTTATGCGACACCCATTGTAACATAGAAATATTATTTTATAGGTTAGGCCTACTGACAAACGGGTTTTTATGAGGGAGCAATTTAGAAGGCTTGCGAAGCTAATTCAATATGCATTCTATAATATATAAATGGTCAGTGGTATACCCTAATGATAGGCAATAGCTCTTTCTAAAACTTAAATACTTAGATAAATGCATCTCCCGGCGTTCGATTGTGAAAGTTTATTCGAACAACACACTCGTAGGAAAGTGATTTCAAAACCACGCACATAAGCCTTTGTTACAAATATAAAATGCTTCAATTTTCGTATTTACATAGGTTGACCTTTTTCTATTTTCCTTCGTACATGATTAATATTCGCATATTCATGGCTATCCGTTGTAAATATTAGAGGTAATATTAGCATACTTCCCCGTGTCAGCCAGGTCTATCGATTGAAGTTAAATATAGAATAGATTCTGGGAATGTGCGCCATTCCCGTTTTGTATCCTAAATATGGCCAGGAATCCAAGCGGAAAGGCTCTGCCTCGGAAAACAATGGTTAAAACGACACTATGTGTAGGAAACATGGTTCATTTATGATGCAGCAGTTTCGTTCAAAAGTATTTTGTTAAGATAATCATTTAAATTCAACAAACATGTAAATCTAAAACAGCTTTCACCTTCAAATTGTAATGAACGACGCATTAAGTAAAGATAAAACATTTTTTCCGGGAAAATCGTCGACATGAGGCTTACAATTTTTTAAACGGATTAGGCATGTTAATATTATATATAAATAATACTTTTATCGAACTTTATCGTAGAAATCTCGATCGTATTTAGTAAACTGTATCACATGGGCTTTATAAATTGCTTAAATTAGTTATTCAACTAATGACACGGGCATAATAGGCATAAACCGGACCTAATGGAGATTGACTGCAGAAATAAGAGAGCTCTTATTTATGGAGTACCTACACGTTAACGATTCTGCGGTTAAAATCTGCGTTGTAAAAAAAGGACACGGAGAATAATGTTCTTTAGAAATAGGTATTGTTCGTTGCAACGATTCGTTGGCATTGTTGGCATCCAACAGAGGTATTTGATAGTTATTACATAAATTATGTTCTAAGAAACCGCTAGAATAAAAAGCAGATAAACGTCCTTGATGTTACAATAGTGATGTAACATTGTCGCGCGACTACTGCTCTAGATTATCTCAACGCGCAATAACTCCTCGGTATAAGAAAATTCAATTAATAAATTATTAGATTCCTTTAGCGCAGACGCAGACTCCTTAGGAATATTTTGATTTATTCTTGTTCAAATTCCTTTTTTTTTCTGCATCAATTAAGAAATAGTTTTTTTTTCTATTCAAGCGATTTGTCTTTTTTCATTCAAGATTTTTTTAAACGTACATAAATAATTGGAATTATGAACAGCAGACTGAGTCTAAGAGCTCATTGTTTTATCATGGAACCCTAAAAGTTCTAAAGTAATTTATTCATGAATAATGTAAAATGAAATATTATTCTGTGATTTTTCTAGCGAGACGTCTGAATTTTCACAAAATTGTTTTTAGTTATGACAAATGGTATTTTTCACAAAACAATGTCTGTCGCAGTTCTTATGGAAAATACAATAATAATAATCACTGTGTGGAAAAACCAAAGTGCATTGAGTTTCGGTACGTTTGCTGCTCGTTACCTTCACGGCTAATCTTTACATTTTGTAACAATTGTAACCATCCTTCAAGAAATTATCTCTAACCGAAAACGTCAATAACTTCCATTTTTCGAGGTGAATCTTGAACATAAATTATGATCTTTGTTTTTTATAACAGCAATATTTTCTGTAGGTACTTACTGTACCAACAGAAAAGATGTAAGTGAATAGCAATAGAATAGTCCCTGCATTCAATTATCGTTAATACAATATTGCTATTTGCATAATGAGGTAAAATACGTTCACAATGTTATAAAAACCAAACATATTTTATGCTCAGCACTATGATTTCGAATGAAATTAACTAGTCAAACAGAAAACCGTATTTTATGCAAATGCTAAATAAATATAATTTAATATCTGGGTTGCATGAGTCTGAACATACACTCTTATCGATGACCGCTGCCGTCACGTCTATGCATTTTGTTTGGAATGCAATAAGATAGCTTCGAGCAATTCAAAAATAGTTAAAAAGTGTAGCTGAAGCCTTGCATTTATTAACAATACTAATTAGCAGATATCGAGGCAGTCATTCAGTTGTTCGGTCTTTGTTCCCACGGCGCCTGCGCTAGGGGCCTTAGAAAAACTTTCAACCGGTTTGGCGTCGTGATCGAATCGCCCAGCACCACTGGATGCGTTTGTAACAGGATAGCACTTAGTACTGTGCTGCGTGCCACAGGACGTACGCATAATTCATCGCCAACCAGTACCACAGCATAAATATTTTTCTATTTTCCGAGCTAACAAGATGATTATAATTATTGCTGTAAATTGCTGTGTATATTAACTAAACGATTTCCTATTAGGAAATTATCAATAGAATATGAATTATTTTATGATGTGAATATTACCTGATAGCGAGAAGTCATTATGGCGACTCTCGGAGTCTCGGATGAGGAAAGCGCCATGTTCGTTCTCTGGAAGGAGCAATTTCTTCTCCGCTTCGATTCGTTTTATTTTGCGGAAGTACCATCTGTAACAACATTGAAAACTTAGAAATATGCAAGTTATCGAAGTTACGATCAATATAAAGTTGAAAGTTGATTGATAATCACAACCGCATACGTGCAGTGTTAAATTACGTGTTTACATATAATTTAAACAAAATTGAAGGTGAAAAGTGTGATTCAAATAAGGAATAACGTAAAAAGTTAAACGCATTTAAAAAGTCTATTAAGACGCCATTAAAATAATACAAGTAGGGACAAAAGAGTTAATTTAATACAAATTGTTTTAATGTGATTAATATTGCACATCTACGAGCTGACAAGCTAATGAATTGTCCACCTGAGGAGTGTTTCATTAAGTTGTACATTGTGATTATCATTTTAATATGACAATATGAGTGTATAAAGGACCGGTATCGCTCTCGTAGGGTGTTCAGAAAGCGGCTTGTCGGTGACTCAACGAGCACGAATGAATAGTATTCTGCATTCTATTGACGTTACGCTCACTGCGTCCGCGCCGGAGACGAAACTTATTGTAGTAACCGCTTTTAACATGAGCCCCGCTGCTAACAATGAATCATAATTATTTTGTCAACTTACAGTAGTAACAGAACTTGTACAGTAAAACTGGGACGAATTAAACAAACGATGTCTAGAGACAAATTCCAATTATGACGGTTATACTATTATGAGCATAAATCAGGTTCATTTCTCATTGAATGATTGCAACATTTGCAACACAAAGCTGTAAAGGGGTCTGACAATAGTGTTGCATCAAATCCAGAGCGACAGACAGGCGAGGTCGTCGGGCTCTTGATATAAAAATAGTATCTAAGTAGTACAGCTGTAAAACGGTAAACTGAGCAGTAAAAAGAGCCACGATTACTCTCAACGATCATAATATTTTTAGAATTGCTGCAACTTAGTACAGCAACCTTGTGTGTCTGTAAGCGAAAAGTTTAGAAACAATTACCTTCGTCAATTACTAATCTATTTACGTGAAATCGACACACGAGATTAGATTTGGGTTAATTTTATTTCGTGATATTTTTGTCTCAATGGCTAACCGGAAACAATTGGCAGCGTAAAGCTGATTGATAAAGTATCTACCATTCAACTAATTGAACAATACTATGTTAGTTTTCCTAGAATGAACCTTTGGTAGGTGTTCAATGGCAAGATTATTTGTGATGATTTGCTTTTCAGAAGCTCGGCACTGATAAAATCGTCTACATCTGATCTCATCGTCGCACAATAATTTCATCTCGTTCGTGACTGGAAATACTGATTGATCTATGATGATTACTATTGTACAAAAGATTGTTACGCCTGAGAATCACGGATGGACCCTTGCACTGTAATTAAATGGACGACTCAGAGCACGATAGTTTTCAGAAGCCTGATACCTATCTCTGTACAGTCACCAAAGGAGATAGGTAACCAGGGTCGTTGAATATAGTTGAAGTTTAGTAAGAAACCGATAGATGCTTCCGAATAAAATTGATTTAAATTAATAGAAAACAAACAGTTAATTTATCAAATTACATCTTATTCGAAAACATCCATCGGTTTCTTACTAAACTTCAACTATATCCGACGAACCAGGTTACTTATCTCTTTTGATGACTGTACAGCACACTAAAGACAAAATGTCTAGCAGATTTACAAAAGCTAGTTTCGTAACAAAATTCACGACAATATTATATCACACTCACTGAATTTTTTGTCAGTTTTCTTTTGCTATTATGTATTGAAACTTAAATAAACTTGATACTTTCAAGTGAATTTTTTACACAACAACTCGCTAACCGTTTTACAAAAATAAACTTACGTGGCAATATCTAAGAGCAATCGCAGAATAATGTGAATTTTTGCAATTCCGAAATGCACATCACAAAGGTCGACCTGCGACCTACTTTTCACAAAAAAACACATTAAAACCACGTAGCGTTACAAAACGATCAAATTGTATGTTAACAAGCGTCTGTTTATTTTTATTCTGCAAGCCAAGGAGCTATCTAATGTCTTGCACCCGGCAAATAACTTGCAGCCTCGTAGCTATTTCAATAGCCCAGCTGCATCTGGATCTAGTTAAAATTCTATAATCGTCAAACAGGCTATCAAGCCTATAACAATTTCAGATAATATTATGGAGGAAAATTATTATGAACAATGTCGCATGCGCTATAAAAATGAGACATGAAAAGGGCGCCACGGGCTGTAACTACGAATGCCTTCGATGAGACCTCGGCACGCACTAAGGGCATACTTAGGGTCATAGATCGGTAACTAGCAGATAGCGCCGAAGGTCTTAACGTGGAAAACGCACGCAGAATAGATTAATAATACACATGTTTATTAAGCTAATTAATTTCCTCAATAATAAGAAATAGAAAGTGTTCAAAACGATGTAATCATGACTAGACAGAAAGTGAGCTTCATTGAGAGGTGTAACAACTGAACTCCGCTCATATGAGAAGAAATTATCTAAGCGTAAAATATCTAGAAAGTCAATTCATAAAAGTCTATAGGTACAAGTTGTTATTAAGGATCAAGCTTACACCAACAGAACATTTGTAATAGTTCTTTGCCCTATCATTAGATTCTTGTTTTTTTTTTTAACGCTGTCGTCAGGAATCTTTGGTACCTTTCGAGAGCTCCGAAATAAAGTTTGAACTAGTAAGTAACCCTGTCAACAACACAAGTATATCAATGTGCCAGACAGATAGAGCGACCTTGACCCTCTATAAGCGAAGAGAAATCGTCATCTGTATCATGAATCATGCCCACATAATATTAGACCTTCTCTCTACAGAGAATTTTGTATGGATGATATCATTTATCGATTTAAGAAGGTAAGGTAACTTGCGTAACGATTACTGAGAATATTAATAAAAAATATGCAAGCATCTTATTGACAATGAAGTGGAAGTTTGGTTAAATTAAAAGATTAGCACTATTTGCGGACATTGATATTTCTAAAAAGTTTAACAAATATTTATACAAAATGTCGGGCGACACTAAACAAGCATGTTCCCGATTTGAATAAAGTTTATTTAAACAAGCTAGTTTTCCCGCTATATTTATTCTAGTAGATACGTTTCAATTGCAGATTTTCGAAAGTGCAAATAGCATTGTGCAAATTTGACTAGCTTCTTTGTCTAGATTTCGGAAAAAGTTTAGTAAAAGTGTTAGTTCGTCAATATAAAGTGTAATTTTTTCATACGTCTTAATAATAAGTGTCGAAAAATATACGTACATATTTCAGGTTATCATTATTGTTTGTCACGAAGACCTTTAATAAGAATCGATTACCTTATGTAATGAATCTGACAAAGCAGTGAATACCTACTATTAAATAGAATGTCATAGGCAGGTTGCTAGCAGTCAAGGTGGGGGACGGAAATTCCTAATAAATATCATTATTGAGTTTGTTACATAACCGAGTTTCCGGTTTGCAAGCATCTCAATTAGAATAATCCTATAGTATTGATAACTCGAAGATAAATTATTAAAATTTGAAATGCAAATTTTATTTACGATAATTGCCATACTGTTGAATGACCGAGTGTTATAGAGAACCACGTGCCGAAATTGATTTATTATTCGATAACATAAACATAGCATCATAATATTACTTTTGTTGTGATAAGAAAAATATTACTTTACTATCTCCATCATCTATAAAATCAGCCTATAGGTATTATGTAAGCGGATTTGGGTCTGAGTGTCAAGAAAATTTGGCCTAAACTCTTTGACACCGAGACGTAAAGTGGCGCAATCTAGGGGAATTAATTACGTGACTTTCGCTCAGTTTTATAATATAGCGAGTTAAGCAGAGGCGCCGGTCATCGACCTTCGCGTGCCGATATAGCCACAACTTTTTTGCTAAGCCAGTCTCGCCTGGCTCCGGGTTGCTCGCTAGATGGGTAATCTAATTATAGGGTCTCCCTCTCGGGATGGACAAGTAAGTTTGCCTTAAACTTCTATACTAGTTGCTTTTTTCAGGGGATAGAGCGATACCGTTTCAACAAGATCTTATTATAGGATGTCTAGTAGAATTGGCAGGATAAACTGTGTCGTTCGAAAAAAATATGACTGCATTACTGTGTTATTAGGTACAGACAAGTAAATGTAGGTAATGTTGACAAGTTGATTAGAAAATTACAGAGATAGATAGGATGAAGAAAATAAGTACCTACACGTGTGACAAAACGTATAGTTGAAATGGCTCATAATTGCTGATGCGTGTGCATCCAACGAACCGAGTAAATTGGATTGAATCCTGCAACAGCATCAATTTCATTGTTAAGAAAGGCTTTAATACCGTGGGAGTAATCTTTGTTAGAGAAGGATGTAACACTTCTTTGTTATTGACAAGCTCTTTGGTAGCAGTTTCGTCCACGAAGATTTCGGACTTTTCCATACAAACTTTCATCCCCTGTTTTACTCTCTTAGGGGTAGAGTTTTCAAAAATAGGCTCTGTGTTGATGACACTTTTATTTGTATATAGATTCCCTCGTTTTCTAACCTCATATCAGTGACAGTAAAGGAATAACAATACACATTACACACGTCGAATTTGTGAAAAACCAAAATGAACAGGGGAAAAAGTTAAGATGCATGAACTACAAACCTCATTTGAGATAATTGTATTTTGAACGGTATATTTCGCGAGCAATATGGGTTTGTCCGTTACTTGTTCAGGCAAGTGACAGCTATGGATATCAGTCATACAAATGGCGACATCGATTGAATTCACAATAAAAATTCCCAGATACATTGCTTGTTTGCCAGGTGCTAAGAATTGTGACACAGATAATCGGTACACGAAACCTAGTCACGATAACCTGACAAGTTTCCATGGACGATAGAAATCGTCATTTTGGTTATGGCGGGTAGTACCTAGTAAACAAACCACTCATTTGAACGACGACGTCAAAACAATCAAAATGGCAATGTTATTTTTAAGATTAAAACAATTAGAAATCTGTTGGCGTAGCGAGAACTATTAGCGAACTTCACAATGAGTCGTTAAATATTACTGCCTTCTGTTAATCAGGTAAGGGCATGATGCGAAACGTAAAACCAGCAATGATAAGTACTGCGAATTGCCAATAGAACTAGTCTTTGTGGTCAGCCATCGTTCATTGGATTCAGTAGGTGATTGATGACGCGACTCTGTTTAAGGTAGACGGTTCTACAAACGAATGTATTTAAATGTTTAATTATGTCTTCTTAGAATGTATTGCCGAACACACAACGAAGTCACTCCAGTGTTCTGGCACAGTTGGATAAGGTTCACTGTTACTGATGAACCGATAAACGCATGGATTTTACAAGCTAAGCAGTAACAGTATAATATTATGTTATACGATTGTATTGCTGCTAGTAAGGTACTCGCATTCGAAAATGGTTAGCACGAAAACATCCGCAGGAGTAACAATTATCGGCGGAGGTCGGTGTGCGCCGGCGCAGGCGGTGCACACAGCGGTCGTAAAAAGTAAAAACAAATCATAAAAACCAGTTGTATTGTTCTTTCGCAAGAGACGACCTCAGGCCTTTTGATAAGAAACGAGTCATTTTCATCGATTTTCTAACACGTGTCTTGTTTGTATAACAAAGAAACATTTGCAATGCAAAGTTTTTGTTCGATAAACAGAGCGTTTGTCGTAGGTACGCAGACAGACTTAAAAGATTACTGTGGGGCATTCAGTATGAGAGTGTCATTGACAAAATATAATAAACGACATGATTTACGATTTGAATAGAAAGCGAGATGTAAGATATTGAAAATGAAAAAAATAACCAAGTTAATTTTTGACGCTACAAAGACTACTATGTGAGACGTCACGAAACGGAACCTAAATGTTCGACATAGTGAAAGTGAGTAAGAAGCAATTCAAGTTACAAAACTTTTAGTCTGTTTTAATTTTTTATTAATTTATAGTTACGCGATGTTTGCAAATACGCAATATATTGTACCTATTGTTAGCGCAGCGATAGAGTCCAAGTAGGTGAAAGGTTGTTTAACTTAAAGTTCATGAGGAAAATGCAATTACTTTTGATTCCAAATGTGTTCTTTTTCGTTTTCGAAGGCCAAATCAGCTTGCATGATTTGTTGCACCAATAAGCATAGCTGGCGAGGCGGCATCACGATTCACAGCCACACCCGAGAGATGTTACAGACGATATTATAACACGTTTTAACAATGTTAGTTCCATTTGGAACTGTACCTATGCAACTAAACTATAAGTATTACAAGCACATGGAACCACTTCTTAGCACATATTTTAGGAAAAAATATTTCAAAGACTATCGTCGACGTCATGTGCGTCTGCAAAACAAACACTAATGACGATAAGAAATCATTTACAATTCCATATCAATTTCCAATCAGAGTATTACTACATAATAAGATAAATATGATTTCCTAAAGATTGATAAGAGATATAAAATACACGTACAAGGTATAGTACTTAAAAGTCACCGATTCGCCGTCAATAATTGAAAAAGAGCAATTGCGGATAATTTTTTTAATATAAATGTAGTAGTAGGTATGTGCGCGTATCGAATTTATCATGGTTTTCCTGAAAAGTAACAAGAAACTGTGAGAAACTGAAAAACAAGCAAATATTTCGATGTGAATGCATTTGTTTCCGTCAGAGAACGCGTATGCGCATTTGGTACAATAGCTATGTTGATGCACTTTGAGCACAACATTCATGTTTTCAGAACGGTAGCCACACAAACAAGTTTACTGATGTTGAAGCGTTGGAAAACGAAAATCCTAACGCATTACGGTGATTTATGATTTACATAATATGGTACTTATGAGCTTTAAGCAAGTTCGCGCATCATATTCATAGTAATTCACCCCATTGAAAAAGCGACTTGTGTAATAAATTTCAATTATTATGATAAGCGGTTTGCTGTTGTGCAAGTAGAGTAATTCTCAAGGCTCGTCAGTGAAACTGACGTCGGTACATCCGTTTACCTCGCTTCAGCACAATATTGCTGTTTCCCTAATCGTAGGGTTGTTTTATAATTTAGACTTTGTTTCTTAACTTCTTCTTGATTTATTGCGAAATCGAAACATTCCTAATAGATGACTAAGCTTGATTATTAAAATTCAGTCAAAACATGTATTTGTTCCGAGTTCGAACGAATTGAATGAATTATTCGTGTCCTAATTATTCAAGATGATTGAGGAAGCGCATAAATTTCCGAACAACAAAAGGTACGTCAAAAATTCAAAGCACAGTCGCTTCCGATCAACAGGCAGTTAAGTTTTGTGAGCGTTACCTTCACGGCTCACTTCCTGAGCCTGCTTCCAATTGCCGAACTACGGGGAGGAAGACAGCGGCCACCGGTGCAGCGACCGGCCGCGCAACCGTAGCCTTGGACGCGAGCTCCCTGCATTCTAATCGAGCGGCCTTGCGGAAGCGCGTGCCTCGAACCCGCTCTCGTAACACGGCCCCTTATCAACAGACTCGACAAATCACTACATTGACAGATATCACCTTATCTCTATCACAGCGTGTTTGAATCAAAAGGAAAACCGCGAGTTAATTTGAACGAGATCGGTCAATTTATTGGCGTGATTCCTGGTAGCGACCGCACATTAACCCCGAACGTACCTATGCTCGTATGGTCATAAGAAAGAGTTACAGCGTAAGTCTACATAAGCCATTGAAAATGATTAGCACAAATCTGTGGACGACCGCAGGCCGTTCGTGAGGTGGTAACCAGTTCCACCCGCTGAACGGGTCGACTTTGGTAAGTAGACCGACGTGGCTGGCACGGATGGTCGCGTCCAAAAATATTAGAACGGAATGTGTCTAGCAAGATAAGCTAATAATAGAGTATATACACAACAAATCAAAGTACTGTGTGTTTCAGGAGATTGCCGATATAAATGGTAAGCGCCACTTGCTTGTGACTTCGGAGTTATCATCCTAGATGACGTCCTTGCGCAATATTTGATTAAAATAGCTGTAGCTGTACGAGTAGAAAATCAATCAATACGTGTGAATTTTGTAATGCCGCTGCCTGTCCCTGGTGGCTTAGTCCACCAAAACTTATTTTCTTGAAAAACAGTGAATGGATTAATCGGCTCATTAAACTATTTAATAATGTGATACAAAACAGACTTTTAGAGAATATGCTTGGAAGTCAAATGTCGCAGAACAATTATTGGGAAAATCAAAGCTTTGCGAAAATTCTAGGATTATTGCCTAGGACCGGATTATGGGAAACTAAGAAAGATATTATTTATAATCATACGAGCTATTACCAAGATAATTACGAAAATCCAGCTTATCTTAGGGAAACCGCGAAGAACGACGATGAGTATTAACGCAAATTATCTGATATTAACATTAGGCACTGACGGATGCGCTGACTTACATTCGATCTGTCTGACCAACCAGAATACAGAATTATGCTACGAGTTGACCCTTTGGATTAGCCAATCAGCAGTCAAGTTTCCAACAATCCAAAACAGACTGGGTTTTTTGGAATTATTCTGATAATAGCTCGTATGATTACGAAAATCATAATCATTCTTAGTTTCCAATAATCCGGTCTTTTGCAAAGATCCTAGAATTTTCGCAATGATTGGATTTTTCCAATTATCCTGCGACATATACAAAGTGCAATGTCTAAAAACAATACAACGTTGCTTTTGAGATTTCCCAATATAATCGATTAGTTGAGCAATATTGGAATGCGGTGCACAGGTTTGTATCGTAATGGGATTGTAGATTGAATAAGCATCAAAATCGTCTGACAACATGGAAAATTAAATACGAAATGTCAATTATGCTGTTTTCGTAAATATGTAGGTATTTATGAAATAAATAGCATCAATTTCAACGGACCTTTGCCCAACAGTGAGAAAATATGGGCTACTAAAAAAAACAAACCGTCACAAAAATGGTAAATTGGGTGAATTTGGCAGTTAAAAAAATATAAAACTTGATTAAACGAACCCGGCAATAAAAAAAAATTACAATTGATACTTACGGCATAGTCTGAAGTTTCATATAGTTATCCAACGGGAAAGACTCCAAGTCTTTGTGATTTACATTAGTTCCAGACAGTCGTCTCGCCGTGCGCATCCAACTGCCCTTTTGTCGTCTAAAGCCTTTCTCGTTTTTTAATAATTGGAGGTGGCGTTTCACTATATCATGCCACTTCCATTTCACTGTAGCTGGAGAATCACTGGCGGCATCTTCCTTGCATATTTGTAAACTGTCACTAAATCTTCTCATATTTTGAAGATATACTTCATTCGATTTTGGTGGAAGGCTCTTTCGCCTTTCGTCAGCAATAATTACAGAGTCTTGCGAATTTTGTTCTGCTATCCATTTTGTTATGAAATCATTTTTATCACAGACTTGCATAATCACTGGCTCTTCTTTGGGAGGCGGTGGTATCCAATCCAAACTGACCCAGTGACTAGATTTAGGCTTGGATTTGAAAATTACATCTACCTCATCGTCGCAGTCCGAAGAGCCAATCGAACATACCGACGTCTTTTTCCTCGGAAATCGAGAACGGATAGATCTACCAGCGGGAGATATTTCAGGATTCACACCGCTCTCAGTGTTTTCCTCTTTTCTAACATCCTGCAAACTCTTTATACACTCAATATTAACATAAGAGTTTTCGGAGCACGAAGAGTCAAGACTAAACCTAGGGGTACTTCGATGCACAAACTTAGACCTAACAGTCACTTCCTCATTGCAAATTTCAATATTTCCGCCGCCAGTTTCGCGTTCATTCGTCAAAGAAATTCTTCGTTCATTTGATATGTCGTTTTCCATTTCAATTATTTTAGTCATGCTCGGAAAGTTGTTCTCTTTTTCAACTTCCATTATTCTAGTTAATCTTTGAGGACATTCTTTGTCCAATGATTCTGTGCTATTCGTAATGGTAGAAAATGAATTGTCCTCATTCAATTCTATTATTCTGGTTATTCTTTGTAATGTCTCATTTTCTCCATCAGTACATACCGGTGAAGGTGCCTTTTCCTTTTGAAATTCTATAAATCGAGTTATCCTTTGAGGGTGTTCTCTTTCCGATTCTACATTTACTAAGGTTGGGTTCAAGTCGTCTAATTCTATAATTCTCGTTATTCTTTGAGGATAATTATTTTCAGTCAATGATACTGATGATTCCGAAGTATTTGATTTAAAATTATCTTTAATCATTTCTTTGTGGTTATCTTCAAATTCTTTCATTTCTAAAATATCTGAAGAACTTAGAAAAGACGATTGACTGTCTATCATTTGAGTTGTTGTAATATTACATCTTTCAATTGTTACCTTTTCTTCTCTAGAATTACTGCGGCTTTTGGCTTTTTGTAAGGCGCTTTCAGTTAAGAAAACACATGGCACTTCCACTTGCATTGACATTTTTCGTCTTCTGGTTGAGTTTTCTTTTTCTTGATTAATGTCATTGTCGACATCTTCAGGAACCGCCGTATGCGGAAGGACAATAGGGGTCCCTGCTACCATACGCAAAAAATCAGTGACAGCGGCTATATGAGCTCCTGTTACAGCTCCTTGTAACTTGACACCGGATACTTGGTGAGGCACAAGTTGATTATCGCGTATACACCATACTACGGGCAGAGCCCCTTCAGACACCATCGTCGTTACGGTCCAGTGTTCGTTTCGATATTGTCTCTACAACCTACTATTGTTTTGAATAAATACAACAAAAATCCAACAATTTGTCACAAAGTTAAGTATGTTTTGTTTCACTGGCGCATTTCCGGGCTACGTCCTACACTTCGGAATTGAAAAAAGTACAAGTAAGTGTGCACATAGATTTGTCGTGTGTCGAAAAGACGGCATAGCGCGAACGCGGCGCGGTAACGGGTAGTGGAGCGCGGCGTGCGTGCGCGTCCGGCGGAGGTCGCGAGAGATAAGGCGGTGAGAGTCGCACGCGCACCACTGCCGCCCGCCGCACGCCCCGCCACGCCACCGCACCATCACCTTCGATCATACATCAATTTTCATCCGATGCACTCCTCGGCGGAATTATGTAACGGTATGGATAACCCATTTTAACCGTTAACCAACCTAGTCAAAACATGATTAGGCGGTTGAAAATATTTGGCGTTTTCGAAGACGGTCAGTTGCTCTTACACTCGATGTCATAGTTCAAAATTATATGTTCGTGCCAGCTGCAACTTAGATCAGAACGCTGTTATAACATGTATCAAGTAAATTTTTTTTTTCAAGTCTAGACCAAACCGATGCCAATTGTTTCTTGTCTTGCAATCTTCATTTTATTTGCATAAAATATGCAAGGACTGGAATTCAAGTAGGCTTGCTACGGTGACGTAACGAATACGTACAAAATTAGTAAAACATTCGTCGACCACGGACATCGTTTATAGTCATTATCAACAATTTAGATTCTTGGTGATTAATAACCTATACTGTTTTCAATATTGTTAATTGAATCGGTTTTCATTGTTGCAAGTTAAGTAGGCAATCGAGAGCAGAGAGCCATTAGTCACCCTATCTGATGTGGGGTCATCCTGTCGCGTACAGTTAGGCCGCTTTGTGTTGGCCCTATTCGTGTCAGGACGGTCCATCGCTCAGTCGTCGCGCCAGCTAATGCAATACCGCAAGCTTTATGCAAGCCCAACTTCTTGTTTGTAATATTCTCAAGAGTGCCAGCAGACCTTCGGTAATTAAATTCAGCATTGTTTTTCTAGATTTTAGTCACGATATACAATGATTACTATTCTGGGGCATTATTGAAAACAGCTACGGAATTTTATTTTAAAACGCGTAAATGACTTCCAAAGCTTTGCTAAGGCTGTCTCCTAAAGGCATTAAGAACCAATAAGGTAATTAATAGTTGCTAGATAAATAAATGCGCATAGATAGTGGCTACGAGTATATTCGTACACATGTAACACCGTCATGCACAAATGCCAGTGGACAGTTAGGCTCGGCGCCAACGCAGCTTGCGATGCGCTACCCGTATCTGGGACGGGCAAATCAAGTATTAATTACCCATACGACGCTTAATGAACCCCTTATAGTTAAATGTGGAAGACAATTAAACATTCCTTTAAAATGAATGGACTTGAGGACGCCTACTACAAGAACTATTGTATAACAGAAAAGTAATGGTGAATAAATTGTTCACCTTACGTCCATGAGACAGTAACGAAACGGCCAAGCCACATATTTTGATTAAGGTGTAGTTGTTTGTGAAGTTAGGGTTGTAGAGTTAGGGCGTGTAGAGTTAGAAGCTTGGCTCTACATGAGATCTGATAACTTTTTGACAGAGCGAGCCATAAAATATGGTCTCGTCTTGGCGACATTTTACATGAAAATGTTTTATGTGGGATTTCACTTCTTTTTGTAAGTCGCTTGTGACAATATTTTTGTTGTTTGTGTAACTAATACTAGCTTAGCAGATTTTTTTTAACCGGTTCCAAATTTTTACAGGGTGTTCTACCTATGAATATGAACAACTTTTACTATGACCAACTCAAAATCACGAAAAAAAAATCTGCTGTTTCATACATTTTGGTCAAATAGGTTTTGAACTTTTGTATTAAACAGCAGATTTTTTTAAAAGTGAAAACTTCTTTAGGCGCGTTGGGCGTTTTTTGAGATAGGAAAAACCATTAAACTCGCGACACTGTTACCGTTACCGACACCAAGTTTTGGCCATTATAAAGACATCAACGCGCGGTACATTTTCTTTGGGAAGAATGACCTTTAAACATATTTATAAAAGTACTATTTTAAAAATTTTATTTTATTTTATTTTATTTGGGAAACAAACAGATGCAATAACAAACATATTTATACAATTAGTTCAGCACAATCCAGAAACAGTTTCCACAGATTACTATACACTAAATTTGTACCTAAATGTAACAACAATCAAAGTTCACACCGTTAAAGGTTACAGAATTACAATTTAATGTTATGTTTACATATATCATTATTATTTCTTTATTTCACTATATACACATATAAATTATATTTTTAAATATTATGATATAAAGATATAAAAACATTTAAAAATATAAAAAATAGTAGCCCACCGGTATCGGGAACAAGGTCCAAGCTACCGGCGGTCAGGGCTCCAGAGAGAGGAACCTCCTAACAATGCGAGCCGTGTCCAGAAGTACCGCTCTCTGAATCAAGCCCTTGATCCAGCTGCCCAACGTGAGCCTCCTTAGGTGTTGGTCGAGGCTCTTGGCTATTAATCCATTGGCTGTTACGACTATCGGCACAATGATTGCTGAGTCTACATCCCACATGTCGACAACCTCGCGAGCCAAGTCAAGATACTTGATTTGTTTATCTTTCTCGGCTTTCACGAGGTTCTCATCATGCGGGACGGTTATGTCAACAATCATTGCGCGCCGCTCTGATCGATCCACCACCACTATATCAGGCTTATTGGCAACAATAGTCCTGTCAGTGATGATGGATCGATCCCAGTACAATGTGATATTACCATTTTCGAGAACTGGGTCGGGCACATACCTGTAGTACGGCACCTCCGATTCCACAAGGTTGTATTTCAAAGCAAGCTGCTGATGGATTATCCTGGCTACAAGGTTGTGTCTATGCAAGTACTCTCCGTATTATTATTATTATTAAAATTAAAATTTCGATGCCAAAATATTTCTTATGCAAAATTTGAATTTGGGTAGAGAAAGGTGAAAAATATCTAAATCTTGGTTTACCTTTAATGAGATTGTGTCGTTGTACAGACGACATGCTCTTTTAATAAAAGTGTTCTTGCCATAATTGGTTCGGGAGAAACCAATTTGGAAGAGAGTTCTTTTGCGTGCATTTAAGCGTGGACATCCAAAACTTACCTTGCTGAGAAGATAAGGCGAGTCCAATTGGCCTCTAATAATTTTATATAAATAAACTAGATCTCGCTCCGCACGACGTTCCTCCAATTTCTGAAGCATAGGTGTATGATCAGTTCCAAAGTTAAATCGCCAATTCAAATGTTTTGTAAATTTATTTTGCAATTTTTGGATTTGTTCAATATAAACTGCATACTGCGGACTCCACGCCGCCGAAGCATATTCAAGAATCGACCTTACAAGTGTCTTATAAAGAAGTATCAATGTTGACCTATGTTTGAAATCCCTACCAACTCTTAGTACGAATCCCAACATGCGAAATGCCTTGTTGGTCATAGTGGTAATTTGCGAGTCAAAGATAAGTTTACTATCAAGTTGGACCCCAAGGTCCCGCACCACGGTCACTCTATTAATATGATCATTATTGATCTTATAGTTATATTTTATCGCGTTCGTCTTTCTTGAAAATGTTATAATATTGCATTTATTTACGTTAAGGAACAGACAATTTTTTTTGCAGTAATCACACAGGTTATTAATATCAATTTGTAGTTCTAAGCAATCTTCTGGTTTAGTAATAGTTTTATAAATTTTCTTATCATCTGCATAAAGAATAAATTTAGAATGTTTAAATATATTGTGTACGTCATTTATGTATAAATTAAATAATAGAGGTCCGAGGTGCGAGCCCTGGGGCACGCCAGACGCAACAGGCATAAAGGATGAGCAGTGCCCTTTGACCGTAACTGCTTGACTGCGTTCCCTTAAATAAGATTCCAGCCATCGAAGCAGATCGCCATGTATACCGATATACTCAAGTTTTTTAATTAACAGATTATGAGAAATTTTATCAAATGCTTTTGAGTAATCGGTATACACGACATCTACCTGGTGACCATTATCCATGGCCGTGGCTATGTAGTCAATATATTCGCAGAGATTTGTTTCAGTTGATTTTTTAGAAACAAATCCATGTTGCTCCGGTATTATAAGTGGTTTTAATAAGGGCGTTATTAAGTCACAGACGATTCGCTCAAAGAGCTTAGGTATAACACTCAACTTAGAAATGGGCCGGTAATTTGTAATGTCATGCTTGTCGCCATTCTTAAATACAGGTACAACGTAAGAACGTTTCCAAGCCAAAGGCATAGTACCAGATCGCAATGAGGAGTTAAATAGTAGATATAAGGGAAGTGCAATATTTTCGCAACATTTCTGCAGAAACAGAGGTGGAATTCCATCAGGGCCACTGCCCTTGTTTACATCGAGAGATTTGATAGACTTTACAATGGTATTGAATGGAATATATACATTACTAAGATTTAAAGCATTAGAATAGTCGTTAGACGAAGAAGATGACGACACAGACACGTCATTATGTTTTTCGAAAACTGAGTGAAAGTGTGCATTACAAAGGTCACTAATCTCTTTACCATCGAAGGAGGTTACATTTCCTAAGAACAAATTATCTGGCAGAGTATTTGACGACTTTTTAGATATTACATAGGTCCAAAAGTATTTACAATTGTTTTTAATATTGTCTTCTGACCTTGCAATAAATGAATCATAACATTCCATACTGACCCTTTTTGCCCTGTCTCTCAGAAGGGCAAAGGTACAATAATCACTATAATTGACGTAACGCTTCCATTTTGTATGATACTTAGTTTTCTCTTTGATGATTTTTATCAGTGCCGGAGAATACCATATAGGGTACCTATTGTGATCAACAACTTTTTTTACAGGAACCATCTCTCTGACTATTTTATCAATAATATTATGGAACGTTGTTACGGACTCGTTAATATCATGAACGCAATCCAATATACCCGTAATTAAAATACACGTAATTGTTCAAGTTTTCACTTCTGTCGACACTCCTGGAGTGCCACTGTTTTTTTCGTGATTTCAGAGTTGGTCCCATAGTGAAAGTTGTTCATATTCATGGGTAGAAAACAGGGTTGTAAAAATTTGAACCGGTAAAAAAAAACATCCGGTATACAAAATTTCAGGGGGGCAATTCTCGTAATTTTAAGAACGTTCGCAGTCTGATCTCAGTCTCAATCTGTCAAAAATACCTCAAATTTCCCTACATTTTGACAAGTTTTTGACATTTGTTTGTCGCCGAGATGACATTGCGACTAGATTTTGAACGTTTTAAATTAAGAGAATTGGCCTCCAGCTTTCTAGTCTAGTACTTCAGGAAGTGCCCTAAGAATTTTGATGATCATCAGTGAGTCAGTGACGAAATCGGGGATTTTTAAAGTATCAATAAAATCTAAAGTATACGAGCTATGTAATTGAAACTTCATAATTATGTTTAATAGGCCTATTACAAAAATGCGCGTAGATGCATGATTTTCTCGTTGAAATTGAATACTATTCGTTGGTTGGTATAAATAACAATTAATTGGTAAAGATAGTTCGTTTTCTCTTCTACAATAATAATAAAGCATTTTTTTAAATTATTTGTCTATTTATGTAGCAATAATCGTTCTCCTAATGCATGTTTAGGCAAAAACTAATGGAGAGCTAATTTGAGTTCTAATTTTCAGATTCTGTTGAATATAATCCATCAAAATTTTTTTTTTTTCATTTTACATATATTCTTTTATAATAATAGAATAATTTTTGTTATAATGCCTTATAAATAAAGAAAAAATATTGGCCCTAATTTAATTTTCTACTGGAAATAAGTCTGAATATGTCCGAACTTCTACGTCATTTTCACGTAGTATTTATACCAAAATAGTCTCCAATAATTGCCTCAACAATATCAATAAAAAAAAGTACCTACTCTAAATTTCACTGCGCCGGCGATGCGCACTCGCCCTGGCTGGAGGCCTTAATTTATTGACACATTTACAGACAATCCCGGTTAAGCAGACGATAACCTTTTAGGAGAGAGAGAGGCGAGATGCCATTTATAACAAAATAAAAAAAGATGCGCGTTTAGTACCAAAACGTAAGAGGGCTCTTAATAAGTCCACTATTGACATCATATCCCGAGAATTTTGTTTATCTGGTCTATTCCAAATCCAAACCCAAGTTATGAGGGTTCAAAAAAACGACGAAGCGCTTCGAGAAAAGGTAGGTAGTGCCCCTTTTTTTTTTTTTTTTTTTTTAAGGATGGGAAATCATCCAATGACTCCTCCCGCTCTGGGTGGAGCGGAAGGGAGTGTCAGACTCTTACTGACTAAAACCCATCCGTGTTCCTTCCTTAGCCCTTTATGTTCCGGGGCAGCGGTAACCCTTTCGGACAATCCCGCTGCTCCGGCAGGCTTCGGCCCTAACGGGCCCCTCCGTGTCTGCTGACAGCTCTTTGAGGCGCGCGTGGAACACACGCGCCGTCCGGCACGGGCCTGGTCCTGATCGGACGGCGAGCTACCCATTACTCGCCGTCCGCAGGCCCGCGCCTACGGTGGCCGGGAGTCGTCACGCGGCTCCCGACGCCCGGGGCGTCTACCGCGGCGGCTGGGACGGGCGGCCCTCTCGGCTCTCTCCCTCGCCCATCCCGCCACCTCCTTCGCTAGCATGACTGCTTCGCAGAAGGAGGTGACTGCCTCCCACTCCCTCTCGCTCCGGACCATGGTTTGAACCAGGGCCGGGCGCGAGAGGTCGCCGCTGCTGCCGATCGCCTCTACGAGGACACGGCGGTGCTCTGCCCAAGTGGGGCAGACCTCCACCGTATGCTCCACCGTGTCCTCTGGGCGATCCTCGCAGTGGTGACACCCGGGCGTTTCCTCCCGCCTGATGATGTGCAGGAACCTCCCGAAACATCCGTGTCCGGTGAGGACCTGCGTCAGGCGGTAGGTGAGGACGCCGTGACGCCTCTCTAGCCACTCCTCAAAGAGGGGCCTTACCGCCGCTATCGTGGCGTAGTGCCCTTGCGCTTCGCTTGCTTCGTCTTGGCGGGGGCACTACCGTGCCCCCAGATGGTGTCGCGGATTTTTTTTGTAGAATTATTTAAGGCGGACCAGATTGCCAAACATTGTTTTTAATTATATACAACTATTTGGGCAGCGCATGACTTGATAGACAAAAATTGTGATAGCTCGGCTAATATGCATGATAGAAATATAATTTATAAGCACTCAGGAATAATGTAGCTTTCTACCACTGAATTTTATTGAATTAGATCATTAGTTCCGGAGATTACCCCCTACATACATAAAAACAAACAAACAAATTTTACCTGTTTATAATATTAGTATAGATTAACCGTTCCTATTAATAAAATAATCGATATTGAATTCGTTTAATTTAGATGGAACCGCAAAATTCAATTAAGGTTTTATTTAGGCTTAGGTGAGATGCAGCTAGAAAGATTAGTATTTTAAGTATTTTACTTGTAACCATATTCTGCGTAGGTGTATGCACGAATGATTATGAACGACCTCTCAGATGCTGATAGCAAACAAACTCTCGCATGAGTTTCGAAGAATCGCTTTCCGTTCAATGGGACGGACAGTTTGGGGAAGTCCAACCGTTTCGACTACAGGAAAAAAGCATTATTTATTCAGATAAAGAACATCGATCGGTTGCACCGAACAATAGACAAACAACAGACCTTGGTGCCGCATACGACGTTGCAGTAACTGCCCGCTTCTATGAATTAGAATCGACTAAAAGGGAAGAAGTTTATTTATTACTACCGTAGAACATTTTAAATGATGTTTTATAAGTAGGCGTTATATAAACGGAAGTATCGATTTGTCTTCTTGTTTACGACGTACGAATTGATTTCGATAGGGTTTTTTTTGTTTCGATATATCACATGAGACGTGTGTGACGGCAGAATTTTTACTCGACTACGGCAAAGCAAAAAGGAAGGGTTATGATTTTAGCAGGCTTTTTGGGTCTAATTTATCTTCAGGTTGTCTTCTCAAAGCTTAGAAGCTCCAGCTTGTCAGATATTTCTTACGTAATGTGAACATATTTATTACACCTTGTTTAAGAATTGTACTTTTAAACTATTCTTTCTATTCAATGCAGTTTGACAGGGGCAAGTCAATTTGGAAATACCGCTACTTCCTACTTGACAATGTGGTCTTATCGAAATTGAAAATTCATATTAATACACGTTATTGACAGTGTGTCAATGGAAATATTATTCTTTTATACCCCAGGAAAATAAATAAAATTCATTTTTTAACTTTTGTCTTAATCGAGGGCAAGGACGAAAGCGTGTGAGTCACATTTAATTCACGTCTCAGTTGTTTTTTTTTTGCAAGGGTATTAAATTAATTTGCATATTTTCGAGCCATTTCAAAACTGAGGCGTGAAGTGTTATTTGTATGTACGTACACGAGAGATTTGCAAAAGGGCTGTAAGAAGGAACCAAGAAGGAACAAGCTAGAGGAAAGTTTGCAATCAACTGCAACTATCTGCATGCAGTCTCATTGGGTCATTCATATACGTCGAAGATACAGATGCGTATTTATTACATCTGAAATCTAGGTCTCACGTACCACGCCGTGTAGAATCCGAAACACTATTTGTATTTTAATGCCAAATGAAAATTCATTCACCCCAGCTTGTTAAGTAACTTGGTTGCTATGCAAAATTCCAAGTTAATGCGAATTCCTTGAAAGTGAATATTTGCATAATCCTTATAGAAAACAAATGAAACGTTAATTAAATAAATAAAATAGCCATTTGGCTAAATCCCAATGATCATTTTACATCTTATTTAATTACAAATGCTTCATTATCGCTCATTATGAAGCCTTGATCTGCAGAAACATACAAAATTTACGATGTGTTAGATAAATCATCTTATAAAATGTTCACGATGTCTATAGACAAAGATGACATACAAATGAAGATTTCTCTGTTGGTGTGTGTCTTAATGAGGTGCTTTAATGACGTGAAGGTTGTCGAATTTGTTACTTATTGTATAATGTCGGCCAGTGATAGCACGGTTCGAGGAAGCAAGCGGCCAGCGGCGTCGCCGGCGCGGCGTTGGCGCCATGGCATGGCGCCCGCCCGTGCATTTCGCGACGCGCGATTTTTTCTCGACATCATAAAATTATTAACCGTACCCTCGTATTAAGTTATAACGCTACCGTTTGATTACACATAGCATTGATAAATGGGAGCACATTATGAACTGACGTTTGCAGGCAGCTAATCAGACAAGAAGTGGCAGTGGGTAATTCAAATTGAGACTATTGTTTTATTATCGAATGAAACGCAGCTCTTAATTATACATGAGGAGCGATACACTCGTGTTCGGACACGTTTCTGTAACCTGTAAGGAGATTTAATAGGTAATATATTTTCAACAGTAGCCAAGTTAACGTGTGCCTGAACACGTGCATTTAATAGCTAGGCTATCATTAGGAAAATCTATTGTAAGTATCTCTAGTCTCTACCTATTTACTAGGCAAAGAAGGCATATTAAAGAACAATGGCAGAATTTGGTCTGGACTTTTTTTTAGCGTCCATAGATTTCATAAATATGAATCAAATTTACTTAATTTTCTACGATTTTTCAATTATTTACTCCTTCTCGTAAAAGCCGGAGTTATTATATGTTTTTAAAAGTTTATCAAATGGTTTTCGAGTTATGTACGTTCGAAATGTTGCCATTAAAATAGTGGTGTGAGTAAAATAGTATGAATTCAGTTTATCTGTATCAATAATTGAACGAATGATCGATATAATCGACCGATCGATCGACCCATGTAGAGTTGGTTTTGTTTTTAACATAATTATTAAAAATGTTCTATTCTTTCGTCTTTAATCAACAAGAAGAAATGTTTCTATTTTTAAATCCAATTAATATTGGATCAAAATATCACAGGATTGTTTTAGTGTTGTATCGATTCATAAGAAAACCGAATCGAAACGTGCAGCACTACTTTTGTCTTTGACATATTCTCTGTGGTTGTCTGCACAGAGTACTTTTTGATAGAGTGACTGTCAAGACGCTACAGAATCCTTCCGCGTTTTTCATCTCGGTTGTGTTTTGCGTTTTTAATTGGCTTTCTATTTATTTTTACCCGACCTGGACTGCTTACGGACTGATTGATACGCCCTGTCTGACTAGTGCGTACCCTTAGGACTCCGATATTGCTTTTGAATGACCTTAAGCTAATCTTACTGTGCTCCGATTGTGCCTAGTGAATTGGATTTTTGTTATAAACCCGGAACAATCATGATGGCAGACCCTTACGAACCACTTGATGGAACCTTAGAGGAGGTAGTAAACAAAAGACCCTTATAAGAGGGAAAATAAAGTCCCAGCACATATCACGGCAACAATATTACGTGTACATTTTAATTGAAAATAATATTCCTGGCAGAACCGGCATAGTTGAATATTGCTGTAGTTGTTTAGTTGGCCGGCGCACTGTAGGCTGCTGCGCGCGCACACACTATGACCTTAGTGTGGTATCTAGGATGGGCCAGACATCAAGAACATATCTCAGCACCAGCAGGTTTTCTTGATGAGATTTTACGAGATGAGGATGAGGAATAAAATAAATATGTTTAACAAAATGTGTTTTTTATTTGCCCTAACATTAGATATTATAATAACCCTCAGTTTTAGTGTTTACGGGGCAAGTGCATTTTTTTTAAATACGCGCCCAGCTTTCGTAACATACAATTGAGTAGGTACTCTACACCGAGCGTTGAATTTATTTGGGTTTTTCTCGTTTTATCCGTAAATACTCTTATCCTCACTTAGACCACAGATTTAATTTCAATCTACGATGTTCTTGTAATTGTTGTTTGACGTGCATTCATAACCTAAAAATTCAAACACCGATATCTTTTTTTTCCGGCTTTTCCAATTGAAAATAGTCTCATTTATAGATTCTGGAGCTGACACCAAATCTTTTAACATATTTTTCATTACGGGACGCCTTAATTTGATCCCAGACAATTCTTAGTATGGAGACCTGCCCTTGTTCTTTTATTACTTGATATCTATCTTACAATAACGGGTTACCTATTTTGTTTTTAGTTTCGAAATGTCATCTGTCATTATACTAAACCCCTTGTAATCTTAATCTAGCTTTTACGGCTTCGCCTTGTGGATGTCGGAGAACATTCCACTTTAGTCTATGTGTGTGTCAAATTTCATCCAAATCCGTTGAGCTGTTTTTGCGCCAATCCGGAACATAGATCCAGACAAACATATTTCGTTATTGTTTTATTATAATTATGTATAGATAAATAAAAATGAAATGCTGTTCGTTGGTAAGAGTATCACTTGAGTAGTATGGAAGCTGAAAATTTTGGGAAAAATTTAAAGTTAGTACTTTTTCTATGGGATTTTTATATGAAGTCAAGATTATATTGAAATGTTGACCGGACAACGTCTGTCTGGTGCTGACCCAACAGCCGTTGTCCTGTTATTAATAGGTATAATTGAATTTACCTTGAGGATTTTAGTAATACTAGCTGTAGTATTTTATTAAAATCTTTTAAAAGTAAAATTGTGTAGCTGAACAATTCAGGGTTTAATGAAACGTCACGCCACCTTAGTTAGTCAAGTAGGTATATGCAAACAACAAAAATCGACAATGACTTGACCGTAACTAATTATTGTGAAGATTTCACAAACGTTCAGCTCGTATTCACGAATGTTATTGTTGTTATCCACCTTTATTAGTATACATTTATGACTGAGCTGTTTTTCCATAGTTACTTTAAAGTGAGTGATGATAAGATGAACAAAGTAGCGGATATATAAGTACTGTATAATGAATATTAAACAAGGAAAAATGTTGAATTTTCGCGCACATTCATGTATTTCCGGAAAACCAGCAGTACCTTGTCAGAATTAATTATAAGTATTTATATTCAGCAGTTCGCTTATTTACTGTCGTTTGTTCTGAAAGGGTTTTAAGTGGAGCACACTCTTAAAGATTTTTTTCCTTTGTCTCTACATAACGTGCTGGTAGGTTAGGTCCCGTTTGAAGAAAATACTGTTTAACCTCCACTGAATCATCTGCTTAAATATGCTAATTTGAAATTAAACCGATTATGTGCAATATGATTTTACTACACAATAAATAACAGCAGACGCACAGTTCAGTTACGACTCATTTAAATCTTCTCTTATTATGGAGAAATTCACGGTCAACTCGACCAATGGCGAGGAAGATTATCAAAGATAATTGCACATTTTTAGCACTAATGTGCAATTTAATTTGCCTGTCGTAACCATCTCGAAGGTACGTCAATCTGCAGATTACGGTTTAAAGCGTTCTAGACGCGGCTGTAGAAAGTTGCTCGCGGCGCGACTCTGCGGCGCCCGCGCATGTCCTGCGATCCGCATTCTCCCTACCAAGCTTTAAAATAAAACAAAAAAATAAAAGCAACATCGTAAAATACAGTGTATCGCGGAGTAATGACTTTAGAAGATTAAGTAGGGAATAGAGAAGGCCGTGCCTCGAATAAAATAAAACAAGTCTCCGAAGACGACTTCGCAACGCGAGAGGACATTAAGAGTAAAATCTTACAGCGTTTAGGTACGGTTCGTATACCTCAATATTTTTAGACACAAAGGCATTGTATTTCCAAACATAATGTACACTAGTCTCTAAGGTAGTAGCTAGTATCCATTTAAAACCTTTGTTTTCATGTTGTGTGGGATAAGACATTGTTCTGATAGCAAAAAGCTACCACGATTCGTTAGGTTTAAATGAATAAAAATATTCGATTTCTTTAATGAATTTCGATGCCGTATCGGAACATATTTTATTTAAAACCTAACTGCACACTCATCTTGTGTCATTAATCTTGCGATCCTCCTGTCGGGGATCCAATCTTTCTTTGTAAAAGGGAATTACGAATAATTTTTTCCTTATGAATGCATAACTGTGAAGTCGTTGTGCTCAAACATCTGAAAGTTATGTAATGACATCGATCGTCCTTCGAATTGTCGATATACCAGAAAATGCAACAAAGGCTAGATATTGTACAAATTCGACAAAGGACAATAGTGAAGTGAAAAGTGCGTCTCTCAATTTCTTGAAAGAGAAGCCTTAACCTACATTTCAAAATGATTACAAAGGAATGTCACGAAGTGAGCAGCAAAACAGTGTTTAGATAATGGTGGTGTATAAACAATCGCATCTGCGGTCGGTGCGCGCGGCGCGGCTGCGCGGCGGGTCGATGAACGACCTAGCTCAGTGTGAGGCTGTTTCCTCGGCTACGGAGAGCCGACCCGCCCCCGTTCCGTCTGCCACAGCACAATAAACAACTAAAATATTAAACAACATTACACTAATGCCAACTTTTTTCATACTGAAGGTACGCGGCAGACGTGCGAGCTTATGTGTGATTCACTCATTATTTTTTTACAACACTCTGGATTTCGTCGTTATTTCCATTTTCACGCCTGAAAGTTTTAGTTGAAGTTCAGCTGCTACCAATATACTGAACAGAACTGAGCTTAGCTGAAATTATGTTTTCTCATTGAAATTACCAAGAAGAATGTTTGCAGTGCAATAGTCATCTTATTACGTCGGATTCGTTGATGTCAAGATTATAACATTGTTTCAACTTTTCATCGCATAATTAATTAAGATATTTCGTAGAAGTGTTATGCATGTTCAACATGTTATGAGCATAAAAAAAATGAGCAAAATACTGCTGTCTGCGTAATGAGCTATAGTTTATAGCGTAAGCAGTATACTGTTTATATCTGAGGGTTTAATGAACGACCTCACTTACACTTTTGCTGACATGCCGTACCGGACATATCAATACTCTCTAGGCAATAATAATTACATTCGCGTTAGAGTGGTCCACGGTACACATACCAGTTTCGGTGACAAGTCGCAGAACTCTCACTTGCGGATGTCGCATCGCATCTCGTGTGCACGACGCTCCATTACCGATAAATTGGCACTAGCAAAAAATATCATTTTCGCTGTACGTTGACGTACATACGTTTCTAATCACATCATATCTGGGTCAACGGAAATTTACGACGCCAACGATTCACTGAAAGCCTTTTACATCACATCTCGACGACGGACACCTGGTACTACCAGGATCCGATCTGCATGAGGCGCAGCACGCACGCTAATTGGTGCGCTGTTTTTTTGAACATGGTTCGCTAACTAAAATCAAATTACTGATTCAAGATCATTTAAATATTAAATTGTAATGCAACGTCACATTCTATTGGATTTAAATTAGTAATTAAGATTAACAACAACGACATCGAGACTTATTAGGAGACAGTGAAAATGTAATGAATGACAGGCGCATTCGAGATCATTAGATAGACATGCAAGAGAAAAAAATCTGGGAACAAGAGAAAGTATTCGTAAAATAACACAGTGAAACACTGCATCAGAAATGATCAATAATCAAGTGTGGGTGGGTACATCAGTGCAGTGATAATTGAAAGTGCCATCACTTGCAGGCGCTCTGTACCAGATAGAATCTGTGTCAAGTCGTTTTCACGGTCTTGGCGATGTTCTATACGAAATTGACCATGACTTGGGATAGGCGCGTGTCGCGCTTGCGTGGGCGTCTTTAAACAACATCCGTTCAAAATACATTATCATTATTACAATACCAAGTGCTTGGATATTTGATTGTTAACACTCATGGGGTGGGTGACTTTTATATTTTGCCTGCGGTTTTAAAACTAAAAAAAATCTGAAAAAAGGTAAACATATACACGCAAAGAAGAGAGAACAAGAACTAGCAAGAGTACTAGGAACCTAATGTTAACACGGTAAATGTATTTCAAACGGTGTTTTGCCCTAATTTGTGGTGATTTACGTTGTGTAGTGTTGGAGCACTATGGGAAGGTACCTAAGGCACGCACGAAGCATTACGCAGAACTCGAAAGCAAGGGAAACTACTTTGCGACCATTCTGTAATCTGCCCAACATGGTCATTTCAATTTCATCATATCTGGACACTTTCTAAAGAAACTGCAACATATAAGTAATAACTGTGGCAGACAAGACGCAGCCTAGCTTCCAGTGGAAACATGCGATAATAAGGTGTAATTGCACACCACCTCTGTGACTATATTTAGCAGCAAACGCTCTGGAACTAGCTGCGCATGCGACTAGTGCAATTACGTAAAGCGGTTGAGCCATTTCTAATCTAAAAATAATCGTAGGCTTTGCAGACCTCGGCGCCACTGGGATCGTACGAGAAAGTAAAGACAATTATTTCTCATATCATACGGACAACAAAGTTGAATATGATAAAAGCAATTGTTATTCTTGAATAGTTTTGTTTACTTTTCACAATACACAAGTAACTGTTTAACACCCACTCAAAACCATTACCTATTTAACTATACAGAGAGGATATAGCTAATCAGATATAAGTAACCAAGATTTACAAAGAAACTGTATAAACTTGAGATCATTTGTGGTTTACACAAAGCTGATAAGCAGAAAATAAAAAAAGCATGATACATGTAAACTGAAACATCTATCCAGAAATATGCAACACTAATGATAATTGCTGGGTTTTTTCAAAGAGCCAACTGCAGATATGTATATTTTGTAGGGAGGTGACACTAATACTTTACAGTAGTTAAGTATATCCGTGACGTGGACTAATACATCAGTGGCGCCTGTTAATCGTTCGTCTGCGCGTGCGACGGTGCTATGCGCATTTTCCCCAGCACTCGTACCATTAGGGAAGCTATCATTAGGTACCGCGGCGACAGGGCTGATCACCCGTTACAACCGGCTTACGACTTGACATTTTAATACTCACGTGTAAATTGCATTTTAATTTAATTACGATATTAATCTTTATCACGTACTTATCATTTGCTTTAAAATTAATTTCGGAGCTTTTTTTCTTGGTGAACGTTAAGGTACAGAGTACAAGTCCGTGATTTAAGGTGCAGTATGTCTAGATCAACGTGTGAATGAGGGGCAAGGTACACGCGACACATCGTCTGCACCGACCTTAATTGCCCGTATGATCTGGGCCACTGCTCTCTCTTAAATCAATCTTGAAAGCCCTAGAACCCCACTTATCAACATTGGATGATCCGCCCTGCACGTGAACGTTACTCGCGTACCTTATGCAACCAGTCACTGACCTCTCCGACTTGTTTGTATTGTATTTCATTCAATGATAGCATTTCGTGATGAGGGACACGCTAATTTAATGTACTGTTACTATGTTATATGCTTTCTGAAAGGCAGCGATGTTTTGACTACGCGTATGTCGTATGATGTAAGATTACAACGTCTTCAAATTATTTAATTAAAGAGGATGTGCGAAAGGTAATTTAAATAAACTTTAATGAGCAAAACGTCCATTAAACTTAAGTATTTAGGCGTGCCAGAGAGAAAGACGCGCCCCAAGCACGGTAACCCCAAGAATCCATTTAAAACCACATTAATGTTCACCTAGTGTAGGTTTACAACGTTGTAAGCGTCGCTTGAGGGACGGGAGCAGGGCGGTGAACTCAAATGCATCCTGTATCCGAAGTCGGTGATGTCGGCCAACTAACTATCTTTACTAGGAAATGTGGGTTTTTAGAAGCCAGTGTTAGTAGCACACCCCGGCTCACACATCTTCTTGGTAGGTTAACTGGTTGCTTTGTGTCTTTCTACAGTTCCATTTCTTCACTCTATTACCGACACGTCAACTAAAGTGAGCCTTGTTCTAAAAATAATTAGATACCTCCTCACTCTGTATGAACGGATAATATTTTACATAGCTATTTCAAAATTTTGCAGCAATGTTTACATTAAGTATAGGCGATAAGCATTCATTAAATTAACATAATATACGGGTAATAACTAATAAACCTTACATATACCCACATGACATTTGTACTGTATTACGAGGACACTGAATCTACAATCATCTTCCATCTCAAAAGGACCTAAATACGCAATAATATGCAAAACTAGGAATTGCAGGATCAATAAATATAATAATTTACACAGAAATATGTGTCGATCGATAGTGGTTATTGTCCGCGTAAATGTAAAATGTTTATTGATAATGGTCGATCAGAATGCGCTGGCGCAGTGTCGTATGTCGGTTGCCGTCGCACAGGCGCTCGATTCACCGAACCGGCTAACTTCCTGCAGCAGAGGCATGTGCCATGAATAAACACATCTTCCAACTTCCAATACGCCTGTCACTAATATTTATACTAGTTTGACTCTTTGACTGCCAGAATTATTGCTTTGATAAGTGATATTTTCCAAGTTCACTCTCTTAAAACAATAATCGCGTATATCTACCTACTGCACGTCGGAATTCTTGGTGTTCTCAAATACCTAGGAGCGATAAAATGTTTGTTTTGTTGGCTCCAATGGTTTTATTCAAGTCATCAAGCATACCGTTAAGTAAGCTGCAGCTAGGGAATAGCTATTAGTTGGTCGTCGGTGTGTTAGCGGTACGACAACCACATACAAAGCGCAGGAACCTCGACATTTTAATATTTGCCATACAATTTGCATGTTTGACTAGGAAACGTTCTCCGGTAAGCCCCCCGCGTTTACTCGGACCGCATTAGCGATTGTTTATTTTCGTGTATGTAACAACGATTCAGCGGACTTCAGTGCAAACAAGCAAGTCAAGTAACGCATCTCGTATTGTCTCAAGGGTACTCAAGGACCCGTTTAAAATTCAGCAGTAATTAACAGTTCTGGTGCTGCTTGTTGCAGCTGACCTCGTTTGCGAAGCCAGTGTTCAGCTCGTGCGGAACGCGATGCAGTTTTAATAACCGAGGCCGTTCGTCTTTCTCGCAACTTTGATTGTCGTACCGTCTGAAGGTGACTTTTCGTCCCCATAACATTTAAGAGTCTAACAATTTGGGTTCCGTTTCTTATGACCTTAATAATTATAAGTTATGACGAACCGACAGAATTTCCAAGACGCATATTGACGTTGGTTTCGCTGAATAGCTAGTTTTTAAGAAATAATATATGTTTCTTGAGTAGTGACGTAAGTATCTTATCTGAGAATTTATGATACAGCAATAGTTATGTTGTCCTGCATTTTATTTAAATGTTGAGATTAGTACTCCATAACTTTATGAAAGCTATCCGTCAGTAGCATTATTAAAGTGTTCTCCACGGTGATTGATGTTTGTCCTTCACGAGTCACTACCTTAGCTAAAGGGGTATCGGATGGAGCAAGCAAACAAATAATGACAACGCGACACAAAGGTTTTTGTGACGTCAATATCTACTCTGCGGTCTTGCAATATCGTGATAAACGTGAGATCAACTGTCCTGGGGTGTTATAATCAAATTATTAACGCGAAAATCACTGAACCCAATTAAAATTTTCTTGAATGAAAATCGTCATGTCAGTCGTACTAAAAATTGTCTCTATATTAATTATCCAATGAATGTTATGAAACGAGTTGTATAGATGGCATATTAAAATATTTTGCATATCATCAAAATTCCTCTCTTCTTGTAAATAATTAATTGTGTGATGTCTTGTTGGCATATGATATTGAATATTGAATTCATTCGTAGTTAGTACTTCTTTCAGAGACGTAGCTTATTATGTAAGTGAAAGATGATAAATAAGAGATAGTCAAATTACTAACGAGACGTTTGCTTTGAGTTATTAACAAGTTAACTAAGAAGTGCATTATATGACAAATGTGGCTAATAAATATCGACGGTCATAACATAATGGTCGTGAGACGTGACGTAAAAAATAAAAACAAATATTTATGTGAGCGATAATTAATCATAACGGGCATGTGAAATAAGTATGATCTGTCACAATGTTGTACGTCAGTGAGGTGCCTACTTTCGCTTGCAAATTTTCTAGTACAACGTCGAGTCCATTGGCTAGTTGCGCAATAGTCAGAAGCGTGGTAAACACTTGTAATTATTATTGTAATAGCGTTATAATCTAAACGAGGTGCAAGGGGCCTGGGCGTGGCGAGAAAGCGCCTTAACGAACCATCTCTGTAGCAAAACTGGGTGTTGTCAGTGCTGTGTGTTGACAATTGAATGGACACTTAAAACAGTTGATATGGGACATGGAAATCCCGGATACACCAATTCTAATGTTTCGCAGTAAGGTACCAAATTCTTTGCTGATAACTAACTACACGTCACAACGTATTTTGTGTAACTTAACTAAGTAGTAAATTTCCGGATGAAGAGTTGCAAGGTGCCAAGAGGCAAAAATATTTAATAATTGTTGATGTTCATTCAAATAAATTCTGCGATGTCTTCACACTGGACAGTCCTATGATACTAAACACGCAAATAATAACTAACCGCTAAGGCCGTGGAATTAATTATTCGTTCCCATTTCACAATACCTAGAAACTAATGGCAAAGAAACATAAATCTTGTAGTAATTGTCTATTGTTGAGCAGTAGCAAAAACCATTAACTCTACTTAGCCTAAATAAAACAGAGAAATTGAGGAATAAGGTCATCCATCTGGATTCCTTAGCTTCAGAGTGATGTGAGATATAAAAATATCGAAATCGAGTTATATATGATAAATGTGCCAGTTTTATTTTATTTGGGGACGTGAAAAGCAACTAACGTTCTTGTAGATCAGAGGGAAAATTCTCGTACCTAATTTTAAGAACGTTCACAGTCTGATCTCAGTCTCAAATAGTCTCAATCTGTGAAAAATACCTTTAACTTCACTACATCTTTGACGAGTTGACATTTGTCTGTCACACATTGTTGTTAAATTGCGACAATTAGCCTTCAGATGATCGAGAGATATGCAGCAGTTTTCTTAGTACCTAACGGTGATAAGAAAGTAAGTAGGTCCAAAAAAAAACTAATCTAGTAAGCAAGGATATAAATATATTTACCCTGAATTCTAAATTGTACCGGTCTATGCCATATCATGAGTAACTGTCGGCTGGCTAAAATGTGACATTAGAATTTAAAGAGTGGTTTCCCACAGTCTAAGATTCGAAGAAAAAAACGGAAAATATATCACCAGCTTCTGCACAGGAAAGGGATTATCCGGTCATTGTTGTATTTATAAAATTAGAATATGCAATGGACTAGCAACTTCAAAATTAGATTGAAGTCCATAATTTTGAACTTTTTTTATATTTTTGAATCAAGTGTGAAGGTGTCATAAATGAGTGGTTCTGCCTTCATGACTTGCCTCATGTCTCATAGTGTGGTTTCGAATGAGGATAACCACAACCGGAGGAAGTGAGTTCCTGTGGTGTATAAGCTAGCCGGAATAGGCTGCGATTTTTTATTAGTCCATGTGATTACCGATAAAACTACCAAAACATTTTCTGAATTTTCTAGCACCAGCATCCTAATTGCGGAACACACTATCAATCACAATTTGATACATTTTGAAGGATATAGCTAATCCATTGCTTTATTGTTCGAAAAACTTGTCTGCTCAACTTCGTAAATAACGCAATAAATGTTGTTGAACTGTCAAAATTTAAGCCATTGCTACTGTTAGTATGTTACACAATTACCCCACGGGTATTTTCTCAATTAAAACGGAACCAACGAATGCGCAGTTGTAGACCGCGAAATTTAATTTTTCTTACGTTTTTTGCATTTTTCAGGTCAGTGTCAGGTTGTATCTTGATCAAAATATGATTCGCGACTATAACAGTTACGTATCTACAGAATTATAATCATTACAATCATTATTACATCTAAGTTAGATATTTTGTACCATAATAAGAACAAATCTCTTAAGGAAAAGTGCATTTGGAACAAATCTAACTTAAAGAGATATATTAATGATTCTAATGACTATAATTCTGTAAATATATATCTATTATTGTCGCGAATCATATTTTGATCAAGATACAACCTAACACTGACCTACAAATTACAAAAAACGTAAGAAAATTAGAATATCGCGGTCTGCCACTGCGCATTCACCAGGATACTAGTTAATCACTGTACGTTTCTATTAGCGTTTAGGAAAAAGCTACTTCCCAGCCTTCAGCTCAAGTCCTTTGTCGTCTTTTATTGCACCTACAAGGCGAGGGCGTATAATTTTGTTTACCGTGTATCGTTGTTTACATTTAAGTTTCTAGAATTTTCAGGGTGATATTGTATACTGCACTGTGACGGAGAATAGCAAAATGAGTATTTCTACATTACTCATTCTTCATTAATAAGAAACTAGGTACCGCCCGCGTAGTATATCAATAAAAAGTAGCATATGTCCTTCCCTAGGGTTCAAAGTATCCCCATACCAAATTATATCAATATCGGTCCAGCCATTTAGAGAGATTAGTTGGAACAAACAAACACACAGACTGTTAGGAAATAATTAAAAAAGTTTTGTGTTATAAGTAGGTACGGTACCTACTTATTTACTTTCATATGCATTTAGTACAAAGTATTCTTCCCAGCGAAAGCACTAGGAAGTGGTGAAGGGCGGACGTTTTGGGCGACTAACTTGTAATTTAGACGTTTGAAAAGTGCTGATCCTCAGCCTAATTTGAATATTAAGTAATGACTTTTGATTTTGCTTTTATTTTGACATTACAAACTTTATTGTAATAGATGGAATAACCTTCGCCAGGATGGGATGTCCGGTAGTAGGTAAAAAGAGGACAGTGGGATCAGTTACGTTTTAGTGCCATTGAAGGGCTTCGGATTAAAAAAGATTGAAGAGATACAAAGTCAAGTTCAGTTATTAAGTTTTGGAGCAATGACGGCAGAATTTAAAGTAGTAGGTTGCGACTCGTTTTTACGACCAAAATAAAGTTTCATTTATTTAAGTAAAGTACGGAGTAAGAAATCGGTTCTCATGGTACTTATGCATGTGTTAAGGAGGAGTGAGGAAAATGTCGTGAGGTAAGTTTTAAGTATGAATGTCGATGGCTATAAGAGTAGGGGGAGACCAAAGAAACGATGAATGAACTGTATGAATGATGACATGGTTAGAAAGGGGTGACTACCGAGATGACGACTAATAGAGAAGTATGGAAAAAAAAGACAAGTTGCATCAACTCCAAATAAATTGAAATAAGGGCAAGAGAGAATGCTGAATGATGATGACCGAGTCCTGGAATTTTCGTTTTAAGGTCATGGGTAACTTCGTTCGAAAAATCTCTGTACCTTCGGTCATTGGTTCACAATTAGCAAACTAAGATACCATTGGGGTTGTTTGGTGGAAGCTTCACCGCGAGAGAGCGCCGCTGAGTGTTTGTCAGTTCTCAAAGTGATCTTGAGAGAAGAGAAGAGCGATCAATCGGCTACAAGTCAAAACACTTAGCGCCATCTGGCAGTAAAGTTTTAAACAAGAAACTCCATTGGAAGGTGAATGAAAGTAACAAACATTTAGCGCCATCTACTCAGAACTAATTTTCAGTTTCTTTCCCGTTGTTTTGTGTGTTCGCTAAACGGAAACAAAAACAACGAAGTATTCCAGAAAGTAGACATGTCGTATCTGATTTGCCTATATTAGTCATCCAGTGGGTTGGGCTTGTGGGAATAAAGTAGAGGTGCGACATCGTTTAGTACCCCATGTTTGGTTACTAATGAAACCTCACCCAAAAGCCAACCGACGGAAATAATTAGGTACCTACTTTTTTGTGACGTATTATGTCGATCACCGTCAGCCTGCTATCAACTGCTGAACTGCGCTCAAAACGTCAATCCGTATGTCATTGCCACGCCACTGTATATCGACAACAAATGCAGTTTATCAACTTTTGCCGAAACTTTCGGCATACCTACTGCCTGGTTTGTTTAGTGGTCAAGTGGTCGTGTACTGCTGAGTCCTGGATTAGATCCCTGGGTCGGGCAAAGTTTTACTGGGATTTTCCATTTTAGGGTGCGATTACAGTGGCGCGGGGCGGGCAGCGGGAGCGGGTGGCGGGTCAAGCGGAAAACGCACATTTCCATGGATGAACACAGTACAGCGGGGCGAATGGCGATTGAGCGGTCCAGACGTACCTACCTCGTGCGATAGTGGAAATAATAATGTCAGATTATTTGGAAGCTAGTGCTTATATAAACCCTTTTTTTCTAAAAGCGATCGCCACGATATCAATAGTGATCGCTATAGACATGACTACTTTTTACGAAAGGCTGCGAAATCATGAAGATAAATTCTTAACATAATTTTTTAATTACCTACTTGTCTATTCGAATGATTTGAATCACTAGAATTCCACAAAGGTGGTCGAGCCAATACGGCACTTATTAAATCTTCAGTCGTCTGCGGCATGTCCGAATAAATCGAGCGGGAAACGCAAACTGACTTGCGTCCACCCGCCCCGCTCGCGACATCCGCTTGTCCCGCTGCGATTCCCGCTCACCCGCCCCGCCCGCACTTGGTGCACCTTGGTCAAAAAGTCACCTTGTCCCGCTGCCACTGTAATTTCACACTAAGAATTTGTGCCTGTTTAATGCCCTTTATTACATCCTTACATAGTATAAACAAAGTCGCCGAATTGTCTGTACGCGCATAACTTCCGAATGACTGCACCAAATTGGATACTTAATTCTTTTTTTTGTTGTGTTTGGTATTGCCAGGACAAGTTTTGTATGAAAGAAAATGTCGGAAATAAAAAAAAAAATTGCACCCTTGCGAAGCTGGGGCGGGTCGCTAGTAGACTATAAACATAACTGGCAAAATGTGCCTATTAATCATGTAACAGACGAGAGGTGGTCTGAGGGCCACCTCTCTCGGCGAAACGAATAAAAAAAGGTGTGAAACTAATAAATAAAAAAAAAAACAGATGTAGATGTAAAATAAATTGCCTATTACATTAAGGATTTTATGAATGACTATGGCTAAATACTTAACCAAACAATTTATCACGCCTAACAAGTTGGTCCACATAATTAAGGTCAATACAAGCTCCTCTCAATAGGGGGCGCTGCCAACGCGTGATATTAGTAGAAAGTGTAAACAGATAAATGTTTAATTAATTCATTCATTATTCTAGTCAAATTAAGTCAAAATAAACTAGTTCAAAATTGGTATGTTACAGAAAATATGTCCGTTTTTTTATATTTCCGGTCGATTCTAGACTTCAGATAAAAGTTATCTGACAATAGAAAATTGAAAAATCTGTCATAAGTAATCATATTAACTCCAGAGCTAGAGTAGATTTCAATTATTCAGATACATCATGCTGGACTAGGGAGGGGTGTGTCCCATGTGTCCATGTATGTATGTGCTGAATGTTTTAACATTCAGTTTTAGTAGGGCACATGAATAAAGGGGTAAATTCATTATCATAGTGCACCAATGTTCAACAACAGGTCACTGCCCTCACATACTCAACTATGAAAGTGTTGTGCATGTGTGAAATGCTGAAATGTGGCCTACTTTTACAGTGAAAAATTGTGTTAATAGAATGTTCATACAATGTTTTTATTTTGCAGAAAACTGATAAAGGTAGAGTTGTTTATCTATTTGACACAGTACTTACTGCTTACATAGTAGGTATGTCAGTACATAAAGAGTGTGTGTTGTTTATTTAATGTTATGCTTTAAATACTTTGTTTATTTCTGGAATAGTATTAAAAACAAAGATGGCTTTTGTTTCATAGAAAAGCCATTATTATTTTTACATAATATTTTTATCTGCATGAAATAATGATACAGCTCTCGGCAGTCAGAGTCATATTGACTAAGATCTTAGACCTACACGGGTTAATGCCTATCAGGATTCAGGAAAAGAGATGACTAAAATATAATTTGCTAATCAAAAGTGCCAGAAGATGGACGGCGCCCGCCGAGGCCGGCCTAAGAAAGAGATGGCGAGATGATCTGAACGTGTACCGCGAGAGCTGGTTCAAGGTGTCGTGGGCAAAGAGTTCCTGGAACGATTTGCGGGCAGGTCTTTGCCCAGCAGTGGACCAGTATAGGCTAACAAAAACCAAACGTATGCACCCCAATAAAACAAACAATTAATTAATTTAAATTAGTGACAAGCATTAGATGTGTAATAGCTTCAAATGAGGCAGTCACAGGTGTCACTGTTCTACTATCTACTGTCACAACAGCTCACATGTCACAACAAGGATATGACCAGTGCCAAGAGTTAGCCACCACAATTGACTTTTAATCACTTTTGGTTGCACCATTTAGTACCATTACATTCTACTTTTACTTCCATCTGATAGCTGGCCAACAGAACTGAATACATTTAATAAAAAAGGCTCAAAACAAGAAGGATGGTAATTTCTTGTCTTAAAGCAATAGGCAGCACAGGTACCTGCCTAGGCAGAAAAAAAAATGTTACATGAGAACGGTAATACCATGTGAAAGTAAAAGCTGAACAAGACATTGCTTTGGAAATTCCACAGTAATGGCAGAAAACAAGATTTCTAATATCACCTAATCATTAAATTAGTCTGGTTTTAGTATTAGTCATAAACTAAGCATGTGGAAGTGTTGTCGCTTGCTCCAGTACTTTATGAATTCCTAGTACATTTGCATGTATGAAGACAATAAAATTGTAGTAGGAAAATAAAATAGGTGTGATTTTTAGCTTAAACAATAACCTTTCTATGTCATGTTCACAGCCTGTTAGCAGTGTAAGTGCTTGTGATAATGTGAGCATACCAGTAATGCTTTCACTTTGGATTCTGATGAAACATGCTACAAGCCAAAACAAGTTAGGTACAATATGTTTCACATACTTACCATTTTGTTTGCTTTACAAATGTTATCTGATTTTTAGTTAGCCTAATTGTCCCACTGTTGGGCAAAGATCTCCCCATACTTTTCCAGTTTTCTTTTTGTTGTGTCTATCCGGCCAACCGGTCAGGAAGAAGTCACACTGGTGTTTCTTAGTAAATGTCCTTACTTGTTATTTTAGGTGAAATTAAAATATACCATATTTTTTGGGTAGTAGGTACTAGTATTTTCGTACCAAGCAATGTTATAACATAATGCATTACTAAACAGGATAGAGAGGCTCATTAGTTATTTATATTAATAACTGGACAAGAATATTACAACTGTTTATATTTATGTATACACTATTATTATAATAATTTAGATCCTGTAAATTGAGGAAAACTAAATCTATGTATATAAAATTCCTAGATTTCTATGACTTTATTGAAATATGTACGTAATTGTATTCCTAATATTTAGTAATAGTTGCTGTTATGTACCATTTACGTATTTGGTCATTGTTGTGGTTTATATTTTTTTTTGACGACACGGTTGGCGCAGTGGTTGAGCGATTGACTGCTGCGCAGCATGTCACGGGTTCGATTCCCGCACGGAACAAATATTTGTACGCCTACAAGTATTTGTTCCGGGTCTGGGTGTTTTATCTATAATATGTATGTATTTACAAAAAAAAAAATGTATAAAGTAGTTTATCAGCCATCTCGTTACCATAACACAAGCATTAGGTTGCTTAGCTTGGGACTAAATGGCGTTGTGTGAAATGTCCAAGGATATTATTATATTATAAAATTAAGTAGAACGATAATTACTATTGATTACTTTTAAAAATCTATTGTAAGTTAAGTTGTTGTCCCAGTAATTACAGCCTTCGTTCATGTATAACAGTAAACATGTATGACTGGTTAATGCACGTAAAGGAAAAGAAATCGCGCAGGAACCGCTCACTATTGAAATGATTGCATAAAAAACAGATATGATTACTCACGGTTCGGCTTCTATAGACTGCAGGCGAGCGACATAATTCGATGGAATGTAGCCTTCTTGTTTGGTCTTCTTGCTTCTAGCTAACCACCAGTCACCTTGTGTGTCATTTAAGATTTCTAAATGCTCCCCTTTTCTAAAACTAAGATCCTCATCGGTACGGGCATCGTAATCGTACAGGGCTACGAATATTCGGGTGGGAGGGACCTCACTCGTATCTGTACCTTGATTTACCGTAGATCTAATTGGATCAGGCGGAGGGGTCGGCACTGGAGTCTGAAACTGTCTAGGGTCCTCTTCGTGCGGGTTGCTAGGCCTTCCTTCATTTTTGTTTTTAGAATCCTTTTCTCCTGTACTACTAAAACAGTTCCCCATTTTCTCTTTACAAGGTGAGTCTGGTACCACTCGTTTTATGTCAAATCACACACTTGTATGAACTCAAACTATTGTCCAAAGTTTCTATACCTATAAACATTTTATTTTGTCACACTAAAGTCAGAAATTTGAAACGACTAATATGTTTTTATCGTAAACAAAGAACATAAAACTCCGATCGGACATCACCACAGACGGCCATTTTGATGCACCATAGACAATTTATAAAAATAAACACAGATGGTGTACAATAGAGATTTACCAGACAATTAATTAATTATTTAATGTGATGTACAAATACACACGGAATGGTAATATAAGGTTAAACAAAGTCTAATTTTATTGTTCTCCTCTGTTAATTACTGATAGAGTGAAAAAATAATTTTATGTTACACCACCGTACCGACATCTGTGATGTAGTTTGGAAACTCTTTCATACCCGCGCCAATTACGCCATCTCGCGATACTTTAGGAAACTAGATTTATTAAGCATTATTTATTTCCGCCGCTAGATGGCGTTATAATACACGTTTTGAATAAAATGGTGGTATATTTTGCTCGCCGGTGGATCATCGCAACCTTGATTTTCACTACGAAAGTAAATGAACACCTTAGGTATTTTCAGTAGGACTAACATTAGCTAGGTACTTTACCCAGGATTATATAAAAATAAGGTGGAAAATAGATCTTTTTGTTTCATTATGTTTTAAAATTGAAACGTAGGTATGACATCAGTCGAGTTTCGGTAATTAATGTAATTTGACCCTGCATAGTTTATTCCTAATTATTTTGTTCCTTTGGATTAGCTAGAGTCTTTGCATCGTAATCTTGGGCAAGTAATTCGCAGTAAGGATTACTTCATTGTGTAAGCCCTGCTTAACACGATGACTTCAATTAAACAAGGATCTAACAGGACTAACTAGATTGTTGCTACGGTCCGTAATGTAAGCACTATGGATTTGTTAGACTTGTTTATGTACACATTTGACTATGTACCTACCTATAGGCTGGTAGGTAGGTTGGTAGGTATCTGGGTACCTGCATGTAAATAATTACATTAGGAAAATGTTGAACATATTCAGGTTACCTAACAGCAATTTTTTTTCATACAGTGTGTCGACGCGCAAATTGTAACAATGTATGAATTATTCAGCACAGTATTCTAGACCGTGGCGTAGAAATTTTTTGTCGGTTATCAAAACAAATCTGCTGTTTCATAAAAAATTGCAAAACCTAACCTTTGCAGTATGCGGTCAAAATATACGGAACCGAAAATAAAAAAAAATAACCTACGAAAATTTTCAAGACATGTTCAGAATCATGTACAAACGCCAGCACATCAAGTTATATAGGTACTACAAAGATTTTCAACTTTATCGCTAAAGTATCGTGTGAGCGAGTTAGAGTGAATTTTAGCTGAGGTATTACGTTGCCCCTATGTCACGAGCCACACGTATTATTACAGTATCGGAGGATATATATATTATTTGGGTAAAATCTGCCGAGATTCATTCAAAAGGCACAATTAATCATTGAAAAAGGTCTGACATTATATTTTTTTACACGGTAGGTGTTTTTTTTTTGTGTCAATAGTTAGACAATAGATATTGTGTTGTGACTTATAACATCGCCCTTGATGATTCTGTAAAGGTGTTATAATTGTGGTTTAAATAAATAAATTAATAAAAAACTTTCTACGAAAGATTGAAGAACATTGAGAAGTTTTCACTTGTTGGTGTTGTGTGTTGTGTTCTTGTGTTTTTCTTGTTGAGTTGAGACTTTATATGTGTGAGTCTTAAGTTCAAAATTCCAACTTCTAGGGAAGATTTACACCCGTTTTCTTAAATGAGAATTTGAAGATAAGAATTACTTTAAAACTCACACTCAACTGAAGTAGAGTTTATCAAAAATCGGGTGTAAGGGAGGAAATACTTACGAGTAGCTACATATTAAATTAGGAAGTTAACCTGAATTACAGCATCGAATTTAAACTAAGTAGGTACCTTAGAGTGGCTCAACCACAATTAAATATTCTTAAGCAGTAGTTGGTACCTACTCTAACTTTTGTTGTTTAAAGGAGAGTTTATTTCCACTTACCTACTTAAAAACCTATTTAATTTATAATAAACTTAACTTTACGCGGATTATTTTCGACCTTAATATTTAGAACACCCTAAACGGCACGGTCCACTTTGATTGAACTTTTGAAACTGAACTTAATGACCTACTTAGTTTAATTTTACTAAGCACTTTTTTTTTAACTTAGAATATAGAAATGAATACATAGAGTGTTCATGGTTTTCCCTGAAGGCTTTACAACTTTCGCGTTTTTCGTCGAACCATCAATAAAAATGAAATCTCCTTATTTAACAGTTTTCCAAGCTGCATTTTATTCTGAAAGTTTCTAGGTATCTAAACGATATGGTAAGAAAAATATAGGAAACTTTATTTCTGTGGCGGAAAATCATATACGTAAGTACTTACCGAGCCAGTAACCTGATTTAAATATTTCTACCCAGAGAATTTTAAATTCGCTCTAGTGTGAATCTTTGCTTTATGCATTTTCTAAGAACAAACGATGAAGAAACGACCAGGTAGGTAGGTACATAGAAACTGTTGTACTTAGATCATACTTTTATTTTCTTATTTAATAAGGTACTTAATAAACCCGCAAATTGAAACACTGCAAAGAAAATTAGTTTAAGTTTGTTATACTTTAATCGCATAACTTAAGTAATCTTGTCTTTAAACTTAGCACCTTAAAGGTCCCCGCAGACATCCTCGAAGCGACGGTGTGACGCGATTCTGGTAGAACTATTCATTACTAGCTGCTGCTCGCGACTTCGTCCGCGTGAAATTTCTTGTTCCTCCGACCCACCCCACCGCATCGCATCGCCTGCCCGCTGTACTACTTTGTTTTTGCTCGGCTCCTAAGAGTCGTAGCGTGATTGGTAAATAGCCTGCTTCCTGTTCCTCAAGAATTGGGCTATCAAATGCAAAATGAATTTTTCTAATCCGACTGGTAGTTCCAGAGATTAGCGCATTCAAATAAACAAACTCTTCAGCTTTATTTAATTATTAGTATAGATTTTTTGTCATCTGACATTATGCTGACTTATGTTTTTTTAGTTTTAGGTTGTTTTTTTTTTGTATCTATGGAAATAACGCATTTTCTTTCTTTCGTAGAATTTTTTCTACTAGAGTCACGTCGCAACCGTCTGCGGGACCCTTTATAGCTTCATGTTACTGAATAGTTTGGTTTCTAAAGCGTTTGTGTTTTACTTAATCCCTCGAGGAATAAAATCTTGTTAGAAAAATGAGCATCAATGAAGATGAGATTTTAATTTGTTCTCTTTAGGGATTGCAATTCTTTGAGTTGCCTTGACTTAGTACCGTTCCCTCTTTTTGAAAATTTTGATGAATTCTTCATCTGGGTACCTACCCAGATGAGGTATTCATCAACATTTTCAAAAAGAGGGAAACGTCAAAGAGGGATTTTTGAACTTTCGCCTATTGATATAGGTAATCCATTTATTTTCAGGCAACACAGGCCCATAGCCTAACCTAAACATCCTACTAGCCTACTTCATACTAATATTATAAATGTGAAAGTTTGTAAAGATGTTTGGATAATTGGAGATTATTTCAACGCACGAGGGTTCAAAAACATGTATACTGAACCCGTAGTAACACGGTGCGTGCATGTCAGCGTCCCTTCCAGCCTGTATTCATTTGGTTGTCGCTTACTTGGCCCAATGTTAGTGAAATAGAGGATAAGTTTATTCAACCAGCAGCCCCATTGTGAGACAAAATTGTTTAAACAATGACTTGTTTACCAACTAGTACTTTTACCAATTTTTATGTAGTCAAATATTTCAGTTGGAATAACTTATTTTACGTAAAATAAAATAAGCAAAATATTTCATTTTTATGTGGCTCTTGCATCCAATGTCGACGGAGCCCCGCTTGGCTGGGGAGGGGGCTATTTCTGTGAAAAGGGTTTAAAGTAACCAAACCGAACCTCGGGGTGCCCTTCGCTCGCTCATGCATCCTACGTCGCCTATCGACCGCCCGCAACCATGCAACCAATGTCACCCGAAGTACGCACGAAACGTACTTCTACGTTTCGTGAGAGATTCAACGAAAATTCACAAAATAAAAAAAAAAAAAATATTTAAGTATATATTTTTTTTCATAACAAATAATTTGACCAAACGTTTATTGTCTAAAGATTGGTTGCTGTAATAAATCATTTGATTAAAGATCAATATTCTGCCAAGTAAAAATTTAACCAAATGAAAATGTGCGTACTAAATTCATTCCAAACATTGCATTGGTATAAAAAAAGGTTCCTAAAAGTTGTTTGGGAAGTGAAATTTTGGCAAAATCTTTTCGGCAAAAGGGCAGGATCCCAATAATGAACATTCTTTGCCGCCCCTAAAATCTGCCACCCTAGGCTCCAGCCTACTCAGCCTGTTGGTAAATCCGCCACTGCCTGTGGCGCAGTAATAAATACTTTGTTTGTTTCTCTGGTAGATGTAAGTAGGTACTACACTAGTTTCGAAGTCGTGTATCCAAATGGACTTTCGTCAGAAATAAAAGATTTTTTTAAATCAGCTAAAGATATCTACAAAGGGGCAGGCAGTAAACCATCGACGCTCAACATGTTACCATGGATACAGTACATGATTTTGAACCCTCGAAATATAATAATAACTAGCAGCGCCCCGCGGTTTATCCCACATAAGTTCCGATCCCGTGGGAACATTGGGATAAAAAGTATTTTATGTCCTTTCCCAGGACTCAAACTATCTCTATACCAAATTTCATCTAGATACATCAGTTCAGCGGTTTAAGCGTGCAGACGTAACAGACACTTTAGCATTTACAATATTAGTATACCTACTTAGGTAGCAGCTGGATGAGAGTTGCCGAAAATCGAGTTGAATGGCGTGCAATAGGAGAGGCTTATGTCCAGCAGTGGACTGCTATAGGCTGCTAATGATGATGATAATATAATTCAAATAAAATTAATACCAAACTCTGAAATAAATCTTTACTTTTATAAAAGACTAGCTTCCGAACGCGGCTTCGCCCGCGAGGTATGTCGATAAGAACTATCCTATGTCCTTCCCCGGGATGCAATCTATCTCTCTGCCAAATTTTATCGAAATCCGTTCAGTGGTTTAGGCGTGAAAAGGTAACATACAGACAGACAGACAGAGCTACTTTCGAATTTATAATATTAGTATGGATTACGTAAGTAGGTACAGAGGCCAGCACATCAAGCTACCCCAATCTGTCAAATTTCTTTGATAGATTTTCAACTTTACCACAAAGGAATAAGGTTCATATTCAATTGGGAAAATTTGACAGATTGGGGTATAGGTTGATGTGCTGGCCTCTGTATATTCAACGTGTTAAAATCAACGTCAAAGTGTTACCACCAATTTGTGAATGACAGCGGTAAACTCTGTTCAAAATGAGACAAAATCTTTGGACTTTAGAGTTTTGAAGTGGAGCAAGGCATAACGTAATTTAATTAAAGTCGGCTATGCCTGTGAAAAAGTATGCCCTTCCTGTTTTTGTAATTTGGAACATTTAATCAGTCATAATTGTTTCTGGGTTGGAGTTTTTAATTGACTCTGATTGTTCAGCAGACAGCAACTAATCTGTGTTCGCAATGTAGTTTTCAAACATGTAAACAATTATGATTTTTTGGAAAAGTACTTTAAAACCTACATATAAAATTGCTTATGCTTTTTAAAAAAAAGGTAACTTTTGTAATGGTAACTTTAGTAATAGTATACAAGTGACAAAAAGTTGGTATTTATTTTAGTAGATATAACATTAATTTGAAAAAAATGATTTTACTAGACGATAATAATGTGAATCGGTGAACACTGCATTGAACACGTCCCTGCGGTGGATGGATGACCTCAAGGGACCCAACAGGAGACTGCTATAGCATAATCAGCCTGTTATGTTCCCACTGCTAGAACCATAGATATAGGAAATCTATGGCTAGGAGACAGGCCTCTTCTCCAGCCCAGGCCCAGTGCGGGTTGGTAGATGTCACATGTCTTCGAATTTTTGGTTCTAGGACATGGTTCCTATAAACACAAAGTAAAGCTCAGACTGCTATAGACTAGTTATATTTAGCGTCTGCATTAAGTCCTACATCACCCGCAGATAGTATCTAATAAACGCGGGCACTCTGGGATTTTCAACTTGAAAATCCAACAGCGCACTTTAATTTTTAGCATTCAATTAGGTATCTCATAATATTAGTAATGATAAGTTTCAGGTTCATTAATGCTGGCACTACGCCTCTGGTAGCGTACAGAAAACTCTATTGTCTCTGGTGTGCGCAGTTTTTTATTTATTCGATCGTGTTATAATATAAGGATTTATGTCGTGTCGTGACATATCGTTGTCAACAGCCCTTCAACGGCTCCGACAAACGGATACCATTAGTAATCCACTTCCCTTGTTGATTCGAACAACTTGGGCGGAAGGATATAACGACTCACAGGTACCTATTCTATTTGTGGAAGGAAATGGAAGCAGCAATGTAATAGACAAGTGAATCCTTTGTGTAGAGAATGCTACTTTCGATACAGCTATAAATACTTATTTATTTTGTAGGTCACACAGTAAAATACATACGGATTTCAGGTTATGGCATAATTATAATTTGAGTACAAAGGTACTGCTTATCTAAAAACAATATATATTTTCATAGGTATTTAGATTTTCATTATTTCATGTTCCCAAAAAAAACATGGCGTAGGCTCCGAAGACAGCAACCGAGATGCCAGACTAAAAAATAATATTAACTTAAAAGGACTCTTCGGGGAAATAATAATTAGGTACTTATTCTTACTTCAACTAGCTGCGCCCCACGGTTTCACTCGCATAAGTCTCGATCCCGTCGGAATATCGGGATAAAAAATTTCCCTCGTCTTAATCCAGGTCATGGTCTAAATCAAAACCGTTGAGCCGTTTAGCGAAAAAGCGTAAAGGCTCCCGCAGACAGGCACGTCGCGACGGCGCCTCGCGATTCTGGAAGAAAATTTTTCATGAAGTTTTTATAGAAATTGTTCTATTAGAGTTGCGTCGCGCCCGTTTAGCGAAAAAGCGTAAAGGCTCCCGCAGACAGGCACGTCGCGACGGTGCCTCGCGATTCTGGAAGAAAAACTTCATGAAGTTTTTATAGAAATTGTTCTATTAGAGTTGCGTCGCGCCTTTCTGTGGGAGTCAAACATACAAAAAATCAAATATTTTCTCTTTATAATATTAAGTTTAGATAAGAATCCAACCAAGCGTCAGTACTCAGGGCCACATAATTGCTTCGCCCAACTTTGAAAGTAAATACAAAAATAGAAAAAACCATAAAGTACAATTTTGAGTAGAACCGTTCAGAAACAAAGACCGCCGAGGTATACCTCGTATGAATACCTATCAAATAAAAGTTTCATGATACTACCTAACTAAAAGCTTTCCACGAGCTTCTCCAGACTTGGAAAACATTATTAATATCAACTCACTTGGAAAATAATATAATAAATACTTTCATAATATTTCTTCTAAGAGCGTGTATCATCCGACTGAAGAGCATCCACTTTCAAAAAAAAGAAGATTTAATTAAGAATTTTCAGTGAAAGAGTTGGTAGTTTCTAGCAAAGGAGTTCGTTAACTTTCCTCGTGAACCTCTTTTGTTGAGTTCATATTTTTTTGTTGTTGTATGACTATACAGTAAACGCTTTGTAGCGAGATTATCTTGTTCAACATAAAAGGGATACCTACGTATGATGAGTGGTTGCATTCTAAAAAGAATATGTGAACTTTCGTTTTGTTAAAGCTTAAAATGATTTACTTATGTATAGGCGACTCGCACAAAGTGTACAGTCAACAGCAAAAGTAGATGATCAAAATCAGAGATTAAATACTAATGAACGGAGTTCGCGTCAGAACTGTGTGGCGGCGTCGAAGTGATTCAAAAGTATGTGATTGTAAATTATACCAAACATTTATTACTAGTAGGTACAGCTGCCATATATTCGTGATCAGTTGTGACTCCAAAAGTTATAAACTCAATTCGCATCAGAACTAAGAAGTGAACATTTTTTGCAAAACTAATGAACAGTTAAAATCAAAAATTAAATGATGAAACTGAGGCGCCACGTAATCATGAGGCAAATAATTCATCCATACTTATTAGGTATATAAATATCCCAGTAATTTATTTTGTTATGTTTTACGGAAAAACAGAAATGAAATTCGGCATATATTAAATATGCAAATTTTTATTCAATTCAGCTGTTTTTCCGTAAATCATAACAAATTAATTATTATTATTGAATTTCTGATTTTGATCATCTACTTTTGCTGTTGACTGTACTAGTTGGTTATTAATAAATAAATAAATAAACACTTAACACAAACAATTTAAGTTCGTGCGAGTCGCCTATAAAAAAAATAACATTGTTTAGAAGTGACGATTCGGTTATTACGGGCGACTTAATTCGTGCGAATCGACTAATAAGCCCAATGGTTGTTAGCTTAAAGCATAAAGCATAAAGTTAAACGGCATTCTATAGTTGTGCCTTGGCAGTCGTGAGTTATGTTTCCATTAAAATTTTCCTTTGTAGTTAAAATACTATTCGTTTTTAGTTTTAAATGGAATGTTCAGGTGCTTTAAATTGCATGCCATGTAGACAGTTACTGAATTTCATTTAAGTTATTCAACATAAGTAATAAACTTTAAGATATGCTATGTGATACCTACTTAGCTTTTATTTAGTGTACATACACAATGTTATGAAGAGATATCACAAATAAATGATTGCCAAAATAAATTATTGTTACGATTTTTTTTTTTAATAAGTAAGTAGGGTTGAAATTTTCTTTTTGAGCACAACATATTACAAAGAATACAAGATTTTATTTTAAGTTAGGTTTAGCCCGCGGCTTCGCCTGCGTTGATGTCTTAAAATATCTCACGGGAACGTACTGCCGGGATTAAAAGTATGTGTGATGAACTGATGAGTATGTGTTAATTCAGATTATAAACGATCCGTGTGATCACAAAAATCCAGACAAACGGACAAAAATTCCATAAACTAGATATATTTTCGGCACCAGACTCGTCCACACCTCGTACAATTACCTACTTTAAAAAAAAAAATCAATATAAAGTTTTGATTTGTCTTCGTTACTATTTTATCATATGTACCTATAGAAAAAAATCTTCAACAATCTGTAGGTAGGTATCTATCCGTTCGATTGATGACGTTATAAACTTGTACACAAAGGAGCTTATTTTACAGAAAAGCATGTAATAGCCCTGTACGTACGTACCTACTCAAGCCCTCAGAACCGTATTACGTCAGAATTTGAAGTGTCACTCAAGATTATAGCAGGCTCATCTCGTACTTGTGATTTCATACCTGTTAAATATCCTACCAAATGAAAAAGAATTCACAGAAATTACAAATAATACCACGGTTTGGATTCGCGCTATTAAAAATGTGGTATTTTAAAACTGTTATTATTTATTAAAACTTTATGCACAAGTAAAAAACTGTACAAAGGCGGACTTAATGACTTGGGCATTTTCTACCAGTCTACCTTAGGGTGATGTAGAGACAATAAACAGTAGGTGCAATAACAGAAAACAACTTAGTAAATATTTATAAGTAACTAAAATATAACAATAAATACATATATACATACATACAACAAAATATAAAACAGAAAAAAAGGTTATTAACAAGAAAACCTGCAACAACTTAATTCTGAGACGAATCTGCCAACTTCTTGTGTATGTGTTCTCGAGCTTTCACTTTAAATGTGAACTGATTGGCGTCCTGATATTCTGAGGGAGCGCATTCCAAAAGAAAACCGCCTGGACAAAGAAAGAGGACTTTATAAAACCAGAGCGATGAGAAGGACAACGAAGAAGACGATTATTTTCAGACCGAAGATTCTTGCTTTATTATGTTACGTAGTTTTATATTTCGATGTTAAAGTTGATCTCCGACAGTGTGAAAATAGCGACGTTGCGTTGTGCTGTTAACCAAAGACTATCGTAACACGCTATCAGTAGGAATGACTTCCATTTTGACAGTTCAACAACATCCATTGCGTTATTTACGTTGTTGAGCAGACAAAATGTTTCGAACATTTATGAAGCAATGGATTAGCTATATCCTTCTAAATGATTTAGATTGAAATTTATAGTGTGTTACGCTGGTCGCGAGATGGAAAATACACAGTAAAAAAAATATAATCAGACGCTGCTGATGAAGAAAATTGAACAACACACATGTACCTAGTGGAACAAAGAAGATATCCCAGATATCCGTAAAGTTGCAGCGTAAAAAGCCATTCAGAAAATCTAGATTGGATTACTTTAAGTCAGCAGCAACGGATTATCTGAGAACTTCTCAACTTGCGGTCTCGTTTGACCGACTTGTGAAGCGTCCTTATCTGAGAGCCGAATCGCCAATCTACACATTGTCCTTAGTCTTGATTCGGTTTCTTTAATTAAGATTTGAAGGTCTTTCGAACGATAAAGTTTATTGTGGGATACGGGAAATTAGATTCCTTGGTTTTATTGAGTGTATTTTAACTAATGTGCCCGCTCTTGACCTCGATCTCGCCCGATGGAAAGCAACGGATGAGGTTTACGATGGAACGAGCGCAGTTAGAAGACTTACTTTCTTTAAAGGTTAATGGGTTATAAATACTATAGTCTATAGTTCAGTTTGTAAAGGAAGTCTGACTTTCCCATCCAGTTTTGTGGAAACATTACATATAACATCACACCTTGGTTTCCTGAAGGATTGGGCAGAGGTATAGCTATAGTAGGACACCCACCCATCCACTGATGATGCCATGAAAGTGGCGAAATTTTGGGCCAACAAGATCTGAAATACAGTCGTGTCAGCGACATGAAGATGAGGAAGGCACGTTTGACATTTCGCCAGATAAATTTAAGTCCCATGTAATTAGAGCATTGGGCGAGCATTGCCATCAAACGCTCACGAATCCGGACTTTGAGCTACCTACTGAGAATTTTAGATAGAAAAACCCAACAACACTGCCCGACTCGGAAACCGAACCTAGGTCCTCATGTGCAGTAGTAGCGCTTACGACCACTAAACCAAGGAAGCAGTAGGTACACAAACGTGTTTATTGTATTGCTTTAGGAGGACATATACCGACGATATAGTGTGTTTTCTGAATACATATTTAAAGCCATAATGTCCGGTATTGATAGAGCAGTGGATGGCCGAGTTGTAGGTCGTAGGTTCGAAACCAGACAGGCGCTTTAATATGTGTATATTATTTCATCACTGCTCTCAAAACGATGAAGGAAAACATCGTGAAGATTTCTTCACGATGTTTTCATGACCTAGAACCAAAAAATCGAGGACATGTGACATTTACCAAACCGCACGGGGCCCGCGTGCTGGATTACGGCCTACTCCCTCTCACCGTGAGGAGGCCTGGTCCCAGCAGTGGGAACATTATAGGCTGATTATGCTATTGGTTTCATTAAAATATTTCTATCCAACCTAATTGTGGTAATATTTATTATCTTTGGCTGATTGTGTCAAAAGAAAATGTAGGTGGTAGTTTCGTTTATTGTGATGTTAATTATACCTACATCTAAGTACCTAACCCAAACATAATTAACACCTAAATTATAAATACACTCTAAAAATAAAGTCCATAAATACCAGTTTCCCTATTACGCGGTGCTTATAAAAATACTTTCATTATGAATCTAAAAATAAAACAACAGAAATAGAAATTCCAGTAGCCATTGTTATACCAAACTCGCAGGAAACATTTCCTGTCAGGATACCTCGTTAATTTAATAACTCCATGCTTCTGTTAAATTTAGGAAATTAAACACACGTTGGATTAATGTCTAGAGAGCAAAATTATATTCTAACAAAAGCTCTGAAGGCCAATTCCCGTAATTAAAAACGTTCAAAATCTAGTCGCAATCTCATCTCGGTGACAATCAATGTCAAAAACGTGTGGTATTTTTGGCAGATTGAGACCTGTGAACGTTCTTATTTGCCCCTCAGTTAAATATTGAGGTCGATGATTAAGTAGGTATGGACTGTGTGAATGATGATATGGTTAGAAAGATACATCGTGGACAGAAATTTAAAAGCTACCCCATGTGTTACCCTGATGCCGTGACGTGGACGTAAACGTCCATGAAAATATCGTTACGTTAGAAATTATAAAAGCGTATAATGTCAAGCTAAAAGAATATACTCGTAGTTATATGGTAAAAGAGAAGAATATATTCTGCATTTTTTTTTATGAATCATTAAATAAATTTATTTTGAATATACTTTGTGCTGTAGAAAATTGTTTTCCCTTTGACGTATGAAACGAAGTCTCCCAGACTGCTTCTAACGATATCGCATTTCTGTTTGATATTAATATCTTTTTTATTTTACAACGTGTTCAGTCTTCCACAATGGACAGCTAAATGGATTTTGATAGCAATATTTCTCGGTTTTCTTTCAGCAAGGTTTTTCGAGTAGAAATAAAATATGATCTCTCCCCGGTCGTGTCGGATTGCCGTCCCATCGGACTATGAGAGTAAAGGAACAGAGAGTGCACCTGTGTTTGTGCACACACTTGTGCACTATAATATCTCTTGAGAACCTAGCTAATCTCCATTGAGATTGGCCACCGTGACCTAAATCAGGGGACTATTATGCACCCTTGATATGAAAATATTTTGCCGCGTGCCGAAGTTCACGCCATCATCCGATTACGTTTAGGTACTTCAGCACGTGGCAAAACATTTTAAAATGTAAAGCACTATTTGCATGCACAATGAAAGTATTCCTAATTTAAAACACCTAAACTGAGAACCTCCTCCTTTTTTGAAGGCGGTTAAAAAACCAAGATAAATAGGGTAGTGGCTAGTGACACCATTTCCTATTCTTTATTATTAGCAGAACGACATCCAATCTAACCGCATTTGGTGTCAAATGGCAAAACATAATAGTTTTTTAGGCCCTGTGCCAATATTTAGATAGATGGTGGCGCCACTGTGCGTTGAATTATTTAACTATTTCCACACCGCGCCGGCGGCGCCAGCGCATAATTTTAAATATGAAACGACTGCTATGAGTTAATTAGATACCTCATATATTTGTTTTACTAATTTTTGTAATAAATGACAATGTGGAGTAATTGGTAGTTTCGTCCGGTACTTATGATGACAAACTGTTTTACAACGGTAACCCGCGCCCGATCTCTATGTATGGCAAGCCGATCCCCTGGGGAAAGCGAGCCAAATACTTAGGTGTCATCCTAGACCACAACCTCACCTTCAACGAGCACATAAAGACGGCGCGTTCGCGCGCCTCTTTCGCTCTCGGTAGGCTCCACTCCATGATAACTGCCCGCAGCAAATTGTCACTCAAGTGCAAATTGCGCCTCTACACCGCGGTCATTCGTCCCATCATGACCTATGCTTGCGTAGTCTTCGCACACGCCAAGCCGCGATTTCTGCATAAAATGCAAACCCTCCAGAACCGTTTCCTCCGAAAGGTCACGGGAGCCCCCTTCTATGTCCGAAATGTGAATCTGCATCTAGATCTCAGACTCCCCACCATCCAGCAGTTCATGAAACGCCTCTCCAAGCGCTTCTTTGACTCTGCCATAAAGCACCCCAATCCCCTGATTGCGGCGGCCTCCCGATACACTCCCTCCCGCATAAGTAGGATTCGCCGACCAAGGCATACCCTCACCATCCCCGACGACGCCACTACCCTCCTCCAGGAGAGCAGTAAGGCCACGAGTACTCTCAGTCGACAACACAAAAACAAGCTCAGACATCCGTCCTTCCGTCCTCGCCGCCGAGGCCCGTCGCGACGCCCCGCACCATCACCGTGCCCCCCCCGACCCTTGCTCGAGCCAGCCCGCGCAGCTGAGCCTGTAGTTTTAAATTCGCCCCTAAACACCAATAATAATACCGATCCAGCCTGTCCCTTGCTGTCCTCTTCCAGCGACGCCCTGAGCCGAGGTCCGAACCCCACAGGGGGTTACCCTTAGCGCTGTCGCCTAGTTTTTAAGTTATTGTTTGCCCTGGCTGGAGGCCTTAATTCGAGGCATCCACAGGAAAGTCCGGTTAAGCAGTAGCCATCCTCATAAAGGATGAACTGCGAGATGCCATTTAAAAAAAAAAAAAAAAAATTACAACGGTAACAAATTACCTACTCACTTGTTGTTAATACCGTAACTAATGAATTATCAGGCGCAGGACCAATGGCCTAACGTACTTTCCGAGGCACGGGGTATCATATCGCCAACTTCCAAACTCCGGATTGTTACTAAGAAATTCCTAATGGAAAAACTCAATAACATTTGCCTGACCTGGGAATCGAACCCGGGCCCCACGGTCAGCAGTTCCGCTTAAAACCACGACACCAATGGAGCAGTTCTTTCCGGTCGTGTCGAATTGCCTTCGAACTTAAATTCGAACGATATTTGAATCGCAAATACAACTATTGTATTTTCGAATTGTACAAGCATTTTGGTTTAAAATGCAATGCAAATGCGGCAAGAGCAAATAGTAGGTATCACCCATCGATGTGAATAAAGTCTTAAAACTAAGTAAATATATATGTGCGAAGCGAATCGTACGAATTTACGTTATGTTGACGTCACATATCGTGCATTTGTGAACGTACTTTATAAGAATTTATAAGTTAGTCAGGAACGCACCACGAAGCTACGATCCGGGGCGCTACACATAGCATTCCTTAAGTAGCGTCCTTCTCTTACTTGTCAACAGACACGGACTAGATTTAAGTCATTACTTTAATTTGTACCTACTATTTTAATCAGTTATATGACTGTGTTAAATAGTGTACCTAACTTAAAACTATAATACGTGTGTGGCAATTACCAAGTTGGACTTTCACTTCCACTCTTTGATCACAACTTCACCTCCAATACGCTTAAGAGGAGACAGGTAGAATATCTTCCACCTATATCTCCAAAAAGTTTACTCCGTGCGTTCGTGTTTAGCCCACAGGAACTTTCGACATAAGAGGGATGTATTAGATGTCAAACAGTCACTAGGTATAATATATCAAAGGGCGATTAAACGTACTTAATAGAAATTAAACCGATCCAAGGTGAAAAGCGTCGAAATCGGTAAACAATACTTAATTACTAAAACTTTGCTAACTTCTGAAAGGATTAATTTGAATAGTTCAATACATTTTCGGAATACTCAGGCTTGAATTAGATTCAAGTGTTTATTCTTATTGTATGTATTTACTTACACAAACTTAATTAATGATGTAGGGTTAAGTTTTGATTGATTTAGTACGTCCGCCAGCACCCTAACTGCGTAACACCCTATCAACTGCGTAATACCCTATCAACTGCGTAACACCCTATCAACTGCGTAACACCCTATCAACTGCGTAACACCCTATCAACTGCGTAACACCCTATCAACTGCGTAACACCCTGTCAACTGTGTAACACCCTATCAATTAAATCTGAATCATTTTGAAGGATATCGCTAATCCATTGCAATATATGTTCGAAAAAAAAAATCTGTCAAATTGAAAGCCATTGCTACTAATAGTGGGTTACAGCGTTACACAAGGTATTGAAGGAAAAAACGGCATGAGATCTTCCTTGAGCTCAACTTTTTTAGTTTAGTCTCATGAATCATGATGAATGAGTGTAAAATGTTTAAATTAAACGTAGCATTGACTGACACATAAATAAACATATTATCACTATAAAGGGACTGTTGAAAGCCAGCACAAATGTAGAAAAATATGTTACTGTTTTTCGTGCCCAGTAAATATTCTCCTTCTTTTCGGTTGGAGCTCAGTCCAGCATGCTGACAGACAGGTAATCCTTTGATGGCATTTTTCGCTTTAGTTTCTTTAGAAACAAGAAGCGGCATTTAGGACAAGATATGTATAAGGTGGGTAGCATCTTTAGGAGAATCAAGACAGGCTATAGTCCTAGGCTGGATTTAGTGTTCGAACGACGACGGTCAGCTAGCATCGGTCGCGTACCGATTTATATGGACTCGAGCACCGCTGACCGTGTCGGTGCTACATTAGACAGGTCCATTTATCGCCTGCGTCTTGGTACACATGAACGACGATACGCGACCGATGTCGGCGAAAAGTCCTGACTGGACTCGCAATTGACAGCCCCGACTGCTGGACCTAGAAGGCTGAAAGTTTGCACAGAGGTTCTTTTTAAAATGTAGACAAGAAATAATAATATTAACGGATTTTTCGAAATTCTCACAGGATAGGAAATTAGTAACAAACAAAGATAGTTCAAATTAAATTCTGGTGTGACGACGTTGGTTCGTCTTTCAAAGTGCCGTGTTAATGCACAGAGAGAACGGCATCCTTTGAAATGCAGAATCACAATCGTATTGTGGCTCATCGGAGTACGTATACACCTAAATAAATATAACTTTATGAGCAATTGCTTGCAAATGCTCATTGGTTAAGTTTGATTAAAATTTTCAAGCTTTAAGTTAAAATTCTCAAGTTTAATTTAAACAATGTATGATTAATAAAATACAGAGCTTTTCATCCTTTGAGATTTATACTACAAGACAAGACAGACACCTTTACGAAAATCGGTTTAATCTCGCCTGTCTGGCGTTAATAGGTAATCCTCGCGTTTTAGGGGCTTTATCATTAACTACCTTCAATTGTCGGTATTTAAAGTGTATATATGAAGATGGTTTGAGCGTTTTTTATAGTTTTAAAGGGAATTTTAATTAGCTGTACTTTTTACTAAGACATGATTTTAACTTCTGTCGTTAGTTAAAGGTATCTACATCCCGGCTATCTATATTTTACAAATTATATTTTTAATTCGCTTTTCGAGTCTGTCTGTGTGATCGCGTTTTTCTTATAAACTACCTAACGGATTTTGATGCGGTTTTCAACAACATTTAGAGAATTTATTCCGGAAGGTTTACGTACATTCATATTAAACTTACATACAAATAGTAAAGAAGTAAAAATCGTGCGAAGCAGTCGCGGGTCTAGTTCGCCTCATATATCGGGAAATCTTTCGTAAAATTACCAAACACGACACCTTCTTTTTTATTCAAGAGAGAGAGACTGAATCCCTGAACAAACAAAATGATGTTGAGGGAAATAATGTGTGGCAACTGTGTCTCTACTTTTCTTTCCCATGGGACTTATGTTTTCCATGTCGAATGGACGGAAACATGTTTCCAGGGCTTGACACACTTGAGAGATTTGCGATACTTTGTCGAGCAAATTGTCAATTCGTTGACAGGGTTATATCAAACATTCGCAGGAGTCTTGTCTCACTTGAGGGAAATGTTTCCGTCCATTCGACATGTAAATGTATCGTGTCAGACACCGATGGATTTTCCGCGAACTGGCAATTAATATAAAAGTTACTTTCTCTTTGAATATAATGAGTACCTGTATTTGTTTCATTATCTCTGGAATTTTATTGTTTCTTTCAGAGTTTCGCTTTGAATGTTGTTTTAGGATAATTTTATTTGTGCCGAGGTGTAGGATGAAGATAGTATATAAAATAATTAGAAGAACATGTAGGTTTCTATGCCAAAATAATATCCAAGAGCTAGCAGTTATCAAAATATCATTCCATGTTTATGTTTTCTGATACGTTCAAATAATCAAGTAAAAAAGAGGGAGGGGTATAAAACTTAATTGTTCCAATCTCATTTGGAAGCTATAACACCATGTTACGATTAGAACTTAAGGATTTCGTCCAAATAATCGAACATCGATGTTTTACACGACTAACCCAGTATTAATTTATGCTATACTCCGCGAGCAGCACCGGCATTACCATAATATCCGAGTACCACTAGAGCTCCCCATTTACATAGAATGCAGGGCTTGAGCCAAATAATCTTTTTATAGCCGTAAAGAATATTGTGTGTCATGCATACATGCATATTATTCCATTTTAATACCTACCTTTGATAAGGTCGTAAGACACATCAACGATCATGTATCTTACAGTCTTTTGGTTCAAAAGTAAGGTATGAACCTACGTGTGAACGAAACAATTGGCACAACAAGCGTCTTCTTTATTTTTGCGACTGTAATTTTATTATCATCTTCATCCATAACATCACGTTTTGTTATAAGTCCTACTAAAAGCAGGTCCCTCATTGCATATCAATAACAATCTGAATCATATTGAAGGATTTTGCTAATACATTGCTTCATATGTTCCGAACAAACCCTGCTCAACAACGTAAATAACGCAGTTAATGTGCCACATATTTTTACTTATTTTTGCATATTCACAACTTCGTGATTCTATGTGCAGTCAAGATTATACGAAATCTAGTTTGGAGCTGTGAGTTCAAACCGTTTAAAACGTGTTTGCATAATTTAATTTACATACAGGTGCAAAGTCGTAACGACGTGATTACCTAGTTAGATTTAGTAGTTTATTTTGTTATGAAAAGTTGTTACGGTGGTGTTTATATAAAATTATAACTACGTATAGGTACAAACGTCTGTAATGTCTTATAGATGTTAGTATATCTATGAGATTTTACTTTATTGGACTCTCTAGTAAACTTGTAGACGTCGGTGCGTGGATGGGTAATCACGCATTACATATCGACACCCCTCCGTCTCTCGAAACCGGCAGTCCCGGCTGTCATTTGTAGAACTTTGATAGTCGTTACGGGTAGTCAGAAACCCGAAAATCTGACAACCAGTCATACTAAGGGGTATCGTATTACCCATGGGTAATAGTAACTGGGTCGTAAAGGTCAGACTGGAAGACGTGCATCCGGTTAGATTAGACACCGACCCCAACAATGTTGGGAAAAGGCTAGGGAGACTCAGTGTAGCAAAGTTTCTTAATCCACGTGCATATTATTCTGGTTGTCAAACAACGCGTCATACTGACTTCACGAAAAATCCTGCATCTCGCAAGCAGAGTTTACCGCGCAGCTAGCATAATACAACGGCCCGACATAAATCATCGGGCAGTTGCCCACCAGACACAACACCCGTCTGGTCGGAGGATCCTCCCTTTTCTATAGAGGATGAGTGAACTTTACACGCTGTTCTTCATACCTCTATAGGCCTACTAAAGGTGCACCTCTGCCTAACCTTTGGGGAATATAGGCGTGATGATATGTTATTTTACAATAGTTTTAAAACAATCGAATGATTATACTAGCAAGTGTGGGAATATTCAGTAATTATCTTAATCTAGAGTGATTATTAGCCACATTTTACGATAGAAATTATGATCGCATGATGATTAGATGCAAAATAATAATAAAAGTATAGGTTACATTAAGTTGTAGAACATACAGTTTTCTAATCAGTAATTCAATTTCCACGATTTTTTGTTGATCTTTTTCTTTTCGTGTCTATTGTACTCTTCTTCGTTGGTTTTATATTGTTTGATTGGTGGCCACGTTGATTGCGGCATCAGTGGCATTCTTTAGGTCATCCGAGATGCAAGTGAACGGGCACTTAGGACACTCCAGTACGTGGGACATGGTCTGATCAAAGTAACTTTTCCTTGATGATTTTTCCTGTAAAAATATAATACAAAAAGGAAAGAAGCAACGGACAAAAGCTATTCAGCCATAAATTATGAAGGACTCATACCAGTGGAGCTATGTGGGACATCTATACGGTAATATATCACTGGCCGTCTATCTGTATGTCACAGGTAATTTTAGAATAGAGTCCTGGAATATTTTTAGAGGAATCTTAATTGAAAATCTTCAAACGGTTGCAGTGTTACAGCATGTTGTATTTTGAAGGCATTAAGGACGCCTTTAAAGAAGCAATGATGCAGGGCTGCTAAAAAAATTGCAAAACATTGCTATTATCACCAATTTTATTATTAACTAGCTGCACCCCGCGGTTTCACATGCATAAGTCTTGATCTCTCGGGAATATCGGGATAAAAAGTATCTTATGCCCAAATCCAGGTCAAGGTCTACCCATGCGTCAAATTTCATCCAAATCCGATCAGCCGTTTTAGCGTGAAAGCGTAACAAACTTACTTTCGCATTTATAATATTAGTTAAGATTATATTCATTTAGAATAATTGTGAATGGCGGTAGTTATGTTACGAGCGCACTAGAAATGTGGACTTTCCTATAATTTCAGAGCAGGATTGCTGAATCAATTTATACTTATATCTACAATTTCCTACAACACAGCATTTTCTAATAAATCAACTAAACGAGCTTTGAAACAAGTATTGGCTTGTTGCGAGTTCTTTTATAACTGTTTGCTTTTACTGAGGAATTGTGGGTAAACTATGTCGAAGGAACAAAGTCAGTAAGTTATTAATTTCAAATATGCTGGTTTCTAGATAGAACTGCTTCATATTAGTTCGTTTGTTTAATAGTTTGAAACTAAATCATTAAGTTCTACTTCTATTGGTTTAAACTATTATAGTATAGGTATATAATAGGATTAAAACTGACAGCAAACTCTAAAACTCTTTGCATCTAGCATGGGAGTTCGTCGACCTTATACGCTGCACTAACGTAACGCTAACGTCGCGAGGACCCGACTTTATTGTGAGTGGCTTTAGCTGACAACTTCACCGATGAAACTGAACGCGATCAGCACATCTAAATCTAATCGTCAGTGACAATATTCCGCAGCAATAATGACATTTAACAGTCCTTGAACGCGGTTTAGAAACTAATATAACATAAATGTAATTTGTTATGTTAGTATATGTTTTATGGATGTATGTATTTACCGTACCTATTTATTACAGCAGTATCTCTGCGGTTAAAACCTTCTTTTCCAATTAACGTCTGGTCATTAATCTTTTTTAAACGGAATTCGAATTTGACATCAAATATTTTTACTTGTCAAAAGTATTTGATCGATAAAACCGTTTTCTTTAGTTACTGAACAATCGAGCACCAGACTTTACACGAATAATTTTATTATTAATGGAATCCCAATACTTACTTTATTTCGAAATTGCTGCATTAGTTTGTTGTTGAAAAGTGTATAAGCATGAACTGGTCTCTGCCAGCGTGTGATATCTTAGATGATGAGCTTCGCATCATAAGTCGACCACGTCATCACACAAATTGATATACGAATTTCTTCAAATCTGGTACTTACTTTTCCTTATATCCAGCTATCAGCTCTCTTGGTGGAACCTTTCCCTTTTTCTTTGGAGTAACACCCTATTTTATTTGTCATATTTGTAGAGCCAGTCAAAAAGGGCTGCTGAGTTTCTTGCTCTTTTCCCGGATACCGGATCATCATCAGGATTGCGAGTCCAAGGTGTCGCTTTCGCCACGGCACGTCTTTTTATTCCACGTCGTTTGGTCGTCAAATCACCAGTGGTTCTGTTGAAGGCTGCTGAACTTCGAGGCTACTTTCGCCAGAGTACAAAATACTGCTATATTTATCTAATATTATTTTTAACACTTAAGCGCTTGAACGTTTTTTTAATTCGGGACAACTTAGCTAATCTACTTTAGATTGAATTATTTTTAAAGAAAGAAAGAAAGAAAAAGTATTTATTGCGACTCGTACAGGAGGATCACTCACCAAACCAGTACAAATAAAAATAAATTATATAAAAAAAGTAACAAAAAGAAAAAATTAAACAGAAAGTCCTATACGAGGCCAAAAGGCTCCTATCTCAGCATGATGTAAAACCTAGAAAACCTGTGCAAGTTCACTAACTTGCACAGGTTTTACGCACTAGCGAATCGATTTTTAATCGATTCGCTGGTTCGTAAAGCAGCAAAATTTTACCCTAAAAGATACTTGAAAATTGATATGCCCTACTATTTTCTCGTGTTCCTATTATACATATTTTACTAGCTTCAAAATTTTTCAGTAACTGTTTATATATATACTCTTTAATTATACGTTTTTGTTATGTAGTGAAGTGCCTCTTTTATTTCGCTACTATATGTAAATGGTACACCACAGATCTGCAATGTTGTCTCACCTTTCTATCTAAATCCATCCAAACAGGGTGACACAATGGGCAGAAAGAACCATAGATATATGATAGACATTTCTATTACATTTCTATGGGCAGCACTTTTTGAAGACATCCTTTAAAAGATTCTGCTCATTGTGCCCTTGCAAAAGGGGTTCAAACCTTTGTGGCTTATCCGAAACCCCACACATGTATCTACTACACTATATACAGGGTGAAATTTTAATCACCGTTATCCTCTTAAGTCATTGTGCTCATCATTATGAACAACTTTTACTATGAGACCAAACATGTAATCACGAAAAAAAAATCTGCTGCTCCCTGGTTTTGACGAGTTATGCGAACATAAATGTAAGGAACAGCTGATTTTTTCTCACGGTTTCAATACCTGTATACTACTTTGACCTTGAGCGGAAAAAAAAAATCAGAGATCTGTGCTTTCCGAGGCACGGGGGTATTACACCGCCAACTTCCAAACTCCGGGCTGTTACTAAGAAATTCCTAATAGAAAAACTCAATAATACTTTGCCCGACCCGGGAATCGAACCCAGGACCCCACGCTCGCACCGCAATGACGCTCAGCACCGCAATGCAACCGCAAAGCTCAGCAATGTTACCAAACGAGTAATTAAAGCAGTTGCACGCTGAGCGAGCACGTTAAGGAACACGTGGACCACACGTGCGTGTTTCATTAGGTAGCTCTATGTACGAGTATATTCTGAACGTGTAAGGTACCTATGTTATTTAGAATTGTTCCTAATTGTAGAAAATGTCTTATAAGTGAGGTGAAAAATTTAATAAATTCACATGATATAAAATCCCTTAAATTTTCTTTTGTGGGATGGTTTGGCGATTCAGAGGGTCTGTCTATAAGTATTTGCGGGGCAGATCGAGTGTGGAATCTCATAGACATAGCCCATGAGTGAACTGCTGCATTCCACATTAAGACCTTGAAGTGACGTTTCTGCTCTTAGGCACTGAGCGTGGCAGTCACTGAATGATTTTAGCTGTTGCAAGTCAGTCACGCCCTTTCCCCTTTCTTAGATGCATTAGTGGATAAGTTAGGCGAGATCTTTATTTGATTGTAGTGAGGATAAGACCAGGAAAGCATGGCTCATAAAGGAAGAAATAAAGAAAGAAAGATTAGTTTATTTGGACACAGTTCTTGAAGCACAAAATACAAAGAACAAAATAAAAGTAATGTTTTAACAGCGTTTACGACATACGGCATTTCATACAAACTTTCAAGCCCTTGTTTTTCGAAATGAATGAACCGATTTTAATGAAACTTCATACGCGCAGGATACAAAGGTGAAAGAACATTTTCAGTAAAGTCACAAAGTCAATAAAGAACATTTTCGAAATATCTTATTTAAAAAAAGATAATCTCTGTTTCTATGGAAAATTTAAAATCGGTCTGTAACACTATTTTTCGAAAATGTTCTTTACTAACTTTTTAGACTTTTGTCTAGAGTATTATATTATCTGTGTCATTGTATACTGCTTATGCGTATGAAGTTTTATTAAAATGGGTTCATTCATTTCGAAAAACAAGGGCTTCAAACTTTGTATGAAATACCGTACGTTGTAAACACTCTTAAGGAGGCTTATACTGAGCAGTGGGTGTAACACGGCTGCCAGTGACGATGCTGATGATGATGACGACGATGATGATAATGATGACGATGAGGATGAAGTTGGTGAGGATGATGATGATGCTGATAATGATGACGATGAGGATGATGTTGGTGAGGATGATGATGATGATGATAATGGTGACGATGAGGATGATGATGATGATGATGAGGATGATGATTATGATGCTAAGGATGAGGATGATGTTATAAAGAGGATGATGTAGGTATAAAGCCGCGTCCTCTGCGCGTGTTTTTTCGAAACTACACAAAATACCTTACACATAAGCTTATGTTTTTATACACAAGCTGTCATCAAGCTGTCTACTGCGTATTAAAATATTTTTAGTGTAGTGTCAATTAGTATTCTTAAGACAATATAACCTCAAAACCTGTGTCAGTTGAAATTAAGGTTTCTGCTAAACGCTAAATGAAACAAACCCGGGGAGGGTTTGTTTCTCTTCACCCGCGCGGGGAATGTTTTCCATGCAGCTCTGAAAACAAAAACATCTTGTTTCATACACAAATGTGTATGGCCATTGGCCACGCCTTTTTGTTTGACGTTTTTGGGTAATGTTTCTAAAAAACACGCGCAGGAGGTACGAGCAAAATTAATAATATCTATTTTGAAACTAATACCACGCTGTCGCTACCTCACATGCATCGCCTAGAATATTTACATGTATGGATGTATTGCATTTTATTGCCGTTGGTACGCGTTTGAAGGAATTGGTGCATGCTATAAATAGTGAGCAGGTATTTGACATACTTATTACAAGACTACATGAAGAGCATGTGGAGAAATGTGAAACAGGAAGGCTGAAAGGATACCTAGAACGTGTTAAGTGTAGGCCAGTCTGCAGTGATGTAATCAATATTTTGTAACCATAATTATTTGGATTTATAAGAAGGGCAATGGAGTTTCTTGTCCATTCTTCTCCATACGAACTTTCTACGCTTTAGAATGGGCAACTAGTTTCATCTTGCTGACTTACCGACCCCTTGACATTTAAAAAGTGTCTGTAATAAATGCTTTGAGTTAAAGTTTGAGTCAAGATAAGTTTATCGAATGGTAAAATTAAATAAAATAAAATTAATAATAAAAGTGTAAATCTTGCGTTTTTAAAATAGATGTAAGTGCTAAAAAACTTAAAAAGCAAAGGCATTATGCATTTATTCATGAGACAGGAACCCCCAAGGGACTAATAAAAGTAGGTACGAAATTATGAGTTACATTATAATAAATTTCATGGCACGGAACAGCATAACCACCTACTTAGACATTATACGTATGTTTCTGTTATGGTTAACGTTAGCTTCCACTTCGAACACGCCTTGTGTTAGTGTTTCGCAACACGTAGGTAAGGCAACTGTAAAATTTAAGAAATAGTGGCTAAGATATATGTAGTATGTATATAAGTTTGCCAAGTAGTCAACATTTCATTTTGTTGATGATGATACACATTTTTTTTATGAGCCGTTTGGACCTTACAGCATAATCAACCAATAATGTTACCACTGCTGGGACACTAGCCTCCTCTCTGTGAGAGGGAGTGTGCCGTAATCCACCACGTGTGCCCAATGCGGGTTGGTGGATGTCACACGTCCTGGAATTTTTGGTTCTAGGACATGCTGGTTTCCTCACGATGATTTTCCTTTTTGAGAGCAGTGGTGATGAAATAATTTACACAAAGGAAAGCGCCTGTCTGGGTTTGAACCTACGACCTACAATTTCAAAGTCGCATCCGTTACCACTGGGCCGCCACTGTTCGATTTGGGCCTTAAATTACATAAATAGATTTAGAGCTCCTGGGAACCACCATATATTTTTGGGTGACACATGTCATGTCTTGTATTTTTTCTTCTATTACAAAGATTTATCCGATCGAACTAATAATAGTCCTCTAGACCGTATTCCGGCTATAAAGGCCATTCTGAACGGAGATAGCCTTCGGTGCGGGAGATATATAGTGCACAGGTAGAATAAATGATTATATACATATATATGTGCGCAGACACAGGTGCACTCTCTCTTACCTCAAACAAACAAAAAAACCGATCAAACCAATAACGATATGTAGCTGTAGTAGACATTCTGATAGCATTAAATATTCTTGTAACGGCTGCTCCCCATAAATTACATGACGTACACATTGAAGCTCATTGCACCCGTAATAAACCATTCTCTCCTGAGTTTATTTTTAATGCAAATACCGGAATATAAATGACTGATGTAACCGTATTTTATGTTTAGCGTTTATCCCCATATTAACATGGTTACTGGTGTCTAGACACTAGACACATTTGTTGATACATAAAATTGTAATTGGAGATAATTTACATGTATGCGTCACAGGCTTTCGAAACGAGAGTCTTTACACTAACATGTCAGTCATTTAGGAAAATGCAAGGGATATAGACAAACATTACAAAATTCTGCCAATTACCTAAGATAAATATTTTAATGCTTCTCTAAAAACTTATTAGCCCTAGCTAGCTTATTAGGAAAATACTGATACTTTTTAGGAAATAATTAACGACTAACAAATTGTTAGGGTTTTGACACCATTTTGTTATAATATAGATACAAACAACAGCACCCTAATAGCGTAACACACTGGGTCATTTCACGCAGGCTCAATTTTTTACTAATTTCGGTGGAATTTTTTATTTGTAGGTTTTCGGATGAAAAAATAAACTTGTCTTATTCTAGAACACATTAGTATTCTAGATATTTTAGTAGGAAACAAACAACTGTAGTTGTTTTGAAAATATGACGACCACCGAAATTGCCAACCCACCGAAATTGAAAATTGTACACGGAAATTGCAAACCTTACACCGAAATTGCAACATCACACCAAAATGGAATTATTGTATTGTATACCATGACAGTTATTAAACAAAGAACAACTTAGCCGTTGGCAACATTATGTGGCGGCTGCACAGGCGGGTATAGCAGGAGTAAAATACGTTTAATTGTCTATATTCGATACTGCATCTTTTGACATGGATCATAGACCACATTTATCAGATTTACTAAATTAACTTTAGTTCTGCTAAATGTGATATGTTGAGGGTAATACTAAATAAAATGAAGTTATGATGAGATCTTCATTTAATTAACACTTGAACAAATAATTAGGTTTTTTTTATAAAAATTCTTCAACTCGTAAACAAACATAAAATAATAAAATCTCAAAAAACTAAAGTGAACAAAACAAAAATCAAAAAAATATTAAAATCACTGTCAGTCATTTTCAATATAGGCCTTAATTTGTGCTGTTGTAAACAAACATAAAATAATAAACTCTCAAACAACTAAAATTAACAAAACAAAAATGAAAAAATATTCAAACCACTGTCAGTCATTTTCAATATAGTTCTGTGCTGTTTTTTTTTTATGGCATCTCGCAGTTCGTCCTATATGAGGATGGCTACTGCTTAACCGGACTTTCCTGTGGATGCCTTAATTAAGGCCTCTAGCCAGGGCTAACAATAAACTTAAAAACTAAGCGACTGCGCTAAGGGCACCCCCCACGGGGTTCGGACCTCGGCTTAGGGCGTCGCTGGAAAAGGACAGCAAGGGACAGGCTGGATCGGTATTCATTAGGGGCGAATTTAAAACTACAGGCACAGCGGCGCGGGCTGGCTCGAGCGAGGGTCGGGGTGGACACGGTGGTACAGGGCGTCGCGACGGGCCTCGACGGCGAGGACGGAAGGACGGCTGTCGGGACTTGTACTGTCTGAGACTACTGGTGGCCTTACTGCTCTCCTGTAAGAGGGTAGTGGCGTCGTGGGGGATGGTGAGAGTATGCCTTGGTCGGCGAATCCTACTTATGCGGGAGGGAGTGTATCGGGAGGCCGCCGCAATCAGGGGATTGGGGTGCTTTATGGCAGAGTCAAAGAAGCGCTTGGAGAGGCGTTTCATGAACTGCTGGACGGCGGGGATTTTGAGATCTAAATGTAGATTCACATTTCGGACATAAAAGGGGGCTCCCGTGACCTTCCTGAGGAAACTGTTTTGGAGGGTTCGCATTTTATGCAGATGGTGAGGCTTGGCGTGTGCGAAGACCACGCAAGCATAAGTCATGATGGGACGGATGACCGCGGTGTAGAGGCGCAATTTGCACTTGAGTGACAATTTGCTGCGGGCAGTTATCAGGGAGCGAATCCTACCGAGAGCGAAAGAGGCGCGCGAACGCGCCGTCTTTATGTGCTCATTGAAGGCGAAGTTGCGATCTAGGATGACACCTAAGTATTTGGCTCGCTTTTGCCAGGGGATAAGCTTGCCATACATAGAGATCGGGTTTTAGTTTGCGCGGTTTTTGAGAAGATAACCGCCTGACTCTTATCGGGGTTGACCTCGATTCTCCATTTTTCTCCATGTTTCGAGCGATAGATGCCTGGTTAAGTCCCGAACAGTAAATGGCAGTGTTGTCGGCGAAAAGCGCCACTTGTGCCTTTTTACTGTTCGGGATGTACAGCTTATATAATAAGCCATTGTGCCAGACCTTGTCGAACGCTTTCGCTATATCAAAAAATAGGACGACTGTCGACGCACCTCGATGTAAAGCAGCGCTAATGTGCTCGACTATGCGGTGGACCTGATGGATGCACGAGTGTTTAGTGCGAAAACCAAACTGCTCGTGGGGGATGAGGCTCTTTGCTTCGGCATAGTCCTTGAGGCGCTTATGAATAAGCCTCTCGTAGACTTTACCGAAAACATTGAGCAGACTGATGGGGCGGTAGCTAGAGGGCTCAGACTTGGGCTTGCCTGGCTTTGGGATACCTATGACTGTGGATTCTTTCCACACTTGGGGGAAGATGTTGTTGCTCAGAGCACCATTGAAGATGGCGGTCATGAGCACTGAGCAGTATGAGGGGGCGGGGAGGAGTTTGTACACCCTATTGGTGATACCGTCCGAACCGGTCCGAACGAGTTGTGAGCCCTTTTATGATGTCTTGCACTTCGTCGGGAGTGACGGGAGGCAGAGGATCATCAGGGTCTTAGACTGGCGGGAGGGAGGGTCTACGTTCGACTTCAGCGTTCACCTCGTCGAGGTGCGCTCTGTCTACTGGTTGAGAGCTGGGAGTGCATTGAGCCTCTAGGCTGTCGGCTAGGCATTTGGCATTTTCGGGGTTATCGAAAGCGACCGTTTTTTCGGGGCGTGGTTTTGTACTGTAGACGATTCAGCTAATCTTGATTCCTTGTTCTTTTCAGTTTTGCCATCATTTTTCCTATCAGTTTCAGGTATTGAATTTTCAAATTCCAAACACATTGCGCTGTCAACGTTTTCAAAAAACGACGTGGAGGGGATGATATACAAATCAACATTTTCAATACTCAGTTTTTCTTTTGTTAATTTTGTGTTTCTTTTTCGTCTTTCATAAAATGCTTTAAAGTTAGCTCTGTTTATTTTTTTCTTCAATCTTCGGGCACGTGGAGTCATTTCAGCAATCGATAAAATTTTACCTTCCGCTTTTTTCTTTCTATATCGTTCTATATCTTTTCTTCTTAGTTCTTCCCCTAGTACTGGATCATCTTTTATTCTTTTCTTTCTTAGTCTTTCAGGCTCTTTTTTTTTCTAAAGTCTCTTCTCTTGATTATTTTTCCTTTCGCTTTCCCATCCTAAAATAAGACAAAATTGAGTAGGTATAGTATAAAGAGTTTATACATATATTGCATAGGTTCAAAGCAGGCCCGGTTAACAAAAAAATAATATTTTACACCACCCGTGACACGGATAACTTTAACGATAGCCGCCGACCGAAGAGTGCACAGCCACTTTAGTAGATGCAATATCGGTGGCAATAAACTTACCACCGAAACCACCGATATTGCACCACCGAAATTAGAAACCTGAAGAAAAAAATAAATAAAAACAAAAATATTTATACTTTAGTCATTTAAACTGTATGGTCGCTAAGGGTACCCAATAACACATAACATACTCGCGTACCGTACCGTAAAAAAATAACATTCATTCGTACAGTAACCCACCGAGATTGCATAATTTCGTATTCCCTCTTAGATTCAAAAAGTACTTACGGATTGGCGCGAAACCTCGACAGAATCGGACACGTCACTACTGCGAGAACGCAAGAGCACGACTGGGCCCCCGTGTGCGTAAGGAGATAGTTCGTTAGAATAGACTTGTTTACGTTATAGAACGATTTCAACAAAACACACCGATATTGCACTTTTGGCGTGGACATTCCTTATCACAACGGTCCTGATGTCTGCATGATAACAGAAGTAAAGGAAGTAATAAATATGGTTGCTTTATGCGTAGACCAACATAATAATGTTCAATTTAAGTACTACATTTCCATGACAACGTATTTAAAGAGCTAAATGCGCTTAAAAGTTAATCAAGGACATACCACCGTTATTGAGAAACAGACATATTTCTTTTTTTTTTTTATTTATATTTAAGAGATTTTTATTTATACTAGTGCCTTCATATGAGCTAGTTTTCTTATTACACCAAAAATATAAAATGGTCTTACATGAACATTTTACACAGTGATTTCACGCGAAGAACCTCTAAAAACGCTGTCGGTAAAACTACCCACTATGAATCACAATCTGAATCGTTTTAAAGTCATCCATTGCTTCATAATTATGTTCTAAACATTTGTCTGCTCAACAACGTAATAACGTAATGTATGTTGTTGAACTGTCAAAATGAAAGCCATTCCTACTGTTAGTGTGTTACGATATTACCCCGCAGTTTGTAATGGAATTAACAAGAAACTTTTCCTTTTTCGTGGAATAGGACCTTAAAGAAGTCTGAAATTGGAGAAGGATTAATTCGGATAAATATGCTTCGAATTCACACACCGAGACCTATACGCTAAGTGCGCCACCAGCTGCCGATATCGCTGAACCAGTGCCGCCCGCCGCGTGCAGCGAAACACGACGCCGACAACGTTACGTATATAGTCATAGTTTTAAGGTTTTTAATATGTATTAGTTTATTATTGTACCTATAAGATTATTTCGTGTATTTTATCTATGGGCCTTAGATGCCTGATAATAAAATGATTATTATTATTATTATTATACCTATCCTAAAGACTATGACAGTACGGAATCATTCTCACATACTTGGAACATTATGAACACTTTAATATTCTCCTGACTACGTACACTAGTGGTCTTAAATTCAAAGTCCATAATTTAGAGGTTTCATTGAATCTATTTAGTGTTGTGTCACCAACCGCAACAGGGTCATAGTCATCGACAACGGGAATTAGGATTCCTCCAGCTACAAATATTTTGGAGAATTCAATTGATTCAATGGTGTCATAAATTATGTATTGTGTACTCTTGTTGGACATCACAACATCGTCACAAGGTTTTTTGACGGGAATTAATGAACGAATTGTTAGGCATACAAATGCTCATTACTATCGTTTTGGGCAGCGTAATTGGCTGATGTCTACAATGAATGATCGTGATCCGTACCAGTAGTTATTATGGTTACTTATAGATAACGCTCTATCATCATCATCATCTCTGGCCAACGTTTTGGTAATGGCTGTATGTTGGTGGTGCTACCCATCTTTACATCCATAGACAACTGTTTAATTAAAACGTCCACAAAAGAGGTTTGTCGTATTTCTTTCTGGGAACAATATAACTATAAAGTTCCTTTCGTTGCCAAAGAGGCTCAGCATTACCAATTTGCGATACAACGTGGCAATTTGCCGCCAGTCTCTTGGGTACATTAGGTAACAGTCGACAGCGATACGGAGGAATTTCTCGAAGCCATATTTTATTTTGTTAATAGTTTTAGTTACGTTAGGATATCATATTGTATTTTTATTAATTATTTATTGGTTGTTATTTACGAGTATGTACTTACATTTTAATTCTGAATAAACTTTAGTGATGTTAATTTTTCAATTTCTATAAAAAAATAAAAAAGACTGTTCTACCGATAAATCGAGTCTTGTACCGAATTTCAATGATTTTATCTTAGAAATCAATGCTTACCGACAACAATATCAATTGTGGAAATGAAATGTTTAAAAAACAGGTAATATTGGATAAATTGAATGATAGTATGTCGGTGATTATTTGATTAATAATGTGGTGGAGCTTACAAATAAATCGAATTTCAATAAATGAGATTTATTGCTGTTCGATTAATTTAATTCGGTAGGTAGACGGTTTAACGGGAGGGTCTTGTGGCTAAGTAATAACAGCCGCACGGGTCAATGCCGCAGTCCGTCCGTGGATGGGTGACCATCCTTATATACCGTGCCCTCTCCGTGGCTCGGAAAGCACTTGTAAGCCATTGGTCCCGGCATTCTTGGATCTTTAACAGTCGTTACGGGTCGTCAGAAACCCGAAAGTCTGACAACCAGTCTTACCAAGGGGTATCGTATTACCCAGTAACTGGGTTGTGGAGGTCAGATAGGCAGTCGCTCCATGTAAAATACAAGTATTCAGCTGCATCAGGTTAGACTGGAAGCCGACCCCAACATAGTTGGGAGAAGGCTAGGTAGATTGAGGTAGACAGTTTGAATAACGCTTTTTTTGTAGAAGTAGGTATCTCGGTGGCTTTAATGTTTCTTTACAATGTCAAATAGAATTAGCTTTCTTGTCTTCATTACTTTTCGGATGTTAAATATGGTAGGTGTAAAACCCGATTACCTATTCAAAAAATAATTTCTAAGGGCTAGTCCATTGCTGGACATAGGCCATGACCAGCTGTAGGCTACGGGCTATAACTTGATTGATCGTCGCGATAACATTGTTATAAAATAACCTCCTCCGTTTTGGAAGTCGGTTAAAAAAGAGGAGGCACCATCTATAAAAAGACAAGGTCAGTCTGGTAATTATAAAGGCTCCCACAAACAGGCGCGATGCGATTCTGGTAGAACGATATCACAGAGTTTTCATAAAAAAATGTTCTACTAAAGTAGCGTCGTCGCGCTGTCGCGTCGCGCCTGCCTGCGCATGGCTAGAGCGAATGTCCAACCCGATCATTCATGTCATTTATCTTTTACCCACGAGATAAACAATGCTGATTCCTACCGATTATAACAAGCTGAACCAACTATACTACGGACATTTTACAGAGAGACTGGTGACAGCTTATCAATAATAAAAAACGTAGACATCTCTATAGACTTGATCAAAGAGAATGTAAACACTACTTGATAGATATATTACTTATTGCGCCAATTATACGTCACTATTGCAACCTATCTGAGAGGCAATTCTCGTAATTTTAAGAACGTTCACATGCTGATCTGTCTCAATCTGTCAAAAATACTTCTAATTTTCTTACATTTTTGACATTAATTGTCACTGAGATGAGATAGCGACTAGATTTTGAACGTTATTAATTACGAGAATTGGCCTTCAGATGTTTTCTGCTGTTAATATTTACAGCACAGCATCATCTTCCAGCCCTTGTCCCATGTTACTTGGGGTTGGCCCATCGCGTTTTCTTCTTCCATTCTCCCCTGTCAACCGTCACGCTATCATTCACTCCCTTCTCTTTCATATCATTCCTCACACAGTCCCTCCATATTTTCTTTAGCCTTCCTCTCCCCCTCCATCCATAAACATTTATATTTATCACTCTTTCATTCGCATGCGTTTCCTCCTCGTTACATGTCCATACCAAGCCAAACAATTTCTTTTGAATTCTGTCACTGGCGTCACTTTTCAAAATTCCTTTATATACTCATTTCTTACTTTATCCATTTTCGTCACTCCACACATATAACATTCTGATTTCGAGCATAGCATAAACGCACAATCCGCTTATATAACATTCACATTGCTGGGACTCAGGCCTCCTCTTTGTGAGAGAAAGCGGGCCGTAATCCACCACGTAGGCACGGTGCGGGTTGTTGGATGTCACATGTCAATATTTACAGAAGTTCATGAAAACTAGCAAACGGTACAGGTACCTAATAACAAGCAAATGAAATACAGCCCGATTCAAACTTAGTGCGCTACTCGCTGCGCAGTACCTCAACCCTCATCCCCGCTGACAGGTGCATTTGTAACTGCGCAGCGACTCGTATTCCGAGTTTGAATCGGGCTGTACTAAGCGTTGTTTCTGGGAGGCATCGCACCTGTGAAGTCTCTTGTATTGCAGTTGTTTAGTATAATGGTGACTATTTAAGTGGAAGTAGGTACTTTAGGATTCGTTCATACAGTGCCTCATCTACCTAGCCATTTAATTTTATACTATGTTGGGGTCGGCTTCCAATCTAAAAGAATCCAGCTGAATACCAGTATTTCGGTTCGACTGGATGTCAGAATTTCGGGCTTTTGACTACCCGTAACGACTGTCATGAATCTATGAATGACAGCAGGGACCAACGGCAACCCACCCGCGGACCGACCACAACAAGCATAGCTTTGATCGACCCATACGACTGTCGAACCTCATAATCACGAGCCCCCCATATAGTGCCTATTCCTAAAACTACAAAACAAAAGAGGCACCTACGCTACGCCTATTTATACAGCAGAGCCCGCTTATCTTCCAAAATAAACGAGTGACGTCATTATAACACCAACATTAAGTATCACTATCATTGTCTGTAATATTTCAGTGTAAGTAGGTATTTACCCTGTCAGCGTAACAGTTATCACATGACACTGAAAATGTTTAGACCGAGTTGGTTTTCGGTCGTATTCCAGTATGATGATGACGTTAAACCACTCATGTGCTAGGTTTCAATTGTTTTAATAACAGTTCCGTGGGCGTATATTGTATAAGGTTTGCTGTGACCCAGTAGTTAGGACACGGTGTGTAGGTATATAGGTAATAATAGCACTATTATATCACGAATGAATAAGGCTAAGCGCGCAGTGCGAAATATAATCTTTGCGGAAAATAATCGCCAATCTGTGAACAATACCAATATACTAGAGTTCGCGCACTGTTATTTGCGTTTGCGATTTTATAACTCATATTTTCGATTTTAAAAAAACGCATCGCAGTTTGCGCTTAGCCTAATAGCATCCTCCTCCACCCTCTTAAGAGCCTCCTCTCATTTGTATCACGAACAAATGGGGACCAGAGTCAAAGCAGTGGGAATATTATAGGCTGATTATGCGTCCCTATTACTAATTTCTTCGGGTCCGCTGTGGCTTGTTTTCAATTTAATGTAAAACTGAAAAGTTCGCAGAAAAGAATGTTTGAAGGTTGCATGTCACGGAAAACACATATTGTAACAAACGTTTAAAACTGAGAAGCGTTTCTGTAAATTTTTCCTCGCTCACACAGCTCCGCTCCGCTCTCGCTTCGCTCATAATGTGTTGTGATTTTGTGATGGCACATGTGTTTGTTTACACACTAATTAATAATTTTCAATCAAAATTCACTTCCCTGTTTCCTCAGCTTGAATAAACAAAATTCTCTCAATAAAATCTGTGAAGTGGGTTAGTAAAGTTTCACGTAGAGTGAAGGAATGCAGGCCGAACATGCGATTTTCGGAAATAAATATTTTGATCCAATGACCATTGAGTATTCGGAAGCGAAGAATTGGCTGAAGTTTTTCTTCAAGGTTTTGATAGGTCTAAGGAATACCTACATTTGTTTCAGTGTCTCAAAAAAATATGTAAGTATCATCTAATAATTATATTTGTGGACAAAATAATACAAAAGATCAATATTAAAATATAGATATACCACGTCGTACAGCAGTGGTGGCCCAGTGGTAACGACCGCGACTTACGAGTTGTAGGTCGTAGGTTCGAACCCAGACAGGCGCTTACTTTGTGTAAATTATTTCATCACCATTGCTCTCCAAACGGGGAAGGAAAACATCGTGAGGAAACCGGCATGTCCTAGAACCAAAAAATTCGAAGACATGTGACATCTACCAACCCGCATTGGGCCCGCGTAGTGGATTACGGCCCACTCCCTCTCACAGAGAGGAGGCCTGTGTCCCAGCAGTGGGAACATTATAGGCTGATTATGTTATGTTATACCACGTCAGCAAATTAACATTGCATAATCATTATCATTTAAAAGCTATTAGCATAATTTTGTCAACATTTACTTTTCCCGTAGGTATTACTTAAACCAAATAGCACGTGATATGGTTTTAATTTAATTCATTTACCTGCTCATTTCCGATTGTAATTAATATGCACTCACCGCAATCAACAACACGAAGCAAACTAATTAGGTATCACCGCAAAGTGCAATCAAAATTGAATATTCGTACGAACATACATTTTCCAAGTAAAAGCTGTAGATTATAATGTCAATGTTATCAGTATAACAGATAGGTTTTCATAGGAGCTTGTTACAAAGCTATCGAAGATAAAGTACCGATAAAGATAGTTTCAAGTGACGAGAGCTGGCGTGGCTATGTACGGGCTAGGTAGTCAGTACACAGTGACGCGTCGCGCGGACCGACCGCCAACCCGCGAATGTGCGCGCGCTAGCAAATAGAAATTTTCTCATTCTCGCGTCCCCAATCCGTTCACAAATAATATAATCTTCCAGTTTACTCTGATAAACACTGTTTGTTAACACATTGTAAGTACATATTTTCTTTTATCTTGTATTCCGTTGTTTGTAAACATTGAATTTCGCGGTTCTTGTTTCGCTAAACAATTTTTTTTATGAAGCGCCCGCTCTCTAACGAGGCATTTGTTAGTGAACTATTCTGGCGATGGAAAACTAGCAGGAGTGTTCTCTTTTTCTTTTTAATGGCTGTTGAACATTGAAATCATTGCTGTTGAAAGTTTCAGCAGATTAATTGTAACGAGTGAGTTGTGTAAAATAACTATTAAACATTTTAAAAACAAAACTGTTTAAAAAGTTACGATTTACTCAAAGTACCTAAGTTACTTATTCACAATATTTGCGTAAATGTAAATAACTCTAAATGTTACTTTTGTATTTTTTTAAGAAATCCATTCTTCATGTCCATAAGTTTTTTTAAACCTTTATCAATTAGGCTACAAATCCATACTAATAATATAAATGCGAAAGTGTGCTTGTCTGTCTGTTACCTCTTCACGCTTAAACGACTGAACCGATTTAGATGAAGTTTGATATACTTAGAGATAGTTTGAGTCCCGGGAAAGGACATAGGATAGTTTTTATCCCGATATTCCCACGGGAAACTTATGCGGGTAAAACCGCGGGGCGCTGCTTGTTACTAGGTACATAATAATTAAATAATTCTAATTCTTTATTAATTATTTCTACACGGAATGTCTACATAACATTTGCATACAATGCTTAGTTCTAGTTTTATTTAAAACAGATACGACTCCTTCGTTAAGCAGGTACGCACGGCTACACATCAAGCTATACATAACCAGGGTGCTTACTCTCGAATATAATTCTGATAGATCGACATTGGAATTGTCAGTCAAACGTCAGGGATTGGCTGGACTCACTGAGTCTAGCCAATCTCTGACGTTTAACTCAACCAACTGACGTGTGACCAATGTCGATTTATCGGAATTATATTCGAGAGTAAGCACCCAGTATAAGCTGACTTCTGATTGTACGAAAAACCTGTACAATGCGAGGTCAGCTAAAACTGGAAATGTATAGCTTGATGTGTAGCCGTGTGTACTAACCGATTGCGAATATGAAAGAAAATGTAATGATAAACACTTTGAAGAATAAACAAACTGATCTCAAATCCGTTTCTTAAAATAAACAACGTCCTCAGTTGAATGAAAAATATAAAATAAGTTTTATTTATTAGTACCTACCTACGTTATGAATCTTAACCATTTTCCTCTTAGATTTAAAGAGACTAATATTTTAAAAATCATTTCAAATAATTATATTTCTTTACGAGTAGGTACTCTTTTACTTCTAATATTTAATCGTTTTGGTCATCTAAGGTGCAACATTCCTACCGAAAGCAACAAAGCTAATAATCTAAGTAAGTACCTACTTCCTTACATTTAAATGACGCATAAACACTTTAAAAATAAGCTTTGAAGACTATAATAAAGCTATAAAAAAGGAGTTACGAGGCGTTCATAAAACCAATAACGATTGGTAAGATACACTAAAAATAAAGCAATCCATTAGTGGTCTATTCAAAATCTATATCTATTATTCTTATTAACCGCTAGAAGCGCCCCGCGGTTTCACCCGCGTTAGTTTCGATTCCGTAGGAATATCGGGATAAAAACTATCCTATGTATTAATCCTGATGGATATAAACTGTGTACCAAATTTCTTCCAAATCCGTTCAGTAGATTTTTGCGTAATTGAGTAACAAACATCTTCACAAACTTTCACATTTATGATATTGGTAGAAAAGGATTAAGTAATGTTCCACTGCTGGGTAAAGGTCTCCCTACTCTCAATTCAACTGCCTCTGTCTGGAGCTACCAAACTTTATTAAAGGAGTCCAGCACCCTATTTTGAAGAATATTGCTAATCCATTGCTTCTTAAGTTCGAGAAATTTGTCTGCTCAACAACGTAAATAACGCAATGAATGTTGTTGAACTGTCTACTGTTAATGTGTTACGCAATAACTCCGATGATCCTATTCTGAACAATAAATCTTTATTTACTGTATTTAAGATTAAAAGGTAAGTACCTATAATTAAACTAGTTAGGTACATTATTCTGAATTATTATTTTTCCACTTTGTCTAAAATGCCTACATTTCATATAGAATAGAATAGAATAGAATAGAATAGAATAGAATAGAATATTTATTTGCGTAAAACATGGTATATAAGGGTGTTCAATACAAATTGAGGCACAAACATGTTTAGCTAGGACAAAACATAGCATGCAAAATTTTAAAGCAAGTTAAGCATCAAAATCGTATTTTTTATCTATAAATTCTTTTAAACTATAAAAACTACACTCGAGTAACCACTTATGAAATTTAATTTAAAATAATTTTGTATTTAAAGCTTTGAAATGCCTTGGTATTTTATTATAAATGCACACACACATTGCCAAGCAGTTACTATTGTATTTAGACAGTCTAGGCAAATCATTCAACACCAGTTTATATGGATCTCGTCGGTTCCGAGGATTGACATCATTTGCAGTCTTAAATAGTTGCTTATTTTTCATAACAAACACACATATTTCGTATATGTAAAGCGATGGTAACGGTAACAAACCAAGTTTTTTAAATATTGGTCGACATGAGTCGTCGGGCTTAAGTCCACAAATTGCTCTCGTGCATTTTTTTTGAGCGATGAATGCTCTTTGGAAGTCAGTGCTGTTACCCCACATTATTAGTCCATAACGTAACAACGATTCGACGTACGCGTGGTATGACATAACAGCAGTTTTTATATTAGTTACATTTTTTACTTGTTTTAGTGCATAAACAAATTTATTAATTTTAGTGCTAACATTGTCTATGTGCTCTTTCCAGTTAATGTTTTTATCTATTATTACACCTAAAAATCTGGTACGCGTTACTTCATTGATTTTATTAATATTTAGTTTAATGTCATATTTGGAATTATTTGATCGATTAAATTGTATGTAAACAGATTTGTCAAAATTTATCATCAAATGGTTAATGTCAAGCCAATGCAATAATTTGTCAATTGTATTATTAATGTCAAGTTCATGTTCTGAAATGGTATTTAGTTTTTTATTAGATGTCACTATAATAGAAATATCGTCAGCAAATAATACGCATTTATGGTTAGTTATTTTTATAATGTCATTTATATAAATTAGGAATAATATTGGGCCTAGCACAACACTATACAAAGCTACGTGTAGTTATATCTACATTTACAGTCGGTCTTCAGAATTCCAAATAAGTAGGACATTTCTACGCAGATAATCTATTCAAAAATCATATCACGAGTTCACGACATTCCATAATATTGTTTTAAAGAATTCCGGAATCTCTTCACCTCGGAGAATATTCCGCTTCCTTTTCAGTTACCTCTGATTTCCAAGTCGACTAGTAATATTATTTTGAACTAGCTGCGCTCCTCGGTTTCACCCGCATAAGTCTCGATCTCTTCGGAATATTGGGATAAAAGTATCCTATATCTTAATTCAGGTCATGGTCTACCCATGTGTCAAATTTCATCAAAATCCGTTCTGCCTTTTTAGCGTGAAAGCGCAACAATCAAACATCAAAAAATAAAATCTTTTCTCTTTATTTCATTAGTTATTACTGATGACTTTTTAATCACTTTCTTTCTAAAATGCACTGTTTCTTGCCATTTTTGTTCTAACTAAAATCTACGATCGTATCTTTGTTTTGTTATTTGTAATTTTTAGTCTAAATCCATAAATCCAACCATGATTTAATGAAAAATTATTAATTTAATTTAAACTATAGTATTTGCATATTTAAAAAAGCAGAGAAAATAATCTAAAGTCATCAAATTTCGGCCGCTTCCGCCGAAAACACTAAATTGCCCAGAAGTTCTTTTTTGTTTACCTAAAAACAACAATTAACAAAAAAAATATTTAAACTGCCGCGGCCGTGAACAAAATGCTACAATAACATAAAATAAATTTATATTTATTGGTTTACTTACATCTTTTGCAATATTTAACACAACTAATTATTACTCTAGTGTAAATTAAATGACTATCTAAACAATAAGTACAACAACAAAAACACACCCTACGTAAATCGCGTCGAAGTACTCGTCGCTGTCATACGGAAACGTGTCCAGAAGACTGGCAGCATTGCAACGTTGAATGGCAATGCTAATTCTTTGGTCAAAGAACGACCCACAAGTCCTCTGATCACGAGAAGCTAAGCAGTGTCGAAAAAAAATGTAGATACGAATTTGTTTAAAATGGTTTTGCTCACGAGGTCACGATATAATCAGCCAGCATTGTACATATTGTAGTCAGGTCGAATTATCCCTGAGGACATCAACATGAAGATGTTTAGGTACACAAACACAAACCTACCTACATACTCGTGTAGGTACATATGTACAGGTATCTGGTATATAATGAATGCCTGTATGGCTTTAGGTCGCATTCTTCAGATTTCCCTCGAGAGAGTTTTACGAGTTATTTTAAAAGCAGATAGGAAGCTACGGAAAATCCTTATCAGTGGATAACGATTTTCCGTAGCTTCCCATCGTTTACTGCTTTTTCCTGTAGACGTTGATGATACCTGTGGACATAATTATGAGGTCCCAACAAAATGGGTTCAGTCACGGTCATGAATAAATTACTCAAAAAAAAAACAAAGAAATGCGTTTTTCTTTTAAAATATTGAAAGATCTTTAATCCTTATATCCTACTAAATGTGAAAGTTTGTCAAGATGTTTGGATGTTTGTTACTCAATCACGCAAACACTACTGAACGGATTTGGATGAAATTTGGTACACAGATAGTTTATAACCAGGATTAACAGATAGGATCTTTTTATCCCGATATTCCCACGGGATCGAAACTAACGCGGGTAAAACCGCGGGTTGCTGCTAGTAGTGTTAATAATACCAGAATTTATTGTCGCACTGCAGGGCAAACGCCTCTTCTCTTACTGAGAAGCCACGAGCATTGATCACCACGCTTGTTCAAGACGGGTTGGCGATTTCAGACTTATGTCCAAATGAAACTAATGTACTAAAATGTAGACTGTAAGTTGCGTAACACAGTTTCAATCAAAATACGACAGTTTTGAAGGATATTCCTAATCCATTGCTTCATAGGTTTAATAAATCCGTCTGCTCAATAACATAAATAACGCAATGAACGTGGAGCGGCTGAACTGTCAAAATGAATGAAAATGTGAGCAATTGACATTTTAAATGTGTTACTCAATTACCCCACAATTTTCCTCACGATGTTTTCCAAGATCAACTTAGAAAGTACGAACGTATGTACAGACAGTATGCATATCAAACTACCCGAAACTTTCAAATTTTCCCAATCAACTTTGAACCATCAGATTGTAGTAGCTTGATGTGCTGGCGTCTGGTGTTACGAACATAGTATTAGCGAAACTATACTATTTTGAAATAGGTCTTCGTTTTAAAGTAGCAAATTGTATATCACAAGAAAAACGCTAGCTTTTGTATTTTGCGTAGGTAACTGTAAGGTGGTGTGACTGTAGGTACCTGTACTGGTTACCAGCGTACGTTTTGTTTTTACTTTTGTTAGCCGTAGGTATTGAAATGTCTTATCAATGATGAATAAGGAAGGTTTCTATTGTAAAAAGAGGTTCACAAATTGGAAATTGTAGAAATCTTTATTATTTTTGAGTAAAAATAAGATCACTGAATCTTTGATTAGGCATGAATTTATAATACTTTATCATTACATTACGTTATCATTATTTAAACGTAGTAGTTGTAGCGAAAATAAAAAGAATCACTGCATTGAAGATAAATCGTGCATCGTAATGTATAATGTTCCCACTGCTGGGACACAGGCCTCCTCTCGGTGAAAGGGACTGGGCCGTAATCCACCACACGGGCCCATCAATGCGGGTCAGCAGATGTCACATGTCTTCGAATTTTTTTAAATCAAATTTCAAATATAAAATGTATAAAACAATCTAAATGTGACGGTGGATAGTTATATGACAATTCTTGCGACTGTAAAAATATTACGAAAAAAAAACGAGGAATTTGGTTCAAAATTCGTGATATTTTTTAGGATACAATTTTAGAAATTTTTACCTGATTGCAATCGGGTTTTAAGCTCGTTAGAACTAATTTGCCCAGATTTAAAAAAGAATTCATTATAAAATACATTAGCTAAGTTGTCCTAAGATAAAACAAGGTCAATCACAAACACATTTCGCCAGTTATGTAGGTACAAATGTCAGTGTAAAAGGGGACGAGTCTATTGCCATCAACTGGGCATAAATCTAGACTCCGGGTTGCTACTTTTTTTTTTTTTTTTTAAGGGGATTCGGTCAACAATGACGATGTCGTCCCGGGGTTGCTGCTGACAAACGTAATGCTTGCAATACACACTCCAAAAAAATACCGGTCACGTGCTAGTCGGACTCGCGCACCTTGGGTTCCGTACAAAGTAGGTGTAATTATAAATTTACGGTTCTCGGATGTTTTCCTTTACTTGTGCTACATGAAATTGCTTCTTGCCAAATTTCATGATTGTAGGTCAATGGGAAGTACCCTAGGTATAGGTTTTGATTCCCTTGCGAGTGTCAAAATATGCGGCATAATCTTTTGATTGCGTTGACTTAGAATTTTGATTTTTTTCACTGCTTCCATTGATTGCAGCCCTGAGTATTTGATATTAATTTCATGTTAATAACTCCACGCGTTCCTGAGAAAAAGGGTCTTGACAGACGGACAACAAAGTGATCTTACAAGGGTTCCGTTATTCTTTTTGTGGTACGGAGCCCTAAAATACACCTATTTTAATGGGACCGTCTAAGCTTAAATCTGTTTAAAGCTTAGCTGCAAACTCATTTCCTTTTCCATGTTGTTGATAATGGAAGGGAAACAAGGATTAAAGATTATAGGCTGCATCCCACACGCGATATAATGTGTCGAAAAGGTACGGTTTTCTAGCAGTGCCACATACCGGCCGCGGTGACTGACTGACTGACTGTCATGAAAATTATGACAGCGGGCAAAGATTTAAATTGTTAGATAAGCCCGCGTGACTTCCGCGTCAAAAGATAGTGGCGTTTCAGTTTCGTTTTGACACCTCTGACACACAATGACACAGTGACTTGTTTTGATTATCATGGAAACGCTATATAATAGTTCTCTAGGAAAACACACTAACTTACTTTCATAAATATCGTTTCTGTGACGTCATTCGCTGATAAATTGCGGACGCTATGTGGTGGCCGCCACTCTTCGTAAAAACTGACGTAAGACGTCCGGAGGTTGCACGATCACAACGATCACTCAAGTCAAGTTTTGCTGATCGTGTAGGTACAGTCAGGGAAATTAAATCATCTCATCAACATCTGCCAAGCCTCTTCCCAAAAATGTTGGAGTCTGCTTCCAGTCTAACCGGATAGGTACAGCTGAATATCAGTATTTTACATGGAGCGAATGCCTATCTGACCTCCGCAACCCAGTTACTGGGTAATACGATACCCCTTGGTAAGACTGGTTGTCAGACTTTCTGGCTTCTTACTACCCGTAAGGACCTACTTTATTAATAGGTCGCCATCATGATCATTTTAGGCTGGAACCACCGACATTGTATTGTTATTTAATTTTATTTATGTATATTGTTCTCAGGATAATGTACTAAGGATTTTGTAATAACTTGATTTAAAGAGTGTCCTTGGAGTTACTTGTTCGTTCTTCTCCATAGATTTCTACGTTTTGGAATGGGCCATATAACTTCAACTTTCTGACTAACTGACCGACTTTTTGACGGTTCAAAAGTGCCTGCAAATGGTTTAATTGAAATAAATGCTTTGAGTTTGGTACTCTTAGCTTCACTTCTTTCCGGTCACTCCACCGTACTTTGCATTGCAAGTAGTTCCATTGACAAGTACATACAGCGAAGCAATTTAAGTAAATAACGAGGTACTGAAACTCGACAACCCTAGGGAATGCAAATGGCTGACTTGTCTCTGATAACGAATTCGGTCGAAACAACGCCGCAACTATCAACGTCTCTAGAGTCTAGTGTATATGTTTCCTGCTGTTAAAAGCACAATTAAGGCCAATCGATTATCTTTTTCAAAAGAAATCAACTACTTTTAAAAACGTCATCACGTCAACGCCGCTGAAAACTGGGGCTGCCTCGCATAGGATCTTAGCATTATGCTGAGCGATGGCCGTTTTGCGTGAATGTAACGCATGTTTCCCCCAACTTGTTAACTTTCTCTGTGTCAAGTTTACTGCGAATAAACATATTTTCTTTATTACTTTAATTGGGGTTCAGGGGCTAATTGAATAAGCAAGTATCTAACATAAACGCAAGCGGGCTTAGTTACCTAGTTATAGTCAGGTCCACGACTCCAAAATATCCTTCCCCTGTAATTGATGACCTAAGGAAAACTTGGATGATAAGAAACAAAGTTAACATAGCTCAACCGGCCTTTGGGAACTTTTAAGGAACGTTTAGCTCTGCATCATTTAGTTAAACCCTGGTCTACGATTCTAATTCTACAATTCTCAATGTACATACTTAAATATTGTTATACGATAGCTGTCCTATATCTAAGTAACGATCGAAATTGTAAATATTGTTATATACTGACTAACTCTTAAAATATAAAATATAGCGGGACCCGTGGTTCAATGATAACAGCCGCACAGGTCGATCGATCAAGTTAAGCTATCACTACACTAGGCAAGATTTGGGTCTGTGGATGGGTGACCATCTTTACATACCGTGACCCCTCCGTGCCTCGTCATTCTCTTTTTCATTCTCTCGCCTCCGTGTCCCGGCTGTCATTCGTGGATCTTTGACAGCCGTTACGGGTAGTCCGAAGCCCGAAAGTCTGACAACCAGTCTTACCAACAGGTATCGTATTATCCAGTAACTGGGTTGTGGATGTCCAGTAGGCAGTGGCTCCATGTAAAATACTGATATTCAGCTGCATCCGGTTTGACTGGAAGCCGACCCCAACATAGTTGGGAAAAAGCTAGGCAGATGATGATGATGGAACGAAGTACATAATGCAGTTTCCTTATAAACCAATCTGGAAATTTCTATCTTTTTACCCGACTACGCAACAACAAAAACATCTTAATGTTTTTAACCAAAATGCGATATGCCGAAATATGGGTGTACTATGGGGTACACCTCTGCCTAACTTTTTTACAAAAAAAAAACAACCGATTTAAAAAAAAAAAAAACACTACAAAGTGCTAAATAACTTTAATTTCGGAAGTCGGTGTCAATAAACGAAAATGCAGAACCAACGACACCGACTTTCAAAATTAAAGTTATTTAGCACTTCGTAGTGTTTTTTTTTTGGAAGTCGGTTGTTTTTTTTGTTTAAAAAAGTTTTTATTTTTTACTTTTTACTGGGAGAGTTTGTAATTTATCTAAGTTACAATAGCCTAATGTCAACTGCTCATCACCTTTTACAAAATATTGCTTTTAAATTTTTGGATTTTTGTTGATTTTTCAAAAACCGCTTGTCAGATTTTGGTAAAATTTCATGGGACTATTTGGGAAGTATACCCTGTCCAACAAAAAAATAATTTTTCAAATCGGTTCGCAAGCGACGGAGTTATGCGCGAACAAACATAAAAAAGAAAAAAAAATACAAATATCCGAATTGAGAACCTCCTCCTTTTTTAGAAGTCGGTTAAAAATAGATGGAATACTCCAAAATAACTGCCACCAGACTGCTGATAAAAAAATTGATCTTGTTTTGAACTTTTTAGTTGCAGAGAGGTTTTTTACGGTTTCAATTTTTTTTTTAAGTAACAATATATTTATGTTGTCGTTACGAAATATACAGGAATAGCTTATGCTATAATAAAAAGAATAGCCAGTTAGGTTGGTAGCGGAGCTTACTGCTAAGGGTGCGCCGGTATAGTCGCTTATGACAGCACTTTGGATGCAGGGCAAGAAACAAGTTTTATCCGGTATGTCAACCTAACCGTGTAACCTTTACTAATAACAAAGCTGAAGAGATTGTTTATTTGTTTGTTTAAATGCGCTAATCTATAGAACTACCAGTCCAATTTGAAAAAAATATGTTTGCATTTGATAACTCAATTCTTGAGGAATTTAACATCATGCTTTTAGGATCTGAGTAAAAAGAAAAAAAAGTTAGGAAGAAAGCTAAGTAAAAATGAAGTAATAACGGCAGGTGATGCGATGCGATGCGGTGGGTGTGGGGTACAAAAAAAACACGCAGACGAAGTTGCGTGCAGAAGCTAGTACTTAGCTATTTTTGAGTCATCTGATAGTAATAGGTTATCATTATGAATAATGCGCCGGATTAGAAGTCCGTTAATATAATAATCATTGTAAGTTGTAATCAATGAGACAATTAATAGAATGATGTAATTTCACACAGTAGGTAGCAGTTCATCAAATGTCAGCTAATCAATATAGGTACCTACTTTTTGGAAGGCTCCGTGACTGTAAGCCACCCACTACCCGTCCGGATTTGATCGGACATGTCCGGATTTTCGGCCTTGTCATTGTTGTTTTTTTAGAAAATATAATAGTAGAAGTTAAATAAGCACTGTAAGAAGACTTTTTTGCAAATGTTCGGTTTTGTTTGGTTTTAGAAATTTCGAAAAAGTAACCTTACTCGTGACTGAACTGCGCAATTCTATCTAGATTTTGCTGGAGTGATCTTGAACCATGTAGTAAGACCTCAACGTATCGGCCAAAATACGTTACACCATCCAGCATCTCTGCCTACACTCCTGTTACAAACTTGTACGTATGTACTTTCCTAACATGCAATAAATAAAGACGGGTACATAAGGGTTAATACACCACATATAACTATGATCAAACATCTATGAGAAAGTAATATTGCACTGCATACAGCCCGCGGCTTCACCCGCGTGGATGTCGGGACTTATCCCACGGGAACGTGCTATTGGGACAAAAAATAGCCTTATGTCCTTCTCCAGGATGCCATTTATCTTCTTGCCAAATTTTATCGAAACTCGTTCAGTGGTGTAGAAGTGAAAATGTAATAATAATAATAATTTATTTCAGATTAAAATCCAAATGTTGTTAGTAAAAGTCTTAACCTAATCTAATGTAATATTCATAAAGAATTAATTTCGAATTTATAATTTTAGTGTGAAATATTCATTTGTGAGCTTCGGTAATTTCATATAAGATAAGAGATATAGAATTATATATATATATTTAAATGATCTTAGATAATTATATGATAATGTAATATCCTTCATTGCCGTCCGGTTAACAGTGGGTTACCTACCGTTGTTAGGCAGGTATTTTTATCTGAAAACCATCAGGAAAAAAAATAATTTACATATACGAGTAAACGGAACTCTAAACCAACGGATAGAGTTGCTAAAACACAAATAGGTAACTTGACTCCAATGTTTTAAGCGGGAAAATCAGCAAGCGTGTCTGTTTTTCTAACAATTAGTAAAATCAACATTCAGAATGCTTAACAGAATTACATGGATGTTACACTTGGATGCTTTGCAAATTAAACAAGCCTTCTGTGAATGACCCTGTAGACACATGTACATTTGTTTTTCCCTTTGTGATTGTAATGGGCTTCAGCTCAGTTCTGAATATCATCAATCAAAACTCTGTCTACCCCAAGGCGTAAAGGCGTAAAATTCATCGATGAAATTATTTAAGGAAACTTCGGACTTTGGCAGTCTTATTTATACCTACCTAAACGTCTCATATACAAGATGTTTTTTTTTCCGGTTCCTAATTTTTACAGGGTGTTTTACCCATGAATATGAACATGGGTGGAATACAGCCTTTAAAATTTGGAACCGGTAAAATAAATCATCCGGTATTTTAATCAATTGCTAAGCACCTGATTAGCAAAATTCAGAACTTTAATAATGTCGTGTCGGCAGGCCGTCAAAACTTCGTAATGCCAAATTACATTAATTTTAGAGATATTCTACCTAATCCTTTTCGCACTTCGACGTTTGGGATTCCCGATATTTATTGAGAAATTATTCCACTACTTCAATTATATTTCAGAAGCTGTTTGCATTTCTAATTACGAGTGAACTATAAATAAATCTAGCAATGTAAATATGCAATATCCAAGGCCAAGTACCCGTAGCAATTTGACTGTTATCATTCATGAAGAAAAATATGTTCAAAATTACATATAAGGAGCATTTATTAGCAACAGAGCAACACTCCTGGTTGTGAAATTCTTCGCAGAGGATGACAAAAGACTTCCCTAAATAACAAGATTTAGAGGAAAATTTAGGTACTTTAATTTCTTTAAGGACCATCATATAAAATATTGATGTTTCCTTGTATTTGTGTCGCCATCGACAAATGTATAGAATGCTTTAGCAACATTATTTTGGGGTATATTAAGGACCTGCATATTTCGGGGTGGGGGTGACAGTAACTCTTTTCCTAATCGCGACATTTTAAACGTACTTATTTAGAACCTTTTTGTTAGATATATGGATATAGAAGATTTTCGCCTAACCTGGGAGCACAGGCTTGGTTGACATTCATCCCTCCTCACCTAATCATCATCATTCTCCTGCCCATAACCCAATTTATTTGTGGTCAACGCAACAAGTCTTCTTCCATACTTCTCTATTAGTCGTCATCTCGGTATTCACTCCCTTTCCAGCCATATCATCTTTCACACAGTCCATCCATTGTTTCTTCCGCTACTCGTATAGCCACCCACCTATAACTATTACTAGAGCCCGCTTGAGCTATATTAGCTTTATTTCTTTACATCCAAGTTTTCCTGTCATCCGTTGGGGAAGGGTAGTTTGGAGTCGTGGATCTGACTATAAATAGGTAAATAATGCAAGGCCAAACTAAGCCCACTTGCGTTTATGTTAGCTAGATGCTTATTCAATTAGCCCCCCCTCAACCCCAACTAACACCAAACGTAGTTGATTTCATTCGACATTAATCGAGCTTTTAACAGTAGGGTACAAGTAGGTATATTGGACTCTTGGAAACTCAGCCATGGCAGCCATTTGCACTCCCTAGGGTTGTCGAGTTTAAGTACCTAGTTATTAACTTAAATAGGTTCGATTTACTTATTACTGCGACTGCGTACCATGCAAGGAATCGTGGAGTTTGGCAGGAAAGGACAGCTGTAGAGTATCGGTGATTCCAGGCTAAAATGGTCATGATCATGAGCTAATAATAAAGGCAACACCTGGTGAACAAATTAGTTAGAGTAAGCTCGATACAGTAGACCGAAACCATGAGTGTAAAGAAAGAAAGAAAGAAAGAAAAAGCATTTATTGTGACACGCACAGGAAGATATCTATGAATGCTATACTCATATATAGCATTCATACGCAAAACTTTCACGCGACCAATTTTATCTATTAGATATTACTTTAGTTCCTACCTATCACACAATTTCACATCGGTAAGTACCCCTTCAAACTCCGTCAGGTGTTATACCACTAAGTTTATATTGAAACATGACAATCGAGACACCGTTTATAGATTGTTTCATATCATATTCGGGTGTAATATCAATCACGTTTCATGAGACACGACTTTGACGGTTATTAGACGTTCCAATATATACTATTAGAGAGACATAATTATTAATACACAGAGAGAGAGATATATATATTAATATATTATATAATAAGCTAGCCCATTCCAAAGGGTAATAGGTACCTATGGAGAAGAACGGGCAAAAAACTCGACGGACACGCTTTTGAATCATAAAGATGTTACTTACAAAACCATTGGCATTCTTCTATGGCTGAACACCATTTACTAACTTTAGCTGCAAAATCACAAAAATAACGGAAGGGTGGTCCAAATTAGGTAAAAGCATAATTAATCCTTTATAAGCGTCCCTAAAATGATCTCCAACGACGCTCACAAATCTTAACCCGACAAATTGCTCTGCATTGTCAGTTTCACTCGCTTGAGCGTCAGTTAGATGGTTCCCGGTTAAGACAATCGTAATAACAGACTTGTTTTAATAACACGTACCATCTGCGGATTCTGATGGATGCTAAGATATTGCAAAGATGATTCAGCTACCCTTTGCATTTTTTAAATCAAAATCTTCGCTAATTTGATTTCGCATACTTATTCCTACATTTTCCACACTGGCTGAATTTTTACCGTCTGGACAAAAACAGGGTATAAAATGTGAACGGAGTAGAAGCTTATAGATTACATTTTAATTTTTGAAAAAAAAAATTGTTTTCTGTGTCATAGACTTCTGATCCATGTCACCAATAATAAACAAATGAAACTGAACAACTCTATAAACCGTGTTCAAAAACTGTAATCATTTTACAGCAATGCCACAAGCAAGATTGCTTGCGGATTTTGTAGTAGGTAGTTCAACTATAATTATGAACTAATCACAACTACGAAAAACTCATGAATACAAATGAGATATTATAATCACAACATCACAAAATAATACTAATGAACAGGAAAATATTCTAGACGACTCGCCCCTGCTTCGCACGGTTTTTACGACACAACAAGATTTCTTTATTATATTTAACTTTAATATTAATGTTTTACACTACGTTCCGGAATAAATTCTCTAAATGGTGGTAAAGACCGCATTCAAATCCGTTGCGTAGTTCAGAAGAACAACACGGTCACACACACACAGGCAGACACGAAAACCAACTATAATTTATAAAATATATATTATAGATAATCATTGTGACTTTTAAATACAGCTCCTTTCTCTTCTTTTCTAACTAACAGTAAAGAGTCAGGTAGGTACTGCCCGGTGTTACAGGCCTTAATGTACAATTCGCAGCCAGCATGTTACGTTACGCCATGTTCTGAAATTCGTGTAACATGCTCGTTTCGAACTCTGTGCTCACCCGTGTTCCAGATTTTTTAAATTGTGTTAGGATCTTTGATTTAACTCAATTATTATTTGCCATACAACGTGGTAATGCTGCCAGTCTCTTGGGTGCTTTACCAGTCGACAGCGATGCGGATGAATTTTTCGACGCTATATTTTAGTTTCTGTATAGTTTTAGTTAAGTTAGGGTTAAAAAAAATATTTTTATTAATTAGTTGAGTATTATTTACTTATTTTAATCATTAGATATTATTGTATAACCCAATTTAGAAGAAAAAAAGGTTTGCCAAAAAATCTTGTTTCTCCGTAGTGACTGCACGAACACTCGCTGTGTAACACGTTACATTACGCCCTGTAACGCCGGTCAGTACCCGCCTTATGAATAAAAGCATCGAAGTACCTTTAACACCTACCCAATAAGGTACATTAATTACGTAGAGAGCATCTGCTGAGTACCTTTTAGCGACGATCCTTTACATTGCCAAGGTACCCTTGAAGAAAATGGCGTTAAAAAGGTTTCCATCCTCGGTGGGTAGATTGTGGGCTGAAACTACGGTTTGATGGAAATTTGTTTTTAAATGTTTAGAGAGCAGTGGTGGCCCAGATGTAACAGCCCTGACTTACGAGATGTATAGGTCGTATGCTTCGAACCCAGACAGGCGCTTTACTTTGAGTAAATAATTTCATCACCGCTGCTCTCAAAACGGTGAAGGAAAACATCGTGATGAAACTGGCAAGTGTGGGAATAAAAAAATCGAAGACATATGACTCTGCCAACCCGCACTGGGCCCGCGTGGTAGATTTCAGTCCGCTACCTCTCGAAGAAGAGAGGAGGCATGTGTCGCAGTAGGGACAATAATTATAGGCTGATTATGCTAAGTAGAAATGAATAGGATTTTTTTAAACCCTACTTTATATTCATTGTGTTGATGCTTGGAGAGATCAATGTCAGCAGTGATCGTCTTTCAGCTGATATTTTATTGTATACGAGAAATGTGTTACAGCCAAATTAGACCGATTTTAAAGTTTTCATAGAAACAGAGATTTCCAGTTAACTTTTTTTAAATAGGACATTTCGAAAATGTTCTCTGCTAACTTTTTAGACCTTTGTATCCTGCTTATGCGTATGAAGTTTCATTAAAGTCGGTTCATTCATTTCGAAAAACAACGGCTTGAAAGTTTGTATGAAAAGCCGTACGGCGTAAACGCTCTTAATTGAAATTCTATTTTACTTTTCACTTCGGACAAATTGATTAATCTTTTAGACTCTTAAATATTATTTAGAGTAAAGAATATAATATTTTACGTCGTTGGGAATATTGAGTGATTTATGCTGCGGTTTCTACTCAAAGGTTTTGCCTGCGACGTTGCAAGCAAATACTATATTCTAGCATAATAGCTTTGATGCCTTTGATTACTCAAAGGCATGACTATACTGCTGATTATTATTGTTTAACTAATGCTTCAACTAAATCTCATATAAATTACTCTAGAAGGCAGAATAATAGTAGAAAGGTAGGTATTCGTCATCAGCAAGCAGCTGACCAATTACTGACCGTAACAAGAAACGCATTGTTGATGATGCAGAATTAAATAAATGGTGAACGATGTGTTGTAACAATATTATCGACTTTTAATTTGACAACGCACTTGTAATGGAGTGACATTATTTTGACAGCTGAAATAAAATGTCGGACATCAAGATCAGTGTTGATCCTTCGAATGCATGTAGTTGTCACCAAAATTATTGTTGTTGGTGGCGCCAACAAGCACAAACGGCTCACCAGCGACCATTACAATAAAGAATGGTAGATGGTGCCAGTCTCCTAGGCTGTCAAACAGGTTCTTGTTGAAGACTATCAGGTGTATAGGTATTGATACGAAGACAAGAGGATGTTGGCTGTCCATCATCATTTCAGCCCGGAATCACTCAGTGCTGGATATAGGCCTCCCCTTTTTTATGCCATACTTCCTTTTTGTTTGGCTGCCCATAACCTTGTCAAAAACGTATTTTGCACGATTTTTGCAACCTCCAATCATTGTTGTTACATGGGCCTGATATTTTTAAATTATTTTACGAGTATTTTAACAATGAAATATTGAGTGTAAAATTTTCACAATAATGTATCGTCTTTTTGACGTCATGTCCGTCATGTCATGGCCGGTCAATTCCAGGTGTATCTGTCATTACGCTAGTCAATATAAATGATATTATTAAGTATGTAAATTAGGGATCCGTTAGCGCCATTAAAATAAATTTAATGTCGCTATTAGAGGTCTAACTTCAAATGAATATGTCAAAGACCAAGTTGATGACGAACAGCGTGTATCGCAGGATCACCATAGCGAGTGGGGGAGGTTAAATATGTCAATGAGTATCTCTATCTTGCTCAAATAGTCTCTTTCTGGGCAGGACTAAACAAAGAAGTTGCAAGACGCATCGAAAATTCTTGGAAGAGCTATTGGGCCATGAAATATAAAATGAAGGGCGATCTTCCACTATTCCAAGAGAAGACTCATCGAGATTCGTTGATTGTAGCTAAATAAAACTGATCTTCCACTGTGGTACACGGGAAAAAAAGAAAAGTCATCGTCGGGAGAAAGAGAGAAGACGCTTGGCAGAGGCTAACCTCTGCCAAGCGTGAGATGATGACTTCCCTTTTTTGATGACAGCATAATATTAGCAGACAAAGGGACGCAGTTGCACATGTCTTATCAATATACATTCTGGGACGTAGGCTATGTGCCATCTTTCACAAATTGAAATTCAGAGTGGATAATAAATTATTTTTAAGATACATACGGCACATTTGAGTTTAGTTGATAGAAATTAACGCTATGCATTTATATTCAGAAGGCGTAGGCAGTCGAATAGGTTCTGACCTACATTCGTGTATTCACAATTTATCGACCATAGAGTACAATTCCCACTGGGGCAACCAACCTATCTTCACGTGTCGAATGCAGCATATACTCCGTGATAAAGAGAAATTATTTCTGACAATAAATCCAATTAAACTTTTCCCCTTCTCGAAATCAAACACCGGGCCTTTCTTGACACCCTACTTCTTTGAAATACGATAGATTTTTTTCTATAATACAAGATCCGGTTCGATATTACATGCATCTGATATGCTAACTTCAGGAATGCGAATTGGATTGTCAGGATTCTTCCTGCGATCCATGTTATGTCGCCGCAATAAATCGGAAGGCAGGTGACGCTTCATAAAGCAATATAAACGTTTTGAATTTTAATTTAAAACGTGCGGATTTCCTCGCGTGTTTCCTTCAGCGATGGGACTGACGATAAATTAAAATTTTGTGCATATATTTCTAAAACATATTCGATCGCGTGAGTCTGAATTAATGAAGGGTTAAAGAAAGGAAAGGAAAATCTCGACTTATTTTATTTTCGGCTATCCGGTTCGGTTGCGGGTTGCGTTTTCCTTTATAAGAGGGCGTAGTGTCGATCGATGGTATAGTGTTATTTATGTGTTTCTAATAATACACCTACTCGTATCGTGTGCGATCATCAAACCGTCTGCCAAGCCTATGAATGTTTAGTAGCGGTCATTGGATTACCTACGACGGTCACTATTGGCCGTTTATAGATGAGTTCTATGATAATTGGGTAAATATTTTGGTGACTGTTCATTAAATACGGTGTCTTGTATAATTAAAGAATTGCATGAGAACTTGTCTAATAGTATATCTTCCATAAATGCATCGTGCGTCCTCCATGTTTTACTAGCTATTCAAGACAGTACAACCATATAATTTCCTCAGTAAAACTTCCCCTTTCCGGTAAAATTGTTTGTCTGTTTATACACCTACAAAGACGTGTTGAATAAGAGCCAGGAAATAAGGTGCAACACACATTTTATGTAGGACGAATACGTCAACAGTCTCATCTGAATGAGGTTTCAGGTGTTCAAGTTACAAAATAGGGACCATTTTACGTCAAGTCAGATATATAATCTTGTTGCACTATGCGAATATTCAGGAATCTAATCTTAAAAGGTTGTTACAAGCCAGTCTAGTCTGGAAGGATTCAATTGCAGCAAATATATTTGATTTACGTCGAAAGGAAGGTGTCAATCTGTAATATAATCTAAACGAGGGATCGCTCGTTGCCCTACAGTAGTAAAAATACAGGTAGATATTAAAGAGATTTAGGTAGATAGCTGGACTACAATCTTAAATTATGTAAATACAAAAACGAAAAATAAATAAAACACTATCATAAGTTCATAACCCAATATTTGCACACGTGTTCAAATAGAAACGATAGAATTAATAGAACAGTCATTTATTGTCCACTGTAGTAGATTTTAGTTGCAAGTATTGAATAATTCAAGACGGCTCTCGGCAGTTTACTCATCCTTTATTATGATTGATGCGTGAACGGTTGACTTTTTCCGAGTCACGCTTTAGAGCATGGCCGGTGGGTCACGATTCAATGTAATTTCTATTACGATTGTGTTTTTAACTGCTTCGATGTATAGGTCTTACGGCTTCGAAAGAGGTAATTAATCAATTAAACCTACGCAGAAATTAGACAAAAATGGTCATGAATATTTGGACTCCATTTTCATGTTGTGGAGTCGGATACCAATCTAGCTGATATTTGCCTATGTTTTTTTGTAGCTTAAACTAGAGCAATACCAAATCTGATAGGAAGCATGTTAGATCAAAAAATTTTATCCCGAAGTACCGTTATATCTGATGTTACAACCAAGCTCTTAAAACCTATTAAAAGGAAGGTTTATTGTATCCTCATCTGTGTACCTGGGGCCGACTACCTGAACCGAACCTACCATAATGATTTGCAGGGAAGGTGATGTGCTGGACAGGTTAAGAAGACATGTACTACATAGGTGACAGTAAACAATGTTGCTTTGCACAGTACCCAATCACAGGTCACTTTACTTTTCATCTAATATTGACTAATAAGTAGATTGTGACCGACCTAAAATTTGTTTAGACCTTTGCGTCTTCATTATTGTGCCCATGAAAGGGGAAAATAATACTGAGTGTATCAGGTGTTATCTGTTCATGCGAATGTAGAAGTGAAGCGAGACGGTCCATGTATTGGTGCTTGGAGACATTACGTAGTCTGAACTACTTGCGAGTAACGACGCTCTTTAAATCCAATACTTGCCTATATATTCATGTGTAATATCATGCGTACCTACTTACATACATTTTTTTATCGTGAGCCGTGCTACACAATTTTCGATTTTGTAATTTCTACATTTACGATAACATCACACACACACACACACGACACATCAACCATAATAAGTAAATTACAGACCAAACAATTTTATAAATCAAAGTATACAATCTTATTACCTCCGTATTATTTAATTTCTGAACGCACCCTGTTTGACAGGTACAAACAGTTTGTATGGGATAATAAAATTGTTGGTTTTACTATTTTCCTCACAAACTTCTTCATATTTTCTCACATTTGAAACCTTCCTTGGACTTCTACAAATATTTCAAAACCAAAATTAGCCAAATCGGTCCAGCCGTTTCGGAGTTTTAGTGAGACTAACAAACGTAATTTCATTTTTATAAATATAGATATCGGATTTTACGAACCCTGATTTGTAGTGATAGAAGTGTCTATTCTTAATTAGAATAATAGGTTTTGGCAAGGTGTGGCGGCGGCGCTTCCGTCCGTATCCGGTCCAAGCTTACGATTCCTTCATCCGGGTCTGAATATTTATATATGTCATTTGTATTAAATAGCTTCAATGGTAATGTTCCCACAGTCTGTTGAAGTGGACGAGTCTATTCCTATTTTTACACGAAATAGTCCACACAGTTGATAAACATCCAGTTAACCTTTCATAATTACCTAACAACCAATCGGGCAGTACACATTATTTATATAATCGGTATGAATATTGTATATTCGCAAACATATCGTATTTATTATGATAATGGTAGACACATGTAAAGTGTTTTATGAATAATGGAAAATAGATAATAACTCAACAGGCTAATCTGCTTTTACAAACTAGTACTTTTTAGTTGAATAGGTTTGTATGTTTCACTACTTTTATATCTCCATATCAGGCTTTGTTTGGATTCTACACTTAAATAAATCGAAGTTTTTTTCAGGACGAGCGTTTTCTATTAAAATTACAAAGCAGAAAGAGTAGTACCTACTTCGATCAATTTGTGGTTTTGAACTATATATTAAATTCAATTATTTCGTTGCACAAGGTCTATGAATGGTTTGTAGGATTATTAGGTTTATATGGATATTGAAGATTTTTATATGAAGCCTGTCATATTTGCTGTCGCGCCATTATTTTTTTCAAAATTGCGGCCTCGCTTGATACCTATATAAATCGATAGATAACATCAATGCAAATGGAAAATATAATAGGACCAAACACGCCGTAAAACGTCACGTTTTCTAGATATTAACGATCAAAATTGATCACGTGACATGCATATTTTTTGAGTTGCCTTTATGCTTAGATGGGTTTAGTCTAGTAATGACTAATTCGCGAAATGACTACAGAGTGTATAATTCTTGAAATGTACAATTCTATAAATGACTGATTCTACAAATGACCGATTCTAAAATTGACTGATTCTATAAATTACCGATTCTACAATCGTCTGATTCTACAAATGACTGATTTTTTAAATGTATGAAGAGATGAACACTAGTACTTTGATTAGGAATTGTTTGAAATAATCACTCTGAAACGTTTAAAGTAATCGTAAATGGCACGGTCCTTCGAAGCAATTTCTACATTTAGGATTATCTGTAAATTTTGTGGTGTGCATATTAAAAAGTATTGTATCTATATTTTATTGCCAGAGGAAACATTTGAAATCTGTGCTAAAATACAATTGAAAATACATTTCCAAATTTTTTTATGATATCCAAACAAAAAGTTGACCAAAAAAAAAATTGGCCTAACAAATAGATACCAATAATTTGTGGCGCCAACAACGTTCTGAATAAAACATTTATATCGGGTACATGATTGATCACAGGCCCGTTATCGACAGCTGTAAGCTGTAATTGTACTAATTGTCTTTTGTGTTATTTTCTATTGATTTTTATTAAAACCAAATGATTTGGTGGAAATAAAAGTGTTGACTGTGAATGAGAATGATTTTAGTATATAGGCTGGCAGGACTGTTGACCTGCAACCTATTACCATGGATCCAGTATATGATCCTGAACATTTTTCGTAGGTAAAAAAAATTGCTGTTCCATAAATATCGACAACGTAGGTATTGCACTTTTCAAACAGCAGATAATTTTTTTGATAACCGTCGAAAAATTTCTACTTTAGAATAAAATTAGCGTCGATGTCCATAGCATCCTGTATAAACTATTGTTAAATATTTTTTATCTGTCGTGGGGGAAGTATTTTTATCACTCTTTCGTTTTTCATGTTCAACTATCTGGCTATGGATTTCCTTACATGGTTTGAACAATTTATACAGCAGGAGAAGGCACCTATACTTTGAAACAAACTGAAATTCAATCTAAACTTAAATTTAACAATAATTTATCTACAATGATACAAAAAGCAAATTACATACTTTCAATTTTATATTTATTATTTAAACTCACTAAATTTCTTCTAAATATTTGAGTATTGAATATCACCAAAGTGGCTGAATACCAATAACGACGAAGTATTCGCCACTCGCAAGCCGAAAGTTTTAAAAAATAATTTAAAAAAAATTGTTCGAAAACAATTTTTCACGGATTTTACTAGAATCTCATAATTTGAACTTCAGCATATAATATTAGCAAAGTAAAGATGAAAGTTTGTTTGTTAGGGATCGACGCTAGATAGCATATTCGATGAAAATAATCCCCGTCACATAGATTATGGATATAATCATATTGAAGATTTAAGTGGTCCTTAACTTCGTTCGGGATCAACATTTTAATGTAAGTTGTTTTTTCATATATAAACGACAATTTTGTTCAGAATATTTTATAAAAATATCCTAACTATAAATACTTAAACGTTAACAAGTTGCTTCCATTTGCTTCGAAAGCTTTTCCTTACAATGTTTGGATATTTAAGACCATAAATTCCTCTATGATAGATTTGTCCTGTTGCTGCTTCTGTGTTTACTATCTACGGAATAGCACAGTACGCTTCTCATGTTGATACCATTTGCAGTTCGTTTACCTACAGAAACAAGGTACGGTGTTCCAAACAAATTTTATGGAGGTCATCTCTGCTCTCTGTTGCAAAGAAAACTCATATTCCAAGTGCTCAGCTATTTTGGGTATTGTATCTACAAAATTGTGAAAACAAAGTCGTTTCTGGGTAGTAAATTCTATCTAAAATCAACATTCGTTCCATGTTCGTTCCATGTTTGAAGTTCTGTCAAATGCACTTTTTCTTTTTAAGGCATCCATGGTATTAGTAAGTACTCTAAAGTATTGCATCACCAGACATTCTTTAGTGACCAGTTAGGTACAGAACAGCTATCCCATGCACTATAAAACCTGTCTCGTATATCACAATAGCCAGGTACCGTGTACCAACATCTAGGATTACATTCATTGCCGTCCACGAATACAATGGGTGTATAAAAGTCGTTAGTAATGGAGCAAGGGACATAAAACGCTAGCTTCACGTTTGCTTGTAGTGTACACAGGGCTACAATAGCAGTACGTCTATACGTAATAGGTACTGGTATGTAAAATATAAATTCTTCAATGTTGTTTGTAAAGGAACTTTAATAACGCCGAAGAATGTGTTTGCTCTGCAAGGAGAGGTTATATCATAGCAATGTTTGCAGATTTATAGAGGAACCCGAGATTTGGGAGAGCTGCCCCTAACAGAATGTTAGGAGACCCGTCAGATGAAAAGAAAAAGAGAATTTTATACATATGAAATTGTTTTCTTTGAGCAGACCACCATTTTATATTTTCTATTTACTCAGTTGTGTGCAAATAAATGAAAGTCTATAAATTAAGTTACGTTTCAAAATGTATTTTCCTATTTATTTAATGCTCTTCGTAAAGGGTTCAAACTTGAAGAGTATAATTACTATTACTATTTTAATTAATTCTTTCATTTGGGTTTATCTATATCTACCTTCTACACGCGACTTCGTCCGCGTGAAATTTTTTGCTCCCCCGCCGGCCAACCTTTATTACCTACTTAGTTTTCACTTAACGTTCTTTCTGACTTTTTTTCTTTTTACTCGGCTCCTAAGAGTCCTAGCTTGATGTTAAGTAGGCTATACCCTTCCTCAAGAATTGGGCTATCAAATGAAAAAATATTTTTTCAAATCCTACCGGTAGTTCAAGAGATTAGGGCGTTCAAACAAACTCATCAGTTTTATTATTAGCAAGGATAGATATAATGAAATGGTAACGAACAATTTTTGTCCGTTGTGTCTGGATATATGTCCCGGATTGGCGCAAAAATGGTTGAACGGATTCGGATGAAGTTGGAGAAACATTATATAGTTTTTAACTTTTTTTTTGTTGCGCGGTGGAAATCTTCATGGACATCCTCCATCGTGAGGGTGACAGAGGGGCATGCCGGACTCTTACCGGCTAAAACCACCGCGGTGTTCCACCTCTGCCTGCCTCGGCCGGGGGTGCAGGATTCGCATAAGCATTCACCGCTCTCATATAGTTTATAACCTGGATTAATACAAACCCGGTAGTACGTTTCCGTGAGATATTTTCCAATATCTACGTGGGCGAAGTTTTGGGCGAAAAAGTCAACCCATTTTGTGGAACTGAGTCGACAAAATTAAGAACAATAATAATAATATAATAATAATAATGAAACGTTTATTTTCTCCACCACATAATGAAAAGTTAGTAGGTACAATACATAATTGAGTATGCAAAAATACATTGATGTTGTGGAGACTGGAGCCTGTACTAGGAATACCTGTGTTACAGGTCTCCAGGCCTCCAAACTACACGGAAAAGTCTCACTCATATTTAAAGCGTCTACTAACAGATGATAATGATAATGGGATGAACGCCACGGATCCCGCATAAACGTGACCATTTACTGGACATTGATTTTCTGACCGAACGAAAAAGATTTGAAGTTGTTTCAGGTTTATAAGAAAAAATTAAGTGTTAAAATAGATCAGGAGTTTCATCGTAGATACAATATGGTATAGATTAGCAGTCAGCCTAGATGCGCTTTTTCAGGTTGTATATGATTCGCGACCGTAACAAATATTAATTTTACAGAATTATAGTAACTTAAATCATCGATACAACCCTCTAAGTTTATGTAATCTTATTTATTGATATTTCATGAAAATAGTTATTCTAATAAGAGATAGTCTTTGACAGTGACTTGTAAACTGGTATTATCTAATCTAATGTAATAGGTAATACTTTTCAAAGAAAAGAAAAGTCAGAAATAATATTTTTGCCTTGTTTACTCTTCCTACTGGATCTTTAAGTGTCCCGATCTCATCACTATTTAGTGGTTTTTCTAGTGCTCATATATTATCAGCCCCGACTTACGAGTTGTAAGGTCTTGAGTTCGAAGCTAGGTAGGCACTTTACTTTGTGTATTTAGTTTCATCACAGCTCTCAAAACGGTGGGGAATACATCGTGAGAAAACCGGAATATCCTGTAATAGAACGAAAAAAAATTAAGACGTGCTCTTTTGCAGAGTGGAGGCCTGTGTCGCAGCAGAGGGAACATTATAGGCTAAATTGTGATATTGCTTATACTCTATCTACGAGTTTCATAGAACTGTAATGAAACTCTACAGTGTTTTAAGTATCCTATATGCATCTTAGTAACATTCATGGAAGATTTCAATTCAAACATAATGGAAATTATCAGTGAACTGTCATAATAATGAATATTCAAAGAGGCCAGGCGCCGGCCGGCCGAACCGCAATCAGCTGTTATTCTAATACCGTCAAACTTCATTTGCATATTATTTACGTTTTATAATATTTATTGTTTCTTTGGTCAGTATTAGGAATCAATTATTTTTGTATTGTAAGTAGAGTCTTTTTCATCTTGATATCAATTACAGCTTTTGCAAGAGTGTGCAGCTTTTTAGTTGCCTAAAGTGTTAATGAATTAGGGCTGACTTTTTAATGGTCTTGATAACTTTATTGAGGACATTTTTTTGTTAATTTTTTTTGTGAATAATTAATCTGTTTGTAGATATCATTCTGATGATGGAAATATCTCTCTTAAACTAAACCCGTATAAAGTTCTGGATGATGACAAAACGCTACCGTTTTTGTGTAGTACCTAATCGTAAGTATATCATCTGCTTAGCCTTTTTCCAACTATGTTGGGGTCGGCGTTCAGTCTAACCGGATGTAGCTAAATAATGGAACGACTATCTATCTGACCTCCACAACTCAGTTACTGGGTAATACGATAGGTACCCCATGGTAAAACTGGTTGTTAGACTTTTGGGCTACTGACGACCCGTAAAAGAAAGTTATTTAACCTTAAAAAAAGTTTTTTAACTTGCCTGACATAAGTACTAAAATAGCACATTCACATGGTTTCAATTATTGAGGTTAATGAGTATAGGAAAAGAAAACGGAAACAAAACAAATCATAATACAGGAAAATGTGTAGTAAAACCGCAAAAGTACTTACCTTGAACCGCATTAAATTTTAACGTTGATAGTGACACTACAGAAAAAAGAGTTTCCGTATCAAATTAGAATCTTTTCGGTTCCATGCATAACACAAATGTGTTTCCATGGCTTTCCATAACACTGAATTTTGATCAAACGCCAAGGGCGGTTTTAATCCGTTTTCCTGTTTACCAATGTCACAACACATGGGATTCCATACTTACATAGGCGACCGCTACTAACCCGGGGTTTTACCCCTTAGGTTAATTTCCCTTAGGCTATTTTAATTTGGCCTTCATAAATTGTTCAAACGGCCATCTTGCGTAAAATGTCTTCTTTTTTCAAACCTTTCACGGAATAAGGGCAACTGCAGACAGACGCAACGCTACGGTGCGACGCGATTTTGGTAGAACAAGTTCCACGAAGTTTTTATAGAAATTGTTCAACTAGTGTCGCGTCGCGCCTGTCCGCGGCAACCTTAAGTAATGATGTTGACCGTCGCTATGAGATTAAAAAGTTTACAAAATCAACTGTTGAACCAGAATTAACCGATATCATTGTTTCTGAGATCGTTTTAACCTTCATTGTATGAACGCTAAAGTGATTTGCTCTTTTTTTTTTAGGATGGGACATCATCAAATGATCCCTCCCGCTCTGGGTGGAGCGGAAGGGAGTGTCAGACTCTTACTGACTAAAACCCATCCGTGTTCCTTCCTTAGCCCTTTATGTTCCGGGGTAGCGTTAACCCTTTCGGACAATCCCGCTGCCCCGGCAGGCTTCGGCCCTAATGGACCCCTTCTTTCATGCTGACATCTCTTTAAGGCGCGCGTGGAACACATACGCGCTGTCCGGAGCGGGCCTAGTCCTGATCGGACGGTGAGCTACCCATTACTCTCCGTCCGCAGGCCCGCGCCTACGGTGGCCGGGAGTCGTCACGCGGCTCCCGACGCCCGGAGCGTCTCCCGCGGCTACTCGGACGTGAGGCTCTCTCCCTCAACCATCGCGCCACCTCCTTCGCTAGCATGACTGCTTCGCAGAAGAAGGTGTCTGCCTTCCACTCTCTCTCGCCCCGGACCATGGTTTGAACCAGTGCCGGACAAGTGATTTGCTCTTGTGTTTAGATACGTGTTTGTAACAATCGTCACTTTATGCGACAATATAAATACAATCAATAAGATGTATGAGTACGGTGAACGTTTACAAAATTTCTAGAACATGACAACAACACGATGGAAAAATATGACCTAGTGATCTATTGATCAATTGAGTGAACACATTGCGCTCATAAATTCACCTGTCAGTCACACGATTAAGCGAATGAAAAATATGACTTTGAATTAGAAATAGGTTAGTCATGTTTCAGGCAAAAAAGCAGTGACGATGTTATTGGTACGAAGTAGTACAATATGGAACGAAGTAGTTAATACCATAAGTAAATTCGGGACACTGGTCAATTGGAAAAACCATTCGTGACAAATGTAAATTCCCGAATTTATTCAAAATACACGACTATGCTACTGAGATGTAATAATGACTGTTTTATTTGCTTTATTAAGTAGAGTATACGCGTGAATTAAGTAGTGTGTCAGCACGGACGGTTGGTGTAATGTGTACTATTTATTAGTGTATTAATTTAATCTAACATTGTGTACGAGTTTTGCAAACGACATGGAAGGAATAAATTCCTCATGTAAGTAGTATATATGTCGCAGCCAACTGGTTAAATTAGCCGTTCAGTTAACTGCCTAGCCTTTCAACTAAACGGCGGCCGTTCAACTAACGGCCTGAATGATATTCAATTACAGTTTAGGTTGGAAGTCTGTAACCAATCACGCGCGAGCCGAATTGGTTGCAGTAATTAAGGCATTGCACCCCGACCAAGTGGGTTAGGTTAGGTTAGAACTGTGATCAACCGCGTTCGAGCCGAGGGAGGAAGCGAGGCGAACACTACTTCTAAAGGCCAGGCAGTTAACTGAACGGCTAATTTAACCAGTTGGCTGCGACATATACCTATATATTTATTAGGAAAATGTGTTTAAAGTTATGGATTGTTATCGTGTTTAAACATGTTCTCTAGTTAATGCATCGGTCTATAATTGAAGGTGCAAGTCGTAAATTTTATGACTAGTTTTTTTTCTATCTGCTTAGCTACTAGTATTACCATTTGACAGGCTTCCGGGTTGAAAAAAAATGACACATTTTCGGTTATCTGATTTGCCTAGTCCCCCGGCAGCAATTATGTATCAGGAGAATACTTGACGACACGGTTGGCGCAGTGGTTGAGCGATTGACTACTGCGCAGCAGGTCGCGGGTTCGATTCCCGCACGGAACAAATATTTGTACGACCTACAAGAATTTGTTTCGGGTCTGGGTGTTTTATCTATAATATGTATGTATTTCCAAAAAAAAAAATGTATATAAGTAGTTTATCAGCCATCTCGTTACCATAACACAAGCATTAAGTTGCTTAGCTTGGGACTAATGGCGTTGTGTGAAATGTCCAATATTATATATATATTATTATTATTATAGAATAGCGGTCGTCTATTTGTTAACCGACTTCCAAAAAGGAGGAGGTTATATGTTCGACTTTATGTATGTTTTTTTTTTTGTATGTTCACCGATTTCTCCGTCATTTGTGGATTGATTTCGAAAATTATTTTTTTGTTTGAAAGGGTATACTCCCAAGGTGGTCCCATTGTCAGCAAGTTGGAATCTGATGAGAGGATCCCATGGAAATCGAGGGAAACCCTCAACTTTTTTTGGCAAACATATAGCGATTTGGATATTTTTAGAGTAACTTGAAGGGTATACTCCCAAGGTGGTCCCATTGTCAGCATGTTGGAATCTGATGAGAGGATCCCATGGAAATCGAGGGAAACCCTCAAATTTTATTGGCAAACCTATAGCGATTTGGATATTTTTTAGAGTAACTTGAGCATTTGCTCTCGGAAATCATCATTTGGTAAAGTGGAGCTGATGATGAAGACTACAGACGGCCATCGGAACTAATCAATGATAAATATTTCACGGGTTGCGATTCGATTACTTTAATATGGTTGCTAAGCAATTTATGCTCGTCACAATGTGTGTGGTGGTGCAGTGGAGTTCTTCAGGTTCTTACCAGGAGAACTCCTCAAAAATTAACGTCCCAGCATCGGGAAAAGCAATATTTTGTAAAAGGTGATGAGCAGTTGACGTTAGGCTATTGTAACTTAGATAAATTACAAACTCTCTCACTAAAAAGTGAAAAATCGACACCGACTTCCGAAATAAAAGTTATTTATCACTTTGTAGTTTTTTTTGGAAGTCGGTTGTTTTTTTTTGTAAAAAAGTTTTTTTTATTAACTGTCAACATTTTCGAGTTTCGGGTTTGAGAACAGCGGTCAGAGGACTCCTTCGATTACTTTTGGCACGGACGTGTAGCGAATTTTCGTGAAAAGCTATGCCGGTTTTATTTCGTCCCAAATTATATGTACCTATCTATACCTACCGAAAAATATTCCAATTTCCGGTTGGGCATCCTTTTATCAGATATCTTTTTATGATATCTTTATGTACTGTCTTCATAAATCTGTCTGCACCTCAGAAATTGCAACCGTAACAAATATTAAAGTTGAATCAGATAATCTAGAAATGGGATGGCCGCTTTGAGGTGTTGGTAATGAGCTCAGGCAGACTACATATAAATTAAGAATTATACGTCGCCATCGTTTGAAGTTGACAGACGTTGAGAGATTTACAATTTAAGTCTCCCGCAGATAGGCGCGACGTGACGGTGCGACACGATTCTGGTAGAACATTTCCATAGAAATTGTTCTACAAGGGTCGTGTCGTTGCTGTCTGCAGGAGTCTTTAGCCGGTACGGTACAGAATAAGCCACCGTTTACAAACTCTCGCCATAATTATTAAATCTATTTTAAGCACGCTCTGAAGAATTGTGTAACGTTGAATTTGCAGTCGGTGTTTTGTACACAACGATGTTATTGCGGCCTAAAGTGATTACGTTAAAGTGGTCTTTTGATATTTTGTTAAATGTTAAGAGTTTCCTTGTATTTTTAAAGTGGTTATTATTCTTTTGTCGTATTATGTACATATGCCAAATCTTTTCTGTGTTATATATTTTTTTTTAGAGCAGGAATATTTGGGCGAATTGGGGTATGAACGGTTTTATAAGTTATAGGTAGGTATCATAATTGATTTCGTGATTTTGTTACATTGTGAAGGATTTTGAATATAATCCCGTACATGATAGAGAGCACGAGGCAGGAAAATAAAAACAGGGTGGTTTTCGAATATTTCACTTCTATTTTATTACTCTGTATTTATGAGAATACATTTGATATTGGAGAAATGTACAACTGGAACACAAACGCGAAACAGATAGATAGTGAAAACGTGTAGGAGTATGGAGTGTGAAGACAACATTTGCATCGTGAAGCACTACATCCTACTTATTAATATGATAATATAATAATTATTAATATTATAAACGCGAAAGTTTGTGAAAATGCATGGATGGATGTTTGTTACACTTTCACGCATGAAATTTGGGCCCTAAATAGTTTACAACCAGGATTAATACAAAGGATACTTTTTATCCCGATAATCCCACGGAATCGAAACATAAGCGGGTGAAACCGCGGGGCGCTTATAGTTTTTTATAATTATTAAACTTGTGTAATATTTCCTATGTAAATTCGTTAGTGAATAGCGACATAATTCAAACGTGTCTGTTGGAAATTGTTGAAAATTGCAGCTGAAATTTGTCTAGTACCAACTTGATATTTAAAAAATGTTAAACTGAAATCTTTGCGTTTCCTACAGTATAGAAATACCACTATCATTTATTTAGATGTAGAGGATTTCATTGGATTCGTTTACGTATAATCCTAAAGTACAGCGACTGAAATTCGGACTTTTTGAATATATATTCGGATAATATCTGACATTATAGTTATATTTCCAGTTTTCGTAAAATGTAATGCGTAACACACTTTCATTTGGACAGTTCAATAACATTCATTGCGTTAATTGTTGTTGAGCAGAACATTTTTTCGAACATATGAAGCAATGGATTAGCAATATCCTTCAAAATTATTCATATTATGATTGATAGTATATTACGCAAACTGCTGGAACTACTAAAATTGCTGGGATTGGGGTGAACCCAATTCAGCCATTAGGCAGTATTAGTGGTACAGTTAATTATATTTTTACATAAACATTTCGTAGAGTTCCCTTACGTAATTGTCGACAAACATTATTACGTACCAAAGTATTACCTACCATAAGTGCTACTGTATTTGTTTAGATTACCTACATTCGAAAAGTCCATATAGCGTCTGGTTATTGTTTAACTAAAGATTTCCCATCTGAAAAAAAAATATCTAGGAACATTTTGCCTGTTAAAATGATAACAAAATATAATTTACAATCTGATAAAAATATTTCACGCGAAAACTATAGCAGAAAATTTTGTTTGTTTCAGAAAGAAAACTGTACGATATGAGAAAACCATTGAGTTGTTTGAGGAAGCTAACAACAAGAAAATTGGTCGGAAATCAGAGCAGCAGAAATAGTTCGTGTTGCTTTAAGTGATGAACAGAGGGCAGTCACAATGCTTGCGGACAATGACACCCACAGTTACGGCGCTGGATCGAATGGCTCATACAACTTCTTCTTTGAAGACCCACGATTCATATCGATACTAAAACATAGAGGATCAAACCATACAAATAACATTGGTGATGTTATTAAGGTTCTCGAAGACTGGCGGAGTAGATACAACATTTCAGTTGTGAAAGAATGCGAGAAGTCGGAATATTGTTCCGGGGAATTTCGAGACTTGATTCTCGCTTACAACAGTGTACATGGATACGTTAGTTTACTGGTAAGTGTTCTGCAGGTTTTTCTTAATTTTTCGTGGAATATAAGTTTCTGTATTCCTAAAAATTGAGAGAGATCTTTTTCAGTTTTGAAATTATTATTTTCTGCTATCTCATTTGATTGCTAGTATTTGCTAGTTTGTGGTAGGTATAATAATGATGTTTACTTTACAAAATATTCTGATCAATTAGACGAGCTGATTGTGTTTCGAGAATTGTTTGTTTAGGAATATTATTGCACTATTAGTATTAGTTACAGTTAAATTTAGTTTATTCTAGGCTTCTTTCCCGAGGGCAATAATATTTTGATACTTATTTAACAAGTACCTAATAGATTTTGAGATTGATCTCTTCAATTAGTGAAGATTTGTCTCGCTCGAATAACAACTTCCAATTTACCACCCAGTTAATTAAAATAATGAGCGTTTTGCTTCGTTTGTTAATTTTAGAGTTATAAATATAGAGATCTAAATATATAAGTACTGTCACGAATTTACTCAACGATGATTTACACAGTTTTTTTACATCTGCTATAAATATGATACTCTCATAGTCCGATGGGACGGCAATCCGACACGACTGGAGAGACATCAGGCGCATGGCCAACGGAGAGTGCACCTGTGCTTGGCGCACACACTTGTGCACTATAATATTTCCCAAGCCGAAAGCTGGTCTCCTTTGAAATTGGTCACCATTGCCGAAATTCGGTCCGGAGAACTATTATTAATATATCTTAGAACTAGCAATCAATAGAAAGGTCGATAGCGCTGCTCATAGTTTGAACATTTGTACAAACGCCAGCACATCAACCTATCCGAAACTGTAAAATTTTCCCAATCAACTTTGAAACTTATACATTAGCGATAAAGTTGAAAATCTATCAAAGAAATTTGACAGATTGTGGTAGCTTGATGTGCTCTGTTACTGTATTGACATAATTTACTTATGTTTTATTAATTTTGATACGATTATTGTCATCACTAGCTTTTGCCCGTGATTTCGTCTGCATAAAATTTATTTTTCGCCCGACCCACTGAGTCGCATCGCGTTATTGCCTGCGCTATTATTTTGTTTTCTCTTAGCGTTCTTTCTGATTTTCTTTCAACCTTTCTCGAGAATTGGGCTATCAAATGCGAAAGTAATATTCCAAATCCAACTGATAGTTTCAGTGTTAAGTACGTTCAAAAAATCAAACGAACTCTTCAGCTATATTATTAGAAATATAGATTACACAGAGATGAACATTTATAATTTCCGTACTGCTTTGATATCATATATTATTCTCCCTCTCCAGGTTTGTCTCTTTGGCAGTTTAGCCAATGCGCTGAACGTTGCTGTCTTGACCCGTCGGGATCTAGCAGTAACTCCTATCAACCGGCTGCTGAAGTGGCTGGCGGTGGCTGATGTCTTCGTCATGCTGGAGTACGTGCCCTTCGCGATCTACAGGTACCTGGTAAGTCTAAGCTTCATCTTCACTAATCTTATAAATGCGAAAGTAACTCTGTTTGTCTGTAACCTTTTCACGCCTAATTTTCTAAACCGATCGTTATGAAATTTCACTAATAGGAAGCCTTGGGAGCTGGAGGTTACTTTTCATCCTAATCCATAATCCTAAAATTTATTATTAATATGCCCGCGACTTATATTATTAATATAAGTTGCGGACAACAGCTTGTTAGTTATAAATACAGCTGGTTTGAGTAAGGAAGCCAGGAAAGTTTATTTATTTTTAGTGCAGAATGGGCCCGCTCTTGACCTCGATCACGCCTGATGGAAAGCGATGTTTGAGTGTGAATGTGGATGGGTATAAGAATAGCAAACTGGGGATCTGGTGCAGGTTGCAGGAAACGGCTAGATATGAAAAGCCCAAGAACATGTGGCGATGATTGGGGAAGGTCTATGGTCCAGTAGTGGACGTCTTCCGGCTGAATGCTGATGATGTTAAGAATATAGAAAGAACAAAGAAACGATGTGAGGATTGTATGAAAGATAAAAATGATATGGCTAGGAAGTGAATGAATATAGTGATGACGATTGATGGAGGTGCATGGAAGAAAATATGCAGTGCCAACCAGTTTTTTAGTTTTTCTTATTTGCCATTATTATCCCATTGCTGGGAGAACGCCTATACTCTCTTTCTACCTCTCTCTGTCCAGAGCTGCCAAAGATCAATCTTAGTAAAAGGAGTCCAGCTCAACCCGCCATCTCCGTCTAGACCTGCCGCGATGTGGACCCACTGGGTCTTACATTTGACCAACCCATTTAATTGGCATATATTGGAGGATGATAATATGATCGATGATAAAATTCGCAACATTTTGGGCCATAAACCAACATGGCATAAATATTTGAAGATCGGTGATGTCATTGTGATGTCGAAGTGTGGCCTATTCACGATTTACGGCTAGCAAGTGAGTCATAGCTGGATCGAATATTACCAAATTGTGTTTGTGTTTATTCGAGAGCTTTAGGAACCTTGCTGTAAGTGCTATTAAAATGCCACTGAAATGGTTCGGGCTTGGTGATTTATTATTGTCATGGTGAAGGGCATTTGCGATTTCATGTCGCGATTAATCTGGGTTCCATTTATATCTTCACAGCATCAATTCAGACTATCACAATCGACTGTTGGACATGGGCCTCTTCCAAGTTTTGCCATAATATCCAGTTTGCCGCCTTCTGCATCAAGTTTGTTCCAGTCCCATTCACCTTTTTAGGGTCGTATAAGCTAAACCAAGCTAAGCTACATTGTAATTGTAAGTAGGATACTGTTGTTGTACCTAATTACTCGAAAGTGAATCACCATGTCGCTCATTTGGAGAAACATCGACGTAAATGTATTTTTTCCCAAAAATTTGTTAAATATGACAAAGCACTTAGAAAGCGTATTTACGTTAGGAAAGCAAAGACGTAAAAAAAAGTAGCAGTTATCGCTCATTTGGAGAAATCCAAATAAGCGATATTTTGACCCCGTAGGTATTGCACTGTTCTATGAAACAGCAGTTTTTTTTTTGTAACTGACTATCATGTGCTGAATTCATGTTTACAATTCACATAATATTAATCTTTGATCTTGTGTATTTTGTTCTACTAAAATAAGTTTAATATTTTTGTTATTCTAAATGAAACTCCCAAATAATAATCAGCCTGCTTTTTAAACGTCTGTTATTTTTAAAGTTACAATAACGAGCGGTTTAAATTGTAATGGAACACAAAAGAAGTAGTAAAAACTTGATTATGTTCTTTGGTTACTGCAATAAAACAGCAACCAACAGATTGAACGAAAATAGATATTGGATCAGTCATGTTTTTGGAAACGACTGAATATTTTAATTTCGCGTAAAACAAAGATACAAAACTGCGAGGTAATTGCCTAAAGCTAGGGTTTGCTTAAGATTGCAGTGGCAGCTACATAGCGTCCGCAAATTACCGTCGGATGGCGTCACTGAAACGTTTTTTTTTTTATGTTAGAATATTCTCTCCCAAATCCTTCCAGGAACTCTTTTCCCATGGAACTTTGTCACTGAAACGTTATTTATGAAAACAAGTTGGTTTGATTTCCTAGAGAGCGTTTTGTATAACCGTAAAATGCCATCATTTGGCGGTCACTGCCGCCGTTACGTGGCGGCTACCGCTATTAGGGTCAGTTCACATCTGACAGAAAATGCGTCGGGTGTAACATCGATTGCGTCTATTTATTCGCTCGACGCAGTAACACATCATCGGTTGAGTGTGAAAGGTTGAATGTTTTATCATATAATAATATCTGTTCTGGTGTTACGCGACCGATAATACGCGATGCATTTTCCGTGAGATGTGTACGGACCCTTAACGTTGTTGAGCAAACAAAAATGATTTGATGCCCTTTGATTATTTCCCCTCCCCTTTTATATACTTGTACATATTATTATTTTAAGACTGATAGCTTTTAAATTATGTAAATATTTGAATCTCTGAATACAAAAAAACATAATGATGGATATGATGAATTTGGAATGTGCTTCTAATAAACCCTTCGGATTGTGATTGAAAGCGTGTGTGAGTTGGAGTGCTGTTTCAATTAACCATTTCGTGGATCGAGAGACAAATTCCAAGTAATTTCACGAATAGCGGCTTTGACTAATTCAAACCATGTACTATGCAAAGCAACGTAATTATCTAGTCGTCACTTTAGCTATATTAATGTTACATTACGTTGGTTTATTTATTTTTCATTAAATTAAATTCAATGTTTTGTTAGGTACGAGGTAACAAATAGAACTCTGAAACCAGGGGCGCTCAGTCAGTTCAAAGCCAAGTAATTTGATCCGTAATCAAATCTCGTGGCTACTGATATTATTAGGTTTATAGTATTAGGGTTTATAGTATTAGGTTATTACTAGTGTTAGGTCTATTGGTCTATGAATTATATTATTATGCTATTTATGTTAGTCTCTCTATTGGATTATCATTAAATTGTGGACTTTTGTTAACAATTAAATTCTTTTTGATTTAATCTTTTGTAGATTATTCAACTTGATCTGTAGGCAAATTACCACTTATTTAATTTTTATTGGTTACTAGTTGCGCCTTGCGGTTTCACCCGTCTATGTCTAGATCCCGTAGGAATACCGGGATAAAAAGTACTATGTGTCCTAAACCAATTCATGGTCTACTCATGTACCTAATATCCGCCAATCCGCATGCAAGCACAAGCACACACACCAAGAATGACAAGCACAAATAATACTTGGCCCCTAGTGCCCGGTGGCACTTGGCTACGGTAGCGGCCAAGGCCACGGTGAGCCAAGAAGGCCGCAGGAACCCGATGGATGCGAGAAGCAGAAAACCTGTCGAAGTGGAGGTGCTTTTGGGATTGCTATGTCTAGCAGTAGATGTCTTTCGGCTGGAAATGATGATGATGAAGGGTCTTTTTACATCCTGTAGGATTATGTGTGAAGACGATGTACAGACTCGTGAAAATATTCCCAATTCAACTACTTCTCTTTCCACAGCTGTTCCCAGACCAAGAAGAACGTCCATACTCCTGGGCAGTCTACATGCTGTTCCACAGTCACTTCACCCAGATACTGCACACTGCGTCCATACTGCTGACGTTATCGCTAGCGGTCTGGCGATATATCGCTATCAAGTAAGTGTCGAGTTTAATTTATGTTTCTAGTTCTATACCTAGTTTATCAACAACTGTGTCAAAATCGCAATAAGCTTGAAATAAATTAATTATCGGTCGCGACTAATGACAGTACAATATTTTTCTCTTAAGAAGCGACGCGCGCTTTCCTTGTGTTAACCAAGTGTAAACAAATATGCTGTGCACACGAACCTACGCACCCTCGCACACACGCACATACACACACACTTCCGACTTTGTCATTGTCTCGGACGGTTCCTACTTAGAGCTCCTGCGCTTACACACACATTCACAGCGTTTTTGTACACTCGATAACCACAAGTAAAGCGCGCGTCGCTACGTGAGATAATCATACTGTAACTGGGAGGTTACGAAACATTCCTATAGCCGGATTATATTACACTAAAGTTAAGACTTAGGTAAGGCTTGTATAAGGCGGGCCGCGCAAAAATTTTAATACATCACTTTCGCACTTTTTGTATGCGCCATCGCACCAACGACGGAGCACTTAGATTTGATCCCCGGGCAATAGGCTGATGAAATGTGGGTACACTATAGATACCTACACCTCTGCTCAACCCTTCAGGGAAAACAGGCTTGATGTTTTGTTATGTTATGTATATTATCGCTAAGTTTCCGTATATTTTTTTTTTTTTTTTTTTTAAAGATGGGAAATCATCCAATGACCCCTCCCGCTCTGGGTGGAGCGGAAGGGAGTGTCAGACTCTTACTGACTAAAACCCATCCGTGTTCCTTCCTTAGCCCTTTGTATTCCGGGGCAGCGGTAACCCTTTCGGACAATCCCGCTGCCCCGGCAGGCTTCGGCCCTGACGGGCCCCTCCTTCGATGCTGACATCTCTTTGAGGCGCGCGTGGAACACATACGCGCCGTCCGGCACGGGCCTGGTCCTGATCGGACGGCGAGCTACCCATTACTCGCCGTCCGCAGGCCCGCGCCTACGGTGGCCGGGAGTCGTCACGCGGCTCCCGACGCCCGGAGCGTCTACCGCGGCGGCTGGGACGGGCGGCCCTCTCGGCTCTCTCCCTCGCCCATCCCGCCACCTCCTTCGCTAGCATGACTGCTTCGCAGAAGGAGGTGACTGCCTCCCACTCCCTCTCGCCCCGGACCATGGATTGGACCAGGGCCGGGCGCGAGAGGTCGCCGCCGCTGCCGATCGCCTCTACGAGGACACGGCGGTGCTCTGCCCAAGCGGGACAGACCTCCACCGTGTGCACCACCGTGTCCTCTGGGCGATCCTCGCAGTGGTGATACCCGGGCGTTTCCTCCCGCCTGATGATGTGCAGGAACCTCCCGAAACATCCGTGTCCGGTGAGGACCTGCGTCAGGCGGTAGGTGAGGGCGCCGTGACGCCTCTCTAGCCACTCCTCAAAGAGGGGCCTTACCGCCGCTATCGCGGCGTGCCCTGCGCTGGGTTGCGACAGTCGCGCTTTCCATGCCGCCATGAGATCGCGCCGGAGGTCCGTCCGCTCCGCAGCAATTTGCCGCGGAAGCGGGTTTTCCCCCCGGCGTAGTGCCTCCGCGCGCCACTCAATGAGGCGCGCGAGGACTATCGCCTCCAGATCCCATGGCGGCAGTCCGGCAAGGAGGCTTGCCGCCTCGCGCGAGATCGTGCGGTACCCCCGTATTAGCCGTATGGCTACCACCTTTTGGGGCGCGTTCAAGTAGTGGGCGGCTCGAAGCCGCAGTGAACGCGCCCACACCGGGGCGCCATACACGGCCATGGACCGCACGACCCCCGCGTAAAGCCTCCGGCAGGAGGCGTTTGGCCCCCTCAGGTTGGGCAGGAGCCGCTTGAAAGCGGCCCCAGCCCGTTCCAGTTTGGGGGCCAAACGTCGGAAGTGCTCCACGAAGTTCCACCGGCTGTCGAGGACGAGACCCAGGTATTTCATCGTCGTCTCGACGCCGATGTGAACCCCTCCTACCGTAAGTTGGGATCCCGATGGTGGCCCGTTCCGAAGCCCATGAAATGTCATGGCTTCGGACTTGTGCAGAGCCACCTCGAGACCCAACTGCCGGATCCTCTCCACGACTATCGCAACCCCGCGTGTCATTACGTCGGCCGCCGCCTGATGCGACCTCCCCTGCGCCAGGACCAGCGTGTCGTCAGCGTAGCAAACTACGCTGACGCCATCAGGGAGGTCTGCCCGCAGCACCCAGTCGTAACCGATGTCCCACAGGAGCGGCCCCAAGACCGATCCCTGTGGGACACCGCACGACATCTCTCGCCGGTTCCATTCCCCATCGCGACCGGGGTAGATGACGGCTCTGTCCGTCAAATACGCCCCGACTACTCGACGGAGGTAGGTCGGCACTCGGTGATACCGGAGTGCCTCCCTAATGCAGCTCCAGGGCAGGGTGTTAAACGCGTTAGCGATGTCTAATGACACCGCCACGACCACCCCACCCCGAGACACCGCGTCCCCCGTCGTGAGGGCTCTCACGCGCATGATGGCGTCCACCGTAGAGCGCCCCTTGCGGAAGCCAAACTGGCTATCCGCAAGATCCGGCCCCGTCCTCACCAGGTGCCCGACGAGGCGGCCCGCAATCACTCTTTCAAAGAGCTTGCCCACCTCGTCGAGCAGGACGATGGGCCGGAATGCGGACGGAGAGTCCGCAGGGCGCCCTGGCTTCCGAATGAGGACCAGCTTCCCCGTCTTCCAACGGAGTGGAAACTGGCCCCTCTCCATACATGCGCTTAAGAGCGCCTCCAGTCGGGGTCCGAGAGCCGTCGAGGCCAGGGCCCAGGCTTTACCCGGCAAGCCGTCGGGCCCTGGGGCGGTATTTTTGGCCTTCAGCCTACCTACCGCCACTCTCAGATCTACCCCGGTCACTTCAGGGATGTCGTCGTCGTCCGCGTGGTCCGCTTCGGACACCGCAATTGGCGGAGCCATGGGCGGGGGACTATGCTCCGCCCGTGAAGGGAACAGAGCGCTCACCACCTCCTCCACCAGCTGGGGGCGGAGACTCTGCGTCAGCGGGGGGGCCCAGGTGCGGAGTTTATTCCGCACCATTTTGTAAGGGCGCCCCCACGGATCTCTGTTCAGAGTCTCCACCATCTCCTCGCGGGCCAAATTCTTGGCCCGCTGAACAGCCTCTTGGAGGGCGGTCTTCGCCGCTCTGTACCCCTCGTACAGCTCCGCCTCCGTGGCTTCCGCATCCGGAGGGCGAATGCGGAGCCTGCGGTGCCTGGTGTACCGGTGTCGCGTGTCAACGCACGCCTTGCGTAGCGCCTCTACCTCCTGCGACCACCAGTATACCTGACGTCGGGCGCATCCTGGCCGGACTCGGGGCATTGCCACGTCACAAATCTCGGACATGGCCTCCCGGAACCACTCAGCCTCGTTGTCAATATCGGCAGGCCTGTCTGGTGATGACACCCAGGCCTGCACGATTGAGGCTTCCAGGAGAAGCTCCCGGTCCAGCTGCTTCAGCGCCCACCGCGGACCACTCGGGGCCTGTTGGACCGGCGCGCTGGAGGTCTGGGCGGAGACGTCGATCCGGATATACCGGTGGTCGGAATAGGTCTCCACCTCCTCCATGACGCGCCAGTCAATGACCTGCTGTGACAGAGCGGGGCTGGCGAACGAAATGTCCACCACGGACTCCCCCCGCATCCGCACACAGGTAGGAACAGAACCCCGATTTAGGACGACCAGGCCTGTTTCCAGAGCCCAGTCCTCCACCATCCTTCCCCGCATGTCCGTGTAACGGGAACCCCAGGCCAAATTTTTGGCGTTGAAGTCCCGAGCACTAACACGGGGAAGGACTGGTTTCGGACGACGACAGTCAACTCTGTTAGAGAGTTGTGGAACTCGGCGAGAGTTCGGCTCGGAGAGAAGTACACTCCCACTACTACTATCTCTCCGAACCGTGCTGCTACGCACCCCTGTCCCTTCGTGACACCTTCGAGGGACGGGGTACCGGCGGCGGCCGACGAAATTATGGCCACTGAGCCGCTCAGGTCCTCCACCCAGTCATCCCTGGGCGGGACAAAGTACGGCTCAGCGACCACGGCGATGTTGATCGACCACTGCGCCACGCTCTGGAGCAACAGGTCCTGAGCGCAGGCACAGTGGTTGATGTTCGCCTGGAGGAGACGTAATGGAGCCGTTATTCCTCCATTACAGTCCCCTCCCGGGCCTCTTGAGAGGCAGCGGCGACGGTGGTGGCGGCGACGGCGGCGGCGGCGACGGTGGCGGCGGCGACGGTGGCGGCGGCGACGGTGGTGGCCGCGACGGTGGCGGCGGCGGAGGGCCTGCCCTTCTTCCTGGTTCCGGCGGGTGGAGCGCAGGACTTGCTCCCAGCCCGGTGATCGGCCGGCTTGCCAGCAGCCGCACACGCAACGCAGTGCGGCGCGGCGCCGCACGAGCCGGCCGTATGACCGGGCTGACCGCACCGGAAGCACAACGAGGTGCGGTCCTCTGAGGTGCACTGGATGCCAACGTGGTGCCCCACATGGCATCGGAAGCACCTCAGAGGTCTGGGCTCCAGCAGTTTCACCTGCGCTGAAACCCAGCCCACCAGAAGTCTTCGGCCCTCCACAATAGTTTTGGCCGCCGTCACGGGGCAGCTTACCGTTATGGTTCGCACGCCCGAAACGTCAGGACGCATGGTGCCCGCCTTGACCTGGTCGGCCAGACACCCGCCCGTCCTGACGACGGCGGCTACCACCTCCCCTTCCGTGACGGAGTCATCCCGGCCCATGATGCGCATGTCTGCACACTTAACGGGCCTGGAGACTCGGACCTCCTCCGCATTCAAGGACGCTCTCAGCTTCTCCGCTAGAGCGTCTGCGGTGGGGCCACTCGTCAACCCGGGGATCTCCAGCATGCGGGCGCCAGTAGCGGTCACCCTGTGCCGGAGGCCCCCGGTAATCCTTAACTCCTTCAGGTCCACCGTCGCTCTTGCCTTGGTGAGCACGTCACAGTACGTCATACCCCTCTTGGCCGCGTCTGGCTGCAGTGTAATTACCACAGCCGCGGTCTTTGGGGCACGAAGCATAGCTGCGACGGCTCGCTCCTTGCGGCGCCGCCTTTGTGCCTTTTTCCTGGCCGCCTTGGCCGCCTTTCTTTTCTCCCCGACCACCTGCCACTCGGCGTCGGTCGTGGGAGAAGTGGGAGGTTTTTGGAGGCGGGGCGCAGGATCAGGGCCCTCCACCTTCCTTGCCGTACGGCCCTTCTTTTTGCCGGCAGGCTTTGGCTCCGCTGGGGCTCCGCCAGCCGGAGCCGGTTTTGCCGCCTTCGCCGGGGCTCCGCTAGCCGCCGCCGCCGCCGGTTTTGTCGCCGCCGGGGCTCCGCCAACCGACGCCATTTTGGCCGGCGCCTGAGCCCGACCAGACGGCCCGGGTTTAGGGGCGGCTGCTGCCGCAGCGGCCGCATACGAGGCCGCCTTTGGTCCCGGGGCCGTCCTGGCCGCAAGGGGAGGGCGCAAGACGATACCCTCCAGGACGGAAAACCGCGCCTGGAAGGACGCCAACTCCTGTCGAACCAGGTCCAGGACCTGGTTCTCCACCGGGGCGGGCCGGCATGGCTCCCTTGCCTGCACGCTTCCGGCACCCTTCAGGCCGGCCAGGTCCGCCCGGAGCCTCTCATTCTCCTTCCGGAGAAGCTCCATGGCGGCCGTCAGGCGGGCGACCTCCGCCCTCACCTCGGCCACTTCGCCGGCCGGAGGACCGACGCAGCCAGCCGCCTCAGCTGCCGCCAATATGGAGGCCGTGGCAGCGGATATGGCCTTGTCTTTCGAGGTTTGCAACCTCTTCAAGGCCACACTCTTGATTGCGGCTGCCACAACCTCCGCAAACCTCGCTTTGCCCTGCTCGGAGCCACCAGCGGTGTCCGACTCACCGTCCGACGACTCCGAGAGGGCCGCCCTGCGGCCGGTCTTTTCTGAGCGATGCCCCTCCGTGTCGCTCCCACCTGAGGGAACCGGAGTGCTGGGCCGCTTAAAACGAGCCCCACTGTCATGTTGCTGCACCGCACGACCTCGACCCCTCCTCGCCGTCGCCACTTTCGCAGCCGACACGCTCTCCGCACTCGCGGTTCGACCCATCGAACCCGCCTCGTCCGAGTCTTCCTCGCGCGGACGTTTTCTCCAGAATTTGGAGCGTCCGCGCGAGTCCTGGTCGGACATTGTTTGGTCCTCTGAAGGACAGGAGCCTCCTCGGCTCTTGTTGCCATTGGCAAACGGAACACATTCGTTGCCCCCCCCAGAATACGAATGGGGGCTTGACGTTCCCAAAGGGAACGTGCCGGATTCTCCAGCTGCTGAGCAGCTGGTACCGACCTGGGGTAGTTTTTTCCCGTCTGTGTTGTCCATATTTTGTTTCTTTTTTGAAGGGTGAGGTCCCTTTTGTTGCGCTAACGGCCGGATTCCCTCCGGCCATTCATCCCCTCGGCACGCTAGACCTTGGGATTGGGGTAATTTTTTTATAGAGGTTGTCTACCTCGCGGCCCGAGCCTCAGTGGCCCGGACCCCCGGTCTTGAATTCAAGATTACGGGGTGGCCGACGGCTGGGCAAAACCAACCGCCGCCCCGGCGTCCCCACGCTGCCGCCGGATGCCGGACAGACGCAGCGCGGGCATGGGACACCCTCCACCACCCACTCTGTAGTGGGTCTAGCGGCGTGAACCGCCTCGTGACGGTCTACGCCCACTCACCTTCCTCTGTAAGCAGAGGAGGAGTGGACGCATGACCGTCCGTCCGTAGCCCGGTTCCCTTCACCGACCATCAAGGATGATCGATGATTGGAACCGTGACCTTTCCCCGCCTGTTGAAGATTAGCCGCCCGCCCCACTTGTCCACCCAAACCTGGTGGGCAATTGGGGCCGACGTTGCCCAGGATGCGCCACGAGGAGGCTCTTCAACGTGCACCCCAGTTTCCGTATACTGCGGCGGTGTCTACGTGGTTTTATGTTGATATCTTTGGCAATAAAGAAAAGTGAGACTAAACACATCTTTAACATCGTCTTAGAGCACCTTTATTTGTTTTAGAGTGAATTACGTATTCTGTACAGTAAATCAATTTACATACTTACGTTATACTAACGGCAAGTTAACGTTGTTTGTTACAGCTACATTTTACAGCTAAAACAAATAAGACGACCTACATAACAGCAAGCAAAACCAGGCTTTATATTGTTTCGTTTTAACTAATGTTATTCATATATTATTATGTATATAAAAATATTTCTATTTCTAAATTATATAACGGTTATTTTTGTCTACAGGTATCCTACGTATAGTCCGTCACTGTGTACGGATCGAAGATGTACGATTGCCATTCTGCTCAGCTTCGTTCTTCCGCCTATACTCTGCATACCTTCATATTTTGTAAGTATGATCACCAGCTACATCATATCATCATCTTTCGAGCCTTTTCCCAACTATGTTATGGTCAGCTTCTAGTCTAACCGGATGCAGGTTCCTGTGTCCACCATGTCAAACACTGGTAATCATCAATGTTTTACATGGAGCGACTGCTTATCTGACCTCCGCAACCCAGTTACCCACTGGGTAATACGACACCCCTTGGAAAGACTGGTAGACAAATTTTCGGGCTTCTGACTACCCGTAACGACTAATCAACTGCTAAACGCTAAGGAATTAGTTATTTTTGTCCGTTGACATTTATTGTCCCAATGCTTGGCTACGGCTTCCCCATATTCTTCCACCTTTCTATGTGTTATATCTTCTCCGCCGAATCGGTTAAAAATGAGTCCAATTCGTCACGCCAGCATTTCTTAGGCCTGCCTCGGTGACGACGCCCGTCTTCAGGCACCCACTGTGTGACGACTTTGACCCATCTGTCTGGATGGAGGAATCAGTTTAAAACGCAATTTTGTTAGATTTAGGTCATGGCACCAGCCTCATCAGCCTTTAGTTGGTTTCACTGCTGCACGTACTTATCTCTTTTCATTTGATACAACTCAGCAACAGTGTTGCTGGGCACACTTACATACAGAGTGTATTTTTTTGCAAAGAAAGGGTTCTTTACCTTACAAAATTACGTTCTTTGTTAAAATCAAAGTGTGCAGTTCAAGTTCAGTTCAGTTTTTTTTTTTACTGGTGATATGGGGAATTTGGAATCTGTAAGAGATACGGGGAAGCTGGCTCATGCCGGGGCCACACCAATGGGAAACGCCGTTGATTATCGCGATTTTGGGCTCTAAAGATGCTGACGATAGATCTGGCAACCCGGTTGCTAGGGGTCTTGTCTTGGTGCTGTTGTTGATAGGCTAGCGACCGGGCGGCTTGCGAGTTTTTTACCTTTTGTTCTATTATTGTGATCTATATTTATTATACCCAATTGAACCTTACCTGGCTTTAATTTGGTGCCTAACATTCTTTAAAGTCTACGGTTAACGCCCAACATCGCGATAATCAACGGTGTATCCTGTTGGTGTGGCCCCGGCATTAGAAATTAACCCTTTCACGAAAACGAATTCACGAGAAATCTGACCTCTAGCAACTCCACCCACAAGCTATTGTGGCAATATTTTTTAGGCGATTTTTGTCATTTTAACCACAGGTTTTGTATCACAGTGATCGATCAAAATCAGGGAAGGGTCAAAGTCATTATATTGTTCCAATGCGGAACGGATGGCGCTATGTCATCCTGAATAGCGTCCTTTAACTATAATTACATTTCCATCCATTTTTCCTCTAATTAAAAATCTACATATCTTTATATACTAATAATAAAGCTGAAGAGTTTGTTTGTTTGAACGCGCTAATCTCTGGAACTACCAGTCGTATTTGCAAAATTCTTTTTGCATTTGATAGCCCAATTCTTAGGGAAGGCTATAGATTATTATAGGCAATTTTTTAACATGATGCCACGACCCTTAAGAGCCGAGCAAAATGTAAACGAGGTGATAGAGCGGGCAGGTGATGCAATGCGACTGTGTGGATTGGGGAACAAGATATTTTACGTGGACGAAATCGCGCGCAAATGCTAGTGTTTTTTAAAAATTACGTAGGAATTTGATAACTTCAGAAGCTTTAACGTGTTTGACTGACTACTAAAAAGTCAAAAGCCTTTTCGGATCAAAAGACAAAACAAACATTTGCTATTATTAAACAATTCGTACGTAATGTCTCGCTTTTAGTAGCGTATATAAACCTTTTTACCCTTGTACAATACTACGCCGCCATTTTAAATGACGTCATAGCGCTTTTTGACTAATAATTTTTGCCATTGGTAAACAAATCGGTCTGTCAAACCCGTATCCTTCACGTAAAGTTTTTTTATGCTTTTCTATTGTCGGAAAATTACTTGTCATTTTCTCGGATAAATTACTTTTTTGATTGTACCTAGGTACCTATTTTGTAAATAACACAAAACAGATAAAATAATTATCAGAAATAACACACAACAAGTCCAGCACAGAAAGCGCCCAAGTGTGAGTCGGATTCGCACAAGAAGATTTCCGTATCATCGCACAAAATTTAAAACTGAAAACATATTCTTTAAAAACGTTTCTTGTATAGCGAACCCCGTTAATTTATAACATTAATTTTTGTTTTTATTATTTGTTGTTATACAAACAAAAGATACAACCCTGTGACAGACGAGAGAGAGAAATAAGACTAAACAAAGTTAGTTAACTCCATTCGCAATATAGGGTAACCCAAATTACGTTGTCATTATGGTTCACAATGCTATATCATCATAAAAACTTGAAGACTTACCTTTAACTTTTCACGACTGCTACACATGAGATACATTTCTCGGGATATCAAGTAAATATACCTTTTCAAAAGAATTAACAAACATGTTTGTTTGTGAACGAACTTTCTTTTTCCTCTTTCTGTAATTCTTTTGTCGTAAAGGTCGACAAGGGAATTAACTACAAGATTCTAAGGATTTTCATTGTAAACAACATCTATGAAATCTAATCAGGTTTACCAAACATAGAGATTATTCGGTAACCTCATTACTGATCATTGATTATATCTGTGCGCTACTTTACGTTGAGCAGAGAACGTTACATTGAAAGCGGCTTAGCTTAAATGGGTTTGGCCAGGACAAGCCTCGTTGGTCTGGTGGTCGCAAGCACTACTGTTGAGCTTAAGATCTTTGGTTCAATTTCCAGGTCGAGCAAAGTGAGATTGGGTTTTTCCATCAGAAACCTGGAGGCTGGATTTGTGCCCGGTTGATGGTATAGAGGTATGAAGAACTGGGCGTAAAGTTCACTCATTCTCGATAGAAAAGGGAGGATCCTCCGACCAGACGGGTGTCCGGTCTGGTGGGCAACTGCCCGATAATTCATGTCGAGCCGTTGTATATAATAATATACTAGTTGCGCGGTAAACTCTGCTTGCGAGATGCAGGATTTTATGACGCGTAGTTCGCATGTGGCGTTGTAGATACCGCTAGAATGACAACAGGCTCACCCCCTATTAAATGGGACTTAAACATAACTGTCGAAATGTGGGTAACCCTTCGGATTTTACAGGCGTGATGTTATGTTATGTTGGCAAGCAGGGCCAATCATTGTTCACTGTTAGCACACTGCGCTGCTATGAGCAAACGTTTTAGTTTTGGTTAAACATAGTTAGATCATGTAACAATGGCAGAGCACTCACTTATAGCACTGTACTCGCTGTGTACCTGCAGTACACAGCGAGTACTGCAGTAGGTACCTGCAGTGAGTGCTCCACCACGAAGTAGGTAATGATGAATGTACCTAATGAAGCGGATATTGTTATCCACCGCTCACTCCAAATTGTGTCCCGAATATTGATTCAAAATACCAAACATTATCTTAAATGGATATCAATGCTAAAATCTATCAGAGTGTCAAACCCAAATCGAGTAAGTACTTACATTATGAAATTGCGAATTCATTACATTCATGCATCAATACATTCATTCAAAATTTCTGCGTGTCATACGCAGAAATTTTACAATTCATGACCTAATTTCAGAATATCACGTGTTAAATATGAATGTATCGGAAGATTCATTAAAATCGGTTCATTCATTTCGAAAAACAGAGGCTTGAAATTTTGTATGAAATGCCGTACGGCGAACGCTCTTATGATTGGATTAATTACGATGCGTGCGCGATCGTTTCAGCAAAAAAAAAAAGCCTTGGGCACCACCACCACCCAAAAAGTCGTATTTTTTTCTGAAACGACGATTTGAGAAAAGTTTTTTGAGAAAAAGTACATCAAATAGATTTGGACATATTTTAAGGGTATGGTACAGACCATCAAACGAAACAACTTTCTCTATGGGACCAACATCGTAATCACGTAAAAATAATCAGCCGTCCCGTTTGGGTCAAGTAGGTATTGAAGTTTTTATGGGACAGTTGATAAATTTTTGGCGATTTCGATGTTGGTCCCGTAGAGGAATATTATTTGTTTAGTTTGATGTTATGTACCACACCTTTCTGATGTATAAAATAGTGAACTAAGTATCTCTCTTGATAATGCTAATATTTCTGCATGTATGGTCATGTATTATGATGGGTGATTTTCTGAGATGGAACTTCAGGACGTATATTGAGACTAGAGAAAGGGGTCAATGGAACCATGGGTTAGATTTCCTCGCAAAAACCTGGAACAGCGTTGTTAGTTTTGAGGTACCTACCTAAAAACAATCAACATTAAAGTCGTAACGGTTTTGGCCAGTAAACTAAACACCATTTTAAAAAAATATGGCACTCTGTGTTATTGTTTACTGAGTGTGTATACAGGTAAAAGAAAATAGAGTGCTTTATTATTGTTTTAAAACTGACCAAAATCTGAAAATAAATAAATGACGAGTAAAATTGCGTTTCGTTTTATGTTACATAACGATGGGGATGTGGGGATGTCAGGGATATAAGGTAGATTTTATATTAAGTTATTTATTCACTGTCAAACCTTCGTTCAACATGTTATTAGTATAAAACTTTAGAAAGGATAATGTATCGGTAACATCTGATTCTTAGTTCCCGGTGTTGATAACAGACAATATGTAAATTGTTGTACACCCTACTCTGTTATAAAATAATTGATACGACATACTAATATGCTAATTGTGTGCAAAGGCCTATAAAATTTCTAAATTCTTTTAAACTAATGCTCGTGGCTAAATAATAACAGCCGTATGGCTACGCTTGCCGCGGTTGGCTCGTGGATCGGTAACCATCCATCACATATCGAGACCCCTACGTACGTTAAGCCGTTGGTCCCAGCTGTCATTTTTAGATCTTTGACGGTAGTTACGGGTAGTCAAAGCACAGTCAGAAGCACAAAATTCTGACGACCAGTCTTACCAAAAGGTATCGTGTTACCCAGTAACTGAGTTGTGGAGGTCAGATAGGCAATCGCTCCACGTAAAATACTGGTATTCAGTTGTATCCGGTTGACTGGAAGCCGACCCCAACATAGTTGAGAAAAGGCTAGGCAGATTTATTTATATCGTTGTTGATCACCGCACGTGGCAGGGGGATAAAGCTCATATTTCCAGGTATCCACCCTTTCGGTGTGCGACGGCTATTTAAATTGTATCTTATGGAAAGTGTCATTCATATCAGTTATCGCTAAACCAACAGGGTAGAATTTCCTTATCAAGCAAAATTATTTATGTATGTAGAATCTGCTGTTAGTTAGCTGACATAGATTCTGTCCATTCGCGTAATCTCGACAGAAGCTGATGGTAACAACCATAATGAAAACTGGTGGGGTGTTTAGATGCGTAGGTTTGAGCCAAGACAGGTGTTTTACTTTGTGTAAATTATTTCATCAGCACTGTTCTCAAAACGGTGAAAGAAGGCATGTCCTAAGACTTTAAATTCGAAGACATGTGACATCTACCAACCCGCGCTAGGCCCGCGTGGATACGATGCACTCCCTCTCAAAAAGAGGCGGCCTGTGACCTAGCAGTGGGAACATTATAGGCTGATTATGATATGATGATTAGAAGCAGTCTAGACTAACAGCATACATTTAGTATTTGGAAAATTCCGTTTTGTACATTTTAAAACTAGATTGAGGTAAATGGTTCGTTTAAGCTGGGAAATAAACTTGTCAATACATGAATTTAAACAAATTGCGTGCGTGCGTGTAGCAGCTTTGTAATTTACCTGCGCCATTGTTGTATGGGCTGTAATTATATGCAGATCTATGAACACCTGGTATGGTCTGTTTATATTCTGCTCAGCAGCCTAATTTACTACTGCTTTAATAATTAATTCATTTTGACAATTCAACAACATTCATTGCGTTATTTACGTAGTCGAGTAGACGAATTTTTCAAACATGCGAAACAATGGGTTAGGAATTTCCTTCAAAAAAACCCTCGGTTTGTGATAGAAAGTGTGTAAACAGACCCGAAATCAATATAAGATTCCCTACTATTTCCATTTCATCGAAGTGTTATTTCTATCACAAAGAATTGCGATACGCGTCTATTTCTGCCACGATTGATGTGATTTCAAGTCGCGTGAAACTATGCCGTTAAAGGAACCGAGGTTAGCCTCACCTTTAATTAATTAATGTCTACGTGTTCTTAGTTGCTGTGAGAGATCTCTGATTTTCCGCTTATTTTTTGGACCTTATTTAAAGACAAAGACAAAGACATTTATTCGTCGGATATGGTAGGTACAAAGTTGGTTGGTATTTAAAATGGATAAGCTCAACACATCCGCCGCTAATAGCGCATACGAATATTTACACGTGGGTAGGTATAAAACCTAGTAAAACTTGTATAGTACTTACTTACATACTACTTTTTCAAGGCTATACCTATATGAATAAACAGAGTAATCACTAGATTGCATCCATACAAACAAGCCCTTTAATAGTATTAAACATAATTTTAATAATAATCATCATTCGTTTTGGTTTTGTAGCAAGAAAAGGGAACCTCTGTTCTGCCATATCGCATTCTGACTAAGACTCTTTTTGTATTGTAATTATGCATGCAGACAGCTTCCAAATTCAAGTAGCTACACAATCGCTGCTCTGTCCCGCTTTCTGCGTAGGTACTATAGTATAAATTATTGAAAGGTGTACGCCGGCAGCACATGCGTAGGTAGTGAAAATCCAGACTAAGAGATTGTTCTGAGACGATAGACAGGAGGGCCTGTGTGCTGAGATTTGTGTAACACCTTTGGGCTGTTAAATGATAAAAAGTTGCAAAGTTTTCTTTATAGTATCAGCCTATTAGTATACTGTTCCCACTGCTGGGACACAGGCCTCCTCTCTATGAGAGAGAGTGGGCCATAACCCACAACGCAGGCCCAGTGCGGGTTGGTGCTGATTTCACATGTCTTAAAAAATTCGATGTTTTAAGTTTTCTGTTTAATCTATAAAAAAATATATATATATATGACACGATGAAACAGCCATAGATTATATAAATAATGTACTGTTCTATTTGTGGTATTTTTTCTCGAATCTAATTTTCGACTTTCCACTTGCATCACTTTCATTGTTTCAAAATATTTTCTAAAATTTCTATTTACGCGTATCTAGGCATGATATTGTATATAAAAATATCAGATGCAACATTGACTCATGAATTGCGAGTTTTATCGGACGATAGTCCAGTGGAATTGCTAATTATGTGTTCGGTCAGGCAGAAAGTGAGATAACATATACCTATCTTATCAATATCAACATTTTCTGCTAAATTGTTTTAGGAAATGATTGATGTTTCCATCACGAATCAATAAATGAAGGCCAAAGTTTCGTTTCAAGGTGATATTTCCATAAACACCTAACAAGAAATTGCTTTTAAAATCGCTCCTTGAAACCCTGTTTACTGTGAGAAATTATATTTTGAAACACAAAGAAATTTGTTTTTCTAATATAAACTTTTTTTATTTATTTGTGCACAGTGTATACCGATGATTACTAGTGTGGTGATTTTATTTTTATTTAATTCATGCTATTGATAGACTAAAGGTTAAATTTGAGTTTGTATGTAGAGTGACATATTATTTTCAATAAATGATTTATTTGTGTTATCGAGTGTACCTGCCTAAAGCTATCATGTCCATATAATGATATTACGACCATTTGCTATTAGGTCATGTTGCTAATAGGACGTTTTACTTAAATGTCCTTCCGTTAAGAAAGGACCATTACAATGTTTAGGGCCGCCAGCAACAGTCACAATACAGTACCTACTAGTTGATACTGTATTGTAACACTGTGTAGTATTTCATTGTAGTGACTAGTGAGGTATCTTAATAAAATTCCTCTTTGATGTGACGAACAAGTGAGAACTATATCTATAGGCTTCTTAAGGCTGATTTTACCAACGTGAGATATATTTTAACCGTGAATTAAAATTATCGTTCGACAGTTCTAGTATGGAAAAACTGTTAAAAATTTAAAATTTTATGCTCAGGTTATGACTTAGTCGATTTATTTTCGTTGGTTTGGTGAAATTCGCCCTGAGGAAAAGATTTTTTTTTAAACTGAATGAAAAGGAGAGATAAACTTCTAAATTCAATCATTCTGACTCGAACATCAAAATATTTCTTTGAAAACCTAAAAAACTTAATTTCTATTTCAGGTTTTCACAATACACAAAGACTTCGCATTTGACAAAAGTGGGAATATGCTGACGAAAGTCTACTTCGTGGATTCGAACTACAACGGGAGCTTATACCAGATTAACTTCTGGGTGCACGCAGTACTTATAAAGCTACTTCCTTGTGTGATTCTAACTGTGATTAGCGCTTGGTTGATTAGAGCATTATACAGAGCAAATAGTAGAAAGAAAGCTCTGAAGGGATACAGTGCTTGTCCTGCAAATACGGTTGTCAATGGCAACGGGAATGTGTTCACGAGGAAATCGACGAAGAGGTCGAAAGCCGAGCGACGGACCGACAGAACGACAAAGATGCTGGTCGCTGTATTACTACTGTTTTTACTCACGGAGTTCCCCCAAGGAATACTAGGTCAGTATTTCAATTTATTGTTTACTTTGTACCGGATTTATTGCGAAATTTATGTTTAGTAAACAAAATTATGGTAGTTAATAAATCTGTACTTTATAATGTTGAACGTACGTTCAAACAATCATTAATCACTAGGTTATATGCATAATCAGTCTATAATATTCATATTGTTGGGAGCTGGGACACAGGCCTCCTCACTTCGAGGGAGTGGTCTGTAATCACCCACGCAGGCCCAGTGCGGGTTGGTAAATGTCAGATGTCTTCAAATCGAATTTTTGGTTCTTGGTCATGCCGATTTGCTCACGATGTATTCCTTCAGCGTTTTAAGAGCAGCGGTGATGAAATTTACTCAAAGTAAAGCGCCTGGCTGGGTTCGAACCCACGATCTAGATGTCGTAAGTCGGGGCCATTACCTCTGGCCACCACTGTTATTTATGGCTAGGTTATGGCTGGATAATAAATTAAGTATACCATCTTCTCTTTTAGCTTGTACCTAAACATTTTGATTTAACAAATTATTAATGTATCTTCTTGGCTTAACCGATCAATCTCCGCGCGTAAACCATGTGTTACAATACAATAGAAAATCAGCGGAGCTTAATAAAGTACTTAGGTATGTGAGGGGTAAATGTTTCAGATAGAAAACCGCCAACAATAAAATAGACCTACTGTTTTAATATCATGTGGGTGTGTTTATTACTTTGGCTGTATAGTACCCATTTATAATTACATTGCCTCATGTAAAGCAATATCTTTGTTTACATCTTCAGTGTGCCCGATTTAACGATTTGGTAACAGAACAGGGATATTGTATTGTATGTAAACAAGATGTTATTCCTCCTGTAAATGTGTTTCATTCTCATTATGTTCGCAATTATATGCGATTTTCTTCTGATCAATATCGATTGGAATCATGATAAATATTATACTAACTGTACATTAGGGTTTCGTTCTTTTATGAGAATTTGAAAACTGTAGTTTTCAATTTTTCTTTCGTTTTTTGGGAAGGTCTTCAGAAAATTTTAGAGCAGTAGCGGACCAGTGGTACGAGTTGCGTATTTTCGACCGTACGTGGGTTCAAAACCACGGCTCGTACGTCGGCGCTTAACTTTGTGTAAATAATTTCATCATCACTACTCTCAAAACGGCGAAGGATAACAACGTGAGCATGGTTTAGAACAAAAAAAAAACGAAGATATGTAACATCTACCAACCCGCACTAGGCCCCCGTGGTAGATTACAGCCCATTTCTTCTCGAAGGCAGTACGGTTGTGTCCCAATAGTGGGAATAGATTGATTGTGCAACAGCGCGACAGCGCGAGGCGAAAACTTAATGGAAATTGTTCTATCAGAATCGCGTCGCGTCTCGCCTATCTGAGTCTTCAGGGTCATGCGAACCCTGCCGGGGCAGCGGGATTGTCCGAAAGGGTTACCGCTACCCCGGAACATAAAGGGCTAAGGAAGGAACACGGATGGATTTTAGTCAGTAAGAGTCTGACACTCCGTTCCGCTCCACCCAGAGCGGGAGGGGTCATATGATTTCCAATCCTTAAAAAAAAAACGGGTCATCCGAACTCCAAAAGATCCTGGTAGCAGTGTATCTCTTGGCTAATGAGTTCTAAAAAATATTTATCAAGTCCTTTTCTTCCTAGGTCTCCTAAGCGGCGTCCTAGGCAGATGTTTCTTCAAGCAGTGTTACGACCTCTTCGGAGAGCTGATGGATGCCCTGGCCCTTCTGAACGGGGCCATCAACTTCGTGCTATACTGTTCCATGTCACGCCAGTTCCGGACGACCTTTGGGCAGATGATACGGAACCGGTGTGCGCCGGCGCAGAGAGCGAACTCACATACTGAGTTACAGACTACGTATGTTTAAGTTTGGTGATAGCTTTGTGTATTATATAATTATAGTGAAAGATAGTCATGTTCTGAAAAACGGCTATATGGGTTCTATCGGTGTTCCGATAGAACCCATATAGCCGTTTAACGCTAGAATAGTTGTGGACTCAATAGGAACTTATAACCAGACAGTACTGAACGCAGTGTTTAAGTGTTGGACTAAAATGTGAACTAAAAGGACTATGGGCTATAGTTGTAAGAAAAAAGTGTTATATGGACAAGTAAAATATCTTAGAGTTCGGCCATTTTTGTGTATAAAATAGCTAAGCTTTTTTTGATTAATGATAAGTATCGATTACGGAAGAGTTGATAATACGAATGTAATTGTTGTTTGTTGAAAATGTAAGCTAGGGTGCGTTCTTGAGTGTGTTACGCTTGTATAATATGTTAGCCGGGGTTGAAAACAGACGTATTGTCTTTCATTATGAACATTTCTTATAACGTTTATCTTGGACCGGAACGTATATTCTGAACGGTGAAGTAAAAGCGGCATGTCCTAGAACCGAAAATTCGAAGACATGTGACATCTACCAACCCTCACTGGGCCCGCGTGGTGGATTACGGCCCACTCCCTCTCACAACGAGGAGGCCTGTGTCCCAGCAGTGGGAACATTATGGGCTGATTATGACTGGACCGGAAGCACGTGTTTCTCAAAGGAAAATAAAATTTGTCAGACGTGTATGTGCGTGAATTACATTCCGTATTAAGTATTTATTTTATTTATTTATTTAAAAAAGAAATTACAAATTTTTATACATGAACAAGGCACACAATTAGACCTCACCCTTGACCCTTGTATTTAGTTGGGTAAGGTGTGAAAATGGGTGTTAGAGTTGTAAAGTCAGGAAAATTTATTGTTATGCTAACAAATTCTGCTCATAATCCTTGTTATGTAAATTGATTGCACTATAACACATTTTTAGCTGTCAGACATTTATGAATGATGCAATAAAGACTAACTGAAATAATACGTAATAAACATAGTGAATCAATCTGACTAGCTTTTTCCCAACTTTGTTGGGGTCAGCTTCCAGTTTAACCAGATGTAACTGAATACCAGTATTTTACATGTAGCGACTGCCTATCTGAGCTATACTACCCAGTTAACACGATACGCCCTGGTAAGACTGGTGGTCAGACTTTTTGACCTTCTGACTACCCGTAACGACCGACTGTCTGTAAGGTAATAAAAATATTGTCGCCAGTAAAAGTCGTAGGACTTATGAAGGATATTTTCCCTTTCACTAGTAAAAAAAGGTGATTGATAGCGCTATCCATTCTATCATCAACTGACCACGACAGAGACAAATTGAATCGTAAATATTCAAGACAGTGATTGAAACTTTAAGCCAGTCTTCTATGAAATAGGGCCGCTACAGAAAATCTGAATATATTGAAACTCAGACTGTTTGGTATTTAACAGAAATTAGACATTGGTATTTAACAGACATTAGACATATTGCTACGTTTCTTTCGATTTTAAACAATCCATACAAGACCGTGAATAAAATATTATAATATAAGTAACTGCCTTTTTTTCTCAAGATTATTTACATATACAACATGTTCCGGAATTAACGCACACCACCAAATTTCCAATTAGAATATTATGTTATTATCATAATACATATGTCGCAGCCAACCGGTTAAATTAGCCGTTTAGTTAACCGCCTAGCCTTTTAACTAAACGGGCGGCCGTTCAACAAACGGCCTGAATGATATTCAATTACAGTTCAGGTTGGAAGTCTGTAACCATTCACGCGCTAGCCAAATTGGTCGCAGTAACTAAGACAGGGCACTCCGACCAAATGGGTTAGGTTAGACGTTAGAGTAAAGCTGTGATCAACCGCGTGCGAGCCGAGAGCGAAGCGATACGAGCACTACTTCTAAAGGCCAGGCGGTTAACTGAACGGCTAATTTAACCAGTTGGCTGCGACACATACACTGTATTTTTACTATTATGTCATCATCATCTGCCTAGCCTTTTCCCAACTACGTTGGGGTCGGCTTCCAGTCTAACCGGTTGCAGCTTAATACCGGTATTTTACATGGAGTGACTGTCTATCTGACCCCCACAATCCAGTTACTAGGTAATACGATATCCCTTGGTAAGACTGGTTGTCACACTTTCGGGCTTCTGACTACCCTCAACGACTGTCAAAGATCTACGATAGACAGCCGGGACCAACGGCTTAACGTGCTTTCCGAGGCACGGAGGGGTCTCGATATGTACCCCACCACATCACTACTATGAATAAAACAGTCATTATTTATTGATTAAATTAGATAACTGATTGTGGTCATATTACAAAATATACGCTCGCACACGTCTAGTCTAGCTTAGTAGGGACTTCGTCCATTTTGTTTTTTTTTTTTACTGTATAGTTGACGAGTGACTGTAATTTGCGTAGTTTTGATTATATTTAGGATACAACATTACCTATTTTAAAAATGCCAGAAATCGATTCAGTAAACGATTCTGAACAAATTAATTTCATCATGTAAATTAATTCAGTTATAATAATAATCCTCCAGACCGAATTTCTGTCATGGCAACCAATCTCATTCAGAGATGATGATGCCTCTCTTAGTCCGATGGGACGGCAATCCGACACGACCGGAGAGAGATCAGGCGCAATTTACTTATTAAATTAAACTGCGTAGGTACCTACGTACCTACATCTCATGACTTTCCCAGTCTGCATTCAAAATTTCAATCAAGTATATATACAATAGTTTAGAATAGCCACTATAGCTAAACGGCTGAAAGTCGGCCCAACATATTAGATATAAAGTTTGTTTGAAAAATCACTTTTTTTAATTTCGATGTTAGGAATTTATTTGATAGTTCCAAAATACCCTTATGCATTAATATTGCCAGTGTTTTCGTTTATTGTCGTCTCTATATTGTATAAAATTTCAATAAGTAAGTATACCTACTTAGCTAGCTTAAAATATTTTAGAGAATCTTGCTTGTATGTGGTAAGGTTATCCTCTACATGTCAGCGATCACCATTACAATTTAATGTGGGCACCTGCTAAATATTATGCAAATAGGTGGGGTACCGAAATAAATTCACAAATGTCACGATCCTTTATACTTTACGGACCGTCCCTAATTAATTGTAGATTCGACTCATTCTGCCTAAAATAATATACAGAAACGAAAACGTTAAAGCGAATTGAAATACACGATATTTTGGGGCCATTTAGTAAAGCATACCTAGGTAAATTTTCCTTCTATACAGGTACAATTTAAAAAGAATGAGGGACTTTTTATGCGACTGTCCTCTCATAAACAAAGGGTGTGTTTGTAAAGATTATGGCGGTATTTTTTCTGCTTACTTAGCAAAGCAAACTAAATGTAAATGGTTAGAAATGCTTACATAAGTCACTATTCAGGTTTACTGTTTTATGGTCGCCTAAGATTTGCATAGCACCCAAGTATTGTATAATATTCTCGTACATTTTGCACGTTTGCACCGAAATTTACGTTCGTGCAGAATCGCTTCAGATCGTGCAAAATAGTCGGCATAATAGAATCATGTTATATTTGCGGACGAAACTTGCATTTGTGAAGGATATGTTCCAGTATCGAATGGCTCTAGGGCTTCTTAAATGGCGTGTCGTTGTCGAGTTAAAGCTGTCACGAGTCTTTTTGATGTAATAAAACGCCTTCCGCTCAGAGCCTGCGCGTGTTTTCATTTTATTGCGAAGCTTGAAGGCAATCAGTCTGCCCAGCCTTTTCCCAACTATATTGGGGTCGGCTTCCAGTCTAACCGGCTGCAGCTGAATACCGGTATTTTACATGCAGCGACTGCTTATCTGACCAAATAGTTTCGTAGTCGTTGTCAGACTTTTGGGCTAACTATCCGTCAAAGATCTACGAATGAAAGCCAGGACAAACGGCTTAACGACATGCATTCCAAGGAGCGAAGGGCTCTCGATATAATAATGGACGGTCACCCATCCACGAACCAACCGCGGCAAGCTTAGTTTAACCTCCGATCGACCCGTGCAGCCGTTATCATTTAGCCACGAGTCCCTAAGCGGAGCTTGAAGGCAAATAAATAAAAAATTCTCAGGTTCCACAAAACAGATTCCTGCAAGATTATAGTTTTTATAAGGAACTTAATTAAGTACCTACATCAAAACCTTTGAATGAAAGCGAAGTCGTTTCCTGGATTTGCATCAATGAGAACTTTGAAATCATGGTAGAACTATTTCAGAGAAATTATTCTTTGAATTCCGCGAAATAATATGCAGGCCCTGGAATTAAACACAAAAGTAACCGCAATGAGCGCGAATTTACACCAAGGAAAACACTACTAATGAATTTAGAAACCAGTGGGGTACCTAATTGCTTCAACCACATTCATTACGTTGTTTACGTTGCTGAGCAGGCAAATTTTACGAAGATATGAAAAACATATGAAGAACTAGCTTCCGCCCGGGGCTTCGACCGCGAGGTATGTCAATAAAAACTATCCTATGTGCATCCCGGAGATGCAATCTATCTCTCTGCCAAATTTTATCGAAATCCGTTCAGTAGTTTAGACGTGAAAACTGAAATGGTAACATACAGACAGACAGACAGACAGTTACTTTCCAATTTATAATATTAGTATGGATATATTAGTATGGATATATTAAATTATTCAGTGTGATTGAAGTGTTTTATGCAATTAGGGTGCCGGGTCCGTACCATCTGTTCAAGCGCAGGGCGGTGTAGTAAGGTGGCATGCAGTAGCTAATCCCTACTTTCTTAGACCGCACATGGTTCAAAATCGCTTGACACCTGGCCCTTTGGCCCCTCTGGACTAATTTTAGTAGAATAGGACAGCACAACAACACCATGATCACCTTTACCCTCCTTTAACAGGACATTGATCAGAAAATGTTCTGCATCACGTCTCGTAAATACAAGGCCAAGTCTGCTTCTCCCATATTTTATGATTTTTATGTATTTACCGGTGAATACGTTAGTATAAAAGTTGGCCAACGACTGGTTATATATTAACGTTCGAGATGTATACAAACTGTTCTTTGTATCCATGATTTAGTACATACATACATAGGTACAACGTTTTATAACATACATCTTTGATCCGTTATGTTTATAAATAAATGTTTAGCATTGTTTAAAAGTCTGTTGATTAGGTAACGATATTTGTATTTAATTTTCGAACTATCCATACTTCCATTCTTAATATTATAAATTCGAAAGTAACTCTGTCTGTCTGTATGTTACCTTTTCACGCCTAAACCACTGAACGGATTTCGATAAAATTTGGCAGAGAGATAGATTGCATTCCGGGGAAGGACATAGGATAGTTTTTATCGACATACCTCGCGGGCGGAGCCGCAGGCGGAAGCTAGTGTGTCTATAAATCATAAAATGCTGAGCTTTTATGTATAAAACTTTTTGACTACCTCAGATTGCAAAAATTGTCTTAGCATGAATGGCTGCAGTATTCATTTTGAAATTAATTTACAGTAGGTACAGATGAGGACTACTATTAAGTAGACGCGAAAAATATCGCGAATAAGTATTAAGTACATAATACATAGGTACTTACTTATCCATATAATGGGCAAGTGTGCTAAATCACCAACATAATACCGAATCTTACAGATTTCAAACGTAAGGCACTTTTAATAAAGCTAAGTACGCGCAAGAAAATGTCGTAAACAAAAAAACCAGCGTAACATAATTTAATTTATAATCTTTTCAAAACTGTTTTCGCAACTATAAACCAGCGTATCTTGTTCGCTCATAATGAGGAAGTTACCTTTACAACCCTACAGAAATGCGCATTAAAATAGGCTATAAAGTAGTCGAGAATAGTCCGCCTATAAATACTAGATATTAGGTTTTTATTGACCTTTTATAGCCAGCTGGACCATTTGCCCCAGCGGTATTGGCAACACACAAACTTTTCAAACGTTTTTTATATTAGAACGTGAATAATGTGAAACCAGAGGGCAATTCTCGTAATTTTAAGCACGTTCACAGTCTGATCTTAGTCTGAATCTGTCAAAAATACCTCTAATTTCCCTACATTTTCGACAAGTTTTCGACATTGGTTATCGCTGAGATGAGATCGCGAAAGGATCTTGAATGTTTTTAATTACGAGAATGGGCCTTCTGATTGTTACCGTTGGTAAATAAAGCCGATTCGTGCACTAAAAAACATTGGTACGTTTTACGATTAAATGAGAAAGTCATTAACTAAGTACGTATAAAATAATGTTTTTTTTGGTAAAGCTTAGTTTTAGTAAACAAGATTTCCTAGAAATCACAAGGAAAATTGTTAGTTATTGTTTGACAAAAAAAATCAAATGAAAGTCCTGAATCTTTTGTTGAACTGTGTGTGTTTCTTTATTTAGTGAAAGTAAATAAATCGTTTTTAAATAAATTCACAAAGACACAATTTTCAGTAGGTAAGTACACTCAATGTGTCAGGTGCAGTACTGACTATTGTTTTTATAAACCAACTAGCTGCGCCCCGCGGTTTCACCCGCGTAAGTGTCGATCTCGTGGCAATATCGGGATAAATAGTAGCCTATATGTTAATTCTGAGTGTCAGATACCTCCATACAAAATTTTATCAAAATTGGTTTAGCCGTTTGAGCGTGAAGAACACACACACACTCACCAACTTTAGCCTTTATAATATTAGTGTGAATAAAAAACCAATAATTATCTTTGCTATTACTTAAACACCAGACTATAGCCAGAGAATGGTAATTGCGTAATACAATAACAGTCCAATGGCGTTCATTTTGACAGTTTAACAACATATATTGCGTTATTTACGTTACTTACAGACAAGATTTTTCGAACATATGAAGCAATGGATTAGTAATATCCTTCAAATTGATTGGGGTTGTGATTTAAAGTGAGTTACGTAATTAGGGTTAACTACTTACTAGGTTTAACTACCTACTATAAACGTCACAAGCACTATTTAGTGATGGGAAAATCAAATCGATTCAAAGACTCGACTCTCGACCCACCCCCGGGGCCTAGCGCCAGCGCTCACGCATACCCAGCCAACAGCCGGTCGATTCTGCTGTTAGAATCTTACCGTGAGAAGTTAGGTGAAGTGAACTGTCATTCCATCTGATGCTAGGGATTGACACTAGTAACAGCTCACTTTCAACTCACTTTACCCACGTTATAACGGTGAGATTTTTACAGAATAGCACTACTGGACAGGACTGAGCGCGAAAATGGCGGGTTACGATTTTTGTACGTAAGTTGGGCACGCGAAGTATGTAGATGCTCTTGGGTTATCTAGGTGTTTCTATATATGTGGTCTGAACAGTCATTTGTTGCTTTAATTTTATTGTATGTCTTGGCAATGTCTCTCATGGTGCTTTATTTCTACAAATCGACATTTCATACGGAGCTCGAGCACGCGTCGCGTCGGCTGTCAAACTGGGTGACATTCGATTATGTAAGCCTAAGTTGGATGTTGAAGTTATTTTGGGTGTAGACGTAAATATTATTATTATTACATTAATAACTTGATGTGCGTAGGGTGTCGGTACATTATTTGCTAGGTAAGTTTGACCATTAAACTAATACAATTCGATATTGTTTTGATTTGTTGTTTTTTTTATAATTTACTTGTTGACTTCACGTTGAATTAGACGTTGTCCTGTCCAATTTTCAATAATTCATACTAAAAACTTTATAAAAACCTTCTTTCAGTTTTTCCCGAATTGTCCAATTTTCCGGTCAACTAAATATTTTTTAATTGTTCAGACTATAACCAACATTAAAAAAAAAATGTCAACCAAATCGGTCCAGCCGCTCTCAAGTGATGCGCTTACCAAAGAAAAGCGCTTCATTTTTATTTTAATGGATCGACTAGCTTCTATCCGCAACTTCGTCCGCGTGAAATTTCTTGCTACTCCGACCCACCCCGTCGCATCGCATCGCCTGCCCGCGCTATTAGTTCGTGATCGCTCAGCGTTTTTTCTATTTGCTCAGCTCCTTAATTCTAACGTGATGTGTGATTACCTATAGATTCTAACGTAACGTAGCCTAAAGGCTCAAGATTTGGGCTAAAAAACGCATAAAAAATAGTAAGTTGTACTAGGAGCTCCAAAGATTTACGCGTTCAAACAAACAAACTTTTCAGCTTTATTGTTAGTATAGTATACGAGTAGATAGATAGAAATGGTAAACAGTCTGCAAAAACTGATCAATTCAGAAATTGTTTAAAGTTTTAACGTTTCCTGAATAAAAACAAATGGTTTGTATTTAAACTAAATTACAGTAGAGCTTTGAAATACACTTCGTAAACACCTCCGTGAATTAACTCATATATCTACTAAGTCCTTGATGTGGCAGCACCCTTAATGTTATTTAACTCCACACATGGACCCGTCGCCGCATAGTTTAAATTTTTCCTCGAGCGAAAGTGGCTTACGAAAATAGGTTGAAACCCACAATAAAATTAGCATACTATTGTTAGTATAATATGGCGCATTTTGTCGCCAATTGTTATGCAGATCACAGGATACAAGCATCGTCATGATATATTAGGGAATTTCGCCTAAAACTAGGACGCACGAACGAAACTTATTTATGAGAATGGATATGAATAGGTGAATGAGTTTTTTATGAGATATTTGGGACCGAGAAGTAAAAGAAGTCTTAGTAACGATGGCAACTTTGAAGTTTTAATCCCTATATTTCGTGTGTACCCTTGGCTGTACCTTTGGTGGTACAGTGGACAATCAATTTTAACCGCTATACCCTTTTTTTTTTTTTTTTTTTTAGGATGGGAAATCATCAAATGACCCCTCCCGCTCTGGGTGGAGCGGAAGGGAGTGTCAGACTCTTACTGACTAAAACCCATCCGTGTTCCTTCCTTAGCCCTTTATGTTCCGGGGCAGCGGTAACCCTTTCGGACAATCCCGCTGCCCCGGCAGGCTTCGGCCCTGACGGGCCCCTCCTTCGATGCTGACATCTCTTTGAGGCGCGCGTGGAACACATACGCGCCGTCCGGCACGGGCCTGGTCCTGATCGGACGGCGAGCTACCCATTACTCGCCGTCCGCAGGCCCGCGCCTACGGTGGCCGGGAGTCGTCACGCGGCTCCCGACGCCCGGAGCGTCTACCGCGGCGGCTGGGACGGGCGGCCCTCTCAGCTCTCTCCCTCGCCCATCCCGCCACCTCCTTCGCTAGCATGACTGCTTCGCAGAAGGAGGTGACTGCCTCCCACTCCCTCTCACCCCGGACCATGGCTTGGACCAGGGCCGGGCGCGAGAGGTCGCCGCCGCTGCCGATCGCCTCTACGAGGACACGGCGGTGCTCTGCCCAAGCCGGGCAGACCTCCACCGTATGCTCCACCGTGTCCTCAGGGCGATCCTCGCAGTGGTGACACCCGGGCGTTTCCTCCCGCCTGATGATGTGCAGGAACCTCCCGAAACATCCGTGTCCGGTGAGGACCCGCGTCAGGCGGTAGGTGAGGGCGCCGTGACGCCTCTCTAGCCACTCCTCAAAGAGGGGCCTTACCGCCGCTATCGCGGCGTGCCCTGCGCTGGGTTGCGACAGTCGCGCTTTCCATGCCGCCATGAGATCGCGCCGGAGGTCCGTCCGCTCCGCAGCAATTTGCCGCGGAAGCGGGTTTTCCCCCCGGCGTAGTGCCTCCGCGCGCCACTCATACAGGCGCGCGAGGACTATCGCCTCCAGATCCCATGGCGGCAGTCCGGCAAGGAGGCTTGCCGCCTCGCGCGAGATCGTGCGGTACCCCCGTATCAGCCGTATGGCGACCACCTTTTGGGGCGCGTTCAGGTAGTGGGCGGCTCGAAGCCGCAGTGAACGCGCCCACACCGGGGCGCCATATACGGCCATGGACCGCACGACCCCCGCGTAAAGCCTCCGGCAGGAGGCGTTTGGCCCCCTCAGGTTTGGCAGGAGCCGCTTGAAAGCGGCCCCAGCCCGTTCCAGTTTGGGGGCCAAACGTCGGAAATGCTCGACGAAGTTCCACCGGCTGTCGAGGACGAGACCCAGGTATTTCATCGTCGTCTCGACGCCGATGTGAACCCCTCCTACCGTTAGTTGGGATCCCGATGGTGGCCCGTTCCGAAGCCCATGAAATGTCATGGCTTCGGACTTGTGCAGAGCCACCTCGAGACCCAACTGCCGGATCCTCTCCACGACTATCGCAACCCCGCGTGTCATAACGTCGGCCGCCGCCTGATGCGACCTCCCCTGCGCCAGGACCAGCGTGTCGTCAGCGTAGCAAACTACGCTGACGCCATCAGGGAGGTCTGCCCGCAGCACCCAGTCGTAACCGATGTCCCACAGGAGCGGCCCCAAGACCGATCCCTGTGGGACACCGCACGACATCTCTCGCCGGTTCCATTCCCCATCGCGACCGGGGTAGATGACGGCTCTGTCCGTCAAATACGCCCCGACTATTCGACGGAGGTAGGTCGGCACCCGGTGATACCGGAGTGCCTCCCCAATGCAGCTCCAGGGCAGGGTGTTAAACGCGTTGGCGATGTCGAGTGACACCGCCACGACCACCCCACCCCGGGACACCGCGTCCCCCGTCGTGAGGGCTCTCACGCGCATGATGGCGTCCACCGTCGAGCGCCCCTTGCGGAAGCCAAACTGGCTATCCGCAAGATCCGGCCCCGTCCTCACCAGGTGCCCGACGAGGCGGCCCGCAATCACTCTTTCAAAGAGCTTGCCGACCTCGTCGAGCAGCACGATGGGCCGGAATGCGGACGGGGAGTCCGCAGGGCGCCCTGGCTTCCGAATGAGGACCAGCTTCCCCGTCTTCCAACGGAGTGGAAACTGGCCCCTCTCCATACATGCGCTTAAGAGCGCCTCCAGTCGGGGTAACCGCTATACCCTTGGCCGTGAAACCCGATCAAATTAAACGAGCAGGCGTCATTAATTGAAATCTTATTTTTAATTGTACCATCAAGGGAACAGCTAAGGGTACATAGGAAAAAAAGGGGTTTTAATCCCGTGTGAGAGCGTAGTATAATGAGGTCGCTCACATACACACACACATAAAAGACACACAAAGATTGCGGAATGCAATAAATGATTGACTATTAAGGTCCACACAGAAGAAGAAATTCGAAATTTCTTAAGTTTTTTTGCAATTTGCAGGTCAGTGTCATCATCGCCCTAAGTTCATTATAATCCTATTCATTGATATTTCATGAAATAGTCATTCATAAGGGTTACATGAACATACAGGGTTGTATTGATGAATTTAATGGACTATAATTCTGTAAATACGTACTTGTTACGGTCGCGAGTCATATTTTGTTCAACATACAACCTGACACTGGCCTAAATTTCGCAGGCTACCCTGGAGCTTGCCCGTTAATATGTCAAAGTAACCGATCAATCAATAGACGAAGTGTGGCAACATTGTGCTAGCCATTGGTCACTGTTTGTGGAAAGTTTGCAATCCATCTATAATCTATGAAGTCTGACAGCCATCAGTCAATGTTTATGGATTCTATAATATAGTAAATTGCGCCCTATATCTAGTTAGCAACACTGAATAGGCGTTTTTAGTTGCCAGATGGACTGTGCCCAAACTTTTCGTATATAATATATATTAATTAGCTGACGATAAAATAAAGATAAATTGTGGCTAGTTCTATCCAATACTGGGAACCGATTATTACTATCCGATTCGGTTGCTAATGCGACCAGTCCATATAGAGCTATTATATAATTATTGTGTGTTCCAAGGAGGCTAATATCGTTTGGGACTAATACAAATGATCATTGTCGATTATTATAGTAGGCTAGATCTATTGTTATTAAATTTTCCAATGACTCAACGCATTTATATTTAATGAGTGCATTGCATGATTATAGCAATAAATGGTATGAACATTTTGAATGAATTATTGTTGAGTAGTGCATTCATTCTGCACAGTGAGTCGTCTGAAATTGTCCGTACAATGCACCTCCGCCCGGAACGGACTCGGTCTAGCAAAAATAATCTTTTATGGCACTCGTACAGAACGTTATAACTAAAGGTTGAGAATTATTTAAATGCTAGTGCTCGTATCTACGTTTTATCCGTTACTCCAATTTAATACCGACCAAGAATGTTGAGACATATGGTCTGAATTTTGATCTATATCTATCCTTTAACTTCACGAACCGCTAACTCCCAAAGTTCTTTAGTCAGTAAATTATTGTGATGAGCCGAAATGTTGAGCAGATGAAAACTTTCAATCAGGTTTAATACAAACATCTCAGATTGTTCTAAAATATTGAAAAGTTATGGAAACCGATCCGTTTTATTGTTATCAAAACTCTAAGCAAATATACACAATTGACAATTTGAAGTTGAAAACTTCTCACATTCTAGCATGTTGCGGACACCAGGGTGCTAACTCTCGAATATAATTCCGATAGATCGACATTGGTCAAACGTCAGTTGGTCGAGTTAAACGTCAGGGATTGGCTAGACTCAGTGAGTCCAGCCAATCCCTGACGTTTGACTGACAATTCCAATGTCGATCTATCGGAATTATATTCGAGAGTTAGCACCCAGCCCGTAAAAGCATTATTAGCCGCTGTGAGAGGGAGTGGACTGTAATCTACCACGCGGGCCCAGTGCGGGTTGGTAGATGTCAGAACTTTTGAAATCATTGTGTCAGACCAATATCTCCATAACCAGACGGTTCCCATGGTATGGTTCAGTACAAAAAAGTGACTTTCGGCTTCGTTTAACGTCTTTTTAAACCCATTATGGTCAGACACTTTCGCATTTGCATACCTATAATATTAGTAGATTGTAATGGCAAAAATAAGATTCATATAATTAAATGATACGAATTATACATTTATAATAGTTAAATGATAGTTAAAGTAAGCAGTTACTACGCCTGTAAATATAGTTTAAGATTTAAATGTCAAACTTTGTACCTACTTATATCTGTTTTTGACATAAGGTTGATATATTTATATCACATTAGGTAGCCAGAGTCAATGGTAAACTTACCTTTATCTTTACTAAAGTTATTGTGGTTTACTTAATGTGATATTAGCCTTATACAGAGTCAAGTTTCGCTAGCTAATTTAATTTGAGGAAAACTTTAAAAATAGTGGAAGGGTGGGGGGCATGACGAGCGTAACTGAGCGTAATTTGTTGAAAACTATTTTAATTTCTTCGGGTTGCTCATTTTTACAAACCGCGCGAAAACGCGCGAAACGAGCGAGCGAGCGTCTATTGTTGCTCGAGTGTGCATCTACCATAATTTAACTTGTTGTTAATATTATTGTGTTTTTATTATGAAATATAAATAAATATGCTTTCGACAAAAAAAAAATCGACCCAAACAAAAATCGGCATTTTTTATTTTTATTATCTATATTCCTACTTGATCAATCAATTAATCTGCCTAGCCATTTCCCAGCTGTGTTGGCGTCGGTTTCCAGTCTCACCGGATGCAGCGGAATATCAGTATTAGCGCGACTGCCTATCTGACTTCCACAACCCGGTAACTGGGCAACACGATACCCCTTGGTAAGACTTTTGGGCTTCTGACTACCCGTAACGACTGTCAAAGATCTACGAATGACTGTCAGGACCAACGGCTTAACGTGCTATCCGAAATAAGAAGGGGTCTCGATAAGTGATGTATGGTCACCCATCTACGAACCAATCATCGCCCTGTGCCCTAATTCACTATGACCGCTTAACGATTCCTTACTTTGAAACAGCGTCAATTCCTTAGCAATTCCCGCCAATATCGCGTTCATTGTGCAGCTGTTTTTAGCCACAAGCCCCTCTCTTAAATAATAAATACCCACCCAAATTCCCTTAGAATAATTTCTCAAAGTATCACAAATTGATTTCTTGATCTTTCCTGTCGGTAGAATTAATTAATTTAACTGAAGGAGATTAATGGCATTAGTAATCAAGTAATTAATGTAATGGGTGTCTGTTGACTTGACAGCGGGTTCGCTCGCGTGTTGTAATACAACATGAAACCTTCTTCGTTAATATAACCTTCTTTTCATGTCTAAAAACACCTTGGATAGCAGACACCGTCCTTTAATTTAAAATAATTATAAGAATTGTTTCAATACTTTATCATCATTTGGAAGCCGACCCTAATATGCTTGGGGTCAGCATCCAGTCTATCCAGATGCAGCTGAATACCAGTATTTTACATGGAGCGACTGCCTATCTGACCTCCAGTTACTGGGTAACTCGATACCCCTTGATAAAACTATTTGTCAGACTTGGGCTTCTGTCTACCCGTAACGACTGTCAAAGATCTACGAATGACAGTCAGGACCAACGGCTTAACGTGCTTTCTGACGTACTGGGGGTTCTCGAATGGATGATCACCCATCCACGAACCGATCGCGGCAAACGTAGCTTAACCTTCATTCGACTCGTGCGGCTGCTATTATTTAGGCACCTCCCTATTAGATGTATCTACTAGTAGGTAAATGCATATATTGTTACCTCCACTACCCAATTACTAGAGAACACGGTATGCCAAGGTTAGTCTGGTAGTCAGAACTTAGGAACTCCAATTGTTACAATATAACATTATGATTCTGAATATGTCATGTTCGACCATTAGATACTATACGCAATTTTCTAAGGGAAAACAATTGAAATAATAAAAACAAGGAAATATTTATTTTTGCACAATCCGTGTAATCGTAAGAGCAGGTAAGTGGTCGTAGGTAAGCAGACAGGCGCTTTACTTTGTGTGAAGGAAAACATCGTAATGTAACCAGCATCTTCTACAACCAAAAATTCGAAGACATGTGACATCCACCAACCCGCACTGGGCCCGTGTGGTGAATTATGGCCCACTCCCTCTCATAGAGAGGTCTCATAGATTCTGCCACATATTTAAACCAGTCTTAAATCCTGGCTATGTTAGTTATAGCCTCGGGATTTCTAAACATATTATAAATTCATGCGACTTTCCGTGTATGTCTGTGTAACCGCATTGCTTCTTCGAAACTCCGAATATTTATTCCGGAAGGTTTATGTGTAAAAAATTATAATATTAAAGTAACCTAATTATAATAAAGATGTTGATGTTTCGTCAAGCCGTAAAAACCTTGTGAAGTAGGGGCGGGTTGCTAATTAATAAATTACTCTCATTATTTCAACACCGTTGCCAGTGTCCGTTTTTTGTGTCGGTTTGAAAACAATACGTAATTTTTACTTTTGTAATTTCTTAAACGTGTGTGTCCCGTGGTCCCTCCTATGGTCCCTGGAAGGTACCACGGGGATTTTCATTACCCGTGGTCCCTCCGAGAAATTAACTTGAAAGTTTTAAAATATCATCAACATCTGCCTAGCTTTTCCTAACTACGTTGAGGACAGATTCCAGACTAACCGGGTGCAGCCGAATTATGAGCAGTATTTTGCATGAAGCGAGTGCCTGTCTGACCTCAACAACCGAGTTACTGGGCTATAATAAGATGGCCTTGAGACTGGTTGTAAGACTTTCGGGCATCTGACGACCCGTAACAGTGAAAGTTTTAAAATATTGGGTCACGAAATGTTAGTGGTTTATTTTTAAGAAGAGTTTTTTTTTTAGGATGGGAAATCATCAAATGACCCCTCCCGCTCTGGGTGGAGCGGAAGGGAGTGTCGGAGTCTTACTGACTAAAACCCATCTGTATTCCTTCCTTAGCCCTTTATGTTCCTGGGTAGCGGTAACCCTTTCTGGGTAGTGGCAATCCCGCTGGTGAAGTGAGACCTTAAGTAATAATGAAATAATTGCTAACCGTTTGTCGTATCTGTCTGCAGACACATGTCTAGGTTCATGAGTGTTAATTCTATTGTGACCCACTTTGAATTTTCCACCGTCATTAAAATAGATAACACTACAAAATAACAGCTGGTAAATCTCATGTCAGGAAAAATTCAAAAATAGAAAAGCCGTCGAAATGCCATTTATTATGTTAAAACATCACGACTGTATTTCCCTATGAGTTAAGCAGAGATGGTGGGTAAGGTACACCCACATCGACTCCCGGCTGGTTCTGAAAATATCCACATGGGAAATTAAAAAAAAAAATCCTTGTGCGAGTTTTTGTGAATTTTTTATATACTTATTAAAATTAAAATGTTTAAAAGTATATTTTGTCTCTTTTGGTAGCTCTTTTAATTAAACATAAGAATAAGTTTAAATGAGTCCCGACATCTTTTAATGTCATTTTTATGTTCGAGATGATCACTTCATATTTTTAAACTCTCGCCAGAGCCCCCGAAATTAGGAGAATTTATAAAGATCACTCTTCGAGAGAATACGCAAAGGAGGTGTTGCAAAGGGAATATAAAGTGATGTTTTTGGACAACTTATTATGAGAATTACACCAGATTTTCCATTCTGTTCGGATATCTGCAATTTATGAAATCACCTTCTTAATAGTCTTCTTCTTAGCGTGTCGATGGCAATCTAAATGGACTCGGTCCAGAATTAGGCAACGTGTTCGGCGCCGTCACTACGTCCATCAGTTCCTGTAACGTGCAGCTGACAGGACATGCAGGACATGATATTAAGTGTGATGATATCGTTTGTAGTACAGCACTACATTTACACTCCAAGGCGAAGTTGTCTATAAATCCCTGTATTTACGCATAACGCCGAGATTCGGGTGAGAACCCGAAGCACGGTAATGCAGTGTTTGCTGCTCCCGGGCGTAAGCATATGATCCACCAAGTGCTCAATAGTCTACTAAATGCAAGAGTGGTCTTGGTTGACTTAATTTGCGATAGACTATCGAAAATGAAGGCCACTAAACTAGGCTAAATTGTTTTGTTTTGTCTAGGTCTGTGCACAGCCTTAGCACCCCGAGTCCTGTTTCCGGATTAAAAAAATCATTTCTTCTTTTTGTTTTGAAGTTCTCTTAATTCAATATAATAATAAGGCCATAAAGGTTAACGAACCTTTATGGCCTTATAACAAAACAAGGTTTATCCTTAGACCCAGGTTGAAACCATCGAGCCTTTTTTAAATTTTGAACTATAATCCGATAAAATACAAAAACAGTAGACAGTAACAGTAGTTCTTATTACAAAAACTAGAGATGAAATAAGTTGTCAATTTTACACTAAGAACATAACGTTTGTTGGTTTAGCCTTGGTCTTAAAGTTAAAACTCGTTTTTATGTTTTCTATTTCCGCATCATCATCATCACTTCAGCCGAAAGACGTCCATTGCTGGACATAGGCCTCCCCCAAGCACCTCCACTTTGACCGATTCTGTGCTTTCGTGCACAAGGTTGTCGGTCCACCTTGTGGGATTTCCCCATAGACACAGTCGAATTATGTGATGTCACGTCAGTCTTAAATGTCTTAAGCGAGTATAGACCTCCGCCTATCTCTTAGGAAGATATACCTGTACTTGTGTATAGAACTGAAACGTGCTCATCAATGTCAGTCGAGGAACTGGGGTAATCCAGATTGAACTGCGAGAAAAAGTTTGAATGCATAAGTGGGGGGCACAGTAACGTGTCTGGTAAGTTTGTATATGATTGATTTATGATCTTACTAGTGACCCGCCTTGCTTCACATGGTTTTTACGATTAGACTAAATATGGAGATTTCTCTATTTAGTATAATGTTATGTATATGGGGTTATTGGTAAAACATCTAACAACCTTGCAGGACTGGATTACTAACATCAGAAACAACAACTTTTGTTCTATGACTTCACGGAATTTCTCAGTATTAGCCCGGAGTTTGGATTTGTGCCCCGTTGAAGGCTCGCCCACTGGTACTTGTTACATAATTGGTACTACATGATACGGCGAAGTACTAAGATACACCTCTGCCTAAAGTAACCCTTCGGGATTACACGATTACGTGTAATGTTATGATAGGAAAGTACGTTGAACCTTAAAATAAAATTGGTATGAACATTTAAAACAGAAAAGCTTATTTTCCTATATTTCCTATGCACAGAAGTCGACGTTCGAGTGCCTAGAATAAGCCGTGGAACGCTTTACATTTTTATGGAAAATATTCATGTGCTGATCAGATAATATACTTAATAAAAATGCAAAATCTACATGCCAATAACCTATGCAAAAGACATAAATCTTGGGCTAAGCGGGCACTGTGATGTGATTTTTTTATTAATAATACAATTTTTCAGGCGATTATTTACCGCATTGCGCTGACTTTAGTATGTGTTCATAGAATGGCGATTATATTGAGAAAAAAAAATTCGTAAAATTCGTTTACTTCGCAGTACAGGTTGATCCGCCGCGCTTGGTGTGTTCCATAGATGTCAGTCCCAACCACCACCATCATCACCATTGGGACCATCTTTAGCGCCTCGGAAAGCTCGTGAAGCCGTTGGGCCCGGCCGTAATTCGTGGATTTTTGGCAGTCGTTACGGTGCGTCAAAAGCCTGAAAGTCTGACAACCAGTCTTACCAAGGGGTATCGTATCACCCAATAACTGGGTTGTGAAGGTCTAATAGGCAGTCGCTTTATGTACCTAAAATACTGGTATTCAGTTGCATCTGAAGAGACTAGGTGCCGACTACAGTACTTATTTATTTATAAACCTTTTAAATAAAGCACCACTGCTGAGCATGAGACCCTGGGTTCAATTCCCGGGTCGGGCTGTTATTGGGTTTTCGATCTGGAATTTCTCAGTGGCAGCCCGGAGTCTGGATTTGTGCCCGGTTGATGGCAATAGGCTCGCCCACTATTACAATAATTGGTGAAATGTGAGTGCACTATAGGTACACCTCAGCCTTACCCTTTGGGGAATACAGGCGTGATGTTATGATGTTATAAATTAAACTTCTATATACCTACCTATAACTTCCGGAATAAATTGTCTAAATTAACACATTAGGTACAGTGCGCAAACTGTAACCTCATAATTCAGCATACGATTGTAGACAACCTAGCGCAGAAATTGTCGTCAGTTTTGAAAAAAAAATGCTGTTTCTTACAAAAGTGTACTTACTCGTACCTACGCAGTCAAAATGTATGGAACAACAATTTTTTTTTTTAGTAGCAATAGTTATTTCTTTATTTAAACTTTTCGCACAAAAAGGAACAAAGGGGGACTTAATGCCTTAGGCATTCTCTACCAGTCAACCAAGGGTGGTGAAGAGATTAGATGGCAGGTGCTTTGGTTGAGGAACAATGATTAAAAAAAATATTAAGACTAGGTACACAAATACATAAATAGTTTATATACACATATATAATATACATATACTTATAATATATATACATACAAATTCAAGAGAAAGAGATGTTGAGATGACTCTACGCTATTTGTTATGAAAATAACTCTGCAATTTCCGCTTAAATGCATACCGACTGGTAGCCGTCCTGATATCAAGAGGAAGCGCGAATGGACTGAATATGAAAGGAGGAATGAACAAAGTCAGAAGTATGAGAAGGACAAAGTAGGAGAAGATTGTTAGAAGGAACGCAAATTCTTAGCGTGAGAAGAACATAGATATTGGAAGTGAGACACGAGATAAGAAGGAGGAGTGGGTGGGTGGTGGTGGAGTTGAGAAGAGAAAAAAGCGTGGTCAAAGCGCGCAAACTTCTTCTTTGGCGAATTGTCATCCATTTGAGCTCAGACCTATAGCTTGACACATGGTCATATTTCTTAAGGTTGAAAATGAACCGGATCACATTGTTGAGCAATCTGTCGAGCTTATCCAGCAAAACCGCATTCAAGTCAAAGTAGCACACGTCACCATAGTTGATTATGGGGAAAATCAAGGTCTGCACAAGCATGGTTTTCGTCTTAGCAAGCAAAAAGTTTCTCAGATGGTACAGGGATCGCAAAGTACCGTTGACCCTTTGACTAACATTAGAGACCTGGCGTTGCCAGCTAAGTGTAGAGTCAAGATGCAAACCGAGATCTTATCCTATATAATAATATAGCGAGAAAAAATTATCCTATATAATAATATAGCGTAGCTCATAAATATGTTCTCTTTATGAAAAGATTTTTGATTGCTGTGAAAAACTGAACTTATATGAATAAAATTTCATATTTTACGAAATTCATGATTACATTTTCCATTCAGAGTCGCCCACTACAGAAATTGTAGGCGTGCAATAAAATATTTAATTCAATTGATACACATTTCTTCATATCTTTTTCATATTTCTGACAATTTTATTCCCATCCACGGAGTAATTCCCATCACACAAGTACAACGGAAAATATAAATTTTTAATCGAATTGACAGATTGGTTTGTGAAACTATGAATATTTCACATTTTTACATCCATATTAATCTTTGTGATAGATTGGTGATTTCTGCCAATGAAAAAAGAACCTTGTGCAAAAAATGTAAGGTTTTAAAACGTTTAAATAAATACATCTATTTATTGCAGAGTAGTTACATGTCCATAGTTGTTAGTAACAAAGGTCTTAAAACTGTGTTATTAGTCAATACTGAAAATCGAAAACAAAACATCATTCAGACCCTCAAAATTCAAATAATCCTACTATCCTACTTCCGACTAATATTTTAAACGCGAAAGTTTGTGAGGATGGATTGATTTTACTTTTTTATGAAATGAATGATGATGAATGAATTTTTATGAAACTTTACAGTAATATAGCTTAGCTTATACATCAAATTAACACAAAGGATACTATTTGTCTAGATATTTCCACGGGATCGACACTTATGCGGGTGAAACCGCGGGGCGCTGCTAGTAAAATCATAAAACCACCAATGTAAAAAAAAAAAAACTCATAGTAATATGATTTTTAGACTGTGGTAACAGTGTCCTCTCGTCACAAAAAATAATAATAAATAATAATAATAAATCTACTGATAGGCATAGAAACGCTCTGACACGATTTTGAAAGTAGACTTTTTGTTGCACAAACCCTTTTAATGAATACTAGCGATTTGCCCTTGATTCGCACATATAGTGGCGTCATAAACCGAGATTTCTGTTTTAAAGTTAATCATTAAAGTTTTATACGAAACCGTTGGGTAGCTTAGAATAACATTTTTTGCGGGACTTTAGCGGGCACACCAAACGAAATACACACGGATTTTTTAGGGTTCCGTACCCAAAGGGTAAAAACGGGACCCTATTACTAAGACACCACTGTCCGTCTGTCTGTCTGTCTGTCACCAGGCTGTATCTCATGAACCGTGATAGCTATACAGCTCAAATTTTCACAGAATGTGTATTTTTACTAAAAACAGAATAAAATATTTAAGGGGAGCTCCCATACAAAAAACGTAATTTTTTTTGGCGTTATTTTTTAAGTAGTGGTAAATATTGTATGGTGTTACGGAACCCTTCGTGTGCGAGTAACTCGCACTTGGCCGGTTTTTATACTATTTATCGTTTTATACTTCTGCTGCCTGTCAAAAACTTTGTTGTCGTTCGCGAACCCACCGTTTGACCCATTTTAGGTACAGAGGCCAGCACATCAAGCTACCCCAATCTGTCAAATTTTCCCAATTGAATATGAACCTTATTTGTTTGTGGTAAAGTTGAAAATCTATCAAAGAAATTTGACAGATTGGGGTAGCTTGATGTGCTGGCCTCTGTACATAGGTAAGTACTTTGAAATATACAGGGTGGCAGAAACATCGACGCGAAAACTCTAACTATGAATTTAGCACATCATCAAATTGTTTGTGGGTTATATAAAAAAAAAAAGCATTATATACACTAACCCAAAGAATCCAAAAGTCACTTTCATTCGTTCACTATTATTATTATATTATTTACCGACAGTTCTATGCATAGACTCATTCCCAATAATATTAATATTGTAGTTAGGGCTGATTTTTCCATCACCAGATAACTTTTATTCGAAGAATAAAATTGACGTTTGACAGTTTTTGTGTGAAATAACTGTCAAAATTGCAAAATTATTCCCTGAATAAAGTTAAGGTGATGATTGGAAAATAAGCCCATAGTGTTTTTACAAGCAATCTGTAAAATGGTAGGCAAATAGCGGTATCTATGAGTTTCTTCATGGGAAGATTGTTTTAGCAACTAGTGTTGGTAACGTTGGAAAGCTTTGGTCTCAAGTAGTTTATGTTGTCGATGATAGATGGCGTTACCGACTGGTTACAGTTTCGAATCGCCTTCCACAAGTTCTTGTGTTTTGATGCAAGCATTAGATTATATACAGGTAGAATACTCTTTATCATATACACCATATAAATTTGGAAATTTTACAAAGGGTGACGACACAATGGGCAGTCATGCATTATAATAGAAGTAAAAGTATAGAACCAGAGTTTAAAAAAAAAAAACTATCTCCAATTAAGTAGGTACGACTGTAACTGCAGTTCAGGTTACTTGGACACTTACCACAAAGACGTTTTTCTCATATTATTATTTATTACCCTCAAAAACTTCTTCAATCAAGTCCAATCTATGTAGGTTTGTACCTACCTACTTGTCGACCTTAAATCATGTATTTGAAATAGGCACATGATTATGTAACTAGGCACATGGCATATAAGCTAGCAGACTTAAAATAATAACTGACTTGACTCGCGAGGTTGTCGACATGTTGTGGGATGTGGACTAGGAATCACCACTCAGCAATTATTGTGCCAATAGTCGTGATAGCCAATGGGTTAATAGCCAAGAGCCTCGATCAACACTTGAGGAGGCTCTCGTTGGAACACCGCCGCCGGTAGCTTGGACCCTGTTCCCGATACCGGTGGGCTACTATTTTTTTATATTTTTAATGTTTTTATATTATAATATTTAAAATATAATTAATGTGTAAATAATAAAAAAAATATTAAGGAAATAAATAATAATGTTAGTAAAAAGTGTGTTGTTGTTTATGTTAATGTTAATAATGTTAATGTTAATTATTTTTTATTTCCTTTATTTATTAATGAAATAAAGGAAATTACAATAATTACATTACATTTGTATTTAAAAACAAATAAATAATCATAGGGCATAAAAAAATTCGTCAGCATCAGAAAATAGAATTGATTCTAGTTGATTCACTATTTACCTAGTCGTCCGGGATAGGTACCGCTCAACAAATTACTAGATATATTGTGCAACAAGACACTTCAAGCAGAACGAAGTATGGAAAAATTTCCTGGACCAATTTATTTGAACCTAAGTGCCAAAAGTTGGAAACGTTACGTTAGCATATGTTCAACACAGAACTTAATATGTGAACGGCTGCAGTTTGGCGAAAGTTATACGAGTATGTTCGACTGAAGTTTATAGCACATGTTTTGGGCAGCTGTTTCTGGCTATTTGAGTACCGTATACTAATACGAGCTGAGTCTGAAACTTTTGGAAACGACAGTTTTATAGGTACGACTAAGAAGATATACCTACGTGTATCTCGTTATTATCAGCCGTATTTTATTTAACCATACTGGGCGTACACACGGCTACACATCAAGCTATACATAACCAGTATAAGCTGACTTCTGATTGTACGAAAAACCTATGCAATGCGAGGTCAGCTAAAACAGGAATTGTATAGCTTGATGTGTAGCAGTGCGTACCATGGGTAGTATTGGTTATTGCGCAATAGAACAACCGTTTGCAGTTAAAATCAGATTATAATTTCACGAACAAATTAATCATATTTTATCAGCATCACACACTGTGGGTAGGTACACACACAGCTTAACGATACGGAACGCGAGACAGTTTCTGAGGACATGTTGTTCGTTTGATGTCCGATGATCAAGAGAGCACTGCTCCACACCGCTCTCTTAGCTGTAACTCTCCTCGACCCCTACGAACTCAGGCTAGACTCTGTCGAACGCCACCAGATGGCGTTGACGTTCCGAATAGTCAAACGAATGACTCTGACATACACACACTAGCTGTACCGCGACTTCGTTCGCGGGTTTATATTTTTTTTGCGTAGAATTTAACTGTTTTTCTAAAATAAAATAAATATTATTTTATTTTAGAAAAACAGTTAAATTTATTATTATTACTATCGAGCGAGCACCATTCACGAATGTTCGTCTGACGCGCCGTCGCGCACAGATGCGCGTCGCGGCGCGAAGGCGCGCGTTGCCGTGCAAAACATGACGCGTCGCGTCGCGTCGCTTCGACTCTGCGAAAGTGTGAGTTGAGCCTAATACGAATTTTTTCCACTTAGTTTATATATTAATGATGTTTTAACTGATATTTACATAGCAAGTAGTATTAATTGAATTGGTGTGGGGTAGATACAACTAAAAGTAAAAACGAAAATGCAGAACCAACGACACCGACTTCCGAAATTAAAGTAATTTTTCACTTTGTAGTGTTTTTGGTCAGTGGGTCGTCTTAGGGGCGCATTTTTTTTAGAACTCGGTTGTTTTTTTTGGAAGTTTTTATTCGGAAACTCATCGTCGAAGGGTCCTGAGAAGTTGCCAATAGGATGTCCCATTGCATCGGGCACACTGTTACATAATAATAATATTAGTTTTCGACAGTTAATTAGCTCTTCGTAATAAATAAAATTAAAAGTTTTGAATGCATTTTCAACTAATAATGATCTTGTTTGACGTAAAGATCCCTGTCCTCCCTTTTTTCGTTCTGAGTAGTGTAAATTAACGTCAACCTAATTAGTGTTCCGTGAAACTAGAAATTAAGGTGAAAGTTGGCGTCATTGCGACACAAGAAGAAAGATGTTGTGACTAGGGATGGGCCGAAAATTCGTTTTATGTTCGGTATTCGACGTATTCAGCAGGTTTACCGAATATTCGTATTCGGCCGATTATTCGGCAAAATAAAAACAGTCTATTGAATAAAAGTTGCTTCTACAACATTATTTTTAGTATATGCGAAACCTGAATATATTTTGTTCAGAATAATTAACTGAATCGATTTCAATAATTTTTACACCATGTTATATTTTGTCCCAAAAATATTTAATCACTAGTTAATTACAATAAAATCGCCGTACAGTTAGGTAACTACTGCCAAACTATTATCAATAAGCGTACGATGCTGGGGGAGCATAAAACATGGTCACCCCGGCCGCGCCGCGTGGTGAGCATGTTTTTGAACGGACAACCATGTAACTTATCAAGCTTATAACTTTGTGATTTCTCATGATACTGTTTTGAAATTTTGTACATAGATTCTTTACATAAAAATACTAGATACATGTTTCGGGTTTCGCATATACTAAAAATAATGTTGTATATGAGAATAAAAAAGTGGTAGGTTTGTATAGTTTTAACCTTATAATTATTCACTATTAATCAGTCTTTAAAAAATCAGTCAGCACAATCTTTTTATAATTAGCAAATAAAAGTATGTAACACAATAAATCTTATTTATCTGTTCGAAAGACATTTGGTGATATTTAACGCGCTCGACAAGCACAGTCTTGAAATATTGATATGCATAATAAAGCGTGACAAATCCTGCCGAATAAGTATTCGGTTCGGTAAACTTTTAACTGAACATTCGGCCGATTATTCGTTTTCGGTAAAACCCGTGTAAGACCTATCAGTAATTCTGAGAAAACAGCTGGTTGGGACAAAGAAATAGCAGATTCGCATAAATACGATCAGCATAGTAATACAATGTTCTCACTGCTGGGACACTGGGAAGGACTTCCCCTCTGCGAATGGGCTGCGATCCACCACGCGGGCCCAGCGCGGGTTGTTGGATCAGGATGGCACATAATGTCTTCGATTTTTAGTTCTAGAACATTATCAGTTTCCTCACGATGTATTCCTTAACCTCTCACACGTCTGGCCCCCGCCAGTCGAAACGCCCCACGTGTCAGCGCAGTTGAAAGGGCGTCGTAAAGTCATTGTTAGAACAATGACACTGTTATGTACACTTGGTGTACCGTTGACGTGTCGAGCACTTTCTTTTATGTACATTTGAGGCTTGAGGGGTTAAAATTTGATTATCTTTGTAAACGACCTTCCTTATTGTTTCTTTAACTCCACGCCATTCTTATTCGCCGATGATTTGAAAATAGTCCGCATTATAGATTCTGCAGCCGATTCAACATTACTTCAAGAAGACTTGTACAGACTCTTAAACTGGTGTAAGGATAATAATATGCAACTTAATGTAGAAAAATGTTCTCAAATTACGTTTACTCGCAAAGCTAACTTCATTGATTTAATTACAGCATGAATAGTAGTTGAATGAATAGTAGTTCTTGATCGTAAATTAGCTTTTATTCCCCACATGGACAACATTATTAAAAAAGCTTCAAGGACCCTCGGTTTTGTGTTACGTAATGCTAAATGTTTTCGCAAGCCTAAAACTAAGATTTATCTTTTTAACTGTCTCGTTCGTACTGTATTGAAATACTGCGCGGTTGTATGGCGTCCCCACTATGCAACACACAGTCTTAGGTTGGAGAGGATCCAGAAAAGATTTTTATGCGATCTTGCCTATGCAAAAAAATACGGAGCTACGCAAAACGTCTTCAAAAATTTAGGATGACTTCGCTCGAAAAACGAAGAGATAATATAGACTTAATCTTTCTATTTAAAATACTTCAGAGTAAAATAGACTGCCCCCAGTTGTTAAGTAAGTTTAATTTTAACCTACCCTCCGCGTCACCCTATAAAATTGTTACATCCCCCATTCCGTAAAACTGTATCAGCATCCGACTCACCCATCCCCAAAATTTGCAGGCTTCTTAATAATTGCGATGAATCAGTAGATATTTTTTCCACAACACTTCAAAAATTCAAGCGCCAAGTCCATCAAAACTAACCACCTTATTGACTTTTACCTTTTTTTTCTCTCTCTCTTGTAATCCTTGTATTTACTGTGTTTCTAAAGCTACCCACTGTTGTTGAAAGTGTTATTTCTGCACAATTATTGTAATTTTATTAGTGTTATAATTTTGTTTTTTTGCATGCTGTCTATCGCAACATATGGTACACTATGCTTGTATCATATTGCTTGTATTATTAGGATAAACAGTGTAACAATTGTAGATAGGCCAATAAATAAAATAAAATAAATAAAAATAAAATAAAATTAATTAGGCTAAAAAGGACTTGAAATAGCATTCCATTCATTACAATAATAGTGTTTTCCCGCGGCTTTGCGCGCGTGGAGGTTGAAAGTTGTCTCACGAAAACGTACTTTCGGGATAAAAAGTATCCTTTGTTCTAGCCTATAGAGCCTATAGGCTAAGTATATAGCGTCTATCAGTGAACCAAGATTCAGACATATGTAATAGGTACTTTTGCATTGCCTATTTAATTTTAATATAGATTCCTGTGATAGGTAATCCTTATTTAATACCAACTAGTAACGTGATAGGAAACTATAATTATCATGAGATTAGTTATAATAACCTTGGTGGAGATTTTAACATGCGGGTTTGTAGGTAAACAATCTCGTTCGATGTAGAGATTGTTGACTCTAAAGCCCCATTATTTACAAGTATAAACTTGTAATATGTGAGGGCCTGGGAAGGCTTGTGGCTCTAAGTAATAACAGACGCACGTTCGATCAGGTTAAGCTACACTTGCCGCGGTCTGTGCGTGGATGGGTGATCCCGATTCCTGGGATTCCAATCTTTACATGCCGAGAAAGCACGTTAAGTCATTGGTCCCAGCTGCGATTCTTGGAAGTTCGTTACGGATTTTCAGAAGCCAGTTTTAATTGTATTACACAAAAGCTGGGTTGTAGAGGTCAGAACGGCAGTCGCTCCATGTAAAATACTGGCATTCAGCTGCATCTGGTTAGACTGGAAGCCGACCCTAACATAGTTGGGAAAAGGCTAGGCAGTTGCCTATACCTGACCTCTCCACAACCTAGTGCAGGGTAATATGATACCTTGAGTTGAGGAATTTTTAGAAAAAAATGCGTAATTAAATTGCCGCAAGGCCGACACTTAACCCTTCCTAGAAAAAAGACCTTTGTCACTAAATTATTATTCATTTGGGCTCAACATCACAAGTAAAAGTTTCAAAGTTACTTTTGATCGTTATTAATTAATTTTTACTTGTAACGAATTATGTTACAATATCGTAAATCAAAACTACCCGCCAAAAGGTTCTCAATTTTCATACTTAGGTACCTACTTTGTAACAATACAAGTAAAGTACCAATTTTCAATTTAATTTATTTTTTATGCTTTGAAGAAATCATAGCTATAATACTAAGGTATTTTATAATGGCATAAGCATGGCATAATCAGCCCATAAGTTACCACTGCCACAAGCCTGCTCTCTGCAACGGGGAGTGGGCCGTAACTGGCCGTTACCCACTACGCGAGCCCAGTGCGGGTTGGTAGACGTCAGATCCTGCAATTTTTCGTCCTAGGACATCTCACGATGTTTTCCTACACATTTTTGAGAGCAGTGGTGATTACTATTTTACAAAAAGGAAAGTGCCTGTCAGGGTTCGAACCTACGACCTACAACTCTGTAAGACGTTTAATGGCTAGTTGTTTAAATATGAGAATTAAGAAAACTTTCATCCTTTTAGTACTACATGAAAGTTTAAATCAAATTACAATGTAGATAGTCTTCCGGACTCGTACCAAAGTACAGTAGAACAATGTTAAGTGTAAACTTGGTTCCTTCATTCTGTGCAACAGCGGTGCTCGTTTAGTTTAATGATCTTAACTGAACTTTGTAAAATTAGACAAAAACAGCGCTACGCTTGCTGAAACTCGGTCTCCACTCTAGTGCTTGTCCGCTCCAACCGACCTAGTTTTCGATAAGATCCAATTTTCCTGAAATACGTACTTATTTTCTATATAATTACAAATCCTTAATTCTAGCGTCGTACCAACATTTCTTTTGCATCAATCTTACTTTTCAATTTACTTTTGGGCAATAATTTTCTTTACTATCGAATCGTCATAAAAATATAAATTATTGCTATAGAAACGAATTAATTTACACGCTTTTAAAGTTGTGAAGTCAATCAAACCTTATGAGGTTTTCTCATAATTTTACGAGCAATGAATTTAATAATTTGAATTAACTTGTAAAAGAGAACTCGGTTCCTATCAAAATTTTATGGCTGCGGTTTTTATACCTAATATCTCATAATGGTAGACTTTTAACGATATTGGTGGAATGGTGGTTATTATAATTTTATACTTTATTGACGGAAATAATAAACATGAGATGCCTTATTTACCAGTAGTCGGTAGTATGGCTGCAAAATAAACAATATTATAATCGTAGAAAATGACGAAAATGTAACTCACAGAATACCCCTAATACTTCAAATAAATAAAAAACGTTCATGTCACGTCGCCTAATTGAATATTCCCAGCTTTTCTCACAAAAAGCTACCAAAAACCGTTGTTCTAATATCATTGTTTTAAAAACAACGGTTGATTTCAAATTCTGCTCACTGTTTGGGTTCTAATTTGTTCTGAGTAAATAAATTTATTATTTATTATTATTATAATTTCAGAGTAAATAAATTGTAAACACGCGCGTTTCGGGGATCATATTATTCAAATGTTGATGTAAATAAAATGAACGGGAAAGTAAATCGCTCAGTAGGTACCCGTGACACCATAGACATTTCTGTATTTAGCTACATTATTTATCTTAGGCACAAATCAATTGCCGTGCGTTAGTCTCGTAAAAACTCGAAAATGGGTCTACCGATTGTAATGAAACTTGTTGTGTGCGCCCCGGAGAAGGTCCATAAAAAAAAAATAAAAAAACCGGTCAAGTGCGAGTCGGACTCGCGCACGAAGGGTTCCGTACCATTGTCTATAAAAACGGCAAAAAAAAATGTCTGTTGTATGGTAAGCCCCCCTTAAATATTTGTTTTATTTTGATTAAATTATTTATTTCTAAAGTAAATATATAACTAAATATTCTGTGACGCCCTAGAAATGTGAGGTTTGTAGTACTCGCGAATTGCGTGCGTGTATGACCAGCACCCTTATTGCGCAACACACTGTCAATCACAATCTGAATCATTTGAACGATATTGCTAATCCATTGCTTCATATGATCGACAAATTCGTGTGCTCAGCGGCGTAAATAACGCAATGAATGTTGTTGACCTATCAAATTGAAAGCCATTGCTACCGATAGTATGATACACAATTAACTTGCAGATGTATGAACGTAAATGGAGCATAAGGAGTATGTAGAGATTGTAGCAGATGGCGTTCTGTAGTTTCTGCCTACCCCCATTGGAAGAAGGCGTGAGTGTATGTAAAGTCTACTCCTGTTTTTAACATTTCTATGGTCTACTCACTTATGTTTCAAATTGATATTATTCCATGTTAAACAATTATCAACTTTATTCCAATGGCTATTAAGTTGATTTCAGAGTGAATAGCATTATTGAAAAAATTATAAAAGTTGTTTGAAGTTGTAGCTTAAACTGAACTTTATTGTGTAGGATTTAAAGTAATTAATCGCGAATGCAGTTTACGTATGATGTCTGGCTTACTGTAATGAGATTATAAAGGGTGGATTTTTGTGATGGAGCAGTATGAGCAGCTACCTTAATCGTTTTCCTCCTTAACGTTTTAAGAATTGTTTGCATACACAGATTAAAAAAAAAAATACGGTCAGCAGGAAAATGGGCAATTTCCACGAAAACTTTTTTATGCCAATCGATCCTGCTTCTCACAAGGATCAGAAACCTCTATTGGATCTTCTTCTTCTTTTTTCTTTTTCATGCATCCGAAAATGTATACAATGGTTTTTTACAGGTTACTGGGCAGACGAAGACCTATAAAATGCCATGGCTGAAGATCAAAAACAAAGATTGTTGATTTTTGGTCTTCAGGCACGCCATTTGCATCATGTAAATTGTAACACTTGGCCTGGCGTAGTACGGAGTTTTATTAAAATACAGGGCCAGCTTATACTGGTTTAGCAACCTTCTGAAGTGTATCCTACTGACACGTCTTTAGATTTTTATTCAAATACATTTCAAAGTAGGTATAAAGCTAAGGATACACCCAATAATACAGAATCCTTACATAGTATAAACAAAGTCGCCGAAATGTCTATACGCGCATAACTTCCGAATGATTGCACCAAATTGGATATTAATTTTTTGTTGTGTTCGGTATTACCAGGACAAAGTTTGTATCAAAAGATAATTTCGGAAATTCGAAAAAATATTGCTCCCTTAAAATAAATGAGTTCACGAATACTTTCAAAATAATCTCGAAAACACATAATTCTTAAGATGCGTACAGTTCGTAGCAGACACTCAATCAATCTGCCTAGCCTTTTCCCAACTATGTTGGGGGTCGGCTTCCGGATGCAGCTGAATACCAGTATTTTACTAGGAGCGACTGCTATCTGATCTCCACAACCCAGTTACTGGGTACAAGATACCCCTTGATAAGACTGGATGTCAGACTTTTTGGATTTCTGGCTGAGTGTAACGACTGTCAAAGATCTACGAATGATAGCAGGGATCAACAGCTTAACGCTCTTTCCGAGACATGGAGGGGTCTCGATATGTAATGGATGGCCACCCATCCACAAACCGACCGCGGCAAGCGTAGCTTAACCTTCGATTGACCCGTGTCACTGTTATTATTTAGCCACATATATACAACCAGTTGATGCGAATAACTATAAACTCGGAAACGGATGTCTGCATTCTCACACGTACTTTGTGGTCGGTCTATACCTACAGGCTGTTAAAAAGAGAATGATGAGAACACGATTCCACAGAATTTATGTTTATTTTTAGATTTAGGCCATAAAATTGCTGTTTATTTTTCAACATGAAACCGCGAAATTGATGCGTATTTTAAACTTTGTCGTAAAACTAGTGTTTATTTTTTAATAATTCTGCTGCAAAACTGAGCCGAAAAAAATTACAAAGTGAATATCAAATGGCTAAACTTAAATATCTGTTTCACAGTTTCATTCATATCTGCACCCTAATTGCATAACGCACGATCAATCATAATCAGATTGCTAATCCATTGATAAATTATGTTCAAAAAATTTGTCTGCTCATGCTCAACAAAGTAAATATCGCAATGAAAGTTGTTGAATTAAACGAAACTGATTGCCACCGACACGCTAAGAAGAAGACCTACTATCTATTACACTATACGAAAGCTATTTTTTCACTTGGTTTCCATAAACATTATGAAAAAAAAAAATAACATCCTGTATGAGCAAATGTTAGGGCAGGAAGCTCTTAAGTTAGCGTACAAGACTAAAATTATTGTCTGCACTTTATTTAAATACTCGTAAAAATAGTCCCTTGGCAACAGCAAGTAAGTCAATCGAAGAGTTAGGTACCTATAAAGGAAGAATAAACCTCCTGGGCAAGCTCGTTCCATCATAGACCTTATTCATCGCTTTCCAACAGGCGTGATGGAGGTAAAGAGCAGCCCCATTCAGCAATAAAACAAAATAACCTGATTTTAATACGTTATGTAAACTCATTGTTATTGTGTGTTATAACACATAACTTTGAACACACTGAGATAAGTGATGACACAGATTACAACCACAAAACTACAACCGCGCGTGTATAACCGTCCGCCTCTGTACATTTGTGTGCTTAAAGTATGAAATCCTACAATCCTCGTAATAAAGGTGAATAAAAAGAAGAATTGTGGTAGTGGGCAGGGCACATTGCTCGCAGAACAGATGTCCGATGGGGCCGAAAGGTTCTGGAGTGGCGACCTCGTACCGGAAGACGTAGCGTTGGGTGCAGGAAGCACAAAACCGGTCGAAGTGGAGGTGCTCGGGGGAGGAATATGTTCAGCAGTGGACGTCTTTCGGCTGAAATGATGATCCTCCGAATATTTGTGAAAGTTTAGATGTTTATTACTCAATCACGCAAAAACGGTTTATCTCGGTAGTACTTAGGTAGGCTAGAAACTGCGGGAAAAAGCTAGTAAATAAATCAATATAAAGACTTAGTAGTTGTAATCTGGTCGCCTGTCTTATTTGTTTTAGTGACTGTACCAGTATTATTCCTATATACAATTTATTAACGTCAACTGTTGCGAAACTTCAAGTTTGTAATATAATCACGTAGTAGACTATATTTATTTATTAATATTTATTTATTTAATTAATACTTCAAGCACAAAAATGTACAGAGGCGGACTTAATGCCATACTTAGGCATTTTCTACCAGTCAACCTACATTATAAGTGAAACAAGTTTTTTAACGTGACTCTTTTTCAGGAGAACGTTGAGTTTTACCTTTTTAACTGGTTGTCGTTGAGCATGAATAACGAAAAATATCATCAAACATGCTCATACTTTCATGAGATGTATTATTACCTGTGAAAAAGAATGTCAAGATTTTTAGAGCGCCTACTTTTTTTTTTACTATTTTCTTCCCATGATTTTATAGCTGATATTTATAAGAAATCGCTGATATTCTCGCTTTAGTAAAAGTGCAAACGAGTTCAAAGTTATATCCATTACTCACTTGTAAGAACTGAGTAGAATCGAGGTGGGACTTTGTCATATTGGTTTGAAAGGTTTGGGTACCGTTGGATTTACAGGCACATGAGACATCAAACTGCAGTGTCTCTGGTCTGTCTCTGCATCACTTAAAGGTTGACTAGAAAATGCCTTAGGCATCAAGTCCGCCTTTGTCCAGTGTTTGTATACTTGTGTATAAAGTTTAAATCTAAACTAATAACAAAGCTGAAGAATTTGTTTGTTTGAACGTGCTAATACTCGTATCTGGACCTACCTGTCTGATTTGATTTTTTTTTCTGTCATCTAAAACAAAAAAGGGACGAAGTAAATTTTCGGTGAACTACAGTTTCCATACAAACATTTTGCGAATAAAAACACTTAGGCACTACCGCTAGACCAACAAATGGCTTAAACAAGGCTCACAATAGCATCATGGTATGTTTAAAAAGTACCCACATCGAGACCTGCCTACATTGGACTGCATTTACATGACAAAAGGTTTTATTTGTAGCCGCGGGCCATGCGGGACACATCTGATACAAATTTGGTGCCCAGTAGTCGTGCTGCAAACGCTTGTGAGTCTTGTGACAGATTACCTCGCACGGTAATGGTGCCAATGTTGTTATACACAAGCTAAATATATTTCTCTAATTTTATTTCAGTTTTCGAACAAAGGAAATCGGTACCAATAATTCAACTACAATTTTTTTTTTTTTTTTTTGTTGTGGCACTAGTTGTACTTTGTGCCATTTTCAGGTAAAAATTTGGGAAACAGGGAAATAAAAAACGGAACGGAAAGGATTACAATGATAGGAAATATGGATCAGGCAAGTCATTCATATAATATATTATGTATTATGTACATTATAATAAATAAACTAAAGTTTAATATCATTTTTATACAGAAAAGAGGCATTAAATCATAATAAATTATTGGGTTATGTAATAAACAAATCATACGAGTGGGGAAAGGGGTTTTTAAACTAATAAGGGAATCAAGGAAATCAGAACGGTCATGACGAGAACATGAAAAAAATATATGGTCCAAGGTACCAACAAACTACAATTTTACTAGGTAGTTACAGTCCTGACACCTGTCAGTGCAACAATTCTAGTAGCTAGTAACGAACAAATTAAGAAATTGACTGATGTCAAGATCATATTCTGTTGTCGGCCGCACTATAGTGGAGAGAAATGGTAAGAACGGTTTATGAAAAGAAAATTAATTTTAAAAAAATTGCTGGTATAATTGGTTGAAATAATTATCTTATTTAGGTTAAATTTACTTACTTAAGTTATTTTCCAGATACCGAGCCTGAACCTTTTCAAGGTTTGCAATGAAAACGCACAATTAGTTTTAAATAGTTGTTTCTATTTTCATATTTTGTTCCTATTTTCATAAGTTGTTTCTATTTTCATAAGAGTTTAAACGCTGTGCTCTTGTTGACTTCTACCTACTAATAAAAATATTTTTGTGAGTTTGCATGTTTGCAAAAACTAGGATTCCTTTTATCGGGGATGATCAAGTATAGGATGCGAGAAAAACCGCGGGAAGCAGCTTGTTTCGAATAATCTGTTTATATCAACTAGAAAAACTCGTTGGCTAGTTGACCAACAAACAAACCAACCCACAAAAATGAAGCCATTTTGATTCACGTTTTATTTGATATAAAGACCGTAATTCTTATTTCATACGTAATAACTGTGAGTTATAATACGCAATGGTTCAGCTCACACCTACGCAAAACACTAAATAGAGCCAATATTTAACCCTCCCGAAATCGAGCCATCGTTGAAATTCCAACTAAAGGCCTGAAACATCAAAAGAATGATGAATCAAAGAAAAAGTTTTGATGCAGTTTCGAAGCCGTCACGTCACTTTAATTCAAATTCGAACAATGACGACACCAAATCAATGGCCAGTATGTGACGGGCCATTATTTTGGTGTCATCATTGTTCCGAATTTGAATTCAGGACCATTTAAAAATCTAATTATAGACTTCTATACAAAATGTGCAGGATGGATAGATTTAGGAGTCCAGCATTAACACACGATCAATCTCAATTTGAATCATTTTTTCACGATATTTCTTCATAAATATTCGAAAAATATGTCTGCTCAACAACGTAAATAACGCATTGAATGACGTTGAACTGTCAAAATGAAAGCCTCCGCTTTTGTATTTGGTACGCAAACCGCAGGAGTATACTTTTTCTCTCTAACACAATCTTAATATGACTAGCGTTTAAGCCATCGTATAAGTATGCTACATGAAACAAACTACTAAATATATTATGACAGAAATATCACAATCCCACAATTCCCGCACACTGAGACAACAAAGAGAAACTACTTGATATTTAATTTTGTTACCAAAATTAAATACGACATTTCCAGACGAGGGTGTGAGGTTGGTTGTATTAGGTTTTATGAGCTAGAAAAATAAAACGATAACAAAAGTAATTGTGTTGGTACAAACGCCAGCCTGCACGTCAAGCTACCCGAAACTGACCATTGAACACAGACAGACAGACGGACAACGAAGTAAACCTAATAAAGGTTCCGTTTTTTCCTTTTAAGGTACGGAATCCTAAACAGTGGTAAAATATTTGCTATTATACGAAATACTGACCCTATGAAAATGCAGGGTTCCATATCGAAATCCATACTTCCATTAGTATGGAAGTATGGATTTCGTATCGATTAAGTAAGTAACTGTCTGTCTGTATGTTACCTTTTCACGCCTAAACCACTGAACGGATTTCGATAAAATTTGGCAAAGATTGAATTTATTTATTAATTGATTGAATATCCATCCCGGGGAAGGACACAGGATAGTTTTATCGACATACCTCGCGGGCGAAGCCGCGGGCGGAACCTAGTTAGATATATCCTCTTCCTAAGTTTATAAGACAATTCACTTTCTCAAGTGTGATGCACTGGGCCAGCTATGCACATTGTTATTCGGGTTTCATGGGCCATAAACACGACAGTAATCTCTAACATAAATCTTTGATAAGGCGCCTGCGACGTTTATGCAACATTTCTAGAGAACACTGAGTTTTTTATACCTTATAACAAGGAATTATTGTAATTAGGACGTATAGTGTGGGATCTAATGACTCTTTTAAGCAAAAAAAAATCATTTTGACCTCACTATTGGCATCGCGCTCGAAAACTATGAAAACGACACACATGACGAAAAATTTTATAAATTTGGCAGCTGCCGTTTTGATTTCACGATCGGCTTTAACACCAGTTTTCCTTCCACAAATGATCACTTATATTATTTTCCGCCATCTTGACGACATATATTAATGCATGAATCCTGAAATCAGATACCTATTCTTGCCGAGCTGTTCATAGTAATACCTACATTTATGCTCGTATAAATATGCCATATGCGTTCAACTATTATTAGTTACCACTTCAGCTTTCGTATTCATGTTCTATACTCGATATCGACTTTGTCTGGCGTAATGTTTGATGTAGGAATCAAGTTACAAAATGATATCAAAAGCTCCATTCACCCTTGGAATATGTGATCTTATTGCGTCCTTTGATTACCTACATGGAAATCTATATACCTACATATTATAAAATAAAGTCGCATTTCGTGTCTGTCTGTGTGATAGCGTTGTTCTTCCAAACTTCGCAACAGATTTTGATACGGTTTTCACTATAATTTAGAGAATTTAGTCCAGGAAGTTTATGTGTATTAAATGTATAGTAATATGAACCTTAAATATAATAAAGAAAACCCGATGTTTGGTCAAGTCGTAAGAACAGTGCGAAGCAGGGGCGAGTCGCTATAATACATGGAAATACAAAAGAAAAACAGTGTATATAGGGTCAAATTAAATTAGCTTGCAAAACTCCGCAGGTGTAATGGGTATCGATATTTAAATACGAAAAAACGAAAAAAATAATGATTCATTGTTTTTTTTGGATCAACGACACTACTGTAACTAACTAGGTACAATACTATTCGTCATTGAACCCGAAATATAAAAAAACATGATTTCTTTGTTTTATAGTGTTTAGATATCAACAGTTCAACACCCACCACGTTTGCGGGGATCTGCTAGCTAATTAAATTTGACCTTGTATACATGGAAATGTTAGACATTTATATATAACCATAAATGATGACCATGAGATCCCATGGATATGACACAATGATATGAATCTTCGTGTTATTACTACAGTCACAATAATGAGTACCGTACCTATATAATATCTGTTCCTTTAGAAAAGTGATTCGAAGATTACAGAAAAGTTGTATCTAGGTCAGTACTTTGTACAATCACAGAAAATACTTCTATCGCGAAATGCCAAATGGTAATTTTTGTTTACCATAAATCCCGATGGAATAAGTTTGACACTAATCTACAGATAGGAACTTAGCGATAAATAAATCACAGCTTTTCGGCTGCGTCTCCAATAGTGGCTTTATTTTGGCACGTTTTCCACTGATGTTGTAGGATTTTTCCAAGAAAATTATTTTTTATTAAATCTGTCAGTGCGAAGCAAGAGTCGGTTACTGCGAAAGCGTCTGGGAGGCCCACGAAATTCGCGAATCATAATTATTTTAATCAACATAGAACCTAACACTGACTTGCAAATTGCAAAAAAATTAAGCAAATGACATCACTCAATTCTTACCCAAAAGTTAAAGTTCCGATTAAAAAAAGTGCTGTTTTCTTATTAGAAAAAACATTTTGAGCATTTTTTACCATTACAGTGAACGTCTGCAATTAACCCCCTGGCTGCTATTTGAGATTGAAAATGCCATAAATCATATTTTTGCCAATAATATTTTGAACATTTATTTAAAGACGCAAACAGTTATTGATTGGCTGGTTTTCAGTCCTAAAATGTTCGACACTTAGATTGTCTTTTGAATTTCGCGGGCTACCTTAGCGCATTCCCCTTATCGTAAGGTAGGACGCCCTTAGGCTAGGTGAGGGTGAAAGAGATAAGGGAAGCAGGGAGAGGCTAAGTGTGGCGTTAAACGACGTGCGATTGGAGACCATGTATAGTGAACTAACTGGCTATAGTCTGATAATAAAACAAGAATAAAACAAAACGTTGAAAAGAATTGCCTCGTTAGTCTCGTGGTCGCAAGCGCTACAGCTGAGCATGAGATCCTGGGTTCAATACCCGGGTCTGGCAAAGTGCCATTGGGTTTCATCAGTGGTAGCTCTAATCCAGACACCGAGCTCGACGTCTGGATTTGTGTCCGGTTGATGGCAATAGGCTGGCCCCCTATTATATGTATGGGACTCATACATAACTGGCAAAATGTGGGTATACAATATAATATGTAGATAACATAATTAACACAAGACGTCATACACCCCAATTAGAGTATTGAGTTAAAAGCATAACACAATGATCAACACTATTTTTTTTAAAGCTAACTATTATTATTAAGAACATCATGTTTCTCCTAGCTTATTGCCTTACAATAAGACGAAATTTTCTTTGGCTCAATTGGCGGTCAGTATAGCAAAATACATAATTAAAAAAAAACTACATTAAAATTTACTGCAATCGATTCAGTAATTAATTATGAACAAACTATTTGCAGGACTTGCATTTATTCTGCTACACCTTGTACGCGTATTATACATCTCTGCCCAACCCTTTGAGGAATACAGGCATGATGTCATGTAAAAAAACAAAACATGCCGTTACATTTTGGCAAAGAGAGAAATTATTATTTAATTTAGCCACTCAAAAACATACGTGTTCCTTTCATGATCAGGCAAATGTCACATTATATACTGGTGATTTTCTTTTACCGTCTCGAAATTTTTACAGGGTATTCTACCCATGATTATGAACTACTTTCACTATGGGACTAACTCTGAAATTACGAAAAAAAAATCTGCTGTTGCATACATTTTGGTCAAGCAGTTAGGTTATTTTATATTACACAGCTGATTTCTTTATTCGTGATTTCAGAGTTGGTCCCATAGTGAAAGTTGTTCATATCCATGGGTAGAACACCCTGTAAAAATTTCGAAACTGTAATAAAAATCATTCAGTATAAACCCAGGAGAGAAGTATAGCTAATCATATTTCGTTTGAAGTGCTCCGGTGCCCAATTTCTATGCTAAAGTCGTTCGCATGGGGTGTTTTTTTTTTTTTTAAACTATGGCATCTCGCAGTTCATCCTTTATGAGGATGGCTACTGCTTAACCGGACTTTCCTGTGGATGCCTCGAATTAAGGCCTCCAGCCAGGGCATACAATAACTTAAAAACTAAGCGACAGCGCTAAGGGTAACCCCCTGCGGGGTTCGGACCTCGGCTCAGGGCGTCGCTGGAAGAGGACAGCAAGGGACAGGCTGGATCGGTATTATTATTGGTGTTTAGGGGCGAATTTAAAACTACAGGCTCAGCTGCGCGGGCTGGCTCTAGCAAGGGTCGGGGGGGGCACGGTGATGGTGCGGGGCGTCGCGACGGGCCTCGGCGGCGAGGACGGAAGGACGGATGTCTGAGCTTGTTTTTGTGTTGTCGACTGAGAGTACTCGTGGCCTTACTGCTCTCCTGGAGGAGGGTAGTGGCGTCGTCGGGGATGGTGAGGGTATGCCTTGGTCGGCGAATCCTACTTATGCGGGAGGGAGTGTATCGGGAGGCCGCCGCAATCAGGGGATTGGGGTGCTTTATGGCAGAGTCGAAGAAGCGCTTGGAAAGGCGTTTCATGAACTGCTGGATGGTGGGGGGAGTGGTGGGAGTCTGAGATCTAGATGCAGATTCACATTTCGGACATAGAAGGGGGCTCCCGTGACCTTTCGGAGGAAACGGTTCTGGAGGGTTTGCATTTTATGCAGAAATCGCGGCTTGGCGTGTGCGAAGACTACGCAAGCATAGGACGGATGACCGCGGTGTAGAGGCGCAATTTGCACTTGAGTGACAATTTGCTGCGGGCAGTTATCATAGAGTGGAGCCTACCGAGAGCGAAAGAGGCGCGCGAACGCGCCGTCTTTATGTGCTCGTTGAAGGTGAGGTTGTGGTCTAGGATGACACCTAAGTATTTGGCTCGCTTTCCCCAGAGGATCGGCTTGCCATACATAGAGATCGGGCGCGGGAGGGGGGGGGGGGTTAGTTTGCGCGGTTACGAGAAGATGACCGCCTGACTCTTATCGGGGTTGACCTCGATTCTCCATTTCCGGAACCAATCGCTCAAGGCGCTTGCGGAGGTTTGGAGGTTTCGAGCTATGGATGACTGGTTGACACCCGAACAGTATATGGCAGTGTCGTCGGCGAAGAGCGCCAACTGTGCCTTTTTACTGTTCGGGATGTCACTAGTGAACAGGGTGAAAATGAGGGGAGACAGAACGGAACCCTGGGGGACTCCGGCGCGGATGGGGTGAGGGGGAGAGAGAGCGCCCTCGATACGGTAGCGGAAAGTGCGGTCCGACAGAAAATCTCGTAAGATGAGCACGAGACGGTCTGGCACACCTAGCAGGTACAGCTTATATCCGCTGCCATGGCATTTGCGGGGGCAATAAAAGCTGCGTAAGCACCGATTATTACCTCCATGCTGCTAGGCTGGGGGCGGGAGGCGGGGGTCGGGGGGGACCTACTGGGACCAGCGGGAGCCCTGGGCGCGGCGGCGGGAAGGGCTACCGGTGGGGCTACTGGGACCGAGGGGCCTACTGATGGCGCGGGGATGACAGTTGCCATCAGCGCTGGGATAGTCGGGGGAGGGGGGGGCACCGAAGCTGCGGGAGCTTTGAGGTGGTTGAGGTTCGCCCATGGGGAGGGCCTTTGGGGGCTGAGCCTATCGGGCATCTGGGAGGAAGGGATCGGGATCCTCACAGAGGGGCTTTCCCTTTGCTGGCGGTCGCTCGCGCGCTTCGTCAGTTTGGGAGAAGAAGACTTGGGAGCCTTGGGGCAGCCTCGGTAGTTAGCCGGGTGCCAGGATTGGCCGCAAAGAACGCAGCTCGGTGGCTCTGTGCACTGAGAGCGGTCTTTGGGGCGGGGACAGTCTGACGTGCCGTGGGCACCTAGACACTTGACGCATCTAGGTGTCGCGTAGCAGTGGGATTGGGAATGGCCATACAATTGGCACCTGTGGCATTGTCCGATGAGGTTGGACTTCCTGGGTTTCTCGATAGAGATACCCGAGAGGGAGCAGACTGACTTCACCTTGAAGATGGGGTGATGTCCTTCAGTAGGGTCGCAGATGACCAGGACCATGTCGTAGACTAGGCCCTTCCATGCTTTGTGCAAGCGATGGACTGCTGAGACGGGGATGCCTTGTGAAGCAAGGTCTTCTTTGATCTCCTCGGTGGGGATTTCTTTGGGGACTTTTTAAAGGGGATTACCGCGACCGACTTTTTGGCCTTGTTGGCGTGAGAGGAGGCGTTCTTCTTCCTCTTGCCACCCTTTCCGACGACTATATAGTCGTCTTCCGAGGAGGACGAAGAGTCAGAGAGGGCTTCCTCTGAGTCGGATTGAGATTGGGGTACGGACGTGTCCATACTCTCTGGAGTATCAGCTGCGATAGCGGCTGGCACGGAAGGTGCGGGATCGGGGACTGGCACGGACGGTGCGGGTTTCGGGGCGGACACGGAGGGAGCGGGTGATGGGGCTGGCACAGAGGGTGCGGGTTTTGGGGCGGGCACAGAGGGTGCGGGTTTAGGGGCTGGCACGGAGGGTGCGGGTTTTGGGGCTGGCACGGAGGGTGCGGGTTCTGGGGCTGGCACGGAGGGTGCGGGTTTTGGGGCTGACACGGGGGGTGCGGGTTTGGGGGCTGGCACGGAGGGTGCGGGTTTGGGGGCTGGCACGGAAGGTGCTGGTTTGGGGGCGGCGGCTGGCACAGAAGGTGCAGGCGAGGGGGCTGGCACGGAGGGTGCGGGAGGGGAGGCGGCGGCGGCCTCGGGGATTTCGCCAGAGTTTGGCGGAAAGAGGGGGCTGACTAGCGCGTCGCTAAAGTCAATGTCGATGACCGAACCGGGAGGGCGTCTAAAATTAATAAGACGGTGGGCATACTGGTTAACGAAAGAGGGGTCCTTGAAGAGGACCTCTTTTACGAACGCCAATATGACCGCGTCTGCCATGATCGGGAAGGGGGGCGGGGAGAGGGAAGAACCATAGGGGGCGTGAATCCCTAACAACCTAGTACCCCGGGTGGATGGGCCCGGGGGTGTGAGATCCTACCCTCCCTGTCGGGTGTGAGACAGGGAGGTGAGTACCTGAAGTGAGCCCTAAGCTTGTGACCCGTCGCCGATCTTATTGTGCGAACGGGGCCCTAACCAGTCTGTGCGATGGGTGTAGAGACACCCTAGACCGGCTTCTAGTACGAAGGGGTTGACACACCCAACCGTACTAGACGCGAGCTGTGGACAAGGGATTAGTTACGAAGCTAGAGCTGACTAGGAGCCACCCCCAAGGCCAAGCTTCTAGCTCCCGATTCCAATTGACTGCCTCGCCCTGATGGGGCTCGGCGGGTGAGATTGGGGCACCACCCCCTTGGCTTCGTTGGCACCGTGAGGTATCCACCAAGGACCACGAAACTGTGGTTTTTACCCGGAAGGGGCCAAAAAACCTCGACGACACGTGTGATGACGAATCTCTCTTAAAGAAACAACTTCTATCAACCACGCCTTGAAAAAGGCGGCTATTGACAGGGTGCGGGCGTAGTCCGGAGACTACTGAGCTCGTTACGGCTAGCGTAACGAGAGCGGGCGGCGGCGGGGCGGCGAGGCGGTGGGGGCGTGCAGCCAGCGAGAGCGGGCAGCACGACCGTCCACGGCGAGCGTCGAACGGCGAGTGACCGCATGGGTGTTCGTGTTCACCGTGTTTTATTCGTTCGTGCGTACACGGCTTAATTGGTAATGGAATTGAAGAAAAACATACTACTTATAGCGTTTGTTTATCCCCGCCGCAGTGATATTTAAGGTCTAGGTTAAATTAAGTCTGGTTTTGCTATGTCGCACAATACTCGCCTTTTGACTGAATAAGGATGATAATAATTATGGGTACTTTAAAGTCGGTTTTGTGGTAAAGTCAAAATCAAATCATATATTTCAAACAGGCACATAAAAGGCACATTTGAACGTCAACATTTATTAGTCAATAAAATAGGATAGATTCTAGTCGCCCGTTCCAAAAGGTAGTTTTCATATGGAGATGAATGAGCAAAAAACTTCACCGTTACTCTTTTAAAATACTTTGTATACATTCATTATATAATTATATGTCAAGACGACGCAAATAGAATAAAATTACCATACAAAAATAGGTAACAGAATTAAAAATGAAGCCATGACAGACTGATATGTTAATTATGTGATAGATACCTTAGGTGGTGCTCACATATTTATAAACATTGTAAAAGTAGACGATCATAAAAGAAATTAATAATATATTTTTTAAGTACTACGTCAGTGTGAGAGTTAAAGTAATTACAGAATGTAAGTCAATGTCAAAAAAACAATTAAATAAGCAACCAGTTTGATTTTGTCTAGACTAGATCGTCCTATGGAGCAGGTCGAGCATGTGTCCAAGCGTTCTTATGTTGGATATAATTCTCTAATTTGTAAGTTTACAAAGACAGTGTACTTTCAATAAGAGTTTTATTTTCTAGTACAGACATAAAGCATAAAAAATTGTCGATAAGCAGTTAGGCTACTATAGTCGGACTTTTAATTAGCTGCAGTAAAATTAATGAAATTGGCGTCTTTTCGTTTTTTCGCGGCCATCAACCAAATCTTGTTTTTCTAGTAACAAACGAAACTTATTTGACATGCTTATCTCTAAACGCAGTCCGAAATGAGTTTTATGAAATGTAATTTTGTGTTGTGTCGGAGGATACAGAAAACCGAAGATGTTTAAATACAGATTTCATGGTGCATATGTAAAAATAACCAATATTTGACAGAATAATTATCGATAGATGTTGGTTACAATAATTTATTTTGATCATGGCTTGTAGTTATGGCTGGAGTCATCATCATATCAGCCGAATCGAACGTCTACTGCGGTACAAAGGCCTCCAAGCATCTCCACTTCCACCGGTTCTCTGCTTCCCGCATCCAGCGGGTTCCTGCGGCCTTCACAAGGTCGTCGTTCCACCTTGTAGGATGTCTTCCAATGCTACTCTTTCGATGCGCAGTCGCCACTCCAGAACCTTTCAGACCCATCGAACAAATGTTCTACGAGTAATGTGCTGCCCACTGCCACCTAAGTTTGGCAATTCTTCGGGCTATGTCGGTTACGGTTATTGTCGTTAAGAGCAGTGGTGGCCCAGTGGTAACGGCCGCGACTTACGACTTGTAGGTCGTAGGTTTAAACCCAGACAGGCGCTTTACTTTGTGTAAATTATTTCATCACCACTGCTTTCAAAACGGCGAAGGAAAACATCGTAAGGAAACTGGCATGTCCTAGGCCCAAAATTCGAAGGCGTGTGACATCTACCAACTCGTATTGGGCCGATGGATTACGGCCCACTTCCTCTCACCGGTAATACTTGACAGCTAAGGAACTACCTTAGCTGTCAAAGTTATTCTTATTTAGTTACGACATATTAATCAATCTTACGATCCGCTGAGCCATCATGAAATCCATTTCCAGTGAACTGTAATTGATGTTTGTCAATGTTACGATCAAAGACTGTGAGTATTATTATTGAAGGCTATTGTTTAGTATCAAAGTCTTTGATGTTGATCGAAGTTCTTACCATTTGTGGTTTTAGGATTAATTGTTTGTTTTGAATTTCTTTTCATAAACAAGAAAAGGAAAAGTTCAATTCTATTCTTAGATGTATTTTCTTTTCCATTCTGAGGAAAATGAACAATTTTAGTAGGTATTTGTAAAAAAAAACACTGGGTGTACTTAGACCCCCACAGACTACAGATTTTCTATCAGCCGATGGTTTGGTCGGTTTCATAATCAGTATGAAAATGTATGATGATAAACGGGCGCCGTCGGTTGAGATTGGTCATCTCTTAACTGCTTATTTTTACCCGACTCAAAACGGTGAAGGAAAACATCGTGAGGAAACCGGCATGTCCTATGATGAAAAATTCGGAAAAAGACATTGGGCCCCCGTGGTGGATTACGGACCACTCCTTCTCACAGAGAGGCGGCCTAATAAGATTTATAAGATATTATTTTATGATTTCCATATTATGAACAGAACTATGTGAAAGAAAAATCAAGGGCCGCGAAAACAAATTAATTACTAAATTGAAAACACAATCCTAAATTTGAATTTGGAATTCAAACGCCAGATATTTGAGATCAAAGTGGCCAGTCAGACAAAACTCCAATTTCATAATGTAAGGACCTGTTTCGACGGGCCTGTGGACGGCGAGTAATGGGTAGCTCGCCGTCCGATCAGGACCAGGCCCGTGCCGGACGGCGCGTATGTGTTCCACGCGCGCCTCAAAGAGATGTCAGCAGATAAGGAGGGGCCTGTCAGGGCCGAAGCCTGCCGGGGCAGCGGGATTGTCCGAAAGGGTTACCGCTGCCCCGGAACATAAAGGGCTAAGGAAGGAACACGGATGGGTTTTAGTCAGTAAGAGTCTGACACTCCCTTCCGCTCCACCCAGAGCGGGAGGGGTAATTTGATGATTTCCCATCCTTAAAAAAAAAAAGGACCTGTTTCGAGCACCCTTTGAGCGAGTGATATTCAACTATCACACAATTTCATACCGATGGTTGACAACTAATAAACTACCGAAAATAATAATTAAACCACTGAACGTCACGGTTCAATAATAAAGCGAATTTAATAACTTATTTATAAAATCAGTAATTCGTTAATAAATTGTAGAGATAATACTGGTACAGTCACCAAAACAAATAAGTAGATAGGCGACCAGTTTGCAACTACTAACTCAAACTCAACTGAAGAATTTATTTCAATAAAATAATTAATGTACCTAAAGAAACTTTTGAAAGATTAAGCTAATTAAAAATTCCAAAGCGGGCAAAAAACTTCATAGACACTCTTTTAGATAAATAATGTACAAAAGAGAACATAACTATAATAAATGCAAATAAATATATTTAAAACGACAAAGTACCACGTCGTATTCGGCGCATTTAATCACTTATTATTTGTATCCCATTTAGTCCACGACTAAAATAGGACTGATTGACTGATAGACTGTCGTCAAGTGTTTTAATAAAAATGGCCGACTAGTTTCTGACCTTAGTAATTTTTTTCAACACGAGCAAGACGCTTACCTTGACCTTTTCTTTCTTTTTCTTAAACATATTTTTAAGATTATCAATTTATTCAGACAAGGCCCCGTGATAATAAAATCTTTGAATCCTCTACTATATTTCTTGAGTCCTAAGATATTTCACCAGACTTTATTTTGTACGACAGCAAATTAATCTTTAATATTATAAGGACGTGTAAAATAAACATAATTTGGTTGGGATTTTCGTAGGAAATTAAGTTTTCATCTGAACTCAGTAATAATTTTAGGCACTTTAATTCGCTACCCTAGCCTTAGGGCAACATTTTGCATAGCATTGTACCCATAACAGTATATAACTGAGGTAGCTAGGTTTTGTATTCTATAGGCACCTATATGATAAGGATAACACTAGTTTCTAGTTTCGAAAGTTCGCGAAATTTCTTGTTCCCCGACCCACCGCGTCGCATCGCATCGCCTGCCCTCGCTATCACTTCGTTTTCGCTTAGCGTTCTTTCCGATTTTTTTCTTTTTGCTCGACTTCTGAGAGTCATAGCGTGATGTTAAATAGCGTAATTAATTTAAATAGTCTTTCTCAGGAATTGGGCTATTAAATAAATAAATAAAAAAAAAACAAATCCGATCGGTAGTTTCAGAGATTAACGTGTTCAAACAAACTCTAAAGGTTTATTATTAGTGTACATTTTTAAAAATGTTGTCTACAGCAAATACAAATATTGTGTGTTGAAAACCACATCCTACGTATTCAAGGAGTTTATATCCTTTTGCTAAACCGCCAATCCTCTTGTTAAAATTTAGGTATGTTATTAATGAAATGGGAAAGGTTAATATCCTTTATCCTCGTATTTGTACAAAGCCGATGGTCCCCTCGGTTTTAAATTGTCATTCCTTTCATAATTTTAACATAAGTATGTATTTATTTTCACAAATTCCATTTTCGTGAATTTCATCCAAAATAAATTAAGACAAAAGAATCTTGAAGAGTTATTTTAAAAGTCGTAAAAAAAAAAAATAAGTACTCACAGATTTAAAAGTTTAAAACTGTCTAAGCAAGCAAACTTATTACATGGCATAAATTGTTTTAAAGGTTGTTTATGATTGATCTAGATGGTATTGATAATCTGTCGCCTTGACTTGTAAAACCACCAGCTATCCGTCACTTCATTTCTCCTTCTTAATTCCCAGGCCTTCGCCCTCCGCAATATACGCATCGCATACGGATCACATTATAGTGTTAAATAAACTGCAGAAGAATAAGTAACGAAACGAAGTTAATTAATTAAGAAAATCAATTTGGCCTTCACTTCCAATTGCCCTGAACAGAAAGTCACGAAAATAAATTGGTATTATGTTATATCTACGCAGAAACAACAACAAGAAGAAATGTGAAAATAGACTTATAAAATACATAATTATGGTTAGTAAAAATCGGAGATACGACAATAAATTAAACTGACGTTTGAAATGACGCTCCTAGTCCGCAAACGAAAGTGTTATTAGTTTAAGTAAAATAATAATTATGTATTTAGACCGATATTGTTTTATAATTTTTCAAATTTTAACATTCAGTACTATGGTGGTATAGTTTAGTCCTACCCTACCCCCAGGGGTATGGTGGGTCCGGAGTGCGAAAATTCGACACTACGTCTTCCGGTAAGCGGTCGCCACTCCTACCTTTCGGCCTTATCGACCCCCTGGGCCTGTTCTGCGAGCAAAGTGTTTATCAATCTTTAACTAGCTTTAATGACTAAACTATTGATTGGATTTTCGTATACATACACAGCCTATAATGTTCCCACTGCTGGGACACAGGCCTCCTCTCTGTGAAAAGGAGTGAACCGTAATCCACCAGGCAGACCCAGTGCGTGTTGGTAGATGACACTTGTCTTCGAAATTTTTGTTCAAGGACATACCTTCACCGTTTTAAGAGCAGTGGTGATGAAATAATTTACTCAAAGTAAAGCGCCTGTCTGGGTTCGAACCAGTTCGAACCATACGACCTACAACTCGTAAATCGCGGCCGATACCACAGGGCCACCACTGCTCTCTTAACGCTAACTAACTATACTCATTTAGGAAATACACGGTCATTTTATTTGAAACGTGAATCGACATTCACGTGGGTGAGCCGCAGGTAGAAGCTAGTGTTTAATAATAAACAAGATAAGTATAAAAAGTTCTTATTTATTTCTAGGGTGACTTGTTGCTTTTATCTCCCACACTCAGATTAAACCGCGTACGTTGTACTAAGGTGATAATGTGCTAACATCTATTACTACCGACCGTCTGACCCAATGCTACTTCCCGTGTTTTGCTTCCCTTTCAAGTTTTTCATGTGTTATGGGAATATTAAAACATTTTCACATAAGATGACACGGCTAAGGGCATGTAGACTTCTATGGGTATCGGTAATCAGTGGTAAACTTAGAGGCAAAACCTATTAAGACTGCTTTAGGCATCTTCTGGGCATGTTCGTTCCATCATAGACCTCATCCATCGCTTTCCATCAGGCGTGGTCGAGGTCAAGAGAGCCCATTCAGCAATAAAAAAAGACTGGCACAGGAGCGTGGGGATTGTCACTTTTGTGTATTAATTAATTAATTACGTACACAAACAATAATTCGTTCAAAGTTTATGAATTCTGTTGTAAATAATTGTTAATTTACACTTCTTTGTTATCTCGATTTCTATGCCTCAAGAGTTTTTGTCCGGTAGCAACCAGCTTCTCAAGCTTTATTTACGAGCCACAAATTAATAGATATGTTTGCGCCTTGGAGTAGATATGAATAAAAGTAATGTAGAGCGCTTCCTGTGCAATCGAGTCAACGCCAACGGTTCATTTAAGGCTCTGCCTCGTTTGTTCAGTAGCACCAAGCGCTATTGCTGTGCATGAGGTTCTTTCTGGGTTGGATTCCCGGGTTAGGCAAGGTATTATTGTGTTTTTCCACCTGGAATTTCTCATTAGCAGCCCGGAGTCTGGATTTGTGCCAGATTGATAAGGTACAGTACAAGGTACACTTCTGCCTAACCTTTCGGCGAAATATGGCGTGATGCTAACCGTTTACAGTTCAAGTCCTCGCAAAGAAAAGATCTACCGGAAACGTGATTTTGGGAATATTTTCTCACAGCCATTCCTCGATGTGTCGAAAGGTCCTTTTTTTTAAAGCAGCGAACGTTTACTGCCATTTTATCTTGAGATAATCCTTTACTGGAAATCCTTTCAGTTCGTCAATGTTTTTTGTTGGAGACCACGGATATGTACTGTGAAGAGCTGATGAGCTCTTCTAAGAAATCAAAGAACGTTACGATTTCTTTGCGTTTATTTTGACTGAACGTCTTTACATTTTCCCGATTAAATTATCACTGTTCTAAACTTGCTTGACTGTTCGAATGCGAACAGAGCTAATTTATTGAAAGCCTGTGCTACATAAGCTCGACTTTAAAGGACAACCTTTACAGTAATAACTAGTTTACAGTCAGCCTCAAAAAGATATATGTCACCGTATGATTATAAACATAGTTAGTTTATTATCTATCTCACGAGATTATAAACTATCGAAACATTTAGAAAATTAATTTAGTGTTTCATTATTGTTGTATCAATGTGTAGCAACAAAACATTATAACACATTGGGTAATTGTACCTACTCATTCATACAACATTATGGAACACAGATTATAGACAACCCAAAGAAATAATTTCAATTCGATTTGAGGTTTTCTTTTTTAGGCTGACTGTGCTACTCTATAGCTCGTCTAATTCATACTCAAGGCCCACACGAGTATGTTTGGCTGTGTTTACAGACGCGTTTGTGCTATACTTACATCACAGACTAATCAATATTTCCTTGTGTTTACAGGTTAACAGCAAAACATAGTTTTTCCGTATCACGTACCAAGGTTAGTCTGTGTTATTTCGTGCCATTAGCACGATTTACTTTAAACTTTCTAAATGTCAAAAATGATGGGCGTCGTTTCAAAATAGTTTTATCATTCATCATCATTCATTTTAATGATTCATGGAAGAGTTTCGTATGTTTTTAGGGTTCCGTTTCCAAAGGATGCCAACGGACGGACAGCGGGGCCTTAGTAATAGGGTCCATTATTAAAGCTCCGATGTCCGTCCGTCTCTCCGTCCATCTGTCCCAAGGCTGTGTCTCTTGAACCGTAATAGGTAGACACTTGAAATTTTCACAGAGTGTGTACTACTATGACAAATATAACAACAAATATAAAAATAAAATAAAGTTAAAAAATATTTTTTAACTGTGTGAGTCCGACTCGCACTTGGCCGCTTTTATTTTTGTGTTATATTCCCCTTTAATTTGCAGTTTTATTAAAAACCTTAATGAAAAACATTCAAAATAAAATCAAGTTGTCATTTGTGTTCATCGATTTTGAGATTCATACATATCTATAAGTTGGTAGACACCTACTGTTAGTTTGTTTGATAATTATAATTCTGTAACTGCCTCTTCGCATTAAGGCTCCCGCAGATAGGCGCGACGCGAATCTATAGTAGAACAATATTTATATGAAAACTTCACGGAAATTGTTGAACCAGAATCGTGGCGTTGCCGCGTCGCGTTGCGGCTGCCTGCGGAACCCTTCAGTTGCGAAGGCGACTGCTGATCACGTGGTTCTGGATTCTGGATTTGTGCTCGGTGTATTGCAATAGGCTCATCTTTATTGAATTAAACAAAACTATCAACATAGGGTCTAATATTGGTACTTACACGTCTGCCTAACCCTTCGGAGAATTAAGACGTGATCTTCTGGTGTTATTGGTATAAGGTGTTATTGTCTTGAGCTTATAACATATTATAAGCCCAAGACAATAACACCTTTTTCCACGCTGTCAGACGCGATAGGATAATAAGAAGAAAAATACAACCTCGGCACACTTTAAATCTATTCACAGAAAACAAAGGAACAAAAGCAAGTCAGGTGGTTAACCCCTTCTATACTATACTTAACCCCTTTAGGAAATTAATGTTACCCTTATTATACTCCTACCTCTATCTAGCAGAAACCCTCTTAATATTAAATGACCGCATCATTATCTAAATGCGGACTTTCGAAAGGACGATTGAAAAAGTTTTTACTCACATAGTTTCTGATAAGTAAGTACATCTAATATCTATAGATACATACATGTAGGTATTATAAATTAAAGTCGTTTTTAGGATTCCATACCTCAAAAGGAAAATACGGAACCCTTATAGGATCACTTTGTTGCCCGTCCGTCTCTCCGTCTGTCAGTCTGTCAAGAACCTTTTTCTCAGGAACGTGTAGAGTATCAAGTTGAAATTACTATAAAATACATAGGTTCACGGTCCCTTGGAGTTCAAAAAGAATCAAACTCTAAGTCAACGTAATAAAAAATACGGCCATTTATGCGATTGACTTTGATTCTCGCAAAAAAAACAAAACCTATGGGTTACTTCGTTGACCTAGTATAAAAAAAAAAATACAAGAAGCAAGGTCTCACAGCACAAGTAAAGGAAAAAGTCCGAAACTCGTGTAATTTTATCACTCTATATATATTTTTGGCGATTTCAAACTTACGTCTCAGCTACAAGGCTACATCGCAACCGCCAGCAAGCGAGACCGTGCACTAGCGGCCGGCCATATCGCAAACACAGCGATCTGTCTATTTGCAAACATTAGCCACAGCCCACAACGCAACCACGGCGAAATTTTGTAGTCACCACAGAACTGCAAGAAGCTGCAACTACACTATCCACACTTAACCACTGCTTGCCCACATTTTGTCGCTGCGATGTGGTCTGGTTGTGTTGTGGTAGGTGTGTTCGTGCCCTAAAACAAGTACTTACTAGAAACATATTAGGTACTACCGAAATAGTTGCTCGTAGAGCCTCTACTAATGTAGGTACAGAGACGCCAGCACATCAAGTTACTACAATCTGTCAAATTTCTTTGATAGATTTTCAACTTTATCGCTAAAGCACAAGGTTCAAAGTTGATTGGGAAAATTTGACAGTTTCGGGTAGGTTGATGTGCTGGCGTCTGTACCTTCCATTCATAGACATACATTACTATCTCTGCCCTCAGACGTTCTTGTTAGAATCGCTAGTAATGTTACTCCAAGATCTATAAACGTTACTTAGCACGCACTTTGGCTAAGCGTTATTCCTGTGACTATCGCACAGCTGTAAAACTACAACTGCAAGATAGAGCCGTGAACATATCTATGTAAGTCAAAGAATGAGCTGAGTAACGTTTATACATATCGGTCTTACTGACCAGCCAATCGTTTTCGAGTATTTTTATGTCACGAAGTGACGCGCGCTATACTTGTGGTCACCAAGTTTACAGACACGCTGTGAATGTTCTAGACAATTGCGAAGTCGGAAGTGTGTGTGTGTGTGTATGTGTTCACGCACCTTTATACACTTAGCTAGCTCATGTAAAGCGCGCGTCGCTTCGTGAGATAAAAATACTACAGCACAACTGGACCATAGTAAATACATATTAAAAACAAAATAAATGAGATAGTTTATCCATCTGAAATAAATAGGTAAACAACTTAAAACGTCCCCAGAAATGTAAAAAACCTCAATAAAGCAACAAGTTTTTCTATGAAACAAGCCACATTGACTTGTACGAGTATATTAGTTTGCCTTAACATCCGAAATTTTATCGTTTAGATGTTTATTAAGTTTAAGTTCGAATCGCGTTACCTAAAGTACTTTGGTATATCGAATGACCGGCGTTAACAAGAGATCAAAAATACTTTGAAAGATAATTCATTATACTTGGAACGTCTTTCGTGGACAAGTATTGTTTGGATGTAAGGATCTTCGATGTTATTTGTGGCGAAGTATCGCAAATTATTCAGTCGATATCTCGGAAAGTTTTGTCGGATTACGTAAGCAATCTGTTTAACAACACAACTTTCGGAAGAAACTGCGGCTCCGTCACTATCTCATAATTTTACCCTACTTCTTATGTTTGGGCTCTATAAAGAAGCTTATTTATAGAGCGTTTACGACGTACGGCATTTCATAAGTACAAACTTTCAAGCCCTTGTTTTTCGAAATGAATGAACCGATTTTAATGAAACTTCATACGCATAAGCAGGATACAAAGGTCTAAAAAGTTAGTAGAAGAACAGTTTCGAAATGTCTTTTTTAAAGAAAGATAACTAGAAATCTCTGTTTCTAAATGAAAAATTTAAAATCGGTCTAATTTTGCTGGGTATTTATTTGACTATCTAACTTTTTAGACCTTTTCCGTTCATTCTATTCAAAAAACAAGGGCTTGAAAGTTTGTATGAAATGCCGTACGTTGTAAACGCTCTTAAGTTTACAAATCAAAAGTGCTGTTAGTATTTTTGTCAGTCAAGTCTTACTACTAGTGTTGGTCTTGTGTAAGTTGTATTTTTATCCCCATATTGACTCCCTTTTTTGGGTTAAACCTCCTCCATCCCGTAATAATTGGAGGAAGCTTACCTTTATTAAAGCTTACTTTTATAGAAGAGCAGTGGTGGCCCATAGGTATCGGCCCAGATGGACGAGACGTACCTAGGTCGTGGGTTCGAACCTTCTTTCATATATCTATGGTTCGAACCCAAGCAGCCGCTTTACTTTAAGAAATTTATTTCATCACCACAGCTCTCAAAACGGTGGAGAAAAACATCGCGACTTCGTGAAGAAACAAGAATGTCCTAGAACCAAAAACTCGAAAACATGTGACATCCACCAACCCGTACTGAGCACTCCCTCTCACAGAGAGGTTTGAGTGTGTGTAGAATTTATTCTGTTATTCTGCTGAGTAACACATACCTAATTGATCCGTACCTTATCGATGATTAGTTTTTGCCCGCGGCTTCGCCCGCGTGTTGTCCTACGAAATTATACCTTATTTATATACCTTATCATACCTTTTTTTTAGAATATAATTAATAATAAGATTTTTGGTTCTCATGTAAGTGACGATTATCTTAATGAGAAATAAAGTTCTTTATACCGACATTATCCGACGGGAACTTACACCGAGAAAAAAAAAAAATCCTTTCCTAGCCCAGCAGGGTATTTGCGTAATACAGTATCAGTAAAAATGGGTTTCATTTTGACAGTTCAACAACATACATTGCGTAATTTACGTTGTTGAGCAGACACAGTTTTCGAACTTATGGAGCAATGGATTAGCAATATGCTTCAAAATTATTCAAATTGAGAGTAATAATGTGTTACACAATTAAGGTGCAGGACATGGTCTACATAAATAGGTGCCAATTTTTTTTGAACCGTTTCAGCCTTTAATGCGTCAGAACATAATAGACAGACAAACAAACATTCGCATAAGTGAGATTAGTATAGATTTAGGTACTGCTTTTTGTACCTAGTACGTTTTAGTTTTCGCTTGTACACTTTCCTTTCATTGTCCGGGTACTTTGAACTCTCAGAGCCAGTCTTTTCCAATTCTAAATTATTAAAATATACTCTGGCTCGCTCGTTTATATCTTAGAAACATTGGAAAACATCTGGCTCACACAACTGTGCTGCAATTAACGTGAATGAACAAAAGTACCCTCAGTTTGAAATAAAATAAAATATTAGTTCTCAAACACTTCAACATCCCACGTTTCCCCTTACTCAACTCCATGATTTATATCGTCGGGGACTTCCATGTCCCTTAGCTTTTATGATTAATGAACGAAGGGCTAATTGTAAGTACTGACTAATGATAGTGAAGGCAGAGCTTTTCTTCTATTCATTAATATTCTAATACTATCGAACAAACTACTAATTACGGTGCATCTAAAAGCGCCTCTATTATGAACCAACGACGTCGGCACACTTTGGGAAGTAAGTGATACCATAGCCTTTTCCAAAAGTATCTCTAATAAGTACAAATCCTGTTCAATTAAAAGTAAGCACATAATTGAAACGTTGAAACATTTAGTGCAAAATGTCAACGAGCTTTCTAGAAAATGAGCAACGCAAGCAATTTCAATGAGCCGGACAATGAAGATAAAACAACTTTGTTTTTAAAATATAACTGTCTCAAATACGACAGTGACACTAAAAGCTGCGATGAAATATTGCTCAGTTTTTCTTTATTAAAAGGGTTTGTTCTGTATTTATGCGGTAAACGTAAACAAAAAGCTTGGCTGCCTCGTTGGTTTAGCAATCGCAAGGGCTACTACTGCGAGCATGAGGTCCTGGTTTCGATTTCCAGGTTGGGCAAAGTGTTATTGGGTTATTCATAAGGAATTTTTCAGTAGCAGCCCGGAGTTTGGATTTGTGCCCGGCGGTTATAATGGCAATTGGCTCGCCCACTGGCGAAATGAAGGTGAAGTATAGGTATACCTCTGCATAACCCTTTGGGGGTTACAGGCGTGATGCAATGATATGTTATGTAAACAAACACCCAAGGGCTGGCTTTTACCGTGGCCAAAGGCTAAAAGGATGTGCATACTATTTAACTAACATGTTATAAAACATAGTTAATTACTACATGTTTCTATAGAGAAGTTAGCAATGTTAAATAGTTTGAACGTGCTTTATAACATAAGTTTAAGTATGTGTTATATAACATAAGCTAGACACACCCTAAGCATTGCCATACAACGTGGTAATGGCGGCAGTCTCTTGGGTACATTACCAGTCGACAGCGATGCTGATGAATTTTTCGACGCTATATTTTTAGCGTATAACATTAAGGTAGGTACTTATATATGTTGCAGTTAAAACTCTTAACCAGTCAAAAGTACTATTGACTAGCAAAATCAGTCAAAAGTACTTTTGACCGTATGTTTTAGTCAATAATACTTTTGACTGAAAATTATTGGTTATTAGTACTTTTGACTGACGCTCTTCGTCAAAAGTAGTTTTAACTGCAATAAAGCATCAGTCAAAAGCACTATTAACTCGTTAGATGTGAATAAAAATATATTTATTAAATGTGAAATCGTTTATTACGAAAAATTTGGCATTACAATCAATACAAAGAAAACATACACTTAAAAATTGTCATTAAAATAGGTAATCGGAAAATTCACAGGTTATAAAAACACAGTACTTATATTACGTTAATCGCTTTTCAAAGCCAGTCAAAACCACTTTTGACGGAATCATTTAGTCAAAAGTACTTTTGACTGATTTTGCTAGTCAATAGTACTGTTGACTGGTTAAGAGTTTTGACTGCAACATATATACGTCTAAACTAATATTATAAAGATTTTTTGTATGTTTATTTGTTTGTTACGCTTTCACGCTAAAACGGCTCAACGGATTTTCATGTCGCACATGAGTAAACCATGACCTCGATTAGGACATACGATACTTTTATCCCGATATTAGTAGGTACGGGAACGGGACTTAGCGGGAATATTTAATACTCGGATAATTACTAAACTAAGCAAGTATAGTTTTCTTCGGAAGTTTCTAGAAGGAGAGGTTATGTTACCTACGTTATTTTATGTTTCTGTGAACGAGCATAAGTTTAGTATAACATGTTAACTATCTCTATGAAATTATATCCAAGTTCTCTTGTTTGAAAATCTTGACCCACTTTGCCACTTCATATTTCAGCACAGGCCACACCGCGAGCAGTGTCGCCCAGTGGCCCAACGACTACGAATTACGAGTGTACGGTTTGAACCCAGACAGGCGCTTTACTTTGTGCAAATTATTTCATCAGCACTGCTCTCAAAACGGTGAAGGAAAATATCGTGAGGAAACCGGCATTTCCTAGAATAAAAAATTCGAACACACATGTCACATGGTGTCATCTTCCAACCCGCACTGGGTCCACGTGGTGGATTACGTCTCAATCCCCCTCACCGCGAGGAAGCCTGTACTTATTCCAGCAGTGGGAACATTACAGGCGGATTATGCTGCACACCACGCGTGCTGGCGGACGACCATCGTTTCACCTTTTTAGGTTTTGTACCCAAAGGGTAAAATGGGACCCTGTTACTAAGACTCCGCTGTCCGTCTGTACGTCTGTCACCAGGTTGTATCTCATGAACCGTGATAGTTAGACAGTTGATATTTTCACATATGATGTATTTTTGTTGCTGCTATAACAACAAATACTAAAAACCAGAATAAAACAAATATTTAAGGGGGCTCCCATACAACAAACATGATTTTTTTGCCGTTTTTATAAACAATGGTATGGCACCCTTCGTGCGCGAGTCCGACTCGCACTTGGCCGGTTTTTAACATGCTTTTATTATTATTAGTAACTGAAAATAAACTAACAATGTTACAAAATCTTAGAAGTCTATTTTAACCTTATATTTGTGTTTATGTAGTTTGGAAGAAAAACTATATTTTGGTATCTTGGAGCTGATCTGATGATGGAGCCAGGAGGTAGATAGTGGAACTCTTAAGGAGTGACTAGTAAACCCCTCAAGTTTGGGGTCATATGATCCGTTTTGATGAGTCCAACATATTGCATTTGGTGTTGAGGGTCTGATGATGGAGCCATGAGGTGAATAGTGGAACTCTTTAGCTACTTGCTACTAGCTACTTGTAAAACTTTCGAGTTTGCTAGTAGCCTCTTATAGTCATAACTTCGTTGAATGTATACCTATTAACTTAAGGAAGAATATACTAGATGCAAAAGTAAAAAAAAAAAGATGTACTTACTTAACTTTAACAAAAACAAAAAACACGCTTTTCAAACGCACCACACCACACACATACCAGCCCGCCCGCGCTAGCTCGCGGTGTGGTATGTGTGTGTGTGTGTGTTAATTTTCATGTGCATGAAAATTCGCAGACAAATATTTTCTTCATTAGAGATTTTCATTATGACATACTTGAATATTAAATTGCAAAATAATTCGCAAATTCTGACTCGATAGATAATGAGGTAGGTATTAGTTTACAGGAATACGTAAGGATCGTAGCAGCCGGCGTTCTGAGGATTTGGGGGAGGCCTTTGCCCAGCAGTGAGGCAGAATAGGATAACCAAAAAAAACTAGCTGCGCCCCGCCCCGCGATTTCACCCGCATAAGTCTCAATACCGTGAGAATATCAAAAAGTATCGTATTTCCTTATCCAGGTCGTCGTCAACCCATGTGCCAAATTTCATCGAAATACGTTCATTAGTTTTAGCGTGAAATACGCTTTCACGCTAAAACGGATGAACGTATTTCGACAAACAAAAATATTAAAAAATCTAATCATTTCTCTATCATAATTTCAGGAATATTCCGTTTCACTTTTCACGAAATAATGAACCTACATAACATTAATTATCGGTCCTAAAATTAATTAAGCTTTCAAGTTAACTCAAATGAGAAAATGGTTCATGTGAATTATGTACAGCAGAATCTACTTATTATTCATTAAATTATTCACTGAATCTCTTTAAAATTTTTAATACTTAAGAAGGAATACAAATTATTTCCTTATCAAGTAAAAATGATTACACAAATCCGCTTTGATAAGATATTGAAGGAAAATCTTCGGTGTAAAATACAAAACCCTTGTTATCCATTATTTGAAACTCAAGAAAAGTACGAAACTTATTTTACAAAGAAGCTTTCTGATTAAGGAAAAAGCTTTGCCGTGAAACTCATGACTGTCGATTCGCTCATTGGCAACTGAGAAACCATTTATTACCTTGATGCTTTTACAGGCCATACAATACGAAGGTTGGATTTAAGTTTAAAGTAACTAGAAAATAACGTAACATCACGCCTGTAAGCACCGAAGGGATAAGGCAGAGGTGTACCTATGGTCTACACCCACATTTCACCGGTTGCGTTTAAGTCCCATGTAATAAGGAGTGAGCCTATTGCCATCAAGCGTGGGTGAAGCCAGATGAGCGTAATTTTTTGAGTTGTGAGTCGCGTAATTTCTGCTACATTCGGTTTCATATAAAAATCCTGTTTCGTTCACACGGCGACGCAAAATGAGTTGTTGTTGTGTGTGTTGTTGAAATTACGTGACCGAAATTACGCGAAGAACAACTCAAAAAATTACGCTCGTCTGCCTTCACCCTTAATCAGCCTATAATGTTATCACTGCTGGGACACTGGCCTCCTCTCTGTGAGAGGGAGTGGGCCGTAATCCACCACGCGGGCTCAGTGCGGGTTGGTAGATGTCACATGTCTTCGAATTTTTTGTTTTAGGACATGCCGATTTCCTCACGATGTTTTCTTTCACCGATTTGAGAGCAGTGCTGATGAAATAATTTACACAAAGTAAAGCGCCTGTCCGGGTTTGAACCGTCGACCTACAACTCGTAAGTCGCGGCCGATACCTACCACTGGGCCACCACTGATCTTATCATCATCAACCGGCACAAATCCAGAGAGAGATCCACGAATCCGGCCTCTTACTGAAAAATTTCTACTGGAAAACCCAATAACACTTTGCCCGATTCGGGAATCGAACCTAGGACCTCATGTTCAGTAGTAGCGCTTGTGAACACTAGACCAACGAGGCAATAACTAGGATAAATGGCAGAAAAAATGAAAATATTATCTAGATTGGTAGGCACAGTCACGAGCATAAGTACCTCGTACAGTTACGCAAAATTCAAAAGCGATTTGCTCCTAAAAATATTGATAGAAACTGTATGATTTTCGAAATCTTGTTTACATCTATTATGAAATTGGCCTTTTCGCAAAGTTGCAATATTATTTTACTAGACAATCGAAAAGTTTGCGTGTCAGGTAGATATCTATCTAAGCTCGAGACTTGGATTTTAAAATAAACGATTAGGAAAATAAAAAATTAAGTATATATTTCATAAGAAGATTGTTATTCAGGGGTTTCCATAGGCAAAAATATTTGCTCTGGTACCCCAAGAGAAACTAGACTGGGGGACCACGGACAAGTAAACATGTATTTCATAAGAAGATTGTTATTCAGGGGGTACCATGGGCAAAAATTAAATAGGTTATAGGTTCATTCAGGAGTCAAATATGTATAATTAGGCATTAAGCTGATCAATGTTATCAACATTCATCGACCTCCTGCCTCTGCCGGTGCAACATGTCTTGTTCTTCCATACTTCTCTATTAGTCATCATCTTGAAATTCACCCTCTGTCTAGCCATTTGAGTTGATTAATATGTCCTAAAAAGCCTCATAAACAAAAACAACGACAACTTGCGCAAACAATCCGAAGACACTTCAATTTATCACCGCACACACTTTACATTAAAAATACCCCCAAAATAAAAATAGATTCTCCATTTCACTCTCACATTGCACATTATGTAAATAGAATATACCAAGGTAAATACGTAATAAAATGACTCAATAAAACATCCCAGTTCTTCAATACCAATATCAATGATATCACCATAGAATTGCGGCGAATGTACGACGAATCTCAGTTGGTTGCCGACGCGCGTACACAGCGAATGTATCCAAGCCACTAACTAATAAGGCTCTTGGCTTTAGATGCGTTCCGATATAAACGGAACTTCTTATATACAATGATGGTGATCTGTTCAAGTGAATTTGTTATTGGAATTACGAATACGTAGCTCTTTTTTTAAATTTGTGTGTTTATTTTCGATGCGTTTTCTATTTTGGAGAGGTGAGTGGGATTTGTTTTTTTTTTTGTTGTAGTTTGGAACGCTTGAAAAAAGTTTTTTAACTTGCCAGATAGTAAAATTATTGTTTGTTTATTTAAATTAAATAATATTATCGGGTAATTAGCATTAGAAATTAATATAAAAGTGTAAGTACATAGGTAGGTGCTTCCTGAAGATTTAGTAAACAAAGAAGAACTTGTTGACTTTTTCATTTATTTACGTATTTACAAATAAAAGCTTAAGTTGTTAAGTTGTGTGTTGTTTAAATAACTAACATATTATAATAATAATTATGAATATTTAGTAGGTATTAATTGAAGATATTTTAACTGTTATTAAGGTAGTTCATTGTGAGTCTTTACTTCTATCTTTTAATATTTTTCTTGTTATCTTGTTAGACGTAGATATAAAAAGCATAACAATGCTCAATTTTCATTGGTACGCTTCTCTTTTTTCTAATAAACGTTTTCAATCTGTTGTTATAACAATGTTAACATCAAGTTATCTGCTATATTAAAAACGTTGTACGATAACATATTGCATGCATCGATAAGTTGATATTCCCTGTAAAATAATTATATTTCTATGGTATTACTAAATCTCTTGGTAGCAACTATATTTTGACAGTCTTATATCATACTGAGATCATCATAGTTTTTAGAGTTCTTAGAAAACGGTATAGGAAAATATCGTAAGGAAACCGGCATGTCCTAGAACCAAAAAATCGAAGACATGTGACATTTACCAACCTGCACTGGGCGCGCGTAGTAGATTACAGCCCACTCCCTTTGTGTCCCAGCAGTGGGAACATGGCGCGGGCCTGACGGAGAGTAATGGTTAGCTCACCGTCCGATCAAGACCAGGCCCGTGCCGGACGGCGCGTATGTGTTTCGCGCGTCTCAAAGAGATGTCAGCACAAGTGAAGGGGCCCGTTAGGGCCGAAGCCTGGCGAGTCAGCGGGATTGTCCGAAAGGGTTACCGCTGCCTCGGAACATAAAGGGCTAAGGAAGGAACACGCCATCCGTGTTCCTTAGTCAGTAAGAGTCTGACACTCCCTTCCGCTCACCCAGAGCGGGAGGAGTCATTTGATGATTTCACACCCACAAAAAAAATACAGTGGGAACAATAAAGGCTGATTATGAATTCTCTCTTGTTTTGAATCGAGGTATTTTCTTGGATTATCGGTAGTTATTTCTTGTGTATTTGGTTGAGACCGTTGCAACCATGACTTACTGATATTGACAATATACCCGAAAATATTTAAAAAATGTTCGAATTTGTTGGACTTTTATTTATTTATATATACTTTATTGTACATCAGAAAATACATTAAAAAAAATACAATTTCTGTGGTCTCTTCCAGGCAACCTTGGAATAGACGGTGATTGCGTGGATTTTTTTATAGCGGCAACAGAAATAGGTACACATTCTGTGAAAATTTCACCTGTCTAGCTGTCACGGTTTATGAGATACCTACAGCCTGGTGACAGACGGACGGATGGACGGACAGCGGAGTCTTAGTAATAGGGTCCCATTTTACCCTTTGGGTACGGAACCCTAAAAATGGGGTTGTCATTGGTGCAAAATAATATACTATATTAAAATTATACATAATAAAATAGATACATAAATAAATACATACTAAATCCTACTTATGTTACAAACGTGAAAGTTTTTGAGGATGGATGGATGTTTGTTACTCTTTCACGCAAAAACTACAATTTATTTCATTAAACTAGCATTCTTAGTTTCCGAGACTTTCAGGTATCTTTATGTGCCCTAATTCATTATTCTCGAGTGTATCATGACTCCTGGAAAAAAACCCAATCGATTTATTTCTGTTGATGGCTAAAACTACAAAAGAAGATCTCTTTGTGTGAACCCTTTGAAGCTTTACGGAATAGGATTAATTACTTTATAACCAAGGTTGATCGGGCATTAGGCCTGTTATGTCCGAAATGTGAATTTACATCTAGATCTCAGAATCCCCACCATCCAGCAGTTCATGAAACGCCTCTCCAAGCGCTTCTTTGACTCTGCCATTAAGCACCACAATCCCCTGATTGCGGCGGCCTCCCGATACACTCCCTCCCGCATAAGTAGGATTCGCCGACCAAGGCATACCCTCACTATCCCCGACGACGCCACTAGGGTTCCTCCAGGAGAGCAGTAAGGCCACAAGTACTGTCAGACGACAGTACAAGCCCCGACATCCGTCCTTCCGTCCTCGCCGTCGAGGCCCGTCGCGACTCCCCGCACCATCACCGTGCCCGCCCCGACCCTCGCTCGAGCCAGCCCGCGCAGCTGAGCCTGTAGTTTTAAATTCGCCCCAAAATAATAATAATACCGATCCAGCCTGTCCCTTGCTGTCCTCTTCCAGCGACGCCCTGTGCCGAGGTCCGAACCCCGTGGGGGGGTGCCCTTAGCGCTGTCGCTTAGTTTTTAAGTTTATTGTTTGCCCTGGCTGGAGGCCTTAATTCGAGGCATCCACAGGAAAGTCCGGTTAAGCAGTAGCCATCCTCATAAAGGATGAACTGCGAGATGCCATTGTTAAAAAAAAAATAAAAGCATTAGGCCTGTTGTACACACACATTTTTTTGCCGTGAAAAACTACGGTTGATAGCCGTATGTATAAGGCACGGTCTTCAGTGTTGACGTGTGACCGACCTTAATGTACTATATATCACCTTTACTACATACCTATGTATGCACTTATATCAAGGGAATCCGATTACATTGCTGTTAATCGCAGCTTTGAAACTTTTATCTTTCTGAAATAAATCATTTGGATTTCTGGCCAGGAAATTAAAGCTACAACCCGGAATTGGAATTGTATACGAAAAGTTTGAATTGGAAGCGTAATGAATGAATAAATGGAGGCTTATGGCATTTGTGAGTTTGATATTGTTGTCTTCGTTTTCTTCTTTATTTCGGTGTCACGACATTTTTCTTTTTAGCTACAAAACTTCGCCACTTCCACGGCGTTATCATTGGCAGCGCAGAGGTCACTTTAGCTGCACGTTTTTGGACACAGAGACCAGGATAGGATGTGGAGCATAGTTTGTGACTCAGCTCCACATCTACGCCCCTGCTGCCGTTATAATGAGATAGCGGGCCACTTTATGAGGTTCGAGTAACACCACTTGGGTTCCCACTTGGGTTCGGTGACAGTTCAGTGATGGTGGACCACAGAAGCGTGACCCTTTTTTTTTTTGGTGCGCGGTTAAAATCCGCATGGGCTTCCTCCATCGTGGGGTTGACAGAAGGGGGGGGGGGGGGTTGACGGACTCTTACCGGCTAAAACCTCCGCGGTGTTCCACCTCTTCCTATGGCCGGGGGTGCTCTTCCTACTTCTTTTTCTTTATTATTCTTCTTCCTTTCTTTCTTTCTTTACCCAGAAAGTAGAGAGCTTAGCAACTGTGCCAAATCCCGTAGCGAGTAACGCCCTCTGTGGCTATATTTCTCGTCTTACTAAAATAATATTAATGTTGTAGTAGCAGTAAAGTCATGAGCTACGCGGCCATTTGGATCGTCTTATAGCAATAAACTTCAGAACAGTCACTTAAATATAAAGAAGCGACAACAATGCGGCTTGAATTGCGTACGAAGCGAGAAATAAAAGGTTAATTTTGTTAAATAAATACGCATGACTCGATTTTCTTGAAACGGAAATTAGAAAAAGCTGCTAAAGCTTTATTTTTCCAAGAAAGCGGTGAAGGGTTACATGACCGGGTCTCCAAATACACAGCGTTATTTGACACCTTAATGTCAATACTTCTGGTGAAAATGACAGCTTTCCGTGCTTTTTAAGTTTAGTGTTAAACTTATACTTTTTAATCTACTATAAAGAGGTAGAATTTGTGGGTTTGTATATTATGTAAAGGGTAATTTTTGGAACTACAATACGATGCCAATTTTTTTAATTTCACTAAAGGGAGTCTAGCCTAGCTAGCTAGGTAGATATTGCCAAGTGTAAGGGGATATATTTTATGATATAACGAGCGCGCGGACTAAGCGGCAGAAGCCAGTAGCATAATTATATATTTTCTTTTTATAAGTGATCAAGTACCGCAAAATAATCCAGGGCACTACCTAACTAATAACATAATGAGTTAGAAGTGCAGTCTCAGACAGATGCACCTATTGATCAATAGTCGTATGTTTAGTGACGAGCGATTATAATACATAAAATAAGCTTATGCCGTGGTTTCGCCAGCGTGGATGTCGAGATACCATGTCTTAATCCAGGTTATACTCACTCTATGTGCCGAATTTCATCCAAATCTGTTCAGCTGTTTTTGTGCCAATCCAGAACATATTACCTACATAGAGAGCAACAAAACTATATTATCGGTATTGGACTCGTTCCCACACCTCGTGGCAATTACTCTTTCCCAAAATATATTCAATGTACAGTTTTCACTTCTTAACCATTTTATTATAATGTATAGGCAGGAAAATAGTTTATAAGCGGAAGTTTAAAAGTGACGCCAGTGATAGAAAAGTTGAAAGGAAATCTTTTGGCTTGGAATGGGCATGTGATGAGGAGGGAAGAAACGCATGTTAATAAAATAGTGATGAATATAAATTTTATGTTGATAGATGGAGAGGGAGAGGAAGGCCAAAGAAAAAAAAAGGATCGGTTCTACGGCTAATATGGCCGGCCCATTGCCACTTCAAATCAATTATAAGGTAGTCGTTATTGCTTAAGATCAGACGGTCAGGTACAATTAACCTCGTAATAGTCGTGTTACGAGGAGGTCGATTATACTGATCTTCTTTACGGTCACAACTCTTGGCGGACAAATCTGTGAATTTAAGAAAGAACTTTGTTTTCTGTACCCGAAAGTTAGTTTTCATAGACAGTAGCAGATGTTTTTTTTTAATAAATACATTCAACATTTTACGTGTCCTTCATTTTAATGTCCTTCCAGTCGTAAAATTAATTTACTCTGAGAGTTTTATTGAACTATGTCTCGAAAATTTTCCAAGTAACTAACTTCGAAGAAGAGATTGAATTAAGTTAAATATTTACTACTGAGAAGTCAACAAAGTGAGATTTATTAATATTAATACTACTTACATAATATGTCTATTAAATTTTAAAGTCAACAACAATTAACCTACTAATTGAAAACGGATAACGTTCAGCTAAGGAGTAGTAAATGTAGTTTGAGTCGGTACGTTAACATGGATGGTAACAAAATATCAGTTATCTCACTTCAGCTGATTCTTATATTTTGTTATCAGACTCATGAAGTTACCGAATTTTCTCAAGAAGATATTGTCGAAAATATCTGCGAAGGATGGTATTAAAAAAAAAAATATATATATATACCTGCTAACCATTTTAGTCTGTATTAGTCGATCGTGTATTTTAAATCCTAATTTATATTATCGGCACTTTATACCGACCTTTTGTTTAAGTGTTTAAGTTGAAGACCTTTTACCGACCTTTTTGTTTTTTTTGTTTAAGTGTTTATCAGTGGAAACTTGTAAATGGCCTTCAATTGCATATTGTTTAAGAACACAGTTTATATTAGCTATAAGTTTCCTGAACAGAATAAAATAAAATGCCACCAAGGTGATTGCCTATAAATATTGTACAAAAGTTTGAACAGGATTTCATAATTACTTTGACAAAATATTATTACAACGAATGCATTCGTGGTTCAAGTAATTTATTCAATTAGTACAGCATTCTGTATAAAATCACCTGAATACCTTCCTGAAAAATTCGTGACATATCCAAATACCAATGAAAAACCGTAAATAATAAAAACATGTCCAATAAACTACTGGACGGAGCAATCGGACTGAAATTAAAATGCTGTTGATAAATCGCTGTTCAAGAATCTGTAGAGTAATTCAGAATGATTTTCTGTGAACTTACATATTAATATTCAGCAGACTTTCAATAAAGATCAAAATGTTCTGAAGGTTTCTTCATTTTACCTGAAATTACCTGTTTAATTCGTGATCGGAATTTTTACATGCTCGTAAAAAATCTCTTTCGCCACATTAATTTTTTGAATAAAAATGTAGCAGATAAATATAAGATAAGATACTGAGATTTAATTATAATACTTTACATAGGTATCTATTATTGTTATGTGTTCAAATAGATACGTAACCCTAATAACTAATGTTATTAGAAATGTGATCATTTTAGATCAAAACTTTATTTATAAGAAAGGTTTGTAGCAAATAAATATATTCTATTCTATTATACAGGCAGATTTTTTAATCACCATCCAAATTTTTACAGTGTGTTCTTATTCTTACATAGAGTATGTAATTATCTGGCTAGCCTTATCCCAACTATGTTCGGCCGACTCCCAGTATAACTGGAAGCAGCTAAATAGATACCAGTATTTTTTCATGCAGCGCATGCCTATCTGACCTACCTAACCAGTTACTGGGTAACACGATACCTCTTGGTAGGGTTGGTTATCAGACTTATTGGCTTCTGATTACCTGTAATGACTGTAAGTAATGTATGGCGATGATCAGCACGATATTTTATAGTAAAAAGTTGGGATCACACGTCAACATCTCACTGTTTATAAATACCGTTGAATGCAGTATGAATATGTGAAGTGATCCCAAAAGTGTACCTGAGCATCGCCGTTTGAACGTGGCGTAATGTTTACGATAACGTCAATGTCGTCGTTTGCATATCACCATAACAAGGTTTTGATTGATCCTACATATTATATTACCTGAGTACTATATTAAAGCAACTGATATAGGTAGGTAAGTAGGGAGGGACTAAAACAATATTATACATTTGCGTCATATATTATCTAATCTCCACGAGAATTAAATAAAACGTTATAAAGCTTTTAAACGAATAAGTACCTTATTAAAAAGCACCGGAGCTATAGTTATTATTTCTTTATTTTCGCAGGAATTGGTTCCAATTAAAATTTCATAGAAAATTGATGGGAATCTTCCGTCCACATCAATCCATCGATGATACAGTCGGCAAAAAAAAATCATTGAGTGCGGACCGTAGAGGTTTTATGTGTTAAATAAAGCATTCAAGAGATTTTATTTGCTGATAGCACATATTATAATAACAAAGCGAGCTTCCCGTTGGTTATTTATTTATTTGCTTTTATGCACATCACACATTTTACACATTTTTCGCTTTTGTGTTGTTATTTTTAATTTTTTGTGTCTGCCTCCCGTGCGTGATTTACAGCAGTAGCCTATATGGAACGCTCTCAATCGATTGCGTACCCAAGTAGGCCGTTGCAGACACAATTTGTCGAAGTGGCAGTGGTTTACTGACCCATCAAACACCCAGTGTGCGTGAGTGTGTGAATGCGGTGCTTCTGACCAGACCATACCCCACTTGCAGGAGTGTCCTAAGCGCCCGTCCACCTGCAAATTGGATGACCTAAGAAATGCCACTGATGCCGTTATCAACATGGCCTATTCTACTGGGTTCAGACTATATACAAAAAAAAAAATAAACGGCGAAGAGTACCTACAATTGACACGAAAAGAAGAAGATTTATTTGTAAAAGAACAACATGTTATATTTTTTCGTTCTTTGCGTCATGTTTTATCTTTCTTTTCTTTCTTAAATGTTCATCCAGTCTTACAGAATACAATCAATTTACTTACGGTAGTTTACGGTTTTGGTAACTTATGTAGGTAGGTATGATTCGGCATTGCTTGACTGTCAGGCGGGAATGGATTTAATAATATTGGTTATCTTAAGCAGTCGAATTATGCGATAATCCTGTTGAAATTGCTTTTCCATTTTCATTTTGACTTTTGACTGCTCTTACAAAATTGCTCAGAATATCACGTGGACAGAGGCCTTTTTTTTTTTTTTTTTTAAGGATGGGAAATCATCAAATGACCCCTCCCGCTCTGGGTGGAGCGGAAGGGAGTGTCAGACTCTTACTGACTAAAACCCATCCGTGTTCCTTCCTTAGCCCTTTATATTCCGGGGCAGCGGTAACCCTTTCGGACAATCCCGCTGCCCCGGCAGGCTTCGGCCCTGACGGGCCCCTCCGTTCAATGCTGACATCTCTTTGAGGCGCGCGTGGAACACATACGCGCCGTCCGGCACGGGCCTGGTCCTGATCGGACGGCGAGCTACCCATTACTCGCCGTCCGCAGGCCCGCGCCTACGGTGGCCGGGAGTCGTCACGCGGCTCCCGACGCCCGGAGCGTCTACCGCGGCGGCTGGGACGGGCGGCTCTCTCAGCTCTCTCCCTCGCCCATCCCGCCACCTCCTTCGCTAGCATGACAGCTTCGCAGAAGGAGGTGACTGCCTCCCACTCCCTCTCGCCCCGGACCATGGCTTGGACCAGGGCCGGGCGCGAGAGGTCGCCGCCGCTGCCGATCGCCTCTACGAGGACACGGCGGTGCTCTGCCCAAGCGGGACAGACCTCCACCGTGTGCTCCACCGTGTCCTCTGGGCGATCCTCGCAGTAGTGACACCCGGGCGTTTCCTCCCGCCTGATGATGTGCAGGAACCTCCCGAAACATCCGTGTCCGGTGAGGACCTGCGTCAGGCGGTAGGTGAGGGCGCCGTGACGCCTCTCTAGCCACTCCTCAAAGAGGGGCCTTACCGCCGCTATCGCGGCGTGCCCTGCGCTGGGTTGCGACAGTCGCGCTTTCCATGCCGCCATGAGATCGCGAGAGGCCTTAGGTGGCCTTAGTACGAACGCGCGACGTAAACGTGACGTTAAAAGCACGATTTTTGAAAATACAACTAGTTTGTATTTTCAAAAATCGTGTAATAGTTTGTATTTTTTAGTCGTCTGACAAAGGTGGTCCACTCAATGTATCCGACATAAAATACCTCTAGGCGTGTTTTTTTTTACCATTAATTAAGATAATAGGTACAAAGAAAAATAAATAATACATTAGAATTATGAAACATCCTGTTAATAATGTTTACGTATCAAACAGTAGAACATACCTAGATAGATCTACCGTAGATAGATCTTCGCTCGCAACAGAATGTTTCAACTACGTTATGTCACTTATGCATCATAATACTGAATCTTTTTTTATTTTTTTCTCTTAAATAAGTACCATTTTTTTTTTGTTATGAATATATAGTAGTCATTGGATACATGAAGTGGGCTGCCGTTGTAAGACGATTAAAAAGTCACGGTGTATATTATATTAAGATAGTAACAAAGTCAAAACTGTGTATATTGAATTTTTTTGAAAATAAAGTAATTGCTTCGAGATGTGGGTGGGCAAGTCTGATCCCGAAAATATAGTTTTTGGTATTTTTCTGTATGTCTGGCTGTATTCCGGATTGGCGGAAAAACTAAATGTGACACACAGATAGTTTATAACCTGGATTACTCTATAGGGTACTTTTAACCCCGGTAGTACGATTCCGTGGGATTTTTGGCGACAACTCTAAAATGGTGATGCTGCGGGGAAAACCTAGTCTTACATAAAATCGTTTGCGGTTACGATACGTAAAGTTACGCCTACAGATAACGATTCAGAAAAAAGAGGGCTCTCATTTACTTAGCAAAAAGTTTTTAAGTAAACAAGATCGGCGAGTTAGAAAAGGGTAACTTAATGGTGCTTGACGGCTTGTAAACGACGATGGCTTAAGATCGTTTTCGTTTTAAGTGAAGATTTTACACCCAATATCTTAATGCTGCGTATCTCGAGGGGTTAGTAGTAGTAAGGAGTTCGAAACCTTTTTTATATTTTGTATGTTAGGACGTCATTGCAATCTTATTTGGGACAGAAAGGTGAAGAGGTGACCTATTTCTGTATCTTTTAGAGCGAAAAATAGAAGAAAATGATGCAGTTACCTACCATAGACTTATAAAAAAAGATGGACTCCGCGCCACGCATATCGAAAGTGAAGCATAGTCAGTATGCCGGACCGTTTGTACAAACACGCCTCACGCTCACATTTACATCATAGTATGCCCCGGCCGCCATTACGTGACACGACAGGGTCAATCGCCAATCACGCACACATAGATCGGTACGGTGCTTCACTTTCGATATGCGTGGCGCTGAGTCCATCTTTTTTTATAAGTCTATGGTACCTACTTACTGTTGTAAGTATTTCTTAGTCGTGGAATACTGACAATCAAAATAATTGAATCAATGAAAAGAAAAAAACAATTTTGACAAATATGAGTCAGACTTTGAAAGTTTGACGATAAGGATTAATTGGTATAACCATTGAGATAGAGCAGTTATGGCTCAGTGGTATCGGCCGTGACTTACGAGTTGTAGGTTGTAAATTCGAACCCAGGCAGGCACCTTACTTCGTGTACCTATTTAATTACATCACCACTGCTCGCAAAACGGTGAATGAAAGCGGTATCTCCTGGAACCAAAAATTCGAAGATATATTGTGACATCTACCAACCCGAAATGGCCTGCGTGGTGAATTATGGCTCACTCCCAGGACTCTCCAGGGAGGAGGCCTGTGTCCCAGCAGTGGGAACATTATAGGCTGATTGTGGTATAACTATTTATCTACAGACCTCTAAAAACAATAGCATTTAAGCACTCCGTTTCTTTTTTCATTACCAAGGAGGTACTTACTCTTTAATTTACGTGTTTTATAAATACCTACTTAAAAGTATAATTATCTTCGTTTATAATTTCACTTCTGAGTAGAAAATTAATAGTCACCCATGACAAGTCTATTAATCATTCGAAACGAGGGTATTTTACCCATATCATCTGCATCTGTCTAGCCTTTTCCCAACTATGGTGGGGTCGGCTTCCAGTCTAACCGGATGCAGCTGAATACCAGTATTTTACGTGGAGCGACTGCCTATCTGACCTCCACAACCCAGTTACTGGGTAATAATACGATACTTCTTGGTAAGACTGGTTGTCAGACTTTCGGGCTTCTGAATACCCGTAACGACTGTCAAATATCCACGAATGACAGCCGGGACCAACGGCTTAACGTGCTTTCCGAGGCACGGAGGGGTCTCGGTATGTGAAGATGATCACCCATCCACAGACCAACCGCAGCAAGCGTAGCTTAACCTGATCGGTCGACCTGTGCGGCTGTTATAATTTAGCCACAGGCCCCTTGGGCATTTTAACATAGTGTACACAAAATTTTAACAAGCCCTACCGTGACAACTTAACATAAATAAAAATTGTCACTATCAGATTGTTTTAATTAAAGCGTAGGTAATGTTTGGTTTGCGTTTTTCAACTGTTTTAAATATACATTCCTACGCATGGGTGCGTCTGCGTAGCTATTCGTACCTAATTTAAAATTCCGGCTATCATTATTTTTATTGTTAGAAAAGGTTACCTAAATACGTACGTCAGGTATCTACCTGACGTAGGTATTTAGGTAACCTTTTAACGGTAACTCTTTCGAACAACCCGCGACCTTGCCAAGGTCGCGGGTTGTTCGAAAGAGTTACCGTGGCCCCCCGGCACAGAACAACTGAAGGAAAACGGGTGGGTTTTAGTCAGTAAAAGTCTGACATGACCGCCCTCCCGCCCCGCTAAGAGCGGGAGAAGTTATTTGATAATTTCACAGCCAAAAGAAAAGCGGTAAATACTGACAAGTGACAAGCAACGGTTCCATAAATCTTGAATTTATTCACTGACATAAACGCACAGCCTAAACCGCTGGGTCTAGAAATGTGAAATGCACAAGGGTTCCATAAATAACGAAAGTGAGCACTTAGGAAGGATTTTTGAAAATTCACCCCCTAAAGGGGTGAAATAGGGAATGAAAGTTTGTATGGAATTTCGTAATTTTTGGCAATGAGAAATAATTTCGGAGAACCGGCTTGTTTTGTAAGAAAAAATTGCCAAAATACCTTCTTCAGGTTTTGACAATGCTATCAAGGTATTGGGTATTTTCATAGGTAATAGGTAAATCAAAAGGGATTTATTTAAAATTAACCAAGACTCAGCACTTTTTGAACGGGAAAATGACTTTAATCGCACCTTCCAAAAACTAACCCATGCATATGTACAATTACGGAATGGAAAGGTCTAGCAATTTTTTAATAGGTATATTCCTTTCTCACAAAATATCTTGAAAAATGATGCCAGTATGTACCTACGCATAGTCGAACAAATAATGTCTCACGCATCGAAAAAATTTGATATTTTTGCTACGGGACTGTTAGAGCCAACAAGAAGCTATAAAACCATTTTTTATATTTTCTTTTTCTTCATAATAACAACAAAAAATATCTTCTTTTGTTTTCCTTCTTTAAGGGTCATCTAATGTTTATGCCCAAATCAAAATCAATATTATATGATAGTTTTACAACTTCTGACTGTACGTACCTAAATAGCTTATAGCTAACTAGCTAACTAGCTTCTGCCCGCGACTTCGCCCGCGTGGATGTCGGAAATTCATGGGTTATAATCTTTTTACGCGGTAATAAAATAACCAACGGTCATTACGTACACTATCAAATCGACAAACTTATTATTTGCGGTTGGTACAGTAATCGGGTCTAGGGATCGAACCGCAAAATTAAGTTTGTTTTTTATTGTATGCCCCCCGGCCCCCCGGCCATACCGCCGCCGCCGATGCAACCGCTATCTCCCTGCATTTTAAATCTGTAATATCTTCGAAAGTATTCATTTAAGGTGGATGTTTCGATGGGCCGTCCATACATTTTTCTTCCGGATTATACGCTGAACATAGACGCTCTTTGTTGAAAACGTATCATTTTATCACTTTTCTATAATGAAATGTCACCGCGATCGACCTTTTTAGGAAATATCTTACATTATTTACTGAGGAAAACGAACGTGAAATCCAGACCAAATTTGACATTTGCGTACTAGTGTGCGTGAGTTTTGACAGGCAAACTAACGCGCCATGATTGCGATAGCTTAGAAATAAGAACGCTAGATGGCGTGCATGCGTTATTATAATTCTGTTAAATCAATATAATACCGTCAACTGCCCTGATTTTGCCTCGCGTCCTGTGTTTGCCTAAAATTAACAAATGGTAAAATCTTTTTCAATTTACAAGCTTGGCAATCGAAACATCTGTCAGTTTTTAGAATTATTATCTGGCAACATAAAATTGGTGACGTTATGTTGGTAATGTGCATAATTTTTGACAGATGTGTGTCAAACTAGAGAGGGACAGGACTGTTATTTTTAGTTTCGGCAAAACTTTTCAAGTAAGTCATTAAAAATATCTATATTTCTATCTGTTCTATACTTATTCTATAAAACGTTGATAGCTTTATCGTTTGTCATTGTAATTGATGAAAAAAACACGGTATTTAGCGAGAAATGTTGAAATAGGCAAAGTCAGGCAATTTTTTTGAACGAGTGATCGTGACTTTGCCTAGGCTAGGGTTGACACCTTTGTTATTTACCGACATCAAAAAAGGAAGATGTTACGCGATAGCTCAAACAGGTTTTCATATTAATTATAATTATGTTGTTTGAAGATGTACTGTTTTTAATTAATTAATTAATGTCAACTCAATTAATTTCTTGTTTTATGTTATGACGATGAAAAAGAAATATACTTTTAGAACCTTGAAAACAATTTTTACTAAATATCTCGGTACTTATTCTGGTTCTTTTTGTTTGAAGGACGATCAAAATGGCCAAGACTCTACGAAGAAAATATAAAGACTATGATGAGAGCCTTCTGAACATCGCCGTAGGTCTCGTTCAAAATAAAAATATTTCTTCTTATGATGCCGAAAAACAATTTGGTATACCTCGCCGCACGATTTTAAATAAAGTAAAACAAAAACATACGAAAAATATCGGAGGTCCCACTAAACTGTCACCAGGTGATGAAAAAAAAATTGCCAGTTGTTTAATACTTTGTGGAGAATATGGATATCCTCTAACTTCCTTGGAATTGAGGACAATAGTGCATGATTATTTAGTAAAAAATGGACTGAGTGGAATTTTTAACAACAAAATCCCAGGACCGAAGTGGGTTAGAAACTTTTTAAAACGCCACAGGAATATTTTAACAGTGCGTTCTACAACTAATATTAAAGAATCTCGAGCCAGTAAAACCATACAAGACTATAATACATATTTTGAAAATTTAAAGATTTCACTGCATAATGTCAAACCAGAAAATATACTAAACTACGACGAAACAAATTTTTCCGATAACCCAGGGTCACAAAAATGCATATTTAAGGCAGGCACTAAACACCCAAATAAAACATTAAATAATACCAAAACGGCAATATCCGTTATGTTCACAGCATCGGCCAGTGGAGAAGTTTTTCCACCATATGTGGTTTACAAAGCTGACAATCTATGGACAAATTGGTGTGCCAATGGTCCTGAAGGAACCAGATTTAATAGAACCAAATCCGGTTGGTTTGATGCGGATACGTTTGAAGATTGGTTTAATTCCATAATTATCCCATGGGCTGAGAAAACTACGGATCCGAAGGTCTTGATCGGAGACAATTTATCGTCTCATATGAATATAAGTATAATATCTAAGTGTCAAGAGCTCAATATAAGGTTTATTTTCTTGCCACCCAATTCCACGCATCACACTCAGCCTCTTGACGTGGCCTTCTTCGGCCCATTGAAGAGAGAATGGAGAAGAATTTTAATGGACTATAAAGTTCGACATCCAAGCGCAAATACATTGAATAAACAGATTTTCCCTGAATTACTGAAGATGTTATTAGATGCATCAAAACTTACGCAAAGTAAGAATATAATAAGTGGATTTCGTGCAGCTGGGATACACCCCATTAATCCAGAAGCTGTACTAAGGAAATTGCCAGATTATCGCAGGCCCCAAACAAACGTCAGTTTTGACGAGACATTGGTCAATTATTTGAAAAATTTGAGAACTCCGGCTAACAAGCAAAACAGAAATGCAAATAAAAAGCTCTTCATAGAGCCTGGGAAATCAGTAAGTGTTAATGATATTTTGTTGGATAAAAAAGCAAAAAAACGAAAAGCACCAGATACTATGGTTAGTAGGGTAAAAAAAGCTAATCTCCGAAAGGAACGTACTATCGCCGAAGAGATCCAATTACGTCAGGACGTAGAAGACACTTCTACAGCTATTGGATATAATACTTTTAACAATGTCCTATCAAATATTAGACGAGATTCATCTAGCGATACAGACGATAACGAACCTGTGACAAATGTAATAGTGAGTGCTGAAGTACATCAAACAAATGAGGACACGGATTTACCTAACCAGACACATACCAACAGTAATATTTCGAAGCTTCCATCAAACGTTGTTGTAAATGTCGATAAAAATTTACGTCTATCAAAAAACAAGAGTTTATTCAGAGATGTTTCTAACTCTAACACAACTACACCAACTGAAGGTATGTTGATGAAAAACTTGATTCTCTCCAATATTCGTATCAAATCTCCAGATGTAATTACATTTGACGATAGCTCTTCACATAGTAAGGTTATGCAAGAAAATGTCTTTCCAAAAAAAAGGAACAATAGAGGGTCGAGTTCAGAAAGCTCAGGGATGTATACTGTTCATGATTCGTCTTGTGATGAACCTTTTCTTCCATCCAATAGTGACACAGAAACTTACTTGGAAGAAACTAATGAAGAAATGGAACTAGATGATGAAAAAGAGAATAATTATTGTGAAATTGGTGTTGATAGATATGTTCTTGTTAAATTTGCTACATCAAAGCTGGTTAAATATTATATTGGTCTAGTAACCAAGTACAATAATTTGGAGCGCGTATATACTATAAAATACTTAAGAAAAAATTCAAAAGGTACTTTTTACTGGCCAGCAGTAGATGATATCTCAGAGATAACTTTACTAGATGTAGAAAATACGTTGCCAAATCCACAAGTTGGTCGTCGAGGAAAATTGAAGTTTGATTTAGATACTTTAAGCATTCCTTTGTCAAAAATTTTTTAAACGTGATTGTTTTTAAAACTTTTAGAAGAATATTTGTTTTTAAAATAATGATGTTGATTTTTTGTTTTTTTTTATTTTTATATTTACTTTAATTTTGATATTCGGCAATGTAATTACCTAAGTGATCCTGTGATTTATTGAAAGTTAAATATGTGCAATAAGCGATAATGATTCATTAGTTGCTGCACAATAGTTTATAACTAAGTTGTGATGTTGAATTTATTGCTAAATGGAAGCTTAATATAGGGTTAATGAAAAGTTAATCTTATGTTATAATAAATTATTTTATTAATTGTTAGCTACCTAAAAAATTAAGTTTGTTTCGTAAATAGGTCCTGAGGCGCTCGCGCTAGCACGAGTGAGTGACGTAAACGTAAAGTAAATACGCTCATTTTAGAATGAAAAATACAAGTAGATATCTTTTAGCATTTTGGTCTATTTTTTGGCAAAATGTACAATTTGTATTCCTCATAGATATAAATAAATCCAACACATTGAGTAAATATAATATGGGAAACGAGTATTTTCAATTTTGAAATCGAAGTATTTACTTTACGTCCACGTCACGCACTCGTGCTAGTGCCTCTGATTGTTCATAATAATACTTCTCGAAATACTTTAAAAATAAAAACAAAAACATGTTTTGTTTCATTTTCTTATGACACAACCCTACCCATTCTTTGTCAATGTATGAAGATTGTATAAAATGGTGTCCAGACATTGCCTAAGTAATTTTACCTACTGAAATACTCCCAAAATCTGTCATTCAAAATTGGATCGTATTCTCTGTGCATTAAACTACATTTTACACTGTGCCAGCATAAAAATAGAATTTTTTATTTTGGAGTAAATGCATTAGGCAATGTCAGAGACATGAGGCATTACTTTGCCTAATTTTTAAAATACCTCAAAAACCTTCATTACATACGAAAATTTTCTAAAACAAATTAAAATTACAGAATTATTGAGTTTTTTATAAGATTAAATGTGTTCACAACATGGAAATCGGGCCTATTTTAATTTTTATTTTACGTTAAAGGCCAAAAATATCAAAATCCGGGTAAAGTCAGGGCAGTTGACGGTACGTAAAATAATTGATTTATTTCCTTTCCTACCTTTCATGAATAGGTTCACCAAAAAAAACTTTCTAATTAATAATATAACTGACGACCTTACCAACGTAAATAACTTACATACATAATATTGTTGTGTGGCAACATAAATATCATTATTCGTAGATAGGATTTATGCGACGTTGCCGTACTTCTGTGCTGTGTTCGCAACCTTGCTTGACCTACCGTCATTGAAAGAATTACGAAGAAAACGTTGCCAATCTTCTTTCGCTTGATCGACATTTGATAAAATACAATTTTGAAGCTCGCTTGTATGCAATAGTATTGGCACGCGGAATTTCTCGCGTGTTATTTTTATTTTGTATGCGTTGTATTCTCATTGATTCAAATTGCAATATTTCTAGTATGTTATTGCAATTTATTGTAGGTACCTATAGGAATAATGATTCAAGATTCGCAATTTTATTTTAAAAGTAGGTAAGTAGGTAAATACCTCTCTTTCGGCGGTTTTAGAAACAGCAAGTTGGCCCGTGAGTTAGGTTTTAGACGCTGAAATCCCGTCACAATACTAATTACTTACCTATGTCTCAATTATATAAGTACAAAGTCAATGGTTATTAAAACTTAATTGTGTTTGTACCTGTATTTTTTGGTCAACAATAAATTAATTAAGTAAGTACATATTATAATTCGGTAACCTAAAGAGTTTGCAAACATTTGCAAAATCGAAGTAGGTACCTACAAAATAGAATACCTTTTACGCATTATTGTAAACAGTTTCAGACAAACAAACATTATTTTAGTTTGATAGATAAGTCGCATCGGCGCGGCGCAAGGTCCCGCACAGTGGACTGAAAAACAAACTTCCCTATCATAGGATTTATGAAAAATAAAATGTTTTCAAGTATAAAGTTTTGTCGAGTAGGTACATTAACACGTTGGCTGCCAGGCAACAGACACAATAGAAAATCTATTGTTCGCGGTCACCGGTGACCGCGTTGGCAGTCAATGCCTTAAACATTGAATAACATAGTAGTTACGGTTTTTTTAGAATCGACACCTACCCTAACCAATGATTGTCAATGACCCTAACAAAATTACTTCATATATTTGAAATGTATGAAAAATGGAATTTGTTTTCCTCATAACTTTTTTTGTCTTGGATTCTAAAGCTGAAACTTAGGTATTGTTGCCGAGCCCTATACCAACGCCACCTAACATTTGACCTTGACCCCCAACTTCCCCGTTCAAAAGATATGCATGAATTAAAAATGCTTATTTGGACGATGTTGTAATAGGCGATAGGCGGTAATAGTACCTCAAATAATCAATTTGTTATTATTATTTTACCCAGAATGATAGGTACCTGAAAGACAACAAACCTATATGACGATCTTGACGAAAAGCGTACTTATTTATAACGTACCTATGAATAAATCAATAATTGGTATAAATTTAAAAAAAATTGTAAATCCTATTGGGCAGCTTGTTTTTCCGTCCACTGTGCGGCGTAGGTACATCCCAGTGCCTAGCTAGCTAGCTAGACCTCCCTCAGCGGCAGCGATGCATGGACCTACCTTGTGGGTGCGTTCAGAACCTTGACTTTTGTTTTGAAATCATTGATTCAGAAACAAACAAATGATTGAGTTACTTACATCAAATTAATAAACGTGATTTATTGTTTGTAAGTAAAAGTTTATCTAATCTGTTTTTTTTTTCTTATTCGTCGAGCAAAATTCTAACAGGAATGTAAAGATAAGTAAAATTTTACATTTATTTTTATTGTTCTAATTTCTGTAACGAGTTCAGAACGTAACCCTTTCATAGATCCTCATTACATACGGTTGTGAAATTCGATACTATTCAATTTTATTCAAATACCGAGTGTATAAAAGTAACATTCATTTGTTTTTCTATATTTTTTAGGATTTCATAAAATACGTTGTGTGTTGACAAAAGTTAAGGTACATTCGTAAATCGAATTACACTTACAGGCTTACAGCCGTTTGAAAGTTTGGCGTTCTGAAGAAACCACGATGTCAGTGAATGAAGAAATCCTCATAATTGGTTACATGCTCTGTGATTTAGTGTATGTATCAAATAAGCATGATTGTACTTGCTGAATATTGCGCGTAAAAGTGACACTACATGTGCTCGTAAGTATGGTCATTACATTTTGATTTGTTTCTTTCAGTACACAGAGTACCTACACAGCCAAAAACATCACGTGTAAAACCAAAATACAGAACGCCACCTGCTACGATACCTTACATACTCCGTTACTAAACACATTTGGTTCTGTATGAACTTTTATTATGTGCAATATTTACAAGTGTTGCTTTTCACTTCCAGACCTGCATTATTGGTAATGAAACTAAGAAATGTCTATTTCTTAGTGTTCGAAACAAATATTGTTTTACAACAATATTGACAATATTATGAAAAAAGAAACATGGACATGAAAGCACATAATTGCTGCAAAAAATTTACTGGACCGTCTATAGCAATGGAATCACACATTATTATGGAAAGGCTTTCAAAAGAGTGAAGAAATGCATCAACTTCACTATTTGAGTTTTATTGGAGACGGAGAATCCCCTGTGTTTGTAAACTTGAAAGAGAAAGTGTCATAATATGGGAACATAATAAAAAATATAGAATGCAAGAATCATGTAATCAAAAACTATAGCAGTGCATTATACAAGGTAAATAAAGATAAAAATATATAAAAATATTGGAGTACATGAAACTGTAAGGATTATTACTGCATTGTCAATAAAACAGCTGCAAATGGAAGTAAAAACAAGGAAGAAAATCTCGTAGAAAGTCTGAAAAATACTGCTCCAGAGGTGTGGGCTCTAATTTATGCAGCCAATTGAAAAAATTGCTTTTCAAATTGTTGTTTGTCAAATGAGACAACAAATGCGGCAGAAAACTATGAGCATAATAAATAAATTCAACTGTGGAAAACGAATTAGTTTAGGAAGAGGGGGGTTTATACAAGCGTTGTGTTTGTACCAGTAAAAAATGCTTTGATTATCATGGTACAGTATTGTTTCTTTGTATGTTACATAATCATCTGTTTATATTTTATTGATATTTTCTAGTAAACATTATTTTATTTTCAGGATTATCGCTTTCTACTGGACACAAATGGCATGAAGTTGCATGGAAAAAGCAGACCACACAGAGCCCAGGGACACATTTTAAACATTACATACTTCGAAAGGAACAAAGCAGAATACAACAGAAGTTGTCGACACGCAAACGATTGTTTGCTCCAAGAGAGAAAACCCAGCTGGACAAGCACTATGGAAATGAAGCTTGTGACCCAATTGATATACAGTGTGAAGAACGGTTAGCAGAATTCCAAAAGTCACCAGAAAACATAGCTTTGATTGAAATGTCTACTGAAGGACAGCATGAAAATGGTTTATATATTACCCATAGGAGTGACCGTTTGACTGCTAGTCAAATTGAAATGGTTAGTTGTGTGGTATAATTTTGTTAGCAGAAATGTACTTATACACATATATACATTTGCTGGTAACATTGCGGTATTTTATTGAATACCTACATAGACAATGCTGTATTTAAAAATTACCCATAATTTATTTCTATTTTATCTGGACTTTTATGTTTACAGATTTGCAAACGCCGTATTACCACTCTATGTCACAATCATGTAAAGGATATTCTTTAGAAAAATAATGTTATATGGGCAACAAAATGAGAATGTGGCAAAAAGTATGTTCATGCAACAATATAATAAAATTGTGAGGCCTTCCGGTCTTTTTATTGATGAAGAATTTGGATGTTTAGCTGGTAGTCCAGATGGTAAAATTTTTCTTTATCAACATTTAATTTTATCTATTTATTTAGCAATTGTGTAAAATTATAATGCTAGCTATAATCGCAAGAGACCAAGAATTACGAGCACGATAGGCGATTGAATTTCTTGTATCAAATCATAAAAAGAGCTCCATTGTTTTATATTTTCTTTCAATTTGTTACAGGTATAATTGAAAATGAGAAAGCTGTTATTGAGATCAAGTGCTTTCCATCATTGGCGAGGGAAAATGAAAGCCTAGAGGCAGCTGCACTAGAAAAGAAAAACTTTGCTCTAAAATTACAAAATAAGGTTTTGGTTATGAATAAAGTATGATTATTACTATCAAGTAAATTGATAATTTCTATTGCATGTCCACTTTATAATTTATTTCAGTATCTTGTTTTCTCTTTTATTACTTTTTATTTGTATTTACTATAAAATCAAAAGGCGTATTTTTGTAGTAGTTTGTTTAGAATCAACATTATCATTGTACATTATTACTTTTATTTGTAAGTATTTACTATAAAATGAAAAGGTGAAATAATACTTAATTATGTAAGTATAACCACCTGGTGAAGTCAATAAGCTGGTCTTTAGATTTTTATTTTTCTAAAAACCTTGGTTGATTACTTTGACATTATAAAATATTTTTTCCTGGTTATGATCGCATACTAAATTGTATTTTCTTTATTTGTTGTTATTTTTTGTTTTTTCTTGTATGTTATGTGTAATGTCTGTAATTATTGTAATAATTGGGCTATAAATTTAATCATTTATCAAGCATCATTTGTGTCACTTCAAATACTTTCATTTGATAATTAATTAGTGTAAGGTAATAAAATAAAACTATCTTTATAAACTGTATGCTCAAGTTTTTGTAACTGAACAGACAGCTGTGCTGCTGGGGAGTTTGTTGCGCCACTTCTTTTCTCCAGCTAGAGCCAGGAAGTGGTGAAGGGCGGGCGTTTTGGGAGGACTGCCTTATTGTAATTTGACTGTCTTATTGTAATTTGACAGTCGAAAAGTGCTGATTCTCAGCCTAGTTTGAATAAATTACATGATTTTATATAAATATATCTTTTATTACCCTATCATCATACTCACGCCTTCATCCCATGGGGGTAGGCAGAAACTATAGAACGTCACCTGCTACGATCCTTACATACTCCTATTGTCTCGTTTACGTTCATAAATCTGGTCATACACGCACGCCGGTTGCGAGTACTACGCACGCAGAGTATTCACACCACACACGCTTGAAAGGAACGCATTTCATTTTTAATTTTTTTCCTTTTATAATCATAAACCGTAGCAGGTGGCGCATTTTTTTAAATACACGCCACCTAGTGGTCAATTATTGTAACGTACTAGCTTACGTCTATGTGTGTAAACGACCTGTATTCAATGGCAGATTTTATTTTCGGATTATGTGTCGAATTGGGTGGGTTTTGAGGCAATGTTATGACCAAATTCAATAAAGTGTAATGTCCGATAACCGCGTCTACTACTTCTACGACTTATTAATGTGGCAATTACACATAAAATCAAATAAACTAAAAATATGGACTTCAGCGCCATCTATCGGGAAAATGGCCAAGAGCAGATCGCATGATCCGCCTTAAATTACATGCTGTAAAGGGCCATACTAATCTATATTTCAGCCTGTAATATAGATTAGTACCTACAATTAAGTACCTTAAATAAATTGTGCCTGTAATTTACAGGCACAATTTATTTAAGGTACTTAATTGTATAAGGATTAATGCTGTATTGCTTAAAATCGCTTTTTCGTAAATAAGTAAAGGATAAAAAATGGTTATTGTAGGTTATCCATAAGAGATAGATATATACCATCGCGGATTCTTTTGTAAACCTTTTTAAGGTGTACAATAGGTGTACAATACTGTAGTACATTATTTTGAACTATCTCGTCGGGTTCAGCCAGCGTTTGCAAAGTAAGCGCAAAAAAATTTGTTTATTTACGACCTTTCATTAAAAACCTCTAAAATGATCAGTGTTTCTCTACTATATTATGCATGTATTATATATATAAACCTTCCTCTTGAATCACTCAATCTATTAAAAAAACCGCATCAAAGCCGTTAGGTAGTTTTAAAGATTTAAGCATATACATAGGGACAGACAGACGCGGGAAGCGACTTTGCTTTATACTATGTAGTGATTATTTACACTTTAGCTAAAGTTGAACTTATAAACTTGAGCATTTTCTGTAAAGATAGAACATTCGTGGGCTGGGTAACATAAATAAAACTGCGTTACAATATTTTTACCTATAATGACAGCTTCTAACAAATCCACAACAATACAATAGTTACAGAACAAACTTCGCTTAACGCCAAACACTTCTCACAAGGTTGGGTTTCAATTCAATTTTCTTGTAACTTCAAAGTCATCATCATCTGCCTAGCCTTTTCCCAACTATGTTGGGGTCGGCTTCCAGTCTAACCGGATGCAGCTGAATATCTGCTGCATTTAGCTGTTTTCTTGTAACTTCAAAGTATTATTTGTAAGGCTATAATCTTTACACATTTCTGCAAACTGACTACCTAGTTGATGTCTGTTGAGAGTTGTTTAGTCTTTGATAAATTGTCGGAACATACCAGCAGTTTTCTTTTGTTTTAATTTCTTTAGAACCAGTCGTTTGTCGCGAATTCACTCATAGGTCTTAATGGGTGACTTTAGTTATGGGTGATTCAATCATTATTAGGTGTTGTTCACAATACGATGCGACGCGACCCGCGATGGGGCGCGGGAAACGGAACGAAATTAGTTTAAAAAAAAAAACTTGGCGCGGAGCAGTATGAAGAGGACTATAAATAATAAATGATTTAATTTCTTATTTCGTACCTATTGACATACAGTGAGTACCAAATGAGTGAGTAACAGTGAGTAACGAATGAGTAACATATTTCAATAAAAACGTTATATTTACCTACGTAAGTGTAAATAACACTCCACGCAAGAAAACTCCGATAACTATGAATATCCTCCGGTAAAAACAAAATCTGAAAATAGAAACAACTGATAAAATATACACCTTGTATTAATAAAAACAATGAAAACAAAGTACCTAAACACATTTCCACGACAGTCTTCCTACTCACTCATACAATTCCAATTTTAGTACAGAGTACATAACAGTATTTTTTTCGGTCGTAAACAAAACGACTAAGTAAACACTGCTTTGTCTGCGTATTTTTATCTATTCCGACTAGACTCAGACCACGGTAAAATGCCCACACTGTGTGGCATCAACCTTTGATGTTGATAAAAATGTATTTTACAAACACCTTGTTTCTGATTTGAAAATTAAAAAATGAATGTACTTAGTCCGCGTAATTCTAAATTTCAAAGAATTAAGAAAGAGTTTAAAAGATTCTCGGCTAAGCTTAGTTTAACATCCATCGAGTTAGCAGTTTATATTTTTTTACAGAAAGTTATTATTATTAGAAGCCTCCACGTAAAGTGGTAAGTTTTTTCTCGTATAGGTACCGAAATCTTGTAAAACAAAATGAAAATCGTAGAATTAGCCTTGATATTCCTTTTGGGGCGGATCCGATTTTTTTATTTTAAGTCTTGAAAATCCTTTAACGGATTCAAGGGGTCTACTACTTCTCCTTCTCTAACTCTTACTACATACAAGAAAATTCTAAAGTTAGGTTAGAATATTAAAAACATTTCTCAAAAAGGGGGGATCCGCAACTTTCCCATCACAGGGGGAAATCTACACCTAACCTCTTCCCCCCCACTCCCACCCCTTCTCCTACGTACCAAATTCTCAATTCAGAAACCGAGTGAAAGAACCTTAAATAATAAAAATAATAAAATAAAATCATTTATTACTACGAGTATCAAACGAAAAACCAATAACGCGCTAGATCCAAAGTCGTGTTTCAAGTTTAGTTGTCAAAGTCACAACTTCAAAAGCTATTTACTTAATAGAAATTGTGTAAATCACTTTTGGCACAATCCCTTTTTACTCCTGATCGATAAATAAATAAAATCCTCGCAGAAAAAAAAGAGAAACCTATTACGTTCCTAGTATCTATTATAATAAATATAAAACAGTAAATCACTCCTTGATCAAAGTAAATAACAGAAATACAAAAATTACAGGCGCAGACTTCTAAATTATTATTTATTTATTTATTTCTGTAAATGCCCGTGACATGACAACGGGCCCCATCAGAATACCAGCGCTGCGAGATTTATTTTTTAAGTGTTGCAGCATTATGCTGAGATAGGAGCCTTTTGGCATCGTGTAGGACTTTGTTAAATTTTTTGTTTTTGTTACTGTTTTTTTTTAATAACTTTTTTTTTTGTAATAGTATCAAAGACTACACGAGTCGCAATAAATATTTTTTCTTTCTTTCTTTAAATATCTGAATGAATAACTACAGTCTGAAAGAAAATATTGATGAATAGAAATTTTGCAAGAATTTTCGTCTGGTGCGTAGGAGTGTGGAATTAGCGAATAATCAATGTGAACAGATGTTCTAGTTTATAGGCAATAAACATGCCAACGATGTTTAATAGCCAAACTGAGGTAACTAACAAAACATTTTTTGATGAGTCTCCGAAATACTTACTTGTATGGATATAATAATGCTGCCTGAGATCAGAATATCTATTTCAATAGAACAATCATTTCCCGATGCTGTGACGTTAATTGTTGAGGAGTTCTACAGGTAAGATCCAGGAGAACTCCTCAACAACCATACACCATACTTATTGTGACGAGCATAAATTGCTTAGCATATTTAAAGTAATCGAATCTTAACCCGTGAAATATTTATTATTGAGTAGTTCCGATGGCCATCTGTGGTCTTCATCATCAGCTCCACTTTACCAAATGATAATTTCCGAGAGCAAATGCACAAGTTACTTTAAAAAATACCCAAATCACTATAGGTTTGCCTATAAAATTTGAGGGTTTCCCTCGAGAGTATACACTTTCAACAAAAAAATAAAATATTGGTCCACAATTGACGGAGAAATCGGTGAACATATATAAAAAAGAAAAACATACATAAAGTCAAACATATAACCTCCTCCTTTTTTTTGGAAGTCGGTTAAAAATGCCTTTATTTATGAATAAGAATAGTATGTACTTATAAAATCAAAAACCTTCGTGTATTTTAAATTTATGAACCCAGCTTTAAACAGAGAAAAGTGGAAGGAGAGTGGGAGGCCTTTGCCCTGCAGTGGCACATCACAGGCTTTTAATGAATAATGAAATCAAATGAAGCTAGCTTTATGAAATGAACTGTTAATAAGTGCTAAGTAGGTACCTAATTGTTTCAAGGAATCCATTTAACTGTTTCAAAAGCTAACTTCAATATTATTAAAGTCAAAGGCTGTATTGAGTTGACTGAAGTTAAAAATAGAAGTTAACAACATCGACATTATGCAATTTTTTTTCCCTTTCATCTTGCTGAAACCAAAACAATCCTAGAAACTAAAATTAAATCAAAAGAAAAACATAAATTCAACGTATGCAAAGAAAGCGATCTCTCTCGTTGATTCGTGGCTAGGGTTACCAACCGACCAAATTTGTTTGGACATGTTCGGCTTTTTGGCTCCCCGTCCGGACTTCGTCCGGCCTTTTCATTTCTCAGGGGGATTTTTTTTAAATTAAAAAAGTTAAATGATTTCCAAAAATAATAGGGCAAACCAAATTCAGCACTAAACATTAAATTGCATTTTTATTTAAAAATATATAAAACTAAAGTAAAAAAAAAACACAATCGACCATCAATGCAATAAAAAAACAATGCTCTCGAACTATTCCAAAATCAAAAATAAATATAGTCTTCGCAAGAACTCGCTCACATTTGGATGCTTTATAAAAAAAAAGACTCCTACTCAATTATTCCATATTATGTTCCCAAATGTCCGGCCTTATGTCAGCTGATCTATTCTGTAAAAATCACAGTGTGCAAACTAAGGTGAAGTGAGTTATCAACAGCACACTTTACCTTAAGTTTTACGGCTACATTTTTACGGAATAAACCGACAAAACTTTTCAAATTTCGAAATGGTTACACCAGTGCAGTGAAAAGGAACATCGAGTATGCATAGCAAGGACGGATAACTATTTCCATGAGGACAGGGCCACAGGCAATCATTATGTATTACCTACATACGAGTAAGTATAGCGTGTGTTTATTGCCTGAAAATTGCACCGATGGCATTGGGCAAAAGTCTTCATGAATATAAAAGTTGGACATACAAGCGTAATACGGATATGGTTTGCGTTCCGTCTTTTTGAAATCAATGTATGTACTTATTACAAGCTATAAATTAACTTGTTTGTATTTGTGACATACATAAACGCACGCTATATTCTCTAGGGGTAGGCAGCCATCTGAAGGCCAATTCCCGTAATTAATAAAAACGTTCAAAATCTAGACGCAATCTCATCTCAGCAGAAAATAAATGTCAAGCACTTGTCAAAAATGTAGGGAAATTGGAGGTATTTTTGACAGATTAAGACAGACTGGACGTTTTTAAAATTACGAAAATTGCCCTTCAGTTCATACACGCACGCTGGTTGCGAGTACTACGCACCTTTCTGAAGAACATCACCAATAATTGTTGTTTGTGATTGTCCAAAATATTAATGATTTTGTACTTAGAATAATATTAGGGGCTCTATTTGTTATAGGGTTACTATTCCTGATATAACCGAGGTTATGAAATATTTAGTAGTTAATGAAAATCTGGGATTAGTTTTTTTTACCTTCTTTAAATAGCGATACCCATCACGTCTGCAGAGTTTCGCTAGCTAATTTAATTTGACCCGGCATAAAAACAAGGCCAACATACAAAAAATAAAAAATGAAAACATACTTAAAGAAATTAAGTGTCACGTGCGGTGTTCGTTTTAGGGTCAATCCCCACTGATAGAGCAGAGCGGCGCGCAGCGGCCGTAAGACCAGGTGACTTTCCTTCTTTTGATCAGTCGCTAGAGGGCTCGTGCAGCCTTGCGGCGTCCTTTGCCTTCAATGCCGGCCGCTGCTCTTTTTGTGGGGATCGACCCTTAAGGTCGCACCAAATGGGAGTCCAGCTCAGCGTATGTCAGGCAAATGTCTCTACCTGACTCTGCAGTGACACACGGGCGTCGAGCAGACGAGATAGGTTGGTGTCGTGACAAAGTGTGCATTTGATATTTTTTATCTCGGTAGTACGTTCCTGTGGGATTTTTTACAACCTCCACGTGGACGAAGAAGCGGGCAAGGTACTTACCTAATGTTGTGCTATTTTTAAAATAACTGGAACAATGTGGACCTGATTGTGAAAGAAAATTATTTTGTGAAGAATATTCGATTATGTTTACAACCTGAACATAAAAGTTTTACAACGTTTGGAATTGTTAACACGTTAACTGCCAAGCCATATTTTGAAATCCGTCAAATTATTTTTTTTGCGAATTGATCCCAAATGGTTTAAATTGAATAATTATGTATAAAAAAGTGTTCCCTTTTCTTTATTTCAATAAAAAATGTAAAAATAAGTAACTGTCAGTCACCCGTGACTGACGTGGCCCAAATGGTACAAATTGCAGTCCGTGCGCCGTGTCAGGCATTTTGTCCGGCACGTAGGTAAAAATTCACGAGTTTGAGCGCGCTTCTTTCTGCATTTTTAACCGACTTCAAAAAAAGGAGGAGGTTCTCAATTCGTCGGAATCTTTTTTTTTTTTTTGTATGTTCCCCGATTTCTCGAAGATGCCTGGACCGATTAGGAAAATTTTTCTTTTGTTTGATAGGGTGGGTATACGGGAAGTATATCCATTCAAACAAAAGAAAAATGGTCCCATGATTTTTTTTTCGTGATCTCACAAGTGGTTTTTGAAAAATCAACAAAAATTCAAAATTCAAAAGCAATATTTTGTAAAAGGTGATGAGCAGTTGACATTAGGCTATTGTAACTTAGATAAATTACAAACTCTTCCACTAAAAAGTAAAAAATAAAAACTTTTTTACAAAAAAAAAAACAACCGACTTCCAAAAAAAAACACTACAAAGTGCTAAATAACTTTAATTTCGGAAGTCGGTGTCGTTGGTTCTGCATTTTCGTTTATTGACACCGAGTTCCGAAATTAAAGTTTTTTAGCACTTTGTAGTGTTTTTTTTTGGAAGTCGGTTGTTTTTTTTTTTGTAAAAAAGTTTTTATTTTTTACTAGAATGTTATAATATTGAACATAAACAATAATTTTTATTATATCATTTGTTTGTTTAACGTAATAATTCCCCAAAATAAAATATCATTGTGTTTTATTTCAATTTCCAAAAAAATACCTTGATAACTTTTGTTCTAGATATAAAAGTCGAAGGCCATGTTGAATATGTCTTGCTTGGGGCCATGTCAGTCATTTCTAAAAGAAAAGAACACTGTAGACGTGCCGGACGGCACACAACGGACTTTTGAATTTGATACTGCCATGTCAGTCACCGGTGACTGACATGGCCTGAACAGGTAGTGAATCTGTCAGGCACCGGTGACTGACATGGCAGTTAACGTGTTAATAATATGTCGTTTTATGTAAAAACGAAAGACACCACAAATTCTGATATTCATCATACTCTGTATTCAAACTCTCATATACATTAAAGGACAAAAAAAATTACACTTCAATTTGGTGAAGGCTGAATCATCGGTTTTTGGGTATTAAATTTGACATTTGATTTTAATTAATTTTGTGGAATAACTACTATTGACCGTATTGTTTACGATTAATTTTATCGTTCTACGATCGCTTTAATTTTCCCATAACATAGAACTATTATTACTAGCGTATCCCATAACACCTTTGAATAACCTTTATTTCATAGAAACCAATGACTAATAACTGACAGCTAGTCTCTACGCTCGGCAAGCGCTTTTGTGGCCACTAGACCAAGAAGGGCGTCTAGTGCGCGTGTATACCTTACCTCATTTTTCATCTTACCATACTTAATTTGTTTTCACCTTACTTAAATTATTGGGTAGGTATCTGGGTATCTGAGATTGTGTATGGTTGCGCGGAAAACGCTAATTTAAACAACAAAATCAACTTGGAGATAGTGAAGTGGGACGTTGAAAGACCGCGTGGAGGCACAGAGAGAATCGGTCTTTCTCAAGGGTTACAGGGAGTGCACGGTACCTTATTTCCTCGTCAGCAGCTCCTCAGCTCGAATCACAGCGGTTTTCACGCACAAAACACCAAGTTTTCCAAGTTTTCTAGGAAGCACAATGTTCTCGACACGAAAGTTTATAGCCAACAACCATTGTAGTGAATGTCTAATGACGGCTCACTTCCGCTCGTTCGCCATCTCGCTTCCACGAGTACGATAGATTCCGTGCAAGGAAGGGATGGGAGATAGGGATGTATTACCAGCCAAATAGTAATGTTGCCAAAATAATTAAGATTAATCTGCGATTTAAATTGGCGCAACCATCCCCCCGGGCTTGAAGCGATGCCTTCAAGAATTGAAGCTAATTCACGAAAATAAACTAAACGATAAACTAAGCAATACTAAGTACCTAATTACTAATGTTAACCTAATTTAAATGACGCAATTGCTCAATCTATTGGTTAGGTAACGGACAAAGACGAACGACGGGGCGCAAGTAAGAGCCAGTCGTCGTCTTAACTCGAACGACGCGAGTGACTCCGGTAGAGTCAGGGAAAACTTCCTCCACGACTCCCAACGGCCAGTGTAATGGAGGCGAATTATCGGTTATAAGAATCACGACCGTGCCGACAGCGACCGGATCGACCGGCGTGTTCCATTTGCGTCGCGATTGCAATGTGTGGAGGTAACCGCTCCTCCAGCGTTTCCAAAACGACTGTACCAGTCTATCTAACAATTCATGTCTAGCGATAGTAGTTCTCTCGTCTATTTCCTCGGCAGGCAAATATCTTAAAGGTGTGACATTCAAAAAGTGCGCTGGAGTTAAAGCTAGCGGTTCCGAAGGATCACTAGAGAGTGTCCTGCAAAGAGGTCTAGTGTTCATTACCGATTCGACTTGGGTAAGAACGGTACTTAATTCTTCGAATGAGAGAGTTGTGTCACCTATAACTCGATACAAGTGCGACTTTAGACCTTTAATGTTAGCCTCCCAATTACCCCCAAAGTGACTAGCAGTCGGGACATTGAGTGACCAATCTATGCGACTCTCAGCTAGCATGTTACCAAATTCGGTATTATGGTATTTTGAACAAAGAAATTCGTGAAGTTCCGAAAGTTTGCGTTTAGCGCCTATGTAGTTAGTCCCGTTATCCGAATAAATCCTACTCACCGGGCCACGCCTTGACAAGAACCGCTTGAAAGCACCCATAAAATTAGCTGTGCTAAGATCACCAACGAGTTCAATGTGCACGGCGCGTGTAGTCATGCAAACGAACAGACAAACGTAGGCTTTAGTAGAACGAACACCTCGACCGCGGGACATAGTAACCCTAAACGGTCCGGCATAGTCCGTGCCCGTGTGGATAAACGGCTTAGCGGATTGGACGACACGACATGAGCGATGATCAGCCATTTCAGGGAAACTTGATTTAGGACGAAGACGAAAGCAGGGAATGCAATTATGGATCCTATTCCTAATTAAATTACGGGCAGAAAGTATCCAATACCTCTGACGTAAGAGTGACATCAGCAGGTCGGGACCTGCGTGGCAGTTTGATTTATGATGGTATTCGACGAGCAAATTCAAAACGGGATCCCTTCTTGGAAGCAAAATGGGATATTTCCCTTCATAACTTAAATCCGAATTTCTTAAACGGCCTCCGACTCTAATGAGTCCGTCCTTGAGAATCGGCTTTAAGTGTCGTAAAGCAGGACTACAATCCTTGCCTTCCCCGAGTCTAGCAATCTCAGTGGAGAAATAAAGACGCTGAAGCTCACGAAGAACAAGTAATTCAGCAAAGTCGTAATCCGACGCTGACATGCGATATCTAACAGGTAACAACCTGACAAAACGACAGACGTAAATTACTACTCGAAGTAATTTACTCCAAGACGAGATACGATCGACTAAAGAAAGAATAGGAGATCTTTCATTTGCTACAGCGGATAGCAATGAAAGCCTTTTCTCTTCGGGTGCTTCAGGCACCGACGAAGGACTGAAGGGAACGACAGGCCACTGTGAGACATCCAAACGGGCCCACGGAGGACCACTGAACCAAAGCGGGTGATCAACAATTTGAGAAGGCATGAGACCACGTGACAGACAGTCTGCGGGATTTTCCGTACCGGACACGTGATACAAATTTTGTGGCGACAAGTCGCTTTGTATTTTCGACACTCTGTTGGCCACAAAGGTGTTCCACCGATGGGGCGACGAATGTACCCAACATAGCGCCACTGTCGAATCCGAGAATGCGAATATGTTACGAAAACCAATGCGGTGCTGGCACGCGACTATGACATTTTTTATAAGTTGAGCTAGCACAAGAATAGCACAGAGCTCCAAACGAGCGAGAGAAACGACCTTCTTAGGTGAGACTTTCGATTTAGCGGTTAACAAGCAAACGATATTGCCCTCACTATTTTGGACGTGGAAGTAAATCACTCCCCCGTATGCCTTTTCACTGGCGTCTGCGAAAGCCAAGATTGTGACCACACTATCGGCGACGATACCAACGTGACGTGGGATTTTTATATTACAGAGCAATGGGAGCTCTTCCTTGAAGCGAGTCCACTGCCTGACTATATCCTCAGGTGGGGTATCATCCCAGTCACAATCACGCAGCCAGAGCTGCTTGATTAGAAGTTTAGCGTACAGGACGACAGGTGCGACAAATCCCATGACATCCCATAATTTAGCGACACACGATAATATTGTACGTTTAGTACAGTTTTGTGCGGGAGTATTGACTCTCATGCTGAAGTGATCTGACGTAGGCGACCAACACAAGCCCAGTACTTTCTGCTGGTCGGACTCGTCGAATTCCTTGACAGCTAGCAGGCGATACGAGGGTGGAATAGAATCTAAAACGGCTTGGGAGTTACTGGTCCATTTAACCAATTCAAATTGACCAGCTTTCATGAGACCTATCATCTCCGAGGCAGTAGAGATACCCTGGTCCTCCGTGAGGACGGAATGGACGAAATCATCCATATAAAACCCTGAAGTGACGATATTTTTAGCCTGAGGGTAGGAGTCACCCTCGTCCTCTGCCAGCTGCCTAATAGTTCGCAGCGCATGGAAGGGGCTAGACTTAAGCCCGAAAACAACACGATTAAATTCATAAACCTGTAAAGGTTCTTGCGGGGAAAAACGATACAAAATGCGTTGGAAACGCCGATCAGATTCTCGGATTCCAATGCTGAGAAACATCTGACGAATGTCTGCGGAGAGCGCAACCGAAAACAAACGAAAATCAACGATAATATTAAACAAACACCCTTGCAGGTTTTGCCCACCGTACAAGAGGTCATTAAGCGAAATGCGGGAGGTAGTCTTACAACTACCATCGAGAACGACACGAAGTTTGGTTGTGACCTTATCATTCCTGATCACCCCATGATGCGGAATAAAGTACGAAATTTCTGAAGAATCAGAATTTGCAGGTGATATATAACCCTTTTCTAAGTATTCGAGGATGACGCTATCATACGCGACCTTTAATTGTGTAGAAGCTTGCATCTTCCTTTCCAAGCAGTGAAACCGACGTTCACTTGCTTGGCGTGAGTTACCAAGAGATTCGACATCACCCTTGAAAGGCAGAGCTACCACGTATCGACCGTCACTAGCCCGAGTAGTGGTGCGTGTGTAAAACTCCTCACACTCCCTGTCGTCCGAGCTGACTACAGGGGGAACATCCACCTCCTCCAATTCCCAAAATTTCCGGACCGCAGAGTCCAATGGGTCCGCGGTACAACAATATGAAACGGTCGAGTTGCTATCAACACGGACCGGAGCGTCACCTACTATAACATAGCCAAGGACAGTTTCTAAAGCAAGCGGTGATACATATGGCGGCTGTCCTTGAACTTTATTCGACAAGAGTAAGTGTGGGTAAATCGAAGCACCGATCAATACTTGAATTGGGCCTGGAGAAAAATATGTGTCGTCTGCCAACGGCAAGTTTTTGAAGTTAGACAAGAGCGAAGAATTCACCGTGGCAGTTGGTAAATGTTCAGTAATTTTATCTACTACCAAAGAGTCGACACTATATTTTATGTTACGATCGAAGCGAGAATGAAATTTAAATTCTACGGAACCTTGAATTGTTTTACTTGAACCGCCTATTCCTTTCACGGCGGAACAAGTAGGTCGATTGTTTATGTTCAAACCTAAGCGTTGACAACACTCACGTGTGATAAAGTTACTTTGCGAAGCGCTGTCCAACAAGGCGCGAAGAATGTGTTTATTACCATGAGAATCTACGACAATAATACGCGCAGTTGCAATTAAAACCGTCGTGGGGCATCGAGACAAACGGTCAACCTCATTATTGTTATTATTATTAGCTGATAACGCACACAGAGCGACGTCATTGCGAGCGGAGGCAGCGTTAGCGTCACTAGGTGCCGCATTGGCAACGGTATCAGACGCGGCTTGCCGGCCCCCAAAACACAATAATGTATGATGCTTTCGGTGGCACTTTCTACATCTAGAAGTTGACTCACACATGGAAACACGATGACCACTACTTAAACAATTTATACATAAATTGTCAGACTTTACGAAGTTAAAACGCTGATCTGGGTTATAACTATTAAATATCCTACATTTATAAATGTAATCATGCTTCTCACTGCATAGACCACATGTAGTTTTCTCGGGACCAGAGGTGCTGGCGTACGCGACGGTAGACTTACGTTCGAGTGGTTTCTTGTTACTGGTGACCCTAGCAACAGATGATGAAGTACGTTCTAACATTTTTATATGGTCACGAACGAAGCAATCCAAATCAGAAAAAGATGGAATTTCGAAACTATTAGATCTTAGTTGATAATTAGTTTCAAAGGCACGCACAGTATCTTGGTCGAGCTTCTTAATAGCAATATGTAACAAAATGAAATCAGCGAGGTCATTGACCTTTGTGTTTTTTAAAGCGGCTACAGACGACGAGAATTTATCGAGGAATGATTCTAAATTATTTGGGGTTCCAGTCGAAATAGATTTGAATTCAAATAATTGATCTAAGTATGAAGTTGCGGACTGACGCTTATCTTCATACCTTTTACAAAGCAAATCGAAAATAAGGGGGTAGTTATCCGCTGATGGATTTATTCCAGCACATATTGAACGAGCCTTGCCTGTTAATTTTCCTATCAAATAATATAACCTCTCACAGTTTGTCAGAGAAACATTATTATGCACTGCGTTTTTATAGCTAGCGATAAACAATGGCCAATTTCTATGGTCTCCGTTAAATTCGGGAATTTCGATAGGAGGTAGTCGAGGCGACCTTTTGACCTCATTACGAGATTGAATTAGCAGTTTTTCTTCTGCTCGCTTTACACGGCCCAAAAGGTCTTCGAATGAGGAAAGCGCTTGATAGGAGACAGCGCTGTCAGGCTTTAATTTGAGCTCATGGGTAACAATTTCGTCCAATATGTTTTCGAAGTCCACACGCAATGAATCTACTGTTTTAATGTCACAGAAGAAGGACTCCTTATCGAATCCTTCTAAGTCGATTCTTTTTGCCTCGTCAGAGATGGTTTGCATGCGAGCAAATATCCGATCGCGTTTCGATATTAATCTTTTTAGAATTACGTCCGCCATATTAGCGGCTTACGACTAACTAAATATCTACGATGTTTGCTATTGTTCCTGAGTCACGAAACGAGATAATTTGCCTAACGTATTTGTTAGGTTTGCGGTTACGAAAATCTAACTTACTTGCTAGATTACGACGATACGACACGATATGAATAAGAATACGAATTTACAACTTTTAGCGGGGTTTACGAGAATCTATAAACTTACCGGCACGTGCGCGCGGCGCGGTAACAATTGCGGGATTTGCGACAAATTGACCCAGGATAGGGGGATGGTTGACTATTCACTGATTCCAGATGGAATCCGGCTCGATAAGGACCAATGGTTGCGCGGAAAACGCTAATTTAAACAACAAAATCAACTTGGAGATAGTGAAGTGGGACGTTGAAAGACCGCGTGGAGGCACAGAGAGAATCGGTCTTTCTCAAGGGTTACAGGGAGTGCACGGTACCTTATTTCCTCGTCAGCAGCTCCTCAGCTCGAATCACAGCGGTTTTCACGCACAAAACACCAAGTTTTCCAAGTTTTCTAGGAAGCACAATGTTCTCGACACGAAAGTTTATAGCCAACAACCATTGTAGTGAATGTCTAATGACGGCTCACTTCCGCTCGTTCGCCATCTCGCTTCCACGAGTACGATAGATTCCGTGCAAGGAAGGGATGGGAGATAGGGATGTATTACCAGCCAAATAGTAATGTTGCCAAAATAATTAAGATTAATCTGCGATTTAAATTGGCGCAACCAGTGTAGGTAGAGAAAAATTAAGCCGACGAAGCCGACACCGACAGCATAGATTTAACACAATGTTACTACAAGTTTAATATCTTTGAAAGTACAAAATAAAGGCTTATTTGACCTTTTCCTAAAACATAGTAGGTACCTACTTACTTATGTCAACCTCATCCAGTTGGACAATAGAAGTTTCTTTTCAGTGACCGCAAAACCTTTAAATCTTTCATTGGAAACATTATTATCGTCCTTTTTCGAAGTAAAAAAACAGACTACGTAAAATTATTTCATGTTTATAACCTCTTTTAATTTTCCTTTTTCAGCGAATGGCGCCCAATTGAGACCAACACCAACTATCCGGAATATTCAATTATTATTTATGCATTCGCTGTTCATATTATTGAGCTGTTCATATTATTGAAAGTGTGTGATATTGTTGATGTTGCTCTGAAACTACTCGTAACTCGGCCGATGATTTTGAAGTGCTGCCATGCGTGCAACTACGTGCTTTTGATAAACGAAGCGTGAACTTCATTATAGCCATTATTTTAGCAGTTTCATACGTAAGTAGGTAGTAAGTTTCAGTGTAGATATCATATCGTATGGTAGGTCATACAATTCGATAATGTTTGTCGAATATGTGTGTTTATTTTAACATCTTCAATACGATTTAAAATAAATGTGTTATGTAGTTTTAAAATATTTACTAGAATAAACGTGTAAAAATGACTTAAGAGATCTACTTATAGGGCTGATGTTTCATTCGTCAAATAACTTTATTCTGAGGAATAAATAATGCGGTTTGACAGTTTTTGTATAGAAAATATGTCAAACTCTCATAATTATTATTCAGATGAAACTTAATTGAGTATTGAAAAATCAAATCTTACAGAAACAAACATCATTTTGTTTCAATGAAAAGGCCAATAATTTTCAAAACATTGAATGCCTTAGAAATATTTGGAAGACGAGGAACGAAAGTTCTATTGAAAAGGCGGGAGCGAGAGTTCTACCATTGAGACAAGAGGAACGTCACTCCTCGCATTGTACACACATTATGTGATCTACACTGGGTTTCACGTGTGTGATGAAAATTTAATTATCTATTTTTAGCATCATTTGTTTATTGAGGGAAGTTGGTAACCTCCCACGTTTAAGGGAGCGTCTGCCATTACAATGTTTGGGTCATAGTCCCGTCATAATATAATAGCGTTAGATGACAAAGCTTCCCACGTATATTGAATAAACAACATATCTTTATTGTCATGCAGGTATGAATTTAGTGAACTTGCCACTTTAATTAAGGCAATTGTAGTACCCTTGTTGATTACCTTCAAATAGTGCCTTCATATAAACATTACCTACGTATATTTCCCGAAGGGGTCCTTGAATTTTCTGATAGATCTTGAAATGAAAAGGTTCCTACAAGTGTACTCGTATACGTAAGAAAGAGAAATACTTATGTTTGATTTTACGAAAGTTAGATATATTTTATTCATGGAATAAAATTGACCTCTGACGTGTCCCAGTATAAGACTTTATATATTAGTTCCTTAAATATGAAATTAGCGTTTTCTCGTACTGACCACTTTGATCTGAAATATCTCCTCTTTGGTTAAGAATTCCAAATTCAAATTTATAAATTCATTTAGCTGGTACATTTGAGTTTCGAAAACAGTCATTCATTTGTTTTTTCCCTCATTATTTTTTTCTTTGGCGTCGCTTATTACCGCTAATGGAAAACATGAAATATCGGTATATTTACGAGTACGAGTTCTACCGTGGCACCAGTGCTGCAGAAACAGCTCGAAGGATAATTATGTGTACGGCGCTGGTGTCCCAAAAGAAAGCACGGTACGTTTTTGGTTTCAACGTTTTCAAGATTGGTGTAATTCGTCCTTAGAATAACTAACCTAACAATTACTCCAAAGTTCTCCAGTTGCTAAGAAAAACAATGAGAATATCGAATGTATCCTACCTATGTATTATAATGCGGTCAGGGACAACTTGACAAGTGCTCTCGCTCTCACGTTAGATAATAATTTACGGACCATTGCAATGTGAAGTGGTTCGCAATAATATAAAGCCTACAGACTCCAAGAAATATAAACTGAATATGCGGAATAAAGTAAATGGGATAGAAAGATCTGGGTTTGGTGGCACGATTAAGATGAGGCTAGTAAAGCTATCCAGCTTATCACTAAAGCCTTTCTCTGGTAAAAGTGGATAGCAGTGGAATAGCAGATTTGATATTATATAATTACATAATCAGCCTATTATGTTCCCACTCCTGCGACTCAGGCATCCTCTCTGTGAGAGGGAGTGGGTCGTAAATTCGTGATCCCGCGGGCCCAGTGCGGGTTGGTAGATGTCACATGTCTTCGGATTTTTCGTTCTAGGACATGCCGGTATCCTCACGATGTTTTACTTCACCGTTTTGAGAGCAGTGGTGATGAAATAATTTACACAAAGTAAAGCGCCTGTCTGGGTTCGAAGCTATAACCGTAACCGAAAGACTCGTAAGTCGCGGCCGTTACCACTGGGCCTCTTTCTGCATTATTTCGCTATAAAATTTCACTCATGGCAAGCTTCGCATTGAAATTCGGTTTAGTAGCTAACTTAGTCAAACAATTGAGTTTTCTGAGAACCTCAGATTCCTGGTATATGTGAGAGAAAGATCTATCCATGTGTTGTAGCATAACTTGAGAAACGTCCAGCAGTAAACATGGGGAATGTTAGCGAGAAGTAATTTGATATTGTAGTACGAGTAAAACTACACGACTAACTACGTTATAGAATGAAACGGACGACCGTTTAGTTGGTAAACTGTTATTTGTAGACAAAACAACGGTTAAATTGAGTTGTTTGTGTATACAGTCGTACTGTAGTACCCTATGGTAAATACAGAAACCAAACTGTATTCTTGTTTACGACTTTAATCGATCCGGAGTACATGAAAACAGACGAACGAGAAGCGTAGGTACCACACTGTTTTGCCTACAAATGATGGAAAAGGGTCGAATGGAAATATCTATTCTAATGTAATAAACCTGAAGAGTTTGTTTGTTTGGACGCGCTAATCTTTAGAAGCACCAGTCGGATTTGTAAAATTTGCATTTGATAGCCCAATTCTTGTAAGTTTTATAGGCTATTTAACAGCACGCTACGACTCTCAGCAGACGGGCACAAAAAGTCTGAAAAAACGCTAAGCGAAAAGGATCTAACAGGGCACTTATCCTAATCCTAACTTTAATAATTATTATAATCGCGAAAGTGAGTTTGTTTATCTGTTGAACGGAATTGGATGAAATTTGACAGTTATGTAGCCTGGGACCTGGAGAAGGCTACTTTTCTTTCTGAATCGCAGACGGAGACGAACTCGAGGGCAGAAGCTAGTCCTACTTCCTACTATATACATATCCTACCATATTATAATATTATAAACGCGAAAGTTTTTGAGAATGGATGGATGGATGGATGTTTGTTACTCTTTCTTGCAAAATCTACAGAACGAATTTTGATGAAACTTTACAGTTATAGCTTACCTACATCAGAATAACACAGGATTTTTTATCCCGATATACCACGCGGAATCGACACTTATACGGGTGAAACCGCGGGGCACTGCTAGTCTGATATAAAAACCAGAGAACATTAACATAGATTAGTCAAATCAGTAAAACAAATACTTTAATATTTAAATTGCCAAGTTATAAATTAGATAAGGGACTTGTACAGAATTTAAAACGATCAGCTGTTAAATATTTTCCTTGGTTAGGGAAAATGCGATTAGCTTTTAACTTCACAGATACAGGGTTATTTTAAATTGGCTAGCTAAACTCCGCAGATGCGTTGAGTATCTATCTTAAAATGATAAAACGAAAAGTAAATAAAATTTGTTGATTTTTTGTGGGGTCATCGACCACAGTTATTGCAGTCACTTGAAATATCAGTTTAAAAAAATTGAGCAAACTTCGCAGATGAGATGGGTTTTGACGTCTAAATAAATCCGATAAAACATAAGAAAACAGTTTTTCCCAACTCATACTTCAAGTAACAACAACAACCCAGTGGACGTTGACCACCAAAAAAAAAACATTAATTCTTAAAAAAAAAAAAACGTTCCGAAATCGAAACCCATCACTTCAGCGGAGTTTAGCTAGCTAATTTAACATAACCCTGTTTTAATATAAAATGCTTTGAGCTAAAACTATGCATACACTAGCTAAGTGGATAATTCAACGAAACTATGAAATGGATTTAGAAAACTTTTATCGCTAGTCAACGTAATATTTATGAGCCAAACGTTAGCTACAGGTGGCCACTACAAACTTTGTCTTGTAGATTATTTATCTTGTTTATGTGTCGATTTAACTCTTTTCGGATCACACACTACAACGCGAGTCGCGTTCGCGTTACGCGACAAGCGGCGGGGCGATTTTTTACATTCAAGTTAAATAAAAACGCGTCTCCGCGCGGGGAATTTGGCTCCGTTTCCCGCGGCACGTCGCGTAACGCGTAGCAGTGTGTGACCCGCCTTAAAAAAATATCTTGCCTAAATCCTGCAAGGTGTAGGTTGTACATGATGGGCAGGATATACTTTATACATTATTAAACGGGGGAAACATTGATATTTTTTTATTTCGTTGAAAACAGTTACATAATAAAACCTTTTCTGTCTATTCTGCAAAAATCTCATGTCATTACCTTACATCACACCTACGTTTTCACGGTGAATTTTTTACAGAATGGACCAGCAATTGGGATAGAGTAGAAATGCCATAATTTAAGTAATGCCGTTTGCACATAATTGCTATGGCAAACGCGTGGTCTTACTACTCTTCCGTTAAATATCTCACTGAGATGAATAAATCAAAATCAAAAGTCATTTATTCAAACTAGGCTGAGAATCAGCACTTTTCGAACGTCAAAATTACATAAGACAGTCCCCCAAAACCACCACTTCTTAGTGCTTTCGCTGGGGAGAAGAAGTGGCGCAACAAACTCCCCAGCAGCACAGCTGTCTGTTCAGTTATAAAATACTCGACTGTATACAAAACTAGATCTGCAAAGTATCTAATTAACATTACAGGACACAGAACATTCGATAAAATTATTTGCCATATGTTAGCTAGCCAAGCCAATATACCAATAAGTTTACTGAAGGGTTTACGTGAGCAAAAACAATACTCGTCAGTCATGTTACGACAAATATTGCACGATTCCTATTACGTGTTTTTGTGGAACATGTTTTATCACATCACAAAAGGAAAGCAATGGAGCGTAAAACTTCATTCACGTACATCGTGTTTCCCATTTTCGTTGGTCTACGCCAAATTATTTTTGGCAGAATTTCTTTCCCGTCTATGTTATCTACAGAACCACTCAGTTTTATAGCTAACGTAATAATATCTTTTTTATCCGGCTCTAGTTCTCATAGCCGCTACTTTTGGTCCGTAGAACTACCTACCGTAATAGGTGTAGGTACTAATTTTATTTTAGTGGTACTCGTATCTTCTTCACATACAATTAATATATCCAAACATTGTACAACATTTTTAAAAGAGTAACGATGGAGTTTCTTGCCCATTCTTCTCCATACGAAACTACTTTTTGGAATGGCGACTATAATAGAATCAATTCTATTTTTTGTAAAAGTTGAAGTTCAAAAGCTATTTGAAATAAATGATTTGACTTTGACTAACCCTTTTCTCTTTGTTTTAACCATAGTATCATTTTTGAATCATAGAAAATCAGTTCCTTTATATTTCGAGTTTTATGGAGTCATCTTGTAGGTCAATTTATTTCAATGGAATATATGTCCCGTCTGACTGAGGCGCCCAAATACCAAATTAAATAAATATTGTCATGTTTCAAAGCCTTTTTTATGCTCTCATCAAAATTACATATTTTCCTAAATTAATAAGTCTATTTTCTCTTGTGTCCAAAAATACGAACAATTTCGAAGGATTTTCATTTTACAACTTTTATTTTTATTTTTCATGACCAACCGAAAATAACGATGAAATGAAGAAATTCAAATTATCTTACGGTTTTTGCAAGTTGCAGGTCAAGATCAGGTTGCATGTTGATCTAAATATGATTCGCGGCCGTACAAAATATTTATCTATACAATTATAATCACATACATCATCAATACAACTCTCTAAGTTCATATTATCAATGGATTGATTGACTTAGGGCTGATTTTTCCAATGCCAGATAATTTTATCCCAGGAATAATTTTAAATTTTGACATTTCTTCCATACAAAATCTGTCAGACGTCAATTTTATTCTACGAATAAAAATTACCTGTCGTTTGATAAATCAGCCCTAATTCATGAAATCATGATATTTGAGGCCAATTCTAACTTGAGGAGTTACACTGCTGATTTTAATGATTATAATTCTGTAAAGTCATATAATCCATAGAACCTGACGCTGACCTGCAAATTGCAAAAAAAACGCAAGTGAATTTGAACTTTGCGTGCCACCTTAGCATCCCCCTTAACCTTGTTGTAAAGTTGTGAAAGTCAACCGAGGCTACCGTGTTAATATTGTAACTCAGCCGCGGTACTAACTTGCGTTATGACCACCGTTATTGCTATCGTCAGCCTAGGTACCACGGAAAAGGCAGAAATTTACATATAGATTTCAAAGAGAAAATTATATGTATACCATAAATTCTGTTTGATGTATATCGCTTCTTGAAAGAGGATATATTTGATCATGAATATATAATAGCATCCTCACATAGGAAATGAAACTATTCAAATTGTCCAATGTTTGTTCCAGGAAATTGAAGAGCCAATGAAAGACCGCCAACGAACAATGATCTCAATTTTGATGATCATAGAAAAATGAGTGGAGATGACACTTCGAACATAACACAGACGCTGACTAATCTGTTTGAAGAAATGTTACTAGAAACTGAAATGACTGGAGAGAATAGGACGAACGTGGACTTCACCCAGTTTCTGTCCGCATTGAGGGTGCAAACGAAGAACAGTTCACATGAACCGTTGGACTTTGGTGCCCTAGTGAAGCTTGTGGATGGATTGAGGACCAGGTTGAACCTGACAAGACCCAGTGAGCCAGCCTGCACGTACTGCGATGGGAATTTCAGAGATATCATCCTTGCTTACAACAGTATACATGGATATCTCAGTCTCATTGTGAGTATGACTTTACGAGATAATAGATAGAATAATTATTATCCTAATTGAAAGAGAGAAAGCAAAATGATAGATTTATTTGTCACAGAAACACGGGCATACAAAAAAAAAAATTTTTTATAAAAAAACAAAAAAAAACTTAAGTTTAAAAAAAAGGAAATTAAATAACAGTTGGAAGTAGGCGGGACCCATTCCATTTTTATATTTTGAAACTCAAATGGGTCCCGCCTGCTTCCAACTTTTATTTAATTTAAAATGGGCCTGTTTTTAGGGTTTCAGTATTTTTTTAACTTAAGAGCGTTTACGCCGTACGGCATTTCATACAAACTTTCAAGCCGTTGTTTTTCGAAATGAATGAACCGATTTTAATGAAACTTCATACGCATAAGCAGGATACAAAGATCTAAAAAGTTGGCAGAGAAAATTTTTTTCATCGAGTGGTATATCAAAATGAAAGGTTTTTTTGATATTTTTTTTTTAATTCTAATACCATCGTATTAGAATTAAAAAAAATCGAACTCACACAATATGGCACCCCAAATCCCCATTTTACTTTTTATTTTATTTTAATGTAGCCAGTGACACTCGCGCTACCAAGACAAATCTAAAGACGTATAATTTATCCAAATCCGTTAATTCGTTTATTAGGAGTTATGAGGGAACAAAGAAACGGACATACACACATACATAATACTTACATATAGGTCAAACACATAACCCTCCTTTTGGGCTTCACAGAAGACGGGTAAAAAGGACAAGATAATTCGAATATATAAAAACAAAACAGGTGGGTGTTTGATGGTTGGGTTTTTATTGGTGTAGTGGTCCCAACCGTGACTGAGCTTTGGGTATTAGGTTCGATCCCCAGGCCGTGGTGTTAAATTATTGCTATTCGTGTCCAGTTAATGGCATTATCTTACACTAGCTTCTGTCCGTGACTTCGTCCACATGAAAATTCTCGTTTTAAGATAAAATATATCATATGACACTTTGCAAAACTACGGAAAAAAAAATCGAAATCGGATCAGTAGTTCCGAAGATTACCCCTACATAAAAACTCACAAATTTTACCCCTTAATATGATTACTTAGTGTAGATGGGGTGAGAAATGTGTGGGTGTAGTAGGTATTCCCTAGTTCCTCAAGTGTAATGTTCAATCATTACTGTAATGTTGTAATATTATGTTATGTACCTATAAATCATAGTTTAGGCATATGTTTCGAATATTTGGTCCTTAGGGACCCTTTACAGGCATCATAATCGGGGATCATGTCTAAACAAGATCCCCGATTGTGAAGCCAAGTGTAAAGGGTTCCTAGCATATTCTTGGTAATATTTTGTTACCTTACGGCTTTGGGAAAATCGTCTTATTTACTTAGTCGCATTAGTATGGCTATCCGAACCGCGTTCCTTTTCGAGGATCTGGGTTATAAAAAACGTTTTTGTATTGAATAAAAAAAAAAGAAGCTCACTTTATCATACAATACCAACCATTAAATTGCAGTACCTACTAATACTAGTACTTATCTGTTTCCGAACGACTAATGTACCTTTTTATTAACCCCCTTACTAATAAAGTTTGTACCTATAGAGTCTGTATAGTTAGGTATACAACGCTTTGTCTTCTTCGTTCGAAAGAAGTTACTGTCAATTGAAAGAGAAATCAGTGTGTAACTATTCATCTGATATAATACGTTATACGTTTATTAGTAAGGGGGTTAGATTTTAAATCGTATCGATATTATCGAGTTTCCTATATTATCTAGAACTTTAATAAGTCACCCTTATCAAAATAATGATGGCAGTTGAAATTTTTTTTTTTTATAACCTTCGAAAAAAATTTCGGACTCACGGTTCTGAATCATGTACAAAGTCAAAGTCGAAGTCAAATAATTTATTTCAAACCAGCTTCTGCCCGTGACTTCGTCCGCGTGAAATTTCTTCCTCCCCGTCCCCAACCGTCGCACCATATTGCCTGCCCGTTATTGCTTACCTACTTACCCCTACTTCGTTATTGCTTAGCTATCTTTCAGTTTTTTTTTTCTTTTTGCTCAGCTCCTAAGGGTCATAGCGTGATGTTTAATAATCCTTCCTCAAGAGTTGGGTACCTAATCAAATGAAAAAAAAATCTAATCCGACCAGTAGTTTCCGAGATTAGTGCGTTCAAACAAACATGAAAAACAAACAAACAAACTCTTATAATTAGCTCTTATATTAGCTCAACTGTCACTAATGAGATACAATTAGGTACCGTACTTTTTTATTGTTATCTATCTTTAGGAGATTTCGCGACATCGGAGCGGGGTATAGATAATATTTATACCTACCTAAATAGACACCTAGAAAGTACTTTTGAACGACAAAACTAAATCCATGGTAGCAGGTTGCGTTAAGCTACGCTTGCCACGGTTGGTCTGTGGATGGGTGACCATCTTTACATACTGAGACCCCTACGTGCTTCAGAAAGCACGTTAAGGTCCCGGCTGTCGTGCATGGATCTTTGATCTTTGATCTTTCGGTCGTTACGAGTAGTCAGAAGCCCGAAAAGACAAACAGTCTACCAAGGGGTGTCGTATTACCCAGTTACTGGTTAGTGGAGGTGAGATAGGCAGTCACTCCATGTATAAAATACTGGTATTCAGCTACACCCGGTTAGACTGGAAGCCGAATCCAACATAGTTGGGAAAAGGCTAGGCAGATGATTAGAATTTGATGAAATCGAAAAGAAAAAGAATGAAGAAAGAAGGTCAAGTCTCGTAATTTAAAACGTTCAAAATCTAGTCGCAGTCTCATCTCGGCGACAAATAAATGTCAAAAACTTTTCAAAATGTAGGGAAATTAGAGGTATTTTTGATAGATTGAGACTGAGATCAGACTGTGAACGTTCTTAAAATTACGAGAATTGCCCCCCTGAGACGTACACGTTTTGCGTAGATGTGACGCATGTTTTCCCCCAAATTGTTACTTTGTTTGTGTTTTTTTAGATGCGTCTGTTTTCCGCAAATAAACGTATATTCTTTCTTACATCAGATAAAAACAAAGAACATGGTGCTTAAAATCTGGGGAGCAGCTGTCTTGGAACTGTTGCTAACTCCGCAAAATTAGTTTTTTAAGTAAATTCAAGAACAAAGTGCGGACACGTTTCAATTAAACGAAAAAAAAGCTCCTAATAATTATTAACGGTTAGCCTACAAAGTAAAGTCGTTATTGTTATTTGTCTAGGCTTTCTAGGACGGATTGCCTGAATTGCTCTGGATTGGTGGTTCTGGCCTACTGGCTTTTGGCTAAACGCCGAATAATGAAATATGGCGGAGCTTTAAAATGCATTTTAACACTTATTATTGTATTATCCATATTTGCAAAATAAATGTCTATTCTATTCTAAACTAAACACAGTCAAAAATAAAAGAAATTGCTTTAACTTTGGGTAATTTTTAGGTAATCCTCTCAGAACAATAACTAAAGTATTGTTCTGAGGTAATCCTATTATTGAATATATTAGTTATCGCATCCATACGTATTACTCATATTAGTCAAATATTAGTTAACCGATTAATTATTAGCTACTCAATCTAATATTGATACCTGCTGCGTAATAAAGTCCGAATACAATATGGAGTTTCTGTGAGCTTTGGTCACTAGTCACTACAAATATTATAAACTAATATCCGTATTAGCTAATACTAGATAATGGGACAGAAACAAGTGACACACACAGGTACTTTTTTCCCGATTACGGAGGGTTATAATTTTAACCGGTAGATATGTATCTACGAATGAGTAATTATTTATTCATAACTTCAAAAGTAGGTAGGTACTTTTAATAATTTGCCAAATGAGGTATCGTTAGAAGTGTTTTGACCGTCCGCTGGCTATTATGCTATGTAAATTCAATATGGTGGCTAGAGGACATAAAGTAATGAATTTAAAAATAAATATTTTAGGATGGTGCCTTCTTGGGTATCAAAGGAATTATAAGTAGGTATGTTAATATAGCGGCATGCGACCACGGCAATTACTTTCTTATTTTAACCTTTTCAGTAGTCGGGTTTTAGTTTTTAAACTTATTTTTTATTATCAATCAATCAATCATATATAATATTTATTTCGTATTCAAAAAATTATATCCATAGATGTTAGTAACACTAACAATAAACTTAGCCTAGTGTTAGTACAGTTTATTCATATCTAGGTAATTTAATTTCAGCCACCGGGCTGAGCGCACATCGCATGAACACTCATCCACTACCTACTTCAACAGTGGAATTATAAATAATTTGGTTACATTTGTATCAGATACTTTCAGAACATACCATATGTGTATATACAACATTATTTTTAGTATATGCGAAACCCGAAACACGTGTCTAGTATTTTTATGTAAAGAATCTATGTACAAAATTTCAAATCATGAGAAATCACAAAGTTATAAGCTTGTTATGTTACCTGGTTGTCCGTTCAAAAACATGCTCACCACGCGGCGCGGCTCGGGGTAACCATGTTTTATGCTCCTCCAGCATCGTACGCTCATTGATAATAGTCTGGCAGTAGGTACCTAACTGTATGGCGATTTTATTGTAATTAACTAGTGATGAAATATTTTTGGGACAAAATATAACATGGTGTAAAAATTATTGAAATCGATTCAGTTACTTATTCTGAACAAACTATATTCAGGTTTCGCATATACTAAAAATAATGTTTTACGAGTATATGTGCGTGCGCCTATTTCAGCTCATCGTATGGAGCTGACTTTCTGTTCTATCCCGTGCTATTGTTAGGAACTAGGTCAAACAGGTCCCTTAATTGTTGACAACTTCTACATAATTATGATTCATTTATAAACTATTAGTTATCTATTAGTTTTGACTACAATGGTAAAGTTATGGGTGGAGTTGACAGTGTTTCCGAGTTTGATGGAAAACTATCTTATACCAGTCAAGATACTATAGAAGTAGGTATGAGTGTAAAGTTCACTCATCTTTAGGAAAGGGAGGATTTACGAATAATATTTATTATTCTTAGGGGAGGATCCTCCGACCAGACGGGTGTTGAGTCTGGTGGAATACTGCCCGATGATTGATGTCGGGACATTATATATATCTATATTTATGCTAGTTGCGCCGTAAAAGTAAAGCGTAAATTATGCAGAACTAGCTGCTGCCCGCGGCTTCGCCCGCAAGGTATGTCGATAAAAACTATCCTATATCCTTTACCGGGATGCAATCTATATCTCTGCCAAATTTTATCAAAATCCGTTCAGTGGTTTAGACGTGAAAAGGTAACATACAGACAGACAGACAGACAGACAGACAGACAGACAGACACACAGACAGACAGACAGAGTTACTTTCGAATTTATAATATTAGTATGGAAGTATGGATTTACGACTTTTAAGGTAATAATATGTTGAAAAAAATGTTGATTTTCTATTTCGTGTAACTTGTTAAGTAAATGGAATAGAGATTTAACATTTTGGTATAGGTTTTTTGACTCTTTGGTTTAGTATCATGTGAAAGGAATACACGATTCAATGAAATTTTCTCCATACAAAAAAATTATGCATTTATATCTTTCATTTTTTCTTTTTTCGACATTACGGCGTAACGCTTAAGAGTTATTGAATAGAATTTACTTAAAAAAATAGAGAATTATCACATCAAAGTTTACTCAAAGTAGTTTTAAATTTAATTCATTTATTTATTAAAAATGGAGTTAATTCGTTTTAGCACATACGTCGTTTTATTCCGAGCGCACGCACATACAGCCATCACTCTTATTTTGCGTTTCAAAAGTAATTGCATCACTTTCGCTCGCTTAATAGGTTATCGAGATTTTAGATTTTCGAGGTAGCGCCTATTGCATATTATAATTATATCTACACAATACCGTATAAGTAAAGTCAGGTAAATTAATTATTAAGCAAATTGACTACCTACAAGTGTAACTCTTAGACAGTCATGGTATGAAATGTCTGTAACACGACAAATGTATGTAGGGTGTCAATTTGCTTCGCAATTAATTTCATTGACTGTACAACTAGCCTGTATGACAATTTAGCCATAAACCTGCATGGTTCTCCCAAAGCCCCGCGGTCACCGGCATAAGATTCGATCCCGTAGGAATATCGGGATAAAAACTACTTTCCCGGGACTCAAACTATCTCTATATCAAATTTCATCTAAATCGGTTCAGCGGTTTAAGCGTGAAGAGGTAACAGACAGACAGACATACGTTCGCATTTATAATATTATTTATATTAGTATGGATAGTATGGATTAATGGTCTGTGGATGGGTGACCATCTTTACATATCGAGACCCCTCCGTGCCTCGGAAAGCACGTTAAGCCGTTGGTCCCGGCTGTCATTCGTGGATCTTTGACAGTCGTTACGGGTCGTCAGAAGCCCGAAAGTCTAACAACCAGTCTTACCAAGGGGTATCGTATTACCCAGTAACTGGGTTGTGGAGGTCAGATAGGCAGTCGCTCCATGTAAAATACTGGTATTCAGCTGGATCTGGTTAGACTGGAAGCCGACCGCAACATAGTTGGGAAAAGTCTAGGCAGATGATGATGATGAGTATGGATTAATGGCGTTTATCTCTTGAGTTTCTTTTCAGTGGTAGGAAAGACTGCCTCAGATAGCTCTACAAAAATGACATGTAAAATGTGTAAATTATATCCGATATCTGAAAAAATACTTTTTTAAGCTAGGTCTCCCATCGCAAATGTAGAAAGCCCCGTTTGCGGTGCCTATAACTTTTCGTGGTTACAACCAAACGCTGCTGTTGGGGTTTCATTTGTTTTTTTTACTTAAACATAACTGGTGAAATGTGGGTGTAGTATAGGTATACCTCTGCCTAATATTTCGGGGATTACAAAGAACGTATATATTTCAATAAACCCTGTATGTATATTTTGTTGCTGACGATCCTTCAGTAATAAAACAAAAGAAAAACCGGATCAGACCGGAATAACTTGGAATGAGAAAGTTGGATAATAAAAATATTAAAACAAAAGTATAACTAGCAGGGGATCGAGGAGGGGGGGTCGGTGGAAAGGGGGGCTCAGGGAATCAGACCGGAATGAATCGTTTGTTTCGTAATTTTCCTGCCCTTAACCCAATTTATTTGGGTTCGACTCAAAATGTCTTTTTTTTCTATACTGCTCTATTAGTTGTCATCTCGATAGTCACCCCTTTTCTAACCATATCATCTTTCAAACAGTCCATCCATCATTTCTGTAGTCTTTCCTTACTTTCATACTCATCCACATTCATACTGAAACTTTCCTCATTCCTCCGCATCACATTACCATGACAACAGATTCCCACATAACTTTACACACAGGTACAACTTTCAAACTTCCTCTTATCCCCGTTTGTTTATGAGAATGTTAATAAAAATAGCTGCATCACAATTCAATACGATCATTATACTCCACCACAGTATAAAAGTCGCGTTCGCACGCACGTAAAATTGTCGCGGCGGGATTCTATCGCGCACTGGATTTTCAACTCCCGGTGTCGAACCGAGCATTGAGAATAGAACAGAGCGCAGCCCAGCGCGTCAAAAAAATACACTGTTGGATTTTCAACTCTTACAACTTACGGCATTTCATACAAACTTTAAAGCCCTTGTTTTTCGAAATGAATGAACCGGTTTTAATGAAACTTCATGCGCATAGGCAGGATACAAAGGTCTAAAGAACATTTTCGAAATGTGTTATTTAAAAAAAGATAACTGGAAATCTCTGTCTCTATGGAAAATTAAAAACCGGTCTAATTGGGCTGTAACTCAATTTTTCGAAAATGTTCTTTTTAGACCTTTATATCCTGCTTATGCGTACGAAGTTTCATTAAAATCGGTTCATTCACTTCGAAAAACAAGGGTTTGAAAGCTTGTATGAAATGCCGTACGTCGTAAGCAGTGTGTTAAAAACCCAGTGCGCGAAAAATATTGTCGTGGAAAGAACGTGCCCTTCGAACCTGGGCTAACCCTGTCATCATTTTCAGAAGCAAGCACAAACATAAAACGATTGTAAAAAACATAAATCTTTCCATTAGCGGACATTATTGGCCCATTTGGCTTGATCATCGACCCGTAATGATACGTAAACATAACCTAGGGTATCAAATGTACCATAATTAAGGTCGCTCATCAATGAATTAAGGGCTATTTACATTGAATTGATGTGTTTTTGATGGTTTCTGATACTTAGACGAACTCGAATTTGATAAAGTGAATGTTGTTATTACAAATGCTAGATTTTTACGTTAACGCATGTTTGATTATTAAATATGCTCTCGTATATTCAAGTTTCTTCGCCGTAAACTTACTGTAGAATTTACAGCGAAATGAATCTTGTAATATTTGTTTGACAGCGAAAGAGCTTTGAGGATCCGTGGCACACCTACTTACTGTCGCGCCATTTTGACAATGGCGGCCACGTACACCCTTATAAATCGATATTGTGTTTTCTGTTTGCATTGATGTCAGTTATTGATTTATATAGGTCTCATGTGTGGCCGCCATTTTCAAAATGGCGCGACAGTAGGTAGGTATGCCAGACTGCATTTAAAAATCATAAAAGCCTTTTTTCTGCGCTGCGCTTCGTCAGGTCTGCGCCAACACTTAGGCTGGATTTTGTGTTACACTGACGTCTCTCACGCGCCGTCCGTAAGTAGGTACATAAAAAAATACATTTACAACTATACAGAATGGACCGTTTTAGCTACAAGAAAACCTTCTTAGGTAATTTTTTGAGTAGCTGCTAACTGTATTCATAGATTTCGGAAAAAATACACAGCTAGAAAAACTTTAATTTCACATTTTACAACCGCTAACCTTACAGTTGTACAAAAGGAAAATTAATTGAGTCCTTGCATGATAAGCAAATCTCATTTTCTATTTATAAAGAAATATTTTCCAAATAAATATAGCTCATTCATAAAATTAATAACCTAGACTATTGATGTTTCCTGTAAACAGTCTAGTCGTAAAAATCGAAATTGGCTTCACTCCAAAGAGTCTAAAGTAGATTGATTGCTAACCACCTTTAAATTTATGGGGCCCTGCTACATTAATAAACCGTCATTGTTAGTTGACGTGGGCCGTTATGTAAACGGGTCACGGAAATGATTTGAATTTATCTACTTAAGAAATTGAATATTTTTCTTTTCCCTAAATTAGGTATATTCCTTTCACAATTACTTACCTCTGATTTTGAATCACTGTCAAAATCACAATGATCTTTATTCTCGTCGTTATAAGGTCGCTGTTGGATTGCCGCCACTGACAAGTCATCTTTATTCTATTGCAATAAGGTTGCTTTTGGGTTACTGATGTCAGATGTAAAATAACAGTGATGGGACTGTAGCATGTTGGTACCGTGCCTTTTGAACCGGTATGTCAATTGTTTTCAAATAATTTCAATCAACCACAGATGATAAAACTTAAATTTAATATCTACGATTGTTATGGCTCTCTGAGGGATGTTCTTCAACTTCTTTTTCATTTTTCTTCCGTTCCGCTTAATCTTTAAAATGTGATGCCAAACGCATTTTAGAGTGCCAAAAGTACCTACATTCGGTCGGAAAGAGTTTTATGCGCCAAGTTTTGTTATCTAATTGACCCATAAGTTACTAAACACGGCTATAGCTTCTGTCCATAATGGCCTTTTTCCCGCCATTTTAACCCTTTAAACGGCATGGCACGTAAAAAAGTGTTTTTTTTTTTGACGTGCCATGCCGTTGGAAAAGTCATGTCAAGTCGTGAGCACGTTTTAATTTCTCGTCCATAGACGTCCGTGGCGGTCAAAGGGTTAAAACGAGCGCTTTAAAAAAAGGCCACTTTGGCAGAATCATAAAACAATTCATATCACGCAATTCATCTGTTTGACAGTTTCACACCTATATATCCCTGAAGGGTTAGGCAGAGGTGTACCTGTAGCATTTTACGAATCTCCATACAAAACAGGTGAAATTGCGTGAATTGTTTTATGATTTTGCGAAAGTAGCCTTTTTAACCCCCCAGGTTATTTGATTTTCTTTGTATTGAAGTTTGATAGATATCTCTTTTGTGAAACTCACACAATAAAACGGGGAGATGCCTTGAGTGTTCTTACTTGTGCAATACCTACCTACTACAAATTTTCAGAGCTACTGGATAAAGGGTTCTTACGTGTTGAGTTACCTTTTAATCGTTTTTCATTAAACGACTTTAGCGAACTATCAAAATGGTTGATTATTATCTTTTCGTTAGTTCGAGTTTCGGGAAAAGCCGAGAGAATGACGTTAGTTTGTAAAGAAATTATTGAAATCCATTTCTAGTCATTTTTTTTTTAAGTAAACCTAACCAGAATGTTCTAGTCTACAAATAAAACAACTGTCTCCCGCACCATGCTACAGCGCAAAGACTTTAGTTTGTTTGTTACGAATACATCAATGTGCCGTTAAATCATCATCATCATCATCTACCTTGTCTTTTCCCAACTATGTTGGGGTCGGCTTCCAGTCTAACCGGATTCAGCTGAATATTATGATATCCATTCTAATATTTCAAATGCGAAAGTAATTCTGTTATCCGTCTGAATGGATTTCGATGTGTGACACACACGTATGCCATGCATAACCTGGGTTAGGACATAGGTTACTTTTTATCCCGTATATATATAGGTACAATTTTTAACAAACTCACTTGTTCCAGGTATGTTTCTTCGGAAGCCTAGCGAATGCGCTGAACGTTGCAGTTTTGACGCGGCGCGACCTAGCAGCGGCGCCTATAAACAGGCTGCTGAAGTGGCTGGCGGTGGCTGATGTCTTCGTCATGCTGGAGTACGTGCCCTTCGCCATCTATCGATATCTGGTAAGTAAAACCTGAACTTTTGCCGGGCAATTGGCCGGATTGCGCCCGGGTGATGCCAATGGCCTCGTCTCCTGTTACATGGGACTCAAAAATACCTAACTGGCAAATGTAGGTGTACGATAGGTGCACCTCACTGCCGAACCCTTCGTGAAATACAGTCTGGCCGCCACGTCCAAGTTTTATATATTATAAAACTTGGACGTGGCGGCCAGATTAGGTCAGATTGCCAGCTATTGGCACACAGATAGTTTGTAATCTGGATTATGTCATAGGAATTAGGATAGGTACTTTTTATACCGGTGCACGGTGGTACGTTCCCGTGGGATAATTTCCGACCGCAACGAGGGCGAAACCGCGGGCAAAATCTATTGGATAATAAAGGCGAAGACATTGTAAGGCTATGTCTCCGATCTACTAATTCGGTATTCTCACACAAACACACACACACACAAACACAATCTCACATTAAATTACACAGTGAAAATATTGTTCAGTTTTAATTTAAGTTCATATTTTTAGTTTTCTTATTATTTATTTAATGCACAATGTACACAACCATAGTTACAAAATCAAAATCTTTTATTTCACATAAACCTTCATGGGCACTTATGAAACGTCAGAAGCTAGGTGCACGGTTCCTATGGAGAAGAGCCGGCAAGAAACTCCACGGTTACTCTTTTAAAAATATTTGGCTTTTACAATGTTTTCAAGTTACGATATGTATAGGTGGATAGCGTAGGCCTGTCAACACGCTAGAAAACCCTATTGAATGACTATTTCATGAAATATCCACGCTTAAATACCCTAGATTTTATGTTACCTTACACTCGAAAATGCTTTAGCTCTATAGCTTATAAATACATAGTTAGATGCCGTATATGTACTTCTTTAAAAGAGGTACATGAAACTCGGCTGCCTTTTTACGCGCAGGCACGTGAACATACCTATTCGTAAAAATTTGTCAGAAACATCGCAGCGGTGGTTTATTTTTCCTGGAAAAATTATTCTGTTTATATTTACATTAAACAAACTAAATTTAATACATACTGCATGAATGTATGAATGTGCCCCAGTTGCACCTGCCATGTTTTGTCTCTGCATTACCCAGGTAGAAAATGCCTGATGCATAAAGTTTTTATAAATAAATATACCAACCATTTAATGATATAATAATGAACAGGGTAGAAAGTTCCTCATCCTCCATAAAAATAGATTTTTTTTCTATTATTTAGAAGAAAAATTATCCTTGTGAATTTTAACAATGTGGAAAAAGATCACCCATTTGAGAAAAATCTACAAATGTTTTTATTTCTGTAATTTACCTGAAAATACAAATATATTTGTGGAATTTGCCCGAAATGGCTGTTCTTTATTGTAACATCGGAAAATATGAAATATTTCAATATTTGTTTTTTTAATTATACCTATACCTACTTTCGGACGCCATTATGAAATCGTCTAAAATTTCAAGTCAGGTACACCCTACAAATTGTACGTAAAACAAGAGACGGCGCATGTTTTTACTTAAAAAAAAAAACAATCACACGCACACTTCATACCTATCTGCTTACCGTCTTCGGTACATATTATGATTATTTTAAGGAAAGTCCACCCGCGCTGCGTCAATTCGTTTGTCTGAACACGGTTAACTCCAAAACTACGTTTCATACAATGGACGGAATGATTCATGAGGAAGGGTTATGTGTATAATTAATTAAGCTTTTGTGTAAGTCGGCTGAAATAGGACGATAAATTGTTGAAGATGTCGGAAAAAATCATGCCGACTGGGAGCGTCACGGGCGTGTACCGCGTAAACCAATCACACTACAATATTGTAAAGGCGAAAGTGAGTGTGTTAGTATGCTTGTTAATTCTTCACGCACAAATGGCTGGACTAATTTTGATAAAATTTGGTAAGGAGGTAGTTGACACCCTGTATTAAAACAGACTACTTTTTAACTCGATATTCCCACGGGATCGAAACTTATGCGAGTGAAACCGCGGGGCGCTGCTGCGTTGGTATTTTATTTTTAGTGTTTATGTTATTTTTTGCGTCATGTTCACCGCAACTAAACGTACTCTTATTTTCTTTCTTTTCATAAGAATTTAGATGTAATAAATACCTCTTTGATCTTTTTAGCTTTGATGTGAGTAAAAAGACTAGTGGGTTTTTAGTAGATACTACTTAAGTTTTTTATTTCTGTCTGCGCCCTTAAACTTATTAAGAAAGCTTTTTTAGTTAATATCTATCAAATATTTCAAAGTTAATATCTATCTAATATTTTAATAATATTTATGTTATATGATGTAATGTATGCCTCTGTGAATCACCAATTAGCCGAATTAATTTAATATTTTAATTACGAATGTGTATTGCCAGTAGGTAAAGCCAAATAATTAGGAATACACTTAGGTACATTTGTCGAGTTAGTCATGCATCTGACAGCTGATTAAAAGCAAACGTAAAGACAAAAAAAAAGCAAATTATTTCAATTACAACAAATGTAGGTACAGTAACAGGTGGATTTTTGAGACAAGGCAGCAAGGGTAGGCACCACAACCGTTATAAAAGGGTTTTAGGAGTCCGTCCTTAACTTTTCGAGAATCTTTATATTCACAGATTTTGCAAAAAAATACAGTCGGTAAGAAATGGGTAATTTTCACAAAAACCTTTTATGATGCCAATCGATCCTGTTTCTTATTATTATTATTTTTACTAGCCTGCGCTATCCCACTGCTGGACAAAGGCCTCCCTCCACTCCTGCCATCTTTCGCGAGCCCGCGCGTCCTCCTTCCACTTTTGACGGAACCCGATCAAAAAACTCTTGCGAACCAACTGATGTTTGAGTACTAGAAACGACAGAAATCGAACCTATAGCTTATTTTGAAAATAGTCTGTCACTATTAAAAAACAGGCTAGGTTGCCTAGCCTAGCCTGTTTTTAATAGTTTGTGAAGAAAAGTGCAATCGTTTGCAATCAACAAATAATGTTTGACAGACGAATCACCAATCAGCCGAATTACCGCCGAATGCCGAATGTATATTGCCACTAGGCAATATACATTCGTACTTAAAATATTAAATGAATACCTCTTTATTCGGATTTACCTATAAGTAGTCTTATAGGTAAATCCGAATAAAGAGGTATACACGTTGGTACATTTGTCGAGTTAGTAATGCATCTGACAGCTAATTAGAAGTACGCAGTCTTAATATTGACACATATCGATAATATAATTGCACAATAACTATACAGGATGGCAATCCGCGAACCGACACCGCGATCGGTTGAATTCAGCACATGATTCTAGACCCTAGCGAAGATTTGTTTTGTCGGTTATCCAAAAAAAATCTGCTGTTTCATAGAAAAGTGCTACCTGCGAGTACGTGATCAAAATGTACGGAACAGCAATTCGATCTCGTAGGGAAACACCAAGCACAAGAGCTATGCTTGGAGTTTCCCTACGTGATCGAATCAACCATTTCCCTTTGGCCTTTGGGTTACTTTCAGCCTTCTATGAACGCGTCGTTTTTTTCATGAAGATTTGTTAAGATAGCACTGAAGTGAACACGTCTTGTTGAAAATAATTGAATTATAGCCTACCCGAACATGATTCAGTAAAGATAAACGTCAAACGGTGTTTGCCGATCGGCACTAGCCGAATCGTGGTTGAATATGTCCTATAAAAATACGGCCTAATCAAAGTGTGTGGTCTGGCAACCCTTATGTTTTTTTTGGATAACGAAATCCGCTTCAAATCCTTGTCGCTTTGTGTTTTGCATTTAGATGAACGATATTAGATTTATAAAGTTGGTATACAAAAAGCTTGCAAAAGTTAATAACCTGCCAATGTCGCCTTCCAATTATTTTGGGACTTGTAGGTGACAAGTACTAGATTAAAGTCTGGTAGATACTTTACCATAAAACGGTTTTATGCGGCTTTGATACTTTACGATACAATTTTAGATAACGAATCCATTTAGTCTTGTTCATTCTTAGTCATTGTGGCTGGTTTGCTTAGAATGTATTCAAATAAAAATTCTTTAGTGTGGGTATAAGTATGTACTCAAAAATGCTTGTAATGTGGTCATTATTTTGACAACCTTCTTTGCGCCAAGTCGAGGTTTCCACGCTCGGTACTTGAATAGGCGTCAGAAAAGTTGTATGGAATTTCATCGCTGGTGAGTTTTAGCCACCAACAATGTCCTTTGTATCCATTATTGTCAAGATTTGTTTCAAAAATAGGTGCAAAAAGATTTCATTCAGAATTTTGCTGTATAGGTACAGCCAGTACAATTATCATTGCCTAATTTAAAAATACAAAAGCGCGTGGTAGAAACAAAGACGAAAAAGAAGAAAATTATTGCAATTCTTGTTTTCCATCAATTCTCGTGATGTAAAAATGAACTCTCCGACGAGTCCTCCAATTCAATATGTTTAACACTGCCGGGCATTCAAAAGGAAGCGAAATTGGTATTTGATTATTTATTGCCACCGAAGTCAAAGCAAAAATACAAACTTGCCTCTAAAGAGTTTGCGCAATGGAAAATCGACAGAAAGTCAAAGTCTTTATCGGAAAACGTTTTTCTAGCTTATTATAACGACCTTTGAAAGAAAATGAAGTCCTCATCTCTCTGGAATACTGAAGTACATGGTTTTGGTGAAGTACAACTTGAACATAAAAGATTATTAGAACCTGACGGGTAGGTAGGACAGGGAGACCTTCGGTCTCGGCCTTTATTTTTGCATGTCTATCAAGGGCTGTAAAGCTGACCGCGCTGTGACGGCGTCGAGATGCGCTTTCGTCCATCATCAGTGCTGCCAGCAACGCAGTCATTATAGTCCGCGGAAAAATGGGATTCAAAAGCGGGATCCAATGAAAATAAATAGGCAGTAATGTAATTGAGTAAATAAATAAATAATAACACTAAAAGAAAAGTGAAATTACAGACATTGAGTTCATTATCGCTTAAAATTCACACCCAAAAAACAAACCATAATAATGGCAAGCACAATTCCTAAATGCATACCTACCTACCATAGAAATATTTCTTGTACACTACCTAACTTTGACACATTTTTACAAAGATAAAATTGAGTTCCATGAAAACTCAAAAACTGAAATTCCCGTAAACCGTTTTTGGTTTTGCGTCCGTTTCCGGCCGCCGCATTGTGTCGGAGTTCAACCGGATCCGGTGGGGCCGAAAATGGTTCGCAGCCACTCGACGGGGCACAGCTTTTCAATGATTTATGAAACTACTTAGTTATTTGAAAATGGAATATTTCACGACTCATTTGGCGATCATGAGTAATTCCTTTCCCGGCCATTTTCTTGTGCGCTTTTAGATGATTTCACTAAGCTGTTTGTGTCGAAGGAGTTTTGCTGAAGGGAGTGGAGGAAATAGATTACCATGTATGACTTATCTTTGTCTACTTTAAAAATTATTATAAAAAAAATACTACCTCTCTTTTTAAACATTATCATTAAATTTTCTTTACTCCTGTTTCAGGATTATTATTATACATATATACTTGTATAGATTAGTACATTATTGTACGTACTTATTGTATTATGTAAATGGTACACCACAGGCTTCCTACAGTGTTGTCTCCCCTTCCCCTTTTTACTCCATCTCCATCTAGAGGTTGTCTTTAAAAGATCACTATTATCGAAACCGCCCATTGTGTCACCCTTTGTATAGGGGTTTGTGATTTTATATCGAACCTGACATACCTACAGACGTCGCGCCATTTTGCAAATGGCGGCCACGCATTTTATTACTTATTCGAAGCACGCATGAAACAGACAAAAACTAGAAAACATAATACGACCAAACCCCGTAAAGTGTCGCGTTTCCGAGTTATTAACGTTCAAAGTTGATCACGTAACTCAATCATCAACTTTGGAACACATCTTCAAAGCCCTACTATATTTGTAATTTATGTGGTGTACATAATAAAGACTATTCTAAGATATAGTTTAGATAATATTATGTTATTTATCATGTCTACATAATAAGTTTTTTTTTTATAAGTTAAAATGATTAATCACGTAAATCAGTAAAGTGGTTTTCCAGGTATAAGTACAATAATTACCTACTTGTGTAAGTTATCCATGTAATAAATACGGGTATGTTACACTAAATTCCTACCATACTCCAAAGGTCACCCACCTTTGAAGCGTGGAAGGAATTTGGGTGTTAAGGTTCAAACTTAGTGTACTCAGATAGTTAGTGTACTCAGATAAGCTTTTCAGTGAACATGAACAGGGGTGTCTGAACAAGAGCCATTTCCTAGAGATACAGTTAGCTGAACATCGGCTAAGTGTGAACAGTATAACTTCACTATATCGCTCATTTAGAGAATCATCGACGTAAATGTATTTTTTCCCAAAAATTTGTTAAATATGCCAAAGCACTTAGAAAGCGTATTTACGTTAGGAAACCATAGACGTAAAAAAAGTAGCAGTTATGTCGATGTTTCTCCAAATGAGCGATATATCATCGTGTTATGTGCGGTTTAATACGTTTACGAACACGGAGTAATAAGAAAATGAAGTGCTAATGTAAATGTAAACGATGACAGCTGACGTCAATATAGCGCTAAAAGGTTTATTTTGGCGCGTGGCCGAAATCGCAACAACGCTGCGATCATGTTTTGTCTATGCAATTTCTGTGGAAATTTCACAAATTTCATAAACTCCATTCGAGTGCCAAAAGATCTTTGCAGCAGTGTAAGTTTACCACGTGGCTACCGCTTGGACAGCAGCACTGTGTTGAGTGTTTTTCTTCTATTTGTAGGGCTTTCTACTTACTTATCAGCTCACAGCATGACATAATTTCATGCGTATACGTATGACATACGAATACGCATGAAATCTAATGCAGCATTAGATACGATTTTCAACAATATTTCGATTCTGATTTCTATAACATAACAGTCTTTCAGTCCAAATTTCGGCCACGGTGGCCAATCTCAACCGAGACTAGCCTTCGTCGCGGGAGATATTATAGTGCACAAGTGTGTACGCAGATACAAGTGCACTCCCTCTTCCCCCACTCTCATAGTCCGATGGGATGGCACGCAATCCGACACGACTGGAGAGTGATCAGGCGCGGCTTGACGTGCGTTCCAAGGCACGGAGGCATCACACCGCCAACTCCTAAACTCCGGGCTCTTACTAAGAAGTTCCTAAGGGAAGAACCCAAGAACACTTTGCGCGACCTGGGAATCGAACCCAGGAGCCACGCTCAGCAGCCGCGCTTGTGACCACAAGACCAACGGGGCAGTGAATTCTATAACATAACTATCACTTTGACAAATATTTTTGTGTCTTTGCAAAATTATGCTTGTTGCTTGCTCCATTCTTTTCAAATCTGTGGTTTCAAAGGTTAGGACGACCTAAGCTACCGTTGTATCGAAATTGTTCGAAGTTTATCTCATGTTCGCCATGATATTTTAGTACGGCGATAACCGAATAACTTTGCAGTTATCCCGTATTATGGAATCCCAAATACATTAGCTCTAACAATATCTGTTTAATGACTGTTCTTAAAAATGTTACTACCAGTATTTGGAAAATCGAAAAATAAATGTTTTTCTTTTAACGACTTTGAGTATTCATTTGAACTTTACCTTTAACTTGGAGATTTAAAACAACAAGATGTTGAAGATCTTTTAACATAAAATAGCAGATAGTACGAGTTTTGCCTCGAATATAAATGAGAGGGGAAAATGTCGTACCTAATTGCTTGTAGAAAAAATATCAGCAACATCAACCATAATGGTATCTTGAGCAACCCAAGAATGAAAGAATACAAAACGGGATAAAAGTTTAATTCCTTCAAAGCACAGGTATTACCGCAACCGTTATGTCTTGTGTTTTTGTTTAGTGTCTGTACTTACTAACATAGTCGTAAGTTTTACTAACAATCTTGTTTGAGTCTTGGTTACTCTAATAAAGAAAATTCTCTAATAATCAGCCTTGTTCCCACTGCTGGGACACAGGCCTCTTCTCTTCGAGAGGGAGTGGGCTGTAATCTACCACGCGGGCCCAGTGCGGGTTGGTAGATGTCACATGTCTTCAAATTTTTATTTCTAGGACATGCCGGTTTCCTCACAATGTTTTTCTTCACCGTTTTGAGAGCAGTGGTGATGAAATAATTAACACAAAGTAAAGCTCCTGTCTAAGTTCGAACCTACTACCTACAATTCGTAAGTCGCGGCCATTACCACTGGGCCACCACTGCTCTCAAACACACGCAATCCAGTAATTAACCAGTAATGTGATCTTGTTCGCTTTCTTTAAGAATTACATTGAAAAACCGCACTAATTGCATTGTGGAAAAATACTGGGTTCGATTTCAGAACGAATGAGTAATAAATCTGGGTTTATATTGCAACAGACATGCTAGTATTATTAATGAACTTAAATCTTTTCTAAGAACCGCTATCCCTGAAGGCTACATAGAAATATTAACTTTTCCTCGGTACTGATATTGACAAATGGATCAGTACTGGGGGCCTAAAAATGCCACTTTGGCAGAATCATAAAACATTTCATATCACGCAATTCATCTGTTTGACAGTTTCACACCTATACATATATCCTTGATAGGTTAGGCAGAGGTGTACATATAGCATTTTACGAATCTTCATACAAAACTGTCATACAGATCCTGTCAAATTGCGTGATATGAATTGTTTTATGATTCTGCTAAAGTGGCCTTTTTAGGCTCCCTGATCTTAGTCACGTGTCACTTATGGTGCACTCTGCAACATAATATCTAGGCTATACATTTCCAGTACCTACGAGTCTGCTGGCCTCGCATTGTACTCAGTTCTTCACGACCATAAATTTAAAATTACGCAAGATTCAAAAGCGATGTTCTCCAAAAGTATTTATAAAAAGGAGATCATTAATTTCGTAGGTACCCAAAAATTAAAGCCGGCCAGAAAAACAGTACTTATTAGTTTTTATGGGAAAATTACAACGAAAGTCTGCAATTAACAATTAGGCTGCTATTTGAGATTGAAAATGCCAAAAAACCATGCGAACCAGGAACGGGTCGCTAGTAATCATATAAAATCAAACTAGTAACGATGATCTGATAAGCTGGCTCATTCCGTTGGGGATAAGATAATCTTTTACAGAAATTCAATTTTTATCGACCAATTTACGTACTTCTTGGAATTCGCGATAAAAGTGATTTCTATTCAAATTTGAATATTTTGCATTTGCAAAAAAACCTAAATCTAATAATTTTGCGTAAAACGAATTTCGGTAAGTTGCCTTGTAGTTTAGTTGCGAGACAAATAGGCACATAATAAGAGGGGCAATTCTCGTAATTTTAAGAACGTTCACAGTTTTAATCTGTGAAAACATTTTTGACAAGTTTTTAACATTGATTGTCGTTGAGATGAGATGGCGACTAGATTTTGAACGTTTTTAACTACAGGAATTGGCCTTCAGGTAATCTACTTAAGTCAATTTTTTTTTTTGTCAATCAAATAAATATAGCAGCTGTGGCAAGTGCTTGAGCCTGATTTACCTGGTGCTAATTGCCGGTGGCATACCATAAGTTGAAGCAACAATGACTGCCCCGCTGATCTTACGACAGCGAGAGCGCGACCGCTGAGCGTGAGGACCTGGGTTCGACTCCCAGGTCTGAGGGGTAATTCTCGTAATTTTAAGAACGTTCACAGTCTGATCTCAGTCTCAAACTGTCAAAGATGCCTTTCTTTTCACTACATTTTGACAAGATTTTGACATTTGTTTGTCGCCGAGATGAGACTGCAACTAAATTGTAAACGTTTTAAATTACGAGAATTGGCCTTCTGATAAAGTGTTATTGAGTTTTACCATTAGGAATATTCTCAGTAGCTGCCTGGAGTTTAGAAGTTAGTGATGTGATACCCTCGGAGAGCACGTAAAGCCGTTGGGTCGGTCGTGACGGATTGCCGTCCCATCGGACTGTGAGACTAAAGAAAGGTACAAAGAAGTGCATCTGTCTTTCCGCTCACACTTACGTGCACTATAATATTTGCTGCGTACCTGGCTCCGTTGAAATTAGCTGCCGTAACCGAAATCGGTCGGGAGGACTATTATGAAGCAACAATAAAAGTTGCTCCATTGTTTTCCGTTATTTCATAATAATTTTGAATCTTTAGCACTCACATTTCGGTGATATCATCACAAGGAGACTTGAACTTACCGCAAAAAGCAGCGATATACCGCAGCAGGATTCTGAATCCGCTGGGCCATACAAATTGCAGTATTAACAAAATCCTGCATATATATTTTTTTGACTTTAATCCTCCTTACAAATTCATATTCAACCTTATTTTTAATCATGGTCTATCCAGAAATTTCCATCAGATATTTTTTCAAATTACGAATTGTATTTACGTCAGATGGAATTTTTGATGGTAGCCATGGTCACTTTAAAAATAACCTTGTGACGAGCTACATCTCTATCCAAAATTTTCATGTAAATTATTATATTGAATCTGATTTATTGTTGTTATAACGTTTTTACTCTATAAGGTACCTCGCTACCAAGAGTTATACATATACCTATTTGTTAAATTTCAAATGTCGGAGTAAGGACCTACTCTTTCCCAGAGGACACGGTGGTGCACACGGTGGAGGTCTGTCCCGCTTGGGCAGAGCACCGCCGTGTCCTCGTAGAGGCGATCGGCAGCGGCGGCGACCTCTCGCGCCCGGCCCTGGTCCAAGCCATGGTCCGGGGCGAGAGGGAGTGGGAGGCAGTCACCTCCTTCTGCGAAGCAGTCATGCTAGCGAAGGAGGTGGCGGGATGGGCGAGGGAGAGAGCCGAGAGGGCCGCCCGTCCCAGCCGCCGCGGTAGACGCTCCGGGCGTCGGGAGCCGCGTGACGACTCCCGGCCACCGTAGGCGCGGGCCTGCGGACGGCGAGTAATGGGTAGCTCGCCGTCCGATCAGGACCAGGCCCGTGCCGGACGGCGCGTATGTGTTCCACGCGCGCCTCAAAGAGATGTCAGCATCAAAGGAGGGGCCCGCTGCCGGGGCAGCGGGATTGTCCGAAAGGGTTACAGCTGCCCCGGAACATAAAGGGCTAAGGAAGGAACACGGATGGGTTTTAGTCAGTAAGAGTCTGACACTTCCTTCCGCTCCACCCAGAGCGGGAGGGGTCATTGGATGATTTCCCATCCATTCCCAGTAATGTACCCAGGATTTTGCAATATCTTGATTTAAAAGAGTGTCCCTGGAGTTCCTTGCTAGTTTATCTCCATAGATATCTACGTTCTGGAATGTTCAACTGGCTTCAACTTTCTGAATAACTAACAGACTCGTTGACAATTTAAAAGTGTCTGTAAAAATTTAATTGAAATATAGCTTTGAGTTTGAGTTTGTTAATTCTTCGCATTTCGAGCGTACATGTGTACCGATAACAATTAAATATCTATTGTGTCTGCTAATTAAACGAGCGACGGATGACGACTTTGTACTTTTGTAGGTAGGTAGTCCTTTGGCTCAGTGGACGTCTCTGCGACGCAGAGTATGCGTAGGAGTTCAAACGTTTGCTTCTAATATAATCTTGCACCTACACTGAAGATGTTGGTGAATTTAGAGTGCCAACCCTTTTAGGAATATTTATTCAGTTCACTGCCTACATTTACTTGACTTCATTTTCTCTAGATTTCTTAAAGACAACTTTTCATTGTTTGTCAGTGCATATTCTGCCGTCAACGTTCCGACTTTTGGAAAACAGGTCTCTTTTTTTAGAGGGAATCCACGTAGAGGCAATAATCCATTACGTGCGCCTGGTGGATGTCATATTTCTTTTTTAAATGTTTGGTTCAAGGACATGCTTGGAATCATGGATACGTTAGGTACTTTCATTATTTTTTTTAGGCGTCCCTTAACTTAATAACACCTTAATATTAGGTGAGTGATAAATGGAGAATTATTAAATTCAGTGCCATCTGTTTCGTGTTTAATAAAGAAAAAGGAATGACTTTGAAAGTGTCTCGAAAGTTAATACTTTCCAGACTTCACCGTCGTAAGAACATTTCTTTACAGTTTAAGTACCTACTTGCAACAGGTAGGTAATTACTGACACTTTGTAGAATTATTGATTTTAATGTCTGAGATGAAGATTAAATGTTTTCTATTTGACTCACATCAGAGTAAAGATTGAGAGATATTTTTCTCGCGAGATATATTATAAGCTAACGATGACTTACAAAAAAAAAATTCTAACTAAGTAATACCAACATGCATCGCATCGCATTGCATCGGACATGACAAGAAGCCATTTCTAAAAGAAAAACACGTGGTGGATTTTATGTGCAAAAGTTCGGTGTTTTTTATAGCACTCGAAAAAATTGACCTTAAATTCAATTCCGAGAAAGGATTTGAACAAACAGTAGGCAACACTGTCGACCCCTTCACTGCAAGCGCAGCAATAGCGCGGAAAACCAACCGAAATATAAAAGGCAATTGTACTCACGGTTGACGACGTTTATCAAAGTCCATTCTGTTTCAAATTCTCTATAAATTGCGTAAAATACTTTGACTCGATCCCTATGTACCCTTTCCTTCATTAAGCACCGTTATTTGTTTAAGTGTGAAAACATTGTTTCTTTTTTTTTCATTTTTCTTTAAATAAAATTTTCTCGTATAGAGGCATGCTAATTTATGTCTTTAGATGATTTTAGCTTGAGATGCTTATAAACGATTAATGTTATATGAACTAGAGTCGGTAAAACAACAAGTAAATTAGAAACGAGAAAAAGATCAACACATCATCATCTGCCTAGCCTTATTCCAAACTATTTTGGGGCCGGCTTCCAGATCACCGGATGCAGCTGAATACCGATATTTTTTATGAAGCGACTGCCTATCTGACATCCACAACGCAGTTACTGGGTAATACGATGCCCCTCAAAAATATCAATAGTTATATGGTTTTTTTTTATGTTTGCCATAAATAGACGTATTTTCTTTCTTTCTTTATAGAAGAATTTATAGCTTGAATTTAATCTAATAAAAATCTGTTCAGTGACAGACAACTGGGTCTAGAAATTTGAAATTTACTACAAGAGTTCGCTTATATACCAAAAGTGAGCACTGAGACAGGATTTTTGACCATTCACCCCCATTAGGATTAAATAGGGTTGTATGGAAATTCGTCATTTCTGCCGATGGAAAACCCCATTTTGCACACATCTTGCCCTCTATAAATTGCGTACTTTCATACTTTAGATCCCGTTATTTGTTTAAGTATGAAAACATCACTTGTATCTTCAAATAAATTTGTCTCGTATATGGTAAATAATATTTTATTTGATCGTAGCTTCTCCCATATGAACGAAGAATATTATATGAAGTAGACTATATGAAATAACAAGACCTAAATTAAAAGCGAGGAAAAGATCAACAGTTAAGTATATACATACGAATAATGTTTCTAAGCTTAATATTGCGATCTTTAAATGCCAAGTGGGTCACTTGTGACCCAAGGGAGATGAATATCTATAGAGGATGAATTATTATCGTATGGATGCACACTAAATGTGTCCAGCACTGGCACTGTGCGACCTCAAAGTGCAGGTATCAAGAGAGACAAGAGCGGGCACAATTAGAAAAAAAAAACTGGGTCTTTAAACTACTGTCTTTAAGTATAACAGATCCGGATCGATACTATTAAACGATAATGTACTCTGTAGGACTCGTCGTCCCTACACTACCGGTACTCTTATTGCGTAACACACTTTTAATCTCTATCTGAACCATTTTGAAGGATATTGGTAATACGTTGCTTCATATGTTCGAAAAATTTGTCTGTAATAACGCAATGAATGTTGTTGAACTGTCAAAATTAAAGATTGCTACTGATAGTGTGTAACGCTAATATACCTACGACTCCGCGGGTCGGATCGATAAAATACTTGTTTAGAATTAAAGTCGTAATTATTTAAATAATTTTCATTTTAAATGATGACATGCGCTTATTAGTTCTACTGACTCCTAATTGTTTTTATGCCTTCTTCTTATAATTGCTAGAAAAGGTTGCAGGCCACAAACTATGCATATCATAATCTCTACAGTATCTACTCCAAATATGCATAAATAAGTTAAGAATAATCACACCGCGAAAATTTAGGTAAAGTGACCTTGAGGTTAGCTGTCAAGACAAATGTTCAATTACCAGCGTCAGAAGGAATGATAGCTCACTTCACTAAAGATCAGTGAGATTTTTACAGACTAGGCCGGTGGACGATGACAGCAAGCATACGAACCTTTGATTCTAAACAAGGCTGTATTTTGTTCCCAATAATTTCTGCTAATAGTAATCGTAAAAAAAAAAATACATGTTATTCTCGACTTCTTCGTGTCGATAAAATCGGTACCAATCCCCAAAAAAACCGGCGCACCCTGGACCCCTAGCACTCGGTAACGCAGAGTCTAGATAAATCCTTTCACCACCTTTCATCGTTTTATTTTCTTTGCTCCTGTTTCATGTTTATTTATATATATATTTATTTAGATTAGTTTAATATACTTTATGTATGTATTTATTGTATTATGTAAATGGTACACCACAGACTACCTACAGAATTTGTCTCTCCTTCCCCTTTTAATCCATACAAAGGTTGTCTTTAAAATATCGCTCTTGGCAATAAGACCGCCCATTGTCACCCTTTGAAAAGTTTCTATATTTATGTCTGTAATTTATAAGGTGTACATAATAAAGAGTGTTCTATTATATTTACGATGATGGATGACACGAACCGTTCGTCAAGACCCACCCCAAACGGCTCTTTTAATCGGTCGAATGCCGTAATTACAGAAACAATTAAAAAGCCATTTTGTCGCACGTGGATCCGTGTTCCGAATACGAAGAGGGTTAAGAGCCAATTCCCGGAACTTATCTTCCATAACAGCCCTTTGTATTATTTCAATCAATATCGACTACTTATTTAAATGTTTTCTTGTCTTTTCTTTTACCAGATATTACCGGGGCAACGCGAGATGCCGTACAAGTGGGCAGCCTACCTGTTATTTCACATGCACTTCGCGCAGATCTTCCATACGGCATCGATATGTCTTACATTATCACTCGCTGTGTGGAGATATGTCGCTATAAAGTAAGTACTATAAATTATACCTACATATTATATAATATAAATCATCGTTAGCCTATTAGGTAGCTACTAGGCCCAACTCATTTAATAATAATTATGTTATTTAATATCTACTCGAAAAAAGAAGAATAAGCCTATAAAAGCTCACTATGCATATGGGAAACCATATCAGAGGCATAATCAGCCTATAATGTTCCCACTGCTGGATACAGGCCTCCTCTATGCGGACCCTCCCACAGAGAGGAGGCCTGGCACAGAGAGTGGGCCATAACCACCACGCGGGCCAGGGCGGATTGGCGGATGTCACATTTCTTCGAAATTTTGGTTTTAGGTCATGCCGGTTCTCACGATGTTTTCCTTCACCGTTTTGAAAACCGTCTAAATTTTTAATTTAACCCTCTTCTCATTTAAGGTTTATATTAAAAGTGATTTCAAATTATATATTTGTTCTGAATTTTGACAAATCTTTTTCTATGAGTTATTATTATTGTAAGGCTGTATTTTTGCACTGCAAGGCAAATCTCTAAACTCTCTTCCCACTCCCTCTATCAATAGAAACCAGTCTTAAGACCAGTCTTTGAATAAGAACACAAACAAACTACAAAGAGCTTTAACAAACAATAGTTTTGCCCACACACTTGGTCCCACAGTGGGATAAAAAGTGGATTATTTTCTTTTTCAAAAAAACAAACAACTATTCCTGTACGAAAATTCATAGTGATTTGTTGAACCGTTAAGGTAGATCAAACAAACAAGTTTGTTTATTTACAGATATTTAGAGAGAATAGTAATCCTCCTAAAATAATAGGTACGTTTAAGTTGGGTACTGTAGGTTGCTTTAATACTGTACAAAACATAAAAAGAAAAAGGAATAGCGAAGCAGGTTTTTTCGGAAACAAGTATGCGGCCCACCTATACCCTGATAACGTAACACAGTTTATAGAGCCAAAGCTGAAATGTTTCTTCACACCGACACTACCTAATCCTCCAACCAGCTCCAAAAGTTAATGAAAATGTAAACAAATGAATCGGAAAACGTACATACGAGTACCTGTGCTTAAAAGTTAGGTAGTGATATGGTAGTGAAGTAGCGACTGTATAACCATACATTTTTGCCGTTTAAACGTCACTTAACTTTAATCATAGTAGAAGATTTCAACTTTATGGGGGTTTATTCATAAATAAACCCCCATAAAGTTGAAATCTTCTAAATACAGATGAATGTGTTACTAATTTCATTTGGATATTAGGGTTTGTTTACACTTTCATCAGCTACTTTTGGTGGTTCCCTGGAAGGAGGAGGTGGTCCTCCTTCCCTATTAAAGTCAATCATCACTGAGAAGTCATAATTACATGAAGTCTGTCCATCCCCGAACCATAACTAATTAAAGTAAATTTTCGGGGATATCCCGAACAATGCTTCGTATCATAGACGCAACTATTCCTAGGATTAATGGTTAGGCCTGTTTGTTTGTTTGGTAATCAATTACGTCTCTGGGGGTTATAGATCATTGTGAAGGTTTGCTCAACCCTATATTTATGTAAAGGGCATTGTGGTAAACTTCTGTGCTAAGCTTTGGTTTCAAAGTGACTAGACTGGAATATATTGAAACGTATTTGGACAACACAGTTACTTAAATTTCTGTAAAATAGAAATACAAAAATACAGAAGTAAGTAGCTATGTTTATTTGTATGTATGTAATATTCTCATATTGTGTTATTTTATTAGTGTTTGTTTTTGATTTAATGTATTTTATTTTTTCTTTTACTCTTACACACGTTGTCTACATCTCTTTATCTACTTTTCTAACGTACGTATGCTGGAAGAGATTTATTTACAAATATTTAACAAATAAGCATCACCTTTGTACCTATTTTTCTGTTCTTTTTTTTCTTGTCTGTTGATATACATAAGTGGTTTTTTTTTCTTGTCTTTTTAAATAGTTAATCAAATAAATAAATAAATAAATAAAACAATTACTTTCCAGTACTTAATACATTTTACATGCCCTGTTTCTCAAAATCTTTTCAATGCAATACAGTACTTAACTTTACTGGAAAAGATCATAGATCTTGTACTAGTTGGAAAACAAACAATGCCGTTAGTTGTATACACTTTTACATCAATTTTCTATTTTTTGACTACAACCGTGGTGATTTTGTTATTCTATTGCTCAAAAAGCCAAGTTGCTAAGTTACTCTGTTAGATAATAGCTTGAGTTTTCTTCCGAATTTGCACACAAAGTTGGCAAACAGATATTATTTTGAGCAGACTTCTGAAAACATGAAAGCTCCGAAATCTTCTTTAGTCTACCCATTAATACTTCGCTGAAATTTTTGGTCAAACAAAATATCTTTAATATGAATAAAAATAATTATGGCAGAGAAGCCAAAATTTATTCAGTTTGACAATACGAAAAGGTTTTAAATAAAACGTAGCTTGCAGCCTTTTCAAGTAACTAAGACATGTTTACAATAGACACAGAACTTGCCAGGACTCAGAGCCGACAGTGAAATGTGGCTAAAAAGAAAAAAAGTACGGAGTAGTACGGTTAATACTTACTTGCAAAAGAATCGAGCATTGATCGCCGCCGTCATATTATCTAAAGCGACATTTTAAGAAAATTTAATTTCTACTAAAAGTAAATTTCTACGAAAATTACATTTATCTGAAAATGTAATTTTCTCTCTTTCATATGCTGTCTACATCTCTCTATTTATTATCCTACCGTAGGTATGCAGCGGGATCCAACGAAAATAAATCGAGATTTCTCATGAAATAAGCACCACCTTTGCACCAATTTTTCTATTCTGTTTTTTTCTTGTCTGTTTATATATCTGTGTACATAAATGGTAATATAAAATAAAATAAGTAAATGTTACGAAAATGATTATTTTTACAAAAAAAAAAAAATACTAATTGCATGCCAAAAAATAAAACAAAACAAAAATGTCTGATAAAGTAATCATTAGAGACCTATTTAAAACAAATGCTATTCTAAACATATAACAATATTTATTTTGTATACCTATTTATAAAATTACACACATTCATATTTTTATGTACTTACGTGTATTTATAGAATAAATTTAACAATAAGGTATTCTAAGGATCATAGCAGGTGTCGTTCTGTAGTTTCAGCGTATCCCCATTGAAAAAGGCGTGAGTTGATATAATATGTATGTGTGTGTAAGCACAACCTATATTCCCTTGTACTCGTTGTACCTACTAGAATACAAATCAATTATCGTCCAATAGCATTTTATATAATTATTGTAATTGCATCATGAACGTGTTGTCTGATGAATAAAGAATTATTATATGACTAGTTTCTGCCCGCGACTTCGCTCGCTTGGAAGTCGTAAGATACACAATGAGTAACAGCCACATTTTCATAAAACTCCTCGTTCGCTATCACTTCGTTTTCGCTAAGCGTTTTTTCTGACTTTTTCATTTTGCTCGGCTCCTAAAGGTCCTAGCGTGATGTTAAATAGCTTATAGCCTTCCTCAAAAATTGGGCTATCAAATACAAAATATTTTTTCAAATCTGACTGGCAGTTTCGGAGATTAGCGTGTTCAATCAAACTATTCAGATTTGTTAGTAGTATAATATTTTCTTTTTTTATTAAACTTTTCATACTGTTGGATTCTATCGGACGCGGACGTGCCGAGTAATACCACGTGATATCCGGTGTTACCCACTACGCTGGAGGTGCTCAGGATGCCGGAGGAGATCACACAAAGCCTTCAGTCGCGTCTAAAGCGGTCTATCCGGAAATTATTCCATGAACATGATATGGTTACGTACCTACTTACCTTCCTATGTTAGATATACAGGGTAAGAGGTATACAAGAAAACGGTTCTTGGAGACTGTTCTTAACTTTTTGAGACATTTTAATCTGCATTCAAAATTTTGAAAAATAAATACAGCTAGCAAAAAAATGGGCAGCTTTCACAAAAACCTTTTTTTTATACCAAAAAGGACCAAAAGACTGAATGGAAGCAACTTAGGTTTGAGTACTAGAAAAATCAGAAATCAGATTAAAATATCTCAAAAAGTTAAGGACAATCTCTTAGAACTGTTTTTTGGAAGGTACTGTCCGTATTGCCCCATCTCAAAAATCCACTCTGTATCGGGTAGACGGGGCGGCTCAAACTTTAAAGACAGTGTTACAAACACTCGGTTTCCGAAAGGTAAATGATTGGCTAACTGAAATAACAATCAAATGATTTTACATGAGATTTGAACAGGTTAGCCGGATTATTTGACATGAGACAAAGATTTTCGGCAATCAATATCTAAGTATAAATAGTATTTTAGCTCTCTATTTATCTGTCTAGCCCTTTCCCAACTATGTTGGGCCGGCTTTCAGTCAAACCGGATGCAGCTGAATACCAGTATTTTACATGTAGCGACTGCCTATCTGACCTCCACAACCCAGTCACTGGGAAATACGATACCTCTATCCCTTGGTAAGACTGGTTGTCAGACTTTCGGGCTTCTGATTACCCGTAACGACTGCCAAAGATCCGCGAATGACAGCCGAGACCAACGGCTTAACATGCTTTCCGAGGCACGGAGGGGTCTCGGTGTGTAAAGATGGTCACCCATCCAAGTAGCTTAAACTCAAAACTCAAACTCAAAGCATTTATTTCAATTAAACCAATTAAAGGCACTTTTGAATTGTCAAGGGGTCGGTCAGTCAGAAAGATGAAGCTAGTTGCCCATTCCAAAGCGTTGATACCTATGGAGAAGAACGGGCAAGAAACTCCATGGACACTCTTTTAAATCAAATAATATGGTTACAAAGACTTGGTTACATCATTCATGTTAAAAATTATGCATGTGAGAACGATGTAAAACTTAACCAGATCGATCGACCTGTGCGGCTGTTATTATTTAGCCACACATCCTCTATTGATTGAGGAAAATCTTAAAATACCCTTAACGAAGCCGAGAGTCACTTATTTTCCCCGTCATTGTGTATTTTTTTGTGCTGAACCCTCAGATTAAATAAAAAACTAAGACAGAGGGCTGTCAACAGTAAAGAAAAGTGAGGTGTAGTTTGATTGTAAATGGTTGTAAATGTGTTCGTGTGAGCGTGTATGCACAGAGCGGAGGTGTAATTTTGGCATGCTTCACTGTATCGTTCTCTGCGCTCTGCTTTGGTTTTTATGTGGTTACTTAATTTGATGACGGCTATGTGAAGGGTCTTATTACCCTGTATACATACGTCTTTCATCTTTATTTAGCTGCCAGCCGAGATTCCAGTTTCACAAATAGCCTAAAACTAATTTCATCAGATCATCGGACATAAAAGACTCGAAATTTGTTCCTTCAAATACCTATATCAAGGTTACTAACACCCGATTTCTGAATGGAGAATTTGAGGCAGTACTTAAAATGAATTCTTCAATGTAGCCCGCGAGGTTCAAATGTACTTACGTACTTTGCAAAAAAAAAAGTTTTTTTCTAACTTTCACTTTAGATAAGTAAAACTTGAAATTCTCAATTCAGAAGACGGGTGTAAGTACATTTCAAGAATAATATAATCAAACCACGCTTAGAGATTTCCCGCTGAGCCAGAAAACTTGTAAATTGAAAATAAATAAAGTAAAAATGTTATCGCCACACTATCCCGCAGATGTGAGTAAAGTCCTCAATATGTGAGCAAAATAAATTACGTAAATAGAGAAACTATTTGAATATTTTCAGTTGAGTTATTTCGTTTATCGCGCAAACTTATGGGAACGCTTTTTGCTCCAGTTGTAACTACGATTTTATTTGAAATCGGCAAAAGCTTTCTCATAAATCCATTGAATGGGGAAGCAATTTTCTTCATCTATAGTTATATTCTGCATCGGATTTTCTGCTGAAGGATTTTAATTATGCACATAATTCAAGATTAATTTACCTACTTGCCCAGTGCCCAGTGGTAACGACGATTATGAGCGATTTACGAGTCAAAGATTCGAACCCTGACTGGCGCTTTACTTTGTATAAATTATTTCATCACTGCTCTCAATAACGGTGAAGGAAACGGGCATGTCCTAGAACCAAAAAATCGAAGACATTTGACATCTACCAACCCGCACTGGGCCCGTGTGGTGAATTACGGCCCACTCCCTCTTGCAGACAATAGGCCTGTCCCAGCACTGGGAACATTATAGGCTGATTATGCTATGGTTTGAATACTAAGTAGAAGTAAGTATAAGTAGTTACTTACCAACTATCTTTAAAATTATAAATAACTAGCAGCGCCCCACGGTTTCACCCGCGTTAGTTTCGATCCCGTGGGAATATCGGGATAAAAAGTATCCTATGTGCTAATCCTAGGTATAAACTATCTGTGTACCAAACATTCAAATCCGTTCAGTAGTTTTTGCGACGTATTCCACATTGGTCGTTTTTGCGTGATTGAGTAACAAACATCCAAACATCTTCACAAAATTTCACATTTATAATATTAGTAGGTGTAGGATAGTAGGATATTAGATTTTATTCAATTACTAGGTTCTGATCGTGACGTCCGCGTAAAATTTCGGCCCCTGATCCAGCCCGTCGCATCACATCACCTGCCTGCGCTATAACTTCGTTTTCATTCAGCCTTCTTTCTGACTTTCTTTGTTTTTGCTCGGCTTCTAAGGGTCGTAGCGTGATTTTACATATAACCTTCGTGAGCCTATTAAGTTTCTCAAGAATTGGGCTATCAAATGCAGATAAAGAATGATTCACATCCGAATGGTAGTTCCAGAGATAAGTGCGTTCAAACATTAAAACAAACTCTTCAGATTTAGTAATTAGTATGTATACATAGATACAGAAACCAGAAGGTACAATTTATATCCTAACTGCACTTTGCTAAACATTTAAAGGAATTCTTATAAGCGAAAAATTCACTGCAAGAATTCAATTTGAAAGTTAATCGAAACTTCAAAATGTTTCACAAACTATTTTCATTTAAACGTATCACGGAAAACGCAAATCGCAAATTATTATACGAGTAGGTACCCGTTTCAAAAGTGCCTTTTGTTTAAAGTGTTGACTTTGAACAAGAGGCATTTTGAAACGGGTTTTGTGCACTGCGGAAGGCGGTGAATGGGAAAGAAATCAGAAGCACAGAGTAATGTTATTCGCGCCGTTTCGGTACTACAGACAAAGACAATATTATAATCTACGTAGCTACATCCTTCTCTCACAAAAAACAATGAAAACCAACATCAAGTCATGTCTGATTGATGAAAATCCGGCCTTGCGTCTTAAAAAAAGATTGAAAATCTTCAGGCGAGATCAAAGACCGGAAAATGAAAAATGAAACCCACTGAGCTTTCACTAACTTGTCAGTCAACTTAAAAAATAAAATTAAATTCAGAGCATTCTTCTTCAAAGTTCAAAGAATTAGCATCGCCATAGGTACAACATGGCAGTGCTGCCAGCCTTTTGGGCACTTTTCCTGTTAACAGCGATGCGGACGAATTTTTTGATGCCCTATAATGTTTAATTTGGTTCTTTTTAGGGTTTCGCACCCAAAGGGTTAAAACGGTCAAAAGGCCCAAAGGGTAAAAGGGTAAAACGGTTTCCACTGTCCGTCTGTCTGTCTGTCACCAGGCTGAATGTCATGAACCGTGATAGCTAGACAGTTAAAAATTTCACAGAATATGTATTTCTGTGGCAGCTATAACAAACAATAGTAAAAACAGAATAAATTAAATATTTAAGGGGGGCTCCCTTACAACAAACGTTATTTTCGTTTTTGCCGTTATTTTATATGTAGTGTTAAATATTGTATGGTGGTACGGAACCCTTCGTGTGCGAGTCCAACTAGCACTTGGCCGATTTTCCATATACATGTACATATTATTATTTTATAGGGCTGGGCCGGTTGGGTCGGGTGATTAAGAAAACGCGGACGAAAGCTAGTGACGAATAAATATGGTAATTTCGGTCATTTCACATGATTAGGTATTCTCTATACAAAATCTTTCACACTCTCATATTAATTGTTAAGATAAAAATTGTCTGACGGTTGAAAAATCAGCCCTTAGGCAAATATACTTAATATTATACTATATTGTTTCAGATACTCGGATAAAAACCACATCCTGTGCACAGAGAGGCGATGTAGCACTGCAATACTCAGCAGCTTTATATTACCGCCTATACTTTGCATACCTACTTATATGGTAAGATGTTTATCTAATTATGCGTTCGTGTATGACCAGCATAGCTATTCACAACCATTCGACAGCCTGTCGTATCGAAAATGACAACCGATAACCTGATTTTCCTTGCCCACGACAAGAAACAGCTGTCGGAAAAATAGCGGGCGTCTATTTGATTTAAACTGACAAATTTGTCGAGGTTTGGATTTGTGAACAGCGTTTAGAGGACTCCTACGATAACATTGATTGATGTTCGATTCGGTAAGGGAAGCGTATCGAATGGTTGTGAATAGCTATTCAGAAGGCCAATTCTCGTAATTTAAAACGTTCAAGATCTAGTAGCAGTCTCATCTCGGCGACAAACAAATGTCAAAAACTTGTCAAAAATTTAGGGAAATTAGAGGTATTTTTGACAGACTAAGGCTGAGTTCAGAGGGGCAATTCCTTTATTTTTAAGAATGGCCGCATTCTAATCTCAGTGTCAATCCATGGTAGCAGGCTGTGCGTCGATGTCCCGGCCACCCTATAGTATATACTATCCCCCTTATTAATTAACGTTGTATAGCGTCTGTATAGTTACACAACGTTTTGTCTTCTTCTTTCGAAAGTCTAATTACTGACGACTGAAAGAGAGAAATCTGATGTAATACGTTTATTAGTAAGGGGTTTAATATGTAATTTCATGTCTGAGCATACATAACAAATACTACTGGTCCTCAGCAGCTTTGAACAGAGAGAAGTGGAAAAAGAATAGGGAGACCTTTGCCCTGCAGTGCGACATCACAGGCCAATAATAAATTTAACTAATAATACATTTCAAAACACAAAAGCTGGAAAACAATGGCGGAAATTCACTTAATAAACATACACCTACATGAAATGACAGTAATGAATGCCGAGGATCCGCGAATAAGGGGTTGTACAAGGGGCCTATAAAATAACTTCTTATTAGGTTAGATGTTCAGTTGTTAACAACATAACTAACTTCATAACTCGTCAAGGATTTTCTGTAGAAGCCCACAACCTTATATTATGTACTTAATGTTGTACTCAGACGTATAGAACATCACTTAGTAAAACATTGTGTACCAAATTTTATGTAAAACTGTCCAACTTTGACAATTAAGTACTTCGCATGCTATAAAAAGTTAGGGTAGGTACAGTCACGAGCACCTTGTCGAGACATAGGCTGCCTCCTTGTGAAAGAGTGGGCCATAATCCACCACGCGACCCCAGTGCGGGTTGTTGATGTCAAATGATTTCTAATTTTTGATTCTAGGACATGTCGGTTTCCTCACGATGTTTTCCTTCACCGTCTTGAAATCGCTGGTGATGAAATTAAATACACAAAGTAAAGTAAAGTGCCTCTCTGGGTTCGAACTCGCGAAGTACAACTCGTTAGTGGGGGCCGATACGATTGGTCCACCAATGCTCAGGAGCACCTTAAAACTACGCAATATTCCACAGCGAATTTTTCCTAAAATGTTGTTAGATGTTTTATGATGATACGACCATAGATCATAAATACAGATATACTCGTAAATAAAGAAATTTTACAAGGGGTGACACAATGGGCAGTCTTATTGCTAAAAACAATCTTTGGTCAAAGTTTACTTCGTAACCGTACTGTTGTGCAATAAGTCCTTTGTCAAAGTCCCAACCGTTATTTCACGAGGAAATTGCTTTTGAATTTTGCGTAATTAAAGTGAATTGTGCTCGTGACAGTACAGATAATTAAGTTACAATTACTAACATTTATAGATATAGGCCTGTCTAATGCTAGAAGCGATTCTAAGTGCTTGGCCAGACTGGTAGCATGGGGCGAGGAGTGGCGCGGGTGCGGATTCTGTGTGTTGTCGTGTCCAGTGTTTGTCAAAATATAATATGGATGAAGAAGACTTATTTGTACTAAAAAAAAGCTCTAACTAGTTTGAGAATCCCGGTCCCCGCGCGGGCCGCCCGCGCTCTCACTGCGGCCACTTGTATGAACCCGCGCCACTCACCGCACCCGCGTGCCCGCTATGGACGCTCAACGCGCCCGCCCTGCGTCCAGGTTTGCAGTCTGGCCAAGCACTAAAAGAGAGTGCTCTGGGTAGTTAACAGCGAGTCCGGGATTTCTTAAGAAGGAGATATTACTCGATGTGTAGGATAAGAGATAATATATATCCTTGTTCCTATACTAACCCTGTGTTAATAAAGCGCTTTCAGCTGAAGGTTTTTCTACGTTTTATTACTTATTTATTTATTACTAGCAGCGCCCCGCGGTTTCACCCTCATAAGTGTCGATCCCGTAGGAATATCGAAATAAAAAGTATAGTTGTGTTAATCCTGTGTGCCAAATTTCATCCAAATCAGTGCAGTAGTTTTTGTGTGAAGGAGTAACAAAAATCCATCCATCCATCCATCCTCAAACTTTCGCGTTTATTATATTATAATATACTTGCTGTGCCCCGCGGTTTCACCAGCATTGTTTCGATCCCGTAGGGATATCGGGATAAGTAGACTATGTGTTAATCCTAGGTGTCAGCTACCTCTATACCAAATTTTATCAAAACGTATCTCTCCGTTTGTGCGTGAAGAAGTAACAAACATACAAACACACTCACAAAAGTTCGCTTTTATAATATTAGTGTGATTATGTAGTAGGATAAGTACGAATATGGTCGAACCTTTTTAGAGTACAATACGAAATCGTTTTTCCAGTCCTGTGTAGGTACAAATGGAGATATGTAAAGAAGTTGTGAAAGTTGTGTGTTGTGAGGTATATAAATTATATTTTCTATTTATGAATTATATTAGGGTGTGTTGTTTACCGTCTGCCGAGGGTGAAAGACAACCGCGTAAAGTGAATTATATTACGTCGAGTCGAACTAATGAGTGACTACGTGACTTCGAGAGAGAGACTTTTGCTGCCAAAGTTAAAATGGTACAAATAATATTATCTAGTAAATAGGAGACACAACGTTGTATATTACTGTAGGTACATGAAGTTCCTTGGGTAACCTGGAAGTCTTTAAACAGACTTCGGAACCAGGTTGGCTGAAGCAAGGAAAACCTGTTCTGGTGGAGATTCATAGACGACTCCGCCTTGGAGTGTAAATGTGGTGCTGTTTCACAAATGATGAGAAACTTATTATCACACCCTGCGTGTCCTGTCAGCTGCACGTTACAGTAACTGATGGACGCTAGCGTTGGCGCCAAACACGTAGCCGAATTCTGGGTCGAGGCGGGCTGGTCTGGGCGTGCCATCGACACCCTAAGAAGAAGATAGTACTGTTGATTATTGCATTATACCATTTCTCCCCGACGGGGCAGGCAGAGGTGTACACGTACAGTAGATACTATTATAACAGGTAGCGATCAAATTGTTATCAACGGGGCACAATTTCTAATTTCGGGCCGCTACTGCGCAATTCTGACCAATATCGAGAACTTTCATGGCTTAATTAGTTTCCAGTAGGAGACAGATTTGATTAGGTAGCGCATATAAGTTAATGGGTAGCGCAATTGTTGAAACCACAGCGTTTAAAATTCAAAATTAGTTTTCTGAGGGCGCGTGAGCAAAATTCCGTGTTCTACGAATTTATGATCGATCGTTTAAAATTCGTGGTATCCGCCCATACATTTGCAAGCATAATAATTCGACCTATTGGGAACCGTTTCGATAGCGAGAATTAGTGGCATTTTGCTCCATTGCTGCATTGTGTGTAGGTAATGCCATTCGAACATTATAATGTATTATATATAATGTATTATAATATCAATATCTTTTGATGCTAGAAGTGCTAGAACGTAGTCATTTTTACAATGTGAGAGGGGCTCGTGGCTAAATGATAACAGCCGATCATGGGTCGATCAAAGGTAAAGCTACACTAGCCGCGGTCGGTTCGTGGATGGGTAACCATAAATTACATATCGAGACCCCGCCGTTGGCTCCGGCTGTCATTCGTAGACCTTTGACAGACATTACAGCAGAAGCCCAAAAGTCTGACAACCGGTCTTAATAAGGGGGTATCGTGTTAACCAGTAGGTACCTACCTAAGTCGGTTGTGCAGGTCAGAAATTCAGTCTTCGCTCTGATTAAAATACTGGTACTTATTCAGCTGCATATGGTTAGACTGAAAGCCGTCCGCAATATAGTTGGGAAAAGGCTAGGCAGATTGATGATTTTACAATGTTTAAAAATAAAAATGTTTTAATACCACTAGTATACCTACTATCATAGATATATTTCTATGTATATTATACACTACCGCTATGTATGTATAGGTACTTCCAGGGCCAAGGCATTTTTCTCACATAGAAAAAGATTAAGAATGAAACGCTTATTGCTTGAACAGTCAGCAATCAATGTTTTTCTTGCGATTTCAGACCTCTACGGGGTCAAATTAAATTACTCTCAATTTGGGTGACTAGTGCTGATTACGGGGTCAACGTCCGCGGGTAGTAGTTACCTATTTAAAATTATAAGTCTTGAAAACTAGTTTTTATTATATTTTACCTGCTTGTCTAATTTGACCCTGTATAATTCGATGTCACTACGGTGTCTTCTTTGTTAACGGCGTCCAGACAGTGCGAGGCATGTGCTCCAAATAGAAAGCCACACATGTGTCGGCTTCCTCAGGGTTAGGCATCTGAGATCTGTCAAAAATGCATTTGCGGCGCATACTTCACACTGTCTGGACGCACCTTTAAGTTTGTGATCTCTAAGGTTTAAATGTGTAGTGCACCATCATCATCATTCTCTTGTTGGATCCCAATTTACTAGTGGTCAACGCTGTGTCTTTTTCTTCCATACTTTTCTATTAGTCGTCATCTCAGTAGTCACCCACCCCCTGTAAAGTTGTAAATATATGAAGTCAAAGAAGACACACGACACGACATCATACGTGTACGTAGCTCAGTCCGTTCACAGTTATTTGACCTCTGATTTTGCATCACTGTCAAAATTACAGTGATTTTTATTATCGTGACAATAAGGTTGCTATTCAGTTGCGGCTGTCAGAGGTTAAATAAAAAGGACTGTAGGTACACTGCTACAAGGATCTTTTTTTTTTCAAATGACGTTGACAGGGATGGTACTGTTGGTAAACATTTTGTGCACTTGTTTCGTGAAAAAACCAAGACGGTGATGCTAGTTTTGATTTTGGCCACGCGCCAAACTATTCTAGTATATCTATCATGCCAAATTCAAGTCAGCAATGTCGTGCTTGTTAAGTGCATCCTTGAACCTTGTCATCTTGACAACTATCCTCATAGGCAAAGGTTCTCAAATTCTTGGTCGAGGATTAGCGAAACGACACCCATTCGTCATAACTTATCCTCATGGCTTTCACCCGCTTTTTTATTCATAAAAGACACCCCAGCCATAACTAGCCAGAGCATTACATATATGAAAAATGGTGGGATACCAAAAATGTAGGTAGTGAGTTTCATCCTTCACAACTATTTCAAAATGATATACTTATAGGCTGAATTCAGCCGTTTAAGGACTAAAAGTAGTCCGGTTAGCATTAAGGAAAGCCAATGGAGTGTGTGCGTTCCAGCATGAAAAGATTTCATGTGAAACCTTCCAAATGGTTTAATAATGTCCTGTGATGCTGGAAAAAACGTAGAATAGGTATTATATAGTGCGGCAGGGAGAGCTACACGCAACGTTATACTACGAAATAAGTACGGGATTCTGAACACTAGCTAGATACTGATAATTAAAAAAAAAATTGTTGTTCCCATAGACTTATAGAAAAAGATGGACTCCGCGCCACGCATATCGAAAGTGAAGCACCGTACCGATCTATGTCTGCGTGATTGACGATTGACGCTGTCGTGTCACGTAATGGCGGCCGGTCGGCAATGTAGGTATACTATGATGTAAATGTGAGCGTGAGGCCGTGTCTGTACAAGCGGTCCCGGCCATACTTACTGTGCTTAACTTTCGATATGCGTGGCGCGGAGTCCAACTTTTTTTATAAGTCTATGGCTGTACCATACATTTTTACTGTGTAGTTATTGCAGTATTCTCAGAAACAGCACATTTTTTTTTGAGATAACTCACTAAAAATTTCCACGCTAGAGGGTCTAAAATCATGTGCTGATTTCATGGTTTCAGTTTAATCTAATAATAATATAATCTAGGTAGAAATTAAGCGAGCAAAGTTTTTATTCAGAACTTAGTTCCGCTAAACAGTAGTTAAAACGTTTTGCTCCTAGAATTGTTTACCCACGTTTATAACAGACTGTCTTATCTACAGAAATCATTTAGCATCCCCAGACTGGAAGGAATGAGAATTAGCTCATTTATTTTACTTGTTTAACATAAATAGTTCGCTTTATCGTTTATTGCCCGTGGTCCACCCGGCTAGTCCACCTGGGTGGACCATGAGTTATTTTTTTTCCCGTGGTCCTGACATCCCTATTATTAAACTACAGTACCAACACAAGAGATTCTTGTCTAAGTTTTCTCTAGCTTGCAACATGAATATATTAGGTACCTATCCTACTAAATATATCTTCATATACAGGGTCAAATTAAATTAGCTAGCCAAACTCTGCAGACATTATGGGTATCCTTATTTAAACCTGATAAAACAAAAAATAAATTTATTTGATAACTTTTTTGTGGGGTCAACGATTTCTATGGAGGATGAGTAAACTTTACACCCTGTTCCTCTTACCTCTTTCCTATGGCATCCGATCAGAGAATCACACTGATGAAAGAAAGGTTGTACGCAGAACTACATATAAAAAAAGAAAATACGCGAATAATAAAAATCACGTGTTCATTGACGAACAACCTTATGAATATTGTTTGGAGTAATGAATACACCAAAATTTGCGAAAAAGAAATGTCCGCGAGATTATTATTGATTGATTATTATTGAATGTAGCAGAATTATGATTCTATATGTTTAAAACCGTAGGTGACCAACAGAAGTTGATATTTCCTGTGATTAGGATTTGTGAAATGTAGGTACTGTAGGGGGGCGTGAGGCTCAGCTCACGATATAATCAAACAGCGATAACTTATAATATATTATGTATTGAGAGGAGGGACTTTACATAGTCATCTTATTTCTAGCACTTTTCCTCTACTAAACAAAAATACCCAATAAAAATATTTGACATCCGTTTGAACGTTCGAATGGAAGATGCTGTCAATTATGACCAGCCTGTTAAAGACAAGGCTACACTTAAATTCACTTTGTTTCCGGCGACTGTTACTCGAATGGTATTTTTTTACGAACATTTTAAAAGTCCATCCTTGTACTATAAGATTCCCGAAATGCATGCCCGTGCAGAATTACAGTCTATAAATATTTATTACAAGTCCGGAGCAAAGAGATTTATTCATGGTAATGAAGCATATTTCACGAGCACGACACATAACATGGTCTAAGTTTGTTTTTTATATTAATTTTGCCAGCTACAATTTTATTTTTTGGTCCCATAGTAAAAGTTGTTCATAATGATGAGTACAATCTCCCATTTCGATTTGTCGCATGTATTCAATTTCAACCTGTATATCCTTGATGGAAGATTCAGGGCATACCTAAATAAGAGCACGATAATTATACTTCACGTCTAAAATCGTCGATAAGGCGTTTCTTTTATTCTTCTCGGCTTGAAAGCAAAATATAACCCCAAATAATGAAGAAACATTCAGATACCTACAGTATCTACTGTATCCGATTTCTCAATCATCAAGTCGAAAATTTGGAAACCCGACCGGAAGTATTTTTCAAATAGAACAGAAAACCCAGATTTTTTTCTTTTCACTTAACGAAAGGAAAATATTAAATTCATTGGAACAAACAATAGGCTATAGAATTACTTTTATGCTAATAATATATAGAATTTTATAAGGTTTCATTGTTCTTCGGGAATCGTTGAGGTCCTTAAGGTTTGAGTTGAGCTGCACGATTTCTGACAAATGCGTACACTGACTGGACAAGTCCTCTCAATCTGTGTGGTTCTTTCCTCAAAAGACTACCTCAGACATCGATCTACATGGTCTTCATATAACCTGACCAAGATTATGTCTGGACTTTAAAAGAGACTGACCTCTGAGTTTGTTTCGGCCTTTTCCTCAGAGTAGTCAGATAGGTGTTTGATAAAGTGTTTGTGCAAACCTATTTACAAAATAAAATCACTTATCATTCTGGAAAGACTTCGTTCCAAATCACGTTTCTGTTGAAAAGAGACACCTGTCATACAACTTACATTACAACAGTCCCTGAAAAATCAAAAAAAAAATATTAATGAAGAATCAGGGTGTGTCTGCTTAGATCTTATTGTATCGATGGCCAAGTCCTATCCATAGAATGCTCTACAGCTACACTAGTACCCCCTTACTAATAATCTTATTATATCAGATGAATAATTACACACCGATTTCTCTCTTTCAGTCGTCAGTAATTTGACTTTCGAAAGAAGGAGACAAAGCTATGTAACTATTCAGACGCTATACAACGTTTATTAGTAAGGGGTTAGTGTTTCATAAATTCATACCTTCCTTTGTTTTGACCCACAGGTATTTGACATCCACACAGCAGTAGTCCTGGAACCGTCAGGGCCCATGATACTCTACCACGTGGACTCTGACGAGGAGGGTCAGCTCTACCAGATCAACTTCTGGGTGCATGCCGTGGTCATCAAATTGCTACCCTGCTGCATACTCACAGTCATCAGCTTATGGCTGATCCGAGAAGTGTACAGCGCCAACCAGCACCAGAAGAAAATCAGGGTGTATAATAAATGTCCAACGAATAATAAAGCAGTAAAAAGACAGTATAAAGCAGACAGGAGAACGAACAGAACGACCAAGATGTTAGTAGCTGTGCTACTTCTCTTTCTCGTAACGGAACTACCACAAGGAATATTAGGATTGCTGAGTGGGTTATTAGGAAGATGCTTCTTCAAACGTTGCTACGATCTATTTGGAGAACTGATGGATGCGCTAGCGCTGCTAAATGGAGCAATCAACTTCGTGCTATACTGCTCCATGTCGAGGCAATTCCGGATGACGTTCGGGCAGATGATGTGGCGGGCACACTTACACCGATGGCCGCCACCAACCGGCTCGCAATCCGATGGACAAAACACGTAAGTAACACGTTAATATTCTGTTTAAGGGGAATGCGCTGAGGTAGCCCGTGAAATTCAGATTTTCTTGAATTTTTTACAATTTGCAAGTCAGTGTCAGGCTGTATGTTGATTAAAATATATTTCGAGACCGTAACAAACATGACTTTACAGAATTATAACCATTACAATCAGCAATCCTTGAATTAGAATTGGTCTCAAATGTCATGATTTCATGAAATAGTCATTCAATAGAGTAATATGAACATAGAGTGTTATATTGACGATTTTTATGATTATAATCGTATAACTAAATATTTGTTACGACCGCAAATTATATAAAACGTAAGAAAAATTTAATTTCGCGGGCTACTCTGACGCCTTTGCCTTAATAAATAAACATTGTAAGAGAAAAATATTTACAGAACCAAAAATAGCGGCTAGACAACGTGATTATTTAGAGTGGTGCAAAGTTTCAAGTTCGATGTAGTCGAAGTAGATTCTATAATAAATAAACTGTCTATTATTTAATTCGCTGTATTGCTTAACATAGAAAAAATTGCTCTCAAAACGGTGAAGGAAAACATCTTGAGGGAACCGGCATGTCCTAGAATCAAAAATTCGAAGAGATGTGACATCCACGAACCGAGAGGCTGCCTGTGTCTCAACAATGGAAATATTATATAGATAGATAGTTAGATAAACCATTTATTTTTTACTTTGTGCACACAAAAGACATATCACAACACAAAAATACAATTAAATGATAACAAAACATAAACATATGGGCTGTGTGATATAGGGGTTTATTCGTAAACATTGATTAAAGTTAAGAGACGTTTAAACGTCAACAATATAATTATGGATAAACAGTCGCTAATCGCAGTACCTACTTAACTTTTAGCAACGTTTATAAATAAAGGGGCTAATGTTCTGGATAATATAATAAAGTTGCTGAATAAATAACATGTCACCGTCAAAATAACGACGCTATTAGGTTAATAAAGATGATTGATGTTCGACAAAGTGATTCAAGCTAATGAAATTGCTGAATTTGTCACACAAATTCGTAATAACATTGTATGTTTTCTTTGTTAAGATGTTTTGGAACTGTACTAGACTTTTAATTAAAACGTCTAATAGCTCATTGACCCGACGAAACTAGCCGCCCTATTTGACGTAAAAATGACTTGGCGTTACGCAGCGTCCAGATAATGGCGTTCTTTTTTCTGCTAATGATAAACTATTTACAACACAAGCTGCAGTGTGCCTGATGGGATTTTCCATCGGCAACTTCTCTTCTTTAGGACCCTTATGGGATGAGCTATCAAAAATTTATGTCACGACTAACTTTTTCTTATAAACAGATATCTAACAGGTACCAAATTCCACGTTTCTACCTTCAAAAATCAGGAACCTCCATACAACCCCTTCAGGGAATTAATATTCGATAATTCGTCCCAAGTGCTCACTTTCATTATATAATTAATTCTTGAGGAAAATTTAGACCCAGAGCGGTACAAACCGTTACGTTACCGTTATGTGGTTGAATGTACCTGTCCAATAGAACGAAAGGATTCAATGTACCTCAGTCACAAATACTGAAATGGCATTTATGTTTTTTCGTTGCTGTAGCTCAGGGGGGGCCAGCTAGATAGAAACATATTACGTGTCTGTCGGTGAAAAAAAAAAAAAGATTTTAATCAAGCAGACCTGCATACACCAAATCCTGACAAAGTGGTTTCGCAGTCTTATGGGATTCTTCATCAAGATTATGTGAACTAATATGTTTCTTCTAAGCATAGTTTCACCTAATCTCTTCATGATATTTAGGTATCTAGTACTTATTTTTTTTTTCTTTAACGTTTCAGGGCGAAGTCGTCGATACCCTGAGGAAGGTTTGTACAAGAGAAACATGCCACTGTTTTGCAGCATTTCCTGTAAATACAAGTGTTAGGATACGGCCATGATACTTATTTAATGAATTTAATTGTAGTTTTAGGCCTACTTGCACCACATCTTACTAAATGCATCCAATGCTAAACGTATTTCAGCAACTGCTTCGTTGTTCTAGTGTGCGCAAGAGCTATTGCTGAGCATGATGTCTTGGGTTCGATTACTTCGATTCCTAGGTCGGGCAGGGTGTTATTAGGTTTTTCTATCTGGAATTCAGTAGTAGTCCTGAGTCTGATTTGTGCCCCGTTGATAACAATAGGTTCACCCCTAGGGACTTAAACATAACTAGTAAAATTTACTATATGTACTCCTCTACCCAACCTTTTGAGGAATGCAGGTGTGATGTTATGTTATGAATTTAAAAATCATTCAGTCTCTGTCATTTTCAAACGATTGAAAGAAATAGAACGATGTTTTTAATTTGTTTAGCGCTAAATGCATTTAGTCGTTTGTAGTGTAAATATGCCTTAGTCGTAATATGTAGGTAGTTAGCACAAAATTTTATCTTATTAAGTTATTTTTTCTGCAACCTCATTGCGTAACACACTTTCAATCACAATCTAAATAATTTTGAAGGATGCTAATCCATTGCTTCAAATGTTCGAAAACTTTCTTCTCAACAACGTCAATAATGCAATGAATGTTTTTGAACTGTCAGAATGAAAGCCCTTGCTATTGTTAGTGTGTTACGCAATTACCCCGCTGGTTCTAAATGTGATGAAAATCTATTAGGCTTCTGCTCAGTATTGTATTTATACAGAATTCTTTGCCCAACAGACCTTGTAATGAAGGAAAATACAAAATGTATTATTGTATAATTTACGTTCTGTCATTCCGACTGATTTGCTACAGCGAATAGTAGGTATTGTACCTAATCATTTTTTTATCTATATGATATATTCGATCAGACTGATTTGCTACAGCGAATAGTACGTATTGAACCTAATTTAATTCAACTTTTCTTATGATATTACCTATGAAATTGCCGATTTTTATACTGGCTATTGTTAAGATCACTAACTTTCATTCTATTTAGAATTCCAAATTCGAATTCATTTTATAATAGAGTATGACAAATTGTTTTTCAAAATCAGTTGTTCATTTGTTTTCCCGCCGTTAGTTTTTTTTTTTATATCGCTGTTTCTGTAACCATGGAAAAATCAAAATTGCCCGCTATTTTCTAATACGAGTTCAGTCGGGACACCAACGCAGCACAGACAGAAGGCAATATTAACGACGTGTATGGACATGATACGGCATGTCAACGCAAGTTTCGTTTTTGGTTTGATCGCTTCCGTTCTGGAACTTTTGATCTCAACAATGAGCCACGGGTCCGACCGGAACAACGAAGAATTGTAAGCCACAGTGGAAGCAGATTCGTCTCAAACCATGTTGGAACTTGTAGCAGCCTTCAACGTAAGTGATAAATCGATACTGATTCATTTCCTTCAAATTGGTAAGACAAAAAAGGTCGGAAAGTAGGGTACCGTGTGAACTCGCTGAACAACAACAACCAAATCGCGTCGAAGCACCGCACAAACGGCCGTCTCAAAACTGTAGGATCTACAACTGGAAACTCTCCGTCACTCACAATACTCACCAGACCTCGCTCCAACTAATTTTTATTCGTAATTTGGATATTTTTTTACAAGGGAAAAATTTCAAATCCAACAATTCGGTGAAAAACGCCTCTAAAGAGCTCATTTCCGTCGCCAGGATTTTTATAACAGAGCCATCAACGAACTTTTACTAATATGGCAAAAGTATACTTATGATATGACTAATACTTCGAAATTTTAAATTAAAATGTTTTAAAGAAATAAAAAATTTTCTTAAAAAAAAATATTTACTTAATTTTTTCTATGTAAAATAGCAATTTCACAGGCAATGATATAGATGATAATTTAGATGAAAACAATATACATACTTTTTGAGCTTTATATTATTATGTTGTTTTACATTTAAGTGCTTAAGTATTTATAATTGTGTCATATTAAGGAATAGATAAATGTAAGCGATGTTTAATTGTAAACATAAAAACATGTAACTAAAACTGTTGTTGTAAAAAAACAGTATCATTTAATACTTTATGAGGTAGGTACAAAAGTACCCTTGTCTTACTTGTAAGTCCTGGGTTCGTATTATTAATTCGGCAATTTTTTTTCGTGCACTGTATTTTTTCTCTCTGTATTGAGCCGAGCATTGATAATCCAACTGAGCGTCAAAAAAAGTCATTTTTGGATTTTCAACTGTCGGCGCTAAGCAGAGCGTTGAGAAACCAGTGAAGCGTCTGATATCTGCTTTAGAACCTTCTTACAAGTAGACACATAAGATGTCTATATATTTAAAGTTAGTTACATAATTATAGTATAACAGCTTTTAAAATAGAAGAAACTCGACAGCAGTTGACGGTACAATTTTTTTAACAATCGACAGTATGGTAACACTGTGACCTTGAGCTGGCTTAGCATAGTGTGCAGTTTGAATCGAATAAGAGGCCAACTTACTGCATCCTAATTGCAAAACACTCCAATCACAATCTGAATAATTTTGAAGAATGTTGCTAGTCCATCATTGCTTTTTATGTTCGAAAAATGTGATGTTGTTGTACTGTCAAAATGGAAGCCATTGCTACTGATAGTGTAATGTGGAACAATTACTCCGCTGGTTTTGTTACCACTGACTTGCGGCCTGCCGTGTCTATCATATTTTATTTTAAAACTTTACTTGCGACGAGCCAGTAAAGTTTAATCTACAACGTTAATATTGTTGGTCCTTCCATAGTATTACAGTTTTTCTAAATTCGGAGTGTTACCAATAGTCTTCTTCTTACTTTACAGTCAAAGTCTTAGTTGAAATCCTAAAGACTAGGCGTTCGGCACGAATCATCAATATTTTGTTCCTCTACACATAAATCTTAGGATCAACGAACCTCTTCATGTATTATTGGTTTTATTACTCATTCAACAAAATTTTACTGTTGGACAGATTACAAAAAAAAAAATCTTTAAAGGCCCCCGCCGACAGGTGTGTCACGACGACGCGACATAACTCTGGTGGAACAATTTCTGTGAAAACTTTATGGAAATTAGTTCTACCGGAGAGAGCCTTAACTATGGAGTTTCTTGCCTATTTTTCTAAATACCAAACTACCTTTTGGAAAGGGCAACTAGTTTCATCTTTTTTCTTGTAATTTTTGACATTCAAAAGATTCTTTTAGTACCCTAATAGAAATATACAAATTGACTTTGACTTTAACAAAACACATAAGTAAGTACCCACTTACAATCAATTTCTATAATAAAACAATTCAACGAATGCCCAAAAGGTATGCGTATATATATTCCTATGGAAATTGACGTTAGACTGATATCAGATAGATACGGTTCGACGGCTTTACACCCAGTTTCTGGAAAATTACCGAGATGTCAAAATGAAACGGGAGTCGAGTAATCAGATTGGTTGCTGTTAAAATTCAGTCAACCAAACGAAACAGTTTACGAGCGCTTGACAATTAGCCAGAAAATGTTTGTATTGATTCTTCGTTCCAGAAAAACATAAAATATTCAGCCTTAATGTATCTTTTTATGATAAGATACAATATGTCCCAATATTTAGACGTCCTGGCAGTGCTGTTTACAAACCCAAATTCAACAGAACTATAATAACGTTACTTGCATAAAACCTTAAATGGCTTTTTCCAATGCGGCTGCTTTACTTGTTTCCTTTAACCACTATCTTCTATTTATCTCAAGAACTCGCTCTTTACATTGCCTATTTAGAAATAACTGACCTTGAACTCTATATCACAGCCATAGTCATGCTCATGATACGTAGTGTTATCAACTGGAGTCCACATCACTATACATATACGTAAGTACATAGGTAGCACAAGATAAATTACCTGCACCTTAATTGCATGCATAGCATTAACAGGTTATTTATTACTCTATTTGTTACTGTGTTAAGTACAATATATTGAAACTATTAATATATTTTGAAAGGGATTCTGGACGACTCAAAAACTCTTGTACTATTTCTATTACAAAAACAGATTAAAACTTAGCAATTATTTTATTTAAAAGATGCAAGCTAATAGCAAACTTCAATAACATAATATATAAATATAAGAATTGAGCTATATTTATTTTCCTATGTTAAAAATGTAATCATACGATCAAAAACTAAAACAAAACAATCACAATAATAAAATATTTCAAACAGTTGAACCACCTATTCCTTTAATTGATCGTAGATTATTGTGAATTTTTATTAAGTATACATAATTAAGTTGTTATTTTTAAGTTAGTGTTTAAGTAACACCTGTGTATTGACTAGCTCATTATTAATGGCGCCCAAACGGGTACCTGGTTCCACACTGGGCGCCACTTTTCATTCATACACTGTTCTTTGCAGTAGCACTGTAAGGGATTAGGATACTTGTACGCCAACGCTTAGTTCCGTGGAATAACAAGAGAGGGCGTAAATATTAAAAGAGTGCTTCATCATTTATTTTATTGTAATTTTATTTTAGACTGATTTTAAACCAAAAATTTAATAATATAAGCATTTTTTAAATGTAATAAAAATATGTTAATATACGCTGCCTACTGCATTTAAGTAATTGTAGTAGTACGTCGAAGTGAAGCTATGTATAAACGTTTTATTTTGCAACTGTAACTGTTTGATAAGTAGGTATTTTTGTAAACCTTATTAAAATAGTTTATGCTTTTACATAATTATGTACTTTCCTAGTATTCTAATTGCAGTCCATAGCTTCACGTGTCTCTGTAACATACCTGACAGTTAATTAAAATACGATGTCTTTTTATTTATTTATTTATTTGGGAAAACAAACAATTATACAATATGTTTTACAAAAAAAGAAAAGAAATATTGGAAACTGAATTGAATTTTTTTTTTTTTTTTTTTTACCTTTTAAATGAGTGTGTTCAAATATATTGAACATTTTGTACAAAATATTGAGTATTTGTATATAATGGCCCTAAACTTTGTACAAAATGCTGTCAAAATAATATGTATGAAATACAAAAAAATATTTAAAATAAAATAAAGATTATCTTTCTAGTCACTGTATATGAAATAAAAATACCATAGTATATAATTACAATATAATATTGCTATAAGTAAAAAAATATATATATGCGTTTCTCTTGTACATGCAAATAAAACTTGTCTAATAAATATTATATAACTTTGAAAATATGCTATTCAAGCATTCGCCATTAGTTATGCTCATAAAGAAAAGTTTGTACATATCCTTTTATAAAATAAAGTTTTAATGTGAGTTTTGATATTTAATGACCTTACAATTTCGGTACTTAAATTCTATAATGGTTAACTCAAAGAAGAAATAACAGAAAAGGTAAGTGACTGTGAAAGCTCAATAGCAAGCAAATAAACTTAGGTGCAAGGAAGTAAATTCGAACTCAATTCATTGCAGTGTAGACGAGAACTTGGTACCCAAGTCAAATGCATTTATTTGCAGCACATGTACAAAAGATGGTAGGTTCAGGGTACATAATTTGTTTTTGCGATGACACATTTCGCCATAAATTGGCATGCAAAGATGAAAGTTTGTTGCACCAAAATTTCAAAATAGTCTTTTCTTATCAGAATTTATAACTCTAAAAGCATTTAGACTTAATTATTCAAATTCCCACAACAAATTCCAACTTGGAAAGGTTATTAATAAATTCAGAGTAAAATTATGCCAACTTAAACCATGAACAATGAAATACCTACTAGTGCAACTTTTTCAAAATAATAAGTATTTGAAATATTAATCAACATCTTCATTTCTGAATGACGTCCTGAAAAAGCCTTTCCTCCAAGAATCGCCACTTCGACCGTTTCTGTGCTTCTCGCATCCAGCGGATACCTGCGGCTTTCACAAGTCATAGATCCACCTTTTGAGAGGCCTTCCAACGTACGTCTTCCAGTACACGGTCGCCACTCCAGAACCCTTGGTCCCACTGGCCATTTGTTCACCGAGCAATGTGCCCTGCTACTGCCACTTAACATAGAGGCATAAAGAATGGTTGGCCACTAAGCCCTCCTACCCGCGCTCGATTTTGTTTCCGAGCACTGTATTTTCAACACACTGCTTGGCCGAGAGTTGAAAATCCAACAGTGTGTTTCTATGACGCGCTGCGATGCACTGTTTAGGATATTCAATGCTCGGTTCAACAAGAAAGTCGAAAATACAGTGCGCGAAAACAAATCGCCGCGAGAAATAAATCTTCGGACGGACGACACCAACATCTTCAGTAAGAGGCAGAGTGATCGATTGGTAAAGGGTATTATACCTTGCCTTGCAGCTGCCTCGTTGATCTAGTGAGTCAACCGATACCTACTGCTGAGCACGACGTCATAGGTTCGATTCTCAGGTTGGGTAAATCGGATTTTTCCATCAGGAATTTTTACAGCCCAGAGTGTGGCTATGTGCCCGGTTAATGCCAATAAGCTCGTCCCCTATAACATGGGACTAACATAACTGGCGAAATGTGTGTAGGTACTAGGGATGGGCCAAACTTGGTTTGAACCGAACACGAACTGCGGCTGAATATTCAGTGAAAATAAACAGTTAGAACTTCCGTTATTTTCACTAGGGTATGTTTCACTAGGGTATGTACACAAACGTATCAGGAACAGGTAACAGGGTTCAGGCTCTGGCTAGAATCTTTTACGGTTGCTGTGTGTATAACCAGTAAGAATAAGATTTCATTTACTTACCTATCATTTCTTTATCTAAGAAATCGGTTAAAAATAAAAATAGTGACTTTTGACGATAATTAGGTATTACAATGTTTAAACGTCAAAATTCTGATAATACTTAGAATACACTGCCCATACCTAGCGTGGACTATAAGTACACCTCTGCCTTACCCTCCGAGGAAATACAGGCGTGATGTCCTGTTATATGTGTGTTATATTATGTATTAAGTAAGATTTGTCACCAACCTCCGGACACTGACTCAATAGATCATCAAACTAATACATTGTGTTAGATTTGACATTATCTACATGGTGATAAAATATATCAGCCTTCAGTGTTAATCAATGAGATTTGTGGCCTTTATACTCGTTAACCTACGTCCAACCGCTGTAATCACCGGTTGAGTGACTAAAATAAATAATCGTAAAATATTGAATAAAACAAAAACAGACGTTATTTTTAAAGTTTACACTAAGGCCTGAGTTCACCAACATTCAAACCATCGGTTAGATTTAAACAGTTGATCTATGTCAAATTTCCTAAGGAAGTTTGACATAAATCAACTGTTTAAATACCTAACCGATGGTTTGAATGTTGGTGAACTCAGGCCTAAGTTCGGAACGATGCCTTGATTGTTACTTTTGTTTTTAACCAGATCGTGATTAGAAGAAAATAATATTTAGTTTTAATGAACTTCTGAGAGGTTGAGTAGACGACGGACGGACGTCGGACGTCGGACGTCGGTCGGTTGGTGGTTGGTTGGTTGGGTGACGTAGATGTTTTGATATTTTTCGCTCACAGACACAGACTGATATGTCTCGTTATTGTAAGGCAAGGTAGTGCCTTATGTTCGCATTCATTTTGACTACAGCAGAAAATTAAGGAAAGAAAGAAAGAAAATACTTACGTGAAATATGCAAAGAAAATACATGAATACAAAAAAGAACAAGTTGGGGGAGATATGATGTGTCACATCCACTTAACACAGCGACCATCGTCGCTCAGCCAAGGCTGACGCAGATTTGGCCGGGCTGCACCGCATTGCAAACATCCTTCTTCTACGTGTGTACATAATAAAGAGTATTCTATTATATCTATATTTTAGGTATATTACCTTCTACATAGATCACTTTCGTACTTTTTATATGAGCCATCGCATAAGTAGTAGGTATTAGGCGGACCGCACCGCGCTTTTCTGTATGAAAATGCGTTGTGCTGCGGTCATAGGGGGTTACAATATATGCTTAACTTTACTGTGTGACTGAAACACCAAAACAGAAAGTGGTGGTAGTGGTAATGATAATTATGTCGATAACACAAAATGAAAATGCATGCAATGCTTGCCTAGGAACTTCGAACCCACAATGTAAAGTCCTGGAATTAATGGTAAATCAAATTGATACCCTAGGTCAATTTAGCACATAACATCACGCCTATATTCCCTGATGATTGGGCAGATGTGTACCCAGATGTGTGTAAGTATGTACGTACACCCGTATTTCGCTAGTAAGTCCCATGTAGGTAATAGGGGGCAAGACTATTGCTATCAACCGGGCACGAATCCAAACTCCGGGCTATTTACAGAGAAAATCCGGATGGAAAAACCCAATCACACTTTGCCAGACCCAGGAATCAAACCCAGGACCTCATGCCCTCCCACCAAGTGACCTCAGGGAAGACCGTGGCACAGTGGTAACGTGCTGCCGAGCATAGCGAGGCTCAGGGGAGTACAGTCACCCCAGGGATGTGCCTTACAGGCATTGCATAAGGGGGTTCCGGAACTGGTCTTTTAAGAGGAACCGGGAAACCTCTATGTGCTGATGGTAATTACCGGGGTGGTTTTAGTGAAGTAAAAATCACACACTCCCCGACCTCGGGAACACCGGAGGTCGGGTGCCTTTTAAAGGTTCCCCCCGATAACCAAAAAATATAGGACTGCAGTAGCGCTTGCGAGCACTAGGCCGACGAGGCAGGGTACCAATCAACTGTCAAAGAATTACACATTGTGATTTGAATAAACGAACGATTTAACTTGGTAGTGAATCCGCTTAAAAAGACCCCTTTATATAAAAACGATGCCTGTATTAATTAATGATTAGCGACTGTTCAACCCTACATTTTTAACGTTTTAACATATATTAACTTTAAGCAACGTTTATAAATAAACTCCTTAATTTCTATGACTACCTACATAAGTAGACTCGTTTCCACTGGGCCACCACAGCTTGTCATCAGTTATCGTTGACCATAGACTAGATAGTTGATGGTCATTAAGGCTTAGCACGCGTTGCGATTAAACGCACTCTATTTTGAAATAGCTGAAAATGCCAAACCGCGTACAAACACGCACTGTGTCCGGCGTTTACTCGGTTTTATTTCAGTACCACTATGGGTTACTCGCGAGCAGCGTGTGCTGGGGCTTTGGCTAACCAAAGCCCCAGCACACGCTGCTCGCTACTCAGTACCTAAGTACTGAGTATCATCCACTAACTGATTAATCGCAGTGCGTGCCAAACCTAACACAGAATGTCGTAATCGACTCCCATTTTTTAATGATTTATTCCGGTCTGATCCCCTGAGTGCTTTACATAAACTTCTATCACAGAATAAATTCAGATTTTTCTCATTCTGAGTTATTCAGTAACTGGCGAAACGTTATTTTATTTTGTTATTTTTATACACCTCTGTCTACCCCATGTACAAATATAGGCTTGATGTTATGTGAAACATTAAAGCACACTTCACAGCTTCACCTACATTTTTAATATTAAAATTATCTAGATAATTATGTTATAAATGCGTTACCCCCGTTAGCAAAAAAACATTATTAGTGGGCTATTTCTAGTTTCCACAACACTATAGAGATTCAATACGAAAATAGGTAAATGTGATTTTGTAAGAAAATAAATGTGCCCTTATATAATTTACTTGGAAATGTTCTCTAAAATAGACTTAGGCATCTAAATAAAATATCAAAAAGATATTTTGTGGTATTAAATTACTAATTGTGCGGTTTCTGTGAAAACACTTTTTGATGGCTGTTGTTTTGACTCCTACAAAGTCACAAAGTAAAATAAATAACAATAATCTGTGAATCTCGTACCAAGTGTGCTTTCTTCTACAAGAATATGCCTTTGAGATAAAAATATCACATTCCATCAGGCGTGATCGAGGCCAAGAGCCCATTCAGCAATAAAAAAAGAAGTAATTTTGATATCACTGATTGTTTTTGTCATTTTCGGAATCACTTTTCCTCGCTTTCAGATCATGTATTATTTGTAAACTTTCATTCATAAACAACAAGGAATCTCAATTTTTCTTTCAGAAGGCTCTTTCCATAATACACTTTTTCAGTTAAATAACCTATCTATATTTTCAACACATAGTAGTTTAAGTATTTAAGTCATGGGTCACCGATGACTTGATGAAGAACAGTACTTACTGATATTGAGAGAGAGTGCAGGTCATTGTCTGTATTATGTAATATGTGTCCGGCCACAAGTCGGAAGATGTACGTCCAACCTGGTAAAGTGGGGCTACCTCGACGGAACGGCAGTAGGGTGTAATTGTGGAGCTATGTCACAAATCATGCTCCACCTTATATCCAGCCCTCTGTGTTCTAAAACATGCAGTCAAAGTGACCTCTGCGCTGCCACCGACAACGCCGTGGAAGTAACGAAGTTTTGGGAAAACAAGATTTAAAATTTTCAACCGAAAATTTTCACCAAATTCCCGGAACAAATAAAAGAAGAAACCAACCGGTCGCAGAATACCTAGAACAAATAATTTAGTAGACAATTAAGATAGCTAAATAAATAATTACATATTTTATAAAGTCATAAAAGAAAAAAAAAGCGCACACATACATGACATACTCTTATTATGTTAAAAATAAATTTGTATTATCATGTTGCCGTGCCCTAACCGGGTTTCATGTTGGACTTGGAACTTACTTATATTGTAACAACTAAATGTCCACAATTCCACATGTAGAGACTAAAATGCAATAAAGAATTTGAACATTTCATTTTATTAAGAGCCAACTAGTTGCGAGCTCGAACTCACAGGTGGGCGCGGCCAAAAAGCACGCTGTCTCAACTCGCATCGTGTCTGACAGAGATGGTATCAGTGATGAGCAGTTAGACGATAGTCTACACGCACAATGTCTAGTTCAACACACACAAATACCGTTCCGAACTGAAACGACACGGGCGGGGTGATATTATTATTACCTACTGTTTATGTTATGCCGCATTACTTAGTAATTGACTACCTAGATATTGTTTTCAAGATTATTTACCTATCTTATTTTTTTATCAATACACAAAAACTTTAGGTAAATGTAAACAATCTTGACACATCTTTTTATTTACTGTTTGAAAATCTAGTGTTTTTTACAAACGAATTAATAATATTTTGAGTAAGTTCTAGAGTTATATGAATTTCAAGACGTGACACATCAATATTGTTTGCATATAGTATGTAAGTACTTACCTAAAGTTATTGGGGTATAGGTATGTAGTGGTGGGTAGGTATGTAGGTAGGTATCAAACTCGTAACTTTGAGTGAGTAGCGGCAGATTGCAAGGGTTGTCAGTTGCTTACTCAATTATTATAAGGGTGATTATGTAGTGTGTTAGGATAGGTTTAGGTATACTTATTAATGAAACACTACTATAAAATAAAATAAAATATAAATGTTTATTATCAATAATAACAAAAATGCGCGGCGTGAAAGGAAGAAAGAATTTATGGAATGCATTGGCGTTGAGGTTTGTAGCGGACTGGCGAGGGCCCGAGGGGCGCGGTCCGTGCGCAGGGGGACGCGCCGGCGCGGGCGGCGATCCGATCCGATCGTCCTCGCGTCGGTCTTCGGCGGTAGGTAATTAGGTATACCTACGCAGCTACGGTACAATTCTCCATTCACCAATTCTCTTTTGGATCTGTTTCATAAAAAAACCAACATTATATACAGGGTCAAATTAAATTAGCAAGCGAAACTCTGCAGACGTGATGGGTGTCGATATCTAACCATAATAAAACAAAAAAATAAAATAATTTTATGACTTTTAGTGGAGTCAATGACCGAACTCAGTGTAGGAGACACTTGTAATATTATTAGTTTAAATTTACAGTTTTTTTTTATTTAAACTTCACGACGTGGTTGGTATCGATTTCTCAATACGATAAAACAAAAGAAAACAGATTTTTCTATCTCATACTAAACTTCAAGTAACAAATCTAGAAGTGGTCGTTGACCCCCAAAAAAATACACCAAATCTTTTTGATTTTTATTTTATAGTGTTTAGGGAACGATACCATCACGTCTGCAGAATTTCGCTAGCTAATTTAATTTGACCCTGTAATAATAAAGTAATATATTTTCCTACACACTATTATTTATTTATTTTATAAAAGTAATGTATTTATTCATATACCGTTTTCATTTTTTTTGTACTGGCTTTTGCCTGCGATTCAGTGGTTTAGGAGTGAAAAAATAGCACAAAAAGGTATTTTCGTCTTTATAATAAATATTAATAAAGAATTTTCGTCTTTATAATAAATATTTTTAAGTACCTACCAACTAATATTAAAAAGCTGAAGAGTTTGTTTGTTTGAACGCGCAAATCTTACAAACTAGGTACCAGTTTAAGCTTTTTTTAGGGTTCCGTGTGGATAACAACAAATACTAAAAAGCAGAATAAAATAAATATTTAAGGGGGCTCCCAAAAAACAAACGTGATTTTTTTGCTCGTGTATGCTCGATATTGATAACGGCAACAGGTAGACGCTTGAAATATTTACAGAATATTTAGTTATATATTCAATATATATTTATTTATATATTCACTTTAAAAATAAATAATTAAATTAAAATAAAACATTTATCTAAGGGGGGATAGAACAGACATGATTTTGTTGCCGTTTTTATAGAAAATGGTACGGAACCCTACGTGCGCGAGTCTGACTCGCACTTGGCCGACTTTTTGTGTTAGGTAGCCTATCTATTGAGAAAGATTATGTTAGGTACAGATTATGAAACATCACACTGCGACTCATGGGAGCGGAGCAGTGGGATAGATTCCTACGGCCCTACGGGAACGGGGGTAAAAGCGTGGGGAAAAGCTAGTACAAGTATGCCTATATATGAGTACTGAGTACGATATAAAAACAGGTACATACCTACATACGTTATCAAAAGGCCACCGTTTTCACCTAATTCACGAGTTCACGACTGCCCATTGATTTTACGATAAATTATGTTATAAACCTCACTTTATACATAAGTATGTATGTATTATACATTTTTGTTACCTACTTAAAATACAAACAACACGAGTTAGGAATAGGTAAGGGATAGTGGTTAGATATAATTATGTATGGATACCTACTAAATACTACTCGAGCACTCCTCCCCCCATTTCCAGGAGCACAAAATAAAAGTTACTAGCGCGCCGCTTTCTGAGCGAGCGTCTTGCCTACATAAGGTACCTTGTGTGTGTACGCCGCCGCCGCCCGGTCTTCATTCAAGCCACAAGCCCCTAGTCTTAGGCTCTTAGCTGTGCAGAAAGCCACAAAATGTATTAGCTAAAAGATAATTTATTTTATATAATCTATTATTATAAAGCTGAAGAGTTTGTTTGCTTGGTTGAATGCGCTAATCTCAGGAACTGCTGGTTCGAATTGAAAAAATATTTTTGTGTTCGATACTTGAATAGCCCATTTATGGAGGAAGGCCATGCTATATAACATCACACTACGATCAATAGAAGCGGAGCATCAATGAAAAATGAACGGAAAAAAATATATTCCTTTTGTGAGCTTCCGTTGCGTGCGTACGCTGCGTAAACGGTTAAAGTTACTCAAAAATAATGTTTGACGGATTTGTTCCCTTTTAAATGTACAAAAAAAAGGCCGCGACAGCGTATGTCTACCTTATAAGGTTGACTCACTATAACCTTTTTTATGGTAATCAAATTTGTTCTAAAATAATGCATTATGTGTGAAGGTGTTTTTATTATCATCATGTTTTACCTTATTGAAATAAACACATTATTCATCACAAGTATTTAATGTTGAACAAAATTGCCCTTGACATCACTTGATTTCAATGAATATCTTAGAAGATATCATAGTTTTAAAATAATACAAATAATAATGCTAAAGAGATTGTTAGTTTGAAAGCTCAAATCTTGGAAGTATCGGTTGGATTTATGAAAATCTTTTTGCATTTGATTGCCCAACTCTTGAGGAAGGCTATAGGACCCTTAGGAGTTGAGTAGTAATAGCGAAGGCGATGTGATGCGACGGGGTGGGTCGGGGGATCAAAAAATTTCACGCGGACGAAGACGCGGGCAGAAGTTAGTTAACTATATTATAACAAAAAATATGCTCAAGGAGGTCCCTACCTAAATAGGTTAGTTATAAGAAATTGTACGACTTACCCATTGTTTATTTGTAGTTGTTCACAAATCACACCAGTTCCTCAATCAACCAATACAACTTCACTGATACAGCGTCCACTCAAACCAACAATTCCAATTTCAAATGAAAATACGAAGTCCAAATTGTAGTGCGAAGTCAAACAGATAATGTAGGTAGTATCGAAATCCAAAGTTCAAGCCAGGGGTCAATGTAGTGTTCACGTGCGAATGATAATAATTTATAGCGCAAAGGAGTTTAGTCTACATACAAACGAACGACATAGGCCGCAGCCGGCAGCAGCAGACTGAGTCCAAATAGTTCGAAAAGTGCGCAAGACAGTATTGTGCAAGTGTGCGTGAGCGTCTTCCCCCCGCACCGCGCCAGGGCGAACATTATTGAGTGAAATGCACGATAATTCCATAGTAAAACGAGCGCGTAAAAATTACGAAACGTCCTTTGGAAGATCGAGTTTTCTGAAAAAACCACTGCATAAATCAATTACAAATAAAGCTTATTGAACTCTTCGATAATTGATCTTTGTCGGGACGGTTTTTGTTTTGAAGATTTTATCCTTCTTTTATTACTTATTTACGCCCAAAGTTACGTTAAAATTAGCAAGAAAAACCGAATCTTTGTTGGCTCATAACTTTTTAATGGCTTTTTATTTTACAATTCTGCTTCCGTCCAGACAAAATTAATAATAAGACAAAACGAAAGAATGTTTAACTTTGGATGTACATAGTCAAACAGTGGAGTAAAACACTCCCGAAATTTGTATGGAGAAATATCGGCAAAGTGTACCCTTAAAGAAAAGAAAGGTAGTTATTTTTCACAATAACAAAACCTCACCAAAAAATATAGGTAAAAATGTTACCTTACTACGGAACCCTAATGCGCGGGTATCCGTCTGTCTGTCCAACTACTAAGTTTCAACTCGAGCTAGTCATGTTTCGCCGGTAACGAAACCATAGCGCGATTCAGGAATCAGCGCTCAAAGAACAACGCCATCTAGGGAGGCATAAGGTAAACTTTTCACTGCCGTGACGTTAAAAGGTTGGTTGTGTTATTAAAGTTGTTATAGTTTCTATTTAGGGTTACTTTTAAATTATTATACATCGAACAAAAGCATAATAGTAGTAGTGTAGTAGTCTAGTCTATAAGAGTATTCTGTTTTAATCTATGCTATTTGCAATAAAGTCAATGTCCATTTTTTTTTTATTTTTTTTTATTTTAGGATCTCCAACAAAAGATATACACTAAACATTACATATGTAGTTAATGGACGACAAAGTATTTGATAGGTGTACTCTTTCAATTACAGGAGACCACAACATGCACATTAAAAAAACAGCTAAGGTAACTAATGTTTTTAAGCAAATAAATATTATTCTGTTCTATTCTAAATGAAATACAAAATAAAGCCATACAATATTAGGTAAAACAAAATTATATCAATAATTCATAATATCATTTCATCGTTATATTAAACAAAAGTATATTAAATGAAATTAGGTCTTAAGATCATTAGAACTTTTGTTATTATATCAAACATTACACACCCGGTAAACTGGCTGGCAGGCTGGTGAGTAACTTTTTTATAGTCCGACCGTCGCGCGTCGTCGAGAGAATGTTCTTGGCACCCGTCAGTTTCATATAAACGGATACGTGCTTTGCGAATTTGATTTTTATTCGTTACTAGAAGTCTAACTTTTTGCTATAGGTGTACAAAAGTATCAAAAACGTACGTCGAATCACGTGTAGTACACGTAGGTCCCTATGTCGTGTTGTAACAATGCTACAAATGGGCTTAAAATACTTAGTTGATATTCAGCATTATAAACACAGCTAACAGTAAACTCATGCGAGGTTGCATTACTTCGTGGGCTACATTTGGAAAAGTGCCCAACTTTAGGCAGATTGTGGCCTCTACATTTTAGTCTAAACTAAAAGTTATTTGTTAAATTAAAATGTTAGTTTTAGACGAATGTAGAAATTTTGAATGTACGTCTTTATAGTGCTTTACAAACATAAGTTTGTGCACTATAATGGGCAGTAAACAGAAATTATACCATCTTGGTCTATGTCCAAAATGTCCTGTTTAGGGTTTCGTACCCATGTCCGTCTGTCCGTCCGTCCGTCTGAGTGTCAGCGGGCTGTATCTCATGAACCGTAATAGGTAGACAGTTGAAATGTTCACAAAGTGAGTATTTCTGTTACCGCTATATCAACAAATAGGTAATAAAAAACTTTTTTACCAAAAAAAAACCGACTTCCAAAAAAACACTACAAAGTGAAAAATAACTTTAATTTCGGAAGTCGGTGTCGTAGGTTCCCCATTTTCGTTTTTTGACACCGACTTCCGAAATTAAAGTTATTTTTTCTCTTTTTACCAAAAAAAACCGACTTCCAAAAAAAACACTACAAAATGAAAAATAACTTTAATATCGGAAGTCGGTGTCGTTGGTTCCGAATTTTCGTTTTTCGCTTGTTAGTGATAGAAGTGTACTTCTAACTACTTATAAGCAATAAAAAAAAAATATTAGGACACTCCACTCTTCCGCACAGTGTGGGTGTAGGTACTATAGCTACATCTCTGCCTAACCTTATGTTTAGTTCCATTTAATAAACATGTTACAGATTTTTCAAAAAAAGAAACGTGTACAAGACATTTTCTTCTTTTTGATATTTTACCTTTTTATACCTTTTGTTTATGCTTTTTCTACCTTATGGTTTTTACTTTTGAGTGACACATATTATACTTTGTTTTACCACCGAACCAGCGCCTTTAATTCGATAGTTAATAAAACGATTCGTCAATTTTCTACATGATGAAGAAAGGTGTGCCGAAAACAATGAAACAGTAGCCTTCCTAACATTTTTGTGACCCTTTCAACCTATTCGATGTAATCCGATCTCAAAACTCAGCTGATTGGTCGCTGGCTTGGCAGCTTAAGTAAGGTTTGAAAACGGCTTTACTGATCCGAGCCTTGATCTTGAGCTTTCAGTAAGTTGAAGTTAGTTTGGTGAATATCTACCGAGCGCGAAAGCTGTGCATTCTGAAAGTTGGCAACGTCGCTTAAATCTGTCAAATGTTTCACTGTTTTCAAAATTGCTAACAACTGCCTCGTTGGTTTAGTGGTCGCAACCGCTACTGCTGAGCATGATGAGGTCCTGGGTTCGAATACCAGGTCCGGTAAAATATGATTGGGCTTTCGTATCTGGCATTTCTCAGTAGCAGCTCGGAGTCAGGAATTTATGACTACCTCGACGGCGATGTCCTGCCTCAGGCGTCCAGTGAGTGACGATCTTTGCCCATCTCTCCGGGTGCATTCGTGAGACATGTCCGGCCCACTCCCACTTCAGCCTGGCTTTTTCTCCCACGTCCGCTACTTAAGTTATAGTGCGCAGCGTGGTGTTTCTAACTCGATCTGTACGCTTAACACCTAATATGCTGCGCTCCATTGCCCGTTGACAAATCTTGAGTTTGGACTTCTGTTGTTCAGTAAGTGACCAACTTTGTGCACCGTAGCTTAGGACGGGCAGGATGCACATGTCGATGAGTTTCCTTTTTAATGATATAGGAAGACTCACTTCATGTGTTCTTTAAGGGCCCAATAGGACTTTTTACACCTAAAACTTTAATACTCAGTGTCACGATAATAGTGATTGCAATTCATATTCAATATTTTAGTACAAAACAGGATGATATTTCATGATTTAATTTAGTATCTAATATTAATTTTTAACCGGCATGCGTATTTATGGATGACCAGATAAACGAAGGTAAAGGCGTATATAAGGATCGTAGTTTCTGCCTATCCTCATGGGAAGAAAGCGTGTGTTTATTACGTATGTATGTAAAATAAAATCTATTCAAACTTATGTTTCAAATTAATATTATTTCAAGATAAACAAATATCAACTTTATTTAAAATGGAAATTAAGTTGATTTCAGAGTGACTAGTACTATTGAAAAAGTTTAAAAAATGCTTGAAGTTGTAACGTAAACTGAACTTTATACAGTAGGATTTAAAGTTATTTTTCCATAAACTTATATTTGTTTACATTTTTGGCAAATAAATCGCGAATACAGATTAATATTCATTATAAATCAAAGCAGGCTGAGGGACGCACAGAACCGGGAAGTATGGTAGAAAAAGGGGGGAATATATCCAGCAGTTGGTGATTCCCGGCTGAACTGATGATGAATTAAAACAGTAAAATATTTTGACAGCTATTTGTGACGTTGCCAACCACAGATACAAATACTCCTAGATAACGCAAGAGCAACTACTTCGCGTGCCAAAAATCGCACCCGCTTACGTACAAAAATCGTAAGCCGCCACTTTCGCGCTCAGTCCTGAGTACTGCTGGCTGGGTGAGCGTGAGCGCTTGTCCCAGGCCCCGGGGGTGAGGCGAGAATCGATTTGGTTTACCCATCACTAAATAACTAGTGCTTGTGATGTCATGTAGGTAGTCAAAAAATAGCACGCTTGATTTTCAAACAAACCGTGATACATGCGTTATCTAGGTCTATCTTGCATATATCTGTGTTGCCAACATTCATAATGCACCCCATTAAGTCAAACAAGATAAGCTGATGCTGTTCTTTAGTTTCACTTTCAAGTGTATCGTACAAAATAATCGTTGTTTGAAAGTGTGTTGATGCAGCATACATCCGCTTACATGATGTCCTGAAATTCCCTTCATATTATCGTTCAATTTAACACGATCTACATCAGTTTAACCTACCATATTCTTACCTTCATTAATGTTAATGACATCGACTCGACCTCATTGCATATTTTCAGTGTCATCAAGTCTTCCCACTTAACTATCGGTGCTTGAGATTTCGTTGTGATGCGAAGGTCGCATTATATGTAATAGGTATCTTTTGCGCGTAGTTTTACTTGTGTCCTTAGGGAAACTCCTAAATGTATCCAGATGAAAAAGTCCATACTGATATTGTAAATGCTAAACTAGCTCTGGCAAGTGGGTGTTCTACCGGATGTTTTTTTTTTTATCGGTTCCAAATTTTTACAGGGTGAGAACATCCTGTAAAAATTTGGAACCGGTATCGGAATCAGAATTGGGCGATGAAATTCATAGGTAGAAACCTATGAATTTCATCGCCCAATTCTGATAAAGGTTACTTAACATCACGCTAGGACCCGTTATTTCTCCACATTGTGTCGATTTATTAGCGGGTGTAGTTAGTGTTACAAATTTAAATTATTAAAAAAGACCGCGTCCTTAATAATCAGAATGAGCATTTTGAAAACCCTAGCGGAAAGGCACGATGCGCCAATTCATAGGCACTCTGTCCTGTTGCTCTCGCGGCAGGGAAGAATAATGCTTAGAAATAAATGAATGAATTAATTATTGAATATTACTAACCCTTAGTTGATAAGTTATTTTAGTACTAACCATTGGACCTATGTTGTCAGAATAAATAAATAAATTATTATTATTATTAAAGCAGGTCTCATCATCCGACGCCACTTGGACCAAAGTCCGTACTAAAATGTCCGATCTCCTTTCACGCCGACGAAGTCGCGAAAAGTAAGTTTTAAATATTGTCATACTCTACTTGTGTGCCAAATTAAAACTAAATATGGGCAGCCGTTAAAACGTAATTGGGTAAGAAACACACAACTTTCATGTTTCTAGTACCTATGTAAAGGAATTCATAACCTTGAGATTTGAATTCAGCTGAATTGGAAAATCTGCCTCAAATCTCAATGACAACTTGCGCATTAAAATCAAAGATCAAAATTGCCTTTGACGAATTAACTGCTTGCTTTAATTACGATATAGTATCTAAGCCTGATGAATGCTTAACTGTGTTTATCAAACCAATTAATGACGAGGAGATTATATGATGAATGAGTAGTTCATTAATTTATGTAGGTAACAAAGTACTTACTTGTACCTACTAATTAAACATCCATTAAAACATGAAGTTCCTGCTAGGATGCTTGGGTTTCAAATGCTTAGAAATCAGACGTTTATTCGACCAGATGATTGGAGCATTCATCATGCTCACGGAGAATATTGATACTCCGGACCAACATAACCTAGTATAGTCTGCAACTTTTAAGTACCTGTTAACTATAATACCTGCTGAGTAGCAAAACTCGCAGGCAAAACTAGCAGAAAAAACCAAGAGGGGGTAAACGTAGCCGGTCTAAACCCAACAAGGTTTTGAAAAGGCAGGGTCCAGAGAAGGACGCGTGCGACAAGGATGGTCTCATCAAGGTGGAGAAGAAGAAGAAGAAGCCTCCTTGTCGGAACCAGTGCGGCACCGCGCTGGCAGACGCAACAGCATGTTGGCTCCTGCCAATCCCGACGACGCAGCTGCTTCGTGGAGTGGTGCAGTAGCACCACTCCACGAAGGTTGAGGAGATCGTGGAGTACATGCATGTGAAGACCAACTGGGCTTTGAGGGTCGAGAAGTTGGAGTCGCGTCACAACACGAACTTCAAGTCGTTCGTGGTGCGTGTTCCGACACATCATCTCGAGAAGTTCCTCAAGGTAGAGTTCTGACGAAGGGTGTTGTGTGCCGCCGGTTTCGTAGCCGGCTACATGACACCAGTCAGCGAAACACGACGCAGACACTTCCTGTATGTTAGTGTTAGTTTTTAGTATAATGTTGTATGTATTTATAGTATTTTTCTTATATTTATTAATATTGTATTGTATGTGTTTATATGGGCCTTGATACTCGAAATAAATGGATAAATAAATAAATAAATAATGATTGTGGTAGGAAGCTACGGTTACTAGCAGTTGCTACATTTTCCTACTGTTACATACTTCAAATCAAGTATACCATACGGACACTAACAATTTTCATTTTTGTTTGTGGAAGAATAAAAGACGATACTGTCAAAATGTATGAAATTTTGATTTATTCTTCGTGAAGATTGTTTGACTGCTTACAATCATTTGTTTGTGTATCTTTAATAATAATATCTATACTTATACGCCGAATATGTTTGGTTTTACTTTCCTTTTTTATATTTATATTTTGAATTTATATTATTCAAATTGGCTTCGACCGTTCTATTATATTTCAAATAAATTAGATCTATAATTTAAACAAAATTCTGTCTGCTCTACAACGAAAATAACGCAATGCAATAAATGTTGTTGAACTTTCAAAATTAAAGCCTTTGCTCAGTAGAAATGGCTTTAATTTTGAAAGTTCAAAGTTGCCTGTGTGGTAATTGCATAACGCGCTATCAGTATAGCGTGTTATGCAATTACCCCACAGACAACTCTTTGATTGTGCCCCTCAACGCAGTCGCGCCAAACTCATCCAAATTCGACCCATGATGAAGCGACGCGATTTATTCATAAACGTAATAAAAATTATATCTGAAACTAGATTTCTAATCAGCCCCATGAGCCCCATCAAGAGATATTATTTTTGTGACTTGATGGGGTTGATTTAAAAAAAAAAATTTGATAAATTTTATTCGTGGAATAAAGTTGACGTCTGACAGTTTTCGTATGGAAGAACTGTCAAAAATTCAAAATTATTCCTCTGATAAAAATCAGCCCTTAATGACTTAACGAATTTCTTTCTGTCTAAAATTAGTAGGTTTATTACATAGTTGTCATCAATCTAATTTCATAACTTTTTCTGTTTGAAAAACGTATTCTTTTTTTTTTTTTTTTTAAATAGGTATTTATTATGGTTTATAAACTTTTTTTTGTTGTCATAATTATAATGAAGTAAGTTTATTTTGAAGTATCCGTAGTATAGTAGTTTATTAACTTTCCGATAATAAAAAGAGGCAAATTCAATATTCTTAATTAGCGTGTTTTAACTAACTAAAGTAAAATGTTTTTTTTTTATATATAAAATTTTATTGGAAATTGTAGATATGAATTTCTTTTGTGCTTGTTAGTGTAATAATGGTTTGTTCGTTGAAGCGTCTTTACATAATTTAACGTGGCTTAAAAAGGTGAAATAAGAATATCGAACGTTGGCAATAAAAGACAGTCCTAAAAATCGTCTATTTAACATATGGTCGGACGGACAGGATGAAATTAAGTGTATGGGTTCCGTATTTGGCACACACCCACGGAACCTTTTGGTCGTCCGTCATTGCTTTGAGAACTATGGTCATCATCTACCTAGCCTTTTCCCAACTATGTTGGAGTCGGCTTAAAGTCTAACCGGGTGCAGCTGAGTACCAGTATTTTACATGGAGCGACTGCCTATCTGACCTCCACAACCCAGTTACTGGGTAGTACGAAAAAACCCTTTGGTAAGACTGGTTGTCAGATTTTCGGGCTTCTGACGATCCGCAACGACTGTCAAAGATCTACGAATGACAGCGGGGACCAACGGCTTAACGTGTTTGCCGAGGCACGGAGGGGTCTTGGTATGTAAAGATGGTCACCCATCCACGGACCAACCCCGCCCCGACCCTCGCATGAGCCAGCCCGCGCAGCTGAGCCTGTAGTTTTAAATTCGCCCCAAAATAATACCGATCTAGCCTGTCCCTTGCTGTCCTCTTCCAGCGACGCCCTGAGCCGAGGTCCGAACCCCGTGGGGGGGTGCCCTTAGCGCTGTCGCTTAGTTTTTAAGTTTATTATTTGCCCTGGCTGGAGGCCTTAATTCAAGGCATCCACAGGAAAGCCCGGTTAAGCAGTAGCCATCCTCATACAGGATGAACTGCGAGATACCATAGATAAAAAAAAAAATCCACGGACCAACCGCGGCAAGCGAAGCTTAACCTTATCGATTGACCCGTGCGGGTGTTATTACTTATCTACAAGCTCCTCCTCCACTTTGAGAACTATTTATGGCCACCAAAAACCAAAAGCTTGAAAACAAACTGTAATTACCTACTACCTACATTCATAAATGATACGTGAAATCCGCCAACCCGCACTGGGCCCGCGCGGTGGATTACAGCTCACTCATTCTCACAGAGAGGAGGCCTGTATCCCAGCAGTGGGAACATAAAATGCTGATTATGTTAGGTAGCCAAAAAAACCCTGTGTATTCTCAAACTAAATTCAGCACATTCAGTCTGAAAGCACAGTTCATGAATGCTACAAAATACATAAAACCAATTTAATATCACTTGAATTTTTAAGTCTGCCTTGTATGTAGCCGTTTTGTTTGTTTATTATTTTTAATCTGGCAATGTTTTTAGGGAACCAATTTTTATGACACTCGTTTAAAGCTGAGCCTTTTTGGGTGGCAATTTTTGGTTTTAGGACATCAGGACATGTCTATTTTCTTAACGATGTTTTCCTTCACCCGTTCTGAAAATGTGGTTATTCAAGTATTTGCAATTGAATATTTAATTTAAATAAAACCGCATCTAATCTATTTTAGTAGAATTGCCTTGACCATTTGATTCGACTTATTAATGTCCACTTGATTTGCTGTTGTAAAGTATTCTGATTTTCGGGAATTTGCTAAAAATCACATGGATTGTTTAACGATGTAACTTATTTTATTAAGGGGTAAATTAATTTTGGTAACTTTAAATAGAATAGATAACTCAATTACAGATATAAATATAGAAACTTTACAAAGGGTGACGCAATGGGCGGGCGGTCTTATCGCTAAGAGCAAACGAAATTTTTATTTTTTATTTACCTTATGATTATAAGGTAAAAATACCAAAAAAGTGATTCGATTTCTTTCTAATTTTCATGCTCATTGGACTATTGAAGAAAGGCCTAAATGATAAAGGCATAAATATAGCTTTTTGCCATGAATTGACTTTGATTCCTCTTATTGAAATATGAAAATAAAAGAGATGGCAAACAAACCTAAGGCGGGTATCACACTTCCGCCGCGAAACCATAGCAGCGAAACCACAGTACCTACTTCCGCTATGACTTGCCCGTTGTACGACAAGCGAAATTGCCTGTTCTAAAGCACAGATTTGATTTTGATTCTATCTCTTTCCCGCGTGATTTCACCGATCTGCACGGAAGTCAGTTACGCCTCCGCGCTTAGCCAGCTATTTTGTTGCGGTGCCGCGTTTATTTCGCACGTATCTGTGGCAGTCGACATGCTTAATGTATATTTTTTTTTGCAAATGTTTGTTGGTTTTACGGAAAAATTTATCTAAGAGGTCCGAAGTAGACTCATACTGTATTTCCTAAGTTCAAAGAGACGAAAGTTTGTTCCGATTGCTACAATTCAACTGACTCTCGAGATATTTCGCCACTAGAATTGCGACATAAATGTAATAATGTTACTTTGCTCACAACAGTAATTCTTTGACAGTTGTATGAAATGGCTATAACACGGAAAATTTACATGGGGTGTCATGTCATCAATTTGTTTACATTTAATTTCCCTGATTGTACATTCTCGTAATAGATTTCGGCTTTCATTCCATTTCCGATATTTTCTATCTAATTAGACACAATTTTATTTACATCACCTACATTATTGGACATTATAATATGACTGTTGGAGGTTTACATTTAGTACTGTGCAGTGCGATAGCGGTATTACGTGTCAACGCTACAACGTGGCATACCGACAACGCTTATCTATGATACCGCCATGCCGCACCGTCGCTTTGAGATAACTGTGATAGTAATGTTTCTATACCAATAATTACGTTATGATAATAAGTTAGGTCATCATTCTCTTGAATATATCCCAATATATTTGGGGTCACGGAACATGTCTTCTTCTTCCATAATTTGTAACTTATTAGTCGTCATCTCAGTAGTATCACCTTTTTAGGGTTCCGTACCCAAATGGTAAAAACGGGACCCTGTTACTAAGACTCCACTGTCCGTCTGTCACCGGGCTGTATCTCATAAGATACAGCCTGGTGGAAAATTTTCACAGAATGTGTATTTCTGTTGCCGCAACAAATACTAAAAACATAATAAAATAAATATTTGAGGGGGCTCTCATACAAGAAACGTGATTTTTTTGCCGTTGTTTAAATGTAGTGTTAAATATTGTATGGTGGTACGGAACCCTTCGTGTGCTAGTTCAACTCGCACTTGTCCGATTTTTTATTTAGTCACACCGTCTTTCACACAGTATATCCACCATTTCTTTGGTCTTACTCAAAACGTTTCTAACATTTTCCTCATTTCTCCATATCATGTCTTTACTAAGACAACCGATTTCCACAAAACATTCACTTTCAGACTTTATATTATTCTATCCATTTACGTAATCACGTAACACCACAAATGCCTCTTAGCATTCTCATCTCGGCTTGCATGCCTTTCAATCATCCCTTCTGTGGCCCAAGATTCTGGTCCATACAAGACAGGTCTAACCATTGTTGTATAAATCTTCCCTTTATATTAAAGGGTATGCGAGAGTCACAGATTTTTCCCAGGAAATAAAGTATGGTGCATTTATACAGGCAGATGTGTATCTAATTGTGAAAAAGCTCATCCGGGCAACTCGGTACTGCACCTATTTCACTTATTTCTACCGTCAAACAGCTGCTGCGTAATCATGTAACACTTGAACTTGGTCACTGAGGTCGTAAAGGTAATGGACAGTACGACTTACTCTCCGCTTCGTTAAGCGTCTTTTTTACACCAGTTATATTGGGTAGACATTAGCTACCGAAAAGCTTATGTGTGTGTTGAAAGTCGTTTTAAAAATGAGAAGCGCTTTGATAGCGAATGCCAATTGAAAATGAAATTTGTCTCTATTTAATACCATTCCTACATTAAGTATATAATTTTTTTAAACTTTTTACGTAATTAATCGTAGTTTTTTTTTAACTAAATGGTACAGTGCGAACATTACATTACATTGGGCTCGTTCCATGAACAGATTTGTTAATGAGCCTAAAGTTTCACGTTTTAAACTGGAAAGCAAAACTGTAAACCACAAAGTTACGCAATTCTATATATTGTGAATTTGTGACGTTTTGAGCTGAATTTGAACAGTTGCCTGTAATTTATAGCACGTTTTGCATAAACGAAAATTACGTACTTAAAATACATAGGTAGAGTCAGCGATAAAAATCTATAAATACTTCAGTTTTTCAAACCTGAATTATGGAGCTAGATCTCAAAAGAAAAAATATGTCACAGGAACACGCATAGATATAAAATACAAGAGGAAAACAACTATGAAGGAAGGAGAGGGAGGAGATAAGGAAGGTGTATCCGGAAGAAATATATTTCATATATTCTCCTTATGATACAAAATATTCCCAGGGGCCTTATTAGTGTCATATCAGTAACACGTTAACTATCTAGAGTATCATTATAATCGGTATCACGTGGTCGGTACTCACCGCGTGCATTCCTTTTACGAATTTGTTTTGCAAGTATTCGTTACGCGAGATTTTATCGGAAATTCATTCAAAAAACAAACTGTTGAGCACGTGAATCCAATATGAAATAAAAATATTCTAGAAACAGCTCGCGGATGACAGATTTAAGAGTCTATTTGGCCCCAAAGTTGTTCATAATGATGAGAACAACAACCCCTTTCAGGTCCAACATCATTTAAGTTACACCTTGTAGACCTTCGAAGACATGTGGTATTTACCAACCCGCTCTAGGCCCTCGTGGTGGATTACGGCCCACTCCCTTTCGCTGAGAGGACGCCTGTGTCGCAGCAGTGGGAACATTATATACTGCAGAATAAACTGCTTGTATGAAATGCTGAAATACAATGCATCGAATTTTGTGTCAATTTAGATTATGTGCAAAAGTAACAGTGTTACTCGACTTTCGCCGCTGACTGTACACAGTAAAATATTTTAATTGTTCAATTTATTATTTAATGTTGTGCGGTACTCTAATTACCTATCTCTAAGGGTCCTGTATTTCTATCCGAGCATCGAGTTTTTGACAAATTAGGTTTTTTATTGGTTTACACTACTTTAATGTGTACAAACCTTACCTTTTTATGAATAATATCTTCCCATCCAATCTTTAAGTAAGCTAATAGATTCAGAATTTATTTTGACTTCATCATCATCATCAGCCTATAACAGTCCACTGCTGGACATAGGCCTCTCTACATCTTTCAGCTCGATTCTCGGCAACTCTCAAGCAGCTGTTAACAGCTACCTTGCTAAGATTTTGGATTCATTTAGGTATATACAACTTTTCCTAGGTACCATTATGAAAGCAAAGACTTGTTTTAAGTTACGTAGTCAATAGTACCTACAGCTAGAAATTAAATTTAGATTTTTGCAACATCGTATTTCTTTCAAGAGATGAATATTATTCAGTCCGTTAAAATAAATCTAAATAAGTGTAAGTAGGTACTCTACTTGTTAGGTATTCTTTTGTGAATTCAATAACTTGGATCAAATTTTTTTTTTTTAAATTACTTAGTTTTCCGATGCCAAATAGCAAAAAAAGAAACGAATAAATTACGAAATACTGGGGGTAGCTCTCATTATATAAGGTCATTCATACACGAAATCTCTTAAGGGGGGTCATTGTAATCATCATTATGAACAAGTTTTACTAAGGGACTAAACCTGAAATTGCGAAAAATAAAACAGCTTTTCCATACATTTTGACGAGTTATGCGAACACAAATGTAGGCAACAGCTGATTCTTTTTACAATAAAAATAAAAAAATTTAGTTTTTTTTTTTATACTTTTTGCGGCTACCACATACCTCCTCCTTCTCCGGATTTCATTCATTTTAATTGGCCCTTTCAACAAAATGTAGATGCCTAAAATAAGTTACTCAGTTGCTACTTATTTTATATAACAACTAGCACCTGCATTTTTTTTTTTTTTGTCGGTCGGGTAAGACTTCAAAAGACACCCGACCTCCGGGGAGGGAGGTGGGATTTTTACCCCACTAAAACCACCCCGGTGATGACCATCAGCACATAGTGGTGGTCCTGTTCCTCTTAATCATGCTGATCTTATCATGCTGAGATAGGAGCCTTTTGGCCTCGTACAGGACTTTGTTTTATTTCATGATTTTGTTACTGTTTTTTATAACTTGTTTTTATTTTTTACTGTGTTTAGTTTTTAGTTTATTGATAGTTTGTGATCCTCCTGTACGAGTCGCGATAAATACTTTTTCTTTCTTTCTTTCTTTCTTAAAACACAACGCCCGTGCAACGCTTGTAAGGCACATCCCTGGGGTGACTGTTACGGGGCCTCCCCTTAGCCTCGCTATGCACGACAGCACGTGATCACTGTGCCACCGTCTTCCCTGGGGATACTTGGTGGGCGGACAGTGTCCACACTCTGTTCGCCCACGACCCTAAAGAACTGCGACTTCGTCCCCGTAAAATTTCTTGTTCCCTCTTTCCACCCCGTCACATCGCATCTTCGTTTTCGCTAAGATTTCTTTCTTACTTTTTTCATAGCGTGATGTTAAAAAAGTTTAAAAAAAGTTAAGTTCCTCAAGAATAATATCAAATGCAAAAAGATAATTTCAAATCCGACTAGGTCGTTCAAACAAAGAAAAAAACTAAATTTTTCTTTCTTCACTTCAGCTTTATTATTAGTATAAACAGATGAGTTAGACATTACTATATCATAATTTTTTTGTGCCTTCGAGCATTTGCGAGTTGACAGATTGAATCACTCATACATATAATAATAAAAATAATGTGCTTAAAGAATCATTTTCCGGTTACGAGACGGAAAAGCAAGAAGCGTAAATAAAATAAGCAAAGACGATAAACTGGCCAAACACTCATAAATCATTTATGTTTTTTTTTTTGGTTTCGTATCACAAAAAAACTTCGTCGATTAGGGTCAAATAATATTATTTTTCAAAAAAAAGAAGCAATGGATTAGCCATTTCCTGCATAATCCACCATCGTCCAAATCCATTTTATCCATTGTGATTGTGACTATTGCGGTGCAGATGACTATTAGACCATGATCTGGATACATAGGACATAGAATACTTTTATCCTGATATTCCCATGGGATCGAGACTTACGCGGGTGAAACCGAAAGAAAAACAAAGAGGTAAAATTTGTGAATTTGTATGTATTAGGGGATAATCTTTGAAACTATTGATCCGATTTTTTTTTTTTTATTCTAGTTTTTATTAGATTCTTTTTCCACAATGGTATGTCAGCCTCATCATAACTTGAACTATTCTACACTCTACAAATATATCACACGAAAAAGTAGGTTTGCTATCTCAGATGAAGGCTGCGCTAAAACTTTAACATACGGATTGATCCAATAAATTTCATTTTAAAATGTCACGTGGACGAAATCACGAGCAGAAACTAAAGTCCTCCAGACCGTATTTCGGCCACGGCGGCCAATCTCAACGGAGACTAGCCTTCGGCCCGGGAGATATGACAGATGTTCTCCCTCTTCCCTCACTCTCATAGTCCGATGGGACGGCATTCCGACACGACCGGAGAGAGATCAGGCACAGGACCAACAGGTGCTTTCCGTGGCATAGGGGTATCACACCGCCGACTTCCAAACTCCAGACTGTTACTAAGATATTCCTAATGGAAATACTCTATAACACTTTGCCCGACCCGGGAATCGAACCGTGGAGCGTGGGGTCCTGCCCCACGCTCCACAGTCGCGCTTGCGACCACTAGACCAACGGGGCAGTTAAAAAGAGCAGAAACTAGTATGAAATCAAATAACAAATAAGTAGGTAAAGACAGAAATAAAGAAGAACAGTACTTACTTCAAACTAAGTGTCAATTTCGCCCTCAAAAGAGATACTTACTTAGCGTTTCCCTGGAGATGAATACCCGTCAAAAGAGGTGTCAAGGGCTATTCAGAGAGTATTTCAATATTACAGGTGTTAGCCTCAGGCAGCAACAGGCACATTACTGTTGATGCTGGAAAAGGACATTGACCAGAAATGTATGGAGCTTGGTTTAAATTTCCACCACTGACAAAACCTATGTCAGTGACGTCACTGATGGTATGTCCAGCCGTGAACGTCATTCGGCTGAAATTACGATGAAGTTTCAGTAACAAAGGTTTCTTTAGTGGTGTACATTTGGATCACTTTTGCTCATTGTCTTTTGTAATAGTAAGAGCATTTTCCTTGCACACACGTCCCATACCAAGGTCCACTAACTAATGCCTGAACACAAATTTAGCTATTCAAACAGTATCCTGAAGACAAACAGCCGGATTCAACCCTAAACTTCGCCCCTTCGTGACCGAGTGAAAAGGCGTTTAATTTAATATTAATCACGAACGCCTACTTGAAAGAAAAGGGCGCCAGTGACAGATGGTGAAGTGAGCACGTGAACACAAATGCTGACGTGAAGCCCTTTGGGGTAGGGTAGGGTTTCCTGATTGGAACCCGACCATCGAAGAAACTGCTCTTTATTTCAGAATCATGATAAAATTAATGTAGGCAGAACATTGTAGGTAATTGATGAGATGTTCTAATATTGCATTGACTTGGCATTCGAAGGACCAACTTTGACTTACAAAACGCTTTCACTGTTAAAACTTTACGGGCTAATGTACAAGGCCTAACTCTACAAACCTTACATTTTGCTCAAAATTTACTGCTTGGCGAGCTCTCTAGCATTGTTCAAATCGTAGCTATGAGGTTTTGCAAATAAGACGAGATGTTTCGAGAAGAGGTATATATTAGATATAGCTATGAGTAATTTCTTTTGCGTTAGTATCAAATAACCAAAACAATAAGCAATAAATATGCTATGTCGTTGATTTGGAATTTTCCATTTACTCTTGTAATTTCGTGAGCTCGGAAAAATTTCATATTGGTAGTGAGTTATCTTGACATATTTATGATGATCGTTCGATTAGCGTGAAGTGACCGAACGTCGACCGGGTCGAGGAATCCATGACCGTGGATTCAGTCAATTAGGGCACTTACGTAGATTAATTATTTATTGAACACCTATAATCCCCGGAGGCCGAGGTATAGTATATAGTCATCATCATTTCAGCCGAAAGACGTCCACTGCTGGACATAGGCCTCCCCCAAGCACCTCCACTTCGACCGGTTTTGTGCTTCTCGCATCCAACGGGTTCCTGCGGCCTTCACAAGGTCGTCGGTCCACCTTGTGGCAGACCTTCCAACGCTACGTCTTCCGGTACGCTCTACTTTCGGTACGCTACACTCCAGAACCTTTCGGCCCCATCGGCCATCTGTTCTGCGAGCAATGTGCCCTGCCCACTGCCACTTAGGTTTGGCAATTCTTCGGGCTATGTCGGTTACCTTGGTTCTCCTGTGTAGCTACAGTACACCTACTTTTTTGCAAATCATTTTTAACTTTAAGTCATAATATTGACATCAACCGGGCATAAATCCAACCTCCATACTGCTACTGAGAAATCCAGATGGAAAAACTGAATAACACTTTGTCCGACCTGGGAATCGATCCCAAGACCTGCACCTCATGCACATCAGTAGCGCTTGCGACGACCAAACCAGCGAGGCAGTTACCTTGCTAGTAAGATGATGACTCCGGGCTGCTACTGAGTTTCTGATGGAAAAACCCATTCATACTTTGCCTGGGAATCTAACCCACGACCATCATGCTCAGCAGCCGGTCGATTCTGTTAGAATCTCACCGTGAGAAGTCAGGTGAAGTGAGCTGGTATTCCATCTAATGCTAAGGATTAACACTGATGACAGCTCACTTTAAGCTCATTTCACCCAAGTTATCACGGTGAGATTTTTACAGAATAGCACTACAGTAGCGCTTGCGATCAAGACTGGGCATGTTTACAGCGCATCATAATTTCAATAGTAAAGGGTAAACAAACTTCAAGCATCTAGACCAAATTAAAATAAAACGCAGCATGTAAAACACAAACTAATTATTATTTAAACAGCTACAATATTTCATTTGCAAGAAAACATTTTTTTTCTAAGGAAAGTTGACACGAATTTTCAACACTCACTTTGAAGTCTACAACACGATATTATTGCTGTAGTAACGATTACTAGTCAGCCTTAGTTCTGCTAATAAATGTTTATTTTAAACCAAATAATAGATCGCTAAAATAGCTGGTAGATCGAGCTTAGTACTTAAATAGTATTAGATACTGACCGATTTTTATAATCAACTTTTTTGTGCAGTGATTTTTTATTTTATTTAGCCAAGCTGAAAGTAAGTGTTGTATTGTGTCAGCCTGTCAGCTTAAATAACTTAAGATGCGTATTTCTCGAGGTACTTCTTCAGCTCTTCGGCGTGCTTGTTTTCAGGGTCTGTCTTCTTCAGCAGTACTTCGTACTCCTCAGGGAGCTTCTCCTTGATAGCCTTGATACATTTAGCAATGAGAACCTTCTGTTTCTCGGTGCATTTTCCGCAAGATGAGTTGGTTGCTTCGGGGATCCAGGCTGTGAAATATTCGTACTTTATAATAGAGTTATTTACATTGTATAAATTGTTAAGGGCTAAAGAAGATTGGGGCGGCCGCGCCATAACGCAGCGCATTGCAAAAATCCTCCTTCATCACTTTCTTGCATTGTCTATGAACCAACGCACGAAAATGCGATTTTTTTGTATGAAAATGTGTTATGATGCAGTCCGTAGCGGCTGTGTTGTGCGCTTGGCTCTAAAGTACTGTTTTAGTTAGGCTGGAATGGACAATGAACCTAACACATAACGCGAGAACGATAGCATAAAAACATGATAACGTAATCAATCAAAGCTCTCTTTTACCGCAGAAACATTACTATTTTTTTTTTATGACAGTTTAGTAAATTGGTATTGAATTTTAGCATAATAGGGTGTGGCAAAAAGACTAAGAGCTTCGTTTAATGGCCAATAAAGTTGGAATAATTGCCTTTTTGTCCTTATATCAACTTTTATAGACTAATTTGGTTTTGATGTTTGCCACCCTATTTTATGTCTTTTACGACTTTTTGCCTTTTGAAACAATTTTGTTTATCACCTTTGGGGTTTGTTTATCTTTATTGTAACTTTGAACTGCTGACAGGGACTTAGTACTGTAAAAGTTGTCTGCAAAAGTCGACCTTATGTTGTGCACGCCACAGTAAAATAACTCCGGTTGGATTGCTTTCGAACATTCAAGAGAATTTAGTAGAATGAGCTTTAAAATTATTTCAAGTAGGTTTTTTGTTTCGAAAAACAGGCATAGTATAGGCGAGTTGATGTAAAGATGTTGGCTTGGAATAGACGTAATAATTATTACTTACATCGAACAGAACTTTATATCCAGTTAGTTTTCTTTTATCTAGTTTTTATTAATATATCTAATCTGATCAGAAATAAGTTAGCAAAAGGTATGAAATCAGATTACTTATGAAAGTTATAAATAGCTATCGGCTCAAAGCTGATTGAAGTCGTTCTATTTGATAGAGTTTGAAAGAAACCATTTCTGGAACGCGAACTGATAAAAAAGCAAAAACCTATAAAGTCTGCGGAAGCTGCGGAAGCAAGAAAAACTTATACATATGGTATAAAAATATAGGGGTTTGGCATACGTACTATACTATCCTACTAATATTATAACCCCATTACTATTAAACGTATTATATTAGATGAATAGTTACACACCGATTTCTCTCTTTCAGTCGTCAGTAATTTGACTTTCGAAAGAAGAAGACAAAGCGTTGTGTAACTATACAGACGCTATACAACGTTTATTAGTAAGGGGTTAATGTACAGGTTAGTTAGATTATAGGTAGGCGAAGGTAGCTGTGTGTGCCAAACTCTAAGGTACTTTGGACATTTACGATTGAGGTAAAACCATTAGTAAGTCATTGCAATGTAACTCTTATCTCGGTAAGGTAAAGTATAAATTAAAATTATTGCGGGGAGTATTATCAAGCTCACGGCAATCATTCTAATTCATACTTTATTACAATGAGCTATGATGGTTAGGATTACAATGAGTTACATTCGCAAGGACTTACTAATGGTTTACGTCATTCTTTGACCGGGAATGTTGAACTTTAAGAAATCTACAACTCAGAACGGACGAACTAACTTCCTGACAATTGAAAGTGCCTTCAAATGCTCTAATTGATATAAATGCTCCAAGTTCGAGGGTGACTTCAAATTGAGTAAATAGTACCTACTCAAGAAGTCAAGACTTGTTACCAGAGTACGCCTTATGTAACTATCATCAAATAAAAAGATGGAATTATTACACAATCCACCTATCTTTTCTTTGGTCTTCCTGCTCTATCTATTTTAATTTTAAGTTTTCAAAACAAAGTCTCCCAAGGAATTTTCAAGTTTCATTTTAGGGAAGTGTGCAATACCTATAATATTTGACCCCATCATCGCATACCATAGTAAGATACGAGTACTCTTACTTATATCTAATAAATTCATACCCAATACTTTAAATGCGAAAGTAAGATTGTCCGTATGTCTGTTACCTATCATGTTATAACGGCTTAACGGGTCGTGGGTTAGGAAATAGGGTAGATACTTGTAGTTCGGTAGTACGACTCCGTGGTATAAAATCGTGGGCAAAAGATAGTAAAGAATAAAATGTCGACTCACTCTTAAATTCATTTCCTTCTTTGGTACACTTGCCGTCTCCGATAAAACAGTGTGCATACGACTTCAACAGACGGTTGTTTGCGATAATCTCGTCAACGTTGAAGTTGTCGTACTTGCTGTCATAGTGTTCGTCGTCCGGGCGAGCGACAGCCAACACCACCAGAGCCAGGACGATGAGTAGTTTCATGATGATAATGTACTAGAAAGAAAAAAAACAATTGTACTATGAAGCTTTTAGTATACTTTTAAGATTACTGTAAAAAAATACTAAGTATTACTGACTACACCGTCCGTATGGTAGACTGGCTATAAAGAAATGACACACATATGCCTTCGACACGTTAAAAGAAGTAAGTAGTAATAATCTTAATTCAACTATTAATTTTAGTACATATCAAGGGTAAAAATCCTGCCTTTTCAACCAATGTGTCCTGCCAATAATGACCTACGCTGCCGAGACAGCATGGACGCTCACAAAGGAGAATGTCCACCGCATATAAGTAACATAAAGGGCCATGGAACGAGCCATACTCGGCTTAACCCTACTAGACCGTGCATAACACCGAATTCCGTTATCGTTCGAAAGTATACGACGACGCACGTCGGGGACAGGGCGATGCGCCTCGAGTTGATTTGGGCAAGACATCTCGTTAGACGAAGAGATAGCCGATGCAGTAAATTTGTGACCAAATGGTGGCCAAAGAAACCAGGGCCGTCGAAAAGCGCGTTGGGTTGATGATATCGTCAAGTCGTGGGAAACACCTGGATGAGGGACGTACGAACCGGGAAGTATGGCAGAAGAAAGGGGAGGCCTATATCCAGCAGTGAGTGATTCCGAGCTTTAATGGTAATGATGACATATCAAGGACTTACGAAAGAAAACCGTTTTGGTCTACTTACTCTACGAAAAAAGGAATCTTGAAATAACATGCGCAAGTTTGAGTATTTGAGCAGTAGGTAGGTAAGTTATCTCTACATGTTGCAAGTTTGAAGTTGCTAATCCAAAGCCCCATGATACCTGACTAAAGGAAATAATATAGGGAGCCGTATCTCCGATAGCCCAAGCTAGTCTAAAGTCTGTACGATTTATTCCGGTCTGATCCCCTGACCCCCCCGCCCTCCACCTCCCCTGGATCCCCTGCTAGTTCTTCCAGCTAAGAAAGAAACGCAAGAACGAAAGAAAGTTATTTTTCGAATGAAAACAAACTCCACAGCAAAAATTTTGGTTTATAAACCCTTTTACACGACCTTGGCTGATTGTTTTAGACTGTACACTTCAAAATGATATTTCAAAATTAACAATATTTAATTAATATTTAGTTGGTAGGGAGGTAGGTACTCACCGTAAATTCTTGAGTGAATAATAAGATATTTAATTAGCTAAGTCTTTATATAGGTAATGCTGTTTAAAACTTATCCTTGAATTACTTTTAGTAGGTAATTTTTTATTATTTGACGTGTCTGAATAAATTCATAATTAGGGTTCCGTACCCAAAGTGTGCCAACAGGCCAATTTAAATACTAGGCAGCTGAGATTGTGACAGAATACGTGTATTAAGACTGGTATTATCTATCTATTATATAAAATTCAAAGTCTAGACGGACTGATATATCAACGCACAGCCTAAACCGCTGGTCCTAGGGACATGCAATTTGGAGGGTGTGTTCTTTGTGAAAAGAAGGTATCCACAAAGAGGGTGAATGGGGAGAGGGTGAATGGGGGGAGGGTGAAATTTCACGCGAATGAAGTCGCGGGCAGAAGCTAGTTGAAGATAATAATAGGAAGAAATGAATATACTACACAGGCACAGGCAGGCAGGCAGGCTACAGACATCTGCTGGGCACGCTCATTCCATCATAGACCTCATCCATCGCTTTCCATCAGGCGTGATCGAGGTCAAGAGCTGGCCCATTTAGCAATAAAAAAACCTTAACTTTTTTCGTTCCTGACCTAGAGAGAGAGAGCGAGTGAAGCGAGCGAAGCGAGCTCGGTTATTAGGCGACTCGGATAGTTTTGGCTTGAAAGGGATGACGCAAGCGAACACAGCCTCTATCCTTCCTTTTTTGTTAGGTGTTCCTTTTCACACACCGGTCATAAGCTCGTACTGTAATTATAAAAACAAGTATTTCTCTGACATTTTAAATGTGTGGTGGGAGGTACGGAACCCTTAGTGCGTGCACTGCGTGAATTCAACTTGGCCTTTTTTAATTTAATTCCTTGTACGTCATTGTAAAAACCCAAAGTAAGTAATAATAGTATTAGTAGTTCATAAAATGAGTATTCTATGATACTTTGTAGTCAACTTGAGAGAGGCCCTTGTCCAGCAGTGGACTGCGATAGGCGAGTTAACTGTTTTATTGGCAGAACTCAAATTTTAAGAACAGAATATATAATACCTACTTATTAACTATTTTTTTTTAGTTTTACACTTATTATCAACATTCATTTATTTATAGTTAATTAAAAAGGTATAACACAAGTTATTGATGATAATATCGTGTATTGCCCGATTTTTTATTCTTGAAAATTGATGTGATTACAATTGATACGATGACAGATATTGGCTCGGCACAACTCCTGAAACTCGCCATCACATAAGATGGTGGATGTGATAAGTTTGCGGATGAATGGACTAAAATAATGCGTATAATTATGTCTGGTGTTCTGTGAGAGAAAGTATGCAAGGAAATTACTATAACTGTTCCAAGTTAGTTTTACATTAAATCCATACTAATATTATCCGTTTATTGCCCGTGGTCCACCCAGCTAGTCCACCTGGGTGAACCATGGGCAATTATTTTTCCCGTGGTCCACCTGACATCCCTATTATGTTTTCTAGGTGGACTATGGGAAATTATCGTGTATTGCCCATGGTCCACCCGGCAGTCCACCTAGGTGGACTAGCCGTGTGCTATGTTGGATTAAAGTGTATGTATATAATTCTTTATTTATTACTAAGTAAATAATGAAATAAAAATAATAACAAACTACAGAAATGTAACTCTTTATTTATTAGATACTAAATAAAAGCAAACTTATTTGGGAAAAACCTCAATCATGTGGAAATAATGATAAATAATAATAATAACGTGTCTTTTACTTGTTGAAAGTGAACAGTTCAAGTCTAGTTGATTAAAGCCCTTCTGTACTATTACATTTCATGGATATCATGTACGAGAGTGTAAGAAATAAACGTATTTTCTTTCTTTCTTTCTTTACATAATGTTTCTTGGAGAAATTTTATATATAACATTGACTGTAGACTAGTGAAGTGAAGTAGCGAGTGTTTATTTTTTGAATTTTTAGCTGGTTCGATTCCCAGCTTAGGTAATACTGATGTTGTGCACACAAAAAAACTGTGCCTCTACAAATAAAGTTAAGTTCTTGCTCAGCGGACATCGCTGCAGTGTGATAGTAGATGAATTATTTATCAATTAAGTATAAATTGTTTGTATTATTACTTTGATAGTATGATTTTACATTGCAAACAAAACACATTGACGGTTTCATAATATTTTATGTCAAATGATCTAGACAGGCGGTAGCGTCTCAAGCCAAGTTCAAGCTAACAGAACTGGCGAGCTGCACCGTGTGTAATATTACATGAACAATTTGGAGCCACTTTAGTCTATTTTGTTATGCACTATACAAAGAACTGAACTGATGAACTTCTTTATAAAATATTAGTTATTAGTATTTTGGCTTTACAATTTAACATAACTATTATTCTTTTGTAATACTACAATAAAAACATATTATGGACTTTCTGGTGAACTATGGGAAATTATTTTTCCCATAGTCCACCTAGGTGGACTAGCCGGATGGACCATGGGCAATACACGATAATTTCCCATAGTCCACCTAGAAAACATAATAGGGATGTCAGGTGGACCACGGGAAAAATAATTGCCCATGGTTCACCCAGGTGGACTAGCTGGGTGGACCACGGGCAATAAACGGATAATATTAGTATGGATTTAATGTAAAACTAACATGGAACAGTTATAGTAATTTCCTTGCATACTTTCTCTCACAGAACACCAGACATAATTATACGCATTATTTTAGTCCATTCATCCGCAAACTTATCACATCCACCATCTTATGTGATGGCGAGTTTCAGGAGTTGTGCCGAGCCAATATCTGTCATCGTATCAATTGTAATCACATCAATTTTCAAGAATAAAAAATCTGAAAACTCGACGTCAACTAAAAAGTTCAAAACACGCTCTTATGCTGTTATTTTAGTTCAATCTTTGATTTGGTGCCACCAACTGCTTAAAAGTAAGCTTCTTTTGAACTTCAAATAATCTAGGAGTACACATAGTAATAATAATTACTTCTTATCATTTTTTGGTCCGAGACTCGAGGGAGACGGGGGATGGCCATCTTCATAACTTAGGACCAGAAGGACTAGACGACTAATCGAAAGTTACTTTGATTATCAGGGGGTCTACTTCCTTAGCACGAAAGCCGTTCGACGCACATGCGGACGGACGGACATATTATGATTAGTTCGGGCCCAGATAAGCAAGAAAGACAAAATAATTTGACAGTTAACCCAGTTTATACACGAGTATTTGCCAGTCCAAAAAAATTTAATGTAGCAATTGTTTTGAAGGATCATCTAATTTCGGTCGCGAGGAGCGTATCTTCGTTGACGGACTTATAGAGGTTTCGCGAGCGAAAAAAAGTGTTCAGGACAGTTAAACGACGTCACGGCCACGACCTGGGCGTGTGAGTGGTTATCAAGTTGAAAATCTAAATCAAAATAAATTTTACAGATTGTAGTAGCTTGATGTGCTGGCGTATGTACGTTCCCGTGGGATAACCCCCGACGTCCACGCAGGCGAAGATACAGGCCACCTCTCTGAGAGACGGGCTGGATGATGGATTATACATATAAGTGAGAATGAGATCAGTGGAATTCCATTGGGTATCTACTTACTTATGTGTTTCTAGGTCTGACCTTCTCCACTTCACTCACTCTTCTTCTTTTTCATTTCTGTGATAAATCTTTTATTTTCTCTCTCTTTCTTTCACCAATGGACAGGCATTTACCTACACAGAACAGCAGGATATAGGTAAATACGTTTGATGCTCATCATGGCGATATACTCGTAAAGCAGCTCCGGTCTCAATGTGAGCTAGAAAAATGATCTCTTCACAACTTATGCTGCAAGACTAAAATGGTCGATTACGCAAGGATGGATAAAGTTGGAATGATCTTTCATGAAAATAGCTTAAAGCAGAACTGAACTACTATCGTAAAACTTTGCTAACATTTTCCATTATACCGGGAATATGTTTTAAAGCAGCATCTTCATGGGCTCAAAATCTCTTTTTTTACGTTCAATCCTTTCATTGAAGCCGGCCGATGACTTCAATCAAAGGATTGAATGTCGCTACGAATTGATTCAACATTTCCGCGCGTAGAGAAGGGTGCCGTAAATTTTTTATATTTTTTTGTTTTATTATAACAAAAAAGAAATTTCTGTGCCATAATAGGCTTTCATTCATCTTTTATACCCTGTTTTCGTCCAGACAGTAAAAAAAGTCAGCCAGTATACTTATTTAACCAAACGAACATTATAGCTTGCTCGTTATAACGTTATCATTACCGTCACCCAATCGATTTATCAAAACACTGTTGTGCATGCCTACCAAATGTATTCAATATGGCGTCAGTGTAATTTGCAAATAAGTAGGTAGCTACCTAGGTTCGATCAACATTTATTTTTTTCCGTGGCACATCAAGCCCATACTTATGTATGTGTCTACTATCCATAGCCCATCACAGACGTAGCTATAATATAGCTGAGCTATAATATATCTCTTGTAGCAAGCTACCACACACGGACACGATGATAATATGTAGGTATTATAACAGTTTGCCTTCATTTCTTATATGGTCGGTAATTTCATAAATTATTTTTCCATTTTTTTTTTTTTATACTAAATGTGTCCAGATGAAAAAGTCCATACTAATATTGTAAATGCAAAACTAGCTCACTTGGTGTTCTACGAACAAAAAATCTGCTGTTTAATACAAAAGTTCAATACCTATTTGACCAAAATGTATGAAACAGCAGATATTTTTGTGATTTCAGAGTTGATGTCCCATAGTGTAAGTTGTTCATATTCATGGATAGAACATCCTGTAGAAAAAGTCATCCGATATATTAATTTTAGCTACGTATGTGGTCACATAAAAATAGTATATTATATCGTAAAAATTATGCCTAGCTATGACTTATATAAATATATATTTATTATATCTGTAATGGGCTTCATCTAGAATCGTGCAACGTGAGACTGCTATAATTAACAAACTAAAAATAGAAAATAGATTCGTCCTAAAGAAATATCATTAATTATTTCTTAAAAAAACAAAAGCCATTACAACTGATTACGTACTTTTTTCTTTGGTCATAACAGAAAAAAATATTTTATGGCTCCCGCAAAAAGTCGCGAAGCGATGCGGCGAACGGTGCGACGCGACTTCTATAAAAACTTCATGTAAATTGTTCGACTAGAGTTGCGACGCGTCTGTCTACGGGAGCCTTCATCTTTAACTTGAAGTAACCTTCGAGAAAAGTGTTATTGTAAAGGGTTTCTATAAATAGGCGAAAGCACGATTTCGTGGGTCCTCCTCTTACTGTGATTGCGTCAGATGTGTCGAAGCGTTACAACTTTACAAGTTCCTTTACCGAGTTTATTTTACCGAGCACTCTCTTTATTTTCACTTTATTTAATCTATAGAATAAGTATGGTGGTTTGACATATTTTCCATGCAAAAGCTGTCAACCCGCAATTTTTATTCCCTATTTAAGGAAAAGTTATCTGACGTAAGAACAAGAGAAATATATAATGATCCTCTGAAAACATCAAATAATTTACGAACGCTTTTTTACTCAGACTAAGCTTTTTTAAATGATTATATTCTAAAAAAACTTTTTGAGCTTGTAATAATGCAGACTTTTTTAAACAAATGAGTCTCTTTTCAACTTTCTGGCCTTTTCTCATAGTTACTCGTAGTAACTTAGCTAAAAATTAGATGAAAATTAGATGAAAATTAGTTTGAATACTTAAATGTGTGAAACTAGACCCTGTAATATAATAGAATTTAGTGCGAAAATAACGCACTGACATTTTATGTTCTGCAGTGCTATTCTGTAAAAATCTCACCGTGATAATTTGAGTGAAGTGAGCTTAAAGTGAGCTGTCATTAGTGTTCCTCTCTAGCATCAGATGGAATGACAGCTCACCTCACCTAACTTCTCACGGTGAGATTCTTACAGAATCGACCGGCTGTTCAAATTACTTTAATTGGAAGTACGCGAATAATTATGTTGAAGAAAAAAAAACAAATAATCACTTTTTTGACCAAATTGTCCTTTTTAAGTCTGCAAAGCCACTATTTTAATAAGACATTGTACTTAATACATAGTAGGTACCGCACATATTCTAAGCCAAGGAAAAAAACCGGCCAAAAATAAGTTTGTATATCATACATGTAACCGAAAATATCTGAAAAACTACACAAACAATTTTCAGGGGGGTTTAGTTGTTTTTTGGTGAGTGGTGGGTGTCAACTCAACTTAAAGTCAAAGCATTTATATCAATTAAACCATTTACAGGCAATTTTGAATAGTCAAGAAGTCGGTCAGTCAGAAAAAATGAAGCTGAAAATATGTGTTGGTGAGGTAGAGGAATCTGGCGCGCGGTGGCCCTATTTAAATTTTATTGACTTTGGTTGGATAGACCTTGTAACACCTTCATGTATATTATGAAGTTTTTTTGCAAATAAATGAATCTGAATCTGAAAATCTGAATAGTTTTTGAGTTAGCTTCGATATCCACTTGTATCTTGATAATCTTGTAATACTTCCTGTCACTGTTGTTTACATAGCAAGTAGTTGCTTACGAATTGGTATGGAGAAGGTAAACGAATCGCGCGAATCGGTAAACGTAAGGTGGGACGCCCTCAGGCTAGGTGGAGCGACGATCTTCGCAGGATGGCTGGTAGCAGCTGGATGAGAGTTGCCGAAAATCGAGTTGAATGGCGTGCAATGGGAGAGGCCTATGTCCAGCAGTGGACTGCTATAGGCTGCTGATGATGATGGAGAACGTACCATATACAGGAAAAATATCTGTAGTGACTACAGATAGCGTTCTTTAGTTCAGATTCTGTACTAAGGAACATTGAGCAGTCAAATAATATATGCGGTGAACAGATTAAGTACTTTTTTACCATGGATTTAAGTAGATAGTTTTGACATAATTACACATTTGACACATTGTATTAAGTTTAGGTGTAATTAATTTGTGCGGGAAACTATTTGCATATATTTATTTTATGACGTTGGTATTTTTAATTATATAGTGTATTGTAATTGTTACTGCTGAGAACGTACTTAGACGTATTATTTAAAAGAAATCGTGGGGAAAATCAGTTGTTATTTTTTTTGTTTTATAATATGTATTTACGTAATCAGTAGATATTGTCTAAATAAGTTTTAAATAATTATAAACAGAAACACATTTACCTTAAAACAAGCTTGGGCTCCTTTTTCAATTAGGTACTATTAAAAGGGTGCATTGTGAAAGCTGACAACGTGGCAAACAGCTGTCAAATATGGCGCAGTTTTCATCAAGACTGCCAACGCGGTCACCGGTGACCGCGAACAATGGATTTTCTATTGTGTCTGTTGCCTGGCAGTCAACGTGTTAATTTAGTAATATCAAATTTATTAATTATTAAAAACAATGAAATCAATCAACTCAGCCAATTATAAACAGAAACACATTTACCTTAAAACAAGCTTGGGCTCCTTTTTCAATTAGGTACTATTAAAAGGGTGCATTGTGAAAGCTGACAACGTGGCAAACAGCTGTCAAATATGGCGCAGTTTTCATCAAGACTGCCAACGCGGTCACCGGTGACCGCGAACAATGGATTTTCTATTGTGTCTGTTGCCTGGCAGTCAACGTGTTAATTTAGTAATATCAAATTTATTAATTATTAAAAACAATGAAATCAATCAACTCAGCCAATTATAAACAGAAACACATTTACCTTAAAACAAGCTTGGGCTCCTTTTTCAATTAGGTACTATTAAAAGGGTGCATTGTGAAAGCTGACAACGTGGCAAACAGCTGTCAAATATGGCGCAGTTTTCATCAAGACTGCCAACGCGGTCACCGGTGACCGCGAACAATGGATTTTCTATTGTGTCTGTTGCCTGGCAGTCAACGTGTTAATTTAGTAATATCAAATTTATTAATTATTAAAAACAATGAAATCAATCAACTCAGCCAATTATAAACAGAAACACATTTACCTTAAAACAAGCTTGGGCTCCTTTTTCAATTAGGTACTATTAAAAGGGTGCATTGTGAAAGCTGACAACGTGGCAAACAGCTGTCAAATATGGCGCAGTTTTCATCAAGACTGCCAACGCGGTCACCGGTGACCGCGAACAATGGATTTTCTATTGTGTCTGTTGCCTGGCAGTCAACGTGTTAATTTAGTAATATCAAATTTATTAATTATTAAAAACAATGAAATCAATCAACTCAGCCAATTATAAACAGAAACACATTTACCTTAAAACAAGCTTGGGCTCCTTTTTCAATTAGGTACTATTAAAAGGGTGCATTGTGAAAGCTGACAACGTGGCAAACAGCTGTCAAATATGGCGCAGTTTTCATCAAGACTGCCAACGCGGTCACCGGTGACCGCGAACAATGGATTTTCTATTGTGTCTGTTGCCTGGCAGTCAACGTGTTAATTTAGTAATATCAAATTTATTAATTATTAAAAACAATGAAATCAATCAAGTCCACCTCTGGACATAGGCCTCTCTCATGCTGCGCCACAACACCCTGTCCTCCGCCTTTCGCATCCAGTCTGTCCCATCTTTTTGAGATTGACGGTCCATCTAGCTGAGGGGTGTCCCACACTGTGCTTGCCTGCTCGTCTGCTCCACCGGACATCGGTCCATCGACAAACATGGCCAGCCACACTGGCACTGGCACTGTAACTTCAGCAGCTTCCTTACTCTGCAAGCTATGTCGGTAACAGAAATAGGGTTTTTTCCGGATAATTTCAAAACAACGAAATATTTGACGGCTATTTGCGACGTTGTCAACTTTCAACATTCACAGCCTCAAGGAGCTTGTAACTGAAAAGTATTCTAAGTTCTTCAAGGTGAGCATAAAGACACAAGTTCAACGCCGATTTGCGATGTTTGAAAGTCTAAGAAAGTGACGATCAGAACTTAGTTTTTGAAGTTGTTTAATAATTTTAACAATTAGACTGAAACAGCTTCTTTAATTAAAGTTGATTTAAGTTATTAATTGCAGAGATAAGTTAAATTGCTTACCTACACACAACGTTTTTTTTTTGTATTATTTTCATACTTAGTTCTACCTACTGCAAATACCTAGAGATAAAGTAAATATAGTTTTATCAATATAAAAGATGGGTAGGTAAAAAAGAGGGGCCCGTGGCTAAATGTTAACAGCCGCACAGGTCGATCGATCAGGTTAAGCTACGCTTGCCGCGGTTGGTATGTAGATAGGTGACCATCTTTACATACCGAGACCCCTCCGTGTCTCGAAAAGCACGTTAAGCCGTTGGTCCCGGTTGTCATTCGTGGATCTTTGACAGCCGTTACGGGTAGTCAGAAGCCCGAAAGTCTAACAACCAGTCTTACCGAGTTATATCGTATTACCCAGTAACTGGGTTGTGGAGGTCAGATAGGCAGTCGCTCCATGTAAAATATTGGTATTCAGCTGCATCCGGTTAGACTGGAAGCCGACCCCAACATAGTTGGTAAAATGCTAGGCAGATGATGCAGATGAGGTAAAAAAGTGTTTGAAATGGTTTTCTGTAAATAAATCCTTGGCAAGTCGGTCGTGGCAGTTTTTCTTTTTATTTACCTGGCTTTCCGCGGTTCATCAGAAATAAAATGAAATAGAAAATTGGATATCAATCCAATTTTCTATTTTATTTTCCTGAAGTATGTACCATCAAATATTTTTACAAACCTATGTACATTGTACAGAGGCCAGCACATCAACCTACCCCAATCTGTCAAATTTTCCCAATTGAATATGAACCTTAAACCTTTGTGGTAAAGTTGAAAATCTATCAAAGAAATTTGACAGATTGGGGTAGCTTGATGTGCTGGCCTCTGTACAAATATTTTCCTTACATTTCCAGTCCTGTTGATCTTTAACATTTTCGCCGTCAAACACGTCAACAATATGACACGACCCAATTTCATAAACACTACTTCACCGTCCCCTTTCCCTTAACTTCAAAGGTGTCATATCCTTAAGAGGTCTTCACCCTTTTTTTTTTGGTGCGCGTTGGATATCCTCTTGGATAGCCTCCATCGTGAGGGTGACAGGAGCATGTCAAACTCTTACCGGCTAAAAGAACCGCGGCGTTCCACCTCTGCCTATGGCCGGGGGTGCGGGATTCGCATAAGCATTCACCGCTCTCCCGACTGGCCTCGACCCGATGAGGTAATGGCGCAGCCCTGCCCAAGCTGGGCACTCATCCAATGTATGCTGCGCCGTATCCTCAGGGCAAGCCACACAGTGGTGACACACCGGTGTCTGCTCCCGACCTATACGACACAGGTACTTCCCAAACCAGCCGTGGCCAGAGCGTACCTGCGTCAGACGGAAGCTGAGGGTGCCATGCCGCCTGTCGATCCACGCGTACATGACGGGTCTTACCGCTGCTTTAACGGCGTGCCCCGCAGTGGGTTGCGCAAGTCACGTCTCCCATGCCGCCCTCAGGGCCCGGTGGAGCTCAGACCGTCGTGCTTAATAACCAGAGGCAGGGAATTTTTCTTCACCCTGAAGATATCTTCAATGTTGTTCAAGGGCGCCCTCCCGAAGGTCTCATCAGCAATCACAAAGACATTGAACGCGCTCCAAGGACTGTTTAATTAACGTAGACACGAAACTCGCGATAGATCTTAAGATACGTGGAGGTTGCGTGACCGCAGTTTGCCGAGCAATTGCCCACGAAGATATCCTGATGACTGAGGCTGATTAGAGCTATTTGCATTAGTGCTGACCATTTGAACTGAGACAGAGTGCTGTAACGTGTAATTACGATAGTCATTCCTGTGGAGTTTGTGATTAGAAGTGTAAGTCTAAGTCTTTGTGAGAAATAGATAGTAGGGTTTTCACGGTAAGTTTTTACAGAATAAACCTTTAATTTTTTTTTTTTTTTTTTTTAATTAGCTTTTTAATTTACTAGACCAAACAGTTGATGATGATGATGATGAAGGGGCTCCCTTTTCCGCACTTAGACTCTCATTCGGTCCGTTGTGCGTGGGGATTCTGGCTAACAGAGCCAGCCTAGCTCCGCCCAAAAGCACAGAAGCTTCCTGGGAGCTTCGCAGGCTTCGCGGAGCGACCTCATTGTTCCGAGGATTTCTGCACGTTGAGAAGCCACGGCCTCGCATTCCAGGACAACGTGGGCGGCTGATTCCTCGGCGTCAAGGCATCCCCTGCAAAGGGGGCTGTCTGTGGCGCCTATGTTGAAAAGATGTTTGTTAAGGAGGTTATGGCCCGTAATTGTACCTATTATTATTCTAAGGTTATTTCTACTCAAGCTGAGAAGTTTTTTGGTTAATCGCGGGTGTATCATTGGTAAAGCCAATTTTGACTGTCTACAGTCTGTTGCCCGTGACCATCTGTTGTTATGGAGTTCGGTCGATCTTTGGCGCATCCACGCACGAAATTGTGAGAAAGGCAGAGGAAGAAGTGGGTACGGGCCTAGCACCATCATCTCAGAGCCTCTCTTCGCAAGTTCATCTGCAGCATCATTGCCGCAAGATCCGTATCCTATGCCCTTTGATCCACTGGAGAGTAATACGATTGAACGTTGATAAACTTTCCAGAGCTAGATGGCATTCGAAAATTAGTTTGTTGTTAGTTTGTTTGCTTCCTAAAGCTTTGAGCACAGATAGGCTGTCGGATAGGAATTTGATGCCGTAGTTCCGTATGCCTAAGTGCTTTACTGCTGTTGCAGCTTGTGTTAAGGCAACACATTCGCATTGAAAAATCGAACTGTGTGCGCCTAGTGGTATGTGAAAGTTGATATTGAGGTCAAGGGAGTGTACGCCAGCACCTGAACCGTTTTGTGTTTTTGAGCCGTCTGTGTAGATTCGCACTTCATTGGCTCCTGACTGATCCCTTACTTCCTGAACAGTTTGTATAATATAGTTTTTGTTGAACTTTACTTGGTTTGGTGTTCTATCACACGGTAGACCAAACAGTTATTATACAACACAATGACAAAAAAGGTCGATCGCTGTTGACATTTATATCTAGCAAATAAAAAATCTAAGTTTAGGTATTTTATAACCTTCTTCAAATTAATTAGTAGTCATGAAAACCAATCAAACAAAGCAACAGCACCTAGCCTAGGATCCTTCAGTTGTTTTTTTTTTTTTTTCAATTTGACCTAATGTGGTCACCGGAAAAAATAATCACAAAACAAATATGACATGATTGAATGTTAGTCAAAAAGTCGTTGGTAACCGTATGATTGATGAGTATAGCGTATGGAAAGATAAATATTTATGATAATGGCCACAAAATATTTACTTTCCTATCTCTCCCGGCAAAAATTCGGCGCCATGTCGGGTTTTAATCTCTAGGATACTTGCAAATACCTGGACAGGAAAATGGAAAACCTTATGTTCGATATTTAATATTGGAAAAGCTGTTCTTTATTTTAATGAAAACCCGTTGCCGAATAAATGTTTTTGCAGTAAAATTTTGCGTTGTCCTATTTAATTATTAATCAACATTACTTTTAGATTATCCTTAATCTGTAAATCACCTGATATCGCTAAAGAAAATTCAGCTAATGCATAAGTAAAATGTCATTTTATGTGAATACTAGCTGCACCCGTGGTTTCACCCGTATAAGTTTCGATCCCGTGGGAATATCAGATAAAAGTGGTGAGAAAAAAGTATCCTACGTTGTGTGTTGTGTGTGTGTGTGTGGCAAATTTCATCTAGTTTTTTTGTGAAAGAGTAACAAACATCGTTTAAAATATTATAGATAAAAAATAATTGTTCAGAAAATATGTTTCCTCCACACAAAAGAGCCATCGCTCAGCATAATGCTGTGACACATAGCACGGAGCTACAGGGCTGGTAGACTTTCAGACATTTTGATTTTCAGTAGCAAAAAAATATAAAAACCCGACTGCAACTAAGAAGTTCAAATGACTTTTCAGTTCAGTCAGTGGCAACAAATTTGAGATTGAACTAAAATAACTGCATCACTCTGCCACGACTACTGAGCTTGTTTTATATTTCTTCGCTGCAGTCGGATTTTTTCATTATTGATGTAATTATTTTCAATTCGTTACGAGTGGTTAGAAGCCCGAAAGTCTGGCAACCAGTCTTACCAAGAAGTATCGTGTTACCCAGTTACTGGGTTGTGGAGGTCAGATAGACAGTCGCTTCAAGATTGATTTTGAGCCGGTCCGCTACTATGTCAATAATCCGCAGATTGGCACTTGTCCTGGCAATGCCATGCAATACGGTCTGGCCTTTGGATTCTCCGCTGTAAAATGGACATAACCTCAAGCTTTACGTTTGAACACAGCAAGTTTTACCTTATTCCGCCACAGGGAATGTAATATTGGCATGTTTAAACTCCTTTATCGGATTATGGATAGTTTAATTTCATAGTAACGGACGAGCTTTGATGATGTTGCTCATACTCAAAGCATATACTTCAATTAAACCATTAACAGGCACTTTTGAATTGTCAAGAAGTGGGTCAGTCAGAAAATATGAAGCTAGAGTTGCACATTCCAAAGCCTGGTAGGTACCTATGGAGAAGAACGGGCAAGAAACTCCTTGGACACTATTTTAACATATTGAACGACACTGAACGAGATACTTTAGAAGTTTTATTGTCATTACGTCGAGGGGCGTTGAGTGTCCCGTACAAAAATATTAGTTACGTCATTAATGTGGAATTTATATATATATGTGACAACGATGTAATAAAAAACGTACACGTTAAAAGCGTCCAGAGTACAGCAAATAGTAACAAAACAAACAATCCATAATAAAATAATTAAAAATAAGCCGAGGCAGCTAAGTGATGACCGGCCCCAAATGACGCCGCCCGTTCACGGCATACTATAACTAAGTAGATACGGAACTGTAATTAATTATGTTAATGAAAACCCATTGGCGTTCATTAATTAAACTAGCTTCTGCCCGCGACTTCTTTTGCGTGGAAGTAATTAGTAGTTAGTCGTAATATACGAAAGTAATAGCCACATTTTTATAAAACTCCCTCGGCCCCCATGCACCGCGTCGCATCGCATCACCCCGCCCGCGCTATTACTTCATTTTCGCTAAGCGTTCTTTCGGACTTTTTTTTCTCTTTTGGTCGTCACTCAGGGTCGTAGCGTGATGGACGTGGATAATACAAAACTTCGCCTTATAACCTTCATCAAAAATTTGGTTATTAAATGCAACACAACCCAGATTTGTTTTTCAAATCCGATTGATGCTTAGTTCCAGAGATTGAAACAAAAAAACTCAAACAAACAAACTCTTCAGCTTTATTATTTTTGTATAAGTATAGCGTGGGTACGTAAGTGCTTTCTGTACTTCAAAGTCAAAGTCAATACTATTTTTGAGGGAGCATTCTAACGTCAAGTCGGTACGTAAAAATGGTCTCTCAAAATAAGTTTTTATCACTTCTTGTGTAAGAATGGTTAGCCGGGGAGTGGATTTGAGCTTCATAGGCATCGTCCTAATAGAACGCGAATGCACGATCATCGTAGGTTCACGCGAATTTTACTCGAACTCGAATAGGTGTTCTAACTGACAATCTCACGACGCGGTCGCGCGACTCAGAATCTACGACGCAAAATAGGTCATCCAAATATGTCCGTTTCCGTTTTATGTTGTTGGTACCGACCGTGTCAGTGCCAAACTAGGTACTCCACGGTCGCTCGCGTCGTAAATTCGCGCGATGATCACGTATTCGCGTTCTATTAGGACACCCCGTTTTTTCTATCGCGCGAACACGCGGTGGTCGCGTCGCTTACTCGCGCGATGATCATGCATTCGCGTACTATTAGGACGATGCCTTACGGCCGAACCCAATAACCTATTTTCAGTTAAAGACTTGTATTATAATAATCATACAGATGGCTACTGATATAGATTATTGGGACGTTAAAACCAGAGATAGAAAGGTTTTCTACCTCCAATATGCCAAAACTGTTGATAGATTGGTAATTGGGTGCGGCCGTTTGACAACAATAAATTAAAATTATGCATGTATGAAAAGTAGTTTTTTTCAGGAATCCTATATTATATTGCTTTTATATGGAAAATCGTTCAGTTTATCGAACAGAACCACCCTCTGAAATATGTTGTGTATGAGGACGTAAACGCAAAAAACGCAAGTTTTATAATGCCTAAAAGTATATGATCAACTACAGTAAAATCAGAAAAATATATATTCTTCAGGATATATGCTAGTTAGATAGTGTGTTGAAAACATAATACAACAAATTTGTACTACGATAGAAAAAAATTATGAAGATACCTCTCTTTTCACAATAAAAACCATACTTATATACATTACCAGTGTTGTGTCATCGCTCTTCTCTTTCTTTTTTTGCAGTCCGACAGTGACCGCGCTTTGGGTCCCCTTATGGACGTAGGCATAATACAGTAAAACGCACATCAGTGGTAACAAATTGTCATTGACTGCACCTTTATTTCGTAGCAGTAAGGGCGGCAGGTGCGCACGGCTACACATCAACCAATATAAGCTAACTTCTGATTGTACGAAAAACCTATACAATGCTAGGTCAGATATAACTGGAAATGTATAGCTTGATGTGTCACCGTGTGTCTAAGTATTAATAAATACCACTGTTGTTCGGTTAACTGTACCTCGTTACCCATTTTTACTCATCATTTAACACATTTGTTTCACATCTGAAAAACTGGCTCATTTTTAGCTTTGAAATATTATACCAAACTTTTCGAAAAAGATTTTCGTGATCATTATTTCGTTTAGCCGCCAGAGTCTCTATTTTCTTTTCGAATGCTCTCAGATGTAACATCGTCGATCCTCGTGTTACTTTTATGACCTACTTACTCAACGGGTTTCGGGTTCACGTAACCGATTTCTAATTTACTATGGGGGTAAGCTTATCTGTGCTAAGTTACTTAGTCAAAGGAAACTAGTTAACGTTTCTTAAGACGGTTTTGTACCTATCTTCAATATCATCGCGATGTTCAATTTTGGGTAGTTGATTTGATACAGCGTAGGCAATTGTGTAGGTATGTACTGTAGCGAAATAAAACAAGAAGAATAAACACTTCGCTAATAAATACGTTTAATTTTGGTGTTAAAATAAAAATAATCCTTTTCTATGGAGAATGAGTGAACTTAACACCTTGTTCCTCATACCTCTATACGATCATCAATTACAATTGATTAACTATTTTTTGTAGTTATCTGAAATGTTTCATTGGTATTAGACTGTGGTATCAAAATGTAATTCGCAATTGACATTTTCCTGCGTAACCAAATTGGGTACCGCTCACAAAGACCGTGGTCTTTGTGAGCGGTACCTCCTAATACCAATACCAATGAAACATTTCAGATAACTACAAAAAATAGTTAATCAATTGTAATTGATGATCGTATAGAGGTATGAGGAACAAGGTGTTAAGTTCACTCATTCTCCATAGAAAAGGAAGGATCCTCCGACTAGACGGGTGTCATGTCTGGTAGGCAACTGCCCGACGATTGATGTCGGCTGTTGAATATATGCTAGTCGCGCGGTAAACTCTACTTGCGCGATGCAGGATTTTGCGTGACGTCAGTATGATGCGTAGTTTTTATGTGGCGATGTACGAGAGTTGTGGCGGCATCTGACCATAGGGTCAGCAGGTTTAATAATAGGCTTACGGTATCACAGGCTCAATATAATTAAAGATAACAATAGTGGTACCATTTTCCTTCTAATCACTAGCGCGATTTTTGTTAGACCAGAAACTTGCTGCTATTGCGTTTTAAGATCACGATAATTTAAAACAATAATTCAGGACTATTGTTTAGGGCACCTATGACTCTTTGATCGTCTGTTCGACAACGTAAATAACGCAATGAATTCTATCGAACTGTTAAAATGCAATTGTTAGTGTGTTACGAAACTACCCCGCAGCTAGGCCCACTAACAGAAAAAAAAGAAAAATACTTGGTTTATATATAGTTACAATACAAATAACAACTTCATCAATCCGTTTATCAAGCCGGTAGTTATCACGGTCGGTCAGCGTTACGTTCGCTGATAAAATCAGAAGATGATTAGTATTCATTAAGCAGTGGAAAATCAGCTAAATTTAATTATATAAAAATACAAGCATACATAAATAATACTTGTTTTTATAAATTTCTGATCGTATCAAATTCTTATAACACGCGGTCCAGGAAAACTGGTTGCTACGCGGAACGAACTTATAAGTAGGTACCTACTGTTGAAATTTAATAATAACTACAAATGCTACGTTAACTAAACAAACCTAACTAAAACTGTAAACAAACTAAAATATAGCATAATAATTAGCCTACAATGTGTCAACTGCCACCACCATCCACAACGCAGGCACAGTGCGGGTTGGGTAGAAGTCACAACGGCTCGAAAATATAATCACCGATAAGTTTATTATACTTTCGCCGCTTGAGGTTTTCTGCAGCAGCACAGCACGCCGGTAACGCGAGGAAGACGTCTGGCGCAAGAGTTTAGACACACGTTGCGTCCCACACTAAAGGCCTACCCACCCACTATACCTACTTAAATCATTATGAAAAAGGATGAAGTAGGTATAAAACTTTGCAAAACGCAAAAGTAGATTTTGGCATTCCGTGTTTTTCTTTGCATACTTTATAGAGCGTATCTTTATGAGTATCATAAAAAGTACGTCGTAAACACCATTACAGTATGTTAACTTTTTGTAATTCTGCTTCTTGTCATGTACAGTCAACAAAAGAGATAACTATGCGGGATCGTCGGATATAGTTGAAGTTTAGTAAGAAACTGATGGATGTTGTCGACTGTAATTTAGTTTGATAAAAGAGTTGTCAAGAGTTGTTGTTGTTGTGAGTTGTTGTTGTTGTTGTGAGTTGTAAATTTGATGTCGTTTTAATATCAAAATTTGATTATATAATATTCAATATCATTTATCATTCTCCTGTCCTTATCCCAATTTATTTGTGGTCGGCGCAACATGTCTTTGCCATACTTCTCTATTAGTCGTCATCTCTGTAGTCTCCCCCTTTCTAGCCATCATGAATATTTAATATTCAATAATAATTTAATATTGCACTGCATTTAATAAACTGTCGGTGTCTGGCAAGTACAGATTGTTGTCAATAAATGTGCCCACGAGACCTGTTAATACGTCCCTTATCATTTGTTCTCCTTCTTCTCGAACATGTCACATGCTTCGAGAGATTTCACGCACTGAATCATTTCAATGAAAATATTATGTAGTATCACTGTAATTGTTCTACATCTGTGCCTTTCTTAGGTTTAATTAATTACCTACATGTAGATTAAGAGAGATTAAACGCAATTTTGGTTTCAAGCAGTGTTATTAAAATCGGTCTGTGTTTATGTCATTTCAGGTCAAAGGCCTCTTCTCATACAAAGACAATAAGGTAATGAGTACAAAAAGTTTTACAAGATATCTTCACGTGCTATTGTAAAATCAGGATGGTCAATTATTTCACACTTTGTTTCAAAGTCAAGGCCACAGTCTCACCGGAAATCTGTAGACTTGTAGGTATTATTTATGATATACCTAGCAAAAATGTTTACCTTAATAATTTCCCATTACGGGTTTATTCAGTTTGCAAATTCTTAAATGTTTGTAGTATTTTTTCGCCTAAAAGAAAGATTCTGGTCCTCACGAGGTCATGACACCTACCCTCAAGAAGGTATGAATTTGTAATAATGCAATAAACACGATTCTAATAACTTAACAACAACAAGAAAAACTATCTCTCAACTTAACAACACAACACAACTTTTTAACTTGGCAACAAGAAATATTTTCCTAAATTTAGACAAATAATTATAAAAAATCAACGATTGGCAAATCGTAGATTTTTTTAATTATTTGTTTCCATGATATTTGCAAACTTTTTGTAGAACAGAAATATAAAATAATACAGTTATCTCGATAGAAAAGCATCACGAAGGGACCTCTAATTTCCTCTCATTTATGATTGGCGGGAACTAGGAGCATATTTTTATTTTATTTCACAAATCGAGGGTGTACACAGACAGATACAATCTATCTTACACGTACTTGTACGCACGCATCCTTTTTTTTTTTTTTTTTTTTTAAGGATGGGAAATCATCCAATGACTTACGTGACGACGGTGGAGCGGAAGGGAGTGTTAGACTCTTACTGACTAAAACCCATCCGTGTTCCTTCCTTAGCCCTTTATATTCCAGGGCAGCGGTAACCCTTTCGGACAATCCCGCTGCCCCGGCAGGCTTCGGCCCTAACGGGCCCCTCCATGTCTGCTGACATCTCTTTGAGGCGCGCGTGGAACACATACGCGCCGTCCGGCACGGGCCTGGTCCTGATCGGACGGCGAGCTACCCATTACTCGCCGGCCGCAGGCCCGCGCCTACGGTGGCCGGGAGTCGTCACGCGGCTCCCGACGCCCGGAGCGTCTACCGCGGCGGCTGGGACGGGCGGCTCTCTCCGCTCTCTCCCTCGCCCATCCCACCACCTCCTTCGCTAGCATGACTGCTTCGCAGAAGGAGGTGACTGCCTCCCACTCCCTCTCGCCCCGGACCATGGCTTGGACCAGGGCCGGGCGCGAGAGGTCGCCGCCGCTGCCGATCGCCTCTACGAGGACACGGCGGTGCTCTGCCCAAGCGGGACAGACCTCCACCTTGTGCACCACCGTGTCCCCTGGGCGATCCTCGCAGTGGTGACACCCGGGCGTTTCCTCCCGCCTGATTATGTGCAGGAACCTCCCGAAACATCCGTGTCCGGTGAGGACCTGCGTCAGGCGACGCACGCATCCTTAAAAAAAATCTTTCCTTACATTGCATCTCATGGTAGCGGTGTTGGCAAGGGTGAGAACACTGACAACAGTCTTATCACGGAGCGTATCAGCACCCCGGGCACGGACACAACAGAGCGATTTACATTTTCTTCAATTTACTGCACAACGACTAGAATTACTTATTGATCTCTGTTTTACAAGACGATGTATCCCGACTGAGTAGGTATTTTGTATTCAATTACATACTGTGTTACGTGGCGGAGGATAAAGATTTTAAAGAAAGAGAGGAACATATTTTATTTGGGACACGCACAGAAAATACAAACAATAAAAAATTGGAAATTAAAACGAACAAAACAAGCGAGAAAAAGACCCGTGAGAGGCCAAAAAGGCTTATAAGGGAAGAATAAAACAAGGTTTTCGCGTGACCAGAGAGACGGCTAGGCTATTTTTTAGGTAAAAGAATCAGTATTACCATTCAACGTGGATATTCTGCCCGTCTTTTGCGCAGTTTTCCTGTTGACAGCGATGTGGACGAATTTTTTGATGCTCTATGAATATTCCCCTTTTGTCCTTACAAATTATTATGGTTATTCTAATGCCTTCTGTCTTATAATAATGTATAGGTATATACATATTTCGTTATATACATTTTTATTATCATTATTCAGATTTTAAGAAAGTGGAACGGATTTGTGTAAAAAACAATCAGTTCTAAGTTTTAAAATAATTATCACGTAAAAAATTAAGTTAGATTGATACATGATAAATGATTTTTATTTTGTAAGTAGGTTTGCACAAACACTTTTACATGTTTTTTTCTTTTACACGATTAAAATTGCTTATTAGTCTTATAGGCTAGAAAGTAATTCATTATTAACAACCTGATTCATTTTAATGAAGTACAAAAAATCCGTATTGCAGGACACTGTTAGGCAGACTTCTCCAGTCGATCCTTGCCTACTTTCATCCAACTGCAGGCAGCCACCCTGTGAATATCGTCGTTCCACCCGAAGGCTTAAAATTTGCCGATTTAAGAAGATTTTGTTTTATACCTACCCCCTGGCTTGTGGCTAAGTAATATCAGCCGCACGGGTCGATGGATCAGGTTAAGCCACGCTTGCTGCGGTTGGTCCGTGGATAGATGACTCTGTTTACATACCAAAACCCCTCCTTGCCTCGGAAAGCACGTTAAGCACGCTCCATGTAAAATACTGATATTCAGCTGCATCCGGTTAGACTGGTAGCCTACCCCAAAATATTTGGGAAAAGGCTAACTAGGCAGATAATGCGACTTCTAACTATCCGTGTTTGGTACTTGTTTTTAAGTTTCTGCTCACCCTGTTTTGATTTAAAAAGCCCCTTTACGCTCGCAATCAAAACAGCCTTTATATTTACGAGTTCTCGTCTTAACTTGGGTGGTAAAAATAGCTCAACAAGCCTATCAATTAATACCCTTGTAATTACTGAATTGTGTTCAGAACTGTGAGGGCTTAGGGTATAAATATAGCCACAGATTTCTTTCTTTATTTCTTGTTATTCTTTGCTTCAGGAGTAAACATCATTACTTTAGGCAGCCAGACTCGCAATCCCCATAGTGACTGTAGTGTTAAACTTTTACGATGCCAAGACCTACTTGTCTGTCACACTTTCTGATTATCTATTGAGCGGCATATCCTCGGACAAAAAATTCAAAGACATATGACATCTAGCAACCCGCGCAGGGGCCGCGTGGTGGATACGGATACGGCACTCTCCCTCTCACCGAGAGGAGGCCTATGTGGCAGTAATAACGTATATGCTGATTATGATGCGACAGTGCTTATCTAGCGCTCTATAATCCATCTTCATACTCTAACAATAAAGCTCTAAGATATTGATTCACTAATAAAACTGCTTGTGTTTTATCATGGACTATAACTTTGGGGAATAAATACGCTATTCGTAACATTAAGGACTATTTATAGGTTTACGCAATAGGTTTGCGTACTGTGACGGCGAAGTTATTACAAAGCCTGTCGAGTACAACCTGTGGGAGTTTGTTATGATGCAAATATAAGGGGTAGGGGCAATTTAGTGGTTACTAGCGACCCCACCCCTGCTTTGTAAGGTTTTAATGGCTTTAATAATCATCGAGATTTTTTATGAGAATATATGTTAGTATAATAGTAATATATTATAATAGGTACTCGTAAACCTTCCCAAATTAATTCTCTATTATTTATTGTGAAACTTGTGTGGGTTTGAAAGAACCACTTTGTCACACAGACAGCCACGAAAAGCGTTTAACGTATAATATTTACACAGGGTAGGTAGATAAATTATTTGAGGTCATATTTTTCTCAGAAATCACAAGCAACAAACTTTCTTATTGTTCTTAAAGCAAATAAAATATTCGTTTGAAGTTTAATTTTTATGTTTATTTTGGGACAGTCTGTCCATCTTAAAAGAATAAGTTGGAGTTTCTGTCCTACCAAAAGTATGGAACAAGTTTTTTGCGATTTCTGACTTTTCTAGTGGGTCCAAACCTCAATTGGTCCAATAGAGTTTTTTGATCCTTATAAGAAACAGGATCGATTCGCACCTTCTCCGTCATATATTTGTTTTGTTTTACCAACAAGGTATTTTAACTAACTTATCTTTTTTAATATACTTACACGTGTTTCTGTGACAATAAAACATTTTTTCTCTCATTCTATCTTTTGCCGATCTTGTTTTAATTTACTCATTGCAACAATTACTAAGAAGTTCAAATTCATCAGAGAAACATAATTATACCAAAAACATAATTATTATAATATTATTAAGTCTGTCTGTACCTAATCCTTGTAAATTCCAAACAAGTCGATTTTACGCGTAGATGTTAAATTGATTTTGGTCTCAACCGATAATGCTGGTAGAATTTCCAAGCTAGCCACAAATGGTTTTCATTGGCTAACCAAATTGATTGCGGGTAGCTGCAAATGTCCGTGTTTGTATCCGTTTATTTTTATGGCTGTCAGAAAGTTTCTCTAGTACTCCGCCTGTTTTGAAGGTAAAATTTTCGTGGATCTGAAGGACGGGTAACATGGTCTTAATGTTGGATTGACTATAAAATAACATTATGTCTTCTTCTAAGAAAACAGTAGAGGTGGCATCATCCTTCTCTTGTCCTTATCTCATTTATTTTGTGTCGGTGTAACATGTGTCCTTCTTCCCTGCTTCTCTATTAGTCGTCATCTCTGTAGTCACTCTGTAATATTTGCACCAACGACAGCCCCATTTTGGAAGAGACCGCAGAAAGCGATAAGACCGCCCATTGTACATTTTGTAGTGTTTGATGTACTTTTTATTCAGGTTATGTATTTTTGTGGTGTACAGAGGCCAGCACATCAACCTACCCCAATCTGTAAATTTTTCCCAATTGAATATGAACCTTATTCCTCTGAAGTAAAGTTGAAAATCCATTAAATAAATTTGACAGATTGGGGTAGCTTGATGTGCTGGCCTCTGTACAATAAAGTATATATAAATAAATAAATAGTCAACCCCCTTTCCAGGCATATCATCTTTTACACAGTTCATCCATCATTTCTTTGGTCTTCCCTTACACTTCACAACATTTACCTCATTTCTCCGAATCATATGCCCATATAATACATATCCCATACAGGTGTACAGTATATAATAGTTTAAAAGTAGTACCCACACCTCAGAACAAAATAAAAAACCAAGACAGAGCGCTGAGAACGATACAGTGAAGTATGCCAAAACTACACCTCCGCTCTGCCATGTACATACACGCTCACACGCATACATTTACAATCAAACTACACCACACTAAGTGCACACATTATCTGCCTAGCCTTTTCCCAACTATGTTGGGGTCGGCTTCCAGTCTAACCGGGTGCAGCTAAATACCAGTATTTTAGATGGAGCGACTGCCTATCTGATCTCCACAATCCAGTTACTGGGTAATACGATACCCCTTGGTAAGACTGGTTGTCAGACTTTCGGGCTTCTGACTACCCATAACGACTGTCAAAAATCCACGAATGACAGCCGGGACCAACGGCTTAACGTGCTTTCCGAGGCACGGAGGGGTCTCGATATGTAAAGATGGTCACCCATCCACAGACCAATTGTTATTATATAGCCACGGGCCCCTCTCCACACTAAATGCACACATGTTTACGAAATCGGCTTCACTTTACTGTTGACAGCCTCTGTCTTGGTTTTTTGTTTGGTCTGAGACCCACACTTACATTTCACCAGGGGTCAGTCTTTTGAGTCTTTTGCCATCAACCAGGAATTTATCCAGACTCCGGCCTGCTGCTGAGTGGGATCATAATTTTTTTTTTCATCATATGGGATGTGTATCACCCAATAACACTTTGCCCGACCTGAGGATCGAACCCTTGACCCCACTAGACGAACAAGGCAAGTGTTCTCATATCAATTATTGACAACGGAAACATGATCGTAATTTTATTACACTCAGGCTAATATTGGATGTCAAAGGCCGTGGGAGTAGATACCTCTTAAGCCTAATTGATTATCGAAACGGCAAGGGATGAAAAAAATATTTGGGCCTCAATCATTACTTTTTGTACCAAAATATTATTTCGTTATATTTATTTCCCAAATGATTTGGTTTTCTATAAGGAAGGAAGTAATAATGTTATTTAGAAAATTAATCTGAAGTTGGTTGCCTTTTTTTTTAAACCAGGAAATGCTCATACATTCTTTACTACCACGGGGAGATAGTGCAGTTATGTGGGACTCTAACCCACTAAAACTCCACGGTGTCCTCCTCTGCCGCTTACGGCGGGAACACAGGCACGCGTTAGCACTCATCCGTGAACCCGCTGCGACTGTCCGTCACCGGACCCTCCTCTGGGGAGTACTTCCCATCACCGGCGCACCAGAACACATAGCACGCCGTGGCCACCAGAGGGACCAAACTACCATATGGTCGCCAGACGATCCAGTGTCTGGGCACCCTTGGTCCTCCTGCGACGGGCCAGGTCATTGGCCCCTCCGCCTGCCAATTTTCGGCCGCAGAGGATAGGGAGAGCGGCCAAAGTCATACCAATACTCCTCCTCCCCTGCGGCCCCACTACGTCCGCCATCAGACGGTGGCGCCCCGTCAAGGCCGCGGAATGTAGGGAGAGCGGCGCATTGCAATACCCGGCACTCGTCTCCCGCCGCGGCCTCCAACCCTCAGCCGAGATGCTTCCCATACGACATCGCGGCCCGCCTCATTTGCGATGTCGCCCAAGCGGCACCGCAACCTATTTGGTGGCCCCTACGTCGTCAGCTTACCGGCACAAACCCTGACGAGCGGCCCCTCCTCGGCTTCCTCTTTTCTTCACCGTGGGTGACCAAGTCACAGCTACTAAGCCCCCCCGCCTTGACAATGCGGGAATCCACCGGGGGGGGAAGTTGGTTGCCTGAACAAGCGTAAGGCCCGGCTCCACCAAAGCCGAGGCGAGATGAGAGGAGAGGAGATGTGTTAGAAACAACCAATAGGATTTCGTTATTTGCATAACTCGTCTCCGCTTAGCTTCAGTGGATACGGTTGACGAAAGAAGAGAAGAGATGTCTCAAAACGGAGATGTGAGTTGTGCCTCGCAAGTTGGCGATGACGCGCAGCGACGATGAGACGTGAGCGGCGCCGGCGTGTAACGAGCGGCACCACTAATTCCTCTGCGTCGCACAACCTGCGTTTGCAGCACGCAGCTCAGCTCCGGTCTAGCCAGTGGCTCAGCTTCGGTAGATACACCCTAGCTCTTAAGCATCTCTTCTCCTCTCCGCTTCGCACATCTCCACCCATCTCCACGGAGTGAAAATGAGAAAATGAAATGTAATCGAAATTTTTACTTATTTTTTATAGTCGTCAGGTCCGTGGCGGACGCGAGTAGTTCCATGGACGAGGCGTAGACGAGTCATCGAGTCGTGGATCCAAAACTTCACGAACTTTTTACATGCTAACACCGTGCGGCGTCCGTGTCCTGTCCAAGTCTTGGTCTCTACAAATCGACCAGACACGGACATGGCTCGCTTCTTCTTTATAAAAATGATAACCAGGAATGGTGATTGTCGTGCAGTCTGCCCTTTCCGTAACGTTAGTTTCATCACTCGTGGGGGCCTTTTAGTAACACTCCAGTGACCCATGCTGCCTTAGAAGAAAAAAAAACTTCTCCTGCTATAAAATATTCTAAGCTACATTTATTCTCGTCGGAACATCATCGGTCTCACTCCATTAGCATCTCCGCACCATTTGTCACGTCGTTCACTCCGTAGGTAGTGCGCAAACACCTTTGTCACGGTACTACAACTTTGTGTCACGTTGTCTTGCATGTCTTGTAACACGCGAGTCTTGCAAGTTTGCAGCAGAAGGGAGCTAACAACACGGTTTTCCTTTTTTATTATAAAGAAATACAACGGGGTACGCGTAACACTTAAAAAATTAAAATTTATTGCAATTTGTTTCATTTTGACAGATCACCAGACCCACGTTCATTGCGGTACTTACGTTGCTGAGCAGACGAATTTTTCAAACCTATGAAGCAATTTATTAGCAATATCCTTCAAAACTCTCGGATTATCATCGAAAGTGTGTTACGAAATTAGGGTGCGTAATGTATATGATTTAAAAATGATGTTTAGAAAGATACTTTAAATAATAGAGACTAATTAAAGTGACGCAAGTAGTTACAAAATAAGTTAAAGGGTAAATATATATAATGGATCTGTGTAATTCTTCAGAAAGTCCATTGATCATCATCATAATTATTTTGGCCTTATACCAATTTATTTGGAGTCGGCGCATCATTATGTTATTAATTCTTCCATGCTCCTTCATTAGACATAATGTCGGTAATCACCCCTTTCCTAGCCATATCATCTTTCACATTGTCCGTCTATCAGTGAACGAAAATAAACATTTCGTTCACAGCCGTCTATAGAGAGGGCGCACAGGTCGATCGATCAGGTTCAGCTACGCTTGCCTCGGTTAGTCTGTTGATGGGTGACCATCTTTACATACCGTGACCCCTCCGTGCCTCGGAAAGCACGTTAAGCCGTTGGCCGTTGGCACTTAACCAGTAACTGGGTTGTGGAGGTCAGATAAGCAGTTGCTCCATGTAAAATACTAGTATTCATCTGCATCCAGTTAGACTGGAAGCCGACCTCAACATACTTGGGAAAAGGTTAGGCAGACGATGACACTGTCCCTCTCTTAAGGCATTTTGACCCCGTTTTTAAATAACAAGTAGTAGATACAGAATCTATGCATATATTTAAATATTAAACTGTCCTCAATTTAGGTCAAAAGGTTTTAAAAAATGTTTTTTTTTTTTTACAAAATGCATACGTGCCTCTGCATAAAATGAAACAAACAAGAATAAATAATTTATGAAATCCGATTGGTGGTTCCAGAGATTAGCGAGTTCAAACAAACAAACAAACTCTTCAGCTTTATTATGAGTAGATATAGATTATAGCTTGAATGCCAGTTTCCTTCCTAACTACCTCACTGAGGTACTCATATGTAATCTATTACATTAACAAGTCCTTACAAAATAAACAAACATTTCATAGCCTGGTTTATCTTGGCATCTGCATCACAGTTCACAGCATAGTTTTGCTTAATTGAAGCATCCTGGCTTTGACTTGTTACTTCATTTAGTTACGAGAATCACGTAATATTAATGTAACACTATTGTACAAACTGAATGGTTTAATCTGCATTCGCGATTTGCCAAAAGTGTAAAGAAATACGAGTTTATGGAAAAATAACTTTTAATCCTACACCAAAAAGTTCAGTTTACTCTACAATTTCAATTTTTTTTTTTTACTTTTTCATTTGTGCTAGTCACTCTGAAATCAACTTAATTCCCATTAAAATAAAGTTGATATTTGTTTAACTTTAAATAATATTAATTTGAAACATAAGTTTGAATAGACTTTACTTAACATATATTTAACTTCACACCATGTTTCCCTCAAAATGTGGGTAACCTGCCTAACCCGGGCAAATTTTTCCAGTTATGTTTAAGTCCCATGTAGGTCACAGTATATCGTACTATGATGTAAGTACAGTCAAGAACCCAATATTATTACGAACTAATATTGCCTGGAGGTGTTCGTAACTTCATTACCCGTACTTGAACATTATGTTGTAGCACATAGCACGGAATCACGGCGCCGGCAGCTTCTAAAGACGGCAGTTAGAACTAAGTAATACAATTCATACATACTCGTACCATAACATCACGCCTATAATCCCCAAAGGGTTAGGCAGAGTTGTAGGTACAGTGAGGGAGCGAAGCGCAGAGGAACATCACCATATAATTTAAACAACGATTTGTTATATCTATTGAGAGGAGGGACTTTACATTATCAAGTTATTTCTAGCACTTTTTCTCTACTAACCTAAAATACCCAATAAGAATATTTGACGTCTGCTTAAACATTCGAATGGAACACGCTGTCAATTATGACCAGCCTGTACCTACTATTAAAAGTAAGGCTACATAGCTGCATAGATAGCCTCTATAGTACCCATAGAGCACGCACATTTTGCTAGTTATGTTTAAGTCCTATGTAACTCTACAGGCTGCTATTGAGAATTTCCAAATAGAAAAACAGAATAACACTTTGCCCGACCTGGAAAGCAAACCATGGACCTAATGCTCAGCAGTAGCGCTTGCGACCTAAAGACCAACGAAGCAGTCGACAATATGCCGTGGTTTATAACGTCTAATTGACCTTTATGGCTTACCTCAATTTAGAAATTTGAAAATGTTATTATTTGGATGTCTATAACCATCTGCGCGCCAGTGTACACCCCTACGGAGTAAGCAAGAGTGACCATAGTACTACACCCACGTGTCCACTCTAATTTTCATGGAGTTTCTTGCCCGTTCTTCTTCATAGGAACCTGTAACGCTTTGGAATGACCGACTCCTTTGACATTTCAAAAGCCTGTAAATGGTTTAATTGAAATAAATGCTTTAAGGTTGAGTTTCCATGTCTGCACAGATTCGGGCTCCTACCTACCTAATTGAACTTACCGCTTGAGACTCTTAGGCCGCGGTCTACACTTGCTAAATAACGTTTATAGATTTCGGCCTCAAACCAAAGAGCCCGACGAGACCTTCTTAGTGGGATTTCGAAATTCTATCAACCATTAGGTTAAATGTCAGCCGTCCTGTGTGGTATAGTTATATTCAGAAATGTATATCTAGGTCCAACGTTCTCTTAGAAATAATTACACAAAAATAAAAATAACTTTTATGAATATAGGTAATTCCGTCGAAACTTACCGTCCATAAATCAAGCTTTACATGGCGGGCTTCTCAAGCAATACCAATAAAATTGTACCCATTGTGCCGTCGTCGTTAATATACGAGGTGCGACAAGCCGGCAGCCGGCGCGGCGCTCGGCGGCTGGCAGGTACCCAACACATTAGTGCCATTTCAGATTTCAGCACGCACCGGTTTGACAACCTATTATATACCTTACTAATTTTAACAATATTATATTATCTCTCGTCTGTTACACAAGCTTATTAAGTTCGGTAACAATAGAAAAAGTAATTGTGTCTCATTAGTGACAGTTGAGCGCATAATCCTTTTAACCTACCTACCGACTTATTAAGAAATTGGAGGTTAAAGCGAATCATAGAGCACTTAAGACTGCATTTAAACTATGCTAATACTAAAAACTACACACACACATACTACACTTATACTACTATCCATACTAAGAACTTGGTAATTATATTATCAACAAGCTTCTGCCCGAGACTTCGACCGCGTGAAATTTCTTGCTCCCACCCGACAGGGTGAACGAAGAAAAACGAAAATCTTCTTGCAATCTTTCTGACTTTTTTTTATTGTTGCTCGGGCTATCAAATACATAAAGAATTTTTCAAATCCGTCTGGTAGTTCCAGAGATTAGCGCGTTCAAACAAACAGAAAAACAAACTCTTCAGCTTTATTATATTTACCTATTTTATTTTAATTACCGTTTTCGAAACATTTCAAATTCGATTAACATTTTAAATGGAACGCTTTTAATATACTCGTAGAGTTAGCCAGTATCGCCGAATGCTATCTGAGCGGCCGCCATTTAAAATCTGTCTGTAATAATCCCCAATGGAGTTCGGTAATGCTATTATGCCGGGATACGACGTTTATTACCGTGTCAATTGGAATGGGAAATGAGGTCAATTCGAGGAAGAAGAATTCTGTTTTTCGCAGCTGAGATAGGGTTGAAGTTGTCTGAAAGTTGAAAGTGTTGAACCATCAAGATTAGGAAAACGAGAAATTACTAGAATTTCTAGGAAAGCAGACGTTGTTATGTCACTTTGGCTCAAGCCAAAGTGACATAAGAACGTCGGGAATCACAAAATAAAAACTTTTTAACAAAAAAAACAACCGACTTCCAACAAAACACTACAAAGTGAAAAATAACTTTATTTTCGGAAGTCGGTGTCGTTGGTTCTGCATTTTCGTTTTTTGACACCGACTTCTGAAAATAAAGTTATTTTTCACTTTGTAGTGTTTTGTTGGAAGTCGGTTGTTTTTTTTGTTAAAAAGTTTTTATTTTTCACTTTTGAGTTGTGGTACCTACCCCACACCAATTCGTATACCACTACTTGCTAAATATATAACAGTGACAGGAAGTTGTACAGAAAAATTGGAGTCGAATCCCGAGTGATGTTAAGACGTAACATTTCCGTCTCTGAAGGACTCGTGAATGGAGCTATGGGCATAATAAAAAAAATCAAATGGCCGGCCCTAAGGAGAGATCAATTGGAGGATGGGGAACTACCGGAAGCCGTGTACGTAAAATTTGATGACGAAACTATTGGTCTTAGGCTAAAAGATAGTAACGGTTGCATACCCATTCCACCAACAAGCACTACGTTTCAGGCAGTAAGGGGTTACGGAGATGTGGAGCGTCGTATGCTGCCTCTAATATTAAGCTGGGCGGTCACAGTACATAAATTACAGGGTACCAGCCTAGAAAGAGCTGTGATCGACCTTGGTAAAAAAAACTTTGCAAAAGGGCAAATATACGTCGCGCTAAGTCGTGTCAGAAGTTTGGAAGGTATCGTTTTGTCAGATTTGGATGCCAACAAATTATTAAAGCGACGACACGACGACAGATCATTGACGGAAATAATGAGGCTACGAAATCTGTCTTCTGACAATCAAAGCCACACTTAATGTACCTACGACTCAAGGGCGAAGATCTCTTTGGCGTCTTATAAAACAGTCTTCAGCGGTTTCATTTTCGAGCAGTAGCCTTCGAAATAGCTTCTCGTATCACATCTCCTGTATCATGTGGTTCGCATTTACTCGATAAGCCCAAACACGGCTAGAATACATTGTTTTATTACGATGCTCCGGTACCTACCTTCCAGCTTCATAAGATCGGTTTGATGGTACCAGTTTCGTCAGAACTATTTATTTAAATTTGCTTCGTCATAGTCGCTTAACTATCTTAATCGAGATATCTTATCTCCACCCATGAAATACTTATAATCATTGAAGAGTTCCTGTGGCTATCTGTAGTCTCCTTCATCAGTTCCACTTCACCAAATTATACTTTCTGAATGCAAATGCTTGAGTTGTCGATGAAAATACCAGAATTGCTATATGCATGCCTATAATATTTGAGGAGTTCCCTTATTTCCTTATGGATCCCATCATCAGAACTGGATTTTGACAAAAATGGGACCAATCTGGAAGTATATCCTTTTAAATAAAAAAAAAAATTCTAAATCGGTTTTGTAACATCATCTGAAATTGTCGTCTTGTTGTTTTTTCGCGGCCATCAACCAAACCTTGTTTTTCTAGTACAGAGTAGTGTAACAAATAAAACTTATTTGACATGCATATCTCTAAATGCAGTCCGAAATGAGTTATTAAGAAGTGTCATTTTACTGCAGCTAATTAAAAGTCGGAGTATAGGTAAGTGATGACTCTCGGACTCAAACACTTGAATCATCAATAGGTTTCATTTGATTTGAGAGAGTTCAACTAACACACTGTACATGCCTACCAAAGAGGATTTTCCTCGACTTTCATGGGATCCCTTCATCAGACTCTGACTTGGTGACAATGGGACCACCTCAAGAGCATACCGTTTCAAACCCTAATGTCAACTGCTCATCACCTGTTACAAAATATTGCTTTTCCCGATGCTGGGACGTTAATTGTTGAGGAGTTCTCTTGGTAAGAACCAGGAGAACTTGAGCTGATGGTGAAGTCACCATCAGCTCCACTTTACCATACGCATTGTGACGATCATAAATTGCTTAGCAACCATATTAAAGCAATCGAATCGCTACCCGTGAAATATTTTTCATTGAGTAGTTTCGATGGCCATCTGTGGTCTTCATCATCAGTTCCACTTCCCCAAATTATACTTTCTGAATGCAAATGCTTGAGTTGTTAATGAAAATACCAAAATTGCTATATGTATGCCTATAATATTTGAGGAGTTCCCTCAATTCCTCATGGATCCCATCATCAGAACTGGAGTTTGACAAAAATGGGACCAATCGGGACATATGTCATTTCAAATAAAAAAAAAAAAATTTAAATCGGTTCATAAATGACGGCGTACTGAGGTAACAAACATAAAAAATAAAAAAAATAAAAACATACAACCGAATTGAGAACCTCCTCCTTTTTTTGAAGTCGGTTAAAAAATCCAGATAATGGTCAACCATTTTTTTGAATATTTTTGAACTGTCGTGCTGTTTTCAAAGCGTTACAATCGAATGGTAAAATGTTTCGTACTGGCATTTTAAAAATGACGAAAATTAAAGATTTTGGAAATTATTTATGTAAATAAATAACTGTGTTTTATTTATCCCTTAAATAAGCTAATATTCGTTGAAATATTCTGAGTCAAATGTAATCCGCAATAATATTCATGAAACTGTATCACTATCAACAAAAATGTTCCCCAGCCGAGTTGGAACCACCTCCTGTATACTAATTTAACCTCCAGACTCCTAGGTATTCACAAAACGGAGAGGATAATTTTTCTGGAAACGTAAGCTTTTCATGTCTGTAAAATTAAAATAAATATAGGAAAAACTCAAATATGCCAAAAGTGCCATAAAAATCATAGTCAGGCGAGCATGGTCAGCTGAGCTCCCCTGCTCGCCTGGCATTTTCGAGATTTTCATCAATCAAGAGTAAGATCAAGCGAAGTTTTATTGGGTTTTCCCATTTCTGATTTTTATTTATTTACACATTTATAAACAGACAAGAAAAGAACAGAAAAATAGGTACAAATGTGGTGCTTATTTCTAACAAGTCTCTTTCAGGATACCTTCCTCAGTACCTAGCAGCCCAGTCTTGTTGGCAATAGGCTCACCTCCCATTACCTACCACATGTACCCACATGTACCTATCTCAAATTACGACGAAATGTATTGAATAAACACCACCCTTTGAGAATTACAAATAACGGGCGAGGATACCAAAAAACGTACCTTTTATAAAGTGGACATGAACACAATGTCATGTGTGGTTAAGAATGCGGATGAATGAAATGCTTGATAGAATTAATCCATAATGAACCAGCCACCATAGAATGACTGCAAAGAGTTTGATCGAACTCTTGGCATTCATTCCAATTTATATGTACCTTACTATCTGCTGATCCGGCGAACTTCGTATCGCCAACAATTTTCTGTACAAAATGTATGAGAAAAATAATTATTTTCATTATTATTTAACTTTTCCCATGTTTTAAAAGTTGGTCTGCAATCCAACATATCAAAGATCATAAAAATAAATCGGTCCAGCCGTTCATGAGTTATAAATGGTGTAAGTAATCCGACTTTTTTTTATTTAGGTAAATAGGGTTGCAATGAAACAAGATTTTCATTGTTGGATGGTTTTACGTCAAAATTGATAATTCTTTGAACGTGAATGTATTACGAGTAAGTAGGTACTTCTACGCTAGACAACTTTAACCATTTTTCCTTTGTTCAGATGTGAAGGATGTACAGAGGCCAGCACATCAACCTACCCCAATCTGTCAAATTTTCCCAATTGAATATGAACCTTATTTGTTTGTGGTAAAGTTGAAAATCCATCAAAGAAATTTGACAGATTGGGGTAACTTGATGTGCTGGCCTCTGTACTTAGGCATAGCATAGCTAAGTGCTGGAGCCTGAAGGTTTCTTTCTTTTTTGTTCTAAATTGAGTTGAATTTTTTTTTTTTTTATATGGATGAGTTTCTGTGAAAATAGAACAATGTTTCTTTCTTCTTTCTTGGTGCCAAAGAAGTTTCAGAATAAGAGAATTACTTAATAGCTTACCTTTTTTTTTTTTTTTTTTATGGGAAATCATCAAATGACCCCTCCCGCTCTGGGTGGAGCGGAAGGGAGTGTCAGACTCTTACTGACTAAAACCCATCCGTGTTCCTTCCTTAGCCCTTTATGTTCCGGGGCAGCGGTAACCCTTTCGGACAATCCCGCTGCCCCGGCAGGCTTCGGCCCTGACGGGCCCCTCCTTCGATGCTGACATCTCTTTGAGGCGCGCGTGGAACACATACGCGCCGTCCGGCACGGGCCTGGTCCTGATCGGACGGCGAGCTACCCATTACTCGCCGTCCGCAGGCCCGCGCCTACGGTGGCCGGGAGTCGTCACGCGGCTCCCGACGCCCGGAGCGTCTACCGCGGCGGCTGGGACGGGCGGCCCTCTCAGCTCTCTCCCTCGCCCATCCCGCCACCTCCTTCGCTAGCATGACTGCTTCGCAGAAGGAGGTGACTGCCTCCCACTCCCTCTCACCCCGGACCATGGCTTGGACCAGGGCCGGGCGCGAGAGGTCGCCGCCGCTGCCGATCGCCTCTACGAGGACACGGCGGTGCTCTGCCCAAGCCGGGCAGACCTCCACCGTATGCTCCACCGTGTCCTCAGGGCGATCCTCGCAGTGGTGACACCCGGGCGTTTCCTCCCGCCTGATGATGTGCAGGAACCTCCCGAAACATCCGTGTCCGGTGAGGACCTGCGTCAGGCGGTAGGTGAGGGCGCCGTGACGCCTCTCTAGCCACTCCTCAAAGAGGGGCCTTACCGCCGCTATCGCGGCGTGCCCTGCGCTGGGTTGCGACAGTCGCGCTTTCCATGCCGCCATGAGATCGCGCCGGAGGTCCGTCCGCTCCGCAGCAATTTGCCGCGGAAGCGGGTTTTCCCCCCGGCGTAGTGCCTCCGCGCGCCACTCATACAGGCGCGCGAGGACTATCGCCTCCAGATCCCATGGCGGCAGTCCGGCAAGGAGGCTTGCCGCCTCGCGCGAGATCGTGCTAATAGCTTACCTTACTATAAAATTCCGCCGCGATCTAAAACCTTCATTACAATAATTTCAGTACAAAGGATATCAGATAATAATTCATTCAGAATATCAATTAGCGTCCCAAATTACCTCCAATCATATTGAATAATTGTACAGATTATACTTTAACAATAAATTGTATCGTCCGCGTCGTTGACCTTTCGGATCATTTTTATTGCAATACAGAGCTTATGTTCCTATAAGCGAGCATCGTTTCACGGATTTATTCGCCGGACTTTGTTACATGAATATTTACGATGTTTTTCGTGTACCTACTGGACGGGTTGACTGTAAAAAATTATGAAACAAAATATAGCCTCATAAAATTTGCATAGTGTGACGCCGATAGTCTGTACTTTGCCACTCGTAAATTAAAAGGGTTGAGTATATATTCTGTCGCGGCAGCACGCTGGCTGAGTTACGACAACTTAGGTGGGTACCTACGATTTGGATTAATTGTGATTACTATAAACATAAAGTCACGCCTTTTTCCTATGGGGATTAGGCAGAAACTGCAGAACGCCACCTGCTACGATTCTTACAAAATACTCCTTTCCCTCCTTTTTACAAAGGGGGGTCGGAGGAGGGGGGTTCAGGGGATCAGAACGGAATGAATCATAATTATCTTTCATACAAACCTTGTCCTGGCAATTCGGTATTGCCAGGACACAACAAAAAAAAAGAATTATCCAATTTGCTGCAGTCATTGGGAAGTTATGCGCGTACAGACATTTTGACTAACCCAACCTAACATCATATTCAATACGGTCGGTGGCAAGCTACTTACTATTATAAAACGTGGACTGTATGTTTGTTTGTATGCATTAAATGAGCTTCAATACGTGCACTATCGTCGAATGGATACCTACCTAATTGCTTAACTTTAGCAGGTAAATTCCGTAAATATCTCACCGTAAACTAAACTACCATAATCACTTATTAGTGATTATGATATTAGTTTACGGTAAGTTGAAACTATTTACACTTCAAGTTCACTTCGCTTAAGTTACTACTGAAGCGAAGTGAACATGAAGTGTCAATAGTGTCAATATCCAGCATTCCACAGCTTAAGTACTTCATGCTCACTCCATCTAAGTTTTCATGTGAGGTACTGGTAAAATGGCGAATGAAATAGTAAGCATTGACAGTTATTTTCACGATGGTACTCTAGAATTTTGCCATCTTTAAGACCCATAATAACTTATTACGCAACTACGCGTTAAACAGTATTCTTGTGGCTATAAACTTAAAGTGGGTTCTTATCGGTAATTACCTTAAAAGGTCGGGTTCACAGATATATATTTATAGATACCAAAAGGTTATACGAAAATAGAGGCTAATGCTCCGCTTATATTATGAACTCTATTGTTGATACAGTTTAACCAATTCGAGGAAGCTCGAGGCTAATCGGCTGTCAACAAACACATTTAAATCGTCAAATAATGTTATGCAACAACACATTTACGAAATCTTCTTCTTCCTCTTTTCACGAAAAGAGCAAAGAAAAAGGCAAAAGCACACGTCGATGGTACTTTTCCTCGTTGGCATTCAGGCACTTAGGACACTCCAGCAAAAGAGTCGCGCTAGTCCTACAAAACTCTTTTAAAACAATTTGAGTAAATACGTATGAATGTCGAAGGCGTGTAGTAGGTAAACCTGCAACCAAATAGCGTAATACACAATCTGAATCAGTTTGAAGGATATTGCTTATCCATTGACACAAATTTTTCGAACATAAGTATAATGTTCGAAAAATTTGCCTGCTCAACAACATAAATAACGCAAAGAATGTTGTTGATCTGTCTAAATGAAATTACGTCCTACTGTTAAAGTTATTACTACAGTGTGTTACGTAAATACGCCGTAGACTGCGCAGTAAATTTCGGGATCTATGTTGTATCGCTGTCAATTTCCCACCAAAGTCATGCGTCGGTATCGCCGTAACAATTTTTTGTGGGATAACGTTAGGTAATGAGCAGAGCCAACCCAATGATAAGTCATCGAAATATTAATCTGGGAATCTTGTCTCTAAACAATCATAATATAATACGTTTTATGAACTGGCTGTTTTGAAACATTGCAAAAGCGAATTATTTTTTAATAGCTTTCAACTTTTTTAATAGAATCAACCTAGGAGTTGTCGAATGCTTAACTGGGCTATAGCCAGGGCAGAAAACATAAATAAACGGTGTACCCACAATTCAGCTGGTTCCAAATATTTGGCATCAAGTTCCGATGCCGAAAAACCGGTAGTCGGAACGTTGAAAATGGGCTTTAGATCACAGTTATAGTTACGCTATGTTCCACAAACAATTTAATAATTGCGAAATTGCTAAAGCTGCTCTGCCAGCCTTTGTGGAAACGACAGCGTGACGGCTCATCCTTAATTCTAGGAATGCTTTCTTAGTTCAAATTCGACATGTCAATACAGTGCAAAGCTGGAATCCGCTTGACGAAATATTTCAATGGAATAGCATACAGACTGAATCAATTTGCGGTAATGGAAGCCGGTTGAAATGTTTGCTTTAGTCAGGTTGATTCCAGGAATTCTATTGAATTTTCCGATAAATATTCCACGTTTCACCAACAACCGAAAAGTTCTAGTTAATTTACCTAGCATATGAATTTAGTTCAATTTTTTTTTTATGAAATGTATTCAGGCGCACTTTTCGCTCTTTCTGAACAGTGAATGAAACTGAACCGTCACGCTCGGTTTAGCATAATCAGCCTATAACGTTCCCACTGCTGGGACACAGGCCTCCTCTCTGTGAGAGGGAGTGGGCCGAACTTTTGTTTCTAAGACATGCCGGTTTCCTCACTATGTTTTCCTTCACCGTTTTTGAGAGCAGTGGTGATGAAATAAATTACACAAAGTAAAGCGCCTGTCTGGGATCGAACCCACGAACTGCAACTCGTAAGTCGAGGCCGTTACCACTGGGGCACCACTGCTCGGGTTGGTGACGTATGGTATGGTACGGCCCGGCTGCCGCAGCAGCTAGTGACACCCATGCCACCCTTATCGTCATCACCTCAAGTGATACGACCAACATACTTCACTTCACATAGAGTCTACGATCCCAGGTCATTACATGACCAACACAACAATAGTCTCCTTTGAGACCCTGGTCCCCGCTGCACCACCAGCTGCCCATAGCTCCCTGAACAACTCACAAGTGAGTTGCAGTTACGACTACAGACTAGTGCGTACAGTGCGACATAGCCATGGTTTGTGCTCTACTACTCGGTGGAGCAACTCTCCTCACCGTCTTCTACCTTTAACTCGTTACGAACACTACTTAGACATCTCTCGTATGCGATCGTGAACATACTTGGAAGTATGGTTACAATTTAAAGCTTATAATGTATGAGGATCACCATCCAAAACATCAAATACCGATATCTGAAGGCCAATTCTCGTAATTTAAAACGTTCAAAATCTAGTCGCAGTCTCATCTCAGCGACAAACAAATGTCAAAAACTTGTCAAAATGTACTGAAATTTGAGTTATTTTTGACAGATTGAGACTGAGATCTGAGGGGCAATTCTGGTAATTTTAAGAACGTTCACAGTCTGATCTCAGTCTCAATCTGTCAAAAATACCTCAAATTTCAGCACATTTTGACAAGTTTTTGACATTTGTTTGTCGCTGAGATGAGACTGCGACTAGATTTTGAACGTTTTAAATTACGAGAATTGGCCTACAGACTGTGAACGTTCTTAAAATTACCAGAATTGCCCCTCAGATTTCGCACTCAGTCGTAAGTTTTCACTTCTATAGTGTGGTCATAAAATAAGCCACACCCTCTTTTTTTTGTAGGGCTCATTGTTTCAACTGACATAAGCAACACTGTCTTTTCAAGAACAATATTATACTCCAATATCTAAAAAAGAAAACCGTTTAAGAAAAAAGTTTCTTAAAGACTGGATAAGTTGTTAAAGTTCCCTTTGGCTGACGCTTTTTGCTTTAATTATTATTATTAGATTAATTCAGCGTCCAGAAGCTGTTTTTATATCTGCTTATTTATAAAAATTAATCGCTAAATGTGTTGCTAAGCGCAAATCTCGAGAGCAGCTGAACCGATTTCGCAAATTATTTTTTTGTTGTGTTCTTTATTGTCAGGACAATGTTTTTAAAAGATCGAAAAAATAAATTGCACCCGTGCGAAGCTGGGGCGGGCCGCTAGTTATAAATAAAACAAAGTCGGGTTAGCTAAACCATGTATAACTCAAGAACGACTGGACCACTTTTTATCTTTGACTTGTTGGTTTTGTCGCCGCTATTAAAACATGGGAAAAATTAAAACACGAATAAAAATACATTTTCTCATTGATTCTGAGGCGGTACGAAGTTCGCCGGGTCAGCTAGTATAGTATAGGTTTCAAGATAGAATCCCCTAACTGTATTCAATTGAGCAAGTTTAATCATTATTACCCGTTTAGATTCCAATAAGCGTTTTCAGCATAAATCTAATATAATATTATAACCCGGAGAATTAAATCTGTCCTACTTAAGTTGCCAATATTGAACACAATTAATATTTACAAAAATATAAGCTAACAGACATTATGACACACAACGTAGCAACGTTTGCAGCGTGCAGGTTTCCTGTTAACAGCGATACGGACGAATTTTTTATGCCTTATGATTACCCCCTTTCCCCTCTTTTATATACATATAGATACAATAATGCACGTAACATTCTTATTATTATTTTAAGACTCTGCTTATACAGGGTTATTTTAAATTGGCTAGCTAAACTCCGCAAACGGGATGGCCGATGGGTATTGACATCTAAACACGATAAAATAACCCTGTATACTGTGTAAATATTATCTTACTCGATACTCGTATAAACTTATATTAATATTCAATCGTATCAAACAAAGTCCAACAACAAAAGTTTTTAATTTCGTTTGTAAGTTGGTCTAAAAACGTTGTTGTGTTTGTTTCAGGAACTCCACGAACACAAGTTTCTTTCCGATTTTGTTTATGTAAAAGATTCGCGGGCTTTTGATTTTCTTGCAAGCAGAAACATTCTCTTTTTAGTAGGTACAGTCCGCGTCAAAAATATTGGGCCGAACAGACTTCGAAATGATCAGACGGGCAATTCCCGATTCGAATCTCAATCCTAATAATTGGGTATGTTAAAAATATTTCTAACTGCTAAACATTTCTGACATTAAATGTTATTGACATTGATTATCGCTGGGATAAGATTGCAGCTACAATTTGAACTGTTTTAATTACGGAAATTGGTCTTCAGAACTCCTGTTTGTCATTGAGATACAGGGTGACATCGACGCGCAAACTGAAACCATGAATTCAGCACATGATACCATAAACTAGAATTTCTTCGTCGGTTATAAAAAAAATTGTTTCATACAAAAGTGTAATACCTACGCGGTCAAAATGTATGGAACGCCAATTTTTTTTTTATAATAACCGTTGATAAATCTCAACGCAGGGGTTTCAGAATCCTGTACTGAAAGGAATGAATAGTAACAGCTTGCGCGCCAAATCCCCTGCCACCTAGTGAACGAATTTATTGTCGTTCACTGCTGCCACTCTCTCTATAGTTAGTCTAATTTTCTGATTACTTGACAGTTTGTTCCAGCCTATATTTTTGACACTGAAGTATGGTTAAAGAAAAGAAGCATTGTTAGAAAACTGCCATCGTCAGCTAACTTATCGTTCACTGAATCGATCCCTATTCCAATGAAAACGTTCCCGAGCGAAGTTAATAACCCGTGACAATCGAATAGTTTTTGCTAGCAGTCTCCGATGTCAGATAAAGCTTTTAGACCATTCGTCGTTTGTAGGTCTCTAATTAACTATACAGGATCAAATTAAATTAGCTAGAGAAACTCCTTAGACGTGTTGGGTGTCGATATCTAATCACGATCATTTACTTGTTTTTTTTTTTGTGTGCAGCTGGCGGGTTTGTTGCGCCACTTCTTTTCAGCTAAAGCACTAGGAACTGGTGAGGGGCGGGCATTTTGGGGGACTGTCTTATGTAATGTTGACGTTCGAAAAGTGCTGATTCTCAGAATAATTTGAATAAATTAATGACCTGATCTTGATTATTATTGATCCCATCTGCGTTTCGCTAGCTAATTTAATTTGATCCTGTATATGCACTAGAAAATGTCAGATATTATGTGATTTAAGATTCATCGAGTTGTTTTTTTTTCCTTTTCGGTTTACTGTAGAGTTTTTATGTCATTTATTTTCTCAGGCTTATGTTGCTTTATGGGCTCTTGAATATTTTATACGAAATAAATTAGCTGTACGAAACCTTTGGGGTATATCGCGTCAGTTACTTATTTTGCTATCATAACGGATGTTTTTGAACGATTTTATGAAAAGACACTGTAATTTTCCTATGCCGGGAGTACATAGGCAAATCATGTTTCTAAGTAGGTACTTTGATTTCACTTTTTCACACTTTTACTAACTGTAAGGTTTTATATTTTACATACAAGCGAAGTTATTAAAAATGAAAATATCTGAAATGTGAGCTCCAGTTTATTTATTTATTTACACAGTTTATACAATATGGATTTAACAATTCGACAATAAATAAAAACACTGTCAAATAAATCCTAGCGTCGAAATTATAAAAAGTGATTTATTCAAGCAAATTCAAATACTGGGCCGACTATGGGTTTTGCCAATATTTGAGTAACTAAAGTGACTGGATTATTGGATATATTTGATTGAATTTTAAAAATAACGAGATTGTATATCTCGTTATTATTTAGATATGTACAGACGCCAGCATATCAAGCTACCCGAAACTGTCAATTTTTCGCAATCAACTTTAAACCTCAGGTATGCTATATATCCCGTGCCGGACGGCGCGTATGTGTTCCACGCGCGCCTCAAAGAGATGTCAGCAGACATGGAGGGGCCCGTTAGGGCCGAAGCCTGCCGGGGCAGCGGGATTGTCCGAAAGGGTTACCGCTGCCCCGGAACATAAAGGGCTAAGGAAGGAACACGGATGGGTTTTAGTCAGTAAGAGTCTGACACTCCCTTCCGCTCCACCCAGAGCGGGAGGGGTCATTGGATGATTTCCCATCCTTAAAAAAAAAAAAAAAACAAGGTATGCTATATCGATAAAGTTGAAAATATATTAAAGAAATTTATCAGATTGTAGTAGCTTGATGTGCTGGCGTCTGTACAAAAGTACCGTAATTATATAACAACCAACAATGCGCGTAAAAAGAAAATATATAGGCCCCTCAATTTTATACATTTTACTTTGTTATTCTTTTTAACATAAATCCCTTAAGCAAGCGCCCACATCCGCAGTGTAAGGTAAGCCTATTAAAGAATGTTTACTTTTTTTTTCTCTGACTCATCTCCAATCAGCATCCAACCAATGTTGTGTTAGGTCTCCTACTTCGCAGTCGTATACCCGTTTTCACTTACAATATACGAACGCTTAAAATAAAAGCGCGCTGTTGGATTTTCAACTTTCAGCGCTCAAAAGTGCGTTGAAACTCAAGTAGCGCGCTTTTCCCGTTAGTGAAAATGGGCAATAGCGGTTATCCCAGGTAAAATGCGGAGAGACATTCTGTGTCCGGGCACCATAGATTGCTTATGCATACATTTGATAAAGAAATACAGAATATATTTTCTATTGAAATAATAGTTGTTTGTTTAGGTACAAACAAGTGTTAATCCAATGAAAACCAAAAAGACATTCATACATGAATGTTTTTTCAAATTAGACCTAGAGGACTATTTCAGTTCTGCACAAGTTTTAATAAACTGTCTAGTGAACATGATTTGGGTATATTCAATACCAGACAAATGTTGGTTTGTTGGTGAAAAGCTTCTTTACGAAAAGTAACTATTTTTTTGCGTTTATATGATTTTTTGTTTGTATAAAGCCGTGTCTCCTGCGCGTGTTATTTCGAAACATTAGACAAAAAACCTTGTGTAAGGTTTTTTACATTTGTTACATTTGTTTTCATACACAAGCTGTCTCCTGCGCATTAAACTACATATTTCTAGATTACTGTCAACTATTAACAAGTCAGACCGGAATAAATCCTTCAAAACCTGTGTCAGTTGGAAGCTTTCAAAATGCTAAATGCCAGATGTGCGCGGTGCGCGTGGCGGTTGAAAATTAAACAAACCTTTTCCCTCTTCACCCGCGCGGGGAATGTTCTCCATGCCGCTCGGAAAACAAAAACATCGTGTTTTCATACACAACTTTAATGTTTTTATGTAATGTTTCGAAAAACACGCGCAGGAGACACGGCTTTAGTCGATCATGTACATAGGTAGATATCGTGTACAATTTATTTCCTAATTTACCTATGTTAAAGGTATTTTGTACCGAACCTTTTTTTTAATTTTTATTATCAGTGGGAACTTGTTATTTAATTAAAAATGGCCTTTAATGTCTTATTGTTTAAGAACACTGTAATTAAAAATGGCCTTTAATGTCTTATTGTTTAAGAACACTGTAAGTATAAGTTTCCCGAATATAATAAAAAAAGGTTAAGGTTTAATTTTCTTTGCAAATAGTGCATTCCATTAGGCATCGAATAATAAAAACAGATAGACAAAAGAAATATCGACATAAAACTACGATCCTTCCACCTCCAATTTTCTGAGTCTCCTTAATAACACATGTAGCACTAATCACCAGTACCGATTAGCACTGTAGCGAACGTGTCGTCTTTCTGCTGCATTCAGAAAAGGAAAAATAACTCCGGGAAATAAAATACGTTCACCTCGCAAAGCTATTCCATTGCAAACGAACAGTTGAACATTTAGCCAAGTTGAATTTTGTAAGATCACCTGATACGCGAGTCTTTCTTGAAAACTTTTCTACTCAAATCTTTTCATTTTGGCTGAATCAACTGTTCGATCGCAGTTCACGTCTGGTTCTCTCATGTTGTCGACAATGCCAATACATAATTTTATGTTCAATTTTCCATTTTATGTAAATCATACTAGCTTGTGCTCGGCTCCAAGCTGGCTTGCTTGGAGGTCGGAAATTATTCCACGGTAGAGTACTATCGGGAAAGTATACTATATCTTAACCAATGGAATTACTTGCGCATTAGTAATAATCGTACGCCCCACTAAACGCACGACGCCATAGCGGCAGGCCAAGACGAAGATGGCGGGACGAGCTTGACTCCTAGCGCAGGGACTGGCCGACACTCGCAAAAGACAGAATTGTGTGGAAAAGGGAAAGGGAGGCCTTTGCCCTGCAATGGTACAGTACAGGCTAGTTAGATAGAATAATCTTATTATAAAAGTTACAGGAACTGATGGACTCTGGTGATGTGATTACCAGTACCAATGTGATTCTCTGTATTACGAGAGGCCCGTTGCCCTCATCATTCTTCAGCTGTCTAGCCTTTTCTCAACTATGTTGGGGTCGGCATCCAGTCTAACCGGATCTGTATCCGGTTAGTCGTTCCATGTAAAATACTGGTATTCAGCTGGCTGAATACCAGTATTTTATCTGACCTCCACAACCCAGTTACTGGGTAATACGAAACCCCTTCATAAGACTAGTTGTCAGATTTCCGGGGTTCTCACTACCCGTAACGACTGTCAAAGATCCACGAATGACAGCTAGGTCTCGGTATGTAAAGATGGTCACCCATCCACAGACCGACCGCGGCAAGCGTAGCTTAACCGTTGCCCTGCTGTGGGATAAAAATAAGCTGGTATTATTATAGGTAGTATAAAGAGAGAGGATAGAAGGTCAGGTTTTCCTCCTTTGATACGTTTTCTACGAAATATTTTCGTGGGTGCTATTGAAAAATCTGCTTATTTATAGGTACTTGTTAGCTACTTATTTTTAAATCAAATTCTTTTTGGATATTTTTTTGCTTTCTGATTATGTGGGTAGTTGAAAAGACTGGTACGTATGTACCTACAGTCCTTTCACAGTTTTAATACCTCTGATTTTGTATCAATGTCAAAATCACTTGATCTTTATTTATAACTAGCAGCGCCCCACGGTTTCACCCTCGTTCTGTAGTTTTTTGTGTGAAAAAGTAACAAACATCCATCCTTACAAACTTTCGCGTTAATGTTTAGAGATTTATTGAGTTGATTGTTGAGTTGCTGCCACTGACAAGTCTGCCAAAATCACAGTAATCTTTATTATCGATACAGTAAGGTTGCAGTTGGGTTGCTGTTGTCAGAGGTAAAATAACCGTGAAAGGACTATTGTTACCATTTTTATCCGACTTCAAAAAAGGAGGAGGTTCTCAATTCAACTGTACCTATTTATGTTTTTTTTATACCTCTAAATACGAAGATAAAATATTCGTACCAGATCTCAAATATTTTTTCCAAGTCTCAAGGCAAGGCTCTAGCGAAAATAAAACATTCGATGAAAAAACTTATTTTAGATATTTATTTTCTTAGAAATCTTCAAAGCCTCATACACGATTTATCAAAACCAAATATTGTTAGTGCAGTTTCGATAATTGGAGACCAACTCAAAGTCAAAGACGTTTGACATCACCAATACTCAAATTGATTGTGATAAGTGTGATCAAGTAGTGTGAATCTACAATTTTTAGGGTTCCGTAGTCAACTAGGAACCCTTATAGTTTCGCCATGTCTGTCTGTCCGTCCGTCTGTCCGTCCTCGCTTAATCTCTGTGACCGTTAGCACTAGAAAGCTGAAATTTTGTACCAATATGTATATCAATCACGCCGACAAAGTGGTAAAATAAAAATTGAAAAAAAATGTTTTATTAGGGTAGCCCTATGTTACGGCCCCGCCGCCGCCAGGTGGCGCATGGCAGGACTTTCCAACAACCATGCCTGCCGAGCCATACCGCCGAGCCGGCGACTCTACTTTGCGCCGCCAGAGGCGCCAGTCGTCGAGTCGTAGTCGTCGTCTCACCATCGTTAATCAGAATAATAAAAATTCAGATTCAAACAAAACAGATTAATCATTATACAGTCCATTATCGAAGCATAACACAGCGGCAACAGCCGAAACACCCTAATTTATGTAAAGTGGGAAGTGATTTTTTTTTTATTTCAACTCTAACGTATACCTTTCCAACAATATATCACATATTGTTGGAAAGGTAGGTATCTAAAAAGGAATAGGGGTTTACTAAAATAATTTTTTGATAATGTAATAATTTCGGAAATAATCGCTCCAAAAGTAAAAAACAGTAAAAAGCAACAACCTCTAACTTTTGAGCCATAAGTTTAGAAAATATGAAAAAAATCTGAAAAGTAGAACTTTATAAGGACTTTCTAGGAAAATCATTTCGAACTTGATGGAACAACAGTTTTTGTACAAAAAAGACAAAAAGTTGTACAAAATAATTTCTGGACTAAGTTTGTAGTATAATCGTATATGCAAGCCTTTTTTTTTTTAACTTCGTTTACATATTTTATTAGCCTGAACGTATCTTTAAACTCATAAGTGGGAACACTTATTGTGACGGACGGGAAACTGCGGAACCTTACACTGAGCGTGGCCCGACACGCTCTTGTTTTTTATGTTAAATCTAGTAGCGTCTGCAGTTTTACCCGCATAAGTTTCGATCCCGTAGAAATATCGGGATAAAAAGTATCCTATGTACCTATTAGGTAATGCTGGTTATAAACTATCTGTGTGCCAAATTTTATCCAAATTCGTTCAGTAGTTTTTACGTGAAAGAGTAAGAAACATCCATTTCCTTCCATCCCCACAAACTTTTGCGTTTATAATATTATTATGATTACTGGCTGCGCCCCGCGCGGTTTCACCCGCATAAGTGTCGATCCCGTGGGAATAACGGGATAAAAAGAAGCCTATATGTTAATCCAGACCAAAGCGTCAGCTACCTCCATACAAAATTTTATCAAAATTGGTCCAGCCGTTTGAGCGTGAAGAAGTAACAAACATATAAACACACACAGACACACACTCATAAACTTTCGCCTTTATAATATTAGTGTGATAGTGGGATTAGTAGGAAGTAGGATCTGGTATCTGGGGTAGCCCGCGAAATCCAAATGTTCAGTTCATTTCAGTTCTTAGTACATACAACAATGTGGGTCATTTTATTATTATTTTTTTTGTTTAATTTTTATTATTCTCTTTGTTCTGTTAGTTTTTTTTCTAGGTCTGGCAGTTTGAGTAATTTATGTGGCCTACCCAAATGTCCTTTCTTTGGTATTGTTCGTCGAATCGTTGAGCTCCTTAAGTTTTGAGTTGAGCTGCACGATTTCTGACAAATGCTTGCACTGACTGGACAGGTCCTCTCAATCTGTGTGGTTCTTTCCTCAAAAGACCGTCTCAGACATCGATCTACATGGTCTTCATATAACCTGACCAAGATTATGTCTGGACTTTAAAAGAGACTGTGACCTCTGAGTTTGTTTCGGCCTTTCTTCTCAGAGTAGTCAGATAGGAAACGCCGACCTCATCTAGTTTTATAAAAAATATGAATGACGTGTAAAAGTGTTTGTGCAAACCTACTTACAAAATAAAAATCATTTATCATTTATCAACCCTAATGATTATTTATATCAATCAATAGCGTTATATGATCATAGAGGGTTGTATTGATGATTTTAATGATTGTAATTGTGTAAACACTTAAAAATTGTACATACTAGTTACGGTCGCGAATCATATTTAGATCAACAAATAACCTGGCATTGGTACCGCTCGCGCTGCCAGTCTGGCCAAGCACATAGGGTTAGGCGGAGATGTACCTATAGTATGTACCCACATTTCGCCAGTTTTGCTTCTTAAGTCCCATGTAATAGGGGGCGAGAATCCAAAATCCAGACCGGACACAAATTCAGACAAGGAGGTGCTACTGAGAAATTCCTAATGGAAAAACCCAATAATACTTTGTCCGACCTGGGTGTCGAACCCAGAAACTCATTCTCAAGACAAAATCAAACCTGGCACCAATCCAGACTCTATGCTACCAACTATACTTATCATTTCTATGAAGTCATTAGACAATAATATAGGTATAAACAATACGATATTGCGTTAACGATCCAAAACTAAAATTGTTGGGTTTTCTATAAAGTCATCCTTAGATTTCCTCTGCCCTAACCCTTTGGAGAGAACAGGTGTTATGTTATGTTACGTTATGTTATTTTTTTAATTTTTTTTTTATTTGGTTCACCAACGATTGAATACACAGGTTGTATGCTAAAAGTTACATGCAAAAAATTTAAATATCTTTTTGTTTATCTTTAGATTTCTGTCGAGCTGCGAAGCTCCACATAGTTTTGATTCTATACAGAGACACGTGTAGAGATGTCAATTAGGTCCTTTCATTACAATTCTAACCACGTCTACCAGTGCGGTAGCTTCCACTTGCATACCATGATAATATGCCACGTGGAAACTTGAAACAATGCCCATGTGTTTACACTAAGGTCCTTTGTCCACAAGTTTTTCTTGCCTTGAAAAAACTACGAAAGGAAGAAAGAAAATAACTACATTTATTTAGCACAGACTATAAGACACACAGTACACCAGAGACAAATCAGTTTTTTTTTTAAATATCAATTAAAAAAGTGTAAAGTCCGATGTAAGAAATTAGCAGGAAAGTGTGCCTCACGGCTGCGCCTAAAAGGCCCCTATTCAGCAAAAATGCCAGACAACAGTGCCTGATGCTGGTTTTCAACTGGACCCGATATTGGAGGTGACGGATGTAAACTACGGTCAGTGTTGTATGGATCACTATGGAAGCTTGTTTGACAGACAGGTTTTTTTACGGCGCGGTTTATACTTACGCTTTGTGTAGGCACGGTTGGTCAGTGACGTATGGATCACTATGAAAGACTTGTAAAATTTCTATAAACAGGGTCGAATTAAATTAACTCTGTAGACGTGATGGGTATCGATAACATAAAAATAAAAAGATTTGATGGTTTTTTCTTAGGGGTCAACGACCGCTGGTACCTAGTGTTGTAACTTGAAGTATGAGACAATGTGTTTTATTGTTTTTATTAGATATCGCCACCAAACACGTCTATGAAGTTTACACGAAAAAACTGATTTTTAAACTGATATTTTAGTAAATACACTAACAGAGGTCGATGAACCTACATTTTTTTTTGTGATATTAGTTAGGTAAACCCATCACGTCTGCAGACTTTCGCTTGCTAATTTTATTTGACCCTGTAGACTTACTATAAATTAATAATGACTTAGGTATGTTAGTAAAGAAAATGTCTTTTTTATGGACAAATTTTATAATTACCTAATACTAAAGTATTACAAAGACTCATAAAAATAGCAGATTTATTTTCCACTTTGGAAAAACACTAGACAACAGGCCAATCTTACATTCTAATCTTATGTATCCAAATAAATCCCCTCGTAATCCTATTACAAAGAACATAATTTCATAGATTTCAATTTGAGCGTTAGCAAAAACAACAATCTACTAACATATCTTCACATGTGAATCTCAGTAATAAAAAACACTGAACTGAAAGAAAAATAATCTTCTCTTCAGCACTAATATGTTATGTATTTTGGTACAATCAATACAATTCTTTGGTATAACATTATTTACAGTATCAACACTAATACAGACTGAGTCTGGGGGTCTACTCCCTAACTCCGTCCGTCCGTCCGTCGGCCCGTCCGACAGTAGCCCGATACGACGGTGTGAACCCTACTCCCTAACGATTTCGGACTCATCAGTTCCAAACGGAATCATAGACAATATTCGTGAACGAACGACGCATGGCGATACAGTTGCACTATTTTACCGGTCGATTACCGGTTTACTTATTTTGTAGTTTTCTAGCTTATTAAACAAAAATTAATACTTTTGTCGTTAGAAAATGACCACATTTAAAAATTATACCTTTTATTATGTCTATAAATATAGAATTGAATTATTTTTGCCATTTTTGTCTGGAAACTGGCATCATCCTGTTATACCTTTGCCTGTTTACTTTTTTGAAGGAAATTTTATAATGAAATGTCAAAGGCCGCATTCCGAATTTAGTTTGTCTCATCGTCTCACATGCGTTCCGATTTAGTTATTACGATTATGACAGCTAAGAACTGTCAACAATTCGAAACGCTCGTGAACGCGCTCACAGTGATACTCAATGTCAAAACGATATTATTACAGTATTTCTTTGTATAAACACCACATTTCTTCTTCAGTTCTTCTTCTTTAGTTAGGTGGCGACTGTCAGCCAGAAGAAAAAAAAATACCTCTCTACATTTAAAAATAATCGTGACACAACTAAATCGAATTTGATAATCGCGACACCACGTGGAAAATATTTTATTTTGTTTTTAGAAGATATTTAATTTTTATATGAAAAATTATTACCTACGTGTTGAGTTTTAGGGGTTTACGGGCTTTATAAAGGGGGTCGAAATTTTCATTATTTTTACGATAGGACACACCGTTTTCGAGATATAAGCAAAAGAAAAGAAAAAAGATACAGTACTGTTTTTGTTGGTGTGCCAACTAATTTTATTCCACACCTTTTTAGTCGCGATTAAAAATAGTCAGATTTAATTAGAAAATCTAATCGTTATCGCCCACGCTAATTCTGTACGGGTTTAGGCACGCTCAAATTCCTGTAAAGCTTCTTTAATATTTAAAAAAGCATTCATACTTAGTTTGAATTCTTTTAAATTGGTAACTTTCGTCGACAGCACGAGAACTATTTTGATGTCGTATCAACTGACATAAATATCCGTCAAAACCAGTGTCAACTTTAATTGTTCGGACGGGCTAAAACACATCGGGAGTAGGGACAACTATCAAATCGCGTTGTCATTCATTCTTCGCTCGGGCCCCGAACGAATCATCCGTCCGTAGGGCATAGGGAGTAGGAAACGCCCGTAACGAAGGCCGAAACGACGGACTTCGTGCTTAGGGAGTAGACCCCCTGACACGACAACAACACATTAGCAAAACATTCAATAAACTCTTTAAGGTTCTTCGTAATGATCCAAGGACATTGGACGTTGCTTTACTCTGTAACACTGAACATTGATTACTGTCTAGAGCACTCAAATACCAGTTCACTATAGGAAATGTTCCCGTACCACTGGGACGTCCCCGTGCTTCACCCGTCCTCACGGCACAGACGTCTTGGCACTGCAACAAAAATTTGACAAATTATTTTAAAAGCAGTGAAACATACTAAATACATTATTCATACTATATTATTCGAGCTACCACTAAAATATATACTAGTACTAGCGACCCGCCTCTTCTCTGCACGGTTTTTCAAGGTAACGACTTGACAAAAGATCGAGATTTATTTATCAAGTATAATTAATATCAAAACTCTTCCAAATAAATTCTCTAAATGATGGAGAAAGCCGTTGCGTAGTTTAGGAGAACAACGTGTTCACACAGACAGACACGAAAAGCTACTTTATACAACGTGTTTTTTTAACAAGTATATGAAATAGGAGAAGAGCTCCTTGGGCATCATAAAATTCATCTGCATAGCTGTCAATGGCAAAATTGCCTAAAATACTGGCAGCATTGCCACATTTAAAGGCAATGCCGATTCTTTGGCCTAAAAAATAGGTGAGCCCTCTTTGAAAAGTTAAATATTGTAGATTAAATATTATAGGCATTGTGCCTTTTCATGAAGCCTCACTCGAGGCAAAAGTTTTAATTTTAAACTACAGGTAACCTACGTTAGAATTCGGACAATATTAAATTTATAGCTAAATGTCTTAATAAAAAATTCATTGGACAGTGAATAAATAATTTGAAGGTCCAGGTAAAGCTGGGGGATCCCGAGCTTTACCTGGCTTTTCAAGCTTGGAATTAGGTAGGTACTAACATTTTATGGTTATTGTTGGGTATCCAATATAGAACCTAAGAAGTGAAATATAAATTCTTTGTTTTCTTCTAAGAGACTTTTTTATGCGGTTTATACGTATGATTTCAATGGTTTGATGGGATGGTTGGTAGGTTGTTAAAGGTGGGTACTGACTTCAGCAGTGGACTGCGAAAGGCTGAGTTTATTGTTTGTACAAAATTATGATTTAATATAACAACTTTATTGGGAGTTATATTAAATCATTATTGTGTTTGAACTGTTTAGGGTTGAAGAAAGTTTTTCGGGACATCACCAGCCGGTTGATCGACTCTTTACGAGAACAGAGGGCTCGCCTATTTTTAGGCCAAAGAATCAGCATTTACATTCAACGCGATAATGCAGTCAGACTTTTGGACACTTTTTCCGTTGACAGCGATGCGGACGAGTTTTTTTAAACCCAATGAGCTCTTCTCCCTGTTTGTCATACATGTATATACTTAATATTACTGTTTCAAGATTTTTCTGTTAGCTTGTTTAATGCACCTACATAATTATATATAATATCGTTGTTTCTTACTGCTATCTATAAATCTGCTCACGGGCTTCATATCCGAAACTATTGATCGACGTCTACGTCCGTTTGGACTAAAACAATCAACAAGACTCGGAAATAATTTCTTGTGTACTATTCAAACATCGATAAAAACAAACTAGTGCCTAAAATCAGGATACATGTGCAATATAAGCACATACACACACCCTATAATTTGTCGGACACACACTAATAATCCAATGTTTGCTTCATCACCTCAAAACTGCGTAGATGGCACCGTTAAGCCAAACGGTTATGTGCTCCTTTCATATAAACGAAATTACAACAAAATTACCCATTTCGAGGGTAAGATTACCATTCTTTGATATTATACCTATGAACCCTCATATCTGAGACAGGAATATTTTAACGATTATCTTAGAATTTCATAACTTCGTTTCAAATTCTCACGTAAAGGTTTGTTTTGTAGGGCACGCCGCGATAGCGGCGGTAAGGCCCCTCTTTGAGGAGTGGCTAGAGAGGCGTCACGGCGCCCTCACCTACCGCCTGACGCAGGTCCTCACCGGACACGGATGTTTCGGGAGGTTCCTGCACATCATCAGGCGGGAGGAAACGCCCGGGTGTCACCACTGCGAGGATCGCCCTGAGGACACGGTGGAGCATACGGTGGAGGTCTGCCCGGCTTGGGCAGAGCACCGCCGTGTCCTCGTAGAGGCGATCGGCAGCGGCGGCGACCTCTCGCGCCCGGCCCTGGTCCAAGCCATGGTCCGGGGTGAGAGGGAGTGGGAGGCAGTCACCTCCTTCTGCGAAGCAGTCATGCTAGCGAAGGAGGTGGCGGGATGGGCGAGGGAGAGAGCTGAGAGGGCCGCCCGTCCCAGCCGCCGCGGTAGACGCTCCGGGCGTCGGGAGCCGCGTGACGACTCCCGGCCACCGTAGGCGCGGGCCTGCGGACGGCGAGTAATGGGTAGCTCGCCGTCCGATCAGGACCAGGCCCGTGCCGGACGGCGCGTATGTGTTCCACGCGCGCCTCAAAGAGATGTCAGCAGACATGGAGGGGCCCGTTAGGGCCGAAGCCTGCCGGGGCAGCGGGATTGTCCGAAAGGGTTACCGTTGCCCCGGAACATAAAGGGCTAAGGAAGGAACACGGATGGGTTTTAGTCAGTAAGAGTCTGACACTCCCTTCCGCTCCACCCAGAGCGGGAGGGGTCATTGGATGATTTCCCATCCTTAAAAAAAAAAAAAAAAAAAAAAAAAAAGGTTTGTTTTGCCAAATGTAGTATATATCACAACAGTTTCTTGCTATAACCACATGTCTATAAAGGCAATCCTGACCTGAATTTAACCTGTCTTGGATAAAAGGCTTCAAAGAGACGTGCTTAGCTTAAAATTTCACAAGAACATTGTCAAAATAGTGACGATCATGCAATTTGCATGTTTTTAAAATGTCATCAGACAATAGTCGTGCCTAAGACTTTAAATTTTTCTAAAATTTCACATTCTTCCAGAGTACATTCTTCACATAAATCATCATTCACCTGCCCTGGGGTCGGCGCAACATCTCTTTTTCTTCCATACTTCTCTATCAGTCGTCATCACAGTAGTCTCTGCCTTTCAACCATATCATCTTTTACACAGTTCATCTACCTTTTCTTTGGTCTTCTCCTCGTACAGCTATTCACATTCACATTCACATTGTTCACATAAATGCAACCACCTAATAAAAAACGTATATTTTAAAATCTCAAGCTTTAGGAACTAAAGTCGGAGTGGCCACCGCAATTGGGTCAGATTTACCACACACAAAAGTAATGTAGGTATGCGTTCAAAACAGTCGAGAATCCTTCTAGTCCGTTTTTATTGGATAGCTCCGCGCTTTCTTTACTCATTATTGCTACAAAATGTGCTATCTATACCGTATTAAATAATTAGACAATAAAATGAGAGACTACAAAACCTTTTAGGGATTTTAGATAGATGCGAAGCAGTATCATAGAAGACTAGAACAAAAGCACCAACTGCAATGAAAAACAATAATGTATGTGTATCATTCATTCAAAATAATGTATGTCACAAAGAAGAAAAAGCGGAACATACTTTATACAAAGACAACATGTGGAAGAAATGACCTACGAGAGAGTAATTGACGCGAGTTGTGAGACAGCCAAGCGAACACTTTCCACAGTTTTGACTACGTGTGACCTCGTTTATATTACTGCTATGTTGGAATAAATCTAATGCTTCAAAATTACCAACCGATTTTTCGGCTTTTATGGCTTTTGTTTCAACTTCTCGGCTTTTAACACTAGAATACCTATAATATCTACTTTTTCTTGTGTCTGTTCAGTTTACAGATACTTTCTGGTAAAAATGAACCTTTCAAATAGTGTAGTCAGATGACGAAAGTTAATATTCTTTGAACTGTCCATCTTCGCAACAACTTATACAAAAGTAAAAGGATAAACGAAAACGTTATTTAAACATGAACATAGTAGTAGTACCTAGTAGGTCTAGTAACATCGTGCAAACACAGAGTTAAATGCATACATGCATATTAGTTTCATAAAGACAAACAACGTTCCTTATATAGTTTGAGGAATACTGGAAATATGCAAATTTTGTTATAAATGCAAACGCAGTCGTTACTCACCTAACCATATTTATTTTGAAGCTCAGCTGTAGTTACCTTTTTATCTTTTCTGTACACCTGCAGGTAGGAAACAATTTCATGACTCATGAACATAGTTTTAAATTGTTTCACTGAACATGCAGTTAGCAGAGAACTGAATTAGAACAAACAAAATCAAAGCAAATAAAATGCAGGATAAAAGATTTAAAAATGTATTTGAACTTACGTGTTGTGGTTGTGTGAGTCAGAATGCGAGGCAGTCGGTGGCAGGAACCGCGCCAGATGTGGCTGCAGCAGCAACTGCCTGAAGGTCTGACGGAACTGGCGGGACATGGTACAGTACAGCACGAAGTTTATAGCCCCGTTCAACAGCGCCAGGAAGTCCATCAACTCCCCGAAGAGATCGTAGCAGCGCTTGAAGAAGCACCATCCGAGCAGCCCACTCATCAGACCCATTATTCCTTGAGGCAGTTCCGTCACCAAGAACAGTAATAGCACTGCCAATAACATCTTCGTTGTCCTGTCAGTCCTTTTGTCTGCCTTATTCTGTCTTTTTACCATTTTCTCAGCAGCGGGGCAAGCGTTGTAGTTCCGGAGCTTCTTCTGGTGTTGGTTCGCGTTATAGAGCGCCCGTATGAGCCACACGCTGATGACCGTGAGTATGGAACAGGGTAGCAATTTGATGACCACGCCGTGCACCCAGAAGTTAGCCTGGTACAGTGTCCCCTCATAATCTGAGTCCACGTGGTATGCGATGTCTGGGTTGCCGAACTTGTCCGTCACGTTTTTTGTGTGTATGTCGAAAACCTGTTGAAAAAATATATTTTTAGGGTTTTGAAACCGTATTGGCGCGTCATAGTTCCATTAAAGAATTAAATTATATAGAGGGTGACAGGGATATCGACGCGCAAACTGTAACCATGAATCCAGCACATGATTCTAGACCCCCAAATACAGAAAGAAAAACACAAAAAAATACAGAAATGAAATGAAGTACACCAACAGCGCATCCACGTAATGCTCCTAATCGCTGTCTTGTGCAAACGTGACCAGTTGATTGACAACATTCCATGTCGAGTGACAATGCTAACTCCTTCAACAATGAATACATTCGATGATAATGACATTGTATGGAAATTTCGAATGTTTATCGTTCAATCAAAAATAAAATAAGAAACAATGTAGAATAATTGCTATTCGTATAGAAATTCATTCTGAAGATGAAGTTTAATTATAAATTGGTTTGGCTCCATTTGCGAAGCTTCATTTACTGAACTCCTTACAATAGATAAGTAAAGAGTTATTAACTGAAGCTTACTTCGAAATCACTTCGATAGAGTGCTTCCATGACATGAAGAAATCAATTAACGTTAATTCCTTTGTATCATGAATATAATTACATTCCTGCTACAAATTACATTGTTTCTGTTAAAAGTCAATAAGATACTTCACTACTGTTTGATATCATATTTCCATAAAATATTCTGCAAACGACATTCAAACTGCGAAATGATATAACGAGATGTCATTAGGTACCTATATCATTTCAGTGCGGCCGATGAGAGAATGCGTTCTTGATACCCGTCAGTTTTATAGGTACAAACGAGTACATGGTTTGCGAATTTTATTTTTATTATCTAAGAGAATTGTCGCACTGACATTTGTCAGGACCGCATTTTCTCGACGGCCTAGCTGTAGTTTTCTATGCAATAGTCTGATCAGGAGGCCTACCATGATCTATGTAAAAACGATTCAAAAGCAAGACATTTCAATTAAGGTTCTTAAACTGCATCGCTCACAGTCGCACCATGACGTCCAATACGCTCAGCGGCATTTGCATCGTTGAAAGTGAATGATTTTGTATTATGAGTATGTGTCCTGACTTGTTACAGAAAAGAATTTTAAAACTGACGAAGGTATATTTAGACTTGACTGTACGAGTAAACATTCAAAGTGGCAGCCTGGCAAATAGTTTACAAACATCTTTGTCAATATAAGGTCCCATTAAAATAGATGGACAAACTTTTAGAAATCATTCAGACCACCAAACTAAGGACGATGGTAAAAAAATATATAAGAAAAACTCATTAGATACTTACAATAAAAATAATCAGTTAACGAAAATACACTAATGTGCCGGAAATTTATTATTTTAGGTCAAAATAAAACCACTTTAATCAGTGTTTTTTTTTTGCTTAGATATCTTTGGTTAGACGTACTGAGCGCTGTGTTAAAATTTGTCCATCTATTTAAATGGGACCCTGTATATGCTCACTATTTAATAAACGCTTTCTTAATGAAGCCCACAATATAATATTAAATAGCAAGCTCCGTTTCGTGCTTGTAATCCGATCTAATTAATTTACTCCTAAATCCGTTTTTCGTGGAAACGCTGGCAACCCACAGGCATGGCCGAGAGGGTACCGGCCGAGGGTGACGGGCCCGTCTGAACTTTTGGCGAGGTTATATCTGACCGGGGTGAGAAAGCGCAATCCTGGCTAGAAGTAGTTGAAATAACACTATGAGGTTATTAGTCTGTGACCATTTCATTACAGAAGGACTTGATTACTGAAAAGCCCCGCAGGTATTCATGGGAAACATTGTTTTACCAAGTTTTTAAAGTTGCTTAACATTGTTTTACCAACATTATCCTCCTCATTACAAAACGAATTCTAACTTTAGTCCAATCCTCAACCTTCCAGCCAGTTATGGTATTTTGAACTTTATTCCAACAAAAGTAAAGTACTTAATACTAAATTGACTAACTTAGACTCGAGTTTTTGGAAATTAGAACATTAACTATATCGAAAATAAAGTTCAAATTCAAAAATGGCTCAATGGTTAAAAACCTGGGACTAGAGACAAATCTTGTTTTGTAATTAGGCCGAAATTTGACAGTTTCCTTCGTCTACCCCAGGGCGGGAAGATCATGAGAGAAAAAAGCATCAAACACGAAAGAACAGACCAACCAAAATTAGTAACAAAATACTTACCATAAAGGTAGGTGCACACAGTATAGGCGGTAATATAAAACTCGTTAGTATCGCGATGCTGCATCTACGCTCCGTACAAAGTATGTGACTCTTCTCCGAGTACCTGGAACAGAGTGGATTATATCAATTAACATATCATAACATCACCACGCCTGTACCCTCGTACATCCCCGAAGAGTTAGGCATAGGTGAACCTACATCCGCTGGATCCGAGAAGCACGGAACCGGTCGAAGTGGTGGCGCTTGGGGGAGGCCTATGTTCAGCAGTGGACGTCTTTCGGCTGAAATTATGATGATGATACCTACAGTACACACACATTTCGCCAGTTATGTGTGTAATAGGGAGCGAGTCGGACCGGACATAAATCCAGACTCAGGGCTGCTTTGTTCTATGTAAGAGTGATTAGTTTCCACACTAATTCCTTCAAGTGGAGCATTGTGCGTGGGCCATGGCGGCCGTCGGTAATTATTCCAATCAGCCCACCTCCCTCCAGCAGTTGATTACGTCTCCTGGCCTGTCTAGAACATCTGTGTAAGATCTGGTTGTCCCGAGGGTTTCTGGCCTAATCTGTGTATAGTATACTGAGAGCCGTCCTCTCAGTATACTTTCTTTGAACTAGACCTAGAACCAAAGTTGTCACATAGCTCACAGAATAAGGAAGCTGAAGTGACAATGGGCCGGCCATATTAGCCGTAGAACTGATTACCGTTGGGGTAGACGAGTGACGAGTGGAGTGTGCGGATCGGCAAACGTAAGGCAGGACGTCCCCAGGCCCGGTGGAGATAAATGATAAATGATTTTTATTTTGTAAGTAGGTTAGCACAAACACTTTTACACGAGAGATGATCATCGCAGGGTGGCTGGTAGCAGCTCGATTCAGCAGTGGACTGCTGTAGGCTGATGATGATGATGAAATTTTCTTTTATACCTGAAGCACAAACTCATCGACACGTGCATCCTGCCCATCCTAACCTACGGTGCACAAACTTGATCTCTAACCGAGTCTCAAAACTCCAAACTCAAGGAAGTAGCGTATTGGGTATTAAACCCAGTCACCGAACACGTAATACCACAATACGTACCAAAACAGTAATCGGCGATGTGGGCAACAAGTCTGCTAGACTGGAGTGGAATTGGTCGGGCCAAGTATATAGGATGCAGCGGGATTGTCCGAAAGGGTTACCGCTACCCCGGAACATAAAGGGCTAAGGAAGGAACACGGATGGGTTTTAGTCAGTAAGAGTCTGACACTCCCTTCCGCTCCACCCAGAGTGGGGGGGTCATCTGATGATTTCCCATACTTAAAAAAAAAAAAAAATTATACAGGATGCATCGGGACAGGGGGACCAGAGGCGTCACGCAGTGGGTGCCAGAAGACGGGCGTCGTCGCCGAGGGAGACCTAAGGAAACGCTGGCAAAACATTTAAATAATTATGTCTAACAAAATTAGTTACCAGTATTCCTCAAGGGACTTCTTTAGCTACGTTTTGTAATAAGATGATATTTTTATTAATTAGTATTATTAATGTAACAAGATGATATTTTTATTGATTTTTAATAATTAGTAGGTCTCCAAATACAATGGGAAACCAGTTGCTTGAAGATTAAGTAATTGGTTAATTAATGAATGGGAGCTCTAGTACCCCAATTTAATTAATCACGACCGGTGTTGATCTCACCTTGATTATAGACAAACTATCGCGTAAAGGAGCAGTAACGCCCCTTAATTAGTAGAGTTTACCCTCAAGACAGATTAATAGGCAGGTACGGTAAGTACCTGCTAATATATATATTAGCATACTAATATTATAGGTTGGGATGTCGGAGATATCTCCGAAACTAATTTTCACTGATACGTTTACTGATAGAAAGCTACGCTATTGCCGAATGCCATAAAATATGTATGTCTTATGTTAAAACAGACGGACGATGTCGCGGGCAGAACTTAGTAGATAATAAAATGTATCCGACTAATAATGAACCTACTAATTTTAGACAGAAATAAATTAGTTCATTTTTAGTCAATTAGGGGCTAATTTTTCCAACGCCAGATATATTTTATCGGAGGAATAATCTTGAATTTTTGACAGTTCTTCTATAAAAAAAACTGTCAGACGTCAATTTTATTCCACGAATAAAAATTATCTATCGATTGGAAAATCAGCCCTTAGTATACCTATTTTTTTTCCTTCAGAAAACATTTTTTAAATCGATCTATTATCATTATCTTTATTTAGTTTTATTTAGCCAATACATTATGAACGGTCGTAAATTGCTACAAAATTAAGTTACGAAACAGTGCGTGTTACAAAAGAGAAAATACATTTTTAGCTGTGGATGCCTTTGAACATACGAGTAATATTCGATGATTGATTAACGGGCAAAATGTTATTGAGTTTTTGCATCGTGAATTTCTGAGTAGCAACCCGGAAGTCTGGGTTTGTGCCCGATTGATGGCAATAGGCTCGCCACTTGTGTTACATAGGTACATGTGACTCAAATATAACTGGCCAAATGGACTTTACGTACACGTCTACTTAACCCTTCGGGAATTGAATGACTGATGTTATGTCTATCGGCACGTGCGTGATCTCTTTTCCCACAATATTTGCTTGAAATATCAAAAGTCAATGGTGGCCAGGCGAGCAGTGGCGGCCTAGTGGCAACGGCCGCGACTTACGAGTTGTAGGTCGTAGGTTCGAACCCAGACAGGCGCTTTACTTTGTGTAAATTATTTCATCACCATTGCTCTCCAAACGGTGAAAGTAATATCGTGAGGAAACCGGCATGTCCTAGAATCAAAAATTCGAAGATATGTGACATCTACCAACCCGCACTGGGCCCGCGTGGTGGATTATGGCCCACTCCCTCTCACAGAGAGGAGATCTGTGTCTCAGCTGTGGGAAACATTATAGGCTGATTATGTTATGTTATGTATATCAAAAGTCAAGTTAAATAAAACATGAAACTCGTTTGCTTATCTTCCTAAGCGAATTGATAATACCGTCAGAGCGAAATGGAGTGATTTTGATGTTTGTAAGCAATGGACTATAAGACCATTAGTACATCGTTCAGATTCCTTCAAGTATCTGAAAGCACTGCTTAACAGCCGATTTGAGCTTTGTATAAAATGGAAAGTGATTTATGTATTTTGAATGAGCTTGAGATTCTTTATTATCTATGTGATCATCATAGCTCACAAACCATAGCCATGTGCCAAACACTGTTGGGTATATACCTGTAATGTAATTCTAAAACAGATAATAAACAATATTTCGTTCTTTATTCAGAGTTTAAGAAGCTCTCGTTGACAATTTATTTTGTTGTTGAACTTATATTTTTCTTGATTTAAGTTCAAATAATAACTACCAAAGGAAGAGTTCCGATTCCTAGATTATATTATCTACAAACTGAAATACTAGTTCTAAAATAAAAATGATTAACAATGTACCTAGGTTACGATTTCATTTCAATCACCCTATAATTCTTAAACATAGAAATATGAATAAAGTAAAGAGCCGAATAATCAACGCTTTTTGCCGACTAGCGCCGTATAGTTGGCAAATATGGCCGAATAGTTGGCTTTCCCGGCTGGTCGGGGTCACCTCGGAGTGAGGCTCAGAGGGACCTCACGATATAATCAAACAGCGATAACTTTTAATGTATGTATTGAGAGGAGGGACTTTACATTGTCATCTTATTTCTAGACCTTATTCTGTACTAAACCAAAAATACCCAATAAAAATATTTGACGTTTGCTTGAACGTTCGAATGGAACATACTGTCAATTATGACCAGCCCGTGCTATTAAAGACAAGACTACAGAGTTAACCTCTACAGTACATCTCAAGTAGATAACATTTATTCATTTCGGTCTGAGAGATATACAATACAACTGTTTTTTGTCCCTAATAAATAAATAAATAAATAATATTCTACCCTATAACATCCTATGTAATGGGCAACATAAACAACAACAAAACATACATTACTACAGGAATGGATAAAATTCAAATCTTGTTCGTTTACAAGATTACATCTACCCGTGACAATTCCTTACCCTTTATCCCATAAATTTATATAAAGACACAGTAATGTGTAGAGTTTGTTACATATTTGTATCAACTTAGTTAAGATAAGGTGAGTTCAAGATACAAATCTTTACAACTTCATCTGTAAATGACTGTAGTTGTGGGTAATACCTACAAATCACCTAATCTAAAACTTTGGAATTCGGTGTGAAGCTTTCTTAATTGAGTTATGAACATTATGTCAGTACCTACTTTAATTTTAAACATTTTAGGAGGTCTCCATGTGTTTAATTCATAGTTACCTACAGTATGCGGGTCGATGTCTCTGCCATCCTGTATTTGGCGTGTATTTAAGCAAATTCAAATAATTCCCATCTTGCTTTTCTAAAAATATTATTAAACACTTTGTGAACCTCAAATAATTCCTATTTTGGTGTCCCAAAAACTCAAAATAGCCAAGTAACTGCGACCAATTTGAATGTACGCTGCCGCGACTCCGCTCGCTTGGCTAGCACGCGGTTGTTCACAGTTCTAATTTAACCAATTCGGTCGGGGTGCCCATTTTCTCTACTGTGAGAAATGACACTAAGTTAAAAAGGGGCTCAATTATTATTAAAAAAAAATTGCATCATTAAAAGCTCAAAATGAATTTAGAGGTCCATTAATTTTACAAGCGTAAGTCATTAAAAAATCAATAAGTTTTGAGAGAATCAATTTAATATTTACTAGAAAAACCTTTTTTCCTAGAAAAACAAAATAGGGGAAACCATCGCACACATACCTGGGTAGAAGAAAAGGTAAGGAGTTGTATACGTATCGACAACAACAGAGGTAGCCTGTGGCGCACTCCACCGTAGTGTGCAGAATGCATAGAAGTCAATCGCGCGAATATTTACGCTGAGTTAGCTGATACTCTACGTTGCGGCTCGTTATAATGAGTTCGACCTTTAATATCTTTTAAAACCGATCAATACGTCTCTCCAAATAAAAGGTCAACAAAAATGTTGATAACATTTAAGTTTTCTCATAATTTTAGAAGTTGGTCTACAGCCTCGTCGGCAATTATACAGGGTCAAATAAATTAGTCAGCGAAACTGCGGAATTTCTCTGAAGATGACATGTCTGAGGAGACATTGTCTGTATATCGACATTTAAAATACCACAAAAGGAAAAAAAATCTCATCTCATCCTACAATACATAACAACCACATTACCAGCGGTTGTTGACCCAAAAACAAAGAATGTAATTTTTTTTTTCATCTTGTTTATGTAGAATATCTATGACGTCTTCGGAGTTTCACCAGCTATGCATGGTAATTGGTGATCAATATGATCATAGCTCGTTCCTTCTCTGTAATAGAAAAGCCGTTTGCTATGCAGTGGCACCATTATAGGCTGGTATATATTATTACCTTATCATAGGTGATGGCGCGAGGGGCTAATTTAGTGGACTGTATTTGCGATGCGGAACAAAACAATTGACAAACGCTTGGCGGTAGGTACTTCGAGTTGCGGTGGGTGTAGGACAATAGAACACAACCCGAAAATTAGGGAGGGAAGCACAAACCTTTACTGGAGCCACGTGCTCGCGTCGTCGCCGGTGCACCGGTTCACTTTTCCAGGTTCAGGGATAGCTGAGCTTCAAGTTATTGTCCTCACACGATAAACACAAACACAAACTATTGTTTATAAGCCATAGTACATGCGAAAATGCCGTGATTCCAAAGATATCAATATTTTTGTCCGGAGCGGATCGGCGCCATTGCGCACGCGTTGCGGAGACATTCGGAAGTGATTCGCGACAAGAAATGGCGGTCGGAATCTTCTTATTCACTCGCGAGGTATGTGCGGAAAGGAGATGGATATAGGAAATAGCGGATGTCAATCAAAATTTGAATGTTGGCGCAACCATTCCCCCCGGGTTTGAAGGGTTACCTTCAAAAACAATAAGCGAAACTAATCAAATAACTAAGTTCTGGAATAACCTCTAACTGTTAACCTATTCCTAAACTATATATAAAGCGTTACTATAACTACTTAACTAATTTGAAACCTGCTGCTGATTAGGCAGAGGACAGAGGCGAATAACCGGACGTAAATACGAACCGGTTGCGGTTTTAACTCTGACTATACGCGTTACTCCCTTTGAATCAGGGAAAACTTCCTCCACTACACCTAGAGGCCAGTGTAGAGGGGGCGCACTTTCGGTCATTAAAACTACTACAGTACCAGCGGTGACTGGATTCGATGGAGTATTCCATTTTTGACGCGACTGCAGCGTGTGCAAATAATCTGTTCTCCAACGCCTCCAAAAGGATTGAACTAATCTATCTAAAAGAGCGTGACGTTTTAGGAGATGCAGTCTGTCTTCGTCAACATCCGTAGCGGGCAAATACTTAAGAGGAGTCGTGGTTAAGAAGTGAGCCGGCGTTAACGCTAAAGACTCCGACGGGTCACTAGATAGAGTTCGACAAAGTGGACGAGTATTCATTACTGCCTCTATCTGAGCGAGTACAGTACTCAGCTCCTCATAAGAGAGAATCTGCGCGCCTACAACGCGGAACAGATGCGACTTGAGGCTCTTGATATTAGCCTCCCAATTACCACCAAAGTGACTAGCAGCGGGGGTATTAAAATGCCATTCAATACGATTTTCGGCCAAAACATGAGCGAATTCACTCTGATAATACCTTGAGCGCAAGAATGCGTGTAACTCCGAGATACTACGGCGAGCTCCGACATAATTAGTGCCGTTGTCCGAATATAAGCGTTTGACGGGACCACGGCGCGACAAAAAACGCTTAAACGCGGACATAAAACTTTGCGTACTTAAATCACCGGTCAATTCTATGTGAACCGCACGAGTTGTCATACAAATAAATAGACAAACGTAAGCCTTTGTGGAGCGTATACCACGACCACGGGCAATAGTTACCCTAAACGGGCCGGCGAAGTCTGTGCCGGTGTGTACGAAAGGTTTAACGGATTGAACAACACGACAAGAGCGGTGATCGGCCATTTCAGGCGCGATAAAACGCGGGCGAAGTTTAAAACAGGGCACACATTTGTGCACTCTAGCGCGAATCAAATTGCGAGCTGAAAGTATCCAATACTTTTGTCTAAGGATAGACATCAACAAGTCCGGACCTGCGTGACAATTCACCTTATGATGATAATCTACAATCAAATCTAAAATATGGTCCTTGCGGGGTAAAACTACTGGATGTTTTTGCTCAAATCCCAAATCGGAATTTCTCAAACGACCACCTACTCGAATGAGACTATTCTGCAAAAAAGGTTTCAAATGTTGAAAAGCGCGACTACAAGGTTTATTGGACTCTAAACTACTAAATTCTGATGCGAAATGAAATCTCTGTAGTTCACGAAGCACGACTGACTCAGCTTTATCCAGATCAGCGGCGGTTATATTACCGCGCGTGGGTAACAATTTTAGAAAACGACAGACATACACCACACAACGCAAAAGTCTCGACCAAGACGAGACGCGATTAGACAACGATAAAATAATCGACTCTTCACGTGGAACCGAAACTACAAGCGAATGCTTCTTCTCCTCGGGTGGTTCTGAAACGGCAGCTGGGTTAAAAGGCCTAACCGGCCATTCCTCAAGCACGCTATGAATCCAAGGCGGAGCGCAGAACCATAGCGGATGATCTAGAATTTGCGAAGGGAGCAATCCACGGGAGAGACAATCGGCGGGATTATCTGTGCCAGCAACGTGAAAGAGATTTTGTGGTGGTAATTCGGACTGAATTTTAGCCACCCTATTGGCGACGAATGTGTCCCAGCGATGGGGCGAAGAATGTGCCCAACACAAAGCTACAGTAGAGTCAGAAAAAGCCATAATTCTTTCAATATTAATGCGGTGCTTACAAGCATTGACAATAGAGCTGATTAATTGCACTAACAAAAGTATAGCGCACAGCTCCAGGCGCGCTAGAGAAACGACCTTGCGAGGAGAGACCTTGGATTTAGCGCTTATAAGACTAACCGAGACCTTGTCAGCATTCAAAACGTGAAAATAAACTACTCCCCCGTAAGCCTTTTCACTGGCGTCTGCGAAGCCTACAACAGTAACTATACTGTCTGACAATATACCGACATGGCGTGGAATTTTTATTTGATCGAGCAATGGAAGCTCTTTCCGAAAGCGAGCCCACAATTTAACAATATTGTCGGGCGCGGGGTCGTCCCAATCGCTATTGGAAAGCCAAAGTTCCTTTATAAGCAACTTGGCATATAAAACTACGGGAGCTACAAATCCCATAACATCCCATATACGTGCTACACACGATAGGATAATGCGCTTAGTACAAATTTGCGGAGTCGAACTAACTTTAAGACTGAACATATCAGACGCGGGTGACCAACTTAAGCCTAGAACCTTGTGCGTATCATCACTTTCAAATTCCTTCACCGAAGATAATTGGTGTGATAGTGGAATTGAATCTAGAGCGGTTTGCGAGTTACTTGTCCACTTCACAAGATCAAACTGACCGGCTTTCATAAGACTTATTACTTGAGCGGCGGTCTCAACGGCTTCTGCCTCGCTGGCTACACTATAAACAAAGTCATCCATGTATAGCCCAGTTTCAATAGTATCTTTCGCTTTTGGGAATCTTTCACCCTCATCAGCGGCTAATTGCTTGATAGTGCGAAGCGCATGGAAAGGACTCGACTTAAGCCCAAAACAAACACGATTAAATTCGTAAACTTTCAGAGGTTCTTGAGGTGAAAATCTATACAAAAAACGTTGAAATTTGCGGTCGCATTCGCGAATACCAATAGAAAGAAACATTTGCCTTATGTCGGCGGAAAGCGCGACAGCAAACAAGCGGAAATTTACAATAATGTTGAATAAGTTACCTTGAAGGTTTTGACCACAATACAAAATATCATTGAGCGATACAGAAGTGCTAGTCTTAGCACTGCCGTCCATAACCACGCGAAGCTTAGTAGTAAGCTTGTCTTCTCTAATAACTCCGTGGTGCGGGATGATGTAAGAAGGATGATCGCAAGTCTCGTCAGTCTCGGCGACGGGCGCAGGTGAGATGTAACCTTTATCTAGGTATTCGATAACAACCTCATCATAGGCTTGCTTCAACTTCGGAGATACTTGCATCTTACGTTCTAAACAAGAAAAGCGTTTTTCAGCGGAAGCGTAGGAGTCACCGAGCGAAAAAATATCCCCCTTGAATGGAAGCGAGACAACATAACGACCATCATCATCTCGAGTAGTCGTGCGACAATAAATCTCCTCAGCCACCTTATCATCAGGGCTTAGGATAGGCGGGACATTGACCTCTTCAATTTCCCAGAACCTGCGGATGGTAGACTCCAGCGGCGGCTCAACAGTGCAGCAGTGAGCCACAGTCGAGAAACTATCTAAATGTGCGGGTGCGGAACCAACAATAACAAAACCTAGAACTGTTTCTAGGGCGTGCGGTGCGGGATACGACGAATTACCTTGAATCTTACGCGATAACTGGAGGTGCGGGAGAATCGATGCTCCGATCAACATATCGACGTCTCCAGGGACACCATAAGATTCATCTGCCAACGGTAGGTCTTTAAATTTGGACAATAAAGAGGTGTCAACAGGGACAGTAGGCAATTGTTCCGTAATTTTATCTACGACAAGCGAATCCATATCAAAGCAAATATCGGAATTAAAACGCGATGCAAATTTAATTTTAATCGAACCATGAATGGTTGATTTTAAACCACCGAACCCCTTAACTACTGAGCGGGCTGGCCGGTTATTAATACTAAACCCAAGGCGTTGACAACAATTTTGAGTTAAAAAATTACTCTGCGAGGCGCAATCTAACAACGCTCGAACAAGACACGGATTACCTAAAGCATCATCAACAACAACGTGAGCGGTCGCGAGCACCACGGTAGTACACGCACTGCTTGCGGACATCGAACACAACGTGACGTCACTCACGGCGGTCTGCGAGCCAGTAATGTCGCGCGCTGGCTGCGGCTGCGAAGCGGCCGCAGAGTTCGCACTGACTGTCTGCGACGAAGAGTCACCGCTTGATAAACTAACCGTGCTCACATTGGATGCGGCATTATTAGAACTTTTCTCCATGTGAAGTAAAGTGTGGTGCTTTGAAGGGCACTTACGACAACTTTGACTACTATTACAAGACGTAACCCGATGCTTGTCACTTAGGCAGTTAAAACACAAATTGTTTTCGCGAACAAACTTATAACGCTCATAAGGCGTAAATTTTAAGAAACCAGAACACTTGTACAATTGCGAATGTTGACTATTACACAAAGAACAAATAGATTGTACAGGTGCAGGTGCGGTATTCACATAAGTATGTGTCGACTTTTGTGACTTCGAAGGCGCATCCGTTCGACGGTCGGACTTAGTAACTACCTTCTTCGTAACTTCATGGATTGACGAAGTGCGTTGTAATATTTTAATTTGATCGCGAACAAAACATTCTAAATCATTGAATTTTGGCAGTTTACTACTGCGATGGTTCATTTCAAATAAACGAACAGTTTCACTATCTAACTTCTTTAAACCCAAATACAAAAACAAAAAGTCGCAGAGGTCATCGACCTTCAGGTTCTTTACTGCGCGAACAGATGATGCAAAAGTATCTAAAAACTTCTCTAAATTATGTTCATTACCAACTGTAATATTTTTCAAGTCGAATAACTGATCTAAATATGCGTTAGCTACTAATCTTTTGTCTTCGTATTTAGACTTTAAAGTTTTTAAAATTAATGAATAATTTTCAGCACTAAAAGTAATGCCGGCACAAACAGTTTTAGCTTTATCAGTTAACTTTTCAACTAGATAGTGTAATTTTTCATGATCTGTCAAAGAGACGTTCGTATCTATAGTGTTTTCAAAACTATCTATAAACAGATTCCAATTGCGTATATCACCATTAAATTCAGGTATCTGAATGGGCGGTAATTTAGGTCGATCGCGAGTGTGATTTGCCTGGCTCTGATGGACAGACGGCTTCTCCAAGTTTCTCGCGACGCGTTTGATGCGACAGAATAAATCATCAAATGACGCCAAAGCTTGATAACTCACAGCGTATTCTGGATTTAATTCTAACTCTAAAACGTTAATGTCATGAATTACGGATTCAAATTCCGTGCGCAAACTATCCAAGTTTTCTATAGAACATAAGAACGAATCTCTAACAGCTAGATCACCTGTTTTAAGTGCATTATCACAAATAGATTGCACGCGAGAAAATAGCATGTCTCTTTTAGCATATAAAAGTTTCAATTGAACTTTGTTGTCCTTTGGAGGCATCGTGAACAATTATGACACACTAACAATGCGGTAAACAAACAAACGAAAGTATTTTTTTGTGAATAAGCGATGGAAAACAGCGACGCGGACAATTTCTAACTGAAGTGGGTAGGTAGTTAAAAACGAACTGCGTGTAATTTTAAATCAATCCTAATTTACCCACTAGGTTGTCTCTGTTTCTGCTAAACAAATACTGTTAGACTTCCGAGTGAATATCTAATACGAGCGATCTATAGCTACGTACGTAGGTAGGTATTATTACGTACGTACGCAGGTAACAGATGAACAATTTGCGTCGAAACAAACAACGAATTGCGTTAGGTACGACTGCGGTGCGGTGCGTTTATTCCATAAGGAGTAAATACTAATGCGATAACTACAACAATTATGTACCTAACTCAAATAAGTACCTAACGATCCGGCTCGAAGGACCAAAGAAAATGATGGCGCGAGGGGCTAATTTAGTGGACTGTATTTGCGATGCGGAACAAAACAATTGACAAACGCTTGGCGGTAGGTACTTCGAGTTGCGGTGGGTGTAGGACAATAGAACACAACCCGAAAATTAGGGAGGGAAGCACAAACCTTTACTGGAGCCACGTGCTCGCGTCGTCGCCGGTGCACCGGTTCACTTTTCCAGGTTCAGGGATAGCTGAGCTTCAAGTTATTGTCCTCACACGATAAACACAAACACAAACTATTGTTTATAAGCCATAGTACATGCGAAAATGCCGTGATTCCAAAGATATCAATATTTTTGTCCGGAGCGGATCGGCGCCATTGCGCACGCGTTGCGGAGACATTCGGAAGTGATTCGCGACAAGAAATGGCGGTCGGAATCTTCTTATTCACTCGCGAGGTATGTGCGGAAAGGAGATGGATATAGGAAATAGCGGATGTCAATCAAAATTTGAATGTTGGCGCAACCAATAGGTATTATCCTAATAACCAATTTATAAATAATTTATTTTACTTCGATGGTTCTAGTATATCATTTAATTTTGTGACTTCAAGTGACAGCTATCTACAGAACTCAGCTGGCACGCCCTTTATACCTGGAGGCTTTTATTTAGGTAGGTAGTAAGTTTTACGTATAGTTTTTATTGTATTTGTTGGTATATTTTCGTGGGTAGCTGACATAATATGTCAAATAATTTTATATAATGTCCTGTGCTTTTTAATTTTAATTACTTTGCATACCTAGTATTATATACAATCAAGTATTTTCTAACAGAACAGACAGCAGTGCTGCTGGGGAGTTTGTTGCGCCACTCCTTCTTCAAAGCGAAAGCACCAGGAAGTGGTGAAGGGCGGGCGTTTTGTTTGGAGGGTTCGAAAAGTACTGATTCTCAGCCTAGTTTGAATAAATGACTTTTGATTTAACCTAACTTAACCTAAGCTGCAGTACCACGGTCCCAGCCAGGTAATGAATTACAGACCACTCCCTCTCTCTTATTCTGTCATGATTGTGTCCCACAGTATGAACATTAAAAGCTACGCTTGTACTAGTAGGCATGTCGTAATGACCCGTTGCCTCTCATGCACGAGGTTGTGGGTTCAAATCCGGTCAGGTACCAATGTGACTTTTTCAATTCTTATGTAAGAAAGTTCTGAGTGAAGAAAAATGCTCTTGCCTTCTCTGTACGAGAACAGGCCTTTGCCCTACAGTGAGATAATAATAGGCTAGTATTATTGTAAAAATAAATAAATACTTACTTTATCGCCAAATATCTCCAAATAGCCAGTGAAAGAGTGAGACAAATAGACGCAGTGTGCAGTATTTGAGCGAAGTGCATATGAAACAGCAAGTACATCGCCCACGAGTACGGGAAATCCAATTTCTCTGGCAGGACCTGCGAAATAAAACTGGTGTTGAAACAATTCGTAAAGGTACTGTTTTATATTACTAAATTGTATTAGGTACGTGCAAAACAGCGCGTTGGAATCAAATTGGCTTTTGTGTTACGTGACGTAACTATGTTTGCCCCAGCTTAGTAGCTAATACTATTGTATGGTATACGTTATCGTGCACGTTACTATACGTAGTGGCAAGTACGCTTGCCACTTGTCATACGGTATTATTATTATTATTAGCCTGTGATGTCCCACTGCAGGGCAAAGGCCTCCCTACTCTCTTTCCACTTCTCTCTGCTCAAAGCTGCTGAGGACCAGTTCTTGTTGAAAGAGTCTAGCTCATCCCGCCATCTCCGTCTGGGCCTACCGTATAAATATGCTAAATCAGTGCTTAGTATTAGTGAAAGTAAATAGAAGCGGTTACTATTTACTAAACGACAAGCAGACATTTAGGTTAGCTCTGAGGTCGAGATCTATAAAAAATGAAAGATGCTATGGATCTAGAGAGGAGCGCAGAGCATTTTCAGTTGGGGCGAATATTTTGGCCCGCAGATTTTCTCGATGTGCATACCCTTTTTTAAGCATACTGCACAGCACTATACTCGGAAGCTCTATAGAAAGAAAGAAAATACGTTTAATTGCGGGAACATGACGCAAAAAAAAGAACATAAACACAAAAAATAAAATAAAAGAAGATAGGGGGAAACATGCGTCACATCCACGCAGAACGGCTATCGCTCAGCATTATGCTGCGACCCATAACCCATGCAAGACAGAGCCCCAGCGCTGGTTTTCAGCGACGTAATGACGTCGCCCGGTGCAGCAAACAATTATAGTAAGTATCTATGGTTCACATATACCCAAAAGGCTTACAATGCTCTGCGTATCCAATACAATTGTTTCAAGCCAAATACATCTAAGTGGTCATACACACGAGCGAAACGCGTCGAAACCGGTCGACGCCCGTTGTCGACGAGTCGGCGGCTGCCGTCGACGACGTGTCGCTCGTGTATTTGAGTACCACGATGCTCAAATACGCGAGCGCCATGTTTTTGACAGGTGCAGTTGACTCTGTTGTCGACGCATGTATTGGACACTGTATTTGGATAGCCGCTATTGTTTAACCGTTCACCGCTTTCTTGTAACACCAAAGCTTTATTTTTTTTTACTTTTCCACTATCGTTATAGCTGATAGAATGTCACTTTATCTAGGCCCCTTAGCTGTCACAATGCCAATCTGTCTCTAACTTTACCTATCTACGTGTAAGTAACTACACAAAAGACCAGAAACTGCTATCTATAAGGTGATAGCAGATATAGTATGACAAGCTTAGCATTATTGTCGACAGTAAAGAGAATTTTGCAACCGTTCTTTTATCAGTCTTCGACCGAACATTTGCATCTTGCCTGGGAACTTATTTTTGAGACTAATGTTTTACGAATGCGTTGAAGGAAAATATTAGACCCATTCATCTTCGCCGACAAAATCTAAAGTGAGAGGGAAACAACACATTGAATCGTTTAAATGTATATATCATTTATTCATGTCATTTAAACTCTTTGCCAGCCTATCTGGGTCTAAACGTGGATAAAATTGAGGAAAATCCATTGACCCATATATTTTTCAATAAAACTGACTAAAGAGTATACTTTTCCGACTACGAACCATTATCCTCCTGCCGCTGAAAGAAACTGATAAAGAACTTACAGTCTTTCGGTTCAATCGTTTAAAAATGTGGGCGATTTTCTCTTGTTTACTTTGTTGTTTTTAGATTGCCAGAGCAACAACTTAATTTTTTTTTTTTTTGATACAGTGTTACAGATTTTTTTTTTTTTTGAGATGGAGAAAAGAAAGAAAGAAAAGAAAAAAAAGAAGAATTTAAAAGAAAGTGATGTTAAGAGGAAGTTATTTGTTGTTGTTGTTGGATTGTTATATTTGTTAAAACGTTCAAAATTTAGTCGCAGTCTCATCTCAGCGACAAACAAATGTCAAAAACTTGTCAAAATGTAGGGAAATTAGAGACATTTTTTGACAGATTGAGACTGAGATCAGACTGTGAACGTTCTTAAAATTACGAGAATTGCCCCTCTGATTGATTGATTGTTATGTTTGTTTTTAAGTGAGGTCTATGATCCGCTCTTATTTGTTCTAGATAAGGTTAAACCAAGACTATCATCATCATTCTCTTCTCCTTATCCCAATTTATTTGGAGGCGACGATAAATGTCATTTTCTTCCAAACTTCTCTATTAGAAGGAAAATTCGTTTATAACATGACTAGTAAAAGTCATAAACACAAAAAAAAACTAGTTAGGGGATTACATGCGTCACTTCCACGTAAAACGGCCATCGCTCAGCATAATGCTAGACCATATGCGAGACAGAGCCCCAGCGCTGGTTTTCAGCGACTGCCGGCGTTGATGTGATGACTTCAACCGGTGCAGCATACGATTAGATATAAATAAAAAACAACAACCAAAATACGAAGTAAAATAAATATAGGTACATTACCTAGTTCTAAAATAGGTATAAACATGTTTATGGAGTAGTAACATTTCGGGCAACGAAGTCAAAGGCAGTTAGTCGTCATCTCGGTAGTCATCCCCTGTCTAGCCATATCATCTTTCACGCAGTCCATCTATCGTTTCGTTGGTCTTCCCCTACTCTTATACCAAGACTATCATGTAATTTTATTATAGAAACAGTAACTCTTCCTCCACGTGTAGCCAAGTAAAATATCGATACCGCCATTTAATTTTATCTGTCCTTTAACAATAGCTTCCAGCTGCACTGTAGTGCGACTAAATCAACGAACACAATAGAAGAATTGGATGCATTCATCGGGCGACCATTAAATTCAATTCTCTCTTTTGAAGCGTTGCAGCTGATCTACCATTGTTTTTGGATAGAATTGAATCTAGCTAAACACTGGTTTTATTGGATCTCAAGACCATAGTGTTTATAGATAGAGAATCTGCAAGTGGAGTTACTGACATGGCTTGCAGAGTAAGCTGGCTGAAGTGGCAGTAGGCTGGCCATGTTTGTCGAAGGACCGATGGCTAGTGGAGCACGAGCCTTCCAGCAAGCATAGTGTGGGACGCCCCCTAGATGGACCGAAGACCTTAAAAAAGGTGGCTGGGACGGACTGGACGCAGAAAGCGGAGTACCTACAGGGTGTTGTAGCGTAGCCTAGGGGAGCCCTATATCCAGCAATGGACCGTAGTGCTACTAAACACTACTACTGTAGGTACATAATTACGGTTTTTATGTATTTTTTCTAAACTAAGTAGATTTTATTGCAATATTTTGTTTCCTTATTTATTAATACCATGATGGGGTTTATATTAAAAAAAAAAAAAAAAAAAATACAAAAAAAATACAATAAAGTGACAAAATATACAAACCCATTCACGCGGCTATTTCCAGCTATAGTTTGTTATAGGTTTTGTTAGTAGCCGTAGTTTTTCACAGCAAAAAATTGTTTGTGTAGGTACAACGGGCCTTACTATACTATTTCTTCACCAACTGGACATGAATGTGCATCACTTCAGCTTCTCTGAATAGCATTGAACATTCAGCCTCGCTCCGCGAACATTCCAGAGTGCCTCTGAAATGTTCGTGGAGGCAAGGCACAGTAGCGCTTCAACCCCATTACCAATATGGTACAAAATTAAATAGCGATTTCCTCATGAAATATAAATTGCAACTTACAAAAACAAAGACCTGTTTCATAATAGTACGGTTTCGATAGAACTATGTTTGTAACACCATTAAATATCTATCAATAACACAATCAGCCTATAATTTTCCCACTGTTCTGCTTGGACACAGACAGGCCAGAGAGAGAGACGGAGTTTCTAAAATCTATCAATAGTTTAAGAAAAAATCAGTTTTGAATCTTGTATCTTGTAAGCGTAAGGTATTTATACTCGTGACTGTCAACAAATTAATATTATTTCAAGTTAAACAAATATCAACTTTATTTTAATGGTAATTAGGTAAGTAGATTTCAAAGTGACTAACACTATTGAAAAGGTTATAAAAATGTTTGAAGTTGTAGCGTAAACTGAACTTTATTGTGTAGGTTTTAAAGTAATTTTTCCATAAACTCATATTTGTTTACATTTTTCGGAAATAAATCGCGAATGCAGATTACATACATTAAACTCACGCCTTCTTCACATGTGGGTAGGCAGAAACTACAGAACGCCACCTACTAAGTTACTTACATACTCTTTTGCTTCGTTTATGTTCATACATCTGAAGGCCAATTCTCGTAATTTAAAACGTTCAAAATCTAGTCGCAGTCTCATCTCAGCGACAAACAAATGTCAAAAACTTGTCAAAATGTAGGGAAATTAGAGGTATTTTTGACAGATTGAGACTGAGATCAGAGTGTGAACGTTCTTACAATTACGAGAATTGCCCCTCAGGTCATACCACTTCCCCCTCTCGCCCCTCTGGTCCTGGTGCTCAGGCTTGTCATAAGTAGGTACTATTATAATAAAATAGATTACACCCATTACACAGGGTTCTTAGTAAAACCGGACTATATTACTAACATCATAAACAACAACTTTTGTTCTTTGAATTTTATTAATACACTAGCTTCTGCCCGCGACTTCGTCCGCGTGAAATTTCACCCTACCCCATTCACCCTCTTAGGAGTGGAATTTCTAAAAACCCTTTCTTAGTGGATATTTATATACACTTCACAAAGAACACACTCTCCAAATTTAATGTCTCTATGACCAGCGGTTTAGGCTGTCCATTGATATAATCAGTCAGACAGGATCACAGGACTTTGAATTTTTTATTAGATTATAAAAGTAAACCTAAGTACCTACCTAATAAAAAAAAAACTCAATAACAGAAAATAAAATCTATATCTATACTTATAATAAATCTGTAGAGAGGTCAATTCTGTACATGATATATATTTTCAAAATAACTATCAGGGGGTAATTAGTGATCGATACTGATGCCAAAAATGCAATCAGTAAAATTTTTGTCTGTCTGTCTGTCTGTCTGTCTCTATGTTCCTTATAGAAACAAAAACTACTCGACGGATTTTAACGAAACTTGGTACAATTATTCTTCATACTCCTGGGGAGGTTATAGTATACGTTTCATCACGCTACAATGAATGGGAGCAGAGCAGTGAAAGGAAATGTTGGGAAAACGGGAGAAGTTGCTCCATTTTTTAAGCTTCCGTCGCGTGTGCAGCCTTAATGGTTAAAGCTACATAGAAATCATTTATGACGGAAATGTTCTACATAAAATTATCTAAAAAATATCCCACAACAGCATATGTCTATCTTTTATGGTTGATTCACAATAACACGTGTAACTCCCGATAGCTTAGCAGTTCGGAGCTTTCTGATTATATTTGTTTACTCTTACGTTTATAATACTCTCACTCATCCCTAATTAAAAGAAGTTAATATTATTACCTATTCAATAAAAAAAGAATCATAGTAATCGGTATAGAAACACCAAACTTATACATGAAATACGCTAATAAGCCATCGCGCCGTCGCGCGTGAATACTGAATCATGCCATAAGGATTATTAAACCAAAACAACTAATACCTATTTTATAAAATAACAACAAAAGAAATTCAAATAAACTATTTAAAGACTAAAAGTCGCGCTGATAAGCACGGTTTGTTAATATCAATTATTGTCCAGCCAAATATTGAATGAAGCTCGCGCTCGGACCTCCCGCCTTTTTATAACCTACCGCCACGACCCGCGTCGAGCGCGGCAACCGTTACACAAAAATAATCCTTATGGCATGATTCAGTATTCACGCGCGACGGCGCGATGGGTTATTAGCGTATTTCATGTTTAAGTTTGGTGTTTCTATACCGATTACTATGATTCTTTTTTTATTGAATAGGTAATAATATTAACTTCTTTTAATTAGGGATGAGTGAGAGTATTATAAACGTAAGAGTAAACAAATATAATCAGAAAGCTCCGAACTGCTAAGCTATCGGGAGTTACACGTGTTATTGTGAGTCAACCATAAAAGATAGACATATGCTGTTGTGGGATATTTTTTAGATAATTTTATGTAGAACATTTCCGTCATAAATGATTTCTATGTAGCTTTAACCATTAAGGCTGCACACGCGACGGAAGCTTAAAAAATGGAGCAAATTCTCCCGTTTTCCCAACATTTCCTTTCACTGCTCTGCTCCTATTCATTGTAGCGTGATGAAAAGTACACTATAACCTCCCCAGGAGTATGAAGAATAATTGTACCAAGTTTCGTTAAAATCCGTCGAGTAGTTTTTGTTTCTATAAGGAACATACAGACAGACAGACAGACAGACAGACAGACAAAAATTTTACTGATTGCATTTTTGGCATCAGTATCGATCACTTATTACCCCCTGATAGTTATTTTGAAAATATATGTCATGTACAGAATTGACCTCTCTACAGATTTATTATAAGTATAGATTAGATTTTAATTCATCAGACTTTTCATTAATCGTATATCTATGCGAAGCAAAATAAAGCGCTAGATAAGTAAATAAATTGCCATACCTAGTACAAAATTCAGCGGAGGGGAGCGGGGGTTAGATAGAACAAGGTTTTTATTTTTGGTAAATGTATTATGTTTTGTAAAAAGTTATAGAACAAAAGTTGTTTTTTATGATGTTAGTATTCCAGGCCTGCAAGGTTGATAGCCTGTATATAGCATGACATGGTGAAATTAGCATAAATTACGCTCGCATCGTTATCTGTTCTATTCATCATAAACTATAAACTAGGAATCAATAACTCTTCGATAACTGTTATCTATAACGTACGGCTAATCTGTGTTTATTCTAGTACCTAGAACACACGTTGGTACCTACTGTATAATTTATACAGGCTCACGTGGAATTTAATGGCAATCTTTCAGAGGTTTGAAACACCTAAAAAAAACTATGCTTTTAATATAGGACGAATTTTGAAAAGGCCTGTCCCACCTCACGTAGGGCAACACAAAATTCAACATATTAAAAAAATCTGGGTAAGACATTCAATTGAAATGTTTTAAAAAAAGCTTGTAAAAATGCTGATACACGTATAGTTTTATTTGAAACAACAGATTTTTTTTGTTTCAAAGTTGGTTTCATAGTCAAAGTTCAAAATGAGCACGTAGGTACGTGGGTACTTTCACCTCCTGAAATATTTCCAAATTAGCTTGTATAGAGCTGAAGAATTCTGAACCCTAACATAAATTCACAAAGACAAAAAGAAGTCCTCACTATGTAGATGAAGTCCCGAAATTGAAGCAACTTCAAAAATGAATGCCAAAAGGCATCAAAAGTGACGGGGACTGCACTGCTCGCTAAATAAACACAATCAATAGACATAACGGACAGTCCCCTTTGCAGCTAGTTTGTTTATCAACTAGCAGAATGGAAATGGAAAATAATCTGCTAATATTCGCAATTTATGACATTATCAGCTGACACGCCAGACGTCCTCCATACAATAATTCGTACAAAATAACCTGAAAAAAATTGCTAAATGGGCCTGGCTCGTGACCTCTCTCACCCCTGACATCGCAGAGCGTCAGCAAAAGCGAACTGTCGAATTTACAGTTCACCACACCACCACAGCATGGGTGCCTAAAAACGTTCAACGACAAACTCTCGACGCTAAACAGTGCGTTGTGCGCCATAATAAAATCGTCTCGTTTAGCTTACATTGCATATTTTCCCTACAAAGTCTAATATTTCTTGATTATTATGTCTATACAGGATCAATTTAAATTAGCTAGCGAAAGTCTGACGTTATTGGTATCGATATGTCTAATTTGACCCTGTATAAGTATTTGTTTATTTTGTATATAAAGTAGAATTAACTTACCAAATGCCTGTAAATAACGAAGGGCACGTATTCAACCATGACGAAGACATCGGCTACTGCCAGCCACTTGAGCAGTCTGTTGATAGGCGCGGCGGCCATATCCCTTCTCGTCAGGACGGCTATGTTCATTGTATTGGCCAAAACCCCTATTGTGCACACCTGAAACAATTAATAACAAATGAAGGCTTACACCCTGTCATATTATGTATAGGAACGAAATTAGGTCAAACGTTTCGCGTTAGTCCACTCTCGGCCCCCCGACCCATAATAAATAATGTGTCCACTGGACCCCCAACTATAGTTTATTCTCGACCCTTGGGGCTCGAGGATAGATTTTAATTTTCCAGCCAAGTTTCAGTTTCCTCTCGACCCCCAAAGTACAGTAAGACGATAAATCATCAGAGGTTACGTATGGCAGCTACGAATATATTTGAGGCCAATAAAAGGAATGAAAAAATATAACATACTATCACTCCTATACCCCGTAGGGTTAGGCAGAGGTGTACTTACCAATAACACACGGGCGAGCCTATTACCATCAATCTGGCGCAAAACCTCGGGCTGGTACTGACAAATTCCAAGTGGAAAAACCCAATAACACTCTGGCCGAGCCGGGAATCAAGCCCAAGACCTCATGCTCAGGAGTAGCGCTATTAATCACAAGACCAACGAGGAAGTCTATTAATAAAAAAAAATGTTTGGCCATTTTTTCGCAATGTGTCTTTAATTTAACTAAGTAGGTATATTTTGTAAATGATAAAATGTTTAATTTCTGTAAGTAGGTTTTTACAAGCTCTTTTACACGTCAATCATATTTTTTTTAAACTAGATGAGGTCGGCCTTTCCTATCTGACTACTCTAAGAAGAAAGGCCGAAACAAACACAGAGGTCACAGTCTCTTTTAAAGTACAGACATAATCTTGGTCATGATCATGAGATCATGTGAAGACCATGTAGATTGGTGTCTGAAATTGTCTTTTGAGGAAATAACCACACAGATTGAGTGGATCTGTCCAGTCAGTGCACGCATTTGTCAAAAATCGTGCATCTCAACCCAGAACTTGAGGAGCTCAACGATTCGACGAACAATACCAAAGAAAGGACATTTGGGTAAGCGGCGTAAATTACTCAAACAACCAGACCATGATTAAAACTAACTGAGAAGGAAAAAAAAAGAAAACAGAAAAAAGAAATGACCCACATAGTCTTCTCTTCTCATTCGCAATAATTTAAAAAAATGTATTATACTTTACAAAGTAAATATTCATGTATAGGAAAATAACAGTCTTATTTTCTTGTTGTAAATATTACACCCACTGGAAGTTCATCCCACGCTTATTAATTATGTACGTTTATTTAAAAAATAAGCGGATCGGAAGACTTAAATAATAAAAAGCGTTTCACAAAACAATACAAAAAAAGCCAATTAAAGTAGAATTGTGCGAACATCACCATACGTCTCCTACATACTCAGCTGTTCTCCACTGCTGGGGCTCAGCTCAGAGAAAACTTATGTGAAGTGAGCTGTCAATAGTGTCAATTCCTAGCATTAGGTAGAATGACAGCTTAATTCATCTAAGATTCCACTGTGAGATTTATTTACAGAATAGACCAGCTGGTCTCTTCTATTTATGAGGGAGTGGGCCGTAATCGACTAAAACCACAAAATGTATTCAAAGTGGAAACTTAATTCATGATCCAACGATGTTGGAACTCGGCATCTTTCACTCATGATCAAAAACTGGCCAAGAACGAATCGGACTCGCACATGAAGGGTTTTTACGTCTTGAGCAAGCGTGGAAATCAATGGTCGTGCCCTCTCTGTATGAGAAGAGGACTTAGGCTGGTATTATTATATAATTATGGCTTACCGATTATGACGTTATGAAAGCACATTAGTTCCCTTTCCCATTATATTTATTAATAGGTACACACGAGAAAGATATTTATTATACCATTAACACAATTGAGCACTTTGAAGTAATAAAGTATAGCTTGATGTTTGGAATATTATAAATAGGTCTTATTTAAAGGATGCTAATCATTCTAAGCTGATACTTAAACTATTACGATCATTATAACTGGCAAACCATATTCCATCGCTCCCATGAACTCAATTTCAGCTGCTACCATCATCATCTGCCTAGCCTTTTCCCAACTTTGTTGTGTTCAGCTTCCAGTTTAACCGGATGCAGCTGAATACTACCAATAACAACTAATACTAACTACTGCCTATCTGACCTCCATAACCCAGTTACCGGGTAATACGATACCCCTTGGTAAGACTGGTTGTCGGACTCTCAGGCTTCTGACGACCCGTAACTACTGTCAAAGATCTACGAAAGACAGTCGGGCCCAATGGCTTCACGTTATTTCCGAGGCATGGAGGGGTCTCGGAATGTAAAGATGGTCACCCATCCACGGACCAACCACAGCAAGCGTAGCTTAGCCTGATCAATCGACCCGTGCGGCTGTTATTACTTAGCCTCGGACCCCTCATCCGAAAACAGCTGAAATAAAATAAAATAACCAAGTACTTCATTGATGTTAGGTACAGTCACGAGCATACATTCCTTGTAGTTACGCAATATCGATAAAAAAAAATGATTTCAAAGTAATATAAATGTCAAGGATAAAAACGCTTTTGAAAACCGTTTTATCGAGAAATAAAAGTTGCAACTTTAAGAAAACACATATTTCATAATATGTGATGATGTATCTATTGGTTTTGAGAATACCATGGCCGTGACACAAACTATCAATAGTTTAGGAGACAATAAATTGCTTATGAATCTTGCGTAAATGTAAGGTATTATGCCCGTCACAGACACGTTCACAGTCGTTAACGGGTTGGTGTAGCTGTAGGACTATTGCAGGATATGGAAACAAAGTTATGGAATATGTATGTTGGATGGCTAAAGTGGACTCATTACCTACCTAGAACTATGGAATGACTAGGGCCTTTGCCTGATCAATTTATTGTACACGGAAAATATGACTCGCACATTCAATAATGGGCCCTCGGAAACTGTCGCTAGCACTTAGTGACATAGCGACAAGGGAGGGGGCAACATATCCTGCGGTGCTTGAGGAGTGGAGAGGTATTCCATGGTTATCAGGAAATTCCCAGAGACCGGAAGATGGTCAAGATGCAGCACTTATTGGAACACTTCATTCCTCCGAGCACGTTTATTCTTGCGAATCTCCTCTCAAGCCGGTCATTAAAGGCAAGCCGCCCAGAGATGAGGAACAAGACTTGAGATCTTGAAGATTTGACGTGATCTATTTCGGGGAGAAACCGCTACAATCACTTCCTTGCTAGCCCCAAGGAATCAAAAACTTATAATTTTCAAATAGATATTATACAGTCTGGAGAGATCCAGCTTCCATTACTACATTGATAGTATGTCAATACTCATTTATATCCTTTGCCTATACAGATCTACGTTTTGGAACGGGCAAATGATAAATGATTTTATTTCTGTAGCTTTGTACAAACACTTTTACACATTAATCAAATTTTAAAAACTAAATGTGGTCGGCGTTACTTATCTGACTACTCTGAGAAGAAAGGCCGCGAAACAAACCATAGCTCAGTCTCTTTTAAAGTCCAAACATAGACTTGGTCAGATCATGGTGAAGACCATGTAGATTGGTGTCTCAAAAAGTTCTTTTGAGGCAGTGCACCTGTCCATTCAGTGCACGCATTTGTGAGTATTCATGTTAAGGACTTCAACTCTAACTTTCTGACTAACTGAACAACTCCTTGAAAATTCAAAAGAGCCTCTAAATGTTTGTTTTTTAGTTAACCTACGAGTATTTATTTATTTATTTAATACTTCAAGCACAAACATGTACAGAGGCGGACTTAATGCCATAGGCATTTTCTACCAGTCAACCTTTGGGTGATGCAGAGACAAACAATGGTAGGTGCAATCATGAAAATTGAGGAATAAATATTTTAAATATAAAGATTATGCATAAACCTATTAAAACTATGAATATAATATATACCTAATTACATATAAATATAAGCACAAATAAATATACATACATACATGTATATACTTACTAAAAAGAAATAAGCCAAACAATGAGAAAATATTACCGTTGTGATGATACTGCGAGCTTCTTGCGAATGTGCTCGCGGGCTTTAACTTTAAAAGATAATCGGTTGGTTGCCATCCTGATTTCCTGGGGGAGCGCATTCCACAGAGAAATAGACTGAACAAAGAAGGAAGAGTGAATGAAGTGAAGTGTATGTCGCCCCACAGCTAGGCAAAAGTCTCCCCCATATTTTTTCAGTTCTCATTCATTCACAAAACATTTTAAAATGGCAAACAATGGTTTAATTGAAATATTTGCTTTGAGTTAGAGTTGAGTTGGAATCCGCTGACAAACACAGCCTGGCCGGAAAATACAAAAATGAATGAAAAACTTTCATCAATTTAAAAACCTCCAAAACAGAACAGCACTAACGCTTTGACTCAATTTGATACGTTTTTATATCAAATATTGAATTGGCCTTTTGTTTTCCGACTGAGTCTGAAAGAAAAAAAATTTTGTCTATCTGTCTGTTTGTTCCGGTTAATCTCCGAAACGGCTGGACCAATTTTGATGAAATCATGAGAATATTTTTAGATAACACTGGGGAAGGACATCTTTTTATCGACATACCGCGAGCTAAGTCGCCAGCGGAAGCAAGTTCTACGTATAGTATATAAAACGGGGTTAAAGGGGCATGGCTCTAATAAAATTGTAATAACATAAAACACAACGGTAAAACGAATAGAATTAAACGACGTTTCAAAGAACATTCCCGTCGGCGACAAGTGGCCTTAACAAGCGGAATGATAACATAACAATGCCCTTTCAACTGTAATCGTGACAAGTACGAGGCGGCAGAAGAAACACGGACATTCGTAACCCGGGAGACGTCGCCGTCTATACATTTTTGGGCTAAATGTCAAAGTACCGCCCCGGTACCAAAAAAAAAAAACTTCAAGGTTAAATTATCGTATTGTTGCGCGCCACAATTGATATTCGTTACCACTAGCGCCATCTAGTATCGAGTAGAAGAACTAGTGTAAAGAACCTTCTAGAAGTTTCGATGATAGAACTTTCTAGAACTATCGACATCTGGTCAGTTGGGGCCGGAATGTACTCGAACATTCTAGATGTTTCTACAATAGAAGGTTCTAGAACAATGTGAGGCCTATATAAGGCGGGAATGCTCCGCGAGCCGACACAGTCTTGGATAAGCGATACAAGCGAAAACAACGAAAGCGATCTTCAAGTGCGACTTAGAAGTGATCAGTAGTGCAATTGTGTTTTGTAATACTGCGTTAAAGTTGTAATTAGTGTTCTTAATTAAAGTGTCTATTTTTGGTTAATAAATCGGCGTTTTTAATTGTAACGAACCCCAAGCTCGTAACAATTGGTGTCAGAAGCAAGGATTAAAATCATGCCGATTTTACCCAAGGACGACACTGAGGGTATCCGTACCCGGAGTCAACGCCAGCAGGAGACGGACCAGAGGCGATTCGGTGGAACAACACCACAGAGGTCGGAGGGCCAGCTACCGACCACGGAGGCTGGCCCATCCACAGCTGGTCCAGCGTCATCAGTACCAGATTTTGCTGCTCTGATGATGATGCTGCAGGAGCAGGCTCGCCGACAGGAGGAACAGGCTCGTCGGCTGGAAGAACAGCTCCAGCGCGATAAGGAGGAACAGGCTAGCCGACAGGAGGAACAGGCTCGTCGGCTGGAAGAACAGCTCCAGCGCGATAAGGAGGAACAGACCCGCCGACAGGAGGAACAGACCCGTCGATTGGAAGTCCGCCAGGAGGAGCAGATGTTCCTCATAAAGGACCTTCACGCAAACTTCGGGAAAGACTTGAAGGAGGTGAAGGAGAAGGTTTCCCAGCATGACAACCGCCTGTCAGAAGCTGAAAGTCAGATCAGCAAGTTTAATAACGTTATTGCTGATGTGAAGCAGGAGTTGGGTAACCTTAAACTTGGGGATGGAATCGCAGCTCCCGTAGCTACAACACCTTCGCTACGTGGATTCAAAGTGCCACCGTTCGACGGAACCTCTTCCTGGTCGGCCTACAAAATCCAGTTTGAGGCTGTAATGAAGGCTAACGGGTGGAATAAAAATCAGGCTATGACTGCCCTCACCCTAGGCCTGCGCGACCAGGCCTTAACTGTTCTGGAAGCTATCGGTAAGGAAGTAACTTACGAGCAGCTCCTTGAGGCATTGGAGGCTCGGTATGGTGACGCTCACCTGGAACACGTGTTTCGTGCGCAGCTCAAGGATCGCGTGCAACGCAGCAGCGAAAACCTGCAGCAGTGGGCCCTTGAAGTAGAGAAGCTGGTTCGCAAAGCTTACCAGTCCGTACCTGCGCTTATTGATGGGAACCTGGTGCAGGCATTCATCGACGGCATCCGCGACCTTGAGGTTAGAGCTGCTGTGAGGCTCGGTCACCACGGGACGCTTAAGGACGCCTTGGCCCATGCACTGGAGGTGGAAGCTGTGCGGCAGGATCATCGTTCCCATCGCGTCAGGGCGGTTGCAGCGGCTACAGTTCGCGATCGTAATAAAGGATACAGCCCTAGGTGCTACGGCTGTGGGGAAAGGGGCCACCTTCGATCCAGTTGCCCTAAGCGAACTGCAGAAAGGGAAGATGGCCGGTCTCCAGAGGGTAGTGCGGCTAACAGCACCACCCAGCAGCAGCAGGGAAACGAGTAAGAGCCAGGACTACGGGGCGGGTGCTGGCTGATGTTCAAAGAGCCCCAAGGATTTCGATCACACAAACCCATGACGGGAACAGCTTAATCATCAAGGGCGAGGTCAACGGAACGCCGTGTAAGCTGACCATAGATACAGGAGCCTCTCGTACGGTCGTCAGTTCCCAACTTATAAGTCGGTTCCTTGGGGACTCCGCATACAACCGAGAACGCATTAATTTGGTAACAGCCACCGGTCAGCGCATACCCGTCCATGGAGAGAAGAAGATGGAGTTGAAGCTAGGCAACAGAATCTACCTGCATAATGTCATCGTGGCTGATATAATGGACGATTGCATCCTGGGCCTTGACTTTATGAGGAAGAATTGTTGCGAGATTGACATCAAGCAAGGTGTTTTAAAATGTGGACAAGAGGAACTTTTCGTGGAAGGGGCGTTACCAGGGAATGTGTACAGCCTTAAGAAGGTTGTTCTTCCGCCGAGATCGGAAACGATTGTGCCGGTTAGTCTTCCTCGGAATCCTGGGCAAACCCATCGTTGTGTACTCGTGGAAAGGGTAGACAATGACCTTCCATGGAAAGTGGCACGAACTTTGGTCAGAGCCACCGACGTCTCAGGTGTACGTGTGCTGAACCTTTGTGATCAGGAACAGATTATAGAAAAAGGCACACTAGTCGGTACTTGCGAGGAAGTGGATTGGTTGCGTCGATGCCAACATCTATCGACTGGGACCCTCAGCAAGGATGCACAAACGAGAGTGTCCACACTTTTAGAAGACTGCCGCAGCGCTCTGTCCCAAAATGAAATGGTCAAGGCGAAGAAGATGTTACTCAAGTACGCCGATGTTTTCTCGTCAAACGATGCTGACATCGGGAAGACTGGCTTAGTTCAACACAAAATACACACAGGAGACGAATTACCTATCCGTCAGCGGCCAAGGAGATTGCCGGTAGCACGTGAAAAGGAAGTGGAAACCATGATTGAAGGAATGGTGAAGGATGGTGTTATTGAACCTTCATCTAGTCCATGGTGTTCACCTGTCGTGCTGGTAAGAAAGAAAGACGGCAGCATGCGGTTTTGTGTTGACTATCGTCGTCTGAACGACGTTACGAAGAAGGACAGCTATCCTTTGCCAAGAATTGATGACACGCTGGACATGCTTACTGGAGTAAAGTGGTTTAGCACGCTGGACCTGAAAAGTGGCTACTGGCAAGTTGAAATAGATCCTAAGGACAAGGAGAAAACTGCATTCTCGACAGGAAAAGGTCTGTGGCAATTTAAAGTTATGCCGTTTGGATTGTGCAATGCTCCGGCAACGTTTGAAAGGTTGATGGAACTTGTACTTACCGGACTAATTGGCGATGCTTGCCTGGTCTACTTAGATGACATCATCATCGTAGGCCGTACGTTTGAAGAACATCTTCAAAACCTGGAACGCGTGCTCATGAAGATCCAGGGTGCCAACCTCAAGTTAAGCCCAAAGAAGTGTTCACTATTCAAAAGACAAGTTAGCTTTTTGGGGTATGTAGTGTCGGAAGAAGGTATCCGCACGGATCCAGAGAAAATCGCCGCTGTCAAAGATTGGCCAGTTCCAAAAGACATGACGCAGGTCAGAGCATTTTTGGGTTTGTGCTCTTATTATCGGCGATTTGTTAAGAACTTTGCGGATATAGCCAAACCCCTGCATAAGCTAACCGAGGAGAAGCGACATTTCTGCTGGGATGAAAGTTGCGACATCGCATTCCAGGAGTTAAAGGACCGACTGTGTAAAACACCTATTTTGGGGTACCCTGATGCAGGCAAGGAATTTATAGTTGACACAGACGCAAGTGACATAGGACTTGGCGGTGTGTTGTCTCAACGGAATGGTGATCAAGAGGTTGTGATAGCGTACTTCAGCAAGTCGTTGTCAAAGCCGGAAAGGAACTATTGCGTCACGAGACGGGAATTGCTTGCTGTGGTAAAGTCGTTGCAGCATTTTAGCAAATATCTTCTGGGGCGGAAATTCCACTTACGAACTGACCATGCTGCACTGAAATGGCTATTGCAGTTCAAAAATCCAGAAGGACAAGTTGCGAGATGGATTGAACTACTGCAGGAATACGACTTCGTGGTCGAACATCGCGGCGGAAAATCTCATGGCAACGCAGATGCATTGTCACGAAGACCTTGTCCTGAAGACTGCAAGCATTGTACTAGGCAAGAGGGTAAGGAAGTGGTACCTGTGAGGATGCTCAGGACCGACCTTAACAACGAGTGGAAAGAAAGCCTACAACGTGCACAGCAGGAAGATTCGGACATCAAGCCGATTCTGGAGTGGATGAAAACCAGAGCTCCTAAGCCCAAGTGGAGCGACGTCTCAGCGATGAGTTCGGTCACAAAAAGCTATTGGGCCCAATGGGACAGCTTGGTGATTCAGGATGAAGTCCTGTGCCGTAAATGGGAAAATGCTCGGGGAGACAGCTGTCATCTGCAAATGATTGTCCCTAAAGCTCGAGTGCCGGATGTTCTACAGCTGTACCATAATGGTTGTTCAGGAGGTCATCTGGGAGTAAAACGGACTCTACTGAAGATACGAGAACGGTTTTACTGGGTCCACTGTCGGGACGATGTCGAGGACTGGTGTCGTAAATGTACAAGTTGTGCAGCTGTAAAGGGACCTCAGACACGTAGTAGAGGTGCATTGAAATTGTACGATGTTGGTGCACCATGGGAGAGAATAGCCTTAGATGTTGCTGGACCTTTTCCGGAAAGTGAAAGTGGTAACAAGTATTTCATGGTTGTGATGGATTACTTCACTAAGTGGCCGGAAGTCTTCGCCATTCCAAACCAAGAAGCTTCAACAGTTGCAGATAAACTGGTTCATGAAGTCTTCTGCCGTTTTGGAGTACCCTTGGAGATTCACAGTGATCAAGGAAGGAATTTTGAGTCCCAAATATTCCAGGAAACTTGTCGAGTTATGGGTACTCATAAAACAAGAACAACTTCTTACCACCCACAATCTGATGGAATGGTGGAACGATTTAATCAGACATTGGAGAGATATCTGGCAAAAGTTGTGGAAAATCGGCAACGAGTTTGGGACAAGCACATACAACCGTTTTTGTTGTCATATCGAAGCGCTGTTCACGAAAGTACATCGGTGACACCAGCTTTCGCAAACTTTGGAAGAGAATTACGACTGCCTGCTGACCTGATCACCGGAATACCACCTGATGCCCCACGCAGTATAACCGATTATGCGAATGACTTGCGGAACAAAATGAATGACATTTATGAGCACGTCAGACAATCGGGCCAGCAAATGTCTGAAAAGATGAAAACCCGTTATGACCGCAAAATGAACAATATAGGGTTCGACGAAGGCTCACTAGTGTGGTTGCACAATCCAGTCCGCAGCAAAGGGAAATCTCCTAAGCTTCAAGCTAAATGGGACGGACCGTACCGGATTGTGACAAAGATCAATGACGTAACCTACCGGATACAGAAAGGTGCAAGAGGTACTCCTAAGATCGTCCATGTGGATCGACTGGCGCGTTATTATGGGGCCGATAATGCTCGGGACGAGCATGTCTTAGGAGGGGGCAGTGTTGCGCGCCACAATTGATATTCGTTACCACTAGCGCCATCTAGTATCGAGTAGAAGAACTAGTGTAAAGAACCTTCTAGAAGTTTCGATGATAGAACTTTCTAGAACTATCGACATCTGGTCAGTTGGGGCCGGAATGTACTCGAACATTCTAGATGTTTCTACAATAGAAGGTTCTAGAACAATGTGAGGCCTATATAAGGCGGGAATGCTCCGCGAGCCGACACAGTCTTGGATAAGCGATACAAGCGAAAACAACGAAAGCGATCTTCAAGTGCGACTTAGAAGTGATCAGTAGTGCAATTGTGTTTTGTAATAGTGCGTTAAAGTTGTAATTAGTGTTCTTAATTAAAGTGTCTATTTTTGGTTAATAAATCGGCGTTTTTAATTGTAACGAACCCCAAGCTCGTAACAGTATATATTATAATTATCGTTTATAGATATAGTTCAAAAATTACTTTAGCCCAAAATGAATGCTATTTTCAGCAATTAGAATTGGCCTCAAATGTCATAATTTCATGAAATATTCATTCAATATGGTAATATTATGAATTAATAGAGTTGATGATTTTTAGGATTTTAGTTTTATAAATAAATATTTGTAACAGCCGCGAATCATACTTAGATCAAGATACAACTTCAAATTCAAATTCAAAGCTTTATTGCATTCACATGTGTATTATAAAAGATCTTAATAAATGTTAAATGTTTCACATGGACCCTGTCGGGCACAACAATTTAGTGTAATAAGAAGAGTAGCATGCTTTAATTAATAAGTTGAATAAAATACGTAACACACCATCTAAGGTCATTTAAAATTCAATTCATAAACTAAAATAATAATAATATTGTTACAGATTAAAATGATACAAGAAATTCAATAAAAAACAATAAAAGTCAAACAAAACAAAAGTCATAATATAAAAGATATAAAAATAAATTTCTCAAAAATTCATAAATTCATCCCATTTGTCACCCCATTTGGTCATCATTAAAAAAATCATTTAGTGTGTAATAACATTTATCAACAAGTAGTTTTCTGAGACGTGTAATAAATATTTTATCATTTTTTTTCCATTTTTATGTCGTTAGGTATTTTATTATATATTTTAATTGATGTTACATGAGGACTTATACTACGTAATTTTAGCCTAGATTGTGGTATTACTAGCGTGTTTTCAAAACGTGAACGCGGTGCATATCTGCGAGGTTGGTCTGTAATTTTAATGTAGAAGTTTGGATATTGTCTAACGAATTTACAGGTTTCTAGAATATAAATTGATGTCAAAGTTAGAATATCTAGTTTCCTAAAATACAGTCTGCAACTTACGTCACTGTCAATATAAACCATTATCCTAATACATTTTTTCTGGAGGATAAATAGTTCATTGCTATCTACACTATTTCCCCAAAGAATTATACCATACTTAAGCCACGAGTATGCGTATGCATAGTAAGTGGATAGGGCAGTTTTCAAATCTGTGGTTTTTTTGAGCTCACGTAATGCATATATAAAACTAGCTAGTTTTGATTTAATTTTTTGAATGTGCGCTTTCCAGGTCATATGGATATCTAAGTCCAGACCTAACAAAGTGAAAGTATCTACGCATTCCAATTTCATACCGTCAAATGTAAAATCTATAGTCAGGGGATTTTTTTGGTAAGGCCTGAATTGCATTATTTTGGTTTTCGAGAAATTATTTTCTAAATTATGGTCTTTCATCCAATTTTGTACGTTTAACATTATATTATATAAATTTTCATGCAGATTTTGAGAGTCATTACAGGAAGTTATTAAAGAAATATCATCAGCAAACAGTACGCAGGACTCCGTAATAATTTTAGGGAGGTCGTTGATATAAATTAAAAATAGCAAACACCCGATAACACTACCTTGTGGAATTGAATTTTGAATGCAAAGCCTATTTGAGCGTATTAGGCTGAATTTCCCAGTGTTATGATCCCAATGTTCAATTTCTACAAATTGTTCTCGGTTTTGTAGGTAGGATGCAAACCACTCATGAGTTATTCCTCTAACGCTGATACCGTTCAGTTTGTCTAGCAATATATTATATAGCACCCTATCATATGCCTTGGTCATGTCAAGTAAGATTCCGATAGCGTATTTTTTATTATTTAGAACATTAAGTATTTTTTGAGTAAACTTATACGTTGCTAAAACCGTGGATCTATTTTTCCGAAAACCATTTTGACTTTCATCAAAAACGTTAAACTTTTCACAAAAATTATAAACGCGGTTGCACATTGCTTTTTCGAAGATTTTAGAGGATGTCGGTAATAGTGCAATTGGACGGTAATTATTTGGATCTGACTTTGAGTTTTTCTTGTGTATAGGTTTTATTATAGTTTTTTTAAGCGCGTCTGGGAATATCCCTTCAGAAAATGATTGATGAACTAATAGATAGAATGGTAATGTCAGTTCCTCAGCACACGTTTTTATTAATATTGGAGGTAGTTCATCTAATCCGTGACTAAATTTACCTTTAAGATTCTTTATTATATTTTTTATTTCTTGCGGTGTAGGTGGATGCAAAAACATCGTGTTCTCCGTTTGTCGGAGCACAGGCCGGCCGCGCGGCTCTGAGTCACCACTCCAACTTGTTTGTCCTACTGATGCGAAAAAATCATTGAATGAGTTAGAAACTTGTTTTGGGTCGGACGTAAGATTATTGTGGATCGTCAGTGTTATGTTTTGTTGTGTCTTAGACAGATTTTTATTTGTACGCTCTTTTATTATTTTCCACATCGATTTAGTTTTGTTAGTTGAATCTCTGATTTCCCGAACGTATTGTAATTTTTTAGATTTACAGACTATCTGTTTTAATGTCTTTTCATACATTTTATATTGTTTGGTTAATACAGGATTGTTTGAGTAAGAAATAAGAATTCTTAACAACTGTTTATTTTTGCATGATATTTTAATGCCTCTTGTCAACCAATATTTTCTTTTATTTCGACTTAGTTTTATTGTTTTTAAGGGTATGCAATCATTTAGTATTGCGAGTAAGAGAGTTTCGAATGAGTTGTAGTTTTCGTTCATTGTTTTCCCCGAGCTTATTATCAAATTCCAATTTATTTGTTTTAATGCACATTTGACATTTTTCATATTTTTACCATTAAAAATTCGTTTTTTAGTTTTCCAGTCTTTCCTTTTAGTCCTAGCGTCTAGTTTTTTTAGGTTTAGTATAATTCCTTTATGATCAGAAAATCCGTAATCGTGCACCTGAGTAATTATTAATTTAGAGTCAAAGTTTATCTATACTTATAATAAATCTGTAGAGAGGTCAATTCTGTACATGATATATATTTTCAAAATAACTATCAGGGGGTAATAAGTGATCGATACTGATGCCAAAAATGCAATTTGTAAAATTTTTGTCTGTCTGTCTGTCTGTCTGTATGTTCCTTATAGAAACAAAAACTACTCGACGGATTTTAACGAAACTTGGTACAATTATTCTTCATACTCCTGGGGAGGTTATAGTATACTTTTCATCACGCTACAATGAATAGGAGCAGAGCAGTGAAAGGAAATGTTGGGAAAACGGGAGAAGTTGCTCCATTTTTTAAGCTTCCGTCGCGTGTGCAGCCTTAATGGTTAAAGCTACATAGAAATCATTTATGACGGAAATGTTCTACATAAAATTATCTAAAAAATATCCTACTACAGCATATGTCTATCTTTTATGGTTGACTCACAATAACACGTGTAACTCCCGATACCTTAGCAGTTCGGAGCTTTCTGATTATATTTGTTTACTCTTACGTTTATAATACTCTCACTCATCCCTAATTAAAAGAAGTTAATATTATTACCTATTCAATAAAAAAAGAATCATAGTAATCGGTATAGAAACACCAAACTTATACATGAAATACGCTAATAAGCCATCGCGCCGTCGCGCGTGAATACTGAATCATGCCATAAGGATTATTTTTGTGTAACGGTTGCCGCGCTCGACGCGGGTCGCGGCGGTAGGGTAAGGGAGGTCCGAGCGCGAGCTTCATTCAATATTTGGCTGTTGATGCGTTCAGAGCGTTCGACCCAAAGAGTACTTTGTATATACGGAAATAGAGAGCCATCTTGCGCGATTTGAACGATAACATTAAAAAGGCGCCCTCTGCGATTAAAATACTAAACTACATCCGTGTCAGTATTATAATCGCGCGACCTAGATCCATTCATGGTCCAACTGTTTTCTATAACAGAGATAGTAAAATTATACCGATATAAGTATTCAAAATCTGTTTACTACAACATATTTAGATATTATTTAAATTACACACCCCCTTACTAATAAACGTATTATATCAGACGAATAGTTACACACCGATTTCTCTCTTTCAGTCGTCAGTAATTTGATTTTCGACAGAAGACAAAGCGTTGTGTAACTATACAGACGATACACAATGTTTATTAGTAAGGGGGATATAGGTACAACGAACGATCACAGCAGACAACGAACGATCACAGCATTCACAGCAGAACGACATCAAAACAACAACAGCCATTTTTGTTTATTACTTGCCAGTGCTGCCAGGGCATATATTTAAATATCTCTAAATTCTTACCAAAGTATGTAAGATCTTTTTATTTAAAAAAATTTATCAGCAAAAATTACTTATCATCATGGACACGTATGTTTATATTTAATTTATTCTAACGAACCCTATATTTACAATAAACACTCTTTGCTTATCTCCAATAATAGAACTAATCAAACTTCAATGTAGCAAATAATGAATTAATTATGGCAACACATTCTTAACAGTACTACTAATATTATACCATTTATTTAGGGAGAACATTGTAAACCTTAGTGTAGTATTATATTTTGAATATTTTTTATTATCCTATATTATACGCCACACTAGCGCCTCTGATTGTACAATACTAAACTGACAGATTATTATACTACGAAATTGTAAAGCTAATAACCAGCTGGAAATATATCTTTTGTACATGTCATCTGTAATAAGTTGGGTTATCACAATGCTGTTGCAGGGTTTCTACGAGTAAGATTGTAAGGCATGGTTCGACCTTATTGACAGACGATAATTGATATTAACAAACCGTGCTTATCAGCGCGACTTTTAGTCTTTAAATAGTTTATTTGAATTTATTTTGTTGTTTTTTATAAAATAGGTATTAGTTGTTGTGTTATTAGACCGACACAGAACCCAAAAATGTGATTAAAAAAAAATTCTGTCTGTCTGTCTGTTTGTTCAGGCATCACGCAAAAACTACCGGTTCGATTACGATGACACTTGGTATAATTATTCTTTAATATCCTGGGCACCACACTGGGTACTTTTTATCCCGGAAAAAAATATACAATAAAAAACAAACTTAATTTTGCGGTACGATCCCTAGACCCGATTACTGTACCAACCGCAAATAATAAGTTTGTCGTAGTACACGACGAAGATAATAATAATAGGCGAGCGTTCGTTCATATTAGCATTCTATAAATTGTATGTTTTAACTGCTACTTGCAATTCCAAAACGTGCTTTTCAGTGCGACCTTTTTATTCCTTTTAGTTTTTACTAAGTACAGTTTAAGGTAGACTTATTTAGGTTTATTTTTATAAGTCGTTTTTATAAGTAAGTATAGATTTTAATTTTAAAGTATGGGTAGTATATTTGATAGTGTACGTAGTGACCGTAGGTTATTTTATAAAACTGTTAGGTAGGATTAGTCATTCGTATAGATATTAGTTTTTAGGGATTTTGCTTATTTATTGAGTTTAGATTAGTTCATCATCTGCCTCATCTGCCTAGCCTTTTCCCAACTATGTTGGGGTTGGCTTCCAGTCTAACCGGATGCAGCTGAATACCAGTATTTTACATGGAGCGACTGCCTATCTGACCTCCACAACCCAGTTACTGGGTAATACGATACCCCTTGGTAAGACTGGTTGTCAGACTTTCGGGCTTCTGACTACCCGTAACGACTGTCAAAGATCCACGAATGACAGCCGGGACCAACGGCTTAACGTGCTTTCCGAGGCACGGAGGGGTCTCCATATGTAAAGATGGTCACCCATCCACAGACCAACCGCGGCAAGCGTAGCTTAACCTGATCGATCGACCTGTGCGGCTGTTATTATTTAGCCACGTATCATCAGAAATAGGTTTATTTAGGTAGGTAGGTATTTTATTTTCTGTTATTGAGTTTTTTTTTTTATTAGGTAGGTACTTAGGTTTACTTTTATAATCTAATATAAAATTCAAAGTCCTGTGATCCTGTCTGACTGATTATATCAATGCACAGCCTAAACCGCTGGTCATAGAGACATAAAATTTGGAGTGTGTTCTTTGTGAAGTGTATATAGGTATCCACTAAGAAAGGGTTTTTTGAAATTCCACTCCTAAGAGGGTGAAATTTCACGCGGACGAAGTCGCGGGCAGAAGCTAGTAAATACTAAATCAAGACAGGTCGAAGTGGTTTTTGTCACTCGTGTGGGTGTTTTAATAGATTGTATGAAGTTATATTCTAGCATTAAGTTTAATAATGTTTTTTGTTTGCAAGCTATTTTCCAGGATATTTACAGATACAACCTGGCACTGCCCTGCAATTTGCAAAAAAACGTAAGAAAATTTGAATTGCGCAGGCTACCCTGATGCTTTCGCCTTTGTAAACGCGAAAGGGCGCTAAACGTGCGAATATTGCGAATGCGAACTGAAGTTTTGACAAGAATGCGCCTGCCGCCCGCACCTCTCCCGGTCCCCGTTCTCGTCATACCCCCGCGCCCCTATACCCCGCAGGCGAGTACTCAATTAAGCGGTTTGCCCATAAATCAAAAGCTGCCAAAATCAATATTGATTTTAACAGGAATAATTTTCGTCAAGGAACCGGAGTAGGTAAAGGTCTTTGTATTAATTTCACAACCCGAAAATTTTGAGCAGTTAATTCATTCAGGACCGTCTATATACCTTTGACATAGACGCTGGAGTGACAGACAGTTAACCAACCGACGATAATATTAAAACCTTATTTTTTAGGCAGCCTACGTTATATTGCGCCTTTGATGAATTGAAAAACAAACCCATACATCAAAGAAATGAAGGATTACAAGAAAATATGAACGTTTCATGAGCCCCTACAGATTTTCCATGAATATTTTTAACTACAGATATGTTTACATGTAATTTATATTCCGCTATGTATAAGAATATTTAGATACATTTACAATTTCTTTTATCTGATTTAATTTAGGAGTTTTCCTTGTTAAAATTGAACGCGTTTTGTATTTTTTTAGATAATAATTGCCAATTTCCCCTGTACTTGTCTAACGTTCAAACAGATCTATACCTATTAGTACAGACGCCAGCACATCAAGTTACCCGAACTGTAAAATTTTCCCAATCAACTTTGAACCTTATGTTTTAGCGATGAAGTTGAAAATCTATTAAAGAAATTTGACAGATTGTAGTTGCTTGATGTGCTGGCGTCTGTACATAACGAAATCTCAGGAGTTATCATCTGCCCAGTTGAATGTAGCTGGGTATGGAGTGGCCGCCTATCTGACCTCCACAAACCATTTATTGGGTAACGCAATACCCCTTGGTGAGACTGGTTGTCATTGTCAGACTTTCAGGCTTCTGACGACCCGTAACGACTGTCAAAGATCCAAGAATGACAGCCAGGACCAACAGCTTAATGTACTTTCCGAGGCACAGAGGGGTCTTGGTATTTAAAGATGATCACCCAGTCACTGACCAACCGCGGCAAGCGTAGTTTAACCTGATCGATCAACCCGTGCGACTGTTATTGCTTAGCTACAAGCTGCTCACCAAAATTAATATCAACAATAATATACGAGTACCACCTATGTGTACTAAAAACTTGAAATAGCTTAAAGTAGAATTAATTATACAGAATTTCTTGACCTACTGCCCGATTCTAACTACTGTTCAGTTAGAAACTATAAAACTTAGTCAATGTAATTTCACGGCTACTTTTAGAGAAATGGGACTATTTTCAAAGAAAACACTGTGTGTTTTCGCCATAAGGTATAAAGATTTTTAGGTTTAGTGCACTGTTACTGCAATTTCTATTCGATCTTCGTTTCGTAAAACTAATTTGGATCTTACTTACTCGTTAAAAATCGTATTATTAAACGTAAACATTGAATCAGTATGTTTCTATAATAAACTCTTCAGTTAGATAGATAATAACGAAAGCTTTCTTATCGCGAATCTAAAAAACAATTTGTGTTAATTTTTAATCATAGCAAATCACACGGATGGATGTTTTATTAAAAAAAAACATGATATGACAAAAAAAACGATCAAGTGCTAGTCACGACGAGGAAGAAACACATTTCTTGTACGGTAGCTTCAATAGAAATACACACTGTGTGAAAATTTCAACTGTCTGCCTATTACGGTTAATGAGATACAGCCCGCTGACAGTCAGACGAACGGACGGACAGTGGAGTCTTTGTACGAGTAATAGTATGGTACGGGTAATCCTAAAAATTATAATAAATTTTATATGGATTATTGTATTTGTAAAATTAATTCAATCGTTCAAAATAAAGGAGCATCTCTTTGCCTCTCGGAAAACAATGGCCAAAGCCTTCTAAAAAACCTAAAATTCCTGTTTCTATAAAATCTATTTAACAGTGTGGACCATATTTTACTCTTTTCCTATTCAACAATGAATTCACAACGAAGGGAGTTACTAAATAAGGTAAAAATGGTTTGCACAAAAACACATTTTCATGATTGCACCTACCACTGTTTGTCTCTGCAAAACCCAAAGGTTGATTGGTAGAAAATGCCTATGGCATTAAGAGCGTTTACGATTAAAAAGGTACTAAAGGTCTAAAAAGTTACTTAAGAACATTTTAGAAAAATATTATTACAGCCAAATCAGACCGATTTTAAAGTTTCCACAGAATCAGAGATTTCCAGTTATCTTTTTTTAAATAAGACATTTCGAAAATGATCTGTAACTTTTTAGACCTTTGTATCCTGCTTGTGCGTATGAAGTTTCATTAAAATCGGTTCATTCATTTCGAAAAACAAGGGCTTGAAAGTTTGTATGAAATGCCATACGGCCTGTACATTTATGTGCTTGAAGTATTAAATAAATAATAAAAGCGTTTTCTCGCACTGAATTTTAAATTTTTAATCTAATTAAATTTTTTGTTTTGATCTTAATTTTATTATAATTTTGTTTTTTTATTTAATGAGAATATTTAAGTTGCTTTCATTCTAATTCTATTTTTAGTGCATAAATTAAATGTTTACTATTAAACTTAATTTTAAGTTCCATAGTTTAATCACCTAAAACTTGTATAATTGTAACCTAAATGGAAGAAGTCACAGGCTCCTAAAATACAGGTAGGTACTCTAACCTAGGAACCATGAACCATGGTCTAAATTTTTTCTGTAAGTAACCTGTTTTATGGCAATAAAGAAAGCAATTATTATATTAATTATAATTGCTTATGATTATGACACATTTCAATAAGTACAAACGGCGACATATTGAGTTATATATTCCCAGTTTTAGCTGATCTCGCATTGTATAGATTTTTCGTGCAACGAGAAGTCAGCTTAAACTGGACCTGTCGGCTGACATACATAGCAGCATATTATGTCGTCGACCTACGTGCAATTTATTTATTTTTTTCATAATAAAATAATTATTGCTTTCTCTTCTCTTGAGACATCACATAAACAAAGTGTCACAGGATTTATAAAAAAAAAACTTATTTAGACACCTCCGCTTTGAAACTTACACAATATGTCACACAACAAATTTGTTTTTTTTTTTATGACAAGGCCAAACGTGTAACATTTTTTTTTTCAAAGTAATTTACTCCGAAACACCGAGTATTCCTCTGAGAACGGTAATTTAAGATTATCTTTTGTACTGAAGCACTCTCTAAAGTCTAAGTATTAGATTACCTTCTATGAGTAGGTATGAACATTACAAGTAAATTGATTTCCCCTTTGTCACCTTTTCTAACTGTCGTTCCATTTTAAACGTTGGCAACATGTACTATGCTCGTAAAAACGGCCCTAAAGTTTATTATATGTTTTGTTTCGCGACTTTACCTCTTTTAACAGTAGTGGCCCAGTGGTAACAACGGCCAACACTTACGAGTTGTAGGTCGTGGGTTCGAACCCAAGCAGACACTTTACTTTGTGTAAATTATTTCAATAACACTGCTCCCAAAACGGTGAAGGAAAACATCGTGAGAAAACCGGCATGTCCTAGAACCAAAAATTCAAAGGCATGTGACATCACCCAACCCGCACTGGGCCCGCGTGGTGGGTAACGACCCTCTTACAGAGAGGAGGCCTTTGTCCCAGCAGTGGGAAAGTTATAGGCTGATTATACTATGTCCTTTGGACTAGATATAATAAAATACTGAGTTATTAGAAAACTAAAGGAGTTTTCTCCCAATACCCAATCTTTATTTTGCTTGTTTAATGAAAAGCATTTCAAAACTTTATTCTTATTGCGGTATTGTATCTGTATTTGGAACTTATTCAAAAAACAACATTTTTGTAGTGTTAAGAGCCATATTATTGTGTCTACTGCACAAAAAGTTCTAATCCTGTTTTATTCAAAAATAAAAGTTTCAATACAAACGAATCGAAAATAAATCTTTAGATACTCTGTACTAGGTTATCGTCTGCCTAGCCTTTTTCCAACTATGTTGGAGTCGGCTTCCAGTCTAACCGGACGCAGCTAGAATACCAGTATTTTACATTGAGCGACTGCCTTTCTGAGCTCCACAATCTAGTTGCTGGGTAATACGTTACCTCTTGGTAAGACTGGTCGTAGGTACACTCAAAAAATGGAGCAAAGTCAAGCGTTTATTTCACTCCAACATTGTTAGAGATAGGGTGATCAATAATGTGCAAACGCAGCAGTGTAACGCTGCGACCAACAGCTCAATAAATCCGGCTGCAATTTGCCAATAAGCAGTATTTTCCCACACAAAACTACCCATACATACCTACATACATTTAATATTTCTCATAACAACACCACCGTCTAGACAATGTCGATAATATTTAAGATTTCTGCAGCTGTAAGCACCGCTGGTATCTTCAGCAAACGTTAAATTTAAATATTTTTAAAGTCGAAATAACGTCGTCCGAAATTGGCGTTCCTCGAGATATGAAAAAGAATACCTCGCTATTATGCAAAGATAAAAATATGTCATGTAGATATTACAAGACATTCATCTTAGTTTATTAATTAGGTCCTGAGATATTACATACAAGTGGAACCTCATTCTACAGAAATTTAGACATACATAAACATAAGCTCAATAAATCATTCACGGAGTGTTTATAGAGCTATTCAATTGCTATGCATTACATCATATTGGCCATTTCGTAATTTCTTACATCACAATTTCTTTGCTCATTATCTATGAGGACACTGCGAAATGTTGCCACTACATAAAGTGTAAAACGTTTACTGAGGATGATATTCTCATAGTATGTACCTATGTCTATTTCCTGTTTAACTTTATTATTCTATCACTTGTATATTAGTTTATATTATGTTTCTTTAAGCACGCTGCACCGGTATAGTATCTTATTAATTGTTTGCTGCACCGCGCGGGTGATGTCATTACGTCGGCGCCGGCTGTCGCTGAAAACCAGCGCTGGGGCTCTGTCTAGCATAGGGTCGCAGCATAATGCTGAGCGATGGCCGTTTTGCGTGAATGTGACGCATGTTTCCCCCCTACCTTTTATTATTTTTTGTATTTGTTCTTTTTTTGCGTCATGCTCACCGCGAATAAACGTTTTTTCTTTCTTTCTTTCTATGAGTTGGTTCTGAGTTTTTTTTTTTTGGAATATTGTTTTGCAGTTGTGTTCTCGCGATTAATTCTAAACGATTAAATAAAAGCGCCATTTTGCGCAGTGCAAGTTGCTGAACTAATCAATTTTCAATTGGACCGAGGCAACCCAGGGCAACTTTGTACTGGACCGAGTGAAATCATCGTCAATTTTCTACTGGACCGAGTCTGACCTATGTAAATTTTTTACTGATCCGCGAGTCTGACCCATGACTTTTGTCTACTGGGATAAGTCTGTCCCATGACATTTGTCTACTGGACCAAGTCGACCCACGAAAAAATGTTTTTTTCAACGTATTATTTTGATCGTCGGAACAAGAAATATTCACACCCACGCTAATGCGAAACAAACGACTGACTGTAACGTAAACAAACTGTCAATGTTCAATAAACAACTACATTACGTAACGCGATGCAGAGAATTTTTACGAAGAAGAAGAAAATATTTACGAAATCTTTTGAGATAATAGTGTCCGATAAAAATTAACCTAAATATAATTATGTAGCTCCTTCCATTGAGTTCAGAGATTAGTGAACTAATTGAGTTTTAGGAGCCTGTCATTATTTGAACGAGGGTCTGGTTTGTTTAAGTTCAATAAAAACGCTGTTGTCACTGCCGTCAGCTCTAATTAACCGTTGAGGACATTAACTTGTCAGTACATCCTTAGAGAAGAAAAAATGTCAAACGAATTATCTATGATTAATAAGAATAACTTATATTAAAATTACGTTGTAGTCCAAAATAATGACGTATTTAATTTTTGCCACCAACAATTATTTATTAGTAGATAGTTTTTTCCACTCCAAGAGGGGCCCGTGGCTAAATATTATCAGCCGCACAGGTCGATCGGTCAGGTTAAGCTACGCCGCGGTTGTTCTGTGGATGGGTGACCATCTTTACATACCGAGACCCCTCCGTGCCTCGGAAAGCACGTTAAGCCGTTGGTCCCGGCTGTCATTCGTGGATCTTTGACAGTCGTTACGGGTAATCAGAAGCCCGAAAGTCTGACAACCAGTCTTACCAAGGGGTATCGTAACGTATTACCCAGTAACTGGGTTGTGGAGGTCAGATAGGCAGTCGCTCCGTGTAAAATACTGGTATTCAGCTGCATCCGGTTAGACTGGAAGCCGACCCCAACATAGTTGGGAAATGGCTAGGCAGATGAGTTGTTTCCACTCCAAAAATTGGAAGACTATATAGACATCTACGAGTACCAACCCGCACTGGGTCCGCGTGGTAGATTAGATTAGCCCACTCGCTCTTGAAAGAAGAGGCCTGTGTCTCAGCATTGGGAACATTATTTATTTTAGGTATTTCTTTATGTGGGTGTACCTACTATAGATTACACTTCTGCCTAACCCTTCAGGGAAAACCAGCGTGATGTTATACCTATTTAATTTATAACACTCGCAAAAAGGTTTATTACCAACATCCTATTTTGAAAATGTTAAATTTTAGCACCTCTATCCGAAATCGTGCGGCAAACAATCTTGGTAGGTTGTTACTTGAGTGAACAATTAGAGTCCCGTTGAACTAATAGCGATAGACGTTGGGTCACTAAACTGTCCTCACAATCTTCTGATCTCACTGAACTTAGAGCAACATACAGGCGAAGATTGAAATCGTTAATTGTTTTAAAAAAATGTGTTTTTAACATAACCATCATTATTTTTATCTTCTCCTAATTTCTAATAAAATAAAAATTAATAAAAATAAAATTCATTTATTTCAGGCAAGTTTTTACACACACACCCATATTATCAGAAAATTAAAAATTATAGATAGATAGATTTTAAATTAAATTATATTAAATTAAGTTACATTAAGTTACATTAAATAATATTATTATTGTTGTTACGTATACATAGTTTCCGATAGATTATAGTTTTCTTATAAAAGTCAGGTAGGTTTAATTTATAGTTTAAATTCAAACAGTCATACTGAAATGAAATACTTGGTGGTCATATAAATGGTGCGAAATACAGTAGTCACAATCTTGTTTTTACACTTAATCAGTCTCAGGTGAAATGATGCTTTAAGCCTACGTAATACAGCATAAAAAATGGTAGATTTCTGTTCAATAACTCAACCTGTACCTATAATTGCGTTTTCTGGCGAAATGCGAACTGACCACTTGCGTTTATGACGACATGCTAGTAATCCAATAAAATGTACTGTTAATAATTGTATGAAAGTAGGTAAGTACCGTCTATTCTAACAATTTCCAATAAACTATTAAACTTTTAATCCGATCTTTTACCGTAATTTCATAGCTATTCACAACCATTCGACAAGTTGTCGAATTGAAAATGACACGTTTTCAATTACTAATTTGACTTGTCACCGACATAAAATAGCTGTCGGAACAAAGAAAGAAAGAAAATACATTTATTTAGCACATACTAGAAGGCACCCAATACACACAATACATACATCAGTTAAATACAAAGAATAAACATCAAAATAACAAAGGTATTAACTATCGAATAAAAGGCGCTGGTTCGGTCGTAAAACAAAGTATAATAAGTGTCACTCAAAAGTAAAAACCAAAAGGTAGAAAAAGCATAGACAAAAGGTAAAATATCAAAAAGAAGAAAATGTCTTGCACAAAAGGTGTAAAGTTCGATGCAAGAAATTAGCAGGAAAGTGTGCCTCACAGCTGCGCCAAAAAGGCCCAGTTCAGCAAAAATGCCAGACAACTAGTGACAACTAGTGTGTGAAGAGTGGTCGTTTCAACCGCCCTTAGAGGAACCTTTCGATAACATTGTTTGTCAAGAAAAACTCTCACTGCTTCTCCACAGTAGCCAAAAACAATAGATTTACAAAAATTTACCAAATTAAAAAACCAATTTTGTAATAGCACTCTCCACTACAGAAACAGCTACCTTATGTCCATTAAAATATATAACCATATTCCAAAAGTGATAAGAGAGCTACCATTTAATTTTTCCAAAAAAAACTGAAAAATTGGCTTCTCCAAAATAATTTTTACACTCTCAAACAATTTTTTGATTATAAGGGTAAATAAGTAAATAATATAGGTACTCGTATATATATATTTTTTAATAATAAGGTAGATGTATTTAGTTGTATAATAAAATATTGTTATTGTTATGTTTTCATTTTGATACTGTATATTAGAGTGTTTAAAAGTGTTTTGTATTATTTATTAGAGTTTAAGTAAGTACCGTACTATACAAGTTAGGTTTTATACCTACCCATGTGTAAATATTCGTATGCCGCTATTAGCGGCGGATGTGTTGAGCTTATCCATTTTAAATACCAACCAACTTTGTACCTACCATATCCGACGAATAAATGTATTTGTCTTTGTCTTTGATGTTGGGCTCGGAAATGTATCAAACCGTTGTGAATAGCTATGCTGATCTGATATCTGAGATCTGATTAAAAGATGTGGATCTAGTTCGCTGTGAGAAAGTGATACTGATAAAGTTGATAACTCAAAAACCATCTACAAGGAATTGGCTTTTTTATCTGATCGAACCCTTGAGACGATATACGAGTACATGCGTCCTCACGTCAGAAATATTGATGTAAATACATTTTTATGTTTTCATGCCCCCAAAAACACCCAACAACTTGGCAAAATTGCGCGGGACAAATGGATTACTCCCAAATAAATATTGCAAATATTTTGGGAATACTTCGACTGATCAGACGTATGCATGAGACCATGAGAATTTGCATGAGTAAATATTTGGAAGGCTGAACATGAGTAAATGTCTTTTTTTACGAATGGACAGCAATTTTTATCAATATATCCACTTTTCAGTATATTTGTAATCTCCTCTTTTCCACGAATTATTTTTGTGAATGGGCAAAACAAAATATAAAACGTAAAAAGTGTCATAGTTTATCCAAATAGGTACTCGAAAACTGTATCTTTACTGAATTTCAATTTATTGAAAATGATACATAGAGTAGGTACCGAATTTAGAATTCCGGTGGTACGGTCACCAAAGGTGATAAGTAACCAGGGTCGTCGGAAATATTTGAAGTTTAGTAAGAAACCAATGGATGTTTTCCGATAAAATTTTATTTAATGAAACAAACTGTTCTTTTATCAAATAAAAAAATATATTTTCTCACATATTCGGTATTATCGATTTATTGTTTATCTACGTCTGCGTGTATTCTATATTTCATTTTTTTAATACAGTATTTTTATACAAATGGTTACTTTCGGATTTATAATAATATAAGTTAATTATATGGATTATTGGTGATGTTTGTTTGGAGTACGGAGTAAAAACAAAGGTTTGGAGAGAGATTAATGAAGAAAATAATGAGAAGTTTTATTGATGTAAGCCTCGTAAATTACTTAAGTTCATAATATGAAAAACCACGTACTTTGACGAAGTTTGCTGCTCCATTCCAGACGAATTATTAGCAAGCTCTACGTTTGTATAATATAATTTCATCTCCTGTCGTGGGCGTTGCTTCAAGTTTAGGTCAGGTGTACTTATGTTTGCTGTACAAGAAGTACCACCACGTGTATCTAATTATAGTCGACCGCCTAATTGCGTTATCTCTTTTGACAACAACTTCCAGTTAATTGAAATATCAATCAATCAACTCGGCCTATCGCAGTCCACTGCTGGAAGGCCTCTCCCATGCTGCCTCACAACACCCTGTCCTCCGCCATCCGCATCCAGTCTGTACCAGCCACCTTTTTGAGGTCGTCTGTCCATCTTGCTATGGAGCGTCCCACACTACACTTGCCGATCCGCGGTCTCCAGGACAAACATAGACAGCACACTGCCACTTCAGCTTGGTTACTCTGCAAGCTATGTCTAATGTAAGTCAAATCAATCTGCCAAGCGTTTAACCAATTATGTTGGAGTCGTCTTCCAGTCTAACCAGATACAGCTGAATACCAGTGTTTTACATGGAACGACTGCCTATCTGACTACCACAAGATCTTAGAAATATAAGTCTTGCGAGAAAAAGAACTTGTCAATCATAAGGTCTAAGTACGGTATTCAGTTTTATTTTTTAATAAGGCAAACAAAGTTGATGTCGACCATTCTGTCCGAACTGAGTAGTAAAAAGCAAGTTTCTCACTTGCTTTTTACTACTAAGTTTGGACAAAAAAATTGTTGAAAAAGAATAACAACTATATTTTAGCTTTTACCCTTTCGTAAGTCGTTCTTTTTGCGATCTCAACTTTTATCTTTGAGATAAGCTCTTTTTGAAATAAATAGAAGTTTTTTTTCTAGACCAAAGGATATCATAAAATTTTGTGTATAAGTCGATTTCATGCCGTGCATGAAATCGACTTATTTTGGACATTTTCGTTCACTGTTGAGAAAGGGAAAAGTATTTATTGGTTACTTTTAGCCTGCATCATCCCACTGCTGGGCAAAGGCCTCTCCCCATGACTTCCAGTTCTTTCGATCCAGGGCTAAAGTGGACCACTGGCCGTTTGTTTTGTCCAGCTCGTCCCGCCATCTTCTACGGGGTCTGCCGCGACGCCTTCTAACTGTCTCGTGGTGTTTTTTTTTTTAAGAATTTAATAATATTGTTTGTTTTAAAGGAATCTGGGCGAAAGTAATCTATGGAACAATACAAACAATACGGCTTTGATATTTGTGTAGTCCGAATATCTCATTTACCCGTGTGCAAAGTGCCATCAAAATCTGACTCGGCGGCAATTTTGATTAAAATTCACTTTTATAAAATACAGGGTAGATATTCGGACGGGTGCTGTAAGGGCAGCTTAGGTATTTGAACCGTTGTGGCTACAGAAAAACATTCTTTGAAGACTATCCTAACTTTTTAAAGAAGCTGACTTGCATTTATAAATTTTAAAAGAAAAGTACAGTCAACAAGAAAATTGATAATTTACACAAAAACTTTTTTGTAGTAATATTAGAGAAACTTTAAAAGAAAACCTATATTTCAATTATTTCTAGCTTTGTCACAATTAGGTTTATTTCGCCCACGGACTAATAAAGATAAACTTTTACGACAGAGCTACTTATAACTTAACATTATAAAGATGTAAAAACAAAAGAGCTAAAACAACTGTTTCATTATATTAAGAAGAAACTTTCGTCTCTGTGGTAAATATTCTTCATACAAGCACCTATAACGCAAAGAGTTTTGTAGATAAGAGAAAAATGGCAAAAAATCCTTAAGAGAAACTTTATGACTAAACAGGTTTTGTGTAACAGCAAAAGTGTGTTGAGGAAAAGTGTAAAGAACTCCTTAGGTACAGATACTGCGGCACGAGTAACACCAACCGAATTTTGTATGGGTTTGTACACGACATATTTTTATTAAAAACGAAATATCCTAAAATAAAATCAATTAACGAATTCGACCTGCACCTTAATTTGCGTAGGTACCTAACATCCTATCAATCTCAATCTGAATCATTTTCAAGGATATTGCTAATCCATTGCTTCATATGTCCGAAAAAATTGTCGGCTCAACAACGTAAATAACGCAATGAATGTGGTTGACTGACAAAATGAAAAAAGCCATTGTTACTGATAGTGTGTTACACAAATATCCTGCCGGTAAAACCAAGCATAATTTCTGAAGGAGTTTAAAGTAATCACAGCGATATCGGGTCTTAGTATAGCATCATAGCATAATCAGTCTACAACGTTTCCACTGCTAGGACCTGTGTCCTAGCAGTGGAAACGTTGTAGACTGCCTGGCCTAGTGGGTCTGTACCCACTAGGCCGCCTCCAAAGATAAGAATACAAGTGTAACATACGTACCAGCAAGCTAACATAGCTATGGATTCCGTTGTATGCCATAATGATATCCCTGAAGTCACCTTCGCAGTAGCCGCACGTGTCCGGCTTGAGGGTCAGGTTGAGCCTGTTCTTGGCATCCTTCATCATCCTCACCAGCAAGGACTCCATCTCGTCGCCCCTCCCCCCCCTGCTCGCCTGCTCCCGCAGCACAGACACGATCTGCGTCTCATTAATACCGCTGTCCGACGCATTCCCAGATGCAGCTAAAATCTCTTGGAATATCTCCAAAAGCGTGTGCGATTTGTTAGACATCTTAATAGATTCTGTGATCTTTAAAGTACTTTCAGAACTGCCAACTCATCGTTCATAGTCTGCCTTTTTGTATTCGATCCGTTTGAAACCTGAAACAAGATAAATCTTCTCGTTAGAGCAATTTTTATTTCCGCTGGGATTAAAGTAAATCATTTTTCTCGAACATTGTCATATTTTATCGTAACAACCGCCCGAGGGATAGTTATTACGGATTTCCTTACAAGCAGGGCAGCGGGCGAGGACGGAGGTTTGCATCCTAATAATCATTTTTATGAGAAGACAAGCGTCAAATGGAATGCAAAAAATATAAAGGGCGGTGAGGTATCGTGTATATTTGAATTAAGAATTTGAGATCATTTTCAAGTTATGGAAGAACAAACTAAATGTCAAACTTTACATAGTTCAAATTCCATTGCAACCAAAAAGTTATTAGGACCTTTTTGTTACTCAAAAATCAACGTAGAATAAATTGTACTAAAGTAGATGGAATGTAAATTATCTGAGATTATTTATTACTTAAATTTAATTACTGAGATTAACACTGATGTTATAGTTATGTTATGTATGACGATGGAAAATAATACCTAACCTAACCTATGTAAGTAAGGTCGATACTAAGATTAGCAGAGTATAACAAACTCAGCTGAAACTAGTCCAACTTTTGGAACGGTTAATTTGAAACTATTCTAACTTCGTTACCACGGAGTCATAAGACTTTACTCTAATTTGTATAGCCAAAATCCCTAATAATCTTAACCCTCATTAAAACCCTAACTAAGACAAATCAGCTTTGCATCACTTTGCCAAACTCAATAGCAGTCACTAGTCTATCTAATCCATTATTAGTTTAGGATTTGTGCATATTTATCATTTCTAATGTTACTATAATTATTAATCGTGAGACCAGCAGTGGTGGCCCAGTGGCAACTAACGCTAGTGATTAATTCTCTTTGGTGGCAACGGGCCTTACGAGTTGTAGGTCGTGCGTAGCTTTACTTTTTGTAAATAATTTCATCACCACTGCTGTCGAAACGATGAAGAAAAACATTGGAAGGTAACCGGCATGTTCTAGAACCAAACAAGACATGTGACATCTACCAACCCGCACTGGGCCCGTGTGGTAGATTACAGCTCACTCCCTCTCGAAGAGAGAAGGCCTGTGTTGTGTCCCAGCAGTGGGAACATTATAGGCTGATTATGCTTATGCAATATTATATATGCATAAATGGAAATACGCACGACCGCACGACATAAAGTTATTGTGGACAAAAAATTAAAAGCGTACCGTATTTCCATACATTTTTGGAGCCCTGACACAGCCAGAAGGCGGCGCGGCAGACCCCGTAGAAGATGGCGGTATGAAAACAAACGACCAGTGTCCACTTTAGCCCTAGATCGAAAGAGCTGGAAGTAATGCGGAAAGGCCTTTGCCCAGCATTGGAATGATGCAGGCTAGCAGTAACAGTGTTACCGTGATAACGTGACGTGGACGTCCACCACAATATCATCACGTTAGAAATGATAAAAGTTCACTATAAGTTCGCAAATATTAATCTCCAGCTGTATGAAAGACGTATTATATCATAATGAAAGAACACAAGCCAATATTAATTTTATTGCTTGCTTCCTAGCTGGCAGAGTTCCAACTCTTTACGGAGCTGGATAACGATCTTAAAGTCAACATTTTTATTGTTATATACGCTGCTTATAAGTACACACTCGTATGGTTCTACTGTTTCTATAGGATTTTTTTTTTGGGTCGCTGTTCCTTGGCTGCTTAGTATTTTTAGGACCCCAAAATATTAATAGGCGCAATCATTATAAGTGTTTAATAATATTTTTAGGAAGGCAAAATGTAAATTATTTATTTCTATTTGATTTATTAAAATGCATATTTATAAAATTAATACATTTAATTTTTAAACATAATACGAATTACTAACTTTTTCAGGAATAAAGGGTAGGTAGTTCTACACTTATTACTTATTCGTAGGTTCTACAGTTAAAAGTTTTCCTCGACATGTGTCAAACTTCAAGCGACACAAAATTCAAGCAGGCACCAATTTCAATTGGAATAAATAAAATTAATAATAACTGTATTTTAAATTTTTCTATTAACATAAAGGCGATGTTTTTAAATTACATAAATCACTGACGATTTCCACTGGCACCCAAGTTTAGAAATACAAAACACATACACAAACATACATAACCTATATGTAGGTATATTATATTTTTGTCATGTATTATTGTACAATAAAGTATTATTGTATGTATTATTGTACAATAAAGTATATAAATATAAATAACTTATCAATAAATTTCCCTTCGTCTATAAACAGCATGCCCTACGGTTTCCCTAAAGGGGGTGTTCATAAGTACTTGTGTTATTGACACTTTACGGGACGCCATTAGCATAGATATAACAGTATATCACGTATTCCTCCACATTATGTATGTTTGAGGAAAAAGCTTGTAGACTTATGAAGGAAAACGCCTTTTTTCCATCCATCGGGGAAAAACCTCCGCATCTGAAAATCGGCTTTTTTATTTTTTATATAAACTTTAGGCACTAGAAAAAAATACTTACCATGCAAATGTGGATGTATAAGCTATATTATTGTAAAGTTTCATCAATATCTGTTCAGTAGTTTTTGCGTGAAAGAGTAACAAACATCCATCCATCCTCACAAACTTTCGCGATTATAATATTAATAGGAAGTGTAGCGCCTTCGCTGCTCTTCGCATTCTTCTTTTTAATGTTTACAGTACAATAGTGTGCAACATTCCGCTAATAGTTTAGTTTTGTCGATAATTACGTGGGTAATTAGTGAGTATCGTCAACACTAAAACACGTGCGGAATTAACTAATGATAACCACTAACTATTATTAAGAGAGTGGGGCGCGTCTTCGTGGATAGCACTATCTGTAACGGAGATGCGAAGCACGGAGTGCAGTCGGTTGTGAAGATTCTAGAGCGTTCGTTTCACTTCGCTACTGGCACGGTGACTCATTAGGCTCTATGCACTATGCAGGCCTCCTGTAAGTGCGTACGTAGCCTAAAACAAACAAAGGGCTGAGATTATAAGTATAACTTTATCACAAATGTTAATTGCTTTCAAAGCGCTTTGTATTTCTACAACGACTTTCCACAGTCTGTAGTAGTCTGTACAAAACCTATTGAATAAGAAATCACTTCATTTCAGACCTATGTCCTGCAGGGAACTGCTGATGATGATCATTCCAGTTTCGACTGTTGAAATTAACTCACTAGATTATAATTCCTCAATCTTAAGCATATCACCAGGACCACGTATCATTACTTTATTTTTCTTCAAAGGATAATAATACAATTAGGTGTAAACAAGTTAGTCAAAGTAGAGAATTTCCCTGACTTTACCTACTAGACAAATCATCAAACAGGCATCGTTTATGTATATGAATTTATTTGGTTTAAGTTTTAGCCGTCGTCATTGAAGCGATTTATTCCGGTCTGATCCCCTGAGCCCCCTCCACTTCCCCCCTCCTCGATCCCCTGCTAGTTCTCATTCTGTTTTAATATCTTTCATATCCAATTTTATGCAAGGTTACTCTTTATGACAGGTAAGTACAGTCAACAGAAAATAAACATTGTCGTGACGCAAAACGCACATGTATCTTCAATAGTTTAATGGACCCATTGTCTAGAAATACGTTATGCACACTGCACGTGTTTCATGTTGCGGTTGGCTGTGCGGAAAATCGTGGAATTCTCTCTAGGAGAACATCAAATGCGTACTTGGATAATTACCAGTTACGATGCATGTCGATACCATTATGATATTTAAATAATATTATAGATATTTGATCGGTTTCCAGGAATTTTAGGGAAATTATGTGCCCAACTGTGAAGCAGGTAAAAAAAATACCTACGTCTTTCATTCATTCACTGACAGACAACGCATAACATAAGGCGGATCACACACTACGCGCTTCCGCGTGGAGAATTTGGCTCCGCTTCCCACGCCCCGTCGCGTAGCGCGTTGTAGTGTGTGATCCGCCTAAGCTGGGTCTAAAAGCATGAAATTTTGCACAAGAGTTTCTTATTTTGCTAAAGAGAGCACTTAGGAAGAATTTTTGTAAGTTACACTCCCTAGGGATTAAACAGGGGATGAAAGTTTGTAAGTAGGTATAGAAATTTCTAAATTTTCTCCGGTGGGAAATCCCCTCGGGTGCTCGGCTTGTATGAATTATAAATCACTAGTAAACAACAATGATATTGTTTTTGCCTAGCAAAAATCTATAAGGGCGTTACATTACGGTGTGATAATTTTGGTACAGAAACGAATAAAATATATAACCACTATATAAGTGTCTTCAATATCACTCGGTTTATGATTTACCAAGGCGGGAAGATATATAACAAAATTATTTTTATTAACCCCAAATTAGTGTAGTAGGTATACTATCAAAATGATACCTCATTTTATGAGTCGATAAACAAGTGATGGCATGGTCTTAAGAGTATATTTCTAACTTTATTAGGCTAATAGACTTGACCTGATTTGGCTATTTCAAGGGTACGAGGCCTACGCAGTTTATTAATTGAAGACACGATATCATTTATCAGTTTCATTGCTATCAGTTTCATTAATAAAAAAGAGGGTGTGTTTTTATGACTACACGATAGAACTGAAATCTTACGACTAGTGCCGAGTACACACGATTTAGCCAAGTATACGCGATTCAGCGTCACCGACGGAGTGGAGCAGAGTTTACGCGATTCAACTTCACCGAGCGACTGGAGTCGAGTATACCCAATTCAGTGTCACCGACCAAAGCGTGACGGTTCAGTTTCGTTCACTGTTCAGAAACAGCGCAAAGTGTGCCTAAAGAAGTCATAGGAAGACATTCGAATCGTTTATCGGACATGAATACGCAATCGATTCAATGAAATTTTTCTTCAAGAAGTTACCGTCATAAACCTTACCTAGCTAGTCTAGATAAGCATCACGGTGGTTTTTCCAAGATATCGATAAAATGTATGTCTTTATAGCTTCACATGTAAAAGGCATAATATCAACCAACACCATCCTAAAATTTGCTTAACACACTCAATCAATCAACTCAGCTTATCGCAGTCCACTGCTGTACATAGGCCTCCCCCAAACTGCGCCACAACACCCTCTCCTCCGCCTTCCGCATCCAGTCAACTCCAACCACCTTCCTTAGGCCGTAACACACTATCACTCACAATCTGAATCATTTTGAAGGAATCATATAGCTATTCCATTGCTTCATATGTTCAAAAAAATTGTCTGCTCAACAACGTAATTAACACAGTGAATGTTGTTGAACTGTCAAAATTAAAGCCATTCCTACTGTTAGTGTGTTACAGTTACGTAATTACCCCACGGCGCTGGTCTTTGAAGCGCTGACTATAACATAATCTTGTAGGTATTTCAAACATTAGACCGTTAACCCGTCAAACTTCGAATGTGTGTACATTCATACGGCTACACACCAAGCTATATTATACATTTCCAGTTTAGCTGACCTCGCATTGTATAGGTTTTTCGTATAATCAGAAGTCAGCTTATACTGGTTATGTAAAGCTTGATGTGTAGCCGTGTGTACACCATGTGTACAGATGACAATCAAATTTCTATTGTGTCTGCTAATTAGCGCGCGACGGGTGGACGATACTCACCGAAAGCATTCGCTTCGAATTTGCTTTGCGTTTCACCAACATACGTTGGGCGAGCTTTTTTGTATTCATCGGTTACAGCGGCAATAAGAATTTGTTTTCTGTGTTTGGATTCCCATCCAAAATATGTTTGTCACTTCAAGGGCTATTTTTGTCTGTTAATTTGATCTTCGACATGAAGTAATAAATAGTTTTCGATGCAATAGTCTTTTTAGGGCCATAGCTTCAAAAGGTATTTATGTGCCCTGACTTGATAAAGGAAACTGTTGAAGAAATAAAAGACATGACTGGAAATACCAAACTGTTCGATTCACGAATGAATGTTATTCACGTAACAAATCGCGCACCGAATGTTTGCGTCACTGAAGCGAATGCTCGCGGTGACTAGGTCCGTTCCTAAATACACAACTTTTGATAACCCATTATAATACCTACGTGATAGTATAACGTTGCGTGGCATGCTAAGTTGAAGTTTAAGTGTAAGAACAAAACTTTGGAGCTTTCAATATGAGAATAATTAATTAATGCGGACCGTAGACTTTAACAAGAAAGTAGAAATTTTTAGGAAAACTACAGACTAGCAAAAAGCAACACCTATTTAATTTACGACACTATAAGAAGAAACGTCTATGAAATAACGTTTATTTACTTGCCGCACCTGAAACTCTTGATCAAACACATTCTATTTACCGAGCAATAAAAATCTAACGCCAACCTTAGCAGTAAATTACGACACTTTTTCATAATTATATCCGTTTCTATTTCGATTAATTTCTCAAATTTTTTTTTACTTTAATTTCTTGAATACGGTAATCTCACCGAATATTTCGAAGGAATAGAAGGTACAATATCATTTTACCCTAATAAAAGTACTTACTTCCCATAACTGTTTTAGTCAGTTGAGGAAATGAAACAATAATATTAAACAAGAACCTGTATGTTTATGATCAGTTAAGTAATAAAAACTCGATACACCGTAATTATATAAAAACACATCCCTTCTACCCCTTTAAAATGGGTAGTTTTGGAAAATTGCTAAGTTGAAAATATAAGATGTATCATGCAAACTGTATTCTCCCTTTGCACCCCTTAGAGGGTTGATTTTGAAAAATTGTTGGTCATCGTCATCTAAGACAGCCGCGAATGGGCCTTTGCCTGGTCATGGACACATATTTCTCCAACGTGACCCATTTCCTGCTTTTCTCTCTAAATTCTCATTCCAACAGTTCTTAAATACGCCATCCAACCATCTGAGCTTTCGCCGCCCTCGACTTCTCCGGGAATCCGGTTTACTATCCAGTAAATGTTTGGGTGCTCTGGTTACGTCCATTATTGCGACATCTCCTGCCCATCGAAAACGTCCTAAAAATTGCTGCTGCTGTTCCATTATTCGAACTATAGATTATTTATACCAATTTTCAAGTTTATTGAAGAGTCATGCAAGATCAAGCAACCTTCCCTAAAAACTTTTCATACGTAAATCCTATTTTTTGCCTTGATTATTAGTTTCAAACAATATTCGATAACCAGTTGCGATTCTTCCATATAAACTTTAGACAGTGAGGAGTAAGTTTTGTAAACTTCTGATTTGGAACGAATTTTGTCGAAAGAAATGTTTCCCTTTGAGCTAAGTTTTTTCGCTGAATATAATTACATGCGGGTATTACGGAAAGCACTTGGACAGAGGTTTCAAACATTTTTCACCTCTGTAAACGGGCCATCCTGAACATAAAAGAAGATGTAGGTATTTCTAATTGTACGATACACCTAGACATCCAATACGGTCCCAATCTTGAAAATAGACAGTATTAACAATGTTACATCATTATAGTTAGTTACCATTATTTCTGAGACCCTACGCAAAATACACCCGAATCTGTCAATTTTCTCTTATACCTACAGCTGTATATGTATGAGTACAATTTATTTGTTCAAAGTTTACAACTATTTAATTAGTATGGTGATATACTTTATGACACTACTTGTTACTGTAAACATCTGTCTCTGAACTAGATATCTGTATTACAGACATCAGCGATCTTCTGTTGTAGGAGACAACTTTGTTCATTTGTCTCTCTGTGTAGGAGGGTGAGAAATATTATAGCTACTAGGTTTCATCGCAGTTTTGCTTGCAAATGTTGTCTATTGCAGTAGATTTACATTTGTTCCTATTTAAGGGGTATACAGAATGTCCCTCAAAGTATCTTGTCCCTCAAAATTTTATTAAAAAAACAAAAATTGGCCATAACTTTTGAACTTCAGTTTTTAAAAAAATCCACATTCTCATTGTTAAAAAGTTGGAAATGACCTTGCCCACGCCCCTATTCGATTTGATCCATACTTCGAGGGACACTCTGTATACAAGCTTAGCTATTTATTGACGTGTAAAAGTGTTTGTACAAACCTACTTACAGTAATAAAATCATGTATCATTTATTTATTCGTTTATATAGAAAAGAGCCTATACTCTTTGCGCTGTAGCATGGTGCAGGAGACAGTTGTTTTATTTGTAGACTAGAACATTCTGGATGGGTTTAATTTAATTTACTACAGTTATTCATGATTTAATATATTATGAATGTGGTACAGCTGGAATACTAAGTCATAATTTGTAAATCTCGACAACTTTCAAGAGTGAAACGAAATGTTACTGAAACTGTCACCCGCACCATGCTACAGCGCAAAGACTATATAGGTAACAATAGTACTTGCGAGTGGGTAGATCATTCTATGTACCGACTATGATACCTTTCATCTGCGCTGTATAAACATAAAAATACAACGTAATATATCATCACTCGTGGCAATTTCACAAGTTTTTTCTACGATTTACTACCAGTCATGCCATGCTACCATAAACTTCAAGGGATAGCTTTCTTATTACAAAAAAGGTATTTTACGATATCGTACAGAAACGAGATAAGAGTATAAAAATGTGGATCCAATATCCTACCGGTGCACAGTATCAGGGGCCACACTGTACCACATAGATATAATAAGAAAAAAAATCTCTTCAATTCTCATCGTAGCAGCTTCCGCAGAGAGATGCGGAGCGACTCCAGTGGAACAATTTCTATGAAAACTTCACAGTAATTGTATTACTAAAGAGTAGACGCGTCGCGCATGTAGGTATGAATTCGCAGTTTCGCGGACCTCTTTACATCATAGTATCAAAGTGAATTGCCGCCCTTACAAAATGTTTCACGATCGACGAATTTAAATGAATTTAGAGATATTCACAAGGTTGATCCTATTATGATAATTGGTCCCAATTTCCTTATTTAAGGCTCAAGCACAATTTAATGTAGATTTAAATATTCGCATCGTCGGGCCGAGCTCTGGTGTGTGAGAGATTACCAAGTAAATTAACACCCGCACATCGGAGAATCTCGTGAAAAATAAATTAACACTGCGTGACATTACCGTGATAGTGAGAATTTAAAAATAGCTTGTAGGTATGGTACAATTATAATTGGATTCTACGCTTCCGCTGTTTTTTCCGGATACACACCAAAGAAAAAGAAAACAGAAAGAAAATAGAGAAGAGATAATATATTTTGCATTTAATTTATAGAATATTAAAAGTATATTATGGTTATTTTAAATTGACTAGCTAAACTCCGTCGTGTGTGACTGTTTTTTCTTCCACAAAAAAAAAAACAAAATATTTCTATTTTATCGTGTTTAAATATCTCCCAGTCTTCAGCTAACAACAATAACAACGACCGCTGTTATTGTTGTTAGTTGAAGTGCGAGTTGAAAAAACTCGTTCTTTATCCCAACTATGTTGGGGTTGGCTTCCAGTCTAACCGGATGCAGCTGAATACCAGTATTTTACATGGAGCGACAGCCTATCGGACCTCCACAAACCAATTACTCTCTTATTTTTTAGTGTTCCGTACCTCAAAAGGAAAAAAACGGAACCCTTATAGGATCACTCGTGTGCCGTCTGTGCTGTGTGCGTCTGTCTGTCTGTCTGTCAGTCCGTCTGTCACAGCCAATTTGCTCCGAATCTTATGGACCGATTAAGTTGAAATTTGGTACACATATGAATCTCTGTGACCCAAACACAGACGTGTAACGTAAATAAATGAGTTTTGAAAATGGGAGTCATTTTTGAGGGGTAAATAGACAATTTTAAAAAAAAGTTTCGCAATCTGTACCATGTGACATATCAAATGAAAGGGCTTACCGTGAGGATCTCAAATATATTTTTTTCATAATTTTAAAATAAATTGTATTAAATTTATTTAAGACAATAGACGGAAATTTACCATCCCCCCCCCCCCCCCCCCCCCTTATCTCCGAAACTACTGAGCCTAAAATTTTGAAAAAAATACAGAAAATAGTTCTATACCTATAGATTACAGGAAAATTAATAAGAAGTCTATGATCTTGAAACAACATGGTAAATCTCTCAATATTGTACGTACAAACTTACATTTTCAGTTGGAATGTATATATGTGTAGAAAACATGTTTTTCAACTACAATGTTAAGTTTGTTCTTGGGATAAATTCATTCCAACTACGGAACCCTTCATTGTGCGTGGTCCGACACGTACTTGGCCGGTTTTTTTATCTTGTTACATCACGTCTGTGAAATTTACACAATTAAAACAGATTTTTTAAACTGACATTTCAAGTGACTACAATAACTGCGGTCGATGACCGCACAAAAAAGTCATCAAATCAATTTACTTTTTTATCATGTTTTGATAGCGATACCCATCGCGTCTGCAGAGTTTAGCTAGCTAATTTAAAATAACCCTGTATAAAGGAATGGGTCTTTTAACCAATGTAGATGTTGAGTAAATTCTCTGATTTTTTTCTACTTACTTTTTCTTTTAGGTAACTGTAAAAAGTGTTAATAATATTATTCCGAACAATTATTAATTTATAAGAGTTATAGTTTTACTGTAAAACGTACAAAATATCAAAAAAATTGCCTCATTTATTAGTAACAGTATCCTTAAACTTTTCAAACCCTGCAAATGAAGTAGATAAATAATTTATTTAAAAGAAATATTAGTGAAAATATTTAGAGTAAACATAGAGCCTTTGTAGGTCGAAATAAACGTTTGTTAGAAACAAGACAAGGCAACATCGTTCTCGATGTATAAGTAATAGCTACGTCTGATGGATTCCATGCGGTTTACGAGTATACTCTAAGCCGCTACGACGTGTGATGCGTGTTATCCCCCCCTGAGGTCTGTGGTGCGAGCTGCTAACGGTTCACTGAATTACCCACAAGCGATGATATTACTTTGTCGTACATGTAGGTACCAACAAGGAAACTAATGTCTGTTCCAAAAGTATCTGTTGAAAGTGTAAACAAACCATGTTCACGGAAATTCTTACGCAATCACTCAACATATTATCTGTGTTAAAATTTTAATTGTATGTCTCAGTACTTTTTCCAAAAAATATTGTTTGTTTATCATTATTAGGTAAATTGTATCTCATGAATAATCATCGACGTAAATTGAGGTTATACAATTTATGAGTATTAACGGCTGCAGACTGTATGTATTTGTCACCGTATAATTATGATCATGATCTAATTGATAATCTATCGCGAGAGATTATAAACTATCGTAAAATTGTGAACTACAACAAACCAACAAAACAGTTTTCGATTGTATATAATCTGTCCATGGCAAACAGTAAAATAATTGTGAACTGGTATCAAACTTGCATGCGATAGTCAAGTAACTGCTAAAAACTTGGAAGTAGCGCTCGCCGGCCGCTGCTCCGGCACCGCTCGCTTTACTCGCTCGGCTCTCGCGCTGTTTGTCAGAGTTCTAACCTAACCTATTGGGTCGGGGTACCCTGGCTTAGTCACAGCGAACAATCCGGCTATCACCAAGACCGACAAATCAAGGACGGTGCACAATTTTACGGTTGATAAAATCGGACAGATTGTGAACCCTGTCGGTAAATGCAGGTTCGTTCAGAATTTGACGGTTTGATATGGATAGATTATAAACTATCGAAAATGAATACGTTATATTGTAAGCAATATCTTAGAGTTCACAATTTATCGACAGTTTACAATCTCGTGAGATAGATTATAAACTAACGGTGTTCACTATCATACCAACATATTATGCATGTAAAAGGTCAATCTATCAACGAATCAACTCAGCCTATCGCAGTCATGGACATAGGCCTCCCCCAGACTGCGCCACAACACCCTGTCCTCCGCCTTCCGCATCCAGTTTACCCCAGCCCCACCTTCTTTAGGTCGTCCGTCCGTCCATCTAGCTGGTGGGCGGTACACTTGCTGATCCGCGGTCTCCACTCGAGGACTCGTCTGCTCCACCGGCCATCGGTCCTTCGACAGACATGGCCAGCCCACTGCCACTTCAGTTTGCTTACTCTGCGAGCTATGTCGGTAACTCCGGTTCTTTTCCAGATAATTTCATTCCAGATTTTTTCCTTCAAAGAGACTCCGAGCATAGCTCGCTCCATAGCGCGCTGAGTGACCTTGAATCTGTGTCCAGGTAAAACGATGTAAAAGGTACTACATTTACAATAAATACAATGAAACATTTTCACTTATCCTTAATTAATCAAGGGCGGGAAGGGCGAAAAGAAGTCAAAAGAAATCGACTTACAAAACCTAGATTCTACCTAGATTGCACATATTTGAAAACACACATAGCAAAACGGAGCCTTGACTGAAACGAAACATAAAACTTTTGGAAACTCCCAACTTGACTCACTTCTTTCATCAATCAGCAATTCACATTCTAGCTCGGAAGCCAAGGTTGGGGACTAACTTCGTCTTTACGATTGCCTTGAAAAGAATACATATTTTCTTCGAATACGTCGTCGAACACCACTGTCTATCAAGGTTAGACCAAGATAACTAAATACCGTCGGGCTTAGGTATTTTGTTATCTTGGTCTATAACCTTGATACTAAAACATCACTTTAAGCCCAGGATCCCATGATTTCAAGTACTTAGTTTCAGTCATTAGGGAGAACTCTGAAGGATTTCACTTGACAGGCACCATAGGAAGTTTGATAACGAAAGCCGGCTACAATGGGTATCACGAACGCGCGGAGTAAACATAATGTAAATTCTAACGATTTTACTGTCTCGTTTGTCTAGTGTTCGCAAGCGCTACTGCCGAGTGTGAGGTCTTAGGTTCGATTCCCGGGTCGGGCAGTGTTATTGGACTTTTCCATCCGGAATTTCTCAGTAGCAACCTGGAGCCTGGGTTGTGCCCGGTTGATGGCAATAGGCTCGCCCCCTTTTCTTTGGGACATAAACATAACTGGTGTTATGAAACCGTCCCGGGACTGATAGTGACTGAAAAAGCACCATTTCCATTTTTTGAAACGAAGTTATTTAACGCGGTTTACGGTGAGAGTTCAATCAACTCAGCTTATCGCAGTGTACTGCTGGACATAGGCCTCTCCCAAGCTGCGCCACAACACCTTGTCCTCCGCCTTCCGCATCCAGTCTGTTCCAGCCACCTTCTTTAAGTCGTCCGTCCATCTAGCTGGGGGGCATCCCACATATATAATTATATACGCGATGGGCGTTGACTGGTAGAAATAGTCACAGAACAAAAAAACGTTGTGAATGCGACTTTTATTTATTTATTTACATATGACACTACTTACATATAACAATGCTGTTAATTCCTTCTTAGATGGAAAGATCCTAACTTTGTTGATGGCTCTTTTGAATTCACTCAGAGAACAACAGAATCAGTCTCACTCGCTATGAGGTACTAACGATACATAGATATAGAGAAACAGGATAGATACTTCCAATCTTCGTGATCCATTATAGGAAGTAAAGAGATCAGAAGGGAAAATAGCGAACGCTAAGGTAGTACAGCCGTAAAGGTTTATAAGGAAAACGGCTTTCTTTGGGATTAAATAAAAAGCCTTTCTATGTGTAGGTTGTAGGTACAATAAAGGTAAACTCCAATGAAATCCTAAACCCCGCGGTCGAAATAGCCGCCAAAACGTATCGTGCTGAAAGAAGGAAATAATGTCTTTAGAAACTACAGAGCAGCACCCTAATTGCGAAACACAATTTCAATCACAATCTGAATAATTTTGAAGGGTATTGCTAATCCATAGCTTCATACCTATGTTCGAAAAATTTGTCTGCTCAACAACCTAAATAACGCAATGAATTTTGTTGAACTATCAAAATGACAGCCATACCTATTGCTACTGTTAGTGTGTTACGCATTACCCCCCTGGACGTACAAATACGACGCAAACAATGAGAATTCGAACCGAAATGGGATTGTTTCACGAAGAATGCTCCAATTGTTCGAATCTCATGTTTGAGTAGAACATAAGTGCTCCGACATCGAATACTTGCTTCTACGTTGTTTTAAAAGAATGTGTAAGTTGTTTAATACTGCATGTATATCTCTAAGACCGAAGAAAACATTTCAGTAATTTTTCTGGTGTTAATAAAACTTTCAGAATATTGATAGAGACATAAATATTTAAGACATCAGCAGAAATATCCCGCATCTATACTATCTATCCACTTCTATATACTAATAATAAAGCTGAAGAGTTTGTTTGTTTGAATGCGCTAATTTCTGAAACTACCAGTCGGATTTGAAAAATATTTTTTTTGCGTTTGGTAACCCAATTCTTCATTAAGGCTATAGGATATTAAACATTACCCTACAACCCTTAAGAGCCCAGCAAAGGATAAAAAGTCAGAACGAACGCTAAGCAAAAATGACGGAATAGAGCGGGCGGGCGATGAGATGCGACACTGTGGGTCGGGGGAACACGAAATGTATAAGCTAGTAATGTATAATTGTGAATGTGAAGGTAACTCTGTGTGTTTGTAATGTTTTTAGGGGATTCCGATCCTAATAATAAATATAGATAGGCAAATAGATAGCTTGAACCTTGAGGAAGGGATAGACATACATATTTTTTTAACAGTCTCTATCAATTGAGATGGGTTTTGTACGTTTGTGTGAATAAAATAAAATCCGAAAACCACGCGGACGAACACGCGGTCTTAAAGCTAATGTAAAATAAAGGCACCTGCAGAAAAATCCCGCGATGGGGTTATTGACTATTTTACATAACCGTACCATGCCAATCTCGCCTATTTAAACCGGTAACACCTCGTATTAGAGCACATTATCCAGCTAACAGCACGGAAACGTCTATTGCATATTGGATTTGGAATTCGAAAGTGAAATTCTACCCAGAAATAAAATTTGAATAGTATTCTTAATGTACAACTCGCAATGAAATTCAGTACTGCGGAGTTTTTACCTTGGATGGATCGGTAATTTAATAACCAGTTTATCTATTTTTATAGGTTTCTTTTGTCCAGAGGATCGGCATACCTACACGCTGTGGTAGCCAATCAGCGGGGTTATTTCGTAACACACATATGAAATAAAATGACATTCGATCGCAATGATTCAAATTCTCAGAGTAGTCAGATAGGAAACGCCGACCTCATCTAGTTTTATAAAAAATATGAATGACGTGTAAAAGCGTTTGTGCAAACCTACTTACAAAATAAAAATAATTTATCATTTAATGCCTTTCATTTTGACATTTATTACTTTATAGGTTTGAAAAATTCGTCTGCAATAATTTTTGATGATGAACTTGTCTGAACTTTCAAAATGTCATTTTATATGTGCTACGCAATTACTCCTCTGTTTACCAAACTCGGTTATGACTTCGAAAGACCAAAAATGACGACAGGCGCAAGTTTGTGCTATCAAAAACATTCGGCACATTTTACCTTGCCCAAGATTCGCACGCTTGAATTTACGCAAGTAAAGTGCACTTTAGTACCGTCCAAATAAATACTAATAATAAACAAATATCTTTAAACATTTATTGACACAGGTGGTACAAAATACGAAACAAACTTAAAGAAAGTTAATAAAAAGCATAACCACAGATAACTATTGGAATTCGGATCATTTGTACAAGAAAGTTACTCTTTTCATAAGCATGCTCTGGAAAATTCAAGAGAAATATTTGTAAATCCTTGAAACTTTTTTGTATCGTTATTAGAAGCAGATACGAACCCAAAGTTACGAAAGGCAAATTATTGTACAGCAAATTGGTTACAAGCGTGAATACGAAACATCGAGATTTAGAATGGGAAATATTTAACTGATCCTCTAAAAACTTGTTGATCTTCTAAAGATGAACAGTTCTTTAATAATTGAGCCTCTTTTTTATACAAATTAGTGAAGGTTATTTATCTGTGCCTGCTACAAGCACGCCTAGCGAGCGGGCGTTTTCTGTTGCCGGTTTGACGGTAACGGCAAAAAGGACCCGTTTAAGTCCGACACGGGTCGACAAAATTATTTTTGTTCACGACAATTACAGCAGTTGCAAGGCAGCTGTTAATTAAAAATAGTTTTATTTTGCTGTTTTTTTCATTGTTGATTTTATTATTATCTTTGTGATTTTTTTAATTATATTAAAATTTTAATTAAAACTTTTTTACAAGCTAGACATTTTAATAAAATTCTCCGCGCCGATTTCACGCCGCCGCGCGATTTTTGACCGGCGCCCGCCGCTGGAGATTTTAGCATCGGCGCACACGTTTAAATCATACTTAGATCAGCATACAATACTTATCATGCAAATTACAAAAAAACGTAAGTTTGAATTTCGCGGGATACCCCGACGCTTAGGCCTTAAGTAATGTTTTATGAATGAAACCATTTATGTATTTTTATTACTCTTCTAAAAGAGCACACTCCATTACTGCAAATTAAAAAAAGTAATTAGCAGTAATGGAGGTAATAAATGGATGGTGGATAAATTAGGCTTTTAGCTGACTTTCTGAAAATTTACTCTTCCAATTCAAACTAAGCCTAAACCTAATATACAAAAGATGTTTGTTTACGTCAGCAAGAATCTACTTCGTTAAGTCAAATTGTCCTAAGTAATTATTTGTCTGCAAAAGTAATTTGAAAGCTGATTGTTACAAAAGCTTACTAGGCGTATTTAAGTCCACGAAATGTTTATATTAAGTATTATAATTTTTCTGTCCATCGTCGTTGTTGTTTTCTCTATTTTAAGCTAATTATATACATAATAATAACATCCGCACGGGTCGATCGATCAGGTTAAGCTACGCTTGGCGAGGTTGGTCCGTGTATGGGTGACCATCTTCACATACCAAGACCTCTCCGTAGATTCTATTTTCCTAAATCGATATAAAGTTCGAAATACAAACACTGTCCCAAAGGTTTAAGGCTTGAATAGGACTAAAGTTTGATTTTGTTTTGAAATAAGACGTTACGTTTACGGCTGTGTGAACTTGGCACCCGACTTAGGAAAAAATAGTTTGTTGAAGGGTTTTTTGGAAGATTTCGGTTAGTAGTGGATAGTAGTGAACCTATTTTCGTTAGTAGTAAAACCAAAAAAAAAAAAAAAATTATAAAAAAATGTCATCCCCCGAAATTCGAAAAATCCGTTTTTTTCGATTGATTCTCATAGGCAAACGTTAGTAGTGGATTGTAGTGCAATTTTTTTCGTTTGTAGTAAAACAGAAAAAATAAAAAAAAATGAAAATATTTTGGAGTATTTTTTCAAAACGATCTTATGACTTATATTCTGTTCTGAAAGCTTCTACGATTACTACAAACGCTAGAATTGACTGAGGAAGGTTCGTAGAGGTTTGTAGTGAAAAAAAATTTGATAGTACTTGTAAAAAAAATTGATTAGGAGTGATTTATCAAAAAAAAACTAGTTTGAGCGTCATTTTTATTGAATATTTCTCGTTCAAAAAGATGTACGATTACTACAAACGCTACAATTGACTTAGGAAGGTCCGTAGAGGTTTGTAGTGAAAAAAGTTTTGATAGTAGTTGAAAAAAAACTTGATTAAAAGGGATAAATTGAAGAAAAACTCGTTTTAACGTCGTTATTAGTAAATATTTCTCGTTCAAAAAGATATACGATTACTACAAACGCTATAATTGACTGAGGAAGGTTCGTAGAGGTTTGTAGTGAAAATTTTTTTGATAGTAGTTGTAAAAAAAGTTGATTAAAAGTGATAAATTGAAGAAAAACTCGTTTTAACGTCTTTATTACTGAATATTTCTCGTTCAAAAAGATAGACGATTACTACAAACGCTACAATTGACTGAGGAAGGTCCGTAGAGGTTTGTAGTGAAAAAAGTTTTGATAGTAGTTGAAAAAAAAGTTGATTAAAAGTGATAAATTGAAGAAAAACTCGTTTTAACGTATTTATTACGTAATATTTCTCGTTCAAAAAGATATACGATTACTACAAACGCTACAATTGACTGAGGAAGGTCCGTAGAGGTTTGTAGTGAAAAAAATTTGATAGTAGTTGAAAAAAAACTTGATTAAAAGTGATAAACTGAAGAAAAACTCGTTTTAACGTCTTTATTAGTGAATATTTCTCGTTCAAAAAGATATACGATTACTACAAATGCTACAATTGACTGAGGAAGGTTCGTAGAGGTTTGTAGTGAAAATTTTTTTGATAGTAGTTGTAAAAAAAGTTGATTAAAAGTGATAAATTGAAGAAAAACTCGTTTTAACGTCTTTATTACTGAATATTTCTCGTTCAAAAAGATAGACGATTACTACAAACACTACAATTGAATGGAGAAGGTCCGTAGAGGTTTGTAGTGAAAAAAGTTTTGATAGTAGTTGAAAAAAAAGTTGATTAAAAGTGATAAATTGAAGAAAAACTCGTTTTAACGTATTTATTACTGAATATTTCTCGTTCAAAAAGATATACGATTACTACAAACGCTACAATTGACTGAGGAAGGTCCGTAGAGGTTTGTAGTGAAAAAAGTTTTGATTGTAGTTGAAAAAAAACTTGATTAAAAGTGATAAATTGAAGAAAAACTCGTTTAGGCGTCATTATTATTGAATAATTCTCATTCAAAAAGATACACGATTACTACAAACGCTACAATTGACTAAGGAAGGTCCGTAAAGGTTTGTAGTGAAAAAAGTATTGATTGTAGTTAAAAAAAAAGTTGATTAAATGTGATAAATTGAAGAAAAACTAGTTTTAACGTCTTTATTACTGAATATGTCTCGTTCAAAAAGATATACGATTACTACAAACGCCTCAATTGACTGAAAAAGGTCCGTAGAGGTTTGTAGTGAAAAAAGTTTTGATATTAGTTGAAAAAAAACTTGATTAAAACTGATAAATTGAAGAAAAACTCGTTTAAGCGTCATTATTACTGAATATTTCTCGTTCAAAAAGATATACGATTACTACAAACGCTACAATTGACTAAGGAAGGTCCGTAGAGGTTTGTAGTGAAAAAAGTTTTGATTGTAGTTGAAAAAAAACTTGATTAAAAGTGATAAATTGAAGAAAAACTCGTTTAGGCGTCACTATTATTGAATAATTCTCATTCAAAAAGATACACGATTACTACTACGAAATATTCAGTAATAATGACGCTTAAACGAGTTTTTCTTCAATTTATCAGTTTTAATCAAGTTTTTTTTTTCAACTACTATCAAAACTTTTTTCACTACAAACCTCTACGGACCTTCCTCAGTCAATTGTAGCGTTTGTAGTAATCGTCTATCTTTTTGAACGAGAAATATTCACTAATAAAGACGTTAAAACGAGTTTTTCTTCAATTTATCACTTTTAATCAACTTTTTTTACAACTACTCTCAAAAAAATTTTCACTACAAACCTCTACGAACCTTCCTCAGTCAATTGTAGCATTTGTAGTAATCGTATATCTTTTTGAACGAGAAATATTCAGTAATAAATACGTTAAAACGAGTTTTTCTTCAATTTATCACTTTTAATCAAGTTTTTTTTCAACTACTATCAAAAATTTTTTCACTACAAACCTCTACAAACCTTCCTCAGACAATTGTAGCGTTTGTAGTAATCGTATATCTTTTTGAACGAGAAATATTCAGTAATAAAGACGTTAAAACGAGTTTTTCTTCAGTTTATCACTTTTAATCAACTTTTTTTTCAACTTTTATCAAAAAATTTTTCACTACAAATATCTACGAACCTTCCTCAATCAATTGTAGCGTTTGTAGTAATCGTATATCATTTTGAACGAGAAATATTCACTAATAAAGACGTTAAAACGAGTTTTTCTTCAGTTTATCACTTTTAATCAACTTTTTTTTCAACTACTATCCAAAATTTTTTCACTACAAACCTCTACGTACCTTCCTCAGTCAATTGTAGCGTTTGTAGTAATCGTATATCTATTTGAACGAGACATATTCAGTAATAAAGACGTTAAAACGAGTTTTTCTTCAATTTATCACTTTTAATCAAGTTTTTTTTCAACTACTATCAAAACTTTTTTCACTACAAACCTCTACGGACCTTCGTCAGTCAATTGTAACGTTTGTAGTAATCGTATATCTTTTTGAACGAGAATTATTCAGTAATAATGACGCTTAAACGAGTTTTTCTTCAATTTATCACTTTTAATCAACTTTTTTTTCAACTACTATCAAAACTTTTTTCACTACAAACCTCTACGGACCTTCCTCAGTCAATTGTAGCGTTTGTAGTAATCGTCTATCTTTTTGAACGAGAAATATTCAGTAATAAAGACGTTAAAACGAGTTTTTCTTCAATTTATCACTTTTAATCAACTTTTTTACAACTACTATCAAAAAAATTTCACTACAAACCTCTACGAACCTTCCTCAGTCAATTGTAGCATTTGTAGTAATCGTATATCTTTTTGAACGAGAAATATTCAGTAATAAAGACGTTAAAACGAGTTTTTCTTCAGTTTATCACTTTTAATCAAGTTTTTTTTCAACTACTATCAAAATTTTTTTCACTACAAACCTCTACGGACCTTCCTCAGTCAATTGTAGCGTTTGTAGTAATCGTATATCTTTTTGAACGAGAAATATTCAGTAATAAATACGTTAAAACGAGTTTTTCTTCAATTTATCACTTATAATCAACTTTTTTTTCAACTACTATCAAAACTTTTTTCACTACAAACCTCTACGGACCTTCCTCAGTCAATTGTAGCGTTTGTAGTAATCGTCTATCTTTTTGAACGAGAAATATTCAGTAATAAAGACGTTAAAACGAGTTTTTCTTCAATTTATCACTTTTAATCAACTTTTTTTACAACTACTATCAAAAAAAATTTCACTACAAACCTCTACGAACCCTCCTCAGTCAATTGTAGCATTTGTAGTAATCGTATATCTTTTTGAACGGGAAATATTCAGTAATAAAGACGTTAAAACGAGTTTTTCTTCAATTTATCACTTTTAATCAAGTTTTTTTTCAACTACTATCAAAAATTTTTTCACTACAAACCTCTACGGACCTTCCTCAGTCAATTGTAGCGTTTGTAGTAATCGTATATCTTTTTGAACGAGAAATATTCACTAATAACGACGTTAAAACGAGATTTTCTTCAATTTATCACTTTTAATCAAGTTTTTTTTCAACTACTATCAAAACTTTTTTCACTACAAACCTCTACGGACCTTCCTCAGTCAATTGTAGCATTTGTAGTAATCGTATATCTTTTTGAACGAGAAATATTCAGTAATAAAGACGTTAAAACGAGTTTTTCTTCAATTTATCCCTTTTAATCAAGTTTTTTTTCAACTACTATCAAAACTTTTTTCACTACAAACCTCTTCGGACCTTCCTAAGTCAATTGTAGCGTTTGTAGTAATCGTACATCTTTTTGAACGAGAAATATTCAATAAAAATGACGCTCAAACTAGTTTTTTTTGATAAATCACTCCTAATCAATTTTTTTTACAAGTACTATCAAATTTTTTTTCACTACAAACCTCTACGAACCTTCCTCAGTCAATTCTAGCGTTTGTAGTAATCGTAGAAGCTTTCAGAACAGAATATAAGTCATAAGATCGTTTTGAAAAAATACTCCAAAATATTTTTATTTTTTTTTATTTTTTCTGTTTTACTACAAACGAAAAAAATTGCACTACAATCCACTACTAACGTTTGCCTATGAGAATCAATCGAAAAAAACGGATTTTTCGAATTTCGGGGGATGACATTTTTTTATAATTTTTTTTTTTTTTTTGGTTTTACTACTAACGAAAATAGGTTCACTACTATCCACTACTAACCGAAATCTTCCAAAAAACCCTTCAACAAACTATTTTTTCCTAAGTCGGGTGCCAAGTTCACACAGCCTACGTTTACGATTTTATTTTGAACTAAGACGTTAGACCAAGTTAAAAAACAAGTTTTGTAATAGCACCCACTAACAAGAAACAGCTACCTTATGTCCATTAAAATAATTATATAACCATATTCCAAAAGTAATAAGAGATCTACCATTTCATTTTATAAAAAAATAATAATAACTTGGGTTCTCCAAAATATGTTTTTTTTATTATACTTAAGGGTAAATAAGTAAATAGAAATATTATTATTGTTGTGTTTTTGTTTTATATTATATATTAGATTTTATGTAGTATATAAGTTAGGTTTTATATCCACATGTACCTAATATTGTAAATATTCGTATGCCGCTATTAGCGGCGGATGTGTCCTGAATTTATCCATATATACCAACCAACTTTGTACCTACCATATCCAACGAATAAATGTCATTGTCTTTGACGAACACAGTTTGTAATATAAACAATACGTTTCGAGAACCCTTTTAGTAACACAAACTTTGGACACATAAAACCATTAACATTAAACCCTACCCTAATACGGAATTACAAACATTATTAACAATTAACAGTGTTTGGTAAACTAACACACTAAACATCGAAAGGTTAAAAGCGGGCCTAAAGCAAAATTGACAATTAAAATGGCTGTTTTTAAATTATCAAATATACTTAGGTATCTATTGTTGGTTGATGTTATTCAGAAAGGTCAGGTGCGAAGTACCTATGACCAGATGTTAGACGTGAATGTAAAACAAGCAAGCGAGAAGAAGCCGTGAGTTCATGTACGTAGATATCTAATAAAAATAAAATGTGTTATATTTCTAAGTATTTTGTGGATCAGAAACATAAAATGATAATATTTCTCAGAAGAAAAACGAACTCATGCGCAAAGTTAGTAACTCGTACCTATAATCTTCACGCATTTTCGATTTAGGTATAGGTACCTACCTACTGAATATGGTAATGACTTAAGGGATAAAAACTTGGTAATTAATTACGCACATGATAAATAGTATTGGAATTCTAACGAGGAAGGAACAGATACTTAGGTACACGCATATTTTTATTTCACAAATCGGGGGTAGGTACATACAGGAAATACAAACAGTAAAAAAGGAGCATTTAAAACTAAGTTTCATTAAAAACGACAACAAAAAAATAAACAAACCGAAAAAAAGATCTGTGCGAGGCCAAAAAGGCTCCTATCTCAGCATGCTCTCTCAAACAAACAACTTGTTTTAGTTACTAGCTCTACTCGCTTTTCGCTAACCGCCGTATGTGGGTCAGGTGCCTTAATGCGAAAATCTGCAAGAATGACATAAGACACAAGAACTATCTTAAGCTAAGCTCTTTTCCAGTCCGCGCCATTGCTGCTTTCACCAGCACCCTAATTGCGGATCACAATCTGAAGAATTTTTAAAGTAATTGCTAATCCATTGCTTGATATGTTCGAAAAATTCGTCTGCTCAACAACGTAAATAACGCAATGAATGTTGTTGTACTGTCAAAATGGAACCATTGTTACTGTTGATGTGTAACACATTTACCCTGCAGCTCTTTGCCAGATGGGCTATTGCCGCTTCAAATACCCATTTAAAGGCACCAGGTTTAATATTTTCACAGTAAACGTTAAACAAACTGACTGTGTAAAATCTTCCGTTACGTGACATTTAACGGCTGTGTCTGTGCACAGTTTACGGGAACAGTACGATATAAAGTGCTGTGAACCGGCGCGCGTTGGTCGAACTGTCAGAGAGGATGTTACAACGAACGATGATAGAAAAGTAAACTTTATTACATCGTTACTTTATACTGCATGTTTACAACTCTTTTCAGGACCTGTTTAATCCGCTTCAAACTCAAAGTTTTGCAAAGCATTTATGTACCCTTAAGGCGAAAGCGCCAGGGTAGCCCGCGAAATTCAAATTTTCTTTTTCGGTTCTCAGGTTCGACAAAGTGTTAATTTGGCTATTACTTTACTTACTTAACACAACACTACCTAACAAGCAAGAAAATAAATGATAATAATATCCAAGTCAACGCATAATAGCATAGCATAATCAGCCTATAATGTTCCCACTGCTGGGACACAGGCCTCCTCTCTGTGAGAGGGAGTGGGCCTTAATCCACCATGCGGGCCCAGTGCGGGTTGGTGGATGTCACACGTCTTAAAAAATTTGGTTCTAGGACATGCCAGTTTCCTCACGATATATTTTTAACCGTTTTGAGAGCAGTGGCGATGAAATTATTTAGCGCGTGGGAGATTATAGCCCAATTTCTCTCAAAGAGATTAGGTCTGGCAATGGGTACATTATAGGCTGATTATGCACTACAAAATATTTCAGTTCCTGAAATTAACAAGTTCAAATACTAAATTGCTTTTCAGCAACATTATTGTGTCTTCAGCCCCAACCTATAAGCTCACCATCCGATCAGGACCAGGGTGCTTACTCTCGAATATAATTCCGTTAGATCGACATTGGAATTATCAGTCAAACGTCAGGGATTGGCTGGACTCACTGAGTCTAGCCAATCCCTGACGTTTAAATCAACCAACTGACGTTTAACTAATGTCGATCTATCCGAATTATATTCGAGAATAAGCACCCATGCCCGTGCCGGACGGCGCATATGTGTTCCACGCGCGCCTCAAAGAGATGTCAACATCGGTGAAGGCGCCCGTCAGGGCTGAAGCCTGCCGGGGCAGCGGGATTGTCCGAAAGGGTTACCGCTACCCCGGAAGATAAAGGGCTAAGGAAGGAACACGAATGGGTTTTAGTCAGTAAGAGTCTGACACTCCTTTCCGCTCCACCCAGAGCGGGACCCCTCATTTGATGATTTCTCATCCTTTAAATTAAAAAAAGCCCCGACCTATATTCGGGGGTAGGCCAACCTAACTGCTAGGTTGTCAACTAACATTATATACGGCTTTCGTAAGAATACGTCGTCTCAAGAGGCACATAGTAATTTATATATTGTCAATATTTCTTCGGAGTAAAGAAAAGAGAAATAAAAGTATTTGGTCAAATTACCTTCACACGAGTGAAGATTTTTGTTTTTATCTCACAATAATAAATTGACAGTAACTGGGTTGTGGAGGTCAGTAGGCTAAATTGAGAAATATTTGGGGAGTCCACTTAATGGAAAACTGTTATACAACATTATTTTTAGTATATGCGAAACCCGAAACACGTGTCTAGTATAAAGAATCTATATACAAAATTTTAAAACTGTATCATGAGAAATCACAAACTTTTATGCTTGTTATGTTACCTGGTTGTCCGTTCAAAAACATGCTCACCACGCGGCGCGGCTCGGGGTGACCATGTTTTATGCTCCTCCAGAATCGTACGCTCATTGATAATAGTTTGGCAGTAGGTACCTAACTGTACGGTGATTTTATTGTAATTAACTAGTGATTAAATATTTTTGGGACAAAATATAACATGGTGTAAAAATGATTGAAATCGATTCACACTTCACATTCACAGTTACTTGTTCTGAAAAAAACTACATTCATACTAAAAATAATGTTGTATATGTACACCTAGCCTTAAAATGTATGAATTCAGTTTTATTTATTTAAGTAGGTAACTTTAATTAATACAGTTAAACCCCAGTTACAATCATTAAAAACAGTGACACATAATAATATGCATAAAAATAAAATTATAAAGTTCTGGATAAAAAAAAAAAACAAACAATTAAAATGAGAAACACTTTCATGAATCCTTCCCACAGTACTCAAAAATCATCACTACTTTATTTAAAGCTACAGAGCCCTTGGTAGATTTCAAACACATTTCACCTGTTTATAAAAAAAAACCATAACGATCCCAGGCACAGCTAGATTGAAACATTACAAACTTTAATGACAACACTAAAAATAATTTGCAAGTTTCCTGAAAAGCAATTTCATTAGCAAATTAATAAAATACCGGTACCCGGAATCTTATTGTTGCCATTTTAATTGATCATTAAATAAATATTACTTAAGACCACCCTGTAGGATTTATTACATAATTTCAAGTAGGCACCTTTACTTTTACCAGTACCTACTTTTACATTAAATATAAGTAATCTATACTTACTAATATTATAATAAAGCTAAACATTAGCGAGCAGGTGGTGTGAAAATACTCTTAAAAATTGAATCTCCTCACAAGTCACAATGCGAGTCGTCTGGAGGAGTACTGCCTTCTGAATCAGGCGGGTAGGTAATATACAAAAATGTGTAAATAAATTCTATCATACAATTCAAAATAGAAAACCTTTATGGACATAAGTACTGAGCATTACGGAGGATCAGCATGTCGACATCTCGTAATCTTCCTAAACAACAATTCTTATTACCTATTCTGACTCAGCAATGTAGCACGTACGTACGTACGTAACGTAACGTACCTAGTACCTACTTAGTTTCTCCGAAAATGTTCAATACCGATTCCAGAACTCCAGATTAGGTAAGTACTGTCCGTCATCCTCCTACCACTATGTACGTAAGAATAAATCTGTAGTATACAATACTATTATAGTTATTTTCAAAATAAATAACGTAGAGTCTCAATTATCTCTTTCTATCTAATCTATTTTTAAGGGAGATAGTTAGAGTTTCGCTAGCTTACTTAATTTGACTTTGATTGATTGACTTATTTTATTTTATTTTGACAACTTTTTGAGATTTGTTTGTCGCCGAGATGACACTGCGACTAGATTTTGAACGTTTAAATTACGAGAATTGCCCCTCTGCTGAAATTAGGCCTTTAGAAGTCTTGCTCGCCTCGCTTCGCTCTCTCGGCTCGCACGTGACGCGATTGGCCACAGTTCTAACCAAACCTAAACCATTTGGTCGGGGTGCTTAGTTAGACAGTTAGTTATTCAGTTAATTCCAACCTAAAGAATATCATTCGTTTAAAGGCTAGGCGGTTACCTACACGGCTAATTAAACCAGCTGGTTGCGACATATGTACAGTGAAAGAATGATAAGGTCGAGCACCTAAGTCTCATATTTGCTTGCAAAGTACGTTTTTCCAACATTAATAATGAAAAATACGTTTTGGCGGTTTATGTGATGTGAATATACGGATAGTAAACGGTCTTTATAAAAGAGATAAAAAAAATAAACCTTTATCGACACAATAGGCCGAATGATGAGTTAATCGGTATGAAGATAAGAAGATAGAAAATTAGATCGTTGTGTTAATGTTTTTACACATTGGTGCAAACACAATAATTCAACGACACACCTGTACAATAAAAAATCGGACAAGTGCGAGCTGGAATCGCACACAAAGGGTACCGTACTACAAGGCAAAAACCGCCGAAAAACACGTTTCTTGTATGGAGACCTCCTTTATTTTTAACCTACCATTTACGGTTCATGAGATACAGCCCGCTGTCAGACAGATGGACGGCTTAGCAATAGAGTCCCGTTGTACCTTATTACTAATACTAACCTACCCTTTGGGTACAGAACCCTAAAAACTGCACTTTTACATTAATTTGGCTTTTCAAATGCTTCCAGCGCTCACCGCTACACAATTTAGGGTTTTACTACATTTACATTAGAGGTAGGTAGGTACCGTGCAAATACCAATAATGTCGCTGAAAATCAATTAAGCCCATTAAAGCCATTTCCATTGAAAACTTTTTTTTTACTGACTTCCAAAAAGGAGGAGGCTATAATTATGTTCGTCTTCGTTTTTTTTTCGTCTTCCCTCTTATGGGCAAAGGCCTCCCCTTGTTAATTCCAAACCTCCCTGTCTTGAGCGATCTCTGACTATGTTAGCTCTGCAAATCCTTCTCCGACGTGGTCTAAATAAATATAAAACTAAATACAGATGTACAAAATAATGACTTCCTCGTTGGTCTAGTGGTCGCAAGCGCTACTGCTGAGCGAGCATGAGGATCTGGGTTCGAATCCCAGGTCGGGAAAAGTTATTGGATTTTTTTTATCTGGAATTTCTCAGTAGCCCGGAGTCTAGAATTGTGCCTGGTTGATAGCAATAGGCTCGCCCCCTATTACATGGGACTAAAACATAACTGGCGCAATATGGGTGTACTATAGGTACCTACACCTCTGCCTAACCCATCAGTGAAACAAGGTGTGATAACTTAACATCACGCTTATATTATAACTAATCTTTATTCGCGATTTATTTGCCAAAAATGTAAACAAATACTTATGAGTTTGTAGAAAAATGACAACATAAAGTTCAGTTTACGCTACAACTTCAGACATTTTTATAACTTTTTCAATAGTGCTAGTCACTCTGAAATCAAACTTAATTTCCATTAAAATAAAGTTGATATTTGTTAAACTTGAAATAATATTCATTTGAAAAATAAGTTTGAATAAACTTTAGGTGTATTGCACTTGGGGATACACCCCAAGTTACAAAATAATATTTGTGTTCCTGAAAGCATACACAGAATTAGAACTAGGTAAAAGCTGTTTTAGTTTCAACAAAAAACCCTGGTGCTAAATTATTTGTTATTTACTAACATACGTTATTGACGACACGGTTGGCGCAGTGGTTGAGCGATTGACTACTGCGCAGCAGGTCGCGGGTTCGATTCCCGCACGGAACAAATATTTGTACGACCTACAAGTATTTGTTTCGGGTCTGGGTGTTTTTATCTATAATATGTATGTATTTACAAAAAAAAAAAATGTATATAAGTAGTTTATCAGCCATCTCGTTACCATAACACAAGCATTAAGTTGCTTAGCTTGGGACTATATGGCGTTGTGTGAAATGTCCAATATTATATATATTATTATTATAGGATAAGTTCATACTAACACTATATGGATCCACTGGTCTGAAATAAAAATTTGAATTTGAATAAAATGTTTTATGAAAACTTTTTACTTGACAGCGGAGCTTAAAGCAAAATATTGCCCATCATAAACTAGATTTTTCATAAAATAGGCAAGATTTGTAGTAGAAAATAATAACATGGGGAAATACCTACGTGATATTTGCTAGTTCTTTTGTGGAACAGAAACACAAAATAATAAAAAATTCTCGATTGAAAAGCTACCTCGAATTTATACTTAACATGCTTGCAGGATAAAAATTGATAATTAGTTGTATTCATACATAATGGTGGAGACATTATAAGAAACTCCTTTATCTTTGGGTTTATTAAGATAAAACGCTTCCGCGGGATGTGCAAGGGCGCATGAGTTTTGAGACATTTTTTCTATCTTATACCTGCTCTTAAATAGACGATCCCACAGAAATATGTACCTGAAGAACTTGAAACAAATTAGGTACTTTCTTCCCTGGCGATAAGGTAACAATTACAAAAACCATTTAGAAAGGTCTATATTTCTCTTTCTAAGTGATGTTTCCGTGGAAATATCAAACGAGGTAAAAACATTTAGTACTAAATTGTTACCACGGCGGTCGTAACTCGCTGTCCACTTCTTGCCGCGCCTCTTTGTCACCTACCCCTGGCCATGAGCTACACGCTCAAGACACCATCTTGCGACAACAACAGCGAAGAAAACAAATGAAACAAGTTGTTTAGGCTGGATTTAGTGCGCGTTGTTTATCGGTCGTGACCGAGCATTTAGTGCTTAGCTGACCGCAAACTGAGTATTTAGTACTCACTAGTTTTCATTGATATACCTCCATTCGACCGATGTCAGCGACTGACCATCAGCCGAGCACAAATCCAGCCTTAGAGCATAGCAAGAGACACCGCGACGCGATTTGCGGAGCGACGGATGGAATTACGCGTGCGCGTGTCGCATTACACAAAATCGCATCACTCGAGGCCATGAACGGAGCCTTACTTTACTTCATTAGCAGCAACAGGAAACCACGCTCACTGAGACATACTTTATTACAGAGTAATTTCGTTTGAATCAACGGGTTTGACTTGTTGTTGATTTGAGTAGGCGGCCGATCCAGGAAGGCCTGAATAAGGGAATTGTTTCAGGGGTGGATTGTCACTCTGTCTCGCTCGCCACGGAACAGGGGTTTTGGCCGAAGTTATGGGCGTTTTCTACTCCGTATCACCTACAGACGTTAGATACTTAGATTACGTCCGAGCCCGAACTAAGAACGAATGACAACACAATTTGACAGTTATTCCTGCTCGCGATGTATTTAATTTATATGCCTAAAAATAGAATTTGACACTAGTTTCGACGGATCAACTACCTACTTTTGGACGGGCCCGTATCTTCGTTAACGGGTTTACGGCCGAACCCAAAAACCTATTGACAGATAGCTACTCATATGGTAGCCAGTATAATTATAACTGTCAGTATAATAATATAATCCTAAAGTTCGCTACTGATACGGTTTATTTTGACGTTAAAACCAGAGATAGATTCTATAGTTTTTTCTACCTCCATTATGCCAATACTGGTGATATTTACCTATCTATCCCCAGTATTAATAATTAAATTATTAGTAATTGGGTTTGGCCGGTACTGAGTAGACCCCCATTGTACACTACACATTCAAACGTATCGTTTTCAGTTGTTTGCTCACAACATTAAACTCTCACCAAGGATTCTCCTAGGTAGTGAACCTGATGAAAGGCTGGGCTCAAAAACCTTTGTTATATACATCACTAACTGATGTAAACCGTGAATTGCTACCGAAATAGAACGTTCTATTTAATACATTTTATTAACAACAGACTATTGACGAAGGAGCAGTCAGCCGCAAATCACTGATAACAATTGCGCTACGGAAACTGCTACGACATAAAGGAGCTGGCAATGTCAAATAGTGTGTGGTGGCCTTGTATGTGCAGTGATGGTATTAATTATTATGGTCGAACAAAACATGTCGAACACATTTGATTCCCTCATCGCGACAATAATTATGTTACCGTTTAAAAGTGTTAAAGAAAAACTGCAAATGCAAAGAAAATTTATACTATTATTGTCTATTGAAACTTGGGTGTTGTGATAATTGTCACTGGCATTATTTTGCCATAAAACCTTAATATAAGCATTGTTCGTTGATCTGACTTTTGTTTAAAGATTTTTGTTTGATTTATTTACCATCCTCATAATAAATCATAAACCAAACCGCTAAAATGGATTTTTCTTTCTTAATGTTGGCGAAGCGTAATTTGTAATAAGTGCAAGCAAATTTGACTATATTTACATAGAACAATCCAATATAGAGGTCAGTCGTAGACAATTTCGCAATGCATTTCCATCTAAAAGTTTCTCAAGATTTATAGTCGCGTGTGGTCTCAACTACGAAAGGAGAAATAAACTATTCACTACCCTGTCGCATCCTGTGGGCGTCCTGAGACGGCGACAGGGGATTATGGGCCATACTGTATGGCGGGAGAATGAACTTTGTAGGTGTCATGAATACGTCATTTATCTACTATAGGTAGCAATTCCCTATCATCAGGGCCGGATTAGCCACGTTGCCCACTTATAATGTTGCAGTTGCTACGGGCCCCGCGCTTGGAAGTCCAAAAAAAACAAGTAATGGTACCTATCTACACCACTGCTAAGTCCAATGGAAAATTATCTATCAATGGTCAAAATAAATCTAACCTCTCCGAGGCTGGGTGCTAAATTTGTCGAGCTCGCTTCGCCCGCATTTGCATGCTAGTTCCTCTTAACAGTTCAGTTTTTCTGCATAAGTCAACAAAGCAACACCTATTTCTGTATTAAATTGTTAAAAGAAATGTACGAGACGGGGTGCAAAAAATTTCCGAGTACGCTTCGCTTCGCTCTTAATTCTTCTGCATAAGGTGATAAAGTACCTAACTGTCAAAGTAATATCGTAATATGTTGGGAATAGCTTCCAGTTTAACCGGATACCGGCCAAAGATCCAAAAATGACAGCCGCGATCAACGGCTTAAAGTTCTTTACGAGGCACGGAGAGGTCTCGGTATGGTAAGATCCAACCGACCGCGACAAGCGTAGCTTTACCTGATCGATCAACTGCTATAATTTAACCACGAGTAACAGTCAAAGTACTGCTTACTTTATTTCCTAAACTTTAGCACCTTAGTAGAATTTGCAACAGGCCCCGCGCTGGTTTAATCCGGCACTGCCTTATTATTATATTATCTCCTTTAGAAGTAGAAAATGCTGCGTAAATATCTGCTGCGTAATTAGATTAAGGAGATTGTCGTGTTTTCTGTTTCTCCGGTTGAGAAATGGGAAATTTTATTCCTCGTGCTTTAATAAAGTTAACAAAATATCAAACCCTTTAATTCATGTTTTTTACACGAAGAATCTAGACTAAGTTTAGTTTATTTAATATCAAAAAATAACTATGAAGTTACTAAAATAGAAAACTTTGTGACCTTTTTAAAAGGAATACATAACTTTAACACAAACAATATCCCGAACGAGTCCGTGTCTATATATTCGTTTAAACTTCAAATGTAGCGTGATGTCCAAAATATCCAACATTTTTATGAGTCAATATTGAGATATTTTTCAATACACTTGCTCGAAAAGGGGCTCGTGTTGCACCGCTTTTAGGTTCACAATAAAGTGTATTGAACACGTGTGCTTCTTTGCATTCCCACACTAGTGCGGGAATACTCGTCAGAGATTTTTTTTAATATCCTCAAAGAGCCTTCATGCCTTTTTAGGCCTGAAATGTTTGTACCTACCCAGTAATTGGTAGGTACAAACTTTTCAGGCATAAAAAGATAAATCTTCTATCTTTCATAAATGAAACTTGACGGGTTAGAAGAAAATTCATGTCTATACATGATTCTAGACGTCATTTTATTTTTCAGTGTCGGGACCTCTGTTGTTATTTTGAACCCTAAAATTGGAATGCATTAAATGACCCTACATAAGATTTCTAGCTTTTCTACCTTAATAAAACAATAAGGTTAGCTCATGTAGATTAAAGGTTAGTTTCAGAAGTCAGCTATTTAATAATTATACCAAAATATTTAATAATAATATTATCTTAGAATTATACCAACCTTTTATTATCCCACTGCAGAGCAAAGGCCTCTTCTCATACGCGATGTTTTTCCTACACTGATGTTAGTAATTTCCAAGATAAACTCATAATGAAAGAACACAAAATGAAAAAAAAAACATATGAATTGAAAAAGTCACATTGCTTGTCAAGATTAACCCACGACCTCGTGCGTGAGAAGCGAGCCCATAACCACTCGGCCAATTTATTCGCTGACAATTTATCGGCTGCAAAGCATGACATTTTGCACAATAGTTCCTTATATGATAAAGGTGAGCAGTAAGGAAGGATTCTTCCCATAAAGGAATAAAAAGTTTGTATGTAAGTTTGATATATTTATCCGTGCGAAATTCCATAGAGCGTACAGCTTGTTTTCAAAGTTCATCGTTAGTAGTTTGGTTGTCAACACAAAAGTAACAACATTTTGAAGCAAATTGCACGAGCATTTTGTACGCAAATTCCTTAGTAACTTCATGCATGAACATATTTTATCAGATGAATGTCAAGAATTTCTTGATTTGTCATTGAAAACTTAGAAGCGTTGGTGTTGGTAAAGTCAAATTAATATAATACCACGCCATATTTCCCCAAAGGGTTGAGCAGAGGTGTGCCGTCTAAAGTAAACCCACATTTCGGCGATTAAAACGGGTACCTAAATGGGATTTCACCCGATTAAGTCAAATTAATTGAAGAATATATTGAAGCTGAAGAGTTTGTTTGTTTGAACGAGCTAATCTCTGGAAAATTTTTTTTTGCATTTACAATACAATACAATAGCCCAATTCTTGAGAAAGGATGTATATATTAACCATCACGTCAGGAGCCGAACAAAGAAAAAAAATCAGAAAGAACGCTAAGCGAAAACGAAGTATTAACGCGGGCAGGCGATGCGATGCGACGCGGTGGTCGGAGGAACAAGAAATTTCACGCGGACGAAGTCGCGGGCAGAACCTTGTTGAAGCATAAGTATGACTTTATATATTTATTTAAACTTTTCGCACAAAAAGGTATAAAGGTGGACTTAATGCCTACCAGTCAACCAAGAGCGGTGAAGAGATTAGATGGCAGGTGCTTTGGTTGAGAGGAACAACGATAAAAGAAGCTATTAAAACATGGTACACAAATACATAAATAGGATATAGACATGCATACTATTTACCATAATATGTACCTACTTGTAATACATAAATGCGATACCTACCAATAAAGTTTTTAGAAACCTGTTAAGTAGATAAACAATGGACGTAATGCCACCTTCTATTTATAATCCAAAAGTATAAAACAAAACGCATGCTTAAAGGAACATTGAACATTGAAAAATCGTCTGTTTTGAGCTAAGTCAGTATTCCATTAAGCATGCGAAAAGCAAAAAAGAGAGATACGGGATACGTCTCCTATTGTGATTATGATATATTTTGACGGCTAAACAAAAGAACTTTCTTCAAGCAAGCCGAGCTTCCGGCCTTATAAAACGGGCCGTTAATTACAGCTTCAGCAAGGACGGATTTTTGTCACGTTTGACTAAATACTGAAAAGGTTTTCATTAACCTTTTACAAATCAAATATGACCTACATAGAATAACCTCACGACGGCTTGATGGTAGGAGATAGAGAGAATACATGGAAATGATAAGCTGATTGATTTGGATTGATTGATACACTCGGTTTCAGAATTCAGAATTTGAAGTTGATTCCGGTGTATTCCGTAAAGATCTTACCGTTAAAAACTTATATATCGATAGACCTGCTGAAGCCAGACATTTCACTATTGACGGCTCACGTCAAGTTCACCGTCAGATTTCTATAGAATTGATTGGCTTGTCACACTATAGCATTCCTTAACATGCAAGCCCGTGAATTTCCAAAATTTATTTAAACCAAACGTAAGAGATTTTGATGTTCACAGGGCTACATTGAAGGAATCCTTAAGTAATGGTAAAGCAGAGTTTGACAAGTCACAACTTCAAATACTCAATTCAGAAACCGGGTGATAGTAAACCAATTTGAAAAGGCCGAATTATCCTTTGAAAATGAAAATTCGAACAGCCCTGGGTTTGGAATTGTGACTGGTGAATAATGACCTTTGACGCCCTTTTGGCGAACTTTTTCAAGTTTATAGCTATGTTGGTTTCATTAGAGTGCAACTAAATTGGGGTCGATCAACCGTTGCCTCAGAATATTATGTCACTTCATTTACTGAAATGTATCGAAATGTTTTCTTCAAAAGCGCAACGTTAGCGTGATACGCAACTACCGCGCTGAACTGATGTCCTCTTGCTTGCCATTAGAGTTATGGGCGACGCCCTTGCCGCTTAAGTTAATAATTATGTTAATACGGCATTACATTGTCATCTTTGCTTAAACATAATATCAGACGCTTCACTCGAGTGAATGTTCCATTTTTTATTTCATCCCACGAGCACACGACAACGAGAAACGTATTTACATAGGAATAAACGTTAATTTGCTCCTTTCATTTAATTTTTCGATCATTCGGTAGGTGAGTGAAAGAGGCTACCAAAGAATTAATTTTTCACTTTAGATCTCTATTGTGTTGTGAAGAATAATGAAAGAAAGACAAAAGTAAACAAAAAGTGAAACGTCTGATATCAGCTTAACTGCGTAACCTCTAGAAAAAGTTAAATAAATGCCTGTTGTGGCACCTTCATAGTTATAATTTTGTCAATACAAACGGCTATATCCTCCTATCTGTCAATTTATATACTCCATGCGCCAACCCGCTGCCAATTTTATCGAGCCAGCTGAGAGCCTTCCGCCTGGAGACGCGTTACCGAGGCCGACTTGGAAATCTCTAAATAGACTTCGAACCCAAGTCAGCCGGAGCAAAGACAATCTCCACATATTATGGGGGTTCACGGACGGTTCTGATCTCAAGTGCGCATGCGTGCCTACAGACTTCTACAGATTTATCTGTTCTGTGCAATGGCCCACCTTCCATCCTGCGCCGCATGCCCGCCCTATCACCTGTGCACTTGATGATCTTATGACTGCGTCAGTAAGCGGAGTTCGCGCAGCTAAATTTTCGCTAAAATTATTTAAACTTTTTGCCATCGATACGCTAAGAAGAAGAAGATTCGCCAATCTGGCATGTCATGCTCTACACATACATAACTCTGTACAGCTGGATATAAACAAATACATAATGCTTGCGTTGCATAAGCAACAGCTTGCGTTGTTGTTTCCAGAAACTAATAATCATGTTACTGAAACAATGTACTTAATTTGTTGTTGTTTACCATGAATATGTTTACTTACGGTTTGTTCGAAAAGTTTTTGATGAAAATGTAAACAAATGGATCACAATTTACAATCCATTTGTTTTCATACCTTACAAATGAGTGCTTTAATTTGATTGTATTATTTCAATATACTTCTAATACTAAATAAAGTAACAAACTATTAAAATAAAAATACAATATCCTAACATAACTAAACTATTAACAAACTACAATATGGCGTCGAACAATTCCTCTGCATCGCTGTCGATTAACGTACCCAAGAGACTGCCGGCATTGCCACGTTGTATGCTAGCCTATGCCTATGGCCAAGGTAAAAGCCAGCGTTTGGGTCACGGGAAGTGTCAACCAGTCGTTTGGAGATTAATTGAATACTTAAATAAGCCGAGGCTGCTAGGTTGGTAGAATGACCAGCCCCAACTGATGGCGCCCGTTCACGAACATGACGCATAAATCAGCACCATTCAGCTCAACCATTTTAAAGGGAGCTAAATTATCCAACAAAGACGCCACCGTCAGCGAGACATTTGTGTAAGCATGACATACTATCAGCCGCCAGGGCACATTCTAGTCAATGAAAGACATATTATTTATTACCCAGTATATGGTAGCTCTATAGTACATAGAACTCACATCTGTGCTATGCAATTATACAATACAAAGGAAATTAAGTTTATACAATGCAAAGATAGTCTTAAAATTTTCAGCAGCTCCAACAGTATTTTCAATTAGTTGTGGTTCTGGAGCAGGACCAGCATTGAGCCAGCCATTTTTATCAGCGATTTAACGCCCTAACTTATAATATGCCTGCCTGCATAGTATGCGTTTTATTTATACAATACTTGAATTTTGCCTCATTCGGTTGAAGAATGTGCGGAGGTATTTTATTATAACATTTTAATTTATTATAACATCCACGGACAAACCGCGGCAAGCCTAATCGATCGACCCGTGCGGCTGTTATTACTCAGCCACAAGTACTATTGTACATTTTTTATAAATTAAAATACCAGGACACAGTCCCTTTTCTATAAACACTTAGAATAGGAAGGTAGTAAACTTCATCCTTATTGATAAACCTTTAAACTTTTCAAATTACAAATACCTTAAATTCTGACAAAATGCTGTTAGAAATCTGTTTTGTAATGAAAATTCAGAAGCTTGAATACTTTCCTCTTTGTACGCTGGCACAGAATGTGGCTAATTGAAATATTTATGTCAAATATTAGTTTGCTAACTAGGTATAAATAATAGGTAAGTTTTACAAAAATAAACACATTCTTACTTAAAGTCAGTCATACACTAAACATGATTGTACATACAAGTGGTGGTCAAAAGCAACTGAAACAGCTGGCTCCTGAACTAAGTAAAAATATGCTTGTGTCTCAGGAGCTAAAGCTAGTCGCTCCATGTAAAATACTAGTATTCAGCTGTAGGTATCCGGTTAGACTGAAAGCCGATCCCAACATAATCGGGAGAAGGCTAGGCAGATTAATTAATGTCAAATATCTGTTTATGAGTTTTGTTATCAATCTTAACACAAAATGAGCTATTCAATATCTACATGAACAACACCGCACTCAAATAGATTACAAACTTTATCACATAATTCGCTAAATCGCAATTGCGAACTGTGGACTACAGTAATTTTATTTTTACTTTCATTGGCCATGATATTAGATTCCATAGCTAATAAATGTGATGTAGTATTTTCACATATCATTACATCTGCCGCAACATCCTAATTTATGACGATATTTTGCACAGATAGTTATAAGTTTTTTTTTTTTGCTTCTGAGAAAATATTTATGAACGTTAATAATTATGTTAACAGAAGATTTGGCCGAGAAATATATATTATAATTAGCTATGTTTTTACTGTATCAAATGGATTAAAAATTGTAAAAAACAATTTTGTTTGTCCTTGGTTTATCGCAATTTACATTTATGTAATCTAAATCTTTTTTTTAACAAATACCTATGTAACTTTTGTAAGTAAGTATTTAAATTGACTGCACAGATCGAATAATTAAAAACTAACAATAAAAGGGCCTGTCAGAAGCCAATATAGGAACCTATTACTAAATGGTAGTTAAAATACAGCTTTATATATGAAAAGTGTTTTCGGCATGGGTGACATAGGTCCCACTATATATATAACAAAATACCAAATATTATCTACCTATACGTAAAATATATTCTAATCCAAATGTTTAAAAACTTGAAAAGTGTGATTATTCAATTAATGATTTTTTGAATGACACTAAACTTTACATTTAATATTTTGTCATGTGTTTTCTTATTGATAAAGATAATGCTTAGTTTAAATTTAATAATTTTTTTGTACATTTTTATTTGACTGACATGTTTATTTTTTTTTTATTAATTTATTTTCATTTGCATGCCTAATTTATGATATATTGTACAGGGATCACAAAGTTTTTTAAACACCTTTATTTTATGCTTATCAAACAGGTAACGATTAAGATTAAAAACTAAGCTACATTTTATGGAATATATTGTTGATTATGTCCCGGTAACTAGCAACACTGTTTAGACTGATTAATAAACTACATAAAAAATAAGATAACAAAACATTAAATACTTACCAAGACCACAAACTATCACGAGCATATCAGCTAGAAAAGTTTAGAAACTCGCACAACTAATCCAATCAACTGTTCACAAACCACTACTCAGTACTAAAAACTTCTTCATTCAATAAATACATAATTTAGAAAAGAAATGTAAAGTTTAAGAGATGTGAAAGTGTTAATGAATCGATGTATTCAGTTCACGCGACAAGGGCGACTCGCTCGGCCGCGGATACGAACTCGACTGAAAACGCGTGGAGCGGTGAAGGCCCACAGTACAGTCGGCATAGGACACACTGACTGACACTGATTACTTACGTGCTGTCACACAAGCACAGTCACCCTGACAATGACCATACACGTTATTTAACTCGAATGTAGTCAATACTCACTTTATTTACTTGCAAGCGACCCGCCCCAGCTTCGCTCAGGTAATCACAAAGTATGACAGGGATTCCTAACCAGTCACAGCACTCACAGCGCTATAAAACAAAACAGAAGATAGTAGATTATTAGTATTTCGTTCCAAGTTTCAAGCTAAGGAATGAGATTTTTCTTATAAACGTAATTCCCTATTTTCAGGAATGAATTTTCCAAAACCATTATCTGTCGTCACCCGTGTACAAAGAATCTAGAAGTACCGCGGCAATAAGTTGAATATTTTTTTCATTATAATAGTTAGTTAACAACGAGGTTCTCGTGGCTAAATAATAACACCCGAACCCGTCGATCGATTAGGTTAAGCTACGCTTGCCGCGGTTGGTCTGTAGATGGGTGACCATCTTTACATACCGAGACTCCTCCGTGCCTCAGAAAGCACGTTAAGCCGTTGGTCTTGGCTGTCATTTGTGGATCTTTGACAGTCGTTACGTGAAGTCAGAAGCCCGAAAGTCTGACAACCAAGGGGTACCCAGTAACTGGATTGTGGAGGTCAGCTAAGCAGTCACTCCATGTAAAATACTGGTATTCTGGTGCATCCGGTTAGACTCGAAGCCGATCTCAACATAGTTAAGAAAAAGCGGGCAGATGATGAGTTAGCAGCATTCCTATAACAACCCTCCTACCTCACACACCTATATCTATTTAAGATTGTGCTTTCCTGCAATATGATGTTGAAATAAATAATACATAAAGATTAATGTCTCCATCGCATCTGTAGCGCCGCGCTCGCGAGCCTTCATTCGTGAAACGCTCTATAAAGCGGTTCTGCACTACATCCGATCTGAATCCGAGAAATGCCGGTCTGAAGTGACCGTAGTCCTATTTGTACGAGGGGTTGCGCACTAGATCCGAACTCTATCCGTCCGAATTTAGAACATTCCCAATTCGGATTGAAGTCGGATCTTTAATTCGCATTCAGATCGGATGTAGGGCAGAACCGCTCTTACTGTGTTTTGTTGTTTATAACTTCAGAGTATCGGCTCAGACAGCGATGTTGAGTCAGTCATTCACCAACCAGGTTAAAGGTAAATCCCCGCATTAATAACTAAAATTTATTTAATTAAGTGAGGCAAAACCATATAAAATAAAATAAAATTTCACAATACTGCAACAGAATTAATCAGATTAAAATAAAATGTCAATGCAATTAAAATAAACGAATGAGTAGTTAGATACAATTAGCGTAGCCGAAAACAATCAGCGTAGTGCAATTTTCCTTACAATCAATTTGTAAAGAGAGTTGCACTTGATGATCATTGAAATGATCATGATCATTAGGCCATTCTTGTGATGTAATTGATTTACATCACAAGTTAAGGGGTACCTACTACTTAGGGAGGATGTCAACAGTGTGACATCACATCACACAGCAATATTTTTAAATTTTTAATTTAGAATTGAAATGTAGGAAATACGATGTGACGTCACACCAGGATTCACACAAATATTACCACCTGTGTCAAGGACGTCGGGGGGGGCTCCAAAAATCATGAAATTCGTGTGACCTTATTAATGAATGGTCCCTTATTATCATAGACACAACATCGCAAACAATCGCAGGGGACCTCAATGTCAAGAACGTTTTCTCTTCCAGACCTTTCTATTTTTTTTGTCATTTATTTTCAAACCGTTGCTCGCCTCGATATAGTTCTGTTTTTGATGGCCTGTCTGTTTGATTCTGCCATCTTTTTCGTCGTCGAAGGCACGACAGTGAATTAGATTTTATTAGCCCAAAATTCGCCACTACCACGGCATCGTCGGCCACAGCGCAAAGGTCGCTATGGCAGTATTATTTTTCTGTATTCTACCGTCATAACAAACATTATACTTGGCACTTATTCGCATAGTTACCTACCAACACATTACATGTATATTAATGTTTACTTTCACCTTAACTTCTAATTTACGTCAGCTACCGACTTCAGTTGTGCGTATATTCAAATCACAACTGTCATTTTTGACAGTTGTATAAAATGGCTTTATCACTTAATTAATTTCCCTGACTGTACCTTCATATAACTTTTAATTTACTTAACATCTTATTAATCTCAAAAGTTCAACTCTACTTATACGAAAAGACTAACACTGACACAGCTATACGTATACATAAGCAACATAGAAAATTGCCGAAGTTAAAATTAATTGACCGCAAATTAATCTAACTTTTGTTTGAGTAGGGTGTAGGTACAGGCAAGAGAATCGTACACAGCCACGCACGCCGCTTATCAGCCAAAGCTTAACTCAATTACAGTCACATTTAGTAATTTATTCATTTTATAATAATAATATAATTAATAACTAGCCCGCCCACGACTTCATCCGCATGACATTTCTTGTTTCTCCGACCCACTCCGGTGCATCGCATCGCCCTATTAGGTACTTCGTGGCGTCTGTACATAATGTAAAAGCTACCAGTCGTAAAATAATAATAAAGTTACAATTAATTCAATTGTAAATTGCGGAATCAAACGATTAAAACACACCACTGTTTTAAACAATTAGGGGTTCAATTAGTCAGATATCTTTTATTCATGGAAAAATTTGATGTCTGGCAGTTCTAGTATGAAGAACTGTCAAAAATACAAAAAAAAAACTCTGATGACTTATTCTACATAGAAAAGTTTGATGGAATTTACCCTTTTTTTTAGGGCTGATTTGACCAAAGTCAGATATCGTTTATTCGTGGAATAAATTTTGTGTGCATGTGACAGTTCTAGTAAGGAAAAACTGTCAAACATTCAAAATTTATTCTCAGGATAAAACTTATTCTAGGTATAAAAGTTTGATGAAATTCGCCCTAAGTAAAATACCCGTGAAAGAATTGAAAAAAAAATAAACAGAACCTCTTTATTTTATTACTTGTTTTGTTCATAAAACAAAAACGTTAACGACGAGACGAGACGAGAGAACGAACGGGAACGTCGGGAACCTAATTACGTTATGCCACCTTCTAGATACATCACGATGCAAATGACAATGTCGAACTGTTGTCACGTCATAAATTGAGTTAGGAGTTCTTCAGGGCTCCGTAATACAATAAAGAAGTTACTAAAGGACTGTTGACATTGTATACACGTGGCCCCCGCAGCCAGCTAAAAATACAGCAATCTATGTTACTTGGGTAGAGAGTGACGACTTATGAATGGATAGTTCCAGATAAGCTTTCAAATCTTAACCTTAGTGGGTGAAAATATACACCAAAAACACTAAAACACACTACAAAACACTACTATACACTAAAATACCATAATATCGACGTCTGAAAATTACCACCTACTTTAGTGGTAAATGGCTTTGATCTTACAACCTTAGTAAGTTTTTTTGTCTTAAAAAATATTAACTAAATACCCTACGTATTTTATTCGAAGTGATACAGCTACTTAGTGACTGATATGTTTTTTTTTAATTACCCTTACACCCTGTATGGGTGTGTCTCAGGTTAGATGGTTATCAAAAATTTCATGTCTGGCCAATTTTTGTCTAATAATCCTGGGCAAAATCCTGCTTGGGCGAGGCCTATGTCCAGCTGTGGACGTCGGCTAAAATGATGATGATGATGACATTATTAAACAAGTGCTGGGGCTCATGGGATTTCCCGTCAACAAAAGGATAATTGCATACAAAATTTTATCACCGGAATGCTAAATAATCGGGTCCTATTTCATAATATTTTACTGACATTATGTCTGTTGTGCTTATATTATTACAACGCAGGTAAATCTAAACCAATTCGAATAAAAAATGTACAGTCACGTCATTTTCCCTGTTCCAAAACTTAATTCATTAATTGCGGTTAGCCACACGTAACAGTGCCTATAGGGAAACCAAAACAATAATATTATGCTTAGGTTAGCGTACTTACCTAATGTAATTTTATAACTACACTGAAACAGAGGACATTACTCCCGATAAGTGTGGAAAATCCGCAGTACCTACACTCCTACTTAATCTATGTCTCTCCGACCTAATAATAATAAAGCTGAAGAGTATGTTTGTATGATTGAACGCGCTTATCTCTGGAACTACCGATCGGATTTGAAAAAATCGTTTTGTGTTTGATAGCCCATTTCTTGAGGATGGCTATAGGCTATTTAACATCACGAGTAATCACGACCCCTTACAGGCCAATCAAAATGGAACAAAGTCAGAACGAACGCTAATGAAAACGAAGGAAAAGCGCAAGCAGGCGATGGGTTGCGCCGGGGTAGGTCGGGGAAACAAGGAATTTCACGCGGACGAAGTCGCGGGCAGAAGCTAGTTTATTTATTAAACAAGAAACTTTTTGGTTAGGGTTCATGTATCTTACTTAATTAGATCGAAACTAAGGCTCTTTTAATGAACATGTTTCCTGTCCTCAATTTAGTAGGTAAGTTTTTGTGGTTACCAAAATTAATAAAAGTTTAGTTTTTAATTTTTTGTAAACAATCATTTGTAAGAATAAATAAGAAGTGTTGATTATTAAGACTCATTTTTAATTAGAATGATGGCGTCGCATCTTGAGGCAAAACACGGCTGTCCCAAATCTCACTGCAAAGTGATGACCATCGAGCGCTCTGTCAAGAGATCACCGAGAAAGAAGAAAGTAGTTATTCATAGTGTCAAAAACTTATACTGTATCCATACTCTATTTATTATTTATAGCATTAGAAAAGTAACAGCCAAAAAATTTATTAATAAGTTATTGTGTAATATTGCTGAAAAGAGATGCATTTTAGAGATATTTCAAAACGTAAATGGTTAATAGATTACTTTGTTTTGGATTTATTGTGAAATAACTGAGTTTATTATACATTTATATGAAAATAACGAAAGGGTGACTTGAAATTCTTGTGAAGTCGCGGCCAAAAGCTATAGTTTCTAACAATACAGGGTTAGTTTTCAAAGACCTGCCAAATATAAGGGTGTGGTATGAGACAGGCCATCAAACTGAACAATTTTGTCCATGGGACCAACACCGTAATCGCGAATAAAAATTCAGTCGTCCCGTACGTTTAGGTCGAGTAGGTGTTGAAGTTTTCTATGGGACAGTTGATAAATTTTTCGCGATTTCGTTATTGGCCCCATGGAGAAAGTTGTTCAGTATGATGGTCTGTACCACACCCTTAAATTTGGCTGGTCTTTGATAACTAATAGTAAACAGCTTGTGCAAACTTCTTTAAGATGTCTTTAATCTTTGCGTCATAAACTAAAAGTGATATTACAGCAATAACCAGGTCGTACCGGCAAAAACTGCTTCCGTAAAGGCCTCGAGCTAGAGTTTACGGCTTGGCATAAAACGTAACTTTTTCCTATTAAAGTTCGCTGAAATGCCCTTGTTTCAGCAGTAGGTATTTGCATTAACGAGCATTAAATTAACAGAGTTGCCTTCTTTTAAATTTCAAACTCACGGCTCTAAGTTTCCCGAGCCCGCATTTTTTTTTATTATTTCTTTATTTGTTCGGAACTTTTATAATCGCAAAGCGTATGACAGTCCCAACATCCACTAATTATATGCTATGGATTATATTTGGGCCATTAACCTGCACCGTAATTACGTCACATACGATCAATCATAATCTAAATGATTTTGAAGGATATTGCAAATCCTTTGCTTCATACGTTCGAAAAATTTGTCTGCTCAACAACATACCTAAATAACGCAATGAATACTGTTGAACTGTCAAAATTAAAGCCATTACCATCTCTGTTAGTCCGTTACGAAATTACCCCGCTAAACAAACTCTTCGCATCATCACTGTTTAGTTAAGACCGAGTTTTATGGAATGTCTCTAAATCAAGTTGGTTCAACCTCAAGATCCCAAACAGATCACTTCTATGAGGCTCATATTGAACACAGTCCATCAATAAGTGATGTAGGTCTTCCACAACTCCACTCTCCAAGCATGCAAAGTTGAAAGAAAGAGAGAAAAGTATTTATTTTATTATTTTGACAGGACCAGATCATAAGTTTAGAAGATCCAATCTCGAAGATTGGATAAACAAAAAAGCGGCCAAGTGCGAGTTGGACTCGCACACGAAGGGTTTCGTATCACCGTACAATATTGAGCAAAAAAAAGCCGAAAATAACACGTTTCCTTTAATTTTTATTATTTGTTGTGTGAGAATTTCAACTGTCTACCTATTACGGTTCATGAGATACAGCCCGCTGACAGACATACAGCTGAGTCTTAGTAATGGGGTCCCGTTGTTGGCACCCTTTGGGTACGGAGCCCTAAAAATAAGATTTGAATAAAAACAATTGAGAGACGGTTCCGACCCGTAGCAGCAGCATCCACAGCTACTGCAGACAAAGATCACATTCTGAAATCCAAGAAATAAGTAATATTTTACCCGCAGGCAAAGGCTGGGAGAAAATGTGACAATAATCATTTTGCATTGAAGTTATGTCGAGATAAGTTACTGTTGCAACCTCGTTTTATTCAAGCATTGTAACTTCCACGAAATGCGTTTTTTGTATTTCATTCAGACTAACTTCTGCCCGCGACTTCCACCGCGTAAAATTTCTTGTTCCCCCGATCCACTCAGTCGCATCGCATCGTCACGACACGGTTAGCGCAGTGGTTGAGCGATTGACTGCTGCGCAGCATGTCCCGGGTTCGATTCCCGCACGGAACAAATATTTGTACGACCTACAAGTATTTGTTCCGGGTCTGGGTGTTATATCTATAATATTTATGTATTTACAAAAAAAAAAGTATATAATTAGTTTATCAGCCATCTCGTTACCATAACACAAGCATTAAGTTGCTTAGCTTGGGACTATATGGCGTTGTGTGAAATGTCCAAGGATATTATTATTATTATTAATGTTATTGCGTGAAAATAATGGATCGTTTGAGACCAATGGCGGATACGGTTATTTTTCTACAAAAATCAAAAGCAAATGTAATGTAAGGCAGCCCCAACACCTACATACGTCGTGTTGGGGCTGCCTTACATTTGCTTTAGATTTTCTTTGGAGTTGAATTAACCTAAGTTAAGCTAAGTTACTAGGAACAACTTGCTTCAGTTCCATTTCCATTACGTAGGTACGTCGAGGCATAAAAACAAATAATGTGTACTGACCATGCTATGTTCTCCCTTAAATTACTTTTTTTATTTCCACTAGAGCGGTTCTGGAGTAGGGTCCGATAATAGCTTGCGAGGGAACCCCTCTGTGGGGTGAGTGGAATCAGAACAAATGACGAAATGCACAGCTTAGATAACTGGAAACGCTTTTCTTTAATCTTTACTTCAACAACGTTTGTACTTCATTTATTTCTATCTATTATTTAGGATATGTTACACGTGATTCTTCTTCGTAGCGCATATGGCAAAAAGTTCAAACATCTTAGCTGCGCAAACTCCGCTCACTGATGATTAATGATGATGATTGACTATTTTATGAAAACGTAACTTATTTGAGGCCACACTGCTACCTACAAGGATCTTTTATCGTTCGAATGACGTTGACAGGGGGCGCTGTTAGTAACTGTATCTATTTTAGTAAATTGTATACTTATTATTTGCACCAACGACAGTCCCACTTCATGTCCAGGCAAATCACTCTGTCCATTCCAAGATTGCCTGGAAGAGATCGCAGAAAGTGATAAGGCCGCCCATTGTAGATATATTTTGTAGTGTTCGATTTATTTTTTATGTATTTTTGTGGTGTACAATAAAGTATATATAAATAAATAATGTAGCATAAGTTACAGATACAAAGTTCCAGATTAACTCTAAAATGAGTGTAAGTGCTGAATATGAGCCTTAGTACCTACACCGTTACGAGTAATATCAACGTATTTATTTCACTTCGCAGGTTATTATACTTTCACAGTTCGTGGAGGTGGAAGGGTTGTATATTTATAAGCGGATATTTATAAGCGGATGAGTGTCGCCCACTTCCTCGATATAATTCCAACTCGACGAACATTATGGCAAACAAATCTATTTAAATTTATTAACTCTGTCTGTCTGTTACACGCGTTGAACGAATTTCCATGAAATCTGGCATGTAACATTTTTATCCCGATAGTACTATCGGGATAAAAATCCATAGGATAATTTCCTACCCCCATGCGGGCGAAGTCGTGAGCAAAAACTAGTTAATAATATACCTAATCTGCATTCGATTGATTTGTGAACGGGGGAAGGGTGAAATTTCACACGGACGATGTCGCGGGCAGAAGCTAGTTTATGATGTAATAAAGAGGAATCTTGTGCCTTGAATTGAATGTGTAATTTGCTTTGCAAAATATTGATAGATTCAGCTCAACTCCCACAATACACTTACGTAGATACCAACTCAATTGAGAGATTATATCGATGTTCCCGAACGTATGCTAATGCTGTCCGTCACAATCTATATCAACGCGATGCGAAACAAACGTCGTGTTATGTATGACTATATAGCTATATGCTCACATTATGTCATGTACAATTAGGTGCATATATGTTTATGAGCTAATTTTTCAATCATCTGATAACTGTATTCGAGGAATAATTTTGAAATTCTGTCAGACGTCAATTTTATTCTACGAATAAAACGTATCTGTCGATTGAAAAATTAACCCTAAATTATTTTGCCTCGTTGGTGTAGTGGTCGCAAGCTACAGCTGAACATGAGGTCCTTGGTTCGATTCGATTGATTCGATTCATGTAACAGACTTTGATAAAAGAGGCATGAATTTTACAAAGTACCTATTGTGATCACCTTTCACAAGTAGATACACATATTAGAAACTTTTCATACTCTGTTGGATACTGGAACTGGAACCACTTCAGCCGATCAATTCTGTAATAATCTCAACTTAGGTGAAGAGAGCTGACATTCCACCTGATACTAGGGGTTAACCCTCTTGACAGCTCACTTCATCTAAGTTTTCTCCGTGAGATTTGTACTGAATTCTCGTTAGGAAACCCTGGCACACAAAATATGTGTTTGTTGCAATTCTTCATCTGAAACTAGGCAGCTCACCTCTATAGTTCTTGAAACAACGACGCGTTCTTAGAATTCAATGCGAAGTGACTGACGTAACTACTACGTGTGGGTTTACTGACAATACAAGGCAGTGTAATATTTTTTTTTTTCCGGAGAGCAATAAAAGGAATAAGTACCTACCTACTGTAAAAGTAATAAACAACAACTGACTTAGTTACCGTTAATTTATATGCCATAAACATCTTTATTAAATTTAGACATACTGATGTCCTAGAGGAGTGGTCCGAAGTATACAAGTTCAAATTAAATTATCTAGCTTAGGGGTCAATGACCGCTGCCAGTGTATGAGTTGAGAAAAATCTGTTTTTTGTTTTTCGTTTTATAGTGTTATAAACTAAAACTACCCTAGGTAGTGTAGTTACTGAAAACAGTCGTTTTTTTTTTTAAATAAAATATGTGAACGTCTGTAGACTATATTCTACCTAATGATGATATAATAATATAACAAAAAAAATAAGATTTTTTTTGTGGGATTATCGACTTCAGTTATTGTAGTCTTATGTAATGATATAATTTTAGTTAATCTGGTATTTTTTTGTGTAAACACGATAAAACAGAAGAAAACAGTTTTTTCTTAACTTATACTTCAACTAACAACAATAACAGCGGTCGGCGACCTCCCAAACAACAATCCCCATCACGTCTGTGGAGTTTAGCTAGCCAATTTAAAATAACCCTGTGTGTATAAGGATGATTTACTCAAATTAGTATTATGTGAAGGCATAAATACGATTATTGAGAAATCCGGGCTAGACAGTTAGGACGTGTCGGTAGGTAGATTTAGATTCGAGGCGATGAGCAATCTACGCCATGATGACAGATCTATGGTTTAGCTTCGTCATTGACACATATACCCGTAGTTCTATAGAAATTTTTAAAAGAAACGATCTCTGCTGCTTCAATATAGTTTATCTAATGTATACCTATCTGCATATATAAATATCCGCACTTAGGTTACGGATATTACCTAACCATGTTTCTGTGACGTAATCTTAACCAAAACTTCTCTAATCCATATTATGTGAAAATGAGCGCTTTCATAATTTAATGTAGCAGGAAACGTCACGTAAAGTGGGCAAATGTATGTATTGACGTTTGTTGATGATATCGTCCACGTCAGCAAACGTCATTCCATACATTTGACAACACAAATAACGTAACGCGTCGTGCTACAGTAAATAATTAATAAAAGCGCCCAATTGGTTGGTTATACTATCTTAAGCTCTCTGACTAACTGAGACATTTTGACAATTCAAAATTGCCTGCCTAAATGGTTACTGTTGCTGCCTGCATCATCCCACTGCTGGGCAAAGGCCCCGTGTTTCAGATCAGTTTAATTGAAATAAATGGTTTGAGTTTAGAATATCTTTACAGTCACATTAACTTTGTGTGAACCTGTGAACGAGTCTGTGAGAGACTGATGTCTGCACTAGGAATATCTGTATAGCAGGTCAACAGGGTCACACCACACGGTGTGTAAATAATCAGTCATAGTATTTTCATCTCACGAAGTGACGCGCGCTTTACTTGTGGTTTCGAAGTTTACAAACACGCTGTGAACGTGTATATAGGATTTAGGAGCTCTCGGTACTGTCCGAGAAAATGGTAAAGTGTGTGTGTTTTATGTGCTGACGCTACTCGTCTTCACGTACACATTCCCAGCGTGTGTGTATTTGTTTTCCAGGAGTAAGACGCGCGTTGCTTCGTGAGTAAAATTACTGAATTTAGAAGATGTGAAGGGATAGAGCATAGCATAAAAATCAATGACAGCGTATCTAAAGAAATATAGATATTATTATAGCCATAAGACTGGGATTTTAAAAAATCAACTAAGTACTATTTTTTTCACATAATATTTACGATCCCATCCATTACATAATTTTTGGATAGCATGTTTGATAGACGCTTTGTACTTATAAGACTGGCAGCTTTAAATATACTTATATTTCGCACTCGAAATACGTACTTACCCAATAAGGCTAGTAGGTCGTAGGTTCGAACCCAGACAGGCGCTTTACTTTGTGTAAATTATTTCATCACCACTGCTCTCGGTGAAGGAAAACATCGTGAAGAAACCGGCATGTCCTACAACCAAAAATTCGAAGACATTTGACACCTACCAACCCGCACTGGGCCCGCGTGATGGATTATGGTCTACTCCTTCTCACAGAGAGGAGACCTGTGTCCCAGCAGTGGGAACATTATATACGTATTAAACCAAACTTTAGCTTCCTCCAGTTGAGTTAACACACGAGACGGGCGGAATATACCTCATTACATAACAACTTTTCTTTTCCCTCTAACATTATTTTCCGCCTTTTTTCAGCCAATAACTTCTATTGCTAATGTACAGTCACGAGCACAAATATGTACACAGCAAGATTCAAAAGCCATTTTATCGCAAAGTATATTAGACAAAACAAAATACTTAGGTATATTGTGTCGAAGGATAGGTAGGTCTGCACAACTCATAACTCCAATCAATAGTTCTTCTTATGGAATTTCAATACATATTTCTGGTCGTAACTCAAGGGGCCCGTGGCTAACTGATAGCAGCCACACTGGTCGATTGAAAGTTGAGCTATGCTTGTCGCGATCAGTTCGTCGGCAAGTGACCATCAATTACATTTCGTTTTATGTCGTTACGGGTAGTCAGAAGCCCGAAAGTCTGGCAATCAGTGTCACCAAGGGGTATCGTGTTACCCAGGTAACTGGGTTGTCAAGGTCAAATAGGCGACTGTGTATCTGATGTTCAATGTAAAATATTCGTATTTAGCTGCATCCGGGTTGACTGACCTCCCTCTCACAGAGAGCTGTGACCCAGCAAGTGGGAACATTACAGGCTGATTATGTATGGTTAGATTGGAAGCTGACCCTACATACTTGGGAAAAGACTATGCAGATTGTTTTCTGGCTGTGACTGTATAGTGATGAAGAATGACATGATTCAGTGAATGAATTAAGTCGTAACCGCGATGTGGGACCGAATTAACAAAACCCCTGTAATTGGTCCACTGGACCGCAAATACCTCTTTTCATGTTGACAACATAATACTTTTCTCAAAAACGATGAGCACGGGCTTCGCCATGTGAGCTCAACTGTCAGTAATGAGACACAATTACTTTTTAGGATTTCGTACCTCAAAATAAAAAACGGAACCCTTATAAGATCACTTCGTTGTCCGTCTGTCAAGACCCTTTTTCTCAGGAACATGTAGAGTTATCAAATTGAAATTAATATCAAATACTCAGGGGTGCAATCCCTTGCAGCAGTGAAAAAATCGAACTTTTAGGTCAAAACCGTACATTTGTAGGTACATTACAAAAAAAAAGATTTTTTGCCGTGATAACCTATTTACATACTTACCTACACATTTGTAGGGAACTCTCGGTCCGACTCGCAGTTGACCGGTTTTTCTATTGTTACCGAACTTTATAAGCTTGCTTATCAGACGAGGAGACATGCTACAAGGATCTTTTGGCGCTCGAATGACGTTGACAGGCGGCTGTTGGCAAAAACATTTGTGCAATTGCTTAAATGTATTAAATGTCACTTGAGCTATAAGTCCATGCTTGAAATGTATTCAAAAAACAAGATGGCGGCGTTAGTTCCGATTTTGGCCACGCGCCACTATCTATAACCTTGTAGCACTATAAGTACCACTGTGATGAACAGTTGTGATCATTACACTCCGTAAAAGGATTGTTTTGAAAATTACACGAGGACCTAATAGGCATTAAGAAGGAACAATAAATCACATCATATTTGTTAAAGATTAAGATATTATTTAACTAGCTTTTGACTGCAGTTTCGCCCACGTAGAGGTCGGAAATTCCCTTGGGATAATTTCCGACCTCTAAGAATACAGGTGGTTAGGTATTTTTTATCCCGGTAGTACGTACTACCGGGGTATAATTTGGCACGTACAGGTAGACAACGTCCTAAGCCAGGTCATAGACTACCCATACGTGCCAAATTACATACAAAATAAACCTAACAAATAGACAGACAGACAACATTCCTTTCGCGTTTATTTTATGCTGTAGTATGGATTAAAACCTTTTTCCATCATGCTGAACAAAAGCCCTCTGACCTAAATAATCCAGAACCAGCCTTCGGCTATTACACGAGCTGTCCCGTATTATCAAATATTGACCAACATTATATATGCGATGAGTGTAACCCCGGGCTAGCGATATTAAAACTAGTTTTTTTTTGTATATCTTTTTTTTATATCCTTTGACATTTCACACAACGCCATATAGTCCCAAGCTAAGCAACCTAATGCTTGTGTTATGGTAACAAGATGGCTGATAAACTACTTATATACATTTTTTTTTTGTAAATACTTACATATTATAGATAAAACACCCAGACCCGGAACAAATACTTGTAGGTCGTACAAATATTTGTTCCGTGCGGGAATCGAACCCGCGACATGCTGTGCAGCAGTCAATCGCTCAACCACTGCGCCAACCGTGTCGTCAAAGATATTTTGAAGATTACAATTAATACACAGTATTTATAGTTTCTGCTACGTTGATCTGCCTACTCCTTTGAGGAATACAGTCGTGATATTTTAATCTGCAGGTAATTGCGAAACACACTATCAGTAGCAATGGGTTTCATTTTCTTCAATGCAACATTCATTGCGTTATTTTCGTTGTTGTGCAGACACATTTTTCAAACATATGGAGCATAGATTAGAAAAATGCTTCAAAATTATTCAAATTGTGAGTAATAGTGTGTTACGCAATTAGGGTGATGTTTATAGTAGGTACTGGTTTCAATCCTAGGCACAGGCCCGGCTTGGATATTATAAAATCATCCTTGACTCCTTGAGTATATTTTTTTAAGATATTTTATATAGGTATTGCGTAAGCACAACTGCAGAACAAGCAACGTGTCCATTGAGTTTCTTGTCCGTTCTCCTCCATAGGGACCTACTACGCTTTGGAATGGACCACTTCATCTTTTTGAATGACTCCCTTGATTTCAAAAGGAGGCGTACCTAAATGGTTTAATCGAAATAAATGCTTTGAGTTTGAGTTTGACAAGAACTACTAGTTACCTATAATAGAATGCCCACTACCATTTCAGGTTTAGATTCTTGGACATGGCGTAAATATATTGGCTATACATTTCTTTTTCATGGAATATCAATACAATTTATTTAATCGATAATATATAGGTCACTCCCGCCTCAGTTATGAGCAGCCGGTAATTGGCTCTCTTGTTTTAATGGTATGAACATTGCTCTCAAAATATGCTTGCGCTAATTAATTTGGGAGCTCTAGGTACCTATGTTTTTTTTTCTATCTGAAGAATTAATTAGTATGGCACACGGTTTGTCAAATAATCTACAGTCTAGAATAGAATAGAACGCTCTTTATTATGGACATCATATGAATTACAGATATAGGTAAATGTAGAAATTTTACACAGGGTGACACAATGTTCCGTCTTATCGTTAAAAGCGATCTTTCGAAGACAACCTTCGGATGGATTAAAGTCAGAAGGAGTGACAATACTGCCAGTAGTCTGTGGACTCTGTGGCATACATACATACAATAAATATACATACTTACGTAAAGCACATACAGTCTATATTGTTATAACTAAAAAACTAAATGCGATTTCGCAGCACTATCCCAAGGTTCAAACAGGAGGTCTCCAAATTCGGAACATACACATTATTTTCAGTGAATAAACTTCAATCGGAAATCTAATTACAATCCGAAATCGAAATTCGCGGTTAGCAATTTGCCAATACCATGATAGCCATTAGGTACCAAAATGAACAAAATATTTGTGTTTACCGCCTAGTCAAACATTTGATCGGTTTTGGCTCAGTGTCTATTTTTCATTCATAGTTTATGCTGCCATAATTTCCCTATGGTAAGTCTTAGCAACAAACTATACGGCTTTACTCGTGGAATAATAATTACGTAGTTAGCAATGTGTCTATACGTAATACAAAGTTCGATTAAACAGCTGTGATAGCAGTTTGTGCGTTGCACGTACGCTCGTGAGGACATGCGCCTTGGGAAATTAAGAAGTGGGCAAAAATTGATTTACCACGAGAAACTTCCCATTCCCTCTTCATTCTTTATGCAAGGGAATCCAAGGGTAAATAACGGCTTTTGATATTGATAATTAGGTATGTAGTTTATGGTGTATATTATCTTGCCTGTTAATAAAATTACAAATTATTCTACACATTTTTCATAAATAAATAAGATTTACAGACTCGTAGACAGTTAAACGACATTGTCTCTAGTTTCATAAAGGGCCTTAAAGTAACAAGATATTACTTGGTTTGCTATATACAAAAGAAAGTTATACCTTTTCTATAATATTCTCGTCCTAATTTGGGTGAAAAGTTATTTGATACGAAATCAAATGAATAACACAAAAGGATGACATAGCACGCTGTGTGCCTAATCTAGTGATAGTCTATGTAACCTTTATTTTTAAACGTGTGTTATTTACATAATATATCAATAATTGTCCCTAAATTATTCGATACAATGTTTTTCTTTTCAGCATGAGTTGGCGTTATTTTAATGATGCATCTGCTCCGATCCAAAGCTTATACTGAGTTAGTGTTAACTGCAGTAGGTAACAACTATTTATCGTTATTGTCTATAAAATAATTATTAGCTTACGGAACAACGTAGTAAAGCAGATTTAGAGGAAATGAAAAACATATGTAAATCGAACGGACGAAGTTCGCAAGTGTGATTGATTAATAATGAAAGTAAACATTGTGTAAATGCAACAACGCACCCTTTCTTTTATTTCTTTATCTTCAATACTAATCCTAAGAGAGGTGCAACGTTTTACGTCAAAACTCTAAGAACAGTGTCGTCGGATAAGATACACCGAACTCATCTAGTTTTAATACTTAATTTATTTTTGACATGTAAAAGTGTATTTTAAAACAAATGCAGAAATAAAAATGTCATCTATAATTTATAAATAGCATCATCTATAATTTATAAATAATAAAAAGTGTTGCAGGTACTTTTTACCCAGGTATTTGTAATACCTTTCTACCCAGAGAGGCATTTATAAATCTATCTCATTCATTAAAGTTGATTGCTCAAATTGCTGAAAGTTCCAAACAGTTATTTTTAACACGGCAACGAGTACGTTTTAAAGACTATTAAAGTATTTCTACAGCCTTTGTCTACCCTGCATCAGTGAACAGAGAACGTTTGTCAAAGAGAACTTTATACATTTCTGTTTCCTTAAATGTTGTTTACGTGTAGGTAGATGACGTTGTGTCCTCCTGCGTGCATGCAACTCGTCATTACGAAACTCTGGAGTTTGTGTTTAGTTGAGTTAAGTTAAGCTTGTATTTTGAATTAACTAGCATGTTAGTTTTTAAGTTTTAGCAATTTTGATACATAAATTCAATTGTTTAGTTGGAAGTACTATGGGATAAAGTTTAATTATGGCTAACTTGTGTGCTAAGCTGCGTAGCGATGGACGCGTATGAAAAATAAAATCGTTTGATTTTCATAGCGTTCCTGGTGGTTTCTTCGAAGCTAAGTTTTTAGATACAAAATCAGGGCATACGGCTCGATTTTATACCGAATAAATTTTATTTCTAGTACCTAGTTGCACAACACTCAAAAATCTTCTTTTTTTTTATATGAAGATGATCCTTAGCCTAAAAACCGTCTCAGAAGGTTTCGGCACGGTATGAAAGATTTGTTCTACACCTTTAACATGCACTAACTTTGGACTCCCCCGCTATTAGAGCAGCTGACGCTCAGATCTCAGCACTAATGAAAAACTATTTTTGATATGATTTTCAGCCTTTTTTTGTTTTTTTCAAATTATCCCCACCTCCCGTAATAAGCTCGCAAAGCGCATCTTCATAGCATAAGCACATCCTACCCGCTCAGCAACACCGTTTTGCTTCGGTGGAAATAGACACATAGTTTCGCAGCTTAGCCACTTAGTTACCTCGCACCTAAGAACTTCTTTAAAGTATGTCTCATAATGTAGATATCACTAATAATAGTAACCTTTTATTTTATCAGACATTGTTTTTCTCATTCACCATGTTTTCGCATGCCATTCTCTTGGACTCTGAGTCATTATTGAATGAAACATTCTAACACGGGAAGTGTTAGAATTTTACCAAACAGTAATATTGCACAACAGCTATACAGCAGTATTGGCGAGATAATGGATTTTAAAAGTACGTGAACACAGACGTAACGAACATTAGGATAGGTAAGAGCTACGTATGGTATTCCGAAATACAGCTCACCGAAATGACGGTTTTCCGATAACACTCTACTCCGACGGTTAGTTGAACGAAAAAATAATTGGCCGATGAAACGTTTCGCCGAAAATATTATTCATCGACGGTTGGTAGTCCGAATGAATCCTTCGCCGATGTCACGGTTCACCGAAAACACTCTTCAACGACGATTGGTTAAACGAACGAATCTTTCGCCGATAGCACTCGTTGTAGGGGAATTCTTTTGCCAAACCGAACCTCGGGGTGCCCTTCGGTCGCTCTTGCATCCTATGTTGACGTAGCCCCGCTTCGCGGGGCTCCTATTTCTGTGTAAAGGGTTTAAAGTAACCTAACCAAACCGAACCTCGGGGTGCCCTTTGCTTGCTCTTGCACTCTATGTCGACGTTTGTGTTTTTGTAATTGTTGTAAATTAGTGACGTAACTTTGTTTTTTTTTTCTATTGCCACTCTTCCATGTATTATTTTATTATTACCTGTATTTTTAACATGACTTCTGCAAGACCTAAGGGTGTTGTCAAGCTGAAAGAAAAACAATCCATTTGGAAAAGAATTCCCCTACAACGAGTGCTATCGGCGAAAGATTCGTTCGTTTAACCAATCGTGGTTGAAAAGTGTTTTCGGTGAACCGTTACATCGGCGAAGGATTCATTCGGACTACCAACCGTCGATGAATAATATTTTCGGCAAAACGTTTCATCGGCCAATTATTTTTTCGTTCAACTAACCGTCGGAGTAGAGTGTTATCGGAAAACCGTCATTTCGGTGAGCGGTATTTCGGAATACCATACGTAGCTGGTTGTGCAATGTGCTGTGTAGCTGTTCTGGCAAACACGTGTCAAAAAAACTAAAATGTTTACAACTGTTCTCTTTACCAGCGAGAAGAGGCCTGTGTCCCAGCAGTGGCAACGTTGTTATGGGCTGATTATGCTAAACACTTCAATAAACAATCAAAATGTCTTAAAAAGTTATGGAATTAGGAATTACTTTACGGAAATCCATGACAGAAAAACGTTATTCAATAATATTTTGTTTCAAGGCGAGGTTTTCCGGGCCTCTAGGCCTTTGACAAAGATTATGTCTGGACTTTAAAAGAAACTGTGACATCTGAGTTTGTTTCGGCCTTTCTTCAGAGTACCTGGTCAGATAGGAAACGCCCACCTCATCTAGCTTTTTTTATAATATGACGAGTAAAGGTGATTCCGATATTTACAGAATAAACGATTTCATTTCATTTGAGCGACATATTTATATACGATGCGCTGCCGACCATTTCGCGGAAAATCCATGCAACATATACAATATTCGCAGTTGATCAACTGAATTAGTTTTTCATAGGTTCATTTTTTTCCTTTGGTTTACATTTTATTGTACCTACTGCGTAGTGAACTAGAATTATTAGGTAGGTACTTAAAATTTCTTGTGTACCTAATGGGCGTTTTCACGTTATCAGATGAATACACACCAACCCGATACCAATTACCTATGTTTCATTTTTTTTTTTTTCATAGAGCTCATTATAATTTATCCTATTTTGAGCTACTAACTAAAACAAGGATATAGATATGACACATTATATTTTTTCAGGAACTAAATACATTAACGGGAAGTCAATCCAAATTTCCCACAACAAGCAAATTCGGATAACTCCACGTTAATTCCGCAAAAACTAGATCTAGGACCGCCCCCGCCCGCGCGTCTCCCGCCCGCTAAACATGCACCTAAACATGCAGAAGTTCAATAATTATAATTCATCATAATTGCTACCTATACCCTACTTTTATTGTATAACATCATTGCACATAAGTACAAAATATAGTTAAGTCAGAACGAAAAGTTATTGTATTTTTTTAATAGAAATTTCTAAATCAAACACCACCTGGTTAACAATGACACTTGCTGTTAAAAAGAATACAATGTTAGATATTGTGATAAAACACTTTACATATCTACCATTAATCTATATATTTACTTACCTATATAGATACCTATCCATTAATTTCTATGCTTGTGAACGTTATGACAATATACAGCGATAGTGGTTCGCTGCATATTGTACTTAATATGATTAATTCCGACGCTGAAGTTAGTCGCCAGATTACCTAAATGCTTCCAGACTGCCATGAGCCCTTACAGAGCTAATTCCCAAACTGGTCTAGACGTACGTTATGTTCTAATCAATACTTGTCTATTTATATGTAGAAAACCCGTATAATCTACACGTTACAGGGAAATTACCTGAGATAGTGAGCGATTGTGCCTCCCACGTGACTCGAATATGGAACAGGGTTTTTCAATCCTACGTGATAACTAATAGAACTTCTTCATCCTCGACTTTGTCTCTGTCACCTCTGACCTAGACTATACTCCGACTTTTATTTAGCTGCAGTAAAATGACACTTCATAGTAACTCATTTCGGACTGCGTTTAAAGATAATAATATATGCATGTCAAATAAGTTTCATTTGTTACACTATTCTGTACTATAAAAACAAGATTTGGTTGATGGCCGCGAAAAAACAAAAAGACGCCAAATACTACCATTTAAAAAGTAACACATAAGCTGTCATTTTACTGCAGCTAATTAAAAGTCCGTCTATAGAGTCAAGAGCAAGCCCATCTCAAAAAGAAAAAGAACCTTTTCATTCGTTCATTCGGTTTTCTTCTTTGTTTTGACAGGACCAGGTCATTGAACTCCAAGTTCCAGTTACAGGAATATTCTTTCGAAAGTTCGTTCATTTAATTTGTTTTTATTTTTATTTTGTGGAGCTGCGTTCTCTTATTATTTTAAATCAAGTGCTACTCAAATGCAGTATTTAAATTGAGTTCACTCTTTTTTTTCAAAATCATTCCGTGTTTTTGTTAATTTAATTATTCTCTCAAGCGTTAAATATCGCGTTTGTTAGCTATTTGCGCTTTATTTTAGTTGTATTTTACCGCGTTTAGAAATTTTACGCTAAACCATGATTTCCACAATTTTATAAACACACGGTGTGCTATTAAATCTACATATTATATTATACTAATAATAAAGCTGAAGAGTTTGTTTGTTTGAACGCGCCTCTCTGGAACTACCAGCGGATGTGAAAAATTATTTTTGCATTTGATAGTCCAATTCTTGAGGTTATGAGCTACTTAACATCACGCTAGGTTCTTTAGGAGCCGAGCAAAAACAAAAACGTCCGAAAAAGCGCTGAGCGAAAACGATGGAGATGCGATGCAAAGAGGTGGGTCGGAGAACAAATCATTTTACGCGGACGAATTCGTGGGCAGAAGCTAGTATTTTATAAGAGTAACTATGGACTTTCTTGCCCATTCTTCTCCATATGAAAAAAACTAAAAAGGTGGTAAATGGAATCAATTCTATTTGCTTTTAAATTTTGTCGTTCAAAAGTGCATTTTATAATAATAATACACATTTATTTCGGAAAACATCCATATTAACACAAATTCTAGTTAAGGACACTGTTACATACATTAGGACCGGAGAGGAACTGTCCACTGCTCACAGCGCAGTATGCAAACGCATCCAATGGCGCAGCAGTGGAGAGTCCCACCTGTCCTGTTTTATGTGCCCAATTGAAATAAATGATTTGACTTTGTACTATCTAGAAATAAAACTGTTAATGAAAATATAATTAAACTTCACCAACATCTATTGTGGGCCCATCGATTCTGGAGCAACACCCCTGAGACGGAGGAAGCAGCACACAATCGAATTACCGCGGGATTGCTTCGAACTCGTTGTCACAATTACTGACGCCGCCGCCGAGCGCACCGGCTCTTGGATTAGACTCCCTTGTTCCAGAGACTCAGACATTGTGTTACAGCATTACGTGGTATTTGTTAAGTGTTCGACTAGTTCACTAGTTGTTTCACTGTATTGTTTGTTAGTCCGTTATGTTGTTATTTCAGGCTAAGGACGAAACAGGGGTAACAAACCGTGGTCACATAACATTTAGGCCCTTGCACCAAGGCAATCCTTATGAGGGGTTTGTGGCTAAGTAATAACAGCCGCACGAGTCGATCGATCAGGTTAAGCTCTTGCCGCGGTTGGTCTGTGGATGGGTGACCATCTTTACATACCAAGAGCCCTCCGTGCCTCGGAAAGCACGTTAAGCCGTTGGTCCCGGCTGTCATTCGTGTATCTTTAACAGTCGTTACGGGTCGTCAGAAGCCCGAAAATCTGACAACCAGTCTTACCAAGGGGTATCGTATTACCCAGTAACTGGGTTGTGGAGGTCAGTTAGGCAGTCGCTCTATGTAAAATACTGGTATTCAGCTGCATCCGGTTAGACTGGAAGCCGACCCCAACATAGTTGGGAAAAGGCTAGGCAGATGATGATGACTAAGGCAATCCTAATCTACTCTCGTTGAAGATGTTATCTTGTTGCATGCTCCAAAATCTATACATACATACAAATAAATACAATTTAAGTCTGAAAAATAATATAATAATAAATGAATTTATTTCTAATCACAAATGTTGTGGACAGGAAGTTCTTAATCTAAAAATAAAAAGTAGGCATGGTATGGCATTTGTGAGAGAATGGTGCCCGAAAAAGGCATAAAATACCTGTGTTATGGGTCACCAGGCCCCCCTAGACTTACATATATTGTGTACATATTAATTTAGATTAAATTAACACAATAAAAAAATGACGTTTCGCGCAAAAAAATTAAAACTTAATAAAACCAATAGAAAATAAAACCTATTCACGCCTGAACCACTAAACATTACGATAAAACGAGGGAGTCAGTTTACGTCCGCTACGCGTAGCGTCCGTATAAGGCCCTATTGTATTCTTGAAGGTGCGCTAGGCACTATGGGCCGCGCGGCCTCAAAGCCTCGAGAGGCCCGGTCTCGTGAGGCTTTTGCTGTTGTTTGCAACGCGTCCCCATTATAAGAACTCACGAGGCTCGGCCACGCGGAGCCGTGCGGCCCTATTGCCTATTGGGGACGCGGCTTTACAATGTATTACAATAACTTAATTAATAAGTAAACTTAACTACAATCGAGATAAAAATCTCACATTTCACATATACTTAGGCATTTTCGCTAACGAAAACGAACTCTTTTAACTTGGTACTTAGATTTGACATGCAGATTTGGGAATTGAATTGAATTGATTTGAACACGGATGGGTTTTAGTCAGTAAGAGTCTGACACTCCCTTCCGCTCCACCCAGAGCGAGAGGGGTCATTTGAAGATTTCCCATCCAAAAAAAAAAGTGCTGCGTATCATTTTATGTTTTGAACGGTGTGGGTTGATGAATTTCACGACATCAAACAATTTTCGTACACGTTTTGGCGGTTATAAATTTTACTAGAGTAGGTATTTCTATTAGACTCAGAATATATTCTAGATATACCTAAATACATTGAAATTAAATAATTATCTTTTCAAAGCAATACACAGAAACGTTGTCCTGATCGAACTTACAGAAATCTAATATTTTCATTCCATAATATTGTCTAAGTGACTCTTTGTACCTGCCTTGAAAAATAATTAAATTACAAAACTTAGGGTAGAAAATGAAACCGGCATACTAATAAGTCCATTAGTGCGAAAGGGACTGGTAGGTAAACAACTCCCGCTTTGGAAAGTTCTCGGCATTGAGTTATTTCCATTAAAGATCCATTTAAGGACGCTAAACCCAACCCTCGTTTTCTTCAATCGGTGTAATGTACTATCACCTCAAAAAAGTTTCTGGGCAATTATTATTGAAGCTGTAAAAAATAATAGAGAGAGGTCTAGAAAACAGTAGAGTTTATCAATTTTCGAGCCTGTCGTATCTTCTAAGTACCGATTGTACGTTTAGATCGAAGCTCGCAGCATCGCAGCTCTTGCTTATGGTGCCATCGTCAGCTCTACTTAGTTAGTAGGAATGTCATGAAAGGGAGCAATTGGAAATGCCAAGCATTTTTCAAAATGTCACAGTGTCGCCCACACCTCTGATCCCCCCCATAAACTATTTGTAGACTTGTTGTTACTCAATACGGAATAAGGCACTTTAGCCAAATCGAATTATCTTCTGTTTCACATACATTACCACTACAGGATGGTTTTTAATTAATTCATTAGATATTATAAATTTATTTAGGATCACCAACAAGATATAGGTATACCAAATGACACACAAATAGTGGGCAACATTTAGGTATTAAGTAGACATCTATTAGATAGGTTAATATTGATCTATGACTCATGAATGTTCGTGAACGGGCGCCGTCAGTTGGGGCTGGTCATCACTTAGCTGCCTCGGCTCATTTTTAATTATTTTATTTTTGGATTATTGTTTTGTTAAGTACCTACTATTTGCTGTAGGTACTTTGGACACTTTTAACGCCTACGTACTATTATTTTTTTACTTCGTTCTCACATCTATATCTATCTTCTTCTTCTTCTATTCTATACATATAATAAATCTGTAGACGAGACGTTTCTGTACATTGAAAATATTTCAAAAAAAAATAGTTGGGGTGTTAAAGGATAACCAACAGATGCCATTTCATCAATTTTTAGAATTTTTGTCTGTTTGTCTGTTTGTCGGTTTGTCGGTTTGTCTGTTTGTCTGTTTGGATGTGACAGATTATTGATTTGAACAGGGTCAACGTAAAAAGTACCAAACCAATACGGTTACTTTTTATACTCAAATATGGTGTAGAACTCGGAGCAGTGATTAGTTTTTATTTCATCGCAATCGGTTCACTCTATCAAAAGATATAATCAATTTAAAGTATTGTAGAACAACTTTTTACGTTTTTTAGTAACACGTAACGACATCTATTGGCGCGATGTAGTACCTACTAACGAAAACATATTGTTGGTGTGATGTGATTTGTGAATAATCACGTCCTATTAGTTTATGCTTACTTAAATGACGAAATAACACAGATACCTACTTATGTCTATGTTATTTTAAAAAGTAATGATAATGATTATAATATTAAACAAAATCGCTTTCCATTGATGGTTTATTTAGTGGCGCCTGTGGCGCTAAAATAATTTTAAACAAAAAGTGAGGATAATGTAAGATAATAGTAATTAATGTGGTGTTCTGAGCGATAAAGAAGTTAGATAATTATTGATATAGAAAGTTGAGTAACGCAGAGCGTTTTAATATGGAGCTTGCGGTAGGAGTTCTAAGGGAGAAATCGTCAAATAACGAAAAAGCGTTATGCCTCATTTTTCAAAGTAATAGGTAGATAGAGACACACACACACACACACAGAGAGAGAGAGCTATTTTGCATGGTTTCCGAGGATCCTGACCCCGGTAAGTGAGGTCAAAAAGAAAATCAAAGATGGCGGTTGCCTAAATTTTTAACTTTTTCGTCATGGGTGTCGTTTTCATGGTTTTCGAGGGTGCTGAAGTCGAGAGTCAGGTCAAAATGAAAATCCAAGATGGTGGCTGCAATTTTTTTATCATGATTGTCGTTTTCATGGTTTTTGAGGGTGCTGAAGTCGATAGTCTGGTCAAAATGAAAACCCAAGATGGCGGCTCCAATTTTTTTAAATGTTTTGTCATGGGTGTCGTTTTGATAGTTTTCGAGGGTGCTGAAGCCGATAGTCAGGTCAAAATGAAAATCCAAGATGGCGGCTGCAATTTTGTTTTGATTTATTGTCATGGATGTCGTTTTCATAGATTTCAAAGGTGCTGAAGCCGATAGGCAGGTCAAAACGAAAATCCAAGACGGAGGTTGCATTTTTTTTTATGGGTTTCGTTTTATTGGTTTTTGAGAGTGCTGAAACCAATAGTGAGGTTAAAATGAAACTGTAACGGCTTACCCACCGTCGATTGGCCCATGAACCGTTGGTGAACATTATCTTTAAACCATTAACTTTTTTCCAAAGGACTTTTCACCCACGAACGTTTTGCCAACATAACTCTACGTCAGTGAATGCTTTACCCACAGAATGTTTTGACCAATAACTTTTCACCCAAAGAACAAGGCCAACAGACGCCGGGAAAGGTGAAAGTAAAATAATAATAAGACGTAGTCCTTTATTTCTGTGAAAAGGGTATAAAGTAACCTAACCAAGCCTAACCTCGGGGTGCCCTTCGCTCGCTTTGCTCGCTCACTTGAGCCGCCATCATCCCTTCGAACCCTACCTGTCCGAGTCGGGGTGCCCCAAGTCCCGAGCTCGCTTCACTCGCCCTTGCATCCTTAGTTCTATTTGACATGGGTCAAATGTTCTTTGGGTAAAAAGTTATTGGTCAAAACATTCTGTTGGTTAAGCATTCACTGACGTAGAGTTCTGTTGAGGAAACGTTCGTGGGTCACAAGTCCTTTGGATGAAAAGTTAATGGTGTTGACCAACGGTTCATGGACCAATCGACTGTTGGTAAACCGTTTCAGTACTGGTTAAAATGAAAGTCCAAGATGGCGGCTGCAAATCGAAAAATTCGTAGTGTGTGTCATTTTCATGGTTTTCGAGAGTGCTGAAGCCGATTGTGACGTCAAAATGAAAATCGAAGATGGCGGCTGCAATTTTCTTTTTCTTTTTTTATCATGTGTGTCGTTTTCATGGTTTTCAATATAAACTTACACGACTTTGTGTGAAATAAAATAAAATACAACCGACTTAAAAACACACTTCAAAGTGCAATAGACCTTTGGTTTCAGAAGTCTGTAATTTCTTGCCAACGCGCAACGTCTTCCCAAACTAAGGTTATTTTGCACTTTGTAGGGTTTTTTATGGAAGTCGTTTATATTTTTTTGTAATTATCTTTACAATTTTTTTTCTGGTTTTCGGCAGTACAAGGTCTAAATCAAAATCATGTCTAAAGTTTTCATGGGTTTCATCTTCGTAGTTTAAATGGCGGCCGGTGTCAAATATAACCAAAGTTTAATGGGTTGCTTTTTACACGGGCAACTTTATGTAGAAGCTCTTACCATTAATGTATTCTTCCTTTTATCATCTAGATATCTCGATGCTTTATAAGGCATAATATTGGTAGATATATATGATATCTTCAATACCAAGTTAAGAAATTCTAAATTTACCACAGAGAAGAAACCAAGACTTAGAAAAACTAACTTCAAACTTCACCTACTAATCTCAGATATACTTTAGATAAAATGGTGATATGATTTTACAAGTTGGTATTCTAAGACAGACGCAAAATAAAATGGACATAATTATGGCTGTTTGGTTAGATAATCAGCCTCGAGCAGGCGCTTTTATTTTAATTTATTCTCAAAAATCAAAGTGACACTTCGTCGCATTGTCATTATGAACCATGAAGACGCAGTGATTGCAGTCGAAAGGGCCGTGGTACCGAACCCTAGGAGTGGCAATTACACCTTTCCTAAGCGACACATTACCTATTGTTTTCCGACATCCACGCGAACGAAGTCGCGGGCACAGCTAGTGTAATTATAAATTCAACATTAGATAATGATGTAACTAATATTTTTGTAAAATATAATTTAATAGAGTTTCCATGGAGTTTCTTGCCCATTCTTCTCCATAGGTACCTACGCTTTGGAATGGGCAACTAGCTTCATATTTTCTAACTGACCGACATCTTGACAATTCAAAATTGCCTGTAAATGGTTTAATTGAAATTATTGCTTTGAGTTTGAGTTTGAAAAACATTTTAAAAAAGTAACGGTGGTTTCTTGGCCATTCTTCTCCATACGAAAACTAAATTTTGTTCAAAACTGCCTTTTATGTGCCTATTTGAAATAAATGCTTTGACTTTGACTTTGACTTTTATCGGTACTCCTTCATAAAGGCTCCTGCAGAAAGGCGCAGCGCGACGCGTGTAGAACAATTTTTATGAAAACTTCATTGAAAAGTATAAATAAATAATCCTCAAAAATCTTCGTCAAATCTTTTGAGTGCCCCCTTAAGGGGGGGCATAAAGCCAGAAAAAAATCAAATTTCACCCGCGCTTCCTTGCCTACCCCTCTCATCAAACACGACAAAAACAAAACACAATCCTTTCCCGCCAGCAGAAACTTTTAGCCCGGCCAAGTAAGCCAGAGATTAAAACAGAAGAAGAACTAGCAGGGGATCGAGGGGGAGGGGGGGGGGTCTCAGGGGATCAGACCGGTCGGTATAAATCATATATTTGTGTTTGAATTTCCATCTTCTGTAATAAGTATACGCAAAATAATCAGATGAAACGGCTCTATTCAATGTAGGTACCTAAGTATGATAGCAGGCTGTGCAAGTAGATATCTTGATAGGGCAATATTATTGTATGTCCGTGAATCTGTTCCGATGCTGGTAATAGATTCACGGACATACAAGTAATACAGCCTATCTATGAATTTCCAATTCTGGATTGAAGGACTAACTTTACTATACTGTAAAAAAAAAACTTATATTAGAGAGCAAACCGAGTTAAATGCCTATACATTTTCGATTCCGAATGAAATCACAAATGAACGATTTTCGGATATTTTCCTGTACCTATTTATGCTGTGAGACCTTGCTTCTTGCCAATTTTCATTATTCTAGGTCAACGGGAATAATTAAAACCTATAAGGTACACCCAAGGATTTAAATTTCAAAACACGCGACATGAATAGCAATTTATGCCAGCTTCTAAGTCAGCGTATTAGAGGCTTGATATTTTTACAGCTCCAAGAAACCGTAGATCTAAGTATTTGATATCAATTTCAACTTGATACGTATTCCTGAGAAAAAGGCACAGTCGGATGGACAACGAAGTTATCCTGTATCTTATGATTTTTTACTTTGAGCTATTTTAATCAACCCTTTTTAGAATGACAACGTTATAATGGTCGTATTAAGGACAAAGATGATTGAAAATATCTATCAAAAATCTTAGAAAATTTGTTGCGCAGTGATGAGCAACCCTATTTAATTTTCTCGTAATGGTTTCTCAAATTACAATATTTAAACAAAATGTGATCATTGTTCATTCCCTTTATTTTCAATGCAATTCTTTAGTAAGTAAAAACATCTGTTTATTTTGCATATACTTACTATACGCTAAGTTTGAATTCAGAATCGTAAGAATCATGTATTAGTATTTTTTTTGGAACTAGAAACTCAATGTTGACGTGACAAAGTTCAAATTACAATGTAATCAAATTTTGTTTAGGACCTACAAGTTGGACGTCTCTACATCTTGATGAAAAACAGTGTTGACCAAGAAAAAAATTACATTTGTATATCGTGGATTTTTCTTTGCAGTCAATAAATTAGCAACAGTGATACCCAAGTAAAAAATAATATTCGTATAATGGATTTTGCACTGTAGTATGCAACGTCAAACGGCATGTGTCATAAAAGCCTTTCCTGCGCGAAGTGCGAGTAGGAAAAAATCCCCGCCGAAAACATTTGTGGAAAACGAGCCAAAGTTTGGTACAAAAGAAGTACATGTTTGTCGGATTTACCGATATGGCATCTATGTAAATGGGTTCCAAAGTCTAAGTTCATTAGGTTCCTCTTTTGTAACTGTTGAAACTTTAGCTTTAAAAACTTGCCAAGTTATAATATGAACTTTAGACTTTCTCTCAACTCTATAGAACTTAGCACCTATTTAGAGCTTAACTCTTTTATCGGCGAAGCCGACAATCCCAAACATGTTGATCCGTCACAACCTTTACTCATCCTCACCATAAAAAGAAGGCTAGTCATGAGAACACTATCTGTATGAAATATTGCATGTGCACACCGTTTCGTACTTTTGTCCACAATAAACTCATTACGCATTTAATTTCCGATATTTCTTTTGTATGTTCCAATAATAAACCCTATACGCTGAATTTCGAGTTTCAACTTGATTTAGGGAATAGTACTTACTAAAACCTTATACGGAGTTTGTCAAGAAAAGTGGAAGAAAACGAATTTGGATTCTGAGTTAATCGCCGTAAGGTCTAAAATCTCCAGCACGAACTTTCAAATGAACGCTAGTTGGCTATGTTGCAAATTTTCTCCGCAAGAATATGAACCGAAATGCAGAACAATGGCGCTAGTGGTACTATACCAGTCAAAAATCTGTCAAATAAAATGTATGTCATCTTGACTTTTCAAATATCAACATTGAATTATTTCAATATTTTTATTTTATAGTTTTGCCTCGGTATTTGTTTAGTTTATCAAGTCTTATTGTTTTTAATAATCGTTTCGGGAGTGGTTTTAGTTATTTTGCCATATTTTCTATTTCACAGTGTCTTTCCTACAAAGTGATAAATTACGAAAATATTGTTTACGTAAATTAAATATATAGCAGCGCAGCCGAAAATTCGAGCGCAGTCCTCTCGTCTCAACAGAGCGGGGGCGACTGATTTGTGAAACATATATATGTTTAAAGTTCCCGCAACGTGCGACGGAAGATGATTTCTTCCACGAACTAAGAACGTCGTAAGTGCTATAAGCTTATCGTCGTAATAAAACCACAAATAAAAGTAATAAAAAAAAATGCTTCCACAATCTAAGTCACTTTATATCAATAAATTAATCATCAAATTTTCATTCTAGTAGTCATAAGCATATTAAGTACAAATCGAAAAGTCGTGAAAATTGGAGGTAACTTCGTGATGTTTTTTATTAGAGAAAATTTTACTATTTTGTCTTTCTGTGCCACAATAAGTTTGGAAATATCATGTAGTTATTCGTGTTATTTTTATTTTATACCTAAGTCTCATCAATTTCATGAAAAATCATATTGAAGTTAGGCTATTTTGGTTGATACCTGCTCTTTAAATTTGTTCACTATGGTAGAGAGAGAGAGATGGCTGTTTTTATGGAACAAAATAAAAACGAATTTAATTGGTGGGTGTAGAAAATATACCATTTTGTGAAAAAAGTGAAATAAAATTATAACTAAATATTTGATATACTTAGTTCAAATTGATTCAATACAATTTAAATGCATTGCAATAGATAGATGGTCTTTTTTTATTTTGATTATTTTATTCAAGTCGCGTTGAAGTTTAATATTTGCGCGAGGAGCTAAGAAAGCTTAAAAGAAATCACATTGCATGAAATCTAGAGAACCTCCAAGAATAAATATAATAAAAAGCCTAAAACAGACCGGGACGACGGAAATAACTACGGAAGAAAAAAGGAAATCTAACAAAAAGAGAGGAAGGCGGAGAAAGGCATTTTCCTTGTGGGATAATTAATTTTTCAGACAAAAGTTAAAACCGTCACGTTGTTTATTTTGATAAAAACCGGCCAAGTGCGAGTCGGACTCGCACACGAAGGGTTCCGGACCACCGTACAATATTTAAAAAAAAAACGTTTATTTTCTTATTATTTGTTGTTATAGCGGTCATAGTAGTACACTCTCTGTGAATATTTCAAGTATATAGGTACCTATTAAGGTTCAAAAGGTACAGCCCTATGACAGACAGTCGGACGGGCGGACAGCGGAGCATTAGTAATAGGCTAATAGTGTCCCGTTGGCACCGTTTGGTTACGGAACCCTAAAACTATTTAAAAAGTAACATCTGCCTGTTGCAGTTGGTACCTAGTTGTAGTGCAGTGCAAATAGCAGTGTTACCAACTTTGTACTTACTATAAATTAATTTATTTTCCTTTACAAGCAAAGTAACATGCATTAGTTTAAATAAGTAGCTTAGCTAAATAATCGAATTTCTTAAACTACTCACTAACTCTGCAGACTAATCCAAAATTTAGTACCAAACTAGCAGCACCCCGCGGTCTCAGCCGCATAAGTGCCGATCCCGTGCGAATATCGGAATAAAAATGACCATAAGTGTTATTCTGGTGCTATATTACTGTAAAGTTTCATCAAAATCCGTTCAGTAGTTTTTGCGTGAATGAGTAACAAACAAACACACAAACTTTCGCGTTTATAATATGTATTAAATTAGTAGGATACAATCTATGTGCGTAGCGATGCTGTACTATTAACTCAATCAACAGTCACCAAGAGATGCACTTAATGAGTGAGAGATCACTCAATGGATTATAATAATTACATGAATAGACGTTAGAACGATCCAGTGAATGTTTTGATTTTAAATAGAATTTACCTACCCAAGACGTACCTATGGTTACTGCAATATCTACGTTCAAAACTACCTCGTATGTGCCTATTTAAAATAAATGCTTTGACTTTGACTAACAGAGACTAAAGACAGAAATACTAGACTAATCGGGGACGTTATGGGCGTTTTTATAATTTCTAACGTGGACGATATTATCGTGGACATCCACGACATCGGCATCACGATAACACAGGGAATTAAAGTGTATGGAATTATACCCGCTTTAAAATTTCCGTCCAAGACAACGTTTTAACGTGGACATTTTCCTACACATTTTAATTGATGTCGTGGACGTCCACGATTATACCATCAAGTTCAAAAGGCGCACATTGGTAGGTAAAAATCTTAGAGCTTTTAATATAAAAAAGTAAACATAGATTACATAGTAGGCAATTCGCATTCCTGAATCCAGCCCTAATCCAATCGAGAACCGGAACGTACTTGAGTACGTAATTAATTAAAGGAATCACAATAGGTACATCTGGATGCTAAATGCTTTTCGTAATCAGGTTATCAAAGATGTCAAAGTAACAAATTAAAATGAAAAACAGCCCACGTTCAGTCTTTCGTAGCCTGTCGCATAATTTATTCAAAAATTCAAATTGACTTTGATTTATTATTTCTATTGTTATAACGACCTACAATTTTCAATTTTTTTTCGGTCGTATCCCTGTATGTATGTATTGGTTGGATGATGTACGATGTTCCTCCACTTCGTTCGGTTCTCGGCTACAGATATAAAGAGTATAGTGTCATCTGCATATCTCAGGTTACCGGTCTTTATTCCCCCGACAGAGACGAGAGACGCCTCCCTCCAATTCTTCTAAGGCTCCTCATGGTATTGTTCGAGCTTGGGGTTTGTAACAATTAAAAACTGTCGATATAAAATTACCAAAAATTACACTTTAATTAAACAACACTAATAACAACTCAAATACAATAATTATAAGACAATTGCAATACTGATCACTCTAAAGTCGCACTTGAAGATCGCTTCCAATGTAGATATTCGCTTGTATCGATTATCCAATACTGTCTCAGGTCGATGTCCATACCGTCCTTATATAGGGCCTCAGATAGTTCCAGAACCTTCTACTGTAAAAACATCTAAAATGTTCGAGTACATCACCGACTGACCAGAATCAGATGTCGATAGTTCTAGAAAGTTCTAGAATCGAAATTTCTAGAAGGATCTTAATTCTACTAGTTCTTCTACTTGATACTAGATGGCGCTAGTGGTAACTAATGTCACCATCCATGTCACCATGTACCATGTGCATTAATTAGGGCGCGCAACAATATTTATTTAATGAACCATTTTTAATAAAGAGAATATAAGAAAGAATACACCCGTCTTACCCCTTTTCTGGCTTGAAAGGGCCTGAAAGACGTCATTATAACCCTTAGGTACCATAGATACCCTGTCTTGGTACAGATTTGCGATCACGAGACGAGCGCACCGCATAACCTAAGCGGATGGGTCTAGATTCTAGACTTTCTTTCAAGATTCCCGCGACAGCCACTGGAGCATTCCGTGCTGTCGTTGACGGATCGTTTGGTATCGTTAACATACTTCGCTTAGGTTCACAAATCACAACGATGACGACGACCCCGAGACAATGATCGAGTTGTCTGGGTCGAGTTGTCCGGGTCGAGTTGTCTCGGGGTCGAGTTGTCGTGATTAGTGATACCGTCACAACGGATCCTGCAACTAACCACGAATAAAAGTAAAGAATGACCTGTCCATCGCACCTGTAAACAGTCCATATTCTGTTTCACACCGAGCAAACACTTGTCTACAATGTGCCAATATGTTAGAAAATCTCTAACAGTTTACGACAGGATTAATAGGTCCGGAGCGGACACAGCGCGGCCGGTCCCGCTCCATCAATCAATTGCCGTCGGTGGCTCGGTGTACCGTGTGAACTCGCATTGATGACGATGCAACGTGACTCCGACAGGCGAGCCGTCGGGCCGCGCGCTGCGCTTGCCATGCGTCACGTCAAACACGTTCACGATGCACCATTAATACGTATGTTAGTGATACTGGACTTGTGTCACAGTGTATACCTACAATATATAACAGCTAAAAATCTTTTTATTTTTATCTCGTATTCCCATAAGAGAAGTGAGTTGTATAGTATAACACCCACATTTCACCAGCTATATTTAAGTCCCATGTACACTTTGCCCTACTCAGGAGTCGAACCCCAGCTTAGCAGTAGCGCCTGCGGCCATTAAACTAACGAGGCAGTAAGTTGCTCAAAATTACTCGTCGCAAAATGACAGCAGCAGCGGCTTGCGACAGTCAATAGTTTGCGAGGATTGGTAAGATGAGCAATGGTTATTTAAACATCTCGAATTTGTGCCCCTCGGTGAACTAAAGAGTCCGGTTATGTCATAGGTTTCTGTTGTTACCTATGCCAATTTCCATGTGAATGGTTATGATAGGGTTTACCGGCAACGCGGCTGTTTTACCGGCTTTAACGAATTGGTCATCATTTGACGGAAGCTTTAGTATGTAGTCTAAACATAGACTAGTCTTTTCCTATCTAAGTAGGAAGGTATGTTGATATCGATTTCCAGAAATACGAGGTGCATTCAATAAGTACCTAGCCTCATCGCCAGAGGGCGCTGTAGTTTCAAAAGAGTTTTACCACAGTGTAGCACATTCTTTTTTAATTCTTTTTTCAAATTTTCATTCCAATCCCTTCATTTGTTTTAATTTGACAACTTATGGAAGCGAACGTGTCGATCGGTTTTACAAAAATGGAAAAGAGCAATATCGTTCGGTGATTCGATTCCTATTTTTGGAAGGGAAAACGCGCATTGAAATAAAAGAGCGCTTGGATGCTGTGCACGGTGACTCTTCTCCATCGATGGCCACCGTCAAGAATTGGTTCAACGAGTTTGCACGTGGCCGTACGTCGGTTTTTGATGAACCACGTCCACGTGCACCGAAAACAGCTGCTACGGAGGAAAACATTAAAAAAATCCATGACCTCGTATTGGCGATCGCCGATTGAAGGTTCGCGAGCTAGCTGAGACTGTAGGCATTTCAGAAGGAACAGTGCATCATATTCTTCACGAGGAACTCGGCATGAGAAAGCTGTCGGCGCGATGGGTGCCGCGTTTACTCACACCAGAAAACAAGCGCAACCGTGAGACCACATCGGAAACGTGTTTGGCGCTGTTTAAGCGGAATCCAGCGGAGTTTTTGCGTCGTTTTGTGACCGTCGATGAAACCTGGATCCACTGGTACACACCAGAGACCAAGGAGCAATCAAAACAATGGATCCAGACCGGGGAACGTGCTCCAAAGAAGGCGAAAACTGTAAAATCGGCCGGAAAAGTTATGGCTACCGTTTTCTGGGATTCACAAGGTGTGATCTACATCGATTACCTCGAGAAGGGTAAAACAATTACAGGGCCGAGGGGTCGGGCCTATGCCGATTTATTGGGCCGATTCGACGCCGAATTAAAGAAAAAACGACCCTATCTGGCGAAGAAAAAAGTGCTGTTTCACCACGACAACGCACCGGTTCACACGTCTGCCGTTGCCATGGCCAAATTGGTCGAATTACGCTACGAATTGCTGCCCCATCCACCGTATTCTCCAGATTTGGCCCCTTGTGACTTCTTTGTTTCCTAATCTGAAAAAATCACTCGCCGGGAATAGATATGGATCAAATGAGGAGGTCATCGCCGCCACGGAGGCCTATTTTGCAGAGTTTGACAAAAACTATTTTTCGGTCGGGCTAAAAAAGTTGGAGCATCGCTGGGCTAAGTGTATCGAACTAAAAGGAGACTATGTTGAAAAATATATTGCCACTTTTCCAAAATTTTCGTTTACTTTTTGTAGGCTAAGTATTTATTGAATGACCCTCGTAGATGCGATGTCCGTATACCTCAGGCATCTAACATTCGCACCCAATAACGAGAACCCCTGAGTAGGTAGGTATGTGCACCTAGGTCCTAGGTAAGTAGTGTACTTATCTTTCTAGGAGGTAGTACTTTTGTTAAGTAGACAATAAAGGTCCTAGTACAATCTTATAGTAGGTAGAAGGCCAATCTATCTATGGCCTCTACCTACTATAGGATTTATCTTTAGAACACTTAGGAAAGAATGGAAATGAAAAAGAGAAATTAAAGTTTAGTGTACTTACCTTCTTCCTACTCTGTGATCTACCTATCGTATGTAGGAGGAGTATGTAGTACCTACCTATCTATACTTTATGTAAAGTTTGTTTTTTAATCTCGGAGATTAATCTGACATTTAAGTCTTCTGTGTGCGTTTTTTTTGTACAGAAGTTTGACATTACACCTGTCAGATTAGTCTCTGAGATTAAAAAAACGAACTTTAGATACCTAATTTAACAATGAAAATAGATTTTCAAATCCTTTTTGAAACCAGAATCTTAGAAAATTAATTAAAAGATGTTACCTTTCAATAGTAGGTTTACCTCTTATGTACAGAGGCCAGCACATCAACCTGCCCCAATTTGTCAAATTTTCCCAATTGAATATGAACCAAATACCTTTGTGGTAAAGTTGAAAATCTATCACAGAAATTTGACAGATTGGGGTAGCTTGATGTGCTGGCCTCTGTACCTACTTAATGGTTTAGCCTAACTAGGTTTACAAATTTGGAACTGCCTCGTCTGTAGATACATTCCTCTTCATATTGAGAGAACCCTAAACACTTTCCACCTAATGAGTGTAAATAGGTATATTTCTATGGTGAAAAGGATTGCTTCTTAATAAATATTTTAATCTGTCGGCCCATTTTAACCTTTACCTACCTACGCTTTATCTAAATTTAGAACATTTCAGAGCTGCGCGTTAATTTGCATAAACTGCTGGAATTTTTTTATATGGAGTGGTTTCATTTTAGACACTAAATTTGGTAATTAAGTATGTAGGTATATTAGGTATGGTCTGTAGGTGTATCTGGCCTATGGGCCGTTTAGAGTAATCTTTACCTTATCACAGCTGCACGTCGGTTTCATTAAATCAAATCATTTATTGATTTGGATGAATTGAAAACCGTTTTATTTTTTGTTTTATCGTGTTCAATCGATACCATCACGTCAATAAAGTTTCGCTAGCTAATTTAATTTGACCCTGTATAAAAGCAGTAATATAAATATATATATATATATATATATCTGTCTAGCATAGGGTCGCAGCATAATGCTGAGCGATGGCCGTTTTGCGTGAATGTGACGCATGTTTCCCCCCTACCTTTTATTATATTATTTTTTGTATTTTCTTTGCGTCATGTTCACCGCGAATAAACGTTTTTTCTTTCTTTCTTTCTTTCTTCTATTTACACCACATTGATTACACTGCTTCTAATTCTATAGCATTTCCTACAAAGAATATTTGGTATTTTGGGTCTTGGTTTCATGGTGATGGAGATACCTATCTAGTTAGGTATAACTCCCAGAAGGATGCTCTACTCGAGCTTAAGACAAATTAAGAGTAGTCAGAATCTGTAGCACAAAGCAAAACGACGTTAACATTTTCCCTTAATTCATTTCACAACGGACGGGACGACAATCTATTTTAAGATGAAATAAGTTCCATCGCATCGGTCAAAGTTACGCCATTAGGGACAGTTAAGGAAAAAGCGCGTAATTAAAACTGCTAAGAGAAAGGTTACCTTGATTAAATCTTCCTGCACTCACTTAGTTTATTCAGGACGCGTTTACACTACCTACAATGTTTTTCTGCAAAACAACGAGCGAAAATTCAATTTTAAATTTTAAAAGTTAGTTGGTGTGTAGACTGTAGGTAGGTACTTTCGTTGTTTACGGCGACGGTAATGAATAGAAAATTGCTGCTCCTTTTGACTATTTTATAAGTACTTGTCTAAGGTGCCTCACCCACGAGCAACTTATTTGTCCAGCAACTTTTTTGTCTCTGTCGCTGTCTCCTCGCCGAGGTTTGGACGATGATGCGCACATTGGGAGCGACAGTACCTAACGCTACTTTTTCGTAAAATTATGCCGTATTCATCAACATGGATGTCGATGAGACGGTTATAGTATCTACTATAACGGACAAGCGTCTGTACGCTTGTTCTAAGAAACCGAAGACTACAAACCCGCGGACAAGTCTTCCAGCCGTCGTGTCGTTACGCGCGCACTTTCAAACAAACCCGTAGACTTAATGTGAGAGACAAATTAGTTGCGGAGACAAAAGTTGCTCGTGGGCGCCCTCCCTTAGATTCACTTGCGAGTTGCAGCAGTACCTATTACAATATTCTCAGAAGTCGTCTCGGTTTTAACACATGAGAAACAAAGGTTAATGGACAGAGATAAGTACCTATGTACCTACATAATAGTATTTTGCTTATATTGGAATTTGTATGCCCAAAGAAAGTATTGGAAAATTTGTAACTGACCTTTTGGGACGAATTGAATTCTGAAACCAATTTTATTTCCCTCATGTTTGTGAGGCGGCGCGGTGGGAGATAATTGACCACAGCTGCGTCATTATCATACCTACATTAACAGGCCACATCTACTTTGGCGATGTAACGATGTACACACGCCTACCCTCTAATAAAATGTACTCTGTGCTAACGCCTACGTACAGCTGGTCACTGTGAAAAATTTGGTGAAGTGAGCTAGTAAACTGGCAAGTCGTAATCCCTGGCATCAGGTGACAGCTTTTTTTTTTTTTTTTAGGATGGGAAATCGTCCAATGACTCCTCCCGCTCTGGGTGGAGCGGAAGGGAGTGTCAGACTCTTACTGACTAAAACCCATCCGTGTTTCTTCCTTAGCCCTTTATGTTCCGGGGCAGCGGTAACCCTTTCGGACAATCCCGCTGCCCCGGTAATCCCGCTGCCCCGGGTCAGGTGACAGCTCACTTTACCGAAGTGTTCACGGTGAGATTTTTACAGAATAAGACTATATTCAGACAGAACTATATTTTTAAAAGGGGCAAATGGAACGTTAAGTGTGATGCCTGATGGTTGGTAAACGCCTGGTCGGCCATGATACTCAACAACACCAGGAGTGTTGCTCATGCGTTGCCTATATTGCCGGCAATCCGAAAATAGGTAGTGTCTTTAAGGGCAAAAAATAAAATGCATTTTCACGTACCAATAATTTATTTTAATTTTCATGGCAAAAATAACATTGATGTGTAGCTATTCCGTACAATGTTACATACAAGTTTTATTACATATAATTAGTCATGACGAAGCTGCATGAAGAATGTTAGTGAATTAAGAATTTGCGTAACAGAAAGTGGACCGTGAAAAAAAAATATCCGAGTACTTTGGCCCGATATTTCGTGTTCATATTGCCACAACAAAAACAATCAAAATTTCATCAAGAAATACGAATCCAAAAGTACTTTGGTAGCTTGCCCTTAATTATGACGCATGAGACCTTTAAATAATCGAATTCTGTCAGCAAATTCAACAACTTTGCATCGAATGCACTGCATTGTTACATTCTTGCATACGATTTCAATCTGACTGGCATCAACATACCGAGTAGTCATAGAAATTGATCCTTATTATATTGATTGATTGTCACCATGACGACGCAGGATGTGTTTTATTTGTAGGACGAATGGCAAGATAATCTCATTACATAGTAATAAATCATTGGGTGTTGTCCAATCTACTTGATGTCATGTACGTACAAGGTAACATAATCAAGACTCCATCATTACTTAAAACTAGTTTCAACCAATCAAATGGCTTTAAACGAGTTTTAAGTAATGCTTGAGTTTTATGTGAGGTTCCGTTATTAAATGATTTAGATTATACGAAATAGCAACACATCGTGTCTTAAATTATAATAAAACAAATTTTACTTAATTCATAAAATGTAACTAATATTTACAGCAACATTGTAAGCATGCTATTCGTGATATTTGCTTAATTAATTCTTGAATGAAGACGCACATGCGCAAGACATCAAGTTAGGGTTAAAGACAGTATTCCGCAAGTGAATTGGGTGACTGGTATTGGCCAAATGTATAATGGAACGCATGACGACATGTCAAGCTATGCATTTCCAGTACACGCTAACTTCTCAGTGTAAGAAAAGCCTATACAATGCGAGGTCAGCTAAAACTGGAAATGTCTATGTAGCTTGATATGTCGTCGTGAGTTTAATAAAATACGATTCAAAACATTACAAAACTTTCCAAGCAAAAACATTATCTTATTAAGTATGGTTTCCACTTCTTTCCATAACGATTGAAACTAAAACTAATTACCGTGAGAAGAAACACCAACTGCAAGAAGACTTCAAATTTATGGTTGCATTCAACGTCAAAAACTTGCAGTTGCAGTTTTTACAGTACAAGTCGCTTGCGGAAATACTTGCGCAATCAATTAATGTCTATGAACATCGTGCTAGTTTTGTCATCCACGGCACAAAATTCAAAGGTTTTTGAGAAAATTTGTTGTATTTAATTTACTACAGTTGCATTTTTCTCTTACATTCAGCCAGGACACGGACCAGACAGATATACACCGAATTTACAAGACTTAGTACTTACTTACAGTTAAAATATTCACAAACACAAGCATACGAACTTTTTTAATTGACAGTATGTGTATTTTTTTTTTATAAAAAAATTAAGGACTGTTCAAACCACAAAGCACGGGAACTCCTTGGCGGCTGCTGTTTAGTATATATTATACTCTTTGGGCGGCATTGTCAACACTTTCCACACAAACTAAGCGCGTCACAGTTTACGCGCACTACGACACAAATGACGTTTTGAAACTGACGGTTTTAAATGCGGCGATTTTTAAGGCGCCACAAAATTAGTATTGGTGCCTAGAAACGGCAATTCCGTGCTCTGTGGTTCAAACTATGTGGAAAATATCGTGGGTTACTCACTCTGTTACTACTGTTTATTTTCCCAAATAAATAAAATATAAATAAAAACTGAGGCAAGTCCCGCGCTGGATGCGGGACGCGACTGCGTGCATCGATTATTTTGATGATTATCGCAAGTCGATTCTGGCACTAGCCGGTCGCTGCCGCGGCACCGCTCGCTTCGCTTACTCGGCTCGTTCGTAGAGGTCAAAGTTTTAACCTAACCTAACCGATTGTTCTCAACGAGTCACACTGAGACATGTTACAGTGTGACTCGTTGGGAACATATCAGATAGATTAACGAAATGACGAATTCTCAATACATCCTAAATAAAATTACAATCCTATACACGATACGATACTTGCTTGGACAACTGTTGTTAATTACTTTAAAATATACGAGGTTGGCAATTCAATGTCGTGCAAAGCTGAAGCCTTACAGCATTACGTATTTGACAAAATAACGGACCTAAAGTTTTTTTTTATAATATTCTCTTCAACCTATCTTTTTAGGGTTCCGTACCTCAAAAGGAAAAAACGGAACCCTTATAGGATCACTCGTGTGTGTGTCTGTCTGTCTGTCTGTCTGTCTGTCCGTCTGTCACAGCCAATTTGCTCCGAATCTTATTAATAAACTAATGACGCCATAATATATTTAATGGTTGAACTAGTACAATTTTGCAACGAATATAATATAAGCAAATATCAAGACTGCCTATTTTTACCATGACATGAATTACACTCTCTGTCTTGGTTTACGAGAACATAAATCATCATCATCTGCCTGGTGTTCTCCCAACAATTTTTTCAAGATGTAACCTAAATAAAGTGAAATAATCTGATCCTGACTTCTTTTAAAATAAGTGAAATCTGATCCTGATTAGAAAGTTGAGCGGATTTGTGTGAAATATAAAGGATATAATAATATAATAAAAATCCAATAAAATAACTTCAGGTTCCTTTTTATTATCAGAAAACTAGGTACACAAGAACCTCGCCTCTCGCTCGCACTAAATTCTATAATAGTCCTGCAGGAACTAGATTTTCTACAACTATCGACGTCTAGATCTTTACCATCTCTCAACCTGGACGCACTCAATAGAAAATATAAGGCCTAGTTTTATCGTTTAGCACCGATACTCCTTTTGTCAGTCTATGTAATCACAATCCAATTCCTCATCACGTCGTCACGCGATGTTGCGCAAATAATAATTAAAAACAATTTTATAAAATATTTCCCAATCTAAACAATAATAAATTTCTAAAATAATTACAATGTAAGTTCTCATTACCCGATTATATTTTTTGTACCTAACTAAAATTATAACTAGGTTTAATTGTCACAACAGTGAATTGCAAAACTTACTGTAAAGCATTAAATTAATAAAAATTTACACAATAATTCTTAAAATAAATTGATCTCTAGTTTTTTATGTTCATATTTTAATATCATCTTTGGTTTTATAGTGAATCGATCTAAGCGACCATTCCACATAACGTGTGCGTATGTCCTGTCATAAGTAATCTCTCGTTGTCACTTCGTAGTTGCACCTCGTTCAACAAAATGCATACAAATTGGTTACGTTTCCGCAATTCGTTTCAACACTAATAATTTCACGATGCAGACATGTACACGTTTGTGCCAGTAAGAGCTCTAGAATGGTTAGACTAGCGAAACTTATACACTGATTGCTTACATAATATAACTTTGCTTAAACTAAAATTGACTCGTGAAATAGTCACAATAATACACGGCAAGTATTCATTACGTCAAAATTCAAGTTTACAAATTCATAGTCAGGTGCAGTTTTATGACGGTTTAATGCTATCATGATTCCAGTTTAAGAAAGAGACGGAGCTACACATGACCGATAGCACCATCCCATTTTCGCACTGGAATCATGATGGCATTAATACGTCGCAATACGGCCCCGGGTCAAATAAATATACAAACACTGGGACAAAAACAATAATAAAAAAAACTTTGACAGAAAACATTCATTCACATGATTGCACTGAAAAACACAAATTATTAGATTCCACATGATTGAGATACATTACGAAAGTGTATAAACTGAAATAACGTGTGTATAAATATTTACAAATAACTATAAACTATACAGAGGCAAATGCTTCGAGGAACCACAAAAACACATACTTATATGTTAAACGATTGATTAGCTAGTACCGTTTGTGCAACTATAGCGCAATTATAACGAACATAATGCGTGAAATATGGCCTCTAACTATACAACAATATAAACATCCAAAATAATAGATTCGATCAGAAATTGTACCAGAAAGGTATACACAAAACATTCCTACTTACAAACTTCTACTTTTACGTAAAAATACGTTTTTACTTCTCTCGTATCATTGACATTTGTTGCACATTTCTTCAATAAAACACTAATTCTCGTCACCAGCGAATGAATCATCATCACCATCATTCATCATTGTCCTGCCGTTATCCCAATTTATTTTCCATACTTCTCACGACACCAGCGAAAGAATAAAAACATAAAAGGTTATGTGGGATATATCAGCCTTGACTTCAGTAAACACACATTTTTTATGAACATATTTAAATCGAATCTCAACATTGCCAATATTCAAGAATATGTGCATTATTGGAGAAAGAAATAAAACATAAAATGCTCTACTTGTATTCGTCCATAAATCGTTTGCACATGTGCACGAGGTCAATGAACTTGGGTCGCACATTCGGGTCGAGGTTCCAGCAGTCCTTCATCAGGTGCCTGAATATCTCCGAGGGACAGCCCTCTGGTATTTGAAAGCTGTAATAGAAATATTTCCTTAGATTCCTAGGTTGGGCAGTATTATTAGGTTTTTCTATCAGGAATTTCTAGCAGCGAGAAGTCTGGATTTGTGGTCAAGATGATGGCTATAAATGTGGGTGTACTATAGGTACACCGCTACCTAACCCTTCGTGGATTACAGCCTTGATTGTTACTTTCATGTTCTGGTCAAACATCGAGCTAGCCAAAGATACACTGAAATAAAGGCAGACTGTAAACTCCGAGTTTCTTTCGGTCTTTCATCTCAGAGTAGTCCGATAAACATCGAACTCATCTGTCAGTAAAAAAAAAAAGTTATATTTGACGTGTAAAAGTGTTTTTTTTTAACCAATTTATAGAAATAAATATAATTTTTCATCATGATCTATATCAGATTCTATACATATTATAAATTAAAGTCGCTTTTCGTGTATGTCTGTGTGACCGCTTTTTTTTTTCTAAACTACGCAACGAGAAATTCGTTGCGTAGTTCAGAGTAGTCACCGTCATTCAGAGAATTTATTCCGGAAGATTTACGTGTAAATACATTCATACTCTATATAATATATTCATACTCAATAAGTCGTAACTACCGTGCGAAGTAGGGGCGGGTCGCTAGTTTATCATAAGAATGTCAGTCTCACCAAGAGGCGCGCTCCCTCGGCCGCTCCGGGTTGAACTTGGGCACCTCCTGTCGCGCGCGCGTGAAGATCTCCCACGCCGTGACGCCGTACGACCACACGTCGCTCTTGGTGGAGAAGTGCCACGGCTCCACTGCAGACTCCGGGGCGTACCTACGATATGACAACATATTAGAGCAGTTGGCAGAAACACCCAGCCAATCGCTATTTCTCCTGCCATGTTTTGTCTCTGCACTACCCTAAGGTTGACTGGTAGAATATGCCTCAGGCATAAAGTCCACCTTTAGTTTATGTTTTTTTTTTACCTTTGTGTCACACGGATACACAAAGCGAAAGACGCTGGGCAAGCACAGCTTCACGCTCCACGCAGTTTACACGTCTTTCACGTCGAAGTAAACAGCGGAAGGCGCATTGTTGCTAGACCTAATAGATACGGTGGATCGATGACTTGTTGGAAGTCGCGGGAATCTGTTGGATGCGGGAAGCACCAGTCATTGCGATGTTTGGGGGACGCTTACGTCCAGCAATAAATATCACAAAAATTCTAAAAAAATTTCGAAAGTGTTAATAATAGCTTTTGGACGAGAAAAAGTCAAGGTTTGGGCAGCATTTGGAAACGCCAATTTGCAGAGTAGTGCTTGGATGATGGAACCAATATTTTGATTTAAAAGTGTCCATGGAGTTTCTTGCCTGTTCTTCTTCATAGGAACCTACTACGCTTTGGAATGGGCAAATATTTTCACATTTCTGACTGATCGACTCCTTGACTATTTAAAGGTAAACTGCAACTAACTGATTTGAGTAGCAAAGTACTGCTAAAATTTAAAAAGTACGTCAAATTTATTACAGCTACAAAACACACCAATTAATGGGCAACAGCCGCTCAGTCTTAAGTCTATACGCGTTCTCCTCTTTCGGAATGATCCTGGCGAGGCCAAAGTCTGATATCTTCACGTGGTATTTGTTCACGACTAGAATGTTCCTCGTCGCTAGGTCGCGGTGCACCACGTTCTTCGCCGATACGTGATCCATGCCCTGCAGAAGACATAAGGTGTTATAAGAAAGAAAAATATATTATTTTCCACAGACAAAAAAGATAACTCAAATAAAAAAAAACAAAACAGATCTATAATCACGAGCACAGACCAGAAATAGACGGGAGCTGCATGTCGTGACTGTGACAAAAAGAAGAACACCACGCCTGGTGTTTATGAATGACTTAGCTAGAGGTGAAAGATAGCCACATTTTGTTTAAGTGTCATGTAATGTGAAGACAGCCTTTTTCTATTTACCGTTTACAAATCTAGACTCCGCACTGAGAAATTTCTAATTTAAAACTAAATAACAGTTTATCCGACCTGGGAATATAAAGAGCCGTACTTGCCGTGATGGCGGTAACACGTCACAATACGGCCTCAGGACTTCGTTCAGCAGTCGCATTTGCAACCACTATCTACACACACGAGGTAGGCGGACCAAAATCTTCATCATCTGCTTATTCTTATCCCAACTATGGTGTCTGCTGCCAGCCTAACTGGATACAGCTGAATACCAGTATTTTTCATGGAGCAACTGCCTATCTGACCTCCAAAACCCAATTGTTGGGTAACACAATACCCCTTGGTAAGACTGTTTGTCAAACTTTCCGGCTTCTGACTACCCGTAAAGATTCATCATCATCATCATTTCAGCCGAAAGAAGTCCACTGCTGGACATAGGCCTCCCCCAAGCACCTCCACTTCGACCGGTTTTGTGCTTCTCCCGTAAAGATTATCAAAGATCTATTAATGACAGCCCGGACCAGCGGCGTAACGTGCTTTCCGACGCACAAAGGGATGTATGTAATGGATGCTCACCCATCTACGGACCGACCTTGGCAAGCGTTGCTTCTTAACTTATTAACCTTCAAGATCGACCCCTGAGGCTGTTATCGTTTAGCCACGAGTCCTAAAATCCTACACTTACCGTAGCGATATCCCTTGAGTACTTGAGCAGATGTGAGATCCTGAGCTTGTCCCCCTGGAACTTGAGGTAGTAGTTGAGCGAGCCTTCCTCTAGATACTCCATCACTATGAGTACGTCCGAGCCGTGGTCCCAGGAGTAGCCTAGGATCTCTACTATGTTGATGTGTTGTAGCGACTGAAACAAAATAAAGAGGTGTTAACCTAACCAATGTTTTGATTTAAAAACGTACCATATTTGGAACGAAGTTCCTTAACGCGGCTTGCGGTATGAGTTGACTGGTAGAAATCGTCACGTAAGGAAAAAGCTCTATGCGACTTTCTCTATCTCTCTGTCTCTTTCTATTATAAAACCAGTGTGTGTGTGCGCGAGTATCGCGTTAGGAAATTCGTTCCTGACGGTGGTCCTCCGACCGCACACGTTTTTTTGTTCTCCATGAAGATTACACTTTGGAATGGGCAACTAGCTTCATCGTTCTGATTGGCTGACCCCTTGGCAATTCAAAAGTTCCTGTAGTTAGATTAATAGAAATAAATGCTTTGAGTTTGATTAACCAGTAAGCCAGATGCCCAGCAAGGCACCAGACATGGTGCATGGCTGCCCAGTCCGCCAGACGTACATTTACAAGTATCGCCTTTCGTAGAGGCTTTCCACTTTTCACTTTTACCCAGCGGTTATTAGACTCAATACCCTTTATTCATAAACGTAAATAAAATGTAAACAATGATTAGCGAGAAACCTCACATAACTTTAATCACCGTTTATAAATAAACCCCTGTTATTTCTGTAAGTAAATGAATGAATTAAGGATTTTAATTAAGTAGAATACAAACTAGAAATGAACAAACAAACCTGCTTGTGATAAGTTTCGACTGGAATAATAAAAGTTTAATTTCAAAACGTACCTTCATAATCTCCAGCTCATTCTTGAAGTCTTCGTAGAGAGTACCGTTTCTCTCGGAGGCTTGTCTCGTTAATTTTTTAACGGCTACTTCTCTTCGCTGAGATTCTTGGTTATCGCGCTCCATCCACCCTTTGAACACGTGTCCGTAGTTGCCCTGTACGTAATATTAAGAGTTATTTTATCTTCCTTTATTATAATTCCTTGGTTATATCTGCAGCCTGCAGCGAATATTCGCGTTATCGCGCAGGTCTTGTCAGGTAAAGTCAGCTTCAATAAGATGTAATAATCGACAAGAATTTATTGGATTGCCTACAATTTATTTTCATTAATACTGTATTAATGTGTTGCTACAATTAAGGGGGCAAAGCCAGGGTAGCCCGGGATTTTTTTTTTCTTGCAATTTGCAGGTCAGTGTCATGTTGAATGTTGATTAAAATATGATTCGCGATATTACTGACATTGAAGAAAGCAAACACCGTAAAAAATATTGGACTTATAGTTGATATTAGTCTGACATCGCCAACCCGTCTTGAGATCAATGCTCGTGCCTTCTTTGTATAAAAAGAGGCCTTTTCCCTGCAGTTTGGCACTAACATGCTGGTATTATTATGACTTACGCTGCCAATCTTCTTGGTGAGCGTGACGAGGTAGGTCTTGCCCTGCGACACGATGGACTCCATGAGGCGCGGCGCGGGCGCAGCGGCGTCGTCCAGCTCGTCGTCCCGTGCGCGCGCGCCGCCCGCGCCGCTGCTGGCGCGCGAGCGCAGGGAGCGCAGCGAGCGCAGGGAGCGCAGCGAGCGCAGGGAGCGCTGCAGGCCGTACGGCAGGCCGTTCATGCTCTCCAAAGAGTTCGAGCTTTTGTTGTCCGCGAACTATCAGATTAAACTCGCTGGTTTACTTACTTTCGAACAGAACTTAGTACACTGAGGGCGAATTCGATCACATTTATTTACCTACTAAAAGTCTTATACAGTCCAAAAAAATTTTTTTTGACGACAATCAAACGTCAATTGCATAAAAACAACCCTTAACAACATAGACAGACAAAATATGCTTTTTCGATTCTATTATTTATTATAAATCCATTATTTGAAAATTTTGCATGCCGTAAGGTTAAATGTCATATCTTATCTGCATACCTACATTATAAGCAACAAAACCACACTAATATTATAAAGGCGAAAGTTTGTGAGTGTGTTTGTATATTTGTTACTTCTTCACGCACAAACCGCTGAACGAATTTGGATGACATTTGGCAAACAGATAGTTTAACCAAGAATAACACTTAGAATACTTTTTATCCCGATATTCCCACGGGTTCGACACTTATGCGGGTGAAACCGCGGGGCACAACATATTTCATAAAACGTATAGGACAATGACTATCCAGTAAAAGATTATCCGTATACAAAGGCAGATTATTCCAAACAAGCCCTACAAAAACATCAGAAGCATATTCGTTGGCTTTGTTTTTTTTTTTTCTTTTTTCTTCATTTATTTGTTATGAACATTGACGTCCTTTTTTATAGTCGCTAAAAAGTCTATTGTACTTAAAAAGTATCTACTTAAATCAAAAGGGAAAGACAACGTGATATCTAAGAGGAGAGAATGGGAGAAAATATTGCGCCGACTTCATGTAACATGGAACAAGGAGCAAAAAATATATTCTAAAGTAAAGTAAGGTACTTACAGGGTTATCATATTGATCAGACATGGTTCCATTCATGGAGAGTACGCTGCTGTCTGATATCAACGACTTATTGCTGCCGGCATCACTTAACTCACTCGGAATAAACCTGTCACCTGAGACAAAAAAAAATGTGATATAGAAAGACCAAGAACCCAAGTAGAAAATAACCGATGAATAAAGATTGTCAAATAGCAATCAGGTACTGAAACGTCTGCAATAGTAAGTGTGACATGTTTTGTATTTTATCATAACACGACAAGAGCAATGTTGGTCCAGTGGTAACGGCCGCAACTTACGAGTTGTAGGTCGTAGGTTCGAACCCTGACAGGCGCTTTACTTTGTGAAAATTATTTCATCACCACCGCTCTCAAAACGGTGAAAGAAAACATCGTGAGAATGAAAAGAATGTCCTAGTACTACAACTACGAAGACATGTGACATCTACCAACCCGCACTGGGCCCGCGTTGTGGATTACGGCCCACTCCCTCCCACCGAGAGCCGGCACTGTGTCTCCGGCAGTGGGTAAATTATAAGTTGATTAAGAGCGCTTACGCCGTACGGCATTTCATACAAACTTTCAAGCCCTTGTTTTTCGAAATGAATGAACCGATTTTAATGAAACTTCGTACGCAGCAGGAAGGATACAAAGGTCTAAAAAGTTAGTAAAGAACATTTTCGAAAAATAGTGTTACAGCCATATTAGACCGATTTTAAAGTTTCTATAGAAACCGAGATTTCCAGTTATATTTTTTTAAATAAGACATTTCGAAAAACAAGGGCTTGAAAGTTTGTATGAAATGCCGTAGGTCATAAACGCTCTTAAGGGTAGACGCACATCTGGCGAGACGCAGCGCAGCGCGGTTATCAGTGTCAAACAAAAATCTACTTTGCAAGCCTTAAAATAAATAACCTGAGACGCGCACCTTTTTGCACTTAGACACGCTCTCGAGCTAATGGAAGTTTATTTAATCTCAACTTTATTTCAACTCTAGCAAGGTCAATATTTGTTTGGCAGTGACGACCGCGCTGCGTTGCGCTTCGCCAAATGTGCGTGACATAACATCACGCCTGTTTACTCCGAAGGGTTACACAGAGATATCGCCAGTTATGTTTAAGTCCCATGTAATAAAGGGCGAGCCTATTGTCATACACGGATGTTGCCGCGGCTATTATTATTATTATTGATATTGTTTTGTATTATCTTATCTGTAGTTTAAAACTTACTTGATACAGTCTCCGCATGTTCCATATGTTCAAGGGATATCTTTGGCTCTTCGTATTCGTGGATAGGTACGTATTCTGAAATAAAAGGAAGACATTATAATCTGTAAGCAATATATAAAGCAGAGGTTGCCTTGTGATAACGACCGCGACTTACAAGTCGTAGGTCGTAGGTTCGAAAACAAAATTCGAAGACATGCAACATCCACCAAACCGCACTGAGCCCGCGTGGTTAATCAAAGCTCTCTATCACAGAGCGGAGGCCTGTGTCCCAGTAATGGGAACATCATGGGCTGATTATGCTTATGTACGATCAAGTCTTTTATATATCTTCGTCAGTTTTCAAACATACTACCTTTTCAAGCTACCGGTCTGAGCTGCATAGAAAACCCTGATAACCAAGTTTAAAATAGCATACACCTTTGCCAATGCCAAGTTGACATCAACTTAAAACCTTTTTTCTAAAATATATACATAATAAATAAATGTTTTTTTATTTATTTATATTTCTGTCAGTGTCATATATTTTTAATTCGATCTGGCATGTAGAAGCTATGGTTGGAATGTCATTCCGCGGTATTGACATTACGAAGCAATATATTGCTGAGTCGGTAAACCAGATTCGTGGAATGAGCCGAAAAATAGCCCTTATGGGGACGAACATAATTATAATAATAATAATAATAATAATTTTATTTACCAAAAAGGATTGTACAAACACAACTTAAAGACTAGTAAGCTATTATAAATACAATACAAAATATGAGCATCTGCAACCGAACTAGGTAAAACCTGTATCTCGGCATGCAGCGCCAGACCTCTCAGTAAGTAAGTTATTTGCGTAAGAAAATAAGCTAACAAGTACAGTTTTTTGTAGAACAAAGAAAAAAGTAAAAATAAAATAAGATAATAAGATAATAATTATGTTGTATGCGAGTGCACCTCTGTGCAGCATGTGGTTCATGTCCCGCATGATCTCCTGCGGGCGCAGCGGGTCGGGCTGCCAGCACTGGCGCATGAGGGCCCACACCTCGCCCGGGCAGCGCGCCGGCCGCAGCAGGCGGTCGCCCATCTCGTAACTCTGCAGGAAAACGCAACTTAACACCATAAAATCTATACATATTTTAAAAATTAAAGTCTCTTTTTGTGTCTGTTTGTGTGACCGCTTACCTTCTGCCTAAGTGCACGATGTATTTTAATTTGCTGTTTTCCCCTGTTTAGTAGTGAAATGTCGATGATTTGTCAAGTCGGCGGGTCGCTAGTATTATACTAAAATACGCTAAGTATCAGTGTAGAAAACTAACGGGAACTCTTCGAAACATTACAGCGCATTTTCAATTGAAGTTAAGGCTTACAGGCCATTGAGAGAATGCGGACACCCGTCAGTACGCCAATTCTATTAGGTAATAAAGATCAAATTCGCAAAACACGTATTCTTTTGTAGGCATGAAACTGACAGGTGTCAAGAACTGTTAGATATTATAGCCAGCAACTTGTTTGCATACGCTGACCGCCTGCGCCGCTTTTTATCTGCTCCGTTCAGTAGAACACCGGTTAGTTATCACCGACCACTTCGTCAATACAACTCACCCTCGCAGTTAAAACTGGGTTGGTTTCGGTAGGCGACTGTCCGTAAGAGAACACTTCCCACAGCGTGGTCGCGAAAGCCCAGATGTCGCCCATCACCGACCGCTTCGCCAGGCTCATGTCAGGAAAGAATTCCACAGGCATCCAGTGGACGCTGTAGGTAAATGTAAAGAAGATTAGCCAAGTCTTCAAATAGACCTTCTCAGACTTCAAATAGAAGTGCTTATTGTACCTTTAAAATTAAAATTATGAAAAAAAACGCGACTTTAAAGATGTGACTTTAAAGACGCCATCGATAGAAAATTCGAAGCGTGCAACCCAGTACGATCCTTCTTCACAAATGCGTCGTCTGTACGATTTAGAATTTAATTTAGTGTAGTGTGATCACTAGCTTCCGACTTCCTAGTTAGAAACCTAGTTAGATTAATTTTTTTTTTCCTAAAAATTTGATAGTGTAATAAGCGCTTTAGTGATGTGACGATTTCCGCTCGAAAACGACTTTCGCTTTGTGTGAAGATCGTTGTAGCAGCTAGATGAGAGTGGTCGACTATTGAGCTATATGGCGCGCTATTGGGGGAGACCTATTTCCAGCGGTAACAGATAGAAAACAGTTTATTGCTCAATGGTGTAAATATAAAAATAATTCAAAACGACATTTGCGATTCATCTACGTCCGGCATTATCCACTACTTATCGCGACTATTTCACAATATCTGAAAGCTAAAAGTTAATAATACATGGTGTAAAAAATGATCATAATAACTGGAACAACAAGTGACTCCTGCTTCGCTAAGGGTACTTTTACACCCGTTATATCGAGTACGTTTGTAGACTCACTCGAGGTGCGTGTAGTGGCGCAGCGTGGGCCCGGACAGCTTCACGAGCATGCGGTCGCCGTCGTGCGCGGCCAGCAGCAGGCGGCGACAGCGGATGTGCCCGTGCACCACGCCCGCTTCCGACAAGTCCCACAGGGCGCGCGCTAGACCCGCTGCTACTTTTTTTAGGTGCAGAGGTTTTATGCGTTCTTCGTTCTCTCTGTAAGGTTGTAAATAGTCTCCAATTAAGCATTTTGATTTAAATAAGTTTTCGCGGAGTCTCTTGCCCTTTCTTCTCCATAGGAACATACTACTTGCGCTTTGGAATGGGCAACTAGTTTAATCTTTTTAACTGACTCCTTGACAATTCAAAAGTGCCAATAGGTTAAATGTGTATCAAGTAACAGAACGGGCACATTATGACACGATATTTTCGTCAAGCAATCACGAAAGACTGACATGACATGATATTTGTCAATTTAACCGTCAAGCAAACTAGCGACCTTGACTTTTATAGATAACTCACCTGAGATAGTCATCGAAAGGACCGTAGGGCAAGTACTCGAGCACGAGCGCGGTGGGCGAGCTCAGCGTCACGCCGTACAAACGCACCATCGAGCTGGACTGCACGCACGCCCACTTGCTGGCCAGCTCCACGAATTCCTACCGAACAACAATGTTGTACTTCTATACGTTATACACATCATAATCTGACGCCTTCTTCCCATGGCAAAAAACTACAGAACGCCACTTGTTACGCTCCCTTCATACTTCTATTGCTTCGTTTACGTTCATTCATGTGGTCATACACGAACACCGGTTGCGACTTGCGACTTTCTGAAGAACTTCACCAATAAGATCACTATATGTCATAGGTCATGTCCCCCCCCCCCCAGCGTTACCAATCACATCTGCCTTGTAAATGCCTTTTGTTAGTCGCCTTTCATTCATCCTCTCAACATGGTTGTCCAAACCAACTAACCATACTCATACAAATTTTGTCATTATACATATCTTCCTTTAAACAGAAACGTTGCCTTATCACATACTTCCTTAGCCTATCATTCAGAGTTGTAACAAACATGCTTCGCAGATATGCATTGCCACAGCATTTATTCTATATTTGGACATATTTGCAGCAAAGGCAGATTTAGGCATAAATCGCAAAAGATATCTTTTTCATTTACATTTTTTCATTTCTTTGGCTATGCAACCTCTTGGTTTGGAAGGCGAAGAGAGAGGCCTTTTCCCAGCACTCCGTGCGACGAAACGATACAATATACAAAGGCTAGATAATATGTTAACAATTTAATAAAATATCAGCTGGCGAGCACAAACAAATATAAAAATTAAAAACTTCAAAATTAAAACATTAATAATTATGCAGAAACTGTCTTACCTTTAAATGGTCATTGGCCTTTTCCCTCTGTAACGTCTTGAACGCGACCAACAACTTCTTAGTTTCGTCGAGTCTCCACAGCGCTTTGTAAGTCGCTGTAATGTTTTCTGACCCGATTTTCTCCGAACCTAGAGGTGGCAAAGAGGATATTGTTAAGTTTTAGGTTCCTCTGGCCGACAATAATTGCTGATATCCAAAATTTTCTACATAGATCTATAGCTTAGAGTTTATATACTCTAAGATCTATGTTCTATGTTATGGGTTTAGTTTCTGCACATATTCCATCAAGTGGACCATTGTGCGTGACTCTAAGGTCTATACGTTCTCCAACCGGAAAAATATCTGCTACACCTCCCTCTGCTGCTCTGCTGTTCATTTACCTATATTCGCATAACTCAACAAACAGCAAATATTTATTTCAGAATCAGGGCTGTCCCGACAGTAAAAGCTGTTAACAATGACAATGCGATAGCCCATTTTTAGGTTTTCGTTTATTTCAATTACACCTTGTCTACATTAGTTAAAAAGGGAATTGTTGAAATTTGCACGTTGATAAAGCGAGTGAAAAACGGTTATGAAATCCTTATCAATAAGACAGTAATTAAAACACTAACATTTAGAAATGCCTTTTAGTTAAAATTCCTATAAATCGTAGTAAAATAGCAAGAATGAACAACATAAAAAATTGATTATCATAAACACAACATGACAAAAGTGTGACAATGATTAAAAACAACGGTCAATTAGAACATTATCATACCAGTGTACAGTAGTATATCCTTATTGGGCAGGCACCGCGGACTCCGGTTGTCCTTTAGAATGTCCTGCAGTTCTGCTTGATCAATACGAACGCCTCTTTTCACCGGCTCGCCACACAGCAGTAATTGGGACTTGTCTGCAATAATACTTCTACGTTAACAACGAAGATCATAAGACGCTTTGATTAATCCCCTTTGAATCATAATTAATGAAACAACTACATATAAGGGAAACACTAATAAATTATGATAAATAAGGAAACGCAAAAAGCTAATTAACTTTACAATTTACGCGAATGTAGAATATTTTCGTGGAAGAATATTTACCTCCTTCAGTGCATTCGAATTTTTGCTATTTTTTAAGAACTTTGTAATTAATGCTCTGATAGAAAAAAAAACAGAGCAATTCTGTTGTTTTTCCTTTTGAGGTACGGAACCCTAATAAGTAAACAGCATTAAAATTCCAAGCTAACGTTTCTTCTGACAAATTAGGTATTTAATTGATGTTCACAAAAAAAAATTGAAATGAGGTAGGAACTGAACAAAATAGAGCCGTTTTGCATTAAAACAAAACAGTTATTATGTTATGAGAAACACATGGCATTAGTTGAAGATGCAGTCTAAGAATTTCGCCAATTAAATGATACAACAACAAGAAATACATACCTTTGTATATGTTACCTGTGATTTTTTCACTCTGGCAGGAAAAGCGTGACAGCACTGCTGTCACTTTCAAGTGACATTCATAGAAGTCTTCAAAACTCAACAGCAAGCACCTTGCTCTAATGCCATGTGTTTCTCATAACATAATAACTGTTTTGTTTTAATGCAAAACAGCTCTATTATGTTTCCTTCGAAACACATGGCATTAGTTGAAGACCTGTTTGCTATCTGCTGGTGAAAGAATACCCGAAGGATGTAGACGCTATTTGAATTAAATATTAAATGAAATTAATGAATATTTCTGTCTGTATTCATTATAGGTATGTTCAAACCAAAAAAAAATTTTAGTTTTTAATTTATTATTCCAAAAAATTCAAAAATTAACAAATTTTCCATAAAATCTTTTAGATTATTAACAAATGTATTTGCCTTATATACATAGGGTGAACCTGAAATATAAGGCTTCAATGATAATTATAAATCTAGAGATTTAAACTGAATTAAAATAATAATCTCATAACATAACTGAAGGATAATTCCAACCCGCACTAGGCCCGCTTGGCGGATCACTGCCCACTCCCCTTCACAGAGAGGCCTGTGTCCCAGCAGTGGGAACATCATAGGCTGATTATGATAAAGGATAATTGGATCACGCATGTCCTTAATTAATCAAAAGTACAAATATTTTTGAATCTCAATCTTTATAATGAAGTGGGAAAACAAACTCAATGTGTTACACAACAAAGTTATAATTCCATTGAAACTGGAATTTATTTAGGACCTTTTATATTACTTTGGTCAATAGATTAAACCTCGCATGTAAATGAAGTTTAGGTCTCTTCATTCATCAATTAAATTTACTTAAAATATGAATCATTTACACAAACATATTTAAATATTTTCATTAGGAATTGAAAATTCTCATATGATAAATCTTCGTCCCCCTTCACAGAGAGGAGATCTTTGTCCCATCCGTTGGAACATTATAGGCTGATCATTTTAAATACTCTTGAGACATAGCCCTTTCCTTAACTACTTTACAGAAGTAATCATTCTGTAAGCCTAGTGACTCTACCAGTTTAATTTTGTCTGATGAACTAATCACCAGTCAGCCTCCCGGAGACTACCACAGACCTATTCTGACTTCCTGGAGGCTCCTCTATCATGTTTTGTTTAAAAATCTTTTGAGCAAGCTCAGACACACCCCTGTTATTGTAAACCAAAATCAACAATGATTATGGTAGCTTTTTTGATTGTCATTGTCTTCGAGCCAAACCTTGGGCGCACTGTTATTACTTACCCTACTTTTAACATCTCTTGCATACTGACAATTTGTGTTGTAAGTATCGTACTCATAAATGAGTATCTTATTTTATTCAACATTTAAAAGTTGTGAGATATCTTACAATATTAGGGTATGTAACTCTGTGCTAATCAAGACATAATTTTCTATCCCATATAGGGGACTTTCTAAATGGACAAGGAACCGTCTAGATGTCATGCAATCTACACTATGACATTCACCTCTGAATACGAGCTTTATAAATAATTATTGTGGATCTCCAACAAAATTTTAGAAAGTCCCTTGCTCTTCTACCAAACACTGCCCCTTCCAACCTGACTGCCGTTCCCCCCCCCCAACTTTTCAAGCTAGGAGTTGCAGCTTGTCAGGTCTAGGAGGTTGTTACTTAGTTCTTGTATAGGTACTGGCTCTCCGAGACCTCTCGTCTCCAAGTAAGGGAGCCAGGCACACTGGGTCCAGTATGGGCCGACTTTTACACAGTACGTCCCCGCACCATTTCCGAGTTCAAATGACTGAGCACTCAGTCTTAAATTGGGCGAAGAGAAACACCCAGCTAGTCAAAGTTCTCAGCTCTTTACTGAAGGCATCGCAGAAGCTTGCCAAGCCATCATTTGAGTCCCATGTGATGTACTGTCGCACAGCGGCCGACTTATCTGACGCGAAAAGGTCGACATCGGGGACGCCCCACTTTGAAACATGGCCTCCGAGGCCTGGGGCCTGGAGCAACAGGAGCCAATCCGGCTGGTCTGTTCCTAGATAAGCGCTCGGCTAAGCCTTTATAACAACTTTAACCTCCCCGGGAGATAAACCGCTGACAGAGTGTTTTAGTATCCAGCTAAACTGCTAACTTCGTCATTTTGCAAGATAGGTTCCGGCTCACTAGGGATGTATGTGTTCATCTTAAGTTTGCGACAAAGGTCTGTTGTCGGATTGAGCTAGAATATGTGCACTCTGAAGATGGCTCTTTGGCTGATTATTACTGCGTATATGGCCAACATCTCTCAAGTTAGAGTGCCATTTTTTCTGGTTTGGTCAAGTTCCTGGCAAGAGTAGGATAGAACAGAATATTCTTTATTATGTACCCATAAGAACTACAAATATAAGTGTAGGATATTTTACATAGGGTGACCCAATGAGCGGTCTTATCACTAAAAGCGATATTTTATGGATACAGTAGCCCTTCCATGTGGGCTCCTTACCCTTCCTCCACGGCCTGTGGACAGGAAGTGGGTTACCCATATATAAAGGAACTGAGCTGTGGTCTATCAATAGCCTCTGGCCACCACATTAACTCTTGGCAAACCAGTGGAGCAACCTCTTTTCATTTGTCTTGGTCTGCTCTTCTTAAATATTATTATCATCCTTTCTACCTTGCTTGCAGGCAGGGCCTTGTAATTAGTATCAGTGTTCCAAAAAGGGGCTACATAATTTAACTCCTGATTGAGATTTAGAATTGCCCTTGGAAATTCATTTGTTACCCAAGCTTTGTCACCCAGTCTCCGAGACAGCTTTTACTAGTGGGCCAGCAAAAAATGATTTAACACGTTGGCTGCCAGGCAACAGACACAATAGAAAATCCATTGTTCGCGGTCACCGGTGACCGCGTTGGCAGTCAATGCCTTAAACTAAATAAACAAGATTTTGCAGTTTAAATATTACATGCAAATACCACAGGCTTGCAACTTCTCTGCCTCTTAGGCTAATGCTGCAATTGTCCAGGGAACTGAAGAAGAGCCAAAAGAGTGTGCTGTTTTCCCTCTTTTTCTTAGTTCTAAGACTCTCCGGAGTCGTTGGTGTGAACTATGGCATGAACAGCTACCCTTCATTAACACATAATTACTTCCATTTAACTTTTTAGTAATACCAGAGTGTGCTATTGGATTATATTATCATAATCCTAGATATCCACATAGATAAATCTGATTTGTTAAATAGAAATTTGCATTAAATAATTTAACTAGATACTTATCTCAAAATAGAATTGTTTTGAATATAAATCTTTTCTAGTTTTTTTTTTTTTTTTTTTGACTTGACTTCCTGTTATGATTTTCAGTATGAAACAGAAACAATTTTATAGTCTTTTATTCCCAGGCTTTTACATGGTTCTTTAGATAGCCTGAATCTTGCCTCTAGAATGAGTCTTGGGCTAGTTATTTTTGCTATGAGCCTCATTTATCATGTTTTTAAAATAAAATAACAATGTTCCTATATTAACCAGCTTTAAATCATTTATTGTCAGTTTTAAATTGTGTACTGGATTTATTTGCTCCACTGCAAATATAATAATAAGTATCTATCTAATAGAGGACCTTTGATGAATGCCAAGAAGATCCTGATGGTCCTGGTCCTGACCATAACTATAAGATTTCTTTAATTATTACAAAATACAACAATACATATTCAGTTTAGCATAATAAATTATAATGTTGTTTCAATATTTAACATTTCTTTTTAGTTATAAAACTTATGTAATTTTTAATAATTCATCTTAATGTTCTAATTGCAAATTAGAACTCAGAGGTGCTCAACCTCTTTAATGTAAGTAACAACTGATAAGTACCACATGAGAGCAATAAACTATTGTAATTACATTCCTGGATAGGAGTGTTCAGACTACTTCCAAAGGGGACCGCAGGATACAATCCTAGTGGGTAGGTTGCTGCTCAATTAACAAGAGTGTCTGTAGACTACTTTAGGAGCTAGATCCTTTTGCTCTAGATCCACATTAGAGATCCCAGCCACAACTCCCTCCGCGGGGGCTAAATACTCTTTAGTTTTGTTTAGTGGCATAAGTACTCAGTCTACTTCTAATTCAGTGTGTGAAACACATAGGTTAGGTGTGCATACCTGTAAGGTTTACTTTTAATGGATTGCTTTTCATGATGGGATGACAAAGAAAAGAACCTGCTTGAGTTTTAGCTCCTCAAGACATTTTGTATTTGCTTTAGGAATTACTACCTAATCATCATATTTTTACACTGAAATCTCTTTCCATAAGTTGTAATATATTCATTATGTACGAAAGGGTTGTATATAAAACAACACTGCACTTCTAAAGTACCTACCTAGATACTAGCAAAAAACAGATTGTCGATAGTATTTTTGAGTAAGGATAGTGATATAATGTGTCATAATAAACGATATTCAGCACTTACTTGGCTTATTGGCTACTCATTCAATTATAAATGCGTAGGTCCGACTTACAGGGAATCATTTTGATCTCTGCCCTGTCGTTCGGCGGTGGGAAAATGGGTACCTCAATCCTCCGAGGATGAAGAGAGTTTTTCCCCACTATTGCGCTTAGGAGAATCGCGGCGCTCAGGGTCACACACGGTTCCTCAAAGTAACCGGTGACCACCACAATCACTATTATTCACTTGCTATAAAGTTTTACTTGAAACTTTACAAATTTTCTATGAAAATTAACGAGAGAAAAATTTTTCCGGACGTTAGCGGCAAAATTTTTAGACGCTATGAATGTCACTTGAAAGTGACAGCAGTGCTGTCACGCTTTTCCTGCCAGAGTGAAAAAATCACAGGTAACATATACAAATGTAATGTAATGTGTATGTATTTCTTGTTGTTGTATCATTTAATTGGCGAAATTCTTAGACTGCATCTTCAACTAATGCCATGTGTTTCGAAGGAAACATAATACAGAATTTTATTTAGGGCTGATTTTTAAATAGTCAGATAACTTTTATCTGAAGAATAAATATGACAGTTTGACATATTTACAATACAAAAGCAATCAAACTAAAATATTTGTTCCTCAGATAATAATTATCTGACTATTGAAAAATCAAGCCTAGTACGTCGCATTTTATTAATTTCATACAAAACGCTACCGATGTAAGCACGTTCCAGCGATCGTGGACACGGGTGAGCAGTTCCGTTAAAGATAATTCAACGACGGATAAGATTTACGTCAGCCAAGTTAACGCAGCCGTCCGCGGGCAAAAACTAGTATAGAATATGAAATGCCCCCCTTACCACGGCCCGCGTATTCTAGGGCGATGCTCAGTCATAAATCTCGATTTAAAACTATTACAGTCGATTACAATCAAATCTGTCAGTTTTAAATCGAGATGGATGACTGGAAGGATAGATTCATCTGCCGCATGCCCTGACACCTGTACACGTGAGGATCTAATGTCTGCATCCGCGAATGGTGTTAGCGTTGCGGAGTAAGGAGTGAAAAGTGGGTGTACTATAGGTACACCTCTTCTAACCCTTGGGGGTACAGGCGTGTTATTATGTTATGTTTATAAGCAAACATGTCCAGCAGTCATGGACGTTTATCGGTTGAGATGATGATGATAATGAATTTATGAATCAACTAGCTGCGCCCCGCGGTTTCACCCGCGTAAATGTCGATCCCGTGGGAATATCGGGATAAAAAGTAGCCTATATTTTAATCCAGCTACCTCCATACAAAATTTTATCAAAATTGGTCCAGCCGTTTAAGCGTGAAGAAGTAAGAAACATATGTATAAACACACACACACACACTTACAAACTTTCGCGTTTATAATTTAGTGTCATAATAATATTTACCATATTCTGAAGGTGGTATGCATTCATTTAAAAATATCCTGCCTTCTGGGTTCTGATGACATCCGACTAGCCTCTCGATACTATAGTACTCCTCGTTATTGACCACGTAACAATGACCCTTAAACTCTATTCTGTAAGTCTCCGTTGTACTGCAAAGAAAAAATCATTATAACTTACAACTATACCCTCCACGAGCACACCACGAATGGTGAGAAGAAAAGAAAAACTACTCATATATTAAATGTCCAATACGACAAAAAAGGTAAAGTCGTGCTAATTTCTTATTGCAATGAGATAAGAGTCACATTGCAATGATGCGTTATTCTATTGGAATGAAACCATGAGTGGTCTACATTGATTTGAGCCGATTCCGTGGTTTTGCGTGACACCAAAGTTTTACTTCAAGACTCGACGTCCACGACGTTAAATTTTGTGGTTTGTACGTCTTTCAAAGTTGGTTTTACATCATTCACAATTTACCGTGAATGTTGTGCTTAGAAACTTAGCACAATATCTTCTAGTGACCAGCACACGAAGGCATATTTTATTTGACACAGTCTGGATCTGGATCTAGCTTGATCCAACCTTTATCGCTTACTCATTCCGTTTTATAAGTTCACAAGATAACAAATTATTTAATACAATTTACGTGTACGATTCTTTGGTTCATGCAAAAACCCAAAGTTTTGCCACAGACCAAAAAATCGTCATCCACCTGCCCTCATCCCAATTTATTTGGGGTTGGTGCAACATATTGTGTTTTTCTTTCATACTTTTCTATTAGTCACTGTAGTCACCAATAGCTATACTCTAACTTTTAATTAACTGCAGTAAAATTACACTTCACAATAACTAATTTCGGACTACGTTTAGAGATATGCATGTCAAATAAGTTTAGTTTGTTACACTATTTTGTACTAGAAAAACAAGATTTGGTTGATGGCCGCGAAAAACAAAAAGACGCCAATTTCTGTCATTTATGTAACACATAAGCTGTTATTGTGTTGCAGCTAATCAAAAAAAAATAACAAACATATAATGTAATTACCTGTTTTTAGTACACACGTCCAAATAATAAACATTGTAGTCATCCTGGCACTGCCGCAATATGTAACAACCGTGTTTCTTAGCACGTTTTTCTTCCAACTTTCGATACGAGAATGCGCCCCTACAAAGTTAAAGTTTTTTTTTATTCTCCGAAGCAATTACATTAAATATGTACCCCTTTTTATTAGCGTACTTACCCGACGGGACCGTGACATTTTATTCTTTGTAGCTCCTTTAGCGACGGTGTTTCGTCGTCTTTCGACAGGTTAAATGTCCATTTAACCATTAATCTGTTTCACAAATAATAGTGGTTAAGTACTTGATTGTTGGTAAGTACATTTATAAGTTATAACTGACATCACAAAGGAATTCTTGATTTGACATGTATGTTTTAATTATCATGCAAATGGAGTTATCTACCTAATTTGTAGAAAGTTTTTTTAAGTATGAATATGTTAATTTTTAAAATAATCTTTTGGACGTTTCATTCGAAACCAAATAAAACAAGCGCGGTTTACCTTATCAATAGCCGCGAAACAAACAGAAAAAAAGGATGCAAACCTGTAATATCCATCACAGACTGATATAAATGATGATAGATGCTCCTCTGATTTAAACTTAAAGAACAGGGGGGTTCCTCTCCTTGATATTTCCAACGAGTGTTCTCCATTCCTTGTTATATAAATTAATTCTTCTATTTTGCAAACGTGAGTCCACTGAAATGACGTCATTGTAAAGTAATGTATGATTTGTAAACATGTAAGTGATTTACATAATTATATTAACTACCTATCTGAGAGTATCATACTGAGTAGGTAGTTAGATAAAAAGCCGAAGAATAAAAACCTATTTAGGTAAGTACTTAAATACTTAATTATATTTATCAAACTGAGGTCGCAATTAAACTTAGGCGCAATTTATGCTTTGATCGTTGGCCCGAATTCGGGAACCCGAATGGCTTTACCTACCCGACGAATTTGAGCAAACGACATTATTACAGCACTATATGCTGACTAGCTGGCATTTATTACGAACTGTGGTGTCTAAAGAATTGGAAGGCGATTACTTTACAGTCGGTCGTAATTACGTAGAAATCTTCAAGTGGCCAACCAAGAGTAGGTACCAGGATCTTGAAATGACAAGTACTTACTTCTCTTTTAACAGTATTATAGATTCTTATGCCAGGCTGATGCGGATGAAAGGGCGCGACCACAACATTCACCGGTGTCACATCGCTGCCGTTCTGCCACAGAACATTGTCATACTCCTCCGCCAAATAGTTCGGGGCCATTATGTACAGTTGTTGGAGGTACAAGTTCTTTATGTAGCTGAAATTTTATTTAGGTAATAATTTACTATCTCGAAAGTCTATAGTTGTCGATAGAAAGGCCTTAAGGGGTCGTCTACAATTTGGAAGACAAGACCTTTAACTGCCTCACCCCATGCCCCATTGACAAAGAGAAGTGGTAAGGTTTTTACCACTACACCAATATAGTCCAGATAAGCGCAATAGTCATGACTCTCGTAATGGCCCGATTGTACCTATAATAATAAATTTTCAAAACTTTCAACCTCCATTGGCTTCATCGTCGCCGGTGATACTATAATTCTCGAAGTTTATAATGTACTAAAAAAGGAGGGAGACGCTTGAATGCAGACAGACACAAACATCTTACCAGTGATACAATCAAATCAGCTTTTGTTTGCATTGTGTAGGAACAGAAACATAAAAAGTCTGATCGCAAAAAAATAATAAAGGCAACAGCAGATTGCTGCAAATTACATTCCAATCGGTATCCTTACTTGACGTTATGGCCGACAGAACAAAGTTTGGGTAGCTGGTCGTGAGCGTGCTTCTTCGCGACGTGACCGTGTCTTCTAACAATCACTTTCGGTATATATTTTTTGTAATCCCTCACAACATCGTTTACAGACAATTTTTCCTCAGCTGTGGCACGTGTCCTGAATAAAAAAAAAAAAACATGGACTCGCAAAATATCGCTGTTTTTTTGGAGATTAGAGATGTGAATATTACAGCATAATCTAAATAATTATATCAAGTCGAAATCCGCTTTTAACGAAGGAAACAAATTGAACGCATCCTTTTTTATAATTCACAATTATAATTGGTTTATGAAAGGCGACGCCAAAGCGTCGTATCCAACTGTCAGTACATGTTGCATGAGCTTGGAGCCACGCCGCTGCCGCGCGCCGGGCGCCGGACCCCAAACAAGACAATTACGCCCCTCACAACCCTGTATCATTATGTTTAGGTAACTAACTGTATATAATCAAGACAATAATACTTATGGTCGTCCGCAATGAGTATTCGTGATCATGTAAGAAACAGGAAAAATATTGTAATCAAGTAGATGTGAGATTCCTTTGTAAGTACAACATACTTTTAGGTTTGTGAGATTTATAATGCAGATTAGGTAACATCAGGTTTACAAGTACCTAGAGATTTTGGGAACTTAGAAGGTACCAACTTAGCCGTTTAACGTGTTATTATAATAATAATAATAATAACCCCATCGCCGTATCTCTACGTTGACGTCGTGGTGGGGCTTGCGCGCTCCAAACTCTAGGCCTGTGCCGGAAGAGTTTACTTTGCCGGAACAGGTCTAAGGTGAGGAGCCAGACCAAGAGAGATACAGAAACCCGCAGGGCAGCATGTGGCGAGCTGTTGGGCAGTAGCGACCCCACGGACCCTATCTTCCGGGAGAAGTTTGTTCCTCACCTCTGGCTTGCCTTTATTGGCCGGCTGGAGTGAACAATGACGAGGAACAGAGCTCCCACCTCATTCTTGCCTTTATTGGCCGGCTTGAGTGGAGATTCGCAAGAGCAAATGTGCTCGGAGGAAGGAAGTATTCCAGTAAGATGCTGGTAGGGATCTTGACCGTACTTCCGGGATTGTCCTGATAGCCGTGGAATACCTCTCCACTCCTCATAAGCACCTCAGATGTTGCCCCCTTGGCACTACGTCACTATGTGCTAGCGACCGTTTCTGGGGGCCCACTATTGAGTGTGCAAGTCACCCCCTGCCATTTTATTCGTGTATATATAAAACATTGATCAGGCAGGGGTCATAGTTCTTCCATAGTTCTTGGTAACCAGTCCACTTTAGCCACCCAAACCCATAGTCCAACTTTATATTTTCCATTATCCTGCAATAGTCCTACACCAACCGGGGGTTGTCCTTGGGTGCACTTGCATAGTGCCAACAGGGATAATCGTCGGTTGGTGCCTCATTTCATTGAAAACGTTCAACGGGCCTCTGCGAGTTGGCTTCGGCCCCTCGTACGCCTTTCAAAGGACCGGGACCCCATGGTCCCGAGATATGTTAAAGCATAAAAATTAGATAATAATAAATCTTTATTGATGAATATGAATATGAGACAACCATACAGAGCAACTTATTAATAAACCCAGTATATAAAAACATGGCTTAAAGTTATTTTGACAATAAAGGTAGGTTTGGTAGACCGTAAAAAATGGTTTGGTTGTCTTTGGACTGATTCGCCCTATCCCCTCGTACTAGTATGAAACTGTATTACGAGCGGATAGTCTTCCTCAACCTTATAACAACAGATTCCCACAAGATTCCATTTAAAAGTCACATAGTTATGCAGATTGATTACATACTGTATAGGCAATACATAATAGTACAGTTACGAGTATATTATATAAGTTACATGATTGGAATTGTCTGTGTTGTTTTGTGTTTGGGTAAGGGTATAGGTATATGTGTATATGTTTTATGTATGTTTCAGTATTTGTACAGTTGAGTGCCCTTCTATTCATGTGCCTTGTTTATAATATTGGGCAAAGATGAACAGTAGTATCGTCAGTAACTTAATATTGCGGTGCGGCGAAGTAACCGCTTTCCCTGTTCAGGGTCGCAGGTTCGATTGCCGCATTACAATAAATATTTGAATGGCACAAATAGATATTTTTTTCTCAGCCTGGACGTTTAATTACGTCACGCGACACAGAATCTTGATTCTTGATGAACAACTACAGGTTATCCGACATTTATGATAAAGATATTTTATATCGTCAAGGAGATTACCAAAAAATATTATTTTATTCAAAGCTAGAAGTATCTATTGCAGGGCTAAGGCTCCGTATTTTTCTGTTTTGAAGGGTTCCGCAGTCAACAAGGAAAACTTATAGTTTTGCCATGTCCGTCTGTCCGTCCGTCCGTCCGACCGTCAGCAGCTTAGCACAGATACTATTAGTACTAGAAAGCTATAATTTGGCATGGATATACATACATATTAATCACGCCGACAAAGTGGCAAAAAAAAATCTTGAAAAAAAAAATTTTTGAGTACCTACCTCCTCTAGGTACACATGAAGTGATGTTTTTTTTTTCTTGTGCAACCCATGGTGTGGGGTATCGTTGGATAGGTCTTTCAAAAATATTGCGGATTTGTGGAACCATTTTTCGATTCAGGGATTCCGTTTGTGAAATATTGAGCTTTTAAGTAGTAGTTTTTGTTAGACTCAAGTGTGTGTCCCTGCCAGCGAAATGGTTGCTTTTGGATATGTGAAAAAATTCACGGCAGTAGTATATGTATGTATATAACGAAATTAAAAGGCTAAAATTAAAAAACTATCACAACTAAGTAGCCAACCAACCAACCATCTTAAATTTGCAGTTGCAATGTATGGGAGAACATGATTTTCAACTACAATGTTAAGTTTGTTCTTGGGATAAATTCATTCCAACTACGGAACCCTTCATTGTGCGTGATCCGACACGCACTTGGCCAGTTTTTTTTCTTTCTTCAGGTCACTAATAAGGACCAAAACATGTGTTGAGGAAAATAATACATGACATTAAAATAATGTAAATTAAAGAGATCACTTGTTAATTGTGCAGTTATACAAGAACGCTATTGTCCTACAGACGGAGTCGAGAGTAATTAGATGTTATAGTCCATTGTTCTGTCAAAGCAAGATATAATCATACTTGAAGATTCATGATCTACTATATCAATAACTAGCTTCCGCCCGCGGCTTCGCACGCGAGGTATGTCGATAAAAACTATCCTATGTCCGTCCCCGGGATGCAATCTATCTCTCTGCCAAATTTTATCGAAATCTGTTCAGTGGTTTAGGCGTGAAAAGGTAACATACAGACAGACATACAGACAGAATTACTTTCGAATTTATAATATTAGTATGGAAGTATGGATGGATGTACATATATCATGAACTACTCGTTGTGCTAACGTGCTAAATAGACAATGAGAAATTGTGTGACATTATCACAAATACTTCTACTTGTCTAAAATTTTAAATTCACTGAGAGGCAATGCACCACAGCCTAAACTGCTGAGTCTAGAAGCATATAAAACTTTTCAGAAGATTTCCTAATACAGAATGGTTGAAATGGTTTGTTATTTTATAAATATGCAGATTTTGACATCTAACTTACATCTAACACACTTTCAATTTCCCAAACAACAGTTAATAAAAATTAAAGTATATCTATAGATGTATTATAAATTAAAGTCGCTTTTCGTGTCTGTCGGTTTGACCGCGTTGTTTCTATAAACTCCGCAACGGACTTTGATGCGATTTTCACCATCATTTGGAGAAATTTATTCCGGAAGGTTTATGTATATTTACAGGGTGGTAAAAAAGTCGTGGATCAAACGAAATAGGGAGATAAAGGAGGTCATTTCCAACGCTTTTAAAGTGAGAAATAAATTTTGGTAATGCTTCAAAATTTTTGGAAAAAAAATAATTGCTCTTGAAAATCGGTACCCAGAGCCGCAATAGAACTTTTGTAGTGCTGATACATTATCTAGTAATAATACAACACCGTTTGTTTTATATCACATCTTTTTAGGGTTCCGTGCCCAAAGGGTAAAAACGGGACCCTATTACTAAGACTCCACTGTCCGTCTGTCTGTCACCAGGCTGTATCTCATGAACCGTGATAGCTAGACGTTGAAATTTTCACAGAATGTGTATTTCTATTGCCGCTAAGTATAACAACAAATACTTAAAAATAATAAAATAAATATTTAAGGGGGACTCCCATACAACAAACGTGATTATTTTTCCGTTATTTTATATGTAGTTTTAAATATTGTATGGTGGTATGGAACCCTTCGTATGCGAGTCCAACTCAGCATATCACTCACAATAACGCCCTTTAAATTATCTGCAATAGATTTTACAATAGCAGTTAAGTTTAAATACTCATTATTAAAATCTCATCTTCAGACCTTCCCCAATATACCTATCGAATCAATTTAGACATTCTAAACTATTTATATTTTAAGAAATTACGTTGGATCCTTTCAACTTCTTAAATAAAATATTTTTTACATAACTTACATATCAGCAATCCCAAGACCAAGCATTTCTTTCTTGTGTTCAGGGTACTTAATCTCGGGTATCCTGTTTTCGTAAACATCACTTCTGGCTTGAAGGAAGTAGTAGTCATAGGTAGTTTCATCCAAGGTTATTAACAGTTCTAATCTTGGAACCTGTAGAAGAAATGTATGAAATAATTTATTTAATATTTTTTTATACAACAATTGCTGTTCGTTAGTCTCGCAAAAACTAGGAAATGGCAGGTAGATGAAAATTTGGTATGTTGCTGTGGACCAGAGAAGGTTCTTAACAAAAAAAAATAAAAAGGCATTGCCAGGCATTAGATAGTATTTAATAAAATTTTACCAACTTCCGCTGTTCAAATTTTTTTTAACCGACTTCAATAAAAGATGAGAGGTTCTCAATTCGACGGATTTTTTTTTTATGTATGTTCCCGATTTCTCGAAGACGCCTGGACCGATTTGGAAAATTTTTCTTTTGTTTGAAAGGGTATACTTCCCAAGTGGTCCCATGATCGAGGAAATCGAGGGAAACCATCAAATTTTATTGGCAAACCTATAGCGATTTGGATATTTTTTAGAGTAACTTGAGCATTTGCTCTCGGAAATCAACATTTGGTAAAGTGGAGCTGATGATGAAGACCACAGACGGCCATCGGAACTACTCTATGACAAATATTTTACGGATTGCGATTCGATTACTATAATATGGTTGCTAAGCAATTTATGCTCGTCACAATGCGTGTGGTGGTGGAGTGGAGTCCCAGCATCGGGAAAAGCAATATTTCGTAAAAGGTGATGAGCAGTTGACGTAAGGCTATTGTAACTAAGATAAATTACAAACTCTCTCACTAAAAAGTGAAAAATAAAAACTTTTTTACAAAAAAAAACAACCTACTTCCAAAAAAAAACTACAAAGTGATAAATAACTTTTATTTCGGAAGTCGGTGTCGTTGGTTGGTAAAAGTTATTTATCACTTTGTAGTTTTTTTTTGGAAGTTGGTTGTTTTTTTTTTGTAAAAAAGTTTTTCTTCCCATACAATGAAATGATCTTTACATGGAGCAGAGCGGAACCCCATAAAAAAAAATCTATTTTCGTCTAAGTATGTTTTCCCGTATCTCGTATGAATTCGGATTACTCCCCACAGTCCCAGTAAAAAAACACTATATTATATATTTATACTAGACTCCTAAAAATATTGTTTTTATAAATGACCAATATCCTTAATACATTTATTTGTAACACTTCTTAATAATCTTTATAACGTCTATAGAAGAAAAGAAACTGACTGAGATATCAGTGTACAGCTGTAACTACTGCTGCATAGTATTATTGATTGTTTAAAATAAAATAAATTTGCTTTTGTGTGAAACACCCAAGCAGAAAACAGAGGAATATGTGTGTATGGACTAAACACCAATGACCATGTGACCATGTTTCCTCTAAACAGTTCATATTGAATGTTCTAAAGATAAAGAGTAGGTGGAACAATAGGCAGCCTTGCCACAACACAATCAAAAAATATGCACTGGAAGGAACAAGAAAAAGGGTTGACCAAAGCAAAGCTGCCTCACAAATTAAAGTGATATTGTAATCAAACTGATATTTTAAAAATATAGGTTTATTTATATAACGGGTCAAATTAAGTTAGCTAGCGAAACGCGTCATCAAATATCTAAAGACGTTAAAACAAAAAAAACTAAACTCATGATTTCAAGTAACTGTACTACCAGCAGTTTTTGAGCCATAGTCAGAATGTAGTTAGTTGAAATTAAGAGTGAATGTCACATCTATGGAGTTTTCATCTGTATAGCCAATTGGTGACATAGTTTCTAAAATTCTGTTTCTCCTTGCTATATTATGACAATAATCAACATAAATAAAAAATATTGGCAAAGTGAGAAATCCTGCAAAGTTTTTTTTTACTTTTTTGTGGAAATTAGGTACATGGTTCTTATGACTAATGAGGCCTAAAACATTAGTAAAAATGAAAATCCAGGATAAATAAATGTTGAGTTATTAAGTATTAAGCGAACCTACAACAACTGAAGGAAAAGGTGAACAATCCCTTATTATATTCAACTTTGCTAGGTAAATTATAGTTAACTGAGACATTCTATAGTTTTATGTTTAAATTTCTCAATGTGGTTTGTATTAATCATAACTTAAGTAGCAATGAAATGATGGGTTTAATACGATACTTCGTCCAAATGCAGTAGACTACTTTGTTATGTTTATCACATACAGAATGGTCTTGTCTCAAATCTGTTTTCACCTTAAATTTTGATTGTCTAACTAAATATGACTATTTTTTATCGCGATTAAAAAGGTGTGGAATAAAATTAGTTGACCTGTACTAAAATTCACACAAACAGCTCGACTTCAGGTGTAAAAATAGTATTGTATCTTTTTTTCTTTTGCTTATATCTTGAAAATGGTGTCTTATGAAAATTTCGACCCCCTTTACAAGTCGCATAAACCCCTAAAACTCAACATATAGGTAATAATTGTTCATATTTTCCATACAAAAAGTGAAAAATTACATAAACACATTGAGGCAGCCAACAATGCGCGCCTCTAGCTCTAAAAAAAATCACGGGGTAGGGCAAACAAGTACCATGGATTTGCAATTGTCAAATTCGATTTTAGTTGTCAAAATTATTTGTAATTTTTTTTTTTTGTAGGATAACTTTAACATTTCTCATACCCAAAAGTAAGGAGTTTTAGTGATAGTTTAGTTAAAGGGAATCGCACCACAGTCTTATAATTGTTTAGAAAACACTTTATTTACAATTTGAACAGATTTTACATTTGGCACTCCCTTGAATTTAAAATCGATATTGATTAATTTGAAACACTACTAGTAAAACAATGATTGGTAATAGTTGGAGTTTGTTTGAAATTCAATATCAAGTTAAGTTGAAGTTAATTTAGAATTAAAGTTGCTGATAGCAAGGTAAAAGCCAATCATAACAAAAAGCTGCTGCATCTGGCTTAAAAGGAACCACTTCTTACTTTGGAACTTAAATTCATAAAGATAATGAAAGCATATCTTTTAGTTATTTAAAAATACACTGTTGTTAAAGATAAATGTGTAATAAACAGGACTGCACTTGTGTACTATTATTAGATCACTAAAAATGTATCATAAATGTATTAAATAATATCTTTTTTTTTACGGCCTGGAAGTTTATTAAACCTAACAGTATTTTTATTATACAAAGCATGCATCTACAGTATTTAAAGAGCCACCAAGGCCTTCCCTCACTGTATCACTACACATTAATTATTCGTTCATTTAACTTAAACTGTGGTTTCTTATCAAAGCAAATTCATGATTATGAATCTTTTAAAACATATTAACAAATACATTACCTTGAAACGTATTCTGAGTTCATAATCCCTGGTGCTGGACAGAACTTTCGCGTTATCTTTGAGAAAATAATCTCTGCCTTTGACTCGTAACGCGAACAGCGACCGAGTGAGAGGAGGAATTTTATACTTTTTACACAAAATAACGCACAACTCCTCCGCAGTTATCGTGCTAGAGCATCGTACAATATTAGGTGTACGATCGGTCACCACCGCCACTTTAACTGTCTCTTCGACTGTTGCCATCGTGAACTTGAACCATAAAAAACAAGAGGACGCCAACTGAGTTATCACTTAGACCCACTTTGATAAATGCATCGTTATAATATCACCATTTTTTACGAGACAAATCATTTTCCGTCACTACGACATTTTGCAGAACACACAATAAACGCTAAATTCATAAATGAAAATAAGTTAATGTTTATTTAGAACGTTAGCAAAATTCTTCATTCGACGTAGTACTTTTATTTTCGCCTTACGGTCACTTGTGCTATTTTCCCGTAATGCGCTTCAGCGTTGACAGCTTGACCTGACCACAGACCACTGACAGACATAGACTACTAATCAATGAGTAAGTAAACCTATGGACTGGACATACCAACAAAATTAGGGTGTATACCAACAAAAATCGGGCACTTAAAAGGGCCAAGTTTCGTAGGGTTTGTTTTTGTTTTTCTCGCACCACACTGTTTTATACAACACGAGGGCATGATTTTCCTTTATGAAGTTACCCCAAGTAACTTGATGTGCTGGCCTCTGTATGTATACAATGAACGTGAATGGTGTCGACTAAAGACGCTGCGTGTGTATCTAGCATAAGAATATTCTTTCATTTTGCAAGCTTGATGATTTTTTGGCTTGTCATTGTGAAAAACCTTCGTGTATTTGGGCGACCGTTATTGTGTGACAGGAAAAGTATAGCGCGCACAGCGACAAATATTTCTATATCTGCCTAGCCTTTTCCCAACTATGTTGGGGTCGGCTTCCAGTCTAACCGGATGCAGCTGAATACCAGTATTTTACATGGAGCGACTGCCTATCTCACCTCCACAACCCAGTTACTGGGTAATACGATACCCCTTGGTAAGACTGGTTGTCAGGCTTTCGGGCTTCTGACTACCCGTAACGACTGTCAAAGATCCACAAATGACAGCCGGGACCAACGGCTTAACGTGCTTTCCGAGGCACGGAGGGGTCTCGATATGTAAAGATGGTCACCCATCCACAGACCAACCGCGGCAAGCGTAGCTTAACCTGATCGATCGACCTGTGCGGCTGATCGATCAGGTTATCGACAAATATTTGTTCATTTTAATTTTTTTCGAAAAATCTCTGTTGCTTACAACAGTACTAGTAGTGTTGTATGCAACAGTACTGGAGTTTTAAGGGTAATTAAAGTTTATCTATTACATTTAAAACTGGTTTTAGTGTAAAAGTTGAATATTTGACTTTCAATATCTCCGTAACCAGAACTCCAGAAGGTTCGCAGCATGTTCGCAGTTAGAGCAGAGGGGCAATTCTGGTAATTTTAAGAACGTTCACAGTCTGATCTCAGTCTCAATCTGTCAAAAATATCTCAAATTTCAGTACATTTTGACAAGTTTTTGACAATTGTTTGTCGCTGAGATGAGACTGCGACTAGATTTTGAACTTTTTAAATTACGAGAATTGGCCTTCTGATCTCTACAAAAAAAAAAAAAAATACACAATGACGGGGAGTAAAAGTGACTATCGCCTTCATTAAGCGTTTTTTTACACCCTTTATAAATAAAAATACAAACGTAGGGAGCTAAAATTTTAGAGCTCACTTCACTCGCTCTCGCACCCTAAACTCTTTGAACTCTCAAACTATTCTGCATACAACTCTGTAACAGTAAAGTTGTACCCAATACTGTTTATGTACAGAGGCCAGCACATCAAGCTACCCCAATCTGTCAAATTCATTTGATAGATTTTCAACTGTACCTCAAAGGAATAACGTTCATATTTAATTGGGAAAATTTGACAAATTGGGGTAGCTTGATGTGCTGACCTCTGTTTGTATGTTCTTCATGCAAATGAAGATTCGTAAATAAGTGTGATTGATGGTCCAATATTGACAGGAGTAGAAACTCGAATGGCAAAACGTGCGGATATTTCACGGATCACAGATTTTACTTCATATCCGATTTTAAATCGCACCGCATGTCAAATAGAAAATATAAAGTAAATAGAAAAATTGCAAAATGTTCATGGCCGCAGAAATAAGTAAGAGTTAAAAGTTGGTTGGCATCTCGCAGTTCAACCTATGAAGTTGTCGTCTGCTTGACCGGGCTTGCCTGTGGATGCTTCAATAAATTAAGGCCTCCAGCCCATTCAACTTCTGCCCTGCTTTAAGAGCTCGTGTTAAGCCCCATTTCCGGGTTCCCATCCCTGACGGAACACGGCTGGGATGAAGAAAAATCGGTTACATACGATTTGTACGAACTTGTTCACACATCTCTGTATCAGGAGGATCCGGATGGTCAGTGTCCTGGAGTACGCTCGAACGCACGGATGCACTGGCAGTGCTCTCCGATTTTTATCTCCGTCGACGAAATTTTGTGCAAGAGCAAATGCAACAGCTCTTCTTCATCTAGTGCTATAGCAATCATTGCCAATTCTTCTGACTCTTCTGTGTTAAACATGGACATCGGATTGTGTGCGTACCGAAACAGACTACACTGATAGCGATTTCCTTGATATGTGTGAACACGGGTGACGGCTGGCTCATATCTGACGGGAACACTGAAACGAACAACTCGGAACTCGGATAGCCCCTGACCCGGAAATGTGTGGACAGCGCTTTAGTGTTTATTATATTAAATTTTTCAGTTCTGTCAACATTGACAGTGTTTTAATCATTAAAATTTATGACTGAAAACACTCACATTTGACTTGGCAACCCTTTATCTTCTTCCGCCATTGCTGGCGTTTTGCGTTATTGGCGGCTGCTGTCTTTGTCCTAAAAAAAATTATTGTTCATCATAAATAGCAACCGACGTTAGATTAAGCATTTTATCGGTAAGATATTTAATTTCTTTGATCTTTAGACTAAAAAGAACTTGCCTTATTTGAATGTTAGCTGCACGTGGCGATTAGTTGACAAAAGCCGGTGCCGGTTGTAGCATTTTTTTTCTCATTGAATTACTAATAGATTTTTTAACACTAAACAGCACTTCAAATGTAGTTTAGTATCTTCCTGGATTTTTTCGTATCTGTTCCTACTTCCTAGACGATAACTTGAGTTGAGCTACCCAAATAATTTCAAAAAGTACCTACTCCAACGAATTCTTTGCTGTAGGTATTATAAAAAAATCGGTACTTTTCATCTTTTCTTTATAATTATGTTACTGAAAGTATTAGGTGGTTGTTGGTATCGATAACCTTTTGCCCTTAAATCAATTTGTTCTTCGTTTCAAATCTTATTAATAAAAATAATTAGTCTCGAGGATTTTACAGTCATGTGTAGGTACAAAATGTAACCTTCAGTCAGTTTGCTACACTTTTTTAAACTTACGGAGACAAAGTTTTCTATTATAATTTGCCCATAATAATGATGCTTATACAATGATGTTCTCGACTTTTTTGATGCAGCCCACTAGAATTTTTTTAAATACTTGACTACCTACCTTTTATCAATCGCTATCATTATCTTGTCGAATACCTAATATGTTTTCCTTTTTGCAGAAAAATGGATGATGACTGGGATGACTGTGCAGCAGATGCGGTAAGATTCTTTATTCAAATGTTTCCTTACTAATCTTTGTCTATAGTCAAACTTTTAATTAGCTGCAGTAAAATGACAGCTTGTGTTATATAAATGACTGAAATTGGCATCTTTCTGTTTTTTCGCGGCCATACTAGTACAGAATACTGTAACAAATAAAGTTATTTGACATGCTTAACTCTAAACGCAGTCCGAAATGAGTAAGTTACATTTTACTGCAGCTAATTATAAGTTGCAGTATAGTACTAGTACCAATTCATTAATCAATTCTTGAATGGTGGTCCAATCCAATATAGATTCAAAGTCACATAACACAGACAATGACTTGCAGTGACTGTCGCAAAGTGCATATCCCAGGGTTCTAAGTGTGCATTCTTTACAGGGGGTACAATCCAACAACTATTCAAATGTAGATGAAGGACACAGTCTCTCCAGAGGAAGAGGATTCCCTTCATTTAATGACAATGGTACTTATAATTTTATAATCACGTTTGGCTGCAGTTCATAATCTAATCTAAACAACAGACATGGACATTCCTTGTGTGTTCAATGAAATATAAAACCAGAACCAAGTCTTAAGAGCGTTTACGCCGTACGGCATTTCATACAAACTTTCAAGCCCTTGTTTTTCGAAATGAATGAACGGATTTTAATGAAACTTTATACGCATAAGCAGGATACAAAGTTCTAAAAAGTTAAAAAAAAATCGAAAAATTGTGTTACAGCCAAATTAGACTGATTTTAAAGTTTCCATAGAAACAGAGATTTCCATTTTTTTTCAATAAGACATTCGAAAATGTTCTTAACTAACTTTTTAGACCTTTGTATCCTGTTTATGCGTATGAAGTTTCATTAAAATCTGTACATTCATTTCGAAAAACAATGGCTTGAAAGTTTGTATGAAATGCCGTACGGCATAAACACTCCTAATAGAAAGTGACTCCTAAACAATACCATCATTCATTATGTGGTTAATATTTAGTAAATTTCTTCTCAAGCATTACACCATTCCCACCAGAGCTTCTCATATCAGTATAAGGGCTTCAAGGGGTTTTTCAAGTATCACATAATTTTTATCTTGAGAAAAAAATATGATGGTTTGACTGCTGTATTCAAAATACTGTCGAGTGCTCTTGACTCATAACAATACTAAAAAGTGGAACTAAATTCACAGGTTTTTTCTCTCAAGTTTCAGGAGGTACAAACAGTTTTTTTATTTAAAGCAACTTATAGAATTAACAGTTCAAGTGCTAGTGGAAATTGCATCATAAACAGTTCTATGTTATGGTTTTAACTTTCATGCCTTGAATAAGACACTTGAAGCACTCATTCAGCTGGGTGTTAGGTTACCACTTGAAACTGTCCATTGTGCAAAGATTTAGTATGTAACAGGCATGTGTTTATATTTTAGAATTTGATGATGATAAGGGCAGTAATGGATATGGCGAGCGGCGTGGTCGCGGCGGGCGAGGGGGAGGTCGCGGGCGAGGCGGCAGGGGCGGCCGCGGCGGTGGGCCCGGCAGGGATTATGAAAACGGTAAGCATTCTCATTCTACACTAAATAGCTGCAGCAAAATACGGCTTGCGTGTCGATCACTATTGCGAACGGAAATATCAATCTAAAATTATGCACTTTTACTGAAAGCACGCCAACATTTCAATACCTACTGTGACAGTTGTACAAATGTGTCAATTTGTGATTTGAATAACATTACAAACATTTTATAGAACCTCTAAAGTTAAACTTTTGTTGCCGTGTAGCTTTTTGGTCCTAAAAAGCAAAGAGTGTTCAAAGGAGATGATGGGGAGCTAGTGTGCATTAGTTGCTCACTAGCCCCCCGTCATCTGTTGTTTCATTCATTTATTTGTCCCAGCAGTAGCAGCATTATAGGCTGATTATACTATAGCAATTTATAATCGTTTCGTAAGGCGATGGAGAAGATAGGCGGGATCGTGGCGAGCGTGGACGCGGGCGCGGGCGCGGAGGACGCGGCGGCGGTCGGGGGGGCGGGGGCGGGAGCGTGTGCGGAGACGACCCGCCGGTAGAGCTTGGTGAAGACGGCGAGCCCAAGAAACCGCCGGTCACGTACGTGCCGCCCGCGCCTACTGAAGATGAGCAAGAGATCTTCAGCAGCACCATTAGCTCTGGCATCAACTTCGACAAGTTTGACTGTATTGCTGTTAAAGTGAGTGGTTTACTTCTGTCTAACTGTATTCAGATTTCGATTCTGATTCATAATATTGAGATCTGTTAGATTCCTTGTAAAAAAAACTGAGATAAAAATTAAAATTACTATTAAACTTTACTACAAGGTCAAATGTCTAGTAGCGTCATTTGTAACCTTGACCAAAGTGGCCCAACTGGTATTGTGAATTAATACTTAATATTAAAAGGTGCTAGGCCATTACAAGACGAATAAAATAACTAAAACAAGTAAGAATAGAAGATGAATATATCAAATTGTAGGTACTTTTGTTTTCTTCCCAATCAGGCGTAATAATAATCGTGATATTAAAATGTTAATTTTATTGTTTACTTGTATATTTCCCATTTATATAATTATTCCCTAGATTCAGGATTAGCACTCTAAAAAAGACCAAAGTATTTAAGGCACACAATTTAATTAGTAAACATAAACGTGACGAAAAAATATCGCGGCGGGATTCTATGGCGCACTGTATTTTGTCGGTGTTGAGCCGAGCATTGAGAATCCAACTGAGCGAATCCCAGCGCGTCAAAAAAACAATTTGATTTTCAACTCTCGGCGCTAAGCAATGCGTTGAAAATCCACTGCGCGAAAATAAATTACCACGGGACAAAACGCCCGTGCCAACCATAAAAGAAACAATTTTATCTAAATATAGGTATGTGGGATTGTTAGGAATTTGAAGTATTGGATGAGTTCGATTAAGATTTGTATTCATGATTTTATGTGACGCAATTATCTTTATTATTTTAACATTTATAGGTCAGTGGTGAAAATCCGCCGCGTGCTATTGATAGTTTCGAGACTGCAAATCTACGGAAGTATGTGCTGGACAACATATTGAAGGCTGGGTACAAGAAACCGACGCCTATTCAGAAACACGCCATTCCAATCATCATGGGCGGCCGGGATCTCATGGGCTGCGCACAGACTGGATCCGGGAAAACGGTAATAATTAACTCCACTTTTTGTTAAGAATAATCTTTCCTTGTTTTAGATAGATTTTGTAACCATGTTATTTATAAATTACTGTACCATTATGTTTTACTGAAATAATGTTTTTTCCTTCTTTTTACGATTCCGTATCTAAAAAGAAAAAACTGAACCCTTATCTCACTTCATTGTCTGCATGTCAAATTGAAATTGGTATGAAATACTTATAAGGCGCTATCTCGAAAACCTACTAGTGCACCTAGCTTCTGACGTTTCATAAGTGTCCATGTAGGTTTATGTGAAATAAAATATTTTGATTTTAATTTTTACTAAACGAGCGAAAGTGATGCAATTACTTTTGAAACCCAAAAGAAGAGTGATGACTATAATGTGCGTGCGCACGGAATAAAACGACGTATGTGCCAAAACGAATTTACTCCTTTTTTAACAAAATAAATGAATTAAATTAAAAACTACTTTGCGTAAACATTGATATAATAAAATTATCATATCAAAGTTTACTCAATGTAGTTGTGTGACATGTTTTAAAGTAAATTCTATTGAATAACTCTTATGCGTTACGCCGTAATGTCGAAAAAAGTAAAAAAAAAAAAAAATTGATATACCTTCGCAATTTTTTTGTATCGAGAAAAAAATTTGAATTGTGTATACCTTTTACATGATACTAGACCGAAGAGTCAATAAACATATACCAAAATGTTAAATCCCTATTCCACATACTTAACAAGTTACATGAAATAGAAAAACCACATTTTTTTTTCAACATATCCCCTTAATTAGGTACATACCGTTTTTTGGAGAGCTGTAAAAAAAAAATCAAGCTTATGCCGGCGCCACACCAACGGGAAACGCCGTTGATTATCGCGGCGCGGCGTTTCCCGTTGGTGTGGCAATAAGACAATGTAATAAAAAGTATGGCTATTTTATGCTGCAAATTTTTCCACTTGACAATCAATCAAAACCTACAAGGTACTTTCCCATTGACCTAGAATCATTATATTTTTCAAGGCCTCGCAGCACAAGACAAGTAAACGAAAAAGTCCGAAAATAGTTATTTGCAGTTGGAGAATTGACCGTGCTGTCTAACAAATGTATGGGAGAACTAGATGCGCCCCGCGGTTTCACCCGCATAAGTATCGATCCCGTGGGATATCGGGATAAAAAGTAGCCTTTATGTTAATCCAGGGTGTCAGCTACCTCCATAAAAATTTTATCAAAATTGGTCCAGCGGTTTGAGCGTGAAGAAGTAACAAACACACACACTCATAAACTTTCGCTTTTATAATATTAGTCTGATATTTTCTCAACAACAAAGTTTGTTCTTCAGTTGGAAATTTAAAGGCCGTGTCTTGAAGTAACATTAACTTTATTTCATTTGAGTTTATCCACTCTCCTGTTTGTCCTTCAGTCCGGAATTGTAATTTCGTAGGCCGTATCACATTAGTGAAACCGCGGGCAGCCAGGCACAGCTTGGTACGGAACCCTCAGGGCGCGAGACCTACTCGCACTTGTATGATTCTTTTAAAATAATTATTGAAAGATAAAAATTGTTTCTTTAATTACAGGCTGCTTTTCTGCTGCCGATCATAAACACGCTGTTGCAAGACACACGTGAACTCATTGTTGGAGGAAATGGATGTGCTCAACCACAAGTAAATGACTTTCCATTTACTATTTCAGTACTTTTGATTTGATGTATTTTTCATACATAATCGTTTTTCAGGTTATAATAGTAGCACCAACCCGTGAACTGACACTGCAAATATTCAATGAAGCACGAAAGTTCTCGTACGGTTCTGTTTTGAAGATTGCCGTCGCTTACGGCGGGACAGCCGTTCGCCATCAAGGCGACAATATTTCTGTAAGTACCTACAATCTTACTAAATGACGCATAAACTCTACTAAAAAATACAATGAAAATTACTAGTATGTCCATTACATCAGCATCTGTCTGGCATTAATGCTGAAATGAACCTTTTTGGCGCAGCTGTGAGGCACACACTATTGTTGTTTGAAACATTATTTGTATTTTGTGTTTCACGAACTGTGTCCAAATAAACTTTATTCTTTCTTTCTTTCTATCATTGTTTCTAAGGAAAATTAATGTCATAAATCATTTATTTGACCATGAAGGTACGTAAATGGTTAATTTTCAATGTAGGTATTAATTTTTACAGTTGTGCCGTTTTTGCGGTGAAACATTTTTCACTATTACACTATTGCTTGATTTTGATAGTTCTCTCTAACACTACTTGATGTTCCATCATGTACAAGCCATCTCTCTTGTATCACCAGAAATTGCGTTGTTCGGCATTGAAAGTAGCTGGTATGGTGTAGCCCTTTTTGTAGTGGCTTAACCCACAAGCGGTTAGATTGAAGCCTCCTTAACTTGATATCACTATAAGAACTATTCATGCTCTGCTGTTTTATTTTGCCTTATTTGTAATTTTGCAGTTAAACAATAGTGTGAAGTGAGCTGTAATTGTAAAGCTGCTCCTATACAGACTAAATATTGCTGCCACATATTGCAGTAAAAATAGGCCAGTTTAGGGAGGAATAGGGAATGCAATCTCAATCAATATAGTTGAGATCGCGGACAAGATGCTTCTTGAGAAGCCAATTTCAATATAATAATTAATAGATTTATAGTTTGCGTGATGAGTGTGTGCTGATTTGCTGCGTTTATGCGTAGTGCAGATGATTGTTACACAAGTAAACGTGACTTTTTCGTTTCGAGGTTCAATTAAGTATGTTTTTTTTATTCATATACATATAACACGGTTTTATCCTAGGTTAGTAGTCATGTTAACTAAGTTAAATAAATTTTGATTAAAATAGAAACGCATTATTTGAAAACAAAAGCCAAATCTCGGGTCTCGAAAACGAGATTACACCCAACAATCAGGCTAGAGCTTGTTTCCAAAACCGAGATTCTCCTGATTGCTGGACTAGATGGAACGGCCAATCGCGACATCAGTGTGCTTACTCTCGAATTTAATTCCGATAGTACGACATTGGAATTGTCAGTAAAACGTCTGGGATTGGCTGGACTCATGAGTCTAGCCAATCAATGACGTTTGACTGACAATTCCAATGTCGATCTATCGGAATTATATTCGACAGTAAGCACCCTGATTTAGCACACAACATCTCGAGAATGCATTCTCTAGCGAGGGCCTATCAGAGATTCCTATGCTGTCATTTAGATAATAATGTAGTGTTCTCAAACAGGACCTTACAGGTAGTAGGATAAATACTTTGGATCTGACGTTACTATTGTATGTTATAGAGAGGATGCCACATCCTGGTGGCGACGCCGGGTCGTCTGCATGATTTCGTGGACCGCAGCCGCGTGTCGTTTGACAGCATCCGGTTCGTGGTACTTGATGAGGCGGACCGCATGCTGGACATGGGATTCATTCCCAGCGTCGAAAAGATGATGGAACACCCTACCATGGTGCCACTTGTAAGTGTTACTTTTAACAGACTTCTAAAGGAGAGGAGGCATTCGGCGGATTTTTTTTATGCATGTCCCCCCGATTTTTCCATGATTACTGGGCCAATCAATTTACGTGATTCTTTTTTCATTTAGTCGAGGAAGATTGCGGGTTAGTCCTATATTTTATTAGCTTTGCTTTGGTAGTGTTTGAGTTAACTTCGACAATACGTATTTAATGCACTTTGTGTATGTTGATGATATTATAAAACTTCTTGCCAGCATTAAGTCGGTCGCAAGAAACAAAAATGCAGAACCAAAGACACGGAAATTATAATTATTACTCACTTTTTAGTGTTTGTTTTTGAGGTTGGTTGTTTTGTTTTTAGGGTTCTGTACCAAAAAGGTAAAAAGGAACACTTATGGTGCGACTCAGTCTGTTTGTCTGTCTGTCACAGCTGGATATCTCAAGAACTACTAATGTTATCAACTTGAAATTTGGAATAGTTTTAGATGACATTTGCCTATTTTGCAAATAAGAAAGTTTTTTTTTTGCAACTGACTAATTCGAAATGAGGCTACTAGGGCATGAGGGGTATCATATGAAAGAGCGCAGTTTACAAATTCGCAAAAAAAAATCTTTTTTTTTAGGCCGCATAGTTTTCGACTTTTGATGAATAATGTAAAAAAAATACCATCCCTTATCTCCAAAGTTTACATAGAGAAAAATCTGAAATTATTCTATGTGATAGAAGTTTATGTAAAGATTAAAGGAAAAATAAAACGATATCTCTAAATAGCACACTTTTTCAGAAATCTTATTTGCAAAATAGTTGGGCAAACGTCATCTAAGAGGGTCATTCAATAAATACTTAGCCTACAAAAAGTAAACGAAAATTTTGGAAAAGTGGCAATTTATTTTTCAACATAGTCTCCTTTTAGTTCGATACACTTAGCCCAGCGATGCTCCAACTTTTTTAACCCATCCGAAAAATAGTTTTTGTCAAACTCTGCAAAATAGGCCTCCGTGGCGGCGATGACCTCCTCATTTGATCCATATCTATTCCCGGCGAGTGATTTTTTCAGATTAGGAAACAGAAAGAAGTCACAAGGGGCCAAATCGGGAGAATACGGTGGATGGGGCAGCAATTCGTAGCGTAATTCGACCAATTTGGCCATGGCAACGGCAGACGTGTGAACCGGTGCGTTGTCGTGGTGAAACAGCACTTTTTACTTCGCCAGATGGGGTCGTTTTTTCTTTAATTCGGCGTCGAATCGGCCCAATAAATCGGCATACTAAAGCCCTGTAATTGTTTTACCCTTCTCGAGGTAATCGATGTAGATCACACCTTGTGAAACCCAGAAAACGGTAGCCATAACTTTTCCGGCCGATTTTACAGTTTTCGCCTTCTTTGGAACACGTTCCCCGGTCTGGATCCATTGTTTTGATTGCTCCTTGGTCTCTGGTGTGTACCAGTGGATCCAGGTTTCATCGACGGTCACAAAACGACGCAAAAACTCCGCTGGATTCCGCTTAAACAGCGCCAAACACGTTTCCGATGTGGTCTCACGGTTGCGCTTGTTTTCTGGTGTGAGTAAACGCGGCACCCATCGCGCCGACAGCTTTCTCATGCCGAGTTCCTCGTGAAGAATATGATGCACTGTTCCTTCTGAAATGCCTACAGTCTCAGCTAGCTCGCGAACCTTCAATCGGCGACCTGCTAATACGAGATCATGGTTTTTTTTAATGTTTTCCTCCGTAGCAGCTGTTTTCGGTGCACCTGGACGTGGTTCATCAAAAACCGACGTACGGTCACGTGCAAACTCGTTGAACCAATTCTTGACGGTGGCCATCGATGGAGAAGAGTCACCGTGCACAGCATCCAAGCGCTCTTTTATTTCAATGCGCGTTTTCCCTTCCAAAAATAGGAATCGAATCACCGAACGATATTGCTCTTTTTCCATTTTTGTAAAACTGATCGACACGTTCGCTTCCATAAGTTGTCAAATTAAAACAAATGAAGGGATTGGAATGAAAATTTGAAAAAAGAATTAAAAAAATAATGTGCTACACTGTGGTAAAACTCTTTTGAAACTACAGCGCCCTCTGGCGATGAGGCTAGGTACTTATTGAATGCACCTCGTAAACCTATTCCAAATTTCAAGTTGATAGCATTAGTGGTTCTTGAGATATCCAGCTGTGATAGATGGACAGACAGACTGAGTCACACCATAGCGGTTCCTTTTTACCATTTTGGTACAGAACCCTAATGATTACAATGACGGGGAGAGAGTACAAGTGACTCACATACATAATTTTTAACATGAATGATGTAACCAAGTCTTTGTAACCATATTATTTGATTTAAAAGAGTGTCCATGGAGTTTCTTGCCCGTTCTTCTCCATAGGTATCAACGCTTTGGAATGGGCAACTAGCTTCCTCTTTCTGACTGATCAACCCCTTGACAATTCAAAAGTGCCTGTAATTGGTTTAATTGAAATAAATGCTTTGAGTTTTTGAGTTTTGACTCGACTTCGTTAAGTGTCTGTTGAAAAATCAAAATTTGATTTATAACAATAGAAATTCAATTGTCTTCATTAGCCACATTTGAGTTAATTACATCCACTATAAATAGTGGCATATGATTGCTACATCATACAATCATAAAAGTTGCACATTAAATGCTTGCAGCAGCTGCAAGTTTCCTGTTGTATCATTTTTGGCACGAATCTAGACGTGATTTCAAATAATGAGGAATAACGTTTTCTGCAGCAAGAACGTCAAACACTCATGTTTTCGGCGACGTTCCCTGAAGACATCCAACATCTAGCGGGCAGGTTCCTGAACAACTACTTGTTTGTCGCCGTCGGTATAGTGGGGGGCGCGAGCGCAGACGTAGAACAAATATTCCACCAAGTTACCAAATATGAAAAGCAAACAACACTGAAGAAATTAATCGAAGAAAATGGTGAGTAATGCGGTTTTCACAACAATATGTACCTTCATTACCGTAACCGGCTACAGCGACCCAGACTAATTTCCATGCCTTTCGTGAGCTCTCTGATGACTTGCAAAACCAAATTTCAACAATATGGTACAATAAACGATTCATCAAATGTTTGATAGTCAAAATACCATACAGTAATGCTAAAAGATTCGTAACCTTAACAATTTCAGATCGTAAGCGCGTGTTGGTATTTGTGGAGACGAAGCGCAACGCTGACTTCATTGCGGCCATGTTATCAGAGCAACAGATGATGACGTCATCGATCCACGGCGACCGTATGCAGCGCGAACGTGAGGAGGCCCTCGACAACTTCAAGAGTGGTCGGCATTGCATCCTTGTGGCCACCGCTGTAGCCGCCAGAGGACTAGGTAATTTCAAGTTTTAACCCCACCAATCGCAATAAAAATAAAAAAAGACAAAATTCTCGTTTGCCTTTAAAAAAAATTGAGATCTAAACAAGGTCAACATTTTACCGGTAATCAATTTCAAAAGTAGCAACTCCGAACATTTTAATTTTATCCATTATCAATTAAAACCTTACGAAAAAAAAAATTTGCTAAATGTTATTGGGGTTTATTTATAAACGACTAGCTTCCGCCCGCGGCTCCGCCCGCGAGGTATGTCGATTAAAACTATCCTATGTCCTTTCCCAGGATGCAGTCTATCTATCTCTCTGTCAAATTTTATCGAAATCCGTTTAGTGGTTTAGGCGTGAAAAGGTAACATACAGACAGACAGAGTTACTTCCGAATTTGAAATATTAGTATGGATGATTAAAGTTCAGTCACGTTTAAACGTCAAAAATGCATGGTTAAACGGTTGCTAATCACTAGTTAACTTTAACCTTCATACAGTCTTCAAAGTTACGATGTAAATGGGTTTCGGGTCTAATTTGAGCCTCCAGTACTTTATTGCCAGAATTCTTATTATTAGGGTTTGTATTTTAATAATTTAGATAATTTCAGTGAAAAATGAATGCAAACAACTCAGTGCTGTCAAAAACAACCAATTCTTTATCATATATGCGTCTACCCTCAATGTTACTGCAATACAAAATAATATGCATCTAAGGAGGTGGAAAAAATAATTCTGCTTGAAAATTGTATTTCTGCGATTCTAGAGGATGAATAACGTGTTGTAAGCAGTGGCGTGCATTGCATATAAGCATAAAAGCAGTGCCTACCTCGATAAATCACCATAAGCCTGTCAATTAACTTTTAGTGTAATTATAATTTAATTAATTAAAAATAATTGTATTTTTTCCCCACAGTAAATTATTATACATAAGAAAAAACAAAATCTTCCTATAAACACGAACGGCAGTAGGCATTCGCCAGACGGCCTACTCGGCTCCCGTATACTATTCGCGCGTTGTCATTGGTCTTTACTCGTTCAAGTTAATACGACGAAATTAAAAATACATACGTCTCACGAGTAATACCGTGACGTTCGACCTTCGCAATTTATCACCCTAAAGTAGGCATGCCTACTCTAATCAACCGAGTATGAAACTATGAATGTTATAATCGTAATTTGTAATTCGTTCGTAATTTGACCGTGCGAAGAAAGAAAGGGATGGATATTAAGAGTAATCTAGTTGCGAGCTCGAACTCACAGGTGGGCGCGGCCAAAAAGCACGCTGTCTCAACTCGCATCGTGTCTGACAGAGATGGTATCAGTGGTGAGCAGTTAGACGATAGTCTACACGCACAATGTCTAGTTCAACACACACAAATACCGTTCCGAACTGAAACGACACGTTAGACGATGCACACATGCACTATAACGCTAGTACATTCTGTTTGACATGCACCGCCATTCAACTGAGTCATCGGTCGCCCGACGCTCAGCCGGTCGGGCGGGGTGATATTATTATTACCTACTGTTTATGTTATGCCGCATTACTTAGTAATTGACTACCTAGATATTGTTTTCAAGATTATTTACCTATCTTATTTTTTTATCAATACACAAAAAATTTAGGTAAATGTAAACAATCTTGACACATCTTTTTATTTACTGTTTAAAAATCTAGTGTTTTTTACAAACGAATTAATAATAATTTGAGCAAGTTCTAGAGTTATATGAATTTCAAGACGTGACACATCAACATTGTTTGCATATAGTATGTAAGTACTTACCTAAAGTTATTGGGGTATAGGTATGTAGGTAGTGGTGGGTAGATATGTAGGTAGGTATCAAACTCGTAACTTTGAGTGAGTAGCGGCAGATTGAAAGGGTTGTCAGTTGCTTACTCAATCATTATAAGGGTGATTTTGTAGTGTGTTAGGATAGGTTTAGGTATATCTATTAATTAAACACTACTATAAAATAAAATATAAATGTTTATTATCAATAATAACAAAAATGCGCGGCGTGAAAGGAAGAAAGAATTTATGGCATGCATTGGCGTTGAGGTTTGTAGCGGACTGGCGAGGGCCCGAGGGGCGCGGTCCGAGCGCAGGGGGACGCGCCGGCGCGGGCGGCGATCCGATCCGATCGTCCTCGCGTCGGTCTTCGGCGGTAGGCAATTAGGTATACCTACGCAGCTACGGTACAATTCTCCATTCACCAATTCTCTTTTGGATCTGTTTCATAAAAAAACCAACATTATATAGAGGGTCAAATTAAATTAGCAAGCGAAACTCTGCAGACGTGATGGGTGTCGATATCTAACCATAATAAAACAAAAAAATAAAATAATTTTATGACTTTTTAGTGGAGTCAATGACCGAACTCAGTGTAGGAGACACTTGTAATATTATTAGTTTAAATTTACAGTTTTTTTTATTTAAACTTCACGACTAGATTGGTATCGATTTCTCAATACGATAAAACAAAAGTAAACAGATTTTTTCTATCTCATACTAAACTTCATGTAACAACTCTAGAAGTGGTCGTTGACCCCCAAAAATACATCAAATCTTTTTGATTTTTATTTTATAGTGTTTAGGGAACGATATCATCACGTCTGCAGAATTTCGCTAGCTAATTTAATTTGACCCTGTAATAATAAAGTAATAACTTTCCTACACACTATTATTTATTTATTTTATAAAAGTAATGTATTTATTCATATACCGTTTTCATTTTTTTTTGTACTAGCTTTTGCCTGCGATTCAGTGGTTTAGGAGTGAAAAAATAGCACAAAAAGGTATTTTCGTCTTTATAATAAATATTATTAAAGAATTACTAAACTCTATCAACAGTCACATAATAATTTGTGACAACCCATTGTGACGACCTTCGTTCTCGCGCCACACGCGCCTCAGACGCGAGCGCGTTGCGCTCCAAAGGCAATGGCGAATAGCGATGCGACGCGACGCGGCGCGGCGCAGGTATTTTGCTACCTCATAAGATCAGCTGAGCTGCTGCCAGTTCGTAGATTTAGTAATCCATAGGAAGAACGTAATTTTATTATATCTATAATGTGGCATAGTACTATATTATAATATAGAGTACTATATAGGTAGGTACTTATAGTAAGTATACTATAAGTACCTACCGATATAAATATTTTTAAGTACCTACCTACTAATATTAAAAAGCTGAAGAGTTTGTTTGTTTGAACGCGCTAATCTTACAAACTAGGCACCAGTTTAAGCTTTTTTTAGGGTTCCGTGTGGATAACAACAAATACTAAAAAACAGAATAAAATTAATATTTAAGGGGGCTGCCAAAAAACAAACGTGATTTTTTTACTCGTGTATGCTCGATATTGATAACGGCAACAGGTAGACGCTTGAAATATTTACAGAATAAATATTCTAACAATAATAATATTCTAATATATAACTAAATAGTTATATATTCAATATATATTTATTTATATATTCACTTTAAAAATAAATAATTAAATTAAAATAAAACATTTATCTAAGGGGGGCTCCCATAGAACAGACATGATTTTTTTGCCGTTTTTATAGAAAATGGTACGGAACCCTACGTGCGCGAGTCTGACTCGCACTTTGCCGACTTTTTGTGTTAGGTAGCCTATCTATTGAGAAAGATTATGTTAGGTACAGATTATGAAACATCACACTGCGACTCATGGGAGCGGAGCAGTGGGATAGATTCCTACGGGCCTACGGAAACGGGGGTAAAAGCGTGGGGAAAAGCTAGTACAAGTATGCCTATATGAGTACTTAGTACGATATAAAAACAGGTACAGAGGCCAGCACATCAACCTACCCCAATCTGTCAAATTTCTTTGATAGAATTTCAACTTTACTGCAAAGGAATAAGGTTCTTATTCAATTGGGAAAATTTGGGGTAGGTTGATGTGCTGGCCTCTGTACATACCTACATACGTTATCAAAAGGCCACCGTTTTCACCCGATTCACGACTGCCACATTGATTTTACGATAAATTATGTTATAAACCTCACTTTATACATAAGTATGTATGTATTATACATTTTTGTTACCTACTTAAAATACAAACAACACGATTTAGGAATAGGTAAGGGATAGTGGTTAGATATAATTATGTATGGACTATGGATACCTACTAAATACCTACTACTCGAGCACTCCTCCCCCATTTCCACGAGCACAAAATAAAAATTACTAGCGCGCCGCTTTCTGAGCGAGCGTCTTGCCTACATAAGGTACCTTGTGTGTGTAGGTACCTACCTACCTACACAAAACGCCGCGCCGCCGCCACCACCGCCGAGCCCGGCCTCGCGCCGCGCCGGTCTTCATTCAAGCCACAAGCCCCAAGTCTTAGGCTCTTAGCTGTGCAGAAAGCCACAAAATGTATTAGCTAAAAGATAATTTATTATATATAATCTATTATTAAAAAGCTGAAGAGTTTGTTTGTTTAGTTCGAATTGAAAAATTCTTTTTGTGTTCGATACTTGAATAGTCCATTTATCGAGGAAGGCTATGCTATATAACATCACACTACGATAAATAGGAGCGGAGCATCAATGAAAAATGTTGCAAAAACGGAAAAAAATATATTCCTTTTGTGAGCTTCCGTTGCGTGCGTACGCTGCGTAAACGGTTAAAGTTACTCAAAAATAATGTTTGACGGATTTGTTCCCTTTTAAATGTACTAAAAAAAAGGCCGCGACAGCATATGTCTACCTTATAAGGTTGACTCACTATAACCTTTTTTATGGTAATCAAATTTGTTCTAAAATAATGCATTATGTGTGAAGGTGTTTTTATTATCATCATGTTTTACCTTATTGAAATAAACACATTATTCATCATAAGTATTTAATGTTGAACAAAATTGCCCTTGACATCACTTGATTTCAATGAATATCTTAGAAGATATCAAAGTTTTAAAATAATACAAATAATAATGTTAAAGAGTTTGTTAGTTTGAAAGCTCAAATCTTTGGAAGTATCGGTTGAATTTATGAAAATCTTTTTGCATTTGATTGCCCAACTCTTGAGGAAGGCTATAGGACCCTTAGGAGTTTAGTAGTAATAGCGAAGGCGATGTGATGCGACGGGGTGGGTGGGGGGATCAAAAAATTTCACGCGGACGAAGTCGCGGGCAGAAGTTAGTTACCTATATTATAACAAAAAAAATATGCTCAAGGAGGTCCCTACCTAAATAGGTTAGTTATAAGAAATTGTACGACTTACCCATTGTTTATTTGTAGTTGTTCACAAATCACACCAGTTCCTCAATCAACCAATACAACTTCACTGACACAGCTTCCACTCAAACCAACAATTCCAATTTCAAATGAAAATACGGAGTCCAAATTGTAGTGCGAAGACAAACAGATAATGTAGGTAGTATCGAAATCCAAAGTTCAAGCCAGGGGTCAATGTAGTATTCACGTGCGAATGATAATAATTTATAGCGCAAAAGAGTTTAGTCTAAATACATACGAACGACATAGGCCGCAGCCGGCAGCAGCAGACTGAGTCCAAATAGTTCGAACCGTGCGCAAGACAGTATTGTGCAAGTGTGCGTGAGCGTCTTCCCCCCGCACCGCGCCAGGGGGAACATTATTGAGTGAAATGCACGATAATTCCATAGTAAAACGAGCGCGTAAAAATTACGAAACGTCCTTTGGAAGATCGAGTTTTATGAAAAAACCACTACATAAATCAATTACAAATAAAGCTTATTAAATTCTTCGATAATTGATCTTTGTCGGGACGGTTTTTGTTTTTCAGATTTCATCCTTCTTTTATTACTTATTTACACCCAAAGTTACGTTAAAATTAGCAAGAAAAACGAATCTTTGTTGGCTCATAACTTTTTAATGGCTTTTTATTTTACAATTCTGCTACCGTACAGACAAAATTAATAATAAGACAAAACGATAGAATGTTTAACTTTGGATGTACATAGTCAAACAGTGGAGTAAAACACTCCCGAAATTTGTATGGAGAAACTTCGGCAAAGTGTACCCTTAAGATCGCCGATAGTGAGGTAAAACTTTCTTTTTGTTAGGTAATAGATACTTTTTTTTTATGTTGCTGATTAGTGACCGCGTCTGCCTAGACTAGATCCGGCCTAGTGTCTGCCTAGTGCCTACCTATCCTGAAAACCAATGCACGCCACTGCCATCAAGTTGATGGAATCCCTTGAAGCTCTTCCAAAAATGTTTCCAAAAGGCTTTTGTTTTAATAAATTATTTGTCCATTTTTCGACATCATTATTTCAGTAGAAACAAATGCATTTTCATTCTCACCAGAAGTACTATCTGATGAATCAGCTTCCTCGACATGATATTCGATTTCAGAACACGATTCATCCTCATCCAACACTCCACAAAGAGAATTCAATATCACTATACAAATACGAAATAATTAGTCCAATCTTCAAACATAATCCCGTTCTGTGCACTCAACGTGAACGAGAAACGCGACAAAAAAAAATAATTGTAGGTCGAAAAATTTAAAATATTTTAATAAAATGAAACACAAAAAATATATTAAGCTCAAAACTCTGGAAACAGTCATGAAACATAAAATCTCAAAAAAATTGTTAAGTAGAGAGACAACTATTCCTAAAATGGGTCAAACTCAAAATGGACCCGAACACCGTATGAAGGTTAAGCAATGTTTATGAATAAACTGATGGCCTTGACTCTCGTATATTTTAATTTTGTATTGCATACATTGTAAAATATTGTGGATATGGTGAATGATCATTAGGAAATGAATCCGAAAAGTGTTTTGCAATTTGTGGCTTTTCTAGTACTCTAACTGCAGTTGTTCAAGAAGAGTTTTTGTAAATTATCCTTCTAAGAAACTACATCTATTGGTATCATAAATGTGAGAAATGACAATGTGAGCTGCCTGCACCATTTACCAAAATCTTTGAATGCCCTTAGTGATTACTCAAACAGTTAAGCACACACTCCTAAGAACTGTTCCTGTAACTAAAGTTAAGAAGCCTTTACTGCCCCATCTCAAAAATCCATCCTGTATAAAACGCCAGTCTCACGTGTTATTGTTTTTTAAAACAGATATAAAGAACGTCGACATTGTCGTAAACTACGATTTGCCAAAGAGTATAGACGAGTATGTGCACAGAATTGGCAGGACCGGTCGCGTGGGCAACAGAGGAAAGGCCGTATCTTTCTTTGATGCTGATCAAGTAAGTACCCCATTTTTTTTTATTCCAGAGCTGGTAGTGAAATTAATTTTAATATTGCAGAATGTTTTTTAAAGTGTGTCACTATGTCTAACCTATTGACAGCTTGGTTTAATACCAATTGCCGTGCCCCCTGCGCCCAGCCAGCCCATAAATCGAAAATTAAATACGTACAATGAATAGGGTTGTGCAATGAAATCAAAAACAATAAAGAACAACCTATGTTCGTTTTTTGTTTAAAAAACGTAGCATGGGCACGAAAACATGTATCGTAATCAGACTGGGGCAGTCAATAGATTAGAGATCTTCGGTTTTGGATGGGCCTCTTCAGCATCCAGAACTCGCGAGAATCATGCTACCTCAAAGATAACACACCAACAGACATTTTTAAATACATCATTTCTTAACTTTAAAAAACGACGTTGTCTATGAATAGAGCAATGTTTCTCCCTCTAATAGATTTAAGGGGCTTACATGACCTAAACTCAAAAAACGCAAGTTTTAGAAACAATAAAAGTATATGATCAACTACAGTAAACAAAATCAGAAAAATATATGATAGTCTTCAGGATATAAGCTAGGTAGATAGTGTTGAAAGCATAATACAACTAATTTGTTGTAATAGAAAAAATCATGAATATACCTCTAAAAACTTTTGTCGGATTATTCTACAAGCAACATACTAAAGCGCACTAGTGTTTTAATTTTTTAGTCCAACTAATAGATTTTTTGTGAATAGATAATTGTCTCATATTTTGCAATAAATTACCAGCGTTGTGTCATCGCTCATCGCGCTTCTCTTTCTTTACTATGCAGTCCGACAAAGACCGCGCTTTAGGTCATGTAGCCGCCTTTAGGTTATTCTATACTAGATACCTGTCTAACGTACTTACGTTATGTTATTGTGCAGGACATAGGACTTGTGGCTGATTTGGCGAAGATCCTAAAACAGGCAGATCAAACTGTTCCCGACTTCTTGCAAGGAGGTGGTACTGCCTCATATAAGGGCAACAAATACGGTGGCAGTGATATAAGAGTAAGTAATGTTTCAAACTCACTTTTAATTCGACATTACCTTTTGAACTATGTGGATGTTTGTTGAAACAAACTATTATGTTAGTTTGTACAGTTGGTTACTTAAATTCTTCCCTTATTGTTCACGCAAACAAAAGAGAGATGAATATGTAAGTGGTCGAAAGTAAAATTGATTAGGAATGTAGCTTGTAGTGTTCTAAGGGCCTTATTTACAGAACCTTACTCAAGAATCAAGCATTACTTAAAACTAATTTCAACCAATCAAATGGCTTTAAGTAATGCTTGATTTTTGAATGATGTTCTGTAATAATGCCCTTAGACTTTATAAAATCGCATTTGTTGTCTCAATTACAATGATAACAACATGACTTTTGCTCGCCAGGACTTCAACAATGCTTCAGCTGCAGTGGATCAAGGCCTGGAGCCTGAAGAAGAATGGTAGAGTTAAGGGACTTCTTGAAATTACCCTCGCTAGTTCGCGAGTAAACCACAGTGAAAGTTTATTTGATTATTTTTTTTGTGCAACCTGGTGGTGCGTGTATATAGAAGTGGTGCTTATGCGACAACTCCATTACGACTCCAAACGCATACTTAAACCGAATTTGTTCCCAGTGCTAGAAATACTAACACTTCTTAGTTTAGCAAGCCTCATCGTTATAAGACTGTAAACTATTTGACAAGTATTTTAAGTGTATGATTAATTTTAAGTTCCTCTTGATTATTTGTAAAATTTTGCATAAGTTCCATTGCTATTCACACATACATTCATCATCTTGTTGTACTTATGTTATGATTATTCATTTTATTCTTTAAACACATAAGTTTGTTTTCATTACTATTTGTTTATATTTTTAATACTTGTTTAATGTTTTTGTTTGTGTACTGCTTCCATACCAAGTTTAGGTAGCTACCAAGTCGAAATATAAGAACAAAATTTACCCCTGTAACTGGCAAATCTGTGATGTTATTTGTAAAGTTGCTCACTTTAAATTTTAAAGTAAATAGATTACAATTTCATAGTTATATCTTAATATTGTATAAGCATCTTCCAGTTTATATTATTTCGAGATTCATGACTTCAAAAAAAGTTTAAAATTTCAATTGGACGTAGTATTCTTGAATCTCGTATTATGTAAATGTACAAAAGGCATAAAAAAATACTTAATTTAAAATCATTGTTTAATACACTAAGTGTTTAGGCGAGCAATTCGCCTTAAAAAAACTTTATTTTCTGTACAAAGACCGAACTTAATACTTAGAAAGGTAAATTTATAATCTGTGATGATTGTTATAATAGAATAGGTTCTCACTTTCATACATCCAATGCCATAAAAAAAATTGTAGTAATAGTAGAATAGGTTCACACTTTCCACTTCCATACATCCAATGCCATAAAAAAAACATTTCAGTTCAAACAAAACAATTTTGTTTAGCAAGCAAGTCAATTCATGAAATTGAGTGTATTGACAACTATTTTTCGTACCCAGTACTTTCTGCCCTGTTTAGGAAATCACATATGTTGTGTACAAGGGGAGTACTTCTCATTAGATGTAAGACATTAATAATAAAAAATATGCAATAAGAAGGCACTGGTTTAATTTTCCTCTTTACATCTAATGTGATCAAATCACACAACCAACATTAACATACACGTTTTACAAAACGTAAATTCCACAGATGTCCGTGACTACCGCCGTCCCACCAACGCCAATCGCTTCCATATTTGGTACTAATAGTATTCGAAAAACAAAATTGGTATCTTAGTAGTTTTCGAGAAAATCGACTTCACTCCCTTCAGCAGGACCACCATGTGCGCCGAAAAAGGGGGCATGCTACAGCTATTCTAAGTATACAAATAATATGTACCCTTATGAGGGTTTATGCCGTACGGCATTTCATACAAACTTTCAAGCCCTTATTTTTCGAAATGAATGAACCGATTTTAATAAAACATACGCGTAAGCAGGATACAAAGGTCTAAAGTTACTTTTCGAAATGTCTTGTTTAAAAAAAAAGATAACTGGAAATGTCTTTCCATGGAAACTTTAAAATCGGTCAATTTGGCTGTAAGGGTCAATTTATACTAGCGCAGAGTCGAAGCGTCTATCCAAAACTGAACATAACAAATTCAACCTTAACTCCACAGCGTAACGCACACATTACTTCTGAGATTTTAAAAAGACGCGCGCATTCTTCGGAATTCTCGCGTCTGCGCGTGAACAACGCTGATTGGTGCGCGCGCATTCTCGCGTATCCCATGCACCCACTAGCGAACCTACGCGTCATCAGTCTGAAATTGACCTGCTTCGGTGTTGACCATTACTACACTTAAAAGAGTGCGCGCGTATTCTGGCGACTACGCGCGCATTCGCGCGGCTTCGCTTTAGTTGTAAAGAATTTGACGCTTCGACTCTGCGCTAGTATAAATTGACCCTTCACTATTTTTCGAAATTGTTCTCATGTAACTTTTTAGACCTTTGTATCCTGCTTATGCGTATGAAGCATGGCCAATGACGCCTCTGGCGCGTCATAAGTAAACATCTTGGGTGGCCCATGACGCGCGTGGTGCGTCATTTTAAAATTAACTTAAAACAAGCTTAAAAATTATGGGATTACGAAAACCACCATTTTTTATCCTACATTGAACAAAGTAGTTAGTGCGCCTGGCAATTAAGTTTTCATCCTTTAAAAAGGCATAGACAAAACGAATGGGGCCTGGCTAATGTGTTGGTGAAAATGAAGGTGGCAATGAATCGGTTCATTCATTTCAAAAAACAAGGGCTTGAAATTTTGTATGAAATGCCGTACGGCGTAAACGCTCTTAATGTGATTCATTTCGTAAAAAAAAAAACAGAACTGAAACATTTGTATTTACCGAGAAATCAACGATGATAACTTTTGCGCTCTTGTTCAGCAGGACCACTACTTTGAATGTTGATTCCAAGTTTGAGGAGCTTGTCGCTTTCCTCAAACCCACGTTTTGGCAAGGACAATAACAGTAGTGTCGTTTACAAATTAACGACACTACCAAGCCTATTTTGGATTAAATTGTACAGGTAACACAGCAAGTTCAAGTATAAACCACATAATAGTACGATTCTTTGCTAAGGGAGCAAACAGCTATTTTGAAGGCGAGAGTGTTTCTTTGAATCCGTAGCGCAGCGAGGGATTCAAAGTACGTCACTCGATGGCAAGCGACATCGTGGCAGGCCCAGACGGAGATGGCGGGATGAGCTGGACTCCTTCAACAAGAACTGGTCCTCAGCAGCTTTGAGCAGAGAGAAGTGAAAAGAGAGTAGGGAGGGCTTTGCCCTGCAGTGGGACATCACAGGCTAATAATAATAATAATTTAGTCGCTGTTTACGAGGAATACACTATACTCCGACTTTTAATTAGCTGCAGTAAAATTACACTTCTTAATTAATAACTCATATCGGACTGCGTTTAGAGATATGCATGTCAAATAAGTTTCGTTTGTTACACTATTCTGTACCTACTATAAAAAACAAGATTTGGTTGATGGCCACGAAAAAACATAAAGAGGCCAATTTCAGTCATGTAAGTAACACATAAGCTGTCATTTTACTGCAGCTAATTAAAAGTCCAACTATAGCTTTTTGAATAGTCGTGGTAAAAACAAATTATTATCACACCGCACTTGTGGGTTTGTGTATGCTTCCCTGTAAAATTACACGCAAATCCCGCCGGTTAAAATTTTGGGCTAGGGACGACAGGCTTTTGCAGGCCTCGATCTCAGAATAGCAGATTCTCAAATTACCAGATCACCTCTAGGATGTAGTACTGCCTACATTGAAAATTAGTACTCTGCAAGATAAAGTTAGTACCTAAAATTCAAAATTAGTACTCCAGTAGTTTACGAGATATAACTATGCCATGCCAATGGTGGGGTGGAGGTTATCACGGTGTTAAATTTTAATTTCAAGATTTCCCTATTAAAAACTGTGATTTTTTCCCAAAATACAAAAATTAGTAAGTACTCCTAAAGAAGTTTTAGTGACCAAAAATTCAGAATCCTAATTGTTGTATTTTAAGAGAAATTAGCTTTCACTACTTTTCCATACTAAATCTCCGCGTATAACCCGACCAAATTAAGTTGTCAATGGTATTGAGCTGTTTAAGAGATGACGTAGTACACTCGTGCACTTGGATGGATGTCACTTAACTTTTTATTAAATTGACATGATAAAATGTTAATTTGAATTAAGTACCTATAATTTGACTCAATTCTTATGACAATATGTACTTCGTACATCGTTCGACATAATTATTCTAACTTTAAATTCTCAATTCAGAAACAGAATTCAGAATGTTTAATAATGAAAAACGTGCTAAAAGAAAATGATCGGTCGTGGGATCGCCCGCACTTGGGGATGGGGTCCGCTAAGCATGGCGGGCTGATACCAGTCGGGGGTGCGGCATATACAAGTATCTCCCGGGTCCCCGACTTATGGTAGTAGAAGGAACAGTGGGGTTTTAGTCGGTAAAAAAATAAAAGTTAGGGCCCCCTCCCCCCGGGAAACAAGCCCTATATTGATATGCTGGCGTCTGTACCCGACACCCTGTATTCCTAAACAAAATATATTGATAAAATAAACTATATCCTTATGTTCTATTTTATTGATAATAGGTACAAAAATCTGATTCTTATGAATATTACGTACTTACCTACTGTTTGTACGAAATCTTAAAACTACATATCACATTACTTTGTTAAAAACTACGTTTTGTTCAAAACATTTTAACTTCCTCGAGTCTATAACTCGAAGAAGTTAATATCACTTATCTACTAATAAAACCACATTGGAAAAGTCAGACCAACAATCCCCTCATCAGGGCCGTAAGACTGACAGCGATGAGGGGAGTTGGCGATTCACGCCGCAGTGTACATCGATTTGAAGTGGGAGCAATAACTTCGCAATCGCCACCCGGTGGCAACTGGGAATTTTATTCCCGATTGCCACCTGGTGGCAATCCATGTAGGGCGCGACTGGGAATATGCCGCTAATTCAGAACGACGTAAAATGTACTAAGCTGCAGCCAAAGGCTCATATTGTGATGCTACGTTCCATCTGTAATATTGAACGAATCTGAAACAAAAACAAAACAGTAGGTATACAATCATAAATTTTCTCGATAGATAGAAAACATCTCGAACTTCTATTTCCATGCATTTTCGATTTATCCATACCTATCATATCCATCCATACTTACAAACTAACCGTCTCTCTATCTGTCTATCTACCTTTTCACACCTTATCGGCTAAACGGATTTGGATGAGATTTGGCAGACGGAAGTCCCTGGCCTGGGTTAGGGTTTATGATACGTTCTCATATTATAATTTCAGACTAGTTGTGTATAAATTCGTAGATGATAATAATTATATTACTTATACCAGTATAAGATAAACGTACCTACCTATCTAGTTTTTTTATTTTTTACAATAAACGACCCATGACTGCATGTACAGGTTGCGACGCAAATACCCGACTCATGGATGTTTATTTTTATACAAATATCAATTAAAAAAACACGGAACAGGTATTGTAGGACAAAAATCTGGTCTCGATGACATTTCTTAAATCTTATACAAGGTTTTACCCTACCCTATTGAGATGTAGATTTCTCAACTTTAAAATCAACGACATGATTTTATAAAACAATAATGTCCTTTGGAACCATGTTGTCGATTCTGTTTGTCTCTACTGATCCCTCACAACGGATCACTCTGTATACAAATATATGTACCACTAGGTATCATGTTTAATTACTCGTAAAGTTTGCTGGACCAGAAAAGTTGGGCACAACGGGTAGCTACATTCACGCTACATTAATAAAAACTTAATTGTGTGACCAATTACTTAAATAAATTTTGATATACTTACGATAAGCATATGACGCAGATTGCAGTAACTGCACTGCTCAGTATGTAAATTGATCCTGGGAATACAGCTACGGTAACCTGATAGATCGAGTTGTATATCAAAGGTGCAACCAACGGACACAAGCCTTCAATCGCAGACATCAATGCAAAAACTTTGGCTATGTCCACAACAGGTAGAATTTTTGTCAAAAATGATCGGATTAAAGGCGCAGATAGCCCTTTCAGCGACCCTACGGAAGCACCTGAAATGTAAAATGTAATGCTATAAAAATTCAATAAGACAGATTTCCAAAAATAAAATGGTTGGTAGGTAATCATCATGCAACAGATAGATCAAGTTTCATTCACTTGACAACAAATTAGAAACGTTATCCTTTTTTATAAGCCTGTGTTGTCCCACTGCTGGCAGGGCAAAGGCCTCCCTTTCCTCTTTCCACTTTTCTCGGTCTACTGCGATTGTGAGCCAAAGCGTTGGATTATCTTATCTGATAATATTATGACGTGTCACCGTTACATTTTTTTTTGGTCCCTAACATGTCGCTAATAACACAATAACAAAATGCAATGATAATTTATTTGTTGAATTTATGGCAACCGCATAGGCAACGTATTGTGATACCTACAGCCTCGTATAACAATCCTACTTTTACAAATGATAATATTATGACATGTCACCGTTACATTTTTTTTTGGTCCCTAACATGTCGCTAATAACACAATAACAAAATGCAATGATAATTTATTTGTTGAATTTATGGCAACCGCATAGGCAACGTATTGTGATACCTACAGCCTCGTATAACAATCCTACTTTTACAAATGATAATATTATGACATGTCACCGTTACAATTTTTTTTTGGTTGCCAACGTCGCGAATGACACAATAACAAAATGCAATGTTAATTTATTTGTTGAGTTTATGGCAATCGCGGCATCGTATTGTACCTACAGCCACATAAAACAATCCTAACTTTACAAATGATAATATTATGACATGTCACCGTTACAATTTTTTTTTGGTTGCAAACATGTCGCGAATGACACAATAACAAAATGCAATGTTAATTTATTTGTTGAGTTTATGGCAACCGCATAGGCATCGTATTGTGATACCTAGAGCCACATAAAACAATCATATCTAACTATACAAATAGCTATTAATGTTATTGTAGGTACCTATGAACTAATAGCAAGAGCGAGTCATATATGAGCATTAGAAATATTTGCAATTGCAACTTCAATTATAATACCAATCCGTATCCATATCTTCACGCTTATACCGCTGAACCGATTTAGATAAGATTTGAGATAGTTTCAGTCCCGGGAGAGGACATAGGATAGTTTTTATCCCGATATTCCCACGGGATCGACACTTATATGGGCGCTGCTAGTATTATATATAACTAGCTGCGCCCCGCGGTTTCACCCGCATAAGTTTCGATCCCGTGGGAATATCGGGATAAAAAGTATCCTATGTGTCAATCCGGGTTATAGACTATCTGTGTGCCAAATTTCATCCAAACATGTTCAGTAGTTTTTGCGTGAAAGAGTAACAAACATCCATCCATCCTCACAAACTTTCGCATTTATAATATTAGTAGGAAGTAGGATACTCGTACTTATACTAACATAATAATATCGCGCCTGTATTCCCTGAGGGGTTAGGCAGTGGTGCACCTACAGTACACCCACATTAATTGGTACGTCACTTACCTACTTGTATTAACAAATAACAACTTACCCAAATACATATGCCATGATTTTGTAGCAAAGGTTCTGACAACGTAATCTATGATATTTGTTATAAATGCTAAGTTAGCAATGACTAAGTCACTTCTTCTTAGTATTTTCTGGAGAACTACGATGCCTATAAACGAACCGACGAAGGCTACCGTTGTGCTTAAGGCTGAAAATTGCGTGAATTCCTTCATTGCCCAGTGGAGTTGTTGTCTTGTGAACAAGTATTCCAACGGTGAGATACCATAGAGTATGAATATTGACAGACTGTTAGCTACTGTTAAGAGAAGTACTTGTGCTCGCCCATTGTTAGGTCGTCGTTTAAAGCATTCCCGCATCATCTCTTTGACTAATAAGAAGTCTAATACTGATGTGATACCACCCTGGAACAAAGTATAAACGTTTAGCTATATCATAAATACTACCATATATAATAGTAGGTAGGTTCACCTAAGTATTCGTAATTCAATACAACACCCCGAAATGCAAGTCCTTCGTGGTGGCTATGCGGGAAAAACCTTGGAAAGGCCGGTAAATACCTACATAGATAGTTTGCTGGGGACTTTTTGTATCGCCGGCGCCCGCCGCGCCGGTTGTTAGTCATCTGTTAAGTATAACTCATAAAGCCATTAGGTTCATCATTAAAATTACCGACCAAACGTTTGGTTTCGACCAAAAAAAACAAGATTCGGCCGCAGTTTCGGTTTCGGCCAAAAATGGCCCAATCTTCGGCCCAACTGAAACTGGCGTATGGCGTTTATGAGCTGTTGATTTTGATAGTATATGAACGACAGACAGACAGACAGCATAGACTTAGTAATGGGGTCCCGTTTACATCCTTTTTTGTACAAAACCCAAAAAAATAAGTGTTTTCTTATTAATAGAAGTTATTTCATTTCTTAGCAGACATTTTTAGTTTCAACGAGTAGGGATTTTTTCTTTTGGATACAAGCTTTAAAGGCTGATTGCTAAAGCTAAACTTTTGCGGGGTTAAGAATTGAACCGAGCATCCGAAAAATTACTAAATCGCTAATCGCAAAAGCTAACAATAGCATATCTGCTAAGGCCCTTATTTAGTTAGGGCCCATTTTTTTATCGTCATTATTTTATGTGAAAATCTGTTCCTTGAAATTTTTACAGTTTCTCACACAAAAACTGGCAAAAGTATTGTTTTTTCCTTTGGGCAAAAGAAATCTGATGATTACAAAATCAGCCCTTAATCAAATTGTTTGTAACAATCTACGAAAAACGACGGGTCACAGAAAATAATGTCATTTATCTAACTTATTCTTCAGTTCATAAGTTTCGGTTTCGGCCGAAACTAGAAGAGGATACGAAGGTTCGGTTACCGTTTCGGTTTCGACTGAAAATCGTGTTTCGATCGGACACTAATTGAGATGCTAGTGGGCCTACTTGCAAATGAAACACAAAAGAGACAGAATTAACAGAGGATTAGTAATTTAATAATCCTCATATTTATAATTATAAGACCCGATAGCTTCAAACAGCTACGTGGATTTTTAATGCGAAATAAATAAACAAAATATGCTTGTCGGTAATATAGGTGCTTATAGATTATATCTAGATAAAAACAGCTGCAGATAGAATCATTATTATCAGGTCTATGGCTCATGTGTTTAAAACTGAAATGGTGATTCAATATTGTATTATTACTTAATAGTTAAGTATTTATTAATCCGACGGTTATACTCGTAAGTGGGGTCTATCATGTGCTGTGGCCTTGCGAGATTTTTCTTGTGCTTGTATATATAATTTAAAAGAGTGTCCATGGAGTTTCTTGCCCGTTCTTCTCCATAGGTACCTACGCTTTGGAATGGGCAACTCGCTTCATATTTTCTGACTGACCGACTTCTTTATAATTTAAAAGTGCCTGTAAATGGTTTAATTGAAATAAATGCTTTGAGTTTGATTCGTATTAAAGATGAGCAGCCGAAAGTGGTCAATAAAATGTGGCTCAGTAGGACCACAGGGATTCCCTGTAAACACCTGAGATTGTGGTAAATAGTCCCTGCTGGCCAAAACCTTATCTGTACTGTTAGTAGTATGTATAAAAAAAAATTGTTTCACCTCGAAAAGGCACACTGAAATGTTAACAATGATGACATTTACCTATTTGTCGTTAAACGTCCCATGTGTCTATTATTGTAGCACTATTTGTAAAGCAAAAAACAAGAAATAACTAAAGCTTAGGTCACCTTTGACTAAATGCCGTTTCCAAATTCGTTTAAATACCTATCTAAACGTGTACCTAAATTGTTTTTTTTTTTTTATAGCATCACGCAGGTCCAATCCATAAGGTCTTTGGCTGCTTATCCGCCGAGGTAATTAATTACGTAACACACTATAAGTAGCAATGGCTTTCATTTTGACAGTTCAACAACATACATTGCGTTATTTAAGTTGTTGTTGTTATGACAAGTTTTTCGAACATTATGAAGCAGTATCCTTCAAAATTATTCAGATTGAGATTAATAGTGTGTTACGCAATTAGGGTGTGGGTTTTCCTGTGGATGCCTTATTAAATTAAGGCCTACAGCCACAGGGGGTGCGACGTGTTCGTAGGTTAAACCTACCTTAAATAACAATAATGAGATCTAAATGACCTACCTGTATGGCCCCAGCCAAAGATTCCCTTAAGCATACATTAGTGAATACATATGCTATTACATTTAATGCCGTGGCTATAAGTATTAAATACACATTTCCAACAAGTCTTAGTACGTGAGAGCTTAGTAGAGATCCTACTACACTTCCTAATCCCACAGACGCTTCCAGGATGGTCATCCTGGAACATAAACACAATTAAATATAATGTTGCCACAGTTAATTTCTGCGTGGTCATATTTACTTTACCTAATAGATCTATTCTCAGTCGAGGTGATGTCAGTCAAGTAACAAAATGCACCAGTAAAAAATATGGTAAAACCGCCAGTAAGGGAGTAAGGAATAGCAGTCACTATGAACCACCAGGGACCCAAGTTGTCCATCATGCTGTAGACGACCGTCAGCCCTGCAGACATCGCTATACCTAAAAATTATAAAACAGGCTGCAATAATATGGTACCTTGGATTAAAGGTTCCCGCAGACATGCGCGACGCGACGCGAGTAGAACAATTTATATGAAAACTTTATGGAAATTCCTCTACCAAAATCACGTCGCACTGTCGTGTCGCGCCTTTCTGCGGGAGCCTTAAATTACATAAACAGATAAGGTACCTACTTAGAATCAATTAACTTAAACTGCGGACAATCACGAAGCACGGTTTTTCGTGTTGCAAATGATTTTAAAAGAATGTCCGTCAAGCTGGCCCTGCATCCAGACTTTAGGTACCTATCTAATTAACAGGAAACCACAAAAGCTATAAATGAATCCAAAACGTCGGTGCTTGTATACTATAAAAAGAAAATATGTACCTAACTATGTGTGTAGTTGTCGTGATATGAGTGGGACAGGCCTGAAAGCGTCAGGCTGTCCTGGCAATGGGTGCTTCTAACTTTAGTATAAAAGACGTAGGTACATTCGATTGATACATCTCTTATCAGCCAGGAACTTTCTAAAGCCAGGAGTCGGGCCAGCCAGACAGACATTTTTAATTATGTATTTAGGTTATTAGATAGCTGAATCGGCGATTGTAACTAACAGATATAATCGGTAATAGTCGTAGTTGTAGGTACTTACTCCACAACTACAATATGCGGTATTAGTTATTCAGATTACAGAACAATGGAATTAATGAAACCACAATTATAATTTTATTGTTTTTGATGTTGGCTAGCAGTATTTTGTTTTTAAAATGCGAAAGCAATGTAGTATCTGGTTTGTCTGTGGTTGTAGAATGAAGTTGTTAGAGGGGAGAGCACAAGGTCAGTAAGCAAGTTTAATCTAGAATCCAATAAGCCGAACATGGACTTAACTGAACAAAAAAAAAAGTACTAAGCTGTTAGTAGGTTAAAGTAGAAAAACTTGCAGATTGTTACAAAATATCCGTTTACGTACTAGGGTACGTAAACGGATATTTTGTAACAATCTGCAGGTATGCTGGAAGACATTTCTTATGAAATAAGCATCACCTTTGTACACACGGCTACACATCAAGCTATACATAACCAGTATAAGCTGACTTCTGATTGTAAAAAAACCTACACAATGCGAGGTCAGCCAAAACTGGAAATGTATAGCTTGATTTGTAGCCGTGTGTACCTATTTTTCTGTTCTGTTTTTTCTTGTCTGTTTTATATGTTTGTACATAAATGGCAAAAGAAAAAAAAAAGTTAACTCCACGTAGGCGTGGAGCTAACTTTGTATGTTTATTACTAAGCTAGATAATGGACATAATTTTGCGTAGTTTATAAAACGAATAAGATAATAATTATGCAATACCTACACTATTGGTTTGCGAGCAGTCTAGACTAACGATTTGTTGCTGAATGTTGGCTTAATATATAAGCATTCAATGCTAATTTTGATGTAATTGACCTTCAGAAGGATCAACATGTGGTATCTGCCTGCGATTAAAAGGTTAAAATTACAAAAAAAAGCGGCCAAGTGCGAGTTGGACTCGCACACGAAAGGTTCCGTACCACCATACAATATTTAACACTACATATAAAATAACGGCAAAAAAATCACGTTTATTGTATGGGAGGCCAGCTTAAATATTTATTTTATTCGGTTTTTAGTATTTTTTGTTATAGCGGCGACAGAAATACATATTCTGTGAAAATTTCAACTGTCTAACGATCACGGTTCATAAGATACAGCCTGGTAACAGACGGACAGTGGAGTCTTAGTAATAGTGTCCCGTTTTTACCCTTTGGGTACAGAAACCTTAAAAAAGGTTAACGTTAAACTGGTTCTGTTCGGTGTCAGTTACATTTTAGCGCACCATTAAAACCTTAAACCTGCTGAAGTGGAAAGAAAAACAAAAAGAGAAAAGCAATTTAAGCAACGGTTTGACAGAAATTATGTCCCAATATAAAAGGACACTTATTTATTAGTCCACAAAAAAGGTTTTTAAACAAAATGCTGATTGAAAACAAGCGATTGGTATTTGGACTTTAAAGTGGTTTCAAACCCCCAAATTTAGCATCAAAAAGATGAAAAAATACTTAGGGCGCATTCGACCAAACTTTTATACCTAGAATAAGTCTTATTCTGAGAATAATTATTGAATTTTTGACAGTTAGTCCGTACTAGAACTGTCAGTCGTCAATTTTATTCCAAGAATAAAAGTTATCTGACTTTGGTAAAATCAGCCCTTAGTCTTAATAAACATTCTAGAATAAACGAAATGAAATTAGAAATCGTTTAGAGGTTACTAAGACACCGAATAAAATAATATCACGAAAAACTTGAACTCAGCTGGGTTGGTAAACAAATAAACTCGCTATACCTACCTATGCAGATTATTTACGATAGGTACCTAAATTAAATTAGGTAGAAGAGTTTTAAATAACAACTGCATAATAAAATCATAATGTATTAAACTTTTATGGCAGATAAATGTCGCGTTTATGTGTTCAATATTATTTTTACACAGATTTTAGAAAAAAGGGTGTTATGTAGATACTTTTTACGTTTAGTCTTATTACCGACTTCAAAAAAAGGAGGAGGTTCTCAATTCGGTTGTACGTTTTTTTTTTTATGTTTTTTACCTTAGTAGGTACGCCGTCATTTATGAACCGATTTGGAAAATTCTTTTTTTATTTGAAAGGACATACTTCCAGATTGGTCCCATTTTTGTCAAAATCTAGTTCTGATGATGGGATCCATGAGGAATTGAGGGAACTCCTCAAATATTATAGGCATACATATAGCAATTTTGGTATTTTCATTAACAATTCAAGCATTTGCATTCAGAAAGTATAATTTGGTGAAGTGGAACTGATGATGAAGACCACAGATGGCCATCGGAACTACTCAATGACAAATATTTCACGGGTAGCGATTCGATTGCTTTAATATGGTTGCTAAGCAATTTATGTTCGTCACAATGTGGGTCACATTTTTTTAATTTTTATTATTCTCTCTGTTGTGTTAGTTTTTGTCTAGGTCTGGCAGTTTGAGTAATTTATGTGGCCTACCCAAATGTCCTTTCTTTGGTATTGTTCGTCGAATCGTTGAGCTCCTTAAGTTTTGAGTTGAGCTACACGATTTCTGACAAATGCGTGCACTGACTGGACAGGTCCTCTCAATCTGTGTGGTTCTTTCCTCAAAAGACCATCTCAGACATCGATCTACATGGTCTTCATATAACCTGACCAAGATTATGATGTCTGGACTTTAAAAGAGACTGTGACCTCTGAGTTTGTTTCGGCCTTTCTTCTCAGAGTAGTCAGATAGGAAACGCCGACCTCATCTAGTTTTTTTTATAAAAAATATGATTGACGTGTAAAAGTGTTTGTACAAACCTACTTACAAAATAAAATCATTTATCATTTATCATTTATCATTATCATTAATGCGTATGGTGAAGTGAAGCTGATGGTGACTTCACCATCAGCTCCAGTTCTTCTGGTTCTTACCAGGAGAACTCCTCAACAATTAACGTCCCAGCGTCGGGAAAAGCAATATTTTGTAACTGGTGATGAGCAGTTGACATTAGGGTTTGAAACGGTATGCTCTCGAGGTGGTCCCATTGTCACCAAGTCAGATTCTGATGAAGGGATCCCGTGAAAGTCGAGGAAAATCCTCTTTTGTAGGCATGTACAATGTGTTAGTTGAACTCTCTCAAATCAAATGAAACCTATAGATGATTCAAGTGTTTGAGTCTGGGAGTCATCACTTACCTATACTCCGACTTTTAATTAGCTGCAGTAAAATGACAATTCTTAATAACTCATTTCGGACTGCATTTAGAGATATGCATGTCAAATAAGTTGTTGTTGTTGTTCGTTTGTTACACTATTCTGTACTAGAAAAACATGGTATGGTTGATGGCCGCGAAAAAACAAAAAGACGCCAATTTTAGTCATTTAAGTTACACATAAGCTGTCGTTTTACTGCAGCTAATTAAAAGTCCGACTATAATGCTACCGAGCCGTCGATGGTAGCCACAGCAGTCCTTAACTGTTAGGAGTTAGGAGATACGGCAATATGTCGACAGAAACTACTTAGCAGTTCTTGGATAGACGTGGACTTGAAAACAATCGTCTTCTATTTTCCATTTCTCGTAATGATGTAACGGGACGAACAGGTCCCGCATCTGATGATGGTAAGGGCTTGTAATTGTCGAAAGAGCTTGTAATAGGCCTAATTGAATAAAAGTATTTGACTTTCACTTATCATCAGCTCAGCAGCATTAAGTGATGACTCTCAGACAACACCTATCGGTCCATTAAATTCGTAGAAAATTGGATGTGACAGACGGACAGACAGACAGACACTCGAGTGATCCTATAACAGTTCCGATTTTTCCTTTTGAGGTAAGGAACCCTAAATAGTGAAAAATAACTTTAATTTCAGAAGTCGGTGTCAAAAAACGAAAATGCAGAACCAACGACACCGACTTCTGAAATTAAAGTTATTTTTCACTTTGTAGTGTTTTGTTGGAAGTCGGTTGTTTTTTTTTGTAAAAAAGTTTTTTATTTTGTACTAACAACATACCTTCCAACACATTATTGTTGTTGATAATCAAACAGAAATTATATAATACTGAGTGATTAAGCTGTTGAAGACACACAGGCAACCTACTTTATTATCATTGTTCTCAATGTCAAAAAACTCAATATCACTGTACAGTTAATTCAAAAAGCACTTACCGAAAAGTGGCCACACAACCAGCGGTTTTCGTCCATACGTATCAGACCAAACGCCCAAGAAGAAGGACAATATGGCCGGCACTACTGCCTCTATGATACTCCTGATGGTGCCCACAATGGTCGCATATCGTTGTACCTCGGCCTCGAGATGATGGGTCTCGTTGTTCTTATCCAGAGATAGAAATGGCTTGCATTCCTCGACGGAGTAATGCAAGGAGTGGAGGCATGTTCGGTAAAGTAAAATGTTACTTATCGCCGCTCCTAAAAACATATCAAATCAATTAAGAATTACTGATAACGTGCACAGAGCTTGCCCAATACACAAAAGAAAATTAACACTATTTTGAAATATATAACTCATAGGACAGTAGTAAGATACAAATAATTAGAACTAATTTCAAAGAAACTAAGTATCTACTTGACATTTAAAGCACAAGAAAAACCTGCAGTTGGAAGCCGTTACATTTATGATAGATATATTAGTTTTATCTTAGGAAGGTCTTGCTAGATTGTGGAGGTCAGATAGGCAGTCTCTCCATGCCAAATACTGGTATTCAGCTGCATTTGGTTAGTCTGGAAGCCGACCCCAACATAGTTGGGGAAAAGCTAGGCAGATGATGAGGCAGGGGTTGATGTTTAGTTATCTCAAACCTCTAACGATACTCGCTTCTCTCTAATCTAGCCATAAACCTACTTACATCAATGATGTCGTTGAATGTGCAATTCAGGTACGTTTATTTACGAATTCAGTTCTGTAAGGCCACGGAACATATAAATTTACCTGTTCCGTGTGTAAGGCACATGAAAACGAGTCTTAGGTCCGGAATTGAGTTTAACTAAAGGAAAGACTTTTAAATTCATCAATCTTTACTTCATCTTTTAATTGCATTTTTTTGGGTGCCGTACCTTAAAGGAACAAAATGGATTGGACGATTACTTTATAGTCCGACTATCAAAATTAAAGTCAAAAATTCACCCTGTATAAGTCAATGGTTAGGAGTCAGAACTAGTGTCCGACCGAAACACGATTTTCAGCCGCCAAAATGTCGATTGAAAAATTAGCCCCAACTTATAATATGTGCCTTAGCAGACTTGCCACTGTTACCATTTGCAATTAGCGATTTAGTTTCTTTTCAGAAGCTCGATACAGCAGCAACGCTTTATCTCTCCGCCAGACAATTCAGCAAAAGGTTTTTTTTTTTAACCGTACTGAAACGAAACGATTCGCCAAAACGCGATGCAGCGTCGAAGTAATTGCTGAAACGTATCATTTTGCAATCGTGACCGCCGGACGCAGAGTTGATAAAATGCATCCTCTGTTGCCTAGAACTTGTATATTCTTCCGAAAAGCTAATAAATCATACCTAAATCCCTTCTCGCTGATACTAAATGTAGCGTGTCTGCTAAGCACCTAAATGATTTATTTTTTTATAAATTGAAGTATTTTTTAATAAAAAAACGGGGGATTAAAAAAACAGGGTTTACTTATGTTACCCTGATTTTTTGGATTTGATACAAAAAGGGTGAAAACGGGACTCCATTACAAAGATTACGCCGCTGCCGTCTGTCTATCTATCAATCGTTCGTATTCTATTAAAACAGAGGATTTACTCCCTAAGCACGAAGTCGTAGTTTGGGTAGAGTAGGAAACGCCTGTAACTTTTACAGGCGTTTCCTACTACGTATCACTTACGGTCACAAGATTAGTTCGTTGCCCGAACATGACAATGAGCATGACAACACGATTTGACAGGTGTTGACCCCTACTCCTGATGTGTTTTGCCCGTCCGAAAAATTGAATTTGGCAATATTATTTTGATTTATCAACTGCTTTTGGTTTTACCCGTATTTGTAGCCCCCCAAACAGTAAACGAACGCCAGTTTCGGCCACTTTTTGTCCAAAAACTACGGCCGGAACCTGATTTTTTGGGAGAAACTGCAGGCCGATACTCTTATATTTTGTAATATTTTTATACACGGGTTCGAACTGAGATAATAATGATTTGGGGTAGGTACCTAATTACCCAGAGTACCTACCTAGTTGGTACTTACCTACTTTCATAATATTGTAATTAATAAATATAAAAATATCTAAGTACATAATCTACAAGAAATTAAATTAACGAGGAAACATAAAATAAAGCGAATTTCACTAAATTTAGCTGCTTCTGATAGATAACATTTTAGTTGTCATACCATACTGATTAATTCTGCTCAATATTTCATAAACATTCATTCATTATTATCTGTAAAAGAAGGGAAACCTGATTTGAAATTTATTCTTATCTTTACCATGACACAACATTTATTTAAATGATAATGCGGTTATTTTTTCGTAATTTGTTAAACCTTAGTGAAGGTTTATCTAAAAAATATTACTTTCTATTTGGATAAGTACCACTCTACTGGATAGAGTGGTAAAAATAGCAATTACGAAATATGAGTGTACACTAAAAAAATTATATGACACCCTCAAAGGAACCAGTGTTATTACATAATCAGCCTATAATGTTCTCACTGCTGGGGCACGCGCCTCCTCTCGGTGAGAGGGAGTGGGCCGTATTCCACCACGCGGGTCCAGTGCAGGTTGGTAGATGTCACATGTCTTCGAATTGTTGGTTCTAGGACATGTCGGTTTCCTCACGATGTTTTCCTTCACCATTTGGAGAGCAATGGTGATGAAATAATTACACAAATTAAAGCGCTTGTCTGGGTTCGAACCTACGACCTTACAACTCGTTAGTCGCGGCCGTTACCACTGAGCCACCACTGCTCTCAGCACCAGTGTTAAGTAGCTTCAATATGAGAAGACAATTACCTAACCATTTTAACTCATATTCAGAATAGTGATACTAAAACTTTGTTGAATGTACTGCATATTTTTATTAATTAAGGTAGAGTTTACATAATTTAAGTTCATACAATATAATGTTAATAAATTGGTTTGACCTCCTGTTTGTTTAATTAAAACTAGCAGTACTTACATAAAACAAAGCCAATTAAAACGAAACAAGATTTGCATTAAAAAAACAAGTACTTTTCTGTAAACTGCTTATGGTATAATATTGTTTGTGCTCTTAAGGTCTCTACATCCTGAATCTCAAAGAATATGCCCTTTTAATTATTTCTGCCACATTAATAAGTAAGAGTTTTCTTTTCTATTTTTTTTTTCAACATTCTTCAGACTTCTACTTCACTTGGCACATAGCCACTATTGTAAAGTTAATTAATTATCCAATTATGCAAGTTCAGCAAAAAACTGAGAACAACACTGATATTTTGACACTGAAAATAGTGTAAATAGGTATTATGTAGGTATGTTTCATTAGTTACTTGTACAGACGCCAGCACATCAAGCTAAGTACTACAATATGTCAAATTTCTTTAATAAATTTTCAACATTATCCCTAAAGCATAAGGTTCAAAGTTGATTGGGAATATTTGACAGTTTCGGGTAGCTTGATGTGCTGGTGTCTGTTCATAAACGTAGTCAGACATTAGCAATAGACAAATTACTTAATTATAGTAATAATGAGACAAGGATACACATATTATTAGATCCAGCGTGCCGCGGTAAATGAGACAGAAATATTTGTCTTTTTTAACATTATTTTATTAAATTATTATGTAAACTTTATAACTGGCCCCAGTTATTAGCTATAGAATGAGGCCCAACAAAACGGCTGTCATCAGCTGGCACAGTATCTTCTATGTCCATAAATTGCTGGTTGCTATTTTCGCATACGATAGCGTAATTTTAATCCGCGTTGCATTAAAATACATACCTAGAGAACAGACATTTTCCAAACATATTAACTTGTGGAGTGGTATAAATTATTATGCTATTTTCGAAAACTTGGTTTTTTAAAACATTTTTACTTATATGTTCTCGTACACAAATAAATCTCAGATACTAATAGACTTACCAGAGAGCGACATTCCCATCATCACAACAAACAAAGGGAACTCCATCGTAATAGCAAATCGTTTTGCCGGCAATTCGCTAATTGTATTAACATTAGAGTTACTTTCAGTGAGGCGTTCTTCATCTTGAGCCATTGTGCTGTAATAGTTTAAAAACAACTGATGACGCACTGCTGAAATTATTTATTTTAAAGTATTCGTCAAAAGAACAAAGATATTCTAATTCAGCGATTTCGTAATTTGCATGCAAATAATTATGCAGGTACATACCTATTCTGAAAGGGCTAGCGAATACAAAAACTCAGCTAATTATCCTACTGTTTTGCTAAGAATTTGAGCTATCCCCAAAAATAGTTTGCGTACAATCCTTGTGTAAAATACTACTAATTCAAACCAAAGTACACTTTGATTCAAACTACGATACGACGCGACACACACCCAAACAAACCAATGTATACTTTATTGCTATTTGCTATAGAATGTATGAGAACACAACACAACACAATTTCATTCAAACGTCTAAACTTCACTTGCTCTGTCTTGCTCTGTATTCGCGGGTTGGTCATTATTGAATGATTCGCGAGTTATTGTTCTGAGGATTCGCGGTATTTCGCGGTACATGCAATGTCAAACAAACTTGACATTGACAGCGTATGTCAGATTGTCAATGTCATTGATGACGTGATGTTTTTTTTTTTACAATTTCTGCTGTTACCAATAGTAATAATTTAGGGTACGTTCCGAATTGGGATTATAATCAATGTAATCGATTTGAGCGTGCTTAAACCAGTACCGAATTAGCGTGAGCGCGATTGCGCGATAATGATGTCCGTGAATCGTCATAGATGACGTCAATACTTGTAATAATATCACCGTGAGCGCTGTCAAAAATGACCACTGTCATTTTTGACAGCGTGTGTGTGTGTGTGTGTGTGTGTGTGAAGATGAGGATGTGTCAGTGTGTGTTTTGTTTTGAGTTGCATCATAATTATCTTTAAATTAAACTACGTGGCATTTTTCGAAATTGTGCTTCTGGCTGACAGTCGCCACCTAACCAAAGAAGAAGAAATGTGGTGTTTAGACAAAGAAATACTGTAATAATATCGTTTTGACATTGAGTAAGCACTGTGAGCGCGTTCACGAGCGTTCCGAATTGTTGACAGCTCTCAGCTGTCATAAACGTGATATCTAAATCGGATTGCCGAGACGATCAGTCACGACACGAACATCTTCAGTCAGAGTCAGAGTCCAAAATACGATTGGAGAATATGAATACTAATAAAGTTAAAGCAGGCGTTGCGTTTATCCTTGCAATATCTTTATGCAAAAAGTAGAATACCCATTTAATCTTGTTCGTGAAATTGAAACAAACGAAGATGTTGACTATCAAAATTATTATATTAAGTCCTTACATATGAAATTAGCGTTTTGTACGGGAGGAATATAAAGTTTTTATTTTTTTTGTAAAATATATTTAATTAATCAAAGTATGCACCGTTGTTATCTATGCACTTTTGCCATCTCATAGGTAGTTCATTGATCCCTTTACTAAAAAAACCATGGGGGCGAGAATCAATGAACTCTTTGAAGGCGGTTTGGACTGCCGCATCGGTGTTGAATTTTTTCCTTGTAGGAAGTTGTCCAAATTCCGGAAAAAATGGTAATCTGTTGGAGCAAGGTCCGGGGAGTACGGTGGATGTCGCAGTCATTCCAATTGTAGCTCATCTAACTTAGTGGTTGTTTGTTGTGCAGTGTGTGGTCTTGCGTTGTCGTGAAGCAGCAGTGGCCTAGAGCGATTGACCAATCTCGGTTGTTTAGCAACTAGTTTTTCCTTCATGGTTTGCAGTTGCTGACAATAGATATCTGCCGTAATCGTTTGGCCAAATTTTTGAAAGCTATAGTGAACGACACCGGCCCTAGTCCACCAAACACTCACAAGTAACTTTTTCTGCGTCAATTTTCGTTTAGGGCAGGATTTGGCTGGTTCTCCAGGGTTCAGCCATTGCGACGAGCGCTTCCGATTATCAAACAGTATCCACTTTTCATCACAAGTAATGATTCGATTTAAAATCCCTTCATTATTGTGTCGGTTGAGCAAAGTAACACAGCAGTCGACGCGTGTTTGCAAGTTCGATTCACTCAATTCATGAGGTACCCTCGTTCAAGTTTTTTTACTTTCCCGATTTGCTTCAAGTGGATTAATACAGTTTTATCATTTACCCCGAAGCCTGCAGCTATCTCTGAAGTGCTTTGTGATGGATCCGCTTCCACAATAGCCTTTAATTCTTCATTTTCCACTTTGGTTTCCGGCCGTCCACGGGGTTGGTTCTGAAGGTCGAAATTTCCAGAACGAAAACGTTGAAACCAAAAATGTACCGTGCTTTCTTTTGCGACACCAGCGCCGTACACATCATTAATCCTTCGAGCTGTTTCTGCAGCACTGGTGCCACGGTAGAACTCGTACTCGTAAATATACCGATATTTCATGTTTTCCATTAGCGGTAATAAGCGACGCCAAAGAAAAAAATAATGAGGAAAAAACAAATGAATGACGTTTTCGAAACTCAAATGTACAGACGCCAGCACATCAACCTACTACAATCTGTCAAATTTCTTTGATAGTTTTTCAACTTTATCGCTAAAGTATAAGGTTCAAAGTTAATTGGGAAATTTTGACAGTTTCGGGTAGGTTGATGTGCTGGCGTCTCTGTACATACCAGCTAAACGAATTTATAAATTTGAGTTTGGAATTCTAAACCAAAGACGAGATATTTCAGATCAAAGTGGTCAGTACGACAAAACGCTAATTTCATATGTAATAATATAGAATGAAGGATGTGTGCTTTGTATAATTGTTAAAAATGGTTGCAGAATATTTATCGAAACAAGATACCTGCATGAGAAATAGTGTCAAATCACGAGTGACTGACGCGCACAGGAACATATATACTCTGCTGACTCGTGGCTGATGCATGAGTCATGATGACTTAGTTCCGTATTACAGAACCACACTCAAGACTCAAGCATTAGAGTCTGACCAACGAAAGCTGACCAAGAAAAAAGGCGGCAATTTAAAAAAATCAAGAGATGTTACCCTGGCTATACACTGCGTAAAGACAATTGATACTATTTATTATTTATTGCGAATTTATTGATTTATTGACATGTATAAGTATTGACTGTCATAAATGTCTCCATTCTAAAAGTTTAGAAAATAATTCGTGGTTAGCTTTCGGTTGCCAAACTGTACTTAAAACTAGTTTCATCCCATCAAATGGTTCTAAATGAGTTGTAAGTAACGCTTGAGTCTTGAGTGAGGTTCTGTAGTACGAGCCTTAGTGGCTGCATGATTAAAGACAAAAATCAAGATATCTAGATATTGGACGTCAGTCAGTCAATCACGTCATCACGTGAGATCACCTACTTACACGCTCAGACAAGCGTCCATCAGACGACAGTTACTCAGTCATACATCAGTTAGATTGGGCACCTAATAACCGCCTATAACATTCGGTGACTTTCAGATTTATATTAATTTAATCGCCGCATCGCAAGCGACACTATACATATAGCTGCTAATAGTCACGTCCACACACCCTTTTTAAAATTGTCACCGTATCGCCTGTGTTAAAGTCTTGTGTGTGTATCTAACATAAGGTCGAAACAGCGTCAAGCTTGGCGCATGGTTGGCTTGCAAGATCGTTCTCAAATCTTAAATGAAGGAAGTTTGCGACAAGCGCTGCGTCGCACTCGCACGACCCACACGTTTGTTCGTTACTCACTCTTTTATCTGTTCTGTGGTTACTCAGTTTGTTAAGGTTTTTAGTTAAGAGTTTCTGGGTTTACAGTTTGTGGCAGCACAAAGTTTGTGGAACCAGCATTTTTTTATCATCCTACCAGTTACCACCATGGACTTAAAATACAAATATAAGTCCAGGAATTTAATTAAAATGAAATAATGGAGAGGTTAAAACTTTAAAAAAGGAAGTCTTTTAATCAAAATAAATGTAACAAAATACAAAATTGAGGAATTATTAATTAAGTGAACAATATGGGGAATTAATAGTAAAGTGGGCGCCGCCGGGTTCATGTCCTACCACTAGATCATAGAGTTAAGTGAACCAGAGTTTTTTTTTTGTTAAAAATGTTCGAATTGTCTGTGGTTCTACTTTGTCTATGATAACACGGAAAGAACACGGACGGCTAGCATTTTTGGACAAAAATCTAACGTTTTCGATTGCTTTGCTTGATCATTTGTGATAATTTGAAGAAAATTTAAGTCGAAGACCTCGTTAATTGAAGGTAAGTCATATAATTAACAATATCATTGTAGAAAAGGGTGTGCCGATAACTTTCCATCATGCGGCGCTACAGATTTTTGATGAGTCGTCTCTTGTGCCTGTCTGTCATAAAGTCATTATTATCACCACATCCGTTGTAGCGGACGTTTACTGTTATTTTCTAAATTTAAAGTTCGTAAGCATTTGGGAATTACTTTAGCAGGTGCTATGTGAGAGTTTTGATACACCTTAGTGTAGTTTGTCAGGAAATCGTCACGGATATACCACGACCTATTTTTAGATCGGCTTTCTTTTTTCTGAAACGCATTGCTGTCGTTTAAGCCGGTCATATGGCATTCTTATAATGTTTGGTGATGTTACATTTTAGACGAAAATATTGGAGTAGCGAAGATGGCAGTGAACGTGTATTCAACGAACGTGACTTCTGAGAATTTGTCTCGACATGATATGTTGGCGTGGGTGAATGACTGCCTGCAGTCAAACTTCGCCAAGATCGAGGAGCTGTGCACAGGCGCCGCTTATTGTCAGTTCATGGACATGTTGTTCCCAAACAGTGTGCCCATGAAAAGAATTAAGTTCAAAACAAATCTAGAACATGAATACATACAAAATTTCAAAATATTACAAGCTGGTTTCAAAAAAATGGGAGTTGACAAGGTACTTTTTCACTACTATCTTCAAGTTTTAATATTAAGCTAAGTAACTGAAAACATTTCACTTTTCAGTCATTTATTAGCTAAGTGTAGTAATTGTTGTTTATTTTGTTTAGTATTATCCAAAATTATTTTCTCTTATGAGCTAAACCAAGCTTTAAGAGGCACTTCAAACACTTTGTATGTGTTTGCACAATTTAAAGCCACTTGTAGTAGTAGTACTTAATTAAATAAATTATAAGGATCTCCTGTAACTGGGAAAAATCCTGTCTTAAGTAAAATATATTGGAAACCCTTAGTTAAAACTAATGTATTTTATCCAGTAAAGTATCCAGATGTTTTTTAAGAACAAAATAACTCAATAATTTTCCCCTCTGATCATGATAAATATGTTTCTCACAAGTAGATGTAATGTTACAATTTACCAAACACCAATAATATACTTTATAGGTAATACCAGTGGACAAGCTGATAAAAGGAAGGTTCCAAGACAATTTTGAGTTCTTACAGTGGTTTAAAAAGTTTTTTGATGCCAATTATGATGGAAGGGAATATGATGCTTTTGATGCGCGTGGTGGCATCACAATCGGGTCGGGGGCATGTGAATCAGGAGTGCCTTTATGTGGCGCGATACAGGTGGCGCCTCCGCCGCCCAAGGCTGCTCGCCGCCCTGCTCCCATGCACCACTCTGGCAGTATGCATCAGCCGAATCAAATAATGCACCCCACTCATTAAACCACACTTAGCAACACAACTTTTGGCTTGTAACTGTAACAAACCAACAGTGCTAAGTATACTCCACATATGTGTTTCTGTGCGTGGTCATCTGTACACGTCTTTAGTTATAGACTGTAGGCAGGTAGCGGCACCTTTTGTAGCATTGTGATTCTTTTTATTTTACCTTCACTTTTTTCTTTTGTAGATAGTACCCATTGACAGACTGGTGAAGGGTCGTTTCCAAGACAATTTTGAATTTTTGCAATGGTTCAAGAAATTCTTTGATGCCAACTATGGAGGCTCGGAATATGACGCGGTGGCGCAACGTGAGGGTCTGCCCATGGGGCACGGGGGCGCCGCTGCCCCGCGGGCCGCGGCTGCCGTGCCCAAGAAACCGATGGCGCCTGTCGCCAAAGTCGCAGCTAGACCCCAATCCAGTACTATTTTGTTTTCTTTATAGATATTGATTTGTGTTATAAACTTGGCTATTTTTAATGAGTTGCATAGAGGATAAAAGACTCCAATTTAAACTGATATTATATTTTATACCTAAATAATATAAATATTGGAACCATTGCCCTATATAAGTAAAATATATTATGCCAATATTATGTATGATTAATATATCAAATGTACATTACATACTGTATATTACATTTAAAAAAATAACATATCCAGCCCGCACCTGCACAGTATCATATACACAGTTTATCAGTATTATTCATATATTTACACAGCATGTTATCATTCATCATTATGTGCACCTTTTTTCTATTCATTTTATGAGTCAACATACATATTATTTGTATTATGGTTATTCCTCATCATATTTATTGTTTATTATGATGACCTCAGTACAGGAAGATTGTTTATTTATACATCTAACTATATTCGTTATTTTGCTTATTAACGCTTTTAAAATATTGTTATTTTCATTGCTTGATATTTTTACAGCTGTGTTCAATATAAAAACGAAAATTAAATTGCAAAGATTTCATAACTATCAGTTCAATGTACCTAGGTGTTTGATTAGCGTTTTATGTTTTACAGCATTTAATTATTTTTTTTTTTCAATTTACAGTTGGCAAAGCAAACAGCACAGTCAGATCGCCCCCAGTTAATTTATCCAGAATAAATCAAAGTGCTAAGGGGGATTCGAAAGTTATTGACGAGTTAAATCATCAGGTATTGCAACATTTTAATTATTTTATTAATTAGGGACAAAAACTCCTGAATGTTTTAAATTTGCCATGTTCTTCTCTGTTTTATCAAAAATACTTATCATTTTGTTTATTGCCAATATATTAAATGTTAATTGCCACCTTATTAGGAAAAGTGTAGCCTTGACTTGTTATTTTAACCTTGAATGTTATTTTTAATGCAGATAAATGAATTGAAAGCAACAGTTGACGGCCTTGAGAAAGAAAGGGACTTTTATTTTGGCAAGCTCCGGGATATAGAGGTGATCTGTCAAGAGATGGAAGAACAACAGAATGGTCCAATTGTTCAGAAAATTTTGGATATCTTATATGCAACTGAGGTACAGTAGTCATGGCAGAACTGTTTAAAATAACTTTTGTCCTTGTTATGCTGACCTATTAAATGTGCCATAAGACTATTAATAATAATTTGCCAAGTTCCAAGGGTTGAGTCAAACAAGCATAAGGCTGTGTCCATTAAATTTGAGCAAAGAAGCACAAAAATTATTTACTATTAGAATTCCTCTAAATTCAAATGACATGAATTTAGTAGAAGAATTCTAGCTGCACATTTCCGCTCCAATGGATACGCGGCCAAACTCAGCGTAACTGAAGCGGATAAATTTTTCGTTGGGTGTGGTCAAACTAGCGATATTTTATAAGCCTAATTTCGGCAACGTGGTCTTAAGGCGCAGATATACGACTTCTAATGATTTTAAATTCAACATCACGTCTAATCGATCGTACTGATTTCTTTGAAAAAAATAAATGTTGTACTAGACCATTTGCTTCGTAATTTGATATGTGAATATTTGCAATTATATTTTTTTAACATAGTGTAATTAATTTGTAAAGTAATTTCTACCGCCGACATAAAAACGATAATCACGCAAACACTATCGGGTATATTTTCATAAAACTTTCACCATATAAAAGACAATTTAATTCCCCGAATTTTAGTATACGGTTTTTATTTGTTTGGTGTTTGATAAATCAACAATAGATGATTGTTTAATATTTTGCAATAAATTACCAGCGTTGTGTCATCGCGCTTCTCTTTCTTTTATATGCAGTCCGATAGTGACCGCGTTTTAGGTCATGTAGTCGCCTTAACTACGGCAGTCTGGCCCAACCCTTAGTTATATTTAAATGCATGCAGCATCCAGTTGTTACAAAATACTTGTCTATTTACTATTTGCTTTAATATCTGGACACAAATATTGAATTAATTTATCAAACTCTTGGCTGGGTGGACTGATTGTTGTCCTTTTATTTCCGTACATAGTTAGAGCCGGACCATGAACAACTCAGCCCATCGCTGTCCACTGAACAATGAGAGAACTTGGTTAGAGCCAACTAAATGTAAAGTATGAAGCAAGTGAACCCAAGATTAATACCTGTTTTGTTCGTCAGGACGGATTCGCGCCTCCAGAAGAAATAGACGGCGACAACCCACACCCGCCGGAGGAGGATGAATATTGAAATTATCAATGTATCTACGCGTATCATAGTGCTCTTTGTATATTACATATATCAAATCGAAATTATCTCGCTTTACAATCATTGAGTGCTTAGTATTTCACAGCCAATGAGTCGTAATTGAATCATGTAGGTTAAACGTTCGGAAACAGTGGCCCTAAAATGGCTTAATGTAGCTAATGTTAACAAATATCTACACACTAGATGTAAAATGTATAATAAATATGTTACAGTAACTAACAAAGCTTGTACATTATTACAACCACTTGTTGTAAACATGCAATATTATATTGTAGGTCATTATTTCCCGAGATTAGTGGAATCCATATTATGTAACACTTCTTTGTGTGTGTCGTCCTTTTGAACTTATAAGAAGTATTATTGTGCGTATTTGCGTTTTACCCTGTCTCGCATCTTTATCAGAAAGTTGATTTTGTCGTCATGTACAGGCTCTGTAATTCATTATTATACATATTCACGTGGCTGTGTCATATCTAAGTGCATTCCATAAACTGGGAGCATAGTTTCTTGACGGAGTTTTTATTTCTAATTCGGCATGCTCTTCATATGGAGTACCCTGTTTATTGTGTAATTTTTAAAGCTGTATGGTATGAAGTTTGACTGTGGATTGTAAGGGAAGCTGTTCTCGACATCATTTTTGGGCCACTGGTGCCTATAAGAATGTGCATTTAATAGGTTGTTAAATTATTGGAAGAGATTTACTGTTAATTGTTTAATTCTGTTATAGTAACGACGCAGTTGAGTAAAATTATAATATTCTGTTCTAAATTATATCATTTTTATACATTTTGGATAACAAGTGAATAAGTATTAGATCTGAATGTAACTAACAAAATTAAACTTGTGATTGTCATCATATCATTAAAATCACAGAGCACGGAATCGCCACGCACGGAGCGCCTAGAGAAGGCTAAATTGTGTGCCGATGTGCGTTGAGCAGATTCAATTCTAGAACCACCTTCAAAGCCGTATTTCACGTTCGTATCGTAGTGCGAGTAAACGTTAACACGCTTGGTTTGTATCGAATGTGTTGACAATGCCGCCACTTGCAGCGGCCGCCGAGGCGTGTCCGTGCTCTTTGTTTAAAATTGATAATCATCAATCGGTTCCAGGTAGTGTGATATTTACATGACCATGATTTAGGTTAATCAAAATACAAGACTTGAACTTGAATTTTTGCACTATTATAACTAACTATAAGAAGTATACTAATACATTATAATTCAACATATTTTTATTTAGCATCATTTAGATGCGTCGAGGAAACTAACGACTTGTTGGCGTAAAAAGATGTTATTCGCTGGTTAAGATAAATAGATAATTAATTTATTTACTTCAGCATTCATAAATTGCCTTAACAGCAGATTATTAATTGCCTCTGGTTTTCAGATTGTGAATGTCTTATCGAATAAAATAATAACTTTATTAAAACATGTTTTGTTATTATGACTCAGTAGCGTAGCGAGGCGGCAACATTTCACTCCAAAGATTAGGCAGCTTTCTTCAACTTGACGAAAACATTAGGGCAAATGATCAAAATGTATTGAGCAGTGTTGCCTTTTCTGTCTCGTGACGACCATTTATGAAACTTACAATTATTAGGTTCAATATTATAATCTTCCCGACCGAATTTCATACGTTACGTAATCGTATCGAGTGATTGTGAACAGCTATGCAGGTCGCGTTTTTTTTGTAAAAAAGTTTTAATTTTTCACTTTTTAGTTAGAGTTTGTAATTTATCTAAGTTACAATAGCCTAACGTCAACTGCTCATCACCTTTTACAAAATATTGCTTTTCCCGATGCTGGGACTCCACTCCACCACCACACGCATTGTGACGAGCATAAATTGCTTAGCAACCATATTAAAGTAATCGAATCGCAACCCGTGAAATATTTATCATTGATTAGTGCCGATGGCCGTCTGTGGTCTTCATCATCAGCTCCACTTTACCAAATGATGATTTCCGACAGCAAATGCTCAAGTTACTCTGAAAAATATCCAAATCGCTATAGGTTTGCCAATAAAATTTGAGGGTTTCCCTCGATTTCCCTGGGATCCTATCATCAGATCCTGACCTGATGATCATGGGACCACTTGGGAAGTATACCCTTTCAAACAAAAGAAAAAATTTCCAAATCGGTCCAGGAATCTTCGAGAAATCGGGGAACATAAAAAAAAAAAAGATTCCGACGAATTGAGAACCTCCTCCTTTTTTTGAAGTTGGTTAAAAGTAATTATTTTAAAAAAATCGGCATCAAAAAGAAATTAACTCAAAATTATGAAATAACTTTAATTTCGGAAGTCTGTGTCTTGGGGTGACAGCAAATTCGCATATAGAGGAGGTAATTTGCTATTAATAAACCTTACTTTCCCTAGCTAAAGTTTTATAGGTTTTTAGTTTTTTTTTTTAAAGCGTACTATGTTATTTTTTGACCCTAGTTTGAGGGGCAACAAATCTTAATAAAAAAAAAATGCAAAAAAAAGTTATGAATGCTTGAAGGTAAAATTTTGGAAAAATCGCAGTAAATTATAAAAAAATTGGCATAAATCTCCCGAACTATAAAACTTTAGCTAGGGAAAGTAAGGTTCAATAATTAGTAAATGACCTTCTGTAAATGCGAATTTGCTATGGCGGTTCCAGATCCAGTCAACCTGTATAAGTCAATGTCTGTATTTTAGTTTTTTGCCACCAGATAGCGACGCTGTCGCAAACTACCGATCGCTAAATCAGGGCTTGTTAACGTTACCAAATAACAAAATAATAACCGTTAAGTAACGTTAATTTCAATTTGATACCTTAATAACGTTCACAAAAATGTAACGTTACTTGGTCACATTACCAGTAAAGTAACGTTAGCGTAACGTTACCGCAAATACATCAGTAACGTTATATTTACCGTTAATTTAGCTACGTTGCCGTTCCGTCTGTTTACATCTTTGTGCGCTCGCGCGGGCGCCTCGCTTAGCATTGGATTAGATGCACTGTTGCCGCTCCGCCACGCGCTAACCGCGCCGCCTGCGCCGTCGACACGTAATACGTAATACGTGTCGCGGCGTAATACCATGACGTTCGACCTTCGCAATTTATCACCCTAAAGTAGGCATGCCTACTCAAATCCAAACGAGTATGAATGTTAAAATCGTAATTTGTAATTCGTTCGTAATTTGGCCGTACGAAGAAAGAAAGGGATGGATATTGAGATTGGCGATAGTGAGATAAAAATGAAAATCCAAGATGGCGGCAGCACAATTTTTTTTTATCATGGGTTTCGTTTTCATAGTTTTTAAGGGTGCTGAAGCCAATAGTGAGGTCAAAATGAAAATCCAAGATGGCGGTTGTAATATTTTTTTAATTTTTCATCATGGGTGTCGTTTTCATGGTTTTCAAGGGCGCTAAAGCCGATAGTGAGGTCAAAATGAAAATCCAAGATGGCGGCTGTAATTTTTTTTTATTTTTTCATCATGTGTGTCGTTTTTATGGTTTTCAAGGGCGCTAAAGCCGCAAATTCCGTGGTAGTTAGACGTTGGACGTTGGCGTTAGACTATTAATTATTGCATGTCTAAACAACAATTGTAATAACCATAAATAAGAACAATTAATTACCTTGATTATTGTCTTCTGCATGAAGTACGCCACATCATAAATGTAAAACATAAAAACACAAAACAGCCGCTACCTTTATTCTATGTAGATCTTGAGCACAAACACAACAACAAAGAAATCTTTAAAATCAACAGAATGAATTACGTAAAAGTTTCATTTGAAGCACCATACAAAAAGCTGGACATTTTACAGTGTAAAAGATGTCAAAGATTCGGACACGCAAAAAACCAATGCAACAGACCATTTAGATGTGTAAAATGCGGGGAAGAACACTCAACAACAAGCTGTTTAAAAAGACCGGACACCGAGGCAACTTGTGCCAACTGCCAAGAAAAACATCCAGCAAGTTACAAAGGCTGCACAAAATACAAACAGTACAAAGACCTACTTACGAAAAACAAGACAGGAAAGGGCAAAGAAACTAATGAAAACACAAACAACATAACACAAAATCAATACCGCAAAACCCCAACACAAACTGTACAAGAAAAACATCAAACTAAGAACCTCTTCAATCACTCGAAACCAAATATCACATACGCACAAGCGACAAAACAAGAAAACTCAGCAGGATCATTAACCGACATCAAGGACCCAAATAATTTTGGGGAAGTACTGGACGCCATGTTCAACAAATTTCAAAACATAATAAATATTATGTTAGACAACATGATGGATCGTATGATCCAATTAATCACAAGCCTTATAAAACACCCCTAAACCTTAGAATAATCACCTGGAATGCCAACGGGCTGACAGAACGTCGACAGGAACTTGACCTGTTCTTGAAACTTTAAAGAGTTGACGTGGCTTTAATCTCGGAAACAAGGTTCACGCAAAAAACCCATTTCAGACTTAAAAATTACATGGTGTACGCTACAAACCATCCTTCTGGTAATTCACATGGAGGAACTGCAATCATAATTAAAGAGAACATCAAACATTATTTTTTTGGGGAAAACAGAACTGAAAAAATACAAGCAACTTCAATCAGGATCCAGGATAACAATATAGAAACAACAGTGTCTGCTATCTACTGCCCACCTAGGCATGTTATTACAAGAGATGAGTTCAAGAATTACTTCAACACTCTAGGAAACAGATTTATTTGCGGTGGCGATTGGAACGCAAAACACGCCTCCTGGGGCTCCAGACTTAACCTCGCCACGGGGTCGACAACTCTATATAGCCACGAACGAACTTAACCTATATTGCGCTTCACATGGTATTCCTACACACTGGCCTGCGGGCCCACAAAAGGTACCAGACCTATTGGATTTTTTCATCACCAAAAATATCCCGCTTGGACAAATAAATGTAGAGGAATGTACTGACCTGTCGTCAGACCATACACCAGTAATTATCAATGTTCACTCTAAGGCCATTCTAACTGAGTACCCACAAAGACTGTATAACCACACAACAGACTGGGGCAGATACAGAACCAAAATATCAGAATCCATTAACTTGAACTTGCCATTAAATAATGTAGATAGCGTTGAAACAGCTATCGAAACGCTCAATAAGCTTATTCACATAGCGGCCAAAGAATTTACGCCTTTTTCAAGACCAAAAACAACACAAATTGCCCACTATTCTAAAGTAATAAAGGATAAAGTAAATGAAAGAAGACTGCTGCGGAAAAAATGGCATTCTACGAAATATCCCCGTGACAAAAAAGTTTTCAACATGGCCTCTGAGGAACTTCAACAAATGATCTGCCAAGCAGAAAACGAGCGTCTACAAAAACAATTAGCAGAACTTACTCCTAATAAAGACACCAATTACTCTCTATGGAAGATAAAAAAAAGGCTGAAATGACCGAAAGAACATATACCACCCATAAAAGCTCCTGATGGCAAGTGGGCAAAAACAGATCTTGAAAAGGCCCAAGTATACGCGCAACACTTAAAAACTTTCAGCCCCTTACCAAGCAAAAATCCTGAACACGACAAGGAAATCTCCGAATATATGGACGCACCACTGCAAATGAACCTACCACTAAAAAGTGCAAGCCCCAACGAACTATGGAGAGAAATCCTAAAACTAGAAAAGGGTAAAACACCAGGCTATGACTTAATCGACGCACAACTTCTCAAGCAGCTGCCTAGAAAAAGCATAATTCACATCGCGGCCATCTACAACGCCTGCCTAAGACTAGCAATTTACCCCGCTCAGTGGAAAATTGCGCAGGTTATAATGATACCCAAACCAGGCAAACCGCTCCACGATGCAAGCTCCTACAGACCAATAAGCCTACTCTCCGTGTTGGGTAAACTCTTCGAAAAAATATTGCTGAACAGGATGCGCCCCTATCTACCGGAAGTTATTCCTCTTCACCAGTTTGGCTTACGAGAGAAACATGGAACTATTGAACAGATACACCATATTACGGATACTATAAGTCGTGCACTAGAATGCAAACAGTTCTGCTCTGCTGTCTTTCTTGACATTAGCCAGGCGTTCGACAGAGTGTGGCACGAAGGACTTCTCTTCGAACTTAAAAAGTTACTGCCTCACTCTTTCTTTCCGATTCTACGATCGTACATACACAGTAGATGCTTTGAGGTGAAATTTAACAATGAAGTTTCTTCTTTAAATGAAATTTGCTCAGGAGTACCACAAGGAAGCATATTGGGACCCATCCTATACTTGCTTTTTACCGCAGACCTTCCAATGCACGCTGATACTATAACTGCCACCTATGCAGATGATACAGCCCTTTTGTCGGTACATGTGGATCCGGCTATAGCATCAGCCAACATACAAACCCACATCCATGAAGTGGAAAAGTGGCTAGATAAATGGCGTATTAGGGTTAATCAAGGAAAATCTGCTCACGTGACCTTCACCCTGAGAAGGCAGACTTGTCCCCCAATAAGACTTCATAATGAAGAGGTTCCTCAAGCTGAAGGTGCCAGATATTTGGGTATGCATCTGGATAGAAGACTCACCTGGAGAAAGCATATCTGGACCAAGCGTAAACAGCTGGATACGAAAGTCAGATCAATGAACTGGCTGATAGGTCGCAAATCAAGCCTGTCACATGAAAGCAAGATAGCTATCTATAAGACCATTCTCAAACCAATCTGGACTTACGGAATCCAGCTATGGGGTACTGCTAGCAATAGCAACATAGAGATTCTTGAAAGATTTCAAAGCAAGACACTGAGAACCATGCTAGATATACCCTACTATGTAAGCAACAAATATATACACGAGGACCTAAGTATCACTACCGTCAAACAAGAGATCGCTAGATATAGTGAAAGCTATCAGACGAGAATATCAACTCATGTCAATGAACTGGCATCCAAACTAGAAGGCACAGGAAGTATTAGACATTCCCGATTGAAACGGCATAGTGTCTCTACACTTACCGTGAGATTTGGTGACATATGATAAAAGGGATTCATAGGAATTCCTTACGCTATTAAGACATAGATCGAGATACCTCATCTGAATGGCTTATTGTGTTAACACAGATTGCCAAGTTACTGTATTCATAATAAAAAAAATTAAAAAAAATATTGGCGCCAATTCCCTTGTTCACAAACTAAACTAAATTTAAGTTCAGTGCATCCTTTTCTTTCTATTTCATTAAGAAAAGGACAGAAGATAAATATTAGTTTAGTCCTGTCAAATTAAGATACTCCATAGACAGTTTAGACGTGATTAAAAAATTGGCTACTAAAAATACTTCAATTTACGTCAGGCGCTGACTAATTTGACAGGACTAAACTAATATTTATCTTCTGTCCTTTTCTTAATTAAATAGAAAGAAAAAGATGCACTGAATTTAAATTTAGTTTAGTTTGTGAACAAGGGAATCGGCGCCATTGTCTTCACTCATCTTGATGTTGGATAAATTATCTTATCAGTTAGGTATCTCACTTATTACTTCTCACGCGTAAGAATCGGCAATGTTTTGATCGGCACGGCATCACAGAGCGGGGCGACGGCGGGTGGCCTGCCCCCGCGCGTCTCGTCCCCCTCTACTTCAAACTCACTAGATTAACCGTTCTAAAAGTATCGATAAAATTAACGTTAATAAACAACTAACGTTAATAATGATTACCGATAAAATGGAGCTAAAATAACGTTAAATCCATTAACGTTATTTTAATATTAACGGTAACGCTGTCAAATCAAGGAAACGTTATGAAAATTTTACCGGTATTTAAAGCCCTGCGCTAAATAATACCGAAAATAATCGCTTGCTATAACGATGCTTACGACAAACGCAAGTCTCTACATTATCGGTACAGACACCTTCGAGTACGCCCACTTCGCATTATTTTTATTTATAGATACTTGCAAACCCCCAAAATTATAAGTACTTATAGGTAAAGCGCCAGGGTAGCCCACGAAATTCTTTATTTTTTAAGTTAAGCAATTTGCTGGTCGGTATTAAGTTCTACGTTGATTAAAATATGATTCGTGTCCGTAACAAATATGTATTTACAGAATTATAATCATTAAAGTAAAGTCATCAACACAACTCTCTAAAGACCAAATAATCTCACAGAATGACTATTTCATGAAATCTTGACATATTGGGATTATAATAACCTAAAAATTTGTATTACTGATTCTAAGGATTATAATTCTGTAAATACATATTTGTACGGCCGCGAATCCTAATTTAACCAACGTAAAACTTAATACTGACCAGCAAAGTGATTTGAATTTGGCGCTTTGCGGGCTGTCAAAAATGCTCGCAAAATATATTCGTAAACATTAAGAAAATCGTAAAGTTTGCGACAAAGGTCGGTAAAATACCGATGAAAATCGATGACTGAGAGTCGAGACTACCAAAGATATTTAAGATTTAATGTCTTTGGAGACTACCAAATATCGCTATTCCGGATCAATAGGACTTTGCGACCGAATTCGGTCGTAAAGCGATCACTATGAATGTAGAGACTGCAGCCCCAGGGCGTCACACATACACGTATTAGCCATATCTTGAAAATTACTGAATCGATTTTGATGAAACTTACACTGTTCCTTTTCACACCGCGACGCGACGCGGCGGCGGCGCGGCGTGCAGTTTTCTCACTGTATTGTGTGCCTTTTTGTGTAGTAGATAAGGTCTATAAATGTCGCGTCGCGGTGTGAACTGACCCTTAGTTGAAGTAAATAAAAGCCAATAAAAAAATAAAGGTCACGATCCGATTAATAGTTGCGGAGAAATGCGTGGACAAACACATACATATATCTATAAAATTTTGTATATTTGTTAGGAAACCCTAATAGATAGTCATAATTATGTGAATATATTGCAGTTCCAATAATATTACATACATACTACGCGAGCTACGTGTCGAATTGATAACCTTTTTTTTTTGAAGTCTGTATAAACCACAAAGTTAACCTGTTACTTAGACCAAATAAAAATCCAAGACTGAGCGCTGAGAACGATACAGTGAAGCGTGCCAAAACTACACCACCGCTCTGTGCATACACGCTCACACGCACAGATTTACAATGAAACTACACCTCACTAAGTGCACACATGTTTACGAAACCGGCTTCCCTTTACTGTTTGACAGCCCTCTGTCTTAGTTTTTTATTTGGTTTGAGGTTACTAATAACAAGTTGGCTTTGAAAGAGAAATTTAGAAATTACACAAAACACATTTTTATTATTTTCCAAATGCGCCACAATACACTTTAAATACTCTTACGTTAGGTACAGAGAAGAATATAAAGGGACTAGAATGGCACTGATGTCTTTTTTATGGGTAAATTACTCTTACTGCATGTCAGTGTATGACACTTGTATGTGATTTTGTTTTTACGTGCGACCTTAATACAACTGTAAGAGTTAGGGTCTCCCCACATTTATCGACGCGGAATCGGCTAACACCGGTCAAAAAAGCCTTTATGTCAACGTAATAAGGGTGTTACTAATACCATTCGCATCGGCTCGGCTCGGACGACGCGTCGCGACGCCGGCCGACGGCGAAACGAGCCGTTTGTCGAGTAGTGTGGTGATACGCACTCGGCTTAAGCCGATTCCGCGTCGATAAATGTGGGGAGACCCTTAACCTTCTTACAAACTGCGCCCACGGTTAAAAAGATTAAGAGGGTTTGACTAAGAGTAGAAAAATATTGTTGTATTGTAGGATATTTTTTTAAGATGATGTATACATTGCTAGCTGGGTAACTTATCAATTTTACAAAAAATATGGTAGGTAATACAAGCTTAGTTTCTCTGTAATTCATATTTATAAAATACCTTTGGTTTTTGGCTTGGGTTTTTTTCTGTGGAATCTTACATTATTCATCAATACACATAATTTAATAAATTCATAGTACATTAAAATCTTGTATATAGAGCTAAGTATATAAGAAAATAAACAAGTGCTAGCACTTGTTTATTTTCTTATATACTTACACTTGGCTGGTTTGTACATTAAACATAATTAATCATTATTTAACACATTAAGGATCCGCACACACTGAGCAAATAAAACGCTCGATAAAGAAGTAAATAACAATAAAATAGAGGTGAAAATAGCATGACGCGAACACACTCCGGAAATTGGGTTGCTGACAAAAATTATATGCGTGACAGAGACAACATTCCTAAGCGATTACGTCACGGAAAATACACACATCAAGTGTCTAGGGATCAAGTACATTTTAGAGTATCGCCGCAATTGAGGATTATTATTTTAACTTTTTGGACCGTTATTGATTCTTTTGACGTGATAACGTCTTATAAATAAATCTATGAACGCGAAGCCGGCTGCACGCACGAAAAAGCATGACACATTGTCACGATACGCCTGAGCCGAGTGTGCAAGCGCGAGCGCGGAACAAGCGATAGAGGGCACGATCAGCCTAAGCGTTCGGCTTGTGACGCATCTCACGAAAAAGCATGACTCATTGTCACGTTACGCCTGAGCCGAGTGTGCAAGCGAGAGCGCGGAACAAGCAACAGAGAGGCACGATCGGCCTAAGCGTTCGGCTTGTGACGCATCAATCTCTTGACGTTATCACGTAAAATTATCGTCCGTAAACAGACTTTAGACACCCAATTTTTTCAAGTTAATTTCATTATATGAATTATGAATTTTCTTTAAATTTTGATTAAAAATAGAAAATCAACTGTCAATCAGGAAAAGGATAAGTGTAATAGCGTTTTTACAAAACCATTACAATTTCAGCATCGGAATTGAAAAAAAAATTGCATCGATATGGAGCGACGACTTCATATAACACGAGAAGAGATGATGAGAGCCGTCGGAATGTTGCAAGCTGGTACTAGACAACGTACTGTGGCTGTCGCTCTTGGCCCTACACAGAGCGTCATAATTAAGCTGCCTCTGGACACGCTATCGTATCACGGGCAGCGTGGCCGAGCGACATGGAGGACGATCTCGCATCACCATAAGACCGGTACATCCAAAATACTGCTCGACAGAATCGTACCATGACCGCTACGATGTTGGCTATGAGGCTCCACAGCTCTGCAGGCTTGCTGATAAGCGACCAAACCATCCGAAATCGTTTACGTGAAGTGGGTCAGCCTTCCCGGAGGCCGCTGAGTTCCACCTATAGCACCCTGCAATCATAGGGCCGTTTACAATGGGGCTCGCAAACTCAGAAATTGGAAGGAAAAAGACTGGCGTTGTGTTTGCTTTTCCGATGAATCTCGTTTCGGTATGGGGCCGGATACAAGACGTTTCGAGTTTGGAGGACCTCTGGACGTCAAGAACGTTTGAAATTTTGTCAGGAAGTTCATTCATATGGAGGGGGAACAATAATGGTTTGGGCCGGTATTTGGATCAGTGGAAGAACCGATCTCATTTGGATCAGGGGCAACCCCCCTGATCCAAAGAGATCCAAAGATCGGTGCTTCTTCAATGCTCAGATTTATGCGGAGAGGATTGTTTCAGATGTGACCCTTTGCGAAGCCAGTTGGGTGATTTGTTTAGTTAGACTATTGCACGACAATGCACATCAACATATGACTAGAGTCGTAATACGCACTCTTGCCGATGCTCGCATCAATGTTCTGCCGTGGCCTGCTCAATCGCCAGACCTCAACCCAATTGAGCACGCATGGGATAATTATGCTCCAAAGAGCTCTGCTGAGAATTGATGCCGTGCATACCCCACAACAACTTTTTGACTTGTTAGAAAGAATGTAGGCGGCCATTCGTCAAAGCGATTGTGTGATTTGTGTCAATGGTGGAAACAGATTAGGTATTATTTTTTTTTCATTAAAATTAAAAAATCCTCATTTTTGTCATTTAATTGACGACATTAACTTAGGTTAATTTCCCACAATTTGCAAAAATTGCAATTTTTCTTAATGTTTAAAAAATATAGGGATAAGTGCCTAAGAAACCAGTCTGGAATACTAGATTTGGTAAAGAATTGGAAATTTTTTATACTTCTAAATCTACATGATCCCTAAAAAACACTTTTAATGAGTCATCATCAAATACATCTTTGCTGCCAGCCTTTTGGGCACTTTTCCTGTTGTCAGCGATGTGGACGAATTTATTGATAGGTTTTTTTTTATTTTCTTTTCCCTATGATTCTCTTCTCGTGTTTTACATATTATTTTAAGTCTGTATAATATGTAAATATTATAGTAATTAATAAATAGTAAGTATTCTATGTATATTAGGTATAAAATTTATTTATCAATGATAATAAAATTGTTCCAGGCTGTTCAAGCATTTTGTTACTCAGTGAGCGCTGGCCGTAAAACTACAGATAAAATATAACATTAAACGATTCTTCATTTTCTTTTACCTTTGAAAGAACCTGCTCTACTTCGTGCAGAAGTTTTTTTGGGCACAGGGGTCTGTTCTTTTGAGCCTATCGAAAACGATACGTCACTCTTCCGCGTATTCATTTGTGAAATAGTTTTATTACATTTATTCTTAGGTTTGATTTTGATAGTGATATTTTCAATGGATGATGATAAATTGATAACCCTAGATCGAAGGCTCTTGTTGATACTAACAGAATTATTGTTTAGCTGTGCAGATCCAGAAAGTTCTATAGATCTACTCTGGTTGGGGGTCCGACACGACCTGATTGGGCGTCCGCTTATAAAGCTAGTATTTTGTATAGGTTCTACAGTATTGTTAAGATTTAAATTAGTTTTATTATTTTGTGCTTCAGCTTTCGGTTTTTTATTATTGACTTTACTTGATTTTTCTGACTTGGATTTTGATTCACACTTCTTGGGTTTGTTTTTTGGACTTACGGCTTGTTTATCTTTGATCAACTTTTTTTCTTTGGGGCTTTTTTTACTTTGTGTTGTAGATCTAACAACTGTGCAATTTTTTTCGTTTTGCTTATTTAATTTAGATTTAGGGATATCTGTAGATTTTTTGCTTTGAAGAACTTTTGTTTTTGGGTTAATCATTCCTACATTGTTTTCAGCTGGTACTTCATAATTGTCTTTCTTTTTATCAACTGTAGTGTCAAGTTTAGATTTAGTTGCACATGTTTCATTACAGCATTTTTTTTTCTTAGATGTGCGATGTGATCTGACATTGAGAGTACTGGTATTCAGTTTACGCATGTTGTTGAAGGTATTAACTGTGTTGTTCATCAACGAATTATTTAAATGTTTTGGTACATCCGAAGAATTTTTGGAGATTTCGCTTCTTGCATAGCCAATAGGATTCTTGAAATTTTGTTTAGAAGTGTCTAATGCTGCATTAGCTGGAAAAAAAAAATATATATTCAGATTTTTGGCAAACAAATTGCTCCCTTACAGAGTAAGACAAAAAACATATTAGCAATTATTAATTTATTAGTATGTACCTAAACCTTTTCTTAAGATATCCGTTACATGACTCCGTGGCAATACTGTCTGGCATTCTGCATCACTCTCAAAGTCTGTATCCCAAAATGTTTTAACTAAACTCTTGGTATTGTTTTTTGTGTCATCTGAAATAAAAATAAGAATGATTAACACAAATGTAATTCCACTCAAAGAGTCTAACGGGCCTCTGTGAGTTGGCTTGGCTCCTCTAACGCCTTTCAAAGGACCAAGACTATAATAATAAATACATTATTTTAGGTAGGTAGGTATGTGGAATGTGTTGAGCTTGGCTGTCATTGTGCCGATTGTCGATCGGCCAATGGCCTGACGGCCAAAAGCCTCGATCAAAATCCTTCGAGGCTCTCGTTAGGCGGTTGGATCAAGGGCCTGATTCAGAAGGCAATAGGTACTCCTTGATACGGCTCGTATTGTAGGAGTTTCCTGAGTAGGAGATTCCTGTCTGGAGCCTTAACCACCGGTAGCTTGGACCCTGCTCGCGATACCGACGGACTACTACTTTTTTATATTTTTTAATGTTTTTCTTATGTTTCATATTATAACAATATTTAAAAATGTATTTTATAAGTAAATAAATAAATGAATTAAATATGCATTATTTTATATAACTTACACCTATTGCTATTTGGTAATTAGGTTTTTTTGTTTAAAAATAAATGAGATCAAGTTTATTATTTCTTATTTTATGGATAAAAAAGATAAAGCTGTATTATACTCACTGTTATGTGTTGGGTTTTGGTTCACAACTTGCTTTTGCAAGGTATTGTTGCTCTCTAACATTACATAGCAATCTTGAGGAATTAGTGTTTTGGCTACAAGCTTATCAATTGGCTTTGCTTTAGGATTGATGGCTTTATTTTTAGCAGTAATTTTTACAGTATTATCTGCATCAAATATTTCTTCATCAGTGTATGTATCACTTACATCATCTTTATTGCATATTGAAATCACTGATGTTACATCCCATTTACCATCATTATCTTTCTTATTTTTATTATTTACATTGTTTTTGTTTTGGTTTATAGTAGTTTGATTAGTTAGGTTCATGCGGTCAGGTGGTACTATTTTGTGAATCAAGTCTAATAGATTATTATCATCTTCTACTTCTCTGTTTAGACACGACTGATTTGTAACTAATTTTCTTGATTTATTTTTATCCTTTTGTACTGAATAAACACTACTCTGTGGACTGTTTGTAGCATCAGTGCTCAGATTAGCTTTCTCTGCAACATCTAGGTTTTGTGTGAAGAGCTTTCGTTTAATAAAGCTTGGACGTGAAGACACGTCACTATTTTGTGTTGTTTCTGATTGGTCAAGTTGAGTTAGATTGTCGTTTGATATTTCTTGCAAGTTAGATAGCTGTAAATTTTTTACATTTTCTTGTATTTTATTAGGAATCGGTTCCGAGAAATCTGTTAGAAGTTGCGCAGATTTGGCAATGAGCTTTTCTTGTACTCTCGGCTTAGATTTTCTTACAGGTAATGCAGGCTTAGCAAATTCAAAGCTGTTTGATAATTCATTATTGTTAGAAAGATGGATATTCTTCAATTTTGATAGAGATCTTTTATTGTATGGAGCACTTTTAGCTGGAGATGTGGTTCTGCTTTTCTTACTGATTGGAAGACTAGATTCATCTTCACTATCAAGGCGCCTTTTAAGTTGAGAATCAATATTAAAAGTACTTTTCTCTCTGCCAGTAATTTCTGAGAATATTTCTTCTTCTTCACTACCACTTGGACAGTTGTTTCTTACGTGGTTATTATGGGCATAATGGTTTCTCACATTATTTAATTTATTATTTTCTGTATTTTTGCGCGGTTGTTCTGCATTTACCAATATTGCTGATGAAGCAACTGATCTGTTGAATCTTTGAGATGGCAGTAAAAAACCATTTCGAAATCTATCCTTTTGAGTAGGCATAGAATTGAATCGATTCGAAATTGCAGTACTATTAAAATTTTGGGTGTTGTTTACACTGCTAGATCCAACAGTAAACTTATTTTTGAAATTATTTAGACTGAAATTATCTGAACTATCTTTAAGCATGTTACGGTCTTTAATAGTTTTTCTGAAGTCTGTTAAATCCAGCCTTGCTGATCTACTGCTGGACATATTTTCTTTGTAGGTCTTAACTGACCTATAGTCATCACTGCTTACAGAGGAGTCACTAGCTTGATCTCCAGAGTCATCACCTGATCTTCTTCTGCCTTTCAGTAACAGTCTCATATTTCTTCTCTTTTCAATTCTTTTCCGACCTCGCTGCTTCAATAGTTTTTGGGATGCATCTCTGATCACTTTCAAATCATTTTTGTTGAACTTGCCATTCTTAATTGCAAAAGCTATATCTGCTGCACTGACACATGAATCTGAAAATTTTGTTGAAGAATACTTATTGTATAAAATTAACCAAATATCTTGTTGGCTTAGAACTGTGAAGTATAGCAGAAAGGATAGGCCCTCATTACCTTCAACTATGTTAATATGTACTATAATTTGACAAGTCAAAACCATTTAAAAAAATATAGCAATTTCTCTTACAATGATGTACTGGATATAAAAAACAGAATGTAGAAGTCCTGCAATAAGGACCTATAATTGAATATGTATATTTATAACAATTATCAGCTATAACATCAGCATTTAGAAGGTCCCTTCAATGTCGTTATAAGCAGTTTTGACTGTATTTATAATAGAAAACATCATTATATTCTTTACTTTCTGTTATTAAATTTAAACAGATCACAAGTACATACTAGTAAGACAATCTTATGAGTTGAATCAACATACCTATGCTCCTCATAGAGATTGGTGACCCACTTCTGCCATTTAACAGCGACTGTAGAGAGCTCATGCCACCACAATGTTGGAAGTTTCGTGGTCGTACATCACAAGCACTTTGTATAGACATTGGCGAAGTCTCTCGTCTATAGTACATACTCCTTTGGTCGTAAGCAGACTCTGCATACCTTGGTCGTTCATAGTTTCGCGACATATTATACATTGATGTTGGATTTTGACAACTAAAATTCGTGTTTGGACCCTTTGCATTTACAGTCTGTAAGATAAAGATTTTGCATTAGTTAAACAAAATAACTATGACTCAGTACTACTTAGTTTTTATAACTGAGAAAGTTAACCAAATTCCAAAAATTTTATGATTTAGGCACTTGTGAAGCACAAAATATGTTCATGTGTGTTGTGTGAAGGAAAAACCAAAAAGTTGTTCATACTTTTCTAATTCAAAAAAAAAGACCTTTAATCAAGAATATCATTTAAAGGATGTACTTGGCGGGCGCGGTTTATCATAAATGCTCACAAACAGCTCACTACCATGCTCACTACCATGGCGAGCAGATTGTAATGTACTAAAATTTATGAGCTATCTATACAATGAAGAAGCAAACTCAGCTAGACAAAAAGTTCTTTCTTTTATTTAATTAATTAATTTTTATATCTTACAAAGTCTAAAAAATAAACATCAATCATAGATATGTAAATAATCATTATTATGTATTAATGACCCAAGTAGATTTTATTATTAAGTAACTTAACAAACATTCTAATTTGTCAGACGCAAAACAAACCCAAGCTTCTTATTTTTTTACTTCTGAGTTTACAAAATGTACCTAATTACTCTATGGAACCAATTCTTTGTTATTTTTTAAACTAATTTATTTGATATGCGAAAAAGAACCAAAAAAACCACTCTCTTCAAATAAAATGAAACTGTTATGTTGAAAGCGCCGCACAGCAGTCATAGCTCCCATATTATTATTAAATTCTTTGAGTCCGAGTCGGCTCCATACAATATTGCACACATGTTTTACAACATAGTTTTTTTTGGGTACGGTACCGGCCGCTATTTATTGTTCTATGACCTGTAAAGTCGATGCGTCCGGTCGAAGGTTTTTATGTAACAGCATAATAACAAAAACGTGTATGTTTCAAATATCTAAAGCTTGCAAAAGTAACGTTGTCATATATATTCAATGTAGTCATGTAATATTTTCGTTTCGTAAATGTAATACTTCGGTATGCCTACATCGCCGGTTGAAGATACTAGTTACAAAAATAGATAGTAGCTTGGTTCTATTAAGCGTAATAAAAATGCTAAAGATCTACAAGTACCATGCCACATAAGTCAGATTATCTTTAAAAAAAAAAAAACTAACTCGGGTTGGTACCTGAGGCGGCTGCTAATAATAAATTATGACTGTGGCTTGGTATATTGGTCAGGATCTTTTCTGAGATACAAATTATGTATACAAAACACCGTTGAGTCGTTTATATATGCTATTCAATTTGCACTTGATAAGTGAGTTGGTTCTAGTTTGCTCTACTTCTAAATACCCGAATAGGTTTTTGTGTAAATTCCGATCCCAACTTTAAGATTTTCTGACTTTAGCAATATCGAATGTAAGTAAATCAGATACGCTAGCTACTCACTGTGTTAACATTCTGGAAGTTAAAAACGTTGTTAGATGTGTCGCTCTCACTATCAGTCATTTTGAATATTTCTATTCTAGCCGCGAAACGTTTTCACAGTACTATGTAATTCAATAACCCCCAATCACATAACACTTTCTTCGTTTATCAATAAACAACGACAAAAATAAACTTTTACACAAATGCACACGCCAGGCAGTGATTATTTTTAAAAGCACGCGTATCCGTTGACTCTTTACGAGAACACGAATTCAAAAATGATTACATCACAGATTACTAATATGTAGCACATGAAGACATGAATGAACGAACATAGACAACAAAAACAAACTAATGTGTTACCACTTTACGAAATTTAAATAGTGATGTGATAAAAAAAAATCAATTCATTCAATTAACATTCAATTCAAAATTGACAAACTCAGCGCAGTCTAGTCTACAAAAATCGGGCACTTAATATGGCCGCCTTTAGTAGGGCTGTTTTTGTTTTTTCTCGCACCACACTGTTTTATACAACAGGAGGGCATGATTTTCCTATTGATGGACGCCAAAATACCTAGTTTCTAGAAGTATTTCTCTCGAAATAACAAAAATATTTTGAGCAATCAACCGTTTGACAGCATATCTACCACAAAACCATTCATAAAACTCGGCACTCAACATGGCAACCGGTCACGCAGGTGTTGCCAAATTTAGTACTTGACAAAAATTTTGATGTCTCTCTTTTCAGTAGCTCTTGATTAGTTAAAAAGCTTATGACATGTGTGTGTCGATATGATAGATATTTGTATAACTATTACATCTAGTATAATAGATATGCGGTCTCCATGCTTTTCCTATCTCAATGATTTAAGCGCTTATTACACTATCCAATTTTTTGGAAATTAGTTAGGTACTCTCTAACTAGGAAGTCGGAAGCTAGTGATCACACATCACACGACACTAAATTGGATTCTAAATCGGACAGACGACGCATTCCGCATTCGTGAAGAAGGATCGTATTGGGTTGCACGTTTCGAGTTTTCTATTGATGGCGTCATTACAGTTATGTCTTTAAAGTCGCGTTTCTTGTCATAATTTTAATTTTTGTAATAGTTTTCGTTTTTGAAGTAACGTCTTTAAAGCCGCGTTTTTGCCATAATTTCTGTAAATTTCCAATAAGACCTTAAAGCCTTCATCGCGTAATGACTTACTAAAATAATTTTTGTCGTTTTTATTATAAGGATAGGGCATTTCCCACTGACCTGTATTATACAACTTGTTTAATAGAAGTCAGTGGCATTTCCCCATACATTTCTAATAATTTAGTTATGAATAGTCCGACTAGTCGTTCTAAATCGTAGCGCCGTGATTACACTGTCCTAGATCGTATACAATTTCGGAAGTAGAGCGGTTGGACCTCCAATTTACACTAAATCGGATCCAATCTGTTCTAACTGCGATTACATCTAGGCATCTGCCGATTTCCTAATTAGCTTTCCTAGAACTTGGATAGTGTGTAATAAGCGCTTTAATCTTAATTATTAAGAAATTCTACACGGAAGACGAGGCGGTATGGTCGAAACGAAACACTGACATCTAAGTAACACATAAGCTGTCGTTTTACTACAGCTAATTAAAAGTCCGACTATACAGGATGTCACAAAAGGTTACGTAGCCTTTTGGGACACGGACTACGTGACCTTTTGAAAAATAAATAAATATTGTAGTCTGTGGTCGAGAGTGATTTGGGCGAATTAAAAAAAAAAACCTAAATTTTAGGTTAAATAAGTTATAATCTTAATTAATCTTATTCTCAGTGATAAATTCCGATCATAGGTTATTGATATTATAATCACTTTAATAAAAATATAATTAGGGTGGTATTAGGAAGAAAAATGAAAAGATAATATATTAAATGTTCTCTATTAGTACGAAAATGTCTCTTGTAATTATGAAACAACTTCTTCCTCACACAAAATCTTTTTGTGTTAAGTTTAGAAACCCGATTGTGTGTAATGTTTTTAATTATAGCACACATGTAACTACTAGAAGTTCCGATAATGCCCTTAAAAACCTAACAGATTGGGAAACTTTAAGCAAGAAGAAGAAGATCAGTAAAGCCATGAAAGCCTACTTGGATAGATCTCAAGAGCATGACGAGTTCATGAAAAGACAGCAGTTTGAATATAATATTGGCAAGCGACATCTTGCTAACATGATGGGTGAAGATCCTGAAACTTTTACCCAAAAGGATGTCGACCGTGCTATCGAATATTTGTTTCCCAGCGGCATTTACGATCCAGCAGCACGACCCCTTATGAAATCACCAGAAGAAGTATTCCCAGCACGAAAAGCAGCTGAATTTGATGAAGCAGGCAGACCGCATCATTTCTTGTTCTATACTGGAAAGCCCAGTTTCTTTAAGCTTATGTATGATGCTGCTGAAAATATTCAACAATTGTACAGTTTCCAAGATAAAATAATCAGGAAAAAAGCTACAGCTGATCCCAACGGAAGTTTAGACTTAAACACTAGTGTTTGGTTGACAAAGGAGCAACTAGAACAAGTATTAGTGGAAACCATAACTGATTTAGAATATAATAACTTCAAACTAGTTATGGAGAGGCTGGCTTTGTTGCCACATGCTTATAAAGTAAAGGAATTTATTGAGAAGTATAGGAAACCTCTTTCTTCACAAAAATTTGCTTTAGAAATTCCCAAGCCTGGTTATGATGCTGAAGGACGAGCTTTTATTACGACATATGAATGTTTGAGAAAGAAAGCTAGAGGCGATGTTACTGTTAGAACTCCTGGGACTGGCAAGATCACAATCAATGGTAAAGACTTGACTTACTTTGAGGATGTTCAGTCAAGAGAACAAGTCTTGTTTCCATTGATATTCACTGGAATGCAAGACCGTGTTGATGTTGAATGTAACATCGAAGGGGGAGGCCCTTCTGGGCAATCAGGGGCTATAAGATGGGGCATTGCTTGGGGTCTGCGCAGTTTTGTAGATGCAGAAACTTTACAGAAAATGCAAGTAGCTGGCTTACTGACAAGGGATTTTAGGAGACGTGAACGTAAGAAGCCTGGTCAACCTGGCGCCAGGAAGAAGCCTACATGGAAGAAGCGTTAGTTTCTAAAAATTTGATTCATACAGTTTGAATAAAAAATGTTTTTAGCCAATGATTTTTTAAATAACTAATACACCTGCTACATGTATCATACTTGAGATACAATAATCATCCTAAAATTGATTGATCACAGACATTTAGATAAGATTACTAACATGCAAAATTCTCTAAGGGATGACTAGGTCTTCAAAGGGGATGTGCTAAGGTAGCCCGTAAAATTCAAAGTTTTTTTGCAAATTGCAGGTCAGTGTCAGGCAGGTTGTATGTTGATTAAAATATGTTTTCGCGACCTAAAAAACAAAATAATCATAAATGTTAGAATTGGTCTCAAATGTCAGTGTAAAAAAATTAATGTTTGTATGCTTGTCCTCTATGCGTTCCGAAACCATTTTTCAGATTGTGATGAAACTTTGGTAGGGTGTTCATGGGACGCCGGTAAAGGCTCCTAATGATTAAAAGGTAGGAAGTAAAACAAAAAAAAATTGAGGCGGTACGAAGTTCGCCGGGTCAGCTACTCAGCTATAGTCAGCGCGTTATCAACTGAGTCGTAAGGCCATAAATGTCAATAGAGATTGGAATGTGCATCGCACCGGGACCGTTATCGGTAAACGGCTACCTGCTCACGTGGTGTGGATGAGTCACTAATGATCTGTACGCTTCTATCTTGTTTCATAAACTTACTTTCTTTCTGTGTACCTATATGGACGTATGTACAAACCGTAAAAATTGTATACCGTATGGTACAGACGCCAGCACATCAACCTACTACAATCTGTCAAATTTCTTTGATAGATTTTCAACTTTATCGCTAAAGTATAAGGTTCAAAGTTGATTGGGAAAATTTTACAGTTTCGGGTAGGTTGATGTGCTGGCGTCTGTACATACTTATACAATTTTTACGGTTTGTACTGGTATTTAATTTAGTATCTTGTAGTCATTAATATCATTTAATTCGTTAAAATGTATGAACAAGATTCGATAATAAACGTTACTTATCGAAATATTTCTTTTATTGTTACGCCCTTCACTAAGCAGCTCCAGTGCAACCCGCAGCAGAGTACACTATGTGCAAGCGAAATAGACATAGGGAAATCATTTATGGCCCGACGACTCAGTTGTTAACGCGCTTACTATCCATACTAAAAAAAATGAAATGAACACAAAAATTTGAATTTCGCGAGCTACCTCGACTCCTCTCTGAATTCACTAGTTACCTACTTCAATCAACACCCAGTATAGCTTTACCTATACTATCAGTTTGTGGTTGGTATGGTCAACCATAGGGACCACAAACTGATAGTAGTCCCTTCCTACATTGATATTGAAGCAAACTAAGGTCCATAGGTACTACAAACATATGACTCCTAATACTAAATAGAAACAAATTTGTACAGCATAAATATTAATTTATAAAATTTCTGGATAAACATGGAACAAAATTAACTTTTATTTTTATATGGTTTTTTCATAGATTTTTTCTTGCCTCCTATTTTCTTTTTGAACATTTGATTCTTTCTGTCCTTGTTATAAATTCGTTTCTTCATCAGAGACTTCAATTCTCTCCTTTCTTTTTGTATTTCAGTCTCTGGTCCTTTACTGAAGAAAGCTAAGCCCTCTGAAAGCAAATAGGAATTTCAACTTCAAAATCAAAATATTTTATTTCACATAAACCTGCATGGGCACTTATGGGTGCACGGTTCCAATTGGTTGTTTTCTATGGTGAAGAGCTGGCAAGAAGCTCCACGGTTACTCTTTTAAAAATAGTTGGCTTTTACAATGTTTTCAAGTTACAATAGGTATGGGAGGACAGCATAGGCCTGTCAACAAGTACCAGGTAGGTACTTGATAATATAAAAAATCATCTACAGATCTAAAGTCTAAAAGGCCTACAAAGTCCTCACATTTACAAAATTAGAAACCATCAAAAGGATTAAGTAAATAATAAAATTAAAAAAAAACCTACTAAAACCAAGTGATATGATTGCCATTACAACCACAAAACTTTTTACTTTGATATTTTTATTGCGGGAGGTCTTATAAAAATATTGTAAATGCCCAAAGATACTCTTTAGGCACCCAAGAGTATAAGAATTAGAATTCCAACTTCTCTAAACATCTTTATTTTTTGTACAAATCCTGCCATGATTCTTTAGCACATGGGTAGACCATGACCTGGGTAAACATAGGATACTTTTTATCCCGATATTCTAATCCCCACGGGATCGAGACTCATACTAGTGAAACCGCGTGGCATAGCTAGTGTTTTATACATGCATAACATAAAAACATGAAAGGTAAATTTTGACAACATATTTCGTATCTACCTTTGAGACGCTGATCAAACTTGGAGAAGAACAAGTTTTCTTTCCACACAGCTTTACTTTCAATAGCCGGTGCTGGTTGCTGCTCTGTTTTAACCTCTTGTACATCTGCTTCCTCAGTTTCTGAATCAGATGAATCATAAACAAACGGATTCTTTTCTTTACGATCTAGAGGATTTTTTACTTTCTTTGCTTTTGGTGCTTCAAGTGGTATGTAGTCAGTTTCTTGTTCTTGGGGACCTGGTACAAAGGACAAAAACTTGTAAGTAAAATAGTATTACCTAGATTCTATTATAAGCCACAAAGTGGTTTCTGAAATTTACTACAAACCATCATCATCATTTTCTTTGTTTCCAAACAAACTTCTTAAACTAAAGGTACCGGGTTGCGCAATGGCTTCTTTTAATGCATCACTGACTTTGTAAAATTGTTCTTTAGAAACTTCGATTTTTGGTCCTTCGGGCTGTTGTTGTATTTCTTTTACGTCATCTTGCTTATCTTTAGTTTTTTTTTTTGACTTCTTTGTTGGTTCTGGTTTGGTTTCAACTGGTGCCAAAAATTTGGCATGGTCAGGTTGTAAAGGGTCAAACCTTAGCATCCCTAGTTTTGGTCTGCAAAATAAGTTCATATTCATATTCCTTTACACAAAATGGTTTGATAGGAAGACCCAATGTTTAAAATTGGCTTTGAAAGACGATTGATTTCACTTACTTGCTTTTTTTGCTATCATTTTCTGTGTACCGTTGTTTGATAGTAACACCAAGTACGTCTTGTAATATATTCATTTGTTTAGTCTTCTCATCTGCAGTTCCTAATTCAACTTCTTCATCATTGTAATTTCTTTCGTGACTTGTTTCTTCTTCATCATCATCAATGAACCTTTCATCTAAGGTGAAACGTTTATCAGATTTGTATCTTGATTGCAAATCTAAAACCTAATATTTTAATCTTACATGTTATGCTATACATCATATTACAATATTAATAGGTACAGTCACCAAAATAGATAAGTAACTGGGGTTGTCAAATATAGTTGAAGGTTCTTACTAGATTTAAAATATATATATATATATATATCTGGTGCCATTGGTTACTATTATCTCCTTTGATGACCATACATTAAAATTATTGAAGTATTTTATTTACCTTCTGTCCTTTCTTGCCTTCATATTGCTTTTTGACTTCAAAGTTTAGTTCATGATCAGATTCATCAACATCATCATCAAACAGACTGTTATGGTTGTTTTGCATTTTTGTTTTATTATTATTATTGCCTGTTATTTTTGGTAAGTCATCATCAGAATCAGAAAATATTACCTTTTTATTTTGTACTTTATCCTGTAACAATTCAATTTTCAAATGGCAAGAAATGTGATTGACAATCACATTTCTTGCCATTTGATTAACACATTGACTGCCAGACAACAGACACAATAGAAAATCAATTGTTTGCGGTCACCATTTGACCGCTTGGCAGCGAATGTGTTAATTTATCTGCAAAATATTCAATACTTACAACACCAGTTAAACCAGATTTAATAATCATTTTCTTTTCTTTAAATTCCTGTCTTTTCTTTTTCATGGAGTCTTGTCTTTTCTTTTCTGCTTCATACTTCTTTTTATCTGCTTCAGTTACAATATACAAGTTCTTGCTATGAGTAGTATCACCAGCAGGATAATTATTTGATACATCAGCATTCTGTCTGTCACCCCTAAGAGGCCCTTTTGTTTTGTGCTTTTGATCATTTGTGTAATTAGAAACCTCATCAGTGATATTAACTTCACCAAAATGTTTTCTTGTTTTATGGTTATGGTCAATAGCTTGGTTCTGTTCAATTTTTCTTTTCCTAGGATTCAACTTATCACTTAATTTTATAGATGGGTTTTTTTTGGGTAAATTTTCTTCTTGTGCATTCTGGAAGTTATTCTGTAATCATCAACATTATTATAATCATTTTTACATTTCATACAACGAAAGGAGGAGATAAAAACATTTTACCTTTTCAGCTTCTTTTATCTGTGCCAGTTCTCGTTCCCTTTGCAACCTTTCCAAGAAGCTTTCTCTAGCTCTAGTCACGTACAGTCTATTGCCGTTAAAATCTTCATTCGAGAAATGTTTAATGCCTGAAAGGTCAAAAAAAATTAAAGTGAAGCTATCATCTTTTTAAATGGAACGGTGGAAAGTCCTGAGAAGAAACTCCTGGACTATAAAAGGTACTTACTAGAAAATAGGACACCTAGGTTCTCATAAACTCATGGCAAGAATATTCTGTGAAATTGATTTATACTTGCGAGAATAAGCATCTTTTATGTAGCAAGACTAGGTTAGAACTTTGTTTTTGAAAAAGTTATTGTTATTGCCACTCTTGCCCGGAGTACCGTATTAATGAGCAAATTGCACTTACATGATTCCACATTCACGTTACCGGCAGAGAGTGATACGAAGGCAAACTTTTTACTATCATTACCATCTCCAGGCTTTGATTTTATGTCCAAGTTTGTTATTTCACCAAAAATAGAAAAAGCAGATTGTAGATCATTAGCTTCAGTGTTTCCTGGAAGATTCCCCACAAATAACCGGGTAGCAGATATCATGGTAATATGTTTCTTACTACTTCTTTTTGGATTTCAAAGTATCACTCACGCATTATTTTGACAAGTGAGCAGAAACAACAAAATGAACAAAAATCAAAAATGTGAGGACAGAATGTGAGGTTATCTCAAGGCCGCATTCCGAATTAGCTGTAATCGCTCACACCCAGGGTTGCCAACTCGATACTACGGTCTGGTGCTAAACGTAACTTCAAAAAGTGCTAGATTTCTATGTATATCCAACAATATAATAATAAAATCACATAATTAGGCAATTATAAATATAATTCAATTATATTTATAATTTAAATTAAATATAATTTCAAATGAGAAAATTTTTGTATTTAGGATCGTTCTCCCACTCTTTTTTGTAACTTTGAACGGAACTTACTTTTTTACTTACAGGAATATCAATTTTCGAAGTTTTTCTAACTCACTGAGCACTAAAAACTTAATCTTTCGTATTCTTTAATGTATTTATTACGCATAATATGTTATGATAGTCAATACGAAACTGAAATTTTTAAAGCAATAAGCAAGACATTCATTACTTCGTCTTTGTTTTGTTTACTTACGGGAAATCACACTTTTTAGGTAAAGTGTAGCAAACTATGAAGACAAAGCGTTTAGTTACTGCTCGTGTAACTGCGTTTTGTTCTGCAGTAATAAAAAAAATAATCAGCTTTTTTCTATTTAGTGCTAGGTGCTAAATGTCAGATTTCAGTGCTAGACTAATGAAAATAGTGCTAGATCTGGCACTTGCATAGTGCTAAGTTGGCAGCACTGCTCACACCCTCACAGCCAGTGTAGTGTTGTTATCGTAAAAATCTGAGTTGCCGTATGTCACAGTCTAGTTTGCCGTATTTTAAGGGAAAAAATACTATCTAAACTGCCGTATTTAATAAAAAAATGTCTATTCCTCATTTGTTTCTCGTTTTTATTACCTCAGATTCATGTTTGTCTAGAGAATTATCCTTGCTTCTCATTTTGTCGCACTCGTAGGCACAGATTACTAATATGTAGGTGGTACTCGTAGGTGAAACAGTTACGTTATTACATACACGAACAATGTTGTCATATTGCAACCTTTTCGTTCATTTTTAATCAATGCGCAAGAGATGCCACTTTGTCGTTACAATTACAACCTCATGTTTGTTGTAATCGGGATTTTCCCGGCTGTGCTCTTAAAGTTACCTGTGTACGTTTCGTTTCAATCATTACATTACGCTAGTGAAAAACGTTTCGTTTCACCTATACTTAGTAATTGCCGTATTTTGTGATACGGCAATGAGAGGACTGCCGTATGTCGTATTTTCTGAAAAAAAAAATCGTGGATTGCCGTATCAATAACAACGTTGCAGTCACAGCACTCACAATGTCATCTGTTTGATTGAAAAATTACAACATAATATCTTAGAGTTTGGCCAACGAAAGCTGACCACGAATTATTTTATAAACTTTTTTCTAAACTTTTAGAATGCAGACATTTTAGGACTGTCAATCCTAATTGTCAATGTCAATAAATTCGCAATGAATAATAAATAGTATCAATTGCGTTTACGCAGTGTATAGCCTGGGTAACAACTCTTGATTTTTTTAAATTGCCACTTTTTTTCTTGGTCTACTTTCGTTGGTCAGACTCTATTATTGTTTTATTTTCTAATACTCTGGGCACTCACTTGTAAGAAAACTTGAATCACTACGATTCGAGTTTCTTACAAGCGAGAGTGCCCGACTGCCCAAAAGAAAGTAGGACTCCTGAGGCTGCGTTTTAAATTTCGGGGTGCATGATAGTTTTAAGGGCAAACTCTAGATGTCACCCGCCGATGTGAGTTTTATTATTTAATAGTGACCACTATTTTCTATTTTTATGATTATAATACAAGTAAACATTGTGAAACTACCGTTTATAATAATAATAACGTATAATCTTGTGGAGCACAACTTAACGTGCTTGTTTTCTAAATAGCCAAACAAACGATGAGGGCGCCACTGCGCGGTCGGCGTTTAGTCGACGCAGTCTTAAGTAACGCGCTCACAAAGTCAGTTATGATAAAATAATATTGAATAAAATTATACTTTATAAATGATAGCCAAATTAGAAAAGTCGCTAAATTATTTTTGTCGCTATATCGAAATAAAATGTCGCTTTTCATGTCAAAATGTCGCTTAATTTAGCGACAGTCGCTAAATTGGCAACACTGGCCGGTCGGAATACTATGATGTAAATGTGAGCGTGATGCGTGTTTGTACAAACGGTCCCGGCATACTTACTGTGCTTCACTTTCGATATGTGTGGCGCGGAGTCTCATCTTTTTTTATAATCCAAATAAACCGTTAAAATCAATTGAATATTTGTGAATAGTTTTCACAAATTTAGTACAATTATTTCACATAAAAATGTTAAACAAAATATCTAGTATATTTTGAAACACGAGTTACAGTATTTTCTCAGGTTATAGCAGATTGCTCACCACAGATTTCACAATTTTTTTATCTTCACCATGAAGTTTTCACAATTATTTCCTAAATTCTTTCTTGATTTCGTAAAAATATAATAAACTTTCAAAAAGGAGCACTCAGTCCACACCAGACATTAAATTATTATTCGAATGTGCCTACTCTATTAACACGTTATATGTGCCGCAACAGATATTGATAATTCGTAATAACAAATAATATATAGATGTGGATAGGGGGCCGTACTGAAAAAAAAAATATAAGAAAATATCTAAAAAAGACAAAACAACCTTAGCCAAAAACTATTAAAAAATAATTGATGTTCCAGAACATCAATAATTTATTAATAGTTTTTTTTTTCAAGTTACACCGTGCTGAAAACGTTTGGCTGGCACGGCCCTCTTTTTTTTCATATTTCTTCAAAAGTACAGAGGTACGTTGAAAAAGAAACAGGTACTTACATATTCTTCTAGAGGCGAGTACATTGCATTGGTGCACACCAAAAAAGCAAATTCTGGGGGGGTCGTGCGGGGCAAACGTACATGTTATAATGGAAACAAATCCTAGCTGCTGTGAGTTAGTTTGTTTTATAAACGTTGAAACCAAATACCTTTTCTCATCTATTTATTTAGGGCACGTAAGATATGCAAATCTTTGAAACCTTACATGTGCACCGAAAAACCAACGGTAGTTGCATTAGGCAATGCCGGGGTTATACGAGGTCGAAGCTAGTTTTTAAAGCCAGGATAACAGCATCATAGGTCTATGAGCAGCACAGTGCTAGTAAGCTAGCAACAGACTCTGGCCTCGTGCAGAACTATCCTCATTTTTAGGCTGGTATGCTGGTGAGAAAAGGTTCCATTTTTGAGCTAGTAGCGCACATAATAATGCTTTTTCCTATCCTGTCTTGTCAACAAGCTTCATGTCGGTGAAGATAGTAGGTACACAATCGGCTGGTGTACAGGTACTGCTTAGTCTGTGGTGTACAGAGTGACGACGTGTAGGCGCTTCCACACTGTGAGCATCCGCCTGTAATGTAACAGTTCAGATTCAAACATTACTTAACTGAGTGAGGAAAACCGAGCATTGCAGTGCGCAACCTGTAATGATATAATTTGTAGCATTACATGCACCGGGAACCTGTAATGTAACAGTAGTGAGTATAGTGCCTCAGTGTAGCCAGAGGTTAAGACATTGCAGGACACTGAACGAGACACAATAGAAGTTTTAGTGTTATTACGTTGAGGGTTAAATGTCCCACACAGTTTTAATTATAAGAAACCACGTCTAATCCTCGAAAGTATAGGCGGCGACGGTGTTGGCTTTAAAGGAACACGACAGAGCGAATTCGGCTCGAAATGAACACTTGAATAAGTTATGATTTTATTCATCCTGAGTTCATTGATACAATTGGGGATTTTTACTTTCTTTTGTGTAATAAAACTTATTGTTATATGTATATAAAATCTATTGCTACTACTTTCATAACACAAAATAATTCACTTATATAATACTGTGTCAATTATAATTAGAACACAATACACAACAGGTAGATAGTATACATATTATAATTAAATACAGCAGTTAGTATTATCTATTTACATAATTCAAATAAAAAATCATTGTAGAAACTTACAAAAATTGTCTAAGAAATTAACTAGTTAACTTCGAAAAATAGTACATTAAAATAATGTAGATAATTTAGATAAATCAACAAGAAAACAAGACGAAACAATTTTGAAACAAGCAAAAACAACAGGGCAGTATCTGGTTATAACAGCCGAAAACACGAACAACAAATATATTATTACCAATGAATAATTTGATCGCCATATAAATGCAAATACAAATGATAATAGCTACATTCCAATATCAATTAAGTACTACAAACACAAAGTATGTTATCTCGCGAAGCAACGCGTGCTTTACATGTGTTAAACAAGCGTAACACGCTGTGAATACGTGCGTGAACACGAGTAGCGTCAGCACAACGTAACATATACTTCCGACTTCGCCATTGTCTCGGACGGTACCGAGAGCTCCTGCTTACTGAATAGTGTTTGTACCCTTGGTAACCACAAGTAAAGCGCGCGACGCTTCGTAAGAAAAAAAAATTTACTGAACAAGTTTTGTAACCAATATTTTAGTGATGCCTTAATTGATTTTAGCCTTAATAAACATGGAGATCAAAGGCACAGCTAGTGAATAAATAAAAACATATCACTTATTAGTTACTTTGTAGGAATTATATGGACTCAATAGGTACAGGTGAAGACTTATTTAATTATTTAATAGTTGAGTTAACTTCAAACAGTATATAATTTTTAGATGTACAAGAATTTAACCACAGAAAGCTACCAGTACTTTAAATATACAATTTACAACATGTTCTGTATAGATTTTAAGATCTTTTATATAAATATGATATATTGATTACTTTTTATTTTCATAACTTTTAACACATAATTTTCAAATTTAGGATATAAATAAGGATTTTTTTTACAAAAGTTAACGGTTAACACACCTAATAGTTTTCTAGATTTAATATTATTATATTAATATAAATTAGACTAGGCAAAATAAGGTGTGAACCACACAAATACTCAGGGTGCGTTTATTATATAAGTTGACACCCGACTAGCTACACACCAAAACTCAGGCATTACAAAATATTCAGTGCCAGAATATTACGGTTTAAATATCACCGTAAGAGATATTATAATACAAACTGGCGTAATCACTTTGTATACTACAATAAAATTGATGGTAAATCAAGCTCTGAAAATCTAAATATATAATTGATCTAGATCACAGGCTCTCGAGGGCCCTGGGGCCGAGGGGTTTCATAAGACGTGATGCACTTAAAATAAACAGTTGCGTATACTATGTGGAATGAATGAAGTCGCAAAAGTCGCGAGTCGAGAGACTCGTGTTTAAAGTCCATCCGTTTAAACAGTGCACCGCATTGTAAACTGCCGCGAGGTAGGTGCCCCCGAACATACCACAAGCAACGTACACCTGGGTGGGTGAAGGTCAAGAAATATTGTTACCTCAAATGCTTGCATCAAAGTGAAAGGTTAATTATTACGTTAATATTTATATTATGCTCGGACGTAAAAATATCGCGGCGGGACCATTTCGCGCACTGGATTTTCAACGTACTGCTTAGTGCCGAGAGTTGAAAATCCAACAGTGTGGTTTTTTGACGCGCTAGGATGCGCTCTGTTTAATTCTCAATGCAAAGAGTTGAACATCCAGTGCGCGATAAAAGCCCGCCGCAATATGCTTAATGCGTAACGACACAGGTGTAGCTGAAGCATTACAGGCCTACCGTTAAACTGACACGATTTCTGAGGTAGGTGTTCAGTGCGGGGGGTGTAGTGACACTTCGCTAGTTTATTGAAAGAAGATGTAGTTCTCGCGTGTGGATATGAATTATGCAACAATTTAGGCATACATTCGGTTTCCGGTTTAGAAAATGCCAAACAATTAGAAAAAATTGACAGAGCGCCACAATATTGATCAATGGAGGAGCAAATATATTATGGCAATGATTGCAATACAATAATTGATAGTTTGATACTGGCAATGCATTCCTATAAGTAGGTAGTGACTATCGTCAGAAAAATCTAATTTAAACTATCTCGTGTGCAGCTTGACATCTATCACCCCTCCCGTACCGCTGCCTTAGGCATCGTCTCAGGTAATCGGTAGGCCTGTAAATTAATTTCCTGCACGCTGTTCGGGCGCACCGTCACTATTGGAGCGGACAGACTATACTTATGTCTACTTAAAGTGGTAAAGTAATAGCCGCGACGGTTCGAAGTTAATCGGGGAGCGGCTCAGACTTTGAAATGGTTCCTTTCGTGGCAGGAGTCATGTGTGAAGCGCTACGTGGGCTCGTCCGACGACATCAGCGCCTCTGACTGCTCATCCAAGTCCGGAATGTTTCTTATCACCCTGCTCGATAACACGGTTCAGCGATTAGAGTGCAGTAAGCGATAACGTATTGAATAAAGATGCCGCGAATAGTTGTTATAGCGAATACCGATTAATCGCCATTCCTTATGGCGAATAATCGAACAACTCGCCATTATTATTCGACATAAAAAAGGAATATAATAAAAAATATTTTATTTGTTATCAAATAATAATATCACGCTTGTAGTAGTCTTGAATTTACCAATCATTTATTTATTATTGTAATCTTAAGAAATTCTAAGGTTATGAGCAAAGAAAATAATGAAGTTAAAGAAATCAGTCTCATGTTAAACAGATTTTACATTTTTAAATGCTGGCAATCCTTTTCTTGTAACTATTTTGTTTTAAGAATCTACGACAGAGCAGCCGTCTGAAGAGCAACCCAAGAATGCCACTGCTGAAGAAATCGCCCACTACATCGCGTTAGCAAAGGCTGCAGTATAAACCTATATGAATCTGGCTTTGGGTATCAATAACGCGGCATCTCTAGTATTGACTATAATGTTATTATGGTTAATGATCAAACAAAAAAAAGATAAAAAAAATAATTCATTGTTATTTTCATAAGATATTGGTAATTTTTTGTATCTTGGAAAGCCCTAAAAACACATTTAGTTTGTAGCCTAACGACGTCTTACACATACACACACAAAATACACGCACGTCACTTACGTTGTACAGATTGTGGAATGCAATGAATGATTAAGATGTCTGTGCAATTATTCTTTTTATGCAGTATGTTTATTTATTATGAAAATGTACTCACGTGAAGCCCTCGGCGGCGCGCAGTCGGTCAGTGAGGCAGGTGAAGAGCTCTACGTCCCGCGGCAGCTGCGAGGCCGCGGCCGCCCAGCCCGCGCCCGCCAGCGCCGCCGCCAGCGCGCGCCACGCGCCGCCGCCGCCGCGCCACGCCTCCGCGCACAGCGACAGCGGCACGGCCAGGCCCAGCGCGCTGCTGGCGGCTTGCGGCGACGTGAGTGACCGACCCCTGCGGAACATAATTAATACACGGTGATCACTAGTCCCTACAGATGGTTACCAGAGCCACAGCGAGTCCAGCAGCAGCCAGCTCCACTGGCGCGGCGGCGGCCAGCAGGCGCCCAGAGCCACGTGCTAGTCACTACAGACAGTTACCAGAGCCACAGCGAGTCTAGCAGCAGGGGCCCGAGGGCCGCGTCCAGCAGCAGCCAGCTCCACTGGCGCGGCGGCGGCAGGTCGGCGCGCTCCACGCCCGTGGCCGCAAGCAAACCGCCCACTACCCATGTCAGGCAACCGCATGCACAGCCCACGAGACCTAAGGATGAATGGCCCATTCATATTTAACCGTATAGGTCGGAATCGCCCCCGATTGCACCCGAACACCCGAAACTCCGCCAGCTCGGTGTGGATCCAAGTGGACCACAGAATGACGACATACGTCTTCCTAAATTTAATATTTATTATGCTACCCATCAAATGTGTGCTTTAATTAAAAGCGTTGAATAAGAAGTCATAATGATTTAGTTTGAATTAGGCGCAACAACGTGCAACTGTGGAATACGGCGGAGCATTTGCTCCTAATGTATCCCGTAAATCTTTATTGACTTCTTCCATGGTAACACACATGGCACAGATATTTAATAACCGCGCGTACATATTTTTTTTCCATTTTGGCCAAAAGTCTGCAACCAACCGCAAACAAAATAATGACTTCTATTATTTAAAAACAAGACAATCAGTTTTTTTCTAAGTATGTAGCAAATATTCTAGCTTTACCACCCAGTATTTACTTTTAATACTTTCAAAGAGTTTATATCCCATTCTCATTTTTTAATGAACCTCCCTCTTATACCAATATAAAATAATCTTACTTACCAACAAGTAAGGATGAGTTGATATCGTCGCCATTTCTTAAAGCTTGTCTAAATAAAAGTAAATGTGCTGCGTAACATAACGCTGAGCCCAGTGCGGCTAACACTGCTATCCAATTCGTTTGATGACTTTCTGATACACCCAACACCACCTGAAAAAACAAATATAAGCATAATGGACCTATAATACTCCCACAGCTGGGACACAGGCCTCTTCTCTGTAAGAGGGAGTGAGTGGGCCATAATCCACCAGGCGGTCCCAGTGCGGGTCGGCGGACGTCACATGTCTTCGAATTTTTGGTTCTAGGTCATGCCGGTTTCCTCACGATGTTTTCCTTCACCGTTTGTGTCACCATATGTGTGGTGATCAAATAATTTACACAAATTAAAGTGCCTGCTTGGGTTCGAACCCACGAGGTACAACTTGTAAGCCGCGGCTATTACCACGGCACTAAAAAAAAAAAAAAATAACATGTTCAAGTAAGTCATGTTTTCTATACATTGCCAATTTCCCCTAGACAAGGTCACAAAAATCCCATCGAAGACCACATCATCGCTATACCATTAGGTGAGATAGTGATCAAACGCGAGTATAACAACAACAACAACAACAAAAACATGCCTAGATCAGACTTACTAGTCCAGCAGCGGTGAGTAGAACAGCGATGCACTTGGACAGAGTGAACCGGTCGTTGGGAACCTGTGCGAATATGGCACCGAACGTGAGCGCCAGCGCCCCCGCTGTCGACGTGTATATCGTGGCCGAGCCCGTCGTCGTGTGCAACAGGCTTAATCGATATAGGTAGTTTGAAATGAACCACTGAAACAATACAACAAGGGTCAGATCAAAAATCGTCATCTGCCTAGCCTTTTCACAACTATGGTGGGGTCGGTTGGTCTGGTCGGATACAGATAAATACTACTATTTTACATTGACTGCCTATCTGACCTCCACAATCCAGTTACTAGGTAATATCCCTTGGTAACAATGGTTGTCAGACTTTCGGGCTTCTGACGACCCGTAAAGACTGTCAAAGATGACTGCCGAGGCCAACGGCTTAACGTGCTATCCGAGCCACGGAGGGGTCTTGGCAAGTAAAGAAGGTCACCCATCCACGGGCCAATCGCGGTAACCGTAGCTTAACCTGATCAATCCACCTGTGCGGCTGTTATTACGTAGCGACAAGCTCCTGTCAGGTCAAAATTATTGGTGCTAAAATGTTACCTCAAGAAAATGGAAAAGAATTTGTATGAAGTTATCTAGTAGATAAGTAAACCGGAAACTTATCAACAAGAACTGGTGAAATAGGCCATACCATTATAATCCACAAGTACCTATTCCTAAATTATCAGAATGAAGAATACATTTATTAATAACCCAAAAAACCGGCCAAGAGCGAGTTGGACTCGCAAAGGAAGGGTTCCGTACCACCATACAATATTTAACACTATACATATAAAATAACGTCAAAAAAAATCACGTTTGTTGTATGGGAGACCGAGGTCAAGTTTGACTTGACCTCGTCTTTTCGTAAATCTTCGTAAACTGTATGAAATTCACCATATTGCTGCCGTCGCATCAGAATAGGATGTACCCACGACTTTCTAATGGTCTTACGAGGTTCATTATGCCATTTTCTATACATAAACATATAGTAAACTGGACATGTCAATGCGATACGTGTAATCTTCGTGCCTAGCAATGTATTACTAACAACCTGCTAACAACCGTATAGCGGTATGGTGAAATCAAGCGGGGGCGGCGCGGTTAGCCGTCTTGTTTACACGGCGCCGAGGCGCGGCGGCGGAGCGGTGGCGGCGCGACGGCGCGGCGGTGCCGTGTGCCCGAGCGCTTAGACGGAAAAACAGTAACTAAACGCATCAAGAACCACAGGATGTCTACAGGCGCCGCGAACCACACCTGCTGCATGCCACAATGCAGTACAAGGCCAAATGCAAGAAGGTCGGCAGACCTATTTACACATGGAACGACAATTTAACACAGGACATGAAGTACTTCGACAAGGAAATCAATTTTTGGATGGATACAGCGGAAGACAGAAGTAAGATCAAGATTGCTGCTAGTGAAATTTACAAAAAACCGGAAACGGATAGTAGCGAAACTTCCGAAGTTGACATTGAAAACAGCAACATCTAACACAATACAGCAGAGCAATGACATACAAAGGAAGAGAGAAAGCAGTAAAGCCCTGCCAGAAGACTCACCGATGAAGCTCGATCCGAACCAACCCGGCGGCAAGGTCGTTAAAAGATGCCCATCCATAGATAATAATTACCCATCTCTCCACTAGTCCAAGGCGTACTCTAGGATGCATATCCGGTAGGTTCTTAAATCCTTACCTATCCTATGGGCACGTCTTCCCTACCATTACCGCGCCCCCAGGTCTATTCCTTGATATGCAATGGTCGCTGTAGCACCATGAACATGAGGCTACAGGAGCTAGTGCGAATCTTGGGGTTCATTCGATTAATCGAGTCTCGTTTAACCACGCTGGGATCGGTGCAATTCATTCAGTCATTCATATTCTGTTTTTAGTATTTTTGTTGTTATAGCGGCAACAGAAATACACATTCTGTGATTTCAACTGTCTACCTATCACGGTTCATGAGATACAGCCTGGTGACAGACAGAAAGGCAGACGGACAGTAGTCTTAGTAATAGGGTCCCGTTTTTACCCTTTGGGTACGGAACCCTAAAAAAGTATGAGAAGACATAAGTCAGTTAATTAATTTCGAATTTTGTTTGTGAAAACCGGGTCATGATAACGAAATACATAAGTCAACATATTATTATTATTTACTTCATCATAATTATAGTATTTTGATATGTGAAAAAAGAACAGACGGAAGTACAAGCACCATTATCTAAAAGTTAACATTAATAAAATTGAAAGTTGAAAAGGAAACAAGCTGGCTGAATAATGACATTGAGTTTGGGCCAGTCATTACAAAATTACGATACTTACTAAATTATTTATCTCACACTCAGTTAATGAAGGTTAAAGTTTCAATGTATTTTTATCGCTGATTGATGTGATTGATAATGTCACTTCATTGATTACAAAATACAAAGACTATGTTTTTATGAACCAAAGATAAATTTCTTTCTTAATTTTTCTGTCCATTCTGTTATTTTACCTTTGATTTTGTATCACAGTGACCTTTATTCTTTTCACCATTAGGTTTATATCAGAGGTAAAATAACTGTGGACTGTACCTAATTGAGTTACAACTCCATGCAAACTTTATGGCGGCTCTAAACATAGGCGAGTAGTTGCGCAGTAACAAATTCATGTGACCGCGGGGGTTAGGGGTTGGGGTACTGCGCACTCGCAGCAAGTAGCCCACTTCAAAACCACCATAAAGTTTGACGTTTACTGTAACTGAAACAGCATCAGACTAAAGTTCGGTTCATATAAAAAAAAATTTTGCTTGCCAATTTATATATCCAAACATAAAGCATTTTTATAGCCAAACTTGCCAAATAAATAGATTCGTAAGCAAATTTTACTTGTAATAGCTTTATTCAAATGGAAGGGAAGGATCACAAGGAACGTATGGAGGGGTATGCGAAGCTATGAGGTCATTGCTTCATTATTGATAAAGATACAAGTCATAATGTTAATCAATAACAATCAGTAAATTATAGGAATCGGCCATAAATATTGTTCTTACAGCTGACAAGCCAAGATACTGATTTATAAGCAGATTTGATACAGCCGGATTGTGGTTAGGTATAATTAATTACAGCTTTGATTGTCCAGCAGCGAAATAACAGATGAGATGATACTAGTGTCACAGTATCGAGGCGAATGGCATAAATTACATAATGGCGAATGGGAATAAAACAAGGTTCATCAAGGCTGTTAGTTACATATTACAGACATGTAAAGTAGAGGAATGAAGAAAATGTCGTGATGAAAGTTTGGAGTATGAATGTGAGAGTAGGGGAAGACCAAAGAAACGATGGATGGACTGTGTGAAAGATGATATGGCTAGACAGGGGGTGACTACCGAGATGACGACTAATCGAGAAGTGTGGAAGACAAAGACATGTCGCGCCGAGCACAAATAAATTGAGATAAGGCCAAGAGAATGATGATGATTGAGGAGAAAATATTACTGAACGCACAGGTACACAGAAGAGCAGCGCGAGGCGCAGATGTCGGCGCGTGGCGGCGGCGGCGGCGCGGCGCTGCGCGTGCTCGCTGGCGCGCACCGAGGCCGCCCACGACAGCCGCGCCAGCAGCGCCTCGCTCGCCATCGCCGCTGACATCACGCGCACCTGAGTACATTGTAATATTAGAGTACTAGCGCCCCGGCTCTGCTTCGCACAGTCTTTACGATTTGACAAAACATCGTCGGGATTTCTTTTTATGTGAAGTTTAATAATAAGGTAATATACACATTACCCTACCGTATTAAGATCTCTAAATGACGGCGATAACAGCATCAAAATTCGTTGCGTAGTTTAGAAGAACAACGCCATCACACAGATAGACACAAAAAGCGAATTTAATTTATAACATGTATAACAATCAACTGTATATTTGTTTTATTAGCAGATTATATTTGTCCAGTTGATTCTAAAATATACACACGCATCAACTAATTAGCTGCTAATGTTTCTAATCAAAGAATAATAAAAAATTATAGATATAGATTGTCAAACACCAGGGGGCCTAAAAGGGCCATTTTGGCAGAATTATAAAACAATTCATATCACGCAATTCATCTGTTTGACAGTTTCACACCTATATATCCCTGAAGGGTTAGGCAGAGATGTACCTATAGCATTTTACGAATATCCATACAAAACTGTCTTATAGATGAAATTGCGTGATATGAATTGTTTTATGATTCTGCCAAAGTGGCCTTTTTAGGCCCCCAGAGCGTTTGAAATAAGAGTGCCAACTGTTGAGTTAGCAGCCCATTGGGTTGCCTGGTGATATTTGTATCTTAACACTCCATATCATTGTTCTTCCTCTCTGGTTTAATGAAGTCATACAAATTAAGCAACCTTTTTTACTAATAAGGTGATTGTGTACTAAATCAATATTATGGCTGCCTTCTACATTGTTTGCATAAGTTATATTATTATGACATAAATATGGGAACAGTATATGTGTTAACAATTACCTCAGCCACTTTATTAAACCGCACGGCTCTTGGAGCAGCATCGTCACTGTCCGTCGTCTCCCCAGCTCGGACAGGCACAAAGGTAGAGTCTCCCTAAAATATTATTTAGCAATAAAATTCGCTCTTTCTATACACCATGTCTTTCAAAGGCTAAGAAACTTGAGGATTTGAATAAACCTATTACAATAAGCTACTTTAGTGCCCAGACTTTTAGAAATTTTAATACTACCTTTCAAATTACTCAATGTATAACATCCATAATCCCAAAACTCATAAAGCAAATTTTTTTTTTATAATGTAAGTATTTTGTCCATAAAATATTTCCAAGCCTTTCAAAATGCATGGTGTATGCAGGTTGTATTTTTTTCCCAAGCAATATTGGATATTGTGCTGATTGTTTACCTGATTCTGAACCTAAAACAATACAAAAAGGTTGTTTTAATAAAACATCTTATCCTTGAAGGTACATTTCAATCAAGGAGTATAGGTACAAGGTACTTCATAGTTGAATGCTAAACGGTCAGTATGGAAGTGAACTGCACCAACAATGATGTGCATAATGAAGCTAACACTAGCTTGAATAACCACAAGGTAATAGGACAGCCGACATGACACTTTGAATGTCAAGGTCTAATCAAGTTCAAGGTCAATTTACTTGCTTAATATTGCTAAGGTTTAAAAATACATCCTGGATTAACCAAGATTAGAGGATGTATGTTTGTTTTTTTTTATAAATTTTAATTGTTTGTTATTAAGAGTACTCACCAAACTGTTTGTGGATTCATTAAAATAACTTTCATCATCTGTTTCACCTGTTTGTTCCAGTAGTTGCTGAAAACCATGACATATTTTAATGTTTTTAAATCATTATTCAGTTTTAATGACAAAGATGGCAGGACGAGCTACACTCCTACCAAAAGGACTGGCCAGCACTAGCAAAAGACATAATTGTGTGGAAAAGGAGAGGGAAGCCTTTGCTCTGCAGTGGGACAATACAAGCTAGTTAAATTAGATAGTTATTAATATTGTAATGTACATTAATTTCAGGTCTTGCATGTTGTGCCTCGACTGTTGAGCATATGAAACCACACACTGTTACAATGAACAGTTAAAAGGGACTATGCTTGAAAAAATGATTTGGTAAGAATATCAGGTTGTTATAACAAAAAAAGAGCCTGAAGAGAATGGACATGGCTCATCAAAATATAATTCGATTTTTGGTACCTACACTAACTTTTGAAGGTTGGAATTGTTTGTTTTTATGTGTATAAACTTACTGTGTAATCAGCAGGTTGACAAGGATCCCTTGTTGGAGGTGTAAAACATAGTACTAAAAGGTAAATAAATAGCAGTGAACTTCTCACATAGGTTACAAGGAATGGTCTCTCTATATGCTTCTCAATGTACAAATACTGTAAACAAAAACAATACAGGTATTATAACTTTTAAACATACAAAAACATGATGAAGATCTTGTTAATGGATTTTAGGACTTACCTTTGTCATCTCAGAGGATACCACCCACAACACAACGACCAATAACAGAATGAAAACGCCGAACGCAAACTTCCTCTTGTTGAAGCGCTGGGGCACATCTTTACTGTTTTTGTTATTGTTAGTAACTCGAAAATAATTGTGGCACAAAGTCAACATGAAGACGAATAAAGAAATTCAGTAAATAAGTAAACTATTTGAATTACACTGAACTGCTCAGGATCATAATTTCACCAGATTTTCACATGTATGTTTACGGCAGCATTTTCGTCCTTACAGAGTAGAGAATTGGATCCCAGTAAAGCTTAGTGATACTTTTATTTTTTGTACAAGATTTATGTCTGAATGTTATCAATATATTCCAATACAATGTTCGAATTATGTAGATCGAACAATCAAATCCAATATCAACAACTCTAATTTCAATGGCTGATTGCTTAATGTTGCTAGTTTACAAATAATCACAGACTCAATTAATAGTGTTGCACTTTGTACAAATAAATATTAACTCATGTAATACAAGACGTATTTTAGTTTATAAGTCCGAGATACACAGTGACTTTAGTCCACACCCACAGAACATATATTCGTCCGCGTCAGCGACAGCGACTCGCTGGCGACACTAACTTCTATTAAACTGGCGATGTCAAAATCTCACTCACGTGCACACGTTGAACTTTATTTTAAGTCCATGGTGCACACACAGATTTTGACATTGCCGCTTTCGACAAATCGGCTAGAGTCTGACCAACGAAAGCTGACCAAGAAAAAAGGGCGGCAATTCAAAAAAATCAAGAGCTGTTACCCTGCCCTGGCTTTTAAAATTTTTCCTCTATGCCCTGGCTATACACTGCGTAAACCGTAGACAGAGAAACTAACTTAGTTTCTCCGTCTACGGCGTAAACGCAATTGATACTATTTACTATTCATTGCGAGTTTATTGATATATTGACATTGACAATTAGGATTGACAGTCCTAAAATGTCTCCATTCTAAAAGTATAAAAAAAAGTTTATAAAATAATTCGTTGTCAGCTTTCGTTGGCCAAACTCTATTGCTGTATCACACAAACTGCGTATGTATCTAGCTAGTATTACATTGCAACATTTATTTATAAAACAATTTATTTAATAAATTCAATGTGTGTATGTATGTGTACATACAACACACATGCTATACGTGGTCATGAACACACGTTGAACTTATTCAATCATTAGTAGGTTCAACGTGTGTTGCATAGAGGAAATAAATGGTGTGTTGTAGGTATTATATTTTATGTTGACTTGCACATATTATGTATATTTTGGACTACTGCATGTTCGTTGTTACATTCCATGTTAAGTTTCACATCATGTGTATCCACCGTTACACACTGTCTGATTGGCTCTGAAATTCAGTTACACTGACCTCTATTAAGGTGAAAGCGCCAGGGTAGCCCGCGAAATTCAATTTTTTTTAAGTTTTTTGCAATTTGCTGGTCGGTACTAAGTGTCACGTTGATTAAAATATGATTCGCGGCCGTAACAAATATGTATATACAGAATTATAATCATTAAAGTCATCAACACAACTCTCTAAGACCAAGTAATCCTACCGAATGACTATTTCATGAAATCTTGACATTTTAGGATTACACTAACATATCAAGTTGTATTACTAATTGTAATGATTATAATTCTGTAAATAAATATTTGTTACGGCCGCGAATCATATTATAATCAACGTACAACTTAATACTGACCAGCAACTTGCAAAAAACGTAAATTTGAATTTCGCGGGCTACCTTAGCGCTTCCCCCTTAAACAAGTACTTGTATAATACAGGTCAGTGTTCAATTATGAATGATGTGAAATGTGATGTCAAACCCAATGACTAAATAAACCTATGGACTGAGCATACCTACAAAATTAGCGTGTATACCTACACAAATCGGGCACTGAAGATGGCCGCATTTCGTAGGGTTCTTTTTGTTTTTTCTCGCACCACACTGTTTTATAAAACACGAGGGCATGATTTTCCCATTAATGGACACCAAAACACCTAGTTTCTAGACGTATTTCTCTCGAAAACAACAAAAATATTTTGAGAAATCAACCGTTTGACAACACATCTACCACAAAACCATTCATAAAACTCGGCACTCAACATGGCGGCCCGTCACGCATAGACATGATATTGTCGTCTCACAAAAGTGTTGCCAAATTTAGTACATACTTGACAAACATTTAGATATCTCTCTTTTCATATGCAGCTCTTGATTAGTTGAAAAGAAACAGAACGCTTTTTGACATGAGTGTGTCGATATGATAGATATTCACGCACAATGGTCCACTGAAGGACTGCCCGGTTTCTGAAGTCCCCAGATAAACTCTCATTAGGTATTGGTTCAATAAAGTTATGCATAAGATAAACGTCGGTTAACTGTCACTGCGTTTCCGGATACGCAACAAACCATTCAATAACTATGAAACCGATAACTAGTTCCTTAGTTGCCGCTAGATGGGTTTTTATACGAGTTCGCGTAAAAAAATGTTGTTTAGGGGCAGATTACGGCAGATCTGTGAACGACGTCATTGTAATTTTTTTTAAAGAGACCTTAACACTTCATTGTTTTTGTTTCGTGTGGTATTATTTTTGCTTTGCCGTTTCATTTTAAGTAAAAAGTCTATATTTATCTTTCCAATCGTTAGTGTTTTAACCATTATTTTGTAAAATAGCATAATGGAATCTGGAAAACACAGTAAAAAATTTACTGAAAAAGCAATGATGCTTCTTATCGAAGTGGCTAATGAAAAGAACGGACGAAACTTCTGTTACAGATTACTTTCTGTATTATTGATGCTAACACTCACTGTATTCTCTATTGAATAACTTTAATATTTAACTTTCACATGCAATTTAATTCAATAATACACGTTGTTGATGTAGTTTGCTATGAAATTAAACGTCAAATATAGTTATGGAACCGATAAACGGCGCACATTGGTCAGTTAAACATGAGTTTAAACGGAGTTTATCTTACATTGCGGTGTTCGGAAACGCACTTCCACAAGTTATCGACCCAATAGCGCCAATGAATAGATAAACCACCGACAAAAGTAACTCAGAAACCGGGCATTAAGTGTGGAAACCAAACCCATAACATAGAACATGATAGATATTTGTATAACTATTATTTCTATAGTAGAATAGGGCATCTCCATGTTTTTCCTATCTAAATGGTCAAACCCATAGACAAAAAAATATTATAATAAATGTCATTACCTTTCATTTGATTAATACAAACCACAGATTGCCACAGACAATAGGATAGCTCGATACAAACTCAATTTTTCCTCTATGCTCGTCATAGAGTAAAGCTCAGACTAAGTATACTTACTTAGTCTAAGGAGTAAAGTTAGCGATGGGCGACTCGAGTTATCTAACTCGCGTAACTCGGGCCAGACCGTAAGCGAGTCAGCCCGAGTCAAAATTTCTGCAAACCGAGTTGAACCGAAGAGCGCGCGCGGCGGGCGGACGGTGCCGGTGCGGTGGGTTGGCGCCTAGCCCGCAAGTCGCGAGGCCCGAACGACTCCGAGCGAGCCCGAATCAGCCCAACGACCGAATGTCCGAGCCGCGAGTGAAAGAGATAGTTCTCGTTGTTGGTTTCTTTTTCTTATCAGACGGTTATTCAGACAGAAGTGATGAGAGAGTTTTGACGCAGAAGCTTATTTGTTTTGTTTACCTTTTTTGGTTTGTTACAGTTGACTGACTGGACTGAAGAATGGTATTCATTCAAAAATAAGTGCTATTACTTAGATGTTGATTAGCTTTTTTTATATAGGTGTTAGTTGATAGATACATGACCAAATACCAAATGGTACGGTGTTTAATTTAAGGAATAAAGTACCATTACATTTATTTTAGTTTCTTATTATTTTCTAGGTCATAGCATTATGCTGAGCGATGGCCGTTTTGCGTGGATGTGACGCATGTTTTCTCTCCCATATTAATTATTTTTAATTTTTTTATATATATGTTTTTCTTTTGATGCGTCATGTTTGCCGCAAATAAACGTATTTTCTTTCTTTCTTTCTTTCTAGGTAAAAATGTTACCATTCTTTTACGCTACGCTACTTATGTAGCATAAGTAGCGTAGCGTAGTAGTATTCGTTTTGTGATTTGATGTTTGAAAACACTTTTAATAATAATAAATATCAGATTTTTGAACGGGCTCAATTTTATTTGACTACCATTGACTCGGCGCCACGCAGCCCGCCGGACCCAACCCGGCGAACCGTGAACGTAGCAAACTAGCAACCCGCGGAACGATGCACCGAGTTGAGTATTTATTGACTCGGACGCACGAAGCGGCGACACGGGCAGACTGAACGAGTCAACTCGAGTTGCAGCCCGAGTTGGTAAGCGAGTCAACTCGAGTCACCCGAGTTACCAAAAAGACGACTCGGCCCATCGCTAAGTAAAGTATGATGCTCGTCATGTCGTCTCGCTCGCACATACCACAGATTACTGATATGTAGCAATTGTAGCAAGCGCACATACATAACCTACGCGACAATAACTAAGTTTACACTTGCTGTAAATATACTCTAAACTTGCAAAATTACACGACCTCATTCAAGTTATTGAAGTTAGAACAATGAGCGCATGTAACGTAGAAGTAATTAAACAAGTTGGGAGATATTACAATGTACCGGTCGGGACCTTATGTTACAATACTGATAAGGTGATCATTTATTTTTATTGACAATATATATAAAATACTTACTCATGACACAGTTCCACCATAATAAAACCACAATTTAGTCATTTTTTATATTTTTCAGGTACTTACCACTGTCATTAATAAACAAAGCATAGAAGGCTTTGCTACCATAGTATTAAAGTTAGCTTCCAGTGGAGGAGTTAAACTGAGTCAGGAGGAAATGCTACTCAGCTACCAATGGCTGGAACACATTGCCATGTATGCCAACCAGGCTGTGGCTAACCCTGCCTTTGCACAGGGATTTTTAAAGGTAATTTTCATGTTCTCATTTTATATAATAAAATTCAAATGATTGACTCAAAAGAGTTTGGATCGTTTCCCATGGTTGCAGAAACCCAAGGCTAGACTCCTATGGTTATTCCCCTTGACTTACCTAGTCTTCAGCGAAGTAGTAGTCTTCTGAAAGAAGGCAAGACTATACCATTTGTATGGCTTCATCTTAGAGCTTTCCAAAGTCATCTCCTAACTAACAATGCATGCAGTGTTGCCAGTAGTGATTGAAGATTTAGAATGCTGGGATGTCTGAAAAGGAACGAAATTAGCGTCGAAGGAACGCAAAAATATATTTAAAAAAATCTATTTATTCATTATGAATAAATTTTTGTAGTAAGTTATGTTAGTTTGTCAGTATGATGAAGGCGGCAAACGTGACATCTTATAATTATTATTAAGTACTTTTGCAGATCATATATTAATATTATCGCTCACAAAGTACAGAGGCCAGCACATCAACCTACCCCAATCTGTAAAATTTTCCCAATTGAATAAGAACCTTATTCCTTTGTAGTAAAGTGTAAATTTAATCAAATAAATTTGACAGATTGGGGTAGGGTGCTGGCCTCTGTACATACATATATAAAATATGTACCAGTTTGTTTAAAAAAAAATTGCTTGATGGCAGCCTCAGAATAGAATAGAATAGAATAGAATATATTTTATTGTAAAACATGAGTATACATCAAATAATATGTGCAAGGTCTTAAAATAAACAGGTAGATCTGCATGTTTTGCCATTTATGGCGTACAAAAAACAACATATTTTCGGCTTAGAATAACCATAAAAAAAATTGAGTCTACACAGCAAACTATAAAATTTTAAATATCCTGATCCTTATGTTAATTAAGAAATAGAGTATAAAGTATTGTTTTTACAGATTTGGGGGTCAAATTGTGAAAATATCCTAATTATAGGAATCTATCTAATTAATTGCGGTCATTTAAAAATTCCGATATGGTATAATACGCACGCAAAATACGCGCATTGACGTGGAGTTGCGGACAACAGCCCGTATTACCTATTACCTATGGTATAATAGCATTTGGCTATGAGATATTTTTTTAAATGTATTTTAAACAAAGCAGTGGGCATTTGTCTAATAGGTTTTGGGATTTTATTAAAAATTATTGGTGCTAAACAAAAAATACTTTTATGCATCAATGCCGTGGTTGATCTTGGTACGCACAACTTATTATTATCCCGTCGATTACGAATAGAAACGTCTGATAGTTTCTTAAATAGGTTAGGATTGGTTTTTATAAAATTAGCTATTTCATAAATAAATAAGGAAGGCAGACTTAAAATGTTATATTTAATAAAATACTGTTTGCAACTATCAGTTATTTTCAAACCAAACATAGCCCTAATACACCTTTTTTGTGACTTAAAAATGATTTCTTTATTAGTAGAGTTTCCCCAAAATATAACTCCAAACCTCAATATGGAGCCGACAATACCATGGTAGGCAGTAATAAGCGCATTGGTACTTATAATAGGTTTTAATTTATAGAGGGCATAGGCAGAAGAACATACTTTTTTATTTAATTCTTCTGTGTGTGCTTTCCAGTTCAAACGTTTGTCAATGGTTACACCTAAAAATTTTGCTGTGTCTACATTTCTTATAACAGTTAATTTGTGTTGAACATTAATGTTTGGTGCTTCTAAACGTTGACTAAAGAACATAATTTTAGTTTTTTCAAGATTGATTTTTAAATTATTGTTATCTAACCAATTAATTATTGAATTGATTGTATTATTAATTTCATCTTCATACCTATCTTTATTAATAGAATTGATAGTGACCGTGCTGTCATCGGCAAAAAGTGATACTGGATAGTTAGTTACTAATGGCAAGTCATTTATATAGATTATGAATAACAAAGGACCCAATACGCTCCCTTGCGGAACTCCATATTTAACTATACGTTTTTTTGATTCATATGTTTCTTCTTTTTTGGTATTAATGTTTATTTTAGAAATGTTTGTATATTGTTTACGTTTTTTCAGATAAGATTCTACGAGATTTAGCACATTGCCTCTAATGCCATATGCTTCCAGTTTACGGAGGAGAATGTCATGATTAACATAATCGAAAGCCTGGGTCATATCGCAGTAAATGGAACATACCGGCGTCCTTTTATCCACATTACCCATGACGTTATTTAAAAAATCAAAAATGGCCATGTTTATTGTTTTATTCTTGCGGAAACCTTTCTGGTCTTCTGTAAGAATGTTGAATTTTTCTAAATAGTTATAAATTTGATTATAAATGTATTTTTCAAAAACTTTCGAAACTATAGGAATAAGTGCAATAGGTCTGTAGCAGCTCATACTCTGCTTGTTGTCTTCTATGTTCTATGTTATGGGTTTGGTTTCCGCACTTAGTCCTTCAGTGGACCATTGTGCGTGGGCCATGGCGGCCGTTGGCGGTTATTCCAACCAGCCCACCTCCCTCCAGAAGCTGATTAGGTCTCCTGGTCTTTTGAGAACATCTGTGTACGATCTGGGTGTCCCGAGGGTTTGTGTCCTGATCTGGGTGACGCCTGTGCACTCAAAGAGCACATGCGCAATGGTTTCATCAGCCACCATGCAAGCTCTGCACAGGGGGCTGTCCGTTATGCCTGCTTGTTGTCTTTTTTGAAGATGGGTTTAACGACCGTAGTTTTTAGACTGTCCGGGTATGATCCGGTGGTTATACACATATTAATGATATGGCTTAAGTGGTCACAGATATGATAAGCGACATACTTTAGGATTCTAGTAGAGATCCCATCGTATCCAACACTAGTAGTATTTTTAAGCGATCTTATAATTTGAAGTATGTCATATGGAGTACTTGGTGCCATGAACATAGATTGATTCGATTTGGAAATATTTACGGTTACGTCCTTACCAGCGTCTGGTATTGGTTCTATTTTGTCTATAAAGTAATTGTTAAAAGCATTCGCAATCTCTCCAGTCCTGGTTATAGTTTTATGGTTTGTTTCTATGGAAGTGATACTACTCTTTGGCAAATTGAGTTTAGACCTATTTATAATCGCCCATGTGGCTTTGGATTTGTTAGTAGATGATTTTATTTTATGATTGTTTTGTGCTCGTTGCGTTAAATTAATAATATTTTTATATAATTTAGAGTATTTTTTAAATTTAGTTTTATTTACTTCGTTACGATTTAGTCTATAGTTCCACATAAGCTCTCTCTTTTTTTTGCTACAGATTTTTATGCCATGTGATACCCACTGAGGTTTTACTTTGGTTCTTATTGTTATGATTTGGAAAGGAAAACATAAATTATACAGCATCATGAAAGCTTCCAAAAATGCATTATATGCTGTGCTAGGATCATTTGTATTATAGATTTCAGAAAAAGATAAAGTTTTTATATAATTTTTGAATTTTTGCATATTTTCTTTAGAATAGTCTCGTCTATTTGTTCGCCAATAGTTTATTAGAATTTTTTCACTAACCGGTAATTTTAGTACTTGCGCTGTGTGGTCTGACAAGCCGAAGTCAATCACATCAGATTTACACTTCTTCCCCACATTATGTGCAAAATTGTCTATGCAAGTGCCGCTCGCAAGTCGAGTTGGCTGATTTATTTCTAGCTTTAAATTGTAACTTAAGAGCAAACATTCTAGATCTATCAAAGTATTATTATTACGCTTAAGACAATCAATATTATAGTCACCTGCAATTACGACATTTCTTTTTAAATTTTTGTTACAAATAGTACATAATACTTTCTCTAATTGTTCAAAAAATACGGGTAAGTTATTGGACTTTGGTACTCTATACACACAAACAATAATCGTATTATACATTGCCAGATCAATAGCGCAACATTCGAATATTCCATTTATGGAGAGTTTTGCTATATCTTGAAGCTCCTTAAACTGGTGACCCTTCTTTGCAAGGATACATGTACCACCTCTCTTACTGTCCTTTCTAGAGTAACATGCAGCCAAAGTGTAATTAGGAATATACAGTATTTTTTCATGGCCAGCTATCATGAAGTGTTCAGATAAACAGATTATGTCGATTTCGGTATTTTTCTCTGACATCTCTTGAATACATACAGTAAGCTCACTGCTCTTATTCAGTAAGCCGGCAATGTTTTGATGTATCACGTTAAGGTACTTATGATCGAAAAAACTGCACTGTCTCTTGTTGTTCATTCATATTGTTAATTATCTCGCCTTCTGTATTTGCGAAGGTATTTTCACGTACGTAGTTAATGAGTGCGGCGATGTCTTGGAAAATTATTTGCATGCCGTAATTATTTACTGATCCTGAATTTTGTCTGTACATTTTGTAGTCCCACGTAAGGTTCTTATTCGAGTCAATGAAGTAAGCATGTTCGTGTGCTAAAATATCTTGGTATAGCAGATTATTAAAATTTTCTACTCTCATGTTGTACAAAGTAACATTACTATTACAATTGACGACACGGTTAGCGCAGTGGTTGAGCGATTGACTGCTGCGCATCATGTCCTGGGTTCGATTCCCGCACGGAACAAATATTTGTACGACCTACAAGTATTTGTTCCGAGTCTGGGTGTTTTATCTAAAATATGTATCTATTTACAAAAAAAAATGTACATAAGTAGTTTATCAGCCATCTCGTTACCATAACACAAGCATTAGGTTGCTTAGCTTGGGACTATATGGCGTTGTGTGAAATGTCCAAGGATATTATATATTAACAATGACTGTAGGTCGGCATGCAGAGAACAACATTTGTGTGTTGAATTTTTTCGAGTATTTCTTATGTGGAGAATTGTACTAGAATAGTCCTTAGTAGATTTGAAGTCTGTTTCACCAATTAAAATAATACAGAAGTCATTCATAGTGAATTTCTTTAGCTTTGGTTCCAAGTCGCGAAACATATTATTTATTCCCGAGTAAGGTGTTAGGTAATGACATAATTCACAATTTTCAAACTTATTTTCTGCAATTGTACGTATTTTATTATATTTATTTTCGCTTATAATACAGATTTTATTAATTTTTTCTCCAGTTCTTCATTAGAGCTTTTTGTATGAAGGATTGCTGGTGATACTGCAGATTCTTCCTTAGATGAACCCATAATATCCATTACAATTGTTTGAGTGCCCTTACTATTTTTCTTTTTGTGAGACGTATTTACTTGCTCCGTTTGTGTAGTTTTGCTAAGTAATGCTTCCCTTTTTTTTGGAGTAGAAGACTTCTGCCTGGTTTTCTTCGTAGGAGTGATGGTGATTTTCTTGAAAAGATCATTTTTCTTTTCCAACTCCTGATTGGATTGTTTAAGGTTACTATTTTCCAATGTAAGTATCTCAATTTCTTCTTCTGCACTACTTAATTGAAGAGTTAGTTTCTCCACTTGTTCTTTTAGTTTAGATATTAATTCGTGATCGTAAGTGTCGTCGTTGCACCTCTCGGGGAGACTGGTAGCAGTGTCATCCAGTGTTTCGTTTTCAATTTGACTCAAATTACTTTGCGAGTCTGACATTGAACGAGTACGACGAGTGCCTCGAACACGGAACGTAATGTTTTCTAGAAAGTTCATGATACAAGACTCAAATTATTTAATTTATTTAGAGTTTATTTTCTGTTATTCAAATGTTGTCGTGTCTTCATAAATTGTATTCAACAACTGTTCACGACTAATACGAAAACACAAAAAGTGATCACTGATTGCGGGATACGAACTCGAGACCCGTTGCACCTGAGTCGGTACGCATACTAATGAACTGTTTAAGCAGTTAATTTTCACAGCGAAATAAGGATATGTATTCTTCTTTAGAGAGTTCGTTATTTTTTATTGTGGGTGGATGTAATTTTGAATTTTTGAACGTTGTTGTTATTTTTTACTTTCGATCGTTTTATTTGTTTATTTTAAGTTTTTCACGATATTAGCTTACAGAATATGATTATATAAAGTTTTCACATGTATGTTTATATTAATTAGCACAGGAAACACATAATTAATGCACTATTTGTTACTGAATTGTTGTTGTGAGTCCAGATTCTGTTTCACTTTATAACTTCGTCGGATAATGATTTTAGGCTGGGATAACACTTTTACCGGTATTACACAATGCACGCTTTGTTATTATTACTAGTCTGAATGGTTTCACTGCGTTTATTTATTTTTAAAGTAAAGTTATTACGGAGCTCAATGTTATTGTGAACTAAATATGTTGTGTCCGTTTCAGACATATTTATTAAAAAAAAACACCTTACTTATAGCTAATACTACAGCTTCCAGAAATTTTCATTTTGTGTAGGCTCATGTTTTCATAGCCAGTGAACAAAAATATGTTCACTGCATATACGAAGATGTATGCCGTCTCTGGCGTGCATGGGCTATTAAAGTGTCTGTATTTAATTTATTTCGGTTTTCCATTTTAGTTAATTTAAGTTTTCTGAAGACACGTTCTACAGATGCGGCGTCGTCGCTAGAGGTCACAGAGTGCTTTTTGATAGACTGAGATGAAGTAGTACTTTTAGTACAGTTCAACAAAAAGGAACGAAGAGAACGCTTAAAACATGGGAACGCAAAGGGAACGCATGACCGTAAAATAGAACGCAAAATATTCCAAAAGGAACGATTTGGCAACACTGAATGCATGATATTCATTTGTGTTTTCTTTTTACAGGATATAAACAAGGCGTTAGAAAATAATACTTACTTAACTGGACAAAGCTTAAATGTGACAGATATAGCAGCATATTATGTGTTGTACCCACTGATTGTAAGTAAATTCTACAGTGCAGCGCAGGCCTACCACCACCTTTTCTAACAGTACTAGCAGCACCCCACAGTTTCACCCGCATAAGTGTTGACCCCGTGGGATTATGGGGATAAAAAGTGTCCTGTGTGTTAATCCAGGGTGTTGGCTACCTCCGTAACAAATTTTATTAAAATCGGTCCAGTCGTTTGTGCGTGAAGAAGTAATAAACATACAAACACACAAAGTTTCGCCTTTATATTAGTAGTGTGATTATTTGAATCCTACTTCAGTGTGGGAAAGAGATGGAACTATACAGGATGTATAGCACCATCCCCTTTTCACAACAGATTACAGAACAGTAATGGCTTTTACACTATTCATAGCATAATATTAAATAAATATGTATGTATGTATTTTCTTTCTATTAAACCGTTTCTGGTTTAATGGTACAAAACAAACATAAGACTGTTGAAGGATTATATTTGAACAACAGAAAAAATTAACTGCCTGCCAGAATATGTGTGAAGTAGATTTGTCTCTTAATGTTGTATTTGTTTTTGAGTAATACCTTTTGTTGTGATGTAAAAAATTACATATTTTTTCACAAACAAGTGTTATTTTAACTTTTATGTTTCTCAGGAGAGGATGTCAGTCACAGAGCGTGAGTTGCTGATGCACGTGAGCCGGTGGACAAAGCATATTCAAGCACAGCCAAGAGTTTGTACAAGCAAGGCCCCCCTCACACTGAACACCTTGAATCTCTCAATATTAGCTCCCGCAGTACATTAATCATCATTAGCATAATTATGTGGAAATTAATACCAAACCTATAAAACTCCTAATTGAACATCAATTGCCAATAATAAAAAAAATTAAGACTGTAAAAGTATTAAAGTGGTTGGAAACCCTCATTATGATTGTGTTCAACAAGTTGAAAATATTAATTATTATTTATATTGCTAATTATTTTTCCATGACTAGTGTAAGTACATGTATTGTTTGTTATATTTATAAAATAAATGGTAATGCAATTTTTTAATGATAGCTGATTTTGTTATACTTAATTATTAATAATATTTATTCGTCTTTTGATATTTCTTTACCTTTGGAAGGCGTACGAAGGGCCGAATCTAACTCGCAGAGGCCCTCTAGACGTTTTTATTGAAATGAGGCACTGCCTCACGATTATCCCTGTTGGCACTATGCAAGTGCACCCAAGGACAACCCCCGGTTGGTGTAGGACTATTGCAGGATATGGAAATTTAGGACTATGGAAAGTCTAGCCCCTGTATGACCAATCCACACTAATCCATATTAATATTATAAATTCGAAAGTAACTCTGTCTGTCTGTCTGTCTGTATGTTACCTTTTCCTAAACCACTGAACGGATTTCGATAAAATTTGGCAGAGAGATAGATTGCATCCCGGGGAAGGACATAGGTTAGTTTTTATCGACATACCTCGCGGGCGGAAGCTAGTTTTTTAAATAAATTAAACAGATAAAAATATGTCAGGTGGTAACTTGCACACTCAATAGTGGGCCCCCGAAAACGGTCGCTAGCATATAGTGTCGTAGCGACAAGGGGTCAACATGTCCTGAGGTGCTTATGAGGAGTGGAGAGGTATTCCACGGCTATCAGGACAATCCCGGAAGTACGGTCAAGATCCCTACCAGCATCTTACTGAAATCTTTCCTCCGAGCACGTTTGCTCTTGCGAATCTCCACTTAAGCCAGCCTATAAAGACAAGAATGAGGTGGGAGCTCTGTTCCTCGTTATTGTTCACTCTAACCGGCCAATAAAGGCAAGCCAGAGGTGAGGAATAAGCAAGACTACTCCCGGGAGATTGGGCTCGCCACATGCTGCCCTGTGGGTTTCTGAATCTCTCTTGGTCTGGCTCCTCACCCTAGACCTGTTCCGGCAAACTAAACTCTTCCGGCATAGGGCTAGAGTTAGGAGCGCGCAAGCCCCACCACGACGTCAACGTAGAGATACGGCGGCGGTGGGGTTATTATTTATTATTATTATAATTTATAAGCCTGTGTTGTCCCACTCCAGGGCAAATTCCTCCCTTCCCTCTTTCCACTTTTCCCGGTCTACTGCGATTGTGGGCCAATCCTTTAAGGAGTCCAGCTCATCCCGCTATCTCTGGGCCTACCGCGCAGTCATTCCTGCCATTGGGGATCCACTGAGTGGTGGCTTTTGCATATTGCTGCTCCGACATGCGACAGATATGGCCAGCCCAGTTTCACTTTAGTCCAGCAGCTGTGCGGCCAGCGACCGCTATTTGTGTTTTGGAACGAAGTATGGAGTTCTTAATGCGGTCTGAGTTTGGCACCTAGTGTACTTCGTTCCATAGCCCGTTGGCAGACTCCAAGTGCGAACTTTGATGCTTTGTAAGAGACCATTTTTGCGCTCCGTAATTGAGGGTGGGAAGAATGCACAATATGCACATGTCCATGAGCTTTCGTTTTAGTAAAAGCGAGAGAGGTCCTTTCATGAGATGTTTCATCGACCAATAGTTCGTCCGGCGAGCGACTTCTTTGTCCTGTCTCGCCTGGTAGGATACTATTTGGCCGAGGTAAATGTAGGTACTTACTCATGGACATATTTAACCCGCACACCCCCTAGTTTCTACGTTGCGTTCGGTGCTGTTCGTCATCAGCTTAATTGTTTCGACATGTTCATCGGAAGTCCGACTTGAAAACTGGCGTGGCTCAGTTGTTCGAGCATTTGGCTTAGCTCAGCTGCTGAGGAAGAAAAGAGGACAATTGTCGTCGGCGAAACGTAGATTGGTCAATCACCATTCCCCGACGACAATACCCTTGTCCTGCCAGAGCGGATTTAATGCCTGGAAAACCTTTTCCTTCTTCTCCTTTTTCTTCTTCTTCTTCAGTACATTGTTTGAGGGACAGCGAGTAGCCTTGCTTGACTCCTCGTTGAATTGGAAAGGATGGCCCGGTGGTAGGTATTTATACGAATGGCTGCTTTAGACGTACCTACTATTATGATACAATTGTTTTTTGTAACAGGTGTAGGTATATATATGGGTTCTATTTCGTGTTTTTTTAAGTGCCGAGAATATGGCTTCGTGTGTTTTTTTTTCCCAAATTATTTGATTCGCTTTTGTAATGTTTTTGATGTGAGGTTCAATTAGTTGTTTGAATTTAATATTTACTATACTATCTGCTATTTGATACAGATAAAATAGGCTTCGTGTGTTAGGCTGTCGAAGGCCTTCGAGTAATCCAAAAACGCCAGGTATAATGATAGATTGAACTCTTGATGTTTTTCAATCACCTGGCTTAGAGACTGTAGAATCTGTAGATGGTCCGTTGTCGAAAGGCTTCGACGAAATCCAGCCTGTTTGGGAGGTTTAATGTGCCTGATAAACACGATTTTCAATAATTTTGAGAAAAACTTTGTAAAGATATGAAACCAAGCTGATAGGGCGATAATTCCCACTATCAGCTTGGTTTCATATCTTTACAAAGTTTTTTATAGAGATAAGATTTATCTCCCTTCTTGTGCAGTAAGATTATATTGGAATGGCAGAATTTACTCGGGCTGTTTTAAGAATTGAGTTGAAAATGTTGCTTAATTATGTGAGGTAGTAAGGTAGGTTTTCCAACTCGAAGTGATTCAGTAGTAATACCGTCTTCACAAGGACTTCTATTATACCTATTTGATTCTGCTAAGTGCTTGGTGGACGTCGTAGCCGGTTATTATCGGGATATGGTCTGGACATGCGTAAGCTTCAGCTGTGTGTTGAGAGGTTTTGGTGTCTGAAAACAAGGATATATACCTAGTACTGTGTATAGGTACATATTTCAATTATTGTGGTTATATCTCCTTGTCTCACACCGTTGCTGTCCTTTATGTGAGTGATTGTAGATCTGCCTACTTCCATACCGCGCATAGTTGATCAGAGGGAGCGGTTGATTGTTAGTTCTGTGTTGTATTTTCGGATGTCCCTTCGAATGCTTCTCTTAACTTTGCATTAATATTACGGAAAGGTAAATCCTGAGTAGGTACCACCAATTTTTAAAGTGCAGAATATATCGTAGATACCCTTCCTCATACCCTTCATTCTGAATTGTGTGTGTACAGGCGCCAGGGCCGCAGGGAAATCAAGCTACTCACTACAATGAAAATGTTGAATCTGTCAAACTTTAATAGATTTTCAACTTTATCACTAAAGCATTAGGTTCAAGGTTGCTTGGGAAAATTTGACAGTTTCGGGTAGCTTAATGTGCTGGCGTCTGTACCTATACTAGTTGCTAACTCCGTGGTTGCTAATTATGTAAGATTAGTTGTTAGTTCACGTTGATAAAGACAGATGGCGGTATAGGTACCTAAACTATGGGCTAAGAAAGATGTTCATTGGATTTATAATCAAAGAAAACTTTATAATTTTTTATTTAATATTTAGGGAAGTCGCTTTGCTTTCTCCGGGAATCGATCCGAAACAAATTTCAGCGGCAAGGCTGATTATTGGCGAGAGCGCATACTCGTACTTAGGTATTACTGATTATTAGCTTCAACTGACAGATAGCAGTTGCCAGTTACCAGCGACGGTGGTGGTCATCTGTAATTAGGTTTGCCTCCCCATTGCAAGAATTTATTTCTATTTCAGAGTTCACCAACACGGCTGCCTCCACTTCCGGCACAGTTACTGCCTCATCAATTGAAGAACATGAGTTTGGACAAACCTGTCATGTACTACCCTCAGCCATTTTCATTCCCCGGCTACCCTGTCGTGGTCTATTTGTGATTTTTGACTTCATAAATTAAATAGGTCCGGTTTTTGTAATACACTTGTAAAGTAGGTAGGTTTAATGTGACGGTAAGTAGGTACTAATTGGATGTTTCGCTACAAAGGCAGGTAAAATCACAGAACAAGTTTTGGCATCTCGCAGGTGCATACAAAAAGATTTGGGGTCAGTCAGGGCATTAAACTTCGACTACAAGCTAGGGGCACCCCCTGTGGGGCTTAGGGCGTCGGGGTCTCAGGTCAGCAAGGGAAGGGACAGGCTGGGTCAGTTGATAATGATTTATGGACAAAAAAAAAATACGAAACCTACCAGTTTTTTTCTCAGACCAAATAAAAAACCAAGACAGAGCGGAGCGCTAAGAACGATGCAGTGAGCCATGCCAAAATTACGTCTCCGCTCTGTGCATACACGCCCACACGCATACATTTACAACTATTTACAATCAAACTACGTCTCAATAAGTGCACACATATTTACGAAACCGGCCGACCTTTTATTTGGTATGAGGTTTTTTTATGTCCATAAATCAAAGTATCAAAGGTGTTAACAAATAAAATACAGTAGAGTTTTGGTCAGATTTTATTCTGAATTGCAAATGAATCTAATCTAGCTACAATAAAAATAAATTAAATAAGTTTTCGTCTGGGTCCTGGCGATGTTGTTTGTCTTAGCGTGTTTTCTGGAAATAGTAGTAGGTACCTATTATTTATACATATTACTAAACTAATAAATAAAGACGAGGCAAAATGAGTAGGTATTTAAGAATCATAGCGGTGGCGTTCTGTAGTTTCTGCCTACCCCCATGGGTAGAAGGTGTGAGTTTATGTATTATGTATGTATGTAAATAAAGACGATTATAAGCCAAATTTCCCTCTCAAAAATCCCTCTCACATAGAGGATTCGTGTGTTGCAGTAGTAGGAGTACCTACCTACCTAGGTATAGGCTGATTATGATAAGCCTGCGAAATAAATCCCGGTAAATATTTCTCACCGGGACGATTAGCAATAAATACCTAGTGTGTGAGAATCCACTGCGCAATCTTGTGCGAACTGTCAATTGTCGCGAGAATCAGTTTTTCGCTAATTTACGATTAGGTACTTATTTCTTTCACCTAATTCTGCACAAATCAAACGTCACGTCTGTATCTGCTTAATGGCTGAAATCCCTTTCTATTTAAGTTCTTCGGAAGGCCGCATCCTAACCAAAAGTGAGATCTTTACAGAATAGATTGGCAGTGAGTGAATAACACAGCACTCCCATAAAAAGAAAAAGAGAACATCAAAGTCAAAAGTAAAAATACCTACATACCTACCTGCCTACCTATCGCTATGACGTAATATTAACAGAATATAAAAAAAGCTAGGTGCTCAACCTTGTAAACTAGTCGCGAGCTCGAACTCACTGGTGGTCATGGCCAAAATTAAGCACGCTGTCTCACCTGGCTTCGTGTCTGACAGAACTAGTATCAGTGATGAGCAGTTAAACGCTAGTCTACACGCACAACGTCTAGTTCTCTCGCACAGAAAGAAACACAGTTCCGAACTGACAGGCGCGTAAAAAAAAACGAAAAGTGCTTTGGAAAATCGAATTTTATGAAAAAACCACTGCAGAAATCAATTATAAATAAAGTTTATTGAACTCTTCGATAACTGAGCTTTGTCGGTACGGACTTGGTTTTGAAGATTTTACAGTTCTTTTATTACTTATTTACACCCAAAGTTACGTTCAAAATAGCAAGAATCTTTGTTGGCTTATAAATTTTTAATGGTTTTTTATTTTACTATTCTGTTTCCGTACAGACACAATTAATATTAAGTCAAAACGATATCATGTTTAATATTGGATGTACAATGTCAAACAGTGGAGTATTACTCTCGCGAAATTTGTATGAAAAAGTAAATCGACTAGTGGTGCCTTAGATATTTAAATAACTTTTTAACCTACCTATTTATTTTGTAGGTGTATACCTACCTATGTTGTATTATAAACGTACTTACTTTAGTTCATCATGACTGTTCCGTGGAAGCTAGTTTCTGAGTGCTTGCTTTGCCGTCAACTTTTCGATCGGAGAAGCGAAGCATCAAGCATCGCTCTAACTTGTTAGAGTAGGAGCATCCATTGTCTTCAGCCTCTGTGAATAAATTGTACATGAAAACGTCATTACCAATCGCATAAATTACTGAACTTGACTTGTGGTTTGCTGCTGCAAGGCATTACATCGGCTTACATAGGAGTAGGATACATGTGCTTCCTTGTCACCAAGTTAAAAGTAACATAATTGGAAAACACTCGCGCACTACGATTTTAATCGTTACGATTTAGTTATAAAATCGCAAACACAAAATTTCTTTAAGCGAATTCTCAAGCGATTTTTTTCCGCAGTTACTCTAGTATATTTCTATTGTTCACAGATTGACGAATTTTCTTCGCAACGATTGAAATTCGTAGTGCGCGCTGAGCCTAGTCAGAAGCCCGAAAGTCTGACAATAGTGACAACCTTTCCAGGGGGTATCGTGTTACCCTGTATCTAACATGGTTGTAGATTTCAGATAGGTTATAGTTGCTCCACGTAAAACTCTGGTATTCAGCTGCATCTGGTTAGACTGTAAGCCAACCCAAAAAATAGTTGGGAAAAGGCTAGTTAAATGATAAATTGCAAAAACAAGGGGATTGCTGAATGAAGCGTTCCCATCCTAAGTAAGACAGCTGAAATGTTGTACCTAATGCCTGTTATTTTACCAGTACCTTTGACAAGGAGCTTTCCTGAACCGACTAAAACATTTTATGTAGAAAAGGTTGACTTTTAGAGGGCGTATGCTCCCCAAGTGACTTCATCTGGCGGCCCACTGCCCCACAAGTCCAACAGTGGAATTTGCCATCTGAACGAAAATAATAGCATCGTCAGCCTATAATGTTCCCGCTGCTGTGACACAGGCTTCTGGGTCTCTGGGTTTTGAAAACAGTGGTGATGAAATAATTTACATAAGTAAAGCGTCTGTCTGGGTTTGAACCTACGACCTACAACTCGTAAGTCGCGGCTGGGCCACCACTGCTCTAAAAGAAAATCATACCTGACTGCAACTCCTGAAAGCATGCTCGTATCTGATCGTGAAGTGCAGAGCGAGATTGCTGTGACGTCACAGAAGACTGCACTTTATTCCAGACCTCAGCCTCGCGGGGTATTCCCCGGGTGTCTACCTAATAGAAAAAAGTGACTCAGTAATTACATACGCTACAAGACATTACAAATAGATAGGTACTACATTTATGTAAATATGGACAGGTAGGTACTCACCACTTGTAAATTCGCGAACACACATTGGCTTAGGCACTGCAAAAATGTTGTTTATTTCATTATTGGCAATTGTGTTTGTCAGTTTAAATTATGTTTTAGATACATAGTAATAGTATCACTCCCACGCTCAACCTCATAGCGAGACGGACTTATTCTGTTGTTCTCTGGTTGAATTTACAAGGAATGCTTTCTTTGTTATTTCTGTATACAGTATATGTATAAATGTAAATGATCTACTAAATGAAAAGACCTACTAAAATTCTGCATAAGGGACCTACCACTTTTATTGTACTTTTAGCGATGATTTTTCCAACGCCAGATAATTTTATCGGAGGAGTAATTTTGAATATTTGACAGTTCTTCCATAAAAAAACTGTCAGAGGTCAATTTTATTCTACGAATAAAAATTATCAGCCCTTAGACATTTAGAACAGTTGTATCTAGTGGCATTTATTTAAGGTAACATCTATTTGCTTCAATCCTGGGGAATTACTATTTACTTCGTTTTTAATTGAAAAAGGATCATCAATTTGAAAACCAACCGCAAGTTTTTTTAAGTCGCCTCTTTAAAATTGAATGACATAGGTACTTAATTTTATTTTACCTGATCCGAATCGGGTTTGTTTAAAAGCGGTTCGCTTCTTCTAGTCCGATTAGTATTATTATTGGACGCGGGGCGCGGGACTGATGTCAGTAGCTTCTCTCCCATATTCCCAGTTCCATAGCCTTCGTAATCATAGTCTGTAGCGTTGATAACCAGCATCTGGTCACCACTGGCGTTAGTGCTCCTTCTCTCGTGGCTGTATCGGTTCCCCTCCTTCATGTTATTATCAATTAGAGGAGATCCATCGTAGGTGTCGTCCGAACGTCTCTGACGTTCCTTACTTACAGGTTCTTTAGATATGACAGTGTCTTCTGGGTATGTGCATGCTTTCAAAGCCACAGCTACTTCATCTTCAAGTAATTTTATGTTACCTTCTCCGGAGCACGCCACCCAGGCTGGCAGGAACGTGAAGAGTACCACCACACCCACCATCGTACGGTAATAAAGGTTTGCATCACAGACATGCGTATAAATGGCATCTGTACAGGAAACTCGATCATTATGTTGACAATTAGTGCCTGTCAGCAGCTTTGATATTCCTGAGAATAGTTTTCGTTGCAACAATTTAAACATTGATTACAATGCGGACATCAGCTGCCTACGGAAGGCTATACAATATGTTCAATTGAGTATGTTCGCTTATTCATACCTATACGATACCTAGAATAATGCCTGCCTCATGCAGAACATTACGTATTTACATGTACAATTTTATAATAACTTGTATGTTATGATCATGAAGGTTTGCTAGTTACTATTATACACATGTCGATAAATTAATGTGTCGATGAAATATGTTTAATGTCTTGCTATGCCAAGACTGGCTAAATATACCTAGTAAACTAGCTGTTGATCGTGACTTCGTCTGCGATCAAGACAAAAGACACGTGGCACCATCTATTATCCTCGGGAACAGCACTTTTTCATTGTGCTCTATAAATTATTTTTAAAACAACTTTATACATATACCTACCTACTTACCATGTTTTATGCAAATAATATTTTTCTTTTTCATAACAAGCCCGACTACGGATAAACAGTGTCTAGACTCTAGAATGCTATCTCGTGTCGAGATTTGCCATTCGAGATCTCGTCGGGCAATCAGACGAGATATCATCATAACATACTTACAGGCTAACTGTCTAGTTTGGGCAAATAATAAATAGGTACTTTGTAACCTAGCTGGAGGTAATATTTTAGGCTAGGTACCTACTCTTATAGTCCCAACGACGTAATTTTTTATTTAAAATTCGATGGACGGGTTTTTCCTGTGTGCATTAAAGATGATATTGTTTTTGCCTGACGTCATCTGCCCTTCGTGAATGATATTTACTTACATATTTAGAAACTTTAAGAAGTAGGTACTTATCACACTTAGCAATACAATATGTAGGTCTCATAACAAGGTAAGGTACCAAAGTATTATATAATTTTTCTATCACAGGGGGGTTTCTAATGGGTGTATGTTATGTTCACAAAAATAAAACGCAATAGATTCGTAGAATAAATATAATGAAAGCTTCTTTCCTTTTAAGGCTCCCGCGGACAGGCTCGACGCGACAGCGTGACAAGACTATTATTATAATAGAACAATTTTTATGACACCTTCAATGAAATTGTTCTACCTACTAGAATCGCGTCGCACCGTTGCGTCGCGCCTGTCCGCGGGAGCCTTTATTCAATTCGTGAGTTTATCCTTTACCATAATGTCCCCACTTGCCGTTGCCCCAGCCACTCCACGCTGGCCCATTCTCCCCACCATAAATCCGCAATCCAGAGTACGTCCGATATCTCCCGTATCCGGTTCCAGCCAGGCTCGAAACGACGGTACCCCCGATCTCTGACACCGTTCCATAAGTACTACCAATAACTCCTGATGAGCCCATGGTCCCAGGAGAATATTTCCCGTACAATCCAGATAGACTGAATGTTAAAGGAACTTGGACGTTGCCTGCGCCTACGTTGTAGTGAGAAGAGCGGATGGATGGCCAAAAGAGTTTCGCCTTCTCCATTGGTTGTGGTTTTCTCTTCGTTACTGGTCCTGGGGGTAAAATGGAAATTGGCTTAATTTTTATAGATATTATCAGATTTCTGCTATCAAATCTCGAATCAACTGGTTAAAATAAATACGAACAGGCGACCCTAATTATATCATGATTTATTTGATATCTAATGGATTTGATTAAACACGTTTCTAACTGGGAATAACTATTATGATGATTAATTTAATTCACTAGAATTTAAAAGTGTTGATAGTTCGTTTTCAATTCAATCCTGTGATCGTTAGTAGGTAAGTAGATGTTCTACAAATGCTGAGATACATTCAAAAAATTATAAGGTCGAGCAAGGAGCACATCTAACTGTGGGGCTGTACTAAACAGACCAATATCAAAATAATACAAACATTCCAAAATAAGATGTGTATCTATTTGACACACATGAACACAGACTCCACCGACATATCTATTGTGAACATCGAGACAATTCATTTGTTACTACATAACATAAATATGAGTTACTGCATGTTGTGTAAACGTGTAAACAAATTCATATTCATTAATTAATTGCATTTCATATTATAATAATGACAATGTCCCACATATGAACAAACTGTTTATATTATTATAACAGTAAGTACTTGTGTAAAGTACAAAATATCACTACTCTAAGTTTTTAAATTATTATCACGAAATATTTAAGTTAGAGTAAACTTGCTTATAGCTAGATTGTATGTAAATCTTAGGAACCTGATTCTTTAAATAAAGGATAAAAAAACGTATGAAAAGGTTGTAGGATGCTCTCATAGTAGATATTTAAATAGATATATTATTATTATTACTTACTCTGTGAAAGATGATAATGGATAGAGTACCTATTATATTATCTGTGATAATGGTTGGAAAGGCAGTTGACAACCGAGATGACTAATAGAGAAGTAAGGAAGAAAAAGTCATGCGGCGCCGACCCTAAATAAAGTGGGACAAGGGCAGGAGATTGATGATGACGATTCTATTACTTATTAAAGAAATATTCACTAAAATATGTTATAACACTAAAGGTACAATTTATATCTAAACAAATAATTCAGCCGCACTTGCATAGGTACATAATTATGTCATACAATATATTCTTGTTTGTGTTGCATCTTAAAAAATGTTACTAATACTTAGTAAGGTAGGTATTAGTAGAGCCTTAAAATCATATTATTTTAAGATTTTATTAGCTATTGCGCAACTGACAGCAAAAAACAGCAAACAGGAAAATATTGAATGATATTGATGTTGGCACACGTTTTAGTAAACATCATATTTTTGAGAGGCATGTAGTTAAATTATTTGGAATGGCCCCCCATGATTAATGTGTTGTTCTTCTCTTGTTGTTGCAACAAGATACCTTATTATGGTTGATGTTTTTTCCTTAACGAAAATTTTAGTAGGTAGGATACGATGTTTTGATTGAATTATATAAATTATAAGATTTGCATATTTATAAGAATTACCCAACGCCTTGAATATTAACATCCTTGCAAAAAAAAGGTTTCACTGTGACGTACGTTTTGGTTCTTGGTTTTTAACTCAACGTCAACTCAAAGCATTTACTATTTAAATTAAACCATATACAGGTACTTTTGAATTGTCAAAGGTCATTCAAAAAGATGAAGTTAGTTGATAAGGTTCTAAGGGTAAGTAGAAGTACTGAGCACTCACTGTCTCCAATCACTTGAGGTAAAGCGTTTCCTGCGTCGCGAGCCACCCTGCTGTCCAAAGGCCGAGACCACATATCAGCTGCAGAAATGCTATCCTTGGTATCGGTCAGGGGAGGACTCGGAGACAAGTAGAGGGACGGGTCCAGAACTGCGCTCTCGACCGACCAAATGCAGACGCACCATAGTAATGCGATCTGAAACTAAGGGTTTGTTTCGCTATAAATTTGTAGAGGCAGACGAGCTCTCTGCGTTAAGACGATTTTTGGTTTGCTGGAGAACCCAGGGTCCTTCTACTTTGGTTATTTTGCACACAAAGAGAGCATAGTCTTGTAGAGTTTACTGGGGCAATTACGATAATGGGTATATTGCGTTGGATGATAATTTTTACCTAATAAAAAAAATGCCATTGAGTTTTTATATCCCAAATACCAAATCTAATATATAAAATTCTCGTGTCACAGTTTTCGTTGCCATACTCCTCCGAAACGGCTTGACCGATTTTGATGAAATTTTTTGTGCTTATCCGGTATCTATGAGAATCGGCCAACATCTATTTTTCATACCCCTAAATCGAAACTTACGCGGGTGAAACCGCGGGGCGCAGCTAGTAATTTTATAAAAAACTAGCTGCGCCCCGCGGTTTCACCCGCGTAAGTTTTCCCTTATCACTTAGGGGGATGAAAAATAGATGTTGGCCGATTCTCATAGATACCGGATAAGCACAAAAAATTTCATCAAAATCGGTCAAGCCGTTTCGGAGGAGTATGGCAACGAAAACTGTGACACGAGAATTTTATATATTAGATGGTCACGAGACTTCAATATACAGTGACATATAAAATAGCCCATAAGGTGACGAACATATTTAGATGTTCGTCACCTTATGAGCTATTTTTGTCTGCTCATAGAATGTTATAATCTGAGGTCAATTCTCGTATATCTTAAGAACGTTCACAGTCTGATCTCAGTCTCAATCTGTCAAATCATCGTCATCATCATCGTCATCTGCCTAGCCTTTTCTCAACTATGTTGGGGTCGGCTTCCAGTCTTACCGGATGCAGCTGACTACCAGTATTTTACATGGAGCGACTGCCTATCTGACCTCCACAACCCAGTTACTGGATAATACGATACCCCTTGGTAAGACTGATCAAATCAAGTCTCAATCTGTCAAATATGACCTTTAATTTTCATACATTGTTGACAAGTTTTTGAAATTGATTGTTGCTGAGATGAGATTGCGACTAGATTTTGACAAGATCGTTTTTAATTACGGGAATTGGCCTTCTGCTTTACTGGCTCAATGTCAATACCATAATTATACGACATTCTACCAATGACGTATTATAAAATAAGGTAATGCATCATTGCATTCAGCATGGATTCAGTACGTGATTCTAAACCCCACAGCATAGACATTTTTCGAAGGTGAATTTCTAAGCTAAGGTTTAGAATCATGTACTGAATCGATCCGTGACATCCTGTATTTAAGTTTCATAAAATGGCGCAAAATAATTTTATTGATGTAAGTAGCACCTAACACCTTTGATCCTTTTTTGAGCTTTGTTATCTTACTTGATACATTTTAATATAGTTTAATATATTAAATATTTAAATATAGTTTTCTTTGTAATAGTCTGCTAATTGCTATAACTTCAAAAGATATGTGTCTGACTTGATACAGTAAATAATAAAAAAAGAATTAAAAGACTAGACTGTACTACACTGTTAATAAATAGGCCAATTATATACTTTTTTGCATAATACACGTATTGTATTCAGTGGATCTAATTTGAATTTCGAATACCAAAATGTTCAAAATTACTCACAAACATAACGAGAATGTCTTCCGGAGTATGTTAAAAACTTGTAACTGCACCAGTCAAAGAAATGCACTATACTAACGTTTTTGAAGGGCACCTAAAGTTATGTAAGTGGAAGGGCTTTCTCCCACTCTCTAGGCCTCTACCTAAATTTAATAGCCCTGGTCAAGGTCGCCTTCTAAGAAAGTGACATTGAAGTCAATGACCGATCATAGTATGCAGTATGAACATAATTATTCAAATTGTATTTTTAATTCGTTTTGGTTTTTTGTTTCGTTCAAATGGATGTTGGATCAAACCAGATTTTTAAGATATTTTCGAAACTTATAAAATTATAAGCTCAAAATTCGAACTTTTGTAAAGTTCAATACCTACTAGACCAAAATGTATGAAAAAGCTGATTTCCCATAATGAAAGTTGTTCATATTCATAGGTAGAGAACATACTGTAAAAATTTCGAAACGGTGAAAAAAATCATTCGGTATATTGGTATATTGCATTACCATTTGGGGCGGTACCTCTAAAACTTATATGATCGATTTAGAGAGAGCCTATAGAGCTATATTAAAAGTGAGTCGCTTTTTCCCAAACCTCTATGCAACTCTCGTACTTACGGTTCGGCAGTTGTTCACACTCATGACAGTACTAAAAACACTCTGAACTTCCCTTAGATCATAATTTCCCAACACAAAATAGACTATCAACAATAATGTTTGTTCAATAATTAGCATTGCCATTCAACGTGGCAATGCTGCCAGTTTTCCGGGCACGTTTCCGGATGACAGCGATGCGGACGAGTACTTCGACGCCTAAGTGTCCTTTTTTGTATTTATTTGTATGCTAACTGCATTTAATTTAGTACCTAGTGTAAATAGTTAGTTATCTATAAATGACATACAATAATGTTACCGTTCAGTCAAATTAGATATCAGTCATAATATAGTTTTGCAATCTTCCCCAGTTATAAGAGTATCAAAAACAATTTGTATTTTCAATTTTTATCTTAATTATGTAGGTTTTGCTTATACTTAGTTTAAAATTTAAAACTTTTACTATTTTATATCTTCACTCTAACCGTTTTGTAAATTAACAGTTCTATCTAAGAGAGCCAAGAGGGCTATCAGACACCTTTCTATATTTAAGATTGTGCATTCTAATAATATGTGCCTGTTTTGAATGTTAATATATATAAAATGTATGATTATTATTTATGTTAATTCTAGCTGGGAAGATCGAGTGAGGTTAAGGAAAATAAGTGTAGGTACCTAAATAAAATATCCATCAAAAAGTCAGTAAACAGGTATTCTTCAAATATATGGTATTATAAGTGTTTTTTTAATGCTATCACAACACCGATCATCAAGGCGACTCAAAAGGTGATCCTTTTGACTCGTTTTGACCGCAAAGGTCAACTAACTTATTACTTATGACACTAGTTGTGGCCTGCGGCCCGAGTTCCTATAATTATTTTCCTAATTTAACGACTACTGGTGTAGAGTTTGCAATTTGGTGTTGTTTTGGAGCATGAGGTCCTGGGTTCAATTCGCAGGTTAGGCAGTGTTATTGGATATTCCATCTGGAATTTCACAGTAGCAGCCCTAAGTCTGGATTTGTGCCCTGGCGAAATGTGGGTACTATTCTGCATAACCACTCGCGAGACTCAGTGGAGCTTCGAAATATCAAATCAATTTGCACTTCTTAATCCGTACTCATCTCGGCCTTCTGCCAAAACGTTTTCTATCTTCGGCCAGTTAGTCAAAGAACAGCTTTTATTTTTTTTTATTTTTTTTTGTGTTATGTAATGTTTTCACACAAAAAGTAACGATTAACACTTTTAGTAGATCACTTATGATTAACAATTTTATTAGATCACTGTCTTCTGCCTGCGACTTCGTCCGCGTGAAATTTCCTTTTCCCCCGACCTACCCCGTCGCATCGCATCGCCTGCCCGCGCTATGACTTCGTTTTCGCTTAGCGTTCTTTGACTTTTTTGTTTTTGTTCGGCGCCTAAGGGTCTGAGCCTGATGTTAAATGATGTTAGAATATAGCCTTCCTCAAGAATTGGGCTATCAAAAGCAAAAATATTTTTTCAAATCCGACTGGTAGTTCCAGAGATTAGCGCGTTCAAACAAACAAACACAGTCTTCCGCTTTATCATTAGTACAAATAGACCTGACTGCTTGTTCAATATCTAACGCTCATTAAATATAAAAAAAGAAACAACAAGCCCGCCTGTGTGACAACAAAGACCGGGTTACCTGTTTTTTTCACATATTAAACTGGATTTCTAAGTTCAATGTCAACTTTGAATTCTAAAATTAAGTTTTTTTTGCATTCTATATATAATTTTGATATTATTATGAAGTCTTGATATGAAATTGATATGGCGCCCTCTAGAGGACATGAAGTAATTAATTTAAAAACAAATTTTTTGGGATGGTGCCTTGTTGGGTATCAAATGAAAAGGCTTAATTAGCACATTTTTAAACTATAAATATTACTGAAATAAGCCCCATATAAAATTCTCGTGTTACAATGTTCGTTACCACACTCCTCCGAAACGGCTTGACCGATTTTTATGAAATTTTATATGCATATTCAGTAGGTCTGAGAATCGGCTACTAACTATTTTTCATACCCCTAAATCGAAACTTACGCGGGTGAAACCGCGGGGCGCAGCTAGTAATAAAATAAAAATAATTTTAAAAACTAAAACCCGACTACTGAAATACATGCTGCCATAGCTTATAAGTATGTTAGTACAGCGGCATGCGACCACAGGAAGGTACCTACTTTCTTCTGTCATCCTTTTCAGTAGTCGGGTTTTAGTTTTTAAACTATATTTTTGACAATTCGACAACATTCATTGCGAAATTTACGCCGTCGAGCGGACGAATTTTTCAAACAAGATTGGAATATCCTTCAAAATCTGTCGTAGGTATTGTGAAAGAAAGTGTGTTACGCAACTGGTGTAGCCTACTGGTTACCCCAGATTGATTAAATGAGGTGTGCCTCCTAATTTAATACGATGAATAAAAAAAAAACACCTGCCTTGTTGGTTCAGTAGTCGCCAAAGAAGAAAAAGAAATCGAAAAATAAATGTATGTCCCGTGCGTGTCCCGATAGGAAATACAAGCAAAAAAAATTAACATTAAAACTAATAAAACAAACAAGAAAAAGACCCATGCGAGGCCAAAAAGGCTCCTATCTCAGCATAAAGCTGCGCTATTGTTTTGATAGGGCGCGCTGTGATGCTACGGACACACCTACGGATATAGATTAGTATATATAGTGCCTTAGCCGACCTTGAAATCTTTTTGATACCAGATATCATAATTAGCGTAGTACAAAACCCTTTTCATGTGGGAGTCGAAACATTCATATTTCTATGTATCCTCATTCTGAAGACGCTATACAAAAAGGCGAATGACAAAGGTACCTATAACTACCTAATCCGTGCGCTCGTTTAGCCTCGGGGAACAAAAAGACAGATCGACTTGTAAAAATCAGTTTTAGCTCTTTAAAAAACTATTATCTACCCTCGTTTATAAGTTATATAAGGCGTAACAGTGTAGCATATCACTCATAGTTCTACTAGAGAGCAAGAAATTAAAATGAAATACGTAAGTGTTTTACGCCTCGTTTTTCTCGTTGCCTTATTCTTAGTAGGTACTTAGATACCATGGTCGCAGGGACACTGACGCGCAACCTGAAGGACAATACTCGTAATTTAAAACGTTTAAAATCTAGTCGCAGTCTCATCTCGGCGTCAAACAAATGTCAAAAACTTGTCAAAATGTAGTTAAATTAGAGGTATTTTTGACAGATTTAGACTTAGATCAGACTGTGAACGTTCTTAAAACTACGATTCCCCTTTGTTATCATGTTGCTATTGACATCTTTCGTCGCTTATTAAAAAAAGAAAGTTCAAGAGCGAGTCGGACTCGCGCACCGAGGGTTCCGTCCAAATTCGTAGGTATGTAAATTTACGGTTTTCGGATTTTTTCATTTATTTACTACATGCTCTTGCTTCTTGCCAAATTTCATGATTCCAAGTCTACGGGAAGTCATCATCATCTGCCTAGCCTTTTCTCAACTATGTTGGGGTCGGCTTCCAGTCTAACCGGATGCAGCTGAATACCAGTATTTTACATGGAGCGATTGCCTATCTGACCTCCACAACCCAGTTACTGGGCAATACGATTTAATTGGTAAGACTGGTTGTCAGACTTTCGGGCTTCTGACTACCCGTAACGACTGTCAAAGATCCACGAATGACAGCCGGGACCAACGGCTTAACGTGCTTTCCGAGGCACGGAGGGGTCTCGATATGTAAAGATGGTCACCCATCCACAGACCAACCGCGGCAAGCGTAGCTTAACCTGATCGATCGATATGTGCGGCTGTTATTATTTAGCCACGGGCCCCTCTCCAAGTCTACGGGAAGTATCCTACACATTTTGATTTCGTTGAGAGTGTCGAAAAATACTTTTTTTGCGGCATAAACGGTCGTATCTTTTTTTTACGTTAACTTAGAAGTTTTATTTTTTCACAGCTTCATGGGACCGCAGACCTAATTAATTCCTAATTAAAACCATATACTCAGGTATATGGTTTTAATTTCAACTCTATACCTCCACGCGTTCCCGAGATAAAGGGACAGACAGACGGACGGACGGACAACAATGTGATCCTAAGGTTCTGTTTTTTCCTTTTGATGTACGGAACCCTAACAGCTGTCCTATACATTTTGACCGCGTAGGTATTGCAATTTTCTATGAAACAGCAGATTTTTTTTGATAACGACAAAAAATGTCTACTCTAGGGGGTGTAGAATCATGAATGTGCTGAATTCATGGTTATAGTTTGCGCGCCGATGTCCCTGAAACCCTGTACATAAACAAAAAAAACCGGCTAAGTGTGTGTCAGACCACGCACAGTGAAGGGTTCCGTAATATAAATAAATAAATATTTCATCACAGCGACCAACTATTATTATAATTATGTATCCCTTTTACTGACACGGGACCTACAATCTTTTGTACGTTTCTTGAGCGAGAAAACAGTCGATAGCTATAGTCGCTTCCTTGTCGGCGCGGCGGTGGGACAGCTGCCTTAGATTGATAAAATAAAACTCTCGGCAATCATCGCGACGACACGGTGCGTCGCGATTCTGGTAGAACAATGTCCATGTGTGTTCATAGAAATTGTTCCACTAGAGTCGCGTCGCGCCTGTCTGCGGGAACCTTTATGCCATACTGAGATTAGACTTACATTGCAATGGTTGCACGTCGATTGTGAATGTCCTACCTAACAATGACTTATTTCTTTCAGTTCTCATTCTTCGCTTTGCTGGTGTGCGTCATCATGGGGCTGATGGGCAGCGCATCAGCGGCACCTATAACCCAATGGGGCGGACCTGGTGGGGCTGGTGGGGCTGGTGGTCCTGCAGGTTCTGCAGGTCCAGCTGCTCCTGCCTGTGTATGTGGATAGCAGCCTCCACGGATACAAACACCACCACTACGGATACAGCTACGGATCAATCAACAATCAATCAACTCTTATTTTTATGCGTCATGTTTGCCCCAAATAAACATATTTTCTTTCTTTGTTTTTGGTAATTTTGATTTAAATTATAATAACTGTGATCAGGCGGGGATAAAAGTCCTTCCATAGTTCTAGGTAACCAATCCACCATAGCCACCCAAATCCATAGCCGAATATGTTTCCATATTTTGCAATAGTCACCCAAGGGCAACACCTAGTTGGTGCAGAATTGGGTGTTGCCCTTGGGTGGGTGCACTTGCATAGTAGGATACAGGGGTAATAATTGATTGGTGCCCCAACATTTACAATTGTCTAAGGGGCCTCTGCGAGTTGGCTTTGGCCCCTCGTACGCCTTCCAAAGGTCCCCAGGGTACCGAGATATGTCAGAGACTTCAATTCATATAATCCATACTACCTAATATTATGATTCATTCCGTTAACGCTTAAACCGCTGAACCGATTTAGATGAAATTTGGTACAGAGTTAGTTTGAGTTCCGGTAAAGGACATAGGATAGATTTTATTCTGATATTCTCACGGGATCGAAACTTATGCGGGTGAAACCGCGGGGCGCTGCTAGTAATTTAATCTAAATAATTATAATTAAATAATTATAATTAAAATATTACATTAAGAAAACATTTTACTAAAAGATGGATAGTGAAGATATGCTATATTATGATATCAATAAAAAATTGCTGAGGCAGTCGTCTTGAGAAAAGTTATTTGTAAAGCTCACCACTAGTGCATAGGGCCGTCCTAGCTACAGTCTTCTTTAGATTTGAACCCACGACATTAATAATAACACCAGCCTCTTATTGTCCCACTACTGGGCAAAGGCTTGTTCTCATACAGAAAAGGCAAGAGCATTGACCACCACGCTTGCTCAAGACGTGTTGGCGATTTCAAACTTGTATCCTAACTAATATTATAAATGCGAAAGTAAGTTTGTACTCGTATGTTAGTTACGCTTTCACGCTAAAACGGATAAACGGATTTGAACGCAATTTGGCACATAGGTAAACCATGACCTGGAGAAGGACATAAGCTTCTTTCTTTTCATCCTGGATTACAGAATAAGTCGCGGGCAACAGCTAGTACTTATTATAATGAATGGAAAATATTTGATGTTCTGTGTTTGTTTTTTACGCTTTCACGCTAAAACGGCTGAACGGATTTGGATGAAATTTGGCCATGACCTGGATTAGGACATAGGATATTTTTTATCTCGATATTCCCTCAAAATCGAAACTTATGTGGGTGAAACCGCGGGGCACAGCTAGTAAGTTTACTACCTGTGCCCCGCGGTTTCACTCACATAAGTTTGTGCATTTGGAAGGAAAACTTCGCGAAGAAACTTGGACTTATAGTTATAAGTCCAAGTTTCTTCGCGATGTTTTCCTTCACCGATGTCATGTCCAAGATAAACTCAGAAAGCATATAGGTATGAATTGAAAAGTCACGTTGGTACTTGCTCGGATTTGAGCCCAAAACCTCTTGCATATAAGCGAATTGGTATTTTTACACAACGCGTGAATTGGATGGTGATAGTGAAGAAGAGGTTTGTCAAGTTAGTTTACGTTAGTACAGCCGATTTATTCTGTAAAAATCTCACTGTGAAAACTTAAGTAAATTGAGCTTGAATTGAGCCGTCATTCCACCTGATAGGGGAGAGGAACCGATTATCGGATACTTTTGTTTAAATTAAAAAAAAATAGTAAACAATGTCAAAATGACAACAATGACCTTAAAACTTGACATTTTCACTTTCTGCATTTTATATTCTATAAGAAACCAGGAACTACACACATCAAAAGTGTCTAGGGATCAAGCATTTTTATGCGGATTTCTTGAGATTGAGATGTGGCTTTGTAATAAATTTATGATTTATAAATTTATATGGATCCTTTTTGGTGCATTTCATAATTTGAATCAGGAACTGTGAATCAAATTCGAGTAAAAGATGAAAATCAGCTGTCAATATTTTCCCTATAAAAACATACAACGCATTGAAGACATTATTAGTGCTACTGTTTCCCTACTACTGATTAAAACCAACGTTATTATGGAGCGGCGACGTCATTTAAGCAGGGAAGAAATGCTCAGAGCCGTGGGAATGATAGAAGCTGGTTCCCGGCAACGTACTGTGGCTTTAGCGTGGCTGAGCGCCATGGAGGACGGTATCGCTGCACCACACGGAGACAAGACCGATACATTCAAATCTTAACTCGAAGAGCTCCAACAATAACCGCCATGATGTTAGCCGTGAGGCTTCATCACTCTTCAGGGAACTTAATTAGCGACCAAACAGTCAGAAACCGCTTGCATGAAGTGAACCTTCATTCCCGAAGACCGCTACGGGTACCACCTATAGCAATGCACAATCGTAGGATTCGATATCAATGGGCTCTTGAACACAGAAATTGGGCAGAAGAACAATGGCGTTTCGTGTGCTTTTCTGATGAGTCTCGTTTTGGTATGAGACCGGATACAAAACGTATACGACACTGGAGAACCCCTGGACGCCAACAGCGATTAAAATCCTGCCAGGAAGTCCATCCTTATAGTGGTGGAACCATCATGGTATGGGCGGGTATTTGGATCGGCGGAAGAACTGAGTTGATTTGGATCAGAGGCAACCTCAACGCTCAAATTTATGCTGAGACGATTGTATCAGACGTCATCGTTCCTCTACAAGTGCAAATCGGTCCCTTATTTCAGTTAATGCATGATAATGCACGACCGCACACCGCAAGAGTTGTAAGACAGACTCTCGCCGCAGCTAACATCAATGTCCTGCCCTGGCCTGCTCAGTCGCCAGACTTGAACCCGATTGAGCATGCATGGGATATGCTACAGAGAAGAGCTCTGCCGAATATGGAGGGTATCCAGTCGCAAGAAGACCTTTTTTTGTTGTTGCAACGAACATGGGCGGCCATTCCACAGCGTGATTTGGATGAACTCATTTTGAGTATGCCAAACCGATGTTCTTGTGTTGTTAGTGTTCGCGGTAGAATCACGGATTATTAATTGTTTAAGTTACCCAATAAAATTTTAAAGAAAACTGTTATTTCAGTCTTTTTTTCGAACTTTTGTGTTAGTGGTTCAAATGTCAAAAACCCCTTTATTAGGAAAATGGCAAATTTCTTTATTAATGCAAAGGTGACTTGGTTTATCGTTACTGTGACAAACGAAAACACTTTATTTGATGAATCCTTAAAGAAAATTTTAATTAATATCAATCAGGAGAAAAGTTATTGCAAAAATATATGTTGATCCCTAGACACTTTTGATGTGTGTATTTAACGCATTACATTTAATTTATTTAAATTATATTTATTTTACAAAAATCGGTAGAAATTGTGGTTTTCAAAAAGGTTGCCCTTAATCGGATATCCGATAATAGGGTCCAATTATCATATCTGGTATTAGGCGACAATTTTTTTTTTTTTTTTTTTTTATTTGAAATGGGTTCGCTCTTGACTCTAGTCTAGGTCAGAGGTGACAGAGACAGAGTCGACGATGGAGTGAGCTTACCCAGAAGAAGCCTATTCACTCTCACTTTGAAGAGATTCGGGTTGTATGCGCTCGGAAACACAGACGCAGGTAGAGAGTTCCACTCTTTTGCTATGCGTATTAAAAAAGACATTTGAAAACGCTTAGTTCGAATTTGTGGAATAGCAACTTGGTAGGGATGGTAACTTGCAGTGCGTCTGGATGTCCGAAGGTAGAAGGGGGCCGGTGGAATGAGGTCGTGGAGTTCTTGGGCACACTCACCGAAGTATAATCTGTAGAAGACTGATAAGCAGGCAACATTGCGGCGATGAGCCAAGCTGTGAAGCTTTGCATCCACCAGTTTTACGTCGCCAATGAGCCTCTTAGCTCTGCGTTCCACCGAGTCAAGCGCGGCAAGTTGGTATTTCGCTGAGCCATCCCAAAGGTGGCTGCAATACTCCATGCAGGATCGAACTTGCGCTTTGTAAAGGGTTAAAAGCTGTCCAGGCGTAAAGAGGCGTTTTTTTTTTTTTGGCGTTTTAAATAAAACGAGGTGCTTTATGTTTTACATTGCATTCATTTATTAACAATCATCAGTCTTAATTATGTTTATTTCGATTAGGAAGGCGTATATTGCCAAATATCTTCAAAAATCTCACTTAAAATATGAAAATATAATTAATATTACCATAGTAAACCCCTTGCTCCTAAAGCTGTGGTAGCTTCAGGTGTTTTAAAAGCAAGTTGTGAATGCCTCTTCAAAAAACTAGCAAGCCATCATTTTTCAGCCTGACCCTTGTGGGAGAACTGAGTGTTATTTTTTACAGTATGTGCAAATGCAATGTGTTTTATAAAATTTTCCCAAAGCCCATAGTATTTTTTTACCATCTCAAGGCAGTATTCAACTAATTATTATTCTATTTCCTTGTAAAATGTAGGTGTTCCGCCTAATTTAGTAGCCAGGGGCTCATCTATGTCCTTGAGACTCTCAACAAGGTCTTCTGAAGTGCTTTTGGGAACACCATATAATTTCGAAGCCATAAGATAGCCCATTTCTTTGTTTTTCACAGCAAGGTAGGCAATTTTCATGGATTTGCTATCCGATGTTTTTCTATTTAATCTTGAAGACATGGTGAAACTGAAAGAAAAACATAAAATATTGAAATGACATGATCAATCAAAATTTTACAATAAATAAAAATGAGTCTCGTTATATCAGATATCCGATATTCGGCACGCGTAGGTATCCGATATTGAGATTTAACATAGCTGAATAAGAACAACAACAACTTTTAAAACATGACTATTTTCTGAAATAAAATACGTTTAAACAACAGAATAATTGCTACCCTTGATAAAACATAGCAATGAAAAAAATAAATTGTACTTACTTCAATGAAAACAACACTTTTAAACACATTATTATTTTTTTCACGTACAAGAAAAGTTGCGTCGGCTCACTGTTCCGCCATTTTTGTTCCTAGACTGTCACAATTTGTGCAGTAGCGCTGTTTTACGATTACCAATAAGTATATGAAATTAAAAATAGATGTCGCTATTTGAAAATTTCGAGATAGTCTACTATCCGAATTTGCGCAACTATCCGATATACGGTGCCTTTCCCCTACTATAGAAAATTACACTATTGACAGCTCACGTGAGATTTTTACAGAATCGCTCGGCTGTTCCTTGAACGTCAACATACTTTAACTAACACGTTTTGTAGTGAAGAATGAAGTGTAGCAGTTTTTATTTTTTCATTTTATGTTCGTCTCTGCCTTGTTTTATTAGTGAAATAAATAAAGAAATTATTTTTTTGTTTCTGCATTATCGGAATCAACAATGTCACCTTCAAGTTTGAATAGTACCTACATTCGATAAAACTTCGTGTTTCGATTGTCATATTTTTATTTCTACGGTAAATCTTTAGGGGTCAGTACAAAAAATTAAAAAAAGGAAGTCTTATGCGCACCATAAGACTTCCTTTTTTTAATTGTTTCGTATTCGTCTGTCCATCTGTCTGTCTGTTTGTTTGTCACAGCTGTTTATTTCTGCAACTACTAAGACTATCGACTTGTTTGGAATGGTTATAAAATGTTTGCCCGCCTCATAGCAAGTCTTGTAAAAGAATAAAAAAAAAAACAATATTCAAGATGACCTGAAATGGGGGTTTGACTACATCAAGTCGGGTATCATGAAAGGGCTTCATTTGGACATTATTGACATCGGAGGGGCTCGTGGCTAAATAATAACAGCTGCACGGGTCGATCGATCATCGGTGACCCCGCTGTGCCTCGGAAACCACGTTAAGTGCCGGCTGTAATTCTTGGGTCTTTGACAGTCGTTACGAGTTGCCAGAAGCCCGAAAGTCTGAAAACCAGTCTTACCAAGGGGTATCGTGTTACCCAGTAGCTGGGTTGTGGAGGTCCAATAGGCAGTCGCTCCAAGTAAAATACTGGTATTTATGCCACAGAGTTTTGGACTTGTTATGAAAAATGTGAGTAACAGTATATCTTTCCCCTTATCTTTGAAGTTTGCAAAGGGAAAAATGTGGAATATTTAATTAGAGTTAATGGCGGTTTATGTAAATATTACAGGAAAAATGAAACGATGTTTTCCGGCATAGTTTTTTAGAAATCACCCTTTACAAAGAACTCAGTTATGTTTTTTTTGAGAAATAAATGTCTTAAACCGCTATGCGGTCATCATTCAACTCTGAAAAATATTTTTCGTCTTAAGGTACTGAACCCTCGGTGTGCGAGTCAGACTGGCATTCTGTCGGTTTTATTTTTTGGTTACCTAGCAACATTGGCCATTATCCTTAAAATGTTGGTATATAAAGGTGCATTTGGAAATTTTATTTAGCAATATAATTTGGAACTTTATCCCTCAGCGTTGAGGATCCAAGTAAAAGGAAAATACTTTGAAAATCACCACAATGAAATTCGTAAGTAATACCTACCTATTAACTATTTAATTAAAATGATTAATAGTTAGTTATTCGAGAAAAGATTAGTAGTTAAATAAGTAGGTACTTGTTTTTTTCTGTAATTTTTTCAACTTTCTTAAAAAAAAATCACTGGTCACATAACGTTTTTATCCACGCATCGACAAAGCAAGCAGTTAAAAATATGTAGTTTTAATTTTAAATGAAAGCCTTATAAAAACAAATATGTAAACAGCTCATCAAGGAAGAAGCGCGCTAAGAAGAGGTTTCCGGCGACTGGGACCGCGGTCCTAGTTAATTTTCCTGTGTTTATTATTCTTGCGAATCGCATTTGCATTGCGCACCTTAACACATTGAAGGATCTGAACGAGACACAATAGAAGTTTTATTGTCATTACGTCGAGGGGCGTTAAGTGTCCCGCAAAGTGTTAATAACTATCCTAAAAAAAAATTAATACCTAAAAATTGTCATTAATTTTTATTTACTTTATGTTAGAACTACTTTGTACTACTGTATGTTATAAATATTTCCATGCTATCATTATATGGCGGAATGTGTCTTTACACTGAAATTGTATGTAGGTACCTAACATCTTTTGTACCTACTTACCACATTTTATGCAAATAAATGATTTTGATTTGTTTTTTTCAGTTTGCATTCTTCGCTCTGTTGGTGTGCGCCATTGTGGCAGCGGCCAGCGGGTCATTGGAAGCCATCGCCCCAGGTGGCGGCGGCGGTGGCGGTGGCGGTGGCGGTGGTGGCGGTGGCGGCGGTGGTGGTGGGGCACCATATTAACCCGCAGCCGTTAGCCAAACGCCACAAGAAAAACATCCCAGCTGCATACGGCTACGACACTTGTCAATCAACAAGTTCGTCTTACCCAATATCGCTTTAGAAATGCATAAAGTTTTTGTTTTTATTCATTTCGTTTGTGATTCAAGTAATTTGGCCACAATCAATGTATTTTCTTATTATGTGCATTATATATTATCATTATCACCAACATGCAATTAAATGTTATTAAGTATGACAATTTTTTTTATTTTGACTTAAAAATAAAAGTTGTAAAATAGTTACAATCACGTACATAAACTTACGTCTTCTTCCCATGGCGGTAGGCAGAAACTACAGAACACCATCTGATATGATCCTTGCATACTCCTTTTACCTCGTTTACTTCATACATAATACGCACGCCGCCGGTTGCGAGTACTACGCACCTGAACTTTTTAAAGAGCATGTCTATAGGTACTATTTATAAAGCTGAAGAGTTTGTTTGTTTGGTTGAACGCGCTAATCTCTGGAACTCCTGGTTCGGATAGAAAAAATATTTTTGTGTTGGATAGTCCATTTATCGAGGAAGGCTAAAGGATATAACCAATAGGAGCGGAGCATCAATGAAAAATGTTGCAAAAACGGGAAAAATCATTCCTTTTGAGAGCTTCCGTTGCGTAGGCTGCGTAAACGATTAAAGTTACGCAAAAATCATGTATCACGGAATAAAACCTAACCGGACCTTTAAAAGTTCTAAAAAAAAGTATATGTCTTTCAGTCAACCTTACTTATGGTAATCAAAGTTCTATTATAATGCATTATTTGCGAAGGTGTTTTCATAAACATGATATTAATCCTTATCCAAATATATTTATTTGGATAAGGATTAATATCATGTTTTTCATCACAAGTATCATATTATGCTGAATTCATGGTTACAGTTTGCGCATTGGTTAAAATGTTATCATGTACTGCAACTGGTTTGGTCATTCTGTGATAAAATTTCATTTTATTTACTGTCACATAGCATCACGCCTGTACTCGTGTTGGTTTTCAAAGCAGGTAGACTGACAGAGTGTGGAGAATCCCTGCGAAGAGTGTATCTGGGCCACAGGGTCACTGAAGAAGATAATTGTGACGTTGAAATGGAACTTAGGGTGCTGGCTGTCCTTTTTAACATGCTGGCGCGCAGGGTTGCACGATGTACGAAGGCAGTTAAAGTAACGCTTTTCAAAGCTTACTGTCAGTCGTTCCACACGTGCAGTCTGTGAGTCAACTTCACCCGGCGGGCCATACAGCGACTACGTGTTTAATATAATAATAATGCACGAGAGTACTGCTGCAGCTGCCGGCCGTGGAGTTGTAGTGCGTTAGGGATGTTTGCGGATTTCGGAAAACAATCGCATAAACCCGTCTCTCACCGATAGTTAACTAACTGTAGTCAGATAGGAAACGCAGACCTCATCTAGTTTAAAAAAATATAACTGACGTGTAAAAGTGTTTGTACAAACCTACTTACAGAAAATAAATCATTTATCATGTATTATTTTACATTATAACAAAATCCTTTGTTTTGCGTTCTGGTGGGTCAGTAGTTCAACCAAGTTGGTAACAAGTCGGAGGACGCCGGAAGCGCACTACTCGCGCAGCTGCACGTACAGGGCTCAGTTCGGAGCAGCGTGCAATGTATAGTTTCCTGCCTACGGCCTGGACGTTGAACCGTGAATCTAATGCCGGTAGGTATTCCCCGGAAGGATTGTTAGCGGAACAACTCCGCCTAACCGCATTTTAGTACCTACATTCACTTTTCACCATTATTGTTTAAGTACCATGTACAAAACTCCAGATTCTAGACTAAAAAGTCATTCCATTTCTTTTTTTTTTGTAACTAGCTTCTGCCCGCGACATTGTTCGCGTAGAAGTCGTAAGGAATATACTAACTTAACAGCCAGATTTTTAAAAAACTTCTCGTCACGTTTGTATTTTTGGATATTTTTAATAACCGATGAAAGTGGGTTCTTGTTTTGGCATTTGGCTACGGAACCCTAAAAAGCAAGGACTGTAAAAAAACCTGCATAAATAAATAATTATTTTAATTCGTTTATGCTTCATAGTGTAGGTAAACAATAATGCTCATTGAATACTCATTAACAACAGCTGGTCAATCGTGACAACAGAAGCAAAATCAAAAAGTAACATCAACAGATGTATTATCCCACAGTATAGAACAAACCAAGTTTAACCTGTTTAACCAACACAAAAAAAATACCTCAAACCGAATCTTTAATTTATAAATATAACATCTTTAGGTATCTCAATTTACTACTTAGGTACTTTTTCGTGTGTGTTTGTGTGACCGCCTTGTTCTTCTAAAATACGCAATGAATTTATTCCCGAAGGAATACTGTAACTGTAAAAATACCCTTAACGAAGCCGAGAGTCACTTGTTATTCCCGTTATTATGTTTTTTTTTTCAGGATCACACGGAACCTTTTGGCTACTGAGATAAGTTCAAATTTTATTGAGGTTTTTTATGGGAAACACCTAATGCTGCGGGTCAAACCGCGTAGCCAGCAGTGCCAACACGTGCTCGTAACTCTGCGACTCTCTCGCAGTTACGAAATTGATATGAACAGTATGTATTTTTCTCTTTAAAACAATCTGATTATTTTATTTTTGTTTATGCCATATTTTTTGAGTATACTCAAAAACTTCGATGGTTATCGTATTTATTTTCTTTTAGAAACCATCCATTCATGCGTATTTTCTATACAAGTTTCACACCCCCGCGAGCGTCCCGCTAATACAGCTCAATTTTTTTTTATGAAAACCAATTTTAAATGTTATTATTTAACTTTAAATACTCCCATAATCCCTCTATCGTTGCATAACATTATGCTTATGCAGCATAATGTTCTGCGTGCGTTAAAGTATGCACTACAACTTGTCCAATATCCAGCCCTTCCCGGCTTGTTTGACACCATCCATCATTTGTGATACTTCATTGCAATTAGGTTATATCCTGATGGTTCTCCTAAAACAACTAAAGGGGTTTACCTACCGTGGCATACCTACCCGTCCGGCATTTTGTTTTAAAACCTATATAATCGATAGCTGACATCAAGGCAAACAGAAAACAGATCACGTAACAGTTAGTTGCATAGATGTTTGAAATAATTACTCTGAAAGTTTAAAGTAATGAAAATTCATATTATTAAGCTACTCCCAACCAACAAGCTATTTAATACTGACTTTTAGAATAATTACACATTTGACATTTTTATTTGTATTTGTATTGATTTACGTGACATTTAAATATAAACCTATAAATATACCCAATGATATTATAAGTGATATTGAATATACCCATAATTGGCTTGCTGCGCGCTTTGGTGTTTACTGTAAGCACCTGTAAGTGCAGCAAGCAATTGTTATCAATAAAGAACTCATGATATTATTGATGACATATAATGAGAAAACTGACTGTAAATGTGAGTAGGTACCATGCAGGCTAGATAGAATACATGACTTTATAGGTAACTGTCTGGCGGTTTTGAGTATTTTGTATGATTGGCCTACACAAATGTCCTGCAGATCTGGTAAAGGGATCGGGTTCGATTCCTGGCGCAGGCAGAACCTTTTTTAATAAACAAGTCAACAGTCAACAGCAACAACAGCAACAACAAACAACAGCAACAATAACAACAACAACAACAGAAAACAACAGAAGACAACAGAACAGACAACAGCAACAACAGCAACAACAACACAACAACAGCGACAACAGCAGCAGCAGCAGCAGCAGCAGCTGCAGCAGCAGCTGCAGTGTCAACAGTTTTATATTTCTTCAAAATGAAGGTCATCATTCCTTTGATCACATTGCCCTACTACCAGTGGCGTGCATTGGTTTTCAGAATAGGTAGGCACTAGTCAGGCACTAGGACGGGTCTAGTTTAGGCAGACGCGGTCACTAATCAAAAACATAAAACAAAAGTGTCAATTAGGTACCTAACAAAAAAAAATTGTTAACAGCCGCCATCTTGGATTTTAATTATGACCTCACGGCTTCAGCACCCTTAAAAACCATGAAAACGACACCCATGATTAAAAAATTAAGCCGCCATCTTGGATTTTCATTTTTACCTCACTATCGGCGATCTCAATATCCATCCCTTTCTTTCTTCGCACGAACGAATTACAAATTACAATTATAACATTCATAGTTTCATACTCGGTTGGTTATTACGTGACGAGTTGAGCAGAGTAGGCATGCCTACTTTAGGGTGATAAATTGCGGAGGTCGAACGTCATGGTATTACGCGTGAGATGTACCTATGTATTTTTAATTTCTTCGTATTAACTTGAACGACAACGCGCGAATAGTATACCGGAGCCGAGTAGGCCGTCTGGCGAATGCCTACTGCCGCGCGTGTATAAAGGAAGATTTTGTTTTTTCTAATTTACTGTGGGGAAAAAATACAATTATACTTAATTAATTAATTTATAATTACACTAAAATGTAATTGACAGACTTATAGTTTCGAATATAGCCCTTTTAAACTTTTTTACAGTAAAAAAAGTCAGCCGGAATATTTTTTTTTTTCATAAAATCCTTTAAAACGTTTCAATGCATGCATTTATTTACTTTGCATTTATAGCATTGACTCATTTAGTTATTGTTCTGAGTGAGACATTGACCCACAACCGGAATTGAATCAATTGAGTGCGTTATCAAAATATTATCTTTATATTACGATTTCGTGATACCGGTTATACTTATTTAAAAAAATGACCATTTTAAATGATAAATTGATTATATTTTTAAAGTACAATACGATTAATAGACGTTACGTTCAGTGTTATTTAATTGATGTCACTGCCGAACCTTTTACTAAATTAACCCATTGGAGAATTCGTAAGATGAGGATATTAGGCATGTTTATAAGTAGGAGGTATGACCTTCATGTTTTGATAAGTTCAATAACACTTTATATTTTTTTCATACATGATTCGATTGGTCCTATTTTTGTATTTTTTCCTTGATTTTGGTGACTCCCATGGTCCTTAAATATTTAGCATATAAAGGTGCAGAAAGCAATACATTGATCAGTGTGCTTTGAAAACTGCAACAATGAAATTCGTAAGTAATCTTACTTGATTGAATTTATTAGAAGATTGTTTCAGTACCTATTTTTATTCTTGTGTCTTGTTTTTCAGTAGTTTTCTTTGTGTTTGTTCTCCATTTACCTAATTTTTAAGGTCTATGTAGGCATATGAGGATAGTGGTAACTGGGAAGTGGTAAAAAGTGACGGACCCATTCAGAGTAAAATTAAATTAGCTAGTGAAACTCTGCAGACGTGTTGGGACGGGTATCGAAAAATTTACGAAAAATTTAAAATAAAATAGATTTGATGTTTTTTTCGGGGTCGAAAACGCGTTGTTACTTGAGGTATGAATCGAGATGAAATTGCGTGATATGAATTGTTTTATGATTCTGCCAAAGTGGCCTTTTTAGGCCCCCAGGACTCTGTTTTGCGACCAAGTGGGTCAGTAGTTCAGCCAAATAAAGATCACGTCTTTCCCTTTCTCGTACTACATTTTGTTAAAACAAAGTAATACATACTTTAATTTTAGTTCAGTGCATACCCAACAAATGAAAACGGACAACCATCTATAGAATCCCGTAAAACATGTTTTATTTTTCCAGTTTGCCTATATCTTCGCGTTCGTGTGCGCCATCCTTGCCCTGGCGGCTGGCGACCCACTGGGGAGAGTGCAACGCAGTCCTGTACCTATACCAGACCCAGGACCAGATCCCTGGTTCCACGGTCATCGCGGCTACGGTCACGGTCACTGGGGTTACGGTTACGGCGGTCACTGGGGTCACGGTCACTGGGGTTACGGTCACAGGGGCTACGGTCACAGGGGCTACGGTCATGGCTGGGGCCGCTAAGCATTTTTGGGATAAAACGTGATGAATATTCAATATTCAGTTTTTGTTTTGTAATTAACTGATGGTTTTTGTTTTGTGAATATTATAATAATGTTTGAAAATTAATATCTGCGGTTTTATTCTTTCACGTATTCCATGTTGCAACTGGTTTAGTAATTTTCTGACTAAATGTTAATTTAGTTACATACCATCACGCCTGTATTCCCTGAAGGTGTTGGGTAGAGGCCCTGTGCCCTGTTATTCTATGTTATTCGGATGGGATTGGTTTCCGCACTGTCCTTCAAGTGGGAAAAATCACTTTTATTTGAAGAATAAAATTGACGTTTGACAGTTTTTGTATGAAATAACTGTCAAAATTTCAAAATTATTCCTCGAATTAAGTTATCAGATCATTGAAAATCAGCCCTTAGTGTATTTTTTTGAGAGTGATCTGATAAGACAAATAAAAAAAAAAAATGAATTCGTCACTTAGAGTGATTTGCACCAGATAACCAATGTCTTGCCAGCCGTCAAATCTCGGGTGAAGCGAAATACGGTGTAAGACATACCATTTTAACTTCCTGGAGCAGAAAGTGTTTGCATGGGTGAACCGTATTCGTAGGTATGCGGCGAGTAGAGCGGTACACTCAGAATCACACACTTCCAGAGTGATGAAAGGCGGTTTTAGACAGCTTGGAAGCGACCTTACCAAGGTGTGGCTGACACGTGCCTGCCGGATGATGATGCCATGTGTTCTTTCTAGCGCGGTATCTGGTCGGTGCCTGTCAGTCTTACATAAGGTGATTGGGCTCGGGAAGTCCAGTGAGCCTGCGATCCAATGCCAGAAATGGGGTATAACTATCTGTCCCTAAGATATAGCTCGTGCAGTCCGTCCGTTGCGTTACTGGAAGTCTCCAGGATTGGACAGGCTGCACAACTTTTGGATGAAGTGGTTTCAAAGGTCACCCGCTCGCTTGGCGGCTCAGTACCGCTTTGAAGTCTGGTCCGCTACCCCAGTGCCACAGGACACACAGGTGCGACAGGAGTTACTCACCTGCACTATACAACAGGTAGCATCGTGGCAAGTTAGGGAAACTTTCAGTAGCGCTATATCATGATGGAATTTGGTATAGACAAATGTGCGGTCATGCATGTAAAGTATTAAGAGATTGTGAAACCCGTGGGAACCCAACTCTCGGAATCCATAAACCTTAGAGCCCTCTCCGCATCCAAAACCTACAAGTATTTGGGTATATCTTATAAGCGTTGGAGATCAATGTTACTGACATAAAATATTTGCCGGCATTATGTACTCCAGAAAGATGTATCTTAAGTTGTATTGCCCATAGTGATGACTCATGTGCCGTTTTTTTAATTTGCGGCTTTTTTGGTAGGTACCAACTTACATAACAGAGTATCACGACCAGTCTATCAATGTATTTTATTAACAGTTTTTTTATATGTGCATACAAAAGATGTTCATAAATAGCTATACTGCGAAGGCACAGCAGTCATTATATGAATCAGTTTAAACTCTCTGAGAGATCGTCTCAGACTTAATTTATAAATCATCATCATCATGTTACTAGAAGGCCAATTCTCGTAATAAAAACGGTCAAAATCTCGTCGCAATCTCATCACATTCAATGTCAAAAACTTGTCAAAAGTGTAGGCAAATTAGAGGTATATTTGACAGATTGAGACTGAGATCAGACAGTGAACGTTCTTAAAATCACGAGAGTTGCCCCTCTGTTAGATGCAAAAGAAAATGTAGTAGATATCTATCGTTAATTGTAGTTGTATCGTTAAACTGTCTTGGTGGCCAGCTTCACTTGTAGTAAACAGGTGTTATAATTATTACATAGGTACCTAATCTTACTACGATTTGATTTGTGTAACAACGATGAGATACCTACTTGTTAAAGCACTTCGTAAAACAAGGATATGCGTATGAAATAATAGGCGTTAAAAATAACGACAAAAAGGAGAATACTTTTATTACTTTTAACAACGTCATTTGTTATTAGGTACATTTCGGTGTTCCTTACATGAATGATCTACTGATGATATCAGTTAAGTTTCGAGCATTTTGTACGCAAAAATTAAAGTGCCGAATAAAAAATACTGTTTTCATATGGGAAACTAGCAATGCCCCGCGGTTTCACCCGCATAAGTGTCTATCCCATGAGAATATCAGGATAAAAGTATCCTATGTGTTATTCTGATGTATAAGCTATATTACTGTAAATTTTTATCAAAAAATCATATGAACATCCATGCATCCATCCATCGTCACAAACTTTTGCGTTTCTAATAATTAAGTACGATAACACATTCAACATTTACAACCTTTACAACCTACTACAACGAGGGTTAATTAACTCTTTCGCTGCTATATGAGTTTGAAAATACTAAAAATCATATTTTGACTTAAATGTTTCGAGCTACATGAACACTTGCAATTTTGAACTACGAGTAAGACATCTATTCGACAGAGCCGTTCTTTCGATTAAGTGTTTTTGACAGATTTGTCATACAAAATGTGTCATCATCAGCCTGTAGCAGTCCACTGCTGGACACAGACTTCTCCAATGCCATTTCCACCATGGGATAACAGGCTTAGAACAGAAAACCAGCGAATCAATTAAGTTTGCGCTTTTAAACGAATGTCCAAAATAAGATTTTTGGTACTTTCAAACATAAATAGCCAGCCACTGTGTTAATTGCAGACCTATGTAATGTTTTATTGTTTTAAATCTTTATTTATTTACAGGGTTTTTTCTGTAAAGAATATATATGTCACCCCGATTATTGAATACAATATATAAAACTAACTAATCTACCCGCAACCTTGTACCCATAATAATAATATGACAAAGTGTTCTGGCTATTTAATGTTGTAATAGTTAAAATATGTTCAGGATATTATTTTCCAATAAAAATCGCTATTTTTTTTTAATTTTAGGTATGCTTATAACGTTATAAATAAAAATATGGTTTTCAATATTTTCAACTTCAAATAGCAGCGAAAGAGTTCTCTCGTTGTAACAGTCAAAATGTTTAGGGTGTTATTTTCCATAAGAAAACGTTTTTTTTACAGGCACTTTGGGTACGAAATGAATCTTAAAAAGTGATTTGATTTCGCCCAATAAAAAATACGTCAGAGTGTGTAAATTGAATAACTACATCAGGTCATTTGTAACGAATTAAAAACCTTCACAATTTAAACTATAGTTAAGATTGATTGTCCGCCAGTGTGTTAACGGCCGTTTCTGTTCGCCGTGCCGTTTCTGTGTCTGTTCCCGCCGCCGTATCCGTACCCGTGCCGGTGCTGTTGTCCAGGAATAGCGCGAGCAGCTCTCACACTGCCATTTGCACGTACGTCACCATCCGCCATGAAACCCGGGCTCATCATAGACAAAATAGCGCACACTAATAGCGTGAAGAATGCTAACTGAAATAAAAATACGAATTTGTGTAGAGAGCTGTTGTATTGTGAGGAGGTAGAGGTGGCAATTTACGCAATGCAATCTTAAGTACGAAAAGATGCCCATTTTTTTGGATTCCGTATGTCCTAATGAATAAACGGAACTCTAGTAAGGTAGTGATCCTGAAAAAGTTAGATTATCAGTTACGGCGAATATGCTGAGCCGTAGATTTTCTCGATGTACAAACGCAATTTAAATAACCCTCTGCGCTGTACTTGGGAGCCCTGTGGTTCACGTATACCCAAAAGGCTTACAATGCTCTGCATATCTAATTCAATAACGCTTTTAGGGTATTGTTGCGACTGCCGCGCTTCTGTAGTGCCTCGGCCATGTTTGCCGAAAGTCATAATACGCAGATAGTTAGCCCAAAATGTAGGTAATCTTATTATGTTTTTCTTTGCACCCTAATTGAGTAACACTCTTTTAATTAAAATCTGAATAATTTTGAAGGATATTGATCCTATTATTGACCTAATCCATTGCTTCATGGGTTCGAAAAATTTGTCTGCTCAGCAACTGCAACAGCAACAGTTGAACTGTCAAAATGAAAGGCTAAATGAAGCCATAGTTACTGTTTGTGTTGCGCAATTATCCCGTCGCCGCTCTGTTTTCTTTATTAAGTTTTAACATTGTGGACTTCATTGTAGTCTGACTAAATAAAATTAATATAAGTTTGTTGCCACGAAGAACAAAAATGTTACACAGTGCTGATAATTCTCTAAGTTTTCCACTTGGTTGAACAGCTTGTGTAGTTGTTAGAAACCAGCGAGTCGGACTTGCACACGGAGGATTCCGTACTACCGCACAATATGTAACACAACATTTTGTTTTAAATACTTAAAAAAACACGTTTCGTGTATGGCAATTTATGTTTAACTTTATTGCGTTTTTACTATTTGTTGTTATAGCGGCCATAGTAGTTCATACTCTGTAAAAACTTCAAGTGTCTACCTATTACGGTTCAAAAGATACAGCCCTGTGACAGACGGACGGTTGGGCAGACAGCGGAGCCTTACTAATAAATATTTCTGCGATTGCTGGTAAACCTATAATTGGCGACTGTGTCTGAGACTATTGTGATCTATAATCTACTTAAGATAAACTATACCTACATAGAAGCTGTTGGTGTAACAGACTTTTTGATTTTCAACTCTCGGCGCTAAGCGTACGTCTTTTTTATTTTATTACATCGTTCTCACATATAATTATAAATTCAACATTAATGATGTAACTAATATTTTTGTAAAAATATAATTTAAAAGAGTGTTCATGGAGTTTCTTGCCCGTTCTTCTCCATAGGTACCTACGCTTTGGAATGGGCAACTAGCTTCATATTTTCTGACTTACCGACTTCTTGACAATTCAAAAGTGCCTGTAAATGGTTTAATTGAAATAAATGCTTTGAGTTTGAGTTTGAGTTTAAGCAGTACGTTGAAAATCCAGTGCGCGAAAAAAAATCGCTGCAGGAAAAACGCGCCCGTCTGTATGCACGCACGTCTGTACACATCAAGCTATACATAACCAGTATAAGCCGACTTCTGATTGTACGAAAAACCTATCCTACAATGCGAGGTCAGCTAAAACTGGAAATGTATAGCTTGTCAAGTGTAGCCGTGTGTACCTGGGCTAATAATCGGGTGAGGTGTGGTCTATCACTAGCCTGAGGCTTCCGTACAGGCGGCAAGTTTACAATAAACCTCTGCTAAAGATTGCTTATTGGTGAGTGCCTGTCGCATATTATTATATCGCGATACATACTTTATTATAAATTAAAGTCGCTTTTCGTGGCTGGCTGTTTGTGACCGCGTTGTTCTTCTAAGCTACGCCACGGATTTTGATGAAGTTTCCAACACCATGACTTTATTCTGGAAGGTTCATATGTATACCTAATACATTCTTAATAAACTTACCTATAACAAAAAAAAAAAAACTATGTTTTGTCAAGTTATCATAACCGTACCAATCAGGGGCGGCTCGCTAGTTAACAAAATAAATTAAATTCTTTTTCGAAGCCTTTAAACCTTTATTATCAAACCATACATTTTCAAAGAATTTTATCCATAGTACCCGTATCCGCCGTGGCCTCCGCTCTTTTTCTTGTGTGAAGCACTGCGAGGCTCCCTTAGCGCTGGAGGTGGAGGTCCGCCCGCCGCCGCCGCCGCCGGGCCGAGCTCAGCCCCGACGGGACTCGCGCCAGTCAGCGCCAGCACGGCGCATACCAGCAGCGCGAACATTGCGAACTGGAAATTGAAACAATTATTATGTTCAAGTTAAATTTCAGTAAGTAGGCTGATTGGATTAAATTGGAATTACAATGGGAATTTATTTCTCAATAAGAAATACCAAGGATTTCACTTTCTTGAGAACATTTTTAGTATTATAAAAACATTGACATACAAAAAAACATTTCATTTCGTACGCAAATAAAATTAAAAAGGGGAAATGAGATAGTTCACTTATAAGTCCACTATAAGTACTTTCGAGTAAAAGAAAGCCCTACTTAATTTTCTGTAAGTAAAAGGGGTTCCCTCTATCTGGCAGATTTTTTTTGGCAGAAATTTATTTGGCATAACCCACTTAGCATAATCTTCCTTAAACGAATATTTTTAAGGCATACAAATTATTTTACATACCTAATATTGTTTGGCCAAATGTTTATATGTCCGAATTTACAATGGCATACTTTTAAGATGTGATGTACACACACACATACACATACACACACACACACACATTAGTAATGACTGATCAATCCCAGTCATCACATACCTAGGTATTTACTTGCGCCACTTGCACCATAAATCACTAAATGCATTTAATTTTTTTACGCGAATAAAAATAATTCAATCGTCAATCGTCAGTTCAACTAATTATGTTAGTTATTAAATTAAATTTTTGCGAACATTGACTTTTAAAAACAAGTTTAAATCTCAGCAAATAGCCTTCATGCCTGTTATGCCGAAAGATTTTGTAAATAAAGATATAAACTGTGTAAATGAATAGAAGAATAAACGACGACCCATCCCTGCTTCGTACGGTTTTTATGACTTGACAAAACATCGATATTTCCTTCTGATAAGTAAGTTTAATCGATTTATTCCGGTCTGATCCCCTGAGCCCCCACGATCCTCGATCCCCTGCTAGTTCTTCTTCTGTTTTATTCTCTTTCCTATCCAATTTTATGGATATATTTTCGTTGGATCCCACTCAAGGTTACTCTTTTTGACAGGTAAGTACAGTCAAGAGAAAATAACGTATTTTTATACACATAACCTTCCGGAAAAAAATCTCTAAATGGTGGTGAAAACTGTGACAATTGCGTAGTTTAGAAGAACAACGCCGTCACACAGACATACATGAGAAATTGAGAACCGAATGTAATTTTTAACCGACTTCCAAAAAGGAGGAGGTTATAAATTCGTCTTTGTAAGTTTAAAAAAAAAAATGTGTACATGTTCACCGATTTCGCCGTCAATTGTGGACCTATTTTTTTTTTTTTGTTTGATACGGTTTTTAATAATTATATCTAATCTAATCTAACTCTACTGTCCCACTGCAGGGTAAAGGCCTCGTTCTCCCTTGACTTGACTTGAATTGTCAGATGACAATTGGGCTAAAGAAGGTGCATTCACAAATATTTTACCTACTAATTTAAGCATTTTCGAAAATGTCGACTTAAAAGTTATGAAGACGAGTCAATTTATTTAGATTTGACGCCGCGGGATATTCTAGCTGAGGCACAAAATGCAAACTAGTTTACTAAACTGTTGCTATTAAAAACAAAGGAAAAATATCTTTGAAAAATTCGTCCAATGGAAGAACAGCAAAAGGAAATTTTCTGAGAATATACTTTTGGCTTACTTCAACAAACGGGCAAATAAATACAAGCCCAGCTTTCTTTGGAATACCTATCTCTGAATACAGCCGTGATTTATTGTATTTTCTTGTGGTTTTATTTCTTTGGTCTGTTTTAACCTGTTATAATGAAGGTGCAGTATCTACCTATATCATGTTAAAAAGCAAAGCTAGGACCGAAAATGATGTTGACATCAAAGAAAATATTGATAAATACGTAAGTATTTTATTAACATGATTTAATTAATGAAATAAGTTTGTGCTGTATTTATTTGTTTACTCGTAACTGTGTTGAAAAACGTTGTTTGTTACTCGTTTGCATAAATTGTCATTTGTCATTACACTTTCGGTTCCATTGCGCCCGCGCTTTCGGCTCGGGCTGAAATCCCGTCTTGAGTGCAATGAAAAATTTCCACACTTGCATCAAAACGTACTATTATTTTGTCGAACAACATTACAAATCACACTGCAAATGAATGCACACTAAAATATCTAAAGTAAAAAAAGATGTATTTATTGACTTACCAATTTCATGTTGAGTTTAGTATGTAGCTCCAGAAGAACGATGTGGGATGCGGTCTGATGGACGTATATATAATAACACTGTCAAGGTCGACAACACTTGAAGTTAATAATTACCAAATATAAATAAAAACGCAGTAGGTAAGATCTATTCATAGACATCCATCGAATGGGCTTATTAGTCCATCCGCACAAATTTAGTCGCCCGAAACGGGCGAATAGTCACTTTTATTTTTGATGTACTTATAGAGAAAGGACACTAGCGCACAGAAGTGATAGGAGGTAAGGTAAACTGTACTTTTTTGTTAATTTCATTGCATAAAATTCAAAATGTGCCTATTACCTAATGTATATTTCAGGAGTTGTCGACTCGTTCATAAATAAATCAACTTCGTGCAAGTAGCCTATAGAATTTTTTTTATTATTTAAAAGTGACGAAATCGCCCGTTTTGGGTGAGTAAATTCGTGCGAATCGACTATCATCAAAATATGATGTTTTCAACGTTTGACGGCAAGTAGTTCCCCGACCTATTGCAAAATGTGTTACATATTTGTAAACGGAAATGTACCATATGATATACCTTTGCTCCTATATTCTTATTGTCGGTTGTCTTTAAAAAATCGCTCTTAGCGATAAGACCGTGCATTGTGTCACCGTGGTGTCAGCCTTTGTACAGTTTTTATATTTATGACTGTAATTTATATGATGTGCATAATAAAGAGTATTCTATCTATCTATCTTATTTTGGTGAGCAAAGACAGAATTTCTAACCCGCGCTCATTGAGTAGCGCTCATAGTATTCAATCAATGTTGCCTCGGAATATGAACGTAGTTAATGCTGAAAGGGTTTTATCGTAAGACTAGTTCTGCGTGGATGTCGGAAATTATTACACTGGAACATGCTACCGGTACATAAAGCCAACGTTACTCCTTAAAACTTCAGCTATCTGCTATTGAAAGTCCCGTCAAAATCGATCCAGCCTTTTGGTGTTGTGGCGCAGTCTGGGAGAGGCCTATGTCCAGCAGTGGTTTGCGATAGGCTGAGTTGATTGATATAATTTTTCAAAGCATTCAGTAAAAACCTGTTATATCGACATTAAACACAGACACTTTAATTTTATTTATTTGTATGTATAGATATCTATAGATAATTGTACTTGTGTGTTGTTGTTTTGCTTGTGTTTGTTGTTTATGTGTGTTTAAATACATGTAATAAATTATCAAATTTTTATTCTGAGGTCATTATCATATTTAGTACTAGCTTCTGCCTACGGCTTCGCCCGCGTGGATGTCGGAAATTCATGGGTTACAATTTTTTTACGCGGTAATAAAATAACCTACGGTCATTACGTACACTATCAAATCGACAAACTTATTATTTACGGTTGGTACAGTAATCGGGTCTAGGGATCGAACCGCAAAATTAAGTTTGTTTTTTATTGTATGCCCCCCGGCCCCCCCGGCCGTACCGCCGCCGCCGATGCAACCGCTATGTCCCTGCATTTTAAATCTGTAATATCTTCGAAAATATTCATTTAAATTACATGCTGTAAAGGGCCATACTAATCTATATTACATGCACAATTTATTTAAGGTACTTAATTGTATAAGGATTAATGCTGTATTGCTTAAAATCGGTTTTTCGTAAATAAGTAATAAGTAAAGGATAAAAAATGGTTATTGTGGGTTATCCATAAGAGATAGACATAATATACCATTGCAGACTCTTTTTTAGACCTTTTTCAGATCACGGCTTACTTATCTCAATATCCATCTGCCTAGCCTTTTCCCAACTATGTTGGTGACGGCTTCCAGTCTAACCAGATGCTGCTGAATACACACATATATGTTTTGTGACTGCCTATCTGACCTCTACAACCCAGTTACTGGGTAACACGATACCCTTTTTTTATTATTCGAGTTATTTTTTTTTCTTTTTGAAGGATAATTCATTTCTATCCCTTAACCTATTTTACAATTAACACTAATATATGTATATATATATTATAAAAGTATATAAGAAAAAATAGAAAAAAAACTGAAATTTTTGTATGCGTGTTTCTGTGACAAATCAACCTAGTTAGCTATCGTTCTTTCATTAATTGGTAAGACTGGTTGTCAGACTTTTTGGGCCACTGACTACCCGTAACGTAACCACTATCAAAGTTCTACGAAAGTCGAGACCAATGGCTTAACGTGCTTTCCGAGGCACGAAGGGGTCTCGATAATAATAGCTGGTCACCCATCCACGAACAGTCCGCGGTAACCGTAGCTTAACCTACGATCGACCCGTACGGCATATATCATTTGAATTTATCTCATGCAGCCTGTTTGCGGTTTAGTACCGCAAACAGGTTTTCAGAGACCAGTTCACCAGTACATGAAGACTAAGTGCAATGTACCTGTGTTTTTTGCCCAAATTGTACTTTTCTGAACAAAAATGAGGTACTTTAGCTACGGTCAATTACTACTTATTTTCATGTAAAACTTAACGCTAGCAAACTAATTTAATGAATCGATTACTTATTTTATTTTTATTTATTTTATTTATTTAGGTAACCAACAGCGATACATAAAAATATTTTACAAAATATGCGTGTTACAGTTGTTATGGCCAATTATAGGTTTCCCTGTATAACTGGGATAATGTAAATACATGCGAACGGACTAATGCTAAATATTTCCAATTAAAGAACAAAATAAAAATACAATACAATATGACTTTTAAGATCAAGATTACATTTTTGAAAAATTTAAAACAAAAAAGGTTGGATAAAAAAAAAAAGATAGTAGAAAAAGAAGAAGATTGGTTGCTTGTCATTTATCTCCGTTTATAGTTTTCATTATTCGTTTTTTGAATGTCGGTTTATTACAGTTAAATATATCCACTTCAGAGAATTCCGAGTTATAGATTCGAGCAATGCGAGTCAGTACACAGTTCTTGGCATAGTTAGTGGAGTGCATAGGAACGCGCAACATTGGCGTGTGACGAGTGCGCCGTAGAGGAGTGTTAAAAGTTATCTGTGCGACCAATTCCGGGCAATCAAGGCATCCATTGAGTATGTCATAGAGCAAACACATGTCCATCACTTTACGCCTTTCTTCAAGTGTTAGCAGACCATAGGTTCGACAGCTATCTTCGTAAGACATCGGAGGTTTACGGAGGCGATAATTAAGATGGTTAATAAACTTTTTTTGAATCCTCTCTATTTGGTTCTTATATATTATGTATTGGGGGGACCAAATTTGGCACGCATATTCTAAAACGCTGCGCACATAAGCAAAATATACAGATTTAAGAGCTCCAATATTTTTAAACACCTTACAGGACCTAAGAACAAATCCTAGGTTCTTATAAGCTTTTGTGCTAATAAGGTCTATGTGATCTGAGAACATTAATTTACTGTCAAACATAACTCCTAAATCCCTAACCATGTGGACTTTATTTATGACAATTCCATTAAAACTATACGTATAAACAATCGGGTTCCTCTTACGTGTGTAACTGATACATTGACACTTTGCAACGTTTACAGTGATCTTGTTTTTTGCGTAATAATTATTTAAGTTATTAAGATCCTCTTGAAGGGCCTTACAATCGTCGGGTGATGTTATTTTATAAAATACTTTTTTGTCATCAGCGTACATTAAGTGATCAGAGTGTTCAAAAGAATCAGTGATGTCAAATAGATATGCGTTGTAAAAAAGAGGACCCAAATGAGATCCCTGAGGAACACCGCTACGAATTCCAATAAAGTTGGAACGGTAACCTCCTAGAACGACAGCTTGTGAGCGTTTAAATAAATATGACTGCACCCACCGTAAAAGATCTCCGCGTATACCCAGTATGTACAGCTTTCTGAGCAAGATGACGTGATCCACACGATCAAAAGCTTTTTCGAAATCTGTGTAGATCACGTCTACCTGCCCCATACCCTGCCCATTATCTGTATTCTCAAGAACGAAATTAGAGAAACTGGCCAAATTAGAGACAGTCGAGCGTTTCTTTAAAAAACCATGTTGTTTGCAAGAGATTCCTCTGAGAATATATGGATAGATAGCGTTGTATACCAGTTTTTCAAATACTTTACCAATTGTGTTTAGTATAGAAATACCCCTATAATTTCCTATCATTGTCCGCGAACCTTTTTTATGAATTGGAACAATGAGAGCTTTTTTCCATTTGTTTGGGAAGGTGCCTTCTTTTAAAGAAATATTAAAAATAGTACTAACTGGAAATGCCAAAGATTTTGCACAGTTCTTCCATAAGACTGGGGGTATACCGTCACATCCAGGGCCCTTATCCACACCCAAGGCACTCAACGACCTCTCCACGGTTGACGAAGTGAATTATAAGTTGGAAATTATGTCAGGACAGTGATCTTCCTCTTCCGTTGTCAAGGAATTAGCGAGGCTATAGTCCGAGGGTTCACCAAATACGTCGTGGAAGAAGTCATTGAAAGCCTCACAAATCTCCCTACCCTCAGAATAGTTGATGTTATTGTGAGACAACATTTTCGGATAATTGGAGCCACCACGCATGTTTTTTAAGTAGGTCCAAAACATTTTAGGATCATTTATCAAATTGCGTTCCATTTCCTGCAAGTGTTTATTATAACAAATTTCATGGACTTGTCGCTCTCTATCTCGTAACAATGCGAATTCATCATAATCTAATAAGTTACCATACCGTTTCCAACGCGAGTGTGCCTTGCTTTTTTCTTTAATAATTTTAATTAAAGAGTTGCTATACCAGACAGGATACTTGCGTGATCCTGGCTTACGATTAAAAGGTACATATTTATCAACTCCTGTTTGAATTATTTTATAGAATTTTTCCACGGCAGCGCTTGTTGATGAGTTGTCTAAAATTGAGCGCCAATCAAGTTCAGAAAAATAACTATTCAAAAGTTCGAAGTCAGCTTTGCGGTAATTATGTCTAGGAGTGGACAACTCACAGAGCGGAGAAACTGCAAGGTCAGATATTTCGATATTAATTACTGGATGAGGTAGGTCAGTCTTCACAAGGGGTGATAGACACTCAGTTATTTGAAGTGGTAAGTTGGAGAAAGCTAGATCTAGAGTATGCCCCCTGTGGTTGGGTAGTGTATTGTACTGTGTTACTCCGAAAAACGACAAATCATTAATTAAGCGCGCAGCAGCGTTCTGCACCTCGACGGCACCTTGTTTCAAAAACGTCGGTCCATTTAAATTCCATTTTATACATGGAAGATTGAAATCGCCCACAAGTAAGCAATTACATATATTAGCGCTGCGAGTAAGTGCCTTCTCGACACCTTGCAAGACGTAGTCAATATCCGAAGGTATCCGATAATTATCTGGTGGTACGTAGGCAACGCTTATGCAAAGATCAGCTGTCGCCGAAAGCGCGCGAACCGGTATTACTACGGTCAAAAATTCCGTAGCAATCGCATTCTGCTCTTACTCAACGCACCACGCACCCAGCTCATGTCGCGAGAGAATCATCACACCGCCACCTGAGGATTTGCCAGTCGCGCCCAAATCACGGTCTTTACGAAACACGTCATATCTCTCGTCGCTTAATTCCCCATCAAAAATGCCGCTGTGTAACCATGTTTCCGTTATAACAATTATATCATAACAATTACACATCGTGTTTTGTTGGAATTGTTTAGTTTTAGCCCTTAAACCACGGCAGTTCTGATAACTGATTACGTACATTGAGCTGACAACAGCGGGGCAATTCTGGTCATTTTAAGAACGTTTACTGTCTGATCTCAGTCTTAATCTGTTAAAAATACTTCTCATCACATTCAATGTCAAAAGCTTGTCAAAGTGTAGACTTTTGACAAGTTTTTGGCATTGAATGTGATGAGATTTTGAACGTTTTTAATTACGGGAATTGGTCTTCAGGTAATGCAAGTTTATGTTATAATTTTACATTGATGGTGATCAGGTGGTGGTATCCAGTCGGTCTGTAGGCTATAAATTATAATGAATTATAATATAGCAATATTGCTCATCCCCAATAGCAAATAGGCTATTGGGGATGAGCAATATTGTTTTATGTCCGTATTCTTTTATATAATATGTAGATTACCGTAAATTGTAAAAAGACGAGCCAAAATGTTACTACATATATTTAGATTATACAATCCATCAGTCAATCATGACATATGAAACATTTATTGATCTGCATTCACAGATTTTGAAAAAAATGTGCAGTTATCAAGAAAATGGTCAATAGAATACTGACTTAACTCAAAACAGACGATTTTTGGGAAAGCGCAAAGAAGATGCGTCAACAAGTAGGATATTTAAGTGAGGACTTAAATATCCTACTTGTTGACGCATAAAATTAAAACTGATTGGAGTTGATTAGATTAATTAATCATAGGTAAATGCTTGAATTTTGAACGTATGATTTAGGGATGTGGTGAAAATCGATTATTAATTAATCGATTATTTTGCCCAGTAATAAAATCGATTAAAAAATAATCGACTTTATTTAAAAAAACGATTTTTTCCTTATTTTTTGATAGATTAAATTAAATACCTGAAATATGGAAAATCACTCTTTCACTGCATTCATAGGTCAGTTTTATTAATCTAACTAGCTTTTGCCCGCGACTTCGTCCGCGTGAAATTTCACCCTCCCCCCATTCACCCTCTTAGGAGTGGAATTTCGAAAAACCCTTTCTTAGTAGATACCTTTATACACTTCACACAGAACACACTCCAAATTTAATGTCTCTATGACCAGCGGTTTAGGCTGTGCATTGATATAATCAGTCATTCAGGATCACAGGACTTTGAATTTTATATTAGATTATAAAAGTAAACCTAAGTACTTACCTACCTAATAAAAAAAAAACTCAATAACAGAAAATAAAATACCTAAATAAACCTATTTCTGATGATAACTAATCTAAACTCAATAAATAAGCAAAATCCCTAAAAACTAATATCTATACGAATGACTAATCCTACCTAACAGTTTTATAAAATAACCTACGGTCACTACGTACACTATCAAATATACTACCCATACTTTAAAATTAAAATCTATACTTACGACTTATAAAAATAAACCTAAATAACTCTACCTTAAACTGTACTTAGTAAAAACTAAAAGGAATAAAAAGGTCGCACTGAAAAGCACGTTTTGGAATTGCAAGTAGCAGTTAAAACATACAATTTATAGAATGCTAATATGAACGAACGCTCGCCTATTATTATTATCTTCGTCGTGTACTACGACAAACTTATTATTTGCGGTTGGTACAGTAATCGGGTCTAGGGATCGAACCGCAAAATTAAGTTTGTTTTTTATTGTATATTTTTTTCCGGGATAAAAAGTACCCAGTGTGGTGCCCAGGATATTAAAGAATAATTATACCAAGTGTCATCGTAATCGAACCGGTAGTTTTTGCCTGATGCCTGAACAAACAGACAGACAGACAGACAAAAAATATATATAATAAAAATATATTTGTAATTTGAACGAATATTTAAACACTACCAAAACAACTAATACCTATTTTATAAAATAACAACAAAAGAAATTCAAATAAACTATTTAAAGACTAAAAGTCGCGCTGATAAGCACGGTTTGTTAATATCAATTATTGTCCAGCCAAATATTGATGAAGCTCGCGCTCGGACCTCCCGCCTTTTTATACCCTACGCCACGACCCGCGTCTAGCGCGGTAACCGTTACACAAAAATAATCCTTATGGCATGATTCAGTATTCACGCGCAACGGCGCGATGGCTTATTAGCGTATTTCATGTAAAAGTTTGGTGTTTCTATACCGATTAATATGATTCTTTTTTTATTGAATAGGTAATAATATTAACTTCTTTTAATTAGGGATGAGTGAGAGTATTATAAACGTAAGAGTAAACAAATATAATCAGAAAGCTCCGAACTGCTAAGCTATCGGGAGTTACACGTGTTATTGTGAGTCAACCATAAAAGATAGACATAATTATGCTGTTGTGGGATATTTTTTAGATAATTTTATGTAGAACATTTCCGTCATAAATGATTTCTATGTAGCTTTAACCATTAAGGATGCACACGCGACGGAAGCTTAAAAAACGGAGCAAATTCTCCCGTTTTCCCAACATTTCCTTTCAATGCTCTGCTCCTATTTATTGTAGCGTGATGAAAAGTATACTATAACCTCCCCAGGAGTATGAAGAATAATTGTACCAAGTTTCGTTAAAATCCGTCGAGTAGTTTTTGTTTCTATAAGGAACATAGAGACAGACAGACAGACAGACAGACAGACAAAAATTTTACTGATTGCATTTTTGGCATCAGTATCGATCACTAATTACCCCCTCATAGTTATTTTGAAAATATATATCATGTACAGAATTGACCTCTCTACAGATTTATTATAAGTATAGATAATCAACAAGTTAGACATTAATTTATATTTCACATAAAGATTCTTTTTTCATTTTTCTTTTCGTGGATAAGATACATTTCTTAAGGTGAATGTAGTGTAGTGGACGCCCGCGAAATTCAAAATTTCCGGGATCAAAAGATAACAAATCTAACTTAGTGACATGGTATTGATGATTTTTATGGTTATAATAGTTAGTGGTTCGCTTCGCGGCACTTTCCGGCTTCGCGCTCCTGACTAAAAAGCTGTGTTGCGGCTGTTCTAGGTGAAAAAAATCGAAAAAAAAATCGAAGTTGAATGAAAAATCGATTTTTTATTAATCGATTTTTTGTAATATATAAATCGATTATAAAAATTGATTTTTCTCGCGAAAAGAATCGATTTTAAATCGATTTTTTCACATCCCTAGTATGATTAACTATTGATGAGATCTGAGTAAAAAAAAATACGGAAATAATTCTGACCTATCTACTAATGGGTCAATTTTCCATTAAGCATGCGACAACACCAACGCACAAACACATGGATGTCACAGAGTTTTATTTGATTTTGCTTGAGCTTTTTCATATTATCCAAATCATTACAGAAAGTCAAAAAGACGCTCAATTATTTAAAAAACTGCATCATTAGAAGCGCAAAAATTTTTAAGGTTCATTAATTTCAAAGTGTTCATCAAGGTCAATAGAGTCAATACGTTTTGAGAGGATAAGTTAAATATTTTTTATGTTAAAAATACTCTCCACAAACGTAATATTTTCTTAGTTTTAAGACTTTCTCCATACCTGGGGGTGATATTAATCGTGCTTGTCGCAATAATTGAAACCAAAATGCTGTAGGACAGTTGTATTTTTTATTAAAAAATCGTGCGGGTTCGAGCTATATAGGGCCTCTGGAAGCTAGCTATAAGTATATAAGTAAAACGACCACCACTTATAAAAACATGATTTTCAAGTTTTAATTATCATATTATTAGTTACGCTTAATAACTAACCTGTCACGTGGATTAGATTATAGTAACAGCGTCATTAAATCACAAGTTTCTTATAAAAAGGATTTTGTTTATTAAAAAAGGATTTTGTTTATAAACTGCCCCACTACTTCGATTTAGTGCGGCAGATTCCACTGCAAAATTTGCCTGCCGCGGCAGGGCAAAGTGGAATAATCCAAAAAACAAACTGGGTTGGTAAGTTAGATTTTGGTACTTACACGAAGTTTTACAATGTTGCATTATTATTATCACACATACTTAGTTCTAATAGCAACCAGGATCTGGAATTCAAAGTCAAAATAGAATTGGTAAGAGTCCGTATTTATTTTTTGTATTGTAACTAGATTGTGGAAAATTTAAACTTTCATTCCAGTACCTACGTTACCGGTAAAAATATGACGGAGAAGGTATGTGTGTCTCTTTATTAGCCATGTGGGCGTGTATTGGGTAGTGTTAGTTTATGTGCAATAGAAAAACAGTTTGCAGTTCAAATCAGATTATTATCCATTCAATGTCAAAAAAATTCATCACACCAGCGAATCACACACTGTAGGTACACGACACAATCAGATACGGAACGCGGGACAGTTTCTGAGCGCATGTTGTTCGTACGATGTCCAAAGTCCAAGAGAAGCTCCTCCAGCTCGCTGCTCGCTTTTCTAGGCACCCCACGAACTCAGGCTAGACTCTGTCAGCGCCACCAGATGGCGCTTGCGTTCCGACTAGTCAAACGAATGACCGGATGCGACAAATATATACAATGGAGAAACTTTATACTAAATTAACTAAAGAACTATTAAAATAAAAATATAATATTATAACCATATAGTAATGAAAAATAATAAAAAATAAAACTAAACTATGGCGTGGCGTCGAAAAACTCCTCTGCATCGCTGTCGGCTGATAATGTACCCAAGAGACTGGTGGCATTGCCACGTTGTATGGCAATGCTTAGAATCTTGCCAAGGTAAAAGCCAGCCCTTAGATCACGGGAAGTGTCAACCAGCCGTTTTGAGATTTCGTTGAATAAACCGTGAGCTCTCGGACTCCCCGACCCGAGGGTTTCAACCCCAAACTGCTCGAAAATATAATAAACGAAAAGGTATTATGCTTTCGCCACTTGAGGTTTTCCGCAGCCGCAGCAGCAGCGCCAGCACAGCACGCCGAGCCAATAAGATGGGATGGCTCAAGAGTATCGACCCACGTTGCATCCTACATTAAAGGCCTACTACCCCCCTTCCTTGGTAATAAAGACATGGCGTTCGGTCTCTCCATCGTTGCGTGCCAAGGTTCTAATACAGCTGAAACGCCGATGGTGACAAGAACTCGTTGGATGATGCACGGCACATCAAAATTAATCAGTTTAACGGCTAGTATTTTCCAGATTAATTTCTTAGTGCCTTAGACCGCGCATATGAAAGCCGGTACCCATTTTGCGGACGCCGAGGCCTCCCATACGAATGGGAAGAGTAGTTTGGGCCCAAGTTCGGTCGTCCATGTTAAATCGAAGTTAATGTACAGACGCCATCACATCAACCTACTACAATCTGTCAAATTTCTTTGATAGATTTTCAACTTTATAGCTAAAGTATAAGGTTCAAAGTTGATTGGGAAAATTTGACAGTTTCGTGTAGGTTGATGTGCTGGCGTCTGTACATCCCACCAAAAACATTTTCATGTAAAATGTTGCCAAGACGAGACCACATTATGGCTCGCACTGTCAAAAAGTTATCAGATGTAGAGCCAAGCTTCTAAGTCTACAAGCCCTAACTTCACAAACTCTACACCTTATTCAAAATACGTATGAGGCTTGGCCGTTTCGTTACTACAAGAACTATTGTATATAGGGTTGCCAGATCGGAACTTACCGAGTCAGGGACGGCCGTGGCTATAGCTATGAATATATAAATATAAATTACGGGATATCTAATTTTATGTTTGTATTTATTTTTAGAGGAAAATACATTTTATTTTTCAAATTTATACTTTTATGCCGAGCGAGAGAGAGAGAGGGATGACATGACTTGGCGGGAGTCGGGGCGAGTGATGCAAACCCGTTCGCTGCCTGCTGCTGCTACCTAGCCGTGTCATTTATTTATATTTTTTTCAGAATCCGGGACAATAGATCGAATTACTGGACACGGGACAAGACGTAAAACTCCGGGACAATTCCGGAAATCCCGGACATCTGGCAACCTTACTTGTATAACAGAAAAGTAATGAACAGTGAATAAATTTTTGACCTTACGCCCATGTGATGGTAGCGAAACGGTCAAGCCCCGTCATATTTTGACTAAGGTGTAGAGTTTGTGAAGTTAGGGCGTGTAGAGTTAGAAGTTTGGCTCTACATGAGATCTGATAACTTTTTGACAGTGCGGGCCATATGTGGTCTAACATTTTACAGACAGACACCTGACACTACCTAAATTTAACGCAATAGCTCCTGAAATCAAAATTATTGAAAAAAGCTCTCTTTGCCTCCTTGGGTCTCCAATCTTTGACAATTCCTTTCCCTTTTTTATTGAGGAAAAAATCCAAAATTTCAATGAAGTTTCGGAAAGATTGTTCCAAATTAATATGCATTCGGCCATAACCTTAATCCGGTACTGTTGTTTCGGCCCTAAATTAACGTATTTCCTTCGTGCTTCCCATTTATGGAAACACGCTCATCTTTTAGACAAAATGGACCAAATTATCAGGCAAACATTAACTTCTATTTTAAATGTGGCCATGGACGACCGAGCTTGGGCACAAGCTACTCTTCCCATTCGTATGACAGGCCTCGGCGTCCGCAAAATTTCTAGTATAAGTTTACCGGCGTTCATATCCTCGGTCCACGGCACTGATAAATTAATCAGGAAAATCCTAGCTTCCACACTGATTAATTCTGATGTGCCGTGTTTCACCGAGGCTATAGATGCCTGGAGACTCGCTTGCCCGAATACAGATCCACCCGACAATCCATCTTCACAGAGACGGTGGGATGAGCCGCTCTGCAGAGTAGTACAGAACAATTTACTTGACTCGTCTGTTACTACTGCGGAACGTGCGCGCCTGCTGGCTGTGGGAAGGTGGGAGTCGGGTCTTTGGCTTCATGCACTACCTTCGTCGAACATAGGCACTTTGTTCGACGATACTACTTTTCGTCTCGCTGCTTCCCTGCGACTAGGCACTCCTTGTTGTACTCCTCATCGCTGTCACTGTGGCGAAGATGTCAACAGCCTCGGACACCACGGCCTGTCATGCAGCCGAAGTGCGGGTCGCTTATCGCGACACGCGAACATTAATGACATCATCCGACGAGCTCTTGTTACCGTCGGCGTGCCAGCTGTATTGGAACCCAATGGCTTGGCACGCGACGATGGCAAGAGACCGGACGGTATGTCTTTATTTCCATGGAAGGTGGGTAGGCCTTTAGTGTGGGACGCAACGTGCGTCGATACTCTTGCGCCATCCCATCTTCCTGGCTCGGCATGCTGTGCTGGTGCTGCTGCTGCGGCTGCGGAAAACCTCAAGCGGCGAAAATATAATAACCTTATCAGAAATTATATTTTCGAGCCGTTTGGGGTTGAAACCCTCGGGTCGTGGGGTCCGAGTGCTCATGCCCTATTTAAGGAAATTTCAAAACGGCTGGTTGACACTTCCCGTGACCCAAGGGCTGGCTTTTACCTTGGCCAAAGGTTAAGCATTGCCATACAACGTGGTAATGCTGCCAGTCTCTTGGGTACATTACCAGTCGACAGCGATGCGGACGAATTTTTCGACGCAATATTTTAGTTTTTGTATAGTTTTAGTTAAGTTAGGATTTCAATTTGTTATTTTTATATGCAAACTATGTTAAACATATATTATTCCTATTAAAATAAGTACTTAATTAAAAAAAAAAAAAACATTTTACATGAAAATGTTTTTGGTGAGATTTCACAGCTTTTTGTAAGTTCGTTTTTTTGGGGAGTTTTAGTATAATCTAGAAATATGTATTTTGTTATTCATAATAAGAAGGCCTATATCAATTTTCAGACCTCTAGCATAAAAAATTGTGAAGTTTAATACAAAATTAACTTCCATCCCCTAGTTTAAGGGGTTGGGGAGTAAAAGTTCCAAATTTTAGATTTTTTTTGTTGTTTGTGTACTAATTATAGCTTACGTACCAAATTTCAGCTTTCTAGGACTTCAGGAAGTACCCTAAGAGTTTTGATGATCATCAGTCAGTGACGAAATCGACGTTTTTTAGATATCAATAAAATCTAAAGGAGGGTTTTCATGAAAATTCACGACACCAGTTGGCGCCACTTAGACAAGAGGTCTTCCAATATAAAATATATGATGTCAATCACCATTCGTTTCATTCGTTCGTTCATCATTCAGTCACGTCTAAAGAAATTATAGGCGCTTTGACACTTGTGACAGGTGGCCGGACCTGACGTCTCAGTGTGGCAGCACTAGTAAACGTCATTTTTCAAAAACCCTCAATATTTTTAATTATATTCCTAGAATTTTGTTTATCTGGTATAATCCAAATCCAAGTTATGAGGGTTCAAAAAAACGACGATGCGCTTAGAGAAAATGTAGGTAGTGCCCTTGCGCTTCTCTTGGTTCGTATTGGCGGAAGCATTGCCGTGCCCCCAGATAAGATATCACATGTTATTTGAAACAATCTTTCCAAAAGGTCATTGAAATTTTGTATTTTTCCTTAATAAAAACGGGAAAGGAATTTTCAAAGATTGTAGATCGAAGGAGACGAAGAGAGCTTTTTTCAATAATTTTCATTTCTGGAGCTATTGCGAAGTGTCGTGTCGTGTGTGTGTGTGTGTGTGTGTGTGTTGTGTGTGTAGTCTTTCAGTGTTATGCACCCCTCCCCGCAATATAGCTGGTCACCACGGGGGCATGGGCATGAATACAATTATGGTATACCTACTTGATTTTTTGGTCAAGAGCAAGTTGTAAATGAAAATAAGTACTGTCTGTAGGTATTATTGTTTACCTACTGAACTTGTTTATAATACGCGTAATAGAAAAGGATAAGGTTTTCGATTTTCATTTAGAAAAAAACAAAACATACCGGTTATATGACCTTTAGGTTTTGATATATAAACGCGAACCATGTATAAGAAACCAATATTGTTCTACTAGAACTCACAAAATCAACTCAAAATGAAATACGTAAGTAAAATGTGTATAATTATCTTGTTACGTGTATCATATTTATTTTAAAATAAATATGTTCTTTATAAAAGGAAACTAAATAATTTAAAAATAAATATTCATTATTTTAAAATAAATAATAATAACAACCGATAAAACAGTACCTTTTTTCTAGTAAAAGTTTAATAATAAAATAATATTTTTAATCATGCCTTGGTATCATCATGCCTCCTACTTTCGGTAATTTTAATTGCTACAGTTTTTTACCAGAATTATCCTAAAAAGAGTTACCTTATTTATTGAAAACACATCATCATTTCTGTTGTTTTTTTTTTGTAATTTTTCTGGTGTAAGTACATACCTACATGATAAAGAATATTCTGTTTAATAATTATTGAAACATATTCATCTAATGATATGTACGTATTTTAATAGTGGGAATGAGGCAAAACTATACAACACAGTATTAATACAATCACAGTTGAATCTTTTACATATTATAAAGTCAGTTATTATAAAGTTGTTCTTCTAAACTTCGCAACCGATAATGATGCGATTTTTATCGTCATTTAGAAAATGTGAAGGTTTACGTGTAAGAATTATAAAATATTAGGTCCTTACCTATGAAATTGCCGTTTTACATAGAAAACCACAAATATTTTTTATAAACAAAATTATATATTTAATTAATCGAAGTATTGGCCATTAGTGAAAATGCACTTTTGCCATTTTAGTGGAAGTTCGTTGATGGCTTTGCTATAAAAATCATGGGAACGGGAATCGTTGGCGTTGAAACTTTTCCCCTGTACAAAGTTATCAAGGTTCCGAATAGAAATGGAAATTAGTTGAAGCAAGTATGGTGGGTGACATGACGGAGAGATTCCAGTCGTAACTCCTATAGTTTCGAGACGGTCCGTTGTGCGGTGCTTCGACACGATTTTGTTGTTGTTGTTGTGCAGTGAGTTCATACGGTTCCCACTTTGCGTTCCTTTTTTCTTTCTAATTGGAAATAAAGGAATCAGTATCGATTTATCAGTAGAGGGATCCGTGGCTAAATAATAACAGCCGGTCGATCGATCAGGTTAAGCTACGCTTGCCGCGGTTGGTCTGTGGAAGGGTGACCATCTTTGCATATCGAGACCCCTCCGTGCCTCGGAAAGCACGTTTAGCCGTTGGTCCCGGCTGTCATTTGTGGGCCTTTGACAGTCGTTACGGCAGTCAGAAGCCCGAAAGCCTGACAACCAGTCTTACCAAGGGGTATCGTATTACCCAGTAACTGGGTTGTGGAGGTCAGATAGGCAGTCGCTCCATGTAAAATACTGGTATTTAGCTGCATCCGGTTAGACTGGAAGCCGACCCCAACATAGTTGGGAAAAGGCTAGGCAGATGATTATCGATTTATCAGTTACGCTGAAGGGGGCTGCAAGTTCCAACGTGGTTTGAGATGAATTTGCTTCCACTATGGCTTTCAATTCATTGTTATTTACTTTCGTCTCCGGTCGGCCACGGGGCTCATTGTTGAGATCAAAATTTCTAGAATGGAAGCGATCAAACCAAAAACGCACCGTTCGTTCACATGCGGTACTATGTCTATATACGCGTCGATAATATTGCTTGCTGTCTGTGCTGAATTGGTCCACGACGGAACACGTATTCGAACATAGCCCGCAATGATTTTGAAAAACAACATGTCATGCTATAATATAATATAAGTAGATTGTACAACTAGCGCATAAAAGAAGCCATTGTACAGACGCCAGCACATCAACCTACCCGAAACTGTCAAATTTTACCAATCAACTTTGAACCTTATACTTTAGCGATAAAGTTGAAAATCTATCAAAGAAATTTGACAGATTGTAGTAGGTTGATGTGCTGGCGTCTGTACCCTGACGTTTATAGGTATCCACCCTCGCCTGCGGCTCGGGTGGATAGTTAAGCTCGTTTACCTATGCCCGAGTTATACACTCTGCTTTTCACTTCGACTGTGAGAAAATGAAACAGGCATAAAGAATGTTGCAAAATTGAAGAAGATTATAGGTACCTAATTCCCGCCACGAATCTTTTTAAAAGTTTTTTTTTTTTATTTTCAACATGTGTAGGTAATTCGATTTGGGTAGGTACTTCATACTGCCAAGTAATAAAAACGTTTCTTTGCATATTTAAATAATAAATAACAACTATTTTATCTGGTTTTATTAAATTAACGATAGAAAACACGAAAGTGATATTAAATTATAGCAAATGAAATAAATAACGACTTTAATCTGTAAAATATAAAAGCCGGGAAGAATCATAAGGCAAAAAAAAAAATGTCCGCATCGTCGTCAACAGGAAATGTGCCCAAAAGGCTGGCAGTATTGCCACGTTGTGTGACGATACTGATTCTTTGGCCAAAAAATAGGCCAGCCCTCTGGTCACGTGAAGTATTAAAATTAAACAGATAATTTACTTACAGTTTGCGTTCTTCGCCGTATTCGTCTGTGCCATCTTGGCTATGGCAAGCGCATCGCTCAACGTGGTCGCACCTGCCGTCGAGTCAGGCTCTCCCCTACTGAGGAAGATCCGCAGTCCCGGCTATTACAAAAAGCAAGAACACCACCACCACCACCACGGACACGGACACGGCTACGGACATTACTAAATGATACGATGATCGGAGTTAGAAATTACGGAATACGTTTCATGCAGTTATGGAAAAATTTTGTTCTAGTGATAATTAAAATGACTTAGTATTATTTTTGAATTTTATTTGTTTTTCCTCTTAAAATGAAAATATAACAAGCATGACTCATGGACAGCTAAACAGTACCTACAATACACGTAAGGCCTGAATTCCTGTTACGCTGACGTCAGCGTCGCAGTATGGTGCTATAAAGAACACAATGTAGGTACCTATATTCACACGCGCGACCGACGTGCGACGCGACGTACGCGACCGACGTCAGCGTAACATAAATTCAGGCCTTACAATTCAGAAACTCCACCATTCATCGAGTCGAAAAGAATGAAATGTAAAAAAACAGAAATAGAAACAAAAAAGAAGTTAAAAATGTACAAAAAACGTACTACTGTTTTTGGTGCTGAATGAAAGAAATCGAATTTAATTAAACATTCAATTGATTACAAAATAAACTTAATAATCTGTAAAAGCACCTCGGATGTTAATAACTCACCTGCAACGATTATTCATACTCAACATGAGGTTATCGATATCTTTTTGTGGTTTAAGGTTGAAGGGTCGAAGATGCAAGATTGCAACCGATGTGGTCGGACTACAGGTTCCAGTACCTCGTCACGGTATTTTGCAGCAGTTAACTTGCCGTGAACCCAAACGAGGAGATTTATTGATTTATATTTACCATCTGTATGTGTACATTATGGATGCAAAAAAAAATGTGTGGAGTTGAAGGACTCCCGGCAGGAACGAAGTTCAAATTGAAAATTCAAGATTACGAAAATTTGAAAATGACGAAAAATTTGATAATTTATACGCAACCGCCATCTTGGATTTTCATTTTGACCCATTATTGGCTTTAGCACCCTCGAAAACCATGAAAACGACACCCATGACGAAAAATTTGAAAATCTTCGCAGCCGCCATCCTACATTTTGACTTAAAAAACCATGAAAACTATCTCGAGCGACCTGCCACTTTTATTTGTCTTCCAAGAAGCGCATTCACTCGACCGTTTTATCGTCGACTTACGTTGGTCTACACGAAAAACCCTTTTACTTTAGCGGGATTATATACACATACAGCCTATGTCGACCCTGAAGGTTCATTCTAAATATTGGTAAAAGGATTTTTAAATCTATAATATCTTCCTGCCTGAATGTCGGTCACGGTAGCGAATTTCAACGGAGACAGTAAGTTCTCAGAAAATATGATAGTGCACAAGAGTGGTGTCTCGTGGTGAGTGAGTTTTTCATAGTTCGGTTACACAGCAATTCAACATGAATGGGGAGAGACAAAAATACTAAATTAACTTAGCATAATCAGTCTATAATGTTCCCATTACTGGGACATAAGCCTCCTCTCTGTAAGAGGGAATGGGCTGTAATCTACCACGCGGGCCCAATGCGGGTTGATAGATGTCACATGTCTTCGAATTATTGGTTCTAAGACATGCCGGTTTCCTCACGATGTTTTCCTTCATCGTTTTGAGAGCAGTGGTGATGAAATTATTTACACAAAGTAAAGCACCTGAATGGGTTCGAACCCACGACCTACAACTCGTAAGTTGGAGCCGTTACCACTGGGCCGCTTAACTTCGTTGTCCTATAATTCGATTCGATAAATTACAGTTGTAGCAGTACCTACGTCACTATTGTTGACCTTTTTAGTGTTCCTTCATACATAGCAGTCAATATTTATGAATTCTATTCGTGGGCGTGAAAAAGCGTTGTGTTCCTCAGATGCCAAAGCCTCTGTGGTTGACATCTGACTATCTGCGTAGCGTTCATTCAGTCTCTGTATCGAGATTACAAAAACTGCTAAATCGCTGACTGCTCATGGCGCGGCGGCCAATTTCATCGGACACTCAGAGACTAGCCAAGTTCCTACGCAGGAGATATTATAGTACACAAGTGAGTGCGCAAACACAGATGCACTCTCTTTTCCTTTACTCTCATAGTCCTGGGCCAGCAATCCGACATGACCGGGGAGAGATCAGGCGCAGGACCAACGGCTATTTGTGCTATTTTACGAAATTTTATACCGCTGTTTCTCTGGTACTGTTAGAAATGGGTCGAAATACGTCCTGGGAACCTTCTGGTTACGGAGATATTTTCCAACGTTTTTTTTTTACTTTTTTCACGAAACCAAGTTTTCATTAAATGTTATAAGCAAGCTTTTAATACCCTAACACCCCACAACTCCTGTACCGTGTCATGCACCCATCTAAACAATATGCGTCTTTACTTCAAATACTCCCGCAATACATACCACTAAGCACCAAAGATTGAAGTCGTTTCCTAACAATCATTTTTGCTCAATTTTACTTAGTTGATGACAAATACAGAATGCGTAAGTAGATAATGGTTATGTGATGGGTATTTTCATGTACCTACCTATATAACTATATAACATAGCTTTGACAGGTTAAATTACTTTAGTAAAAAAAAAAGGTATTCAGTGTTTTTTAAATAATTTATTCACTAACTGTACTTATTGGGATTAAAGTCATCACAGTATTCACAGAGGTTCTAAGTTATATTTAAGACATAATTTTCTAAAAGGAACAAACATTCTTATTAAATATGTCTTAGATACATCATCATAATTTTATTTGAATTATAATATATTCATTAACCGGAGAATAACCTAAAATCCATGGTGGCCATGACCACCGTGGCCGAAGTCTCCTCCATGTCCACCATGACCGCCATGGCCGAAGTCTCCGCCATGTCCGCCGTGGCCAAAATCTCCGCCGTGTCCGAAGCCGCCGCCATGTCCGTAGCCGCCGCCAGAATGACCGCCATGGCCGAAGTCTCCTCCATGTCCGCCATGACCGCCATGGCCGAAGTCTCCGCCATGTCCACCGTGGCTGCCATGTCCACCGTGGCTGCCATGTCCACCGTGGCTGCCGTGGCCGCCGTAGCCGCCATGGCCAAAGTCCCCGCCATGGTGGCCGTGTCCATACTGAGCATTCGCCAGCGCAAGGATGGCGCTCGCCACCAGTGTGAACAATACGAACTGGAATGGAAATAAACGTAAAGAAAATTATGATTTTTCGCACATTTTTAACGACTTGACAAAACTTCGAGATTTCTATATTACATTATATCTAAGTTTAATACCATTTCAGACACCAATCTATATGGTCCTCAAAGAATATGAACGGATTTTTATATACACTTTGACATTGATGACTTTAATATATACGATGACATGAATATTTACTTTGTAAAGTATTTTTTATTTTTTTATTTAATTGTTGTGAATGTGAGGACTATGTGGGTCATTTCTTTTTACTGTTTTCCTTCTTAGTTAGCTTTAATCATGATCTGGCAGTTTGAGTAATTTACGCGGCCTACCCAAATGTCCTTTCTTTGGTATTGTTCGTCGAGTCGTTGAGCTCCTCAACTTCTGAGTTGAGCTGCACGATTTTTGACAAATGCGTGCACTGACTGGACAGGTCCGCTCAATCTGTGTGGTTCTTTCCTCAAAAGACCATTTCAGACAAAAATCTACATGGTCTTCACATGATCTGACCAAGATTTTGTCTGGACTTTAAAAGAGACTGTGACCTCTGAGTTTGTTTCAGCCTTTCTTCTCAGAATAGTCAGATAGGAAACGCCGACCTCATCGTTGTACAAACCTACTTACAGAAAATAAATCATTTATCATTTAATGACTAACATTTTTATGACTAATGTTTTGTACATAGTACACAATAAATTCTCCAAATTATGGTGAAAAATCGCATCAAAATCCGTTGCGTAGATTAGAAGTAAAACACGGTCTCACAGACAGACACGAAAAGCAACTTTAATCTAAATGTGAAAGTGTGTCTGTCTGTCTGTCTGTTAAATCTTCACGCTTAAACCGCTGAACCAATTTAGATGAAATTTTGTATAGAGATAGTTTGAGTCCCGGGAAAGGACCTAGGATAGTTTTTATCCCGATATTTCCAAGGGAAACTTATGCGGGTGAAACCGCGGGGCGCTGCTAGTTTATAATATGTATGGATGAGGCCCGCTTTTGTTGTTAGCGTCCCTTGGAAGAAAGCGATGGATAAGGTTTTTGATGGAACGAGCGTAACCCGAAAGATACACTGAAGTGACTTTGATTAGCATTAGCATCGAGGGTCCATTCAAACTACTTTTTTATGGAAAACTTAGTTAAATTGTTCTTATGGGAAAAGCCCCACGTTACAGGTATTTTTATTGAAATAAAATAAAATTAGATCAATAAAAAAAAATAACTTGAAGTTCTATCAGGTATTATAACATGAAGGTTTGACAGGCACTACTCACAGTTTTCATTGTGTCCGTTTCAAGTTGAATAACGTTCTTTTCGGATCATCATGAACATTTATAGGAGGCAAGATGGAGGTCATCATTCTTGTTTTTCCATTAAATTAATTATTATTAACAACAACAATAATGTGGTGGATTTATTATCCTACGAAACAAGTTACAAACTTCCTTATCAATTCGAATTAGAATAACGAAAACCACAAATTTATCAAAATTGGTAATGACTGATTTTTATTTAAAGAGTCTTTTTAGAGGATTGTTTACCATCATACATCATTTATTTATGGTTAATAGTTTCAATTTCCAGCTTGGTTCAGACTACACACTAGAGGTTTAGTGTTTCTGGTTAGGTAACCAGAAACACAGCCAATAAAATTTTTGAAGAAATCACAACAAAACATTCATGATGGTGTCACACGGATACCTAAGTAATTTTGAGTCGGCGCCAAAAAATCAATAAACAAAGGTTGGTTCCGCATTTTCGTTTTTTGACAAGCGGAAAATGGGGAACCAACGACAACGACTTCCGAAATTAAAATTATTTTTCCTTTTGTAGTGTTTTTTGGAAGTCGGTTTTTTTTTGTTAAAAACTTATTTTCTTTAAATTTAAGGTAAATTAGTGATCTTTGTTCATTGATTGTTTGGCGCCGACTCAAAATTACTTAGGTATACTTACATTAGTTTAAGAACTTAGTTATTAAGGTTAAATAATAAAAGGTTTATTGTTTTTTGCTTTTCAGTTTTTTCGGCGGTTTAATATTTTTGTTAAAAAGTTTTTATTTTATCTTTTTTGTGGCTATAATTTACTAATTAGCTCATTCATCGTGAGTTTTTGTTATTTTAATTGTAATACACAACTCAGCATTAAAAGCCCACCCCTATTTTCCCACCCTTAGGGTAGAATTTTTTTTCCAAATTTATATGGGACCAACTTCGAGGTATACTCTATCCAATAAAAAAAGAATTATCAAAATCGGACTACTCTGTAAAAAGATATGCGTGGTCATACATTACAATCAGTGTGAACAATCAATCATCCCCTGTTTTCCTACCCTTAGGGTTTGAATTTTTTTTCAAATTTATTTGGGACCAACTTCGGGGTATACCCTTTCCATTAAAAAACGAATTATCAAAATCAGACTACACTGTAAAAAGTTATGCGTGCACATACATTAAAAAAAAAAATACGTCGACTTGAGAACCTCCTCCGTTTTTTCGTCGGTTAAAAAGTGCACACCAAAATTAATTAGAATTATAGTCCTCCAGACCGTTTCCGGATATGGCGGCCTATCTCACGCGCCGAGGGCGCGTGTGCGCAGACACCAGACACGCTTAGTTGCACTCCCTCTTCCCTTACTCTCAAAGTCTCAAAGTCTCAAAGATGCGATGGCAATCCGACACGACCGGAGAGAGATCAGGAGGCACGAGGGTATCACACCGCCAACTTCGGGCTGTTGCTAAGAAATACCCACAGGAAAAACCCAGTATCACTTTGCCCGACCCGGGAATCAAACCCACCAATCAAACCCGAGACCAACGGGGCAGTCAGTACATAATTAGAATAAAAGGTAGGTACCTATACAAGTAAGCCATGTCTTTATTGCGCCATGAAGATATCATTTGCGTGTGCTCATTAATCATAACGGTCAACAACGTCATAACCGCAGACTACGGACACACCCCGGCCGCTGCTAGAAGCAGCATTGTCAACACTTTGCAATAAACCAAGCGTGTCACTGTTTACTCGCATTAGGACACACATGACGTGTAGAAACGACGTTGAGGGTTCTTCTTGACAGAATTTGTGTGCTCAACGCACTTTCGGCGCCACGCGCCACGACTTTTTTCAGTAATTGTAGGCGCTGCCATGCCGGCGCGGCCCCCCTCCTGCAGGAACCCACCGGGGGGGTGCCGCCACCACCCTTGTCTAACTTAAAGTTTCTAATTCAACTTAAAATGTTTTATTTAGGTACCTGCTACTGGTGGCGGCAAAAAAAGGCATGAAGGCTGTTTGCTGAGATTAATCTGTGGCGTACTTTCCACAAGAATGCTAAGTAAGAAAAAGGCGCTGCATTTTGAAACCTAAAAGAGGTGTAGTAAAGATAGAACTAGTTTTCGAGTGAATGTTGAATAATAACTGTTTGTTAAAATGATTTATTTCATAAACCATACAGTGTTAGAGATTAAAACCACCAGTACCGAGACGGGTTCTTAGTTAAACCTAAGATATTTCCAAGATGAATAAATATTAATTACAAATTTGTCTTGATACATCATAAATATTGTTTTTACCCTAGAAGAGAATCTGCTGAATCCGTCACCAGTGGCCACCGTGGAAGCCGTTGCCATCATAACCCTGAAATCCGTGGCCTCCACCATAGCCCAAGCCGTTATCGTAGCTGCCGCCATGTCCGTAATTTGGCTCATATCTGAATTGTCCACCTCGCCCGCCATGTCCACCAAATCCATATTGTCCATATTGAGCATTCGATAGCGCAAGGATTGCGCTCACCACCAGAGTGAACAATACTAACTGAAAACATAAAATAATATAAGTTGCTTTTATGGCCCGCTTTTTCTCATGGTATAAGCGATAGATGTGGCCTATGGTGGAACGAGCGCACCTGAAGATAGGTGCGGCGTGTAATCTCACCATAAAAACTTAGAGATGTGAGCTTGAAGAGAGCTGTCAATATCGTTAATCTCATTTCACCTAAGTTATCACGGTGAGATGTTTACAGAAAAGAAGAAATGACAGGCTGAAGTTATACAGCGTGTATCAGAAAGGAGGTGTAAATTTTAAGGGTGTGGCATAGACCTTTAAACTGAACAACTTTCAATATTGAACCAAGATCGTAAACGAGAAAAATGAATCAGCCGTTCCATACATTTGGGTCGAGTAGGTATTAAAGTTTTGTTTTGTTGTTGATAAATTTTTCGGCATTACTATGTTGGTCCTATTGAGAAAGGTGTTCAGTTTGATGGTCTGTACCACACCCTTAAATTTGGCACACACCTTTCGGATATATGCTGAATAAAAGGCGCGCTGTACGCCATATAACTTACATTTAAAGGACAAGCAGAACTCACCGTTTTCATTGTGACTATTTCAAGTTGAGTAACATTAGGTTTAGCGTATCGTGAACATTTATAGGAGCCTCGTTGAGCAGGTTAAAATTCTAATTTACAAACTAAGAGCTTTAGCAGACGTGGTTCTTTTAGCATCGGCGATCGGAGACTTTACCGCTTCATCAATGCTGCATCGCTTTTTAGTGACACGCTGCCTTTGAGCGCGGTATCGGTATGATTGAGCACTAAATCACTGTGAATGACATCCGAAAGTGTGAGAAGTGTAGTGTTCAACTCGCTGTTTCGAGCTTTCGATAAGCGAGTCGCCGATGCTGAAAGTAGCACGTCTACTAAGGCTCTAACTTATGAATTAAAAAAAAATCTTGGTGACATTATTCTCTTACCCAACAGGTTATATTAGTCTTCATTATTAAATGGCATATGTATAATGAGTAGGTATTTTTTTGCTACATACTTCAAGACATCATGACATTTGAGTCCAATTCTAACTTAGAGAGTTCTCTTGATGATTCTAATGATAAGGCATAATTCCGTACCTAAATAAATATTTCTTACAGACGGGCGCTTTACTTTATGTAAACTATGTATTTCATCACCACTGCTCTCAAACGGTGAAGAAAAACATCGTGAGGAAACCGACATGTTCTGAAAACAAAAGAAATTCGAAGACATGTGACATCTACCAACCCGCACCTGGCCCGCGTGATTGATTACGGCCCACTCCCTCTCGCCGAGAGGACGCCTGAGTCCCAGCAATGGGAACATTATAGGCTGATTATTGTTACTTCTTTCCGAAATGTGAAATAATTATTATTAAACTAAACAATTGTTAATGCTCAATGTTGACATGTTAATTTTTAATTATTAAATTATTATTTTTAATTTATTGTTTTTTCTAAATTTTTAGGATTCGGAGAGTGACCGCCGAAGGGGACAGACGTGTCTTGTCCCGCCTTTGTTTATACTTGATGCAATGTGCCAAACACATGTGGCTCTGAGCTGTCTCTGAGCTTGAAACTCGAATTTGAAATTCGAACGGTGTTTCGCTTTTTGTTTTGTGAGTGCAAATTAAAACACCTTAGAACAGTGGTAAAGTGGCATACGTGTGTTCCTGATATACAAGCCCGAGGTCTAGGCCTTCCGGCCGAGGATCTTCGTGACGTCGATTTGGTGAGATCTTTCCATATTATATTTCAGGGATCTCCACTGGAAGCTGTATCCGGCTGCGTTATGATTTGTTAATTTGGACTTTTGAATCCACACGTGTATTTATAATTAGGCATCACTGTAAGCTATAATTAGGCTTTAGGGAAATGTTTTCAAATTATATATATGAGCGAGGGATAAAATAAACTAATACATTCTATTATTCTAGCCTAAAATACGGTATCGCTCTAGAATTTGTACTTCACACTATTCTTAATTTAAAATTTTACTAAATTACCAAAACTGCCTTGAACAAGCTACCTATTTCCTAGCTTGTAAAGCAAGCTTGTATGCCTTGCCCACGCGCACAAAATTGGACTCGAAGAGAAAAAAATAAAAAAAAGGTTAAGTAACAAAAAATTGCGAAGCTCATAAATTACAGGCAGTAACTAGCTTCCCTGTCAACTATATTGGTCCTCAAACCCAAAGCTTCACAACACATGTGTGTAGAGGTCTTGTAATACCATAAAAACAAAAGTGTTTTTTTGTCTTTAAAAATGGGCATAATTGTGCGTATGAAAAAAGACGGGAACTGCTTATTTAGGGCCATAGCCCATCAAATAAATAATATAATAGGTTTAACTTTCGATCACGTGTCTGTCCGTCAGGACCTCGCTTCACATGTTTTGCAGCATCGAGAGGACGACAGAATTCGTCTAGCACTTCTCTCCCAGGAACAAAGGATAACAGAATACATAACCACGCAGTTTAACAAGACGTTCTGGGGAGGAGAGGATATCTTAATCGCCGCGTCCGAGTTCTATCTTGTAAATTTGCACGTGCACACGGATACAAGACACACGCTAGTGTATTCACCTACCAGTGAACTAGTACCCGGCAACATACACATCCTCTATAAGGACCCGCACTATGATAGCTGGGGCATGACCGACGACGAACAGTACAACAGAAACCCGATAGATATAAGGCAAAAATCAAACAACGTACAACACACGTGAAGAGCAAGGACAACCCACGAGACCCCAGTCTCAAACGAAGACCCCCAAATTACCTAGCTCATTAACACAGTATGAACAACAAGCATCAACGTATACACCGTTATCAGACGTAGTCGCAGATGTCACTGGGTTCACAATACTTAGAAACCAGCCGTGTACCGCAATAAAATATTCTTGCCCAGAATTACGTATTGCAGCTTGGAACGTCAGTGGGGCCTCAAATGAAACAAAAAAGAAAACACCGAACACAATAATACACAAAGACAACAGCAAGACACAAAGGAAACAACAATTGCGTCCAAGGATCTCAACTATAAACAGCGCTATTATGCCGCCCTCAATAATAAATTCACGAAAACAAAATACCAAGACTGCATAACAAAAAAATAAAAAAAAGAGATGTAGGAATCAAATCAACGGACGAAAACATCGAAATACCCTGGAATACCATAACGAAAGTATTAAAAGCGGCTGCCCAGGAAACTCTGATTCTTCAACCAGTTCTTTCCAGAGATCATCGACTAGCTCTTGCTAACCTACAAAACGCAAAATTCCTACGAAGGTGGCAACCATATAACCCAAATAGGCACAACCTAGTAAAAGAATGTCAAGCAACACTTCAAAAGGTTAAATATCAGGAAGAGCGAAAAGCATGCAGGGCCTGCCTCAATGGACTGGGGAAAAACCACCCAGCAAAACGCATGCAGATGTTATACTTTTTTTTTTTACAGTAGAAACAAACTTAAACAAAACGTCGAAAAAGGTCTACTTAAATACCGATGACCAAATGCGAGCAAATATAAAAAAATCCGAGGGTCATCTTATACCAACAGTTAAAATAAAAAAGCCGATAACCGAAGTACAGTGTGATGGGCCCAGTGTGGATCACGTAATGGGAATCATTAATAAAATGCGGAACGGGACAGCTTCCGGAACTGATCAAGTGGTAATCTAGCTTTACAAAGCAATGCCCCAAATATTACAAAAAGCCGTCAAAAAACACATGAACAGAGCCTGGATACAGAACAAAACACCAGACACATGGCTGGAGACCGTACAGATACAAATTCCAAAAAAACCATAACCCTAAAAATGCGAATGAGTATCGCCGCATATCGGTTTGCAATACGGGTTACAGAATCTACGCCTCCTACGTACCAAAAAAACTAGTTGAGATAATAACGGAATTGGGCAACTATCAAGCGGCCTTTTTAAACAATAGATCAACAGATGACCATAATAATATCTTTACGCTTAAAAGGGTTTTAGACGAAGAATGGCGTGCAGGTAAAAGAATTTATGTACTCGCCCTCGACATTAAAAAGGCCTTTGACAACGTTGACCTCAATGCACTAAGAGATATCTTACTACAAGGAACCAACAAATCGCTAACCAACAGGATAATCAAGGTTTGTATGAATGAACAAACATGCATCAAATGGTGTGGCCAGCAAAGCAGTTGGCTTATTAAAGGAAAAGGAGTCAAACAAGGTTGCCCGCTGTCCCCTCGCCTGTTTACACTGGTAATCGACGAAGTCCTTAGAACCCTCGACGAGGAAACCCAATTAATAAAACTTGACCAGGATCACGAAATCTCACTCCCCCTGGTACTATCATTTGCGGATGACTCTATCTTCATTACAGATGACCTAGAAGGGTTAGAAGGTATCCTATACCATATTAAACCCCTACTAGATAGTGTAGGTTTCCAAATAAACGAAACAAAATAAAAATACTAATTAGAGACCCCATAGCTACACAGATAACGACCCACGTGACTCTTAATGGAATAAGTATACCGACATGTGACGAAATCAAATACCTAGGTACATACATAACATCTACATAAAGCAGAAAAAGCACGTAAAAAACGTTGCGAACAGGCCATGACAAACGCCAAATCGTTACTATCCGTTCATAAATTATTCAAATATGGACTGGAAATTAGCCAGACTAATGTATCGAATGGTGATCGTACCGTGCATGATACGTGGTTTGAATGTATCGGCACTTACTAAAGCTAACAGGTCAAGACTCAGAAGATACGAGCGAGTTATCATGAGAGACTTGATTAACCACTCTAGGAATAAACCAAGACAAAAGAAAATGCATGAAATCTTAGACCGAAAAACGCATCAAGAACCCCAGTCTACAGGCGCCGCGAACCACACCTGCTGCATGCGACAATGCAGTACAAGGCCAAATGTAAGAAAGTCGGCAGACCTATTTACACATGGAACGACAATTTAAAACAGGACATGAGGTACTTCGACAGGGGAATCAATTTTTGGATGGATACAGCGGAAGAGAGAAGTAAGATCAAGATCGCTGCTAGTGAAATTTACAAAAAACCGGAAACGGATAGTAGCGAAACTTCCAAGGACGACATTGAAAACAGCAACATCCGAAGATGACATTGAAAACAGCAACATCTAACCCAACACAGCAGAGCAAGGGCATACAAAGGAAGAGAGAAAGCACTAGAGCCCTGCCAAAAGACTCACCGATGAAGCTCGACCTGAACCAAGATGGCGGCAAGGTCGTTAAAAGATGCCCATCCATAGATAATAATTACCCATCTCTCCACTAGTCCAAGGCTTGCTCTAGGATGCATATCCGGTAGGCTCTTATATCCTTACCTATCCTACGGGCACGTCTTCCCTACCATTACCGCGCCCCCCGGTCTATTCCTTGATATGCAATGGTCGCTGTAGCACCATGAACATGAAGCTACAGGAGCTAGTGCGAATCTTGGGGTTCATTCGATTAATCGAGTCTGGTTTAACCACGCTGGGATCGGTGCAATTCATTCATTCATTCATTCATATTGTTTTTTCTCAATTTTTAGATTTATCCTGCCTACACCATTTGTTATATGATATGAATACTCAATCTTGACAACTTAATTTAATTTAATTTTTTTCTTTCTAAGTTGGTAATAAAATTTATATTCATAATTTATTTTCCCTATTTTTATGGTGTTTACACCTAGTAGTATTACATTATCTGTGACCTAGTTATACCTGCATACGTGGTCTCCTGTAATTGAAGGAGCACGCGTAAAATAACTTTTTTATTATTTCGGTTTCACCGCATACCTACGTGTCGATCCCGTGAAAATATTGGGATAAAAAGTCTTTCGCCTTTATAATATTAGTGTGAAGTGTGATATGTGTATCCTTTGTTGGAGATCCTCAATAAATAAATTATGAGACCCTTTAAACTCTCTAAAACCCTTTCGGCTCCGGGCGGCTATGGAGAAATTCACGTAAAAAGCTAGGATTCAAGATGACATTCTGGGGTCATGGTCAGTCGCGCTTGCCCTATAAATTTTAGTTTTGAATGCAGTACAATCCTTGAGACGTCGAATCCAGCTATGTATTGAAAACAATGGTCATCCTTTTGAACAATTAATCAGGTAAGGTTTAATAGGTAGGTTAAGAAAAATAAAAATAAACTAGTTATTTTGTTAAAAATTAACCCTCTTTTCTATAGTTTGCCGTAATTATGTCATTACTTCCGAGAATTCGATCCTTATTAGCGACACTATCGAATGGTGTAATAATAGTGTTTTTTTTTTTTTTAAATCAACGTGTTCGTTTCCTGGCTAGAAATACTGATTTTTCAAATACAGTGATGCATTTTTAGTTTTCATCAAAATCGAGCACAAGACTCCTTTGAATACTTTTCGCTTACGAATTTTACGAATTTTGCCGTCCATTCCCACTTGAAAAATTCAACCTGTATATAGCCGTAACTGGTGCGTGTGCCGTGCCCGCCATGGCCGTATTGGTTGGTCGGTTGGTCAGCCGCGGGCGCATCCTGCACCGACGTCATCAGTGCAAAGATAATGCATGCCTTGATAGAAGAAATAATAATATCAATATTTTTTTATTTGCCCAAGCCCAATGCATAAGATTATCGGCCGCGCAGATATATCGTACTTTATCGTACGAACCCCTGTTTAATGGGTATTTTTATTATTACACTACTGCGTTGGTGTACTGCTCGAAAGCGCTATTGTTAAACATTAGATCCTGGGTTCGATTCCCGGGTCGTTCAGTGTTATTGGGTTTTTCTATCAAGAATTTCTCAGTCCGGAGTCTGGATTTGTGCCCGGTTGGTGGAAAAAGTCTCGCCCCCTATTACACAGGTGAAATGTAGGTGTACTATGGATAAGTACATCCACATTTCACCACATCCACCCTTCGGTGAATACAGGCGTGATGTTTATGTGAATATGTGAATTAAAACATAACAGGTAGTGTCAAAATAATATATTTTAATTAAGAACTAAACCTTAAATTACGTTAAATCAGACGTTTAAAACATTCATGTCTTTGGCCTATCCGTAATGATGACCGTGGTGGCCATACCCATGACCGCCATGGCCGTAGCCGTGGCCGTAACCGTGCCCGTAGCCGTGCCCGCCATGGCCGTGGCTGCCGTGGCCGCCATGGCCGTATCCATGGTGGCCAGCCGCGGGCACACCTTGCACTGATGCCATCAGTGCCAAGATAGTGCACACCAAAAGGGCGAAGAACGCGTACTGAAAAAAAAAAATTGTTTCTTCTTGTAAATATTTACAGAAAAATAAAAATCGGCCATGTGCGAGTCGGACTCGCACATAAAGGATACCAACGTACAATATTAACACTACATTTTTTTAAATATTTTACCTATATTAAAAAAACGCCGAATTAAAAACACGTTTCTTGTGTGGGTTAAAAACCCCGTTTAATGTTTAACTTTATTTTTATTTTTTGTTATAGCGGCCATACTAGTACAAACTCTGTGAAAATTTCAAGTGTCTTCCTATTACGGTCCAAAAGATACAGCCCTGTGGCAGACGGACGGACGGACGCACGGCGGAGCCTTAGTGATGGGGCCCCGTTCGTACATAGAAAATATTTTCGAAAATCAATTATGTTTTGCTATAAATAAATAAATTAATTTATATCATCTGTTAATTTACACCCATTGCAAAACATAAATTAAAAGTAATAAAAAAAGACATAAATATAATACCTACAATAATAGTGTTATTAATTGTGTTATTATGCTTCCTATAAAATAAAATAAACTGTAACACTAATATAAGAGTTGCGCCTTTTTTTGTGAACGTTAAAATAATATTTATTTCAATCACTTTGATCAACTGTTTCATTGACCTGTAGGACCAAAAAAATAACTGGACGTACTACATGTAAACCTTTTTAAAATCAGAAGTGATCTGCAATTAATGGAATTTGGTAAACTCAAAACCTATTGTTCCACGGGAAATATGAAATGTGCAATAAACTATGTCACCCTTTTAAATATATTTATATCCATAAAAAAAAATTAACAGTGGGCTATTTAGGTATTAAAAAAAAACCAATTGATTTTGACATAATGGGGTCTGGGGGTCGATGGGAACGAAATGAAAATCCAAGACGGCGGTTGCTAAAATTTTCATATTCTTCGTCATGGTTTTAGAGGGTGCCAATGCCTAGAATTAATTTTGAACTCACTATGCTGCCGGCATTGGCACCCTCGAAAACTATGAAAACGTCAACGATAACGACTTTTTTTAAAATATCGTCGCACTAACAATACACATCTTTGCGGAACACTAAACGCGCCGAGACGTAATAACAACAAAACTTCTATTGTGTCTCGTTCATTGACCTTTAACCGATTAATTTAAAGGTGGTAAAACAAGACATTGCAGTTACTAAATTATTTTTATTAACCCAACATACCCGTGGACCATTTGGCAATTGTTAGCAGATCTATTTAAGAAGGCACTTTAGATAAAAAGTTGTAAAACAGTATAAAACAAGCATAAACATTTTATTAGAATTTCATAAATATCAAATAAATTAATAGTGCCACGTTGATATCTAATAAAAATATCACAATGGCAATTTTCCGCTGCCCAACTTTACGAGTTCAGATAGTTTTTAAAAATACCAAAATTGAAAAAGAAGCGCAGTTAGTAATTAAAAAAGGACCTCATCGATTGAGGTTCAAAATTTTTTTATACGCACAGTTAAATATTTTCCAAAATAAGTAGGTATCAAAGTGTATTTAATTATGAATAAAAAAAGTCAGAGAGTATCATTTTGGTATTAAAAAAAAAATAATAATATTAGCTTACAGTTTTCATTGCAACAGCCAATCTTGTACAATGTTGCGTTAGGCCCAGCAGGTACTTTTATACGAAGCTGGTGACACACACTAAACAAAAAACCAAAGCTGAACTCCGGTTAAGGTCAATATTCCCATTTTAGAGACTCTTCAATCAATAATATATGTATTTTGGAAATAATTTACCGCTTTCCAAACAGGTTTTCCTTATGTAGGTTTTTTGTTATTTTGATGTTTCAAGGCACTGTCTTTATTTATTTACGTAGCGGCGCACCTTATTTACGCTTGGGTGTTTAAAGACTATGACAGAGAATTTAGGGTTTTTAAAAATATTAAGTTAGTAATTTGTCCTTCCGCGATCCGCTCATACAAAGTACGTGCGTTTGAAATTGCGGGGACGCATCGGGTTGCGGGTTACTCTGAACTGGCAAGAGCAACCCTCTTGCCAATTCAGAGTAACCCGCAACGCGATATAGGGTGATGCCGCGCCATTGCGCAGTTGCCTCTGCCTTTGGCTACGTGCCGTATGCCGGTGCCGCTCTTGTAAGCACGTGTCGCTTTGGGAGATAAAAATACTGTACCGGGATATTGATCGAAAATGAGATCACCTGGGAGGCGATCATTATTAACATAAGGTAAAATTTTAACACAAAAGATTACCGTAAGGCTGTGTCAGAAGGTGAGCTGGAAGAAAGGTCGTATACCTACTGTGGAATAATAGTGAAAGAATAATTTATGAAGGAATAGTAATTTTTAAGTATACTAACATAAAAATATGGATCACTGTGTCTGAATTAAATAAATAAATAAAAAAAATAACTCTGAAGAAAACATTTTTTGTATTTATGAAAGGTAGAATGCTTGCCTGTTATTTCGTTTAAAGATTCTTAAAAAGTAAAAGATTTAGAACAAAATTTCGATTTATTTATGAAATCGCCTCCTAGGTCACCTCAGGGATCATTTTTCAGAAGCCATAAAAAATATCTTCTGTCCTTCTCTCTGCTTTAAAACACCATGTTGATTCTGCGAGCATTGTTGCAGTATTAGCAGCGGTGAACGTTAGTATTCTTTCGTTAAATAAATTACGTTAGGTTGGCCATTTTTGCTTAGATAAATTATTGATAGATGCCAATATAACAGTGACATGAGCACTTATGAAACATAAGACGCTAGGTATACAGTTCCAATTGGTCGTTTCCTATGGAGAAGTCGAGGCGGCAAGAAACTCCCCCTTACCTAGTGTAGCTTACCTTGGTGTTAACTAGTGTTTCTTAATGATAGAATTTTTATGATTTATTTAAAGTCAGCCACAATCTTTTAGTGTCGTAAAGGCTCCTGTAGGCAGGGGCGCGATACGACTTTGCGACGAGATTCTGGTAGAAGAATTTCCATGAAGTTCTCAAAGAAATTGTAGTACTAGAGTCACGTCGCGCTGTTGCGCCTGTCTGCGGGAGCCAAGCCGAGATTCCAAACGCCCTGCGCACTCTGGACAGCAAACACTCGGTAATTCAGAGTCTAGCTGACCAACCCTTTCACCACGATGGTAAACCCATACAGCTCTCTTCGGTCCTTCTTAGGGCCGAATAACAAAGTCAACCTCCCACCGGGCGGGCACTCATCACCGGAATTCCAAACTCGACCTCACTTTAACCTCAATCAACATTGAAGGGTTTTCAGAAAAAAATACATAAATTTTACCTCAATCAACTTAAAAAGGTTTCCACAAAATAAGCCAGTAACATAAAAAAACTCTTTGTAGGTTTTGTTAGAAACAAAAAATGAAGAAATCTCTCAAAGTCGAGTTAGTTACACCATTAATTTATAACTCAAGAACGGCTAGACCGATTTTTATGATCTTTGATTTGTTGGATGTGTATCCGCCCCGAATACCAGAATAATTATTAACACATGGTAAAATTTCATAAAAAAATTAAGATAATTCATTTTCTCATACATTTTGTATGGAACGTATTTTTGATGACATCACGAGAACGGGTGGATGGATTTCATTTATTGATTCTGAGGCGGTACGAAGTTCGCCGGGTCAGCTAGTTATCTCATGATAGTTTAACGATTGCCATTAATCATAAAAATTGAAATAAAACTGAGCTGGTATAAAATGTTTACATCTACCTAGATATCGAGATATAGTAAATGTTTACATCTACCTAGATATCGAGATAGAGTTTTTATATTTGTAACAATATAATCAGTAAATAGTAGTTAAACGATTGACTATACTTTATAGAAAATTATAAATACATAAACGTTAAATTCAATATCATTTACTTATTACAAATTAAACATGCATTGTTTCATCGAATGAACTCTTCTCGAACGAGCTATTGCCATTTTCGGTATGTCTTAACGTCCATGTCCATAGTGTCCATGATGGTAGTGGTCGTGTCCATAATGGTCGCGGCCGCCCCCGCGCCCGCCGCCTCCCCAGCGCCCACCGCCTCCCCAGCGGCCACCGCCTCCCCAGCGCCCGCCGTAGTTCCGCGACTCTGCCCCCTCCAGCACATCACCTCCAGGGATAGTCTCTGCTCTTTCCATTACCATCTCAGCTGGCGCCATGGGGCTAGGCACACCCCTCACCATAGCAAAGATTGCACAGATCACAAGGGCGAAGAAAGTGAACTGGAATTGAAAATAAATGTTGTCTTAATAACTTATAGAATATAATACTTTTTTTTTACAGTACACCATATAACGTAACATACAGTAAAGAAACTATGAGAAGGAGTATTCAAAAGCTCGCTTAATGCCGTAGTAAAGTTTTAATGCTGTCAAAGTTCATGTGAATTGACACCGTATGGGTTTCTGCCCTGAAGCCCAATAGCTATAAGATATATACCAATAGAAAGAGCTTTCAAGTAGAACCTTTGCTTCTAACACGACTTTTGCCAATTGTTAGTCAGTTCAAAGTTATCAATGACTTAAATAGGTGACAATTAGTAATACAGGGTGAAATTGAAAACATGCGACAAATCGAAATGGGAGATTGTACTCATCTATGTTATGGGTTTGGTTTCCGCACTTAGTCCCTCAGTGGACCATTATGCGTGCGTGCGTGCGTGTACTCATCATTATGAACAACTTTTACTATGGGCCAAACCTGAAATCGCGAAAAAAAAATCTGCTGTTTCCTACATTTATGTTCGCATAACTCGTCAAAATTTAGGGAACAGCTGTTTTTTTTTCGCGATTTCAGGTTTGTTCCCATAGTAAAAGTTGTTCATAATGATGAGTACAATCTCCCATTACGATTTGTCCCATGTATTCAATTTCAACCTGTATAAATAAAAATGAAATGCTGTTCGTTGGTAAGTTGCATCACTTAAGAAAGGCTCAATGGATTTGGCTATATTTATCTTTAAATATTTGTAGTAGTCCGAATTAGGTTTTTATGAAATAAAACATTGGAAAAGTTTCCCGGAAAATGTTCAAATTCGGGAAAAACTGATTGTCCTTTTTTATATGGGTTTTTTGTAATTGAAATTTAGAAAGGACAACGTCTGTCAGGTCAGCTAATTATGTAAGTAATAATAATCAAGGTCTAAAGTTTAATTATCCTATAATATTATATTTCTATTGAATTGTAACTTCATGGAAAAATCTTTTAAGCTTCCTGCGAGACAGGCTTAGCCTGGAAATTGCTCTTGTGTTACATTCTCAGAAAAAAAAATTGTTTTATCTATACATACATACATGCAAATGAATAAAATTGATGTGTCTGTTTGTAATGTCAATGTAGCAGCTTTTTACTAAACTAGTACTAGTACTTATAACAAAATACCAATTTTTTTTTGTCTATCTGTCTGTCTGTCTGTCTATTTGTTCCGGCTAATCACTGAAACGGTTGGACCGATTTCGACGAGTCCTTCACTGGCACGATAGCTGATAGCTGATGTCATAAGGAGTAACCCTGCAAAATTTTATTTTAGAAAAAGAATTAGCGTTCCGCGCAAAAAATTAAAACCTATGAAGTCAGAGTTTTCCGACATGCACGCAAACGATGTCGCGGGCACAGCTAGTTTCTAATACATATTCTATAACCCTTATTTTTCTTTTAATAAATTTACTTTTATTGTATTCTATTCTTGTGAAGACAGATTTTGAGTTATTCTAGTAAGACAGTCTGCGGAGAAAGCAGTAACGATGTAAACATTGATAAATCTGGAATTAAATAAACGTAGGTACTCACCGCGTTCATTGTGGCTGTACTTGCAGTACTATGTGAGTTGCAATTGAAAGGACACACTTATATAGGAACACATAATATGAGGTGGATGATCTGAACTGTGTTTTATGTGAATCATTTAATACAATTACTAGATATTCATTACCTCTAAGGTTTACCGGGAAAATCATAAAAAATATGGAAGTACACTTGAGTGTGCGGTTTTGTATCATTTCTCATTAAATTTAGCAATCAATTATTGTATACAAGATTTGACAAGATGCACCTGCAAAGTATACTAACACCCAGTTTCTGAATTGAGAATTTGAAGTTGAGAACATCTTAATCTGTACTTAAGTATGACTTAAGTATGAAGTATGACTGTAATTGAGAATAATTAGTTGAGATTTGCTACTTTCTTCAAATCAGAAACCGGGTGATAGTGAAGCGAAATAAAGAAAACGAAAAAGATTCTTCGCTACTAACACGTTTAATTATTTGTTTAATAAAAAAAGTCCGAATACAAAAGGTATCAAAAAATATAAAAACAACACTCACGAAAAGAACTTGGTTACATAAATGCGACGGGTTTATTAAAAGTAAACTATGAAATAACTTAGGTGTGTGTACCTTATATTATAATTTTAGGTGATAGATAATATGTTAAGAGACGTGGTATGAGTCGGTTGCAACCAGATCCGTTGAGTCCGTTGAGAACCAAATCCGATCAGTTGAGAATAGGTACGACGAAGTGTATGTGTAAGTTTTAAATAACGCGATAACAATTAAAATTAACAGATTTTAAGCAATGATTTGAACCAAGGATTAGTTATTTAAAATAAGAGTGGCTAAATCTAGGGGAAAAAAACTTAAAAGTCTGCCATATCTAGTCCAAAAACGTACTATCTCTGCCAGTTGTTCCAGTATCTCACTTGGTAACTTCTAAGGATGTCCGATGAAATGAGCTCGCTGTCTCCCGCTGCGCAGAGCCGCAGATAAATGCTAATATGGCCGAAAATTGGGCTTGACTAAACCCTCGGACGAAACCGGATTATGGGGAAAATAAATTCGTGTTTTTTTTCTTCGGGAGTCAACGATTCGCCGGTCCTGTAAAGCGCTGTCCCAGAATATAGCGATTCACAAACACATTACCATGTCGTATTATACAACAACTAATAAATTTAATTTAAAGTTCATTATTTAAAAGTTAGATTAATTCAAACATATGGCGTTGTATGAGTGCGTTTACGGAGAAGCGATTTTAGACGCGTTTGCTTGAAATGGAGCGTTTTTTGCGGCCGAGCCCGCGGCTGGCACCGCCGCGTTTCACGCGGCGTTTATCGCGGCGGCGCACGCAGCGGCAATTCTCGATGAAGCGATGCCTGCAGCGGAATCTTCTGCCAGTCATATTTGGAAATTGCAGAACGCAAACGGAGTCACAATGGAGTACGATATGATCGATTTTTTATTGGAAGAAAATTCTATGTTAAAAATAAATTATTTAATATAACAAGTGCTTTGCTACACGCTTGAGGATTCGCCGCGGGCGCAGCGGCGGGCACCGCCACGCTGCCCGCCCTGCATTTTTATGAACAACGTCTTATTCTATTGCCATACGTTTGTGTTTACGCGTGCGATGATAAGTGCCGCTTGACACGCCGCCGTTCCGTAAACAGAAAAAACGTACGACGCGCCGCGAGACGCCACGACGCACGCGACGCGCGACGCCCCGCCTCTCCGTAAATGAGGCTTTAGCCTCTGACTATTTTTGACTGCGATTATGTTAGAAATTTTAATATGCTGTAGCTTCTGCATACAACCAGGTTAGTGTTAGGTTTCACTCGGAAAACTGCCACGCTAAAATGGGATTGGGCTGGGCACATCTGCCGCATGCATGCGACATCGTGGCAGACTCAGACGGAGATGGCGGGACGAGTTGGATTCCTTCAACAACTGGTCCTTAGCAACTTTAAACAGAGATAAGTGGAAAGAGAGTAAGGAGGCCTTTGCCCTGCACTTCAGTTTGCTTACTCTGCAAGTTATGTCGGTAACACCGGTTCTTTTCCGGACAATTTCATTACTGGTTTTATCCTTCAAAGAGACTCCGAGCATAGCTCGCTCCACAGTCCGCTGAGCAACTTTGCATTTGTAGACCAGCCCGACCGTCAGTGTCCACGTTTCGGCACCATATGTCATGACGGGCAGGACACACTGGTCTTTAAACACTGCGGGATAGGCGACGAGAAGACTTGACAGAGTTTTCCAAATGCTGTCCAACCCAACTGGATCCTTCTGCCGGCTTCTTTCTCAAAGTTGTATCTACCGAGCTGGATTACTTGCTTTAGGTAGACGTACCTAATCCTTCACAACTTCGAGAAAGAAGCCGACAGAAACATCCAGTTGGCTCGGCAGGACGTGCGAATTGTACAGGAGAATTTGGGTTGCGTTGTTCAAACATAGTATATGTAAGTATAGGATCCAGGGCTTATATTCGGTGATTTTGTACTCTGTTTTGTACTGAGCTGAAATGATGACACTTCTGCCTTAAATGTGTTGTATCTACTTTATCTCAGTGGTTGTATCTGTAATGTTATTTGTAAGTTTTCTTTGTCTGTTAGGAGAAATCACATATTTTTGATAATATTTTGTAAATTCTTATGAATAAAAACTTACCTACCTACCTAACCCAACCTAACCTAGTACATATTTCAGAGATTGAAATGAAATATCATTTCAGTCTCTGAAATATGTACTAGGTATCTAAGATTTTATTCATTTAATTTTTTTATTTACTGCTGCTCAGTAAATGAATGAGTGACTGATTAGGTTTATTTTGTTCTTGTGTATCAGCCTATAATGTTCCCACTGCTAGGACACAGGACTCCGATATCTATTCCCAAACTGAAAATAAAATTTGAACAGGTTTTCATTTTATTTACTTTTTAATAATAATAATAATAATAATAAATCATTTATTTGCGTAAAAACATGGTATAAAAATGGTATTGAAGAAAATAAAAAGTACAAACATGTTTTGCTATGTTATAGCATGCAAAAGTTTTGGCAATAATCTGTAACAATAAAGAAATTTATCAACAATTACTATCCATAAACTCTTTCAAATTATAATAACTACGTTCACTTTTGATTCCTAACTTTTGGTCTGTGACCCACCCCAAGAAATTTGGCAATTTTTTTTTAATTATGATTATGCGCAGCGCAATTTAATTGCACGCGTGTGTATCGACTAGTAAAATTGCGATGCACGAGGCAGGATAATGGATAATCCTTAACCTTGGGATCTTTCGAGGTCTTATCTAAATCGACAGAAACATAAATGGGTACTTGCTTGACTGACGCACGCGTAGGACCTCACTTATCAAGTAAAATTCTTAACAGGGACTGTTTTATATTACAACGTGTCCTGCATATTTTCTTCGAGAACGGCACCCTAATTGCGTAACACACTTTCAATCAAATCATTCTGAAGGTTATTGCAATCCATTGCTTCATATGTTCGAAAAATTTGTCTACTCAACAACGTAAATAACGCAATGAATGTTGTTGAACTGTCAAAATGAAAGCTTATTGTGTGCAATTACCCCGCTGGTCTGATACCTACCAGTCTCAACAAAGAATGGGTATTTTGTGTATTACGTGTCGACGTATTTTTCAATGTAAAACAATTAGAAGTAGAAAACAAACCTCAAGTTCTGCGTAAAACACACGTTTTACGAAAGAAAAACCGGTCAAGAGCGAGTCGGACTAGCGCACCGAGGTTTCCGTACCATCATAATAATATATTTTAAAATTTTCATCGGCGAGGCCTGTATTAGTCAGATAATTTTAACACTGCTCTCTGTGGTGAAGAATATTGCAGTTTTAGGTCAGCGCCATCTGTTGATCGATAGTGGAACTAATGTCACTTTTGTTGATGATTTCTAAAAAAGTGTGCTGTTTAGAGACATCGTTTTATTTTTTTAAGTGGATCTAATTATTTCCGATTTTTGTCTTTGCAAACTTCGGAGATAAGAGGGGGGAAAGTATTTTTTTTACATTTTTCATCAAAAGTCGAAAACTAAACGGCCTAAAAAAAAAGAAGAGATGTGTGAGAATGTGCAAACTGCGCTCTTTTATATGATACCCCACATATCCTAGTAGCCCCACTTCGAATTTTTCAGAGGCCCTTTCAGTTCGTTGTTGCAAAAAAAAAAAAACAATATTTCTGTCTTATTAAATGATAACTAAATGATTTATTTTCTGTAAGTAGGTTTTTAGAAACACTTTTACACGTCAATCATATTTTTTTAAACTAAATGAGGTCGGCCTTTTCTGTCTGACCTCCTATTTGCAAAATAGTTGGGCAAACGTCATCTAAAACTATTCCAAATTTCAAGTTGATAGCATTATTAATTCTTGAGATACCCAGCAGTGACAGACAGACAGACGGACTGAGTCGCACCATAAGGGTTCGTTTTTACCATTTTGGTACGGAACCCTAAAAACGGGTACCTATTTCAAGTTAGTATCCATCATACGAAACACGTGTGACCTTCAAAATCAACATCGTTATTCATGGTTTACACATTATCTTAATAAATATATGTGGCGTAGCTGGCGGAGGCGTGTCACCTCTATTACATCATTTGAACAAAGCGACAAACCGTTGAGACTAATTCTCGTAATAAAAAACGTTCAAAATCTAGTAAATGTATTTTGTTCCAAAAATGAGTTAAATATGCCAAAGCACTTAGAAAGCGTATTTAGGTACGTTAAGAAAGAATAGACGTAAAAAAAACATAAAAAAGTTCCAGTTACTTGTCAAAAATGTAGGGAAGTTAGAGGTATTTTTGACAGATTGAGATCAGACTGGGAACGTTCTTAAAATTAAGAAAATTGCCACTCTGATCAAAAACTTTCTGAAAGATTTTAAAACATAACATCACCCCTATTTCCCGAATGGTTAGGCAGAGGTGCACCTATAGCACACCCACATTTCGCCACTTATTATTAGGGGACGAGCTTATTGCCATCAATCGGACATAAATCCAGACTCCGGGCTACTGAGAAATTCCAGATTAAAAAACCCAATAATATTGCCCGACCCGCGAATCGAACTCAGGACCTCACGCTCAGCCACACACACGATCAACGAGCCAGACGAATGATTTTCTAACCCAATACTACCAGAAAGGAAAAAAAATTTCTAAGGATTTCAGAAAGTGGGAGTTTCCACGATTGAAGATAGCATGTCAGACGCACCCCAGGCCTAGCCAGTAAGCTTAGCTTTTTGTTATGTTGTCTATTTTTATTACACGGACTTGCCACTTCCGTGTTTGGGATTTGATAGTGCATCTGACCCACCGTCGACGAGGAAGCCACTATTTATCAATGATTTTCTCGCTCTAGAAACGTTAAAAAGATTGTAGGTCCCGTGTTCGTAAAAAAATATATAATTATATTAATAGTTGATCGTTGGCTGTTCACACCGCGTCGGTGACTATTAGTTTGTCGAAGCGACATGAGCTATCAAGGAGAGTACTCGCTCAGAGACGCTCGCTTGGCAGGTAGAACGCTTGCTGAGAGACTCACGCCTGATAGTGGCCGGTACATACGCATACCACTCGCTGATCATTGCTCGCCAAATCGTTTTTAGTCCTTCTACGTCGTAGAAATGATTCTATTTATGTTTTAAATACGTTTCGAGCAGAATTTTGCCACTTTGGCAGCGCTATCGTTGGCCTCACAAGTCTTCCATAGTGCGGGTCATAGAGAGCACGACAAGAGGCTAGCTCTACTCGCTTTTCGCGGGCGGTAGGGTGGGAGGGTGGTAGAGGTGCCTAATATTTGAGAGGTGCTTAATATTTAATTTGTTCTGCTAACAGCTAGCTATTCTGCATAGTAATCTGTGGATAACGTCTTGAGTAGTGTATTTGTTACTTTTAATATAAGTTATATTGTGTGCCTACCATGTAATATACTGCTGTTTGTTATTCCTATCAAATAAAATAAAATGTTTAGGTTGGTTTTTCATGTTCACCAACCTAACCACATTATCAAATCCAAAACAGCGTGCTTGTTTTGCTTCGAAAAAAAAAGGAAGCTCAAGTAACATCTACACTGTACTGTAGGTACCTACAGTATGTATAGGTATATATTTAATTATATGTAGACGTGACGCGAATAAAGGATTATCAAAAAATATTATCTTTTCCTTATGTTCGGGGAGAATTGTAAGTGCCTCATTAAAACATAACGGAAATAACGATAGAAACTGTGTCCTGTTAGAAAACGAATTTATACAAATATATGCAAAATGCTTCTGTGATAGGTAATATTACTGTGATTTTGCCTTTGAGATTTATTATCATTTTAAACAACGAAAGAACTCAATCATTCGATATCGTTTAAAAAGTATGAAACTAGCCAGTCAGGAGCATTGTTTACCTTAATCCAATCCAGCCTCTCCCTTGCTGCCCTCCCCCAGCGACGCCCTAAGCCGAGGTCCGTACCCCACAGGGGGTGCCCTTAGTGTGTAGTCGCTTAGCTTTTAAGTTTTTTAAGCTCTGGCTGGAGGCCTTAATTTATTGAGGCACTCACAAGCAAGCCCAGTTACGTAGAAGACAACATCTATCGACAACATTCTAGGTTGACTCTAAAAAAAATATTTTTTAATAAACAAAGTGTAGAATGCCGGTAGCAATATTTCTTTAAGTAACATCCACAAAACATCATGCCTTGTTTTTCCTATGGGTTGGGCAGAGGTGTACCTACCTATAGTACACCTATATTTCGTCAGTTATGTTTAAGTCCCATGTGATAGAGGGCGAGCCTATTGCCATCAACCGGGTGCAAATCCAGACTCCGGGCTGCTATTAAGAAATTCCGGATAGAAAACTCCTATAACACTTTATCCGACCTGGGAATCGAACGTAGGACCTTATGCTCAGTAGCAGCGCTTGCTACCACTAGACCAACGAGGCTGTGAAACTTAATTCTGATTTGACGAAGTTTTTGGTATTAAGAGCGTTTACGCCGTACGGCATTTCATACAAACTCTTAAAGGCTCTCCCCCATATTATCGGTCGATAATATCGGATGCGTTATTGCAATATCTGTATTCAGTACATTTAGTATTAGGACGGCCATTAAGTTACACACTGCTGCAATAATAACGATGCAATAGTAGTAGGACGCTTGTTCTAGAACATTTTGTATTAGGTTAGGACGCATACGATCATACACACACCTGGGTTAATAACGTAGTAAAGTGTAGTGAGGGCTGTAATATAGGTTACACGCATGTACGTTAGAAATATCGGACGATAAAATCGCAGCTGTCTGGCAAACAATCGGTACGCATTATCGTAATAACGTATCCGATATTATCGACCGATAATAACGCGCCTGGGAAAACCTTTATGTTCTTGGTACGAACTCATATTGTCGTCTTTTAAGCTGACCTTCAACGGAAGCGGTCGCTCAACTTTGTAACCTTTTGTATAACGAGAGATTTAACTGGTTTAACGTAGTGTACTATATAATATTATGAAGGTTAAGTTCAATGTTACTTTTATTAAGTAAGCAGCGAAATGAGGTTTTTGGAATGCAAATCCATACTAATATTATAAATTCGAAAGTAACTTTGTCTGTCTGTCTGTATGTTACCTTTTCACGCCTAAACCACTGAACGGATTTCGATAAAATTTGGCAGAGAGATAGATTGCATCCCGGGGAAGGACATAGGATAGTTTTTATCGACATACCTCGCGGGCGAAGCCGAGGGCGGAAGCTAGTGTTATATAAAGCAGATTATCTGATTTATGTTCTCTCTTTACTTGGTACATTTAATTTCATCAGCACTGATCTCAAAACGGTGAAGGAAAACATTGTGAGGAAACCGGCATGTCTTAGAACCAACAATTCGAAGACATGTGATACCACCAACCCCGCACTGGGTCCGCGTGGTGGATTATGGCCCAGTTCCTCTCATAGAGAGGAGGCCTGTGTCCCAGCAGTGGGAACATTATACTACATTAGACTGATTATGTATGTATATTCGCTCTTGTATTCTTTTTTTAGTTTTAATATCGAAGCAAAACTGTTTTCCTCAAACGAACGGGGCATGCGATTTATACATATAGGTATGCTTCAAATTTTTGTTATTACTTGTCTGTTATATTGGTTTCGTTCATACCCATCCCTAGTTCGAACTCGCGCGCTTTTTTTAATATGCCTACCAGCTACCAGCTGCAAGGGTAGGTTTGTCGGAAAGTGCTACGATGCAGAAAATAAATACTAATATGGCAGTTTTGATCTTTTTCCATATGTTTATGCTTTCGTTCAGTAACAGGATTTACTCAACACAGAAGAAATCGCAAATCTTAGGTTCATTATCTGTATTTTTTTTCTAATAATGATCCAAATTATATGTCGATAATATGAAAATACCACATTTGACCCGTTTTGTTACATCCGCGTTCAAATAATTATGTTATCTTCATTATAGGTCAAAACATTAAAAAAATAAGTGGTTTTTCCAGATTAGCAAGTACTACAAATAAAAAAATAAAATAACCTGTTTCAAATCTGACTAAAATAATGTCTCTCACATAAAGGCAGCACAGACGGGCAAGACGCGATGGCACGGCACAACACAACCGTGAATCTGATGGAACCATTTCTATGAAAAGTTCATGGAAATTGTTCTGCCGAAGTCGCGTCGCGCCTGTCTGCCGGAGCTTTAATAATATATGTATTACGTAATGATTTTATGGCTTAACATGTGTCCTAATAGGTATAATTGTTTGGATTCCGCAGAAAATATCTACTCCCAAGTAATCAGTCAAGAAAGGCTATATTAATGTTGAAATATTGTCTTTATTCCTTGAATAACAAAGTAAATGTTCAATGGGTCTATCATTTTGTGTGTGTGTATAATATTTTCCATTTTTATAGCAATGTAGTTCTTTCCCGTCTTCACGAACTCCACGAGAACGCGACGTCGCCGCGTCGCCGTTTTGAGTTACTCGGTGACTACGCTACTGCTACGCCACCGTTACGAACCGCTACGCCACCGCTACGAACCGCTACTATCCGCTACGCCACCACTACGAACCGCTACGCCACAGCTACGAACCGCTACTCCACTGCTACGCATTTGTTACACCTCTGCTGAACGATGACATTCCATAGTTTTATTATGTGACTTTTTGTTATTCCGAATAGTCTGGTGACCACTATTTTATTTAAATCAAATGGCCCCTTTACATTTGTTAGATTGCTCATTTTCCCTAACACATACATTCACGAATAAAGTATCACCTTTCAACATCAAAGCAGAATCGACTCCTATTTCTGTTTGCAGGGTTTAAAGAAATCTAAAGCGAAGGGCGAGCTTTGCTCGATCACTGTAGCCCCCACTATCCCCTTCTAACCTAATATCTCCTTGTTGGGGTGTCCCAAGTTAGAAAGTTCGCTCTTGGATTCGTTCGCCGGTATCAAAAAATACGAATTTTTTTCGAAGAAATAAAAAATTCGTGTAATCTCTGTGTGACTAAATGAATCAATTGAGTACTCGACTAAAACAATGTACCGTATGTGAATGTTTTTTTTTGGCCAAAAAATCACGCTGGCTAATGATTATTAGGAAAAATCTAATTAGGGAATAAATTACTTCGATAAACATTACTTCGTCGAATCGTTGTCGACTTAATGAAATTCGATATAAAATACCTACTTCAGTTAACCGGGATGCCTCGTGCGATGTTTATATTATTTAAAAAAAAAACCGTTTATGCGCCAGACCGATGATAATGACGAGATTGATGACATTGGAAAAATAAATTATACATAGTTGGGAAATATGTGAAAAACCCCTGGTCATAATTTGAAGCTGAGTAAACATCAAAATATTTTGCTAATAGTGTTGATGGTCAAAATCTATCAGTCAATGACGCGGGTACTGTTTACGTTAAAACTTGTTTAAGTAATAGTCTTGAACTTGATCTTAGTTTTATAGCACACTCACAAAACAGGTTGTTCAAGAATATTACATGCGTCGTTAAACTAGTCGCGTGTAGGTACGTTCACTTTATGATGAACAGGAACATTTAAAAAACGGGTCATTGGGGAAAAACTAAAATCTTGTTTCTGTACACTTCTTCTTCTTTCTTGTTGCATTATAATGTCTGTTGCCAAGTTAGGTAAATTTAAACATCTTCGGCGAATTTGAAAAATACCTTTAAATTGAAGAGTAAGTACCTACTTGGGGTCCCTAAACGGACGGTCCTCCTTGTGTAAACGGGTTCTGCGTACTAAATATTTCATATACACGAAACCCACTTTATATTCAAACTAGTCACACTACCCATACTTCGCAATGTACTGATGTGGTGACATGACAAAGTGTCTGACTGTCTGTGCTATTTTATTATCTTAGTTAAATATTAATCTATTTAAATAAAATTAAAAGTCCTGACTGACTGATATATCAACGCACAGCCTAAACCGGGTCCTAGAGACATGAAATATGGAGGGTGTGCTCTTTCTGAAGAGTAGATATCCACTAAGAAACGGTTATTCGAAATTCCACCCCTAAGAGGGTGAATGGGAGGAGGGTGAAATTTCACGCGGACGAAGTCGTGGGCAGAAGCTAGTGTTTTATAAACCTTTCGGAATAAATTCTCTAAATGATGCCAGGATGGTGCAACATAATCATAATCAGCCTATAATATTTCCATTACTGGGACTCAGGCCTCTGGCCTCTCTCGGCGAGTGGGAGTGAGTTGGGGATGGTGTAGACTGCATCAAAATTCATTGTGTAGAACAAGAAGCATTATAAGGTCATACAGACAGACACCAAGAGCGAATCATTTTGATATTATTTGTAGATATAGAATATATGTTTAATGGCGGTAAGGAGCTAGACCACCCAGAGCTAGAGTAACTGTTGGTGTGGTTAATTTTACAAGAAAGCTACAACCTAATAGAGCAGGCCGCACGTCTGTGGAAACAAAAGCAGTACGGACTCTCATTCTATTGAAACTCTGTACTACGCTGGGCCAGCTCAAGGTCAACAAAAAGAAAGAAAGAAAAAGTATTTATTGCGATTCGCACAGGAAGACCACAAACTAAACTAAACACAGTCAAAAATAAAAAACAAAATTATACAAAAAAAGTAATAAAAAGAAAAATTAAACGGAAACAAAGTGTTACCACAGAAATGTGTGGTTGGCTGTACTTTTTGCATTGTAAAGCGCGTTAGCGTAAACATCATAATAAATAACATTTTAACGACCACTTTTGCGAATCCGTTCAGTAATAATTGGCTATAATTATGTAATTACCCACACAAGATGACCTAACAATGTGTTGTTATGTTTTTCTGTAAGTTTATTCTTAATTATCGACTATAGCTTGGAACAGTTTATGGTGTTAGATTCGCCTACTTTACCGATTAGGTGCTAAATATTATTGGTACATACATACATTAACTCACGGCTTCTTCGCATGGGGGTAGGTAGAAACTACAGAACGCCGCCTGCTACGATCCTTAAGTATATGCTCCTAATGCCTCGTTTACGTATACAGCACGCCATTGTTGGTAAAACTATGAAAATCGTCCTAAGCCCCGTCACGCTATACTTTACTGTATGAAAGACTGCAGAAGACAGTACAGTTATTCATAGAACAAAATAAATAAATAAACTAAAAGTAAACAAAACTTAATTATAAAAATTAAGTCATCATCCTACGCTTTAAAAAGCGAGCATCTTTTGTTACACATGTTTTCCGCTATAGGTACACCTTGCTCTTATCATTCTAAAAGGGGTTGCTTATGTACTGAAGAAACTGGTTTTTGAGGAGCTCCTGTCTTATTGCTCTTAGCAACCACTCACACCCGCGCAAAGTTGAGATATTCTATCTGACAAACTAAGATTTTTTGCACAATCAGCTTATATTTTGAAGCGCATATGTGTAAATAGTAAGGTCTGTTTTATAAGACATTAGTACCTAAGACACAAGAATTTCGTTAAAAATTTATCTACGTTAAGCATTTTACTGAGTTCAACACAATACACAACGATGTTTTTTAAAGCTAAACGGCAATTAAAAATATCACGGCAATAATTAGTGGTGCGATGTTTAAATTGCTTTTAGAGTTTCAAAAAAACCCGTCGAATGCATATATACTCCTCTCTAAGTTAATTAAATAGTAAGATTAACCCGTCCAACACGGGTCTCTGGATAAAATAGCTGTGCCGCAAGGATTATTTCTTGGCACTGACCTGTTCATCTTACCTAACTGGTGCGTTCATGACTTATGATAGACTTAGCGGGTCTGTTTAGTGAAGTTTATTTTTCGAACTTTATCAGAATCTTTCAGACACGATTCAGAGTACACTGAAGGCACTTACGCAACCCCTCCAAATTTTCAATTAGGTTAATATTCAGCATACTCTCGCTGTCGGATAATAATTGTGAGTAATGAATAGCAGCTCAATTAAAATGTCGTCCATTATTTAGCATAGGTTTCATCATCATCTGCCTAGCCTTTTTCCAACTATGTTGGGGTCGGCATCCAGTCTAACCAGATGCAGCTGAATACCAGTATTTTACATGGAGCGACTGCCTATCTGACCTCCACAACCCAGTTACTGGGTAATACGATACCCCTTGATAAGACTGGTTGTCAGAATTTCGGGTTTCTGACTACCCGTAACGACTGTCAAATATCCACGAATGACAGCCGGGAACAACGGCTTAACTTGCTTTCCGAGGCACGGAGGGGTCTCGGTATGTAAAAACGGTCCCCCATCCACAGACCAACCGCGGCAAGCGTAGCTTAACCTGATTGATCGAACTGTTTGACTGTTATTATTTAGCCGATTAGACTATTTAGCATAGGTATATTATATACTAAGTCGCACATCCGACGCCCTTGCTTTCGGTGATTCCATATACTTTTTCGAAAAATTCTGGGCCACCCATCCATAAATCTATTCCTTCAAATAAACTCATAGTACACATTAGGATAATTAGTTTTAATATGAATAATCCCTGAATGAATAATATGTGAAAAATCTTATAATAATACTTGTCATAATAATAAACTTGTGTTAATTATAGGTGCTCTTGCAGAGAGTTTTAAGGCAACAAGTAACAGCTTACCTTGTTTATGCTATAATAAAAGTTTAGCTAGCGGAAAACTTAGTCATGATAATGATGCCGCTTTTCTTTGTCTTAAGCTCGAATTATATTATCATTGAAATAAACAACTTATTGAATTGTTTACTCTTTATGTTAAGTTGGTTAGTACTTTATCCTAATGGCATGCTAATGATGTTATTGCGTTTTGGTGGATCTCTGTATTGAAGTCATCGTATGTTTTCTTACTTGTCGTTATTTGGCTAAGACTAATAAAGTTGTTAATGATATATAATATGTTTGGGTTTTACCAATTTTGCTCTATGATAAAATATTGTGCAATGTGTTGGGGTGGCCTCGGCGAAGGTTAAACCACACTTTGTTTTCATTCAACGTAAATGAATAATAACAATAGTGTTCCAGACCGTATTTCGACCATGGCGACCAATCTCAACCGAGACTAGCGTTCGGCGCGGGGGATATTATAGTGCACAAGTGTTTGCGCCGACACAGGTGCACTCTTTCTTCCCTCACTCTCATAGTCCGATGTTACGGTAATCCGACGCGAGCGAAGAGGCATCAGGTGCAGGAGCACCGGCTTAACGTGCTTTCTGAGGTTCTTTGGTATCACACCGCCAACTTCCAAACTCCGAACTGTTACTAAGATATTCGTAATGGAAAAACCAAATAATATTGCTCGACCTTGTGGTATTTTGCTACACAAAAAACCACATCTTGATTCTATTTGTTTATTTAGCATTTAAAGAGATGTTGTGCCCAATAATTCTTGTTATAATTCGGGATATTACTTGTGACCTACGGCTCGCCCAAGACGGGCTTACTGTAACGTTACAACCTGGGAATCGAACCCAGGATCACGCTAAGCAGTCGCGTTTGGGACCACGAGACCAATGGGGTAAAAGCAAGCACGGGCTGCAATTATAATGAAATCCTACTGCACGAATATCAATTTGTTTGGTGTCGGCGGCAAGTTTTTTCATTTTATCCTTACTGATGAGTCTACATAAGAAACAGATACATACAGTGATGTACTGTTATGTTTACGAAAACTTGTTTGTAATGGTTGTTGTCACTGATGATTGATGATATGCAATCATCAATGGGCAAGGTTGCATGACATGATGATTGCATGACTGACGACCGATGGTTGTTATCACTGATGACTGATAATGCATACCAATACGATTTGGTTTGATTTAATTTACTGACCAAAGACTTATTCGGACTCTCAGAAATTCACATTGTTACTGTTAAACAATTGCAATATATACACTCATGGTTGTAAATTACGAAGTTTACGCCTTTACAAAATAATTTATTACTTGTTAAACATTATATTATGTTATTTATGCGTACCTATAACACTGATGATATTGTACACTATGTCAACTGATTGGTGACTTCACTCATTCAACTTCTAATGGTCATACTGGAGAATAACACCACTGTAGTTATGCTTAATCATTATAATTTAAATCGAATGTTAAAGATAGTAATCACAGATGTCAATACCAATAATTGAATATTCACTGAATCACTGGTGTGTTAGCGTCCCCATCCGCCGCCGCCGCCACCGCCGCCGCCGCCACCGCCGTAACCACCTCCGAAGCCACCGCCGAAACCTCCTCCAAAGCCTCCGCCTCCACCGTAGCCGCCCCCGTAGCCACCTCCGTAGCCACCCCCGTAGCCACCTCCGTAGCCACCCCCGTAGCCGCCCCCGTAGCCGCGTCCGCCTCCCCAGCCGCGTCCGCCTCCCCAGCCACGTCCGCCGCCCCCCCAGCGCCGTTTGTAGCCCCAGCTGTGGGACTCCGCGGGCTCCAGCGTCTCTTCAGCGTTCACTACTGCCACCTGCGCCGGCGCCGCGTCATTGGATACCGCGGCCAGCTCCACAGGGATGGCCCACGCGAATGCCACGCATGCGCTTACCAGCAAACCAGTGCACAGTAACTGAAATAGAGAATCACACAATAAATATTGATATATTTTTTGACATTCACAAAATAAAACCGAACCCAGATAGAACTGGGATTGAGGAATGGAAGAAGAAGAGACAAAATAAAACAAAGCAGCGGGAACTTTGGACTTCCTAGATAAAAATGGATTCTTTATTTAAATTCATGCATGATTAAAATATTTTAATAATTGTCTTTTTATATCAAAAAAGGTGTTTTTGTTTTAGGATCGTAATTACTTACAGTCTTCATTGTCGCGTATTCTGTGTGTAAATGTTGGTGGTGCACGCTTGTAGACAAGTATTTATACGGGCTGGACTCGCGCGCTACTCTGACTCAGCGCGGGTAAATAACCGCAGAGCTTGACTCGTTAATCAGCAAATTTTCAAAATAGATGCGGTTTTTAAATATACCACTACACTTTTTATAAAAGATAATCTAATGCTAATCACTTTAACATTTGATAAAATGAGCTCATCACAATTTTGATCAGATTCATAATATGTAATTTACGCCACCGAATCAAATTGTGTTTCTATAGCCGGATATTCGCCTTTTTCAATGATTCCAGAGTAGTCGGGTTTGTTTACATTTTGTCATTGTACAGACGCCAGCACATCAAGCTACTACAATCTGTCAAATTTCTTTGATAGATTTTCAACTTTATCGCTAAAGCACAAGGTTTAAAGTTGATTGGGAAAATCTGACAGTATCGGGTAGGTTGATGTGCTGGCGTCTGTACTTAAAAAAGTAGTGGTCGGTCCGCTTTTCGAATGAGGCTGACCCTAGCCTTGATACGTATGGACAAAAAATACGTACTTGTCACTACGTCACGTGTATGTACATGACAAATGATTGGAGATTCCGCGGAATGACATCGGATGTAGGTATAACTAGCTGTGCCCGCGGCTTCGATCACTTCGTATTCTATGACTTTACACATCAATGGAATGTTAAAGTTATTATATTCAGAAAGTAATTAATCGTAAGAAAATATCTAATTATGATTCATGGCTACTTTCGGGTCCCAAGAATTAAAATGTTTCAAAATCAAGAAAGCCGCAACTGTAAAACTTACAGGTTTATTGATCAGCTAACATTAATAGTATCCTTCCTAGACCACGCAGAAATTATTTAAAAATCAATGTACAGTTTTGAGTTCGGTACAGTTTTATTAATGTATATGTTTAGATTACTTATAATTAGATTCTATATAATATAATATTTATTTTTATACCATTTGTGTAAAAGGGTATTTACTGTGCTAGGTTTAGTATATACCTACTACGTATTTCCGTATCGACTAATGGATACGAAAATATGTACGAAGCATATACTAAATCTATGGAATATACAGTTATGACGTATGTTCAGTATAATCAGGAACTGACGACAGAGTCCGAAACCTAAGTGGTTATTCAATGAGCTTGTCCTAAAATGTCATATTAAACGGGACGTCAACCAGTTGGGCAATTGCGTAAAACGCTAACACTACTGTTACAATGAGTTTCATTTTGACAGTTCAACAAAATTAATTGCGTTACTAACATTGCTGAGCATACAAATTTTTCGAACGTATGAAGCAATAGATTATTAACAACAATATCCTTCAAAATGATTCAGATTGTGATTGAAAGTGTTTACGAAATTAGGCTGCATCTGAAACGAGATTATTCGAACCGCACGTGTCGTCGTGGTGGTGGTGTGCGGGGGACACGCGGTCATAATAAATGTATGTATCGCTACTTCGGCGTCGTCATCTAGTTCTCGTTAACGTCCCGTTGACGGTGCCGGTGGACAAACGGCCTTAGCCCAGGTTATTACGGGCGATTTTTTAACGCGACGAATATGCACACTGGATTTTTATGTATCAGTCTGTCTCAGTGACATCACATCAGACCACGGTATAGGCAGAGGTGTATAATTGTAACTACACTCACATTTCGCGAAAAAGAGGGCGTCTCTATTGCCATTACCCGCCGCAGGCACAAATTCAAAGACAAGGTAGCTTACTAGAATATCCTATTGGAAAATCTATTTAGCGAACCCTGATGATTTTGGCGCTTATGACCACTTGACAAACGCAGTAGTTTGAAAAAAATACCTATGCGCATTAAGTATATTCAAATGAGTTTTTCCAAATTAGTTACCTATATTAGCAGCTCTATTAACTATATTATTGGGAAAGACACATTTGAGTATCTAAGTATACCTACTTACCTTTGTATACTAGCGGCCCGCCCCGGCTTCGCATAGGTATTTATAAAAATAAAAAAATTAACACACCCTTGGCAGACTTTCCATGACACATATTGTGGCGAGACATATGGTATCGCAGACTTTTTTGTAGCTATATTGATGTCCTCTATAAAACTGTAGTACATCATTTTGCTCTATTGTCAATAGTTTCCGCAGCTTACGCGATACCAGGGCGTTACTATTTTAATATGGAAAAGTAGTTATTGTGACATAACTGTAACAGTTACACAATATAAATGGCATTGCAGACTTTTTTGTAGATATTAATGTCCTCTATAAAACTTTAGTACTTCACTTTGCTCTAGGTATTGTAATAGTTTCCGCAGCTTACGCGATATAAGGATTAATTTTTGGTATTTTTTTCACACCTTGGGTTACATTATCGAAGTTTTCATACCGATTCCTAACTTTTTTTAAGATATTCTATCGCATGTGTTCATCAGGGATAATGTAGGATTCTAATGGTAAAAGAAATTTTCAAATCGGTCCAGTAGTTTCAGAGCCTATTGAATTCAAACAAACAAACAAATCTTTTCTCTTTATAATTATATATATACTAGCTGCGCCCCGCGGTTTCAGCCGCGTAAGTTTCGATTTAGGGGGATGAAAAATAGATGTTGGCCGATTCTCATAGATACCGGATAAGCACAAAAAATTTCATCAAAATCGGTCAAGCCGTTTCGGAGGAGTATGGCAACGATAACTGTGACACGAGAATTTTATATATTAGAAGATATATCTATTATTATCATTGTAGTGTAGATATAAAGGGTGTTTTTTTAAGAGGCGGAGATCTTTAAATTTAAATAAAGAACAGAAAAATGTTTATAATATGCATGAAATTGGCTTTATTTGAGAGATGATTTTATGACTTTAATGTTTGAATATAATTTCGGGCATGTGACCGCCGCGGCTCGCGCGTACATGGCGTAATCTGGATGTCCAATTTTCACATACTCTTTTCAGTAAATCTTGCTGTATTTCAGCAATGACGCATCGAATGTTGACTTCTAAGTGCTCAATTGTTTCTGGTTTGTCGGCTTAGATATGCGACTTTACATATCCCCAGAGAAAATAATCTAAAGGCGTTAAATCGCATGAATGAGAGTCCATTTCGTGAAATTAATCGTTTGTCAAACGTTTCTTTCAGTAAATTAATGGTATCGTGCGCTGTGTGGCATGTGGCACCGTCCCGTCCGTCCTGTTGAAACCACATTTCTGCCACATTAATGCCATCCAACCGAGGCACAAAAAAGTTTCTGTACCGCTCACCATTGGCTGTAACGTTTTGACCATCATCATTTTTAAAGACATATTTGAACAATTTGCAACCATTGCTCCGGCGTGAGTCTATCCATGATGAATTGCCAAACCAAACCTCTATCAAAAAGTACTCTGTGAACCAAACTAACCTCAAATTGACATAGAACTGTCAAATCGGCTGTCACAAAAAACAGTGTTGCCAATTTAAAGTTCTCCGCCTCTAAAAAAACAGCCTTTTTTTATGAACATATATTTTGCACATTTGAGCATGATGACCTATTAAGTATACCAAGGTAAACTACATAAATGCGGATATTTTCGTACGTGTAGGTACCTAAAATGTGCATCATTTTAAGCCATCGTGATCCACCTCGTTTTTATTTTTATTTTCTGAATAAAACTATCTATATTAATCTATGTATATCCATACTAATAATAAAGCTGATGAGTTTGTTCGTTTGTTTGAACGCGCTTATCTCTGTAACTACCAGTCGGATAGCCCATTTCTTGAGGGACTCTCAGTCTGACATGCGCTTCCGATTTTGGGGTGGATCGGAATTATCCGTTGGGAAAAGGCTAGGCAGATGATGATTTTACGATATTTAAAGTACCCGATACTATGGCACATCGCGCTTCAGAAAAAGTTCGACTTTGTGACCACTCATACCCGTGTCTCTTACTAAACCTGGATATGGCCTTATTTACGGGTAGATACCTACTCTACTGCACTACTAGTCTACTAAGCGCGCTACTGCGAAGAATGACCCAAGACTGGTTAGATTTCCAGTTTCGTGCAAATTATTAATGGGTTTTCATCATGAATGTCTCAGTAGGAGCCCGGATTTGTGCCCGGTTGATGGCAATGGGCTCGCCCCCTAATACATGGGACTTAAACATAACTGCATGGCGAAATGTGGGTGTATGGTACACCTCTGCCCAATCCTTTCGGGGTTGCAGGCGTGACGTTATGTGTCAAGAAATAAAAATAGTTTATTTGGACATAGTTCGTCAAACACGAAATACAAAATTAACAAAATAAAAATAATTTTTCAAACAACAATAGTGTGTGTGTGTGCCTCACGGCTGCGCCAATAAGTGAAGTAGTGTGTGAGTACTGCAAAAACTTTTTCTCTAGCTTGAAGAGTTTCCTCATTGCACAATATGTCGTAAATAACTAATCTTTTGCCATTACCGTTTCATTATAAAATACAAGTGATATTTATAATAAATTATTTTGATTACGAAAGCTTTGACTATTATTTATAAAGTACAAAGTTCACTGTTTAGTATTTCTGTTGTATAAAAGAAGTGGTGCGTACTAAGCAAACAAAATAATTAAAAATACAAAGCAATTAAAATATAAGTACTAAACCGAAGCGGTCGACGGTGCTTGGTGGAGGCCTATGTCCAGCAGTGGACGTCTTTCTTTCGTCAAGATGATAAATACGACTTTTTTGCTATATTAGTCTTATGAATCAGCACTTCTCTATTTTGTCCTATCAAGTTCCTTAAGGTCTGTTTATATATTAAATGAACCAAAACTAATGCAGTCGTGAACCTCGTGGTGCTTTGCAAGATTTGCACCATAAGTGGAACTAATCATTTGTTCAGAACTGCTCCTTTGGTACTCTATTAGCGTTAAGTAGGTTAACTAATGTCACACTTGACCATTTGGGGTCTTGGGCTATGATTCAGAGAGGTCGCTGAAAGTCATGCTAAGATAGGTCTTAGCCAAATATAATTCCTATTCAGAAACGTGAGTCTTGTGCCCGTATTCACTAACACATACGCGACCACCACATACACATACAAATTGCTTAACAAAAGCGCACTGATGGAGTTTCTACTGTCGTTGCTTAGCGCAACGTTGACAATCCAACTGCGCTTTTAGCTAAGCTTACACTCTGTTATCTATGGCTTCATAGATCTTGTACGATGTCGTTCTAGAATCTAGACCATCTAGACACACCTACTCTAGAAGTTGTGTCTATTGTTGTAAGCTGTTACTTTTCCGTTACGTGCACTGTCAATAGATGTTTGCAAGTAGATATTATAGTAGGTACTTAGGCTGTGTCGGAACACGTCATGTATTGGAAAATAACTTTGCTAATGATAGGGACGAGCAGACTCTGAATACAAATCTGATCGTAATCACTGATTTTGACAGATCGATGCGTAAGTTTTTCATAATAAGCCTATAATGTTCTTGTTGTTGGGACACAAGCCTCCTCTCAATGGGAGGGAGCAATTTAGGCCGAGATAATAGCACGTGCTTCGACTCAGTAACGTTTTTGTACAAGTCATGCGTAGATACATCATGTAGGTATGCGTGTGAAAGCTTGGGAACATCATGTACTGGACATCCATGTAAATACGTTTGCTTTGAGACGTGTTGTAAATTTAAGTATCAAGTTATCCTTCACCTTTTGTGGCGGGTGATAAAGTAACTGAGTACTTTAAAAAAAGGCGGGTGACTTTTTTATATCCTATGTCACTGCATTTGTGTTGAAAATAGTAGACCGAATAATTTATTGACCTCCTCCTGTAAACAAGGCTGCCGATACCATTCATATTAACGGCCAACTGTTTTCTCTGCAATGGTGAAATATTTTTTTTCGGGTTAACCCTTCTTAATAAATGAGCCTCTTTCAACTTTCTACCCTTTTGTCAAAGTTGGTCACAGTAACTAAGCTAGGGCACAGTTTCGTTAGAACAGTGACCAACCACGCACGAGCCGATTTGGTAGGGCATCACGTCCAAATGGATTAGGTTAGAACCATAGTTAAAACTGTAACAAACCTGTACTGTAGCGAAGTGAGCGGTGCCAGGGCTGCGGCCGGCGACCGCTACACCCAAGTTGGTCGCCGTTACTTGATTTTTGTGGACACAAAAAGAAGCACATTTATTTTATTAGCGTGTCCATTAATATTTTAGGAATTCAAAGCGGGAATTATTTGGGGATTTTTTTGCCCATTGGCATTGCAAAAAGCATTACCGGCGGAAATATTAGGTAACTCATTATTTTAATCAATTTAAATTGCATAATTCATTCAATTTAAGCAGTTTGTAAAAGACATTTGATTAAAAAGTTAAAGGGCTTTATTTTACCTTCAGATATCAAGTTCACGATCTCGGTCTGTTTTTTATTATTCAAGTTGAACAGGGTGGTTCAAAATAAACTTTTGAGTTGCAAGGGAAACGTGTATTCAGATATTAACACGTTGACTGCCAACGCGGTCACCGGTGACCGCGAACAATAGATTTTCTATTGTGTCTGTTGCTTGGCGTTCAACGTGTTAACTCAGAACGGGGAATAGTATTGGGCGCAGTATCATAATTATCACAATTATTAATTTATTTATTAATTTTGCAAGTATTTTTTTTCTAAACTAATGTTATAAGCCGGTCTACTACCTAATGTTATAGGTCGATGAAAGCCCTTATGAAAAGAGATCTTCCAATTTGCCATAAACGCACATTAATGGAAATATGCACATATGACATACTCGTAAGTGTGTGAAACCGCTGGGCGCAGCTAGTAGTAATATATTCTATTTTGGTTACAGTAGTTGAATGCGAGATGGGCGGACGACATTGTTACCATCGCGGGTAGAACCTGGATGAGGCTGGCACAGGGACGTGGGGAATGGTACTTAAAAAGAGAACCCTATGATCAGTAGTGGGTGAAGTTGGGCTGTGGTTGATGAGTTCGATGTTTGGGAAATGCCCATCTGCCTGCAATAATCTGCCTGCTAGCACAGTAGCACACTATAGCTTTGCTTTTTCGCTAGTGTTTGTATGTAATAACATACAAACACTAGCGAACCGGATAAGTGTTGATCCCGTGGGATTATCGGGATAAAAATGACAGCTACCTCAAACTTGGTCCAGCCGTTCGTGCGTGAGGAAGTAACAAACTTACAAACACATTCACAAACTATCAAAATTCCAAGTCCAGTCGTTTGTGTGTGAAGAAGTAACAAACATAAAAAAATTTTCGCCTTTATAATGTTAGTGTGATAATGATCCGCTATTCGAGTCAGATAGACGCGCCTGTAGCAAAGACATCATCATAATTATGGTACCGAGTCTATTCCGATATTAATTCATAGTATTCTAAGATTATAAATAAATGTTTAATTAATTTAGTGACGACGGAAATCTTTTAATTTACTCGTAGGTGCAATGAAAAGATTCTATTGCCGGGAAAAAATCGATGACGCGGAAACTTTAGGTTATGAAAAAGTAGCTGTTATCTACGTGAAAAAGGTATTTAGCAGTGAAGTGACTTTAAGTTGATGGATCAAGAAACCAGCAGAGTACTTAGTGACGTCACGGATGACTTGATATTACAGATCCGGCATGGTTCAGTGGTCACACTGCAACTGCACTGTTTACTGAGATTTTTAACATGACATATATAATTGACCTTTTGGAGATTCGCCAATTATGCTTAAACATAATTGGCGAAATGTGGGAATACATCTCTATGTATTCCCACATTTCGCCAATTATGTTTAAGCCCCATGTAAGAGGGGGCGAGCCTATTGCCCTCAACCGGGGACAAATCGAGACTCCAGGCAGCTACTGACAAATTTCAAATATAAAAATCCAATAACACTTTGCTCGACCTGGGAATCGAATCCAGGGCGTCATGCTCAGCAGTAGCACTTGCGACCACTGAGCCAACGAGGCAGTTGACAGAACTATTGCGCCATTATCTACTGTTATTAATGATCTCGTAACGTTAGATAGGAAGTAAAGGTATTTGAGCCTAGTGACCCCATCATCATTCACAGTCCGACTTCTCCCACAACTATCCGCCTCTCTATTCTCGTGCCAATTCCCACTCTCTTGTCAGCCCGCCTCATACAGGTTTTTCCCCACAAGCATCAACATCAGTTCAAAGCCCTTGCACTATGAATAAACCCACACTGCTCGTCATCTTATATAATAAAGCTCTGAAATGACATCATACACCACAAGATCATAAACATTTTTTGTGTTTTGTTGATCATGACTTATGATTATGATGTGGTCAGAATTCTATAACTTTTGTTAGGGTTTCGTAACATGGATAGCGGAAACAAATGTCCGAGAATCCAGCCCTATGATAAACGGAATTTGTAGGCTTAGGATATGTGGATTATCGGACATGCATTTCCGTTTAAACGGAATAACCCATTCAATCATATCCGTGAGGCCGTCTGTTTGTCTATTATCTCGTGGACACTTACTTAGGTACTTACTTTAAACTGCAGTCTAATCTAGTATTGCTCTAAATAAAACAAATTAGGGTGTATGTACGACTGTGTGACTAGTGTACCCGATTCAGCGCCAGTATACCCGATTCAGCGCCAGTATACCCGATTCAGCGCCAGTATAACCGATTCAGCGTCAATGACCCGTGACGGTTCAGTTCGTTCACTGCTCAGAATGAGTTCAAAGTGCGCCTAAAGAAGTTGACACTTCAAAAATGATGCGAACCTTACAAAGCCCGTGCTCCTAAACGAACTTGGCTGTTTTTTGCATTTAGTTTTTCATAATTTAATGATCCAATAGGTATCATCATTTTGGTCTGAATGCTATCGTTTTTGTTCCGTTATAATTATACCACAGACACGGAACAAAGTTCGTTGACCAAACAATTACCATAAAACGTAACTTTACATTATGTAGTAGTTGAAACTTATGGAAGGTAAGGAAAAATCACCTTTTGACCGGATGGCCTTCCACAGTGGTGCATCCCCATAAGATGATAGGTTACAACCTACATATAACCTACATATTTTTTGTATTTATTGCTTTTTTTCCGAAATGTAATATATTATTTTCCTACCGAATTCATATTCAGCCGAAGCTACCACATTACGAAAGTTACACTTGAGTGTGATTTTATTTTTGCTACGTTCTCAGAGTCAACCAGAAGTTTAACGACTAGTAGAACTACGACAATATTTAGTCTAGTTGTTACCTAAAGCAAAAGATTATATTCCTATCTACGGTCCGGTAAAAAAAAACTAGGTTTTATTCCGTTTGTCTATCCCAAAAAATCCACCCTAATCCGTTTATTCAACAAGGCCTAAGCTGGATTCTCGGACGTGCGTTTCCGCGTAAAAACCAACTACTATGATAGATCATGAGTCGAATATGTATCACTAGGTACTGAATCAAAATTAAGAAGATTTAAAGCATTCAAGCATTAAAACACAAATGGATACAAATCTATGTTTTGAAATTATAACACACTACCCTGTCACCCTGCTCTACACAAGCTGTCGTTACCGTTTCTTCACTACCAGTTTTCTCTCGTAAAACTGCGCCGTTGCTTGTAGACTCACAGTTAGTAGTAATTGGTGGAACAACAGTACCATCGGATATAGATTTTCTTACTAATTTAGGGAACTTCGATAAAATTTCAGTTAATCGCCTCCTCTTCGGCTTTGTCACTGGGGCAAGTTTTACAATTCTTTTGATTGTTTCACCATCAGAAATGTCATTTGATTCTGAACTTGTAGGTGTTGTTGTAATTTCAGTTGTTGATGTCGTTGTTATTGCTTTACTCGTTGTTGATTTAAACTTTTGTCTTTTAGATGTTAGCGTTGATTTGCGCATGGTTGGTTTAGTAGTTGTAGTAGTTGACGGCGCTTCCGTGTCAGTTGACGACTTTATTAGCTTAACGTTATCTGTTGTCGTTTTTAAACTTCCTATACTCGTATCTTCAGTTTTCATTACAAGTTCATCAAATGCAGTTTTTAGTAATTTGTTCTCTAGATAATCAGTTTTGATTCTATTTAATACAATGGACTCGGTGGTTGGACCCATTGTCATGGCAGTACGTGTAGGTGCTTGTCTTGCCAGGGATTCTTGGTGCTTGTCCTCATGGTGATGATTGCCACCATGATGGTGAAGTTTTCCTCTATGGTGGTGATTCCCCGCATGGTGATTGTTTTCATGTAGCGCGTCATGTTCGCTATGCTTGTCATGTTCTTCTTGTTCACCATGTTCGACGCCTGGACGTCTGAGATTTTTGTAAAATCGTGGATTGTCATATCCGCATTCTATTCTATCACCACGTGATCGACACCCATTGCCAATGTCTAACATTGTGTAGTCATCTAACAGGGTTCCTCGATTTTTATCATAGCCACAGAGTATCCTGTTGTTGAATTGTATACATCTGTTTTGATTGAAAATATAGCCATCATAGTTTCCTCTATTAATTAATTCCTCTGGGGATATATTTTTCCGCAATATAGATAATGCCATTTCATTTGATAAGTAGCCGTCGGATGCCTCGACACTGGGTATTAAAGGATCAAAAATACCATTTCCTAAGGAAGCAGAATCGACGGCTGACATCATTTTGGCTAAGACCCAGTATATCTGCAATACAATTGAGTAGTTAAAGATTGTTTTTTACCTATTTATTATATTATTCAAATAGTGACACAACTTGAATAGTCTTATGAGAAAATCCAATAGGGTTCACATTATACCTTCAAAAGTACTGTGCTAAGACCCGTGGCTAAGACTGTAAAACAAACATTCCACAAAACTGAGGTATACACAAAACCACCTTACCAGTAATGGTATTGACATTGTATATCCATAAATGCGAGAATACGTTTATTGATTGGATTTGTTTAATTTCATTTTACGTTCATAATTTCAAAAACTTGTTTCATTGTACGGTCTGCAACGTTGAATTTCATATTACTGTTGTATTTATTGATTACTAGTGCTAAATTAAATATTAATGTACCAACAACAGTAACGTACCGCCCCTGTTTCGTTGGGTTTGTTTTTACGACCTAAAAAAACATCGAGATTCCTGTATTACATGTTTATTTAATGTTTTATGTTGCATTTACAAATCGGTGCACAATTTGCCGCTCATAGTTCGTAGGTAGTTTTACTAAGACGCTCTTTGATTACTGCAGTGCGATTCTGCAACCATCTCACCGTGAAAACTTAGGTGAAGTGAGCGTGGAGTGAGCTGTCATTAGTGTAAATCCCTATAGCATCAGATGGAATGACAGCTCACTCCACGCAAGTTTTCACGGTGAGATTTTAACAGAATCGACATGCAGATCTTGGGAAGACGCAGACGTCATTGTTTTATTGGGGGAGGGGGGGGGGGGAAGGGGCACTCCCACTGACCTCTATTAAACAAGTCTTGTATAATACAGGTCAGTAGGCACTCCTCAGAACTTCGTTCACTGCTCACAATAACTAAAGGGGCACTCCGGCTCGCCTCCTAGACGTCAGAACGTTTAGTATGTTCACTTCCTAAGCATCCTGAACAAGTTAAAGAGAAACTTCTTGGTGATGCATGGAATTAGTGTGTACTATTACCTGTATACCTACAATTTTATTTTATTTTTATTTTTAGACTCATGTTAGGTACTTAAAATATTGAAAAATGAATGTGACACTGTTGTTCCACTCCAGCGACACTATTAACGGCTTTATTTATTTATTTATTTTTTGTTGTTGATATAATACATAAAATATTCCCCTTTTTAATTTTTTACAACGCTAGTCTTAAAATTTATCAAATTGTCTCACTGTGTATCTGTGGAGAACGTGGTTGATTTCACATTTGTATCATTTCTGTATCCCATCTTTTTGTAATTCTTAATGTGTAGTTGTTGTTTTCACGAATAAAAAAAAAAACTTAGACATACACTGACCTGTATTCACTGACCTCTATTAAACATTAATACAGGTCAGTGCCTGTATTATACAAGGTCAGTGGTGACATACGATAAATATCGGCAACATATTTTACAAAGTGTATTTATTTAAAACTCGTTGATTGAAAAACCAAAATAAAACTAGATTAAACCATAGACAATTGTTATCATCTTTGCCAAAAGGAGAATGGACGTTTTTGTATTGGCTCCGCCCCAGTGCTGTACCTAACAAGTAATAATAATTTAATTTTATTGTATCACACCAACATTACAGTCAGTCATAGTCAGAGAAAGCACTATGATTGATATTGTTTTGCTTTACATAGATGTTGTTTTCATTCCAAACACATTTTGGTGATTTCAATATTTTTGCTGTGACTCCTGCGGCTTAGTCGCTACACGACGAAGCGCGTTTACACAGTATGACGTATATACTTCTTTAGTGTAAGCTACATGAGATGAACGCAGGTAGGTACTAATAGATGTAACCTTGGAGGAGTCAGGCCGGCCAGATATGCTGGTTAGGATCATCAATGGTGGAGCTGCTGGAAAGGTCACCGCCCTAGTTCACCCTAGGTTTTTAACAAAAAACTGTGAAAATTTATTTAAGTAATACCTACGTAATCTAACTCTGTCTAACCCTTCGGGGACAACAGGCGTCTTATTATGTTATGTAATCTAATCCATCAAGTTACCCGAAGGCGGATCGTTCATGTTTCCTTAGGGCGGGTTGTTTCACGTCCACTTGACGCACGCATATACGTTAAAAATGGCGCTAACTATCGTATTGTTGTTTTCCAAAAAAAGCGTTGTTTCAAATTGTAATTACAAAATTATGGCCTTTACTTACGTCAAATAATTACGATTATTATTATTTGACGTAAGTACGTATGTATGTTTTAAACAACCGGCTCTTATTCATATGTTGTACACAAGGTCTATGTTGATAAACACTGACCTGTATTATACAAGAACGCTGGACTTCATACTACCGATGACAAAATGAAGACATTTGATTTTCGCCATTTTGGCGCTGATAGCCACGTGAGGGTCCGTGGAACTAATATTAGAGATGGGACATATCCTTTGATAAAAAAAATCTTTTATGAACTTTATCGTTCGTTATAACCAGTGAGAGTAATTTATAACTTAAAAGAAAAAATTGAATCAGTTATTTTTATGCTTCATTTTTAAGTAATAGAATAATTGCTGCAAAGGTTAACAGAAAATTCATTAGGGCGCGGTCAGATCGCAAGCAATAAACTAGTGGATAGTGTCCTAGTAAAGTTATAGCGCATGACGGTCAGATCAGTTAGCTTTAAATATGAGGAAAGGCTTAAAATTTACCCTAAAAACTACTATGGTTGAGCCATAATTAAAGTAAAAATGCTAAAGTACATTGTAGATGGCAAGTTTTATTTTTATGTTAGGTGTTTACTTCAGAAACCAGTAACATTACATACGAGTACAATATTTATTTTTTGAAATTAGAAACGGGTGGTATTTAACTGTAAATCAATATTCCTTGAATTTTAATACAAATAAAATCCATATTACAATCAGAAATACTAATATGCACAGCAAAATAGTTACCTCAAAATATTCTAATTTTGGCAGCATTTTAAGTTAGTGGTGCATCGCTATTTATTTAAAACAAAATCTTTTTATGAACGCATATCTAATAATAACTAGTGGCCAACAAACCCTTTACATATTTTTTTTATTAAAACATACTTCTATTTTTTTATTGCATACTGCAGTTTATCTGAATAAAACACCATTTATTTGTCATTATAATCTATTTATTCTTTAATCACAAAAATGCACAGTTTTCAGTGGTAAGAATATTTTTTTTTCCTTAATAATCTAGTCGTTTCTGGCGTAGGGGGTCCCAGTTATGACCTAACCTAACCCAACCATTTCTTTCTAAATAATTAACCTAATCTAACTAGTTCGGTTCCGGGTAGCCTAACAAAAAACGTTGAAAGAGTAGTTATTTTGGTACACACGGCTACACATCAAGCTATACATAACCAGTTTAAGCTGACTTCTGATTGTAAGAAAAACCTATAAAATGCGAGGTCAGCTGAAACTGAAAATGTATAGCTTGATGTGTAGCCGTGTGTACGAGTGTGAGTATTATGTATAAACGCCCCGGTAAATTTGCTGTGCAATCAGTATTATTGATATGAAATTATTTTTTTTGTTTGTTTTATTAAACAGTTGGTTTATTTATAATGAGATAATTTATTTAATTAAAAATTATTAAAATTGATGAAAAGAAATTGATGTGTGAAAAGTTTTTTGATGTGCATTTAAAAATAACCCTTTAGAAACTAGTATTTGCTCATTTGTTTTAGCTAATCAAATTGCAGAAATTTCTGGCGACATTAATTTTCTATTTGAAAGACGTAAATTTAAAATTACTCACTGTCTGAAGAAAATTATCGACACATTATCGACATGGAACATTCACAACTTTATTTATTTGAATTTTAGTTCCTGAGAACCTCGAGCGGAGCGCTTTGAATCGGCACAAAAAAACTGTCATTTCGTATAGTATATTTAGTCCAGCGAATTTGTTTATTGGAGGTCAGTGTTGATAAATCATCCATTCTCCTTTGAAAACGACGTAGTCTATCAAAAAGTACTCTGTGAAGTACTCTGTGGTTTTGTCACGGGGGCTACGTCAGCCAACTTGTCAGTGTGCTAGCCATCTAAAAGAATTTCTTGAAAATCATCAAAACATGTTGAAATAAAGCAACATGGATAAGCTGACGATATAAATAAATAAGATCAAGATGAATTCATAGCCTAGAAGCCAGTCAATCTTTACACACACACACACACACACACCCACACACACACCCCCACACCCCCCCACACACACGCACAAACAACCATTACAGTTAAAATGTTCAAAAACGATAGCATGCCCGAGGCCGGAAGTCTCGAACCTCTCGAACCATCAAATACTAACAAATGTGCGACCGCCCTTAAAACAGTGAGTTATGTCCATTATGTTTATTTGCTCGTTTTACATGTTATACGTTTGACGCTCCTATAACTGTGGGCAGAGAAATGTCGCTTGTTCTTAAAATAGTTAGATGCAGCTGAATTTACATGTATGGAGCTGAATTTTCATGTGTGCATTTACAGCGACTGCTTATTTGACTTTCACAACCCGGTTACTTGGTCATACGATACCCCTTAGTAGGGCACGGAGGGGTTTCGATAATAGATAGTCACGCATCTATAAACTGACCGCAGCAAGGGTCACCTTCGGTCGACACGTGCGGCTACTCAAAGTATTTATAGTGGTTTAATTGTTCTGTCCGATAGTATTCATAAACTAATGAAAATAAGAAAACCCAATTTCAAATTAAAACGAACAAGAATGTAAACGCAGGTGCCAGCGTTGGATTATTAGAAAAGAACAAGATGCTTCAAGAAAATAGTTTTTGGCGATTGTCATTCGTGATCAAAAGCTATTTAATTTTTCGTTCCTTAGAATGTACCTAGGAAGTATACGAGATAAACTAAAAGGAGTAGAGAAAGAAAACGTATGGTGTTTAATATTTGATACTATACTTACAAATAAATACAAAAACAAAGGACACTTAGGCGTCAAAGTACTCGAAAAGAGAGAGAGAAACTAAAAAGAGAAACCAAAACAAAATCTACTTCATAAAGGAATTAAATTAATCAATTCAGTAATTCATTCACTGAAAGACAACGCACAGCCGCTGGGGCTAGAAAAACATGAAAGGAGAATGATTTGGGGCCGTACCAATTGCGCAGGCGCGTGTCACAACCAATAATTGTACCTAGTTCATAAAATTACTTCTATTTTTTATATCAGATATGCTTTTTCATTACGAAAACGAGTACCAAATTTCTGACACCAAGAATAAAAGTATATTGTATCATTATTTCTCATTGACACGTAGTACAATCCACCATTTCAGTTAATTTACAAATTTTCTTACTTAAAAAACACGGTGAAGCATAGTGATACCAGAATACATGGAAAAATAAGTACCTATGCACCTATTTGCTATTTAATAAAATAATGATAATACGTAGTCTCAGAGGGTGGAATAGCAGTCTCAGCTGCCCTAGGGCGGTTATTAGTGGTTACTAATAAGGGCGGGCGGTTGCCCGCCCTTTTTCTGCTGATTTTGCAGCATAACCCTGCGTTTAAAACTATATATTTGAGCGTCAGCAGGTTTATTTTCAGGTGGTGGGTGCATCTTCAGGACCACGAAGCGAGCTCAATGTATTTCTATAATAGGTTAGGTTTTTGTTTCCCCATTCATAGAAGGAGTAACTTTGTTGACACAAGCTGAAAAGCAATTAACGAGAACTCAAGACGCACGTGCAAGCAAGCTAGCTCGAAAATAGCACCTCTCTTCGAATAGGATAGATTTTCTTTTGTTCTTTCATACAGAAGAAGGATGACTGTATCGATGTATACAGAGATAGTGTAGGATGCTAGAGCGAGCGAGCGAAGCGAGCTCGAAAATGTTAGCACTTTAGATTTTTTGTTGACCATTCATACAGAAATAGGAGTAAGGTACTTTGTCGACTAATACGCAGAAACGTTTTAAGAATGAAGAGAATGCATAATTCTATGCGATACTCGTAAATGTTACATGACGGTATGAGAAAGAACTGTACTGTGAAATGTTTCATGTTCTGTATGTGGACAGAATATTCTACGTGTTCCAACGCGTGAATGAGTGACCCTCGACTGTCCAGCTGGCCGATTACGTTCAAACAAATGAACGCAGCATCATCATCAATCAGCCAAAGAAGTCCACTGCCGCACATAGGCCCCGCACATCTTGGACCGATGACCTGGCGAAAGTCGCGGGAATCTACTGTATGCAGGAAGTACAGAACGGATCTTTAAGATACTACCTGATAATTAGCTAATTAATTATTACCTATTAATTAATTAATTGTAAACACAAATTTGATTCAAAGTAATTTTCAGTTAGTAATTTATCTACGTATTTTATTTTTAAAATACTTTTAGACAACAAAGACGCGCTTAATGTTTTTCGAACCTAACCTCAAAATATTAAGTAGGTTAATAACAAATCAACACGAATTCTCGGAAATAAATGTTAAAAAAATGTTATCAATATAGAAAGAGAATTGTATTCTCCTCCAAAAAAACTAGGTTTGGTTGTGACAGGCAGACTTTTAGTGAAGATTGGACGGCATTCTTGCAACAAGAGATCCATATACGACGAAGGTGTACTAACGAAGGATTTTTGAAAGTTATTTCCTTAAAGGGGTAAAATTAAAATTTCTGCCTGTAATTTTTATGGTGTACTTGATAAGGTATATTGTATCTGTTACGACTATAAGTTACAAGCATGTGCTTTGGTGTGGCAAATGTAGGTAATTAAATAGGGTTGGTTCATAAGACTCTCGTATAACCCAATCCGCTAAAGAACAGTAGTTGTGATTTAAAAAGAAGATGTTATCTAAGACAGGATTTTCGTTAGTATATGAAAAATCCTATTCCTTAGGTGTTTTTTTTGCTAAAGTTTGAATGGAAGAATCTTAACGTGCGGTCTTTGAAATCCCGCGAATTTGAAACTCGGCATTAATAATCTTAGTAGCCTAGGTGCTCGCAGTAACAAGCTCTGTACTAGGTACTGAGCTGTCTGCTCAGCATGTTGATCCTTGCTATAAATGACGCCGTCGAATGTAATTATTCGCCTTTCACGACACCAACTGCTTGAAAGGAGTTACCTTATTTTTAGAATACAGTTAATAATAACAATAAAAAACGTAAATAATATTAAACGTTATGTTTATTAACCTGTACTTGGATAGTATAGCAATTTATTTGTTCATATGATTGAATAAAGAAACTATAATTGGTGAAAACTTACATTTTGTTGACAGGTCCTACGAAAACGTCGGCAAAAATCGCTACCTTCTATTAGAAAACACCAAGATTTTGATTCACTAAATTCGCTTAAAAATGAGTCGAATGCAATCCAAATTAAAAGTGGAGTAACTCTAAAGAGGGTTTATAATGTTGAAAAAGCGGAAGTAGTGAACCCTCAGTTTATGAAAAAAGTAAAGACAGATTTAAAAGCTAAAGCAGTTGATAAAAAACATCATAGCCACTCCGAAAAGTCACAGAACCGAGAACAAATAAAAAAAACACAGAAAAGAAGAGAACCTAATAATCCACACATAAAAAATCAAGGGAAACCAACTAACTTGAAACAAAGAATTCAGGAGAAACGTGAGGAGAAATTAAGAATGGACGAGCAACAAAGAATTGCAGAGAAACAAAGAAGTGAAGAAAAACAAAGAAGTGAGGAGAAACAAAGAAATGAGGAGAAACACAACAGTGAGGATAAACAGAGAATTGAAGAGAAACAAAGAAGTGAAGAGAAACAAAGAAGAAGAAGTGAGGAGAGACCTTTCGACGAAATAAGCAACCAAGAAAACTCGAACAGCTTTTCATACAAAAGAAAAAACTTAGAAAACCGGCTAACTACTAAGATTTGGCAAATACTGGCTCAGGATGTGTTTCTTTTAGATTACGATAAGTTCAATAGCCAAATACAGGCAACAGATTCTGAGACGAAAAAGTATATTATATCTGTAATTAAGAAATGTAATAATAAAGAGTTAAAAAGACTAAACCCACGGAAAGTGACACAAACCAGTAAAGAAAGTTTAAGCAGTTACCGTGCCGGGAAGAGAGCAATCAAATGTGCAGTGAGGAGACGAGTCTGGACATTGGCAAAGGCTTCTATAAAACGTAGTAAACATTGGAGTCAATTTCTAGCTGAAAACAAAATCATATTAGAGAACATTAACATTGATAAGTTTGACCTCAGTCTTATAGATTTGGACGCATTGGGAATCGAGAACAAAATACTGAAGCGTACCGTAACGTGGCTTTTTAAATAAAAACACTATTTCAGTACTCAACTAAATATTACTTTATGCAATTAACATGTTTATTAATAAAATTTGAATCTGAATACAAAATTTTTGTTTTCCTACTTTGTACAAATTATTTTTGTTTTTGAACGTGAATTGTACTTAATCTGTTCAAATGTCAAAACGACAGTTCCCCACAATGACTTTCTTCGAGCAGCTTAGAATCATAAAATAAAAGTCATTGATTGAAAGTATTGAAAGAAAAGCTCTCAGGAATAATATTGTGAACTTCAGAAAAAAGGAGTAGTGATCTGTTAATAATTTTGAATTTATAATTATCACAATACTATAATAAAACAAACAATGCGTAAAAATGTAGCCGTCACGAGGTAACCTGTCATCGTATTATTACTGAAAATGTTCACAATTTCTGTTATATAAAACCCATTGAATGTCGATATAAATTTAAACACAACGAAATGTTCAAACGTTTGTTTAACCGAGGTAACTATCTGATTTATAATCATAATTTCCACGCTTCAAATTAATAATCCATGTGTTACCCCAATATGAAAGACCAACGTGGTCTTCTTTCATATTGCTTTCCATCATTTTGTTTTAATCACAACGTTTGTGACGCGATATGGATTGTTGATTGTAGTACTCGTATACATGTGTACCTTTCACCATCATTCTCCTGCCCTTATCCTAATAATATATATTCAGGATGAATTTTTCAAGTAGGCGTGGTTGGTCAAATCCGAAACTATGAGGAATAGCGAAAAGTAAGTACTCAAAGGAGTCTCGGGCTCGATTTTGATGAAAGCTAAAACTGTATCATTAGATTTTTGAAAAATCAATATTTCTAGCCAGGAATCGGACCCATCGATTTTGATTAAAAAAAATACACAAACTGTATTATGACACTATTCGATAGTAAGAAAAGAGCAAGAGTAAGCAAATTAAGAAAAGAGCTTATTTTTGACAAAATACTTTTTATTTTTCAGTTACCTACCTATTAAACCTTAACCCCCTTACTAATAATAAACGTTGACTCTTTTGAGTACTTTTTGCTATTCCTCATAGGCCATATTATTCGTCATTTCGGTTAGTAGTCAATCGAGACATAGTCTTTCACACAGTCCATCCATCGTTTCATTGGTCTTTCCTTACTCGTATAGCCATCCACATTCATATTCATACTCATTCGTACTATAAAACAACAATTGTTTCTTCCTACACATACTACTACACACATACATTACATACATTATATTAACTACAATTTTAGTTATATTAACTAAAATTGTAGTTAATATAATGTATTCTTTACCGATCATATTCCTATACTTACTTCAGGAAATGAGAAAACAAGAGTAAATAAAAGGGGTAAATTCAGTTTCAATCGATGGTTCAAAAGCGTTTTTAAGAGGAAGCCTAAAGAAATTGCACCTAGTTCTTCTGTCACTACAATATTTAGGAATAAAATTAAAAAAAGCAAATTAAATATTAGAGATATTGAACTGATTGATGGGATGAATGTAAAAGAATTAAAAAAACGATTTTCTGTTACTGGATCTAGAGCGAAAGTACTAGAAGGGATGGTTGCAGATTATAAACGAGGAAACCTGTCTTTACCAGGTTTATCTCATAAATCGAAATTTAATGTTAAGTCACTTGATAAGGTCCGATTAAATAGAATGATTAAACAGTACGATGAAGAAAACAGAAAAAGTAAAAAAAAAGATATTGCAGAAGTACAAAAGAAAGCTAAGATTTTGAAGAAAAAATTTAACATGACTGAATCCCAGGCAAACAAATTAAATAAATTGATCATTGAGCTAAATCAAGGAAAAGGTTCTAAAGTGCATCTGGTGAAAACTTTACTTGATCCAAATAAACTCACAAAAGAGCGTATAGAGAAATTTATTGAACAATATGAGGAAGCTGAGAAGAAAAATAGAGGGCTTTCTTACATAAAACTCTCATTTAGTTCATCTGCACAAAAAATTCAGAATTTAATGGAAGATGTAAAAGCTGTAAAAGGCTTTTCAGGTATACTAAAGAAGTACAGATAGAAGCGTTCATTGTGTTTACGTTTTTTTCCGAGCATAATAAGATTATTGATTTGATATATCTACAGGTTTACTTGTAATTCGACGTATATCCGTCAGGCCATGATAGGGGGGCCAAAATGCAACAAATTGAACCCCCCCATATATTATGTATGGCCGAAATTCAATAGTTTTCGAGATATTTGAATGTTAAGGGTTTTTCGATAATTATAATTCCAAATAAAAAAAAAAAACTTCATGTTGAATGGTTACCATTAAAATATATATATATATTGAAGCTGGCACTTCAATTAAGCTCTGAACAGTACTGAATTCAACAAAGTAATTAAAATGTTGAGCGATTTAAGAATAATATACCAATATTTTCATTCTACGCTTTAAAAATGATTCGCAACAAATTGCACCCCCCATAATGTATAGTCGAAATTCAATAGTTTTCGGGATATTTGAAACATTTTTGAAGCGTAAAATGAAAATATTGGTAAGATTATTATTCTTAATTCGCTCATAATTTTAAGTATTTTGTTGAATTAAGTACTTCTAATTAGGTTTATTGTTTGTTTATTTTTAATTTTGGGATGTCCTTTTCACAATGCAATTAATCTGTCTTCTTTACGGTATTTTAACTACTAACACTGGTAATAAATTAAAATATTGCTTACTATCCTGAACCATTGTTGTCCGAAAATAAAGAATATTATTATTATTATAGCCAGTTACAATATAATTTTTGAATGGTACCAATTCAATATGTTTTTTTATTTGGAATTGTATCGAAAAACCCTTAAAATTCATATGGTGGATTTAATTTATTGCATTTAGGCTCCCCTATCAGCTCCTGACGAATATACGTCGAATTACAAGTAACCCTGTATATTAATATTCTAAAGTGACTCTGTCTTTTATCTTTCACGCCATATTGGCTGAACAAGATACCTGGGTTAAATCATCATGGGATACTTTTTTATCCCGGTAGTACGTTCCCGTGGGATAATTACCCCACGCGATACCTCCAACCGAGCGAAGCCACGGGCGAAAGCTACTAATTAAGATGCTACATGCTGATTGCTGCCTGATAAACCCTAACCTATATATAGCCTTCTAAAATTAAAGACGTTTGTAAATATTTAATTTCTTAATGTTTTTTTTTGTTCGCAATTTCATATTGATCATGTTTATTATTGAAGTGTAAATAAAATTTATAAAATGTTTTTGTGCGTCTTATTAAGCCCGTTTCCCTTCTCTACTTTCATTTCTCTGAGTGTAAACCTAATAAAGCAACTGTCCTATCGCCACGCGCCGACGAGGAAGCGTCTTGCAGATCAACGATTTTCTCGCTCAAAAAACGTACAAAAGAAGAGATGTATTGTATTATTAGTTGATCGCTGACTGTGCACACCGCCGCCGGCGAGTACTCGTTTGTTGCAGTGGCTAGAGCTATCAAATAGATTAATAGTTTAGCCACGCTTGCTTGGCAGGCAAAATACTCGCTGAGACTCACGCTTGGTCACTATACCAGCACTCTCGCTGCTCGTTGTTTGCCAACTTGTTTTTAGTTGCTAGCTCTACTCGTTTCTCGTTAGTTTCTGGCGCGGTGAGATAGATGCCTCACACTTTGTACATACCAGCAAATAATCGTTCGTTGCCGTCGCGCAGTCGCTGCTTGTAGCTCGCCAAGCATGCCATAAATTGCAAGATTCTTGGTTGGCTTGATGTGAATTAGGTTCCCAAGCGACTGCTACTAATTTGTGCTAAGAAGGAGAGAAGAATTCTGTCTAATTTGTAGATAATTAGGCCTTATTCTATCATCATCGTCATCATCATTTCAGCCGAAAGACGATCACTTCTGGACAAAGGCAACACAGAACCGGTCATAGTGGCGGTGCTTGGGGGAGCCCAAGCACCGCCACTATGACCGGTTCTGTGTTTCCCACATCCAGTGAATTCCTGCGGCGTTCGCTTATCGTGTAATATTATATTCTTCGGTTAAATGTAGATGCAAGACATCACTATATACATACGTACTCTTTTTAGAAGTACATATAGGTAGCTTGACTCTCTCATGTGTTAAGTTAAAATAATCATCATTAACAGAAATACTTGTAGGTAAAATGTTTGGCGGGAAGTAGCCACTGCTTACACAATCTAAAATTATTTGATAAAAATATTAAAATGTTTTGTTGACAGGTCGTCACGAATTTCGCACATCAAGAAAATGTTTACTTCTCTTTTAAGAGGAAACAAAGTTATTATGTTCCTGTCCCCAAAAATGAAAATGTCTCTTTGCCTACCCAAACAAAGGGTAATATTTTACGAAGGAAAGTCTATAATGTGGATAGGATACCAGTAGAAAAAACAAGATTTGTAAATATAGCTAGTCGACAGAAGTCACCAGTTACGGACAAAACAACACATGAAAAGGTTATCCATGTGCAAACACGAAACCGTGATGGGTTTAAAAGTATTCAAGGAATCGCGCAGGGGGGCGTGGAAAGTAGAAATAATGATAAGGTAGGTATTGTGCAAAAGAGAGATCAACAAAGTGAAACGCAAAGGAAATGGTTACATAAAACATCTAATGAACAGAAACACAGCGAAATAAAGACGACTAACTGCTCATTAGACCATAAACGAAACTTGAAACTTCGGCTTAGAACAAAAATTTGGCAGCTTATGAGTTGTGAGCTTCCCCTACACTGGGGCGGTGAGAAATACTCGAGCCAAATCAATATAAACGATTCTGAAATGAAAAAGGATATTGTTTCTGTGATAGAAGATAATGAAAAAGACATAGAGCATCATAATCATCCTCGTGTGACAGAGACGAGTAAAGACAGTGTTAGAAGCGGCCGTCGTCGTAAAACACGCTCGAATGGCAGAAGAAAACTAATTAAACGTAAAATTAAAAGACAGTTGTGGCACTGGGCTAAGAACGCTATCAAAAATAACGAACAATGGAGTCAATATTTTGCAGATAACAATATTTTTCTAGAGAATATTAACATTGATGCTGTAGATCTCAGTCTTTTAGATATGGATGCTTTGGGAATTGAAAACAAGCTTCTGAAAAATACGATAATATGGCTCCTTAAATAAAAAGTAAGGCCTGCTGCCAATAAATGAAATAACTGTCTCTAAGGCTCAGGGCCTTTAGTATATATATTTTAAACATATTCTTCTTTTTGAGACGATAGGCCCTTACCATAGAGCACCGAGACGACTCAGCGTCCGCTGCAAGAGGGGGCATTGTCAATACTATTCATACACACCAAGCGTGTCACCGTTTATTCACACTACGACTCAAATGGTGTAAAGAAGCTGATGGCTTTTAATGAGTACCGTGACAGAAGTTGTGCGCTCGATGCACTTTCGCCGTTATGGATTTTTGAAGACACTTCTTAGGCTGCGATTCGATAATTGGACGAGAATTAAGAGTAAAATTTCAAAGACGCGTCATTTTTAGGCACATTTCGTTACATGAGAGAGAAAAAGGATATAATAACTCTCTCTCTCTCTCTCTCACACTAAATCTCTCTTATTCTTTATTTTCTAAGAAGTTTCACTTGTATCAAGTCTACGTACGCACACACAGTTTATTTTGTACTACTTTGTCGATATGCTGCCGGCCAGGCGATTCCAAACTCTGTGTCCCTTACAATTAATATATGAAACTATAGCTTAACTTAATATTGTTGGAAATTAAAAACCCTTTTTATTTCATTTATTTATTTCAATTTTTGCGCATAGGTTTAATTAATCTCGCCTACAACAATTAGTTTTTGTGCCAGCAGTACCTTTATGGTTACGCATTGATTGAAGTGCGCATGCATGCATTTAAGATAAGGGTGATGTTAAGACTTTGCGGCAGTTTGTACATTTTATTTACGGTTAGTAAATGAATACAATTTTTCTTTACTTTTTATTCTTTACATAACCTAATCAGCTTATAATGTTTCCACTACTGGGACACAGGCCTCCTCTCAGTGAGAGGGAGTTGGCCTTAATCCAAGACGCGGGCCCAGTGGGGGTTGGTAGATGTCACATATCTTCGAAGTTTTGGTTCTAGGATATGCCAGTTTCCTAATCATATCTCATATCTTCTTTATCCTGGGACAATTACACTTAGATACTTCAGGGTTGACAGGCGAGCTAAAAGGATTTTCAGCCTGCGCGCAGGATTCCTGCCTGAAACTTTTCAAATACATTTCCTGCGTTCTCTCAATACGCCCCACCTACTTATCTATCAAGTTTTCGACCTGAATATGGTTGCTGAAAATCCTTCTGGGCTCTACCAGGTAGCATTTCGTAAGAAAATATATAATCTATAATCTTGACAAAAAAAAAACAGAAGAATCAATTAGGTTGCTTCTTGAAAATTTCCGTGAAGGTCCAAAGTTAGTATTACAACCTACCACCGTACCTAAGAATATTACCGCTGAACAGCACTGATGACTTCCAGGTAAGAGTCGGTATAATAGGAATCGGATAGGAATCAGAAAATTCATTTTGAAACAAGGTCGAGTAACCGCTACCTTACGTTACAGCTTAGTAATCATACGTTATGGTTCAACCTCTTAGAAATATATAGTTGATATGCAGCATATATCAGAAAAATGTGGTCAGATCATCAAACTGAACAACTTTCTCCATGTGACCCAATAGCTCAGGTCAGCTAGTTTAGGATAAAATGAGATATGCGTATGTATTTTTTATACTGGTGTTTCTCATCGTTCCAATAAAGATACGGTTATTCTGATTAGTCCATCTGATCCGAAATGATTCAAGCTATCAGATTAAAAGAAAAAGAATTTGATATACCGCGTTTTGGCTTACAAAGACTGCTTATAGATGGCGGTTGCTGGCCAATAAAATAAAAACCGAAGAAAAATTTTACTACGCGGTCAATGAGCGAACATACAAAAATCGTCAATTAATTTCATAATATTTGGCTAGACACAAACGAATGATCCCTTATATTTTCGTTATATATATATATAGATAGCTACTTACTTGCGAATTTACGGATATTCGCGGTTACAGATATTTGCGGCTACTACATTTGTGGTCACCGCAAGGAACTGCAACAGTAATTGCATTCAAGATCCATCTAGCCTTAGAGATGGACGACGCTGTAAGCCACAACAACGTGATTCAAATCCATCACAGTGCCTACAAAGGGGCTGTTGCCCGTACGACTTTGATAGAACTATTTGTAAAGTTTTGGATGACAGAGTGCTGTGCGGATATAATAAAAATTTAGGGATGCCAAAAAGTAAGAATTCCGCAGTTGAAGTGCACGGGGGTTGCAGAATACGTGGAGGGAGGTTAGAGTGCGGCTACCATCGCGGTCCCTATACTAATCCGAGGAGGCCACCCGTTGGGAGTAATCAGCTGGACGATCGAGCATTTGATCGTGATGGTCCGCCAACACATCGACATCGCTCCGATGAGCGTGGCCCGGGGCCTACGAGGATCCCGTTCGATGTCGTGACAAGATGTGTAGAGATAGATGACCGTATTGTATGCAGGAAGGTTTAATTAGTTTTCATCTTCTAAATTACGAATCTGTGTTACTTCATGTATAAAATATCTACATTAACATTAACCTATTGATTTTTTTTGTAATTTTATTTATTTGTACGTTTTGTTTTTTATATTACCTATTAGGCACCTACTTATTGAATAAAGATCCAAGTACCTTCTTGATATTTGAAGTGATGTTGTTTTGATTTCCTTTTACCTGCTCATTTAATTACAGTTTATTTTGGCTGACTTTAAGAAAACTTTTCCAAGAACTCCAAGCTTACCTCCCACCAATTAATAGTCCAGAAGATTTTCCAGAAGATAATATTTATATTTAGGTCCTTATCTACTTACCTAGATACTAATATGACTTAAGACTGTATAGTGCAAACGGGCGATGGAGGGTTGCCTAATACAGGCATCGCAAGTTGATAGTGCTGCACTGGTTGTTATGTTAGTAGGTATGACCTCTAATGTTAGTTTAATTCAGTTAAACAGTTTATCCACCACAAAAAAATCCACCCCAAGATAGATACGCGGAAACGCATGTCCGAGAATCCATCCTAATCCTATAAATTCCCTTAATCCAACTAGGCCTATAAGGGTTAAGGTGAATTTTTTTGGGTGGATGAACGGAATAGCCCGTTTAATCCTAGATTCATGGACACTTATGTCCTAAACAGTAGCAAAAAAGGATGACCATGCAATATTGGAACGCACCACAAGTTTAAATGAATGTATTCGTTCGCTGTTACAGATATTTGCGGCGTCTACAATAATTGCAGTTGCTGCAAAGAACTGCAATGGTAATTATGAGTACGTAGACGGCACAAACGATGATGTACTTCGCGATGGAAAAATGAAAATAGGTGGTATTAAAAAAAACATGAAGGTCAACAGCCCATCCAATGTTCCGTTAAATGGAACCAAAAAACGAAGACGCTGCTGCCCGTACGACTTTGATAGCAAACTTTGTAAAATTGTGGACGACAGAGTGCTCTGCGGATATAATAGGAATCCAAATTGGCCTCAAAGTAAGGATACTGTGGTTGAAATGCATGGAGGTTGTAGACTACGGGCGGGGAGGTTAGAGTGCGGGTACCAGCATGGGCCATACACCAATCCTAGGAGACCACCAGTTTGGGACAATCCGCATAGAAAAGATCCCGAAGTTGGAAAGTCCCAATTTGGTTCAAAAGTGTAAATACTATCTGCGACCATATTGATGATAGTATAGCAAAAAAAATACAGGATTATGCAGTTACCCAAGTCACAGATATACCTACAATTCGGACTTTTAATTAGCTGCCTCAGACCAAATACTGCAGTAAAATGACAGGTTATGTGTAACCACTTATTAACGAAAACAGTGATGTGACAAAAGAATTTAAAAGAATAGACATTCAGTTCAAAATCGATCAGTGTCAAATTTATTTTATAAAAAAGTATATTTAATAAGGTCCTTACATAATGTATATGACATTGGCGTTTTATATGGATTTTTTTAAATGAAATGTTGTATTTAATCAATCAAAGTATCTATGTACCATTGGTATCTTTGCACTGTCGCCATTTTATTGGTATTTTATTGATTCCTTTGCTGAAAAAAATGTGGAAGCGTGAATCAATAAAACCTTTATGGCATTGACTGCCAACGCGGTCACCGGTGACCGCGAACAATAGATTTTCTATTGTGTCTGTTGCCTGGCAGCCAACGTATTAAAGGCGGTTTTGACTGCTTCACCGGAATTAAATTTTTTCCTTGCAAGAAATTGTCCAAATTCCGGAAGAAATGGTAATCTGTTAGAGTAAGGTCCAGGGAATATGGTGGGTGTCAAAGACATCCAATTAATCCAGTCGCATTATTTTTAGAATAAAAAATGAAAAAAATAATATATTTTCTTGTTTCAATCTTTCTGGAGTGGTTAGTGCGCATTGTCCTTATCTACTACTGCATTCGGCTTGATTTTAGGTAGAATTCCAGCGAACCACTCCTCAAAACTTCTCTGCCTATATTTCGACATGATTTTGGGAGTAAAAGTTTGATATTTTTTTATTACAACTGGAAAAACGATCAAAATCAGTCTGTCTTCGTATTTTTTTTATGATCGATTAAAGTTGTAAACATCTGTTATGAACCATAAATAATCAAGACTGTGAATGAAACTACAACATACCTATATTTTATCCGATCAATACAAAAAATATTTTGATTGTCAAATTAAATTGGGTAAATTTCGAATATCCTGGCCTAAAACGATGTTTCATTGCGTTTTAAAGTAGAGATAGTGTCATCATTTTTTAACGAAATTACTGTAAGAAATGTACCTATATTATTTTACTGCAGCTAATTAAAAGTCCCACCATAGTTGAAAGTTTTCATATTTTCAGCCATTAACAGATGTTTTAATTACACTTGTGTACTCTGTGCACGATTATTAAAGAAAACAATAAAAATACAGCATGAGTCACGAGACCATTGTTATTATTTTAATATTTGTTTCGTTAAAGATTTAAGAAAATGGTTATTTTTCTCAACTAAATATTTATTAGTAATGCGTTTTGCGTATATTTTTCTTACAGGTGTTAAGCGCCTTTTAAAACTGAAAGTAAAGTCACAGATCTTCACAACATTGCTCAATATGCTAAATATTCGGAGGTTAACATTTTCTTCGCTTTGCCCTTTCTTAATGATATTATTTGTTGGATGGATTCCTGTCAAATCAGATTGATCCAGTTGAATCTTTCATTATTTAATATGTCGTCGCCTGTTAAGAGTATAATGATAATCTTGATAATCCTGCCCTCTGTGGGATATTGTTATATTACAGTGCTGTAGCTCGAAGAGTAATGATTGATATTTTAGTTAAAACTATAGTAATAATGCTTGTATAATTCTTAAGTCCCTGTAGTAAATAGGACGCAAGCCTATTGCCATCAACCGGGCACAAATCCAGACTCCGGGCTGCCACTGAAAAATTCCTGATGGAAACACCCAATAACACATCGCCTGTCTTGGAAGTCGAATCCAGGATCTCTTGTTTAGCAGTGGCGCTTACGACTACTAGACCAACCACGCAGTGCATGGAGTTTCTTGCCCGTTTTTCTCCATAACCTATAACTACTGTGCCAACTACACTTTGGAATGGGCAATTCTTAGAGTCACTTTCTAACTTTTGAACTATCAGGTACCGACTCCTTGACAGGTTAAAAGTGCCTTAATTGAAATAAATGCGTTCGAGTTCGAGATAAGTGTTGTGTGTCATTGAAATTCAACTGCTGCCTTAAACCACCACGAAACCACCATAAACCTAAAACTGACTAATCAACGAAACTGGCGAAATAAATAAACTGACGACTGAGGGAAACTGGCCAGTGATACGCGGACTCAAATGAAGGATTATGTCGGAGTTTCTTCTGGGTTCCCGGTCATCTTTATTACGTCGCTCTTCGTACGTGACTGTGTGACCCTGTCACTGTTAGACTAGCAAGTTTCTAGCTCTCGAACTCTCGGTGTGCGACAAGCAGTAGGCGCAGAATGTGAACTGTAGGTAAGTTCCTGTTTAGTTTTGTTTATGATTTTATTCAACGTGGTATTTCTAATAATTTCAAAGATCTTTGAAGAATTTCTAGAGGGAGCTTTTTTCCAGCAGTAGACTGCAATCATTATGCTAAGTAAAAATCATTGACATTTTGATTTAAGTCATTGAGAGAGGTATTTAAATCACGCATTCCTATTCACCTAAAAATAAATCTTTGGACACTAGATATTATATTTCCTACTTGAGATTGTTCTCCATTGGTGTCCTGGTGCACTGCAGTGCACCACGAACGCGAGGGAGACTCCCATCAGGCGCCGGTGCAGGTGGTGTGACGATATTGTGTCCTGGCTCCTAGAATAGCCCAAATGAAAAGAGAGTCGAGGCCTTATAAAAAGGCACTATGTAGCTATGTATTTTATTTTATTTCATCTATAAAATCAATTTATCTATTTATTTAATCATTTATTCTTGATTATCTAATTATTGTTGAAATACATGTTTAAACTGATGGATGAATTTTTTATTAGTTAGAAACAAATTGATACATTCATACACATACAAAAACTCACGCCTATTTCACAAATCCTTATAAAAACAATATAAATAAATTGATATTTTAAGATATAATGTAATGAATGATATACTTAAAGGTACTTTTTGGTAAGCATAATAGTGTCAGTGTAGGTAACACTGCAGGGCCATGTCTGGCAGGGCCTTTTAATTTCTTCAAAACGGTGGTAAGGTCTCCAGAGACAGGAACCTCTTCACAATGTTAGCCGTATCGAGGAGTCTTGGGGCCTTGAGGGCCTTCTGAATAATTATCTTGATCCAACCGCCTATCGAGATCCTCGAGAGATGTTGATCGAGGCTTTCGGCCATCAGGCCATAGGCCGTTACGACAATCGGCACAACGACAGCCGAGCTCATATTCCACATGTCAACAATCTCGTGTTCTAAGTATAGAAATTTTAACACAGTTTATTTGTATCATAAGTGAGTTTACAGACAAATCACATGATTGACGTGAAAAAGTGTTTGTGCAAACCTAATTACAGAAATAAAATCGTTTATCATGCACTGATGCACAAACAAAACTGTCAGTCTGTAGCCACACAAACGTCTGTAACGTGCGGGACGAGCCCGGCCCGCATCCTGTAGTGCAGAAGCCAAACGTTCACCTACTGCAGCCGGATTCCTTGTCAAACTTCAACCAACTGTCGAAGTTGGTTCCGAAACAACGCGTCGTTCAACTAATAGAGTTGCATTTATGACGACTACATCGTCATCAATTCCGTCATTCCACCCAAAATACTTTCATTGTCCGTCAACATATTGAAGACCCATTTCAGCATTCTGGATTCGTGGTCATCTTTCGGGTACACCGAGTCCAAGAAGTCCATAACGGCGGAAGCCATACTTCTTTGTTCATGAGCTACGCTTGATTTCCTTTGGAGCCAATGGTGAGAAGCATCGCAAGATGTAAATAATATCGTAATTGTTACAGCTGCTATCAGTATTCTGACCCGCATGGTTCTGTAAACAAAGAGAATTATTATATATCGTTAATGTTATTAAATTTTGATGTTAACGAAATAGGTACCTACAGACGCCAGCACAACAAGCTACCCGACACTGTCAAATAGATTGATTTTCCTAATCAACCTTGAACCTTATGCTTTATAGCGATAAAGTTGAAAAACTATGAAATAAATTTGACAGATTGTAGTAGCTTGATGTGCTGGCGTCTGTACCCCAAGGGTACCTACTTCGATCAACAATAAGAGTACCTACAAAGATCTTTTGCCACGTGGCCAAAATCGGAATTAACGGGATTGTCCAAAATTTCTAACTGTAACAATTTTACAAATATTTCGCCCCTGTCAGTGTGTAGACACGACACCAAAAGATGCCTTGTGATGAAAAACATTATATACTTTTTTTTTTTTATTAGTTCCTTGCGAAATTGACATTGACTACCTATTTATCCGAAAATCGAATAGTCGATAGCAAGAGGTAATAGGTTAAAATCATATTATCTTATACGAAACTTACAATAAAGTTTATTTTTTTTAAAGAAAGTAGACGTTTATAATAATCTTGATAAGGCCGTAAATATTTTAGTAGAAAACATTAGAGTAAGTAGTTAGAAATTACCTAAGTGTTTACTGCTTGGAATTAGTAGGTATTGTAGTCCAGTGAACGAAAATAAATTGTAGTCAGACCAAATGAAAAACCAAGACAGAGGGCTGTCAACAGTAAAGTGAAGCCGGTTTCGTGAAAATGTGTGCACTTAGTGAGGTGTAGTTTGATTGTAAATGGTAGAGTCGAGGCGCGGGCGACCACATGCTTCCTCCACACATTCCAATTCATTTAAATTGTCTTCGTCAGAAGATGAAAACGTACTTGCACTCATACAAGTATAATCGTACAATTTCACCGCCATTTTGTAATTTTGTTTCGGGCGTAGACGTATTTATACAGTTAAAATAATGCGTGACGATTTTGAAACCAACGTGAAATTCATCGAAATTGCACGATTATACTTGTATGAGTGCAAGTACGTTTTCATCTTCTGACGACGATGTGAAGGAAGCATAGCCGCCCGCGGCTCGACTCTACATAAAGACCCCGCCTCGAATTACCAGTGAGCGACCGCGACGCCCCTAAATGTGTGCGTGTGAGCGTGTATGCACAGAGGGGAGGTGTAGTTTTGGCATACTTCACTGTATCGTCTCAGCGCCCTGTCTTGGTTTTTTATTTGGTCTGAGGTATTGTAGGTATTGTCTGAGGTAGTGTATTGTTGTGATTGTACCTAAATGCTATTGGTTAACTGTTTGGGGTATATTAATAAATTACAAAGAACAGATAAATAACAAAACAGGGAAAGTGGGTTCCCGATGTGAAATGAATACGTAACAGCGCTTTCAAAAATAATGAATAATTTTTAACAGGACTGACGTAAAAAAAAAATGGATTCCTATGCAAATTGCTGTTGACTGTAAATTCGACTAAGTACCCAAAGCAATATGAATGATGCAACTTCGTGGTAACCTGTCTTGAAGACAACTTTTTGCAAATACGTGACAAATACAAACACGAATGTACGCATTGACAACACTGTCCTAGTTTTGTATGTTTTTTTTGTGATTAAGTACTGCACGTATCCGGCCAGCACCCTCATTACGTAATAATATCAATCACAATCTGAATCATTTAAGGCTAATCCATTGCTTCATGTTTGAATAATTGGTTTTGCTCAACAACGTAAATAATGCAACGAATGTTTTTGACCTGTTTACTTAAATGAAAGCCATTTCTACTGTTAGTGGGTTACGCAATTACCCCACTGGCTGATCTGCCGCAGGTTCACCTGAATAAATTGATATCTTAATGGTACACAGTGGAGAAAATTAAGAGAATTTATGACATGCATTATGTAGTATTTTATGCCCCGTTGATCTCGTGGTTACAAGCGCGACTGCTGAGCGTGGGGTCCTGGGTTGGATTCACAAATCCAGACTCCAGGCTGCTACTAAGAAATACCAGATTTAAAAACACAATAACACTTTGCCCTTCCCGGGATTAGAACCCAATCTCATGTTCAGTAAAAGCGCTTTCGAACACTATTAGAATATAAAGTAGTATGATAGCTTCACTCTACGTCCGACACGACAGTACCTACATCACAAAAAAATGGCGAAACTAAAGTAGTTATATAACAATCTGGGTTAATTGCAACTAGTTCTGTCCTCGCTAAATATGACACTGGGATTTCCAGATAACTGGTTTATTATTATTTAAGTATCTATTCGAAAGTTTTTGATTGTTGAACTTTCTTGTAATTTGCATGGACCACTCCATTTTGTAATACTAGATATGCCGAAATACGTTGTCTCCGGTTATTAGAATTTTTATGTGAAACATACGTTTTTGTACGTGTCGTAACTCGTAGGTATTAAAGGTAGAAAAAGAATATGTAACCAGCTAATTACATATTCTACGTAAAAAACAATCGAGAGGCGTCGTGGCATACACGAACTTCCTTTCGATTTTGCACACTGGGGTAATGAGGGCTAGTAGCTAGAGTGTAACATTTTGACCGTCAATTTTTGTTACGTAGTAAAAGTCAAAATGTTAATAAAAATAAATTAATCATCAAATTTTCATTCTAGTAGTCATAAGCATATTAAGTACAAATCGATAAGTCGTGAAAATTGGAGGTAACTTTGTGATGTTTTTTATTAGAGAAAATTTTACTATTTTGTGTTTCTGTTGCCACAATAAGTTTGGAAATATCATGTAGTTATTCGTGTTATTTTTATTTTATACCCAGGTCTCATCAATATCATGAAAAATCATATTGAAGTTAGGCTAATTTGGTTGATACCTGCTCTTAATGTGAATAGTATTTGACCGTCTACCTTGTGAAGGCCACAGGACCCCTTGGATGCGAGAAGCACAGAACCGGTCGAAGAGGAGGTGCTTGGGGGAGGCCTATGTCCAGCAGTGGATGTCTTTCGGCTGAAATGATGATGATATTTATATACATAATATTATAAATTAAAGTCGCTTTTCGTGTCCTAATTGGTGGTGTGCTTTAGAAACGTCAACTGCGTAGTTCTCGCAACCGGCATGCCTGTATATGAAAGTAAACGAAACTAAAGGATTATGTAGGGATCGTAGCAGGTTGCGTTCAGTTTCTGCCCAACCCCATGGGAAGGTGTGATGTATGTAAATCATTCTAATAGCCAACGGTAGTAGGTACCTTTGAGAAAAAAGTCGACGAGTGTACATAATCAAACAACCTAAAAGAGACTTAAATAGGGCTAGTAGGTAGCTTAATGGAGTCCACGTCATTCCGTAGATGTCACCGGGCCCTAGATCACAGTATAATAAAGTATACTATCTTCCAAGACGCTGCGAATTAATTGATAGACATTGATATTGCTATTGTTACTTAAAAAATCAACTTATAGGTAATGTTCCCATTGCTGGGACACAGGCCTCCTCTCTGCGAGAGGGAGTACCACATTCGACGAATAAATGTCTTTGTTTTTGAGTGGGCCGTAATCAACCACGCGTGCCCAGTGCGGTTTGGTAGCTGTCAAATGTCTACGAAATTTTGGTTCTAGGACATGCCAGTTTCCTCACGACGTTTTCCTTCACCGTTTTGAGAGCATTGGTGATGAAATGATCAACACAAAGTAAAGTGCCTGCCTGGGTTCGAACCCACAACCTACATCTCGTAAGGTAGTGCCGTTACCTCTTTGCCACCACTGCTATCAATAAAAATAGTTATATATAAATTACAATATACACATGTAGGTGTAATCTTATATAGTCTTTCTCATGATTTATTGCGGAAATTCCTCTACCTTTCTAAAATACAAGTAAAAACTTTTAGTGTTAGTGCTTATAAACACGCAACATTCGTCTTTGATTTAATTGTTTTGTTACTTCTATCACCAACGTCTTTACCGTATAACCATTATAAAGTTTGGAATGTTACATATTAGTTTCCTGTGTGCACCGATCGAAAGTGCCTCAGTTAAGACAAAGGCCCTTGTCCCTTAGCTGAGGCACTTTCGTTCGGTACAAAAATAATCTACTTTTCATGAAGGATCTATGAACAAACTGATCGGTTTAATTTAGGATTTGGATATTCTTGCTGCCCGTTGCTACACAAGAGAGAGCAGTCACACTGGGCTTAGTTAATGGCAAGACAATAAACTTTTTTTCTATAGGATGGTAAAATGTATCTCGGGATCAGTAATGCATTACTATAACGAACGTACCTTTTTGAACAAGATCCTGAATGTCAACTTATAAATCCAAATTAAGGTTTTCGTTATTCTTCCTTCACTTAAGTTTTTAATTGCACTCACATATCGTATTCAATGGAATTCCGTAAGGTCTATTTATACGAAAACAGCGGAAATAAAGTACAAATACAAAATGGTGTCGAAACATAAACGTCAGACGGACAACTGTCTCACTGGTGATCAGGCTCACTGAATCCCTACCACTTATGACCACTTTCATGCACACGTAATAAGGTAGTTTCTATCTTCTACACACCCACTGCACATACTAATTAAGTACTTTTAAAGAAAACTTATTAATATTGTCATTTAGTTTGCATTGTTATTCTGTTTATGCGTGGAGGGATCGCGCCTGCATAAAATAATAAGTAGGTTTGGGTAACCGTTTCATGACTTATGGCAAACAGGTTCTGACTTTGTATTTCTTAAGGTTTGTTCTCGAAAAAGGATTTCTCCTGCATCGTGGCTTTTTTCATGCGTTGAGCTCACATAACCAGAAGAATGTTTAGTAGGTCAGATAAATAGAAGTGTTCATAATAGTTATACACAGTCATATTTATGTATGTTGTGATAGTATTTAAAAATATGCACTATTTATCAGTTGTTATGTGATACACACTCGTATGTTTGTATCGATTACAGAACAGTTGCTTGATGTGATGTCAGTAACAGATTAACAACTTTATCTTTTATTTGTTCATCTCGCAGGTTGAATATTAATATCGATGGGAATAAGAGCAAGGGGAAGGTCAAAGAGACGAAGGATGGACTGTGTGAATGATGATATGGTTAGAAAGGGGGTGACTACCAAGATGACGAGAAGTATGGAAGAAAAAGATAAGTTGCGCCGACCGCAATTAAATTGTGTTATCACAATTTATTTGCGGTCGGCGCAACTTCCTAGGTTGACCTGGGATTTGTATCTCCCAGGTCAACCTAGAAGGTTGTTAACTGCCTACCTGCCGGGCTTGCCTGTGGGTACCTCGATGTATTAAGGCCTCCAACCAGGGCTTAAAAGCTAAGCAACTACACACTAAGGGCACCTCGTGTGGGGTAAGGACCTCGGCTTAGGGCGTCGCTGGAGCAGGGCAGCAAGGGACAGGCTGGATCGGATGAATTAATAACTTTTTTGTTGGCATGCAACTTTTATACTGCTGAATCAATTTTGTCGTCCCGAACAAGTGTGTCACACAAAACTATTGCATTATGATATATGATATGATAAGTCCGATAAGACGATGAGCCCTTAGTTGCCCAGTAGATTATTCTCAGGAAATTACTAAGTTATAATCATCACCTTTAGTCAGTCAGGATCGGATCATTCCATCTTCTATATCTACGAGTTTATCTACATACTCGTATATCTACATACCTATAAGTTAACGTCTCTTTCTGTGTCTGTGTGACCGCAATGATCTTCTAAATTCCGCAACAGATTTCGATGTGCTTTTTACCATCATTTAGAGAATTTATTTGGGAAGATTTAAATACAGCTGCACCCGGTTAGACTGCTAACCGACCCCAACATAGTTGTGAAAAGGCTCGGCAGATTGATTGATTCGGGAAGGTTTATGTGTATAAAACGACATAATGTTAGAGAAATATTGGGTGCTTTGTGTCGTAAAGAAACGTGCGAAGCAGGGGCGATTCGCTAGTTATGACTATAATGGTAAAGATTAAAAATCTATAGAAAATCGACATTGAAATTATGAAGACAATGCAAACCTTGGGAAGTGTAATGTCATAGCGTGCTCAGTGAGAAAGGTCGGATTAATTACCAATCATTATGAATGAACGTTCAATTGTCCATATAAATATTATTTAAAGTCTACTCTATGGTTTTTCTTTTGATTTCTATTGTGGCTTCCATTGCAACATGACGAAGTTACTTCAGGTAGATATATTTTTGTGCAGTGTTGTGATCTAAATCTAAGCAGTGTTTTTTTCACTTGGACTTTAATTTTATCATTCTGGTCCCCAGATTGTATTACTAATCGTGGCTGTACTGTGGCTTGAAGCAAACGGAACACCATTATTCCAAGGCATAAGTTTCCAAAGAGGATTCGAAATCAACTTCAAACCTCTACCAAGGAATCCGATAACCTTTATAAAGGAGAAATGGTCACCATTTGGAGTGTTTGGAAGGAAGCATTCACTACAGAAGAGGAATTCAGGTAGTGGTGATGTGCCAATTGATCAAGCAACACCCATAGCGCCACTACCCTCAGGAGTGCCCGAACCCCGCGCTGCTGCACCAGTGTTTGAACACATCGAGGAGACCGAACATTTGCGTATAACTCCTTTAACAATTCTACCTTATCAAACTCCTAGATCTGTAGTACCATTGCTAATATCATCGCCTGCACCTCTAGTTTCTCCCATACAACCTCAGTTAATTTCTCCCGGAGCTCCTATAGTTTCTTCACCGCCATCTCCACCAATGCCTTTAAGTGTAATTGTAACGCCTGTACCTCAAGCTATATTCAGTAATGTGCCACCACCTTCTATAACTCCTGACGTGGTTAGTATACCTCCAAACAAACCAAAAACCAGTGATCTGCTATTACAACCTTCACTTGCACGTATGGAAGGAAGTCTACCCCCTATATCTTCAAATATGGTTATACCACCACCTTCTGGCCGTTTTACTGATTTATTACGAGCTGAGCCAGTGAGAGAATATATGAATTCCATACAATCTATTCCATCTACTCTTGCAGTCGAAGAAAAAGCTGCACCCCAATTAGAGACGAATAGTATTAAACCAGAACCACCAAGAAATGACATTGTAATAAATGAAAATTCCTTGGTCAGAGGCTCCAGAGTAGCTTTGTATTTTGGCAGCATCTTTCTTCAGCTTATGTCTCAATTTATGAGTAACGCACGCGCAACTTTTGATCAAATGACTAATCCGACGCCAGTTTACAATAATTAGTGACATTTCATGAATTAAGAAGGATTTCTTAGTTCATGAATGATCTATAGGACGTACATAGGGTTATGTACGTCCTAAAGATTCAGGGTCACGTGTTGTACGCATAGTGCGGAGTGCCTACACTATATGCCTACACTGTATGAGCTATAAATGATCAAAGAGTACCTGTTTTGTTCACTGCACACAAAAATATTAAGGGAGGAGGTAGCAAATCGAATAGATACCTACAAATATTTTCTAAAACAAGTTTAATAAATTAAGTTACAAAATGCAATATCACACAATATTCTAGTCTCGTAATTTCTATTCATTTGGTAGGTTTAGCCTCTTCAGAAGCGGCCAAAGCCTTGGCCATATCCTAGTCCGTAGCCAGGCCTATAGCCGCCAAATCCAGGACGGTATCCTCCGAAGCCACCTGGCCGGTAAAAGCCTCCTCCAAAGCCAGGGCCAAAACTGCCATAGCCGGGTCTACCAAACACTGGTCCGCCATAAATAATTCCGAACTGCGCAGTAACAGCCGACACTAAAACTACCAGGATAATGATGGATAATGTGAACTGGAAAAGAAGACAAGATTGTTAGCAAAATTATTGTTCACTAAATAGTTGTAGTTGACAGTGCTGTTTCAGGAAAAACCAAGGGTAGATACAAACGATTAAAACGACGACGATTTAAACTTTATGGCGGCTCTGAAGTGCGCTACTTGCTGCGCAGTACCTCCTTCTCACCCCCGTTGACAGGTGAATTTGTTACTGCGCAGTGACTCGCCTCATGTTCCAAGTCGCTATAAAGTTCGAAAGGGGCTGTACCCAGGTCATGCACATTGATTGTTTTGTAAGTTCAAGCAGTAGAATTTTTATAACACCTTTTATAGAAATAGGGTTGTACTTGTAGGTAATATAAATTTATAATTGTTGTAATATAAATTACGTTACCTATAATATAACAACGTATGGAATATACAATAGTACACCTCTGCCTAACCCTTCGGATATTACAGGCGTGATGTTATGTTATGCTAAGTTGATGGAATAGATTCGTTTTTTTTATTATTATACTTAGGTACCTATTTATAATTAAGTTATACATTTTTTTTATGTAAAGTATCTAAAATAATAAAAATTAATTAAAAAAATATATTTTGTCTTACTGTAGTTACTGCCATTTTTCGATGTTTTTGCTTGTCCTCTCAACATTAACTGATGCGATATATAAGAACCTCTTTAAATATATATGTCCAAAATGATATGGAAATTCACCGTTATTTTACGGTTCTATGATATTGACGTAGGTACTTACCGGTTCTCAATATATTTAAATGGAACTATGCAAAGAGGACTAAAAATATTTTTCCATTTTTAAACTTAAATTCAATTCCATTTCGTCTCCTGCGAAAATAACAATTTGATATCGTTTTGACGGTTTGCTTATTAGACTTTTGCCTTTAGACTTTTGGTGAGCATCTCAAGCATGCTTTAAAAATAAGTCACGCTCTCAATTCTACGCCAGTTTGTACTTATAAAAACTTGTATAAGCAGGTTTATAAGATAACTTAAATTTTACGATTTATAGGCTTCTATTTATACAAATCGTAAAATTATCTTATTGTAGGGCGTTGTGATACAGCCCTCGCACGCACGCATTTATTAAAAATGAAATAATTTATTCTATAAAAAAAAAACACTATTTTTTAGCTTTTTATTACCAGGAAGTCTTCCACACTGGTCCTACAAACATTACTATTTCTGGAAAAAAGTTTTTATTTTGAATAACTTCGTGGGTCACAAAAATTTGTGGGTCACGAGCATAGTAAGTATCTAACGAATTTATTGTTTTGGCCACATTTCTAATCTACGTGTAAGCCTGTCTGTCTTGATTAATAAAATAGATCTAGATTGAAAGCATAAAAAGTGTTACAGAATTTCTTTTCACTCTAAAACGGAGAGAAGTTTTAATTAAGATTATACTAAATCAACTAACAAACTATTAAAATAAAAATATCCTAAAACTATTAACAAACTAAAATATCGCTGTTGACTGCTAATGTACGTGTAGGTACCCAAAACCCTGGCGTTGCCACGTTGTAAGGCAATACTCATCCTCTGGCCAAGATAAAATCCAGCCCTTGGGTTTCGGAAAGTGTCAACCAGCCGTTTGGAGATTTCATTGAACAAGTCTTGAGCACTCGGACTCCACGGACCGAGGGTTTTAACCTCAAACGGTTCCAAAATATAATTACCGAAAAGGTTATTTATTATACTTTTGCTGCTTGAGGTTTTCACAGCACGTCGAGCCAGGAAGATGGGATGGTGCAAGAGTATCGACACACATTGCGTCCCACACTAAAGGCCTACCCACCTTCCATGGAAATAAAGACATGCCGTTCGGTCTCTTTCCATCGTCGCGTGCCAAACCATTATGTTCTAATGAATACAGCTGGAGCGCCGACGATGACAAGAGACCGGACGAGTTTACTCATAAAAATACCACAGATTGTAGGCTTCCCTGTGCTTGTGGGTTTCAGTAATTGAAAGAAGTTAGGATGGGAAGATAAGAAGGTCACCTCTCGTGCTAACGAGAGGTGACCTTCTTAACTACCTACTTCTCCGGGCATTTTTGCGGAAAAATGAACGGTGGATACAGACGAGCATAAACCTAACTCCTTAGGTATCTTTGAAGTGGGATTTTTCACGTGTCCTTCGCCCTAGCCTAGTAAAGGATGGTGTTTCCCAGGTGGCCGATATACAGATGTCATAGGGCGTGGTAAGGTGCGAATTTAGAAAGAAAGAAAAAAGAAAATACCTTTGTTTGCGGCAAACATGACGCATCAAAAGAAAAAACATAAATAAAACAAAATAACAATTTGGGAGAAAACATGCGTCACATCACATCTACGCAAAATTTCATCATTTACAAAGATTTGTCCTCTATTACAAGACGTGGTTGACACTGTTGCAGAGACTGAAGACCACTGAAAGCCACTGCTTCAAAGGCTGGGAGCATGTTGTGAATTTATATACTTCACAAGCCCGAAGGAATAAAAAAAATACCATCTTCCATACAATTTTTTATCACCTGTTTAAAACCAACCCCTGAAGGGATTTAGGGGGCGAATTTACAAAAATCCTTTCTTGGTGCTCACTAGGCACTTTAATGCAAAATTGCATGCTTCTAGAGGGCTTGGGCTGTACGTTGTCTGTCAGTGAATTTAAGCATTGATGTCATTGACATAATTATATTTAAATTACTTGATTGATGTATTTAAAATATTCACTGACCACTGACGTGACTGACAGCGCCATCTCGGGGCAAGAAAAGAAAGTTAATACTACATCATAACATCATACTTATGTATCTACACTAATATTATAGTAATACATAGTATAAAGCAAAGTCGCTTCCCGCGTCTGTCTGTCCCCTGATTGCGGCGGCCTCCCGATACACTCCCTCCCGCATAAGTAGGATTCGCCGACCAAGGCATACCCTCACTATCCCCGACGACGCCACTACCCTCCTCCAGGAGAGCAGTAAGGCCACAAGTACTGTCAGACGACAGTACAAGCCCCGACATCCGTCCTTCCGTCCTCGCCGTCGAGGCCCGTCGCGACGCTCCGCACCATCACCGTGCCCGCCCCGACCCTCGCTCGAGCCAGCCCGCGCAGCTGAGCCTGTAGTTTTAAATTCGCCCCAAAATAATAATAATACCGATCCAGCCTGTCGCTTGCTGTCCTCTTCCAGCGACGCCCTGAGCCGAGGTCCGAACCCCGTGGGAGGGTGCCCTTAGCGCTGTCGCTTAGTTTTTAAGTTTATTGTTTGCCCTGGCTGGAGGCCTTAATTCAAGGCATCCACAGGAAAGTCCGGTTAAGCAGTAGCCATCCTCATACAGGATAAACTGCGAGATGCCATAGTAAAAAAAAAACAGCGTCTGTCTGTCCCTATGTATGCTTAAATCTTTAAAACTACCGAACGGATTTTGATGCGGTTTTTTTTAATAGATAAAGTGATTCAAGAGGAAGGTTTATATACATAATACATGCATAATATAGTAGAGAAACACTGATAATTTTAGAGGTTTTTAATGTAAGGTCGTAAATAAACAAATTTTTTTGCGCTTACATTGCAAAAGCTGGCTGAACCCTACGAGATAGATCAAAATAATGTACTACAGTATTGTACACCTTAAAAAGGTCTACAAAAGAGTCCGCGATGGTATATGTCTATTTCTTATGGATAACCCACAATAACCATTTTTTATCCTTTACTTATTACTTATTTACGAAAAAGCGATTTTAAGCAATACAGCATTAATCCTTATACAATTAAGTATCTTAAATAAATTGTGCATGTAATATAGATTAGTATTGCCCTTTACAGCATGTAATTTAAATGAATATTTTCGAAGATATTACAGATTTAAAATGCAGGGACATAGCGGTTGCATCGGCGGCGGCGGTACAGCCGGGGGGCCGGGGGGCATACAATAAAAAACAAACTTAATTTTGCGGTTCGATTCCTAGACCCGATTACTGTACCAACCGCAAATAATAAGTTTGTCGATTTGATAGTGTACGTAATGACCGTAGGTTATTTTATTACCGCGTAAAAAAATTATAACCCATGAATTTCCGACATCCACGCGGGCGAAGCCGCGGGCAGAAGCTAGTTTCTAATATACCTAATTCGGACTATCTTCTATATTTATTAGTTACACGGATTAAAACTAATTACAAACATTAAAAACCAGTTTGTTTAAACACATGCACATAAAAGAGAAAATATAAAATCATCAAGTTGAGGTAAAAAGTTAACAACACTTTCAAAACCCTCTCACAGTACTTCTGACATGCCAACAAAATCTTCGTCCGCAAACATCGTTTGTTGGATTAGAACTTAGCACGCGCAGAGACGACCCAGAGTGCAGAGGCTCAGCAAACAGCTTGGGTATTTTGCCGCGGCAGTAATTGTTTGGGACAAAGTACTTAGCGTCTTGCAGCCCTTACAGGTTATGGTCTCTTGCTCTTACCTCTAACAATTATGTCCCTATGTATACCTCTATAAATTAAGTCGGACAAAGGAATAATAACTTTTTTAACGCTTAAAGAGAAACCTAAGGAACGCTTTTGAACCTTTCCCAATAAAACCTTGAGTACCTTAACCTTAAGTAAATAAGTACATAAGTGTCAATGCTGCCAGTCTTCTAGGCACGCTTTTAGAAACGTCTGGCAATTATACTTCCTTATGTGGTAATATAAAACCTTCGGAGTGCTTGCATACACAGGAGCGATACGAGTCAACGGCAGCCGTGGACAATGTGCCGCTCGTGTGTATAAGCACTTAAGTGAGAAATGACAAAAACATACTTGTTCATAATTTGTTTTTATTTTTTTAATGCTACACTCACATAAAGTGCATAAATATTAACTAAATATTTACTAACTGGTTGGTTTTCCTTAACCAAACCAGTTAGGTACTCTTTCCGACATCCAGGTAGAAGCTTGCTTCCAAGGATCAGAGTTACTAACTGGATTATATTGTTCGAAATGACTCCAAATGGAACTTAAGTCCGATGGGGATTTGGTTGATGAACTGCCTGCTTCAGTGGGTGCCACCGTAGTTGATTGGTCAACAGTTGCTAGCGTAGTTTCGTCGCCATCTTCGTCTCGCTTCATTCTGAACGATGCCGAGTGAATGGAGCCGATCAAGCAAATGAAGAGAAGGGTGCTGACGAAGTTCACCTGGAAACATTTGAATTTTCCTTTATAGTTTAGTGGTTTAGGCGTGAAAAGGTAACATACAGACAGTCAGACAGACATTGCAGACAGAGTTACTTTCGAATTTATAATATTAAGTATAGAAGTTTGGATTGGTACCGTCAGTTCCAAAAATATGTACCTATACACGGACCATTTGAAAGTATACAACCATTGTTCCAAAATTGTGTACCCATGTAAAGCTACAAAACATAGTTTCAAATGTATTTCACCAAAACGAAGTTTACACTTGTGCCCAAATTTTTTACTAATTATTTATTCATTCTATGACCAAAACAAAATTATCTACACAAGTCTCACAAATATGTTTACAGTATCAGCATCTGCCTAGCCTTTTCCCAACTATATTGGGGTCGGCTTCCAGTCTAACCGGATGGAGCTGAATACCAGTATTTTACATGGAGCGGCTGCCTATCTGACCTCCATAACACTGGGTAATACGATACCCATTGGTAAGCCTAGTTATCAAACTTTCGGGCTTCTGAGGACCCGGAACGACTGTCAAAGATCTAAGAATGAGAGCCGGGATGATATGATATGACGAAATATGTTTACAGTAATCGTTTAATAACATTGTAGAAGAACAAGAATTTTATTTTTGTCCTTTTCGTTTCATACTCCCGCAACGATGGCTTTTGGTCTTTGATTTGTTTTTGTTTTGAACGATCACTGTGGATAAGACGTTTAGGTACTTCTTGTTGGTAAAACTATTACTACTATGTTAAGATTTTTTGAATTTTGGCCATGGCGACCAATCTCAGCGGAGACTAGCCTTCAGCGCGGAAGATATTATATTTCACACGTGTGCACACAGACAAAGGTGCACTTTCTCTTCCCTTACTCTCATAGCCCGATGGGACGGCAATCCGACACGTTCGGAGAGAGATCAGGTGCAAGACTTTCCGAGGCACGGGGGTGTGTACTGTGTATCACACCGCCAACTCCCAAACTCCGGGTTGTTTCTAAGAAATTCCTTGTGGAAAAACCCAATAACACTAAACGTAAATAAATACAATGATAAGATTGTTGACATTAAAATGGTTCTCTTTCTGTGTACCTATACTTCTTTTTGAGACTGACCATGCATAAAGCATTTTAAAAATAGAATAAGGACCAATCTGCACTGATATTGCATTCTGAACTCGAGTCTAGTATAATACATATATTTTGAGACAGATTGAGTTGGAGGGTTCGAAAAAGATTCGTATGTAAACTTTCTCGAACCCTCCGGGGCGGTCGCTAGCGCGTATTCTTTAGGCTCGAAACATACTACATAGTTACGGTTACACACGGTATGGGATAAGCCTGACTGATCTCAAGGTAGAACTGACCACGTACCTACCTATACGGTAACCTTGCAATGCCAACTAATTGTCCACACAGAAATACCTACATAACGGTTTACCACAATCAGCACCCTAATTGCGTAACACACTATCAATTTCAATCTGAATAATTTTGAAGAATATTGATAAACCATTGCTTCATAATGCTCGAAAAATTGTCTGCTCAACAACGTAAATGACTCGATGAATGTTGTTGAACTGTCAAAATATAAGCCATTGCTACTCATAGTGTGAAACGCAATTACCCCGCAGGAGTATAGGTAGCTCTCTACACTTCGCCAGGTTTACTATAACACTAATATTCTAAAGAATCCCTATTATTATTTATAAAACAATTCTTACCTTAAAAACCATTGTGAAGACTTCTTGTACGAAAGGTTCTGCGCCTCGGAATTTATATAAAATTCATATCTATTTTCGTGAACATTACAATAATTTTCATCGTTAGTAATCTAATTGACACGTTTGATAACATAATTACTTTAAGTTTTCATGTGATACAAGTTAATTCGGTGTCAGTAACCTTCCATTTCCTCATTTCCTGTTACGTATTTGCTAACCTTGTGCTAACTGTAATTGTTTTCTCGATAATTCGATCGTATTATTTATAGCGTCAGATCTTATTATGACACGCGTGTCATTGTGTCAAACTAAAGAAGAGAGATGTTTTAATCAGCTTCCATGAATAATATTATGACATACTCGACCGTGATCAATTAAGGGTTAGTCTAGCGATGATTGAAAATTGTATTGCCAGATAGTTCAACAAGCGTTATATAAATTCTGTCACAATTGTCGAAAAAAAAATTGTTTTTCAACACTCTTTAAAACACGTTCAACAGTGGTTCTTACTACACCGCATTTAAGTTCAAAATGCAATGTATTGAACACGTGTGCTTTTTACTTTGCATTCCCGCACTAGTGCGGGAAAGTACGACAGGGTGGATTTTTTGGACGGGGCAGTAAGGCCATGTTTTTAATAGGCATTCAATAATTTGCAAATCTGTGATTTTAAAGTAATTAGGTAATAAGATGATATTGTAATTTAAATTTTATTCTATACAGGGTAGTAGGGGACATCGACGCGCAACCATGGATTCAGTACATGATTCTGCACCGCCCTGCGTTGAAATTTTAGACGGTTATTAAATTTAAGTGTAACGGTATTATTTATTATTACAAACGGCCTTTACATTGTTTAGTTTTATTATAATCCTTAAAACGGAAAATAGTGGCCACTATTATCGTATAATCTTGTGGAGCACAACATAAATTGCTTATTTTCTGCATTTTCATTTTTAAATAAAAGAAATAACCAAACAAACGATGAGGGTGCACTGCACGGTCAGAATCATGTATTGAATCACAGGTTCTTGGTCGATATCCCTGCCACTCTGTATAATAGTTGATTCGCTGTAAATCTATGCTTGACGTTGAATTACATTTATTTAGTTTGTATTTTTTTTGTCTTTCGTAGTACGAAAAGCGAACTCAGAACGTATACGAGAGTATTTTAGTAGGACACAGCTAGGACGTAAAAATGCTGAGCATTCCAGTTTGTCCCAATGTTGCGACAGCGGGACGGTAAAGTGGAATAATCCAAAATATCATATTATAAACTTAATCAGCCTATAATGTTTCCACTGCTGGGATGTGTCCATGTGTGTGTGGTGACCTCTCTGTAAGAGACCATAATCATATGGGCCATAATCCACCACGCGGGCCCAGTGCGGGTTGGTGGATGTCACATTTCTTCGAATTATTGGTTCTAGGACATGTCCTTCTTTTATGCACTAGTTGTACAATCTAGATGATGCTGCTTCGTAGACCTACCCTTAATCAATCATAAGTATTGATGCACAGAATTCATTGTACTATCAAGGATGATGCCGCGGAAAGTTGTGACCTTGCTGACATTGGTACTGTGTAATTTGATTTTTATGTTCACATCGGTTTACTAACTATCCCACATTGTACTTTTTAACACTGATAATTTGATAGATAGGGATTGCAATCAGCACCCTAATTGCGTAACATATCGACGGTTAAGAGGAAATAAGGTATAAGTGACAAAAAATGAAAAGTTCAGGAGAGCCGTTCAAAGTTTTAAATTTTAGAAAAACTGACGTATTTTTGTCATTTATGTTTTTTTTTTTTGCTTGGGTTTAAATGCCAGAAACTCATCGTAGAGCCATGGGAGTAAGCGCATTCGAAAGAGCGGAAAATTTTACGTAGGATGGCATATATAACACGTTTTTGACCAAAATGTCGCTTAGCCCTACTTCCTTTTTACCGTCGATATCTACTATCAATCACAATCTGAATCATTTTGAAGGATATTGTTAATCAATTGCTTCATATGTTCGAAAAATGTGTCTGCTCAACAACGTAAATTACGCAATGAATGTTGTTGAACTGTCAAAATGAAACCCATTGCTACTGATAGTGTGTTACGCAATTACCGCATGTTACGCAGGTTGTGCGTCTGCCTTGTGTTCACCAACATTTAAATCAACTTTACTGATTAAATATTTAATCAGTTCTATATGAGCGACATACTCTGCATTACCCCCAATCATTGTTGTCATTTTAAATGTCACATGTATCTAAAGCAAAGCACGTCAATACTAACTAAAATTTTTATGAATTTATTTTCCAGGCAATGTTTCTTCAACTCAAATCCACAGCAGAATCAGTCGAGACGAACCGATTTAAAAGAGACGATGACATTACCAATATAATCCCCCAGAAGCCTAATATTTTTAAACGCATGTGGCTTCACATTAAATATTTTGTTTTCCGTTGCTACTACATAACAAAGAATTTATTGACTTATACACTTAATCCCTTTGCTGGTTCGATACCACCTATGGATTCCAAAGCGGCAGCGTTATATAAGATGGGAATTGATGCTATCCATGTTATGTAGTCCTTGTGTAGAGTTAATTCCCAAGGACATTGTACCCCCGCTGTTGTTAATGTATGTTTTTTAATTTAACTTATATTATGTGTTCTGTCATAAATGCATGTACTATAATTAAGTATATTTCGTTGGTTGAAATAAACGTTTGTTATTAAGTAGATATTAACTCGTTTATTCAAAATCACATCTGATCCATTTTTAAACATTTCTTAAATAATAATATATTAAAAATATAAAAACAGGATACCTAGGTGGTTAGGGCTCCAATGACAGGAACCTCCTCACAAGTTAACCAAAAATATAAAAGGAGCAAATCCATAATTTTGTGCATGCAAACATATCCGAAGTGAATATACATATTACAAAGGAATGAGCATAACGACTAGCTCTGCACTAGCAGAGCTAGCCGCTACCTAGTAGCGATAACTAAGCTACTTTCAAAAACTTATCATAATTATTATGCGCAGTATGCACGCGGCTTTTCTTGCAAGTAAACTTATGAATTGTTTTTAAATCACGCTTATTTAATTTGTTATAATATAATATCGATACTATTTAAAATTTGTAAATTATTAGAAGACATTTTTCATTAGGAGGAATCTATCGGTTCCCAAGAATCAGGCATTCCTTGCTTAGTTTGGGAGTCAAAGGCATCAACTATGTATAATAATTACTCACAGCTTAAACGTACAACAATTTTGTACGCATTATAATTTTCTATTCATTTTACTATAAAAAAAAAATTAAGAGCGTTTATAATAATAATTTACCGATTTTAATGAAACTTCTTACGCATAAGCAGGATACAAAGGTCTAAAAAGTTAGTTAAAAACATTTTCTAAAAATAGTGTTACAGCCAAATTAGACCGATTTTAAATTTTTCCATAGAAACAGAGATTTCCAGTTATCTTTTTTTAAATAAGACATTTCGAAATTTCATTAAAATCGATTCATTCATTTTGAAAAATAAGGGCTTGAAAGTTTGTATGAAATGCCGTACGTCGTAAATTGTTCTGCTATTGTGTGTAGGTAATAATATTCGACCCCAACATAGTTGGGAAAAGGCTAGGAAGATGATGATGATGATGACTCTTATTTGATATCGTTTTATACCCGCGTTTAATAGAAGTAAATCACGAAATATTTCAAAGAGAAGTCTGTAGACTATTTTTTTTAAATTCCTTGTGTGGTGCGCGTCATTTGTTTTTACACCGTCACCAACGAAAAAGTCGGTCTATAATAACCAACGGGAGGTATCTGTGGGTACATTGTATTATTTTGGTGTTTACTTTTTGGGCAAAAGAAACTCGAGGAGTTAGTATAGGTACAGACTCATACAATTTCGTCGCCCAATCGCAATGAGAGACCGCAGCTACACGACTGGTTGCTGTGAAACTCTGTGAAGGCGGAAAGGTCGCCATTTAAGGAAGTGACACTCGGATTTGTACCTATCAGAGTTGTAGAAGCTCGCAGCTCGGTGTAAATATCTTGATATAAGTTCAATTATTGACTACCAAAGGAAGAGTTGCAATTACTAGATCAAATTGAAAACTGTAAGGTTGATTCTAAACAAAGATGATTAACTGTAAGACGGTTTTCACTCGGCACCGAATACCGCTCCGATGTGCGGTGCTGCGGTTTTTAACTTTCGTCTGAGACCGCACGGAGATGTGGTGTCAGAGTGTTATACCCTGCGGTTTATGTACCTCTACAAATCAAGATTATACAGTCAAAGTTAAACAGCAACACCGCACATCCAAACGGTGACCAGTGCGCCTAATTTTAAGCTTTTTTTAAAGCAAAGCCGTGGCGGGTGTTGCTTTTTTAAAAGCAACAGCCGAACTGCAAAAAACGAGCTGAACGAAACGAGCTGGATGATGAACTGCAAAAAACGTAAGAAATGTCTGAATTTTACGGGCTACGGAACGTATTTTAGCTGTGACTGTACCTAGTTATATGATTTTACCTACTCAAGGTCAAAGTCAAAGTCAAAGCATTTATTTCAAATAGGCACATAAAAGGCACTTTTGAACGTCAAGGAATATGATGGTTATATACTTAAGAAGCTAATTTAATGACAGCATAATATAGATTATTACTAACGAGTAATTTATTAATTTCCCAAACTGTCGTGTGATGTAAATAAAACAATCAGTAGTAAAGTAATCACACTAACGTTGTGACTAATATATTATTTGAGTGAGTTATTGTGATGTGATTCAGCAGGATCTGCGTGTCACCTCCGGCGAACGCCTATTACTCAATTTAGGCTACGACCTGCAGGGTGGTCAAAACTTCAAAATTATTATCTGCTGAGGATTATCATTATTTTTTAGAGTATTATTCAAGTCATAAGTACCTACCTACGTTATAAGTTTTTCTTGGACATTGCTGACATCAGTAAAGGAAAACTTCTTGAGGAAATCTTTACTTATGTTAATACTAGCCTTTGTCCGAGACTTCGTTCGCGTGGAAGTCGTATGACAAAACAATATGCTAAAATAACAGTCACATTTTTCAAAACTTCTCTGTAACGTTACGTTACGTTAATTTTTTGAAAAAAATATCGAGTTACACTAAGATTTTTTGAAAAAAATAATAACAGCTATAACGTAACCTACAGAATATTCAATCTAGTTTAACGTATATCACACAGTTTTCAACGCGTGGACATACGTTGTCATAGGTTGATTGTAGGAGTTACCTACTTATTCACTTGTACTAAGGTCCAATTTAGAATAAAATACCTTTTTCATTAATTCATTGAAAAAGTACTTCGTTATGAATAAAACAAATTCTGATATAAATCACACTAATATTATAAAGGCGAAAGTTTGTGAGTGTGTTTGTTACTTCTTCACGCACAAACGGCTGAACGGATTTGGATGAAATTTGGCACACAGTTAATAACCAGGATGTTATATCTATGTTCTATGTTACGGGTTATTGGTTTTCACACTTAGTACATCAAGGTGGACCATTGTGCTTGGGCCATGGTGGCCGTCGATGATTATTCCAACCCCCCTCCTTCCTCCAGAAGCTGATTAAGTCTCCTGGTCTGTTGAGAACATCAGTGTCAGATCTGGGTGTCCTGAGGTTTTCTTATTTCATCTGGGTGACGCCTGTGCATTCAAAGAGCACATGCGCAACAGTTTCATCAGCCTCCATGCAAGCCCTGTACAAGGGACTGTCCGTTATGCCTATTGTGTGGAAGTGTTTGTTTAGCAAGCAGTGTCCCATGATGGTCCCCGGCACCAGGTGCAGGCCTTTCCTGTCCAGGCATAGTAAGCGTCTGATTAGCTTGCCATCAAATGATGGCACGGCTTCCTTGGACTGCCTACATCCCGGTGACGACGTCCACCAGCTCTCTGCTTGTGTGTGGGTGTACTCCTGTTGCCACTTGCGTAGTTGGTTGAAGGGGATGGGCACGACAGGCTCCGGTCCACAGACCGACGTACTAGATGCCCTTCTGGTCAGCTCGTCAGCTGCATCGTTTCCTAGCGATCCACTATGTCCTTTTATCCATTGTAGTGTCACTGTATTGCGGTTCGATACGGTTACCTGTTCAAGCGCATTGTGACATTCTAGTACCTATTAGGTTCGAAATGATGCATTTTTTCATGAGTATACGAATATGGGTGTCCGTAACTCTCCTGGCTGCTATGGCATAAGCCGCTTGTATTAACACACACTCCGCTTGGTAGACCGTGTTGAGCATTCCCAGCAGTCTGCATACTTTTATGTTGAGGTCGTGTGAGAAAACTCCGACTCCAGTTCCACAGTCGATCTTTGAATTTACACTGATAGATATCAGTGTAAATTCTCTACACCTTCAGGCCTGAGTAGTCGCACTGCTCCTCTTTAAGCGCTATGTTGTAATGTTTTTGAAAGCAGTATTGTTTCAGGGCTTTGTCGCAAGGTAATGCCATCATTGGCTGACGTTTGATCGCATCTTCCTTTAATAAGTGCTTGACCCTGGAGTCTTTGCTGGGGTTTCCTGATATATATAGCCCAAAGGCAGCCAGGGCCGCCTCTTCCCGCACGATGAGGTGTAGGGGCGGCAGTCCAAGCAGAGCCTGTAGGGCAGCGGTGGGTGTAGTTCTCATGCAGCTAGTGATTGCCACACAAGCGAACCGCGCAACTTTTTGAGTTCTCTTTGGTCTATGCTCAGGTCTGTTCTGGGCCACCAGACTAGTGAGCCGTATGTAATTATTGGACGGACACTGTGGTGTATAGCCAGTGACCCTGGGGCTAATCCTCCAATTCTTGCCAAGCATTCGCTTGCATTGCAGCAGATCCCTGTGGCAATGCAAGCGAATGCTGGCTTTTGTAGTGATAGTTTGTCCAAGAAGATGCCCAGGTATTTGATTTTAGTTGATAGGCTTAGGGTAGTACCAAAGAATCGTGGTAGTTGTAGTCGTCAGTTTCCTCTTTTTGTGAAGAGAATCAATTCGGTTTTTGTAAAACAGCTTTTAGCTTTCGTAAAAAATATTGTTTTCAGCATAACTTAAAAGTCATAGTAGAATATCTCTCGAAATAATAACAGCAAAATATTTTGCTAAATATTATTAATTTGAGAGTGTTTCTTTGTAAAAATGTCAGGTCAATAGTAAGTAAAGAAAAGTAAGAGGCATGACTGCTCATCTTCATCATCTGCCTAGCCTTTTCCAAACTATGTTGAGGTTGGTTTCCAGTCTGACCGGATGTAGCTGAATACCCGTATTTTACATGGAGACACACACACACCCAGTCCTGTGAGGTTGTTATGTTTTAAAAATAACCCTGTATAAAGTACTAGAGTGTTACTGTAACCAACAAAATTATATTTTTTCAAGAATGAATATTAAGGCAGGTATTATTTTATGGAATTTTAAACTATATTTGTGATACTTACTTCAATTTGAGACCTTATCTACTTTAGCTTTCATCCAAGCTTAGACACAAAAACTAGTGTTAGTCGCGTTTTTTTATTTTTATTTGGTAATGAGGTTAACGTAACAGTCAGAAAGTTAAAATCTAAAACAAAATAAGTAATGTAAGAGTAATTTTTAGAAAAATGACTCTTACATTAATGATTTTGTTTCACGTTGGGTCGATAGATTAAAAAGTAATACCAAGTCTGTCGTTACATTAACCCATACATTGCTCATTCTCATAAAATGTGCAATACATCACAAAAATGAGTTGAAATGAAAAAAAACTGGTCTGATTTTGTTAACGTACTCGCCATTTTTTTCAAGATATCGTGATTTTAAAGACACCAATCGATAGAGCGGAAAATTTGCAGTCGAACTGTATATTTAACTCAATTTAGTCATTTTGGCGGTTACATTAATTGATATTACAACTGACGATATTTTAAAAGGTTAAAACTGTTACTATCTGAAATAATAGTAAAATTTTGGCTCGTCTTTGTACAATTTTCGGTATTTTTTTTATAAGAATTTGAACCTAATGCAATACTTTTCATCGCCCATTCCAAATACCGTGATAATTTGAAGCCTACAGACTGACCAGACTTATAGAGGATATATATAATAAATCATATTGGGAATTTTTACCAATACAAACCATTTCTGGTTTAATGGTACAAAACAAACATAAAACTGTAATATGTATGCATAAATAAATAATAATAACTTTATGCCCCGCTTTTCAAAAAGTAGACTCAAACGAAACTAATAAAAGTTTATAGATACCATTACTTTATCAATGTGTAATTTTTATTTCTGTAAATTGCGGGAATCCTGAGAAAACGAGGTTTTTATTTCTTAGTAGCGTTTACGACATACAGCATTTCATACAAACTTTCAAGCCCTTGTTTTATCGAAATAAATGAACCGATTTTAATTAACTTCATACGAATAAGCAGGATACAAAGGTCTAATAAGTTAGTTAAGAACATTTTCTAAAAATAGTGTTACAGTCAAATTAAGACCGCTTTTAAATTATCCATAGAAACAGAGATTTCCAGTTATCTTTTTTTAACCGACTTCAAAAAAAGGAGGAGGTTCTCAATTCGGTTGTTTAAATAAGACATTTCGAAAATGTTCTTTATTAACTGTTTAGACCTTTGTATCCTGCTTATGCGTATGAAGTTTAATTGAAATCAGTTCATTCATTTCGAAAAACAAAGGGCTTGAAAGTTTGTATGAAATGCCGCCTACGTCGTAACAACAATATTTAATCAATCATTATAGTTACGGCCAATCGCTATGATAACATATAATAGGCGTGCATGCAGCGGCGCAGCAGGGCTGTCGAGGTGGGGCCAGGTAAAAAATAAACCATTTTCGCTGCCTCACCCAACGACGCCACGACCCTCCTTACTACAGGAGAGTAGTAAGGCCACCAGTACTCTTAGAAAACACAAGTCCCGACAGCCGTCCTTCAGCCCTCGCCGTCGAGGCCCGTCGCGAGGCCCCATACCATGTCCGCCCCGACCCTTGCTCGAGCCAGTCCACGCCGCTGAGTATGTAGTTTAAATTCGTCCCTAAATAATTCCGATCCAGCCTGTCCCTTGTTGCCCTCTTCCAGCGAGCCGAGGTCCGTACCCCACAGGGGGAGCCCTTAGCGTGTAGTCGCTTAGTTTTTAGTTTTTTTTTAAGCCCTGGCTGGAGGTCTTAATTTATTGAAGCAACCAGACGACAACCTCTCTCACTGCTGCTGCAGGTATAGTAGGTACTTTCTCAGAGTTCCTCATTGAAGCAATGTCTTGATCGATGTGCATTCAGACAAGTCCATTCAGACGAGTCGATTTTATTTTACTTATTACCGTTTGGAATTATTTTTTACCTTTGTCAAATAAAAAATTAGAAAATGTATGTTTATTAACAATTTCGGCAGTAAAACCTAAATACAAAGGAGTCATCCTAACTATAATAATATTATAAATACGATAGTAAGTTTGTTTGTTTGTTACCTTTTCACGCCTAAACCACTAAACCGATCATCCTGAAATTTTGTATATACGTTGTCAGGTGTACAGAAAAGCAAATAGGGTACCTTTCATCCCGAAAAAAAAAAAGGCTGTTCCCGAGGAAATCAACAATAACGTTATTATGATAATAGATGGCGCCACGTATCTTTTGTCTTGATCGCAGACGAAGTCGCGAGGGACAGCTAGTAACAAATATTTCAATGGGTAATTAAATAAATAATTAAAACAGTGAAATGACAGTGTCTAAGGTAGACTGGTAGAAAATGCCCAAGGCATTAAGTCCGCCTTTGTACAGTTTTTACTTGTGCATAAAGTTTATAAAATAATTACATGGCCGGTTAACAAATCGGAATTAGTTGGTAAGACATCTAACATGCAAGTAGCGCTCGCCGGTCGGTGGTAAGGTAATAGGTAACCCATTTGGTCAGGGTCAGGTTAACTAAGCTAGGGCTAGCTTACCAACCACAAATACTAATTAACCAACCACTAGCACTAATTTACCAACCGCCGAAAAATTTAATTAGTGTCCGCCATAGACTTATAAAAAAAATGAACTCCGCGCCACGCATATCGAACGTGAAGCACAGTAAGTATGCCGGGACCGCTTGTACAAACACGCCTCACGCTCACATTTACACCATTGCATGCCGACCGGCCGCCATTACGTGACACGACAGCGTCAATCGTCAATCACGCACACATAGATCGGTACGGGTGCTTCACTTTCGATATGCGTGGCGCGGTTAGTGGAAGTGCTCAGGTGCCGTTCGTCCAAGTGCTGTTGAAATCAGTGCTCTGAGTGGAATACCTCATCTTTTTTTATAAGTCTATGGTGTCCGCTATTTTTTCTACTGATCATACTCGTAATAAACCTCCCTATTTCCTAATGTTCAAATAACAGTTGTAAAAATGACTACCCTAAATTATAGCCATTTACCAGCTAGTTTGGTGAATGTTAACATACACCAGCTGCGCTTCATACAGTAACATAAACCTAACATTTTGTTACTAATTTACGATTTGACGTGGTTAACCAACCGTTAATCCAATCATTGCGATAAAGGTTTATCATACTTATAATAAAATAATAGCATAGCCTACAGTAGCTCATGTGGAAGTTAGTTATATTTTTTTTCATTTCGGTTCAGTGAAACGTGTATGCGTTAAAGTACCTGCATCTTACAATCGAAAGTGTCTAAACATAGAATGGAAATATGATAATATTTATTTACTTAAATAAATTCAAAGTTCTTTGGCGCGGCCCTTGTCCAACACTGTCTATCGTCCCCAGTTTTGTCTCCTCGGTTGATTATACTGACTCAAGTGCGCCACAGTGAATTCATAGCTTCCTCTTGATCCTTTGTGACCAGTAGGAGTTAGTACGTTGAGCGCTCAGCACACACATTATCGGTGATAACAATATACCTAAACTATTATCTAAATAGCCATTGATACATATACTGGTTACACTGTCGACGAACGTTGCTATGGATTTGCGACTGAAGATTTTCCTATGTCTTGTAAGTACAGTATAGTTTTTTTTCTTTAGATTAAAATATCTTTAATTTGCACGAAATATGGTACAGACGCCAGCACATCAAGCTACTACAATCTGTCAAATTTCTTTAATAGCTATTTCACATTTATCACTAAAGCATAAGGTTCAAAGTTGATTGGGAAAATTTTACAGTTTCGGGTAAAAATTACTTAAATAGAAATGGTTCCACATATTTTGCTTACTATCTTAGAATTAAATTTAAAAAAACACTTATAATAAGATGATTTGATGAAAAATACCTTAAACTACAATTACAATTGTTATTCCAAGTCAAAGTCAAAGCATTTATTTCAAATAGGCACATAAAAGGCACTTCCAAACCTTCGTCCTTCTTATTGCTACTGAGATCATTAATTGATCAAGATACTTTAAAATTAAATGTAGTAGATACGTTAATTAAAATACCTTCAGCTGTAGGTGTTAAAATGCGTGTGTTTATTTATCTTTCCAGTTCATCCTTGCCGTCGCGTCGGCTCTTCCTTTGGAACACAAAGATGGGTTCCGGGAGAAGCGTGATGTGATGGATTCGATGAAGAATGCTTGGGGTGAGGTCGTAAAGACGCTGGGCGATGCCGGGGACGCAGTCGTGCATGTATTCAAGCCGACGGAGAAGTCCGTGGTTGACAAAATAGCAGACGGGTTCAAGAATATTTAACAGATTAACCAGTTATTTGCAATATTGACTAGTGTTTACGGAAGAACTAGTATAATTGACGTGGTATCTTAGCGGTGGTTATAAATATTGTCCTTATTAATATTATAGATTAGTCTATTGTACGACTATTCTGTATTTACTTACTTTATTAAGTTACTTTAGCTTTTGACCTTGTTAGTACCTACAATACCTAAAAAAGTTAAACTATTAATTAACTTGATGTGCTATTAATTAGCTTCGCTCGTGTGTGTTCTTTGGCATTACGAGCCAATGGAAACGTGAAGTCATGATGTTTTCGTTAGAAAACTTGCTTGAAATTGTGGAGTGATTTCCAACAGGCCTTATTTTCCACCCGATTGGAGATTTCGACGGAATCGGAGTCAAGTCAAAATCACACCTGTAACCGTCAATAGAGACGATGAGAAGTTCGATTTCCTATAATAAAAGATGTATCAATAATCGAATTTCATTCAAACCGCCTTAATTCCACTTCATCAACATCATCGCCAGCTTAGAATAGTCCACTGCTGGTCATAGGCCTCTCCAATTTTCACGCTATTCGGCTCGGTTCGCGGCAACTCATCCAGCTGCTACCAGCCACCCTGCAAAGATCGTCGCTCCACCTAGTCTGAGGGCGACCCACCTTACGTTTGCCGATTCGCGGTCTCCACTCAAAAACACGTCTACCTCAATGGTCATCGGTTCGACGGCTAATATGGCCGGCCTAATAATTACACTTATTTTCATACAATTATTTGTAAAAAATTGTTAAGTAAAATGATTTGCACAAATGAAAATAAAATCTACTAAACTCGTGTATTTTGGCGAATGTGTCTAGTAGTCTAATAGTCTGATGACGGAGCAGGAAAGTGTTCATAGGATTTTGGCCTTACCTATCGTAGAAGCTGGATTGATCACATCAATACTAAGTGGAAATCTCGATACGCAGCAAAATGACCTCAAAATTGCGGTGCTTCCTCCTCCACCGCACATGCGCATCACAGACCTCACTTGGCCTAATGAATGCTTTGATCCTTTAGCTATATATTGGTGTAATTTAATTTAGGGTGGAGATGATAGATATGAAGCTGCAACACCAAACTGTATCCCCGATCTTGTTATCATTGGTTGTTTTGACTTGCCTACCTCCCACTATGGAAGCAATTTTAAAGACGTCAAAAAGTAAGTACCATACGTGTATAATAATATTACTTTACAAGAGAGAGAAGTGGAAAGAGAGTAGGGAGGCCTTTGCCCTGCAGTTGAACATCAGGCTAATAATAATAAGAACAGGATACAGATAGCATTTTCAGTGGCTGGGCTGCAACGCATTCGTCTCAGCACGGTCTCGTTTTGATTGACCGATGTCAATGATATTATATGAGTATAAATAAATATATACATATAATAAAATCGTAGCGAAGTAATTCTGTTTTTGAAATACAGAATTACTTTGCGGTCTGGGAACAATTTCAATGGTGAAAATAGAGTTTTTAGAATGTTTGTCTGAAGTATGTGGAAGCATCACGCAAATACTACTGGTAAAATGTTGCATAGATATTCCGTACAGACTGACCAATCAGTCTATATAAATACTCAGCTGTAAGTTATCATGATATTTGCTATGAGCAATATTGCATTCTGTTCGTACCTATTCCACGTTTTTACAGGGAATTTAAGACATTATTTTCTTAAGACAGACATAATGTTAAAATATTGTAGATAGTTACAGATTGCACCTTATAAATGGTTACCTTCACGGAGCTAAGCAGTCAATCAAGACAAATGCTACGTGACGCGAACTGTACTCTCACGGAACAACGGCCTGACCGGTGTGGGCAGAGCTAAGCTAATCACGGCAGGGCATGGCAATACTGCTGCAGGTACTGCTACATTCCACCGGGCGATAAATTGACAAGGAGGAGTGTCGCTTCTTTAACAATCAATCTGCCTAACCCATTCCCAACTATGTTGGGTCAGTTTCCAGTCTACCCGGATGCAGCTGAATACCAGTATTTTACATAAAGAGACTGCTTATCTGACCTTCACAACCCTGTTACTGGGTAACATTGTACCCCATGGTAAGACTGGCTGTCAAACTTTTGGGCTTCTGAGTAACGACTGGCAAAGACCTGCGCATGACAGCCGGGACCAACGGCGTTTCTTGCTTTTCGAGGCACGGAGGAGTCTCGATATGTAATGGATAGTCACCCATCCACGAACTGACCGCGGCAAGCATAGGTTAACCTTCGATCAACCCGTGCGACTGTTGTCATTTAGCCACGAGCCTCTATAGTAAATGAAACGGCAATGAATATTGTTTTAATATAATTTGCAAAATAATAATGAATCCGTCGCGTCCGGGTTACTTCTTAAGATGTCAAATATTAGGTAGGTAGGTACTGCTATCACACTGATAGTATAAAGGCGAATGTTTGTGAGTGTGTTTGATGTTTGTTATTTCTTCACGCTCAAACAAATGAACGGATTGGGATGAAATTTGGCACATAGATAGTTTATAACCAGGATTAACACATAGGACTTTTTATCCCGATATTCCCACGGGATCGAAATTTATGCGGGTGAAACCGTGGGGTAGTGCTAGTTTGACATAAAACAATATTGTTGCAGGAATTAAATAACCTTGTTTTAAGGAGACCTTGGTACGAACAGTAATAGGTATCAGCGTTCTGCAGTTTCTACCTACCTCCATGGGAAGAAGGCGTGAGTTTATGTATGTATGTATATGTATGGTACGAAAAGACAAATTGGGGTTACAATAATTAATTCAAGAGGTCGAGGTAGGTCTGCAGACAAGTTTCCAAGGTTGATGCAACTGTCTGCTAGCTAAACTTTAGCGTCAAACAATCAGTACCTACTTAATAATATTGGCACTCATCATTCGCTAAATTCTGCATAATTTCTCATGCCCAGTTCACATTATTCTCGTCCAGTAAGTAATTGTGACTATCAATTGTACCTGAATTGAAAGGCAGAATCTTATTCATAAAATAATTTGTAAGGTCTAAACATTATTTTGAGCCTTATAAAAGACGCGTCGCCGTATCTGGGAAATAATTTGATCATCACCATCGTCGTCAATCATACCTACTAAGTATCTCTTTTATTTAAAGCGATCACAAACAGGAGCGATGATATATTTGACCCCAGATTGACCGCGATCAGTGATTGTACGTTCGTGCCTACTTATGCGCAATCAGTTCTCGGTAAACGACCGAGACCAAACCGACCGAAAAATTCGTTACGTATGATTATACAGAATGAATTGTTTCCTCAATTTTAAAAGCCAATTTTACAATCTTAGAGATTAAAGAAGGCTGTCGCTGACTACAGTACGGCTAACGAGAGAATGCGTTCTTGACACCGGTCAGTTTCATACAAACGAATATGTGCTTCGCGAATCTGATCTTTATTAGCTACTAGAATTGTCACACTGACAGGTGTCAGAAACGCATTCTTTCGACGGCCGTATTGTAAGTAAATTTGTATGTAAAATAATTATGGGAAAACGAAGAGACACCCACCCATTCAAGAAGCTAAACTACCGGTTTTGTAAAGAATGAAAAAAAAAAGATTATTTGCCATAGAAACACGTGTTTAAAAAAGATAAGATAACTCGATTAATAAAAAAACAAAACAGATTTGTACTCACGAAGGTATTGGCGAAGCGCGCACTAAGAAATTTCGTCAATCTGTGAAACAATAGAAATGTAGTAGAGTCCGCGCACTGCGGAAAAAAATCGCTTGAGAATTCGCTTGAATTTTTTTTGTGTTTTTATAACTAAATCGCAACGATTAAAATCGTAGTGCGCTCATAACTTATATATGACTGTAAATCAATCAATTTAGATTCTCAAGAATCTATGTACCTAGTTAATGTGTATCTCCAGATTGCGTAAACCAGAAATTTAATGGTCAGAAATCATTACCTTCGTCATTTATTTATTTTCAGATCATAAAATCCAATTTGATAGTTAAGTACCTACTATCAAATTGGATTTTACGCCACACATACACACAAAAACGTATGTTTGTAATTCTTACCAACAAACTCAAAAACCAATCAACACTTCAATCTTCACTCAGCAATCATCACTTCTTCACCCTAACTTAATAAACTTGCTTTTATCAGTACTTTTCGGAACCTTGTCTGAACATTGTCACCGATAATATAATAATCTAGGCAATGTGGACAAGGAAACCAATAGTTTTTTTTTTTTTGGAATTCATCTTTCGTTAGCTTCCAGCGACTTCGTCCGCGTGAAATTTCTTGTTCCCCCGACCCAACCCGTCGCATCGCATCGCCTGCTATTACTTCGCTTAGCGTTCTTTCTGACTTTTTTTTTCTTATTTCCCGCCTCCTAATGGTCCTAGCGTGATGTTAAATAGCCTGTAGCCTTCCTCAAGAATTGGGCTAACAAATGTAAAATGAATGAATTTTTTACATCTGACTGGTAGCTCCAGAGATTAGCGCGTTCAAACAAACAAACTCTTCAGCTTTACTATTAGTATAGGTATATGTTACCGTTAGAATACGGAATACGTTAATATGCGCATTAACTAGGTAATCTTCAAATTACCGGGTACAATCTGTTAAAGTGTGAAATATGTTACCGGCCAAACCAGATTTTAGGATGAACTAGTTTCGCCTAGGCCACAGTTCTCATTCGCTCATTCTTGAATCCTATGTCGCCTATCGACCGACCACAACCATGCGACCTCGTGTAGGGAGAACTGGTTTGGCCTATGCTAGATTAACTCGTTAATCTGCACTCTGACTGATTTGTACACATTAGCGGTTACATATATAATAGATTTCGGGTTCCAAGACCGACTGGTCAGAGGTTATCACCTTGTGCTCTATATCAACATCAATATTTGTTATGTCCGCATATAAAAAGATCATAAATATAATTTGGAAGGCAGTTTTGTCTGACTGAGTCAAGAGTAAAGAGAAAAATATCAAACATGAGCAAGCTTACGGTGTGTAGTTTTTTGTTATTATTGTATAATTGTGTTGTGGGAAAAACATTGTGTTTAACCCGTCTGCCTTCAAGGCAAGAGTGAACAGGCATTTTCTGGGCACTATCGTTCCACCATAGACCTCATCCATCGCTTTCCATCAGGCGTGATCGAGGTTAGGAGAATTCAGCAAAAAATTCAGCAATAAAATAAACAAATGTGTTAAGGCGGATGTTCCGATAGTCTGTCTGTGTGATAATTCGTGATTAGTTTTACGTGATAGGTATGTATATATATATATTAATAAACAAGTAATACACTCGACTCCAATACGACCTCGCCTTCGACTCGGGTTGCAATTCAACCTCCAGGGTAAAGAAAAACTTATCTCACTTGTGTCATGTACTTACTATTCTTGTGTTTCAGATTGTTCTGCTGCTGGTAGCTCTGGTCGCCATGACCATCGCGAAACCTCAAGGTGAGTTCTTCTTCATATTCTACCTTCTACCCAAGTATAGTATCAAAACTTCATCGTAGCTGTTTGAGAAAAGATATTTGGTAATGCCCATTTGGATTGTTGTAGGGGAACTTAAGAGGGATAAAGTCAGAGAACCAAGTTTTTAAATGTTTAGACAAACTAACGTAATTTTTTTTCAATTTTCTAGGAGTTGACGTCGTTGATGGAGATCGTCAAGGTAATTATAACAATCTGTGATTTAAGCTCTTGATAGAGCTCCAAAAAACATATAAATACTTAGTATGGAAATAGTATTCTGTAAGAAACCTACCTATCAATTTAAACTTATATAAATACAAAAATATACTTATATCTAATTTATAAAAATAACAACACCACGTTGTCAGTTTTAATAAATGCACTAAATGTAAAGAATACAATAATTTAATTTTCTATGAAAATAAACAGCTTAGTTTAAAAAAGTGCATCTTTATCTTCAAACTTAATTAAATCAAAACTTGAAGATGTCAGAAGTGAGCCATGTATTGTTGTACATTTGAACCTACAAGGTCCTTTTGGCGCGAGGCCAACATACGAACAAACGTCGCCATCTTGTTTTTTTAATACAATTTCACTATAAATTTCACAAAAGTTTAGCAACAACCCCTGCGATTTTCTTACGTTTTTTTGCAATTTGCAGGAAGGTCAGTGCCCGGTTATATGTTGATTAAAATATGATTCGCGACCGTAATAAATGTGACTTTACAGAACTTATAATATAATCATTAGAATCAAAAGAATTGGTCGCAAATGTCATGATTTCACGAAATAATCATTCAATAGGCTACCTAATATGAACTTAGAGAGATGTACCTATTAATGGTTTTTATTGTTATAGGTAATTCTATAAATAAATTTGTGTTACGGCCGCATAGCATATTTACATCAACAAACAACCTGATACTGACCTGCAAATTGCAAAAAACGTAAGAAAATTTGCCAAAGGATCTTTGTAGTAAAGACGCCATCACATCAAGCTGCCCGAAACTGACTTTGAACCTATGCTTTAGGGATAACGTTGAAAATCAATTTGGCGTCTGTACTTTACAAAGTAGCTTTCAGAGACAGATTATAAAATAATTTTGTGTTTAATTTCTTTGCAGTGGATTTCGCAGATGCTGACCGCCAAGGTAATTATACAACGTTTTATCTGACCATATATGATAACAACGCATTCAGAATGCGTTCCTGACATTGTCAGTGCGACAAGTCTAGTAGCTAATAAAGATCAAATTCGCAAAACACGTATTCTTTTTTATGAAACTGACAGGTGTCAAGAACACATTTTCAGCTACAGCGCGCAGCGCGTTGCGTTGACGTGTTGACGTCAAAGCGGAACGCTATTATAGAAATAACGATAATCACGAAACGGGAATAATATCTAGTTCATACTCTACATAAGGGAATATCTGTCTGAATAAAGCGTGACACTAAATATGTACAAACATAACTATAAAGTAATTTATTTTTTTGCAGTTGATGTTGTTGATGGTGACCAGCAAGGTAATTTTACTTTATTTATTTATTTTTATTGGACTTAAAATAATAAATAATAAAATTTACACATACATATATAGAAAAAAGCGTGTTAAAAAAGATAGAAATAATCAAATGATTTGATTTGATTTGAAAGGGCATCAAATAATTTGTCCGAATCGCTATCAACCAATGATATTATTAGTGTTATCATTGCTATCAACAGGAAAAATACGCAAAAGGCTGGCAGTATTGCCCCGTTGTATGGCGATACTGATTATTTTTATTTGATATCTTTTGTCTATTTTATGAAGAAACACAACTTAAAGAAAAACGAAAGCACACACTTCCATTACCTACTATTAAAATCACAGAATGAATGAATGAATGAATTGCACCGATCCCAGCGTGGTTAAACCAGACTCGATTAATCGAATGAACCCCAAGATTCGCACTAGCTCCTGTAGCCTCATGTTCATGGTGCTACAGCGACCATTGCATATCAAGGAATAGACCGGGGGACGCGGTAATGGTAGGGAAAGACGTGCCCGTAGGATAAGTAAGGATTTAAGAGCCTACCGGATATGCATCCTAGAGCAAGCCTTGGACTAGTGGAGATATGGGTAATTATTATCTATGGATGGGCATCTTTTAACGACCTTGCCGCCATGTTGGTTCAGGTCAAGCTTCATCAGTGAGTCTTTTGGCAGGGCTCTACTGCTTTCTCTCTTTCTTTGTATGCCCTTGCTCTGCTGTGTTGTGTTAGGTGTTGCTGTTTTCAATGTCGTCTTCGGATGTTGCTGTTTTCAATGTCGGCCTCGGAAGTTTCGCTACTATCCGTTTCCGGTTTTTTGGAAATTTCACTAGCAACGATCTTGATCTTACTTCTGTCTTCCGCTGTATCCATCAAAAAATTGATTCCCTTGTCGAAGTACTTCATGTCCTGTGTTAAACAGATAAATTAAAATAATTCGCTTTTTTTTGTAGCCATTGTTTTTTTTTACTAATAAGGTGTTTGTTTATTTTTCAGTGAACTTTGTCGACCCTACTGGTAAGTATCTCTAAAATGTTCATTATTAAGCCCTACTTAATTCTTACTTGGGTACTTAATTGCTTACTTAGACAAAAGTGACCACCAGACACAACTTACTTTTGCATCATTTCGACACTGTATTCAATCGATTATTTTATTTTATTACCATTCATAAACAATGCAATTTAATGATGACATACTTAATATATTTTCTTTGTTTACAGTTGACCCCCGTGGACCAAACAAAAAATGATAAATAATATTACCTGTAGTTTTCTACTAAAAATGTTAATGCAATAATTTTAAGTAAACAATAAGAAATGTAATTGCTGTGTTACGAGTATGTATGTACCAATCACACACCAATTCTGTAAAATAAACCAAATTTTAATCATTTCTGAGGCTTCGTTTCAACAATACCTAAACTTTCAAAATAGTTGTAGGTAATACCCACTGTTACTGTTAAATATTAAATATAATAAAACATATTGCCTATTTATCCAGCTGCATCTGGTTAGACTGGAAGCCGACCAGAACATAGTTGGGAATAGGCTATCCAGATGATGACCTATTCATCCATGTCCTGGGATTATGTGTATGTAATTGTATCACCTGGAAATAAATATACCTACAGGGTGTAGGGACCATGAACTCAACACATGTTTCTAGGCCCCTAACGCAGAAATTTTTCGTCGGCTAAGCTATTACAAAAAAAAATCTGCTGTTTCATAGAAAAGTGCAATACCTACGCGTCAAATTGTATGAAATAACAATTTTTTTAATTTAATTTCGAAGTTGGGTGGTCCAAAATCATGTACTGAAACCATTTGGTAAAAGGTTGCGCGTCGATGTCCCTGTCACCCTTTAAACCTTTCTCTGTCACGGTTTACTATTGTGAAAGATCCGACTGACCTCTTCGATTGGCTAATGTGGGTCAAGTTCGGGCCAGCAGACCACTTATGATCATTGCCATGATGATTATGGACAAAAGCGGCCGAAAAGAGGTGCCCAATATTCGGCCGCTTTTGTCTATGTACTTATTAATGATCATTCAACTCATCCTGTCGCAGTCCATTGCTGGAGATAGGCCTCTCCCAGGTAGCGCACTACAACACCCTTCCCTCCTCTCCTCTTTTTGAGATTCATACTTAATACAAAACCCAGAATTTTGTTTTGCTTTTGATATTATCTGTTTGGTCATTGTAGGTCGAGTCTGAAAGTGGAAAGTTGTGTGGAAGTCTGTAACTGAAAAGTTGTGTTGAAATCGGGCATGTAATTCGGAGGAATGAGGATAATGTCGTGAGGAGAGTTTTGAGTATGAATGTCGATGGCTATGAGTAGGGGACGACCAAAGAAACTATGGATGGACTGTGTGAATGATGATATGGTTAGAAAGGGGGTGACGACTAATAGAGAAGTATGGAAGAAAAATACATGTTGCGCTGACCCCAAATAAATTGGGATAAGGGCAGGAGAATGATTGATGGTCATTGTAGGTCAATCTGCTATCTATCAAAATTGTACAATGGGTAATGATGAACCGCATGTGGTTTAATAGCAACCTTTATCTCTGAGAAAGGTTGCTATTCTGATAAAAAATCTACGAAACACTTTAGGTACACTTTACCATAATTTTTATTTGTCCTGGCTTTTGGTGCCAAATATGTCGTCGATCCTGAACCATTCTATTTAAAAAAAAGCAGAATCCTTATGTACCCGTGGTTTCTGATTTTTCGGTTGCGTTTTTAAAATCGGTCTGAGTGTTTCAGGAAATAGCCTTAAGTTGAATTTACTTCTGTTTTCAATACATTGAAATGACAGATTTTGATTATTCGTAATATACCAACCACTCATACCAGGCAATATGAAAACTTGAAAACTTCATCGGACTTTCAGAATTTGTACAGAATTCAGTCAAGTTGGTAGGTAAATGAACAATTGTTTTTTTTTTTTTTATATATATTTCTGTAACCAATAGCAACAAGAGCATACAAAAAAATCGGCCAAGTGCGAGTCGAAGTTGCACACTAAGTGAGGTTCCGTACCCTAATTGCTTATCACCCTATCAACCACAATCCTGAATGAATCAATTTTGAAATTTGAAGGGTTGCGATAGTCGTGGAGAGGATCCGGCAGTTGGGTCTCGAGGTGGCTCTGCACAAATCCGAAGCCATGTATTTTCATGGGCTTCGGAACGGGCCACCATCGGGATCGCAACTGACGGTAGGAGGGGTTCACATCGGCGTCGAGACGACGATGAAATACCTGGGTCTCGTCCTCGACAGCCGGTGGAACTTCGTGGAGCATTTCCGACGTTTGGCCCCCAAACTGGAACGGGCTGGGGCCGCTTTCAAGCGGCTCCTGCCCAACCTGAGGGGGCCAAACGCCTCCTGCCGGAGGCTTTACGCGGGGGTCGTGCGGTCCATGGCCGTATATGGCGCCCCGGTGTGGGCGCGTTCACTGCGGCTTCGAGCCGCCCACTACCTGAACGCACCCCAAAAGGTGGTAGCCATAAGGCTAATACGGGGGTACCGCACGATCTCGGGCGAGGCGGCAAGCCTCCTTGCCGGACTGCCGCCATGGGATCTGGAGGCGATAGTCCTCGCGCGCCTCTACGAGTGGCGCGCGGAGGCACTACGCCGGGGGCAAAACCCGCTTCCGCGGCAAATTGCTGCGGAGCGGACGGACCTCCGGCGCGATCTCATGGCGGCATGGAAAGCGCGACTGTCGCAACCCAGCGCAGGGCACGCCGCGATAGCGGCGGTAAGGCCCCTCTTTGAGGAGTGGCTACAGAGGCGTCACGGCGTCCTCACCTACCGCCTGACCGGTTCCTCACCGGACACGGATGTTTCGGGAGGTTTCTGCACATTATCAGGCGGGAGGAAACGCCCGGGTGTCACCATTGCGAGGATCGCCCAGAGGACACGGTGGAGCATACGGTGGAGGTCTGTCCCGCTTGGGCAGAACACCGCCGTGTCCTTGTAGAGGCGATCGGCAGCGGCGGCGACCTCTCGCGACCGGCCCTGGTCCAAGCCATGGTCCGGGGCGAGAGGGAGTGGGAGGCAGTCACCTCCTTCTGCGAAGCAGTCATGCTAGCGAAGGAGGTGGCGGGATGGGCGAGGGAGAGAGCGGAGAGAACCGCCCGTCCCAGCCGCCGCGGTAGAAGCCCCGGGCGTCGGGAGCCGCGTGACGACTCCCGGCCACCGTAGGCGCGGGCCTGCGGATGGCGAGTAATGGGTAGCTCGCCGTCCGATCAGGACCAGGCCTGTGCCGGACGGCGCGTATGTGTTCCACGCGCGCCTCAAAGAGATGTCAGCATGTAAGGAGGGGCCCGACAGGGCCGAAGCCTGCCGGGGCAGCGGGATTGTCCGAAAGGGTTACCACTGCCCCGGAACATAAAGGGCTAAGGAAGGAACACGGATGGGTTTTAGTCAGTAAGAGTCTGACACTCCCTTCCGCTCCACCCAGTACAATGGGTAATGATGAACCGCATGTGGTTTAATAGCAACCTTTATCTCTGAGAAAGGTTGCTATTCTGATAAAAAATCTACGAAACACTTTAGGTACACTTTACCATAATTTTTATTAGTTACTACTCAACAACGTGCGAGTAAATTACGCAATTAATGTTGTTGAACTGGCAATTAACCTGCTGGTCTTAATTGGTTTGTTACTTAATTCAAATAAATGTTTGCCTAATGCAAAAGAGCAGAAGTATTTTCATTAGGTTTAACCAAATGTATGAACACTAACAATAACAGTAGCTATTCACATTATTATGTACCTACGTGACATCTTATTGATTGAAACCGAAAGTATTGATACTTCCAACAAGGATATGCCAATAATTAGGCATCTGCCCCACTGCCGGCGATTAACGAGTAGCGAGTAGAGCTAGCTATAAAAAAGGAGGTGGCGAGCAACGAGCAGCGAGCAGCGAGTGTGAAGACCGATATGCGTATGTACGCAGTCACGCACGTATAATCTGACTTCTCATTGTACGATAAGCCTATAACAATGCGAAGTCAGCTTAAACTGGAAATGTACCTATAGCTTGCTATGTTTTAGGGTGTACCAAGCGCGAGTCTCTGAGCGAGTGTTCTGCTCGCCAAGCTAGCCTCGATGGGCGAGTAATCTCTTTGATAGCTCTTGTAGCTGCTACGAACGAGTACTAGCCGACGATGTAAACAGTCAGCGATCAATAATTAATATACGTATTTCTTTTACTTATACGGAACCTACAAGCTTTTGTACTTAGGTACATTTCTTGTGCGGGAAAATCGTTGATAGGTAGCCTCTTCCTCGTCGGCGGTATGACAGGTAACTAAGGGACTAACCAATATAAGTCCATGGACTAACCATACACTTATTCAGCTCTGTTCAGCTTTTGTCCATAGAAAACAACAATTTTGTATGAGATACGTACGCATCCGTTCAGCCGCGGAAAACTGAACGGACTACAGAGCTGAATAAGTGTGGTTAGTCCCTTATACTACATAATTATCACGTTTGCGTGAATGACTAAATGTTCTAAAATGGAAGTTTACACGTACTATTGTTGTCGCTGCGTTTACATTTTTCAACGTCAGCGAGAATGATATAATAACCAATGCTGACTAAGTAGTTGTTTACATTCAGTTGGTTAGGATTTCCTTGGTTAAAATCTTGTTATATAAAGAGACTCAGAATAAGAAATAGCGCAGTTTTCTCACTACTCAGGACCAAGGAACTACTTATGTAATGTAAGTTGTTTTGTTTATTTTGTAAGTGTTTAATGTTGTCATGTTATCAAAGTGCAAGCCGACGGCGACGTCTTCTAGCCTAGACTTTTTTTTTAAAGATTTGAAAGTTTTATAAGAAAAAACTTCTATTCCTTGAATATTTCCGTTATTGCTAGGTGCTTGCGTTATTTTAATTAAAATACGAATATATCTAACCCGTCCTAAAAGAAAGAGGTTTCCGTAGTACAAGATCACAAGACTTTGTAAAACTAATTATTGAGATTGCCGATGCGATAGAGACGAAGATGAAATCATTTCCCATCAGCCATCAACTGCCTTGGGCAATCAGCAAGCTTTCACGCTGATTGGCTAATCCTTTCATCACGATGGCATCAAAATGCAAAGAAGATCAGCCATCAGCACTCATATTGAAGTGTGCGTTCTGAAGTAATATTATAATAAACATAACAGTATGCCCCCCATCCCATGCTCCATGTCCTGTCCATGCGCATGTCCCTCCATCCCTCCAGGATTAGGCTGAGGTGTACCTATAGTGCACCAACATTTCACCCATGTTATATTTTAATAAAATTTCCACTATTTTCAGAGAACCATGAAGACCATTCTAGTCATAGGCTTGTTGATCGCGGTGGTGTGTGCAAGACCAGATCAGTCCACGTACGACACCCGTTATGACGACTTTGATGTAGAGTCCTTGGTCGAGAACGTTCGTCTACTGAAGTCTTACGGACACTGTTTCCTCAGCACCGGGCCTTGCACCCCAGAGGGATCCGACTTTAAGAGTGAGTTGACTATTTGATATTTTCTGCTGGGGAGTTTGTTGCGCCACTTCTTTTTCCCAACTAAAGCACGGATGTTTTAGGGGACTGTCTTATGTATTTGGACGTTTTAAAGTGCTGATACTCATGGCAACCTAATTTGAATTAATGGATTTCAATTTTGATTTGTAACTTACGAAGAAAGAAAGAATAATATTTATTTTGCAACAGTTTGTGAAACACAAAATACAAATAAAACGATGGAAAATATCTTAACGACAATAGTGTGTGCTTAACGGCTGTACCAAAAAGGTCCGTTTCAGAGAGATGCTGTCTGACGCTGGTTTTCTAATGAACCTTTGCAGACAAGCGTCGGATTTGTAACAAAACTCAAACTCAAAGCATTTATTTCAAATAAACCAATTACAGGCACTTTTGAATTGTCAAGGGGTCGGTCAGTCAGAACGATGAAGCTAGTTGCCCATTACAAACCGTAGTAGGCAAACAGTTTCAACTTCGACATTTCATTGTTACCATAACTACTTTTGGTCTTATTTCTTCTCTAAGTCTGCGATGGATTGTCCAGATAAAAATGTTATTTTGGGATGGACTGCAATTGACTGAAGTCAAAAATAGAGACACTATTTTTATTGTAAGTAGTTAATATAAATCTAAATTGCCAACTCGTTTTGAACAAACGTGGTGATTTACGCCCGTGCCTTCTCTGTATGAGAAGCCCTTTTATGAGGGCCTTTGTTTAGCAGTCGTAAAATAACAGGCTGGTATTATTATTGTCATCTAGAGTCCGCTATCACATAATAATATAATTCAAAATAACTCATAACATTACCTCTGCATTCGTTGCATCGTAAGGCAAAGGGATGCAGCGGGATTGTCCGAAAGGGTTACCGCTACCCCGGAACATAAAGGGCTAAGGAAGGAACACGGATGGGTTTTAGTCAGTAAGAGTCTGACACTCCCTTCCTATCGCCATTTAAGTTATTACGAGATGAGCGTAATGCCATCAAACCGGACACAAATCCCTTAAAAATTCATGGTTATTGACGTTACAAACTAACATGTTATAATTTTTATTTACAGAAACCATCCCCGATGCTCTTAAAACCGGTTGTGGTAAATGCTCGCCGAAGCAGCGCCATCTGATCCGCGTCGTAGTCAAGGGCTTCCAGACGAAGACTCCCGATTTATGGCAGCAGTTGGTCAAGAAAGAGGACCCCTCTGGAGAGTACAAAGAGATCTTCACAAACTTCCTTAACTCCTCAGACTAAACTGCATACTTACCAAAGTTTCGACCAAGACGAGCAATGAACGTGTTTAGAAATAAGTATAAATAATAAATCTAGTTATACTGTCGTGCAACTGAAGCAATCAGTGTATTCTGCGAATTGTTTTAACGTATCTCTGTGAAAATTGTCAACTATTGTACTTGCCCATAAAGTCTCGAAGTTGATGTTTTCGTATAAATATTCCAGCTAACCTTTAGCTTGTCATCGTTTGAACAATCAATACTTAGATATGTTAGTGGTTTTATGTTGAAACATCACATTTTAATGTTAATACCTACGTAGTTTATACAAGTTTTATATCGCGGATATCTGAAATATAATTATTAAGTAACTTAAATACAAACTCAAGTATTTTATTTAACTCATGTGGTAAGTAGATGTTACATTGTAGGGGTCCAAAAACAAACATGAAGAAAAATCCTCCCAGATCATTCTCGTACATTTTGTAAGGTCCAGGGGGCCTAAAAAGGCCACGTTGGCAGAATCATAAAACACTTCACGCAATTTCATCTGTATGACAGTTTTGTATGGAGATTCGTAAAATGCTATAAGTACATCTCTGCCTAACCCTTCAGGGAAATATAGGTGTGAAACTGTCAAACAGATGAATTGCGTGATATGAATTGTTTTATGATTCTGCCAAAGTGGCCTTTTTAGGCCCCCAGAGCACACTACAGGCGATAACACACAGACTGCAGGGTAAGGCGAGAAACAGCCTGTCCGCAGTAAAACGCACTGGCGGATCGGAGCGGTAATGTCTATTGATAAACTAAAACTAAAAGTCATACTAGATATTCCAATCACTGAGTATATAATTCACAAACAAAACAATAGGTGGCGCTGATCTCATAAAGCAGTCAATAAAAATGCACGAATGTAGGTAATAGAGTGTCTAATGATTCCAACAATATCCCACAGAGGACAGGATTATCAAGATTATAATGCAGCAGCTGTAGCATAGATATCAAAATCAGTATACATAATTTCTACAGTACAGAACTAATAAATATAAGAATTGAATTGCTCCTTTAGGTACAATTGCCGAAAATCGAGTTCAATGGCGTGCAATAGGAGAGGCCTATATCCAGCAGCGCACTGCTGTTAGGCTGATGATGTTGATGATCAAAATAAGTGTTTTTATCTATGCGTTTTTATTGTGATTTTAAATAGGTGTCAAATAAATGTTATAATGATGGTCCGATGTGCTTACCATTGATTTCATTATGTTTAGATGTACCTACCTACTAGGTACTTTGTCTCGTTTGCTGTTTTATTATTTTGAATTTTTTATAACGTTTCCTATCTATTTAAAGCTTTTCAGTTATCATTAGTTTAATTAAAGTAGTTACTTAGGTAGGTACCTACTGACTAGGTAATTGTCTCATACTACTAATACCTATTATAAAAATATTAAAGTTTATATGTTTGGATGTTTCTTACACAAACACGCAAAAAACGGTTGAACAGATTTGTATGGAGTTTTGCAACTGGATTAACACATACCTAGGTTACTTTTTTTAAGTCCACGCCTGTCCACGCAGACGAAATCGCGGGCACGAGCTACTTATATATACCTAAGTCACAAAGGTAGGTATATTCTCAGAACTGTTTATGTTTATGAGCTTTCTAGACCTAATAAATTCAAATAAATTGCTAAACAAAATCGATATGCTATGACATTTAGTTGATCTTTGCATTTCTATGTAAGCAGCAATGCGTACTCAATAATAACCAGATTACAGCTTTATAACATTGACTAAGCATGTTAACTATTCAACCTTGTTCTTGATAACTAAATGTTCTACGAGTTTCAATCAGAAATAATTAATAACAATCTTAGATCTTAAACCGCATGATCCAGTGTGCAACCAGTCGGTACGGAGTACACAGTTCTTGTTTTCCTAAGCAACATAAAATTATCCTATCGTTAAATAACTATTACCGAATATAAAAAGTTGTGACCTTATCTTCTAGAGATATTCAAATAAAGGTAAGTTTATATTATCCAATAAAGAGTACCTAATAGATAGTTTTCTGCAGATTCAGGGTTTCCTTGCAGCATCTTAATTGTGTAACTTCCTATTAATCTCAAGCTGAATCATTTTGAAGGATATTGTTAATAATATATATATTCGAAAATTTTGGATGCTTCAACAACCAATGAGTGTTGTTTAACCGTCATAATGAAAGCCTTTGGTACTGATAGAGTGTTTCGCAACTGCAGGCCGCAGATCTCGGCTAAAAATATCAATAGTCTTAATCAAACCTTTTCCTTAAATGTCGCAAGAGAAGAGTAGACAATGAAATTAATTATATTATTTATTCTGTAAATAGAACATCGGAATCACGTTTACACGTTACCCCTGAGAAGAAATGGCAAAGCAAACACCACTTGCGTTTCGTTTTGTTCTTCGTTCGTCAGGCTCTTTTAAAAATACAGAAACATACATAAAACATATACACGTATACCTATACCCATGACCAAATACAAAACAACACAGACAATTTTATTCCAATCATGTAACTTAAATAATATAACTGTTCTATTATTTATTGCCAATACAGTGTAATCAATCTGCGTAACTATGTGACTTTTAACTGGAATCTTGTAGGAATCTGTTGTTCTAAGGTTGAGGAAGACTATCCGCTCGTAATACTGTTTCATACTAGTACGAGGGGATAGGGCGAGTCAGTCCAAAGACAACCAAACCATTTTTACGGTCTACCATTTCACATTCTCCAACTATTGACCTGCCTTTAATGTCAAAATAACTTTAAACGATGTTTTTATATAATGGGTTTATTAATAAGTTGCTCTGTATGGTTGTCTCATATTCATCAATAAAGATTTTTATTTTTATTTTTAAGTATATGTTTCATAATCTTGGTCAGATCATGTGAGGAGCATGTGAGGACCATGTAGATTAGTGTCTGAAATGCTCTTTTAAGGAAAGAACCACACAAAGAGTGGACTTGTCCAATCAGTATCGTATTTGTCATTTATCGTGTAGCGCAACTAAGAAATCAAGGGGCTTATAGGAGTTACACATTGAAAAGGTGCCTGCAGCGAACAGCGCGGCAGTTTCGTTTTGTACTGCGATTACCGCATGCTAACCGAACCGTATCATCTTTGGCAAAGTCCAACAAAATTCACCGAGGCCAAAACCAAGATCCCATTGAAGTGTAAGATCATACGGTGGAATTTCGCAAACTCCAAAAATATACTTATGCCATGCATCCGGTAATGTACTGCCGTGAGCGGTCACACGGCTTGATCACATAATTAAGTAATTTGAATTTAAATTACTTCGAGCAATGTTTGATTTTAAGCATGCTCAATCAAGAATGATACAAATTAAAGGTAACCTGTTCTAAGGTTACCTCTATTTATCTTCATTTGTAAAATGGAAGCCTTATTACTGTATCCTTCAAAATAATGCTTTTTATATAAGTACATTTATTTAATAAATGTTATGTGCATAATTTAATTAAATAACAAAAAAGCATCCAGCTAACGTTAGTGATAAAGTTAGGTATCTTCTCAGGTGATGTGACTGTATTATTCCATGAAACATGCATCGAATACTGACAGGACACAGATCAGTATATATATAAATAGATATTTGAACACACTGCTCGAAAAGTGGCCTTAAATGCACCGCTATTAGGTTCACAATGCAGTGTATTGAACACGTGTGGTTATAACTTTGCGTTCCCGCACGAATGCGGGAAAGTACGCTACAGAAAAAAATATAGGCACTAGTCAGATATGTGCGATTTTTAATCCCAGCCACAGATAATATAATACTCTCCCAGCAAAAAACCTTCATGCCTTTTACGCCTAAAATGTTTTGAATATAAATTATATACTTTGTGAATAGAGAAATATACAGTATATTTCTAAGTAAGTGTTCTTTAAATAAAATGTATTTGTTATACACTATTGTGTCTAAGAAATTTTATTTATTTTTCCGTTGCAAGTGCGTTGCATTACATCCTCGGCTCCATAATATTTAGTCTGCGATCCTGCCTCGAGTGCAATGACAAACATTGCACACTTGCATCAGAATGTACCTACTATTATTTGTCACACAAAACACGTAGCATTAAAATTACTAGCATTGGGATGGGTCACCTTAGAAGTTTGCATATAAACGCAAACTTTATTTATTTATTATTACGTATATAAATATTTTAAATATTCTACTATTCCAATAAGTCATTAGATACATCTGTCTGTTTGTTTGAGTTGTTCCGATTACCTAGTGTATTTATGACACTGCAAACACGATAAGTTCAGTAGCAAAGTTCTTTGACCAGGCACTATGAAAAAGATAATTATAGGTTTTAATTGTATAATTTTTACATCATAGTGGTCTGACTGACGGTTGTTATACATAAACCCGGTATAAAAATAATGTTGGTGCAAATGTAGGTATATCATTTGATAGTTATATAAATGAAAGAACAAAGCCGTCTGAACTGATGACTGTGTTGATGATGATGCAAGACATGGTCAGACGGACCGATAGACCAATCAGCACCATAATTATGTAACACACTATCAATCGCAATCTAAATCATTTTGAAGGATATTGCCAATCCATTGCTTTATATGTTCGAAAAATTTCTCTGCTCAACAACGTTAATAACGTAATGAATGTTGTTGAACTGTCAAAATGAAAGCCATTGCTGGTGATAGTGTGTTACGCAATGATGCCGCAGGGTTTGACCAATATCTACACACACCCGAGGACAGGGACGTCAGATGTGAGGCGATATGCTGCATCGGTTAAAAATGAACAGCTGTTCAAGAAACAAATTTGGGTCGATCACCTGGATAGACAAAATTGAGAAAAAGTTTACGTGGTTAAATGGACAGATAACCTATTATGATTTTATCCAATCTCAAAAATCTAAGTATGCAGTAGGCAAAACCTTCAAAATCAGTCATAAAATATTCTCATCACTCTCCTCCATATGCACAGTTTTTTTGGATATTATTTACAATCATGTAGCTCTGTGAACAATACAGAGTGTTTTTTTATTGATCCAATGAACATGTAGGTATATCTGTAACTATATGTGGACAAAAGAGGAACGTATATAAGGCCGATCGGTTGCATTGAGCAATTTACTCGTCCACCGCTTTTTATCTTAAATAGGGTAAGTCGCTGCGATTATATTTTCGTATACTTCTTTATTTTGTGTGATGTACTGTAGTTTAGTTTATCTTGGATATTACTCGTGAGGAAACAGTTACTTAATACATATAAGTCTGAAATTGCCAACCCGTCTTGAGCAAGTATTGTCATCAATGCTCGTGCCTTTACTGTATGGGAAGAGGTTTTTGCTCTGCAGTGGGACAATAGTAGGCTGGTTAATATAATTAAAATAATACTTCTTTAATTTGTGAGATATTGTACTTCCTCTCAGTTAACTTAAATGTATGTAAATATAGTAGGTAATTCTTTATAAAATCACAACCGAAACGAATCTCGAAGTTTCCTAATAGGTAGTTTATTGTTATATAGCTTCAAATATGTGTGGTGCGGCAAAAGGTTTCCATGTTTTTTTTGTTATTTAATTACTGTTGTGTTAGCCACACGAAAACGACATGAATAATCTCAGTGGATTTTTTGTCGGTGCGCACAAAAAAGGCTTCTATATATTTATTCTTTTTTTTTATTAGTAATAGAATGCCCAAGTTTTCCTACAGTCCTTTCATAGTTTCACAGTTTTTTTTTTATTTTATTTTTTATTTTACCTCTGATTTTGGCATTACTGTCAACATCATGTCATTGTCAATTTGTGATAATGAGGTTGCTGCAAAGAGTATAATAACTTTAAACAGGGTTGCTGTTGGATTACTGCCATTCCAGTCTGTCAAAATCAGTGATCTTTAAATTAACTGTCGAAAAAACGGAGGAGGTTCTCAAGTCGACGTGTATATATTCTTTTATTATGTATGACCACGCATAACTTTTTACAGCGTAGTTATTGTTATTGGAAAGGGTATATCCCGAAGGTGGTCCCATATAAATGAATGAGCTAATTAGTAAATAATAGCCACAAAAAGTTATAAAATAAAAACTTAAAAAAAAAAACCGTTTCCAAAAAAAAAAAAAACGCTGTATAGTGAAAAATAGTGTCGTTGGTTCCGCATCTCAAAAAACGAAAATGCGGAACCGCGCCGACTCAAAATTACTTAGGTATAAGTACTTACATTAGTTTAAGAACTTAGTTATTAAGGTTAAATAAAAAAGGTTTATTATTTTTTGCTTTTCAGTTTTATCGGCAGTTTCATTTTTTTGTTAAAAAGTTTTCCTTTATAAGTGTTCTGTGTTATATCCGTTAAAATAAGTTTGCTGTTGAGCTGCTGCTTTCAGAGGTAAAATAATTGTGGAAGGACTGTAGTGATTTTACAAAGACAACCACAATTTTTCATGATTGTTCACTTCAACTTTCGCTTTACCTACAATACGTATCCATCTTACCTTTTCCTATTGCTAAATAAACTAAACTAAATTGATCTTTACAGAAAGACTAAGCTGCCAATATGAAGTGCATCTGCGTAGTCCTCCTGCTGGCTTTCGCCGCTGTCCACGCTGAGGATAAGTACAGCACTGAGAATGATGACCTGGACATCGATGCCGTGGTGGCCAAAGTTGACTCTCTCAAGGACTTCGTGGGCTGTTTCTTGGACACAGCGACATGTCACGCCGTCCCTGCCGATTTCAAAAGTACGTATCCAGTACATACATGTGCCACTTTAAAGTCATTTTACGTTTTCGCAATCGCATTTCATATTCGCAATCGAAGTCTGGTTTATTTTTTATTGTCTGTGAGATTTCAGGTGGTCTTAAGTAGGACATTCACGATGATATCGTGAAGGTATCGTATCACCCAGTAAGTGGGTTTCCGAGGGTCAGATAGGCAGTCGCTCCATGTAAAATAACTGGTATTCGGCTGCATTCGGTTAGACTGGAAGCCGACCCAAAAATAGTTGGAAAAAGGAAAGGCAGATGATGATTTGCCTTAGCAGAACGTAGTATCCTACTGGACATCTAGTCATGCACTTACATCCATAACGCAGGAGTTAACTTTAGATACTCTAAGATCGAGAGCACATTCACGATCAAATTTGAATGATGTAAAACCATTAGTCAGTAAGTGCAATGTAATGATGACTGTAATGACTGACTAAATGATCATATTCTATCAACATCTAAGATCATCTATAATTTAGTCAGTAATTGCAGTTAGCCTATACTTTTTCCAAGTATGTTGGGTTCGGCTTCCAGTCTAAGCCGATGCAGCTGAATACCAGTATTTTTACATGGACCTACTGCCTATCGGGCAGATAGGCAACCCACTTACAAGGTAATACGATACCCCTTGGTAAGACTGGTAGCCACGAGCACCTCCTGCTAAGTCCCGTTCTGCTAATACAATGCTCCTCCTTAATTATTTAACTTGTAGGTGTTCAGAATGTAAGCAATCTAGTAGATTATTACCTGCATTAATACCAGCTCTGGAGGCAGGAGAACTGCCTCGTTGGTCTCGTGGTGGTCAGTGCTACTGCTGAGCATGAGGTCGTGTATTCGATTCCCGGGTCGGGTAAAGCGTTATTGGAATTTTCTGTCAGTAGCAGCCCGGGGTCTGGATTTGTTCCCGGTTGATAGCAATAGACTGACCCCGTTACATGGGACTTAAACATTACTGGTGAAATGAGGACCTTATCCCTGGGGGAATACAGGCGAGCAGTTATTACTCTGAGGCAAAGTGCGCTGCATAACAACGTTATCACTAACCAGGTTGATGCAGTTCGTCATGTAGCTGATAATCGTAATTATCTATTACGACAGAGTCACAAGTGTGAGAACCGGTTCGTATCTCATGTCTTTTGCAGAAACTTTGTAACTTGGGCAAAAATCTTACACACCTACTTATTGTAAAATGAAATGTCTGGCTTTTAGAAGTATTAGCGCATCAACGGACAAAGTATGAGTAAATTCATAGCTTATAAATTCATTTAAATAATTTAGTCTTTAGCCCACATGAGTGTACCCATGGCCACAGCCTAGTTTGAAATAGGCTCGGGAAACCACAAATTTTATAATAAAAATAAACGTTATTCCAACAAAAAAAAACGGACTTCCAAAAAAATAAAACCATAGTGAAAAATTATTTCGGAAGTCACACTGTGTTTTGGTTTTGTATTTTAGTTTTTTTTTTTGCCACCGATTAATGTTTCTTTTTCATTTATAGAGTTTTTAAGCAAGTCACTTTTTTGTGTATGCTCTATTTATGCTCTATTTTTTCTTTTAATTGTGGTATTTACCCTACACAAATTCGTATATTACTACTTGTTATGTAAACAGCAGTGACCTGTGACAGGAAGTTCTATAACATCATCGACATACACGAAGTGGATTAAATAAGCAGTATTGAAGCTAACTCAAAAATTACCCAAGCTAAATTTATAAAATCTATATCTACGACCACCGCGCGAGCTTCCTCTACTAAGTAAATGAAAAAATAATCAATAATCGACAGTAAATTGGCAGAGTATTCACGGAAAAATCGGTGTATGAAAAAAAAATCCTGCCGAATGCGTCAACTCAGCCTATCGCAGTCCACTGTTGGACAACCTATGTTCGAAAAGCAGAGGACAGAGTGTTCTGACACTGTCCCTCCGCCTTCCGCATCCACTTTATCCCAGACCACTTTCAAAGAGTCGCCGAATGCATAACCTCCTCCTTTTTGTGAAGAAGATTAAAACATCTTGTGCTTCGTGCTCTAAAACAATAAGGTTAATCATAATACCAACATGCATGTTATTTTCCGGTATTTGAACACTCAGAGCATAACTAAGTACTACTGATAACCTAATCGATGATTAAATGAACTTTGTAGTCTTTCTTTCTTGCATAACGACCGCATTGCAGATAAGAGGAGATATTGCGAACTGGAATAGTCATTTGTATTTGACTATAAAATATGCCCCTTTAATTTCTTATAGGCCCCTTTAGGGCCGAGTATTTCAAACGGTTGGTTAACGTATCGTACGTACGTGAAATAATAACGATTACGTACTCGTTTTTATTTGACGTACGGCAAGGCCATAATTTTGAAATTATAATTTGAAATAACGCTTTTTTTGGATTTGACGAATGTTAGCGCCATTTTTGACGTATACGCGTGCGTCAAGTAATAACCCGCCCTTAATGTATTATTTTAGTATAGGCACACCTCTGACAAACCCTTTGGCTTTGGGGAGCACAGGCGTGATGTTATTTCATCATCATCATCAGCCCATAGCATTTCACTGCTGGACATAGGCCTCTCCTATTGTACACCATTCAACTCGATTTTTGACTCTCATAATCGAATTCTCATCCAGCTGCTACCGGCCGCGGCCACCCTGTTATTTCATTTTATGGCTATTCTTAAAATAATGCTGGCTCTGCTAATTTTATGTATTGTTTGTATGAAAAGGTAACTGAAATGTTTTGCCTCATCTGAATTAGGGAGTAGAAAAATATTGTGAGGAAACCCAAAATTATCATTTTTAAATCGTGTACACACAGCTACACATCAAGCTATATATTTACAGTTTTAGCTCACCTCGTATTGTATAAGTTTTTCGTACAATCAGAAGTCGGCTTATACTGGTTATGCAAAGCTTGATGTGTAGCTGTGCGTACCAATGAGTTTGGTAATTAGTCGTAAGAGAAGTGGCCTCTGCCCTTTAGTGGTAAAATAACAACTTTGTATTATTACAAGTACAAGGTTTGAACAGTCGTGACCTTTAATATAATAATGGGACATACATTATTACTTTATTTATTTATACTCAATTATTTCTTTCTCTACAGAGGACATCCCCGAGGCGATCAAGACGAGCTGCGCAAAATGCACGGACGCTCAGAAGCACATCTTCCACAAATTCCTGTTGGGACTTAAGGAGAAGCTGCCTTCAGACTATGAAGCCTTCAAGAAGAAGTTTGATCCAGGAAACGAACACTTTACTGCTTTGGAAACCGCCGTCGCTAGCTCTTAAGAACAAGACCATAAAATATTAAACTTAACGAGGTGTTATCCTTGCCTGTTTTCAAATCAATTTCTATTTAGTAGATACATTCTTGTTTTTGTAAAATAAATGGTTTAGAACACGATAAATCGTCATTTGCTTGTTTCATATGTCTACAAACTCGAATAACTTTACAATTCCTTGAAATAAATGTGTTTCTGTCATAATGTATATTACTTCATTGTGAGTGAGGATGTGATTTATCATTACGATGGTCAGTTTTTTGTAGATTCACAGTTTAAATATTACAAAAAACGATGAATTTCGTATTTAACTTGGATTGATATTTTGCGATGTGGAATGAAGGTTGGCAAAAAAATTAACAGCTCCAAATAATTAACTTTCCGGATTTTTTGGCTAACTAGCTTCTCGAGTACCTATATTTTTATAATAAATTACCTAATTGTTTTTCTCATTATAATAATTAGCGAGTAAAGACAAAACGTCACCTTTTAGTGACAACTGAGCAACCTGCATTATATTGTAGTCTGTGTGAGCAACTGAATACCAAAGCTCAATGAAGTCGGAAATCGAATACTTACTTACATTTTTGTTACCTGCCTTTTAAATAAAGAAAAAACGACTGGACCTAATTCAATTTTCTATTGGAAACAAGTCTAAATATCTCCGAACTTCTAAATCATTTTCACGTAGTATTTTTATCAAAATAGTCTATAACAATAAAAACAAATTTGGTACTTTAATTTAAATAAAATAAAAGTACTACATAGTCGTATAGAAACAAAAGCAGCAATCTGACATTTCAATAATTAGTGGTAATTAAGAAAAAACGTGTCATTCATTTATCGAATTGATAAATTTGTCACATATGATATAATTTGGTAAATTAAAGGTTTAAATTTTTATTAAATATGACATTGAGTAAATTGAATTAAGAAGAAATTAATAAAATTAGAATGAATTTTTCAGATTGCTGTTTTTGATACTTACATTTAAATATTGCTGTATTTGATTCTAAACAAATACCAGATTGCTGCTTTTGTTACTAGCTATGTTAAAGATTGCTGTCTTTGATTAGTATAACGTAACACGTAATTTAGGGTTGTCACTCAAATTAAAATTCACAAAGATGTTGGGTTTTATTTTAATTTATATATTTAAAAAAGTTAAATTCGAAGTTCGTCAGATTCCTGGACTACTTCATCACAATATGTATCTTCAGAAGGCGATTCTTGTAAGGCCTCCTGTCTTATTAATATTTCTTTATAAAAACTTAATTCCGATATACCTTGCCATTCGGTACCAAAATGTTTGCTCAGTAATTTATTCACATCACATAATTTACTTTTATTAACAGCAACTATGCTGGGCAGTATAATTGGATTTATCATATTTACAAGTTTTCGTGGTCTGCAAATATTTTGAGCGGTAGCTAAGTCACTCTTATAATATATTTCGCCCCTGACAAGTACGTTACCAGGTTTTTTTGAACGACGCAGAATGAATCTTTTACACTGGTTGAATTGAATATTCCAAGTTGTGGTGGGTTTTACGATGTCTTTCATAGATGTCTTCCAGTCAAAAACCGTGCAATCTTCGCCAAATTTTACTAATGTTGCGTTTTCAGACACAATATCTATGATTTCTTTGGGATGAATGACTACCTCCATTTTACGCAGCTTTTTTTCAATAACTCCAAAAAAGCGATCAGCAGGCATAAAAGAATGGCCGGTGACAGGAGAAATTACTTCTAAACTCTTAATGTTTACATTTTCTAGCAGCCATTTGCAGCACATACCAATTAAAATACAATTTTTGTTTTGTCCGCCGCATCCGTCTGCAACCAAACGAATTCTTGATATGCCCATTTTATCAGTTTTACAAAGCCGGTCATAAACTGCAGATGCCACCAAATTCGCATTTTTGCTAAACTCGTCTTCTGTACAATAATATGAGAACACACGCTCTTTATTTAGAGGCAAATTTGAATGGCCTTCCACTACGGCTAAATTGTAGAAATATAATTGTCGGCTGTAATAACATGATTGATCAGGCACCTTTGGTAATGGTAAATTTTTTTGGAAATCAAAAGATATTATTTTCAAGCCTGGTGTAGTGTCTCTCAAGTTTTCAAAAAATGATTTCGCTCTCAAAGAATGAACCCTCTTCTCTGTCATCAAAACATTTTTTTATTTTCATCTTTCTCCATTTTTATCTTTTCTTTTAGTTCCAGACATTTTGAACAAACGTCCGACTGTGGTGTACCGAAGCCTAAATTATATTCAGTGTTGAAAATATGTCGAAAGTATGATAATTTTACCCCAAGTTGTGCATTACGCTGGTCAGTATTATACATTAGGTAAAGTTTTTTAATATTCAACTCACATGGCAAGTATTTTCTTTCAGCGTCCTTGCTTTTTCGGCAATAATGAGACTCTATACATTTGAGGCTTTGAATAAAACGATGAACAGATTCTTTTTTCTGTGCGTACTTTTCAGTCTTTCGATCACCTCCACGAGCTTCACGAGGAAATTCTCCCGTTTCATAAAACTTGTTCATCAAGTACTCCACTCTATACCTTTTAATACCAAAAATACTAAGAAAAAATTTTTGGCATATTGGCACTCTCTTTTTGTTAATGAATACGGAATAGTTAGTTTTGAATTTCTTTTTGCCTTTAAAGTTAGGTCTTTTTTGAGTTTCTTGTATGGAACACAGTTTGAAAAGAATTATATCTTGGTCATGCTTTGTCGACTTCTTATAAAAAAATCGATGTATTTTTGCTATATCATTCATTGTCAATGTTGCACATTTCAATGCTTTCGTGTTATGTTCGCATACTCGAGTTGGCATGTCTTTTGACGAATATCTAAAAAGAAAAACAAAGCGTGTTAACATAACATTTTTATTTAACTAATAAAAAAAATAGTGTATAAAATAAATAAATCCAACATTGACATTAAATAATAATGCGTACATAGGTAGGTATTACATTAAAATGTATTTTGATATTGTCATAATTTAACTCAACGATCATTATGTGTAAACCAGTATAATGTTTTGTGACAGCCCTACGTTAACACATTGTTAGTACATACCTCATACATTTTGCAATATTGCTTTTCCATTTTGTGGGATCTTTTTTCTTCTTTCGTGCAAACTTATTATTTACACGCGTGGGACGCACATCCATATCTAGTTTTTTAATCTTTTATCTAACTTTTCAAAGTTATTTTTTTAATAAAACAAGAAAATACACGCACAAAACTCACAACAAAAACAACGCGGACGCCATTTTGACGCACAACCGAATTAACGCTGTGATTGGCTTGACACTCACAGATTGCTGTTTTTGAAACTCATCGTCATTATATTGCTGCATTTGATACTGACACAGTTATTTAAGTTCAATTTTCGGTTGTCAATTGCTGTTTTTGATACGATGTTATAAATTAAGCAAAGAGTATTCTAATGGAACTGTGTTGCCCATTTAAAACTTGATTTTCGCCAAAATGACAGATTGCTGTTTTTGTTTCTATACGACTCATTAGTATATTTCACTGCGCCGGCGATGCGCGCTCGCCCTGGCTGGAGGCCTTAATTTATTAAGGCAAGCCCGGTTAAGCAGGCGACAACCTCAAAGGTTGAACTGCGAGATGGGATTTATAAAAAAAAAGATGCACGCTCAGTAGCGAAATGTAAGAGGGCTCTTAACGTAGCGATGGCAATCTAAATGGACTCGGCCCAGAATTATCATCCCGTCAGTACCGTCCATCAGTTCCTGTAACGTGCAGCTGACAGAACACGTAGGACACGATATTAAGTGCCCCATCGTTTGTGGAGCAGCTCCACATTTACCAACCCGCACTGGGCCCGCTTGGTGAATTACGGCCCACTCCCTCTCACCGAGGTCCCAGAAGTGGAAACTTATTATGATGATTCAGTTGCTCTAACACCATAGCGAAAATTGGTGATGATTATAGATGATGCATGAAGAGAGACCAAAAATACATGGATGGATTTTTTGAGGGATAATATGAATGAAAGGGGAGTAAATAATAACAATGTGACGGTAAACTGGGGAGCATTAAATAGAATGCGCCAGACACCAAGTAACATAGAAGAAGGTAGAGCATAAGTGGCAAATTGTGAAAATTTTTCAACCTATCCATTAAATGATAAATGATGTACAAACAGTTTTTTACACGTCATTCATATTTTAAAAACTAGATGAGATCGGCGTTTCATATCGAACTACTCTGAAAAGAAAGGCCGAAACAAACTCGGAGGTCACAGTCTCTTTTAAAGACCAGACATAATCTTGGTCAGATATGTGAAGACCATGTAGATTGGTGTCTAAAATGGACGTTTTTGAGGAAAGAACCACACATATTTAGTGGACCTGTCCAGTCAGTGCACGCATTTGTCAGTAATCATGCGGCTCAACTCAGAACTTAAGGAGCTCATCAATTCGATGGACAATACCATTTCTCAAGTAAGGACTGTGATGATGTGTGGGTTTTTGAGCGCGAGTCTGTTACAGTTTTTGTTGGGGCTGATTACAAGTGATATTACAAGAACAGTTCTTTATATCTTTGAAACTGGACCTATTTCCAAGTGTTAAATGCACTCTGAATTTGGATTTTAGATCTAGAACATATTGCCCCTTTATCTAATTATGGCGTTTGACTAGGCTTAAAGCAAGATTTAGACTGTTTTGTATCTGAGCAATAATTGCGTCTATCGTCAATTAATGACTTCAACGGTAACTAACAAATACCTAACAGGAAAAATTTAGTGTTTTGATAGAAACTGGAATTTAAAACTGCAATAAAGAACGCAAATACGTCAATCGTTTGGGTTTTTAGTAAATCATTCCACACCCTCTAAAGCACTATGCTTAATGTGCAAGTTAACATCAAAATAATATTTATTTTGATAAAATTTATATACAGAAAAACAAACGCTTATGGAAAATACTGTGCATCATTAACAATGATTAGATATTGCAAAACTTGAAATTAGCTTTTAAAGTAATTCTCAAAGACCAAACAAAAACATTAATTGTGTTCTGAACACAGTGTCCACAGAGTCAAGTTTTATATAAAGACGAGCCTTATCGGAAACATCACTTCATCTGTCCATACCGCTTCTATTACATTCAACCGCAATATATCAAATAATTACTGTACGTCCATAATTACGAACATTGTTTCGAATATTTAATAAAGCACTTAATTTTTTGTGGGTCTCTTCCTTATAAATATTATCTATAATGAAGGTCAGTTTAGAAGAAGCTTTTAAATAGAGGCATTCGAGATGTGCACGTCATTTGCCGTAGATATTACACCAATTTCGTAACCTTTTCATAGGTCCACTGTAAGCAGTGATGATTGATTTAAACAAATGCAGTTTTAGAGTGTCGTTAATTTTTATATATTTATTTCTCATGACGGTGCTTGCTCAAGAGAAGTTTTATGATCAAAGATACGATTATTACGAAATTGATACTTTGATACAGAATCGTAGGTTGCTAAGGAAGTATTTGGAGTGTTTCCTCTGGAAAGGACCGTGCACGCCCATAGGAAGAGTGTTCAGACGTAAGTAGTACTAATATTTAATTCGTACCTCATGTTGCAAGTTGCGCAATTGGAAATATTGCAATATCATGGTCTTATAATGTTTCATTAGAACTCGGCTACTTAATACTGGGCAGCTACATATTATAATCAATAGCAAAACTATACTTGTGATAGGCGTAGATATCCTGTTCATTTGGTTCCATATTTGATGTTTTTATTTTGAAAAGTTGAGATTTCCCTTCGGCAAAAATGACGAACAATCAATCTGACACTTCAGTATTAAACCGTAGGGGGTTAATTTTTTAAAATCATACTTTATTGCTCATTTTTGCTATAGGTATTAGGTTGAGTGTTGCTTGTCAGTGAATTAATAAATTTATGATTTTTAACGCATATTATCAATTAATTTCCGTGTCCATGATAAGGAATATTGTTCCCTATATCAATTGTGCTCCATGTGATATATAAGCCCTACTTTCACTGAAAGATTTACCTTTTATTCAGAATTTTAATTTTACTTACCTATTATGCACCTCGGTCAAATCTAAAACAGTGCCCAGTAATTGCATTGATGGCATTGTTCGACTCTCTTTCTTTCTAACTCTTTTTTCTGGGGTCATACAGCAGTAACTGTTCTTCATAAATGTGATGTCCATGATCTGAAAACAGATATCAACCTACATTATTTTATTTAATCTTGTCTATGTATATCCTTCAGTCTTTTTCAGACCCTAATTTTTGAGGTCTGCGTAGAAAACTTGTCGCCTAAGAAGGCGACAAGTTTTAGAGATAAGTATTTGAAAGATCAAATACTTATCTCTATTAGCTGTTATCCCAGTATTCACACTCTGTCTAGCCAAATCATCTTTAGCACAATTCATCTTTTAATTTTCCTTCCTCTATCTAATCTTAAAACTCTTCCACGCCGTGATAATTATAGTTGTTGTACACACAAATGAAGAAAAACCCAAGATCTGCAGCAGCAAAAGCTTCTATCATTCGTTTATTGTCGCCTCCCTGCCTATGTGGCTACCAAGCTCTCACAGTTATCAACACCTCTTGCATCATTAGCCATGGACAGCTCGCTATGACTATATTACGTAACTATAAAAGATTCTAGACTTTACTATGGACCTAGCTTGACGAAACAGACGCTACTTGAACCACAGATTACTCTTGAGCTAAGTATCTAACAGTATAGGTAAGTAGGTACATATTACCTCGTTCTAAATTCAGTTATGTTTTTACTTGGATATGTGGGTAAACCCATCGCTGGAGTTGCTATGTGCTTTGATATAGGCACTTAGATGCTTGTATAAGAAGTGGGTTTACCACAAGAGTTCATCAGCAGTTAGTTTTTTAATAGTCAACACTTATGTACGGGATTCTCAAATGGAGTTTCTTGTCCATAAGCACAAGAAACTATCTTTTGGAAGGGCCAACTAGAATCCATTTTTTTGAGAATTTTTTCGCTCTAAAGTGCCTTTTAAATTCCTATTTGAAATAAATTACTTGACTTTAGACATACACTTTTTGTTGAATATAATTATTGTTATTGTTTGATTTATTCTTCTGCTTAGAGATGAAACCGTAAAAGTCAAAGTCCCTTGAAACCTTATTGAAAATCTCTATTTTTGTGGCACAATTAGCCTTACATTTTAACTATTTTAGTTGCAATGAGGTACCCAGTTTTTGCAATATTTTATTTTTCAGCGTTTATTTCTGATTGAATAACATTATTTACATCATTATCTATATTTTTTCTACCTAGATACATAATATATGGCTAACATTTTGTGCAAAAGAAGTTATTTATATTTTTAGTACAAAAGTTCATTATCTTAGGAATCCTAGCTAGGTTCAATAAAAATTATTTACACAAATAAAGTACGAGTATTTTTGAGCTCAACGTGTTGGTAATTTGTTTTGTTTAGGTAAATCACTTCGAGTGACGAACCGTGTATTTTTTTAAACCAATCTTTGTCTTTCTGTGTATTAAAATTCAAGTAGTTATTTCAAATTATTTCAGAAATCCTGCCTGAAGCAGTATCAACGGCGTGTAAGAAGTGCACGCCGTCACAACGCAGGCTGGTCCGGAAGGCGTTCAACGCGTTCAGGAGGTTCTTCCCGGAGACGTTCGAGGAGCTGATGAAAAAGCTCGACCCCAAAAACAAGTACTATGAAGCCTTCGAGAAGGCTATCGCGAATGCTTGAGCTACTTCAGTGTCCACTTGGCGTTTGGTGAAGCACTTGTGTAAGTACTGTAGAGGTTCTGCTTGAATGGCCTTTGTAAACAATGTTCACGAATATTTTATATGTCATTGGCATATTTTGGAGATAAACACTACTTTAAATTTAGTCAAGGAAAATATCGGGAGGTCAGGTGCTTCATACTGGAAACCGACGTGCGTGTAATGACCAGATGAATGAACCTAAACGAAACAAAACGATTATGTAAGGATCGTAGCAGGTGATATCCTGTACTTTCTCCCATGGGAAGGAGACGTGAGTTCATTTATGTATGTCTAAAGGGAAAAATTAAACAGCTGACAATAAATGAATATTCTTTTAGTTTGGTTGGGAGGGGCCCCGGCCCGCGACTAAATAATAACAGCCGCACAGGTCGATAAATCAGGTTAAGCTACGTTTGCCGTTGTTAGTCTGTGGATGGGTGACCATCTCCGTGCCTCGCGGTTGGTCCCGGCTGTTCGTGGATCTTTGGCAGTCGTTACGGGTACTCAAAAACCCGAAAGTCTGACAAACAGTCTTACCAAGGCGTATCGTATTAGTCAGTAACTGGGTTATGGAGGTCAGACAGAAAGTCGCTCCATGTAAAATACTGGTTTTCAGCTGCATCCGGTTAGACTGGAAGCTGACCCCAACAGAGGTGGGAAAAGGCTAGGCAGATGATGATTCTGGTTTTGATTAAATACAAAATTAATGTGTTATTTGACTTTTGTCGAAGCCATTCTGTTGTGGGTACGGTTGTATCTCTTGTTTGTCTAATTTTAGTTAATATTTGTATAACTTGAGTAATATTCTGCTAAAATCAAACCGTAATAGGGCAACAAAAGATCTGTATATATACCCGAATCGCTTTAGCGTACCAAAAGCGGTTATTGACCGACCTACATTTTTTTGTGGCGTGTGGTGTGTTTGTTGTGTGTTTTTTTAAGTGGTGACTTTAATATCAGTATTAAAAGTCCGATCACCAAATAATATTGAGAGTGCTATTTAAATTTCGCTGCTAATAGGTACAAGGAAAACAACAAAAAATGTGTGTAATAGATTCAAACCTCGACTGGCCAAAATTGAGGACTGAATTAGTTGATTGCTCAAGTTTTCAGGTTTTCTGTGAGAAAACTGCTGTGAACTGTGTGTGTAAACTGCTTGTGATTAGAAAAAAATCACATAGATCAAATTAACATTTTGTGAAGCATTGTAATAGGCGAGCAGACTTTTACACAAAAATTACAAAATAAAAACATGTAATCGACTCCAAAAAGAAATTAAATTACAATTAAGAAATAACTTTAATTTCGGAAGTTGGTGGCATAGTAAAATACCGATCTCAAGACAACAGTTTTGTTCACAATCCGATTAATAGTTTCGGAGAAATGCGTGGATAAACATACATAAAGACACCTATAAAATGTGCGTGTGTGAGCGGGTGACAAAAAGTAGTACCTAGCATGCTTCACAAAATGTTAATTTGGTCTATGTGTTATTCTTCTACTACCAAGCTCTTCTAGCGTTGAGTGTACTTTTAGGTAGAACTGCTGTAACGCGACTGATTCGAGAAATAATCACCTTCAAAAATACAATAGGGCCATAAACGAACGCTACGCGTAGTTGACGTAACGCGACTTCCTCAAAATTTATCAAGAATGTACCAACCCACCTGGCTGAGAGTTTGTTCAGACTCAAGAGTCTGAACAAACTCTCATTACATTCTCATTATTGACTTACTATTGGAATAAAACCGTGAGTGGCCTCCAATCTAACGTCGCGCCATAGATTTGTACCGATTGGATTAACGACAAAATTGATCGTTCTTTGATCTTGAAACTGCTACTTCAAGTAAGTACTGGGAATCGTAGTGGAACATTGAGTGCTGTGTAGTCCCCTAGGGGACTGGTCTAGGGGTATTTTAGTGGAACGAGCGTAATTACCTACCTACCAAAACATAGACGGGAGACCTTATCAAAAGTTACGAAATCATTTAAGTACCATTCTACTCTTCAAGGAAATCTTGAGCAGTGACGTTTTAATTTCGGGAAACGAGTACTCGCACCTTGACATTTTACTGAGCTGTATGTTTCCGTATTTATACGGTAATGAAAACAGAATCATCATCATCAGCCTAGCCTTTTCCCAACTATGTTGGGGTCGGCTTCCAGTCTAGCCGGATGCAGCTAAATACCAGTATTTTACATAGAGCGACTGCCTATCCGACCTCCACAACCCAGTTACTGGGTAATTCGATACCACATGGTAAGACTGGTTGTCAGACTTTCGTTCTGACTACCCGTAACGACTGTCAAAAATCCACGAATGACAGCCGGGACCAACGGCTTAAAAACAATGAAAACAGAATATTATAATTAATCTAGCTGACCCCGCAAAGGATATTTTGCAATAAAAAACATAGTTTACGTCCTATTCTCAGACCTATTGAATATACACGTAAAAGTTCATAAGAATCGGTCAGGAGTTTTGTTACAAACACTGTGACACGAGAATTTTATATATTAGAAGATAATTATTTGTATGTATGCGTACTCTGTGGGCGTACCCAATAAATAATCATACCATCAGGGTTATACATCGAAGATTTAAAATGCTCAGAGGTGTACTAACATGACATCACGCCTCAACTCCCCGAAGGGTTAGGCAGAGATGTACAGTCAGCAAAAGAGATAAGTATGCAGGATCGTCGGATATAGTTGAAGTTTAGTAAGAAACCGATGCGATGGATGGTGTTGACTGAAATTTTATTTTTTTCACGCCTTAACCACTGAACGGATTTCGATAAAATTTGGCAGAGAGATAAATTGCATTCCGGGGAAGGACATAGAATACTTTTTATCGACATAACTCGCGGGCGAAGCCGCAGGCGGAAGCTAGTATTGGTATAGATTAAAATGGAAACTAGCCGTATCCTCAATTGTTCATTGCCTTAGTTGGTGGCCAAAACCTTTCCAGGCGTCGTCGTTTAGTTTTATGGTCTTGTAATGGAAAAACTCTCTTCATGTCTGGTGATGATACCGGAGCTGGAATCGGTATACCTACTTACATTTATGTTCTGAAATAGAGCCGTGTTATCCAACGAACCGACATTTATAAGTGTAGATCATAATATTCCCGTGTTGATTTCATAATCATCAATGATTATTGCGAAAACATTATCATATTTTAAAGGATTTCTATACCTATTAGGTGTTAAATTACCTAATTAGATGCATTAGCAAATAGACCTTATTTCGCAAATTCTTTTATAATAGCAAATTAGCAAAGCTATGAATCATTAAAATGTGGAAATATCGAGTCTCCATTGTTTATATTTGCATCTGATTGATGACCATGATATAACATGATATAACATAATGATGTCTATGTACGTAGAAGTATGATGATGATTTCTTTGTGTTCGATGTATTATTGTCATTGACTCATCAAGAACCTCTTCGTTTGTTGAATCAGTGATTCCGTATTATATGTATATATTTATTTCGATTAGTATACTGTATTTAATGTATGTATTTATTGTATTATGTAAATGATACCTACAACACAGACTACCTACAGTATTTGTCTGTCCTTCCCCTTTTTAATCCATCCAAAGGTTGTCTTTAAAATATTGCTTTTAGCGAAAAGACCGCCCATTGTGTCACCCTTTGTACCTAGTTTCTATATTTATATTTTTTAACTTATTCCGTGTACATAATAAAGAGTATTCTTTCTATCTATCTATAAAAATATGTACACTTACTGGATAAACTTCTAATACTAAATAAACTAACAAACCATTAAAATAAAAATAATATAAAATCCTAACCTAACTAAAACTATTAACAAACTAAAATATGGCGTCCAAATATTCCTCCACCTCGCTGTCGACAGGTACTACCCAATTCGAACATTGTTTTAAGAATAAAAACATTGCAAAAATTAGACACCTCGACATGTACGCAGATTTACTTTTCTGAAAATAAAATACACGTATAGGTACTTACCAAGAGATGAAACATGAGCCAGATGAGGACTTAGCTCTGATATTCATATCTTTTTACTATATAATAACTACTAAATAAAATATAATCCATCGATCATCGAAAAAATCTTTTACTCTCCTATACAATCTGAATATAACCAATCTTCGTCTATGGGATTCATCGATAATGCTAACATAACTACAAATAAACCTAAAAACAGCAAAGTACCTACTGCCCAAACTGTACAAGCAATAATAGTAAAATAAATGTGACATCGTTTTCCTTGTACAAACGACAAAACTTTGAGATTGCTTAATTTTCCCGGTAGCGCAGCCATCTATGATATGTTTTGTTTATAACCACAAGTTGCAGACCCATTAACATTTCACTAACAATACAGGGAGGGTTTTACCAAAACTGTGCAGTCATTTAAATTAAACCCCTATGCGTTTTATTAAAAGGTTCAATTTTGACTGTTATGACTACGTAAGCGTTGACCCATGTGCCAATGAAGGTAGTGGGTATACCGTCGTCCATATAAACCACTGTCGCTTTCTGCCAACGCTAGTTCTTTAGGTCGATTATAGAGAGTAAAACTAAAAGGTGGGTGAATGAACTGCAGGCTGCAATCAGTGTCGAATTATTTTGTGACTTGTGTTATGGAAACTGTGAATAAGCTGTGTGACCTTTTGACTTTACTAGAGAACTATTGATAAATAATTTAATTTAACAATTCTCCTCGTCGCTTCTTGTACTTTACTTATTCGATTCATTGATGTAGTAATATTTAATCAAAATCTTCAATGTTTTAGATTTATGCATATAATTCGTGTGACTTGTTAACCGTTCGTATTCTAAACACGTCCTGTGTGTCCAATGTCCATGGAAACGGCTCACTAAATAGATTTCATCGCTTGGGTACCATTCGAGACAAGTCACATTCTTTGTCTCATTGTGAGCGTACGAAGTGGATTAATTGAAGAGAGGAATTAAATTCGGTTATTATTTCCAGAATTCAACTATCAAAATGAGGGTCCTGATTGTATTGGCGTGTTTAGTCGTGGTGGCATTCGCCGCTGACAAGTACAACGCTAAATATGATAACTTTGACGTGGAGACCCTGATCTCCAACGACAGACTCCTCAAGGCATACATCAACTGCTTTTTGGACAAAGGACGGTGTACACCAGAAGGATCAGATTTCAAAAGTAAGTGAACATTATCCTTTTCGATTTAAATCATGTATTTTATCGTACAAGAACATAATTGTCAGTAGATAGATGATTATAATTAATCCACCCGTGTGTCTCTACTTTGCAAAGACAAACAGACTACGACATAGCCTTAAACCCAAAACACGAACAGTAGTTATTATAAACAGACTACTAGAACATAATAATGCAATACTAGACTATCGATATACTTTTGGATTAACAAGCGGAGGTGTTGATATAGACGCGGCGTAGCATTAAATACATATTTACGTAACTCCGGATAAACCCAATACTGGCCATTCGAACTGTTTGCACAAACCAGGTCGAGGTCAAGGTTTTCAAGAAGGAAAATATCCTGCGGTAGCGTCAGAATACAATTATATATACAGATGCAGATTTTTTCATATCCTTGGTGTTTTTTCCTTTTATAAAGTTACATTTTTACACTCATGATAGGTTTTTTGTTGGACACAGTTTCAAAATTATGCTGCACTGTTAACAAAATAAGCTAGAAGACCTAATTTTATTGCACTCTTGGCCTTAAAATTGTCTCACGCAAATAAATATGGATAAATCTCCTCAATTTAAAACATCTGTTTAAACCTTTGCTAATCTTGAAATTAAATTTTCCAGAGACTCTCCCCGAAGCGATAGAGACGACATGCGCCAAGTGCACTGACAAACAGAAGGGTAACATCAGGAAGGTGATTAAGGCGATCCAACAGAAACATCCCAAGGAGTGGGACGACCTGGTGAAGAAGAACGACCCCAGCGGCAAGAACCGCGCCAACTTCGACAAGTTCATCCAAGGAAGCAGCTAATAACCATGCTCCAACATGAGTTCATTTAGGTCCTAGAAAAGGTATACAAATTATTTGCCTGAATTGCAGTTGGACTTTAAACAGCTCTCTAAGATGCTGCAATACTTTGAAGCATCTCATCTCCCGCAGGATTCGACCCGCAGTTCTCACATTTTTGTACTTCCCGGGATCATTATCCTTGTGATTTTATTTATACGTAGCTCGTAGGCTTTAAGATTGTAATCGGATGACAAATTGTTGTGTTATTTATTTAAATATCACGATGTTGACTGATATTTTGTAATTAAATATTTGATGGTAATATGTTTTTTGTTTATCACTGTCCATATATTATGTGATTTCATTCCTGAAAGTAAATTTACTTTTATATTATAAATGTGAATGTAGCAATGTCTGTCTGTCCCTTTCACGAACGGATTTAAATGAAACTTCGCACACGGATAGACCATGACCTACGTTAGGTACTTTCGTGGTTGAAGCTGCGGACAAAAGCTTTTTTTTTTTTATAAAATATGAGTCACACCTTATACTAAAAGGTTATCAGATCATAGCCATACATGAACACTTAAACAGGCCACCAAAATTAGAGTAAATGCCAACAGTTTTATATGAAAAATTAAATTGCTATTAAAACCGGTGTAATTGTGCTGGTTGCATGTGGGTTTTCGTGTCAGGCAGGGCCGCCGGAGCGGCGATGCGGCGGCGTGGCTCGCAGTTGCGCCAGCGCAACGCCCACGTCGCTGCACTCTGATGTAACTTCATAGATTGTGTAAGCTCGTCACATAATCTTCGCACAACGCAATCGTTCCGCATCATGGCATGAGTTGCACGTCACTGGCTCTATGGGACCCTTTACCGTTTTTTGCCTGTGCGCTAATTTGTTTTCGAAACTGTTGGGTTACGTTTGAGTACCTTTTTCTTTCCCTTTCTTCATTGCAGTTGGTATAAAAAATAATAATATTGAACACTGATTTATAAAGTATACATGGCAGTTCCTACCCAAATGGGATCAATCCACCAACACGTACTGGGCCCGCGTGGTGGATTACGGCCCACTCCCTCTCACGGAGAAGAGGTCTGTGTCCCAGCAGTGGGAACATTATAGGCTGATTATGTAACCAAATGGGATAAACAGTTAGTTCCTGCTCTATCAATGAGTACAAGCACGCAAAATATGCCCATTGACGTGGAGTTGCGGACACTAGCTCGTATTACCTATTACCTGTCAATGAGTACAATTAAATTACCTAAGCTAGATACCTACAAGAACAAAGTCCCCAGTATTTTGATTTATAGTCTTGTGTAATAAACCATAATCTAGACTGATATTGTGATATCATTAATTCTACTGACGTCAAAAGGAAAATATTGTAACTGATACATATCCGATACCTACTCAAACAAGTGTTACTATCTGCGTCAGATCTTCACCAACGTATTAACGTAACAGGCATTAAATCAGAGGCCAGAGGTCTTGCGTGACAATGTTATTAGCCAATGGAGATATAATCGGTTTATTTTACCTACATGTTATTGTGATTGCCTTGATTGGAAATCATGTGTTAAAGCGGTGTAACAGGTTTTGTATTAATTCCATAGATGGAAACACGCCATCGAATTTGGAGACACTATTGTTTTTTTTTTTTATTAGACGAGTCTGTTAATGTATGGTGAAAGCCATTATTGATTAATTTTGCAAACAGGAATGGAGCTATTCGTGCTCTAGCTATAGTTCCAACTCTCAATCCCACTAGAACATCAAGTCTTATCAATGTTGGAACATAGTTATCAAACAGTGCGTCCTGCCCGTTATGACATACGGTGCCGAAACGTGGACACTGACGAGTCGGGCTGGTCGCTTAGCGCACTATGGAGCAGGCCAGTTATGCTCCGAGTTTCTTTGAAGGATAAAATCTGAAGTTATCCAAAAAATAACCAGAGTTACCGACATAGCTTGCAGGGTAAGCAAGCTGGAGTGGCAGTGGGCTAGCCATGTTTGTCGAAGGCGAAGACCGGGAGTGGAGTCCGCGTATCAGCAAGCGTAGTGTTTGACGAACTAGTTAGATGAACTGACGACCTCAAAAAGGTGGTTGAAAAAGAGTGGATGCGAAAGGCGGAGGACAGGGTGTTGTGGCATAGTCTGGGAGGGGCCTATTGTACAGCAGTGGATTGCGATAGACTGAGTTGATTGATTGATTGATTATGTATTGTATAGAAAAGATGAAAAAATGTTTTAAAACTTGCAACTTATGTATTAACTATTGTAATGCTCCACATAATTTAAATCAGTTCTATTAACAAAATGATCCAAGATCTGTCTGAGGGCAATATTAATTCGGTTCATGTAAGATTCTATTTAATCTGTTCCAGCGATGAAAGCGGAGAAGTCCTTTTCATATTCTCCTTTCGGGTCGAACTTGGTTCGGAATTGTGCGAATTCGTCAGGTTTCTTCTCACTGAGGGCCTTTACAGTTTTTCTGACGTTCTGCCTCTGAATGGCTGTGCATTTTGCGCATGATGTAGCTATAACTTCCGGGAGTAGCTCTGAAAATAACACGAAGAAAAATATACAATCAATAATATTTAGAGATAATAATTTATTATGTATCAAAGCATTTACGTTTTTTCTTCAGGAAAACTGAATCAAGTGTTTTGCTGTTACAAAAACATTTTCACATATTTAATTTTTAGGACCGTGGAATCCGTTTAGTGTTATCTGAAGCACAATAGTTGTTTTAATCTTTACTTATTTTTTAGATTAACCTAATACTTAGTTTACGTCATGGTTTTCGTTGTAAAACGAGCACGACTGATACATGCGCGTCATCATTATTAAAATGTAGGTACAGGATGTATGTTTTAATAATGATACTCACAAAAATATCAAAACTGCTAAAACATTCTGTAATATTATGTATTATACATAGCTAAACTATGTCCAAACTAAAGGACTTTGGTTATGGCACGACGACGCGAAGCGTGCGATATTGCATCACTTACACAATTAATTACGATGACGAAGACTTTGAATGAAATTAGATATCGAGCAAATCAGTTTCGTGAATTCATAACCCTCCTTTAGCTTTGCTGTGGTCAGGTAAAAAGCTTATTGGCAGCCTAATTGAAATAAAAGATTATGAATTTTGATTTTCAAGTTTAGATCGTATAGAAAAGAGGTACATACTATTAGGTCCTTACATATGAAATTAGCGTTTTGTCGTACTGGCCACTTTGATCTGAAATATCTCCTCTTTGGTTAAGAATTCCAAATTCAAATTTATAAATTCATTTAGCTGGTACATTTGAGTTTTGAAAACAGTCATTCATTTGTTTTTTCCTCATTATTTTTTTCTTTGGCGTCGCTTATTACCGCACAATGGAAAACATGAAATTATATTTACGAGTACGAGTTCTACCGTGGCACCTGTGCTGCAGAAACAGCTCGAAGGATTAATGATGTGTACGGCGCTGGTGTCGCAAAAGAAAGCACGGTATGTTTTTGGTTTCAACGTTTTCGTTTTGGAAATTTCGACCTTCAGAACCAACCCCGTGGACGGCCGGAGACCAAAGTGGAAAATGAAGAATTAAAAGCTATTGTGGAAGCGGATCCATCACAAAGCACTTCAGAGATAGCTGCAGGCTTCGGGGTAAGTGATAAAACTGTATTAATCTACTTGAAGCAAATCGGGAAAGTAAAAAAACTTGAACGATGGGTACCTCATGAATGGAGTGAATCGAACTTGCAAACACGCGTCGACTGCTGTGTTACTTTGCTCAACCGACACAATATTGAAGGGATTTTAAATCGAATCATTACTTGTGATGAAAGTGGATACTGTACGATAATCGAAAGCGCTCGTCGCAATGGCTGAACCCTGGAGAACCAGCCAAATCCTGCCCTAAACGAAAATTGACTCAGGAAAAGTTACTTGTGAGTGTTTGGTGGACTAGCGCCGGTGTCGTTCACTACAGCTTTCTAAAATCTGGCCAAACGATTACTGCAGATATCTTTTGTCAGCAACTGCAAACCATGAAGGAAGAACTAGCTGCTAAACAACCGAGATTGGTCAATCGCTCTAGGCCACTGCTGCTTCACGACAACGCAAGACCACACACTGCACAACAAACAACCACTAAGTTAGATGTGCTACAATTGGAATGTCTGCGACATCCACCGTACTCCCCGGACCTTGCTCCAACAGATTACCATTTTTTCCGGAATTTGGACAACTTCTTACAAGGAAAAAAATTCAACTACGATGCGGCAGTCCAAACCGCCTTCAAAGAGTTCATTGATTCTCGCCCCCATGGTTTTTTTAGTAAAGGGATCAATGAACTACCTATGAGATGGCAAAAGTGCATAGATAACAACGGTGCATACTTTGATTAATTAAATATATTTAAAAATAATAATCTTTTGGCGCTCAAATGACGTTGACAGAGGGGCGCTGTTGGTAATCATTTGTGCAATTGTTCTGTAAAATATCACTTGCACTGTATTTAAAAAAAAACAGGATGGCGACGTTAGTTCCGATTTTGTGATTTTCCGAACCTTGTGTACCGCTATACTTACTTCTAAAGTCGGCAGAATGTTCCACAGTACATTCTCCTTTATCCAGCATGCAATTAATGTACGCGGAGAACATCGCATCATCGGCCAGGATTTTGTCCACGTCGATTTTGTCGTACATTTCATCGTAAGCCAGTGCACTGGGTGCAACCAGGGCAAACACAGCTATCAGCAGGGCGTTCATGTTTATTTGAGTCTGAAATAGTAAATATTATTACTAAAAGGGAAATATTCAACTGATCCTCTGAAAGCTAATGAAATTAATGAACCTCTTATAACATTTTAGGCCAGTAATGTTGCACACTTTTTAAAATAAATGAGCCTCTTTTTAACTTTTTCCAGCTGGGGTGCAACTAACTAAAAAAGTTAGAACTGTGAAAAATGCTAAAAAGTTGATCGCAGTTACTTGGCTATTTAGTATTTTAAGGACCCTAAAATAATTATTATTTGAGGTTCACAAAAAAGACAAGGCATTCATTCATCATTCTTAATTTAGAATACATTCGAGTAACGTCGTGCGGCTTAACCATTGCCTGCCGGTTTTGTACTTTAATAATGGTGTATTAAAAAAAAAAGAAATCCACTAATCAAATCGAAGAATGAACTAAAATAACTTGAAAAGTGATCTTGTTTCGAACTTTTTAAGTTGCTTCCCTCACTCGTCAGTTTATTGTAATTAATATTCGATTTCGCTAATAGGTAAATAAGAAGATAATAGGTTTTGCGGATTAGACAGTTACGTCTACTCGACAGTTTCCTGAGCCTGCCAGTTTCCTCGAAAAGCACGTGAAAAAAAAAAAAAATCAAAAGCTTCTACTCCATTCACCTTTTAGACCCTGTTTTTATCCAGACGGTAAAAAAGTCAGCCGGTGTTTATGTAAACTAACGTATGAGGGTAACTGACTCAGTGATACGCGGAACCTTTTTAGGGTTCCGTACCCAAAGGGTAAAAAAAGGACCCTATTACTAATATATATCCTTGGACTTTTCCCTATTACTTTTACCCTATTACTAAGAGTCCACTGTCTGTCACCAGGCTGTATCTCATGAACCGTTATAGCTAGATAATTGAAATTTTCACAGAATGTGTATTTCTATTGCTGCTATAACAAAAAATACAGAATAAAATCAATATTTAAGGGGGCTCCCATACAACAAACGTGATATTTTGCCGTTATTTTATATGTAGTGTTAGATATTGTATGGTGGTACGGAACCCTTCATGTGCGAGTCCAACTCGCACTTGGCCGGTTTTTTATTTTTGCCGTGCAAGTTTACAATCCCACATTAATCAGTTTTAGCTATTGTTAAGCTAAACTAAGTATAACCTACATAAAGATATAAATCTCTCACTAGTCAGCGAGACATTTTAGTGAGCATGACATACTATCAGCCGCCAGGGCACATTCAAGTCAATGAAAGACATATTATTACCCGGTAAATGGTAGCTCACATAGAACTCACATCTGTGCTGTTAATGGACATTCCCCAAAGATCTTCGGTCAATTTGATCTTAATTTGCTTAAAAGTTTTAATTACTGTTATGGGGTTAATATGCCTAAAGTTAAATTCAATCGGGCAGGCTGAAACGTTCGCCCTTACTAAATCAAAAGCGAGCGAGGGCGAGGAATTTAAGGTTTCAGTTGTTTTGAGTGGGATACTAGTAAAGAAATTTACAAATTCTTGAGCAACATTTTTGCTATCGCAAATGAGACCACTTGACGTCTGCAGTGTGTTATCAGAATTATGTTTTTTGTTCCTGTTCGTTTCGTTATTAATAATTTTCCAAACCGTCTTTATTTTATTGTCTGCTGATTTAACCTTGTTGCTAATGTATAAGGCTTTAGCTGCTTTACAAGCGTTCTTAAAAGTTCTAGAGTAAGTAGCAACATATTTAGTAAAAGTATCTGTGTTAATATAAGGCTTAAGGCCATACAGCTCGAAAAGTCTTTCCCTACTTTTCCTAAGTCCTTTAGTTGCCCAGTCACAAAATAAAAACTTAGGGCTGATACTTTTAGTGATTTTCTCAAAATAATTATTGAACTCAGTTTGTCAGTTGAACTCCGAAAAGAATTCTGTATACAAAATATTAACATTGTTCACTGTCAGGTTCTGATTACTTAATTTACAAATTAAACTGCTATTGAATTTATTTAAATTAACAGATGTTATTGGTCTGGATTGGATCTGCACTTTTTGTATTGGCATGCTGGACTCAAAGGTTACAGTTTGACCACTGTGATCAGAAGGGAGATAATTACTGCCTGTTACCTATTACCAGTTGCAAGCTTTGCCAAAACATCTTCCATTACTGACTCAAATATAGAATAGTTTTGATAATTTGGGGGTCTGTAAACGCACACTATAACATGCTAGCTCAACACAAGACAGTTCAATGTTATGTTCAACCGATAGATCAAGTATGTCTTTACGAGGTTTTTATTTAATACAACTTTTAATTAGGATTAATGAACCACCACGCAGCATTGAATTTCGATTAAAACAACAGGAAAGAGGAAAGAACACCGAGAATGTAGATTTGGATAAATCCAGATAGTAACATAAAGTGTCCTGAGTGAAATAGATTATAATCAGCTCACATAAATACGTTGTCACAAATGACTCGGTTCTCTCAAGTTTCAAAAAAAAAAAAGATATTTATTGGTGCCAGTAAAAATGAACATTCACAATATTATTATTTCTAAATAAAAGGTACATTAATCGCAGGAGTTGGTGATACTGTTTCCCAAACTAAGCTATCGCTTGTATTTTGGGACACAGCGTTCAGCCGTGGATAATGTTTAAAGGCAGCATGTGATTACAGGCTGGTGAGAGCTATATTCCGGTTTGACTTGAAGTAAAGACTCTTTTTCATGATTTAATTTTACGAGTTTATCGGCGTGATTAATGTGTACAACCATGCCAAATTACAGTCTCTAAGTTAACCTGCGGAAAGACGGAATGACTAGGCGAACCTGTAATGGCTACTGGTTTTACTACGGAACCCTAAAGAAGAGGAAAGGATCCAATTTTGAGACTTGAAAATAATAAAAATCAACCACAAATGGTGTTATTTGCTGAAGATGCTTTATTTTTTAAGATAAGGAATAGATTTGCCACAAATTTTGACGACGTACATAACTTTTTTAACTGCTAATAATTTAATATTAAGTATATTGGAAAAAAAATCTAAATGCATAAGGTTTGCTTTACCGAATATCAGCATGTGAGCAAATAGAAGCTTATATATTGCAATGGGAAAAGTCGGGCTTTGGATGAATGAATTTGATGTATTAAGTATGGGACAAACAAAACAGTATACAATCCAACTTTATTTTGTTATTAATGAGAGAAGGGCCCTTGTCCAGCTGTAGCAAGAGGTAACAGATAATGATCCAAAATAATATAATATTAGTTATCAAAACTTTTTACCTTACCAAGATTCTTCTGTATTGTCCTGATGTTCTCCAGTGCACTCGATGCCTGTAAAACCATGCGCTGCATTTTATACCATACAGTACGGATACAAACAATTATTTTAATCTCCAAAAATATTAAAAATGGAATTGTCTAGTCTAGTATACAATTTTAATAGTATACAATTTTAATGTAATTTCGCAGATCTAATTGCCAGATATCACGATAGGTACTAACATTGACTTCGTTGACAATGTTGAATGGACATCATTACGGCGACGTATGCAAAGGACATTAAATATATATCAGGGAGATATTATCAATGGATGATATCATATACCTACTTTAACTATTTATAGCAAATCATTCAAGTGATGACAAAATGATTACCGTGGATATATTAAACACGGGACGGTAATCGAGGCTAATGTATCGAATTTAATAAGGTCAATGTTAGTTTAGTGCAAAAATCATTCAGGCAACTTTGATAATTTAACTGATAAGTTGTTCGAAATGAGACCCCTCGTTACGGATACACAACTTAGTCTTTTTTGAAATTCACATTATGTAGCCTTCTGCAAAGTGTTGCGGTGTATCATATTATGCTCCTTATAACATTTTCTACCTCAACGGTCCAATTTACGGTATCCAACGGTACCTACCTTCTACAGTCTCATAAGACTTTTTGTAAATAACATTTTTACATGGCCCCTCTCCATACCACTGTAGAGCTAAATTGCAATTCTTGTTGTTTGAAAAGTAAGCTTATAATAAATCGAACAATTGTTCTTGATACGCCATTATTACACAACGAAATGGAAGCTAAACAAAACAAAGTCGATAGAAATGTCCAAAATGTTCGTTCGAATTTCATAAATTGTGTACCTATCGACTAGTGAAATAAAATAGCGAGAGTTAACTTTTTTTAATTTTTAGCTGGTTCGATTCCCAGTTTAGGTAAGCTTGTCGAGAAATCTGTGAATGCAGATTTGTTTCTTTTTAAAAATAAAGAAATGTGTACGTAGTAATCATAGACTTATAAAAAAAGATGGACTCCACGCCACGCATATCGAAAGTGAAGCACCGTACCGATCTATGTGTGCGTGATTGACGATTGACGCTGTCGTGTCACGTAATGGCGGCCGGTCGGCATACTATGATGTAAATGTGAGCGTGAGGCGTGTTTGTACATACAATCCGGCATACTTACTGTGCTTCACTTTCGATATGCGTGGCGCGGAGTCCATCTTTTTTTATAACATTAATAATCACTACAAAACCGATCACAGAGGACGTACTTTTGCTTAGAACCAAAACAGTGTAGAAATGTTATATGAAATCTCATGGTTGCACAGTTTTTCATAATTCACTGTTTTGTATTTTTTATACCACAGAGCTTTAACGTCTCCCATTAAGTCTTAATATATATAAATTACGTGTCACGATGTTTGTCCGCGATGGACTCCTAAACTACTTAACCGATTTTAATCAAATTTGTACACCGTGTGCAGTTTGATCCAACTTGAAAGATAGGATAGAAAAAAAAATATGACAAAAACGTTAGCCACAGCAACGCGTGGCCGAGTCAGCTAGTTTAATATAAAATGCATGCATCAAAAAGATACTGGCTGAAAATAAAAAAAACCGCCTTAGTGAAAAAAATAAAACAATTATCGCGCATTTTGTACCATTGTAAAACTTTGATACTTCATAATTAGCAAATTTAAAAAAATGGAAATAGACTGTGATTGCGATATGAATTCAACTCCAAAAAGTATACCTAATCACGGCAGATAGATTGGTAGTTGAGTAGAAGAAAAGTAGATTACGCACCTTGCTAAAGTGAGTAATTAATGCACTCGTGTTAATTTAATAACTAATTTTGCGCTCGACGCAACAATCTACTATTAAGAAACAAACCAAATGTAGGTAGGTACGTAATTATATTTTCCGTTTGCACTGATGTCAGCTATCGATTTAGATAGGTTACATGCGTAGCCGCCATTTTGAAAAAAAAACGACAGTAGATATGGCAAGCTCCATATAAAATCTTTAATCAATTTTCCAATTTTTCTTTCCATAAACACCTAATTCGGGCTACTACGAAATTTTAAATAAAAAAATAGCCCAATCGGCCTATTTAAGCCGTACTCAAGTGATGCGCTTGGCTTACCAACGAATAGAATTTCATTTTAAATTAAATATATAGAATAGATGTAGGTACATAATATTATAATTATTATTTTAAAACTTAGATTATAAATCATGTAAATTTTATCTTATCTTGATCATCTCATGTTCCTAATTTTATAGTTTTGCGTGAGAAAAATAACTAGCTGTTATTTTTCTCACGCCAAACTATAAAATTAGTAACAAAATCAATGAACTGTTGTGTTCTTCATCAGTATTTGCCATTGTTTCAAAGGTGCCTAATAGTTGTTTTTTTTAAGGTTGATTAGTAGAGTCGTGTTAATTCATTGCAGGTTTCCATTCAAGTAAGTTGTTCGCAAGCTACTGATAGAATTGGCATCTCCGAAATTGTGTCACTAACATTTTTTTTTGTTTTCTACGTCCAGTCTGACTCAGGTGCCATTCAAAGGTCTGACCTACTGAATTGAAAGAGTCACATTTTCGCTCTCCCGGATTGGACCCACAACTTCGTACATCAGATGCGAAGCCTTCACCACTGGCCATCATGACATCAAAAATAAGACAAAATAATAATAGCAGATTATTCACTAAGGGGATAAAGCAGTGTCTTATGTCACGAACCTACACTATTCGTTACGCTCGGGGTTAATTAACAATGTATATTGAATTAAAATGGCAACTAAATATTCTAGTGGTTCCGAGTGTAGTCAGGAAGGTCAGAGTTAAGGCCTGACCGAAGTGAAGTGTCATGAGAGCAGTGAGAGACTCAAGCTCGCCTTAGATCAAGCCACTTTTATCCCCGCGGAGAATACTCTACTTTTCATAGTTTTGGCGAGGTAGTAAAAAGCAACAGGATATAGAAAAAGAAAGTTGTGTTGTTAAAGTTTTCATACGAATTTTCAGTTGAGGTTCCAAATTAAAATCATATTAGTGACCAGCGGGATGTAATGAAATTCAGTACTATTTATAACCCTGCTAGACCCTAGAACATTAATGACAACATTTTACAATCTAGCAGGTGGTGTGATATAATATTTATATTCTTTGATTACAAGTATTACACAACGAGATTGAAGTTGCGAGTACTGTTAGAGGTACCTATAACATTTTAAAGGAGACTGTTTAAATTTGAATGGGATGTGGTCTATGAACCAATAGCTATACTGTAGTGGTATTTCTGTGGGGATACCTCAACTATTGGTTCATAGACCACTTTTTATCAGTCTCCTTTTAATTCGATTACTTATTTCTTTCCAGATCCTATCAATTCTGAAGATGAAAGTACTTGTAGTATTATCAGCGCTGGTAGCCTTCGCGGCTGCAGTTACATTAACAACGACAGAGCTAGAACTGCTTCAAGCTTTCCCCTTTGATACCATGTTAGCCAATGATGAACAGAGAAATATATTTTTCAATTGTCTGCTGGAAAAAAGCGAATGCGGTGCCTACAAATAGTTGGCAGGTGAGTCAATAACGAGGTCCTTACATATGAAATTAGCGTTTTGTTGTACTGACCACTTTGATCTGAAATATCTCCTTTTTGGTTAAGAATTCCAAATTCAAATTTATAAATTCATTTAGCTGGTACATTTGAGTTTTGAAAACAGTCATTCATTTGTTTTTTCCTCATTATTTTTTTCTTTGGCGTCGCTTATTACCGCACAATGGAAAACATGAAATATCGGTATATTTACGAGTACGAGTTCAACCGTGGCACCAGTGCTGCAGAAACAGCTCGAAGGATTATATATGTGTACGGCGCTGGTGTCGCAAAAGAAAGCACGGTACGTTTTTGGTTTCAACTTTTTCGTTCTGGAAATATCGACCTTCAGAACCAACCCAATGGACGGCCGGAGACCAAAGTGGAAAATGAAGAATAAAAGGCTATTGTGGAAGCGGATCCATCACAAAGCACTTCAGAGATAGCTGCAGGCTTCGGGGTAACTGATAAAACTGTATTAATCCACTTGAAGCAAATCGGGAAAGTAAAAAAACTTGAACGAACCCATCGTTCAAGTTTTTTTACTTCCCGATTTGCTCCTCCTTATGAATTGAGTGAATCGAACTTGCAAACACGCGTCGACTGCTGTGTTACTTTGCTCAACCGACACAATAATGAAGGGATTTTAAATCGAATAATGATTCGATTTCGATGACTTTTCATCACAAGTAATGACTTGTGATAAAAAGTGGATACTGTACGATAATCGGAAGCGCTCGTCGCAATGGCTTCAGCCATTGCGACGAGCGCTTCCGCCTGGAGCGCTTCCGCTTCCGCCCTGGAGAACCAGCCAAATCCTGCCCTAAACGAAAATTGACTCAGAAAAAGTTACTTGTGAGTGTTTTGTGGACTAGCGCCGGTGTCGTTCACTACAGCTTTCTAAAATTTGGCCAAACGATTACGGCAGATATCTTTTGTCAGCAACTGGCAAACCATGAAGGAAGAACTAGCTGCTAAACAACCGAGATTGGTCAATCGCTCGAGACCACTGCTGCTTCACGACAACGCAAGACCACACACTGCACAACAAACAACCAATACGTTAGATGAGCTACAATTGGAATGTCTGCGACATCCACCGTACTCCTCGGACCTTGCTCCAACAGATTACCATTTTTTCCGGAATTTGGACAACTTCCTACAAGGAAAAAAATTCAACTCCGATGCGGCAGTCCAAACCGCCTTCAAAGAGTTCATTGATTCTCGCCCCCATGGTTTTTTTAGTAAAGGGCAAAAGTGCATAGATAACCACGGTGCATACTTTGATTAATTAAATATATTTTCCAAAAAAAAAAAGACTTTATATTCCTCCCGTACAAAACGCTAATTTCATATGTAAGGACCTAATATTACCATCAACTGCAGGACCAGTTACTGCTGATAGTTGACAGGCAGCTTTATCGGTTTCCACGATCCTTATTAGAACAATATAGTTTGAATACCTATTTGTTTTTAATCGTTTCAGAACTATCACTGCGGGTAGTGGTAAACCAATGTGCAGAGTGCTCTCCTGCACAGAAGACAAAATATGACACTGTTCTGAAGGAGTTGCACGACAAATATGAGCCTTTTTACAACGCATTTATGAAGAAGGTTGCCACCAAAAAGGCCGTCATCACTCTATTATAATATAAATCACTGACATTTAAATTTAAGATAAATGTATTATTTATTTAATTCCGCGTCAGTAAAAATAATATTTCTATTGTGTACAATTTAGTTTATTTACTGGTACTGAATGTCAGCCTGCATTACTTTACATTATGTGCAGTTGCATGTCAATACAGTTAGAGTAACAGATTTTGCCCTACTTACTGATGATAGGATAATTAAATTATATTTCTATTATTGTCGATTACAATAAATCGCTTTAGATAAATAAACTTGCTTTATTCGTTAATTAATCAATATGTTGACAGTGATACTAATGTTATAGATTATCTTGTATTGTATTATATGATATTTCTATTATTTGGTTTATGATTTTAATTTATATTGATTTTAATTAATTTAAAGATGTAAATGATTTTTATGAATTTGAAGATTTTATGCATTTCTAACTAATGAATTGATGCTTGCCGGATTTGAACCCTCAATCTCGCGTATCAAAAGCAAACCATGACATAAAAAAGACAAACTAACATATTAGATTATTCACTAAGGGGATAAAGCAGTGTCTTACGTCACTAACACATAACAAAATCCTTCGTTACGCTCGGGATTCAATATCTATTAAATCGCCAGCGAAACTAATGAAGAAGAAGAAAGAAGAAGTAGAAGTATTTTATTAGTAGTAGATACGTTAGTTAGGTAGTTACAAGAATCCTGAGAGCAATGACGGGTTCAAGCTCTCCCTTTGCGAAAATCCTCGATTCTGCGAGGTAATAAATAGCAATTCGATTTCGGAATATAAAAAAAGTTGAGTTGCAAAAGTTTTCATACGAATTTTCAGTAGAGGTCCCAAATTCAAACACAAACTCAAAGCATTTATTTCAATTAAACCATTTACAGGCACTTGTGAATTCTCAAGAAGTTGGTCAGTCAGAAAATATGAAGCTACTTGGCCATTTCAAAGCGTAGGTACCTACCTCTGGGGAAGAACGGGCAAGAAACTCCATGGACACTCTTTTAGATTATATTTTTACAAAAATATTAGTTACAACATTAATGTTGAATTTATAATAATTATATGTGACAACGATGTAAAAAAAAAGACGTATGCGTTAAAAGCGTCCATAGTACAGCAAATAGTACGTAAAAAAACAACAATTCAAAAATAAAATACCTAATTAAAAATAACCCGAGGCAGCTGAGTGATGACCAGCCCCCTGACGGCGCCCGTTCACGAACGTGATCAGCATCATTCAGCTCAACCATTTTACATGATCAGCATCATTCGGCTCAACGATTTTGAAGGGAGCTAAATGATCCAACACACACGCCACCGCCGTCAGCGAGACATTTTAGTGAGGATGAAATACTATCAGCCGCCAGGGCACATTCAAGTCAATGAAAGACATCATAATTATTATTACCCGGTAAATGGTAGCTCTATAGTACATAGAACTCTCATCTGTGCTATTCAATTATACAATACAAAGGAAATTGAGTTTATACTATCTAATAGTCTTACAATCTTCAGCAGCTCCAACAGTATTTTCAAGTGTTAATCATTAATTGTGGTTGTGGAGCAGGACCAGCAGCAATTGTTATGACCAGCGGGATGATATGAAAGGAGATGGATTTTTATCTCATACAAGTATGGCATAGAAATGGACACAAATAAAACAAAATGTATTATGAAGCAATAATAGTGTTCCAAAACCTTGTATATTTTTGTTCGTCGTAAAACTTGGTGAAAGGCCATAAGACCCTTCCCTGACCCCTTCTGATGACTTCAAACCTGTCAAAAGAACTGTCGATCACGGAGTAACCCACTGTCTTCTAACAGATTGAATTTCTCTCAAATCAAAAGACTGTATCACAAATGATTCATTCGCTATGCCCCAGTTTATAGAACGTTGGATCTCCGTTGGAAACTGTGCATAATCAGAGTTCTCCGAGATGCGAGTTATAGAAATTGTTATTGTAGCCGAGGTAAACTGCAATGCAAAAATCCATAGTCCAAAAAAGGCGAAGTCACTCAGAAATTCAAAAAAGATAACCTGAGAAATAATTCTGAGAAATTGTAATATCATCAGAAAAAACATTGATTGAGAAGACTGTTAGTTTTTTTATTTGAATAAATGGCGGTCCTAGCTCATCATTAGATGGGCTAGCGCAATCAACGTCGACCGATAAGGAGGACAGTAAAAAAAACTGCTATAATGTGGCCTCATTTACCACGCCCGCCACCCGGATAAAAAATAATAAACAGCGAGCGAAGCCGCGGGCTAAAGCTAGTGACCTCATAATTGTTTCCTCAACCCTTCGTATGAAGGAACGTAGATCTACGCGAGACACAATGGCTTTTTAATTGTGTCTGTAATTACGGCATTCAACCGATTAATAGATTTAATTGATATCGTTTCATTATCGTATCTCGGAATTTTCCTCATCTTAAGAAATTATATTATAATGTTTCAGTCTCACGCGCAACTATAAAATGATGGACATAATCAAGGAACTGTTGTATTCTTCATCAGTATTCATCATTGTTTCAAAGGTAAAGTTAATACGTAATTATTGTTTTTTTATATTAATATGCACTTTATTTATTGTGAGGTTTAAATAGCAGTCTCAGTGTTAGTTCATTGTAGTTTCCCGTTCAAGTAAGTCGATCGCAATCCACTGATAGAATTGGAGTCTCCCAAACTGTATCACTAACTCAAGTTTTCTGTTTCCTACCTTCCAAAGGTGAGTTTAGTATACCCAGCTGATTCGCAAGAATCGTTTTCAAGATTATTGTATGTGTAGGAAAAACTAGTTTAGTTTTCCTAATTACTGTTTTTCCAATGCCAGTGCATATTATCCTTATAACGTAGGTAGGTATTTAAAAAAACTATGTTGTTGTGTCTAAAACTCGTATAATTAAAAATATCATGAATTTCTCAAGAACCACACAGGGAATTTGTTTTCCGTAGCCAAATGGCAAAAACCTCCCCATTCTTAATTTTTTTTTTTTTAACTACTTGGTGGAAAAAACAGAAAAAAAAAGCATGTGGTAAAACTTTAGGTCATTTTTGTAGCATGATTGGTTTATTAATTTAATATTAGTGGAGCATTTACTTTATAATAAATAAATGTTACATGAGGACTATTTTTTAGTTTGCTAAGTGTCACCTACAAAAGGGGAAGAGCGCTGGTGTTTGAAATACAGATATTTTATATCTACACTAGCAACGCCCCGCGGTTTTACCCGCATAATTTTCGATCCCGTGGGAATATCGGGATAAAGTATCCTAGGTGTTAATTTTAGTTTTAAACTATCTGTGTGCCAAATTTAATCCAAATCCGTTAAGTAGTCTTTGCGTGAAAGAGTCAAATGACAAACATCCATCCATCCACCCATCCTCACAAACATTGGCGTTTATAATATTAGTAGGAAAGGAAGTAGGATAGAAACAAGTATCATAAAGTGTACCACCATACTAATTATGTTGTTGTAGGATATTTTTGAACAAATAAATTATACTAAGCTGGTACTAACTTCGTCGAAATCACAATTCCATAAAATTTTCAAAACATTATCTCTAAGTTGCATGTAAACCGTACAATAAATGGATATTATTGAATAAATCCACTGAATACGCGAGCATTGATCACCACGTTTACACAAGGCAATTGCAATGGCAATTTCGGAGTTATTAGTCAGATTTGCTCACGATGTTTTCCTTCAGCGATGTCAGTAATATTTAAGATGTAATTAGAAAGTACCTCTATAGGTACGAAAAAAAAAGAAAAAGAAAATGGTACCTATGTACCAATTTTTTTTGTGTGAATTGAGAGAATCACATTGCATTAGACCACGCGATCAGTGCTCGCGTACTACAAATACGAGTATACTTATTACAACTGCGCATCTCTTATTCATGTAGTTTAATTAAATAAATTATTTTCAGATCCTTTACATAAAGTCTGAAGATGAAAGTACTTGTAGTGTTATCAGCGCTGGTAGCCTTCGCAGCAGCAGCAGCATTATCGCCGACAGAGCTGGAGTTGCTTGAAGCTTTCGACTACGATACTTTGTTAGCCAATGATGAACAGAGACGTTTATTTTTCGACTGTACACTGGAAAAAGGGGATTGCGGTGCCTATAAACAGGTGGTAGGTGAGTGAATAATTTTAATATCACTATCAACTGCAGGACCAGTTACTGTAGATACTTGACCAGCAGCTTTATCGTTTGCCACGATCCTTAATAGACCAATTTAGTTTGAACAGACTTTAATGCTAATACCTATTTGTGTTTAATCGTTTCAGAACTGTCAAGGAAGTTAATGATAAATAAATGTGCTGAGTGTTCTCCTACACAGAAGAAAAAGTACGACGTTGTTCTGAAAAAGATGCACGACAATTATGAGCCTTTTTACAACGACCTTATGAAGATGATAGCCGCCAAAAAGGAATAAAGCTATATTTAATCACTCTTTCTATTAATATCATTGGAACTTAAATTGAAAATAAATGTATTGTTAAATTCCTCGATAATAAAAGTAATACGTATTTGTATTGTGTACGATTTAGTTTATGTACTGATATTGAATGTCGGCCTGCATAATCCCACTGGTTGGCAAGTGCACAAAGCTGCCCTGCCCGCTACTGCGGCTGCTTACAGTCATGGTCTTCACATGATCTGACCAAGATAGAAACTGTGGCCTCTGAGTTTGTTTCGGCCTTTCTTCTCAGAATAGTCAAATAGGAAACGCCGACCTAGTTTAATATGATTGACGTGTAAAAGTGTTTGTACAAACCTATTTTTAGAAAATAAATCAGTTAACATATTTTACTGTCGGTAGTTAGATTAGCTGTTCGGTAACTCCCACTCGCCTGTCATTTAACTTGCTGCATCATTTGTATAGTGACCTTGCTATTGGGTATCAGAAGGCGCTTTAATTATAACAACGTCTGCAAACTGAAATATTTCTCCTCTTCTCCTGTAATATGCGTGTCTACAAATGTTTCTACAACCCAACACTTGTACGGGGTTATGGTAAAGAAGCTTTTGGGCAAATAAATTATAAATATGATCCACGTATGCTCCACAACCCACAACACATGAGTTGTGTCGAGGCGAAGAAGGAAATGAGTTCTCAAAAAAACGATTCAAGCGAACAGCATGATTTGGGAAAAGTCTGATTTGCACTCAACCTAATGATAGAGTTTGTAGAGTGCTTTGAAGGTCCGTGGCATATCTACCTGTCCACAATTTTGTATTTTTTTTCAGTGCCGGCCACACATGCAACCTTTTTAAATCGATAGTTGACATCAATGCAAACAGAAAACCTATGTCCAAGCCCCGTAAATTTGATCACGTGACATACATATTTTTTGAACTTGCTTATAAATGTTGCATAAAATGATTGATTCCTTTAAATTTTGGAGTGAATATTTTAAAATACATTTATAGACGGACCTAGACGACCATAACGATAGCATTCACGTTATCACCATTTCAATCTTAAACGGGTAGGTACGTAACTTTAATTATTAATACTGTAACTGTTAGGTACTAATACTAATTACTGTAATCTGTAATAGATTATGAAAAAACTTCTCGTGATTGAGTTTATGAACAACTATCGTGAGCAATAATTCTAAGTAGGTGAGTACTATGAATAACAGTAGGTGTTTGTGTGCAACAACCTGATCGACATTATTTTCAGGTTGCGAATTTTTCCACGCATTCTATTCACAGATTCACACTTTGATATTTACCCTACATAGCTTGAGACAAAACAGAAAACATACAAATACAGCTGTATCCTGTTAGACTGGAAGCCGAACCTAACATACATAGTTGGGTAAAGGCTAATCAGATGATTATAGCTTGGACAATATTGTTAATCTATTTAAATATTATAAAATAGTAACGAAATCAAGTAGGTAATTGCTACGAGACGAAACGTTTCTAATGCCGAAAATATAGTTTTTGGATTTTTGTCTGTTTGTCTGAGTGTTTGTTCCAGCATCACGCAAATAGTACCGGATACGTTCTGTTCAAATTTTGCATAGATATTTCGTAAAAGTCATTGCCATTTATTTCGGACAGAATCCATATAAGTGTTAATGGTATGGTTAGGTAAATTTTATACGATCTAATAGCACATCACTGATACTACAAAGTACTTCTGACGAACGGGTATCACTAAAATAATAATTATAAAAGTAGACTGTAAACACACGGGATTTCTCATGAACAGTCACTTAACCATAGATATTTATTTTTATAAAAACCAAAGGTGACTGATAGCCGTGCTTATAATTCATACCTCTGTCACGGTTGACTGCTTAGCTCCGTAAAGCTATAGCGTGATGATAATTATTCAAAAGGTGAAATTTGTAACTATATTGCAATATCCTAATCTTTTGGCACTTTTTCGTTCGTCTTTCGTCTACAATTTGCGGTAAACTATAGACGAATACGAATATAATGCAATATTGCTCATCCTCTTTAATAAAAAACGTTATGTTTATTAGGTATAGTATATAATATATGCAGATATACAGGTGTCCATTAATTCACTAAAAACGAAAAATTTCGCAATGGGAAATTGCTACTAAAGGATGCGGGTGTCGACCTCAGGACGAGCTGCTTCTCACACAGGCAACTGTACATCACTTGCTCCACCGTCGCCAGGTCTGACTGTCTGTGTATTTGGACGACCAAGATCAAAATTAAAAACATACAGGGAAGATTTTTTAACAATGTGGCTGATAGTTTAGTATATTGTGTAACGAAGAGCAGTAGTGCAGTGGTGGCCCAGTGGTATCAAATGCGACCTACGAGTTGTAGGTCGTAGGTTTGAACCCAGATAGGCGCTTTACTTTGTGTAAATTATTTCATCACCGCTGCTCTAAAAACGGTGAAGAAGTGAAAAGATTGTGAGGAAACCGGCATGTCCTAAGATCAAAAATTCGAAGACACGTGTCATCTACCAACCCGCACTGGGCCCGCGTGGTAGATTACAGCCCACTCCCTCTCATCGAGAGGAGGCATGTGTCCCAGCAGTGAGAATATTATAGGCTGATTTTGTGTAACAAAGTCACGGGCAGAATTGTAGTTAGGTAAGTACTTATTTTATTCACTTAAAGAAAGAAAGAAAAAAATTAAGTTTGTTTGACCCAGGTTAAGTAAGGCACACAAGCACACAATATATAAAATCAATCAATTATTTTCATTAAACAATATTTTATCAATATTTCACACTTTATTTCTATTTCAAAAATTGTGCTTTTACCAACGAGTGAAGCTGCGGTTTTTACTAGTAGTACGTATACAGGGTGGCAGGGACATCGACGCGCAACCGCTTACCATGGATTCAGTACATGATTCTGGACGCCCCTGCGTTGAAATTTTTCGTCGGCTTTTTCTTAATTTTTACGTTTTTTTCTGCAATTTTTTTATTGTAAATCGTATAAAATCATTATTTCTATCTAACCCAATGAGATTTTTAATAAAAAAATAGTAAATTCACTTATTTCACTTAAAACAGCAATGTAAATAAAACTCGAAAGGGCTACCTGATCAGCTGTTTGCAAAAGTTCATTTGCGAGGTCAACACTGGCTTAGTACCTTGACGCTATTCGTTTTCAAATGCCGACAAAGGGACCGCGGCGGCGGCGGCGCCGGCGCGGCGGCGGCGAGCGGTCTCGTAAGAAGCTATGCGACGTATCCCAATGAATCTAACAGACGCGTCACATGAGGCATTTTAATCATCTACATAAATGAATGACCCATTTACTACTTTTATTTTAGTTTCATTATGGGGATAATTATTTTTCTAATGCTTCATCGATTTAAGTAAAGAAGATTTAAAAAAAAAACGTGTAGAAATGTATTGATAGTCACGTAATTTTTCAAACTTTTTTTATTATCAACATTAATTTTAGTTTTGAATGCAATTCAACAATGTAATTTACTGTTTCACAAAAAAATAATACATCCATTTTCGCAATTAATTTCGTGAGTAGGTACCTAGGTACAACTAAATGTGTTTGTACACTCTATCATTTTGTTGATCTGTGTTCGGTGTAGGCACTGTATTCACAGAAAAAATGCAAGTACTAACTGTCGGCAGCAAGTGCGGCAAATTGAAAGAAAGATCAGCTAAGTACATTTCTTTTGATTTCGCCGATTTTATCGGATTTTTGCCAGTTCCTAGATTTCGTTGATCGCAAACGGGCGTGCTGTTTGTCGCGAATTTGTGATCTTAGCGTAGTTTTTAAAATAAAAAGTAATTTTCTTTCTCTGTGTGTGTGTCGTGTGTGTTTGAGAGTGACGTTCAAAATGCCTTCCAGACCTGAACAATTCTTCAGGCACCAAACCCGATGGTCGGTAAATGTGTGGGCCGGTATTTATAAAGACCGCGTGATTGGACCCATTTTTCTCCCTGAACGACTAAACGGGCCACGATATCACGTGTTCACGAGTTCCTAAAAACAACTCTCAAGGAAATAATCGAGGAGGTGCCTGTGCTCCAGTTCCGCGAGACATGGTTCCAACACGATGGCGCGCGCGGCGCTCCCCCACACGTGACCCTTCCTGTCCGAAGCTGCCTCACCGTATCTTTTAGAGACCGGTGCATTGGAAGATTCGGTCCACAACCATGGTCAGCTCGCTCACCGAACTTGATTCCATTAGATTTTTTTCATTGGGGTTACGTCAAGGATAAGGTGTTTATGACCGAGTGCGATACCGCAGCAGAAATGAGAGATCGCATTGTGAATGTGTTTGCGACGCTGCGTGAAGAGTGTGTCCAGGATCCCACTTTTTTGTCCCGTGTCCACGCTGAAACTGCGCCGCGCTCAGATCTGCGAGCGGGTTGGTGGCGGCCACTTCGAACCCTACCTACCCCCTATCTCATTAGGAATGAGCGAGATTAAGGTAAGTTCATCAATTAAACATTACTGGATCGCTAAGTTCTTATCAAGCATCTTTTTTGTTATCAATCCTCATCGGTATCGCTATTTTATGGGAATAAGCTTATTGTTATCGGTTATCAAGACTAATTAAACATGATTTTATGTGGTAGGTACCTATCAATGTTGTCGTTAGGCGATATTTCGTAGGTACGTTCACGTTCGTCCGGTCGCGGCGGCTGCGGGGCGGGCGGCCGCGCCACAGATTTGTATGTGTGTGTAGGTTAGGCAGCGCGCGCGCGCTCGCCATCCGCGGAGCGTTTTAATCGCGTTGTTTGCAATACATTGCGCGCTCAAAAATGTAAATTTTTTTAACCGGTCATTTCCGAGATGAATGACTTTCGTAATTTAATTTATGGCATCAGGTGTAACCTTTTGACAACGTTTGCGCGTCGATGTCCCTGCCACCCTGTATACTACAGATACATACAGTTATAAATGCCACGCTATTGGCAACACTTACTATAGAAGATACTGTTGAACTAGTAGCGAATTTACCGTTTTTGGCCGGTAAACAAACCTATAGACCTACTTAATCAAACATATTGAAATGTGCAGGCAGCCGAATGATATAGGTACAAAGTAGAAACTATTTTATTAGTCGTAGGTGCAATCTTAAGACCAATCCCCGTAATAAAAAAGTTCAAAATCTAGTCACAGTCTCATCTCGCCACAAACAAATCTCAAAAACTTGTCAAAAATAGGGGAACTAAAGGTATTTTTGACAGATTGAGACTGAGATCTTATTGTGAATGTTGTTAAAATTACGAGAATTGCTCCTCTCATACGATGGAACATAATTATTTGATAACACTCAATATTTTTCTTTGTTCCCTCTTTGAACCCTTTCTTCCGTAACCATCTAATGGATAAAGCTTTAGTTCCCACTGAAAGTATTTCCTTCATATCATAACGGTCGTCATGAAATCTGTATGATAATCACCAGTATTTGAAAAACGCCCTGTGTAGCCGTTGTTCTGTGACCGTTCAACGCTTTCTCAAGAAATTAAAGCTTAAGGAATTAAGACGATATAGGCACCTTCGTAACTTAACGGTAGATACGCAAACTGCGATATTTACGATTATATTATATCACAAAACCGTTACGTTAACCCCTATGTTATTGACATTGCATCCCGAACCAGTTCTCACGAAATCGATGCTTCCATCTCTGCATACTCAGAAAGCACCTTTTCTTAATCTTTTACACTCAGATATAGTAACGGGTTTGGAAACAAAGGATAACGGTTTTACAGTTACGCTGAGACTAAGTTCTACGATGGAGCTAATAATGTACCTAATAGCACATTTTGAAGTGTGCCAAGTTTGTCATTGCACTCAAGCCAGGATTGCAGCCCGAGCCGTAGCATAACAGCATAATCAGCCTATAGTGTTCCCACTGCTGGGACAAGATCAAAGCCACCATGCATTATGAATATCATTATTGGTGGCGCGGGCGCACTGCTTTCTTCGTCGCGTTTAGTATGCGGCCCGTTACATCGACCCCGGGCCGACAGGTTTGAGAAGTGTTCGCGCCCCGCCGCCGTGGGGGCTCGGGACCAAGCCAGGGGCCACAAACACACAAGCTACCATTGTGACAGTAGACGTCGCAAGAGCAGCACTTACACAACTTTCTTCGGTGAGTATTTTTCTATTAAAAGCTTCTTAGAAAGTGTTGTGAAAGTGAGCGGACGTTCGCAGTTTGTTTTAGAAACGTGTTAATTCAGCTGCGTTTTTTCCGTATTTACCATTCTGGTACATAGCTAGCTGTTTTTTTGTTGTTGATCGAGATTTTTTCCATTTGTTTTTGTTTGAAATCTGAGCGTGAAAATAGCGACGTAATTCCCATTTATTAATAGATTGATCTTTGTGATTACGACACCGTAACCAATACTTGCGTAGGTAGCCGATAAGTATCGATTTTATTTATTTTGAGCTCACTGTAAAATATTATTGTAGTAACATAACATCTACATTAATATTTCTTTTACGTCCAATCACTTTCCAGACAGCTTTTTGATATCTGTTTTTTCTAAACTATATCTAAGTAGGTACCAAAGAAGTAAATGTCTTGCATACAAACTAACTCTCACGGATCCTTCTATTTTACCGGTATACACGAGAAAGTGGAATTTACCGTCCACGTCTGCTGACCTTGACATTGTCCGATACTATTGTTTCTTTTAGGTAACTTTCTTTGATCTTAATTTTAAATGTAGTTTTACGCGTGTGTCAGAAAGGTGAATGAAAACTGTATGATTATGTTTAATATCCGCTTAATTAGCAAGCTTTGAATGTGGTTGATTGGTGTTATTTTACTGTCTATGGAGGTTACTAGTTATTTATGGTATGAAGTACCTATGAATATGGTGATTTGTGTGTAGGGAAAGGGTTTTATGAAGAAAAGCACAGAAAGACAAGACTAGGCATTTATTTCAATTAGGCTTGTCAGTTAAATACGTTAATGAGAAAACTAGTTGTCCGTTCCCGAAACTAGGTCATCATGAAGAAGGAAGGACAAGCAAACTTCATGGCAGCATGTTTTAAAGTATTGTATCAACATATTGTACATTTGCATTTAAAACAATTATCGTTATCATATTAGTTAATCTCTTGTTCCATTTCTCAAAGCTATAGCAAGTTAGCAACTATAACAGCAATAATATCAATTAACTTACGTGAACCGTAGTCCATCTTTCACCACAGTTGAATCCCAAGAGAGCCCGCATTGGCGAGCCCACATCCACAATATTCCTCAAGTACCTCTAACATTCCCGCCATTTTAACAATCATATATTTGGACCAAAATAACTCTTAATACTGACTGTTATAAGTAAATCTATTTTGACAGAACTATTTTAAAACGATAAAAGATATTCAATGTATTTTTATAACAATTTATCCGACTAAAATTAGCTAAAGTCTCCTAAACATAACATTTACTGAGTTTACTATATTTAATTATTTATAACCACATAAACATCAAGAATTGCACATAAAATTAGGAAAATATTTTAAATACAATGTTTAATCCTGTTACCCTTACATTTTAGAAGAAAAGTAATATAAGTTATTGTGTTTAGACTCACAGATCTCCGGTTTCGTTCGGAATTCATTGATTATTTCATCTAGAAACACTCTTGACAGTTTAGCAAAAATGTAGTACATACTAATTCCATGCAATTTAGGAAAGTACTTACTAATTCCATACAATATTTCTACATATTCCAACACGTGCGTGTACACGGATTTGTTTAGAATAAAACAATTATTATTTCTCTCTTTTTCGGGTCTTTCTAATTTACTCGTGTATTAATTAGCCAGAAGATGTTTAAACAGATTTTTGGTCTAATAAACTGAGCTAACAGTGCCGGTGCCCGTAATTGAAAACATTTCATATTTTTAACCTGCACGTATAATAACGTTATATAAAATTAAATCCAAATCTAGGGCACCCCTTATTTCCGTATTTCGAAATTATGTACTTTTCATTCATAATTGAAATTTGGTATTCGGAGTATTCTAAAAAGACGTAAGCTCCAAATGACGTCATGCCTTTTTTTTTTTTTTTTAAGGATGGGAAATCATCCAATGACCCCTCCCGCTCTGGGTGGAGCGGAAGGGAGTGTCAGACTCTTACTGACTAAAACCCATCCGTGTTCCTTCCTTAGCCCTTTATGTTCCGGGGCAGCGGTAACCCTTTCGGACAATCCCGCTGCCCCGGCAGGCTTCGGCCCTAACGGGCCCCTCTATGTCTGCTGACATCTCTTTGAGGCGCGCGTGGAACACATACGCGCCGTCCGGCACGGGCCTGGTCCTGATCGGACGGCGAGCTACCCATTACTCGCCGTCCGCAGGCCCGCGCCTACGGTGGCCGGGAGTCGTCACGCGGCTCCCGACGCCCGGAGCGTCTACCGCGGCGGCTGGGACGAGCGGCCCTCTCGGCTCTCTCCCTCTCCCATCCCGCCACCTCCTTCGCTAGCATGACTGCTTCGCAGAAGGAGGTGACTGCCTCCCACTCCCTCTCGCCCCGGACCATGGCTTGGACCAGGGCCGGGCGGGAGAGGTCGCCGCCGCTGCCGATCGCCTCTACGAGGACACGGCGGTGCTCTGCCCAAGCGGGACAGACCTCCACCGTGTGCACCACCGTGTCCTCTGGGCGATCCTCGCAGTGGTGACACCCGGGCGTTTCCTCCCGCCTGATTATGTGCAGGAACCTCCCGAAACATCCGTGTCCGGTGAGGACCTGCGTCAGGCGGTAGGTGAGGGCGCCGTGACGCCTCTCTAGCCACTCCTCAAAGAGGGGCCTTACCGCCGCTATCGCGGCGTGCCCTGCGCTGGGTTGCGACAGTCGCGCTTTCCATGCCGCCATGAGATCGCGCCGGAGGTCCGTCCGCTCCGCAGCAATTTGCCGCGGAAGCGGGTTTTCCCCCCGGCGTAGTGCCTCCGCGCGCCACTCAAAGAGGCGCGCGAGGACTATCGCCTCCATGACGTCATGCCTTACGGTGGAATGGTGATATAACCTTTGCTTTACCCTCAGATAAAGAATATGCCTTTACCCGTCAAAAAAAACTGTTTGATGTCACTGTCATAGAGCACTTGTCTCAGTCGTTGTAAAAGTCTAAATCAAAAATAATTTATTCAAACTAGGCCGACAATCAGCACTTTTCGAATGCACTTTTTGAAAATGGTTGTCGCATAAATTTGTTAATCTTATTTAAAAAAATCTTATTTTCAAGTGTTATTACCCACATTCTATTTTTAATAAGTCACCATGAAAGTTTCGGAAGGATTTGTAGTTGCCGATAGCAGAAATTTGCCGAAAGTAGACCATTTAATGCTGTTGCAATTATATGCATGAAAAGGAATTTGCTACAATGTTGCGGAAACACGTAGTGCCAAAGTATTACTAGCATCACTGGAAGCTTAGTTGATACAGCTGTAGGATTATGTAGAATCCATGAATCTGTCGAGAAGATTATCACTGTGAAAATCTTCTCTACAGATTCATGGATTCTAAAAAAAACAATTAAATTATTATTTATTTATTTTATTTTCTATTCTATTCTATTCTATTTTTCTTTATGTCAATGGTGCCGATGTCGACAATTCTGCCAATGTCAGATGTGATATGAGAAAACGTAGTGATTTTTAAAATTATAACAACAAAAAAAAAAAAACTAATATTTTTCATCCATGATTATATCCAAAGAAAATAGTTGAATTTAATGTGAAACACTTGTGACATTGACTTGACATGCATAGAGGAAAATTGACGTCTTGTTTTTTTTGTGGAACTGGCTAGGGTCAGGGACCATGCTGCCTAGTCATCAGTTAGTTCGTATTTTTTTTGTAAATTTTGTTATTGATGAAATATTCACAGAGTACTTTTTGGTAGAGTGAGAGAAATATTATTCTTTCATGTCTGCTTCTCAGAGTCTGCTTCTGAAAAGTCCATGGTTTTTTTTATCATTGCCATTCAGCAATCCTTCTTGCTCGCTGTCGAAAGTAGCTCCAAATAGATCAATAGCACCATCATTCGTGACAACAATAACGGCTAAGCAAATACTTATATGAACTAATTAATCTGAACTTTTCTTCTACCAGATACCCTATAACAATGAGGAATTGGCTGCTATGTCTGTGCGTGCTGACGGTGGTGGTGTCATGCTACTCGCAAGGTCCCAATCGGTACGAGAACTTCAACGCAGATGCCATCATTCAGAACGATAGGATCCTACTGGCCTATTACAAATGCGTAATGGACAAAGGACCCTGCACGAGGGATGGAAAGAACTTCAAACGTAAGTTGTTTATTTATCTTTTACCGTGAGTCTCATACCATTTGCATTCATTGCAGCTCTGGGTCATTATTTGAATGAGCTGTCTATCCGTGGATTATGAAGGGCTGTTCAAATAAATAAATTGTAGTTCGGATAGATTCATCATTCAGATCTTTTCCTCGGTTCTGTTTGCTGTTCGGTCATGCTTTAAACTGCTGCGTAACCGAGTGGAATGGAGTTAAAAGACGGAAGATCAATTCGGCATCTTTTCAGTTTATCATATTGTTTGAAATTGTAGCTTTTTACACAAAAAAAGCAGCTATGGAGAGTTACACTTTGCGGAAGTATTATGGATCTCGTGGATGTTTCCACTATCTAAGTACTAAAAATCAGTAATTTACTGTCAGACAACGCACAGCCTAAGCCAGTTTACAAACATGAGATTTTGCATGATAACAAAAATGAGCACTAGCGAAGGATTTTTTAAAAATCATCCACTAAAGTGTTATAATAGCGGTTGAAAGTTTGTCATTTTCATCGATGGGAAATCTCGTGGGAACTCAATTTCTTGGAACCATAGGCTTGATCAAAGGATAAATATACACAGATACACTGAACCACCCAACGCGAGTACCTGCGTGTTAATTAAGGGTTAGATAGTTGCTGTCCCTCTCTAATATGTTCTTCTAATCATTGCTATCCTAACTCCAACACTGTAAAATAATCGATTCTGACGTTGCTTTTAATGTTGTGTAGGAAAACTTTAAGCCTATAATAGATGCTAAGCACGGAAGTAGGTAACCAACGCCATTATTAAATAAAACATTACAGACTCGCTTCACTAACTACCTCAAAGTATTTGTTTACATCTCATTTACTGGAAAATAATTACTTAAATAAAAATACGGTTCTATTACAAACATCTAAAATCCATAAAGTAGGTAAATTAAGAGTAGATTCTATAACACTGACAAAGAGTAATGGTGGCCCAGTATAGTAATGGCCCCGACTTACGAGTTGTAAGTACGTCGTCGTGGGTTCAAATCCATTCAGGCGCGTTACTTTATGTATAAATTGATTTCATCACGACTGCTCTTAAAACGGTGAAGGAAAACATTGTAAGGTAACCGGCATGGCGGCATGTCCTAGAACTAAAAGTTCGAAGACAATGTGACGTCTACTAACCCGCACTAGGCCCGCGTCGTGAATTACGGCCCACTTCCCTCACACAGAGAGGAGGCCTGTGTCCAAGCAGTAGGATGATTATCTAATAGGCTGATTATGTTATGTGGTGTCTGTAACAACATGAGCGTTGGGTTTTGGTTGGCATCTGCCATTCATGGGAAGGCCCTCATGGCCAGAATTAAATAATAATCTCACAAAGCACATGTTGAATTCAAATGGCTCCATTTATACAATTCTACTGTGTCAACAAAGATTCTGACCTGAAACAACCTAACATATCATCAGTCCTCTACAACTCACACCAATGTAAGCATTTCCCTATCTCTAGCCCATAGTTTGACAATATCGCTCCGTATCACTAGCATCAATTAATGTCTTCCCATCGGTATTCTTCCAGGTGTACTGCCAGAGACGTTGTCGACCGCGTGTGGTCGCTGCAACCCTAAACAGAAGACGATCGTCCGCCAGCTGCTCCTTGGCATCAGATCTAAGAGCGAGCCTCGCTTCCTGGAACTCCTCGACAAGTACAACCCTGACCGCTCGAACAGAGATGCCCTCTACACCTTTTTAGTCACTGGCAATTAGTAACCAACCTGTTTCCGGATCGTCAGTGAAATAATCTATAACAGTAATGTTGTTTAATTTCTGAGCAGTTAAATGCTAATGAACGTTTTTATCAGTGATTAATTATCACTATATATCAGCTCACGACAGACCAGTTTGGTGATACCGTTATGTTATTAGATATAATATTTATTAAATTGATGGAATCAAATAAGAAAGAGGGCCTCTCTTGCAGTACAAATCACTAAACACGTTTAACGCTAAACCCATTTAAATCATCGTTCTGTCCTTATAATTTTCATACTATTGATGGACACAGAACGAAGTTTTAAATACGTTTAGCGCTAAAATAATTTAGTGATTAGTGGTGCAAGTGTGCTTAAGATTATAACATTTGAACATCTTACAAGTACTTACAACAGTACGTATTATTGTGATCCTCGCCAATTGTGACGGCCTCTATTGGATTCACAGATTGGATGATATCTATGATATATGATATGATATGGTGACCATAGCTAAAACATGGAGAATGCATTTCCTATTTATTAAAATTGGTTTCAATTTCTATTAGTATAAGAATTAGAGTAAGATAATAAAGATATAACACAAGTTTTCATTTAACGTTTCACTTGTTTACCATTCCTCTACCCCCGCGGTCCTGACCCTCGTGAGGATGTGCTCTTCTTGAGCCATGAGCGTCATAAAAGGTTTCAATTAAATGCTTGCTCGTTTTGTCATTAAATATGCGGCAAAACAATCTTCAATGAACTGATAATTATCGTGGTAATATGTCCATGCATAATTAGTAGCGGCATATTTGTCATATTGTGGTTTGTTCTAAGAAATAAAGCATTTATTGGTTGGTATAAATATAGGACACATCGATGAGTAAACCACTCAGCTGTTAGACTGTGCTCGAGATTCACCTGTCTGTCTTGTAAAGTTATAGTAATCATGAAGGTAGTTCTGCTCACCCTCTGTTTCGCTCTTGGAGTGCTTGCACAAGACAAGTACGAGTCTACCAACGATAACTTCAACGTCAAAGAAGTTCTGACCAATAAGAGATTACTGAACTCATATGCCAAGTGCTTGCTGAACAACGGACCCTGCACTCCAGAAGTAAAACAACTTAAAGGTAAGAAAACAAGTTCTAAGTAGAATCTAATTAATATTCATTTATTATGCTAAATCTAAACTAAACTGCGATCTATTTGACAACATTTTGATCTATTTGAGAGACTCGTCGGTCAAAACGGGATTTATTGGCATTATTACATCATAATACGAGTATAAATGATCACTTAGCTCATTTCAGACTACGCTATAATATAATATAGCATATAGTTCATAGCACAATAATATCGCTCGCCATACATTTATTTAGAACACGTTCACACTTTGCTATACTATAGTTCTAAATAAATGTATGGCGAGCGATATTGTTGTGCTATGAACTATATTATGCTATTACTCGTATATTATAGCGTAGTCTGAAATGAGCTTAATACATTCAGTCAAAAAGTATCGGGAATGGGTAATTTGTTTATGGTTCCATTTTTTTTTGTTTTTTAGGTTTCCGTACCTAAAAAGGAAAAAATGGAACCCTTATAGGATCACTCGTGTGTCTGTCCGACTGTCTGTCACAACCAATTTGCTCCGAATCTACTGGACCGATTAAGTTGAAATTTGGTATACATATAAATCTCTGTGACCCAAAAAACTTTTTTACAAAAAAAATAACCGACTTCCAAAAAAACAGTACAAAGTGATAAATAACTTTAATTTCGGAAGTCGGTGTCAATAAACGAAAATGCAGAACCAACGACACCGACTTCCGAAATTTTTTATTTTTCACTTTTTTGTGGGACAGTTTGTAATTTATATAAGTTACAATAGCCTAATGTCAACTGCTCATCACCTTTTACAAAATATTGCTTTTAAATTTTTAGGTTTTTGTTGATTTTTCAAAAACTGCTTTTCCGATTTCGATAAAATTTTCATGGGACCATTTGACCATTTCCAACAAAAAAAGAATTTTTCAAATCGGTTGGCAAGCGACGGAGTTATGAGCGAACAAACATAAAAAAAATTAAAAAAAATACAAACATCCGAATTGAGAACCTCCTCCTTTTTTAGAAGTCGGTTAAAAACACATTAATTTTTAATATGGTGGTCATTTTTGGAGGCAAATATGAAAAGGCTTCTGTAAGGATCTCAAATTTATTTTTGTCATAATTTTAAAGTAAATTGTATTAATGTTATGTACCATTCCCCCCCACTTATCTCCGAAACTACTGGGCTTAAAATTTTGAAAAAAATACAGAAAATAGTTCTATACCTATAGAATACAGAAAAACATATAAGAAGTCTGTGGTCTTAAAACAACATGGTAAATTTCTCAATATTGTGCGTACAAACTTACATTTTCAGTTGGAATGTATGGGAGAACATGTTTTTCAACTACAATGTTAGTTTGCTCTTGGGATAAATTAGTTCCAACTACGGAACCCTCCATTGTGCGTGGTCCGACATGCACTTAACCGATTTTTTTTTTGTTGTTAGATTGGCACAAATGTTTTCCATTTTGGCGCGGAGTTTTAGTTGCATAGACTGTCATTTAGATTAAATACGGTGCTGTTTTTAGTTACATCATAATTATGATCATAGTGTGTATTGCGAATTTCATAATGGACAAAAACATTGAACAAAAAGTTTGTCTTAAATTTTTACATCGCCAATGGAATTTCGTGTTCGAAGTCACTGAAAATGTTACAGAAGGCTTACGGTGACACGACTTTATCAAAAACACGTGCTTATGAGTGGTACAAAGCGTTCAAAAGCGGTCGAGATATGTTGGAAGATTTGCCTCGCCCTGGTAGGCCATCAACGTCTTCAACTGAAGTTAATTTCGCAAAAGTGTAAAGGAAATAGTGACTGAAAATCCTCATTCAAGTTTGAGAGAGATAGCCGCTGAACTTACGAGTCGATCCGTATCATTTTAAACAAGGATAGTAATAAAAGCTCCGAAAAAAAAAATAAGAACTGTCCTTACTCAAAATATTAAATCTACTGCTAATACTCACTTTCCGACTACTTTTGTCCGAATAAAAATGACGAAACGACTGAATGAGATATTGAAATCTTCAAAAAATAAACATGACTGTTTATTGCTATAATACCTTTCTACCAGCTTAAATTCCGTTTTAATATATATATTAAGCAATAAAAATACCTTTACATAGGTATACCTAGGTATATTTGTATTCTCATTTGCTCGCTCTTGCCTCCTATGTCGACGGAGCCCCGCTTCGCACTATGCACTTGATCGCGTACCGTTCCTACTTGTTTATTCCAATAAGTACTAATAACGATTGTATTTTGGAATTCTTGTACCAGACATTGAAATTTTGTGTTCGATGGTGGATTAATAAGACTTGCAGCTTCAGTACACATTCCAGCAGCGTTTCGCATATCTTTCAGTTTTGGTGGTTTTGCCCTCAAATGTTGTAGTTGTAATAAGTAATGTTTGGAGTACTGGCGAGTGTCTGGTTGGCCTAGTGCTTCCCCAAAAGCTTTCCCGCAGCCGTTATCTTCGGATCTCTTTCAATAAACATCAATATTTTTGCCGCCTTGTGATCTTCTTAAGTTCTTGTGTTCTTGTTAAGTTATTACTTGTGCTAAAGTAAATATTGTTCGTATTATACGTATAATTTTAATTCTAGCAGCGCCCCGCGGTTTCACCCGCATAAGATTCGATCCCGTAGGAATATTGGGATAAAAAGTAGCCTATATGTTAATTCAGGGTGTCAGCTACCTACATACAAAATTTTATCAAAATTGGTTCAGCCGTTTTAGCGTGAAGAAGTAAGAAACATATAAACACACTCACAAACTTTCGCCTTTAAAATATTAGTGTGATATAATTTTAAACACTTTTTTACCTAATTACCATTAAGATAAATTATAATAATTTTAATTTATGTTACCTCCAATCGCCTGAAACACAGGATTACCTAGTTCAGGCACAAATCATGGGTGAATTTGACATAGATTTAAGCAAAACCTTGTTTAACATTAGTCCTAATTTTAATAAATTTCATTATTAAGTATTATTATTCTGACACATTTCATGACTGCTGTCAATAAAATACTTTTTATACGTCATTTATAAGGAAAATTAACTGGAAAACCCCACAAATCAACTACTTGAACTTTGACTCTGTTCTTCGCTCAAAGAGTAGGTTCATTTTTATAGTAGCGCCACAGAGTAACTACATTGAATGTACCGAGAGTAGCGCTGTGCTTTGAGCTCTTTGGCGTTTTTTGATGGCAGGTCCAGACCTACCATCAAAAAACGCCAAAGACGCCAGAGCAAGCACCCAGGTGCTTACTCTCGAATATAATTCCGATAGATCGACATTGGAATTGTCAGTCAAACGTCAGAGATTGGCTGGAGTCACAGTCTAGCCAATCCCTGAAGTTTAACTCAACCAACTGACGTTTGACCATTGTCGATCTATCGGAATTATATTCGAGAATAAGTACCCAGTAAAAGCGTTAGGTTTGAAATATTTATTACAAAAGATAATAAATTTAAAGAGGATATTTCTATGAAAGTGTATCCTATATGATTGCATACAAATTATGTTTTTTTTTTTTTTTTTAAGCATGGGAAATCATCAAATGACCCCTCCCGCTCTGGGTGGAGCGGAAGGGAGTGTCAGACTCTTACTGACTAAAACCCATCCGTGTTCCTTCCTTAGCCCTTTGTATTCCGGGGCAGCGGTAACCCTTTCGGACAATCCCGCTGCGGGCCCCTCCTTCGATGCTGACATCTCTTTGAGGCGCGCGTGGAACACATACGCGCCGTCCGGCACTGGCCTGGTCCTGATCGGACGGCGAGCTACCCATTACTCGCCGCCCGCAGGCCCGCGCCTACGGTGGCCGGGAGTCGTCACGCGGCTCCCGACGCCAGGAGCGTCTACCGCGGCGGCTGGGACGGGCGGCTCTCTCAGCTCTCTCCCTCGCCCATCCCGCCACCTCCTTCGCTAGCATGACTGCTTCGCAGAAGGAGGTGACTGCCTCCCACTCCCTCTCACCCCGGACCATGGCTTGGACCAGGGCCGGGCGCGAGAGGTCGCCGCCGCTGCCGATCGCCTCTACGAGGACACGGCGGTGCTCCGCCCAAGCGGGGCAGACCTCCACCGTATGCTCCACCGTGTCCTCAGGGCGATCCTCGCAGTGGTGACACCCGGGCGTTTCCTTCCGCCTGATGATTTGCAGGAACCTCCCGAAACATCCGTGTCCGGTGAGGACCTGCCTCAGGCGGTAGGTGAGGGCGCCGTGACGCCTCTCTAGCCACTCCTCAAAGAGGGGCCTTACCGCCGCTATCGCGGCGTGCCCTATACAAATTATGCTCTGTTTTAGTTAGGTAGGTATTATCGTTTTCTTCTGTAGCGCGAATCAAACAGCGATCTGTCTAAGATCTATTCAATATGTTTCCAATTGATGTTATTTCAAGTTAAACAAATATCAACTTTATTGTAGTAGTAATTGAGTCGATTTCAGAGTAACTAGCACTATTGAAAAAGTTATAAAAATGTTTGAAGTTGTAGCGTAAACTGAAATTTATTGTGTAGGAATTAAAGTTATTTTTCCAAAAACTCAAATTTGTTTACATGTTTGGCAACTAAATCGTGAACGCAGATTACTATCAACTTTGATTGTAAAAATGTTTTTACAAAACGGAGACTGTTTATTTTAAACCTAATAACATGTATCTAATCCATATTGTAGTTTTTCAAAATTACTTACCTAATATAATAAGTAAGAAGATTCTTCAGTTGATTTAAATAAAAAAGGTTCCACAGTCTAGCTTTTATTCAGCATTATTGTGTTAAGCGAAATTGGCTTTACCTCATTCTGTTTTGCCTTTTACAGACAAATTGCCGGAGGCTCTGGAAACTCGGTGTGCGAAATGTACGGACAAACAAAAGCAAATGGGCAAGGAGCTGGCTCAAGAAGTGAAGAAAAATCACCCTGACATCTGGAAGCAACTAGTGGCTAAATACGACCCTAAAGGCAAATACCAACAGGCATGGAAGGATTTCCTTCAAGAATAAAAACAAATACTTTATCCATTTTGACTTAAACATCTTTATCAATTTCAATGAAAATTACAAATACTTTTCTTTAGTTATTACAAGTGGTACTTAACAAAATAAAAGAACATTTGAAATAATTATTTTTCGGTTTTTATTTTCGCTTGATTAAGTGTCCGACGAAATGTTTCAAAACAGACCCATCCTTTGGAATGCAGTTCTTTAGCTTCATCCCAAATAGCGTTAAATGATTCATCTGTAAACTTTTCTCCGGCTGCCTCAAAAACTGATCTTAAAACGTCTGGTTCCCGTTTCTGGTACATATCGCGGTGTGAAACAAAGAGATGCGTCAAAACGCTAGGACATAAACAAGACTTAGCATCGGATTCCTGTGGGAGGCAAATTCTGTCTGCTTTACACATTCTTTCAGGAGATATTGGAAAATCCAGATCAAAATATCTCCCCGAGGGTAAACCACCCATTCGACGAGTATCCTGTACTTGTCCTGGTTTTACCATTTCAGTATAAGTAGTACGAAAATCAAGACATTCTTCTGGTAGATCGGGAATTTTGGGGATTTCAGGAGAAGGCACTCTGTAATTAATAACACGAACAAAGATTTTATAATTAATTTTAGATCCGTTAAATGCCCCCCACATTGATAAGAGAGGTTCTATCAACGCTGGATCGAAACGTATCAGCTTTGTACCGCAAATATGATAAACTGTATCCTTTGAGATCCAACCTGAGCCCTCTTTATCAAAATACTTAAGGTTTGAGTAAAAACTATCGAAAAAATTTGGTAAAACACGTTTAGACAAACCCTTCCGTACAGTGTTAAGATGTTTCAAGCATGTTCTGAAAAACTCCACTCCCTTATTATTTTCGCAGAATGACAAACATTCCTTCATACTATCGGGAGGTTTCAGTATCCCGAAAGTATAATCTTTGGGCACTTCGTTAATATTATCATTCGGAGTTAACGCCTCCCCAATCCTAGGCTGGTGGGTATCAGCAAAGTTGGAGTCTATTGAACTCACTATCCCCATTTCTGCTGTTCCAAGTACAGTCCTATCATCAGTGACAGCACATCGGCCGCGAGTGCCTCGCTTGTCCGCGGTCGTGCGATAACCATAGGTTACATCTGAACTATAAGGAGGTGTACAATAATTGCGATTTACCTGAACGCCAGCACGTTTCGAGTGGGGTGTTTTATCAGGTAATGGAACCTTAGGCATTACTATATCATAGAGCCGGCCATGATACGCCGTTGGTTTTCCAAACGTGGTTCCTTTATCAAAGCCTTCTGGTAACATTGGCACAGAATCCTTTACTTGTCCAAGATTTTTCGTCCAATAAGATGCGTACACCGTTTCCTTAAAATCCGTAACAAGACTTTCGAATTTAGTTTTATTTCGTGGATTGATTAGTTGTGCGACTTGGCCGATGGGGCCTGCATTCCGCATATCTTGCGGTATTGGATGACAGAGCGGTGGAAGCGGGCGCGGCTTAGGAGTTGGGTGGATGGCATCACTCAATAAAGCATCTGCTTCATCTTTGAGCAGGTAATGTTGCAATGCAGCGCCTACAGTTTCTGTAGCCTGAGCACTTGGTACACCAGCAGCTACAATCTTTGGATCTCTTTCTATGAACATCCCACGGTTCCCCTTTCCCCCCGAAGTATTTCTGTAACACTCTAATGGCATAATCAATACGTTTATTCAAATATAACAATGAATACAAATTAATATCCCCAAAACTCTCGATAGAAATGATTAAAGCAATATAAATTAAAGCTGTTGACTTGTGTCGTTTTGTTCCATTTTTACGTCATCTTTTACATCAAAGTTTTTTAAACGTTAACTTTGAGTTCTTAAACGAAATAAATGGAATATAGAGAGTATAAACTCTTTTGATAAATCAGGTTTGAATATTTTTTTTAAGGTGAGTATACAATAAGGCATTTCCATGCAATGTAACGTTCTTACGAATGGTACAATACAGGCAAAAGCTAAGTTTCCAAAGCTTGACGTTTCATTCGACGTAATGCTCAGAGCGAGTGAGCCATTTACCTGTAACATTTCTTTCTACCTTGCGTTCATTTTTGATGATTGTGCGTTCTTGCGCTCGTGACTTTGCTCGATATGCCTAGCCTTTTCCCAACTATGTTGGGGTCGGCTTCCAGGCTAACCGGATGCAGCTGAATACCAATATTTTACATGGAGTGACTGCCTATCTGACCTCCATGACCCAGGTACTGGGTAATACGATACCCCTTGGAAAGACTGGTTGTGACTACCCGTAACGACTGTCAAAGCTCCACGAATGACACCCGCGACCAACGTCTTAACGTGCTTTCTGAGGCACGGAGGGGTCTCGGTATTTAAAGATGGTCGGGCATTCACAGACCAACCGCGGCAGGCGTAGCTTAATCTGATCGATCGACCTGTGCGACTGTTATTATTTAGCCACGGGCCCCTCTATGAGTATAGTATGGAATATTGTGTGGGGGCATTAAAATGATACAACGTTATCATTACAGCGTTTATTCCAAGCGAACACCAATACCTACGCTCGTTGGTTTTTTAAATTAGGTTGTAACAAAACATCGAGCGTCGTGTTCGAAGTGCGGTTGATAAAATTTAAAAACAGCGAATGCTCGAAGTTCTGTTACAAGTAAATGCATACGTAAATTACGCAGAAAGCAAAGTGATTTACATGGGCTTACTAAAATAGAAAGTACAGGAAATATTGAGAGGAATCAGGTACGTATATTTATCATCATTGAAATCAAGGGTCATCCGGCAGTAGGCATATGCGCCTCACTGACGCTGTATCCGATAATGCACCTATTAGCAACGTACTCACGTCTGCAGATTGTAATAATCACTTGTGTTTGCTCAGTGCGCACTTATGGACAATGACAAACAAGGCTTTATAAACTGCTACGTATGTCACTTCCTTTGCAGTTGTGTTCCATCTTGACCTGGCTTGACATAGTTAGCAGGTATTTAAAATTAAAGTATTTATTATTCTCGATATCCACATCCATACTTCATATTATAAATGCGAAAGTAACTGTTATCTGTCTGTTACATTTTCACGCCTTAAAGGCAGAATCGGTTTCGATAAAATTTGGTATACAGATATATGTACACTACCCGAGTTAGGACATAGAACGCTTTTTATTCCGGTAGTACATTCCAGTGGGATAATGTCCGACCTCCACGCGAGTGAAGCCGCGGACAAAAGCAAATCCAATGAACCACTTTCCTGTCTCAAGTTGTAACAATTTAATTGTTTTTTAAAGTGATTTAGCGGTTTAATTAATGATTTGTGGTTGTATAACTAGCTTTAGTGGCTAGATTCCTGTTACCAAGGCCTAGAAATAATGGTCTATAATAGACTGATTTGATTTATTTGATCAAAACTCCGCCAAGTTTGCTTGAAATACGCGTTTCTCCGTTGCTATGATCACAGCAGGATATCCCGCAATCTCCCATAATTATTTGGAAAGTGAATTAGCGCAGAGAGAGCAGTAATACAAGTTATTTATTATATAAATGCTATTAAAACTTCACGGAAAGCTACTTAAAAAAACCGTGCTCAGGCAATGTTTTAGTTGGTTTTTGCAGTTCTAAAATCATTTTAATCTCTACTAAACTAAATTCTTATTTGGAGATGTTTCAAAATGGGCCAGGTCTATGTACCTACAGTAGCAAAAAAGAGAATAATCCGTAGAATTCGGGAAAAATACAGATAATTCTTCTGATTTTCTGTACTTAAAATGTAATTGTGTAAATGTTAATGTAGTTGTGAGAGTGAATATTTAACAATTATTTTTATCGAAAAATTTATAAAGAACATTTTCGAAATGTCTTATTTAAAAAAGATAACTGAAATCTATTTCTATGGAAAATTTAAAATCGGTCTAATTTGACTTTAACACAATTTTTCTAAAATGTTCTTAACTAACTTTTAAGACCTTTGTATCAAAATTACAGTTTATCGCCATGACGGGTTTTTGTTGTGTGTTGCAATTTCAAGTGTAATTTCTTGTGTTTACCAGCCATTTTAAAGTAATTCGACAGTTGAGATCTGTTTTAAATGAATTTCCCTACTTTTTAGTAGGTAAAGTGTACAAGGACCTGGCCCAGGCTCCATACATTTTGGAACATCTCCTTTATTTATATTCATTCATTGATTGACAGACAACGCTTAACCTAAACCGCTGAAAATGAAATTTTGCACAAGAGATTCCTGTGCAGAGACTTAGGAACTACTAATAAGTACCTATATGTCAATGGAAAGTTTGTTCGTCATTTTTGCCGAAGAGAAATGCAATCGGGCAGACGACTTGTACAATAAAGTTATTATGATAGTTTTAATCTAAAAAAAATATAATTTTTATACGCAACCAAACTACAGAACTGATTTTGATGATATTTGGGCAAGGACAGTTTAGGTTTCTTTGTAGTCAATTACGTGATAGCGCATACAATTGCAAAGAAGCTCCCAAACTCGATTACTGGATGTCATAGAAAGCAGTACTATGGCTGACACCGACTAGACAGGGTGTAATGGATATGGACACGCAAACTGGTACGAACTGAACAGATATGGAACAGCAGATGTCTTTTTTAATAACCGACGAAATATGTTGTCTTTTGGGGCCCAGCATACCTACCACGACCTCTTAACGCGATCCACTTTAGGACCTAAACTGAACTGTTCTTCTAATTCGTACCATGATGTCAGTTTAACGATTCAATTTAGGCCGTGCCATCTGGATACCTACCACGAGCTCTTAACGCTCATTCACTTTCAACGATCCAAATGCCGCTGAGTGTATTGGACGTCATGGTACGACTGTGAACGATGCAGTTTAAGAACCTAAACTGAAATGTCTTGTTTTTGAATCGTTTTTAAATAGATCATGGTAGGCCTCCAGATCATTTGCTGAACTACTGACAACAGTTTCTGCGTCTATACATCCTTTAGAGTTGGCATTATCATGCATCCAGGAGGATCAGACAAGCACGAAAGTAATCTGCTCTTTCATAGAAAACCTACCCGGTCAAAGTGTATGGCCGATGGCAAAACAATATTTTTATATAACCGCGTTGACAGTTTTCGTTGTTCAGAATCATGTCCTGAATCCATGGTAACAGTATGTGCGTCGATATCCCTGCCACCCTGTATACATATTATAAATTAAAGTCGCTTTAAAGCACTGTGACCTAAATCCGCACTTAGGTAAGTCACGGCTTAGGTAGTATACGATACGTGTGACTTAGTATTCCCTTGCTAAATGCCGCACATGTCGTAGTGTAGATACTACATATTTATAGTCCACTCCCTCTCACAGAGGAGGCCTGTGTCCCAGCAGTGGGAACATCATAGGCTGATCATGTATGTATGTGTGTCGCTAGTTGCTAGTGGACGTTATGTTCATATAGTATTAATTGGTTGTGGTTAACATAGAAGATGCCCGCAGTCATGTCGTTTAAGTGTGTATCATTACCACTGACCTCTAAACAAGTACCTACGCTGGACTAAATATACCTACTATACGAAATAACAGTTGTTTTTTGTGCCGATTCAAAGCGATGTTCTCAGGAACTAAAATTCAAATAATTAAAGTTGTGAATGTTCCATGTCGATAATTTTCTTCAGACAGTGAGTAATACGTCTTTCAATTAGAAAATTATTGCCACCAGAAATTTCTGCAATTTGATTAGCTAAAACAAATTAGCAAATACTGGTTTCTAATTTCAAAAGATAAATATTAAATGTAATGTTTACTTGTTTCCGAAGTAAACACCTATACATCGAAATAAAACTTGCCATGTACAATGTATACTTTACAATTTTACTTTAATTACTTATTTTCAGATTTCCCACCGACTCAACTAGGCAGTTATGTCTCAACTATCATAGTAGTTTTTTGGCAAAATTTTAAGCCTATTATATTCTCGTATTTTAAGCTCACTGCTCTAACCGTCATGCGCTATAACTTTACTAGGACACTATCTACTAGTTTAAAGCTTGCGATCTGACTGCGCCCTAATGAATTTTCAGTTAACCTTTGCAGCAATTATTCTATTACTTAAAAATGAAGCCTAATAAGTGATTCGAATAAATTACTCTCAGTGGTTAGAACACGGATTACTCCGTGGGTTAGAAAGATCGATAAAGTTCATAAAAGTATTTTTTATCGAAGGATGTGTCCCATCTATAATATTAGTTCTCCGGACCCTCACGTTGCTAACAGCGCTAAAATGGCGAAAATCAAATGTCTTTATTTTGTCATCGATGATAAATGAAGTCCAGCGTACTTGTACATAAATATGAAGGTGCAGAATGCAGTGTATTGTTTTAAGAAATTTAGATCGGCATTCACGAATTTTGAAAAAAAAAATTACAGTCTGCAAGAGAATTGGCAATTTCCGCAAAAACTTTTTTTGATGCCATTGTATCCTGTGTCGTATAAGGATCAAAGACTCCTGCCTTTTTATTCTAGGTATCAAATTACGTATTTTGATCAACAAATTCACATTAATTACCATTCTATCTTCGATCAATAATAGCGTTCTATAAATAAAACTAGCTAACTAGTTTTTAAATTTAATTTTTAGGCTGTTTGGCGGCTTGTTTATACCTTGCTCTTAATGAAGGGTAACCGCACATCATTGGTGGCAATTTGATATTGATGGCGGCTTTATGTCATTGCCGTAGTGAAAATATGATGTGCATTGGTGTGTTGACTATACTTAGTCTATAGCACTGTGCCTACGTAAGTATAACCACACAATGCCAAATACCTACCCTTTTGTTGTTATATTTCTTCTCAAGAATGTTTATTTATTTATTTATTTATTTAATACTTCAAGCACAAAAATGTACAAAGGCGGACTTAATGCCATAGGCATTTTCTACCAGTCAACCTTTGGGTGATGCAGAGACAAACAATGGTAGGTGCAATCATGAAATTTGAGGAATAAATATTAAATATAAAGATACGCATAAACCTATTAAAACTATGAATATAATATATACCTAATTACATATAAATATAAGCACAGATAAATATACATAAATACATGAATATACCTACTCAATAAAAAGAAATGAGACAAATACCTAAAGAGAAAATATTACCGTTGTGATGATACTGCCAGCTTCTTGCGAATGTGCTCGCGGACCTTAACTTTAAAGGATAATCGGTTGGTTGCCATCCTGATTTCCTGGGGGAGCGCATTCCACAGAGAAATAGACTGAACGAAGAAGGAAGAGTGAATAAAGTCTGTTCGGTGAGTGGGACATTGGAGAAGACGATTGTGTGATGAATGTTTTCTCTGCAAAAACCAACTGAAGAGCAATTCAAGTTATTTGGCTATTAAAATGGGTCTTTGTTTTGGGAATAACATTTTCATGAAACTCACTTTCTTTTACAAGGAAATCTTTCAGCCCAATAGCTGTTGAACCATGAACGGTTTAGCCTTTTTCCAGCTATAATGTGAAAAATTAAATTACTGTCCGTAATATTTTTCAACTGTTCAGTAGCCTGCCTAGTGTTAAAATAACAGTCGTAAAAATTATTACCCGTAGGTATGTATTATTTTAGCCCAACTTTCTGTTTTCGTACTATGACATCCTTAAAACAAGCTTAATAAATTCTAGCTACAATGTCCTTTTCTTAGCAGTTTAAAATAATATTGTGTGTGTATTGTTGCCGTATAATTATATACTTGTGTTTCTGGAGAATCTATATTCTTTTACCATATACCTACCTACCCAGCTGTGACAGCTGTGATCAATGCTTCTCCCATACTACAACTTTTTATTTATTTAAAGACATGGTCATCCTCCTCGGACATGGACTGCTAACCTTTCTTTATAATGGCTGGGTACCTACGGCAAACGCAGCTTTCTCCACGGCTCTTGATAACCAGGACCCCATTATTCCCTCCTCAATGTAATAATAATAATACCAGCCTATTAGGGTCCCACAGAGCAAAGGCCTCTTTTCATACTATACAGGGAAGGCATGATTTATTTATTTTCGGGCGACGCAGGCCAATAGATAAATACCTTAACCTAAACATACATAATATTTTTATTATAAAATAGTAATTTACTAGCTTGTTATTGTGCTGTTATTTGGAACTTGTCCGCGGAAGCCTTCTTCCATGATGACGGGTAGATAACAATTTGGTACGTTCACCACGAACGCCTTGAAGTTGACGTTGCGGTGCGACTCCAGTAACTGCACCCTAGGCGTGTACCTCGTTTTCTGGCGCACGTACTCCACGATGTCCTCTGCCTTAGTGGTAGGGTGTGGTGTAATGATCACCCACGTTCGCTAACCGGTCTGTTCAATGTATTATTCCTTTTTTTTACTCTTTCAGTTCACCATGAAGGCTGGCTGTGTACTCCTTGCTACTTTAATGGCTGTAGTGGCAGCAGATTTCTACGACTCCAAGTATGACAGCTTCGATGTGCAGCCCCTTCTGGAGAATGATAGGATACTCGTCAGCTACTCCAAGTGTTTCCTTGACCAGGGACCATGCACGCCTGAAGCTAAGGATTTTAAGAGTAAGCTTACAATTGTTTTTCTTAGCAACAAAAACAAAACCACCAACCCGCCAGTGTGGGTTGCTGGTTTTGTTTTGTTATTCTCATAGAAAGGAGGCCTATCCAAGCAGTGGAAATAAAATCTCTTCAAAATCGGTTCAGACCAAAACGAATGAAAATTAAAAGACCCAAAAAAGCTTGTCCTTCAAAGCAAAGTTTCTATTGGTAACAATATTGTCTGAAGAATTTTTGTGATTGTGGTAGCATTGTTTTTTCCTGCGTAGGAGTGAGATTCATTGAAATAGGTCAGTAAGGAGTAGTCTTAAAATCATTGCTTTAATTTATCTTGAAACTGCAAGCACTTGTGAGTAAAAACAATTATTGTTAATATTGTAAATGGTTGTTGGAATTTAAAAGAAAATGCTATGTAATTTAACTATGGTTTCCTTTGCAGAAGTAATTCCAGAAGCACTTGTTACGGCCCCACCGCCGCCAGGTGGCGCATGGCAGGACTTTCCAACAACCATGCCTGCCGAGCCATACCGCCGAGCCGGCGTCTCTTTTTTGCGCCGCCAGAGGCGCCAGTCGTCGAGTCGTATCGTAATCAGAATAATAAAAATTCAGATTCCAACAAAACAGATTAATCATTTTACAGTCCATTATCGAAGCATAACACAGCGGCAACAGCCGAAACATTGGTCCTTCTACCGTCAGACTCAGGAAACAAAAATCAAACCACACCATCGCGACCGCCATCTTATCTTGCAAAAACAGAAACAGAAAGAAAAGAGGACTTGGGGGCTGTGACTGAGTGAGTTCGTTCCGATTTCCTCTCTATTATACAATCCTTCCAGAATCCTTCCATATTCCTACCTCGATTTGTGCTTGTCAAGTCGGGGCCTTTTTTCGTGTGTGGGTTGTGTTTGGCCGATTTCAGCTAAATGAAAGCATCTGATAAAAATGGCTGAAAATCGCTATAAACAGTTAATAGCTTCACGTGGCAGCTTGAAAGCTAAGCTGACTCATTTTACCAATTATTTAAGTTCAGTAAAATCTAAATTTCAAACTTCATTAACAGAAATTCAGCTAACCGAACTAGAATGCCGGTTAACAAAATTAGATTCAGTCACCACTCAATTTGATACCATACAAACGGAGATCGAGGCGCTGGCCCACGACCATGAAGATGAGTACGAGCAGCGAGAGCAGTTTGACAACCGGCTCTATGCGCTGCTAGCAGAAGCCACCGCGTTGGTTAATTCAGCACGGAAACGGGCGGCCCGCGACGAGCGGGAGGAAGGCTGGCACGACGCCAGCGGGTCCGACAACGACGCTCATCATGGTTTCGTGAGGCTACCTAAAATCAACCTGCCTCACTTTGACGGCAACTTTCAACACTGGCTCGAGTTCAAAGATACGTATGTTTCACTCATACACAACAACAAAAGCATAAATCAGATCAACAAGTTTCACTACCTTCGCGCTGCTCTCAAAGGCAATGCAGCTTTACTTATTCAAAGTGTAGAATTCAGATCAGATAACTATAATATAGCATGGGATTTGTTAACAAGTAGGTTTGACAATGAACGCCTCTTAATTAATAATCACATGAATGCTCTTTTTGGTTTAGAACAAGCTCAAAAAGAGTCAAGTGCCTTTATAAGGAATGTTGTTGACGTAACTAAGAAAAATTTATGTGCGCTTTCCACTTTAGGTTTACCAACAGACAATTGGGATGACATTATAATTTATTTTATGACAAAAAAGTTAGATTATAAATCATTCCGGGAATGGGAAGAGCATCGCAGTACAATAAAAGGTCGTCCTACACTTGAACAGTTTCTTACTTTTTTAACAAATCGAGCAGACTTGTTGGAGACTATTCAACAAGAAACACTACACAAAAACAATAAACAAAATTTTCAAAAGTCAGATAATAATAAAACTAAAACCTTACTGGCCTCTAATTCTAATGATTCATCTTCAGTAACATGTCCTATGTGTAAAAAGAATCATGAACTTTTCAGTTGCCAAGATTTCAGAGACCTGGATGTTATCATCCGCAATCAGAAAATGGCTAATTTTAAAGTCTGCAAAAATTGTTTGCGGTCAGGTCATACAGAAAAATATTGCAAATTAACACACTGCAAATACTGTACAAACAGACACAACACTCTTCTACATATGGACAAAGAGACAGAAACATCAGTTCCTGTCGCTTTGTCAGCAGAGATTCAGACTGACAGAACTTGCATCCTGCTCTCCACAGCGCTCGTGAAGGTGGTAGATTCCACGGGAAGACTTCGCACAGCTCGAGTCCTTCTTGACAACGGCAGCACTTCTCACTTCATCACGCAGCACTTCTGTGAGGAACTAGGTCTTATTGCATACAACGCAGGCTCCATTGTATCAGGTATCAACAATCAACGCTCTTATAGTGCAGAGACTTGTGACATAACCATACAATCATTCTCAGGCGACTATGTAGCAAAACTTAGTTGTTATGTATTACCTAAAATTACAAAGTCTTTGCCTTCGTCATACATAGACATCAAAGACTTGCCTCTTCCCCCGGGCATAGTTTTAGCAGATCCCTCTTTTAACGTTCCCTCCACTATAGACATATTAGTCGGAGCAGAAATCTTCTGGGATATCTTAACTTCCAACTTCATAGATTTAGGTAGCCAACGTCCTAAGTTGCAGCAAACTAAATTAGGTTGGTTAGTTTCAGGCAGAATTAATTTATCTAAACAGACACTCAGAAATACAGAAATACAGAATTATCATATTCAGACATTCAAAAATACAGATATTCAGAAAAATCTAAACTTACAGAAACACAATAAATATACAGAACAACATAAATGTTATAATACACAAAATGAAGATTTTCCACTTACACGGTTTTGGGAGTTGGAATCAGTGTCTTCAAAGCACAACTTATCTCAAGAAGAACGAGCTTGTGAGCAGAGCTTCGCAGAGAACACTCAACGAGATGATGAAGGTAAGTTTGTAGTATTTTTACCATTAAAAGACTCACCTGAAGCACTTGGAGACTCCTACATGATGGCGAAGCAACGTTTTCTCTCCTTAGAACGCAGACTGTTACGTGACCCACACCTTAAAGAGGCATACTTACATTTTATGTCAGAGTATCAAGCCCTGGGACACATGACGGAAAATAAACAGAATACAGAACCACAGGTTAGTTACTATTTACCTCATCATGGAGTAATCCGTGAGGCGAGTACAACCACTAAGTTACGAGTCGTATTCGACGCTTCGGCCGTGACGACAACAGGAAAATCATTAAATGATATTCAGATGGTCGGACCAGTGGTCCAGGACGACTTGCTGTCCATATTACTCAGATTCAGACAACACAAATTCGTAATCACAGGCGATATAGAAAAAATGTACAGAGCTATATTAATTACACCTTCACAACGATCACTACAGCAAATTTTGTTTAGATTTAATCCTTCAGAACCTTTAAAGACATATACTCTTAATACGGTGACGTATGGCATGGCATCAGCGCCATATTTAGCCATTAAGTGTTTAGTTTCCCTTGCAGAGCAATGCTTGGATCCAGATGCAAAACAGGCTATTATTAGGGACTTCTATGTCGACGACTTCCTTAGTGGAGGGGAGACAATTCCAGCAGTAATAGACCTTTGTCAGAATGTTATTAAAACATTAAAAGCTGCCAATTTTAACTTAAGAAAATGGCAGTCCAATAATTCAGAAATCTTAAAAGCTATTAGTCCTAATAAAGAAACAGATAAAAATCAGAAAGCATTAGACTTAAATGAATCTCTACCCAATAAAACATTAGGATTACATTGGGACTCTACAGCAGATAACTTATTGTTTTGTATAAATATTGAGTCAAACAAAAAGAAAGTTACTAAACGGATAATATTATCATTAATCAGTCAAGTTTTTGATCCCTTAGGGCTTCTAGGGCCCTGTACAGTTGAGGCAAAAATTCTCATGCAGACATTATGGCTTGAAAAATGCAGCTGGGACGAAGAAGTGTCACTTGATACCAGAACCAGATTTCAGAACTTTATTCATTCGCTATCACATTTAAATTCACTACGCATACCACGTTGGGTTTGTAGTGAAACAGCTGTTACATTTGAATTACATACATTCACAGATGCCTCAGAACGTGCATATGGTGCATGTGTGTATGTCAGAACAATTGACACACAGGGTAAAGCCTGTGTCAAACTGCTAGCCTCTAAAAATAAGGTAGCGCCTTTAAAACCAGTAACGATTCCTAGGCTAGAGTTGTGTGGAGCGTTATTAGGTACAAGACTCTGCATTAAAATTTTGAAATCACTTACGATTCAATTCAATAATTCTTACTACTGGACTGATTCCATGATCGTCCTCGGTTGGCTTAATACTTCACCGAGCCGCTTAAAAACTTTTGTACGTAATAGAATAGGTGAAATTCAAGATTTAACTTCCGATTACAAATGGAGCTATGTGCCGTCTAAAGACAATCCTGCAGACCTAGTTTCTCGCGGAGTGAAGGCTGATCACATCATTGAGTCAGCACTGTGGTGGCATGGTCCAAGCTTTCTTCATCAAACACACATTAACTTTCCAAAAATACCAATCACACATAAACAGGCATCTCTTCCAGAAATATCACTACACACAATAGCAACAGACAAATTAAATGATAACAGCATCTTAAAACTTATTAGTAATAAAAGTAATTACAATAAAATAATCAGAACATTAGCTTATATTAAAAGATTTATTCAAAACTGTAAAAATCCTGGCAATAAAAGGTCAGGTATTTTATCATTATCAGAACTTCAATGTGCAGAAAACATAGTGTTAAATATTGCACAATGTGATATGTTCCCAGAGGAATATCATATTATTAAATCAGGCCAATCTTTAAATAAAAAACACAGACTAAATTCATTGTCACCTTTTGTTGATTCCAACAACATATTACGTGTTGGTGGACGTCTAAACAATTCAAATTATGAATACAATGTAAAACATCCTATCTTACTAAATAGCAAACATCATCTTACACAGATCATCTTTCACAAACAACACATAAACTTATTACACGCAGGCCCTCAATTGCTACTGTCACACATCAGACAATCTTACTGGCCAGTGGGGGGGAGGAACCTCGCGAGGCGTACCGTACACAACTGTGTATGTTGCTCTAGATTTAAACCTAAGCCTGTTCAGCCTATTATGAGTAACTTACCGCATGACAGGACACATTTAGAGTTTCCTTTCCTACACACTGGTATCGATTACGCTGGGCCAGTGTTGATATCAGATCGAAAAGGCAGAGGCAGTAGACTCATGAAATCTTATATTTGTGTTTTTGTCTGTTTCGCAGTTAAAGCCTTACATCTCGAGCTCGTCACGGACCTTACCAAAGAGGCATTCATTGCTGCTCTTCATCGGTTTATGAGTCGCCGTGGCAAGCCACAGACTATTTCATCAGATAATGCGACAACCTTTGTCGGAGCTAGTAACGATTTTCAGTCATTTTTTAGAACTTATTCAGATGATATACAAACAGACATGGCCAGCCAGGGCATAGACTTTAAATTCATTCCACCCTATACTCCACACTTTGGTGGATTATGGGAATCAGCAGTAAAGTCAGTCAAGCATCATCTCAGGAGAATACTCTCGCTGACACACCTCACATACGAGGAGATGTCGACTTGCTTGGCACAGATAGAGGCTATCCTTAATTCCCGGCCCCTTACTCCTTTATCTACAGACCCTTCAGACTTTACCTGTCTTACACCATCCCACTTCCTTATCGGACGAACCCTTACATCAGTACCCCATCCTCCAGTCGCAGCCGATATAAACCGACTGCAGCGCCATGAAAGAATACAGAAACTTAAAGAACACTTCTGGCAGAGGTTCTCACACGAATATATTACTCATCTACAGGCCAAAACCAAGTGGCATTCAGCAGCTGGTGAGGACTTAAAGCAGGGGTCTTTAGTCCTTGTCAGAGACCGACACCAGCCTCCCCTGATGTGGCTGCTGGGAAGAATAGTCAAGCTGCATCCAGGAGCAGACAGCATCAGCAGAGTGGCGGACATTCAAACCTCCAAGGGGGTCATCCAGAGGGCATACAATAACATATGCCCTCTCCCTATCATCACAGCATCATCTTGAAGCAAACTTCAAGCCCGGGAGCCTGTTACGGCCCCACCGCCGCCAGGTGGCGCATGGCAGGACTTTCCAACAACCATGCCTGCCGAGCCATACCGCCGAGCCGGCGTCTCTTTTTTGCGCCGCCAGAGGCGCCAGTCGTCGAGTCGTATCGTAATCAGAATAATAAAAATTCAGATTCCAACAAAACAGATTAATCATTTTACAGTCCATTATCGAAGCATAACACAGCGGCAACAGCCGAAACACACTAGAAACCACATGCCGCAAATGCAGTCCTAAACAAAAGATGTTAATAAAGTCGGTGATCAAGGCAGTGATAGCCAGACATCCTGAGACGTGGGAGCAGCTCAGCGAAAAATACGACAAGGAAAAGAAATTCAAAAAATCCTTCGATAAGTTTCTAGCAGAAAAAGACTAAACGTAATAGTTATCGTGATTTGTGCAGGCGTTTCTTATTTTTTTATTGTATACTTTACTATAATCACACTTTCAGATTTAATGGATTTATCAGTAAAATTAAATTATTATTACGAAAAAGTAAGATTGCAATCAGAATAACTAAAACTTTAATTGACATAGGTAAAGACTTTTATAAATACAACAGGATAAAACCCCTGATTACTGAATTCTTACACATAAAAAAAAAAAATATACAAAATATTTAGTAAAAACGTTATATTTATTTATTTCAATAAACTCCAATTAAAGCTTTGGTAACTGCGTTTCAGATCATAATTTACATTGCCACCACCCGTTCTTCACCAACTAAGCGACATCCTCGTCAGCACTTCATGGTGCAGTGCCTTACTGCTTCACGGACTCAATCTGAGTCTTGTACTTGTCCTGGTAGATGTTGTCGGGGTCGTACTTAGTCGACAGCTCCTTCCACAAATCTGGACGCTTGTTCACCAAGTGCCTGATCACTTTATCTGACCCAGACTTTTGCTTCTCCGTACATTTGCTGCACTCGTTTTCTAAGGCGTCAGGAAGAGTTTCCTTGAGGGCCTTTCCGTCGGGAGTGCATCGTCCGCGTTCGAGCAGGCAGTCCACATATGCTTTCAAAAGGCGCTGTGACTCCAGGATCTCGTCAACATTAATGTTGTCCCACTTGTCTGTGTAGGTAGAGGCGGGCTGTCCCCAGGACACCGCCACCATGCACAATAAAGCAACTGCGATAATTAGTTTCATTTTGTTTGTGTTTGTTCTGGAAAAGACAATTAAATTACGTAAGTAAACTAAAACATCAAAATTAGATGTCAATAGGTAAAACCCTATTTGTATGGTCGATCATAAAAATTAATGAGACGAGATGTGTTTTTTTTTTTATTCATTTTATCCTTAGTGAGTTACCTACACCTGATTATTACCTGTGATGTTTCTACGCACAGCATTGACGCAACTAAAAATATTATCCACAAAATACAAAACTGGCAGTTGCTACAGCAAATTAATCTGAGTATACAGCATCGGATCTAACTGCAATCAAACCTGCTGACGCAATTACCTAGTTCAAGTAATTAATACATCAATTCATGCGTTCAGTATATCTAGAATCAATAATTTTTCCGTTGCTTATTATGAAACCATCTGACAATGGTTGGGAGCGACAGTAATTGTTCGGAGAGGTTCACGGGCAGCCGGCGTTGTTATTAATTACTATGATTACCTATTGTCTCATTGTGACGCTGATAATGGAACGATTGTTGCGATCCTTCGTCTGGGTGTACGTATGGGTTTTTTATTCAGTTTTTGTTGTAAGAATTTTTGACTGCTATCTACTATATTTATTACTATTCATACAAGAGTTCCATAATTTACGAACAGGCAACGCTCAGTAAAGTTTAGTTTAGAAAAATGAAATGTAAAAGGTATCGTTCTTCACAGAGCGAAGACGGTAATAGGCGGCCAGTTTTTAGTTGTACTCTGAACTTTGTCAAAGTATAAGATCGAGGTGTAAAATTTATCTAAGATCTATAAATACATTATTTACTATAATCTTGGAGCTATCCAAGACAAGTATGTATGTTATATTGTAAATAAGCTTACAGTACTCATGTATATACATGATGCCCTTACCTACGAGTTTACAGTACTATACCGCCACAGCATAGACATTAGGTATATAGGGGGGGTTTACCGTTAAAGTCTGTTGCATGTACTTATTATTATAACTAAATAGGTACCTATGTATGTATTATGTAATTATATGAGAAAATCCCTCAAAATTAATTAACTAGTTACAGAATGTTTGAGACAAAGTATATCTAAAAACTATGGTTGTTACTATGGAAGTAACCTGTGTCGAGACTACCGATAAGACACAAGGGATAAGTTTTTTCTATGAGATCATGTGATGATGACAATTCGCATGAGCTTCCTTTGACTAGCCAAGTCCATTAATAAAGAAGTCGACAATGAGCAAAGAATATAGCTCTTAGTTACAATGGATATACAACAAGACGCTAATGAGTTTAGCAGGAAAACGAATGATTCGCTAATTATTTTAAACGACGACAAGTTACTAGCTACCTATTTAAATGTTTCTCTTAACAAGATGTCGATAATTGACACATTATTTATTTATTAAAACATTATGCACTCATAAAAAATATCTGCACAAAGCCTGACTGCTGCTGCTGCTGCTGGGGTGCTTGGGCAGAGAGGGGTGCTTGGGCAGAGTACCTCCACGTGTGCCCGGGGACTGGGGTTCCCTTACCCTGCCGCCGGGCAGGCAGGAGGGGTAACCCCCTCCTGCCACCGCTAATATCGTAGCCCCGGAGACAGTTAAGGTCATGTCTCTGGCTGTTGACGGGGGTCGAGGGTCTTGGCTTAACCGCCCGGACCGCGAGGAAGATTAACCTCTATAAAAAATTCCCCAAACCTTCAAGCGGCGGCGCACCGTGAGGAAGGTAGTAAGCTTGGCTAATGGGTAGCTTGATTTAGTCGCTAGTGCGAACCACTTTAATTTGAGTCAATAAAATATGGAAAACACTCGTGGGAACAAACATGGATATGAATTTTTTAAAAAACAAAAAAGAAACGGAAGAGGTGAGGAGTGATGCGGAGTCGGAGTCCGACGCCGCATCTGAAGGAGCGAGCACGGAAGGCTCTGGGAGCCCTAGCCGTGTGGAGGAGGTGGCCGCTGCTGCAAGGAAGAGCTACAGCAAGCGGCCAAGGTCTGAGGATAGCCAGAGGTTGTCCTCAGACGGAGAGCTGGCCTCGGCTCGGAAAATCCCCACCAGCAAGCGGGGAGGAGTCCGAGAGCGAGGCAAGGGGAGGGGGCTCACTGCCCGGGAGGCGGCAGAGCGAGCGGAGGAGCCCGACGAGGAGGGGGAGACTGGTCGCACGGTCGCCTCGGGGTCCTCAGGCGATGAGACCGGTACGGTTGGTGGCCCCGAGGTGGACCGCAAACTCAAGTTTGCAGCGGTCGTGGAGGCCGCGATCCGGGACGTGGCCCTGAAGAAGATCAAAGCTTCCAAGAACAGGGCCGTAGTCTCGGCGACGGCCTCCATCATGGCGGCAGCGGAGGCGGCCGGCTGCGCCGGTCCTTCGGCCGGCGAAGTCGCCGAATTGCGGGCGGAGCTCGCCCGCCTGACGGCCGCCATGAGGGGCCTCCAGGAGGAGAACGGGAGGCTCCGGGCGGACCTGGCCGCCCTAAGGGTCACCGGTGGCGTCCAGGCGAGCCAGCCGGTCCCGGTGGAGAACCAGGTCTTGAACCTGGTTCGGCAGGAGCTGGCGACCTTCCAGGCGCGGTTCTCCGTCCTGGAGGGTATTGTCCTCCGCCCCCCACTGGCGGGCAGGACGGCCCCGGGGCCGACGAAGGCGGCCTCGTACGCGGCTGCTGCGGCAGCTGCCGCCCCTAAGCCCGGACTGTCCGGCCGGGCCCAGGCGCCGACCAAACCGGTGCCGGCAGGGGGAGCCTCGGCGACGGCGAAACCGGCGCCGCCGCCTGGTGGAGCCCTGGCGCCGGCAAAACCGGCGCCTGCCAGGAATAAGAAGAAGGGCCGTCCGGCAAGGGGGGTGGAGGCCGCGGCACCTACGCCCCGCCCCTCCCAGGAGTCTCCCACTTCTCCCACGACCGCCGCCGAGTGGCAGGTGGTCGGGGAGAGGAAAAAGGCGGCCAAGGCGGAGAGGAAGAAGCGGCAGAGGAGGCGTCGCAAGGAGCGAGCCGTCGCGGCTAGGCTTCGCTCCCCAAAAACCGCGGCTGTAGTGATTACGCTACAGCCGGACGCGGTTAAGAGGGGAGTGACGTACCGCGACGCGCTCACCAAAGCGCGGGAGACGGTGGACCTCCAGGAGCTGGGGATCACCGGGGGCCTCCGGCATAGGGTGACCGCTACTGGCGCCCGCATGCTGGAGATCCCTGGTGCGACGAGTGGCCCCACCGCTGACGCCCTAGCTGAGAAGCTAAGGGCGTCTCTTAACGCGGAAGAGGCTCGAGTCTCCAGGCCCGTTAAGTGCGCAGACATGCGCATTATGGGCCTGGATGACTCCGTAACGGAGGAGGAGGTAGTGGCCGCTGTCGTCAGGACGGGCGGGTGTCTCGCCGATCAGGTGAAGGCGGGCACCGTACGTCCTGATCATTCGGGCATGCGAACCATTACGGTAAGCTGCCCGTGACGGCGGCCAAAAAGATCGTGGAGGGCCGAAGACTCCTGGTGGGCTGGGTTTCAGCGCAGGTCAAACTGCTGGAACCCAGGCCTCTGAGGTGCTTCCGATGCCTCGTGGGGCACCACGTTGGCATCCAGTGCACCTCGGAGGACCGCAGCGCTCTGTGCTTCCGCTGCGGCCAGCCCGGACACAAGGCCGGCTCGTGCACTGCCGCGCCGCACTGCGTTGCATGTGCGGCTGCTGGCAAGCCGGCCGATCACCGGGCGGGGAGCAAGTCCTGCGCTCCGCCCGCCGGAACCAGGAGGAAAGGCAGGCCCTCCGCCACCGCCACCGTCACCGTCGCCGCCGCTTCTGCCGCCGCCGCCGCTTCTGCCGCCGCCGGCGCTGCTGCTGCCGCCGCCGCTTCCGGTGCCGCTGCCGTCAGCGCCGTAGAGAGGCCCTCACAAGGGGCCCGGGAGGGGGCTGAAATGGAGGAGTGACGACTCCATTACGCCTCCTCCAGGCGAATATCAACCACTGCGCCTGTGCTCAGGACTTGTTGCTCCAGAGCATGGCGCAGTGGTCGATTAACATCGCCGTGGTCGCTGAGCCGTACTTTGTCCCGCCCAGGGATGACTGGGTGGAGGACCTGAGCGGCTCAGTGGCCATATTATCGTCGGCTGCCGCCGGTACCCCGTCCCTTGAAGGCGTCACGAAGGGACAGGGGTGCGTAGCAGCACGGTTCGGAGAGATAGTGGTAGTGGGAGTTTACTTCTCTCCGAGCCGAACTCTCGCCGAGTTCCACAACTCTTTAACAGAGTTGACTGTCGTCGTCGGAAACCAGTCCTTCCCCGTGTTAGTGCTCGGGGACTTCAACGCCAAAAATTTGGCCTGGGGTTCCCGTTGCACGGACATGCGGGGAAGGATGGTGGAGGACTGGGCTCTGGAAACAGGCCTGGTCGTCCTAAATCGGGGTTCTGTTCCCACGTGTGTGCGGATGCGGGGCGAGTCGGTGGTGGACATTTCGTTCGCTAGCCCCGCTCTGTCACAGCGAGTAATTGACTGGCGCGTCATGGAGGTGGAGACCTATTCCGATCATCGGTATATCCGGATCGACGTCTCCACCCAGACCTCTAGCGCGCCGGTCCAACAGACCCCGAGTGGTCCGCGGTGGGCGCTGAAGCAGCTGGACCGGGAGCTCCTCCTGGAAGCCTCAATCGTGCAGGCCTGGGTGTCATCACCAGACAGGCCTGCCGACATTAACGACGAGGCGGAGTGGTTCCGGGAGGCCATGTCCGAGATTTGTGACGTGGCAATGCCCCGAGTTCGGCCAGGATGCGCCCGACGTCAGGTGTACTGGTGGTCGCAGGAGGTAGAGGTGATTGATGCGCGACACCTGTACACCAGGCACCGCAGGCTACGCATCCGCCCTCCGGATGCGGAAGCCGCGGAGGCGGAGCTGTACGAGGGGTACAGAGCGGCGAAGACCGCCCTCCAAGAGGCTGTACAGCGGGCCAAAGATATAGCCCGCGAGGAGATGCTGGAGACTCTGAACAGAGATCCGTGGGGGCGCCCTTACAAAATGGTGCGGAACAAACTCCGCACCTGGGCCCCCCCGCTGACGCAGAGTCTCCGCCCCCAGCTGGTGGAGGAGGTGGTGAGCGCTCTGTTCCCTTCACGGGGGGAGCATACTCCCCCGCCTATGGCTCCGCCAATTGCGGTGCCCGAAGCGGACCACGCGGACGACGACGACGACATCCCTGAAGTGACCGGGGTAGATCTGAGAGTGGCGGTATGTAGGCTGAAGGCCAAAAATACCGCCCCAGGGCCCGACGGCTTGCCGGGTAAAGCCTGGGCCCTGGCCTCGACGGCTCTCGGACCCCGACTGGAGGCGCTCTTAAGCGCATGTATGGAGAGGGGCCAGTTTCCACTCCGTTGGAAGACGGGGAAGCTGGTCCTCATTCGGAAGCCAGGGCGCCCTGCGGACTCTCCGTCCGCATTCCGGCCCATCGTGCTGCTCGACGAGGTCGGCAAGCTCTTCGACGCCATCATGCGCGTGAGAGCCCTCACGACGGGGGACGCGGTGTCCCGGGGTGGGGTGGTCGTGGCGGTGTCACTCGACATCGCCAACGCGTTTAACACCCTGCCCTGGAGCTGCATTGGGGAGGCACTCCGGTATCACCGGGTGCCGACCTACCTCCGTCGAATAGTCGGGGCGTATTTGACGGACAGAGCCGTCATCTACCCCGGTCGCGATGGGGAATGGAACCGGCGAGAGATGTCGTGCGGTGTCCCACAGGGATCGGTCTTGGGACCGCTCCTGTGGGACATCGGTTACGACTGGGTGCTGCGGGCAGACCTCCCTGATGGCGTCAGCGTAGTTTGCTACGCTGACGACACGCTGGTCCTGGCGCAGGGGAGGTCGCATCAGGCGGCGGCCGACGCAATGACACGCGGGGTTGCGATAGTCGTGGAGAGGATCCGGCAGTTGGGTCTCGAGGTGGCTCTGCACAAATCCGAGGCCATGTCTTTTCATGGGCTTCGGAACGGGCCACCATCGGGATCCCAACTGACGGTAGGAGGGGTTCGCATCGGCGTCGAGACGACGATGAAATACCTGGGTCTCGTCCTCGACAGCCGGTGGAACTTCGTCGAGCATTTCCGACGTTTTGCCCCCAAACTGGAACGGGCTGGGGCCGCTTTCAAGTGGCTTCTGCCAAACCTGAGGGGGCCAAACGCCTCCTGCCGGAGGCTTTACGCGGGGGTCGTGCGGTCCATGGCCGTATATGGCGCCCCGGTGTGGGCGCGTTCACTGCGGCTTCGAGCCGCCCACTACCTGAACGCGCCCCAAAAGGTGGTCGCCATACGGCTGATACGGGGGTACCGCACGATCTCGCGCGAGGCGGCAAGCCTCCTTGCCGGACTGCCGCCATGGGATCTGGAGGCGATTGGACGATTGGACTCTGGCCGCGGCAAATTGCTGCGGAGCGGACGGACCTCCGGCGCGATCTCATGGCGGCATGGAAAGCGCGACTGTCGCAACCCAGCGCAGTACACGCCGCGATAGCGGCGGTAAGGCCTCTCTTTGAGGAGTGGCTATAGAGGCGTCACGGCGCCCTCACCTACCGCCTGACGCAGGTCCTCACCGGACACGGATGTTTCGGGAGGTTCCTGCACATCATCAGGCGGGAGGAAACGCCCGGGTGTCACCACTGCGAGGATCGCCCTGAGGACACGGTGGAGCATACGGTGGAGGTCTGCCCGGCTTGGGCAGAGCACCGCCGTGTCCTCGTAGAGGCGATCGGCAGCGGCGGCGACCTCTCGCGCCCGGCCCTGGTCCAAGCCATGGTCCGGGGTGAGAGGGAGTGGGAGGCAGTCACCTCCTTCTGCGAAGCAGTCATGCTAGCGAAGGAGGTGGCGGGATGGGCGAGGGAGAGAGCTGAGAGGGCCGCCCGTCCCAGCCGCCGCGGTAGACGCTCCGGGCGTCGGGAGCCGCGTGACGACTCCCGGCCACCGTAGGCGCGGGCCTGCGGACGGCGAGTAATGGGTAGCTCGCCGTCCGATCAGGACCAGGCCCGTGCCGGACGGCGCGTATGTGTTCCACGCGCGCCTCAAAGAGATGTCAGCATCGAAGGAGGGGCCCGTCAGGGCCGAAGCCTGCCGGGGCAGCGGGATTGTCCGAAAGGGTTACCGCTGCCCCGGAACATAAAGGGCTAAGGAAGGAACACGGATGGGTTTTAGTCAGTAAGAGTCTGACACTCCCTTCCGCTCCACCCAGAGCGGGAGGGATCATTTGATGATTTCCCATCCTAAAAAAAAAAAAAAAGCCTGACTGACTGTTTTCTACCAGTCTAGCCCCGAACTCATGGTACTAGAAGGCATAGTGGGGTTTTAATCGATAGAAGTCCGACATAACCATGTCCATGAGGTGTCCATGAGGATTTTAACACGGAAAAAAGGTGCAGTATAATAGAATGACAAAAACAAAAAAAAAAACAAGTATAAATACATAGATGTAGGTACACGTATAGTTAAACAAAATATAATTTGTCATGAGAAATAAAATTATGTATAAGATGGAGAAAAACGTATCCAACCAAATTAACGCTGAGATGATTCAGCAAACTTTTTGCGAGTGTGTTTAAGTGACTACATTTTGAAAGAGCACCGACTGATTGACGTCCAGATGTTCTTAGGGTGCGCATTCCAAATAAAAACCGCCTGGGCTAAGAAGGAAAAGTGAATGAAACCAGAGCGGTGAGGACATCGTAGAAGACGATTGTTGGTGGTCGTTCCACCAACAATAGCATAACAATGAAATATGAAACTCAGATAAAAGGAGAACCGGCTGCAAAGAAAAGAAAACAGGCTAGTCAACGCCCTGAGCGCCCCACTTTCTCTAGAGAAAATGGGTTTAACATTTTCAAAGCGATCGATGCGCGGACCATTCTTACGACGATTGATAACAAATCGAATGTAGTTATCAACAAAGCGGTCTTGTTAATTGGGGAGATCATCTACATAATTCAGTCGTGAAGGAAGATGCTACGCTTCTTTGGCAATATTCCTAACTTATTATAAACGCTACTTATTAATATGAACCGCTAACATATGGACACTTATAATAGTAATTATGTTTAAGTGTCTGTAATCTTTAAGATCCATTAATTTGCAAGGAAGCGTAAACAAGGAACATCCGACATTTAATAAAACGCACCATTGATTGTAACGTATTAATGGGTTTTATAGACGATACCTAATTAAAATTGAAAAAAGTGTTGTTTGGTTTTTTCTGAGGAATTTCTCAGTAGTATCTACTCCAAAGTCTAGATTTATGCCCGATTGCACCGGCAATAGGGTCGCCTATGTTTATATCTAACTTAAACTTTGGGTGTACTATAGGTAACCTCTGCCTAACCTTTCAGGGATTACAGGCGTGATGTTATCTTATGTAATTCTTAAAGAAGCTGTCTATGTCTGGCAGTAAACGCCTCTTGGCTGAAATGATGATGAAAATTTAGTTTAGATGTGCCAGCAAAAAGGCACAACTCAGCATGTCCCAACAAATAGGCAGATATAGGTTATCGGAAACGATATCAGAAATTGTTTAATTTTTAAGATAATATCTAGTTTTCAGAACCTGTCAGCTCTATGTCTTATCCATCCTGATTGCAGTTGCTGATAGGTACCGTACAAAACGAACAGCAGTTCGATTCTGTAACCATCTCACCGTGAAAACTTAGGTGAAGTGACCGTGGAGTGAGCTGTCATTAGTGTAAATCCCTATAGCATCAGAAGGTTAATTCTCGTAATTTAAAACGTTCAAAATCTAGTCGCAGTCTCATCTCGGCGACAAACAAATGTCAAAAACTTGTCAAAATGTAGGGAAATTTGAATTATTTTTGACAGATTGAGACTGAGATCAGACTGTGCACGTTCTTAAAATTACGAGAATTGCCCCTCAGATGGAATGACAGCTCACTTCACCTAACTTCTCACGGTGAGATTCTAACAGAATCGGCCGGTGGGACCACCAAAACTCAAGTGTTTACAGATGCGCAAGTTCGCAACTAAATGTCAACATTGGCGCCGATTCCCTTGTTCACAAATCAAACTAGAATGAGAGAATTGACCGTACTTAGTGATATGTGCTACGGATGGGCCTTAATCTATGGGTTCTGATTTGCCTACAATTCATTTACCTACCCACTGCATGTATCTAAAACTTACAGCTCAAATAGACTATCTACGCGTATATCTGTTCCTTTCTTGGTTTATTAGAGGGAAAAAAGATAGAAATAGCTTAAATTAAGTTTAGCTTGTTCACAATATAATCGGCAGCGTTGTCTCAAACAATTTAATGATTAAATTAGTCAGTTTTTTTTATGATGTGGTTTACCACATCATAAAAAAAACCGACGATTAATGATTGAAAAGAAAACACTGAAGTAACAATAACATGCAAATAAACAATAATCCAAATGTCAACAAACATTGTTAATTATCAAGATACCTATTTAACAATCTTCAATATATGACTTAAGTACTACCTAAACAAACAACACTGCACTCCCAAAGAAAGTAAACAAAAATTCTGAAAGAAAGGTAATAAGGATAACTAAGGGTAGTTGACTCACCGTTCTTCCGTGAGCTCCGTTCGACCCTTGACTAGGCAGTGACGCCTGCTTCTCGCCCATAACACAATTTATACTGCATTCACCTCTTGACTTAATCAGGCATTGTGACGTCATTATGCATATAATAGCCACCGGGATATCATAAACAATGGTGTTGCATTGCGAGGTAGTTTTAATTAGAAGAATTAAACGCATTGATCAATGATTAAGATGACTAATTGATTGGTATTTGTTGTGTTGGTGTTTCTTTATTGATCCTAGAGAAAAAAAAAAACAATCCGCCCAGCCTTCTCCCAACTTTGTAGGAGTCAGCGTCCATAATAGCAGAATACCAGTATTTTACATGGAGCGACTGCCTATCTGAATTTTACAACCCAGTTACTGGGTAACATGATTCACCCCTTGATAAGACTGATTGTCAGACTTATGGGCTTCTAACTACGCGGAACGGCTGTAAAAGATCTACGAATGACAGCCGGGACCAACAGCTTAACATGCTTTTCGAGGGGCCATATCTATCTAATGGATGATCACCCATCCACGAACCGACCGCAGCAAAGACTCGTGCGGCTGTTTTAATTTAGCCGTGAGCTCCTCAATCATGTGAAAACATATTAACTGAAAAGAAATGGGATTATACATGAGCTTGAAATGTTTTTTATGATTTCTGATGAGTTTTTTTTTGTATCATATATCTGAAAGAATGATTTGATGAGCTCTAATTATTGTAAAAAATACATTTTCTGCGGTGAACTTTGAGATTGATTATTAGGTAAGTATTATTGCCACCATATTTTTTAGCAACGTGTCACAAAACAACCATCCTATATAAATAAATAAAACTGGAAAATAAATTAGCTACTTAAAACTGTAACTTAAAATAAAAACAAAGTAACATTTACATACTACGTTTTAAACTATCGTTAGCGGTTAAAACTGAGTTAAAATGACGTGACGGTAGTTTAACCAAGACAGGATAATATTTGATACAAGGGCGGCAACTTGCAGTTGTGGTTGTTCTTATATCTTGTTTAACATCTTTTTTATGTAAATTTGACTTCAATGGATAAAACTTAGATTGGAATTAAGAAAAGTTATACTTAAAGAACTTGCAAACATTTTACCACCACGGAAATCTTTGAATGTTAATGATAAATGATTTCATATCTGTAAGTTGGTTTGTACCAATAAAATTTGTTCTTTCTTTCTTTATTTTCTTTTACCACAGATAATATGATAATTATGATACTGGTTTGCACAAACACTTTTACACGTCAATCATATTTTTAAAAACTAAGACCAGAAAGGCCGAAACAAACTCAGATGTCACAGTCTCTCATAAAGTCCAGACATAATCTTAAACATAATTTTAAAAACTCAAAGCATTTATTTCAATTAAACCATTTACAGGCACTTTTGAATCGTCAAGAAGTCGGTCAGTCAGAAAATATGAAGCTAGTTGCCCATTTGCCCATTCCAAAGCGTAGGGACCTATGGAGAAGAACGGGCAAGAAACTCCATGGACACTCTTTTAAATTATATTTTTACAAAAATATTAGTTGCCTCAAATCATTATTAAATTCCTTGTATATATTTTTGAAGGAAACATCATACCGTATTATTTTTTACATGCCTGTTTTTACTTTAAAAATAGGTTCGTATTCAGTTTTCATCACTTATCCAAAAATCCTTATCGTCATCATCATCATCAGTCTGCCGAGCCGTTTCCCAACTATGACGGGGTCGGCTTCCAGTGTAACCAGATGCAGCTGAATACCAGTATTTTAATAGACCATTATTTTTTTATTTTACATTGACTAACTGCCTATCTGACCTCCGCAGCCCAGATCCATATCAACATTACTAAATAGGATTTCATCTCTACTTCCTACACCCAGGTATTCAGGTTATACTCTCAGATTCGCGCACTCGACCTAGACTAAACAAAAATATTTTTGCCAGTACATACAAATGTTTACTGTATACTGAGAACGAATTTTAGCAAATAAAGTTAACAATTAACAGTCTTTAAACATTGTTAGAAGTTGCCAAACGTTTTTCCGTTTAATTGCATGGGTAGGTCCTTGACATACTCGTAGGTAGGCATGTATAAAAGTATTGTCAGCAAATACAAGAATTTCAAATCAAACCAATCCAAAGCATACACAACAGTTAATCAATAATCATCCCATCTTCTCTTACCCTTATCCGAATTCATTAAGTTGTTGTATTTCCATGCAAAAACAGAGATTAACACCGATATGTGAAGTTTGTTTGAAGGAACTTTCTCGACTTAATCTCGACTGAGGACGCCATGACAACGCACTCAGAAACGACCTTCAATAGAAATAAGAATAAAAATAGAACGGACCTAGTAGCGCACCCTGGGGAACACTGCATTACTTTGTCGTATAATTAGCTTATTATGTTAGCGTTTCGATTAGTATTTTTAGGAAATCAAAGTGGTAATAACTTGGAGTTTGATTACATACATGCCAAAGTAATTATTTATTCTAGGGATTCATTATTTATTAAGATGGTAAATTATTCTTACGAGACAAAGTTGTTGGCGTGTCGATGTGCCTTTTGTAGGAATAATTGTTAAAACTTGTTAATTACAATTAAAGTTATCAACGAATGAATACATGATAACTTTGATTAGATTCTAATCAATTCAGTTCTGCTAATAGTTATCAAAGATTTTATTGATGAAAGGCTATCGACTCGCGTGCCTACACTATGTTTGTATGTACCATCGCGGTCTTTTCCGCCTGAACACTTAAAAAAAATTTCGCCTAATTCCTGCGGCGGCTACAAGCCACGCCCCTTTAAAATTTTCGCCTATTAGGAAAGCAATAACGCAATTAGTTGCAACCTGCACTGCGCCGCTTAGTGATGCATCACGTACTCCTTTTGTGAATTTTACGGAGGAACTATTTGACCATGGCGCGCTTACTAGAGAGCGCTTATATTTTTTGAGTGCAAGCAAAAATGAACTCAGTGGTGGTCAGGCGGGGGAGTGTCCGCGATAGTACCTACGTCGTTGGTGAAACTTGACCGATCGCACCGAACATAATGTAAAAAAAAAGGAAATTGTGTGTGTAGTCTTTAGTCATCGGACAATGTCGGACTCACTTTCTTTTACGAACGAGCATAGATCGGTCGATGACGGATTACGGTCGGTCTACGCATCGCGTTAGGGTAGGTATATTCAAATGAATGGCATCACTTTTAGCATGTTTATTTTATGTTCCTAAATTACCGAACCTAGGCGCCTAGGCTGACAAAATGATCGTGTTTCATAGTTTTGTTTAAATTAGTGATAAGGTCGGTTTCCCTACTCAGAAGGCTGGGATTAAAAATGATGCATTTTATCAACAGCTGTTGATAAAATACTTTTTCATTTGCTTTAAAAGTGGCACTGCTTTTATGTTCACAAAGCAGTGAAATTCAATACATGTGCTTTTTACTTTGCATTTGCACTAGTGCACGAAAGTACGCCAGATTACTATTTATACTAGTCAGAAAAGTGCAAGTTTTTTTTAAGGACTTCTTGCTTCTACACACATCAAAAGTGTCTAGGGATCAAGCATTTTTATGCGGATTTCTTGAGATTGAGATGTGGCTTTGTAATAAATTTATGATTTTATAAATTTATATGGATCCTTTTTGGTGCATTTCATAATTTGAATCAGGAACTGTGAATCAAATTCGAGTAAAAGATGAAAATCAGCTGTCAATATTTTCCCTATAAAAACATACAACGCATTGAAGACATTATTAGTGCTACTGTTTCCCTACTACTGATTAAAACCAACGTTATTATGGAGCGGCGACGTCATTTAAGCAGGGAAGAAATGCTCAGAGCCGTGGGAATGATAGAAGCTGGTTCCCGGCAACGTACTGTGGCTTTAGCTCTGAATACAAGTCAGAGTGTTATCAGTCGACTTTGGACACGTTACCGAAGCACTGGTACCGTGGCTGAGCGCCATGGAGGACGGTATCGCTGCACCACACGGAGACAAGACCGATACATTCAAATCTTAACTCGAAGAGCTCCAACAATAACCGCCATGATGTTAGCCGTGAGGCTTCATCACTCTTCAGGGAACTTAATTAGCGACCAAACAGTCAGAAACCGCTTGCATGAAGTGAACCTTCATTCCCGAAGACCGCTACGGGTACCACCTATAGCAATGCACAATCGTAGGATTCGATATCAATGGGCTCTTGAACACAGAAATTGGGCAGAAGAACAATGGCGTTTCGTGTGCTTTTCTGATGAGTCTCGTTTTGGTATGAGACCGGATACAAGACGTATACGACACTGGAGAACCCCTGGACGCCAACAGCGATTAAAATCCTGCCAGGAAGTCCATCCTTATAGTGGTGGAACCATCATGGTATGGGCGGGTATTTGGATCGGCGGAAGAACTGAGTTGATTTGGATCAGAGGCAACCTCAACGCTCAAATTTATGCTGAGACGATTGTATCAGACGTCATCGTTCCTCTACAAGTGCAAATCGGTCCCTTATTTCAGTTAATGCATGATAATGCACGACCGCACACCGCAAGAGTTGTAAGACAGACTCTCGCCGCAGCTAACATCAATGTCCTGCCCTGGCCTGCTCAGTCGCCAGACTTGAACCCGATTGAGCATGCATGGGATATGCTACAGAGAAGAGCTCTGCCGAATATGGAGGGTATCCAGTCGCAAGAAGACCTTTTTTTGTTGTTGCAACGAACATGGGCGGCCATTCCACAGCGTGATTTGGATGAACTCATTTTGAGTATGCCAAACCGATGTTCTTGTGTTGTTAGTGTTCGCGGTAGAAACACGGATTATTAATTGTTTAAGTTACCCAATAAAATTTTAAAGAAAACTGTTATTTCAGTCTTTTTTTCGAACTTTTGTGTTAGTGGTTCAAATGTCAAAAATCCCTTTATTAGGAAAATGGCAAATTTCTTTATTAATGCAAAGGTGACTTGGTTTATCGTTACTGTGACAAACGGAAACACTTTATTTGATGAATCCTTAAAGAAAATTTTAATTAATATCAATCAGGAGAAAAGTTATTGCAAAAATATATGTTGATCCCTAGACACTTTTGATGTGTGTACATGTTTAATAATGATATGAATAATTATTATAAATAAACATTATATGTATTTCATCCAAATAGGTATTTATTTTTGTCAACAAATTAACATTAATTATCAAAAGAGAAACATCAATGACCAGCATTACATAACCTGTCGTAAATTCTATCACATAACCTGAACATATTATATTCACATAAGCTAAGGTTATGCAAACCAGGAATTGAATACTAAGTGATCCTAGAGGCATTTAACAATGGCAGATGACGGTTGCACAAGCGTCATGATTGATGTGCAAGCTCAGGCTGCATTAGAGCTGGTTCACACTTAACGAAACAAAGAATGGTGAGTCACCACAATAACTCTAGTTATGTTCCTATTGCTTGATTATAGTATAAAGGAATAAATGACACGAAACCAGAGGGGCGATTCTCGTAATTTTAAGAACGTTCACAGTCTGATCTCAGTCACAATCTGTCAACCCTTCATTTTTGGCAAGTTTTTGACATTTTGGAGGTTTTTGACATTGATTGTCGCTGAGATGAGACTTCCACTAGATTTTGAATGTTTTTAATTACGGGAATTAGCCTTCAGTTCTTTAAGAAATAGTAATTTATACCTATAAAGACATTCACACTCAGTTCTATATTGGTGCGGGTTACTTAGATGCTGGGTGCTGGTTTTCAACTGGAATACCGCCAGTCTATTCTGTACTAAATCTCACCGTGAAAACTTGGGTGGAGTGAGCTTGAAGTGACATTTAATTCCACCTAATGCTAGGCGATGGTGCCGATTCCCTTGTTCACAAACTAAACTAAATTTAAGTACAGTGCATCTTTTTCTTTCTTTTCTAAATATGAAAAGGACAGAATATTTATTTTAGTTTAGTCCTGTCAAATTAATCAGAGCCGGATACTACTCCATACAAGTTAAGACTTTGCCTACCAAAATTACGTCAATTTACGTCAGGCGCTGATTATTTTTACAGGATAAAACTAAAATTTATCTTCTGTTCTTTTCTTATTGACATAGAAAAAAAGGTGAATTGAAGTTTTTAGTTTAGTTTGTGAACAACAGAATCGGCACCAATGACACTATTGACAGCTGTCACTTCAAGCTCACTTCCCCTCTCGTAGTGTACAGAATGTATTCTCCAGTATGTAGTCCAGTAGTGTACTACTGGACTGTTTATATAAACATCGTTGCATACAATTGTTGCGTCCTTGTGCAACAATGTGAGGGCTGTCATACATGGTGATTGCCATCTTCAAATCCGGCTGATCTGACCAAAATTCGTACCGTCTGCGGCTGTTCAGTTCAACGATTGTCTCAGGACTAGAGTAAGTTATGGCATGTGTTTATTCGAACTCCAAATAATCCAATTTTCGGTTTTTATAATATTATAATAAATGAGCCTCTTTTTGTGATCCTCAAATAATTCCCATTTTAGTTTCATATAAAATAAGAAATCGATACCTATGATAATGCACTCGAATATAAAAATATAGAACCTCCTCCTATTTTTGAAGTCGGTAAAAAAAGGCGTCTCTTGAATCTTATTCAAAAGATCAATAAGTTTTTAGGGGATTAATTAATTATTACCCGGGTCTGGCGAAATTACTCCAACAGAAAAACATGAAGAAGCAATGATTTAAGGTTCACTTTATTGAATAGTCAACTGTGCGGTTAAATGTGAGCAGTCTTTAAAAGTCGCGTGTTCGATGCTCGTAAAGCTATTGTTTGCACGACTAACTGTTTGGTGTTGGGAAAATGTTATTACGATGATAATGACAAACTATCGCTTTTTGAGTTCGCAAATCATTATTACAATATAGCAAAACAAAAATAATACGTGAACAAGTTAAGAAAGTGACACAGTGTTCGTATAGCAAATCAAGTCTGGGCCTGCAGTCTCGACATAGATAGCGACGCTGTCGCAAACTACCGATCGCTAAATAATACCGAAAATAATCGCTTGCCGTAACGATGGTTACGACAAACGCAAGGTGTGGGCTCCGCTCGCCCCTTAGATCTTGCCCCTAATTACCTAAGTGCATCAACTCGCCCCCTTGAATACTAGATACCCCAAATCGCCCCCGATTGTTAGTAAATTAAAAGTACTGTCAGGACTCCAAGTTTTTAAAACTATTGAAATAAATATTTTGTGTGAAAACTTAAATAGTGTATCTTGGGATTTAATGGTGAAGATTGAAATAAAACTGCACATGGAGTTAAAACAGTGTAATTTGGAATCTAATCACGTACATAATCATGTTTAACAATTACATATTGTTACACTTTTTGGTTTATAGATAATTAAATAAAAATAACAGATCAAAGTTAAGGAACAACACTTACATGACTAAAAAAAATCTAATAAAATGATTGAAATACCGTAAATAGTTCATCCTTAACTTTGAAACAGCTCTGCATGTCAGTTTGTAAAATTTACAAAATTATTGCAACAAATATAAAAAGCATCAATTGTAAACAAAATGGCGTGGACATAAGCGTCACAAATTCTTTTTTTTTTTCTTTTCTGTAACTAGGTTTGTACAAACACTTTTACACGTCCGTCATATTTTTTTTAAACTAGATGCTGTCGGCATTTCCTATCTGACTACTCTGAGAAGAAAGGCCAAAACAAACTCATTCTCTATCTATCTTTTCAAAGGTATCATCGTAATCTAATGATTAAAATGATGCTACTTATAATTCTAGAGTCGGCAGACTATGGTTGGATGGATGTAAGGTGAGTGGGCGTAGACCGTCACGAGGCGGTTCACGCCGCTAGACCCACTACAGAGTGGGTGGTGGAGGGTGTCCCATGCCCGCGCTGCGTCTGTCCGGCATCCGGCGGCAGCGTGGGGACGCCGGGGCGGCGGTTGGTTTTGCCCAGCCGTCGGCCACCCCGTAATCTTGAATTCAAGACCGGGGGTCCGGGCCACTGAGGCCCGGGCCGCGAGGTAGACAACCTCTATAAAAAATTACCCCAATCCCAAGGTCTAGCGTGCCGAGGGGATGAATGGCCGGAGGGAATCCGGTCGTTAGCGCAGCAAAGGGACCTCACCCTTTAAAAAAAGGAACAAAGAAAAAATGGACAACACAGACGAAACAAAACTACCCCAGGTCGGTACCAGCTGCTCAGCAGCTGGAGAATCCGGCACGTTCCCTTCGGGAACGTCAAGCCCCCATTCGTATTCTGGGGGGGGCAACGAATGTGTTCCGATTGCCAATGGCAACAAGAGCCGAGGAGGCTCCTGTCCTTTAGAGGACCAAACTATGTCCGACCAGGACTCGCGCGGACGCTCCAAATTCTGGAGAAAACGTCCGCGCGAGAAAGACTCGGACAAAGCGGGGTCGATAGGTCGATCCGCGAGCGAGGAGAAGGAGTCGGCTGCCAAAGTGCCGACGGCGAGGAGGGGCCGAGGTCGTGCGGTGCAGCAGCACGACAGTGGGGCCAGATTTTAGCGGCCCAGCACTCCGGGTCCCTCTGGTGGGAGCGACACGGAGGGGCATCGCTCGGAAGAGTCAGGTCGCAGGGCGGCCCTCTCGGAGTCGTCGGACGGTGAGTCGGACACCGCTGGTGGCTCCGAGCAGAGGAAGGCGAGGTTTGCGGAGGTTGTGGCTGCCGCAATTAAGAGTGTGGCCTTGAAGAGGCTGCAAACCTCTAAGGACAAGGCCATATCCGCAGCCACGGCCTCCATTATGGCGGCAGCGGAGGCGGCGAGCTACGTCGGTCCTTCGGCCGGAGAAGTGGCCGAGGTGAGGGCGGAGGTCGCCCGCCTGACGGCCGCCATGGAGCTTCTCCGGGAGGAGAACGGGAGGCTCCGGGCGGACCTAGCCGGCCTGAAGGGCGCCGGCAGCGCGCAGGCAAGGGAGCCATGCCGGTCCGCCCCGGTGGAGAACCAGGTCCTGGACCTGGTTCGACAGGAGTTGGCGTCCTTCCAGGCGCGGTTTTCCGTCCTGGAGGGTATCGTCTTGCGCCCTCCCCTTGCGGCCAGGACGGCCCCGGGACCAAAGGCGGCCTCGTATGCGGCCGCTGCGGCAGCAGCCGCCCCTAAACCCGGGCCGTCTGGTCGGGCTCAGGCGCCGGCCAAAATGGCGTCGGTCGGCGGAGCCCCGGCGGCGACAAAACCGGCGGCGGCGGCGGCTAGCCGAGCCCCGGCGAAGGCGGCAAAACCGGCTCCGGCTGGCGGAGCCCCAGCGGAGCCAAAGCCTGCCGGCAAAAAGAAGGGCCGTACGGCAAGGAAGGTGGAGGGCCCTGATCCTGCGCCCCGCCTCCAAAAACCTCCCACTTCTCCCACGACCGACGCCGAGTGGCAGGTGGTCGGGGAGAAAAGAAAGGCGGCCAAGGCGGCCAGGAAAAAGGCACAAAGGCGGCGCCGCAAGGAGCGAGCCGTCGCAGCTATGCTTCGTGCCCCAAAGACCGCGGCTGTGGTAATTACACTGCAGCCGGACGCGGTCAAGAGGGGTGTGACGTACTGCGACGTGCTCACAAAAGCGAGAGGGACGGTCGACCTCCAAGCGCTGGGGATCACCGGGGGCCTCCGGCATAGGGTGACCGCCACTGGCGCCCGCATGCTGGAGATCCCCGGCTCGACGAGTGGCCCCTCCGCAGACGCTCTAGCTGAAAAGCTAAGGGCGTCCCTTAATGCGGAGGAGGTGCGTGTCTCCAGGCCCATGAAGTGTGCAGATATGCGCATTATGGGCCTGGATGACTCAGTAACGGAGGGTGAGGTTGTGGCCGCCGTCGTCAGGACGGGCGGGTGTCTGGCCGACCAAGTGAAGGCGGGCACCATACGTCCTGACACATCGGGAATGCGAACCGTAACGGTAAGCTGCCCCGTGACGGCGGCCAGAACAATTGTGGAGGGCCGAAGGCTTCTGGTGGGCTGGGTGTCAGCGCAGGTGAAACTGCTGGAGCCCAGACCTCTGAGGTGCTTCCGATGCCATGTGGGGCACCACGTTGGCATCCAGTGCACCTCAGAGGACCGCACCTCGTTGTGCTTCCGCTGCGGTCAGCCCGGTCATAAGGCCGGCTCGTGCAGCGCCGCGCCGCACTGCGTCGCGTGTGCGGCTGCTGGCAAGCCGGCCGATCACCGGGCTGGGAGCAAGTCCTGCGCTCCACGCGCCAGAACCAGGAAGAAGGGCAGGCCCTCCGCCGCCGCCACCGTCGCCGCCGCCACCGTCGCCGCCGCCACCGTCGCCGCTGCCACTGGCGCCGCTGCCTCTCAAGAGGCCCGGGAGGGGATTGTAATGGAGGAGTAACGACTCCATTACGTCTCCTCCAGGCGAACATCAACCACTGCGCCTGCGCTCAGGACCTGTTGCTCCAGAGCGTGGCGCAGTGGTCGATCAACATCGCCGTGGTCGCTGAGCCGTACTTTGTCCCGCCCAGGGATGACTGGGTGGAGGACCTGAGCGGCTCAGTGGCCACAATTTCGTCGGCCGCCGCCGGTACCCCGTCCCTCGAAGGTGTCACGAAGGGACAGGGGTGCGTAGCAGCACGGTTCGGAGAGATAGTAGTAGTGGGAGTGTACTTCTCTCCGAGCCGAACTCTCGCCGAGTTCCACAACTCTCTAACAGAGTTGACTGTCGTCGTCCGAAACCAGTCCTTCCCCGTGTTAGTGCTCGGGGACTTCAACGCCAAAAATTTGGCCTGGGGTTCCCGTTACACGGACATGCGGGGAAGGATGGTGGAGGACTGGGCTCTGGAAACAGGCCTGGTCGTCCTAAATCGGGGTTCTGTTCCTACCTGTGTGCGGATGCGGGGGGAGTCCGTGGTGGACATTTCGTTCGCCAGCCCCGCTCTGTCACAGCAGGTCATTGACTGGCGCGTCATGGAGGAGGTGGAGACCTATTCCGACCACCGGTATATCCGGATCGACGTCTCCGCCCAGACCTCCAGCGCGCCGGTCCAACAGGCCCCGAGTGGTCCGCGGTGGGCGCTGAAGCAGCTGGACCGGGAGCTACTCCTGGAAGCCTCAATCGTGCAGGCCTGGGTGTCATCACCAGACAGGCCTGCCGATATTGACAACGAGGCTGAGTGGTTCCGGGAGGCCATGTCCGAGATTTGTGACGTGGCAATGCCCCGAGTCCGGCCAGGATGCGCCCGACGTCAGGTGTACTGGTGGTCGCAGGAGGTAGAGGCGCTACGCAAGGCGTGCGTTGACACGCGACATCGGTACACCAGGCACCGCAGGCTCCGCATTCGCCTCCGGATGCGGAAGCCACGAAGGCGGAGCTGTACGAGGGGTACAGAGCGGCGAAGACCGCCCTCCAAGAGGCTGTTCAGCGGGCCAAGAATTTGGCCCGCGAGGAGATGGTGGAGACTCTGAACAGAGATCCGTGGGGGCCCCCGCTGACGCAGAGTCTCCGCCCCCAGCTGGTGGAGGAGGTGGTGAGCGCTCTGTTCCCTTCACGGGCGGAGCATACTCCCCCGCCCATGGCTCCGCCAATTGCAGTGTCCGAAGCGGACCACGCGGACGACGACGACATCCCTGAAGTGACCGGGGTAGATCTGAGAGTGGCGGTAGGTAGGCTGAAGGCCAAAAATACCGCCCCAGGGCCCGACGGCTTGCCCGGTAAAGCCTGGGCCCTGGCCTCGACGGCTCTCGGACCCCGACTGGAGGCGCTCTTAAGCGCATGTATGGAGAGGGGCCAGTTTCCACTCCGTTGGAAGACGGGGAAGCTGGTCCTCATTCGGAAGCCAGGGCGCCCTGCGGACTCTCCGTCCGCATTCCGGCCCATCGTGCTGCTCGACGAGGTGGGCAAGCTCTTTGAAAGAGTGATTGCGGGCCGCCTCGTCGGGCACCTGGTGAGGATGGGGCCGGATCTTGCGGATAGCCAGTTTGGCTTCCGCAAGGGGCGCTCTACGGTGGACGCCATCATGCGCGTGAGAGCCCTCACGACGGGGGACGCGGTGTCTCGGGGTGGGGTGGTCGTGGCGGTGTCATTAGACATCGCTAACGCGTTTAACACCCTGCCCTGGAGCTGCATTAGGGAGGCACTCCGGTATCACCGAGTGCCGACCTACCTCCGTCGAGTAGTCGGGGCGTATTTGACGGACAGAGCCGTCATCTACCCCGGTCGCGATGGGGAATGGAACCGGCGAGAGATGTCGTGCGGTGTCCCGCAGGGATCGGTCTTGGGGCCGCTCATGTGGGACATCGGTTACGACTGGGTGCTGCGGGCAGACCTCCCTGATGGCGTCAGCGTAGTTTGCTACGCTGACGACACGCTGGTCCTGGCGCAGGGGAGGTCGCATCAGGCGGCGGCCGACGTAATGACACGCGGGGTTCCGATAGTCGTGGAGAGGATCCGGCAGTTGGGTCTCGAGGTGGCTCTGCACAAGTCCGAAGCCATGACATTTCATGGGCTTCGGAACGGGCCACCATCGGGATCCCAACTTACGGTAGGAGGGGTTCACATCGGCGTCGAGACGACGATGAAATACCTGGGTCTCGTCCTCGACAGCCGGTGGAACTTCGTGGAGCACTTCCGACGTTTGGCCCCCAAACTGGAACGGGCTGGGGCCGCTTTCAAGCGGCTCCTGCCCAACCTGAGGGGGCCAAACGCCTCCTGCCGGAGGCTTTAAGCGGGGGTCGTGCGGTCCATGGCCGTGTATGGCGCCCCGGTGTGGGCGCGTTCACTGCGGCTTCGAGCCGCCCACTACTTGAACGCGCCCCAAAAGGTGGTAGCCATGCGGCTAATACGGGGGTACCGCACGATCTCGCGCGAGGCGGCAAGCCTCCTTGCCGGACTGCCGCCATGGGATCTGGAGGCGATAGTCCTCGCGCGGCTCTTTGAGTGGCGCGCGGAGGCACTACGCCGGGGGGAAAACCCGCTTCCGCGGCAAATTGCTGCGGAGCGGACGGACCTCCGGCGCGATCTCATGGCGGCATGGAAAGCGCGACTGTCGCAACCCAGTGCAGGGCACGCCGCGATAGCGGCGGTAAGGCCCCTCTTTGAGGAGTGGCTAGAGAGGCGTCACGGCGCCCTCACCTACCGCCTGACGCAGGTCCTCACCGGACACGGATGTTTCGGGAGGTTCCTGCACATCATCAGGCGGGAGGAAACGCCCGGGTGTCACCACTGCGAGGATCGCCCAGAGGACACGGTGATGCACACGGTGGAGGTCTGTCCCGCTTGGGCAGAGCACCGCCGTGTCTCGTAGAGGCGATCGGCAGCGGCGGCGACCTCTCGCGCCCGGCCCTGGTCCAAGCCATGGTCCGGGGCGAGAGGGAGTGGGAGGCAGTCACCTCCTTCTGCGAAGCAGTCATGCTAGCGAAGGAGGTTGCGGGATGGGCGAGGGAGAGAGCCGAGAGGGCCGCCCGTCCCAGCCGCCGCGGTAGACGCTCCGGGCGTCGGGAGCCGCGTGACGACTCCCGGCCACCGTAGGCGCGGGCCTGCGGACGGCGAGTAATGGGTAGCTCGCCGTCCGATCAGGACCAGGCCCGTGCCGGACGGCGCGTATGTGTTCCACGCGCGCCTCAAAGAGATGTCAGCAGACATGGAGGGGCCCGTTAGGGCCGAAGCCTGCCGGGGCAGCGGGATTGTCCGAAAGGGTTACCGCTGCCCCGGAATATAAAGGGCTAAGGAACCCAGAGCGGGAGGGGTCATTGGATGATTTGCCATCCTTAAAAAAAAAAAAAAAAAAAAGCGATCGCTATGAATGTCGAGAGTGCAGCCTCTGACTTCAGCTGAATCACCACCTGAGAGTACCTTTAGGTATTTGTTTAGTTCTCATCATCTGCTTATCAGTAATTTCAGCATATGTTTTAAATACACTTTAACTACACTTTGACTTTTGGAAAATACCACGTACTCTGATTATACGAAAGAGCCCTATACTTACCTGCTTAAATTCTGTTTTTTTTTTTCAACATAACCAAAATAAGATTGATCGAAGCTGTAAAAGCCAAGCTGCCAAGCTGTCTAGCAAGTTAAAAATCAGAGTTCATTAATTTAATTTGTTTTTGGTAGTAACAGTTAATCGTTTTCAATAACTAATAACAGCGGTTAAGGGCCGATTTCACCAATGCAACTTCACCACTCTTGAACGCAGTTTAGATGTGCTGATCGCGTTTAGTTTCATTGGTGAAATTCACTCAGTCAACTTCGGTTTACTAATAATACTAATGATTTCTGCAAATACACTAGACAGGTATTGACTTATTAGTCAAACCTAAGTTATGACACTCACGTTAAAAGGCTTCCGTAAAACAAAGAAAATATCGTAATCAGTTCATCTGTATACATTTTGCAAGCGATAAACAAACAATGACATGATTCCGCTCAGGTTTGCGTATTAATTACCTAATGAGCACACTTCCACAGAAGGTACTAGAGATGCCACGAATAGTGATTTTGCCGAATACCGAATATTCGGCCAAGCTCTCGGCCGAAGCAGCCCTTTTTGAGAATATTATGAGATTGATATTGTAGTGAACATAATAAACTGGCTGATACTTATTAATAAAGTGCGTTTTTTTTCATGATGTGGTATTCGGTATTCCCTCTACGCTAAATTTGGCCGAATACCAAATAGTAGCCGACTATTCGTGGCATCTCTAGTAGGAGCATATCGAGCATGGGAAAATTAATCAGACAAGATTACTGTGTCAAGTTATTATGATGAAATCGCGCATCTAGATGGCGTTAAGGTTAGCAGAAATGATTAGCATGGCGATTATTAGGAATATTATATAGTTTTTTTAATATCCATGTTTGCAACAATGAGAATTCTTAGAAAAAGAATAATGAGTTACTTACGATATTTACATCTTGCTTGTTTTAATATTTTTATTATCCAAAAAAAAATCTACCTTTTCTACATTCGCGATTTATTTGCCAAAAATGTAAACAAATATGAGTTTTCACATAAAATAATTACATATTATCGCGTCGGATATGACCTAGGTTAGCTCTTTAACATTTTGCATAATTAAAATGACTTTGTAAAAATCATTGCATAAGTTAAATCATTTATTTCAAATAGTCACTTAAAAGGTCGAAATTCTTCTGAATGTCAGAATTTAAAAGCAAATAGCAAATTGATTCTAGTTGTTCTTTCCAAAAGGTAGTTTATCTTTAAAATTTTTTTTTACAATATTGTGCGTAGGTTAAATTTTTTTTTTTTTACATTAATTGTAGAAGACGATGTACCTAGAATAAAATTACTATACTACAATAAGTAAAAACAATTAAAAATGAAGCAATGGCAGATCAACAGATCAACAGATCTTGAACTCGTAATTATGAATAATATGTAAACGAGATCAACTTGCGTGGTCCTGGCTATTAGAGACGTTGATAATCTCAGATAATTTACATTCCATCGCCACTTAATCAGTTATCTACTTTAGTGAAATGAATTCTAAGTTGATTTTTGAGTGACCATTTGTAACAAAAGGTTCTAATAAGTTTTTGGTTGCAATGGAATTTGAACTATAATAAGTTATCAAATTCCTGGCTCTAGTTCTTATGACAATCAAAACAAAAAAGTTAACTATTCGATACCTACCTACCTAAAGTTTTTTCATTCTAGAAAAATCTCAACCTAGTACCTTGATAAGAATATAACAATGTTGTAGATACTACAGGTCAGCACGACACGACTCTAGTAGAACAATTTCTAGGAAATCGTTCTACCAGAATCGCGTCGCATCGTCGCGTCGCGCCTGTCTGCCTTTAACTTCGTACATGCATGATGTATTCATGTCCAAGTTAATTAGCGGCTTGGCTATCTACATGTCAACCTAATTTTCAGCTCATAGTTTGACGCAGGTCAAAGCCTCTAGGACATCCCAGGTACGACGGTAATTTCCGTAATTATCTCTCGGTAAAACCGTACAAAATTCATATTTGTCAGCGTACGATTACACACGTCATGTAATTTGTTGTATAATTTCGATAAGTGCATGTTTTCGTATTCGTTTGGAACCTTCTGCATTCGACATTTTCAACTTGAAATGCAGTACAAATTATTAATAGTTAATTATTATGCAATCATCAATACCAATCTTGCGCTAGCAGAAGTGATTCAATTAGTGACTTTGTATTTTGGGTCACCAAAATACAGGCCGTGCCTAGTTTGGGACGCGCTGTTAAATCGGTCTAAATTTTTCTCTTGGTTAGAACTGCATGCTATTACTTGTATGTTTGTGAACATGTGTAAGTTTTAATAAACGAGTCTGTATTTGATTTGAAAACTGTATCTTTTCACAATACACATTTTTCAAAGAATAGGTACCTACGTGCTATGTATAATACGACCTTGATAGTTTTACACGTGGTCTTTGTAATTGGTATGATACGAGTAATATTTTGGTCTAATTTGTTGATTATGATATAATAATATAATATAATAATAATAATATCCTTGGACATTTCACACAACGCCATAATTACAGTCCCAAGCTAAGCAACCTAATGCTTGTAAAAAAAATGTATATAAGTAGTTTATCAGCTTAACGGTAACGAGATGGCTGATATACGTTTTTTTTGTAAATACATACATATTATAGATAAAACACCCAGACCCGGAACAAATACTTGTAGGTCGTACAAATATTTGTTCCGTGCGGGAATTGAACCCGCGACATGCTGCGCAGCAGTCAATCGCTCAACCACTGCGCCAACCGTGTCAATAGATTCTTCAGCTTTAAAATATTGTTCCTCTTTAGCTCACAATCCCATAGACTTGCGTTTCAAGAGATGATTGTAACCATACAATTCACATAATGAACTATACTATTAGTTATAAGAAATTTCCGTTCCATGGCTACGGAAAAAATAATGTTTATCAACTGAAAATCGTGTTGTATATAAAAACGAAATTACTTAGTTCCTCAGTTATTGTATTTTGAACTGTAAATTGTAAGATGTTGACTAATATTGTCTTGTTGAGTTTTTTAACTAAAAGACATGATTGGTTAAAATCATAATTGCATCAATTACATTGTTAATTACTGTTTTACCTACATGTGTTTCATTATACGGCGCAAATATTTTTTTTGTCTAATTAGAATGGACGTTTTTTGAAGGAGTTTTTCCTATACTCTTGATCTGTTTATTTTTTACTTAGATTATTATTTTATTCTTATAGCCTCAATATAAATATGTATATATCCCTTAATGGTAGGTATATATATTTGTTTTTGTTGTAACTCAACAAAATTATCATGCTCTCGATTCTAAGGCGAAGGATCAATCTTGAGAATGCTCCCAAGATCACATCAACTTATTAAAAGTCTTAAATTTATTCACTGACAGACATCGTGCAGCCTAATCCGCTGGGTCAAGGAATTTTGCTCAAGAGATGCTTAGGTATACAACGAAGTTGAGAAATGCGGAAGAATTTAAAAAAATCATCTTCAAGGGGTTAAATAAAATAATGAAAGTTTGTATGGAGGTTTATATTTTTGCCGATTTGGGCGCACAGCTTGTGCCTACTTATGCTTCAACGAAAAAGAACGGGGATAAAAATTGCCACTTTCTCACAACATACTTACGAGCTTTTAGTTTTTAACCTTCAATTTCTCAACATCTTAAAATTCTCAACATACACTTAAACTTAACTTTTACTAAATTCTTTAAAAGAAAGATAAATTACCATTCAAGGCCATAATTCACTCCGATTCCTTACTTCGAAACCATGTCAATTCCTTAGCTAATCCCGCCAATCTCGCGTTGATTTCGAGCGGTTTCGTTCTTTGAGTCATAGAGAAATACGGCCCAGGTATGCTATGGAAACTAGCGTTGGAACACTGAAACTATCAACCTTGTAAAACTTACATAAACATTAAAACAGCAGCATTGAAATAATAAATGAATACCAAACAAAACAATAAAATTTTAATGAAAAATAACAATTAATTAAAATAAAAGCAAATAGTTAAGTTTCAACAAAAATTACGTTACGCGATGCTGCACATGTGCAATTATAACTTTATTTAATTTAATTTTTATAAGTAGGTATGGCCATCAATGTAAGTATGCCTTAGATTTTATTTTTGTGTGTCCTATAATATAGTATCTTCGCCAAAAGTTTCCGAAATGATATGACGATTAGCGATTATTTTTTGTCTACCACCTTCCATAATTTTATTAAGGTAAATGTTTCAACATTTATTTTCCTCAAAGAATAAGTGGAATTTGCAATGGCCACCAATATAAACAGCCTTGTTGACACTTGCATTTCGTAACGAGTACAACTGGTTGGTAGTATGACGAACAGATTTAATTCTATATTTTCTTGAATTTGTTTCTCGTTCAGATTTAAATGGAAACATTTAAATTCATGATAACCGAACACAAAAAGTAATCGTGCTCCTACATAATGCATATGTTTTGTTGAATAAAAGGATTACTAATTAGAAACGCATCCATAGTGCATGTAATTAGCTTAGTTGGAACGCAATCTGCGTTTAATTATATTACATACATGGATTTGATAGACTTGGCCTCTAATCCTCTAAAATATTGCATTGTGCTCATTTGAAATCAGATTCAAAAGCGTTTGAGGCTAAGTTGAGGCTAGCAATGGGATAGTTGCCTAATTGACGGTCCTGAATGTCAGTATGTTTGTCGACGCAATTTTAATAAGATGGCACAAAAATCATTCTGTAGCAAAGTAATTTACAGAAAACGTAATTGCCGTCCCTTACATATGGTAGTCAGGCGTACAACTGAGCTTGCATTGCATCAATAAGGTACAACCACTTATAAAAAAAAAAAACTATACTATACCTTCAGTTTGTTAAACGTCCTGGAGAGATCCAGGTCGTTTTTACGTTAGACATTATGAGTCTTAAAACCGAAGATTTTAAGCAAAATATTCAATATAGGTAGAGTACCATCCTAGATAGTAATGACTCAGCTAACGAGAGTCGACGAGGTGGTAAACATTCGGGCTTGCTCAACGTGTTGCACGAAGGTCGCCATCGGTCCATGCTCGTTGCGTCTGCTGCATTCAACTGTCGGGCGGATTATTGTGCAGCTCAAGTAGAACATAGTTAAGGCGAATGTTGTATTTTAGTACTAGATAGATAGATAAAATATTCTTTATTATGTACACCATAAAAGTTACAGATAAAAAATATAGAAATACAAGGGGTGACACACTAGGCGGTCTTATCGCAGAAAGCGATCTTTTAGAGACAATCAACAAATTTAAGGGAGAAGGAGAGACAATACTAAAGGTAGTCTGAAGTGTACCTACAATTTACATTATATATGCTACAGCAGGTTATATATTATAATTTACATTATATATGGTGCAGCATCCTACGTCTACGGAGCCCCGCTTGGTGGGGCTCCTATTTTTGTGTAAAGGGTTTAAAATAACCTAACCAAACCTAACCTCGGGGTGCCCTTCGCTCGCTCTTGCATCCTATGTCGCCTATCGACCGACCGCAACCATGCAACCCGGCTAAACCTAGGTGTAACTGCACTTCGGCTATTAGCCGTGACATATACACAACAATAAATACCTGTAGGTACATACCGAAAACATACTATACGTATCTTTAAAAATATACAATATTATTCAAGAAACAAGTGCAAAGAACAAAAATATGGTGTTACTACGTAGGTAGGTAGTCAGTTTCCAGTGATGCAGTTAGTTTGCCTAGGTGACAAAACTAGGAATGAGTTAATCTATCCAGGCTTTATGAAGCAATCAATTCTGCGCCATGCCCGAACGAAAAATAGAACTTAGATTTTTTATGCCATGATGCGCTTTGAGGAATAATTTAGTTGCGGTTAGTTGGTTGCGCTTAAAAATAGTTGCGCTTTGAGAAATACCCCAACTTTTTATTAAGATGTCTGTTTATCTGACAGTCAACAGCAATAAGCCAAGTACGACAACAACGACTGAAATGCAGTATGGATGTAAGTAATCAGACTGATCTATAGTGAAAATACTATGGATAAATAGAGAATGGTTTGCGATATTAGGGCATCTGATGAATAAAAAACCGGCCGAGTACGTGTCGGACCACGCACAATGAAGGGTTCCGTAGTTGGAATGAATTTATCCCAAGAACAAACTTAACATTGTAGTTGAAAAACATGTTCTCCCATACATTCCAACTGAAAATGTAAGTTTGTACGCACAATATTGAGAGATTTACCATGTTTTTTCAAGATCATAGACTTCTTATTAATTTTCCTGTAATCTATAGGTATAGAACTATTTTCTGTATTTTTTTCAAAATTTTAGGCTCAGTAGTTTCGGAGATAAGGGGGGGGGGGGGGTTGGTAAATTTCCGTCTATTGTCTTAAATAACTTTAATACAATTTACTTTAAAATTATGAAAAAAATATACTTGAGATCCTCACGGTAAGCCTTTTCATTTGATATGTCACACGGTACAGATTGCGAAACTTTTTTTTTAATTGTCTGTTTACCCCTCAAAAATGACTCCCATTTTCAAAACTCATTTATTTACGTTACACGTCTGTGTTTGGGTCACAGAGATTCATATGTGTACCAAATTTCAACTTAATCGGTCCATAAGATTCGGAGCAAATTGGCTGTGACAGACGGACAGACAGACACACGAATGATCCTATAAGGGTTCCGTTTTTTCCTTTTGAGGTACGGAACCCTAAAAAAGAAAAGTAAAAGTCAAAAAAATAAATCAGATTCAGGGAAGCAAGTGGTGAAGTAATTGCAATCAAAGTCAAAGTCAAAGCATTTATTTCAAATAGGCACTTAAAAGGCACTTTTGACGTCAAAAATTACAATGAAATAGAATTGATTCTAGTCGCCCCTTCCAATCAATCAAACTTTCAATCTTCGTAATCATCAATCGTCAAACCTTTCAATCTTCGTATTCATCAATCGTCAATCGAGGTAGTGAACAGAAGGCCACTTTTCTTGAGATTTTTAGAAAAGAATTCTATTCGCAGTTTAGTTGCGGTAAAATATGACGTAAAGAAAAAAACACAAAAAGAACAAGAGAGGGGAAAATATGCGTTGGGAGATATTTACCGGTTAAGGAATTACAAGGATCACAATAAATATTAAGTTACTCGTAAACCAAGGGTCGGCTGGAAATATAGTAATCTAAATTATGCTTAAGCCAGTTAAAGCGATGGCCTTGCACCGGTTGATTCATATTATTGTTGATGTTCAATAAAAAGTTACCTTCATCAAATCTAATCATAGGTTTTTCCTGTTACACTACAAGATGACGCTAAAATCTTACATGTGACTGTTTTGAGTTTAATACTAAGATGTAGGTAGTAATTTAAACAGTAGCGCAACAAACTGCTTCCTGGTGTCAGATATATTAATAATATGTTAGGTCGTTTTTATAAGAATCCAAAATAAAAACTACTAGCTTCTGCTTTGTTGTTCCCCATCCACCTTGTCGTACGCATCGCCTGCTCACGCTGGTACCTCGTTTTAGCTTTGACTTTTTTTGATCGGCTCCTCTGCAACCTAGCGTGATGTTATATAGCTTACAGCCTTCCTCAAGACCTGGCCTACCAAATGAAAAAGTTCCGGAGATTACCCCGTGCATACAAACTTACAAACAAACAAACCTCTACCTCTTTATAATGTTAGTATAGATGTGCGAAGCCAAAAGGTAACTAACATTAATTAGAGTTTATATCACAAAACTAAATTTCTATAAATCAAATATGACGTGCGCCAAAAGAAAATTGTCATGGCAATTAAAATGTTCCCAGTAAAATCATCATCAGCCTACAGCAGTCCACTGCTTGACATAAGCCTCTCCAGTTGCACCCCATTCAGCTCGATTCTCGGTAACTCTCATCCAGCTGCTTACCAGCCACCCTGCGAAGATCGTCGCTCCGCCTGCCTGTTCCCAGTAACATAATATTTACATCATAATCAGCCTATAATGTTACCACCGCTGGGACATAAGCTCCCTCTCGGTGAGAAGGAGTGGGCCATAATCCACCACGCGCGGGCCCAATACGGTTTGGTAGATGTCACATATCTTCGAATTTTTGGTTTTAGGATAAGCTGGTTTCACCGATCACGATGTTTTCTTTCACCGTTTTGAGAGCAGTGGTGATGAAATAATTTACACAAAGTAAGGCGCCTGTCTGGGTTCGAACCTACGACATATTTACATTCTGTGGTATTATAACAAGAACTAATCTTGTTTAACATAACCTATAACTTAAGGTTTCTAGACACTGATTCTAGATTCTGTAATGGATTCCACGAAATATGGAATAAACCGCAACAAAGCTTGTAATTTATTCGTGAGATTATTTATAAGCTAGTTAATATGTGACACATAACTAAGTCATGTTTTCTTGATGACAACATTATAGAAATGTAACCGCTACACCTATAGAATACTATCACACTGATATTAAAAGGCGAAAGTTTGTGAGTGAGTTTGTATGTTTGTTACTTCTTCACGCACAAACGGCTAGACCAATTTTGATAAAATTTGGTATGGAGGCAGCTGACACCCTGGATTAACACATAAGATACTTTTTATCCCGATATTCGAACGGGATCGAAACTACGGGTGAAACCGCGGGGCGCTGCTAGTTGTAGATAATTACATAATTAATCAAAGAGAACAATAACTAAGTATTCAATAGCCATTTATTTGACTGCCTCGTTGGTCTAGTGGTTGAAAGTGCTACAGTTGAGCATGAGGTCCTGGGTTCGGTTCCCGGGTAAGCAAAGTGTTATTGCAGTAGCAGCCCGGAGTCTAGATTTGGGCCCGGTTTATGCCAATGGGCTCGCCCCCCTATAACATGGGAGTTAAACATATTTGCCAGTCTTTGCCTTCCCTTTCGGGGAATAAACTTCACCTATTTATGAGCGACTGTGTAAGTCAGAGGCTATTATTACCATATACAAGGTAAAATTGAATTAGCTAGCGAAACTCTGCAGACGGGATGGGCATCGATATCTAAACATAATCAAACAAAAATTTAATTAATTTGATGAGTTTTTTTGAAATTCATTGTAGAACGAACTTTAGTTCCTAGTTTAATTTTCATGACCATAAAATTTTTTTTTTTCGAAATTTAAAAAGATGATTACATTTTTCATTGTTTTTATTCTTACGCGTGTAAATTTTTTGTTAAGATATAGTGATGAGAAAAATAAAACTATAATAAACAATGCACGTAATTTCAAGGGTACGCAACGGTAATGGAAACGGAAGAACCTGCGAGTGTTTCCCCTTAACATAATTTTCATGTACAGTATGCTCTCAAACTTAATTAAGGTTTTAGATGTTGAAGAGAAAGAAAGAAAGAAAATGGATTCATTGGGACTCGCACAGGAAGGTCACAAACTAAACTAAACACAATCACAGAAATATACAAAACAAAAGTATATTATAACAAAAAATAAACTAAGAAAATATAAAAAAACAAAAAGCCTTGTATGAGGCCAAAAGGTTCCTTTCTCAGCATGATGCTGCGACATTTAAAAATAATAGAGTGAGAGAATTCTTAACGTGACACACATAACATGGTATCATTAATTGCATCAATTTCTTATTAGTAATTAGCTCATAACAGAAAATGGGAACAAATACATGTTTAAAATACAAGTGAATTAATATATCATTGTAATTCTGAAGGCCTAATTGCCCTATTAGAACGAATAATTATGAGTGTCCTCGTTAACATAAATTTATCTTCCTTGTTGTGAATCATTTCTGTTGAAATGATTCCAGGGATGCCTTCAAAGAAATCAGCGGAAAGCCTGTATGGGACAGTCTTATAACTTTCTAAGAGCTCAACTTCAAAGTCTGTGTCACCCACGATTAAATAAAAATTTGCATACCCAAAAAGTGAAAAAAATTTAACAAAATTATGAAGGCGTATGCAAAGATTGTACAAACTTTCTATTATTCACACCATTTTGTGTTGAATCCAAACACAACACCACTTACCTACTTTAAAAATACTAGTTTCACAATAATGTTAAATCTTTTTCTGTTAAAATGCACAAAATAATTAAATAGAAGATGACATCGACGCACGATTGTATTCAGCACATGATTGAAGACCCCTTACCCTAGAATTTTTTCGCCGGGGGTACAAAGTCATGTACTAACTGAATTCATGGTAACAGGTTCCGCATCGAGGTCCCTGCCATGCACCCAGTATATTTATTTAAATAATTTGCTGGCTCAGACATTAACTGATACCTAACACATTTTAATGTTGCTTTTAACTATGCAGACGAGTTACGAGTACATTGGCTGGAAGAACGCTGCGCATGTGTTCAGCAAACAAACGATTAAAGTATGAAACCAGAATGCTCTCATTCTATTAATTTCTCAATATAATATGCACACCGATCATAAGACTTTTTAGAATGAGATGGCCGTACCATCTCATTCTCAAAAAGTCATTCTATTTGCCGTTTATTGCAAAGTATTGAAACTTTTACTATCAAAAATGATTCCTGATTAAATAACACAAGTAGGCTCAAATTATCTTTCTTCGATTTTAATTACATTTCCTTTAATTATCTCAGCTTGCCCTTAATATCCAAGTAAGTAAGTAGGTATAATTATTTAAAATTGCCGTTTGATGAATTGTCCTAAACTAACATGTCCTCGGAGTTATTAGAGTATCAATCAACCACATTATTTATAATGTTTCAAGAAGGTATTAACACTATGGAACTGTCAGGGTTAATTAACCCGGAGCCTGATTCATTTAAAACCACAAGTTTTCTTTTTTTTTTTTTGCTACAGGACAATGGCAAATGATTTCAGAAACGATTTCCTAATGAAATGCTGTTTTCATAATGATTGTGTTTTCTGTTTCAAAAAACTTCATTAAGTAATATTTAAAACCAAGATTAACCATGTACAGAGGCCAGCACATCAACCTACCCCAATCTGTCAAATTTTCCCAATTGAATATGAACCTTATTTGTTTGTGGTAAAGTTGAAAATCTATCAAAGAAATTTGGCAGATTGTGGTAACTTGATGTGCTGGCCTCTGTACGTCATTAGCATCCTTCAAAAATTCTGGAACTTTTCGTTACTAATGTAAAATGTAGGTACGAGTAAGTACGTAGGTACAAACCAAATTTTATTTAACTTTTACCGAATGAAAGTGAAATTAGTCTACTGTACAATGCATGTTATGAACCTTATTTTATTTAATAAGATTTATCAATAATTTGTCCTTATTTCATAAAATAGCCTTCATATTACAAAAGAATATTCTCGGAATTTATATGAAGGACCACCGAAAAATTAAAGCTTCACATCTAAAATTTCTAACTCCAATAATGTACGCAATTATATGAAAGCAGGTACAATTTGTCCCAATGACGTGATATGAAAACGAAAAGAATAAGAACGTCCTGTATCACAAGTACGCGGGTTATGCATCGAAGACAGATAATATAATGAAACAACCAGGGGCAAATTAGATGTTTTAAGCACACCGACGTCAGTATATATAGAGGCATATCATTACAACAGACATCATAAGTCACTCGACTACTTGCGATTACTTACATACTCACTTGAGGAATAAACGGTAGGTCATTCAAATTATATACCTGTGTACTTTTAAATTTTCATAAAATTAATAGTTTTGCATACCATTCAAACATATAATGTGGATGATAATATATATATCTAAATCATGAAGCAGTAGTAGAAAAGGGTGTGGCACATCTTCTTATAGCTTTGTGGTGTCTTTTTCTGCTTTATAGTCTTGAATTTACTGTTTATTTTGAAGTTGAAATTTAGTGTACTTTTGCATGTTAATACAGGAATAATTAGGTCACCATTAGCTAAGCTGTTTTTGCCAAAAAATTCTTGATCGCTTTTTTGAGTGTGAGAAGCACCTTCTTTCATTTCGAATCCTTGTAAAATTACTGTGAGTGATTTAAAGTTAGCTTGCATAACTTTTTACTTACCTACTTCTTTTAATCATGATAAACACGTGAATTGACATCTTTTATATCCCTGATATTACAGTTTCTAGCATCAAACCTCTTTTATAATTCGACTGTATCTGGAGCCATTTTGTTATTCCATATCATCGAATAATTTTTATTCTATAAACTCCATTTTTACCAGCATGTCTCTTTCATTTTCCTTTCTCAACTTATTTCTACCTAAATGTTCCAGTGCATCATGAAGTTCGCCCTGCTGCTGTGTGTGATGGTGGCTGCCGTCATGGCCGAAGACAAGTACACCGACAAGTACGACAACATCAACCTGGATGAGATCCTCTCCAACAAACGACTCCTCATTGCCTACGTGAACTGTGTCTTGGAGAAAGGAAAGTGCAGTCCCGAAGGCAAGGAGCTCAAAGGTAAATAGACCTTGTGTATTTTTGCTACGGTAAAACTAAAAGTCGTGATGACTGCAAAGTTAAGGACCCAGTTCTCAAGCACGATGATATGGGCACGAGACCTGAAATGTGACAAAGAGTTTTCAAAATTCATAATATTTGTGATCCTTAATCAATAGTGCCTATTGACTATTGTGAAAGAAAACATCGTCAAGAAACTTGGACTTCGGTCTGAAGTAACTAACAAGCAAAGACCTAGAGTGGTGATCAATGCTGCTCCTTGCCTGTAAGAGAATATATGTACTCGTATGTCCTGCAGTAGAAAAAACACAGACCAGTAGGTACTTATTACCTTAGTAGAGTTGTAAATCTCCCAAACCATGTATCTATATGGGGTAGTTTGTTTTCTACTACACTCTTAACCACAAAGTTTTATATTAATTGTAAAAATAGAATTTAAGTATAAAGAATTACTATCAATTAGTTGCATCTAGAACATAATAATCAATCATAAGCACATCATAACACACGTATTCCCAGAAGTAAAAGCAATTAACTTCTTATCTGGGAGGCATAATTATCTCAATAGAGTATTAATCATTGCACTACATGACACTTGCACGAGAGCTGACGATTCAAATATGTAATTTTTGTTGTCCTGAAATATTACGAATGTTTGTTACGATTGTATAGTAAGCTTATTAATATAAAAAAAAAACAACAAAAAATCTTCTTAACGTATCAATGGCAGAAAGCTTATACATTATTCATACTGGTAATAATTATTTATGGCCCAAAATTCAGCTACTCGAACTGCGCTCACTGACGCGGTCATAAGGTCTAAAGTCGCAAAACATTAAAACAGCTGTATTTTTTTTTACATACTTTTAAGTAAGTAGTTGTTTACTTTAGGTCGCAGCTAAAGAGTTAAGAAATATAATGAAGATGACAGGAGGAAATTAAGTTGAAGAGGATAACTTTTAAGGAACTGTAATATAGTAATTTCGAAGGCGAGTCACGTCCACTACCATTGAGCGATTTACTTCCGCTCAGTATACAATACATTGAGAAAAAGATTATCATTATGTTATAGAACGTTTATTTATCTTTAGCATTGTTCTGTATATAGGAAACAAATAAAACTAACATTAGTAACAGAATTTAATTCACAAACATCTAATCTAAATTAATAATATAAAGAGAAAAGGTTTATTATTCTGTATGTTTGTTTGTAACGCTTTCGAGCTAAAACGGCTGAACGGATTTAGATGAAATTTTTCTGGCACATGGGTAGCCTGGATTAGTACATAGATGCTGGTAAAACTGCGGGGCGCAGATAGTAATATATAAAATTCTAGATCCTCAAACTCTATTGCGCATTTCAATATTATTTGATTCTAACAATGTGGAACTTTCCAGTATCTTTCCTTGGAACTTTCAATTCGGCCTATCAATTTCACAAATTTTCTGGTAAACGCCCAATATAAAACAATTCACATTTCTCTTTACAGAACATCTTACGGACGCCATTGAGACTGGCTGCGAGAAATGCACGGAGGCGCAAGAGAAGGGATCATACAGGGTCATCGAACATCTGATCAAGAACGAGCTGGACATCTGGCGCGAGCTGTGCGCCAAGTACGACCCCACTGGCACCTGGAGGAAGAAGTACGAAGACCGCGCAAAGGCCAACGGCATCGAGATTCCCAAATAAAGCCTCTTTTACAAAACCTATAAGATACAGATACAGTACAGGCACATGCTACAGGCGTTCCATGACTGTTTGAACTCAAGTCTTTCTGAAGCAGCTCTAATCGCTCGATTTTCCTACTCAGTATTTTTTAACTGTTACTCCATCTTGTTAAATCAATTTGCTTTTTTACTATGCTTGAAAAATTGTTATGTATCTATGTTAATTATGCTGTTGTTTATTTAAATTTTTCTTGTGTAATATTGTTTTTGTAAAATTTTATTGTCGCGTTTGATACTAATATTTTAATAAATCAAAGAAATTCACTATTGTGTTTATTATCCTTGTGTTTGCATAGCCTAAGTAATGGAATACTGTTGCAAATTTTTGAAGGCCAATTCCGGTGATTAAAAACGTTCAAAATCTATTATGCATATCATCTCAGCGATAATCAATGTCAAAAACTTGTCAAAAATTTTGTATTTTGAAAGATTAAGACTAACATGAGACTGTCAACATTCATAAAATTTTAAGAATGGCCTGTGGTCATTGCTAACGTGTTGCTAACCATCCTTTTTTCTTTTTTAATTACTGAAAATCTGAGACGAATTTTGTCGAGTAAAAAATTTTCCCTTTGAGTTTTAGTCATTTTTAATGATGTTTACAAACAGTATATTTTAACGATCGTGGACCATAGTTTATGAAATATATTCAAGATTCAGAAGTGAAACTTCGTAAACACCAGAGACTTAACTAAAACAATACCCTAAATAAATAATCTAAATGATAAAGTATAATAAAGCATATAATTATAAATAAATGATAATAAAACTCCTTAACATAATCCGTCAAGTAGATTAAAAGTACTAAGCGAATTTACAAACTACTTTCTTTTATTAGTACTACATATTTTAATTGAGTACCTAGTGTAAATAATAAGTTACATCACCTTTGTTTTAAACTTTAGACATTTAGAGAATAATATAAAATATTTTCAAAATATTTTTCGTAGAACAAACGACATCAACGCGCTCTTGCTTTTTGCTAATACAATTTTTGCAGGCGCGTTCATGAACTATTTTGTTTTAATACATATTTTTTTTATATTATTCCTTCTATTTTTAGAGATCTTATAAAGTATATATTGTTAGATAATTTGTGTTTATCCAAGTTATCATACAAGTATTTTTAACTCGGTAAAGTTGACTTTGTTTCTCAGTAGCACTCTGGAATCTGGATTTCTGCCCAGTTGATGGCAATAGGATTACCCCCCTATTATGAATAGGACTTAAACATAACTAGCGTAATGTGGGTGTAGTAAGGGTACACTTTTGCTCAACCCTTAGAGGGTTACAGGGTGATGTTATGTTATGTATTTAGGTAAGTTAACGCCTGTTGTGGTAATTATAATATTATTTTTTATTGTAGCCGTAGTGTTGCAAATCAACAGGCACTATTTTAATCGCTGATAATCTTTAGAACCAGTCTTTAAGCCAATCGAGGGACTAAACCTAGATTCCAGCTACAAATTAATTCAGGTAGGTTCTTGGGTAGATGAATAGAAAATAAGTTATGGTTTCGAATCAAAAATGTCGAATGTCAAATCAAAAATATTGCTTTATATCATTTCTGGGTTACTTTTCGTCTTTGTTGTTCTCTCAGCTCAGTGGCGAGAGAACAAGGTATAACAAAGACGAAAAGTCTCGCTCTTATGCAAATCCAAATTATAGGTTTAAATCCGGACAAGTACCAATGTGACTTTTTCAATTCATATCTACTTTCAGAGTTTATCTTGAACGTTACTAACATAGGTTTAGTAAAATATCGTAAGGTAACCTGGAGTTATAGTTAATATAAGTCCGAAATTGCCAACCCATCTTGAGCAAGAGTGGTGATCAATGCTCATGCCTTCTCTATATGAGAAGAGACTTATGCCCAGTAGTGGGACAATAATAGGTTTGTATTATTATTCCTTGTCGTATGGTAAAAATATCAACTGTATTTTGAATGCATAGATCCGGAAGCAATGCACAATGCTACGGTTTTCAAAAATATTATGAATGAAGGAAATTCCCTCCGTAATTGACCTCTGACGACAGTAATAAATAAAGACCAATATCTTCACTACAAACTCATCATTGGAAACAATAAAATCGTAGAGCAATAACTTTTATAGCGTTCATATGGGTACGATTATCTGAGATGTACGGCCATTACTTAAATCACGACCAGTTATGGTTCCTGGTAACTATGAAGTTTAATTAACATTTCATTGTATAAACCTTGGAATCTTTAAATGATCGTTAACTTTGTTTTGGTATTTTTTTCCGCGGAAGTTAAAGATTCACAGAAAAAATCATAAATACTTTATGTCAAAATAAAATATTGTTTAGTAAACAACCTTTCGCTTATTGTTTTGTGAGTAGATGGGTATACTTTGTTTTTCGAAGGACCGATGACTGGTGGAGCAGACGAGTCTTGAAGTGGACCGACGATCTTACAAAGGTGGTTGGGACCGACTGGACGCGAAAGCGAAGGGTGGCGTGTTGTGATGTGGCGCAGCCTGGGGAGGCGATGTCCAGCAGTAGACTGTGATAGGCTGTTGAATAATTTATTGACAATATACTGGCCATCTCATTGACACAGGTACCTATTCGCAAAGTAAGTAAGTAGGTACATTAAACTCGCAAATGAAAAAAATTACACTTCGAAAGCTGCCATCATCATTATCAGCCGGTAAATGTGCCTAACAACACGTACACTGATGGTCTCGTATGCCTTAGGTATGCCGATTCCCTCGAATATTCCTCCTGAACCCCCCTGTGGTTCAGGAGGAATATTAGAGGGAATCGCCCCCCCCCCCTCAAAACTATAACAGTATGATCCTTCGAAAGCCATTTGGCTTTTATTTTTTTGAATGACCTGAATAGTATGAGAGGATGTCATGCTCACTCAAATGTCTCGGTAGGGGTGGTGCATGTGTTGTATCATTTGGTTCAGAACCATCTTAGGCTTTGGAATGGGCAAATGTTTCGGACTGACCGACTCCTTGATGACTCAAAAGTGGCTACAAATGGTTGAATTAATAAAAATTCTTTGATTTTGAGCTTCAATTATCGGAACGCTTTACGTTATGTGAATTACGAGTATGTGTGGTGTGTAAAATTATCATACAGACTATCACGGAACGCTTGAGTCACCATCAGTACCTATACTTGTATCCGTCTATCTTGAATCTGAAGTAAGCAATAATAGGCACTAATTACATCAGGGTTGTAGGTTAACTGTTATACATAATTATCACGACAATGGCTATCCATTTTCCGCGTGTAATTTGCTATCAGTCCTATAAATGAAATCGATTTTCATCTAATCACCATTGTCATTCAATACCTACTCCACAATAGATAAAATTCTGCGAAGATTGGAAAAAATTACAGGTATTTATAGAAATCAAAGTTAAGATTTTTTAAATTATCCGATGGATCATTGTTTTTTTAGGGACACAGTTATTATAATTATTTATCGACTTTCATCTGTGTTAGATACATAATTTAATCACGATAATCAGTACCTACTCATACATAATTTTCAAAATCCGTTACACAATAATACATTAAATTGCTCCTTAAAAATTTTTTTTTGACGTACTATTAGAAATATTCAATGGCTGTTTTGATAGTCATACTTACATAAGTATGCCATTAAATAATAGGGAAATCGTAAAAGAGTAAACTATGTAAATAGTACTTGAAAAATTTTATAATTTATTAGAAGGGCAAAAGGTGACTATCGTAAATTGCTAATGTAATAAAGAAAATGGTTATAAAACTGCGAAAATATATGGAAATTCAATCATTATTTAACGTGTGTCCAAGAAACGTAGACAGTGTTCAAACCTCTCGAGAATTTTCTGAATTTCATAGAATATTTCAACATCTTTCAGGATGAACATTCTCGTGTTATCAATCGTGGTAACTCTGGCGGCGTTCGCAGCCGCTGAAACTTACACAGATAGGTACGACCACATCAACATTGACGAGATCATCGAAAACAGGAAGCTGCTGATTCCATACATCAAGTGTACCCTCGATCAGGGAAGATGTACTCCTGACGGAAAGGAACTTAAAGGTATACAATTTTCTTTTTACATCGAGGCTTTTCATACGGTGGAGTTCCTTGCAAAGAGTTTTTGATCTAGCAAACCTGAATGGCTACACATAAAATCATTTTGCTGCAAATAAAATACTATATCGTAAACATTTTGTGTGTAATGCTAGACCAAAACAAGAACCTGAGCCCATCTACCTCTTGCGTAATGAAGAAAACTAAAACAGTAAAAAATTTGTGACTTACAGATGTTAAATAGGTGTTTTCAGACAGAAGGATAATGATATTCAGTTTTTAAGTGTGTCAAAGGAGATGTTTCAAAATGGGCCAGGTCTATGTACAGTAACTCAAAAAAAAGAGAAAAATCCATAGAATTCAGGAAAAATACAGATAATTCAATTAAATGTATACTGTTCTGGTAGTGAATTGATATTTATCAATTATTTTTATCGACTTTCAACATGGCGTCTCACCGATTTAGTTACTCTGTGCTTAAAAACAAGGACAATTAACCATTGATCATAGAAATAGAACTGTTAGCTGTCACAAAAGTGTCACTTCAGTCACTTTCGTCTTGTCGTCGGTCGTGATTGTGTTCGTTTTGTTTTGTTTCTGGAGTTCTTTTTAACAACCTCGCTTTCCTTTTTGGATTTAATACCGTTTGTTTCCCATCTGTTTACCTGGCTTTCGTTTTTGGACTGTTACCCGGCTTGTGTTGTAAGGACTTCGACTTTCTTGTGTGGTTTCCTCCACAGAAATAAACATGTCAAACGTCATTAATCAATCATAATAACAGTTTACCGCTATGACGGGTTTTTGTTGTGTGTTGCAATTTCAAGTGTAATTTCTTGTGTTTACCAGCAAAACAAGCAATTTTAAAGTAATTGGACAGTTGAGAACTGTTTTAAATGAATTTTCCTATTTTTTTGTATAGTGTACAAGGACCTGGCCCAGGCTCCATACATTTTGAAACATCTCCTTTAAAGCATAGTAACCTACCTCTTTATTTATATAGACCGTACATTGCTTAATATTAAGCAATGATGACAAATGTCTAAACGTCTCTTTTATAAGAAATTAACTATCACTAATAAGACACAATTACTTTTTCTATTGTTAGCGAAGTTAATAAGCTTGCCTATCAGACGAAGGGATATATAAAGGCAATAATTAATAATCTAAAAATAAACTTAGCGTGTTTTGCTCTAAAACAATAACTAAAGAAAACTGATTATGTAGCGCCTGTTTATGATTCAAAGCCACGTTGTTAATATGTTCAATTAGCAAAAAATAAAAAAACTTCCGTGACAACAATTAAATCTTCAATATTGACAGCTTAGTAGTGTGGAAAACTACCCACAATATGACCATGCAATGTTATTGTTTATTTATAAATTTCCGTGAACTTGATCCATGATCATAATCAAGCGATTGGCAACAATAACCAGGGCGACTGACGTGGGCTGCTAGATGACGTCGGTGTTATAATTGTGCATATCGAATTAGATTTCTTGGAAGCTTTTATTTTTATTACGAAAAATACGCGTGTTGTCGGTAACGGTGCTTCTTTCATACCACAATATACGAACTTACGTTTATTTATTTACATACAATTACTTGAGGAAGTCATAATCATAATATTTTTTTATAAAACTAAGTAAAATCTTAATTTGAGTAAACAATTATGAACGAAGGCAGAATGCTTTTCGCGCGTTTTTTATTTTTCACAATTTTTTTTTAATTTAGCTCGTGCGTTTTGTTTTATCATACAGCCTGTTACTTCTTCATACAATGTTCGTGATTGATCTCTTTGGTGATTAGAGCTTTTACTAACAATATCAAATCACTTTTAGTCCTAAGGGATTAAAGAGCTATTTTAGTCCCTGTTTACGAGGAATACACTAGCTCTTTTTGAATAGATGTGATAAAAAAAGCTATTTATTAAATTTTTGTTTGTCTGTCTGATTGTTTCATGGCATTTTGATGAAATTTGGTATTGAGATACTTTAAACTTTGGAGAAGGACGTGGTTTGTCAATAAAAAGTCAATAATAAATGTAGACTACATACTTGTAATCTTATTCCAGCACATATCAAGGATGCTATGCAGACAGCGTGCTCGAAGTGTACGGAGAAACAAAAGAAGGGATCCAGGAAGGTCGTCAAACACATTAAAGCCAAGGAACAGGACTACTGGAAGCAGATCATCGCTAAATATGACCCTGAGCATCAGTACACAGAAACATATGAAGCTTTCCTTGCCGCAGAAGACTAGGTAGATGACACCAAGGAGGTGGAAACTATGTTGTTGATAGCCAACAATGCAGTTGATTTTACTGAGTAGAGAAATAAATTATATAAATGAGATAACGTACTTTTAATTCTAACCACAAACATATACTTTCTGTAGCTCAGTGGCTATAGCATAATAATACCAGCCTATTATTGTCCTACTGCAAAGCAAGGACTTCTACTAAGAAGGCACGAACACAGCGGCTAAAACAAAAAATTCGCGATATCGACATTATTGTGATGAAACCATTGCTGCTTCCACGATGAAAGTCATAACCCTTTGAAAGCAAGCGCAGCGCATCGGAAGTATGCTCTCTACACCAAGCCTTTTATTTACTATCAAATATTGTTAAATGTTGTACAAAAAAAAAAGGCCTTGAAAATATTGAGACAGACAGAAGTGCAATTCACTTATTTTAAAATGCACATATTTTCCTACTACTTTTCTTGATGCTGTATTTACCGGTCCCACTAGTCCCATTGACCCAGTCCCATGATGGGACAAGTGTCCCACTAGTCCCATGGGACAACTGCTACTGACATATTTTTTGAATTATGTCCCACTACTGTGCTTATAAACAGCGTCTATATGTAAGTTGTTATTCAACAAAATGGGTTTTTGAGGTAATTTGTTTCTAATTTTAGACTGGACCATTACAGTATTTGCCAGAAAAAAACCGCCGAGACGATAATTACCCAAAAACTCTATTAATAAAGTTTGTATCAGATAATACCCAAACGAGATAATAAGCGGATGTATGCAACGCAATCAGCCGTCCCACATTAAAATAAAACTAACATTTATTATCTTGCGTCAGAGGACCCGAGTGTGCGTCAAAGACCAACTTGAAAAACCTTAAAAAATACATTGAAACTTCACACTGTCATGTCGTTTTTTGCACCTCGAGAAAAAAATAACGAAGCTTGCCGAATTGATTCGACAACGATAAACATTTTTATGCGAGATAACTCGCATCGCAACCAACCATCAACAACACGAAAAAACTTAGCTGCCTACAACGTTGTAATACTAGAACTCAAACAGCTTTGTAGTTCCCGAAGTAGTTTCGATTCATGTTATCTGCCACACAAAACACCAATGAACCGAATCCAGTTTTCGCTTCTTGTAGAATTGCCTCTTACAACAAGAACAAAAAATGTTCATGTTATACGAGTACACTCATCATCCATCAATATAATTATGCTCTCCAGTTTATAGAAGTCAACCTGTGCATTATCAAAAGCCGCTCATCAATTCAACAAAATACATTGTATTGACAAGAATTGTGAAAGACGTAACTAGATGGCGCTGGCGTCGAATTAGATCTCGCAAGCGTTGTGTTACAACGATTTGATTGGGGTCCTGTGAATTTTAACAAATCTATTACTAGCATACAGTTTGGTTGTTTTATTCAGACATTCAACCCTACTACTAGTATACACATAAGGTCAACATTTAAGTACTGAGTTCGGTATATAAGGTATATAAGGCGCCACTAGTCGATATTTTTTCCATACTTTCGGGAGAGTATTACTCCACTGTTTGACATTGTACATCCAAAGTTAAACATGATATGGTTTTGACTTATTATTAATTTTGTCTGTACGAAAACAGAATAGTAAAATAAAAAGCCATTAAAAAGTTATGAGTCAACAAAGACTCGTTTTTCTTGCTATTTTTAACGTAACTTTGGGTGTAAATAAATAATAAAATAACTGTAAAATCTTCAAAACCAAGCCCGTACCGACAAAGCTAAGTTATCGAACAATTCAACAAACTTTATTTATAATTGATTATGCAGTAGTTTTTTCATAAAACTCGATTTTCCAAAGCAGTTTTCGATATTTTTACGGTGTTTCTGTGCGTGAGAACTAGACGTTGTGTGTGTAGAGTAGCGTCTAACTGCTCATCACTGATACTAGCTCTGTCAGACACGAAGCCAGGTGAGACAGCGTGCTTTTTGGCCATGACCACCAGTGAGTTCGAGCTCGCGACTAGTTTACTCTTAACAACCTGCCTTCCATTTTTCCCTTTGGCAAATATTTTGCTAGTAAGTACTAACAGCGTCTGTATAATTTTATTTTGTTCATCTAGCGACCAATTTGCCATTAATAATAGTCCTTAGACCTCCACCAGCTTTAGACGCCCCAGGCGTCGGGAGCCGCGTGACGACTCCCAGCCACCGTAGGCGCGAGTAATGGGTAGCTCGCCGTCCGATCAGGACCAGGCCCGTGCCGGACGACGCGTATGTTGTCCACGCGCGCCTCAAAGAGATGTCAGCATCGAAGGAGGGGCCCGTCAGGGCCGAAGCCTGCCGGGGCAGCGGGATTGTCCGAAAGGGTTACCGCTACCCCGGAACATAAAGGGCTAAGGAAGGAACATGGATGGGTTTTAGTCAGTAAGAGTCTGACACTCCCTTCGGCTCCACCCAGAGCGGGAGAAGTCATTTGATGATTTCCCATACATAAAAAAAATACCTCCTCCAGACCGTATTTCAGCCATGGCGGCTAATCTCAACCAACACTAGCTTTCGGCGCGGGAAATACTATTGTGCACAAGTATGTACGCAGGCACGGGTGCACTCCCTGTTCCCTCACTCTCATAGTCCCATGGGACGGCAATCCGACAAGACCGGAGCGAGGACAGGCGCAGGACCAAATGCTTAACGTGCTTTCCGAGGCACAAGGGTATCACACCGCCAACTTCCAAACTCCGGGCTACTAATAAATTCGTAATGGGAATATCCAATAACACTTTGCCCGACCTATGAATTGAACCCAGGACCACACGCTCAGCAGTAGCGCTAGCGACCACGAGACCGACGGGCAGTCACTTTTCACTATGACTTTACCAGCCTTACTATGAACAATGCGCTCCAGCAAGGTGTATTGTAAACAACTGACTCGCACTGAGAAAACATTCTCAGCGTGTCGCCTTGATACGAGTTTTACCAACTTGAACTTTTGAAACGTCTACTTGCCCAATAATAATAGCCAGTGAACATCGCTCATAAGGTTGGACGGCATCAATCAGTTGTATTTTGCTGTTGCCAAGACACTAGACTCGGGCAGCGGGATTGTCCGAAAGGGTTACCGCTGCCCCGGAACATAAAGGGCTAAGGAAGGAACACGGATGGGTTTTAGTCAGTAAGAGTCTGACACTCCCTTCCGCTCCACCCAGAGCGGGAGGGGTCATTGGATGATTTCCCATCCTTAAAAAAAAAAAAAAAAGACACTAGACTCACAGACAAACTCGATCAGTCTCTACTAAACAACTTTATTGAATGACCTTGAGTTATAAATTAACTAGTCACTCGCCCCTGCTTCGCTCGGTTTTTGCGACTAGACAAAATAACGACATTTTTTATATAAATTAAATGAAACTTTATTTCGGACTAAGGTTCTTAATTTGTTAGTATTCAATTGATCTTAGTAACAATAATGCTTAGGTAAATAGGTAAGTATTATTGCCTATTCTGTTGTTCACAGTTCAATGCATCTTTTTCTTTCTATTTCTTTAAGAAAGGAACAGAAGATAAAATTTTGTTCAGTCCTGTCATATTAATCAGCGCCTGACGTAAATGACGTAATTTTAGTACGCAAGTTTATAATCATGTCTAAACTTGTATGGTGTAGTGTCAGGCGCTGATTAATTTGACAGGACTAAACTAAAATTTATCTTCTGTCCTTTCTGAATGGAATAGAAAGAAAAAGATACACTGTACTTAAATTCAGTTTAGTTTGTGAACAACAGAATCGGTACCAATTGATCGAAGGCACCATTGTTATTTTTTACAAATTAATTATTTATTCAGTCTTATGACTGTCGACTGTGCTCTGGCAGCGTTAAATGTAAGTTTATTATTAACGTACTATAAACAAAAACCTTTAAAAATAAGTGAGGAGACCCGACCCCAAATAATCCCTTTATTTGGGGTCGGGTCTCCTCACTTTTTTTTCCAAGGACGGAAAGATATCGCTCACCTAGTAATATATCGGCACATCTACAAAAAATGTGAAATTGAGTTTCTACCGTATAAGTGTTCAAAAGTGCATAATTTAAAAAAGTGGTAAAACGGCACAACGCTATACTAGTAATCAAACTCATAAACTTTATATTATAATATTTATAAAAATACATAGAATAGATAATATCACGTGGCGTCTTATTTACCTCAAGAACGTGACCTACGCTACCCACATCCATTGTTTGTTTTGTTATGTCGTCGGTTGAGTCATCCGGGTTGCAGAGGTCGCAGAGTTGACAATCAGTGTGATTGATTTACCTTGAGATGGTGACGACGCTAATTACGAAATTAAATTTCTTTATTTAAGGAAAAAAAATGCCTCAGGCAATACGTCCGCCTTTGTACAGTATTGTTTTATATGTGCTTAAATTAAAAAAAATAGTGTTAACAGAAATCTATTTAGTTTCATATTATTTCTATCTTACAATTGACAATTTGGTAAAAAAACTTTTGGTAAAAATTTCGTAAAAAAATAGAATTCTAATGAATTCTACAAAGCACACTTGGAGAATTATGAGGAAAAGAAACCATTTTTTATTTTAGCGTTTATAATTGTTATTCAACCTATTCAAGATAAAAAAAATAAGCTTATCAACTGCCTTTTACAGTAGATATTAATTACAAACATTGTAGAATAATACACGTCCAGTTGTTATGCCTATCTAACCATTGAATAGTGTTATGCATAAATTTTTTTCTTCTCCTTTGATTTGTTATTTATGTCTTTTGATCACCTGTGTATACCTACGTATTTTTAAGACGGTAATTCGTCGCCTTAGTTTGTTTCAGAGGGGCTCGTGGCTAGATGATAACAGCCGCACGGGCCGATCGACGGTTAAGCTGCGCTTACAACCAGTCTTACCAAGGGGTATCGTGTTACACAGTAACTGAGTTGTTTAGGCAGTAGCTCCATGTAAAATACTGGTATACAGCTGCATCCGGTGACTCAAAGACGACCCAAATGTACACTCGAGAGCAATGAATTAGGGTCACATACAGATACCTGAAAGTCTCGGAAACTAAGATTGCTAGAGATAATGCAAAAAATATGCTTTTCTATTTTTGTTTCATGATGAGATTGGTTATTTTATTGTTATGTATTTTTTTATGAATATAATACAAAGTGACACATACATTTTAATACTATCATCTAAGGAACATTTAATTATCTATTAAACACAATTCATTTCACTAAGCTAGTATTCTTAGTTTCCGAGGCTTTCAGGTATCTTAAATTGCCTATACCTTGCTGATTTGTATTGTACATAGATTAAGTTTTTGTTGTACTTTGATTGCGAAATAAATTATTCTTATTATTATTATCTTTATGTGACCCAAATTCATTGCTCTCGAGTGTAGTTGGGATAAAGCTATGCAGATTTTATACTTAGTGCATTCCCTTTATGATCAAGCTTCTTCTTATTCTTCTTAATCGTCTGGTTCTGTTCCGCTGAGTGCCTAAATCAAGTCTTTTTTGTTGTTCTTCAAGTAACTGGAGACGTAACTTGAAGTCCAACAAAAAAACTAGCAATTATGCTAGTAGATACCATCCTATTTGAATAAATTAATTTCTATCCCACAAACGTTTTGAAATCTAGAGTTTAGCCAAGTCCCACAGCGAGTATACAAACTAATAAAGTCAAGTAGTTATTATTATTTTTGTCTAGGACCTTTATAATGAATATAAGAAGTTCAGATTTATAATCAAGCTAATTTCCATGTATGTAAATGCTTCTAAACACTTTGACATTATGTTTTACGTAGGTACCTACGTGTGCATGTTTTTGTAAACATTCATTTACAAGTCCATACTTCCATAATATTAATATTATGCATGAGAAAGTAACTCTGTCCATCTGTGACCTTAATTTGGCACACGGATAGACTTTAACCTTAGTTAGGACAGGCCACGGAGTTATCCTAGTATTATGTACTATCCCGTGGGATAATTATCCATCTCCACGTGGGTTAAGCCGCGAGCAAAAGTTAGTCTAAACTAATATTATAAAGACAAGATAATATTATTAAGAAAAAAAAAACCAGAATCAAAAAATCCAGAATTGGTTTTAAACATTCTTTCACAGGCCTATAGACGTCAGTTCAATGAGTGACATGGGCTGTATTTTTTTAGTAATAGTGGTGACACGTTACGACTTCCACGCGAACAAAGTCGCGGACAGAAGCTAGTACGCAAATAATTAAATAGGTATATGAAGTTGAAGGCTTCCAACTATTTTCCAGTTTATTTATAAACCTGTCCAGAGTGGAGGTAAAAGGAAAAAAAGAACATAAGAAGTTGTTCAAGCGATTGCTTTACTTGGACAAATAATACCTTATGAATCTTGTGATGTTTTCGAACGCTAACATCTATTTCTGGTCAAATCGTTTGACAATCTTATTTACGGTCTCGTCAATAAAAAACACTAGACACTGCTAAAGAACTCAAGGTTGAATCTAGCCAGCTAGCTAGATTGAAGTTATTATATACGTTATAATAAATACTAAAACAGAATAGAATATAATAATTTTATTTCGGACAACTAAAAGATCCGTAAATTGTTAGTAACAGTACAAAAGTTACTTACTAACAGTAGCATTTTAAGCGCAGACCGCACTTACTGTTAAATACTATTGATAGTAACTTAAACTCAAAACGAATTTATGAGAAGACCACCACCAAAATGGAAACTGGTCTTCGCACAAATTGCCTTATTATGGCGGAGGGAGAATCCGCAGCTTCAGCTTTCAGGACTGTATTGTGTTTGCCTCTTATTCAATTCTAGAGTGAGTCCGCCACCAAAAGTCATTCCTCATCGGGACGCCCGCGCCATGGCGACTCCGCTAGGTCGCGCTGCTAACTAAACGTATACAGTTTTATTAGTGGGTGGCCCTTCTTGTAAAGTATTGTCGAAATGAAGACGTGTCGGAGTTCCGTATTGTCGAAATCAAAAAATCTGAAAATCTTGTTGTATTACGGTTTGTCGAAATTCAGTTGGTAAGTCATACAGGGCGTCCCACGGATATGCCACATGGAGGGAAAGTACCTCGAATATTGTAGATGGAACATTTTATTGAAAGAATACATTATTTTAATTTAAAAAACAATTTAAACTGCATTCATAGATATTTAAATAATTACATGGTTGAACCGGAAATCGAACCCGTTACACGAGAAAAATAATCACCCTATAGCTTTATCATACAGAAGATCGAAAGGCTTCATCATAAGGATTATTTATTGCTAAATAACATAGTGTCAAAAATAAAAGGAAGACTTTTAATAAGACATAATTTAAGAAGACAGAATTTTAACATTTTAATACAAAATTAATCAATTTATCAAATGCTCATAATGAGTCCCTTCCTGTTGAATACAAAGTCGCACTCTTTTGATTATTTCGCTCGCTGTCGATTTTTTGATTTTGTTGTGGTGGATATTACAATAATACGTCTAAGTTCTGCTTGTAGCTCGTGGACACTTTCATGCTGGTTCTTGTAAACTAATTTTTTTACATTATTATTTATTTATTTATTTATTACACACCATAAAAAAATTCTAACCGGGTTAGAGCTGGGGATATCGGCGGTCATCTTATTTGTCTATTTGCCCCGATCCAGGGATTTATTCATTTATTTAAAAAAGGTACACCAACGACCTATTCACTAGAAACATTGACAATAATAAATAACATATGCATTGAGTTATGGTAAATTAGTCACTTACAGGCGTACACAGCACTTACAAAAAAAATAGCTTCATATATATGTACGTTTTATCAAGATTTTTTACTCGTAGTGAGAATTGAGAAATTATTAATTATAAACAAAGAACAAAACATTAAGTAAAACATTTAGTAAAAACAAAACCATAATCGATATTAGGATCAAAAATTAAAATGAGATGAGAGTGTTCATTGAGATAGTCCCTTGTTCTGTGACTGTTATGAGCCGGAGCCCCATCTTGCTGAAAAGTAAGGTTTTGTCTTTCTGCAACCGGAAGATTATTTATCTCATGTCTCAAGTAAGCAAATCTCAAGTATTTCTAAATACCTACCTTTCCGTATTCAAATGCCCTTCGTAAAAATGTACTAAGAGGACCCGGTTTTTTACAATCCCACACCAACAGTTGAACGAAAAACGCATTTGATTAAGCCTGTATTAAGGACATCTACCTATGTACCTACATCAAATGTAAAATTCATAGTCTTGCTTTTATTTGTGACACTATGTTAATTAGCAAAAAATAATCCTTATGATGAAGCCTTTCGATAGGTATGAGAAAGCTACAGGGTGAATATTTTTCTCATGTAACGGGTTCATTCCCGGTTCAACCATGTAATTATTTAAATATCTATGAATGCAGTTTAAATTTTTTTTTAATTCAAATAATGTCTTCTTTCAGTAAAATGTTCCATCTACAATATTCAAGGTACTTTCCCTCCATGTGGCATATCCGTGGGACGCCCTGTATGTTGGCATCCATACATATATTTTCTTGGCGACGCGACCTGATGCGCCGATATGGCGTCCCGTTGAGGTATAACTGTAAGAGCGCTAACACTCTGGGACGCCATGGCGACGTCGCTGGCTACGTAGCTGTGGCTACCTCTGGCTACCTCCCGTAGCCAAATAGTAAGCCAGTCGCTACTGACTCTCAGACCTGGCGATCAGTTGGCCACTCAGTGAGGGAAGCGTAAATTATTTGTATACAAAATACTGGCGACTTGGCTACAAGTCACCAGGTCGCCAAAGTATCCAGTCTCCACGTAAGGGCCGGTCGGTCGAGGCTACGCTTCAAAATTGGCGATGTCGCCAGACCGTAGCCAAGTGAGTTAACTGATATACATTTCAATACGAATTGTTTGGATACGTAGCCGGCGATGTCGCCATGGCGTCCCAGTGTGTTAGCGCTCTAAGGCATGTAGTTCCAAGAGATCACTCCAACTAGTATCTAGTTATTCATGTGTTTATCTTGGATCTGGTGAGGCATTTAAGCACCGAACCGGCTGACGTCATCACGTCAACGCCGGCTGTCGCTGAAAACCAGCACTGGGGCTCTGTCTTGCTGAGCGATGGCCGTTTTGCGTGGACGTGACGCATATTTTCCCTCAACTTGTTCTTTTTTTGTTTTTGTTCTTTGTATGCGTCATGTATACCGCATATGAACATATTTTTTTTCTTTTTCTTTAATTTCTTTAAAGGAGACTGTTTAAATTTATATGGGATGTGGTCCATGAACCAATAGCTATATTGTAGTGGTATTTCTGTGGGGATTTCTCCACTATATCCTTGTGCAAAGGTGCATCAAAATCCAATAAGGCAGTTTCGAGAAAAATAATACTTTAGAATTAATATTTGTTGCTACATTTTTTATTTCAGAAACGTTTTAACAGGTATTTCTGACTATAGATTACTTAATTAATTTGTTTTTCTGCTAGACAGTCACTTGCTACCTCGACAGTACAGCATTTCGGGTTTTTTTTTTCGATTTTAACCGACTTCAAAAAAAAAGGAGGAGTTTCTCATTTCGTCGGTATTTTTTTATTTTTTATGTATGTTCACCGTTTACTCGAAGACGGTTGGACTGATTTAGAAAAGGCAGTGGGCACTGAGCCCGCGTGATGGATTACGGCCCACTCCCTCTCAAAGAAGCCTGTGTCCCAGCAGTGGGAACATTATAAGCTGATTATGTAGTGTTTTTTGAAGTCTGTTGTTTTTGTTTTCTACTTAAAAATTTTTTTTTTATTTTCAATTTTTAGTGGGTCGGTTTGTAATTTATTTAAGTCACAATAGCTTAAAGTGAACGGCCTATCACATTTTACAAAATATTGCTTTTCCCGATGCAGGGATGTTAATTGTTGAGGAGTTCTCCTGGTACTTTAGCATCAGCTCCACTTTACCATATGCATTCAGTACTGTTGAGGTAGCAAGTGACTTTATCTAGCAGAGAAACACATACTATAAAGTCAGAAAACCTCTGTTAAAACGTTTTTAAAATAAAAATGTAGCATTAAAATATGTAGGTATTCTAAAATAATATATTTCTCAAAACTGCCGGGTCAGATTTTGATGCCATTTTGTACAAGGGTATAGTTGAGGTATCCCCACAAAAATACTACAACAGTATCGCTATTGGTTCATAGACCACTTTTTATCAGTCTCCTTTATGTTTTATGTAAGACAATGTACTTGACCGACGTCATTTTATAATTCTTCCATTGTTCAAATTAGGTCTGTAACGTATTTCGAGATTCTTGTGGAATTGGCAGTGTCATTAAAAGTCCTAGACCTAGTAAACTACATTTCCTTAATCTGACCTCAAATACAAAAGTCAGATGTGTCTTTTAAAAAGTTCCTATTAAACATTATAATAATACATGATAATATTATTAAAAAACCACAGCAAGGAAGTCCACTAAGCTGAAGGCTAACTTGTGAAGGTTAGCTTCAAATTATAAAATACCTGTCCGAACCAGCTGCACGGGTAGTAAGGAACAAAAGAAAAACTAGCAGGGGATCGAGGAGGAGGGGTGGAGGGGGGGCTCAGAGGATCAGACCGGAATAACTCAAAAAAATAACAGAGTAATCTTATTACATAGTTTATTGTCACAACCCATACAATCACAGGGAGACATCACTGCTTCAAAACAGTATTTTGTTTTGATTTAAGAGACGGTTTTGAGTTCCTCCTCGTACTTTTTGGCGTATTTACCTTCGGGGTCGTATTTGGCGCACAGTTGGCTCCAGTAGTCAGCTTCATGGTGTATCAGATGTTTGATGACGAGGCGGATAGCGTCTTTCTGCTTTTCCGTGCACTTAGTGCATTGGGTTTCCAGTGCATCCTTGATGTGAGCTGCCAAACGAAATCCAAGTTATAACGAAGATATATCAAGGGTAGTACAGCGTGTGCTTTTATTGTTAAAGTTCGTTCACTTTACGTTGTATTGAATTTGTATTAAAATAACACGGGCTTTATAAGGGAAACAATTGCTGGGAGGTTTGTAATGTTAAGTTGATTACATCAAATACTCGACTTTATTCCGCGCAACTTCGTCTGCGATCAAGACAAAATACCCGTGGCGCTATCGATTATCATAATAACGTTATTGTTGTTTTCCTCGGGAACAGCACTTTTTTTCGGGATGAAAGGTACCCTATGTCCGTTTCTGTACACCTGACAACGTATTTGCAAGATTTCAGGATGATGGGTTCAGTGGTTTAGGCGTAAAAAGGTAACAAGCAAACTTACTTTCGCATTTATAAAATTATTAGGAAGTTAGGATAGTTAAATTACTTAGGATAGTTAAAATTTAATTCAGTTAATTAGGTATTATTTTTTGTTAATTGGGCACAGCACCGTGCCCGTCGTGTCCGTTAGACGAAATTTAAATATTTTTTGTTTTAAGTTTGTTACGCTTTAGGTACGCTAAACGGATTTGGATACAACTTAGCACATGGGTAGACCTTGACCTGGATTAGGACATAGGATACTTTTTATCCCGATATTCCCACGGAATCAAGACTTATGCGTGTCAAACCGCGGGGCGCGGCAATTCAAAATATTTAGATTTAACAGTTTTAGTTGAAAACGGAAACGAGTCTTCTTCTGAACACACACATATAGTCAAAGATTCTAATAGAAAAAGAAGAGCTTAAGAGACAGCAGAATTACTTACATTTAAGGTCATTGCCCTCAGGCGTGCACTTGCCCTGATCCAGGCAGCACTTGATGTAATTATGCAGCAACCTCTTGTTGGCTACGACCATCGGTATGTCCCAATTATCGAATTTGTCCGTGTACTGGTCTTCAGGACGAGCGATGGCGACTACCACGAGGACGCAAAGGCAGAGAACGGCTTTCATGTTGAATCGACTGTAATAAGAAGGTCATTTAATAGGGGATAGGCAGGTACGTCTTGTAACGATCATCAGGTTGATGCCGTTGTAGTTGTTAGGTTCAAATTCGGGAGTGTGTATATCTCCCGGGTCCCGACTTATGGTAGTAGAAGAAACAGTGGGGTTTTACCGTTTTAGTCGATAGGAGTCCGAGATAACCCTCCGTTCTCCCCAGACGGAGGGTATCAATGAGGACATTCCGACGAAAAAAAAAGGTTTAAAAAGCCAAGAACAAACAGGAATAAACAATTGGAACAAATTTGTTTCAGGGCTGATTTTCAACAGTCAGATAACTTTTATCTGTAGAATAATAGTCAGATAACTCTGAAGTTAAGAGATATCTGACTATTGAAAAATCGGCCCTAATTCGTAAAAAAATACTACCTATAGCACAGCGTATCGCCGAGAGGACTATTCTGTGCTTATAACATCGTTAATTTATTTTAGCGAGTCCCTTCCTGTTTTGCATGGTTGCAATAGCTACAAGTCAAAACATCCAGATTTCTGTAGATAAAACTCCCGGAATAAATGCTCTAAATAATGGTGAAAACTGCATCCATTGTGCAATATCGAAGATCTAAGTGATCACAAAAAGCGACTCTAACATACTTAGAAATCTTCATCTAATAGTACAACAGAATTGAAGTAGTCCGCGGTCAAAGTAGGCGGCAGAGCTAATTATACGTTTTAAAAGACTTCAATAATAATAATAAATAAATTATTTATTTTGGGCCAAACACTTGTACACATAAACCTGCCGAACTCCATGACAGTTTGTCGGCAGGATTAGGTAGGACAGAATTCAGTTCTCCAGTATTTTGCATCAAATAACGACAACGAATAAAAATCTAAACCAAGACTAGCTTCTAATCAACACGTTTATGTTTATTTATTAAAACCAGTATAAATGCAACTTACTTTTAGAGAGAATGCAAGATCACTTGCAGTTGACGGTCACTCAACGTTTGAAAATTATTGGTATATCATTGTATTTTATAATATGCTTCCTAGGACATAGGAACGGGTTTGTTAATATTTGGTTTATTTATGATTCGAATCGAATAATTGTATGTCCCTATACAGGCTGAATCCTTTTTTAGCCACTATGTGTAAGCTGTATACTACAGGACATGGAGATAAACGCTGAAAATTGTTTTGAGTTGAATTGTAAAGAAAATAAAAGTGACATTATTATTTATCACGGTTAGAGGAAGTTAGAGGCGAGGGCTTCATACAACTCCATTCCTACCGGCTTTCCTTCGGAACTCTCGGGACTTCGGCTCTTCTTGAGTCTACTTTTACCTACTAAATAATATAGTACACACAATAGTCACATTACAGGGATTTATACATCATAAGTAAAAAAAACGTGACAAAACGCGTATAGTCTATCCTAAATATCAAACGCAGCTTTTTGTCTCAACTATGTAAAAAGTTAACCTAAAATATTAATTTACATAGCTTGGCCATGATAGTATAAAATGTCAGAAGTGGCCACCATTTCATATTCTGAGCAGGGCAAATAATTTTTTTTTAAATAGAAGCGAAAAGAGTTTGATGTTTTTTTTTTAATTTATCCCATTGTTCCTGTCAGCGTTTTTCTCTAGAACCTATGTTCAGAATCTACAAAATAGCCTTGCAAAAATAAAACACCCTGTACCTAATTATAAAGGAGAAACTGATTGACTAATTCAGAAACATTGGTATGTCTGTCAGTCAGTCCGTTACTCCTCCCTCAGGTGTCTGCATGTACACAGCAATCACGTCCCAATCACAACTACTGGGCCTAGGAACGTGAAACTAAGAACTAAAAGCCTATTGTAATGTAGGCGAGCACGAAGGGGAGGTTTTGCAAAGTCAGCCTCTAAAGGGGTGAAAAGGGGAAATATTGTTGTAAACTTGAACCATGTGAATATTAGAGGGGGTAGAAGAGCGTTAAATTTACAAGGCGAAAATACATCCACGCCGGCGAATTCGCAGCCAAAGTGCTAGTTTACTCATACGTTTATAAAAAAACAAGCTATTATTCTTATTTCTTCTCTGTCCATGCTGTAAGATTGTGGAACTCACTTCCGCCTAGCATTCGTGATTTAAAAACTATTTCTCTAAGCAAATGTCGATTAAAAGAGAATTTCCTTTTCTCTATACTATGAGTATAAATTTAAACAACATCATTTTTAGTATATGCGAAACCCGAAACACGGGTCTAGTATTTTTATGTAAGGAATCTATGTACAAAATTTTAAAACTGTATCATGAGAAATCACAAAGTTATAGGTAAGCTTGTTATGTTACCTGGTTGTCCGTTCAAAAACATGCTCACCACGCGTCGCGGTGCGGGGTGACCATGTTTAATGCTAATCCAGCATCGTATGCTCATAAATAATAGTGATAAATAACTTTTATTTCGGAAGTCGGCGTCAATAAACAAAAATGCAGAACCAACGACACCGACTTCCGAAATAAAAGTTATTTATCACTTTGTAGTTTTTTTTTTTGGAAGTCTGTTCTTTTTTTTTACAAAAAAGTTTTTTTTTGGTGATATTAGATTTTCAGTGGCCGTTATGCTGATAAAAAAACGTCCCTAGTCAATCTGGCGACAAAGCCCCCCTTGAAATTCGAGATATTGTAAAAAGTCATTATGTTTAGAATGAAAATCCTGTCTGTCACTAGCAAAGATTCACTCACTTTAGTTAAGTGTAGCATACCTATTTAGGTAGCTCTACATTGGAAGGCAGGTAAATCCTGCACCTTGTCTGCTCCTCCCTTATCATGTCTACTTCAGAGATTTGGTTTATTTATCTTAGTTCTTTGGAAAACGTACAGCTAAATGAAACCGAATAAAAATACCAGCCAATTAAAAGTCTTCACTTATAAAAACAGAACAGTGGACAACACTGCAGTGCCCACAAAAAAGAAAAACAGAACTGGAACAAAAACTTCATCTACATATTACATAATTTTAATAAAATCTTAGCGAAGTCAAAACTGTACATTGTATTTTTTTTTTTAATAATAATTGCGAGGTCTGGCAAAGATTTTAATTAATCACACTATCACACTAATATTATGAAGGCGAAAGTTTGTGAGTGTGTTTGTGTTTGTTACTCTTTCACGCAACAACTACTAAACGGATTTGGATGTTTGGTACACATGATATCCGTGGGTACACAGATAGTTTATAACGAGGATTAACGCTTATGATACATTTTAGCCCGATATTCCATGTTGCGCCAACCCCAAATAAATTGGGATAAGGGCAGAAGAATGATGATGATTCCCACGGGATCGGAACTTATGCGGGTGAAACCGCGAGGTGCAGCTATAGTAAAATATTTAATTTTTTATTTTTTGTCTGTTTATTTGAATGTATGTTCCAGCATCACGCAAAAACTAGCATAGCAGATAGTTTTTTTTTTTTTATTTGTCATAGTTATTCCGCATAAATTTGGTCAGTCTGTAAGCTATAAATTATCATGCTATTTGCTATAGATCACGCTATGAGCAATATTGCAATTTATTCGTATTCTTTTATAGTAAAAATCATGTAGGTATCATGGAATTGTTCCCCTTTAAAAGTTCTAAAAAAATCTACGACAGCATATGTCTGTCTTTTAGGGTTGACTCACTATAACCTTTTTATTTTAATCAAATTTGTTCTAAAATACTTAATGCATTATTTGCGAAGGTGTTTTTATAAACATGATATTAATCCTTATCCAAATAAATACGTTATTCATCACAAGTATTTAATTTTGGACAAAATTGCCCTTGACATTATTTGATTTTCAATCTTAGGAGATATCGATCATACACACATCAAAAGTGTCTAGGGATCAAGCATTTTTATGCGGATTTCTTGAGATTGAGATGTGGCTTTGTAATAAATTTATGATTTTATAAATTTATATGGATCCTTTTTGGTGCATTTCATAATTTGAATCAGGAACTGTGAATCAAATTCGAGTAAAAGATGAAAATCAGCTGTCAATATTTTCCCTATAAAAACATACAACGCATTGAAGACATTATTAGTGCTACTGTTTCCCTACTACTGATTAAAACCAACGTTATTATGGAGCGGCGACGTCATTTAAGCAGGGAAGAAATGCTCAGAGCCGTGGGAATGATAGAAGCTGGTTCCCGGCAACGTACTGTGGCTTTAGCTCTGAATACAAGTCAGAGTGTTATCAGTCGACTTTGGACACGTTACCGAAGCACTGGTACCGTGGCTGAGCGCCATGGAGGACGGTATCGCTGCACCACACGGAGACAAGACCGATACATTCAAATCTTAACTCGAAGAGCTCCAACAATAACCGCCATGATGTTAGCCGTGAGGCTTCATCACTCTTCAGGGAACTTAATTAGCGACCAAACAGTCAGAAACCGCTTGCATGAAGTGAACCTTCATTCCCGAAGACCGCTACGGGTACCACCTATAGCAATGCACAATCGTAGGATTCGATATCAATGGGCTCTTGAACACAGAAATTGGGCAGAAGAACAATGGCGTTTCGTGTGCTTTTCTGATGAGTCTCGTTTTGGTATGAGACCGGATACAAGACGTATACGACACTGGAGAACCCCTGGACGCCAACAGCGATTAAAATCCTGCCAGGAAGTCCATCCTTATAGTGGTGGAACCATCATGGTATGGGCGGGTATTTGGATCGGCGGAAGAACTGAGTTGATCAGAGGCAACCTCAACGCTCAAATTTATGCTGAGACGATTGTATCAGACGTCATCGTTCCTCTACAAGTGCAAATCGGTCCCTTATTTCAGTTAATGCATGATAATGCACGACCGCACACCGCAAGAGTTGTAAGACAGACTCTCGCCGCAGCTAACATCAATGTCCTGCCCTGGCCTGGCTCAGTCGCCAGACTTGAACCCGATTGAGCATGCATGGGATATGCTACAGAGAAGAGCTCTGCCGAATATGGAGGGTATCCAGTCGCAAGAAGACCTTTTTTTGTTGTTGCAACGAACATGGGCGGCCATTCCACAGCGTGATTTGGATGAACTCATTTTGAGTATGCCAAACCGATGTTCTTGTGTTGTTAGTGTTCGCGGTAGAAACACGGATTATTAATTGTTTAAGTTACCCAATAAAATTTTAAAGAAAACTGTTATTTCAGTCTTTTTTTCGAACTTTTGTGTTAGTGGTTCAAATGTCAAAAATCCCTTTATTAGGAAAATGGCAAATTTCTTTATTAATGCAAAGGTGACTTGGTTTATCGTTACTGTGACAAACGAAAACACTTTATTTGATGAATCCTTAAAGAAAATTTTAATTAATATCAATCAGGAGAAAAGTTATTGCAAAAATATATGTTGATCCCTAGACAATTTTGATGTGTGTAGTTTGAAAATAACTCTGCAATGCGGCCTGCCACGAGGGGCGGAATATACTTTAGTAGATTTTTCCTCAAAATAACGCGGGTAAAACCGCGGGGCACAGCTAGTAGTTTATAACCTGGTTTAACACATAGGATTCATACAGGCATTTTCATCAGGATATTCCCACCGGATCGAGGTTATGCGGTGAAACCGTGAGGACCAATAAGATGTGTAAGTATCATCATCATCTGCTTAACCTTTTCCCAACTATGTTGGGGTCGGCTTCCAGTCTAACCGGATGCAGCTGAATACCAGTATTTTACATGGAGCGACTGCCTATCTGACCTCCACAACCCAGTTACTGGGTAATACGATACCCCTTGGTAAGACTGGTTGTCAGGCTTAAGGTGGTGGTGGTGGTGGTGGTGGTGGTTGTCAGGGTTTGTCAGGGTTAAGTATATGGTGTAGTTTATCGATTAGTTTTTCATCAAAACGAATAACAAACTGACAGTGATAACCGCAACAACATCATGTGATCAATGATAACGTGATAACTTGCATCTCAGCGGCACGAGGATCACAACGGTTTACTGTAGGAGCCCATTTTTAAAAGAACTTACGATAAATTGAGATTCTTTATCTACACACATCAAAAGTGTCTAGGGATCAACATATATTTTTGCAATAACTTTTCTCCTGATTGATATTAATTAAAATTTTCTTTAAGGATTCATCAAATAAAGTGTTTTCGTTTGTCACAGTAACGATAAACCAAGTCACCTTTGCATTAATAAAGAAATTTGCCATTTTCCTAATTAAGGGATTTTTGACATTTGAACCACTAACACAAAAGTTCGAAAAAAAGACTGAAATAACAGTTTTCTTTAAAATTTTATTGGGTAACTTAAACAATTAATAATCCGTGTTTCTACCGCGAACACTAACAACACAAGAACATCGGTTTGGCATACTCAAAATGAGTTCATCCAAATCACGCTGTGGAATGGCCGCCCATGTTCGTTGCAACAACAAAAAAAGGTCTTCTTGCGACTGGATACCCTCCATATTCGGCAGAGCTCTTCTCTGTAGCATATCCCATGCATGCTCAATCGGGTTCAAGTCTGGCGACTGAGCAGGCCAGGGCAGGACATTGATGTTAGCTGCGGCGAGAGTCTGTCTTACAACTCTTGCGGTGTGCGGTCGTGCATTATCATGCATTAACTGAAATAAGGGACCGATTTGCACTTGTAGAGGAACGATGACGTCTGATACAATCGTCTCAGCATAAATTTGAGCGTTGAGGTTGCCTCTGATCCAAATCAACTCAGTTCTTCCGCCGATCCAAATACCCGCCCATACCATGATGGTTCCACCACTATAAGGATGGACTTCCTGGCAGGATTTTAATCGCTGTTGGCGTCCAGGGGTTCTCCAGTGTCGTATACGTCTTGTATCCGGTCTCATACCAAAACGAGACTCATCAGAAAAGCACACGAAACGCCATTGTTCTTCTGCCCAATTTCTGTGTTCAAGAGCCAATTGATATCGAATCCTACGAGTGTGCATTGCTATAGGTGGTACCCGTAGCGGTCTTCGGGAATGAAGGTTCACTTCATGCAAGCGGTTTCTGACTGTTTGGTCGCTAATTAAGTTCCCTGAAGAGTGATGAAGCCTCACGGCTAACATCATGGCGGTTATTGTTGGAGCTCTTCGAGTTAAGATTTGAATGTATCGGTCTTGTCTCCGTGTGGTGCAGCGATACCGTCCTCCATGGCGCTCAGCCACGGTACCAGTGCTTCGGTAACGTGTCCAAAGTCGACTGATAACACTCTGACTTGTATTCAGAGCTAAAGCCACAGTACGTTGCCGGGAACCAGCTTCTATTATTCCCACGGCTCTGAGCATTTCTTCCCTGCTTAAATGACGTCGCCGCTCCATAATAACGTTGGTTTTAATCAGTAGTAGAGAAACAGTAGCACTAATAATGTCTTCAATGCGTTGTATGTTTTTATAGGGAAAATATTGACAGCTGATTTTCATCTTTTACTCGAATTTGATTCACAGTTCCTGATTCAAATTATGAAATGCACCAAAAAGGATCCATATAAATTTATAAAATCATAAATTTATTACAAAGCCACATCTCAATCTCAAGAAATCCGCATAAAAATGCTTGATCCCTAGACACTTTTGATGTGTGTATATTCAATAACGTATTGTTTTTGTCCTTTTACAATTAAAACCTCAGTAAAAATCAAGTAAATTAAATAATACCATGCTTACAACTGGTATAACTGCCCACTGTGGTTCAACTTATTAGAACATGCCATTAAAACAATAATTTATTAGAATAACGCTTATTAATCCAAGTCATAAAACTCAATCAAATGAATATCTACAGACGTATCACGTCACGAGTTATTAAGATCATAAATAGCAATAATTATCATTCATAAAATATTGTTTGTTGAAAAACTAGAACAAAAAAGGTAATAATAGAAACATAAACAACGAACGAGTTCCAGCAGCTTGGTGTTATTCCAAACACTTGGTATTTCGGTAACAGGTTTTTACCCATCGATGTTGATTTTTGTATTATTGTTAGAATATCTACGGAATACGTTACTATGCGCATTAGCTAGGTAATCTGCAAATTATAGGGTACAATCTGCCTGGGCCTTTTCCCAACTATGTTGGCGTCGGCTTCCAGTCTCACCGGATGCAGCTGGATAAACGTATTTTACATGGAGCGACTGCCTATCTGACCTCCACAACCCAGTTACTGGATAACACGAAACCCCTTGATAGGACTGGTTGTCAGACTTTGCATGGGCTTCTGACGGCCCGTAACGACTGGTTTCGTGATGCTGGAACATACATTTAGACAACCAGACAAAAATTCAAAAAATTATATTTTCGACATTAGAATTGTTCCCAGGCCTCGCAAAATTACTTAAGGCGGATCATGCGATCTGCTCTTGGCCATTTTCCCGCTAGATGGCGCTGAAGTCCATATTTTTAGTTTATTTGATTTTATGTGTAATTGCCACATTAATAAGTCGTAGAAGTAGTAGACGCGGTTATCGGACATTACACTTTATTGAATTTGGTCATAACATTGCCTCAAAACCCACCCAATTCGACATATAATCCGAAAATAAAATCTGCCATTGAATACAGGTCGTTTACACACACAGACGTAAGCTAGTACGTTACAATAATTGACCACTAGGTGGCGTGTATTTAAAAAAATGCGCCACCTGCTACGGTTTATGATTATAATAGGAAAAAAATTAAAAATGAAATGCGTTCCTTTCAAGCGTGTGTGGTGTGAATACTCTGCGTGCATAGTACTCGCAACCGGCGTGCGTGTATGACCAGATTTATGAACGTAAACGAGACAATAGGAGTATGTAAGGATCGTAGCAGGTGACGTTCTATAGTTTCTGCCTACCCCCATGGGAAGAAGGCGTGAGTATGATGATAGGGTAATAAAAGATATATTTATATAAAATCATGTAATTTATTCAAACTAGGCTGAGAATCAGCACTTTTCGACTGTCAAATTACAATAAGACAGTCAAATTACAATAAGGCAGTCCCCCCAAAACGCCCGCCCTTCACCACTTCCTGGCTCTAGCTGGAGAAAAGAAGTGGCGCAACAAACTCCCCAGCAGCACAGCTGTCTGTTCAGTTACAGAAACTTGAGCATACAGTTTATAAAGATAGTTTTATTTTATTACCTTACACTAATTAATTATCAAATGAAAGTATTTGAAGTGACACAAATGATGCTTGATAAATGATTAAATTTATAGCCCAATTATTACAATAATTACAGACATTACACATAACATACAAGAAAAAAACAAAAGATAACAACAAATAAAGAAAATACAATTTAGTATGCGATCATAACCAGGAAAAAATATTTTATAATGTCAAAGTAATCAACCAAGGTTTTTAGAAAAATAAAAATCTAAAGACCAGCTTATTGTCTTCACCAGGTGGTTATACTTACATAATTAAGTATTATTTCACCTTTTCATTTTATAGTAAATACTTACAAATAAAAGTAATAATGTACAATGATAATGTTGATTCTAAACAAACTACTGCAAAAATACGCCTTTTGATTTTATAGTAAATACAAATAAAAAGTAATATAAAGAGAAAACAAGATACTGAAATAAATTATAAAGTGGACATGCAATAGAAATTATCAATTTACTTGATAGTAATAATCATACTTTATTCATAACTAAAACATTATTTTGTAATTTTAGAGCAAAGTTTTTCTTTTCTGGTGCAGCTGCCTCTAGGCTTTGATTTTCCCTCGCCAATGATGGAAAGCACTTGATCTCAATAACAGCTTTCTCATTTTCAATTATACCTGTAACAAATTGAAAGAAAATATAAAACAATGGAGCTCTTTTTATGATTTGATACAAGAAATTCAATCGCCTATCGTGCTCGTAATTCTTGGTCTCTTGCGATTATAGCTAGCATTATAATTTTACACAATTGCTAAATAAATAGATAAAATTAAATGTTGATAAAGAAAAACTTACCATCTGGACTACCAGCTAAACATCCAAATTCTTCATCAATAAAAAGACCGGAAGGCCTCACAATTTTATTATATTGTTGCATGAACATACTTTTTGCCACATTCTCATTTTGTTGCCCATATAACATGTTTTTTGTACAAATATTATTTTTCTAAAGAATATCCATTACATGATTGTGACATGGAGTGGTAATACGGCGTTTGCAAATCTGTAAACAATAAAAGTGCAGATAAAATAAAAATAAATTATGGGTAATTTTTAAATACAGCATTGTCTATGTAGGTATTCAATAAAATACCGCAATGTTACCAGCAAATGTATATATGTGTATAAGTACATTTCTGCTAACAAAATTATACCACACAACTAACCATTTCAATTTGACTAGCAGTCAAACGGTCACTCCTATGAGTAATATATAAACCATTTTCATGCTGTCCTTCAGTAGACATTTCAATCAAAGCTATGTTTTCTGGTGACTTTTGGAATTCTGCTAACCGTTCTTCACACTGTATATCAATTGGGTCACAAGCTTCATTTCCATAGTGCTTGTCCAGCTGGGTTTTCTCTCTTGGAGCAAACAATCGTTTGCGTGTCGACAACTTCTGTTGTATTCTGCTTTGTTCCTTTCGAAGTATGTAATGTTTAAAATGTGTCCCTGGGCTCTGTGTGGTCTGCTTTCTCCATGCAACTTCATGCCATTTGTGTCCAGTAGAAAGCGATAATCCTGAAAATAAAATAATTTTTACTAGAAAATATCAATAAAATATAAACAGATGATTATGTAACATACAAAGAAACAATACTGTACCATGATAATCAAAGCATTTTTTACTGGTACAAACACAACGCTTGTATAAACCCCCCTCTTCCTAAACTAATTCGTTTTCCACAGTTGAATTTATTTATTATGCTCATAGTTTTCTGCCGCATTTGTTGTCTCATTTGACAAACAACAATTTGAAAAGCAATTTTTTCAATTGGCTGCATAAATTAGAGCCCACACCTCTGGAGCAGTATTTTTCAGACTTTCTACGAGATTTTCTTCCTTGTTTTTACTTCCATTTGCAGCTGTTTTATTGACATTGCAGTAATAATCCTTGCAGTTTCATGTACTCCAAATACATGAAGCGGGCCATTTCTCAAATCTGCTGCCATAGCAGCCCTCTCACTGCTACACATTATAATTCTCCGTGCCACTAGTGTAAGCTTCATCACCTTTGGCTTCAAAATATTTCACCCATAAAGTGGGAGCTTAGTGTTGTCCAAGATCTAAACCAAGTACAAATATGAATACAGAATATGCTTCACTGATCTTGAGATGTCTAAACAAATTTGATTTATGTATTTACCTTGTATAATGCACTGCTATAGTTTTTGATTACATGATTCTTGCATTCTATATTTTTTATTATGTTCCCATATTATGACACTTTCTCTTTCAAGTTTACAAACACAGGGGATTCTCCGTCTCCAATAAAACTCAAATAGTGAAGTTGATGCATTTCTTCACTCTTTTGAAAGCCTTTCCATAATAATGTGTGATTCCATTGCTATAGACGGTCCAGTAAATTTTTTGCAGCAATTATGTGCTTTCATGTCCATGTTTCTTTTTTCATAATATTGACATGTCAAACAATATTTGTTTCGAACACCAAGAAATAGACATTTCTTAGTTTCATTACCAATAATGCAGGCCTGGAAGTGAAAAGCAACACTTGTAAATATTGCACATAATAAAAGTTCATACAGAACCAAATGTGTTTAGTAACGGAGTATGTAAGGTATCGTAGCAGGTGGCGTTCTGTATTTTGGTTTTACACGAGATGTTTTTGGCTGTGTAGGAACTCTGTGTACTGAAAGAAACAAATCAAAATGTAATGACCATACTTACGAGCACATGTAGTGTCACTTTTACGCGCAGTATTCAGCAAGTACAATCATGCTTATTTGATACATACACTAAATCACAGAGCATGTAACCAATTATGAGGATTTCTTCATTCACTGACATCGTGGTTTCTTCAGAACGCCAAACTTTCAAACGGCTGTAAGCCTGTAAGTGTAATACGATTTACGAATGTACCTAAACTTTTGTCAACACACAACGTATTTTATGAAATCCTAAAAAATATAGAAAAACAAATGAATGTTACTTTTATACACTCAGTATTTGAATAAAATTGAATAGTATCGAATTTCACAACCGTATGTAATGAGATTATTATTACAGATCTATGAAAGTGTTACGTTCTGAACTCGTTACAGAAATTAGAACAATAAAAATAAATGTAAAATTTTACTTATCTTTACATTCCTGTTAGAATTTTGCTCGACGAATAAGAAAAAAAAAACAGATTAGATAAACTTTTACTTACAAACAATAAATCACGTTTATTAATTTGATGTAAGTAACTCAATCATTTGTTTGTTTCTGAATCAATGATTTCAAAACAAAAGTCAAGGTTCTGAACGCACCCACAAGGTAGGTCCATGCATCGCTGCCGCTGAGGGAGGTCTAGCTAGCTAGCTAGGCACTGGGATGTACCTACGCCGCACAGTGGACGGAAAAACAAGCTGCCCAATAGGATTTACATTTTTTTTTAAATTTATACCAATTATTAATTTATTCATAGGTACGTTATAAATAAGTACGCTTTTCGTCAAGATCGTCATATAGGTTTGTTGTCTTTCAGGTACCTATCATACTGGGTAAAATAATAATAACAAATTGATTATTTGAGGTACTATTACCGCCTATCGCCTATTACAACATCGTCCAAATAAGCATTTTTAATTCATTCATATCTTTTGAACGGGGAAGTTGGGGGTCAAGGTCAAATGTCAGGTGGCGTTGGTATAGGGCTCGGCAACAATACCTAAGTTTCAGCTTTAGAATCCAAGACAAAAAAAGTGATGAGGAAAACAAATTCCATTTTTCATACATTTCAAATGAAATTAATTAAATATTTGTTTATTAATGGCAACTAGGCCCAATTGTTAGTAACATTGTTCTTAAAACTATTGTTAGTAAACAAAACACGGCCACAAAAAACAAAAACAAGAAAATAAATAAAATTTTAAGGCTAGCTGAGGGGTCTTCTGACCAGCACCTCCACAGCATGCGACAACCAGGGTGCGTCGTACTTCAGCATGAACATACTTAGGATGCCGTTAGAACTAGACCGCGCTCTTGACAAGATGGAATTTGTTTTATTGCGCATTATGGCATAAAAAATCATCGGTATGCGCAAATGCGAACATACCGGACGCACTACAAAAGCGCGGCAGTCCCAGCAGCACCCTGAAGCAGTTATTATACTGAATACGCAGGGCGTCTAGCGCTCTCTTAGTATGCCTCACCCACAGCCCAACAAAATAACAACAAATATATGAAGTAATTTTGTTAGGGTCATTGACAATCATTGGTTAGGGTAGGTGTAGATTCTAAAAAAACCGTAACTACTATGTTATTCAATGTTTAAGGCATTGACTTCCAACGCGGTCACCGGTGACCGCGAACAATAGATTTTCTATTGTGTCTGTTGCCTGGCAGCCAACGTGTTAATGTACCTACTCGACAAAACTTTATACTTGAAAACATTTTATTTTTCATAAATCCTATGATAGGGAAGCTTGTTTTTCAGTCCACTGTGCGGAACCTTGCGCCGCGCCGATGCGACTTATCTATCAAACTAAAATAATGTTTGTTTGTCTGAAACTGTTTACAATAATGCGTAAAAGGTATTCTATTTTGTAGGTACCTACTTCGATTTTGCAAATGTTTGCAAACTCTTTAGGTTACCGAATTATAATATGTACTTACTTAATTAATTTATTGTTGACCAAAAAATACAGGTACAAACACAATTAAGTTTTAATAACCACTGACTTTGTACTTATATAATTGAGACATAGGTAAGTAATTAGTATTGTGACGGGATTTCAGCGTCTAAAACCTAACTCACGGGCCAACTTGCTGTTTCTAAAACCGCCGAAAGAGAGGTACCTACCTACTTACCTACTTTTAAAATAAAATTGCGAATCTTGAATCATTATTACTATAGGTACCTACAATAAATTGCAATAACATACTAGAAATATTGCAATTTGAATCAATGAGAATACAACGCATACAAAATAAAAATAACACGCGAGAAATTCCGCGTGCCAATACTATTGCATACAAGCGAGCTTCAAAATTGTATTTTATCAAATGTCGATCAAGCGAAAGAAGATTGGCAACGTTTTCTTCGTAATTCTTTCAATGACGGTAGGTCAAGCAAGGTTGCGAACACAGCACAGAAGTACGGCAACGTCGCATAAATCCTATCTACGAATAATGATATTTATGTTGCCACACAACAATATTATGTATGTAAGTTATTTACGTTGGTAAGGTCGTCAGTTATATTATTAATTAGAAAGTTTTTTTTGGTGAACCTATTCATGAAAGGTAGGAAAGGAAATAAATCAATTATTTTACGTATTATATTGATTTAACAGAATTATAATAACGCATGCACGCCATCTAGCGTTCTTATTTCTAAGCTATCGCAATCATGGCGCGTTAGTTTGCCTGTCAAAACTCACGCACACTAGTACGCAAATGTCAAATTTGGTCTGGATTTCACGATCGTTTTCCTTAGTAAATAATGTAAGATATTTCCTAAAAAGGTCGATCGCGGTGACATTTCATTATAGAAAAGTGATAAAATGATACGTTTTCAACAAAGAGCGTCTATGTTAAGCGTATAATCCGGAAGAAAAATGTATGGACGGCCCATCGAAACATCCACCTTAAAAAATAATTTTAATGTACCGTTTTGACTTAAATACGATTTTATGATATGGCGTAGTTCATGTACCTATGACTTTGTAATTGCCATCACCATCCCTGCCTCTTTAGACGCATTCTGAAACTTGGCCACGCTAGGTAGACGTCAAATACATATTTCGCTGTTTAATTAAATAAAGAAAAATAACTTAGTCGATAGCTAGTCGTTTGCTCATCGGCGGTTGGATAGGTGGCTAAAACAGAAGTCTTACATACATGATTAAGTCAGTAGAACGTCCGAAAGATTTCCATGAAACAGGTGCACGGAGATAAAAACTACAATGTGCAGAGATATCATGTAGGTATTTTTGTTAATTGCATGCCCTTCTTTAAAATTAGAGAGGAAAAGGTTTTTTATTGCAGATTTCCGTACAATGATGTTTATTTTATGGCCAAAGAATCAGCATCGCCATACAACGTGGCAATGCTGCCAGCCGGTTGGGCACTTTTCATATTATTTTTTACATAGGTATTATTATTTTAAGTCTGTTAGCTTATGTACAGACGCCAGTGCATCAAGCTACCCGAAACTGTCAAATTTTCCCAATCAACTTTGAACCTTATGCTTTAACGATAAAGTTGAAAATCTGTTAAAGAAATTTGACAGATTGTAGTAGCTTGTCTGTACTATGTAAATATCATAATCTATAATAAACTTCTTTACGTACATAAGTACACAGCATCAAACATTTTTTTAAGAAGAAGAATTTCGTAAACACACTTATTTTTCTTGTATTCTATGATAGGTCACAGAGTATCAAAACATTTTTATTTAAACTAGTTTATTAGTACATTGTAAGAAACTTATGAAAACCAAAATCACGAAAAAATTGCCATTCCAAAAACATTGAGTGTTCCAAAAGTTATCAAAAACTTTGACTTAGAATAAATTGGCCTTGAATAATAACTACAATATCCAGTTAGCTATCTTTTCAGCTTTGTGACATAATACGTCTTTACTGAATATAATTTAATATTATTTTGAACTTGGACTTGTAAAAAACTGAATTGTATAGGCATTACACGACGAAAGCTTTAATTTATACAAGAAACATACCTAGCCGCCAAAAGTTAAATTAAAAACTTGCCTAGATACAGGCTCCAGATTCCAACTAGGCATAATAAAATAAACAATAACATCAACGTATTGTTGATGTTTTGGTTATCAAAACTTAACTTGATTAATGTCCTAGGCAGTCAGTCACCTCAGTGAAAATACTCGGTTCATTATTTTATTTTATTAATAAGTATTACTTATAATATTAATATTACTCATACGCACATTAAGTACCTACGTCAAGCTTTTTGCCTCACAACATTTTAATGGTATATAAGTACGGGTAAAGCCGCTGGCAATTGTAGATCGCACAGCATCTGATCAGTGAGTGAACCTCTTTCAAACAAACAGGTATTATATTTTTTATATTGATTGCGGAATACAATTTTTTTTTTACAATGATATCATTTTATGATTTTACTGAATTGAATAATGAACGCTAAAATAACATAATTCATTATTATTAATACAATACAATTTCAATCTTTGTTAACTATTATAGATTCATATTTTATTTTTATAATTATTAATAGGCTGGTAATTTAAGCGTTGTTTTTTTAGATAGAAATATGTGTACGCAATATTATAGCAGGATACGCTGGAAGTAATATTGTAACATCTATTGTACCTTATTCTAACAAATGAACATTTTTGATTTTGATTTGAACGTTTTTTTTATTCATTTTATTGTGGTTGTCAAACTTTTTTTTTATTAATTTTGATAAACCTTCCTGGGAGATTAAATAGTAACAGTGAAGGTAGTTAAATATTTATAAATTAAAACAGATTTAAAGTCAGTGTGTTAACTATGTAAATATGTTGGTTTTCAGCAACCAAAATGAAGTCCTGCATCGTTCTGTGCGTCCTGTCCGTGGCCGTGATGGCTCTCGCGCGTCCTGAGGAGGCTCACTACACCGACCGTTACGACAACGTAGACCTGGACGAGATCCTCGTCAACCGCCGCCTGTTGGTACCCTACATCAAGTGCATCCTCGACCAGGGCAAGTGCGCGCCCGACGCTAAGGAGCTCAAGGGTAAGTGTTAAAGATTCAAGAGCTTTTACGAATGTTTGGTTGAATTTTTTGCTGAGTTTGTCCTACAATAACAGATTGTTGACTTATTTACAAGCTCAACATGTAAACAAATTAAAGTCAAGATATGTATGTGTGAGTGTGTGTGCATGTGTGTGTGTGTGTGTGATGTGTGTGTGTAGTGTAATTAATTATACTGTATATATGTCCTGTAATTTAATTAAATAAATCAATCTGTCAAAAGAAGTTGATTCGTATAAGCTTTTAAGTTTATCAAATCAACATAACATAACACCATTTCTTTCTTTTCGCAGAACATATCAGAGAAGCCCTCGAGAACGAATGCGGCAAATGCACTGAAGCCCAGAGGAAAGGAACCCGGCGCGTCATCGGTCACCTGATCAACCACGAGGCAGATTACTGGAACGAGCTGACTGTCAAGTACGACCCTGACAGGAAGTTCACCGCCAAGTACGAGAAGGAACTCAAAGAGATCAAGGCATAAGTGATCGTGTTGACCAATTCAATGGAATTGAAAATTGTGATAATGAGATTTTAGTTTACAAATAAAAAAAAGTTTCAGTTAGGTTTTACTTAATTTGAAACAATATTTATGAAAGGTTTGCAGTTTAACTTCTTGTTCACTATTTTAAGGAACATAAGCATATAATTGTGAACCGTCCCTGAATTGTCGGTCTTAGCGGTAGCCGAATTAATCGCATTCTCGCAGTAACAAAGCCGGGGCAAACCGACCAAATGTGTTAGGTTAGAACTGCGACCAACTGCGCGGCTTCCATGTTGGTCACAGTTACTTGAATATTTATTATCCGTTTGCCCTTGACAGATTATAAACTATCGAAAAATAATTTGTTAAATTGTAAAACCATTTTCGATAGTTTATAATCTCGCGAGGTCGATTATAAACTAACGATGTTCTTAATGAGGTATACGGTGACATATAAATTATATTTTAGGTTAGCTGGTCCCGGCTGTAATTCGTAATTACCTAGTAGTTGGGTTGTGGAGGTCAGATAGGGAGTCGCTCTATGTAAAATACTGGCAGCTGCATCTGGTTAGACTGGAAGCCGACCTCAACATAGTTGGGGAATGGCTAGGCAGATGATGGGTGATAAATATAATATGGGTAAGATTATTCTGATGGTTATCACGGTCTGTACTTTAGGTTATTGAACGGTTGTGACGAACGGACCATCCTTGAAAAGCATAAAAATTACGTATTATATTGATATGGGTCAGGTGCCCTTCTCATGACGTTAGTAGTGGAAACCTGTTCCACCATATACCAATTTGAAATTCAGCAGTCTTGTTGTTACTCAAGTGTTACAATATGGCTACAATTCGGAAATTCTGCGATAGCAGTAATACCCAAACTAGGGATCAACAACGTCATAAAATCATAAACCCTAACAATATTATAAATGCGAAAATTAGTTTATTTGTTTATTTATTTCTTCTTTTGTTTATTACGCTGTCACGCTAAAATGGCTGAACGGATTTGGGTGAAATTTGGCACATGGGCAGACCATGACCTGAGATCGAATTAGGTCATAGGATACTTTTTATTTCAGTAGTACCTACGTTCCCGTGGAATAAGTTTCGTCTCGATCTTAACGCAGGCAAAGCCCTGGGCAAAAGGTAGTATTTCATAAAAGGTATCAATGAACATTGCGAATTTAATTAAAACGGTTTAAAACTCCTTAATTACAAAAATTAAAGACTTACAAACACATGCAATAAAAGATTTTAAATAATTAAGATAATTTAACAAATTAACAACACTTTCATAAATCACACTCTCAATAAATATTTGTGTTAATAAAAAATAAAAAAAACGTTTATTTGTCATAAGTAGACACGAATAGTAAAGAAAAAAAAAAAGAAAATAATTATTTAATTAGGTAAGTATAAGTTGTTATGTACATTTAATTTTAATTCGGAATAAAGAATCACCGTTTAAAGAAAAAAAACACGAGAACTGTAGGATAATTCTCGTAATTTAAAACGTTCAACATCTAGTCGCAGTCTCATCTCAGCGACAAAGAAATGTCAAAAACTTGTCAAAATGTAGGGAAATTAGAGGTATTTTTGACAGATTTAGACTGAGATCAGACTGTGAACGTTTTTAAAATTACGAGAATTGCCCCTCTGAAATAGTCTGCAGCTGCGCGTCGTGTTAAGTCATACATTAGCATAGATAAGCACAAGCATAGTTTTGAGAGCAGTTGTGATGAATTTACACAAAGTAAAGCGTCTGGGTTCGAACCTAAGACCAACAAATTGTAAGTCGCGGTCGTTACCACTGGGCCAATACTGCTAATTCATCAGTGTGCATTAATGATGTCAGTCATCCATTAATGAGGCTCAATTATTGAAGAAAAGTGTAGGTACAAAGCTACTTACTTCCTATCTGATATTATGTAACCTTGTTGACAAACCTCAGAAACATGCCTAAGTACATTATAATGTTTGCGAGAACCTCATTAGGATTTTTTTTATCCAAGCTATTGTTGTGTAAATTTTCGGTTTTTTGACATCCATATAACAGATTTTTTTATGTTGAAGAATTATATTGAGATTAATATAATAATATCCTTGGACATTTCACACAAAGCCATATAGTCCCAAGCTAAGCAACTTAATGCTTGTGTTATGGTAACGAGATGGCTGATAAACTACTTATATACATTTTTTTTTTGTAAATACATACCACTATAGATAAAACACAGACCCGGAACAAATACTTGTAGGTCGTACAAATATTTGTTCCGTGCGGGAATCGAACCCGGGACATGCTGCGCAGCAGTCAATCGCTCAACCACTGCGCTAACCATGTCGTCGTCGTGTGTCGTGTGTGTCGTGATAATGTTTTTGAAGATCTATGAGAAACGAGGAAATATATTTTTGATAAGCTAGGTATGAAGACACCAAAACTGAAAATACTATTTACCTAATGATTTCCGATGTTTTCAATCATTTTCTATTTTTTTTTGTTTTGATATTAATATTTAAATTTATTTTTCCTCGTAGTTAATTACCACAACCATCCCACACATCACATAAGTAAACAACCACTAAAAACCAGAAAGTAATTATAAACATTTTTATTTACTAACTAAAATCACATTACAATGTTGACTGCCGACTGGGTACCAATCAATGACTTATTCCTTGATCTCTTTGAGTTCCTTCTCGTATTTGGCGGTGTACTTCTTTTCAGGGTCGTACTTGACAGTCAGCTCGTTCCAGTAATCTGCCTCGTGGTTGATCAGGTGGCCGATGACGCGCCGGGTTCCTTTCCTTTGGGCTTCAGTGCATTTGCCGCATTCGTTCTCGAGGGCTTCCTTGATATGTTCTATAACAAAAACAAGTGGTTAGTGATTTGATTCAAGAAACTCCATGGACAGCTTTTGAAATTAAGAAGATTATGTTTAGGTTTTTTTTTCTATTCTTTCAAAGTGAAGTGATCATTGTAATACTCGTGTCAGATTAAAACAATAGTGTTACAATTCGATTACTTTATTATCTTAATCGTACCTACATGAACTGCACTACAGTGATACAGCACTGTACACACACCAATAAAATTATAGCTTCGAAGTGGATGATTACGTCTTGTACTTTATTTAAAGGGACGCTTACCCTTGAGCTCCCTAGCGTCGGGCGCGCACTTGCCCTGGTCGAGGATGCACTTGATGTAGGGTACCAACAGGCGGCGGTTGGCGAGGATCTCGTCCAGGTCTACGTTGTCGTAACGGTCGGTGTAGTGAGCCTCCTCGGGACGCGCGAGAGCCATCACGGCCACGGACAGGACGCACAGAACGATGCACGACTTCATTTTGGTGCTGGAAACCACAAACTAGTTAAATATTATAGGTAATCGATCAATTTGAACAATAGGTACTTCAGCCCCAAAAAATAACAACAATCTTTATGCAAAAATAAAATAGTAAAATTATATTAAATTAAATTAACACATAGAACTCAAATAAAAAAAATTATTTATATATTACCGGTTAGAGAGAGGTTTATTCACTGATGAGATGCTGTGCGATCTACAACTGCTGGTGGTTTTACCTGTACTTATATACATACCAGTAAAGTTGTGAAGCAAGAAGCTTGTCCGTACTTAGAGTGCGTATGAACAAGCTACGTCGTCCACGACACAACTCAAATGTTATGTATGTATTTACAAAAAAAAAAAAAATGTATATAAGTAGTTTATCAGCCATGTCGTTACCATAACACAAGCATTAGGTTGCTTAGCTTGGGACTATATGGCGTTGTGTGGAATGTCCAAGGATGTTAGCTACTAACTCAAATTACCAATGAGAAGTAATGACGTCACAGCACTTGTATTTTCATGCTGGTCCAGCACCCTAATTGCCAAACACACTATCAATCTCAATCTAAATCATTTTGAAGGATATTGCTAATCAATTGCTTCATATGTTCGAAAAAAAAATCTGCTCAACACCGTAAATAACGCAATGAATTTTGTGGCTACTGATAATATGTTACGACCCCGCCATACACAACGCAACCAATCCGAAACTAGTTACGAAGTTAGTAAGTCGGGTAAAAATACCGTACAAAGGAGGACTTACGGCTTTAGAAATGAATCCGATAAATTAACGCTGGTGGCATAACAGCTCACTTCACCTGAGTTTTCAAGGTGAAATTTTACAGAATAGCACCGCTGGTTCCATGAACTTTTGTCCATCATCCTTTTTGTATTAGGTTTTTTTTAAACCAGTTGTCGTATAGATACATTCATGTAAACACATTCGCTTGGAATAGACGCTGTAACGATAACGTTGTATAATTTTAACGCCCCCACACAATATTCCACACTATACTCATTACAATACATATCAAAGCTTTACAAGCCTAGCCCAGTGTGTTTTTGTTTTTTTCTAGGTCAATTAATTCCGAATCAAGGTTATGTTATTAACGGAAAAATTAACCTGACCTTCACTCAACCGATGAACTCAGGGCTTTCCGTTACATACCGTGTCTACGAGACTCAATAAAAATATTGCATAAGCATGAAAATAAATATAATCAGCCTTTAACGTTCCCACTGCAGGCCTCCTCTGAGAGGGCACTTGGGCCGTAATCTTCCTCGCGGGCCCATCAGTGCGGGCTGGAAGAAGTCAGAAATATTTAAAAAAAAAATACTTTTGTTAAGGCACGTACAATATTTTAGGCAAAGGGTTCTACGATTACCTATGGGTTATTTCGATCTGGGCAAAGCAAGGCCAATGCCTTGCTTTCTGCCTAGCCTTTTCCATTATCGTGGTCGGCTTCCAGTCCAAGCGGATGTAGCTGAATATCAGTATTTTACATGGAGCGACTGCCTGTCTGAACTCCACGATACCCTTTGGTAAAACTGCTTTGATAGACTTTTGAACTTCTGATGACCCGTAGTTTTTATATCATTTGTTTCTCACCTGGCTGTGAGACTGATGGCCAAAATTCGCGATGTTCATTCATGGATATCTTTTATGAAATATTTATATTCTTTTGTCATAAATCATGCATCTGAGGGGCAATTCTCGTAATTTTAAGAACGTTCACAGTCTGATCTCAGTCTCAATCTGTCAAAGATACATCTAATTTCCCTACATTTTGACAAGTTTTTGACGTTTCTTTGTCGCCGAAATGAGACTGCGACTAGATTTTGAACGTTTTAAATTACGAGAATTGGCCTTCTGATCTACGTTGCACTTATTGATCCCCAGTTTGGGTCTTACTACTATAGCAGTCTTTTCTAATATAATAATAAAATATAACTATAAACATTAAAAAAAAATCCAAAAGAGTAGCAACACAATTCTGCACGTGATTAGAATTTCAAATTTGTATTTATGATGGAGCAGGTTTTCACTACTTACGTCATGATCAGGGCACAAGACCTTAAAAAAAGTAATTTTTGTTGTTTTCAAGGATAGTCAAGTTTTAACGACAGAATTTCCGGTTCACTGCAGTTCACTAAGCTAAAGTATAATAAAATCCATACTAATATTATAAATTCGAAAGTGACTCTGTATGTTGCCTTTTCACGCCTAAACCACTGAACGGATTTCGATAAAATTTGGCAGAGAGATAGATTGCATCCCGGGGAAGGACATAGAATAGTTTTTATTGACATACCTCACGGGCGAAGCCGCGGGCGGAAGCTAGTATAAAATAAGATCATCATCTACGTAAAGCAAACTCTATTGATGGTTTGATTTCCCTTTCTATTTCAGGACTTGCATTACGACTGCACTACTGTATGTGTAGCCTGTTTACTGCCGTCATTGCTACTATATTATCAGCATCAGCGCTTCCAGAGTCATTTTACTTTGACGAGACCAGTTAGCGAATGACGTCAATGGGGGATTTAAGCCGAGGAAGGCATCTCGTCCATTCAAAAACACGCAGTTTTAAAGTTCCGTACCTCACAAGGAAAAAACGGAACCCTTAATAGGATCATTTTGTTGTCCGTTCGTCTGTCCGTCTGTCTGTCAAGACCCTTTATGTCGGAAACGCGTGGAGGTATCGAGTTGAAATTAAAACCATATACTCAGGTCTGCGGCCCCATGAAGCTGTGAAAAAATCAGACTTCTAAGTTAACGTAAAAAAGATACGGCAGCTTATGCCGCAAAAAACGTATATTTCGACACTAAGGGAATCAAAATGTATAGGGTACGTCCCGTTGATCTAGAATCATGAAATTTGGCAAGGCAGTCATGTAGCACAAATAAAGGGAAAAATCTGAAAACATTACATTTAAAAAAAACCCGTGATTAACTATTTACATACCTACAAATTTGTACGGAACCCTCGGTGCGCGAGTCTGACTCGCTCTTGACCGGTTTTTTTTATATTAATGCTAAACATGATATTAGTTTTTTGTAGGTAAATTATATTTTATTTAATAAGACTTAGCTTTTTAAATTATGTAAATATATTATAGTTACATAATTTAAAAAGCTATCAGTGTAACATAATAATAATATTAGTTGAATAATAATTATTTGAGGAACATTTTCAGCTGAAGTGGCCCAGTGAGCAGTAGTGGCCCGGTGGAAACGGCCGCGACTTACGAATTGTAGGTAGTAGGTTCGAACCCAGACTGGTGCTTTACTTTGTTTAATTATTTCATCACCACTGCTTTCAAAACGGTGAAGGAAAACATCGACATGTCCAAGAACCCAAAATTCGATGCGTTGTAACACCTATCGACCCGCACTGGGCCCGCGTGGTAAATACGGCCCACTCCTCCTCACAGAGAGGAGGCCTGTTTTCCAGCAGTGGGGACATTAAAGGTTTATTATGCTTATGCTATGAGGCACATTTTCGTGTTGCTATGCTCGTTTGTAGTTCCAAATTATGGATAGCTTGAACAAAATTATGGGTATATAAATAAAGATCAACGGCAATTTTTCCGAAACTTGATTATGTGCTTTGCTTAATTCAATCACATTTCTTAAAATAGCGAACGCGAAGTAAAACTGCAAACCTTTAATAAATATTGTTTCAAATTAAGTAAAACCTAATTGAAACCTTTTTTAATTGTAACCTAAAATCACATTTTCACAGTTTTCAATTCAGTACCCAACAATTGGTCAAACACTTATGCCTTGATCTCTTTGAGTTCCTTCTCGTACTTGGCGGTGAACTTCCTCTCAGGGTCATACTTGGCAGTCAGCTCGTTCCAGTAATCTGTCTCGTGATTGATCAGGTGGCCGATGACGCGTCGGGTTCCCTTCCTCTGGGTTTCAGTGCATTTGCCGCATTCGTTCTCGAGGGCTTCATGTGGGTTTTGTTCGCATCGCAGGGAAAAGAGTCGTAGGCACGAATGGCAGCGTTCTTCTCGGTCACCAGTTCACGTACGTCATCGGGCAGTTTCCAGCGATGGTCTTCCATCACTGGAACTTCCCGTGAGCAATCCGTCAGTACGGATTGAACGTGCTCTGTGAACGAGTCGATCGCTCCAGTCGTGTCTGCGACTGAGATAATTTGCTCGGGGATGGAGTCTAGGTGGGGAGACGTGGTGGATTTCAGTCTTTCGCTTACTTTCCTCCAGTCGGTGACTACTTTGGTATGGGGGGGCTGGTTGGGGTCGTGCGGGGGGCCCGAATAGGGGCCCAGGTGCAAGATGAGCGGGCGGTGGTCAGAATCAAGCTCTTGTACCGTCTCGATAGACTGTAAACGGAGGTTTACATTCTTGAGAAGCGCTACATCGAGAACGTCAGGACGGTGGGCGGGGTCGCCCGGGAAATGAGTGGGATACATCGGAGCGATGATATCGAAATTGAGGGAGTCGCCTAGCTTGAACACGATCCTACCTCTGGTAGTTTTCGTGCTGCTATTCCAAGCGGGATGTTTGGCATTGAGATCCCCCGCCATGATGACGGAGTCACTCATACCGAAGAGGGTAGTGAAATCGGTAGTGAGAGAGATGGGATCCTCTGCACTATTGTTGGGCGGGATATAAGCGGAGATGATGGTGGTTGAAGAGTGACTGGTCACGCCGAGCCGATAGATAGAGATCTCTAGCTGAGAGTGGAGGGGAGGCGGGTCTATCGGGATGCAGTGAAGGGACTTCCTATAGTAGATGAGGGTACCGCCCTTGTGGCAGCGATACCTGTCATTGCGAACTATCTTGTAGTTGGCAATACTCGTGTTCCGCTGATGGGGCTTCAGGAAGGTTTCCTGGACTAAGAGGACATCGAGCTGGTGCGGTTTACAGCCGTTCAATAACGTTAAATAACCTAAAACATATTATTATTATAAGATAATCTCCAACCCAATTATTGATGGCCGGATTTCCCCTTCTCTTTGAGGGCTTGCAATATACTGACGTCCATAGCTCTCAGACAGCAGCGCGACTTCATCGCTTCCAGGGTTACTTAACTTTGTCCTCATTAACGGTATAATTATGTAAATGTCTATTAACTGTTCCCAAAAATACGATGTCTTTGTTTAAATACTTCTATGACATAACCTTCCCATTATTTAGACATCAGTACATCATACCTACAATTCTAACTTCTACACATGATTTAATACAGTTGTAATGACCATCAAAAATATCGAAATTATTGTAAAAGCCAATTATTTTTAAAACAGTAAATAATCATGGAGTTTTTTTCCGGGTCTTCTCCATAGGAAATTACCAATTGAAACCATGCACCTAGCTTCTGACTTTTCATAAGAGCCCATGTAGGTATATGCGAAGAAAAAAATGTATTCGAATTTGACGAGACCACGATTGCTATTAGCGTATGACGTCAATGGGGATCTGCGCCGAGGAAGTCAACTCGTGCATAAAGAAACACGCACTGGTGGTTTTTATATTAATGCTTGTTGGGATATTTATAGAAAGGATCGGTACATAACTAAAGATCAACGCCAACTTTTCTGAAACCTGATTATGTGCTCTGCTTAAACGATCATATTTCTTAAAATAGCGAACAAGAAGTAAAACTGCAAACCTTTATTAAATATTGTTTCAAATTAAATAAAACCTAATTGAAACCTTTTTTATTTGTAACCCAAAATTACATTATCACAATATTCAATTCCAATTCAGTACCAAACAATTAGTCAATCACTTATGCCTTGATCTCTTTGAGTTCCTTCTCGTACTTGGCGGTGTACTTCTTCTTAGGGTCGTACTTGGCATTCAGCTCGTTCCAGTAATCTGACTCGTGGTTGATCAGGTGCCCGATGACGCGCCGGGTTCCGTTCCTCTGGGTATTAGTACATTTACCGCATTCGTTCTCAAGGGCTTCCCTGATGTGCTCTGTAATAAGAAAGAAATACTGAGATTTTATATTGATTCGATATTTTTTCCGCACAAATTTCGGGAGAGTATTGCTCCACTGTTTGACATTACGCATCCAAAGTTAAACATGATATAGTTTTGACTTATTATTAATTGTGTCTGTACGGACACAATAGTAAAATAAAAAGCCATTTAAAAGTTATGAGCCAACAAAGATTCGTTTTTCTTGTATTTTTAATGTAATTTCGGGTGTAAATAAGTAATACAAGAACTGTAAAATCTTCAAAACTAAAGCCGTACCGAAAAAGCTCAGTTATTGAAGAGTTCAATAAATGTTATTTATAATTGATTTATGCAGTGGTTTTTTCATAAAACTCGATTTTCCAAAGCAGTTTTCGAATTTTTTTACGCCTATCAGTTCAGAACAGTGTTTCTGTACGTGAGAATTAGACGTTGTGCATCTAGACCAGCGTCTAACTGCTCATCACTGATTCTAGCTCTGTCAGACACGAAGCTAGATGAGACAGCATGCTTTTTAGCCATGACCACCAGTGAGTTCGACCTCTAATAGAGCTAATGCAAATTAACTTCTCTTGGAAACAATCAATTTCACTTTATAATTACACTAATTTAATCCTGAATTTATTTTTGTCACATGGTGATCTTGTTGATAAGCCGACATTTCTTAATCTGTTATTGTGGGACAAACTCAGCGGAAATTCCAACCATACATTCGTAAAAGCTCTTAAATGTTCAACACTTACCCTTGAGCTCCTTAGCGTCGGGCGCGCACTTGCCCTGGTCGAGGATGCACTTGATGTAGGGCACCATCAGGCGGCGGTTGCCGAGGATCTCGTCCAGGTCTACGTTGTCGTAACGATCGGTGTAGTGAGCCTCCTCAGGACGCGCGAGAGCCATCACGGCCATGGACAGGACGCACAGAACAATGCAGGACTTCATTTTGGTTCTGGGAGCCAAATAATTATATCTTTAACACCATTATTTTTAATCCCACCCAGGAAGGTTTACCAAAATTAATACAAAAAAATAAACAATATTTTATCCCCACAATTAATACAAACCAACCCTATGCCACAATGAAATGAACAAAAGTTGAAACGTTCATTATTTAATTCAGTAAAATTATTTTAATATTCCTCTTTGATTAGTGAAAATTTTTATGTTATTTAAGATTTTACTTTTATTCCGAAAAAAATATTAAAAATTAAAATACCTTGTTTGTTTGGGAGAGGTTTACTCACTGATCAGATCCTGTGTGATCTACAATTGCCAGCGACCTTACTTGTACTTATATACCATCAATGTTGTGAGGCAAAAGCTTAAACGTGTGCGTATGAGTAGTGCCGAGTATTTTCACCTGAGGTGACTGACTGACTACGCTATATCAAATTAAGCTTTGACTTTTTTATAAGTGTATTTATGTTATGACTGGTTTGTATGTATAGTTGGGATCTGTATCTTGTAGGAAAGTCTTAATTTACTCTTAAGCGGCTTTGTTTATTTCGTACATCTCAAAGCTTTCGGCATCTTGATGGCTATACAAATAAATCAGATGTCGACCATTTTTTGAAGTCGTGATTATAAAACACATATTTTAGGTACATGCCAGTTCACACAAGTTCAAAATAAATTATTTATTTATAGTTAATTATGACGGTGCAACACCAATTAAATTAATTAACATATAGACAATAATTACGGTGACAATAATATAATTTAAAACTAACATGGAACAATGGACTCCCTTGCATACTTTCTCTCACAGGACACCAGACATATACGCATAATTTTAATCAATTCATCCGCAAACACATCACATTTAGGATTGGCAACCAGATGGGCAAACAGCATCTTTAGAGTACGACAGACTGAAAATTGAAATTATGTCCAGTAAAGTCATTATATTTTTGGAATCGCAATGCTGTTTCGTGATTAGTGGATTTCTAAACTTCCTGATAATGGTTTAACAAATGTCATTGCTTACATACAAAAAATACATAAGAGGAAACATTAAGGAGTAGAGAAATGAAAAATAGGTATTTCTAAAATCTATTGCTGTCGCGCAGTGCCCGAACAAGCGGGCTATCAAGCGTGATAGAGACAACTGCAGCTTGGACTGAAAATACCTATTAAAATTACAAAAAATCAACGATTTGTAGTCCCCTGATTCCTTCTCCGAAACTTAACCGATTTAAGTCCTTTTTTTATTAAAAATTAAAATAGTGAGCTGTGTTTCTATGTTTACATTTTTTTATATAATCTAGTCAAATTTGTTTTCTGGATGTTTGAATTCAGCGGAAAATCCGGCCATTTTTTAAATTTTTGAACGTTTATATCTTATTTAATATTTAATACCATTTTTACCATTAATACCATTTTTTTTTTTATTTATGAGAAAAAGGAAATCACAGGGACATGCTAAGTAACCATAGACAGACAGGAAAAAAAAAAATGAGTCTACCGTTATTATCCATAGAGAAAACAGGGGACTATGTTTGTACGGAAAAACGGCCCTTGTGTTTCCTCTTAAGTGTATTTTCTAAGGTCCTTCTTCTTGACAAAATGTTTGAAGATGTGTAGAAATCTGCATTTTTCTAATTATAATGAACGGTACCCAATTAATTGTATTTTTCAACCTGCCTTTACCCACTGCTTGTACAATCATGTTTAGTAAAAGTCTAATCTTATGTCTTTTTCTTTGTACAATAAACTTTTTATATATTTATTATTATTATTAATACAAGTGAACAAGAAGTAAAACTGCAGCCCTTTAATAAATATTGTTTCAAATTAAGTAAAACTTAATTGAAACCATTTTTATTTGTAAACTAAAATCACATTTTCACAATTTTCAATTCAGTACCAAACAATTTGTCAATCACTTATGACTTGATCTCTTTGAGTTCCTTCTCGTACTTGGCGGTGAACTTCCTCTCAGGGTCGTACTTAGCAGTCAGCTCGTTCCAGTAATCTGCCTCGTGGTTGATCAGGTGGCCGATGACGCGCCGGGTTCCCTTCCTCTGGGTTTCGGTGCATTTGCCGCATTCGTTCTCGAGTGCTTCCCTGATGTGTTCTGCGATAAGATAGAAATGGTGAGATGTTAACTTAAAAGCTACTACAAATTAACTTGTCTTGGAATCTTTTAATTCCACATTTTAATTGTTATAGGTAGGTAAATGAGTCTGTAAAGTCAAGTAAAATTAGATAGTGATTACAATACATCGTTAGAATTGCTTATGCAAGAGCCACAATAGATTCAATGCTCGTGACAGATTGATTTATTGAATTACGTTGTAGGTTTATACAATTACATTAATTAAATCTTCATGATTTGTTTACATGATGAGCTTGTAAATAAGCCAACATTTCTTAATCTGTTATTGTGGGACAAACTCAGCGGAAAATTAAAATAAATATTTGTAAAAGCTCTTGAATCTTCAACACTTACCCTTGAGCTCCTTAGCGTCGGGCGCGCACTTGCCCTGGTCGAGGATGCACTTGATGTAGGGCACCATCAGGCGGCGGTTGCCGAGGATCTCGTCCAGGTCTACGTTGTCGTAACGGTCGGTGTAGTGAGCCTCCTCAGGACGCGCGAGAGCCATCACGGCCATGGACAGAACGCACAGAACGATGCAGGACTTCATTTTGGTGCTGGAAAACAACATATTCATAAAGTTAACATACTGACTTCAAATACGTTTTAATTTATAAATATTTTTAATCACCCAGGATGGTTTATCGAAACTAATATAAAATATAAAGAGTCTAATGCTATTCAATCCATAAACCATCCCTATGCCACAATAAAATGAACTTAAAGTTGAAACGTTCATTATTTAGTTTAGCAAAATAATTTTAATATTCCTCTTCCTAATAAAAATTAAATAATTATTTTACATTTTACTTTTTGTTGCGAAATAACTATAATAAAAATAAAAATACCTTTTTGTTTGAGAGAGGTTTACTCACTGATCAGATGCTGAGCGATCTATAACTCCCAGCGGCTTCACCTGTACTTATATACCAATAATGTTGTGAGGCAAAAAGATTGACGTAGGTAATTATTGTCGTTCTGACTAACTATATTATTATATTCACCTGAGGTGACTGACTGACAAAAAAATTAATCAAACTGAGTTTTGACTTTTTTACGTTGACGTTATGGTTTTTTGTAAGTACCTAAGTAACTGAGTTCTGCAGCCTGTAGGAAAGTATTTAATTTAATTCTAAGGCGGCTTTGTTTATTTCGTTTATCTCAAAACTTTAGTCATGTTATGGCTATACAAATTAATCAGTTTTTGACCGTTATTCGTTTTTATTCGTGATATAAAACACATCTTTTACACTTCAAAGTACCAAAATTCAAAATAAAATTAATGCAGTAAAGTTGTTATAGGTTCATCAAATCTTAAAAGATAGACCTGGATAACTATAAATGATGACAACATATATAATTAAGACAAAATAGTTGGACTATTATCATTAACCAGGCAGAAAACAGAGGAATACGTTAGTAGGGAATGACACCAACGACCACGAGTTGTCCCCCTACGCGAGGACGCTTGAATTAAAATATTTCCTACAACTTATATTAAACTTAAAAGGCCAATATAATATTAGTTTACTGTATTTTTTTATTGGACTGTTTAAATTATGGCAATAAATAAACGAAATCCTCCATATTTTGCATTATATTGGACTTGTCAAGTCGTTCACCAACGAGTTATCAACTTATTCACCGAGTTGTCAACTTGTTCACCAACAGTTATAAACTCATTCAAAGAGTTGTCAACTTTTTTATCAACTCATTCACCTTCTGAGTGGGGAATATTGGTAGGTAAACAATGTTATTTGAATGACAAACACATATTATAGTCCGTGAGCATCAGGTTAAACAGGTCCGGGGAAGTAAACCCTTCTTGGCGAACACCATCATAATCTAACCTGTGATTACTAGATAGTGTCATCCACTAGTAATGTATAAGTCAATAGTGTCATCCCATTTCGCTTAATTGGTTTGGCCTCCATACTAGAATCTCAACAGATCTACAATTTGGTTAGGTACTTGTGACCTTTTTAGCTTGGCCCAGAGGATTTCATAAATCACCAGGTAAGAAGCAAGGTAAGAAACAAGCATACACCGAGGTTCTCTGGTGGGTGTATCATTTTTGTTACTGATTATAGATATATAACAAAATATCAATGTTCGTTCACAAAAACATGTGAATCGTTAATTTTGTTTTGTCCAATTAGATACGTTAAAATGCGAGATGTCAACTTAGTACTAAAGTCGATTGCTCCAAAAATTGTGTATATTTGGAGCTATATTTTTTTACAAATAATTCCTAATGAGTAGGAAGTATTAAGCCAATCAAAAGTAGTGTTTTTTTTTTGAAGTCGGTTTTTCCTTTTGTTAGAAAAGCTTTTTTCTTTAAATTTAAGGTAATTTAGTGATCTTTGTTCATTGATTGTTTAGCGCCGACTCAAAATTACTAAGGTATACTTACATTATTTTAAGAACTTAGTTATTATATTTAAATAAAAAGGTTTATTATTTTTTTGCTTTTCAGTTTTTTCGGCGGTTTAATTTTTTTGTTAAAAAGTTTTTATTTTATATTTTTTTGTGGCTATAATTTATTAATTAGCTCATTCATCGTGAGTTTTTTTTTTATTTAGTTGTAATACACAACTCAGCATTAAAATCTGTGAGTGAACAATAAATCACCCCTATTTTCCCACCCTTAGGGTAGGATTTTTTTTCCAAATTTATATGGGACCAACTTCAGGGTATACCCTTTCCAATAAAAAGAATGGTAAAAATCGGACTACGCTGTAAAAAATTATGCGTGGTCATACGTAAAAAAATAAAATATACACGTCGACTTGAGAACCTCCTCCGTTTTTTCGTCGGTTAAAAAGTGATGTACATACATGTGATTGACTTCTGTACCTTTCTGTTTTGTGGTTCTACTTACTTGATCAATAATGTAAGACTTATATGTTTAACTAACATATTTGTCAACTGATCGGTACTTAGAATTTGACGTCAATTGTTTTTGTCCACTGTTTTTCTTACCAGTAAGTCTGATGGCGAAGGATGGAAAGTCCACTTTTCTTGTAGGTTTTTGTGTCTAAATCCCCGAAGGATTAAGCATAGGTGAATGATATGTGTATCAAATTAGATTATTTTTACACTGACAACACTACCCTATAGTGTTGTCAGTATAAAAATAATGTGTAATTTCTGTAGGTACTTAGTAGGAATTACTGTTTTTTTACCTTTGATATAAAACTGTTTTTGCATGTCGTGTCTATCGCTTTATATTGTGCTTGGCTATGTTTGTAAGCTTGTTGATCAGCGTAACGATTGAAGATAGACCGACAAATAAATAAATAATTGCCACAAACCGTGCACAAAACTAGACTCCGAGCAGTTACTAAGCAAATCGGTTGGACATATCCAATAACACTTTTTCCTAACCTGGGGATCGAACCCAAGACCCACGCAGTTTTTTATAATTAAAAAATATATTATAAATGTTTAGGTTAAGGTTAACCAACCGACGATTATCCCTGTATGCACTATGCAAGTACACCCAAGGACAACCCCCGGTTGGTGTAGGACTATAGATAGATAGATAGATTTTTATTTTCTTGCCACAAATTACAGCTTAAAATTAAATTAGTCTACAGGTACAATTTTGTACTTAATTTGTGGAAGACTGGTGCCTAAACTAAGTTTAAACAAAACCTGTAAGTCAGGTCACCAGGCCCCCTTAACAATTTATATATTACAATTATTGTACTGAAGACGTTTGTTTGAAATCACAGTAGCATTAATTCATTCATAATAAATTCATTAATAAAAAAATAAAAAAAATAAAATTATTAATTTAGTTTATTAATAAAAATATTGCAAATAAGATTTTATTTATTTTTTTATCTAAGAAACATGCAAAGGATGTATGAGAGTGTAGGGTGTAAGTGGGAGTGAGAGTGTTCGTATGAGTATGTGGAAGTGGGGTGTGTGTATGAGGTTGCGAGCGCCAATCTGGGAACACTAAAACTAGGATATGGTAGTGAAAAGATCTTCAGTTTGGGCGTAATCTAAGGAAAGAAGCCATTTAGTCAATGCTTTTTTAAACGTTGTTTTGCTTAGGATATGTGTTGAAAGTAGGTTATTTAATTTATTGTAAAGAAATGGCCCAAGAAAAAGAAAGAAATTCCGAGCAAATTTAGTTTTAACTGGCCTAGATTGGCATACGTCCCTTCTTCTTTTACGCACATCAGTGTTGTTCTGGGAGACAAAAACAGGGATAACAGATCGTTGACTATTGCAGGATATGGAAAAATAAAAAGTTGGACTATGGGTTTGGGTGGCTAAAGTGGACTGGTTGCCAAGAACTATGGGAGAACTATGACCCCTGCCTGATCAATGTTCAATATAAACACGTACAAAATGGCAGGGGGTGACTTGCACATCTCAATAATGGGCCCCCGGAAACGGTCGCTAGCACATAGTGACGTAGCGACAAGGGGGCAACATGTCCTGAGGTGCTTATGAGGAGTGGAGAGGTATTCTACGGCTATCAGGACAATCCCGGAAGTACGGTCAAGATCCCTACCAGCATCTTACTGGAATACTTCCTTCCTCCGAGCACGTTTGCTCTTGCGAATCTCCACTCAAGCCGGCCAATAAAGGCAAGAATGAGGTGGGAGCTCTGTTCCTCGTCATTGTTCACTCCAGCCGGCCAATAAAGGCAAGCCCCTCTGGCTTGCCTTTATGAGGAACAAGACTTCTCCCGGGAGATAGGGTCCGTGGGGTCGCTACTACCCAACAGCTCGCCACATGCTGCCCTGCGGATTTCTGTATCTCTCTTGATCTGGCTCCTCACCTTAGACCCGTTCCGGCAAAGTAAACTCTTCCGGCACGGGCCCAGAGTTCGGAGCGCGCAAGCCCCACCACGGCGTCAACGTAGAGATACGGCGATGGTATTATTACTACGCCCACAAGGTGTATAATTTGGGACATAAGCACCTACTTATTGCATGACTTAGTTAATTTCAAATTGGTATCGGGTGGAATAGGTTCCATTCGGACAAGACAGGGCAAATAAATATCTATATTATATTTTTTTTATTGTTTTGCTGCCAGATGTGTCACAAACACGTTGTTGTATTTGTCCTTCTATTTCGGTCCTTGCATTAAGATGATGTCAGTAAACAGGCTACACATACAACCAGTATGTGTAGTCTGTTTACTGACGTCATTGCTCCCATCTTATCTGCATCAGCGCTCCCAGGGTTACTTAGCTCCGAAGCCCCACATATAATGCTCTGACAAGACTATTTTTAAGATTATGTTTATTATTCACTTATGACGTCAATGGATACCTGAACCGGTTGAAGTGTATCGTACATTAAGGCTCGAAGCAGACAGGTGAGTGAGACGCGACTCCGCCGGTAGAACAATTTCCATTTTTTTTTCCATAACATTGTTCCACCAGATTCGCGGCGCGCCCGTCTGCGGTAGCCTTTAATTAGCACGGTTGGTTACCACTACAAGCGGAGGTTTGTACACGATCTTGGATAATAAGTATAAGTAATAATATAGCAATTATGCATAGTTTTGCGACGCCGTTAGAGTGCAAAAAATTATCGTTTACTTGAAAACTTGGACTGACGCAAGTTCTACATTTAGGAAAGCCATTCTGATGCCCGAAGTGATTTATAATACACGTTAATTTATGTAACATAATTAGCCTATAATGTTCCCACTGCTGGCACACAGGCCTCCTCTCTGTGAGAGGGAGTGGGCCGTAATCCACCACGCGGGCCCAGTGCGGGTTGGTAGATGTCACATGTCTTCGAATTTTTGGTTCTAGGACATGCCGGTTTCCTCACGATGTTTTCCTTCACCGTTTGGAGAGCAATGGTGATGAAATAATTTACACAAAGTAAAGCGCCTGTCTGGGTTCGAACCGACGACCTACAACTCGTAAGCCGCGGCTGTTACCACTGGGCCACCACTGCTCTCATAATTTATACACGTTAATTACACGTACACACACGTACACGTACACGTACGTACGTACGTTACACATTAATTTATAGTTAGTTAATTTTTAATCAGTTTCAAAAACTTGTCAAAAATTAAAAGAAAAATTACGTTTATTTTTGACATATTGAGAATGAGATTAGTATGCGAACTTTTTTTTTTTAATGAATTGCCCCACAGATATATTACGCAAACGCAGCAAAGGGAGTCGGAATCTAAGTACCTACCTAAGAATCATAGTAGCTTGACGTTCTTGCACGTATCCGGAACGGAGATCAACATAACAACAATCATTAGGTACAATCATTTATTTTAAACAAAAAAAATATTTGCTAGTCCAATTTCTTACATTTTTTTTTTTTTTTTTTGTTTATTGAAATAATTGATTTACGTCTTTACAAAATAGGGCCTTAAGCTAGAGGTAGGTTAGAAATAATTGGATTCTACCTGAACTAGGAATAAAAATGTATCTCAGGTATCTCACCCAAGTGCTTATACATAAGTATTAGGTATCTGAAATTCCTACAAATAGTAAATAATTTATCTACTTTAATTTGAGCAAAATAAGTATGCAAGTAAGTAAATAAGATCCTTTTGAGAAGGAGATTGTATCAGTAGGTACAGACGCCAGCACATCAACCTACCCGAAACTGTCAGATTTTCCCAATCAACTTTGAACCTTGTGCTTTAGCGATAAAGTTGAAAATCTATCAAAGAAATTTGACAGACTGTAGTAGCTTGATGTGCTGGCGTCTGTACATAACGGCCGTATTCAGGTTGTTGTTGTTAAAAAAATTATAAACAGCACCATAATTGCGTAACCAGTAACACACTATCAAACTCAATCTGAATTATTTTGAAGATTTATTGCTAATCCATTGCTTCATATATTCGATGTTGTCTGCTCAACAACGTCTGCCATGCGTCTGCTACGCGTAGGCTACGCGGCTGCGTCACTTTTACATACGTTTGCTAGGCAATTTGTAACGTAAAGTGGACCACTCATAAGTAATAAACTGAGAGTTGATATAGTAATCAAAGATACTTTTAACTTGGGAATTCGACACTAGGACATATACAAATCTATTTCACGATTGTGAATAAATATTACCTATAGCTACTTAGGTTATAAATGTAAACATGTTTAATCAAAGAATGACGTTAAGTAAACTTTTTCACGATTCATGGCAGTAGAGTTCAATGTTGAAATATTACTATTTACCTCAGACACATGGTTACATTGGCATGACGTTAGTGTCAAAGTTTATTTAGTGACAATGACGATATTTGTATGCTAAATCATTACTCGCAATTACATGATCATTACATGTAATTAACATGTTGTCATAAGTGAGAAAAACAGTATTATTATTTGAGTCAGAAGAATAGCGTGATTATAAACCTACATTTAATTTAGTAAACAAAAGTTTTAAGATCATGATCTTAAAACTTTGTGCAAATAGCTGTAATTAAAACTGTTTTGAAAGCAATTTTGTACAGCAACATAAAGTCACACCATACACGTCATCATGAACATTATAGGTACAACTCTGCTTAGCCCTTCGGCCCTCGGGAATATTTGTGATGGTATATTTGTGATGTAAATGTTACAGCTAAATATATATAGTGTTTTGACTGAAAAATCTGGAGTAAAAACACACATGGACCCTGGAATGATTTGAAAATGGGCAAGAAATTCCAGTGGCAGAGATTTAAGATACCATTTTCTCATTTTGGAAAGGTCCTTGATTATTTTGGAAAGGTCAAAAGTGGTCCATAAAAAACCCAGCAACTGAAGATGGACCAGTTTGAGATCAAAAATAAAAATACCAACTCTCGATTAACAACCAATAATTTATTTTTTAAATGCAATACACTAAATTATTCAATGTAATTCACAAGCCTTGATATTAGAGGTGTTACATCTAAATCGAAAAAAGTTACTAACTAAGCATTATAAGTACTTATTGCTTAAGTGTCCTAAGTTCCTGTTCGTGTTTGCTGGAGTACTTGGAATGGGGGTCGTACTTGGCCTTCAGCTGGTTCCAGTAGTCCACTTCGTGGTTGATAAGATGGCCCATGACCTGGCGAGTTCCGTCACGCTGGGTCTTGGTGCACTTGGCACAGTCCTCCTCTAACGCTTCCCTGATGTGAGCTGGAAATTAGAGATAATATTTTAAATATTGAAAGTTTTGAATTTTTATGACCTTCGCGATTTTCATGCAACTGGGTACCCATCAAGAATCAAGCATACGGATGCCATTTTGATTTTCTCTTTTAGATATGTCATTGAACAAGTTCTACCATCGGCAAAGCTTTCTAAAATCACAGATTTTAATTTTACGTAGTACATCAAAAATAAAGGCAACGCGTTGAATTCGAATAAATTATCTATTCTAGTACAGGAAATTATTAGCAGCTATTTATTCATGGAATAATGGACAATAATTATAGTGGCTTTTTAAGATTTTTGTTTTTCACCAACGCGATACCTAATATTTCTTATGTCTCTTTAATGAAATTCAACACACTTATTCGAAAATTGGCTCTTATTACACCGTTTTTAGGTTCATAATGTAGTGTATTAAACAGGTGGGTCTATTAAAATATGGATAAATCACGCCCTCCCGACTCGTGGAAGTAAGAGGATGCTTGACCATAGGTAGGTACAGAAAGTGCAGATTCTCATTGTACTTACATTTAAGCTCTTTGCCGTCGGGTGTGCACTTGCCCTGGTCGAGGATGCATTTGATGTATGGAGTCAGCAGGCGGCGATTGCTGAGGATCTCGTTCAGGTTCACGTTGTCGTATCTGTCGGTGTATTTGCTATCTGGCCTGGCCACGGCCATCGCCACAAGCCCAAATAAACACAAAACTATGAAGTTGTTCATTCTGGAAATACAATAGAAATAGTTAAAATCGAATTTTAAAAAAATGCCTCTATCACTGTGCTCTAGGCTGCTCGGGATTTGTATGATCTAAGCAACCCAGAGGGCTTAACGTTTATTGAACCTGTATGTATTTTTAACATTATTGACCAAAAGTTGCTTAAACAATTAGTTCCAGTTAATTTATGTTTGCCGGGTAGTCCGTTTTAATAAATAAACAATTAGGACAGTAGATTTAAAACTGCCTATTAATGAATCCATCATACTCCTCTCTATTTTTCATCATGGTTGCGCTTTGAGGAATAAACATATAATATGTTTAATTTTAATTTTTGAGCGCAACTAATGGTTGCGCTTTGAGGAATAATTAAGTTCCGCTTAGTTGGTTGCGCTTAAAATAGTTGCGCTTTGAGGAATTATTATTATAGCATTTATTTACATATATTTAGGCATTTAATAATATAGCGATGTTAAATGCGGCATTACGACGAGTAAAATATACTTAAATAATAAATCATACCTATATACGGAATTATAAGGAAATCGATGAAGAAGAAACTTCTTTTAATTAAGAACGGATGAACTTCATTATTGATGTAGGTATACCTTGACCGCTTAAATGACAATGACCTGCGCATATACTCGTATCGTAATCTCACAGAATATTTTCATAAATATTTTTATGGACGACCGAGACATTGTAGGTACCTGGATCAATTTATTTTAAATATAAAATTTAAAATATAACTGATGCTGATTTATCTTTTACCTTATTTATTTTCCTTTGGAGGCCGTTGCCCTACAGTGGAACATCACAGGCTTTTAATAATACATTATTCTTATTATTTTTGATTTTATTAAAAGCAGTATTTTATTTTTATTATCATATCTGTTAATATTTTTTTTAAATTAAACAAAATATAATTATATAAAACTTACAAAAATAAAAGAAAACTAAAAATTGGAAAACTGGGTAATGCAACATAATTATCACTGTACCTGGTGTGTTGATAATACAGCGATTTTATGATAAAAATGTTTTGGTAAAAACTGACCTACCTTAGATTTTTTTAGAAATGCTTGAGAAGTACTGTCCAAGAGCTCTGCACAGGGCTTAGTAATTCTCCGGTCAATCCTCCACCACTTTTTATACTGAACATATAGCGTTTTGGTTAAACAAAAAACTAGTTTTGGTCCTTTAGCTCTGCCCATTATTCGAGGAATAAGCTTTCGTCACACGGACGATAAACATCCAAATCGTGCGAATAGGATTTTTTCCTTTGTCCAACCTTAATGTTAAAAATTTGTTAATAATATTTAGTTTGTTAATAGTTTAAGATATTATAATTATTTTTATTTTGTGTATATATTTTTATCCATCATTAGGATTTTTTTTCTTTTAAATACTTTGGAAAACTACTCGTTGTTAAGAATAAATGACTAAATAAATTATCTTTCATACCTACCACACAACTACTGTCTTTTACTACCTTCATTATTAAAATATCTCTGTCTCGCTAACTGTTAATCACACTTAAATGTTACCAAATCAAGCTTCTTGAGATCACCCTCTTTTCAGTATTTTATCTGCACTACATCCAAGCTGGCATTACAGTAATTCACCATAATTATTATTATTATTACACAAATCAATCCGTCCCAGTAGTCTGATACTTAAAAAGAAAGGGAAGAGTTAAATAACGTTTTATGCAATACAAATTTTATAGTTTACAAACATCTAGGGCCTAGGGGCAAGTCTCGTAAATTTAAGAACGTTTACAGTCCGATCTCAGTCTGAATCTATCAAAAATACCTATAATTTCCCTACATTTTTGACAAGTTTTTAATATTGATTGTCGCATATAAGATTTTGAACGTTTTTAGTTACGGAATTGGCCTTCTGTTCAATAGGAACATCGTGAATTCGTGAATTTTCTATAAACCCATGGATAACTGCACAGGCAGATAACATACGTTTTTTAGATATATTTTTGCTCTTCGTCGTCGCGCTTAGAAACGTATAGAACCAGTTCTTAATGGATTAGTAAGTGAGAACAAATACTCGTTTGCAAAACCATGCATGTGTTGATCCTGACTACGTCTATTCTAAGAGTCATAGGTACTTAGCAAACAAAGAAAACCGTGACACTATGACAGTAGATAGTCCCTCAATATTTAATCTTCCTTTATGCGTAATAATAATAATACCCGCCTGTTATTGTCCCACTGCAAAGCAAAAGCCTTTTTCATACGAAGACATGGTTTAATTGTTAGGCTTAAATCACTTAACTAAACTAAAACGAATAGTTTTTCTTACCAATGACAGCAATTTTATTGCCAAACTGCCTATCGATATCCATGCGATAAATAGATTCGTAATTATCTGTGATAGCTAAGTAGCTATCGTAGAAGTCCATATTCCCGGGTCTGCGATGTAAAGCTATGAGGTATTTGCTTCATTATTGGTAAAGATATAAGAGTCTTTATTTTAACCAATAACAGTCCATAATTATTAGGTAGGTATAATTTCAGTATAATTTATTTGTTCAAAAATATTTAACATGGTGATACACTTTTTGACATTTGTTTCTACGAAAAGATTACAAAATCTGTGGCTGAACTACATGTAACATATCTATATTTCATACATTGTACTTGATTTTTTATTGATTAGCTGAATATATATATTTTATACGTGTTTAAAATCCAACTCTGTTGAGCTGCAGCAAGCCGACAACCAACCGGTAAGCAGCGAGATGCCATATGAAAAATAAAAAAGACATACTTCATTTTCTTGCAGTTTGTCAACATTACGCCAACCCCTTGGCCTAGCATCCGATCTTTTCTGTAAAAAAAAATCACCATGAAATCTTATAGGAAATGAGCTTGAACTGCTTGAAGTAACCCACCTGATGCTAGGGATAATATTATTGACAGCTCACGTCAAACTCACTTAAGATTTCAAGGTGAGATTTTTACAGAATAGTTCGGATGGTGTTTATTGGCCACATTACGTTCCACAAAGTAAAACGTACCTACGACCTGCTTGGCAATATATTCTACAAAAAAAAAACTCGACATCCATGATTTTATTTATCGTAGAAGACATACGCTATGTCAAGTTAGCGGGTCGTTGACCCTAAACCATTATTTTTATACCTTCTGCGGTGGTGCAGAACATCTGTTTGTCTGACCTAACTTTTCATTCCTTAATCTTTCTATCGTACCTACTTATACTCGTAGTACCTACTCATCTTCTACGAAAAATTTTGTTCAGACAAGTTTTTTATCTAATGTAAATTTTCATACTGTTAAAATTAAACAACAAAGTCATCATCATCTGCCTACCCTTTTCCCATCTATATTGGGGTCAGCTTCTAGTCTAACCGGATGCAGCTTAATACCAGTATTTTACAAGGAGAACAAAGACATTAATCTAACTTCCAAACCCCCGAAATCAATATTAAACCAAGGAAAAATTTTAAAATTTCCAAAACTAGTTTTTTTATGTTTATTCGTTTAATATTTATTAGGTCTAGGATAACGGGCGGCTCTATTATCGACAAAATCAGTTGTGTAATCGATATAAACTCGCAGCGTTTCGAGTCCCACCTCTAGGTCACATGTATCAGGGTAAACAACAAACGATTCTCCTAACTTGACGTCATGTGCTTAGGTGTTAATACACGAGAGGTGTTAATACACGAGCGCTAATAATAACATAACTACCAAGTATTAACGACGACTGTTGAATTAACAATCAAGTGTTAAGAAACGTGTTTCAGCATAATCAATTTAATCTTCAGTGAGTAATTTACCTAAACTCTTCCGTGCCTAAGATCAATAGGAATGCAGTATCCGGAAGGGCAAAGTACATGGGGCCATTGGGTTTTAATTATTTATTCGTGCCGCTACAATGGCGACATTAATTTACACGGGCAGAGCTAGTGGCCAGTATCAGTAATCATAATAAAATTCGTAATTTGAAAACTACCGCCTGCACCGCTCGCCGACATAGTCATCTCTCTTTCCTTCAATTCGCCTACTATTTGCACGATGATGCGATGTTAATGATCTGTGACCCCAGCAAATAACCCCTGCGCGACAGTTCTTTAAGTTGCTTTTTACAAGCGTCAACGGTTTTGTTTACCCCGATAAATACAGCTAAGCTATAAATATAAGTACTTACTTAACTCCGGAAGATTTTCTAAATGTAACATTAGAAAAAAGTTAAGTTTAAAAGTTATTTGTAAATCCCCATGCGGTGTAGAGCATACTAATGGTCATTAAATTATTTGCCTACTACCTTCTAATGTTGTAAATAACGTGTTTCTCGTTTCGTTTTAAGAATACAAATGAGTGACTCACGAAAACATGATAGGAGTTTTTTCCCCCGATATGTACCAAAGTTATGAGAAATATAAAAAAATGTTTCCATTGCACTTAAATTATAATTATTAGGATTTGAGGAAAATGACGTAAATCGTTGATTTACTCATAGCCATCTTTACATACCGAGACCCCTTCTGTGCCTCGGAAAGCACGTTAAGCCGTTGGTCCCGTATTCGTGGATCTTTGACAGTCGTTACGGGTATTCAGAAGCCCGAAAGTCTGACAACCAGTCTTACCAAGGGTATCGTATTACCCCGTAACTGGGTTGTGGAGGTCAGATAGGCAGTCGCTCCATGTAAAATACTGATATTCAGCTACATCCGGTTAGACTGGAAGCCGACCCCAACATAGTTGGGAAAAGGCTCGGCAGATGATGATGACTCATAGTTAGTACCTATTGTTCCGCAATTATACGCATAATTGAAGCTATTGGTGCTATTATCGTACTCAGAATATGGTCATAATCATCATTTTCTTGCCCTTTTCCCAATTTATTTGAACTCGGCGCAGCATATCTTGTTCTTCCATACTTCTCTATTAGTCGTCATCTGAGTAATCACCTCCTTTTTATAGCTCTATCAACTTTAACACAGTCCATCCATCGTTTCTTTGGTCTTCCCCTACTCTTATAGCCACTAGCCACATTCATACTGAAAACTTTCTTCACGACATTTTACTCACTTCTCCGTTAATGTCATTCATACCATGACAATCAATTTCCACTTAGAATTATGCTGTTGAAAGACGAGTGGAATATGTAACGGAACAATTACTTAGATATGTCTCGAGAAACCGGAAGGTACATACATGTACAGTACCTGGGAAAACATTTAGCTAGATTTAGCCTTTCCCATTTACGTTGCGTTCGAATACAACTCAATCCAGATCATCATCATCATCATTTCAGCCGAAAGACGTCTACTGCTGGACATTATGTAGGCCGACCACGCATCGTCACTCCGACCGGTTTTGTGCTTCTCGCATCCAGCGGTTCCCTACGGCTTTATCGGTCTTGTGGGAGGCCTGACAACCCTACGGCTTACGGTACGCGGTCGCCATCGGCCATCTGTTACGCGAGCAATGTGCCCTGCTCACTGCCACTTTAGTTTGATAATTCTTCGGGCTATGTCGGTTACCTTTCTCCTAAGGATCTCTTCATTTCTGATTCGTTCTCGTAGGGAAACTCCAAGCATAGCACTCTCCATTGCCCTTTGGGAAATCCACATAATATATTGAATCAAACTTCTACCAAATACTACCACCTCAAATTAACCGACTAACATTTTTATTCTTAATTAATTCACTCTCACCTATTTCACTGAATGAACTGCACGTAATATCATCTGCTGAACTCCCCACTTCGTCAGCACAAACTGCAATACTCATTGCCAACAGTTTGACATACACAATAATCTTTAAGTCTGTCATTACAAACCTTGAATCGTTTAAAAGACCTACAATTTTACGCTACATGAGCCTTTGGATATTATGGTCTGTAAGCAATTAATTGTTAAGTACCTTCTACGTCATACAATGTTGATCGTCTTGTTTTTTCAGCTAGGATTGCAAGAGTGCTAGAGGCTAGTAAGCTAGTGAGAAATATAGTAAGCTAGTATTATAGTGTAATAGGAAGGGGTTCAATTTATGAGCTAATAGCACCCCACGATTTTACTATCCTGACTTGTGCGGCCGGCGAAGATAGTACCCGATCGAGTCATTTTACTCTATGGACTAAGTCACCGCAATGCTGTACTAGCATCGTGTAAACAGTGTCAGGACAGCTTGTCAGGATAGTATACAGAGGTTCTAGCTTTTTTCCTAGCTTTGAAAAAGTAGCCTTGTGTATCCCGGGCATAAAAGCAGGGGCGTCCAAAGCAGGCAGCTCTCGTAGCGAAAAAAAAAACCTTATTTTAAATCTGAACGCTAAGGGCGCGGGTTGATACGCTAAACAAGGAAAATAACCGTCTGACCAAACAAGTTAACAGGCAGTCCAGATGGTTCTTTACCTTGAGTAAACTGGCCGTGAAAACCGACCGGTCAACTAAAGGGTTGAAGGTTATATGCGTATAATCTGAGGTACCGTCTGAACCCGTTAAAAACTTATATTTAAAATTTACTTTTCTTTTAAATTTACAGCTGTCAGTCACTTGACAAAAAAGAAGGAAAACTTAGCGTGCTCGTGATTTCACAAAACGAAAACAAATAATATTGCAATACTTAGATGCCTTAATTTTTTTTTTAAGGAAACGAAATAATGGTGATGGTCCGACTATGGGTTTTGCCGATCTTTGACTAGTTATAGTCAATAGTGACTATACTATTGGATATTTTTGACAGATTTTTGTAAGGAGACTGGAAACACCATAACTCATAAGACATACGAACTTAATAATGATTGTCGTATTTTCGTCTCCACCTTATAAACACCTTCCTACCAAACATTTTTCATTGTGTAGTTGTAGGTACGTACTCTATTATACATTATAATGATGCACGTCATTAATGTAACGTATTGTGTCGCATGTCTAAGTTACCTCTGCGACACAAAGTGCTCTTGTACTATAACTATCAAGATCAGGAAAACCGCAGTTTATCACTTGATTTGCATTATTCTAGCTAAACCGAGGTTCTAGATAAGGAAGCACTGCTTTTTATGCGCAATTATGGACTCTATATTACTCGGAAGAATAGGAATGTTTTAGTTTACTTTGTTTTGTGTTGGGTACCTAGCAACCATTGCCGTAGCTAGAGATTTTGTCTAGGGGGGGCAGCCGTCCTGCTAATCTAACCACAGTCAATTAATGAGAGCCCATCTCTACAAACCTTACATCTTGATCAAAAGGTACGAACTATAAGGATTCCATCATCATCACTTGGTTGTTATTGTTTTGATTTTGTACTGGTGCATTTACTTGCAGCTAATGCTAGAAACAGATAAGAGAAATGGCCGATAAAAAATATAAAAGATAAATAAAGATTCCAAAGTGTTGAAAATACAGAGTCGGGCACCCCCGTCAGGAACGAAATTCCTTACGCGACTCACACAGACTCGTATATTATAGAAAGAGACGGAGAGAGAGAGTTGCATGGAGGGAGCATGACGCTTTTTCTTTACGTGACGATTTCTGCAAACTCCTACCGCAAGGAACCGAACCCCGTTAAGGAACTGAGTTCCAAAAACCTTCCGAAAATAAAAATAGGAACTTTAATTATGTCGATTTACAAGGATTCGGCAATTAATTTTTAGTGTAGAGGACAGGTGTATAGATACGCTAGTATTACTTATACTATCTACTAGCTTCTGCTCGCGACTTCGTCCGCAAGAACAAATCGAAATTTCGGCCCCCACCCACCGCGTCTCTGTGCATCAATTGCCCGCGTTATTAGTTCGTTTTCGCTCAGCGTTCTAGATCTGAGTATTTTCTTGGTATAGCCTTCCTGAATGCTTACAAATGCAAAAATATTTTTTCAACTCCAACCGGGAATACCAGAGATTAGCGCGTTCAAACAAACAAACTCGTCAGCGTTATTATATAGTATATAGATGGTGTGGTAGGTAAAAAAAGCAAAGACTTCATCTTTTCAATGCTGTCATCATAAAAGCTTAGATAACACCGCAACTGGTTTTGATCCACTAATGGGTTAAGTTTACGTACGTACTGTATAAAAACAGACTCACAAAAAACTAGCCAGCTTACCGCACTTATTTAAGTTAATATGTAAAGAGAAAAGATTTCATTGTTTGTATCTTTGTCTGTTACGCTTTTACGCTAAAACGGTTGAACGGCATGGGGTAGACCATGACGAGTCCTGGATTAGGACATAGAATACTTTTTATCGCGATACTCCCACGGGATCGAGACCTGCGGTTGAAACAACGGGGCACAGCTAGTTATTAATATAGGTCTTGTGTACAATTAAGTAGAAAGGATTTATAATAATACCAGCCTGTAACAGTTCCACTGCAGGACAAAAGCCTCTTTTCATGCAGAGCAGAGCAAGAACGAGACTCTTGCTTTTTTTATTTAATGTTCAATCTCACGATATATTGCTTTTATTGTAGCCTGAGTGTAATAGTAATACGGTTGCTGTTGAGATCAATAAATTGAAGTTTATTAAGTTTTTATTCCTTGAAGTTTTCTTTGTTAAAGGTAGTCTACATAAAAATTCCTAAAAGTAGCCTTACATAGAGAGAAGTGGGAGAGAGAGGACAGGGTTTTTCAAGCAATGGGAAAATATAGGGTAAAAATGATATAATAAATATGAATTTCCAACTGAACATAATATTACGTGTTCAAAAATTAAATTTCATAAGTAATTTAAGACTAGAATCGGTAACCTGGACAATAAAACACTATTTAGTAATATACTAATTTTTGTTTGGAGTTGTAGCGCTCGACAACTGGGTGTCATACAGCGCGGGTGCCGCCTGTCGCATGTCGGTGCCATTAGTTTGGCACTCCCTTATACCACTTATCCATCATCAGGGTCTTTTGGCGTTTGAATGACGTTAACAGGCCGGCGGCGCTGTTGGTAAACACTTATGCAATGTTTTAGTGAAATATATTGAAAAAACAAAATGGCGACGTTAGTTCAGATTTTGGCCACGTGCCAAAAGAAAGAACCAAGTAGCAAAGTAAACCGTAAAACCAATTCCTGAAACTATGAAGTAGATAACCAGCATCAATAACTAACATCATGTAGGTTGTTAAGATTATTACGCTAAGTAGGTATGTCCAATGATTTGAGATAACAACGCCTGATTTACCCTCGTTAAGCTATTTTCTATAGACTATAAAAGAACGACTTCCCGATATCATACCTACAGTATTTACAGTCCAGCGAACGAAGGTGTCTCTTCTTCAGCTATTGTTGGTAAGTACGAATATTGAAGTATAGTTATTCAGCACATGATTTTAAACCGCCTAGCGTAGAATTTAGTTTTTCTTTAATCAACCGATTATTTCAGCGCAGGGGCGTTCAGAATCATGTACCTACTGAATCCATGATAACAGGTTGTGCATCGATGTCCCTGCCACCCTATATTTTAGATTATCATACCAGTAATTGGTGGTAGGTACCTACCTACTAGTGCTCAGGGATATGCCTTACAGGCGTCGCACGGGGGGTTCCGAAATTGGTATTTTAAGAGGAACCGAGACCACCCCTATGTGCTGATGGTGATCACCCGGGTGGTTTTAGTGGGGTAAAAATCCTACACTCCCCGACCTCTCTCCCCGGAGGTCAGATGCCTTTTGAAGGTTTCTCCCCAACACAAAAAAAAGGTACCTGCTAGTGATGGTGGTACTTAAATTGCGATTCTATATATGAGATAGATAGCGCGCCTATTGGAAATATGAGAGACAACATTCCTTTACAACTTCAGGCTCAAAAAAACAACTACAACTACTAAACAACTACCTACGTGCAAAGTTGCATTGCAAGGACTTTATAGTAGGCACTTAAGAATTTATCTTTGAAGATAAATTCCCAGTTGCCCTAAAAGACACCATAGAATAAGTATGGCTAAATGACTAAATTAATATTTTTCTTTATACTGTATTGTATCGTATGGGTCCTAAAATATGGAAAAAACCGATCTTCTTCTACTAGATAACATTCTTAAATTCCCTGATAGACAACGCACAGCCTAAACCGCATGGGTCTAAGAGCATGAAGTGTAACACAAGATTTCCTTAAATAAATGAGCAAGGATTTTTGAAAATTCGGCCCCTCAATGGTTATGAGTATGACAGTTGAATGGATTTTTTTTTAATTTTGCCGATGTATAAACCTATAGGGCACACAGCTTGTGATGAAATAAAACAAGACACGGAAAATAAACAATTTCATTCTTTCAGGAACGATGATGTATTCAGCATTAGCCATGATGCTGCTAATATACTTAACAATCCAGAGCAACGCAACCGAGACAGCAACTTATACAACCAAGTACGATGGCATTGATCTAGACGAGATCCTGAACAATGAACGTCTACTGACCGGCTACGTCAACTGTCTGATGGACCTTGGACCCTGCACGGCGGATGGAAAGGAGTTGAAAAGTAAGTGCCTTAATTCAACACTTACCGATGAAGGGGGGGTTGAAAGTTAAGAGCAATGTGTTGTCCATCAGAAGTATGTGCTCCATCAGTATCGATAGGTACTACAATCACAGCAGATATGGCTTATAGCCATTCATTAATTGACAAGGCGCTTAGACTTTATGCGCCTTGTCAATCTGTTAATCATTCATTCTCTGACTGACAAACGCACAGCATACGAGTAAACCGCTAGGTCTAGAAGCATTACGAGAGCTCCTATTGTAACCTGAAGGTGAGCAATGAGTTAGGACTTTTGAAAATTTATACCGTAAAGGGCCGCTCGTGTATTTGAGTACGTTGCTCAAACACACGAGCGGCATGTTGTCGACGGCAGCTGTTGACGCGTCGACAGCTGCCGTCGACAACATTTGCCTGTGTCGTCGACGCGTGTCGCTCGTGATAGAGCACACGGTTTGTAATGAATAAAAATCTGATAGATACCTTTACGTACTTACAACTACTTACTGCTTTGATTTGCTGGACAGGGTGCATCATTGTTCTTTATCCAAATAATTAACGGTTCAGACATTTTCATTCAATTGCCCTTGATGCTAGTCATGACTGCTATGCTTACCTACTCACGTTTCTTTTCAATGGTTTCTTAGTACTGACCTATTATTTTAACCTACTTCTAAAAAAAGAGGAGTAATGTTTTTTTTTTATGTGTATGTTCAGCGTTAATTCTTTACTACGTAAACCGATTTCGAAAATTCTTTTTTCATTGAAAAGGTCGCATATTTTGATCTAATTCTGATGAGTGGTTTTTGAGTTAGCTTTAAATAAGCGAAAGGGTATAGGTGCGGTAACGCATTTTTTTTTTTTTTTTTAATTTACAACAAAAAAAAACAACCATTTTCCAAAAAAAACCACTAAACCTAAAGCTTTTTATTTTGCAATTTCGTTATTTTTTCGTTTCATTGTACTTATCTACTATTACAGATAATATTCCCGATGCTATAGAGAATGACTGTAAGAAGTGCACCGACAGACAACGCGATGGTTCTGACCGAGTGATGCACTATCTCATCGATCATAGACCTGATGACTGGGTCAAACTAGAGGAAAAGTAAGACATTCGCAATGCTTGCGAAACACAGACGCAGACGTGATGGGTATCGATATTCTACAAAATAAAAAAAAACTGATGTTTTTTTTTTTTTTTGGGGTAAACTACTGCTGGTAGTGGTAGTACTTGAAATGTAAGTTGAGGAAATCTTTATTTTTTAATTTTTACTTAATATTACATTACGCCTTATTCCCCGAAAGGTTAGGCAGAGACGTGTCTATAGTACACCCACATTTCGCCAGTTATGTTTACGTCCTTGCAACAGGAGGCGAGCCTATTGTTATTTAACCATATTTTTATTGTGTTTTTATATTGATCCCCATCACGTCAGCAGAGATTCACTAACAATTTTAATTTGACCTTGTACGAGTATGGTGGTAGGTAAAATTTAAGAACGTCAACCTGGGCAGTCGCCCAGGTTGACATTCTTAAATGTTACCTATGTGTTAAATGTTACTAATGTTACCGGAGCTGACTAGCTCCGCTGCCAATCAATCATATGGCGATTTTTAACCTACGTCATATCAAGGCACGACCCTCTTACTATTTCTATAAAATACTTGGTTACGCAGATTGCAGGCATACAGGCCGGCTCGGATTGCAGGCTCTTGTCATTTTTAGGGTTCCTTACCCAAATGATAAAAATGGGACCGTATTACTAAGACTCCACTGTTCGTCTGTCTGTCTGTCTGTCACCAGGCTGTATCTCATGAACCGTGATAGCTAGACAGTTGAAATTTTCACAGAATGTGTATTTCTATTGCCGCTATAACAACAAATACTAAAAACAGAATCAAATAAATATTTAAAGGCGGCTCCTATACAACAAACTTGATTTTTTTCCGTTATTTTATATGTAGCGTTAAATATTGTATGGTGGTACGGAACCCTTCGTGTGCGAGTACAACTCGCACTTTTTCGTTTCTTTTTTCAGATACAATTCCGATGGAAGCTATAAAATGAAATATCTATCAAGTAAGCCAACTGAAGACAACAATGAAACAAATGTCACAAAGTCTGATGAAGATACTAAAAATGCTTCTCAAGAATAGGTAATCGTACCTATAAACGAAAGATATTACAACAAACCAACTTCCAATAATTCACAACGGATTAGACGAAATACAATATTTTTATTCTAAGGAAGCCGTTAGTATTAAAAACTTGGTGCAACCATTGTCTTTCAGTGGTTTTCCCCATTCATCCCCAGCCTTTTCTCAAGTAGGTTGGAGTTCCTTAAGTTTGTTGAAATTTTTACTTGGACGGTTGTTCAACTGAATTTCATAACCCAGTTACCTATTACTATAATATCTTTCTGGGCAATATCGATATTCTAAAGCTACAATACTCGTCAAACTTTCGGGCTTCAACAACTGTCTTTTGTAGGTACAGACGCCAGCACATCAAGCTACTACAATCTGTCAAATTTATTTAATAGATTTTCAACTTTATCGCTACAACGTAAGGTTCAAAGTTGACTGGAAAAAATTGACAGTTTCGGGTAGCTTGATGTGCTGGCGTCTGTACATTATTTTGTTTAAGAACGTGAGGGGTAATTGCATGAGGCGCGGGACAAATAAAAGAGGTGTGGCGCGGGTGCGGCGCTGCTTCTTTGATATTTCATGCAAAATATATACTTACCCGTCTCGCGCCTCACCTCTTCTATATAAATTTTGTGTGAAATATCAGAGAAGTGGCGCCGCGCCCGCGCCACACCTCTTGTATTTGTCCCGCGCCTTACACACTATCAGTAGCAATGGGTTTCATTTTGACAGTTCAACAACATTCATTGCGTTATTTACGTTGTTGAGCAGACAAATTCGAACATACAAAGCAATGGATTAGCAATATCCTTCAAAATGATTCAGATTGATAGTGGGGTGCAGGGTCATCGGTTCAACGTGTCAGGTAGGTATACTTCGGGACATGGAGAGGTATCGTAGCAATATAATCGCGCCAACCTCGAAGATTGATGCATCTTAGCTGTCGTTAGTCATTACGTGATCACAATAAAATTCGGTTTTCTTTAAATTGTTTATTCACTTGGCACCTACTGTACAAATCAATTGATTAGGAGATACACAGAATATCATTAGACTATGCTAGGTATCTTCTCAGAAACGTATCTTTTAACTCTAACTCGGGCACCGGGCAATAGGTATCTATTTTTTGATGATCGTATTACTTCTTCTGGCTCACCTATCTCTCTCAATTTAACCTCTTCTAGTTTTTTAGGCTTTTCTCTTGGCTTTATTTGAAGTGCAGATCTATAAAAATATCAAATTGGATCATTTTGATATACAAAACCAATAGAGAATTCCGTTTACCATAGGTCCTGTACCATACTTGGGCATGAAATCAACGTGAAAGTTGCAGTAATTTGTTTGTTATTAATAAGAAGAGCCATTGACAAAAGTGTATATAACGATAACAGGTCACTATGTTAATCATGGTATCCAATAACCTAAGAAAAGAGTCACAGTCAAAATACCTTATACCTATTCTAACTACACATAACAAACAATTCCAAGAACAACATTTTTGTTAGCTACATGAGTTCACTTACAATGGTTTGCACCAGGTTACTAATCTAGTTCATATACTTAACTTAGAAAATTATCTATTGCTCCTCTATCCAAGTATCCTCTCAACCTTATCGAGGCCGTCGTACCTGGTGAGGAAGAGCTTCCATGCGACTGGGTCGTGCGCCATCATTGATGCGATCACCTTACCCGCTTCGTTTTTCTCCTTTAAAGAACATTTCGCGCAGTCCTCTTTAATTGCTTGGATCAAAACACCTGTGGATCAAATTAGAACAAATTGTTACAATCTATCCCCATAGAAGAACTGATACTATATTATTAGGTTGTTTCCCACTTAATAAGATTGGCATCTTCAGTGATGTACCTACTTACTACGATAGGTACTTATCTGGATACACAACAGTATACCTGCTGCAAACGTCTTCGGATTCTCAGCAGGGGCCTAATAGGAATATAAATCATGTACATTTTACTCACTTTTCATAGCTCCCATCTGCTTGGAACAATATCGATCGACAGACATCAAGCACTTGACATCTGTAGGTGGCAGTGGCTTTATGGCTTCGTTTAAGTTAACTCTGTGCTTTAACACGTTCCCTTTCTCTGCTTCAGATACCACTTGATTGATAATAGTCAAATCTTCGTCGCCGTAGATGATCTTATATCCCATGCTGTGGACTCCTTCACTCATTTCTCTTTGTATACCAGGCACTTCTGGGTTTCCGAGAATAATTGTCACAATAGCAGAAAAAGTAATGCCTTGCGTCCACATTGTGATTGATCGAAGTCGTTGATTACTCTGAGCTCGATGAGACTGTTGGTCGACCCAATGACAGGATGGAGCTAGAAGGCGGGGCCGATGTTTCGCAACTGTGCGTGTTTCTGCTTAATTATTGGATACATTTATGCTTTCAACAATATAATTAGGGTTGTCAGACATACGCACTTACGGTAGGTAAGTGCGTATGCGTACATATGTTTATTTTTTGTTTTGAATGATGAGCAACTGGTCTGTGAATCCGACCTTGGTTACCAATTTGTTAGCAATCAGTCAGACGGTTCATTCAGAGGAGATAGTGTTGCACACAAAGTACTTTTATATCTATGGAAGTTGCACGAGTGTGCATGAGCTACGGGTACCGGTAAATTACCTATCAAAATAGACCATGCATGATGAGCTACTAAACAACGTCATTGATAACAGGGTTGGACTGTCTGGTGAGGTGTGTGTACACGAACTTTATAATAGACTCAAGTGATTAAGTGATTCAATAAATTAATCCTTTTTTTTAAAGGTATAAAGGACACAGTTGTATCCTTTACAATTTGTGTTCCTAGAAAGAGAGATTAAGTGTGGCCTAAAATTAATAAAAAATTTCTTCACAATCTGAACGTCGCACCCCTGTGTTAACTGTTTTGTGTCGTATTCGGGGCGCGCGTCAACAAACAACCTTCATCTGAGCTGCATACCAAATGCTGTAGGTAGGTATGTAAATAATTGTGGATGTTGACGTTTCAAAGTCATACATTGAAATATTACACGTAACAATTATCTAACATGTTCAGCAATGACCGCATCGAGTAAACAACTCCACCAAAGTCATCAGCAAACTTGGCACAGCACACTGCACTATCGGCCGGTCAACAAGAAGAGTTCTTAATCCTATCCTGATCAAAGCCAGCAGTCAGCCTCAATCCGACGGTCTACCATATCCGACGCACTGGAGCATAACGCAGCGCCACCCGGACTCACTGGGGCACCTTCGCAGACAGTTCGGACTCACCGTGAACTATGCGGCACCCGGTTCCGACTTAATGGAACTTCAGCTGGCCTGGCAAACATCGCAAGATACAAATCTCAGCCCACAATCGACCTACGGAGCGGAGTAATGTGGCATCTACATCGCCACACTACGAAGAGTCTAAAGAAAATCTAACCTATCCGAGAGGGGTGGTTAAATGTTAAACTCGCTTCGCTCGCTCTTGTACTTTTCTGCATAAGTCAACCAAGTAAGGAATTACTTTTCTGTATAAATAATGAAAGGAAAGCCTAACCTTTCAGAGGTGATCAAATATTCGAGCTCGCTTCGTTCTGGGTTCTTTTAGTAAAATCAATTATACAAAGGCAGGTACTTAAATGGTTTTGCTAATGTAGGTAAGTCCGAGAGTGTTGCTTTGACAAATAAGAAACAGTTTTATTCATTCCTTAAAAGGGGGAGGCGATTTTTTCGTACCTACCAACGACCCGGGCGGTTGAAACTACGGGGTTGAAACCCACGTTCCGGTGCAGTACTTAATGTGTGACATGCTCTGTGGTACTTAGTTGATATTGCCCCGTAAAAAGACTAACAGCCGAATCTTAAAATGCAACTCAATAAGTCTCATACTCGTCTCCGTCACTCATCATCACGGAAGATTGCTTTTAAGAACGCCTTAAAATTGTGGCGTTTGCAATTAATTAAAATGTCAATGGGCGTTTGAGTATTGGGGGGTTAGTCCGTCAGGTTAGAATCAAGATTCATGCTTATTTCTCGTTCTAGATAACAGGATAACATTTGTCACTCTCAAATAACAAATCAACTGACCACTGATCAGTCCGGGCCTTAGAACATTTATCCATGGTCTTAGGACTCTTAGAACCGCAAACTTACCGCAATAGTGACCTGAACAAAACACCTACTATATAAACGGGATCCTAATGTCTGCCACCCCAGAATAATCCACGATCCATCCTATCAAGCCATGACTAACGAAACACAATTATTATTTTTTTGTTTGTCATGTGCTAAATAAATGTATTTTCTTTCTTTATCTTTTTCATTTTTCTTTTTCGTTGCTCTCTTGGAAGTCAGCAGGTTTTGGAAGGTTTGCAACCTATGGTTACATCGTAGTGGTAGCGTTGCCGCCTGCATTGTATCATTAGCAAATATAGCATGGAACGAGAAACGATTGCTACATTATTTTTTGCCCATTGCCTAGCTGCTGCATCATTACATAGCTTAGAAAAGTCACACTAAGCAAATGTTCGCTAATCATATTCCACTTTAAATGTTATCAGCAAGTGATACGCCAGTCGGCCGGTGTCTAATGTAGCCCAGAAACCGGCACGGTTCGAAAGTTGAGCCATGAGGCAGCCCAGAACCTCAAAAAGTACTCTGTGCCAGAACCACTAAAAAGACCAGACGACCTTTTTAGGCCAAGATAACATTATATAGAACGCTAGCAAAAGCACCTAAGCCATTTTATTAGCCTTGATACTATTTGTCAACTTTACAAGCACTTAGGAGATAGTGAATGCAATCGAACGCTTCAGATCAATCGAGACCATTTTGTTTTCATGCAATCGATAGACACACTGAAATAAGTCATCATTAACATGCAGTAGTGTGCTAACACAAATGCCAAGGTAACTCTTAAGGCAATTCATACAATTAAAAATAAAAGATAAAAATATTGATTTTTAATTTATTATCACTTTTTCAATAACCCTTCCATAATCTTAGATGCTACAGACATATCAATGTTATTGTTGTTCTTAGATAATATTCCTAAAAGTGCTTTAAATACTTTGGTTTTACCACTTTTATACTGATTCACCAACTTAGGGTTATTCTCTAAGACGTCCATACATAATTTTGTTAGTTCTGCCTCATTGCTTGTCAATTTCCAACCTTTTTCTTCTATCACTCTTAATGGCGATACATCACTATCAGATAACGCAATCAGTTCATCTAGTACGTTTCTACAAATTTCTAAATTAATGTCTTTACTCAAAAGCATGTCAGTCAGTTCTTTTAGTTGTTTAACAGTAATGGGACAGTCATCTGCGTCAAATTTTCTCTTATTAAGTACAGTTAATAGATCATTTATTAGAAAATTGGCGACTTTAGTTGGGTTTCTGGCCTTGTCTGATGTTAAATGTTCGAAATATTCCAATAGGGTTGGCTCATTGACCAATTGAATTGCTGTTTCAGGACGTAGTTGGAACTGTTCAATGAGTCGCTTCCTCGATTGCTCTGGAAGCTCTGGTATTTTGTCCTTTATAAGAGGTACGCTTAAAACGTTTTTGTGATCTGTGTTGGTCTTTAAGTTCACGCGCAACGGAGGCAAATTCGGTTCGGGCATGTACCTGAAAAAAAAAATTACAATTAGTACCGTTTTCGCCCAATAATTGATGAAAACATTTAGTACGGGCTTTTTATTTACACGTAAGTACTAATTAAATTATCGACACGACACTACTTTGCGTCAAACCACTTCAATATTGTTTTAAGCATTTACGTCACCTACCAATTTAATCAAACTGTTGAATATTACAATGACACATAGAGAGACTTAACTAGAAATATTACGTCACAGGTATCTTCAATGTCTTACCTATAATCTTGTACGACCTCCTTGTCCCTCATAGGTATGGTGACTCTGGAAGTCGCGTCCCACGCGCGGGTCTCGTTGATGACGCGTCCCCCGCTGTTCAGAATCGTCTGCTGTCGGTCGATCTCGTGCCGAATCGCTCCTGCTACGCCGCGCACTGACCCTATATTCTTGATCTGAAACAAAAGAACGGAACATTTGTGAAAATGGTGAAAAAGGTGATCGGTGATAGCGGTGCAGTTCTCTACTCACGCTGGCAGACTCACTCCTATGTGCAACTGAATCAGACACACTATGAGCAAAGCATAAGGGAAAGGAGAATAAGCATTACCAACATGATATTTCTTTACGTCTTTCTTTGGAATGCACTCCCTCTGAACATCAGGACGGCAACTAGCCGGGGTATCCCGTATGTTGCACCTGTCATGTTTTGTCACTGCATCAGCCTAAGGGTTAACTGATACAAAATGCCTTCGGCATTAAGAACGCTTTTCACAGTATTTTTTTACTTGTGCATAAAGTTTTATTTATAAATATTTCGGAGACACAGTTATAGTGACGACATATTTAAATCGACATTTGCATTCATTGATAGCGCGCGTCGCTCTCGTTTACTAACGATGATGAGCTGCACCCTAATTGCGTAACAACCTATCAATCTCTATCTGAATCATTTTGAAGGAGATTGCTAATCCATTGTTTCATATGTTCGAAAAATGTGTCTGCTCAACAACGTAAATAACGCAGTGAATGTTGTCAAACTGTCCAAATGAAATCCATTGCTACTGATAGTGCGTTACACAATTACCCCGCTGGTAGTAAATTTAAAAGTTAATCGCACACATTCAACTAAATAACCATACCGAACTTAATTACATTTTTGGGTAATATAATCCGAAAATAATTTACGATTTAACTTTTTTTTATGACCTATTCGTTTTTACTGAAGCACGCTTGATGGCTTGACGTGCTTGCAACGTAAATGGTTTTTCCATATTTGTATGATTGTAGTCTGTGTTTTTATGGCACTTCAAGAAGGTTCAAATTATAACAATTCACACGACGTGAATAGCGACGAGTATACATATAGGCAATCTCCTCTTCTAAGAAAACTACAGTTTATTTATTAAATGATATGACGTTATAATGAGCAATAGCAGGTGCTAATGTGGTTATTATAGATATTGCGTCGACGTGTTTCTCAGCGCGGTCAGACTCTACAAAGATCTGCCTGTGTCACCGTTTGTTGTGTGTGGTCAACAACCAGACTATGGTCAACTTGTTGCCAGATGGCGGTTTAACAGTTTCTATTGGTCAAAACTGTTCGTTACAAAGAAAGTCACGAAATATCGTTACCAAGAGAAAGGAAAAGAAGGCAAGGCAGAAGAAAAGGTAGCGGGAAATATTTTATGAAAGATTAGGAACAAGTTGGTAGCAAGCAACACGAAACAGAAAACTTTTGAAAGACTTGGGGGAGGCCTAAGTCAAGGAGGCGACTTCTACCAGTGATGGAATAGAACAGAGTTGAAATATTGCATGTAATTTTGGTTGTCAAAATAAAGGGATTTATTTTATAATTATTGGTTAAAACTGAGACAAACTTTACAACAATCGGCTTTGGCTCTGAGAGTATCGGCTTCCATTATTTTGATCGGTGCGTATGCGCTTGGTCGATTTCTAGTCCGCGCTATCGGATAGTTTGTAAAGTGTAATAAAAATTGCTTATTGGTGTAAGTTTGACGCAAATAGGAAAGGGAGTGAATGATATCGTGACGGTTGAGAATGGAAGAAACCGTGTTGCGCCGGCCACAGTATCATTTGGGACAAGGGCAGGAAGATGATGGTTTGCATTGGACGCAAAAATGTACCTCTGTGCGAGTAGAGAGCGGGTCCCCAGGCCGCCTCAGCGAAACGTTGGCGTCAACCCGGAGTGCGCCCTCTTCCATGCGGCCCGTGCACGCACCGAGCCTCTGCACGATCAGCACCAGTTCTTTCACCAGTGCAGCTGCTTCTTCTCCATCCTGAAATTTAATAAATAAATAAAATATGAAAAAACGCAAGCAATAGGCGAGTTACTAACGTCACAGGATGATAAAATACAGGAATTTTCAAAACAACTTATTTGTTGTTCAAGTTTTTTATTCTTCAACCAGCTTATTTTGTTTATATCAACCTGCTACAACCCAGATGTCTGATATAGTGTTTTTAAATAGAATTTGATTAGCATATTAAAGCACCATGAACTTGTCAAGCTTCGCTGATGAGACACAATTGATTTTCTATTGTATCATAACTACATAGGGTATGCGCGAAACTTGACCGGTTAAGATACTTATATACTATTAATATACATAAGCGATAATTAAATGCTGTCTATTTTTAGACAGAAAATAGGTTATTGTGTTCATCAAAAATTAATATGAAGTGTCTTGTCAATGTTAACCGATTAATCACCGCTAATGAGACACAATTAATTTTCCAATAGTAATGGGCCTTTATCGTGCCATGCAGGCCTTGATCAGTTAATGGTTAATCCTTTGTAAAAACTGCTACGAAGAATCCACAAAAGTAAATATCAATTACTGTGCAGCTGACAAGAGAATGCGTTCCTGGCACCTGTCAGTTTCATACAAAAAATATGTATATTGGCGAATTTGATATTTATTAATTACTAGAATTGTTGCACTGACAGGTATCAGGAATGCTTTCTCTTAACGGCCGGACTGTAAGTAGATCATTTAGCAACATGTTTATTTCCATTCTTTAAATTACAATAGAAGTAGTTAAAATGCAACAAGGACAGTGTTTGAAATGCATTACAAAATAACAAAGTAATGTATTCTTTAGATTCACTTGATTGTTCATTTGCAAATTAATGAACTATGCTTACTCAATGTGTTTTGTATCAAAGGATTGAAGGTCAGTCGGTCTTCATTAATAAAACATTCAAAGTTTATTTTAGGCTTATGCTAGTTAGTCGAGAGCATTAACATGCTGATAAGACAAAGAAAACAATGCTGTATCAAAGAAGATAAGGAACAGTATTTACCTCTAAATCAGGCTCAAACACCAGTTCGATGAGTGGGGCTCCAGCTCGATTGAGGTCAATAAGACTCCGTTTAAGTTCCGCATCATGCAATGACTTGCCGCTGTCTTGTTCTAGCTGTATTTGTTTGATCTTTGAGCTTTTCCTATATGGTTTCTTGTGTACACCTGGTGTGAATACCTGGAATTAAGAGAAAACAACAATAAATTAAAGTGAAACAAAAGCAACTTGTAATGTTATGTAAACAATTATCTGTTCTGTTCATATTTTGAGATTATCTAGTTTTATAATTTATATACCTGAAAGTTAATAACGCCATCGCTAGCTAGTGGGTTTCTTTGCTGCGTTATTTGATATCCAGACGGTAAGTCAGCGTAAAAGTAATGCTTTCTATCAAAAGTCGATACTTCATTGACTTTGCAAGATAGGGCTAAAGCGGTCATTATACCTAATTCCACACATTTTCTGTTGAGCACTGGTAATGTACCAGGAGTGGCAGCATCAAATAACGATACACAATTATTCACTACACCGCCAAAACTGTTCTGAGCGCCAGAAAAAAGTTTTGATTCTGTGTTCAACTGTGCGTGCACTTCTAAGCCCACTACACTTTGCCACTTTTTATCAGACGCAGTAGAAAGACCACGTGCAGCTACAGTCCTATGTCGGTAACTTAATCCACGACATATTTTGGTAAATTTCATTGTGAAATATTTTTATTTACCATCACAATCACATTCACTTCCTCACTTTTATTTTTTGACACAGTTTCACAGATAAGATATTTGCACAGTTTGATTCGTATATACAAAGTACTCTTTGGTTTGATTGGTTGAGTACTGTTTGTGCACTCTATCAAAAAGTACTCTGTGGTACTGTGACAAGTGGCAATTGTGAATTTGTGACATTGATTTGACGTAACTGACAGTAACCGAAACAGATTACAGATAACATAAAATTCGCAACTTTTACAATTAACTGCGATCGCATATTTTACTTACAAATAATTTCAGTAGATTTTATCACTACTTAAATTTTTTTTTATAAAATATTTGGAGGAACTTTCTAAATTATTAAGACGAGGTCATGTTCAAGTCCGCAAGTGCCAAGTAGTATAAATGCAATATGTAATGCCAGATGGCGCTGTACAATGTAGGTCAAAGTGATCGATTTGGTTTTCCCTGACTCCCTCAGAAATAGGGCAAAGTTTTTCTATATAAAAATAAAATACATAATAGTTACAAAAATATGTCTAACGAGTAACTGTGAAAATAAGAATTAGTAAAGTTTATGTGTGAATAAAGCAAAAACACTTACCCAAGCTGCTATTTATTTGGTCCTGTAGGGTTGGTATTTGATTCTTCAAAATATTTGATGTTTATTATTAACGTACATAAATAAATAATACCTAACTTATTACACCTAAATTGCATTGATGTTTTGACTAATTAACTTAAACACTAACTAAATCACCTAACTAAAAGTAAAAATATCACATTTTGGAAATTAAATTACAAATTCATTTTCTGTTTAAACAACTAATCCTGCTACCACTTCGAACAAGAAAGAAAAGAGATAGAGGACAACGAAAGCCAACGTAACTTCAGCGATGGAGTACATTTTTATTGATCTTTTTTGTAAAAGGTAAAAATTATTTTCGCGGGAAAACACGATGAGCGTAGGTACGATCGATAGCGCTTCGTTGCGAGATATGACCGCGAGTCAAAACAAAGCAGTGCTATACACAGCCTTGGCGGTGGCGGTATAACACGATCGAATTATAACGAAACCACTCATCGATAGTATCTTGTTGTGGTACCAACTTTATTTGCCCGTATTACAGCCGAAGTCCTGCTATTACAAACTTGCTGATAAGAGCTATTAGGTAGGTAGGTAGCTCCCAGTTATACCTATGCGAGGACTTCTCTCATATCAAAGGGAATAAAAACCTAATTACTTCTCTCTAACGAGAGCATGGTATTTAGATTCGGAAAACAATACGTATAGTAGGTAGGTCTAGCTACCTACCTGCTTAGAAGCCGTGATTGATATCTAGGATGTTTTTCCGATGTGTAGCTAAGTAGGCACCTGCACCTACAACACATCCTTCAAATTCAATAGTTAGGTAGGTACCTACCTACACCGGCTACACCATACAAGTGCGCCCTTTGACTTGCCCGTCATGACGATGCGACTGCTACGTGCCTACCCTAACCAATAACCTAATATATAATTCTATCACTGTAAAAATGTAGGTATTTTAACCATTTTAGTTCCTAACCAAAATCAAAAGCTATTTATTTATTCATACTAGGCTGAGAATCAGCATTTTTTGAACGTCATTATTAGGTACTTAGGACAGTCCCCCAAAACGCCCTTCACCACTTCCTAGTGCTTTAGCTGAGAAGTGGCGCAACAAACTTTACGTTTGTGTCTAATCATCGTGCTGTACAGTTAAGTAGGTACTTACAATACTTATCTATTTATTTAACGTAAGTATTACGATACCTCTGATTCATAACAACTAAGTAGGTAAATACTTAATTCGTTTTATAAATTACCTACCCCAAGACGCGGATGTTGGAGTAAAACAGCCAGACTGAATTGGGAGTGCGCTGGCCAAGTCGCGGTCGCACGAATGCACGCGAAGAGATGGTCAAAGATTGTCATTTGCCGTCGTGGTAGACCGCGGCGAAGCGAGGCAAACATGGCCAAAAATCGCACAAAACAGAGATGTTTGGAAGCAAGTCTTTGCCCAGCAATGGGACACAATGTAAGTTAACAAAAAAATAAACCCTGTGCGCAAATGTTCTCTATGTACTTATTACCCCTGCCATAGTCTGCACAAAACACCCAATAATAATGTTTAATTATTTCATTAAAATCTAAATGTCATTATATGAAGGTAAAGAGATTTTAAAATCAATCAATCTAATACTTTTAGCTAATGTCTCATTCAACTAAAAGACGTCTAAGTAAGTAAATTGCAAGATAATGAAAATTATAATAATTATTTAATTAAACAAGTAGTGTAAGTATTTAGGTATCTACCTAATTAAAGTAAGTAAGTAACGACTTACTAAACGGCTTTTTACCCGTAAAATATCTTGGCTTGCTTTCCTATTTTATGTTTGTTTGCGCGGCAATCGTTTGCAACTTGTGTATTCTATGTACCAACAGTAAAGTCATATCTTCGTCAATTTTCAAATTCTCTCCCATAACAAGACAAGACACAACATGGCAGAATACTCTTCCCTCTCCTATAGGTACTATCTAGCACCAAAAGAGCATCTCCTTGCAGAGTATAACATTTCGTGGTCACTTGGAAGTCCATGGAACCGTCTCCAGACACAAGTGGGTAGATATAACTCAAACCTAGTAAAGTGGGGCTTCCTCGACTGAACGGCAGTAGGGTGTGGTTGTGGAGCTATGTCACAAACCATGCTCCACCTCCTATCCTGCCCTCTGTGTCTTGAAACATGCAGTCAAAGTGACCTCTGCGCTGCTACCGACAACGCCGCGGAAGTGGCAAAGTTTTGGGCCAAAAAGATCTAAAATACAGTCGTGCTAACTGCAGCGACACGAAAAGAAGAAGCACTGAGCATACTACCTAATGCGTAGAAAACTATATTTAATTACTTGAAACTTAACAAAGATCAAAACAGCATTGTAACACCCTTGACCAAAATCGAGTTGACATCAAACATTTCAACCTAAAACCTTTAAACCGCCTGAAAGTGGGAAAATGCCAAAAATGGGCCGTTCATTTAGGTATTTTCTAGTATTAGAGAAAACGGGCATTAGTGCCATTACATACCTAACGAGTTTAGTTTTACTTCACCGTAATCGGAAGTGATCTTCGAGTGCGACTTAGAAGTGATCAAAATCATAATCAAAAGTCATTTATTCAAACTAGGCTAAGAATCAGCACTTTTCGAACGTCAAAATAACAAAAGACAGTCCCCCAAAACGCCCGCCCTTCACCACTTCCTAGTGCTTTCGCTGGGGAGAAGAAGTGGCGCAACAAACTCCCCACAGCTGTCTGTCATCAGTAGTGCAATAGTGTTTTGTTATTAGTGTGTTAAAGTTGTACCTAATTGGTGTTGTTAATTAAAGTGTCTATTTTTTGGTTATTAAATCGGCAGTTTTTATTGTCACGAACCCCAAGCTCGTAACAATTCGTAAGTATCTAAGTATGCCTAATGCCAACGCAACAATATAACATAAATCACATGGCCACGCGGAAAATGCAAACTCTTGTATCATTTTCAGTCGGCACGCGAGCTCGGGGTATAAATAAATTTGGAATTACATTAAACGACCATGATGGCCGAGCATTGCAGTAAAATATACCTAGGTACAGCTACAACAACAACAGACTCGCTGACCTAAATTGATTCGTGAAACAATCAAGCTGATGGGTATTTTTGCCTCAAAGTGGTGGCCCAAGAAGAAAACTATTTCCGGAAAGATATTAATTCGATTAAAAGTAAAAATAAATAATATCATTTGTATAAATTGATTTATGTACATATAATATTAAGCGATCTAGATACTTACAAAAATTTTAAGTAGTTCTTTTTAATATTCACGTCAATTAGTTAATAAGATTTTGTGCGAATCTCGAACAATGCAGGGCCTTGTCTGCAAGAGCACTTACGTATTCAGAACTGTCTATACCTGAGGCCTACCTCAGGTATAGACAGTTCTGAATACGTAAGTGCTCGATCGACTTTTGCAGACAACCTTTACAGTCCCTAGACTGTAAAGGTTGTCTGCAAAAGTCGATCTTATGTTGTGCAGGCTGGCAGAAAAATAACTATAGGTATGCATTCGAATTTCGAACATTCAAGCGAACTTTGAATGAACTTTCTAATTATTCCTAGTAGGTTTTTTGTTTCGAAAAACAGTGACAGAATGGGCGCGTTGATGTCAACACATTCGCTTGGAATAAATTTAATAATTTAACGTTGTATCATTTGAACGCCTCCAACGCCTACCCGCTGAAGAAGAGACAATGTTTAGTATTTATCGTCATAGTGTAGGCCTTCTCGGCTCCTTGAAAAGCCTTAACTATAACCTACCTCTTTTGTTTAGAGAGATCCGCAGGAGAAACAAAATAACCGACATAGCCCGAAGAAATTGCCAAACTGGCAGTGGGCAGGGCACAGAGCTCGCAGAACAGATGGCCCATGGAGCCGAAAAGGTCCTGTGGTGGCGACCGCGTACCGGAAGACGTAGCGTTGGATTGGAAGGCCTCCCGCTAGGTGGACCGATGGCCTTGTGAAGGCCGCAGGAATCCGCTGGATGCGGAAAGCACAGAACCGGTCTAAATGGCGGTGCTTGGGGGAGGCCTTTGTCCAGCAGTAGACGTTTCGGTTGAAATGATGATGATGAATAATGACTTTTGTTTCGTGAATTTTTAAATCAGTAAGGTACCTAGCCAAAGAAATAGCAGGGGATCGAGGAGGGGGGGGGGGGGCAGAGGAAGGGCTCAGGGGTTCAGACAGGAATATATCGATATGGTATATTTTTTTTGTGTGGCATTTCTCAGGTCAACCTAGGAGGTTGTCGGCGTCTTAGTATGCCATCCTTCCCGGAAACACCACTAAACAAAATAAATTAAAATTCTTAATGTTTTATTAAGTAGTTTCCTTTTTTTACTTACTTTGCCCTCCCTTTACATTCCAAAATAAATAAATAGATAAGTACATAGGTCGTACAATAACACAGCGCCTATGTAGGTACCTACCACAAACATATTAAGTGAACTCCTTTACATTTCAATTCAAATTGTGTAATTTCAAGAGCTCACAGCTATTTCCATTGTTTAAAATAAATAGGTAACGTTCATTCCTTTTTCTAATGATATGCGGAAATCACATAATGTATACATGTATGTGCCTACATAAACAATTGTTACTTAGGTACCATACGTTTACGTAGAGTAAGTTTATATGTCAACAAGTGTTGTTTTTCAGTGCACGTATATATAAAAAAAAAAAAAATTTGCTTCTAAATTGGTCAGGAACGAGACAGATTTATCAACAAAACGCACTGACTAGATACTGATAGAGAGAGACTGTTAAGATAATTAAGATTATTTGTGCTAAAGTACATTCACAATAGATATTTACCAAGTCATGTGAGTAGATATCTGATTAGGCAATTCTTATATTTTCCCTTTGTTAAGTGCATAAGCCTTATGGCTCCTGGTAATCTTTACCAATATAATAAAGATGAAGAGTTTGTTTGAACGTGCTTAACTCGGAACTACCAGTCGAATTCTAAAAATCTTTTTGCATTTGATAGCCCAATTCTTGACGGAAGGCTATTTAACGCCACGACCCTTAGAGGAGCCGAGCACAAAGAAGAAAAGTCAGAAAGAACGCTAAGCGAAAACGAAGTAACGGGCCACGGCTGTAGTATATACAATTATACAGGTTGAAATTGAATACCTACATGCGACAAATCGAAATGGGAGATTGTCCTCATCATTTTAAACAACTTTTAGTATGGGACCAAACCTGAAATCGCGAAAAAAAAACAGCTGTTCCCTACAATTTGACGAGTTATGCGAACATAAATGCAAGTAGCATTTAAAAATTACACGATCGCTCTAAAAATAGGATTGTCCTTTACCCTATACGTCAAACTATCTATTTCAGCGCGTCTTGGATTTATATAGAATTTGCAAAAGCTACCAAGCTATTGCCATTTTGGTAACATACTTTTATTACTAGGTTCTTCTACTCTCTTAAGAGTCGTGGAATCATGAATATATCTCTTAATCTTAAGTAAGATTTGTTCCATAAGCACTTTTCCATAAGAGACTTGTTCTTATGGAACTAAATCTAACTTGAAGAGATAATAAATATTAATGATTCTAATGACTAAAATTCTGTAAATACATATTATTTTCTATTATAGTCGCGAATCATATTTTGATCAAGATACAACCTGACACAGACCTGCAAATTGCAAAAAACGTAAGAAAACGGTCTACCACTGCGCATTTAGGTACCTCATTTGGAGCCTCTTTGACGTCAATCGTACAGGTAGATGTGTGACGTACCTACCTGATTGTATACTTAGCGTATGTAAACATACCTACCGAGTACATAATCTTTACAGGTACAATAGTCAATATAGATAGGTCGGTTTATTACCTGAATAATCTGTTAATCTTGGAGTTTATGCTTTGTGTGCAGCTGTGTGTATGTATGTATTTATTGTAAGTATCGCTCATTTGGAGAAACATCCACGTAACTGGTACTTTTTTTGTTTTTTATACGTCTATGCTTTCCTAACGTAAATACGCTTTCTAAGTGCTTTAGCATGTTTAACAAATTTTTGTGAAGGGCGGGCGTTTTGGGGGACTGTCTTATGTAATTTTGACGTTCGAAAAGTGCTGATTCTCAGCCTAGTTTGAATAAATGACTTTTGATTTTGATTTTGATTTTTGGGAACAAATACATTTACGTCCATGTTTCTCCAAATGAGCGAAATGTAAATGGTACACTAAAAACCTGCAGTACCTACCTACTGTCTCTCCTTCACCCTATACTCCATCTAAAGGTTGTCTTAAAAAGTATTAGTACTATTAATCATTCTGTGCTAAAGGCCTCCTAGTTTAGCCTTGGGAGTGATGATTTTTTCAATAATGTAATTCAAACAACAAGTAGGTAAATTGTTCACGCACAAAAACACGAATCGCAGACGTCACTCAAAAAGCAGCCAAACTCAAATGGGACTGGGCCGGACACGTTTGCCGCATAGGTATCGGATACATACAGGCCACCACAGCTTGGGTCCCTGAAAACATCCAATGGCATCGCGGATATCCAGGTGAAGATGGCGGGACGAACATAACTTAAGGGATTAGTCCATATTGGTTCAGGATCGAGTTGAGTGCAAAAAGGAAAGGGAGGCCTTTGCCCTGCAGTGGGACAATACAGGCTGAATATTATTATTACTTATTATTTTTTTGAAAATATGATAAGATTTAAAGATGAAACCTATTACTACTAATTCCCTTTAGTGAGTGATTGCGTAAGAATTAATTTAATTTAATACTTTAAGCACACAAATGTACAGAGGCGGACTTAATGCCATAGGCATTTTCTACCAGTCAACCTTTGGGTGATGTAGAGAGTCGGACAATTAACTCTAAAGTTCTTCTCGATACTTGAGTTTATTAGGTAATAAAATCTACCCTCGTCCTGTCGTTTGTCGAGAAAACAATCTGTCGCTCTAAAATACGTCGAGCTGACGCAGGTGGGAACTATAGGTACCTATTACGTGCTAGAACACGTAAAATTTCACAAGGTAGCTGATTATGAAATTATTTCCATTGAGCAGGTAGCATAATCAGCATGTATAACGTTCCCACTGCTGGGACACAGGCCTCCTCTCTATCAGATGGAGTGGGCCATAATCTCCACACGGGCCCAGTGCGGGTTGCTTAATGCCAGATGTCCTCGAATTTTCGATTCTAGGACATGACCATGACGGTTTCCTTACGATATGTTCCTTCACCGCTTTGTCGAGTAGTAAGGTCCTTATTCATAATAGTTTCACGTGGAAAACCTAGATTCAAAGGTCAGCGACCTTTACAACACACAATTACTGTAATTTACAATGCTAAGTAGTTATATGCAAAGTATACTCGTAGTACGGTACTGGGTACTATCGTAAACACTCCCGCCTGACCACCACTAAATTCATTTTTGCTTGCACTAAAGAAATAGAAGCGCTCTCTAGCCCCGCGCCAAGGTCAAATAGTTCGTCCGTAAAAATTCAAAAAATTAGTAATGTGCTGCGTCACTAAGCTGCGCAGTGCAGGTTGCAACTAATTGCGTTATCGCTTTCCTAATAGGCAAATGGCTTGGCGCCAATGCAGGATTTAGGCTAAAAAAAGGTTATGTGATTATTTGGAAAGGGCCGCGATGGTAATAGCACAATTTATTGTTTTATTTCCGCTGCAGTTTTAAACAATAGATTTTACTAACATGTATTTACGGTCAGGGAAATAAATTGTTAAGAAAAATAACAAAATTTCAATTACCGGTAGGTATACCTACTCTAATCACAACTGTCATTCTTTGACAGTTTATAGAATATAGTACTTACGGCAAATTGACGTACACATTAAATACAGCATAGGAAAATCTAAAATTCTAAATGTGTATGTTCCTTTTCTACTTTGCATTTAAGTTTATATTCAAGGAAAATACCATTTATTCATTACCTATCTACGTAACTTATACACACCTACAAGTGGAAAAATAACATGATTGAAGGATGGTAAACCACCAAAGTTAAGTGCGTAGGTATCTACTCGAAACAAATTATATAGCGCATACGCAGTAGGTAATGATGTTCTGCGGGGTAATTGCGTAACACACTATCAGTAGCAATGGGCTTCATTTTATTTTGACAGTTCAACAACATTCATTGCGTTATTTACGTTGTTCAGCAGACACATTTTTTGAACATATGAAGCAATGGATTAGCAATATCTTTCAGAATGATTCAGATTGAGATCGATAGTGTGTTACGCAATTAGGGCGCATAATCCTTTTTGTTATTTAAGTACCTACAACCGTCTCGATTGGTAGCTACTTTCCTCAGATTGCTCAGATTCCAGTAGATTCAAATGTATAGGAAGATGGAACATTTTATCTATTTCTTTTCGGAATTTTCCAGTAGGTACCTATCTGCTCCATTTTTTTCCTACCATACCTCCCTTTGGATTATGAAACATACAGGAGTATTTTTTTTCAATTCGGTACCACTTCTACAAAAACAGCTCATACCAAACTTTAAAAACATCTAAGCATACTTTTTTAAATCGCAACGTTGCCTTTTCACATCATTCCTCAGCCTATCACATTATAATATTTATAATACATTAAAGAAATATAATTTATGTAGATACATAGGTACTTAATTTAATCAATCGGTTTAAATATGAATAGTCGCAGGCGGTATGTACCGATCCCCACAGATGAAACATTGCCACACCCTTCTAGACCTTTTCCTTGATATCGTAACATTCGTAACTGATTGAAAATAATCGATAAAGCTAATACCTACTCTGATAAAGAAATGACTCGATAATATTCATACGTCATAATGAAAATCCTTATCACAAGACCGTTGTGAAATATCGAAATAATAATCATGAGCGAAAATACCTAACCTCCTGGATGGCGGCATATTATGTATGTAGGTACAGCCAGGGAAATTATTGTTGTGCCCTAGAATCTGTTTCGAGTAGGTTCCTTAGAATGTTTATAAGATTTTAATCATCATGACATGTTATTTTTCCACTTTTAGCTGTGTTTAAGTTACGTAAGGTCTATTCCAATTTACGTTTCCAATTGATGTTATTTCAAGTTAAACAAATACATATCAACTTTATCTCAGTGGTAATTAAGTGGATTTCAGAATGACTAGCATTATTTAAAAAGTCTTAAAAATGTTTGAAGTTGAATCGTAAACTGAACTTTATTGTGTAGGAATTAAAGTTATTAAATAGATATAGCCTCTTTTGTCAGTGAAAATAATTGTTCCTAACCCTATATCAATTTCCCGTGTTATAGCCATTTTATACAACTGTCAGAAAATGACGTTTGTAGTTTCCATGACTTCCCGAAAGCCCCGAAAAACCGAACGCCCGAAAGTCTGACAACCAGTCATAACAAGGGGTATCGTATTACCCAGTAACTGGGTTGTGAAGGTCAGACAGGCAGTCGCTCCTTGTAAAATACTAGTACTCAGCTGCATCCGGTTAGACTGGAAGCCGACCGCAACAAAGTTGGGAAAAGGCTAGGCAGATAATGATGAGTTTCCATGACTTTACATAATGTTATGCTTATGTGCACATTTGCAAAACTATTATTAATGCAAAACTATTATTACCTAAATAGGGACTTCGCGCGCAAAATAGTGAGCTGCCAGCATTTTCTATACCTAGTTGATTTAGAATAATCTAGTAGGTACCTACTCATGATTGATGTATTGTAGTAAACAATCTTTTATAATATTTGAATTAATTAGGTAGGTGTGACGCAGATCTACATCTGTTTATTTCTATATGTGTCACGGAAACCATTATACGAGTACCAACCACAGACACGCTTATGGATCAGGTAACCGGTTTAACAAGTTACAGATTTGCATTGTTTTTGACCTAGGCCGACTGACATTCCAATTAAAAGAAAACCTTGTCTTTAAACACAAGAAACATCTCTGCATTGATTCAGAAACAAAACCATTCCATAAAATAATCTAGGTACTCGATAATATAAAAAACTTAAATTCACTGACAGACAAGGCACACTGTTATTCTATATGCATGAAAAATTTGCACAAGAGTTCCTCAATATGTCGCAGCCAACTGGTTTAATTAGCTGTTTAGTTAACCGTCTAGCCGTTCAACTAACGCGTGCGAGCCGAGAGAGCGAAGCGAGACGAGCACTACTTCCAAAGGCCTGCGACAGATACATAACTTGATGGAAGGAAGAATTTTTTTAAATTTATATCTTAGAGCGATGAAAGTTTGTATGGAAATTCGTCATTTTTGCCGAACCCCATATTTGGACTCGCAGTGTTGATTAAACCTAATATAGCCTACGTATACAAGCAGCATGCTATGCATATAATATTCATTACAACTACAATTTACTGACCCGATTGTTTGTATTATTCACAACAAAACATCTAGAGTCTGACTAAGCAAGATGGCTTCTTCCTCTTCTCCTTTGTTGTAAGATTCTATTGCGCAACTGATGTGCCACACCTCCCGACGCGACGTAGAGCATGTTTGGCATAATTATATCACAGGTAGGTAGAATGAAATTTTAGCATATTGTGATTCAATATTCATGCTAATTTAAGAATATTATAAATATGTCTTGATACCTACTGTTATCGCTAGGGTTTATTATTGAGAAATTGAGCCAAACCCGTTAATTAAGTACTTATTCTAATATTAAACTGTGATTAATCTATGTTTGTTTGTGCGAGCGTGTTGTTCTTCTAAACTACTCAACGGATTTCGTTACGGTTATCGCCATAATTTAGAGAATTTATTCAAGAGGGATTATGTGTATAATACATTAGTTATAAACGTACACATAATAATAGAAATCTAGATAATTTGTCAAGTCGTAAATACCGTAAAGAACACTCAATGTTTCTCGATTTGTTTCTAAATACCTACACACAAAGCGTGGAGAAAGCTATATAAAGTTCACACAAGGCCTGTTATATCACATGACTAAAGTGACAAAGTTATATGCTTTGCAATGAACTGATGATGTCTACAACTAACAAAGGTCTAACCGCAAAATGTGTATTTTTTTATTTTATTTTAAATGGGTTCGCTCTTGACTCTAGTCTAGGTCAGAGGTGACATGAGGTGGTATGTCTAAAAAAGAATCTACAAAGGTTTTTGCCATCGATATTTTGTACTAACGTAAATTAAGCAGAAAAAATTAAAAAATAAGATTTTATGAATAGTTGTTCATTCATACAATTTAATAATACTTAATAAGGACTTTATCTACAACCGGACTTTGGAGTCCAAATCCATACTAATATTATAAATACGAAAGTGGGTCTGTCTGTCTGTTACCTCTTCACGCTTAAACCGTTGAACCGATATAGATGAAATTTGGTATAGATAGTTTGAGTCGCGGGATAGTTTTCATCCCGATTCGATATTCCCACGGGATCGACACACATGCGGGTGAAACCGCGGGGCTCTGCTAGTATATCTATATAATTAAGTTGAAATCCCGTTCGTTGGAACAAACTGCGACAGATCAAGCTATAGGGGAAGGGAGCCCAAATCGGGTACCCCGCCTAAAGCGGGTAAGTCCCTGTGTATGTTCGTATCAAGCGTTAGTGTGAATGTGTGAGTGCAGCACAAATGGCTCATAGGCGACCAATCAACGGCAGTCGGCTCGCTTCTGCAGGGCACCTAGGTTCAAGGCAAGACGAAATTAAAGTTTTTTGCTATATTTTGAAAAAAAAATGGCTATAGATCAGGTCAGAATACTCGAAAATGGTACGCAATATGTCCTTAATTGCTTTATAATATGATAGTACAATAGAAGTACTGCTTTAGTTGATGAAAACTTTTATTGTTACATGTTTTGATTTAAAGGTTATGATACTTTGAGTTAAAAACGTGCTCTTGGGCAAAACGGGTAGGGGTAAAGCGGGTAGGTAACTGACAACAGTATTAAGCTGCTGTAGTGCGGCAGGCTCATTTGTACCCCCATTTATAATATTTGGGAGAAAAAGAATGGTGAGCAGATTACAAGATGGGGCTCCAACTGGAATGGCATTTACTTGCATGGATAACGGTTGGATTAACGGGTCAACATTTTTGGAGTGGTTGCGGCACTTTGTGGAAATGACGAGGCCAATACAAAATAAAAAGATTTTGTTGGTAATGGAGTCCAAGAGTCCCATAAATTAATTTGTTAGATGTATGGTAATATAGAGTCAACCAATCTCATTAATTTAGTCTTTAACCCGCTTTGCCCAAATGCTTTACCTGTTTTAGGCCCTCCTTACGGGCAAGACGGGTAATTTGAAGAACTCAGTTTTTTATTTTTTTATTAATTAGTTTTTGAAGAAAATGTTTAAGTTTATCGTTGATTTTATAGTCTGATAGACAACGAATTATAAGAGTACAAATTCATGTTCATTTTGTTGTTGTTTGTTTTTATTTTTTATTTAGAACCTTAGCTTACCCGCTTTGGGCTCCCTTCCCCTAATTACATTTCCAGTTTTAGCTGACCTCGCTTTGTATAGGTTTTTCGTACAATCATAATGCTGGACTGATTTGGCTATTTTTTTACTTTTTAAATGATCGTAATACTTTTAGTCAGAATTTAGATTTGTGAAAAAAAAAAAACTGAAAAGCTTCCAGGAATATTCTCAAATTCGGGATTTTTGTATGAACACTTTTTATGATAGGACAATGTCTGTCGGGTCAGCCAGTACCTAGAAAATAAATATGTAGGTAATAAGGTCAACATGATGAATAATATTATTTAGGTACTTATGTGCCATGTATTGTGTACATCTTTTGTTGCAGATCCTAAACTAATAAATAAACATACAATAACTATTTGGTTGGTAAGTGTCATGCTTGAAAACAATATTCTGATAATCTGTTATCGACACACTATTTGCACTCACAAAATAACAACAAAGATAATTTAACTGCGTAGGCACCAAGGGAGGTACTAAAGATTATTGAATTGTTGTTATGAATCCTTCGTCCTTCGACTTCGACCGCTTTTGATTGCATGTTTCGCAACAATTTTATTATCAGTCCCTGTATCCTAGTTATAGTCTATGTCTAGACTCCTTATCCTGCCTATAACGCTATGATTAATCGTACTCTCACAGTCAATGCGTAAATTAAATAATTATAATTATGTACACCTTCGTCACCATCGTAGTGAGGAAAGTTTTGAGAATGAATGTGTGTGAGGCATGGTATGGATTAGGCGAAGACCAAGGAAACGATGGATGAACCGTGTGAAAGGTGACTACCGAGATGATGACTAATAGACTAAATAACTCATAGAAGTAAGTATAGAAGAAAGAGACATGTTGCGCCGACCACAAATAAATTGGGATTTTGGAATACGGTTAGGAAGGTTATGATGACCAAAATGGGTCGATGATGAGCTACTTAACCTAGTACCTACCAAGTCGGTCAAACTTTAATTCAGGATTTTTTGAAGGAAAACTTTCTAATAACTGGCCCACACAATGTTACCATCCTTATACAGCTACGTCATCAATCAGTATTTTTAGAGCTAAATAGGTATTATTATAGTTTTCCTTAATCTCGGAATACGCAATGAATTACTAATAAAAATTAATTTGCTGAATTACTTTACGATTTCTTTCCGGTTCGGTTCGATTCGGATGAGATCGCATAAAAAGTCTTACCAATTTCCAACATAATTATGACATACTGAAAGACTTTTAAAACCTCCAAATATGGCTCCATTGCTTAAATAAACAGTTTTTTTTTTAACCTGCTGCGTCCTGAGGCCTACGTCAATAGCAGTCGTTGACCTACGTTTGACATGTAAAATGTAAAGATGTGCATGCGCATGCACCTGCAATCACGCATTAATGTAGCTAGGTAGGTACGTGAACTTTATACACCCTTCACTTGTTTTTATTGAATTTGTTTTGTTTCTTCGTGTTCCAGAACATTCTTTCGACCTTTTATGACGAATCAAAATGTGCTGCGTATAAATAATACGGTTGTTTAGTAAACAAGCATCATCAAATTGGACTTTCCGTAGGAAAAACCTTTTACAAAAAAAATATCGTAATGGTTGTATCATCGAATATTTACATACCCTTAGAAAACAATGTGCAACAACAATACAAAGGTCGACTTTCAATTGATTTTTGGGTAACCACGACACCAAAAAACAATTGAAAGTAAACTTTTCTAAAATTATTCATTTTCTATATCTTTGCATTGAAATTGAAGCAAAAGAAAAAAACATTCGCAATAATTTATCTCAGTACCTATAAAGGACAAGAATAGGTTGTGTGGATAATAAGGTGTCCCATGATGCCTACCATGGAGGAGGAAGGAGGCCTACCATGATCTATTTAAAAACGATTCAAAAGCAAGACATTTCAGTTTAGGTTCTTAAACTGCATCGTTCAGTCGTACCATGACGTCCAATACGCTCAGCGGAATTTGGATCGTTGAAAGTGAATGAGCTAGTAAGTGTAAGAGCTCGTGGTAGGTATCCCGATGGCACGGCCTAAATTGAATCGTGGTACGAATTAGCAGAACAGTTCAATTTAGGTCCTAAAGTGGATCGCGTTAAGAGCTCGTGGTAGGTATGCAGGTCTGTGTAGGTATGTAATTAGCGAGGAAACAAGTAAAACTTGTCAACTCGTGCGCAAATATTATAATTGCAAGTACAGGGTCCATGGACAATAAAAACCAGTATATACAATAATTTCTAGAAATCCCTGAACTTGTTTTTTTCTGATGTATACATACTTAGGTACATATTTACAGTAGCAAAATTGGTGGAAAATCGGTAGGTGACATAACTAATGAATGAGTAGGTACCTAATGATGAATTGATGACAATTTGATAAACAAAATGGCCGTACTTTAAGTCCGGAAACAATGGCCACAGCCCCTTCGATCAATGATAGCACAGCCCACAATCAATTGATAATTTTTTAAAGTTTAACGAATTAGTACTTGTAACAAAATGTTGACCACGCTGAAAATACCCAATAAAATCAAGTGCAAAACCTTCGTCTACGCGTAAGAATTAATTGAAAATAACAATAAGTGTTAAATATTTTAAAATTTGAGGTGTTTATCTACCAAAATCAATTTTTTTATTTTTTTTTACTACTTACTTAATTGTAGTAAAATATCTAAATAATGCCATTTAAACTTAAATTCGTTTGTCCGTGTAGATAAATAGGTGATAAATAACGGTGTATTTAAAAAGAAACTGTTTTAGACCGTGAAATTTGGAGTGAGAAATTGGGGAGGAGAAGATGGGAATAGTAGGTGACTTTGGAGAAAATATACTTGACCAGGCTAAGGCCCACCCGTGGCTTTAGCCTTAGTGATGATAATGATGATAATTCGGTAGGTTTTACTTTTTAGTATCCTTTATCATGTTTATCGCTCTCTTATTAGACCATAAGCCATTGACTTATAATTACTAGAGTTTAGAACCCAGTCATAACCGGACTTTACGATAAAAACATATCAAGAGGTGCTGCAAAAATGCGGTTTGCATTAAAAAATAAACTGCGCACAAGCGCACAGCTCTCACGAGTTCAAACAAGGTCGGTCAAAGTCCAATTTCGGTTTGTCGCATTCGGACCGGCTGGTGGCGGCTGCGTACACCGTAATCAACAATCCAACCATATGTACCTAGATGATAAACATTTTACAAATTGTTTGCACGCTTTTTTCAATGAATTGAAGAGTCTACTGCGTAGTACCTGTTTTTTTAATCGATTGGTTTTCATGTTCTTGCAATCGACTTGATGTTATCGAATCTTCCACTAACAAATTTCTGTGAACTCCGTTTAACATTTACCAAATATTTATTACCTACTAGCTTTCGCCCGCGGCTTCGCTCGCGAGGTATGTCGATAAATACTATCCTATGGATCCCCGGGATGGAATTTATCTCTCTGCCAAATTTTAACGGAATCCGTTTAGTGATTTAGGCGTGAAAAGGTAACATACAGACAGACAGACTTACTTTCGAATTTATAATATTAGATATGGACTACCTACTCCATTTTTATGCGTGGCTCGAAACACCAGTTGGTCCCGGCTGTCATTCGTAGATCTTTGACAGTCGGGTAGTCTAAAGCCCAAAAGTTTGACAACCAAGGAGTATCGTTTTACCCAGTAACTGGATTGTGGAGGTCAGATGGGCAGTCGCTCCATATAAAATACTGGTATTCAGCTGCATCCGGTTAGACTGGAAGCCGACTCCAACATAGATGGGAAAAGGCTAGGCAGATTGACCTATTCCATTTTCGTCTAGAACTTTCAAATATTTAGGATTTCCCTGTCCTTTGTACCATCAAATAAAGTAAAAGCTGTGTGCCTGTGTCAATAACACCGCTACATCGGCATTGGCACCGTGCCATGCCATACGTCACACTACAAACAGCATTTTGCAGCATGTCTGCATGAATATTGTTTCGATTTCGATATTCAATATCACTGAATTGTAAATATCCTTAATATAGGCAGAAAGTTCGAGATTATGTTTCAACTGTAAGTCCCATATATGTTAGGTATATGCGTTCGCCCGTGGACTTCGAGTGTAACTGATTTTAAAACCTACTGAACAACTTTCAAAGCCACCTTAGAGTGCTAGTAGACGCTAGCTAGTAATCTTTTAGAAGGGTAAACCCCATGCCTAGTTTAGCAGCTTTTATTTATTCTAAACCGGATACCATCAAACATAAATACCAACTTAATAAACACTTTTAATGTCAAGGGTAGATAGATGGTGCGTTGCCAGACCAATAGCCAGGTGGGTGGAAGACCTATACAGAAGATTTGACTAGCCTGTGCTAGTGTCACCATCCCCTTTTTTTTTTTTTTTTTTTTTTTAAGGATGGGAAATCATCCAATGACCCCTCCCGCTCTGGGTGGAGCGGAAGGGAGTGTCAGACTCTTACTGACTAAAACCCATCCGTGTTCCTTCCTTAGCCCTTTATGTTCCGGGGCAGCGGTAACCCTTTCGGACAATCCCGCTGCCCCGGCAGGCTTCGGCCCTAACGGGCCCCTCCGTGTCTGCTGACAGCTCTTTGAGGCGCGCGTGGAACACATACGCGCCGTCCGGCACGGGCCTGGTCCTGATCGGACGGCAAGCTACCCATTACTCGCCGTCCGCAGGCCCGCGCCTACGGTGGCCGGGAGTCGTCACGCGGCTCCCGACGCCCGGGGCGTCTACCGCGGCGGCTGGGACGGGCGGCCCTCTCGGCTCTCTCCCTCGCCCATCCCGCCACCTCCTTCGCTAGCATGACTGCTTCGCAGAAGGAGGTGACTGCCTCCCACTCCCTCTCGCTCCGGACCATGGTTTGAACCAGGGCCGGGCGCGAGAGGTCGCCGCTGCTGCCGATCGCCTCTACGAGGACACGGCGGTGCTCCGCCCAAGCGGGGCAGGCCTCCACCGTATGCTCCACCGTGTCCTCTAGGCGATCCTCGCAGTGGTGACACCCGGGCGTTTCCTCCCGCCTGATGATGTGCAGGAACCTCCCGAAACATCCGTGTCCGGTGAGGACCTGCGTCAGGCGGTAGGTGAGGACGCCGTGACGCCTCTCTAGCCACTCCTCAAAGAGGGGCCTTACCGCCGCTATCGTGGCGTGCCCTGCGCTGGGTTGCGACAGTCGCTCTTTCCATGTCGCCATGAGATCGCGCCGGAGGTCCGTCCGCTCCGCAGCGATTTGCCGCGGAAGCGGGTTTTCCCCCCGGCGTAGTGCCTCCGCGCGCCACTCATACAGGCGCGCGAGGACTATCGCCTCCAGATCCCATGGCGGCAGTCCGGCAAGGAGGCTTGCCGCCTCGCCCGAGATCGTGCGGTATCCCCGGATAAGCCTTACGGCTACCACCTTTTGGGGCGCGTTCAGAAAGTGTGCGGCTCGTCGCCGCAGTGAACGCGCCCATACCGGGGCCCCATATAGGGCCATGGACCGCACGACCCCCGCGTAAAGCCTCCGGCAGGAGGCGTTTGGCCCCCTCAGGTTGGGCAAGAGCCGCTTGAAGGCGGCCCCGGCCCGTTCCAGTTTGGGAGCCAAACGTCGGAAGTGCTCGACGAAGTTCCACCGGCTGTCGAGGACGAGACCCAGGTATTTCATCGTTGTCTCGACGCCGATGTGAACCCCTCCTACCGTTAATTGGGATCCCGGAGGTGGCCCGTTCCGAAGCCCATGAAAGGACATGGCCACGGACTTGTGCAATGCCACCTCGAGACCCAGTTGCCGGATCCTCTCCACGACTGTCGCAGACAACGTCTCAGTTAAGCGGTTGGCCTATAGTATAAACAACACAAGTAATTTAGTTAATCAGCCTACCTATGCCAAGACAATTAATCGATAAAATAAAAACGTTGTAGGTAATTGATCAATTGTTTTGTATTATTTCTACTTACCTACCTAACCATGTTGTATATTAATAAGAAAACTGTTTGAGTAGTTTTTTTTTTTATTAATGGCAAAGTACGTATTGACCATCTACAAAGGGTTCTATTTATACATATTTATTTTCATGAATGAAAATTTAAAACGTCAAAGACTTGCAGAACTTGCAGAGTCTAGCTTTGTCGTTGCTACACACGGCGACACACCAAGCTATATACATTTCCAGTTTTAGCTGACCTCGCACTGTATAGGCTTTTCGTGCAATGTGAAGTCAGCTTATACTGGAAATTATATGTCGTAGTGCGTACCTATACTATGTCACCAATCACGTTGGCGGAAAATAGAAAATGTCCTCAATATTATTTGCGTCTGTACGACACAGTTGTTTAACAAAGCAGGTAGGTAGACCAGCAGTGCTATTCTGTAAAATTCTCACCGTGAAAACTTAGGTGAAGTGGATGTGGAATGACAGCCCACTTCACCATAGTTTTCACGGTGAGATGTTTACAGAATCGATCGGCTGAACACATAATAAGAAGTAAGTATGATTTGATAACACTTTAATAAAAGACGTCATTATACGTAATTTTTTTTTAATAGGTACATCCGTACAATTTAAGTACTTACGAACACTTACAGCGAGCAGCACTTTTAACCTTGGTCGATTAATTGATAAATTATTCGAGAATTAATTGCAGCTGTTTCAATGTTCATCCAATGGATTACCTAACGTATTGGAAACGAAACATGTAAAGTGATAGAATATACTTACCAGAATGTACGCAATGACTGTAGTAGTGGGGCATTGACCCTGTTTTCGTCTCTAGAATGTTCTGAGTAACCTGCAACAGTAACTAACTGTAATACCGATGCGCCTTAGTACCTAGATAATAAGGCGTAAATGCACCAAGCAAGTGCTGTCTCATTCTACAAAGTCATTAGTACCTACACATGTGCTATCTACCTATATTTAACGAGTCCTTGAAACCCATCGTTAATGTCTTAAGCTCTGTTGGTTTAAACAGAATGTAATGGTAGGTACCATTGTTGTTTGCGATATAAATCATATAGTGCAAACAAGTTTGACTGACAAAACGTTAAGTTTACCGAACATGTGTGACAAAGACAAATCACGGCAAACAGGGCTTTGCGCCGCAGTCGCTTACGTCTTTCTTGATAACGATGACTGTCTTTATGTAAACCTGTTATTTACCCACGTATGAAAAATATGCGAATAAGAACGACGTAAGCGTCTATCAAAGTATTTCCGCATACGGACTGTATTTTGTCTGTTGACCTGTTGTATGTTCCTTCATATCCGTATTGTATAAATTATTTTTAAAGGTTATAAATATACTACAGTCCGTTCGTCGAGACGGTCGAGTGAATGCGTTCCCAAGAGATACACATGCCAATGCCTATGCGTTACCAATTCTAGTATTGCTACTAGAATTGTCGCACTGACAGGTGATGAGATCGCATTCTCTAATAATGATCAAATTTGCAAAACACGTATTCGTTTGTATGAAACTGACAGGTACAGGTAGGTATAATAGCTCGAATATAAAAAAATACTATTAAGCCTAGTCTTATTCAAACCTAAGCGGTATTCGCTACCGTGTGCGGTAGAGAAAACCGAGTGAGTAGATATGCGGTAATATTACTGTTCACACCAAAGCGGATTTCGCTATCCTTCTGAGGGCACATTCGACCAAACTTTTATACCTAGAATAAGTATAATAAGAGAATAATTATTGAATTTTTGACAGTTAGTACATACTAGAACTGTCAGTTGTCAATTTTATTCCAAGAATAAAAGTTATCTGACTTTGGTAAAATCAGCCCTGAGTAGAATACCGAGTTCGAGTTTCGATCAGGAACAAGCGAAACAAACCTATGCGGTACTATAGCACCAACTATTCCGCTCTAGCCGCGGAACTTGATACTAGCGAAACCCGTGCGGTATGTACGGTGTACCCACAGCGACAGCTAATACCGCTTAGGTTTGAATAGGCGTTTATGTAGACACACCTTACTTCTATTCATTTCATGTGCAGTTATTTGCCCTTGATTTTTAACTGCCCATTTTGAGTGACAAGCCTTCTTTTTTCCCGGAAGTTATTAATCCATAGAAACCCTCTCATCATACCTAATGAACATGAGACTCCAGACAGAGCTCACACCTTTACACCTTATCTTTTTTTAAATTTTTAATTTTTACCTACATATTTGGTTACGAAAATACATTTTCAGTAGACATCGACAGACGGACGCCGGTGCAGTTTCTAAGAAGGGCATTGACCGGCGTCGATAGTTTCATGACCTCCCCCTCAAAAGGCAGAAGAAGTTTAGAATGCGTACAAGGCCGCCGGCAAAATGCCACCTGTAATTGCGTAGACCGCGGGACTGACACACCCATTGCCAAGCCAAGTTATGTGCGAAACGACTTTAAAATTTATAGTTTTACTGAATGACTGTAGCAAAGCAAAATCCTTTGTTCACAACACGGTAAAACCTTACAGTTACGACCAAAAATGCCATAAATTGTCTAAACGAGTCGAATAATCGCTTAAACAAAGGCCGTTGAGGCGTTGCAACACACCTCTTTAATTGTCCACACATTAAGCCGATAAGCACGTACTACAGACGTATTATGTGGAAGAAGTCACGGCTGTATGACGTACCTGCTCGAGTAGGTACAGACGCCAGAACATCAAGCTACTACAATCTGTCAAATTTCTTTAATAGATTTTCAACTTTATCGCTAAAACATAAGATTCAAAGTTGATTGAGAAAATTTGACAGTTTCGGATAGCTTGATGTGCTGGCGTCTGTACAACACTGTCGTATCGGTTGGGCAAACTCGGACTTTGACCAGCCCACCTCGATTGTAGATAGTACTACGACTGCTTTAGGAGGCCAGTATGAGGAGAAATTTTATTTATTCTAATCCAATAAGCTGTTTGCGACCTACACGAAAGAGATAACTTTAATAATACCTAAATTAATATATTCCTATAACTGTTATAGGAATATATTAATTAATATAACGTAACGCCTGTTTATCTCGAAGGGTTCAGCAGAGGTCTTCCTACCTACTAAATTTGATTTTTTTTGAGTGATTGGTCTATTATGGCCAGGCTCAGGATTGAGTTGAATGGAAAAAAGAAAGGGAGGCCTTTGCCCTGCAGTGGAACTGTAGGTACAGGTTTATAATTTTTTTTGTTAGTTAATAGTAGGTAAATAAGGGCAGAGGCCTCTCTCCTCAAAAAATAAATATATAGGTGGATACACTGATTTGGTATTTAAAGGTTGTCACTAAATAATGACAAAATTATGTTCTTTAAAAAAGAACTAGGTATTTCTGTCGGCATTCTAGCCAACAGAGTCAATTAAACTGCGGTTTAGGCAAATATTCTGCCTAGCCTGTAGACTACGTTATGTTTACTTCGCGGGTTCGTGCTGGGGCTTCTGAATCACGTAGTAGATGTTTCAACCAGAACGAAGAGAATTGCAGGTTCAAAACCTATACCTATTTTATTATCTGCAGATTTGCAGACCATGCCCTAGTTCAAAAAATAAGGTACCTACCTACTCGAGATATGGAATGGCACCTTAAAATAAGTACTTGCTACCTGTCTGACTGTGTTATCTTATCATTTAGATGGAAATATAGATAATTTAGTAGGTAAGAAGAAATCTTGATAAAAAGTGAAATCGATAACACTGCAGTAGATAAATTATGTAGTCATATTATTTCATTTATTATATATTAGACAACATTACATTCTCATGAAGTTTCTACGTGCCAATAATTATGGGTTTGTATTTTGGCCAACATTGACACAAAATCACACCTTGGCTAGATCATATAGGCACATTTATCAAGATGACAGTCCTTGGTAATTACTACCTACTTACTTTACTTGACCTGTAAACGGAAAATGTGAATGTCATCTAGTACCTAAATATGCTGATACGCAGATTAACTATGCACACAGTTGGTACCTACGTAACACTTTAACACATAATACGTTCCTTATGCTAATTTACAATATAAATATCTACATTTTAAGCAGTTGTTTATAGTACCTACCTACTTCAAAAACAACTGTTTAAAATGTATGACTAATTTTGAATTATGAAATTATTAATTTACTACTGAATTGGGCTAAATAAACACAATCTGCATTCGCTATTTATTTGAAAAAAACGTAAACAAATAAGTATGAGCTTATGGAAAAATAACTTTAAATTCTACACGATAAAGTTCAGTTTACACTACAACTTCAAAAATAATTATATACGGTTTCAATAGTGCTAGTCACTCTGAAATCAACTTACTAGAAACAGGATCAATTAAATCCATTTAAAACAAAGTTGATATTTTTTAAACTTGAAATAATATTAATTTGAATCATAAGTTTGAATAGACTATACATACGTACATAAACTCACGCCTTCTATACATGGGAGTAGGCAGAAACTACAGAACGTCACCTTTTGCCTCGTTTACGGGTCCTACACTCACGCTGGTTGCGAGTACTACGCACTTGACTAAATAAACTACTTGAATTATAATAATGAACGGAAGTGTATTGTTTGTTATTGACCTGTCATAGAAACACAAAATATCAAATACCTACAGCAAAAGTGATCTATCTGACGCTAGCGCCATCTAGTGTTAAATGATAGCAACGTTATATAGTTTCAAACATTTCCAAAAGCCAAGCTATTCTCGTGATCGATGGTAGCGTAACGACATCTTGAGGAAAATCGAAAAAACTTCAAGATTTTGTATAGTGTCGATCTTTTGACGCTGTGTGAATACTGACGCTCGCTAACACTGCCACTGTAGTATTTATGTCACGCGTTTTCCAGCAAAGATGGCGCCTCAGACTTTAGCTAGAGTTAATGTGTAATGTCGTACACCATGGTCATACTGGTCATAGGATTGAGCTAGAAATACTGCTAACCATGTCAAGGATACAAAAATAATCATCTATTCCGAGGCAAAGAAATTCAATATAATTCTTAAAATTTCGCAACGATTAGGTAAAGAGTGTCTACTTTTCCAATGACAAAAAAGTGATAGCCGAAACGGGATAGACTGATGGGGCATGTGGGGTTCGCGTAGCTCGTAGCAATTCCGCGTAGCGTCGTAGCATAGCGACTGTTGTTCTAGCTAGTTTTTGACCAGTCTTAAAGAGATGGTAGTTACCCCATGATGAATTTACATGTCAACATAATAAGTTACCTCCCCGAAAGGTTAGGCAGAGGTGTTCCTAGTATACCTACATTTCGCAAGTTATGTGACAGAGGCGAGCCTCTTTCCATCAACCGGGAACAAATCTAGACTCCAGGCTGCTATTGACAAATTCCTGACGAAAAACTCGCTTTGCTTTACCGGAACCGCTTTTTTCCCTCAATAAACGTACAAAATTGTAGGTGTCCGTGTATGTAAAAGAGTTACGTATAATATTAATAGTTGATAGCTGACTGTTCACATCGCCGCCGCCGCCCGGCGAGTACTCATTTGCCGCGACGGCAAGAGCTATTATCAAACATAGAACTCCCTCAGCGACTCTGGCTTTTAGGGATGCACACACATGCATGCCATGCTATGCATGCTATTCTCCAATCTCATTATTATTGCATGGAAAGCTTTAAAATATTTGAATCCCGAAATTATACATGTAACGCAATCAGCCTAGGTGTAATAATGTTCCCGCTGTTAGGACTCAGGCTGCCTCTTTGTGAGATGCAGCGACAAGTAATGTGGTGTTTTTGTTCACACAACGACATATCAAGCTATACATTTCCATTATAAGCTGACTTCACATTGCACGAAAAGCCTATACAATGCGAGGTCAACTAAAACTGGAAATGTAGCTTGATATGTCGTAGTGTGTTCATAATTTTACTTTTACAAATTTTTTGCATGCTGAAATAAGTACCTAGGCAAAATATGTGAAACTATTTATAATATTTATGACATTTTACTATGTATCATATTGAGTGCAAAATAACGATATTATATTCTATTCTAAGCGAAGATAAATTATTGATTTACCCAAAGTGGCTGCCGTTACATTGCGTACAGGTACAGTAGGTACTTGGTGAACAGCTACGATGAAGATGATAATTTAAAAAAAGGATTCATAAAAATTTACAATATCCCGACAGGAAAGTAATAAGATTAACAATCAAGTGCGTATGTGGGACCAGCAGTGGTGGCCCAGTGCTAACGGCCGCGACTTACGAGATGTACCGAAACCTGACAGGCGCTTTTTTTTTTTACTAGCCTGCGCCTAGCGCTGTCCCACTCCTGGACAAAGCCTCCCTCCACTCCTTCCATCTTTCGCGAGCCCGCGCGTCCTATTCCAGTTTTGACGGAACCTATCCAGCTCGTCCCGCTATCTCCCACGACTACAGGCGCTTAACTTTGTATAAATTATTTCATCAGCACTGCTTTCAAGACGGTGAAAGAAAACATCGTGAGGAATCGGCATGTCCTAGAACCAAAAATTCAAAGAAATGTGACCAACCCGCACTCGGGATCTATAAAGATCCGAAATGTCCGCATTGGGTCTGCACGGTTTACGGCCCACTCCTTCTCAGCGAGGGGAGGCCTGCGTCACAACAGTGGGAACAATATAGGCTGATTATGCATGCATGCGTATGTGACGCAGTAGGTACAGTCAACAAAAGAGATAAGTATGCAGTATCGTCAGATATTGAGGTTTAGTAAGAAACCGATGGATGTTCTCGAATAAAATTGTATTCTATTTATAGAAAACAAACAGCTCATTTATCAAATTAAATTTCAATCGACAACATCCATCGGTTTCTTACTAAACTTCAACTATATCTGACGATCCTGCATACTTATCTATTTTGTTGACTGTACATACTCACACAGCTGTTACCACGGAATAGAAAAAACAGGCTGTTACCAAGGAAATCTAGGCGCTCGAATAACATTGACAGGGGCTCTTAAGGGGCAGTTGTGCATTTGTTTTGTGACAAATTATGGCAGCGTTAGTTTCGATTTTGACCACGCGCCATAATAACCCTGTAACGCTATATATACTTTTTATTACAATATTCCAATAATCATAAATTAAATCTTGTCGTTTTGTGCCAAAAGTTTTTCAAATGACCTGACTTTACCATAATAAAAAGTTTACCCAAATAAAGTAAAAGATATTTCGTGCGATATGGATACTTTAATAATAATACTGGCTTCTGCCCGTGACTTCGCCCGCGTGGACGTTGGAAATTATCCCACGGGAACGTGCTACCGGGACAAAAAATAACATATGTAGGTATGTTCTTCTCCAGGTTGTCATTGCTTGCCAAATATTATCGAAATCCGGTCAGTGTTTTAGGCATGAAAGGGTAACATACAGACAGAGCTACTTTCGAATTTATTATTTTACATTTATAATTAGTATGGATTTGCATCCTACACAACTAAGTCGATAAATCGCAGTTCGAAGTACAGAGGCCAGCATCAAGCTACCCCAATCTGTAAAATTTTCCCAATTGAATATGAACCTTATTTCTTTGTAATAAAGTTAAAAATCTATCAAAAAAAATTTACAGATTGGGGTAACTTGATGTGCTGGCCTCTGTACCTTTACCTATATTACTTTTAATTACTTAGTGTTTGTTATTCTCTCTTTTATTTGCTATTCCGATACGTTCTTTTTTAAGATTTTTGACATACCAGTCATCAATGCTGTATATTTTTACTTATAATACCAGCAGAGCCCGCGACTTCGCCTGCATTTTTATTTCCGGAATGGTTTGAACCGTTAGTTCTCCACGTATTGTGATATACTTATCTATTATCTCTGATTATAAAAGCAGTAAGAAACAACGTAACTAATTCGGTTTAAAAAAAACTGCTTCGGTTTATTTATGTCTATGAGAGATCACAGTTCGAAACCATGCCGAAGCGGTATCACGATATATAGCATATTAGTCGATTCGAATTTACGAAGAATTTATGATGGAACCTGTAACGAGGATTAAGTTTTTTGCCAAAAACAAATTTGATTAATGAAAAACAGGAGGTATGGTTAAGTACACAAGCTATAAATAACCAGTATATGCTGACTTCTAATTGTACGAAAAACCTATAATACGAGGTCAGCTAAAACTGGAAATACACAGCTTGATGTGTCGCCGTGTGTACCTACTACAAAATCAATCTGCTCCATAAAAGTTTTATGGTAATTACCAATGATCTTAATGCTCAGGCATCCGTGTAAAATTACCATAATTCAGCATTTACAAAAATGCAATTCTTTTTAAAGCATTTTATAAAAATATTTAGGAATTTGTAAAAACAAAATTGTCAAAGAGACTTAATTTATGGCTCAGATTAGTTGCTAGGTATACCATCGCGTCTATGACATACAAAGGTGACCAGCAGTATTAAAATAAGATAATACAAGATATTTTGTCCTTGTCTCTCACAAAAATCAAAGATATATAAAGTGATCCCATTACAGGGACCAGCATAATCCTAAATTCATCTAACCGAACTCCAAGTTTACTTTTGGAAAATATTCAAAATGGTAAGTTATGTTTTGTATTATTAAATTCCTATTTTATTATGCAATAGTTGTTCTAAATTTTATTTCATAGGTGAGCACCCAACTATCACCCAGAATCAATATTCATGTACATAGGTAGAGTAGTTAGAAGCACAAAAGTCTGACAACCAAGTTACTGGGTTGTGGAGGTCAGATAGGCAGTCATAATTAGCCTACTTATAATGTTCCCAATATAAATATGACTTTGCCCGACTCTGGAATCGAACCCAGGCTGATACGTTTGTCTGTCAAGCATGGGGGACGCTCGGCAGACCAACGGGTCAGCCTGGAGTTTGGAAATTGGCGGTGTGATACCCCCGTGCTTTGGAAAGCACGTTAAGCCGTTAGTGTTCCTACTGCTGGGACACTCTTTTCGAGAGGGAGTAAGCTGTTATCTACAACGCAGGCCCAGAGCGGGTTGGTACATGTCACGTGTCTTTGATTTTTTGGTTCTAGGACATGTTTTCTCACGATGTTTTCCTTCACCGTTTTGAGACCAGTGGTGATGAAATTATTTACGCTTTTTCGCTTTAGCGCCTGCCTAGGCACATACCACTGGGCCACCAATGCTCCAGATAGGCAGTCACTCCATGTAAAATACTGGTACTTCAGCTGCATCCACTTAGACTGGAAGCCGACCCCAACATAGACAACTATGTTGGGGTCGGCTTCCACATAAAAGCTAGGCAGATTGGAAAGAAAAAATAATAGATAATTATTATTTTATAGATACTACTATAAATAACCAGTATAAGTTGATTTCTCATTGTACGAAAAATCTATACAATGCGAGGTCAGCTAACTAGAAATGTATAGCTTGATTGTGTCGCCTTGTGAACCACATGATATCTCACGCGCAGTTGGTTGATTTTCGAATATCACAAATTATCACATCGCTTGTCTTGCCATAAAACAACATATCCAGCAAATTAAACAGGATCTCATGTTCTTTTAGCATCAAATTATCATACCACTTGCCATTTAGGGGCCCAAAAACATGTGACCATAACCAAATTGAAGAGGTGCGATTATTTCTTGTTTGCTATACACCTAAGAAAAAGTATCAATCGTTGGCATAGTATTCAACTCGATAAATCTTCTCTTCACCAGTACAGTATTTCTCGCCCGATACGGCTTGACACTGAAGTGTCAGTATTCTAAGGGCAAACGCAATTAGAATGTATTATCGTATCGCGATTTACCTCATGGATCAACTGCGTACCTGCTGCATATAGAAATCTGAAGAATCTAAATGATTAAAATAATAATGTACAGTTACGCAAAACTAAGTTAGTCGCGTAGTTTTTATTTGTTATCTATGCTGTATTTTTGATTCAGGACATAGAATAGAATACTCTTTATTATATAACATATAAATGTAGGAATTTTACAAAGGGTGACACAATGGGCGGTTTTATCGCTAAGAGGGATCTTTTAAAGACAACCTTGCGATGGATTAAAAAGGGGATGAATTATGAGGGGACATTCTCAGTAGCCGCCCAGCTAAAGTCCGTCCATGTGTAACCGTGTAAGAAATATCCAGCATCGGCGAAATGTAACCACAATGTACAGGACCTACAGCTCTCCCTACTCCATCAAGACATACAAGATACATAAATAAGTGTTATAGGTACTTATTCTTAAAATGTAGATATCATTTACGAGTATAATCCTACCAAGCAATAATACTATAATATTCACAGTTCTTGAAACTCGCTGCAATCGTCACTCTGTTGGGAGTCTGCTGTTGTCTACCAGTGGATGATCCAAAAGTTGTTGTTCCTTTGGAACCGAAGCCTGTAAAAGTCGAAGGCTCACCGAAACCACCGAAGCCTGACGACTCAGATTTGAAGACGGATGCTAGCACCTGGTGGCACAGTTGGTACCGATACGAAAAACCGATAGTAGTCTACTACTCGGAAAGGTAAGAACTATACGTTTGCATTTAATATGAGGAACACCTTAATTAAGAAGGTTTTGACACTGTTCCGAAAACTCAACTTTTAAGTGCCAATTTACGGCGGTATGTCTACGTATACAAATATTGTGTAGCAGCTTTATTATGCTTATGTTTAACTCAATAAAGGTGGAGTAGGCTCGCGCTAGGTGGAGCGACTACAGTCGTATAGCAAGATGAAACCGTCGCCGTCGCTGGTCCTGCGCCTGCAATCGCACTATGAGAGTACGGGAAGAGAGAGTGCACCTGTGTCTGCGCACACTGTGCACTATAATATCTCCTGCGTAGATGGCCAGTCTCCTCCCGCCATTATCGTAATTCTGTCTGGAGGACTATTATTAGCAAGTTAAGGGTAGCCAACAATCGAGTCTAATGACCTAAGATTGAAGAGGCCTATGTGGACTGCCAATAAATTCATAATTTATCATATTTCGCTGATGATGATGACATAGGTACAGGGTGCTCAGTGGCAGATTTCAAAGTTTAAACAAACATAATTTCTGAACGCATCACGTTAGAGTGGCCCGGGGGTTCGTCGTTGAAAGCGTAAGCTCTGCGGATTTTTTAGCTGCCATGGAGCTGTGGTGTGGAGTGCACCGCGCTTTTGCCATCGAGGCGTACATTTCAAGTGGATTTTCGCTTACTGAAACACGTCCTCGACTTAGTAATCCTTACGATATTCGTCAACCATCATCATTCGTGGACCATCGATCAACCTTATTTAGTGTTGGGTAGCAAAGTTCAAAGCTACAGGATCAACTTAAACAGCTCCAGACCAGGACCAGCGGTAGCCACGGACGAAAATGTTGAACGTGTTATGGTTTTAGAGACTGAAACCCCGTTGATTACTTCGTGCACGTTCATCGATATTAGGAATTACGAAATCAACCTTACAGGTTATAATGCGAAAAAAACTCAAGTTCCATCTGTATAAAATTCAAATCGTTCAAGATTTACACGATTCAGTAGATCTGTAAACGATTTTTTTGAAAACTTGCGTGATAGACTTGACGAGTGTGCTAGGCTCGATGGTCAACATTTGAGACCGTGGTTTAAAAAAAAAACGCATTTATTGTTTGTAAATAGCAATAAAAATTCTTTGTATTAGATGTATATCTTTTAGGTGTATATCTTTTTTTTACAATTTTCAAACTTTGAGGTCTACCACTGGACAACCTGCATGTAGATTAAACGCTAAGAATGAATGCTGATACGTTTATAAAAATGCCAAGATACAATTCAAGTGTTTTTTTTTTTCAGTTTTCATCAGCCTGTCGGATTAACCGGCGACTCACGGTATAGGTATCAGCAGCACATTTTTTCGAATCGAAACGAACGCTCGTTCCACTAAAATCACCTAGACCAGTCCCCCAGGGGACTACACAACACTCATGAAACGAAGGCTTAACGGCCACGATAGTCACTTCAAAGCTTCCATTTACCAGCACTAAAAAACACTATTTTGTAATAATAACTCACAAATATTTTGTTACAGTGTTCCCAGTGTTCCTGTTTACACTACCTACTGGAAAACTCATTATTAGCTGACTTCATTAATGCAGCGCAGAATACTCTTCAAATCTCAACCTTAAAGTAATAATATTTTTCAATGTAAAACATGGGATTTGCAGAAAAGTTTACTACGTTTAATTTGGTCAAATAAATGAGATAATTCTGACTTTACCTTGGTTTATTTTTATTAAACCTTCACGAGATGAATTTGAACATGAATATTCAATTAAAAAATAATTTTGTAGAGGTTCGAAAAATATTTTCTATGAACTTTTTCTTGGAATGTCTTTGTCTTCAATTGTTAAGTTGGAGGTTTCACATCAGTGGCCTGATACAAAGAATTGATAGCTATATCTGAAGCAACGAATGCCATAGATTTCGCTAGTGTCGCCAATGATAAAGTATCCATCACAATTCTATTCGCGACATGGTTCAGATGAGCTCCATGTGACTGGGCTGTATACTTTAGTGCCAATTTAATAACTCGCTCGCAAGCTAAAGATTTAGATGTAGCACTCTTTGCTTGTTTTCCTGCTTGTTGGGCAGCAGTCTTCGCCAGGTTCATCATTAGTTCCTGGTGATTTGACATACCATTTTTCGCGTACCTTACAGACATTTGAACTTCGATGGATGCAGTTAAAGCTCGTCTTAGAGCAACAACACTTGCAGCTGTCAAATACGCCACATCACCAGCGTATAAAATAGCTTTTTTGGCTTTCACTTCCATTCTTTCCAATTTTTGTTTAGATTTCTTTTCATTACCAGCTTCGTCTTCAAATTCAGGCTGATCTATCTCCATATCAGCAACAACATCAGGATTGATGGGCTTATAAACGGTTTCTTTGGTATCAACCCAGTCATCTATAAGTCCTGGTGCACTTAATTCTTGAGTATCCAGGGTTTGTGTTTCTTTCATGTAATGAGTAGAATTTATTGTCTTTTCCATGAGAACTGGATCTGTGTTATTATTTTCGCGCTCTTTGTTTTCGATATCTAAGGCTGTTTGATTCAAGAACCCTTTTACTTCAGCTGGAACGTTATATTTACTATTTAGGACATGGAGAACTTTCTTTTCAGTTCTAGATATCACTGAGAACGGTGAAGGAAAATCTTTTGCTGATGTTTTATTTTTATTAGCATTAAGGGCAGTATGGACAGTTTTATTCAGAATAACGCTATAAACCGTCGCAGAGGAAACAGGAGACGGGGTCACTAGAACATTTTCCTTTCCATGTGCAATCGCTCTTTTCCTTCTTAGAGATAAATCAACAGATTGCTTCTTAGACAGCGCTGCGGCATATGTGGTATCTTTTAATGCTGATACGATGGACACCTCTGCTGCAATTTGAGCTAATCCATATACCAACCGATGCAGTTCTGGCTCTGTTGAAGCTCTAGTAATACTGAGTATATGACCAGACAATGTTCTTGAAATATAATCCAAAATGCGCCTTGTCTCTATAGCCGTAATACCTTTATTTTTGCCAGGAGCTTCGAGTGCTTCCGTAGTAATTCTGGTTATTTTATCTTGTATTTCTAACTTTGATAAAATAGCCGAAACCATATCCTTTGAAATCTGGTAAAGAATATCGTCCATTTCCGGGTTCTGAGTAACATTTTTAGTTGCTTTTGAAATCGTATTGTCTAAATGTTTCAAAACATTATGTGGAGACGTCAGCAAAAATCTTTCTTTAATATTATTATTCGTAGTTCTTAGCATTTTTTCCTTAAAATCGTGTACTGGTGATATTCCCCCGTACGAGTCAGGAATCTAAAATGTTAAATTTATTTAGTTACAAGCGTAAAATATAAAGGGGAAAGGTGAATTTACTTACAATAAGTAACAAAACCACAGGCAATATTCGAAACAAAATCATTGTCCTTGATACTCCAACAGCTAGGATTAAACTAAACCGCAATTTTACTCTTTGCAGTTCACGACTGTTTCGTTATTGCTTGATTGACTTGTTAGCTTTATTAATTTTAAATTGGGGAGAGGTTTATTACTTTGCTATTCACATAACGGCATGGAGTAACAAAATAATTACCTTAGAAATATTCACTTATCCTGCAAACGAATTGTACATGGTGATTCTTCTTTTACTGTGTTGAATCCTTCTGTACACGAAGAGGGGTCGATATACTAAATTACTGCTTTCTGCTGCTTCAACCAATTCCTTGTTTCCGTCATTTACGTCAATTGCATTCCTTTTGATTTCTGTTTCTTTTACTATATTATTCGGAGTTTTAACATTGTCTTCTAACATTGTAATGTTTGTAATGCCCAGTTCATTATCTTTTTGCACAATACATAAAGATGACACCAAGTTAACCACGCCCACGGCTAACGTAACTACAATTATTAACATTGTGAAAACAAAGAAGATTAAATTAGTTTGAGAGGATGTTATGCATTTTATAGTAATGGCTACTAATTATTGGCCTCGTGTTAAATTTATTAATTAACTTAGCAACCACTTTATCTTTTAACATATTTCTGTGAAGTGATGTCAGTACCTACTCACTATGTTACCGAGAACAAGTTTGTAAATAAAATGCAGCCAGTCATTCTTAACTATTCTTTATTGCTAGATACTAAATTAAAATGTACAAAACATATTATGTACATTTGTAACCAAAAAGTGTGTTCAAAGTTTTAAATTATACATTGATACAACCTTAAATAACTTATACGATAACGTTTTGTCCGATGTGGTGGTAGCGTGTGTCGATGTTGTTGTTGGTAGTTCAGCCAAGGTAGGCAGGCAGTACCCTGATGCGGCCACGGCCCTCCAGCTGCGAAGTTTCTCCGAATGGTGAGACGTCCACATCATTGATAGCGGGGAGCAGGTCGCTCTCCTGTCCGGCCACATCACGGCGAGCACGCGCTACGTGATCAGACGCACCAGCAGCCTTTGCCGAAGCACCAGATACCGCAGCGTCTCTTCCTGTAACTGATGGTGTTTGCTCGGCTTTTTGCGGGATGTGCTGGATCACATCCTGCTCGGCGGGTGCGCACACGCAGAGCGCCAGCAGCGCCAACGACGCGACGATAAATAATGTTGAATGCATTCCCGAAAGATCCTATCTTGCTCTTACTTTTACTGGTAACTGAACTGTGCCTTAGCTGATCTCGAAGCACCTTATATGTGAATATGTTGCTGACAGAAATTATTATATTTTATTGAAATTGTAAACTTAGATAATGTGCGTTATTATTTTTAGAACAGTACTGACGCACGATCACACAACAGCAGATCTCAAAACATAGGTACGTTAGTGATCCTTTCATTATGAGCCTTGGCTATGGGCAACATGCTAACGAGTCGCCAAACACTACTGATAACTGATAAAAATAAAGAGCAACAAAACAACTTAACACATACCTACATGCAAATTGGTATTCAAGAGAAGTTATAAACATAACTTTTGTTACAAAATATTGGTCAATGTCTAAAATTGCACAAGGGACAATCAAACTTGACTGTTCTGCTGAGTCCCATAAGTTACATTGTACATAACAAAAATTTAAGTCATGAAAAGCCGGAAGTTATCACATTAGTTGTCCAACATGACATAACGTCACGCCTGTAACCCCGAAGGGTTATGCAGAGGTGTACCAGTACCTATAGTACCTACCCCCACCATCGCCTGTAATCTTCTTCTTCAGAAGAAGAAGAAGTGTGCTTAGTGCCATAAACCGGGTACAAATCCAGACTCCGAACTGCTACTAAGAAATTTATGGTGAAAAAACCCAATAACATTTTGCCCGACCTGGGAATCCAACCCAGGATTTGTTTTCAACACAAGCACTTTTGTAGCTGATCAAAGGTGGACCCACAGAACAGATAATTCACAACGAGCGTAAACTTTATTTCCCGCAAAGCAGGCGCATGTCACCTATTCGAACTCTCAATTTACTCTATCTCTCTCTCTATATCTTTTCTTTTTTTATACAAAATGTTGTCAAACGTACGTAGCCGGACAAAATAATGAGGTGCTAGTGAAAATGTAACTTAAAGTGCTTAACATTTTAATTCGTGGACTGTCCAGCTATTTTATATGGCGTGTCGGCAAGCGTAGCGTGTGACACCCCCCAGATAAATGTACCGACCGAATGAAGAAACCACCTAAGTTACATGAGAAAACGTGTAAAATAATATTACTTTTCTACAAAATATGTAAATGTGAAATGATGAGATTTATCGACGCTCGGGAACTTAATGTTACTTATTTTCATTTTAGTGCTCCTACTTTAGAGCAGTTTCGCACTACATCCGATCATCCGAGCTCAATCCGAATTGGGAATGTTCTAATTCGGACGGATAGAGTTCCGATCTAGTGCGCAACCCCTCAAACAAAAAAAACAGCGGTTAATTCGGACAGGCGGCGGCGCGCGGCGTTTCTCGGATTCGGATCGGATGTATTGCGAAACTGCTCTTACTCCACAATGAAAACTCAGACAAAAATAACTTAAGTGGGTAGTTTTAATGAAAAATTATTAAAGTATTAATCTCATCAATAAATTAGTTATCCCCCGATCACACAGTCAATACTAGCACAGTCAATCAGACAAAATTTTGTAGGTACATTGTGTTTCTGTTTAGGATATATGAGTTGTACCCACATTTGTAAACAAAACTTTTTTTTTTTATTGGTTTACAAAATATACAAAACAGATACAGTAGGTAGGTATACAAGAGTTTGAACGATGATCCCCAAACTACTTAGGTGGCCTGTAACTTGGGTATCAGAGTTGCAAAAAATTATACTGGATATAAATAATTATTTTATTAACAGTTTAGCAACTTTTATTGCAAAAGTAACCGCCAAATCCAACCATATCATACCCCACCCCTACCTAACTAATATCACACAAAACTTATATTGTTTTTATGTTTGAATTTAATTTTGTTAAACTGTAAAATCAACGACATGATTCTTATTTATTTATTGTCAACACAAAAATACATAAGTAACAAAAATTTTATCAAACACTACAAAATATACTATGGGCGGTTCATATAGCGAGTCTTTATTTGGATAAAAGTTGTAGATTTGTCTCTACGAACTAAAACAACAACGAATACAAACAAGATAACATCCTGTTTGTCTGATTTAGCTTATTACCATGTATAGACCCAAGAGTCCAGGGTCTATCCACGATATTAAGGACCTTTCACTGTCCATTCTATCCATTAAATCTATTCATAACCAGCTGACGCTGGGAGGGGGGCCCGTGGCTAAATAATAACAGCCGCACAGGTCGATCGATCAGGTTAAGCTACGCTTGCCGTGGTTGGTCTGTGGATGGGTGACCATCTTTACATATCGAGACCCCTCCGTGCCTCGGAAAGCACGTTAAGCCGTTGGTCCCGGCTGCCATTCGTGGATCTTTGACAGTCGTTACGGGTAGTCAGAAGCCCGAAAGTCTGACAACCAGTCTTACCAAGGGGTATCGTATTACCCAGTAACTGGGTTGTGGAGGTCAGATAGGCAGTCGCTCCATGTAAAATACTGGTATTCAGCTGCATCCGGTTAGACTGGAAGCCGACCCCAACATAGTTGGGAAAAGGCTAGGCAGATGATGAACCAGCTGACGCTGACCCGACAGACGTTTGTCTTGTCCAAATATCAAAAGATACAAAAATCTCATAGAAAAAACAATTTTCGGCTCTTCCGGGAAATATCTCATATTTTTATTTCCCTTAAAACCTTATTCGGTCTATAACGAACATTTAAAAAAGAAAAAACTAACCAAATCGGTCGAGCCGTTCTCAAGAGATGCTCTTACCAACGAACGAATATCGCGTAGTGTAATAAGACCTTCATAGCCTGAGCTTCGGACCTTACCAGTGTCAGTTTCTCAAGTTTAAAACGTGTCAAAACAATCCGTGAAGGTACCCAGCATGTAGTAGGAAGTCTTCGTCATCCCTTGTCCCAAATAAAGTCATTTACTGAATATGGGCCTCCTGTTGAACCCTATAAAGAACAGCAGTAATGATATTGACGGAATTAAGAACGTAGTGGGGAAGTGTGGGAGCTTTCTTGACATAATTATATTTTACGATTCCTAGAAGAATAGAAGAAGTCATGGAGAGAGGCATTTGCCCAGCAGTGGGATGATGCAGGCTAACAGTAACAGAAGAATAGACGCAATAGTGTATTATTAACCAAACACTCTGAAAAGGTACAATACATACAATATTATTTGAACAAATAATCGTTCATTCAATAACAAACAAAACAGCAGGTAATTGGACTAACATGATGGTTAATGCTTCAAACATGGAAATATTCAGAATCATGTTTACGGAAGCATGAATCAATTCCAGTACAAAGAATTACAATCTCAATATGACTCAGTCCATTTTATCAGAAGTACAGAGAAGATTAGGTATTATAAGAATAAGATCCAACAACAGTCATTCAGCCTTACTCATCAATAAACGGAAGGATGCGTCTGTCACGTTACAAAATGCGTTTTTTTTTTACAAAAATCACTAAAGTAAACTAAGTGTTTGTCATCGTTTTTCAATAAGTGCACAACCTATTGTTGTGCACTTATTGAAAAACGATGACAAACACTTAGTTTACTTTAGTGATTTTTTTTGTATTCATGGTCATTATGTTATTGAGAATATTTACTTCGCCATTAGCGACACAGGCACAATGCGCGTCAACGATGCCCATTTCTGGATAATGTTAGTTAGCACAATTTTATTATTGGTATATAACCAGAATGCACGCACTACCATCATAAACAATTCAGCATCGGAAGACGGCTAACGTATACAAGTTCCAGGGAATATTTCCCTTACTATCGCGGAGAAGTTACCAAGAGGCTTCCAACACCATGGCTTCAAAATTGATCGTCCTTCTCTCGCTGGCGCTCCTGAGTTGCGCCTACGCAGCTCCTGCAACCAAACAGCAGCCAGCTGAAACAACGACAGCGGCTAATGAAGATGTTCCTGTTGTCGAAGAAATAGAAGTGGTCGAGGATGTACCAGTTCTGGTGGCACTCTTGAACGTTACTACTACTTCAGAAGCTGACACCAAAGAGCCAGTCCACAAGGTAGCGAAGAGGTCGGCTCTGCGAGGGGACAACCCAAGTAACGACCTGCTGGCTAACTACGACGGCTTCTCCTTTGACAACGCGGCCTTCGGTATCGGTGGCCGCAGGATAAAGTTCCTCCCCACTTGGGCAGGTTAATCTTTAATTAAAGATTTTGTTATTTTGATAATGTCAAAATATTATGTACTTATTTTAATACTAAAATTGTCTATTACCCCACTCGTTACAACAGCTCAATTGAAACGTGTGATGTTTTATATTTGTTTTATTTGATTATTATTTTTTATGAAATAAATGTGTTTTTGTATTTGAATTTTGTTTATTCCTTTTCATTGTGATTATAATGTGTATTTGCCAAAAACAGTGCCTAATATTTCCTTACAGGTTCGGCTAGGGTTACATCTTAAGAAATGAGACACATAGGATGCATATTGCTTATGAAATCACCCATTACATTATTACTGATGGACCGTTATTATTACCATCGAGAAGCACACGACAAAGTTATTATTTTATAGTACAGTTTAAAGATTGTCTAGATTAAACAGAAACAGCAGAGCAGAGCAGTGGTGAACTAGTTCTAGGTCGTAGGTGCGAACCCAGGCAGGCCCTATACTTTGTGTAAATTATTTCATCACTATAGTGAGGAATTCGGCATGTCATGTGACATTTACCAATCCGCACTGGGCCCGCGTAGTGGTTTACGGCCCACTCCCTCTCACCGAGAGGAGGCCTGTCCCAGCTGTGGTAACATTATAGGCTGATTATGCTAGACTAAAAACAGTGACCATGAAAGAATATTGTATCCTTCAGAGGTTTCTTATTATTCAGAAAAGAAACCAACGTTTCTTACTGTGCGTAATAACTTCAACCAAATACTTTGTTAACATAATCAATGGTTTGAACCTACAATTACTTCGGCCACTAGTCACAACATCAAAAATGTCATAGCTGTTTGGTCATAAATACCTACAGCAGTACATGAAAATCATAAAAACTGCTTGTTATAATAGTAGATGCACTAAGGGGATAAAATAGTGTCGCAACGAAGGATTCTAAGGCTCCTGAGCGTAGCGAGGGATGGAGGGAGCTCTGAGACTAGAATCCTGAGTGCAGTGAGAGATTCAAACTCGCCCAAGACGAAGACACCTTTATACCCGAGGAAAATACTCTACTTTTCACACCATCTACGGGACAATAAAAAGCAATAGTACTAGAATCAAAGTATTTATTTAAATTACAATTACAGATAATACATAGACCTATTTAAATCTGTTAGTGTTTATATTAAAGGGGCGTAGAGCTTGGTACTTTTCGATAATTCTTACGTATTCTCCACGGACTACGAATGACCGTTTGTTCTTTGATTTTGTACCTGGCTTTACCAGCAACAAATTTGAATGTGTTTAGAAATCTTCGATTTGAATGTTTACGAGTTCATTTCCACGACAAGCGTCATTCACTCCAAAGATCAATGTCACCTGTAACAAAAATAGGCAGGTACTTTAGTATTTAAGCAGAAAGGTAACTTACGTAATACCTATAAAAATTTGTATGTATTACAAGTTATAAGCTTTCTTAGATTTGACTAACACACTCATATGTGTGTGTCAGTAAAATGTATACTTAAGAAAGTTTATTATTTTTAAATACACATAAACCGAAGGCTTACAATAATAATTATTTAACTTAGAGTAGAAACATAACATCAGTAGATCGCCAAAGAATGTAAACACTAGTGTTCACAAAAGCGATCGATTCATGAGCGGCACTGACACTTGTTTAATAGAGGTCAGTGATGAGCGGGTAGCTACTTACATTTTTCCTCTATGCTACTTACTTAAAGCACAGATAATATAATACTATGTAGCTGTTTTAGTTACTAAAAATTTAATCAATAGCTAGGTAGAGTTTGGCCAACGAAAGCTGACCACGAATTATTTTATAAACTTTTTTCAAAACTTCTAAAATGGAGACATTTTAGAACTGTCAATCCTAATTGTCAATGTCAATAAATCAATAAATTCGCAAGGAATAATAAATAGTATCAATTGAGTTTACGCAGTGTATAGCCAGGGTAATAAGCTCTTGATTTTTTTAAATTGCCGCCTTTTTTTTTGTCAGCTTTCGTTGGTCAGACTCTACTTACTTTTGTGGCAAGAAAGCTGTGGTCAGGGGCTTCATTTAGAAATGTTTCCACATTTTGAGCTGTGAAAACTTTTGATTTCTTAGGACGATGTCCTTCTGATTTCCTTTTTAAAAATGTCAGTAATTTGGTGCATAATAAGTTTGACGCATATTGTTGACAGCTTGCTACATATCAGTAATCTGTGTTGTTGACCTGAGCATCGAATAGATGCACCATAGGCTACTTGGCGTCTTTGTGCATGATAAATGCTGGAAGTAGACTAAAGCTCTTTGTAGTTTTCCATTTGTAATAAAAATCGTCGTAGGCTTTTATGTACGATTCCTTGAATTTTTCTAGGAGTAGATTTTTGGCAATGCCAATGGCTTCGGATTTAATGTACTGCACAGATTACTGATATGTAGCAAGCTAATGTACTGCGGAGTCAAATCACTATCGTCACTAGGCTCTTTTGTGAGAATTTGTAGCTTAGGTAATTTGTTGCAAAGCAAATCAATTTACAGTATTCGCGTTTTTTTTTTTACATTTTTTTTTTATATTCTACTCGTGGTGGCCAGTTCTATTTTCGAACAATTTACCTATTTTTAGTGCAGATCAAATTTGTTAATGCATGGAATTAGTATGTACCTACTACGGCTACCTATCGTACTAAATGTTCGTATGCGATTTCTAATTTATGTTCCAAATTCAAATCAAATTAATGACCAGAGACGTGCATGATGAAATTCAGTAAAATATTAATGCCTTCCTAGAACGTCATGAACATGGACAAAGGTCATGAATGACTTAGTTTAGGTTAGGTTTGCATGACATATAATTTGACGTTGTCGAGCAAGGGGTGTGAAAAGCATGTTAATTAACGCATTTCCTCGTTGATCTAGTGATCGCAAGCGCTACTGCTGAGCACAATATCCTTGGGTCGGTTCCCAGTTCGGGCAAATTGTTATTTGGTTATTCAATCAGGAATTTGTCAGTTACATCCCGGAGTCTTGATTGGTATCCGGTTGATAACAATAGGCTCGCCTCCTATTATAATTATAGGACTTAAACATACCTGGCGAAATGTCGGTGTGCTGTAGGTACACCTCTGCCTTACATCTTCGGGGAAATACACAATGGAAATATACATGCGTGATGTTATGTAATATATGTAAGACTACCTACATACAGGGTGCTTTCATGATCAGTCTACAGTAGGCCTCAGCTGGACACATAGGTTTCTCCAATCATACGCCAATTGGCTACACAGCTACCTATAAAATCCTTGCTCATAGACTGAGGACGTCCAATCCTACGTTTGGCAAGGTTACATGCTCTGTGCGTTTGACAAATGCAAAGCTCGAGATGACAATGAAACAACGTGTTATAACAAAAGTATTTATTATCTTAAAACAATATTCTGCAACATTGTATGAACCGTACAAAAGCCATTACAGTTAGAAGTAGAAACAGATAGTTGATTGATCCTTAATTAATTTGAAGATTCGTTTCATTTTTCTTCCATCTTGCGCTATCCGACTTTAGATTCATTTTATTTCTGGCTTATAGAGTCCGTCATAATTTCCAACACACCGTTGGCTGGTATCACAAGAACATCAGCCTTTTCTTTTATCAAAAACGAATGGTAAGGACTGTAATCCATGTAATCGTTACCCATACGTAGTTCTATTCCAGTCTTCAGTATCTCTGGGTGCAAGTGCAGTCCATCAAAACTTCGTCCACTAGAAATCACCACTAGAATCGATATTAAGAACAATATAAAGAGTTGAGCCATTCCCGACTTATTCGTGACAGTGGCATAGAAATAGAGCAAAATTGTTTTATATACCATGATACTCTATTGATACAGCAACGTGTTAATGTAATGAACAAATGTATATGGAGTGCAAATCTCGAGTTGTAATATGAAACGCAAATGTTTGTCCATACTGCGGAAAAATTGTGAAATCAGGAGATCAGGAGGCCTACCATGATCTATTTATAAACGATTCAAAAGCAAGACATTTCAGTTTAGGTTCTTAAACTGCATCGCTCACAGTCGTACCATGACGTCAAATACGCTTAGCGGCATTTGGATCATTGAAAGCTCGTGGTAGGTATCCTGATGGCACGGCCTAAATTGAATCGTTAAACTGACGTCATGGTACGAATTAGAAGAACAGTTCCGTTTAGGTCCTAAAGTGGATCGCGTTAAGAGCTCGTGGTAGGTATCCTGGGGGCCTAAAAAGGCCACTTTGGCAGAATCATAAAACAATTCATATCACGCAGTTTTATCTGTATGACAGTTTTGTATGGAGATTCGTAAAATGCTATAGGTACACCTCTGCCTAACCCTTCAGGAATATATAGATGTGAAACTGTCAAACAGATGAATTGCGTGATACTTATGAATTGATTTATTATTCTGCCAGAGTGGCCTTTTTAGGCCCCCTGGGAATAAATAAGTACGTGCAAATGGAAGCACTCATAAATTGAAACACAATTAAAAAATAAAATTATAGATTGTTCAGTTATCGAGGACCGGTTTCGAAAATATTTTGCTGATGTAATATATTATATATTTTCATAAAAAATAAATCAACGACGTTCAGTGACACGTTAAAAGATTGACATAACAAACGTTTTGGAGTGATTAAATTCGATAGTCACATTGATAATAATTCAAGTACATATCCAAGGGAGAACTTTCTAGGACTCTTTAGTGACAACTAAATTAAGAAGGCATGGATGTGAAGTGAACCATATGACGAGTAATGCTGACAAATATTTTGTAACATCAAAAATGAAGTTCCTTGCATTTCTCATCATAACAAAGTTTCACGCAATTTCAAGCTCTGAGCCGAAGTACATAGTACTACACATCAAGCTATACATAACCAGTATAAGCTGACTTCTGATTGTACGAAAAATATATACAATACGAGATCAACTAAAACTGGAAATGTATAGCTTGATTTGTAGCCGTATGTACAAGCTCGCAAAAGGGTCCTACTTCACTATGAAGTCAATTTATTAGCTAATCCCGCCAAACTCGCGTTCATTTCACGCGGTTTCGTTCATTGTGTCTTAAAGAATAAGGCCCCAGTTGAAACAAATTGTCTGCTCCTGCCACCAGTTGAAAATTATTCAACAACAGATGGATCCATATGGATGTTCACGCTTACTTAGAAATAAAAACATGTATCGCAGGATATATGTTATATGTATAAGTATTTCTAAACAATCAGTTCTGTTACTGAATACAGTATAATAGGAGCATACATTTTTAATAAAAGCTAGCCAATATCCAGCACTATAAGGAATGTACTTTTCAAGTGTAAGTAAATATTCTTTTAAAAGAGTTATGTTTTTGGTACAGCTATAATCGACATCTATGGTAAGGTGGATTCAATTATTTTCTGGACAAGAAAAACATCCTCGGCTGTACGCAGCATGAACCTAATAGCGTCGGTCCCAGCACGCTCCCTTGGGGAAGACCATTCTTTTGGCAACACCATCTATCTACTCTTTCTTGCTTGGAAGTTTGCTTGGAATTAGGTGAATACACAAAACCAAGCGGAAAAGAAAAAACTTTATACTTTGTCGAGCAGACCTTATAAGTTACTGTATCATAAGCTTCCGAAAAGTCATTTATAAATGGATTTATAAATGTTTGTTTGTTGGTGCTGCGTGGTGATTAAACGAAATAGCAGGTCAGTGTGGAAAAATATGTAAATACGTCGCTGGGAAGTGAAAGTATGTATCAGAGTTTTGAAAAAAGCTGCATAGGGAATTCGGGAAGCAACCTGATCATTTCGAATAATGCGGTTTATTTTTCGAGGAACAATTACGAAAATGTAAGCATACTATTTGCTGACATATAAAATGTTATCTTTTTTCACTGTATACAACTTCATTAATAATGAAATATTTACCTTCCTAATGTACTGTCACACGTTAACAGATTGAAGTAGCAAACGTTTTAGAATGATTAATTTCGATAGCTGTATTGATAATAATAAAGTAGGTATACGTCTATATTAAAGAGAGATCTTCCTACCGATTGTTAGTAAAGCTAAATCAAGAAGGCATTGAAGTGAAGTGAACAATTTGACGAACTCTGGGCCCAAATAGTTTGATTTTGTATCATCAAAAATGAAATGCCTTGGATTTCTCATCATAACAACGTTTCTTTCATTCGTTTTAAGCTCTGAGCCGAAGAACAAGCTCGCACCAGTTGTATTAAATTGTCCGCTACTGTTACCAGTAGAACATTATTCACAAACATTATTCTTAGATATGGAGCTACACGCTCACCAAGAGTTAAAAACATGTATCCTTCAAACCAGTATTTCTAAACAATCAATTCTATTACTAAATACAGATGTGGATATTAGAGAGTATATCGCAAAAAAAAATCATAAGACAAGTAATAATCCTAACGTCATTATTATGGCAAAATATTTAACACCGAAGATATTTGATTGTCCTCTATGGCATTTTGTTATTAGATCCAACTGGTCTCTACTATACATTATCATTACCGGTGACAGCAAGTTCAAATGTAATAAGAATAACACGATGAATTCAACTGATTTCTTGTCGTTGGATAATATCATGAACACTTTGTGGCACAGATTTCAAATCATGCGTGTTGGTGTAGTATTCCCTTATGCGTGTAAACAAAAAATGGTTATTTATTACGGCAAAAGACCATCTAGTCGAATTTTATACGACAGATCAATTAAATTAATTGATGCTACTAATTTCAAACCTTTATCTGTAGCTATAAAAAAAAGTGGGGAAAATCTCACAAGGGACTATCCAATACAAGGAAGCATGTTCTACAGATACCCAACTTCTATTAAAGATTGTGAGAATTTACACTACTATGTGAATTTTAACTTGAACTTAACGGATGGGTTCTGCGGTTTAGACGGAATGGTTATGCACGACATCCTCTCGCATTTAAATTTTAATATAACTTTTACTAAATGTGAGAAATGTAACTATTATGGTTTTGGAGTTGCCGGAAATGTAAGCGGCACATTGGGGTGCGTCATTCGGGAGGAGTTGGATATATCCTTCAATTCAAGATTTATGACTTTGTATTCGAATGAACACATTAATTACATGTCTTATGTAAAAACTGATACGTTGTGTGCTTTAATAAGGAAGCCTGATATTAAACCGCTTTGGCAAGGTGTGTTTAATTTGTTCTCTCCGCCGCTATGGGCCCTGATAGGTGTGGTATTAGTAGCAATCGGTGGCATCATGTGGGCCACGGCGATGATTAACAAAACAATAACAGGTGCAGAGACAATGACATTCTGGTGGTACGTTTTAAACTCTGTTATAACGACTATTGTTGGATATTCACCGATGAGAACAAGAACTTTGTTTATGATAAGGAGCGCATGCTTATTGGGTTCCGTTTTCTTTCTGGCTATATATCAGGTAAGTCATTATTTTGGTAATTAGGTACCTGTCTAAAAGATCTAATAAGTTAATCTATTATTATTAAAATTTCAGGGTCACATAAGCAGAGTGTACACAACAGTAGAACGATTTCAACAAATAAAAACTTTAAAGGACCTTTTTTATTCTGGAGCTACATTATACACGTCTCCTTCAATGATAAATATCTTGAGACAAATGCAAAACTCAGAAGACAAAATACAAAAGGAATTCCTTGATCGAACTCATGTGATATCTGGTGATCGCGATCGTCTTGGTAAGTAACTAGGCTGTAGTAGAGCTTCTAGTGAAGGAGCTTGTATGGGGAATAGTTAATATTTGTGCCAGCTCAACCCCTTAAAAGAAAGAAGTTAAAGTTAAAGATAACCTACACAATAATAAAGTCCATTTAATATTTATTTCAGCAGTAGTATTGCAACACAAATTCGCTGCCACCCTGGACAGGAAGTCAGACGCCGGGATGGAAATTCTCGAACAGTACTCAGACAATCACGGAACTCCTCTCATAGATATAGTGGACGAATGTTTCTACACATATTTCTTGTCCTGCATTATACGTTCAGGTAGTATTCATTGTCATACAATTTTGGGTTATTGTTAATTAAGTTTTGGGTTAGTTGGTGAGTTTCCCTCGATATGATTTCACAAAGCTGATTTTAAAAACGCGTCACGCATTTTAGCGTCATTCTTGTAAACGGTCGCACTCTGTATCAACTCTTCCGCTTGCAATGCGTACAGAGGTACTCGTTTTTGTGAAAGACATGGAATATCATCCCACGGTAAATCCAGCAGAAAAATGAATTTAACTAAGTATTTTCCTTCCCTTAGGTTTCCCGTTCTTAGAAGAACTCCAAGTTTTTACAGAACGTCTAAATGAAGCTGGTTTACCAAATATATACTACAAATGGACTCAACAAATGCTTGAAATCCCAAATTCGATATCCGAAAATAACAGCGAACCGCGGGCTTTCTCAAAAATAAAGGTAAGAGACCAACGTGTAGCATTTGGGATACTATTTGCTGGTACAATTGTGTCTGCCATCGTGTTCGCAGCTGAAATGTGGATAGGCAGACGTAAATCTTGTAAACTGAACAAGCGCAGACCTTAATCAAGCCCTAATACCTACTCAAGCACCTTTCCTTGATTTTCCTATAAAACGCCACACGCTGTAGTAAAAAAATTGTACTATGGAATAGAGTGATAATGGCGTGTACCGTAATTTGTATGCAGGTATATGTACTTGACTGATGCAGCCACATCGGCAACTGTCAAGCCGCTAAGTGGCAGAAGTGCCTGCATGGCGTGCATAGTGGCACACAGGTGTCAAGGTGAGGGACAAACCCTGGCCATGCATTTTGTTATACAATTTCTAAATAACATTGTGTCAAAAAAGATCGATTGTTTGATTCATATCAATTCGAATGTAGTTGAACTATTACTTTAGTAGGTAGGTACTCGTACATATGTAGTGTGTAATTTAAATAATGTTAGTGTTGGGCGCTTTTACATAGGACTATAAAGACAACGACACGATAACGGTACGAAATCGGCGGATGACGAACCTCATATTATTATAGATACATTTACGTGTACACAGACATGTGTGCCGCTGCATGATGTGGCGCGATGCAGTTTCAATATGTACTAGCTAAATTATATTACAAACATTGTTACCAATAAATGGTATGACATCGCTGTACCTCTCGCGTGTAGTTGTTGCCCAGCGTGAAAACTTGTTGGTTTTAGGGCCGTCTCCAACTGAACGGGAATCATTTATTCTAATATTTTATGTATTTTTTTATTGTATTTTACCATTGCAATGTTGACTGTCTGTGGTAGATTCCTTAAATAAATAAATGAGTGTTTTGCAATCAAGTCTGTATTATTTCACTACATCTAACTGCATCCAGCGTCTCCTTTGATCTGGCTTTCTCTGCATGGCAATATTGGCAATACTTATACTAGTTGCATTGAGTTCCGCATGGCAGCATCTTGGGGCCTATCCTATTTCTTAAGGCCTTCAGTACTGCGGCTTATCTTGGTTTTAATATCTTTGGAAAGTGGCTGCATAGTAACGATTTACTGTAAAAGACCTGGACCTTGAGAAGGTTCTCAAATACGCTTGGTGTTTATTTTATGCAGATGAACATAGATATACATGATTCTTCTTCTCTCTATGTGACCCCGTTGTTCTTCTAAACTACCTAACGGGTTTTAATGCGGGTTTTGCTATCAGTTAAATTTATTATTAAGGTTTAACTGCAGTGCAAGTGCTAACTAAAGAACACGTCAATTAAATTTCTTACCCTAAACATAAAGTGAATAAGTAAAACTTTAATGGACGATTTCTTAATGTCATAGTTACTTAGCAGTTTAAGTTACATTTAAATTACTTATTAGCGATTACGCTAGATTTCAATGTGAAAAGGAAAAAAAAAAGATTTATAATACATTAATATTAAACTTGCAAATAACCGTGCGGAGCAGGGGCGGGTCGCGAGTTGAAAGACGGCAACTCTAAAGACATTCAAATTGGAGCATCTTTGCTTTTAAATATTCCTAAATTGGGTGTTCTGTAGTTCAACATTCCAGTCATATAGAAACAAAAGTTGCTTCCTAATTTAAAACAAACATAAAAAAAAACATACAACCGAATTGAGAACCTCCTCCTTATTTTGAAGTCGGTTAAAAAAAGAAACTCTTCGGATCTCTCATAAATAAAGTCCCAAAATTATTATATCAAACGGCCATTACGAAAACATGTTGTTTAATGATATTTGCGTTCATATTTGTACCGTCATGTCGGCATGTTAACAGATAGACACAGCAAACTTTTTAGGGTGATAGATTGTTGTGTGTATTGATAATGATCAAATCACGCCTATAAAGGAAACTTCTTAGTAAGTACTTGTTATTGTTAACTTTCACGAGGAGTCATTGATGTTCTGTTAATTGTTTGACGAACAATGGACACCAGTAGTTTGATTTTGTGACATCAAAAATGAAGTTCCTTGCATTTTTAATCATCATAAAGTTTCTAGAAATTTCAAGTTCTGAGTCGAAGTACAAGCTCGCACCAGTTGTAACAAATTGTCCGCTACTGTTACCTATAGATCATTTTTCACAGACAGTATTTATCGACATGGATCTTCACGCTCACCCAGAATTAAAGACATGCATCCTGCAGAACAATCTTTCTAACCAATCAGTCCTGTTACTAAATGTGTATGGTTCAGATATAGATATTAGAGTTAATGTTACAAGGGATTATACTGGTACAAGTGATAATCCTAACGTTATGATAATGACAAGATATTTAACACCGAAGATGGTTGACTCTGCTAAATGGCGATTTTTTATTAGATCCAACTGGTCTTTACTATACATCATCGTCACCGGTGACAGACAATTCAAATGTAAGAATGACACAATGAATCCAAATGAATTTGCAAAATTGGAAAATATTATGAATACTTTGTGGCATAGATTTCAAATCATGCGTGTTGGGGTAGTATTCCCTTTTGCTTGTAAACAAAAGATGGTCATTTATAACGCTAAAAAGCAATCAACTCGGAATATATACGACAGATCTATTAAATTGATAAACGCTTGTCATTCCAAAGACTTATCTACAGCCATAAAGAAAAGTGGAGAAAAGCTAGCTAACGATTACCCTATACAGGCGCACATGTTCTTTAGACATCCTACATCTATCAGAAATTGTGAGAATTTACACTACTATGTAAATTTTAACTTGAACTTAACGGGTGGGTATTGCGGTGTAGATGGAATGGTAATGCACGACATCCTCTCGTATTTAAAATTTAATTTATCATTTTCTAAAAATGAAAATTGTGGCAATTTCGGTTATAAGCAACCCGGAAATGTAAGCGGGGCTTTGGGCTGTGTCATTCGTAACGAGTTAGATATATCCTTCAATTCACGATATTTGACTCGTTATTCGGATGAACATATTAATTACGTGAATTATGTCAAAACTGATAAATTATGTGCTTTAGTAAGAAAGGCTGATATTATACCGCTTTGGCACAGTGTGTTTAATTTGTTCTCTCTGTGGCTATGGACCCTGATTGGTGCGGTATTAGTGGCAATAGGTGGCATCATGTGGGCCACGGCGATGATCAACAAAACAATGACGGGTCTAGGGACAATGACATTCTGGTGGTACCTTCACAAATCTGTGATGACGACCTTTTTTGGATATTCACCGATGAAAAGAAGAACATTCCTAATTTTAAGGACTTCATGCTTATTGGGTTCCATATTTTTTCTGGCAGTATATCAGGTTAGTTTTGGTTCAATGTTATTATTAAGTATTTGCTAGGCTCAAAAACCGAAAACGGTCAATATGACAAAAAAAATCCACATCGCATTCTGGTTTCGGCTTCTTTAAAGCAGCCACAACGCGTTGTGGACTTTTAAAAACGGTCATTTTGCGTTTTGACAACAGAGAAAGGCCACTTAGTGAAATTCGTGTATCGATTCGACCGCCACTCTTTGAGCAAGAATAGCCATGACGCGTTGGTGCAAGCCGTGGCTTATCTACGTTGAGATTGGCCACCATGTCGCATATGTGGTCTGGAGGATTTTATACAAGAAAAGGTGCTCTATCACATTGGCTAATATATATTTCAGGGTTACCTGAACAGAGTGTACACAACTGTTGAACGTTATCCCAAAATTAAGACTCTAGAGCAACTTTATTCTTCTGGGGTTAAATTATACATTTCCCCTGTAATAAGAGAACTCTTAAGATATCTAGAGGTACCAGAAGTCCCAGAAGACAAGCTACAAGCAGAATTCTTTAATCGAGCGCGTTTAAGACCTCAGAAACTTCCGGGTAAGTCAAATGTTTTAGATACGGTAGGTACCTCACGAACGGTTGCAGGACGATCCACCAAAATAGTACAATCGTGTCACCAGTGACAGAAATTGAAATAGTACCTACAAACGGGATGAATCGGGACGAAACTTTAAAATGGATTATAACGTTGAAATAATATAGTTTGTTGCCAACAAAGGCATTTAATCGTTAATTAAAATACAGTAAACACATTAGAGTCCTTTTTGGCAACAAACTGTATTTGTCCGGGATCGCAGTGGAGCCGCAATTAAAACACTTAATAAATCGTTATCGGAGGTAAAACGGTGGCGAGGAATTGTTCACTGTAGCTGATGTTTGTTTCTTATTAGAGGTCTGGAACGGTACTGTGCTCTAGTGGGAACGGGTGCCTCTTTTATACATGCCCGTTTTAGCTGGCCAGCGGACCATTTCCTCACCCCCTTTATTTTTATCTTTATTAAAAACACTATAACAGATTTTATGAGCCGGCGCGTCTCTGATATACGCAGAGGCGCCTCTTAGATCTACTTATTGACATATTAATCTTATCTCTACGACGTCTCATGTCACCGGAGCGTGAAGTTATTTGCGCCGAGGTATATACCGCCTCGAGCCCCCCGCCTCACCACTATTAAAACGGCGGGTTCATTCGCGTCGATTTCTGGGCGTCGTCGTCGTAGAGGTAAGTCAGTAAAAAACGAAACGGTATGCTCATTTATTTACCTTATCCTAGGTATTGTACATAATCACAATCTTATAAGTTACTTATTTAAACAGGTCATTTTCAAAATATAATTACGTAAATGGCTTTTCACAAATCACAAAAGTCTCATTTTTCTTTACAGATTTTAGCTTATGTCGTTACACTAGTTACATCTAAATAAATCATTCTATTTACAATGCAATAACACATAAGCTACCTTATATAATCATAAAAATAGTAGGTAAACAGTGAAACTTTATGTTTTACTCTACGTACACACGGCTACACATCAAGCTATACATAACCAGTATAAGCTGACTAATGATTTTACGAAAAACCTATACAATACAATGCGAGGCCAACTCAAACTGGAAATGCATAGCTTGATGTGTAGCCGTGTGTACAAGAGAAATAATCTAACAATGTTATGGAAACGTTATGTACTAATGAATCTACCTTATGTTGTCGTGCACAGTATTATTTCAATGTTAAAATCCCTTTTAAAATTTCGTCTCGATTCACCCCTAGGTACATACATCCCTATTCACCCCGTTTGATGGCAGGTGGATACCACACGTCTTTATCTGTTCTGTGGTGGATACTCATCATCTGCCTAGCCTTTTCTCAACTATGTTGGGGTCGGCTTCCAGTGTAACCGGATGCAGCTGAATACCAGTATTTTACATGGAGCGACTGCCTATCTGACCTCCACAACCCACTGGGTAATACGAAACCCCTTGGTAAGACTGGTGGTCAGACTTTCGGGCTTCTGACTACCCGTAACGGCTGTCAAAGATCCACGAATGACAGCCGGGACCAACGGCTTAACGTGCTTTCCGAGGCACGGAGAGGTCTCGGTATGTAAAGATGATCATACATCCACAGACCAACCGCGGCAAGCGTAGCTTAACCTTATTGATCGACCTGTGCGGCTGTTATTATTTAGTCACGGTCCCCTTACTAGGTACCTACTATGCGATGGCACTGGGTACTATGTGAGCGTTATTAAAGCAAGTAGGTAGACCGTATCGGCGAATCACGACAAGCGGTAGGTTTATAAAACACAAAGACATTAACATAGACTTATAAAAAAAGATGGACTCCGCGCCACGCATATCGAAAGTGAAGCACCGTACCGATCTATGTGTGCGTGATTGACGATTGACGCTGTCGTGTCACGTAATGGCGGCCGGTCAGCATACTATGATGTAAATGTGAGCGTGAGGCGTCTTTGTACAAGCGGTCCCGGCCATACTTACTGTGCTTCACTTTCGATATGCGTGGCGCGGAGTCCATTTTTTTTTTTTAATCTATGGACATTAAATTATTATTTAAATCTCTTTGATAAAACAGCAAGCAAATGAGGGTAGATAGAAAGAAAATTTATCTGGGTCCCACAAATATTCCATGTGCCGAATAAATACCTAAATGTTAATAGATAATATAATTTAATCTACTTCCCCAGGAGTAGTCCTGCAATACACAGGGGCAACAACCGTGTACAGGAAAGAGGATGCCGAAATGGAAATTGCCCAGCAATACTCGGACAGCAGCGGGATGCCTCTTATCGATGTTGTGGACGAATGTTTTGGCACTTATTACTTGTCCTTCATTGCCCGATCAGGTAAAATTCAATCAAACCAATAGGTGTGGATAAGTCGATGACTTTAGTAAGCATTTGACCCAGCGTCAATTGGGTTACCTAATTCTACTCTTCCTTTCCTTAGGTTTTCCATTCTACGAGGACCTCCAAGTTATCTCAGAACGGCTGAATGAAGCTGGTCTACCAACTAAGTACTACAAGTGGACTCGGGAAATGCTTGATATCCCTAATTCGAAGACCCAACAAGCTAGCGAACCTCGGGCTTTTTTTAAAATAACGTTACGTGACCTACGTGTAGCTTTCGTGATACTATTTGTTGGTACAATTCTGTCTGTTATGGTGTTCGCAGCTGAAATGTGGAAAGGCAGACATCATTATATTAAAACTAAGTCTAAGAGAAGATCTTAAAAAATCTTTTTTAGAAAAAAATACAACCGACTTCAAAAAAGAAACGCTAGGTACACACGGCTACACATCAATCTATACATAACCAGTATAAGGTGACTTCTGATTGTATGAAAAACCTATACAATGCTAGGTCAGCTAAAACTGGAAATGTATAGCTTGATGTGTAGCCGTGTGTACAAAGTAAAAAATATAACTTTAATTTCGGAAGTCGTTGTCGTTGGTTCTGCATTTTCATTTATTGACACCGACTTCCGAATATAAAGTTATTTTTCACTTAGTAGCGTTTTCTTTTGAAGCCAGTTGTTTTTTTATTATAAAAATGTTTTTTATTTTTCACTTTTTAGTGGGAGAGTTTGTAATTTATCTAAGTTACAATAGCGTAATGTCAACTGATGATCACCTTTTACAAAATATTGCTTTTCCCGATGCTGGGACGTTAATTGTTGACGTTGAATATGAACAACTTTCACTATGGGACCAACTCTGAAATCACGAAAAAAAAAATCTGCTGTTTAATAGAAAAGTAGTACCTTGACCAAAATGTACGAAACAGCAGATTTTTTTTTTGTTATTTCAGAGTTGGTCCCATAGTGAAAGTTGTTCATATTCATGGGTAGATCCTCTAAAAATTTGGATGGTGATAAAAAAATCTTCCTCTATGTATAAATAAACCCCGGCCGTCGAGAGAATGTGTTCCTGACACCTGTCAGTGTGACAAATCTATTAGATAAAAACATGATAAATGCAGATCAAACCTGGATCAAACCATAGGCAGGAGACATCATGGTCGCTGGTACAAGTCCGTTCACAATCATTTTACCTCCGATTTTGCATCGTTATTCTCATTGAAATAAGGTTGCTGTTGGGTTGCTGCTGTCAGAGGTAGAATAATTGTTAACGGACTGTAGGGATAGTTTTAATAAAACAAGTATAAATTATTCAGCATTTTATAGAATTTACTTTTGAAGTATTCTTTTACAATATCATGTCAAATAAAACATTAGGTATTACATTTGAATCTTTCAATTCATAGCTGCCCACATTGTTGGGTTTCGATGTTTGCTTTAGCGTTTAGGAGGTATTTCTCTTAGGATATTTAAAATTGCTTATATCAGAGAATAAAAAAATTAAGATAATGTACTGTCTTTTACGAATGCAATTCGCTCACTAGATATTATAGATCATACAAAATTATTATTAATTAGATTCGCTTAATCTACTTACTTAATCCGCAATTAAAATCTGATTTAAAACACTTTTAAAACATTAGAAGCAGTAACTTCAATAAAATGTCATGGAAGGGTAAAAAAATATAAAAACGATGATTTCATACAAAAAGCCTCACCTCAATTCTAATAAAGTAACACGTAGGAACAATTTATTATACTTGCAGCTACGACAATAACCGAGTTAACAGTGTCATTACTATAACACCGTTAACTCAGTTAACAACTTTCAAAATGAACAACTTTTAATATGGGGCAGACTCAAAAGTATGAAAAAAAAAAAACAGCTGTTCTCTGCATTTTGTCCAGTTATGCGAAAATAATTGTATAGAGCGGCTGGTTTTATTTTCTCGATTTCAGTGTTGGTCTCTTAGTAAAAGTTGTTCATTTTCATGAGTACTACACTCCCTTAAAGTATGCCCCCCGTTTAACCGACACACTGTATATCTTCACTATACTTACAAACAAATATTTAATATTGTCTTTCTATATTCACTTGATTGTAGCATGGGGATGATCCCTACATAAATATGAGACCTATAAAATGAGCAGGATTAACAAACACTCGACAAAAAATAATAATTGGATACAATCCATCCTTCTTTATATTCAAACAAACATTAGCCTCAGGGGGCAGGGACATTTACGCGCAAACTGTAACCATCAATTCATCACATGATTCTAGACTAACGCAGAAATATTCCGTCGGTTATCAAAAAAAATCAGCTGTTTCATAGAAAAGTGCAAAAAATTTGCTGTACCGTACACCGATTTTTGACCGCGTAGGTAACACGATCAAAATGTATGGAACAGCAAAATCTTTTTGTAATAACCGAAGAAAATTTTCAACGCCCCCTGTGTTGAAATTTTTCGGTTCAGAATCATGTACTGAATACATGGTCAGGTTGCGCGTCGATATCACTGCCATCCTGTATACTATGTTTATATTTAACAATGCAACTATGAGGATCTTTTCCTCTGTAACGCAATAGTATATATAATATACTAGCTGACCCGGCCACGCGTTGCTGTGGCTAACGTTTTTGACATATTTTTTTTTCTATCCTATCTTTCAAGTTGGATCAAACTGCACACGGTGTACAAATTTGATTAAAATCGGTTAAGTAGTTTAGAAGTCCATCGCGGATAAACATCGTGACACGTAATTTATATATATTAAGAAGATAATACTGATGCCAAGTTTCGGATAATTTGCTAATGTGAACATCGAAAAACTCGGAACAACGAACACATTCTAAAAACTGAGTATTTAGAATCAAGAATAATAAAAGTTCATGCGTGTGAATGTCGTTTCATGATAGCGAGATATGCCGAATTCCACAATCTGTCTTCCCAAATATACAGGACGTTTTATAGAAAGTACAGAATAAAATGAACATATTGACCTATTTTTTTTAGAAACTTAATGAAGAGCACATTTTGAATTTAGTCGTCGTTTTAAACTCAGCAAACAGAATCTGCCTCTGATACGTTATTCGTTCAAAATCACCTCTTCGTGATTTTTACACTTTCACTTTAGATTGTTGTCTTTTTATTCATCGCCATTGTCCTGTCCATAGCCTATTTTTTTTTAGTGCATGTCTTTTTCTTTCATACTTCTCCACAGTAATTGTCTTATTATTACACAGCTGCTATTTACATAAGCTGATTGATATCACAAATATTAAAACGGCATAACTAAACACGGCAAGTCTTCATTGAGCCTTCAACTACTTCAATCACATAAACCATGCAACACCTTAATAATAACGAAATATAATCTCATTTATAATCAACTAGCTGACCCGCCCACGCGTTGCTGTGGCTAACGTTTTTGTAATTTTCTTTTTTTTTTCTATCCTATCTTTCAAGTTGGATCAAACTGCACACAGTGTACAAATTTGATTAAAATCGGTTAAGTAGTTTAGAAGTCCATCGCGGACAAACATTGTGACACGTAGTTTATATATAATATATTAAGATATTAAACGTAGATTGACCTCATACAGGTTGCCCGATAAATAACTTTGAAATAGTCGTTATAAAAAAACATATGCCATGGTTCGTTTGTTTTTCTCTTGTACCTTATTAAAATGACATAAGAGTCACATGAAGCGTGATCTTGAATTGTATATGTAGTAAAGTTCACAGTGAATTGTCTTATATTACTGTTATAATTTGTGATAATTATTATTCTAGAATTGCTTTGCAATTGCCAGTTATCACACAGAATGCTTATAAACAGTGTTCTTTACGCTATTCATAAACTTTGTCAAACGCTTCAATAGCTTTTACAAAATCTAACAAAGGAAGTAGGACTTAAAAAAGCTTCTTTACAACGTTAAATTTAATTGAGCTATGCAGTAAGAAAGGGTCTTAACTTAATTTTGACAAGTTTCAGCCCGCCAAATCTTATAAATAAAAATACGTCGTTGCCAATTCGGATAAAGAGGCATGCATATCGGATGATTTACGTCAAGGTATATAATTTGTATGAAATTTAACAAAAAAGCACAAGAATTCATTAATGTGTCCATAATGAAAAATGCTAATTTCCATGGTCTAAACATCTGGTCTAAGTTTATGTATATCGTCCGGAACACGGTGTATAGCCGACGTGAGCCGACATTATTTTGTCCTCTTCCTAACGATCAATAAAATTATATAAGTTTTCTTCATTCTGTCATGGCTTATAGTTTTAAATGAACTCTAGAATAGATAAATGACAATAAAATAGTATCTCTTTCAACCATTTAGTACATGCATGCATTTGACAGCAGTCACCAACTTTTGAGCAGAAATATTGCACATTTTTCTACATTAGACTTAGCTCCCGCAAAACGACTAAGTGTATCATTTAGCGTATTACATACATTTATTCATTAATATCTAATTATCTTAACACATAATAAATCTTTGATATAGCTTAACAGTATCACCTTTAATCTAGTCATAACAGGCACTAAACGATACTTCTCAAACTGTTCAGTAGTATGCGCTCCCATAATATCATTTGTAATTATAACATAAGTTTATATGCAATGTGGTTTTACAGTTATCAAGTCTATGCGGACGTGCCGTTTGTCAAACGGGCATTTTTACTTATACATTAAAATATGAGCTTCCCAAGGTAAAGGTGAGCCAGTCATTTCAATACTTAATCACGGCACCTGGAACCTGCAAGTACACTAATTGGACCTTGAAGAAGTCCTTCCAAGACCTGTATCACCTGCAGAGAGGCAAGCACGCGGCGAACATCGCGAGCATACAGAAAAGCCAACGCTATTTGGATATACTGCCATTCTTCTTCCGACCGCCGGCGACCTTGAAGCTACTCTGTGGCGTGACGGTGCTACTGCTCGAGTCTGATATCGTAACCTGTGGCGACGTCTCTCCGTTGTACCAGCCGCACATTCGTTTCACGGCGTCCTGCCATCGTGCGTATGTTACTTCGTATGCTTTCTTTATTTGTGCTCGAGGATTGAATACGCAGTCGATTTGTCTGAGTTTCTTTAGTTCTTCTTTTGATTTCCATATACCTGAAAAGGAAACATTTACTTCATTAGAGGAGAGGTAGAAAAATAGGGTCAAAAAATCATTAAGAACAAAAACACAATTCAATATTTTCTCTCCAAACACCAAGTGCACTCTCCAAAGACTACTGCACTTTTGTGTGTTTCAGAGTTTGCTGAAGTTATTATATTAGAAGAGTAGAACCGGCACAGTAAAGTATTAACGTACGCCATCTACCGGCGACCATTAGAACTTCCAGCTAAACATCACAATAAATGAAGCATGAAATAAAGTATCTTACCTAATTTATATCCAACTATATGCGCGCATCCTTGTGACGACATCTCCACATGGACAGGCCGTTCAACGCGCAACCCTGTGAGGTCTGCCACCAACTGAGCGATGAAGTCGTTATTCGATACATCGCCATCTAGTCTGAAAGTAACACATTAGAACGAATGATATAAAATGTTTGGAAGTGCTCAATGGCACCGAAATAGCTAAATGGATTTGGATGAAAGATTCCCCCGGAATATCACATTTTTGATAGGATAGGATGTTGGTTCTTTCATAAATCTACACAGCGGATTTGCGACCTGGGTTTATATTCGCGCTCATAGGAACAGGCTTAATATTTTTTGCTCATTAGAACTTCAATGAATATGATGTCTTCTACATTTAATAATAATTAAAGGGATTATCATGATGCGCATAAGACTAAGGGCTGATTTTTCAATAGTGCGATAACTTTTATTTGAAGAATAACTATGGCAGTTTGACATATTTTTTATATACAAAAGCTGTCAAAACGCAATATTAATTCCTCAGATAAAAGTCATGTGACTATTGAAAAATCAGCCCTAAGATGAATAAAAAAATATTGATAGATGGAGAAGGAAAGGTAGAAAAGATTGACTGATTGTACAACGGATGATATAAATTGAAAGGGTGTGAATGAAAAGGTGGCGACTGACAAGGGAAAATACAAAAGTAAAACATATTACGCTGGTCTCAGGTAACATGGGACTAGCCAGGGTTAGACACAGGAAAGGAGGATAAAATACGAGATGTACATACATAATGTGTCCCAAAACAAGAAGCAAAAGAGGAGAGAGCAGAGGGCACTCTGCTCTGCCACCGATAATACCGTGGAAGTGGCGAACTTTTGGGCCAACAAAATTTGAAAAACTGCCGTGCCAGAGATACGAAAAAGAAGATACATACATACATAAATTCGCGCCTTTTTCCCATGGGGGTAGGCAGATCCTTACATACTCCTGTTGCTTCGTTTATGTTCATACATCTGGTCAAACACGCACGCCGGTTTCAAGTACTACGCACCTGACCTATCTGAACAACGTCACCAATAAGGTCACTATATTGTCCTTTTAGGGCGTCCCCTTCCGGCCTTCCCAATTACATCTGCCTTTAAAATAAATTTATGTGAATTTTCTAAATACCTGATAGTATGAAACGCGTAGTTAGTCTCGTGGAGAACACAGCTATAAAGTTGCGCCGTTCTAAACGCGAGAGATTCCAACACAGCCCGTACTAGATGCGCCTTCGTCGTCGACGGCTTCATGCCCACAAACCCTGATGCCGCTGAACCGTCGTTGTATGGAGGCTGTAAACAATATAAAGTTGTTTGATTTATTTACTTTACATCAGAGGGCAAGAAATTGGTTGTGTCGGTAACTATTTATGATTTCATATGTTACAACAAAGAACGTAAACATAACATAACATCAGGCCTATATTCAGCGTAGGGTTAGATAGGGTTGTACCTATAGTACGCCCACATTTCGCCAGTTATGTTTAAGCCCCAAATAATACATAAATAGATTGATAGATAAACCATTTATTTGGCGCACACAAAAGACAGCACAACACACAAAAGTACAATATTCTATGATTACCAATTACCCACATGAACATAATATAAAAAAGGTGCCGCTACAAAGCAAAAAAAAATTAAAAAAGGAAAAACATACCTACATATACCGAAACAAAAGTGACATCATGACGAATTCAATAATAACATAAAATTAATAACGAAACATACACAGTGCGGTGTGCGTCTCAAGGTTGCACCAAATGGGAGTCAAGCTCAGCATGGCAATAAGGACACCAATCCAGACTCCGGACTGGTACTAAGAAATCCCAGATGGAAAAACCCAATAACATTTTGCCCGACCCAAGAATCAAACACAGGATATCATCCCAATATCCTCAATAGCGCTTATGACCACTATACCCACGAGGCAATGAACGTAAAGTGCTAACCATCAAGTAATTTTTGTTTACACGAATTTCACATCATATGAGGTTTGAGCTCTTGTTGTGAATAAACTATATTATCTAGAAATGGAGTCCCACTTTTTCATTTAATTATATTGTACGCTCAAACGAACATGCGGGTTTCATGCAATCATCTTAGATAATGTCTTGAATATAATTATGGTTTTCAATTTAATTTCAACAACACAAAATATTTTTTTACAATATGCCCATATTGAAATTATCTGTTGAATAGTTTAGTCATCTACCATTATCCATAGCAATTTACATGATAATTATGTTAAACAACTCGTAATTGCAGGAAAATCATAAGAATTATTTTAGTTTTTACCTAATGATAGTTCTATCGACCTTAGAGCTGCGAGAATTTATTTTTTTATTGCTGCTAAGTTAGTCGCAATACTAACATTAAGTACCTATAACTTTACGAATTACATTGAAGTTAAAAATAATTGGTTTAATCAAGTAGCAGCAACAACAAACGTAGGTACACGTTTTTTTAAAAAAAACCGGCCAAGTACGTGTTGGACCACGCACAATGAAGGGTTCCGTAGTTGGAATGAATTTATCCCAAGAACAAACTTAACATTGTAGTTGAAAAACATGTTCTCCTATACATTCCAACTGAAAATGTAAGTTTGTACGCACAATATTGAGAGATTTACCATGTTGTTTCACGATCATAGACTTCTTATTAATTTTCCTGTAATCTATAGGTATAGAACTATTTTCTGTATATTTTTCAAAGTTTTAGGCTCAGTAGTTTCGGAGATAAGGGGGGGGGATGATAAATTTCCGTCTATTGTCTTAAATAACTTTAGTACAATTTACTTTAAAATTATGAAAAAAATATATTTGAGATCCTCACGGTAAGCCCTTTCATTGATATGTCACACGGTACAGATTGTGAAACTTTTTTTTTAAATTGTCAAAAAATGACTCCCATTTTCAAAACTCATTTATTTACGTTACACGTCTGTGTTTGGGTCACAGAGATTCATATGTGTACCAAATTTCAACTTAATCGGTCCATAAGATTCGGAGCAAATTGGCTGTGACAGACAGACGGACAGACAGACAGACAGACAGACACACGAGTGATCCTGTAAGGGTTCCGTTTTTTCCTTTTGAGGTACGGAACCCTAAAAATTTGTCAATTTGTTAGTTCTTATAAAATATTATGTGAATTTGTCCATTCATGAGAACGTGAGAAGCAGTTGAACTATAGGTATTACATCTGACGGTCAATTCCCGTAATTAAGAATGTTTAAAATCTAGTCGCAATCTCGTCTCAGCGACAATAACTGTCAAAAACTTGTCAAAATTTAAGGAAATTATAGGTGTTGTGCTCTGTAGCCACGCCACCGTATATATTTTTATTATAATATAACCCATTTTTATGTACGGTTGACTGTCATGACGTACATGCATTGTTTGTGAATGTACGACTTTTAATTTAAAAGAAAAAAGTAAATTAATGTGCGAACGCTGTGTATTATGTACACGTGATAAATATGAAAAAATATGTTAATTCTAAAGTTAATTCTAAACTCACAAATTGGCCCTGATAGTGTATTAAACTAATGTATTTTAGCGATTACTTCAGATTGACAGGAAAATTTAAACAAAACAGATTTTAGAAACAGAAGTTAGTTATTATAAATCCGTGTTATAACAATGGTTACAAAATATTTCACCTTTATAATAATAAAAAAAAACAGGAAATCTCTCTCAAACAAAGAAAAATCTGTAAAAAATACATTACACCAGATTTAGAGTGTATTTATGTATCTACATGTTATTATATTATAGTAAATTAAAAAAAAAGTCCGACTAGAGCTTGTTGTAACTACCCAATGTACCAGTTTTGTGTTCAACATTGCAGCAAATTTTAGTTTGATTTGAGAGGGGGCCTAAACAGACCACTTTGGCAGAATCATAAAACAATTCATATCACGCAATTCATCTGTTTGACAGTTTCACACCTATAAAGGGTTATTGGAAAAACACCAGCAACCTCTTAAGAGGTCATTATACTCATCATTATGAATAACTTTTACTATGGGACCAAACCTGAAATTGCGAAAAATAAATCTGCTGTTTCCTACATTTTGACGAGTTATACGAACATAAATGTAGGGAACAGCAGATTTTTTTTTCGCTGTGTAACCCTGGAATTTATATGGTGTGCATAATAAAGAGTATTCTATCTATCTATCTATATCCCTGAAGGGTTAGGCAGAGGTGTAGGTGTGTGTGTGTAGGTAGTCTGCTGGGGAGTTTGTTGCGCCACTTCTCCCCAGCAAAAGCACTAGGAAGTGGTGAAGCGTTTTGGGGGACTGTCTTTTGTAATTTTGACGTTCGAAAAGTGCTGATTCTCAGCCTAGTTTGAATAAATGACTTTTGATTTTGATTTTGATTTTGTAGAGGGCTAACTTTACTTCCCCTGATAAGTATTCCGTACGTTGCATTATAAAATCGTCTACTCTCATTGTGCCACTACGACTACGTAAAAGTAACTTTTTGTATTTTTATAATAGCTTTCTACATGACTACTTACTTGGAGCATTATATATAGAGCACTCCAGTTGTTTGGATAATGAAAACTGACAATAATGTTAAAACTGATTCGGAAATCATTTCTGACAAGACTAATAACAAAGTTAATTTTACTAAAGAATCCGTTTTTACAAAAAATCCTAATCTTGAAGAAAACTGGCGGAATAAAACAGAGAATCAAAAACTTTGATTGACAAAGTCAAACCTAAAGTAAAAGCAAATAGAATAGAGACTTTGCCAAATGAAAAGATTTGTTCTTCTGGTATTGACAAAGTTGTAGATACTAACACTTGTGCGTTCGATGCTGTACTCACTGCTTTGGTAGTAATTTGTACAGACTACGTTAGTATTTCAGCGTTTATTAGTTCATTGACTTTGATTGAATAAGCCTTTTTCTAATCTGGTTAGTACAGAGGCCAGCACATCAACCTACCCCAATCTGTCAAATTTTCCCAATTGAATATGAACCTTATACCTTTGTGGTAAAGTTGAAATCTATCAAAGAAATTTGACAGATTGGGGTAGCTTGATGTGCTGGCCTCTGTACATTGCGACATAAAGATGTTCCAGTTAATCCATTAAAAATGAGAACCGAAGTTCTTAAAAATTATTACGAATTGTCAGTTCAAGGAAATCTAGAAGTGATTAATTGCGGTTGTAATGTAACTTTTGTGATAGAAAAAATTCTATATGATGAAATTTTCAGTGCAATTGTGTCAAAAATTTGTTCAGTTTGCGAAAAAACTGAAACCAGAAAATTTTGTATTCTACTACCATACTACTATTTGTACCATTAAATTAGCTTACATTATTAACCGGAACGTTATTTGTACGACCTACAAGTATTTGTTCCGGGTCTGGGTGTTTTATCTATAATATGTATGTATTTCCAAAAAAAAAAATAGTATATAAGTAGTTTATCAGCCATCTGGTTACCATAACACAAGCATTAGGTTGCTTAGCTTGGGACTAAATGGCGTTGTGTGAAATGTCCAAGGATATTATTATTATATTATTATTATTATTATTATCTGACTACGGTGTAAGTTCATTGAGCAATTCAGCAATATCCATAATTGAAGATGTAACAATAACTGATTGTAAAGTAAGGGCTTGTAATTTCATTTCATTTAATTGGATTTAAAAATATCTCTTGACGATGTTCCTTTAGAAATGTTACTTGTTGACAAAAAATTTAAACTTGGAGCAGAAATAGGATATTCTTTGAATGAAAATGGACCCAATCGTCATTAAAACATATTGTTACCGTCGTAATTCAGAATGAGAGTGTTATGATTACCAAAGTGATTCGCGTTAAACAAATACAAACATGAATTCTCATTTATATACATATATTATATAATTCCCATTTATATATATATTCAGGATCTATTTCACTCGGACTTTTTTTGAATTTACAATAATATAATAACATGTAGATACATAAATACATTGTAAATCTGGTGTAATGAATTTTTTACAGATTTTTCTTTGTTTGAGAGAGATTTCCTGTTTTTTTTAATTATTATAAAGGTGATATATTTTGTATTTATAAAATCTGTTTTGTTTAAATTTCCTGTCAATCTGAAGTAATCGCTAAAATACATTAGTTTAATACACTATCAGGGCCAATTTGTGAGTTTAGAATTAACTTTAGAATTAACATATTTTTTCATATTTATCACGTGTACATAATACACAGCGTTCGTACATTATATATCTTCAGAGAAATAGCTGAAATTCTATCTACTAATGTTGATTACAGGTGGCGTGGCTGCAGAGAATTTTCCGCAGCAACGCCACATTAATTTACTTTTTTCTTTTAAATTAAAACTCGTACATTCACAAACAATGCATGTACGTCATGACAGTCAACCGTACATAAAAATGGGTTATATTATAATAAAAAAATATACGGTGGCGTGGCTACAGAGCACAACACAATTATAGGTATTTTTGACAACATCTGCACATCAAAGTTGTCTGAAAGAAATCTCTGAACGCGATAAGATCGCGTGTCGTTTGTTTCAAATACATAGTTATCTATTTAATTCTAGGTGCACTTTATAATGAAGTAATTCATCAACAGCCTAGCCTTGTTGGGGTCGGCTTCCAGTCAAACCGGATGCGGCTGAATACCAGTATTATACATGGATCTGACCTCCACAACTCTGTTACTGGGTAATACGATACCCCTTGGTAGGACTGGTTGTCAGACTTTCGGGCTTCTGACGACCCGTAACGACTGTCAAAGATCCACGAATGACAGCCGAGACCAAATGATGTACTGTACTCACCGAAATAAACAAAATTACCATAAATAAAATTAAATTATATAAATCTTTTGTTGTAAAAAATCAAGCAATTGCCGTCATGCATTTATAAGTAAGTACATCGATCTTGGGTCACCTTAAAATTCGGTACAAGGTCGGTCACAAAAGAATAAGGATAACCATTACTGTATCTACAGGAAGTAAGTATAAACTTGAAATCGATGGCAAACATGTTTACCTTCTTATATCAAGAAACTTGTTTTGCTGATCTGTTGTTTATTTCGGTTTTTAACCGACTTCTAAAAAGGAGGAGGTTGTTAATTCGGGTGTTTTTTTTTTTGAGGATTAAGTATGCGTCACTTTAAATAATTGATTTGAATATTTATATTACTAGCTTCTACTTCTTGTTCTCCCGACCCACTCCATAGCCACATCCATGGCCCGTGACTCAGTTTTCGCTCAGAGTTCTTACTGCCTTTTTTGTTTTTGTTCGGCTCCTAAGGGTCCTAGCGTGATGCTAAGTAGCCTATAGCCTTCCACAACAATTCGGCTACCAAATGCAAAAAGATTTTTCAAATCCGACTGGTAGTTCCAGAGATTAGCGCCGGCAAACCAACAAACTCTTCATCTTTATCATTAGTATAGATATAGATACATTTTAATAACACAACAAACATATTTCTAAAAAATATTTCGTCATAATATTTATTTTCTATTATCTGTCAGATTTAAAATATAAATGGACTGAATCATTAATTGAAGTCTATTAATATAATTTATATAATACCAAAATAATGTAATTTGCAAAAAATAATTTAAACGACATACTATATAATAAGTAATCTACCAAAATCTTCCTGATTAAGAATTCAAAAGGAATTTTGGATCCCTCTTTAAAGTCCATTATTAACATCCTTCACAATCATACCAATTATATTTTAAAGAATCTTGTTTACAAAATATATGGACAACAAGTAAGCGAATTACAATTAATTTAACATTAAGTGTAACATTAAGGATAAAATGTGTTGACGAAACTTGTGAAAGTTTCGTCAACACATTTTATTCTCAGCATTGCTGTGCCTCTAAGGATGGCAACGCATTGACAATCCAAGATTAGAAAAACGTGACAGTTATACCAATAGCGGATAATGTGAGTAACGCATACTTTCACAGTAACGCACTTTCAGGTCAGGGTTGTTCAAACTCGTTGCTCATATACAACTAAATAACTTTAATTTCGTGCGAAACCACCATTTCAGACAGCAATCTTCTTTCGTCTTCACATGATCTGACCAAGATTATGTCTGGACTTTAAAAGCGACCCTGGCCTCTGAGTTTGTTTCGGCCTTTCTTCTCAGAGTAGTGAGACAGGAAACGCCAAAATCCTCAAGTTTAAAAAAAATATGATTGAAGTGTAAAAATGTTTGTACAAACCTACTTTCAGAAATAAATCATTTATCATTATCATAGAAATAAATCCCTTTTGATCAATATAGTCACCTAATTTTAGAAAGGTATGTAATTCGTATGTAAACATCGTGTGGAAAATTGGACTTATTACACTAATATTATAAAGGCGAAAGTTTGTGTGTGTGTTTATATGTTTGTTACTTCTTCACACTCTACTTTTTATCCCGATACTCCCACGGGATCGACACTTATACGGGTGAAACCGCGGGGCGCAGCTAGTAATGAATATAAGTTTCAAATCGCCAATCCGTCTTTACCAAGCGTGGTGATAAATGCTCATGTCTTCTGTGAATGAGCAGAGGCCCTTGCTGGTTTAGTTTGTAAATATTTACCCCTAGTCCGCTGAACGCCGGTATGAAGTAAACTCCATCGGTGTCTGGTACTGAAGTCGCGATGTCGGCTGTGTCCTCAGGGTTGTCGAACAGCCCTAGAAACAGGTGAAGGTTTGCATTATTATTTTTTAAATATTTGCTAGTCTATGATGAAATTCGTTCGTTTTCCGTAGATTTTATTTTAGCTCACTACTCTGTGGACATTACGAAAGTTAGTTGTGCTCCGTTTGTTTTCTTAAATAAAACTAATCTAGAAGCAAGCCATACTTTAATTGCATACTTAGGTAACTGTAACAGATAATGTGTGTAATTTATAGAAGAGAGATTTTCTAATATATTATGCATTAAAGACGATTCTACATAACCAAGGAATCTGTCCAGGTACGCTAGAATTAGGAGGCTGGTTTGGGAACATATTGTTAAAGATTCGCCATAACCATCATTAGCGCCATGCTCCCACATTCTTTTGGTGCAGACTACTTAGATTGGATAACGCTCCAATTAAGGCCAAGGTAAATACAAAGAATATTTACTTACATAATTTACATTTTCGATAAACGTAATTGTAACAAATATTTATACTTAATTGAATTTTCGCAACCGATTTTTTTACGTACTGAGAGAAAAAAAGAAAAAGTATTTATTGCGACTAGTAGAAGAGGATCACAAACTAAACTAAACACAGTAAAAAATAAAAACAAGTCATAAAAAAAATACCAAAAAGAAAAATGAAACAAACTCCCATACGAGGCCAAAAGGCTCCTATCTCAGCATGATGCTGCGACATTAAAAAAATAATTATCGCAGCGCTGAGCAAAGATCATAAATATGCATGAAGTCTATTAATTACTGCAACTTCTTTGCAAAACACAATGTGCAATTGTGCATGTGCAAATTTCACGCTTCACATAGATAACGGTAAGCGGATAAGCACGCTAAAAAAATTATTAATTATTGAGTAACTTATTATGCTCGGGTGGGCAACAGTGAATCCATGAGAACACTTTTTTATGTATCAGCATGACAATACCTCTAAATATTGAACGCATAACTCATCATTATCCTTCATTATTGAACAACATAATCTGAGCAAGATTATGTCTGGACTTTAAAGGAGACTGTGACCTCTGAGTTAGTTTCGGCCTTTCTTCTCAGAGTAGTCAGATAGGAAACGCCGACCTCATCTAATTTTTAAATATGATTGATGTGTAAAAGTGTTTGTATAAACCTATTTATAGAAATAAAATCATTTATCACCTACATTAACAACTTCATTTAAACACACTTCAGAAACCATAACATCTAACGGAAGAAAGTAAACATAATCACCTAAATTCTGCGCCCATTTGATAATCGAAGCGGTGTCATTATTCGCGCCTTCGGCTGAGAACACCAGTTCTTCACCGAGCCTCCATCCGACGATGGGGTAGAGGCCCGAGACACTGGCGTGGGGTTCCCTACCCGTGTTTATGTTGAAGAATGTCCCTGTTCCCATCGTCAGTTTCACGTCGCCAATGTCGAAGCAACATGAACCCCACATCGAGGCTGTTTGGTCCGCCATCTGGGAGTTAACGTACATGTTAGTTAAGAATAGCCCCCATGAGTAACGATAATCCACTCCTCCTCCACACTCCTTAATATTGTTAGTGTCAATACACAGCGCCAAGATACAGACTAAGTAACTGTCTGGTTTGGGGCTCACTGGCCATATTAATTGTTACTAAGTGTTAACTGGATCTCACTGAGAGCCCTGTGTCCCAGTAGTGGGAACATTTGAGGTTGATCATGGTTATGCTAAATGTTAACTATAATAATGTTATTCATCATGATGCCAAACAGTAGATTAATTAAGTAGGTACCTACCCTACAACATTTGTATGGAAAAAATGCCGATCAGCGCAGCCTGAAGAAGGAAAACAAAGAAGGCTGTTACTTTGAAATGTCATATTTGTTTTTGTTTCATTGTTTAATTACAATTCAAGTAAATATAAAAATAAAATGAACTTTAACGGATGCAGCGATCGTGGGTATTTGCAATTGACGTTCAAACAAAGACCGCAGGCCATTGACCATGAACGATCATTTAGAATTAATATTTAACACAACAATACATTCTGAATACAGATAAGCATAAGTGAAACTGACTGGATTTTGTTATTATTTATTCGTCGTTATAAATATATCTTACACGGAGCAAATACAAATCGACAAAATGTATTCTGTTTAACTCTTGATCAATCACTTTTAGGGATTTCAAACGCAATAACATTAATTATTAATACTAATTCGCAAATAAAAACAAATATTATAATGTACCAAGTTTAGTTACTTACCCTGATGCTCTAGTCTAGAGGCAACAGAATACCTACCTAAACTGTGACGTAAATAAGTTCTCATTTCCACTTAAAAACAAAACTTATTAGGTACCTACTTAGAGCGACAAAAACATACTCACACAACTAACGATACGTATCGAATGCCCCCATATCGAAGGCATCGTACTGGTGAAGTGATCTCCCGCCGTATCGACAACTTCGGGCAACGCTGCTCGAGGTATCTTCAATATAGTCATGGCCCATCCTGCCCACTGCATGGTGAACGGGTCGTAGAAACCAGTGGCCGATGCTGATGACACATCCGTCATGTGAACTTTACCACCTGCGCATAATAATCGATAAATTTTACGCTATGCGGCATTGTAATTAACACATTATGAATTGCATGTGCAAGTCCATTTGCAAAGTAGATCACAACGAGTGCAGTACGGTACCTACTGTGCAAGTTGTGCAACTGTGGAAAGTAATTTCGAAAGTAAATTCGCAACATTGTCGCGAGTCGTTTCGAGGGACATTGCAATAATTATCACTAAGATGGATCAGTTAGCAACATCTTTATCGCTGAGCGATAACGTCGCCCTGTAACATCAGCACAATCAACTAGAGCTAAAAACAGTTAACACTTCCTTTAAAGTAAAAAATGTGAGTTTGTACAGTATTAGCTTGATCCGATAAAGGACAAGCCAGGATAGCATTAAGTAATTTGAAAAACATAACCCTCCTTCTGGCGCAAACGGGTAAAAAATAATTAGTAATATAAAAATGTATGTTATTGTGGCTAAAATGATTGTAAAAGTATTTATTTTATAGTGTTAAAGCAAGAAAATAATGACAGCCGCACGGTTCGATCGATCAGGTTAAGCTACGCTTGCCGCAGTTGGTCCGAGGATGGGTGACCAACTTTACGTACCAAGACCCTTCCGTGCCTCGGAAAGCACCTTAAACCGTTGGTCCCGGCTGACATTCGTGGATCTTTGACAGTCGTTACGGGTCGTCTGAAGCCCGAATGTCTGACAACCAGTCTTACCAAGGGGTATCGTATTAGCCAATGACTGGGTTGTGGAGGTCAGATAGGCAGTCGCTCCATGTAAAATACTGGTATACAGCTGCATCCGGTCAAACTGGAAACCGACCCCAACATAAGTAGTTGGGAAAAGGCTAGGCAGATGATGACTACTTATGTTTGAAGCTTCCATTCTTTACATTTGGTCAGTTTTACGCCAGTCAAAACAAAATGGGAAGCAAAATACCCGGCTATCAAGGAAATTATCGCCGACCGCAGTAAAAAGTGCCAAAAGTGTAAAAAGCCGTTGTTTTTCTATTTACTAAATCTGTGTAGGAAGATATCATTACCTGTCAATTTGTATAATAGCCACGTGTCCAAGGTTCCAAAGAGTGCATCGTCATCTTGTATGGCAGTCTTAAATGCAGGCACGTTTTGGAACGCCCAGTATAATCTCAAGCATGTCTGAAAACAACACTATGTTATAAATTGCTATACTTACGCCAGAATGGCTCAGCAACAGAATGGCAATATCCATACTATCCATATTTACTAATATTATAAATTCGAAACTCTGTCTGTCTGTCTGTATGTTACCTTTCACGCCTAAACCACTGAACGGATTTCGATAAAATTTGGCAGAGAGATAGATTGCATCCCGGGGAAGGACATAGGATAGTCTTCGACATACCTCGCGGGCGAAGCCGTGGGCGGAAGCTAGTTGCAGCATTTAGTACGCATGTTCAATTCCCGCATTGGGTCAAACGTTTGTTTTGCCACATATAACGTATTTATTTCGAGCTCACATGATTTCTAACGTTTACGGCATACGTATACCTATGCCCTTTTGGCAAACATTTGCTAATAAACCCATTTACCTGGCATGATGAAAATGAAATGAAAAATGGTTTATTATTTTAACAGGCGATTGGCGTTTCAAGCAGCGGAGCAGAGCCAAATTACTTGCGCGTGAGTGTGTTTTTATTGAATTTGTTTGTAAAAATCACGCGCGAAGATTTTCCAACCCGGAAAAATAAAAAGAAAGTAGTTGAAGAACATCTTGTGACTTTAGTCAGTAGATCCCTCAGCCCGCCCCAGGGTGGAGGATATCTACGAGAGTTTCCACCACCACCATCTTCATATTTTTTTATATTATCTATCTAAGTAAGTACATATGTATGTAAAATGGTAAACTGACTGACTCACTGACTGGCTGGGTGATATATCACCACACAGCCAAAACCGCTGGTCCTAGAGACATGAAATTTGGAGGGTGTGTTCTTTGTGAAGAGTAAGTATCCACTAAGAAAGGATTTTTCGAAATTCCACCCCTAAAAGGGTGAATGGGGAGAGGGTGAAATTTCACGCGAAGTCGCGGGCAGAAGCTAGTGATGTACCTATATAAAATTCAAAGTCCTGACTGACTGATATATCAACGGTCAGAACAAACCTCTGGTCCTAGAGACATAAAATTTGGAGGGTGTGATCTGTGAAGAGTAGGTAGGTATCCACTAAGAATGAGTTTATCGAAATTGTGGGAGGGTGAAATTTCAGGCAGACGAAGTCTCAGGCACAAGCTAGTTAAATATATAACTAGCGATTATATTCAGCGATTAATTTTTTATTTCAGCTAATTATATTCAGTTACAGTGTAAATTAATGAAAGCAATATCAACAATGTAGCGGTACCCTTTCGTCAAGAATGTGTCTAATTTTAGAACTGTACTCATACAGCTAGGACTTAATGGCATCGGTGTAGAATAAGACAATACATTTTGAGTTATTTCTTTTGAGTATAGGTGTATCAAGAGTTACTTTTTGACGTAACAGGACGAGGACCTAGTTGACGGCCAAATATGAAACTGCAGCCTATAGAGCGACTGATTAACTTTAATCATACAGCATTTCGGAAATTAAATTATTTAAACTTTAAGCCTATTCGATTTAAATTGGCATACAATGGTTGGGCTAAGAGAACCGATTGGGTCTCAATTAACGCACGACTCCATCGCGGCAGGCCAAGACGAACACGAAGATGGCGGGACGAGCTTGACACCTACCGTAAGGACTGGCCGACACTAGCAAAAGACAGAATTGTGTGGAAAAGGGAGAGGGAGGCCCAAAAAGGGGAGGCCTTTGCCCTGCAGCGGGACAATACGGGCTAATTAGATTAGATACCCTCTCACAGAGAGGAGGCCTGTGTTCCAGTAGTGGGAACATTAGGTATATGCTGATTATGTATGTTATGTAGATTAGATAAGATACAAAGGTTGTGCAACATTGTAAGGTGTACTATACTATACACTTGTTCGGATCAGCATCATTCGGCACAGCTGGGCAACACAATATTATTTATTCAATTTTGCCCCGCGGCTGTGCCGAAGCAACATGTTTTGAGATGCTGAAATCACATTGCCCATAGTATCCACTGCACGCAGTATTTTTATCTACCGTAAGTAAGAGACTATTAAAGTGTATGGCACACAAGACGGACTGCATGCAAGAACTTGACAAAGAATTTATAACGATTGGAATCCATTAACACCATGTCACCCCTCTTGCACTTTGCGCTTCCGATGTTAGGTACTTACAACACACAATGTAAGTACCTACCTAAGTGTGTTTTTATTTAATACTGACCCAGCTCTGCTTCGCAGTATATACGACTTATTTATTTAGGATCACCAACAAAAGATATACACAACCTCGACTCGAAAACATTGAGATTTCTTTATTATATGTCAACTTAGTTCGAAAAAGGCTGGGCAGATTGTTTTATACACACGAGTCTTCTGGAATACATTTTCTAAATGTCGGTGAAAACCGCAACAAAATCTATTGTGTAGTTTAGTTAAAAGAACAACGCGGTCACACAGACAGACACGGAAAGTGACTTTTACTTATAGCTAGCTGACCCTACAGACATTATCGTGTTCAAAGGTCTTGCGTTCATAGAAAAATCCCATAGAAAAAAGGACGTTCAGTTATTTCCCGAATTTGAAAGTTTTTCGGGGAACTTTTTCAAATTTACTTTCCATAAACCCTAATTCTAATTAAGTATTACGAACATTTTAAAACAAAGACCAGCCAAAGTAGTCCGGCCGTTCTCAAGTGATGCGCTTACCAACGAACAGCATTTAATTTTTATTTATAATATAGATATGTATAGGTTTAAACAAAATATACCTAAGGGAAAATACGTTGTGTTCATATATTTTTTTTACTTCAGTTTAGAGTTCTTTTTCCAATATCACTTCTTATTTTCCTTTTTGTACAGTGCAATTTCTGGTAACCTTTGGTATAAGCGTCAAAACAATGCATCATCAATTTATGAGTGACAGTTTCGAATACAAAGGTTCTTCGTTTTATTTATTGTCTTTATAATAATATTATATTTTTACAACCAGGGTCTGGTTGCACTTCAATAATATTAGCATAGCATTTTTCGTGCGGCTTACATAATATCCTATTTTCAATAATTTTCATATTCGCGCCATTACAACTCCAATTACGCGAATTTGAAAATAATAAGAAATGATAGTAGGTATATTGATTAATTATCTATTATTATTCTGTAAATACATATTTCTTACGGTCGCGACTCATATTTTAATCAACATACAACTTGATACTGAGCTGCAAATTACAAAAAACGTAAGAAAATTTGAATTTCGAGGGTTAACTTGGCACTTTCACCGATTTTAAAAGCTTTAGCTTTAGTTTTATCAATTAATACTTGTTTTATTTAGATAATACATTTATTTTCAAAATACTAAAATATATAAAAATGAATCGCTAAATGTGTTGCTAAGTGCAAATCTCGAGAACGGCTGGACCGATTTCCCTAATTCTTTTTTTATAATATTCCTTGAAGTACGAGGATAGTTCTTACGGAAATTGTTTGAAAAAAATTGCACCCGTGCGAAGCTGGGGCGGGCCGCTAGTACTAAAATAAAAATGCTGTTGATAGAACGCTTTAGGAAATCGTTAAATCACTTTAAATCACGATTACTACATATTATAAAAGAAAAGTTCCCCCGCCGCGTCTGAACGCAAAAAAGTCAAAAATTACCGAACATATTTTCATACCGCTTTCACTAATGGACGGAGTGATTCATGAGGAAGGTTTAGGTGAATAATTCTTTAAGGTTTTGTGTAAATTGGCTGAAATATGACGATGATTGTGGTGTCGAAAAAATCATGCCTTCTAGGAGCTTTATCGCGCGTAAACTAATCACACTAATAATAAAAAGGCGATAGTCTGTGAGTGTGTTTGTATGTTTTTATTTCTTCACGCAAAAACTACCGAACGAATTTTGATGAAACTTTACAGTAATATAGCTCATACACCAGAATAACACATGGGATACTTTTTACCCCGATATTCGAGCAGGATAAGTGTCGACTTATAACCGCGGGGCGCTGCTAGTAGAGTAATGTGGAAACAATACCATTTTTTCCGACATCCACGCGGGCGAAGCCGCGGGCAAAAGCTAGTATTCTCTATGAAGGAGATTGCTATTATAAATGAATGAGGAAGTAAACATGCAAAACATTCATATTTAATTTAATTAATTTTTATAACTCACCTGAGTGTTCATAAATTTAAATACACTTCCTGCTTTAAACCTTTTGCTTCTTAGAATAAGATACAGAATGTAGGCACTTGCTTTGAATAGCTGAAAATAAATTCTTGGATAAGTCATAAGTATATCTGTGCATACACACAAACGACAGGCGTCAACGGAAGAGGCAACTGCAGCCGTCGACGCGTCGACTGCTGCCGCCAACACGCGTTGACGGCAGCCGTCGACACTTGACAATGGTCGCAGCTGCCTCTCACATTGACAGCACTTAAAGTACAGTAATGAAATTATCAACTCTGGTGGATATTTGCCTAAAATGTACCTTCCATGTGTATGAGGCATTCCATTGTTTGACTAGTTTATCAGCCCTCAGATCCTTCCATGTAATAAACTTGTGAAATGGTTTGCCAGTCTTGCGGGACCAGTTGATGAATGTGCCTCTTTGTGTGGATATACCCATGGCTGTCATCTGACCAGCTATTAGATTGGCATCTAGGAACCAGAGTTTAAGAATAATTAATTGATGAATTAACTCTGAATGAGCTGGAAAGATCTTATATAATATGCCTTTAAGTAATAAATAAATGAATCAGCCAGTGTTGTCCCACTGCAGTGCAAACGCCTCCCTTTCCTTTTTCCATCATCAAATCTCATATCATCTGCCTAGCCTTTTCCCAAATATGTTGGGGTTGGCTTCCAGTCTAACCATGTGCAGCTGAATACCAGTATCAAAAAAATAATATCAAGTATCATCAAATCTAAAACTTTGTGATTAATATTCCTTTGTAATATTATTTATTACATAATTTAATGATCCATTAAGATAACATTGTAAACAAGTAATCTTCTGATAAGAGTAAAAAAATGGCTTCATGTAATAAAATTATCAATCTACTATGATGTACTTTTGCCACAGTTCTTCATGATTTTTTTGGACTAATTGGATTGGACAGATTTGGCAGGGACAAAGTTATTGCCTGCCTGATTAACTGTGTCTAATTTGGTTTAGTTTGTTGTCTTGCAACACCATAAGTTTTACTTTATCTCTGAATTAGGTCCTCTCCAAGTTGAAATTAACTTGATAGGCAAACTAAGATAACTCTCTGACCAAAAATCATGATATTTTGAAGACACTCATCATAACTGCATTTCCTAGAGTACTTATACATAATTTCATTAATTCCTTTTCAATGTATTTAATGAGGAATAATAGATTACTGACATGTACTTAATTGTTTTATAAATAATAAATAACAGATTATATTCAACAAGTTTTGCCACCTTTGTTGTTCTCATTACAATTAATTAATTGATAAATTATCTTATCACAAGTTTAAAGACATCAGTCTAACCAGCACAATTAGTGTGTATGTATAGATAAGTGGCACAGTTATTAGATGTTTCACATTTTGTTTTTGTTCATGAGATTATAAATATATTTGGATTACAATAATACAACCAATAACTTAAAATAATTACTAAATTTAGTTAAAACTCACCTCTCAATGACTTCTGTACCACACTGACTACAGAGGTCCATAATTCATCTGGATCAATTTCAACAAAACCAGGTTGCGGATAATGTAGTACTACCTAAATGATAAAATAAAATGTTTTTATTTAAGACCAGTTTTTCATTTCAGTTTGAATTTATAAATACCCCGATCTCAAAAAAAAACAACAAACACACAATCTAATTACGTGTCAATTGCTACGAACATTTTATATTAAGCAACTACATTTAGGATATTTTCTCTAAATTGTAATACCTGATCAACCGCTTTTCCAACAGTTTCGGCTCTGGAATTATAAATAAAAGAGCGAATAGTGCTAGTGCCTATGTCTAGAGTTAAAATATATTTTTCATCCATGGTTTTTAATAACACTCAATATTCCACAATAATAATTTACAAAGGAACGCTTAAATGAATAATATCGTTAGCGTATTGTATTCGTCCGCTCTCATTTATCTTTGATTTATTAGTGATATATTACAATTACAATATTATAAATGACTTCACAAAGTCGGTCAACAGTTCAACACTCGAATGTCAATGTCAATTGTCAATGTCAACTTCAAACAGCAGGTGAGCAGAAGTAATGTCAAATCAAAAGTGCCATCGGTTTCACGCATGGAATATTAGTATGTACAGAGGCCAGCACATCAAGCTACCCAATCTGTCAAATTTTCCCAATTGAATATGAACCTTATTCCTTTGAAATAAAGTTGAAAATCTATCACACAAATTTGACAGTTTGGGGTAACTTGATGTGCTAGCCTCTGTACATACATAAAACTGACGTCTTTTTCCCATGGAATAGGCAGAAAATAAAGAACGTCACCAGCTACAATCCTAACATATTTTACGTCTGTTATGTTCATGCATCTGGTCATACAAGCACGCTAATTGCGTGGTCTTTGTACTTGACCATTCTGAAGAACATCACCAATAAGGTTTTGTTGAATAAACCGGAGGATATTATAAGAGAAATCAAACGTCAAAGGCATTGGTGCCGATTCTGTTGTTCACAAACTGAACTAAATTTAAGTTCAGTGCATCTTTTTCTTTGTTTCATTAAGAAAAGGTCAGAAGGTAAATTTTAGTTTAATCCTGTCAAATTAATCAGCGCCTGACACTACTCCATCCTAAATAAAAATTATAAATACGGTTCGTTGGTAATCGCATCACTTGAGAACGATTGGACCGATTTGGCTATTTTTGCAAAAATGTATCACAAGTTTCAACACTCTTTGTCTTACTAAAGATATTTGTTTAAGTATATCTTAGAAAGGGGGGAATGCATAAACAATGAATGATTATACGTAGATATAGTTAAACCTTTTTTAGGGCATGTTACCAATGACATCATTGCATGTTACGGCCAATTTTTCAAATAACTTTTAAAGCGTAAGTTTGTCAGCTGTTGTGTAGAAAATATATCAAACCAGCCCATTTATTATTCAGATAAAATAAACTTTATTAGATTTATTCTAAATTACTTTTTGCCAAGTATGAAATGGTTTATTCCTTTTTTAACTAAAAGGTAATTTAAAAAAAAACTGTATCCTGTTTTATGGGTCAGCCAAGGACCACATTCTAATTCCACGGCGCCAACGGCTCGGCACTTGACGTCATCTCATCATCATCATCTGCCTAGCCTTTTCCCAACTATGTTGGGGTCGGCTTCCAGTCTAACCGGATGCAGCTGAATACCAGTATTTTACATGGAGCGACTGCCTATCTGACCTCCACAACCCAGTTACTGGGTAATACGATATCCCTTGGTAAGACTGGTTGTCAGACTTTCGGGCTTCTGACGACCCGTAACGACTGTCAAAGATCCACGAATGACAGCCGGGACCAACGGCTTAACGTGCTTTCCGAGGCACGGAGGGGTCTCGATATGTAAAGATAGTCACCCATCCACAGACCAACCGCGGCAAGCGCAGCTTAACCTGATCGATCGACCTGTGCGGCTGTTATTATTTAGCCACGAGCCCCTTGACGTCATCTAAGGTTCCAATAAAACAGTGAAACCTCTATTAAACAAGTACGCGTGAAATATTAAATAAGCTTGTTTAATAGAGGTCAGTCACTGACATGTATTAAACATTGTTTAATAGAGGTCAGTCACTGCAATGTATTAAACATTGTTTAATAGAGGTCAGTGAGGTCAGTGCATTATAATAATTTGTTTAATTCGATTATACTTAAATCGACTAAATTAAAGTCACTTACGTCGTGACTATGTTTTTTCTAAAATGGCAACACACAAATCTGCGGCTGACAGTCAAGCGCGTTTTGGATCTTTGAACGCTAAAAATTGTGATGTAAAAACGAGAAAATAAATGTTTACTGGCCATCATGGCGAATCCAAGAAAATTTAGTGAAAAAATTGCCCTCCATCATCAAAAACAGGCAGAGGAAACAGCTGCTTTTGAACAGATTATGCGCGAAGTTTCCGACGCAACCCAAAGGGTATGTCGCCTATTTACTCAGCCAGTCGCTTCCTGGCCGTCAAATGTGCCCGCCGACGTAAACAATAATCCATTACATTATACTTATTGCGCCCTAATAATAAAGTGAACATATTTTTTCATTTAACTCAATAGCAAAATATCTTTCAGTTCTGTGTGTATAGTTACAATTTGTCATTGTCAAAATGAATTGTAAGTCTATTTGGTATCATACACAATAGCTAGTTAGAATATTATGAGTGTTACATCTCCTAATGAAACGAAGGAAATCTAAAGTCTTATTCCTCAATCATAACTGCTAACAATAGTTACTTGTCAGTGAATATAATAGTATATAACATCTAGATTTTAGACATACTGCGAATCTAGACATACTAACAATGATTTTGATAATAACAGAGTTCATGTGTAGTTATAATTCCAAGTCAATTTGAAGAAATTATTATTTTTTTTTTTCAAGAATAATAATGTCAATAGTGAGAGTACAGTCAAGAGATGTTCAGGCATCATGATTACAGGTTAATTCAAGTAAAGTAGCCAGAGTCAAACCGCCTCCCGAGCCTAGTGATAATGTTGAGTCGACACTCCGGCCCGCACAGCAAGGCTTGGGCACATTCCGCAGTGGCTCCCTGCCAAATGTGGCTGCACCACAAGCTACCACCAATGAGCTGGAAACTATTAAGGTTCCTTTGTTTTGGAATCTGATCATTAAAATCCCTAATAGCATAAATCTACCAGTTTATGATCTTGCAGGTAGTAAAAACCTTGGGGAGTTCCATTGCCATTCAATTTACATTTTTTAACCAATAATTTACTTTCTAAATGTTTTAACACTTACTCGGGTAATTACCTGCAAGATCTTGATGGACTACGTGATTTATGGTAGAATTTGCTATATATACCTATTTTTGTTTGGTAGTGGTGCAGTTGTAGCTGGCTGTAAATGATTTTATATTCTTTCTATGAGTTATGTTAATTGTGTATTCTCTTTCATTATTTCTCATGCTGTTTTTGTTTTATTATGCCGTATTGTGAAATATTATGAGCAGATAAATAAAAAAAAAACTATGTCATTGACTAATAAGGGTGCTTATTGCTCTGTCAAATTGACAAAAAACTTACTTGAATATTGCTAAATATAATCAAATGCCTGTTATAATAAACATAGCATGTAGTAATTATTGTTAACAAAAAACTGTTTCGAACTCATATTTACATTACAACATGTGTTCTAATGATTTTTATTGTTCACCATAGTTAACTCCGTCATCTGTTCACTCACACATTATAAACAGGTTTAACTATGAATGTCTTATAGTTTATTACAGTACTCTGTTCTTGTTTTAACTTTTAAAAAGAGTAACTGTGGAGTTTCTTGCCGGTTCTTCTCATAGGAAAGGACCAATTGGAACCGTGCACCTAGCTTCTGACGTTTAATAAGTGCCCATGTAGGTTTATGTGAAATAAAATGATTTTGATTTTGAACTATTATAAAAAGCAAATGATTATTTTGCCTGCTTTTGCTGCATTCTGTGCCTTACGAATATGGTTTTATAGAAAACTTTAGTTTCCTTATTGTTTTAATTGTAGAATTGCAATAAAAACTAAAAATATTTAGTGAATTGGCATGTTGCATCCTTGTGAACATTTCAATTTATTTTTAGAGTATTCTTAGTATATTTTTATACATTTAAATGTTCCCTGCACTTATAGAAGTAGTGTATTAAATGTACATATTTGTCATGCTATAGCACCCTGTAAGAATGGAAGAATAGATTAATAATATTTTAGTGTTGTTTGTTTGAGCCATGCATTGTGCAAAAATATGTAGGTTTATGTACATAAAAAATCATGTTTTTAATTATTGTTACCAAAGATTCCTTGATCGTGCTACTTGTATAGGTACATATTTTTGCATACTATGGCAGTATAGCTGGATTCAGTAACCTTTGTTAAGATACATTTACCTAAATACAGTAAGATATACGTATTTAACAAAATAGTGATGTGTACAGGAAAAAATATATGAGAAAAAGACAGCAACAGTTGTATTGGTATTTCCCGCCAAACTAGCCGAACCGGTATCATGGCGCGCGGCGTTTCGAAAATGTATGGAAACCTAGCAGAACCGGTGCCAACGGCCTTAGCAGGGCGGGAAATGATCATTTCAGAAATAATTCTGTCGTAGTCCCTCGTATAGTCCTACATTCTTAATGAAAAATGTGTATTTGTTGTTAAGGTGTTGTTGTTTGTTTGTCCTAGCCGGAAGAATTACCGTTAGCGAACCAGTATGCTATGGCGGGGGGCCGAAGCGGCGGCGCGTCGCCGTCGCGATCCCCGGGAGCCGCGGGGCAGCGCGGCCGCGCCTCCTCCTCAGTGGGCCCGATGCGCCGCCCCGCCGACCGCAGGCACGATACCAGCCCCTATGGCAGCACTGCCTACTTAAGGTAATCTTGTTATCATCCATAATGGCAAGAAAATTTTAATGCAGCATTACGATCATGAAACTTACAGCCAGTTTACTAAGCAGAAACTTTTCCCGCCAATTTGCAAATGTTGCAGAAAGACGATGTTCCAGAAATTTAAAAAAAGTTATTCACTAATCCACTTGCACTCGGGAATTTCTCGTAATATGTGGCAGAAAACCAAAATACATTACGTATCGAACTTGCTTTTATTTGTTATTTCCAGCGCTGTTATATTATGTTCTTTTGATGTGAGTTAAAATGGCAGAACAATAAAAATATCACTTTATTTTACAAATAATTCAATCAACGTCAACTGCACTTTAGAGCCCTCGAGTTTCCGAGAATTAAATCATTCGCTAACTATACTCAGTATACCTACTCCTTACGTCACTTTTCTAATCACGATAGTCATGATGAATTATTATCTAAAATACCAAGTCGCAAGTAAACTGCGGACGAACAGTTTATTCTAATTCCAACACTATAGGAACGTGTTGATAATAACTAATTACTAAGTTCACGAGGTAAAATATTTTATGAGTCATTTACATGTCATGTTAATTCAAGTTTCATTGCATGTTGTTCTAAGAAACCTCATTCATATTTAATAATAATTGTTTTAAACTGCGCTATGTATCAACAAACATGGGTACAGGAAACAACACACAATACTATGCCATGAGGACATAACTTTTAATAAGTATGTAAAAAACAGAATTAATTAAATTCTTTGCCGTAAATCAGTTTCCAGATCACTTAGCGCAGTGCTTAATGTTTATAACAACAATTTTACCTCGAAAACTAGATATGAAACAAGGCAGGTTTCTCCTTTGGAGCGCTTCAGATTGGCGTATAAATTATAGAACTATGTATGAATTTAATTTATTCAGTCGAATAAGCCTATCTTGATTTCGATTTTAATGTAAGAAATAATTTTGTCTTCTGCGTGTTTTACGACTGCACTCATATTTTTTAAAGCACCTGCGTTGAGTACCAACATAATGATACATAAATTATCGAAATCATGAATAAAAATGCCGTGAGACTATTAATCAATTGTTTACTTGCCAAGTAGGTAATAACTTAACTGTTTTCCTGCTTATCTCTTGAGAATTCAAGTCTGCGATGTTTTAGATATTACGTCACTTCTGGAAATTACAATTAAATTAAAATGCGTAATATCCAACTGTGTAAGGAAACTTGTTACGCAGGTTTGCAAATCTGTAATCCATACTAATATTATAAATTCGAAAGTAACTCTGTCTGTCTGTCTGTCGGTCTGTCTGTCTGTATGTTACCTTTTCACGCCTAAACCACTGAACGGATTTCGATAAAATTTGGCAGAGAGATAGATTGCATCCCGGGGAAGGACATAGGATAGTTTTTATCGACATAACTCGCGGGCAAAGCCGCGGGCGGAAGCTAGTCTAATATAAAAGGTATAGAAAAGGACATAGGGATGAAAGGTACTTATTTCATCCAGAAAAATACTGTACCCGAAGAAAAAAACAATAACTTTCGACGGTCACAATTGCTTTTGGATGCTAGATGGCGCTACGTGTCTTTCGAATCATGATTGAAATATGACCCGAAGCAGTATTCTAACAAAAAGTACTAGACTTGTATAAATTCACGATATCGATAGTATTTCAATTATTAGTGTTATGCTTTTAATAGGATATGGATTAAATTTGGCACACAGATAGTTTATTATAACCTGGATTAACACTTAAGATACTTTTTATACGTTTATACTTTAATACGTTTCCATAGGATATTTTCCGACCTCTAAGCGGGCGAAGCCGCGGGCAAAAGCTAGTAATATTATAAATATGTAAAGTTTGTGAAGTTGTAGGGGAATCTCTGGATCTACTGAACTGATTTTAATTTTTTTTTACCAATAAAAGCCACATTATTTGTGAGTGTCATAATGTATATTTTATGTTAAAACAAGAAATTTTACGCGGACAAAGTCGCGGACAGAGGCTAGTACATAATAATATTATGTGAAAAATGTTATGTAGATGGGATTAGATACGGTTAGTGTTGAGAGGGCTTGTGGCTAAGTTAACAGCCGCGCGGTTCAATCGATCAGGTTAAGCTACGGTTGCCGCGGTTGGTCCGTGGCTCCCCGTGACCCCTCCGTGCCTCGGAAATATTAAAAAATAATAATAATATCCTTGGACATTTCACGTAGAGTCGTTGGTCCCGGCTGTAATTCGTAAATCTTTGACAATCGTTACGGGTCGTCAGAAGCCCGAAAGTCTGACAAGCAGTCTTACCAAGGGATATCGTATTACCCTGTAACTGGGTTGTGTAGGACAGATAGGCAGTCGCTCCATGTAAAATACTGGTATTCAGCTGGATCCGGTTAAAGTGGAAACTGACCCCAACATAGTTGAGAAAAGGCTAGGCAGATGATGAGTGATGAGAATGTTGTCCTGGGAATCTACATCTATATTACTACTAATAAAGCTGAAGAGTATGTTTGTTTTTTTGTTTGTTTGAACGCGCTAATCTCTGGAACTACCAGTCTGATTTAAAACAAAAAATTCACGCGGACGAAGTCGCGGGCAGAAGCTAGTGTCAGTATAATTGGGAATTTTACTAGTAATGTTACGTAACTATTTAAAGTAATGCTATGTTTATCGTCTAGTTAAGTCTACGAATAGAATACTGCATTAGCCAGTTCATAAGGACAATCCACAATGACGCTGCCGCTGGGAAAATCTGAAAGTGCGGCTGCACGGAAGGAAAATATGATTCATGTAACATTAATTTCCTTAAGTTAAATAACTAAAACGGATTTCGGTTTTAGAAATATGCGGCGAAATTTAAGCGTCAATATTCCAAATGATAAGACCGTGACTGGGGTGAGAGAGGTCGTGATTTTGAACTCCATCTGTTGCACTATTTACGCAACTACTATATTTTATACCACCTCTGCATAACCCTTCGGGGATTACAGGCGTGATGATATGTGAAGATAAAAATAAGTGTGTCGTTTGCAGTCCACCGCCGGACAGTAACTGGCGGCGTACAAACTCGGACTCGGCGCTGCACCAGTCGTGTGGCGTGGAGCAGCAGGCGGTAGCGCAGCCGCTGTCGCCGCACCGGAGCATGCACTCGCACGCGCATCCGCATCTACACCCACACCAGAACCACCACCGGAGAGGTGAGTGACGACTCCACAAGTTGTAATAATAATACTTATAAGTTACATTAATTTTGCTGTAATTTAAGTTCGCGAAAATGGCCCTTAATTGAAGCAAAAACATTGACACACTGACTGATACTTCAATCATACCAATAAAATCAAACAACACAAACTAATCACAAATCATTACATACCAATCTATACATAATGTAAATGAAATTCTGCAAACTATACATTTGCTATGCATTTAATGTACAGAGGCCAGCACATCAAGCTACCCGAATCTGTCAAATTTCTTTGATAGATTTTCAACTTTACCACAAAGGAATAAGGTGTATATTCAATTGGGAAAATTTGACAGATTGGGGTAGGTTGATGTGCTGGCCTCTGTACCTACAATACCTATAATTTACTATCCAAACACTACCTCTATACCGCACAAACAAATATTTTCTATTAGGTACCGAAATAAATAAATTCGGAACAAAAAATGAATAGTTTTCTATTTATTTCAGGTGACATCCATTTAGATGTGTTGGCGCCAATGAATCCCGCAAATCGGCCGAGATCGTCATGTGAAATACCCAGGATACCTAATAATAATAAGTACGTATCCACTACATAATATGTTATTGAAGACAGTTGGAAAAAACGTGCAATTTTATCCTCCCTAAGCTCACAACTTGAATGGCTGTTCCACACAAGTTACGATGTATTAAGTATGCATAATAGTAAACACCTTTTATAAATGTGATTCATCTCAAACGGGGATATTTGTGCGCAACTTCGTTTAAGTGCCTAATATTATTACAATGAATATGATTAATCAAGTCTACCTTACCACAATAAACTTAGGTACCTAAGTATTTGAATTAGCGAAAAATTATTGACCTAAAGGGATCTTAGTAACCAGGTCACTGTAACGTCGCAATAATGGTTGGTGACGACTACGTATTGGTTTTTGTATAACCGCTGGTACACATAGAATGTACAACATAGCATACCTACTCTTTCAAAGATAAGAGAGTCTCTACTTTTGTTTACCGTAGATACTGGTGCCGATTCTGTTGTTCACAAACTTAAGAAAAGGACAGAAGATACATTTTAGTTTAGTCCTGTCAAATTAATCAGCGGCTGACGTAAAATGACGTAATTTTAGTTTATAATCACGTCTAAACTTTTAAGGAGTACTGTCAGGCGCTGAGTAATTTGATAGGACTAAACTAAAATTTATCCTCTGTCCTTTTCTTAATGAAATAGAAAGAAAAAGATGCACTGGACTTAACTTTAGTTTATGTAATTTGTGAGCCAGGGAATCGGCACCACTGAATTTTTTTATAGTATATTGTTTTGTCATTTGTTTTTTTTTTAAATTGAGAAGTGGTTTATCTTGGCTAGGGGCTTCAGGCGTGAGGGGCTTGTGGCTAAATAATAACAGCCTCATGGGTCGATCGTTCAGGTTAAGCTACGCTTGCCGCGGTTGGTCCGTGGATGGGTAACCAAAAATTATCACCCATACCAAGACCCCTTCGTACCTCGGAAAGCACGCTAAGCCGTTGGTCCCGTCTGTTATTCGAGGATCCTTGACAGTCGTTACGGGTAGTCAGAAGCCCGAAAGTCTGAAAACCAATCTTACCAAGGGGTTTCGTATTACCCAACAACTGGGTTGTGGAGGTCATATAGGCAGTCGCTCCATGTAAAAGAAAACCAATCTTACCAAGGTGTTTCGTATTACCCAACAACTGGGTTGTGGAGGTCAGATAGGTCGCTCCATGTAAAATACTGTTTAACTGGAAGCCGACCCCAACGTAGTTGGGAAAAGGCTAGGCAGATAATGATGGTTTATCTTGGCTAGTGCGCCCAAATATGTTACGTTTATGTTTGTGAAGGGCGGTGACAGTTGAGACTGCTCATCTCCAAACTGCCAGGGCTTAACTTGAATCTTATAACATTTTTTTCCCTTCTCATGCTCTAAAAGTTCGTCTTTATGTTGTGCGTAGGCGACATAAAGTCGCTTATTATGTTCAAGTGCATAAAGTTTTTTTTTTTTCTAAGACTAAGATAATTAGCACACGCACAATAAAACGTCGCAGAAAGTCATTATTTTATTTAATTTGCTTCATTTTGTATCACATCCGTGTTAAAACTAGTTGTCATTTATTATTTAAAAACGCAAAGAAACGTTTTTATGCCTTGGCAGTATGAAGTACCCAAGTCGAATGACACATGATGAAAATTAAAAAAAAAACTTTTAAATAGTTTTGTGGCGGGAATTAGCTGTTCTCTTCTTCAATTTCGCAACATTTTTGAACAGTGAAAATATTGTTATAATACTTTATGCCTGTTTCATTTTCTCACAATCGAAGTGAAAAGCAGAGTGTATAACTCGGGCATAAACGAGCCATGTTACCCCTTGACTTAAATATCCACCTCGGATATAAACGTCTCGGAAAAAAAAACGTCACGGATATAAACGTCTCGGGGTAAAATGGCTTCTTTCATGCACTAGTTGTACAGTCTACTATTTTGTACATTGTTCCCACATATTGAAGCAATAAAATAATGTACCCAGGTTTTTTATATAAGTATCATGATTTAAAAGAGTGCCGTTGTTCTTCTCCATAGAGATCTACGTTTTGAAATGGGTAACTAGCTTCTACTTTCGTTTTAACTGACCGACTCCTTGACAATTCAAAAGTGCCTGCTAATAAAATGTTTGTTTTTTTTTTTGTGAGTTTGAGATTGTTATAAAGTTGTAATACGTTTTCTGTTTAGCACGTATGACTGTTTCGACAGCGTGTACGCGGGCGGGGAGGGCGGCGGAGGACTAGGCGGCGCGCTGGGCTGCGAGCTGGCCGTGCCGGGCGGCTCGCTGCCCGACCTCACGTCCGTGCACTTCCCGCCGCCGCACTACGCGCCGCACGCGCAGCACGCGCCGCACGCGCAGCACGCGCAGCACCCGCCGCACTCGGCGCACGACGACTACCAGCCGCGATACGTACGTGTCCATACCCCTCACCCGCAAGTAAGACGAGCCCGCCACCGCTCATTCACCACATCTCGCTGTGTGACGTCCGCAAGGGTTGTACCGTCTATTTGTGTTCTAATAAAATCCAGCTGATTGTCGGTCCGTCGCGGTCCGTCGAGCGCACTGATAAGACCCTCTGCTGGATCTCACGTGTTCCGCACTGCACACTCGCGTGATACTAGTAATGGCTTTAAGTAAAAGTGTCACTAATGTGCGCTTGCTCAACACGTGCGATTAAGGTAAAGGCCTCATTACTGCCAGTCTCATAAGTAAATAATCTCCAATAGCCAATAAAATGTAAATTATTTATGTATGAGAGTGACATTTATGTGGCATGTTGTGTCAGTCCTATATATTTGGTTATAGTTTCTTTTGGCGGCTGTGGTGCATAAAGGGGGTAGGGCGACTGTCATGGGGTTCGAGTATAAGACGGTAGGGTTTTCGAAGACACGGTGTAAGAACGAAGAAAGAGAGCACACCCTTGTGCACTGCAATATCTTCCGCGTCGATGGCTGGTCTCCGTTGAGATCGGCTGCCACGTCCTCGGTCTGGAGGAGTATTATTATGATAAGAGTAGCCCTGCGTGAGCCGTGGGCCTGCCGACATGAGCGTGTGGCTGCTTGCAGTCGCCGGTGTCGCCGGGCGCGGCGTCGCCGGGCGGCGGCAGCGTGTCGCCGGCCACGGGCGGCCTGTCGCCGGCGTCCGGCTCGCCCGTGGGCGCCACGGTGCCGCCGCGAGACCTCGCGCCGCTCTACGACGCACAGGTCGGTCACCTCACCATACACCGCCCGAAGCATTTCGATTCTCTACGAATGTCCGATCGGGTTTTGTTTAGAAATGAATCGACCGCGATTTCTAGTCGTAAGGACGCTTATTTTTGCATTAGATACTAGTTGCCATTCCATTATAGTGTTATTAGCATTTATAGATTAAATAGTGGCAGTATAATTTCAAATACAGATTTGCATGTTTAAATAAAAATAATTTTATTCCGTAATGGCTATAAATCGCGTGAAAATAATTCGCTAAATTAACTTGTATTTTGAATCGTATATTGACTTCTGTTATATTGTTACGTGTGACCGTATGACTCACAATCTACGTCTACGTCGCGAAAATCACACAATAATCAATTTACATGACAAAACAAATGTGTATTAAAAAACTATTGCAGTATCGATTGATCGGATCATTACTATGCAAGAATTTATGCGTCGGTCTGACCAACCAGTATTGTATGTCAAAAATGGCGCGTAGTTCACTTACCCGAATGGTAGTAGTGATGCATAATGTAGATGACTACTGGATAAGTAATGAACTTATAGTGACTGAATCATGGTTTGTAATCAATTAGTTGGTAGACGTACAGTGTACAGTAGCTCTAACACTGGCTTGGACAATGTCAACATGAGCCTCACCAGTGAGCACTCACCTCCGATAGGAACTTTTAACATTTTTGTTGTTTTTGTTATGTTTGTGTTTATTTGCTTTCTACACAAATCATTTTTTGTTTATTTCAGAATCACTTATCTGTACCAAACACAAATAATTATCTTCATCATAATAAGGTTCGTTTTCTTTTTTAACCTCCTCTTAAATTTTACTCCCGCTCATACTTTACAGGCGGTCGCTTTAATGCTTTGAAACGCTGTCTGTTGTTGGTGCCAATATTTTTGATTATCTACAGCGTGTATCAGAAACGTGTGGTCGTATTTGTAGATTATGAGTATAATTTAATAAATGCTGGATATGGAAGGACGCAAATCAAGGTTTATTATTATTACGGAAATATCGATTTTCTTTTCTATCTACAAAAATATCGATAGTATCTAGTCTAAACGATGCTACAAACAGCCCTTAAACCAGCATCAGGATGCTGAACTAACTCATTCTGTCTTGCTTACTTAGGCCCTGTGAGTGAGATGTCACATGTATCATTTTTTCGTGAACGCCCACATAAGTATGTCTCGCTTCTACAAACTTCTCTTTTCTGCTTTCTTATTTCGAATGGTTACTTACTAAAAGACAAAATACTTTAAGAGCATTTAAGACGTACCGTATTTCAAACAAAATTTCAAGCCCTTGTTTTTCGAAATTAATGAACCGATTTTAATGAAACTTCGTACGCATAAGCAGGGTACAAAGGTCTTAAAAGTTAAGAACATTTTCGTAAAAAGTGTTACAGCCAAATTAGACCGATTTTAAATTTCCAATAGAAACAGAGATTTCCAGTTATCTTTTTTTAAATAAGACATTTCGAATGTTCTTTACTAACTTTTTAGGACCATTGTAACCTGCTTATGTGTAAGAAGTTTCTTTAAAATCGGTTCATTCATTGCGAAAAACAAGGGCTTGAAAGTTTGTATGAAATGCCGTACGTCGTAAACGCTCTTAAATAAATAAATACCAAACGAACATTACAGAAAACTTGGATATCAATTGGGTATCTCTCCCTATTCTCGAGAAGATAGGTTACACAAGGATCTTGCTCTTTTGGTAATTGAGTAAGTGAGGATGATACAATTTGTTTTAATTTTTAAATTATCGACATGACTGTTGCAGCAAAACAACACAAAAACTCAGTATAGTATAGTTTGATGTGGGCGTTTGTGTATTATCTGTCAGTCAATATTATTATAGAACATCACCCATATATTATAAGACCACGCGTTTCTGATACAAGCTGTATAACAGAGCTGGGTCTCACTAATATCCTACATTATACCTATGTCTTTGACATTCATTCTATATTTGTCTTTTTCATTCATCACTTTGGTGCTTCGTGCATGAATCGACGTTATTAACTGGTTTTCAGCTAACCATGCTTGTACACTAACTACATTTTCGAAGCAATATATTGCTTATTTCGGCACCTCCGCACTAAACGACACCAATTAACTTCGTTTCCTCTTATCGAAATATATTTCCGATGCATCTATAGGTACATGTTTTTTATTGGTAACTTTATTTATAGGACGATTCAAGATTTTTATCATCATCTTATTTATTGAAATGTTTCTTAAAACTTGTTTATGTATTGAGTTAAATTAAGACACACCCGTGCGATTAAAAAGTTAATAGCGGACTAGCTAAACATAAATAAATATTTATACTTACAAATAAAAGTCGTCACTCGTGTCATTGTTACTTCAGCTGGCCTGAGGTAATAAGTCGAGACTACCATGTGTAATATCAGCCAGCTAACTCGCTAGCAACTAGCCAACCCTGATCTAGTTTTAAAAATATTATAGACGTGTAAAAGTTTGTACAAACTTACTTATAGAAATAAAATCATTTATAATTTATAGCTAAAGTCCCATTGACATTAATTTTAGCGAAAACACGACAAATGAGTAACGATCCCAACTTATATGATTTGCTTTAACCAATTATGTATTTATTTACGTGCATGCCATCATAATCCTTAAATCTCTAGAACATGTTTTAACAGACTAACTTCCTAAATAACAAATAATGACATGCAGAACTAACATAGGATTTATTAATCATCAAAAAAAATTTTTTTTTCACACAAGCTTATAATATTTTACTTAAGCTTTTAGTTTGTGCTAATACAAAATAGCAAAATTGGCATGATTACTAGTATGTATTTTACAGCAGTTTTTTGAATAGTTTTATAAAATTATTATTTGATTTATATCAAAGAAAAATGTGGTTCATTCTTTAAATTTAAGAGGATCACTTGGTTTTATTTTTTGTATAAAATGTATCTTATTTAAAGGATCAACCACATGCTGCTGGAAGATCATTTTCACAAATCTACATAACGGTTCACTTCATAATTAATTAATTAATTTTACATTAGCTTCTACAATTAATTCTGATGATAACTGCATGACGTATAAATTGGCTGCTGGCTAAAAACAGTGTGATGCTGTTTTATTTTTAATTTTATTGCAAACGACTTAGCAGGGGATGGTATCAATAAAAATGTTAATAAAAAATTGGTTAAGATATTCATCGTTGAATGTAATCGATTTAATTTCTTGACTCCTTAATAATTTAGAATACAGGTTTTTATTATTAAGAAATCGCAGCCAATACCCTAATATTGATAAAAAGTAAAGTATGTAAATAAATAGCAGAATTAGTTTGTTTAACTTTTACATTATTGCGAAATTAGAAATCGAAGAATAAATATTTAAAGTTGATACCAATCTGCCAATGCCAACAGCACCCTCATTGCGTAACACACTATCAATCTGAATCATTTTGAAGGATATTGTTAATCCATTGCTTCTTACGTTTGAAAATGGCTCTGCTCAACATCGTAAATAACGCAATGAATATTGTTGAACTTTCAAAATGAAACCCATCACCACTGATAGTGTATTACGCAATTACCTCGCAGATATACAGGGTGGGGTTTGGTATGAGGCAGTAAGAGCACCGCTTAACCATTGTAGCGGCAGAAAAATGTTCTTAAGAGATTGTCCTTAAGGGGAGGCCCACACTGCACCCCATCACGCAGCGGGACGCAGATAACGCACCCACGCGCGTGATTTTTTACTTAAATTCAATAACGGGCGCGAGTGCGTACTCGCGCGTGTTGAATTTGGTTCCGTATCCCGCACACCGTTGCGTGAAACGAAGCAGTGTGCCAATCGCCTTATTTCTGGAGTTTGTCCTTAATTGCTTTCACAGATTTTGGAAAAATGGTAGGTACCCTGCTAGAAAAAGTCCATTCCCACGTTATATTTTTATGATGCCAATCGATGCAGTTTCGTATGATGATTAAAAGACTCTTCTAGACCAACCGGACTTATAATACTAGAAAAACACACATCAAAAACTTTTGCCATATATTTCGATCTTTTACAAAATATGAAAAGAAATTTATTGCCAAATTATTGAGAATTTCCTAATAGAAACCAATTTTTTTCAGTCAACTTCTTTTTTATTTACCTTCAAGAGAAATCAAGGATAAGTCCCCTCTTTGAGGAGTGGCTGGAGAGGCGCCACGGCGTCTTCACTTTCCGCTTGACGCAGGTCCTCACCGGACACGACTGCGTTGGTAGCTTCCTGTTCCGGATAAGGCGGGCGGAAACGCGCGGGTGTTACAATTGTCAGGATCGCCCGGAGGACACAGTGGAGGCCCTGGTCCACGCCATGGTATGAACCGAGAGTGCCTGGGAAGCCTCCTTCTGCGAATCAGTAATACTCGCGAAGGAAGAGGCGGAACACGTGAGGAAGAGGCAATCTTTTCGCCCTCACGCCCCTAGTCGCCGCAGGAGACGCCCTGGGCGTCGAGAATCGAGAGCCGATTCCCGGCCACCGTAGGCGAGGGCTTGCGGACGGCGAGCAATGGGTAGCTCGCCGTCCGGTAAGGACCAGGCTCGGGTTGACGGCACGTTGTGTTCCACACGCGCCTCAAAGAGATGTCAGCACTAACTGATAGGGTCCGCTAGGGTCGATGCCTGCCAGGGTCGCGGGTTGTTCGAAAGAGTTACCGTGGCCCCTGGCACAGGCAACTGAAGGAACACGGGTGGGTTTTAGTCCGTAAAAGTGATATGCCCTCACACTCCGCCCAGAGCGGGAGAAGTTATTTGATGATTTCCTAGCCAACAAAAAGGAGTATTAGTTTGCGTCTGACGTAATTATAGAATGAAAGTTAACTATTAAGAGCGTTTACGCCGTACGGCATTTCATACAAACTTTCAAGCCATTGTTTTTCGAAATGAATGAACCGATTTTAATGAAATGTTCTCTGCTAACTTTTTAGACCTTTGTATCCTGCTTATGCGTATGAAGTTTCATTAAAATCGGTTCATTCATTTCGAAAAACAACGGCTTGAAAGTTTGTATGAAATGCCGTACGGCGTAAACGCTCTTAAGTATAAGAAATTATGAATTATTCGCTTTTTTGCGATTTCTGGCTTTTCCGCTACTCTAGCCTCAGAAGTATTTTAATCTTTATACGAAACTGCAACGATTTGCATCATATCATACAAATATAACGTAAGGGTTGGTGTTTTTCTAGCTGGTACATTTCTCCAAAATCTGTGAATGCAGTTAGCAATCACTCCAAAAGTTAAGAAAGTTTTCCTGTAGCTACGACGGTTAAGGTAATTGCCCTTACTGCCCCATTTCGAAATTCACCCTGTATATGTACCATTTAAATAAGCATTGTAAAATTGCTTTAACTACTAATCCTTAACACTGTCACGCTGTTTTCTTTCGAGACTTCACGACGGGTTAAAATGAACGCGCGATTAAATTTTGTCCTCGTAATATCTCGCGCCGAAACGAGACATGACATATGTTTACACCTGGTTGTGACTTTTTTCATCGCGAGATAATGCGACGCTACAACGTTGTCACGCGTAAATGTTAGCCTGGATTGTGGGATGACGTCTCGTGTAATGTTTTTTTTTCGACTGGTTGCAGAACATGTCGCCTCTGGACCACGGGTGGATACCCTCCGGCTACCAGACGCACTGTAGTCCGCCCTCGCAATATTCCTCAACGTCGAACATTAACATACCTTCACCTACGGTACGAAACAACAGCTTATTTAAATTTAAGAGTCTCATGAATAACTTTAAATTATTATTATTTTTTAATCTTCTTTAATCTTTATAAATAGACATTTTGACAAGTTTCTCAGTTTTGAGTTCTAGGGGTGAATGAACCTACGAATGGTTTTAAAACTAGTTCGATTGCTCTACTGATTTACTACCAGTTCAACTGGTTAAAGCCGTTAAATTTAATGTCCTGGCAAATCTTATTTTTACTGATATGTTTTATCAAAAGACTTGACAACAGACTACTAATAACCGATTTTTGGACTGGAATTTCAGATGGTGCACAGTCCAGGGAGTCCGGTGGAATCACCACAAACAGATTACAACAACCTACATCAAGCACTTTTACAACCCTTCGAGCAAATCACAATGGTAAGCTAAATAAAAAATAAAAATATATAAGTATATTTATTCTAACACATGTTGAACGTAAATCAAACTAGTTTCCGTCCATACATGACGTATTGAATATTAATGTTCAAGGACATACTTGAACAGTTAAGTTATGAATAAGTCGAATCGTTTAGCGCTGGCTACTATTAATTCCATTATAAATTATACGCGTGACATGCTTCGCGGTACGATAATCTGTCGACCTTGACCGTAGTGTTGTTATTTATGTACAAAAGGAAATGTTGATGCGAAAATCAAAGAAAATAAAGGATTCCCTAATTCACTTCTGCCTATATATTATGACTTAATTCGTACTTCTAATTATTAAGAAATAAAAAAATTACAAAATATGTTCCTCTCAACTAAAGCACCTACCATCTAATCTCTTCACCACTCTTGGTTGACTGGTAGAGAATGCCTAAGGCATTAAGTCCGCCTTTGTACCTTTTTGTGCGAAAAGTTTCAATAACAACTTTAATCTGCGACGTTTTATTGTACGTGTGGCTGTTGGACCTGATTATCCTTAGTCTTAGAAAGAAAAAATACTTTATGCACTAGAGCATAAAAAGCGACTTAATGTCGCCTACACACAACATAAAGACGAACTTTTAGAGCATGAGAAGTGAAAAGTAATACAATAACCTCATTTTAATAATAATATTATTATTCAAAACGGTTTATATTTACCCCATAGACTTATAAAAAAAGATGGACTCTGCGCCACGCATATCGAAAGTGAAGCACCGTACCGATCTATATGTGTGTGATTGACGATTGACGCTGTCGTGTCACGTAATAGCGGCCGGTCGGCATACTATGATGTAAATGTGAGCGTGAGGCGTGTTTGTACAAACGGTCATACTTACTGTGCTTCACTTTCGATATGCGTGACGCGGAGTCCATCTTTTTATAAGTCTTATGATTTACCCAAACATTATACAGGAACTTGCGTCATTCGCAAATTTCTTCAGGTGCATATTTAAATTAAATGAACAAAATATTCTAAATAACATTACTCGATGGTAAAACTTGTCGTGACACGTCCTTGTTACGTAAACAACGTAACGGTTAATACAGGGTGGCTGGGACATCGACGCGCAAACTATAACCATGAATTATGCACATGATTCTAGAGCGCCCCTAGGCTAGAAATTGTCCGTTGGTTACCAAAAAAAAAAACAGCTGCTTGACTGCTTCATAGAAAAGTGCAATTTCTACGCGATCAAAATGTATGGAACAGCTTTTTTTTTTTAAACCGACGAATAGTTCCAACGCAGGTAGGTTCAGAATCATGTGCTGAATTCAAGGTTACAGTTTGTGCGTCGATGTCCATGCCACCCTGTATAACAATAATATTACTTTATTTATACCTATGCCTCAATGGAACAGCAAGGAATTGTAAGTAACAAAAGAAAAATCAATTAAAATGTAATGTTTAAACACACTGGTATATATCTCTCATCAAAAATGTACTTAAAAGTAGTTAAAGATATATTACAAAAAGGTGAATTGAGACTAGATACTAATTTTGGCACATATTGGAAAGGAATAAAGTATTTAAAACGCACATTATGATAAAGTTGCACATCATCTGACATCAAGTTAAAGCCAGCACATAGAGAATATACCTAATACAATATTTATATACTGAAATATATATACAGGTATGTGAGACTGGTTTTAAATGAGTAAATACATAAATATTTATTGCGCAGAGAAACTAGTCCCATGTACTTGACCTGTCGCTGTGATAACAATAGCAACGGTAAAGTTACTGTCTGTCAAATGCTAATGTAATTATATCATTAATTTATCCTATATAGGGCCCGTGGCTAAATTATAACAGCCGCACAGGTCGATCGATCAGGTTAAGCTACGCTTGCCGCGGTTGGTCTGTGGATGGGTGACCATCTTTACATACCGTGTCCCCTCCGTGCCTCGGAAAGCACGTTAAGCCGTTGGTCCCGGCTGTCATTCGTGAATCTTTGACAGTCGTTACGGGTAGTCAGCAGCCCGAAAGTCTGACAACCAGTCTTACCAAGGGGTATCGTATTACCCAGTAACTGGGTTGTGGAGGTCAGATAGGCAGTCGCTCCATGTAAAATACTGGTATTCAGCTGCATCCGGTTAGACTGGAAGCCGACTACAACATAGTTGGGAAAAGGCTAGGCAGATGATGATAGGTATACAAAACTATACTGTACTGTAAGTGTTCATAAGATCAGATTATTTACATTGCATCGCCACTTAATCAGTTATCTACTTTACTGAAATGTATTGTAAGTTGATTTTTGAGTGATCATTTGTAACAAAAAGGTCGTAATACGTTTTTGGTTACAATGGAATTTAAACTTTGTTAAGTATGACATTCAGTTTGTTGTTCCATAACTTGAAAATTATCTCAAATTCTTAATTAAATAGTATTAGGTATCTGCTACGTTGTGAGATTTCCATATGCAACGCCCGGTTATATTGAAGTTATTTAGTCCCGATGTTAGCAAAGTATTTATAAATATAAATAAATATTCAAACTGGGCTATCTACATACCAATAAATAACCAGCCTTTAGGGTTCCCACTGCTGGGACACAAACCTCCTCTCTGTGGGAGGGAGTGGACCGTAATCCACCACGAGGGCCCAGTGCGGGTTGGTAGATGTCACATGTTCGCATGTTTTCTTTCACCGCACTGGGAGCAGTGGTGACGAAATTATACAAAATATAAATATAATATCTAAATAAATTCCAATGAAGAAACCTAAAATTGAGTAATGATTTGTATTAACTTATATATTTACTTTATTGTTTTTATATATTTCCTTTTTTAAAGAATGCGAATGTCGAATGCGTTCCATGATGCATTATTAAGACTATTTTTTCTTTACTTCGCGAGTCAAATGTATAATAATTTCAGTTTGAATATGTATGTATACTATCGGACACTGAATTTATAATGAAATATAAATAAACATTTATTTCTCTTCCACAAAGGCGTCTTCAAAATATGAAGACACTCCATCTGATAAATCGTTTGTGGGAGACTTATCTGCACTAGGAAAAACCTACCACTCAGATTACCCCCCCTCCCCCCCCCCCAAACTATGATTGAGAATTAATCTTAAGATAGTTTGGTACAAGAACACAGTACTGAAACCAAAATAATGGGAGAAAAAAAAAAACAAAATTTGTATTATTATTGCGGATTGTGGGTACTAGTGAAGTGGTGTATATGGTCTCTTGTTTATGTATATTTGACAGACTTTAACCAAACAAGTGTGCTAGTGTGTAATATGTGTAATATTGGTGGATGTTGGCCAAGGATTGGGCGCAGCTGGTGCAGAGCCTCGTGGAGTCAGGCTGGACCGCGCACGTCCAAGTGGCGGAAAATGTACGACACTCTCCCCTCACGCATTTATAGTGACGTTACTATGTGATGGGTGCGCGATTGCACCGCAGATTACATATATAGACGTATAATAACAGTTGTGTCTTCCCTTTAAATGAAAATCAAACTTTCGACTTGTTTTAGTTTCCCTTTAAATAAAAATCAAACTTTCAAAGAAAAAGTGTTTTTTGGTCACCAAATACAGCGATCACGAGGTATTTTTGTCCGCAGCGTCAGTATTAATAATACCTTTGTTTGAGCCTTATATATAAATTTCAAAGGATGTGAAAAGCGGTGAAATCGTCCACCTCTCACAGATTCAATATTGAGTTATTATTACGTGTCGTAACACTAATTTCCACAGATATTATTATTATTATTAGCGCACGTACCTTTCGAGTTAGCCTTTACAATAAGCGCTGGAGCTCTTTTCACGTTTCATTTTATTATCGCGGCGTCTTTTCTAGAGGAAATTAACAATTAAATATATTTTGCAAAACATCTCTTGGTTTTGGGACTTTAAAGTTCAGTTTGGCTTGTTAAACTTATTATAGTTTTCGTAATAATATTGTGAATTACTGAATCATGAAAAAGTGTTCATTTCCTTTAGCCAAGGTCTGAAATAGTACTATTATATGTCATTCAATATTTATATTCTTAAAAGTATCTTGAAACAACCCAGCCTTAACAAAATAGTACTATTAAGACATTTACCTTTCATTTGCATTATTTTTTTCCAAAGAGTAACGATGTATCAACTTAGGCATGCTCGGCAACTTAATATTTTGCTAGTAAAAAGTAGAACATTGTATGAAAGAATCTAGTCTATTACTGGTATTTTCTTTTGATAGTCTTAGCTATACTTGGTTGCGTACAGTAATGTAACAACATTATTGTTAATTCAGAAGATACATAATTATCATTTCGTATTGTCATGAGCATGATTATCGCACTCTTTAGTCGGGCTAGATACACTCATAAGCATAATGCTTTTCCTATGAAAATGAGCTTTGAAACAACCAAATAAGTTGGCTCTTAAATTCTTTACTATGCTTAAATTCATAAATCATTTAAACCATTATGCTTGTGATTGCATTAGTGAGTATATAATTTAAACCAGTTATTATTTTGTAAGTCCATTTGTAATACAGTCAGTGTTTTATTTTCAAATGTTGTTCAGTGGCTGTACCGCTTCCGTTTTTACAACCTCATTAGACATTGTACCTAACGTTACCATGACTCTGATATTGCGGTAGTGTTAGTGACGTCATGTGTTTTTATTTTCAGAATTTGCTGCGTTTTCTCGTTGTTTTCTCTCGCTTGCCAGTCGTTGCGTTGTCTTTGGGATAGAATAGTAATGTGTTTACTTGTGTCGACAGCTGGACAACCCGGTGTCGAGTTACAACCAAACGTATCTCAACCACGGGTCACCACACTCGCCGCAGACGACGAATAATTCATCATTATCATATCCCCAGGTCAGTTTTCCGTTTTCACTTTTGAATTAATTGTTGACTCGTACCTTCAGTTTTATTACATTACAGAACCAAGCGTATCGGGGGTTCGTAATCTGATCTGTCTCTATCTGTCAAAATTACCTCAAATTTTCCTAAATTTTTGACATTGATTGTCGCTGAGATAGAATTGTCCTTCTGTAATGTTGTGAGTGTACGTGCATTTTGTGCAGTCGACGCAGACGAGTTGCGGGAGCGGGAGCGGCATGAGCTGCGGGCGACGGAACGCGCGCGACCCGGTCACGGGCGGCGGCGCCTTCGCCGCGCTGCAGCCGCTCGCGTCGCCCTCCGCGCCGCCCACGCCCGCCACGCCCGCCAGCATACCCGACATCGTGCTCACAGGTACGCACTGCACCGCGCCGCCCACGCCCGCCACGCCCGCCAGCATACCCGACATCGTGCTCACAGGTACGCACTGCACCGCGCCGCCCACGCCCGCCACGCCCGCCAGCATACCCGACATCGTGCTCACAGGTACGCACTGCACCGCGCCGCCCACGCCCGCCACGCCCGCCAGCATACCCGACATCGTGCTCACAGGTACGCACTGCACCGCGCCGCCCACGCCCGCCACGCCCGCCAGCATACCCGACATCGTGCTCACAGGTACGCACTGCACCGCGCCGCCCACGCCCGCCACGCCCGCCAGCATACCCGACATCGTGCTCACAGGTACGCACTGCACCGCGCCGCCCACGCCCGCCACGCCCGCCAGCATACCCGACATCGTGCTCACAGGTACGCACTGCACCGCGCCGCCCACGCCCGCCACGCCCGCCAGCATACCCGACATCGTGCTCACAGGTACGCACTGCACCGCGCCGCCCACGCCCGCCACGCCCGCCAGCATACCCGACATCGTGCTCACAGGTACGCACTGCACCGCGCCGCCCACGCCCGCCACGCCCGCCAGCATACCCGACATCGTGCTCACAGGTACGCACTGCACCGCGCCGCCCACGCCCGCCACGCCCGCCAGCATACCCGACATCGTGCTCACAGGTACGCACTGCACCGCGCCGCCCACGCCCGCCACGCCCGCCAGCATACCCGACATCGTGCTCACAGGTACGCACTGCACCGCGCTCGTGGCTCCGCATACTGTAACGTTAACAAGATAGCTAGAAGCCTTCTTACAGTTATTATATATCTGTATAGTTGTAAGTCTGAAATCGCCAGCCAAAAATCGGTTTACAATTAACGAAAATATCTGCAGACGAATTGAGAACCTCCTTCTTTTTTAAGAAGTCGTTAAAAAAAATGCTATATCACTCCAGCCGTTCTCAAGTGATGCGCTTACCAATGAACAGCATTTAATTTTTAGAGTTCCGTACCCAAAGAGTGCCAACGGAACCAAGCCTCCGCTGGCCATCCATCCATCCGCCCGTCTTGTGTGTCAGCGGGCTGTATTTCATGACACGTAATATGTAGACGGTTGACGTTTTTAGAGTGTGTTACCGCCATGCCATAACAACAAATAATTAAAATAATGTTAATAAATAATTAAAGGTCCGAAACAAACACATTTTTTGTATGGAGGACTTGCACTTGTCCGGTTTTTATAAATATAGATTATAACTGTTTGACAGATTACTCGGGCGAGCTGGACGCGGGCATGTTCGGCGGCGAGGAGGCGCAGCTGCGCGCGGGTCTGGACCTGGACGACCTGAACCTGCTGGAGGACCCCACGTCGCTCGTGCCCGACTCGGCCGTGGAGCACGAGTTCCGGCTCGACCGCTTGTAGTACAGCCAGCTACTCAAGCTTGTGCACATTCCGCCAAGGATCCAAGTGTTCATTGTGGTTAAGCGTTTTTACTCATGTTTCAATTTGAAGGGGTAGGTAAGTAGTTAGTGACGATCGCGATCGATGTGACGATTCCTGTGCGGCCCGACGTGATTATTCTAATTAATATTGTGAATATTCTCTGTAACTCGAATATCATTAGCAAAATTGATTCGCATCTAATCGAGTTTTTTATTATAACTGTTCATGTCAAATTCTTGACAGTGATTTCTTTGTACATAAAAACTAAAAGTGTTCACTTCGATAAAATTGCATTTAAATCGCTTATGTTGCATGCTAGTATAACTACGAGTCCTTGGTTGCGTCGTTTAACGAATTGTTAACTTACTGTTTTTTTTAACTTGTACTTCAAAGCACCGTATAATTCTCTTAGACATAATATTGTCATTCAGCGACTGCTCAAGCATTGACTGAATTTGAAACTTACTCTGCTGATGAGCAGATGGTGACATTTCTCGTTCCACAACCAAGTGTATATGTCGATGTCGCAGTTGGATTGTACAATCCGCTGTTTTACAAAACCGCTAGTTGTTTTACAAAACCGCTAGTTGTTTTACAAAACAACTTTGTTATGTAAAACAACTGTTTAGAGGTTTTGCATAATTACTGAACCTGAACATGCAGAATTGCAAAAACGTTTTGCATTTATCAATGCAGCGGGTCAACGATTAGCGGTTTTGTAAAACAGCTTGAAATGAAAAGTTAGATTGTAGATTTAAGTTCTAAATTTTGTCTCTCGTGCGGCTCGTGGCGCAACAATGGCGTCCGAAACAGAAATAAATAAAACAAACCTTAACTCAAGTGATTTTAAGGACAATATTAATTAAAAGTTATATGAATGACGCTCATTGTGACTACAAATAAGCCATTCTGCATTATATCTAAACGTCGGTGGCAATTTTGTAAAACGTAGCGCAATGACAATCCAGCTGAACGTTGTTCAGTTGTTTTACGTAACGGAGCTGTTTTGTAAAACAACTAGCGGTTTTGTAAAACAGCGGTTTCTACAATCCATCTACGACATATACATTACGTATGCACGAGCTTTTCTACGTTATGTAGCATGTGTACATTGTGTCTCAATGTCCCAATTCCTTTCCGGATATAGTTGTTTAGTGTAACACTCTAGGCCATTGTAAATAAGAGGGATGCTGTTTATGAGGTTTTAATAAGCTTTTGTCGCAAACATATCTATGTATGTGCGTATGTATGGTTGCGCGGCTCGAATTGTATACATCGATTATGTAAGTTTTTTTTAAAGTAATCTTTGATCTAAATGTGTATAGGTAAAGGGTAGCGCACTCACAATACCTACTTGAAGAGGACACATTGCTGTTTCACAATGGTTTTTTCTTATCTGCACCCCTTTCTAGATGACTCATTTACAAAGAGAAAGATAGATTTTCTAGACAATAAAACGTGCTGAAGGAAAAATTTGATTCTTCCTCTTCATTCGATATTGTGGAGGAAGCTCTAGTCTTTACGTATAAACTTGTTTCTACTATGACATATCGCTGGCGGTCATAAACACAATATTTAAACCTAGATAAAGTAAATGTGCATACACACGAACGACACGCGTCTACGACAGAGGTAACAGCAGCCGCTGACAACGTGTCGCTCGTGTATTTAAGTACGGTGTTTAAATAGACGAGTGGAACGTTGTCGACGGCTGCAGTTGCCTGTGCTATTGACGCGTGTCGCTCATGTGCATGAGCGCTAAACAGCCCGCAGTTGAACTAGCCAGCGACTTCCTGTGACTGCTCGTTACATTTCGTTTGCGATACCTAGATTGTTTCCGACAGATACTCGATGCTAGATCATATCCTTGTTCTTTGTTCTAGAACAGTAACTATCTGAAGTAAAACTTTAAATAGTTATTAAGTTTTGATATATTTAGTTGTTAATACACTTTGCACTCGTAACATTAACCATGTGTATGTTTTCTCTCTTGTAATGTTATGTGAATTTATAATTCTATAGTTTTTGTAATAAATGTATGACATAGAAATTATTTTTAATAGGACCGTGCGGTTAGCATTACGAGTGCACTGACATACAAGTAGACATTTGTGTTTTTCTGTTTTGTAAATGCTCATTATATTATGTTTTAAGAGTCTAGTCATCAAATTATGTTCAGGAAGTTTTAACAGATTTCATACAATTCAACTGATTATATAAATGTACAGATTTCATTCCATTACAATTTATGAGGCAATTTGAATACAATGATTTGTTATAATGAAGAAAGAACCGAAGTGGGGACGTGTGTGGTTCCCGCGGCTATTTCATATCTGCTCGTTTACAAAAGTCATATCTATTGCAACAAATGTATTGTATATCTTTGTGTTGTGTACAGTGTACGCAGAATTACGACTGTTCGTGTTGTTATGGTTTTAAAGTTTTATTTAAAATTCCGCCATAGGGGTATGTACTGTATGACAGATGATATACTTGTACTGTATAAATAGTTAATGTACGATAATTGTGATAAAATAAAAAGCACAACATAATTCATTGTGAAGCCTAATCTGACGTTAAAGTAAGTTTCTTTTTCTTATTAAAGTTTAAATAGTGTTTTCTAAATTTAGATCATTATGTACATGTTATATAAGCTAGTGTCTGCCAAATGCAGAAGTTTAACGAATATCGGTCGGGTTTGATTTTGAGCCTGAGTCAGGTGCAATATGTTGTATGTCTTGGAATGTTTCGACCACGTCATGACACTGTTATTTGAATATTATTATGTTCGTTTTGTTTATTATCAATTCGAAAAGTACAAAGTCAAAATTGTGAATGTTCTGTTTCGACTGTGCGTGATGATGTGACGTGTACAGCACGCGGAGGGCGGGGCCTGTCGCGCCTGCGCACACGTCGCATTTGAAGAGTACTCATAGTTATAAAACCTGTTGGATTTTTTTACCTTTTGCATTTTGGAGTTAAGTAATAAATAGTAATAGGATAATGTATGTGCAGTTATGAGAAAGCTTTCGATACCCTTGGAAGCAACGAGACACCAATCTGTGTGATCGAGTATTTCTACAATTCTTAAATCTATGAATTCATACGACATTTAATTATAGGACATAATTATGTTTTTTCTCAAATATGCACAAACTTAATGAAAATTTTGCGGTAAAATGTTTCAAAGGTTTGTTTTATTTAAACCAAATGTACATAAGTGTGATAGAGATGAAACAGTCTCATTTAAAAAATAAAGTTGTTGTAAGGATTTTTTTATTTTTCATGGCTACCTCAACGTATTTGTTTATTTATTTGACTTTCAATAGATAATATCACTTGTTTTTTCAAGACTGGTAATTTAATATTGTCTGTCTGACACTGACAACTACTGACCTGCATTGTTTAATCTTCCCCAAAGCTCCTTGAAGCTTTGATGTATTTTATCCGCGTCAATGACATCAAATTATGATGATTTCTGTGTAAATAATAATATGTATATTATTTTTTAATAACATAACAATTTTTTTTTCTCTATTTATTTATTTCAGTGTACTTATTAATATTCTTCAACAAGTTTCACATTAAATTCAACTATTTTCTTTGTATAATCATGGATGTAGAATATTAGTTTTTTTTTTTGTTGTTGTTGTAATTCTAAAAACCACTACGTTTTCTCATATCACATCTGACATTTTCAGAATTGTCGACATCGGCACCATTGCCATAAAGAAAAATAGAATAGACCACACTCTTGACTTGTTTATCCACTGACGTTCTGACGACCTGACAGTTTACTATTATACAACTCATTTTAGTTTAATCCGTTCACAGCCCTGACCTCCTCTGAGTATTATGTTCTGTGGCACTGACCTCTATTAAACAAGATACAGGTCAGTGGTTCACAGTTATTTTACCTCGTGAACACTTTCGCAACACTTTCAAAATCACTATGATCTTTATTGCCGTCGCAATAAGGTTGCTGCCGTTGACCAGTTTGTCAAATTCACAGATTATCGTTACAATAAGGTTGCTATTGGGCACAGAGTACTTTTTCTATTGGGTTGCGGCTGTCAGAGATAAAAGGACTGTAGTAAAGGTTGATTTACATTGATCCAGTATTTAAATCTAGGACTGGAATCAAATGACACTGGATGTATATTGGACCAATATCAACACTTCGATCCAGTCCAGCATCCAGTTTCCAGCGCTGCCTACGATCATCTCAAGCCGTTCAAGCTGGGTGCTGGTTAATGAACAACCTTCCAATCTCATTGTGTACCTAGTCAATTAATAAAAGAAATTCTCGATCTCTGCACACTAAAGAGATTCGACTCTCCTATATCACCTCAGCATCTCCGACCAGCGTGCGATAACGTTTGCTGTTGCTAGTTTTATTGCTATTCTATGTACACCGCTACAGGGATATTTTTGGCGCTTGAATATCGCTGACAAGGGAGCGTTGTTGGTAAACATTTGTGAAATGTACACACGGCTAAAAATCAAGCTATGCATTTCCAGTTTGAGTTGACCTCGCATTGTATAGGTTTTTCGTACAATCAGAAGTCAGCTTATACTGGTTATGTATAGCTTGATGTGTAGCCGTGTGTACACGGTAATATATTGAAAAAACAATATGGCGGCATTAGTTCCGATAAGTTCATGGACCACGCGCCAAAATAAACTTAGTGTTATACATAGACTTTGCAGACTATACGCACCAGGGCCGCATAGACCAGCTTTAATTAAAACCTAATTCTCTCAGTTTAATTCTATTACAGGCTGGAAAAAAAAATCCAACGTCAATCATTAAATCTATTAAATTTTTTCCTCTATGCATTAAATTCAGTATTCAAATTTTGCGGTTTTGTGTCATGTCACCGCATTTTTTAAGTGATTTTTGTGTGAATTTGCAAACATGCGTTCTTGGTTTGTATTGATCTTATTTGGGAGTCTACTAGTACAGATTATCTGCAGGCCGCAACAGGCAGCAGAGTATAATAATGATAGGTAACGTTCTAACATTCCTTGTTGTATGTAGACTACAAAATGTTCGTAACGACGTTGAATTTATGAATAAATGAGAGCCATGGACATAATTACACTAGCGTATGTGAGCTCATGCCGCTATCTAAACCCAATAGATTAGTGGATATACAGAGGATAGCCAAAGCTCATTATGTCGTTACTTAGGTATGTATGTAGTTATAACATAAAGTTCAAATAAAATTGTATGGAAATCATCAAATGACCCCTCCCGCTCTGGGTGGAGCGGAAGGGAGTGTCAGACTCTTACTCACTAAAACCCATCCGTGTTCTTTCCTTAGCCCTTTATGTTCCGGGGTAGCGGTAACCCTTTCGGACAATCCCGCTGCCCCGGCAGGCTTCGGCCTTGACGGGCCCCTCCATTGATGCTGAGATCTCTTTGAGGCGCGCGTGGAACACATACGCGCCGTCCGGCACGGGCCTGGTGTTGATCGGACGGCGAGCTACCCATTACTCGCCGTCCGCAGGCCCGCGCCTACGGTGGCCGGGAGTCGTCACGCGGCTCCCGACGCCCGGGGCGTCTCCCGCGGCGGCTGGGACGTGAGGCTCTGGAGGCTCTCTCCCTCGCCCATCCCGCCACTTAGGTCATGCCTGAGGATTAACCCTTCGTATAGCGGAACGGAGATCTACGCGAGACACAATGGCTTTTTAATTGTGTCTGTAATTACGACATTCAACCGGTTAAAAGCATGTTCTCAGTAGGTACTTAGCAGCTCGAAACTGTGCTCATAATGAGGCATTGAATCGCTTGATTTCGTTCCTTAATAATCATGTAGACAACTTTAACTCTATCGAGTAAGTATAAATTACTCTCATAGAAACTAACATTAATGGCATTGATATCACAGGACTGTAGCCAGTCGGACCACGATTTTAACGCTCTTGGGGTGGCAAAGAGCGATAAAATCGTGGCCCGCTTAGCGTCAGCAGTCATAAACAATATTTTAACAATGACCATTTTGTCGTTACAGTGATCTTGAGGAGGCAGAAGAAGATGAAGAGAATGAACCCGTGGCAGAAGAGTTGTTGACTGACGATGACGACACGCGCCTGGCCGAGCAAGTAAGTTCGACAACCTCATCATTTGACTGACAACCTCTGTTAACTGCGTTCCGCCTCGATGTAGCGTACCTAAGCCTGAAAACAACATTACAATCTTAAACATCCACCACCACGAACATGCCGCAGCAGCAGGTCAATCGTATAATCTATCTATCTACCATTGCCTGTATATTTTTTATATTACTTCTCTTCTCCTGTATCAATATTAATTTATTTTTACAACACAATTTTATTTCAATATCATTATTTTTCAAGCGTAAATTAAATAGAACTTAGTTTATGGCAATGGCCTCGCTGCCACAAGGGACTAACTATCTATAGCTGTCGAAATGTGGCTTCTACCTAACCCTATGGGGAATACAGGCGTGTTATGTTTTAGTTTCTCAATTTCCTAGTATTTTATTTAAATTAAATTCAGGAGCCTGCTGTTCAAGAAGATGACGTACCGCGAAGTAGGCACATGCTGGACCTAACTGAAAGCAGATATTTGCAGCGCAACTCGGCTAATGACCGCATCGCTCGGACTAAAACAGAAAATGTATGTAATTTCGAAAACCATCTTAGTGTGAAACCTTTATTGGTGACAGTTGTCCATGTTCAAATTGACTAATTAATTTTGACAGCTTTCAGATTTTAAAACCAGTGTGAATCGAGATACACGAGAAGACAATCCCGTAGCTACAAATTTAAACGACCAGGTTCAACCTTTTTCGCCAAATAAATATACTGAATCCAACGACGATCAACAAGAGGTAACAGAAAATTTGAGCAATCGTGATGTTTACAAATCCAATCGTATGATGCAGGGCCAAGGTGAAAATCAAATCAATAAAAGAACTGTTGAATTTGAAGGCCAGTCAAAAGAAGAAGGTGATATGTTGTTTGAAAAAAACGGAGATCAAGTAAGCAAAGTTAATAGAAATGAAAATAATAATAATAATGAAGCTTCTGATACCAATGAACAATCTCGATATTTCAAACAATATTATAATACAATGCAAGCTGAAAATAGAGACATAATAAATGAGGAGAAAAATCATGGTGGTGGTGCACATTATAACCCAAGAGATAGACGTGATGTAAAAGAAGCTAGCCCGGCTGAAACTCCACCTGTGTCTAATGGCCAAGGTACTAAGGAGAGCAATGACAAAACAGACAGCGAAGATGAAGAATCTGCAATCAAAAGGCACATTAAAAAACTTTCTGGAGATGAATTAAATCAGCTGTTAAATTCACTCACTGATGATAGAAGAGAACTTTTAAAAAAAATAATCGCCGACGTCGATGCGAGTGACAATGTGCTTATTAATAAACGAGAAATAACCAAGAAAGCAGGTGCTGTAGAAGAAAATAATTTCATTGAAAACTGTCAATCTGATCTGAGTAAAGTTCAAGGTGGCAGTTCGGCTGTTGAATTAAATACCGAAACTGCACCTTCAGCAAGCACGGAGAATACAGATATCAGTAAGCAACCAGATCCGGTAACTGAAGGTAATGAACTATCCAGTCAAAAAAGTGCGGAAACAAGTATGGGCTCTGTAAGCAAAATTGAACTGACAAACCACAACGATGAAAATATTCCGAAAACTGCTGATAGTTTGAACACGGTCGCTTTGAATCTGGATCCAAAAAATCAAGGCAACGTGGTTGAAAATCCACAAGGTTCATTAAAAACTGAAATAAAGAGAGAAACTAATTTAGACGATATGGATGATATGTCTGTTGATGACTCTAAAACAATAGACCACGATTTAAATGTTCAAAATGGACAGGATTATGCTAATGACCAAGCATACTTCTGTTCTCAGGATGAAAGTTCATCAAAATTATTGAACGATGATCAACAATTACATGAAGATGGTAAAGAGTACAAACGAGAGACAGATTTGGAAAAGCAATCTGAATTATCCGATGCTATGAAATCGTTAGAAGAATCTTTTCCAAATTCAAATGCTTACGACGATTCGGTACCTTACTCGGGTCCATTGGTTAGAGTGAAGCGAAAAAATTCTGACCAAGTAATAAAAAAAAGATCAGCTGGTCTTTTCCCTGATGCCAAAGTTGGATACTTCCCGTACAAAGCAGAAAATGAGGATGAAGATAACGATGAGGGTAATGAGTTCGATGATGAAGGCTTTTATGATCGTACTTCTAACTTCGCAAACGGTAACAAAGGCTTAGAAGAGGAAACTGCCAACGCTGATCAATCAGTACAAGCTAAGAACTCAAATATTGATAACTCAAAAGCAGCACCACATGAAAACCTGGAAGGAGAAGAGTCAATGAGTCTCGGTTCAGATAGTGATCGCGTTCTATCTGGTGTGGAAGGCGTCGATGATAATCTCATGTACGGCAGTGACGCGAGGAACAGACGCACTGCTGAAGACAACTCCAGGGACACCGCGAAAGACGAACCAGAGCGGCCTACCTTATTTCTTGAAAATGAAAAGAAATCTGCTGGTGAAAATTTCTTCAATGCCCCACACTACCAAGAGAATGATGCGTTTGGACCACTCCCTCGAAACTATGACGGAGATTTGAACAGATACAAAAGAATACGACGAGTGAAACAATCGCATACTGAACAAGAACCAATGTCTTCTGATGGTTAGAAAAGATATAGGTACCATGATAACGATTAAATAACTTTTAAGTATTTTAAACAACGTTTGCATTAAAATACATTAGTTTCTACTTAACTTTAATTTACATTATTTGTATTACGTTTTTATTTATAAGTATTCAAATATGAGGTAATTTAAAATTAGTTTTTGGTTTAGTATTGTAAAATTGTAGAATTGTACACATACAATTACATGTTATGTAACTTATAGATGTAAGGCAGTCTCTCCGTATTAAACACTCAAATAATATTATCCCTTCATTTTAAAGAACTAACTTCTGAAAACTTCTACTAATTTTAAATTACCATGTATAATTTGTAGGTATTGTTATGTAAACATTTATAAATAAATAACCAAAACATGTTGTCATGGTTTTCATTCTTACCACATCTGACTACAGTAGACAAAACACTGCTACAATATTTCGTAATCATGGCCATAATAGGTACAAGTGTAAAAATCATGTAAAAATAGGTTTGAAGAGGTAGTTTTATTTATTTTGCGTAGTCCTACCAAAGACAGTTCTCAGGAAAAGCAAGTAAAAAGTGATGAGCAGTTGACATGCTATTGTAACTTAGATAAATTACAAACTCTACCACTAAAAAGTTAAAAATTTAAACTTTTTTACAAAAAAAAAACCACCGACTTCCAAAAATAAAACACTACAAGTGAAAAATAACTTCAATTTCGGAAGTCTGTGTCAAATAAACGAAAATGCAGTACCAACGACACTGACTTGCGAAATTGAAGTAATTTTTCACAACAAAAATATTTTTTATTAATTTGTCATTTTTTGCCATGATAGCGGATTTGCGGCCACATATTATTCTGTGAAAATTTCCAACAGGGGCTATTACGGTGCCAAGTGCCCCCTTAATAATATAAACGTTGCGTCTGTGTACTTATGTCGCAGCCAACTGGTTAAATTAGCCGTTCAGTTAACTGCCTGGCCTTTAGAAGTAGTGCTCGCCTCGCTTCCTCCCTCGGCTCGAACGCGGTTGATCACAGTTCTAACCTAACCTAACCCACTTGGTCGGGGTGCAATGCCACCAATTCGGCTCGCGCGTGATTGGTTACAGACTTCCAACCTAAACTGTAATTGAATATCATTCAGGCCGTTAGTTGAACGGCCGCCGTTTAGTTGAAAGGCTAGGCAGTTAACTGAACGGCTAATTTAAACAGTTGGCTGCGACAGTTACACGCTTTGTCTTCTTCTTTCGAAAGTCGGATTACTCACGACTGAAAGAGAGAAATCGGTGTGTGTAACTATTTATTTGACGTTTATTAGTAAGGTAAATATACAAACGGCATAGGCTTAATAAGTGCCTAAAATCATCAAAGTACCTACCTATGTAGGTACTTGTGAAAGAATACCTACCGTTTAGGTATCTCAAGATTTTACTGTAACACTAAACATCGAGATTATTATTTAAAAGTGGTAAAAGTAGTAGGTATTTGTAGGCAACAAACCCAATCCAGAAAACTATAAGTACTGAAATTCATTCCAACCCAACATTAATGTATTCATAGCTTTGCACCCCATGTTTGGAAGGAAGTTTAGGGTCTAGACGTCTGTATTTGGCAATTAAAATATAACGCCGAGGTTGTATTAAAAACCCCAGGGACCATAATAGAAAATAATTTAGCAAGTTTTAGTAGATAACTTATAATAGGTAAGTCTCTCTGCCGTGTGAAAACAGATTAGGTAATGTGTGTTGAAATAATAATCATCTAGAATTAAATATGGAAGGTAAATACAAACAACTCCTTAATGATATAAAAGTTTATTGCATGGCAATGTTTGACAAAACAAAATATAAACTTGTTAAATAAAAAAATAAGGAATTACATTATACATTTATGTAAGGCATGTTAATCGTATATTAAGACTAGCAGTTAGCATGCGTTTATAATAGGTAAATAACATTAACAGGATTACATTATAAGCTCCATATAGGTTATAAGGAATGAAATATTTTTAGCCTTTTCTCGGCTCAAGAGACAGCAAAAATGTTTATTGTTGCTGTGTTATTTTTGTCGCGTAAAACTTATGTTCACGAGAATCGCGCGTGTGTTTGAATGGAGTGCGTCCAGAATCGATCAATGTAGCTGGGCAAGTTCCATGGACATGAGAAGTAAATTCACGCTTGTAGCTAGTGCTGCCGTCACCCAGGACAAATTGCGAAGCATTACCGTGCCGTGTGACCCGCTCTACACGCTCGACTCGTTCGGAACGGTCAGTTTTCTGTGCATGTTCTGAGCGCGAAAAGCTTCCATAACGAGCTTCTGATTGCCCATAAAAGTCACCACCGACTCTTAGATTATCTCTGACAACTCGTGCTGGTTGACGTTCACCCGCTAGCGTAGACTGGCCATCTCTTCTTGTTTGATTACGGCGAGAGTCTGAACTTTCGTGCTGAGAAATGACACCCATGTTGTCTCTTGTAGATCTATGCATGGAACTTATGCTTTTTCTGTCCGTGCTGTGCGTAGAATTACTAATGTATTCACCTCGTTCAGAGAGGTTACCGATGCTCTTTCTTTGGGCAGCCGCTGTAGAGCTAATCGAATGTTGAGCTTCTGTGTTCGAATGAACACCTTTACGATGTAAAATTGAATTCGATGACGAAGAATCAGAAACCAAATCTGATGTACGTTTGTGATGACCACTACGTGAGGAGTTATCGATAGCGGTTGCCGGTGGATCATTACCGCCGCCGCCGTGCATCGCTCTTTGGAATTCGATGCTGGTCTTTGTTACACTATCACTCAACTGGTTTCTGTTCGTTGAGTGTTGAGTTGATCTTGTAATATGTTGCTCCGAGTGGCTTCCTTGATGTACTTGGGTTGATGAGCTAACATTTCGTTGAATGTGGCTTTCTGTTACTTGACCTTGGTTTGATTGTCTGCCAGAGTGATCGGACGACACAATTCTTTGGGTAGAATCACCACCCCTGATTACATGACCGTCAGTACTTGATTGTTGGGTAGATTTTGTGATATTTTGACCAACGTGATCCCGGGATACATCTGAACCACCTGTGTGTGTAATTCTTTGTGTATGGTGTTGATTGGAACTTAAATTTTGACTTGAGGACGAAGACGAAATGGATTGTTCAGACGATAGTCTTTGAGTATTATCAATATATTGTTGGTTTGATCGAGAATGTTGTTGATCAACAAAAGTGGTGCCTTTTACTCCCAGTGTTGTATGAACAGATTGATTCGTTGAAGATGTTACATGATCTGATGACGATGTTTTTTGTGTTGTGTCTCCCCCGATTTGTCGCGTGCGGTTTGTACGATCGTCTAACTCTCTCTTGGGAGTAGACTGCTGAGGAGTGAATTTTCCCGTATCGTCACTTACATCCACTTCAATGTTTCGCGTTACAGTCACCCACTTGCCTCCTCGAAGCTTCTTTTCTGATATTTGTTTTATCGTTTTCGTAGTGGTTGTAGTGATTGTCTTAATTTTTTTGGTGTCACTTTTGTTTATTATTGTCCTGTCTGTGCTACTTCGAGACACAGAACGATCTGTAACACCCACGGTCTTATTTCTGTCAGTGACACTGTCTTGTGATGTAACTCTTTCTATATTTTTCTGTGACCCATTGTGATCAATAACATCCTGTGAAGTAATATGTTTGCCATGTGTTCCAGATTGGATATGTTTTGAAGTAGTATGGTCCGTAGCAGTGTGGGAGTGCTTCACGTGCGTCTCCGAGTGAGATGTATGCGACTGATTATCGCGATGAACTTGGGCGTCGTGACGTGTAATTGTTTGAGATTTAATGTCACGATCATCATGTCCAGTGACAGACTTTGATTCTACGGTCCTCCTTGATGTCTCACTTGTTTGTGTTTTGCTAGTATCATGTTTTGTTACATCCCCGTTAGTATAAAGGTTGTCTTTTGGTCTTATTGGGCCTGACTTTTCTAAAGGAGACCATTTTTGAGGCCCTGGTCGTTCAAAGTCACCTTCGGGTTTTAAGTTATCTTTTGGACGAACCTGCGCAGGCGTTTCTCCTGGTGCCCATTTCGTGGGAGTACGTGAATCCATACTACCTTCAGGATGCAAATTATCCCTTGGTTTAACTGGGCTTCGTCTATCTCCAGTTTCCCATTTTGGTCTTGATGGGTAGTTAACATCGCCTTCTGTTTTTAAATTATCTTTCGGACGAACTTGTGCAGGTGTTTCACCTGGAGCCCATCTTGTTGGGGTACGTGATTCCATATCACCTTCAGGTTTTAGGTTGTCCTTCGGACGCACTTGACTTGGTGTGTCTCCCGGTTGCCAATGAGTCTTGGGTTTATCCGTGAAGTCCCCTTCGGGACGTAAATTGTCCTTCGGTCTTACCTGTTCACGCCTGTCTGCGGATGTCCACGTCGGTTTTGAAGGTCTATCGAAATCACCCTCTGGTTTCAAGTTATCTTTTGGCCGGACTTGTGAAGGTGTTTCGCCTGGAGCCCATCTTTGCGGAGTGCGTGAGTCCATGTCACCTTCAGGTTTTAAATTGTCCTTAGGACGAACTTGACTTGGTGTTTCTCCAGGTTGCCATTGAGTCTTAGGCCTGTCCGTAAATTCACCTTCAGGACGTAAGTTGTCCTTAGGTCTCACTTGTTCGGGTCTTTCCGATGTTTCCCACTTCGGCCTGGAGGGTCTATCAAAATCGCCTTCAGGTTTCAAATTATCTTTAGGTCGAACTTGTTCTGGTGTTTCTCCTCGCTGCCACTGAGTTTTAGGACGGCTTGGAAATTCACCTTCAGGACGTAGGTTGTCCTGGTGTTTAATTAAGTCCGGCCGTTCTGAAGTTTCCCATTTTGGTCTAGAAGGCCTATCAAAATCACCTTCAGGTCTCAAATTATCTGGTTGTTTAAGTGGTGTTCGTTTTTCACCAGGTCCATGCTCTTCTTTTGGCCTTTTTTCGAAGTCTCCTTCCGGTTTCAAATTATCCCGGTGATAAACTATAGCCGATCTTTCACCTTTAGTTACCTTATAATCATCTCTACGAGTATGGTCTTCGAATACTCCCTCTATTTTTAGGTTATCTTCTCTGCGGGTTAATTTGACTCTTTGACCTTTAACAACACGATATGTGTCAGATGATCGGACATTTTCCATTGTTCCCTCCATTTTTAGGTTATCCTCATGTTTTACAATAGCAGCCCGTTCACCAGTGACTTTCGAATAATCTGTTTTTTGTTTCATGTCTATAAATTCACCTTCAATCTTTAGATTATCTTCCCTTCTTATGATATCAAGTCGTTCAATCTTTTGTCTCTGTCGAAGGTCAATGTCCCTTTCAATAGTAATATTATCAACCTGTTTAAATGGTTTGCGTTTCTCGGCTGGTTGAGAAGGAACAGCCTCAGGCCTATAAAATTTGCCATCAGGTTTTAAATTATCCTGTGGCCTCACAACAGGTGCCCTTTCACCTTTAGTAGCACTGTAGTCGTTTCGAACTGTAAGATCTATAAACTCACCCTCAGTTTTTAAGTTATCTTCATGCCTCTGGATGACAACTTTTTCTGTTTTCTCAATACGCTTATAATCGTCTCTTGAACGATGAGTGTCTATGGTTCCTTCCATTCTAAGATGATCTTCATGCTTAACGACATCTACGCGATCTCCTCGAGTTGCAGTGTAATCAGTTCTCCTTACAACTTCCATATCTCCTTCAGGCTTCAAGTTATCCTCTGGCTTTTTGGGTGTTTGTCTTTCGGCTGGTTGCCATTTATCTTGTTTCGGTTTTTGGAATTCTCCTTCCGGCTTAAGGTTATCTTTAGGTTTCTTTTGTGTGACTCTTTCAGCGGGGCGCCATTCATCTTGTTTCGGGGTCTCAAATTCACCTTCAGGCCGCAAGTTATCTTTTGGTTTTGTAGGTGTTTGCCTCTCAGCTGGGCGCCATTTATCAAGTTTAGGTTGTTCAAAGACCCCTTCGGGCTTAAGGTTGTCTTGAGGTTTCTTTTGAACCGGTCTTTCAGCCGGGCGCCATTCTTCATGCTTGGGCTGTTCAAATTCACCTTCAGGTTTTAGGTTATCCTTGGGTTTCTTTTGAGTAACCCGCTCTGCTGGACGCCACTCATCATGTTTGGGCTGCTCGAAGTCGCCTTCTGGTTTTAAGTTATCTTTAGGCTTTGTAGGCGTTAGTCTTTCAGCAGGACGCCATTCGTCGTGCTTCGGTTGTTCAAATTCTCCCTCCGGTTTAAGATTGTCCTTAGGTTTCTTTTGAGTAACTCGTTCAGCAGGACGCCATTCATCCTGTTTTGGCTGTTCAAATTCCCCTTCCGGCTTCAGATTATCTTTAGGTTTCTTTTGTGTGACTCTTTCAGCGGGGCGCCATTCATCTTGTTTCGGGGTCTCAAATTCACCCTCAGGCCGCAAGTTATCTTTTGGTTTTGTAGGTGTTTGCCTCTCAGCTGGGCGCCATTTATCATGTTTAGGTTGTTCAAAGTCCCCTTCGGGCTTAAGGTTATCTTGAGGTTTCTTTTGAACTGGTCTTTCAGCTGGACGCCATTCTTCATGCTTAGGCTGTTCAAATTCACCTTCAGGTTTTAGGTTATCCTTGGGTTTCTTTTGAGTTACGCGCTCTGCGGGACGCCACTCATCATGTTTGGGCTGCTCAAAGTCGCCTTCCGGTTTAAGATTATCTTTTGGTTTTGTCGGGGTCTGCCTTTCAGCCGGACGCCATTCGTCGTGCTTCGGTTGCTCAAATTCACCTTCTGGTTTTAGATTATCCTTGGGTTTCTTCTGGGTGACGCGTTCTGCAGGGCGCCATTCGTCGTGCTTTGGCTGTTCAAATTCCCCTTCCGGTTTAAGGTTATCTTTCGGTTTCTTCTGAGTAACACGCTCGGCTGGACGCCATTCATCGTGTTTTGGCTGTTCAAAATCACCTTCTGGTTTAAGATTATCTTTAGGTTTGGTCGGTGTTTGTCTTTCAGCCGGACGCCATTCATCATGTTTTGGCTGTTCAAAATCACCTTCTGGTTTCAAGTTATCCTTTGGTTTCTTTTGAGTAACACGCTCGGCCGGACGCCATTCATCATGTTTGGGCTGTTCAAAATCACCTTCTGGTTTCAAGTTATCCTTTGGTTTCTTTTGAGTAACACGCTCGGCAGGACGCCATTCATCATGTTTGGGCTGTTCAAAATCACCTTCGGGCTTAAGATTATCTTTTGGCTTGGTCGGTGTTTGTCTTTCAGCCGGACGCCATTCATCATGTTTTGGCTGTTCAAAATCACCTTCTGGCTTAAGGTTATCCTTCGGTTTCTTTTGAGTAACACGCTCGGCTGGACGCCATTCATCGTGTTTTGGCTGTTCAAAGTCACCTTCTGGTTTTAGGTTATCTTTTGGTTTGGTCGGTGTTTGTCTTTCAGCCGGACGCCATTTGTCGTGTTTCGGTTGCTCAAATTCTCCTTCAGGTTTAAGATTATCTTTAGGCCTTGTCTGAGTAACGCGCTCTGCGGGACGCCATTCGTCGTGTTTTGGCTGTTCAAAATCACCTTCTGGTTTCAAGTTATCCTTTGGTTTCTTTTGAGTAACACGCTCAGCCGGACGCCACTCATCATGTTTGGGTTGTTCAAAATCGCCTTCCGGTTTAAGATTGTCTTTTGGTTTGGTCGGTGTCTGTCTTTCAGCCGGACGCCATTCATCGTGCTTCGGTTGCTCAAATTCACCTTCTGGTTTAAGATTATCCTTCGGTTTCTTCTGGGTAACTCTTTCCGCAGGACGCCATTCATCGTGTTTTGGCTGTTCAAATTCTCCTTCTGGTTTAAGGTTATCTTTCGGTTTCTTTTGAGTAACACGCTCTGCTGGACGCCATTCGTCGTGTTTCGGCTGTTCAAAATCGCCTTCAGGTTTAAGGTTATCTTTCGGCTTCTTTTGAGTAACACGCTCTGCTGGACGCCATTCGTCGTGTTTCGGCTGTTCAAAATCGCCTTCAGGTTTAAGGTTATCTTTCGGCTTCTTTTGAGTAACACGCTCAGCCGGACGCCATTCGTCGTGCTTCGGCTGTTCAAAGTCACCTTCTGGTTTAAGGTTATCTTTTGGTTTGGTCGGTGTTTGCCTTTCAGCCGGACGCCATTTATCTTGCTTTGGTTGCTCAAATTCTCCTTCAGGTTTAAGATTATCTTTAGGTCTCGTCTGAGTAACGCGTTCTGCGGGACGCCATTCGTCATGTTTTGGCTGTTCAAAATCACCTTCTGGTTTCAAGTTATCCTTTGGTTTCTTTTGAGTTACGCGCTCTGCGGGACGCCATTCATCATGTTTGGGCTGCTCAAAGTCGCCTTCCGGTTTAAGATTGTCTTTTGGTTTTGTCGGGGTCTGCCTTTCAGCCGGACGCCATTCTTTTTGCTTCGGTTGCTCAAATTCACCTTCTGGTTTTAGATTATCCTTGGGTTTCTTCTGGGTGACGCGTTCTGCAGGGCGCCATTCGTCTTGCTTTGGCTGTTCAAATTCCCCTTCCGGTTTAAGGTTATCTTTCGGTTTCTTCTGAGTAACACGCTCGGCTGGACGCCATTCATCGTGTTTTGGCTGTTCAAAGTCACCTTCTGGTTTAAGATTATCTTTAGGTTTGGTCGGTGTTTGTCTTTCAGCCGGACGCCATTCATCATGTTTGGGCTGCTCAAAGTCGCCTTCCGGTTTAAGATTGTCTTTGGGTTTTGTCGGGGTCTGCCTTTCAGCCGGACGCCATTCTTCGTGCTTCGGTTGCTCAAATTCACCTTCTGGTTTTAGATTATCCTTGGGTTTCTTCTGGGTGACGCGTTCTGCAGGGCGCCATTCGTCGTGCTTTGGCTGTTCAAAATCACCTTCTGGCTTAAGGTTATCCTTCGGTTTCTTTTGAGTAACACGCTCGGCTGGACGCCATTCATCGTGTTTTGGCTGTTCAAAATCGCCTTCGGGTTTGAGATTATCTTTTGGTTTGGTCGGTGTTTGTCTTTCAGCCGGACGCCATTTGTCGTGCTTCGGTTGCTCAAATTCTCCTTCAGGCTTAAGATTATCTTTGGGTCTCGTCTGAGTGACACGCTCTGCGGGACGCCATTCGTCATGTTTTGGCTGTTCAAAATCACCCTCTGGTTTGAGATTGTCTTTAGGTCTAGATTGAGTGACGCGTTCTGCAGGACGCCATTCATCGTGTTTAGGCTGTTGAAAGTTACCTTCTGGTTTTAAGTTGTCTTTCGGTTTCGTTGGTGTTTGTCTTTCAGCAGGGCGCCATTCGTCGTGTTTCGGTTGCTCAAATTCTCCCTCAGGTTTGAGATTATCTTTAGGCCTCTTCTGGGTGACTCGCTCTGCCGGCCGCCATTCATCTTGTTTTGGCTGCTGGAAATCACCTTCCGGTTTAAGATTGTCTTGTGGCCTCTTTTGGGTGACGCGTTCTGCGGGACGCCATTCATCATGTTTTGGCTGCTCAAAGTCTCCCTCAGGTTTCAGGTTGTCAATTGGTTTCTTTTGTACAGGTCTTTCAGAATGTTTTGGCCCGTAAGCGTCATGAGACACGGTATGACTATCAAATATACCTTCCATATGTAGATTATCCTTTCTTATAATTCTCTGTTGTCTGACATCGATTTCTTCGTATGTTTTGTACTCCTCTTGCGAAGTAGTAATTTTTTCGAGTTCTTCCGTAGAATAAAATTTTTCAAAGTCTTCCTTTGTCCACGTGCGCCGTCTCTTGGGTCGTTCAACAGGCGTTACTTTTTCTGGATAGTCTTTCTGATTAGAAGTTACGAATTCAATTTCACCTTCTCGTATTAAATTATCAGTTCTCTTCGCGACCATTGTTGTCCTCTCTACAGTATCAGTGTAATCAACAAATTCAGACTGAGACGTCGTTTCTGTAGTCATGTCTCCTTCTAACTTAGTCCAAGTATTGCGACGAACTTGTTTTGGTCTTTCCACTGGTTTCACAGTATACTCCGTACGTGAAGTTGTAGTATCTAAAAAGTAAAATATCACTTGTTTAGTTTTATGTTGGCGCAACAGTTTTATTAATGACTTTATTAACATCCTAAACCATATATTGGGGTTGTGTTACTTTGTGTAACCAAAGGCAAGAGAACTATAGAATGCGACGAGTTCGGCCTAATGTAATTATGTACTTTTAATTACAGAAATTAGTAATTGAAAAGTATAAAAATAGTTACAACAACTAAAATGAAAACGATAATTACCTGTGAACTCCCCTTCTGTGATTATATTATCTGTTCGGCGAATGATTTCAGCTCTCTCCCCTATTACCACTTTGTAATCATCAGTCCGTCTTATTGTAAAATCACCTTCAGGCCGCAAGTTATCCTCAGGCTTTTTCACAACAGCCTTTTCTGCGGGAACAAACTCATCAGGCTGTCGCTTAGCGAATTCACCTTCTGGCTTCAAATTGTCGGTAGGTTTCTTTTGTTGGGGTCTTTCTGCGGGTTTCCATTCATCCTTCTTAGGTGTAGTAAATTCACCTTCTGGTTTAAGGTTATCTTGGGGCCGCTTCTGAGTGACTCGCTCTGCCGGGCGCCAGTCATCTTGCTTTGGCTGTTGGAAATCGCCTTCTGGTTTAAGATTGTCTTGTGGCCTCTTTTGGGTGACGCGTTCAGCGGGACGCCATTCATCGTGTTTTGGTTGTTCAAAGTCACCTTCTGGTTTTAAGTTATCTTTCGGTTTTGTAGGTGATTGTTTTTCAGCAGGGCGCCACTCGTCGTGTTTCGGTTGTTCAAATTCTCCCTCTGGTTTAAGATTATCCTTAGGTTTCTTCTGAGTAACACGCTCGGCCGGACGCCATTCATCATGTTTGGGCTGCTCAAAATCGCCTTCTGGTTTAAGATTATCTTTTGGTTTGGTCGGTGTTTGTCTTTCAGCCGGACGCCATTCATCGTGTTTCGGTTGTTCGAATTGCCCCTCTGGTTTAAGATTATCTTGGGGCTTCTTCTGAGTAACACGCTCTGCTGGACGCCACTCATCATGTTTCGGTTGCTCGAATTCCCCTTCTGGTTTAAGATTATCTTGGGGTTTCTTCTGTGTGACGCGCTCTGCTGGACGCCATTTATCGTGTTTTGGTTGCTCAAATTCACCTTCTGGTTTAAGGTTATCTTGAGGTTTCTTCTGAGTGACACGTTCAGCTGGCCGCCATTCATCGTGTTTTGGCTGTTCGAAATCACCTTCTGGTCTTAAGTTGTCTTTCGGTTTTGTTGCGGTTTGTCTTTCAGCCGGACGCCATTCGTCTTGCTTGGGTTGCTCAAATTCACCTTCAGGTCTAAGGTTATCTTTGGGTCTCTTCTGGGTGACGCGCTCTGCTGGACGCCACTCATCTGGTTTCGGCTGCTCAAAATCGCCTTCTGGTTTTAGATTATCTTCTGGTTTTTTTTGTTTGGGACGTTCCGCTGGTTGCCAACGCTCTTTTTCCGGTGTTGTAAAATCGCCCTCGGGTCTTAAGTTATCCTCCGGACGTTTAACAGGAGCTCTGTCTCCTGGACGCCACTCCTCAGGTCTACGTTTTTCGAAGTCGCCTTCTGGTCTCAGATTATCTTCCGGACGTTTCACTGGAGCCCTTTCACCAGGTCGCCAGTCGTCGGGTTTGCGTCTTTCGAAGTCACCTTCAGGTTTTAAGTTATCCTCTGGCTTTTTAGGTTTTGGCCTCTCAGCAGGTCTCCATGTCTCTTTTTCGGGAGTAGTGAATTCTCCTTCTGGTCTTAAATTATCTTGAGGCCTACGGACGGGTGCACGATCGCCGGGACGCCATTCATCGGGTTTATGTCTGTCGAAATCGCCTTCTGGTCGTAAATTATCTTGAGGTTTTCTTACGGGAGCCCTTTCACCTGGACGCCATTCCTCAGGCTGCCTTCTCTCAAAATCACCCTCGGGTTTAAGATTATCTTCGGGCTTTCTTTGTTTTGGTCGCTCGGCAGGTTGCCACTGAGGACGATCTGGTTCTTGGAAGTCGCCTTCAAGACGAAGGTGATCCTCGTGATGGACAGCGGTGGTGCGGCTCACGTGTTTCTCGTCGTAGTCGCGCTGGTACGCGGAGACCACGCTCGTCGTGTGCTCCACATCGAACAATGGCTCCGGGACATCGTTGTGTGGGCAGCGATGACGCCTGCAAACAACCACAAGAAATGTCAGCTAAATGCACACAAAAAAAATCTTAGGATCCACCGGGAGCACGTAATCAAAAAAAAACGTATAAAAACTAACTTCGCTAATAGCTAGGCATCCATCCTGTATTGAAAATAAATAAAATGTATAAAAACTAACTTCGCTAATAGCTAGGCATCCATCCTGTATTGAAAATAAATAAAATATATTATAGTCATAAATAAATAGGTAACTAGTTAAAATCACACCTTTTGACACGATAAGGATGAAGAGAGAGTGGGAATCTTCTGGGCAGCGGCAGAGGTGGCAGCGTCAGTGAATTGGCCATCACACGCGTCCATCGCGCTCACCTACCCTGCCTCCCGTTACAGAGACACAAGCCAATGGTTCTTTATGCACTACACAGCTGTTCTCTTTGTAACTGTTACCGTGTCGCTATTATCCATGAAAACTTTTTCCGAAACATCCTAGGCTTCTAATAATTAGGTAGGTACTATTAGAACGCGATATGTTTAAAAACGCACCAAATACAGTAAAAACTATCTATGGAACGACTTAGAAAGCATGGCACACAGAATACGGCTTAACTTAAAATGAAAAACAAACGCTCAAGTCTACGTTAATTAGAATTAATCGAGCTTCTGTGAAAACTTTTCGCTGTTTAATCAAAAGGTTTACTGCTGCCAAAAGACACTTCTATTCACTTTCTTACATGCGGACTTTCTTAACTTATAATACATCAACTTGTCTAATAGTTCAGCGTGAATTATTAAAGTAGGACAAGGAACTATTTTCGTAGGGAATGAAACCAGCGGCTTGGAGCTCGCAACGCGTACTGCCGCACCGGCTCATGAAACTGAAACGGCTTCTCACATTGTCAACAAGTAGATAGGTATAAAATCCAACAATTAGTCGATGTCTGTAGACACATTAAAACTAGAAAGAGACGCTATAAAGTATGGTTTACATAGAAATGTAAATTCATATATCTAATGATGGCTTAAGTACCTACTCACACGCCTGTTTCATTCTGATTATAGATTGTTTATGTCATTGATTTTGTAGACGAAGAGATGACTGACCCAGTGTTTTTAAAACAAGCATAAATAGTCCTTCAGCTTTTTAAGACAGTTAATTAGCAATCTTTTTAAATGACTGAGTAATGATAATGAGTTACTTAATTTTGTATAAGTACAAAGTTCATCGCAGTTGTGACACATCAATCTTTCATGAACTGTGTGCTGTGCTTATTACTTATTCGTAGGTGCTGTGTGATACAATCGAAAGGGCCGAGTGACCGCGTTACTGTTTCCATAGCAACGGCGACTGAACCTTTCATGAACCTTAACGGGCACAAGCAAGACAGAGAGCCACTTTCAGTTATAACCCGCCCCTGCTTCGTACGATTTTTACGATTCGACAGAACATGGAAATTTCTTAATTATGTGTAAGTTTAATATAAATTGATTATACACATACCTACATCTTCCGGAATAAATGCTCTAAATGAAAACTGCATCAAAATCCCATGGGTAGTTTAGAAGAAGACTGTGATCATTGACGGACGTGGTCACACAGTCAGACACGAAAACTTACTTTAATTTATAATTCTATGTAAGTATAAGTAGGATGTATAGAGCATAATATAGATATAGGGCCCTAAGATAAGTAGATGCCACTTATTTTAGATACGGTACAGCCGGTCGATTCTGTTAGAATCTCACCGTGAGAAGTTAGGTGAAGTGAGCTGTCATTCCATCTGAGGCTATAGGCATTTACATTAATGACAGTTCACTTTAAGCTCACTTCACCTGAGTTATCACGGTGAGATTTTTACAGAATAGCACTGCAGGATGTCACATAGATAAGTGATGCAACAGTAAAATAACGTGGGTAATACGTTTATGACTTTTCTTTTTTCAGGCTTTAAATTCCAGTCATGGCCAACAGCTTTATTGCTGCTCTCCTTTAGTCACAAATCCTAAAATGCCTTTCGTTTATTCGACTGCATCGTGTCCACACGAGGAACGTTTTTAAAATCCGTTTAAACCCCAACCAAAACCTATTCAATTCTTTAATTTCCAGGATCAGCATTCCAATCACATTCACTCATTTCACTGTACCTACTTTCATCGCAATCGCTAAATTAAGCGTTGACGTCAACGACCACTTAAAGTCAATTAAAGCGATCTTCGTATTGAAGCAGCTTCTATAAACGAGGATAAATCAAAAGTAATGATAAATTAATTTGAAACAGGCATACAGAGTGCATTCGAGGAGTAGGCGGCTGCAATTCGCGAGAGGCAATCCAGATATAGCCATGAGTCAGCGGCAATGAATCGACTACGAACAGTGCGACCCTCTTTCTGCTCGCAAGGAGAGCTGCGTAACCTCCTCAGAGGTAAGATAAGTCATTATACTATACGACCCTTTGGTAATTTAAAAGACGCCTATTTTATTGGCAATGTACTTACACGAACAAAACTGAATTGGATTCTTTTGTTTTAGGTTTCTACGATGGATCGCACAGTGTTCTGGATTGGAGGGTGAAAAGTAGACTGGATAGTATCACTGCGAATAAGGTAGGAAGGTACCATGATGGCCATTAAATCAAAGGTTCTACCAGTCAAACGTGTCAGTGAACTTTTATGTGTTATCTAAGCGGGCCTCATATTTTTTTTTCTTTCAGCCTAGTCTTTCTACATTTGGCGCCAATAACGATGCTAGCACAAACTGTCATTACAGACTGTTAAAAAGTAAGAAGTGCACATTTTTATAAACACTGTGCGAACAACAATCCTTTTTACACAATCGATCAGAAACTATGAAAAAAATTCCTATGGATCTACTACGGCGCTCAGCCATAAACAGAAACAATACGTGCCCCAAAGTTTAAACCTTTGCTTATAAAGTAGATCAAGTTTCTGAATATTAAAATAACATACCATCCCATAAAAATTACGGATTCGTATGAATGACAACTCTGTTCAATTTAATAGGTTTGCTCCAGTTTATAGTCGCCTAGCGATGCGGAACAAACATGTCCTAATCCCTGATGCGTCTACTCCGATCAATATGATGTCCTGCAAAGGTCAGTTCCATGTGACCACACTGTAATTATGACACAAATATCAATCACATTTATAGTTATGTTTACTTCATTCTCTTAACATATAATTTTAACTCGACTATTCGTAGGTAGGTTATATTTTACCTATATACACAGACCATCGGACTTTACACTTTAATTTGATCGTTATTTTTTGTTTTTATCCATATATCCATACTTAATATTATAAATTCGAAAGTAACTCTGTCTGTCTGTCTGTATGTTACCTTTTCACGCCTAAACCACTGAACGGATTTCGATAAAGACAGAGAGATAGATTGCATCCCGGGGAAGGACATAGGATAGTTTTTAATCGACATACCTAGCGGGCGAAACCGCGGGCGGAAGCTAGTCTGATGTATATGTATCTGGTGTACTGTGTTTCTTTTAGTCTGTGCTAAATAAATTTATTTTCTTTCTTTTTCTTTATATACGTTCGTGAAAATATTCATGCAATTGTTAGGTAGTTCTTTCTCTATATCTTTAGTTCGTCTGATGCATCATAATATTTTCTGTATCCAAGATTCCATGCGGTGATAGAAACAAATGTATGCTATTTCAAAACACTGTCACCTGATTTATTCTAATCTAGTATTATTTTGTTGTCTTATCTAACGATATCGCAAACTGGATTTAGTTTTATTTTAAGGTGTGGGCGAAAATTGCCGGCAACATGGGATTGTCTTTGCAAATTAGGTACGGTGCGGTGCGACCATAGTACCTACCTATATTGACAAAATCAGTAAGTAAACACCATTTACGTTTTTTGTAGTATAGGCATTTGTTTATTAGAAACCTGGAGTCAGTCAAAAATAACACTTAATATCGTGTTTATACGAAACATAGAGATTTTCAATTTTTCTACTAATACGCTAATCAAATCAATCAAGCTTTAAGTACCTACCTCAAAACCATGATTGCAAATCACTAAATTCCAAGACTTCAACGATCACATTACAATGGTAGTAGGTATCACGAAACTGTAGAGAGCGACTACTGAATACAAAGCACCGCTTACTATGCGTACAGTATTAGTTATTCTTATTACATAGATAACAATTGGTTTTTTGTTTTACACATTGATAATTTGCGACCGCCCAGCTGAGCGTGTCGACTCGACAACCCTTATCAGCTTAGTTTTCACACTTTCTCTCAGTGGATTATCGCGTACAGTTGTAATTAAATAAGTACTGTACTTGCAGCCCAGTGCAGCTAATTATTCGTCACGCTTATTATTGTTCAATAGTTTCTTTGCGGTTAAATAATGTAGGGATATGCAAGTTATGCAACTTATATTATATCGCCGCTATAAGCCTTGAAAGTGATGAGAAATTGATGTCAAGGAGAAACCCAAACAGAAGTAACAGACCCTAGAGATTCTCCCTGTCATTAATTATATACATAGGTACTCAATTCAACTCTTGATTTATGTTAAAAACTAGCTGACCCGTCGAACTTTGTACAATAATGTTGTGTTTCTTAATTTATTTTTTCGTGAATTTTTCCCATATTTTAATAGTTATTCTGCTATTCGGGGTGGAGAGAACTCCAACAAATCAAAGATCATAAAAATCGGTCCCAGCCGTTCTTGAGTTATAAATGGTGTAACTAACCAGACTTTGTTTTCGGTGAAATAGTTTTCTATTCTGAACTAATTACCTGCAAACCTGAGAAGAAGACTGTTATATCATGCCAATCACACTAATATTATAAAGGCGAAAGTTTGTGTGTGTGTGTGTTTACATGTTTGTTACTTCTTCACGCTCAAACGGCTGGACTAATTTTGATAAAATTTTGTATGGAGGTAGCCGACACCCTGGATTAACAATATATAGGCTACTTTTTATCCCAATATTCCCACGGGATCGACATTTATGCGAGTAAAATCGCGAGGTGTAGGTAGTCATAAATAAATTGAAGTAAAAAGGAAGTACCTATGTAGATATTTGATCACGTCAAATTGATTTTAAGGTTAAGGTCATTTTTATAGGATAATAAAATTTTGATTAAAAATAACATATTTTCCTCATTAACATTAAGGTCATGTAAAATGCGCAATGAATGAGATTTCGTGAATCAGTGGCAATGAGGGATACGAAGAAACAGGCCCTGACACAAGTGCATAAAAATATTTATGACTTCACCACTCCGTAAGTAAACATGTTGTTGAAGCTATAAATGGTTATACGTTATTCTGCGAACAGCTCATATCCAGTAAGTAAATACTTTGTGCAATTTTTTACTTTTTATGCACCAACTTCAATGTAAATGATCACCTAATAATGATGCTATTAGCCATCAGACCGTATAAGCAGAATTAGGTTAGGGTGGGCTTACTCTAAAGGTTGTCTGCAAAAGGGAACTTTACGTCACGCAGGCTTGTAGAAAAATAACTCTGGTAGCATTGAACCAGTCAAGCGAATTTAGAATTTAGTTTCAGAATTGAATAAGCATTCGGCGATTGTTTTCATAAAAAAACGCTTATATTACTCCTTATAGATTCCGGTAAGCGCGACAGTATCGGAATCTAGCGCTTACCATACCTACTACCTAATAGGTAAAACATTATCCTGAGGATTAGATACTAAACTGCAAAAAAATGTTAAAGCCCAGAAACAAGTAGGTAACTTAACCTTCTTTATTTTTGTAAATAACTACCAGACACCAACAAATCATGATCTGCTAGCTGCCCCGAAAGCTTGCTGGCATCTGATATTACGTAACACAGAGCTAAAGTGAAAGCTCTCAGGCAAAACACGTATTAAGTAGCTTGTAGCTATTTAATATTTAAGCATCATAGGTGATATCATCATATTGTTATTCAAACAACGAAAGGATTGTATGTTATACCTTTTCTTTTCGCGAACAGCTCAAAAAAATCTGGTTGAAAATTCAACGCACGTTTGAGCCCGATTGCTAAGAATTTAGTTGGATTCCGAAGTCACGAAGGTCAGTAACCTAAGTAATCTTAAATCTATTAGGTGAGAAGAATCTATAATGGAACGTGAGATAATATAGATAACTCTTAAGATGAACTGGCAAACAAACTCAATGTTTGTTAGGTATAGACAGGGATGGGAAAGACATCCAGCGGGGTGATTGCATAACACACTAACAGTAGGAATGGCGTTCAGCAGTAATTTTTTTCGAATATGAAGCAATGTATTTGCAATATCCTTCAAAATGATTCAAATTGATAGTATATTACGCAATTAGGGTGCAGGCTGTTGCTAGGTTTAGTAGGTTCAGACAACTCTCGCGAATGCAAGTAGCCATTCGTCACCACATCGTTAATTTGCTATTCAAGCTGCAAATGCACATGTTTAAATCCTGAGTCACAATGAAAGCATCAGATGACGGGGTTGATGGCGCCTTGCTATATCGGACGGTTACTCAACGCCATTTCAAATGTGCTCAATACCACTTGGTGGTAAGGAAGCTCGCTCTAAGCTCTGAGCTCTGACTAACGAGATTATTTTGAAATAAGTACCTACTCCAACACTACAATTAGCTGTTGCAACATTTGGAAAGAATTAAATAACAGATTATTATGCAATGTTACTGAAGCAAGAGTTTAACGTTTCGTTTTTTTGGCTTTGGCTTCAAAAAATGACACAATATTTCCCCCCTAAATATTGTTTATGGAGATAATTATCTAGTATGGTCAGTAACGTATTATTACATCAAACAGCAGTTAGTAGCACCACCTGCGAAACAAAATTATGTCACTATCTCCCCCAGGATCAGTCGTAGTCGGTAGTGTCAGGTTTATAGGGAAAAGTTCAATGTCCAGTGCAACAAACCAGGACCAGGATCTTTTAAAGACTAATGTCAAAAAATGTTGACTACAGTTGTGATGAAACTTGTCAAGCAGGAAAAGAGAGGAGTAGTTGAGTACGTTTATGGGCGCTAACTCTTTTGATATCCGAATAAATTAGTATAAACCCGCGAAGTGGTCTGTAGCGATTCTCTCGATCTTTGAAAGTTTGATGATACTTAAGAGGTACGTTCGTATAAAAAGAATAAATGAAACAAATAACATCACTGTTGTGTCTTAGATGGTTTTTGTAGAAAATCAAGTATTTCTTACCATACGGTTATGGTGGTTGAAAAAAAACTCGACCCATTGCGCAGGAGTTGGAAAGTTGCCTTTAGAAGCTACCCAAAAACGGCTTGATGCCAAACTTGTAAGTAATTTACAACGCAGCTCTATAAGGTCGCCCGTCAAACTGAAATAAATCCCGAACTACTATTAAAAATCTGAATTTAAAATGTATGTAACGAATAACCTGGTATTATATTATGTACATTCTTTAGAACTTAGTGGTAGATGCTTATTCCGCCATTTTTCCGAGAAACAATGTACCTACCTACCTAGCAACTGTCTGGATATTACTATGTAAACCGACAGCGCTGTTTATAGAGTTATGGGATATCAAAAAAAAAAACGTTGTCTAATGACTTTTTAGAATACAAAAGGTCGTTGATATTGTTAAAACTTTCATAGATTAGATAGCAAATCGTGCTTCTGCCTACGCAGATAATAATATGGTTTTAAAATATGAAGTGTTATTTTTCAAAACGGGTGTGAAGAATCGGAAATTATTTATGTGTAGGTGCAGGAACAGCTCGCCAGTCACCGCCGCCAGTGCTAGGCAAGGTCGTCGACCATCTGGCCTACCTGTCTATACACAAAACAGGCTAGCACGCAATGTAATTCTCAAAATTACGCAACACAGACTGAGCTCCAATCATGATCTCTTTTTGTAATATGATAAATCACATTCACATCACATCAAACCGAGTTTTGTCCTCGATAAATCTAAATAGCGCTTGTGGTACAATAGTCTACTAATGGTTTCGAAAACTGACTAGTTTCCTGTACATAATGATTTTGCACTTGAAATCCGCCATTGGTTGGCTGCCTCGCCAACTTCCTATGCACCACAAAAAATATTTCTTCATCTTAACATAATAGCGCTCAAAAATTTAATCATAGTAAAAACACCTTCGTGCCGGAATGCCCGAGTTAATATTCAAGTCTTTTTAAAGCAGGGGCAAAAAAGACCAAATAGACAAGTACTGTAGCAGAAAATAGAATCCCGGCTAGCCATAGAGCCGCGCTTGGTCGGCAGACGACAAAAATTTTAAGTTAAATAAGGGCATTTTGTGGCCAATAAAAGTCAAAATATAGTGTTTGCATGACGTAAACCTCGTCTCACTTGATACTGAACGTCCTGTATTCGGAAACGTTAAGTTCTTACATCGACACGAGTAAACAACAAACGAGTTTGAGCGAGGCGAGGACGTGGGCCCGAGCCGGTGAGATCATCGCCGCGAATACCGCCGACAACCGCCTGAGGTCGCAGCCTGCACCACTTTACACGTCACGTATCTTTCTAATTGGCGTGCCGATTTTGTATACAATACCCGGCTTTTTACGTTACTCTCACGCTGTAATAAAATACATGAGAATGCTATATATCATGAAAAGAAAGCAACAAACTAGCCCATCCTCACACAAACAAACGATACAACTCACAGCAACAAGAAGCTGAATTAATTGCTTTCGATTTGTTAGGTTTACATAACATAAAGCAGACAACAAGTAATTCAGAAACAAGTTTGGTTCGTGTTGCAGGATGCAGGATCATTAGCACAGCTTGCTAAATTTGGTTACAGACTACAGACGCAAACATTGATATCATATTAGAAGACAGCTCTTCCTATTCCGAGACGAGATGTAGGACGTTCTAAGGTCAATTTAGCGACGAGGAATATTTTTCAATTGAGGATCTAGTGACGAGTGGGCGCCTATTACACGTTGGAGCACTTTACTTGTTATTCTCGTTAGCTTGTTGCGACTCCATCGTCACTACCACTCAATCACCATTTCACCCGACGACATCTGTGGTCATCATCATGCAATTTTAAATTAAGGTTTATCGCCGTTTTGTGAAGGCGATGCAATTGTCTGTGAGGCAAAGAAGATCAGTACTGGCTTTATCTTAAGCCGTGAATTCTTACCATATCGGAACATGACATCATTGAAAAAATGAAAAAAATTGCAGAATTATATCATATAAGTATGATAAGATCTCAGCAATAGCTAGATTGCAAAAATATAACTACAAGTAGGTAGCTACGACTGAAATTAGCTTTAAAACAAATAGTTGTGTAAATGATAAATTATTTATTTTCTGTAAGTAGGTTTGTACAAACACTTTTACACGTCAATCATATCTTTTTAAACTAGATGAGGTCGGCGTTTCCTATCTGACTATTCTGAGAAGAAAGGCCGAAACAAACTCAGAGGTCACAGTCTCTTTTAAAGTCCAGACAAAATCTTGGTCAGATCATGTGAAGAACTGAAGACCATGTAGATTGGTGTCTGAAATGGTATTTTAAGGAAAGAACCACACAGATTGAGTGGACAAGTCCAGTCAGTGCACGCATTTGTAAAAAATCGTGTTAATGTTATTTTGCAATGTCCTACGGCACGCAGCCTTATAGATCACCACCCCAGATTTTATGGATGTCACTCATGTGTGGCGTGCCCTGCCTGCCCGCGGTATGTGCTCCCACCTGGGATTTGCATACAATACTATAGCTCACGTACAGTACAGCTAGGAACGAGTTTGTGCATTCGTGATGGTAATGTCTTTCGACATAAAACAATCGCACACGTATAAATTCACATCTAAATTCAAAACAAAATCAAATGTATATGCAAACAATACCAATATCTACAATGTTGTGGAGTAAAAGGAAATTCATACCATGTTTACATAAAATTATTTTTAAAGATTACGCATTCCTACGAACGTTGTTACATATTACTTATGTATCTATATGTATATACCTAACTATGTAGAACGCCTTGAGCGTTAATGATAACATAACAATTTTGTTAGGTAAAAGAACCCATTCGTCTCATTTAAATTCCATAGTTAAAGACGTATGTCTTCTGATTAAAATCGTAGTGCGCACACTACGATTTTAATCGTTGCGATTTAGTTATAAAATCGCAAACACAAAAAATTTTCAAGCGAATTCCCAAGCGATTTTTTTCTCTCTCTAGTACATTTCTATAGTTCACAGATTGACGAATTTTCTTCGCAACGATTAAAATTTGTAGTGCGCGCTTAGCCTAAAAGGTTCCAGTTCCTAAAACAAAATTGCTTCATCCCCGACATTCTGAAGGTTATACTCGTACTAGTTAAAAAAGACCACGTAATTATCTTTTGAGTCGTGTTTTCAACCTATTTTTTTCAACCTACATTGTAGAATGTAGATACCTGATACGGCTATCCTGCTTGTCAACCCATCTTGTGGTCTAGACGTGTCCTGAATGCTGAGGACGAGTCCACTTATCGCGCAGGCGCCAATCGAGTCACGTTCGATGATAGATGTAATAAGCATTGTATCGCTAATTATTATTGTGTTATTAATATTCGTAATGGTGCTATTCATCATTAATAAAATATCAATTAGTACCTACTACTTTACATATTTCATTTTTCTATTTTCTTTTGCGTGATGACGAGGTGCTGGTGCTGGTCAATATAAATGGAAGAACCAGATGTTTTAAAAACATAAACGAAACCAACAATACTAAATTACTTATAACAGAAAATATCTGAAATACCTACTTTAATTTTATTAAACGACTTCATTTACCCGTTGGCAATACCAAAACAAGCATTAATCATCTCTACTATGATTCTCCTGAAGCAACAGTAAGCTCCAAAGTAGGTAATTACAATTCCCGTACAAATGAGTGGAAGCACGCGACCTAATATTGATGCCCTCGTGAGCACAACCACAAATGACATCAGACGATCGGACAACGTGATCAATAACGTGACAAATAAGAGGACAGCACATTAAAATACAATGTAAGCATCCTACAAAGTCAACGGAAACAGAGATCACAGGACGTACGTCTAATCGTTCGGTTTTCCTATATCCTTATATGCAAAATTATATATATGTTCAGCTGAGCGAAACGAAGTAGATATTTATGTTGAGGAAAAATGCAACTGAAATCCTAGCTACAACCTAAAAAAAACCGTTAATCATCAATGATTCAACCTTGTTATTTGTTATAATAACCTTAGCACACAAACAAACAACAACACACATTTGGCATAAATGAAACAAGCCATAACCTATAAAACCTGGTAGAGCTTTAAGGTTACATAGACTAGACCACCTAATGCATGTAGATTTGTTTTGGACATGGCTCGTTACGAACAAAACGGCAGCGGCAGTACAAATGAACAAGCAGAGTACGATGAACCAGTAGCGCCACATAAAGCCATAGCCCTTTCTGGTCCACAGTAGCCAATAACAGCGTGTTGCAAGCCATAACAAAACTCTCTCAGTCACGGTGGTCGCGCACGTAAGCCTCGTGTCACACACAGTCGAGTACCCTGCGTCAGCGCTCGCCGAATCTACGATCTACGAACTCATCGTCCGCTTTCACAGTCCAACCATGACTGTCAGCAGCCAGCCGAGCAGTAAATCGCTGACTCTGCTAATTAAATCCGTATTTATGAACGGCAATTAATTGGTTTAATTGAAGCTAGAACTTGCTGTCTTTGATTAACATCGGCAGTTCTCATTAGAAGTCACATAATTGATATAATCTGCAATGAAAGTCCCTGGGGAAGGCCATTTTATGTTTTCATAAGTGGATTGGTATGTTGATCGATTGAATGAAAAGCTATTGAGTTATGTTAAATAGAATTTTCTATCCTCATTTATACAATTCCAGTTTCATCTTCGCCTAATCGGATACTTTTAGGAACATAGTACCTAGTTTTTGGCGAAGAGTCCACGTCTATTATAATACGTCTCTCCACTCACTCTACATCTGCAGCTGTGTCACTAGGCTATTATCGAAAGCACTGTCATAATAATATATTCAATTTAAAGCTAAATTCAAATTCTACTGAGTAGGCAGTGAGATGTGGAAAATATTACTCAGATTGACGCAGATATTCAAATTGGATAACTCGTCATAATAATTCAAAGAATGGAAGTTTTTAAATCACAGCCATACGAATATGATACAAACTAGCCATGTATGCAGCAGTATAACACAGAATTGATCGACCTATTTAACACGCTACCATTATTGTGTGTCTTACCGCCATCGCCAACGCTATTATCATTATTGAAAAGTTAGTTATAATCAATAAAATACGGAACATGTGAACATTGTATGAAGGTTATGTTGATTAAGCGAATGATCTATTCTCAATAAGGCTAAAGTTGCGAAATATTTAAACTATTAATCTTTTCGTAGAATCACTGATTGAAATTAATGTATTTATTTAAATAGACACGTAGTCAACTATACCCGACTAACAGCGAGTGACGACATTTTTCTCTCATTGTAAACACTACTAAAAATAGCTAACGCTAGAATTGGTATGCTGAGCTGGTTCTAGGAAATGACTGCTGAGTATTCCAATGTAATTAACTGAAGAGTAGCACGACATCTGCAGCTAACTAACTGCCAATGCACTTATTACTTTTGAATCCTCATACTCCGCCCTGTCTCTACTCCCTAAGCAAGAAGTCCGTAGTTTTCGCCGAAATTACGGGCGTTTCCTACTCCGTATCTTACGTACTCAAGATTAGTTCAATTTTCGAACCAAGAATTAATGAAATTACGATTTGTCCAGTTATCCCTACGTCCGATGTGTTTTTTCCCGTCTGAAATTTTTTATTTGGTACTTGTTTTGACGGATCAAGTACTTTTGGACGGGCCCGTATCTTTGTTGACGGACTTAGAAGTAGACCCCCTGGTTCGAAGTTATGTTTTAATCTCATACTAGCGACTTCACTATCAGCCGTCTTCTCAGTGTTCACTTCCTTTGTAATAATATCTTCTTTCTCACAATCCATACTACTTTCTTAAGTTCGATTCTTTTATTATTATCTATGTTTATAATATGTAACACTTTGCCTGTGACATGCTCTACTTTTCAATATTTTACAAATAAGGCCTTCTTTGGTGATCAGAGAAATTCAAGTAAACTTAGGTCTATGTATACCTATACAGAATAATTTCTCCAATTTAAGAATATATACACGTTTGTTTAGTCTAGAAAACCCAATTATACCACTATCAGCCATATTTAGATAAATTACATTAACATGGCATGCGAAAACACGTTGTATTGTCAGTGCTTATCTCAGCTTGAACTGACATCAGTCGTGCACTCCGACAAGGACAGGTGGCGTGACGCAAGCCTATCCGGGACGAATGATCGACTCTTTGTTTTGTTAGCGAAGATACCTAGATACATCTTATATTCTACATACTAGCGACCCGTCCGTGATAATGTGGCGATATGTCAAAATATCGTGATTTCTGTGCTATATCAAAGTCAAATATAAAGTTTATTATTATGTTAGTGATATTATTATTATACTCATCAAACTTCCACAATAATGGTGAAAATCCATAATGTAGTTCACTAGTTTAGAACTAAGCAGTCACACAGACCATGTATGTATTGGTATATGGAGTAGAGATATTGACATGATCACATCTAATTAGAATATTTAAGACTGATATGACTAAGATATTCATTGGTATAATATTCCAGTATAATCACGAGGGTGATTCGGTTGTGACCCAATTACCTAGTTAGATTGACATTTTCGGTCACATTTAACTTTCGGCTAGACGAACCTAAATATCGAGGCTACAGAGGGTAGAGAACAGCAAAAGAATGTAATAATTATTTTCATTGAGAATTTACTTTCTTTCGAATTTACTTTATTTAAAAAGTGTCTGGCATCAATTGATCGTTGTAAATAATTGAAATAATTACCTACTGTAGATAATTAAAATAACAGCAATACGGATTCATGCAAGTGAATAATGCACTTGTATCTGAGACAGAAAGGTCAGCAGAAGGCCACGCCTGGCGCAACTAATAATAGAGGCCTACGTAATACCTACTTTAGCGCTTAATCATTGAAATATTCATTAGTTATTGTGAATTTTTGCCATGTACCATGTACTATACATATAACGTCAGCAATTATTAAACTATTCATTTTTATCTGATTTACCTACCTAACACTTAATTTAAATAGCATGCATGTTTGTTAATGTTAACGCTGCTATTGCTACAATTGACACGAAAAAAAAGAACATTGTTACAAATGGTAAAAAATGATTTTTCAACAAAGAATCAATGGTAAGTATTACCTGTTTTCTTTAATTAAATAATTTTGCCAAAATACTAGAAATAAGCAGCCTAATCGAGGCTTAATCCATAAAGCTAGCTTCAGAGATATTATTTACCGTGTCATGTCAAGGTAAAATGAAAACTATAGCAGGGGCAACCGCTAATGCGTTTTTAAGTCGCACTTTACCGTCACTATCCATAATATACTATAGTATATAGGTATACTATATATCCATACTAATATTGTAAATGCGACAGTGTGTCTGTCTGTCTGTTACCTCTTCACGCTTAAACCGCTGCGCTGAACCGATTTAGATAGGTATAGAGATATTTTGAGTCCCGGGAAAGGACATAGGACAGTTTTTATTCCGATATTCCCACAGGATCGACACTTATGCGGGTGAAACCGCGGGGCCCAGCTAGTAAAAAATAAATCCGAAGCTGACAAAGTAAGGTAGCGTTCTTTACTCGACTACAGTCGAAAAATGAATGCCGCAAGATAAGTACCTACAACTTCAAGAACTAGTAAAAATTCAAACACATGCATTACATAAATAACATGACTTATCTCAATATCGCTGATTAAAAAGTAATTGCAATAAGTAATGATAATTTACAAGCATTCTGTAACAATCTTATCAGACTGCATAATTTTATTTGTAAAATTAAAAGATTAGCATCCTATCATAATCACATCAGTCGGTGCAAAGGAACAAAATTTATGCAATCAAACCGCGAGTTTATGTGCAAAGAATGCCCAATAAAACTGTTTAGAGTGCTTAAAATTTTAAGATCCCTTGGAGTACCGACTTATCGCGGAAATACCTAGTAGATGTTTTGCAATATATTGGCACGTTGACAATCGTAGAATGTCAATAGTTTATACTAGGGACGGAGAAACTAACCGCTTTCTCAAGAGTTTTATCGCGAAACTTGTTCTGATTTCATTCAAGCCTTTCGTTAGAGACATGTCATTAAAAACTGGATTTATGAGCACAAAACATTGCTGATTATTTCCCACATGTAAAAACAAATTAATCATGAAAATTTAAATTTATTACTCGTCAAAATGCGTGTTCCAGACAAGCTAAATTATAATACCTAATGACTGCAAAGCATATACGGAGCCAACGACGGATGGGAAGATTCCAAGATGTCGATAAATTAATAATGAGTAGAAAAAGCTTTCACGTTTTCATTGTGTGAGGCGACTTGCTTATCAACTTATCTGAAATCTTAATTAGTAGAGACTGAAGCTAGAGAGGACAACGTTTTGGTTGAAGCGTCTGTGGCGCCGCTTGTGGCTTGCAAAGATTTCTTTAAACTTTTAAGTAAATTGGAATATTATATAATATTATCTATCGACAAATGGATTTAGAAAAATAAGAATTTTATATATTAAGAAGTTATAGAATAGAAATATTTAAAATGAACATGGTAGATACTAGATGCAAAAGGACGCCAATAAATTTTACGACTACCAGACTCAATCAGCGTTAATTTATACGTCGTTTGATTGAAATTTCGGTCTTATTCTAAAAAGACACATAGAACGTAGATAAATGAGGCTAGATAGAGGTGCCTGGCGCGGTTCGGTACCACAACTATGTTCCTCAACCTGAATAGGAAAACATTTTGCAACAGCTAGTTCAAATTATTTACTAAAGTTTAAATGTTCCTTTATATAGAAAATATATCTTAATTGCATGTGCTTTGGGACGAGATTCCTATGACACTGTGTGAAATACATTAATGTCAGGTGCTTTATGTCTGACTTTAATTTTAAAAGTGTCCTTCGTGCTCGGTCACTTTGAACAAAACACACGATATAGCGTGATGTAATGCCATAGTGGGCAGCCAACGAGATACATTTTGTCTAACTATTTCAAAACTAACAATTTATTGCAGTAATCCTTTAGCAGGTCGGTAGTCGGTACCTGATCCGCCAACGTTTCAGACTAGGTTATTTTAATCTTTAGGCGTAGGTTTATTACGAAATTTACTTGATGGTAATCTCGACTCCTAGTGATATCCATGTAACGAGACTTGGATAAGCCTTATGAACACCACCCTTCTTACAATGTATGACTAGCCTATGTCCTGCTGTTCTGTTATCCCTGATATATTGGACTTATTTCTACCATTTGGAAAGACAGAACCATTTTCAATCAATGATGCAACAGTTAACCAAAAAAGCGCCATAGGTACCTTCGTAAATTCTCTAAACAGTTTAACGTACCTTTCCAACTACCTTATTTATCATTGTTTAATCAGATGTGGGAATGTTAACTCCAGCACCTATTATCGTAACCGAGGAAGTACGATGCCATAGACGATGCGCTCGAGTAGACTCGCGACCTACGAACGCACTTGCTCCACAGACATTCATAAAACTACTCATGTGAACAGTCGTATGTTTATTTACCAGTGTCATCTCTATTCCTACGTGCCACTTACGTGTGTCATTGCTTCTGTGGACTTTTTGTGTACTGGAATCATCATCTATTTCGCGGCTGACGTCATGAGCTAATAAATCTCTTCACTTAGGTACTAGTTTTTTCTTAGAACCTGATAGGGTGTTATCATCTACGATATCTAGGATTTCTAATATACTTAATTCGGATTTACTTATCGTTTATTTATAAGTTTGAAAGATTATAAATATTTATTAACAGTGGAATTTATGTAGATACAACAAGCTTTTATCGTTTTCAATGCTATATTATGTAATTGTATCAATCAAACGACTGTCAAATAAGAAGCGTTAAACAACGACAATGATACGTTTTCTAATTTTTACAAACAATTGGTCTTGTTCCGTGATGACATGTATATTTTCGATTGACACGAATTTTCAGAGTGCTAAAACAGCTATTTGGAGCGTTCAATTAAACGTAATTGGCAGTAATAATTATCATTGCAGGTTAACAGCCGACACAACTATCTGCAAAATATATCTAAGTGATATTAAAAATAATACATTGAAACATAAGCTCATACCTTTTTCCATGGGGGTAAGTAGAAACTAAAGAACGCTTCCTTACATACCTACTTCTAAAATTATATGCGAACTACAAAAACAAACCAAGCTGGTAACAAAAATACCTACTCATACATATGCACACGGGTCGGGGGGATTTCGGGACCGGGACCGCGGTCCCGGATTCCACCTATAATTATTTTTCAGTGGTATTTTGGGACCACAAAACAAAAGAAGGTAAAGTACAGTTAACAAAAAGCTGATATAATATTTTGATCAACAATTACATGAATTAAAGTAGGTACCGGTACAAAATAAAGGGTAATATTATTTAATTGCACTTATAAAAGGATAGTTGTAGCTATAAAATAAAATAACAATATCACAATCAATTTGATAGTATCACCCATAGCTCAATTTTTAACGCCCTGCAGAATCAAGACATATACACCACTTACATTAATCTTCTAAAAAATATTTATTTGAACAGCACTGCAGCGATTAAGATCAGTTCCATGACAGGACCGTCCTTCCAGATAGAGAAAGGAGTTAAGCAAGGCGACCCGCTGTCTACGAAACTATTCACAGCTGTGCTGGAAGAAGTCTTCCGAAAGCTGGCAGCGGGCTGGACAGAAAGAGGCATTATGGTCGGCCATAAGAGATTATCTAATCTCCGTTTCGCCAACGATATTGTGCTCTTTTCGTCTTCAGCCTCCGAGTTGACACAGATGCTAGACGATCTTGGCACGGCAAGCCTAGATAGAGGTCGGACTTCAGATGAATATGTCAAAGACCAAGTTGATGACGAACAGCGCGCATCGCAGGATCACAGTAACGGGTGGGGAGGTTGAATACGTTGATGAGTATCTCTATCTTGGTCAAATAGTCTCTTTCCAGGCAAGACAAAATAAAGAAGTTGCAAGACGCACCGAAAATGCCTGGAAGAGCTATTGGGCCATGAAAGACCTTCCTTGATCTTCCTTTGTCTCTTAAGAGAAGACTCATGGACGTGTGTATACTTCCCATCCTCACATATGGTGGTCAGACATGGTCTTTGACAAATCAGCAGAGGTCAACACTCGAGGTTTGCCAGAGGGCTATGGAACGGAGTATTCTGGGTATCAAACTAACAGACCGGGTTAGGAATACGACCATCCGTTCCATCACAAAGATAACTTACGACCCAATGGGTCCCTCTTAATGGCAAGCGACATCGTGGCAGGCCCAGACGGAGATGGCGGGATGAGCTAGACTCCTTCAACAAGAACTGGTCCTCAACAGCTTTGAGCAAAGAGAGTAGGGAGGCCTTTGCCCTGCAGTGGGACATCACAGGCTAATAATAATATAAATATCTCAATCATGTAAGTATAAGAGAAGAGAGAGAAGTAAGGAGAATTATGATTTGCGCGCACGTAGTCCTATTTCTCTGCCATGCAGCTATACGCAGTCGCTTTTTTGTCATGGGCCACGGGTTCTAATAACGGTAGTGGTTATCTAAATGTGCAGTTTTGAGATGCATCTTGAAGAGAAAGTGTGAAAAACAGGAAGTGTAATATTTAGTGCTGTAGTGTTTCTTACTTAAAAAGGTAAGAGTAATTTCTTTTTACTTTTTCTTTAGTAATAAATGATTTTTCTTTAACAGGCTAAATTAAAATAAGCTATAAAATAAATTCAATCATACGTTTTCTAATTAACAATTAGTATAAATGTTTCTTTTTAAACTTTCGCGATTTGTATACAGTAACATGGAACGGGTCTTAATCCCGTCTATATTTTAAAAGGTTGGTGAAAGGGTGTTCAAAAGGTATTAAAATAAATACCTCTGTATTTAATTTTAATACCTTTTCAACACATTTACAAAAAAAATGCATTTACGTAGCCTGTATGAGCGTAAAACCAAAACTGTAAAAAGTAAAGCCCAAACTTTTATTTTGTCTTTTACTTTGTGTTTGATTGTGATTATTATTTTAAATATTGACGGTTGTTTATTAGTGCTTGCTCGAATATAATATTCTAATTTTTTTGGTTGACCTTACTTTCCCAAGACATAATTTTGTTTATTTTATTTGTGGTCCCAAAATACCACTCAATTGTACTATAGGTGGAATCCGGGACCGCGGTCCCGGTCCCAAAAGCCCCCCGACCCATGTACACACGGTACCTAATGGCATGGAAGATGAGGCACCAAATTAGTGATGAACGCAACAGCAAAAGAATGTGAATGCCTTCTTAATGAAAGGAGGAGTCAGTTAGGATGCCAGGATAAGATCACAAAATATGTAAGTATAAAAAGCATAAACGAGTTTCAGATCGAGGACGATACTAATTGCATTATTCGAAATACAGCCCACACTTGTATGAGTGAGGCAAGCAATAAAAGGCTGTTGCTAAACCGATAGAGTCGAGACATGTGACTCATGTTTTAACCAATAATACTTCTCGCTAAGTTGAGAAATGATTTGATTCAATAGAGTTCTACGGGCGTAGTCACATGGTCATATAGCCATGACATTGGAGATACACACGTGATAACAAAAATATTTACTTCGACTAGGCACTCTGCCAGATGGAAGTACGATGAAAACCAAAGCGTTTCGTAGACACAATCACTGTAGAACATATGTACCTATATTGTTGTGCTGTCATTATGTAGGCAGAGTAGATTTGTCAAGCTATAAGAATCTAGAACAGATGAGGTTAAACTCATGTCAAGCTGGACAACGAACTAAACTATAACTTAGGTAGGTACTAATGCATATTTACTATTCATTGACTACTTATATATATCCCACGCAATATAATTAGGTAGATGAATAAATTAAAGGCAACGAAAACTTTATTTTCATTTCTACAGGATGAAATTGAAAACATGCGACAAATCGAAATGGGTGATTCTACTCATCATTATGAACAACTTTTACTATGGGACCAAACCTGAAATCGCGAAAAAAAAATTTGCTGTTTCCTACATTTATGTTAGCATAACTCGTCAAAATGTAGGGAACAGCTGTTTGTTCTATCAATCTCCCATTTCGATTTGTCGCATGTATTCAATTTCATCCTGTAAATTTTCTTGCTTTGCAAGTGTCACGCAATTCCATTTCCACTTTTTGTGTGTTTATCTAGGCCAGACGTTGAATTCAGAATAATGCTTTTATTCGAACCTGCAATATACCCACTAGACATCTAAACGAACACACTAAAACTGAGCAAACTATCGTAGACCATGCAAAACAATTGAAACATTAGCCACCAGTGATTTCTTAATAGATAAACATACATTGAACATGAACATGTCTTCATGGTAGTGATCAATAACTCAACAGTGTTCAACATGAATCAAGCTGGCAATGTGTTACACGAACAAGGCTTACTATGACGATGACTCGCCCGAGACATTCGGTTAGAGGTACTTAGCTGTTAGAAGAGATTGCGTAAGTAACACTTCATTAGGCAGATCGTCATGTCACGGATCATCGTGCAGCACTATTGGAGACCATAAGGTCTCCCTCGATCGTCTCCATACGAAAACTACCTTTTGGAAGGGGCGACTAGAATCAATTCTATTTCATTGTAATTTTTGACGTTCAAAAGTGCCTTTTATGTGTCTTTTTGAAATAAATGCTTTGACTTTGACTTTGACATTGAATACCTCTCATATTTTATAGATTGTTAAAGCAATCTACGAGTACATTATTATAATATATAATGTAAACACCCGATGACGATACATAATTTACCTACTTAATATTGCTAAAAACGTGCGGTTTTGTCCCTTAACCTGTTAAAAATAAATGCAATCACCGCCTACCAATATTTCAAAAGTAGTTTCATAAAATATCAGTTGCAAAATAGCCGTTAATAACATTGAATCATTGTAACACACACTAGGTACGTCCATATTCATTGAATTTCAATGTAACAAAAAACAAAGGTGCTACACAGATGATTTTTCACGGTCACCGTGGAGCTTACTCACACACATCTACACTAATATTATAAAGAGGAAAGATTTGTACCTATTTTTGTATGTTTGTATGTTTGTAATGAATAGGCTCAAAAAGTACTGGGCCGATTTAAAAAATTCTTTCACCAATAGAATGCTACATTCTTCCAATTTGACATAGGCTACATTTCATTTTGAAAAAAAAAGAGGATCCTTGGTAAAATTTGAACAATGTAACCGAAGGTGTAGAAAAATGAGTCTTAAAATGTCTTTCGTCGAATGCGCTGCCGAAACTATTAGCGATAGAACAAAATAATGTACAACAATATTGAAGAACATCATAATGTCTACAAAAAACTCCGCGGTAGCATATGTCCAACTATTGTAGTTATGTCACTACAACAACTTTTTTCATTTTAACATTAATGAAAATGCTAACCAAATTCAAACCATGCTATTTATGTGTTTATATTAATCCTTATCCAAATAAATTATTTTATGGTCAAGACCATTTAACTACCTATAAAATAGTTTTTAAATTATTTAAATTGGACTTTCCATTCAAAAGATATTACGAATTAAAAAATTCAAACAGTAAACAAAACCGCCATAGCGCCGTGGCCGTTGTTTGCGATGCAGTCTGAAAAGCGCGCCGGGCATCGCGGCGGGCGGGGTGGAGGGGGCACTGAAATATCCGATTGAATAACTGTTAATTTTAAATATTTGTGAAAAAAAAGTGTTTTATATCCAAATTTCCAAAAATAAATAATTGTCTACCCCGTGCGAAGCCGGGACGGGCTGCTAGTATTATATACAAAAGTGATAAACACAGCGACGTCAACCACGTTAATACAAAGAAATTATTACCAAAATACATCGTTACGTCATGTCTACTAAGTAACAAACTACGTAATGTAACGTCACGTTCTCTTATTTTTTTCTAACATTCCAACTAATCTGTGAACTGTAACATGATTCGACATTTAATTTGAGTACCTAACTTGGGAATCTATATGAAGTTTTCTCAAATGTAGAGATGCCAAAGTATTATCATCTGATAAGAGTAATTTTGCTACAGGAGGCCTACCATGATCTATTTAAAAACGATTCAAAAGCAAGACATTTCAGTTTAGGTTCTTAAACTGCATCGCTCAAAGCCGTACCATGACGTCCAATACGCTCAGCGGCATTTGGATCGTTGAAAGTGAATGAGTGTTATGAGCTCGTGGTAGGTATCCAGATGGCACGGCCTAAATTGAATCGTTAAACTGACGTCATGGTACGAATTAGAAGAACAGTTCAGTTTAGGTCCTAAAGTGGATCGCGTTAAGAGCTCGCGGTAGGTATCCTGTTTCTTTTACGCCAAAATCGCTGAAATTTCTTTGAACAGATGATGCATGAAAGTGTTTTCTCCAAGCGTTGTGGTTCATAAATTATATCTCACATTAAAACAATGCGTTGCGTAATATGACCTATATTATTAGATAGACATTATCAGCGTAAAACCTACAAAATTTATCTTAATATCAGTGGCGCACCTGACGATATTATCTTGTATGTATGCAATAACATAGTGACGGGGGATTATCGTTACGGTGCCGAATTAATGCAGTTCCAAGAACGCAAACGTGATAATATTGTTGCCGATAAGTACCTACTAAGTACAACTCCAAAAGTAAGATCACTTGTTTGTACAAATCTAATTAATCTTTATTCAAAACCATTAAAAATCCAACCATTAAATTACTTGAAGTCAAAATTATGAAGATGATCATGATTTATCTAGTGGCAGTAACTGATTAGGTAACTCAAAAATATTTAAAGACTTGTTAGTTTTTACCTTATCTACTTACTTAATATTTAACATGTTCGTAACAATACAAACAGCAAAGGTCATAATTATAAAATTTTGGCACTAAACACCTACGGAAACAAACAATAATACACCATACGAAGACACGATTCGTTTCTGAAATTCCAGCTTAGGAATAGAACGCTAATAGCTGTTTGAGTCAGAATGAGAATTACCTAGGCTTTAGCTAGCATCACTGTATGTGTTTACTAAAGGATGCCCTGGTAGTTTAGTAACAGTCAACATTTGGCCCACTTGTTTATGATGCACGTAATCGTACAATTGCTGACGGTATCATGTCAAAAGGTGTGATTAGAAAAATAATAGTAAGGAAAAAGTGACTCACCCACAAGTGCAGATTTCACAGATACACTGTTCCTTATGCACAGTTTTCTCCGGTTTCTTGGGGCCGCCTCTTGGCCGCGTCTCGTCGATGATGACGGTCTCCTCTACCGTGGTCCTGTCGTCTCGCATTGTTCTCCTATCGTCGATGATCTTCTCATCGTAGACGGTGCTGACAGTGGTATCCTTCCTCGTGGTGTCCGTGATAGCACGGTCCACCACGTCGTATTCTCGAATAACGTCTTCGGTCGTTTGGACATCGCGCTGAAATGGATGTAAAGTTTTATCTCCAGCACTTCTTGATTATCAAAGCTTTTCTCCATACTGATAAATCATTAATATTAGACCATCAGTTCCTGCATCATTATTGTGATGCCTTTTTTTTTTACAAAAATTTTACGTAATAAAATTAAACCTAGCTTATGGTCGACATTTTAAGATGCTACTGACAAAATAGTAACAAACTACCCAATTTAAAATAATAAAAATTGATTCTTACCAAGTTTTTGAAGTCTAACGCGCTCTTGTCGACGTAGACGTCCGTTCTGATCTTGTCGTCTTCTTTAGCATCTTCATAAGTTGTTATTTTTCTCGTAATTCCATTCTCAGTGATGTAGCGAGTTACTTCAACTTGACTCTTATTCTTTTCCACTTCAAAAGCCTTCCTAGTAGTTTCACCTGTAGTGGTAGTCAATACAGTAGTTTCTTCTGTGTCAAGCCCTTCATAAAGATCTTTCACATCTTCATTAATTTTAGTTCCGAATGTTACTTTCTCAATCCTCTTAAATGGATACTTCTTAACAGTTTCGATTATCTCCTTCAGGATACGGTCGTCAATGTTCCTGTTGATCACAATGTTTTTGTTGCTTACTCGTACATCTTTGTTGAACTTTGAGGTCTCAATGATCTTCCGCAAGTCACTAATAGATGTAAAATCTTTAATGTCTCTTGATGACAGTATTATGTTTTCTTCTGTATCTTGTCGCTTTAAGTGGTGTCTTGGAAGTTCAGGTCTGCCGAACGGTGACATCTCCTTAGGTTTTTTAGGTCTGTCATCATCTTTTTCATAAACAAACTTTCCATTCCATGTCCCGGTGCTCCTTTCATATGTGGTCAAATTATCTTTAGTTTGTGAAGTGGTGGAGAATGTTGACTCTTTAGTTAAGTTTTCTTTTTCCGTGGTCACAAAATCTGTAGTTTCTTTCACATCCCTTATATCTTTTATATGTGACTGAGTATCAGAAGACGTTGTCTTATGGGTTGTTGTATGCACATTTTGATCAGTCGTATCATGAATGCTTTTATTATGCACATCGTCTCTATCAGTGACGTATTCAGTTATTGCTTTCTTCTTCGTAAAATCACCGCCGTATCGGTTGCTAGTAGATGCAATTTCTTTCCCATTCTTGTACAATGCTGATTCCTCCGATACTTCAAGAGAACTTTTTGGTACTCCGTCTTTACCAGTGTCATAATGAGATTCCTTATCCAGTACATGTCGCGAATATTCGTGTTCAGGTTTCATACCTGTACCGCTAACATTATGACTTTTCTCATAAGTAGAATGTTCTTTGTTATCTCCCCATTCTCTGTGAGAAGTGTCTACGATTCGTTCTTTGCCATCAACAATTTCAACTACGTAAGAAGAAGTTGAGGCTTGCTGAGCACTGCTTGTGTTACTTTTCATTATTTTTGTAGAAAAGTTAATATTTTCTGTATTGGGCACTTGCAATATGTCGCCTACTTTCCTCAGTTCATTTTTAATGGTGGCATCGTAACCATAAAAGTTGGATGAATCAGTTTGATTCATATTACGTCGTCGGTTAGTATCTCTCTCTTGATTGGTTGCGATATTTTCAACAATATCTTTACGATTTTTATTGGTGATGTTAGAAACGTTTTTCGCCTGGTATTGATCATCTTTTACTGATGATGTTTGTTGATCAGACGTTGTATGTTCACGAGTTGTGTACTGTTGATCCATTGTAGTATAATCACGACTTTTGTGCTGTTGATCAGATGTCAAATTTTGTCGAGTCGTGTTTTGCTGTTGATTAGAGGTCAAATTATCATGTTTCATAATGTGCTGTTGATCAGTTGTCATTTGATCACGGTTTGTTATGTACTGTTGATCAGCTGTTAAATGATCGCGGTTTGTTATGTACTGTTGATGTTTAGCAACGTTATCTTTCTCTGTAGTAATACTGGAATGTGAAGTCATTTGATTTCCATCCTTGATGAATTTAGAGTCTTCTTTAACAATCATTTCACTGGTAGGTTTCTTTCCATCTTTGCCTGTGTCGTAATTTGATTTCATATCATAGTTTTGGATATTGTGAGCAGATTGCGGCTTCATACCAGTTCCACTAACGCTTGCATATGCTTCCTTTGATGCATGCTCTTGGGCATCACCCCACTCCCTCTTCGAACTATCTACTATACGCTCTTTACCGTCAACAATTTCAACAATATACGAGGATGACGAAGACTTTGTGACATTGCTACTTTTTGACTCATTTGTTTGTGAAGTGCTACTATATTCTTTAGTGTTACCTCGTTTATCCAAGCTGCCTTCACCGCCGTAAAAATTCTTAGAATCAGATCGAACAGTCTGGGTTCTCTGCGAGGGTTCAGGAGAGTTGCGATAAGTTACTCTGTCACTTTGTTTCAAGTCTTGCTGATCCTTGGATGTAGATGTCGACGATTGATTCACTAAACTTTGTCGCTCCGATTGAAGAAAGGAATTGGCAGCGTTTGCATTTTGTGATCGTTTCAAATATGTGTTGGAGTTCGAGACATTAGCCGCAGAGTTATCAATGAAACCTGTATTGAGAGTTTGATTGAGAGCAGAAGAATCTGTAGTTCTGTCAAAGGATTGGGTGTGACTAGAACCGCCCTGCTGAACAGAAGTGGATGAAGTCTGGAATGTTTCGGTTTTGGAGTTTTGTTGATGGGTCGAGGAAGACTCCTGTAGCATCGAACTAGAGACATATTCGCCCGAAGTTGACTGTGCCATGTCACTTACGTTATGTTCCAGTGCTCTTGTGTGAGACAAGTCGCTGATAGAAGGAGCCTCCGTGATGATGTAGTGCGGGTGGCTATTGTAATGCTCCGATATGGTGGAGCCGGCTATCGAAGAATGGTCGGAAATGTCGGTTATCATAAGCGGGTCATCTTCCTCGACCTTTACCTCGATATAGCGGACCTTCTTACCAGACGAGCTGACCTTCTGCAGTGTGTTACTACTGCTCTGCACCGACGTGGTTGAGCTTGTCTTCTGAACACTAGTCGATGCACTTCCAGAAGATGTCACTTCGGACGCTTTTGATTGCTTAGTCTTTTTATTTTTTATCGTCATTTTGATACCACAAAATAAATTACTTTATCACAAATACTTTATATCTACTTGGTTTAGGAGATTCTCAAATTAACACGTTTAAATATTTTTTAATAAAGACTAATCACATAATATAAATATCGTCAAACAATTGCCATATAAAAAAGTAAATACTGGTCGCGAGAGTCGTTCGTATCGTGTGTCGCAGAGTGCGCGCGCGCTCCTCGCAACTGACTCGCGGATTGTGTGTCTGCGCCGGCGCCCCTCACACCTTGACGCCGCACTTCGCGCCCACCAGACCTTTGCGACACGTAAGCGCTTACATCTCACTGTTGGACTCATACCAAAAATGGTGTAAAAGCTGCTAAACTCACTGCTTACTTAATCACGAACCTTAGTCACCAACACTGCGCTGCTTGTGTTAAATCACTAAGATCTCGCTGTTTTGTCGAACTGTTTCACTTAAAGTCTATAGATAAAATAGATTATTAATAGGTAGCTCAGCTTAGTTACTTAGCTATCGACCACAACAAACTCACTACGAAGTTTAACAAAACTTGAAAGTTTTTTCAGTCGTCAACACAGTGTCATTAAAACACCTTTTTCACAGAACATAACTTTACCAGTATGTAGTTCCGTAGCTGCAGAGACACTCATGATTGTGGAATCTCTGAATATACTAGACTTACATGGCTTCAGACGTGTATCAACGGTAATCCTATGAAAAGCGAGCGCGAAGTGGGTAACTCAGGTGAAAATGACCTAGTTTTACCTTTTAGCTGTGTTTATTTATGAAAATCACAGCAATTAGGAACACAGGGTCATAATGTTTTGATTGATATACATAATTAGAAATATTTTACGAAGTATTATTACTTACACACCTATTTTTCAGTGTTATTTCCAGCTGTGACCCATTTAAGTAGATACCTATATAAATGACTTAGATTCTTCCATTCTCCTGTGGTTTTCAAGATTTATCTCCAAATTGATTAACGGATCTGTTCTCCACCACCTTTATCAATACACACTGTATGTCGCTGTCGGCACAAAGTTTGTCAATGCAATCGAGGCGGGATTGTAGCGAAAACGACAATTAATGCTAACGTCGCAGTCGTTTGACGTTTTGACACAATTGTAGAAGAAAAACCGGCCAAGTGCGAGTCGGACTCGCGCACCGAGGATTCCGTACAAATTTGTAGGTATGAACTACAAAGTAACCGTTTTCGGATTTTTCCTTTACAAGACAAATTGACAATGCTTCTTGCCAAATTTCATGATTCTAGGTTAACGGGAAGTAGGTACCCTACAAATTTTGATTCCTTTGAGAATTTTTGCGACATAAACGGCCGTATTTTGATTTTTTCACAGCTTCAAGGGACTGTAGACCTGAGTAAGTAAGATATGGTTTTAATTTCAATTCGATACCTCCACGCGTTCCTGAGGTAAAGGTTCTTAACAGACAGACAGACAGACGGACAACAAAGTGTTCCTATAAGGGTTTCGTTTTTTCCTTTTAAGGTAAATGAAAAAACCTAAAAAAACTTTAAACCCCAAAAATGTAACAACATAAATTTCTATGAAAAATGACTTTTGACATGAAAAAACCTTCGCATTTTGAAGGACAGGCCGCGCCGCTGCTTTGCGCCGCCCGCCGCCGCCACACACACTTGTCCGCAACACTTTATGGCGGCGCGCCGCCAAAAAAAAGAAAAAAAGAAAAGATAATTTCTCTAATATTTTAAAAGGCAAGCCACCCAACATTATAAGGGAAGAAAACATAAAAGAAACTAGGACTAACTATAAGAAACTAGGTATCTACTTCTTCTTAATAACATAAATAAATAAGCACAGCCCACGCTATTCAACTAAATATAAAACGATTCAAGTGAACTGATCTCAGGGTAGGCATGAGTTGGTTATGTGACACAGATATTTGCATAATATTTTGGTGCAATGCAACTTCCAGATTCAGCTGAGCCGGCCCGCCATCGATGCGGAGCGCTTCGATCGATGCCTACTGCATTCGAATGACCTGGATTTTTTGCCAACATCGAGTAGGTACACAGGTGTTAAGCTAACCTTCCCTATTATTTCTGTGAAGCACTGAACAGGATGATTTCTGAAATAAATGTCTGATAAATAAATGTGGTCTCCAAAAGATTGTTGACATGTTTCCACTTCAGCTGTGATGCCATATTATGATTTAAATTAAAAAAATAATTAGGTGAGTAGTACTCATAACGGATTAGGTAGGTACTTAATATTTTTTTACGATCAGTCAAGTCAAAGATATTATAATTATGAATTAGTAGCAGTTCAAACATTTGGATCACTACAACTTTAAATCATAATGTGATGTGTCAAAGCTGAAGTGGAAAAATGTCAACTAACTTTTAGATGCCACTGACTTACAGTGGCATCTAAAAGTTAGTGACATTTTTATCATTATCGTTGAACCTACGACGGATTTGCTTACCCGTAATATAATTATCATGAGTGAAGTCTTATTTTGGTTTGCTTGAAACATACCTACTCATAAACTTCGCGTAAGACCTCGAATGTCCAGTCAGAGATATTTTGAGGAAAAGTGTAAATGGGTCGAGCTGATGCTGTGAATCATGTAGGTAGGTATTATTATAGTAGGTTCATACCTACCATTAGCAATGAAATAAACACTTGTGTTATAGAGGTTATAACAGGAATATAAAACAATTGCATAGAAGTACCTACCTACGAATCCTCTACCAATATTTAAAATTATGGCCACCTATGGCAGTGTAGAACACCATTTCTAACCGACTTCCAAAAAGGAGGAGGTTATATGTTCGAATTTATGTATGTTTTTTTTTTATGTATGTTCACCGATTTCTCCGTCAATTGTGGAACGATTTTTTTTTTTGAAAGGTTATACTCTCGAAGTGGTCCCATTGTCAGCAAGTTGGAATCTGATGAGAGGAACCCATGGAAATCGAGGAAAACCCTCAAACTTTATAGGCAAACTAATAATTTTTATTTTTATTCTTTTTTAGGTTAGGTAGGTATAGTATATATAGCTACCCTGTATGATAACCCCGACAGCCCCGTTGACTACCCCGTTGGTCTCACGGTCGCAAGCGCGATTGCTGAGTGTGAGTCCCGGGTTCGATTCCCAGGTCGGGCAAAGTGTTATTGGGTTTTTCCATTAGGAATTTCTAACAGCTCGGAGTTTGGATTTGTGCCCGGTTGATAGCAATTGGCTGGCCCTCACATGGAACTTTAACATAACTGGCGGTGGGTATACTATATGTACACCTCTGCCTAACCCGTAGGGGAAAACAGGCCTGATGTTATAAATAAAACTAAAAAGAACTTTATTTTCCTCCTCATCAATATAGCAGGACCGTGAATTACCTAGCTTTATGTACCACTTAATTTTGAATTTCACAGTAACTATTTTGCCAAAACAACCATTACCGAATTATCGATGCCCAAACCCGATCAGTTAAAGACATTATACCCGAGCCAGACGTGGGTTGTGCAAGGCTCCGTTGCCTTTGCCTATACATGGCAGTGGGTGGGTGACTTGTTTTTGAATCACGCGCCCACGGACCAATTGTCTTGTCTGAATGGCGAATGCAACTGGCTCACAAATAAGTGCTTACTTAATCTCTGCTCTACACCGTTACTTTATGGCATGTGATTAACGGTTAATTTAATTTTCCGACTGATTCTATTTTCTTGTACTTCGATATTTTCGATTCCGTGAAACGAGGAGTCGTATCTCATCATGCCTTACTATAAAAGAATTAATACAATTTTACTTGTACAGGATTAATCCCGCAATTAAATTCTACCACAGACCTACAGTGCAGTGTACCTATCCTATAGGAATAAGAGGTAGGTTGCAATCATAGGGTTGGCAACCGTACCTACTCTAAAATATAGAGTAGGTACTCGTATGTATTGTACTGTATTTCGCGTAGGCGTACTACTTTATAATCTTCAAAACAAAACTACTAAACTGGAAGCCGGCCCCAACATAGTTGGGAAAAGGCTAGGCAGATGATGAGTTTTTTTTACCCTTTTAAATATTAGTTATTATTTTTTGCTTGATGATCAGTTCGTCTGTTTAATGGATGAATGTTTCAAGTCAGCATGGATGACCAAATCCGAAACTATATATAATACGGAAAAATACTTGAAGGAGTCACGGGCTCGATTTTGATAAAAAAAACTAAAAGAGCATCATGAAATTTTTGAAATGTCAATCCCACCAAAAACATTTTCACGTTAAATGTTGCCAAGACGAGACCACATAAGGCTCGCACTATCAAAAAGTTATCAGATCTCATGTAGAGCCGAGCTTCTAACTCCACACGCCCTAACTCTACAAGCCTTATCTTCACAAACTCTACACCTTATTCAAAATATGAGGCTTGGCCCTTTCGTTACTACTAGAACTATTGTATAACATAAAAGTAACGAACAGTGAACACATTTTTCATCTTACGCCCATGTGATGGTAGCGATACGGCCAAGCCACATTTTTTGACTATGTTGTAGAGTTTGTGAAGTTAGGGCTTGTAGAGTTAGAGCGTGTAGAATTAGAAGCTTAGCTCTACATGAGATTGATAACTTTTTGACAGTGCGAGCCATATGTGGTCTCGTCTTGGCAACATTTTACATGAAAATGTTTTTGGTGGATTTCACATCTTTTTGTAAGATGCATAAAAAAAAGTTAAAAACCTTTTTTTTTGGGGTGATTTACTAAAAATCGTGGAATATGTATTTTATTATTAATAATAACAAGGAGTCCCTATATCAATTTTCAGACCTCTAGCATCAAAATTTGCGAAAGTCTCATACTAACTTCCATCCCCTAGTTTAAGGGGTTGGGGGGTAAAAGTTCAAATTTTTTGATGTTTTTGTTGTTTGTGTACTAATACTAGCTTACATATCAAATTTCATCTTTCTAGGACTTCAGGAAGTACCCTATGAGTTTTGATGATCATCAGTCAGTGACGAAATGGGTTTTTTTTAGATATCAATAAAATCAAAAGTATAAGAGCTATGCAATTGAAACTTTATATGTATAATAAGTTTACTACTGACATCATATCCCGAGAATTTTGTTTATCTGCTAAAATCAAAACCCAAGTTATAAGGGTCCAAAAAAACAACGAAGTTCTTCGAGAAAATTTAGGTAGCGCCTTGGCTCGCCTTGGCGGGGCATTCCGTTGCCCCCAGAAAGTACTGTAGTTAGGTATCGAATTCGTAGATTTGGAAAAAAAAACAGCCTGTGTTATTTCACCCTCCGATGGTCTCGTTAGCAATGATCAAATTCTGGGAAGAAATAATACACGGCAAAGGTTATGCCACACCCGATCATGCCAAAATCAACGCCTCTGAATCGCTGCCTTGGCCCTTTTGTGATATCTGAAAGTGGTCTCCTGACCGAGAGGCTCTCAGAAACTTTTTAAATAAATTTTTGGTCTTCTCTCCTCATACCACACCTACTCATCTATCAACTTTTCGCCCTGAATATGTTTGCTCAAAAACCCTCTGGGCTACATGAGTATACGAGTATTTGTTGGTGTATTAGCGTGGCTAGCTATGGCAAATAATTAATGTTAATTATAATTCTTTCCCTAACATTGTATAGAATCAAGTTTTTATAATTGAACAGACAGCTGTGCTGCTGGGGTTTTTTGCGCAACTTCGTCTTCCCAGCTAAAGCACTAGGAAGTGGTAAAGGGCGGGCGTTTTAGGGGACTGTCTTATGTAATTTTGACTTTCGAAAAGTGCTGTTTCTCAGCCTAATTTGATTAAATGACTTTTGATGTTGATTTTGATTGACTGAGAGAGATTATTTTCGTTCAGAGCTGCCTTTTCTCTGAGCAAGTGTCCAGGCCTCCGCGATTCATAGTGCCCCCTATTATACTTAGTTACTACCAGAGTCGTAGCTAGAGGCCGTCAAAAGAAAACCTAACTTATCCGATACGGCGTTCTAAAATTTTCGAGCTCGCTTCGCTCGCTCTTGCATCTTACATTCTTCGTAAGAGCCCCATTATCCTAAAGTGCCTAGGGTCTCTTATGGGTTAAAGACGGCCCTGTTTTCGACCATGATTGCAAAGTGACGAGAAGAGAGAAACAGGTCTTCTCTTCTCTTTTTTTTAGTCTGTACCTATACCCTTTATAAATTAGAGCAGTGGTGGTCCAGAGTGGTGACGGCCGCGACTTTCAAGAAGCCGTAGGTTCGAACCCAGACAGGAGGTAAATTATTTAATTCTGCTCTCAAAACAGTGAAAGAAAACATCGTGAGAAAACCGTGGCACACGTGGTAGATTACGGCCTAAGGAAACGGGCCTCCCGTTTCCCGACAGTGGAAACATGCTTTACATGCTTTGTAGGAACCCTTTATTTACTTACGGTTATTTACGTGGTACCGGAACCGGTTATACTGAAAACCGACGCCAACATAGTTGGGAAAAAGGCTAGGCAGATGATGATGATTTCTGAAATCAGAAACAATTTATTTCTTCTGAAAAAAATTGGCAACCCTAGTCATAGAAGCAGTTTCGTATCGTATCAGCCCGTAAATAACTGTTTTTTTTTTCTCTAAGTTTACCTAGGAAGCCTCCTACCTCCGCCTCGTCAAGCTTGCGTGTATGTCAGTGTATGTGCAGCCATCTAGAATCAACAGTGAAAAAATTAGAGCGCGTAACAAACCAGTTCTGTGCTGCCATCTTACTAAACACTGACCAATCATCATGGCTATTGCTTTCAAGCGTTGGAGGGTTAAGTCAAGTAAGTCCGGCAGGGGGCAACACTAGTCGCCAAGTCGATAAATGGCACAGAGTACTTTTTAATAGAGTGAGATAGAGACCAATCTTGTTCCGTGGAACGGGTCATTTGCGTTTCTGAAGAAACTAGCGCTACCCAGCTTTCAGAGTTAGAACTACACCACTGTTGTACTTTTTCTTTTTTTTTACTTTTGTTTTTTTTTTCTGTAGTATTCAAGTGTTCATTTCAGGGATTGATAAATGAAATACAATTTTATTTGGCTAATCATGTTTTTATTTAAACAAAATACAAGTGTGCGCTTCTAAATAAATAAGCCAACACATCATTCACCTAACATTTATAGAGGTGCAAGTTTTAAGGACAAGAACGAACACATTAAAATAAATCACAATAAGTACAGTACTTACACGAATATCATAGAAAGGAAAACAAAATTAAAAGCAAAACAGTTTGGGTACAAAATCTTTACATAGTATGAAACAGTCTCATCCACTGTCTGTAAGCTTAGATCTTTCAAACTACGCAACGGATTTTAATGTAAGAATAAACTTTATTCTGTCTTTCTTGTAATATCTATCTAATATATATAGGTATATTAACTAACTTATTATATAAATAAATACAAAAACGAAGGACACCTAGGCGTTGAAGTACTCGTCCGCATCGCTGTCATCCGGAAACGTGCCCAGAAGACTGGCAGCATTGCCACGTTGAATGGCAATGCTAATTCTTTGACCAAAGAACGACCCAGCCCTCTGGTCACGTGAAGAGTCGACTAACCGGTTAGAAATTTCCTTAAAAAGGAGACGCGTACTCGGGCCCCATGACCCGAGCGTTTCGACCCCAAACGGCTCAAAGCTGTAGTTGCCTATAAGGTTACAGTATTTGCGCCGCTTGAGGGTTTCAGCAGCCGCAGCAGCGGCACCAGCACAGCCCGCCGTGCTAGGAACATGAGATGGCGCAAGGGTATCGACACACGTTGCGTCCCACACCAGAGGCCTACCCACCTTCCAAGGCAACAACGTCACGCCGTCTGGTCTCTTCCCATCGTCACGTACACACGGCTACACATCAAGCTATACATAACCAGTATAAGCTGACTTCTGATTGTACGAAAAACCCATACAATGCGAGGTCAATTAAAACTGGAAATGTATAGCTTGATGTGTAGCCGTGTGTACCAAGCCGTTTGGTTCTAACACCGCTGGTACGCCGGCGGTGACAAGGGCTCGACGAATAATATCGTTGATGCTGGCGTGCCGTGCTATGCGGAATGCGCTCCTGCAGCAAGACAGGCCATGGTGTCCGAGACTGTCGACAGCTTCACCACAGTGACATCGATGCGGAGCAACACAAGGTGCGCCCAAGCGGAGACACGTAGCGAGCCGAAACGATGAGTCATCCATCATTGTACCTATGGTGGATGACGGGAGCGCCTGAAGCCACAAGCCTGACTTCCATTCTCCCACAGCCAGCAGACGAGCACGCTCAACAGTATTACGTGACGTGTTTACAAGGGTATTCCGTATAATACTGCAGAGCGGCTCATCCCACCGTCTCTGGGAAGACGGGTTATAGGGCAAAACCGTATTGGGACAAGCCATTTTCCAAGCGTTCATCGCATCGGTCAAACACGGTACTTCAAAATCGACCAGTGAGGAAGATACAATGTTCCTGGTTAATTTATCGGTACTGTGGACCGAGGAGAGGAAGGCCGGTAAACTAATACTTGAAATTTTGCGGACGCCGAGACCACCCAAGCGAATGGGTAGTGTGGCTTGCTGCCACGCACGGTCGTCCAGGGCCACATTTAGGATGGAAGTTAATGTGTTTCTAATAATTTGGTCTACTTTTTCTAAAAGTTATGGATGCTTCCATAGATGAGAGGAGGGAAGGCTATATGTAAATTTTGGTCCAAAACAACAGTACCGAATGAGTGTGAAGGCAGAATGAATATTAATTTTGAAAAGTCTTTCCGAGATATTAAAATTTTGTATCTGCTCCTCAAAGAACGTTGGAAAGGATTCGTCAAAAATTGGGGACCCTAGTAGGTGAAGAGAGTTTCTTTCCGTAATTTTGATATTTGGAGCTATTGTATTAAATTTTTCTATGGTAGTCTGTCTGTCAGTCGTTTGGGGAAGATAAATTTCGCATTTTGAAAGGTTCAGGTCTAGGCCAATGGAACTGAATTTGTCTTTAAAAAAAGTTAAATCTTTTAAGACTGTGTCTATATCACCTCCTAGGGTTCCGTCATCCAAATACCATACGTTGAATTTAGAATTTAGTTGTCGAACAATTGGATTTATTGCCAAACTAAAAATGAATGGCCCAAGAGGGTCACCTTGTTGACAACCAACGGCTGAACTCAAAAGGTTGTCTTTATAAAGTAATTTAGAGGGGTGCCTGTAACATTGATAGAGAAAACTGTAAATTTTGGGTATTTCTTTTTTAATTTCTGTCAACAAGGTGAAATGTAGTTTTCAGCAATAGATAAGAGTGATTGTCGTAACAAAAACGTTTTTCTGCGCTTACATTGCAAACGCCGGCTAAACCTTACGAGATAGATCAAATTAATGTTCTACGTAGGTTCTACTGAATCATATATCTTAAAAAATATCGATAAAAAAAGTCCGTGATGGTATATGTTTATCTCCTACATATAACCCACAGCAAAAATTTTCATCTTTCACATATTACATAAAAATTATTAATTATTTTACCAAGCTATTTTAAACAATACAGTATCATTCCTTTTCCAATTAAATACATTAGATACGTTGTGCATTTCATGTAGGTTAAAATTGCCCTTTACAGCATATCATTAAAATGAATATCTTATAAGTTAACGGAGCGTACAATTATTAATAAAATCAATTTTTTTTTTTACCTAATGTATGTATGAAGCTCAAACTAAAATTCGTGAAAGTAGCAATTAATAAGCAATTATTGATACATCAAACTTTTAGAAATTCTGCGTCCTTCATGCTGAACACGGAGGCCACCAGCCATCCTGACGTCAGAATGGCTGGTCAACAAAATATTCATATTTCTCTGAATGTATCATATGTAGCAATTATTGAAGAAATGTAGCAAATATGAGCAATTGGGTAGCAATTCTTGAATATACTTTCAGAGCCGCTTGCCATAGGCAACCAGCCATTCTGACGCTAACAACACATTGACTGAATTCATAGAGCTTAAGGTTAATAATAGAACGTAAAATATACTTGATATTTTTATAACCCTTTTGATGTATTTTTCTAACTAGTTTTTAAAAGCATAAAGCATCGTCATTTTCACAATTTTTTCCTTGGGTATAGACATTGTTTAAGTTGTTGATTAGCAAAGTGGCAAAAGCAGACTCAAATTGGTCGCATGTCGGGTTAACGTTGCGGCACCACTGGCTTCTATCCGCCTTCTTCTAAAATATAAATTACCTGCTAGGTACCTACATTGGAAGCCACAGTGCTGCTAAATACTTGCGATGCAAAATTTACTTTCATTTTGTTTAGTTTATCAGGGTTTAAGTGGTATTCTGTTAGCTTTGCCTCAGTCAGTTTTGAATCAGTCTTATGCCTTTATAGCCAGGGTTTTCTTTAAGAAGCTGCAATAAATGAGACAATTTGGCAGTTTTGGTCACGCCATCATTAAAAAAAAATTGTATAACTTTGGCGTATGTCTGATTTGCGAGCAATATAAATATTTTTCTTAAAAATCTATATGCCTTTGGACTGTTTAAAAACCGATAATGCTACAATTTTTTCTTGCAGCGTGAATCGTCGTCCTTTATAAATTTTTTTTTCTTCTCTCCACTGTATCCGCATTAATAGTTTTACAGTGCTTGAGCAATTCTGCAGTACATCTAGTACTGCAGGATTGGCAACAATTTTTTTGCTGCCTTATTTCAGCTGTCTGCTTATTAACTTAATTTTTTAATGTACATATTCTTCTTTTGGCAGCCATTATTTTCAGCTGTAGATCTCTTTCTGCCCTGGAGAGCTGTCCTGTCCTGGCAGATATTTTCCTGCTTGTAAAGTAGAAAATGATTTTGTATGAGTGCAAAAGTAAATCTGTTTTAAATAATTTCTAATCAGTAGGATTATTACATTCATTCAACTATTAAATTGTAAACCTGACAAGTGCAAGTCTAAGGCCGTATTAATAAACGTTTCTCAACAACGGAAGTACTCAAGTGCGTTATCATTTGAAACGCCATTATTACGATATCAGCATCTCAAGATCATTGCTAATTCATAAACACATGAAAACAGTATCTCAGTTACCAAGCTCAGCTAGTCGACGCTGTACGTCACATTGCCGAAGTTTAGAATTATCATTCATCACATTTCGTTCTTGCTAGGTATGTCGTAAGATTACTATATATACTGAAATTCACAACCAACTTCAGATGAACTCGGTGAACGATGAAATCTTGGCCATAACTAAAACATACTTGGAAAGGCTAGAGGCATTTTTTTTTTTCATTTCGTAAACCCAAACTACAGTTTTTACTACAGTTTTTTTTGAGTTTGAGTATGTCAATTATTATGTTTATTAATACGATCATGACCTCAAGATCGATAAGTGCGAGCTCCTGGGCTGAGTAACGTTTATTAATACAGGCCTAAGGGTTCCATTCCATCAAGACTATTACACTTTACCTTCATTTTATTTGGTACTAGCTTCCGCCCGCGAGGTATATCGATAATAACTATCCTATGTCCTTCCCCGGGATACAATCTCTGCTAAATTTTATCTAAATCCATTCATTGGTTTAGGCGTGAAAAGTTAACATACAGACAGACAGAGTTACTTTCGAATTTATAATATTAGTATGGATAGATAGAGACCATAATTATGGACACATATTCTGATGTGGAACCCTAGAAGAGTCAAATAAAAAAAAACATAATATACCTGAAGAAGTTGATGGAATTGGCTGATGTACACACGGCTACACATCAAGCTATACAAAACCAGTATAAGCTGACTTCTGATTGTACGAAAAACCTATACAATGCGAGGTCAGCTAAAACTGGAAATGTATAGCTTGATGTGTAGCCGTGTGTACAAGTTCTTGCAATGATTTTCTTCCAACACATGGCAAGTTTGGTTGTGAATATTGTGATTGTAATGTTAGACCTGAAACAATTATAAAGGAATAACTGCATTAATAATTTTACTAAGGCGCTTTATAGTTTTTTTTTTATCAATTAAAGGAATATTGTGAACTTTATTCTTTTATTATACAAAGTAGCATTATGAAGGTAATGAACAAACCTGTTAAATATAATGTTGGAACTGCAATATTGTTTATTCTGTTAATGCGACATAAATATTTATCCTGAAAGTGTTTGAAGTGGGCATTTTCAAGTCACAAAATATCACTTCCCGTGCCAATAGATTAAAGCCAAGTATTGAATCTAAATCGGTCTTTTTCAGGGTTCGGAAATCCATGGAGAACTGCATGCATGTCTGAAAAAAATTGCAGACAATTATTAATTTTTATTTCTATTTAATTTGTGATTCGTTTTTTGTCAAACATTAGTAAACCCATAATATTGTTGTTTCGAAATAAATTTAACTTTATTTATATTGAAAAGTAACAAAAATTTAAGAAAACCATACAACTGGTAAAACGTAATTTTGAATTGCATTCAAGTACAAGGCCAAGTTCCAAGATTCAGCTATGACAATGTGACATACCTCCACTGTCCTTGCACCCAGGAACACAGTTACACAGCAGTGCTTATCCGATGACCTGATGCACTAAAAGACTATCTCAAACTTAACACTACACTGGAGTCCTATCTTGGTTTTGACATAACCACTCACAAAATTACTTTTTGGTCACAAATATGGATTAGTCGTAGGAACTTTCGCTCAACTCAACGACAAACGCGCAACGTTACACAGAAAGATCACAAAAATATCGTTAAATAGTAAAGAGAGAGCGTGAGACATTATCTTATCAGACATTTGTATTGGGGATACCAATTTATTGATAGTAAAACCTCCAAAGTAATTCTACCAGCATCCCAATGAATGTTTGCAAAATATTTGTGTAAATTATTTCAATAGGTGATAATTATTGATCGAAAAATAATTAAATGTCAAACTGTGCGATAAATGTAATTAAAACTCTTGACAATGATCCATAATTTAAAATATTTTTTGGATACACTAAAACAGAAGTCAGTTAAAAATATACTATTTTAGTAGTAAATAGGTTACCGACGTATCAAAGTTGCGATTATGTTTAGAGCCATCTATTCGAATTAATAGTGAACATTGCTTCAAAGTTCCATCTCTTAGCCACAGTACGCGTAAAGTTCAATTATAATCCGACAAAATTAAAAAACACATTCAAACTTATTTTGTTCAGAGACAACATATACTTCATGATTTTGTATCATTGTACTCACTGCTGTCCCGAGTTTTTTGTACTAAGATTGAGCACCCTGATAAATGGCTGCGTGCGTCACAGCAGCACTGAGCTGCGCAATCAAGCACGGAAATAAAATAACAGCTGTTTTATAATATTCGCTCGGGCAACTCAGGCAGCAGCTGTACCACGCAGCCGTTTTCCTTGGGATCGCGATTGTTTGGACGTTGCTTTCTCATTGTTGTAATAATCACCGTGTAGTTTGGACTATTCTTTCGTCCATTTTTCAACGTTTATTACTGTGGAAGTAATTACAGTATTGGCGTTTGAAGTGTGTGAATCATAAATCCGTAAGCTATGCTGGCGCTATGTTTACCAAAATTCCTCGTTCATTGTTATTGTGACTCAAGTTGAAATGCCTCGTGAATACGTGGACCGCAAGGAGAGTTCCGCAGTGTTATGTTATTAGAATCTCTTTTAGATAGTGATTATAAGAAAATTTGTTCTTGACAATGTCTAACGCGGTTCCGACGAGTTCTGCACTGAGGGCTTTGGCCTTAGAGTATAAGAGTCTGCAAGAGGAACCCGTGGAAGGGTTTCGAGTGAAACTTTTAGGAGAGGACAATTTATTTGAGTGGGAAGTTGCAATTTTTGGTCCTCCAGACACATTATACCAAGGTGGATATTTCAAGGTAAGCACATTTGCTAGGTAAGTATCTGAAATTCTGCATTCAGCATTAGCAATGACCTGACAACAACAATCAGCGTCACATACAAAAAGAAACATATTTTCTTTACAATCTTGAACATGAACATAAATGAACCAAAACCAATTGAAGTGGGTGTATTTGTGGTTTCGCCATTTCACAATTTCGTCTGAGAGTTTCATGGAAAAACTCCATTCTACTATTCGCCCAAATACTGTTGGCTATATTATTTTGCTTTGTTTTTATGGTTATTTTAATTACTTTTATAGCATCTGTGCAATGAAATGCAAGTTGTTCAGTGTTAGAATAATTATCTTGAACTGTCAATCTCTCTTCCCTGGTTGGGCAGGCAAAATGGTAATTAGTAATGGTAATAAGTTACTTACTTTAGTTTTTTTAAAGCTACAAATTTAAAGCATATCCTATTTTTTAATCTTTAATTATAATCATTACAGAACTTCTAGTGCCTACCCAATTAATGCCTTCCACAAAAAAAAATAAAGTGTTACACTTTTGTGTTAATTTAGGCAATTAACACAGTAAAGGTAATAAACTAAGGTCATAAATTTAACCCTAAAATAACTAAACCTTTACATACCTTTCATAATAAAAACAGTAAGTAATTAAGATTTTAACTTAAACAATATACTATCTCGACAATCCTCTTGTTTTTCTCAACTTGAATGTTAGTCAGCTTTCTTTGTTTGTTTAGAATAGTTTAGATGGTTGCAATCAGGCATTTAACAATAATTTTTATCAGTTTCAAAATTTGTTTGTACTAAGTGTTAATAGTAGCTATTAAGCATTGATAACTACTCCTTGATAACACCAACATAATCCTGTATGGTTATCACTTCTTGAAGCATTTGTATATCAATGTAACCATTTATCAGATGATAAAAGAATATATGAATGAAAATGAAATTAGCCCGTATAATGGAATGCAGAAGACACAATATATAGAAATATAACTGGACAGTTCCACTCAATCTGTGTGGTTCTATCCTCAAAAGACGACTTCAGACACCAATCTACATGGTCTTCGCCTGATCTCACAAAGAATGTCTGAACTTTAAAAGAGACTGTGACCTATTTTCATTTAGAATTTTCTAACTTTTGCCTGTGGCTTCCCCCACATGGAGGTTGACAATTATCCCATGTGAATGTACAACCGGAATAAAAAAATATGTATCTTATTTCCTAAACCAGGTCATGGTCTACCTTTGTGCCAAATTTCATTGAAATTTGTTTAGCTGTTATTGAATGAAAATGTAAAATAGGCATTGTTACTTTCACATTTAATATATTAAAGAGTAAGGAAGTATGGATCTATGGTTGTGGTATACAAGCAATAAAATTGAAGATTATTCACACTTAAGCAACAACTGTTTTTAAAAAGATAAAATTTTGGTAATAAAGTGAAAAATGTTGTGGGTAGTATATTTGTTAAGTTTAATTTTAAGATTTTTTTTTTATTATACTACTGTTTGTTTTCCCAAATGTAATAAATAAATAAATAAAAAATGTTATTTACACATTGAAAAAAAAAACATAAGAGCCTGAATGAGCCTCTCCATTCAGGCTCTTATGTTTTTTTTTCAATATGTAATTATTGTACCACTGCTGGGCAAAGGTCCCCCTCACTCGCTTACCATTATTTCCTGTGTAATTTGTTTCCTGACCAATCACCGTTAAACACCTGCCTTTCCAAGGCTTCCCTCATCAACAACACCTATCTTCTGTCACCCACTGTGTGACAACTCTGCCCCTTCCTTCTCTATGCATTCTGCACACATGGCCTGCCTGCCCAATGCCAGTAACCCCTATCAAACTTATTACCCACATCTAAAGGACTATTATTTTCTAGATTTTGTGGCAACAAATTCTTTCATTATTAATAAAATAATTAAGTACCTATAATAAAATTATTTTCTAGTTTTTCTGGCAACAAATTCTTTCATTATTAATAAAATAATTAAGTACCTATAATAAAAGCAAATCCTTTTTTAGGGTTCCGTGCCTCAAAAGGAAAAAACGGAACCCATATAGGATCACTTATGTGTCTGTCTGTCACAGCCAATTTGCTCCGAATCTAATAGACCAATTAAGTTGAAATTGGTACATATATATGAATCTCTGTGACCCAAACAGACGTCTAACGTAAATAACAAAACTGTTGTAACAAAAATGACCCCCATATTCAAATTCATTATTTAAAATTTAAAAAAAGTTTCGCAATCTGTACCGTGTGACATATCAAATGTTCTTGGGATACATTAATTCCAACTACGGAACCCTTCATTGTGCGTGGTCCAACACGCACTTGGCCGTTTTTTTTTTTTGTCAAATAATTACTACAACATAACAGAGACACTTGCAATGACATCTTTTACATTACCTATTTATCTGTTAGTAAATGAGTTGAAACTACATAAAGTAATTAACTGAAGAAATTTATCTTAGATGTTATCACAAGATCATAAAACAGCTCAGTCCCTATGTAATTTAAATATAAAACAAATAAGATTTCTTAACAAGATCATCATGTGTTATTTACTGCCCCACTTGTGGTAAATCCTAACTTGAAACTGTTGAAGTAATGTAATTAGCCTTTTTTTTTATATAAACATGCATTCATTCATATATTTATTTATTTATATAGGTACCTAAATAAATAAATTCACCATTATTAGATATGTAGGTATATTTGCAACCACCATCATCGTCTTCCTGTCCTTGTCCCATGTTACATGGGGCCAGCGCAACACGTTTTCTTCTTCCATTCTCCCCTATCAACCATCACGCTAACATTCACTCCCTTCTCTTTCATATCATTCCTCACACAAACCATTCACCTTTTCTTTGGCCTTCCTCCATCAACATTTTTGCATTTGCAACCACCAAGGCGGTCAAATTACATACAGGGTGAATTTTTGAGTTAGGTTTTCATAGATGGGAAAATCGGAACTAACAAATAGATCATAGTAGTTGAAGGAACCATGAGCTTAATTTGGAGAAATTTAAAAATACCACTCCTTAACATTTTAAATAGCATGAAAAATAAAGGAATATTGCAAAATGTCAGTTATTTCTTTTAATTAAAGAGACTAGTTTACACGATGTGATCCTTCACTAGCAACACCATTGCTGGATAACATAGAGGTTCGTTTTCTATTTTTTTCAAAAATTATTGGAACTTAACCCTATCCAATGTTAGCTTTGGCTGTGAAACAAAAACTTTTAGTTTACTCCATAATCAATGCTATACAATTCACTTTGCTCTATTTATTAAATATTTTCCAATATTAGGAGAACATAAAGTGAATGCATATTATTATATGCTTGACTGACTCACGCCACTATAACCCAAAAACCCAGGCATTTAAGTGAAAGTAATAAATAACACGCTTGCACATCACAAGCTACAACACTAACATCAGATCACTAATTTTTACTTTGTATCAGTTCATCATGCTTTTCTCTACAAAGTATATGTTAATTGCTACTGAATACCTAATATTTTTTGGTCCCTTGAAATAGCAGGAAAACATAAATTTCCCCTACCATTTCATTGGACATCAAAATTCCACACACACCACATAACAAATCTTTTAGTAATCAGTGGTTTATATATGCATCTTCTGTCAGCCCTCAAGGTTCTACTTTAGACAAATGGGTCTTCTTACTTTTTAATGGCAGTTAGGAAAATATTGTCAACTCAATAATAATAGTATGATGCAGCTAAACAAGAAAATCCTCCATCCATCTAGAAATTTTAAAATAATAGTCTCTAATTTATTTTACACACTGCTCCCAAAACGGTGAATTAACGTGAGGAAACTGGCATGTTCTAGAACCAAAAATTCGAGTAGGTACATGTGAGATCTACCAACTCACATTGTGGATTATGGCTCACTCCCTCTCACAGAGAGAAGGCCTGTGTGCCCGTGTCCCAGCATTGGGAGCATTATAGGCTGATTATGCTATGCTAATTTATTTTGTATTTTGTTTCAGGCACATATGAAATTCCCACCAGACTATCCATACTCACCACCTACTATTAGATTTTTAACAAAAGTATGGCATCCAAATGTATATGAGGTAAGTAAAAAAATACTTTAACTATTAGTACTAATAATTATTTAAAGTAACCATTATTATCCTTGTGTTCGAATAATTACATACGAGGTTTACGTTTACAGTAAAACATGCCATTTTCTGGGTTTTGCAATATCATTATTAAATTTTACACAGTTACATCTTATCTATGCTTCCATAGGTACAAACATGTGTATATCAGAAGACCCTGTATCAGAGATATGTGGTCATATTTGATGATCAAACAGAATTGTTGTTTTTTTTTTTCCATTCACAAATAGATTATTATTTAGTACAGTCGACGTTCCGAACAACCCTTAAACCAAACAGCTGATCAGATTGTTGAAATCTAAACACTCTCACTTGGCCTATCCTTCCTTTTCTCGTGAACGCCCACTTAATTACTAAATCCATTGTTTTATAAACGGCATGATTTATTTAGATACAGCAATAGAAATTGAGATACATTGTCTCGAATATATTCCTGATATTCCTCCCACTCGAATCGAATGTCTGCAGCAGAACACGTTTTATTTGAAAAAACAAACGCGCCCTGGACGCCCGTCTTACACCATCGATATCATTTGACTAATGTCGATAGCTGGATAACTCAGTTTCCCAACGTCCAACGCAATAAAGGGCTTAAATTTGTAATATATAGGACTAGATTGGTCGAAATAGACAATTTTTTTTTTGAGCATTTTGTGGTTTGTGGCTTTCCCATAACTCATGATCATCATCCACATCCCGACTTCACCCACTGTGGGCATATGCCTCTCTTTTCTTGTGCCAACCTCCACGCTTCTGTGCCAGTCTCATCCAGGGTTTTGCCCGCGATGGCTACAATTTCGTCCGCCCATCTCGCCGTCGTCGTCGGACGAGCGACACCTCGTCTTCCAGCAATAACTGCCATCAGGAAACAATGCTACAATACAAAAATGCAATCTGATAATAATGAATTACGTTCAATTTTAAATGTTTCTTTCTTTACAAAAGACAACCAATCTTGTTTTGGATTTTTCGACAACATAACAAATATATTTTAATGTCTTTGATAACAAATGGCATCACTTGAAATGCTTGATAAATGAATGACCGACCACATGGCACCTGTCTTCATTGAAATTGTTGAATTGTTGAAGCAAGACTAAACAAAAACTTATTAACCTACCAATTTATCTTATTGATGAAACATTTAATACTTATCTAAAAAATGGTTTGTAGGTAGGTTCCTAAAGACTTTTTTCTAAAACCTGAGACTACACCTGTTGTCTTCAATTTTTTTGTGATATCGCCAATGACTAGAATGCCTGGGTGGATGAGCGTTGGAAATGGGCGAAAGAGACCGAAGTTTGCTTCCTTATTACAGTAGCAATGGCTTTTATTTTGACAGTTCAACCATATTCATTGCGTTATTTACGTTGTTGAGCAGACAAATTATTCGAACATAACATATGTAGGACTGGATATTGCTAAATATCTTTCAAAATTATTCAGATTGTGATTGATAATGTGTGTATAATTAAGGTGCAGATTGGAGATGGGATGTTAGTGACTTACTCCACCCACAGCTTTACCATCAAATAATTTATCACGAAAATCACACTCAATATTTAAAATAATTACCAAGTATTACGAAATATCAAACCGAAGATCGTATTAGTCGACATAATTATATTTGTGACGTAAACCGATAAGAGATGGTACCGTGTTGAAAACATGATAGTATTAGGTGTCAATTAATTTAAAACCACTTCACATAGATTTGCTACACATTTAGATAAGCCTAGCTGTGCCCCGCGGTTTCACCCCATAAGTTTCGATCCCGTGGTAATATCGGGATAATAAAAAGTATCCTATGTGTTAATCCATCCTGGTTATAAACTATCTGTGTGCCAAATTTTATTCAAATCTGTTCAGTATTTTGTGCGTGAAAAAGTAAAAAAACATACAAACACACTCACAAACTTTCGACTTTATAATATTAGTGTGATTAATTTCATAATCCTTCATGGATTAGTCAAGGTCTCCGATACCAACAAAAACCACTTGTTCATGACAATGGTGGTGGTGATAAAGTAGTTCCATACATATACATGTAGTTTTCAACTGAAATCCGAGTCAAGAAGATCACCCAAAATGCTTTATACACATAGTGTTATGAATCAGTCGTAAAAGGAATTGGAGAAGACGGAACCTTGTAATAAACAAGAAATAGAGCAATGATCAAGTAACATTTTCTTTCAACGACAAACCATTAAAACTTAATATCTTACCCTAAATGTGTTATACCAGGAACTTGTTGAATAATATATCATTATTGGAGCTGAAATCTACTTTGCATACCAAGTATAAAATATCCTATTATATTATGCCTAGCCAAACGTATATATTCCTTTTCCAAGTATGCCTATGACGCACACTTTCCACGTAGAAATTGAAATAAAAAATTGATTATTTCGTTTGTGAAGTTTCCTTACTACATCAGTGAGCTCAGAGATGCCATTGTAGCCAATGATACACTGATTGATAACAGTCATAGTCTTAGTTTACAGTGTATTTTGTAGAAATCCCGGAAGACTTTATTCTTGATCCTACATTAGTTACTTGGATGCCTAGGAATCCTGTTGTGTTTCTACGTAGAACGTATATGTAGGACTTTGTTGAACGCAAAAGCAAGTTTTCGTAGAATATTAGTAAGATGTAGTATGAATACTGACGTTAAACATCCCCTTAATAATAATTTGCAGCTGGCTATAGTATAGCCATAGAACTTGCTAGATCCACTCAGTCCTAACCGGAGACAACAGGGCCAATCTTGTAACTATTTTCTCATTTATCTAACAAGGCAAACAGGAAGAGTGTGTTTGCTAAAGATTTGATTTGATGTTCTTCCGTATTGCATCTAGCTAAACATTTACAAATTAAGTCACAATCTCATTAAATAAACCCCTCGAAAAAACATGTAGCACAAAAGATCTGGGCCCTAATTCACTATGACCACTTAACGATTCCTTACTTCGAAACCACGTCCACGACACCAGCTATTAACGTATTCTCTATGACACAATGAACTGTCAAAATACATGTTGTACGTACGGTTGACATTTCGATTCCTTGCCGTACTATGCCAAATCGAATGCCAAATAATCGAATATCAATTGCATGTGGTAAGATTTCGCGGGGAATAATACAGAATTAGGGCCCTGGATTCCAGGAAGGTCAACCGATAGTTTAATGGATAAGTATTGTAGCATCAGCTGCGAAACAATATTTGGGTTTCTAAAATCCATTTCTCTTTCGAACAAAACTTGGCTTACGAAACTAGTTGTACAAATAACTGTAAGGAGTGCTAACCTGAAACGCCCCTAGCATCTAGTTGGCACTACAGCTAAAAGTTTATAAACAAAGAACTTTCAATGAAAAGGAGTCGCAGTGGGCGGCACGCTTCCAGCGATTTCTTTCTGAGAATCCGGAGTTGCCAGTTTCCGCGGTCTTCTTCGCAGTATAAACGCTCTAATTAAGCCACACCATGGTCGACGATATCATGAATCATTTTGTTAGAAATATTTACAATACATTGAAGGAGTTACCAGCCATGAGCCAGGTCCAACATTTGGAGAATTAATATTATACAGCAATGGTTTGACGGCATCTATACTGTACAGGTCATGTAGACAATTCAACAACTATCTTAACTCTCATAGTTATCTAGTTGCGACTTGCGACACACTCTTGGCGTCTTTGACCCCGGGACTGCGAAACGTTTCACACTGTATCACACTTTGACCTACTTTATATGAATTAGATTTTAGTATTTAAGTAATGTGTGTCTTCTTCCTATTGTTTTCCCAACCTGCAGTTAAGGCAAACCCTCTGGCGTAGTTGTCTCTTACTTTTTGCTTGATTTTTGACGTTTCAATAAGTCTTTGGTTAGGTTGTATCTGTGGTTGTAGGCTCCGATGCTTACATATCTTAGGTTGACCACAACATCTCACAATCACACTCCCCGCTCATGTCTTGTCATTTCTTCATGAATCATCAATTGAATGATCAGTTTCGTACGTTGACAATACTATTTGTAGTGCGGTAAATTAATATTTGTAACTGGGACACAGCATGCAATCTGTTTTCGCCACGATCCTGTGGCTTTCGTGTTGGTATAACCGGTGTAACATAGACTTCCTGCTTATGTCGCATGTCGGCTAATCCAGAATATATCCATAATTTTATTATGCCAACTTCCTGTCGAGACGATTGTTTACTTCTTACTTACTATCTTATTTAAATTTCATTTTTTTATTTTGCTTTTAAAGTTGTTCATTTCGTTAAATTCAATTCATAGCCAGTTGTACAGTTTTCGCGTCGCCTGCGCGTTACCGTTAGCTTTTAGAAGAGTCAACTGTGTGTCGTCGGTACAAAATAATGTAGCTGGTATAGTAGTGAAGCAGCGGGGTCATAAGTCCGATTGGCTGAATCACACTGTGACGCTCTGTGACGCATCCAACGCCTTGCCTACCTTATTTTTAAGATTCTAACAAACGATACTAAATTAGATCAAGTGTTGCGCGCATTTGAGTCTCTGTAATACTTGATTTATATTTAAATGTATGCAATGTAATAATTAAATGTGGCACAGAATCGTACATTGTTAGTCAGTAAAATTTTAGTAAACCAGTTCCATACTCTACTTTCACGATTTGTTCTCATAAGCTAAACAAACACGACAGACATGTCTTGAATGAGCCAAGCTAAATTGAGGGGAATATTTATAGTTCTGATGTAGACTGAAATAAGTTTTCTTAAAGGCATGTTTTATTTTATAATAATGCAAGGCAATTTTATAATTATGTTTTTCACAACATTGTGTAAAATATAGCCCACGAAAAGATCTACTTAGGACAGGATGTAAGCACAAGTTGAACGACCTTTTGCATGAAGTGAAGCCACCGGGGTGGTAACCAACCAACATATTTAATTTAAACGCCTGTGAATCACTTTGTAGTCAACTAGCTTTTGCCCGGCAGATTCGTTCATGTTGTACATATTTTATGCTTGCTCACGAAAATCATGTGTAAGTACCAACATCCCGTGTTCACGATCAATTTTATAAATAAACTGGCATTCTACTTCTACCCTATAGGTCATTTCCTTTTACAGTTGTTCCAATCGAAATGTTCGTTTAGTTAGATAGAAGTGCTCGTCAATACGTATCGTGTCGTATCTTCTACTAATATTTGTCATGACACTCATGGTAGTGGTTTAAATTCCTATTAGGAATACTAATACTTAGGCCCAAATTTTGTCGTTAACAGGATGTTTTAAATAGTAGATTTACCGCAATAAAAACATTTAAGTATAACAATGAGCTGTAAATCCGTACTATTCGTGTAGCATATCTTCAAAACAAGTAGAAATGGCGTCATTATCAGCTTCTGATAACGACGCGCGACGTTTACTAAGTAACTGATGTTCAACGGCATCGCTGGGCGTGACAAACTAATGCTATAAAAAAGATTTTATAAACAAGTCTATTTGGCACAATGTCAAGGAGAATTTATTTGTTTTTATTTCCCCGTACAAAAATCTTTCCCTTGAGGATCATCCCGGGTGATGTTGGCACTCCCCGACCTTGGGGTAATTAACCTTATTCCCTATCCCGTCGACCTGCGTCGCGGTAGCCGCTTTGAACTTGTGCTACATTCACAGTATTCACACGCGGTTCTTTAAATAACGCCCCCTGAGACGCGATCGTCCCAACTCCCAACAGTGGAGGCAAGTGCCAACATCTCAATCAAACTCTTTTAATACTAGCCACGTGGTTCCCTGCACCGGCACACGCGCCGTACTCGATGCCTGATAATGAACACGAATCTGTCGATACTCCGCGAGGGAACAAATAGTCGATATTCTTGCAAAAAAGTGTGCTATTCACTCAAACTCAAAAAGTCAAGACCCTACCTATAGGTACATATTATGTTGCGCAGTCGCAGTTGATAATATCAATAATGTTTATAGTAAAGAAAACATGTTTGAGGTCTATTTCTCCACCTTGTGCAAAGTTCCAGTTTACTTATCTGGTAGAGAACCCCTTACAAATTCTGTTCCAGTTCCTAGCCGAAACTGGTTTCACTATATTCGGATAGGAACACCCTTCGCATTGTTTACAATACGGCTGTTTTTGAAGAACATTCGTATAGAGATAAAACAGGAGGTGAGCTTGTAATAAGGCGGGGGCGCTTCCGTGGCCAGTCACGTGCGTCACCGGGCCTTCAACCCACCCGCGACCGAGTCACCAAGGTCTTCGCCTCACGATGACTGTCGGCCCAGACTAGCCACTTACTCTTCATATAATATTCTGCTAAGTTAGTCAATGCTGAAAACTATTTCCGTTTCGTGAATTTTAAAACGTTTATTTGATTGTTGAGGAACTGACGCAGTTATACCTACCTATTAATTTTTTTTAAGGTTTCCGGTCGTGAATAAAATAAAATATGCTTATTTAAAAATGTTTAAAGTTTTTCCTTCTTCCTTCAACCAGTGACTCAATACCAGGGAAAATGTAGCAATGTACCCAGTAGGATTTTCTTTGCGGAAAAATCTTGATTGAATTGAATCTAAACATCGACGTCCGGAAGAGCTTTCCAAGCCAATAATTTATTAAGTTTCAACCTCAAAATTATCATTCAATTCTCAATATTACTTCGACATGCGAACTCGTGATTGGTGTTCCACTCTGTTAACTTATTCTTGACCATGTACCTTGACATGGTTCAGAATAATATTATATCGTAGACGAGTACTTACTCTATCTGGATGTTCGCGAGTGATGTGGTACATAAACATTGTGTATATTTTTCAAGTGTTTCCCGATTTGGAGGTCAGAGCACACGCATTTTCTTTGTGAGGAAGCGCGCAGTGAACCGCTGGCATATTTTTAGCCGAGTGCGACGCTCCACGCCATCACCGTAATGTCCGCGCCTTTATGCTCTATCATCATGACTTCTCTAATAAAAAAATAGCTTGTTTTACGAAGTCGTTAGATCTTCTTTTGTTACACCAACTTACTAAAATAGTATGCAAAACAATTCTCAATTCTATTCGAATGCTTGGTCTTAAACATTTTTCCTGTCCCCCTACTTAAACATAATGTCTTGTTTACTGATAATGTTATAAAGAACATGAATTTCATATTACTTGATTCCGGATCATTCGATACCAACGAATAAATAAAATAATACGCTATTATCATTCAAATCCTTGTGCGCCAAAACTCAAACACCGCAGACCGTTCAGAGTGCGTCAGAGTGGACCGTTAGAAACACTTTCACTGTACCACTTGTGGTAACAACAATTTTTATTATAAATTTCGAGGTTCCTCAAACATTGTAGAACTATAAATATAATCGTTAAAACAATGAAGCCAAATCACTTGACGGATCATTCGAGGTATTCCACTCAGAGCACTGAATTGAACCGCACTTTTACGAACCGCACCTGAGCACTCCCACTAAACGCACTGAAACAAAATTTTGTAACGTGCGGTTCGTTGGAACAATTTTCTTTAGCGTTATTGTTATCCCGTCACAACATCAACACAACAAAACCTCAGAACTAGAACCCTCCAGCCCGACCCTAATCATATAACTAGCTTGCACGATAATTGGAATCGATTTCCTTTGAAGTTTTCTTCAATGCCTCATATTTTATAATGTAACCGAATACATACCTATACGGTCATCATAGAGGTCAAATAACAAGGCTGAACATATTGCATTGTCATACAACTTGAATTGATGTATCACAGTATCATTCGGTTCATCATTACCTCTACCACGCTCTTATTGACCCTTGGCGACTTTTCCCTTATCAACAACTTCACAAGAATCATTTACGTAAATTGCGATTTAAAAATTTTATATATAATATTTATTATACTGTAAGTAGTTATCGCGATAGACAGATGTATCTAGGTCATGCGAATACTAGAGTAGGCCACTGGTTAGGATTTTAGGTATGAACGATTCGAGCCACCACTTAAATATTATCTGTTATAAACTTATAAATATAACAGTTATAATGATTATTGAGTTGGGTGATCTTTCAATACAACATAAAAGTTTATTCGATAAATCGGATAAAGCAACCTTCACGAATCGTTGAGCAGGTTACAATGTAAATGGGGTGGGTCGTCTGCTCCTTTACCGAGATCGTCAAGGGCAAATTGCGGAGGTAAGCCTCTTGCCTGTTCCGTCTCGTTTACCTCCTTCCGCTATCTCCTTAGAAAGACATGAAGCTAGATATCGTGTGTAATACATGAGGAGTATACCTTGTCGATGAGAACGGTGCGAATTTATGAGTATTATTATAGCGGCTATTATCAGGTGAAGGATATTGTCGACGACCATAACATTCTCATACCAATAGTTTATACAATTTTTAGGGTTCCGTGCCTCAAAATGAAAAACGGAACCCTAATAAAATCACTTCGTTATCCGTCTGTCAAGACCTTTTTCTCAGGAACCCGTGGAGTTATCAAGTTGAAATCAATATCAAATACTCAGGGCTGCGATCCCTTGAAGCAGTGAAAAAATCAAACTCCTAAGTCAACGCAATCAAAAGATACGGGCGTTTATGTTCCGTTTAAGCCGCATATTTTGACACTCGCAAAGGAATCACAACCGTTCTTCCCGTTAACCTAGAATCATGATATTGGGCAAGAATTAATTTTATGTAGCACAAGTAAAGGAAAAAGTCCAAAAACCGTGTAGTTATATTACCTACCAATTTGTGCGGAACCCTCGGTGCGCGAGTCCGACTCGCACTTGACCGGTTTTTTTATATTACATAACCTATCGTTTATTGTTTTGCAATAACATAGTGCGTTGGAATAAGTTTAAATGTAGGGCAAGAACAAATAAATACTCGTAAAATTACTGCCAAATCTTGCAATAAAAATGCTGGCTGACAATACAAAACTAGTCGCTATTTCCGAATCAGTCTATGCAGCCAATCGTTCTTGGCTCTTAAGATTGCTTGATAATGTTAAGAGAGGCTATTCTGATTCAACAAAGCAGAGCCTAAAACACGGAATCAAGAAATTTTAACTGTAACAGGAAATTACCGAACGAAAAACAATTAAAATTAGTATTTTGGTTTTTGGTTAAAAAATTATTATTTATAATAACAGCCGCACAGGGTGCTTACTCTCGAATATAATTCCGATAGAACGACATTGGTCAAACGTCAGTTGATTGAGTTAAACGTCAGGGATTGGCTAGACTGCGAGTCCAGCCAATCCCTTACGTTTGACTGACAATTCCAATGTCGATCTATCGGAATTATATTCGAGAGTTAACACCCAGGTCGATCGATCAGGTTAAGCTACGCTTGCCGCGGTTGGTCTGTGGATGGGTGACCATCTTTACATACCGAGACCCCTCCGTGCCTCGGAAAGCACGTTAAGCCGTTGGTCCCGGCTGTCATTCGTTGATCTTTGACAGTCGTTACGGGTAGTCAGAAGCCCGAAAGTCTGACAACCAGTCTTACCAAGGGGTATCGTATTACCCAGTAACTTTGTTGTGGAGGTCAGATAGGCAGTCGCTCCGTGAAAAATACAGGTATTGCTGCATCTGGTTAGACTGGAAGCCGACCCCAACAGAAATGGGAAAACGCTAGGCAGATGATGATGGTTAAAAACATGCTAAAAGCAATGAAACCAGAATGAAACACGTGTTTAAAATTCTGCCCTCTTATTTATCAATTATAATTGGTATTTGGGCTCTTGGTGAAAACAAATGAAAAACGTGTACCTACGAGGGCCGCGAGGGCGACACTGAAAATTTCGGGAATCAAGGAAGTGACACAACATTACTATTTAAAAATGTATTTATTGCTTTTCGAAGTATTCTCCGCGAAATTTGACACATTTTTCCATACGATGGAACCAATCATTGAAGCAACCATTCCATTCGGAAGTTGGGGTCTCCAAAATGGCCGTTTTGTAGACGTCCACAGCTTCTTCAGGTGATGAAAATCTCTGTCCACGCAATTTATTCTTTATTTTAGGGAAAGTATAGAAATCATTAGGGCTTAGGTCGGGACTGTACGGCGGATGGTCTAATAATTCTATGTTTTCTTGCTCTAAAAACTCTTTTGTTCTGTGCGCGGTGTGAGAACTCGCATTGTCGTGATGGAGGATGATGCGGCGGTTGCAGTTCTCTTTACGGAGTTCAGAAACGACCTGTGGCAAACAAATGCTAGCATACCATTCTGCATTAACCGTTCTTTGTCCCTCAAGAGGGATAGTCGTAACATGGCCGGTTTTGGAGACAAACGTGGCCACCATTTCTTTTGCAACACTCCGTGAACGAACAATTTTTGTTGGCTTTACCTCATTTTCGAACACCCAAACTCGTGACTGGTTTTTTGTTTCGGGTTCGTACGCGTATATCCAGGATTCGTCACCTGATACGATGTTGTATACAGCATTTGAGGATCCTGCGTGGAATCTTTCGAAAGTTCTGACGCACCAAGTAACGCGAGCCGCTTTTGCTCTTCACAGAGCGAATGCGGTGTCCATCGGGGAAACAACTTTTTTACACCTAATTGTTCATGCAAGATTATTTGTATTTGACTCATGCCAATGTCTAAAAGTTGCCTGAATTTCGCGGTATGTCACATGTCGATCTTCCTCAATCAGCTTACGCACAGCCAGTGGCGTGCACAGAGATTTCAGACAGGGTATGCACAATAAAAACGCGGCCGATTTTAATTTACTATTTAAACACACTTTGCCGCCAGCACAGGTCTCACATGTATAATTTTACAATAGACTTACTAAATAATTACTCGTCAATCATTAGCGTATAGCGCCAAGAAAAACAATATGGCGAAAAAAACTTTGCAATTTATTACGTTACGAACTAATACGAACTAATTCATTTGGTCGATCCGACTAAAAAAAGTCGACCCTCTGCAATCAACATTATTAAGCAGTGTTTTTACGGGTTCTCAATTTGAACGGTTTGCAATGTAAGCTATGCTTCTAAAACACCAACACGCGCACACATTTTGACGCACACAGTCACATTTTTGCTGTGTACTACACGAGATGCGTTGTAAGAAGAATAAGCAAGGCGTAGTATCGCTTTTGCTCACGGGAGCGCTGCCTGCGCGGGTGGCGTGTATTCGCAGCTCCAACGAGTTAGTTCCAAAAAAAGTAATAGATGGCGCGAAAGCTAAATTACCATGTTTTTTTTTAATTATAGTTATTTATCATTCAGATGGGCATGTATGTATGGGAGGGACTACAGGGTATGCAGAGCTTATTTGCATGTATGGAGTGCACGCCACTGCGCACAGCATCAACTTTTTCTTGGGTGACTGCAGTTTTTGGACGACGTTGACTGGGATCATCACTGAGCTTGACACGTCCACGTTGAAATTCAGCAAACCAGCGATAAATTGTGGTTTTGGATGGGGCTTCATAACCAAATGCAGAAATCATCCGGTCAACACACTGTTTTTGTGTTAAACCACTTCGAAAGTCATAATAAATCATCGCTCTTGAATTTTCTCGAGTCAATTCCATTTTCTCAACGACTAAACAAGTTTGACAAAACCTTGTGACAAGACCGAGAATCTTTTTTTAAATAAATAAATGGTATTCGATTTTTAAATCCAAGGAGTTTTCAATTAAAAAGATTTTAATATGACAGGAACAGTGGAAATATTCCATTCCCGATACTTTTAGTGCAGCCCTCGTATCAGGATTTTTAAAATACAACCGAAAAGTTGTAATGAAATGAATAGACCATCAGCTAGTGCGACGTAGCATTTTTCTTTCCTTACAATTTGCAGTAACAAGTGATATAATTAATATGAATTCATAAGAACAGGAAACTAGTGTGATTAACGATATAATGATAGGTACACACGAGTAACTAAGTAACTTCCAGGTACAAACGGTTCATTCCATAACCATGTGTAACTCTTGTTTCTACATCTACATACATATCGAGCTTATACCACAGATTAGTAATCTGTGCTTATACGTACAAAGTATAAATGGCTACTGTTTATTCAACTATTCTGCGACAGCTGCTTCGGTTTTCGTGAATCATTATTTATAGCCTTATCATTGTCTTTGTAAATGTTTTTTTTTAATCGAAGAAACTGTTCAATGGAAAGTTAAAAGGTAAAGTCTTCGTGGATGAAACATTGGCTGAAGCTGTATTACAATATTGGAATAATGATCCCGCTCATAAAAGCGGTATGCGAGTCGGACTCGCACACGAAGGGTTCCGTACCACAAGGCAAAAAAAACGTTTCTTGTATGGAGACCCCCTTTCATTTTTAACTTTATTTTATTGTTATTATTTGTTGTTATAGCGGCAATATAAATACACACAGTGTAAATTTCAACTGCCTGCCTATTATGGTTTATGCAGATACAGCCCGCTGATACACAGACGGACGGACAGCGGAGGCTTAGTAGGTAATGGGTTCCCGTTGGCACCCTTTGGGTACGCGGAACACTAAAAACAATATTAAATACAAAGATTTATTACGTTTAAGAAATCGTTGTTTAGATTCGATTATCATTAATTTATTCATTGCGAAAACATTATTTTATTCAGATTATATGGAAGTACCTACATTATTTATCTATGGTTACGATAACTTCCATTTTGAAGGGGTATTCTCTGCTATATGCTTTCAAATTCAAATTCTTTATTGCGAACTAAGTGTAGGTACAGAATTTTGAAGATGTTAACAATAGATAGGTCCTTAGAACTTATTTGCTTAAAGAAGTATACATACTCAATATTACACAGTTTACATTATTTATGTTATATTAATTAAAATTATTCATACATTTTATATTAAGTATATCATATTATTCTTATAATTTTAAACACATTATAATAAGCATTACAATCTAAAGCTAAATATTTATTTTTCTTCAAGTAATTCTTTTACACAGCCTTTCTATTCAGGAAGCCTTTTAGCTTCCTTTAAAACTACCAATTGAGTTTGACAGTTTCGGGTAACTTGATGTGCTGGCGTCTGTACTTGTAACCTCAGATACAGTTGCTCAACTCATGTAATGGGTTTTATAAGATTTATTTTTAGATTATTTATTCTAAGCCAATTTATTAATTTACTTAAGGAATCATTTTTATGTTTTTGCTGTGAAAAGAGCCTTACTGTCATCTGCAAATAAAACCTTAAGGTGCCGAATAGCGTTAGGTAAATCATTTAATATGTATTTGAAAAATAGTAGTGGACCTAGTAGGCATCGGTCGACCCTTGAGGTACACCATATTTTATAGATCTTGGGCTCGATGTATTATTTAATTTCTGTTTTTGTGAATGTATTTGTATATACCTAATTGTGTTATTTCAGTGAAATGTATTCTATTACTGAGATAGGATTTGATTATTTCTAGTGCTTTACCTCGAACTCCGTATATTTTTAGTTTATGTAGTAGTAATGTTGCACTAGTAAGTGATGTCTGTTACATACCACATAACCAAACGATATGAGAATGTGGGCGAAAATTATTTATTAACTTCCGCCTTGGTATTCTGCAACTCATAATTAGATACGTATCTAATTATGAGTTGCAGAATACCAAGGCAACGTCTATTACATTATCCAAAAGTAACATCGCGAACAATGGCGATGAACGCTTTGTCAATTTATTACTATAGGCATAAAGGTGAAAAGTAGTCAATCGCCATTTTCTGCGGTTGTATAGATATATTGCCATCCACGATGACGCGCCCCACTCTTCAAGCAGGTACTAATCGCTCGCTAGTTAATACCGCTAGTGTTTTAGTTTTTTGAAACATACTAATTACCCACTAATAAGTAATTACTATGTATCGACAAAACTAAAACACTGGCGGAATGTTGCACACTTGTACTGTAAGCGATTAGGAAGAAGAGTGGGGCGCGTCTTCGTGGATGGCGCTATCTGTACCTACGCTAATCGTCTTAGCGAAAATGGAACAATTAATGTTTCTAAATTTCTCTGTCTGTTAGGTATCCTAGCTTTAAGTGCTTTATGAAAGGGCCAACTAGTGTGAGATCACTAGTTCGCCCTTTACTACAATCCAAAAGTCAAAATATCTCCTAAATCTGCAATTTAAAATGGCGTGCGAAATCAGCGATAATAAAAATAACAAGCTTAACACTTTAGACCCCCCGACTTGTAGGTTACGCTTACTATAATGTAGAAATCGATCGTGGTATGCACTATTTTTTGTAGAAGCCCCAGTACGTTCAATATCCCAGTTTCTCCTGACGCGTGAACTAAACACGTAAGAATTGTTACGAAGGTTGCTGGTAATCCTCTAGTCGGGGGAGGCGAGGCAACAATGGACTTTATGTAACACTTGTATTACGCGCGCTCTAACGCAACGAAAACGAAATCTGTCTTCCTCACCGTGAAGCATTAAATCGTATCAAGATTTAATAACTCCGGCCTTCGCAGCTTATTGTGTAAACTTCAATTCGCTGATAGACAGATAGCATAGACTAAACTTCTGCGATCTGGCGCTGGTAGCTTCGTACCTATGTATCAAGTTATGTTTGGTATTATTATTTGGCAAAGACACCTCTATTCACATTCAGATCACAACAATAGTGGAAATCCTAGGACGAATGAGTGATTACAAACTAAAACGGCGCCAGAAATGACAACCAGCCGGGGTAATTGCGTAACACAATAACAGTAGCAATGGTTTTAATTTTGACAGTTCATTGCGTTATTCAACGTTTTGAGCAGACAAATGTTTCGAACATTATGAAGCCAATGGATTGGCTATCCTTCAAAGTGATTCAGTATGTGATTAATAGTGTGTTACGCTATAAAGGTGCTGATATTAACGATGATTGAAAAATATTTTATAGGAATAGTCCCAAGCAGTATTTCTAAAGAAACTCGAGTTGTTGAGAGTTGAGTGTTTTTGTAAGATGTATTGTGTACACCTGTGGTTTACCTGTCCTCTTTGAACACAGGGTTATCAAATTACGGTGCTATAGTTTTATTTTGTAAACGATCTCCTGTCACCACAGAAAAAAATAAATTGCTGTGAATTAATAAGAGAGAGTTAGGGAAAGCAGCTAATTGTAATGAAAACCAGTTAACAACTTTATTGTACTTATAATAATAATAATAATATAATAATATATCATTTATTCTCTCTTCACAATAAGTGGTCTTAAAAATAGTGCAAACTTAAAACTGCATACCTTTCTCCACCTTTGTGAGAGACTGGTGCCTGAAGTAGGTTTTGGGAGTAAAACCTGTGTTACAGGTCACCAGGACCCTCACCTCGGTAAGATTTTTGTAGAGATGACCAGGAGATAACAATAACAGGTAAATCGAAAAAGTTCAAATAACAAAAACATCGACTAAATTAAAAATAGTACCTTTGTACTATTTTTATCTGCTCTTTAGCAGAGATAAGCAGAAATATCCAAGTGTATTGATTAAAATTATGTGTGTATGCATGACTGTGCGAATTGTGAATGATTGTGAGTGAGGGTGTAGATGTGATTGGCGAGTGTTCATTTTTGTGTGACTGTGTTGCGAGATATAGGTGGTTAACAGCTATGAAGGGCAGTTAGGGCTTTGACCCTATTTGGGTACTATCAATAAGTCCTCGGTTTTATGGTAATCAAGCGATTTAAGATATTTTTTTAAAGCTTTATTGCAACGAGATTTTGTTTCAGGATAGATATTTAGTGATTTATTTAATTTGTTGTATAGGTGTTGTCCGAGAAAGCAGAAGAATTTGTGGGAAAGGGATGAATGGAATCGATAGGTAGGACATATTCTATCTCTGCGGCGACTACCAACGGGTAGGTTTGGGTCATACGGTAGCTGGGAGTGTTTTTTAAGAGCTGTGCGTAATATGAAAGTTTGTCTGACCGTCAGGACATCCCACTTTTTATAAAGCTCTACTGTTGGGAAATCGTAGGGTAGGCCAGCACTAACCTTAAGAATAGCACGCTGTGCTCGTTCTAGTACCAATAGGTGGGTTTTTGCTGCACCACCCCAAGATGTGATGCAGTATTCAATTTGCGAGTGGCATAAAGCATAGTAAACCATATTGATAGTCCTACGGTCAGCCGCATGCTTGAGATTTTTAAATATGTATATTAATTTTCTAAGTCTAGTCACTAGGAGATCTATATGTATTTTGAATGTCAAATGTTGATCAATGTTTATACCAAGATATTTGATACTGTCAGCTCTTTCGAGGGAAGGGCATTGACAATCTGTGGCTGGATTGGCAGAACCACATGTGTGAGCTGTAATGGTGAAAGAGGGCGGTGGCAAGTGATTGCTTCTGTGTGCGAATGTTATATATTTAGTTTTAGAAACATTTAGCGTCAAAACGTTACTCTGGAGCCAATTACAAACAATGTTTAAGCCCGATTGTGCAGCGTTAAAGGCCTCATCCCAACTATCACCAGCGAAAAATAAGGCGGTGTCATCAGCAAAAGAAATAATTTTACCATTATGGAGAGAGAGTTGGCAGAGGTCATTGATGTACACAAGAAAGATAGTGGGGCCTATTATGCTTCCCTGGGGAACACCATAATCAATAGGTAGCGTGTCACTCAAACTATCATTTACTTTAACCCGTTGCACTCGGCCAGTAAGGTAGTCCCCCAACAATTTAAACGGAATTCCTCTTATGCCGAGATGATTTAGTTTGTTCAAAAGGTGCGGAACAGACACTGTATCAAATGCCTTCGCAAGGTCAAGGAACACTGTAATGCACTTTCTACCTTCATCAAGATTGGTAACAGTAGAGTGTAGCAGTTCGTGGACTGCATCATCAGTACTTCTACCGGCACGAAAGCCAAATTGTGCGGGAGATAGCAGTTGGTTAGTCTCGAGAAAATTTGTGAGACGCCGAGTTAACAAGCGTTCCAAGACCTTGGAAAGCGCTGGCAGAATGGAAATGGGGCGGTAATTATTTACACAGTCTTTTTTCCCGGCTTTATGAATCGGTTTGACGAGTGCTGTTTTAAATGACTTAGGAAAAATCCCCGATGAGATAGCTAGGTTACATATATGTGTAACAGGAGGCGTGAGGAGATTTGCGTATCTCTTAATCATTTTACTGCTTATCAGATCAACTCCTACTGCACAATTTTCTTTTAAATTATTAATTAGAAGGTGAATCTCGTCCTCGTCGGTTGGTAGAAATACGAGCGAACTTGAGGGGTTGGATGCGGTACAATCGTGATCTCGAACAGAAACAATTGTATTTCGAGAAAATTTTTCAGCAAGATTAGCACCAATATTCACAAAGAAGCTATTAATGCGATCAATGTCCCCCTTAGGATCGACAGAAGACAGAAGAGATGATGAGTAGTCTGGTCTCCTGTTCGAGCCACTAATACTCTTAATAACATTCCATAGCTGTTTTTTATTGCCCTTGGCATTTTCGATCTCCTGTTTTTCGTACGTTCGTTTTGCTTTTTTTAATATACTGTTGCAGAAGTTTCTGTAGCGTCTGTAAATAGTTTTAATATTATCATTCTCAGGGTTACGCTTAGACTTTTTATAAAGATTATCCCGATTTCTAATACAACGAATTAAACCTTTAGTAATCCATGGTTTAGAGATCAACTGCCTTTTGGTTGTTTTAATTGTAGAAGTGTTGTGTTTAATGGCTGTTGATAATTGTGATACTAATAGATCGGTAGCTACATTTACATCCTGACATTCTATAACTGGTTGGAAGTTAGTGTTTTGCATCATGGTATCAAGTTGAACAAAGTCTACGGAACCCGAAGTTTTATTCAAATAGTTTAAGCGCGATTTTGGTTTACAGCTAACAGCAACACTCTCGTGGTCAGTGATAGACGTTTCAAAGACGAAACATGTTACGTCCATTTTATTAGATTTTAGCATCATATGGTCAAGGGATGTGCGTCCATGAGTAGGCAACGTGTGACCCGGTAGCATACCATGGCTGGCTAATATGTTAAGATAGTCAAAAGCCCGTTTATCAGGACTGTTCGGAACAATATTAATATTGATATCACCACAGAGGATAATGTTTTTAAACGATTGGAGTTTAGTAAGAAGTGCATCGATTGATTCAATAAATGCCGCAGTATTCGTTTGACTGGGTGGGCGATATATTCCTATAATGCAGGTTTCTAGACCTAGTTTTAGTAAAAGACAATTGGCGTCAACAATATTAGGTTCTTCACAGGTTACATGTAGGCTTTTATTGTGATATATTACAACTCCTTCATTTTGAGTGTTGTGCGTAGAGGTCGAAGAATAGTTATAGTTGTCGAGAGCGGGAATAAATTTTGCAGAAGAAAGCCAGCATTCAGATAACACCAGAATGTCCCAGGGTATCTTAGAACGGTGAAGAAGGGTGACGAAGTTTGACATGTTACAGGTTATGCTACGAATGTTCTGAGACAGGATATTAATAGTACGATTGGTGATACGAATATGATTTATTGCGTTGTCTATGTCACATGCGATAGTTTTAGCTACTTTTATGGAATCCAGATCCAGGCTTATGGTTTCAAAATCTTGCATTAGGCGTCAATAGCTGTTTGTTTAATGCTAACGCAGCCACGTTTAGAACGTGACCTATAGAACTGGATTTTAGTTGAGACAAAACCTAAATCTGGAGGGACTGTAGCCAACATTTCTGATGTTTGACATACCGCTAGGAACAGACAACGCAATTGAGTACTCATTTCAAGGGATATTTCTCGCATAAGAATTCTCGAATAAAGTGGTTTTGTGTAATGAATGTTGTGTGTTATAGGTGTTACTTGGGTTACTCTGCACGTTGAACAAACTCTTTTTAAAATAACATAAAATATAAAACAAAAGTAGGTAAAAACTAGTAAAAATAAATATTGTAAACAAATGCATGCTAAGAAAATGTAAACATAAAAACAACAGAGTGTAACTAAATGTAGTCACATCGTAAACTTAATTAGTTCAGGTTCTTCTTCAATACGAGTTGGGGTAGATCCCTCTTCTTTTTTAATATAGATCTTTCCATATGAGGTCCAAGCAGCTACGAGCTTTTTAGCTTTTACATTTTCACGAGCTAGGTAGAAAAGATGTTTAGTTTTACTAGTCAAATAGTCCGATATGTATATTTGACGCGGTTCTCCGTGTAGTTTAATATGCTCCGTGTTTAGCTGAGGTTCCTTACTTTCGCGTCTAGATTTATTAAAGGACTTGAGTTTAGCCATCAATGATTCTTTCCTAAGTATTGAAGAGAAGTCCACAACAACAGCTTCTGCTTTGGAACGAAATATGTCCTTTATCTCTGATTGCTGGATAGGAGTCTCTGGATCCAATGTTAAGACAATTTGTTTTAAGTTTTCTATAAGATCGTCCTTAGATTCTTGCTCAAGTTTAGGCACGTTTCGTATTTCTATTGCTGACGAGCGAGCACTCTTTTCCACGTAGTCTAACCTTTTTTCTAAAGATGCTACTTTCTTCTTATATTCGCCATTCTCTTGCTCCAGATAGTTAATTTTTACAAGCAGTTCCTCATGCTTTCCCGACAAAGCCTCTACCGATTGCTTGATATCCTGGTTTTGGGTTATAATACTGGAGAGAGAGTTGTTTAGTAATTCAAACTTACTTTCCTGTTGAGATAAGATTTGTGACAACATATTTTTTATTTCGGAAGGTTGTTCATTTACCTCCTCAAAAGTGCGCTTCTGGCGTTTAGTTACGTTAAAATAATTACTTATAAACTTGACCTGGTCCACTGTGGAGGTCGAGTAAATATTATAAAGTTTGTCTTGTATTTTCAGACAACTCTTCCATAGATAGGAATAGCTAGCTAGTGCTATGAAAATATGGGTTTGCTTTGGTCTCAGATCTCAGACCCACATTTAAATTATAATGTTTTACTTTGTATTTAGTGGAAACAATGGGGCTATTGTCAAACAAGCAACACAGGTTGATAGTGTAATATCCCCCTTAGACAATTGCCTTGATGCTCTAACTAAATGCACTACATAGTATGAAATTAAAATTACGAGTAGCCTGTCTTCTAGCGAATGGTAGAAAATGACCTGTGATCTGTCCCCATTACTCTTACTCAATACATTATTATAGATTTATGGCATTCCACAATGTGAACTTGGGTGGTTTGCAAAGACATGATAATTGTGCCACCCTATCGGGCACAGCAAAGTAGGTGAGAGGCTTTAGTTTGAAGTCTTAGCTTAAGAAAATATACTATCTACACACAGCAACTAAGCATTCTCTTTTAAAATGTTCCAGAACGGTGACCTCTGCATATCGATACTGCACCCGCCGGTGGACGACCCGCAGTCGGGCGAGCTGCCGTGCGAGCGCTGGAACCCGACGCAGTCCGTGCGCACCGTCCTGCTGTCGGTAATCTCGCTGCTCAACGAGCCCAACACGTTCAGTCCGGCGAACGTCGACGCCAGCGTCATGTACCGCCGCTGGCGCGACTCCAAAGGCAAAGACAAGGAATACGAGAACATTATCAGGTGAGTCGCTGACCTTAAACAATTACACAAGCTGAATTTTAATATCTTTGATGTTACCTTATACTTATCTGGCCACTGCTGGGTCTCTATTAGGGATTCTCATTTTAACCTAATCTCAGCTTCTTCTACTTATACCAACTTTCATGCACCGTTGGGCTTCCTAGTTTTGAAGACTGGTCAAGAATGATTGACACCACTTATGCATTGGATTATGGCTTAAATTGTATGTTTTGAATTGAATAACGATGCGCATGCATTCATGTGTCTTGGCTTATTTAAGAAATGACATCAGGCTGTCTCTACAGTAATTATTTGAAGTGAAATAAACCCACTGCCCTCATTAATAAATACTAGGTAGGTACTATTGGATATTATTTGCTAGTGATGAAAGGCTATGAAACGACCGGTATTCGTAGAATTCGTAGCCTAAACTGTGTTACCAGTAAGTTGCGTAAAAGCAACGAAGAATTGTTAGTAATTGTAAGTAGGTATTAACACTGATCATTATTATTTTCTGTTACTTACACGACTCGGCAACAGTTATGATATCAATGAAAGTTAAATGCTACTACAAAACTTGTGTTGGGTTCTTCATTCTTCCGCATCCGCGCTCTAAAAAGCTACTTATCAAGCTTTTTAGAGCGCGGATGCGGAAGAATCATACCTAGGCTATTAACTGGCCTCATTCGACCTGCGTCATACCACTCAGCAGTGATGCTTAGCTGAAAAGATCTCTCTCTCTCTCTCGCTATGTCTTTCGGTTGTTTCAGTCCACGGTTAATCTGGACCATTGCTTGTTGGTTTTGTCCAGCTCGTCCCGCATCCAAGCTGCCGAAAATTTCAAGCCTCACTCATCCAAATCCATTGTTACCATGTGACAAAACAGTGCCGTCGTTTGGTGAAAGTAAAATAACACAATGAGTTCATTCGGTCGCGTCCTCGTTTCGCTGAATCTGTAACTAAGTCGGTCCAAATTGAATACTGAAGGTGACGTGTATAATTACAAACATTTTGCCTTATTTTGGTTTGACTCGACTGACTATAGTTATTCATCATTATCTATTGAAGGAAGTAAATTTATGTATGTTAGCTAATTAAATATGTTCCATGATTTGGATTGGTGATCGCAGAGTTGCTTATGAGAAGGCAAAGACAGAACTGGTAGTGTTGATGACTAGTGCATGCATCCCAGAGGGGTAATTGCGTAACACACGATCAGTAGCAATGGCTTTCATTTTGACAGTTCAACAACATACATTGCGTTATTTACGTTGTTGAGCAGACGAATTTTTCGAACATACGAAGCATTAGATTAGCAATATCTTTCAAAATGATTGAGATTGATAGTGTGTTACGCAATTAGGATGCTGTTAAGCTGTATAAAAACTATGAAATGACCGCCTTTGTTACTAATCTTCTTATATATAAAAATAAATCGCTAAATGTGTTGCTAAGCGCAAATCTCGAGAACGGCTGGACCGATTTCCCTAATTCTTTTTTTTATAATATTCCGTGAAGTACCAGGATGGTTCTTACGGAGAGAAAAAAAAACAATTGTTCGAAAAAAAAATAATTGCATCCGTGCGAAGCTGGGGCGGGCCGCTAGTTACATATACTTACATATAATGTAAAATGCGGTCACGAGTACTTCAGTTCAGTTGTTATCGTTTATTGCAACGTTATCTCGTGTTATTAACTTATAATATTGGAGACAAATGTTCTTAGTTATGTGCTTTGTTTTACAGGAAGCAAGCCCAAGTGGCGCGCACCGACGCGGAGAAGGAAGGCATAGTAGTACCCCTTACGTTAGAAGATTATTGCATTAAAACACAAGTCAAATCGACGACGCAGGAGCCACAGGTTTGTTCACATTCTATATTGATCCAATACATTCTTTATTGTAAAGGTTAACAATCATACGATCCAAACTGATTAGTGATGGCTAAGAAAAGTATTCCATGACTGCGGATAACTTTATCAGCCGTTCCGCAATAAACTATATAAATTAAAATGAACGGTATATTTGTCACAAGGTCAAGGTTTGTCAGGTACTTGCGTTGCTGAGATCGATTCCCGGCCCAGACTAAAATACTGGATTTGTAAGTTCCTAATGGAAGTCCGAAGTTTGGAAATTCGTTAGTTAATAAGTTTCCCAATACATGGCACCTAATCCCACCAATGATGGAAGAAGTCTTTGGGGAATACACAAGCTATTCTGTGTCTGTTTTAATTACGATATACGTACTATGACTCCATTTTTAGTCATCTAAATGATTTGATGGCAGCATATTAGCAGGCGCCGCATAAACGATGCTCTTGTTTTGAACTCAAAGGTGAATCACTATACAAATCTTGTGGACGAGATCAAATTATTAAACAGATAATAGAATGTCCACTTTTAAAAGCATTATTTAAACCGAATGTCAAACAGTTATCAAGATTAACGAAAAGCTCGCTAGGAAACAAGTCTCAAATGCATTGAAACGTCACAAACAAGTTCTATAGCGGTTCAACTTCAAAACGACATTGATTGTATTTTTTTTTTTTCAGTTGGATATGACAGACTTCTACGACGACGATTATGACGACCTCGACACGGACTCTGACGAGGAAGTGGACGGCGGCGAAGGGGACGGCGACGACAGCGGCAACGGCGAGTCGTGAGGCCGCGCCCCGCGCCCTCCCCGCAGCCCGCCAGCCCCGCGCGCCCGCCACGGATAGGCCACCCCGGTAACACACCCAACACACGGATACGATCCTTTACCGCCCTACAACACCCTGTAACTACTCATAACTATGTAGAACTCGTAGAACCTGCTCTGTTCTTACTTTCTTAAAACAGTTACGGAGCTTCGTTTCAACCATCACCGCCTCCTCAGCAATTATAAAATTAAAACGTTAGTTCCTTTTTATTAAATTGACTGAAAACCAATCAGTATTGAATCGCGTCGTTTCTTTTTTCCTGACATGCATACTTTTACCTATAATAATATGCTAAACTGACGAATTTCAGTTTCCTTGCACTTACTTATTGCCAAGGCTATATGCTGCATAGTCGTGAGTTGTTACTTCATTTAACGACTGACTGCCCATGCGTGCTACAGCCGTCTTCCGTGGTTATACAGTCGGGTTATACAACCGATATTACATGCTTTTGCAGTGTTAACATTAGTCCAATTAATCTATCAACTACTTGAGGTAAATTCTGACAATTTTAGAGTCATTTAATACTGTTCGTCTTTCTCAACTTTGTTTTATATTCTATTTTGCTTAAAAAGCGCGTATCTCCAATATTTTAAACTTATTTTAAAAGTTGCGATATTTTACAATGCAAATATGTTTACTTTTAAAACCCTTGTAGTGTATAAAACACATCCATTCGAATAATAGTGTCAAAAGCGACGCTTTTCAATTATATATATATTTTTACTTGAATTGTTAACTTACTTACATCAAACTCGATTTAAAACAATGGATTGTTTTTACCGTGTGATTACCAACAATTCAATGATAAATGACATTTATTTCTGTAAATTGGTTTTAACAAACATTTTTCCACTTCAAATAATAACGTAATTTTTTTAAACTAGATGAGGTCGTATGAATTAAAAATAGTGCATTGGGAAAATCCCTAATTTTAGACGAATATCCTAAAGAACTTAAGCTCTCCGAGATTTTGACAAGACGCCGTCATTTATTAGCCTAGCATCTCGACCGCATGGCGACATTACAAATCCGCAGGAATTTCGGATTATTGTAATTATTTTCCCTAACCTATTTCAAGATTACCCCAATGCAGAGGAATCATTTACTAAGAAATTGAGATTTATACTCAGAAAAAAATATTAGACGACAGAAATTATAATATGAATAATAAAATAATCTGTATAACGGAAAATATGTAAAGATTCCTCTGAATCTATTATAACTTGAATAATGATTATTATAAATATCGTGTATCTAAACAGTAGAATATTCAACTATTTTTGAAAATCGTATATTAATTATAAATTGTAAACAATTGCATAATTTAATCAGACTATTTAATGCATTTGAATAGTTAATTACGTTTATTATTTTCAGTTGTCCGTACCACTTGCCTGAACTGGATAGTTAATATTAATTTTATTATAACAGTGAATGAGTCATTCTTGTTTCTATTATAATATTATATCTCTATGGCTTATGTGGTCGATATGTAAATGTTAGAATCTTTCTGAAATAGACATAGATAGACATAGATATTATTAGTTTTTGTTTATATTATGTGTAAAAATACTTCTGTGATTGTAAAACATTATTGCCTGAATATTCGTTTGTCTTTATGTTAGTTTTATTAATTATTGATTATTAGAATCACTAAAAGGTAAAAACAATAATTTCTGGCATTTTAATTTCTGAATCACAGTCATATTATTATTTATCTCATAGTAGTTACAATTTGTGTGGTATTTATGGAGTTATAAAGAACTGGCAAATCAATGTAGCTATTTAGTACTATAACATTGTTTTGTGTTCATAAACGGATGATTTTTTTTACAGTATCGAAAATTTTACAGGGTGTTCTACCCACGAATATAAACTTTCACTATGGGACCACCTCTGAAATCACGAAAAAAAAATCTGCAGTTTCATACATTTTGGTCACTTTAGTATTAAACAGCAGATTTTTTTTCGTGATTTCAGAGTTGGTCCCATAGTGAAAGTTGTTCATATTCATGTGTAGAACAACCTGTAAAGATTTCGACACGGTAAATAAAACCATCCAGTATATTAACAACGGTGAGCATTGGTACACGTTAGAGCATTCACTTGACAAAATTGAACATTGAGGACAACACTCAATGTTCAACGTGATTTATAAAATACCGAACTAAGTTGTGTAACCTTTCATTGAGCAGAGTCAACGTGCAAGCAAAATACAACGCAAGTACGACGGAAAATGGCATGCAAAATAGGAAAGAATGGTACAACATGCTCATTTCGTCGAACTCTGCATGGAGAAAATGAAAATGGTTTTTTTTTAATTGAGCTTTTGCTTGTATAGTACTTTTTTATAGGTGCAAACATAATGTGTAAATGCTTTAGTGTGTACTCATTCTTTATAGTTTCCATGCTTCATTCACTCTTTTGACCCTTGACAAATTCAGTATGTACAGATGCTATAGTTCAGAACTTTCGATGATTCTGAAGTATGCTCAAATCATATTATGATAATACTAAAGAATATACAGTACATTAGTAAGAATGTTTAGTGATTCATGAACGAAATTATTTGTAATGTATATTAAGAAAAAAATAATTTTAATGGTTAGTGTGCACTAAGTTAAATTTATATAGATTTGTAATGTACTACTTCTATGATTTGTAATTTTAAGAGTAGACTATCTGCGACTTTGGCTTCTAAATTCATATTAAAGCTATTATGTAACATGTTATCTCCGATCGCGATGCTATTTCGTAATATTTAGTGTGTCTGCACACGGACCACTCGCAACAACTACAAGTGGACAGGGACAGCCACCTATCAGGGGTTTAGCTAGTGGCCGCCACTGCATAGCTGCTGTTGGCCACGCGCCACGTCCGCTGGGTGCAACATTGTGGCCGCGCTGACCACTGGTCGCTGTCACGAGTAGACCGTGTGCGCGCCAGCCTTAATGCGTTATAGATCCTACATAAACCTTTTGTCACAGTCAGAACATAATATTTTCGAAATCCTGCTAAAATCGTCCAAAATTTATTCATTAGTTAAATGTAAGATAGAGTAAGCGGTGTGGAAAATTATCGTAGGAAAATTCACGATGAGAATGTTAATTACGTATTAAATAATAAACAGAATGTGTTTGGATGAGAAACGCTATTTTTTAATTACTCCCTATAATTATTCATAATTGGAAAAACCCACACTCCTTGCCTTTGAAATTTCATGTAAAAATCATCAAATAACAGTTTAATTATCAATGAAAGTTAAACCACAAGTTGATAAACTTATTAGATAAGTACCTATGTGCATGACTGGCGGTATGCAGAAGTGATGAGATGATAAAACGCCATCACGATCAATATCCAAATCTGGCAGATTGAAAGATAAACAACACTAACCGACCCGTGTCCACGTGGTCTACGCAGTTGGATTGAGTTTCATTTTGTTGCAAGAGCACTACTGCGACATCGCTATTCTCTCACAGTATAACTGAATTAGTAAGTAAACAATTTCTCATCACGTTCAAAGACATCTTCAGCTCCAAAAACATCGTGTTGAGAATAAGACGTTTAATTTCTTTTGACTATTCATACAGTAATAGTAGTTAATTGGTTGCTTTATGCTAGAAAGCTAAGAGTAGGTAACTAAGATGCAATAGCAAGCGACGATAGCTCGAAAACTAGCACCCCGCCTTGGATTTATTTTGATAATTTAAAACAGAAATAGGAGTTGCTTTGTCGACTTATGCCGAAAAGCAGAAGAAATAAGAACCAAGTGCGAGTAATATTTAACACTACATACAAAATAACGGCAAAAATATCACGTTTGTTGTATGGGAGCCCTTAAATATTTATTTAATTCTGTTTTTAGTAGTAAGTATTTTTTGTTATCGCGGCAACAGAAATACACATTCTGTGAAAATTTCAACTGTCTAGCTATCACGGTTCATGAGATACAGCCTCGAGACAGACAGACGGACAGTGGAGTCTTAGTAATAGGGTCCCGTTTTTACCCTTTGGGTTTGGTACGGAACCCTAAAAACTAATGCAGGAGCGAGCTCAGCGAGCTCGATCCCCCGTCAGCCAGGCAAACTGCCAGTGTCTGGGTAACTGGATGGGTAGGAGGGCCCTAGGATGAGGCATTGCAGGCCTAGGCGGAAATCCGGGGCTGAGCATAGCCCATGAGTTGAGCCTTGCTTGGGTAAGTTAGGCCAATTATGTGACTTATATACAGACGCCAGCACATCAAGCTACCCGAAACTGCCAAAATTTCCCAATCAACTTTGAACCTTATACTTTAGCGATAGTTGAAAATCTATTAAAGAAATTTGACAGATTGTAGTAGCTTGATGTGCTGGCGTCTGTACTTGTCACTGAACGATAATTGAAAGGGTAACAGAATGAGATCTGAGTTACTTGGAAGACAGGAAGATCCATACTCAGTAGCGCCTTTAGCTCATAACTGGTTTCATTTTCAACTGATATAATCAAAGACAAATGGGAATATTTAATAGTAAGTTGTAGTACCATACATACATACTTCTGTCAAATAATAAAATCGACTATTAATAGTTTTTTTTTTATTATTATTAATCGATATACCAAAAATGTTACTGTTTCTGCGTGGAATGGAGTACACTGCAAAACGTCAAAATATGATGGCAACACTGGATGAAACGTCATTTGGTCATTTGCGTCATAGATAGATAGACGGTCTTGTAAACAGTCATAGATTTTCGAAGTTTCTACGAAAAGCATTCCAACCAAAACAGTTTTCCAACACTTGAATAAGTTTTAATGTTCTATTTTATAAGATTTGACCTTTATTTTTATGCAAAGCAATAGAAAATAAAAATGAGTTGCGTCAGTGAATTGTCACAGTCTAATGAGTATCTTAGTTTTAGAAGCAGCATTCCTCTGAGAAAAATAGTCGTCGACTCAGACGGATCCAAGGTAAACAAACTTAATCAAAAATAAAAACGATATCTATCGAATTTGTTTAGTAAGGATAAGTTGCCTGACCCACTTTCTAAATACTGTGGGTATCTTCTCAAATTTCTAAAGTGATAATTTATGAGTCCCTATCAATTTCGCGGTCTAAAAACAGAAAATAAATCTTTTTTTCAGCGCAAGGTTCTCAATAACATTAAGTTATCTAGTTTATTTTTTAATACACCGTTATTTATCACCTATTTATCTAGTAAGTCTATGAATTTAAATTTTATTAAGTACACAAATTAACGAATTTAAGTTTTATGGCATTATTTAGATATTTTACTACAATAAATAAGTAGTCAAGATTAAATTATAAAAATTGATTTTGGTAGATAAACGCCTCAAATTTTATAATATTTAGCACTTATTGTTATTTCCAATAAATTCTTACGCATAGACAAAGGCTTTGCACTTGATTTTATTGGGTTTTTTCAGCGTGGTCAACATTTTTTAACAAGTACTAATTCGTTAAACTTTCATAAAAAATGTAGGCTTACTAATATACTATGTGCCCCATATTTAAGTTTTTTTTTTTCAGATTGTTATTTGCTACCAGTAAGCTAATAATGCAATTGAAAAATGTGTAGTTAGACATTGTGTTAAGATTTTTATTTTTCGTTATACAAATTTAAATTTGTACACTTAGGTACTAGATAAGTAGGTGATAAATAACAGTGTAGGTATTTTAAAAAAAACTACATAACTTAAGATTATTGAGAAATATGCGCTGAAAAAAATTTAATTTTCTGTTTTTAGACCACAAAATTGATAGGGAATCTTAACCGAAATCTAATTGTTTACAACTTTCTCAGGCTTGGAGAATTTTCGACAGTGGGCCAAAATCTGTAAGCTGTCCCTTGATATGTCTGCCGCCAGTGTCCGGCACCGCCGACGTGTTTTTCCAGCAAGTCTTGGGACTTGCAACAAGGGGGGTCAGAGTTATTGCTGCTGAACCACCACCATACTGGAACATGAAGGAATGGTGCGATGGCTTCAAAAGACTCATTGACTACCTTGAACTTGACAAAGTTCATGTTTTTGGAGCTTCCTTAGGTTGTTTTTTTTTTCATATTATTGTACAGCATGATAGGAAGTTACATTCTGCAGTTTTTTAAACACACCAAGTTTATCAATAGAAAGTTCACAATAAGTAGCAGTAAGTGTCATTACAGTAATTTCCATAATGAGTGAACAAATTCCAATCAAAACTAATTTTAGGGACAATACAATAATTACAAGTTTGTTGTTTATACAGTGAAGCAAAATGTCAAACAGTAGATAAGTTATCAGCCTGTTTTTTTTTTTCTATTAACAGAATATTAAACAATAGGCTGGCAACTGTCTTAATTACTTATTTCATAGTCAACCTCTAATTTTAATGCACAATTATTTTTCAGGTGGATTTATAGCACAAAAGTTTGCAGAATTAACAAGTAACTGTCCCCGTGTTGCATCTCTCGTTCTGTGCAACACATTCACAGACACATCAGTGTTTGAATACCATGACTCCTCAGCCCTCTTCTGGCTTCTGCCTTCATTAGTGCTTAAAAGAATGCTCATGGGCAATTTCACAACTGATAAAGTTGACAAAAGGATGGCTGAATCTATTGACTTCATGGTTGAAAGAGTAAGATATTTAAAAAATATATATTATATGAGCTCAACTGTCACTAATGTGACACAATTACTTTTTCTATTGTTAACGACAAACTTAATAAGCCTGCCTATCAGATGGGTTATGCAGCTTTAGTAATAATAATTTCTTCATGCTGTACTGAGCAATAATGTAACTTTAAAACCATTGACATAAATATTACTAGCTTTAAACAAATATATCAACTTGAAATCTTGTAACATATTATTGTTGTCCTGTAGCACAATTCCTGTTCTTACAATTTATGTTTGCAACAACCAGAATCGTAGATTGTCTAAATTGTCATTTGAATGTTACTTTATTTTTATCTTAGATTCTTATCTTTAAAAAACTTAATTGTTTTTAACTTGAATCTCTAAACCAGTCTTGAGTCATGCACAATGGTTCAAGTGGACCAAGTGCGGAAACCAAACCCATAACAAAGACCCAGTCATGAGTTAAGCCTCTTCTTAATTCGCAACAGTCACAAACGTCTAGACATGTCTGGTGAAGTCTAGCTTTGACGGGCAACAACGCGAGTCACACAGCATTTCTGGCGACATCGATAATGGTGAAAAAGCTCGTGAGACAAGATGTCTGGCGACGTTGGTACCGCCCGACTTCACTAGCGAAGCGACTCGTCTCGCGGGACATTAGTGAATACAAGCCTACAAGGCCTTATACATCAAGACTGGCTTGGAACCGTCATAGTTGTTTTAAATGTTACTTGTCCTGATTCTTATCTTTAAAAACGCTTGCTTATTATTTTTAGCTGGAATCCCTAAACCAGTCAGAGTTAGCATCAAGATTAACTTTGAACTGCACACCTTGTTACATAAAACCTCAAGCATTGGTTAACTTGCCCATCACTGTAATGGATGTGTGGGACGAATGTGCCTTAAGTTCTCGTGTTCGCGAGGACCTGTACAAGTCATATCCTCAAGCAAAACTAGCCCATTTGAAAAGTGGCGGTAACTTCCCTTACTTGAGCAGAAGTGATGAAGTCAACCTGCATTTATTAGTGAGTATTTTGGCGACTTTGGGTTTCTTTTACAATGTTATTCATATTACCAGCGACAAGTTGTACAAATATTGGAAAATGAATCCAATGTTTGTACAACCTGTAGAAGTTAAAGTAAATACACCTTTGTATTTTTAATACCAAACACTTCAATTCATTTAGGGGGGATGCGCCTTGGTAGCCCTCGATATTCGATTTACTTCTATTGAATGACTATTTCGAAATAACAATGAATAGAATTTTAACTTAGAGGGTTGAATTGATAATTTTAACGATTATAATTCTGTAGTCATTTTGTTTCGCGCGCTAGTCATATTTTGTTAAACATTTAACCTGACAGTGACCATTTCGTGGGCTACCCTGGCGCTTCCCCCTTTAGTGGAACATGTGAATCGAACTTAAAGCGAAAGGATTTTTGCGCTGAATGTCAACGGTATTTTTGTACTTGTTTTAGATTCATTTGCGACAATTCGACGGTACAGATCTCTCAGCGTCGTATCTCAGTCTTCACAAAATGCCAGCACCTACAAATCTTGCCCAACCTGAGGAAGGCACAGTCAGCTACTTCAATCAGAGAGAAAAAATAGTGAAAATATCTTAAAAAAAAAAAAACATTTGAAATCCCTGTCACAATAATACAGTTTTCACTTGTTTGGTTTCTTTAAATCCACTTGATATTTCATCGATAATAATTATTATAATTCAATATGTAAATAACAGTAATCTAAATTTAGTTTTAAAACAAGTTTTTTTATGTGCACCCATGCATTTATATACAACTGATACGCCATGGACAGTCAAATGTATTTTTTTTTATTATATAGCTTAGGAAATGGCTATTGTTTCCTTTTATATATTTTTTTTTTTTTAAGTTTTAAGGATTGCCAAAAAGTGGGTGTAGTTGCTTTATTACATTAGATGGTATCATTAGAAAAGAGTGATGCTGATGAATGTAATGTAAGATATTTTTATACTTGTATCTACTTTGAACTGAAGGAAAGAACAGTTTGCCTCCAGGAAATTCAGTATATACAAAAAAATAACTTTTTACAGACTACAGTCTACACAGAACAACCATCAAAATTATAATATTAGTGAGGAATTCATATTCGTGGATTTAATAGCCAGTTATGGAAAGTTCAGACAAAATGCCAAGAAGAAACTTGATATTTATGATATACCTGCCGCTCTCCATCATCTATCTGCCTAGCCTTTTCCCGACTACCTATGTTGGGGTCAGCTTCCAGTCTAACCGAATGCAGGTAAACACCAGTATGAGTATTTTACATGGAGCGACTGGCTATCTGACCTCCACAACCCAGTTACTGGGTAATACGATACCCCCACGGACCAACCGCGGCAAGCGTAGGTTAACCTGATCGATCGACCTAAAAGTACTCTGTGGATCGACCCGTGCGGCTGTTATTACTTCGCCACAAGCTGTAAAAAAGCTTGAATGAGCTATCAGTAGTGCCAATTCCTTAGTATCAGATTTCAGTAATTATCACATTGACAGAATAGCAACATCGGCTTAGCTTGCCATTTATTAAAAATATAGATTTTGACAGAATATATCTGCTGATATTGTTCACGATATTGTTACACTATGTAACAATTTGAATTTAACCTTATGGAAGCTTATGAGACTTATTTATATTTTATTTCGATTTTGGCTATTGTTGTAGTTATGAAAATAAATATTTTTATATGATTTTTTAAAGTTTTATTTTCTCCAGAGTTATTTCACAATAAATAACTTAAGATGACCACTAATGAGATATGATTTACTTTATAAATATTGCATATCTGTACATTAAGATTTAACACACTTGGAACTGACTGTATTGTACAATATATGAAAATAAATGCATTTTATTGCAACTGTCTAGTTTTCATTCCAAACTAGTCCCTAATGCACCAAGTTACATAACAAAGTTTCATAGCTACATTTGAAATGCAGAGACAATCTTAACTTTTTTTAAAACAGGTACTAAGTAGCAGTTTCTATGTGTCCTTTTCTATTTTTTCTAGCTTATGTAATTGTTGCGTGTGGTAGTCTTTCTTCTCTTTGTGAGACCTCAATGCCTTTTCTCTTTCTTCATCGTCTGAGAAGTATTCTGCTAAGGAGTCATCAAAGTTAGCTATGGCTGGGCCCGCCAAGGGGGAACCTTTTTCTGTTAACGAGTTAACTTTGACTAGAGGCTCCTCATACTCGTCGAGTTGGGGCACATTGTTGGCCTGTGTGTTGTGTGCTGTAACTGTAGAATATATTGACATAGCCTGGAAAGAGAAGTCTTGTTAATATCACACAAACATACGTACAATAAAGAGCAATATATAGTGTTAGTAACAGGAATAGCATTTTTTTCCCCGGAAATACCCGAACGCACGGCGGCCGCACGAAAGTTTTTGTCGACGACGTTCGGAGATTCCATTTAAAAGTTATTTCCTAAGTAATAGAGCGCAATTTTCTATAATAGTGTGGTCCTCGCTATCGCAACTCAAGAATTCGTGGTCAAATAAACGCGTCCTCATTTTTTTAAAATTCGCAATCCTTCATATGTTTGAAAGAGTTATGCAATTACCCCACAGAGCTCCATGAATTTAAAACAAATAGTTTATTATCCAATCCAATGCACAAAGTACCTGGGCAACTAAGTTGGATACGTCTCCTGCGTTCGCCGGTAAGATAAGAGTGTTGTTCGTCCTCGCCAGCTTGTTGAACGCCGATACATACTGCTCAGCCAGCGTCAGCGAAGCGGCATGCTTGCTATCCTGTGAAAAGAGGTTGTATTTATTTATTACCCCAAGCTATTGAAACATTTTAATAACAAGCTTATAATTAAATGCGCTAAAAAGAATAATATAAACTTTTCCTTTATAACTTTTACTATCAACTTATAACGCCATTACACAAAATATGATATAAAAGCTTGTCGACTCGTAATTACTTGATTGAAAATTAAAATCAATAAGATCAAGTTATTTAATTTACTTGTTTATCTACACAGGTAAATCTCGCGACAGGCTTTTATATCGTCTAAATTGTGTGATGACATTATATGTTGATAGTAAAAGTAATTCTTCTTTTTAGCGCATTTAACTAAAAATTTGTTTTAAAAAAAGGTTTTTTACTTTTAATTAATTTTTTACTTTTTAGTTATCGCTGGACAGGTTTTTTGTTTTTGGAGTTTAACTCGCATTCGTATTCTTAGCAAGTCCTTTCATTTGATATCCTTATTGTAGGAAAGCATTAAAAACTTAGTCCGCCATCTTGGGTGTTCCGCCATGTTGGATTTAGAATGACGTCACACAGCTAACCATGCATTGTCATCCAAACTAAACGTGTATACAAAATTTCAGCTCAATCGGTTGAAAATTGAGTTGCAAGAGTCCACCCGAACAAACATAGTTACTTAAATTGCAAGTTAAATAAAAGCTTGTAAAAAGACGCTTAACGAAGCCGAGAGTTGCTTAAATACTCAAGTGAGTAAAAAATTGCAATGTGATACAATTTTCGTTGCAATTTTTTACAGGAAACTTTTTTTCTGGGAACTTGTTATTCGAGGGTTGTTGGTGGTAGTTAGAGAACAAACACACACACACTCACATTATGTTTGATATGCACGTGTTTCTGTGACTAATAAACCTATTTTTCTTTCTTTTTCATCTAAACCCCACACATAAATATTGAAAAAATATAAATAAAATAAATATTCCATCCATTCAATATTGCAGAGATTGAACAAGAAATAATAAACTAGACCTCTGCTTTGGATTAATCTAACTGGCGCACGTTCGTTATTTTATTTCTATACAAGTTGCAGACGTCAATACGAAAATAAATTAAACTGCGTATATCTAATGACGTTTCCAGGCTGAACAACAAAAACCCAATCAAATATATCCAATAGTTTAGTCAATAAAACAAGTCAAAGATTGGAGAAACCCATAGTTGCGTCGGCCCATCACTACTATTTTTAGTTTGTTTGAAAAAAATCACTTTTTTTAATTTTGATGCTAATATCGAAATTCCCAATATACGTGTCAAGGTCTAAATAAATACTTGCATAAGCATAATCAGCCTATAATGTTCAGAATGTTGGGACACGGGCCTCCTCTTTGTGAGTGGGAGTGGGCCGGCCCGTAATCCACCACGCCGGCCCAGTGCGGGTTGGTAGATGTCATGTCTTCAATTATTTTTTTTGTTCCTAGGACATGCCGATTTTCTCACGATGTTTTTCGTCATCATTTTGAGAGCAATGGTGATGAAACAATTTACACAAAGTAAAGCGCCTGTCTGGGTTCGATCTTACGACCTAAAACTCGTAAGTCGCGGCCGTTACCACTGGGCCAGCACTGCTCTCTGCTCTACTAAATACTTGGATAAATCCTAATAATGGTAAATCCAACTGACCCGTAGAGCGAGCGCACCGCCAACGACCTTGAGTCCCTTTGCGCGCGCCTCCGCGACAGCAAGCATCGCCTGCGCTTCACCAGACGCCTTGTTTATCTGCTCTTGTTTCTCGGCCTCTGAAAGTTTTTTAATAATAATTTTAAGAATTTATTTGGGTAATCTGTTATATCCTGCCTTATGAGCAAGCATAGTGCCAATTTTGTAGCCTACAAATTAAGGGGGATGCGCTAGGTAGACCGCGAAACTCAAATTTTCTTACGTTTTTTGCAATTTGCAGGTCAGTTTCAGGTTGTACTATTATATAACACAAACTCGCGAATCAAAATATGATTCGCGAGCGTAACAAGTATTTATTTACAGAATTATAATCATTAAAATCATCAATACATCCCTATAAGTTCATAATTATAATCCCATTGCATTCATTGATATTTCATGAATAGTCATTCAATGATCTATTTTTTGTTACTTACTATTATGAAATAGGTCTTATCTCAAAGTTGCAGTTGTTATGCACGAGAAGCTTTTGAATTTTACTAAGTGCATATGTCGCAGCCAACTGGTTAAATTAGCCGTTCAGTTAACTGCCTGGCCTTTAGAAGTGGTGCTCGCCTCGCTTCGCTCTCTCGGCTCGCACGCGGTTATTCACAGTTCTAACCTAACCCATTTAGTGGGAGAGCCCTGGCTTAGTTACTGCGACCAATTCGGCTCGCACGTGATTGGTTACAGACTTCCAACCTAAACTGTAATTGAATATTATTCAGGCCGTTAGTTGAACGGCCGCCGTTTAGTTAAAAGGCTAGGCGGTTAACTGAACGGCTAATTTAACCAGTTGGCTGCGACATATACATTTAGCGTTTGGACTGTACCTGACGCCAATATTCTAGCTTGACGCTTGCCCTCGGCGACGTTAATATCGGCGGCTCGTACTCCCTCGGACTCCAAGATGGCTGCTCTTTTCCGCCGTTCAGCTTCAACTTGCATCTGCATAGCCTCGTGCACGCGCGTCGGTAGTTTAATATCCCCTGTAAATATTAATTTAATAGTATGGTGAGGGAACAGTTGCTTGTTGTTTACGCTACAATCACATCCATTGATTGTGGAATAGTTCGGCTTCTTGCTTACACTTGAAAAGATGGAACTGATGTAAAACAGGAATCCCCACCAAAAAGGTCATAAACGTAAAAAAAAGAAGACAAGTGCGCCAATAAAATAATTTGTAATTAACATTAATGAAACATTGTGTAATATTAGGTGTTTGAGGGAACCATAACAAGCACGCACACTTTCAACTTTGTAGGCTTTATAGATTTTTCCGAAAGGGTGATCAAAAGTAACTCGAAATGGTTTGCGAGATAACACACAGGTGTGTCTTCACGGAACTTGGCTTGACACACATAAAGAATCTAGAGTATGGGTGATGAAAAATCAGAAAATGTCTAATTTTGGACATAATTATTAAAACACGCTTACGAATTTCATATCGCAGACATGTGATGCCCCAAGCTTCACTGGCCTTGTTGATGGCATCCACAATGCCCGTATTCAGAGATTCTCTCTCCCTGAACACTTTGTCAAGAGAAATTTGACCAAGTTCAGAACGCATAGTTGTTTGAGCAAGCTGTGTTATAGCAAACTCAGGATCTTCAACACCATAAGATGCTGAAATAATAAATAAAACTTAAATAAACTAGAAAAGTTTGCAAATTCTTATTTATTTAAATTCCATAATAAGAAATCAATTTCTTATGTTAATTGTGTTAAATATTTCAGAAGTTAAGCACTTCTTCTATTTACTTGTTGAGCCCAATATAAACATAATGTGTGTTATGGTGCGGCCAACAAGAGAATGCATTCTTGACACCTGTCAGTTTCAAACAGATGAATATGTGTTTTGAGAATTTGATTTTTATTTAGCCACTAGAATTGTTGCACTGACAGGTGTCAGGAAAGCTATAATAATAAGTTTATTATTGCTTCAGTTTACAAAAAGGGGTATAGTGTTTGGAGCCTCCTTTTAAGCAAACAATGCCTGTGTTAGGAGACTCCGCTCTTCCATAGTACAGCATTTTTACTTATTCTAGTTAACAAAACCGTATAGGTACTTACAAAAAAATAGAAGATAATAGAGATAAAAATTAAAAATTATTTGAAAATGAAGCTATGAATAATAAAAAGTCAGGAAGCATAACTATGAACAAAATCAACGAGAAATTCGGCTCCAAACATAGACATACATAGACAAAATACCTCCAGTATTCGAACGAAAGAATATACATGCAAATATGCCAATCAGCTGCGCTCGCGTCAAGTGTTGTATTCCGGCTCGCGTAAAGCGTTGTGCGCGGCAACCTTTTCGGCAACGCCCATCGCTGTAAACATTCGCGTGGTGCCATTTTTAACCGACTTCAAAAAAAGGTGGAGGTTCTCAATTCGGTTGTATTTTTTTTTTTTTGTTTCTTACCTCAGTACGCCGTCATTTATGAATGGATTTGGAAAATTCTTTTTTTATTTGAAATGACATACTTTCAGATTGGTCCCATCTTTGTCAAAATCCAGTTCTGATGATGGGATCCATGAGGAATTGAGGGAACTCCTCAAATATTATAGGCATACATATAGCAATTTTGGTATTTTCATTAACAACTCAAGCATTTGCATTCAGAAAGTATAATTTGGTGAAGTGGAACTGATGATGAAGACCACAGATGGCCATCGGAACTATACTCAATGACAAATATTTCACGGGTAGCGATTCGATTGCTTTATTCGGGAGTGTTTTACTCCACTGTTTGACTATGTACATCCAAAGTTAAACATTCTTTCGTTTTGTCTTATTATTAATTTTGTCTGGACGGAAGCAGAATTGTAAAATAAAAAGCCATTAAAAAGTTATGAGCCAACAAAGATTCGGTTTTTCTTGCTAATTTTAACGTAACTTTGGGCGTAAATAAGTAATAAAAGAAGGATAAAATCTTCAAAACAAAAACCGTCCCGACAAAGATCAATTATCGAAGAGTTCAATAAGCTTTATATGTAATTGATTTATGCAGTGGTTTTTTCAGAAAACTCGATCTTCCAAAGGACGTTTCGTAATTTTTACGCGCTCGTTTTAATATGGAATTATCGTGCATTTCACTCAATAATGTTCGCCCTGGCGCGGTGCGGGGGGAAGACGCTCACGCACACTTGCACAATACTGTCTTGCGCACTTTTCGAACTATTTGGACTCAGTCTGCTGCTGCCGGCTGCGGCCTATGTCGTTCGTTTGTATGTAGACTAAACTCCTTTGCGCTATAAATTATTATCATTCGCACGTGAACACTACATTGACCCCTGGCTTGAACTTTGGATTTCGATACTACCTACATTATCTGTTTGACTTCGCACTACAATTTGGACTTCGTATTTTCATTTGAAATTGGAATTGTTGGTTTGAGTGGACGCTGTATCAGTGAAGTTGTATTGGTTGATTGAGGAACTGGTGTGATTTGTGAACAACTACAAATAAACAATGGGTAAGTCGTACAATTTCTTATAACTAACCTATTTAGGTAGGGACCTCCTTGAGCATATTTTTTGTTATAATATAGGTAACTAACTTCTGCCCGCGTCTTCGTCCGCGTGAAATTTTTTGATCCCCCGACCCACCCCGTCGCATCACATCGCCTTCGCTATTACTACTCAACTCCTAAGGGTCCTATAGCCTTCCTCAAGAGTTGGGCAATCAAATGCAAAAAGATTTTCATAAATCCAACCGATACTTCCAAGATTTGAGCTTTCAAACTAACAAACTCTTTAGCATTATTATTTGTATTATTTTAAAACTATGATATCTTCTAAGATATTCATTGAAATCAAGTGATGTCAAGGGCAATTTTGTTCAACATTAAATACTTGTGATGAATAATGTGTTTATTTCAATAAGGTAAAACATGATGATAATAAAAACACCTTCACACATAATGCATTATTTTAGAACAAATTTGATTACCATAAAAAAGGTTATAGTGAGTCAACCTTATAAGGTAGACATACGCTGTCGCGGCCTTTTTTTTGTACATTTAAAAGGGAACAAATCCGTCAAACATTATTTTTGAGTAACTTTAACCGTTTACGCAGCGTACGCACGCAACGGAAGCTCACAAAAGGAATATATTTTTTTCCGTTCATTTTTCATTGATGCTCGGCTTCTATTGATCGTAGTGTGATGTTATATAGCATAACCTTCCTCCATAAATGGACTATTCAAGTATCGAACACAAAAATATTTTTTCAATTCGAACCAGCAGTTCCTGAGATTAGCGCATTCAACCAAGCAAACAAACTCTTCAGCTTTATAATAATAGATTATATAAAATAAATTATCTTTTAGCTAATACATTTTGTGGCTTTCTGCACAGCTAAGAGCCTAAGACTAGGGGCTTGTGGCTTGAATGAAGACCGGGCGGCGGCGCGGCGCGCGGCCGGGCTCGGCGGCGGCGCGGCGGCGCGGCGGCGGCGTACACACACAAGGTACAGACGCCAGCACATCAACCTAACCGAAACTGTCAGATTTTCCCAATCAACTTTGAACCTTGTGCTTTAGCGATAAAGTTGAAAATCTATCAAAGAAATTTGACAGATTGTAGTAGCTTGATGTGCTGGCGTCTGTACCTTATGTAGGCAAGACGCTCGCTCAGAAAGCGGCGCGCTAGTAACTTTTATTTTGTGCTCCTGGAAATGGGGGGAGGAGTGCTCGAGTAGTATTTAGTAGGTATCCATACATAATTATATCTAACCACTATCCCTTACCTATTCCTAACTCGTGTTGTTTGTATTTTAAGTAGGTAACAAAAATGTATAATACATACATACTTATGTATAAAGTGAGGTTTATAACATAATTTATCGTAAAATCAATGGGCAGTCGTGAACTCGTGAATTAGGTGAAAACGGTGGCCTTTTGATAACGTATGTAGGTATGTACCTGTTTTTATATCGTACTAAGTACTCATATATAGGCATACTTGTACTAGCTTTTCCCCACGCTTTTACCCCCGTTCCCGTAGGGCCGTAGGAATCTATCCCACTGCTCCGCTCCCATGTGTAGTCCCATGCGCAGTGTGATGTTTCATAATCTGTACCTAACATAATCTTTCTCAATAGATAGGCTACCTAACACAAAAAGTCGGCCAAGTGCGAGTCAGACTCGCGCACGTAGGGTTCCGTACCATTTTCTATAAAAACTGCAACAAAATCATGTCTGTTCTATCCCCCCTTAGATAAATGTTTTATTTTAATTTAATTATTTATTTTTAAAGTGAATATATAAATAAATATATATTGAATATATAACTAAATATTCTGTAAATATTTCAAGCGTCTACCTGTTGCCGTTATCAATATCGAGCATACACGAGCAAAAAAATCACGTTTGTTTTTTGGGAGCCCCCTTAAATATTTATTTTATTCTGTTTTTTAGTATTTGTTGTTATCCACACGGAACCCTAAAAAAAGCTTAAACTGGTACCTAGTTTGTAAGATTTGCGCGTTCAAACAAACAAACTCTTCAGCTTTTTAATATTAGTTGGTAGGTACTTAAAAATATTTATTATAAAGACGAAAATTCTTTATTAATATTTATTATAAAGACGAAAATACCTTTTTGTGCTATTTTTTCACTCCTAAACCACTGAATCGCAGGCAAAAGCCAGTACAAAAAAAATGAAAACGGTATATGAATAAATACATTACTTTTATAAAATAAATAAATATTAGTGTGTAGGAAAATATATTACTTTATTATTACAGGGTCAAATTAAATTAGCTAGCGAAATTCTGCAGACGTGATGGTATCGTTCCCTAAACACTATAAAATAAAAATCAAAAAGATTTGGTGTATTTTTTTGGGGGTCAACGACCACTTCTAGATTTGTTACTTGAAGTTTAGTATGAGATAGAAAAATCTGTTTTCTTTTGTTTTATCGTATTGAGAAATCGATACCAACCACGTCGTGAAGTTTAAATAAAAAAAAACTGTAAATTTAAACTAATAATATTACAAGTGTCTCCTACACTGAGTTCGGTCATTGACTCCACTAAAAGTCATAAAATTATTTTATTTTTTTGTTTTATTATGGTTAGATATCGACACCCATCACGTCTGCAGAGTTTCGCTTGCTAATTTAATTTGACCCTGTATATAATGTTGGTTTTTTTATGAAACAGATCCAAAAGAGAATTGGTGAATGGAGAATTGTACCGTAGCTGCGTAGGTATACCTAATTACCTACCGCCGAAGACCGACGCGAGGACGATCGGATCGGATCGCCGCCCGCGCCGGCGCGTCCCCCTGCGCACGGACCGCGCCCCTCGGGCCCTCGCCAGTCCGCTACAAACCTCAACGCCAATGCATTCCATAAATTCTTTCTTCCTTTCACGCCGCGCATTTTTGTTATTATTGATAATAAACATTTATATTTTATTTTATTTTATAGTAGTGTTTCATTAATAGGTATACCTAAACCTATCCTAACACACTACAAAATCACCCTTATAATAATTGAGTAAGCAACTGACAACCCTTGCAATCTGCCGCTACTCACTCAAAGTTACGAGTTTGATACCTACCTACATACCTACCCACCACTACATACCTATACCCCAATAACTTTAGGTAAGTACTTACATACTATATGCAAACAATATTGATGTGTCACGTCTTGAAATTCATATAACTCTAGAACTTACTCAAATTATTATTAATTCGTTTGTAAAAAACACTAGATTTTCAAACAGTAAATAAAAAGATGTGTCAAGATTGTTTACATTTACCTAAAGTTTTTGTGTATTGATAAAAAAATAAGATAGGTAAATAATCTTGAAAACAATATCTAGGTAGTCAATTACTAAGTAATGCGGCATAACATAAACAGTAGGTAATAATAATATCACCCCGCCCGACCGGCTGAGCGTCGGGCGACCGATGACTCAGTTGAATGGCGGTGCATGTCAAACAGAATGTACTAGCGTTATAGTGCATGTGTGCATCGTCTAACGTGTCGTTTCAGTTCGGAACGGTATTTGTGTGTGTTGAACTAGACATTGTGCGTGTAGACTATCGTCTAACTGCTCATCACTGATACCATCTCTGTCAGACACGATGCGAGTTGAGACAGCGTGCTTTTTGGCCGCGCCCACCTGTGAGTTCGAGCTCGCAACTAGTTGGCTCTTAATATGGTTACTACGCAATTTATGTTCGTCACAATGCGTATGGTGAAGCGGAGCTGATGGTGACTTCAGCTCCAGTTCTCCTGGTTCTTACCAGGAGAACTCCTTAACAATTAACGTCCCAGCATCGGGAAAAGCAATATTTTGTAACAGGTGATGAGCAGTTGACATTAGGGTTTGAAACGGTATGCTCTCGAGAGAGATCCCATGAAAGTCGAGGAAAATCCTCTTTGGTAGGCATGTACAGTGTGTTAGTTGAACTCTCTCAAATCAAATGAAACCTAAGTATAGATGATTCAAGTGTTTGAGTCTGAGAGTCATCACTTACCTATACTCCGACTTTTAATTAGCTGCAGTAAAATGACACTTCTTAATAACTCATTTTGGACTGCATTTAGAGATATGCATGTCAAATAAGTTTCGTTTGTTACACTATTCTGTACTAGAAAAACATGGTTTCGTTGATGGCCGCGAAAAAACAAAAAGACGCCAATTTTAGTCATTTAAGTTACACATTAAGCTGTCGTTTTACTGCAGCTAATTAAAAGTCCGACTATAATGCTACCGAGCCGTCGATGGTAGCCACAGCAGTCCTTAACTGTTAGGAATTAGGAGATACGGCAATATGTCGACAGAAACTACTTAGCAGTTCTTGGATAGACGTGGACTTGAAAACAATCGTCTTCATCGTTCCATTTCTCGTAATGATGTAACGGGACGAACAGGTCCCGCATCTGATGATGGTAAGGGCTTGTAATTGTCGAAAGAGCTTGTAATAGGCCTAATTGAATAAAAGTATTTGACTTTCACTTGTCATCAGCTCAGCAGCATGAAGTGATGACTCTCAGACAACACCTATCGGTCCATTAATTGGATTTGGATGTGACAGACGGACAGACAGACAGACACTCGAGTGATCCTATAACAGTACCGATTTTTCCTTTTAAGGTAAGGAACCCTAAAAAGTGAAAAATAAAAAACTTTTTCCAAAAAAAACAACCGACTTCCAACAAAACACTACAAAGTAAAAAATGACTATTTCAGAAGCCGGTGTCAAAAAACGAAAATGCAGAACCAACGACACCGACTTCTGAAATTAAAGTTATTTTTTACTTTGTAGTGTTTTGTTGGAAGTCGGTTGTTTTTTTTTTTGTAAAAAAGTTTTTTTTAAGCTTCAGTTACATTTCTTGACTTTTATTATTCGTAGCAGGAAAGCAATTGTAAGCATGAAAGAGCAATAATGTATCTATTATAAGGAATGCTACAATGCCTACAATGATGCCGATTCCCTTGTTCACAAACTTACTTAATTTAAATTAAGTGCATCTTTTTTTTCACTAACCGGTTGAATGCCGTAATTATAGACACAATTAAAAAGCCATTGTGGCTCGCGTAGATCTACGTTTCAGCATACGAAGGGTTGAGAAAAGTACAGAAGCATTGATGTATTAAAAAAGGTAGATACGGGACAAAGTAAGTCACAGCGCCTGGTCCTACTCAACTAAGTGATTGCCCGTAGTTGGCACTTAGTCGCGCACGGAACATCGTTGATCACACACCTCTTTAATTTCAGTTTTTTTTGTATTAAATACACATCAAAATGAATTCTTGTGCAGCTAAACAGTGTTTTAATAATACAAGGAAGAAAAATAAGACATACGGGATTACTTATCACTCGCTTGTTCAGCCAAAAATGTTAATTTGCTGAAAATTACAATAATATTTAATGTTTGCTTCGCCATGTTCGTGAGAGCGAGATAGATATTACAAACATGCGTGCATGCGTGCATTCTACTAGTCCCTATGTAATGTCCATAAAAATATATAATAAACTACCTGAATTAATAAAAAAAGAAGACAAAATTAATATATTTATAAAAAAACTAAAACAATTTCTAATAAGAAAATGCTATTACAGTGTAAACGAATACTTAAGGACGCGTTTACGAATTGACGCGCTTCAATTTTAGGTATTGGAGTCTTACTACTACACGTGCACGGCTCACACACACAGCGACATGCGCGAAGCGGCGAAATTATGAGTAAACTGACACGACTTGATACTTGAGCCTACTTTTATTTAATTTTTAGGCATGTATTTTTTTAAGCTTACTATGCGTTGTTGTCAAAAAGTTTGTACCGTGAAATGTTCATAAAAGTAGATACCATTTACTTACTTGATTGGTAAGCAAGTACATGCCAAAGTACCTATGTATTAACAATTTGCGCGACAAGCTTTTCGAAAACATATAATTTAAAAAAAGCTTATTTATATTCGTTTTATTTAGTATTTTTAACCGACTTCAAAAAAGGAGGAGGTTCTCAATTCGGATGCTTATACATATATTTTTTTTATGTAAGGGTGTTAGGTTAGATAACTCCGTCATAATAATATATAGACGGACTTGCAAAAATCTTTTTTTGTTCGAAAGAGGTTTAACTTTATTCCGAAATAGACCATTCCGGAATAAAGTGCTGAAGAGTTTCGGAGACAGACAACCGAAGGCTTCAATAAATGCCAGCAAATCAACCGCGATTGCTGCTATCGCATATGTATGCATTGTTTACGCAATCACACAATATAACATCACGCCTGTACCCTCTAAAGGGGTACGCAGATGTGTTTAGTATACCACGGTACACCCTCATTTCTGTCAAAGTTGTTATTGGAGTACCTCTAATCTTGCAAGTAAATTCGGGCATAACTTTTTGTTTATGAATTGATTTAATAATTAACCGACTTCAAATAAGGAGTATTTTTTTTTATGTATGTTCGGGCATAGCTCCGTCATATCTCTATAGACGGATTTGCAAATTCTCTCAAACAAAAGTTTATGAATTGATGTAATAATTAACCGACTTCAAAAAAGAATCAGTAATGATTTTTTATGTATGTTCGGGCATAGCTCCGTCAAATCTCTATAGACGGATTTGCAAATTCTCTAATTTTTTAATGGATAAGGTATTTATTTATTTAATACTTCAAACACAAAAATGTACAGAGTCACACATTTTCTACCAGTCAACCTTTGGGTGATGCAGAGACAAACAATGGTAGGTGCAATAATGAAAAATGAGGAATAAATATTTGGTATGCCTCAGGATAAGGTATACCTTTATAAGGTATAGCTTTATGAATTTTGCTTAAAGTAATTTAAATTTGTGTTGGGCAGGTACAAATAAAAAATAAAAATTGTTTTCCAAAAAAAAAAACATCGGACTTTCAAAAAAAAAAACACTACAAAGTAAAAAATAACTTTTTGGAAGGTGCACCTTCAGGTCACTCCATCAAATCCGGAGGTAAGGTCTCAACATAACTAACAAAACGAGCCCAAACTCGGCACACCTAGCTCAGCTCGTCTATTAGTTCCAGTAGCAGTCTTCGAAGTACACCTGCAGGTCACTCCATCTAGTCCGGAGGTAAGGTCTCAACATAACTAACAAGACGAGCCCAAACTCGGCACACCTAGCTCAGCTCGTCTTTTAGTTCCAGTAGCAGTCTTCGAAGTACACCTTCAGGTGACTCCATCATGACCGAAACGAAATATGAATAATCCCTACTTACTTCTAAAAAAATAATATAAGACTGTGAATAAAATCTTTCATACGATAGTCATACAGAATGCGTGAAGTATCAAGTTTGGTATGTCAAATATTTTCTATCCGTACAGCGATCTTTTTCAGCACAAGCTGCTGCTTACAACCGACACAGAATCCACCCACGACGGCGGCTGAGCGCAGACCAAAGAGTACTTTGTATATACGGAAATAGAGAGCCATCTTGCGCGATTTGAACGATAACATTAAAAAAGCGCCCTCTGCGATTAAAATACTAAACTACATCCGTGTCAGTATTATAATCGCGCGACCTAGATCCATTCATGTTCCAACTGTTTACTATAACAGAGATAGTAAAATTATACCGATATAAGTATTCAAAATCTGTTTACTACAACATATTTAGATATTATTTAAATTACACACCCCCTTACTAATAAACGTATTATATCAGACGAATAGTTACACACCGATTTCTCTCTTTCAGTCGTCAGTAATTTGATTTTCGACAGAAGACAAAGCGTTGTGTAACTATACAGACGATACACAATGTTTATTAGTAAGGGGGATTTAGGTACAACGAACGATCACAGCAGACAACGAACGATCACAGCATTCACAGCAGAACGACATCAAAACAACAACAGCCATTTTTGTTTATTACTTGCCAGTGCTGCCAGGGCATATATTTAAATATCTCTAAATTCTTACCAAAGTATGTAAGATCTTTTTATTTCAAAATTTTTTTCAGCAAAAATGACTTAACATCATGGACACGTATGTTTATATTTAATTTATTCTAACGAACCCTATATTTACAATAAACACTCTTTGCTTATCTCCAATAATAGAACTAATCAAACTTCTATGTAGCAAATAATGAATTAATTATGGCAACACATTCTTAACAGTACTACTAATATTATACCATTTATTTAGGGAGAACATTGTAAACCTTAGTGTAGTATTATATTTTGAATATTTTTTATTTTCCTGTATTATACGCCACTCTAGCACCTCTGATTTTACAATACTAAACTAACAGATTATTATACTACGAAATTGTAAAGTTAATAACCAGCTGGAAATATATCTTTTGTACATGTCATCTGTAATAAGTTGGGTTATCACAATGCTGTTGCAGGGTTTCTACGAGTAAGATTGTAAGGCATGGCGCAGACTAATATTTCATTACAAATTTTTGTGTAATAAAGCAAGACAGTGACCAGTAAAATAACCCTTAATACAGTGCATTAAGATTCACATGTTACAGCTAAATATGTGAAAAAATAGACTCGATTTTTATTTTTTTTCTGAGCCATTTGGTAACATTTTGATATCTTTATACAATCATTTTGAGTTGAACATGTCTGCTTACATAAAATATTTTTAAATACATAAATTTATGTTAATAAATAGAAGAAAAATGTACCTAAAGTCATTACGATATCGTCAATTTTGTGTGAAGAGGCGACGGAAATAATTTTTTACAATATTATAAACCAAACTTTTCGAATAAAAATTTTGCCATATTTGAAGATGAAGGAGCAATCTATCTGTGGTAATTATTAGTTAGATTTGGTTTCGTATCATTTTCCCGCAAAATGTACCGAAAAACTGCTTATTTTTGTTAGATTCGTAAACGCCTCCTTAAACGATAAAAATATATAAGTGCCAACAAAATTAAAGAACCCTTATAATTATCAAGTTCAGAAGACTAATAGTCAGTTATTCCAAAGCTTCCTCTCTCCTACTATATTTTTGCTGTGCCCGACAGGGTCCACAATGATCATATATTTTAAGTTACCATCTAAGTTCACATTGTGGAATGCAAATAAATGATTGAGTATTGAGGATTGAGACACGATACGCACATAACTCACGAGTTGCGAGTACGCGACGACATTCGGCGGCTAACACGATTTCACTCGCACGACACGACAGCGCCGGCTGTTTGGGAGTGAGGCATATTTATCGTAACAGATAGAAATAACAGATATTTAAAAATAACAAGTAACAATTGTTCCTACCAATTTAACTATCTGTTACATAAAATAACAGACCCTCAGAGACTGTTACTAATGGTAACAGCTGTTACTGATATTTCAATAAATCAGTCCCCACACAGGCTCAGACTGTTACCACAGGGCTGTTACTTTCATACACACTCACTCACACTAAAGGAAGGAAAATAACAGGGTTATCAATTTCTCTCTCTTCCTCATTAAAGAATGACCCTTGCTAAAAAGAGAAGCACCTATTATTTCCTTCGAAATATGTTTACTTCTCACTCTTACTAAAGCGGTTAAACTACGCTAAGAAGAGAAGCACCTAGTATTTATTATCCCTAAAATACAGTTGGTGGTCTAAAAAGAACCAACATTTTCAAAAAAGTGACTCCTAAATTAGGTCGTGTTACCTACCTGTTATCTGTAACAGTTAGCCAGTTACCATTATAAAAAAACAAACTACATTTTTCTATATGGAAAGGAGAGGTCAAAAGTGGTATAATATTCCGAAGAATTTTAAACTCTAATTTGATGTACCTTAATAATAATAATAAGCTACTCGATTATAGTTAAATTTGATTTTTTCAGGTGCCTGTTTTAGAAAATAAGTGAAAAAAAATTCAATACAAACAAAACGCACGTAGCTTTTATTTATTCATTGCTATGCAATATAATTATTTTAAATGTGGCTAAAGACTAAGATTTTATTATAATTTTAGCTGCAACTTCATGAAATTAAGCCAAAAAATATTGATTATAATGACAATGCAATATCTATTCTGTTCTATTTTTCTCTATGGCAATGGTGCCGATTATTGCAATATCAAAACGTTTCGAAAAAAGGTCAAATCTATCAACGTCAGAATGACGTTGAAATAAAAAAAAAACCCGCTGGTATAAGTCCGCGAGGCGGAGTGTGTTTTTTTAAGTAAAGAATTAAGTCAACAAATGTATTAATGTACAGACGCCATCGTATCCGAATGCCTTTATTATCTCTGGTTTGAAGCAATTCATCGCAAAATGCTCCAGGTATTTGCCTGGTTTGTTTGTTGTTGACTTAAAAACTAAACTTTTTTTTTTAAAGTTAGGCAACCAAAAGAGTTGCAGTGATCGTGAACGGACCCCTTTTATCTATATTGTCTTTGGTTTGACGTTTGATGGGATTGGTCGCAAAATGTTCCAGACATTTATGTACAGAGGCCAGCACATCAACCTACCCCAATCTGTCAAATTTCTTTGATAGAATTTCAACTTTACTACAAAGGAATAAGGTTCGTATTCAATTGGGAAAATTTGACAGATTGGGGTAGCTTGATGTGCTGGCCTCTGTAGATAGGCCAGCACATCAACCTACCCCAATCTGTCAAATTTCTTTGATAGAATTTCAACTTTACAACAAAGGAATAAGGTTCTTATTCAATTGGGAAAATTTGACAGATTGGGGTAGGTTGATGTGCTGGCCTCTGTACAACTTTATTGTAAGTAATAAAAATGATATTCAATTGAAAATAATTTGGTTTGTTTGTTGACATTTTTGAAATTTTAATTCCTGATTTCTTTCTGAAGTGTAATTAGAATTACTGGTGAATTGTAATTTAATTTTTCTCGATAACCTGTGACATCACATTTAATTGATTATGGCGCCCTCTAGTGGATATAAAATTATGAACTAAACAAATTTTGGTATCAAAAGAAAATATTTTTGAAATAAGAAAATTTTTTTGTTGAAAAAATAGGTGGTGGTCACTACGCGACCTACAATATTAATTTGTAAAGCGAAATTGTCTTTTAGAGCCTTCGTGACTAATCTCAAAAAACATAATCGTAACTAATCTCAAAAAACATAATTCGGGTGCTTGACAGAATAGTTCCAGTGCCAGCGGGCAAGTACTGCCATCCCAGTAATACTTCGGAAACGATTTTCGACTTAAAACGAAATGAAATAAAGAAGATACTCAATTGATATTTTTATACGTATTTATCGTTGGTACAAAAATAACAGGCTGTTATTTAATAACAGTTATTTGGATCTGTTATTTTTGTGGAACAGTAACAGTGATAACAGATATCATGTTTTACCTGTTACAACCCATCTCTACGGCTGTTATCTCTGTCCTTGTCTATCAGTGACTGTAGGGGCGCGTTCCGAATTGAGGACATAATCGATGTAATCGATTTGAGCGTGCTAAAACCCGTACCGAATTGGCGTGAGCGCGATAACGATGTCCCGTGAATCGTCATAGATGACGTCATGGCATGCGCCATCTTGCGATAACGCCGACCATGCCTCGTACAAATATCACCGTGAGCGCTGTCAAAAATGACAGTGTGTGTGTGTGTGTGTGAGGATGAGGATGTGTCAGTGTGTGTTTTGTTTTGAGTTGCACCATATCTTTTTAATAACGTGGCATTTTCGAAATTGTGCTTCTGGCTGACAGTCGCCACATAAACAAAGAAAAGGAAGAAACGTGTGGTGTTTTTATGAAGAAATACTGCTGTAATATCTTTTTGACACCGAGTAAGCACTGTGAGCGCGCTAACGAGTGTTCCGAATTGTTGACAGCTCTCAGCTGTCATAATCGTGATATCCATTATGGAACGCATGTGAGACGATTTGAGTGCTGTGAGCGATATTGGCCAATTCGGAAAGCGGCCTAGGTTGACGCCTGTGATGACACTGATCATAGATGTGTGAGTTTCGGTGCATGTAGTCGTGCACCGAGTCCAGGTTTTCTGATTGCGATGTTAGTGTATAACGTATCTTCCTCCTTTTAATATATCAATGGACAGAAGATAAATTTTAGTTTAGTCCTGTCAAATTAATCAGCACCTGACACTACTCCATACAAGTTTAGACATGATTAAAAACTTGCCTACTAAAATTATGTCAATTTACATCAGGCACTGATTAATTTGACAGGACTAAACTAAAATGTATCTACTTTAGTTTGTGAACAACAGGATGGGCACCAATACCAAGTAAACTTTTTAACCTTTTTTTTAAGTAGCCTGTAAAAAGTTAATATAATAAATAAATAAATAAAATAAATTTGTTTTATTGCAGGCAATATACCCATATACAATTTGACAGTGAAACAAATAAAAGAAAAATAAAATTTAAATTTAAATTCAAAACGTAGAGGTATGTATAGGTACCCATAGTCTTCAAAAATATTTAAAAAATTCTTTCATCATTTTTTGTTCCCGTTTAGGTGAACAGAGATCCATTGCATAAATATAGGGCTTGCTAAGTTGTCCTATAATATCCTAGTGCAGGGCCAAAAGCTCAGGTAAATAATTCAATTACAATATCCCTTAACCGATTAATTGCGACTCCAGTTTTCGAAAACTTTAGCTGTGGCGGCTAACAAATATTTCGGTGCATGCCTGTCGTGCGAAGCGAAAGTAGTTGGTGGAAAAGCTGTGCCATCAGCCACGTGTAAATAAAGAACTGCTTTTTTGACCTGTTTAAACCGATTGATGTCACACCTGGCGTGCCATCCGCAACAAATCGGTTAAGTCAAGAGTAAAATAATAATTTTTGTAATAAAACATAATTTTAGTGCCTTACAATAGGTACAATTTTAGATCTCAATGTTAAATACTAACAAAATATGGACCAAATGGATCAATATTGAAAACAATCAATCTTACCTAAATAAGGGTCAATAATTCGAAGATAAAGCACTCCATCAATGCTGAGCGTAACATTGTCAGACGTGATGGCACTCTGTTTGGGAACATCTATAGCTATCTCCTTCAAGCTCTGCACATACTTTATCTTATCCACTATGGGCCACAGCAGATTCAGCCCAGGCTCTAAAATCCTGTGAAATTTTCCCATACGCTCCACAATCCATGCCTGAAAATATTAAAAACTGACATTTTAGGCTAAGCGCGCACTACGAATTTTAAACGTTGCGAAGAAAATTCGTCAATCTGTGAACAATAGAAATGTACTAGAGTCCGCGCAATGCGGAAAAAAATCGCTTGAGAATTCCTAAATCGCAACGATTAAAATCGCAATGCGCGCGTAACCAGTAGACATAAGTTGTCTTGTCTGAAATAATAATGCTATTGTTGTTCTTCTCACACAAGTTTTTTTATAAAAAATGTACATGTAAGTTACTAAGATATGGCAATTATCCTGAAAAAATCACCCGATAATATTTGAATTGATCACGTTTACAACGATCTTTATAGTACCATACCAATAAAATTATGAATAGATACCTCTTGTTGGGGGACGAACATAACAATAGTATTGAGCGGAGTAGTAGACCGACTTCTTGTCGCTGTTATGCTGTACAGAAATCGGGCATTGTTTTGATATTCCACGTTAAAAACATTCTGAAAACAAATTATCAATTCTAAGGTTAGGTACGTCAATACTTATTTGGGAATTATTATGTAAATAAATATTTATCGAAAAATACTGACCCGTAATGGAAGAGCTCTAGTGAAAAACAATCTCGAACGACTAAACATTTTTATGTATTTCAAGAATATTCTCTTGAAATTTCACTTTCCATTCCACAAATTCTCTTTTACACAAAATTCGCCTTCAATTCGATTAGAAACTTCAGAAAGAGATTTCAGCATAGAGGAAAAAAAATTAGTTCAGAAAATGATGAAAAAGATGTCAATTTAATTTTTCGGTCAATCAAGTGATGTGTTTTGTGTAATATTTAGAAAAACCTTTCCAACATTTAGTCTAAGCATTTAGTCGATTTTGGCAACAGCAAAATATAAATATTTGTATTTGTAGTCTGGCAACGCTACAAATGTGGTTGTCAGGCGGGGGTAAATTCAAAATATTGAAAGTTTGATCAATATTACTAAAAATCTATATTCCAAACCAAACCAAAGCTTTTCTATTACATAAAAATGGATTTAATGTCTACCAAGTCAGGTAGTTCGTCAGATATTACACAAACCTCAAGTCTGTCCGCAAAAATGAAACGATTGCAAATTGAAGAAACTCTTCTTCTTCAGAGTATTAATAAATGTGTGCCAGAAGCGTCACAAACAGATGGAGGGTTTAATGCAACAAGTTACTTAACATTTTCGGAGTTCAAAGCTTTTTTAGGAAAGACTAAAAATTCATATAGAGAAATAAAATTATTATTTCAAGATATAAAGACTAGTACGTCTTCCAAAGAAATGCTGAAAACACTTGGTGAGTGAAAATGAATAAAGATCTAAGTAAACGTATTTATTGTTTGTTACCGAAAATAAACATAGTTCCCCAGTAGGTACTTTTGGTATTCAATAGTGTTTTCAATCTAAGTTTAACGTTTTTTATTGTGTAGGATTACTTTATTACAAAGTACAAACTACGAATAAGTAAGACTACATGACAGAAAAAAAAATATAGGGAAAATTTTCTTTACTGCAGAGCTATGGCTAGGTATTTCTAACAGATTACAGAAGTCTCCTCTTATGATAGGTAAATGTTTTTTTCTTTCTTTTAATTCTATTTCAGACATAGATGATGTAAAGAAAAGTATACTTGAGTTGGAAAACCGTATCAAAGCATTCAAGTTATATTTACAAACAGAATTAACTGGTCTTCAATCCGCTGAGCAACAATTTCATCAAACTGTGAGTAACCTACCAAAATCTTTTCTTGACTAATACATGTCGTAATTTCTTTATCGTTCACATGATAATAATCCTTCCAGATTAATGAAAATCCAGTTTTAATTAGTAAGTTAAAAAGACAGCCGAGAATTCAAACAGTAAAATACAACGAGATTGTGCCAAGTCCCGTAAAAACGATGATGACATCTCCATTCAAGTGTTTAGTTAGTATTATTCTAATAAAATACTATTCCTATTTTTCTTCTTATTGACAAATTATTATTTAAATAAAATAATAAGATTGTTGTCCAAAAGGACAACTAAGGTTGCCAGATGTCCGGGATTTCCGGGATTGTCCCGGAATTTTACGTCTTGTCCCGTGTCCAGTAATTCGATCTATTGTCCCGGATTCCGATAAAATGTATAATTCAAAAAAATAACATGAATGACACGGCTATGCGGCAGCGGTAGGCAGCGAGGAGTCCGCGTATCACGGTCAGTTTCCCTCAGTCGTCAGTTATTTAGTTCGCCAGTTTCGTTGATTAGTCAGTTTCACTGATTCGTCAGTTTTACCTTCCATTGTTTGCCAGTTTTCGTCGCTTCGTCAGTTTGGTACACTCAAGGGAAAAGGTTTTTAAATGTTGAATAAACACATACCTAGGTATTGTGAATAATCCAAGCTGCTTGTGTAAGGAATACCTAACCTTATTAAGATCAAACTTCAGTTAGTAATTTGAACATAACATATAATAAACTAATGTAAAAAAATGTACTTAACTTTCCTTTACTAAACATTTTTATATCTTTTTTATGGTGATTTTCTACCAAACTTCTTTTATCTAGACAAATAAAACCATAAATTTGAAAAATAAAATGTAGTCTCCTTTAAAAATAAATACAAATATAAAATTAGATAAACAGGGTGAAATTTTAATAACTGTTTTTCTCTTAAGGGGTCATTGTACTCATCATTATGAATAACTTTAAATATGTAACCAAACATGAAATCGCGAAAAAAAATTATCAGCTGTTCCCTACATTTTGACAAGTTATGCGAACATAAATGTAGGGAATAGCAGTTTTTTTTTTCACGTTTTGTGGTTTGGTCTCTTAGTTTTAAGTTATTCATAATGATGAGTAAGAGGAAAACAGTGATTAAAATTTCACCCTGTACCTATATTCATAGCTATAGCCACACGGCCCGACATGGAATTGTCCCGGACTCGGTAAGTTTCGATCTGGCAACCCTAAGGGCAACAGTTAGTCATGACTTTGACTTACACTGAATAAATAATTGTAAAAGTGGTGGTCAAAAGCAGTTTAACAACTGGCTCCTGAACTAAGTAAAAAATCATAACCCTCCTTTTTGCTTCGCCGTAGTGGGGTAAAAAGACGTATCTTTTTATTTAGTTTCTCAGGAGCCAAACTTTGAACCAAGTAAAACTTACTCAGTACTTACCTACCTATTGATTTTTAGGAAGTCCAACAATTTCAAGAATTCATGACGAATAGTGCAAACCGATATGGCGGATGGAATGAATATCACCACAATATTTTCGTAAACCACTGGCAAAAATATTTTGGATCTCCAATGGATACTTCTTTTGATGGAATAGATAGTCCCGTGAAAACTTCTCCAACATTTAATTTGTTTCTGTATGAACTTCTTCCAAAATTACAAGGTGATCAATGCGTAAACTACGAGACGTTGGTAGCTTTTTTTTTTCTAAAATTCTAACTCGAATCATTTGTAGTAGGTAATCTTATCATCAATCCTCACCTTTTGCGAAAGTGGCCCACCCGCCACCAAGTCACGAATATATATTAATCCATTTCTTTTAAGTTGAGTTTGAGCTTTAAATCTTGATTGGATAGAAAGGTTTGAAAATGATAAGTCATATAAGTCATCATCATCTGAGTAACCTTTTCCCAACTATGTTGGGGTCGGCTTCTTGTAAAATGATATGTATCCTCAGATTTCCGTGAAGCAGAAATTATCTCGCACGTCAAATGGTATTCAAAGTACATCTACCTGAAGGAGCGGCAACAGAAAGCAATAGATAAATGGCGATCCAATAGGAAAGTTATGAAATCAACTAAGGTAGGTAGTTTTTAGTGTATTCTTTTTTTATTTTTGCTAATTTAAAAGGATTTTAATCCCGGATATTTTCCCATTATATTCTTTCTTTTTAATTCAGGCAGAATTGGAATTGAAGAAAGGTACTAGTAGCTTAAGAAACAAGATTAATGGAAGGAAAACTGTTTATAATTATAATATTGACATTAGCAGCACCGGTAAGAATATTAGGGTTATTAATTAACATTTAGCTATGCTGTGCTCTGTTTAGCTTATTCAGTCGGCTTACAGATTATAACGCGACTACGAGTATATAATCTTCCTGTACTTCGTGTAGGTAACTAAAGCAGAGATTACCTACGCGAAACATCATGCTGACTCGCACTTCACCGCGTGCCCAACTACCCACCCGCTAGATCTTTCGTTGACTGCACGTGAGCTAATAATGATCTGCAATAACCCAGTCGCAAACCACACCTCGCGCAACTCAAAGACCATCACACTGGAATATACAGGTGAATTTTACAAGCGGGCGTGGATGGCATTGGAACAAACACACTGTATTATTAAACTTTTCGAAAGTGTCGCTAATGAGGATCGAATTTTGGAAAGTAATGACTTACGGCAAACTAAAGAAAAGAGCTCATTTTTAACAAAATACTTGACGGAGAAGGTATGTCTAGTTAATATCAGCCATGTGTAGTTGATGTGGGCGTGTATTGTTTAGTGTTGGTTTATTTGCAATAGAAAAACCGTTTCAGTTCAAATCAGATTATAATTTCACGAACAAATTAATCACACCAGCGAATCACACACTATAGGTACACGCCACAACCAGATACGGAACGCGGGACAGTTTCTGAGCGCATGTTGTTCGTACGATGTCCAAAGTCCAAGATCAGGCCGATCCTCTTTTTTTTCTCATCGGGCATCTCGTAGTTGACCTTTAGAGGTCGTGAGTACTTAATCGGACTATACTGTAGCTGCCATAAGTGAAACTCAAAGCCTCCAGTCAGGCAGGCATATACCAACTACATTATACTAAGTGACTACGCACTAAGGGCACCCCTGTGGGGTACGAACCTCGGCTTAGGGCGTCGCTGGAGAGGGCAGCAAGAAGGGACAGGCTGGATCACAATTATATTATTTAAGCTTGATGGCGCCGGCATTTCCTATCTGACTACTCTGAGAAGAAATGCCGAAACAAACTCAGAGGTCACAGTCGGGAATTTAAAGCTACTGGCTCAGCTGCGGCGCGGGCTGGCACTGCATCGGGCAAGGGTCGGGGGGGGGGTGAGTTTACTTGGGGACGTCGCGAGGGACCTCGTCGGCGAGGGGTCGGAATGTCGGTCTCTTGTCTTTGTGCACTGTATTGTTTGACTTGTTGCTCTCCTGGAGGAGAGTTATAGGGTCATCAGGGTTGGATAGGTCATGCCTTGGACGGGGAGCCTTACTAATGTTTGAGGGACTGTATCTGGCGGCCTGGACAACCAGAGGGTTGCGGTGCGAAATCGAAGAAACGCTTGGAGAGGCGTTTTATGAACTGCTTGATAGTGGGGATTTTGAGGTCAACATGGAGGATCTCATTTCGAACGAACCAAGGGCATCCCGTAGCCTTTCGGAGGAACCGGTTTTGAAGGGCCGATCCAGCTCGCTGCTCGCTTTTCTAGGCACCCCACGAACTCAGGCTAGACTCTGTCAGCGCCACCAGATGGCGCTTGCGTTCCGAATAGTCAAATGAACGACCGGATGCGACATACTTTTATATTTTTCATAAGTTACCTCCCTATTAAAGCTTAACTGATTAATTGTTCAAAATGATGACCATTATTTTCAATACATAGCTGCATTCGACGTCTCAAGGATTGTACTGCATTCAATATTATTGATTCCATTTAGAATATTTTTCAAAGATCGTAATAAAAATTTGAATTTAGAACATAATGTTGTGAAGGTGACTGCGCTTCGGGTAATAAAAACAATGACCATCATTTCAAACAAGAGGTACAGGTAACGTGGGTATGAATACTTTAAAATAAGAAGCAGTTTATTTAAATCCAACATTTTTCATTACTTCCCAGAATTTGATCCTTATTAGGGACACTATCGAATGGTCTAATAATACAGTGTTTTTGTTCTTAAATCAAAATCAACGGGTTCAATTCCTGGCTAGAAATATTAATTTTTCAAAAATCCAATGATGCAGTTTTAGTTTTCATCAAAGTCGAGCCCGAGAGTCCTTTGAGTACTTTTCGCTATTCCTCATAGTTTCGGATTTGGCCATCCACGCCCTCTTGAAAAATTCACCCTATATACATAACTTAAATCTTGATTCGCCATCCTTACAACCCTCATTTACGTTATTACCCTCTGTCTACGTTATTAGGTACCTATAATAATTTACAGAAACGTTTTTAATGATTTAGCTATCATTCTTCACTACATTTATTTTATGTATTGTATTCTTCTCGCAGTTTCAGAAAAGTTGGATGTAATAAAAGATTTTGTTCCTCGACCCCCGAATCAAGATGAAGTTCGGTAAGATTACAAAATAATCCACTCAACGAATAACCCAAAAGGAGGTGTAGAGTGCGTGAGCTAGGCCCGAAGCGATTTCTTCGGAAAGTTGTTCACGGTGCTTAGGGAGTAAATAAACATACTAAAAGTCCCCGCGTCTAGGAGGATAAAAGTTCCCACTTTTGAGTTTTTCGCTAATATCTTTAAAACGGTACTTCGTAGAGAAAAAATTTCTTTTACGTAATGAAAGCTAATAAAATTTTCTAAAACTTTTATTTTACACACTTTTGTCGAATTCCTATCCATTTTCGAACTACATGTTCCGGAAAAGTGAAAATTTTCGAAAAAACTACTTTTATCAAACACTACCTGTTGCCAGCTACTTCGTTCGCGTTATTTCGGGATAAAAGTAGGCTATTGAGTTATCGAAACTAGATAATAGCGAAAACTCAAAATTGGGAAGATTTATCCCGCCCCCCCACTCCGGCTCACCTCCTAGACGCGGGGACTTTTAGTATGTTTACTCCATAAGCACCCTGAACAACTTTCTGAAGAAATCGCTTAGGGCCCACCTCACGCACTCTACAACTCCATTGATATGTGAACTTTACTTTTGCTGTTTTAACATTTAAGTCGTCCAGCTACTGCAGTTCTTTCAGTTGTTTTACCTTTTTTTTTATAGCTTTCAAACTTTTTGCACTGTCAAAATCACAATGATCTATTTCCGAGTATTTCCTTGTAAGGCTGGCTGCTGCCGTCAAAGGTAAAATATCAGTGAAAGGACTGTAGAACATAATGTAAGTATAAGTAACTAAAAGCTTCTTTTCAGTTTTATAAGAAAATGTTATGGTGGAGACCTTCAACGAGGAACTTATATGAGTGATGATCTCTATAGTAATTTAAGCAATGCAGAAAATCTCACAGCAAAAGTTCATGAAGATTCTGGTGACCATGGATTGCTGCATTTTCAAAAGCCCACAAAACAGTGGTGTTTAAAGATAAATAGTACAGACAGTAAGATTGAAACAAATATGAACAGTCTTGAAACCATCAAGAAATTGTAAGATAGTATAGATCTCACATTCTGTTGTACAGAGGCCAGCACATTAAGCTACCCCAATCTGTAAAATTTTCCCAATTGAAAATGAATCTTATTTCTTTGTTATAAAGTTGAAAATCAATCAAAGAAATTTGACAGATTGGGGTAACTTGATGTGCTGGCCTCTGTACACACGGCTACACATCAAGCTGTACAATTCCAGTTTGAGTTGACCTCGCATTGTATAGGTTTTTCGTACAATCAGAAGTCAGCTTATACTGGTTATGTATAGCTTGATGTGTAGCCGTGTATACATCGGCCAGCACATCAAGCTACCCCAATCTGTCAAATTTCTTTGATAGATTACAAAGGAATAAGGTTCATATTTAATTGGGAAAATTTGACAGATTGGGGTAGGTTGATGTGCAGGCCTCTGTACATACGTAGTATGTACTAGTATCTTTATTTTCAAGCTAACGTTACCTATCGTTTCAGACGTATTCCGGCGTGGAGAGTCGGATTATGATTTACGTTTACCTACTCAATCATGAACTCTCCATCTTCACTCACTTCATCGTATAACTCACCTGTGTACACAGTGTTCCAGGCCGAATGCATGGGCATTTCACTAGCCGCTGCAGCTATTATGGCCAGGAAAGTAATGGACCACTCGATCCGCATACTCTCAGACAGCATGGCGGTTCTGCAAGCGCTGAACAGTTATACAGTTGACTCTGGGCTAATACACGAGTGTCACCAGCGCCTCAACCAGGTCGGTAACCTCAATAAAATAACCATTCAATGGATCAAAGGACACAGCGGTTCGCTGGGTAACGACGCAGCCGACGAGCTTGCTAGAAGGGGGGCTAGCATGACACCAGTGGGACCTGAGCCCATCGCCCCACTCCCGTTCGGGTATATACGCACTCTGGTAAGGAAACGCACCAGAGACCAACATTGTAAACTTTGGACGGACCAAAGCGAGTGTAGGCAGGCTAGGGAAGCACTTCCCACATTGGACGGCCGCCTCACTAAACAGGTTCTCCGTCTAACTAAACAAAAGCTGCGTATAGTTACTGCAGCTTTAACCGGCCATGGGTCATTTAATAAACACCTCTTTGTCATAGGAGTAACAGACAGTCCGCTGTGCAGAGCCTGCATGGAGGACGACGAGACAGCGGCACACGTGCTTCTAAACTGCCCGGTGGTCGCCACGTACAGGGCAAAGTACTTCGGTAACCCAGGTACCCTACGTGAGGCGGTCAGTAACATCAAGGCGTTGCTGGCCTTCCTTGAGGAGCTGGGGTGGATCGAATAATCAAAATTCCCACCCGCACGCAAAATACGCGCATTGACGTGGAGTTGCGGACAACAGCCCGTATTACCTATTACCTTACCTATAACTCACCTGTACAATAATCGTCTAAATAGAAAAGAAAATAATTTGCATACAAAATTCATTAAGCTAAAAATTATGAAACATTGGACGAATAATATTTATAAACTAAAAAAATTCTCTCGTTTTCGATATATGAATCGATCTGTTTGTTTGGATGGCTCGATTATAAAATTAAAAATAGAAATAGCTGTTTATTCTGTGGACGTTCAACGTGACGTGAACTGACGTGGTTTACCTTGAGTTTGACATAGTGATTTGACATTAACGGCAACGAGCACGAGCAACGACCACACAGGTCACAACCTAAATCGTTTCGTTTTTGTTGCGTGTTCGTTTGCCGGCAAAGAAGCACGACATTTGGGTCCGTCCAAATAAATTTAATTTAAAAATTCGTCATCCTACTAGTTAAGATAAATTCGTAAAAATATTAAGAAAAAAGATAAAACTTATTTTAATCATGAGCGCTTTCGCAGCAGCTCTTGGTCTTCTTCTGATAATCGCCGCTGCCCAATCAGAAGATGCTCCTAAAGGACCCAAAGTAACTCACAAGGTGAGTATTGTTGTCTACTTGTCTAGCTTTTGTCATTCAATTGAAGACCGTGTTGATTTTGTCGGTGTGCTAACTGTTTTCGTAAAGTTCGTGATTGACGATGATCGGTCGGTGACCTTTTGTAATGACGCTACAAGTTTTTGCTGGCTATTCCAAAGTTAAATTAGCTCTTCGCTATTCGATGCCCGTATTCAATTTATTTTTATAGTTCTTGTATCCTGCTCAGAATAATTATGCAATTTATTCATGTGAGCAAGTCTCTGTGACTACTTTAACTCACAATACCTATACAATAATGTTGAAATGTTATTATTACCTATTACAAATTCTACCCCACCAGTACATAAAAAAATAAAAAGTATGGTAGTAAAAACTATAAGATAATTTTTAATTAAATCAATCAACTGAAGAAAGTATGTACTGTAGTTTAATTTATTAAAATGATAGTGCCATGTGGCATTGTTTATGATGTGTAGAGCTGTGATTGGCCGATGCAATTTGAACATTAGATTGATATGATGATGTTCTCTGTTTTATGTAGGTAATGTTTATTTATAACATTACCTACTGTAATTAAATCATTTGAGATGAGAGAAAAATTCAACTCTGACCTTCAAGTCTATCAACAAAAGGATATGGCAGATAAAAATAACATTAAGAGTTGCCAACTCATCCCAGCTTAAGTCCCTTTGTCTCTTGAAAATGTATAAACATGTACTCAGATCAAATTAAAAACCAAGAAAGAGTACTGAGAATGATACAGTGAAGCATGCCAAAACAACACCTCTGCTCTGTGCATACACATTCACACGCACACATTTACAATCAAACTACACCTCACTAAGTGCACACATGTTTACGAAACCGGCTTCACTTTACTAATGACAGCCCTCTGTCTTGGTTTCTTATTTGGTCTGAGAACATGTATTGTATTATAGGTACTCAGGATTTCCTTATTTTGTAAACTTAAATTTCTTTCATGATAATGCACAAGTAATTACTTGGTTTTTATTTAAAGAATAAATAATTATACAGATGTTATATTTATTAACTATACAAATAAATAAAATTGTACTGTTTGTAATGTTAAAATAACAGCTTTTAACTAAATGCATATGAAAGTAATTGGTACTTATAACATAAAACAATTTATACTTAAGTTTTTTTCTGTTTGTTCTGGCTAATTTCCGAAATGGCTGGACCGATTTTGACGTGATTTTCACTTGCAGATTTTATTTAAAAAAAAGAATTAGGCTTCTACGCAAATTATTAAAACCAATGAAATCTAATTTGTTTTCCGACATACATGCGAATAAAGTCTCACATCTAGTGGACACATAAAAGATGTATAGAAATCACATATTCTATGTATACTTCTCAAACAAATAAATAAACTCTAATAAACCTCACCAAAACATTATGATGAGCATGTTCAAACTCCCTGTCTATCATGGTCTTAAATCTGAAGATCACTACAACCTGTATGTATATTTGCGAAAGTAAAGTAACTCTGTCTGTTTGTTACCGTTTTACGCCTTCATGCTGAACTGCCTTATGAGGAAATGCGGGTGGTCGTTTCTCCATAGAAACGCTCGAATCTCGCCCGTTTTCTATCTGGTTATTGACCATAAAGCAATGATTTTTTACAGAATAATAAATATTTATTTATTTATTAACTATGGTTGACTTACAGCTAAAACAAACAAAATAAAAAATAGTATGTGTGACTGACAGCCAATTAAAAGTCATCACTTTTAAAAACAGATTGGAAAGAAAGAGTGTGAACAACACAACCCAGTTGCCAAAAAATAAAGAAAAGAAAAAAACAGTATAACATTCAAGCTTAAACTAAATTCACATTTCATATTCAATACAAGAATAAAACCTGAACATGCAAAATCTTAATTAAAAAAGCTAAAGCTCAGGCACTTTCTGGCCGAGGAAACACCTGTTATGAAAGGATCAAAATCATGCTGCTTACACATGTCATTAAAGTTTCTACTTGCACGCACTATAAATGAATTTTGTCTATAATTCGTAGAGGTAAATGGAACACGCAACGGTGCGTTCCATCGCTTCGACCTTCCGGGAACGTTAAAATAAAATTTGGATAGAATATCGGGTTTATTAATAGAATTATTGAAAATTTTAAATAATGAAATGCAGTCAGACATTGCTCGCCGATTGATTAGGGGTAGAATATGATACTTCTTACAGAGATTGAGGTAATCTTCAGAACGGTAGGTCACTTTCTGATGATAACATAAATACTTGATGAATCTTTTCTGGAAGCTCTCTATCCGATCAATGTACTTTTGATAACATGGATTCCAGATTTCAAACGCGTATTCCAAGTGGCTTCTAACAAATGTACAGTAAAGTATTTTTAAAGTTTTGGCTTGAGTGAAGCACTTGGATATCCGCATTATGAAGCCTTAGCTTAGCTTTAGATGCTTTAGCGATTATGGCATCGACATGAAATTCAAACGTAAGCTTAGAATCGTGATATACCCCCAGATCTCGGATGCAATTCGTTCTAGGTAGTACTTGATCACCTAAGATATACGATGAAGGTATAATTGAGCGCTTTCGAGAATATGTTAGAACCGAACATTTAGCTGGGTTAAGATCAAGCTTACTCCCACGACAATAAGCCTCTAGATGACATAAATCATCCTGAAGTGCGATCACGTCCGCATGTGATGATATTGTAGCATAGATTTTCATGTCATCAGCAAAACAAAACAGACTGGACGAAGTCAGGCAAGAATTAATGTCGTTTATGTAGATGATGAAAAGTAGTGGGCCGAGCAGTGAACCCTGGGGGACTCCACTGGGGACAGGAACCCAACCAGACATATAATTGCTTAATACTACTGCTTGGGACCTGTTCTCCAGATAAGAAGAAAACCATCTAAGTAAATCACACCTTATTCCCATACCATATAACTTTGATAGTAAGATCTCATGGTCAATCCGACCAAAAGCTTTACTGTAATCGGTATAAACGACATCAACCTGCTTACCGTTATCCATGGCTTCAGTGAGAAAATCATTGAGCAGAATTAAGTTGGTGATGGTAGACCTACCTTTCAGGAAACCATGTTGAAACGAACTAAAGGAATATTTAAGAGCACTATACACTTGGTTATAGATGATCCTTTCGAACATTTTTGCCACAGTACAGAGCTTGGATATCGGCCTATAATTTACAATTTCGGTTTTGACTCCTTTTTTGTGAATAGGCGTTATGAAAGCCGATTTCCAAAGTTCAGGTACAACACAAGTATCCAAGGATTTCCTGAAGAGAATCGAGATAGGATGGGCAACCGATGTCGAACATCGTACAAGAAACTTGGAAGAAATATTATCGGGGCCAGCCGCTTTAGAAGTATCTAATGTGCGAAGCAAGTTGGAAACCTCTTCAACGTTCATTACAATGCTACATATTATATCAGACAAGCTGGAAGATTCAGTAAAGAGAGGGGGTGACGATGTTCCATGACTAGGGCTAGTATCTAGAAATGTAGAATGAAAGTACTTAGAAAACGCTTCGCAAATTGTTTCTCCGGTACGCATTTATACTTATTTACGCAAATATATTATAATGTCCCTATGTTTTCCTTTTTAATGATACTTACATTATTTTTATAAGCACTAGAGCCCTCAAAAAATACCGATTTAAACCGCTTTCAACAGAGGCCTAGTGTACAAAAACAACTATTAATGAAAAAAGAAAAACATATGGACACATCCTTCTTATTCAGTGTATGAAATATCTTTTAAATTGGGCCAATATTGGAGGAGTAAATAAAGGTTAAGCTACGCTTGCCGCGGTTGGTCTGTGGACGGGTGACCATCTTTACATACCGAGACCCCTCCGTGCTTCGGAAAGCAAGTTAAGCCGTTGGTTCCGGCTGTCATTCGTGGATCTTTGACAGTCGTTACGGGTAGTCAGAAGCCCGAAAGTCTGACAACCAGTCTTACCAAGGGGTATCGTATTACTCAGTAACTGGGTTATGGACGTCAGATAGGCTGTCGCTCCATGTAAAATACTAATGTAAAAATAATTGTATTCAGCTGCATCCGGTTAGAATGTAAGCGGACCCTAACATAGTTGGGAAAAGGCTAGGCAGGTGATGATTGGAGGAGGAAATAGGCGAGAGCCAAACCTCGAATTACGACTTTTTACTTAGGATTTTTCAAAAGTCTCTCCTACCCGACCGCATTTTCTCTGTTTATCCTGGAATTAGGTTCTCGTGCGGTTTTCTCCACGCGGCGAAGCCACGGGAAAAAACTGAAACCCAACCACGACAAAAACATTAACTAGGCTAACAAGGTTTAAACAAGACATCATCGCTACTTGTGTAACAGGAGTCATACTTACTTCATTTAAACATAAAAAACTAGCTGTGCCCCGTGGTGTCGCCCGCGACCGCGTTATTAGAGGAAATAACGAAAATATATTCCACCTTCCCCTCATGTACCTACCGGCCGCTTTGCGGAGAAACTGATATCTCCTAAGATATTCATTGAAATCAATGATGTCAAGGGCAATTTTTTTCAAAATTAAATACTTGTAATGAATAACGTATTTATTTGGATAAGGATTAATAATAATCCATACTTCCATACTAATATTATAAATTCGAAAGTAACTCTGTCTGTCTGTCTGTCTGTATGTTACCTTTTCACGCCTAAACCACTAAACGGATTTAGAGAGATAGATTGCATTCCGGGGAAGGACATAGGATAGTTTTTATCGACATACATCGCGGGCGAAGCCGCGGGCGGAAGCTAGTATCAATTTGGGCTGTTGACTGCGGGGAGGTGCCGCATATACACTTGAGATCTGAACCATCCGTGAAACCCCATCTGAGGAGATTGTCTTTGGTCCGGCCGACTTGGGTTCGAAAGACAGTGCCCAAGAAGACGGCTCTCAGATGGTTCGATGTTGATGGTTTGACAAACTTATTAGTTACTGAGAAAGATCAGAACATGAGAGCATTGTTTTGATTAAACATTTAAGTATAACACTTTTTAATTATCATACAGGTAAGCTTTGTGATGAAGCTGGGTGAAGAAGACATTGGCACCATTGTCATTGGTTTATTTGGAAAGACTGTCCCCAAGACTGCCGAAAACTTCTTCCAGTTGGCACAGAAAAATGAAGGTGAAGGATACAAGGGTAGCAAGTTCCACAGAGTCATTGAGAACTTCATGATCCAAGGAGGAGACTTTACTAAGGGCGATGGCACTGGTGGTAAGTAGCATGGTAACACCCTTTACAAAATGGCCAATGCACAAAGTTTTCATTGCTTTCTCCGATTATTCCCGATGTCCACCACTTGTTTGGCCACCACTTGGGGACAAATGATTGTAACCTAACCTCAAAACACTTTAAGGCGCTCCACCTACTGCACCGCATCACGCGACGGGGCGCAGATAACGCGCCCCCGCGCGTGATTTTTTACATAAAATTGAATAAAAACGCGCTTCCGCGCCTTAAGTTGCTTCTGCATCATCTCCGGCGCTGCGGGAAGTGCAACCCCTCCGCCCTTACGTAACAAAGGATAGGCACCGCAGCTCACCTCCGCAGCTTCGGCTTGCTGCAGCCTCAGCCGCTACGGCCCGCACGGGTGCTTATGCTTTGTTACAGCGGGCGGGAGTTGCTCTCCCTTCGCGCCTCCGGTTTTTATATACACTCTCAAAAGACTACGTGAAGTCGGGGGTGCCCCGATTCGGTTTTGGAACATATTCGACCTATTCAAACCATGAATTGTCCCCCAGTGGTGGACAACGAGAATAATTTTTAAAAGTTATTTCGCAGTCCTTTAGTGGTGGACATCGGGAATATGCCCTTTGTTAGAAAGCAAGAAGTCTGTTACAAACTTTGTAAAAAACAATAGTCATTAAAAACAAGTGTTGGCCATTGTACAAGTCATGTGTTATGTAGCCAATGTCCGTATAAATTGAATTGAAAAACTTTCAATTACTTTTATTTTCACCTTTCTAATTGGCAGTTACAGTTTATGGTAGCAAATTAAACACTCAAGAAAGTACCTACATGCTTTACATAAAAAATTATAACACTAGGCAATCATATAATTGTAATTCTCAAGTTATTTGTAGGTACTTATCTGTGTGTAGGAGAGTACTTGGTACAGTGTACCCTTATCTTTATCTGTCCCAGAAATTATCTTGTTCAAAAAGATACATGTATGATGCATAATATAATATACATGTACAAAAATATGTTTTATCCCTTGCTTAGTAACAATCTTGTTACTGAATAACTAATTAAACTTAATTTTAACCACAGGACGCAGCATTTATGGCGAACGTTTCGAAGACGAGAACTTCAAGCTCCGCCACTATGGCGCTGGATGGCTCTCCATGGCCAACGCTGGCAAAGACACCAACGGCTCTCAGTTCTTCATCACAACCACCAAGACTCCTTGGCTCGACGGCAGACACGTAGTCTTCGGAAAAATCTTGGAAGGCATGGTAAGAATATATACCAACAAATTAATAAACCACATTACATATCATGAACAATAAATACATAAGTAAGTACGTAAATTCACAGCAATAAATAAATTATTCCTTATTAAGAGATACTAATTACCTACTACCTTAATCTGTGCAGCTGTGTAAACACAGGTGGCACAGCTAAATATAATATTAATTGAGAATAATTAACGCAAATATAATACAAGGTTTTCATATTTTAAATTTTCAGTTAGTAGACAACACGACTACAATTTTTATAATGATGTTGAGTTTTGGAGATGAACTGAAGGCCAATTCCCATAATAAAAAACATTAAACATTAGACATTAAAAATCACTTTAATCTTGTCATATTAAGGAACATGAACTGGGTTGTTTCCGTTTAGACAGATTTTCGTTTCGGCAGATTTTTGTTTCGACAGCGTGTCACTTTGTCAATGAACTGAAAGAGGAAGGCGCCTGTTAGGAGTGAGGCATATTTATCGTAACAGATAGAAATAACAGATATTTAAAAATAACAAGTAACAATTGTTCCTACAAATGTAACTATCTGTTACATAAAATAACAGACCCCCAGAGACTGTTACCATTACCACAGCTGTTACTTTCATACACACTCACTCACACTAAAGGAAGGAAAATAACAGGGTTATCAATTTCTCTCTCTTCCTCATTAAAGAATGATCCTTGCTAAAAAGAGATGCACCTATTATTTCCTTCGAAATATGTTTACTTCTCACTCTTACTAAAGCGGTTAAACTACGCTAAAAAGAGAAGCACCCAGTATTTATTATCCCCAAAATACAGTTGGTGGTCTAAAAAGAACCAACATTTTCGAAAAAGTGACTCCTAAATTAGGTCGTGTTACCTACCTGTTATCTGTTACAGTTAGCCAGTTACCATTATAAAAAAAAAAACTTAATATTTTATTACATTTTTCTATATGGAAAGGAAAGGTCAAAAGTGGTATCATATTCCGAAGAATTTTAAACGCTAATTTGATTATCTTATTAGAAAGCTTATATAATAAGCTACTCGATAATAGTTAAATTTGATTTTTTCAGGTGCCCGTTTTAGAAAAAAAGTAAAAAATGTTTCAGTACAAACATAATTTTATTTATTCATTTCTGTGCAATATAATTATTTTAAATGTGGCTAAAGGCTGAGATTTTATTATAATTTTAGCTGCAGTTCCATGAAATGGAGACAAAAATATTGATTATAATGACAATGCAATAACTATTCTGTTCTATTTTTCTCTATGGCAATGGTGCCAATTATTGCAATATCAAAACGTTTCGAAAAATGGTAAAATCTATCAACGTCAGACTGACGTTGAAATAAAAAAAACTCGCTGGTATAAGTCCGCGAGGCGGAGTGTGTTTTTATAAGTAAAGAATTAAGTCAACAAATGTATTAATGTACAGCATGTCGATTCTGTGAAAATCTACCGTGAAAACTTGCGTGGAGTGAGCTATCATTCCATCTGATGCTATAGGGATTGACACTAATGACAGCTCACTCCACGCTCACTTCACCTAAGTTTTCACGGTGAGCTGGTTTCAGAATCGCACTACAGACGCCATCGTATCCGAACGCCTTTATTATCTTTGGTTTGAAGGAATTCATCGCAAAATGCTCCAGGTATTTGCCTGTTTTGTTTGTTATTGTTTACTTAAAAACTAAACATTTTTTTTAAGTTAGGCATCCAAAAAAAAAATACAGTGATCGTGTACGGAAGGGGTCCGTATTATCTATTTATTGTCTTTGGTTTGACGTTTGATGGAATTGGTCTCAAAATGCTCCAGACATGTACACACGGCTACACATCAAGCTATACATTTCCAGTTTTAGCTGACCTCGCATTGTATAGGTTTTTCTTACAATCAGAAGTCAGCTTATACTGGTTATGTATAGCTTGATGTGTAGCCGTGTGTACAGAGGCCAGCAAATCAAGCTACCCCAATCTGTCAAATTTCTTTGATAGATTTCAACTTTACCACAAAAGTAGAAGGTTCATATTCAATTTTGAAAATTTGACAGATTGGGGTAGGTTGATGTGCTGGCCTCTGTACAACTTTATTGTAATGACAATAAAAATGATATTCAATTGAAAGTAATTTGGTTTGTTAGTTGACATTTATGAAATTTGAAATCCTGCTTTCTTTCTGAAATGTAATTAGGTAAATACTGGTGAATCGTAATTTTATTTTTTTCGATAACCTGTGACGTCACATTTAATTGATTATGGCGCCCTCTAGTGGATATAAAATTATGAACTAAAAAAAATGTAATCATGCCGTGTTGGGTATCAAATGAAAATAGTTTTGAAATAAGCCCCAAAATAATTAATTTTTAAACTTTTTTTTTTTGTGGATATATGTGATCACTACGCGACCTACAATACTTGTAAAGCGAAATTGTCTTTTAGAGCCTTCGTGACTAATCTCAAAAAACATATTGATAGGAAGCATCCCACGGTTCGGGTGCTTGACAGAATCGGTACTTCCAGTGCCAGCGGACAAGTACTGCCATCCCAGTCACTATTCAATACTTCGGAAACGATTTTCGACTTAAAACGAAATGAAATAAAGAAGATACTCAATTGATGTTTTTATACGTATTTATATTTTATCGTTGGTACAAAAATAACAGGCTGTCATTTAATAACAGATATTTGGATCTGTTATTTTTGTGGAACAGTAACAGTGATAACAGATATCATGTTTTACCTGTTACAACCCATCTCTAGCGCCTGTGTCTGTAACACAGTTTATACTAGCACAGACACAGACGTACACTCTGTCTCAAATAATGCATAAGTAGCGTTATATTTCATTGTTTTATATGTTTGATTGAGATGGACAAATTGTATTTGGCTCTTTTGATAATAAAGATTATTATTATTTTGTTATCTCCAACGTAAAGCTACGTACAAAATAAAAGACACTATATTAAAAAGTATATTGACGGTAGGTATGACGCTAGTGAAAACTAAAACGTCAAATTAAAAGCCATGCAAATCACAGGCAATCTACCGACGAAATAAAAATAAAATTAATAAAAAGTTATAAAGTAGTTACAAAGTTACCGATGAAATATCCTTACAGTATTATCCATAGACTTATAAAAAAAGATGAACTCCGCGCCACGCATACCGGGACTGTTTGTATAAACACGCCTAACGCTCACATTTACATCATAGTATGCCGACCGGCCGCCATTACATGACACGACAGCGTCACATAGATCGGTACGGTGCTTCACTTTCGTTATGTATGACTGGCGCGGAGTTCATCTTTTCTTATGTCTATGGTATTATATATATATTATGTTACCGGAGATTTATGAAACCTAGGAATTGTGTACAATTCCTAGGAAATATATTGCGAGCCTACTTAGGAAATGTGTTAAATAATGTTGCAAAGATTCTTTAATACACACATTTACTGTGAAATGTATGTATTTCCTAGGAATTGTATGCAATTCCGAGATGATACTAGGAAATAATTTAAAAGTAATACTTTCCGTAACTAAAAAAAATAAAAGACGTTTGTAGACGGTTCCCTATCCATTTGCATAAAATTTTAAGGCCTAATATAACTTGACATACTTTTGGTTCTTCAAATTGATTTTCGCATAACAGCTTGCGCATATTTTTTTAAGCATAATTTCTTTAATCATAATAATGATTAAGCATGACATTCTAAAGCATACATTTAGCATGCTGCATGTTTTATTTCTAACGACGTCAGGTCAACGGAGCCCCGCTGCGCGGGACTCCTATTTCTGTCTGCAGGATTTAAGGCGGAGGTTTCTTTAAAATGGTCAAAAAGTTGGTTTTTAAAGCAGTGTATCTCTACGAGTCTACGGTAAATAATTTTGACCAAAAAAAAAATTGTCATGTTTTCAAGTCTTATTTTAAAACAGTGATGGAACTCAAATCACAATTAAACGTACATTAATGCATCAAAAAAATCTTCAAATACACCTCTGACATTTCTTTAAAAGCAGTTTATCCCTTCATTATCAATTTTAATTATAATGGGGATTGTCCAAAATTTCTAACCATTAGATTTTATTTTATTTTTTGAAAATTTTGAGCATTTATAGAAACTAATTTTAATATTTTGATGGTTGGCTCAATAGTTATTTTTTTATAAATATTTAAAAATTTTAAGGTAGGTTACGTCATCAGTGGCACTAAAGATTAAGTGCTGTTGCCTCACTAGTACAGAAATAAAAAATTTCAATCTGTCAACACAACGTCATCCACACCTATCAAAGTGTCAAAGTATCAATCTATTAAAAATTTTCATTCCATAGCATTTCATTCCATTTTTTTTTGTATTCCATAACTCTTCCGATATACAATGTATTAAATATTGTCGATTGTTGAAACAATGTAATCAGATTTATAAAGGAGATGAATAAGAGGCAAGTCGGAATGTTTAAATTTAATATATTTTTGACATATTATAATTTTACACTTGACACTGACGGATTGTAGACAATACTTGCCACTTACTTTTTATTTTATTTTTGAGGTAACGATACTAAACTGTACGGTCGCAGGTGACATAATTTGAAGGGCACAGAAGGTCAATCGTATTTCATCAAAAATATCAATAAATATTAATATTTTTCGTAAATTAATTAGTCCATAACGATTAGGAACGCTATTCCTCGAAATGGTTTTTCAATTACAACATAAAAAAAAAAATACAATGCCCATTAAAAATATACCATTAAATTGCTAATGCCAAACTGCATTCAGTGATGGATTATTTATTATTAAGTAGTTTGTAAATAGATGATTGTTTCATATTTTGCAATAAATTACCAGCGTTGTGTCATCGCGCTCTTTCTTTTCTATGCAGTCCGATAGTGACCGCGCTTTAGGTCATGTAGTCGCCTTAAGAGTAAACTGGTCGCAAGCTCGAACTCACTGGTGGTCATGGCCAAAAAGCACGCTGTCTCATCTGGCTTCGTGTCCGACAGAGCTAGTATCAGTGATGAGCAGTTAGACGCTAGTCTAGATGTACAACATCTAGTTTTCATGCACAGAAACACCGTTCTGAACTGAAAGTCGCGTAAAAAAAATCGAAAACTGCTTTGGAAAATCGAGTTTTATGAAAAAACCAGTGAATAAATCAATTATAAATAAAGTTTATTGAACTCTTCGATAATTGAGCTTTGTCAGTACGGTTTTGGTTTTGAATATTTAACAGATCTTTTATTACTTATTCACACCCAAACTACGTTAAAAATAGCAAGAAAAACGAATCTTTGTTGGCTCATAACAGTTTAATGGCTTTTTATTTTACTATTCTGTTTCCGTACAGACACAATTAATATAATAAGTCATAACGATATCATGTTTAACTTTGGATGTACAGTCAGCATCAAAAGTTGATGATCACAATCATTTAGATTTTCAAAATCGCTGTACACCGTATTATACCTAAATCGCTCCACATGACAAGCGCCAGAAATGAATGACTATCATAAAAGGGCATAAATAGGTGACTATCACTTTTCAAAAGTCGCTCAACAAATTTGTATTTAAAAAAGCATAACATTCTTCGTCTCTAAAGTCTCTGAACAAATTTTTACACGACACGGAAGGAACATGGCCGATTGTCCCACTGACAGGAATCGTCATGAAATTTAATGCGCGCCCGTTCACACTGTATTTTTATTTTTAGTAATTTTGTCTATGGGCATATCGCTATCATTCTATTTTTCTTAGATCGAAGATTGGATGTGGTATTTTATGCAAAAAATACCACATCTATTCTCCAAGAATTGAATTAAAACGGAATTTGTGTGAATTTTGAAAATGAGTCTTATATGTATACGTATTAGGTTCTAATTCAATCATACTATAAAAATCATAAACTAAGTCGACGGTATGAATTAGAACATAATCTGCGTGATTTTTGAAAACGAGTCTTATTGCTTTACGAATAAGGTTACAATTCAATCGAACTAAAAAAATCATTCATTACGGCACATATTAAACCCAAAAATATTTCATTTTGTTCAGGGACTTTAGAGATAAACGATGGTATGCTATTTTTGTCAAAAATTTGTTCAGACACTAGAGACGAAGAATGTTATGCTTTTTTAATATAACTTTGTTTAGCGACTTTTGAAAAGTGATGGTCACCTACTTATGGCCCTTTTATGATAGTCATTCATTTCTGGCTTGTCATGTTGAGCGATTTAGGTATAATACGGTGTACAGCGATTTTGAAAATCTAAATGTGATCATCAACTTTTGATGCTGACTGTACAATGTCAAACAGTGGAGTAATACTCACCCGAAAGTATGGAAAAAATATCGACTAGTGGCGCCTTAAAGGAACCTAACCAAACCGAACCTCGGGGTGCCCTTCGCTCGCTCTTGCATCCTACGTCGCCTAGTGTAATACATTTCCGACTGCTATTTAGGAAATGTATAGATTTCCTAGGAAAAGTGCATATTACAAAATATATCATAGATTTCCTATCTGTTTTAGGAATTGTATACAATGACGGATTACACACTTTTCCGTTAACATTATAAAAATTAAATGACGTTTGTTAGTCTCACTAAAACTCGAGAACGGCTGGACCGATTTGTCTAATTTTGGTTTTGAAATATTTGTAGAAGTCCAAGGAAGGTTTAGCAGGTGAGAAAATATGAAGAAGTTGTAAAGAAAATAGTAAAAGCAACAATTTTATTATCCCATACAAATTGTTCGTACCTCGTCAAACGGGAGGGTGCGTTCAGAAATGAAATAATACGGAGGTAATAAGAGTGTATAGTTTTTACTCTTTTATTTTATTTCAATTTTAGTTTATTATCAAAATATATTTTTTTTATGTATCTAAATATGTCACAAATTAAATTTCTGAAAGCACGATAAATATTTGACAAGAAACAAATGTAATTTTTAGGGTTCCGTACCCAAAGGGTAAAAACGGGACCTTATTACTAAGACTCCATTGTCCGTCTCTGTATCTCATGAACCGTGATATCTCAGTTGAAATTTTCACAGAATGTGTATTTCTGTTGCCGCTTTAACAAACAATACTAAAAACAGAATAAAATACAAACGTGATTATTTGCCGTTATTTTATATGTAGTGTTGTGGTACGGAACCCTTCGTGTGCGCGAATCCAACTCGCAATTTGGCTGGTTTTTTTTCCTCTGTCTACGTTTCTTTCCTTTGTGACCACAGACTAAATATTAAATTAATACAGTTTGTGACTTGTGAAAATACCCACTGCCATTTACCATATAGCCGTATTGATATGTCAGAATTGCGTTCTAGAGTGACTGAAAATGAAGTGGATTGGCTTAGAATGAAAAGTATATTTACATAAGTAATATTGTTTCACTCCAACACCTTTCAACGGGGACAACGGGGACAGTGGCGTATTTACCCTAGAGCCAAAAGGGCCATGGCCCGGGGCGGCAGCCTGCGAGGGCTGGTGCAAGCCGCACCTGGCACTCAGCTTTGCGCGCCTTTTTTTTTGACTTTAAGGCAAGAAGAAATTAAAATCCGTTCTTAAAAAATAAAAAATGATCTACGTTTCCGTTTAAGCGAAGAACGTTTAAACAGTTTAGCTATTCTGAATATAGAATGAATATAGAGAGTTTGCCAACCAATCGGGAAAAAAGTTGTAAATATTGAAATAAATGGTGTTTATTTCTTTGTATGGACTTTAAGTTTTTTCTTTTAATATTCTCAGCCCACATCGACCGACACACTGCTGGATTTTATTTTATATCTCATTAAAAGTTTTTGCTTTTTTCCGTTAATTTATGGGGCGGCAAACCCTACAGGCCCAGGGCGCTGAATCTTAAAATACGCCACTGGACTACGGGAAGTAATTTTAATTATTTTATTAAATTCCCCTTGTCCCCTTTAACGGGGACATGGCCTACGGGGACAACGGGAGTACAGGAACCGATCACCATGAAAATTTGAATGTATTTTTGATTTTCTGCGAATTTTTATGTATTGAACTTTGTCACATTATTTAATTCTGAGGCGGTACGAAGTTCGCCGGGTCAGCTAGTGTCCCGTAAGTCGACGTCAAGCCGGAATCGGGTAATAGGCCAAGTTATAATAATTATCAGAATAAAACATAAAAAAAAAAACTTTTTAGTGAGAGAGTTTGTAATTTGTCTAAGTTACAGTAGCCTAACGTCAACTGCTCATCATCTTTTACAAAATATTGCTTTTTCCGATGCTGGGACGTTAATTGTTGAGGAGTTCTCCTGGTAAGAACTAGAGATGCAACGAATATTCGGCAACTATTCGGTATTCAGCCAGATTTTTCAGAAATCCTGTTTTTTAAAAAAGCAGCAAATATCTTATAAAAGGGAATAAAAAAAAGCAATTTAATCGAAACATTTAATTATCCAACAATCCTTAACTGCGAAAACAAGAATACAAAATCAATTTTTTTTTTTTTAGCTAATTAAAGGCAAATTGTAGTGAATAAAGACAAGTTTTTCGGCATTTGTTGGTAAGAGACGATTGCGCTTTTCTTCATATACAATACCTGCTTCTGAGAATAGTCTCTCACTGTAAACACTACTGCACGGTGACGACAGGTATTTTTTAACAAAATAGTTATATAAGCTTTGGGTACTGTTTTGAGTTGGTTGACCACCAGATGTACGGATTTGCCGTACGATTAAGACGAGCACTCTTCAAATAAAACTCGTAACTCTTTGCAATAAAGCCATTTTAGAAAAAGTACATTTAAAACACTGCATGTTGTAACACGACCTGCCGGCTATCATATTAAAGTAATCGAATCGCAACCCGTGAAATATTTATCATTGATTAGTTCCGATGGCCGTCTGTGGTCTTCATCATCAGCTCCACTTCACCAAATGATGATTTCCGAGAGCAAATGCTCAAGTTACTCTAAAAAATTTCCCTCGATTTCCATGGGATCCTCTCATCAGATTCCAACTTGCTGACAATGGGACCACCTTGGGAGTATACCCTTTCAAACAAAAAAAGAATTTTGAAAATCGGTCCACAATTAGCGGAGTAATCGCGTATCAAACACACAAAAAAAAACATACTTACCGTCGAATTGAGAACCTCCTCCTTTTTTTTGAAGTCTGTTAAAAATATTTAAAAAAAACTGAATAAAAAAAAAAATTGGAATGCTTATTAAATGCGCCAACTTTTAATGTTACTTGCCAAATTGCATAGTAGTTACATTTTTTTTTTCAGTACAGTCGGTCAATGTTTGGCGAAATGATAATTTAGAAAATTTGGTTGGGCAAAAAGTGACATTTAAATCCCAATAATTTAAAAAATACCCAACTTAGATTTTTTAAATATTTTTCTGTTAACTATTATGACTGCCTATTACCTGATTCCGGCTTGACGTCGACTTACGGGACACCCTGTATAAAACAAAGTCGCCGAAATGTCTGTACGCGCCTATCTTCCGAATGACTGCACCAAATTAGATAATTATTTTGTTTGTTATGTTTGGTATTGCCAGTTGCCAGGACAAGGCTTGTATGAAAGAAAATATCGGAAATTCGAAAAAAAAAATAGCACCCTTGCGAAGCCGGGGCGGGACGCAAGTCTATAAATAATTATATTGTTTTGAATAAAAAAAACAAAGCTTGTGATAAATAGATCACTAACTAAATCTATCACTCCTTGTGATTGTACTTTTACCGTCGAAACAAAAATCTGGCGAAACGAAAATCCGACGAAATAACCGAAACAACTCCATGAACTGTTGGTCAACCTTTTGTATAAAAACTATAATTTACAAGATTTCTTATTGTCAGTTACTTTTTATTTAACATTCTTGGTATTACGCTGTTTCAATCAGCATTGATTTTGAAATCGGAACCAAACAAGAATGGTAAACATTGTAATGTTGATCATTCTTTGTTTGATTCTAGTTTATTCCAAGTTAAGCCTGTTTGTATTATTAATAACAATGGTGTTTCTTCACAGGATGTTGTTCGTAAGATTGAAAAAACTGTGACTGCAGCCAATGATCGTCCTGTTAAGGATGTGCTTATTGCAGACACCAAAACAGAAGTTGTAGCAGAACCTTTCAGTGTCACAAAAGAAAGTGCTGTATAAATAGAATAGTATTAGGTATACATCATATACTTGTAACAATTTCATGTTTGCAATGTATGACCTCATGTTAAAAAAAAACGTCATTAATTATGTGCCACAAGTTTTTGCCACAGGGTGTGGACATACTGAGATTTATTACTTTAGTTCACTTTATCTTCTATAAACATTATTATCATAAGTAAAACATGCCAACACTATTTTTCTTAAATAAAATATTATCTACATATAGTTGTTTAATTGATTGATACATGTTTCAGCTTCTTGTTTGACTTCCTGGTTTTTTGACATTACTCCTAGTTTCCAAGCATGACCACAAGACTTTCTTGCAGCATCAAATAATTTTTTTTTCATGTAGGCCCTCCCCAGATTTACATACATGGTTCCTAAGTCTTCCATCTCCAGAGAATTTGCCATTTCAATAGCTTCATTGAAATAGTTTATACTCTCGTCTATCTGACCAAGGCGATCACACACAGTGCCTATATCATTCAATTGAACTACTAAATGTTCTTTTTCTATATTGGGCACTTCTTTCATCCTGTCTAAAGAACTCTTCATGAGCTTTAGACCTTGTTCACATTTATCAACATCTAGAAACAGCCTTCCATACCAGTCTTCAGCCATGGCTAGGAGTTGTTTTGTATTATCTGAAGGATCTATTTCTAATAATTTCTCCAATTTCTCTAAACACCAGTCAAATCCTATCTGAGCGGTAGTGTAGTCCTTTTGCAGGTGGCTGACTCTCGCTAGTTTAACACTGAGATGTAACACTCTAGCATCATCTTCACTACCACCATCTGCCATAATCCTTTGTGTTACTGCAATAAATAGTTGCTTTGCTTTGTCTAATTGTTCCCTCTGAAGTGCTAAATTTGCCATAACGTCATAAATATAAGTAATACCAAGTTGATGATGAATTTGCTGAGCTTGTCGCAATGCTACATGAAGTAGCTGTTCCGCCTTTGCAAATTCATTCTTTTGGATAAACAATATGCAATGCTTAATGGTGTGAATAAGTTCATCTTCTGCACTCAATTTTTTATCGAACCCGAGCCAAGTAAACAGGGAAAAACCCAGTAAATATGGTTTTGTCATCCTAGGAATGTTAGAAACAAGTTTTGACATATTTTGCATGGTTCTAAAACTTCTGGATACTTGAAAAATTCGGCTCCACATAAATCTGTATTTATTCGCCATTGTCTTGTATAAATTATCACAAGGCGTATTACATAAACACCTGGAAGTTTCGACAAAAACGTTGCAATTGGTATAAGCTTCACAACTGACTTATTAGGTATTATGTTATTGTTTAAATTATAATTCTTCGATCACCGACTGACTTTGATTTAGCTAAGAACAGAAACTGGAAGATTTATGTTAATTTTTTAGAGAGAGAAACATTTTCATTTTTTTGACACGCAAAAGTGGTGTTTTCCTTTATGGTGGTGTGGTGTGTGGCACAGAGTACTTTTTGATAGGTGTGTGGTGTGCAGATCAAAAAGTACTCTGTGGTTAATATACTCTTTGGTGGTGTGCACAGAGTACTTTTTGATAGAGTGAGAGTGGTGTGTGTCACCTCACTATCAAAAAGTACCAAAAGTACTCTGTGGTGTGTGACAACAAATCGGACCTGGCAACACTAGATGTGGGTGACATGCTTGACAAGACAGACTAGCCTGGCTGATCCACAGACAGAACCAAAGAGTTATATCATTAATAATACGGGAGAGTAATATATTAATACGATACGGAAGCACAGAACATTTACAGGGACAGGGACTTGAAAACACAGAACACTACACTAATAGTACTCCTAGCGGAGGTCATCTTCAAATAAAAAACGGATGTCGCTGCTGGCGACATCTAGAGTTAGCCCATAAAACTATCCTGCACCGCGAACACTGACCTATTACAGAGGTCAGTGACCGCTAAATTTAAAACGCAGCCGCCGGAGTCCTACTTTCTTTTGGGCAGTCGGGCACTCGCTTGTATGAAAACTCAAATCGTATTTATTTAAGTTTTCTTACAAGCGAGAGTGCCCAGAGTATTAGAAAAATTTGAAAATAAAAAAACAATAATAAGATATTATGTTATAATTTATTTACTTTTCAATCAGACAGATGACATCAACACACAAATTGAATCAGGTTCTAGTAATATATAAGCATAGGCGAATTGAATGAGAAATAATAAGGATCAAATTTCTAGTTTATTTATCACAACTAATATTATTTAATAAAAAATGCATGAAAATAATGAAATTAAATGTATGTAAACTAATGTAAGTATATAAACTTACGACAAATTATTTATTTACAAATTCCTCACTTATTACATATTTCTTTATCTTTTTTGTAATTTTGCATGTATGCTTCACAACTGACTTATTAGGTATTATGTTATTGTTTAAATTATAATTCGGTCATGGGATGATATCCCATCCTTAAAAAAAAAATAAAGGTGGTATATATGTTCTGTGCTTGTCACTCTTGTCAGTGTCAAGGTGTCAAGTTAGTAAAGTAAATCGAAGGAGCGAAGCGAATGAAAGAAAAAAAAAATTATTTAATATCTCGTGGTGTGATCATTTTATTAGTGTCGTCATTGCAAATTGAATTAGAAAGCTAGAGAAGAGAACTACTAGTGCAGAATCAATGCGTGTATGTTTATAATGATAGGACTAAGTTGACGTAACGGTGGCCTATTCCATTAACTTGATTATTGGAGTAATGCTGCCACGGGCTCAAGACGCTTTCGTAACAAACTAAATGGCAAAACAGTAGATGAATACGAAGATGTACGGCGCCAATGGCTCAGATTTCCCTCCCGTTACGGAGGACACCTTTTGTAAATATGTTTTATACTACGAGATAAATAATTCAAGGTACGTAAATGTTCTGCGTCCTTGGTATTTTTTTTTGCGTGTTTTTGTCCTCACTTTGTTGTTCTTTCGCAGGGTCCGTATTTGGGATTTAATTATTTTGATACCAAATGCATTGTTTGTGCTATTCTTAGTGGTAAGATTTAACAAGGCTCAGTTGAAATTACGCGCTACAAGCAGTCCTATATTCTTGACATTCTACACATTGGTATGGGGCAATGTGATCATAAGCCTGGTGCGATGTGCCGTGTCTATGACAGTGAATGCGGCGATGCCACTCGGTGGACTGGTGGACAAGGTGCTTTGGGTTATGGTCAGATTTTTCCTGCTAGCCACAGAGATGAGTGTTGTCATTTTTGGCTTGGCTTTCGGTAAGTTTTGACCTTCATAGTTTTTGCTTAAATGACTAATCTTGTTCTAATTTCCACATTAGTCTATTGTCATGCAGACAGACTTTCGCTGTTTATGAGTATTTGAAGGTACTTACTTGTTGTGAGACTTCAAAAATATTTTTATAGTACACGTCTAAAAATGCAATATCATCATCATCAGCCTATAGCAGTTCACTGCTGGACATACATAGTTGCACGCCATTCTACTTTGTTATCGGCAACTCTCATCCAGCTGCTACCAGCCATCCTGAAACTCATAACTCAATAAGAAATGACTTAATCAAATTATATTGTTGTTTTTATTATATTTTTGTACTTATATTCCAGGACATTTGGACAGTCGCAGCAGTATTAGATATGTGTTACTGGCAACATCACTCTTATCCCTTGCTTTCACTGTCACGCAAGGCACCCTTGAGATAGTCATGCCAGATGACATGTTTCATGTTGACACCAGAGACTATGATCTTTTTGGACATGGAGGGATGCTGTTTTGGTTTACATCATCTTTAGTCTTTGCTCTCATTTACTTCTTAATATTACTTTTGCCCTGGATTCCATTGAGGGAATATCTTGCTTTACCAAGTAAGTATTTTGAATTATTAAAAAAAAAGAATATCCTGGTGGTATCATCACAGTCAAATTAATTACTTATTTAATGGATGCATAACATAATCAGCCCACAATGTTTCCACTGCTAGGACAAAGGCCTCCGCTCTATGGGAGGGAGTGGGCCGTAATTCATCATGCAGGCCCAGTGCGGGTTGGTAGATGTCACATGTCTTTGAATGTTTGGTCCTAGGACATGCCTGTTTTTTTCTCACAATATTTTCCTTTACCGTTTTGAGAGCAGTGGTGATGAAATTATAAATAATTACACAAACTAAAGTGCCTACATGAGTTCAAACCCACTGGGCCACCCTCTGCAATGGATGAATAATCATTTAATAAAACAATCATTTAGACTAATTACAATGTGATTTTTTTTATGATTAATATAACAATATTGTTGGTTTTACTCATTACTTACATTAGAGAATAAGTTCTGCTTATCATAATTACTTCATAAGATGCACATAATTGTTTTATTCCTGTATCAAATTGCTTGTAAGTACACTTATAGCTTTTTGATAGCAGTGCAGTAATGAGAATTATTTCCTCTTTCCGTTATCATTATTTATTGGTTTATAAACAATAAATTCTGGAACAGTTAGACATGCAGTTAATAATTTATAGTTAATATATTATACCAGATAGTAGTTTATTATTGGATATGTATCTGAAATGTCTTAGTAACCAATTCCAAATATACACAACATTATTTGGTTGTTGGTAATAAATTGTACTTGGAAATGATGGATATTGATTTTGTATGATACTAATTTTTAGGGTTTGTTACCCAAAGGATGCCAACAGGACCCTATTACTAAGCCTAACCTAAGATGTCCGTCCCTCGATCCGTCCATCCATCTGTCCATCAGTCTGTCAGTGGGCTGTATCTCATGAACCGTAGTAGGTAGAAAGTTGAAATTTTCAGTGTGTATTTCTATTGCCGCTATAACAACAAATAATCAAAATAAAATAATTGTTCGGTGGCACCCTTCGTGTGCACGTCCGACTCGCACTTGGCCGGTTTTTTAATAATTAGCTTATTGTTGGCATATTATAACATCATGAACAGATTATTTGGACCACAACCCTAAAATTACCTAAATTGCTTTGTTGTTAAGTATTTACATGCATTTATGATTGGAGACTTATACTCACTTGAATCTGCAAATAAAAGTAATGGACGAATACTAGTAATGCTGAACAATTTAACCTTTGTTATTGGTTGTCTGACCAAGCAACTTAATCACATGCTCAATGATTCTGATATCATATTACAATTACACATTTAATCCTGATTTATCTAGGACTGTCGAACACTGTAAAATTCTACTGGTACTATGAAAATTGGTCATGAACACATTCAGATATTATTCAAACCTGCCATTGTAAAATTTATGCACTGTTAAACTCCGGGCGTGATTTGTGTATGGCTTCGAACGGTAATAACGTGTCTTGCAGTAAGAGAAAAAGAGCTTAAGACATTTTATTAATTCATAGAAAAACTAGCCAGAGAATGTTCTTTGGTTACTGTGTACTGGGTAATACAATACCAATTACCAAGGGTGTCAGTCTTTTGGGGCGGATAGATTATATTAGTACCTATAATTCAATAAACTATAGGCCGACCGCTTAACTGAGACGTTGCCTGAGGTAGCTGCGCGGTGCGGGAGAGGTGATAGTTGTCACAAGTTGACGAATCACTGAGCTCTCGCATCCTGTCACCACACCCCTCCCGCACCGCGCTGCTACCTCAGGCAACGTCTCAGATAAGCGGTGGGCCTATACTTATAGCTTCTGCTCGCAACTAAAATTATACATTTTCACCGTATTTCTAGTTTTATGTTTTATTCTAAAGCTGGGTTCCCACAGCGCGTATCTCAAGTCGCGCCCCACCTGCCCGCGTCTACGCGTCGTGGGAAGAGTGTCACTCGAGGACTCGAGGCGCGTCAGCTGGAACATATTGACTCGGTGCGGCGTGACTTGTCATATCATACGCCGTGGGAAGCTACAGTAATATTTCACCAGCCAGGACCAGTATCAAAAAAAAAAAAATACAACTAAAACCTGTTTTGTTGCAGCTAAACTATCGTTTTACCTATACGTGTTGCTACTGGCACTGTTGGACACGACGCAGGCCGTCGGTGCAGGGCTCCTGGCCTGGGGCAATATGCAGTCCGGCCTGTGTGTCGTTGACGTCACAACTTGGCTCTACTTCTCACTTTACACTCCCCTCGTCTATCACACATTCCTAAGTGAATTTTTCAGGTGAGTTTTATTTCGTTATAATTATAGGAAAATAAATAATGCTTTGTATTACAGTTAAATTCTCGCTCGAAAATTGTACAAAAACGCGCTATTATTATTACTTGTTAAAATTGTACCTGGTGCAAGCCTGTTTTGTGCTATAAATCCTACTTCTTCGGGGCGTATGGTACTCCCGATCCGATGAAAGGTTTATATTTTCAACTAACTTCTGCCCCCAACTTCTTCCGCGTGAAATTTCACCCTCCCCCCATTCACCCTCTTAGGGGTGGAATTTCGAAAACCCTTTCTTAGTGGATACCTACTCTTCACAAAGAACACACCCTCCATATATTTTCATGTCTCTAGGACCAGCAGTTTAGGCTGTGCGTTGATATATCAGTCAGTCAGGACTTTGAATTTCATATATACAGGATGTCCCTAAAGGTTACGTAGCTGGGAAGGGGGGTGATAGGGGTGGTCACAAGAATCACCAGAAAAAAAGTCCCAGAAGGTTACGCCTTCTGGGACACCCTGTATAGATCGATGACATCAATGATGTCGGCAGCAATTGGAGATCACTTGCAGGTGCGATTCCCGCACGAGATAAATATTTGTTTGTGTACAGACGTAGACGCCAGCACATCAAGCTACTACAAGCTGTCAAATTTCTTTAATAGATTTTCAACTTTATTCCTAAAGCATTAGATGCCATTAGGTTCAGGGTTGATTGGGAGAATTTGAGTTTCGGCTAGCTTGATGTGCTGGTGTCTGTACCTACATGAGATTTGTGTGTAAATGTAAACGTGCCTTTAAAATGAAGGGGAGGAATAACTAGGGCGGTATAATAAATAACCTACTCCTTTTTGGATGTCGGTTAAAAAAATTTAAAAGCAATAACTTGTTCAAAATATAAATAACTTGAGACTCATGGAACACTAGTCTTGTTTTGAAGATAAAGCTACTGATTTTGTCTTACATGCAGCACTACAGGTACCTATGAGATGATGCATTTAATAGTTTACGTCATTTTCTATTTTTAGAAATAGCTACTCTACTTTATTGAATTGAATCATGAAAATTGTAACCTATCGTGAGTACAGTCACACTTCCATGGTACCTAATTATATTGGTATGCAACAATGTGTTATTGACAGCGTCTTTATTTCGTAGTAATAAGCGTGATTGTCGTTCATGTGTGATTACGTAAGTACAAAATTGTACATTTATCAATTTTTTGGTTTCAGTGTATCTCAACCAAGCATTATGTTCTCGTACAAGGCTCAAATGGACGAGCCTATGGACGAAGATCAGGTTTCGTTGCCGCACCAGCAGAGTTTCAGCTCACTCAAAACAGACTCTGATTATATTTATCAGGTAATAGTAATATTAAATATCCAAAGTTTACTCCCCTTATTTGCGTCTCGCTCATATCATTAATTGTGAGTGAAAGAAGATAGAGAAGATGTCATCTCTTTAAAAAAGTTTTTTCACTCTTTAATAATCGTTTTACAAAATTACGTTGCTACACCCAAGAGTAATCACAACAACTCTTTGGCTATATGCTATATCGCACAGTGTGAGCCTACAGGCGATAGGAGCCGAATGACTGATTGTGAAACTATTTCATCAAACATGTTTTTCTTCATTACCTATTATCTCCTACTAAAAATATTCGATTCATTTTTTTGTAGTAGTTACCACAAATGTTTGTATTTTTCAGCAGAGCAACAGTGTATACGACAGCACATTGTTCGAGGCCGGTGGGACTACTCCCATGAACCCGGTGTACAGCGCATCGCTGCAGAGCCCCGACTCGATAGCATCCGGACAGTCTATAGAGATCGGCGCTCCAAACTCGGGCTTTCAGAGCCAAAACATGCCCTCAACATAACAACAATCACGACACTATAAAAAAAGCTCGTCATTGTGTTATCCAATTCCACACATCCAAAGAAAAAACATTAATTATATGATTAGAGTCGCGTAAAGATAGAAACTAATGAGAGGTTTAATACATAGTCGATATTATTTTCTATTCTAAAGAATCTCATAGGAAACTTCTATATTTACCAAAACAGTTATGCTGTCTGCGTACCATTACTTTTGTGATGCCAGTGATCAAATCGAATTAATTGAGACTGCATTTCATCCCATTTCTGCTAAATAAACCTACTAATTCATTGTGTAATGGCTCCATCCATAAGATTTTGACATTAGATTATACTATGATAGTTGTTAAAATGTAGATTTATTATAAAAGTTACTGTGACACTAGTGACTTGTCTTGTGATTTTATATTTAGTTGCCTCGTTCCGTTTTTAGATATTGCAAGAAAAGAACTTAAAAAGTTGTGTGCGGCGGCTTGGCAAAGGTTTCTTCACGAATCTTCAAATATAAATTAACACTGAATTAGTCTGTACCACTTGTGATTGTAAATTATTGGATATGAATATGACTACGTCAGAATGGAATATATTGATGAGAAGTATTTAATCGACTGATTGGGTCAAGTTGAGTATGTAGGCAAAACCAATTTTACTTTAATTTGACCATATCGTTTATTGTTCTAGTAAGTATAACTCATTAAACTGAACATATCTGAAATAAAATAAATAACTTATCAGTATAAAGCAATCATTATTGAAATAGAGTGTTCATTTATTAATTTCGGTGTTTGGCTGTACTTAGTTTTTAATGAACTCTAATGATAACTGCACTTAAATTAGGCCTTTACTCATTGCTACAGTATTCATACTTCAAGTATTAGAGAACTGTTGTAAAATATATATTTAATTCTGTAAAATGTGCTACAGATGCTTTACTATTTGAGATAAGTTGTGTGCGGGACAAGTTGATATGTTAGGGGGCAAAGTCTAAGTTGTAGAACAACATTGATAGGATTTTTTGGATAAATTGTAAACGATCAGTTACCCTTTCAATTCAAAATAATTATGGATTATTAAAAAACGGGTGTTTTATGATACATCGCAAAGCCAAGAGTCACATATTCTTCACGTCATTGTGATTATTTCCGTGCCGGACGGCGCGTATGTGGTCCACGCGCGCCTCAAAGAGATGTCAGCAGATAAGGAGGGGCCCGTCAGGGCCGAAGCCTGCCGGGGCGGCGGGATTGTCCGAAAGGGTTACCGCTGCCCCGGAATATAAAGGGCTAAGGAAGGAACACGGATGGGTTTTAGTCAGTAAGAGACTGACACTCCCTTCCGCTCCACCCAGAGCGGGGGGGTCATTTGATGATTTCCCATCATTAAAAAAAAAAAAAAAATGTGATTATTTGCATCTGGATCATAACTGGGAACCGATTGGTTATGTAGATAATGGATGGTAAGGGTCGTCGCACAATTATCAGCTCGGCACTGGATTGGCATTGCGTAAATTTTGGCTTTGTGGTGAATCTTTTTACACCCTGTGTGTCAATCATCAATCAAATGTGCGTCAAATGTGATTGGTTGGTAATATAACATTCGACCAATCGCAGCAGTTTACTCTAGTATTTGCCACATTCAATTTTCCGATGTTAATCTTGTAAAAGTAACTAAAAATCAGACTGCATGCTTCAAGTTGAGACTTAGAAAAAAGCGAATTCGACTTTTCTCGAAGGGTCAAGGATGCACACACTGCAGACTTTGCCAGTAACATAATGGTTTGTTTATGTTGTTGTACTGTGAATCAGTCTGTGATGCATTGTACCTATCTACTTACTTTTATTGTTATTATTTTTTATGGGCTGATTTTCCCAACGCCAGATAATTTTACCAAAGGAATAATTTTGAATTTTTGACAATTCTTCCATACACAAATAAATATTATCTGTCGATTGAAAAATCAGCCCTTGGAGTAGTGTTTAGGTGATTACCTAACAAAATGGCGAAAAATTAAAAGTAAGCAATGTTTTTTTTTTTATAGTTTTAAAGAAGGCTCTATGGTAATATAAATATGTCTTAAGTGGTGATCCAATTGATGTTTATAATTTTGTTCATTTGTAACAATCATCTAACATAAAATTTTGACTACATAAATATGCAAGTACTATTTGCCAACTTCAATTTCGTTACCAATATTATTTACGTTTCCCACCTCTAAATAAATTGTATTATATTTAAAAATAACCATGTAATAGTTACTGGAAAGTAAATACAGATCATTTTCATACCGAAGCATTTTAATAAAATGTTGTATATAATAAGCCTATTTATTTGAAATCGAATTACAATTATCTAAATCTGTGTACTCATTTTGGTTTTGTGATTATAAAATACTCTCGGAATAAACAGAGTTCTGAAGTGGTCATGTCAATTCACAGCAGTTTTATTACAATTGATGACCAAGTCAATTTTTCCTTTTAAATTGTGATAGTCCATTTATGAAAACCTTAAGTGATATTTTGGTTGATGGCGTATATTTTTGTTGTTTTCGTCTCTTAAAAGTTAATAAAGTAAATACTTTTATTGAAAAATTGTTTTTATTAAACTTTATCTTATTGTAACAAAATAAACAGCTTTATTATTTTTTACTTGCATCTTTCTCTAATTCCTCTAAAATGAAAGGATGCTTTAAGCAGTCAGTTACCGAAACTCTTTGACTAGAATCTAGCATTGTCATCTTATCAAGCAAGTCTTTGAGTTGTGTAACTTTTCTTTCTTCATTCACAAATACATTCTTATAAGATTTTTTGAGTTCGTAAAGTAAATCTCGACTAACATTAATATTGCTCATTTCAACAACTTTTTCTCTGCCAGTAAATTCGTCTTTTTTATGAAGGAGGAAGTTATTAATGTAATTAAAATGTTGATCTTTGAATTTACCACGTCTTAAAAGCTTGCTAGAGAATTTTCCTTTTAAATCCATAAAACATTTTAACATCTTATTATTGGAACTTCCCGTAAACATAATTTTCCCAGTAGCCATTTCGAAAATGGTACATGCTGCTGACCATACATCAACACCATGTTTGTATGGTACTCCAAGAATGATTTCGGGTGCTCTGTAAAATCTTGAAACTAGATAAGGGGTAGGCTCATTGTCATCACTTTTTGCTGCTGAGCCAAAATCACACAACTTTAAGACATTTTTCTTTTCATTCACCAAAATATTATCAGGTTTTATATCAGCATGAATAATTCCAAGTTTCTTGAGAAGTCTTAATGCCAGAAGTAACTGTCTGCTGTAACTCATTAATGCTTTTATGTTGATACCATGATTTTTGCCATACTTCTTAATGACACCTCTTAAATCCATGTGCAGAGATTCTAGTAACAGACAAAGGTGGCCTTTGTGCATAAACTGGCCAAAGAACTGAACACAATGATATTTGTTGTCAGGGTCCGCTTCCCTTATTTCTTTTAAAACGGCTATTTCCTTTAGACTTGTTTTATACATTAATTCATTGTTTCTAATTATTTTTATGGCCACATAATCATTTCCCTCTGTGTTATCTTGAGCTCGAACAACGTTAGCAAACACTCCTTGTCCTAAAATACTTTTTATGGTGTATCTATTGTTGATAACATCTCCAATACGTATATTGTAGTATCCATCTGGATCATCCCAATTATCGGTTAAATTTAAATTAGCTTCGTTGTTGTTATGAGTTACATTATTCGATGTACTGTTGTTAGATTCAAATTCATCTTTTTCTGAAAACATGTCTGTCATTTGTTTTGAAATATTTTGATCAACTTGGTTATCTTTAACATTTTTGATGCTTTTAGCTTCAGAACAAGCATTCTTATTCTTTGATTCATTGCTTCCACTGTCTTTATCATGGGAAACCTTGAACTTTTCTAGAAGTTGTTTACGTAGTTGTCTCCTTAGCTCAATAATACTTTCCTCATCTTCTGAATCTGCTTGTGTATGGTCTAGTTCTGGTGAAGATTCATGAATGGGTTTTCTTTTAGAATTTATTTTGGGTTTAGTCTCATTCTCCTTGTAGCTTTTTTTATTACAAATTATTTCATAAGCATAGTCTTCTTTGGAATGCCTACGTTTTTTGCTTTCTTTACTTGCTGAAGAGTCAGAATGTTTTACAATGTTTTTTAGTTCCATTTTAAGAGATTCCCTTTTTTGTAACAATTCTTCCAATGTGGAGGTACTTCTGGTTGGTAATGGAGGTGTTTTTGACTCCACATGGTGATATTTATGATCAGAATATTTAGATCTCCTAGATTTGGATTTCATCATAATATCTTTGTCTTTTTGTTGATATCTTGTTGATTTGCTTTGAGAATGTCTGCTGTAACTGTCAGCCATTTTAACTCCTAATGATTTAATTAGCACTATAAATTCTGTAAGAACAGCACCACTTATCTGTAAAGACACAATATCATTATTAATCTCAACTAATTATATTAGAACTACTGAAGCCAACATTCAATAAAAAGGGTTTGAAGTAGATGGGATATATAAAAAAATACATGTGTGTATTAAAAGCATGAGCCTTGTGTCACTTTCATGAAAGTTGTTCAGAGACCCTGGGTATTGTTATGATAAAGAATGTAAGAAGGACATTTCACAACCCTCATGAAGTTGACTGCTTGCGCATCTAGACATAAGTATTGTTAACTATATCTTTGATTACATTTCCACCCTGCTACTATCATCAAGTCCAACATTACTCAGTTGTCAATACTTTTCATGTTGATTGTTGACCTCTCATCTCATTTTATATTGTCCATCATATTATATTGTCCAGTCACAAGTCCTGTGATCACTGTGTCACTTAACACTTCCATCCATGACTATTTACTTGTTATGGACATGAAATCATAATGACATGTCTATGCGCTAGCTAGAAAAAATTGTGCTAATTAGTGAAATACACAATTATTACACCAATATAATTTTTACAAGATTTTTTTTATACAAGCCTGCTGTTACTTTCGATTCATAATATAAACATGTTTGTTTTACCAACCATGTAGATATTAAGAATATTTGGTTTATGAAAACAGTATTCAAAGCATGAAATAGAAATTTGCAAATTAAACATTTGGTAAACTTATGCCAACACATTATTATTTTAGATTATGAGAATGTAAATCGTATTTTTAATTACATAAATGCTTACATTCCGTCCTTAACTTTATCAAGCTTCGTATTTTTAATTACATAAATGCTTACATTCTGTCCATAACTTTATCAAGCTTCGTATTTTTAATTACTTAAATGCTTACATTCTGTCCATAACTTTATCAAGCTTTAAGTTTAATTTTACGTAATTGTTCTAAAAAACTGAAATTCATGCTAAGAATACTGTAACTTGTAAGGCAAGATGGAAAGTTGTGTAACACAGGAAAACTTTCGGTAGTAATTGCCATGTGGTTTCTTGCGTTACACAATTTATTTTTAATTTTCACAATTTCTTGAATCGTACAAAAAACTGTTTATTTCTCCAAGATGATTCATCAAACCAATAAAATTCATGGTTACATTTCGTGTCACACTATATTATTATAATCTCGCAAATTATTTCACACAGATCTTCTTCAGTTTTAGAAATTCAATAACTTGAAAGTTCACTATGATGATGCCAATTTTAATTGAAGTTACGCTAACAATTCTAAAGAAATTAAGTGTAATCAAAAATTTACATTTTCACGTAAACACCTCCATTTGTATTATTACATAGAGGAAAAAAATTTAGTATTATTAGTTACGTCACTTTGTTTTTTACTCTATGCTTTAAATTACTTAAATAAATCACTCATATTCTCGTTGGTCTCTTCGGCAGTCTGTTATGGCTTGGTCCTTAGGCCACTGATTGTGTACTCAGCGGTAGTAAATGTGGCCGAAGTCCTAAACTGAACTTATGCTCTGGGTTTTTTTTTTTGAGAATGATTCTAAGTAATTTAAAACTAACCAATTAATGTGCAATTATCATAGAAACGAACATTTTAAGAGCGCATAGCGTGTACTACGTTATTTAAAAGGGACCAAAGGCATGGGCCCGTGCTATAAGAAAACCGAAATGGAGTTGTATGGTCAAGCTGATGCAGATTTTGCATCTTGTGCCGAAGCCGAGTACACGTGTGTGGCTGAAGCTGCTAAGGAAGCCATCCACCTAAGACATTTAATAAATGACTTAACAGAATGGAGGCAACCTATCGTCAAAATATATAAAATTCTATGATTAGTTCTAAGACAAAGCATATTGATACGAAACTACATTTCATCCGACAGTTGAAAGAAGTTGAAGTAGAATACCGTCCAAGTGCCCACATTGAGGCAGATATGTTGACTAAGAGTTTATCTGGACCAAGACTTAATGGGTTGAGGTCCTCGCTTGGTTTAATATAGCGATCATCTAATGATGAGGAGGAGCATGTTGGAGTTTGTATCACAGAGCATAATCTCTTTAGTAGAAACTACCGTTGTCATGGAGTTTTTTCCTAACAGTCTTGTCATTCCTTCTTTCCTTGTATCGATAGGTATTGTATTGTGTAACATCTAAATATATAATGTATGTTCAATTACGTTTCCTTTGTATCGTATACTGTGGTACCTAACCAGGTACCAAACTATCAATATTTGACATGCATATCTTTAAACGCAGAAATGAGATAATAAGAAGTGTCATTTTACTGCCGCTAATTAAAAGCCGGAGTATAGAGAAGCTATTTGGCATGTTGGCACTGTTAACATCTATCATTAAAAAAAAACACAAATTCGCGTTTACATTTTCATTTTCAGTCACAGTCACAGGTCTCAGGACACAGTTTCAGTTTCATTCCATGTCCATGTCTGCCCATAGGTATATTGTGTTCAACAAACGTCCATTTAAGCGCTTATTACATTATCCAATTTTTAGGAAAGCTACTTAATTAGGAAATTGGCAGACGTAATCGCAGTTAGAACAGAATGGATCCGATTTAGTGTAAATTGGAGGTCCTAATAAGTCATTACGCGATGAAGGTTTTAAGGTCTTATTGGAAATTTACGAAAATTATGACAAAAACGTGACTATAAAGCGTTACCTGAAAGACGAAAACTATGACTAAAATTATCACAAAAAAAGCGACTTTAAAGACGCCATCGATAGAAAATTCGAAACGTGCAACCCTGTACGATCTTTCTTCACGAATGCGTCGTCTGTCTGATTTAGAATCCAATTTAGTGTAGTGTGATCACTAGCTTCCGATTTCCTAGTTAGGAGTGTTCTCATTAGCTTTCCTAAAAATTTTATAATGTAAGAAGCGCTTTATTTTGGTGAGTGGAGTGGACCCACTTTGCTGTCAGTCAGTGTCAATGTCAACTGTTAACCATAAACAAAAGCCTACTCTAGTTCCCACTCTCTTTCTTGCTTGCTTTAACTTAACCTAGGAACTAGCGGGTTAATAATTTTTGAAATAAAATGGCTATAATAGCGAACTCCCTTGTGAGAACTAGTTTCTATTCAAATCTGCGTTCAATAGCACTATATAGAAGCGTTTACGTGACTCAAGGTTTGTGATTTTATTAATTTTTTTTAAATTTGTCTTCCTGATCTTCCTGGCAGTTTAAATAATTTTCGGGCATGTCTGTTCAAAGGACCAAGAAATTAGATAAACAAACACTAATTGTGGCTTTTATCTTTCCAGTCAAAAACCTGTATTCTCCTGCCGCGTTAGGAATTGATGGCTTCTTACAAACGAGAAAAAGAGCCAAGGAGCAATTTACTAGTTATTCTGACAAGTTTAGATCTAAGATGAATGAATTCGCGGCATCCCAAGAAAATATGATATTTACAGAAGACTTGAAGAATATGGTACACTTAGCAGAACCTACTGACTTGAAACTCATTTTGAGTATGATCCAAAAGTAAGAAACCTATTAATACGTGATGCGCGACAGGTTTTACTTTTTTTTTTAATATAACTACCTATCCTAATGAGGGCAAAAAAAAAAACCTATTATCAGATTTGTTTATGTCATCAATTATTTTGATTTGGATAAACAAACAACTAGCTACTTTCTATCCAATGATTTTTTCTGGTTCCCAGAATAAGGTTTACTGAGGAGGTTCTCAATTTTGATGTTCATTTTTTTTCGTGTATGTTCATGTGTTCGGTCATAATTAAATACCAACAAGAAAATTTTATAATATTTATGCAGGTATATTCAATGTATAACTTGAAAACCATATATCAGTACATTCCAGGTCACTATGCCTATAGTCATAATAACTACAAAACTTCTAATAAGTCTCATTGAGACCAGCAAAAAAAAAAAAACTAACCACACAAATTGTATTCCAGGTTCAATTCTCAGAACACAGAGCTAAGATTTGGGTCCTATGTCTTTGGACCAGTTGTAATGAGAATGTTCCATTTCTTGGATGCACCTAAAGAAGCACTACAGGTAAAATATACAGATTATTGGAACAAATTATTTCAATTAAATAAAAAAATATTAAAACACTACAACAGCTAAATGATTTTTTTCAAAACTATTTTTTTTTGCAGTGCTTCTATGACCCGAAGAACGATGGTTTCTTTGACCAGCAAGTGACCTACCACATTCTGCTTGACCTATTATATAGTCATGAGATGTATGATGAGATGTACAAAGTATTTGAAAGGCTACAACAGAAACAAATTAACATGAGCAAGTTCCCTAAATATTCTGTGGTAATGGTACTGGCAGCATGCTATAAACAAGTGAGTATCATAAAAACATTTATCTATACTTCTTTAGTTTTAAGTTGGCTTGTGAATTGTATGTATGTACCTAAGTTTACAAATTAAAATAATTTTAGTTCATGTGGTGTTTACCTATAAGTAATTACACTGTTCAAAGTTTTTTTTTTCTTTAAAGACATTATTTTTATCAAGATGTTAGTGTAAACAATTGTTGATGAACCAAATAAACAAATAATAATAAAGTTGAAAAGTTTGTTTGAATGTGTTAATCTCTGGAACTACCAGTTGGAAAAATTCTTTTTGCCTTTGATAACCCAATCCTTGAGGAAGGCTAAAGGCTAACATCATGCTAGGACTCTTAGGGGGCTTCTTAGCTAGGACTCAAGCAAAAAGTAAGAAAGAATGCTAAGCGAAATCAAAGTAATAGTGTAGGCAGAAGAGGCAATTCAACAGGGCGGGTCAGGGGAACAAAAAAATTTATGCGGGTGAAGTTGCGGGCAGAAGATAGTTAAAAATAAAAGAAAAACTTTTTTGGAAGTGTGATTCTCTTATGCAATAACTATTGTAGTCCATGCCATAATATATAAGGTCCCATTAAAATAGATGTACGAACTTTCAGTAATAATTCAGACCACCAAAATGAGGATGATGGTAAAAAATATATGAGAAAAACGCACTAGATAACTTACAAGAAAAATAATCAGCTAACGAAAATACACTAATGTGCCCGCAATTTATTGTTTTAGGTCAAAATAAAATCACTTTAATCAGTGTTTTTTCTGCATGGGTATTTATTTTGTTAAACATGTGACTGTGTTAAAATTTGGCCATCTATTTTAATGGGACCCTGTATTTACTGCTCTCTACTTTAGGGAGACTTTTTTAATTGAGCTGTTCAAAAAGTATCTGATGAAAGTGAAGACAAACCCTGTTCAGGTTAAATTGGTGGACGTATGAGTGGTTATGCAATATTGTTCCAACTTGTTGCAACTGTTATGAATGCAACCATAAATAATAGTATGATGTTGTAAATTTCAGAACACACCAAAGAGTTTAGAGTATGCATCAAAACTATGGTCGGATATGGCTAGTGCTGGGACTGTGCCAGTCAGAAGAGCCTGTACATTTTTTGCTGGTTTGTACATTTTAGACATCCAAATTTTAACTTATGTAATAAGTTAGTATTGCCACTTGAGAATTACTTTTTCTATTGTTACCAAACTTAATTAACTTGCCTAACAGACAAGGGGATAATGTCCCCACTACAGGCCGCCTCTTGGTGAGAGGGAGTGGGCCGTTAGTATAAGGTATTATTATTATTTTTTCATTTATAGCTTTGGCTTTGAAACAAGGAGCTCCACACATAGCTATGGAATCAATATCGTCACAAAAACAGCACTATGTTACAATTAGGAATATAAAGGTAGGTGCTCACATCAATATAAGTGCATCTTTCAATAGTAATTTATTTACATTCCTCTATATTTTAGGATATTTTTATGTTCAACAGGCTATGGCATTAGCAGATATGGGCAGAGTGGAAGATACATTGCCCATATTGAGAACAGTTTTGGACATTGAAAGCCCTTTGCAAAAGGATAAACACACATTCTTTGAAGAAACGGTATGTTACTTATTTTATCTACAGGAAGATTTTTTATCACCATCCAAATTTTTACAGGATGTTCTATCCATGAATATGAACAACTTTCACTATGGGACCAACACTGAAATCACGAAAACAAAATCAACTGTTTAGTACAAAAGTTCAATACCTACTTGACCAAAATGTATGAAACAGCAGATTTTTTCTTCTTCCTGTATACAATTAAATCAAATTGAAGTGTCTGTTTGTAATATCAAAATAACAGCTTTTTACTAAATGCATTTGAAAGTTATGCTACAACAAAAAACTATTTTATGTTTTTTTTCTGTTTGTCGCTCTGTTTATTCCGGCTAATATTCGAAACGGCTGGACACATTTTGACGGGACTTTCTCTGGCAGATAGCTGATGTTATAAGGAGTAACTAATGGTACTTTTATTTTAGAAAAAGAATGGGGTTTGTCCAAAATTTCTAACCATTAGATTTTATTTTACTTTTTGAAAATTTTGAGCATTTTGAGAAACTAATTTCAATATTTTGATGGTTACCTCAATAGTTATTTTTTTATAAATATTTAAAAATTTTAAGGTAGGTTACGTCATCAGTGGCACTAAAGATTAAGTGCTGTTGTCTTACTAGTACAGAAATAAAAAAATTCAATCTGTCAACACAACGTCATCCACACCTATCAAAGTGTCAAAGTATCAATCGATTAAATTTTTTCATTCCATAGCATTTCAATCCATTTTTTTTGTATTCCGTAGCTCTTCCGATATATTAAATATTGTCGATTGTTGAAACAATGTAATCAGATTTATAAACGAGATGAATAAGAGGCAAGTCGGAATGTTTAAATTTAATATATTTTTGACATATTATAATTTTACACTTGACACTGACGGATTGTAGACAATAGGTACTTGCCACTTACTTTTTATTTTATTTTTGAGGTAACGATACTAAAATGTACGGTCGCAGGTGACGTAATTTGAAGGACACAGAAGTTCAATCGTATTTTATCAATATTTTTCATAAATTAATTAGACCATAATGATTAGTAACGCTATTCCTCGAAATGGTTTTTCAATTACAACATTTAAAAAAATATTAACAATGCCGATTACCCCCTTACTAATAAATGTTGTACAGCGTCTGTATAGTTATGCAACGATTTGTTTTCTTCTTTCGAAAGTCAAATTACTGAAGACCGAAAGAGTTAAATCGGGTGTGTAACTATTCACCTGATAATAATACGTTTATTAGTAAGGCGTTAGGGTTTCTCGCAAAAAAAAAAATGAAACCTGTGAAATAAATTTTTTTTTCAGCATGTACGCGAGCGAAGTCACAGGCCCAATTAGTTTAAATTAAAATCTGGAGTTTTAAACATAAAATGACTTAAATCTTTTTTCAGGTCATAAGAGTACGACAAGCTGTAGAAAAAAGTAATAACAAAGATTTGCAAAAAGAATTTGAGGATATTGAGAAAGCTTTGAAAGATAGAGGGCTTGTTGATAGCAATAATGTAAGTGTCAATAAAAAATGTAGTTATTCCATTATAGAGACCCCTTCGTGCCTCGGAAAGTAAGCCTTTGTGCCCGGCTGCCATTTGTAGATCTTTGACAGTTGTTACGGGTAGTCAGAAGCCCAAGTCTGACAACTAGTCTTACCCAGTAACTGCGTTGTGGAGGGCAAATATGCAGTCGCTCCATGTAAAATACTGGTATTTAGCCGCATCTGGTTAGACTGTAAGCTGACCCCAAAATAGTTGGAAAAAGGCTAGGCAGATTGATTGATAATAAATCAATAATAGCTTATATTTATTTTAACAATTATATTATTTTCCTTTCCTTTTTAGTCCTTGGATCAGCTTCTCAACTCTGAGATACAAAAACAAAAACCTTTGGACCCATCACGGGGTCCTCTCCAATTCAAGAGACCACAATTGGGACCACGTCAGAAGAAAAGAATTGTATAGTATTTAGTACTACCAAAGTACTTAGTACCAAGGCATTTGACACAAAAACATTAAGAAGTAGCTTGTTATTAGATTATTGGTTTGTACATAGTAGTTTTGCGATTGTGAAAATGAAATGCAATAAAGTTACTAAAGAATCAGCACCCCAATTACATAACTCACTATCACAATACCTTTTATTTTGAAGAGGAATGGGGAGCCATAATCTACTGCTATTGTTGAATTGTCATAAAACTGTTTTGAAATCGATCCACAATAATGCCGGAGATATCGCGTAACATACATAAAAAATTTAGTCGAATTGAGAACTTCCTCCTTTTTGAAGTCGGTTAAAAAATAAAGGTATTGTATGTGTGAGTTACGAAATTAGGCTGCAGCAGCCCTAATTTATACTGTTAGTTTCATTAGTTTAGTTTTTGTTAATAATGCACTTAAAACTGAACACCTTATAAAATGCCGAGATGTTTCTAATGTATAGGATAGTTCATTAGAAGCGCGACTTCATGATAAGACTCCCAAATAAATAAGAATAAAAATGTGTTGATTTGATACAAAGTATAGGTTTTGTTAACCTGAATGTCTGTATGTTGAGTTCATGTTAAATACAATAAATTATGAAAATTCGATTTACTTATGAGTTTTCATTTAATTTTTCCCTAGCTTTATTATTAGCATTAGTGTAAACTTCCACTAGACCAGATTTTTCGAATTTATTTCAACGTAAGTAATTGATATTTACCGGGGTCTACGCCGCCCCTAAGAGACAATTTATGTGGGCAATCGGTGGTTACGTGTGGATAGTGTCGCTGCAGCTTCTTGCATTAAGTTGTGATAAATAAAAAAAATCGGTGTGGTTGCGTTGTCGCTAGTAGTTGGCCAGTTTTAATGGGGAGGGGCGAAGTTGGCCCCGGGCGCTTCAGCCAGGGGGGCGCCGAAATCATCTTGACGACAGTCATGTGCAGGGGCGTTGCTTTTACACGTCGCGGGGTCCCGTACCTATCATTGGTACGGCTTATGCGGCTTTAGCTACGCCCCTGCCCTATACCTAATGGTTAAGTTGGTTTTGGTCTCCCCTTGGCAAAGGCGCCGGGGCCGAGACCCCCCCTAACACAGCTCTTTTGACTGCACCTAGTATCACAGTCAGGGTGCTCTAATTTTCTATCTCTGGGCTCGCTCTTTCCCTTTTACATTATTTTAGTAAAATTACATTGAAAACTAGGTACTTATCCCAGTCCAGAATGCTTCCATTTTTGGGCTTTTTTACCTGCTTTTTTGGTCGAAACTGGCCGAAACCGAAATCGAACCTTCGGTCGGACACTACCTTTTAGTTAAGTACCTACCTAAGTATAGATATTTTGATATCATTAGCATGACTTCCTCGCAAGAGAAAACTGCTTACATGTGTTTCCACCAACAAAGAATCGAGCGGAAATGGCTCAGCGGGCAAAAAGAGTAAAAATGAGCTCGTGTTTCATTTCTCTTATGCGGTGAAAAGAGTACCTAACGGTGGAGTTTCTTGCCCATTCTTCTCCATACGAAAACTACCTTTTGGAAGGCGACTAGAATCAATTCTATTTCATTGTAATTTTTGACGTTCAAAAGTGCCTTTTATGTGCCTATCTATATCTATACTTATAATAAATCTGTAGAAGTGAAAATTCTGTACATTGAAAATATCAAAAAAAATAAATGCCAGGGGGTGTTACTAGACCGACAACGAACCCAAAAATGTGATTTAAAAAATTTTTGTCTGTCTGTCTGTCTGTTTGTTCAGGCATCACGCAAAAAGTACCGGTCCGATTACGATGAAACTTGGTATAATTATTCATTAATATCCTGAGCACCACACTGGGTACTTTTTATCCCGGAAAAGTATATACAATAAAAAACAAACTTAATTTTGCGGTTCGATCCCTAGACCCGATTACTGTACCAAGCGCAAATAATAAGTTTGTCGCAGGTTACGTCACCCGCACTGTAAATGTGCACTATATTTGAAGGTTGAATTTGGCTTGCACCGTTCGTCCGATCGGATCATACATTTTTTAAACTTTGATTTGAACGGACGTGTCGAGTGGCGAGCGTTCGTTCTTATTAGCATTCTATAAATTGTATGTTTTAACTGCTATTGTACAAACGCCAGCACATCAAGGTACCCGAAACTGTCAAGTTTTTGCAATCAACTTTGAACCTTATACTTTAGCGATAAAGTTGAAAATCTATTAAAGAAATCTGACAGATTGTAGTAGCTTGATGTGATGGCGTCTGTACTTGCAATTGCTAATTAAATACCGTGCTTTTCAGTGCGACCTTTTTATTCATTTTAGTTTTTACTAAGTACAGTTTAATGTAGAGTTATTTAGGTTTATTTTTATAAGTCGTAGGTATAGATTTTAATTTTAAAGTATGGGTAGTAGGTATATTTGATAGTGTACGTAGTGACCGTAGGTTATTTTATAGAACTGTTAGGTAGGATTAGTCATTCCTATAGATATTAGTTTTTAGGGATTTTGCTTATTTATTGAGTATCATCAGAAATAGGTTTATTTAGGTAGGTAGGTAGGTATTTTATTTTCTGTTATTGAGTTTTTTTTTAAATCAGGTAGGTACTTAGGTTTACTTTTATAATCTAATATAAAATTCAAAGTCCTGTGATCCTGTCTGACTGATTATATCAATGCACAGCCTAAACCGCTGGTCATAGATACATTAAATTTGGAGAGTGTGTTCTTTGTGAAGTGTATAGGTATAGGTATCGACTAAGAAAGGGTTTTTCGAAATTCCACTCCTAAGAGGGTGAATGGGGGGAGGGTGAAATTTCACGCGGACGAAGTCGCGGGCAGAAGCTAGTTTGAAATAAATGCTTTGACTTTGACTTTGGTGGGAATCAGACGACTAAACTCTTTCTTAGTGGAAACGCAAACCTATTTCATGAAAATGAAGTCCGCTCCACTTAGCCATTTCCAGCTCATTACTCTTTCGCGGTGGAAACCGAGCTATAGGTAGTCCGCATTTACTGTGTGGCAGTAATGCCAGTAGCTGTAGATAATACTAACGGAATAAAGGGATTAAAAATTTTGGTCGAAGTTGAATAGCAATGGGTTTATACATAATTTTTTATTGTCCAGTACCCTAACTGCGTAGGTACCTACACTATCAGTCTCATTTTGAATCATTTTGAAGCATATTGCTAATCCATTGCTTCATAATTACTTACCTATGCGCTATGTTCGAAAAATGTATCTGCTCAACAAGGTAAAACACCGCAATGAATATTGTTGAACTATCAAAATGAAACCTATTAGGTACTACTGACAGTGTTACGCAATTACTCCACAGGTCGCCTTCACAGAGTAGGTAGGTACTTTTATAAAAAAGTACTACTCTCAGTCTATCAAGACGACGCGCGACGCGCCGAGAGTCGCCTTTCTTATAGACGGTAACAATATTATAGATTTCTTTCACTCTTCTGGAAAGAAATCGTTCGCCAAGAAAGCGGTTGTAGATTTTGGCTAAAGGCGTAGCCAGCACATTAGCTCACCATTTAAAAAAATAAGGACGTATTGAATCAGGACCTGCACCTTTGTAAGTACCTGCCTATCAAGCTGATTCATTAACTTGCAGTGAACTGTACCTAGGTACCTATACCTATTGCAAAACGAAAATTCGTTATTAATGATTAGGAATCTTCAATGATAGGTACAGTGGGCTGCATCAATTGGGGGTACCCTTTTATCTGTTCTGTGGGGGTACCCAATTGATGCAGCCCACTGTACCTATCATTGATGCTTAAAGGGGGGTACCCCTTGAAAACATCTAGCAACTGGGGTAGGGTAAAAATGTAATGAGAAATGAAACGCAAATATATAATTAGTACCACTATCTGTTAAGATGCATAAGTTGAGGATATGAAGAGCTATTGTGGTCTTGAAATTCAGTCCTATTCATGCCCATAATAGGTACATAGGTATAATTCCTTTTATCAAGGCCTATTCGACGCAGCAGGCTAGATTAAACTAAATTATACCCAACAGATGTAGGTAGATAGCTGAACACAGCCAATGCAATAAATAGGTAGATCAATCAGCGGTCTGGACAATGCGTTAATGCCAACCAATATTCTGTCGGCTCTCAATCAATCAGTTGAGCTGCTTGATTGAAATCAATCTTAGGTACTACTTATTACTACGCAATCAAAATATGAATGGAGAGGTCTTGATTGAATTCGGTCCTACCAATTTCATCTAAAGCTCAGCTCGAATCATTCTATACAAATTTTAATCTTAGCAGGGGCGCTGACTTTTAGAGCCCCGAGCACCCAACGGGTCGGCGCCCTTAATCTTAGGATTTGACTTAGAGTTTCAGTTTTGCGTTATATTGTAGTAAGTACCTAGTACCTACATAAACAGTTTAAGAGCGTTTACTCCGTACAGCTTTTCATACAAACTTTCAAGCCGTTGTTTTTCGAAATGAATGGACCGATTTTAATGAATCTTCATACGCATAAGCAAGATACAAAGGTCTAAAAAGTTAGCAGAGAACATTTTCGAAATGTCTTATTTAAAAAAAGATAACTGGAAATCTCTTTTTCTATGGAAACTTTAAAATCGGTCTAATTTGGCTGTAACACAATTTTTCGAAAATGTTCTCTGCTAACTTTTTAGACCTTTGTATCCTGCTTATGCGTATGAAGTTTCATTAAAATCGGTTCATTCATTTCGAAAAACAACGGCTTGAATGTTTGTATGAAATGCCGTAGGTACGGCGTAAACGCTCTTAACCTTTTAGCCGCCCGACTTCATATCAGTTGTCGTGCCACCAGCGACCGAAGAAAAAAAAAAACTAAAAAATACCTGATAGAAAACAGCGTCATTAGGTACCTAAATAAAAAAGCAGATTAAACGAGCAGTGGTATTTGGTCGTAAATATACGACCCTGGCGAAATGGACTCGAAAATATTTGTCGGATTAATCCGGCGTAAGCGGTTAAAAGGTTAAAACTGCTAGAAAGACTCGGTCATCATGTGCACGCACCCCTTTATTGGGATGTTTGGCCTTTTTCGTCACATGCACTTAACGACGACTGTCAAGTTAGGAGTAATACTTCATTTGACTAAAATAACGAGAAAGAAAACCCACTATTATGTGCCAAAAACGTGCAAATTATTATACATTAGTTTTTTTAATCGGTTCCAATTTTTTACAGGTGTTCTACCCATGAATATGAACAACTTTCAGAATTGGGCCCTCAGTAAAATTTTGGAACCGGTAAAAAAAATCACCCGGTATAATAGATACTTAGTCTTTATTATGTAGGTACCTACACCATAAAAATTACAGATACCTATGCTGAACTATATGGGCGGTCTTGTCGCTAAAAGCTTAGGTAGGTATATTTAGATATTCTGAACCTGCGACAGGATGGCAAAAGAATCATAAGTAGAAACGACGAATTCTTCCGATTTTCTGTGTACTGTTATAGGTCTTCACGGATTCGTCTTTTTAAAAAAAAGAATTATTTACTTTAGGATAATAACTATATTTTAGGATATTATAGTTTGGGATAATACACGTAATTTTAGGATATTATACTTTAGGATAGCACGCGAGACCCTTGGGCAGAACCGTCTGCTACCGAGGTTGAGTGTCAACTCAACTCCAAAGAACATGTCTCCAGCCGAGAAGTAGATAAAAGCTGGCAGCGCCGACGAGGCGCTGATCTAGCATTAACCCCTACATATTTAGAGTATAACACCTCCCCCTTTAAGAAATAACTTCGGGGTTACTTCGAAGTTATGTATGTAAAAAAAAAAAATCAAACCCATTAAGTATTTTAAACTCTAGTTCTAATAGCTGGAAGGGAGATTTCCTCATTATCGGAATTACTATTTTCTGTATTAATTTTACAAATTGATTCCGGTTTCGATGAGAAAGATACTTTAACTGGGGTTCTGCTGCCGGGTCGTATACATTTATAAACCTTAAAACATACATAAGATACTATGACGACAGTAATTAACAGAGTGATAATAGAATAATGCATCCCGTATTTTAAGATGTGTGGTTGACTGTCAAGGACGTTGTCTAGATTACTTAACTGTTTTAAAAAAATATGTTTATTAGATTTCAGGTCGTCTAGGTCAGTATTTAGTAGTTTTATAGGGGATACATTATTGATTGATTGATTCAATCTCATTACATTACAGCAAGTGTCATTTAATAAGTTAAAGTCAGGAAAGGTAATGGATGTAGAAATATTTAATGCGGTATATTTTGGGATCAAAGTGGTACCCTTACAGTAACCTATGCAGTTTTTAGGGATTGTAAGTATTCCGGTGCCTAAAACTTTAATTTCTAATAACTTTGAGTTTCGGCATTCTATTGAAACTCTATTAGACACTGACTGTATGTAAATCCATTTATTATTTTCTATGGGTTTCCACATATCTAAGTTACCATAAATAAATTTAGTTTCACAAACTTTTGGAGTTTCACTGATCACTTTTGACATATATTCACTTTCACAAATAGGTCTGATATCTGACGCATACACGGTTGTTATGTCGCACACATATTTTCCTGCAGTGATGATTTTGCAATTTTCCAAATCGTTTAAAGTGCTATACTGAGTTTTATCTTTGGTCATTGCAATGTATTTAGAACTGGGTAAAATTAAACTAAAGGTATTGGGCTTACTTAAATTGTGAGGAGTAGGCAAAGCAATATTATGAAATAATACATATTCTTTAATGGATACTAAAGGTATTTGTAACACGAAAAATATCTTATTACTAGCATAATAACTAATTATTCTAGATACGTTCAAGATTAAATGAATAGAACTTAAATCTAAATTAACAGGTAGTTTCAGGTCATTAGGTAAGTATTGATAGTTTTGGGCAAGCTCCCGGAACAATTGTTGTGACGTAATCATCGATGGGTGTAGAATATTTTGATTACTAAATAGAACAGCATTCGTTATGTCTTCGAGTTGAAATGACATAGTTAGGATTGACACTTCTAGATTATTGAGTAAATGAACAATTTTTAATCGTAGCAATAATTCGTTTGTTTTGTTAGTTACATTCATTAAATTGATCGAGAGTTTGTTGATAGCTTCATTTAAGTTAATTTCATTAATTTTAATTTATTAATGGAGTCATTAAACTTTGAAATTGTCGACGTGGTTAGTAAAATATTTTCTTTCATTAATGAAATCAACTTCTTCTCATTATTTTGTAGTATGTTTAGAGCTTCATTAAACCTGAGACCATCGTTTTCATCCAAATTACCAAATATTTGTTTAATCAAAGTTCCTAGTCCTCCTACCCAGGCACGTTTTGACCGTTTTTCTAACAAATGTGAAATAGACAAAAACTCTTTGTACATGTCACTGTAGCGGGCGTTTAAGGGTTCTATTATGTTATTACAACCATTCTCTATCAAACCAATTCTTTTACATAAATGTTTAGTAGTATTAATAGCGGACTTTATATTTTCAATGTGCGGGCCGATGTGTGCAATGTCTAGGGGCATCAAGACGTTCAACTGTCCACTGCTGATTTTCAGTGTGCCGAGGTAATCGAAATAGAGGCCAGGACTCGATTTTATTTGCTGGACATAGTGGTCCTGCTGGCTTCGAGCCTGACTCGGAGTTCTGCAAATTAATAGTTACGTTAAACGAATATTTGAATGCTTATATAGTAACTATACCTACTTATGTATTAATATTTAGACTTATAACTATTTAAGATACTATAGGTTAATTTTTGACATCAGCTGGTTTCACCTCATCAAAATGATGGGTGACATGACGCCGATTAATAAGCAGGGTAAGTGTGTTATTATTATTAACTTTTACTATTTTATAAGGACCTTTCCAGAGAGGGGAGAGAGCCTTACGCAGTCTCAAATGATTTTTGAGATACACGAATTCACCGACTTTATAACTAACTGAGCGAGTATGGTTATCGTAATAAGACTTTGAGGATTCCTTGGATTTCCTCATGAAGTCTAATGCTTTTTCACGTGAATATTTTAGTCGGTTCTGTAGCATACGGACATACTCGGGGTAAGTAGCTCCTGGGGATTCATCATAAATAGAATTAGGGATGAATGGTTTACTACCGAACATTAGTTCATATGGTGTAAAGTGAGTTGTGGAATGAACGGCAGTATTATAGGCAAGCATGGCTGTGTATACGTAACGAGGCCAATTTGATTGTTCTTCGTTAATATAAGACTTGAGGTATTCTTTAAGAGTTGAATGGCTTCGTTCCAGGGCGTCTTGGGTTTGTGGATGATATGGTGAAGACCACAGATTTTTTATTTTAAGGAATTCACATGTTTTCCTGAAAAGATCTGATGTGAAGTTGGTACCCTGGTCGGTGAGAATCATTTTGGGGATACCAAATATAGATATGTAATGGAGCAGACATTCACTTGTTTCTTCAGCTGTGGTACTACGAATAGGATATGCGGAAGAGAATTTGGTAAGATCATCCTGTATTGTTAATATAAATTTTAATTTTGCAGTACCTGCTTCGGGGAGCGGACCTACAATGTCCAGAGCAATTCGTTGACACGGTTCAGTCGAAGTGCTGGTAATTTGCATCGGAGCGCGATTGATTTTCCTAAGTGCTTTATTTTCTTGACACGACTTACATTGCTTTACGTAAGATTCTATGTCACTACGCATACCTTTCCAGTAATACGTTTGTTTTATTCTGTTATACATTCGTGATGAGCCTAAGTGGCCTGCTATAGGGATGTCATGGTTGTCATGCAGGATCTTTCTAATTTCGATTGGAGCAGGATATATAATATTGTTATGATATACATTGACCTTAATTTGCGTGCCGTGGAAAAGGTAAGTAAGGATATTATAAACTTTAACAAATGAATGCTTTTCGAACGGATTTTTGAAATCAGTTATGCCAATTTCGTTAACATTTCCAAATATTATTAATTCATTTCTTATTCTTTTCAGGGTTTCGAAGATTTCCGGATAAGAGGCTTCGTCAAAGTGATGGACCTTGGTAAATAGTAGGTAATATATTTTATTATTAATTTCTATTTTCAAGGACGAGAATAGTTCTCTTTCAGAGTTATGTATTCTAGTGCTGATTTCGAGGTCAGTCAATATTTCTTGGATATACGGATTAGATTCATCCAAATCAATAGACGTGGGAACTAGAATTACCTTTGCAGGACATTTTAAAAGGCTTTCATTGTGTTCTACAATTTCTGTGTTAAATAATTTATCTTTACTAGCCATAGATTTCAGGAACGTGGGATAGTCGTCAACAGGGGCATTTGGACTTACACTTGTTGACGGTCTGGGATTAAGAGCAAGTTGAGGATCGGGAGCTGTTGGTTCGTCTAATACAGGATCAGGTAATGGGATTGTTTCATTCTCGATTTCTTCTCTGAGGGTGTCTGGGACATTAGAAGGTAAGTTTATATCAGGTAACGGTAAGAGGTCTTCGGTCGGATCGAGAAGATTCGGGGAAGTTCGGATATCTGCATCAGGATTAAACGAAGGTGGGTCTATTAGTAAATCCATTAGGTCCCTATCTAACTCTTGGGTGGATTCTTCTTCTCCAGGAGGGTTAGAAGTTACGGGGTCTGTTTGTCGGACAGGGTTTACTGGAAAACGAGATAAAGCGTCAGCGTTAGCGTTAACCTTTCCCTTTTTATACTGAATGTCGTATTCAAATTCCTCTAATTTTAAACGCCAACGGACAAGTCTAGATCCAGGATCTTTGCAGTTAAACAGCCATTGTAGAGGTTTGTGGTCTGTAAGGATTTTAAACCGATTTCCGTAAAGATATGGTCTAAATGTTTTGGTGCCGAAAATAATGGCAAGGCATTCTTTTTCCGTGACACTATAATTACTCTCTGCTTTATTAAGCGTGCGGGATGCATATGCAATAGGGCGGTCTTGTCCTACCAGGCCCTGGGATAAGATTGCGGATATCGCGTAATTTGAGGCGTCACAGGTTAGAAGGAAAGGTTGCGTGAAGTCTGGATAAGCGAGGATTGGGGCGGAAATGAGTTTGGACTTTAAGGATTCAAAAGCAAGTTGGTGTTCATTCTGCCACGTGAAGGTAGCATCCTTCTTTAGCAAGGAGGTTAAAGGTTTAGCCAACTTGGCAAAGTCAGGTATAAACCTTCTATAATAGGATACTAAACCTAGGAAAGATTTTATGTCCTTCGGCGATTGAGGGACTGGATACTCTGTCACCACGCGAACCTTTTCAGGATTTGGTTGGACACCGTTTTCATTAATAATGTGTCCTAAGTAAGCGACTTCTTTACGAAGAAATTCGCACTTATCCGGTTGTAACTTTAAATTGAATTTACGGAGTCTGTCGAACACAGCTTTCAGGTTTTCAACGTGTGAATTTAGGTCGTATGAGTAAATCACAATGTCATCTAAGTAGACAAAACATCTTGTACCTTGTAGGCCAGTAAGGCAGTTATTCATTAATTTTTGAAAAGTGGAAGGTGCATTTTTTAAACCAAACGGCATACGTGTAAATTGGAAGTGACCTTGGGGTACAGAAAATGCAGTTTTGGGTGCATCATCAGGAGAGATAAGAATTTGATGAAAGCCGGATGTGAGATCCAATGTCGTGAAATATTTACTACTTCCTAATTGATCAAGGATCTCGGATATTTGTGGTATAGGATACGTTTCACCGATAGTAACGTCGTTTAATTTCCTATAATCGATTACTACTCTCCATTTTCGTTGCCCTTGAGAGTCTGCCTTTTTAGGGACTATCCAAATCGGCGAGCTCCAGGGTGAGGATGATGGCTCTATAATATTTTGACTCAGCATTTTACTAATTTGAGTCTCAACTTCTTTCTTATGACATTCCGGGAATCGGTATGACTTTGTATGGATAGGTATATCGCTACTTGTCTTGATTTGGTGATTAAGGGCTGTAGTATGAGTTAATTGATCATCCGGTAAATAAAAAACATCAGAATATTGAGAACAAAGTTCCGTGAGGGCATCAGACTCTTCTTGATTTAGATGATCAGTTCGTAGTGAATTTAAAACTTGAACCGTTCGATTGGATGTTTCTTGAGTATTCATGCTGACCTGTAGGGCAGCATATAAGGGCTTGATTGCGAATTTTATATTGGGATCAATTTTTATGAACGACCCTGAGGTATTGGCTATCGTTAAGTTAACACGATGGTTATCCTTGACTCTTACGATACAATTAGATATTAGGACACATTTTGATAAGTGTTGATCCATGATAATACCTTCCTTCAGATCGGTATCTTGTACTGAACATTCAATAACAGTTTCAGTACGTGGCGGGATAATATAGAATGGATCATGGAAATGTAGTTTAACTTTGGATTCTCCCAATTTAAGGGTATCGGTTGTATAATCGATTTTACAGCCGAAAAAGGTCAAGAAATCTGATCCTATAATACCATCATAGGGCAAACTTATGTCTTTAATGACATGAAACTTAAATGGTATGACTTTATTATCATTTAATTTTAGTTTTAATTGAAAATGACCTTCGGTTGGGGTAGGCTCGTCACCGCGGTCAATGCCCTTAAGCTTGATTGGTTCTTTCACTAGTCGTGGATTTTCCTTGATACTGGATTGTTTTAATAGGCATATGACGGAGCCTGAGTCGACTAATAAGGATAAAGGAGTATCTGAAACATGTGAGTTTAAAAATACATGTGGTAGATACCTCTTGGATGTGTCTAGATTTACTTCGTATATCTTAGCACTAGTCTCGTTAGATACTGGCGAAACTCCTGGGTTTCTAGTTCCGTGACTATCGATTCGGGGCTGGTTACCCTCTCGTTTGACCTGGGATGTGGTAATGGTAGGACCGTCAATTTGGGGCTGGTTACCCTGTCGATTGATCCTCCTTGGATGAGAATAAGGATTAGGACTGTCAGTTTGGGGCTGGTTACCCTGTTGGTTAGTCCTTGATGAGTGAGGGTTAAGGTCGTCAGTTCGGGGCTGGTTACCCTGTCGGTTGACCTTCATTGGATGAAAATAAGGATTAGGACTGTCAGTTTGGGGCTGGTTACCCTGTTGGTTAGTCCTTGATGAGTGAGGGTTAAGGTCGTCAGTTCGGGGCTGGTTACCCTGTCGGTTGACCTTCATTGGATGAAAATAAGGATTAGGACTGTCAGTTTGGGGCTGGTTACCCTGTTGGTTAGTCCTTGATGATATTGATTTTTGTTGTTGGGTGCCCGCAGTTATGCTTCGTCTCGTGCGGCACCCTCGCGAGACTCCATTACGTTTAAATCATTGGAGTCATGGACATAGGGTAGAGAGAAATCATCAGTGAGTTCATCTTCGGATGTTTCGCGAATATGACTGATTTTATTATTATTATTACGATTAATATTCGGTTTGAATTGAAATTTGTTATTATAAAATTCGCGTTTTTTACAATCTTTTATTTCGTGTCCAGCAGTTTTACAATACCGGCAAAACAATGCGTCGGTTTTATTTGGATTTGACATAGCAGATTGTGTGTAAGAGTTTGGTTTCGAAGGCCCTGGTTTTGGTTTGTTATTATTCACAAACTTTTGTTCAGCCTGTGGACGCTTATACAGGCTTTGTTGAATGCGTTCTTCGGAAATTGCAAAGTTAATGGCTTCGTTTAATGTTTTGGGAGATCTACACCTCACAATGTTGGATATACGGGGATGTAGCCCCATAGTGAAATGATGGAGGGCTAAGTCCTCCATAGCTGCAATACGACCGGGTAATTCCTTTGCCTTCGTGTTGGATAGGGATATTTCGGTCAACAGTAGTGAGAGGCAGGTCTCCACGTGAAGCGAGAATTGGCTTACACTATCTTGCGGGCTTTGCTTGCTCTCCTGAAGGTCGGTGAGTAAGTGAGAATAATGTTTTCGCTCACTAAATTGTGCCTTTAAAAAATCGCTGAGTTGTTCCCACGACGTGAACTCTTTTATGGAGCAGGCAATTTCCGCTTTTCCGCCCAACTGGCTGAGAATATATTTGAAAAGAATGGGTTTTTGTGGTTCTGATGCAAGGTCATACGCGTTATTACAATTTATTATAAATGAGTTGACAGTTTCCCGGCTACCGTCAAATGATTTGACGAATTTAAACAAAGTATTTAAGTCTAATTCCGCCATTGTGCTACGTGCAGTAGCAGCCCTTGTGACCCTGGGACTAGGAGATTTAGTAGGTGATTTTATATCACTTTGAGATTGTTCTGAAACTGGGATATCAAGTTTCAATTTACTGCTTTCCGATTTAGGAACTGTTGGCATAATTATATTGTTCGACCATTAATGAATGAAAACGGGTCACGGTGGTATAAGGTCTTACAATGATAATTACAATAAATGAATTAAGTTAATAAGTCGCAAGTAAATAACCTTGTATAGGGTGTTAAATAATATCTCAGCCTTGATAAACAATGACCAAAGACTCACAGTACTAGCAACGCGTGGGCGACGGATGTTATGGCGAGCAGGAACATTCCGTTGCGATAAGCTGCGTCGCTGCGGCCGGAGTCTGAGTCGTCGGGATCTTGAGCAATTATAACTGGTCAATTATTTGGTATTGACCTCGGCCTTGGATACGGAATTTGGATGACAGGAACAGCGGCTATGCGCACCGCGATGCTCAGGATAGCTGACCTGATGGTATAGTCCACGTTCACTGCACTTGAATATGAACTGATACACTATCAAACACTTGGATAATCGACTGGTATACTTGCAAACACTTTAATATCAACTGGTACTGGTACACTGGCGAGTTTGAAGGACACTGGGGATTTTCGTATCCCACCGCTGCCACCAATTTGTTATAGGTCTTCACGGATTCGTCTTTTTAAAAAAAAGAATTATTTACTTTAGGATAATAACTATATTTTAGGATATTATAGTTTGGGATAATACACGTAATTTTAGGATATTATACTTTAGGATAGCACGCGAGACCCTTGGGCAGAACCGTCTGCTACCGAGGTTGAGTGTCAACTCAACTCCAAAGAACATGTCTCCAGCCGAGAAGTAGATAAAAGCTGGCAGCGCCGACGAGGCGCTGATCTAGCATTAACCCCTACATATTTAGAGTATAACAGTACCTATTATAGTTTTGATTGCGTAACTACCTAGTAAAGTACCTACAGCCCACTGTTCGTATTTAGAACTCTAGAAAGGACGCCGTGTAAAAAGCGTCAAATTGTTTTTCTAGGGATCAACGTGTAAGCTTGACGAAGCATTTACGAGCGTGCTCGTTTTATTTTTGGCGAGATTAATGTCTCAGCTATTTTAATTTTGGCTCGAAATTGTGTATTTATTATCTATTTTTCGTAGAGTTCCGAATTTAGAAAAATGCTTAAATAGTGTTGTAGAACACATTATAAGTGTCTACAGTTACCAGAATCAGTGCCTTTGGTTGGACCAAAATAAAAGTTAAACCAAGAATGATTTAACAGAAAACCTGAACAACTCAAAAGAGTTCACAAGACCACAACGAGAATGCTCGCCACATTAATACGGCAGACCGGCGCAGATGTACGTAGCTACCTATTTCATTTCAGGTCATAATACGTAGGTAACGGTTTCAGGAGTAATTACCTCTCCCGATTCATTCCATTACCTTCCGCTCGTTCCTGAACGGAAATTAAAGCCTTTTCTATAGAAACTAAGACACGCCGTGGAGCAGAACTTCTTTATAGGTACAAGATTGGTTTTTATTATTTTTGTGGTAGTGATAAATGAAGACGGATTTCCTTTCACCGGTGCCTGCTTAGAACTGAATTGTAGGAATTTTTAAAGACCTATTTAATCATTGCTCGGGTTTTGATTTGGGGGCAACTATGGAGAATAAGGTCTAACCTTATTCTCCATAGTTGCCCCCAAATAAGGTTCTGGAGTGGCGACCGCGTACCGTACCGGAAGTCGTAGCATTGAAAGGCCTCCTACAAGGTGGACTGATGACCTTGTGGGACCGCAGGAATTCGCTGGATGCGAGAAGCACAGAACCGGTCCAAGTGGCGATGCTTGAGCGCCTTATGTCTAGCAGTGGACCTCTTTCGGCTGGATGAATTATGATGAAGATAAAAAAGGTAAAGTCCTCCAGATCGAATTTTAGCCATGACGACCAATCTCAGCGGAGACTAGCCACGAGACCACGAGACCAACGGTACACCAAAGCTATAAAATACTAGCTGTGCCCCGCGATTTTACCCGCATAAGTCTGGCTTTGACAACCAGTCTTACCAATCAGGTATCGTATTACCCAGTAACTGGGTTGTGGAGGTCAGATAGGCTGTCGCTCCATGTAAAATACTGGTATTCAGCTGCATCCGGTTAGACTGGCAGCCGACCCCAAAATAGTTGGGAAAAGGCTAGGCAGATGATGATTATGAAGTCTGACTTTCGTGGGAATATCGGAATAAAAAGTCCTATGTCCTGATTCAGGTCATGGTCTACCCATGTGCCAGTTTTTTTGCGTTAAATGGGAACAAACAAACACAAAAAATAAAATCTTTTCTCTTTACTAGCGGCCGCCCCAGCTTCGCACGGGTGCAATGGCGACATGTCATAAAAATAAAATAACATTATTTTAAATTCAAGTAACAAGACTCATATACAAACAGATACATAAAAGGATACAGACAGTATAACAAGCACAGACAAAAACGAACACTCACAATGTAACAATGTATGCTGCAGCATTGCCGGATTTAAGGGCAATCCATTCTGTTGGCGATCATCGCTAAAACATAAAGATTTCTGTGATATAACTAAGTTAATATAAGCGATTATAAAAACACATACGACAAGCGAGTCTGTGTTATGTTAAATTTTCTACTATGAATTGTATAAATTTTATCTAGAACAAATTCTCATTGGTAAAGACATGTTTTTTAATTTAGGAGTTACGATGGACCTAATAAACCAAATTACCTACAAAAATTACCATAACATCGACGTCCTATTGGCTGGCGCGCAAAGATAAAAAGAAAAGGCAACGGTGTGGCAACGGCTAGTTTCAGTTTTTTATTTTTTTTAAGTAGAAGGTACCTACTCAAATGAACATATTTTTCCCACCACCGACCTAATCTGCATCGATTTATTTGCCAAAAATGGAAACAAATACTAGTTTATGGAAAGATAACTTTAATTAATACAGAATAAAGTTCAGTTTACGCTACAACTTCAAACATTTTTATTACTTTTTAATTTAATCAACTTGATTAGTAATTACCATTAAAATAAAGTTGATATTTGTTTAGGTAACTTGAAATAACATCAATATGAAACATAAATTTGAATAGACTTAGTATTCTAGAGATTCAGACTGTACCTACAACCTGCTGTTACCGAACAATACCTCTACCTGACCACAATGAACGTGGAGAAAGCACTTCGCTAAATTGAGTGATTAATTTAGACACCGCGCCCACAACCGGTGGCAGACGTAACAAATGTACCTACTGCAGAATCAATCATGGCACATGTTGTACCTACTCTTGTACTACACCCATTTACGAAATGAATGCAAAATAGAACCATGCTTCGGGGCTTCGGGGAAGCTTGTATTCCATAGTCAAGGTACCTATTTATGAGTGTTTTGGATCTGTGCTGATGATAGATGATAAAAGAGGTAATAAGGTTTTTTAATTGTCAAGAATCACTACGAACACTTATTATTTTGTCATCATCGCTCCCTACAAGCCTACGGCCTATTTGGGACGACTTGACGAAAATCAAAATATCTACATTTTATTTTCATTCTGCAAGTCATAATTTATAATTTAATACTTTGGTGTCAATTACCCGTTATTACCAATACTTAATTGATTGATATTATTTTAACAATCAATTAAACGCCGTTTAGCAGGCTGTAACTATCGGTATTAAAATAATACCGAGAGCAATGTTGAAAATTATATTTTAAAAAATTGAGTCAATTTGTTTTCTCGTAATTGGGTGTTAATTGGAGATAAAATACCGTACAGTTTAGTTTTATTCACAGTACGGTTTCGACTATCTTCTCCTTAGCGTGTCGATTGCAAATCAAATAGAGTTTGGCTACGAGTTTGGCACCTTCAGTAGTCTCCATTAGCTCCTGCAGCGTGCAGACAGCAGGACACGCTGGACACGATAGTTTAAGTGCCGCATTGTCTGTGGGACAGCACCACATTTACACTCCATTGTTTCGACTATTGTAACAATGAAGGTTCTAAAAAATAAAATACGAGGATATATGGAAAGGATTTCCTACGTGGAGGATCCCATTGAGGACGCAAAAGCGATGGTCAGCTATATCCAAAAAATCGTTGGGATTCGTAACGTTTTTGGCGATAATAAACGTAGTATGGATTTGATTTTATTTGTGATGTCGTTTTTTACAGGAATCTCTAATGGAGTCTGCTGCCTATCTGAAATGATCTGTTAAGCAGATTAAACTGAAAAAGTTAAAATGCTGCAGTTTTTTTGCTATTTACTCTAAAGTCAAGTACCTTATCATTATTGTTTTTTAAATTCGTATTTTTCGGGATTTAGTAGTGCGACCTTTTTTGTTGATAATATTCAGAAGATGCCATCAGAATTTGCTTTGGATATTTTTCCTTTTGTAACTAATGGCAAACCTGTATTTTTTTTATGAAACAGCCAGTAAGAATAAAATAAATATTGTAGCGTGACCTTTTTACTTATTAATATATTTTATTAAAGTGGACAGTGGTTATGTGCAAAATGTTCCCGGCAGAGGATTACAGATACACAAAATATACATTGGTTTTTAAAACTTGTTTAATTTTCAGACATAACAGTTTTTTCGGTGATGGCTACATTGTTATACGCTGGATCGTTTATATACGTGGGGCAGTTGAGTCAGTTCATCTACCTGGCCCAGGTCTTCCCCGATAAGATCGAGACCTTCAAAGCTATGAACTGTATTAGCGCGTCTTCTGTGCCTCTGACAAAATTTTTTTTCATGTGGACTGCGAGGTACCTACACCTACCTACCTAAAGAAATTGGAATATGTTTTTCTAGATTAATTTGCGTTGCTGATAAAATATGCTTTTACTTTCAAAGGGCTCGTTTAAGGACAGTGTTTGAGCTAAGCCGCCATGGATTGGACTCAATACCAGATGGTACAGCATCAAAGAAGAAAATGCTGAGTACCTTACAGCGAGCGCGCTACTTCTCCTGGCTGGTGGTCGCTAACCAAGCTGTCACTCATGTTACCTACTTGTTGATGCCTTTCCTCTTCACTGTTTTAGGGCACGGTAGATATTTGCCTACTACTCCTGGTGAAACGTATGGTAAGGAAAGTTTTTTGTTTAATTAAAATACATAAAAACCTTTTTTAGATGCCATCACACAGCTAACTCTACAATACCTTCTTTGTTCCTTAGTCTGAGACAATACCGCACTTATACAATGTTCCAAAAGACTTATTGTCAGTCGTAACGAACTTTAACAGATAAATAAAAGAAAAAAATTATAGGTATAAAGTTTTGGTATATCTCTAAATTTGTTTTTGATACAAGATTTAGGTATCGTAGCCGCAACTAGTGTCACAATAAATCAAAGTAATAAAATACCCGTCCTTTCCAGGTTTGAGTCCAAAATACGAAACGCCATTTTTCGAAATAACATTTGTCCTGACGTGCGTCGCGACCGCGTTCTCCGCCATTAATCAGACCGGCTACATTGTACTCTTCGTCACCCTCATCTGCCACGAACTGGGGCACTTCCGCGCCATTACAGAAGCTCTCAACGAGATACATACAATCTTGATCAAGAAAGAAAAATCGCGGAACAATTTTGAAGAAATAGAAAACAAATCCATCGATGAATTACTAATATTTTGCTTGAAGCACCACCAGTTTCTGATGCATTACCACGGTAAGATACGAGAGTTGTATAAAGTGATATTTGGAGCTCACTTTCTGAGTATGACGATAGTCCTGGTGACGACTTTGCAGACGATGAACGTGTGGGATGTGAGAAACACGATACTGACAGGAGTGACGGGTATCATGCCATTGTTTTTGTACTGCTTCGGAGGCGAGATGCTTATATCCGCGGGGCTGCAAATGTCCGCATCTGTTTACGGCTGTGGTTGGGAGCTAATGGAGGCAAAACAAGCGAAGGCCGTCCACCTGATGCTCTGCCTAACGCAGCGCCCCCTGTGTTTAACTGCGGCTGATGTGTTCGTTATGAACAGGGAGACTTTCGGCGATGTGGCGCAGGTTATTTACAAAATATACGCGGTTTTCAATTAACTTTTGTGGTAGTCACTCACGTTCGAGAAGGTAAACAATGTAAATGGATGCTGGTATCGTGCTTACTTATGTAGTTTCTGTTTCATTTACCTTTGGCCGAATAAAAATAGACAAAGTTTTTGTTTTTATTTAGGTACTAGCGACTCGCCCCTGCTTGATACGGTTTTTATGACTAGCCGAAACATCGAGATTTGTTTATTATACGTAAGTTTAATATTAATATATTATACACCTAAACCTTCCTGAACAAAGTTTCTAAATGGGGTTAATCCACACATTTTACTTCTTTTAGTAGCTGAATATATTATACACCTAAACCTTCCTGAACAAAGTTTCTAAATGGGGTTAATCCACACATTTTACTTCTTTTAGTAGCTGAATATATTATACACCTAAACCTTCCTGAACAAAGTTTCTAAATGGGGTTAATCCACACATTTTACTTCTTTTAGTAGCTGAATATATTATACACCTAAACCTTCCTGAACAAAGTTTCTAAATGGGGTTAATCCACACATTTTACTTCTTTTAGTAGCTGAATATATTATACACCTAAACCTTCCTGAACAAAGTTTCTAAATGGGGTTAATCCACACATTTTACTTCTTTTAGTAGCTGACAACAAAATATCAGGTCAATTTTATTCCGGCAATAAATAATATCGAATACGATTGTCTTGCTTTGTCTATTTGAAGCTTGAAAGCTTTCAAAAGCTTAGGATATGCTTTGAAGTGCATAGGACATGTGTGAGTACGTAACAATTTCCAATATTCCCTGTCTAATCGTGCGGTGCAGGGTATTGTCCGTTTTAGTAGAATAATGGCTAGGTGGACTTCTGCTCTGAGCACCAAAGTTATCCGTTTTTAGTACGGCCTCCGAGGTTCGAAGCAAAGACCGGTAAAATATGGTAACTGTTTGGGAATATCTTCGAGTGGTATTTTTTTTTTTTCTTTTTCTTTTTTTTTCTTTTGTACATATTACCACATCAAAATTTAATGACAGATGATGACGATTTACCTACAATTTGTAAACGATGAACATAGGCCACTCATTGTATGTATGTTTTGTAGTTTTAATTTTTTCGTATTGTTGTGTATATTCTGGTGTACAATAAAGTAGGTATATATAAATAAATAAATAGTTATGAACAGTCGGTATCCAGATTCAGAAAGAAAGTATTGGCGCCGATTCCCTTGTTCACAAACTAAACTAAATTTAAGTTCAGTGCATCTTTTTCTTTCTATTTAATTAAGAAAAGGACAGAAGATAAATATTAGTTTAGTCCTGTCAAATTAGTCAGCGCCTGACGTAAATTGACGTATTTTTAGTAGCAAATTTTTTAATCACGTCTAAACTGTCTATGGAGTATCTTAATTTGACAGGACTAAACTAATATTTATCTTCTGTCCTTTTCTTAATGAAATAGAAAGAAAAGGATGCACTGAACTTAAATTTAGTTTGGTTTGTGAACAAGGGAATTGGCGCCATTAGGTGTTTTAGCTGGTCCAACTGTCATTTATTGATATCTTTGTCATTAATTTTTTAAGCTACATGTTCAATAACAACAATTACCGTCATCGAATCAATCCACATAAAATATGCCTTGTAGGTCTGACGAGGTGGTGTGACGAAGTCACAAACTCATAAAGGGAAGAAGTCATTGAACAAGGAACGTGTACAGTAGTTTCCTTTCACAGTTATTTTACTTCTGTCAGCAACCCAAGCAGTAATCCGGCAGCATCCTTAAAGCAAAGAGAAAGAAACAGGTCAAAAACCTCACCATTAAAAAAATCAAAATAAGGTCACTTTTCAAGCAGTCTGATGAAGTTAGTTCAATCTCAGATTTGATGCCATGCACCAACTGCATCAGGGTGCTCAACTTAAATGGGACTGGGCAGGACATGTCTGCCGCATGCCGGACAAACTGTGGGCCCAAATAGCGCAGAATTGGTGCCCTTCGACAGTGAGGAGGGGTCGCGGCAGACCACGTAGGAGATGGCAAGACGAGCTGGATAGGTTCTGTAAAAACTGGAAGGAGGACACGCGGGTTCGCGAAAGAAGGGAGTGGAGGGAGGCCTTTGCCCAGGAGAGGGACAGCGCAGGCTAGAGAAAAAAATAAAAAAACTGCATCAGACTGCTTGAAAAGTTTCGAACTTTTTAGGTTTATGCTGTCAACCTCAAAAATTTTTATATTATCCCTTCTAGCCCTTTATTTTGATACCCCACATGGTCATGATAAAATATTTTTTTACTTTTTGACGTCTAAAATTTGCCATTTTGATTTTATAAATAGATAAAAAACCTAGCCTATAACCATCGTGCGGTCTAGACTAGTCGATAGAGACCTTAAAGAATCCCACATTACCCACACACTAAGATATACAAATTCAGGAGTGTATGTATTATCTACACCTATGATAATACCTCATCCGTTATAACGTTATTTGCATCAAGAAAACATAATTTATGCTTATTTTTCTTTGTCCATGATGCGTTCTCAAGTTGACAGCTATTTCGTCGGGACAGAGATACCGCAACGTTGCTGTGATGGTAATTTCTTACCCGCTTTACTTTTGTTTTAGCACAATTTATGACAAGGCGTTTGTCAAGCTCACAGGATATTGTAATTTTGAGATATGTTTATTCGGCAATCACGGAAATATGATTTGGAGTACGATAAATATACATTCATTTGTTACCTACTTACCTATTTAATGAGATTTTTTGTTTCATTTCAAATTTTGCATTAGGTGCTTTGAGGATATCTCGATTCGTTATTACAGAAAAGCTCCGCTTGTAATACCAGTAATATCAGATATTACCGGAGTCATCAATGAAAGGCTATATCTATAAGAAATATTCCTATCAATGCGACTACTGATTTTCATCTAGACGTCCGCTGTCAGCCCTTCAAGCTGATCCTCTCCTCATTTTTCTATCCTTATAATAAAATGTATTATTATAAGTAATAATGAATAAATGGTTCTACTAGTGACTGATTGAAAACAATGATAATTCTTATAAAATAATGATTACCTATCTCATTATACATGCCACCACCTCATAAAATATTAGCTTTTGCGGCGGCTTCGCCCGTGTGGAGGTCTGAAATTATCCCACGGAAACTTACTAGTACGTTTAATATAAATATTTTATACGGAAATAACAGGAATAATCCCGTGATACACTGTTTTCATATAACTCTATTGATTTATGCGGCGCACGCCAGTAAAGCTCCAAGTTTTTCATGATTTCGGAAGACATCCTCAACAATCATCGTCAATTTTAGCCAATTTACACAAAACCTTAATGAAAATCCTACCACTTCTACCTAAATCTTTCCATTGGCGTATAAACCGTATGAAAATCCGTTCGGTAGTTTTTTTTTGAGTTTATCGCGTTCAGACAGAAGACAGACTCGGCGGGGGAACTTTGTTTTATAATAAATGTAGTGATTCGTGGAGATCGATTGTCAAAGTCAACCGGACAAAACTACTACAGTACCTACCTTGTATACTACTATAATATCATACAAATAATAATAAAAGTCAGTAATACACACCACGTTTACTGTGAACACACTGAATCCTAATCATAAATTATAAAATAATTACATAGTTTAAAGAAGTGCTACGGTAAACATGTTGTCGTAGCAGTTTCGTAGCGCGTAGCCACCGCGTAGGCAATATGAAATAAAATGTGGAATTTCGTATCTACTTTCGTATACCTACTTAGTTTGATAGATGCCTTATCGTAGGTTAACTAATAAAAATGCGCGTCTTCCCTTTTCTTTATTGCTACTTAAAAGTACATAAAAGAAGTTACAAGGCACAACGAATAAATAATAAAGTTGAGACAAAAACCAATTTAAATTAAGTAATCCTTGCAACATTGATCTTTATTACCTTTGACTGACATATCAAAGTTTACATAGATGTGTTTAAAAGCATCGATATATGACAAATTACACAATATCCTTCTTTACAACGTCCACGACCTGGCTGAAAAACGAGACTCACTTCTCTGATTGACGACAGTCTGTTGGATGGCAAGTCACGGTTACATCTGCTAAAAATTCTTTGACCTTCCAAATATCAAGGTCATGGTTGGGTTATGCTAGTTTTTTGGTTGATAAATTCAATATTAAATGTTCGTTAAAATAAAGTTTAATGGAGGTCTTTAAAATCAATTGAACTTAAGAAAATACAGTATTTTTATCTCTTGAAGCGACGCGTGCTTTACTTGTAGTAACCAACTGTACAAACACGCTGTGAAAGTGTGCGTAAAGACGAGTAGCTTCAGCACAAAACACACACATGCCCACACTTCCGACTTCACCATTGCATTGTCTTGGACGTAACCTACCGAGAGCTCCTGCGCTTACACACACATTGACAGCGTGTTACTTGGTAACCACAAATTAAACGCGTGTTAGCAAATAATGAAATCAAAGAAAAAGCTGTGTATAAGTATATATGTATATTACCCAAATATAAAAACTTTGAATATCAGAATGGTTACTAATAATTTAAAATGTGTGTAGAGGAAGGATTTTATGAAATAAAGCACAGAAAGACAAGCTAGACATTTATTTCAATTTAGGCTTGTCTGTAATTAATTAGAAAGCTAGTCGTCCGTTCCAAATCTAGGTCATCATGGAGAAGAAGGACAAGAAACTCCATGGAAACAGTATTAAAGTATTCTATCAACAGATTTCTTATATTGCCATAAATTATCGTTATTAAAAAAAAATCAATTATAATCTTTTGGACAATGGTCCAAGACAACTCTTGAATAATAGCAACATAATAACAGCTAGGATTATTCCATTATCCACTTTAAAACATTAGCAATATTGGCCATATTATAACATATACAGAACACCATAGTTAACAGGCTATATTATAACATATACAGAACACCATAGTTATCAGCAATATTCAAGATAATAATATCAATTAACTTACGTGACATCTGGTCGATCAATTATAAACTTTTATGAATGTAAACCCATTCAACCGCTATACAACGTTGATTAACAACTTAATTGCATTTTTCAAAAACAGTTGTTTCTGAATATTAATAGCTTTTTGTTGTTCAGCCAATGTTTTTTAATAAATTCGAATGTTCATCGGTACGCCTTAATGAAAGACACAAGTAAATAAAAATAAACATGGCAAACATCAACGGAGCGAAACACGAACCGAGCAAAATTAATTAATCTGTGGATACACGAGTAAGAGTTTAATTAAAAATCTGAATAATTAAGCCCAGTCTAAAAACCGCATTACGTTTGGATAATTGAAATGCAGTAAGTGTTGAAATTCAACGTGATCACAATACTCAAAGAAGCTTCAGCGGAAATATTTACGTCACATTAAGACAAAGTGAATCGGTATTTGTAGCTCAAAACGGTTCCTTTGAAAAGCTAAAGTAATACATCGCCGATCTATGCAGCCGTACGATTAGAGTGCTCCGTCGAGTTGCACATCCGATACAGACGCTTACATAATAATATAAATCCCTTTGACTAACAATTCCATTTGCGGAGTTAAAGAAGCACTTCGCTACTAAGTGTTGATATTGAGCTGCTTGATCGCATGAATAAGTTAAGTATTCCAATTAGGAAATTCTATGCAGGCGCTGTCAAAAAATAAAATTATTGTGAAGACTCCATTCATCACCTGCCTAGCCTTTTCCCAACTATGTTGGGGTCGGCTTCCAGTCCAACCGGATGCAGGTGAATACCAGTATTTTACATGGAGCGACTGCCTATCTGACCTCCACAACCCAGTTACTGGGTGATACGATACCCCTTGGCAAGACTGGTTGTCAGACTTTCGGGCTTCTGACTAACCGTAACGACTTACATGATCCACGAATGACAGCCGGCACCAACAGCTTAACGTGCTTTCCGAGGCACGGAGGGGTCTCGGTATATATAGATGGTCATCCATCCACAGACCAACCGTGGCAAGCGTAGCTTAACCTGATCGATCGACCTGTGCGGCTGTTATTATTTTAGCCACGGGCCCCTCCTTTTGATTGTGAAGACTCCATTGTGAAGCAAAATATTAAAGTTATTTATGTGTGGGTGTTGAAAAATTGGGTAACTCGCCTATAAAGAGCAGGCAGCTGTCAATTAAGTAATGACTCGTTTTAACTTGACAATGGGCGTTATTGTTCCAAAAAAGGGTTGCATTGTTTGATGCTTTATTCAAAATCATAACTTAAACTCGATGCGTTTATTTAAATTAAACCAATACAGGCACTTTTGAATTGTCAGTCAGAAAGATGAAGCCAGTTGCCCATTCCATAGTGTAGTAGCTTCATGGACATTTTATATCATTATTAATTTGCGATCCGCCCCAACATCGTGATTTCTTTGTTATAATGAACCTTTTATATTAAATGATAATGATACATTATACACATAAACCGATGGTGAAAACCGCATCAACATTCGTTGCGTATTTTCGAAGAACAACGCGATCACACAAACAGACACGAAAAGAGACTTTAATTTATAATATGTATGATATTGTTACAAAATAATGGTCACAGCAAATAATTAGTAAACATGCATTCCAATATTTATATATTGGAATGCATGTTTACTAATTATTTGCTATATATATAAAAGGATAATAAACGTATTATTAAAATCCTTTAAACGGCCTTACCTTTGGTGTCCTCCTTTAACCTTAATGCATGTTCCATAAATCTACATAGTTATTTCTTTGATTTCCTTGCTCTACTAATCATAAAATAGATAATTATAGTACCTCTCTAAATAAAATAAAAAATGACTGTAGATACCGAAGTTCCCATGTGCAGTTGATTGTCTACGTGAACTCGTGCATTCCATGAACGTTTCTAATGGTTCAAGTGATCGCAGGTAGGCTTCAGTAAAGTCGTTAATAGCTTTCCATAAAACGCTCACGTACCACGAGGGATCCAGACATAATGTATAACGTTTCGATTAAGGCTGAAAGCCCTGAATCAGGTGTGTAATGGACATTCCGATCACCGTCTAAGGCCTACACTATTCACCTTTCACGCATTTTTGATTAATGGATGGAACACGCTTGACTGGACATGCCGTTATATTTCTTCCATTGCCAAAAACGGTCTACGAATTGTAGGTTAGGTAACGTTATAATAATGTGTGGAAGGCGCACAAGTTCCCATGATCCCGGGTCCAAGTGTGGGAAGGGAACACCGGGGGAGTCTGACAGACAGCGCCGCCCACCCATGCCTAGCATGACCGCCGTAGAAACGGGTTTTGTCGACGGAAGAATAGACAAAATTACAGATTGTAGAAAAAAAAAACATAAAAAACATCGTCATGCTACGCATACAGGGCAGCAGACTTCCATGAGGATTTTCCACACCGGAACAAAAAAAAAAGGGCGATAATAATGTATCTCAAAACTGATAATTGCGAAATATGCACCGCTTTATCGGAAATCGTTTTAAGGAAGACGAAAGCTTATTTAAAAAAAATATATATTTGAGATAGGTTTGCTCTTGACTACATTATATTTATTTATTTATTGCTACTTTTATTGTACCAGCGTGTGATTTTTTAGTTTTGTTAGTTATATTGTAATCTATACTAATAAAAGAGCTGAAGAGTTTGTTTGTTTGTTTGAACACGCTAATCTCAGTAGCATAATCAGATTAATCAGTACGTAAGTTTTAGTTAGAATTTAAAACGCAGTATCTCGTAATCACTCCTGCTTGCCTACATTTTTCTTAAGCGGAGTTACTTTTTCTGTGTTAAAAATTAATTAAGTTGAATACAAAGCTATCCATCACTTTGTTATTTCATTACCTATGTAAGAGATGACTATCTCCGAAAGTGACTGATCGTTTGATGATCTATAACCTGAAAAAACGAACTTAAGAGCGATTACGCCGTACGGCTTTTCATACAAACTTTCAAGCCGTTGTTTTTCGAAATGAATGAACCGATTTTAAAAACTTTTTACAAAAAAAACAACCGACTTCCAAAAAAAACACTACAAAGTGCTAAATAACTTTAATTTCGGAAGTCGGTGTCGTTGGTTCTGCATTTTCGTTTATTGACACCGACTTCCGAAATTAAAGTTATTTAGCACTTTGTAGTGTTTTTTTTTGGAAGTCGGAAGTTTTTTTAACGCCAAAACTACATAAGACAGTCCCCCAAAACACCCTTCCTTCACCACTTCCTAGTGCTTTTTGTAAGCTAGAGAACATCTAGTCACACCTAGCACGATCTCTAAAGAGAAAAGTATTCCGATCTTATTTTTGTGGCGGCTTTGACTCGAGTCAGCCATTTCCTGCGCTTTGCATAGCCGCCCGCACTTTCCGTCCTTTTGAAACCTTTCCAGTTTTCGATTCCGCTCAACAACGACCTTTAGCTGCAATTGCCTTTGATTGTGCTCATTGTACTTAAGTTGATAAAGGAGTTCGGTATTGCTATTATGGTTTTATGCTATTTCAAACTATTTGAATGACTGGTATTGTGTTTTATTGTACCGTTTTCACAGATTTGTATAAAAGCAATAGAAAATGCAGGTTTTTAACCTCTGTTTCTTAAAATGGGAATGAAAGAAAACTGTTTGGGATATTTCAAACTAAAAAGATTTCCACATTCAGTCGCAAATTAGTTATTGGCAAGTCTGTTATACATGGACAATTTAAACCATGCTCTGTACAGGGAAAATGACCACAATTTATTTTAGAGGTACTTACAGTACACCTCTGTCCAACCCTACGAGGATATAAAGCGTTATTTTATGTTATGTAATAATAGGTATTGCAAATTGAACAACGTTTCGGATAATAGCCGTCGAATGATATTACAGTATCATTAATATTTAGAGCCGTGACTGCATCGCACTTTATAGCCCGGCCTCATGCAAAAAACGTGAGAGTGCGCCCACTACTTCGATTCACATTGACCGATGACGTCCGATAACAAGGTGTAGGTACGCACTCACTTTTTTTTATACAAATTAAGTTCGTTCGGCCGAGTTCGGCCGACGACGTACGAGCATAGTTTGGCCGATGACGGATTAGGTGTACGCGTCGCGTTACAATTGTCTCAATCTCAGATCAAATGATAGAGTTTTTTTAATGTTTCAGCGTGGCGCAACTTCTTCAGTTAAATCATTGAATTGATATGTATTTTTGCTAGTGGACAGAATAGCAAATAATAATAGGTCACTGAACTAATTTAGGCCTATTCTCAATCGAATCCGACAATCGGACGTGGATTCTTCAAAAAAATCGAGAATCATCGATATGTTTGCACGTCCTCCATCGAGAATCCTGCCTATATTTTACACTCGTAGACATGTCGCAGATGGACTGTCAAATCAGTGTCACACAGAGCCACCAGTGACAAAATTACAATTTAGTTCTAAATTTTGTCACTCGTGGATCTGTGTCTACAATCTGTAGTTTCATATTACGCTGTTTTACATAACCTCTAATCGTTGACCCGCATTTGTATTGATAAATGCAAAACTTCTATAAGAAAAACCGCTGAACGTTATTCAGTTGTTTTACATAACGGAGCTGTTTTGTAAAACAACTAACGGTTTTGTAAAACAGCGGATTCGGTAATCAATCTGCGACAGACACACCCTTTTGCCCCACTCGTCTATCTATACACGTACACGTGTCGATAGGCTTAGTAATTACGATAGTGAGAATGTCCAGAGTGAGTAATTTTAGTTTGACGCTAATGTTCAATGTTAGGACCTTTTTCAACAAAAGTCATGTCGTGTCGAAAACAAATGACAGAGCAAAGAGCACATTTAACATGCATATCATTGGATATAAAAAGCTTCAGTTTTCTAGCAAACAAAGGTGATTAACGGTACTAATGTCCGTTTTACAGCACATCTGTCCTTGTGCAAGAACATAACTCAAAAAGTTTGTTCATAGTGCTCTTTATTTTAAGTATATTAGTTATTGAAAAACTTTCTCCCCGACTCGTAAAATCTCATAATGAAACATTGATGTTTCAGTCATAGGTAATAAAGATCAATGTTGCAAGCATTAATTTAAATTGTACTTAAAAACAACTTAGTCTAAGTAGCATGAAAGTAGATACGAAATTCGACATTTTATTTTAAGTTGCCTACGCGGTGGCTACGCGCTACGAAATTGCTACGAAAACATGTTTACCGTAGCTCTTGTTTAAACTAATTATAAACACGACTATGTTGGGCCCTATGAGTTAATTCTCATGCATGGTTTCATGATCTTCAATCATTTCGAATTAAAATTGCCCCTTTTTTAAATCTAGTAGGCACTACTGCCCTATATTGAACCTGGTAAAAGAAGAATGGGAAAAATACAATATAGCCATTTAAAGTGCCTACTGAAATAAATACAAAAATACTAGTATCTATTTTGTATTTTTTCCATTCTTCTTTTACTAGGTTCAATATAGGGCATCCAATTTATATGCTAATAAATCTTTTTGAAAAACGTTTTTACACGTGGAATTTTTCAAATAAATCCATTTACATCGTTAATCGTAGTCGAGAGCCTAACACGACTATGTACGTACTTGAAACGCCATAAAACCATGGGATTAGGGTAAAGTAAACATAGTCCCTATTTAACGACTTCAGGCGGCAGTAAAGTTAATCTTTTAATCTTAGTTTAGATGTCGAACTTGATTTTCTTTTTTACTTTTATGTTTTCGATTTATAGTTAGGTTCTTGAAAATAATTGGGGCCATTTCGGTTATTATTGTATCATTTGTTTTGTAATTTTTGTTGTCCAAGACTCATTTCTTTGTATTCGTCGTTCGATGGTGTCGACTGCCCAGTGTGGTCTGGTTCAATTTAATTTATGTTGCCAATAAGTATAAATCTACTATCTCGTTGGTGTAGTGGTCGCAAGCGCTACTGCCGAGCTTGAGGCTCTGGGTTCGATTCCCGCGCGGCTTTTCGGACAAAGTGTAATTGGATTTTTCCTTCTGGATTTTCTCAGTATGGAGCCTAGATGTGAGCCCGGTTGATGGCAATAACAATAGGCTCGCCCCCTATTGCATGGGACTAAATGTGGCAGTACTATAGGAGCACATTGCCCGCAGACGTACCAACAAAATGGAACGGCTAAAGGTGACTGGAAAAATAAAGGGCAAAAAACCTAGAGGCCAAAGCTTAAAAAAGGGGTCGGATCAGGTTGGATCAAATATACGAGCAATTGGAAATACCCATCAGCAACGTACACTACCAAGCCACTGATCGAACAGATGGAGAAAGACCGTTGACAATTTGAAACGAAGGCACGATTCTCAGCGATTGAGAAGAAGAATAGATGCACCACTGCCCAACCCTTCAGGGAATATAGGCGTGATGTTATCCTGCTAATATTATAAACGCGAAAGTTTGTGAGGATGGATGGACGTTTCTCTTTCACGCAAAAACTACTGAACGTATTTTGAAGAAACTTTACAGTAATACAGCTTATTCATCAGAGTAACACATAGAATACTTTTTATCCCGATATTCCCACGGGATCGACACTTATGCGGGTGAAACCGCGGGGCGACGTGATGTTATGTTTTAAATAACTTAAATTTTCAATAATTATGTTCACTCCATTGAAACTATTGTGACCTATATTTACGTAGGGGTTTGTAAATGAATTTATCAGGCCTAAACCGTCTAAATAACCGAGTGGCCCGTTAATTGTCATATGAGAGGTGATTAATACCGGCGAACCATCAACCAGTGTCCTTACGAGGGCGAGCAGTGATACATTATTCAACACTGTGACTGATTGAAGTAGACACTCGACACTTCATTTATCTATGTTGAGTCTGAAAGTGCTCAAGTATATTACAGTTTTTTCGTCAATTTATTTATATATTGCACACTACAGAATCAATTTGTGCGATGCAATAAAATATATATGAAGTAATGGGTGAACAACTTTCAGCAAATTGGAACTGAATTGTATATGCAAAGCATTATTCAAGTACACTATGGTCTTTTGGTGCGTTGCCCTCAAGATTCGTAACTTTCAGAATAAACTTCAACAGGGTGGCGGGGACCCAGTACATAGATGGATTCAGTACATGGTTCTGAATCTCCCTGCTGCGTTAAAATTAAAAAAAAATAGCTGTTCCATACATTTTGCCGGCGCAAGTAGGTATTGCACTTTTCTATGAAACTGCTGATTTTCAGGGTTCCGTATCTCAAAAGGAAAACGGAACCCTTATAAGATCACTTCGTTGTCAAGTACTCAGGGCTGCAATCTGCAGTGAAAACATCAAACTTCTAAGTCAACGCAATAAAAAGATACGGGCGTTTAAGTTCCGAAATCAAGACCGGGTACTTCCAGTTGACTTAGAATCATGAAATTTGGCAAGAAACAATGTCATGTAGCACAAGTAAAGGGAAAAAATCCGAAAACCGTAAATAAGTAGTTAAATTATTTAAAAAAATTAAAACTATTTACATCTTACCTACAAAGTACGGGGCCCTCGGTGCGCGAGTCCGACTCGCTCTTGACCGGTTTTTTTTTTGATAAGCGTCTAAAAGTTTCTACCCTAGGGGCTCTAGAATCATGTGCAATTTACAGTTTGCGTTTTGATGTCTCTAGGCTGCCACCCTGTAGGTATTAAAAACAGCGGCCGTCCGGTCCCTTGGATTCGATTAATAAAGATCTATTTAGTTTTCTGTTTTTCCTATCGATGTTAGAATATTCTTTTTATTTATTTTCTTATTATTGTACACCATAGAGAAATGTTGTAGCCGAGATACCTTTAAATGTCGACCAACTTAATTTGTTAACTACGTACAACGACGTATTCCACATTGCCACCTGCCACACAGCGGCACTTTCACTTAGGTGCCATTTAAGCGGGTGCCCAATGTGGAATATGTCCATGCAACAACTATAAACAATATTCTATCAGGTAATGCAGATTTTATTTAATGAGTATTTCGAATTCGCCTGCAATAAGAAACTCAAGTAGAAAACAAGTAAATATTGCAGTACATCTCTATAGGTAGGTACTATAGTTATCCCGTTTTAGCATGGCAAAAGCGATCATTGAACTATCCACATTTTCTAGCATTTTATATTTCAAGAACAGAAATAAAGTCCGTGAACGTCCTGAATCAATATGTATCGTGCTCTTCAACATGTTCCGATAAAGAAAAACCATACATAGTTTATTGTTTGGGTTCCTACGGAGAGATACAAGGGAAAGGGCAATGACCGCTATTGCCCTGCTAAAACGCGAGAACTATACCAATAACAGTATCACTATACTGAGAGAGTAGATTTCTGTTTCTACGAGTAATGGTTTCATTATGGGCTCGCAGTGGTTAGCACTGTATTATGCCTATCCAACGGAGAAACATTGCTCTGTGAAAATTTCGCTGTTTTGGAAAGCTTTTGAACTGAATGGCGACAAATGTCAATAGAGTTGCTAAAATGCACGTTAGATCAGCTTTGTTGGAAAATAACTGGTAAAAACAAACAAATATTTTCCTAATCCGGGCAAGTATCAGTCAGATCGACTTTTTGAAGTCGTTTATACTGTCTGAGCTGTTTATATAGGATATTATTGATATCGGTGAAGGAAAAACATCGTGGACTTCCTCCTGGACCTGGATCCTGGATTTATCTATACTTCTATACTAATATTATAAAGAGGTTTTTTTTTGTTTGTAAGTTTGTATGTAGGGGGTAATCTCCGGAACTATAGAAGTCTGAATTAAAAAAATATTTTTGAATTTGATAGCCCAATTTTTGAGGAAGGTTGTGGGCTATTTAACATCACGCTAGCACCCTTAGGAACCGAGGAAAATGAAAAAAGTTAGAACGAAAGCGAAAACGAAGTAATAGTGGGGGCAGGCGATGCGATGCGACGGGTGGGTTGGGGAAAACAGAAATTTCACGCGGACGAAGTCGCGGCCAGAAGCTGGTAATGAATATAAGTCTAAAACCGCCAAACTGTCTTGAGTAAGCGTGGTGATCAATGCTCGTGCCTTCTCTGTATGGCTTTGCCAGCAGTAGGACAATAATAGGGTCGTATTTTTTTGTTATTATTATTGTATGGTATTCAGAAACCATAAATGATAAAACCTAAGTAATCTTGATCAACTTTTTATTTATTTTTTATTGCTAGCGTGTAGCAGAGATTATGTCTTCTTTTTAGCGTGTCTATAGCAGTCTAAATGGACTCGGACCAGACTTGTTTGGCGCCATGTATCAGTTCCTGTCCCTCTCAATTTTCCACACAATTCTGTATTTTGCGAGTGCCGGCCAGTCCTTAGGGCGATTTCGCACTACGTCCGATCCGAATCCGAGAAATGCCGGTCCGAAGTGACCATAGTCATTTGTATGATCCGTTGCGCCCTAGATCTGAACTATCGGTCCGAATTTAGAACATATAGAAGTCTGATCATTAATTCGGATTTGGATCGGATGTAGTGCGAAACCGCTCTTACGGTAGGAGTCAAGCTCGTCCCGACATCTTCGTCTTGGCCTACATTATTTTAGTACATTGATAATAAAAAAAAAGTAAGTCTAGCTACGAGTTGTGGGAACGAGTTTGATGCCGAAAATATAGTTTTTAGATATTTTGTCCGTTTGTCTGGCCATTTTGGCTCAACGGATTTGGATAAAATTAGGCACACAGATAGTTATAGGTTACTTTCAATCTTGGTAGTACGTTCTAATGGGATCTTTTCCGAAATCCATGTAGGCGAAGCCGCGGGAAAAGCTAGTTATTAATAATCTTTTTCAGAATAATTTAATATGAAGGTCACTAAATATAGAACATACAGAAAAAAAAATCGTGTTCCCATAGTTAAGAGCCGGTTACAAGTTTCTCTGCAGTTTATGAGCAGAAGGAGAACAGGAAAAAGTAACGTGGTTTAGTAAATTGGTGATAAAACTAACCCAACTTTACTGCGTATTCTTATTACTATTTTAAACTACTTTTTTATTTTATTTTGGCTTTATGTCTTGATGTGACGCATCAAATGCACGAGCGCGTGTTAGAAAACTTGGTAAAATCTATCTATAAGTATAGATATCTATATGTATATAGGTATATTACCCAAATATAAAGCTTATGGTTACCATTTATTTAATATGTGTAGAGAAAGGATTTTATGAAATAAAGCACAGAAAGACAAACTAGGAATTTATTTCAATTCAGGTTTGTCAGTTATTAATCAGAAAGCTAGTCGTCCATTCCAAATCTAGGTCATCATGGAGAAGGACAAGAAACTCCATGGAAACAGTATTAAAGTATTCTATCAACTAACTTCTTACGAGTATAATACAATATTGAAAACAATTAAAATATAAATATAAATATAATAAAAACAATAGCAACATAATAACAACAGCTAGGATTATTCCATTATCCACTTAAAACATTAGCAATATTGGCCATATTATAACATATACAGAACACCATAGTTATCAGGCCATATTATAACATATACAGAACACCATAGTTATCAGCAATAATCAAGATAATAATATCAATTACGTGACATCTGGATCTGGTCGATCAATTCCACATAATAACGTCACTAGTACTAATCAACTGAACATCAGTAGGCCGGAGCTCCGTTCTGGTCTATGTCTCGAACAAGAATGGCCTCCGGCATTATTTTTTTTTTTTTGACGTGACCACTCGCAGTTGCAACTCGCTAAGGTTGCCTTTCTGCTTAACCGGACTATCCTGTGGTGGCCAAAAATTACTTTAAGGCCCCCAGCCAGGGCTTACAAACTAAGGATATTAATTTAAATGAGCTACACTAAGGGCACCCCCTGTGGGGTTCGGGCCTCGGCTTAGTGAGTCATTGAGGGGAGGACAGCAATGGTCAGGCTGGGTCTGGTTATTTTTAATTGGGGAGTTTAAAGCTACTTGCTCAGCCTCGCGGGCTGGCTTGTCGAGCAAGGGTCGGGCAGTAACATGGCCTCCGGCATTCGGAGCTCCCCCTTTTATAGTTGTGAACAAACAACTTTGACGTTTCTGTCTACCGTCATTCAAAATATCAACGACTCAAAAGGTGAATCTGAATATCCGTTTAGAATATATTCCATGTTTTGCTACATTATTCCTTAATATTTTAACTACTTTTACAGACATGTTTTAGGTTATGTAAAACATTACTATTTTATCAAGTTTTAACAGTAAAATGAGGGGTCACAGGGAACAGGGGTATCGTATTACCCGATAACTGGGTTGTGGAGGTCAGACAGGCAGTCGCTCCATATAAAATACTGGTATTCAGCTGCATCCGGTTAGACTGGAAGCTGACCCCAACTTAGTTTGGAAAAGGCTAGGCAGATCATGATGATGATGTGATGCGTATTTTGCTCCAACTTGCTTCTTTTTGTGTTTGTGTTATTACTTTGCGTCATGTTTTATCGCGAATAAACGTATTTCTTTTTGTTTCTCTATGGGCTGATTTTTAGGATTCCCTACCTCAAAAGGAAAAACGGAACCCTTATAAGATCACTTTGTTGTCCGTCTGTCTGTCCGTCAGTCAAGACCCTTTTTCTCAGGAATGCGTGGAGTTATCAAGTTGAAATTAATGTCAAATACTGGAAGGCAAGGCTGGAATCACTTGAAGCAGTGAAAAAATCAAACTTCTAAGTCAACGCAATCAAAACCTTAGGGTACTTCCCCTTGACCTAGAATCATGTTTGGCAAGAAGCAATTTCATGCAGCACAAGTAAAGGAAAAAATCCGAAAACCGTAAATTGCTAGTTAACAAAATAAAAAAAAAAAAACTATTTACATACCTACTTTGAACGGAGCCCTCGGTGCGCAAGTCCGACTCGCACTTGACCGGTTTTTCAATATTCAGATAACTTTTGTGTAAAGAATAAATATTGCGATTGACAGCTTTTGTATAGAAAATACAATACCTATGTCAAACTGTCATATTCTTTATGTATAAAAGTTATTTGATTATTGAAAAATCAGCCCTAAAATAAATCTAACAATTCCTTAGAAAATCAGACAAATAATATTTCCCGTGGTTGGTCGTGTCCGCCATGATTGTTGTCATATACCTACATCAGTAATCCTGACGTGAATGAAAGTCCCATCTTTTTCTCTATTTTATAAAGGGCCATTCAGATGAGAGATCGCAGGAGTGTAATTTCAATTTCCGTAGCTTGTGTTAAATTAAATGTGTGTCATAAAAATTCGTTTATGGATGACCTTTAGCACTATGGCTGGTACAGCAGCGGGGTAATTGTGTAACACACTAACCGTAATGGCTTCTATTTTAATAGTTCAACAACATTCATAACGTTATTTAGGTATGTACATTGTTGAGCAGACAAATTTTTCGATCATAAGAAACATAAATGCAAGGTGAAAAGTTGATAGCTGTGTAGGCATGATAAAAGATCACCGATATTTGAAAAGTTTCTGATAGGAGCCCCCTGGTCTATAGGTAGTAATCGAAAAATATTTATAGGAGTCAAGGGGTCGATTTTGATGAAAACTAAAACTGCATCTGCTTCTTTTTTATTATACGGTAATAGCACAGATAATATAAGTAATACTTAGTCTCCTATTTTGTTTTCATTCCTTGATGTAGATAAACGAAACTAAGAAAATCCTTGTCGAAGGTCTCTTAAAAGGATAGGGTATCCAAAATCATTGGAGAAAATAGTTGTACAAGCCCGTAAAGCTGTATCGTGTAAATACTTAATCAATCACAATCTTGAATACCTACAATAAAATTGAAGCAACAAATAACTTGTATCGTCTAAACACTGTTTAGACTGTTCCATTTTTATTGTTGTTTCGAGAGGTGCAAATGGTCTTCTATTGAAATGAACCTTCTGAAAATTACAGGTTTTATGTAATAATTGTATTATATAATGTAAATATACAAATACTTCTTCATAAACAGTGTGTATTCTCTTCCGAGTGCTTAGTACCTACCCGCATGTTATAAAGGATACCTTGTTTTTATAAAGGTTAGCGCACATTGGGGCAGGCCGCATCGCAACGCATTGCAAAAATCCTCCTGCATCACTTTAGCTCATTTTGTATGAACCATCGCACACTACAGGCGGGCCGCACTAGGCCGCAACGCATCGCACTGGCGAATCGCTCGTCAGTCGTATTTTTGCGGCTACTGTTTTGCGTCGCGATGCAGTGTTAGATAGTTTATACAAAATGTGCGAATGTATCAGTCTATTCTGTAAAAATTTCACCGTGAAACTTAGTTGAAGTGAACTTGACATTATTGTGATTGACACTATTGACAGCGCACTTCATTTAAGTTCACACTTTGAGATTTTTCAGGTGATCTACAAGGGTTAAAAAGGGACGAAGAAAAGAAAAGAAGGTAACGAAAGGTTAATAAAATTGCTCGAGAAATTGACTGAAATAATTACTGCGTTGCGGTGCGGCCTACCAAGGCCTACCTAATAGGTATGTATTGGTACATTTTTGCAATGTGGCGTGCTGCGGCCCGCCGCGGCTATACAATATGCGCTTATGTTCATTATTTGTTCAGGCCAGTTAGCCGCAGGGCATGTCATGTACTGGCCGTTAGGCGGGTTTGTTCGTATGATGTTTTTGGAATATCTATCTCAAGGCCTACAATTCATTCATGACTATAGTTTCATTTCACTATTTCGTTATTTTCAGGGATTTCAATATTTTAAATCAAGTAGGTATTTGATAAGCAAAGTGTCAGAATTTTAAACCTTACATATTTCCTCGTAATCACTTTCTGCAAAATGTTTTAGACATAAATTCGAAGAACGTTTAGTTAAAAAAAATCTCTATGAATAACTTTTACTTTAAATTATCTAATTTTAGGGTCTATTGGGAAATGGTGGACTTCAATTTCGGAGTATTTAGGAACAAAACAACGCGTTATTTTTGCAAAAATAAAATAAAACCACCTCACGCCTTGTATTATTAGCATGCGTTGGGAACTTACGACAGCGCCATTTTGAGAATTGCCTTCCTCATTTAAAACTCTTAACAGATAATCCAGCTTATGAAGCAACGTTACCTACATAGAGTACGTTTTCAATATCAATTAAAACTATAACACGGTCGTATTAGCTTGTAGCGGTCGAGACACTGACTTCCAACTTCCGTATTTGAGTAGATCAAGTGCTTACCGAACTTTAAGCTAGTTGATCCTGCATCTTGAGTGATAGCCGTAACTATGGAAAGATAGTTAGTGGATTACAATGTCAAACGGAGTTAACAAAACTCCGAATTAAATGGAAGGGGCAGTCAAGAGAGTATTGTAGGGATGTCGGAAGTGGCATAATTAGTGGTAATAATATTAGTGGATAATTGGTATCAATTATCGATATTTTAAAAATAGGTTAATATCGCTTTCGATGTGTTTCAAAAAAATATGAACATATCGGAAAAAAATTGCATCTTCTAAAAATTAAGAAGTTGTAGAACGTTCTCAATTCATAAAAAAAAGTTAATTGTATGTCTCCAAAGTACATTGTATAGAGGACTCAACTGTGTGTGACGGGTGCTGTATTTGTTTTAGTGATCAGCTGTTTCATAAATTTTGGTCTAGTATTGAACTTTTGTATTAAAAAGCTGTTTCTTTTTCGTGATTTCAGAGTTGGTCCCATACTGAAAGTTGTTCATATTAATGGGTAGAACACCTGTAAAAATTTCGAGACGGAAAAAAAAATCATCCGATAAAAGGTGTTAAAAAATTAACCAGGAGGTGCTTGCTTTAGACCATCGAACTGAACAACTTTCACTATGGGACCAACTCTAAAATCACGAAAAAAAATCAGCTGTTTAATACAAAAGTTCAATACCTACTTGACCAAAATGTATGAAACAGCTGATCAAATATAAAACATGAGGCATGACACAACTAGTATCTATGTTTCAAAAGTGATTTGTTTCAGTCTCATTCTCCTGTAAGACGATCTAGTTTCAAGGAAAATATACGGTCTCCTTGACCGGGTACTCTTCGTATTTGCTACGTAAGTCTAATAAATCTACATAAATCTGTAGTAATCCCCGCCGTGCCGCAAATTGCTTTTCGTTAGACATCTGTCGTGTCACTTCGCGATGTTATCTCGATGTCTACTATAAGGATTTATTTTTTCGCAGCCTCAAGGTAGAAATGGTTGCTTACAAACAGTGTCATGGTCATCTTATATGCAGGTTTATAATGTTCAGTAAAATTAATAAACAAAGAAAACGTTTTCAAATCCGCCTGGTAGTTCCAGAAATTAGCGAGTTCAAATAAACGAACAAAATCTTCAGCTTTATTATTAGTATAGATAGACTGACATATCATCGCACAGTCCGAACTGCTGAGAAATTGAACGTGAAATTTTGCAATAGGGCTTTATAATGTAGACGTGCTCGTCTACAATAGAAAAGCCCTTTTGCAAAATTTATTAATAATAAGTGCTCTAAGAAGTGGTGTTTGGAATTTCCGCTCCACCCAGAGCGGGAGGGGTCATTTGATGATTTCACATCCTTAAAAAAGAAAAAAAAAGGGGTCATAGTCATTTGTTTATTTATTCACAAAGTAACTACAACAGGGCCCTATTTCACTATGACCACTCAATGATTCCTTACTTCGAAACCACGTCAATTCCTTGGCTAGTCAAACCAAATTCGCGTTAATTTCTTGTGGTTTCGTTCACCTCTTCTTTCCCCTATGGGGAATACAGGCGTGATGATATGTAAATAAACCTTAAAATGTGCAGACAGTGTGTTTTGAATTGTATTTTAGATAGCTAGCATTAGGTATATAAAATCCAATTAATACTAAATTGAGAACGGAGAAAGAACAAATGAATCTCCCATTCTGATTCAGTCATGAGGATGGATACCAACACACGCCTACACAAGTAGCGATAATAAGATTACCGTGGTCTGGACGGTCGGTTTCGCTACCGTACATAATCAGCCTATAATGTTCCCACAGCTGGGACACAGGCCTCCTCTCGGTGAGAGTATTTTAATAATCCACCACGCGGGCCCAGTGCGGGTTGGTACATGTCACATGTCTTCAAATTTTTGGTTCTAGGACATGCCGGTTTCCTCATGATGTTTCATTCCTCAATATTCCACTCAGGAAAGAACGTGTTGATCTAATTAATAAGTTAAGCAATTATCAAATCAAATTAGAAGACAGCAAGAAAATATATGAATTTGATACACAGCGCCTACAGTCTGATATACAGGTACTTGAGGGCAGACTTAGTTCCCTTTACATTAAATATGTGGGTTCTCAGAACCAAATAAAAGAACACATTCTTGCTGCTAATGAGTTAGTTATGTGTCAGTGTACTTGTCTGAAAGATTCAAACCCTGTCGCTGTCCAGCCTGAGGCAACGGAGAACCCGTCCCAGACTGAGTGTTTGTCTCAAGAGTTTATTCTTAACCATGATGTATCTGATATAAAACAGGATCTATCTCAAGTTGTTCAGCCTGAGTTTAGTAGTTGTCCATCTTTCAGTAGTCATGACTGTTATGATTCAGTTATGTTCTCAGATAGTATAGGAAGAGGTTTAGGTAAATTAATTAGTAACAACCTGAGTTATTCTACTCAAAATAATTGTATGCCAGGGTCAACCTACAAACAAATAATGGCATCAGTAACAGGAAATGTATTTAATCCTAAAACCAACATTACTGTATTTGTAGGTAACAGTTCTAAGGTCAAAAAATATGAAATAACTGACTATGTAACTGAGTTGTTAAAGTTAAATTGTAATAAAATAATATTGTGTGCTTTCCCATATTTAAAAAAATTGACAATTAGACAAAACAATTATATTCATATGTTAAATAAGCATATGTACTTTTTAGTTAGTCATTACAGTGACAAGCTTGTATTTTTAGACACCAACAGTTTTGTAGAAACTTTGAAATCGACTAGGGATACTGTGTATCTGCCTATTAGTTTTAGACACATAATAGCAAGGCTATTAGCTTTTTATATAAACTCAGACATAAGTATTATGTCGAAGTCTTGTATTATTAACACCACAACAGTTAGTAATAATACTAATAATAAGGTGGTATGCCTGAATGAATGTAGCTCAAATGCTATAAATGTTTTTACAAATTGTACGACGGAGGTTCCCTCTCCCTCACGCACTATGAGCTCACTGCCTGGTGATAACATTGAAGTCTTGGGGTTAACTCCGGATAATCATTTAAACTAGTTTGTAAGACAACAGAAGGTACCAGTAATAATATTCTTAAGCCTAACAACAACAACAAGGTATCTTCTTGCTCTAAAATAAGTAAATATCAAAAAGGAGATCAGCAGAATGCCTTGAAATTATTTCATCAAAATATTCAAGGCATTTCTTCCAAATTATTAGAAATTGAAATGTTTTTAGAAAAAACAAAGTTTGACATTGTTTGTTGTACTGAACATTGGTTAAAGGATTACCAAATGTTAATCAATTATGAGAACTATAGTGTAGGCAGTTGTTTTAACCGTAAATCTATGCTGCGTGGAGGTTCTCTAATATTGATAAAAAATTGTTTAAAATCAAAGCAACGAAATGACATAGTGAGTTTATCAATTGAACATTGCATCGAACTGTCATGTGTTGAGCTAGATAAGCATGTTGTAGTGTGCGTTTACAGACCCCCTAATTATCAGAACTTTTCTGTGTTTGAGTCAGTGATGGAGGATGTCCTGGCGAAACTTGCATCCAATAACAAAGCCGCAATTATTTGTGGTGATTTTAATATTAATATTTTAGAAAATAATTCAAATAGCAGTAGATTATTAAGCCTATTCAAATCGTTCAATTTATCTAATGTTTTTACAGAACCGACTAGAGTAACTCCTACTTCTGCTACTTGTATCGATAATGTCTTTTGCGACTGTGATTATTTAGATAAAGCCATTGTAAATTATCTGCCGTCTGATCATAGTGGACAAACGGTCACTTTTAAGTTTGAAACACCTTTGCAAAAAGTGCAAATTCAATTTAGACCAATAACGACTGGTAAACTAATTAGATTCAATAGTACCCTAAATAATAAGTTAAATAATCTGTGCCATGATATTGGTGATGCAAATAAATTGTACGAGGATTTCTTTTCACTAGTGCACACTCAATTCAATAAAACTTTTGAAAAGAAAACAAAAAACATTTGCCCTAATTTTATATTTAGTGACTGGGCAACTAGAGGTATAAGGATAAGTAGGGAAAGACTGTTCGAGCTGTATGGCCTTAAACCTTACATCAATACTGAAACTTTCAGCAAGTACGTTACTACATATTCCAAAATTTTTAGAAATACTTGCAAAACTGCCAAAGCCCTGTACATTAGCAACAAAATCAAATCGGCAGAAAATAAAATAAAAACAGTTTGGAAAATTATAAATAACGAAACTAGTAGGAAAAGAAAACGAAACACTGATTACACGTTGGAGACTTCACGTGGTGCCATAAGCTCTAACTTAGAAGTAGCTCAAGAATTTGTAAATTTCTTTACTAATATACCATTAAAAACGACGGAAGCCTTAAATTCTTCACCCGACGTATCAATTGATTTATTAAGAACGAACGTTCAAGCCTGCCCGGTTGAATTTCAATTTAAACATATTAACCCTGTAACAGTAATAAAAGCTTTTAAGCAAATTAAGATCAAATTGACCGAAGATGTTTGGGGAATGTCCATTAAAGTCTGTACCTCCATAATTGAGACTATTGCGCCTTATTTAGCTTTAGTATTTAATTCGTGTGTTGATCAAGGAGTCTTTCCCGATTTAATGAAATACAGTAAGGTAATTTATTTATTTATTTATTTATTTATTTGGGACAAACAAACAGTAACACATTATATCTGCGCAAACAATTTAGACAAAGATATTATATAAATGTGAAACTCACACCGTTATCCACAGCATATGTAATACCACTTTACAAATCCGGGGACAGTAAAGACACCAATAATTATAGACCCGTATCCGTGTTGCCGGTTTTCAGCAAGGTGTTTGAAAAAATAATACTCAATCAGATGCTCAATCATTTTAACACGAATAAAATCCTTCATGATCAACAGTTTGGTTTCACCAAAGGACGTTGTACGACCGACGCCGGTGTAACCTTATTAAAACACATTTTTAACGCGTGGGAAGAGGCTCAAGACGCCATAGGAATCTTTTGTGACCTCTCCAAGGCATTTGATTGCGTCGATCACGAAACCTTGCTTTTGAAACTTGAGCATTACGGACTTGGAAAACTTGCGCTCAATTTAGTTAGTTCTTATTTAAATGATAGACTGCAGCAAGTTCAAATAAATGGTGTCAATTCACATGGTTTAACAGTAATAATGGGTGTGCCACAAGGCTCGATATTGGGTCCTTTCCTCTTTTTAGTGTATATTAATGATCTACTCCATTTATTAAGAAATCAACCTCAAATGGTGTTATTTGCTGATGACACTTCCTTAATTTTTAAGGTAAATAGACGGGCTACAAATTTTGACGACGTAAATAACGCCCTAATGCAGGTTCAAAATTGGTTCACTGCTAATAATTTAGTATTAAATGGAAAAAAAACTAAGTGCATAAGATTTTCTTTACCAAATGTCAAAGGTAGTGATTGTGAGATAATATTGAATCAAGAGAAACTAGAATTCGTCGATAAAACTGTTTTCCTGGGGATCACGCTCGACTCAAGGCTACAATGGGGTCCTCATTTAACATCTCTTTCAGGACGGTTAAGTTCAGCAGCTTATGCTATCAGAAAAATCCGTCAATTTACTGATGTAGAAACCGCGAGACTAGTTTATTTTAGTTACTTTCATAGTATCATGTCTTACGGTATTTTACTTTGGGGACGGGCTGCAGACATCGATTCTATTTTTATTCTGCAGAAAAGAGCCATTAGAGCCATATATAATCTTCGCAGGCGCGATTCTCTAAGGGAACTGTTTAAGGAAATTAACATCATGACGGTGCCTTGTCAATATATCTACGAAAACATCATGTATGTAAGGAAAAATTTACATCTTTTTAGCAAAAGAGGTGAAAGACATAATTATAGTACTAGAAATAGGGACCTATTAGTTCAACCAGGTTTCAGACTGGCTAAAGTAGACTCATCTTTTATGGGGTACTGTTTAAAATGTTATAATAAAATACCTCCCCACATTCTTCAACTGAATGAGACAAAATTCAAGTCTTGTATAAAACGCACGCTATGCAGGCAGGCATATTATAAGTTAGGGGATTACATCGTTGATAAAGATGCCTGGCTCAATGCTGGTCCTGCTCCACAACCACAACTAATTGATTAACTCTTGAAAATACTGTTGGAGCTGTTGAAGATTGTAAGACTATCTTTGCATTGTATAAACTCAATTTCCTTTATATTGTATAATTGCATAGCACAAATGTGAGTTCTATGTACTGTAGTGCTACCATTTACCGGGTAATGATAATAATGTCTTTCATTGACTTGAATGTGCCCTGGCGGCTGATAGTATGTCATGCTCACTAAAATGTCTCGCTGACGGTGGCGTGTGTGTTGGATCATTTAGCTCCCTTCAAAATGGTTGAGCTGAATGGTGCTGATCTATACGTCATGTTCGTGAACGGGCGCCGTCAGTTGGGACTGGTCATCACTTGGCTGCCTCGGCTTATTTTTAATTATTTTACTTTTGGATTATTGTTTTGTTAAGTACTATTTGCTGTACTCTGGACACATTAACGCGTACGTATATTTTTTTTTTACATCGTTCTCACATATAATTATAAATTCAACATTAATGATGTAACTAATATTTTTGTAAACTATAATTTAAAAGAGTGTCCATGGAGTTTCTTGCCCGTTCTTCTCCATAGGTACCTACGCTTTGGAATGGGCAACTAGCTTCATATTTGCTGACTGACCTATTGACAATTCAAAAGTGCCTGTAAATGGTTTAATTGAAATAAATGCTTTGAGTTTGAGTTTGAGTTTGATGTTTTCACCGTTTTGAGAACTATGGCAGCCTAGTGGTAGGTACCTAATGGGACTCACGAGTTGGAGGTCGTAGGTTCGAAATTCGCTACCTTGCTTTATATTCTGACCACATGAAGAAATAAAGCTCGTGGCTAAATGATAATAGCCATACGGGTCGATCGAAGGTTAAGCTACGCTTGCCGCGGGCGGTTCGTGGATGGGTAACCATCCATTACATATTGAGGTAACTCCGTGTCTTAGAAGCCGTTCAAAGTCTGGATGTTTCGTATTCGTAGATCTTTGAATTAATGACGGGTTGCGGGGGGGCTGGTTGTCAGACTTATTGGGCTTTTGACTGGTATGGGTATCGTGCTACCCAGTAACTGGATTGTTGATAAATGATTATAAATGATTTATTTTCTGTAAGTAGGTTTGTAGTAAGAAACACACGTTTTACACGTCAATCATATTTTTTTAAACTAGGTGGGTTCGTATCTGGGTGCTTACTCTCGAATATAATTCCGATAGATCGACATTGGTGAAACGTCAGTTGGTTGATTAAGCGTCAGGGATTGGCTAGACTTAGCCACTCCCTGACGTTTGACTGACGATTCCAATGTCAATCTATCGGAATTATATTCGAGAGTAAACACCCTGACTATTCTGAGAAGAAAGGCCGAAACAAACACAGAGGTCACAGTCTCTTTTAAAGTACAGGCAAAATCTTGGTCAGATCATGTGAAGACCATGTAGATTGGTGTCTGAAATGATCTTTTGAGGAAAGAACCACACAGATTGAGCGGACCTGTCCAGTCAGTGCACACATTTGTCAAAAATCGTGCATCTCAACTCAAAACTTAAGAAGCTCAACGAACAATACCAAAGAAAGGACGTTTGGGTAGGCTGCAAAAACTACTCAAACTGCCAGACCATGATTAAAATGGAAACAATGACCCACATAGTCCTCACATTCACAATAATTAAAATAATATAATACTTTATACAGTAAATGTTAACGTTGCTCTCTATGCTTTGCTACAGGCAGAGCATTATTCACAACAGCCTACAATTAAGCGAATGTTCCTATTAGTAAGGCAGTTATCAACACGACGCGGCGACGTTACCAACCTCCATAATAGGTTGTGTCACGTAAACTTGATATTATAAAACGATTAACGATTTTATTGAAACGATTTCGTTATATTTTTACTGGGTGATTATGCGTTGATTGCACCCGTTTAGGAATTAACAATGGAAATTCTTATAGTCTGTTCCAAACGTTTCAGATGAAATTGTAAACAGACCCTGTTCAGGGCCCGTGGCTAAATAATAACAGCCGATCAGGTTAAGCTACGCTTGCCGCGGTTGGTCTGTGGATGGGTGACCCGTGCCTCGGAAAGCACGTTAAGCCGTTGGTCCCGGCTGTCATTCGTGGATCTTTGACAGTCGTTACGGGTAGTCAGAAGCCCGAAAGTCTGACAACCAGCCTTACCAAGGGGTATCGTATTACCCAGTAACTGGGTTGTAGAGGTCAGATAGGCAGTCGCTCCATGTAAAATACTGGTATTTAGCTGCATCCGGTTAGACTGGAAGCCGACCCCAACATAGTTGGGAAAAGGCTAGGCAGATGATGACCCTGTTCAGGTTTTAAATTAAATTCTAACACACTAAGGGGAATTAGAAACACATTTGATGGCACACAGCAAGTGGCGCCATATAAATTTGTTGCGAAGTTACTGGAATCACCGAAGAGGTCGGATAAGCGTGACACTGTATGATCAGAGGGGCAATTCTCCTAATTTTAAGAACGTTGACAGTCTGATCTCAGAAGTTTCAATCTGTCATAAATATCTCTAAATTTCCATTATTTTTGACAAGTTTTGACATTGATTGTTGCTGAGATGAGATTGCGGCTAGATATTGAAGGTTTTAAAGGAATTGGCTTAATGATTAATGTCTCGATGTAATCGTAATCGATGTTTGCGTGGCCTCTGTCTTTTGATGACAGATGAGGTTTGGGGAGCCGCTGTCGTACCAAGGCCATGAAAAACTCCTACGCACTGGCACAATCCTAAGGATATTGAAGCTGCTGAACCACTAATACGATGACTAGGTACTTCTGGTAAAGGCTATCCCGCGGTTACTAACTGCATATCTCACTGGTTTTTTGTACTCTTCGTGTTGCTTAACTTTAACCAGTTGTTATTGTTACATATTGTGGTTTTCTTAGCCTGTTTTGGACCCTGGGAGAAAATACTTACGCATGATTTGGGAATGACGCTATGCAAGTTGGATAACGGACTTGCGGCCATTAAACTATTTGGTGTGAGAGGATATTACCAATGCATTATTTTGTTTGAGACTACGTTCTAGTAGTGTCCTGTGTTGGGAGTTTTTTACTAACTATACATTTTCATTAGCACTACTAAGGTACGTCTTCGACTAGTGACCTCCGATAAACTTTTCTCTATAAAAAAAAGTTCCTCGAACTGCCTCGTTTTTCTAGTGGTCGCAAACGCTACTGCTGAACCCTGAGGTCTTGGGTTTCATTCCCGGATTGGGCAAAGTGTTATTTGGCTTTTCAATCTGGAATTTCTTAGAAGCACCCCGGAGTTTGGATTTATGCCCGGTCATCAAAATGTTTGCCCCCCTATTACATGCGATTTGAAATATACCTCGCGAAACGTGGGTGTACTAGGTATACACCTCTGCCTAACCTTTCGAGGTACAGGCGTGATGTTCTGTATATGTATAAAAATGGTAAGTCACTCTTAGCGATAAGACCGCCCATTGTGTCACCCTTTGTACAGTTTCTATATTTAGGTCTGTAATTTATATGGTGTGCATAATAAAGAGTATTCTATCTACCTATCTATCTATCTAAGTATACAAACCGATTCTTGAAAACCTAGAAAAGTGTGAAAGCAGCTACCAACACACTCGTGCAGGTGCTTAGTTTGATCCTTTAACCTTACTTAGGTACTTACACACATGGAACCGCGACAATAGAAATAAAACTTCGTTTTTTATTTCTAACGGAGAAACATGTCCACTGATTTTAGTTTATTTAATATACTTAAGTTTATCTTGGACATTACTGACGTCGGTGAAGGAAAACCTATACAAGTCTGAACTCGCCAATCTGTCTTGAGCAAGCGAGGTGATTAATGCTCATACCTTTCTTCTCTGTATGAGAAGAGGCCTTTGCTCTGCAGTGAGGCAGTAACACGCTGGGATTAATTTTTATTACTACTGGACCTACCCTATACATGGGGATTTCTCAAGTTAATGGCCAAATTCGAAACTATAAGAAATAATATACAGTGTGTCAGGTTAAACGAGGGACATAATTTAAGGAAGTGTAGTACTCATGAAAATGAACAACTTTTACTAAGAGACCAACACTGAAATTGACAAAATAAAACCAGCCGCTCTATACAATTATGTTCGCATAACTGGACAAAATGTAGGAACAGCTGCTTTTTGCCCCATATTAAAAATTTATCATTTTCATGAGTACTACACTCCCTTAAAGTATGTCACTCGTTTAAACTGACACACTGTATAGGTTTTTTTTTTTTTTTTATTATTTTATCTGGTGTTATTGCTGGTGTGTCGAAATTGTGGTCAAATTTAAAAACAGACACTGACGATCACAAATTTTATTACAGATAAATGTATAAACATTAAATTACTTTTGAATTTACATGTACAGAGGCCAGCACATCAAGCTACCCCAATATGTCAAACTTTCCCAATTGAATATGAACCTTATTCCTTTGTGGTAAAGTTGAAAATCTATCAAATAAATTTGACAGATTGGGGTAGCTTGATGTGCTGGCCTCTGTACATCGTAAAGGATATCATACATTTATTAAGTTGTTCATCGAATACTCATATAGAGATATATACCTAGTGCACAACACTTAGCTAGCTTTATTTAATCCTGAATACATCTAATTTAATAATAAATTGGTAGTAATGATACACTCATAAGTTTCACATAGATGACACATTAGGGATATAGTAATTACACAGAAAATAACGTCTTTGTATGTAAAATTTACGATATGCTATAAAATTTATGATACAAATAGCGCATTGTTTCCCAATTTCTTCCTTACAACTACATACTTAAATACTATTATAATTATATATTTAATTCTAAATAAGCCGCATTAGCTTTGGCAACACTTTATAGACTGGCTTACATTATGTGAGATACGTACAAAAAAGTTTTATTTCTGACTTGTTATAAAATCACATAGTTATATATAATTATTATAAACTTTAAAATTTCTAAATTACTAAAGAAAACTCAGCATTCTATATTACATTTTACAAATTATATTAATGTTAAAATAGATGTAACATTAACTAGAGGAATTATCTGTGAATTCATATTATATTTTTATTTATAAAATTTAAGTAATAATTATTATGCTAATAAATGTATTTCATGAGACTAAGTCCGATCATGCATCGTATAATAAATATTTAACATAATTATTTTACAATAGTTACAGGAACGTTAAATGCGTACAGTTTAATATTCAAAATATTTTGTGTTCGGGCTTGAGTTTGACGAGTTTGGAGTCGTGGCATTGGATACTGTATCTAGTCTGTTTGTGAGTGAGAAGGGTCCATTAGCTGATGACTTGTCATTAGGATTGAGGGGGTCTGTTTTCTGGTACCCGTTGTGGTAGTTAGTGTTGGGTAGGATTGAGATGGAGGTAGAAGCAGTGGCTCGCCACTGTTGGTTGTCGGTGGGGCAGATCGGCGACAAAGAGGCGGGAGAGGCGGGGGCGGCGGGGGCGGACAGGCCGGCGGTGGGGGGCGCGTCCTCCTCGGGCAGGGTGCGCAGGCGCGGCAGCCTCCCCCGCCCCCCGCCTCACACCGGGGACTGATCACCACTCGCGCTGCCGCTCGTGATGTAATCCTGCGCGATTACATGCAAGTTTCATATAAATTTGCAGTAATGTAAAATCATGGACTAGCCAGTTTTCAAGAGATCTAAAATTTTATATGAGCAGTATATACCCGAAAAATCAAGGAGCCCCGTTTAGACGAATAAGTATGCTATTGGTTGGCGTAATGAGGCACCGACGAGTGAATAAGAATTGGATAGCTATTCCCCACAAGCGAAGGGTGGTGGCGTTACTTCCAATTTTAGCCACGCGCCAAAAGAACCTTGTAGCGCTGTACTTTGCATTGCAAACATTGCATATAAATGTTTTTTTTTTGTTTTTATGGGTTTAGTTCAATGTAGGTATAGTTACTGTGTACGAAATACTTACAGCATGAAGGTGCCTGCCATCAAGAGGAGGCAACAGAGATGTTCTTGGCACCAGCAGTGTAGTAGTAGTAGTCTCCGAAGCTGCCGACTCTCGTTTAGATGGGTGGCTGTACAACCTGCCCCACAGGCTTCTTGTTAACATCCGTATTCAAACACTCTCTGTGTATATACGCTAATATTTAAGTAACTCTAACAATAGTTTACCTAGAAAATTCCATAGGTTTATAACTAAGACAAAAGAGTAAAGAAAGAACAATTTTATAAAAAGAGTCAATTAAATCTACAGGTAGTCTTTAGAGCAAGAAAACAAGGGAGAAACAGATATGACAAGTAAAAAAATCTTCTTATAATATGTTCAGCACCCTAATTGAGTAACACACGATCAATCACAACCTGATTTTGAAGGATAATGCTAAACCATTGCTTCATATGTTCGAATAATTTGTCTGCTCAACAACGTTATTAACGTAATGAATGTCAAAATAAAATCCATTGTTACTGTTATTGTGTTACGCAATTACCCCGCAAGCTAGGCTTGGCATAATTGTTTTCGTCGTTAAAGAGTTTTTACTGCAGATACTAACTTCAAAGGTAAACTAGAACTACATACATAATAAACGTCTCCTTTGTTTAAATGCTCAAAGGTTACGTACCTACTCACTGACAGGTGGCTTGCCTAAAGCCTAGAGCCTTATAGTGACTTAACATCCTTAGGATCAATTCACACCGAGACGCGACGTGACGTGACGCTGCGCGCACATTTTAATAGAGCGACTCAAATTGTAACTTTATTTACTACACTAAAAGATACACGTTTCATTGCGAGAATTTAGAATACGTTGCACCACGCAGCGCAGCGTATTCTGAATTCTGAAAATTAAATGTATCTCACAATGAAAGTTACATTTTGAGTCGCTCTATTAAAATGTGCGCGCAGCGTCGCGTCGCGTCGTTTGTCGGTGTGAACTGACCCTTACATACACGCTAGGCGACTAGCGAAGTCGGCAAGCACGCTGCGCGGCTGGTTGCGAAGATTCTTGAGTGTTTTCAAGGTGACTCGGAAGGCTCTAAGCAAGTCACCTGTCAGTGCGTACGTAGCCGTAACCCTTCAAGTATGGCAAAGATAAGGCTTCAGAAATGAACAAAGCTTTTCATGCATTACCTTAAAACCAGCCTTATTTCTCAAACCAGCGACAAAGATAAAGGTGCCTATGTGTTTATAAAATAATCTACTCATTACTGCTCAAACGCAAACTCGAAGCGTTTATTTCAGGGATTCGTTCAGTCAGAAATATGAAGCTAGTTGCCCATTCTTCAGCGTAGTAGGGTGAAGAGAGGTTTCCTATGGAGAAACGGGCAAGAAACTCACAAGCTCATTATCATAAGTAAATATATATGTACATAGGTATATGAAGAGCTTAGTAACAACCCTAACTAGAATTTCTTTCCTACTTAGGGCTGACTTTTCAATCGACAGATAATTTTTATTCGTAGAATAAAACTGACGTCTGAAAGATTTTGTATGGAAGAACTGTCAAAAATTAAAAATTATTCCTTGGATAAAATTATCTGCCGTTGGAAAAAACAGCCTTTACAGAAGTAAATGATAAATAAAGTAAGTGATTCAGAATATATTATCTGCCTTCAATGGATTCATGAAACATGTATTTAGTTTGGTTTCACTCTACCGAGGTTTTATTGCTTTGTCATACAACTTTCAGCTGTTTTGAAATTTCAAAGCGAGGTTGGAATTGTAATGTTTGGAACAATATTGCACAAGTTTGTTTGTCAGCAAACGCCACTTTGAAATTCAACTTTGTTGTTTATTGTTTTCTCAAAGCCGAGCCATTATTTATCGAAAGGGATTGTGTGGAATCTGGCGAAAATATAAAATTTTATTGTAATCCCTACTTCATTTTGTCTGCTGGTTTCAGTTTTCGTACGAACGAAGTGAAAGAAAAAAATAGTACTTAAGTAATAATAAATAGTAAATGCTTGAAAAAAATGTGTTTTTATATTTCGTGTAACTTGTTAAATAAGTGGAATAGAAATTTAACATTTTGGTATATGTTTTTTACGCTTTGATCTAGTAGCGTGTAAAAGGAATAGACGATTCAATGAATTTTTCTCGATACAAAAAAATTGCAGTTACATCTATCTCTTTACTTTTTTCGACATCACGGCGTGATGTCGAAAAAAGTAAAGAGTTATTCAATGGAATTGACTTTAAAACAAAGAGAATTATCATATCAAAGTTTACTCAAAGTACTTCTAAATTTAATTCATTTATTTTGATACAAAGGAGTAAATTCCTTTTGGCACATACGTTGTTTTATTCCAAGCGCACGCACATTATAGCCATCTCTCTTGTTTTGCGTTTCAAAAGTAATTGCATCACTTTCGCTCGCTTAGTAGGTTTTCGCGGATTTTAGATTTTCGAGGTAAGTACTCGAATGGATTCATCAATAATATAGGTATTCGAAGTGATTTCGTAAAGGTATACCAAGATTTATTCCACTTTCCTTCCGTTCGTTCGCACTTTGTTGTCAATAGATATGGAAATTGACCCTTTTAGGTAAGCCCTTTTGAAGTTATACTCCTTTGGAATCGATAATAATATCAATGTAAATTCGAAGGGTATCTTGGGAAATAAAATATATTAGCGCCTTCTAAAATTAGTTTAGAGGATAGTGAAATAGTACATTTTGATACAAGTGGGCAAAGTTTGTCATTGCACTCCAGGGGCGATTTGGAGCCCGAGCCGAAGACGAGGTGGTAATGGACCCGAGAGTGAAATGATAAAAGCTCACGCGTTTCAAACGAAGTTTTTCAACACCCTTGTTAGGAGAAATCCCAAAGGTAGCTCGCTTATGTTGCGGCTACATTTGTCGCGATAATGCGAACACACTCTCTTTGACGACTCGTTGAACAGCGCGCGAAATGCAATTCGCGTTATCGCGACTATGTAGCCGTAGCATTACAACATCGAGGCAACCAATTAAAATAGCGTTCACGTTACAGATAATGCAATGAAAAATTATTTTGAAATCAATGATGTAGGTAGTGAATAATGATGAACCAAAATTATATACCTAATGAATGTGATATCCACAAAATGAGAACTAAAAATAGAAAGGGGTAGGTATTCAAATTAATAAGAAGAGTAAGTTAAGCTGATAAAACACTGATTTATTGTAAAATTAATAAAATATACGTTACAAAAATAAAACAAAAATTTAATCCAAATCCACATTATATCTTAGAACATCTTCTTAAATGCATAAAGTCCATTCCAGTAAGCAAAATCGTTGAATGTCTATCCCGATTTGAATCCGTGGGCCTCTTCATACTGTGAGTCTATTGGAAAATAAAAATATCTGATCAAATATGGATTTGGAAAACTGTTATTGGATGCATACAATTTGATGCCGGAACAAGCGTGCAGAAAGGCGCTTCGTAAACAAAACTTTGTGAATTTTATATAGCTATTGGTCCAAACCACGGAGTAAGTCCAAACCACTCTTGGATAAGGATACTCGATTATTCCTTCTCAAATACGCATATATTGCAGCACTTCCTTGTAATTCAAGGAAATAACCGGAAGAGCTGGGACTACAGGTAATATCGTATATTCCAAACATTGATTACCTATTCTATTTTGAGCAGTAGCTTATTTTACGTCGTGTACAGTTAACATTTTATCTTTAATAATAATATTATGTCTACTATCAAAAGGAAATTGTAAAAAGGACATTAAATTGGTCTCACAGCAGTTACCTATTTTGTATTGTTTTGTTACCCGAGCGCTGCTGCGAGCGCGGTACTAGAAATTTCTTCTACAATTTATTCCTTCATAAATTCTCTAAAGTGCCACTCATAGTCTATTGAATCGTGACTTTCGTTCGGTTTACAATATTTTCTGCAAGTCAGAACTTCATTATCAGACTTAATGATACTTCGTTTTCTTGCGAGGGTATGGTAACTATGTTTCGAACCCTTCTAGATTATTTGCGATAGGTACTCAGAAAAATATCGTCAATTTGGCGAAACATCTATCTCAATAGATAGTTGTTCTACATTACCGTAGGTTTGTTTAGTCATCTTCAACTTGGAAATGAAATGTTTTTCTTTCGTTTTGTCGTGGTTCGGGTACTATCACACAATAAAAGTGATACTGTCAATCCCGAACGCAATGTAATAGGTACATTTTACTACGCTGGTATTGGTAAAAATACGATATTCGCAACAGATGTTATGTAACAACTTTTAGGAGCTCAGATTGTTTGGGGTGACGTGCAAAGTGTTAAACTTGTCGATTTATTTGTTATTTGGAAACCAAAATGGATATTCCCTTCACACATTGTGTTACTTTGTCTAAAGATAAACCTTTGAAGTAAATAAAAAAGGACAACTAGTAAAGAGGATATATCTACTTATTGTTTTTGAGACATAACTTAGCTAAGAACATTTGAGTTCAGAACATTGTCTTGTGTACTTACGGAAAAATTTCTGATAATTCGACTGGCCGGTACCTATAGGTAGGTAATTAATACGCTTCACTTGCTTATTCAACCGATCCGTGAATCAAGCGTGAAGTTCAATGAGCGGTTTCAGAAAAGTTACGCTAATTTGATTGAAAAGTTTTTGTCCCATGAACTTTCGTGATGGAATTAATGAAATGGTGGCCAATGAAACCCTTTGCGTCTATGTTTGATGAAAGTTAAATTTTTCCCAAATTTTTATTAGTATTTTTATTTGGTTTTAAGTTATTGCGTGCACTAAGGCCTCAGTGTGCGTTTATTATTATCCACATGCATCGGACATAATTATTGTAAGTTCTTACCGTATGCTCTCTGTCCGTGATCGTGGGGACCAGTCTTTGGAGTAGGAGGTCCCCCTCCGCCTGCCCCCTCCTATGGTCCTCCCCGTCTTCCATCTTTCCACGTGGTATCTGATCGCGTGCCGCACTTCAGTGTTCATGAAGCAGTAGAACAAAGCCACTGTGAAACCCTGGAAAATAAGTATTTTTTCTCTCTAGAATTTTTCAATACCTACTAAAACTTTCTGAAAAGTATCAACCGCACCGCGGTTCGTAGGTACTAATGGACCATTTCAATTCGCGGCTGTTTCGCCGTCCTTTCGATATTTTTGATTAGAAATTATTACCCTAATTGAAATATTTTGAAGTTGGAATCGAATTATTCATCAGTAATGAACTGTAGAGTAGATATATTTTTATATTTTGTAAAAGTGAATAGTTAATTGAATCTACGATAGCTAATGTCCGTATAATGTTTTTGGTTTAAGTATACTGAAATTATTTTTTTATTAAACTGCACGAAGAAAAAAAAAGGGAAATTTGTTTAATCTGAATTAGATTTTGTGATCGTCAGTAGCTATAAATTGATAGTGGAGATCAAACTTCAGGACTTATTAAAGTAAGGAACAGTTTTTTCGCTCAGTTCACAGTTGTGCGCTTCTTTTATTGTTTTGTTTTTATACTATGGTATTATCATTTTGGCAGTGTTCAATTGAATTGGTTTTATAGTTGTTTGAGCACCAAATTATATCCTTTATAGTAAAAACTCACAAACCTAAATTCATCTCATTTGAATAAGTTAACAAGTTGTGCTAAATGGGACAGTCACTTCTTTGTACAGTAAATTCCAAAACATGTTCGTCACCTTAGGGCTATTTTTAACCGACTTCAAAAAAAGGAGGAGGTTCTCAATTCGGTTGTATGTGTTTTTTATTTTTTATGTTTGTTACCTCAGTACGCCGTCATTTATGAACCGATTTAAAAAAATATTTTTTTATTTGAAAGGACATACGTCCAGGTTGGTCCCATTTTTGTCAAACTCCAGTTCTGATGATGGGATCCATGAGGAATTGAGGGAACTCCTCAAATATTATAGGCATACATATAGCAATTTTGGTATTTTCATTAACAACTCAAGCATTTGCATTCAGAAAGTATAATTTGGGGAAGTGGAACTGATGATGAAGACCACAGATGGCCATCGAAACTACTCAATGAAAAATATTTCACGGGTAGCGATTCGATTGCTTTAATATGGTTGCTAAGCAATTTATGATCGTCACAATGCGTATGGTAAAGTGGAGCTGATGGTGACTTCACCATCAGCTCAAGTTCTCCTGGTTCTTAACCAAGAGAACTCCTCAACAATTAACGTCCCAGCATCGGGAAAAGCAATATTTTGTAACAGGTGATGAGCAGTTGACATTAGGGTTTGAAACGGTATGCTCTTGAGGTGGTCCCATTGTCACCAAGTCAGAGTCTGATGAAGGGATCCCACGAAAGTCGAGGAAAATCCTCTTTGGTAGGCATGTACAGTGTGTTAGTTGAACTCTCTCAAATCAAATGAAACCTATTGATGATTCAAGTGTTTGAGTCCGAGAGTCATCACTTACCTATACTCCGACTTTTAATTAGCTGCAGTAAAATAACACTTCTTAATAACTCATTTCGGACTGCATTTAGAGATTATATGCATGTCAAATAAGTTTTATTTGTTACACTACTCTGTACTAGAAAAACAAGGTTTGGTTGATGGCCGCGAAAAAACAACAAGACGACAATTTCAGATGATGTTACAAAACCGATTTAGAATTTTTTTTTTTATTTAAAAGGGTATACTTCCAGATTGGTCCCATTTTTGTCAAAATCCAGTTCTGATGATGGGATCCATAAGGAATTAAGGGAACTCCTCAAATATTATAGGCATACATATAGCAATTCTGGTATAATTTTCATCGACAACTCAAGCATTTGCATTCAGAAAGTATAATTTGGTGAAGTGGAACTGATGAAGGAGACTACAGATAGCCACAGGAACTCTTCAATGATTATAAGTATTTCATGGGTGGAGATAAGATATCTCGATTAAGATAGTTAAGCGACTATGACGAAGCAAATTTAAATAAATAGTTCTGACGAAACTGGTACCATCAAACCGATCTTATGAAGCTGGAAGGTAGGTACCGGAGCATCGTAATAAAACAATGTATTCTAGCCGTGTTTGGGCTTATCGAGTAAATGCGAACCACATGATACAGAAGATGTGATACGAGAAGCTATTTCGAAGGCTACTGCTCCAGAGGACACGGTGGTGCACACGGTGGAGGTCTGTCCCGCTTGGGCAGAGCACCGCCGTGTCCTCGTAGAGGCGATCGGCAGCGGCGGCGACCTCTCGCGCCCGGCCCTGGTCCAAGCCATGGTCCGGGGCGAGAGGGAGTGGGAGGCAGTCACCTCCTTCTGCGAAGCAGTCATGCTAGCGAAGGAGGTGGCGGGATGGGAGAGGGAGAGAGCCGAGAGGGCCGCCCGTCCCAGCCGCCGCGGTAGACGCTCCGGGCGTCGGGAGCCGCGTGACGACTCCCGGCCACCGTAGGCGCGGGCCTGCGGACGGCGAGTAATGGGTAGCTCGCCGTCCGATCAGGACCAGGCCCGTGCCGGACGGCGCGTATGTGTTCCACGCGCGCCTCAAAGAGATGTCAGCAGACATAGAGGGGCCCGTTAGGGCCGAAGCCTGCCGGGGCAGCGGGATTGTCCGAAAGGGTTACCGCTGCCCCGGAACATAAAGGGCTAAGGAAGGAACACGGATGGGTTTTAGTCAGTAAGAGTCTGACACTCCCTTCCGCTCCACCCAGAGCGGGAGGGGTCATTTGATGATTTCCCATCCTAAAAAAAAAAAAAAAAAAACGGCTACTGCTCGAAAAGAAACCGCTGAAGACTGTTTTATAAGACGTTTCGTAGCCTCATTATTTCCGTCAATGATCTGTCGTCGTGTGGTCGCTTTAATAATTTGTTGGCATCCAAATCTGACAAAACGATACCTTCCAAACTTCTGACACGACTTAGCGCGACGTATATTTGCCCTTTTGCAAAGTTTTTTTTTACCAAGGTCGATCACAGCTCTTTCTAGGGTGGTACCCTGTAATTTATGTACTGTGACCGCCCAGCTTAATATTAGAGGCAGCATACGACGCTCCACATCTCCGTAACCCCTTACTGCCTGAAACGTAGTGCTTGTTGGTGGAATGGGTATGCAACCGTTACTATCTTTTAGCCTAAGACCAATAGTTTCGTCATCAAATTTTACGTACACGGCTTCCGGTAGTTCCCCATCCTCCAATTGATCTCTCCTTAGGGCCGGCCATTTGATTTTTTTTATTATGCCCATAGCTCCATTCACGAGTCCTTCAGAGACGGAAATGTTACGTCTTAACATCACTCGGGATTCGACTCCAATTTTTCTGTACAACTTCCTGTCACTGTTATATATTTAGCAAGTAGTGGTATACGAATTGGTGTGGGGCAGGTACCACAACTCAAAAGTGAAAAATAAAAACTTTTTAATAAAAAAAAACAACCGACTTCCAACAAAACACTACAAAGTGAAAAATAACTTCAATTTCAGAAGTCGGTGTCAAAAAACGAAAATGCAGAACCAACGACACCGACTTCCGAAATTGATGTTTTTTTCACTTTGTAGTGTTTTGTTGGAAGTCGGTTGTTTTTTTTTGTTAAAAAGTTTTTATTTCTTATCACACTGGGGCCGTATTACGAAGTTTTTTTTTTTCTTGCTGAATGGGTCCGCTCTTGACCTCGATCACGCCTCATAGAAAGCGGTGGATGAGGTCTATGATAGAACGAGCGTGGCCAGAAGATGCCTAGGGCACTGGTACTCCCACGCATCGACGAAACAGTCGATGCGTGAAGTCGGTTGTTTTTTTTTTTGGAAAAAAGGTTTTTTGTCTGCTCATTGCACGATAGAATCTACTTTACCGACTCAGCATTTTGCAGCAGAATGACATTAGGACTCTTCACATGTCAGACCGAATCAAAAGTGTGAAACTGACAATTATATAAAATTATATAAAAATGGCCAGGCCATTAAAAAAGGTTGTAGGTTTATTTAACTCGACATTCGTCAAACGTGTGTGATATTGTGATCTTTGTTATCAAGTAATTAAATATTGTTTTCTATGCACTTTAGTCTGCTCAGTGCCGTAACTTCAAATGGTTTTATGTATCCTGACTTGTTAAAGGAAGAGACTTGAAAACTGACGCAGATGTAAAATACTTGACTGTACCTACGTAGCCATTTTCCCCATCCCCCAATATTTTATCGCATACGGTTATACTCATACCTGTGTCGACAACATAAGCGCCCTTGTGTAGTCGAAGGCATGCGCGAACCAGGAGTCATCACTGGGCCCACACAGCACCAGCAGGTTTGTGATGCCCAGCAGTGGGATCAGGACTAGAAGCGCTTTGGTTGCTTTCCGATACTGCTCCGTTTCCAACGTGTTCGCTGATCGGAGTTTTGTGATTAATACCTGGTAAAATTTGACAACATTAGTTGAAACATATGCGAAAGCGAAGCTTAAATATACGGTATTGTGTGGCTGTCCTGTTTTGACAGATTCGTTCGAGAAACGCAGTGCAGAAACTATCAGTAGTCTTCCAGAAGTAAAGTTTCTTTTCAACCTGCACCTGAAACCCTACGTGTTGGAGTACGGGCACCCCAGGTAACGAGCGTGGTGGAACAAGGTACATCCACCCACATTAAAGAAATGGCAAATCACTGACGACTAGAGTGGAAAACAGAAGGCAGGTACAATGATATATCAATTATCAAGCTATAAATTCCAGTATAAGCTGGCTTCTCAATGTACGAAAAGCCTATGCAATGCGAGGTTAGCTAAAACTGGAAATGTATAGCTTGATGTGTCGTCGTGTGTACGTACGTGGTCGATTGTCATTCTAAAAGCGGTAACCGGCAAGGCTACGTACGCAATGACAGGTGGCTTGGCTAGTGCGTTAACATCCTTCGATATACGCTAGGTGACCAGCAAAGGCGCCAAGCGTGCAGTGCGGCCGGTTGCGAAAATTCTCGCTATGCTCTAGGCGCAAGCCACCTCTCAATGCGCACGTAGCCTGAGAGTTTTATGTTTTAATAAAAACGGTTTTCATGTTTTCGAAAATGCCATCAATTTGGGGATACAAAGGAGTAAGGAAAATTGATGTTGTCAATTTATTTCAATTACGTTTCGATTGGTGCTTAATGCGCTATTCTAATTTTCGGAGAGAGGCTCAAGTTGTGCCGGGTCTTTCTTCATATTAATTGAACCGACTGCAAAAAAATCCTGGTGGACTTTTTGAAAGGGGTAAAACTTGAGTTGTTTTTTAAGAAGAAGAATAGTATCTAATTCGAACACTGTCCCTATGTTTTTCGAATAGTTGACTTAAAACATCATGAACTATAATTATGTAGATATCAGGTACAAAGGATTTTTTGGCGCTCGTATGACGGTGACAAGGGGGGCGCTGTTGGTAAACATTTATGCAATTGTTTTGTGAACTGTATTGAAAAAACAAGATGGCGGCGTTAGTTCCGATTTGGGCCACACGCCAAAAGATTCTTGTACAGCTATGCTTGCTAGTTTTAAGACAGCAACGTTTTTAATATTTATGATTTTGTGACCTACTTACCCACATAATCCTAATAAGAAAGAATAGATTGAGGGCGAGCCCTGCAAGTGCCGGAGCTTTGTGTATCCAGTCAACTTGGTGCTCGTGCATCCATATGCACAACTTGGTTTCCCCCGCGATGGCCAACTGCAAACAAAAAGCGATATAGATCATCATCTTACACATAAATCGTCCCTACGCCACCATATTATTTCGTTGTAAGGGCTACTAGTATGGCCCGTCAGGGCCGAAGCCTGCCGGGGCAGCGGGATTGTCCGAAAGGGTTACCGCTGCCCCGGAATACAAAGGGCTAAGGAAGGAACACGGATGGGTTTTAGTCAGTAAGAGTCTGACACTCCCTACCGCTCCACCCAGAGCGGGAGGGGTCATTTGATGATTTCCCATCCTTAAAAAAAAAAAAAGGGCTACTAGTATAGTTTAAGTAAAGTAGTCATCGAGTCGTTGAGCTCTTTAAGATCTTTATTGAGCTACACGATTACTGACCAATGTGTGCACTGGTCGGACAGGTCCCCTCAATCCTCAAAATACCATCTCAGACACTAATCTGCATGGTGCTCATATGGCCAGACCAAGATTATCTCAGAATTTTAAAAGAGACTTTGACCTCTATGTAGACGTGAAAACCAGTGAAATAACTCTTGTAACTCTTGTGTTTTTTGGTAATTTTCAATTTTTTTCGTATTTTTTTGTAAAATGCGTTTTTTTCGCTTTGTTCTGTGGTGGGTGGGTATTTTGAAAAATATCATTAATCAAAATTGAACTTCAAAGAAACGTATATACCTATCGCCCCGCATGTGGGCATCACCACGTTATGTATGAAAATAAACAATGCAGGTGCTAACACAATCGGATATTAGATAAATACTTATGCAAAATAGAGCAAAACTTTGCGTTTTGCATATTGCATCTCCACCCTTAGTGTGCTAAAAATAGAAAGGCTAGCTATCTAAACAACCCATCTTGGTTGGCCTTTTGTGTTTCCTCGCGGGCCTGATGGCGTAATTGACCTTGGGAAGCGCTGAAATGAACGTTTTTCAATATTGGTTAATGGCATCGTTATGAATAAAACGCAACGGTTGAATATATCATAATCAGCCTATAATGTTCCCACTGCTGGAACACCGTCCTCCTCTCTTCAAAAGGGAGTGGGCTGTAATCTACCACGCAGGCTCAGTGCGGGTTGGTAGATGTGACATGTCTTCGAATTTTTTGGTTCTAGGATATTCTGTTAATTTGTAATTGGAAGAAGCAAATATTTTGTAGGCATACATTTTTACAACGCAATCATGTTTTGGTATAAAAATTATGCAAAAGTGACACTGGGGTGTAATCTTTCGTGAGATGGAAAGCTATTTTCCTAAAATAAGAGGGATAACAAACACTCTATTATTCATCCTGTATTATGTTCACAAGTAAAGCTTTTCAAAAACCTCTGAGACTATTCGGCATTTACTAGAAAATATAAACTTGAAAGCTCCCAACATTACTAATATAGGTTATATAAGATATTGTTACTAACATCTTTTAAGCATTTTTGTTTTTGTCAGCGTGGACCTTTTGTAGCCTGTTAAATAAAAAAAAAACATAGTACTGAAAATTAAATTCAATAAAATTAAGACAAGGTGGTATGACCTTAGCACGTGTATTATATAATTAATATAAATTCATATAATTACAGTGCTGCTCACCCCGTCCGTCCCGTTGGAAGGCACGACGTTGACGAAGCAGCGCGATATTACCCATACTATTAAGAACACCGCGGGCGCACCTGAGAACAAGAATAAATGTTAGAATTTATTTTGCAAAAGCCACGTTTAGTTGTTTTATTATGCTGGTTAAGGCATAACTGGAGAAATGGGTGTAGGTTCTATAGGTACACCTCTGCCTAACCCTTCGGGGACTACATGCGTGATGTTATATATGTTAGTGTATAAAAATAGAATACAAACCTTTTCCTAGCTTGTGTTCCTGAAGGTTAGAAAAGTGCATCCAATACAGTCGTGCCGGCGCGGCGCGGCGCTTAGTTTGAACCTTTCATCTTACACGTGGGCTACTGGCGTGATGTTATGTTACCATATAACAAAAAGATAGTATAACTCACCCCATCCAATGGTGGTGTACACCTTCAGCTTAATGTTCTCAGCGGTGAATGTTTCCACCACCAGCATGTACAGGTACAGGCCTGCAAGGATTTTAGTCATTTATAAATAAACACTGATAAGGTACGTGATAATAGAAAATGAAGTTATTTATATACTCTTACTTAATTATGTATTATATTATATCATTATTCTACGTCCCTTTTAATGTTATTCTTATTTCATTCAAATTCTTTGTGTAGTGATGTAGTGATTATTCTTTGAATTCGATCGGCATAGAATTTACCTAGAGTTTCATGCATAGTCATGATTGGATCAATCGTTGGACCTTTCGATTAAACCAGAACACTATTAGCAAGATATAATCTATTGCGAGGGCTGTATAAGGCCACTGGCAATTTTATCGAACCATCTGACAGCCTTCCGCCTGGGCACGCGTTACCGTGGCCGACTTGGAAATCTCCTAATAGACTTCAAACCCAAGTCAGCCGGAGCAAAGGCAGATGGGGCTTTACGGACGGCTCAGATTTCAAGTGCGTATACGGCACCTCCCCACAGACAATGGCCCACCTTTTATACAGCGCCACATGGCCCTATCATCTGTGCACTTGATGATCTTATGACTGCGTCAGTGAGCGGAGTTTGCGCAGCTGAATGTTGGGCCAAAGATGTTTGAACGGTTTTATCGTTTGAATCTGATGGTTAAGTACCAGGCGACCGGAGATTGATCATTTTTGTGATAAAAATAACCTTTTCTTCTTACCTTCTACAAGCATCCAGAAGAAATTAGTGAGGTAAAAGTAGTGCATACATATGACCAGAATCATACAGGACGTTTGATCTTGTTGGGCCTCGTCAGACCAATTCTGAAACAAAACACATCGAGTTAGGGTTGTTCTGACTCATCATCATCACCATCCACAGACCGACCTCACCCACTGTTGGGCATAGGCTTCTCTTTGTTTATGCTAACAATTTTTATTTCTAAGTCTGAAATAAGGTCCCTTAACGCCCTGAATCATATCTATCGTGCTCTTCAACATGTTCCAATAAAGAAAAACCATACATAGTTTACTGTTTGGGTTCTTACAGAGAGATATTTGGGAAAGGGCAATGACCGCTTTAGGCATGCTAAAACGCAACAACCATGGCCTCATCTAGGGCTCTACCCATGATGAAAACAAGCCAGCCATTCGGACTAACTTAAAAGAATAGAAAGTTTTACCAATTGTTTGGTATATGTCTTCCCAAGTTGGTCGTATAATTATCAAAATTACTCTTAAAAAAAAAAAACTGGATAACAGGCTTTCAAGTGTGGCAGCCGTGTTTCACTCTTGTCTCGTAAAATGTTGATACATTTAAATATTTACATTAGCCTTTATGAGTTGGGACAGGGTAAATTCGGTACGTATATTTATGAAGCTCATATAAAATTCTGATTGAATATATCGAAGGGTGCTATGATCAAGGGATCTGATTTACGCCATGTATCTACGCTATTTCATTGTTTGTATGTATCAAAAATTTGGAAAATCCAAAAGTGCACGACTTATAAATGCTCATTTGATTGCAAAAATACACATAGATATTATATTAGTTAGTTTTTAATTAATTATAATTAAACAACTTTGAACAAAAGAGCCATTTTCTATAAGGTTCCTACTAGGGGTGAAACGAACCTATATATAAAAAAAATTACTCAATTAATTAATTTTTACGCAAGCTACAATGTTTTCAGGTTTCACACTTGATTGACGGGAAAAAAATTAGAAAAAATTAGATGTTTTGTTCGTTTCTATTGCGTTAAATAATTTTTTGATTACAAAATTAATCTCCATTAAATTATCTATACAATGGTATATAAATTATGTAGGTTCTGTGTACTAGCAGGAGGCAACAGGAAACAGTTGCAGAAAGGAGACAAAAAATTTTGTTTCGATCGTAAAGCACTCTCTAATGCTTCGCATTATGAGTCATGCAATATTGAAAATAAATAAATACCATCAGATCTACACAAATAACACCACTTTGTGTAGAATGTTATCCTTTGTTTATAAACGTTACTTAAAGTTAAGAGACGTTTAAAACTCAAAAATGTATGGTTGAACAGTCGCTAATCACTACTTAACTTTAAGTAACGTTTATAAATAAAGGGTTAAAAGTTAAACGCTCCGGTTAACATCATTCAAAACTATCGAAAACAAGTATTTTAAGGCATGAACCTCATATATGTAATCCAGCAGTATTTAAGCACATTTACGTTAGATTTAAACTGTCCATTATTCGCTTTTTAGTGTCTTATTAATTAGCGGCAGTTAACTGAAGCTTCCCAGTAACAAAAAGTAGTGGGTTATGTCCTAGGACGACTCGATTTTCCGAGATAAAAGCTGCCTGCAGTCGTATTTCCAGGGAAGTACAAACACTTTTTTGTGCAACTGTACCTAGTTGTAACTAAACCACAGAATAACTTATGAACGCATTTATAAATAATGTAAATACTGCACTGAAGAATAGTGGTTGTTCCACTGAAAATATGCGGAAAGAACATACCTAACCTACATAACATAACATCACGCCTATATGCCCAGAAGGGTTAGGTAGAGATTCGGATGCACCCACATTTCGCCAGCTGTTATGTTTAAGTCACACGTTAAGGCGAGCCTATTACCATCAACCGGGCACAAATCTAGACTCCGGACTGTTACTGACATATTCCAGATAGAAAAACCTAATAACACTTAGCCCGACCCGGGAATCGAACCCAGGACCTCATGTTCAGCAAGAGCGCTTGTGACCAAAGAGGCAGAAATTTTGTCTGATGTGTCCCTACTGTATTTTTATCTGCTCGTACACATGTAGAGTAACTTCAGTCATAGACTTTGACCTCCTTTACATTTATGAGAAAGCCAATATATTCTCTTCGCAAATATTTGTCGAACCACGGAAGATGGGACGATTCAGGTGTTTTCCTAAGAGTTGGCGAAAAGTGGCAAAAACATCGAGAAAAAGGTCTCCAATTTACTCTTGTGCCAGACAATATTTTATCCTATCTACAATTTTAGTAGGTACCTACTTGCCTGCCCGCTCCGTTGGTCTCGTGGTCGCAAGCGCGACTGCAGAGCGTGTGGTCCTGGGTGCGACTCCCGGGTCGTGCAAAGTGTTTTTGGGTTTTTCCACTACAAATTTCTTAATAACAGCCCAGATTTCGAAAGTTGGCGGTCTGATACCTCCGTGTCACAGAAAGCACGTTAAACCATGTTGGCCCTGCGCCTGATCTCTTTTCGGATAGCTGTCCCATCGGACAATGAGAATGAGGAAGAGAGAGCACACCTGTGTCTGCGTACACACTTATGCACAATAATATCTCCCGCACGATTGGACGCCATAACCTAAATCCGGTCTGGAGGACTATTATTAGTAGGTACCTATCCTATCCATCAATGGACATTGACATATTTCCATATTTCAATATCCATTGACGGATAAGATCTAATCTAAGCTCCAATCTACACAGAGGCCTCCAGGAAACAAACGGGGCTTACAGATTTTTTATCTCCGGTATGAAGGCAGGCTGTTACGCATTCAATTACGCTGTGAGGGATGAAAAGCCAGTTTTCAACACGGAGGGCACTCTTTTAGATTAATTAATAGCATTGTCATGACCCTGGTCCATGTATTATGCCATAGTACTTGGGAACTTTTGTTTCCTGAGCATTTACTTGATTTATGATTTAATTAGGGAGATTTAATAATTCGTTGGTTATGTTTTTATGCCTGAAGGTCTGTGTTGGGATCTTATTGCCCTAATTCAAGGGCAAAGGATCTAAAGATAGGTCGAGTGGTCACCATTTTCGGACAAAATATCAGAACAAGGACCGAATCGTCTCCATTTCGGCAGATAAGAAAGGACTCGACATTCTGAACTTTTTCTTTAGTAGGTACGCACCTACGTATTGGTGAAAACTTTCAATAACTGTTTGGGGAACGAATGTTGGGAAGTACCTAGGTAAAGCACATAATCAGCCTGTTTCCCACTGTTGGGACACAGGCCTCCTTTCTTTTCGAGAGAGAGTGGGCCGTAATCCACCACGCCGCCGCGCCGGCCCAATGCGGGTTGGTAGAGGTCACATGTCTTTAAACTTTTGGTTCTATGACATACCGGTTTCCTCACGAAGTTTACCTAGGTAGAGCAACCGCCATCAATATCCGTAACCTTACTTCGAAAATCGTCGTATCCTAATATTACCTATATCATTTATTAGAACTTCACCGTGACGTCAAACATAATTGAAGTATTTGCGACGCAACCCAATGAAATAGGATCGTTCGGGTAATAAAGTATTCCCGATAAAGATCTGTGTGATTGATAGATTTAGTTCTAGAAAACATATTTAATGGATAATGGATGGCCTTGGAAGACTACCACATTAGAGTCGGTTTGTTTTGAGATGAAATGAATAAAGAACCCATGATTTTATTCATACATTTATAAGCAGTTTTTATGGCATGTCTACACCAGAATGCGCTGTGGAATTTTCTGTTCGGTAGGTACGTTTAAAATCTACAAATATTTTGATCAGATATTATTATTAATCTTAAATAAAAATCTGGCGTGATTTCTTTATTATTTTAAAAACATTTTCATCGCATATTTTCTTTATTTACAATAAAGTTTTTAGATCTAGATAAACTGAACGAAATAACTCGCGTGCATTTTATAGATCGCGATTGAACGCTAGATAATAAAAGTAAGTTCAAAGACTGCTTGAGACGTGAATGAAATTTTTCATGGCAGTAAGACGGCGACGATTAAATTTGTAGCTCCATAATCAAAGCTCCGACTTTTGAATCTCTTTTATCCGCAGCACGTATTCATAACTGGTTCATTAGCCGCCAAAGGGATAAATTCATTTTGAAATACTTCCTTTGCCTACCTACTAGAATATTCTATACAATGTTGGCTGTGTTGGCAACCAACTTCCTTGAACCACTTTTGTAAATTTTTGATGCATACAAATTAGGTACATACTCGTGCCAAGCAGTATGTTTTACCATGAGTATTCTCAAATGAGTAAATTTGCATATTTGAGCAGTTGTTGGCAGAATAATTAACTTTATATTGCGGAACTTGGAAAGTACACCAATAATGTTTGTTACTAAAATGTGTGGAATACAGCCTGTGTTGGCAAACAGGAAACTTTTCAACGAGATGAGATAGATTCGCGGAATTGTCAGTCATAGCATAAAAGTTCCTTTGGCTGTTGAGAGTTGGTGCGGAACCGGTGGAGCGAAAACCACATTTGCTTGAGAGGAACTTCAAGCAACTTTATATATATATCCTATCTGCGTATGCTGATATACTTGACAGATCGGGAGTCGAGGGACCAAACTTTCTACTCCCGTGCTCGCATGCGGTAGGACGGTTTGCCGCATCTTGTAAAATATATTGAATTGGTCTGAATTCATAAATTTTATGGGAGGTGAAATGTAAGTGTAAATCGTCGAATAATATTTCATTCCGAAAATATTTATAATAATTTCATAATGTGTTTATTGATCTCTTATTAATTTATAACGCCCCACTTATTTAAATATTTGTGCTGATTGAGACTTAACAGATAATTTCGTTTGAAAACAGCAATTTCCGACGTTCTACAAGTAGGTACATACATTTTATTAATGTAACATACGCATAAATCAACTGTAGCCCTAGAAAAGTGATGAAATACGAAAATAAACGATCATTGAAATGAGTTCAATGTTGGAAAGAACGAAATCCAATACTATTTTAACAAAATACGAACGAAACGTTAAAATAGTTTTGATTGGAAAAAAACAAACTGTACTTTTAATTTAAGTCCATTGATTTCTGAATTTCTAAATTGTTTTAATATGAAAACTTGCGTTTGACACCAAGTCGTTTTAGTATTTTTGATAAATGTGTCAATATTGCTAATGTCTGTTGACTGAAAGCTTTTTGATGTTATTGGTAAGTTTACTGTGTACCTACCTAAGCGGAATGAATTATATTTTAATGCTTTTATTTAGTTTATCAACATCAAAGGTAAAACGACGTATGTCTTCAAATTATGTTATTAGGCATAGAAAAAAAACACACAGATTCCATAAATAAATACATTTTTGCGACTGGACGCCAGTAGTTATGTCATAAGTAGCGTTGTTCAAATCCGCTTTAAACTAAAATCGTGTTATAGACTATAAACTATATTTTTCTAGCGCGCTGTTTTATACGCTATCATTATAACACGTTATTACAAAACTTGGCCGCAGTCTGAACGCGGAGACATTATCATTTTATCTGGCAACACGCTAGTTATCTCGCAACGCGCTGTACACGAAAGAATATAATAATATCTCATGAAGCGTTATAGATCAATGAACTTTTCTTCATACTTTCCAGGCTTAGGACTGTCTATAATAAAATTGATTAAATTTTATTAAGTATAAAAGTTTTGTGAGACAATTATTATTTATTATAGGCGTATTTACTAAAACTTATTTACAAATCACTATCCACAGTTTCACTTTGTCACACAGTAACATCCTACCTATTTACAATTATTAAAAACGAACACACAATATTTACAATAGCACGACGAATGTATGTACGAAACATGAGAATTATTATAAGTATTTACAATTACAGTACTGTAGTACTAATAAGTTGCACAGCAACAAAATTATTATTTAGAAAAAAACGTGCGAGGGCCGTGTTTGTTTACAAAACATCGCGTACGTAATAATAACAGGTACCGCGAGCCAACCGGCCGACTGCCGCCCGAGTTCACACGACTTCGCCTGAGTGCCCCGACGCGCTGTGACGCTGTGAGTGAGACTAGTGAGACTATAAAAGTTATAAAACTATAATGCTATCCCGCTCTAGCCTCGCTGTGTACGTTTAGAATATGAGACGCTAGTTTGTTGAGACGTTATATTTCTAGCGCGAAGTCAGAGTCGGGACAACAAACGCTAGATGCTATAAATAAATAGCGTGCTATTTTTTGACGCTATACGTTTTATTAACCACCACTAGTCATAAGTGAGTATTGAGTTCGATAAAAACTTTACTTTGAGACATCGTGAACAAAATGAAAACATAGGGCCACTTTTTTAAATAAAACTGTCAAAGTCAAAATACATAGCTACCGTAGACAGTCCTTTCAGAGTGTTTTTATCTCTGACAGCAGCAACCCAACATGATCCTTATTGTAATCAAACTAAAGATCACTGTGATTTTGACAGCGACGGAAAACCAGAGATAAAATAACTGTGAAAGGACTATATCTTCTTTGCTTTGCTAATTGAAGATTTCCCCACTACATGACATCGTATAAATCAAAGTTCAACCTAATTCTCACTCCTTAGTTAAGCCAATATTTATATCCACTATCTACAGATAATGTCTATTAGATAATAAACCAGTACTTACTTGTAAAGCTAAGTTTAATACCCAACTGCAAGCAGACAGTATATACGTAGACATGAGGTTGGTATGTATCGTGTTCCTTAGACATCGCAGGTCCCTGAAAATGAGAAAATTATATTAGTAAGTATAGGCAAGGCGAGATGTAACATACGTGCGTCTTTTGAGTACATTCCTCGAGTAATTATAATTGCTAAAGGATGGCTTTGTTCTCTTTATAAGATTAGTAAAAGTTGAGGTAAGACCCGCATAATTCGTAGATAGATGTGGTTGAAGAAGGAGGCTTAATAAAGAAGACATTAGGTCACGCTTGCACGACACTCGCTAAGTACAATTACTGAGAACTAAATTCTAGCATCAATGCGTTTCTGTCTATTTTATAAAGTTGATAGACCCATGAAGATATTTTTGCAAAACACTTGCTCGAAAAGTGGCTCTTATTGCACTGCTTTTAGGTTCACAATGCAGCGTATATAACACGCGTGCTTTTTACTTTGTATGCATGCAAACTTTGCCCACTTGTATTGAAAGGTATTATTATTTTGTTCAATGTGACAGATAGTAATTGAAATCTGTCAGATTTCATAAATATAGTTAGTGAATCGAGATTATTACTTTTATATCGTTAAAACATTTTGTAACTCAATTTTAAGTTGCCGCCATTATAAGTCTTATGATGTCACTGTTACATTTATTAGCACAGAAAAACGTTTATGTCTTAAAGTTTAATGTAGTTTTATTACACAGGGGTTAGCGACTTCGTGTGACCTAGAGCCAGCTTATGCTATGAAATTAGAGAATGTACGGCCACATCTGACGACGCCACCATAATGACACCTCAGCACTAACATTAGGGCTACACAATTTCGACTTTCCCAAATTGGTTCTAAGTAGTCCTCTGGTATTAATTGTTGCTCTACTTAACGCGTTAGAGCATTTCATTAGAGCATTTATATTTAACCCTCTTATGCCAAACGGGACATTCATTAGTCCTTTGGCATTCGTTATTAGCCGTACATAGAGGTACTATACTGCGTTACTAAATCCTTTTACTTGTACTGGCAAACGTGACTTACATAAACTGTTTTATCTATGATCTTTTCAAATCTGTCGTATATAAATGGACACGACTGTCGACACGACAGGCACGAGCTAGATAACAAATATGCAACTTTAGATTCAGCGTCTGTGCCGTACCGATACGTGTCTGCCACGTTCTGTATCTGTGCATTATGTAAAAGAGCTTTAGCAGAAGTGGATTTTCATGTTGAAAAGTCACCTCTGCAATTCTATAGTGATGCTATAAGTCTTCACACTTTGTATATTTGTATAATTATAAGTGATAGATAGTAAGCAGGAGGGAAAAGAGTATCCTGCTACAGTTTGTAACGGGTAAAAGAAGCATTTCCTGCCGTGTAACCTGCCGTGGTCCACTTGGAAGTCCCTGGACCGTCTCCGGACACAAGTGGGAAGATGTAGCTCCAACCTGGTAAAATGGGGCTATCTCGACGGACCGGTATGGCAGTAGGGTGCGTTTGTGGAGCTATGTCACAAACCATGCTCCACCTCCTATCCTGCCCTCTGTGTCCCAAAACATGCAGTCAAAGTGACCTCTGCGCTGCCACCGACGACGCCGTGGAAGTGGCGATGTTTTGGGCCAACAGGAACTAAAATACAGTCTTGCCAGCGACACGAAGAAGAAGAAGTATAATAACGGGACTAGCTGTTCTGTGAAGAATATATTTTTGACATTAGGTTGCATTTACGCCACCTCCATGCGCAGTAAACTCTTAATTCATTTGAACGTTCACAGCCATGACAGATAATCTCAATAGCGATAAAATAAGATCATGGAGCATTAACGTTTATTTTAAATGCACCTTGCATTTAAGGTATGCATTTAAGCTCTTTTACTGCAAGCGTGCTTTAAAAGCGAGCTCTTAAACCTGTTCAGTAAAGCAACAGAACCATTATATTTGAGCATATTTGATGGCTATGCAGTAAAGACAAAAAGTAACAACTGTGCTTGTTTCAAAGTTATTATGAAGTGTAAGTTACAAGTTGTGACAAATTGCAGAAAGGCAGAACTACCCACTACTTAGTTCGTAACTTATATAACTTGAGAAAGATGATTTTATGCATAGTTTTTTGGTAAGCGATGAAGGCATTATTATATTTATCAACGGAGACTGTCGGGAATAAATTCTTGAAATAAACGAATAAGTTCAGACTGACGGAAAGGTTAACACGAAAACTGGGTAAGGTACTGATGTGTAACTGACATAGCATATTTATTTTTTCTTTACAAATAAAAGATAAAAACTTATTGATATTATTTCACTGATTCATCTTCTATATAAATAAAACAAAGTCGGATTAGTTACACCATTTTTAATTCAAGAACGGCTGGACCGATTTTTATGATTTTTCATTTGTTATATTTGAACTATTAAAGCATGGGAAACATTCACGAAAAAACAATAATAAAGATACTTAATTTTCTCATATATTTTGTAAGGAACGGGTTTTTTGATGACATACGAACGAAGTTTGCCGGGTTAGCTATGTAGTAAAATATGAAAGAATTGAGATAACTGGCTAAATGTGGGTTTACAATATGTAGGTATCTATACCTCTGCCTAATCCTTTGCGGAAAATAGAATGTCGTATTAAATAATTGATTTAGCAAATCATAACATCCATAACTCAAGTAGCGTATGTTGGAGAAAAAAAGGCCAGCCTGAAGTGAGAGTGGGTCGGACACGTCTCACGAATGCACCTGGAGAGATGGACAAAGATCATCACTCACTGGACGCCTGAGGAAGGATATGGCCGTCGAGGTAGACCACGGCGAAGGTGGTGTGACGAACTAAATAACGTTTGCAGGGCTAACATGGCCAGAGATCGCACAAGACTGGGTTTGCAAGGAAAAAGGGGAGGCCTTTGTTCAGCAGTGGGACCTGTGGGGATAACATACCTATAGGCTAAAAATCAATAACTGTTAACTTTAATAACAAAAAGGAAAACACTGATTCTCAAAGTGTTTTGGCACTAATGGAAGCAGTTTCGTCTGTCCATAACAGCCATTTCACGTATGATATCAGATGTTATTATGCTTTGATCGCATCGTTCAAATGTACGATGTTAGTTAACCGCCATTATATCTCGTTCGCTTGCCAAAACTGATATTCACCATTCACCATATTATCGCCATTATGTCAAGGGTAATAGCACCGCTTTGACTGTGGCACTCATACACAATGGTCTGCTTAGTATAATGACTAGATGGTTAAACCTAGTGTGCCCATTCTGCATTGTTTTTATTGTCAATGTATAATCTGCAACGCTTTCCTATCCTATATACAGCGTGTATCAGAAAAGTGTTGTTATGTTTAATGGCATGGTACAGATCACTAAACTGAACAACTTTCTCAATGAGACCAACATCCCACCCACCACCCTCCCTTAAATATGACCACACCATTCTGATACACGCTGTTTATCTACACCTCTATCATATCCTTTTTATATCTTAGAAAACCTCAGTTTACAAAATTAAACTAGTATTTATCATTCAAAAGTACAAAATATAATTTATTTATAAAAAATGTCTTTGTTTCAACATGTTTTAAATTCCAAAAACAGTCGATGATAATCTTGTTTGTTGATATTTTGATACACTGATGGATAGATCGTAAACTTCAGTATACGCACGATATTACAGCGGCAATAATATCTTGGCACGGTAACTACCTCTTCATAAATTGAAGTATAAATTTTAGATGGCCATTAAATTGACACTGGATGCTGCAGTAACTGTTTCATACAGATTTGGAGAGTAAACAGAAATGATTTATAAATACAACAAACAGAATTTTGCGCTGTTATATTGAAGCTTAAATATGATTTTGAATTGATTTTTGAAGTTTGTCTCAGTCACGAACATATTTGGGCTCAACATGATTTAGGCTTTTTCCTTGCCGTTGGAATAAGTACGAAATTATTTCGGAATGATTATGCCTCAGGCTCGATTTGCGCAGTATGTAAAATAACTGAAAGGTTTTGCAGACTGGGAAAATGCAATATTCGTTTTTGTATTTAAGGCAACTTAGGTTAACTTTTTAAGGCAAGTATTTAGGCCAAATTACAGTCTAGACGCGATACGGCGTCAAGTAATTCACAAAAACGCGGTCACTGTATCAAGATTTCCCGTTCAACTAATACCATTTATGTTGTACAACTCTACTGTATTAAAAGTAAAACAAAATAATAAATTAATTATGTGCTATATGAAAATAATACAAAAACGTAAAAAGTTTTTCCCCGATAGAGATAAAAGACAACTTAATAAATAGGAAGCATAGCCACAATAGAGTTGCTCGAGAACTTTATCTTAGTTGTTATTGTTGAGGAAAATGGAGCAGTTTCTTTATTAGTAGCAATGTCCTTATTTGTGTATCCCATTGTACTTGTAATGAGCAGAGATAGTATCTAACTCTTTATAGGGGGACGGAAACTGTAACCATGACTTCAGCACAAAATTCACGAAATCACGAAAAAAAATCAGCTGTCTAATACAAAAGTCAATACCTACTAGACCAAAATGTATGAAACAGCTGATTTTTTTTTAGTTATTTCGGAGTTGATCCCATAATGAAAGTTGTTCATATTCATGGGTAGGACACCCTGAAAAAAATTGAGACAGTAAAAAAAAATATCCGGTATATCCATGGTAACAGGTTGCGCGTCGCGTCGATGTCCCTGCCACTCTGTATATTATCTCCTATTACGACGTCTTTACGTAAGTACCATAGCGGCGTTTTCCACCTGATCACTTACACATTTTTTCGCCTAAATCCTGCGGCGGCGTCAAGCCACGCCCCCTTAATAAAGTTTTCGCCTATTAGGAAAGCGATAACGCAATTAGTTGCAACCTGCACTGCGTAGCTAAGTAACGCATCACGTGTACTGTGAATTTTACGGGCGAATTGCATGTCGATTCTGTAAAAATCTCACCGTGAAAACTTGCGTGGAGTGAGCTGTCATTCCATCTGATTGACACTAATGACAGCTCACTCCACGCTCACTTCACCTAAGTTTTCACGGTGAGATGGTTACAGAATCGCACTACTGTTTGACCTTGGCGTGAAAATGAACTTAAGGTCAGTTCACACCGCGACGCGACGCGGCGCGCAGTTTTCAAGATAGCAATACATTTATAAACATTATCTACTACACAAATAGGCACACAATTCAGTAAGGTGGGCCGCGCGGCGTAACTCGACGTAGTAGACACCACCTCACTGAATTGTGTACTTTTTTGAGTAGTAGATAAGGTCTATAATTGCTATCTTGAAACTGCACGTCGTGCCGCGTCGCGTCGCGGTGTGAACTGACCCTTAGTGGTGGTCAGGCGATAGTACCTACATAACGTAACATGTAGGTAAATATTGAGAGTAAAGCACGCGTCGCTTCGTGAAATAAAAATACTGTAGTAAACCCTTGCTCAACCCTTCAGGAAACCAGGCGTGATTTATGTATGGTATGTTAATTTGATAAGGTTTCTGAAGGATAAAATGTGTAGTCTACGTATTTCCTTCACCTGTGGCGTCTAAATTTCTCGCCCGATTTATCCTACCCACAGATTTAACGTTATAAGGCTTTAGAGATTCTCATAAATATAATACTGGATATTATTAGAAGTAACGGATCGTGTAGTAAAATAACTAGGCAATTAAATCCATCACATAACATTCGGTTGGTAATTTTTTCAAGGAAAAATTGATAATCATGTGGAATTTTTCAAATAAAGATATTTTACCTCTGACAACAGTTCAGCTACTTTATTGTGACGAGAATAAATATCACAATGATTTTGACAGGCTTGTAAATAACAGCAATCCAACAGCAACCTTATGCCGTACGGCATTTAATATAAACTTTCAAGCCCTTGTTTTTCGAAATGAATGAACCAATTTGAATGAAACTTCATACGTATAAGCAGGATACAAAGGTCTAAAAAGTTACGTAAGGAAATTTTCGAAATTCGAAAAAACAAGGGCTTGAAAGTTTGTATAAAATACCGTACGTCCGTCGCGTCGTAAACGCTCTTAAATGGAGAATAAAGATCGCTGGACAGTGATGCAAAATCAGTGGTAAAATAGTAGTAAAGGGGCAGTAGTTTGAGTTAGGAGAATACATCTCATTGAAATAGGTCCCAGGGTATTCTACTGTTTTTTTTAAACGATGTCGCCATTGTTCAGTTACGTATTCCCACCTCTTCAACTGCACAAAAGAACCTCTTTTCACAATGACGTATACAAAAGAAAATTCTTTTAAAAAGATAATCGTAAGAAAAAAAAATTGAGAATAAATTAATAACATGAAATTCATAGGCGGTTCATTTGAAATTCAATTTGTGAAATTCTAAAAGGTAGGAGCGCGATTCGTGATGGTTAGGCGCGAAATTGATATCATTACGAACCACAGCTTGCACAAACAAATTACGTAAATGTGACAACATTGGTCGTTTGGGACACATCCCAACTCATCATCGTCATCATCATCTCAACTGATTATGAAAACAATTGAACATTGTGATGTTCAATTGTTTTCATAATCAGTTTGTTGAGTTTATGATTCGAAATGGTTGATAATTAATAGGATTATTTTCAATTAGCAGCGCCCCGCGGTTTCATCCGCATAAGTTTCGATCCCGTGGGAATATCAGGATAAAAACTATCCTATGTTCTTTCCCGGGACAAACTATCTCTATACCAAATTTTATCTAAATCGGCGTGAAGAGGTAACAGACAGACAGACTGACACACTTTCGCATTTGTAATATATAGTATGGATAGTATGGATTAGGGCCTTACACATAGGTTTTTTCATGAAAAACTACGGTTCATTCGCCGTATGTAGACAAGATTTGTCAGTGTTGAATGGATCACCATGGTAGCTTGTACGCGTACACGTTTTTTTTACGGCTCGGTTTATAAACTTTATACGTAATGAAACCGTGCCGTGTACAAAAGGATTTGTTGTAAGCTTCGTCCCCGTCAATGTGACTAAAATGTATAGAAATACGTGTACATTATAACGCTATAGTGGACGGATAAAAGTGTCTTTATATATTTCCATACATTTTACTTCCCTGTATTATAGTGATGCTGTGACGTGTATATCGTCACGTTAGAAATGATTAGAGCGCACATTGTGTGGAATTATCGTATCGGTACAAGATAAAGTTACGCCTACTGTTTTCTTTTACGATTTTTCAAATAGGTACCTATATGTAGGCGAGACGATAACTGTTAATAAAAATAAAATAAGTATCTTCAAAGATTTGGTACTGGGGCCCTTGATTTCCCTTCAAATGTCCCATATCTTCGACTGAACCGTCATTACCGAAATTACTAGCAATTTATTCTAACCCCAGAATAATGAGGGCATTGTCCAAATAGAGGGACATACGCATTACAGTTACAAATTATTGTATTAACCTTCAAGGCACTGTCTCAGTAAATACCTAGGTGGAGAACTCATTTATTAAGGTAATGTACAAACGCAAGCACATCAAGCTACCCGAAACTGTAAAACTTTCCCAATCAACTTTGAACCTTATGCATTCGCGATAAAGTTGAAAATCTATTAAATGAATTTGACAGATTGTAGTAGCTTGATGTGCTGGCGTCTGTATAATTCAACACTAAGGTTGACTTTAAGATCGATGAAGAACGGGAAGTATTAAATAAATAAATAAACGCTGGATTTAGGAAGTACAGAAGCGGTCCAAGTGCTTGGGGGAGGACTAAGTCCAGCAGTGGACATCTTTCTGCTGAAATGATGATGATGAAGTCTTAAACGCCATTTATTTCCAGGTTACGATTATGTAACTATTAGGTATAGGTACGTACTACGTGCAGCAATATTTAATTTTAAGCTACCACGCTTAATAAAAATGTAATGTGATGAAATGTACCTAATGGTTGGGAAAATGGTGTTTTATTCACCGTGACTAATACTAAAGTTATTGATAAATTATTACAATTGCTGTCGGTATTATCAACATAATTTAATAGCGATTTATTTGAAGCACTTACCTTGCAATGTTTTTGTTAGTAAAAATAAATAACGTTTTCCTAAGAATACCTAGTTAGATCTATAGATATTATAAATTAATGTCACTTTTCATGTTTATCTGTGTGATCGCGTTGTTCTTTTAAACTAGGTACGCAACAGATATTGATGCGCTTTTTCACCATTATTTTGAGAATTTATTATTAGTTTATGCAAAAAAATTAATATTAAATTTATTTATCAAAAGAAATCACGATGTTTTGTCAAGTCGAAAGCGTGTGAAGCAAGGGCGGGCAGCTACTAATAAATATAAATGAACAGTGTTATTGTTATGTCATTATTCGATATTTACGATAAAAGCAACTCAACAGTTGTTTAACAATAAAAGTAATTGAATTAACAATCAAATCGGTTTTAGCGATGGATGCGCTTCCCTTCAATTCAACATAGAAATAATTTGTTTATTTTAGTGTTCATTGACAACATTATAGATAAAACCCCAAGGCGTTGTACTGTACAATTTACAAACTAGACAGTACTTAACATAAATGTAACATACATACCGTATGTTATGTTAATTAATCTACATGCTCCGGAATATTAACGCACACCACCAAACATCCTTAATTTGAATATTATGCTATGATCATAATATATATTTTATGTCAACAGGTTTTTTTATTGTCTTATGTTTAAAACACCATTTATTTATTAAATTAGTTATACTGATTGATTGATTACGCGGCGAAGGTGGTGTGACGATCTAAAGAGGATTGCAGGGCCAAAATGGTCAGAGATCGTTCAAGACATAGGTTTGGAAGAAAAAAGGGGAGGCCTTTGCCCAGCAGTGGGACACCATATAGGGTAATGAAAAAAAAAAAAAAATTGCGGTCATATTACAAATCTACGCACGCACACAATCGCACACGTATAGCGCAGAAGTACTTGGCCTATTTCGGTTTGTTTTGACTGTACAGTGGAAGTGTATTGTAGTAAATTGTAATTTACGTAGTTTTAATTATTTATGGGATAAAAAAATATGTCTATTAAAAATTACACGAAATCGAATCAGTAACTAATTCTAAACAAACGACTTACATGAAAAAAACGGGAAAAAGCAAGTGATTTAGGTACCTAACAAAACTGTAGGTACGTGTTTTGTGTTATTTTTAAAACGCACATTTTTGGCGCATTCAAAATCAAAAAATCAAAATCAAAAGTCATTTGTTCAAACTAGGTTGAGAATCAGCAATTTTCGAACGTCATAATTACAAAAGACAGTCCCCCAAAACGCCCGTCCTTCACCACTTCCTAGTGCTTTATTTATTTTTTTGTATTTATTTGGCATCACTTAGCTTTAATCGGTAAAACCTATACCCGGGTAAAATAAATGTCTATCCAACCAAAAAGAAGTGACGCGCCTCACTCAATATAAGCCAACCCTTACGATGGTAGTCTGACAACCTAACGATATGACAGCGATGTAATTCTCTACACATTTATTGGATATTAGGCTTTAAAAGCTCGGAGTTTTTGTGAGACTTTTGGGATTACAATACACGTATAGGGCTATTGGTTAGGTAGTATACTATAATATGTATAACTGCTTATGTTTTAAAACCACCGTGTCATCTTTATGACAACTTGTACACATTGCTAATGAGGCTATCGCGTAAGAATTCGCCGCTGGAGGCGCTAGTGTAGCGTGAGGTCTCCGAAATGTCAAATGTTTGTTTGTTGTAACCCGTGTAGCACAGAGGGGGGTTGTGTGTTAGTAATTGCAGGCAGAAAATATGAATGGTTTAATTTGATTGTTGTTTATTATTTATAATAAGTATCTAATCGTATGCTGCACTGGTTGACGTCATCACGTGAACGCCGGCTGTTACTGAAAACCAGCGCTGGGGCTCTGTCTCGTATAGCGTCTTAGCATTATGAGAAAATACTTTCGTATCTTTTACCTTATCACAGGCACAGGGTAAAAGACAAAATCAAAGTAAAACAGAAATGCCCGTTACCGTCTCTAATGCAAACAACGGTTCCTAACAGAATCGATTCCTTACCCTTATTTAAAGAAGCAACATCAAATGACGACGATTTTATCTTCCGGATTCCCGAGATCTGAGCCTGAAATCCGGGATTAGCCTTTCTGTACACTTTCCTCCCATTTGGGCTCAGGATCTTTGTAATGATAGCTTTTGGCCATTCTACTTAAAAGATAAACGTACGCAGCACAAGGGTTAGTTTACAATGTAAATAAGTGCGGCTGAATTTATCCCTTTAGTGAGCATCGTATTTACATATCGAGACCCTTCCGTGCCTCCGAAAGCACGTTTAACCTTTGGGCTCGGATGTCATTTTACATCTTTGACAGTCGTTACGGGTAACCAAAAGTCTGAAAGTGACAATCGGTCTTACGACGGGGTATCGTGTTACGCAGTAACTGGGTTGTGGTGGTCAGATAGACAGTCGCTCTATTACAATATTAAAGGCTGAACAGCGCACGTGTAAATTTACAATAATTTATAAGATATCTGGGTTCCCGTTTTACTTATTTTATTGTTAGGATGATGCTTGGAGTTCTGCAGGAGTGCGGTCTTAGGCACTTTGTATATATAATTAGAACGCTGATTCAGGTATTCAGCTGCATGGTTAGACTAGAAGCCGACTCGAACATAATTGAGAAAAGGCTAGGCAGATGATGATTGGTATACCGCCGACTTCTGACAGTTATTTTTATAAAACTTTATGACCGCATAAAGTAGACATTTCAGATTTTCAGAAAAATAGGTGTTTGACACCCACATTTAGCCAGTCATGTTAAGTCCCATGTAATAGGGGGCGAGCCTATTGCCATCAACCGGGCACAAATCCAGGCTCTGAGGAGGTGGTACTGAGAAATTCCTGATAGGAAATCTCAATAACGCTTTGCCTGACCTGGGAATGGAACCCAAGACCATCCATGACGTCTTGGGTTCTATTCCTAGGTCAGGCAAAGCGTATCCTTTGCCCAACCCTTCGGAGAAATAAAGCGTGATGTTATGTTAGATAAACAAACGTGTTACGACTGGCTTGACTTACATTCTTTTTGTAAAAGGGAATACAAGTTCTAACCAGAAAGACTTTCTCATTCACCTCTACGAATTTTTGATACGTTAAGATTTGAGCATGAGCTCAGCAGTAGCACTCACGTGGCAGTCTCGTAGTATATCTTTCATCTAAACGTTCAAAGTCCTGACTGACGGATATATCAACGCACAGCCTAAACCACTGGTTCTAGAGACATGAAATTTGGCGGGCACGTTCTTTGTGAAGAGTAGGTATACACTAAGAAAGGGTTTTTCGAAATTCCACCCATAAGAGGGTGAATGGGGGCAGGGTGACATTTCACGCTGACGAAGTTGCGGACCATCAGAAGCTAATGTAAATATACAGAAGAGTTATAAAACAGAAATTATTCATGTCCAGCCACCGGTCATTTACATTTATGTTGGACATTCTGTTGAGTCAGCTTCGTGTCTAACGATAATCGAATGTAGTTTGTTTTGGACGTACCGCGTACGTTGTAGGATCCATGACTGAGCGTTTTAGTTTTAGTGTTTTGGTACAGATTTTGTGCGTTAGTTTAGCGTCGTAATGGTGTGGTTAAGTAAACACGGGTTTATAGATTAATCTTTATGTTAATTTTCAAAAAGTTTTCCGTTTTGAGGCTACATACATACTTTTTCCAACCTTTTTTGTGTTTATAATATGAGTGTGGATGGATGGAGGAGTGACGGGAGGCAGGCAAGAAAAAAAAACAGTGGCAATCCGGGAGTGCCGACAGAAGTGAAAACAAAACACAAACAGAATACTTTGCCATCACTCACTGACATATCGGATATACATTAAAACATCCTGAGGACAGCCGAACAAATCCGAATGTAGCGCGGTGTCGGTAACAGTGTCGTGAGTTCAATGGTTTTTTCCCAAGTAAAAAAATGCCCAACGCGCCCTAAAGAAGTTTTCACTTCAAAAACTGGTATTCAGATGCATCTGGTAATAATGGAAGCCGACCCTAAACACAGTTGGGAAGACACTAGGTAGAAGATTGTAAATGATAAGTAATATCCCACTCAAATACTGCCCAATTTATGTGCTAAATAAAATAATTTGAAATAAACTTTAAACACACACGCAAGGCATGCTGGAAGAGATTTCTTTAGAAATAAGCATCACCTTTGTACTTATGTTTCAGTTATTTTCTTCTTGGCTGTTTACATAATTATGTGTGTAAATATACAACATTATTTTTAGTATATGCGAAACCCGAAATACGTCTGGTATTTTTATGTAGGTAAAGAATCTATGTACAAAATTTCAAAACTGTATCATGAGAAATCACAAAGTTATAAGCTTGTTATGTTAACCGGTTATCCGTTCAAAAACATGCTTTTATGCTCCTCCTGCATCGTTCGCTCATTGATAACAGTGTGGCAGTAGGTACCTAACTGTACGGCGATTTTATTGTAATTAACTAGTGATTAAATATTTTTGGGACAAAATATAACATGGTGTAAAAAATATTGAAATCGATTTAGTTACTTATTCTGAACAAACTATATTCAGGTTTCGCAAATACTAAAAATAATGTTGTATATAAAAAAAAAAAACTGCAAAATTTATAATAATTTAGAATAAACTAAAAAGATTGCATTGCTTAATATGGACTTAAATAATTTGATGTCTGTAAATATGTTATTTTGGCATTGAGCCAGAAGATAAAGGCACTACTGACAAATAGACAACAACATAATATAAATGAAAAAATAGTAATATGAATAAATAAATAATAATAAATAAATAATAATGAATAAATAATAATATAACAAATGAATAAAGGCACTACTGACAAAGAGACAAACAACATAATGATCATTCAAAGGTAACATTTTAATTTTGAGGTACGAAACCCACGACCATAGACTATACATAACCCGACCTAACGTAAACGTAGCAAAAGGGGTATGTAAGGATCGTAGCAGGTTGCGTTCAGATAGTTTTTGCCTACCCTCACGAGGAGAAGGCAGTGTGTGTGAATCCGTAAAAATGCATCCCACGTTTAACAGTAGTAACGCGATAGTACAGCTGAATCCCGTTTTCATTCGCTGTTTAAAATGTTTATCTGCTATCAAACAAGTAATGTTTGTTTGGTATTGCTACATGACTGACACATACGTGCACTGCCTGCACCACCACTCAAATCTGCGTGGTTCTATCCTCATAAACCATTTCAGACACTAATCTGCATGGTCCTCACATGATCTGATCAAGATGTCTGGACTTTATAAGAGACTATGACCTCTGAGTTTGTTTCGTTGTTTCCTCTCAGAGTAGTCGGATAGAAAACACAGACCTCTTCTAGTTAAAAAAAAAAAAACTCTTGATGTATATAATAATATAATGTACGAGTATATTTAATTTAATTGCTATGGACGTGTAAAAGTGTTTGCACTAACCTACTTACAGAAATAAATGTCGTTTATCATTTGACAAGTATGATTGATCTGCAAATGAACCGATTTAATAAAATAATATCTCACGGTTCGATCTCAGTTCAGTAGCCTACTTACCATGTCTTTATATCTGCCTTGATAATCCTCAAATCATACTATAGGTACGTCTGTCCTTTTTACTGAGGTTTAGATTTTCTGCTTTGATAGTATCTACAGAATGTATGGATGTACCGAAAATGTTGAGACGGCTTCCATACTGAACTGCTTCAAGAATCGACTGGATATCTAGAAGCTACATATTTAGAGAAATTTTATTATGTGGCAGTAGGCATTGTGATATTTTTATTTTATTTTTGTTATGTTTTTTTTTGTGTTTTTTTGTGTGTGTTTCCTGAATTAAATTAATTTTATTTTATTTGAAACACACGCATCAGCTAATTAGCTGCTAGTGTGTATAACCAAATAATAATAATGTATAATGTATGTATATGAAAGGAGTGGTCATATTTAAAGGTGTGTGTACCCACAGACCATGAAATTTACAATTTTCTCCATGGGACCAACATTGTAACGTCGAAAAATTTATCAGTCATCCCACACATCGGTTCAATAGATATTTTGAAATTTTGTAAATTTTTTCGCGATTACGATGTTGCTTCCAAGAAAAGTTGTTCAGAAAAGAGAAAGTTGTTCAGCTTGATTTGTCTGTGCGACAACCTTAAATATGACCACACACCTTTCTGATACATGCTGTATATTGATGAAATAATATTGTGTGTATAGATTTTATCAATATGTAAAGTTAATAAATACTAACAGTTTCATAATTAGCTTGTTAGTATAGAATTTCGTAGGCTGTGTGCACATTGGTGACCGACCGTTGACGTACATAAAAGTCCTGCAGATCATGAGTATCCCTTCGCGATACCCAAAACGTACTTAAAAAACCGGCCAAGTGCGTGTCGGACCATGCACAATGAAGGGTTCCATAGTTGAAATGAATAAATCCCAAGAACAAACTTAACATTGTAGTTGAAAACCATGTTATGCCATACATTGTAACTGCAAATGTAAGTTGGTCGACTATTACTCGTAAACTTGTAAAGCCGACTTAGCTGTGATAGTTTTCCTTTTAACTTCGTTATATATGTATACATAGGTACTTACTAGTACCGTGAATTTTTTTCACATATCCAAAAACAACCATTCAGCTGGCAGGGGCTAATTTATGTTAGAGTCAAGTGTTCTCCCACTTGACTCTAACATAAATTAGCACTTTAAAGCTTAATATTTCACAAACAGATCCCTGAATTGAAAAATTGTTTCCACAAACCGGCAATATTTTTGAAAGACCTATCCACACCATGGGGTAGACAAGAAGAGAAAAACATCCCCACTTGACATGTACCAACAGGAGGTAAGTAGGTACCCCAAAACAATTTTTTTTTCATGATTTAATTTTACCACTTAGTCGGCGTGATTAACATATCCATGCCAAATTATAGCTTTCTAGTACTAAGAGTCTCTGAGCTAAGCTGCTGACGGACGGACAGACGGACATGGCGAAACTATTAGTGTTCTTGTTGACTACGGAACCCTAAAAATGGGGACGCCCTGAGTGTATTCAGTCCTGTGTGTCTCAGGGCCTGAGGAGACGAATGACTTAGTATACTTCTATAAGGTAAGTTAAAATTACAAGAATTTTGTGAAAGAGGATACTTAAAAATCCTTTTGTTTGTTGTGTTGTTCAAACAAACCTTTGTGTCTCTCAAATTTATTATGCGATGTCTGCAAATGAACTGTCTGTCGCGTTTCAATTTGTATCTTAGAAACAAAAAATATCTACGAAAAAAAAATCTTTGCTAGCTTTTCGCAATTGAGATAAAAGAATCCCTTATAAAACGATATTTCATTATTTAGACTAAAACGTTTCAGTTTGTTATATAAAAAAATAAGAATTTGATATATAATGGCGACTAACTTCTACCCGCGGCTTGGCCCGCGTGGATGCCGGAAACTATCTCACGGGAACGTGCTTTCGGGACAAAAACAGCCTATATCCTTTCCCAGGATGCCATCGACCGGGACTGCCAAGGTTTTTTGAAATCCGTTCAGTGGTTTAGGCATGAAAGGTTAACATATAAACAGAGTTACTGTCGAATTTATACCATGTATGGATGGTCGCTGAGAAAAAGTACCTAGTCGATAAATCTACTGGGTTACTCCCGAAATTTTCAACTTAGGGCTGGCTGATTTATCAACCGACAGATAATTTCTATTCGTGGAATAAAATTGACGTCTGACAGATTTTATATGGAAGAACTGTCAAATATTCAAAATTATTCCTACGATAAAATTATCTGGCGTTGGAAAAATCAGCCCTTAGTGTCTTATTGTACTTTGATTCGATGATGTCGGGAGGAAGCTCGGTACGATTATTTACGATTTGGATTTCAGTTAAATTACACAGTATAATCAGCCTATAATGTTCTCACTGTTGGGACACACTCCTGCTCTCTGTGAGAGGGAGTGGGCTGTACTGTATCCACCACGCGGGCCCAGTGCGGGTTGGTGGATGTCTTCGATTTTTTGGATATAGGACATTTCCTCACGATGTTTTCCTTCACCATTTTGAAAGCAGTGGTGATACAATAATTTACACGAAGTGTGCCTGCCGGGTTCAAACCTACGACCTGCGACTCGTAAGTCACGGCCCTCTCCACTGGGCTATCACTGCTCTGCTCAAATATATTACTGCTATTATTTTTGCATAGGTAGGTACTTATCCACTAGGATAATTTTACAAGTATATGTAGGTACTTACTTGAAGTAAAGGAACACGAACACGGCGAGCGACAGCACGGCGAGGCTGAGCGAGTAGCCAGCGAGGTAGATGAGGCTCGTGACGTCAGTCGGCGACACGTTGGCGATGCGCTCCGTGCAGTTCGCGTAGTTGGAGTAGTTCCGCCATACGCCACCGTCCATACAAAATCGAGATGCGTTCTCTGTGTCACAAATAAAGTTATGTTAGAATTTTTACTGTTTGAAAGTCAAAGAGCTTAAAATAGTTAGGCTAGTTGAGTGTCGGTAACTTTGTTGTATTATCTCCTCAGCTAGAACAGCACCCTAATTAACACACAATCGTTTTAAAGTATAATGCTAATCCATGCTTAATTTTTTCAAATATTTGTCTGTTCAACAACGTAAATAACTGAATGAATGTTGTTGTATTGTCAAATTGAAAGCCATTCCTACTTTTAGTGTGCTACGCATTTACCCCGCAGTACCTAATCGTCAGTTGGATAACGCCGTATTGACCTACACTGCTACGACTTTTGGCGTTCAAATGACGTCACATGGGGTGCTGTTGATAAACAATTTTGTGAATTTGTTTTGTAAAATGTATTGAAAGATAAGATGGCGCTGTTAGTTCCGAATATAGCCACGCGCCAAAAGATCCATTTACCTAAACCTATAAAAAACAATTGAAATTCTAGTCACATAAATCAGAAGGCCAATTCTTGTAATTTAAAACGTTGAAAATCTAGTCGCAGTCCTAGAGGTATTTTTGACAGATTGAGACTGAGATCAGACTGTGAACGTTCTTAAAATTATGAGAATTGCCCCTCTGGTATCAAATGTTTCAGCAAGGTCAATGACATTATCAGAACACATTAGGTAACCTTTAAGGTAGATCCTTCTTGTTCACATTTATGATTCAATTTTACGTGGGTTTTTTGTGTGACTGGGAAAAGAAAAGCGAAACTAATCTATTATCATATAGAGGAATGGAATGGTTCTGTCAAAGATGTAAGAGGACTTTCGGGCTCACGAACGATGGAAGGAGTGGAGGGAGACCCTTTGCCCAGAAGTGGGACACACTAGGCACAAAGAGGTGGACAGGGCAGTCTAAGAAAAAAAAAAGATGAATGAGAAACTACAGTAAAAATATTTCCATGAAGAATGCAATGATGTTATCCCCCTGAACCCCTGAATGCTTACAATTATAATTGTTATAGGTATCTACTGATTAATTGAAAATGACTTTAATTCCACAAAATTAAATAATAAATCATGACAATATGTCTTCTTTTCAAGCTATACTTTCACTACTTGAAATCAGACTAACTGTCTAGTTTGAGGCTCTAGTCTAGTCTAGCAGATAATATTGTAACCTAGCTGTAGGTAGTATTTTAAGTTACTCATGTCGTCTTAACTTGCTGTTAACCAGTGAACCTGCTTACTGTATTAGGTGGACAATAAATATTTTCTGTTTCTATTATTAATTACTTCATTATTATATATAATTATTTATTTAGGTACAACAGATGATATACGTAAATCTTACTTATGCATTATAGGAAAAAATCTAGCCGCATTCGAGCACAAAATATTTCAGCGAAATATTACAACGCGGATTTTCTCACATGTTTGTACGATATTATTCAGAAAACGCGATGGAGGGATTTTCTGCGAGGTTACACTTTTTTTAATTTATCAGATGCTTTTTATCTTTTCTTTCTGTTGTAGATTGAGCTCTTCTTAAGTGCTTTCATATTTTGTCTTTGGATAATTTATGAACCGAGAAACACCGCCGTATATCTACTGTGACAATAATCAAGCGATCTATTCTGTAAAAAGCTGGTAGCTTTCAAAGATTAATTAGGTTTGAGTTAAGATTATTTCTAAAACCCTATATAATCTGGATACATTACTTATGTCCACAGACGTACTAGCTTAGCTAAATTGTGCATATATGCGATTATCACAAGTCACTTTGTGGCTGTCATAAATTAAATCTACAAGAGACGGTGAAAACGAAATAAAATGATATTTATTAGGTTCTATAATATGGATTGAAATTGAATAACCCAAAGCACCCGGTAATTCCCGAAGGTATCCCTTGATACCACGTCAAATAACATAACACACTTTCCACGTTTTCATTTTACGAAGCGATATGGGAACTGCTCTGTTTACCTATAAATTTTTGTGTGATATAATGTACACCTAATAGAGGGGCTTGTGGCTAAGTAATAACGGCCGCACGGGTCGATCGATCAGGTTAAGCTACGCTTGCCGCTGTTGGTCCTTATCTACAAAACTCACGTCTAGACAGTATTTTTGCGGTTAATTAACTATATATTTGTTTGGAATTATCTCTTGAAATGGGCGAAGGCTTCAAACCTATTACACTCCTCGTTTTGTGTTAAAACTTAAAAACAAAAGACAGTCCAAGAGGAATACCTTGTTATAGAAAGAATCGATACTTAGGGCCTTTGTACACACACGTATTTCTTGCCGTGAAAAACTACAGTTTATTCGCCATGTGTGGGGACGGTCGTCAATGTTACAGTATGGATCACTATGGAAGCTTGTTGACAGACATGTTTTTTCCACGTCGCGGTTTATACACCGTACTGTAAAGAAACCGTGCGTGTACAAAAGGCCTAAAGCTATGGTTTCCTAGAAGAGGGGTGGCCGCCACGTAACGGCAGCAGTGACGGCTGTCATGAAAAACATGGCAGCGGTTTGACTTTACGGTATCAAAAAACGCTCTTTCGGAAAACCCAACAACTTTCATAAATAACGTTTCAGAGAAGTTGTATCGGTACATGCGAACTACGCGTCATACTGACGTCACGCATAATCCTGCATCTCGCAAGCAGAGTTTACCGCGCAACTAGCATAATATACAACGTCCCGACATGAATCATTTGCCGTTGCAGTTGCAGTTCTATGGAGGATGAGTGAACTTTACTCCCTGTTCCTCATACCTCTATAAATTCATTCACCGGTAAATTGCGGACGCTATGTAGCGGTCACCGCTCTTCTAGGAAACCGTAGCTTTAGTCCTAAAGGTAGACTCAAAAATTAAAAACAAATCACTTAAATACCGTTTCTAGTAACACGTGTTTATTTTGCCTGCTACACAAAACTAAGTATGGCTCAAAGAAATTCTCAGTCCGTTCGAGTAAACCCCCTATGAAGTTAAAACGTATAGAGCTGCACTCAAACGCGGTAGTTATTACCGTTGCAGTTAACACTCCAGTCGCTGCAACAGTTCTATCTGTTTTCACAACAAAAGTAACGATGCTGGAACAGTTTTTATTTGTATTTGTATCGCTTTTGTTTTCAAGATATTTTAGTACGGCTGAGTACGACGAACAAAGCTCTTCGAAAACGTTTTGAACATTGCTGTTATTGGAGAATGTTGGGATATAGAGTTGTTCGTTTTTTTATGTCAGATTCTAGCTTTTATTATATCAGGTTTCACTTTCGGTCCTATTTTTCTTTCTAGTTACACTGAATATTATTTATAGTTGGCATTATTTAGTACACAGACACGCTTTTTTTTTAACGACAGGCTGGTTGGTGAATGGTTTTGAATAATTTAAACCAATACTCATCTATGATGTAATTGTAGCAAATATACATGAGATAGTTCGATTTATTTCGTTGGATCCCACTTTTGAATCCCATTTTTCCTGTAAAAATACCCGTGGCGCGACAGTCTATTGTTTTTTTTTTATTAGTACTTTTTCTTCTAATTTTGTATGAACCATTATGTTGGTTTTGATAGTTTACAAGTTTACAACTAAGTAGTGAACATTTTTCGGAAATAAGATCAAACTTGCGATTAGACTTGCATTAACACACCAACAAAAGTAAACCGCATTCGAAAAGGGACACCAGTCTGTTATATAAAAATACCGTCCTAGGTAAAATATTGGAATATAAATTAAGAGGGAAACATAAAACATACCCTTTGATTTGGGATTTTAATTTCCAGTTTCTAAAATATGTCGTGGAAATAAAATCGACCGAGCAAACACAAAAGACTGGGAAGATATGAATGAAATGTCGAAAGATCAATAAAACACAACAACAAACTGAAACAACTATGTAAACACGAAATTTTCCTTTCAATCACATTTCAGGCATAGCTGGCATTTTCACAACGAAAATCTTTGACAGATTTTGGACGAAATCTTTCAAGAGATCTGCCAACACCACGTGATCGCATTGTTTACATTCATAAAAAGCGGCGTAATACAGGATTAGACATTAACTTACGTGTGTCATCGTACTGCACGCCGTGGAACTCGCTGAAGCAGCGCTGCACCGCCAGCGTGTTCCAGGGCGTGGGGTCCCAGCACAGCAGCCCGTCGTAGTACGCGGGGCAGAACCCCAGCTGCACCAGCTGCTCATTCTTCGCCGCGCACTCCTCACTGACATTCTCTACTATCTCCGTATCGAACGTCGTTAGGTCCTCCAGCTTGACGACGTTAAATCTCTCTCGACTAGGAATTTGAGCTAATTAGCTTTGGTTTGTTCTTTGGTAGGCTATTTACACTAACATTAACACTTAGTCACATCAATAGTCACTGTCACCGGTCTATCTGTGTTGAACTTCCATCGCGCCATCCGTTGGCAAGTTGTATGGAGCACTAGAGCGCCTAGAGCCTCAGGTGTCTCGTTCGGCGCGCCGGAGCCGAGCGGAGTCTGTGCAGCGCCTCCCAGTCCCCGGTAAGAACGTTACCATGATAACGTTGTTTGCTCGAGGCTTGTGTTCTAACTTATCAAGCGATAACGTCCCGAGAGTAAACATCAGCAGTCTGTGCGAGTATTTGCGTATCGTGCAAGGAACTTTAGTTTTTAATTTTATTTCCTTCACCTCATTTAAGCCTTGTTGTCCGTGCAACCTGTAAAGAGACACCTCTGGTCATGTTATCGTACAGATACGTTGTGTAAACACTTTATATGAGTTATTATTTGATACAGTCGTAATGTGGTCTCAGTTAGTATTCGAGGAGCGTGTTACAGATAACAAATACGTAGTAATATCACTGTTCATGTAACATAACATTCATTAATATTAAACAGGAATGGTAGTGTTTTATCTACGATAGAGATATTTAATTAAATAATTGAACCAACGTTATGGGATAGTGGTAGCGAATGCCGACGCGGTATTTAGGTCATGGGTTCGATCGTCAGGTCGGCCAAAAAGTTATTAGGTTTTCCTGGCGATAGGTCTACCTCTAATAAGGTTAATTACGGCTCCAAACAGTTACTATGCCAAACGTAGTTTCGTATGAATGTTTAAAAAAAAAAAAGAATCAGGGTTCCGCGTTAAAAATTAAAACCCGTGAAATCCAATTTGTTTTCTGACATGCACGCGATGACGTGAACGAAGTCGCGGGTCACAGCTACTTAATATGTCAACATAATGCGTAATAACTATTTGTAATTGTAGGAATGTGGAATCCACACATGATACGGTCAATTAATTATAATCAGCCTGTAAACATTACTTATTAAATCTCATAAGTACTAGACGCTAAAACGTTTGCTCACGTAAACAAAGACTAGTACAACTCCGCAAATAGATAGTAATGGTCTTAGAAACTAGTTCGAACAGGATTACTTCACCGTTCTTTTAGTTCATTTGCCATGTTAAGTAATGTTTTAGCGATCCTTTTCTCTTTCTAATACCTACCTGCGGGGTAATTGCGTGACGAACTAACATAATGGTTTTCATTTTGACAGTTGAACAAAATTCATTGCTTTATTTACGTCGTTGAGCTGACAATCTTTTAGAACATTTGAAGCAATGGATTAGCGATATCCTTCAAAATGATTCAGATTGTGATTTTACACAATTAGGGTGGTGCTGGACATACAATAGTATAGATATAGGTACAACGGTACAAGAATCTTTTGGCGCGTGGAAAAAATTGGAACTAATACCGCCAACTTGTTTATATTTAATACAATTTCTGCGACAATTTCACAAAATGTTCACCAACAACGCCCTCCTGTCAATTTCATTAAGGCGCCAAAAAATCCCTGTAGCACTCTAAGAAATGCTTGTACAGCGAACTCACCCATGAGTTCGCTAACAGATTTGCAAAACAAAACCAGTCGAGTGCGAGTCGGACTCGCGCACCGAGGTGTGACCGAGGGTTCCGTAAATAGTTTATCGCGGGAATCGTGTCTCTATCGCGATCTCTTTCCGGTTTTTTTTTGTAATGAAACTATAGATTTACAGTTTCCAGTCTTTTCCTTTACTTGTGCTACATGAGATTGCTTCTTGCCAAATTTCATGATTCTAGGTCAACGGGAAGTACTCCTCTATAGGTTTTGAGTGTCAAAATATGCGGCATAAACGCCTGTATCTTTTGATTGCGTTGACTTAGAAGTTTGATTTTTTTTTACTGCTTCAAGAGATTGCAGCCCTGAGTATTTGATATTAATTTCAACTTGATAACTCCACGCGTTGCTGAGAAATAGGGTCTTGACAGACGGACAAACAGACGGACAACGAAGTGATCTTAAAAGGGTTCCGTTTTTACTTTTGAGGTACGGAACCCTAAAAAGAGATTGATTATCCACTCTAGGAGTCTTAATTGAATGAGACTAACCCACCTGACCTGTATTATACTTGTTTAATAATGGTCAGTGGTCTGACCACATTCTTAACACTTTTCTTTTTATTTCATAATTTTTTTCAAAGAAAAGTCAGGTAATGTTCCCCTGGCAGTGAGTTGTAGACGTAGGTATTCTTTTGAAATAAGATCACAAGAAAAACTAAAAATAAACCCGCGTATAAACGTGGTCCACATATCACGTATTACGTCGAAACTGGGCTATAAATTGTCCCGATAATTCTGATACTTACGTACGAAATGTTGTCTCGTACTTCCACGTTTCATCCAAAGGATCACGTATGTACATTATGGCGGTCCGTGCCGCAAGGCAACGAATTGCAAAAAAAAAAACCACTTCACTACTTTCGTACATTTTCTACAGGCGTTTCACACTTTTTTCTATGAAAATGCGTTGCGTTGCGGCCCGTTGTGGCTGTAATGTGAGCTTGGTACACAATTAACACACCACTCACACACTACACCACTAATATAGTGACACTTTCACTGTTAATGAGGGAATGTGTCGTTTTAGAGATCGAATGTTGATCAGGTAACCTACCTCTTTAATTTAAATCAAATCAAATCAAATCATTTAATTCTTGTCAACATGGGTAGGGGTATAGATGTTACACATGTTTTGATAGTGTTCTCCATGCTCTGCCGTCACTTGGGCATGCAAAATTTAGATATAAATTACAAACTACTATCAAAATACCATGCTGAATAATAATAAATATTACAAAATTATTAAATTGGAAAAACATTTTAACCTTTTATATTTAATTTTCCAATGTCAAGGAGTATCCAGTAATCAATAACTAAAATGTCACAGTAAATATTAAAATGTTATGTGTTAGTAAATATTAAAATTAACTTATAATGTCATGTAGAAATTGCCCCTTTTGGTCTCGTGGTCGCAAGCGAGACTGGTGAGCGTGGGGTCGTGGGTTCGATCACCAGGTCGGAGAAAGCGTTAGTGAGTTTGTCCCCTAATTTTCCCTTAGGCAATTTCTCCGAAGTAGGCCGGAGTTTGGAAGTTGGTGATGTGAGGCTTTTACGTGATTTAACGCACCTCCCCGGTCGTGCCAGATTGGCGCCGCATCGGACTATAGGAAGGGAGAGTGCAGATTGGCCACCGAGACCGAAATCGTTCGGGAGGATTATATTTATTTATTATTATCATTGGCTGGACTCCTTCAACATGAAGTGGTCCTTAGCAGAGATAAGCGGAAAGAGTTCCTGATTCCTGTTCCTGATACCAGTGGTTACTGTTTTTTATATTTTTAAATATTTTTTTTAACTTTGTAAAAATGTAATTTACAAGTATTTCAATTAAATAAAGGAAATAAGTAATAATAAAATAAGTATTTAAATGAAATAAGGGAGACACTAAAATAATAAATTGTTATCACTGAGAACTATACCTACTGGAAGTTCACATGATATTTAGTTAACTGGCTGCGCCCCGCGGTTTCACCCGCGTAAGTGTCGATCCCGTGGGAATATCGGGATAAAAAGTAGCCTATATGTTAATCCAGAGTGTCAGCTGCCTCCGTACAAAATTTTATCAAAATTAGTCCAGTTGTTTGAGCGTGAAAAAGTAAAAAACATATAAACACACACGCACACACACGCAAACTTTCGCCGTTATAATATTAGTGTGATGATACTTGATATGTGATTAGCGCTATGCACGTTAGGCCGTTGGTCCCGGTGGTCATTCGTGGATTTTTCACCGTCCTTACGGGTAGTCAGAAGCCCGAAAGTCTGATAACCAGTCTTACCAAGGGGTATCGTATTACCCAGTAACTGGGTTGTGGAGGTCAGATAGGCAGTCGCTCTATGTAAAATACTGGTATTCAGCTGCATCTGGTTAGACGGGAAACCGACCCCAAAATAGTTGGGAAAAGGCTGGGCAGATGTTGATGATGTGATTAGCGCTATGTAAATGTTGATGTGAATCGGTTAGTTAATCCGCTTTAACTAAACGCAAATAAGTGCGCTGCTCATTAAACGACAGATGATATCAGCGTGAACACCTGAACAGGCAGACATTATGAATTGTGTTATAGGTTCTTGATTGAGGATGAGTTTGGTAACTCGAGTATGTAATTATGTAATTTATTGTAGGATCGCAGGGGGTTTTATTAGGCATACCTATAACGGCATAAGATGAGTAAGAGGGTGAAACAAACTCACACTGACTTTACTAAATTTTTATCTTTATGGGGGACTAGCTTATGCCCGCAGGTTCGTCCGTGTGGAAATCAGAAATTATCCCACGGGAACGTCCTACCTGGACAAAAAGTAGTCTATGAGATAGATGGCATCCTAGGGAAGGATTTCCCTAGCATCTATCTCCTTGTCGAATTTTATCCAAATCCATTCAGTGGTTTAGACGTAAAGAGGTGAAATACAGACAGAGTTACTTTCGAATTTATAATATTGTAGTAAGGATGACTGTTACACACAGGTGCTGTATATTTTATAAAAAGTTCACAAGGAATTAAATTAAATTGTTTATCCTGTAGGTAAATAAGATATCGGAATCACTTTAACACGTCATATTATAAAAAAACAGATGAGGTCGGCGTTTCGGTACCTCGGAAAGCACGTTAAGCCGTTTGTCCCGGCTGTCATTCATGGTTCTTTGACAGTCGTTACGGGTCGTCAGGAGCCCGAAAATTTGACAACCAGTCTTACCAAGGGGTATCGTATTACCCAGTAACTCGGGTGTAGAGGTCAGATAGGCAGTCGCTCCATGTAAAATACTGGTACTCAACCTGTCAATGGAATCGAATCCAAGACCTAGAAAACGGAAATCCTGCAAAAAAAGAAATTTGTAGTTTTAATTTTAAACCAACTTTTCTGCTCTACACGTCATGAAAATCAGTAGATAGCTTGATAGTCACATTTGTGCGTAAATAACGCCCATTTTTGCTTGCCGAGCAAATGAAGTTAGTGCATCACAGCCATAGAGTTCCCACTTTGTGTTCTAAAAACCTATATTTTCAGAATAATCATATTAAGCTGTTACTGCTCTACAGTCCATAGACAATGGACGGTGAAAGTTAAAAAAGGTTAAAAGCATTTCGAATGAATTGTGTAATTTGGTTAGTGCTGCCAATGGCGTCGTGTTTGGGAGGAAGAGGGAACTGATAGATACAATGGACAAAATTGTCAACATTTTTTTAGCTTGAGTACGAGGCTTTTGTGTATATTTTATGTCTTTTTTTTATTTGTAATGTGCGTTTTGTTTGTGCAGATTAAACAATTTTCTATATATAATTATGTATTCTCGAAACCATACTATTATAAATTCTACTCTTAAGTTGCAATTTTTATTTCACGAGAAAAAACATTTTGAATGTAGGTCTAAGTATCGTAAGTGTAAGGTATTTTGCTCGTGCCTGTACCTAATTGTTTACTGTAATTTGATTTAGAGGCCCTTGGGAAACAATTAAACATTTTTATCGGATTTTATTTGAGTCTGTTTTCGTTTTGTTATTAGGTTCCCAGGTCGGGCAAAGTGTTATTGGGTTTTTCAACAGGAATTTCTCAGTAGCTGCCCGGAGTCTGGATTTGTGCCCCGGGAGATATCAATAGGCTCGCTTCCTATCACAGAAATCTGCATCTGTTTGTAAGAATTAACTACAGATGACATCATGTAGGTTATGAGTAGGTCTTATTTTTAGAGTTCAATTCACATTCATGATAAAGATTTTATTCTGGCAAGAGATACCGGCTAGGCTGATTGATTTATAGGTATTTATTTACGTATGATAACGATGTAGCGTGAAACTGAACATAAATCATTGAGTCTATAAAGAGTTAAACGAGTGTGTATAAGTTTGTTTGTTTTAGTTTGATGTGAATATACACACCTTGTGAGGTTTCCATGGTGATAGTAATTTTGCATTATCTGTTGTGCATTGCCTGAAAATTCATTACTTTGTGGAATTTGTCAAGTATTTAAGATTATGTCGAATTTGTCAAGTATTTAAGATTTTGTCGAATTTTTCAAGTACAGAGGCCAGCACATCAAGCTACCCCAATCTGTCAAATTTTCCCAATTGAATATGAACCTTATTCCTTTGTCATAAAGTTGAAAATCTATCAAAGAAATTTGACAGATTGGGGTAACTTGATGTGCTGGCCTCTGTACCTATTTAAGATTTTGTAAAATTTGTTAAGTATTTAAGATATTGCCTAATTTGTTGCTCATTTAAGATTTTGTCGAATTTATTGATTAGTCTGCCGAGTCAATGTTTGCAATTTTGTAATATCTCTTTGTTACACTAGGTCTGCGAAGCGAATATGTAAGTTGTCAGTTGAGCTATTTATTTAAGAAAACTGCAATTAGAAAAAGGTTAAGTAAGTACCTACATCTTATTTAAGCGCCTAGGTAGGTAAAAAAGTATGTGGACAAAGAGCAGCATTTTAAGGTCGGGACCTTTACCCCAAGGGTGCCAACGGAACCCTATTACTAAGCCTCCGCTGTCCCTCCGTCCGTCCGTCTGTCAGCGGGCTGTATTTCATGAACCGTAATAGATACTTAGACAGGTGAAATTTTAACAGTATGTAATTCTATTGCCGCTACAACAACAAATAATATAAATAAAATAAAGTTAATAAAAATTAAAGAGCTTTAAAAATTAAAGAACCCTTTAATTTTATTAACTTTATTTTTCCATTCAAACCTTATTTTTTCGGAATTTTTTGCCTTGTGGTACGGAACCCTTCGTGAGCGAGTCCAACTTGCACTTGGCCGGTTTTTGTTTATCAATTATTTGTTCTTTTAAAAATCCGTTTTTTTTATTTGTTAGTACTAAACCGAATTTTTAAAAGGACAAATAATAGGTCGGAGTCTTAGAAGATACTTATTAACAAGAAAATGGCACATAGTTCAACATGAATTATTATTAAGGCATTGCCATGCAATTACAAAAGTCTGTTAGCACCAGATTGCTGTTTGTTTAATTATAAAAGTAAACTCTCATAGATTGGTAAGTCTTCTTTAAATTGAGAGCCGGGAATATTTACCTAGTCAAATTAAATTCTCTGTAGAGACTTATATTTCTGATTTGCAAATGGGAGAAATTGAGAAATTAATAAAAAATAAATAAAAAGCAAAATTGAAATTAAAACAAAAATGTTTTCTGATTTTTCACAGGAGGCGTTTTTAATTGAAATAAATGATGCAGTTTCAATTTAATGATCCATTACTAAATGGAAGCTGTAAAAACTATCTGCTTGTCAATAAACTTTTTTCGTGCATGAATGTACCTATTGAATCTGTCCTTTTTTCATGCAGCTGTTTTAAAGTTTCAATTTCATGACCAAATAAGTAAATAACAATCCTAATGGACTGTTTCAATTCTGGAAAACAATACGTTGGTCCGCTTTTTTTAAATAAAAATACGGATCGCCATCGGATACCAGTTAAAATCAACATTTCGTTTTAACCACCAGAATGATGCCCTCGGGACTACGAAAAAATTCGTTTAACTTGCCACCGACCTTTTTCCAATAATTTTCTAAGGCCTATAGGGAAATACAATTTTTCGTGAGTGAAATTATTTTTCTCCTTCAGAAGCTTGCAGTTTTGAAACGAATGAAGTTAGCTGGTCTATTAACTGTTTTACGTCAAACAATATTTTATTGAAACAGTATTTTTTTATTTACCTGACTTCCACAACCCAGTTAGTGGGTAATACGTCACCCCGTGGTAAGACTGACTGTAATAAGTAGCCTGACTCTATAGCTGTGTAATATACTCGTAATCAAGAAGTTAAACATTTCATTTGTTGTTTTCTTTGTGATATAAAGGCAGGCAAGACATAAAAAAAACAATCGTAAACACAATAATTTGGTGCAATTTCATAGTACTAATCGTAAAACGGAGAAAGTAATACGAGAGGAATAAAATAGTTATTATGTTCAGGTATTTATACAACCTTTGTAAAAGCAATTTTCAGGAGCCTTTGAGTGCACGATTCATTTGATATTCATATCGAACGGCTTATGATTGCAAATCATTCAGATCGAATCACTTAATTATAAAGCTGAAAGAATCAAATAGTTCCATGACCCATCACATCTTCATACAAAAATATACCCAATATTAACGAGATAAAAGAACGTTATTAGATCCCCGACGAAGCACTGACGCTGTCGCAAAGAAAACTACGCAAAACGATTAAATATTAAAAAGATTTCGTTCCTCGAGAGACAATTTACTGGCCCGAATCACAACAAAGGGAATGGCCGATATAACTAATTCACAGAGACGTGAATTTCGTCTTGTTTCCGTCAATCTATAAGGAAATTGCTGTTCGCAAGTCAGAAAACAATGGAATTATTTCCACTTTTATTGTGTTTTATTTTTTATATGACACTCCTTGGTTGAAGAAAAACAAATACTTGTAGGTCATGATTGTAGCGTGCCAGTATCTTGTTTGATGTTGATATGATTTGATTTATCACACGCTTGTACAGCTAAGTAGACTTTGATTGCGGGTTGTCTCGAGTGGCTGCACGTGTTCTCGACTGTACGTCCCAAGGAATCTTGGGAGTAATAAAACCTTACTAAGTAAGTATTACTGGTGATAAACTAAATTGCTTTTGGAACAGAATTCCTCAGCCCTCAAAATCTCGATGCCAATACTTTTTTAATCTATGTCTTCAGTGCCGCCAATGCTTACGTTTTGGCGTGGCACCAATATTTCTATTTCCTACCATAACCTATGTTTATGTCCAGAATGCTAATCAAAAAAATAGGATTCTTGTTGATTGTGCTAATTTCTTTTTCTTTAGTATTATTTCGGTCTAGTGCCAGGGGCTCTTAATAATCCTACTTATTTAAAATTAAGTAGCTACTTACAAAACTGAGGTTTCGAGATGAAAAATTAACAATTTATTCATGCATAAAAAAAAATTTTTTAGAGATAAATAAATACGTGGAAGATGAATCGGGTTCGGATTATTCAATTAGGTTTTTCGAAGAAATAATCTACAGAATTTGTTGACTTGAATCTAACAAATGATATAAGTACTTAACTACCTAATACCTAAAAGGACCGGACGTAGAATTGAATCGTTGGATATTGTTTGATTACCACTTTGTGTAGTCTCAGAGGGTGTAGGTACTTTTACCATTTTATTCATAAACGTTGCGTAAAGTTTAGTAGTGATTAGCGACTGATTAACCATACATTTTTAACGTTTAAACGTCAATTAACTTTAAATCGTCGTTTATTACTAATAAACCTCTACATATGACGGTTGTCCTTCATTAGCATTGTAGTATTATGTTTTATCATGTAAATGGATAAACACAGTACACAAAAAACTCGCATCGCTTCCACCATCACAATAGGACTAAAAACAAGCGCAAAACGTAAAAGTGACGGTGGGAACAATAGATTTAAAATGGAAAGTCGTTTGGCGCGTATTCAAGCGTAATCGTTCCGTTTCGTGACGTTCGGTTCGTTTTGACAATCGTCCGATGCCGAGCGGTTTCGGACGATTCCGAACGTTTAAACGGCTAACGTTCCGCTCGTGCATATTCATGGCGTTCAACACCCATTGAATCGCATACGAACGGAAAGTATCGGGAAGTAATTTATTTTTCAATAGTTACGGATCTACAGTTTTTTCATTTGCGACGGTTTTGGATAATTACTTAGCTAGCGCATGATGCAAATTTTAAGACGATATAATGTTATTTTGTTGTGTGACTTTTATAGAATTTCTCATGAAGGATAAAATTTCAATAATACCAATAAAAATCGAAACACATTTTTAATTGTGTACATTATTGAATAGGAATTATTACATTCTAATATGCATCCTATATATTGGCCCGTCAGATAGTTTTGGTATTCCTTTGATGTCACATATTTGTGCTGCCAATTGTGTATGCCTTCCACAAATCAGAGAACAGATACTAATGGATGAATCATGAAATCAGATCATGAATCTGCCTTGCTGTCCATAGTTATATAATTTATGCTCATGGCTGTACGCTAGCACAATTCCTAATGCTTACCTTTAACAGTTTTACCGATAAAGCATAAGCACTACCATCACCCAGTAAACGACAAACGATAAAGATTAATATACTAAACAAACAACAAGACAAAACTCTGTTCATCAGCGATTCCAACACAGTTATAAATGATCCGAGGCACAGCCAACCACTAACGGTGTTTGTGGAAACCCGTTTCAATTTATAACGTTATTAAAGTTAACTTATAATAACTGTCTCGTTTAGACATAAAGTGGCACCCGGATAGCACATTATGTTAGTATTAAAGCTATTTGCTGCTAGCTGCAGTCAAGTTATACTTAAACCATTGGCTTAGGGAACTGGATCACGAAATGGATAGCGTTTTTGAAAGAACTTGTAACGCTAAAAAATGTTGTCGACGTCTGCAGATGTTACGACATGAACGTTTTTGTTTTATTGCAGGATTCATAATGCGAAGCATTATAGAGTGCTTTATGATCGATTTTTTTTGCCTCCCCTCTGCTACTGTTTCTATTGTTATACTCCTGCTAATAGACATAACCTACTTAATTTATATACGATTGTATAGATAATTTAATGGAGATATATTCTGTACTCTACAAAAATTTATTTAATGCAGTAGAAACGAAAAAATAAAATAAAAATGTTTCTAAAAATTTTCTCTTCAATCAAGTGTGAAACCTGAAAACATTGTAGCTTGCGAAAAAATCTTTTTTTTTTAAAGTGGATTCGTTTCACCCATAAGAGGAACCCTATTGAAAATGGCTGTTTTATTCAAATTAGTTTTATTGTTATTAATAAAAACTAACTAATAATATCATATTTATGTTTTTTTATACGATCAAATGAGCATTATGATGAGTCGTGCACTTTTGGAGTTTTACTTGTTAGTTATATTATTATTATTACGTAAATTGGGCCCTGAGTTTCGCTATCATCGACTAGAGTTATTGCCTTGCAAGTCATATTTTTAAGCCTGAGCCATAGATATTGAAAGCCATGAACAACAACAACAAGAATCAAGCAACACTTCAGGTAAGAAACTATGCTATTTACAGCACCCATTGAGAATAGAGTGGTTTTCTAACTTGTCCATGCTATCGAGCTTGCAACGGCAGACTTTAAGTTATTCCCTTATGTCAGGGGTTACGAGATTTCCTTGCAGATGAAAGGTTACAGGATATCCTGTGATGGTACGTATTTCTTAAGCTAAGCTGTTTACACTGAGCTGGTAATGGCTTTTTAGTACCTTAGCGTTTATAAACGTGCTATGTGTCTAAAACACACCGCACTTTCGGGCAAATTTAACAGTGCACATTAAACGGATCTTTTGCCCATATTTTTATTTAGAATACGAGTACTTTTGCTGTCTCAAAATGGTACAGATTAAAAGAAAATACATTTATTTAAACTCAAATAAAAAGTGTAAAGTGTGTTGTAAAAAATTAGCAGGAATGGTGTGCCTTACTGCTAAGTATAGGTATGCGAAATAAGCCCAGTTAGAAAAATTCCCGACAACTGATGCCTAACGCTGGTTTTCAACTGGATATGATCGGTTCTAAAATACACAGGCAACAGACCAAAACGTGTCCTAAGGCGTATGATTGCTTAAAACTTATGATTGCTTATAACGAAGGAATAAAGTGTATTCGCTAAGAAATAAAGTTAACATAGAGATTGGAAATGTGAGAAGCTTAATAACAAAAAAAAGGAAGGAACTGTTGGTTATTGGATAGCAATTCTGAACAGAAAAGCCTTTAGGGTTCACGGTATATTAGGAACTACAATCTGACCACTATTTGTTACGTGATCCGCGTGTAGAGTGGGAAGAATATAATACTAGAATTATTTGATCTGTATCAAATAATTGTAGTATTATATTATTCCTGTGCAAAGAATCGAGTGTTATTTAGATGGTATTCCTTTTTGAATATTATACTAGCGACCTGTCCTTGCTTTACACGGCATTCAAACACCACACATACACACTATACACACACACACACACCGTACACACGCAAACCTCACTCACACTCATCGTCACTCTCCACCAACTAACGTAACTTTTTCTTTATTATACATAAGGATTACCTAATATTCATGTATTCTAGAATACCTACTTAAACCTTTTTGAATAAAATTATGGTAAAAACCGCATCAAAATCCGTTGCGTGGTTTAGAAGAACATCGCGGTCACTCAGGCAGACACGAGAAGCGACTTTATTTTATAATACGTATAGAACATATAGATTTTGTATTTGTTTGCGTCAGTTTGCCTCAATGAAGTCCTTGATCTAGGAACATTTACTTTCTCTTCATTGCTGATGAAATAATGAAAATTAAGAAAATTTGATTTTATCAAAGAAAGACTAGACTTTTATAATTACACTAGATTTCCTTCAAGACTAATTAGACACGGATTCCAGCTGCTTCAATGTAAATTACGCCTTATAATACATATATTCTCATATCTATATTTTGTTTTTATAATTATGTTTACCTACTTGCGAACCACCCCTGCTTCGCACGGTGTAACTGATCTGAAGGCCAATTCTCGTAATTTAAAACGTTCAAAATCTAGTCGCAGTCTCACCTCAGCGACAAACAAATGTCAAAAACATGTCAAAATGTAGGGAAATTAGAGGCATTCGTTGACAGATTGAGACTAAGATCAGACTGTGAACGTTCTTAAAATTACGAGAATTGCCCCTCTGACGTGGTGACATGTCAAAATATCGAAATTTCAGTGCTCTATCTAAGTTATAAAAACAAACCTTTCGGAATAAATTTTCTAAAAGATGGTGAACACCGCGTCAAAATCCATTGTGTAGTATAAAATAACTACATAAGTGGTTATACAGATATACACGAAAAGGGACTCTAATTTATAATATGTACCTATATTATCAATAGCCATATTGATATAAAAGGAGACGGTGCTACTGAATTAATTATTTGTAATCTCGCTCTAAGCCCTCGAGTGCGCAGACATCTGTATCATTTGTTAACATCAATAGCAACTAAGTCAAACTCGAGTGTCTGATAACGACTGAGATTATTATAGTTGTATTTATTACTAATACTCTCTTTCTTATCTGATGGTATTTTCACCTATTATTGTGACAGATTACGTATTTGCTGTTATTATATTGTTATAGGTATACCTATATGGACCAAAAATATAAAATTACCAATCCGTGTATGATTTTTTTAAAGTTCATTAAAATCAGCAAATATAAAATTTCTAGTTCTTCTGTGCCTGCTAACTTTTCGGTGTAGATATTTTTTTTTAAAGTAAAGGAAGAAAAAATCAATGTTCATTTTAATTCAAAACGGTGAAGGAAAACATGTCGAAACCGGCATGTTCAACCAAAAATTCGAAGACGTGACATTATACCATCCCTCACTGGGCCCATGTCGAGATAGCCCAATCCCTCTCGAAGAGAGGAGGGCTGTATCCCAGCAGTGGGAACATTATAGACTGGTTATGCTCATAATCGAGTGTTTTCGGACCTCGAAAATCTAAAATCCTCGAAAACCTACTAAGCGAGCGAAAGCGATGCAATTACTTTTGAAACGCAAAAGAAGAGTGATGGCTAAAATGTGCATGCGCTCGGATTAAAACGACCTAAGTGCCAAAACGAATTTACTCCTTTATTAACAAAATAAATGAATTAATTTTAAAACTACTTTGAGTAAACTTTGATATGATAATTATAATAATAATAATAACCCCATCGCTGTATCTCTACGTTGACGTCGTGGTGGGGCTTGCGCGCTCCGAACTCTAGGCCCGTGCCGGAAAAGTTTACTTTGCCGGAACGGGTCTAAGGTGAGGAGCCAGACCAAGAGAGATACAGAAATCCGCAGGGCAGCATGTGGCGAGCTGTTGGGCAGTAGCGACCCCACGGACCCTATCTCCCGGGAGAAGTCTTGTACCTCACCTCTGGCTTGCCTTTATTGGCCGGCTGGAGTGAACAATGACGAGGAACAGAGCTCCCACCTCATTCTTGCCTTTATTGGCTGGCTTGAGTGGAGATTCGCAAGAGCAAGCGTGCTCGGAGGAAGGAAGTATTCCAGTAAGATGCTGGTAGGGATCTTGACCGTACTTCCGGGATTGTCCTGATAGCCGTGGAATACCTCTCCACTTCTCATAAGCACCTCAGGACATGTTACCCCCTTGTCGCTACGTCACTATGTGCTAGCGACCGTTTCCGGGGGCCCATTATTGAGTGTGCAAGTCACCCCCTGCTATTTTATCCGTGTATATATTAAACATTCATCAGGCAGGGGTCATAGTTCTTCCATAGTTCTTGGCAACCAGTCCACTTAAGCCACCCAAACCCATAGTCCAACTTTTTATTTTTCCATATGCTGCAATAGTCCTACACCAACCGGGGGTTGTCCTTGGGTGCACTTGCATAGTGCACACAGGGATAGTCGTCGGTTGGTGTCACATTTCATTAACATTTCCTAAAGGGCCTCTGCGAGTTGGCTTCGGCCCCTCGTACGCCTTCCAAAGGACCGGGACTCAATGGTCCCGAGATATAAAAAAGAAAATAAATAATAATAACCCCATCGCCGTATCTCTACGTTGACGTCGTGGTGGGGCTTGCGCGCTCCGAACTCTAATCCCGTGCCGGAAAAGTTTACTTTGCCGGAACGGGTCTAACGTGAGGAGCCAGACCAAGAGAGATACAGAAGTCCGCAGGGCAGCATGTGGCGAGCTGTTGGGCAGTAGCGACCCCACGGACCCTATCTCCCGGGAGAAGTCTTGTACCTCTCCTCTGGCTTGCCTTTATTGGCCGGCTGGATTGAACAATGACGAGGAACAGAGCTCCCACCTCATTCTTGCCTTTATTGGCTGGCTTGAGTGGAGATTCGCAAGAGCAAACGTGCTCTAAGGAAGGAAGTATTCCAGTAAGATGCTGGTAGGGATCTTGACCGTACTTCCGGGATTGTCCTGATAGCCGTGGAATACCTCTCCACTTCTCATAAGCACCTCAGGACATGTTGCCCCCTTGTCGCTACGTCACTATGTGCTACCGACCGTTTCCGGGGGCCCATTATTGAGTGTGCAAGTCACCCCCTGCTATTTTATCCGTGTATATATTAAACATTGATCAGGCAGGGGTCATAGTTCTTCCATAGTTCTTGGCAACCAGTCCACTTTAGCCACCCAAACCCATAGTCCAAATTTTTATTTTTCCATATGCTGCAATAGTCCTACACCAACCGGGGCTTGTCCTTGGGTGCACTTGCATAGTGCACACAGGGATAATCGTCGGTTGGTGTCACATTTCATTAAAATTTCCTAAAGGGCCTCTGCGAGTTGGCTTCGGCCCCTCGTACGCCTTCCAAAGGACCGGGACTCAATGGTCCCGAGACATAAAAAAGATAATAATAATAATATCCTTGGACTTTTCACACAACGCCATTTAGTCCCAAGCTAAGCAACCTAATGCTTGTGTTATGGTAACGAGATGGCTGATAAACTACTTATATAATTTTTTTTTTTTGTAAATACATACATATTGTAGATTAAACACCCAGACCCGGAACAAATACTTGTAGGTCGTACAAATATTTTTTCCGTGCGGGAATCGAACCCGCGACATGCTGCGCAGCAGTCAATCGCTCAACCACTGCGCCAACCGTGTCGTCAATTCTTTATAAATAATAATAAATTTTATTTTCCCAAAAAAACTTAATTCTATATGACAAAGACAGTTTAGCATATATTATGTTTTAAAGTAAATTCCATTGAATAAACTCTTAATCGTTACGCCATGATGTTGAAAAAAATAAATAAACAGATATAACTACAACTTTTTTGTATCGAGAAAATTTCATTGAATCGTGTATTCCTTTTACATGATACTAGACCAAAGAGTCAAAAAACATATACCAGAATGTTAAATCCCTATTCCACATCCTTAACAACTTACACGAAATAGAAAAACCAAATTTTTTTCAACATATCACCTTAAATTAAATATTACATTAGACAGCCCCTAAAAGTTCACACCATAGAGCATTACAACGTTATAATTTAATGTATAACCCCAAAATTTTCATGCTGACTAAGCTTCTAAGTCCAATTACAAATCATTTCAATTTATGATTGAATTGCAATCAGGAAACCATTAAAAATATAACCGAGGTACGAGACATTGCCCAGAATTTGAAATTGTCTTTCAACAAGTTACTCAATCTCAATTCATAGTCAAATTGGAGACGAACTAGAATTAATTCATTTGATAACTGCTTATAAACCTTGGAAGGGGTCGAATATTATACAAGAATTGAGACCATCTGTGCAGACCTCGGGGTCCTGAAATATGTCCGAGTACAGAATAGGGTTCAGGGTTTGTCCGAAATTCGTGGTTTGTTGAACGTACTACCTTTGGCTTAAGACAATCCCTGTTTTGGATAACATTTGCGATTATTTATAACGGTATTTCCTTTCTTCACTTAACTATTTTTTTAAAGAAATCTGGAATTTCCTCTGGATTTTTGTAGAATAAATAAACTGTGCCCAGATTCCTAGCCTGCGGGCTTTTCTTTTGGCTGTTTAGGTTCAGCTGCCTTTTTGTGGTATTCAATAATTTATGAATTTACGAGTAGGTAAGTCTTTAGGCTTTCTGGAATATTTTATATCTTAAAATTAAGGTGTCCCGAGTGTTTTCCAGATATTTCGGATATTATCTTTCCCTGGGGCTAGCGGAGCACCAGATTAAAAAGGTAACAAGAAAAATTTAATCTGCAATTTTAATGAGATATCGAACGGTATACTCGTATCTTTACATTCAAATATTCACTGTTTAAAGTTACACAAAGAGAACTGTTTATATGAATTATTAATAATTACCTTTTCGCCGTTATCGCAATTATTATACACAATATCTGAGTTACGATTCGAAGTAATAATGACAGTCAAATTGTGAACGCTTTTCGTTATCGTACTTACAGAATTTCTAGTGACAGTTGTGATAACGTAAATCTTTAGGAATGGAATGTAGCAGAATGTCTTCTTATTATTGTAGTTATTGAAAACAACTAAAAGCATGTGTAAATTATTTCATCACCACTCTCAAAACGGGCAAGGAAAATATCGTAACATGTGACATCCGCCAACCCGCACTGACCCGGGTGGTGGATTATGACCCACTCCCTCTCACCGACCAACTAGAGACGAGTATAGGTACTCAGTGTCACCGTCCCGAGCGTGACGGTTCAGTTTCGGCTTAAAGAAGTTTTCACTTCAATTACGCTAAATTTAACATTATTAAAAAGGATCAAAATATATAGACTGGATAAATTAACAAATTCTTTACAAAAAAAAACAAACATAATCTTTCAATAGTTTGTTTGTTAAATTAACAAACAAAATATTAAAATAAAAATATTGTAACCTAAGATATCTAAAACTAACTAAATTAACAAACAAAGTATCTAAATAAAAATATTGTAACCTAACATATCTAAAACTAACAAAAATATGGCGTCGAAAAATTTCACCGCATCGCTGTCGACTGGTAAATGTACCCAAGAGACTGGCGACATTACCATGTTGTATGGCATCACCGAAACTGTCAACCAGCCGTTTGGAGATTTCAATAAAGGGGTCACAAGCAAAAGTAAAACCATTAGACGAATATATACAAACTTTTTATTACAATACAGTATATTTTACGTGAAATATTAAAATTCCTTTAGTGGTGAATTAATGTCATGAAATGCACTAAAGTGAGGTTATTGGCATTAAACGTGACGTGCCGTTATCTTCACCGTGCAGTGACGGTGACGAAGTAAGTGCAGTATTTATGAAATCGTTAAAACCATATCTTATTAAGCGGTGACATGACGGTCAATATCATCAAATGTAGCAGGTATGTTTGTCTTGATTTATTGTGGTACCCCAAAGGGACGTACTCATCATCATTTGCCTAGCCTTTTCCCCAACTACTTCTGGGGTCGGCTTTCGGTCTAACCGGATGCAGCTGAATACCAATATTTTACGTGGAGCGACTGCCTATATGACCTCCACAACCCAGGAACGTATGGATGAAAAGTATCATATATGTTACTCCAGGTTATAAACTATTTGTGTGCCAAAATTCCTTAAGCCGTTTTTGCGTGATTGAGTAACAAACATCCATTGAGATGTAGGATACAAACGAGGATTTTCAATGAGATCAAAGAAAAACGTAACCTGATCGACCGTCGGGTTAGTTACACCATTAGTTTATAACTCAAGAACGGCTGTACCGATTTTTATTATCTTTTATTTGTCGGTTTGTGTCCCCGAATAGCAGAACACCCATTAAAACATGGAAAAAATTTACGAAAAAATAATATTTGATTTTGAGGCGGTTCGAAGTTCGCCGGTTCAGCTAGTATATGATAATATTGAGTGTTATTAATTTACGATAACCTCTACATACTCTACACATACTGCTTATCTTTGAGGTATATCTTAGTTGATCATGTTCCCAGAATAGCAACATGTATTCGCGCACGTAATATTGTTACAAAGCGTACGTGAAGTGACGTACGGCCTACGCTAGGACAGTTTCGTAGCAGACGGCTACGCGACGTCTACGTCGTAGGCGAATGAGACTTTCAGTAACATCAATGAACTGTCGAAGCGTATACAAAAGTAGATGATCCTACAAATATTTATATGAAGTTTGGTTTTGAAAGGCACACAAGTAGACCTTGACCTGCATTACCATAAAATATATTTTTTATTTAGGAATAAATAGTTTCCGTAGGATGCGGCTGGACTGTGATATGTTTATTTCTTGTCACGTTAACAATAGCGTGATAGGCTGTTAGGTAGTAAAATGAAACAATAATATCTACACGAGACACAATGGAACATTATGCACAAAGCTCCCTCTACGTGTTTAACAACAGCAGTGTCTGTTATTCGTAACCACATTTATAGTGTGGGGTAATTACACGCTTTGGAACGATGCAGCGAATTTCGGTTATTTATCGAATCTGGAATGGTCTGTATTATCGCTTGGTAATTTTCTCACCAGAGGGGATGAGTGAATGATAGTTAACCATTTGTAATCTGCATTAAAATTGTTTGCCATTTTTGGCGTGAATTTTGATTATGTGAAGATTATTCAGTTTAGTGTTTTCTGCTGAAATGAGATTAATGTGATGTGAGTGTGAACGCCGTGAGGAGACACTCCAGGAGGACATCCTTATTGGTGATTTTATTCAAAAAGTCAGGTGAGCAGTTCTCGCAACCGGCGTGCGTGTTTGACCCGAATTATGAACGTAAACGAATTAAATGGAGTATGTGAGAAATCGTAGCAGGTGACATACTGTAAGTAGTTTCTGCCTACCCCATAAGAAAAAGGCGTGAGTTTATGTATGCATGTGAAAACTAATATTGTGAGTTTTTGAAATATGATAAACTAGCGGCCCGCCCCAACTTCGCAAGGGTGCAATTTTTTTTTCGAATTTCCGTTATTTTCGTTCATGTAAACGTTTTCCTGGCAATACCGAACATAACAAAAAAAAGAATTATCCAATTTGGTGCAGTCATTCGAAAGTAATGCGCATACAGACATTTCGGTGACTTTGTTTTATACAATATGTAAGGATAATAGCTAGTAAATTCAATGAATGAATGTTATTTAACGAATATACACCAGAAAGTAGGTATATTACACAAATATTAGTGAGATTTCGTATATTTTTTAAAATACGTAACGGGTATCTACAAAAAAAAAAAAACAACATAACATTTGTCATATTCTGTTCGCCTCTTTTTGTCGTTTTTGAACACAAACGGTACACACGTGAGCCTGACAGATTATGTAACTTATTGTGTAGACCGAGCTTAATGTTACACTAGATATAAGAAAGCTGATGGCTTATGTTGCTCATCTGTAATAAAAAATAAGGAATATTTTTTTAAAAACAAGGTTTTAATGAACTAAATATAAAAGAAAAGAAAGAAAAATTGTTTATTCTGCACAAACAAGACGCACATTACAAAAAAAACAGACAAAATACACAAACTAATACTTTGCCAAAACCTTAAATATTTGACAATACGACCTAAAGTTAAGTTACCGTAAGAGCCGTTAAGTTTTATTCAGTACTTTTTAGGGTTCCGTACCTCAAAAGGAAAAAACGGAACCCTTATTGGACCACTCGTGTGTCTGTCTGTCTGTCCGTCTGTCACAGCCGATTTGCTCCGAATCTTATGGACCGATTAAGTTGAAATTTGGTACACATATGAAACTCTGTGACGCAAACACAGACGTGTAACGTAAATAAATGACTTTTGAAAATGGGAGTCATTTGTGAGGGGTAAATAGACAATTAAAAAAAAAAGTTTCGCAATCTGTACCGTGTGACATATCAAATGAAAGGGCTTACCGTGAGGACCTCAAATTTTTTTTTCATAACTTTAAAGTATATCGTATTAAAGTTATTTAGGACAATAGACGGAAATTTACCATTCTCCCCCCTTATCTCCGAAACTACTGAGCCTAAAATTTTGAAAAAAAAAATACAGAAAATAGTTCTATACCTATAGATTACAGGAAAATTAATAAGAAGTCTATGATCTTGAAACAACATGGTAAATCTCTAAATAAATCATCTCGGTAAATCAATATTGTGCGTACAAACTTACATTTTCAGTTGGAATGTATGGGAGAACATGTTTTTCAACTACAATGTTAAGTTTGTTCTTGGGATAAATTCATTCCAACTACGGAACCCTTCATTGTGCGTGGTCCGACACGTACTTGGCCGGTTTTTAGTTAATTAAAAGCTTGCTTTTAAAATGATTTAAAGTTATGTTTTATTTTGTACTTTTAGCATTACAATTTGTTTAAATATCTGTTCCATCACCGTTCACTTGTAAGGTACAGACGCCAGCACATCAACCTACCCCAATCTGTCAAATTTCTTTGATAGATTTTCAACTTTAATACAAAGGAATAAGATTCATATTCAATTGGGAAAATTCGACAGATTGGGGTAGGTTGATGTGCTGGCCTCTGTACTTGTCAAGGCAAATCATCAAATCATCTTCTGGATCAAGCGACCCTAGACTCCAACAATAGGCATTAGTACTGCAAAAACTGTCGAGCAAAAATCAACGAACCCAAAGACATGGAACCGCATTTCTTCCCTTTGTCTCTAAAACAAAAGAAACTTCTCTAAAACAAAAAATAGGCGTAATTTTGCCAGTAAGTTATAACAATCTAACAATGTTTGTTGGACTAAGTAAAGTTTGTAGTATTGGGTCAGTCTGACGGGGTCAATCGCTTGATGTACTTTCGGTTTGTTGCAAAAACAGGGTCTTGAAAATGTTTCCGACGACAAATGAGATTTTGAACATGTTTTGTACGAGACTAGCGACCAGCCCCTGCTTTGCACTGTTTTTACGACTGGCAAAACATTGAGATTACTTTATTATACAGCAAGGCCAATTTAAAGTGGTCTAAATTATTTTTTTGTTTCTGGAACATCACATGGGTTATGATGGGTTCACCTAAATGCAACACATGTTCCGTGAAAATCAGTAGCATAGACGTGATTTTTTAAATTTAGGTCTTAAAATATCTGTTTTAGTCATGTAAACCTTTCTGGGCCATCCTATATATAAGATAAATAAATATATACACAAAACCGCATCAAAGTTCGTTTCTTACTGTAGAAGAACAACGTGGTGACGCAGCCAGACCTTACAGCCAGAAACAAAAATAGACTTAATTTTTAAATATGTATATATAGATGTACGAGTATTTTTGTTTGTTTATGAGAACATAAACCGAGAACGGCATACTCTCTTTTCTTTGAGGAAATGAGAATACTTCACGTTTAACCAGAAAAAATTTTGACGCAGTTCCGGTAGGCTGCAGAAAGACACATTACAATTTATTAAGAAATTGTAAAGCTACATGTTTCCAGAATCGATGAGTTTATTTAGTTAGGTTAGTAATTTATTTCACGAAAGAAAAAACCAACAGATGTACCAAATGAAGCGTATATTTACTACTGAAATATTCGTGTAAATACAAGCGACCAGTTTCAAATTAAAACTGAAAAATACGAAATGAAATGAACGAAAAATAAAAAGTGAAACAAGAGGAACTCTAATTGCTTACAGTTAAATGTAATCAGTTTTTATTCAACATCCTATAACTCAGTTATACACAACATGAATGCGTGTTAACGAGAATCCAATCACATTCCTACGCTGAAATTATTTTAGATTAAATTATCCGTTTTATTCAAACGCAACGGACATTATTTAATCAATTTTGTCATTATGTTGAAAACTTTACCGTGTAAAACTTTACTAGTTTTAGTTGTTTTTCAGTTTTTTTTCCCTTTTATGAATTAAGTCTGTCCGTTATGTTATGTCATCAAAACGATCTTACAGAGAAAATTTAGGTTTTGCCTTTTTGCATTCATCTTTTCCTTATCGGTAGGGGGGACCCCAGAGGGTTTTTGAGCAAGCATTATGCAGAGCGAAAATTTGATGGCTGAGTACTGTGCCATGATAAGAGAATATCGAATAGATAAGAACCCCATGGCCAGGAGTCCACTTCCAAATTTAAAAAGGGCCAGAAATAAAGTGATGTTTAGAGCCGTTAATTTTGGTATGATCGTGTGTGGCCTAACCTACAATGCCTTAAAATCCTAATAGGCCTAATCTGATGGAGAAAATGTTGAAAATTCAGATTTAGACAATTTATTAATAAATTAGTTCTTTGCATGTTTGTTCGTTACATGTCCTGATAGTGAATATATAAATATCTGATGACACTGAGTGTCACAGCGAAATTTTTAAATAATCAGTTTTCGGTACGCGCTCACCGGCCATCTGTTCTGTAACAAATGTGCCATGGACATCTACAATACTAGGGGTACCACACGATACTCTCTTCAGTTTTTGCGTCAATCTATTCAGGACATCAGTTTACTGCCTGTTTCGTGGGAACCTTTGCTTTTCCGGGATAAAAAGTACCCATCCTAAATTTTGCTCAGGATTTGGTGCATTATGCAATGACACCTACAGGCAGATTATTTCGAATTAAGTACAGACGCCAGCACATCAAGCTACTACAATCTGTCAAATTTCTTTGATAGATTTTAAATTTTATCGCTAAAATTTAAAATTGATTCAAAGTTGATTGGGAAAATTTGACAGCTTCAAACTCAAACTCAAACTCAAAGCATTTATTTCAATTAAACCATTTACAGGCACTTTTGAATTGTCAATCGGTCAGTCAGCAAATATGAAGCTAGTTGCCCATTCCAAAGCGTAGGTACCTATGGAGAAGAACGGGCAAGAAACTCCATGGACACTCTTTTAAATTATAGTTTACAAAAATATTAGTTACATCATTAGTGTTGAATTTATAATTATATGTGAGAACGATGTAAAAAAAAAAAATATACGTACGCGTTAAAGTGTCCAGAGTACCTACAGCAAATAGTACTTAACAAAACAATAATCCAAAAGTAAAATAATTAAAAATAAGCCGAGGCAGCCAAGTGATGACCAGTCCCAACTGACGGCGCCCGTTCACGAACATGACGCATAGATCAGCACCATTCAGCTCAACCATTTTGAAGGGAGCTAAATGATCCAACACACACGCCACCGTCAGCGAGACATTTTAGTGAGCATGACATACTATCAGCCGCCAGGGCACATTCAAGTCAATGAAAGACATTATTATCATTACCCGGTAAATGGTAGCACTACAGTACATAGAACTCACATTTGTGCTATGCAATTATACAATATAAAGGAAATTGAGTTTATACAATGCAAAGATAGTCTTACAATCTTCAACAGCTCCAACAGTATTTTCAAGAGTTAATCAATTAGTTGTGGTTGTGGAGCAGGACCAGCATTGAGCCAGGCATCTTTATCAACGATGTAATCCCCTAACTTATAATATGCCTGCCTGCATAGTGTGCGTTTTATACAAGACTTGAATTTTGTCTCATTCAGTTGAAGAATGTGGGGAGGTATTTTATTATAACATTTTAAACAGTACCCCATAAAAGATGAGTCTACTTTAGCCAGTCTGAAACCTGGTTGAACTAATAGGTCCCTATTTCTAGTACTATAATTATGTCTTTCACCTCTTTTGCTAAAAAGATGTAAATTTTTCCTTACATACATGATGTTTTCGTAGATATATTGACAAGGCACCGTCATGATGTTAATTTCCTTAAACAGTTCCCTTAGAGAATCGCGCCTGCGAAGATTATATATGGCTCTAATGGCTCTTTTCTGCAGAATAAAAATAGAATCGATGTCTGCAGCCCGTCCCCAAAGTAAAATACCGTAAGACATGATACTATGAAAGTAACTAAAATAAACTAGTCTCGCGGTATCTACATCAGTAAATTGACGGATTTTTCTGATAGCATAAGCTGCTGAACTTAACCGTCCTGAAAGAGATGTTAAATGAGGACCCCATTGTAGCCTTGAGTCGAGCGTGATCCCCAGGAAAACAGTTTTATCGACGAATTCTAGTTTCTCTTGATTCAATATTATCTCACAATCACTACCTTTGACATTTGGTAAAGAAAATCTTATGCACTTAGTTTTTTTTCCATTTAATACTAAATTATTAGCAGTGAACCAATTTTGAACCTGCATTAGGGCGTTATTTACGTCGTCAAAATTTGTAGCCCGTCTATTTACCTTAAAAATTAAGGAAGTGTCATCAGCAAATAACACCATTTGAGGTTGATTTCTTAATAAATGGAGTAGATCATTAATATACACTAAAAAGAGGAAAGGACCCAATATCGAGCCTTGTGGCACACCCATTATTACTGTTAAACCATGTGAATTGACACCATTTATTTGAACTTGCTGCAGTCTATCATTTAAATAAGAACTAACTAAATTGAGCGCAAGTTTTCCAACTCCGTAATGCTCAAGTTTCAAAAGCAAGGTTTCGTGATCGACGCAATCAAATGCCTTGGAGAGGTCACAAAAGATTCCTATGGCGTCTTGAGCCTCTTCCCACGCGTTAAAAATGTGTTTTAATAAGGTTACACCGGCGTCGGTCGTACAACGTCCTTTGGTGAAACCAAACTGTTGATCATGAAGGATTTTATTCGTGTTAAAATGATTGAGCATCTGATTGAGTATTATTTTTTCAAACACCTTGCTGAAAACCGGCAACACGGATACGGGTCTATAATTATTGGTGTCTTTACTGTCCCCGGATTTGTAAAGTGGTATTACCTTACTGTATTTCATTAAATCGGGAAAGACTCCTTGATCAACACACGAATTAAATACTAAAGCTAAATAAGGCGCAATAGTCTCAATTATGGAGGTACAGACTTTAATGGACATTCCCCAAACATCTTCGGTCAATTTGATCTTAATTTGCTTAAAAGCTTTTATTACTGTTACAGGGTTAATATGTTTAAATTGAAATTCAACCGGGCAGGCTTGAACGTTCGTTCTTAATAAATCAATAGATACGTCGGGTGAAGAATTTAAGGCTTCCGTCGTTTTTAATGGTATATTAGTAAAGAAATTTAAAAATTCTTGAGCTACTTCTAAGTTAGAGCTTATGGCACCACGTGAAGTCTCCAACGTGTAATCAGTGTTTCGTTTTCTATTCCTACTAGTTTCGTTATTTATAATTTTCCAAACTGTTTTAATTTTATTTTCTGCCGATTTGATTTTGTTGCTAATGTACAGGGCTTTGGCAGTTTTGCAAGTATTTCTAAAAATTTTGGAATATGTAGTAACATACTTGCTGAAAGTTTCAGTATTGATGTAAGGCTTAAGGCCATACAGCTCGAACAGTCTTTCCCTACTTATCCTTATACCTCTAGTTGCCCAGTCACTAAATATAAAATTAGGGCAAATGTTTTTTGTTTTCTTTTCAAAAGTTTTATTGAATTGAGTGTGCACTAGTGAAAAGAAATCCTCGTACAATTTATTTGCATCACCAATATCATGGCACAGATCATTTAACTTATTATTTAGGGTACTATTGAATCTAATTAGTTTACCAGTCGTTATTGGTCTAAATTGAATTTGCACTTTTTGCAAAGGTGTTTCAAACTTAAAAGTGACCGTTTGTCCACTATGATCAGACGGCAGATAATTTACGATGGCTTTATCTAAATAATCACAGTCGCAAAAGACATTGTCGATACAAGTAGCAGAAGTAGGAGTTACTCTAGTCGGTTCTGTAAAAACATTAGATAAATTGAACGATTTGAATAGGCTTAATAATCTACTGCTATTTGAATTATTTTCTAAAATATTAATATTAAAATCACCACAAATAATTACGGCTTTGTTATTGGATGCAAGTTTCGCCAGGACATCCTCCATCACTGACTCAAACACAGAAAAGTTCTGATAATTAGGGGGTCTGTAAACGCACACTACAACATGCTTATCTAGCTCAACACATGACAGTTCGATGCAATGTTCAATTGATAAACTCACTATGTCATTTCGTTTCTTTGATTTTAAACAATTTTTTATCAATATTAGAGAACCTCCACGCAGCATAGATTTACGGTTAAAACAACTGCCTACACTATAGTTCTCATAATTGATTAACATTTGGTAATCCTTTAACCAATGTTCAGTACAACAAACAATGTCAAACTTTGTTTTTTCTAAAAACATTTCAATTTCTAATAATTTGGAAGAAATGCCTTGAATATTTTGATGAAATAATTTCAAGGCATTCTGCTGATCTCCTTTTTGATATTTACTTATTTTAGAGCAAGAAGATACCTTGTTGTTGTTGTTAGGCTTAAGAATATTATTACTGGTACCTTCTGTTGTCTTACAAACTAGTTTAAATGATTATCCGGAGTTAACCCCAAGACTTCAATGTTATCACCAGGCAGTGAGCTCATAGTGCGTGAGGGAGAGGGAACCTCCGTCGTACAATTTGTAAAAACATTTATAGCATTTGAGCTACATTCATTCAGGCATACCACCTTATTATTAGTATTATTACTAACTGTTGTGGTGTTAATAATACAAGACTTCGACATAATACTTATGTCTGAGTTTATATAAAAAGCTAATAGCCTTGCTATTGTGTGTCTAAAACTAATAGGCAGATACACAGTATCCCTAGTCGATTTCAAAGTTTCTACAAAACTGTTGGTGTCTAAAAATACAAGCTTGTCACTGTAATGACTAACTAAAAAGTACATATGCTTATTTAACATATGAATAAAATTGTTTTGTCTATTTGTCAATTTTTTTAAATATGGGAAAGCACACAATATTATTTTATTACAATTTAACTTTAACAACTCAGTTACATAGTCAGTTATTTCATATTTTTTGACCTTAGAACTGTTACCTACAAATACAGTAATGTTGGTTTTAGGATTAAATACATTTCCTGTTACTGATGCCATTATTTGTTTGTAGGTTGACCCTGGCATACAATTATTTTGAGTAGAATAACTCAGGTTGTTACTAATTAATTTACCTAAACCTCTTCCTATACTATCTGAGAACATAACTGAATCATAACAGTCATGACTGCTGAAAGATGGACAACTACTAAACTCAGGCTGAACAACTTGAGATAGATCCTGTTTTATATCAGATACATCATGGTTAAGAATACACTCTTGAGACAAACACTCAGTCTGGGACGGGTTCTCCGTTGCCTCAGGCTGGACAGCGACAGGGTTTGAATCTTTCTGACAAGTACACTGACACATAACTAACTCATTAGCAGCAAGAATGTGTTCTTTTATTTGGTTCTGAGAACCCACATATTTAATGTAAAGGGAACTAAGTCTGCCCTCAAGTACCTGTATATCAGACTGTAGGCGCTGTGTATCAAATTCATATATTTTCTTGCTGTCTTCTAATTTGATTTGATAATTGCTTAACTTATTAATTAGATCAACACGTTCTTTCCTCAGTGGAATATTTTTGGAAAAGTGTTTTTGTTGTTTTCTAAATTGATTACATTTTTTAATTATTCTATTCATTCTTGCATATTTTTTCATTTTATTATGACTATGTTTATAACTATAATTCTGTTTCAGCAAGGAATCTTCAGTAAGGTCAATAGTTATTATGGAATGAGGGTTACAATTAATATTTAATAATTCATTGTACAAATGGTTTGTTTCTTTAACCTGATTACATTCTTTTTCTTTTTCTAACTGGATGATGCGACTATTAGCATGAATTAATTCATCTTCTAAGTCCCTAACTTTACTTAAAGCCTCCTCATACAAATTACTACAGTTGTTGAAACCATCCGTGACGACCTTCAGTTGATCGCGTTCATCAACAACATTCAGATATTGTTGATGTAGGTCTACTAACTCCCGTTTAAGGCTTGAGTTTTTGTCAACTATTTTCTTTATTTCCTCCTCACTTTCATCATTCTCCAGTAGCAATTGGTCACACTGGAGTTTTGTGGCTTCAAGTTTTTGGAGGGCCGTTCTCAATTTAATGTCCATCTCCTGAGCAGTAGCCTTACGGGTCATCACAGGCATGGTTTCAGGATTTGTTAAACTGAAATTAGAATAAAGAAACGGTGAGAAAAGGTTGGACAGACAAATAAAATAAAGTTGAAAATGAAAGTGAAAATGGAGAAGTTATTGTAGTTCAGTGGAGAAACTAGGTTGGCTACTGAATTTGTTTGAAGGGCTATTTTCAAGACTATATTATCAAATGGGATGTAAAATTTGGATGCTCTTATTGCCTTAGGATTTTACTTTTCTTTATGTGGGTAGGTTGCCTAGATTTTAAAGTTAAGTATTTGGTTTTTTGCTAAGTAGGTATAACGGCAATGCAAAAATAATGATCATGAACGTTTTTATTGTTGTATATTATGTTAAAGATCAGATTAAGATTATTAGAATCTTCGCAATTTTTCGTTTTCTACTATGTAAACAAAGCGATTTAGACCCAACAGGGTGCTAATCAGCGAACTATTAAAGCTAAGACTTCACGATTATGTGTAACAGAGATACAACGACGATTGTATGCTATTTTAAGTAAAAGTAAGCAAATACTCCCCGTTTTAATCCGCAGTCCGAACGTCAGCTGTTGGTTTTAGGTTACCGGTGTGTAACAAACACTGTGTATTACTTTATCTATTTACAGGAAAACAATAATCCTGAGTATTTATGCAGTAATACTACGTTTACACATAAAATTACACCTTAATTTTACTTAATTACTAATTAAAATTAATTTTAAAATACGGAACAAAAATTTTACATGTCACTCGGGCAGTGTTCGCAGCTTCGGGTAGGTTGATATGCTGGCGTCTGTACAACTAATTAAAGTTTTTATTGTGTTTTTACGTTCTGTAGTTTCTGTTCACCCCCATGGGAAGATGGCGTGAGTTTATGTATGTACTCGTATGTATGCAAATGAATATAATTTCTGAAACGAAACAATATATTAAAGTCTTTTTTTTAATGTTACATGCACTGAAAATTATTATTTTCTCTTGGGCACTCGTAAAATAATACAAATGATGAGTTATTCTGACTTGGCTTGTATTTATTTATTTATACTTCAAGCACATAAGTATACAGAGGCGGTGTATATTTTATAGACGCGCATATTAAGCAGGTAAGTGGGTGGCAGGGTGGCCGCAGACTCAGGCGGCGTCCAGACTTAGCTGTTCCATTATTAATATCGGCAAGAGTTGATAATAATCAAACATGTGTCTGATAATCATTTATAAATAATTAATAAATAAATAAATTCTTTTATTTCACCAAAAGCCATATCATTACAAAAACCCAAAACTAAGAGCTTAAAGGCTTAAATCTAGGTCAAAGTAATTTTTAATACTCTGACTCCTAAACTAGGTATGCCTGTGTCTTAGGAGTCAAAAATTATTGTAGAATCTTGAAACTTGAATATTCTATAAATATTGAAAGTTTGTCTCACATCAAGTTTTTAAAGTTGTCATCGCACTTACCAATATGAAAAAGTTTAAAAAAACTAAACGACCCAAACAGAAATCTTCCAGTCTGACGCATAAGCCTAAGTATTCTTAAAATAAATCACTCTTCTGACACCTCTTTTAAAAGTTTTTAACAAAGGCTGATCGTTGTTGAATACAAAACCTATGGAAATCTTAACACTTTGCGGGACACTTAACGCTCCTCGACTTAATAACGATAAAACTTCTATTCAGTCTCGTTCAGTGTCCTTCAATGTGTTAAGATTGTGCTGTGCTAATGGTGTTCTCTTCAGGCGGCTCCTTGAAAGTTTAAATTATGCAAAACACTCATTGTACGTCAAGTGGAGCAGTGAAGGATATACGACTAAGTTTGCGAGATGCCTGACCTCTTGTGTTCTAACTTCTAACTAGACAACCCTGCCACGTGCAGGCTGTAGGTTGACAATCCCAGTGACGGGTTCCTCAATGTCTCAAGTGTTGGAAATCAAAGTCAAATCATTTATTTTAAATAGGCACATAAAAGGCACTTTTCACTGGTCGCCCCTTTTAAAATCTTGTTTCGTATGGAGAAGAATGGGTAAGAATCTTCACCGTTACTCTTTTAAAATATTTCACAATATTTTTTATATATTAATTATTTAACTATGCGTGAAGACTATGCACCTAAAATAAAAATAAAAAAGCAACGACAGCCCTGATAGGACTTGCACGCTGTCAATTTATTTTGGTGATGGGCGTGATGGCAAAATGAAGGTACCTAGTAAGAAGTAATTTGTGTTCAAGTTAATTAAGTTTGTCTTCGGTGGATACTTTTCGTTTGTTATGTTATGGCTATTTTTGTTCGAAGTAATTAAGTAACTTCTTTTTGAAGTGTGCCTTTTTATCTCGGTTAGATACAAGATGTCGGTCTTCTACAGACTGTACTTCGGAGAGTGTGCGCAAGAGCTCCACAACCTGATCCCACCATCGCCCTTTTACCACCCAAAAACCAGACGTACTGCCTGCAGCGTACCATCCGCACTTGGTTGATATCCCGACGAGTCGTACTCAGCGCTTCTCCTTCACTTTTATTATGCGCACAGCCAAAGTGTGGAACTCTCTGCCATATTCTGTGTCCTCTCCCACATTTAACCCGACTGCCTTCAAATCAAGAGTGAACAGGCATCTTCTGGGCACGCACATTCCATCATAGACCTCATCTATCAAAAAAAAAATCACTTATTTAGCAATAAAAAAAAAGATAACATATCACACTGGTGTTTGAAGATTTTTCAGTGGTTATAATAATTGTATCTTCGTAGATTTCACATAATCGTGAAATCGACGTATCGTATCGTTATCGTCTTATTCGTGATCACAATCCTAATCAGCCTGTAACTACGAATAAGTAATGCCTATAATGTTCCCACTGCTGGGACACAGGCTTCCTCTCAGTGAGAGGAAGTGGGCCGTAATCCACCACGCGGGCCCAGTGCGGGTTGGCAGATGTCACATGTCTTAGAATTTTTGGTTCTAGGATATGCCGGTTTCCTCACGATGTGTTCCTTCACCGTTTGGAGAGCAGTGGTGATGAAATAATTTACACAAAGTAAAGTGACTGGGTTCGAACCTACGACCTACATACAACTCGTAAGTCGCGGCCGTTACCACTTGGCCACCACTGCACCTTATTCGTGATATTCATCACATATTTATAACATCAAACAATAGAGACCTATGGTCCTATGACTGCGTCGTTGGTCTAGTAGTGGCAAGCGCTACTGCTGCACATGAGGTCCTGGGTTCGATTTCAGGGTCGGGCAAAGTGTTATTGGAATTTTGTCAGCAGCAGCCCGGAGTCTGGATTTGTGCCTGGTTGATGTCAATAGTAATTAAATGGGACTTAAACATTAAAACTGGCGAAATGTACTATAGTTACTCCTCTGCCTAAACCTTTGGAAATACAGGCGTGATGTTATGTTATATTTATAATTGCTTGTTTCCCGATACATCTCGTCGCATCGCATTGCCTGCACTGTATTATTTCTCGGCTCCTAAAGGTCCTAGCGTGCTGTTAAATGCTATCAAATGCAAAAGTAATTTTTCAAATCCGACTGGCAGTTCCAGAGATTAATAGCGCGTTCAAACAAACAAACAAGCTCTTCAGCTTTATTATTAGTATAATATAATATAGATTATTAAATAGATAGGTAACGGATTTGCCACCCCTAGAGGACATCCTTCGTGTCCCTTACTAGGGCACGTGACATACTCGTACTTACGCAGTGAATTTAATTATGTCGATAAATATATTGATAAAGTTTGCGCGGTTTCAATGAAATTGATTGAATTTCTTCTCACTTAGCGTCATTCGACCTTGTGTTATTAATTCTTGTTTTAGATAATTATGTTTGCATATTAAATTAACTAAGACGTCTTTTGTTGGCAAGAACATTGAAAAGTTTATTAGTACCTTCTAGTGCAGGGTATTTCGGGCTTGATTAAAACTCTTAGAAGTGGCAAAGGCTTGAACCAAAGACCAAAGTTAGGTATTTACGAGTAATATCATGTCGTCGCGTCATGTTCGTGAACAGGCGCCGGCGTCGGTTGACACTAGTCATCTCTGAACAATGTAAAAACATAAAATGAAGAAATCATTCAAAAATGTTTTCTTCATTTTATGTTTTTAGATTGTTCTCACATATAGATAATAATGTACCCAGGATTTTGTAATATCTTGATTTAAAAGAGTTTTCTTCGAGTTTCTTGCCGTTCTTCTCCATAAGATCTACGTTTTGGAATGGGCATCTAACTTTACCATTCAAACTGACAGAGTCATTGAAAATACAAAAGTGCATGTAAATGGTTTAATTGATAAATGCTTTTGAGTTTGAGTCGCTCAAAAGCACTATCTAGTCTATTTTGAGAAAAGATCGATATAGGTATAGTAAATTTAAATAAAAAAAAAGCAGTTTAATCTGTATTTTTATATCTGCTAGTTAAAGTCATCATCATCTGCCTAGCCTTTTCCCAATTATGTTGGGGTCGCCTTCCAGTCTAACCGGATGCAGCTAAATACCAGTATTTTACAAGGAGCGACTGCCTATCTACAACCCAGTTACTGGGTAATGATACTCCTTAGTAAGACTGGTTGTCAGATTTTCGGGCTTCTGTCTACCCGTAACGACTGTCAAAGAATGACAGCCAGGACCAACGGCTAAACGTGCTTTCCCAGGCACGGAGGGGTCTCGGTATGTAAAGATGGCCGCCCATCCACAGACCAACCGAGGCAAGCGTAGCTTAACCTGATCGATCGACCTGTGCGGCTGTTTTTATTTAGCCACGGGCCCCTCTTCCCTTCTTCATCTTCTCTTTCTATCTGCTAGCTATAAGTATGTCATAATATCAAAAATCTAGGGAAAGTATTCTGTTATGGATTTAGTAGTTTTTGCGTACTCTATAGAGTAGTTACACAAACTGCTGAATTTCTGTCAGAATAATATAGTGGGGCAAACCTTATAAACATTTCTAGAATACATATATTTGAATGGGCTGAACCAGAGTTTACCGCCTCGTTGAAAGTTTAACCACTTTGTAATAAGTGCGCACTCTGGTAAAACTTTTTATTTGCATGTGCTTATTACGTCATGCTTTAATATTAATTCGTGTTATAATATTAAAACGATCTTCTTTTGTTTTTCGGCAAGATATACAGGGTGGCATGGACAAAGACGTGCAAACTGTAACCTATAATTTCAGCACACGATTCTGAACCAGTTATAAAAAAAAAATGCCCCATGTGGGTTGGTAGATGTCACATGTCTTCGAATTTTTGGTTCTACAACATGCCGGTTTCCTTACGATGTTTCCCTTCACCATTTTGATAGCAGTGGTGATGAATGAAATTTACACAAATTAAAGCGCATTTCTAGTTTCGAATCTACGACCTACAACTCGTAAGTCGCGGCTGTTACCACTAAGCCACCACAGCTCCATAATTCCAATAATAAATTTAAATTAGCTATTCAATGTCATCAAAGACTCTGTGTTCGTAGACTGTGGGAGAGCTTTAATATTATAGAGGTACCCATGAAGGTATATAATGTGTAAAACTCGAAGACAGCAGCTATTGGCGACGTTCATTCGTTCACAAATTCAATTAATAATGTTAGGACCAAGTTGAACGATATTGATTAAACTCGTTTGTACCTAATGAACTTTTAGGCAGTTCCTAAGGGCGCTCCGAAGTTTTAAGTGTGGCTATGATGGTAAAATAAGAAGAGTTGGATATAGCGGCTGTCTTTTTTTACCGTCGTGACATAGAAATCTCTTTTTATTTCACAAAAATAACTAATAAATCGACATTAATATAAAAGCCTTCCGTCCTTTCGTCGGAAATTATCAATGAATTCATTGCGACGTTAATCCTTTGATTAAAGCCATCGGCCGGGTTCAATCGAAAGATTGAAAGAAAAAAAATATTGTGATAAAAAAGGATAGGTATTTGTGTTGTGCACAGGCTTCTACTAACTACTCTTGGTTCTTAACTAATTACTCTTAGTTGTAAATTAAATGAATAACTAACTATAATACAAATAAATACAAAAGAAAATGACGTCGAAGTACTCATCCGCATCGCTGTCATCCGGAAACGTACCTACCTACGTACGTTTTTTTTTTGTTTTTCGGGGGAAACTTTCAAAAGGCGCCCGACCTCCGGGGAGTGTGGGATTTTTACCTCACTAAAACCACCCGGGTGGTCACCATGGCGCCCTTTTGCCACTCGTCTACTTATGAGGGTTATAAAAGGTAGGGATCAAATAATTCTCATCTAAGATAGCTGAGTATGTTTACAGAGATTACCATTCGTATCTGTATTTATTTAGGGTATTGTTCAGAGTCAAATTTAATTAGCTAGCGAAACTCCACAGACGGTATGTATCGTTAACTCAACACGATAAAAAAAAAAAAGTAAATTAACGATTTTTTTTTTGTGTGGTCACCGACCGCAGTTAGTGCAGTCACTTGAAATATCTGTGTAAACCTCAAAAACGTGATTGGTAACTCATCATCATCTGCCTAGCCTTTTCCCAACTATGTTGGGGTCGGCTTCCAGTCTAACCGGATGCAGCTGAATACCAGTATTACCAGTATTTTACATGGAGCGACTGCCTATCTGACCTCCACAACCCAGTTACTGGGTAATACGATACCCCTTGGTAAGACTGGTTGTCAGACTTTCGGGCTGCTGACTACCCGTAACGATTGTCAAAGATCCACGAATGACAGCCGGGACCAACGGCTTAACGTGCTTTCCGAGGCACGGAGGGGACACGGTATGTAAAGATGGTCACCCATCCACAGACCAACCGCGGCAAGCATAGCTTAACCTGATCGATCGACCTGTGCGGCTGTTATTATTTAGCCACGGGCCCTCCGTGATTGGTAACTATATTAAAAAAAAACATAATATTTTCTCAACTTCAAGTAACAACATAATCCGTGGTCGTTGAACCCCAAGAAAAAAACATCAACACGTCTACAGAGTTTCGCTAGCTAATTTAATTTGACCCTTTTTACCTAAGTCTGTGAAAGGATAAATCTTCAAGTGATAAAAATAATATTAGTAGTATTCCAAATGATTAACCATTTTATCACTGGGCCGCGACTAACGAGTGTAGGTCGTAGGTACAAACCCAGTCAGATGTGACATGTGACAAGACATGTGTAAATTATTTCATTACCACTGCTTGCAAGAATCGTTACGACACGTCCTAGAACCGAAAATTCGAAGACATGTGATATCTCCAACCCGCATTGGTCCGCGTGATAGATTACGGCTCACTCCCTGTCACCGAGAGGAGGCCTCTGTCTCAGCAGTATGTGGGAATACTATAGAAGTACCTACCTATAGACTGATTATGAACTATTTATCATTGTCACCTAATAACACCAAAAATCATTATTACATCTCAATTTAGCAATAGCAACCATGTAATTGATATCTGATTTACATTCAAATACCTTCAGTTCGTGACTTAACTATGAAGCTAGCTTCATTTACTGGCAGACGGTCTACGTGACAGGTAATCTGTCCATCTATTCAGGCACGAGAGACGTGCTATAGCAAAGTATGGCTCGTTATATTGCACTAGTTTTTCAATCTGCTAGCAGCGGCCGCGTCTGCAGACACGCTATTATGCTCTCCTAGTAATCAATGTTCTGGGAATCTCTTTTATTGTCTAGGAAAAGGCAGTTTTACAGTCTAGATATATTCTGATAATAATTATGTTTAATAAGAGATCTCTTTACCGACTCGACTTTTTAAACAACCGATCACTTGGTTGATTTAATAGGTATTCTTTAATAATTACAATTTGCAATTACAATGTTAACCTAATTAATTTGATTCAATGGTACATTAATTTAACAAACCATCCAAAACCCTGAAAACTTAATTAGAAACGGCAGAAAATTATGAAAGCGATAAGGCCGCCCATTGCATATTTTGTAGTAATTGATGGATATTTCTTATTTTATGTAATTTTGTGGTGTACAATAAAGTATCATGTATAAATAAATAATAAATTATGAACTTTTATAACTAGAAAACTCTAGAAAAATATTCTGACAAATAAATGGACTACTCGTATTGCTGTTTATTTTAATGGCACTTATCTCCGTCTTCTAGCAAGTTTGTGTCAAATAATCTGGCGGATTTGTAAACGATCCATCACGTGGTGTTTAAAATAGTTCAGTGGGTATTTGTATTTGAACTACCTGTCGATATTTTAGGATTGATGACGCCAGCACATCAAGCTACCCGAAACTGACAAATTTTTCCAATCAACTTTGAACCTTATTCTTTAGCGATTAAGTTGAAAATCTATTAAAGAAATTTGACAGATTTTAGTAACTTGATGTGCTGGCGTCTGTACATAAAGAAGATTAAAAAAAATACAGATGGGGCTGCTTTTCCCATAATCTGAAGGATTTTCTGCGAGGGAGTAGGTAATCTGGATTACTTTAAGTAAGTCCATCTAGAAAGTACCTTATAATAATGGTTCTAACAAAGAGGTATTTTTAACGTTCTTTACAAATGGATTTAAGAATATAAAAGCCTTTGATCATGAGAAAGCAGATTAAAGTCTGATTAAAGTTACCTTTTTTTGTTTGCAGCATCATAATATTGAACCAATGACAACAGCTCATCGCCCCTTATGAACAGTAAGTTCCAGTAATCTCTGCTACATGTTATGACTCATAAACTAGCTGCGCCCCGTGGTTTTACCCGCATAAGTCTTGATCCCGTGGGTAAGTCGAGATAAGAGTACCTATCTTATATCCTAAAACAGGTCATGGTTTATCCATGTGCCAAATTTCATCCAAATCCGTTGAGCCGTTTTAGCGTGAAAGCTTAACAAACATATAAATAAAAAATCTAATCTTTTCTCTTTCTAATATTAGTGTACCTAAATAGAGATGCTGCTGTAATCACCACTATGGGCCGACTGACTAGATGTAGATATACCTATAGATGAATTGTAATAAAAACGAAGTAAAGATTAAAAAAGTAGTTTTTTTTTTGTTCTAGGAATTGAGAGACAACTTATTGTCAAGCGTTAAACGATTCTAAAATCACACCAGCACATTCTTGAACAAGTATAATAAACTCAAAAACTTCAGTTATTATAATTCAGTGTGAAACTTCGATATTATTCTCGTCGATGCAAACTCGAAGTCACGCTCAATGAAGAGCTCTTAAAACTTTATTTACTACTTTCGCCGTAACTCTGCGACGGTCATTATGAACAATCTCCGGCGCGCGGCGTAGGTGTTCCATTGATTGTTATAAACGCTTTTAATTTTATTTAAAGACGTTATCTGAGATCGTAAAAGCTCTTAAGTTAATTTAAGTGATATTTTATAGAATACTGTAGTTATTCCACTGCTTAGATTCCTTACATAATCAGCCTATAATGTTCCCACTGCTGGGACACAGGCCTCCTCTCTGTGAGAGGGAGATAGATTAGATTCCTTAATATTCCTTTACTTTTTGTATGTATAAATTCATTGAATATAACATGGCATATCAAAGGCATTGTCAACTTAACGAACGGTGTTGAGGATTCAATTTCAGCGGCAGCCAAACCACCAATGCTTGGTAGAAACACAAATTGCGGTTGTATTTTCCCAGGTGAGTCCGTTTGTGGATGAGTGTGTTTATTTTTTTGGTACCCAACCTCATCAATATCATCATTAGCTGTCAGCAGTCCACTGTTGACATACCTATGTCTCTCCAATCGCACGCAATGCAGCTCGATTTTCGGCAATTCTCATCCAGCTGCTACCAGTCACCGTGCAAAGATCGTCTCTCCAGTTAGCCTGAGCGCGTCCTATATTATATACGTTTGCCGATTCCCGGTCTATACTCAAAAACATATTTAGCCCAAAGGTCTCGGTTCTATGGCTATTATGGCTGGCTCATTCCTGCTTCAGCTTGATTATTCTGTGTGTAACTAACCTGTCAGTCATGAATTTACCACGTACGCAAGTTGCTTATCTCACGTGAAAGAGGAATTGAAAAGCCACTCAAACAAGAAAGGTCGCTTCGTAAATCACTGAACACCTTCCATACGAATGCCCTTATACTATATTGATAACTTTTATAATTCCGATCCCACCTAAGTTCGCCCACGTCGTGTTACTTTGAAATCAAACACTGCTAACTTCGGTATTTTTAATTACAGGTCAACTTAAACATCGAAAAGATAAATTATGGAAAAAGTTTGTTTGTTGTTGCCCAGGCTGTTCTGTTAAGTTTTAAAGAGTTGGTTTTTCCTAAAGAACAACAGGACATTTTTTTTGGTAAAAGATCCATCTTTCACAACATAATAAAAAAAAAAAAAAACTTGAATTATTCATTTATTCACTGACAGACAACGCACAGCCTGAACCGCTGGGTCTAGAAACATAAAAGGGATTTGAGGATCCGTGGCATACCGGCCACATAATTATAAAGTGTCACGATTCCGAGTTGAACGTTCACGGAAACGAGTTACTACGGGGTTTGGTCTTGTTATGTTTTTTTATTATTATTTTATTAATATATCCAATTTTTTTATGTTATTTTTTTGTTTGCGTTGATGTCAGCTATCAACTAACAGCTATTTTTTTTTAAACAAATCTTTTGTCTTTGTAATTAATCTCTTAATTAACTATTTACACTATCTACTAAATTAAAAGACTAACTAACTAGCTATATAAATAAAAACAAAAGGATATTTAGGCGTCGAAGTACCTACTAAAATCGATTTATAAGTTCACTCGTATCTTGCGTAGAAGCAATTTTTAAAATGGCGCGACAGTAGGTATTATTTTCCATATAAAAATCTTCAATCCCTTTTTGCACATGATTTTCTTATATATAGAAGTTGAACACAATGAACAAACGATTGTTATGAAAAGAGGTGTTATGACAAAGTGTGGTTTTCGCCACACGTCATTAGATAATCGTGACCACACGTCGTATGCAATATCTACTAAACTTATGATTGCGCCACACGTCATTAGATATCGTCGTAGGTATGACCATACGTCATAGGTATGCAATACTAAACTTAGTTTATATACAGACAAACATTAAAATTCCTTGAATTCGTCGTTTATGTTATGCAGTTTTAAAAGGTAGGTATAATGTTGCCGCGATGAGCGATTCGAATTCTTTTGTAAATGGATCAACCAAGGCTCAAAACCCATCTAAATACCCTTATTGTTCCTTCACCCGAATTTTTTTATCATTTTTATTTTGTCACTGTTGCTATAAATAAAATCCCATCCTTTCGTGAAAAAAAAAAACAGATTCGATTTTTTCATCCTGCTAAGCACAAACTGAAAGCTTAGCTAGATTTACGAGACAAATAGTTGAATTATTACATACGTTTTTGTTGTTAGCAACTCAGAAACATTTATGTCGGGCACATTTCACATGGCGAGTTAGTAAGATGTTATTTATGGTCGTAAGGCGGCACTGCACAATACATTACGTTGTATAAAGGATGATTTCCATCAAACGGCTCGCATCGCATCGGATCGGAACGGATTTTAAAATATTTAAACGATATTAAATAGTGTACACAGTATTTAAAGGCTATATTACCAAGCCGCGCATATAGCAGCTTGACCGTGGGCGTCTTCCGCGACACGCGATCCAATCGAATCCTTTTGGCTGTCGTCCAATTTTTTTTTTCTCTTCTGTTTTCTGATTATATTCTTCTTCTAATGCAATAGCCAACAATACTACGTCAACTTCAACCATTTTCTAAAATTAGAACACGTCAATACGGTAGGAATGAAACTATTTGACTAGGCGTACGGTACGTGACGGACGCGATGGGCTGTCGCCGCATCCGTTCGTATCCTTTCCGATCCGATGCGATGCGAGTCGTTTGGTGGAGATCATCCTTTAATGTTCCGTGTCACACTGGCGCAAGGCCAGAAATTAAGATAGAAAGAGAAGAATTAGTATATACGGTTGCTTTTGTTTTATTTATTTACCAACTTCTGTCCGCGACTTCGTCCGCGTAAAATTACTTATTTTAACATAGAATATATCATATTATGACACTCGAAAATACTGTAAGTAGTGTTTTAGTAAAATAATTTTCAGAATCGGATCAGTAGTTCCTAAGATTACCACTTACTTATACACATCCATATTAACTCTTTATAATAGGTATAAAGTAAAGTAGAGATTAAACATTTTGCACAAGTACCTAAATGAAATATTGTACAAAGGCGGACTTAATGTCCAGACATTAAGTCCGCCTTTGTACAGAAATAAATACTACCAACTATATATAGTTGGTAGTATTTATTATACAATGTTTTCAGGTTTCACACTTAATTGACGGGAAAATTCTCAGAAATATGTTGATATTTTTTTCGTTTCTACTGCATTAAATCAATTTTTGAAAGTACACAATTAATTTTCATTATGTGTTTGTGTGTATGGTTGTGTTTTAATTAGGCCTGTGGTTTAATGGTCGCGGCGGCGGCGATCGATCTGCGGAATGAAGTTATGGTAGAGGATGGTGCCACGGTCAATTGGTGGATGGGGAATTTATATTGAGTTACATAACATTACGCCTGTATGCTCCAAAGGGTTAGGCAGAGGTGTACTTGTAGTAGGAACACTTACATTTTGCCAGTTATGTTTAAGTCCCATGTAATAGGGGGCGAGCCTATTGCCATCAACTGGGCAGAAATAGACTCCGGGCTACTATTGAGAAATTCCAGATGGAAAAATAAAATAACAGTTTGCCCGACCCTGGAATGGAACCCAGGAGCTTGCTCAGCAGTAGCGCTTGCGACTACTAGACCAACGACCAACATTGAGTTACGAACCTTAGGAGATTTCTAAGTTGATCTCTACGAGCATAATACACTTCTTTGTCAATGACAAAATGCGGTAAAGTTCTGCATCTGGTAAACCCAAATACAAAGATTCTATCTCAAGAGAAATATAATATTGCATAACGGGGACGTGAGCTAAGCTATATATAAATTTTCCATTCCCTGAAAGTGAAACGAAAGTTAAAAGAGCTTAACATGGCTGGACCCGAGCCAGCCTCCATTCCTAAAGATATCTTTACGACTGGCTTGCGTCTCTAAAGATGTTGCAAATGGAGATATTATGTTTCAAATCCACTTTATTTACTCGTAAGTTGCTGAACAATATTGTGGTACGATGAACAAAATGTTATGTGGCTATACTTAAGTGGCTGTAAACTATGGTTATACTATGAGAAGCTTGAAGGAATAAAATAAATAAAGAAAAATGTTTATTTGGGACAATACCTTACGCAAGGTGCACATTTGAGGGCACGCCGCGATAGCAGCGGTAAGGCCCCTCTTTGAGGAGTGGCTAGAGAGGCGTCACGGCGTCCTCACCTACCGCCTGACGCAGGTCCTCACCGGACACGGATGTTTCGGGAGGTTCCTGCATATTATCAGGCGGGAGGAAACGCCCGGGTGTCACCATTGCGAAGATCGCCCAGAGGACACGGTGGAGCACACGGTGGAGGTCTGTCCCGCTTGGGCAGAGCACCGCCGTGTCCTCGTAGAGGCGATCGGCAGCGGCGGCGACCTCTCGCGCCCGGCCCTGGTCCAAGCCATGGTCCGGGGCGAGAGGGAGTGGGAGGCAGTCACCTCCTTCTGCGAAGCAGTCATGCTAGCGAAGGAGGTGGCGGGATGGGCGAGGGAGAGAGCGGAGAGAGCCGCCCGTCCCAGCCGCCGCGGAAGACGCCCCGCGTGACGACTCCCGGCCACCGTAGGCGCGGGCCTGCGGACGGCGAGTAATGGGTAGCTCGCCGTCCGATCAGGACCAGGCCCGTGCCGGACGGCGCGTATGTGTTCCACGCGCGCCTCAAAGAGATGTCAGCATGTAAGGAGGGGCCCGACAGGGCCGAAGACTGCCGGGGCAGCGGGATTGTCCGAAAGGGTTACCGCTGCCCCGGAACATAAAGGGCTAAGGAAGGAACACGGATGGGTTTTAGTCAGTAAGAGTCTGACACTCCCTTCCGCTCCACCCAGAGCGGGAGGGGTCATTTCATGATTTCCCATCCTTAAAAAAAGAAAAAAAAGTTGCACATTTGAACAAAATTAAAAACCAACCTAAAATAAAAATACAGGGTTATGTGCCTTACGGTCGTGATAAATTGGTGCATCTCAGCAATAATGCCAGACAGACGCTGTCTGACGATGATTTTCAAATGAAGATTCATTTGAACATACGGACGATTATCTACAAACTCATTTTTATGTTACGTATTTTTTCTTTTCCTAGAAGCAGCCAATAACGCCCGTAATTTACAAGCGAATGACGTCACTAAAACGTTATTTATGGAAGTAAGTTGGTGTGTTTTCCTGGAGAGCGTTTTTTGACAGCATAAAGTCAAACCCCACTGCCATTATTTTATGACGGCCGCTACTGCCACCTTCTTGGGGCCACCGTTCCTTTAGGAAACGTACCTTTATTATGTTCGTTGTAAAATAAAGATGAAGTTGACGCCTTTTGAAATAGCAAGCGGAACTACTAGAAGGAAAAAGAAAAAAATATATATTAAGGATGCAATAATTATTAATAAATAATATAATAATTAATCAACAAAAAAAAATATTTCATAAAACAGGGCTTCCTCTCTCCTATCTTTTTGCTGTGCCCTACAGGGTCCATAATGATCTAAATTATATAGTTACCACCTAAGTACACATTATGGTAAAGCATTTAGGATATTGGGTATTGAGTAAGGGCGTTTTTATACCCGAATGTGCAAACATAACCAATGTTACTTGTACGATACCAGCCTAAAGACGGGTGCGGTAAACTGATAAAAATAGTGAACAAGCGTTCCTAACGTTGACCTCTTTACGAAATCAGAATATTCAGCAATAGGTAAGTACCTACAAATCAGAATCTGAAGCTAGCTGACCCGGCAAACTTCTAACTTTGTACAAAATGTATGAGAAAATGAATTATCTTCATTTCTTTTTCATAAACTTTTATGTTTTAATAGTTATTCTGCTATTCAGGGCGGAGACAAATCCAACAAATCAAAGATCATAAAAATCGGTCCAGCCGTTCTAGTTATAAATGGAGTAACTAACCCGACTTTGTTTTTTCTATGTAGATTTTCTGTTGGTGTGAATTTATTCAGTAAAAATCCATAAGTCGTCTTTTACGACGCCTACTGAAAGTGGTGGTATATTTTTGGCTGAGGTCCAAACGACTACAGTAATATTAACTAATTTTCGTTTTACCTATATTTTTATTCATACATTCAGGGGCAGTGAAAAATCGGTTAAAGGTTTTCAAATAGTAGTATTTAGAGTTAGAATTCAATTGAATGTGAATTCCTAAACACGTACGATTAGGTAGTGTTTAGGGTGTTTCACGCGAAATTAGAACTTACATTTTTGCAATTTTCAGGTCACTATCAGGTTGTATATACATAAATATAAATTGCGACCGAAAAAATATTTATTTTTACAATTATAATCATAAAAATCATCAATACAACTCTCTAAGTTCATGTATATAATATAAGTACCATATTTTGAGGCCAATTCTAACTCAAGGAGTTGTATTGCTGATTCTAATGATTATAATCCTGTAAAGTCATATTTCTTACGGTCGCGAATCATATTTAAATCAAAATACAACCTGACACTGACCTTCAAATTACAAAAAAACTTAAGTAAATTTGAGGCTCGACGAGTCACAAGGTAACTTTCTTTTTTCTCCTCAAATAAGTATTTCTTTTAAATTACAAAAATACCATGACGCTTTTTCAACGTTACCGAAACGCTTTTAATTTGAAATTGGCTCCAAAAGAAATTAGTCTAGTTGTCATTGGATACCGAATTAATCTTTTTTAGGGGAAAGGTTTTATAACTTTCGTTTCTGTTTCGTTTTTTGTATCATTCGTGTTTGAGAGCCACTTAAACTTATGAAGGGCACGTCGTTTGACATTTTCAGTGATTGGTCTCATTGAGAATGTAAAAGTTTTAAATGATCCTAGTGTAGGTTTGGTCATGTTTGAGGGAACGCAATAGAAGCATATAGTGACCTTATTGGTGATGTGAAAATGTTCTTCACTAACTTTTTATCCTGCTTATGCGTATGAAGTTTCATTAAAATCGGTTCATTCATTTCGAAAAACAAGGGCTTGAAAGTTTGTATGAAATGTCGTAGGTACGTCGTAAACGCTTTTAAGGGCCTATACTACCTCAAATTGCTTAGGATGATCCTTGGTTATGTCGAAAATACAGCACTAATTTTGAAATCAATATATGGTAAAGTTGAGGATTAATGTAAGGTACTATGTTTGACGAAAACACGATTCCATAAAATTTTCTCGATAGAAAAAAAATCCACAGTTACCTCGAAACTGAAAAATAAACCGCTGTTATTAAAAAAATACTTCAAATTTGATCAGAAAACTTTGTATAATAACTAAACTAACTATAAAGCAGCGACTATGTTTTTAATTTTTTTTTAATTACAATTATTTTCGCCGTAAAAAGCAAAAACCTAAACTATTGGCGCTGCCTGCCGCCCAGCACCGCACTCTGTCTCGCTCACACCTAGTCCGCGAGAAGTATCGTGCGAGCGGGACAAAGAGTGAATTTTAGCTGAGGTAGTATGGGCTCTTAATCTGGAAATTGTTTGAATTAACAATTAGTATGTTTTATTAAGTAATTATTGCAAGCTATTCTCAGAATATGCTTGAAAGGTAAAATCAGGAATGACATTATCTGGAAAAGAACCGGAGTTACCAACATGGCTTGCAGAGTAAGCAAACTGAAGTGGCAGTGGGCTGGCCATGTTTGTTGAAGGACCGATGGCCGGTGGAGCTGACGAGTCCTGGAATGGAGACCGCGTATCGGCAAGCGTAGTTTGGGACGCCCCCCAGCTAGATAGACAGACGAACTAATGAAGGTGGGTGGTGGGACAGACCGGATGCGGAAGGCGGAGGACAGGGTGTTGTGGCGCAGCCTGGGAGAGGCCTAATGTCCAGCAGTGGACTGCGATAGGCTGAGTTGATAGAAATAATAAGTGATAATTTATGGTATTACGGATAGTAAGTACTACGGATAGTACTTTAACAATATTATTGTTTTGGTTGGAGTGCTTTCTACGCAAAATATTATATTTAAAGAAACGAAACCTTCTCGTCTTGTGTTTGTGCTCGCCAGCTCCTCTTACATTTTTTAATACGCACCAAAATCTGACGAGGCCTTGTTTTAAACTGTTTTGCTTTACTTCGACAAAATGATGAGTTTGTCACTTTTCAAATACTTCAATTTGAGGTTTTCCGTTAATCTAGCCAGCACCCTAATCGCGTAAAACACAATCAATCACAATCAGAATAATTTTGAATCCTTTTTTTTTTGTAATCCATTGCTTCATAAAACTGTTCAAAAAAGTCTGCTCAACAACGTAAATATCGCAATGAAAGTTGTTGAACTGTCAAAATAAAACCCATTCTTACTGTTAGTATTTTACGCAATTAAGTACCCGCTGATTTACCTAAAGACACAACCGGCTGGGTATCCACTACAGAAATGACTGATTCCAATAAAAATAGGAAGCATTCTGTATAATCTGTCCTTTGTACAAAATAATAAGTCTTTTATCTGCACATTAAGTATATTCTGTACCGTACCTACTTAGTTTTTGCCCGTAGCTGGGCCCGCGTGGATGTCGGAAAATATCCCACAGAAACGTACTATCGGGATTCAAAGTACCCTATGCGTTAATCCGAGTTATAAACTATCTGTGTGCCAAATTTTATCCAAAAACGTTTAGCTGTTTTTTCGCCAATCCGGAACATACATCCAGACAAACGGACAAAAATTCTAGAAACTACTTACTTATATTTTTCTGCATGAGACTGGTTCCCACACCTTAACTATTTTTCAATGTACAGTTTTGAATTCACCACAATTTTATTAAATATAGAAGACTAGCTTTTGTCCGCGGCTTCGCCCGCGCGGAAGTCAGAAATTATCCCACGGGAACGTAATAACGGGACAAAAAGTATCCTATGTACTATAACAATATGCAATGTAATTTTAATAAAATTGGAATATAAATGTTAAAACATTTTTGTAAACAACATTTTTGGTATTGCCATCCTTTGCTAGAACATGAAGATTTTGTGGGCTGGATACTCGTGAGCACGCCACTTACAATTTATTGCCCATGGGAAAAACAGACGCCCTGCATCCTAAAGTCCGTAAAATCGAAGAGCTCTGCTCTTCGGTTTTAGCCGCCCTGAGAGACGCGTGGCGCTCCGCATCTAAAATCTGCCGAGCTTGAGTCTCCTCCAAGGTCTCGGCCTCCCTAAGAGATGCGTGGCGCTCCGCATCTAAAATCTGCCGAGCTAGAGTCTGCTCCAAGGTCTCGGCATCCTTAAGAGATGCGGGGCGCTCCGCATCTAAAATCTGCCGACCTTGAGTCTTCTCTAAGCTCTCGGCAGCCCTAAGAGACGCGTGGCGCTCCGCACCTAAAATCTACCCAGCTTGAGTCTGCTCCAAGGTCTCGGCATCCCTAAGAGATGCGTGGCGCTCAGTATCTAAAATCTGTTGAGCTTGAGTCTGCTCTAAAGTCAAACGGGCCTGAGACTGCTCTTCAGATTCTTGCGTTCTAGTAACTTTCACGGCTCGAGCTCTGCTAGAGCTACGCGCTAAATCCGATTTACGCTTGCGAGGCATGTCAAACAAACTTAATGAACTTAAATTATACACTACTCGTACTGATGGTTAACAATAAAGCTACAATACTTATAACTACAATTTAGACAACCTTACCTACAACAAAGCACACTAAGTGCAAAAGAAAATATTTTTGAAACCTTATTGAATAGACTAATTATAAAACAACATATAAATAAGAATTATTAACTTCTAAAATAATAGAGTCAACGGAGACAACTAAAAACTTTTAAGATCGTGAATCCAATATTGACACTCGTCAACTGCGATCAACGGAAGTTAGATAGAGTAGAGATTTAGAAAACACTCCACCGAGAAGCGAGATCTCCTACTTCCGACCTCGTAGCGCCTCGTACCACCACGAACTAAAAAAAAAACCGGCCATATACGTGTCGGACCACGCACAATGAAGGGTTCCGTAGTTGGAACGAATTTATCCCAAGAACAAACTTAACATTGTAGTTGAAAACATGTTCTCTCATACATTCCAACTGAAAATGTAAGTTTGTACGCACAATATTGAGAGATTTACCATGTTGTTTCAAGATCATAGACTTCTTATTAATTTTCCTGTAATCTATAGGTATAGAACTATTTTCTGTATTTTTTTTCAAAATTTTAGGCTCAGGAGTTTCGGAGATAAGGGGGGGGAATGGTAAATTACACGTCTGTGTTTGGGTCACAGAGATTCATATGTGTACCAAATTTCAACTTAATCGGTCCATAAGATTCGGAGCAAATTGGCTGTGACAGACGGACAGACAGACACACGAGTGATCCTATAAGGGTTCCGTTTTTTCCGTTTGAGGTACGGAACCCTAAAAACACATCCGAATGTAGCGCGGTGTCGGTAACAGTGTCGAGAGTTCAATGGTTTTTTCCTATCTCAAAAAATGCCCAACGCGCCTAAAGAAGTATCCACTTCAAAAATCCGATCGAAATTTTTTTTCCGAGAAAATCGAGAAATGTACACAACCCACAACGAAGCGAAGAGAAGAAACAATTAAATTCAATATAATTATTTCAATTATCTACGAATTAGCAACGATTTTTTTTAGAAACGAACGGCCAATCTAACACGACTCCAATACGTTGCATGAATAAGGGTCACTATCCTCACCTGCGGAAAGACCTAACACTGCGATTCAGAAAATCATGTCATTTGCACAACGCCATCTATCGAGCACATTGGTAAAGCAAGTAGTGATAACTTTTGACCGAGTGGACCGATTTTAATGAAATAAAGACTAAATGCCACCTCCAGATACAGACTATGATTATTTTCCAATCCCTTAAAAATCTCCTTATATATTTACACAAAAATGTCAATATTACATGTGAATTCTAAAATCATCCCCTATTTTATCCTTTTGAGGGATCATTTTAGAAAAACGACGAAATAGGTAGTTCATTATTTGTTACCAAAAGCATAAATTTGAATTTTCATATCCCTAACTTAAGAAATAACAGGTTTCCCATACAAACTTTCATCCCATACAAACTTTCATCCCCTATATCCCCCACTTTAGGGATATTATTGAGACAAGAAGTAGCCTATGTCCTTCCCCGGGATGCAATCTATCTATCTGCCAAATATTATCGAAATCCGTTCAGTGGTTTAGGCATGAAAAGGTAAAAAGGTTTAGGCATGAAAAAAAAACAGACAGACAGACAGACAGACAGAGTTACTTTCGAATTTATAATATTAATATGGATACAGGATCGTATAAGAACTCAAAAAAAAAAAAGGTTCATTAGAAAACCAGCGACAGACAGCATCTGTCTGGCATTAATGCTGAAATGAACCTTTTTGGCGCAACTGTGAGGCACACACTATTGTTGTTTGAAACATTATTTTTATTTTATTAATTTTGTGTTTCACGAACTGTGTCCAAATAAACTTTTTCTTTCTTTTTTTACTTTATCATGATTTTCATTCCCGTAGGTATATACAAAATACACAAGTGGATCTGTACATAATATGTAATTGCTCATATTGCTATAAAAACGGATACATACATAACATTAAATAATCCGTCTATAATACTCCCACTGCTGGGACACAGGCCTCCTCCATGTGAGAGGGAGTGCGCCGTAATCCACCACGCGGGCCCAGTGCGGGTTGGTACCTAGATGTCACATGTGTTTGAATTTTTGGTTTTAGGACATGCCGGTTTCCTCACGACGTTTTCCTTCACCGTTTTGAGAGCAGTGGTGATGAAATAATTTACACAAAGTAAAGCGCCTGTCTGGGTACGAACCTACGACCTTACAACTCGTAAGTCGCGGGCACAACTGTTCTGAATAAAGTCGTAAGTACTAGGTATTAGTACTTCTCTCTTTAAAGCTTAATTACAGGTATATTTTTTTAATTTTTTTTTATTGTTTAAATAATCAAAACATTATACAAATATTCATACTAAGACCGTGTTAATTTTAGACTTTTATGTTAATACCTAATGAATTTACGTAACAGACGCGCCTACGTATTCTCCTAACAAACTACCTGAGGGGCAATTCTGGTAATTTTAAGAACGTTCACAGTCTGATCTCAGTCTCAATCTGTCAAAAATACCTCAAATTATTTACTTAACCACAACAAGCCCCTCCTTTTGTTATGGTTCAATAGAAAAAATCATCATAATAACGGGAAGAACAAGTGACTCTCGGCTTCGTTAAAAGGATATTTATGCGGGTATTAACATCAGCTCGTAGACTACATAAAATTGTTAAAATGGCATTCAATAACAGTATATTTTAAGCAGATTAACCTTCCGACCTCAATTAACGAGCAACACCGATGTCCTAAAGTTAAGAACTGATCTTCATAACCTTTCAAACAAGAGCTTAGTTTGTACAAAAATGGCCGGACCCTTTACACCGATTTAATAGAACTAAAAAGCTTGTTCAACTAAATCTGTTTACCTTTCTATTTTACTTTGTATCCTTTTTATTAGAATATTTTAGTTGCGTCTTATCTATAAAATTTTCCTGTCAAGTTATTCTGTAAAAATCTCACTGTGAAAACTCGGGTAAAGTGAGCTGTCATTCCATCTGCTATATTTTTTTTTACAAAATAACACTGTAAGTCTGCGCGCGACGTTTGACCTTCAAGATTATATCCCTGCCAGCACTTTTAATCACTTTCGGCTTAATGATGGCGATTATTTACTTTGGAAAACACGGAACACAACACACTCTCTTGACATCTGACATAATCATCAAGATGGCAGAAGACGATAATTTCCGCGCACAAAGATTAGAGAGGGACTGACACAATTGACAGCTCAGTTCAAGCTCAGTTCAACTAAGTTTTCACGGTGACACATTTTTTACAGAACAGACTGGCATGTATAGAAATAAATACAAAAGATAGTTGGCGACCTCAGACAATAAACGATGACAATCTTCGATAGCCAAGCCAAAGGATAGTTGAATTCTAGATTCAAAAATCGTTCGTATTTACATTATTTGAAATAAAGTACAGTGAATCACAAAATTGCCTCCGAAAGTGTTCTACTAATGAAAACTAGTTAGGTAATTAATAATAGTTATCTAAAACCTTTAAAACAAATGGGATTATAAATTCATAATAAGCTCAAGTACAATCCAAAATATTCCTCGACGTTTGTGTCTGTGCATACTAAATTGCCATAACCCGTCGAATGGTCACGTAAACCGCAAATATCCTTCTCATTATCTTCATTGCAGTCTTGTATAAAGGAATTATGTACAGTCGTGTTTGTTTAAAAGTTGATGTGAAAACGTCTTAGGTTTAAATAGAATCACAGTTGCTACTGATTTGCCTTCTAGAATATTCCAAGCACGACTTAGGTATTTCTTTGTAAAAAAGTTATCGTGGGTACCGTCAGATATGCTGAGGATAAAGTATATAAATAGGAATGCAAAGAAAAAATCCAGCTGGATTTTGTGGAATGCATAATAAGAGATGAAATACTTATTGCGTGGCTGTTGTGAATGCAATTCTATTTGAAATGTTTTAACTTAACTAATTTAATAAAAGCTACAACTTAAAATAAATCTGTGATGTGACCCAGTGGCAACGGCCTCGACTTACGAGTTGGAGGTCGTTGGTTCGATCCCAGGCAGGCTTTACGTGTAAATAATTTCATCACCACTGCACTCAAAACGGTGTAGGAAAACATCGTGAGACGACCGGCATGTCCTAGAATCAAAAATTCGAAGACATGTGACATTCACCAACCTGCCCTAGGCCCCCGTAGTAGATTATGGCCAACTCCTGCTTAACAGTCCCTATTAATCTGCTTGATAATTCAGAATAGTTTCATATAGGGATTTAGATGATCTTAAATTCTGCTTTACCTTACAAGCTTTGCCGTTTAGATATTATTATAGAAGTAAGACAGGTCAGTAAGTGTATCAACCCACTGCTGGGCAAAGGCCTCTCCCCATGACTTCCAGCTCTTTCGATCCCTTAGGATTACCTGATATTTTATTTTTAGGTAATTTAAATCATAATGTGGCATCACAGCTGAAATGGAAAAAATGTCAACGAACTTATGGAGACCACAGTTCATAGAAATCTGTGATCATTATTTGATCAGCACTTAATTATTCAGGATATTTCTTATAAACGTAAATCAGTGATTTTTTAGTCTGGTACCTTACTTTGATAAACTTATACTCTACACTTGTGATAAATAAGCAAGTAAGACACCATGCAGCAGATTCAACTTCCACTAAGTAAACAACATCCACAATATGTAACATAATTAACGCAAGACCCCAATTAGAGTATTGAGTTAAAAGCATAATACAATGAACAAAACTTAATTTTGACTTTAAGTCTCTATTATTATTAAGAAAATCGTGTAACACTATTTTATGCATTTAAAATTGAGTTCTAAAGCTTTGAAATAAGATTTTATTTTCTTTGGCTCAGTCACCGGTCAGTATGGCAAAATATGTACATGTTACCGGTAATCTGTATAATTCAGGTATTCTATACAATACCTAGGCAATGTATAGAATACCTGAGGCGTCCAGGCAACGTATGAAATATTATGAATATTAGTGTCCGTTACATACTTTACCTAGGTAATGTATACATTTCCCAGGGATTGTATAGAATACCTGCTGGTTCACCGGCAATATGTAAAGTAAATAGATTTGGTCTGTTTTTATCAATGTTATGTAAGTACCATGGGAGAAACGAACATCTATACACCGTAAGGACTACGAGTGTCTTGCTTACAACACACGGCCGCTATAGTATTAATTTATTTTATATTCGCTATTTTATTAATACTTGCTAACTTCAGGTAAAATCGGTTGCATGGTTGCGATCGGTTGATACGTGACGTAGGATGCAAGAGCGAGTGAAGGGCACCCCGAGGTTAGGTTTGGTTAGGTTACTTTAAACCCTTTTCACAGAAATAGGGGCTCCGTCGACATTGGATGCAATGGTCGTTCATTATACACATTTCCTGATGCGCTTCGGGCATTTTATACAATACCTAGGCAATGTATGAAATGAATCGTATTATACACATTGCCTGAACGATTTAGGCAATGTATATACATATATACAATGCCGGATTATACACATTGCCTATAACATACATACATTTTTTGAAAAACAACTGATATCGATTCAGTAGTCAAATATGAACAAACTATTTCAGGACTTGCGTTTATTCTGCTACACCTTGTATAAATAGCTCTAAGTATAGAAATAGCACAAACTCCATTTAGTTGCACTAACGCGGCCGGCACACTGATTGCGTAGAGTTTAGCGTAAGCCTATCATCCTGAGGCCGTTAGCATCGCTGGAGGCGAATGGCGCGGAAAGACACGTGTCCCACACACGATCGGCAAATAAAAAAGATAATATAAAGCTTAAGAACTCAGGTTTGTTTCGAAGTTTGAAACGTGAGGGAAGTGAAGTTTCGATATCGATGTGTTTAGAAAGATACTGCAGAACTCTTATAAGGAAGTTTGTTTTTAATTTAGTGAACGGCTTGTTTATGGAAACAGAATTTTTTTACATATAATATATGTACATATTATAATATGAAGTCGCTTTTCGTGTGTGTCTGTTTGAAAGCGTTGTTCTCGTAAACTTGGCAACGGATTTTGATGCGTTTTGACCATCATTTAGTTAGGGTATTTATTTCGGAAGGTTAAAGTTGATACATTAATGTTAAACTTACAATTAATTAATTAATCTAGATGCTTTGTCAAATCTTAAATCTGTGCTAGGCAGAAGGGTTGCTAGTAATTCATGAAAGTATCGTAATTTTCAGATTGATTTTATAATCTATACTAATAAGCATTCCATTGAGGTGCTGACTCATATTACCTCTTAAATTACAAGGCTAGCTATGGAGCAGTAACTTATTACTTGGTGCTTCATAGCTGGCCTTATAATTTTATATCTACCATGTTATTAAAGTTCAAAACCAATAGTGGGGAAGTTGGTTACGATACAGATTAAGCCCGGCTTATCTACCAACGCATTAGCTTCCACCTTCCGGCTCAGGGGACTAACTAGTAAACTATGTTATTATGGCAGACCTTAGACACAAGCGTGTAAACTATTACAGGTCGTTTAGCTGTTGTTTTAATTACAAAACATATCCGCATTCGCAGTCAGCTATTATCCCCGAAAGTTTAAACAAAGGTGTTGGTACCTATAGTACACCTACATTTCAACAGTTATGTTTAATTATGGTTTATGGCAATATGCTCGCCCCTAATACAAATCCATGAACGAGTTCATGATCACTCCTAGGTCCCGACAGTAAAAAACCGGCACTATGAAGGCCGTAGGTATTTTAAGGCTCCGGGTTGCTACTGAGAAATACCTGACAGAAACACCGATATCTAACAACATTCCCGGTCTGGGTATCGAAAATCATTACTTACATTATTAAAATAAAATATTTACATAAAAAATTATTACAAATTTATTATAGCGGACATGGAAGATCTACCAGAAAACTGTAATTTCTGAAATTCTGAACAAAATACGAATTGGAAGTTATTCAAGCATAAATTCGAAACAGGACCGAGTTACACGGAATACTCCATGAGATCAGTATTCAGTACTGTACCTATAACTTCCTAATCAAATTAACATTTTACGCGGAAAATGTTAATTATAAAGTAAAAGCGAAAAGGTAGGAGTGCCAAGAGGATTTTAAATGAAATTATTATGTACAACATACTGAGGTATTTACAGTACGGGAATTATCAATATGAATGAAAACGACTTTATGTCGTCCTCATTTCCTGCTGATAAAGCATTTCCATAATTAAATAGATATAACTTAGATTATATTCTAACTTTTAATAAGTTGTGGAAAATGTCGTAGGTTATACATTTAGGTATGATAAAATTCTTGTGTATTTATAACTTACTATAAGATTTTAATGTATATTTATCTGTTTATTTTCCCGAATAAATAAAATAAAAATCTTTTTTACAAAAAAGTCGGTGTCGTTGGTTCTGCATTTTCGTTTTTTGACACCGACTTCTGAAATTAAAGTTATTTTTCACTTTGTAGTGTTTTGTTGGAAGTCGGTTATTTTTTTTGTAAAAAAGATTTTTATTTTTTTCTTTTTAGGGTTCCTTACCTCAAAAGGAAAAATCAGAACTGTTATAGGATCACTTGAGTGTCTGTCTGTCTGTCCGTCTGTCACATCCAATTTTCTCCGAATTTGATGGCCCGATAGGTGTTGTCTGAGAGTCATCACTTCATGCTGCTGAGCTGATGATAAGTGAAAGTCAAATACTTTTATTCAATTAGGCCTATTACAAGCTCTTTCGACAATCACAAGCCCTTACCATCATCAGATGCGGGACCTGTTCATCCCGTTACATCATTACGAGAAATGGAATGATGAAGACGATTGTTTTCAAGTCCACGTCTATCCAAGAACTGCTAAGTAGTTTCTGTCGACATATTGCCGTATCTCCTAACTCTGCTGTGGCTACCATCGACGGCTCGGTAGCATTATAGTCGGAGTAAAACGACAGCTTATGTGTAACTTAAATGACTAAAATTGGCGTCTTTTTGTTTTTTCGCGGCCATCAACCAAACCATGTTTTTCTAGTACAGAATAGTGTAACAAACGAAACTTATTTGACATGCATATCTCTAAATGCAGTCCAAAATGAATTATTAAGAAGTGTCATTTTACTGCAGCTAATTAAAAGTCGGAGTATAGGTAAGTGATGACTCTCAGACTCAAACACTTAAATCATCTATAGGTTTCATTTGATTTGAGAGAGTTCAACTAACACACTGTACATGCCTACTAAAGAGGATTTTCCTCGACTTTCATGGGATCCCTTCATCAGACTCTGACTTGGTGACAATGGGACCACCTCGAGAGCATACCGTTTCAAACCCTAATGTCAACTGCTTATCACCTGTTACATAATATTGCTTTTCCCAATGCTGGGACGTTAATTGTTGAGGAGTTCTCCTGGTAAGAGCCAGAACTGGAGCTGTTCAGCCGTTTATGCGTGAAGTAGTAACAAATATACAACACACTCAAACTTTCGCCTTAATAATGTTAGCGTGATGTGATAAATATACATAGCTTAGATGTATAGTTTATCTGAAGGTTTACTAGTTGTAACTTTACCTGCTACGTATTAATTTATTAATAAGAGGGTTAGTGTTCAAAATAAGCATTATCAAAATGTGCTCTTCTTAGCTTTGGATACTATATATTTTCATCTTTCAATGGCGCTTACATATTAAATTTTCTCCAGAATATTAATAAAATTTTTGACACACGAGTATAATCTCAAAATCATACAAAACGCAATGCAATTTCTAAAATCCTAAGTTCAAATATTAGTGCTCATGAATATAATATAATTAGCTCATAATACCACAAACAATTGGGATTATTCCCTATCTCTGCTAAGCGGATTATGAATACACTGAAATATGCCTGGATCTGATAAATTGAGTACTTAGTACATGGTTAATGAGAATAGTTGTTGGGTTTTGATATATCAATTATCTCTTAATAATGTTTCCACTGCTGGGACACAGGCCTCCTCTCTGTGAGAGGGAGTGGGCCGTAATCCACCACGTGGGCCCAGTGCGGGTTGGTAGCTGCCACATGTCTTCTAATTTTTGGTTCGATGTTTTCCTTTACCGTTCTTACAGCAGTTCTAACCGCGTACTGGAAGATATAGCGTTGGGAGGCCTTCTATAAGGTGCACCGATGGCCTTGTGAAGGCCGCAGGAACCCGTTGGATGCGGGAATCATAGAACCGGTTGAAGTGGAGGTGCTTGGGGGAGGCCTTTGTGCAGCAGTGGACGTCTTTCGGCTGAAGTGATGATGAGTTCTGAACTAAGTCAGTTTTGCTCCTTAACACCCTTTTCGTAATGATTAATTACCAGAATGAGCATTATTTCTACATTTTAAACCCCTTACCCTTCACTGTCCCAGTTTGAATCATCCATAAAACCAATTTCTAAAGCCCGTGCCACACACAATTGTTCGCAAACAATTTCATACGGTAACATGAGCATCACAAAATGTCACATGTAAATATAGGTAGAGCAGTTATTAAAGTTAGCTGCTCCCTGTGGCCCTATTGACATTCTCCGTGCATGTGGAAAGTTCCTAACCGCTGTCCGTAGAACTTTAACGACTCACTGTATTGTAGTTAGCGTTTCATATGTTCTACTGCACTTAGTATTGCGGTCAGTAAGTTTGTAAGTTTTGGGTTTGAAGCGTAATAAGAATATGGTCGTGCTTACAAGGAAAACAATGTTCACTGACTGTTTTTCTTTTAATTGAGAATAAGGCTTGAAGCTTTCATTAGGCGCCGGCCACACAGAAGGGACGTGAGACGAGGACCGGACGCAGATTCACGTATCTTTATTTTTCGCCATACAAAACGTACGCGTCGCTTTTCCATCTGTATACTAATTGTCCTGAGGCGTTTGTTGTTACACAGGGGCGGCAAGAGACAGGCGTCTCAGCGTAATATCTGCGAGGAGGTTGGTAGTTTGTATTGGTAGTAACAACCTAGTAAATTAAAAGCGATTCGAAGCTAAGGCCTAACCGCGCCACAAACTAAGTACTAAATTCTTTTAGCGATAAACATGTATGAAATATCACTCTCTCCTTGGTCTTTGTCAGTGTTTTAAATCTGTTTAACGCTAAAATTATTTAGTCATTTATTTTGTAGTGCAAGCGGGCCTAGGATTTCGTCAAATAGTACCAACTTTTAAGATAATGAACCTGCAGAGTTATTGCGTAAAACGCTAACAGTGATAATGACTTTCATTTGGATAATTCAACATCATTCATTGTATTATTTATGTTGTTGAGCAGACAATTTTTCGAACATAATTATGAAACAATCGTACAGCAACATTTGTTAAAAATATGTATTGTTTGTTACGCTGATTTTGTACTGCCTGGTTTAAGTACTATGGCGACCCAGATTTCTGTCAAACTGTATAGTCATTACAAAGACGCCCCTATACTAAACCAGAATCACATTAGAACAAAGACCTGTCCTAGAAATTATAACTGCGAGTGTTATAAGACCGCAATGTGATTGTAACCTACATGGTAAGTAAACCAGGACCGAAATATTGAGGTTACAAGTTACCAGGAAAACAGAAGATTGGTACAACGTAATATGAAATATAACACCACGTCTTATTTCCCCCGTTGAGCAGAGGTGTACCTATAGACATAGACCGTAGTCGCCTTATGTTTAAGTATGTCCCATGTAATAGGGGGCGAGCCTATTGCCATCAACTGAGCACAAATCCAGACTTTCAGCTGCTACATGAGAAACTCCAGGACCTCATGCTCAGCACGAGCGTTTGCTATCACATGAACAACGAGGCTGAATAAATAGGTAGTGAAGTTGCCCAACTTCATTAAGATCATAGAAGATAATAACTTTATGAGAACAGACAACTAACTATTAACCACGTTGGATTATCTTGCGTTCTGTGTGTTTTCCATTATCTTTAATAGGGCTTTCACATGGGGTCTTAAGAAATTATTTGCTAGGTAGAATTCTAAGAGCCGGTCTTTTTAATGACAGGAGAGTTTGTTTTATGCAAAGCTCTCAGTTTTATGAATGCGTTGCCAGGAAGACAGCGATGAGGAGGAGTTCCATATTATGTTTTCGTAATAAATTCTTGTTCTTGAGTTGTAGCATAACATAACAATCCTGTAATTCGTGAAGGGTTAGGCCCTAACCTAAGGTACACCCAAATTTCGCCAGTAATAATTAGTTTATTGTTTGATGAATGTAATTGGTATTGTACCTTTTTAATAAATAATAATAAAGTTCCATGTAATATTGGGCGAGCCTTTTACCATCAACCTGGCACGAATATAGACTTTGGGATGCTACTGAGAAATTCCTTTATAATTGCTTCCATACGTAGTGAGATAAATTTAAACATACCATTAAGGACAGTTAATCCACACGTAATCAGCTAAGTACGTGCACAGCTAAAGAACAAGTTAATAACCGATTGATCAGATCAATCTAGATGTCTGATTGATATCGATTGCATAATATTACAACTAAGAGGGGTCAGCCCATCAATCATTATTTGATCGATTGATTACGGGGCAAGGAGAACGGATGTTTTCAAGAAAAATATGCTGGTGATTATGAACTGTTTGTTCAGAATCAGTTGGCTTCTTACTATTATAGGCCAACCGCTGCCTGAGCGCGGTGCGGGAAGGGTGTCGTGACGTCATGACGTGATGCGACTCATGCGAGAGCTTAGTGAGTGGTCAACTTGTGACAACTATCATCTATAACCTCAGGAAACGGCCTATTATAAACTAAAACCCGACCCTGGGGGACCCAGTCCGTCAACGATGATACGAGCCCGTTCGTAAATAGTTCGGTCGACTTCGGAATGAACCCTGCTCCCGATTAATTAACTTTTTCTGACGGGCAAAAACACATCGTGAGGAAGGACAACTGTCAAGTCGTGTTGTCATTCATTCTTAGGTCCGGCCCGAACTAATTATATGTCCGTAGGTGATACGGAGTAGGTAGGAAACGGCCGAAACTACGGATTTCGTGCTTGGAGAGTAGACCCCCTGCATCGCACGGTTACCACGAATTTTTATTTATGTTAGTTTCTTATGAACTAGCACTTTACCTGCGACCTCGCCCGCGTGTATGTCGATGTATGTTGACGATCTTTATCATTTTAAAAGATGAATTATAAAATACAGAAATATGGTGTCGCGGACATTTTTGTAGAACTATTTTAGGCGTACCAGATGGCCATACATTGTTTTAAACTATATACAAACTGTTTAGTCAGCGCATGCCAATAATTCTGTTATAAGTGGTATTTCTTTCCAACTTGCTAGACAAAAGTTGTGATAGCTCAGCCAAAATGCTTTTTTTTTTTTTTTATAACAATGGCATCTCGCAGTTCATCCTTTATGAGGATGGCTACTGCTTAACCGGACTTTCCTGTGGATGCCTCGAATTAAGGCCTCCAGCCAGGGCATACAATAACTTAAAAACTAAGCGACAGCGCTAAGGGTAACCCCCTGCGGGGTTCGGACCTCGGCTCAGGGCGTCGCTGGAAGAGGACAGCAAGGGACAGGCTGGATCGGTATTATTATTGGTGTTTAGGGGCGAATTTAAAACTACAGGCTCAGCTGCGCGGGCTGGCTCGAGCAAGGGTCGGGGGGGGCACGGTGATGGTGCGGGGCGTCGCGACGGGCCTCGGCGGCGAGGACGGAAGGACGGATGTCTGAGCTTGTTTTTGTGTTGTCGACTGAGAGTACTCGTGGCCTTACTGCTCTCCTGGAGGAGGGTAGTGGCGTCGTCGGGGATGGTGAGGGTATGCCTTGGTCGGCGAATCCTACTTATGCGGGAGGGAGTGTATCGGGAGGCCGCCGCAATCAGGGGATTGGGGTGCTTTATGGCAGAGTCAAAGAAGCGCTTGGAAAGGCGTTTCATGAACTGCTGGATGGTGGGGAGTCTGAGATCTAGATGCAGATTCACATTTCGGACATAGAAGGGGGCTCCCGTGACCTTTCGGAGGAAACGGTTCTGGAGGGTTTGCATTTTATGCAGAAATCGCGGCTTGGCGTGTGCGAAGACTACGCAAGCATAGGTCATGATGGGACGGATGACCGCGGTGTAGAGGCGCAATTTGCACTTGAGTGACAATTTGCTGCGGGCAGTTATCATAGAGTGGAGCCTACCGAGAGCGAAAGAGGCGCGCGAACGCGCCGTCTTTATGTGCTCGTTGAAGGTGAGGTTGTGGTCTAGGATGACACCTAAGTATTTGGCTCGCTTTCCCCAGGGGATCGGCTTGCCATACATAGAGATCGGGCGCGGGAGGGGGGGGGGTAGTTTGCGCGGTTTCGAGAAGATGACCGCCTGACTCTTATCGGGGTTGACCTCGATTCTCCATTTCCGGAACCAATCGCTCAAGGCGCTTGCGGAGGTTTGGAGGTTTCGAGCTATGGATGACTGGTTGACACCCGAACAGTATATGGCAGTGTCGTCGGCGAAGAGCGCCAACTGTGCCTTTTTACTGTTCGGGATGTCACTAGTGAACAGGGTGAAAATGAGGGGAGACAGAACGGAACCCTGGGGGACTCCGGCGCGGATGGGGTGAGGGGGAGAGAGAGCGCCCTCGATACGGTAGCGGAAAGTGCGGTCCGACAGAAAATCTCGTAAGATGAGCACGAGACGGTCTGGCACACCTAGCAGGTACAGCTTATATAATAAGCCATTGTGCCAGACCTTGTCGAACGCCTTCGCTATATCGAAGAACAGGACGCCTGTCGAAGCACCTCGCTGAAAAGCAGCGCTAATGTGCTCGACTATGCGGTGGAGCTGGTGGATGCACGAATGCTTCGTGCGAAAACCGAACTGTTCGGGGGGGATGAGGCTCTTTGCTTCGGCATAGTCTTTGAGGCGCTTATAAATAAGCCTCTCGTAGACTTTACCGAAAACATTGAGCAGACTGATGGGGCGGTAGCTGGAGGGCTCAGACTTGGGCTTGCCTGGCTTTGGGATGCCTATGACTGTGGCTTCTTTCCACATTTGGGGGAAGATGTTGTTGCTCAGGGCGCCATTGAAGATGGCGGTCATGAGCAGTATGAGGGGGGCGGGGAGGAGTTTGTACACCCTATTGGTGATACCGTCCGAACCGGGGGCTTTGCGGGTTGCGAGCCCTTTTATGATGTCTTGCACTTCGTCGGGAGTGACGGGAGGCAGAGGATCATCAGGGTCTTCGACTGGCGGGAGGGAGGCTCTCCGTTCGACTTCAGCGTTCACCTCGTCGAGGTGCGCTCTGTCTACTGGTTGAGAGCTGGGAGTGCATTGAGCCTCTAGGCTGTCGGCTAGGCATTCGGCCTTTTCGAGATTTTCGAAAGCGACCGTTTTGTCGGGGCGTGTGAGGGGAGGAACTGTGGCCTCTTCAGAGGAGCGGAGCTTCCTCTGGAGCTGCCAGAAGGCGTGGTGGGTGGGCTCGAGTTCGCCGATCATCTTATCCCATCCCTCGGAGCGCCATTCCCCTATGCGTTTCTTTACAGCACGCTGTAAATGGCGCATGTGGGATTTGTTCGCGTCGCAGGGAAAAGAGTCATAGGCACGAATGGCAGCGTTCTTCTCGGTCACCAGTTCACGTACGTCATCGGGCAGTTTCCAGCGATGGTCTTCCATCACTGGAACTTCCCGTGAGCAATCCGTCAGTACGGATTGAACGTGCTCTGTGAACGAGTCGATCGCCCCAGTCGTGTCTGCGACTGAGATAATTTGCTCGGGGATGGAGTCTAAGTGGGGAGACGTGGTGGATTTCAGTCTTTCGCTTACTTTCCTCCAGTCGGTGACTATTTTGGTCTGGGGGGGCTGGTTGGGGTCGTGCGGGAGGCCCGAATAGGGGGCCAGGTGCAAGATGACCGGGCGATGGTCAGAGTCGAGCTCTTGTACCGTCTCGATAGACTGCAAACGGAGGTTTACATTCTTGAGAAGCGCTACATCGAGAACGTCAGGACGTTGGGCGGGGTCGCCCGGGAAATGAGTGGGATACATCGGAGCGATGATATCGAAATTGAGGGAGTCGCCTAGTTTGAACACGATCCTACCTCTGGTAGAGGTCGTGCTGCTATTCCAAGCGGGATGTTTGGCATTGAGATCCCCCGCCATGATGACGGAGTCACTCATACCGAAGAGGGTAGTGAAATCGGTAGAGAGAGAGATGGGATCCTCCGCACCATTGGTGGGCGGGATGTAAGCGGAGATGATGGTGATTGAGGGGTGACCGGTCATGCCGAGCCGACAGATAGAGATCTCTAGCTGAGAGAGGAGGGCAGGCGGGTCTATCGGGATGCAATGGAGGGACTTCCTATAGTAGATGAGGGTACCGCCCTTGTGGCAGCGAGACCTGTCATTGCGAACTATCTTGTAGTTGGCAATGCTCGGGTTCCGCAGATGGGGCTTCAGGAAGGTTTCCTGGACTAAGAGGACATCGAGCTGGTGATCGCGGAGGAACGCGGCGATCTCTTCGCGTTGTTTTTTAATGCCGTTTGCATTGAAAAACCCTAGTCTAAGGGATCGGGGTTTGGTAACGCTCATTCTTTGTAAAGCCATTGGAGCTTTTAGAAGTTGAGGGTTTGCATGACTTGCGTAATCTGAGGATACGCATTGAAAATCTCGGCGATGCGCCGAGGATTGCCGTTACAGGCTTGGATTTCCGCTGCCATGGCATTTGCGGGGGCAATAAAAGCTGCGTAAGCACCGATTATTACCTCCATGCTGCTAGGCTGGGGGCGGGAGGCGGGGGTCGGGGGGGACCTACTGGGACCAGCGGGAGCCCTGGGCGCGGCGGCGGGAAGGGCTACCGGTGGGGCTACTGGGACCGAGGGGCCTACTGATGGCGCGGGGATGACAGTTGCCATCAGCGCTGGGATAGTCGGGGGTGGGGGGGGCACCGAAGCTGCGGGAGCTTTGAGGTGGTTGAGGTTCGCCCATGGGGAGGGCCTTTGGGGACTGAGCCTATCGGGCATCTGGGAGGAAGGGATCGGGATCCTCACAGAGGGGCTTTCCCTTTGCTGACGGTCGCTCGCGCGCTTCGTCAGTTTGGGAGAAGAAGACTTGGGAGCCTTGGGGCAGCCACGGTAGTTAGCCGGGTGCCCGGATTGGCCGCAAAGAACGCAGCTCGGTGGCTCTGTGCACTGAGAGCGGTCTTTAGGGCGGGGACAGTCTGACGTGCCGTGGGCACCTAGACACTTGACGCATCTAGGTGTCGCGTAGCAGTGGGATTGGGAATGGCCATACAGTTGACACCTGTGGCATTGTCCGATGAGGTTGGACTTCCTGGGTTTCTCGATAGAGATACCCGAGAGGGAGCAGACTGACTTCACCTTGAAGATGGGGTGATGTCCTTCAGTAGGGTCGCAGATGACCAGGACCATGTCGTAGACTAGGCCCTTCCATGCTTTGTGCAAGCGATGGACTGCTGAGACGGGGATGCCTTGTGAAGCAAGGTCTTCTTTGATCTCCTCGGTGGGGATTTCTTTGGGGACGCGCCTGATGATTACGCGGGTGGGGACTTCCTCCGGAAGGGAGTACGTATGGAAGGAGTAAGCCCTTGTCTGGAGGAGACGGGTAAGGTCCCTGTAGTCCGAGGACGAGGCGACCGTTACCTTAATACCCTGTTGGGTTGAGCGGGCGTTCGTGTAGTTGATCTTTTGATCAACACACGCTTTGGAGATTTCTGTCCATTTGGACTTATCCTGGACATAGATGGGGGGCGGGGGTCGTGGCTTCTTTGCGTTCGAAGCGGGAGGGGTAGCCGAGAGGCTAGACGCGGGATTGGCCTGCGGTGCGGCGGGGGTTGGGGTGGGGGGGCGGGGGTTAGAAGGGATTACCGCGACCGACTTTTTGGCCTTGTTGGCGTGAGAGGAGGCGTTCTTCTTTCTCTTGCCACCCTTTCCGACGACTATATAGTCGTCTTCCGAGGAGGACGAAGAGTCAGAGAGGGCTTCCTCTGAGTCGGATTGAGATTGGGGTACGGACGTGTCCATACTCTCTGGAGTATCTGCTGCGGTAGCGGCTGGCACGGAAGGTGCGGGATCGGGGACTGGCACGGACGGTGCGGGTTTCGGGGCGGACACGGAGGGAGCGGGTGATGGGGCTGGCACAGAGGGTGCGGGTTTTGGGGCGGGCACAGAGGGTGCGGGTTTAGGGGCTGGCACGGATGGTGCGGGTTTTGGGGCTGGCACGGAGGGTGCGGGTTTTGGGGCTGACGCGGGGGGTGCGGGTTTGGGGGCTGGCACGGAGGGTGCGGGTTTGGGGGCTGGCACGGAAGGTGCTGGTTTGGGGGCGGCGGCTGGCACAGAAGGTGCAGGCGAGGGGGCTTGCACGGAGGGTGCGGGAGGGGAGGCGGCGGCGGCCTCGGGGATTTCGCCTGAGTTTGGCGGAAAGAGGGGGCTGACTAGCGCGTCGCTAAAGTCAATGACCGAACCGGGAGGGCGTCTAAAATTTATAAGACGTTGGGCATACTGGTTAACGAAAGAGGGGTCCTTGAAGAGGACCTCTTTAACGAACGCCAATATGACCGCGTCTGCCATGATCGGGATGGGGGCGGGGAGAGGGAAGAACCATAGGGGGCGTGAATCCCTAACAACCTAGCACCCCGGGTGGATGGGCCCGGGGGTGTGAGATCCTACCCTCCCTGTCGGGTGTGAGACAGGGAGGTGAGTACCTGAAGTGAGCCCTAAGCTTGTGACCCGTCGCCGATCTTATTGTGCGAACGGGGCCCTAACCAGTCTGTGCGATGGGTGTAGAGACACCCTAGACCGGCTTCTAGTACGAAGGGGTTGACACACCCAACCGTACTAGACGCGAGCTGTGGACAAGGGATTAGTTACGAAGCTAGAGCTGACTAGGAGCCACCCCCAAGGCCAAGCTTCTAGCTCCCGATTCCAATTGACAGCCTCGCCCTGATGGGGCTCGGCGGGTGAGATTGGGGCACCACCCCCTTGGCTTCGTTGGCACCGTGAGGTATCCACCAAGGACCACGAAACTGTGGTTTTTACCCGGAAGGGGCCAAAAACCTCGACGACACGTGTGATGACGATTCTCTCTTAAAGAAACAACTTCTATCAACCACGCCTTGAAAAAGGCGGCTATTGACAGGGTGCGGGCGTAGTCCGGAGACTACTGAGCTCGTTACGGCTAGCGTAGCGAGAGCGGGCGGTGGCGGGGCGGCGAGGCGGTGGGGGCGTGCAGCGAGCGAGAGCGGGCAGCACGACCGTCCACGGCGAGCGTCGAACGGAGAGTCTCAGCCAAAATGCAAGATATAATACTATTATATATAATATATAATAGGTCCTGTACACATCAAACTATCAGAATAAATATCTAAATCGAAAAGCGAATTTAATTTCTAATAAGTAAAAATTAAATGTATAAATGAAATAAACTTTTAAATGCTTTTAGGTGATGGACGAGATGAGTATTTATAGATTTTGAACAGCGCTTTAATGTCCAATGCAGAACGTGGCGATAAATAATAGTCATACGACTAAATGGGTCGTCAATTCATAATATATTAAATGAATGGTTTTATGAAATAGCATTAGGTTTTCCAAAGGATATATTTGAGTGGAAAAAAGGAAAGGGAGTGCAGTGGGACATTACAGGCTGATTATTATTGGCTCTACGATCTTATTACTGCAAGTGAAACTCACAGTTGACTTTTCTTGACGATGTATTTTTGTATTCTTCATTATTTACTTGTAAGAAAAATCGCGGACATAGAAACATACACACTATACGGGTCGAATACAGAACCTTCTTTTTTTAAGTCGGTTAAAAATGATTACACCTCATTAATGTTCTTATAAAGAAAGGATCTTGCCAATATTTCGTCTGTAATTGCTAATGACTGTCGTTGAGGATAAATTGCTTTCTCTTCTGAAAGTAATTAACGATAATGAACCTAAGTAAAGCTAAACATCTATCACCATAGATAATATTATGATTCATATACCAGCGCTGAGGCTCTGTCTCGTATAGGGTCTTAGCATTATGCTAAGCGATGGCCGTTTTGCGTAGATATGACGCATGTTTTCTCCGAAATTGTTATTTTGTTTTTTTTTTTTTGTTTGCGTTTTTTTAAAACGCCGCAAAAAACGTATTTTCTTTGCGGTCCGGAATTTGGAGTTGCAGTCCGGAATTTGGATTTGTGCCCGGTTGATGGCAATAGGCGCGTCCTCTGTTACATGGGACTTGAATATAACTGGCAAAATGTGGGTACACCTCTGTCTAACAATTCGGGGAATACAGGCATGAAGCTATATATTTTTTTCACGCGAAGAATAATGGCGTCTTCCACGTAAATATCAAGTGACACAACAAAGTCATTATCTATCAAATATTTCCTATATAGTATACAAACAAATTGCCTCGCCAACATCGAAATTTCATTGAAGAAGGTAAATGAAAGTGTAGAGAATGCAAACAAGGGGAGTAAATAAACTTGAACAACTGCAGCTTCGTGGTATAAAAGATAAAGAGAATTTTATTTGTCAAAACATGCGTATTAAGCATGCAGGATGTCGCAATATTAATATTTCGTACATACATGTTTCACCCCACCCGTAAGGCGTACAAATTAAAAAAAAATACAAAAAATAAAAAGCTAAATTACAAAATAAAAACTAAATTACTAAAGGCACTTCAATCCAAGTACAGATATTAAACTACCTTTTACCCAGGTTCGCACTGGCGATTTTTTCCCGTGGCGACTATTTTCACGCACTTCTTAGCGCCAAGAGTTTTAAATCCAAGCAGTGTGAGTTTTTTGACGCCCCGGGACGCACTCTGTTTGATTCTCAATTCTCGGCCCAATATCGAGAGTTAAAAATCCAGTGCACGATAAAATTCCGCCGCTATATTTTTTACGCCCGTGACTAAGGGGGCTTATTTGTCCATAATATTTCCACTGTAGGAAACTACTAGGTTTTCCAGTAGCCCAGTAAGTGTCAGTCAAAGGAAGTTTACTTAACATGTATACTGTTACTGGTGCAATTTCTAGACCTATACTTTATGTTAGTATGAAATGTCAGATCAAACGGTAGCAGACCGGTCTGTGTTTGTTTTTCCTGTTGCTCTGTTTACTCGGTAAGGTAAAAGACTTTACATAAGTAGGAACGTGTATTAGTGTAAACGTAGGAGTCCTTGTGGATTCAAAGATATACTGGATATTGTATCGTCTCATCTTGTTATGGTCATCTTTTCATCAAAGCTTTTGCACGACGTTATGCGAAGCATTAGAGAGTGCTTTACGATCGAAATTAATTTTTTGCCTTCCTTCTGCTAGATTCTAGTACACAGAACCTACTTTATTTATATACAATTGTATAGATAATTTAATGGAGATTAAATCTGTATATTTCAAAAATAAATTTTTTCCTGTCAATCAAATTTGAAACCTGAAAACTTTGCAGCTTGCGAAAAAATCTATTAATAGTAAATTTTTTTTTTGAATTCGTTTCACCCGTAGAAGGAACCCTATTGAAAATGGCTCTTTTATTTATTCAAAGCAGTTTTTTTATACGATCAAATAATAAGCATTATGAGTCGTGCACTTTTGGATTTTCTAAATGTTTGAAAATAACTGTTGATGTATTTCATATTATTAACTTCTCATCGGAGGAAGAAGCAGTGGTGGACTAGTGGTAACGGCCATGACTTACGAGTTGTAGGTCGAGGTTCGTATCCAGAAAAGCACTTTACTTTTTGTAAATAATTGTACCACCACTGCTCTCAAAACGGTAAACGAAAACAAGAAGAAACAAATATCCTAGCAACCCACACTGGGCCCGCGTGGTACTCCCTCTTGAAAAGAGGAGGTCTGTTTTCCAGCAGTGGGAATATTATGGGCTGCTGCTCATCTGCAAGCTGTCATCAGCACATGTTTAAATTCTTGTTCTTAAATTATTTCATTCAATAGGGGTTATATTACGCAGTGTACTGAGTGCAAGGAGAAAACCTTGAAATAGAAAATGTAAATTGCCTTCTCGTTTGAGCTTTGACTGCCAACGCGGTCACCGGTGACCGCGAACAATGGATTTTCTATTGTGTCTGTTGCCTGGCAGTGAACGTGTTAAGCTTGACGTTTCTATCATCCAATATTTCGAAATAAATTAATTTGTATCCTCAGAACCCTTTCTTTCACAAAGCCCCGTTTTCCTTAAACTTAAACTTATTTTCTGTATTCCCCAGTAACACATACTAAGGAAAAGGACGAGAGACACTTGTTGCTCCATCGCGTTCACTGGAGCGACGTTGTTGCTTAGCAGTTAGCGGTAATGTTGGTACTACCTGAACGGACTCCGCGCAAATCTGATTACAGTTGGCGGCCCTGCTCGGAAAGATAGCTTGCGTAAATAGATTGGAATACGGAGGAAATAAGGCAATAGAAGTGTTTTATTGCCTTAAAGTCTTTATGAAGTTATTTAGTGTTTTGTTATTTCAAATTCTCATGTTTCGTATTATTTTCGGCTAAAGAAATTTTTTATGCGTTGCGAAATCTGGGAATCGGCCTTTGCTTAACTTAGTAAAGATAATAAATACATTTTCGATGGCTCTTATTTCCATCAGATTCGTTTTAATTACCTATGAATTAAAAGGCTGATATTAATTTAATTTTTTAAAAGAGAAACAAAATATAGAGAGACATATAAAAAAAATACTTTGCTTCAGACCTTGATCCATAATTATGATGTTAGTAAAACACACTAATAAACTATGTTAGTAAGTAACAAATGTAAGTAATATTTTTTTTTATTCATGTATCTCTTGCACTCACGTAAACCACCGGCACATGCACATGTACATACATGTACCATGGCGCAACATGGCTTCTCTATGATCCTATGATTGTCGCTAGCGCTATAACTACTGAGCATGAGCTCCTGGGTTCGATTCCCAGGTCATGCAAAGTGTGATTTGGATTTTCTATCAGGAATTTCTCAGTAGCAGCCCGGTGTTTATATTTGTGCCCGGTTGATGGCAATAGGCTCCCCCCTATTACACGGGACGTAAACATAATTGGTAAATGTGAGTGTACTTGTACAGACGCCAGCACATCAAGCTACTAAAATCTGTAAAATTTCTTTAATGGATTTTCAACTTTATCGCTGAAGCATAAGATTCAATGTTGATTGGGAAAATTTGACAGTTTCCAATATGTGCTGGCGTCTGTACCTACACCTCTGACTAACCTAATAACAGCCGTGGTGTTATGTTTTGAAATTAAATAGTTTACACGCTTGTGTCTAAGGTCTGCCATAAATCAAAATCAAAAGTCATTTATTCAAACTAGGCTGAGAATCAGCACTTTTCGAACGTCAAAATTACAAAAGACAGTCAACCAAAACGCCCGTTCTTCACCACTTCCTAGTGCTTTCGCTGGGGAGAAGAAGTGGCGCAACAAACTCCCCAGCAGCACAGCTGTCTGTTCAGTTATAATAGACTCGACTGTATACAAAACTAGATCTGCAAAGTATCTAACAATACAGGACACAGAACATTCAATTAAATTATTTGCCATATGTTAGCTAGCCACGCCAATATACCAACAAATACCATAAAAAATAACTACATATAGTGTACTAGTTAGTCCCCTGAGGCATAAAGTAGAAGCTAATGCATTTGAAAATAAGCCGGGCTTAGGGCCGGTTGTTTCCAACGGTTAGTTAACGTAACATACGGACGTCAAATAGTAACGATTCCGTACTTGTTATTATTTGACGTACGGCAAGACCATAATTTTGTAATTGTTATTTGAAACAATGCTTTTTTTTGGTTTGACGATAGTTCAAACTTCCTTACTATTTAATTCGAACCTTCATAACAGATGGTAGATATGAAAGTATGAAAAGGTAAGGCCAGCAAAGGAACACGGTGTCTTATTAGTGTGCAACTCAATGGAGGATAGTGCAGGTGCACTGCCTAACCCTTTGGGAAATACAGGCGTGATGTTATGAGTTATGTTACCTATAATGAATTCGTATCAAGTAGGTACAGTCACCGAAAGAGATAAGTAACCAGTATCGTCGAATCTAGTTGAAGTTTAGTAAGAAACCTATGGATGTTTTTGAACGACATTCAATTTGATAAATGAACTATTTGTTTTCTATTATTTAAATTAAACGTCATTCGAAAACATCCATCGGTTTCTTACTAAACTTCAACTATATCCGAAAACGTTACTTATTTCTTTTGGTGACAAGACACAGTTGACAGTACAATACGGGGTCTATAACATTAGATTACACCCTAACTACAATTATACCGCTAGCTTCCTTTCACACTTTGGTTACAAAATTATATATAAATTTCTAAAGGTTCAATGTTGCGAGCACAATATTATTTAAATTCCACGAGGAGTAAGTATTGTAAGTACGTGAGTCTATAAAGTACGTGCCGCCGAAACTTCGGAGCTCATTAGTTCACACAATCAAACTTTTGGCGACGCTGCCTGTGCCGATGACACAATGATGATGTTACTTGGCAATTTTTAAAGAACTGTTTCGAACTTTGACAAGGAATTTGTAATTTACATGCTGTCGTGAGAAATGAAAAACTTCGTGTAAAAATTTAAAAAGTTAAGAGGGTTTTGCGTGTGCTGAGTTGCCAATCTATACAAATAATAAGTCTGAAGAGTTTGTTTGTTAGAACGCGCTAATCTCTGTATTTACCAGTCGGTATTGAAAAATTCTTTTTGCATTTGATAGCCCAATTCTAGAGGATGATTTAACATTACGCTACGGCCCATAAGAGCCGAAAACGAAGTAAAAGCGCTGCCGGGCGATGGGATGCGACGCAGTGGGTCGGAGGCCTAATTCCACGCGGAAAAAGTCGCGGGCAGAAGCAAGTTCATTATATTTAAACGACCTTTTGTCCACTGAAATCATCCCACGGGACGGTACTACAGGGATAAAGTAGTATTTTTCCTTACCCAGGTCATAGCCTACTTGTGTTAAAATAACTGGCGAAATGTAGGTGTAGGTACTTTTAGGTGCACCTCTGTGTGCCAAATTTTATCCAAATTCCTTCAGCCGGTTTTGCGTGATTGAGAAACAAACATACAAACTTTCACATTTATAATATTATTGTAGGAAGTAGAATAAGTAAATAATAAATAAATACTACAGTAACCCTGTCTTTCACGCAATAGCGGCAGAATGGATTTCAATGAAATATGGGGCACACTTTAAAGGCCCCTTGTTGTAGGGGGCGTTCTAATCTATCTAACCGGATGCTGAATATCAGTATTTTACATGGAGCGACTGCCTATCTGACTTCCACTGTCCAGGTACTTGGTAACACTTGGCAAAACTGGTCGACAGACTTTTAGGTTTCTGACTAGTTCTGACTATACTTAACGACTGCCAAAGATCTACGAATGACAGCCGGGACTAACTATTACACTATACAATTTTTAAGAAATCTAATTAGGAAATCGGCAGATGTAATCGCAGTTAGAACAGATTGGATCCGATTTAAAGTAAATTGGAAGTCCAACCGCTCTACTTCCTAAATTGTCTACGATCTAGGACAGTGTAATCACGGCGCTACGATTTAGAACGACAGTCGGACTAATCTTAACAAAATTAATAGAAATGTATGAGGAAATGCCCTATCCTTATAATAAAAAGACAAAAATTATTTTAATAAGTCATTACGCGATGGGCTTTATGGCTTTAAGGCTTTATGGTCTTATTGGCAATTTACAAAAATATGACAAAAACGCGACTTTAAAGAAGTTACTTCAAAGACGAAAACTGCTATGACAAAAATTAAAATTATGACAAGGAATGCGACTTTAAAGACAGAAAATTAGAAACGTGCAACCCAGTACGATCCTTCTTCACGAATGCGTCGTCTGTCCGATTTAGAATCCAATTTAGTGTAGTGTGATCACTAGCTTCCGACTTCCTAGTTAGTGTTCCTAATTAGATTTCCTAAAAATTGGATAGTGTAGCGCATTAACGTGCTTTCTGTGGCACGGGAAATTACGTAAATCCTACTATACAAATATTATAAATGTAAAAATTTTGATGTCTGGATGTTTGTTACTCAATCACGCAAAAACGGCTAAACGGTTTGGATGAAATTTGGCACACAGATAGTTCTTATTTTATGATAGGACAGTATAGTAGTGATAGTAATAGATTAAGTAACATATCGAACAAATGTATAAATTCACACAAACTCAATGAAACCTGTCATCATCGTGAGACGATAGACTCAATAATCCTTTTTTTAATACTTCGTATGATGGAATTTGCCACGTATAATTCTTGTAGAAACTAATTTGAAATTACCAGGAGAGCTCATCGATCAAAGTATTCCTACAACCACGTTTCCTCGACGGTTTCGAAGATTCGATTATACCCCAGCCACATGAGTAAAAAAAACATAAACATGCCCCAGCTTTGAGGAAACCGGAAAGCCGACATAATTAATTAAGTGAACAAAGCCACGGTACAAAGCTAAGCCTCGCATAGGCGTGGAAATGTTGTGGATGGTTTAGATTTCAGAATATTGTAATAATAATAAATTAGTACCTAATTAGTACCTGATCTGCTTTTGCAATTTATTTGCCAAACATGTAAACAAATATGAGTTATTGGAAAAGTAACTTTAAAACCTACTCAATAAAGTTCAGTTTACGCTACAACTATAAACAATTTTATAACTTTTTCAATATAGTACTAGTCACTCTGAAATCACTGTACTAAAGTTGATATTTGTTTAACTTGAAATAACATCAATTTGAAAACATGAATTCTGGGTGGCTTTCTCATCTAACCTCCACGAATGTTTGATAGTTTATGACATAAAATAAGAACATCCCATCTGTCTGTATTTCCCGAAGGGTTTGGCAACGGTTTACTATAGTACACCCACCCACATTTAACCGCTTACGTTAAGTCCCTTGCGAGCCTATTGCCACCAACTGGGCACAAATCCAAATTCCAGGCTGCTACTGAGCTGCCAGGGTTACGAGTTGTTCGAAAAGGTTACCGTGGCACAGGCAACTGAAGAAACACGGGTGGGTTTTGGTCAGTAAAAGTCTGACATCCTGCTCCGCCCAAAGCGGGAGAAGTTATTTAAATATTTCCCTCCCAAAAAAAAAAAGACTGCTACTGAGAAATTCTAGATAACAGTTTTTCCGACACCGGAATCGATCCCAGAACTTACGTACGAAAGTACGTTAATCCTACTTCCTACTAATATACTCGTAGGTACCTAATAAATGTAAAAAGTTTTTACGTTTGGATTTTTGTTACTCAATCACACAAAAACGGCTCAACGGATTCGAATGAAATTTGGCACACAGATACTTTATAAGCTGGATTAATACACATAACACTTTTTATCCTGATTGAAATGTACCATAGGACAATTTCCGGCCTCCACGCGAGCCAAGCCGTGAGCAAAAGCTAGGTAAAAATACATATTCACGGCCTGTTTATAATTTAATTGGTACAAGGTAAAACTGTAACAAGTACATAATGCTAAACGCACGAAGCACTATTTACGATCAGTGCTTCGCACTTGCGATAATGAAAGTGCGAAGCGCTTTTACATAAAAAGTGGTTAATTACTTAGTAGAAGAAAGAGAAGATTATTTGTTGCAGTAGGTAGTCTAAGCACTTATTATAAGTACTTTAAGAGGTAATGTGGTCTTTTCTCCATAGAAACGCTCTCGCCCGTTTTCTTTCTGGTTAATGACTTTTTACAGAATAATAAATATTAACTACTTCTATGTCCCTGTTTTCCCTTTTAATGATTAATTATTTTTATAAGCACTAGAACCCTCAAAAAATGCTCAAAATTGCCGATTTAAACCGCTGTCAACAGAGGATAATATATAATGTTTTGTGGGATACAACGCCAAAAATATTAAAATGGGATTCAAAAGTAGGATCCAACATAAATAAATCTACAAATTTGACAACTGTTAAAAGTAAAACATAGGGAAACAGTATATTATATCATCTGCCTAGCCTTTTCCCAACTTTGTTGGGATCGGCTTCCGGTCTAACCGGATGCAGCTGAATACCAGTATTTTACATGGAGCGACTGCAGCTGTTATTATTTGGCTACGGGCCCCTCCAGTATATTATATATCCTTCTTATTCAGTTTATGAAATATCTTTTAAGGTCCAATGTTGGAGGAGGAAATAGGCGAGAGCCAAACCTCGAATTATGACTTTTAACTTAGGCTTTTTCAAAAGTCTCTCCGAACGCATTTCCTCATAACGAAATCAAACAACGTTATGATTTCTTTACGTTTATTCAAAGCGAACATCTTTACATTACTTCAGTAGGCCAATTCTCGTAATTTAAAACGTTCAAAATCTAGTCGCAGTCTCATCTCAGCGACAAACAAATGTCAAAAACTTGTCAAAATGTACTGAAATTTGAGGCATTTTTGACAGATTGAGACTGAGATCAGACTGTGAACGTTCTTAAAATTACCAGAATTGCCCCTCAGTTATATTGTCACTTTTTTTTCAAACAAAAATCTAATACACCTCATTCTAAACTCACTTGACAGTTCGAATGCAACCAAAGTTACTTTATTTCCAGCCTGCCCTACATAAGGTCGACTTTAGCAGACAACCTTTTACACTAGCTACATAGATAATCCTACTACTATTATAAACGTGGAAGTTTGTATGTTTGTTACCCAATCATGCCGAACGGATTTGGATAAATTTTGGCACACAGACAGTTTATAAGCTGGATGTTAATCTATGTGTTAACATAGTATAATTTTTATCCCGATATTCGGAGAATTAGGCGTTGAGTTAATTATTTGGCCCATGTTAATGAACAAACCAAAACATCCACTAATGAGTGGATTCCCAAATGCATTTCCATAATTAGACTCTACTGAGAACGTTTTCGTTAGAGCTTCAGGCGATTTAGGCTCACTATGTATAATTTTAACCTTCAAGAAATACCCCATCATATTCTTCTCTTTAGTAAACTTATTTCAAGCTTCTTCCATGTCACTTTGCATACCAATGCAAACAATACGAAGTACGAGTAGCAAGTACCAAGAATCGTTTGAATAATAACGATTGGCTGTGCTGTGTTCACTGTACTGTTTGCTCAGAAAATATCGCGAGCAGTGACTCGTGCGCAAACATCTCATTTGTTTTTATATTACTAGCTGTACTGTATTTGTATTAGCATTGACTTTTAAAGCGACAAGGGTGAGGTTACACTTGCCCTTATTATAGTAGAGTGTTTACACATGCTTCTTCATGTGTTGTGTTAAAGAAGCATAGGTACATAGATGTATGAGCTATGTATATAAGATATATGTATTCTAAAAAATTTCAACCATTTAGGTATGCAAAGGTGGGTCAGCTAAATGCTATAACTGACTGTACACATTGGCAAATTTAATAATAATATAACTAGGATTTCATTCCTATTGTGCAAATGCACAACTTACTGTCACGTGGTAAACTTCCTTTGGGGAATGTGGGTACTTTAACAAAACAATATCAGTTCAGTGCCTGGTTGTTATTGACCGTTCTTGTATCGTTGAACAAGATCCAACATCTAGACGACTACACATCAAAAAACAAACACTTTATAAAGTCCACTCCATTGAGTTTGTCACTCGTTAAAATCGTTGTAGCATGCAATACTAATGCCCGGTTCCTCTAAACAAAAACGAATGATTTTGCATACGAATGGTAGCATTTTTTATTGCCAAACTGGGCATATAAATTCGTGCTTTCATATGGGAGGGTTTACTATGCAAAGCTATGAGGTATTTCGTTAATTAATTTAAGATACAAGAGTCTTCATTTTAACCAATAACGGTCCGTAAATTATAGAAATCGGCCATCAGAGCCCTAACACGGCGTGCGCCCTCTATAACGCACCAAAAATGGGCTGGAATCTCAACAAGTGCTGTTTTTTCAAGTTTAGTAATCAAAGTTAGCAACACAGAACAAGCGTCGAAAAGAAAAACGTCATGCACATAGCCCATTGAGGAGTATTTTAAAAATGAAACAGCCTCCTTGCCGATCACAATCAGGAATCTCTTCGTGTTAAGAGCATGGATGACGCGCGTGGTAGACATCATAAAAAGAAATCAAAGCCATTGTACGCTTTATTGGCACTAAATTTATTTTAGTGCTGAGTTGAAGGCGATTCAAGCTCACGTCACGTCACACAAACGGTCCTATTTTCAGCTTTTTAAATGTAACAGGATAAAAAGTAAGTTAAACTTGTTCATAAGCGCTATATTTTTATTTAGGGTTTAAAATTTTATAATTATAACTTATTTTTGTACAAATTAATTGAAATAAAATTATTTCTGTATACAAATGAAATAAGGAGTTATTAACTCTTTTGACTCGAAATTAAATGCAAAATTGCTTCTTATTCAAGATAAATTAACTTAAGTTAAAATAAATTAAGTTATATTTTTATATATATATATATTTTTTGAAAAGTGCCATAAGGCTAGCAGCATTGCCACGTTGTATGACAATACTGAATCTTTAGCCAAAAAATATAGCATAAGCATTATCAGCCTTGTTCCCACTGCTGGGACACATGCCTCCTCCCTGTGAGAGGGAGTGGGCCGTAATCCACCACGCGGGTCTAGTGCGGGGTGAGATGTCACATGTCTTCGAATTTTTGGTTCAAGGACATGCCACACACGGTTTCCACACGATATTTTCTTTCACTGTTTTGTGAGCAGTGGTGATGAAATATAATTTAAACAAAGTAAAGCACCTCTCAGGGTTCAAACCTACGACCTACAATGTAAGTTGCGGTCGTGTCCACTGGGCTACTACTACTCCACTTCATGTTGTGTTTGAAAGTAAAAAGACAGCTGGTTTAAAGCGATACGGGTTACTTATACCAAAACTTATTAAACAATCATCGGCAAACCGTTGAACAAACTTCTGCGTACAACTGCTGTTTTGGTACCCGAGAAAACTTCAAATTAATCCGTCCACTGAAAAGACCCTGTACAATGTAACTACTAGTGCCTGCGGCTCCACCTGCTTCAAAAGTTCGCAAGCGAATATATTCCTTTGTCACAGAATAACTAATAGCTGTTGCGCCGTGTTTGAGTGACAAAAAACACAAACATAAACTTGTACGTTTTGTTAATACTGAAGATTGTCCGCTTAGTTTGTGGGGTTTATTTTTCTATTCTGAATGTGTAGGTATGACTAATACAAGAATTGCCAAACTTAAGTGACAGTGGGCAGGGCACATTGCTCGCAGAACAGATGGCCGATGGGGCCGATAGATTCTGGAGTGGCGACCGCGTACCAGAAGACGTAAGCGTTGGAAGGCCTACCACAAGGTGTACCGACAACCTTGTGAAGGCCGCAGGAACCCGTTGGATGCGAGAAGCACAGAACCGGTCGAAGTGGAGGTGCTTGGGGGAGGCCTATGTCCAGCAGTAACGTCTTTCGGCTGAAATGATGATGATGATGATGATGATGACTAATACGATGACAAGTACGAAATATATGCTTTCCTAAATTCCTGTGTCCCAAGATATGAAAATAGTTCTCCTCTAGGTACCGTATAGTAGTAGATAGATAAATCAATATTTCGATGCATAGTAACAAACTACTTATGACTATTAATAAAGTCAAACTAAAGCTGGCACGTTCCGAGATCTCCGTAATAAATTATAACAAGTTTATTAAACGAATTATACATTGATGTTTTAACCTAGAGAAGTGGAAATCTAATAAAACTAAATTTACATAAATTAGTTAGATTCTACACGAGTAATCTATAACGGAACCTTAGTTCTATAATTTATACCCGCACGCAACTGCTATAGCATACTGGGTTCAAATTTCTCAGTAGCAGTCCGCAGTTTGCAAGTTGGCGGTGTGATACCCCAAAATGTGACTCGAAAAGCACGTTAAGCAGTTGGTCCTGCGCCTGATCTCTCTCCGGTCGCGTCGGATTGCTGTCCCATCGGACTTTGGCAGTATAAAATCTTCCGCGTTGATGGCTAGTCTCCGCGAAATCAGGGCAATAAAGTGATGACCGAAAATTTTATAAATCAGTAATATCATCCCAATGCCATTTACTTTGATCTCAAGCTTATGCTAACTTATGTGGCCCATAGTTTATTTGTCCGACGGAAAATGTGGACTTGCATATTTTATGAACTCCTATGAGTTCATAAAATATGCAAGTCCACATTTTCCGTGCTGTTTAACAAAACCCCTTTGTTCAGCTTCAGCCTTTCAGTCACCCAATTTGTCTGGTTAATCAGATGAAGCTTGCCAAAGCGCACTGCTAGAGAGCTTTCGAAAAGATTCGTGCATATTTTATGGCCAACTATACATGTAATACTGACAGTACATTGTTAAAAAAACGAGGCCATTTAAACCAACTTGTTGATATTATGCCGCGGAAAAATATTGCCAGAGTCCTTTGTTTTGCTCCACTTTTGCTCCCATTGTGCCTGTTTTGCGTTCAAAGTGTTTCTGAAATATATGGGCGAACGGGAACCAGAAAACTGCAATAATTTTCACGAGTGAAATTCATTTGGTTTTCTTTTTATTGTTTATGGTTGGTTGTTTTTGACGTAAAATTTTTGTTTAGGGAAGAGAATTATTGTTGGATGAAAAGTAAAATAAAATTGTAAACAGACATTGTTACGAACTTTGAAATAATTACTAATATTTACATAGAAGCAAAGGCAGTTTAATTGTAATTATTAAGTAGATACTGAAGTTAACCGAGTAAACTAGCTTATGTAGCGTTAGCTTAGCTTTTCAGCTTCGTCTGATAACAAAATATAAAAATATATTTTATAAATCAGTTGAAATTATAATGAAGTGAAATCTCCCCCAAACCAGCTAATAGGATTCAAAGGCCTTTAAGGAAATTGAAAGTTATTAAACTTTCAATTATCTTTAAAGGTATTTGAATGCTAATTCTAATTTATTCCCTAACTCTCTTCAAACAAAAACACTTGTTCTGGAAAGAAACTAAAAAAAAAAACTAAACCCAGCCAGTACTTAATAGAAAAAATACGACCCAATTGAAATAAAATGTACCTACGTCTACCATAAACTTTCAGCTATCAATACAGTTAATATCTCTAACTGAGCAAGTAACGATAACTCTGTAAGTTAAAATAGGCGCGTGTTTCTGAAGGGCGTTTATTCGGGCGGAACATTATTGTGTTTCACGATTCAGCACAACAATGTCGGCCATTTGCATTAGTGGTACCTGTCTCCTACGTACAACGTGCGCCTGGTGCCTGTTGCTACGCCATTGTCTACCGAGCTACGGGCTTTTTGTAGGGACAATAATAGAAGAAAGCAAGAAAGAAAGAAAAATTGGTTTATTTGTCACAGAAACACGTGCATACAAAAAGATAATATTAGTTCTAATAATAAGGAAATATAAATAAATAAAAATACAATATATACTATCTATAATTACAAGCATAAAGCAGGATAGTCGACGACTGCACGTCATGACTGTGACAGAAAGGCTTCCACTCAGCATGATGCTTATGATAATATTATATAGAGTTTTTAAAGACGTAGCTGGCAAGTGAATAAATGATGTGCTTACTTAGTAAACGTTTATTAAAAAAACTTATTACAACGACACAGCTGAAAATTCATTTCTCATCAAAATTGGTCTCTCAGTGCTTTCAGACGCAGACTTAAGCCACCTGGAACTCAAATTTTAAAGAAAGCATTTCAAGAAACTTTTTTACATTTGCAATTTATGGCTTTTTTCTTAATGAAACCAAGTTGAATATTTAATTAATATTGTTTGGTTTCATTCATGATGCATATGCATGAAAACGTTTTGCAATTCAGATGATACGTGCTATTCCGTAAGCCAATATCATTTGTGGGTAGCTAATTAATTAATGACGGTCCAGTCTTTCGAGCGCATGTTTCATATACTCACAATGAAAATTGAATAAATGAATGTATCTTCCACGAGATACAATATTCGTATCATGTTCTTTTAATTAAAATACCAACCGAACGCAAATATTTTCACAAGCCACTGGCTTGGCAACTGGTTTGTGAAAATATTCTGGTTTCGTAGATCACTAGCAAAGTTAAAAATTTTGAACTCAACACGTCAGTCTATGGCCGGCCGTAAAAAAAGGCAGTTACACAGATACCGTCGGGCGAGTTGTTTGGAAACAAAATCCCCTTTGAATATTTAACTTCAATTAGAAATTGTAGGTTTGAATTGTAACGGTTAGCTATTCGGTTGCACGCAAGCCAGCGCGAGCCAACACGAGCCAATTAGTCCTGCTCGACCGTTTGATATTTTGCTTTAGAATTATTTGTGGAAAGATAAGTAAGCTCACTTTTAGCTATCGCAGCCGACGTAATAGAAATCGTGACTATATTTTATTGATGAAACGAGAACTTATAAATAATTAATGTTATCCTCTGAACACACTGTTAATTCAACTTTATCTTAGTGTGCATACACTAGTGAGAGTCAACGGAAGAGGCAATTGCTGTCGAGGAGTGTCGACCGCAGCCGTTGACGCGTCGTCGGCTGCAGTTGACAACGACCCGCTGCTGTGTTTGGATACAGTGCTCAAATTCACGAGCGACATGCTGTTGACGGCAGGTGCGGCTGTAGTTGCCTCTGTCGCTTGTTTGTATGAGCAGTTTAGATGTAGTAGTGGCCATATTATGATGCTCTTTGGAAATAAAATATTAGAGTAAGTATATTCATGTGTTTATGTATATTTATTTGTGCTTTATATTTTTAAGTATTAGGTATATATTATATTCATAGTTCTAATATTATGTTTATGCTATCATAATTAATATTTAAAATATTTATTCCTCAATTTACATGATTGCACCTGCCACTGTTTGTCTCTGTATCACCCAAAGGTTGACTGGTAGAAAATGCCTATGTCATTAAGTCCGCCTCTGTACATATATGTGCTTGAAGTATTAAATAAATAAATAAATATACCAACTTGTAGCGGTATCTACAAACGCCACATGCGAACTACGCGTCATACTGACGTCACATGAAATCCTGCATCTCGCAAGCAGAGTTTACCGAGCAACTAGCATATACACAACAGCCCGACATGAATCATCGGGCAGGCCCGCCAGACTCAATTATAAATGTTCGGAGTTATAAGAACCCCGCGGGAAATCAGTGTCCGCTAATTCCATAATATAAATGACGGTAAGTAATAAAATCGCTCTTATAATATTAGTTCTTTCCCAAAAAGAAAGCCGTATAAATATTCGTAGATTTGAAAATTAACGGCTGCACCTTTTATTTGGCAATGAGATTCTTAGCAAAATAAAAACTGTACATGTAGATAGAGGTATGTTATATTTTTGGATAATGTAGATGATCTGTGGTTTCTTACGGAAGAGTTCCGAAGGCTGTAGGCCCTGTTGGTATATTAGGCACGAAAGCATAGAAAATAAAAATCTGCGCGGTGAAACTATTGATGGCGATACATTGTTTATTTTTTTAAATCTTATTTCATCATTGTAGATCAAATTAATCGTAGCTTAACACCTTTTCTTTATAAAAGAGCATTAGTTTTTTTACACGAAATTTCGTCTATATTAAAAAGTTTTAATTAAAATTGATAAGTGATACAACCATAATGTGTTTTATTACCAGGTAAATAACGCAATTTTATCATCAATATCCAATTAACAAATTGCACTGATTCTGAAAGGCAATTTAAAATAATGAACCAATTAACTTACCAACTCATTCTTGGTCAACAAAGCAGAGTTTTAATTTTGGTCGACATTTTGTACAATTTTGCGACGTTTAAATATGGAATGGTTTGCGTCAGTCCAGTTATCAGTACGGCTGGGGTGCATACAAAAGCTATGAAATCCATCGTTAGCATTAACCATGTTGGAACTCGGCCACTGACGCGCTGCAGCGCTGCAGGCAGCAAGTGCAACCTAACTTTATAAGTTAGTTCAAGTACTGAATAGAATGGGTGAAATTAATGAAGGTTGGAATGTTTTTGAATTCAGTTACTATAGTTTCCTTGTCAATTTGTTACACAAGGAAAACGGCGGTGGAGTCACCTTCATCATTTTAATTGAATATTTTATAATCAACGTTTTTGTCTCTAGCATTTTCATATCAATTATTATTAAATTTTATTGTTGGTTTGCGTAATTTTCCAAAACAATGTTGAACCTTTTCAACATCAACATCCGACATCATGTTTGTATAATTTTTCATTATAACAGCACCAGATGTATTTTTGTTTGTACACATTATGTGATGTGAAATTGATTTCAGAACAAAAAGCATGTAGAAAATCCCGTGCCACAGTTTATACAAGTTGGAAAAAACGAAGCAATTAAAAACGAATCAACAAAACTAAACCACATAAAAGGGGCCGAGAGCATGTGTGAACTTTATTTTATTAAAAACTATGTTTTGTGGACACAGGTCGCAAATAAAACTTTTTCAACGAGCTCTCGGAAAACTGAAATACGAAATGTTATTTTTTATGCGGTTGAAATATTGTTATCTATTCCTAGTATTTTGTATTGTTGATTGATGTTTTTTATTGTCCAAATTATTTTGCATACCATTCAAACATCCAGAAAACTGAAAATATTTTTTTCAGCTTTTCAGTATTTTCTATGAGTTTCGTAAAATTTTCCCACCCACCTCAATTTGTTTATCTACCTATGTTGTTTGGTATTTGGTAACTTGAAATAATCAAGCTCTAAAACTAAGTTTAAGCGCCGAATCACCATACGATTATCGTTATGAGTTGTTTATGGCGACTTATAGATGAAGTTAGAAAGTACCTATGGGTGCAGTTAGACCTATTACCTACCCAGTACCCACCCGGTTTTCTAACAAATTCGGTTTGAGTAAGAAGAACATTTCCCTGTCTGTACATATTAATAATATGAACTTATCTATGAACAAAACAAAGTTCTATCAATAGCCGTGTGAGTTATTATGATGCGACAGTACAACACGAGAACAAATATGCACATATTTTGAGATCTGCATACCTACCACGAGCTCTTAACGCGATCCACTTTAGGACCTAAACTGAACTGTTCTGCTAATTCGTACCATAACGTCAGTTTAACGATTCAATTTAGGCCGTGCCATCTGGATACCTACCACGAGCTCTTAACGCTCATTCACTTTCAAAGATCCAAATGCCGCTGAGTATATTGGGCGCCATGGTACGACTGTGAACGATGCAGTTTAAGAACCTAAACTGAAATGTCTTGCTTTTGAATCGTTTTTAAATAGATCATGGTAGGCCTCCTGACACGGCAGACATTTGTTTAATTGTTTATAACACATTTGCTCGTAAAGGGTGTCTTATTTCACCAATTTCAATATCGTATTGTATCCCATTACGAACATGTGCGTTATTGTAATGTAAAACGCACGGTTTATCAAGATGCTCCGTAAACGAACGGTACTTTTTAAAATCTTAGCAAAGATCTTTTGTCAGAAAAGTGGTCAACATTTTATGAATAAAATTTACTTTGGGAGATATAATATAATAAATAAACATTTAATTCTTTAATTTCATTAATTTTGACAATAAATTACAACCATTTATCTGTAACAAAAACACAAAAATATTAATTTACTCTTTTAGTAATACTGGCTGTTTTTTGTGCCAATGCCTTAAAAAAAGCGCAGATGCGCGCGCTTCGCTAATTTGTGAACAAGTAAAAATAATTCCGCGCGCTTTTTCTTTTCGCTGTATTGTTTTTATTTAAAAATGTCGTCAAGTAATGCCAGAAGTCTCAGAGGCAGCGAAAAAGGCTACTCTAAGCCTCTTTGCCCGAAAAATCGACCGATAGATACTTAGAAGCGTATGCAAATTTATTTTGTGAAAATGTATTTTTAGCCTATTTCATGGAACTTTCTCAAAAATATAAGTCAAGCTCATTGTGGGGTGCTACTATTCAATGCGAAAAAGCACTGTGAAAACAAAACATGGTACCTATTGATATCAAGTCATACTCCAACTTGCTGGCATTTCTATAGGTACCTAAGTGATAAATGATTTTTATTTTGTAAGTAGGTTTGCACAAACACTTTTACACGTCAATCATATTTTTTATAAAACTAGATGAGGTCGGCGTTTCCTATCTGACTACTCTGAGAAGAAAGGCCGAAACAAACTCAGAGGTCACAGTCTCTTTTAAAGTCCAGACATAATCTTGGTCAGGTTATATGAAGACCATGTAGATCGATGTCTGAGATGGTCTTTTGAGGAAAGAACCACACATGATTAAAGGTTTATTCGTTTAAAAGAGTCAGAGTTTTATTTATTTCCTCCCAAATATGTTATAAAACGTCGTATGACATACGTGCGCCTTGATAATTACAGCCTCCGCTTTCTTTGTAGCAATATCGCATCGGCTGTAATTTTCAACTTACCGCACTTATATCATAATGTACTATTATGTATGCCACGTGTAACAGAATAAACGCAATTCCTGAAAATAGTTTGTTAATAATTGACTACTGAATCGATTTCAGTAACTGATTTTAGAAAGAAAAAAAAAACTATTTTAAATATTAATAAAACTATTATAAATAAAACTATTTTTTTCTAAAATCATTATTTTGCCATACTGACTGCCGATTGAACCAATGAAAATTTAAATCTTATCTCAAGGCAATAAGACTCAATTTTAAATGCATAAAGTATTGGATTAACACGATTTTCTTAATTATAATACCTAATTTTGGTCATTGTACAATGCTTTTAACTCAATACTCTATTGGGGACGGGGTGTACGAGTTCTTGAGTTAATTATGTTATATAATATTATTGTATATGATGATATGTGTATGACCCAGAGTGGTACATAGTAGGTATATTTACATATAGGCAGCGTTACCAATATGGATATATAGGCAATATGGTTATTTGAAAAGGGTATACAGAATAGGAACATGCAACATAACAGTTACTATATGTCGGCGCATTTGGTTAGAATGAAAGCCGACCGCAACATATTTGGGTAAGGCTATACGAGGCTGTTGAGTTTCTGTCGGTAGTAGATCAATAGATAGGTACGAGTAGTTTACTGAATATGTATCGGAAATGGCTGCAATATTTTGATATCGGGTAAACAAAGCTTTTGATTAATCAATCAAAAGCACATTAAACAAGCATGACAAATTAAATTAATCAATTCAATTTGTCATGCTTGTTTAATGTCCTACTGTCAACAGATTATTTGATCAATTGTTTGTCGGAAAATCTGATTAAATCTTTAGGAAAATTTTTGTCGATCTCGATTATTGCTATTGTTTGGCTTTGCTGAACAAAATCATATAAAGTAAATAAATGTAAAGCCGACTTAACATGTAAGTTTTTTTTGAAGCGAAAACTACTTTAGGCGTGTTGGGCATTTTTTGAGATGGGAAAAAACTATTGAACTCGTACACACGGCTACACATCAAGTTATACATAACCAGTATAAGCTGACTTCTGATTGTACGAAAAACTCATACAATGCGAGGTCAGCGAATACTGGAAATGTACAGCTTGATCTGTAGCCGTGTGTACCACTGTTACCGCCGTAGGTAACCGACATCGCTTCGGATGTGTTCGGCTGTCCTCGGGATGTACTCGGTTTTAATGTATATCTGATATGTCAGTGAGTGATGGCAAAGTATTGTGTTTGTGTTTTGTTTTCTCTTCTGTCGGCACTCCCGGAGAGCATAGCATAGGCTAAAAAAAGCAGTGGCACTCCCGGAGTGCCACTGTTTTTTTTTAGCTTATGCTGTCCTACTGCTGATCAGAAACCTCCACCAAATCTTTCCAAGAACTCTTTTCCCGCGCCACCTCGAACCAGCCCTCGCGGTACGCGTCCAGGTCGCTTAAGCAGGATTCAAAGGGCTAAAAAGTTAGTAGAGAACATTTTCGAAGTCTTATTTAAAAAAGGTAGGTATCTGGAAATCATTCGACCTAATTTGGCTTTAACACTATTTTACGAAAAAAAAAGCGGACCCTATTTTCCTGCTTATGCGTACTAAGTTTCATTAAAATCGGTTCATTAATTTCGAAAAACAAGGTCTTGAAAATTTGTATGAAATGTAGTGCGTCGTAAACGCTCTTAAAGTAATTTTAAAGTCAGATATCAGTGACAGGTCGTGAAGTTAGCAAACTTTTATTAACAATTTTATTAGTAACGTAGCAGTATTCTTGAATAAACTTCAATGTTGACGGTCAAATGTTTACTTGAAGTCTTTTCAGTTCACATGTTACCTACTGGCATGTTACCTACCTACACGCTTGGCGAGGTAACCGACTTGCCACCAGAATTACCTCAAAATATTTAGTTGGGAATTTTCGGGTAGAACATTCATGATAGCTTTCATATTTATCCAACCGCAACATTGTATGTTGCTTTAGGAACAGCTTTACCTACGCGATGTTATTATAGTTGTTAGATTTGAACTCCTTATATTATTGCCAGGTATTCCTTATGCATTAAAATTACATGAGACAAGGGGTGTTACGAATTTTTGTTATTCCTACAAATAGATGTAGGGAAATAAGGAGTAGGTAGCTTCATATTTTGTTTGTTGTGAATCCAAACAGGAGTGAGTAGGAGGCCTTAGTTTATTTTCGATTAAAGAATATTTGGAATACTAGTTTTTGTTTTTTTTTGTCAAGACTATAATGAGCTAAGTTGGTCGTGTTTTTAAACTTACTGTTTTATATTTTAAAATAATGTACAATTTAAAGATGATGATTGATTTGCCTATACCATCCCCACATAGATTTCTCACAAAGATGCTTGGAGCTTGATCGATCTACAAAGTTAAGCCATGCAGATACGGTCATTTGATTTGGATGACTGACCATTTACCTCCCTACCCTACCCTACCGGCTTCTATTGACGTAGTAAAATGTGTTTTAGATGCGTCATTTATTAGTACATGTTAACCTTGAATTATTATTTTTAGACTAGATACATCACTATTTTTACATAATGGGTGGTCGTAAATCCAACGCTACATTATCCCATTCCTGAGTGTTTTCTGACGTAACAAGGAAACTGTTATAAATTCAATTCATTTTACTTCTAAAAGAAAACAAAGATAAGTAATTTTATATTCTCTATGGAAAAAGTAAATGAAGGAACCATAAAGATGATCTTAGTAGTTGCGAGTTAGCGAGTAGCCATATAATTTGATTTAGGAACATGTTTTATCTGTGGTTTTGAGGTAATGGAATTATTTTAACAGTTCCATTGGTTTTTTATTACGAGAGATGGTTCGATGAAAATTTAAAGTTACACTGCTTGCTTTTGTAGGCCAGACCAAAAAATTTCAGTCTGGGATTATAATTATTTCTTACGTTTGAATACTCGCCTAAGACCGCTTTCACACTTAGCGACTTTAGCAGCGCGACAGTCGCGCGACCGTCGCGCTCAGTCAGAATATCATTATTCGCGCGCTGCTATCGCGCGGCTGTTCTTGAAATGTGTAGGCATATGCTTCTGCAGCGCTACTATCGCGCTGCTAATGTGAAAGCGACTTTAAGTATTACCTACATAAATTATATATTTTTTTTATCAATAGGTTCATTTCATTTTCGGTTTAAGGTTCTTATACTGATCTTCGGGTTCGTATTCCTAACATGGCTTAGTCCATTAAAATCTTATTGTGCCCTTGACAACGTAACAACATTACTTTTTGATGTAAGTAACCTATAATTTTATAACGTAGAAGCGAAAGTGGGTTTTCAACAAGGAACAACGAGGAAAATAATGAGCCCAGTAATTTTAAAATCTTTAATTCTCTTGATTTATATTCATTTTGGAATTTTCGTGGTGTAAACACCATACAAATTACAAACATAAATGTAGGAATCTTTTCAACATTACGGAGAGGAACGATATACAAATTAAATGAAGGGAATTTCATAAAATAGTTCATTCTAGGGTAGTTAATAAAACTCTTTTAATTTACTATTATTTCAATTGACACATAACATCTCAGTTACTCTGAAACAATTCAGGTACATATTGGAATGAAATTGAATTGATTGAAATAGGTACAAATATTTTAACAGTTCTATCCTTCGATCCAAGAACAATCAATTTTGAATGAAATTGAACGAACTCTTTAAAGAAATACCATCCATGTATTTTCTTTTTTAAACGAGTGAAGTAGTCTGTCTTTAAGTTTAGTGGTTTGTATTTATTTATATACTTTACTGTACACCAGAAAAAACATAACAAAAAATACGATACGTACGTACGTACGGTATGTACTTAATGGAAAAATCTTTCTGTGTTCTTCTTATTATAATCTAAATGGACTCGGCCCAGAATTCGGCTAAGTACTTGTTTGGCGCCATGTAGAGATATTATATTATTTGTGGCGCCACCCCCAGCGTCCATCAGTTCCTGTAACGTGCAGCTGACAGGACAAGCAGGACACGATGTTAAGAGTCCCATCGTTTGTGGTTTATCATTCATTCTGTGTTTAAACTTGCCTTGCCTTGCCTGTGGGAGTCTCGGCAAAAAAATATACCTTTATATATGTACCTAAAATAATACAAAGAAAGGTCATTTTAACACTTAAATGACATCAAATTACCGCCTCCTGCAATCCCGCAATTTGCGACTGACGTAAATTTACTTAATTTTAGTATGTGCAAGTTTTTAATCACGTCTAAACTTGTATGGAGTTGTGTCAGGCGCTGATTAATTTGACAGGACTTAACTAAAATTTATATTCTGTCCTTTTCATAATGAAATAGAAAGAAAAACTTATAATAAATTTAGTTTAGTTTATGAACAAGCTAATCGGTACCATTTTATAATTTGCCTAAAACCTTCATTTACCATGTTATATTTACCTATCATGACTTATAATATGTTTTAGGTTGCGTAACATGACAAGAAAGTTGAACGGGTCAATTTTGAGTTGAGTGAATTTCTTCGTAGGTGGAACATAACCGGAGATTCATTTAAAACCATGTCACTTGACGTCAAGTTTGAGGTGACCACGAGGTGACCTATTTTAGTTACAGCCGCATATTAGCTAAAGGTACCTACCAATATTGAAAACAACCATTATACCTAATACCACCATCAACCAAAGCACCATTATCAAACTAGGGTCATTACAACCACATAAGTTGTGTTTCAAAAAGTCGAGTAGTAGGATTTTATCGCCCAAAGTGTGGGCTTATTGCTTCAGTCCGTTCACAGTTTATGACAGTTATTTTACCTTTGACAGCAGAAACATAACAGTAACCTTATCGTAACGATAATAAAGACCACAATGATTTTGACAGACTTGTCAGTGGTAGCAACCCAATAGCAATGAATGAAGAATGAGTATAAAGATCACTCTGATTTGGACAGTGATGCAAAATCATAGGTAAAATTACTGTACTAAGCTGTCACTGTCACTTACCACAGAGATACTGTTTAATTGTAGATACAGACGCCAGCACATCAATCTACCCGAAACTGTCAAATTTTCCCAATCAATTTTGAACCTAATGCTTTAGCGATAAAGTTGAAAATCTATCAAAGAAATTTGACAGATTGTAATAGCTTGATGTGCTGGCGTCTGTACCTTTAAATGACGTACCTGTGCCAATATTTCTGATAAATTAGAATCAAAGTAAAACATTTGAAATAAAGGGATGACGATTGGAAATGTCGAAACTGTGAGTTTGCTTCAGCTAAGAGAACCTAAAATGTAATCTGAAGGAGATTTGCTCTTTACTTTAAAACTAATTTAAAATTGCTGACTTGTAAAGGCGAAAGAGAAGGCAAGTGCTCGTATGGTTACAAGTTAATAATGGATTGAAAACTTGTACAATGTTCTGGGACGGGCGATAGGTAGCGGTACATACGTTGTTAACTTTGAACTGACGTAGAACTGGGAAGTTTTATACCCCTTTGAATGGTAGTATGGAACACTAAAGGTATAAATCAATGTTAACGTTGGGTACTAGTTCATGTCAGGTTTAATTGAAGATTTCTGAAAGGAAAGTAAGTTTCTTCAAGGTAATTAAAAAGCAACCGAGGTCTTTTCAGATTGGAGACATAACCCACTCCCAACTTTTAACCATATTATATATTTCTTTGCATTAACTAAACGAGGAAAAGTATTTCAAAAGTAAAAAAAAAGAATTGAAATGAGATCTTTAAATCTACGAAGGATGGGTGTGTCAGTAAGCCTTTAAATAAGTAAATTAATTCACGATTTACCTCTAATTGTGGCTTATTAGTCGATTCGCACGAATTTACTCGCCCGAAAAGTGCGAATCGTCACTTTTAAATAATATGATAATAATATGTGAGACGACAACACGTGCACTTTTTTCTTAACTTCATTCCATAAAATTCACAAATTAATTACCTAACGTGCGAGTTGCATATGGAAAAAATAATATTATTTAAAAGTGACCATTTGCAAGTTTCGGGCGAGTAAATTCGTGAGATACGACTAATAAACCCTAATTGTGAATAAAGAAATATTAATAAAGCTGTACTGGGCGAGACAATACCATTTAAAACTATTTGTGAAACCTACAAAATTCAAATGATCAAATGTAGATTTTAATCTATTATTAACCGTAGTAAAAGCCTATATCCATTGCGAATAGTGGATAATTATAAATTCTAAACACGTTTATAGCCTGAAAAAATAACTTTTAGAGATACAATTATTAAGTTTGATATTATAGGGTGTTTAAAAATATTTATGTTTGAATTTCGAGAGATCCTGATTTGAATATTATGTAGATTTAGAATTTAGTGACTCGAGCTCACTGAATGATTATACAAGGTTTATTGCAGAGTTTTTTTGCCTAAAAAAGAAGTAACCAGGAACGCCAAAAAAAAAGCTCTAAACATTTCTATACTTCATGTTATAAATTTAAGTCGCTTCTCGTGTCTGTCTGTGTGATCGAGTTGTTTTAAGCAACGGATTTTGATACGGTTTTCACTATCATTTAGAAAATTTATTTCGAAAGGTATATGTGTAAAAATATTAATATTAAACCTAATAAAAATTATAAAGAAATCGCCATGTTTTATAAAGTTGTAATAAAATCCGTGCGAAGCAGGGACGGGTCACTAGTTATTTATGTTTGAAACTAAGCTGAACTGAACTATGTTTGAGGTATCCAATTACACATACGTCACTTGTCAATAACGGTTCACTGGAAACCCAGCGTCAGACAGCATCTGTCCGGTATTAATGCTGAAATTAATACTGAACATTTTGGCGCAGCCGTGAGTCACTGCGTGTTTAATTTTTTTTTCACTTTAAAAATTTTATTTTGAACTACCTGTGAGTGCGTTCGCGTGCCTGTTGAAAATCAAATTGGATGAAATGTTTTTTTTTTTGCGAGGAACCCTTATTATTTTTCTAAAGTAAAAGCTAAAGCTAAAGCCTAAGAATAATAGCCTAAGTGACTCCTTATAACATCAGCTTTCTGCCAGTGAAAGTCCTATCAATGTTGTCCAGCCATTTCGGAGATTAGCCGAAACAGACAGATAGGCAGACCATTTTTTTAAATTATACTTATCTGCCGTACATACATTCATATTATTATGCCTTATTTTAGTAAAAATCTGTTATTTTGACATTATAAACAGACACTTCAATTTTGTTCATTCTTATGTATTTATATATAGATGTCGTGTTTAATGAACTGTTGCCGAATTAATGTAATTATTTCATCTACTTGGTTGCTTCACACTGTTGCAGTGATTTCAGTGGCTAGATTTACTGATACGTGAATCTCTCTTTTTGGAACGATGTTCTTTAACGTGGCTTACGGTAGGTAGAAAATTGATAGAAATCGTCACGAAATGAAAAAGCATTATGTCCCCTCCATGCGACTGTCTCTCTCTCTCTGTCTCCTTGCTATATACGAGTGTGTGTGTGAGTGCATGCGAGTACCGCGTAAAGAACTTTGTTCCTGAAGGGTATCCCTCGATCGCAAACGTTTTTTTTTCTTCTCAAAACACTCCTTCGCCATATCTTCGCTCATATCCGCACATTTCACCCTCTTTCCTCTGTTATACATTATATATAGCGTTTCATGATTCACCCTTAGTATATGCCCTATAAATTCTGAGCCAGGAATTTCCTGTTACTATGCCGCCGGTACCTTATAATATTAGGTTCATAGATTTAATTTCAGGCATTATTCCCTAACGTATTTAGGTATTAATTAATATTCTCTTAACACATACTTCACAATCTTTTCTCTATTATCTTGGGGTCGGTTCCCAGTCTAACCTTCTGCTATCTTAATTTATTTTAATTTATGTAACCTATGTAATATTGCCCCTTTCTGGGTCTCTTCCATAATTTTGCTTTCACCGGCCAATCGGTAAGGAACGAGTCCAAAACTCCAAATCGTTACGCCAGCGTTTCTTAGGTTGGAGGGGGTAGGAGGCGTTGCCTCGGTGACGACTGTCACAACCAAATTATTGAATATGGAAAACTTGTCAGATTTTGTTTCTCTGTATAGGCGACCGACGGACGCGACGCTTAGGCATATAGGTGTCTCGATAATGTAAAGAATACTCATCCATCCACGGGGTGATCGTGACAAGAGGAGCTTGACTTTGCAGATAGATTCATCGATATATACTCTGCGGCTGTGTAGCTCTTTGAAAGTTTAATTTCTCTTTTAGACAAATTAAATTAATTATTTGCCATTTTGACGCTGTTGTGCACGATATTACCAAATGGGAGTCGGAAGATGGAGCACCATCTAATATGGCGTTTTTTTCATTAGACCACCTATGTTGTTTCTTTCATGTTTCCTCAGCTTAATTGGGTTTTTAGAACGTTTTCGCCCTATAACAAAACGTGATGGATGTGTGTTGTAATAATATAAGCATGTCTTCATATGATGACGGTACCTACCTTTAATTAGGGCATGACCAAACGTCATCAAGCGTAATGTGCGTCACGAAGGTAAATCGCCAAAATTCCAACAATATCATGGTTTGTGCCACACTTGACACCGAGTGTAAATTATCGTTCGTAAATTATTGGGCTTGTTTCGAGCGATGGAAATTACGCTTGCCTGAACCCAAAACTCAAACTCATTTATTTTAATTAAACCATTTACACACTAGGACAGAAACCCTCGGGCCACCCAGATCTAACACAGATGTTTGTAACATACCAGGAGATTTAGTCAACTTCTGGAGGGAGGTAAGCTGGTTGGAATAACCACCGACGGCCGCCATGGCCCACAATGGTCCCCTTGAAGGACTAAGTGCGGAAACCAAACCCTCTAACATAGAAGAACATTTATAACCATTTACACACTTTTGATTTGTCAAGGAGTCGGTCAGTCAAAAATATGAAGCTAGTTTTCGATTCCAAAGCGTTGATAAGGTACATATGGAACGAACAAGAAACTCCATGGACACTTTTAAATTTTATTGTTACAAAATATTAGTTACTTCAATAATGACCCTTCCAGTCTTTCAGCAGATAACATGAAATTTTTTATAATTCAGTGTTCACAAACATAATTATAATTCGTCTCCGACTATAAATTCTCTAGCGCTAGGACATTAAAACATAATTTTAACATCCGAGATAAACTTTTATTTTGTGTTTGCTCTGTGCTCATGTGAAATGGAACGTCGTTCTGCGGTATATCTATTGTGTATTTTGTTTTTGTGCTATAGCTCACGGAATTCATTTTGGAATTTTCCGGCTTTACTAAAGTCAGCTTAACAAAGAGGCGGGTAGTTTTTGTTAACAATATAATATTGTGAGAGTTTAAGGTTTACGAGGGGATCTCAATGTAAAAGGTAGACCATTTTTATGACAGTAAAGGATACATTTTGATGGGCTAGCATAAAAAAAATTCTGAATAAATACAAGATTAATTTATGTGTAGGTACATTAATTTATATGTACATATTATTATTTAAAATGTTAGCATGTAAAAATTTTTAATGAAGAATAAATAAGTGATTATTAAGATTAATTTATTTAAATATATTTAGACTTATTTTCTTGGCCGTTTAGAACTTTATAGTAAAAGGTTTAAAATACAGTTAAAGGAATTTGTGTACTAGTTCCAGTTTCAACTGATCTCGCATTATAGATTTTTCTTATAATGAGAAGAAAGCTTATTCTGGAAATGTATAGCTTGATATTATGTCGTCGTGCGAACAAAACTTACAGTAAGCGTCGGTACGATGCGCTGTGCTAATAGTAGGTACATGTCAGACACTTACCTGAAACAAAAATAATTTTAAGATTAAAGAATGCTGCTTTTAGTCGATTTATTCCGGTCTGATCCCCTGAGTCAAACCCCTCCACCCCCCCCCTCCTCGAACCCTGCTAGTTCTTCTTCTGTTTTGAAATCTTTCTTATCCCATTTTTTCTACGTTTCTCAGTCAGAGGTTTTATTTTCTAAGCAAATTGGCATCCTACGTCCTTTTGCCGTGTTAGAGCCATTTCATGAAACTGTTAAAGAATGACAGCTGTGATTTTAATTAGGGACTTTCGGGAGCAGTGGTGAAGGCGTAATACGTGCTTTTGTTTGTGTTACGTTTTTTCGATTTTAGTGAATTTAAAAGTGTTTACTTCAATCGCAAACGCAGTACTACGCCAATCGATCTAGGTATATCGATGCCCATTGCTCTTTGACGGACGGGCATGTCATACAGTGATATGCCCGTCCGTCCCGCTATCGAATCCTGGGCATCTCTTTCACTTGCACTAGCCAGAGTGAGGGAAACATCAAAATATTTTTTTTTAATCATCTGTCTACCCTAAAGTAATGGGTTCCTCTTAGAAATACTTTTTACTGTTAGTTAAGCTTGATCACAAGTCAGAATAGCCAAGTATTTCTCAATTGTGCAGCTATATTCTTGGACATGTTACTGCAACTGAATTAATTTTCATAGCAAGTTTTTTATATGTTATACGTAAGGATGTCATTCGGAAGTACCTTGAAAATTGTTTCAAAAAAATTGTGAAAATGAGTAGGTATAGAAAGATGGCATAGCATCTTTTTATACTCATTTTCACAATATTTTGAGACAATTTTCTTTGCAAGGTTTCTAAAGCAAACGTTTTCGTGGATGCTATAAATTGTCTTCCATAAACTGACTCTACGCGAGGATTTCCACTTAAAAAAAGTCAACCTTTACCTTTCATGGTGAGATGCGGAAGTAATTAAGTATGGCTCCTCAGGAAAAAACAAGCGCAGATAAGCAATTTGTATTATTTTTCTACATTAACTTATTTATCCTTCCAAACAATTCGAACAACAAAAAAATATGCAGCGTTTCCTGCCCCATTAAAAAACATTCTATCAACCCTGGAACTTTTCAAACTAACAATGAAATACCAAATTCAAAGTTTTTGCGAATGACAGTTGGTAGATATTGTATTATTCCGTTCGACCCTTTGTACACGGCACGGTTTCTTTATGGTACGACGCGGTACAGCGCATAAACCGCGTCTTAGAAAAAAACGTGTATATGAACAATCTTCCATAGTGTTCCATACAACACTGACGAACCGTGCCTACATTGCACGTGTATAAACTGCGCCGTAGAAAAATCGTGTCCGTCAACATGCTTCCAAAGTGATACATACAACTAGCTTCTGACTAACTTGAACGCAACCATCTGAACACTAACTCAAAGAGTTTGAGCTTGAAATACAACACTGACCAAATAAACCGTAAGTAGCTTTTCGCGGTAAGAAAAACGTGTGCACAAAGGCCTTACCCACGAACTACGGAAGACAGACGTGCTAAGCCTATACCAGAGAAATGATAAAGGAAATTTAGATAGGCGCCATCCTTGTTCCGGTTGTGGGTAATTACTTAAGGAACCCTAAAGTGCTGGTTCGTTGTTCCGGTACTATCCCTCAGCTAATAAGTATTTGAATACAAATTTTGAAGTGTGATCTTTATGCGCTAAACTGGTTGTGACTAAATCATGTGAAATTATCCTGTGAGTTTGAAAGAGTTGATAATTATTTAAGTATAAATTATAATACAGGGTGGTAGGGTACATCCACACGCAAACTGTAAGTAACCTTGAAGTCAGAACATGATTCTAAACTCGCTAAGTAGCGTAGAATATTTTTTTGTCGGTTATAAAAAAAAAAAAATTGCTGTTTCATAGAAAAGTCCAATACATATATGAGATCTAAATGTATATAACAGTAAATTTTTTTTAGTACCCGACGAAAAAATTTCGTCCATTGTTCGTAATGATAGTCCATTGTTCGCACATGGCGACTTTACCTCCTAATATCTCGACAACTTGACACTTTACAAAAAATGTCAGCAACGTGGTGCCCCGTTGCTACATTTTTTGTTTTTTATTTAAGTATCCTTTACCCATAAATACCCTTTTAATCGCACGCCGCGATAATGAAAAAGAAAAACAATATGGCGGCCGGGTGGCTGGGCCTATGCCTATGCTGCAAAGGTTCTATCTTATTACTTAATTAACAATATTCTTATAAAGAATATTAAAAAAATGGAAAGTCCAAAAGTGCACGACTCATAATGCTCAATTGATCGTATAAAAAATCATAGATATTATATTAGTTAGTTTTTAATAACTTTGAATAAAAGAGCCATTTTCAATGGGGTTCCTCCTATGGGTGAAACGAATCTATAAAAAAAAAACTAAATTAATTTCTTTTTTCGCAAGCTACAATTAATTAAATTTTTAAAAAGTACAGAATTAATCTACATTAAATCTATACAATGGTATAAAAATTAAGTAGGTTCTATGTGATAGCAGGAGTATAATAATAGAAGCAGTTGCAGAAAGGAGGCAAAAATGTTTTTCGATCGTAATGCACTCTCTAATGCTTCGCATTATGAGTCGTGCAAAACTGAAGCAGAAGGAGTTTGTTATGATGGCAAGAAGGTGTGAGTTTATGTATGTTTAAGTAATAAAATAAACTTGATTACATTTTTCCTTCCCTGTATTATCCAACGTTCAGTTAAAACCTATTCGAAAGCCGCCTGGCTCGATCGAATTATCGATGCTCAAGTGTGCCTACAGTAAAAGTTAATGTCACCCATAAAACAAGAGTGACAAACAGTTGTAAACATTGCGACAATAAAATAAGTAGGTTAATAGATTAACCTGAATGGGATGCAGTACTGATACTCCTACACGTGGAAGAGGGAATAGGAACGTTGGCAAGCGATATCGCAGCAGGCGCAGACAGAGATGGCGGGATGAGCCGAACTCCTTCAACAGAAACTGGTCCTTAGTAGCTTTAAACAGAGAGAAGTGGAGAGTAGGGAGGTCTGTGCCCTGCAGTGGCACATCACAGGCTTTTAATAACAATAATAAATAATAGCCCACTGGTATCCTCCAAGCTACCGGTAGTCAGGGCTCCTGAGAAAAGAACCTCCTAAAGATACTTCATGTACATGAGCTAGGTCAAGATAGTTCATGTACTTATCTTTTTCAGCTTACACGAGGTCATATTATTATTATTATTTACTCTGCCAGACGATTTGAAAAGCATCTTTTACATACTCAACTAAGTGAACAAGTCGTACAAAAATAATGAGCGAGATGTTTTTTCGTAAATAATGTTTTTTTTGTATACTATACAGGATGAAATTGAATACATGCGACAAATCGAAATGGGAGATTGTACTCATAATTATGAACAACTTTTACTATGGGACAAAACCTGAAAAAAAAAAACAGCTGTTCCCTACATTTTGACGAGTTATGCGAACATAATGATGAGTAGAATCACCCATTTCGATTTGTCGCATGTTTTCAATTTCATTCTGTATATACTGCCAGGTTATTGAAAACCAACCACTACAAAAGTCTCGTTAGTTCAGCGTCAGTTAATACAAGAAAGGAGAATGTAAAAAAAATCTACTTATATTCTTAACGGAAATGCTCGAGGTAATACAGTAAGCTTCAGATAAGGACACTGGCCACTTTTGGCCCACAGGGCTGTGGATAAATTATCCTCTTCGTTACACGAACGAACTCGCCAGGGAAGGGGAAAATCCGAAATTAATATAAGATCTTATATCTAAAGAGGGAATGTCGTGAGAATTAAAGTTTTGGTTAAGTTCAATGAACAATCGTTTTGGGAGTATAGGGGCTCATAAATCAGCAGTTCTTGTCAAACAATCTTACGATGACAATGTAATTAATGAGTAAGTTAAGATTGTGATAGTAGGAATAATACAATGCTTCCTATCGGTTTCGAAAACGGCGAACCTTGGATAATTAAATGAGTACATTCAAATTATTGTTGTTGTTTTTTGTTATTTTTGTTTCGGTACAAAGATATTCCTGGCAAAAAATCATCCCTTTTACCCCATCATCCCCCCCATCCCATCCCCATCATCTTTTCATCCATCCAATTCAAACGTTTAACCCATTTGAATGGAAGATGAATTCAGATCTTCATAATTTGGCACCAAGACTTTCCTTGTAGTGCGTACATAATTAACTTTAAAAAGGTTTTAGCGTGAGTAGATGGGTACCTGCCTATCTGTACCACAGGAGGGGTTGACCATTCTATTCCTTTACTATATTTAAGTTATAAACTTAGTGAAAAGGGTTTACCTTCAATACTTTAACTTCTCTAATGTTTAAAACTTGCTGGGTTTAGTAATGAGACGAAAACTTTAGGCTAGTGACGTTTTAAACTCGTTAACTTTACCTTTGTGTTACGAGTTACTTTACAATTAGATGACGAGCAGTATTCTTTGCTTGATGAAATTTCCATTCGAGTACATAATATTTGACCGTCGAAAAGTAAAATTCTTATGGGTAAAATGTCAATGTTCAAAACATCGAAAACTTAAATATCGAACGACCATTTAACCGAAAATTAGTAGGTATATTGTCGAATCTTTAGCTAACCTACGTCCAATATATACTTAAAATCTAATTATCAACAAAAGTGACATCGAAAGACCTAATTTATATCGAAGTACAGAGTATCGAATGTCCTAAATATCGAATCGAATCAGAGAATGCGATGCGACTTCGCATCGCATCGCCTCGCACCTGCCCGCGCTTGTGATGTTATATAGTCTATACCTTTCTCAAGAATCGAGCTATCAAATGCAAAAAGATTTTGTTCAAATCCGACTGGTACTTCCAGAGATTAGCGCATTCAAACAAACATAAAAAAAAACTGTTTAGCTTTATTATATTAGTACATAATTATACGGGTTGGCCCTACACAGTCATGCATGTTGCCCTAATTAGTGACTCTTCTGTCACCGCCTTTAATGTGCATATCTTTACAGCCGATGACGTCACGGTTAGCGTTGGCTTTGAGTCTCATCGATGCATAATGCCGTGCTGATATCACTAAGCTTTTGATCTAGTTATTGTAGAAAGTGGAAATAAAAAAGAAAAATTATAAATATAGGTATTTTTGCGAGAATAGAGAGAATAATAAAACAGTGGTGGTCGTGAGTTCGAACCCAGACAGGCACTTTACTTTGTGTATTTAATTTCATCACCACTGCTCTCAAAACGGAGAAAGAAAACATTGTGAGGAAACTGGTATGTCCTAGAATTTAAATTTTAAGACATACTGTGACATCCACCAACCCACACTGGACCCGCGTGGTGGATTTCAGCCCACTTCGAATCCTCTCACAGAGAAGAGGCCTGTATCCCAGGAGTGGGAACATTATAGGCTGATTATGTGAGAAAGAACGATCTCGATACGAGTAAGTCACGCTTATTAATAAGTTTTGCAAGTTTTTTATTTTATTTAGTTTAATCGAAAAAATTGAATGTTTTTTCCTGTGTTGTCTGAAAATAGTCCAAGCCAATAGATACTTTATAATTGAGAATACTTGAAAATTCACACTTCTCCTTAGATACAACCAACGGGCACATGGATGATAAAATTAATACACATAACATAACATCAAGCCTGTAACACCTAAAAGGTCAGGCAGAGGTGTATCTACCTTTAGCGCCAGTTATGTTTAAGTCTAATGTAATAGGATCCCAAGCGGCTACTGAGAAATTCGTGATAAAAAATCTCAATAACACTTTGTCCGACCTGGGAATCTAACCCAGGACCTCATGCTCAGCAGTAGCGCTTGCGAACACTAGACCAACGAGGCAGTCAATAATACATAAACGTATCCACTATAATGCAATATGCAAAAACTTATCCAATACCCAAGTTCCGCGGATAGTTCCACGGTACTGCAGCATTCTTCTCACTTTTTCAATGTTGCCGGATGCACTTTTGATTCAATTTGACAAGTTTTTACGGCAAAGTTTTTTTGGCATTATTGTCATCTCAGTCTTTAGTCGTTTCGAGAGAGCCATATCATCTTCTCTATTAGTCGCCATCTCAGTCTTTAGTCCCAGAGAGCCATTTCATTTTCATACAGTCCATCCATCTTTTCTTTAATACCTATTTAATATAATAATATAAACAAATAAAAAAAAAATGTGTTTGTTAACAGGTACATTAGTTAAAAAACTGTGTTGCAGCCATTACGAGGAACAGTAGTATCGTGATGATTTGGCAAGACCTTAAGAAAATCTACAAATAAGAAGATTTAGAAGAACTAAGAGAAATCCAACCCTTTAACCCGTCTTAAGCAAGCGTGGCGATAATTGCTTATAGGTTCTCTGTTTGAGAAGAGGCCTTTGTCCTGCAGTAGGACAATGATAGGCTTAGAAACAATTTTGTTTCATTATATATTCGAAGATTTGTTCTGACTTTATAATTTATGTCATTTGAAATGTAAATTAATAGATAAAACTTTTCATTTAAACATGAATGAATGCGAACGAATGAAGGCGAAGTAATTCTAGAATTTCAAATTAAAATGAAAAATATCTTAACTTGAATAATCAAGCTACCGCTAAGCAATCTGCCAAAGCTAACTCCATCAGCATCTTCCTAGCATTTTCACTGCTAATAATAAGTTTATTTATTTTCTCTCACAATGCTTTAATTTTCTCTCACAATGGTTTTTGGAACTAAATATATAAATTCACATTGTGAGAGCTGGTGCCTGAAGTAGGTTTTAGAAAAAACCTGTAAAGTATTGGTACATTGATGATTTGGTGGCGTGCTTATACAAGTTCGGAGGGGCTGTTAAATTCATTTTTCATTTTTAATACTTAGTAGGTATTTGAAATTCTAGAATAACTTTGCCTTCGTTCATGTTTAAATGAAAAGTTTTAGTAATTTACATTTTAAAGGATTACCGACGCTAAAGATGAAGAAGAATAAACAGCCTTTATTTTAAAATTACGGTACGCAAAATACGCGCATTGACGTGGAGTTGCGGACATATTACCAATTTCAAAATTCATATTTTTTATTGTTCCCTTTAAGTCACGTAAATAAGTGTAGGTAGGTACCTATATTTTAAGTTAAGCAAATCATGACGAATAACCTGTGCAGTTGAGGATCACTGCGTCAGAGAACGGAGTTCGCAAGGCTGAATTTTGAACTATACAATATATTTAAAGTTTCATAACTTTGCCTTCAATACGCAAAGAAGAATATACTATATGGACGTATTAAGAATAAAACTTGATACAAATAAAAAATTTAATCATAAAACAACACAATTTTCTAAATGCTCCGTCAGCATAAGCTTTTCACACATTTTCTACATAATAATGTGAAAAGCCTCTACCTTCTGGATGTAAATTAACAGGGTCAAGTTAACACACTAATCCCTGAGGTCAGGAGAAAATCATATAAATGCTTTAAATCGCTGAATAAAATATTCACACCGGTCTGGACTTTAAACGAGCTCTTTACAGTATTTACATCCCTATTTCAAAGCAATAATGGTCATAACGGATTAAAGAGCTCGATAAAGTATGTAAAAGCATGTACTCTTTCGGAGGTGGTCGTGGTCAAAGGGATCGCTTTATTAGACTGATAAGAGCAATACTTGATCGGAAGGTTCTGCTTGAAGCGGTGTTTTCGCTGTTTACAGCTGAATCAGGCGCTTGAATGGCAGCTCTTAACCTCGAGGCGCGGAGGGCCCGAGAGCTGGCAAGAGAGCAAAATCTCGTGTTACATTTCTGAATAACATCATCCATTTTTTGAAAATCTGCTGATTTTAGTGTTACAAATGAGGGTGCAATGGGCTACTTGGGAGTCATTCGTGTCTTTTTTAAATACATATGCTTTACACATGGTCAAATTAAATTCGCTAGCGAAACTGCAGAGTGTTGGGTGTCGATGAAATAAAAATTCAAAAGACTTAATCTTTTTTTTTTTGAAGAGTCTACGATAGATGGTATTGTTGTTATTTCAAGAATGAGTTGAGAAAATCTTTCTTTCGTTTTGTCGTAATTAGATATTGATACAAATCACGTCTGAACGGTTCACAAAAAAAAAAGATTTTATACATTGATATTTCAAGTGACTACACTGACTGCGGTCGTGTTATTCTATCATGTTTAGATATAGACACCCTTCACTTCTGCGGAGTTTCTCTAGCTAATTTAATTTGACCCAGTATAGTAACATAGGTACACGCACACGTATATGGTTTTGAGTTTTACAAAGTTATAGTTTTTTCTCTGTCTTTGATATATCCCTCTAGCGTAACTACTGTTTATGTTTTTTGATGGATTAATCGAAAACCAGCCATAATTAGCACCTTAATAAGTGTACTTACTAAAATTATTTATGATTTTAATTGAAACATCTCCGTAAAGTACACATTTTAAAAGACATCTTCTAAAAATGATTTTTATGATTACGTAACAAACTCATCTTGCATAAATGTTTAACATTTTCAAATTATTATTCAAATCACGAAGGAGAATTTTGAAGATTGATAGCGGAACGGATTTTTCCTTTTACATTAAATACTTAATAAATGCCAAAGATTGAAGGAACATGGACCTGAACAAAGTTTGTAATTAATAAAATAAGCTAGGAGAATTAGTATTTCTTTACCTTCATTAAGAAGGTGGTCTGTGGTACAGGCCTTAAATTATCGCTTGACTTTTTTTCAGGATCTACCAGAATGAAATGGAACATATCCTACCTAAATATTTATATGCCTTTGTTCTATTGTAAAAGGGGAATTAAAATAACTAATTATATTATTCCGAATCGTTATATTCGGAATCTGATACTAAATTGTAATGGCTTTAGGGGTAACTGTGAAGTAATCCCGAACTTTGTAGGTGTTAGGTACGTAAATATATAATATAACAGGCTGCATGTCAGTGGTAACAAACTGGTAGGTATAAGGTGCGCTCTAATTGCGTAATTGCTATCAATCATAATCTGAATCAATTTGAAGGATATTGCTAACCCATTGCTTCATATGTTGAAAAAGTTTGTCTGCTCAATGACGTAAATAACGCAATGAATGTTGTTGAACTGTCAAATTGAAAGCCGTTCCTACTGTTAGTGTGTTATGCAATTATCCCACTGTTTTATTCTATTAAAACTCAAAGCATTTATTTCAATTCAACCATTTACAGGGACTTGTCGATCAGTCAGAAATATTAAGCTGGTTGCCCATTCCAAAGCGTAGTAGGTACTGTAAAGGTTGTCCACTACAGTCAAACTTATGTGTAGTGCAGGCTGGCTATAATTTAGCGCGGGTTTCATTCGAACATTCAAGCAAGTTTAAAACGGTGGTATTATAATAAGTTTTTTTTTTGTTTAGGAAAAAAGTCAGTGCTAGTTTAGTCGGCAATTGTGAAAAGACGTTCAGTCAATATAAACGTAAAGAAATCGTATCGTTGTTTGATTCCTTTGAAGGGCTCATCACCCCTTTACAGTACCTATGGAAAAGAACGGGCAAGAAACTTCATGGACACTCTTTTAATATAATATTGAAGCTTTGTACCTACTACGCTAAGACAGTTAAACATCAAGTAACACTAACGTACTGTAGACTGTACTAACTTTATAGTAAAGTCAGTTAATACCTGTATGAAAAAGAAAGCTACAGAAAATTATTGTTACTTTCTGAAAATCAGATTTATCAAAGGTCAATTAATTTAATGAAAATAACAAAAGCTCTACGGAATTCTAAATGCCATCACTAGTCAGTTGGTACAGGAATATCAAATGGTGATGATATCCGATTAAAGATGAAGTCCGATCGATTTGCAAACAGATGATTGATTATAGGAACGTTTACAGACGAAACCATTGATGTTACAAATAGAATAAGAAGAAGTAGGTATCTATTATAATGGCAAATATTTTAGCATAAATACGTACATACCTACCCATTGTGAGGTACTGGAGACTCCTGAAATTCAAAATGGATTGAATAATATTATTATACATAATTATATTGTAGGTATATGGGGGAGACCTTAGCTCAGCAGTGGGACAATACAGGTTAACGGAAAAAAAAACCTTATATTTTCATGGTTAAAGGCCGGTTTCTGGAACGAAAAATAAAGTAACAAATTGTCAAGCGAGCGTAAACTGCTGCGATTGGCTGTTGATAAATCATACAACCAATCACAGTAGTCGTCTCGTTGAAGAATAAAATCAGGAATGTAATTATCCGGAAAAGAACCGGAGTTACCGACATAGCTTGCAGAGTAAGCAAACCGAAGTTGTAGTGGGCTGGCCATGTTTGTCGAAGAACCGATGGCCGGTGGAGCAGACGAGTCCTGGAGTGGAGAACGCGTATCCGCAAGCGTAGTGTGGGACGCCTCCCAGCTAGATGGGCGGACGAACTAAAGAAGGTGGCTGGGACGGACTGGATGCGGAAGGCGGAGGACAGGGTGTTGTGCCGCAGCCTGGGAGAGGCCTATGTCCAGCAGTGGACTGCAATATTCTGAGTTGATTAATTGACTTTCAGAAAGGGATTCTTTTAAATACAAATGATGTTTTGAATACAATTCGAAATAGAAAATTTACATTTCGATATTAAGAGACGGAATAAAATGCAATTTTTTATAAGCAAAACCTTTTAACAATGTGAAACTCAAGTGATGAATAGGAACTCATGCTGAATTATTGTTACAAAGTTTGTTTAGAACAAACGCTTCATAATTTGTTGTTTTGAAGCTGCGGGCCTAAATTCAATGGCGGTGAACTCAACCAGACGGGCTATTGTCTTATTGTTGTCAAAGTTAATTACGAAATTTCTTAACAAACAAGGTTAATTTTCGAAGTAAACTTGAATAAAGCTTGGTTTTATTTAAAAAAAACACCGCAGCGAAAAGTTTCCTAGGTTTGGACACATTTTGATATTATTATTCACAAGATTGTGCAGACACTGAGCTTGCTAGACAATGTGACGATTAAAATGCATTCTCCTAAAATGAATTTCATTGAAAATATTTGAGATGGAACCAAAAACCGACGACTCAAACAAAATTCGTCTTCACTCATGCAACTAGTTTTTCAAGACGTATCATCTGCCTAGGCTTTTCCCAATCATTTTTATGGTCGGATTCCAGTTGAACCCAGCCAAATACCAGTATTTTATTTAGAGCGACTGCCTATCTGACCTCCAGAACCCAGTTACTGGGTAACACGATAGGTACCCCTTGGTAAGACTGGTTGTCAGACTTTCAAACTTCTGACGACTCGTAACGACTGTCAAAGATTACGAATGACACCCGGGACTAATGGCTTAGCGTGCTTTCCGAGGCAACATCTATTCATATCAAGAACCCTCGTCTTGATATGTATACATATATGGTCACCCATCCACAGACTGACTGTGGCAACCGTAGCTTAACCTGATCGATCATCCGGTGCGGCGAGATGACACCCTCTAGTTTTCCAAGATAAACCTAGAAAAAAAGACTTCTATTCATACACAGTCAACCCGTAGATTTTTAAGCCCGCAGTTTTAGACCATGTGAAAACTAAGGCGTACCTATAGATAAGTCTTTTGTGAGGGAATCAAACCTTGAATCTACAATAATGTAGGCTTTGTGAGCATGAAAGGGGTCAGTGGGATGAAAAACGGGCTTTACCGGGCCGCGGTGTAGCGGTCAGCTAAGTTGAAAAATGTTACAAAATACAGGGGTACCGGAAACTGTAACGTTATTTGAATACTCGAGAATAAACATAAAAGGTTTTTGTTTTACGAAAATTATGAGCTCGGTTGCGGAATGTTAACATTCTACGTAATGAAATTTATTATTAATTACCAGCTTTTTTTGTTTGTATGTAACTAACATATACTTACTGGTATTCAGCTGCATCAGGTTAGACTGGAAGCCATCCTCAAAATAGTTGGGAAATCGATAAGCAATCCAAACAAACACCCTTACCCACATTTGCCTTTTGCCTTTTATCATCCACTAGGAAAATGTAGGTGCTTGATGTAGGTACTCGTATTTCTAAATAATCATATTCTTCTGAGTTAGTGTAGTGTGAAAAGTGTAGATAAATAGTGACAATGACACACATATAACACATGATCGAAGTCTTTTATTATTTTATCAGAGTCGAAGAAAGTGGAACGGACTTCTGTAAAGTGCAATCAGCACTCTTCTAAGTTTTAAAATAATTAATTATCAGGTAAAATTTTTAGTTAGTTTAAATTTGCTTACAGGTCATATAGGCTATAAATGATAACAAAATTAAAAACTTTGAGGTACGGATGGTTCTTATTGATGGTCTACGCTGCCTCCGCTTTTAATTATTTTCGGCATTTCGTTTTTGTTATAATAAATGATTGATGGGTTGACAAAATAATACTTATAAGTTTAATTTACGCTAATGAACCTGTCAGGAGCGTTTTGGATTCCCAGCAGTGGGCTTGTTGAGGCAGAATTTGATATTGATGAACCTCATAACCTATACAAAAACTTAATCAATCAACTAAGAGCTAAAGAACGACTGTTGGATTTCAGTGCGCAAGCGCTCCGCAATTTCAGTAATAATTACTAACTTCCTAATGAATATATATTCATTATTAAAAAAACAATTATGTATTTTGCTAATTTGGCACAAGAATATACGAAATAAGGAACAGTTTTAAATATTCAACTATTCGCCAGAATCGTTTGCTTTCTACGAAGAATTAAAATTAGCATATTACTTTAGCATGGTTTAATAATATTATAATGTATTTTTTTTTTTTTTGTAATTAATGTACGAGTATGTCTAAAGGAAGAAGAAGATAGATATCTTAATTTATCTGTATGGATAAAGATAGATTTCTTGTTTCGTTTTCGTTTATGTCTTTGTTTTTGATAGATATTCAATATGTTTTACAGATACCTTATTGTTACTTACGTGCTAATTTGTAACTGATTAAAGGTTATGGCACACATATCAACTCGGAAAGGGATCGTCACCGTATCAACTCGAGCCATTCATTATTCTTTGTACGAAACTCCCTACTGCAACGCACACTAATCGGAATCGTAACGTAATCGCTTCGCCTCGGGACAAGCTCACGAACCACGGTGCGGTGCGTGGTCAACTTGCAGTACCTGGGCTTATGGCTCGTCGTCCCCGCGCTTACGTCTCTTCGTACCCGAGCTTATGTCTCTTCGTCCACCCTTGCCCCTTTCACTCCTCCCGCGGCCCGCCTACAGCACCATCAACCAGCGGTCGGCGAGCCGTAAGCGCGGCGTCGCCTAGTCGTAGCCGAGTCGACGTATCGGACCTGCTGATCCGCTTTGGTTACGTGCTTACGTTAGGTTGACGCCTGTTTGATGGCGAGGCGAAAGGCGATAAGATGACGATCCATTTCAAAGTTGATATGTGTGTTATGACCTTAAGGCGCAGATATACGACTTCTAATGATTTTAAAATCAACATCACGTCTAATCGAACGGAGTGATTTCTTAAAAAAAAAAATGTTATACTAGACCATTTGCTTCGTAATGTGATGTGTGAATATTTGCAATTATATTTTTTTAACATAGTGTAATTAATTTGTAAAGTAATGTCTACCGCGGACATAAAAACGATAATCACGCAAACACTAAGGAGGGGCCCGTGGCTAAATAATAACAGCCGCACAGGTCGATCGATCAGGTTAAGCTACGCTTGCCGCGGTTGGTCTGTGGATGGGTGACCATCTACATACCGTGTCCCCTCCGTGCCTCGGAAAGCACGTTAAGCCGTTGGTCCCGGCTGTCATTCGTGGATCTTTGACAGTCGTTACGGGTAGTCAGCAGCCCGAAAGTCTGACAACCAGTCTTACCAAGGGGTATCGTATTACCGAGTAACTGGGTTGTGGAGGTCAGATAGGCAGTCGCTCCATGTAAAATACTGGTATTCAGCTTCATCCGGTTAGACTGGAAGCCGACCCCAACATAGTTGGGAAAGGCTAGGCAGATGATGAATCACGCAAACACTATCGGGTGTATTTTCATAAAACTTTCACCATATAAAAGACAATTTAATTCCCCGAATTTTAGTATACGGTTTTTATTTGTTTGGTGTTTGATAAATCAACAATAGATGATTGTTTCATATTTTGCAATAAATTACCAGCGTTTTGTCATCGCGCTTCTCTTTCTTTTCTATGCAGTCCGATAGTGACCGCGCTTTAGGTCATGTAGTCGCCTTAACTCTTCTGCGTGCGACTGCAGCGGAACGCGATCAGGCTATGTAGGAATAAACCTTGCTGGCTTTCTATGCATTTTTAGTCAATATTGAAATAAAATAATAATTTAGTTGTGAAAGTCAGCATGTTTCTTAATTCTAATTTCGAACAACATGCTCACAATTTTCTCATTCTTAAAGCGGCACACCTGACAAGTCACGTGCGACTGCATTGGAGGTAGAGAGCTATGCTTTGTAAAGTAAAAGGAGGAACGACAAGCTGCAAAGTCGATTTAATAACGCCTGTGTGCAGCCTTCACTGTGTTCTTCACTTTCTCGTAAAACTCACCCTCATGATCATTAAGAAGTGTGTTTCAAGAGCCCACATAGCACCCGTGTTACGGTTGAAATAGTGTCAAGAGATTTTTCTCCTGATCTATCATCGATTAAAAAAAGTAGAGGAGAGAAAATTACACTATAATTAAAAAAAATCCTTTCAGGCAAATATATAGATACCTAGGTAGCAAGAGAGAGGGTCATACCTTTGCCTAGATCTTCATGGTAACATGACCCACAGGAGGCTGTGCACAGGTACCGGCAGACAAGATAAAGAGGAAGTCCCGTCATAACGCAGCTTGACATATACATACGTCATGCAATGGAGGATAACGCTCCGAAAAATAAAACATATGTTCATATTGGTTACTCCTACTATTCGTGTTGTTCTAACAACTTCAAATAGGCTTCAATATTTCTCTCGTAAAGTTATTATTACCATAGCAACTTCCTCATAAAATATAATTTTACACGGAAAATTGAAAATTTGAAATTGACAAATTGACCGTCGGAAACAAATTACTCTGACTACTGAAGGCTAATTTACCAGACTCGTGAGCATTTGTCAAATAAACATGTTTCCTCTTCCGTTGGAAAGCGTTAAGACGGGGGAGGTTTTGAGTCGTACTGGTGAGTATAATGCGGTATAATTTGGGAGGTACCTTATCACACATATATCATAACATCATCCTCGAAGGGTACCTATCTTGTAGTACCGACACCCACATTTCGTCAATTATGTTTTAGTTACCTCACTTTTGGTAACAATAGCTAGGGTAGTTAGAAATCAATCCTCATGTTTGTTCAGTACAAAAATATCTGAACATCTGTTATTGCCCCGGTGAATACTGTTCCTGATAATCTGATCCTCTGAACAAATTTAGTTATGTGTGTGTTTTTAGTTGTTTTTTGTGTTGTTTGTTTTTGTTATTTTTTGGTTTTTTAGTAATTTTTTTTTTTTTTTTAGTTATTTAGTTGTTTTTATAAGTATTAGTATTTATCTAGGAACTTTGCTGGTTGTTATTATTTCCATATTTACATTCGCATCAGTCTTTTCATCTATGTTTAAAACAGGAAATCGTAAAACCGACCTTATATCTCATTTCTACTTTTTTGTAAACATTTCAGTGTAACATATTCGAAAGGAAATAGCTGTCAGTCGTCAGATTTAATCAATACCTTCATGAAAAAGTGATAAAGCAGATCATGTTAACTTGAAGGCTTTCACTTACAATCATAAAATGTTACGATTTGATCTCGCCCTTGAAGCGGAATTCATAATGAGTGATTCCTATAAAATTCATAAACGTAGACTAAAAGCAGAGTTAGACCTCAAAATATAAAATATTCATTAATATAGTACCTATTGAGAGCAGGCAGTGGTGGCCTAGTAGTAATGGCTGAGACATACGAGTGATGACGAAATAATTTATACAAAGTAATCTTAGTTTAAGTTATTTCGTCACCACTGCTCTCAAATTAGCGAAGTAAAAAATTGGGAGGAAACTGGCATGTTCTAGGACCAAATATTCGAAGACATGTGACATCTACCAACCCGCACTGGGCTCGCGTGGTTGATTACGGTCCACTCCCTCTCATCGAGAGGAGGCCTGTGACTGTGACCCAGCATTGGGAACATTATAGGCTGTGTCTCATTATTCATAGTTGAGCTCTTAAACAGCAATTTTAGTTCTCACTTTGAAGCTCGATGATAAGCTTGAAAAAAAAAAATTGACATTATATTAAAGTGTCAAATATAGTATTTTATAGTTATTTACAGTGTTGCATACTGCTTTTTGCCTACTGCTATTTTTATAATGTTATATATTAAAATAATTATAACGCAGTAAAACTTGTCTTTATTACTTAAATACTTCCAGAAATAAAACTAATACTACAGTTGTGATGAGGGTTAAAACGTTAGCATGTAGGCATTTTGAGCCGTCAAGACCTGCGCGCAGGTGCATCACTTACAATAATAATATTACATCCTAACTATAAATAAATAGTAAAGGCACCTTTTTCCTTCGCATCGGAAGTTTAGGCACCTTTTCCCTTCGGATCGGAAGTTTTTCGTGTCCGGAATAAGGATGTCGGATCGTACAAAAGGCTTATTGTGTTATCAGGGTCAGACCAGCACAGATGTATCATGAAGAACCATTCCTACGCGTCGGGAAGGGATGATGAATAAAGTTCTGGTGTGAACTAATCATGAATTTTATCACGTTCGAAGTGATTTTCAGGTAACTTTAAGGCTGACTTTGTATGACGGCTTATAAAATACGTTTTGCCCTAAACATGAGGGCGTAATACGTTTTGCCCTAAACGGTAAAATGAAATAAAGAATTTTTAGAAAAAAAATAAAAAAAGCAGTGGTGCCCCACTGGCAACGGCAGCGATTTTCTCGTTGTAGGTTCCAACCCTGACAGGCGCTTTACTTTGTGTAAATTATTTCATCACCACTGCTCTCAAAATGGTGAAGGAAAACATCGTGAGGAAGCCGGCAAAAACAAGAATAAAAAATTCGAAGCCACGTGACATCTACTAAAATGCACTGGGTCCGCGTGGCCCACTCCCTCTCGCCGAGAGGAGGCCTGTGTCTCGGTAGTAGAAATATTATATGCTGATTAATTGATTACGCATAAGCCATGCTATGTACTTTAAACAGATTTTTGATTATGATGATATTAGAGAAGACATGACAAATACTACCTATTTGTAAATTGAATGCACTGATATACAAAATGCAGTTACTCGTAACAGTTATGTTGGTTTCAGTTTGAGTCGCTAATGCTTTGGTGAATGCAATTAGAGCTGAGATCTTACCTAAATCAAATTAGGTGGTGCTGCTGGGCTTAGAATATAAATACTATGTGAGAGGTACAGTTGGAGATAAATATGACGGTTAAGTACGTCTGTCTTTTGACGCGTGGATACAAAGTATCTATCTGTTGCCCGGAAAGTGCATTTATCTACATGATTGTCATTTGTTTGCCTGCAGATGAATTGCTAAATATAATAATTGTTTTTTTTTCTCTCAAAGTACTTACAACGAAAACTTAATCAATGAAGTATATAATAAAAAATAAAGATGTTTGATTGTTGTAGCACTGATCTAGAAACTTCCAAACTAAGTCCAGTTTGTGTTTTTGGAGATGGTGGTTGCTAAGATGCAGGACTTACATAGACACAACCTTGAAGCCTAGTAATTGACTTCCAACATTAACAGTATATAAACTAAATTTCGAAACATACACAATATTCGAGAAAGGCTAAACAACGGGAAACTAATACATTCAACACTTTGTTAACATTATGACGAACAAACGTTAAACTGAATAGTTTATCACGTCAAAGACAAATGTATTATCTGAGAAAATAATATGGCGGAACAGCCCGACGTCCGTTTAAATAGCAGATAAAACTAAATTAATCCCGAGTCAAAGTTTCCTGAATTTCAAATAAACTGTCGAAACTGCCATCCGACACCGGAATAAATCGACTGAACTCGAAAGTTAATACCGAACGCAATCATCCAATAAGCGGTTCACAAACAAGATTAGATTTCATTATGCACCAGCAAAATTCTGCTCCGAGATTTTTTGTTCAATTTCAGCTTCAACAGGAAACCTTTAACATTTTCTTGTGGAACTTCTCATACATATTTTTAAATCTGTTTATCTGTTTGCCACGTGCCGCAAAAATGCAAACTACATAAAGACGGTATTATGAAGTATCTATCTAGTATCATAAAAAATGTTAGCGATTCGAAGGGATCAAAAGATTCCCTCGACTGTGCAAAACTCAGACGGTTAACGACGAACATTAATCCGACCAGTTTAGCAAGAGCCTTGATGTTGTGGGGTGATATGGATTTAGGTAGATCTGAGTATAGCGGCTGATTTATGAAGCTCATCGGACACGAAGCAGCTCTCAAGCACAATGCATCGTCGTTATTCTGTATCGAAAGCGCGATTTGAAGAGCCACTTTAATGCTTATTAGATGTGTGAACTTCTTGCTGAGCTCTATTGAAAGTGTTCAGATGCTTTCTAAACAGGTGAAGTATAGAAGCTTCAAGAATAAATGTTAAAATACCTAAAATTCAATTCTAATTTCGTCTCCCATAAAATTAATTTCAGTAATGTCACGCGTTTTCCAAGGTTAAGGTTTTGTCACTAAGTTAGCAAAAACTGATATTAAAGTCCTTAGATTGAGTTTTATGACAAAAATAAAATTGATGAATGACTCCAAAGAAAAACTAGAGAAATGAACATAAGCTTTTTGAGAGACAAAATAGTATAGCTAGCAGTCCAATTTAAGCAAATAAAAAATTACGCCTTGTAGTTATGAAGGCTGTGAACAAAGAACTTGATAAAGCTCTTTCACCTGAAAATAATTTGATTGCCCCCGTCAGACGACTCTCCAACGCTGTCCTCAGTAAAGACTATGCATTTTAATTAGATTCTAATAAACGCCCAGCTTTTATCAAAGAAAAATTAATTATTAATTGTTCGTCCTGCTTAATGGCTTATTCTTTGTGAATTTGAAATAGAGGGAGCTTTAGTACTTATCTAATTTTGATTCTCGGAAAATCGTTTCTAGTTCCAAATTAATACTGAATTTATGGAATAGAGACATGAATCCTACCTACTTACTACGTTTTATCGTTGATGAAATTTTTTAAGTGAAAGAGGAGTTTGGAGGATAAAAATGAACAGAAGTGGGTCAGTTACAATAGGTAAATAAAAAAATAAAACATTTCAAATAATTCTTTTGCATTTTTACCTGCGCGAGATTAAAAACACAGACGGATTGCCAACCAAAACGAATAAAAAACGAAGAATGGAATGCGAAATTTTTTTTTTTTTTTTTGAAATGGATTCGCTCTTGACTCTAGTCTAGGTCAGAGGTGACAGAGACAGAGTCGACGATGGAGTGAGCTTACCCAGAAGAAGCCTAATTTAAAACGAAAGTGAAGGAATTTATGTTGAATTTCTAAAATTGAACCGTCCATAGATTTAAGAGTGGCGTTCTTTGTTCAAGCAAAGAGAGAGAGGATAGAGCTACTTAAAGGCTTACCCTAAAGAAAATTGCTGTTTACTTACCCCGTGGCGATGAGCTACGCTCAAGCGACACTAGTTGTTTAGGGCTCGTGCATATTTAACACAACCACATCACAACGCCAACACGTGGACGGGCGCTAATTTATATGAAAATGAATAGTTTATTCACACGGACCCTATTTGGCTGTCAAAATCAACCGTGCGGGTAACACCGACCACATCAAGGCCACATTGCAGTCGATTGTGTAGTTACCACAACGTAGCGACACTACTTACACGTAACCACTGCTTGCCCAAATTTTGTCGCTACGACAAAATGCCGATGTGGTGTGCTTATGGTACGAGTGAACGGGCCCTTAGAGCATGCCACTAGTCACCGCGACGCGACTTGCGTAGCGACCATAAGCGACAGAGGGAAACAAGTGACGCGCGCTCGTATCGCTTGACGCAAGTCGCGTCGCAAATCGTATCGCTCGAGGCCGTCAACGGGGCCCTAGTCTGTTTAAAAATAGCTTTTCTGAATGCGGGTTCAGGGACCACTTTCATCTGTTACTCTGTGTATTAGTCACTTTGAATCATAATTAGTTCGTAAATTTAAGGTTTAATTGGCTTCCAGCGGTGATAGACTTTCAAGTCATTTTGTAAAATAATGTTTAATTAAGAAACAGGGATCGAAGATTGAAGGAGTACCTTGATGTTTGATTTTAATTAACTTGTTTTTTTTAATCAATTAAATAACAGTACAATAAGCGCAGGAGCTTTAAAATTTACTTTAATTTAACTTGAGTTTTCAGGTCCATAAAAGTCGATTAATGAAAGTCTAGTGACAACACACGAAATGAGTTCTGAACGAAACAAGATTCCTGAATGAAAACGCTTCGTAATAGGATTTTCTTCACCTTTGTCTTCGGGGCTTACAGGCGTGATGTTATGTAATATTGTGTTGTCTCGACAGTACTTGTTAAGTTCATAAGTACATGCCTTCATAGTGCAAATTCTATTCAAAATTCGGAGACAGAAACGCGATAACGACGATGATACAATAGTGGTGTTCCGGTACGTATGTATCTATACAGGTATGAAATATTGGCACATTAGCAACATTGTACAGGAAATACCAGGTTTTCCTAATGGGTTTTTGAAACCCGGAGGCGATCTTTGCTGCTAAACCGAACGTTTACCACATTATCTATAAATTTTAGGGTTCCGTACCGAAAGGGTGCCAACGGAACCCTACTATTAAGGCTCCGCTGTCCATCCGTCCGTCCGTCCGTCTGTTTGTCAGGCTGTAGCTTTTGAACCGAAATAGGTAGACACTTGAACTTTTCACAGATTACTACATACTATGACCGCTATAATTATTATAAAACGTGAAAAAAATATTAAGAAACTTGCTTTAAAAAATATGTATTGTTAAATATTCTACGGTGGTACGAAACTCGTCGTGTGCGAGTCCGACTCGCACTTGGCCGGTTTTTTTGTAAATAATATCTAAATACTTTGGGCCAAACAGGAAAATGTCGGAAAAAAATCCAATGAAAGAGGAATAATTTAGTTAAAAAGTATCGTTTTTAGGGTTCCGTACCAAAATGATAAAAAGGAACCCTTATGGTGTGACTCAGTCTGTCTGTCATAGCTGGATTTCTCAAGAACTACTAATGCCATCAACTTAAAATTTAGAAAACTTTTAGACGACGTTTGCCCAACCATTTTGCAAATAAGATAGAAATAAAAAAATATTAATATTTTTTTGCAACAGTGACTAAAAGGGGTTCTGAAAAATTCGAAGTGGGGCTACTAGGGCCTGTGGGGTATCATATGAAAGAGCGCAGTTTGCACATTCTCAAACACTTTTAATTTTTTTTAGGCCGCATACTGTTCAACTTTAGATGAAAAATGTAAAAAAAAAAAATACTACTAAGTAGTAATAAAAATTACTACTAAACTAGATTTTGAAACTGTTCTGGCACATTATTTTAAATCTTTTTAATACTGGCTACTCTGGGGAGTAATTGCGTAACACACTATCAGTAGCAATGGGTTTCATTTTGACAGTTCAACAACGTACATTGCGCTATTTATGTTGTTGAGCAGACACATATTTCGAACATATGAAGCAATGGTTTTGCAATATTTTTCAAACTGATAATGTGTTTCGCAATTAGGGTGCAGGTTTATGTACACACGGCTACACTTCAAGCTATACATAACCAGTATAAGCTGACTTCTGATTGTACGAAAAACCTATACAGTGCGAGGTGAACTCAAACTGGAAATCCATAGATTGATGTGTAGCCGTGTGTACTTACTATGACTAAATATTAAGTAAAAAAAAATTGTAGTACGTTTTCATTATGATAGTGAAACATTTTCAATATTTCAATTTTATAATCTATACATACCTACATAATATTATTAAATAAAGTCGCTTGTATCTTTCGTGTCTGCCTGCGTGATCGCGTAGTCCTTCTAAACGCGCAACGAATCCGTTGCGTTTGATGATAATGTTGATGCGATTTTCACCATCTGCATCATTTAGAGAATTTATTCCGAAAGGTTTATTTTTATTGGTTTTTACAATATAAACTAACATGAAATATTGAAGAAATCTCAATGTTTTGTCACGTCATAAAAACCGTGCGAAGCAGGGGCTCGTCATTTACACGCGAAACAACCGATTGAATTTGACAAACGAAGTATGATTAGCGTTGCCAGAATGTAGTAGAAAATAGTAGATTGTTTGCCAAGGGAACAAACAACTATTTTGAAGGCGAGGGATTCAAAGTACGTCACTCGAGCTTAAAATAGTTTTGCTGCTGAGGTGGACACTCTACTTTTTTCACCCTCTATGAAAAAATAAGTAAGTGCAACTTATGAATAAGAATATAAATACTTCCGTTTATTTATTTCCATACAATTTTGAGTAAACAATTATGAACGAAGGCAGAATGCTTTTCACGCGTTTTTTATTTTTTCACAAACTTTTTTTTAGTTTGGCTCGCGCGCCTTTTACTTTATCAGACAGCCTGTTACTTTTTCATACAATGTTCGTGATTTGCTCTTTGGTGATTGGAACTTTTACTAACGATATCCACATTCCAAATTCAAATCACTTTTAGTCCCTAGGGATTAAAGAGCTATTTTAGAAATCTGAAATTGAAGAGTTAAAATAATATCTTTAAAAGCAAGATTACACCAAGACATCACATCTACAATTTTAATTAAATGCGACAAATTACTTGAGAAACAAGTACCTACAATTAAGTACCAACTTTCATTAAATTATATTATTAGCTACTTCTATAGTTCCCTTCGTATCATGTTACATGAAACAATTAAATGACAAAGTCCTTTTCTAAGAATGGAAGGTAGTTTCACAGTGATTGTTTTGACAGAATCGTAGAATGTCTGTAATCGAAATATGCGTAGATGGGATATTTTTAGATTGACATTTTTTACGTTTATTTTATTGGCACTTATTAGGTAAGGTTATCATTTTTATTTGCTGGGGAGTTTGTTGCGCCACTTCTTCTCCCCAGCGAAAGCACTAGGAAGTGGTGAAACTAATTTTGACGTTCGAAAAGTGCTGATTCTCAGCCTAGTTTGAATATGACTTTTGATTTGATTTGATTTGATATTTAATACTAGCTTTAGCCCGCGCCTTGGCCCGCGTGGAGGTCGGAAATTGTCCCACGGGAACGTACTACCGGGACAAAAAGGTAGGTATTTGTATGTCTTAACCTAGGTCAGGGGCTATCTATTTGCCAAATTTCGTCGAAATCCATTTAGCCGTTAAGTCTGAAAAACGTTGCATACTGACAGATATGTAGTTACTTTCGCATTTAAATTACTATTAGTATAGATGTATTTTGCAGAATTGGAACAACAAACTCAAGACTACAAACAAGCGAAAGTGGTACACTCCGCAGAAGATCGATCGACGTACCTACATGATTCCAGCAAGATTTGACGACAAATGGCTATTATTACCCAGACGAGACTTTTTTATTTCTACATAATATAGTTATTAGATACCAATTAATTGTAGTAGTAATTACTCGTGTTCGTGGCTAAATGCAGCCGCATGGGTCGATCGAACGTTTTAAGCTATGCTTGTCGACCCAACCGTCCATCACATATCAAGACCCCTCGGTCGGGTTGCTAAGTGGCGGAAAGCCGTTAGCCCGCCTGTCAAAAATCCATCCATTCGGAGATTTTTGACAGGCGTTACGGGTAGTCAAAAGCCCAAAAGTCTGAAAACTAGTCTTAGGTACCAAGGGGTATCGTGTTACACAGTAACTGGATTGTGGAGGAAGTGAGATAGGTGAAGCCGACTCCAAAAATGTAGTTGAGAAAAGGTTCGGCTAATTGAGAATTTCCTTTTTTTTGCCTTTGCTGTCCCACTGCTGGGCAAAGGCCTCTCCCAAGTCCTTCCAGGAACTCTTTTCCTGCGCCACCTCGAACCAGCCCTCGCGGTAGTAGTTACTTTAAAATTATTAAAATTTTCTAACCTAGAATCATTTCGAGGAGCGATCACCAATGGAAGGAGTTCAAGATAACAACGCTCTTCTGTTCTTCCTATGATACGTTGACGATAGTTACAATCTATCAACCAATATTATCAGAACATGACCCAACCACTCCATTTAATCAGATTGTAACACCAAAATTACTCAATTTTTCAAAATTCATATAGAACTCGATGGAAGTTGATTGTACTCAAATTATAAAACATTTACGTACTTCGTTTATAAAGAATTTTACCTCAGAGAGTTGATGAGCCTCTTCCTCAATTGATTATAAATGAAAGGAGCATTGCGGCGTATAAAATTTGAAGGGAAATGCTCTAAGTATTTTATAAAGGAATTTATTTTTATAAATTCTAAGTAACATATTATTGAAGTGAATTTAAAAATAATGGGAGGGTAAAATGGAGATTAGCTACGTTAAATAAATAACTTGATTACCAACAGACTTCCTTGTCAATTTGCATTTATTTCATTAAAAGAAAGACAGTCAGTCGTTGCGGGTAGTCAGAAGCCCAAAAGTCTGACAACCAGTCTTGCCAAGGGGTATCGTGTAACCCAGTAACTGGGTTGTGGAGGTCAGATAGGCAGTCGTCCCACGAAAAATACTTCGACTGGAAGCCCACCCCAACATACTCGTGATAAGGCTAGGCAGATTGATTGATTGATGAAAAATAATAATATATAGAAGACAAAAACCCGTCGAAACTATGCATTGAATGCTAAATTTTACATGATAGTGAAAGCCGAATCAAAATCTATCAAGTAGTTTAGAAAATGGTTATTTTGAGGTTTAAGACAAAGTTAGTTAGTATTTGTTATCGTACCTCAGTGTTTTCATTACCTTAATAATAATACCAGCGTTAATGTCCAATTGCACGGCAAAAGCTTCTTCTCATGCGGAGAAGGCACTAGCTTTGATCACAACGCTTGCTCAACACGGTCTACCAAGCGGAGTGTGTGTGATACAAGCGTCTTTTGCCATAGCAGCCAGGACAGTAATGGACTCCCGATGGCTGTATCGAACCGCAATACAGTGACACTACAATGGATAAAAGGACACAGTTGATCGCTAGATAACAACGCATCTGACGAGCTGGTCAGAAGGGCAACCAGTACGTCAGTCTGTGGACTGGACCCTGTCGTGCCCATCCCCTTCATCCAACTACGCAGGTGGCTACAGGAGCAGACCCACACAAAAGCAGAGAGCTGGTGGACGTCGTCACTAGGCTGCAGGCTTAAGATTGCCTTTAAAATATTAAAAGCCAATGTGCCAGGCAAGTTCGTCGAGCTCTGGTTAAATTTTGCATAACCTTCCTACCTGGTTGAAAATGAATTTTTAAATAACTTTTAACCTTTGAATAATTAGCCAGAGTGTTGGTCTATTACATAATGAAGATCAAGTCGTGACCGCAGTAAGAAGAGTTATAAAATATACTTATTTACTGTTACTGTTTACCATTTAATTTTAGTCAAGAGAAGAGACAAAGTAAAATTAAAAGAAATAAAAAGTATTACTAAGTTTAAATGTGCAAAAACGTATGTAAAAAAACAAAAAAATTGCGATGGACATGACATTGGGGTTTATTTATAAATGTTGCTAAAAGTTAAGTATGAAGAGACAATACATTTTGACCTTAAAACGTCCCTTAACTTTAATCACTGATAAAATAAGCCTTTATCGTTGGTTCTACAATGTTCTTAAAAGATGTTTCTGGATTGTACTTACCTACTCCTACAGTACTCTGGCTTCTGTCGTTTTTTCTAACGTTTCGTTTCTCGTCCTTTGCTCTTTTTTACATCCCTTGAGTACCACTCTGTAGTTAATTTGGTCTATTTAACTTTTCCTCTCTTATTTTTGCTTATTTACTGTCATTGTTGTTGTAATCGAATCGATTTAATAATACAATATTAACAATTACGGAAATGAAAAAGAAAACTGATAAATCATCAATAACTTTGGTAACAATATCTCCATTTAACTGTACCCGGACCCCATTTCTATTTTCACTGGTTTATTGTAAAACATGAGGATCAAAGGTACTACGTTTTGTTGTCCGAAAGATGTTCAATTTAAGGTATTAATAATACAGGGAACCATCCTCGACCACCTTTGATCTGCTAAGATTAATTCAGTGAAAACTGCTACGAAATATTTCGTTATATTTTTTGCGAATGGATAACCATGCTTTCATTTTTAAGCCTGACTTATTCAGCTTTAGCTTTAACGAATAATATTTTGTGGAATATTAATATTTGACCTGTACGTATTTCAAACGAATTATTTAGTTCTACTTTGTTTAGCTGCCTCGATTATTTTATGTATGACTTTAATTTTTCCTTCAGAAATGAGAAGTCGAGTTGCTGTTGTTCAATATTGTACATGATTTTCGTGTCTTGGAAACTATCTATGTAGGCACCTCTTGCCCTAATCCACCACGCGGGCCCTGTGCGTGTTGTAGATGTCACATGACATCCAATTTTTGGTTCTAGGACAAGCCAGTTCTTCAGCCTTCACCGTTTTTAAAGCAGTGATGATGAAATAATTTACACAAAGTAAAGAGCCTGCCTGAGTTCGAACCCACGGTCTACGCTGTAGTTTACAGCCCACTTACTCTCGAAGAGAGGAGGCCAATGTCCCAGCAGTGGGAACATTATATGCTGATTATTATTTGTAAAATAAAGTAAGATCCGGGTGCCTGTTTGTTTCGAAGAAAAGTGTAGTATCTACCGATACTAAATCAACAAGCCCATACATTAAAGCGACTAACACTAATGTAATTAATTAGTACTGAAAATAGAAATCAGTGCGCAGTTGTTGGTTCTACAGCTACAAGATGGCGCGAGACTGAGGGTGTTAATTGGCAAAGAAGCCCTCTTGATATAATTATCAAGAGCTTTCCCTTTGGGCGCTATAATTCTTAATAAGCCCGTTTTATTACATTTGTTAATTTTGTACAACATTAATTTTTAGCTGCTTGTTGCTGTGCTGAAAGGTTTTTATCACTATTAATAGTATACTCGGATATATTTAAGGCTGTGGCAACTAATCTCAATAAAAACTAGCCTTCGGTTTTTCCCTAGTCGGATGGGATGACACGCAATCCGAAACGACCGGAGTGCTTTCCGAGGCACGGGGGTATTGCACCGCCAACTTCCATACTCCCGGCTGTTATTATAAAAACCCAAAAACACTTTGCCCCACCCTGGAATCGAATCTAGGACCATGCTCAGCATTCAGCAGTCGCGCTTGGACCACGAGACCAGTGGATCGCTATCACTTATACTATATACCTAATAACGCTTTCAGAATACTGTTGGTATTGCCCAGATACTGTAGTGCGCCTGGCATGTTTATAGAAGCTTGGATTGATGGCTTTCATGACGTCATGAGAAAGGGATCTTATTGCACCGTATCTGGAGGTATACTTCCTAAGCCCGAACTCCGTAGTTTCAGCCGAACTCTGATTTATTTACGGATATAAGATTAGTTTAGGGCCCGACCTAAGAAAGAATGACAGTGATTTGACAGTTGTTTTTACTCCCGATTTTACCCGTCTAAAAAAGTTAGCTAACCGGGTTTAGGGTTCACTCCAAAGTTTAGAAGTACTTTCGTTTGGGTCCGTACCTTCGTTGCCGGAATAAGAGAGTAGGCCTCCTGAAAAAGCTCCAACAGCGACGCTCCATTTCTGGGAAACTGGATCGCACTCCACGTGTCAATTTGATTTCTTTCTTAGTTCTCAAATACACAAAACTTTATGCAAGAACAGGGTTTGTTTACACTTTTGTCAGATACTTTTGGAACAGACAATACTTACAGTTGCACATAGGCTCGTCGATGATTTCCTTGGCGATCGGTTCGGGTAAGCACCCATTTTCCTGATTGGCTATCACACTTTTACTACCTTAATAAAAGAAAATATAAAAGAAGAGAACCTATTCTTTGCCTAGTCTATTCCAGTTATTAACAGAATAGGTAGGTAATGTTTATAGTCAGAGGACAACGCAATGCGTCTATTTGTGCAATAATTTACTTATTTGTCATAGTTTTCAACACGTAATTGTTAATCAAAAATGTTGCTTGTGCATTGAACAAGCCACATTGTTGTCCTGTCAAATATTTTATGCAACAGACTATTACTTACTTGTAACGTCTTACAGGAGTCTCGGACAGGATAATTATTTCCTATATCAATATGACTGAATTGCATTGCGAACAAATATCAAAGCCAAGTGTAACAATATCGATTAAACAGTATTAATTGACTAAGGGCTGATTTTTCCATCGCCATATAACTTTTATTACAAGAAACAATTTTTTTCTGTAGATTGAAATTGTGAATAGATTTTGCAGTGTTTTATGCATTATAAAAAATTATAACCGGAGCGCTCGATAGGATTTCCCATTGGTCAAAATGACGAACTTTCTAACAAACTTTCATCGTCTATTTAGCCTCCCTTAGAGAATAAATGATCAGAAATCCATTCTTAGTGCTCACCTTTGTTACATGACGAAGCCTTGTGCATAAATTCATGCCTTTAGACACATCTGTTTAGCTTGTGCGTTGCATGACAGTAGATGAAAGAATCAAGGTATTTTTTTTTATTGCTCAATGAGCCCGCTCTTGACCTCGATCAAGTCTAATGGCAAACAATGGTGTTTTATTAAGTAAATAGGTACTCGTATTTATATAAATTTTAGTGGTCGTCCAATGTATTGTCCTACCAAATAAATGTTTACCACCTAAGCCTACATTGTGGAATGCAATAAAGAATTGTGTATTGAGTATTGCTAAAAATCTGTTGAAAGTGGAACCAAGATTTTCGAATTGCGTAATATAGAAATGTTGAATTAATTCAACTTTTATTTTATTAAAATAAAATGTCACATTTTCTTGCTGAATGGGCCCGCTCTTGACCTCGATCACGCCTGATAGAAAGCGATGGATGAGGTTTATGATGGAACGAGCGCGTCCAGAAGATGCCTAAGGCACTGTAACTCCGACGCATCGACGAAACAGAGCAGGCTGTTTGCTTTTATGTATCGTTCGACGAAAACCACTTATTTCTTTAAATAGAACACCAGAAATACCTAGTAATTGCTTCCACAGAACCTTAAAAAATATTTATTAACCCTTCGTAACGCCGGAACGTAGATCTACGCGAGACACAATAGCTTTTTAATTGTGTCTGTAATTACGGCATTCAACCAGTTAAAGCTTATTGATTTTGGCATTCCATATGAAGAGAACTTCGCTACTTCGCCTGGCAATGTATCAGAAATATTCGCCATTTCGATAGGTACTAATTATATTTCGCCATTTCGATAGGTACTAATTATATAGGTACTAAGTATTAATTTGAAGCATGTAAAACATTTAGGTACATTGAACATTGTTCGTATTTGATCCATACATGGCAATGATGATGCTCGTTCATCTGTAATTATAGCGATTCCGTGTAACTCAATTCAATTATTTATTTGCCCCAGAAATAAAATAAATGCGTTCATTTAGTTGGAAGAGATCAGTGATAGCAAGGTTTAATTTTTTTTTCCGCTATCCTATATTGTCTCAATGCTGGGCAAAGGTCTCTCCCATATTTTTCCAGTTTTCTTTGTGCTGTTGCCTTCTCCGTCCTTTTACCTCGCCTCTGACTCCAGTGCTGAGCCGGTGCCCTTCAACGCCAGCAGAGCAGCAGAAGTTGTTGTGCTTTACATATTTATGGGGGGTTTAGTCCATAACCCGCTACGCTGGTCCAGTGCGAGTTGGCGGGTAGTCAGAGCCTCGTTGGTCGAAAGCACGGCGTATCACGTGCAGGTGAGGTTGGCTTGAGTTCCTAGGCTGTTATTGTTAAATGAATCAATTTTTTTTTTATTTTCCGTGGGAGAAATTCAAAAGATGCCCGGGGTTTAGGGATAAGACCGGGGAGTGTGGGGTTTCTCGCCTTACTGAAATTACACAATGTAGACCATCAGCACATGGAAGGGAGTACCGTATCCTCTGAATTTTTTTTTAACAATTACTATTACCACTCGGTTATATGTAGATACATATTTAGGGCGAATTTCACCAAATTTTTATACGTAGAATAAGTCTTATCCTGAGAATAAATTTGGATTTTTGACAGTTTCTTCATACTATAACTGTCAGACGTCAATTTTATTCCACGGATAAAAGATATATCTGACTTTGATAAAATCAGGCCTTTTTTGAATTTTTACAGAAGGTGTTTTTTCCTTATATTGTCTTCATCTAAATCTCAAACGCTTTTTGTTTTAACTCAAGACAATTTAAAACCTTAGATTCGGTCACAGGTAACTAGCGTTTAAATCATGAATAAAAATACCCAGTTTATTTCATAAGAACCTTCCTTCTAATTGACCAGCTCGAGATTCCTTTTTGATGTTTATTGGAAGGCACTACATAAAGAACGGTTCGTAATTGGTACGAGCAGGCGATGTCAGAACGTCGGTAATTGCTTTTACTCGATTAATCGCTTCCGAAGCGGCTGCACCGAGGTATCTGTCTAATTAATTAGATTTTATATCTAGCTAGCATAATGCTATGCTATACCTATTATGCTTGTAGACACGGAGGGCTTGGATTTCAGTAGATTTTCCAGTTAGAACCGTTATTATTGTTTTTTAACTGGTTATCTGATTATTATCTATACATACAGGGTGACAGGGACATCGACGAGCAACCTGTTACCGTGGATGGAGGAGTACATGATTCTGAATACCCCTGACTCGAAATTATTCATTGGTTATAAAAAAAAATGCTGTTTCATACATTTGACCGCATAGCTATTGCACTTTTTAATTTTTGATAACCGACGAAAAATGTCTACGCTAGTGGGTCTAGAATCATATGCTGTTTTATATATGAAATAAGTATTAAATCTTTAATCAAAAATCTTTCTTTGATTAGTTGCTGTTTTTTCAAACTATATCTGCTCTTTTAATTTCTGCAAAAACGAAACGGCCATCGCTTTTACTCCTTTTTAACGACTTCAAAAAAGGAAGAGCTTCTTTTCCATACCTCTTTGAACGGTACTCAGTACTGTAGAAGTAGAACACAATACATTGATTGAAGAGCAGGCATGTAAGTGCCTGTAAAATTTAATGAGTTTCGGTTTTTTGTACAGCATGGTATAAAAAGTAACTTTTATGCGTTTTTTAGGGTTCCGTACCTCAAAAGGAAAAAACGGAACCCTTATAGGATCACTCGTGTGTCTGTCTGTCTGTCCGTCTGTCACAGCCAATTTGCTCCGAATCTTATGGACCGATTAAGTTGAAATTTGGTACACATATGAATCTCTGTGACCCAAACACAGACGTGTAACGTAAATAAATGAGTTTTGAAAATGGGAGTAATTTTTGAGGGGTAAATAGACAATGTAAAAAAAAAGTGTCGCTGTCTATACCGTGTGACATATCCATTCCCCCCCATTATCTCCGAAACTACTGAGCCTAAAATTTTGAAAAAAATACAGAAAATAGTTCTATACCTATAGATTACAGGAAAATTAATAAGAAGTCTATGATCTTGAAACAACATGGTAAATCTCTCAATATTGTGCGTACAAACTTACATTTTGAATAATATTCAATTACAGTTTAGGTTGGAAGTCTGTAACCAATCACGCGCGAGCCGAATTGGTCGCAGTAACTAAAGCAGGGCACCCCAACCAAATGGGTTAGGTTAGGTTAGAACTGTGATCAACCGCGTGCGAGCCGCGAGAGCGAAGAGAGGCGAGCACTACTTCTAAAGGGCAGGCAGTTAACTGAACGGCTAATTTAACCAGTTGGCTGCGACATATATATTAAATAGGTGATTAAAATTAAAGATTATAATTAGTAAATTGCATCTTAGTACCAGATAATATAATCAATCAAGAATTAGCCTATTTAAGAGAAAAAAAAAACATAATACTGTTATTCTTTATGTAGGTAGTGTCGGAGGTCACAAGATAAATCAAGCCAAAACAGGGTGGCAGGAACATCGACCCGCTAACTGTATCTAACCATGAATCAGCTGTTTCACAGAAAAGCTGTATGGAACAGTAAATTTTTCGTTTCAGAATCATGTGTTGTATTGTATGTACCACCCAGTAAGCTAGCGACTCTACCCGGTTCCACCTACCTGCCTACCTACAAACTTGACTAACTTTACCTACAGACTTGACAAAACATTTCACATAACGGATTATATAATATAATATCTAAGAAATGAATCTCTAGTCTACAAAGATACTCCATGCAATACTTTTTACACGAAAGAAAATGCATTTTACATTATGGAAGCTAAGAGATGATCCGCTACAGCGAACCGACGGCTCTCAGCTACGGGGTAAATTAAATTTCTGTACTGCATTACTTTCACTCAACTCTAATAGAAATAATGATATTCACCGCTCGCTTATTGCAGTGGAGTCTGCCTTAATTGAATTTAAAATGTGTTGTTTGGGAATTTAGTTTTTATTAAGTAACGTTAAATACACACATCAAAAGTGTCTAGGGATCAACATATATTTTTGCAATAACTTTTCTCCTGATTGATATTAATTAAAATTTTCTTTAAGGATTCATCAAATAAAGTGTTTTCGTTTGTCACAGTAACGATAAACCAAGTCACCTTTGCATTAATAAAGAAATTTGCCATTTTCCTAATAAAGGGATTTTTGACATTTGAACCACTAACACAAAAGTTCGAAAAAAAGACTGAAATAACAGTTTTCTTTAAAATTTTATTGGGTAACTTAAACAATTAATAATCCGTGTTTCTACCGCGAACACTAACAACACAAGAACATCGGTTTGGCATACTCAAAATGAGTTCATCCAAATCACTCTGTGGAATGGCCGCCCATGTTCGTTGCAACAACAAAAAAAGGTCTTCTTGCGACTGGATACCCTCCATATTCGGCAGAGCTCTTCTCTGTAGCATATCCCATGCATGCTCAATCGGGTTCAAGTCTGGCGACTGAGCAGGCCAGGGCAGGACATTGATGTTAGCTGCGGCGAGAGTCTGTCTTACAACTCTTGCGGTGTGCGGTCGTGCATTATCATGCATTAACTGAAATAAGGGACCGATTTGCACTTGTAGAGGAACGATGACGTCTGATACAATCGTCTCAGCATAAATTTGAGCGTTGAGGTTGCCTCTGATCCAAATCAACTCAGTTCTTCCGCCGATCCAAATACCCGCCCATACCATGATGGTTCCACCACTATAAGGATGGACTTCCTGGCAGGATTTTAATCGCTGTTGGCGTCCAGGGGTTCTCCAGTGTCGTATACGTCTTGTATCCGGTCTCATACCAAAACGAGACTCATCAGAAAAGCACACGAAACGCCATTGTTCTTCTGCCCAATTTCTGTGTTCAAGAGCCCATTGATATCGAATCCTACGATTGTGCATTGCTATAGGTGGTACCCGTAGCGGTCTTCGGGAATGAAGGTTCACTTCATGCAAGCGGTTTCTGACTGTTTGGTCGCTAATTAAGTTCCCTGAAGAGTGATGAAGCCTCACGGCTAACATCGTGGCGGTTATTGTTGGAGCTCTTCGAGTTAAGATTTGAATGTATCGGTCTTGTCTCCGTGTGGTGCAGCGATACCGTCCTCCATGGCGCTCAGCCACGGTACCAGTGCTTCGGTAACGTGTCCAAAGTCGACTGATAACACTCTGACTTGTATTCAGAGCTAAAGCCACAGTACGTTGCCGGGAACCAGCTTCTATCATTCCCACGGCTCTGAGCATTTCTTCCCTGCTTAAATGACGTCGCCGCTCCATAATAACGTTGGTTTTAATCAGTAGTAGGGAAACAGTAGCACTAATAATGTCTTCAATGCGTTGTATGTTTTTATAGGGAAAATATTGACAGCTGATTTTCATCTTTTACTCGAATTTGATTCACAGTTCCTGATTCAAATTATGAAATGCACCAAAAAGGATCCATATAAATTTATAAAATCATAAATTTATTACAAAGCCACATCTCAATCTCAAGAAATCCGCATAAAAATGCTTGATCCCTAGACACTTTTGATGTGTGTAGTATTATCGAGTAAGTATTTTTGATCAATTACGTAAGTTATGACTGTTATTTTTTTTTTTTTAACACAAAACTGACATCAAGCCTGTATTCCCCAAACTGTTAGGCAGAGGTGCACGTTTAGGACACCCATATTTCGCCAGTTATGTGTAGGTAAGTCCCATGTTACTGGGCGCGAGCCTATTACCACCAACTGGGCACTAATCACCGGGCTGCTACTGAGAAATCTCAAATGAAAAAACACTTTGCCCGCTTTGCACTTTGCACTTTCACACTATAGGCATAACGGACAGCCCCCTGTGCAGAGCTTGCATGGAGGCTGATGAAACCATTGCGCATGTGCTCTTTGAGTGCACAGGCGTCACCCAGATCAGGACACAAACCCTCGGGACACCCAGATCGTACACAGATGTTCTCAAAAGACCAGGAGACCTAATCAGCTTCTGGAGGTGCTTCTGGTGGGCTGGTTGGAATAACCACCAAAGGCCGCCATGGCCCACGCACAATGGTCCACTGAAGGACTAAGTGCGGAAACCAAACCCATAACATAGAACTCTTTGCCCGACTCGGGAAACGAACCCAGGACCTCAAACTCAGCAGTAGTGCTTGCGACTACTAGAACAGCGAGGCAGACATTGATTTAGAAATAAGTCCGTAATAGAGAAGTACCGATAATTTAATCACTTTTACAATCTATAGGTAAAATTCAAAGTCCTGAGTGACTGATATATCAACGCACAGCCTCAACCGCTGGTCCTATTATATTCTTTGTGAAGAGTAGGCGAATGTACAAGTATTTCCCGGGCCCCCGACTAATGGTACTAGAAGGAACAGTGGGGTTTTAGTCGGTAGGAGTCCGACGCAACCCTCCGTTCTTCCTAGACGGAGGGTATCCATGAGAATTTTCCCACAAAAAAAAAAAAAGAAAAAAAGGTATCCACTAAGAAAACGATTTTCCAAATTCCCTAAGAGGGTGAATGGGGGAGGGTGAATTTTCACGCAGACGAAGTCGCGGGCAGAAGCTAGTAACATATATTCCACATATTATCAAACGTTCTGATAAAAAATATCAAAACTACAAATGCTCAGAGACAACTTTTGCTGTCATAACCGGACTTTCGAAGTCGCTTCACGTTGCTATCTTATGGGTCACGTAATTACAAAAACTGTTGGTCGGATCGTATTACTGAGCTGTCATTGGTTACGTGGAGTGTGAACGAATGTGAGTTTCATTAGATGTCACTTCGGTGCTGTTTGAAGGGTTCTGATTGGCGGTGAGCGGTTAGATTGTGTTTACATATACTGCCTCATTTATCTGTTTGGTTAGTTTGATGTCTGTGTTGACGCTGTGAATGTTATGTACGACAGTTAGTAAGTTTTTAAAATCGATTAATTGCTAAATTAGTTTAATTTAATAAGAAATACCCCACCTATTAGTATGCATAGACACTCTGTAAATGGTTATTTAATTTAATTTCCACAAACAAATCTTTATCCATCACCTTAACAAAGGATTCCGGGAGATATAAAACGATTCGTTTTATATATGGCATACGCATAATGTCCTGCAGATTTGGTAGCGTCGCCGTCGGGTGGCGGGTCGTTGAGCTCCCTAAAATGGGGTTGAGCTCCACGATGACTGATGCTTGCATGCCGTCTGATGGGACAGGTCAACTCAAAGCTGCAATGACTCTTTCTTCAAAAGGCCTTCCAGACATGGCGCTGCATTGTTAGACTCGCATAGAATCCTAATAAATATAATTTTTGGACTTTAAAAGAGACTATGACCGCTGAGTTTTTTTCGGCGTTTCTTCTCAGGGATCATACAGCTAGGAAATGCCGGCGCCATCTAGTTTTAAAATATTGACCAACAAAATATTGACGTGTAAAAGTGTCCTAAAAGATCTACAGATATAAGATAGGTATATCTTACTTTCAGAAATAAACATTTCATTTCATTTCGATTTATTTGTCTTACAACCGTTGTGACTTTATTTCACAAGTCTGGACTGATACTCTTCGGCAAATAGTATTAAAATTCTACTCAGGTTAGCATTGTCAATCAAACTGATGATTCGATTCATTTTAATAGGAGGCGGTGACAAAATCTCAAGATTTATTATAATTCTGAGCCTAAAGGGAGTTTTAATCTGTCTGCGTCATAATAACTAAAGCCTTTCTTTACACTTCAGTGACTCAGTGCAATGCAGACTTTTGAACAAGACAAAGGGTTGTTGAATTGAGTTTGTTAAGTATCTTTTTTAATTTTTAAGTCGCTAACAAAGCTTTACCTATTTATGAAATACTTTTTTACAGAATAGATCAGATGATAGAGCTAGGTGACAGAAACCTTTTGATATCATCATTAACTAGAATCATTTCTATTTTTACCCGACTTCAAAAAAAGGAAGAGGTTCTCAATTCGACGGTAAGTTTTTTTTTGTGTGTTTGTTACGCGATCACTCCGCCAATTGTGGACCGATTTTCAAAATAATTTATTTTTTGAAAGGGTGTACTCCCGAGGTGGTCCCATTGTCAGCAAGTTGGAATCTGATGAGAGGATCTCATGGAAATCGAGGGAAACCCTAAAATTTTATTGGCAAACCTATAGCGATTTGGATATTTTTTAGAGTAACTTGAGCATTTGCTCTCGGAAATCATCATTTGGTAAAGTGGAGCTGATGATGAAAACCACAGACGGCCATCGGAACTAATCAATGATAAATATTTCACGGGTTGCGATTCGATTACTTTAATATGATTTCTAAGCAATTTATGCTCGTCACAATGCGTGTGGTGGTGGAGTGGAGTTTTCCAGGTTCTTACCAGGAGAACTCCTCAACAATTAACGTCCCAGCATCGGAAAAAGCAATATTTTGTAAAAGGCGATGAGCAGTTGACGTTAAGCTATTGTAACTTAGATAAATTACAAACTCTCTCACTAAAAAGTGAAAAATAAAAATTTTTTTACAAAAAAAAAACTACCGACTTCCAAAAAAAAAACTACAATGTGATAAATAACTTTTATTTCGGAAGTGGGTGTCAATAAACGAAAATGCAAAACCAACGACACCGACTTCCGAAATAAAAGGTATTTATCACTTAGTAGTTTTTTTTTGGAAGTCGGTTGTTTTTTTTTGTAAAAAAGTTTTTATCTTGTAAGTGTTCAACTTCTCATGAAGCGGCTGTCATAGAACAGTATAAGTACTTCATGTAGGTAAAAAGTTGCCAGCGCCCTAATTCCGTAACACACGATCAATCATAATCTGAATAATTTTGAAGGATATTGTTAATCCATTGCTTCATATGTTCGATAATTTGCCTGTTCAACAACGTAAATAACGCAATGAATATTTTTGAACTGTCATAATGAAAGCCATATGACTGCTATCGCATCACATTTAGACGCAGGAACCATAGACAGAATAGAATGCTCTTTATTATGCACACCATACAGATTACAGTCATGAAAAAAGAAAAAGCAATAAATTTCTTTATATCGGCGATAAAAAGAAATAATCCTCATAAAATAATTCAAATTTCGAATAAATTATCCGAACGCAAGGAATTCAGATTCAGAACGTAATGCGAAGCCACACACAACGCGAAATATTATGTTATCATGAACGAAAATACACATTACGGCATTCCAACATTATATCTGGCATATTTTTATTTCAATTCGGCAAAGGAATTTTGCGAGCATCCAGCTTGATATTCGCTTCGAGCTGAATATTCGCAGAGTTCACGTTCTGTGACTTATAAATAAAACTAGCTTCTGTCCGCAACTTCGACCGTGTAAAATTTCGATCTCGACCCACCCCGTCGCATCGCATCGCCTGCCCGCGCTATTATTTCGTTTTCGCGCAGCATTCGTTCTGACGTTTTTGCTCGGCTTCTAGTGGTCTTAGCGTGATGTTAAGCAGTCTATAGCCTTTTTCAAGATGATGATGATGATGATGCGATCCGACCGATTTCGGCCAGGGCGATTGCTTCAACTCCGCAGTAGCTGTCGTTCGTGAGCTCGCATGTGGCTTATGTAGCCAATCTTCTTTGAGAAAATCCTCGCACATTGCGGGCACGTGAGCACACCCTCTATGTAATTATAGTTCTTCAAGAATTATGCAAATTTAGAACACAAAGAGTAACCTTACGACACAGATAATTAATATACGGAACATTCGGAATTTCCTAATTTAAATTGTCATTTTCGTTAAGGGCGTATGTTTTACACAAAGAGCTGATAGGTCTGTGTGCATGTCCGTGTGCTATATCTTTGGTTTTTCATTATAATTACACGTGTGTCCTGTTTTTTTGTTACGTGAAGTTTTTTTTTTATCTTAGTAAATTCAAACGGCTCTATACATTTTTAATGGCTGTATTTGGCAAGTTTTCCAAACAATGCATAAGTTATCATATACCTTATTATCTGTGTAGATGCAGACTGAAAAATAATAGTTTCTTTTTCGGCCGAAAACGAAATTCGACCTGATATGTATTTTCGGCTGAAATCCGAAAATGAAAACAATAATGGTTTTTGTTTGGTAAAAGTAAAATAATTATAGGGTCATCTTTTAATCTCTGACGCTGACGTCATCACGTCAACGCCGGCTGTCGTTGAAAACCAGCGCTGGGGCTCTGTCTCGTACAGGGTCATAGCATTATGCTGAGCGATGGCCGTTTTGCGTGGATGTGACGCATGTTTTCTCCCATGTTTTTTATTTTTATATATATGTTTTTCTTTTGATGCGTCATGTTTGCCGCAAATAAACGTATTTTCTTTCTTTCTTTCTTTCTTCTAATCATTGAATGAAACCCTCTTCAATTTTTCTCAAAAGCATTAGATTATTAACAAACAATATATTATTACATGCGAGAAAAAGTAATTTTTCAGCATTTTCTCCGTTATTGTGCTTTTATTTGCTGTAACGATTGATTTTCTCAGAAAAATAAACTGTTTCACTGCAGAGAAACATTTTTTTCGGACGAAAACGAAAATGGATATTGCTACCGAAAATAGGTCGGATTCATATCATTTGTAGATGCCTAATCCTCAATATACAATAATTATTTTAGCTTTTGCTGTTCTTGATTTCAAAGATTCCGAACACAAAACTCGCAAAATTATTTTTAAATTATTTACGAAAGACGACATAAATATTATCCAACTTAATGTATTAGCATAAAATAAACCTTGTAAATAACCAAACTGCCACGAAGGAAGTTCTTGTGACCTTTAAATATGAATTGGTTAAAGTTATTATTGTTAACCCTCTTCAGGTAACTTGGATATCAATAGGAACTTAATGAACTGTTAATGAAGACTTAATTTCATTTAATTTGTGTAAAAGCGTGTACACCTACGTTAGATGAGAAGTATTTATTGATACCTTTGAAGTGAAATCAAACGATTATGGGTAATATCAAAGTGATAGATATTATGCACCGTAAGATTAAATTTTGCAGTGTCTACGCTGCGTAGGCACTGCTATATTTTATGGAAAACAGCCATGCGTAGGCTACGCATAGCTGTCTTGGTAAATTATTTGCATCTGGTTTTAATAATATCTTTACTATCGTCATCATTATTGAAGGCTTTATGAACGATCCTCCAGAGCATTCAGAAAAATATAATCATTTACTATTATATTACTTACTATCTTACTAATATTATAAATGCGGAAGTTTGTGAGGATGCATGGATGGATGGATGTTTGTTACTCTTCAAGCAAAAAGTACTGAAAGGATTTAGATGAAATTTGGCACAAAGATAGTTTATAACTAGGATTAACACATAGGATACTTTTTTTTTTTTTTTTTTAGCACGTTCTATCCGTACTGACGGATTGCTCACGGGAAGTTCCAGTGATGGAAGACCATCGCTGGAAACTGCCCGATGACGTACGTGAACTGGTGACCGAGAAGAACGCTGCCATTCGTGCCTACGACTCTTTTCCCTGCGACGCGAACAAATCCCACATGCGCCATTTACAGCGTGCTGTAAAGAAACGCATAGGGGAGTGGCGCTCCGAGGGATGGGATAAGTTGATCGGTGAACTCGAGCCCACCCACCACGCCTTCTGGCAACTCCAGAGGAAGCTCCGCTCCTCTGAAGAGGCCACAGTTCCTCCCCTCACACGCCCCGACAAAACGGTCGCTTTCGAAAACCTCGAAAAGGCCGAATGCCTAGCCGACAGCCTAGAGGCTCAATGCACTCCCAGCTCTCAACCAGTAGACAGAGCGCACCTCGACGAGGTGAACGCTGAAGTCGAACCTCCTCGGGAGAGCCTCCCTCCCGCCAGTCGAAGACCCTGATGATCCTCTGCCTCCCGTCACTCCCGACGAAGTGCAAGACATCATAAAAGGGCTCGCAACCCGCAAAGCCCCCGGTTCGGACGGTATCACCAATAGGGTGTACAAACTCCTCCCCGCCCCCCTCATACTGCTCATGACCGCCATCTTCAATGGCGCTCTGAGCAACAACATCTTCCCCCAAGTCTGGAAAGAAGCCACCGTCATAGGTATCCCGAAGCCAGGCAAGCCCAAGTCTGAGCCTTCCAGCTACCGCCCCATCAGTCTGCTCAATGTTTTCGCTAAAGTCTACGAGAGGCTTATTTATAAGCGCCTCAAAGACTATGCCGAAGCAAAGAGCCTTATCCCCCCCGAACAGTTCGGTTTTCGCACGAAACATTCGTGCATCCACCAGCTCCACCGCATAGTCGAGCACATTAGCGCTGCTTTTCAGCGAGGTGCTTCGACAGGCGTCCTGTTCTTCGATATAGCGAAGGCGTTCGACAAGGTCTGGCACAATGGCTTATTATATAAGCTGTTCCTGCTAGGTGTGCCAGACCGTCTCGTGCTCATCTTACGAGATTTTCTGTCGGACCGCACTTTCCGCTACCGTATCGAGGGCGCTCTCTCTCACCCTCACCCCATCCGCGCCGGAGTCCCCCAGGGTTCCGTTCTATCTCCCCTCATTTTCACCCTGTTCACTAGTGACATCCCGAACAGTAAAAAGGCACAGCTGGCGCTCTTCGCCGACGACACTGCCATTTACTGTTCGGGTGTCAACCAGTCATCCATAGCTCGAAACCTCCAAACCTCCGCAAGCGCCTTGAGCGATTGGTTCCGGAAATGGAGAATCGAGGTCAACCCCGATAAGAGTCAGGCGGTCATCTTCTCGAAACCGCGCAAACTACCCCCCCCCCCCTCCCGCGCCCGATCTCTATGTATGGCAAGCCGATCCCCTGGAGAAAGCGAGCCAAATACTTAGGTGTCATCCCAGACCACAACCTCACCTTCAACGAGCACATAAAGACGGCGCGCTCGCGCGCCTCTTTCGCTCTCGGTAGGCTCCACTCCATGATAACTGCCCGCAGCAAATTGTCACTCAAGTGCAAATTGCGCCTCTACACCGCGGTCATCCGTCCCATCATGACCTATGCTTGCGTAGTCTTCGCACACGCCAAGCCGCGATTTCTGCACAAAATGCAAACCCTCCAGAACCGTTTCCTCCGAAAGGTCACGGGAGCCCCCTTCTATGTCCGAAATGTGAATCTGCATCTAGATCTCAGACTCCCCACCATCCAGCAGTTCATGAAACGCCTTTCCAAGCGCTTCTTTGACTCTGCCATAAAGCACCCCAATCCCCTGATTGCGGCGGCCTCCCGATACACTCCCTCCCGCATAAGTAGGATTCGCCGACCAAGGCATACCCTCACCATCCCCGACGACGCCACTACCCTCCTCCAGGAGAGCAGTAAGGCCACGAGTACTCTCAGTCGACAACACAAAAACAAGCTCAGACATCCGTCCTTCCGTCCTCGCCGCCGAGGCCCGTCGCGACGCCCCGCACCATCACCGTGCCCCCCCCGACCCTTGCTCGAGCCAGCCCGCGCAGCTGAGCCTGTAGTTTTAAATTCGCCCCTAAACACCAATAATAATACCGATCCAGCCTGTCCCTTGCTGTCCTCTTCCAGCGACGCCCTGAGCCGAGGTCCGAACCCCGCAGGGGGTTACCCTTAGCGCTGTCGCTTAGTTTTTAAGTTATTGTATGCCCTGGCTGGAGGCCTTAATTCGAGGCATCCACAGGAAAGTCCGGTTAAGCAGTAGCCATCCTCATAAAGGATGAACTGCGAGATGCCATAGTTAAAAAAAAAAAAAAAAAAATAGGATACTTTTTATTGCGATTTTCCCACAGGATCGAAACTTATGCGGGTGAAACCGCGGGGCGCAGCTAGTACGTACATAATATATTATACAGGGTGGCATGGGATATCAACGCACAAACTGTAACCAAGCACATGATTCTAAACCCGTAGGTAGCGTAGAAATATTTCGTCGATTATTAAAAAAAACGGAATCCGTAATATACCGTGCATATCCGTAATATACCCACTTACCCAGGTTTCCTGCTAAGGGGATTCTATAGGTTAATCAAAATTGGTCCAGCCCTTTGAGCGTGAAGAAGTAACAAACGAAGGAACACACACACACGCGCACACACACACACACACACACACACACACACACACACACACACACACACACACACTCACAAACTTTCGCCGTTATAATATTTGTATACTTAAAATACGTTATTAGATATAAGATGAACGAAGCCTTCCTAAGCTTTCTGCAAATAGAAACGTTATTTCACTTGGAAAAACCATGTTATTATAACATACCCAGGTTTTTGGCTGAGGCCAGTGGTCGTTACATATGAGTTCTCTGGAATCTCACAATTTCCTGGTGCGAAACTGAGCGAAATTGTATTTCCAAACATATAAAACTCTGAAAATTCTCGGGTACTTTCGTAAATGCAGAGTTTATTACAAATACCCCAGAGTTTATACACAGGAACGTATTTCTTATCAAAGGTTTAATTATTAATCCAGATACACATTTATCAGTGAACCGGTTTATATTTTAATTAATAACCGCCACGTTAGGTTCCGTTCGCGCCTTCGCGGTAATGCGGTGATCAGAAGCACGTTTAATAAGGCTCTTTTTTTATATGAATAAATAATTTGTAACGATGTGTATTGAGGGGTTGCGTTTTATTATGCTGCGTGCATAATTAGCCTATAATGTTCCCACTATAATACAATTACAATATAATAATAACATAATTAGAATATATTGTTAGTAATATGCCACACGAATTATTTTTTCTAGGATATGCCTGTTTCCTCACGATGTTTTCCTTCAACTATTTGAGAGCAATAGTGATGAAATAATTTATAAAAAGTAAAGCGTCTGTCTGGGTTAGAACCTTCGACCTACAACTCGTAAGTTGCTGTCTTTACCATTGGGCCACCACCTCTCACTGTCACTAATTATCGGGGTAAAATGCCATCACATTTTTTTTATGGGCTGTTAAAAACGTTCCTCAACATTGCGGGACTCATTTAAGAAGAGTAATGTGGTAGATATAAGTATTTAATAAGGTATATCAGATACCGGAATTATTATAATAATTTAGTAGTGTTATCATTCAATAGATCTTGTTTATCGTAGCGTAGTCCACTACTCTACTAGTCTACTACATTTAAAACCTGACCGATAACGTTATCTAACTAAATTGGTTTCAAGAGTGTCCTAATAAATTGTCGTATAATGGGAACATAATTATACGGTAATAACTTTTACCACAACAGCTTCCATGAAGTATTTCATAAAAATAGTGCGTACTTTAACTTGCAACATTTGGAACTCTGAAGTATTCCGTTGGGTTTTTGTTTTTTATAAATTCCTATAACTTATTGATAATGGTCTACATTGCATACCATCAATAATGTCTAAATATCATCAATCATCTTGCCTGTCTTTTGGAAACATAAAAGGCCAAAAATAAAGAGTTTTAGGTGATTTTATAAAAGAAAATCGATAGGTTTAAACGATTTAGAAAATTCGATAATTAAGATTTGGAATTTCAATGAGCACTTTCCCGGAAAATATCTTTTTTAATTTTGCCATACTAAGACCAAGGCCTCGCAATTGTGGGAAAATCAAAATTTAATTTAACAATAGAAAAAGTAATTGTGTACTAGTAAGAGTACCTATATAACTTAGCCTTTGTATTTCTTAGTCCAGCAGCCTTTGATTCAATAGCAATTACAGACAGTCAGCTATGTGTATATTTGCCACAATAATTACTAGCTAAATACGCACTTGTCTTACATTATTAATTGGCGCAATTAATATCAAAGATCTCCCATCAGGATAAGTGCAACGCTCTCGTTCCCAACAAGAACTGTTATTGTACTGGAACTGTTACTATGCCATGAAGTTATTGGGTTAAACTGTAGCATAGTGTTTGTGACCAGGGGGAACCAATTTCCTCCAAAATCCTTCGGATTGAGATTAAAAGTATGTTACGTAATTAGTACAGGAGGCCTAAAAAGGCCACTTTGGCAGAATCATAAGACAATTCATATCACGAAATTCATCTGTCAAACAGATGAATTTCGTGATATGAATTGTTTTATGATATTGATCCCTGAAGGGTTAGGCAGAGCTGTACCTATAGCATTTTACGAATCTCCATACAAAACTCATACAGATGAATTGCGTGATATGAATTGTCTTATGATTCTGCCAAAGTGGCCTTTTTAGGCCTCCTGTACTAATTACGTAACATACTTTTAATCTCAATCCGAAGGATTTTGGAGGAAATTCCTAATCCTCTATTACATGGGACTTAAATATAACTGGCGAAATGTGAGTTATTTGGTTTTATGTTCCTAATCCAATGCTTCATTTGTTCGAAAAATTCGTCTGTTCAATAAGGCTGTCGCGGTATCTACAACGCCACATGCGAACAACGCGTCATACTGACGTCACGCAATCAGAGTTTACCGATATAGATACAACGGCCCGAAATTAATCATCGGGCAGTTGCCCGCCAGACACAACACCCGTCTGGTCGGAGGATCCTCCCTTTTCTATAGAGGATGAGTGAACTTCACACCCTGTTCCTCATACCTCTGTAACGCAAATCATAGAATGAATGTTGTTGAACTTTCAAAATGAAATACATTGCCATTGTCAATATGTTACGTAATTACTTAGCAGATCCCGGCAAGCCTTATAATATGTATTGCTAATATACAGGGCTTAAGTGGTAATCTTCTCATTAATTTGTAGTTTAAATTGAAATACCTATAGTGTGTGGATTAGAGATATAATACCTACCGCGATTAATTGCTGTATTAATATATTGAGATTTGTATAGGAGTACCTGGCAGTATGAAGTTATAATGAATTAATAATTAAATTAAATAGAATCCGAAAGTAAAATGGTGGCTCGATAGCTATACTTTCTCAAGGAGTTAAAAGTCTTTAGATGATGCCTTATTTGCGTTAAATACGTATGATGGGTTTCACTTCCTCTAAAATATACAGGTTTATTTAAAACAGTGACTGATTGAAAGATAGATATAATGGGTTTTGAAGTTTGCTAAATTAATAAACGAAATATAAACGTAAAAACGTTAATATAATATTTGTCATTAAGATTAACTTAAAATTAATTTATTTTGTCTAGTGGTCGCAAGCGCTTATGCTAAACGATCCCCAGATCGGGCAAAGGTTTTTCTATTAGGAATTTCTCAGTAGCAGCCCGCCGGAGCCTGAATTCGTGCCAGGTTGGTGGCAATAGGCTCGTCCTTTATTAAATGGGACTTAAGAGGTAATGCCGTCGGAGACTTTTCAAAAAGCTTAAGTAAAAAGTCATAATTCGAGGTTTGGCTCTCGCCTTTTTCCTCCTCCAATATTAGACCAATTTAAAAGATATTTCATAAACTGAATAAGAAGGATACCGTGTCCTTATGTTTTAATTGTTTCATTAGTAATGTTGTCAAATTTGTACACTAGGCCTCTGTTTACAGCGGTTTAAATCTGTAATTTTGAGCATTTTTTTTGTGTTTTTCTAGTGCTTATAAAAATAATGTATCATCAAAAAGGAAAACATAGGGACATAGAAGTAGTTAATGTTTATTATATTGTAAAAAATCATTGTTTTATGGAAATGCTCTCGCCTGTTTTCTTTCTGGTTAATGAACCATTGCATTTCTATGAAGAAACGACCACCCGCATTTCCTCTGGCGAAATATGGGCGTACTACAGGTACAGTTCCGTCCAACCTTTCGGGGAAACAAGTTGTGATACTATGTTTTTTATATCTTTAAAATTCAGTCATATTCCCCATCCATTGTAGAAATCTCCATTACTGTCACATGAAAACAATTGGCTGCAACGTCCAATAAAAATACATTTGTTCAATTCAATCAAAAATAGCCCAGTTTATCTTGATACACGGCGAATTGAGGAACCTGATGTTAATGTATTAAGTTTGACATCTTGTTGATGTTTATTTTCGCAAGCAGCGCCGCGATGATGGGTCAAGGCACAATGGCCGCTCCGAAAGTGTAATATTATCATTATAAAGTGGTTATTCAATATCGGCGGTAAACCACTTATAGTATGGATGTACTTACGTTGATATACTCAATGCAGTCTGAGGGCACACTGACCGATTGACCTTTAAATTAGTGTTACTACCCGATGCCTCGAGGAACTTTGTCAATGTAGAAGGAACTTGGTTGATTGAGGTCCGATTTACGGGATATTTTAAGGTTTAATTTGTTTTATACAAGAATGAGAAGATTTATAAATCTATGTTTTAGTGTAAGAGAGTGTAGGAACTCCAGATTTACCAAAACGGCGAAGGTCGATTCACCAAAACCAGAAGATTTCGACAAAGACTTCATGGAAGCCTTATGAATGCTGATAATACAGGCTCTAATCCTAGATACTCTAACAGAAATGCTGCATCGGCGCACCCATTCACTGTGGTGGCAACAATTCTTCATAAGGCTATAACAAGGTAATAATATGCTAAACAATACTATCTGAATGATGTGAAACAAAACATACCTAAGTTGCCATTTTCCAGGAGTTACTTCAATCCCGAGGACACCTGGAAAGAGAAATGTCATAGATTATAATAAGTTGTGAAGAATGTAGGTACAAAGTTGCTTAAGGTAAAAGAAATGGGGCATGTCAGTTTTTGCTTGAGACGACCTTGTCCTTAGCATAAGGTTTCAATTCTACACTGTTATACATAAACAAGAAAGTGAAGTGAAGGTGAGCAGTGGCAGCCCAGTAGTAACGGCTGCGACTTACGAGTGTAGGTCGTTATATTGTATAGATTATTTCATCACCACTCCTCTCAAAACCGTGACGGAAAACATCGTGAGGAAATCGACCATGTCCTAGAGCCAAAAATTCGAAGACATGTGAGATCTACCAACACGCACTGGGCCGGCTTGCCCTCTCACAGATAGGAGGCCTGTGTCCCAGCAGTGGGAACATTATAGGCTGATTATGCAAGTTATGTATGATACAAAATTACGGAGTTGTATGTCGCTTTGAGAGCACAACCGACCAGTTGAATATACAGGTGCTTGATTATAATTACTTTTATGTAATTACGTTCAATGACAATAAAATTGTGTTCATCAAATGACATGCTGGCGGTACCCAGTACCTAGCTGTTGTCATTAAAGCAGAGACGGTAATGGATACAGGACAGTTATAAAAAATTTGAATATCTGTCGTGCTACCGACATGAAGAAAAAGAATAAAGCAGTGGCACTGCAGTAGGTAATACCTAATATGATAAAACACGATAATGTACAGACGCCACATCAAGCTATCCGAAACTGTAAAATTTTCCCAATCAACTTTGAACCTTATGCTTTAGCGATAAAGATGAATATCTATTAAAGAAATTTGACAGATTGTAGTAGCTTGATGTGCTGGCGCTTGTACCTACTTTATAAAATAGTAGCTATACAGGATGGTAGGGTCATCGACTGTTACCATGAATTCAGTACATGATTCCCCCCTGCGTTGAAATATTTCGTCGGTTATTAAAAAAATAATCAGCTGTTCCTTACATTTTGTACTTAATCCCTGGTTGCGCGTCGATGACCATGTCGCCCTGTGATTTGGAAAGAAAACTCGTGATGTACCTTTAATTAACTTTCAATATCAGCATGAGGATTATCAGCCATTTTATATTTATTTATTTTATTTATCAGATATTTAGACCCCAACATACATTGTGAACAAATTGGCTACTTTCTAACCTACTTTCTCGGGAGCCAGCAAAATTTTGCTCACTTTATTCCAGAGCATAGTCTAAAAAAGGGAATTTATATTTAATTACGTAATTTTCAATAGATATAATATGAAGGAGGCGACGCCACTGGATCTTATGTTAAGAATTTAAACCACGGACGGTATTCTATTCAGAATGATACACAATGTAAAGTTTTGAAGTCAAACTTGTGCAGATGGTATTATGCATTTTCTTTATAATAATTATTGTTATGTCAAGACTATGTTTTATTTATACGGAACAACTAAGTAATTAGCCTACATTGAAAAATAGCTTCATGTTTTTTAATGACTGAATTACTATGGGAATTTTACTGCAAAAAGTATTGGCTTGACGACAGGGAGAAAATGCATGGGACTAAAAGAGAGATAGATATAAATGTTGATGGATGGAGAGAGAGAGAGAGAGGAAGGCCAAAGATAAGATGGATGGATTGTGTGAGGAACGAGAGAAGGGAGTGAATGATAGCGTGACGGTGAACAGGGGAGAATGAAAGAACGAAACGTGTTCCGCCCACCGCAAGTAACATTGGATAAGGACAGAAAGATGATGAAGATGAGGACTGGCCTGACAACAGCTTATTTGTTTGTACAAATAAGCTGTTGTCAGTTTTGCATCTGTCCACAGTTCAGCCTCAGCACAAAGGTAATTGATTTTAGGTGAATGCTTTCCAAAAACAGTTTCCATAGCTGTATGTATATACAGAGATATGAGAGAGTTACTATATCAAACCACAATTTGAATCATAACTCTTCTTCCAAAACAAAGTTGAGATCATCGCAACCTCTTAAAATAACCCAATAATACCTGACTCAACAATATCTATTGGATCACAATAAAACTATTTTACGTTGATGTACCTATTTTGAGGGATCTCCGGTACATAGTGGGCTTGGCATTGATCCAGGAATCCGACGAGATGTTTAGATCTACCCGACAGTCGGCGGCTTATCTGATATTGTAAACTTGTAAACAGTTGCAGCAACACGTTTTGATAGATATAGTGCTACTGCTAACATGATACGTTGTGGATTAATGAGATGAGTAGGCAATTTTTTTTGTTGCCTTTGCCGTATGTTAAGAGCGTTTACGCCGTACGACATTTCATACAAACTTTCAAACCCTTATTTTTCGAAATGCATTAACCGATTTTATTGAAACTTCATACGCATAAGCAGGATACAAAGGTCTAAAAAGTTACTTAAGAACATTTTCGGAATGACTTATTTATAAAAAGATAACTGGAAATCTCTGTTTCTATGGAAACTTTAAAATCGGTATATTGGCTGTAACACTATTTTTCGAAAATGTTCTTAAATGACTTTTTAGACCTTTGTATCCTGCTTATGTGTATCGAGTTCCATTAAAATCGGTTTATTCATTTCGAAAAACAAGGGCTTGAAAATTTTAGTAGTAAAAACTTTAGAAGCATGTGCATGATGCGCAGTACTTTGCAAACGAAATCTACGACTTAAAAATTTACAAGGCTGTCAAGTTGTGCTGTCAAGACTTTATTAGCGCCATAGACTTATAATATAGCGCCTATAATGGCGAATATTATTTCAACAAAACTTTCCTTCTGGCGGTATAATCTATATTCTATTCTATACTAATATAAAGCTGAAGAGTTTGTTTGTTTGAATTTGAAGAATTCTTTTGCATTTGATAGCCCATTGAGGGTAATAGCGTATTGACGCGATGACTCGGGACCAAAAATTTTTTTTCTATGAATGTGGCTGTTATTTTAGTAGTATTGTGCATCTTACGACCTCCACGTGAACTCCAACAGGGGCAGAAGAAAAAAAAATTATGAATAAGTGGCTTACCTACCTATTCTTATTATCTTTGTTCATATACGATAATGTAATATTATTAAGGCCACCGTTTTGGATATTAATATTGCTACCTATACCTTTCGAGCAAACCTTTCAGGGAATTTACGTGTATGTACTCTATCCATTTCCGGATATTACACGGAATTCGTCTGGGTATCCATTATTTCCAATATCTATTTTAAGTAAAAGATACACTTATTCCTTTAAACTAAGTACGTTATTAGGATAATGTTTTTATGTAATAAACTTACTTTACCATACAGTTTTCTTTGTAAACATAACACACATAACAAAACATCACGCCCCTAAGAGTTGAGACGAAAAGAAAAAATAAAAAGCAAAATATACATACTACACACGCACATAATAAAAAAACAATTGCTGCTGTTACTACTGAAGTAAATAAAAACAACTGTAGTTTATCACGGTACACAATATTTTCTGACTTAGTTGCTCGTGGTTGCTTCTTAATGGTTGCTGTAGACAATATTAATGTCACAATCGACCTTGCGATAGAAAAGTTCACAAAGTAGGCTCAAAACTTCACCAATTATCATTTTTAAACGACTTCAAAAAAGAAGGAGGTTCTCAATTTGGTTTATTATATACTAGCAGCGTCCCGCGGTTTCACCCGCATAAGTTTCCCGTGGGAATATCGGGATAAAAGCTATCCTATGTCCTTTCCCGGGATTCAAACTATGTCTATACCAATTTTCATCTAAATCGGTTCAGCGGTTTAAGCGTGAAGAGGTAACAGACAGACACTTTCGCATTTATAACATTAGTACTTATGGATTTTTTTAATGTTTGATTTACGAAATGCTCTATTTTTTAATTGATAAGGTATGCTCAGTACTCAGTACTCAGTGGTGGTCCTATGTAAAGTTTATTAACTTGCTTGGGTAGTTTTTGAGTTGGCTTCAATAACATGTTTTTTTTCCACTTACGTTTTTATTAGTGATGTTTTAATAGCTTCTTGTCACTGATATTGACATAGCAAGTAGTGTTTTAAGAATTTGTGTGGGGTAAGTACAACTAAAAAGTAAAAAAAAAACCTTTTTTACAAAAAAAAAAAACAACCGACTTCACGCATCGACTGTTTCGTCGATGCGTGGGAGTTCCAGTGCCCTAGGCATCGTCTGGCCACGCTCGTTCTATCATAGACCTCATCCACCGCTTTCTATGAGGCGTGATCGAGGTCAAGAGCGGACCCATTCAGCAAGAAAAAAACAAACTTCGTAATACGGCCCCAGTGTGATAAGAAAAAACACCATGTATTTGATGGCCGCAGGGACCAAGACGCGGAGTAGGTAAACGTAACGTCAAATCAAACGATTTTAAATGAAAAAATTATCGTTTCGCAATCTTGACCTAACCTAACCCAAGAAATAATGTTATTGTCGATAACTTGTGAAGCCCCCAAGAATTTTGATTCTTATTGAATGAGACTAGAATAAATTAGCTGTGCCTTGTGGTTTCACCTGCATAGGCAGGCACACTTCGGCTCTTCTCGGTAATGCTCGATTCTCGTCGTACTTTATATTTCACGCAGCTTCGGCTGTTCCAATCAGCTTCGTCATTGTTAGGCTTATATTAATTTCTTTGCATTCCATATAAAACGAAACAACTTTGAACATCATATGAAAGCTACAGAAGTTTGTAAGTAAACAATTGTGTTAAAATAACTATGAACTCTTAATTTTCCGAGATGTTTAGGTACGTGAACGACTGAAAGAAAGCTCAAGTTCGGAGAATATTTGCATAAAATAACAAAATTATGATTATAGCCTTGAGAATACTTCATGAATCAGGAATTATAATTATGTAGGAACCTTTGTAGAAGTGTTTTGATTCTGAAGAAGTCATAAAAAGATGGTAAGTCGTTATTAGAATTACATTATTTGTTTAGAAACTACCAACTTATTAACAATTCTTTATTTTTTGGCTTTATATTCAAAGGCGGAGACACAGACAAGATTTTTATTTTTATAATAGCACTTTCCGTGCCTATTTTAAGTGTTGAAAATCGAAAGCCTTAGTTTTTTTTTAAAACTTGCTTACAAATTTTTATAAACAGCCAAAACCAATCGAACAGCAACCAAAAAACAGTTGCAGTTACAATTCGTTTTTCAAAATTCCTCAGTGACAGGCAACGGTACGGTAATTAAACCGTCAATTTACGGCGCACAACCATGCCCTCACGTTTTGTTTACGACGTTTACATTGCATTGGTTGCAGTACACACGGCAAGTAGTAGGTATAACATGCAGTTTTACGGTCGACAGACAGTGTATACAAGGTTTTAAAGTCGGTTTCGGGTTGTGTTTTGCAACATTTTGAAAAAGAAACATGCAGAGAAAATGATCACTAGAAATGTTTTTGTATTGAAATAAAACAATAACAGCCGCTCGGGTGACACATTAGATACTGAGACCCCTCCTAAAGCACGTTGACACACCTTCCCTCAGAAAGCACGTTGAACCATTGGTCGGGAGCAACGGCTATGTCATTTGTAGACCTTTGACAGTCGTACCTGGTAGCCAGATGCCTGAAAGTCTGACAACCAGTTTTAGCAATGGCGATAGCCAGTGTTAACCAGTAACAGTGTTGGTCAGATAGGCAGTCGCTCCATGTAAAGTGTTGGTTTTAGCTGCAACCAATTAGCCTGGAAGTCGTCCCCAACATAGTGAGAAAAGTCTAGGCAGTTGTGTCTCTAAAAGAACCGCTTTATTGTTATTATATAATATACTAGCTGACTCGGCCACGCGTTGCTGTGGCTAACGTTTTTGTCATATTTTTTTTTTCTATCCTATCTTTCAAGTTGGATCAAACTGCACACGGTGTACAAATTTAATTAAAATCGGTTAAGTAGTTCAGGAGTCCATCGCGGACAAACATCGTGACACGTAATTTATATATATTAAGATAAGTACATTTTACATAATTATTCAAAGTTTTTCAGTGAGCTACGCCGCTAGGCACATTGTAAATAAAACTTTCCTGTTTTCATAGCACGGAACATTAGACCGAACTCATTCCGTCTTAGGCGTAAACAAAACAATATAGCGAACTTCAATCAACTTAGCAATAGCAATTCAAGTTGTTTTGCTTTCACGCTGTGTCGTTAAGCCCAAAGTTGTTCATTCTCGACACGAAAATATCGATGTTACCATTTTTAAACCATTATAATAATAATATAAAATAATATCCTTGGATATTTCTTACAATATTTGTTCCGTGCGGGAATCGAACCCGCGACATGCTGCGCAGCAGTCAATCGCTCAACCACTGCGTCAAACGTGTCGACAATTGAAAATGGTCAAAGTATTTTTCACATGCACCAACACATTTATTTCGAATTTCATCGTTTAGCTGCGTTAATTTCCTCTGCTATTGTGCAAATTGCCGAGTGCAATTTTGACCGCAAGCTTTAAACTTAGAACGGAAAATTTTTATTCTTATCTTTTTGTTTTTTTTTGGACAAATGACTGTGACAAATTAGTGTGTAAGTGTGGGGTGCTTTTAGGTGAATGTAGTTTTTAGTACAAATGGTTTTTACAACCACTTTGAAAGAGAGGGCCAAATTGCTGTCATTGCTAAGCTTTTAGCTAAATGTTTGACTGTCACATTAGACTTTTGTTCATGAATTATTTTTATAGAAAATTTCAAATCAAATCAATTCTATTACGATAATAGGTACCAATTCTTTTTTATTTCGAAAAAATTAAACAAAAATGTTACTTACTTATTTGATATTTTTCTTGGGTACCCAGGTATTTGTTTACAGTTACACTAATGTTAAAACCAGAGAAATCGCGAAAAAAAAAATATGCTGTTCCCTACATTTTGACAAGTTTATAATTTAGGGAACACCAGATTTTTTATTCACGATTTCTGGTTTGGTCCCATAGTAAAAGTTGTTTATAATGATGAGTACAATGACCCCTAAGAGGAAAACAGTGATTAAAATTTCATTCTGTATAACCTATATTGACTCAAAAACAGAACCCTCTTCAACTGCTTACTACAAAAGATTACACCGGCACAGAGCAACAAGCGGACAATCGTCGCTCAGTAATCATTCGAATAAAATATACGAGTGGAGCTAACAACCTTCTTCCTGCACAAACACGATTGAAAACATGTCAAGTACAGGAAAATGTTACTAGAGGTGAGAAATAAAATATATCAAACGTTGCCGGTGCAGCGTTTAACTGAGACGACTAGTGCCGCTGGCGGAGAAGAGAGACGGTTTCTTCGTTTCTCGTCAAAATAAGCAGAGGAATCTTAATTAACAATGTCTAAAAAGAAAATGAAAAAAAATAATAATAAGCAGTCCTATTTAAGATGGAACTGGAGATAATAACGGGAGCTATTATTTCGATCAGTGTCGTAAATTGACACTAGTTTAATAGGTACAGTGTCAAGCATAAAATTAAAAGACACAAAAACCAAAACCCAAAAAATACTCAAAATTCACTGATTTTCTCGTGAAATACCCTAAATATAGACTAAGAACTAAGAAAAGACTTATTTCATTAAATTAAATTAAAATGGATATAATAATCACACATATTACCTATACAATAAAATAATACTCAAACATTTAAATCAAATAAAATGAAAATACTGTGCTTATATTTATATGTAATTAGGTATATATTATATTCATAGTTTTAATAGGTTTATGCGTATCTTTATATTTAAAATATTTATTCCTCAAATTTCATGATTGCACCTACCATTGTTTGTCTCTGCATCACCCAAAGGTTGACTGGTAGAAAATGCCTATGGCATTAAATCCGCCTCTGTACATTTTTGTGCTTGAAGTATTAAATAAATAAATAAATAAAATACTTACACACACATCATTTAAATCTAATCAAATGTCAAAAACAAACACTTAAAATCATTGATGTATTATCAATGATTTTAAGAAAAAAATAATTAATTAATTTTAATTACAAAAATAAAATAAATGATATTAAAAAAAAAAAACTTTTATTTGTGGGTAGGTCCTCTGGTAACTAAGGATACCTAAGACTACGGTTGTAAAACCTAAGATGCTACTTGAACGAAACCGAATTAAACGACACTCGAGCACTGATTAGATTGATACATTTCATACTAATTTGTCAATATGATTCATGATTTATAAGTACAATTCTAGAAAATTGGCTTTAGACTTAGCGACTTTAGCGACTATTTATCTTTCAATCGTCTCGCGTCAGCGTTGTGGTTATCATAATGACGTCTTGCAAACTAGTCCAATCTCAATGACGAGGACTGCATTTTATCGGGGTTGTCCAACTATGGACGGTCGGAGTCACCCGATGATCATAAAATGCAGTGAGTGAAACCGTACTGACATAAAGCTACTTCTTCCTACGTTGAACCCAAAAAAAACCGTCAGTCTTTTTGTTTTTTTTTTTTTATGTTACAGGTATTTATACTCATCACGTCTGCAGAGTTTCGCTAGCTAATAAAATTTGACCCTGTATATTACCTAGATAGGTGGCGGGTCGGACCGGTTGTTGGCGTGGCGACGCGCGTTCCACACGCACAAGTTTAGTAGGTAGCTGGCTGATGACGTTTCTCTATCCCATCAAATAAAAAGAAAATCCGTTCGGGATTTAAAATATCCATCCTCGAAATTTATACTCGCAAAAACGATCGGTGCTTTTAAAAACTTTTACAGGCTGCTTTAAATATCCTATCGAATAATATCGTTGAATAAATAACGAGTTTATTTTAATTAAAATACTATATAATGAGCGCCCAGCATCGGACAGTAAATGTTTTAATCAAAAATTCCATACGTGTTCGATATTGTAATTTTCCGACATCGTACTTTCGTGGTTTCGTATATAAACAGCGTTTTGCATTTGATTTTATAAACACTTGTATATCTAATTCGGGAAAAACTGAACATCCTTTTTTCAATGGGATTTTTTCCCTGACCTTAGAGGTCAGTGGATTTTTATAAGAATGTCCACTGACATTTTTAAAGGATAATTATCTAGAGGACAACTAGTTTTAATAAATAAAAGACATTTTTTTTAAACTTCTTACCTAACTTCTAGTGATAAGAGAGAAGATTTAGAATAAGCATGACTCGCTGGAACATTTAATAGGACGAATCCAAATCTGTGGAGACAAAAACATCACAGTAGGAGTTTAGTAGAAAGTTGTGCAAGTCTTGAAAACTATGAAACGCGTCGTCCCTTTGTCAAACACCATCAGGAATTCAAAGTCAGTATCCAAGTATGTAGATAATAGACGTGGAACCGCTTTGTGACCTAAAATTCTGACTACGACTTCTAACAAGTCATGAGCTCTGACTGTCTGAAATTCACTGCAGTTCTTAGCAAGAATACCTAGTCTATCTGAAAATCGTCTTCTCATCTTAGCATGACTTATTAATAACCTTTTTAAGATAGTACGGATAACGTTCAATAGTTCACTGGTTTTAATCTCTCAGATTTGAAAACAAATCTGTTTGCATTCGATAGCCCAATTCCTGAGGAAGGTTATTTAAAATTACGTTATGACCTCTAGGAGCTGAGCAAACAGAAAAACAGAAAGAACGCTAAGCAATAACGGCGATGCAATGCGATGTGGTGAGTCAGGGGACAAAGGACTTTAAAAAAATGTGTCTGTTATTTTAACTACCTGTATTGTGTACATACGATTTCCAAGTGAACGAAGTCGCAGAAAGAAGCAAGTCTTTTACTATATCGGACTGAATCTCAAGGGATGTTTTTGCTAATATCAAAGTTACAGCACGGAATGTCTACAAAAGTTTGTTTTAGCATAAGTATCCGCCCTTTGCACAAGGAAACACGTATATCAGCCCCCAAGGGTTCATACACCGGTCCTAAGTCGCGTAAATGATAACTTATATACTCAAATAAATGGCGCGTAAGTTACAGCCGACATAAAAGACGATCATTACCATGAAACTCGATCACGTATTTCCAATTTAGACGACATGTGACCAGTTTACGAGAAAATAAAATCTCTTTCGTACGCCAGATTGCTTCTAAGATTGAAGCTGTGGTTTCAATACACGGACACAGTGTATCCAAAGGTGGCTAGCCCGCACCTTAAGCCAACCATTCACTGGGGACTACGTGTGCTTCTAAGATATAGCCATAATTGGATGTGTTGACACAAGCTCTGTGTCGTGATTACTTGTTAATCTTCCTATCGCGTATAATCAGGTGGGCAGGTACCTTAAGCCTCTCATAGGTACATTAAGTGAGGCTCCAAGGAATCAGGGTGTTGTCACGTAGCTTTGTATTATTAGTTTATGAGTAAGGACGAGTTGACAGGTTGTTAACCCTACCGAACGGGGTGAACTGACCCATTTACGTCTTCCGACTTTTATCCTCACGTGGGAAGGTGAGCACAGTGTTTTGTTTCAGTAAAGCAGTATATTTGTCGGCATAGTTTAAGACTGTTTCGACATTGTGAAGGGTTCAACTTGTATTCATAAAGTATGTACGAGTAACAGGTGAGTTGCATTTGCGGTTTGTTGTACTTATGATTGCAAAGCGCAAAGGGGAAAATTACTGTAACTTTTATGAAAGACTATTCTAATAATAGTACCACAGTTTTATGCATCATCTGGTTGTTCTAGAAAATTATTCTAACTGGTGTGTTTTTTAAGTAGGTACCTATTACCTGATGAAACAAGATCACGCTTTATGAACAAGTAAGATAACCTTTAAATTCAAAACAGATAAAAGAATCCAACAAACGTTAATTGAAACCATATATAAATATCTTAATGAAGTAAATAAGGCTCAGTTTCCCAAATAAGATATCTGATGTCTGATACTTATCAAACTTCAGGCAGCTAAATATCAGCTATTTATTTTCAAGTTCAAATGTTCTAATCGGTTGCTGTTTGCCTCCCGAAAATCTCATTTGGGGCCGGAAATCGGCGGGGGTCCAATTTGCGCTAGCCTTTCAGATTGGCTTTATTTCCGACCAGAGTGCGGTTCTTAATTAGTGATACTACCCATGATATGGCTCGTGGGTATCTACGTCGAGGGATTTGGGACGATTTATGGGACAATGTTAAATGATACCTACGACCATGTTCGACTGGACTTTACCTATCCATTTTAAAAGGTGTATCGAACACTGGGAGTTTAATTTGAATTATACAAGCAACCCACCCCTTACTTTATTATTTGTAAGATAAAAGTTATTGTATTATAGATGTATAAATCTTCCGGTATAGATTTTCTCAATAATGGTGAAAAACGCATCAAAATCTGTGGCGTCGCGTCGTTTAGAAGAACAAAGCGGTCGCATACGAGATAGATTCGTAGACAGACTCTAAACGAAAAGCGACTTTAATTTATAATATGTATAGAAGTTAGTACAATTTACGAAGTCTTTATTTAGAATCGCTTTTAATTGACTACGTACTTCCTAAAAATTCAAAATACCAATTCAAATTTGTATAAATATACATATACCTAAACGAAAAAAGGTTATACAGCTAGGTGCCAACATTAACATACTAAGAGCGGATTGCACAAATGTAACTGAACGCGATTAGCGCACCTAGGCTAAACCCATGGTCCATGGATGGGCTATACCGCATTCAACAGCTGTCAGTGTTATCATTGTAGTGGAATATTGACACTGACACCTTTTGAACGTAGTTTAGATGTGCTGATCGTGTTTAGTTTCACTAGTGACATTGGCACTTAGTATGATCATAATAATCATACATTGCGGTAAACTAGGTGTCGAACAGACCAGCAGAGGGGCAATTCCTGTAATTATTTATGAACGTTCGCAGTCTGATCTCAGTCTCAATGTGTCAAAAATATGTCTAATTTCCCTACATTTCGGACAAGTTTTTGACAGTGATTGATTTGAACGATTATAAGTAGGTACAAAAATTGGCCTTCTGTTTCTTAGACATATGAAGCAATGGATTTTGTTACAGGTATTGACTGAAAGTGATTGACACATACTGGGTGCGACGCAATTAGGGCGCGGGACACACTTCTTGGAAGACTAACTACTTAATGAATGAATATATTTTCGTCAGTGGCATCATTTACTAAGTAGTGTCCTAATAAACCAATTAGCCGTATATCTGCTTTGTAAGCCGACACTTGTTTGAAGGGAAGTATCACATGGTGTTATAAACTAAGGTGAAGTATTAATTATACTAATGTGTTTATTTTGTGATAGTGTAACATGTTGAGTGGGCGTTTACAAGCTTAGGCTCGTGTATACCTTGAGCACGTGTGTATTTATGAAAACATGGAAAGTCCTATTTTTCTTCTCATTCATTAAACATGATTTTTACCTCGATCTTCTCTTCACCTTCTTCTTTTTTCTTAATCTTTTTTTCTCGATTACAGGGTTGGTCCCATAGAAGGTAGAAGTCATCATTACTTATATGAATGAGAGGAAAAAATAGGACTATTACAAAACAAGGTTTTTCCTAGATTCGGTTTAAACCACAGAGCCAGTTATGGAACTTAGAACCTAACTGTTATAGAAATGCAGTTTTTTTATACAAAAATGATAACTTATCTCGATGCTTTGTGATTTTAATATTAAGTGTCTAAATCGAAATAAAGTTCGAAATACAAATACTAGCTTAAAGGTTTAGGCTAGAACTAATGTTAGATTTTGGTTTGTAATACGGTGGTAACAACAGTCTTGAGATTTTCAATTACACGTTGCGTAAAGTATTTAAGGTTTAATCTTTTACAACAAAATGATTGTATTATTTCCATACCTAGGTTTTATAAGCGTAAGCATAATCAGTCTATTATAATGTTCCCACTAATGTAGTGTATGGTCACACCCGGCCATCTCTCGGTGAGAGGGAGTGGGCCGTAATCTACTAAGCGGGCCCAGATGACCAGTGCGGGTTAGTAATGTCACATGTCTTCGATTTTTTTTTTGGTTTAGGACATGCCGGTTTCCTCAGGATATTTTCCTTCACCAAAATTGGGCCATCACTGCTCCTCCAGGTTTTATAAACAGAGTTTTAATAACATAAAAGTCCTTTTAGTTGCTATGTTTCGCTAGCTGAGTCATAAATATTTAGGTACGGCTTAAACTGTATAAATTAAGTCGGAAACATTACCTTCCCAAGGAAATAAAATAAATGAGCAGAATATTTCTCTGCACCTATCCTTTACGTCTTTTATTAAAAATTGCGTCCAACCACCTGTTCGCCATTTTCCTTTTGAAGCAACTCTTAATTTTATTTCCTGCAAAAGAAACCTTGATTCTTGAAAAGGCAATTTTACACGTGCATTTTTATGGTCACTAAAAATATCACCCAAGAAGGACACATAGTTACCTTATATACATATAAACATACATACATAAACGCTTTCTTCCTTCTTTTCTTATTAATTCTTAGTTATTGACTGCCAGCGCGGTCACATGGTGTCCGCCAACAATAGTTTTTCTATTGTGTCTTTGTCTGGCAGTCAACGTGAATGATGTTCTTCAGAAAGGTCAGCGAGATTATTGCGTAACAGTAGCGTAGCAATGGCTTTAATTTTGACAGTTCGACAACATTCATTGCGTTGCGTTGTTTACGTTGTTGGGTAGACAATTTTTTCGAACATATGAAGCAATGGACTTACAATATCCTTCAAAATCATTCAGATTACGATTGATCGTGTGTGGTGCAGAGGTGCGTAGACCTCGGAACCATCGTGCGTGTATGATCAGGTTAACATCAAAAGGAGTACCTACTTAAAGATTGTAGCAGGTGGTGTTCTGTAGTTTCTGCCAACGCTCATGGGAAGAAGGTGCGTGTTTATGTATATATAATCAACCTTGAACCTTATTCTGTAGCAATAAAGTTGAAAATCTATTGAATAAATTTGGCAGATTGTAGTAGCTTGGTGTGCTGGCGTCTTTACCGTAGAGAAAAATAAAAAGAATCACTGCACTGAAGATAAAACGTACAATTTTTGGTAAATAAAATTAAAATATATGAAGGCGCGGGCCTAGCGCCATAGACACCCTTATTTTGACATTGTACGGACGAGAGTGGCAACGGTGGTGTCATTACTGTCACTCTAGCGGAACGTCATGAACGTCAGGCAGTCGGCCATGGGACTCGTGCAGTTTTGAAACGAACGGTGGCGTTGTCGAGACGGTCACGACGGATCGCTTACGTCTTGAGTCATAATCTGTTCTCATCTGATTTTAGTGGTGATATTTTTGTAATTTAAATTGAGATTCCTGTTTATAAGGCTGCTGATCGAAGACCTGTCTAGTTATTTCAAGAATACCTTGTGCGTGATAAGTGATTCTGATATAGATACCCACGTGCCTATATCAGAAGTGGGATACGAAAGACAGTCAGATAAAGATACTCGGCCGCATAATCAACTTAGCAATAGCGGATTGCTCACCAATATGGAAGCCCTGTTAACCCGTTTGTTAGCATTGTCGCAACAAACTAACGCGGTTCAGTTGATCAAGTTTAACCCTGATGATGAAGATGCTGATGTTGAGGGCTGGTGCCGTGTTTCCGAGTTGATTGTTAACAGCAAGAAACTGAGTGGCGTGGAACTTTTAGTTGCTCTGACAAGTGACAACTGCCCTAAAAGGACGAGCGGCATCTTTCTTGACTAAGTTGCGTTTGGAAGACCTTACCTGGAAAATTTTAAAGCAAACATTGCTAGCGAAGTTTGAGGAGCCCAAATTGATATAGGACTATTTCGACGACGTATTGCGCTTCCAGATCGGAGCGAAAGAGACTGCTAGTGAATCGGCTATACGTTTATGGGCACTGATCGAGCGAATCCCTAAAGTCGAGATGTTAGAAGAGGCAATCACTGGGTTCGTGGTTTCTGTTCTAAGCTTGAAAGACCACATGATTCGTCGAGAACTGAACTCCTATGCTATCAGAACTCGTGCTCAACTCTTCCGGACACTTGTCGGGATTTCCTTAAACCGTCGAGCTGAAGATAATGATGGAAATGACAATAGGGCAAAAAAGACCTCATCTGTCAGACTTGAAGTTCAATGGAAAGTGTCATAGGTGTGGAGTTCCTGGACACAAAATAGCGGACTGTAAAAGGCGACGTGACGATCTAGCTAACCGAGCTGATAGTTCCAACACGGATCAGGTCAAGGACAAATTGGCACCAATAACCTGTTTCACTTGCGGGAAATCCGGCCACGTATCTACGACATGCCCCGAGAAGAGAAGCAGAGCAGTGGTGAGGGAGGTCAACACTTGCGAGCACAAAACTTCGAGAGGTAAACTCACGACGTCATCTGGTGAGCATATCTGTTTCCTTTTTTGATAGCGGCTCCTCTCGTTATTTGATTAAAGAAACTATGTCTTTGTATTTTCCTGGCTACTCATAGTACCCCGCTCATTAGTATGGACATTAGTCAATCACATTCATTCGGAATTTCAACATTTAGGCCCCGATAAGACTCTCGACAAAATTTGCGAGCTATATTGGTTCCCCGAGATGTCGTAAAGTGTTTGCCGGTTTGTCGACTCATGCATAATTTGTAAAGCTTCGAAAGGTCCTTCAGATGCCCAACCAGTAAGACTTCATCCCATACCTAAAGTTTCAATGCCTTGACACACACTGCACACAGATTTCACGGAGAAATTTACAGGTAAGAGTGACCAAAAAGAATATTGTTCTGTCATCATTGATTCGTACATAAAATACGTCCTGTTAGAACACACCACTTCTTTAGATGCGGCCAGTGCCATTATGGCGCTGAAGAAAGCTGTTTGTATGTTCGGGGTTCCTATACGGATTGTAGCGGATCAGGGTCACTGCTATATTAGCAGTGAATATAAGAAATTTTGTGCGGAACATCACATTGATCTTCACTTCATCGCCACTGGCTCAAGTAGAGCAAATAGGTCGAACGTGTAAGGCGAACTCTAAAATGTTTACTTACGATCAATGAAAATGGTCCGCACAAAAATTGACGCGATGAGTTAAGCAATGTGAAACTTGCTCTAAATAGTACAAGGTCTACCGTGACAAAATATACCCCGACTGAATTAATGTTTGGAGTTTAGTCGTACTCGTTAGGAATTTCTAAGCTTTCAATTAAGGATGATCCACACGGTCGCTTATATTTAGAAGCGATACGCTTAAATTCCTCCAAAAATTTAGAAAAAGCTGCTAACGCTGAGGCTATTCGGTTTAATCGCGTAAGAGCTAGTGTAAAGCCATTTAATAAAGGTGATTTTGTTTTCGTAAAAAGTTCAGAACGCAATCCGATGAAACTTGACAGAAAGTTTAGAGGACCTTTCGTGATCACCAATGCTCTGGAAAATGACCGCTATGAGTTAAGAAGTGTTTATGGTACTTGCCGTACGTTAAAGTATTTGCACGAAAATTTGCGTTTGGTGCCGGGAGGTCCCGAGGGCTTAATGGAATTGACCGAAGGCATTATGAATGACGAGGAGGCCGCGAAGGCGTTAGATGTGCAGTCCGAAGGTATTTTTGATGCCGATTTTGAGACTATGTCGGCTCGCAGTGTTGACACCCCTTACTGCACTCTGCTACTCTGACTGCATCGTCTGTAACGCTTACGGCAGCTTCTGAAACAGCAAGCGCTGATTCGGAAGATGAGGGTCCTGACACCTTTGATGTAGAAGTAGACATCCACCGAGCATAGAATTCAGACTCGTAAGGTACGTTCAGATTATGTGATTCACGTGTGGGTGTTGTTGTCCGGTTTTGCCAATTGGTTGGTAACTCGAAAGGACGCAAACCCAGAGACGAGATGTTGTCCGGTCCTGGCTAGAGTGCTAGCAGGTTCGCAGGGACGCATGCGTCTGTGTGATACGAATGGATAGTATTGTCCGGGCTTAGCGGTGCTAGTCGAAGGGACGTATGATTCCAGTTCGTTGACGTGGGTGATGGCGAGTCGGAGGGACGGTGTTGTCCGGTCTTGCATTTGGAGCAAGTCGAAGGGACGCATTCATCCGGGCTACGCATCATATGAGTGAGCTGATGGCTAGTCGAAGGGACGGTGTTGTCCGGTCTTGCACTTGGGGCAAGTCGAAGGGACGCATTTGTCCGGGCTACGCATCATATGAGGAAGAATAGTGCGTGTTGTGAGAGTGAAGTAGGCTGTGACCAAAAGTAAGACGCGCTAGCTCATGTCAGGGTGGACGAGCATGAGGATTTGATTAACAGTAATGGCTGGTACCTCCTTGTTGCAGGAATACATATTCGCCCGAGGACGGGCGATGGTCAGTCCGGCCGTGAAGGCGCGGGCCTAGCGCCATAGACACCCTTATTTTGACATTGTACGGACGAGAGTGGCAACGGTGGTGTCATTACTGTCACTCTAGCGGAACGTCATGAACGTCAGGCAGTCGGCCATGGGACTCGTGCAGTTTTGAAACGAACGGTGGCGTTGTCGAGACGGTCACGACGGATCGCTTACGTCTTGAGTCATAATCTGTTCTCATCTGATTTTAGTGGTGATATTTTTGTAATTTAAATTGAGATTCCTGTTTATAAGGCTGCTGATCGAAGACCTGTCTAGTTATTTCAAGAATACCTTGTGCGTGATAAGTGATTCTGATATAGATACCCACGTGCCTATATATAAAATGTATAAAAGAAATATAAATATAAATCACGAAGATTTTTTACTTGACGATTATTGTTGGTGTAAAAATATTAGGAAAAAAACGAGGAATTAGGAGAAAATACCAAATTCAGGATATTTTTTAGGATAAAATTTTATAATGAATTTCACGAATTTTTATATGATTCCACCGGGTTTTAGGCTCGTTAGAACAGATTTTAAAAATAACTCACTATAAAATACATTAGCTAAGGTGTTGCGAGATATGGACCGCACTTTCCGCTACCGTATCGAGGGCGCTCTCTCTCCCCCTCACCCCATCCGCGCCGGAGTCCCCCAGGGTTCCGTTCTGTCTCCCCTCATTTTCACCCTGTTCACTAGTGACATCCCGAACAGTAAAAAGGCACAGTTGGCGCTCTTCGCCGACGACACTGCCATCTACTGTTCGGGTGCCAACCAGTCATCCATAGCTCGAAACCTCCAAACCTCCGCAAGCGCCTTGAGCGATTGGTTCCGGAAATGGAGAATCGAGGTCAACCCTGATAAGAGTCAGGCGGTCATCTTCTCGAGACCGCGCAAACGACCCTAGGATTCGCCGACCAAGGCATACCCTCACTGTCCCCGACGACGCCACTACCCTCCTCCAGGAGAGCAGTAAGGCCACTAGTACTCTCAGACGACAACACAATCACAAGCTCAGACATCCGTCCTTCCGTCCTCGCCGCCGAGGCCCGTCGCGACGTCCCGCACCATCACCGTGCCCGCCCCGACCCTTGCTCGAGCCAGCCCGCGCAGCTGAGCCTGTAGTTTTAAATTCGCCCCTAAACACTAATAATAATACCGATCCAGCCTGTCCCTTGCTGTCCTCTTCCAGCGACGCCCTGAGCCGAGGTCCGAACCCCGCAGGGGGTTACCCTTAGCGCTGTCGCTTAGTTTTTAAGTTATTATTTGCCCTGGCTGGAGGCCTTAATTCGAGGCATCCACAGGAAAGTCCGGTTAAGCAGTAGCCATCCTCATAAAGGATGAACTGCGAGATGCCATAGTTAAAAAAAAAAAAAAAAAAAAATGTTGCGAGATAAAAAAGGTCAGGGAGCTTCAGTGTTAAAAAGAAAACAATGGTATTCGATCGTAGTTTCCTGGACACACGATGTCTGTAAGGCTTTTTTTTATTTTCTCTGATGTTTCGTAATAATGAAAAAAAAAAAAAAAAATTATAGATTGTTCTTCTGTCTTTAAGCGAATCTGACCTGAAGTGAATTTGAACTAACGCGAATCTGGCGTAAAGTGAATCTGCCCTTATGCTAAGAAATGAGGCGAAGGTGGTCGGTCACGAAGTTCAGCAGCCAACGCCGCACGGAACTCGAAGTACAGGAATACTCTGTAGCTAGGTTAGAATATGCAACGACTTGTGACTCGCAAACCAGTTGGATGATCCCTTAACCGGGAAAAAGACAAATCGCTTTTTGACTGGCTACGATAAATAAAATAAGATGTCAGACCAGAGAAAAAGGAGAAAGGTTCGCTGAGAGAAAAGAAGATCAGAAATTTGAAGAAAATCGTGTGAGGTTTGGAGAATAGGTTACACCAGAAAGTGTGGTCAGCTGACGATGCGAAGCTCGACGTCAAGACTTTAACCATTGCACGCTGGCAGGGATGGATGTATAATATCAGCAATTTGGGAACAGATTACCAGGAAACTTCAAATTATATCAGGTGAAACCAGGTCAACAATTATCAAGCAACTAATTCAAGAAAAAATATGACTTCTTGTCATGCCAAAATTGCGAATTTCGTTTGAAAAACACAGACTAGTCATTATTAGGAAAAAAAAAAGGTTTTAACCTAAGATGTGAGTGAGGTTTCACCCGCAGAGGTAACGCTGCAGTACGTAAAAAGTATCGTACATTTACAAACAAAACTTTTAAAACCATTCTCTTGCCACTTGTACATAAATGCTTGAGTCAACACTCGACTTAATACTAGTCACGTGTGAACTAGGCTTTACGAGCGCACGTAAGTTCATCGTAATTAATCATCATAATGCAGCCTGCTCTTATCCTATTAGCAACGGATGCCGCATCACAGAGGTTTGAGGTTGGATTAGACCAATTACAAGACATGACGAGACGAGAGTTTCACTCCGCTTGATAGGAGCCTATTACAAGTTTATAATACATGCATATCTTGTGTACTCTGAGTGCCTATTGCGGTCCGAGCTAGGTATTCGAGGTTATTAAATTGATGGAGATAGTTTAATAGTTGCTCATTTTCTGTGAATCACTTTATGAGAAGACTTTAGATAACTTAGTAGGAACTTATATCCTTACTTAGCTGTTGTTTAGTTTGTCATATTCATGTGCGAGTCACAATGAAAATCTACATATTCTTCTTTTCTCCGTTTCAGTCATATTATATAGAACGTGTATCAGAAACGTGTGGTCATATTTAACGGTGTGGTACAGACCATCAAACTAAACAACTGTCTCCATGGGATCCATACATTTGGGCCAAGTAAAGTATTGAAGATTTGTATGGGACAGTTAATAATTTTCGAACCATACGTGCTGTAGAATAACTTGTTTTATATTAGGTATTGTGAGAGACAGTAACTTTGCAATGGTTTTCGCAGATAACTTTAAAAAGTTTTAAAACGGTGTGACAGCTAAGATGGATCTGCCGGGGTCGCGGGTTGTTCGAAATAGATACCGTGGCCACACACACAGGCAACTGAAGGAACACAGGTGGGTTTTGTCAATAAAAGTATGACACGCCCTCCCGTTCGTGCCAGAGCGGAAGAAGTTATTTAATAATATCAAACCAAAAAAAAAAAAAAAAAAGCTAAGATGGATAAAACGATGTGTCTGAATAGTGATATTAAACAAAAACTTTGTGAGTGTTACGCTCGTGTGATAGAGATCTTAAAAGGAGCCAAAAAACCTTGTAGTGAATCAACTTGTCAATAAATACTATTACTTATTTGAAGTACTTAAACTTTTTATAATAAAACAAAAAAAAATCGACAAATACTATTAAATATCAGCGTATAGGCGCCCTGTAGGTACCTATACCCTATTTTTTTTTTTTAATTTCTAATTTAATTTTACTTACGTACATAAGAAATAAATTAGACAAATGAATTATTCTTGATAATATGCGTGATTTCCTTGACCTATTTTCGTAGTCCAAATCCACGAAGTGTCCAAATCTATTGACAATTAATATTGCGAGGGGTCCCTTTCTACATAAATCACTCAATCATGAACCACGCCTACTTAAACAGCAAGTAAACAGGGAAAGTCCAATATGTTTATTTACAAATCTCAGTATCGGATTTCGACTATTGTTCGAATATCGGATATCGGCTATTTGTCGAATCATCTCCTCTCGCCATGTTGACTTATAAACGAATATATAAAAAGGTCGTAATAACCGAAATGATCGTGTGATCTATTTTCACTTTCATCTTCTGGTACCTTTGCGTTAGCCTTTATTAAGCCTGTTTGGCTTTAGTAGGCATTATGATATAAATATTGATTACCTTGATGAATCTAGAAGGTTGTCGAACCTTTCGGGTTGTATTTGTGGGAAAACATGTCTCGCTGACATTTCTTTTTACTGACTGGCTGACGTTTCATCATTTAGCTACCTTTAAAATGGTTGAGCTGAATGGTGCTGATCGTCAAGTTCGTGAACGGGCGCCATCAGTTGGGACTGGTATGTATTAGGCAATTACCCCGCAGGATTGCTTGATTAGGACTTGCATGTAGTTTCAAACAAAGACTACTCTGCCTTCTTTTAAGGGCTGACCTTTCAATCGATTGATAATTCTTATTCCTGGAATAAAATTGACGTCTGACAGATTCTGTATGGAAGAACTGACAAAAATTCAAAATTATTCCTACTAAGTAGTGTAAAATACACACAACAAAAATAAGAGGATTTATTTTAAATGATTATAACAAAGTCCAAGCGTAGTGGAAATAAATGAATAAACTGATAATTTTTTCCGAACTGAAACAGAGTGTTGTTTCGCGGCGACGCTCACCTGGAACACGTGTTTCGTGCGTAGCTCAGTTATCGCGTGCAACGCAGTAACGAACACCTGCAGCAGTAGGCCCTCGAAGTGGAGAAGCTGGTTCGCAAAGCTTACCAGTCCGTACCTGCGCTTATTAATGGGAACGTGGTGCAGGCATTCATAGACGGCATCCGCGACCTTGAAGTTAGAGCTGCTGTGAGGCTCGGTCACCACGGGATGCTTAAAGACGCCTTGGCCCATGCACTGGAGGTGGAAGCTGTGCGGCAGGAGCATCGTTCCCATCGCGTCAGTGTGGCCCGCGTGGCGGACTCTCTCACAGAGACCCTGTGTCCCAGCAGTGGGAATATAGCTGATTATTTTTATTATAATTTACAATAGAGTTAGTAAACAGTAATATAATTAAATATTTGATAAAGGTAAATCACTTTTCTTCTGAAAAGTACACAATATGTTGTTTTAACATGGGATTCAACGGAAATAGCAAATGGGACCCATCGTTAATCTTTAAAAAATGGTATTCAAAGCGGGATCCAACGAAAACAAATCATTATGTCTAGGTCATAATCGACTGATTAAAATTGTATAAATAACTGGCAAGTTATCTGTGAATGAAAGTAAAACAAACCGCAGAATCTTTAGTTTATCGGTTCACGCGAGTACTTATTGACAACTCAGAGAGAAATAGATTCCTTACGTAAACTAATCACATCTAGTTACTCTAGTCTAGTGTTTTCCCGACCATAGTAATGTTACTGTCTACTTAGATTTGAAATAATTTGATAGAAGAATCTACGATACTAGATTCTTGCTCGATGAGATTGTAATTTATTTTGACATTCTTTTGTTTCTGTACCTACAGTTAAGCCGAGCGCACATTACAGCCGCAGAGGGCCGCAGCACGACGCATTTTCATAAAAAAAAGTGCGGTGCGGCCCGCCTGTAGTGTGCGTTGGTTCGTAGAAAAGGTGATGAAGGAGAATTTTTGCAATGCGTGCGTTGCGGAGGGGCCCACCCTAATCTGCTTTAGCCTTTCTTTTACATCTGTTTTTGTATCACAGTCAGTGATATTTATTTTTCGTTCGTATAAGATTGCTGGTGGGTTGCAGTGTAGGTTGCTAGGCGAAGTGTCAATCTCTAGCATCAATCAGGTAGAATGACAGCTTACTTCAATCTTACTGTAACCTAAGTTTCCACGGTGAGATTCTTACAGAATGGATCGGCAGGTATCGAATGCATGGTGGCGGGATGGGCGAGGGAGAGAGCTGAGAGAGCCGCCCGTTCCAGCCGCCGCGGGAGACGCGCCGGGCGTCGGGAGCCGCGTGACGACTCCCGGCCACCGTAGGCGCGGGCCTGCGGACGGCGAGTAATGGGTAGCTCGCCGTCCGATCAGGACCAGGCCCGTGCTGGACGCCGCGTATGTGTTCCACGCGCGCCTCAAAGAGATGTTAGCATCTAAGGAGGGGCCCGTCAGGGCCGAAACCTGCCAGGGCAGCGGGATTGTCCGAAAGGGTTACCGCTACCCCGGAACAAAAAGGGCTACGGAAGGAATACGGATGGGTTTTAGTCAGTAAGTGTCTGACACTGACAAGAGTCTGGTCATTTGATGATTTCCAATACTTAAAAAAAAAGAAATGTATCTTATGCATGAGTGAGTTTCCTTATTTGTTCGAGAGACCAAAATTGTATGATAGATAGATGACAGATTTGTATCGAACTTAAATTAAAGTAAAAATATCCGACCTTTTCATCTTACATATTAAAATTAAAATGAAAAGCAGAACAACAACGTACAAAATAAAGCGCCAAAAAGAGTTCTCTCTAGTGTAATAAAAATAGTGAAAAACATAAGCAGACAGTTCTCTGAGTCTCATATTTTAGTCGCCTTGGAATAGGATTAAATTGCAGCGCTGTGCAGCAATGCATTCAGAAAAGTGGGGAAAGCTGGCGTCGGGAAATTTGCATACTGCCGATGCCGTAATAAATTTAAGTGACAAGACAGATATTTTTGAATTTTAAGCCTCGGGCCGAGACACAGACGTTTTTTATTTACGTTTTTTATATTCTGAATTATAATACAGGGCAGCATGGATTTAGTAGGTACATGAACCCACCAGAGTTGTTAGTAATTATTCGTCGGTTATTAAAAAAAATGCTCTGCTATATATTTTTACCGCGTAATGTAAACGTTTTTTTTTATAACCGACGAAAATTTTGAAATGAAACAGAATATAAATCTTACAACTTTAGAACATTCCTGCAAACCAAGTCAATTATAGTCTGACCAAAAAGCATGTAACTCTATAAACACCTACATATGTAGTCTACGTAAACAAATATATTCCACACTTAATCTGCATCCTCTGACGTCAGAAATGAAGCTATAACAATAAAACGATAGCATCAAAATCGCATTACGCACTGTAAAGCGCTGGAGAATGCAAAGATTTAGCTGAAACCGAAAGTGTCGGAATGCGATCGTGACTGACATGTTAGCACGTCAGACCAGCGATCAGTAGCTTATTAACGAGCCGTTAGTAATTTTTCACATGTTTGTTTGTGTTGAGATGCCGGGCCACGAGTCCACGACCTACTGAATTTCTGTAGCGGAAATAGGCCGATATTTTTGGCCCGATTATCGACCCTCCCGATTACCCTATTATCGACGACTTTCGTGTCCAGTCAGGAGGCCTGTGACCCAGCAGTGGGAACATTATAGGCTGATTATGCTTGTGCTATTTTGTTGATAGACTTAGAAGTTATTTGTTTAAGTCAACAACGAGGTCGTTTTTCATGAATGTCGGTCTCTATGCTTTAGCGAGTCTTGCTGACGTTCACTACAAACTTTCGTCACGTGAGTAAAAGGCATTTCTAAACGTCATGTGCTTCCGTTTAGCATTTTGTCACAGAATTTCAAAATACGTTACTTCACCAGTGGTGAACCAAAAGCAATATCATTACATTTATTATATCTAGCTGTGGTTTTTGTGGTCTTCCATGTTATTTTCAGAGCAATCAATAATTCAACTAAAAAAGTAACGAATAGTTTTCTATTGGTAAAGCTACAGCATCACACTAATATTATAAAGGCGAAATTGTGTGTTTTGTGTTGTCATCGAGTTGAATGGCGTGCAATAGGAGAGGCCTATGTGGACTGCTATAGGCTGATGATGATGACGTAATTTTGTGAGTGTGCTTGTATGTTTGTTACTTCTTCACGCAAAAAGTACTCAAAGGATTTGGATGAAATTTGGCACACATATATTTTATAACCGGGATAACACAGAGGATATTTTTTATTCCGATATTCCCACGGGATCGACACTTGAAACCGCGGGGCGCTGCTAGTTATATTATAAAACTCGGTCTATATATTTCAATAAACATTTTTTTGAATGAATTCTAAACTGAAATTATTTTCAAGAATAATCACGTACTAAATATTTTAAAGGGGCTCATGGCTAAGTAATTACAGCCGCATGGGTCAATTGATTAAGTTAAGCTACTACTAGTGCTATTAAGCTAAGTTACTAGTGGATGGGTGATCATCTTTACATACCGAGACCCCTCCGTGCCTCGAAAAGCACGTCAAGCTGTTGGTCCCTGCTGTTGTTCGTGGACTTTTGGCAGTGGTTACGGGTCGTCAGAAGCCCACCAAAGTCTGACAACCAGTCATACCAAGGGGTATCGTGTTACCCAGTAACTGGGTTGTGGCGGTCATATAGGCAGTCGCTCCATGTAAAATACTGATATTCAGCTGCATTTGGTTAGACTGGAAGCCTATCCCAAAAATAGTTGGGAAAAGGCTAGACAGATGAGATGTAATATTATAGAAAGAAAGAAAGAATAAAGTTTATTTGGACACAGTTCATGAAACACAAAATACAAAATTACAAAAAAAAAAAAAAAATGCTGTCATGTTGTCAAAACCGAATGTTACCAAAGAATGAGTGAAAATAAATCGGAGACCTAAAACTAGGACTCTTTAGTGCGCCGTTCACGTTCGGCTTTAACATAAATAAATAGTAAATGTCAAGATACGTACTAGGGGTGGGAAATTCTGTTGTTTTGGCACAATTGATGAGGAATAAATCACCTTGTGTTTTAATGAAATGAGAATTTTGGGAGGCATTTAGAGGACGTTCACAAATACGATTATTTGCTTAGGTACGTGTACTGATCTACAATGGTACTTGTTGTAATCTTCGGGTTTATGGCGTGACATATCTACAATGGCAATGCTTTTGATTTTAACAATTCAACAACTTAGGAGTATTATTTACGTTGTTGGACAAACGGTTTTTTCAAACGAAATAAAGCTAAGGATTAGCGTTTTCGTTCAAAATCCTTCGGATTGTGATAGAAAGTGCGTCACGCAATTAGGGTGCTTATTTACCTACTTTCGACGATTGTTTTCGCCGCGGCCGTTGGGTAGTATGCTCACCGCGCTTTATGCCAGATAAGTAGGTATAAAGGATTCAGAAAATGTAATATTCAAAAGACATAATTATTAAAAGTGCATAAAGTGCGCAGAGAATGAATTAATGAATGTGTAGAGAAAAAAAAACATATTTTGCTACGACATAAACCACAAAAACAATGATTGAAAAAATCCATTTACTTTGAGACATATCATAAATATTAACATGTGATATATTATCCATTTAAGAAAGATCAATTTAATTCGTATTACGTCGTGTCGAGCGGTGACGTGACGGCCCTGTCGTACGGGACCGGAATAAGTCCGGGAAGTCAGGTCTTATGTCAATATTGTTTTAATGTTCCGAGATTAGGGAGCGTTTGAATAATAAATTGCTCGTCCTTGTTGTTTTTCTTTGGGAAATTCTTAATTTTCTTCTTTTTTTTTCATCTTTGCTCGTTTGGTGCGGACAAGTAAGTTGGTTTTGTTGGTTGGCTTGGTTTGGTTGGGTGGAATTATATATACATTTATGGCATTGTTATTGAATGATAAATAATTTGGTATTCTGAAGAATTTATTAGTTACCCTGCCCCTGCTTTGCTCGGTTTTTACGACCTGACGAAACAACGATATTTCTTTATTATTTATAAGTTTAATATTAAAGTATAAGTAATACGTACATGAACCTTCCGGAATAAATTAATTATCTAAATGATGTTTTTCATCATTTCTCACTTGAAAATCGGTCTGCTGGCATAGTTTGCATTTATATCTACCGACCGAGTTCAAAAAATACTGACTCGACTGTTTTTTAATTTGACTGTTTTTATTAAGAATTTATCCTAGGTAATTTTTTCTCACTATGCCTATATGCACATACTTATAAAACAGAAAGGCACATTAAAAGTCAGTTTGGATACATCCGTAGGGGATGTAAACGTGTACCATAAAGAGGATTTAGAAACTTTTTAACTAAGTAAGTGGATGTAATGAGGGCTTATGAGGGGTTAAAACTTTTGGGATAATGAAGTTGTTTACAACAGCTATAAAGCTATTGTGGGCAAGATTTCAATCAAAATCCTCCCGAAAGCGAGTTCGAGAGACGCTTGATTTCACCCAGTTCACATGTCCAGTCCATTTCTAATCAAAAATATCTTTCATTTAGTATTTTCGGTCGACAAATGTTCAGATACTAAATTAAAAAAAAAAAAAAACATCATCAACACGTAAAATTTCAACTTCGCAGAATTAAGGTGAAAGTGGAAGCGGGTTTCATTCAGCTTGCAAGATTTGACCTTAACAAACTAACATACATACATTTAAACATTGCAATTTAAATAAAAGCTAAAGAATACCAAAATTTAAAGAAATCCGACTCATATTAATTTTTTATGGAAAATTTCTCAAAATAACAAAAAATCCGATTTCTGAAAACTGCAAATTTTTTAGATACAGTGTCTGCTCGGCAGAATTATACTGGTAATTAAAGGTTATGCCTTCCCACGCGTGAACTACTCGACCGTATAAGCTAAAGGGTGACGGGGTTCAGACTCAGAGGAAATGCGGTGAACCATACCATACCTATTTCTGTCATCAGGCAGAACCGTGTTCCGGTGTTACAGGTGAGAAGAGATTTCGGCGTTCACACGGGAAATTTCTGTTTAGTCTTTAGGATGTAAAAGAAAAGTTGAAAGAAAAAGTATGCTACTAGGGGTCTTGAGCTGCTAAGCCAATTATTGTTCAGATTATAGACCAGTCGATCTGTTCTGTTATAAGCTCACCGTGAAAACTTTGGTCCAGTGAGCTTGACGTGAACTGTCATTCCACTAGATGCACATTTTTTTACTCAGGGTGATATTTTTAAAACAATTACGGCTGTCATTAATACTATGTTCGATAGGTCATTGTGAGGAGCAAAATGTTTTATTTTAGTTGCAAGCTTACCCCCTTACTAATAAACGTATTAAATCAGATGAATAGTAACACATTGATTTCTCTCTTTCAGTCGTCAGTAATTTACTTTCGAAAGAAGAAGACAAAGCTTTGTGTAACTATACAGACGCTATACAACGTTTATTAGTAATGGGGTTGATAAATAGTCTAGTGCATAATGAAAACAAGAATTTGGTCAATGACCTGACAAAATTTCTCAGTTGAACCTTGGAATGTATACGGGACCGTATGAAAGCGTACGTCGCAAAACTCCAGCAATAATTTCCGTATTATAAATTATGTCTCCATGTATGATTTGACACAGAGTACAAGGATTCAGCCTCTTATTATATTTTATTTGAGTGAATACGACAAATTTGGGCCGTCCTTAAAAATATATATATATTTTTTTAGTGTGGGCTCAAACAAGATACAACAGCTACCATCTACACGTACAAATAAATAAAAATGAAGTGTCTATTTGTAATGTCAAATTAACAGCTTTTTGGCTGGACCGATTTTGACGAAACTTTCACTGGCAGATACCTGAAGGCCAATTTCTCGTAATTTAAAACGTTAAAAATCTAGTCGCAATCTCATCTCGGCGACAAATAAATGTCAAAAACTTGACAAAAATGTCGGAGGTATTTTTGACAAATGACAGACGGAGATCAGACTGTGAACGTTCATAAAATGACGAGAATTGCCCCTATGATGTTATAGAAAGTAACGTAGACAACTGTTATTTTCGAAAATAAAATTGGGTTCCATGTTTTCCATGCTAGTTATTTTTGGGCCAAAGAATCAGCATTGCAATCCAACGTGGCAATGCTGACAGCTTTTTGGGCACATTCCCATTGACAACGATGCGGACGAAGTTTTTGATGTCCAAAGACCTTTTTTTTCCTCCTTTTTTATTTACTAGTACATAATATACATATATATTTTAGTGCTAGCTTGTGTATGTATTATATTTAAGATTTGTTAAACTAAATAAAAATGTAGCTTCACTTTTTGTTAGACTAGCTATATTCGTATACTTTAAAGATTCTTTTTAGAGACATAATGTAGGTATCTACCAATATTATTATTATTACGCATGCTTTCAGACTTTGGTTCCTTCTTCTTTTCGTGTCGATGGTACTCTTACTTGTTGTTTTTTAATATACTTTGAGCCTAGAAGGTAAGTACTTGGCATGCTTTATGTTATCCGAGGTGCAGGTGAACGAGCACTTAGGACCCTCCAGTAAGCGGGGCATGGTCTGGTCATTAGCACCGGACTGGCACTGGGTGTTGGATGGATCTGTAATCCCTCACTTCGAAAAATTGTGTCTTAGGCTGTATTGAGATCACTTTAGAAAGACTGACAAGACTGTCTTTGGAGATAGGTACTATCGCTCTATGAAAACAATGCGATGGTGCGCAACCTATAGCAACAAAATAGTCAAAGTTTACAAAAATTTACTGAATAAATGACTCCGTAAAACATTTTTTTTACTCTGGTGGTTTACTGTCTCATATAAGGTACTTATGAAGAAGAAAAATGTAAAGTAAGTAGTTTATAGTAGGTATAAAAATTTAATCAAATTGAAACATAAGCCCCCATAAAAAAGGCGTGATCTTATTTTAATATAAGACGAAATAAAACAAACGGGCGCGTATGAAAACATAAAATACTGTAAGAAAGATTTTATTTTTTTGATGGATGAAGATTGATCGTGGTAATTTTTTTATAGATTCGATTACTTTAAACCACGTAGGTTTAAAGCGCAGCGCAGTTGATTTTGGTGAGTTGATTTTTAAAAAAAAAATTTTTTTTGTTATTAATTATTGTTTTTGGTGCAAAATTATTTTACAGCCACGGAATAAAAAAAATATGTGGGATTAAGCTACAACGTAAAGCTATAACGATACTTATTCAATTAGATACTTAAAAACTTCACTTACAACTAAAACGATTTAGGAAAGAAAGAATAACATATAATTGGCATCAGTTCATGAAAGACGAAATACAAAAAAATAAAAAAGTGACTGAAAGACGAAATACAAAATAATAAAAAAGTGAAATGCTTTAAAAACATAGCCATCACGCAAATGCCAGACAGATGCTGTCTGACGCTAGATTGGTTATCAAATACTGTTTTGATTCCAAAAATCTAATGACAAACATTGTTAGATTTCATAAGGTTAAAGCTCTGTGGTTACAAGGTGAAATTCATGAGCCGATAAACAACCCACCTCGTACCAAAAAACTGCGTGACATTACTATGCAAATATATGCTTATTTTTGATGATAGAGCAAAAATCAAATTTGGTTCAGATCGTGATTAAATTTCAATATGTAGCTGAAGCTAGTTAACATATAAATAAGGTTTACACCCATGACATGAATATGTCATGGTTTAAAGAATAGTTAGCAAAGTTGAGAACAATCTAGAAGAGTGTTTCGTTTGAGACGAATACATATGATTTGATCGGTTTGAGACCAATAAAATATGATTGTGTTCATATAAACTCGGCGACTAAACAAATGAGTGCTATTCACCGAGTTATGAATGTCAATAGGGTGCAAGATAGCATATAGCTGAACATTTGTTACTTAGTCAAAGTCCCTTTTACCAAAACTGTGTTAGGGATTCCGAGAAGCATTTCGGACAAACTAATAATGACCTGCGATTACTAATCCGTATGCCAACAAAGGAAAATTCTGGGTATTTCCTTTGACTGTTCACTGTACTTTAACCTCCATGAGTGGAGATACTAAAATATATTCACTGTTCAGCGTACCCTCGGCAGTTAAGGAGATATCAGACGAAAAATTTGTTCATTATTGAACTCCAACGTAGTAGTTAGGATTTTGGTACTCAGCATCTTTCACTCGTCTGACGATTGATCGAAATTTTTATGAAAGGAGCAGAAGGATGAACATTAATTCCAAATTTTTTTTTTGTGTCGTGTGAACGTGGAATGAAAGAAAATTTTACAAAAACATTTTAAATATGTTTTTGATAATGGAATGCAAAACGGTATATCTAATCTTCTATCTAATATATAAAATTCGACTCGCCGTTCGACGCTCGCCGTGGACGGTCGTGCTGCCCGCTCTCGCTCGCTGCACGCCCCCACCGCCTCGCCGCCCCGCCGCCGCCCGCTCTCGTTACGCTAGCCGTAACGAGCTCAGTAGTCTCCGGACTACGCCCGCACCCTGTCAATAGCCGCCTTTTTCAAGGCGTGGTTGATAGAAGTTGTTTCTTTAAGAGAGATTCGTCATCACACGTGTCGTCGAGGTTTTTTGGCCCCTTCCGGGTAAAAACCACAGTTTCGTGGTCCTTGGTGGATACCTCACGGTGCCAACGAAGCCAAGGGGGTGGTGCCCCAATCTCACCCGCCGAGCCCCATCAGGGCGAGGCAGTCAATTGGAATCGGGAGCTAGAAGCTTGGCCTTGGGGGTGGCTCCTAGTCAGCTCTAGCTTCGTAACTAATCCCTTGTCCACAGCTCGCGTCTAGTACGGTTGGGTGTGTCAACCCCTTCGTACTAGAAGCCGGTCTAGGGTGTCTCTACACCCATCGCACAGACTGGTTAGGGCCCCGTTCGCACAATAAGATCGGCGACGGGTCACAAGCTTAGGGCTCACTTCAGGTACTCACCTCCCTGTCTCACACCCGACAGGGAGGGTAGGATCTCACACCCCCGGGCCCATCCACCCGGGGTGCTAGGTTGTTAGGGATTCACGCCCCCTATGGTTCTTCCCTCTCCCCGCCCCCCTTCCCGATCATGGCAGACGCGGTCATATTGGCGTTCGTAAAAGAGGTCCTCTTCAAGGACCCCTCTTTCGTTAACCAGTATGCCCACCGTCTTATTAATTTTAGACGCCCTCCCGGTTCGGTCATCGACATTGACTTTAGCGACGCGCTAGTCAGCCCCCTCTTTCCGCCAAACTCTGGCGAAATCCCCGAGGCCGCCGCCGCCTCCCCTCCCGCACCCTCCGTGCCAGCCCCCTCGCCTGCACCTTCTGTGCCAGCCGCCGCCCCCAAACCAGCACCTTCCGTGCCAGCCCCCAAACCCGCACCCTCCGTGCCAGCCCCCAAACCCGCAACCCCCGTGTCAGCCCCAAAACCCGCACCCTCCGTGCCAGCCCCAAAACCCGCACCCTCCGTGCCAGCCCCTAAACCCGCACCCTCTGTGCCCGCCCCAAAACCCGCACCCTCTGTTGCAGCCCCATCACCCGCTCCCTCCGTGTCCGCCCCGAAACCCGCACCGTCCGTGCCAGTCCCCGATCCCGCACCTTCCGTGCCAGCCGCTATCGCAGCTGATACTCCAGAGAGTATGGACACGTCCGTACCCCAATCTCAATCCGACTCAGAGGAAGCCCTCTCTGACTCTTCTTCCTCCTCGGAAGACGACTATATAGTCGTCGGAAAGGGTGGCAAGAGGAAGAAGAACGCCTCCTCTCACGCCAGCAAGGCCAAAAAGTCGGTCGCGGTAATCCCCTCTAACCCCCGCCCCCCCACCCCACCCTCCGCCGCACCGCAGGCCAATCCCGCGTCTAGCCTCTCGGCTACCCCTCCCGCTTCGAACGCAAAGAAGCCACGACCCCCGCCCCCCATCTATGTCCAGGATAAGTCCAAATGGACAGAAATTTCCAAAGCGTGTGTTGATCAAAAGATCAACTACACGAACGCCCGCTCAACCCAACAGGGTATAAAGGTAACGGTCGCCTCGTCCTCGGACTACAGGGACCTTACCCGTCTCCTCCAGACAAGGGCTTACTCCTTCCACACGTACTCCCTTCCGGAGGAAGTCCCCACCCGCGTAATCATCAGGCGCGTCCCCAAAGAAATCCCCACCGAGGAGATCAAAGAAGACCTTGCTTCACAAGGCATCCCCGTCTCAGCAGTCCATCGCTTGCACAAAGCATGGAAGGGCCTAGTCTACGACATGGTCCTGGTCATCTGCGACCCTACTGAAGGACATCACCCCATCTTCAAGGTGAAGTCAGTCTGCTCCCTCTCGGGTATCTCTATCGAGAAACCCAGGAAGTCCAACTTCATCGGACAATGCCACAGGTGCCAATTGTATGGCCACTCCCAATCCCACTGCTACGCGACACCTAGATGCGTCAAGTGTCTAGGTGCCCACGGCACGTCAGACTGTCCCCGCCCCAAAGACCGCTCTCAGTGCACAGAGCCACCGAGCTGCGTTCTTTGCGGCCAATCCGGGCACCCGGCTAACTACCGAGGCTGCCCCAAGGCTCCCAAGTCTTCTTCTCCCAAACTGACGAAGCGCGCGAGCGACCGTCAGCAAAGGGAAAGCCCCTCTGTGAGGATCCCGATCCCCTCCTCCCAGATGCCCGACAGTCCCCAAAGGCCCTCCCCATGGGCGAACCTCAACCACCTCAAAGCTCCCGCAGCTTCGGTGCCCCCCCCCACCCCCGACTATCCCAGCGCTGATGGCAACTGTCATCCCCGCGCCACCAGTAGGCCCCTCGGTCCCAGTAGCCCCACCTGTAGCCCTTCCCGCCGCCGCGCCCAGGGCTCCCGCTGGTCCCAGTAGGTCCCCCCCGACCCCCGCCTCCCGCCCCCAGCCTAGCAGCATGGAGGTAATAATCGGTGCTTACGCAGCTTTTATTGCCCCCGCAAATGCCATGGCAGCGGAAATCCAAGCCTGTAACGGTAATCCTCGGCGCATCGCCGAGATTTTCAATGCGTATCCTCAGATTACGCAAGTCATGCAAACCCTCAACTTCTAAAAAGCTAAAATGGCTTTAAAAAGAATGAGCGTTACCAAACCCCGATCCCTTAGACTAGGGTTTTTTAATGCAAACGGCATTAAAAATCAACGCGATGAGATCGCCGCGTTCCTCCGCGATCACCAGCTCGATGTCCTCTTAGTCCAGGAAACCTTCCTGAAGCCCCATCTGCGGAACCCGAACATTGCCAACTACAAGATAGTTCGCAATGACAGGTCTCGCTGCCACAAGGGCGGTACCCTCATCTACTATAGGAAGTCCCTCCATTGCATCCCGATAGACCCGCCCGCCCTTATCTCTCAGCTAGAGATCTCTATCTGTCGGCTCGGCATGACCGGTCACCCCGCAATCACCATCATCTCCGCCTATATCCCGCCCATCAATGGTGCGGAGGATCCCATCTCTCTCTCTACCGATTTCACTACCCTCTTCGGTATGAGTGACTCCGTCATCATGGCGGGGGATCTCAATGCCAAACATCCCGCTTGGAATAGCAGCACGACCTCTACCAGAGGTAGGATCGTGTTCAAACTAGGCGACTCCCTCAATTTCGATATCATCGCTCCGATGTATCCCACTCATTTCCCGGGCGACCCCGCCCAACTTCCTGACGTTCTCGATGTAGCGCTTCTCAAGAATGTAAACCTCCGTTTGCAGTCTATCGAGACGGTACAAGAGCTTAATTCTGACCACCGCCCGGTCATCTTGCACCTGGCCCCCTACTCGGGCCCCCCGCACGACCCCAACCAGCCCCCCCCGACCAAAATAGTCACCGACTGGAGGAAAGTAAGCGAAAGACTGAAATCCACCACGTCTCCCCACCTAGACTCCATCCCCGAGCAAATTATCTCAGTCGCAGACACGACTGGGGCGATCGACTCGTTCACAGAGCACGTTCAATCCGTACTGACGGATTGCTCACGGGAAGTTCCAGTGATGGAAGACCATCGCTGGAAACTGCCCGATGACGTACGTGAACTGGTGACCGAGAAGAACGCTGCCATTCGTGCCTACGACTCTTTTCCCTGCGACGCGAACAAATCCCACATGCGCCATTTACAGCGTGCTGTAAAGAAACGCATAGGGGAGTGGCGCTCCGAGGGATGGGATAAGTTGATCGGCGAACTCGAGCCCACCCACCACGCCTTCTGGCAACTCCAGAGGAAGCTCCGCTCCTCTGAAGAGGCCACAGTTCCTCCCCTCACACGCCCCGACAAAACGGTCGCTTTCGAAAACCTCGAAAAGGCCGAATGCCTAGCCGACAGCCTAGAGGCTCAATGCACTCCCAGCTCTCAACCAGTAGACAGAGCGCACCTCGACGAGGTGAACGCTGAAGTCGAACGGAGAGCCTCCCTCCCGCCAGTCGAAGACCCTGATGATCCTCTGCCTCCCGTCACTCCCGACGAAGTGCAAGACATCATAAAAGGGCTCGCAACCCGCAAAGCCCCCGGTTCGGACGGTATCACCAATAGGGTGTACAAACTCCTCCCCGCCCCCTCATACTGCTCATGACCGCCATCTTCAATGGCGCCCTGAGCAACAACATCTTCCCCCAAATGTGGAAAGAAGCCACAGTCATAGGCATCCCTAAGCCAGGCAAGCCCAAGTCTGAGCCCTCCAGCTACCGCCCCATCAGTCTGCTCAATGTTTTCGGCAAAGTCTACGAGAGGCTTATTTATAAGCGCCTCAAAGACTATGCCGAAGCAAAGAGCCTCATCCCCCCCGAACAGTTCGGTTTTCGCACGAAGCATTCGTGCATCCACCAGCTCCACCGCATAGTCGAGCACATTAGCGCTGCTTTTCAGCGAGGTGCTTCGACAGGCGTCCTGTTCTTCGATATAGCGAAGGCGTTCGACAAGGTCTGGCACAATGGCTTATTATATAAGCTGTACCTGCTAGGTGTGCCAGACCGTCTCGTGCTCATCTTACGAGATTTTCTGTCGGACCGCACTTTCCGCTACCGTATCGAGGGCGCTCTCTCTCCCCCTCACCCCATCCGCGCCGGAGTCCCCCAGGGTTCCGTTCTGTCTCCCCTCATTTTCACCCTGTTCACTAGTGACATCCCGAACAGTAAAAAGGCACAGTTGGCGCTCTTCGCCGACGACACTGCCATATACTGTTCGGGTGTCAACCAGTCATCCATAGCTCGAAACCTCCAAACCTCCGCAAGCGCCTTGAGCGATTGATTCCGGAAATGGAGAATCGAGGTCAACCCCGATAAGAGTCAGGCGGTCATCTTCTCGAAACCGCGCAAACTACCCCCCCCCCCCCCCTCCCGCGCCCGATCTCTATGTATGGCAAGCCGATCCCCTGGGGAAAGCGAGCCAAATACTTAGGTGTCATCCTAGACCACAACCTCACCTTCAACGAGCACATAAAGACGGCGCGTTCGCGCGCCTCTTTCGCTCTCGGTAGGCTCCACTCCATGATAACTGCCCGCAGCAAATTGTCACTCAAGTGCAAATTGCGCCTCTACACCGCGGTCATCCGTCCCATCATGACCTATGCTTGCGTAGTCTTCGCACACGCCAAGCCGCGATTTCTGCATAAAATGCAAACCCTCCAGAACCGTTTCCTCCGAAAGGTCACGGGAGCCCCCTTCTATGTCCGAAATGTGAATCTGCATCTAGATCTCAGACTCCCCACCATCCAGCAGTTCATGAAACGCCTCTCCAAGCGCTTCTTTGACTCTGCCATAAAGCACCCCAATCCCCTGATTGCGGCGGCCTCCCGATACACTCCCTCCCGCATAAGTAGGATTCGCCGACCAAGGCATACCCTCACTATCCCCGACGACGCCACTACCCTCCTCCAGGAGAGCAGTAAGGCCACGAGTACTCTCAGTCGACAACACAAACACAAGCTCAGACATCCGTCCTTCCGTCCTCGCCGCCGAGGCCCGTCGCGACGTCCCGCACCATCACCGTGCCCGCCCAGACCCTTGCTCGAGCCAGCCCGCGCAGCTGAGCCTGTAGTTTTAAATTCGCCCCTAAACACTAATAATAATACCGATCCAGCCTGTCCCTTGCTGTCCTCTTCCAGCGACACCCTGAGCCGAGGTCCGAACCCCGCAGGGGGTTACCCTTAGCGCTGTCGCTTAGTTTTTAAGTTATTGTATGCCCTGGCTGGAGGCCTTAATTCGAGGCATCCACAGGAAAGTCCGGTTAAGCAGTAGCCATCCTCATAAAGGATGAACTGCGAGATGCCATTATTAAAAAAAAAAATATATATATAAAATTCTCGTGTCACAATGTTAGTTACCATACTCCTCCGAAACGGCTTGACCGATTTTTATAAAATTTTATATGCATATTCAGTAGGTTTGAGAATCGGCTACTATCTATTTTTCATACCCCTAAATCGAAACTTGCGCGGGTGAAACCGCGGGGCGCAGCTAGTTGTCGTATAAATGTTGCCGCCTACTATCTTAACTAGCCATTCAGTTAACAACCTAACCTGAATATCATACAGATCGCTATTTGAACGGAGTTTATTAAAAAGGCTAGACTGTTAACTGAAAGACTAATTAAGCTACATACAACACAGAAAAAGAAAAAAAATTAGAACTTAGTGTTTGTACCTATGATCGGGGAGGCCTATATTCCGAAGTGTAAGTGGATGTATTTATTGACTGATATTTAGATGAATTTGGAAAGATTATGTATTTGAGTTAAAACAAAGGTCGGACTGAACATAAAAGTGTTGCATGATAAACTAGTAACGATTATACATTTCAATCTCGGTTTTACGTTAGGGATCATAAAGCTTCTCGCTCGAAGATGCACCTCTATTTTCTCACACATTCTGAACCGTGAAAGCTTACGATGATGATATTTTCTTTGTGGCCCTAGAATGTCTGTCGTAAGCTAGATTAGAATTCTATACGTATGATAGAATCGAGTGACAGATTTTCTTTCTAGATTTTTTATTTTGTTAGTCTGCCCTTCAGACTGAGAACAATATTCATTGACAGAAAGTTGCGGTACAGGTGTGGTCATTTTGAGATGGTTTTTTTTTTGTTTATTAATTTATCATCTTCAAATACCTAACCTATTACAAATTCTCTAAAAGAGTATGTTTTAAAATTCTTTGAAGTATTGTTTTCTTATACTTGTCTCTATGTAATTAAAGGTTCTGAAACTATTTTCTCAGTACGTGTTATATCTACCTATGTTCAGACAAGACCACGAGATGTGAATATAAATGCAGGCGATTTGGGGGCCTAAAAAGGTCACCTTGACAGAATCATAAAACAATAATTCATGTCATGCGATTCATCTGTTTCACAGTTTCACACCTATATATCCCTGAAGGGTTAGGCAGAGGTGTACCTATAGCATTTTACGAATCTCCATACAAAACTGTCATACATATGAAATTGCGTGATATGAATTGTTTTATGATTCTGTCAAAGTGGCCTTTTTACTAACCTCAAAAACAGTAAAAATATAGCTTTTAAGAGTCAATAAAATTTGATTTGATTGAAAAGTCCTAAAGTGGTCTTAGGATTCGTTTTATATTTAGTGTTACGCTTACATACAAAATCAGGTTAAAATGGGCTCTACAAAATAATTGGATGGTTTCGCAATTTCAACTTCAAGTTTTACTTTATTTGAACAATCGAGTGGGATACTCATTTTTTGTTACTTAAAATAATAAAAGATCTGAATAGAAACAGCTTTTCATTTAATTAGACATTACACATTTTACCTTTGACTGTGTTATTTTTTATAAATAATGATTTATGGTGACTAGAAACTTTATTAATAGACCACTGAAATATTACACTGCACATGTTTGGCCCCGAAACCAAAAGAGTACCTAATAATTTTACTTTTTAAATTAACTTCTAGCGTTTGATTTTCTTTGCAACGGAGGCACAAATTTTATAAATTTATTATAAAATTTAATAAATTAGTTTTCGGGGCAATTTTGACCCTCAAAGGAATAATATTTGTCCCTTTTCACTAACGTACGGTACGTTTCCATTGTATGACTTAAAGATTATTTATTATATGTACCAATTTTTGAGTTAATCAAGCCACGCACTCACATTTTGATGTAGGTTGACTTTAAAAGTTCGAACATACATATTTTCATTGCCGTTATCTAGAAAAATCTGGATCCTATTTATGTAGTAACTAGCTTCTGCCTGCGGCATGGCCCGCGTGGATGGCGGAAATTATCCCACAGGAACATTATACAAATAAATAAATTCTAATTCATGCTACCTTAACAAAAAGTAGTAAAAGTAGCCTATGTCCTTCCCCAGGATGCCATGTATCTTCTTGCCAAATATTGAAATCTGTTGAGTGGTTTAGGTGTGGAAAGATAAGATAAAGAGTTACTTTGGAATTTATAATATAAATTAGTATGGAAGAATGGATTAAAAGAGAGAGAAATGGAAAAAGCTTATTAACTTAATATATATAAATTACGTGGCACGATGTTTGTCCGCGATGGACTCCTAAACTACTTAACCGATTTTAATCAAATTTGTACACGGTATGCAGTTTGATCCAACTTGAAAGATAGGATAGAAAAAAAAAAATATGACAAAAACGTTAGCCACAGCAACGCGTGGCTGGGTCAGCTAGTATTAATATATATCTGCTCTATATTTTCCTCAACAAAGATATCAGCAAATACAATAACAAATACATTAGATTGTAATTATTTACTAACGAAATACCTACTTATTAGTCAAATGATGCTCAGTCAGAATCCCGAAAGTCTGCCAACCGATTTGATATGGGTATCGGTTTAACCAAGTAATAGGATCGTGGTTGTCAGATGTATATTACCTTTTTAACTGCTCCTTTGGTCTCGTGGTTGAAAGTACGACTGCTGAACGTGGAGTCCTGGGTTTCCGGGTCGGACAAAGTGTGGTGTGTGGTGGGTTTTCCATTAGGAATTTCTTAGTAACAGTCCGGAGTATGGAAGTTGGCGGTTTAATACCCCCGTGCCTCGGAAAGCACGTAAAGCCGTTGGTCCTGCGCCCGATCTCTTCCTGGTCGTGACGGATTGCCGTCCCATTGAACTATGAGAGTAAGGGAATAGAGAGTGCACCTGTGTTTACGCACACACTTGTGCGTTATAATATCTCCTGCGTACCTGGCTAATCTCCGTTGAGATTGGCCACCGTGACCGAAATCGGTCGGGAGGCTATTAATATTACCCACTCGTTATTATAATATGCCTAGCTTGACAGTTGCTAAGTTATTTGTCTATCTACTCAGAACAATAGAATTAACTAAAGCTACGGTTTCCTAAAGTCTATTCTTTATGTTTCAAATTAATATTATTTAAAGTTAAACAAATATCAACTTTATTCTAATTGTAATTAAGTTGATTTCAAAGCGACTCCCATTATTGAAAAAGTTATCAAAATGTTTGAAGTTGTAGGGATAACTGAACTTGATTGTGTAGGATTTAAAGTTAATTTTCCATAAACTCTTTTCTATAAACTCGGAATATTTGTTTACATTTTTGGCTTAGAAATCGCGAATGCACATTAGAAGAGGAGCGGGGTTGTCACATAATGGCGGCAATGACGGTTTTTATGAAAATTATGGCGGGTTTTGACTTTACGGTATAAAAAAACCTCGTAGAAAAACACACCAACTTTTTTTTAATTGTTTTTGTTGCACATGAATTCCCAAATGTTATTAAATAGGTAATTTAAATTATAAATATCCTTTTTAGCTTTGTATTAATAGGTAGGTAGGTATGATAAACCATAAATGGTGCATGTGGTGTTAGCCTGTAAGTAATTGTTGCACTTAAAAACGTAATATTCAGGATTTTATAAAATGTTTTGTGTAAACAATTGCTGAATAACCTAACTAAAAATAAAAAATAAAAACCTATGAATTCATGATGACCTACCTACTTCAATATGAATATTCGTCTTAAAATTTAATTAAACCCTTAATGAGCGTGGGAGTGTAAAATATAAAGCGAAGCAGCGGCACTTAATGCTATGCAAATGCATTCAAACTGAATTGTTGATGTTAATTAAGTAAAGTCGCAATAAGTCGTAAAAGTTGACGTCGCGACTCGATGCTACGATGAAATTAATTTCAATTTCATCACTCTTACTATGTTACAGTAGCACAGCAGTGCCCAGTGGTTACGGCCGCGACTTATGAGTTGTAGGTCGTAGGTTCGAATCCAGACAGGCGCTTTACTTTGTGTAAATTCTTTTATGACCACTGTTCTCAAAACGGTGATGGAAAACATCGTGACGAAATCGGCATGACTTAGCACCAAAAATTCGAAGACATGTGACATATACAGTTCTACACACCTGCACTGGGCCGGGGTCCCGTGTGGTGGATTACGGCCTACTTTCTGTCTCACCGCGAGGAGGCCTGCTGATAATGTTGATTAATATCGATGGTCTAGCATAGAAAGTGCTAAGCAATATTTGAGTTTCGTCAAAATTGTCAATGTGCTGTGTTATTTAGTAGTTTTTTGTTGTAGTTAAATGATAAATGATTTTATTAGGTTTGCACAAAAAATTTTACACGTCAATCATATTATTTTAAAAACTAGATGAGGTCGGCTTTTCATATCTGACTACTCTGAGAAGAAAGGCCGAAAGAAACTCAGAGAGTTAAAATAAATAGCCTATTAAATTACCTAAACATACGCATATTTAATGTGCCAAGTCTTTAAAATACTTAAATATGCTCTCCTGAAGAAACCCTAATGTGATCGCGTTATAGGTAAAGGTTATTTTTTTCATTGGCTAGGTATAGTTATGTACTGCATGTTTGTCTTCTATGCAATGGTACCTACATTTTATTTATTTTATTAAATAAATCGAAAGACTTATTAAAAAGGTTGTTAAATTAAAATTACATATGCCTAAAATAACCCTTTTTGGATTCTGTGTAACTTTAAAACGTGTTGTCAGTCTAAAACTCTAAATTGAACGCAGATCTAGCAATTTATTATCTTGGTCCATAAATAATTTTAAGAAAGCGCAGACTAAATCTGTTAACAATATTGAATCTTCTCTAAGAGCTGTTCAAGACAAGTATTGATGATCTAAGTGCAGAGCGATCGATCTGTTGATCTGAAATATAAAGGCATTGTGGTACGCTCCATCGGTTTTTATTTCTCTCTCGACCGTCTTCTACAGGGAGTTTGGTAAAAGGACCGACAAAATTTTCTTATGTAAAGGAACTGTCATAAATATTATCCTATTTTTCACCCATAACATCTGTCTTAAGTGTCACGGTAGGTAATTGACATAATATTATGTTTCGTTTTAATCACCCGAAATATCGTTACAGCTTTTTTGTTTGTGGTTGTAATAGAGCGCAATAATTTTTGGTGTTATCTGAAATATACAGACGCCAGCACATCAAGCTACACGAAACTGTCAAATTTTCCCAATCAACTTTATACCTTATGCTTTACCGATAAAGTTGAAAATCTATTAAAGAAATTTGACAGATTGTAGAAGTCTGATGTGCTGGCGTTTGTACATTTATGTACAATTGGTTATATATATAAAATGACTTGGGTGCTTCCAAAGTCGTAAAATTGTGTTAAGGAACGAAAAATCCATACTAATACTATAAATGCGAAAGTCTGTCTGTCTGTTACCTCTTCACGCTTAAACCGCTAAACCGATTTAGATGAAATTTTATAGAAATAGTTTGAGTCCCGGGAAAGAACATAGGATAGTTTTTGTCCTGATATTCCCACGGGATCGACACTTATGCGGGTGAAAACGCGGGGCGCTGCTAGTTTCATAATAAAAATGAAAAAATAAAACAATTTTGTACTAGCAAATGACATCCCCAATCCCTCTAAAAATTGTGTCGATCCTTCTACCAATCACCCTGTATACAGATGTAGGTACCTACTGGGGTGTAACATATCTTCTGTCGGTTCTGTTAAGTATTTACGAGGCGTAAATTGATCTTAGGTTTTCTTGTTTGGTCGGGTATGGACTGGACAAGATCCGTTTTGCCGTATATATTGGAAAAGTAAATAACGTGAACTGGGTTCGGGTGTTTTTTTGTTGATGTTGAAAAATGTAGCTCGTGATGTTATGTATTACCTATGTTTAATGATTCAATTACTCACGTTAAATTGAACATTTTAATGGAGCTCTGAGTTAAATCTTTTGAATAGTAGTATTATTTACTAAATTACTTTTAATTTGTTTGGTGAATAAGTTAAATGAACTTGGAAAAATAATGAAAGGTATCTAATAAATAAACAACATCTAGTGGCAATAATTCAATGTTTATACAAAATTACCATTTACAATTACGTGATTTAAATTAAATATTTAATTCCTAGAGCAGATGGAAACCTGAATAAATAAAAACCGGCCAAGTGTGTGTTGGACTCGCACACGAAGGGTTCCGTACCACCACACAATATTTAACACTGGGTACATATGTAATTTTAACGGCAAAAATCATGTTTGTTGTATGGGAGCCCCCCTTAAATATTTGTTTTATTCTGTTTTTAGTATTTGTTATTGTAGCGGCAATAGAGATACACATTCTGTGAAAATTTCTACTGTCTAGCTATCACGGTTCATGAGACACAGGCCTGGTGACAGACAGGCAGACAAACGGACGGTGGAGTTTTAGTAATAGGGACCCGTTTTTACCCTTTGGGTACGGAACAATAAAACAATACCTAGTCACAGAGAATAAGGTGACATTTTTTGTCATGTCAAAAGAAAGTATCGCTACAGGCTGTTCGATGTTCGTTCTCTAAAAAGAGGATTGTTACAGGGCGTCCGATATTCATTCGACAGGAAATCGCGCATTGTTTGCCCGAAGCTCTTACAAAAAATACAGTACCTACTTATGCAGATAAAAAAATCTATGTTCTCTTACTTATTTGAATATAAATTTTAATTGTATTGTATTTTATCCAGCATTGACTTTGCTCACAATGAATGTTGTGTGTGTATCTCTATCTTTATATTAAAATTCGTCGTACCAGCTGCCAATGTTTGTGTCTGCATCGCTGGTTGACTTGTAGAAAATGCCTACCACCTCTTTACATTTCTGTGCTTGAAGTATTAAATAATTAAATAAATGTTTTTATTATTTATTTAACTAAAACACATGTTTGTGAAATACTTAAAAGGTTCTGCAGGGGAAACTTTCTTTCAAAACTAATTTTCCGCACAAAATATCTCCTAATTAAAATATACAACAGTTTCGAAACTGTATTAAACAGAAAATCAAAATAAGATATTTACTATTTCGTTTTAAAACGTAAGTAATTGAAGAACTTAATCAAAACTTTCATTATCTTATAAGTAAATATTTTAGTAAAATGCTGGAAAACTGACATCTGCAGACACGTCCATGTAACAAAGTAAACAAAGTTAACATAACTTGAGTGAAGTCGTGGCTTAAATACTGTACACTTCTATTTACTTAATTTGATTTAAGTTTATTTCATGTTGCTTCTGTTGGTGTTCACCTAGCTTGCGTATTTTAAATTGAATTAGTGTCTTTTTATTATTTTTTTAACGTGTTACAGCGACCTTTGCTCAGAAGTGGGACCAAATAGGTTAACTGAAAAAAAAAAAGTCGCTACAGACCTTTACTTTTTTTTTTCTTTTGCTTAAATAGGTATTAACAAAGTAGAAGGTATTGGTCGTAGAATGTTACGATAATGAATTCATGCTGCTAGATTTAAGGCTTCGGCGAAATAGGTGCCTAATATATTTCTCAAGCTTACAGAGTCTGGATACCTGGATCATTCAGCCAGCGCCTTTAATGATAAATGAGAAGGAATCATCTGTTTACACAGAAGCGGAACCGTTAATAAGTTGGCCATGACATAGAATTATGTACTTCAAGTGCCTCTTTGAATATCTGTAACCTTGGTACCTCCTCATTTATAAATATCTCTCCCCCCTCAAAGAAGCCCACAAAAACAAACTCATTATAGAAGTCATAATACTTTATTAAAGTTGGTACCTACAACAAACTAAACGAGACCAGCAATTGATATTCCGGCAGTACGTAATAAGTGAATACAATAACAAGCTGGACAATTGGCAGCAGTCATAAATACGTGTGTCGTTAAACACAGGAGTAGATAATTCAACAGAGACTAAACTTTATTGCTTACCATACCATACCAGCAGACCGAGCGAACGTCGTACCGCCTCAGAATATGAATTATCTTCATTTTTTTTTCGTGAGTTTTTTCTGTTTTAATAGTTATTCGAGGCGGAAATAAATCCTAAAAATCAAAGGTCATAAAATTGGTCCAGCCGTTCTTGAGTTATAAATGGTGTAACTAACCCGACTTTGTTTTATTTATACATATATATAGATTACATGGACCGATGATATGCATGACAGCGGCGACGCACACCTAGTCGTAAGAGCACCGTTCTAAGTAATACTGATCACAGCAAAGTTAAGTTGCATGTTTCTCGATAACATGCCTAAACATTTTGTTAAACATTAAGGTGTTTGTGCAGTTTAAAATACGCTTAGTCATAACCGTTTTAAGTGATATTATTCGTTAATATTTTATTTAGATGGTGATACAAAAACGATTACTTTGGTTATGCCCTGGCTGCAGGCCTCAATTTATTAAGAAATAACAAGTTAGCCCGGTTCAGAAGCCGACAGTTTTTTAGATATTAACCTGCGAGTTTTGATGAGACAAGGAGCACCGACAGTCGACTGTCATGTTACTGTGTAGGCCACACTGCACTGAACAAGTACCTAACTACCTAGGTACTTATACAGTTTGATCTCTGTTACATATCTCCTCTTTTGTTACTAGTACGTTCAATCATCATCTGATCAATTACACTGGCGGACACATTGGCAATACGTTTTCCTTTACTGTTCCTTGTTTAGGTGTTTCATGATCGCGCGACTTCCAATAGACGTTTGATAAACGCAGTTATTGTTTGAAAATGTTGATACAATGTTGTCTACGTTTGCATGTACCACAAAGCATTTAAGCTTTGGTTCGAAAGAGATATCTGTTGTTTCTTGGCACGTAAGACTAAGTAAGATCACACATTTCACATTTAATTCCATGAGAATAAAAAAATTATAACGCATGTAAGTAAGTAGTATATACCCTCTTTAATAGTTTAAAATTTCCTGATGGATATTTTGTGTACAAAAACCTGCCTACCTCCTTGGGAAAAAGGTGGGGGGAGTTTATGTGGGTAGTGTATATGTGTTAAAACCTGTCATTTTGTTCGTTTCTGTTATTGATTGATGACGATTATTGGTTGTTGTTAAAAGCCACACAAATTACCACTGAATAAATAGTAAATACACATGTGAAAGGAAATGTGTATTTACCGTTCCTTTGTATTATCGATTCCTTTTCAATATCGGTCAACTAAGGTATCTTACTTCGAGAACAAACCGTTTTTTAATTAACTGTAGCTTACTTCAAGCAAGTTTCCACGTTGAGATTTTTGAAGATTAGGTCGGCTGGTCCCGCGTTTACTTAATCCGACAATGGTAACAAACAGATACTTGAACAGAATTGCCTGTCAAGCACAAATAAGGATTGACAAACGTATTACTGCTGCGAAAGCCTGTTTCCTAGAATCTTACGAGTATAGTCACGAACATAAATTCCTTACAGTTACAGCTAAATTCAAAAGCGTTTTTTTCATGTTTTTTTTTTACTTTGTTGAGAAAATACTTATTGCATCACCGAACCTCGGCCATGGCGGTCAATCTCAGCGAAGATCAGTCTCCGGCGCGGGAGATATTATAGTGCACAAGTGTTTGCGCAGACATAAGTGCACTATTTCTTCCAGCACTCTCATTGTCAGATGGGATGGCAATCCGTCACGACCGGTGAAAGATCGGTTTAACGTGCTTTCCGAGACACGGGGCATCACACCGCCAACTTCCAAACTCCGGGCTGTTACGAAGAAATACGGGGACTGCTCCGTTGGTCTCGTGGTTGCAAGCGCGACTGCTGAACATGTGGTCCTGGGTTCCATTCCCGGGTCGGGTAAAGTGTTATTGGGTTTTTCTAGTGGGATTTCGATAATAATATGTGCGAAACCACAGAACAGATATATCTGTTCTGTGTGCGAAACAGTGTTAAATAGGTATTTGTCAATACTTTAGAAGAAAATCGCTTTTGAATCTTGTGTAAGGTATATTTATGCTCGTGACTGTACATGTCACAAATATATAATGGGGTTGTTTTTCGCCTTATGGCTGTGACTATGTAAATGAAGGTGAAAACTTCTCGGTGACGTCACATGTCTTGTTTACATTATGTCAAGGTTTATTGGGGTTCCGCAAATATTTGGCAGTAATGGCCATGTAAGGTTGTGTGCACATCTATGAGATCGCACGGTTTGAAATGCAAATGCGTATTAGGGCTATAAGTAAAACTTGGCCCACCTTGGTTTGTGATATCAAACTATACTTTGAAGGTGGGTTGGTACCTAATATCAATGGGCTGTGTTGTTTTTGTCAATCTTGAAGGCCTCCATAGAAAGCCACGAGGCGACGCGCGACAGTACGACAAGATTCCTGGTAGAACTATTTTCATGAAGTTTTCATAGAAATTGTTCTACTAGACTCTAGAGTCGCGTCGAGTTGTCGCGTCGCGTCTTTATCCGGTGTCTTTAGAAATCCAGCGATCCCAACATAGTTGGAAAAAGGCTATGCAATAATGATGATTCTTTGGAAAGCGAGCAACGATGTATCTTTAGCAATAGTGGTGAAATAAAACGTTGGTACCTAAGTAAAAATAATCTTCTACCAAAATGTTTGAATGACAAAAGTAATCTTCTTTTCTGGAAGTCAATTTACGCCACATAGTCAAGTAAAGTCAGAGAAATTAATTAACACAGCTATTTACACTAGGTACTAACTTAGATGATTAACTATACAAACAAATACAAAACAAAAGGACACTTTGGCGTCGAAGTATTGTTAAGCAAATTGACTACCAATTTCAATTGCCCGTTTATTCAAATTCCAACTGTCATTCTTTGACAGTTGTTGGAAATGGCTATAACATGTCAAATGGACGTAGAATGATAATTTGCTCAACTCTCGACTCCGTATCATCATCAGATATAGATCAGCATTCTAATGAGCACGACTTCCAGTTATTGTCGTATAAAATGGGGAAACGACGCGAATTCGTCAGTGTTGCCATAATTCGAATCCTTGTTCCTGGGTAAATTATGTAATTTTTTTCATTCTACATTTTGATTTTCGTTTTACTGAATGTTTGATTAGAGATATAGATTAAGATCTAGATCTAGATAGAGATCTATCAAAAAATTCTTCCTTTAAACCTAAAAATTAATTATAAAGGACAAACTATTGATAGCGTTAACGTGGCTAAATTCTTAGGTGTATTAATTGACAGTCAATTAACTTGGAAACCGCAGGCTGAAGAAGTTTGCAAAAGATTAAGTACGTCTGCGTATGCTCTCTTCAACCTGTCCAAGAAAGTTAACATTGATACATTAATGGTTGCATATCACGGTTTGGTTGTCTCTGTTCTAAGGTTTAGTGTAGTATTCTGGGGTAATTGTTCCGAAAGGGAGTCTATATTTAAAGCACAAAAACGGTGCATAAGATCCATTTTTAATCTAAAGGTTACAGATAGTTGCATTCCTTTTTTCAAGAAACATAAACTACTAACTTTTCCTAGTATATACATTCTCGAAGTAGCTATATTCGTTAAAACTAACAAGCATCTATTTCCTGCATTGAATGATACCAGGATGCGAACTACTGCCATGAGATCAAAATATCAGAGTCTATTGTGTACTGGTAGATATAACACTGCTTTGCTTAAAAAAAACATTATTGGTATGGCACCTATTATATTTAACAAATTGCCAAATTGTATTAAGGATCAGCCCTTAATAAAATTCAAGAAACTCTTGTCGTCGCTGCTGACAGAGAAATGTTATTACTCTGTTACAGATTTTATAAATGATGAATTATTGTAATATTTACATTTACTTTATCTCATTTATTATGCCCATTACAATAGAAAAACAATTGTGTCTCATTATGATAAAAGTTAATATACTTAGTTAAAAGTAGATTCCTTAATCTGTTGTTCGTAGTTAGTTATAAAATATCAACTTTATTGTACCAGACAAGAGGTAGGTAGACAAGGAAATAACATTTTCTTAAAACAGTGCACGCGGTTAATTTTGCGCTACATTTTCTTAGAATAAAATAAAGTTTCTTTGAGCTATTTCTAGCCCGAGTTTTGTTCAAAGCAGTAACTAAGTTATGCTTCTTGGTAAGGTGATTATAAATGTACAATCACCTTACCAAGAAGCATAACTTAGTTGAAGGAAACATAATGATGTTTCCTTTTTGTATAATAACCCGTGTTTGGCTTAAATTTGAGCTCCAGCGCGGTTTTGCAAAAATGGGTTTTGATGAGTTTTAACTCAGAAAACATCTGGGAACAATGTTTAACATTTTGTTTCTGAAAGATTCAGAGATAAAATGTTCTTCCTCCGTTGGATAGAAAAGAACAGACACAGCAGTGTTTTAGAAACATTGAGTTATGATTTTGTTTACTCTTAAAGCTGATTTACATTTGCGTTAGTTAAGTAGCGAGATTAGTTCAAGTAGCAAGTCCAAAAGTGACAGTTGTTCAATGCGAAGTGTCACCTACAGAGGTGTAAGGTCTCGCTATTTAAAAAGAAAGAAGAAAACGCTTTACAGCTAATAAAAAAAGCTTTAAACTGTAAAAAAATACTTTTCTAATATAAATGTAAGTACAATCCTTTCACAGTTATTTAACGTCTGACAGCAGTAACCCAATATCAACCTTATTGTAACGATCACTGTGATTTTGACAGTCTTGTGGCAGCCCATCATCGTCACCAACATTCCCAGCCCTGTTCCACCCACTGCTGAGTAGTAGGTCTCCTGCCTTTTGTACCACTCTTACCTGAACTCTAACTGCATAAAATACTATCAATAATAATCTGAACCATTTTGAAGAATTGCTAATCCATTGCTTCATATGTTCGAAAAATTTGTTTGCTCGACAATGGAAATAACGCAATGTATGTTGTTGATCAATCAAAATGAAAGCTATTAGGTCCTTACATATGAAATTAGCGTTTTGTACGGGAGGAATATATAGTATTTTTTTTTTGTAAAATATATTTAATTAATCAATGTATGCACCGTTGTTATCTATGCACTTTTGCCATCTCATAGGTAGTTCATTGATCCCTTTACTAAAAAAACCATGGGGGCGAGAATCAATGAACTCTTTGAAGGCGGTTTGGACTGCCGCATCGGAGTTGAATTTTTTTCCTTGTAAGAAGTTGTCCAAGTTCCGGAAAAAATGGTAATCTGTTGGAGCAAGGTCCGGGGAGTACGGTGGATGTCGTAGATTTTCCAATTGTAGCTCATCTAACTTAGTGGTTGTTTATTGTGCAGTGTGTGGTCTTGCGTTGTCGTGAAGCAGCAGTGGCCTAGAGCGATTGAGCAATCTCGGTTGTTTAGCAGCTAATTCTTCCTTCATGGTTTGCAGTTGCTGACAATAGATATCTGCCGTAATCGTTTGGCTAAATTTTAGAAAGCTGTAGTGAACGACACCGGCGCTAGTCCACCAAATACTCACAAGTAACTTTTTCTGAGTCAATTTTCGTTTAGGGCAGGATTTGGCTGGTTCTTCAGGGTTCAGCCATTGCGACGAGCGCTTCCGATTATCGTACAGTATCCACTTGTCATCACAAGTAATGATTCGATTTAAAAGCCCTTCATTATTGTGTCGGTTGAGCAAAGTAACACAGCAGTCGAAGCGTGTTTGCAAGTTCGATTCACTTAAAACATGAGGTACCCATCGTTCAAGTTTTGTTACTTTCCCGATTTCCTTCAAGTAGATTAAGACAGTTTTATCAGTTACCCCGAAGCCTGCAGCTATCTCTGAAGTACTTTGTGATGGATCCGCTTCCACAATAGCCTTTAATTCTTCATTTTCCACTTTGGTCTCCGGCCGTCCACGGGGTTGGTTCTGAAGGTCGAAATTTCCGGAACGAAAAAGTTGAAACCAAAAACGTACCGTGCTTTCTTTTGCGACACCAGCGCCGTACTCATCATTAATCCTTCGAGCTGTTTATGCAGCACTGGTGCCATGGTAGAACTCGTACTCGTAAATATACCGATATTTCATGTTTTCCATTGTGCGGTAATAAGCGACGCCAAAGAAAAAAATAATGAGGAAAAAAAATGAATGACTGTTTTCAAAACTCAAATATACCAGCTAAATAAATTTATAAATTTGAATTTGGAATTCTTACCAAAGAGGAGATATTTCAGATCAAAGTGGTCAGTACGACAAAACGCTAATTTCATATGTAAGGACCTAATATTTATAATGTTAGTGTGTTACGCAATTACTTCGCTGGTCTGTGCGAGTCTCATCCAGGTCTTTCCCTCAGCAATCCAACAATAACCTTATCATAACGAGTGTGACGAGTGATTTTGACAGTGATGTAAAATCAGAGGCATGTTAAGGCGGAGGTTTCTTGACAATGGTTAAAAAGTTGGTTTTTAAAGCAGTGTATTTCTTAAACCGTAAATAATTTTGACCAAAAAAAAAATTTTCGTATTTTCAAGTCTTATTTGAAAACAGTGATGGAACTCAAATCATAATTAAACATACACTAATGCATCAAAAAAATCTTCAAATACACCTCTGACATGTCTTTAAAAGCAGTTTGTCTCTTCATTAACAATTTAATTATAATTAAAAATATACCATTAAATTGCTAATGCTAAACTGCATTCAGTGATGGATTATTTATTATTAAGTAGTTTGTAAATAGATGATTGTTTAATATTTTGCAATAAATTACCAGCGTTGTGTCATCGCGCTTCTCTTTCTTTTCTATGCAGTCCGATAGTAACCGCGCTTTAGGTCATGTAGTCGCCTTAAATAACTGTGAAAGGACCATAAATCAGTCTTCAGTACGTCCTAATGACAGCACATTCCATTTTCATAAAACTTTAAATTAAATTCGTTAGCTAGTGGGCGGCCACCGGTCAGCATTGCAATATTTCTTCGTCTCTTCATCTTCTTACATTTCGTTGAACACGAAGAAAATTTTCCTGAAGGAATTTCGGGAATGACATTAAAACTTTTTGGAGCATACTTTAATCTTTATGGTTTAATTGTCTTTCTATGTACCTATTAGGTATTTTTTTGGCAAATTTTAATAAGAAAACAGGGGCCACATAATTATCTATCTACATTTTTATCGATGGATAGATATTAGGATAGAAGATAGATAGGAACAGACAGCTGTGCTGCTGGGGAGTTTGTTGCGCCACTTCTTCTCCCCAGCGAAAGCACTAGGAAGTGGTGAAGGGCGGGCGTTTTTGGGGACTGTCTTATGTAATTTTGACGTTCGAAAAGTGCTGATTCTCAGCCTAGTTTGAATAAATGACTTTTGATTTTGATTTTGATAAGTGGAAGGAAGGGAGGCCTTTGCCTTTAGTGGGACACAAAATTCTGAAAAAGAGTTAAGTTAAATGATGCTTTTGGACTTTGGAACCAAGTCTATAAATATTGATATACAATAAAAAATAAAAAATAAAATATTTTTTGTTGTGCTATAATAATTAGGCTTCTACTCAGTTCACCTTTTATACAGTGTTTTTGACCAGACGGTAAAAAAGTCAGCCGGTATATTTAAAAAAATCACACAAATAAAAACAAAGAACAAACAAAAAAAATAGTTCTAAAAAATTTTTCGTTTCAACCAATGCTTTGCATTTGTAAACGGCAGAGGGAATGGCCAATGACAGCGCTGTCACTGTCATTGTTAATGAAAAGCCCCGTAAATGCTAAATGTGAACAAAAGATCTTTTGATACGTTCGTAAATGTCCATTTCCCACATAGACCGCAGTATTAAACACATACGCACACTTCCGATCTACGTACATGTGTTACGCATGGCATAATGAGGCGGTCAATGTATAGTCTGTTCTAAAAGTGTCTGATGAAAGTGCAAACAAACCCTGTTAAGGTTAATTTTAACACAATTTCTCACTAAAGGGAATTAGTAACACATGCATCATCACCACTTTTCCAATAATTATTGTTTCCATTACATTACATATTAAATTGCAATTCAAAAATCGCCAAAAAAATTGAGGTTATAAAGAACCTCAATTTATTGTCAAGTGAAAAAAAACGTTATTGTGATTTTATTTTAATTTAGGATAATCAGGTTTAAGTATTAAAATATAATTAAATCAAAGCACACCGTTCGTAAGTGGCACTACTCTCTGATCCATTTGTTTACATTTTCATCAGATTTTTTTGGAACCTATTGTAGATACCAGACGTAAAGATTCACAGATGCATTTTACTGTTAGAATCGTCTTTGAAATCTCCTGTGAGTCAATGACGAGCTCAAAGTATTTTTGTTTGCAGGCATAACCTATCCTTGAAATACAAATTAATGTATTGTATAAACAGCATCAAAGTAGGTGCCTACTGCACGGAATTAGGTGTTACTAACAAGGTACTTTATTACTAGATACTTAGTACCTAGTTATATGGCGTACAGATCCGGGCACATACAGTAGAGCAAACTTCAAAATTGATTTAACAGTTTCCTTACATAACATAACATAGCCTTTTCCCAACTATGTTGGTTTCAGCTTCCAGTCTAACCGGATGCAGCTGAATACCAGTATTTTACAAGGAGCGGTTGCCTGTCTGACCTCCAGAACCCAGTTACTGGGTAATACGATACCTCTTGGTAAGACTGGTTGTCAGACTTTCGGGCTTCTGACTACCCGTAATAACTGTCAAAGATCCATGAATGACAGCCGGGACCTACGGCTTAACGTGCTTTCCGAGGCAGGGAGGGGTCTCGGTATGTAAAGATGGTCACCCATCCACAGACCAACCGTGGCAAGCGTAGCTTAACCTAACGATCGACCTGTGCGGCTGTTATTATTAAGCCACGAGGCCCTCCTACATAACATAACATCACTTCTGTATTTCCCCAAAGGATTAGACAGAGGTGTACCTATAGTACACCCACATTATGCCTGTTATGTTTAAGTCCCATGTAATAAGGCGCGAGCCTATTGCCAGTTTCTTTATTTACCCGAAATCTGCTCACTGTTGAATATGGGCTTTCTTGAGGCCTTTTTATGTCAGTTTTCCTCAACATTTTCAATCAACCAGTAACATAAATGTCTATCACTACAAGCAAAAAAAAGAAAATCGAAAAGCCGAATCCTCGACACATAACGAGCGAAGTTTCACACAATAATAACAAATCGATTGTATATCCCTTTCCGTATAATAGCAAATATTTCAGCCATTTCAGAGATAATCCTAGTTAAAACTTCAGGATCTCAGGAACCGTTCACTAGGTGTGTGAATTGCGGACATAAATGAATTTATTGGTAACAATTTCATTGTTAATTTTTATGACTTAATAAATAAATATTAATAAGAGTTTGTAAGACTGTTTGTAGGAGGTAATCTTCGGAACTAGGTACTAATTCAATTCCGAAAATTCTGATAATTTAAGATAAAACAAGAAATTTCACGCGGACGAAGAAGCTCATAAAGTGACAGCCAGATAGCTGCAGTTGACCTTCGCGACGGATTTCTCTACCACCATAACATAATCAGCCTATAATGTTCCCATTGCTGGGACACAGGCCTCCTCTCGGTGAGACGGAGTAGGAGGTAATCCACGACTCGGGCTCAGTGCGGGTTGGTAGATGTCACATGTCTTGGAATTTTTGGTTCTAGAACATGATGGTTACCTCACGATGTTTTCTTTCACCGTTTGCCACCAGAGCTTCTCTTCTCTCTCTCGTATTGATACGAAGTATTCAGAAGTCCTCATCTTATTCAAAAATTACGATTACGTAATATGTGTGTCTAACATTCTTTAACCACAAAAGTACCTTTTTCAAGTGGCCTAAAAGCTTTGCAGGGTCCGAGGTTGTCTGGGTCGATTGTATTGTGAAGAACCGAACACTTGGCACGGAACGCGAAGAAATTTCACCAAGTAGGTAGGTATAGGATAGTATTGGGAAGGTTATACTCAGGACTTGGCAGACGAACACTGAATTAGAAGATTATAAGAAGTATTCCCTTTTAAGCACCAATGCATTTAGCACCAAAGGTATTCCCATTAGAGCACCAATCAATTTTAACATGGTGCTCAAAGGGTAACAATAAAAAATTAAAATGTTGGCAGAGAGTTCATTTGTTTTATTTGTAGCTATTTTGTTCATTTTGTTCTATCAACAATATTTGTCTTCTTGGTGGATTACGTGCATCATCAAAGTATGATGTAGTTAATACAAAATCGATAGTGTAGGAAGGCCTAAGCTGAGCTTTGCATTTGTCTGATTGCACAGAGATAGTGTAGGTGTGACGTCGGCCTAGAGCGCGACGCTGCGCCTTTGCTTGGTTTAAACCGGTTTATACTGATTTTTGGCAATCGGCCTGAGCACTCACACAAATACAAAGCTCAGCTTAGACCTCGCGGACTGTAATAATATGTACTGCTATTGCCTGATTGAGAGCAGTGGTGGCCCAGTGCTATTGGCCCCGACTTACGTGTTGTAGATCGTGAGTTCGAACCCAGGCATGTACCTACTTGACTTTTTTAATTAATTTCATCACCACTGCTCTCAAAACGGTAAAGGAACCATCTAAACGAAACCGGTATGTCTTAAACGGAGTGCGGTGCGATGCGCGGTCGAGTACCTACGGTCGCGTTTGTGCTGCACAGTACGAATGTTATATTCGCGAGTTACGCGTCTATAGCTGCTGCCCGTTTTCCGCTATGAGTTCCCAAACTCTCATAGCCAATGAATTATTGGCATTCATCAAACATGCAATCGACTACATGGACGAGATCAGCATCTTACAGATCTGCAAGTCATCGTACAAGGAGGAAGAGATTAGCAGTGCCAAGTTGCTGCTGTTCACAACACTCGGCAAAGTCAGCCAGATGCCGTCTCGTCGACGGGCCGGTACAGAGAAGTGTCTCCAGGACATCATGTCGGCAGGGCATCCTGGTGAAGGAGACCGAACCGGAAGACGTGCCTGAATTCATGGCGAAGGATCTGCACAAGCTGCCTCCCGTCACGTTCGACCACGTAGACCTCAACTGGCTGCTGAAGGACATTACATTCCTGAAGCAAAGCCAGGCCGTGGTACAGCATAAGCTGGAGGTGTCCAACAACACCATCAGTGATCTACGGGCAGAAGTAGTGCTCTTGCACAACGCAATTTCTGCAAGTACAAATGTGAACACGCATCGCGAACATCTATCTGCAGTTTCGAGTCGGCGGGCTCGAATGCGTCACAAACTGCCGAGAATGCATGCGTTGCAACGCGTGCCGTGGCCGTCCCTGCCTCGACACAGGTGGAGACAACGACGTGTGTGTAGGTTCGTCGAACCTCAAACGAGCCTACTCAGCAACAGAAGCCGCTAACAAGCCTGCTGAGTCGCAAAACTCGCAGGTAAAACTAGCGGAAAAACCAAAAAGGGGTAAACGGAGCCGGTCGAAACCCAACAAGGTTTTGAAAAGGCAGGGTCCAAAAAAGGATGCGTGGGACAAGGATGGTTTCATCGAGGTGGAGAAGAAGAAGAAGAAGCCTCATTGTCGGAACCAGTGCGGCACCGCGCTGGCAGGACCCAACATGCTGCTGCGTCCAGCAATCCCGACGACGCAGCTGTACGTGTTCAGACTGCACCACTCCACGAAGGGTGAGGAGATCGTGGAGTACATGAGTGTGAAGACCAACTGGACTTTGAGGGTCGAGAAGTTGGAGTCGGGTCACAACACGAACTTCATGTCGTTCGTGGTGCCTGTTCCGACACATCATCTCGAGAAGTTCCTAAAGGAAGGGTTCTGGCCGAAGGGTCTTGTGTACCGCCGGTTTCGTGGCTACATGACACCAGTCAGCGAAACACGACGCAGACACTTCGTGTGCGTTAGTTTTTCGTATAATTATAACGTTGTATTTATAGTATTTTTAAGTTCTATTAATATTGTATTGTATGTGTTTATATGGGCCTTGACGCTTGAAATAAATGGATAAATAAAAATAAATAACCAAAAATTCGAAGACATGTGACATCCACCAACCCGCACTGGGCCCGCGTGGTGGATTACAGCCCACTCCCTCTCGTAGAGAGGAGCCCTGTGTCCCAGCAGTGGTGGGAACATTATAGGCTGATTATGCTTTATGCTATGTTAACAGATTCTAGCTGCACATGCACACATGCGAAAGATCACAGTATGAAAAAAAAACCTTTATTTTATTATTTACACACACACAGTAAAATAGAGTCCTTTGGTGACATTCTAGATCCTTTTCTATTCAATAAATTAACATACTGTCTGATTTCATTAAAAGCAGTTCGGTAGTTTACCAGTAAAAACGTTAACTATAATATTACTACTTTATTTCTTAGTTTTACAAATTCAAATTAACAATATCATTTTGCAAAAATAAATACAACAGTAACAGTAATAATAAAGCATACAAGTCCCAAACTTGGGGTGCGGGAAAGACAGTGTGTCAGCAACTTGGAACTAGTGTGGGTCAATGTTTCCCCTACGACAGTATACAAACAATGTTTTCCTTGCAGGCTGACACGGATATGAGGCCTCACTATAACGGTTCACACAGCAAATAAACACAGTTGCTTTTCGTCCAGAAATGAGAAGTTTTCTTTCCTTTTTTTTTTTTTTTTTTTTAAGGATTGGACATCATCCAATGACCCCCTCCCGCTCTGGGTGGAGCGGAAGGGAGTGTCAGACTCTTACTGACTAAAACCCATCCGTGTTCCTTCCTTAGCCCTTTATGTTCCGGGGCATCGGTAACCCTGTCGGACAATCCCGCTGCCCCGGCAGGCTTCGGCCCTAACGGGCCCCTCCATGTCTGCTGACATCTCTTTGAGGCGCGCGTGGAACACATACGCGCCGTCCGGCACGGGCCTGGTCCTGATCGGACGGCGAGCTACCCATTACTCGCCGTCCGCAGGCCCGCGCCTACGGTGGCCGGGAGTCGTCACGCGGCTCCCGACGCCCGGAGCGTCTACCGCGGCGGCTGGGACGGGCGGCCCTCTCGGCTCTCTCCCTCTCCCATCCCGCCACCTCCTTCGCTAGCATGACTGCTTCGCAGAAGGAGGTGACTGCCTCCCACTCCCTCTCGCCCCGGACCATGGCTTGGACCAGGGCCGGGAAGTTTTCTTTCCTTTAAGACCACTCATTGCTGCCTTTTACCACCATCAGTCTTACCAAGGGGTATCTTGACGTAAAATGAATTTATTTGCAAGAATGGTACTACATTAAGATGGTCGGGTTTATTAACACTTTCTAAAACAATTCGCTTAAATTAGCATGCAAAATTATTGATTATTCACTCACGCGCCCCGCAACACTTCAGTGGCGTTGTAATAAACGCCGACTGTTCGCGCTCCCGGAGTGGCGTTGAATCAGGTGACGGCGAGCGCGGTGTGCGGTCCGCATATTAATAAAATAAATGAAACTAATAAAATTGGTACATTTCGTATGACCCATGTGGTCAAGATCTGATAGGCAGTCGCTCCATGTATAATACTAGTATTCAGCTGCATCAGGTTAGACTGAAAGCCGAAACCAACATCGTTGGGAAAAGGCTAGGCTGATTGATTGCTGTTGCCTTTTACAAAACTTCAAGAACGGAAGAAAATCGTGGTCAAAACCAGTAAACGACGAAACGAAAGACATTTGGAACGACTTCAATACACCATCAATACAGGATCAATAACCAATTTTGGTTGACCTAAAAGCTCTGATGATGGCATCGAATTACGGTTACTAGTCGATTCATTCGATTCACCATGATGTATCGATACGTGTGAAAAAATAGACAGAACGAATTAATATCGAAAACAATTGAAAGTTGTTTTAGGTGTAATCAATCAAGTGGTCTAACTGTCTGACATACCTATTGTGCTTGCGTCAGAGCTTTGCATGCTTGTACTATATTTTTATGGGTCGTCAAATTGTAGTCTAATGGATGTAGGGTATTTGTTAAATGTCATGGAGGCCCGACGCTTACAGAATGAGGTTGCTTAATCGAAACCTGTTCAGTTTTACATGTGACTTTTTCAGTCCCTTATTCTTTCAGTCATTTCCTACAAAATGTATGGGAACTTTTTCTTGCGATTTTTTTTTGTACTCATAGGTACCTCAGCTGGTTTGATAGACTTTTTTGATCCTTATAAGCAAAATCGATTGCTAAAACAAAAAAAAAATTTGAAAATTGACCTTTTTCTTCCTGACAGTACCTCTTTTTTTTTTTCAAAATCCGAATGCACATCAAAATATTTCATAAAGTTAAAGACAGTCTCCTAAGACTGTTCCCTTATAGCTAAAATCGATATAGTACCTGCCGTAACTGTCCATCTCAAAAATTCACCCTGTATAAGGCGCTGCTGAATATAAAAAAAATATAGAAATCATCGTGTGGAAATCTTGTGAAGTCTGAGAATGCCCAGAACGAAGTATGGTAATCAATTCTCGCTTTTTGCCCTGAAGAGAGGCAATTACATGTTAATATTGAGTAGTACCTCAAGTACCATAGATACATAGATGATTAGGCGTTTTTGCCCGATCCTCTACTCGAACCCTTCCTCGTTACTGGAAGTAGGTTGTCATCGTTCCTGATTAATTTTGTTTCTTTCTTACTTCCTCATGTTTTCTCTAAGGACAGGGTCTTAGCACGAACGCTCAACATAAACTGGAACGATTTTTGAATCGAACTCTTCCATAGCGTTTTGGTAAAAATTTTTGCGAGAAGCACAATAAATATCATCCATAGATAAGAATAAAGTTTTAAAACCAAGTAAATATAGTGTGAGAAACGAATATTTTTTTTAAATTTTACTTGCGCAAACGCCTCTCTACTCTATTTCCACCTCTCTCTGTCTAGAGCTGCCAAGGACCAATCTTTATTAAAGGAGTCCAGCTCATCCCGCCATCTCCGTCTGGGCCTGCCGCGACGTCGTTTGCCACAATTTTAAAATCGTTTGAAGTTACGATACTGTTATTTTGCGCAGTTGTGCTAGGCCAACAGGGTGTAAATACCATCAGGAAATTAAAACCACCCATAAGGGTGACATGTGGGGATTTAAGGACCCACAATTGGGCAATAGTACTTTATCAGCGCGTCAGATGGACACTTGCCCTAATTAAATGAGCCAAGGAGGTGGAATGATCGTTGGTGACGTCATGAGCTGCGAGTAAATCCTGCGGCAATATAGACAAACGGATCCATTCGGCTTAGTTTGGAGATGACGTCACAGCAACGAGAGGATAACCCTAAATGTTTAGAGAAAAATGAAGCTTACATGGTCATGTTAGCAATGGCCTAGGATTTATGTAAAACATAGTGTTTGCCTTTTTGAGACGAACTATGATTTCCGGTTCAATTAGGTGCAATTTTGAATCAGTAGGTATTTCAAACAAAGCAACTGTGGTTAATATTGTGGAACACACTAAAATGGCTTTCATTTTGACGGTTTCACAACATTAATTGCGTTTCAGATTTTTCGAACATATAAAGCAATGGATTAGCAATATCCTTTAAACTGATTTAGATTATGATTGATAGTACGTTACGCAATTATGGCGCGGTTAGGGTTGGGTAAATTTAGATGCCGATGAAGACCCATGGCGTATACAATACCTTGTAGCGCTATTAGGCTATTTTGGAGGGCAGCGGGATTGTCCGAAAGGGTTACCGCTGCCCCGGAACATAAAGGGCTAAGGAAGGAACACGGATGGGTTTTAGTCAGTAAGAGTCTGACACTCCCTTCCGCTCCACCCAGAGCGGGAGGGGTCATTGGATGATTTCCCATCCTTAAAAAAAAAAAAAAAAAAAAAAAAAAAAAAAAAAAAAAAAAAAAAAAAAAAAAAAAAAAAAAAAAGGCTATTTTGGAGTGTGGTCAAAATCGGAACTAACGCAGCCATCTGGTTTTTTTAATACATTTCTAGTGACATTCCACAAAATTATTTACTAACAGACCGCACTGGGCTCACGTGGTTGATTGCAGTCCATTCCCTCGCGAAGAGAGGAGGCCTGTGTCCCAGCAGTGGGAACATTATAGGCTGATTTTGTATGTAACTAACAGCGCCCCCTGTCAACATCATTCGAGTTTAGACCCTTGAAGCGATATAGGTAATCCTATGACAACTAGAATCGAGGGCTTAACTCTTCTCCCTAGGCACATAACATTCAATATTGCGCAGCTATCGAGCTCAAGCTTGGAGATAAAACCATCATCGCGTTGAGCTTTAAGCTGAAGACTCCGAAGTATTCGTACCTACATTGCATATAGGTGGACTCTAAAAGCCGGTTGAAGTATTTTTAAGGTTTTTATTTAAACGTCCATTTGATCCTCAGTTAATAGGAAACGATGTTACAATGACATTGTAGGTCGTGGGGTGTTTTTTTTTATATTTCTTTACGGTGTTATGTAATGTTACATGAGTGTTGGTTCTTATCAGACAATGGAGATTTAACGTTAGATTAATGGTAAGTATCTGCTGTTAATGTATGTGATAAACAAATCATTTTCATAACGCTTTACAATAAAATACTTAGGTGACTGTTTTAATTTTTATTAAAAAAGCAAGGGAGCTCTTGCTTTTTCTTTCACTAAAATGTAATAAATAGAATGACTTGGTAAGTACTTGAAAAGATTAGTTTCTAAGAAGATTTTAATCATTCAAGATGTTTTAAACAACTTCGTCTTTATTGAGCGAAAAATGTTTTAAATTTTTTACCGTGGCGGTTATGATAATAGAATAGAAAAATAAGATTTCACATTTTACACTTCTCACAAACTATTTTCTCAGAAAATAGTTTATGGACATTTTTATTTAATTCTGCAATCAAAACAGTTTTCGATCACAATTTTTTCAAGTTTCAAGAAAATACATATTGCCTTTCTTTAGAGCTGAAGCTCTAAAGAAAGGCAATATGTATTTTCTTGAAACTTTTACAGGTGTAATTTTTCACACTTTTGTGATAAACGAACATCATTTGGGGCACGAACTCGATCATCCAGATTTATTTATAGGATTTTCGGGGTTCGTGTGCAAACTTACGATAAGATGATTTAGACAGAAGGCATTTACGGCTCGGTGTTTACAGTGAGAATTGAGCTACAAAATTGTATCAAACCGTTATATTGTCAAAACAACATCTAGGCTTATGTCTATAATAAGGTTAAAATAATTACGTGGTAATTCGGTCGTTCTATTATTAAACTGTCTATTTGAACAAGCAAGATGTTGGTTACTGTGTACACAGAACAGATAAAAGACTGTGTAGATACCTTTGTAATACAATTTGCAAATCCAATAGATAATTGGTGTGGCTGGCTGGGAGCCAAGAAGCGGCGTCTTATAAGCCTTGCTATCCCTGTAAATGAAGTAGCTTCATCAATAGATACGCAGATTGAGTGCGTAGACAAAATGTGTCTGGTGATTTTGAAAGCGAAGATATTAGCTTGTTTGCGAATTTGCAATTCTTGTTTGTTGGTATGTTTTCTAGATCATTGAAACTATTTTATTTATTTATATGTATATTTTAATGTACACCAGAAAATACATTTAACCCTATAATACATACAATGGGCGGCCTTATCGCTTTCTGCGATCTCTTTCACCTTGGAATGGACAGTTATTGCGAGGACATAAAAAATTGGGTTGTCTTGTCATTGGTGCAAAAGCTACGTAAATAAGATCACCACAACAAGTAATATTCCTTCACGGGTATCTTAAATACAACTAACGCGTTTTATGAAACAATATTTTTTTTCTTTATTGATTTTAAGGGATTTTTGTACATAAAAATTACGATGACAATCCCATCCTATTTTATACTAATGTCTTATCCTAAAACTATTTTTTTAAAAGGTGAAGACTGTGATTGAGAGAAGTAGCGTTGGAAGGCCTTCCATAAGGTGGACCTATGACCTTGTGAAGGTCGTAGAAATAAGCTGTATGCAAGAAGCACAGAACCGGTTGATGCCTGGGGGAGGCCTGTGCCAGCAGTGGACATCTTTCGGCTAAAATGATGATGATCATGAAAGAGAGAAATTCAAGGATGGACTGTGATCATAATCAGCCTGTAATGTTCCCACTGCTGGGACACTTGCCTCCTTTCGGTGAGAGGGAGTGGGCCATAATCCACCACGCGGGAACAGTGCATGTTGGTAGATGTCACATGTCTTCGAATTTTTTATTCTAGGACACGCCGGTTTCCTCACGATGTTTTCCTACACTGATTTAGAGCAATGGTGATGAAATAATTTACAAAAAGTAAAGCGCCTGTCTGGGTTCGAACCTACGACCTACAACTCGTAAGTCGCGGCCGTTACCACTGGGCCACCACTGCTCTCTCGACTGTGATAGTAGTAGTAGTCCGTTTCGTATTCCTTTCGAACAAACTACAAATTAGTTTTCAGTTATACATATTTTACTTGGAGCAAACCCTTTTGAAAGTTTCCTTTGTCATTTAGTTAGTAGTATGTTCATATAATACGTGCACACGTTGAAAAGTTTTGCGCTAGAAACTGTCATTAGCAGCTTGGTTATGATGATCGGTTAAAGTGATAAGGAGGAGTGAGGAAAATGTCGTGAGGAAAGTTTTGAGTGTGAATGTCGATGGATAGAAAAGCAGGGGAAGACCAAAGAAACGATGGATGGACTGTGTGAATGATGATATGGTTAGAAAGGGGGTGACTACCGCGATGACGACTAATAGAGAAGTATAGAAGATGACATGTTGCGCCGACCCCAAATAAATTGGGATAAGGGCAGGCGAATGATGATCGATTACTTAAATGTTTGTGTTCATTAAACAACTTATTTAAGTTGATTAAAGGAGTACAAATTATTGCTGAGAGTTGTATAAAACTCAATGCGTCATTCTAATTTATACTTTATTACAATGAGGTAAGAGTTACATTGCAATGACACTAAAACGGCTTTACGTAAAAAAATATCTCGAATATGATCCTTAAATTTTTTGCTCACTGCTGGCAACTTTAGTAGGATTTTCACGGACAGAGGGTTTTTTTCAATACCTACATAATAATAGATTGCGGAACTAATGCATAAAAGAAGAAATTTTACCCCGAGACCTTATATAGCCTAAGCTATGGCTAGAATAGCTAAGTCGAGGGGTAAAATATCTCGTTTATGTCCGAGTTATACACTCTGCTTTTCACTTCAATTGTGAGAAAATGAAACAGGCATAAAGTATATAACAGTATTTAATTAAAATTTGAAGTGAAAGTACAATTCGTAATATTAAAAATGTATTGTCTTCCCTGGCATTTCTTCGTCGCTTGAATATTCCATTGTTTCAGTTTAATCACTCTTCACTGTTCAAAAATGTTGCAAATTGTAGAAGAGAATAGCTCTGATTCCCGCGACGAAACTTTTTAAAAGTTTTTTTTTATATTCAACATGATTGTGTCATTCGACTTGGGTACTTCATACTGCCAAGTCATAAAAACGTTTCTTTGCATTTTTAAATATTAAATGACAACTATTTTATCTGGTTTTATTGAATTAACGATAGAAAACACGGAAGTGATATAAATTAAAGCAAATGAAATAAAATAAAGACTTTAATCTGCGACGTTTTATTGTGCATGTAGCTGTTTGGCCTGATTATCTGGGGAGGCCCACACTGCACCGCATCACGTAGCGGGGCGCAGATAACGCACTCATGTGCGTGATTTTATACATACAAATTCAATAAAAATGCACTCCCGCGCGTGGAATTAAGAAGAATGAAGTGAAGAAAAAAAAAACTATGTGCACTAGAGCATAAAAAGCGACATTATGTCGCCTACGCACAACATAAAGACGAACTTTTAGAGCATGAGAAGTGAAAATAGGTATTAGGTACTATTAGGTTACCTATATTATAATACCTAATTACATAACGCGGTTTACTCAGTAGGTAGGGTTTGAAACTATTATTCATGTCAAATTATAATTAATATAGTTGAAATGTTAATTAACGAACATTATTTTACGATAGGTAACAGTTTTATGTCTAGCGTTAAACTATTTTGCTGTCGAGTGTTTATAAAGTAGGTTAGGTACTTTTGATAACAAATACGTGGTTGATTATATTTCTATAAGTAGTCTGTAATGTATAATGGTATAGTTCGCGTCAAGCTTTATGGCGGCTCTGAAGTGCGCAACTCGCTGCGCAGTACACCACATTGGCTTATAATTATGTACCAAACATTAAGGGGCTCGTCAAACATGTATGCTTATAATTATGTACCAAACATTAAGGGGCTCGTCAAACATGTATGCTTATAATTATGTACCAAACATTAAAGGGCTCGTCAATAATTATGTACCAAACATTAAGGGGCTCGTCAAACATGTATGCTTATAATTATGTAAAACATTAAGGGGCTCGTCAAACATGTATGCTTATAATTATGTACCAAACATTAAGGGGTTCGTCAAACATGTATGCTTATAATTATGTACCAAACATTAAAGGGCTCGTCAAACATGTATGGTTAAACAGTCACTAATCACAACTTAACTTTAGGCATCGTTTATGAATAATGAGGTATTATAATAGTGTGTCAAGAAAAAATTGATATTATATTTTCGTTGGATCCCACTTTTGAATCCCAGTTTAATATTTTTGTCGTTGGATCCCACAAAACATAATTATTAGTTTCCGTTGGATCCCAAATTTTATAAATGCAAGAGAATTACGTTTTATCTTATTCAATACATATCCATTATCATTTTTCCCAGAAATAATAATCACGACTATAATTAGCCTATACTGTTCCCACTTTTGGAACACAGGCCTCCTATCTGTAAGGCCATAATTCACCACGTAGGCCCAGTGCGGGTTGGTCACGCAATCACGACCAAGTATGTTAGTAAGTAATTCATGTTAAACATAAAAAATGGGGAAGCTAATAGATAAATAAACACGCACATTCCGCTTGTTTACATTAGGTTTTCAGGGTCATTCACAAACATAATCAGCTCATGCATTAATTATGTACATAAAAATTTTATATACTTAACACGCATTATTTCAGTCAAAAGCCAATTCATTTATCGCAGTATCCACAAAATAATAAGAATATCCCTAAATATCGCAAATGTCAAGAGCGAGGTATATCTTTGGCCGGCGCAGTGATAAACTCTGCACTGATTGGATGATTTTATGACATAACGTGATAGTGATGTGATATCTAAACAGGCACTTCACTTATATAAATTACGGTTTAAAGTACCTATAGCGTTGGCATAAGCTGTAGTTTAATTAATTAAATTTTGTGAAGTGTGACGTTATGTGGAGCTTTTTATGTTGTTATGAAAGTGGGAGTGGATTTTATTGGTCTAGGCATAAAATAGGCTGTAGGCACTTGTTCATTATTAGATACTAAATTCCAGCATCCACAGATCAAAAACAGCAGTGCGATTCTGTAACCATCTCACCTTGAAAACTTAGGTGAAGTGAGCGTGGAGTGAGCTGTCATTAGTGTCAATCCCTATAGCATCAGATGGAATGACAGCTCACTCCACGCAAGTATTCACGGTGAGATTTTTACAGAATCGACATGCAGAACACCTACTTCCAGAGTGAAACTTACATTAAAATTTGGTTGTGTCCGACTTCTAGTAAATTAAAGGTGCTCTGAAATTAAATGAAATGGTTTAATTCTGTAAATAGGATTGTGAAATCACTTTTACAGGTCACTTTAAAAAAAAAAAAAGCTATATGGTATCGACATTTCCTATTTGACTACCCCTGAGAAGGAATGGCGAAACAAACTCAGGGGTCAAAGTCTCTCTCAGACTCAAGACTGTCCCAGCAGTGGGAACAGTAAAGGTTGATTATGCTTATGCTTTCTCAGACATATTGTTCGATGTCATTTTATTTATGCTGAGAGAATAATACGCACTCACGTAAAACAAGAAAACCCCTTCGCTTGTAACAGCTGAATTTCGCGGGCTACCCTGCCGCACCCCCTTAAATATTTCAACTCTCCACTCAGCACTGAGTGGAACAAAATAGCGAATTTTAGATCCTCAGTAAAAGCGCTCGCAATGTCAAACTTTGATGTATGGCATCGCCGAGTGTATTCATGCCCGGACTCATAAATCTAGAAGCTCAAATTAATTTTCTGTAATACAGTATCAACTAGTACAGGGGGTATTGTGACTGTTATTGGTGGCCTTATTTAGTGTAATGTCAACAGTATACTTAAGGTTATAAATTGTGCAAATAAATCTATATCTATCTTCTATCTTCTATTCTATATCTTCTTCTATATCTATCTATTCTATATCTTCTTCTATATCTATATCTATTCTATACATATAATAAATCTGTAGACGAGACGTTTCTGTACATTGAAAATATTTCCAAAAAAAATAGTTGGGGTGTTAAAGGATAACCAACAGATGCCATTTCATCAATTTTTGGAATTTTTGTCTGTTTGTCGGTTTGTCTGTTTGTCTGTTTGGATGTGACAGATTATTGATTTGAACAGGGTAAACGTAAAAAGTACCAAACCAATACGGTTACTTTTTATACTCAAATATGGTGTAGAACTCGGAGCAGTGATTAGTTTTTGTTTCATCGCAATCGGTTCACTCTATCAAAAGATATAATCAATTTAAAGTATTCTAGGAACAACTTTTTACGTTTTTTAGTAACACGTAACGACATCTATTGGCGCGATATAGTACCTACTAACGAAAACATATTGTTGTTGTGATGTGAGTAATCACGTCCTATTAGTTTATGCTTACTTAAATGACGAAATAACACAGATACCTACTTATGTCTATGTTATTTTAAAAAGTAATGATAGTGATATTAAAAAAATCGCTTTTTTTCGTTTTTTAACGAAGTTCTTATATGGAGCTTGCGGTAGGAGTTCTAAGGGAGAAATCGTCAAATTACGAAAAAGCGTTATGCCTCATTTTTCATAGTAATAGATAGATAGACACACACACACAGAGAGAGAGAAAGAGAGCTATTTTTCATGGATCCTGACCCCGGTAAGTGAGGTCAAAAAGAAAATCAAAGATGGCGGTTCCCTAAATTTTTAATTTTTTCGTCATGGGTGTCGTTTTCATGGTTTTCGAGGGTGCTGAATTCGATAGTCAGGTCAAAATGAAAATCCAAGATGGTGGCTGCAATTTTTTTTGTCATGTTTGTCGTTTTCATGGTTTTTGAGGGTGCTGAAGTCGATAGTCAGGTCAAAATGAAAACCCAAGATGGCGGCTGCAATTTTGTTTTGATTTTTTGTCATGGATGACGTTTTCATAGATTTCAAAGGTGCTGAAGCCGATAGGCAGGTCAAAACGAAAATCCAAGATGGAGGTTGCATTTTTTTTATGGGTTTCGTTTTATTGGTTTTTGAGAGTGCTGAAGCCAATAGTGAGGTTAAAATGAAACTGTAACGGCTTCCCCACCGTCGATTAGCCCATGAACCGTTGGTGAACATTATCTTTAAACCATTAACTTTTTTCCAAAAGACTTTTCAACCACGATCGTTTTGCCAACATAACTCTAGGTCAGTGAATGCTTTACCAACAGAATGTTTTGACCAATAACTTTTCACCCAAAGAACAAGGCCAACAGACGCCGGGAAAGGTGAAAGTAAAATAACAATAAGACGTAGTCCTTTATTTCTGTGAAAAGGGTATAAAGTAACCTAACCAAGCCTAACCTCGGGGTGCCCTTCGCTCGCTTTGCTCGCTCACTTGAGCCGCCATCATCCCCTCGAACCCTACCTGTTCGAGTCGGGGTGCCCCGAGTCCCGAGCTCGCTTCGCTCGCCCTTGCATCCTTAGTTCTATTTGACATGGGTCAAATGTTCTTTGGGTGAAAAGTTATTGGTCAAAACATTCTGTTGGTTAAGCATTCACTGACGTAGAGTTCTGTTGGGGAAACGTTCGTGGGTCACAAGTCCTTTGGATGAAAAGTTAATGGTGTTGACCAACGGCTCATGGACCAATCGACTGTTGGTAAACCGTTTTAGTACTGGTTAAAATGAAAGTCCAAGATGGCGGCTGCAAATCGAAAAATTCGTAGTGTGTGTCGTTTTCATGGTTTTCGAGAGTGCTGAAGCCGATTGTGACGTCAAAATGAAAATCGAAGATGGCGGCTGCAATTTTCTTTTTCTTTTTTTATCATGTGTGTCGTTTTCATGGTTTTCAATATAAACTTACACGACTTTGTGTGAAATAAAATAAAATACAACTGACTTAAAAACACACTTCAAAGTGCAATAGACCTTTGGTTACAGCCATGCTATTCTCTAAGGATACAGCCTTGCGGGCAGCGCTGTCGCAGCGGTGAAACTCAGTTTGGTATTCACTAAGCTGCGTACAGCTACACTAGCGCTCAAGGCTGTGACGGCCGTGAGTTAAACTACCCAACGGCACAGCCACCGGAGGGCAAATTGACAGTTCTTCATACATTTTGGTATTCCCTAAAAAAAAACAGCGTCGAGTTCGCTTACAGCCTCGCCCACAGCCTCGCTTCTAACTGTCAAATCCAAAAGCTCTAAATATTCGTGCGTAGTCTTGACAAAAATAATAAACTGTACATAAATTAAATTTAATTAATTCGATTCTTTTAAAACTTATCTGAAAAAATGGAAGCTCGGTTAATTATAATGCAACAATGATTAGAAGAAGCTAAGAAAAGTGATGATTTGAAGAAAGCTCGACAGGCGAAACAAATTTAAGAAAGTGTAAAAAAAACAATATCCCGTGATCAAGACTTTATCCATATTTACAGGCATTCTGAGTATTGGAAAATGACCTAACTCCATAAGCGTCCGCGAGTTCGTTCCAGTGGTTTAACCAAGAGGATAAAGGTTTGTTTACAGCTAGGTTTCTTGAGATATGATGGGTACCTACCTCACCTCACACCAACAAAAGCCTATTGAATTCCTGATGTTTGTTTTTATAGAATCCCTAGGTATGTACTTAATTATTAAGTATAAGTACTTATTTCAGATTAATGATGCTGATCTGAACATCTTGCATGTGGACCGCTCCTAAGACGACCCACTGACCGGATGTGACTTTTGGGGGTGCAACAAATGATAGTTTTGTTTTTTCAAACACTAAAGAATCGAAGAATTTGGAAAACTTAAATAATGAAGAAATAGTGTAAGTACTTGGTAAGTTATTATTTACAAAACTATGATTAAAAAAAAAAATACAATGATAACCTAAACACAAATCAAGATTGCACTTAATTCCAGCTTGATTCATTGATTTCAGGTGAGTCAGGATATCCTCAAAGACCTTAATGACTCCCTTTAGTAATCCAGAAACTGGGACTCCAGAGAGCCATTACAACAATTTGCACAGCAGTGCAAGGAACAGTGTGGAGAGGACTATTGGAATACTGAAAGGGCGGTTCAGATGTTTATTACTTCATAATTATGGTATTGCACTATGATCCTATAACAGTGGGAAAAATTGTGATAGCTTGCTACAGCAAGCTATCACAATTTTTTTTTTCCACATGTGTGGGTGTTTTACAAAACACAGCATGTGTAAACACACATGTGTAAACACACATGTGTAATCAAGCTGGGCTACCAGCTCATATGTTAAAAAAATGTAACTTAGATGAAGAATCTAGGCTACTTAGAATCCTGACACATCAGGTTCCGACACATGATGACTTAGAGTGGGCTGATATGTAGGTGAGATTTACTTATGTAGGTAATTAATTATGGTGAGCATGTCATATGTAAAATATAAATTTTCAAAAGAAAGAAATTAGATAGAACATACTCACCATTAAAATTTTTAATGAAAGTATAATTTGTGAATGTTAATGTAGATACAAGTGTTAGCTTTAGATAAACAATTACAATTATTATGTCATGATATTTAAGGTGTGTATTTAAAGTGTGGTGTTTATGGTCTATGTTATCATTGGTATAATATCAAAAATTAGCTGTTACATGCATATTTATACTTACCTTTGTCTCTATTTTTACAAATTTTTTTAAATGTGTGTATGGGGGCATGAGAAATTAAATAGATATCTGCATAATAATGTTTTTTTTTATTTACCATTATAAACAATCCTTTAATCAAATCAAAGAGTCATTTATTCAAATTAGGCTGAGAATCAACACTCTTCAAACATCATTTGAACATCAAAATTACATAAGACAGTTCCAAAAAACGGCCACCCTTCACCACTTCCTAGTGCTTTAGCGGGGAAGAAGTGGCGCAACAAACTCCCCAGCAGCACAGCTGTCTGTTCAGTTAGAAAAACTTGATTCTATACAATAGTAGGCATGAAAATAATTAACATTACGAGAAACAAAACATTAAATTAAATTATTTACTCTAAGTCAGCTAGCAGACGCCAATTATACCAACAAATACAATGAAAACTAATCTAACAAAATAAATACGTAGGTACCTAAATAAAAGCCTGCAGGCGTGATGCATGCCTGCTAACAAACATTAACATTTACTAGAAAAAACAGTTCTCTTAACATCTATCATAAACTTAATATCTAAATATATTAAAAATCTAATAGTAGATCCATGTTTCCGGGATTCAACTCCCTCGTCTGATGGATGCACATAAATCCTGCAGTGCCTGGGTCTGCCTTGACCATGACTGACTGATTTCCTTAAATTTTCTAACATCCTTTGCTGGTTGTCAATAAAGAGTCTCTCATTTTCCAAACGCCTCTCTTCAATGACGAAAAAACTTTCAGTCTGGCTCGCCATTTGTGATTGCCTTTAGAGAAGGTGGTGAGCTCTGGATCAGACGGCGGCGTGACGTTCAACGCCTATGAGGTGCTATGAACATAAAAATGCAACAAATTACTAAACAGAGGTAAAACAAATATAAAGGGTATTATGTAAGTATAACAGCATCAAATCACTCTCTCTCTGAAGGAATAGTTTACATATTAGACGTAGACTATATACATTTTGATTGAATAAGGGCTGTTGTTGATAACACCTATAGAAAATCCCAACAATTTGGCTCAACCTGGGAATCTGGTTGTACGTCTGTTCGTCCTGCAAATATATTTTATTTGTAATCAGCATCATCAGCCTAATTTAAAATTAAACATCACCTTAATATATTTTATTAGAATTGACTTACTGGTATTGAAGATGTGGACTGTTCAGTCTGGAGCATGCCTTTAGTAGAATGTTATACAGGCAGTACTCTTCCTCTTGTCCACCACCACCTGTTTGTTGCCTATCCATCCTTATTTGACTAGCTTTTTTCCTTGCCGCTGACTTCTTATCGTTCCAATACAAAAAAAAAATATTCTATGTTTAAATATCTATATTTCGCATAATCATAACACAATAAATGTCCTATGTTATAATTAGAGCCAATGTACATAGGTACTGGATATTTCAGTTTGTTCTTAAGAAACAGTCAAAGTACCAGTAATGCTTTATACCTAGGTACATGTTGTTAACAAACCTTTGACCATTGCTTCCAACTTTAGAAGTTGCCACTTCCATCACTGTTAGGCTTGCCAGCTACTTTTTGCTATGCCGCTCTTGTGCGATTTCTCGCATATGATGTCCGAGAGTGCCCTGTGGCAAGCCAACGTCGCTCTTCCAAACTCTCTAATAACATCTCTCTACTTGCGCACGAGATGGGATAGCACTTCTTGGCATGCCTATAATACACAATGTTACGTTACAACAATAATATATACTTAAAATATTAAAATCATATCAAAAGTGTTGTATATACAATAAAGTTAAAGGTACATATTATTGTAAAACAATAGTTAACTATGTAATTAACTTAAATTTTATTATTATCTCGTGGATCATACAATATTACTGAGACACATTTATTAATAACCATGTAATAAGTGAAAATGTCATAATACTCACATTAGTCAGAGAAATACCTATGTTCAATGCACTCGCTAATGCAAATAATAAATATCCTATGCACCCAAAAGTTTAAAAACTTTAAAGAATTAAGAAATTCAAGTGATTATATTAGCGTCGCGATTGTTGACATTGTTGTGTGCTAACTTTTTTTCATTGCTTGAAAAGAGCAAAGGAATCGTCATTCAGCCTTAAAATGTAATATGAAATATGCAATAAGCTCATATAATTATGATATTGGTTATAGTTTTACTGTATTCCTTAAAATATTTAAATATAGACCTATAATATATATTTTAAACCCATAAAACTCTAAGTCGAGATTGATCGATTATAATTTATAGAATTTGTTTCAAGCCCTACGTTCGTCTACGAAACAGCGACGGGAGGTTACAGCCTTGGGTTCGACGACGACCACAAGCACGTTAGTGAATACGGTTTGAATCAGCGCTACACGCTCGGTCGATCTCAAGGCTGTCTCGTCGACGAGCTCGTCGCAGCTTACAGCCATGAAATTGTCTTTTAGAGAATAGCACTGCAGAAGTCTGTAATTTCTTGCCAACGCGCAACGTCTTCCCAAACTAAGGTAATTTTGCACTTTGTAGGGTTTTTTATGGAAGTCGGTTATATTTTTTTGTAATTATCTTTACAATTTATTTTCTGGTTTTCGGCAGTATAAGGTCTAAATCAAAATCATGTCTAAAGTTTTCATGGGTTTCATCTTCGTAGTTTAAATGGCGGCCGGTGTCAAATATAACCAAAGTTTAATGGGTTGCTTTTTACACGGGCAACTTTATGTAGAAGCTCTTACAATTAATGTATTCTTCCTTTTATCATATATATATCTCGATGCTTTATAAGGCATAATATTGGTAGGTATATATGATATCTTCAATACCAAGTTAAGAAATTCTAAATTTACCACAGAGAAGAACACAAGACTTAGAAAAACTAACTTCAAACTTCACCTACTAATCTCAGATATACTTTAGATAAAATGGTGATATGATGTTACAAGTTGGTATTCTAAGACAGACGCAAAATAAAATGGACATAATTATGGCTGTTTGGTTAGATAATCAGCCTCGAGCAGGCGCTTTTATTTTAATTTGTTCTCAAAAATCAAAGTGACACTTCGTCGCATTGTCATTATGAACCATGAAGACGCAGTGATTGCAGTCGAAAGGGCCGTGGTAGAGAACCCTAGGTAAGGAAAGCGTTACCAGGCAAGATCTGATGATTCTTCCTTTTCAATGAAGGAGTGGCAATTACACCTTTCCTAAGCGACATATTACCTATTGTTTTCCGACATCCACGCGAACGAAGTCGCGGGCACAGCTAGTAAATAAATAAAAAAAAAAATCTGCTAAGTAGGTATATCGTATGTGACTGTAACCGATTCAAATTTATGTCCAATAATCGTTTTTTTTTCCTATTTTATCGTTCCGTACCCAAAGGGTGCCAACGGGACCCTATTATTAAGACTCCACTGTCCGTCCATCTGTCACAGAGCTGTATCTTTTGAACCGTAATAGGTAGACACTTTATATAACAATAATATATGGCAGTATTTACTATAGCAGCAGAACCCTTTATGTGCAAGCTCGACTCGCAGTTGGCTGCTTTTTTTATAAATCGGTTCAAGTCAGCGTTATTTGGGAAGTTCTTTGATTTTCATAGGCCATTCTCAGACCCTAGCAATATGAACATGAATATGAGGAAGTATGGTGTTGTCATTCACTTGCTTACGTAGATGTTGAGATAGCGGAGAGAAATATCACCGCTCGAAAAAAAAAAAACTGTTTTGTATTTGGGGTAACAACTAAGTTATCGCGTAGGTTTTGACCTATTACCGCTGTATTCTCAATTTATTATTATTTTTTACTAACAGCTTTGTATTTAATTTAGTTGATGTTAAATATCAAATATCAAACAAGTAACTCATGACATTTCTTTCTAAGTAACATAATGGACAGTAAGACGCATGTCGGCTAAACAAGTGTATTCACCTCGGATCAAAAGATATCCGGACTGCCAAACAATATGGCACTGACACAACTAAACTTTGGGATCACAATATGTCTGTTATTTATTTTCTGTATGTACTTATGTAGGGAATAATTGAATAGGAAGCTTTATATATTTTTGAATATACATTTACATCCAAACAGCAGCGAGTAGGAAGCTTTATTTATTTTTGACTTAAGAATAATTGGAGAACGAATTTTTTTTTTGACAGGATAATGACGAGCTAAGTCGGTTGTGTTATTTACCTTATTATTTTATATTTTAAAATAAAATACAATTAAAGTTGAATTTTAGCAGTGGTGGCCCAGTGGACATCGACCCTGACTTACGAATGATGATAAGCGTTTGTTTTTTTGCTGTATATTACCCTATTTGCCTTATTAAATAAAAAAATTCTAATCATAATATAACATAATCGTAAAAGTGATGGCTCAGTGGTTTCGGCCCCGGTCGTAAGTTCAGGCGGGCACTAAACCTTGTGTATTTAATTTCATCACTACTGCTCTCAGGACGGTGAAGGAAAACATCTTGAGGAAACCGGCATGCCCTAGAATCAAAAGACATGATTGTGTCATGTCCGCGTGGTGGATTACGGCCCACTCCCTCTCCTAACAGTGGGAACATTATAGGCTTGATTATGCATACAATAGGTACATAGGTAAAAAAATACTTTATTTAATAAACGTTTATAAAAAATTATGACAATTCTGTCTCACGATTGACATTAACAGAACAATGTTATAAAATAAACATGTTATGTGGTGCAAGTGGGCCTTGTCTCATCCTTAATAATATGTCACACTACCCACACTCATTCCCTACGATATTTTTTCAAAGGTCAGACCAATAGGCAATGGTGCAACACTAGTAAGTAATAGGGAAGCAACCTATTACGCCATGGACTAGTCTTTAACACTACACTAGACTAGGAAATCTGAGCGAATTGCTATTGTTAGCAAAACAGGCGTGAAGCTGCTGCTCATTCGTAGATCTTTGACAGTCGTTACGGGTCGTCAGAAGCCCGAAATTCTGACAACCAGTCATACCAAGGAGTATCGTATTACCCAGTAAGTCGCTCCATATAAAATACTGGTATTCAGATGCATCCGGTTAGACTGGAAGCTGACCCCAACATTGTTGGGAAAGGGCTGTGCAGATGAGATGCTGTGGTTTTCACGACTGGATTTCCCAAAAGGTTAGGCAGAGGTGTACAGTACAACCACGTTTCGCTGGTTATGTTTAAGTCCTTCGTTGAGTTAAATAACATACTACCTGCGGCTAATGCCAGCAGTTTCACTCGTATCCTTGAGAAACTGCGCTATACTCAATAGCGCTCTGATAAAAATATAATTCTAAGTATCGACCTAAGTGTCGATCCAGGAAAGGGTGTCCCTTTCATTTAAAAAAGTCCAGCCGCTTATGCGTGATTGAGTAACTCAATCAACCAGACAACCAATTTTCATCAGTTAGGTACCTACTTTTAAATTCTAGACACTAAAATGACTACGACACTACGCAGATGATTAATTTCCTAGTTTCCATTCTCACATCTATCAAAGTGATAATATAATCAGCTGTTGTTTATTTCTTCTCTGCTCACCAGAGTTGCGTGGTCAACTCATTAAAATTGTTGCATCGATATGCATTTATGTACTTATGTTGCCGCAATGTCTGTTTATTACGAGAGGTATGTGTGCGTGGCTAAATCGATATACCTAACCGAGACATAACCTGCTATTATTTCAATTAACCCTTATCCTAATTTATTTACAGAGCTGTGGCGGCCCAGTGGTAACGGCCCTGGCTGGGTTCACGGTCATGGATTCGAACCTAGACAGGCACTTTACTTTGTGTAAATTATTTCATCACCACTGCTCTCAAAACGGCGAAGGAAAACATCGTGCGGAAACTGGCATGTCCTAAAACCAAAAAATTCGAAGACATGACACATGAATAACCCATCATCTGCCCAGCCTTTTTCCAACTATGTTGGGGTCGGCTTCCAGTCTAACCGGATGCATCTGAATACCAGTATTTTATATGGAGCGACTTACTGGGTAATAAGATATCCCTTGGTAAGACTTGTGGTCAGACTTTCAGGCTTCTAACTGCCCATAACGACTGTCAAAGATCTACAAATGGTATTTTTTAAGACCATGTAACTCAAAGATTTGTTCCACATTCGCTTCACAAAGTTTGCCCCACATTTAATATTCCTTATTCGTCCCACATTTCATTCCTTTGAATCAATCAGTAAACTTACAAAAGAATCGCTCATGTTTGCGAATCTACTTTATTTCTCAGTAGCAGCACGGATTCTGGAATTGTGCCCGGTTGATGGCAATAGGCTCGCCTCCTATTATATGGGACTTGCAAAATGTGGGTGTTACTGTAGGTACAATCGCGGCCTTTTCCGCCTTATAACTTAATATTTTTTCCGCTTAAATCCTGCAGCTGCGCCAAGCAAGACACGCCCCCTTAAAGTTTTCGTCTATTAGGTAAGAGATAACGCAATTATTTGCAACCTGCACTGCGCAGCTTAGTGACGCATCACGTGTACTCCTTATGTGAATTTTACGGACGAACTATTTTACCTTGGCGCGCTTACTAGAGAGCGCTTTTATTTTTTGAGTGCAAGCAAAAATGAACTTGGTGGTGGTCAGGCGGGAGTGTCCGTGATAGTACCTACACCTAAGTCCTTTCCTAGGACTACAGACGTGTTTTGATGTATAAGTACCCTAAATAAAGCAACAAGAATATGAAACCGGCCACTATTACCGTAAAAACCTATCATCAAGTGTTAATATCAATTTTCAATCCACTCCCATGTATTAGCCACACCAGTGACCATCTGAGACGGTAATAAAGCAGCGTCCTCACAAAGTGAGACAGTATAAAAGTAAGGTGTGGTTATTTCAATAAGTAACTTTATTGTATCGTCGGGAAGTACGTAGGTTAACGAGCTCAGCCCTCTCTTTATAGCCATTTTTATGGTGTAGTGTAGTCTATGCTTGCTTACTCATGCTGCTATCTTTAGTAGAACACATCAGGTTTTAATAGAATGATAGAGATTCCTAATAAAATCATTCGATACGTGAAGTGGTTTGTCAACAATGTTGATACTACTGGTTAATAGTAAAGTGCAATTGTAGAAATTGTGATTTCAGGCTCAGTTTTACATTTGTCGCTAATATTGTATTGGTATAGTTGCAGACAGGGATATACATACCTAGCCGTGCTTTTAAGTGATCCTTAGCGTATCTATGACAATCTAAATGGACTCGGCCCAGAATTCGGCTACGTGTTTGGCGCCATCACTAGCGTCCATCAATTCCTGTAACGTGCAGCTGACAAGTCACGTAGGACATGATATTAACTGTCCCATCGTTTTGTGGAACAGCACTACATTCACACTCCAAGGCCAACCTGGGTTCGGAGTCTGTTTAAAGACTTCTAGGTTACCCAAGGCAACTAATGTACAGGTGAGAGATCGATCCTTAAAGGGGTGGCTTGAAGTGTTGAAGTTTGTATGAGAATATACGAAATTGACGAGGAAAAAGACGCAGACAAAGCGTTTGTTCGTTATATTTTCATAATATTGTAAATTGAAAAACACATTGGTGATTACCGTCACATAAAGACTTTTAGCATCCAACACAGTGGTGATATAAAAGCATTGGATACTAAACGTAATAAGGATGTCTCTTTTGGAGCAGCAATTCGTCATTAGAACCTAATATCTTCTAAAATAAACGATACAACCGTATTTACCCGCCTGCCCTAATAAGGCCAAGTACTTCTTATCAATACAACATTAATTTTAACATCTTCATCTTCCCTTAATATGGGCCTGCCAAATTATTCAGTCAAGCTACAATGAACGGCCTTCGGTGTTTATTGTTATAATCACCATTTTTTCCAGAAATGGCAAACATTCATATTATATCGTCGGGTTATAGACGTCACACAGAATGAGATGGCCCGTTCTGGGTCGAAGTAGATATGGCCCAGGTTGACCATGTTTGAACTACATAGATTAACTCCACCCAAATAAGCCATAAAACATATTATTGTCATCATTGTCAATACAATTTTTGCTATCTACTAAATGGGCCCGCTCTTGACCTCGATCACGCCTGATAGAAAGCGATGGATGAGGTCTATGATGGAACGGGCGTGCCCAGAAGATGCCTGTTCACTCTTGCTTTGAAGGCAGACGGTCTTCTTTTAATTTGGGCAATGTCATTTTCCAATAGCCGTAAACCACCAGTGCAGAACATCATTCCATTAAGTAACCTACTTATCTCTCAGGGTAACTTTTTCATATAAAAGTTTAGATTAAGTAGTTTTATCCTGTAAGCAAAAACAACGTTCAGTGGGTCACCATAAGGGTGGATTTACAAGTTACTGATAAGTATCCCGTCAAGTTTGACTTAATTTTGTTACTAAAGTTTGATTATTTATTTTATTATTCTCCTGTCCTTATCCAAATTTATATGGGGTTGGCGCAACATGTCTTTTTTATATTCAAATTAATTTATTAAAACTTACACATAGTTCACAAGTCCTGTAACTCGTGTATAAGCGGCGAGCGGCGAAAAAATCTACAGTTAGGTCTTTTGAAACCGACGCGCGACGTAACGGGTAGGCGTGGTAAGCTAAGTGGATAGTCGGCATCTCGGTAGTCACCCCCTTTCTAACCTACTCCTATAGCCATCAGTTTGACATATTTATTTGTGGTTAGATATTAATGTGGTATCAATTGATTGGTTCTGCCACTGCTCTTTACTTTTCTACGATGTAAGATTACTATCTTATACAGAAACGTAATTATAAGCTAGATCAAAATAATGCGTAGCATTTGATGCGACGTACAGTCACCAAAAGAGACAACCCTGGTTGCTTATCTTCTTTGGTGACCCTACGTGTTAATTCAGGAAAATTTTCATTGATGATTTCAGTCATAGATGATTTGCTAAATCTTACATCATACGATCATCAATTATTGTTACGATACATTGTTATCAAAATTATAATGCAATCTAATTAATTTTATTGTTTATCTGGCGCCTTACTACCGTGAGCACATAAAAACGCTATAACCTATTGTTTTAATACAATGCCAACTAAATAGTATTATCTACTTACATAACTATATTGTTTAATCAAGTGATTAGAACTAATATAAACACAATTTTCGCACGTCCTAAAGTGTAGGCTATAAATCGTGGCATTAAAGAATTGATCAAACATCTCGTCGCCGCGCCGGGGTCACTCGATAACAAGAGTGATTCGATAGTTGGATGCTTCATAAAGTGATATTAGACAAAATTACATAAACAATTGTTACCTCAAGACGTTAAATCCTCGTGGCACTTGGTGTTAGGAAACTTCACGAGAACAATCACTGATACTCACTGTTCACCTTCTATTTATCGTTTTATGTTTGTAATTATTTTATTATCTCGATAAGTTTAGAAGTTTGCGTGGAGCGTGAGTGTGGAGAGGAGCGAAGTGCGCGCGACCGCGTCCCGTCAACGCTCGAATTCGACTGAGGCGCTGAGACAGATTCGTCTATATAGGGGGAAATTCAGTGGTAGTTCGCCCTTTGGCTTAAAATTCACCTTTTATTTAAATTAAAAAAGACCACATCTTTAAAGGGTGGACTAGGCTCAATGTGAAAAATTTTCATTTTATAACTGATCAGACAGCTGCTGGGGAGTGTGTTGCGCCACTTCTTCTCCCCAGCGAAAGCACTAGGAAGTGGTTAAGGGCGGGCGTTTTGGGGGACTGTCTTTTGTAATTTTGACGTTCGAAAAGTGCTGGTGCTCAGCCTAGTTTGAATAAATGACTTTTGATTTTGATTCTTTGAGTAAAAAATAAAAATTGGATGTAGGTATATTTTTTTAATATACGAGTAGGTATGATACGACTTGTGTGTGGTGGTATGGCGATTTAATTTGCGTTAAGAACCTCTGGTAGGTATACCAAAGGCAATTTTTGTTTATTCCTCATGATGAAACTGACATAGCGACCGTTTCTTAGAAATTTCCGCGCTTAGCGGGTTTTCAAGTGAGGGGAGCATCGCTTGCGCCCCTCAATTTTTCCAGCGATATTTCTTGTTAACATAATGTAGGTAGGTACCTGTATATACTTTTAAATGTATTTCCGAAATTCGTGTTCTCGGATATAATATCATACCCGCCGAAGTAATTGGAAAAGTATGTCATACTTTTTGAGATTTCCACAACTTTTTCCATTTTATTTAGTTGGTCTTCCATTTATTTTGTAGATAACGCGAATGCGTCAAGAAGCACTTTTCATTGTTGTACCTACGTTACTTCACGTTGAAAGGAAAGTGTTTTTAATGACGTATTTCTTTAATCAGTTACTTCTTGTTTTTTTTTAATAGGTAGGTACATTTTTTTCGAGATTTTTATTATTATTACTTTTATACGGTTACTCACTCACTCAGACTCAAGCATTACTTAAAACTAGTTTCAACTAATCAAAATGCTATAAATGAGTTTTAAGTAATGCTTGAATCTTGATTAAGGTGTTGTAATACGGGCCTAAGAGTAGAAGGTAATATTTTTATATTCTCTTTATTAGGAGACTGAAGAATGGCGCGTTTTTGTTTTGTTTTGACATCTCTGACACACAAAAACATAATGGCGTAGTCGTCATGGAAACGATATTTATGGAATGTTTTTTTTTATTGCTAAATGGGCCAGCCCTTGACCTTGATCACGCCTGATGTAAAGCAATGGATGAGGTCTATGATGGAATGAGCGTGCCCAGAAGATGCCTGTTCACTCTTGCTTTGAAGGCAGACGGGTTAAATGTGGGAGAGGACGCAGAATATGGCAGAGAGTTCCAAACCTTAGCTGTACCTACGCATATGTATGTTCCTACGCTTTTCAGTATGACGCTTGTTTCGTAAAATAAGTACCGTAAGGGCTAATCTTACTATTTAATTAGTTTTAAATTCGTCCCTAAATAATTCCGATCCAACTTGTCCCTTGCTGCCTTCTCACGGCGACCGTGACGCCCTAAGCCGAGGTCCGTAACCCACAGGAGGCCTTAATTTATTGAGGCATCTTCAGGCAAGCCCGGTTAAGCAGACGAAGACTATAACCTTATAGGCTGAAATACGAGATGCCATTGACAAAAAAAAAAAAAAATGTTACGATTTAAATCTTTGCCCTAGACATAGGTAGTTGGAATGTGTCACGTGCATGTAATTTCGCCTACATCACCCTTCAAACTGAAAACCAGCAATGCGGAGGTCGGCAAAACGTGTAAAGTATCAAAGTTTACACTTTCCGAAGCTTATAACAAAGCGGCCACTTATTCGAAAAAATTTCTAAGAGTCGGGAGGGCTAGCACTCCTGACGACATTAGTATTGACACCAGGAGTGCGGGAGTGACTCTCGAGAGATCAAGGCGACCCGAAGGACCTCTTGTCAAACCCGAAGATGCTGGGATGATACCAAGAGGCTTTTGACAACGCGTGCGCTACCGCAATGTTGATGGCAACACCGGATCATTAGGAAAAAGTCGGTTACGAAATTTTTATTTTATTTTTATCGGTTGAAAAGATCGCATGGGCTAATTTCTTGAGATTTTGGTACGATGGCACATATTTTTTGTTATTTTTTTATTGATCATAAAAGTACAAATTAACAAAAAGTTCTTATTGTAAACTAGAGCAATGAGGCCTCTCTCTATTTTAACACTTTATTTTTGACTTCTCTTGATACGACTTTGTCCGTGTGAAATTTCTTCTTCATTTTTGCTCATGTTATGAAGACCGTATCGTGATGTTAAATAACTTATAACTTTTCTCAAGAATTGGGCTATCAAGTGCAAGAAGATTTTTTCAAATTCGACTGGTAGTTCCAGAGATAAGTGCGTTCAAACAAACAAACGAACAAACTCTTCAGCTGTATTATTAGTACAGATTTGCTGCAATTAATGGAACTTCTAAATGTGGAATGTACCAAATTTTACTAACTGTGAATGACATTTTATTACCCGACATTGAGGTTATGTTGTCTTACTAAGTAGACACGTTATGTTGTCTTCTTATGACAAATAACAAAGGGGCCAAGTGAGTGTCAGATTCGCTCAAGAAATATTTAAAACTACATAATACATTATTTAAATAGTTTAGTAAAAAAAAAAACACTTGTATAGGAATTTTTTTAAATTTTTATTAAATTTTTATTATTTGTAGTTTTTACTATTACCATAACCGAACAACCATAAACCACCATAAATCATAACCATTAACTTCAATGATCTCTCATGTCTTCTCTATGACGGTTTAAAAGATACAGTCATGTGACAGAAGGTTGGACGGCGGGACCTTTAGTAATGCGGTGAGCAGCTAATTGTTCTTATAGTCGCCGGCAGGTAACTGGGCAAGGTTTTGGCGTAGTGGGAGTAAGTAAGTTAGCGTAACAAGAAAATTGTCACTTTTGTTGTTTGTCATTATACCATGGTTATTGCCATACATTATTTTGAACCAATTCAAAATTCTTTAGATAGCTTAACCAAAGAACCTAATATTATTGTGAGTGAGTTACGAAATATGGTTATAGGATTAACCCGCAGGCCATAGTAGGGGAAAAAAAAACTAAGATAGAGAAAGAGTATTTTATTCTGTATTGTAGGTACCTATTGACAGAAACATGGATTCTTATTTAATTTAATATTTCAATAAAATTACAATTCAGATAGAGCTTATAGTTTGGATAGAGTGTTAATATCTGACAGTCACCAACCTCACACACAATAAAAACATCTTTAAAATTTACAATTTTTTAGTGAAAAGAATAAATAAATATTACAAATGCAGTAGTAACTGGTAAACATATTGAAATACAATACAGTGTAATAAGGTCCAAAGATAGCGGCATTTATCAAATTGTTTATCTTTATTTAAATTATCATTTTAGACCAGTACGCAGATCAAGTAGTTGGTTATTGCAAATGTTATAATTGCTCGTAGAACGTTGGTCATCATGAATCTTCTAAAATATGGCATGGCGGATGGACTTTATCTGAAGAGAAAGAAAATTATTTTATTAGTTTGCTAGCTGTGACCGCGACTTCGTTCGCGTGCATGTCTTTGTCTAAGTTGCTCCTTATAACATCAGCTATCTACCAGTGAAAATCCCGTTAAAAAGGGGCTAGCCGTTTCGGAGATTAGCCGGAACAAACAGACAGACAGACAGACAAAAATAAAAATAAATGTTTTTTTTTGTTATAAATAAGGTATAAATGTATTTTCATATCTCTATAATAAAAACTATTATTTAGACATTACAAACAAAAATAAAAAGTGACTTTAATTTATAATATGTACTTATAGATATGTACAGATATCTAGAAGATAAAAACTATTTCCTACTTTATGGTGGGCAGTACGCTGAACATTAAATAGATAAAATATACTATGGGCATCCTACATGGTTCTAACACATACTTAAACATCACGCCTTGTTTCCCGAAGGCTTAAGCAGAGGTGTGCCTATAATATATTACATAGTATACAATTGTGAAATTTGAATCACTGTTTTCCTCTGAAGGGGTCTTGTACTCATCATTATGAACAACTTTTACTATGGGACCAGACCAGAAATCGTTATAATAAAATCAGCTGTTCCCTACATGTATGTTCGCATAACTCGTCAAAATGTAGGGAAAAGCAGATTTTTTTTTCGCGATTTCGTGTTTGGTTCCATAGTAAAAGTTGTTCATAATGATGAGTACGATAACCCCTTAAGAGAAAAACGGTCCTTAAAATTTCACCCTGTATAGAAGATACTTGTAGCATTCATGGGATTGAAGACTTTTAAAAATAAAAGGACAAGATCAACAAATTTCAAACTACACATTAATTTCATAAAATACAATAGGTCATCATAATCAGCTTTTATCTTTCCCACTGCTAGCTAGGACACAGGCCTCCTCTCTGTGAGAGGCAGTGGGCCATTAAATACACAAAGTAAAGTGAATGCCTGGGTTCGAACTCACGACCTACAACACATACGTCGGGCACGATACCATTAAATACAGTAGGTACAACCTAATATAATTTTTTTTTAAAGTATTTTTTTTAATACCTTATATTCACTGAAGTATCGACGTATATACGCAAACACTTAGGTACGCCTGCTAATGTTTTTCAAGTTATGAAAAACGAAGCCTGGCTGCTGTAACAACTTCCTTGGATCCTCGCTCCACTTATAAAACCAAGAAGGTCTGACTTTTCTGACTACTTGATGGATGGTAACCGATGTCACTGCACAAGATTAAAGATGGAAGTAAACTAAAAACAAAGGCGTTCTGTTTATTTATATCTCATAATTAATGTTATATTAGGGTTCCGCATTTAAAGCAACATTGGTTTGTAAACGCGAAGAAATAAAGTTCACTATTTTATGTTTATCCAATCTTACTTTTGTGTTGATAAGTTTTATTATTAATAACGATTTTGTTGAATTGTTAAAATAATAATTTTGCCATGTACCTTTACAAAGAACGAGGAAAATTGTTCCACCTAAAGTTTATCTAACTGTAGAAACTAGCAGGGGGAACAAGATGAATCAGTTCCTAAACAATCATAATAGCTATCAAAATATTGGTAGCATTGCGGAGATTAAACATTTATGACGTTAGTAGTTGTGTTTTGGTTTGAACATTGAACGTCGGATTGGTCAACAAACTTTCACTCTAAACATTAGAGCAAGCTTTGTTTGATCCCTATCAACGTCAGATCAATCAACCTGCCTAGGCTTTTCCAAACTAGGTTGCGGTCGGCTTCCAGTCTAAACTGCGAGGTAATTGCGTAAAACACTAACAATGCAATGGCTTTAATTTTGACAGTTTAACAACATTTATTGTGTTATTTACGTTGTTGAGCAGACTAACTTTTTACGGTTCAAAATCATTCAGATTGTGATCAAAAGTGTATTACTCAATTAGGCTGTAGATTCAGCTGAATACCAAGATCAGATTCTAGGCAAACTATTGGGTATGATAAGATAAGTACTAAGTACAGCAAGGTTTGAAGAAAGCGTAAGTTATTCGTCGTACGAAACCATCGGAGCTAACGTCTGACACGAACTTGACCAGTTTATGAATAACTTAATGAGTGATAATACCCATTAGGTTATCGGTACTTATTATCTAATTATAGTTTAACAACAGTTAATCGCATTGTGTATTTGTTTTACAAATTGTAAAAAAAAAAACAGATGTTTCCAAGTACAAGAACAACAACAGCCATAATTAATGTAGACTATTGATTTATTTTTACAATTGATGGTATATAGAGCATTATGATTTACTAACTGCGCCTCGCGGTTTCACCTGCATAAGTGTCGATCCCGTGGGAATATCGGGATAAAAAGTAGCCTATATGTTAATCCAGGGTGTCAGCTTGCGCACAGCACCATGCTTCTTTTAGAGGGAAAATTATTTTGCATGCACAGATTGTTTTTTTTTTTAACGTTAAGTTATTGAAGTTGAGTCCTTGACTCGGACAGCAGGTTAAGCCGTTGGTCCCGGCTGTTATTCGTAGATCTTTGACACGGAAAAGGCTAGGCAGATTGATTTATGTTGAAACAATGAGTGTGTTTTGTAAACCTAAAAGAATAGGGTCATTATAAAATATGTATAGGGGATTTATCGAAACTAATTAACCAAATTTCGATTTACCCAGCGGCGCTCATTTGTTTTGAAATCGATTCATAAATTGTTACTTTCTAAATTGTAAAGTAGATATAACTATCAATTTGAATTCTTGTCCGTATATTCGAATAATAACTGTCATTATTTGACATTTGTTTGCAATGTCTCTAAAACGGAAAATTGACGTAGTGTATCAATTTGTTGAACAACTAATTTTCCTGAATGTACTTACAGCACTTTTATTATTAAACTAGCTTCTGCCCGCGATTTCGTCCGCGTGATATTTCTTGTTCCCAGACCCACCCCGTCGCAACTCGCATCGCATCGCCTGCCCACACTATTACTTCGTTTTCGTTTAGCGTTCTTTCTACTTGGGCCCTAAGAGTAATATGCTTTAATGTGAGATTAGCGCGTTTAAACAAAAACCAAAAAACAAATAGGTACTCTTCAGCACTATTATTGGTATATGGATTTCGTGCTTCGTAGGAACATAAGTTTTCTATTTCTCATTTCGCGTCTGTAATAATATTGAACCTACGCTCTGTTCAAAATTCGAGTCGAATGGTTTTTAATACAATTTCAGTGCCCCGTAACGTTGGTCTCCTTGTTGCAAGCGCGACTGCTCAGCGTGTAGTCATACTGGTTCTATGGGTCTTCGGGTTCGATTCCTAGGTTGGGCAAAGAGATATTTGCTGTTTCCATTAGGAATTTCTTAGTAACATCCCGGAGTTTGGAAGTTAGTGGTGTCATACCACCGTGCCTCAGAAAGCACGTTAAGCCGTTGGGGTCACTGGGTCGTCTACGAGGTGGAGTTATAGGAGTTATAGTATACGCTTAGAGGCACTATGAGAAGCAAAGAAAACCAACAAAACTTTTTGGGTTAAAAATAAAATTAGGACAGTTTTTTCGGAAATCTACCAATAATTTTAGTAGAAACCATTTAGCTTCTAAGAAGCATGGTCCTACGATGCACCGTTTCCGAGTTAGGGGAGTCGTATAAAAAATAAAATAAGGCTCATAACTCGGAAACAGTGCATCGTCGCTCCAGAGCGCCCCTTAGGCTACACCTTAACCCACCTTTTAAAATAGTTATGTGTCTTTTTAGATGAAACTTTGAATAGGTAAAGAATCACTAAAATTATCAAAATGAGTCTTATATGTGTGTAAGTATGTATGTATACTTACTTTCTACAAGCTCTAGAGAATCCTGCTACATAATTCAGCGGCTGTATATAGTGCAGTTGCATTATACGGAGCACTTGTTGATCAAGTAGCAAACAGCTAAGTTCTCTAGGGACATGCTTCGATAGCGAAGTTAGTAACTGTGATTGCCTGTAATTACGACGCGGTAGCGTGCCGGTATGTCGCTGTTGTAGGGCAGATAAAAGTTTTTGTTAAAGACTAGGTTTTTAGGAAATAAGGTGAATACACAAATAGATAGATTAACCAATGAATAAAAGTGTAGCTGTAGTATTCACTTCAGGTCTGTGAACTGTGTGCCAGAATAACGATTATGCTGTGGAGTCCTGATACAGCCAGAAGGCGTTGCTCCAGACCCAGTACATGGTGGCGGGATGAGCTGGACAAAACTGTTGGCTCGAAAGTGCTGGAAGTCATTGGGAAAGCCTTTTACCCAGTACCCAGCAGTACGATGATGTAACAGTAAAGTTTTGTGAACGATGCATTAGAAAGAGTGGTTGGTATGAAATAAAAAAAAAATTGGGTATAAAAAATTGCAGCTTTTCCTACAAGCCCGTCATCAATGCTCGTACCTTCTCTTTTGACAAGAGGCGTTTGCACTGCAGTGGGACAATAGTAGGCTGGTATCATTTGTATTTTATATGAAAATACCTGCAGAAAATTGTCTCTCTACGAGTATGTCATGTTTCCAATATGACTCGTCATTTAACCCAAAGTCTACTTATTCTCTACCCCTGCGGCATAGTAACGTCGTGCGTCGTGGAACTCCCAGAGTGAAGGCACAATCCTAATTTGTCACACTTGACCCAAATATATCTAGTTCACCAAACAGTTTTTTCTCGGCATTTTTGGTAATGTTGCGCACAAAAAGCACCTTGGTTATATTAAATGTGTTTACTGCTAAACGAATTTAAAACGTCGTTCTGTTTCAATCAATCGTTTTAAGATGTCAGATACAGAATGCTTTATATAATTATAAAAACTACACGTTTAGTGATTTGTGGGGCAAGTGGGCCTAAGACAGCGGACAGCGTGTGGTGCTAGTGGGCCTAAGACAGCGGATAGCGTGTGGTGCCAATGGGCCTAAGACAGCGGACAGCGTATGGTGCAAGTGGGCCTAAAACAGCGGACAGCGTGGACAAGTGGAAAGTATTACAAATATTCATGATAATTATGTGTCAATAATACGATCGAAAAACTTCTGAACTTCGTAATCCAAAATATAAAGATAATCGACGTGACTGAAAGCTCTGGAGTTTTTGTAAGATGTAAAACAAATAAATTAGGAGTACCTATAACTACGAAGATATTCACAAATACCTATGTGGATTAAGGCTAGTTTCATAGAAGAATGTGGAGTTTTCATGTGCAAATCTGGCTGACAAAATGCTCATGTGAGCAACAGTCTAAAATCTAAAATTTTATGACGGAGCTTGTGAAAGATTTTCATATTAATTGATAGGTTTAAAAAGTTTTAAAACTTAAATTCACCATTTTTGTTATAAAAGTAGCGTGTTAGCTAGATGACTATGACTAGAGACTTATGTGTATCCAGTTTCTTTCTGTTTTTGTTTTCTAACTAGAAATCTTTAATGAAAACTAGCTAGACGCTAGACGTCTTATCAAAATTTCAACATGGTCTTGAGTTAATAAAAAAATCCCATAAATGATAAATGATTTATTTCTGTAAGGAGGTTTGTTCAAACACTTTTACACGTCATAGAAAAAGCACTTTGTATTTTTCGAGAATTATCAAATTTTCCGGGCAACTTTTGCAATTTTTATTTCACATTTTAAAACAAAAAAGTCAGTACGGTCGGTTGACCCCCAGCAGGTTCTTTAAAAGCGATATTTGCACGCACACATACTCGTATATGTATAATAGAAAGAGGCAGAGAGAGAGAAAGTCGCATGTAGCAAAACGCTTTTTCCAGTTCAGTTTACATCCACCGCAAGGTCAAATCGGTCCAGCGGTTCTCAACAACGAACAGCATTTCATTTTTATGTTTTATTTATATAAATAGATTGCATCAAGTAAACTGCCAATGGTAATCTTAATATCCCCGATAAATCTGCATATTACAAACTCGTCGCATCTTTAATCTGCCGCCATTTTGGCTGACGGTCCGCAATTTACTTATGCGGCATCTGAAGGCAAAGCCGACCTTGATTTTTAATCAAGGTTGACATAAATTTGAAGAGTCCTCCGTGCATGGAAAGTGTTAAGATTTTCTTGAGATAATTAAGTTCTGAGTTCAGCTACACGATTACTGACAAATGCTTGCACTGACTGGACAGGCCCACTCAAATCTGTGTGCTGCTTTCCTCAAAATACCATTTCAGACACTGATCTACATAGTCCTCAAATGATCGGACCACTCAGGGTATCAGACCGGAATAAATCACCAAAATTATGTCTAGACTTCAAAAGAGACTTTTACTCCCAAGTTTGTTTCGCCATTTCTTTTCAGGAGTTAGAAAATAAATGACGACTATATCTAGCATTTTTTTTTATATGACGTGTAATAGTGATTCCATTATCCTATATACAAAATATAAAATTTAATTTTAAGATATTTTTTTGTGTCACGTAATTGTTTTACGTAGCCATATCAAAATTCTCTTGCCTCTCTATCTCAATTTATTTTGGGTCGGCACGTTTTTCTTCCATATATCTCCATTAGCCGTCATCTTGGAATTTACTTCCTTCCCAGCCATATCATATTTCACACAATTCATCTGTTTTGGTCACTTCTTTCTCCAAATTAAATAGTTGAAAGCATTTTCGTAAATTTTTTGGTATGCCAATGTGAAATGACTGACTCTGACTGTGACTGATGAATTTTATAAACCGCCGCATAAACCTCTTCGACTTCCAAAAAACACTAGAAAGTGAAAAATAACTTTAAGTTCGGAAGTCTGTGGCAAAAACTAAAATACTTATCCAAAGACACCGATTTCCGAAAACACTTGAATTTGTTTGGGCAGGGTAGGAATAATCCTTTTGGTACTTGTCTATACTTGTCTATACTTGTGTGATATGATGTTCAGTTGTTTTTCGAATGTTTCCTTACATTATCATCTTTATAAGAGTAATTTCAATGAGACATGAGACACTCGACTCCAACTACATACATATTATAATCCTAACTATTATATGTTATATGTTATTTAATATAATATCTAATATATAAAATTCTCGTGTCACAATGTTAGTTACCATACTCCTCCGAAAGGGCTTGACCGATTTTTATGAAATTTTATAAGCAGTACTTATGTTTGTGAATCGGCTACTATCTATTTTTCAGGTTTTTTTTGGAATCGAAACTTACGCAGGTGAAACCGCGGGGCGCAGCTAGTATAATATAATAATAATATTATAACCGATCATCCTGAAATTTTGCACTTATGTTGTCAAGTGTACAGAAACGCACATTTTCGCGCCTTTCATCCTGAAAAAAGTGCTGTTCCCGAGGAAAACAAGAATAACGTTATTATGATAATAGATGGCGCCACGTGTACAGTCAATTTTTATTTCCTTCACTTTTTTCTCCATTGCGTCACAGCCAGTAATTGCCCAGCTCCTTCAAACAAGTGTTCGTTTGGGAGTTTGGGAGCCGATTCTCCCCACAAGGGTCAAGAGCGCCATAGTACATACATTAACCCGTATTGGTTTCGGTACAAGCTACATATTATTGGTTGGGGACTCCGCACGTCATTGACCTCAATTTTAAATCGTCTTCAACGAAATAGACTTAGAATAAAAAGGATAAGAAGGCTCGGTACCTTCAAAATAAAAAAGGATAGGTACAGAGATACAATTTCTGATTATTAAAAGATAATAAAACTTGTGATTGGATGATAATTAAAATGTCAAGTTTTATGGTATACCTAAATAAAACTTGACATTTTAATTGTCATCCAAAACCATAATTATACACCATTTTGTATACATATTGATATTGATGAATATTATTTACAAAGTTACATAAATATTTACTTTAATTATTGTGAATGTGAGGTCACTCAAATCTGCGTGGTGCTTTCCTAAAAAGACCATTTCGGTCATCAATCTACTTGATCTTCACATGATCCGACCAAGATTATGTCTTAGTTATGACTTCAAAGAACCTCTGAGTTTGTTTCGGCCTTCCTTCTCAAAGTACTTAGATAGGAAACGCCGACCTCATCTAGCTTATTTTTTTTAGATATGACGTGTAAAAGTGATTCTGTTATCTTATTTACAGAATAAACAATTTAATTTCATCAGATCATCAGGCGTGTCAGTCTGATTAGATTGATCTCTCCGGAACACCAATTGCGTAATATACTTTTCATATGAAATTCGTCTGTTCGACAACGTAAATAACGCAATGAGTATTGTTAAATTATCAGGAAACTGACTGTTTAGGCAATAGCCACACACGATACCGATTTTATACTATTGTTTGTGGATGTTTATTATTTATTTATTTATTTATTTAAACTTTTCGCACAAAAAGGTACAAAGGCGGACTTAATGCCTTAGGCATTCTCTACCAGTCAACCAAGGGTGGTGAAGAGATTAGATGGCAGGTGCTTTGGTTGAGGAACAATGATTAAAAAAAATATTAAGACTAGGTACACAAATACATAAATAGTTTATATACACATATATAATATACATATACTTATAATATATGTGTCATGTCTTTTTAATTGGTCGAGGACTTGCCTGTTTCCTCACAATTGGCAGTGGTTCATTGCACAAAGCGATGCGTTTAACTTTGACACAAAGACTGCTAAGCCTACCAAACGGGGCAATTGCTTTGCAAACTTACACTGGTAATGCCGTTTGACAACTCTACAACATTCATTGCGTTATTTACGTTGATGACCAGACGAAATTTCCAAACATATGAAGGAATGGATTAGCAATTTGATTCAAAATTCTTAGGGGCTGAAAGAGTGTTACGTAATTAGAGTGCTGGTTTCGACTTTCGAGTGCCTTTTCTAAAACGTTTTTTTTCCGCATTATATGTTGTGAACCTTCTGTCAAGTTCTGTCGTATAGATCACATATTATAGTGGAGGATCTTAGTGTCTGTCTAGGCGTCAATTTAACGCTGCCTGGCAGCAACGTGATTATGTTGAATCTGTTGTTAAAGAACTAAATAGTTGAAAATCTGTTCCTGACTCAGAGGATTGCAAATTATTTTTGTAGCATGTGAATTATGGAAAGTAGCTTTGAATCAACAGATCAATTAAATACTTACATAGGTGACATTAGTACCTTTAATATTTATCTTCATAAATTGTTTGTGTAGCTAGTTTGAGAATTTACTGCTGTCCCTTGCGAATATAAGGATCTAACGTAAGACTTACCAACAAAGGGCACGCCGCGATAGCGGCGGTAAGGCCCCTCTTTGAGGAGTGGCTAGAGAGGCGTCACGGCGCCCTCACCTACCGCCTGACGCAGGTCCTCACCGGACACGGATGTTTCGGGAGGTTCCTGCACATAATCAGGCGGGAGGAAACGCCTGGGTGTCACCACTGCGAGGATCGCCCAGAGGACACGGTGGAGCACACGGTGGAGGTCTGTCCCGCTTGGGCAGAGCACCGCCGTGTCCTCGTAGAGGCGATCGGCAGCGGCGGCGACCTCTCGCGCCCGGCCCTGGTCCAAGCCATGGTCCGGGGCGAGAGGGAGTGGGAGGCAGTCACCTCCTTTTGTGAAGCAGTCATGCTAGCGAAGGAGGTGGCGGGATGGGCGAGGGAGAGAGCGGAGAGAGCCGCCCGTCCCAGCCGCCGCGGTAGACGCCCCGGGCGTCGGGAGCCGCGTGACGACTCCCGGCCACCGTAGGCGCGGGCCTGCGGGCGGCGAGTAATGGGTAGCTCGCCGTCCGATCAGGACCACGCCCGTGCCGGACGGCGCGTATGTGTTCCACACGCGCCTCAAAGAGATGTCAGCAGTTAAGGAGGGGCCCGTCAGGGCCGAAGCCTGCCGGGGCAGCGGGATTGTCCGAAAGGGTTACCGCTGCCCCGGAACATAAAGGGCTAAGGAAGGAACACGGATGGGTTTTAGTCAGTAAGAGTCTGACACTCCCTTCCGCTCCACCCAGAGCGGGAGAGGTCATTTGATGATTTCCCATCCTTACAAAAAAAAAAAGACTTACCAAGAAATGTTTATTTCAGATTTTTTAAAGTTTCTTTTGTGGCTGAGTTTTTTAAAGACCTACCTTTTGGTTATAGGTAGAAAACCTCATACTTATTGGCTTACATTTTAATACAATGATAGGCTGGCTCTAACATTTTATTCGACCGTTTAATTTTGCGGTCCATGATTCGAACATTTTATTATCATTGTTGGATTTATTATAAGACCATTCTGTAATAGTGTAGTGCCCCACTGTGCCTCCAATTGCACTTTAAGCCGTTGGTCCCAGCTGTAATTTGTAGATCTTTGACAGTGGTTCCGGGCAGTCAGAAGCCCAAAAGTCTGACAACCAGTATAGCCAAAGGGAATCGTGTTATTAGTGTGTGCCCACTAGTAAGTGGGCTGTGGTGGTCAGATAGGCTGTCGCTCCATTTAAAATATTGGTATTCAGCTGTATCCGGTTAGACTGGAAGCCGACCCCAACATGGTTGGGAAAGGGCTAGGCAGATTATAAATGTAGTGCTTATTCCAAGACCCATATTTTGCCTAAGAAGTGGGCCCTAAAACGTACGAGTAGCCACGACCTTATTAATATCCTAATGCTGGTTCAATGTAGTAAATTCAGAATGTTCTGAAACAGGAATATCGACAGAAATTGGTAAAATATTGGTCATTATTTAAATGAACGGTCTCGCAATGTCGGCTTTAAAATTCTGAATTGAGAACTACATTTAATCGAGGTGATCGTTTTCCATTTTCTAAATAGGATTATATTATGTTTGCCGATAATAAATGTATTTTCCTTCTTTTCTTTCTATAGATACGTGGATACGTGGAACCTATGTATTTCTCAGTTCCTTTGAAAAAAATATCTATCTTCATATTGTTCGTAGAATTTTTACGAGGAAGGATAATATTTTTCATCATATAGTATCCAAATGACGGAGTTTTGAAAGGTATTTTCAATCATGGCAATTCAAACAGTTTTTCATTTACTGCAGTACAATAATTATTAGATTGGCATTTACCTACCAATTTTCTCAATTACAACGAGGGACCATTTTCAAAAAATACTATATAATGTTTTATCTAGAAAACAGTGCTTTCTATGAACAGTGGCACAATATATCTTGAATACGTGACCAAAACACAACACATTCTGGAACGTTCTTATTTACTTCACGAGGAACTCTCCAATGACGGTAGTTCTGATAAATATTACCCTTGGTTTCAACCTAGCACTCATCACGAGTCCGCGTGATTTATCTCCTCCTGACTAATTCACCTTCAGGGATACCGACAATATTCCAGCACCAACGCAATTTAACAAACAGGCAACGTATCTGAAGAAATTTCTTATTCCGGATAGTCTAACGACCTAATAAAGCCTACAGTCGGTCTACGGGAGCGTTTTCACAGAACAATTTAGCGAAAGGTCGGGAGACTACGTGCTAAGTTGGCGAAGCTTATGTCCTAATTTACCAAAGGTACGGTTATAATGAAGTGTCTTTCTTTTAAAATTTTCAGGTTCTATCAAATGTATAGACGCTCATACATTTAGGCGAAATACAGATCAGCCGCAACGCATACCTTATGAGGTGGTCTTTGACAGTCACTTGTAAACTAGTACCTACTATGTAATGTAGTCAAGTAATAGTTTCGAAAGATATTGTACCGTGACAGCCGTTTTGTTGGGCCCCATGCTGCGGTCAGTAAAGAAGGAGATAGTGAACATATTACTGATTGATTGATTATTATTTCTGACTCGTTTAATTTGACTACTGGATCAAATAAGTGTATCCTAAATATTTTTTTGTGATTTGTCTATTGTCATACTCTGTCTACGCGGTAAGTTAAAACACTGTGATTCGGGTATCTACCGTGTGGATTCGGGCGTGATCGTGCATAGTGTAAAAAAAGTATTTTATTTTGGAACAAAAAGAAATGGAGATAGTAACAAGGGAAACGATGATAGCTACAAAAGTGAGGATAATAGTATTTGACAGTGGAGTGATAACGTACGTAATAGTAATGTTTATTAATGTTCGATGCCAGTAAATAAGCTTCTCGTGTGAAAATAAGATAACGGCGTATCAGGAATGTTGTCTAGATGCGTCAAGGCCTTGCAGGCAAGGTTTTGCAGAATATATTACTCCTGGAAGTCAAGAAAAATGCCCAATTATGGTACTAAAGCAGAATAATAATGCTTACGTACATGGCATATGTACATATTCCCCTCACTTCCATGCAGCTGACATTTTTTTTTGGGACAAAGAGGAATCCAAAAGTCGTCCTTGGTTTTGGAGCGGTATGGAAATGTTGTAACTTTGGATTCCCCCTTGGGCAACTGACTCTCATTCTGATGATTAAAAAAAACTTTTTTACAAAAAAAACAACCGACTTCTGAAATTAAAGTTATTTTTCGCTTTGTAGTGTTTTGTTGGAAGTCGGTTGTTTTTTTTTGTAAAAAAGTTTTTTATTTTTCACTTTTTAGGGTTACTTACCTCAAAAGGAAAAATCGGAACTGTTATAGGACCACTCGAGTGTTTGTCTGTCTGTCCGTCTGTCACATCCAATTTTCTCCGAATTTAATAATTTATGTAGGTGTTGTCTGAGAGTCATCACTTCATGCTGCTGAGCCGATGATAAGTGAAAGTCAAATACTTTTATTCAATTAGGCCTATTACAAGCTCTTTCGACAATTACAAGCCCTTACCATCATCAGATGCGGGACCTGTTCGTCCCGTTACATCATTACGAGAAATGGAATGATGAAGACGGAATGATGAGGTTGTCTTTAAAAGATCGCTCTTAGCGATAAGACCGCCCATTGTGTCACCCTTTGTACAGTTTCTATATTTAGGTCTGTAATTTATATGGTGTGCATAATAAAGAGTATTCTATCTTTCTATCTATCTAAGACGATTGTTTTCAAGTCCACGTCTATCCAAGAACTGCTAAGTAGTTTCTGTCGACATATTGCCGTATCTCCTAACTCCTAACAGTTAAGGACTGCTGTGGCTACCATCGACGGCTCGGTAGCATTATAGTCGGAGTAAAACGACAGCTTATGTGTAACTTAAATGACTAAAATTGGCGTCTTTTTGTTTTTTCGCGGCCATAAACCAAACCATGTTTTTCTAGTACAGAATAGTGTAACAAACGAAACTTATTTGACATGCATATCTCTAAATGCAGTCCGAAATGAATTATTAAGAAGTGTCATTTTACTGCAGCTAATTAAAAGTCGGAGTATAGGTAAGTGATGACTCTCAGACTCAAACACTTGAATCATCAATAGGTTTCATTTGATTTGAGAGAGTTCAACTAACACACTGTACAACACTGTACCTACCAAAGAGGATTTTCCGCGACTCTCATGGGATCCCTTCATCAGACTCTGACTTGGTGACAATGGGACCACCTCGAGAGCATACCGTTTCAAACCCTAATGTCAACTGCTCATCACCTGTTACAAAATATAGCTTTTCCCGATGCTGGGACGTTAATTGTTGAGGAGTTCTCCTGGTAAGAACTAGGAGAACTTGAGCTGATGGTGAAGTCACCGTCAGCTCCACTTCACCATACGCATTGCGACGAATATAAATTGCTTAGCAACCATATTAAAGCAATCGAATCGCTACCTGTGAAATATTTGTCATTAAGTAGTTCCGATGGCCATCTGCGGTCTTCATCATCAGTTCCACTTCACCAAATTATACTTTCTGAATGCAAATGCTTGAGTTGTTAATAAAAATACCTAAATTGCTATATGTATGCCTATAATATTATAGGAGTTTCCTCAATTCCTCATGGATCCCATCATCAGAACTGGATTTTGACAAAAATGGGACCAATCTTTAAGTATATCCTTTCAAATAAAAAAATAATTTTCCAAATCGGTTCATAAATGACGGCGTACTGAGGTAACAAACATAAAAAAAAAACACAACCGAATTGAGAACCTCCTCCTTTTTTGAAGTCGGTTCAATTCCTAGCAATAAAAAAAAACGATATAAAATTTACCGTAAAAATCGAGTATAACCGGGGTACTATAAGTAAAACGAAGTTACTGAGAAAAGCGAACAGGGCAGCTTAGAAAAGAAATTCATCCGCGTTTGCCTCTCAGAGAACATAAGACATAATATTATGGAAGTTGAAATACCTAAAGCAAAAACATATCACCGCTGCGGTATACTTATAAAAATATATCACCGGTTTATTAGGAACTACTGATTGCGCCACAATATATCCGGAAGAACATCTATTACAGTTCCGCCCAAGGGATTTTCTGAGAAATAAAGATATTGCGCCACTACTCACGATCCACCTGCAATTTACGGAAACCATTTAAAACTGTTTGATAAAATGAAAGAAAGAAAATGATATTAAATAACAGTAAATAAAACATACATAAGTAGGTATACCAGAGACTCTAAATCTCCCACAACACACAAGGAAGTACCAAAAAGGAAGTGTTTCCTGCGCCCTGCTGAAAAATAAATCAAGCGAAATTAAATGCGTGCTACCTTCCTTTGTCTTGAGTTCATGAAACTTCTAGTAGGTGTACCTTTGTCCGTGTCCATGGTAGAAAAAGTTGTGCAACATTGTTTGAGCAAATTTGTTTAATATTTGTTATCTTTCTTTAACTGCCCCGTTTGTCTCGTGGTTGTAAGCGCGACTGCTGAGCGTGGCGTCTTGTGTTCGATTTCCATAAAATGTTATTAGGTTTTTCATTAAGAATTTCTCTGTAACAGCCCGGAGTATGAAAGTTGGCGTTGTGAAACCCCTGGTCCTGCGCCTGATCTCTCTCCGGTCATGTCGGATTGTCGTCATATCGGACTATGAAAGTGAAGGAAGAGTGAGTGAACCCGTGTCTGCGCACAAACTTGTGCACTATAATATCTCCCGCGCTGAAGGCTATTCTTCATTGAGATCGCCCGCCATAGCTAAAATGCAGTCTGGAGGACTATTTAATATTTCCAAATGATATACAAACTGACAGCCAAACTGATGGTTTACAACTGATGGCTCTGTTCCACAAGACATGTTTGTCTACACGTTATCCTGGAGACAAAGATAACTGTGTAAAACGAAACGCATTTAACATAGGTATTACAATGGAGAATATATAAGCAAATCACGCTATACTCACTGTACATAATAATTATTATAAAAAAAACCATAACACAACAATATATTACTAAACACCAACATGTAAATTCGTACACATAAATGATTAGAAACATAAATTAGTCATTCATTACATATTATTACCTATACTGTGATAATCAAGTAATCCAGTAGACACTACACAAGTAAATGTTCTTTCTGTCGGTTTTAAAAGTAAGTCAATTATGATGTGGGTACTTACCACCTTTATAATATACACGCCGCACTATGTTTTTACAATTTTGACTAAACTAAGATGTGTCTTCTCGACATCCGTGTGTCATTAACGGGATGCAGCAGAATACCAGCGTCAGGTATTGTACCTGGCATATGCTGAGCTGGACTCCCATTTGGTGCAACCATGAGAAACACACCGCCCAGTAGTGATCGACCGTTATAGATATGACGCGTCTATGGGTCAATTTATCTTTTTTAATCTTAGTATCCCTTTTTTTTTTCTCTCACCTTTCTGATGTTTGTTTAATATTTGTATTGTGTCTTTGTTGCACTGAATAAACTTTTTATCTATCTATCTATCTAACTGCTTATATTTTTCTTCGTCTTTGTCAATGTCTTCAAGTTATGTGGTCTTCTGCAGTGTGCACCGCTCGGTACATGCTACCTCCAATATCGCCTTCTTGAACGCGTCTGATCACCTTATCGCTTGAGCGCATTTTCCATCACCCAACCCTGCGGAAGCCTCTGGACCCCTGCAATATCACAGGCTTCACTCAAGCGTTGCCATTCCATCAAAGTTGGAATACAAAATTTTCGCACTTTGGATGCAGTATTTTTATGATGCATGTTACTACATACACAAAATCATGCTGCAACAATATTATGCAGCTTTTGCTTATACTTTCATACAAAATAAACTGTAAAACAATATTTCCATGAATCCCTTTTGATTGGAACTTGAAAATATGGTTTTCTTCGTTAAAATGTAAGATTGGCTTCGTCTGTTTGGATGTGTCTTATGTTGTGATTGGATTGGTAAGTCTCGTTTAAATCAAATAGAAAGCAACGTGGTACGAAAGTGAAGCGCTACGTTTTATGGGATTTGATTTATCTTGGCTTAAATATATGTATATGTTTGTACTGGTGTTTTATTGTAACGATACGTGTATGTTTAATAATAAAAATACCTAAATAACTTATTATGTACGACATATAGCTGAACTGATTCCATGTTAAACGCTGTAGCAAAATATACATGAATATTTTTATGTTCGCGGAAAAGCCAAGCCACAAGTACATCAAGCAAAGCCAGCAATAGACTTTTTTCTCTCCGTAATTACAATTATTTTTTGTTCTTCTAATAATTGTTTTTAATAATGTTATCCGTAACTCAGGGTTTCAATAGCACGGACTCCAGTCTCTCGCAAAGGAGCTATTGTCTTGTACTTATTGTTTAGTCCTAAGGTGTTATTTATAAGCTAACCTTTGTGGAGAGAGAAATAAACTTATTATTATTATTAATAATAATTATGGGGCTTCTACGAGGCCCTGAAAAGTATGGTAGTGGCAAGTTAATTATAGCAATCGGAATGAAAAGTATTCATAAATAAGCACTGAGCACAGCATAGAGACGCTTCGGCCACTGCTGGAGGCAGTTCTGTCAACATTTTCCATAAACCAAGCGTATCACTGAGCTATTTATATACCCGTTGTCATCGTTTACTGGCACTACGACCCAAATGACGTATAGAAACTGATGGCTTTGATGATTACAGAAGTTGTGTACTCAACGTAATTACGGTGCCACAAAGTTTATCAGAAATCCTAAAGAAGGTGGCTGGGGTAGACTGGATGTGGAAGGCGGAGGACAGAGTGTTGTGGCGCAGTCTGGAGGAGGCCTATGTCCAGCAGTGGACTGCGATAGACTGAGTTTATTGGTTAGTTGTAAGTTTTTCAGGACAGCCTGTCTAGTTTTTCTAACTTACCTTCAGTATAAATATGGCTCTCTCTAGTTTGTTACAGCAAAAAAAAAAAAAAATCCGTGAAAAGCGGAAAGCCCGCACTTTCCCTGCGTTGTCATGGCGATCATTAATCATTGCTTGTTGTAGACAAATTGTGAGAAGGATGTAGCCCATTCCTTACAATTTCTGCCTGATATGATTCTCCAACAAAAATGTTTTTAATAATACTTACACATTATTTACAAAAGTATGGTAATTAACTTTTTCATCAAAAAGGAGTATATGATCGTGATTTCATTTCAACGGTACGTCGATTAAAGAAATGAAGCTGTAGGTAGTGTGGCATCGCCATCATTATCATCGTTTCAGTCGAAAAACGTCCCCTGCTGCACATAGGCCTCCCCCTAGCATCGCTACTTCGACCGAATCTGTGCTTCTCGCATTCAGTTTCCAGCGGCCTTCACCAGGTCATCGGTCCACCTTGTGGAAGGCCTTCCAACGCTACGTCTTCCAGCACGCGGTCGCCACCAGTATACGGTCCCACCCGTGACCGCCACATGAATAGCATATTCAGTAGAACACAATATTAGATACGGTCTAAAATGAAGATTTCCGATTACTCCCGATGTCCACCACTCAAACAAACACAAGTTAAATAGTTGGAAATCTTGCAGGTATATTCCCGATGTCCACCACTTGTTTGGCCACCACTGGGGTAAAAATTATTATTGTAACCTAACCTCGAAACACTTTAAAGATGATTCTGCATCATCTCCGACGCTGCGGGAAGTGCAACCCCTCTACCCTAACGAGCGGGGGTTGCTCTCCCTTCGTGCCTCTGGTTTTTATATACACTCTAGGGGTAGCAGCCAAAAGGCTACGTGAAGTCGGGGGTGCCCCGATTATGAAGTGTCCCCCAGTGGTGGACCCGAGAATATTTTTAAAAGTTGTTTCGCTGTCCCCCAGTGCTGGCCAAACAAGTGGTGGACATCAGGAAAATACCAAGATTTCTAACTATTCAACTTGTGTTACAACAAATCAAAAGTTGTATGCACCATCTAAGTTTCAAATCCAACTTAGCATTTATGTTATGTCATGTTTGCCCAAGACTTTTGTGCTGGATGTGTAATATTTAGAAGACTAAATATTAAACTGTTATTATACGAACGAACATAATTTCCTTCTCATATATCTTTCTACGTAAATTGAAACAGTTCGTAGCAGAAGAAAATTGTGTCATAAGATTTTCTTCGCAAAATACTCATGAGGTAGGAAAAGTTATGGCTTTATTATGTAGGCATGCATTTTTAAATTTACCTATTAACTAAATGTTAAGGTATGTTGGGGTACAGTGGCAGATCCAACATTGTCTTTGGGAGGGGCTTGACCCCGCTACTGAGGGTATGTTTTAACAAAGTAAAAAAAAAAGGTAAAAAAGGTAACATTCGTTACGTAAACAAACCATTTCATAGAAATTTAAAACTTGTAATGATGACAATTGTACCTTAGGCAGTGTAGTGCTTGCTAAAAAGTTTAATTGGAATACTATCAAATTCACTTTAAGATTTGTCACGGAAAAACTCAAACGCTTTTGGAGGGGGCTTAGCCCCCTGGATCCGTCACTGTTGGGGTAAGTTCGGTGCTGGAAACCATACGAAAAAAAACTATGCCGTTTTATTAAAGTGTGTCAATTAAGCTCAAATCAGCACGATTTGAGAATACATAGATATTATTTACTCTATAGGAATAATCCATCTTCGATATTTATCACCTACCTACTTCATCCAGCTCAAGTCGGATCTGTGATTGCAGTTTGTGATTACGGCTGCATTATTAATTATTGTCTAAACGTAAGTAATCCCCTAGTTGCTTTTACGGACACTGGTTATGGTCGTACTTTTACAAGCTTTTATTTAACTTGTTATATGACAAACTATTATTTTCCTAGCTCTCTTATATGTTTTTTGGTATCCGAAAGTTTATTTGCTTAATTTTTTTTTATCAGGAGCATACATAAGATAATTAGGTACCTACCTATACACAAAAGTAGGCAATGTTAGCAAAAAAGGCCATTAACACTGTTATTTTTATATTTATTATCATCGAAATTGTTAAAAAATTATTAGATGAATTGCATCCTCTTTCGATCCAGGGCTAAAGTGGACCACTGGTAATTTGTTTTCTCCAGTTCGTCCCGCCATTTTCTACGGGGTCTGCCGCGACGCCTTTTAGCTGTCTGTAGGTTTGTTTCGTATTGTATAAAATATTTTACTCAATAATCAAGATTTAAAAAACTGTATGTAAACTTTACCATACCTGCCTCTACGCACTACCTACCTGCTTCCAAACGTGACCGACATAATTATGTAAATAAGGGTAGGTACCTACTTTATCAAAACAATTTACAATTATATTTGAATACCTACATACCTCAACTAGGTGCGAATCAGAATTTAAGTCCCATTGGGCCGTAAATTGAGCAATTATTTACAAGAACGCCTGTGATAATGATTATAAACACAATTCGCTTTGAAGGCACCGTCTTATTGAGATTTAAATTACTGTAGGAGCTTTACCAAAATATTATCGTGAAACCTTTGTAAATTATAATAACAATCATGCTCATAATACAGTTGCCGGTCGCGGGTTCTAACCCAGACAGGCGTCGGCGCCTATATGACCTAGATGGAACTTGTATGTTCGCAGCAACAGTTTGGCTGCTCTTGACACCCGTATTCAGCTAGCAAAAGGGCTCTAAATTGTGTACTTTATTTCATCAACACTGATTTTTGATTTAAAAGAAGAAGGGCGGGCAAGAAACTCCACGGACACTCCGTGGAGTTTCTTGCCCGCCCTTCTCCATAGGTACCTACTTTACTTTGGATTGGGCAACTAGCTTCATCTTTCTGACTAACAGATCCCTTGTCAATTCAAAACTGCCTGCAATTGGTTTATTTTAATAAATGCTTTGAGTTTAAGTTTGACTGCCTAAAACGGTAAAGGAAAAGATCGTGAGGAAACCGCACTGGGCCCGCGTGGTGGTTTACAGCCCATTCCCTCTGACAGAGAGGAAACCTGTGTCCCAGTGTATGTGGAAACATAATAATATGCTGATAAACGCATGCTTATAATAAAGCTGAAAATAACAATGAAATATTTCTTACTAAATAAACTTTAATAAGTATTAAAGTGCTACATCTCCACAGAAACCACAAACTGGATGGAAAGCTTAAAACAAAGTTTTTCAATATTAATTCTTCACTTCGAGGAACTTATTTCGAAATATTAATTGAACTTGTCGCTTCTAGTTGAAACTTTGAGTAAAACAATAATTATTATGGTTTCAGTACTTCTGGCACGATAACTTAGGTATGGATCTGTGTAACGCTGATGGTTATATCGTTGGAATTCACACACACTTTGCTAAAGTTCTATGGAATGTGTACCTGGGTACCGCTTCGAAACACAGTGTTATATTTACCATGTTTTGAAAATTCTATGATGTATTTAAGTACATACGTCTTCAGTAACTCAAGTGTTGACTAATGAGACAAAATTAGGTAAACTATTGTTGCGAGACTCCCGGTAGACCTTTCGCTTTATGGACACAGTTTTATCCGTACAGCGAGAGTCCATCATCATCATCATCATCATCAGCCTACAGCAGTCCTCTGCTGCAGAAAGGCCTCTCCTATTGCACGCCATTCAGCTCGATACTCTCTCGACTCAACAGCAAAGCAAGTGCATTGTCACCTACTTAAACCAAGAGCTTAACGTGCTTTCCGAGGTACGGCGGGGTTTCGATATGAAATGGATGGTCACCCATCCACGTACCGACCGCGGCAAGCCTAGTTTAACCTTTAATCGACCCATGCGGCTGCTGTCTTTAGCCGCAACCCCTATACACGTTTAATATACTTTCGTCATGCAACAAGTCCTTATCCCGGAAAATTATTTTTAAAACTAAGCCATAAAATGCTTCTACATTCTAAGCTGTACATGTACTAAGCGGGCACGCTAGGAAGCGTAAGTAAGTATATAGCAAATCGATACGATAACTACGTTGATGGTGGATATTGCATCTGTCGCGCGGCTGCGGGGGCAGAGGTCGAGCCACACTGCCGGAAAATGTATATTGCTTCGCAGTATACTTATTGCATCTTCGTTCGACTTGTGGCGTTTGTTTATTGAGAGTTGTATCTTTTTTAAATTAATATTTATCATTTAGTGTGACAAAATTTTCCTGGATAACCCGAATCCCGGATATCCGGTTCTGTGCTTGGAGCGCGCTCAGAACCTTATTTAAGAAGCTCTCCTTTTATTAAATCCTTATTAGTACATCATTAGGTATTCAACATTGATTTACAATAGATAACGATTTATACGTCGCTTGGCACGCGACGATTCCTAGAGACCAGATGGCTGGTTGACACTTCCCTTCCCTTTACCTAACCAGCCACGTTGTATAGCAATAGATATTTATCTATTCACAAAAAATCTATTGTTTGGACAAACAAAATTAAAACACAAGTGCTTTAGTATGTTGCTTGTAGAATAATCTGACAAAAAATCAGAATGATTGTATGCCTCCAAAGCCTCCCATTATTACACCAGAGGGGCAATTCTAGTAATTTTAAGAACGTTCACAGTCTGATCTCAGTCTCAATCTGTCAAAAAATACCTTTAATTTCCCTACATTTTGACAAGTTTTTGACATTTGTTTGTCGCCGAGATGAGACTGCGACTAGATTTTAAATTACGAGAATTGGCGACGCTTTTGTTTACTGTAGTCAATCGCTTTTATTATATTAGAATCTACTCGTATGCTTTTTATTGTAAACAGAGGAATCTTCACGATTTTTTTCCACAGTATAAAATTAGTTGTATTATGTTTTCAACACACTATCTACCTAGCATAATTATATCCTGAAGAATATCATAATGCATTTTTCTAATTTTGTTTACTTTTTTTTTTTTTTTTTAACAATGGCATCTCGCAGTTCATCCTTTATGAGGATGGCTACTGCTTAACCGGACTTTCCTGTGGATGCCTCGAATTAAGGCCTCCAGCCAGGGCAAACAATAACTTAAAAACTAAGCGACAGCGCTAAGGGTAACCCCCTGCGGGGTTCGGACCTCGGCTCAGGGCGTCGCTGGAAGAGGACAGCAAGGGACAGGCTGGATCGGTATTATTATTAGTGTTTAGGGGCGAATTTAAAACTACAGGCTCAGCTGCGCGGGCTGGCTCGAGCAAGGGTCGGGGCGGGCACGGTGATGGTGCGGGACGTCGCGACGGGCCTCGGCGGCGAGGACGGAAGGACGGATGTCTGAGCTTGTGTTTGTGTTGTCGACTGAGAGTACTCGTGGCCTTACTGCTCTCCTGGAGGAGGGTAGTGGCGTCGTCGGGGATAGTGAGGGTATGCCTTGGTTGGCGAATCCTACTTATGCGGGAGGGAGTGTATCGGGAGGCCGCCGCAATCAGGGGATTGGGGTGCTTTATGGCAGAGTCAAAGAAGCGCTTGGAGAGGCGTTTCATGAACTGCTGGATGGTGGAGAGTCTGAGATCTAGATGCAGATTCACATTTCGGACATAGAATTGGGCTCCCGTGACCTTTCGGAGGAAACGGTTCTGGAGGGTTTGCATTTTATGCAGAAATCGCGGCTTGGCGTGTGCGAAGACTACGCAAGCATAGGTCATGATGGGACGGATGACCGCGGTGTAGAGGCGCAATTTGCACTTGAGTGACAATTTGCAGCATCATGGAGCATGGCAGTTATCATGGAGTGGAGCCTACCGAGAGCGAAAGAGGCGCGCGAACGCGCCGTCTTTATGTGCTCGTTGAAGGTGAGGTTGTGGTCTAGGATGACACCTAAGTATTTGGCTCGCTTTCCCCAGGGGATCGGCTTGCCATACATAGAGATCGGGCTCGGGAGGGGGGGGGGGGGTCGAAATTTTGTTTACTGTAGTCGATCATATTATTATACAACTTGAGTTTTTTGCGTTTAGGTCCTGGTTAGGTTAGGATATTATGTTTTTATTTTAATATTTTGTTATTTTGTATACAATAGTATTTTGGAAGAATTATGTAGGTATACATTAGCTTCAATACTTATGTCTAAGGAATACAAAAATAATAATAAAAGGTGTACATAACATTTAAAGAGAAAATACATTAGACCGAAGTTGCTAAACTAGAAGCAGTATAAATAATTTACGACAGCAATACTCTATTATGCATAGTTTCTCCTAATTTTTTTATATTTTTCTAATAAAGGAATACGAAAAAAGAACAACCCTATAAAATTAAAATGACGTAGTATAAACCGCCCCCGACAATAAAGTTAGATGTTCCATTTTTCTGCGGAGTTAGAAATTATTTTTTGTGAAGGAGATAATGAACTTTGCTCAGGAGCCTATTAGTTATGCTTTAACAAGTTTTCGATGTCTGCTAACGACGTTTATATAACTTACTTATAACTTCACACTTTTGTAGTCCGGACAAGACTTCAATGTTGACGCGGGGATGGGAAGATTTATTACTTTATAAGATACGAATAAGATAAGATTTTTTAATAGAGATCATTACGATATTTTTGATTTAACATAATTATTTTGATATTTGGTATCTAGGGTGCGGTGTGAATAACGTCTTATGTGACTGGATACTGTAAGGAACAGCCTGAAAAGAATATATGATCATTACAGCAATGACCTTATTTTCAGAGAATATTGTTGTTAATTAAATACAATAACTGCCCCGTTGGTCCCGTGGTTGCAAGTGTGACTGCTGAGCGTGGGGTCCTGGGTTCGATTTCCAGGTCGGACAAAATTTTATTGGGTTGTACATTAAGAAATTCTTAGTAACAGCCCGGAGCTTGAAAGTTGGCGATTTAATCCCCCGTGCCTTGGAATGCACGTAAAGCCGTTGGTCCTACGCCTGATGGATGGGACGACAATCCGACACGATCCCGGGGAGAGCCCCGGTCGTGTCGGATTGCCGTCCCATCAGACTATGAGAGTAAGGGAACAGAGAGTGCACCAGTACGCGCACACTTGTGCACTATAATATTTCCTACGTACCTGGCTAATCTCCGTTGAGATTGGTCACCGTGACCGAAATCGGTCCGGGGGCTATTATTATTTATTATATTTATAATACAAGTAGTATAGTATGTAACTATGTATAGTACGATACTTACCATGAAATTGGACATGAAGTTTATGGCATAAACTTGGAAGTTTTCTCCTTTAAAGGAGTTGAGTATTTGCTATGTGACAAATTGGAGACACTTCAAACCAGTGAAGCATGTCTGTATGAGAGGACTTTGTACTGCATTCGGAAAGTTACAGATTGATACAATTGTGTAACGCTGCTTCTGTTATTTGCTGAGTAGTGAGTTTATTCATTTCAATATATGGATACCTACTGAATTCTAAAACGAGTTTCACTGAGTATTTTCCGGTCCACTACAAATTTAACATATAATTTTCAATGAATCCGTGGATGAACTACACCGTGTATGCACGCGGGCAGTTTCTGAGAATAGGCTTCGTACACAGCGCGCCAACAATATGTATGGCGAGCGAACTACCCGTTATATTATACCGAGACTTATTAATAGTCTACCCTCAGAAATAAACAAATGTATTACACATAAAAGTATCAAATGTAAACTTAAGCTATATTATTTAAGTATTATGTAGGAATGAATGTAACTATTTAAAGACCTAAAGATGTTATTAATTGTATTGACAATTACGCAACATATAAAATGCTTCATTGTATAGTTCGATATTGAGATAGACTCATGATAGCACAAGTCTAAACCTTAGTGGTTTTTGGTTGCTATTTAATATGCATATCCTGTATTCTTTTGTATAAGTGATAAATAAAAAAATAAAAAAAAAACTGTGTGAAAGATGATATGGCTAGAAAGGGGGTGACGAGATGACGATTATTAGCGAAGTTTGTATAAGAAAAATAGGTACCTCGACCTCAAATAAATTGAGATAAACACAGGAGAATCATGATTTTCTCTTAATTTATTGCAACTATATATAACAAGTTGTCATGTTTTGAGCTTACAATGTCTTGGCTAGGTAATAATTTAATTGCAAAATTTAGTCAAAGTGTATCCTGTTAATAATAAATAATCAGCCTATAATGTTCCCAATGCTGGGTCACAGGCCTCATCTATGTGTGAGTGGGCTGTAATCTACCACGCGGGGCTAGTGCGGATTGGTAGATGTCACATGACTTCGAATTTTGGTTCTAGGACATGCCGGTTTTTCCTTATGATGTTTTCCTTTGCCGTTTTTGACAGCAGTGGTGATTAAATCATTTACACAAAGGAAAGTGCCTATCTGGGTTCGAACCTACGACCTACAAGTCTTAAGTCGCGGCCGTTACCACTGGGCCACTGCTCTTGTTGTTCGCCTGAATACTTCATAATAACACAAAAAATCCAGAAAATAAAAAGATAAGGGAATAGGTAGATATTTATTGCTATAAAAGTGGGTTTCTAACTGCGGATGCCTACTCGAGGAAATTTCATTATTTTCGCCAGGGCTCCCCGCAGAGGCATTCAGGTAGACTGACGCAAAGCAAAGGGTGCTAATGGACGAAATTGAACGGAAACGTAATTTCAAATCCCTTACGACCCAAGTGCGAGCCTGTTCGGGCCCATTCGATAACACATCTTTGCAAAAATGGATGCCTTCAAAAATACGACGGTGTATTTGACGTGAGCTGAGATCAGTAATATTATTACTTATTCCTTTACTGTTTACATACATATTCATTACATTTGAAATAATTTTTCAAAAAGAATTTAAAAATATAAAAATAGTGGCCCATCGGCATTAGGAACAAGGTACAAGCTGTCGGTAGTCAGGGCTCTAGGGAGAGAAACCTCCTCTCTATGCATGCCGTGTCCAGGAGTACTGCTTTCTAAATCAAGTCCATGACCCAGCCACACAATGAGAGCCTCCTGAGGTGTTGATCGAGGCTCTCAGTAATATTATTATTCGTTTGTGGAACAGAGTTGGTTCCCGAAGTTTCAATCAGAGATTTTTCTTTTATCAAAATTACTTTTAAAACTGAAACTGAAATCTTAAAGTTAAGCTCAATTTTTAACTTTCTTTGCAAGCATAACGCTCTATTTGAATAAAAACAAGATAAAAAAAACAAACATGCTTGTTTAAGTACTGCTAGGTATTCTCCTAACTCCTTTGACAAACGATATGATTGAAAGCATTATCAGTTGTTTTTACTTTCCAATACTCACCAACTGAATAAATACTGCAAAGTACAAGATATGCAACTGAACAAACAACAATACATTGTACAACAATACAATCAATACAATCCAAGGCAGTGTTTTAGAACATTGCACATGTCAGCAGACTGATTAATTGCATACCAATGGCTGAAAGGTATTGGAAGCGAGAAGCACAGGACCGGTCGATGTGGTGACGTTTAGGAGAGGTCTATGTCCAGCAGTGGACTTCTAACGGCTGATGATGAATGCATACAAATTATGATTCAAACATGACTTAAGATCCTGTAAGAATAACGACCTAAATGTACTCTTACCATGCTTCATTAATTCGACGACAAATACCACATTTTTATGATGATCGCAAATCAAAATACTTCATCAATCTACGGAATAAACTCGGCCATACGGTATCAAGTAAATTAATCTATCAATCGTCGTTAAGCGCCTGTCAGCTCGAAATCGGGTCGCTGCGGTACTTATTGCTTGTCGAAACGGACTAGTGAACTGACAAAATACAGTTTAGTATCTTCATCCAGCTTAATGATCTGAAATCTGGCCTTGATGAATTGCTGTAATGATTAGTGGACGTTTCTAGACAAGAAAATTGATAGATTTTAGGCTTTTATTCAGAAATAAGTCTGAAAAAAGTAACATTAGGATAGTGGCGTAGCTAGTCCTTTTTTACCCGATTGCGGAGCAGCTTAAAGGAGGGTATCGTTTTTTACAAAATAAATAAAATAACATCCTGACTCGGAAGGTTCAACTGTCACATGTCATTGTGATCTTACCAAAAGAGTGCAAGAGCAAGCGAAGCGAGCTCGAAAATTGGATCATCCTGACTCGGATAGGTTAGATTATTTGTGATTATACCTACTAAATGAATGAGCTTGAGAATTGGACCACGCATGTAGCTTGAAAAGGCCTTTGTAGAGCCATAAACAAATAAAGTTAATTTCCATATTTTCATCAGGTATAGCATTTTGCGAAGTTTCGCTCTGGGGGCACTGCTATGGGAGATCGTAACATTGAGACGGCTCACGGCTGATTCGACGATAGCTACGCCCCTGGTTACAGTTGAGCTGTTTAGCTTGATAATTCGGGTTAAGCCGATTAGTTTTACTACATTAGCAAAAAGAAACAAACATGAGAAAGCACAATGCAACTATTTGGCCCAACATTTTAAATGTGTTGCCCAAAGTTGAAACTAATGGTGATTAATAGATCATATCGTTAATAGTATACCATGATAGATGAAAGAACGTAACCGTCAAGAACGAAACTTACCGACATAGCCGCGATGATTGCGCGAAGAAAGTGGATATGGGTGGGCCACATGGGGCGTTGAACAGATGGCAGATGGGGTAAAACAGTGTTGGACTGGAGACCAAGACCTGGTAGTAGAGTGTGGGCAGACAGCCGATGAGGTGGACCGACAATCTGGTCAAGATTGCTGGACAACTCTGGCTTAAGAAGGCTAGATACAGAGAAGAGTGGCGTGCATTGCAGGATGCCTACACTTAGCATTGCGTGGCGAAAGGCTGAATAAGAAGATATTATAGTTTTTTTTTGTGCCACAGTAAAAGTTACTATTGATGATAAAATCTCTCAAGTAACATTGTTTGCAAAGTTTGAAAAATTTTGGTCAAACTTCTAGGGCGGAGTTGCATTGTCCTTTCCCGTTATTTTTATTCACAAGAATAACGCAAACTCAAACTCAAAGCATTTATTTCAAATAAACCAATTACAGGCAGTTTAGAAATGTTTGGTTAGAAAGATGAAGCCTTTGGAGAAGAACGGGCAAGAAACTCCACGGATAACTTTTAGTAGTTTTTAGTAGCTTTTAGTAGTACTTTTAGTCTAGTTTTGACTAACCCGATAATTCGTCGAAGCAACTTATGTACACCTATGTAATTATTAAAATGTCCTGACATTGAGTGGGTCTTTCTGTGTATATGTTTTTACAGCTAAATTATCGAAAGGATTTTGACTAAAGGCAGAGGTACCGCTCTCTGAATTTTATCAAAATCCCTTTGATAATTTTGGAAAGTAGTACTTTTCTTATCATGTAAAGTACCAGTTTACATAGTATCTTAACATCGTTAGTTGCATTTTTTTTTCTTTACTCGACTGTCCTAGATCACGGATTAGTTTTATAAAGCTTATAATATGAAACCTAACTCTCTTGTGATCTAGTCGTAATATCCAGGATCCCCTGATGCTTCGGCCTTTTTATAAGAAAACTCATTTTTCATACCAACTAGTTGAAAAGGGTTTTTTGATATGAGAGTAATGGAAACGAATTTGTGAAATGGATAAGATTATACCTCCTTATGCCAATCAAGTTTTCAGATCAAGTTATTGGGAACGTTATTGTTTGATCTTTGAAGGAGCTATTTGCTAATTGATTTCCTAGTAATGTAGTTTAGCTAATTAAAATTATACTTATACATACATATTTGACCGACTTAAAAAAAGAGGAGGTTATGCGTTCGGCGAGTTTTTTTTTCATTTATGTACACCAATTTCTCTTGGATGAGTATGACTAAGACGATTTACATGATTATTTTTAACTTAGCTTGAGTAGATTTCGAGTTAGCTTCAATAATTCGTCATTTTGTCCACTTAGTGTATGTTGATGATGTTATAATCCCTTCCTGTCACTATTTATGTAGAAAGTGGGTGCCACAGAAAAAAATAAAACGACAACATGCAACCACAGTAATTTCGGAAGTTGTGGCATATAATGAAAATACAAAACCAAAGACACCGGCTTCCGGAATTAGACTTATTTATCACTTTGTAGTGTTTTGTATTTACCTACCATGCACATGCGCATGCGCATGTTTCCCACAACCATTTTTTTTGTGTTTATTTTCTTTTATGAGTAAAAGCGTCATATATTTTTATGCTGACACGGCCAAAAACATGACGTAATACTTTATAACTCACATCAAGTCTGCAGTTGTCGTCAGTAGGTAAAACGGTAAAGTGCAGCCAATAATGTAGACCACCGCAGTCCAAACTGATGTATAACTCATCACTTGTTCCGAACTGCACTCAAACATTTATATGGCATGCTATAATATTATACGATATTACCCAGATTTAAAGCTTTAGGTACATTTATGGCACCAGTTTTTGGCATTAAGTTGAAGACCTCCGATCCTCACAGTAGTTTCAGGTTTTTATGACCTATGTTGCTAAAATTTTTGGTATAAAATGTTTACTATGGGTAAATAGTTCGTCACGAATGAAAAATGTCAGATATGCGATTCCTTATGCCTTATAGATACCTTCTGCCTGCGACTTCGTCCGCGTGAAATTTTTCGTTCCCTCGACTCACCCCGTCGCATCGCATCGCCTGCCCGCGCCATTACTTCGTTTACGCTTACCGTTTTTCGGACTTTTCTTGTTTCTGCTCGGCTCGTAAGGGTTCTAGCGTTATGTTTAGTATCCACAAGCCACATAGTTGGTATTAGTAAAAAAATACTTTAAAAACTATGTTAGTAAACTTTTACAAACTAAATCAACTAAAAATGACGTGGCTTAACAAGTTGGCACGTGCCTCCGTACCCAGTGCCATAAAAAGGGACTGTCTACTTTGTCTAATAAAGTTTTACTGTCTTATGACGTTTTTTATTTCAAAAGTTTTTGTGTGACAGAATATTTTATTTTATACCTACCCGGCCATTTTGCAGCAGTCGTTTTCGTCGTTCAAGTTGTAATTTAAATTCAAGTCTAAAACCCACTGGTTTTTTATCTAACTTTATGCTAATAATACCTAATACCTAGACCATAGTCTGCGTTCAGCAGTAGGTCTTAATTTTTGTTTTAAATTCTATCTATCGGAAATATCTGTTCTCAAAGGAAATACTTGGAACGGAGATATAACAGAAATAGAATAAAATGAAATGACTCGGCAAAGGAAAATGTATGGATTTCCGGGCAGACAATTTATTGGTTCCCTGTCTATTACTTTTTTTCTAATAGGTACCCACACTTTTTTTTTTTTTTTTTAGGTTGGTAAATCATCAAATGACCCCTCCCGCTCTGGGTGGAGCGGAAGGGAGTGTCAGACTCTTACTGACTAAAACCCATCCGTGTTCCTTCCTTAGCCCTTTATGTTCCGGGGCAGCGGTAACCCTTTCGGATAATCCCGCTGCCCCGGCAGGCTTCGGCCCTGACGGGCCCCTCCTTCGATGCTGACATCTCTTTGAGGCGCGCGTGGAACACATACGCGCCGTCCGGCACGGGCCTGGGCCTGATCGGACGGCGAGCTACCCATTACTCGCCGCCCGCAGGCCCGCGCCTACGGCGGCCGGGAGTCGTCACGCGGCTCCCGACGCGCGACGCCCGGAGCGTCTACCGCGGCGGCTGGGACGGGCGGCTCTCTCCGCTCTCTCCCTCGCCCATCCCGCCACCTCCTTCGCTAGCATGACTGCTTCGCAGAAGGAGGTGACTGCCTCCCACTCCCTCTCGCCCCGGACCATGGCTTAGACCAGGGCCGGGCGCGAGAGGTCGCCGCCGCTGCCGATCGCCTCTACGAGGACACGGCGGTGCTCTGCGCAAGCGGGACAGACCTCCACCGTGTGCACCACCGTGTCCTCTGGGCGATCCTCGCAGTGGTGACACCCGGGCGTTTTCTCCCGCCTGATGATGTGCAGGAACCTCCCGAAACATCCGTGTCCGGTGAGGACCTGCGTCAGGCGGTAGGTGAGGGCGCCGTGACGCCTCTCTAGCCACTCCTCAAAGAGGGGCCTTACCGCCGCTATCGCGGCGTGCCCAGGTACCCACCCTTAGGTAAGTTTTTCTTTATGTACTTACTTAATGAAAGGAGCATTTTCCCCGCGGCTTCGCCTGCGTAAAGGGAACTTACTAAATACCAGGATAAAAAGTATCTTATATCCTAATCCAGGTCATGGTGGACCATGACCTGGATTGTGCCTATCCAAATCATTCAGTGATTAGCCTGAGCAAAAATCTGGAACAGATGGAGTTACTTTTACATTTACAATATTAGCATGGATCGCAATAATATGGTCTGTTATTAAGTAAAGAATGATTAACTTTAAGTATTGACTGTGAAATACGACTATTATTTACAGTCACTAACTAGATTAATCCTATCCTAAAAATGTAAATGTTTGTGAATATTGTGAATAAAATAATACACATAGGATAGTTTTTATCCCGATATTCCCACGGGATCGAAACTAACGCGGGTGAAACCGCGGGGCGCTGCTAGTAAACAATAAATTAAACGGAACAGTAGGTCTAATACCGTGAACTAAATATTTACCAAACCAAAAGTTTCGAGTGTTATTTTATTCATCCTTACTGCTATACGTACCCACTTGTATTTCACCAACTCGGGTTCCTTCACAAGAAATTTCCGATAAAATCGGTCATGGAAAAACTAGATATTTCTCAGGCCTCAAGGGGATTAGTTTGAATACCTCAAATTTAGTAAGAAAGTAGGGACGTGCCAGTATCGATATATTAATACATAATCAGTTAAATAGAACATTAGGTCTCAATAATTACACGAACTATATACCTTCCGAAGCTTGAGGGCTTGAGGGGCTTATGGCTAAGTAATAACAGCCGCACGGGACGATCGATCAGGTTAAGCTACGCTTGCCGCGGTTGGTCCGTGGATGGGTGGCCATCTTCACATACCAGGACCCCTCCGTGCCTCAGAAAGCACGTTAAGCCGTTTGTCACGGCTGTCATTCGTGGATCTTTGGCAGTCGTAACGGGTCGTCAGAAGCCCGAAAGTTTGATAACCAGTCTTACCAAGGGGTATCGTATTACCCAGTAACTGGGTTGTGGAGATCAGATAGGCAGTCGCTCCATGTAAAATATTGGTATTCAGCTGCATCTTATTAGCCTGGAAGCCGACCCTAACATAGTTGGGAAAAGGCTAGGCAGTTGATGATGAAATACCTACCGAAACTTCATCAAATCTAGTACTTCATCAAATCGCGTCTAAAGAATTAGCCCTATTAAAATGATCATGGAAAACCTAGACATTGCTCAGGCCTCAAGAGGATTCTTTTATAGGTATGTTTTGCAGGAAACAGGATGTGCCAGTGTTTGCAATCAATCACCACTAATTCGCGAGAGGTTTTCTTGTTTCCGGAGCGCGGTTGTATCGAGTTGTGTCTGGAGCACGGCGCGTTCATTAATATTTAGTATTTAAGTAATGCGAGATGGGCCAAAGTGAGATTATGAGCTACAAAACAAGAAAGTTGGATGAATAGGTAGTTAAAATCTTATAAAATGTAAAAAAGAAAATTTTCTGAAATTAAGTTTTTCTAGCGACAATCTTATTAAAATAACATACTTAGTTTATTTTCCAAATATTTTTCTATAAATTATAATATTTTCTATAGGAAATCTTCCAGTAAATATATCTCGATGTTCTGGCTCGATTCTGTCGCTTCCGAATGTCTTCACCAGACGCCGTTATTGTACTTAAAACTTTTCTGCCTACGAGTGTGTTCTATAGATAATTTTAAACGGCGAAATATAAGATTGGGCTCTCTGACAACTTTATTGATGCCTACCGAACTTTATAGACGTAAAGTTTTCACATTTATTGAGCAGTAAAAATAGAAACATAAAATATATCGGCCCTGTAAACATCACTCAATAAAAATCTACGTGTAAAATATTAGAGGGATACTTTGTAGATAAAAGAGAAAACTAAATAGAAAGATTTTTTTTTCATAATACTTAATAAAGGAAGAATGTTTCTTCCATGTTGTCAATAACTTTGCGTATAAAACGGATTGATGATCGAAGCCATAATGTAAACGACACGAATTATCATCTGCCTATACTTTTCCCAACTGTGTTGGGGTCCGCTTCTAGTCTAACCGCATGCAGCTAAATACCAGTACTTCACATGAAGCGACTGCCTATGTGACCTTCACAACCCAGTTACTGTGTATTACGATACCCCTTGGTAGAACTGGTTGTCAGACTTTCCGGCTTCTGACGACCCGTAACGACTGCCAAAGATCCACGAATGACAGCCGGGACCAACGGCTTAACGTGCGCTCCGAAAGAGTCTTGATACGTAAAGATGGTCACCCCGATCGACTCCAACGGCTTACTTAGCCACAAGTCCGTCTAAACTGCAACATTAGGACATTAGGAGTTAGTTCTTCATCTCGTGTCGCTGGTACGACTATATTTTAGATCGAGATTTGTGCGCTGCCACCGACGCGACGACGCCGTGGAAGTGGGGAAGTTTTGGGCCAACAAGATCTAAAATACAGACGTGCCAGCTACATGAAGAAGATTTATTGTTCAGTTATGACGTAGGAAGGCTTTACCTAGGTTGTTCTGTCAATGTAAATAATTGCCAACACTGACCTCTATAAGTGTCAGTGATTACAAGGAAAATTGTTTCTTTATTCTTCTGAGATGCCTGTGAAATTAAGTATGTATTGTAAAGACTGTAGCCTGCATGGTGTTTCCATGCAACCTCCGCGAGAATTTTGTAAGTTGACTAACCTCTGCGCGTGACTTCGTCACGTCGTCGTGTAAAAAAATATAATTATGCGTTATATACTGGGTAAATATTTTATTTAAACGTCCCGGTAAGTAACGCTGGATGCGCTAACAGTACCATGGTCAGAAACTACCTTTAGCCTCTAGTGGCTGTTCTGGATTTTCCTATTTGGTGACTCTTATCATTTTCTCGTAAACGTTGAAAATAGGAGGTTAGTGACATCATAAATAACTTTTATCAGTTTGTGATGTTATTCAAACGTTTGTAAGAATTAATATCAGTCAGGACATTTTATCATCGAAACGTGGCTTTTATAATAACTCCTTCCTAAACTGTGAAATATTGTCTGTCATTTAAAAAATAACCAACAATATGGATTACTTTGCGAATGTTGAGATGCAAAATACGTCCATTAAAAATATCTGCTACATTCTTCAGACGATGAGTATCATATATTAAATTCATAATAACTTCGGTTGCTAATGATTGACACACAAAGCAAACAGCCGCAAATATGAAAATCGAGCATAAATAAAGCCCCGAAGGCCTTTCATGGACACGGCCTTCAATAGATAATGAAGTACGCGACGAAGAAAACCAAACATTTGAGCCCAAAATCTCGCTTCCAACAAGAAATTTTTATGTACAATGTTATTCACACACTTTGAGTCTTGTTCAAATGGGACAAGGGTAGTTTCTTGTGTAAAGCGTTTATTATAAACTACAAGAATATTACTATCGCGATGTTATCGTTTTCATTGATTTATAGAGAAAGTAGCGTTTCGAAACTTTGGTTTGGAGTTAGTTTATTGTTCGGTTATGATGTGGGTAGGCTTTATCTAATTTTGCTATTGTTAAGGCGTTTTAGTTTAGTAGGTGCTATTATACTAGATGAGGAAGGTTTTGTCAACTTTTGTAGTTTCTTATTTTGGGCTTGAAGTGGAAACCTAAAATTGAAGTGTGTTCCATTTTTTGTTGTTTAGTTTAGTCACCCTGTAATTTTGCCACTGCTGGGACACAGGCCTCCTCTCAATAAGAGGGAGTGGGCCGTAATCACGGGGCGCGGGCAACGTGCGGGTTGGTAGATGTCAAATGTCTTCGATTTTTTAGTTCTAGGACATACTGGTTTCCTCACCATGTTTTCCTTCACCGTTTTGAGGGAACTGGCAATGAAATAATTTACACAAAGTTAAGCGCCTCTCTGGGTTAGAAATACATACCTGCAAAAATTTAAAACATATTAACAGTTGATCGCCAGCGAAAAGAGCTAACAAAGAGAGTACTCCCTCAGCGGCGCTCTTTAGCGGGCAGAATAATGTCTGAGAGACTTACGCTTGGTGAATACACACAAATACTAGCGAGTAATCGTGCGTCACTGTCGCGCACTCCCTGCTCGTTGCTCCAACCGTTTTTGGTGTTACAGTTGCTACCAACTCGTTTTTGGTGTTACAGGTGTCTTTAAGCGTGTTAAAATCATGTCACGTACGCGACGTTATATAGGTATCATCACCAATAAGGTTCCCCGTCAAATGGAGTGAACGTACCACCTCACGTCTTCGTGCAACATTAGAGATTTCTTACGATCGGCTCAGTAAATAAAATTGCATGATATAATGAAGGATATAATATGTTTCTAAATCTCCCTAGTCATTATCAAGATTAAATTCAGGGTAAGTAGGTACATGTCGTTTTTCGTTCAGACTTTATGTTCGTGACTTACCTTAGGGAAGATAAGTTTAAATAAATTACTTTTCACCGTTATTTTCTGGAGTTCTGCTTTGATAATCCCAAGATTTCCAGGTCACATTTATTGTAACAAATGTTCTCGTTTGATTGTAGGGTTTCGATTTTTTTACATAATTATACCTAAAAGTTAGCTAGGAGTTCGTGGCTAAATGATAACAGCAGCATGGGTCAATTGAAGGTCAAGCTACGCTTGTCGTATCGTGGATGGGACCATCCATTACATATCGAGACCACAACGTGCCTCGGAAAGCACGTAAAACCGATTCCCGGCTGTCATTTGTAGATCTTTGACAGTTATTACGGGTAGTCAGAAACCCAAAAGTCTGACAATTAAGTCTTGCCAAGGGGTATTGTGTTACCCAGTAACTGGGTTGTGGAAGTCAGATAGCCGCTCCAAGTAAAATACTGGTATTCAGCTGCATCCGGTTAAACTAGAAGCCGACCCAAAACATAGTTGTGAAAAGGCTAGCCAGATTGATTTTATTGACGCTTCAACTATCTTTGTTTTGGAGCGCAGTATTGTGTTTCGATCCGGGAACCGGTATTCCGGTTCCCGGAGCGCAGTATTCTGCGCTCCATTGCTCGTTGGCAGACCTTGAGTTGTTAGTCAAAGACCAAGTTTGTGCATCTTAGGTTAAGACGGGAAGAATACACATGTCCATGAGCCTACGTTTCAGTACCAATTATTTAATCACCACTGCTCTCAAAACGGTGAAGGAAAACATCGTAAGAAAACCGGCATATCCTAGAAACAAAAATTTTAAGACATGTGACATCTACTAACAACCTGCACTGGGCCCGCGTGGTGGCTCACTCACTCTTACCGAGAGGAGGCCTGTGTCCCAGCAGTGGGAACATTATAGGTTGATTATGCTATGTTTATGCTACACACAGCCTTACTCAAACATAATGGCGAATAATTTCGACTAGAGTGTCGCTAATCTTCATCATTCTATAGTATTTGCAAACAGATAAAAGACCATTGAACTTCTCATCTAAATAAACATAAGACTCATAGGTATAATATCCAAGATAACAAAACGTATATTTCTTAGAGATTTCCTTTTATAATTGTCCAGTTTTACTATATTTACATACGGTTTTTGCTCAAACACATTGCACTGAGTTCTTTATCTAAGACATTTTTATTTTGTTATAAAATAAAATTATGAGAAGAGTGACGTAAATACTCTCGTAAATAATCTCATTTATTGTGAGATTTCTGGAATTTACGGTTTATTAATATCCCTCTTTTGCTTAAGCTTGAGAAGCTCTATCTATCCTGTTTTTCTCCATTTATTTTTAGTGTATTTATCTTTTTCAATACATATTTTTTATTTAATTAGAAAGTTCTATTCAGAAAAAAAAAAATGTTAAATTCTTTCAAGTGTCAGGTCTCAGTTTCTGCGCTGAGAAATGCATTTTTTTATAGTTTTTATTTACTGTTTACATGCATGTTTACTGCTTACATCAAGGTTCGAGGTCTAGATGTAATTTCAATCTTTTCCTCCCGCCATAGTACAAGCAACCTAGGCGAAATTGCAAAGAAGAAAATTAACTTCAGTTCTTAAGTATTCTTTTTTTTTTTTTTTTTTTTTAACTATGGCATCTCGCAGTTCATCCTTTATGAGGATGGCTACTGCTTAACCGGACTTTCCTGTGGATGCCTCGAATTAAGGCCTCCAGCCAGGGCAAACAATAACTTAAAAACTAAGCGACAGCGCTAAGGGTAACCCCCTGCGGGGTTCGGACCTCGGCTCAGGGCGTCGCTGGAAGAGGACAGCAAGGGACAGGCTGGATCGGTATTATTATTGGTGTTTAGGGGCGAATTTAAAACTACAGGCTCAGCTGCGCGGGCTGGCTCGAGCAAGGGTCGGGGGGGGCACGGTGATGGTGCGGGGCGTCGCGACGGGCCTCGGCGGCGAGGACGGAAGGACGGATGTCTGAGCTTGTGTTTGTATTGAAGTCTGAGAGTACTAGTGGCCTTACTGCTCTCCTGGAGGAGGGTAGTGGCGTCGTCGGGGATAGTGAGGGTATGCCTTGGTCGGCGAATCCTACTTATGCGGGAGGGAGTGTATCGGGAGGCCGCCGCAATCAGGGGATTGGGGTGCTTTATGGCAGAGTCAAAGAAGCGCTTGGAGAGGCGTTTCATGAACTGCTGGATGGTGGGGAGTCTGAGATCTAGATGCAGATTCACATTTCGGACATAGAAGGGGGCTCCCGTGACCTTTCGGAGGAAACGGTTCTGAAGGGTTTGCATTTTATGCAGAAAACGCGGCTTGGCGTGTGCGAAGACTACGCAAGCATAGGTCATGATGGGACGGATGACCGCGGTGTAGAGGCGCAATTTGCACTTGAGTGACAATTTGCTGCGGGCAGTTATCATGGAGTGGAGCCTACCGAGAGCGAAAGAGGCGCGCGAACGCGCCGTCTTTATGTGCTCGTTGAAGGTGAGGTTGTGGTCTAGGATGACACCTAAGTATTTGGCTCGCTTTCCCCAGGGGATCGGCTTGCCATACATAGAGATCGGGCGCGGGAGGGGGGGGGGTAGTTTACGCGGTTTCGAGAAGATGACCGCCTGACTCTTATCGGGGTTGACCTCGATTCTCCATTTCCGGAACCAATCGCTCAAGGCGCTTGCGGAGGTTTGGAGGTTTCGAGCTATGGATGACTGGTTGACACCCGAACAGTATATGGCAGTGTCGTCGGCGAAGAGCGCCAACTGTGCCTTTTTACTGTTCGGGATGTCACTAGTGAAGAGGGTGAAAATGAGGGGAGACAGAACGGAACCCTGGGGGACTCCGGCGCGGATGGGGTGAGGGGGAGAGAGAGCGCCCTCGATACGGTAGCGGAAAGTGCGGTCCGACAGAAAATCTCGTAAGATGAGCACGAGACGGTCTGGCACACCTAGCAGGTACAGCTTATATAATAAGCCATTGTGCCAGACCTTGTCGAACGCCTTCGCTATATCGAAGAACAGGACGCCTGTCGAAGCACCTCGCTGAAAGGCAGCGCTAATGTGCTCGACTATGCGGTGGAGCTGGTGGATGCACGAATGCTTCGTGCGAAAACCGAACTGTTCGGGGGGGATGAGGCTTTTTGCTTCGGCATAGTCTTTGAGGCGCTTATAAATAAGCCTCTCGTAGACTTTGCCGAAAACATTGAGCAGACTGATGGGGCGGTAGCTGGAGGGCTCAGACTTGGGCTTGCCTGGCTTAGGGATGCCTATGACTGTGGCTTCTTTCCACATTTGGGGGAAGATGTTGTTGCTCAGGGCGCCATTGAAGATGGCGGTCATGAGCAGTATGAGGGGGGCGGGGAGGAGTTTGTACACCCTATTGGTGATACCGTCCGAACCGGGGGCTTTGCGGGTTGCGAGCCCTTTTATGATGTCTTGCACTTCGTCGGGAGTGACGGGAGGCAGAGGATCATCAGGGTCTTCGACTGGCGGGAGGGAGGCTCTCCGTTCGACTTCAGCGTTCACCTCGTCGAGGTGCGCTCTGTCTACTGGTTGAGAGCTGGGAGTGCATTGAGCCTCTAGGCTGTCGGCTAGGCATTCGGCCTTTTCGAGATTTTCGAAAGCGACCGTTTTGTCGGGGCGTGTGAGGGGAGGAACTGTGGCCTCTTCAGAGGAGCGGAGCTTCCTCTGGAGCTGCCAGAAGGCGTGGTGGGTGGGCTCGAGTTCGCCGATCATCTTATCCCATCCCTCGGAGCGCCATTCCCCTATGCGTTTCTTTACAGCACGCTGTAAATGGCGCATGTGGGATTTGTTCGCGTCGCAGGGAAAAGAGTCATAGGCACGAATGGCAGCGTTCTTCTCGGTCACCAGTTCACGTACGTCATCGGGCAGTTTCCAGCGATGGTCTTCCATCACTGGAACTTCCCGTGAGCAATCCGTCAGTACGGATTGAACGTGCTCTGTGAACGAGTCGATCGCCCCAGTCGTGTCTGCGACTGAGATAATTTGCTCGGGGATGGAGTCTAAGTGGGGAGACGTGGTGGATTTCAGTCTTTCGCTTACTTTCCTCCAGTCGGTGACTATTTTGGTCTGGGGGGGCTGGTTGGGGTCGTGCGGGAGGCCCGAATAGGGGGCCAGGTGCAAGATGACCGGGCGATGGTCAGAGTCGAGCTCTTGTACCGTCTCGATAGACTGCAAACGGAGGTTTACATTCTTGAGAAGCGCTACATCGAGAACGTCAGGACGTTGGGCGGGGTCGCCCGGGAAATGAGTGGGATACATCGGAGCGATGATATCGAAATTGAGGGAGTCGCCTAGTTTGAACACGATCCTACCTCTGGTAGAGGTCGTGCTGCTATTCCAAGCGGGATGTTTGGCATTGAGATCCCCCGCCATGATGACGGAGTCACTCATACCGAAGAGGGTAGTGAAATCGGTAGAGAGAGAGATGGGATCCTCCGCACCATTGGTGGGCGGGATGTAAGCGGAGATGATGGTGATTGAGGGGTGACCGGTCATGCCGAGCCGACAGATAGAGATCTCTAGCTGAGAGAGGAGGGCAGGCGGGTCTATCGGGATGCAATGGAGGGACTTCCTATAGTAGATGAGGGTACCGCCCTTGTGGCAGCGAGACCTGTCATTGCGAACTATCTTGTAGTTGGCAATGCTCGGGTTCCGCAGATGGGGCTTCAGGAAGGTTTCCTGGACTAAGAGGACATCGAGCTGGTGATCGCGGAGGAACGCGGCGATCTCTTCGCGTTGTTTTTTAATGCCGTTTGCATTGAAAAACCCTAGTCTAAGGGATCGGGGTTTGGTAACGCTCATTCTTTGTAAAGCCATTGGAGCTTTTAGAAGTTGAGGGTTTGCATGACTTGCGTAATCTGAGGATACGCATTGAAAATCTCGGCGATGCGCCGAGGATTGCCGTTACAGGCTTGGATTTCCGCTGCCATGGCATTTGCGGGGGCAATAAAAGCTGCGTAAGCACCGATTATTACCTCCATGCTGCTAGGCTGGGGGCGGGAGGCGGGGGTCGGGGGGGACCTACTGGGACCAGCGGGAGCCCTGGGCGCGGCGGCGGGAAGGGCTACCGGTGGGGCTACTGGGACCGAGGGGCCTACTGATGGCGCGGGGATGACAGTTGCCATCAGCGCTGGGATAGTCGGGGGTGGGGGGGGCACCGAAGCTGCGGGAGCTTTGAGGTGGTTGAGGTTCGCCCATGGGGAGGGCCTTTGGGGACTGAGCCTATCGGGCATCTGGGTCTTAAGTATTCTAAGTTAAAGTTTACTTTATAGGGTGGCAGGGACAAAGACCTTGGATTCAGTACATGATTCCCGACAAAAAAAAAATCACCTTTCCAATACATTTTGAATGCGTAGGTTGTAGGAAATACCTAGTTTTTTTTTATAACCGACTAAAAATTTCCCCCTGTATAATGCGATATTTTAAAGTCTGTTCCATCTCGTCGTAATTATGGCAAGTTCTCAAACAATAGAATCACTTAAATTCTTTCACATTCAGATCATTTTGTTTACACTAGTTATAATAATCTACAACACAATAGTTAAAACCGAGACACTTCATTAGATCTGGCGAATTCTTCCTTTTTACTCGGATCCGCGACGGTGGCTCTCATTCTTCGCCTCACCAGTATGTAAATGAATCTGTAAAAAAAACCAAAAGAGTTTGTTAGAAAAATTAAACAAAATACGGTCAAGTCAATTAGGAACTTGTAACAGAATTTATGTAGGAACTTATTGTTTGTACCTATCTAAAATTACATTCTTAGAAAAATTTATGCTTTCTAATAATATAAGTTGTGTGCTCGACGAAATTCCATAAAAACTTTTAGGGGATGGAACGAGCAGTGGGCCCAGGGGTAACGGCCGACTTACGGCGTAAGTTCGAATCCAAACAGGCGTTTTACTCTGTTATATACATTATTTCATCACCACTCCTCTCAAAACGGGTAAGGAAGACATTGTAAGCAAACCGGCATGTCCCAGAACTAAACATTCGAAGACATGTGTCATCTACCAACCCGCACTGGGCCCGTGGGGTGGATTACAGCCCACTTCCTCTCACAGAGAGGAGGCCTGTGTTTTCCTCATTCCTCAACATGCGGTTTCCTCACGATGTTTTTTTTCAGAGCAGTGTTACCACTGAGTCACCACAGCTTAACAGCAAGAGTTGGAGGAAAAATAATACGATATCAATATCGTAATTAACAAAGAGATGGCAACCTTTTACTTTGTTTGTAGAATAAATCTACAAATAACTATATCTACCTATATTGAGAGTCTGTCGGAGGTGTTACAATATTGAACATCTGGGACATCCCTCATCACTCATCAGTCAGCTACGCTACCAATAATGCTGACTGGGAAAAGGCTATTCTCGCACAGATGGTGTCGACGCCAGAAAACTTAGGGGTGCAGCAATGTGTACACGTTACAGCATTTATGTCCTGTATACTCGTACGAGTACTTATCATAAATTGAAGTCGCTTTTCGTGCGTTTATGTCACCGCGTTGTTCTTCTAAACTACGCAACGGATTTTGATATGGTTTTCAACGTAATTTACAGAATTTATTCAGGAAGTTTTATGTTCTTATTACTTTTGTTATTAAATTTAGAAAATAAATATACTCAAAGTCAAAGCATTTATTTCAAATAGGCACATAAAAGGCACTTTTGAATGTCAAAAATTACTAAAGGAGTCTCGATGTTTTCTCTAGTGATAGCTAGCAGGGGTGGGTCGCCGACTCGAACATGATTCATCGTGCCAATCGGCAAGAACCGAATGAAAACGGAATATAATATGTAGGTACGTAGTAAGTAATTGCTTTTTTGTTCAACAAATATGTGTGTAGATATATATAATGCACACATATACCTACACACAACATATTTGTTGCATATATTCAATTTTTCCACCCAAATTGTGCCAATCATGCCGGCCGAACCTTAGAAACAAAAATCAGGGCGTCGCGCGTCGGCTCTCGTATATAATTTGTAGGTACCTACATAACGTCGGTTAAGTATGTAAGGTACCTACAACCAAGGGTTTATCTACAAGTTACATTCTAAATATATGTAACGAGGATATCCTAAATGCCGTCAAACTGGTTTAGTCATTAAGGGTAAACCCTTCCCTCCCTCCTCTTCCTCTGAGATTTACTTAATGTTTCCTAGTAAAAACGTTTTAAGGTTTTTACATTAAGTAAATCCATAATAAATTAGTAATAATGTATACTCCATTGGTTTAGGTAATTAACTAAACGTAAAGAAATCGTAAAAAGGGTTTTATAAAGATGACACTTTATTTATAAATATTTCTTTACCAAATTTTTATTTTCGATTTTTACGATAGTTTCCTCTAAAGTGGCCTCCAAAAGTTAGTTGTCATTTTTCCACTTTAGGTTTGATACCATTATGATAGAAAAAAAGAAAGAGAAGCGCGATGACACAACGCTGGTAGTTTATTACAAAAAATCTATTGTTTGGACTAAAAAATTTAAACATTTCCTAGTACTTTGGAATGTTGCTTGTAGAATAATCTGACAAAAAATCAGAATGATTGTATGTTTATTAGTATGGTTTTTATTGTAAAAAGAAAGTTTTTAGTGTTTTATTCATGATTTTTTTCTGTCGTATCAAATTAGTTGTATTATGTTTTCAAAACACTATGTAACTAGCATATATCCTGAAGAATATCATACCTATATTTTTCTGATTTTGTTTAAGTACTGTAGTTGATCAAAAATTTTACGTAATCTGTTTTATTATGAGTTAACATAAAAACTATTTCTGGTATTTCAACTTTCACGTTTTTTATGAACGAGTTAGTACCTACTATGTCCCGTACCTACTCTTTAAGATAAGATCCTCATTATTATCTACCCCTTAATTAAACGTTGCTTAAAGTTTAGGGACGTTTAAACTTCAAGAAAAGCTTAACTTTAAGCAACTTTTAGAAATAAGGAGGTAAATGTATGATGTTTTTTATTTGTTGGTAATAAGACATGATGTATAAAAAGCTGTTAAAGAAGATTACGGCTGCACACAGCATTATTTAATTTTTTTGTAACAATTTCATTCAGTTGTTTTATCGAATTCTCTACTCACTATCTACCAGCAAACAGGCATCTCCCTGCAGGGTGTTACCTTCCGTGGTCCTCTTGGAAGTCCCTGAACCGTTTCCGAACCCAAGTGGGCAGGAGTATGTCAAACCTCGTATAGGTACCTCGACGAAACGGCAGCAGGGTGTGGATGTGGAGCTCTTATAGAGGTATGAGGAGCAGAGTGCAAAGTTCACTCATACTCTATAGAAAAGGGAGGATCCTCCGACCAGACGGGTGTTGTATCTGGCGGGCAACTGCCCGATAATTGATGTTAGGCCGTTGTATTTATACTAATTGCACAGGAAACTCTGCTTGCGAGATGCAGGATTTTGCGTGATGTCAGTATGACGCGTTGTTTGCATGTGGCGTTGTAGATACCGCTACACTGTGTCACAGACCATGCTCCACCTCCTATACTGTCCTCTGTGTCCCAAAACATGCAGCTAAAGTGACCTCTGCGCTGCCACCGATAACGCCGTTGAAGTAATTTTTAGGCTAATAAAGTGAATGACAACCGTGCCAGCGATATGAAGATAAGTATCTACTTCTCTGTTTCGAATTTTGGCAAACAAAATCGAATAGGGTTAATAGGTAAGATTTGACTAAATACCGTCAACGGAAATGTGGTTGTGAAATAGAATAGAATATAATACTTTTAGTGCAATTTTTTCAATTAACTCAATCTATCGCTGTCCACTGCTGGACTTAGGCCTCGGTCCATCTAGCTGTGGGAGCGTCCCACACTACGCTTCCCGATACGCGGTTTCAACTTCAAGGCTCGTCTGCACCTCCTGACATCGGTCCTTTGATAAACACGGCAGCCTGTCTTTTTAGCACGCGGTGGAAATTCTCATGGACTTCCTCACAGTCACAGAGGAGCATGCCGGACTCTTACCGGGTAAAACCACCGCGGCGTTCCACCTCTACCTATGGCCTGGGGTGTGGGATTCGTATAAGCATTCACCGCTTTTCTTCAGCGGGCCTCACCTCCCCGTGCGGACATTCCCATAATGGCCGCACCCACTCTCGAGTGGCGCGCGTGGAACACTGTGGCGTCAAGTCGGGCCTGTCTGGTCGGACGACGGATGCCTCTATAGTCCGCCGCCCGCAGACCACCTCTCATGGAGGTCCAGATCGTTTTGCGCCCTTCCAGCCTACTGCAACTTCAACTTGCTTACTTTTGATTTAAAAAAATATTCGTGTCACTAAACACCCCTAACGTATTATGCCAAACTTTTAACTATTTGACGAGACAGAAAAAATTACAGTCTTATCAATTCAACCCGCATGCAGTTATGTAACTAATAAGCATTGCTATTTCAGTTCAGTTTGCAATTTACGAATCCAAAAACATGAATGGATAGTACTATAAAAACAGTTGAACTTGATAAGTTATCAACGAGTGAATGCGTTTGGTAAATAAGATTTTGTTTTAATTTACTTATCATCGATGCAATTAAAACGGTATGTATTTTTGAGGGTTAAAAGGTAATGGAAAAGTCATAGCTTATCAATGCACCAAAAGACAAATGGGTCATAATACAAAAAATCTAAAAGAATTTAACACACATCGACTACCTCATTGGTCTAGCGGTCGCAAGTGCTACTGCTCGGTTCGATTCCCATGTCAGGCATATAGTGATAATAGGTTTTCGAGCTTGGAGTCTCGATTTGTACCCATTATAGATTTTAAAATGTGTTCATTCTTCACTTTCAGAGGAAAAATATAGTTTGCTCTATTTTATAAGGATAATTGTTTTTTTTTTTCAATAAGGCTACGCTTTCCGAAACATTTGTGAATATTTATATTCATATATAAAGAAAATCAACCCTACTATCTTTTTTTCTGAAATTTATTTCAGTCACATCTATCTTTCCTGAAAATAACTTGAACGACGGTTTTCACGACGACGGTTTTCATCAATGTCACCGTAAATACAACCTAAAGGTAAATCTAAGATTTCTGTAACTAAAAACCCCGTTTAAGGTGGGTACACGGGTTTTTAGTCTTAAAACTTTGGTATCAAAATAGTCGCTATACTAAGACTTGTTTTTGTTTTCAAAAGATAGTAGATACGCGATAACAAATATTGCTCAATTTTTTATCTAATTATTTAACTACAAATGCAATCTATTTCACCTTGATTTCTTCGTTAGGTATTTTTAACCGACTTCAAAAAAAGGAGGAGGAGGTCCTCAATTCGTCGGAACCTTTTTTTTTTTTTATTTATGTTCCCCGATTTCTCGAAGACTTGTTTGAAAGGGTATACTTCCCAAGTGGTCCCATGATCATCAGGTCAGGAATGATGATAGGATCCCAGGGAAATCGAGGGAAACCCTCAAATTTTATTGGCAAACCTATAGCGATTTGGATATTTTTTAGAGTAACTTGAGCATTTGCTCTCGGAAATCATCATTTGGTAAAGTGGAGCTGTTGATGAAGACCACAGAGGGCCATCGGAACTACTCAATGATAAATATTTTACGGATTGCGATTCGATTACTTTAATATGGTTGCTAAGCAATTTATGCTCGTCACAATGCTTATGGTGAATGGTTGTTGAGGAGTTCTCCTGGTTCTTACCAGGAGAACTCCTCAACAATTTACGTCCCAGCATTGGGAAAAGCAATATTTTGTAAAAGGTGATGAGCAGTTGACGTTAGGCTATTGTAACTTAGATAAATCACAAACTCTCTCACTAAAAAGTGAAAAAAAAACTAAAAAAAAAAAAAAAAAATTGTAAAAAAAGTTTTTTTTTTACTGCTTGTGCTTATCAATGTCATCATTTCACCATCGTGATTTATCGATGGAAAATTACAACAAATTATTAGAAACTGTGTGAATCACCAATGCCTTTCATCATGCCTGTGTTGATTAAGGGGTAGGCAGACAGTGGTGCCGATTCTGTGTTCACAGAATAAACTAAATTTAAGTTCTGTGCATCTTTTTCTTTCTTTTTCATTAAGAAAAGGACAGAAGAAAAATTTTAGTTTAGTCCTGTCAAATTAAACCAAATCGAGCATACTGTATGTAGAAAATAAGGCTGCCAGGCTCAAATTGGATTGGGCGGGTCACATCAGCCACATGCACGATGACCGCTGGGCAAAAGCAACCATAGAATGGGTGCCTGAAGACGGACGGCGCCGCGCCGCCGAGGCTGGCCCAGAAAGAGATGGCGAGACGTTCCGATGGCGAGGCGCGGGAAAGAGTTCCTGGAAGGATTTGGGGGAGGCCTTTGCCCAGCAGTGGAAAAGTAAAACCTAACAAAAAAAAAAGAAGTTGTTGTCAAAAAAATTAAATAGAATAATAATAATATCTCACCCGAATAATCCTAAAGCAAGCACAGTTAAGGCGGCGTCGAACATGTAGAAGGCGCCGGGGAAGTGGTCGATGGTCATCATGTAGATGTAGCTCGTTGCCGGCATGTATATCGACGGCGCTATTGCTTCCGTCACTCCGATCAGGGCGCTCAGCTTGGCTGAAAGGAAAAAGTCCCGGTTATAATTTGAGTGCCTTCCTTATGTCAACTGCATTAAAACTGCGATGTTGCAGCTGGCATAAAGTTAAATTGCAGTCCGTCTGTTTAGAGCCTAAGCCTTGCATGTGCAAGAAAATATTTTTTTAAGAATGACAAACAAATTATGACATTGCAAATTGACACCTTACTTACGTCTATTTGCCGTGTTATAGCCATTTCATACAGCTGTTACATTCGAAGACATGTGACATCTACCAACCCGCATTGGACCCGCGTTGTGGATAACGGCCCACTCCCTCTCACTGGGAGGAGGCCTGTTTCCTAGCAGTGGGAACATTATAGTCTGATTATGAATACAGCTGTCAAAGAGTGGCAGTTGTGATTTAAATATAAGGACAATTTAAATTGGTAGTTAATTTGCTTAGGCAACAATTTATTTATCTGACTGTACCAGGCCTAGTGGAGGTAGGTAATCCTCAAATTACAACACATATAGCAACATAACATACATTCTACAGTTACTTCTTCCTGTAAATGTCTTGTTCAATCAAGTTATACAATAACCAGTATAAGCTGACTTCTGATTGTACGAAAAACTCATACAATGCGAGGTCAGCGAAAACTGGAAATGTATAGCTTGATGTGTTGCCGTGTGTATAAAGGAGCAAAGACCTGTTAGTTGATGATGTAGACGAGCTGTATCCTTCCCTGTTGGACAGATGAGGGTGAAAAGTGCAAATTCATGCGCAAAACGGACAAATCTACCGTGTCGCATATTTCATGCATTAGACTGTGACGAGCCTAGTTGTAGTCTACTACTAAATCTAGTTTTCTTAACGTTCAGATGTAAAAATCTTCTCACATTTTCGGCAGGAAAACAAAAAGCATGTGAACTCAAAGACGCACAAATGTCTAAAATAAAGATCTACTCGTTCATGAATTTTAAAGAACAAAGTTCGCAAAACCAACAGGACTGAAACAAAGAATATCTAATTTCCACGTTTCTCTTGATTAATTTAGTGGGTGCGCTAACGCGGAGAAAATTTACGCAAAAACGAATCTTCCGACGTGATAGCAACAGGTGTTAATCCTTTGCACAGGCATTTCTCCCTTGTACAAACTGATGTTTTTGCTCTTTTCGGGAAATTTTACCTTATCAAGTCGTAACGTTTTACTGACCAATTTCTTTCGTCATTTATTTTGTGTAAAGGCTTTCAGACCGTTTGCTTCCTGATAAATAGCACAATCAAAGTTACTCCACGGATTTCTGTTACCAGACAAGATTCTGAGGTGAAGTTACTACCTACAAATGATTCCAATACAATTCAATTGTGGTATTTGATTTGTTTCAATAAAGTAAGTTTTTTGTTGCTGGAGCAAATTTAATTTAGTGCGATGCCATGGGTATTTTTAAGATCGCTAGAAAACGGTTGTCTTGCTAGGTAAGCTACTTACAGAACAGTAGCGGTAACAAGCTGCTTACCTAAAGCACAGAATGGTTAATAATTCTCGTAGGTACACCAACAGGAAAAATGGTTTTAGATTTTAAAAGCGTTTAGGTACAGCCGCGGACTTTTCACCCTTACGCCCCTTGGTAATAAGGTTGAAAAGAGGTCCACCGCCAGTGTCCGCGATGGTACATGCTCTCAAGCGATACCTGACGATATTTATACTAACTTGGTGTTGCCGTAACTTGCTCGGTGTTACCGAGACGTCATATAGAAACCCATTTGCCACATTTTTACGTTTTATTTGTCATTTTTAGAGAAAAACAAAACGAAAAAAAGAAAATACGTTTATTTGCGGTAAACATGACACAGAGAAACATAAACATAAAAAAGAACAAGTTCGGGGCAAATATTCGTCAAATCCACGCAAAATGGCTATCGCTCAGCATAATGTTACGACCCTATGCGAGACAGAGCCAAAGCGCTGCTTTTTAGCGACGAGCCGGCGTTGACGTGATGACGTGAATCGGTGCAGTATACGAAGAGATAATAATATAGAGTGCATCTTAATACTATGAATGAATAAATTACAAAGAATATCTTACCAACTTCTTCAGTAGGAACACTCTTGGTGGCTAAAGACCTGACAGCAGTCAGACCTGTATGGCTGAAGATGTTTAACAACGGAGCCGAGTAATACCATGGCCGCGTCGGCGCAAACGCAAACATGAAGCAGCTAGCTATCCTGCTCGCACCTGCAAGTACGCCAATAGCGCTGTCCTGCACGTTCAGTCTTTTGCTGAGCACTGATATGCAGAAGACAGTTCCTGGAGGAGAGAAGTTACGATTAAATGTTTTGAAGAAATAGTCAAATGTTTTACCTTATTAATAAAATTAGTAGAATGGCATTTTAGGTGCCAATTATAAACCTAAAAAATTAAAAGTCATTAACTCAGATTAGGCTGAGAATCAGCACTTTTCGAACGTCAAAATTACATAAGATGGTCACCTAAAACGCCAGCCCTTCACTATATGGGGCAGTAAAATTTTTTACAGGGTAAATAAAATGGGATTTCAGTGCAAAAATTTGAACTTAATCACAGGTAAATTTTAAAAGAATGAATGGTCAAATTAACCATGAGCCCGATTTTATAGAAAACAAAAACTGTATGGGTCGTTTCATCCATGGGACTCAATGGTATTTAATTAGAAATTGTCGACGTAATTTTCCAAAAATATCCACACATTTTAAGGGACTTATACCAAAGTTGCGTGTTTATCTGACATTCAACTGACGCATTCACTTAAGGCTCTAATGAAACGTACGAATTAAGGCCTTATTTGACACTAGCTGTGCCCTGCGGTTTCACCCGCATAAATCTTGATCCCGTGGGAATATCGGGTTAAAAAGTATCCTATGTCCTAATTCAGGTCATGGTCTACTCATGTGCCAAATCCTTTCAGCCGTTTTAGCATGAAAGCGTAATAAACGAACAAACATAAAATCAAATCTTCTCTCTTATAATATTAGTTTAGGTTATTTTACGTCCTGTTTAAGTATTTTATATTTTTGCATTCATTTGACCGGATTTTAGGTAAACGACCTGAGAGTTTATTGACGTGTCTCAAAACTGTTACGAAATATTAATAATGCTTAACCCAAAACTTGATGGCAACAGAACGATGAAGGAAAATATTGTGAGATATAGGCATGTCCTAAGATCAACAATTCCAAGATATTATGCACCGGCCCACTTGGTGGTGAACGGTTCATTACTTGTCATAGTGATGAGGCCTGAGTTTCAGCCATAGAAATATAAAAAAAACGTGTCTATGGTCTCAGTAGCGGGAATATTAGAGGCTATCCACAAATTACGTCACACGGATTTTATGGTTTTTGGAACAACCCTCCGTCCTTGTCATATTTGGGTGATCTTATAATGACAGAGTTAGTAATATTTTAAAATGTTTAGTTTGAATATAAGTTTAGTCTTAATACGCTAGACTTATTTGTAGATGTCACGTTACGAAGCTCATGACTCGTCCGGGGGGGACGAGCCATAAGCTTCGTAACGTGATCTGTCACACGATGGGGCACTTTTTTGACCCCTCCCTCCGCCTTAAGCCCTCGTCTTGTCATTAGGCGAGCTCTTAACGTTTGACGTAATTTGTGCATGGCCCCTTAAACGTTGGTTTCCTCAGAAAGCGGTGAACGGTCACACAATAATGGTTGTCAAAATACAGAGCGTTTTTTGACACCTTAATGGCAAATGCTGGTGAAAATGACAGATTTTCATTTTGAAAAGCTTTTTTAGGAAACCATAGATTTATAGCTGCGCCCTTCTTTTTCTCTTTAAGTAACTTTTTTTTTATGGATGGTCTGCAATCATTTCAGCAGGAAAACGTCCACTGCTGCACGTCCAAGCACCTCTACTTCGACCGGTTCTATGGTTTCTGCGGCCTCCACAAGGTCGTCGGTCCACCTTGTGGGAGGCCTTCTATGCTATGCTATGTTGGGTACCTTGGTTCTCCTGCGGATCTCTTCATTTCTGATACGATCACGCAGTCTGCAATACAGATTTTTATTTATTTATTTAAAGGCTGAACCTAAGTTTTGACTGGTTGTGATCGCTGAGATTAAAAAACGTTCTGCTATCGTTAATTACTTTGGAGTGTTCTTACATCAAACAACATTGCCTATGCTGTTGAAATAGTATTCGGTAACCATGTTTATACTAGGACTAGTAAATAAACAGTTGTGCTGGTCTGCATCTCATGTATTATGTAGAACTGTGTATTTGGACACGATTTTCACTAGCTAGATACATGCAGAAGGTGCACTTCCATGCAATTTGGGTGACGTTTGTTTCATTTATGCGTTGAGCATACATACAACCGTATCCTAACAGCATTTTAATGAAATTTTTAGAAAATATTCATGAACGTGATGATAATGCATGTGTTTTTTAATAGCTTCTGCCCGAAACTTCGTCCGCGTGAAATTTCTCGTTCCCCGAGTCCACGCGTCGCATTGCACCTCCCACCCACGCGCTTTTACGTTATTTACGCATAGTTTTCTTTCCGACATTTTTTGTTTGTGCTCTGCTCCTTAGGATCATAGCATAAATACCTGCCTGTCTCAAGAATTTGGCTACCAAATGCCAAAATATTTTTTCAAATCCGTCAGGTAGGTAGTTCCAGAGATTAGCGCGTTCAAACAAACAAATGAACAAATTCTTCAGCTTTTCTCCTTAGTTTATCCCAAAACGGAATAATAATTGAATAGTATATAAACTCTGTATTATGTGTGGTCTTTATAAAGTTAAAGTCGGGCACATTTTTTTCGACTTCAGAAGTTCTTAAATCACCAACTCCTAAATAAATAAACTATTAACTTAAATTAGGAAACTAATCACTTAAAAGCACGTTTTTTTTTTTTTTTATTTAGTTAATTGGTTCACCAACAATTGTATACATTAATATAAGTATTTTCTTGGACAAACCGCTGGCATAGGCCAGGTGCCCCAGAAAACGTTTTTGTACACGCTCAATACGCAATGAGTGAGTAGCAAAGTGTGGCCGCCAGACCACGCTACAGTACTCTAACATGCTTCGACTCAAACAGTTATAAAGAATAATTTTTGCTCTACAGTTTTTAAATTGTTTCGTGTTTCTGATAACAAAACCCAGCAATTTGGAAGATTTTTTCACTACATTATCTATGTGAGGGACAAACGTTAATTTCTGATCAAATATGACACCAAGATCTTTTATTGTATCTAATTCCTTAATTTTTTCTCCATTAATATAATAATCCTGGTCGATAAGTTGAAGTTTCCTAGTAAATTTTAAAATAAATGGTATTGCTAACTAATTTCTGTTCTTGGTGGACCTTCTCTAAAGCTGTTTATTTTGTGGTACTTAGAGGCAGCTCCATTAGGTTGCGGATTATTAGTTACGCCACGACTTCCAAATGCTCAAATTGATTGGTAGAGCAGTAGGGGTATGTGGGGTAATTGCTCAACTTTAAATTATTATCAGGCTATAAAACGAGGTGTTACGTGCTTGGATAGGTAAGTACCTAATATTTATGATAATTGATTCAGTAGGTATCTACGTTTTCCGGTACCTTGGTTTCTGCTTGGAGAGGCTCCTGGTAAAGTAATAACAGCCGCACGGGGCGATTGATCAGGGGAAGCATCTGGTAAGACTGGAAGCAGACCCCAATAATGTTGGGAAAAGGGTTAGGCAGACTGGTTTCCCACTTGGCAACCCCGCTACCAATCTTGGTGATAGGTAGACAAGCGTTCTCATCTCGACATGAATAAATCTCATACCTACTACTCGTGCTGACTTGAGAGAAGAAACAGTAGGAGCAACCATGATGCATGATAACATCATGCAAGTGCACACAGTTCACGGAAATTCACGATATAAATCACGAGTTATATCGTGAATTTCCGGACTTTGGAAACCGAACTATTGTATAACATCCACGTGATATATTATCTAGGCTAGACATACAATGTTGTGCTCATGACCCTGGAGTAACGCGTGCTGTCGATAGGTACCAGTACAAGTGTCCTAAGTTTTATACATGTATTTTAACTGGTTGAATGCCGTAATTACAGACACAATTAAAAAGCTATTGTGTCTCGCGTAGATCTACGTTCCGGCATACGAAGGGTTAAGCCGACAACATTTGAAGAACCTTCCTTAAAAAAAAACTGCCTAGCCATTTCCCAACTATGTTAAGGTTGGCTTCCAGACTAACCGGATGCAGCTGGATACTAGTATTTTACATGGAGCGACTGCCTATCTGACCTCCACAACCCAGTAACTAAGTAACACAGTTATTCTTGAAAAATCTTCCTTAATTTGGCAAAACATGCCCTCATCAAAAAGACAAATATTGTCTATTGTAACATAACATAACATTACGCCTTTAAGTCCCCGAAGGATTAAGCAGAGGTGTACATCCTTCATCATCCACATTTCCTATACACCCACATTTCACCAGTTATGTTCAGGTCCCATCTAAAAAGTGGCGAGCAGCGGGCGGCATTCGGGGCTCTATCTATTATTTTACTTCCAAAACGCGTCATTTCGAAAATAATACATATAATAACGAATGAGGAAATAAAATGCAATTTCTATAATGAGGAATATTCCCTTTTGAGCACCTATTATTGGAGCACCAAAGGTATTCCCATTTGAGCACCAATTAATATTTTACCGTGGAACTCAAAGGGGAACAATAAAAAATATATATTCGCTTTTGAGCACCTACGGTAGCTTCTAGTGATGGGTGTATAATGAAACATAGTGATAAAATTTGGCAGTTTCGTTGCAGAAGAGTAGCTATTTTATAATTTACCAAACAGCCAAAAAACAAAAGACAAAACTGCAGCTGCAAGAAAACGCTTAGTTTAAACATGCTGATACGTAATTGTCATATTTACGTAAATAATTATTATTTCACCACTGCATGCATTATTAATCTCATTATTATTCAATTTAATAAATTTGCGCCTATTCCGCGACAATATTTACTTTCTGATAACTTAACAAATCCTTGGAGATAATAAATTGAACTTGTATCGACCTTTCCGCATTAAAAATATGCAATTAAATATCAACTGTATTTCTGTAAACCATTATATTTTTTTGTATGACGCGATCAGATATACTTATGAAATAAATATGTATTCGACCTATTTATATAAAAATGTGGTTTGACTTTCCTCAACAGACTATTTCAGACACAATCTACATGGTCTTCACATGATCTGACCAAGATTATGTCTGGCCTTTAAAAGAGACTGTGACCTCTGAGTTTGTTTCGGCCTTTCTTCTCGGAGTAGTTGGATGGGAAACGCCGACCTCATTTAGTTTTTAAATATAGGGAATAGATTTGTGTTAGAGTGTTGTTACACTTACAGAAATAAATAATTCATCTTTAAAAGTAAATATTTTTTGCGACCTGTAAACCCTTGTTCAACTCGACTACCAGTCCCTTCAAAATTTCATCCAAAAATATAATATTTTAGTTTGTAGTGCGTCCGACAGTAGGTACATAATCAGCCTATAATGTTCCCAGTGCTGGGACACAGGCCTCCTCTTTCTGTGAGAGGGAGTAGACCGTAAACCACAACGCGGGCTCTGTGTGGGTTGGTAGATGTCACATCTCTTCGAATTATTGGTTCTAGGATATGCCTATTTCTTCACCGTTTTGAGATTAAGTTAAGGAATGCTCGAAAAGTTGTTGGAACCTTTAATGCTGATTTTAGTTCAATGATCTCAGTCTAATCAAATAAAACTGGGTCTATTACTCCAGTAGGTACCTGCCGCAATTAACCCCCAGACAGCCAGTGAACGACAGAAAATTAGGTAAGTATAATGATTTAAGTTAATTTGTAGACCTCACCTGCTCAGTAGGTACTTGTAACCTGTTTTGATAAAAATAATTAGTAAATTAATTAATGTCATCCCATGTAGAGAAAACAGAAGTCTATGTCGATGGGAATAAAATTCGTTTTTAGAAAGCGGAAAATCGGTTGCGTGATCAATGCACGTCTCTATCGCGATCCGCAAGCCTTGACCTAGGTTGATAAAGATGGCGTTATACCGACTCACACGCAACGAGATGCGTTTCTTATTTCATCGTCAAAGATAAGATTTACATATACCACACTCAGCCATCACATTGGACGGACAACAAATATATTATGCAAATAAGAGCAATTTATCTCATTTTATTTTGACAAAAAATTAAAATAAATGTACATGTATTTGTTTTTGTGGTTTGATATAAAAACGCCTAGATTTCATTAACGAAGTATTTTTAAATAACTCTTGGAGGTGAAGATTAAGGATTTGTTTTTTTGTAGTCTATTTATTTACAGATTATACCGATCTTTTTTTGTTTATTTTTTATCCATGTTTTAAAATATGAATACAAAAAGTTATAAAACATCTGCTCACGGAGATCTCTCGATTTCCTTTTGGATCGCTCCAAAGCGAGGACACTCCGTAAAACACGTCGGATACGAAATTTCTATAACTGTTTTATATTTTTGTAAACCCGTATTCAAGTTTTTATTTTAGCGACACCTACAAACTACGCATTGCACCAGAGGGGCAATTCTCGTAATTTTAAGAACGTTCACAGTCTGATCTCAGTCTCAATCTGTCAAAAATACCTCTAATTTCCGTACATTTTGACAAGTTTTTGACGTTTCTTTGTCGCCGAGATGAGACTGCGACTAGATTTTGAACGTTTTAAATTACGAGAATTGGCCTTCTGACGTCGTGCAAGAAAAGTTACCTGTGCGACTAATATATTCAGAAAACCGACAACAACTATGTCTGGCGGGAACCAGACACAAAAAACGTCTTTAATCGCATGGCAATACCAGTCATTAACCCACCTACATTTTCTAGCATTTTTTATTTAAAAAACTGTAAAAAAAAGTTCTTTATCGTCCAGATTCAATATCCATCGTGATTTTCCACATGTTTCAATAGCCTAGGCTCCCGTCTGATTTCGGTCACGGTGGCCAATCTCAACGGAGATTAGCCAGGTACGCAGGAAATATTATAGTGCACAAGTGTGCGCTCTCTATTCCTTTACTCTCATAGTCCGATGGGACGGCAATCCGACACGACCGGGGAGAGATCAGGTGTAGTTTTACGTGCTTTCTGAAGCACGGGGGATAACCCGCCAACTTCCAAACTCCGGACTATTACTAATAAATTCCTAATGGAAAACCCAATAACACTTTGTTCGACCCGGGAATCGAACCCAGGACCCCACGTTCAGCAGTCACGCTTGCAACCACGAGACCATCGGGGCTCTCATGTTTCAATAATGATAAACCATACATAGTTTATTATTTGGGTTCCTACGGAGAATCATTAGGGAAAGGGCAATGACCGCTACTGTCACGCTAAAACACGACAACTGTAGTCAGAGGATCCTCCCTTTTCAAAAGATGACGAGGAACTTTCCTAATACCTCTAAAGTAGGTACCTATTTAAATCATCAAAACTTGACCGATACATCCAAAACATTATATCGACCCAAACTTCTGTCTCCCAATTTAATTACACATTTTATAAGCCAATAAAATCGATCCCTTTACAAAATAAAAGAAAAGAAAGAGCTCAATCAAGTATAACATTTTATGACTGACGGTCTTACCCAAACCTTATACAGCGTGTATCAGAAATGTGTGGTCATATAAGGTGTGATAGGTACTGATTATCACACTAAATAACTTTGTCTATGGAACCAACATCGTAATCGCGAAAAATTATCATCTGTCCCATGCATTTGGGTCGAGTAGGTATTGAAGTTTTATATGAGACTGCTGATTATATTTTCATGATTATGATGTTGGTCCCATGGAGAAAGTTGTTCAGTTTAATGGTTTGTACACAACCTTAAATATGAACACACATTTCTGACACACGCTGTATACTACCTTACGAATATAATAAGTAAGTAAGAAAATAATGCAATGATAAAGTGTTTATTGTACTTACCAAAGAGACCCAGCACGATGTTTATGGTACCATAAACACTGTATTCAACCTCCGTGAACCCGAATTTGCGAATCACGTAAAGATACGCCACTTGCGAGTCACCTGAAAAAGACAAAAGAAAAGTTGTGTATCTTTTGTTTCACTTCTGGCTTAAGAGGAATTCGTGGCCGGCGAAATATACTTTTTTTTTGTATGTAGGTCATAATTAAATTCGCAGCGATAATGATAAAGTAAAATTATAATCATTAAAAAAAATCAGTATTACACTTAAAATTCGTTATACTTTTGCTGCAAATCGTCATTAATATTTTCACGTTAAATCTATGGTCTTATTTCCATCAAATATAACTTGCGCTGCAATTTCCAATAAAAACATATTTAAGACATTTTAAATCTCGCGAGCTACATTGAAGAAGTCATCTTAAGGAAAAGATCTCTGCTAAGTAAATAAAGGAAACAAGGAAAAGTAGGGGGAAATGTGATAAATAATAATAAAGCAAATTAAGGACGTACTTCCCGCCTTAAGAATGGCAACACTCACAGCAGTATCCTCTATTTTCGCTGTTTATTAATTCATTATGAGCAATCTGTTTGCATGACAGTAGAGTCCAGAAGAAGCCTAAATCCTTAAGAGCATGTGTTATCTAGAAGCTCTTTTTATTAAATTCTAGTAAGTAGGTTTAAATTATATTTAGATTTTTGACAAGAATTTTCTTTACCTAGATAATAGGTACGTTTATTTTAGTGGCAATGCTGATTCTTTGGCCCAAAAAATAGACCAGCACTCTGGTCACGTCAAAAGTCCACCAACCGCTTGGCGATGTCTCGAAAAACTAAGTGGGCATACTCGGACCCCACTTTTACATATTATAAGACAGTTAACTTTTTAAATTGAAAACAAAATAAATTAAAAAAAAATCCAGCCAATGCGAGTTGGACTCGCAAACGAAGGGTTCCGTACCACCATACAATATTTACCACTACATTTAAAATAACGGCAAAAATATAACGTTTGTTGTATGGGAGCCCCTTAAATATTTATTTTATTCTGTTTTTAGTATTTGGTGTTGTAGCGGCAACAGAACACATTCTGTGAACATTTCAACTGTCTAGCTATCACGGTTCATGAGATACAGCCTGGTGACAGACGGACAGACGGACAGTGGAGTCTTAGTAATAGGGTCCCGTTTTTAGCCTTTGATTATAGAACCCTAAAAACGATGTTTTAAACAATTACTTCTACCTGATTAAATCCACAAAGGAATTCAATTCCCTTTACATTCAAATGGTGCCTGTATTACCATGTAGTTAATTCGACACTTGTGAAATCGCTAATTTCATTGTAGTTTAATATAGCCAATGGCCTGGCTAATACGACTATTAATAGCGTGAATAAAATCGATTTATTAGTGCCCATTACATATTAGTAATTATCGGGTTCTTACGCTAGACTTGTTTAGTCTGAAAAGCAACTATGTGTTTAATTATTAACTAGGTTGAACGGGTGAACACAGTTATGACTACTGAAATAGATATACGGAAGTAAAAGACATGCTACGTCGAAACCAAGTAAATCAGGTTAAGAGTAGGAGTTGACCAAAATGGTAGGTGGATCGGAAAAATAATACGCCTTTGGATCAGACAATGATTACGTTTATCTTTTTAACGTATTACGTCACCTTTTTACATTGCTTCTTTGAAACCGAAATAGTCAATAAATTATTTAATATATTTATGGTACATAAATAGCCCTATCTGAATGATGTGGTCATATTTTTAAGGGGCATCAATCTGAACAACTTTCTCCATGGGACCAATGTCGTAATAGCGAAAAAAATATCAATCAATAATCTCAGACTAAATAAAAAAAACAAGACAGAGCGCTGAGAACGAAACAGCGAAGCATGCCAAAACAACACCTCCGCTCTGTGCATACACGCTCACACGCACACATTTACAACCATTTACAATAAAACTAAACCTCATTATGTGCACACATGTTTACGAAACCGGCTTCACTTTACAATTGACAGAAAGAAAAGAAAAGAAAGAAAATATATTTATTTAGCACAGACTAAAGACACAATACACCAGATACATATACATAAGAAAAAAAAAAAAAAAAAAACAAACAGCGCCCAGCACTCTGTCTTGGTTTAATATTGTGTCTGAGCCAATAATATAATTAATTTTTCACACCTATGTGATACATGCTTTAGTGTATATCAGTGGAAACTTGTAAATGGCTTTCTATTGTTTATTGTTTAAGAACACTGTTTATATTAGCTGTAAGTCAACCGAACAGGATAAAATAACATAGTGAACGTCGTTTATTTTCATTCGTCATAAGATTACCGTGCCTTACAGTGAAAGGTAGGTACCTCTAACAAAGACGAGTAATTTTTTATCTAGCTTTAATGCGAAGCACTTAAGATGGTGTACAGTGGCACATAAAGGTAAAACAACACCTCGCCCTCTACCGCCGGCGTAAAGGACACAAGATACTTTTGTGCTATAAAACAAAGAATTATTATGACGACGTCATTTTAAAAACATATTGTTTACCAAGAAAAACTATAGGCAAATTGTTTTTTTTTTTTGTGATTTTTGCGAACATCTGTCAATGACCTCATGAAAAGATGGCTCAAATGCAATTGTGTTTGAGGTACTTAATGTGAGCCATATTTGACCTTGAGATAGGACTGAATATCTTTACTTTTGATTATAGGGCTACCTTATACATGAAAGTGGAATTTAAATTAATGTTTTATTTTGGCAGAAAATCGTATTATGCGGCGGCGGCCGGTTGTTTTTGCTTGTGTCATATATTTTCCCTCAACTTGTTCTTTTTTGTGTTTGTGTCTTTTCTTTGCGTCGTATGTTTTACCACTAATAATGTATATTTGATGTCACTCGGAAAGCTGCCACGCTTAAATCTATCAAAAAGTACTCTGTGGCTTAAATAGAATTGGGCTGGACACATCTGCCGCATGTCAGACGATCAATGTGTCAAACTTACGCAAACGTCATCGTGGCAGGCCCAGAGGGAGATAGTATAATAAGATAAGCTGGACTTTAATTAAGATTGGTTCTTGGCAGCTCTGGACAAAAGAGGTGGAAAGAGAGTAGAGAGGCCTTTGCCCAGCAGTGGGAGATTAACGTACAAAAATAGTATACAATTAGCAAAAAAACAAACAATTCAGGATACTTGCTGTTTACCTACATAGATAGTTAAATACAAAGCAAATACAGAATTGGCGGTAAAAATACTTGCTTGTACAAACATTTATGTGAATTTATTACTTTCTGTATTTGCTAGGTACGAGTAGAATCGATTCAGCTGCTATAATGTCCCTTCCAACTAGAGATTCTACTTTAGATACAGGTGAAAAATAGATCAATAAAGTTCTGTATTCCATAAATTTATGAATTTGCGAAGCTTTTTCTACCTATATTTTAAGACTTTTGTTCCAAAAATTCTTGGTATTTGTATCTCTATGTCATCTGTGTGTAAGATAAGCAATGGGTTTTCAATGTGGAAAGTTACTCATGCGATTTTCTAGTTTTAGAACATTAACTAAATAATTTAAATTTGCCGGAATCCTTATCATGAAGTGGTACTTTACTAAGTATAGTTTTCAGTAAGATACTTATCAAACTGCAGAGTGTAGCAGCAGGACACCATGTGGTTTTAGTCAGTTAGAGTCTGACAGACTCCTCCACCCACCTCAGGATGGTGGACATGTTATCCTGAGATATGCACTATGCACTATGTTATCCTGAGATATGAGATATATGCACTATGTTATTCTGAGATACCAACGTGTTTACAAGAACAATTGAATGCACTGAGCCGAGGCTGTGTAGAGTACGTTCGCAAGGGGATTTAAATTTTAATTAAGTTTAACTTTTTAAAAAGAAAGAAACAGTATTAATTGCGACTCGTACTCGTTTTACTGTGTATATTTGATGTATTACTTAAGTATCATTTTTTTTTTTTTTGTAAGTGTCAAGTTATCCTTTGTAACTTATAATATTTATATATAATAATGTTTATTCAAAACATTTATATGTAGTGTATATCTTAGTATATTTATGTAGTTATTTGTAACTTAGATAATTTATTTTTATATGTTATGATACTATGTTAGTATAAATAGAAAAGTTAGTTATAAGCATAGTATAGGATTATATAACTAGTAGTTAAAAGCATAGATTATAAGTATAATACTTAGAAAACAAAAGTTATAAAAATTAGTCAATAACATAGGTTATTATAAGCATAGCAGATATAACCAAAAAAGTTTATAAAAATATAGTAAAATTACGTGTGAGTCTCTCACTCTTTATTTGGGTACTTACTTTTAAGTTTTTAATGTTTGTAAGAAATAAAAGACGTTTTTTATTTTATTTGGTTAAACACAAACGAGTTTAAAAAACAAAATGGAATTTTTGTAAACTTTCATTTTTGGCGACTTCTCATTTGGGTACGTACCTATATCGCATTCTAAAGTCGGTCGCTCCTTATCATAAACTTGAATAATTGGCCCAGAAACGATATAAGTTGAGGATAAAGACGTGTCTTTGGAAGCAGCCCTGATGACGTTATTCTACCTTTATTTACGTTGTTGTAGCCCGACGACATCAATTGTACCTTTTGCAATAGATAGGGACTTGTCATCTGGTGTCGGTCAAGGCCGTACGTAGAATGCTTTACCGATGAGGCTCCGTGGAATGCACGTGGCGAAAATTTTAACCATGGTTACGTTCCCTAGCTCCAATAGTGGTCATCAAGGCCAGGTCAAGCTATTGAGTCCTGTGTGATAGTGATGTGATTCATACATAACTATTACTGTTAAGGATGTGGCTAAAGTAGGGCAAATAGTTTTAGTAGCTTGCGGTGATTGGAAACGGAGCATTGTCTTTAGTACCCTTTATTGACGCACTAGGTAGTGAGTTACGTTTATTTATGGTTGCAGTGAGACTAAATGAATGAATAGAAAAAACACTAGGAGAATGATTGATGACAATTTCATAAGCATCTAGTAAGAGATTGCAAGATTTAAGTTACGTTGGATAAAGTACGTTAGTAGTACCAATTTATGATATTGTGATAGTGTTAGATATTATTTTCTTTATTTATTATTTACTAGTTGTGCCCGCGCCTTGTTTTCGCGTGCTTGTCGGAAAACAAATTTGATTTCATGGGTTTTATTTTTTTTCGTGGAAACCTCATTATTTTTCTAAAATTAAAGTTACTTAAGTTACTCCTCATAACATCAGCTATCTTTCAATGAAAGTCAAGTCAAAATCGGTCTAGCCGTTTTGGAGATTAGCCGGAACTACAGACAGACGGACAGACAAAATTTTTAAAAACTGTTTTTTTTTTGTCATTAGCACGTTATAAGTATCGTATAAATACTTTCATAATATGGAATTAGTAAAAAGCTGTTATTTTAACATTACAAACAGATACTTCAATTTTATATATTTATATAGTAACTTTCATAATAATTTAGTACAAAGCTGTTAATTTGATATTACAAACAGATAATTAATTTAAAACTTATTTTTTTTATATTTGTATAGATGAAAGACGGCGATTTCTTAGCTCGAGAAATTATGGGACAGAGCTTCATGTTCTTGAATGGTTTTGTGGTAACATTGAAACGTATAAAATGCCAATTTCAAGTTTCGAAATAAAATATTTAAGTAACTTATTGATTACCACCAAAAAATTATGCAACAACATCTCAATAGTTTGACATTTGAGAAATCTTATTTATTCGTCAGTCCTTTGTTATACAACACACGAGTTGCCATAAACAGCTTGTGAAAGTGGGTGTGGTTTCGTGATTTTTAGGGTTCCTTACAGTGTATTGAAAAGGGAACTATTGTGATAGGTATAACTGCCTTTTGAATGTTTCATTGTCAATCAATTTGAGTGACTTTTTTTTATAAGTTGAAATGATGACCAGAAAATTTACATCAGGTACATTATTATGTAAATCTTACACCGATTTTGTAATCTGTATAAGATTATAAGTATAATAATTTTCAGAATTTTGCTTTCAGACAATTTATAAAAATAAGCTTGCAAACATTGCTGCAAAAATAAAAGCAGTTCACACTACAAATTAACAGTTTCTGGAAAACAAAAGTGGGATACGATCAGCAACCTTTTTTGCTCGATAAAGACAAGTGTTAGTCTTAAATGAGTACGAAGCCCTCGATGCGCGACGTCCACTTGCACTTGACCAATATTTTTTAACGATACTCAATTAATCAGCACAGTGTTGTAGCATTAACGGAAGTCAGATTGGTACATTTTAAATTAGTACTTAGGCTCATGCATTTGTCAGTATTGTTTTTAGTATGTTTTGTTGTTTGTGTAAATTTTGTTTAACAGCACAAAATTCTCCTCTCTGTGAGAGGAATGGGCCGTAATCCACCACGCGGGCGCAGTGCGGGTTGGTAGATGTCACATGTCTTCGAACTTTTGGTTTTAGGACATGCCGGTTTCCTCACGATGTTTTCTTTCGTTCTGTTTAACAGCATCTTATACAGATTATCAAAGTATCGTTACTTAGAACATACTGGTTTAGCCTTAAGCCCGGAATACATTACGAGTGCCATTACAACTTCTGATTGGTGAATAACATAATAACATGCAAGCTACTTGCATACTTTTGTGCAAGCGAGAGGCAAAGGTTTACCTAAACCAACGAGCCATTTTATAATTTCGTTTATTCTGACAAAGTTGTAGTTTTGATTACTAATACAGACTTTAAAACGTCTAAGTTGTCAATATTGTATTAAAAACTTTACACACAGACAATTGGAATAAAGTTCGAAATTTTATTTATCCGGTAGTCTAAACCTGGGTCCAAAGTTAGAACTAAGTACAAAGTTTTGTTATGCGACCGCACTAGGCCCTTTGTACACACACGTTTTTCTTTATTCGCCGTGTGTATACACGGTGTGTTTTCTACGGTGCGGTTTATACGCATTTTCGTGAAGAAACCGTGCCGTGTACAAAAGGCCTTATAATATAAGTATGTATTTTGTTTTTCGTAGGAACTAAATAAGGAAAATTAACAAATTAATTTCGTACCTGCTGACGAACTATAAAATAAAAAGGTTAGATGAAAAAAAAGCGAAATAAATAAATGCATACAATTATCTCAAGGATATAAGTAAACGAACTGAATACTCCTTGGCATTTTAGATGTTACCTAAGTAATACAATTGGAAATATTTTTAGAATTTAAAATCTTGTTGCTGAACTGGAATTAATTGAAAAAAAAAAACATGTTTTGGTAGCTGTGGTTGGCAGGTAACCTACTATTTTAAATACGAAAAATTGAGTCGCCCATTATTTAAGTACATAGGTAATTATTTTCAAAGAATTAATTTATAATAAACTAGTAGCGCCCCGCGGTTTCACCCGCATAAGTATCGATACCGTGGGAATTAGGATAAATCCTATGTCCTTTCCCGGGTCTCAAACTATCTCTATACGAAATTTCATCTAAATCGGTTGAGCGGTTTAAACGTGAAGAGGTAACAGACAGACACACTTTCGAATTTATAATATTATAATATGGATAAAAAAAAATAATAATAAGTTTAGAATTAAATAATATATTACAATATAAATTATTAAATAATACTGGTATAATACTGGTATTCAGCTGCATACGGTTAGACTGGAAGCCGACCCCAACATAGTTGGGAAAAAGGCTAGGCAGATGATGATGATGATTACAATATAAATTATTATTATTATTTATCAAAACATAGGTAGGTATACTACGACAAAACTATTATCAACTTTATTTCAGTTACGTAACATACAAGAATGTAAAATTTACACAGCGAATACTGTCTTATCAGTTTCACCAGTTTCCATACGTAAAATAAAATAAATAATAATCGGCACTTAGGTTTTTTTCGAGCAAGTGAAGTAAGTGAACAGGAAAGCAATGGAGTCAAGGCTTGCTAGTTATTTACCGGCTTGCCTTCTAGATAGTGGGCTAGTGAATCGGGCCGCGTGTGCACCTCACGCATAAACAATGTTCGATTTAAGACCTAGACGATATAATTGTAACTACATTTAATACTGTCCAGGTATAATTTTATTTTTACAGGTAGTTTCTTCCGGGTGTTTTTTTTTGTTCTTAGTTTAAGTGTTAAAATTAATGTTGCAACCTTTTGAATTCGTGCAACTGAGACCGGTATTAATAAATAAATTTTAGTGTCTTGAAAGTAATAAAAGATCGGTAACCATCGTTTATGGCTAATTTAAGTACTATACTCGTATGAGCTATTTCTCACGATCTAAGATTTATCATGGTCATTTGAAACAACTGAAGCAGAAACCTTATAATTTATTTAAATTCACTTCGAATATAAAAAAGATCTTCATTTTTGCTGTAAAGTAACAGAACAGGGATTATTAAATATTATGACGTACTTATCGTACAAGAATCAACACAAAAGTTTCCCTTTACAATTTTATTCAAGACGTGCGCGATCCATTAAAAACAAACGAATGGCAAAAGGGCCAACATCGGCCAATGTATACACGACTCTTAACGAAAATTTATTAACTGAGAGCCAAGAACAAATCCAGACGGAGTAATGAGTTAATGACCCACTTTTGACGTCTCCTTGTGACAAGCAGTCTTTAGTTTTTTACCGCAGTGTTATAAAAGAAATTATATATTCACATATGATAATTTTGCAAAAACAATGTCATAATTTTAGAGCAATGAATATAGCAACTCACCGTAAAGTGGTCCCACCATAAGCAAATACAGTAGCAACACACAAAATATTTGAGTCCTGCCCCTAAACGCACGAGGCCTCACAGCCACCATCACAGTGTTGCCAACTAGTTCAAACACGTCCTTCAACACATTCCGTTCCTTGACCTTTTCAGAAACGTTAAAACTCTTGGCTTCATCAGGAGGCAGCACATCCTCAAGTCTGAACACACCGTATAAGAAGGATAGAGTGTATAAAGCTAATAATAAAGAAAACACCCCATAATATCCCACAGCACGCAACAATATTCCACTCAAAGCAGTCCCAGTCGGCGTCCCCGCCGTCACACATATAGTTACGAGCCCCAGGCGGAATGTCCTATTTTCTATAGTAGTTCTATCGGCCATAAAACTGTACATTCCCATAAATATGATGATATACCCGCCTGTAAACGCCGCAGGCAACGCTTCGATTAAAGCTGTCGCAGTCAGTGACAATTCATTAAAAAAGTACGTAGCAAATAATAGTCCAACATTGCAAATAATCTCTCCAATAAATGGAAACAAAATGCATATTTTTCTCCTTTTGTACTTATCGCTCCAGGCTCCTACGAATAGCACCATCACCGCTGGTATCGCTGTCTGAAGAGGGAACTTCCATGCGACCACTCCTGCAACCAATGATTGTATTTCCTTATCCTCCTGATCCAAACCACTCGTATTTCTTCTCGCGATGCGGTCGCAAACGTCTGATCCATAATTCAAATTAACCCTGCAGGCTTTATCCAGGTGCATGTTCATGACAGCTAGAGAAGATATAGCAGTGCACAACATGTAAATAAACAAACAAGGCTCGACCGTGGTCTCGCAGAAAATACTCTTGACGTATTTTATGATCTTTTTGGATTGCTCCTTCCATGTCGTACATTTTTGGGAGCCTGTGAGACGTATGTTTGATCTGGTGAGCTCGTTGACACTGCTAATGTTTTCAGTGCTCGTAATCATGTTCGCTTGGCGCCAGAAAAGTGAGAGTCAGTAAAAGTTCTCGGGCTCTCGCCTTATATCACACACTGCACTGTACGCCACCGGCACCCGAAGGTGACTATCCGTTTAATCCGTAGTTATTCGTCTGTAGTTTCCAAAAACCTGAGCAGTAAATGTCAGGTTGTAAAATTAAGCGCGATATGAGAGTGCGTCGCGCATACGAGTCGCTCGCATCTCGCCCGATACGATAACACAGGTCTCGCAGTCGACGGCACCACTTTTAATAAATATGTAGCTCATTTATCTTGTACCTTGAGTTACGCATCGACCAACATTGTTCCGATGGCTTCACGACTCTGACGCTTCAATACAATTAGTATAATCGTTACGGCTGTACAAACACCTTAGTCTTTTAAATATATTAATAATTTTTAAATTTAAATTTAGGTAAATCATTTTAGAAAAAAATATTAGTAAAACCGGTACTATCAGTATCATTAAGAAATGTATTGACTTATATAGTCACATATATTGTTAGTGTAGTAGTGGCGTAAACTTGAGGTTATTCACCTTATTCAATAAACATCTCAGCGAGAGTTATTTAATGCTAAGCCGACTATTTGGATTATGAAGAAATTTGTTAACCCATGTCTCCACAGAATCGTTAGCGTGACTGGCGCTGTTCGACTGTCAACAGGGTTTTTCCTATGATTAAATTTAATTTCTGTCATTGACATATTTACATAATATAAAAATGGAACTCATAGTATAGTGTCTTCAAAGGATTCCCTAACAATTACATGGCGTATTTTTTAAAACAGTAGCCCCCTTACTAATAAACGTATTATAATCAAGAACCTTAATAGGTTCAACATAAATGGCGAAATGTGAGGTTTATCTAAATACTTATTTAGGTAAACCTCTGCTTAACCTTTATGAAAATACTTGCGTGACGTTAGGTGTCTTCTTATTTCTACACTAGTGGTGTAACAATAGCGACATCTAGCGTTCAAGTAATAGAGAAAGACAAGTAAAATATAGACAAGGTGGTAGCCAATTTGATTGACAATATTTTTTTCTTAATTTTACACAGCACTGACATGTCAAACGAATAGGCATTATTTAGTTAACTTTTTGTTTTAGTAGTGAGTATAGGTACCTAATTAGACTCATTAGCATCCCAAATAGGTGCAGGACTTTTAACCGATGGGCACGTACGGAATGTCGTTATGAATGCAAATTCTCGAATCTTGCAGGTAAAAAATGCCAATACGTAGGTTGTGGTTTGGTTGGTCTGTGTAGGTTGTGGTTGGTCTGTGGATGGGTGACCATCTTTACATATCGAGACCCCTCCGTGCCTCGGAAAGCACGTTAAGCCGTTGGTCCCGGCTGCCATTCGTGGATCTTTGACAGTCGTTACGGGTAGTCAGAAGCCCGAAAGCCTGACAACCAGTCTTACCAAGGGGTATCGTATTACCCAGTAACTGGGTTGTGGAGGTCAGATAGGCAGTCGCTCCATGTAAAATACTGGTATTCAGCTGCATCCGGTTAGACTGGAAGCCGACCCCAACATAGTTGGGAAAAGGCTAGGCAGATGATGACGTAGGTACCTAAGAGGAAATGTCAAAGGGAAGGGAACCTTTTAGGTTACAATTACCTACAAATGTAGATAATGTAGCTTCCTAGCCTTTTCCCCACTATGTTTCGGACGGCTTCCAGTCTAACCAGATGCAGCTGAATAGGTACCAGTAGGTATTTTACACGGAGAGACTGCCTATCTGAGCTCCATAAACCTTGGTAAAGCTGTTGATTGATTAAGACTTTAGGGCTTCTAACTACCAGTAATGAATATCCAAGATCTACAAATGACAGTCGGTACCAACGGTTTAAAGTACTTTCCGAGGGATCTCGGTATGTAATGCATGCTCACTTATCCACGGACCGACCTAGGCAAACGTAGCTTAACTGTTCTGAGCCACGAGCCCTTCTGGTTACAATTAACTAAAGCCTAAAAATTTGGTTTAGAAGATTTTTTTTTGTTTTGACTTTAGATAGAAAATTACGACTTCACAGATGACTCCGCCCTGGAGTATACTCGTAAATGCGGTGCTGTTATCAAACGATTCGAGACTTAATATCATGTCCTGCATGTCCCGTCCTCTGCACAATACAGGATCTGATGGAAGATATTGATGACGCCAAACTCGTAGCCGAATTCTGGGCCGACTCCATAAAGTTCACATTTTGATTGCCATCGACACGACAAGAATAAAAGAGACGCCTTTACCAGAACGCCCCTTAAATTCACTGTAGTGTATGTAAGCCCCACTGCACTGGTTCGTTCCCGGGTCGGGCAAAGGGCTATTCATTAGGAATTTCACATTTAAAGTAGTCTAGTCTGAATTTTTACCTGGTAAAAAAAAAAAACCTAGCAAAAAATTTTACAAGAAAACTATAAGCCCTGGCTGGCAGAGGGGTCTCTACCACCCTCTTAGGGCTTACAATCTCATAGCGAGATATGCATTAAACATATGCGAATCTTTAATTATGTCCCAATTGTTAGTAGCCTTGTAAAGGACTCGAATCCGTCGCGTCTGATTTCATTTGTCACTCGGGACTGCAATAAGAAGAAATAATTTCATAAATGAGATCAAGGCCGACGACTGAATCGTTTCTTACATTATTAGGTATTATTATTGGCGAATGATGCACATTTTGTTCAGGTTCGTTTGTTTTGTGCGTTTTGCCGCCAGAATTGTTGTAGGCGGTTGAGTGTTTAATTGTGTATATGGAATTATAGTCGGACTTTTAATTAGCTGCAGTAAAATGACAGCTTATGTTTTACTTAAATGCCTGAAATTGGCGTCTTTTTGTTTTTTCGCGGCCATCAACCAAATCTTGTTTTTTTCTAGTACAGAATAGTGTAACAAACGAAACTTATTTGACATGTATATCTCTAAACGCAGTCCGAAATTAGTTATTAAGAAGTGTCATTTTACTGCAGCTAATTAAAAGTCGGCGTATAGCTTCTGCTCGCGACTTCGTCCGCATGAAATTTCTTGTTCCCCGTCGCATCGCATCACCTGCCCGCGCTATCACTTCGTTTCTGTTTAGCGTTCATTCTGCCCATTTTTTGTTCGGCTCCTAAGCATAGCGTGAAGTTAAATAGCCTATAGCCTTATTTAAGAATTGGGCTATCAAATGCAAAAAATATTTTTTCAAATCCGACTAAATAATTACCTACGAAGTATTTACATTAATATCATAATATTAGTGTAGGTACTTTGTCAGTACCTATTTCATACTTATTTCGAAAAAATTAAATGTTTTAATTGATAATAAATACCCATAAAGTACATTAATATCGTAATAGGTACTTTGAAGGTACCTATTTATTTATTTACGTATACTTTATTGTATTTACCCAAAAAAATACATTAAAAAAATATGATACTACTATCTGACACATATTTCGAAAAAAATGCTGTAACTGTTAGACTGCATCATCCCACTGCTGGGCAAAGGCCTCTCTCCATGACTTCCAGTTCTTTCGATCCATTGCTATAGTGGACCACTGGTCGTTTGTTCTGTTCACCTCGAAAAAAATAAATGTTGTTAATCAATTTCCCTCTAGTAGCATGGTTCGGTTGTTAGTCATGTACTCTTCTAGACCGTATTACGGCCATGGCGACCAATCTCATCGAAGATTAGCCTTAGTGCGGGAGATATTATAGTGCACAAGTGTGTGCGCAGACACAGGTGCGCTCTCCCTTTCCTTGCTGTCATAGTCCGATAGGACGGCAATCCGACACGACCGGAGACAGATCAGGCGCAGGGCCAACGGTTAAACGTGCTTTCCGGATGGCATCACACCGCCAACTTCAAAACTCCGGGCTGTTACTAAGAAATTCTTAACAAATATTATAGGAGGATAAAGACAGCCATAGAATGCATGCATCTGCTCAGCCTTTTCCCAACTATGTTGAGGTGGACTGCCAGTGTATGAAGTGAATACCAGTATTTTACATGAAGCGACTGACCTTTTTTTTATGGATGGGAAATCATCAAATGATCCCTCCCGCTCTGGGTGGAGCGGAAGGGAGTGTCAGACTCTTACTGACTAAAACCCATCCGTGTTCCTTCCTTAGCTCTTTAAGTTCCGGGGTAGCGGTAACCCTTTCGGACAATTCCGCTGCCCAAGCGACTGACCTTCACAATCCACTACTGGGTAACTAACCTAACCTAACACGCCTCTTGGTAAGACTGATTATCAAACTATAGTGCTTCTAACGTCCTGTATCGACTATATATGATTCATAATTCAATACAATCATTCAAATTAAATTTTTATTATTTTATTTTGGTAAAAAATTCAAATCATTGGTTTAAACGAGGCGGCTATTCTAAAAGCCTGTCGTCTCGAACATAGCAAGTGGATATGTATTATATTTTTGAGAAACATTGCTCAGTAAAAGAACCAGGAGCTCTTAGGTAAGTACTGTAAAGGTTGTCTGCAAATTATCTGTTCTGTGTCTGCAGAGGCGACCTTATGTTTGGAAGACTGGCAGAAAAATAACTCTGGTTGCATTAGACCATTCAAGTGAATTTAGAATTAGGTGTCAAATTATTTCTGAACTATCAGGTTTTTGTTTCGAAAAACAAGACTGATATGATAGGCGCGTAGAAGTAAACACGTTTATTTGGAATAAACGGAATAAATATAATTATTGTATTATTTAACCCTCCACCGATGACTTTGTGAAAGCAGGAATCCGCTTGCTGAGTGAAGCGCAGAACCAGTAGAAGTGGCGGTGCTTGGGGGAGGCCTATGTCCACCAGTGGACATCTTTGGGTTAAATAGATGAATGATAACGCCTCCACACAATAATGATGACAGTACATTCCGACGTAACAGAATATTCCAAAAGTTCAGCCAACGCAATGCACACCTTTTCTTCTGCAAACGCATTAATAAAAATGAATAAGGTGTCCTGCTGGTCCCCTCCCAAACAACAAATATAAAGTTCATTTTGTCATGTTTCGGCAGTGAAACCTTTGAAGAAAATAATGCGTTTTTTGTTTGCCTTTTTTAAGTTCCTTTTAAATATTGCTCTACGAATACTACTCCGTTAGATCAGAGTTCGTTATTTGGTATTATTTCGAAGATATTTTCAAAATCCTGATCTTCTTTGGATAAATCGTATCTGAATTTGGTGCAGACTGATATTTTTTTTTGTATTTGTATTACGTTGGACTTAAATATAATTGCGAAATTTTGGTGTACCTATGGTATGGTATCTACACCAAAAATGTTTTTTTTTTTTTTTTAGGTACAACTCTGCCTAACCCTTCGGGTATTACAGGCGTGATGTCACGTTTATGATATTTTTTATTATTCAGCAAAAAGATACGGAATTCACTTCGAAATGTTCATTAGCTTCTTAATTCTATTAGTATTAATTAATGACATTTCGGCGTACTAATAAAATAAAATGTTGGCCGGTACCATTTCCCTTTGCGCCGTGCTTCTGAAATTCAATTTCTACAAGCGTATCCATTGTCGTTCCTGTAATATACCCAATTTTTTTACAATTTGGTTATATTTATTACGTAAATGCGTTTTAACCCTTATTACCCTGACTATGCGTCAAAAATCATAGGCTCGTAAAAATTGTGTGCCGAACGCAGTTCTTTTCCAACTTGACCAACGCATTGAGGGTCAATTCATCATCATCAGCCTTTAGCAGTCCACTGCTGGATATAGGCCTCTCCTATTGCACACCATTCAACTCGATTTTCGGTAACTAGAATCGATTTTCGGTAACATTTTTAGAATCTGGCATTTCTAGATTCTGGCATTTGTAGAATCTGATATTTGTAGAATCTGACATTCATAGAATCTGGCATTTTAAAATCGTCTGACATTTCTAGAATCTGACATTAGTCGTCCTTTCATCCAGTGGGTCAAGTGGAATTTACAAAATTAAAGCAATTGTGACTGTGAATGCATTGCAAAATCTTTCTTATATACTAATCTGTATTTAGATATACTAATAATAAAGCTGAAGAGTTTATTTGTTTGAACACTATAATCTCTGGAACTACTGGTTGCATTTAAACAATTATTTTTGTATTTGATAGCCCGATTTTTGAGGAATTTGTTATTTAACATCGCGCTAGGATCTGTAGGAGCCGAGAAAATATAATAGAAGAGAATACTCTTTGTTGTGTACACCATATAAATTACAGACATAATAATTATACGTGGTGGATTACGGCCCACTCCCTCTCACAGAGAGGACGCCTATGTCCCAGTAGTGGGAGCATTATGAGCTGAGGAGGATAACCTCTGGAAGTACCTATTGTTCGGATTTCGAAAATGTATTCACTGTCAGAAAGCTACACTATTGCCATAGGTATGATTTACAGAATAGTTTACTACCACGTGGGTAAAGTCGCGGGCAGAAGCTAGTCTAAACTTAATATAATAAAAGTAAAGATTTGATTTTTTTTGTGTGTTTGTTACGCTTTCACGCTAAAACGGCTGAACGGATTTAGATATACATATATTGGATATACTTGGATATATTTGGATATACATGCTATTCATAGCATTTACAGTATTAGGAGTAAAATACTCACATATCAAATTAGCATATTCATATATTATATTCTTACTTTATACATATTAATCTCGCAGGTTTTAAAAACCTGTTTTTATCACGAACCATGAGTTATGGCGACACACATCCTTAAACATAATATATAATCTTGTTCTTAAAAACCTTTTATCATACACATTAAATTCACGACGACGACGGTGCCCACAGATTCGCCATGATATGGCCACTACGTATTTCAATAGTATATTTTTTTGGGTATTTATTATCTGAGGGTATCAATAAATTAAATATTTTCGGGTCTAGAAGTAAACTTCGATAAGCGCAGGGATATAACAGAGAAGAATAGATGTGTAGAGTAGTATCCTATTTCATAGTTTTTCCGCTAGTTGGTAATTTACCATTACCATCACAGTATTTTTATCTCATGAAGCGACGAGCGCTTTATTTGTGGTAACCAAGTGTACAAACACGCTGTGAATGTACGTGAAGACAGTAGCGTCAGCACAAATAAGACACAAACACACACACACACACTTCCGACTTCGCCATCGTTTCGGACGGTACCAAGAGCTCCTGCGGTTACACCCATATACACAGCGTGCTTATACACTTTGTAATCACAAACAAAGCGCGCGTCGCTTCATGAGATAATAATACTACGCCTATTATGGCACTCAACTTAGCTTCATCGGCTGTGCAGACGGCTCGACTTTTAGACTAGTCAGGTACCTATTATGGCAACAATTTTTGCTAGCGTACTACAATCACTAAACTTATAAAAAACGTCCAGCATTATGTTCAGCACCACTTATAGTGCAGTGACGTAATTTTCATGTGCGTGTGCTTCCTTCGCTGCTGGGTTTTTCACCGTATCTCTTTCCTGTCGTTTGTGCATGACGTAGAGAGCTCTGAAAAGCATATAAGAAAACAATTAATAAATAAACAACATACGATTTACCACAAGAGACTTCAAAATTAAATTGCATGTAATAATATCTTGCATGTAGGTACTATGGAACTCAGAGTTACGTGTATTTATGAAACCTATCTGAAAAGGTAACCGCAGCTGCGAGCGATGCAGCTGAATACCAGTTAGCGACTGAATATTTGACCTCCACAACCCAGTTACTGGGTAATACGATACCCCTTGGTAAGACTGGTTATCGGACTTTCGGGCTTCTGAATACCCGGTAACGCACATAAACTACTAACGACTAATATGAAGTCAAAAGTCAAAGCCAAAGTCAAATAATTTATTTCAAATAGGCATACAAAAGGCACTTTTGAACGTCAAAAGGTAATTTCGTATGGAGAAGAAACACTACCGTTCCTCTTTTAAAAATGTTTTACAATATCTTGTATACATTCATTAGGTATATTATAATTTTATTAATTATTTTACAGAAAAAGTAATAATGTGATTTATTTTCCTAATCTCTTAACTAACTATTTACTCTGTGGCTAAGTAATAAGAGCCGCACGGGTCGATCGATCAGTGGATGGGTGACAATCTTTACATACCAAGACCATTCCATGCCTCGGAAAGCACGTTAAGCCGTTGGTCCCGGCTGTCATTCGTGGATCTTTCACAGTTTTCAAGGGTCGTCAGAAGCCCGAGTCTAACAACCAGTCTTACCAAGGGGTATGTAGTCCACAACACTATTTTCTTAGTGGTATAGATTTAGACCCACCATACCACCATGGGTATGGCCAGTAGTATGGTGGGTCCGCAATGTTATCGTATTACCCAATAACTAGGTAGAGGAGGTCAGATACTTCAGATAGGCAGTCGCACCATGTAAAATACTGGTATTCAGCTGCATCCGGTTAGCCTGGAAGCCGACCCCATAATAGTTGGGAAAAGGCTAGGCTAGATGGTGACTAAATTAAAAGACTAAATAACTAATTATATAAATAAATACAAAAACAAAAGGATATTTAGGCGTTGCTGCAATCTGGAAACGTGACTGGCAGCATTGCCACGTTAATTGGCAATGCTAATTCTTTGGCCATAGAACGAACCAGAACTCTGGTCACGTGAAGTGTCGATCAGCTGACGAGAAATAACATAATTTTATAAATACTTTATATACGTGAAGACGATACACCTAAAATAAAATTACTATACCACAATAGGTAAAAATAATTATAAATAAAGTAATGACAGGTAAATTAATTATGTCATAGATACATAGTGCTCACATACCTACATAATTAAGGTACTTATTCTGCACAAAATATAACCCAGCTTTTAAAACACCCTACATAAACCACACTCTTTTTACATGAATATTATTAGAAATCCACCACCAACGTCCATGAGAGCGGCCTTTGACCGAATAACGTGATCAATTTCGACTGACGTGAGCTATTTTGAACGAACATTGTCGTCGGATATCGTTCAAACAGCACAGTGAGCAGAATTCCGTCATGTATTATACTGATTACGTGATTGAAAACAACCTCGACCTTTTTGCATTTGAGTTTTTCCAAGAGCAATCAATCGGGTTTTTGTTAGAGTTTTAGAGTATTTACTTGGTGTGAGTGAAGCTTCGTAGTGTCTATCAGTGACACAGTCATTATGGTTTTTTAATGAAGATCCTGGAATGTTTGCTATTTGGTTATCTTTGGTCAGGGTAATTTCAATTTACGTTTTCGAAAGGGTTTTGTATTGGAATGAAACTTAAACACAATAGTAATACACATAATATGGAACTTTAGATCATATTAGGTAATATAATTCATTACAAAAATAAAATAATGTAGAAAGACGTCAATACAAACCTCGGCTTCTCGAAAATTACAAACCTTTTTTCTTGCTACAACTTATCTATACATAGGTTGATAGGTTTGGTTGGTGGGTTGTTGTTGGTTAGTTGGGTTGTTGTTGGTTGATAGGTTGCTTGGCTTGTTGTTATTTAAATAATAAATTCAATGACATAAAAAAAAACTTAGTTTTCAATTCCAATTTACAACTTATTGAATGACTGTTCAAACCCAGACTAAAACTATTCACTATTTGATGACTACGACTAAAATCAAAATAATATACTCACATAAATATTAGGAAGGCCGGTATAGTCATGGTACCGCCCAGCAGGTATACTGCTCCAGGCAAAGTTTCCACGGTGTTCGAGAACAACTTGCTGTACAGCGGTATGTAGATCACAGGTATCAATGTCTCCACGAATCCGATCAATGAACAAATTTTACCTGAAAATACAGTTACTTAATCAGTTATATTAGTTGCGTGTAGTGGCTGATGGAGAAACTAGTGTTAGATGTCAATTTCAGAATAACTTATTAAAAAAATACATATAAACGGACCTAGAATGAAACTTCCACATTGAATACTGTTCACATGGGCGCTATTATTTATTTATTTATTTTACCGTTTATGTACACACATATAAAACAGACAAGAAAAAAACAAAAAAAAAAACAGACAAGATAAAAAAAAAAGAACAGAAAAATATTTACAAAGGTGATGCTTATTTCATAAGAAATCTCATAAAAAATATTATATTCTAATAGAACTTTCGAAAATAGACGGCAGTGCTAGTGTAGGTATAATTTGTATTCATGTAACTTCGGGACGTCTCCTGAAGATACACGAATACAAAGTTTCGTTAAACTATCAATTTACATGAAGTTTAAGTCATAGGGGTCATAATTGCTGCACGTTTATGTTTGACCTACCTAATTTATATTCTTTAAAATGATGTTTGTGATCTCATAGATCATCAAATTGAACGAGTTTCGCCATGGGACGAAAAAAATATCAACTGTTCCATACAAAACTTCAATACTACAGACGGCTGATTAATTTTTTTGCGATTACGATGTTGGTCCCATTGAGAAAGTTTGTTGGCCAGTACCAGACCTTTAAATTTGACCAGACTTTTTTTATACACGTTGTAGAAAGAACCATACTGAACTAAATATACATCTTCTGAAAGAATATTTCAATTCAATTGCCACGCGTTGCAAAATTCATTCAAGCGCACTGATAGACAAATGGTCAATTAGTTAAGTGCAGAAAGCAATGAATGGATCGCTTTTAATTAATATAGTTTATGGCTTGATATCGCCAGTCATTAAGCAATTTTACTTGGGAACGCTTTTCAGCAATTTATTTTAGTCTAAATGGTAATAGAAGAAATAGAATCAGCCTGAAATTAACTGTCTAATTGCATGGCAACGGCATTTTATCTGATAGAGAACAATTGTGAGTTATATTGATTACCAAGTTTGCTCTCTGCGTAAGTACGTATTAGGCAGGTAGATAGGTATTCAGTGAATCTTGCCCTGAATGTCTTAAGTTGGAAATTCACACACGCTAATTTTACTTACATAGTCCTGTGAGTGGTCTCCACTCTCTCAGTGGAGACCGCGTATCGGCAAGCGTAGTTTATGACGCTTCCTACCTACTGACTTCGAAAAGATGACGGGACAGACTTGATGCGGAAGCCTATATAGCAGTGGACTGCGATTGGCTAAGTTTAATTGGAAAAGTACTGACACACACACACTTGATTCACAGATCTCACTCTGGTGCTATCTGTGAATCTTCCCCTAGGTAACGCTTCAGATCAAGTTCGATATAGTAACATTGGTATTTGCAAGGTAGTAATCATCATCCATCAAGTGCTTTATAAGCAGACCAGCGACTGTGGTTTTTACGACTTGAAAAAAATTATATAATCGGGATTTCGAGTTTCGGCCTAACGTGTAAGAGACATAATTATCAACATGTTATTCATACTTTCCGGAATATTCGGACTTTAAAAATGATGGTGAAAACCGTTCCAAAATCCGCTAGGTACTTTAGAAAGACAACGCAATCATACAAGCAGTCATGAAAAACGGCTTTAAAATATAATAAGTATAGATTATGAACTTTCAAGACACAACAGCAATCTGATACTAGGTAAGTTAAAAAAATAGTAACTAGCAAAAATGGAAACGTATTTTTGATAGCTACCTAATAAAATCCAGACAAGACCTACGCAGCTGGAAAATGCAATTTATTCAGCAGTGCATAGATTAAATTCTTTCATTCAAGCCGACATGCAATGCCCGCCACGCTTTGTAAGAGCGAGAATTTAGGACAAACGTTAAAGAGACGGATAAAGGCACCTAGCTCGGTATTACCTTTTGAAAGCTTGAATTTAGCTTCACTTGTTAGTGTGTTCTTTTTAGCTTAACTTGGAGAATTTCTTCCCAGTTTCATCCATCATCTGCCTAGCCTTTTACCAACTATGTTGGGTTTGACTTCCAGTTTAACCGGATGCAGCTGAATCCAATTATTTTCCATGGAGTAACTGCCTATCTGACCTACACAACCCAGTTACAGGGTAACACGATACCTCTGTAAGACTGGTTGTCAGATGTTCGGGCTTCTAATAACCAGACTTTAGGGGTGACAACCGGGACCAACGGCATAACGTGCTTCCCGAAGCTCGGAGGGGTCTTAGTAGATAATGTATTTTTTTCCAAGTCTATCAAGTTTCCACTTTGTACACCTGATTCGTTCCAATGACAACTTACATGTGATAGTCTACGTATTAAACCCTCCAACCTTTGCTGCTATCTTCTTATTGTCTTTGTACGTTGGGATTGGATACCAAGACACTATGACTACCAAGTCATTATGATTTTGAGGGTTATGATTTTAGCAGGCTATGTATATATATGTATGTACTAGCAGCGCTGCATATGTGTCGACCTAAAGAAGGTGGCTGGGGTAGACTGGATGCGGAAGGCGGAGGACAGGGTGTTGTGGCGCAGTCTGGGGGAGGCCTACGTCCAGCAGTGGACTGAGATAGGCTGAGTTGATTAATTGATGTCCTTTCCCGGGACTCAAATCTCTAGACCAAATTTCATCTAAATTGGTTCAGCGGTTTAAGCGTGAAGAGGTAACAGACAGACACACTTTCGCATATATAATATTATTAGTATATTAGTAAGTAGTAGTATGGATGAATGTTCATGTGTTCCCTCATAACTCCTAAACTACCAGTAGTATTATTTTAAATGATTTATCGTTGGAAGCGTCATAATTGTTCCGCGGGTGACACCATTATGACAAAAAAATTGTTAAAAACTAAGACTGCTAAGACATTGATCACGATTTTTTCGGTTTTCGTATACCCGGAGACACATGTCATTACTTAGTCATGTAGTTACGTTGACTCTGGTAATACGACAAAACCGACAAAATCGACATCTTGGTATGTCTTTTTGTGATATTTTTTTTCGTAGGTAGTTGAATTTAATTTTTTTTTGCCGTTATGTTGTCATAAGCATTTTTATAAAAGCTATTTTTGTTTGTAAGAAAAGTGTTCGTCCTCCGTGTATAGTACCTATTTAGCTAAATGACCTAGACTCAAGTGTAGCCACTGAGCAAATGCAGACAGTGTAATTGCACTTTCGTTACTAGTACATTTATACAAGTGGCATTTGCAAGTCACAAAGAAATCAACTAAGAATAAAACAGACTTTGAATTCGTATTATTATTTAAATTCATTCATAAACCTATTATGTTTAAGAGGATCCACTAATATAATTAAATGGTGTCTTTTTTATTTGAAATTATGTTTTGTTCGATCTTTCATATGGAATCCGGTTAGCGGTTGTGGTTGATGATGATTATAATAATGATGCCACACGCCTTGAAGCTGACATCAGCGTATACATTTGCCATAAAAACCTTCCTCCTTCCTCCGAATCTTTATTTCCTTGTGTTGTTGTGATTGTATTACTTTGGAACTGTTACATACTAGCTTTTGCCTATGTCTTCGCTCGCGTAGAGGTCGGAAATTATCCCACAGAAACGAACTTCCGGGACAAAAAGTATCCTATGTCATAGCTCAGGTCATGGTCTACCTGTGTGACCAAATATTGTCATTGTTCAGAACGGGAACAGACAGACAAAATACAGACATGTATGACGTTAAATGGATTACACACGGGAACAAAAAACAATCTCGGATTTTGATTCAATACTCGTTGATACAGATAAAAAAAAAGTTTCTGGTCCTGCTGAAATCGTTTTGCTGCTTATTGGTATCGTAATAAAATAGATAAATAAACGAACGTTCGTTTCTCGTTCGTAAAATTCAACTTTTTGTGTAAGTTGTTGTCCTATTATTAAGGTAGGTGGTTATTTTTAACTTTATACGTAGTATGATAATATATGCGTGATAGCTATACCTACGGATAAACATAATTCAATACGTTGTTCCCGATAATTCAAGTCTTTGTTTTTGTAGGTAGGCCGGGTACGTTTAATGACATAAATGTCAAAAAGGAGTGGTATCTACCCTCATTTCAGTCAACCAGAAGCATATTTTCAGAAAATAATTGTGAGCCTAAAACACCGTAAAACGACGACCTAAAAGATTACCTTCATTATTAAATTGTATCCAAATTAATACTTTGCACTCTGGATACTTAACGCCCCTCGACATAATAACAATAAAAATTCTATCGTGTCTCATTCAGTGTTCTTCACTGTATTAATCCTAAAATAATGTACCTAGGTACCTACCTTCCAAAGTTTATACATTATTAAATTAGTACGACGGTTTTAATTAAGTGTAATTAAAACACCCACCACCAAGTCTGTAATTAATTGATGTATCACATGTTTAAAAAACCCGGGCATTTAACAAATAACAAAATAAAAATGTCTGCCATATTAAAAACTCGTTTAAACAAATAAACATAGAGAACTTCAATACCAATTTTTTTTTAGAATAATTTATGGTATTATGTAATAGGGTAAGGTTGCGATTATTGGACCACTTAACTTTGAGCGGTTATAGCACCTGAAGTATGACATTTAAGGATATAGTGATTATTAAATTTTATAGGTCTTATACATATGTCCTCGTAGGTGTGTTTTCGGATTTTTTGTTTGAAGCATAAAGGAACAAAACAGAAAAAACTGATTTTGTGATGGTTCCCTTATTTGGACCTCAGTCTCTTTGATTGGACCTCCTAGTTGCTATGATTGGACTTAGGATATTTTTTCTGTTGGTCCATTCAAGGTGCCCAAGGAAATTGAAATAAAATAAAATGTAATACAAAATTAAACACAGTCTTTAATATTAATAAGAATCACGAAGAATCACAACGTCTTAATTTATCGTTGAAATGCAACATTTTAAAAATCTTAACTAAGGAATTGGCTATTATAGTTTTTAGCTTTAAATTTTTTGTCATTTAATCTTCGTTTTAATGTCGCTTTTGGTACACCATATATCCTGCTTGCTTCGTTTAATCCGACCTCTTTTTTACTCATACTTCCTTCATTCCAGTTATAATACTGGCCTCGTTTTGCAATTCTAAAACAAAAAAAAATTAAAACCGAAAAGTTGCCTTCATTGGACTGGTCCAATCAAGGAGCCTTGCACTGGTCCATTGATGGCAATTTGCTGCTATCACAATAAAATAAAAATAAAAAAATATATATTAATCTTATGTACCATTTGGTTGGTAAATTAGCTGAATAAATAGATATGTTAGGCTACTAGAAATAATCATATTGAAAAACTGAATAAATCTGTACTTACACGGTAAAGTATGTCGCGAAAATTTTATATAGGAAGCTCTTAAAACACACCGACGTGCATTCTTCCCGAAGGAAGCTCACGGCGACACTGGCGGTTGAGGGGGTGGGTGCGGGGTCGAATACGCAGCGTTTCGTCATAACGGACAATTATTATTACAATTCGTTTCCGAGAAATCAAAGCGGTCCAATCAAGGCGCTGGTCCAATGGTCGCAACCTTACCCTAAATAAATAAGTGATGAATAATCACAACATAAATTGTTTAATATTTCAATTTTTCTTGAGTTTTTGAAAAAGGCTTTCTATGAAATGAATTCGTAATCTGAAGGCTTTTACAGTCTTAACGTTAAAAATATCAAATGATCATAACACGTCTGATATTTAGATTACTCAAATACCCTTCTTAACTTAGAGCCAAAGCCCTAGGGATCCAAAATAAGTCCAATAACTATGAAAGTGGTGTTCAAAAGGTATAAATTGTCGTGAGTTCTATGTAACTTGAACTTTGTATTATCGTTCAAATTAAAAGCTTGGATAAGATGTATCACTCCTGAGGGGCATTTTCAGACTTCACAACACTTCTTTTGCGACATGATTCATGAGATGTATGAAAATTTATTCATTGTAAACCTATCTAAAGATAGTAATGTTTAACAAAGTTAATGAAAAACATATACTTTTAAAGGAAACACTCGAATATCTTAAATAAAATCGCTCCTTTCCTATGAGTTATAAGTCTAATTCAATATGTGGAAGGCCAACATCAGCAACTACAGTAAACAAAAATGTAATTAAAATAGAGATCCGTACTGATATGTAGATTATTCTAGATGGGGATCATTTCGAAAGCATTGGTAAGTATTGTGACTTTTTCTAATAGCTATACTTATCAATGCTTCATTCTGTTTCCCAGGCTGAAGTTTTACTGTCAAATAGGCAGAATTTCTTAATTGCTTAACACACATAAAATGCCAATTGATCGCAAAGCCTTCCATTTTGACAGTTCAGCTATGTTCATTATAATATTTACGTTGATGACTAGACAATTTTTTTAAAATATGAAGCAATGGGTTGCCGACGACTTGTGAATGAAAGTTTGTTATGCAATTAGGGTGCTGATAATATCCATTCTAATGACCAAATTCAACTTACCAACTTTTTCCGGCTCCACAACCTTAGTGCCAAGAGACCTGATGGCAATAGCACCAGAGTTTCCAAAGAAGTCAAAGACTGGGGCAGCATACAACCAGTCTCTCGTTGGAGCTAACCCATACACGTAACCAGAGACTGTCTTGCAAGCTGTGGCTATGATTCCAAGGAAACTGTCATGCATCTTCATCTTCTTACTGAAGAGCGTTACGGCTACCGCTGACCCTGGAAAACGAAATATTCGTGAGCATTTATTTTATGTATGTCTGTAACGAAAAGGGAAATCAGAAATGTCTACGTGTGCTAAGCCTACAGTTTCATCAAGCACGGTTCGTTGCGTAGATATCTCGTAAAAGCACAATGGATTTCAAACATAATCAGCCCATAATTTCCCACTGCTGGGACATAGGCCTCTTCACGGTAATAGGGAGTGGGCCGTAATCCATCACGCGGCCCCAGTGCGGATTGGTAGATGTCAAGTGTCTTCGAATTTTTGGTTTTAGGACATGCCGGTTGCCTCACGATGTTTTTCTTCGCCGTTTTGACAATGGCTTTCATAACTAAAATAGAATTGAGCTTTTTGTTACCAACTGATGCATCCAAAAGAAATATGTAACTGTCGTACACGCACAGTTCCCAAATATGGTTTAAACGTTCCTTATTGGCAAACGTGTCAATGGCCTTTCCAATTCCTGAGTTGGTATTGAAAGTATTCTAATAAATTCGACAAGTTTACTAAATTTGGCTAAATTAAGTTGTGTATTCATCAATTTAAGAGACAGCGGGATGAATTACTATCTAATTATGTCTGTTTGTTAATATTTTTAAAAACAGTCTTTTTAAAAATATTAACGAAAATAGACGAAATAAATAGAGATAAAAATATTGGAAGGAGGTTTAGACTGGCCTTTGTCCTGTAATAGTAACAATGAAGGGTTAACAAAAATTGTAGATATAGATAATAACAACGTTGTTATCTTAGGTTTAATAACTTTTAAAGCTTCGCATCATATTGAGAGAATAAAATCGTTATTATTACAGCCGAAGCTAATACAGAAAAGTTAGTAAAGTCTCGAGGGCACCTAAAACAATTTATATGAAATAATATCATGAATGAACTTTTTGCTTATTATTTTGTACAAATTAGATTTCAAGTAACCACAAAATAAAATTGAAGATACTCAGACAGGTATTTTATTTGTATACCTATGTGTGATATTGTAGCCATTGTAGAGATGACCTTTATTTATAACCACATTTGAAGTCGTAAGACACCGCAATATACTAAAACAAGAGCCACATTTAAAAAAAAAACATCTCTGTATGTAGTTTATCTGAGAATTTTTATAGTTTTGTTTGTTTGTAGTTTTGGTATAAGCACTCGAAACATACAGAGAGTCAGGACTAGTGACGCGGCAGTAAGCGGCGTACAGCTGTCTGTGTTAAAAGCAGCTCGTCCTGAGGTCGATACCAGTGTGTCCACACAGCCTTCGGGCGTGTTCAAATAGCCTGCGCCGACCACGCACAGGACCCGCACACGCGTTGTGCCCGCCTCGCACCCGATTATACTACTAGTGACTGGACTACTTCGTTCATTCTACTTCGGCATGAGCCGGGCGCGTGGCGTGTGCGGTTGGACTTCGATATATGCAATTTGAGATCTATTGATGTGTCATAAGACTCAAATCATACAACAAATTTCAAAGCAAGTTAGACGCGGGTGCTGACGCGCGTGGCGTGCGCTTAGCGGGCGCATGTCGTCTGAACGAGCTCTTCAGTAGCAATCTTCCATCGTTTGCTAAGTTTTTTGTTTTTAGTAAATAAATTAACGCCTGCGTTCCTGCATAGTCCTACCTCATGACACAACACTGATACACTATCTGATGCATTCTTACATTTTATTCCAACGAACGTCGAGGTTTGTTTGTATTTTTCGAAGAGGTTTTCCTAAAGAACGGCCATCATTAAAACACACGGGATTTCTCTCAGTCAACCATAGATTTTATTGTATTATAACCATAGGTGGCAGAAGAGACCTAAACTTCTTGTTTAGCTAATAGCGTGATAATTTATATACTGACTAGAATTAAAGGGAATATCTGAACAGAATCTATTTGGTAGGTTGTATTTGCGTGATCCTGGAACATACATTCAGAAAAACAGACAGACATTCTAAAAACAATATTTTTAGCATTAGAATCGATCCCGGACCACGTAGCAATTACTTTGTTTAAAAAATATTTAATGTTAAGTTTTGACATCGCTACGATTTTATGTATAGATAGATATTTAACTGTAATTTTATTTGTATTACCATTTTTCCCAGTACCTACCTAGTAAACAGTAGTAAAACATCAAGGCTAAGTACAAGTACCGAGTACCTAAACCTACTTCATTGATATTGTCTATTACCATAATTATGCATTAACATGCAACCTTATTTCATCAAGCTCCTATATATCTATAATTCAACTGCATATTATATCAAAGTATTATGAACATCACTATCATACCTGCAGTGCCCATCAAAATAGAATATGTGCTAAAGAAACTCAGGTCCACGACGCTCATACTGAACTTGGTCAACGCATACAGGAAAAGGACGGATGCTTCACCTGAAAAAAAAAATCATAATTTCGTGTTATTCAAGGATATATTTAATTAAGATGTTCCGCATAATTGTAACAATTATGAAATTATTGTATGTTTGGTGTAAACAAACTTGTTATAGAATGGCATAAATTAAATCTAGAAATCACAAATAATCAAAATGATCTTCATTTTCAAAATTTTGGGGTATATGGTAACTTAGGTCTTTAGAGGGAAGGAAACAATGAATTTCAGTGCAAAATTAAGCAGCAATTAAGAAGTAGATAATTATTTTAATTTTAGATAGGTACTTAATCTTTGATGGAAATAACGATAAACCTGGGGACCTAAAAAGGCCACTTCGGCAGAATCATAAAGCAATTCATTTCACGCAATTTCATCTGTATGACAGTTTTGTATGGAGATTCGTTAAAAATGCTATAGGTACACCTCTGTCTAACCCTTCAGAGATATATTAGGTGTGAAACTGTCAAACAGATGAATTGCGTGATATGAATTGTTTTATGATTCCGCCAAAGTGGCCTTTTTAGGCCCCAAGGCCATAGAGACCAATTTCATGGTTAAAAATTATTCTCTATTTGGTATCAAAAGTATATGATATAAAACTGGTTTCTATACTTTGAAATACGAAATGTTATTACGTACCTATCTTAAGCCTCATTAAAAAAAAGTCTTACCGAAAACCGGTCCCATGATGACAATGTGTGCACAGATAACTAAAATGATTTGTGTCAATTGCTTCCCTCGAGACATGAAAACCAACGATATTGTATCCCAAACATTCCTAGGATGGAAAAAGTCTAACACTTGCTGAACGATAGACCCTTCCAATTTGACAGTCCTGACATTCTTGATTTTGAAGTACGTGTAGATAAATCCAAGAATGTATAAAGCCAAATTAATGCCAAATATTCCATAAAACCCAACAGCTTCTGTTAAAACTCCACTTATTGATGTACCGAATGGGACTCCTAATGTCACAATTATTCCAACTAATCCGATTCTGAAAGTTCTTGATTCAACAGTTGTAAGATCTGCTATGAAACTGTATGAACCCATCAACGCGATTGCATAACCTCCTGTTAAGGCTGAAGGCAGAGCTTCTATTAACGCAGTAGACCACAAAGGCCATTCAAGAAAGAAATACGTTGTGAGGAGTAAACCACATGAAGATATAATTTCTCCTACAACAGGCATCAGCATCAAAGCTTTTCTATTGCCAGTTTTGTCACTCCACGCTCCTACATTCAATATGACAATGGCTGGAATACTGCTCTGTAAAGGACTCTGCCAAGCAGTCATATCTGCTACTAATTTTGTCGAATTTAGTTGGGCCTCCAAACTGATTGTGTCATTGTCACTGAATTCGCCGTTCACTGCTCTATAACATATTTCTTCAGATAAATTCAAATCAACGCGACATGCTTTTTCAATGTTGAGTTTTTGGACTGCCAATCCCGAAATGGCAATTGGCAAAACGTAGCACAACAGAAACGGTTCTACTGTAAAGAAGTTAAAAAAAATCCGAATTAGTTGACCACAAGTCACTGGTTGTTTTTCCTTTTTCTTGTCACTGTTTGAATTAGCTTCTAAATTTTTGTCATTATTTGTATTAGTAAGTTCTAGATCCTTTTCACTTTTTCCGTTCATTTTTATTGTTTCATATCACTCACGTTGGATATTTTTAATGTTTTCGTTTTACGAGTGCGTTTGTTTGTAAATACATAGGCCGACTGGCAGCCCGACCGTAGGGCACCGACATAAACACGGAAACTTGTTTCTTATAATTATGCCACAAGTATCTTGATTATACTTACAAGTTAAAGAAGATCCTCCTCCATACGCCCTTGAACCAAGATTCATCAAAGTTTAGTCACATTCTTAACTTTTTAAGTACCTGTGTAGAAGTTTAGAAGATATTCAATGATATTGCTGCGTTTTAAGGAAAATAAATGTATAAAACGGACATAAAGTTGTAATGTAAAGGAGCGAGGGAGTACACGCGATGATCGCTAATCATGTACCTACTAATTGCTCAGTTAATATAACCGGCTCGAAGGACCATGTAGAAGGTTGGATGATAGTCAATGATACTGTCATTAATATTTTATAAAATAATCATTCAATAGGGTTTTATGAACTTACAGGGTTGTATTGATGGTTTTAATGACTATAATTCTGTAAATACTTACCTACTTGTTATGGTCGCGAATCATATTTTGTTCAACATACAATCAACCTAACAGTGACCTGCAAATTGAAAAAAACGTACGAAAATTGTAATTTAACGGGATAACCTGGGCTTCATCCAGTAAAGTAAAATAAATGTATTTAACGGACCAAAGGTATAAAGGAGCGAGCGAGCATACGCGATGACCGCTAATCATTTTTGCTGAATTAATATTAATTAATGAAGTTACGTAAAAATGCTTAGTCGTCAATTGTGTATGGTTTTACCCTATTTACCTGCTTAAAATATCGCTCAATATAATATAATAGAGATGTAGCTTTTAGGGGACGCCCACACTGCACCGCATCACGCACAAAAAACGCACTCACTCGCGTGGAATTTGGCTCCGCATCCCGCAAACCGCTGCGTGAAACCCAGCAGTGTGCCAATCGTCTAAAATAGTAGGACAAACAGAGTTTAAATTGCGGGTACCGCGGTTTGGTTTGATAGTTCAGCGCACATTAAATTCACACATGTTTGTGGTAATAAAAACTAATTATTTGTATTATTTAATAATTAAGTTTTATCTTGGAATGAACTCCTTTACTATATCATATTTTACTATTTAACCTATTAGTAGATACCCAACATTAGCATTTGGCGATGCCATAGTAATACAATCATCAGTATCACTTAAATTTCGATGGAAACTAAATTGCCATCTTTTCTATTGCTATTATTTTTAAATAAATTACTGGAATATTTTAGGCACTTGAATTACTGACAACTTAATTTTCTCTAATTATAAAAACACCTCTTATAAACGGTTTAATTCAGGCAAAATGATACAGCTATTAGTACTCAAAATTAAATTGTTATCAAATAATCCTATTACACAATTGAACGATGATGAAATAATTATACTTAATGCATTCTGTCATAATTTACCTGCCATTGATGTAACCGTCAATTGTTTGAAAATTTTATTGAATGTCGTTGAATTGTTACCAAAAAAAAAAACAACGAAATCAGACCATGTATGAGACTAAAGCGTAATAAATTGATTATGTGTGAACCACGCCTTTTGCAAGCGTATTCAAATTCGTCGTGCGACCGATTGCTAACATTAATGCAACAGGCGTTTCCTTAACGTTTATTTTCCTGATTCCGGTGGCATTACTGTGACAGTTCTAGTTCAAAAGTCATGTTAGGTCCCATTGTCTGCCAGTCTAGCAGGTTTATAACGGTTATTTGTTAACAATGAATGAATTAACTTCTCAAGGAAATAACCTTGATTTCGATATTGTTGTATTTTTTATTTGATAAATGATATCTAAATAATTTTATTTTTGTAAGTACATTTGTACAAATTCACGTCAATTTGTTTCTTGACCATCAGTAAGTTGTCTGTGTACTGTCATAGATCTCTAACAGTCGTTACACGTACAGTCAGACGCCTGAAAGTCAAAGTCAGACCAGTCTTACCAAGGCGTATCGAAATACTCAGTCCTACCTAATAGGGTTAAAGAGGTCGCTCCGTATAAAATACTGGTAAAATTATGATAACTTTTTATTATAATTATTGTTTCTAATAGCAAAAGCTTTTCTGTTTAATTTTATGTTTTCTTGGACATTTGATACTATTTTTATTACCTACTAGAAGAGAAGAAGAAGGCGTTTGGTGAGAGCTTGTTGGTGTGTGAAACAAACGAATGTTCCCATTTATCTCCAAAATGGTTTGACCGATTATGATACGGTTTTCTGTAAAAGGTTAGTGATTCATCGGCGATGATTCGTAGATATGTGTGATGGTATTAACTTGCCTGGGGGCGCTATAATGAAGAGTTTTCTTCTTGCTTCCGTAAAAACCTTGCCGAGGGTCTGATGTTAGAACAAAAGAACATTGTCGAAAGGCATGTGGAGATATGTTGCTAGTAAACCATATCAGCGCAGTGATTTTTTTTGTAAAAATCGCAATTCAAATACTTATATCAACAAAACATTGTCGGCCACACGACGCCGACAGTACCTACATACTCGTATCTTCAATAAAAAAAACATAAAATGGAGCAGTACCGGGGTTTAGTGCTGGGGTATAATATTTTGTAAGACACCAAACGTACAGAAGGACGGACAAATATATACTTACACATACAGATATTTAGACAAAAACGTAGGATTATAATTATTATTTATATATTTTTTTTAATAATTTTATGAGTTTGTGACTAAATAATTGAAACTGCGTTAGGTACCTACGTAAATAAATGTAGTCTCAAATTGATATAAATTGCTGAATCTCTATGAGACAATAGCTTTTCTCTAGTGCAAATTTTTTTATTGAAATCGGGAACAGAGATTGCAATAGCAGCCCCAGGCAGATTTCCTGACCATTGCCCAAACGCTTTTTAAAATACTTTTAATTTTTTATCTTTCGTTACCACGGAGTAAATACTTACTCCGTGTTCGTTACTTATAATAATATAATGGAATACTATGTCTCTCTTTCTTTTTTTTTTTGTACGTAATTTTAGTCAGAGGTTTCCCAAATTATTTAATCCTTTTTCGATTACAACGTTTACATCCGTGATGGGTTTTTTCATTATTTTTAGTTATATTTCATTAACGTGGTCATGTACCTACTAAGATGTTGCTGCGCAACATTTTTTATCGGTATTTTCAGCAATCAACCACAACCGAATGGTCTTGGTTGATTGCTATAAACATAAACCATAACAAAATCAATCTGCTAGCTTTTCCAACTATGTTGAGTTCGGCTTCTAATCTAACCGGATGCAGCTGAATACCAGTATTTTACTTAGAGCGACTGCATATCTGAAATGCACAATCCAGTTACTAGATAACTCTTGGTAAGACTGGTTGTCAAACTTTTAGACTTCTGTCTATCAAAGATTTACAAACGGTAGCCGGGGTCAACGGCTTAACATGCTTTCCAAGGCACGCAGTGGTCCTGATGTGTGTGATAGTCATCTATCTAGGAACCGACCGCGGCTGTTATGATGTAACCACGAGCCCCTTAGAATTACATTCACCATTCATGAAATATAACAATGGCTACCTATTTCCATCAGGTCATTGGACCACCTGTGTCGGCCAGAAGGTTGTGTCCGCTTTCTACTATGGCCTCCACTCAAGGATCCATATACCAAGCTGTAGGGCCCACAATTACGTGACCAGCTACACAAAACCAATTTACTTATTTCTTATTTCTGATATCACGTACTAAAAGTATGTGGTTTGCAATATCATGAGATTACATTTCAAGAACAACTTTACCATGATCTTAATACGTTTGGTCATTATGGCTTTTTTTTGCAATACATAGCAACATTTAGGGCCTACGTGAATTGCAGAATTGGAGCAAGCAGTTCGATATTACGTTCATGAAGAGTATTGCACCAACGAAGTGTTTGTTGTCTTCAACATTTTTAGCTATATTTTATTAGCACTACGTACGGGCAAGATTGAGGTACCTTTTCACTGATCTCTTTGTCTTTTGGTGCAAAATTTTGGCCTGCGTGTGCGCATATGGCCGTTTGTTAAGAAAATTCACGATGGATGACGACCAGTCATCCTTCCGAGTTTTTAACGATTGGCATTGAATAGTTATCTCAATTTAGAACACTGTTTGCAACAAATAATTAGATACAACAATAATTAAGAATTAGATCACTTAATTGATGCAGAATGACTGTAATTTCTTGTTGTTTGTTAGGATATTACCTTTGTTTGATATGAGTAACTATGACCCTCTGCGCTTACTACACAAAATGAGTTGGTTGTTTGTCGTAAATGAATCATGGATTATTCAGAATTGTCAACATTAATTTGAGTAGGCTTATTCGTTAAATGATTTAATTACTGTGGTAGGTAACAAAATGATTAATAGCAATGAATCAAAATTACAAAACCAAGGACAAAAACGGTACCAACTGCTGTGAAACTACTATACGAAAAACTTGCACTTGCGCATGTCATCAAGAAATCCCAAATAAGCAAAGAAACAAATACCTACAAAATGGCAATCCTACTTATAAACCACTTTTAAGATTTTGAAAAACATGAAATATTTTTTCAGCCTTTTAGCTTGCAAATCGAGGTTCAATAAATATTACCTGCCCTTTTTACAACCGTCCCTTAGCTACCTTAAATTTTAATCACACATGACATGTATGGTAACAATGGTCTGGTCATGGAATTAGTATAACTTTCCCGCTGGTCTCGTAGTCGCAAGCGCGACTGCTGAGCGTGGGGTCTCGGGTTCAATCCCCAGGTCGGCAAATGTCATTGGGTTTTTCCATTTGAAATTTCTTAGTAACAGCCCAGAGTTTGAAATTGGCGGTGTGATACTCCCGTGCCTCGGAAAGCAGTCCTGCACCTGAACTCTCTCCGGTCGTGTCGGGTTGCCCTCCCATCGGTCTATGAGAGTGAGTGCACCTGCTGTGTCTGCGCACACACTTGTGCCTTGGGCCGAAATCTGATCTGAAGAAATATTATAATATTATTATACACTATGGTCTAGGTTACGTCAAGTTTATGGCCTCAGCTGTCATTCCTAGATCTTCGACAATCTTTACGGGTAGTCGAAGTTCGAAAGACCTATTTCGTGGGTAAAATAGAAATTAGAAATGAAAACAAAAGCAGAACTTCCAAGTCATTCGCGTTGTTAATCGAAAGCATAAAAATGATTTATTTTCGTTGGATCCCACTTTTGAATCCCAGTTTAATATTTTTGGCGTTGGTTATATCCCACAAAACATTATTACCTATGTATTTCCGTTGGATCCCAAGTTTTAAAATTGCAAGAGAATTACGTTTTATTGTCTTTGAATCCCAAAAACTATTTCCGTTGGATCCCAAATGCTTAAAAAAATCTGAATGCGGATAAAAGGAGGGTATATTATTGTAAACAAAAAAAAAATCTACTGATGGCATGATCAGCCTTAATGATTCCACTGCTGGGACATAGTGAAACAGGCCTCTTCTCCGTGATCCCCCGTTCTCCACGCGGGCCCAGTACGAGTTTTTGGATGTCACTATTGATAGCATTTAAAAGATAGTTTCACTAGTTAAAAATCCCTTTGGAATACCAGTGTCGGGCATTTGCGTTACCAGTGCACACTGACAATGAGGACGAGATACCTAGATGTACTTTTGCTTAAAGCCTTTGTCGAAGAAGCCTGAATGCGATGCACGTCCGTCTTGTAAAATTTATTATGTAGACGTGAAGTATATCTAGGTGTTTGGATAAATTAAATCAGCCCAAAGCTCATATTTCTCATTTCAACTTTGAAATACGTTTTTTCTATAGGTAGTGTCTATTTATCGGAAACAAATACTGATAAGTAAAAATAATGAACCAGATATAATGAATGTGTAATTAGTTTCTTTAAAAGCGTAAGTAATCTTGAATAAACTTGATGGTTATCATGATATAACCGTTAAATTTGAAACACCGATTGTTGATTACAGATTACCTATAATAAGAAATAATGCAGGTATCGTAAAGGGGAAGCCACTATTTAAGATATAAAAATTATGCGATCGGCGATGAATAAATTATGGTTTGACATGTACCTAGGTACTTATTATAACCTTTTCTTTTTCTAGCCGATCTTTTTTTACTTTTATTAACAAACGTTTTATTTGTAGGAAATCTCCGTCTTCTTCTGAAGGTGTAAGTAAAATTATTTAAATCTGCCATGATGACAAAATGAGTCGTATTTTGAATAAAATTATATATCGCGGAAATATTCCTTTTCATAGCTCTGCAAAATTTTGGTAGATTTTGAGAAGAAAAATCAAAAAAAACAAAAAAAAACAAACCAATTTTTATCAATGTCTTAATTACCTAACATAAACATAACCGGGCATAATGTCAGACTCCGAACTGCTATTAAGAAATTCCTGATGTAAAAAACCAATAACCAAACCTGGGAATCGAACCTAGGACCTCAGGCACAGCAGAACGTGTGCAAAATATTAAGCCTTTTACAAACATCTAAGTAGTGCATATTTAATTACAAAACCGTTCCCACCTAAAGCCTTGAGACAAAAATGTATCTGATTGTTCGTTCAATTATAAAATATGGTCATTGTCAAAGGCATCTAATTTGTTTGATAATACACACATTACACAACTTTTGCCAGTCCTCTTGACCGACTTATGGGAAAAATTGGAGCGCATGTTTTACGTGCTATACTTTATGCCATTAAGAATTTTGATGACTGGTAATTGTTCACTTGTAGTAATTGAAATAGATAACAAAATCATTGATCAATTTTATTCATGTCAAATAGGTTTTTTTGAGAGCGTATTTTTGGTTCCTTATTGATAAAACTGACACTCAATAGAAGTCGTCCTTATGGCTTTCATGTAAAGTGAAAGACTGTTGCACTGCACATTTTAATCTTAGCTTCGTTTTTAAAATACATTTTTTTTATCTTTCATCCACTGACAATGCCGTAGAAGAGACAAAGTTTAGAATAAAATAAAAATCAATATTGCAGTAAGAAGACCGACCCTCGCTCCCGCCCCGACCCTCGCTCGAGCCAGCCCGCGCAGCTGAGCCTGTAGTTTTAAATTCGCCCCAAAATAATACCGATCCAGCCTGTCCTCTTCCAGCGACGCCCTGAGCCGAGGTCCGAACCCCGTTGGTCCCCCTACCTCGGTTCGGACCTCGGCTCAGGGCGTCGCTGCCCTTAGCGCTGTCGCTTAGTTTTTAAGTTTATTGTTGCCCTGGCTGGAGGCCTTAATTTAAGGCATCCACAGGAAAGTCCGGTTAAGCAGTAGCCATCATCATACAGGATGAACTGCGAGATGCCATAGTAAAAAAAAAAGCAGTAAGAAGATGCTTTGGCTACCAGGCTCAAATGGGTTTGGGCGGGTCACATTAGCTGCATGCTTGATAACCGCTGGGCAAGTCTCTACACAGTGGGTGCCTGAAGAAGATCTGCGCCGCTGAGGCCGGCAGCTTAATTTTAAACATAATCTAATGAAACTAGCATAACTTTGTAGAATTCAGAGGGCGGGAGACGGAGAGAGAGATGAAAATCCTTAGAGGAGGCCTTTTTCAAAGGACAAGCGATTTAAAAAGAGTGCACCGAACGCCGATATTTAAAAAAAATAATTTTAAATATTATATAGGCTAAAGGTTTATTTTATTTATTTTCCTGTACAGGTACTTTACACACGGCTACACATCAAGTTATACATAACCAGTATGAACTTTGGATGCCAAGCTTCAATGGGGCCCCCATATAGATAAAATGTCAAAAAAGCTTAGCTCTGCAGCATACGCCGTTAGGAAAATTCGTGATTTAACTGATTTAGAGACAGCCCGTTTAGTTTACTTTAGTTATTTTCATAGTGTGATGTCGTACGGTATTCTATTGGGGGTAATGCCGCCGATATTCAGACAATTTTTATTTTACAAAAAAGGGCAATTCGTTCCATTTATAAATTAAGTCCCAGACACTCCCTCAGAGACAAATTTAAAGAGATTAATATAATGACTGTGCCTTCTCAGTACATTTATGATAATCTTTTGTATGCACATAAAAATATTAATCTGTTTAAAAAATGCAGTGATATCCATAACATAAATACTAGGAACAAACACAAATTTGTTGTTCCTACAACAAGGCTCAAGAAAATAGGTGGATCGTTTAGATGCCAATGTATACGTTTTTATAATAAACTTCCTAGTCACAATCAAGAACTAAGCCTTAATAAATTCAAATCTTTTATAAAGCGAAAACTATGCCAGAAAGCCTATTATACTGTAAAAGACTATATTGAGGACAAAAAGGCTTGGGATTGAGCTGCTCCAATAGGTTTAGACTGTAATTGTTGTTTTTATTTTTTCATTTTGCTATTTTACACTTTTTTTTTTTTTTCAAAATATATATTTTTCTTTACCAATGACATGTACATTTACTGTATAAAGTATTATATTATTTTAATTATTGTGAATGTGAGGACTATGTGGGTCATTGTTTCAGTTTTAATCATGGTCTGGCAGTTTGAGTAGTTTATGCGGCCTACCCAAATGTCCTGTTTTTGGTATTGTTCGTCGAATCGTTGAGCTCCTTAAGTTCTGAGTTGAGCTGCACGGTTCTGACAAATGCGTGCACTGACTGGACAGGTCCTCTCAATCTGTGTGGTTATTTCCTCAAAATACCATTTCAGACACCAATCTACATGGCCCTCAAAGATTATGCCCGAATTTTTATATACACTTTGACATTGATGATTTTTATATATACAATGACATGAATATTTACTTTGTAAAGTATTTTTTATTTAATTGTTGTGAATGTGAGGACTATGTGGGTCATTTCTTTTTTTTACTGTTTTCCTTCTTAGTTAGTTTTAATCATGATCTGGCAGTTTGAGTACATTACGCGGCCTACCCAAATGTCCTTTCTTTGGTATTGTTCGTCGAATCGTTGAGCTCCTCAACTTCTGAGTTGAGCTGCACGATTTTGACAAATGCGTGCACTGACTGGACAGGTCCGCTCAATCTGTGTGGTTCTTTCCTCAAAAGACCATTTCAGACACCAATCTACATGGTCTTCACATGATCTGACCAAGATTATGTCTGGACTTTAAAAGAGACTGTGACCTCTGAGTTTGTTTCGGCCTTTCTTCTCAGAATAGTCAGATAGGAAACGCCGACCTCATCTAGTTTAAAAAAATATGATTGACGTGTAAAAGTGTTTGTACAAACCTACTTACAGAAAATAAATCATTTATCATTATCATTTATCATTAACCTGACTTCTGATTGTACGAAAAACCTATACAATGCGAGGTCAGCTATAACTGGAAATGTATAGCTTGATGTGTAGCCGTGTGTACATAACCATGCAAGTACCTAATGTCCCAAAATAGAAACAACATTTTATTTTTAGTTCTCTTGTTCTTCAAGTCTTTATTGTTCTTCATTATCTGGAACACGATGAAATACAAAATTAGTTTTAAAGACATAACATTACCATAATTCATGTAAATATAACACAATGGCCATTTATTTTCATGAATTCTTTGGAAATGAACAGATTCGGAATGTCAAGGTCAAATGCGATCGTAGCAAGGTCACAACAGGGTTTTCAGTGTTCATATTTCAGTTTGAATCAGATAATATAAAGCTGCTTTTTCTAGTATAGCACGTTGTTTTTTTTTTTTTAACAATGGCATCATGCAGTTCATCCTTTATGAGGATGGCTACTGCTTAACCGGACTTTCCTGTGGATGCCTCGAATTAAGGCCTCCAGCCAGGGCAAACAATAAACTTAAAAACTAAGCGACAGCGCTAAGGGCACCCCCCGTAGGGTTCGGACCTCGGCTCAGGGCGTCGCTGGAAGAAGGAGGCGAATTTAATACTACAGGCTCAGCTGCGCGGGCTGGCTCGAGCGAGGGTCGGGATAGCATGTTGGTTGTGACTTTGATACATAAATAGCAAAGTTATATTCGTAATTATATTGGTAAATATAGGCCGAAATAAGACCTTACTTAAGTAATGTGTAGTTCGAAGACATATTGTGATATCTACCCGCACTGGGCCCGCGTGGTAGATTACGGCCCACTCCCTTTCCCAGAAAGGAGGCCTGTGTCCCAGCAATGGCAAAATTATAGGCCAACTACTATGCTAAATAACTTGTTTCTCTTACTTTATGTCTAAACAGTAGCCCTGAAAGTAATTAATAACTTAAAGTTAGTAACTTAATTATTCCTAGTGATATAATGTATGTATTATTGCCCTTAATATTAGTTCGGAAAAACTTTAATTATGTTAGAATAACCGCATCCCTCTCTAATGAACCGTTGTGGAATATTTCTTATTTTGTGAACTTATAAAGGAGTTACGGTGAAGATTCGATTAGCTTATTATGTTGCATATGATCAATTACAATAAAATTATGAATCGAAGTTTGAAAACACGCGAGTAGGAGCGCAGCGCGGCCACGTGATAACATAATAAAGTACAAATTAAACTGTACCAACGGCCAGCTGATAGGCAGTAACAAAACTAGAGTCGCCCGCAACAGCCGCCGCGTACATGCAATCAACCGTCGCACGCGCAACCGAGCACTCGCCCCGGTTAAACGTTTACGTGCTCCCTGTGATAAAAAAAAAATTAAAAATACACTTTAAAAAAAATCAATAGTTAATACTTTTTTCTCGTTTACTAACGCACAATTTTACACAAAATTGTTTTCGTTTAGATTATGTTACAAAACAAATGAACAATAAAGTGGTAAACTGTTGTCAAAATGACGTTACGGGTCGAAGTGCCCGGAGAAAAGATCGTGAGTGTGGAACCATGCAAGTGCAACATACAGTACGGCACCGAGCTCAAGAAAACAGAAACGAAATTGAGCAAAAGACTGAAACAATTCCTGAAAGAGTCCTGGGCTTTTAGATCGAAAGTTACAGTGGAACCTTTTGTCATTTGTTACTTGCTGCCGAGTGTACTCGCAGGTTTAGCTGTCCAGAACTTGTGCTTAGAGAAATCATGTCTAGTAAATCTACAATACGACGCGCGAACCTGCTCGCATATAATGCAGGGACGCACTCACAATTATACGGAACAAGAAAAAAATGTGCAGACAATGGTCGCTTCGATGACCGCTTGGAGTTTCCCGCTACAGACAGGTCTGCCTGGAATACTAACACTTTTCTTGGGAGCATGGAGCGATCGAACGGGAAACCGAAAAGCCTTCATGGTGCTACCAATTCTAGGAAAGTTTATTTCTGCCATCGGTATTATATTAAGTACGGTATTCTTCCTTCAAGTTGGGGTGAATGAGACCGCGCTGATGGAGGGCCTGCCGCCGGCCCTGGCTGGCGGGCGCGTCGCCATGACCATGGCCGTCTACAGTTACATCACGGACATCACTAGTGAATCTGAAAGGACTTTCCGTTTAGGAATTGTTACTGCAATTATGACTCTTAGCAGGCCCATAGGAATGGCGCTTAGTGGAATAATGATCCAACGTTTCGGTTACTACGGTGTTTCCTCTATAGCGTGTGTGTTCTATCTTATCGGGTTTGTTTACATCGTCTTAAGACTTAAGGAGAAGCCAAAAAAGACGAAAGAAGTCGAGAGCGATAAGACGCCAAGTATATTGACAGTGCTATCCATTAGGGACTTAGTGGCGACTGTGAATGTGGCGTTCAAAGTGCGAGAAGGATCCCGCAGGGCACAAATAGTGCTGATCATGTTAGCGTACATGTTCATCGTTGGACCAGTATTAGGTAAACACTTTAAATTATTTAAACTATCTCTTTTCTAATTTATTTTGTGATAAACTTAATGATAACCAAGTTCAGTGTGCATGTAAGGTTACTAAATTAGACCAATTTCACAATCATGGGACATCATCGGCTTCCTTGAATAGGTCAATGTCTGTGTTCCGAATGGAATGCTCAAATATTATTATCGCAACATAAAATGAAATTCACCACATGTGCTCGGATCGCTTGATTTTATTGTGATTTTATTGCCGAATGTAAATTTTCTCTTTCTCCTGATATTGCAAATGCCGGTCAATAACGAAATAGCCGACAAGAATAGCTTATAAGTGAAAATGCCGGTATAAGCTGACCTTGGATTGGTTCGGCTTGCCGTGCAAGAAGAGGTCAGCCTGTACTGGAAAAGTATAGATTGATTATGTAGCCGTGTATACAGTCGTACATACAGTCATGGTGGTTTATTAATTTCAGTTATAAGATTTTTTTTTGTGGTGTAGTGAACAATGGTTTTCAGTTTTATACGTTAATCATGTGTAGATCGCACCATTGCATAAATTGTGACGGTTAAATCCATTGTTTCAAAGGTAATTGTGACCAGTACAATTCACTTTGTTTTAGAAAAGCATGGGTTCTTTTAACTGTTATTGGGCAGGTATCGAGTTGCTTGTTATAAAGGATTTATTAGTGTTGATCTGCGATCTAGATTCATCAAAGGTTTTGGTAAAATTACTCGAGGGTAAAGTTAAATCGTTTCAATTATATAAAGATTTTTTTTTTTTTTTTTTTTTTTAAATGGCATCTCGCAGTTCATCCTTTATGAGGATGGCTACTGCTTAACCGGACTTTCCTGTGGATGCCTCGAATTAAGGCCTCCAGCCAGGGCATACAATAACTTAAAAACTAAGCGACAGCGCTAAGGGTAACCCCCTGCGGGGTTCGGACCTCGGCTCAGGGCGTCGCTGGAAGAGGACAGCAAGGGACAGGCTGGATCGGTATTATTATTGGTGTTTAGGGGCGAATTTAAAACTACAGGCTCAGCTGCGCGGGCTGGCTCGAGCAAGGGTCGGGGGGGGATTATATAAAGAGGTTAAACCTATAACTATATAGTATTTAACAAATCATCAGGGGGCCTAAAAAGGCCACTTTGGCAGAATCGTACAACAATTCATAACACGAAATTTCAACTGTATGACAGTTTTGTATGGAGATTCGTAAAATGCTATAGGTACACCTCTGCCTAACCGTAAAGGGATATATAGGTGTGAAACTGTCAAACAGATGAATTGCGTGATATGAATTGTTTTATGATTCTGCCAAAGTGGCCTTTGTAGGCCCCTGGTCCGTTAACAGACAACTCGAACCACCACTGAGGGCTTAAAAGCTGAAAGAAGCTAAAAGAAAGTTGAAAGCTATGCTGCTGGGGTGTTTTTTGTACATCTTCATCCCACCTAAAGCACTAGGAAGTGATAAAGATTACATAAGACAATCCCCTAAAACACCCGCCGTGTTTTGGGAGACTGTCTTGTGTAATTTTGACATTCGAAAAGTGCTTTACCTTATTTAAATAAATGACATTTCATTTGTAATCAAAATACCACCAAAAAAGTTTTATAAAACCCCTGAGGTGGTTGAAACAAAACTTAAACCTCTGAGGGCTGCTTTGACATCAATAGGGTTGTGAAAGAAATCGCAGGCAATAACTAGGTAGTCAAATTACTTAGTAATAATGATTAGGTAAAACTTTGCCTAATCTATTACATATGTCACACTAATGGCAACCTGCTATTATGATGTAAATTTATACAACGGCAAAATTATCAAAATCGATTTCAGTCAGCTGTTTTAACACAAAAATATTATAAACGATTTAACACATTGAAGGACACTGAACGAGACACAATAGAAGTTTTATTGTTATTACGTTGAGGGGCGTGAAATGTCCCGCAGCGTTAAATTTAAACAAAAATAAATTTAATATCTCCAAAATATATGTATTTTATGTCTAACGTTTGTACAAATAGTAGAGTCCGACCCAATACGTTTTTTTTTGGCCGAACACAAAACCCTCCCTGATTTGCATTTTCGGCCGAAAACATAACTAAAATTAATGTTTTTTAACCGACATCAAAAAGGAGAAGGTTCTCAATTCGACTTGTTTTTTTATGTTTGTTACGCGATGTTTCCGCCAATTGTTAAGATAGGGTATGCCTCAGGGGTGGTCCCATATAAATTTTATTAACTTTGCTTGAGTAGTTTTCGAGTTAGCTTCAATAATACGTATTTTTGCCACTTAGTTTATATTGATGATGTTAGAATGTCTTCCTGTTACTAATATTTACCCAGCAAGTAGTGTTATACGACTTTGTGTGGGGTAAGTACAATTTAAAAGTGAAAAATCATAACGTTATTACAAAAAAAAAACTGTTATTTTATTTCGTTTATTGATAGGATTTTGTTCGGTGAAAGTAAAATAAATACAGGGTCATTCTTTTAATAATTGAATTAAACCGTTTTAACTTAAATCGCACGAAAAGGAACTTTATACATTTTTAAAAGGTTGTGTGAGAAAAGAAAATTTTCAGCAATTTATTCACATAATTGTTTGGTTTTTATTTGTAGTAACGACGGCATTTCCCTGTTGGTATTGATTTACCAGAAGTTAATTTTGGTTCAGCCACTGCTGAAAAACAGTTTTATTTTGCGGCCGAAAATGGAGATTTCTGCCGAAACCGAAAACTAAATCGAATATCGATCGGACTCCATAATAAAAAAAAAAAACATATAAAAATAAATATTACAGGTTTTGTGCTGATACAGAAATGAAGATGACCTTCTATGAAGAACAACATTAAGAAGCATATTAAATTCAGTTTTATTGTTATCTAGTTTTAGGCTCTTCATGGTTTAGCCAGTTTAGGTTTTATCTTTTTCGGTTTGTCATTATATTTTATCAACAGCCTAGCCTTTCCCCGCGGCTTTCCCTGCGTGGAGGTCGGGAATTATCTCATGAAACGCACTGCCGTCATGAAAAGGTTGTAAAAGATCTAATTTTTTGTGGTATGTTTTTTAGTTATAAATTATCTGTATGCCAAATTTCATCCAAATCTATTCAGCCGTTTTTGTGTGATTGAGAATAATATTAGTAGGACTAGATTATTCATATTGGAACAAAGATATAAGTTATTAGTCACGTTTTGTTATGATTATATTGAAAAATAGGGGTGAATGAAAGGGTTGTTAAAGGAGCAACCATTATCACACTGAAACAATCAACGTTGATAAAATAGTATAATCAGTCTATAATGTTCCCACTGCTGGGACATAGACCTCGTCTCCGTGAGAGGGAGTGGGCCGTAATCCATCACGCGGACCCAGTACGGGTTGGCAGATGTCTCATATCTTCGAATTATTGGTATTTGGACATGCCAGTTTGGTTGATAAAATAAAACTTGTTGTTTTGGTGATCGCGTTAGAATAATATCGATGTAAGCAGGTAATAGGCTTACCTGCTTACAAAATCCGTATTTATTTTTAGAGAAACTGGTAATCAAATGGCAAACTTTACATTATTTGTTTTATTCATGCAAAAGACGAGACGAGTTTATTTTTAATTTTTATTTATTTATAATTGCTATTTTTGAAACAGCATTTTTTTTGCAGACATGTATAAATCTAGCTTACATTCCCATAATTTTTTTCTATATAATCTATGTTAATAAAACAAAGTCGGGTTAGATACACCATAACTCAAGAAAACGGCTGGACCGATTTTTATGATCTTTGATTTGTTACATTTTTCTCATCTCCGAATAGCAGAATAACTATTAAATAAAAAATGGGAAAAACTCACGGAAAAAAAACCAAGGTATTTCATTTATTCTGAGGCGCGGTCAGCTAATAGGTATTTATATTATTTAAAAGCTAACAGTCTAAAATAATAACAAAAACATGTACAAGAATAACATAAAAAATGGAGAGAATCATAGAGTATTAAAAAATTAGTCGCATCACTGTTAACAGAAAAAGTGAAAAAAAGGCTGGCAGCATTGCCACGTTGTATGGCAATGCTGATTCTTTGTTTCGCTTAGCTTTTTTCTATTCATGTTATTTGTAGGCTTTATTCTCAAGCGTGAGTCAGTCAGTCCTTGTATGGCTATATAGGAATATAAATTATGTAAAACATTTTAACAGTTGGTGCATAATACACATGCTTTAGTCTCAGATCGTCTGTGCCATACCTAGTTTAACTGGTGACAGATATTATTTCTGTCACGTTTGATAAACGAGGGGCTCGTGGCTAAATAATACCAGCCGCTGGGGTCAATTGAAGGTTAAGCTACGCTTGCCGAGGTCGGTTCAAGGATAGGTCCATTAAATATCGAGAACCCTGCCTGCCTCAGAAAGCATTTTAAACCGTTGGTACCGACTGTCATTGGAATATCTTCGACAGTATAAATTTATGAATGCTCAGAAACCCATAAAGTCAGGCAGCCAGTCTTACCAAGGGGTGTTGTGCTACCCTGAACTGGGTTATGGAGATCCGATTTGGAATCGCAATACAGTATAGTAAAATCCACATACAGTATAGTATAGTTACATCTGACCTCCACAACCCAGTTACTGGGTAACACGTTAGACTTGGTTAGATTTGATCAAAACATAACTCTAAATAAATATAAAAGAAAATATGGCACCTTACAAAAATGACCTATTATTCAAGGTAGCATTTGAGCAGCATTTTATACAATGCAATGACAACAAAGAATAGCGAATTTTGTAATAAACACTGCAACAGCTTTTGCTTTTGGTGGCCAACAATGCTCTTATTGTTATAACAACATGACACGAAGCAATATGGCACCTAAAGTAATATACGAATAAGTAACTTCATAGGTAAGTACTTGTAGAGAAACCAGAAACTACCAGTTGTGTATTTTATGACACCTATCAATCCACTTAGCTTTTTCACAACTATTTATGTTGGGGTAAGATTCTAGTCTAACCGGATGACGCCGGATACCAGTATTTTAAATTTTATCTGACCTGCATACCCCAGTTACTGGGTAACACGATACTCCTTGGTAAGACTAGTCATCAGCCTTTTGGGCTTCTAACTATCCGCAACGACTGACAAATGACAGCCTCGACCAGAGGCTTCTTAAGTAACTTATAAGTCATAAAATGACACCTATTGCTTACCTTCTTGTATTATTATGTGTTGATTGTCTAACATATCTATTAAATAATCATGACTTTTCATCATCATAGATTTTGATTTCAAACAATGCATTGGAAACAACAAACAATATTGACATGTTGTAATAATACGTAATTTTTTCTTAACTAGTTTGTATTGATAAACAAATAAAGTAAACTAAGATCGTTAGCATTATAAATCGTAGGTACTTGTATTCAATGCTTGTAGCTATGTGAGATTATAATAATTTTATCTATCAGAATTTCATGTCTTTAGTAATTTCGTAACACACTATCAATCTCTAGCTAAATCATTTTGAAGGATATCGCTATTCCATTGCTTCATTTGTTCGAAAAATTTGTCTGGTCAATAACGTAAATAACGCAATGAATGTTGTAGAACTGTCAAATGAAAGGCATTGCTACTGATAGTGTGTTATGTAATTATCTCGCAGCTTCAATAAGTAATCTATCTAGATTAAACGTGATGAATTACAATGTGCAGTATTTTAATACTGCATTTTTTTTCTTCGTAATCTTAATATAGGAAGATTATTTTTCACAAAATCAGTTGTCTCATACATTTTGGTCAAGTAGGTATTGAACTTTTGTATTAAACAGCTGATTTTTTTTCGTGATTTCAGAGTTGGTCCCATAGTGAAAGTTGTTGATATTCATGGGTAGAACACCCTGTAAAAATTTGGATGGTGATAAAAAATAATCTTCCTGTTTAGGATCGAACTTCTATATTTTGAATTTATTATAGGTACACGTTTCGTAACACGTTGACTGCCAACGCGGTCACCGGTGACCGCGAACAATAGATTTTCTATTGTGTCTGTTGCTTGGCGTTCAACGTGTTTGTCAAGAAAAAGTAAGATTTTCTGCTCGTTAATATCTGCATATTTCACAGTCTACAAATCATTACTCTTACTGATTTCTTCAGAACTATATTCTTTTTGCAGTCGACTAACTAGAATCACAATCATTGAAATAACGAAATTAGGTTAGATTTTACTGGTTTCTAATTACTGTAATGTATTATTTTTGACAATATGACATGCATTGTCAAAAAACTAACATTAATGTCAATTTTCATGTCTAATGCTGTCACTTACAATGGTATTCTATTGAATTTTTTTTTAATTCGTTCTTGGCAATTTGGTAAACTCACAAAAAGGCAGAATGGAGCGTGGGAAACTTTGTTAATTTACAAGCCCTGGGCAGAAGGGATTTCCCATGGGCAAAAATTACTAATTTCCATTCAAACTTTCAGACCTTATTTAACCCATTAACATATATATTATAACCCCTTAAAGGGATGAATTTTCTTATTTTTTCCTTCCAATTCTGGTGCAAAAATATGTGCTTCTAGACCCAAAAGTTTAGGCTGTGCGTTGTCTGTCTATGAATTAATGAATTAATTTAAGCAGCATATAGGCTCATTTTCCTGATTTTTATTATTGATCTTGTAGTGATTACCTTTTAAACAATATTATGGTTCCTGTTACTGCAATTTGCAAAACGATTGCGAAACCAATAGATTGAGACAGAAAGGGCAATTTTGAATTTTAATAAATAAAATTAACTACTACCAGTTTTTTTTTTTACTTTTTAGAATCGTGCAAAAACTAAAAATCTTAATTATCTAATTTTGCGGGTTAACTTTATTGCGTGTATTCATGTGAATTGAAAAAGTCATATTGGCACTTGCCCGGATTTGAACCCACAACTAGATGAGATAGATAGAGATGTAGATAAATTAATCTAAAGGTTTCAGGCAAGAAATGAACTAACTACTTATGAAATTTCTAAGCTTGTGTAAATTGATTGTGTTATGTAGGTAGGTCTTTTACATAACCTGTAAATCTAATAATTTAATCTTCTTTATTTAAACATACTGACACTGAAATTTGAAGATACAGGCTCCTGTAACACAGGTGTTGTTACTTAACGCAGGAGTCAGGGCTTTACTTTTGTACACATTTTATAGGCCAATAGAGAATCCATCCATCCTAATATTATAAATGCGAAACTGTGTCTGTCTGTTACCTCTTTACGCTTAAACCGCTGAACCGATTTAGATGAAATTTTGTGTAGAGATAGATTGAATCTCGGTTTATTTATATATTTATTGTACCTACCTATAAACTGGGATGCTTTGAAAATTAATATTATGTAAGTATCGTAGCAGGTGGCGTTCGATAGTTTCTGCCTACTACCGTAGGAAGAAGGCGTGAGTTAAAAATTAATGTATATGTTTTGAAAATTATAGAAAATATTAAACTGGAGCTTAAATTACCGTAATACCTGCTTCATTTATTAAAGGTGAAACACAAACAAGCTATTTATTTCTGAAATAAAATTCTCATTTCGAACTTTTTCCCTGTATTCCTGCCATCTCTGCCGGTTCTTATTGCTTATATTGTCCGCGTCTCGCATGAGAATTTCAGGCGAATACTGTTCCGTATATCTTCCTTACTAATTGTTTTTACAGCTTATATTTGCTGAATTCTAGAATCTCCATTTTTCACTTTGCAATTCTGGCAAATTCAGTTTAAACTGGCTGTGATTTCCAATTTTCCAGGTATCGATGCTTCTTTGAAACAACAACTTTTTCCAATTAAATTTATTGAATCTAAGGATCATAAATATCACTCTGATTACGATTTCACTGAAAGGGTGTGAAAATGTGTATCGGTAATTAATGTTAGTTTGTGACAACATTCTATTTTGGTGATTATAGATATTTATGAAAACGATAAAAGAAAATTCAAATTGATAAAGAATATGAATTAAGTATCTAAAAAAGAAGCACTGAATACCTTAAAAAGGCGGCTGAAACAGACTGGATGCGGAAAGCATAGGACAAGCTGTTGTGGCGCAGGGTGAGGCCCTGGGTGTGGCCCTGGGAGAGGCCTATGTCCAACAGTGGACTGCGATAGGCTGAGTTGATTGATCTTAAGAAAAATAAATAAGTAACTGTAGAAACACCACTATTTCGACACAACTTGGGAAACCAAGTCAGTTAACTTAAAGCTAACTTACCAAAACTCTTTAATTACTAGTTAGACAGAAAGAAAGTTCAAGACTGCTGAAAGGTAAAGTTTCTGAGATTAACTAACCATTAGACTTGAGTTCATATATTATTATCACAGTTCTGAACGACTTTACTAATTTATTTGATTTGTGTTTAATGTTATTAACGTATTATTATTATTATTATTTTACGTCTGAAATCACTTTTAGTTATGATTTATTGATGAAGTTTAAGATAATTGTTGGCCCTCGCTAAATATGTATTATTTAGAATAATATGACATCTATATGTTTGGACAATACTAATGATCAATTATTTATTTTCTGTAAGTAGGTTTGTACAAACACTTTTACATGTTAATCATATTTTTTTAAACTAGATGAGGTCGGCGTTTCCTATCTGACTATTCTGAGAAGAAAGGCCGAAATAAACTCAGAGGTCACAGTCTCTTTTAAAGTCCAGACAAAATCTTGGTCAGATCATGTGAAGACCATGTAGATTGGTGGCTGAAATGGTCTTTTGAGGAAAGAACCACACAGATTGAGCGGACCTGTCCAGTCAGTGCACGCATTTGTCAAAAATCGTGCAGCTCAACTCAGAAGTTGAGGAGCTCAACGATTCGACGAAGAATACCAAAGAAAGGACATTTGGATAGGCCGCGTAAATTACTCAAACTGCCAGATCAAGATTAAAACTAACTAAGAAGGAAAACAGAAAAAGAAATGACCCACATAGTCCTCACATTCACATAAAATTAAATAAAAAAATATAAAAAAATACTTTACAAAGTAAATATTCATGTCATTGTATATATAAAATTCATCAATGTCAATGTGTATATAAAAATCCGGACATAATCTTTGAGGACCATGTAGATTGGTGTCTGAAATAGTATTTTGAGGAAAGAACCACACAGATTGAGTGGACCTGTCCAGTCAGTGCACGCATTTGTCAGTAACCGTGCAGCTCAACATAGAACTTAAGGAGCTCAACGATTCGACGAACAATACCAAAAACAGGACATTTGGGTAGACCGCATAAGCTACTCAAACTGCCAGACCATGATACCCATGCCATACTACTATATAATCAATCTGAATAGCGATAGGTAGAAAGTGCCCAACTGAAAATTTTATAAGTTTTTTTTTTTATATTTAACTGCTTTCATAAAGAACACGTGTAGTGAAAACATGGCAATGTCCTTTTTGGACAAATAAGTCGCATTGTCAGGTGTACAGGGTGATAGGGGACGCATAACCTGTTACCATGGATTAGCCCCCTGTGTTCAAATGGTTTTTCGGTTACTAAGAGCGTTTACGCCGTACGGCATTTCATACAAACTTTCAAGCCCTTGTTTTTCGAAATAAATGAACGGATTTTAATGAAACTTTATACGCCTAAGCAGGATACAAAGGTCTAAAAAGTTAGCAGAGAACATTTTCGAAAAATTGTGTTACAGTCAAATTAGACCGATTTTAAAGTTTCCATGGAAACAGAGATTTCCAGTTATCTTTTTTTAATTAAGACATTTCGAAAATGTTCTCTGCTAACTTTTTAGACCTTTTTATCCTGCTTATGCGTATGAAGTTTCATTAAAATCGGTTCATTCATTTCGAAAAACAACGGCTCGAACGTTTGTATGAAAAGCCGTACGGCGTAAACGCTCTTAAAAAAAATTGCTGTTCCGTACATTTTGTCTATAGTTTTTTTTTTTATAACCGACTAACATTTTCCACGCTAGGGGATTTTGAATCATTTTTAAAATTCATGATTACAATTTGCGCGACGATGTGGTCCCACTGGAATTGCAAATATAGAAAATACCACCTATACGTGCTAATTACTCATGTTTCTCATATCTTCAGGGGCTATTTTTATTTTAAATAGTACATTATCTCGGCTCCGATACCTTTCTTTTGTTAATGTACACGCTTTTACTGTTAATTAATAGCAATTTTATGAATTATCTATTTAGATAATAAGGTAACCTAAATTTAAACTTTTATTTTTTTTAATAATGCAAATATAATATGTCTATTGCTAGCCACTAAAATAATATACCTGTATTTTTAATACAAGCTTATTATCTTGTTGCACTATAATTATAGATGTCTGAATGAAACTATTTAATTTTTCATGAAAGAGTCCTGTTTCGTTTCGCGTTATTGAAGTGTTACTGGCAACTGACTAGATGTGACGACACGTTTAATAAGGAACGTGACAGCGTGTGAATTTGTTTTTGACTTTGGAAGCCAGGATTTTTTCTTGCAGTTGCAAGATTTATGGAAACGGCGATTTTTGGTAGGGGAAAACTTTATAGGTTCGCGTCACCGACATGCCAAACGTATCTGTTGCTACTCGTGGGTATGACGTGTTGCGCTTGGCCAACACTTATTTCATAGTTTTAAGTTTTCACTTCTGTCGGCAGTCCCATTCTTTTTTTTTTTTATATAACTATGGCATCTCGCAGTTCATCCTTTATGAGGATGGCTACTGCTTAACCGGACTTTCCTGTGGATGCCTCGAATTAAGGCCTCCAGCCAGGGCAAACAATAACTTAAAAAACTAAGCGACAGCGCTAAGGGTAACCCCCTGCGGGGTTCGGACCTCGGCTCAGGGCGTCGCTGGAAGAGGACAGCAAGGGACAGGCTGGATCGGTATTATTATTGGTGTTTAGGGGCGAATTTAAAACTACAGGCTCAGCTGCGCGGGCTGGCTCGAGCAAGGGTCGGGGCGGGCACGGTGATGGTGCGGGACGTCGCGACGGGCCTCGGCGGCGAGGACGGAAGGACGGATGTCTGAGCTTGTGTTTGTGTTGTCGACTGAGAGTACTCGTGGCCTTACTGCTCTCCTGGAGGAGGGTAGTGGCGTCGTCGGGGATGGTGAGGGTATGCCTTGGTCGGCGAATCCTACTTATGCGGGAGGGAGTGTATCGGGAGGCCGCCGCAATCAGGGGATTGGGGTGCTTTATGGCAGAGTCGAAGAAGCGCTTGGAAAGGCGTTTCATGAACTGCTGGATGGTGGGGAGTCTGAGATCTAGATGCAGATTCACATTTCGGACATAGAAGGGGGCTCCCGTGACCTTTCGGAAGAAACGGTTCTGGAGGGTTTGCATTTTATGCAGAAATCGCGGCTTGGCGTGTGCGAAGACTACGCAAGCATAGGTCATGATGGGACGGATGACCGCGGTGTAGAGGCGCAATTTGCACTTGAGTGACAATTTGCTGCGGGCAGTTATCATAGAGTGGAGCCTACCGAGAGCGAAAGAGGCGCGCGAACGCGCCGTCTTTATGTGCTCGTTGAAGGTGAGGTTGTGGTCTGGGATGACACCTAAGTATTTGGCTCGCTTTCCCCAGGGGATCGGCTTGCCATACATAGAGATCGGGCGCGGGAGGGGGGGGGGGTCGTTTGCGCGGTCTCGAGAAGATGACCGCCTGACTCTTATCGGGGTTGACCTCGATTCTCCATTTCCGGAACCAATCGCTCAAGGTGCTTGCGGAGGTTTGGAGGTTTCGAGCTATGGATGGCTGGTTGGCACCCGAACAGTAAATGGCAGTGTCGTCGGCGAAGAGCGCCAACTGTGCCTTTTTACTGTTCGGGATGTCACTAGTGAACAGGGTGAAAATGAGGGGAGACAGAACGGAACCCTGGGGGACTCCGGCGCGGATGGGGTGAGGGGGAGAGAGAGCGCCCTCGATACGGTAGCGGAAAGTGCGGTCCGACAGAAAATCTCGTAAGATGAGCACGAGACGGTCTGGCACACCTAGCAGGTACAGCTTATAATAATAAGCCATTGTGCCAGACCTTGTCGAACGCCTTCGCTATATCGAAGAACAGGACGCCTGTCGAAGCACCTCGCTGAAAAGCAGCGCTAATGTGCTCGACTATGCGGTGGAGCTGGTGGATGCACGAATGCTTCGTGCGAAAACCGAACTGTTCGGGGGGGATGAGGCTCTTTGCTTCGGCATAGTCTTTGAGGCGCTTATAAATAAGCCTCTCGTAGACTTTGCCGAAAACATTGAGCAGACTGATGGGGCGGTAGCTGGAGGGCTCAGACTTGGGCTTGCCTGGCTTAGGGATGCCTATGACTGTGGCTTCTTTCCACATTTGGGGGAAAATGTTGTTGCTCAGGGCGCCATTGAAGATGGCGGTCATGAGCAGTATGAGGGGGGCGGGGAGGAGTTTGTACACCCTATTGGTGATACCGTCCGAACCGGGGGCTTTGCGGGTTGCGAGCCCTTTTATGATGTCTTGCACTTCGTCGGGAGTGACGGGAGGCAGAGGATCATCAGGGTCTTCGACTGGCGGGAGGGAGGCTCTCCGTTCGACTTCAGCGTTCACCTCGTCGAGGTGCGCTCTGTCTACTGGTTGAGAGCTGGGAGTGCATTGAGCCTCTAGGCTGTCGGCTAGGCATTCGGCCTTTTCGAGGTTTTCGAAAGCGACCGTTTTGTCGGGGGCAGTCCCATTCCCCATGACTGCCTTTTTTATAGTCCCCTGTTACAAACATTACAGTGCAGCCCTGTCTCTGTAAACTGTGGTATCTCAAGATTAGTTTATTTGGGGACGAAATTCGTTCTAATTCCTCGTCTTTGTAAAGTTACATGAAGATACACTCTCGGATAAGTTAATAGCTCCAGTCGTTTGGTTGTGACTAAGCAGAATTTACCCTTTGTGTATACAGGATGATCTTTGAGATGGAATTACAAAACTAAAATTAGGGCAGCGAAATATTTCTGTAAGTCAGTTTACATAATCACTTTTACACGTCAAAAATAAATTATGTTTTTAAAACTAGATGAATTCGGTGTTTTCTATCTGACTACTCTGAGAAGAAAGACTGAAACAAATTAGAGAAGAGTCTCTTTTAAAGTCAGACATAATCTTGGTCAGATCAAGTGAGGATTCTGTAGATTAGTGTATTAAATGGCTTTTTGGAGTAAGAACCACACAGATTTGAGTAAACCTGTCCCGAAGCCTAATCATAATCAGCCTACAATGTTCCCACTGCTGGGACACAGCCTCTTCTATAAGAGAGGGAGTGGGCCACAATCCACAACGCGGGCCCAGTGTGCGATAGCGGATGTCACATGTCATCGAATTTTTGGTTCTAGGACATGCCGGTTTCTTCACGATGTTTTCCTTCACCGTTTCGAGAGCAGTGGTGATGAAATAATCCCGATGAAAATTACTGTTTTCTAAATTCATCCTGTATAGTATTTCGTTGGGGTGGTTGCACTCGTTAGTGGTGTTTTGTTTCATTTATATTAATTTACGAAGACGTAACCTTGTTTGACTCCAGACAATATGTTGGCGTAATAGATTTTAGAGTCGTCACGAAAGTAAATGCAGTGGAGTTTGTAAATTGAAATTGGGAAAGGGGTTTTACTACTATCTATATGAATCCATACTATCCATACTTATTATAGGTATTATACATTCGAAATTATAAACTCTGTGTATGTAACCTTTTCGAGCCTAAACCACTGAACGGATTTCGATCAAATTGGCAAAGAGATAGATGCCATCCTAAGGAAGGACATAGTTTTTGCCTGATAGCACGTTCCCGTGGGATAAGTTTCAAAATCCACGTGGGCGAAGCCGCGGGCTTGCTAGTACTTTATAAAATTATAAATGCGATAGTAATTCTGTCTGTGTCTGGGTTTTTTGGGGTCACCAGTACCTATAGAGGTATGAGGAACAGGGTGTAAAGTTCACTCAACCTCTATAGAAAAGGGAGGATCCTCCGACCAGACGGGTGTTGTGTCGGGCGGGCAACTGCCCGATGATTCATTTCGGGCCGTTGTATCTATGCTAGTTGCGCGAAAACTCTGCTTGCGAGATGCAGGATTTGCGTGACGTCAGTACGACGTGTTGTTCGCATGTGGCATTGTAGATACTGCTACACGGATAGACCATGGCCTGATTTAGGACATAGGATAGTTTTTGTCCCAGTGGCACGTTTCCGTGGGATAATTTCCGACTTCCATGATGAAACTAATGAGATATTAATTTATTTAATTCTTCATGTTAATTGAGATCATTATGAAGTTTCAATTTTGTTTGTGTATATAGCTTAGATTTTTTCATAATAATGATACACCGCTGTGTGTCAATGTCTTTGATAGATAGGCCCTGCCTATTGCTATTAAAACTTACTAAGTGAGCATTGGTGTCCCAGTCCCTTTATCTTGTGTAAATAATTGCTCTCAAAACGGTGAAGGAAAACATTGTGAGGAAACCGGCATGTCCTAGAACCAAAAATTCGAAAACGTGACATCTACCAACCCGCACTGGGCCCGCGTGGTAGATTACGGCGCACTCCCTCTCACAGTGAGGAGGCCTGTGTCCCAGCAGTAAGAATGAGAACATTATAGACTGATTATGATGAATAAATTTACTAAGACCCTACAATTCTGCATAAATTAAATTCTCTATCAAAATAACGTCAAATGTAATTTTCAATTCGTATAAAGCGTATTAGAATCGTATGTATTGTTGCCTTGTAATCTGAAATTTGTGTAATCTGCACATTACTCACTAACAATATCCGACAATCCTACGCTATCGTGAACAGTTTATACATTTTGTTACCTAGGTATATGCCGTTGGTGCAGGTGGGCAAGTAGAATTAAAAAAAAAGCTAAAAACCGGCCAAATACGAGTTGAACTCGCACACGAAGGGTTCTGTACCACCATACAATATGAGGGGCCCGTGCCTAAATAATAACAGCTGCACAGGTCGATCGGTAAGGTTAAGCTACGCTTGCCGCTGTTGGTCTGTGGATGGGTGACCATCTTTACATACCGAGACCCCTCCGTGCCTCGGAAAGCACGTTAAGCCGTTGGTCCCGGCTGTCATTCGTGGATCTTTGACAGTCGTTACGGGTATTCAGAAGCCCGACAGTCTGAAAACCAGTCTTACCAAGGGGTTTCGTATTACCCAGTAACTGGGTTGTGGAGGTCAGATAGGCAGTCGCTCCATGTAAAATACTGGTATTCAGCTGCATCCGGTTAGACTGGAAGCCGACCCCAACCTAGTTGGGAAAAGGCTAGGCAGATGAGATGATGAGATGGGAGCCCCCTTAAATATTTATTTTATTCTGTTTTTAGTACCTATTTGTTGTTAAAGCGGCAACAGAAATACATATTTTGTGAAAATTTCAACTGTCCGTTCATAAGATACAGTCTGGTGGCAGACTGACAGACGGACAGTGGAGTCTTAGTAATAGGGTACCGTTTTTACCCTTTGGGTACGGAACCCTAAAAAGGTAGCCATATAGACACATATATACTGTAACCATAAACGGAGTGTTTTCTTTTAATGCTTACAACCGCACAATCACATTTAATAGTGGTTCATGCGGTTGATCGTGTCATGGTTATTCATTATCGACAGCCTTCTATATCCCACAGTTAGGAGTCAGCTTCTCTTAAGACTTCAGCTTCTCTGAATTAGGTGCCTAAGGTAACTTGTAGGTAAGGCACCTCGTGACGTTAAGTTTTGGGCCACACACTTTCATATTGCAAATGCAATTAACAAAATAAATATCGAAGACATCGTCGCTGTTCAATCCATGTGAAAGGATACCTACCTATTCCGAGTTATCTGTACATTAATTACTTCGTGATAGATTTATACATTTCAATTATCTTCGACATTATACCCCTCTATGGTGGCGAGGATCGTATGCTCGTGTTTTCACTAATACTACATGATATCTAAATAAATGCCTAAATAAAAGATCAACGTTGAATTTCCAATGCTCGTCTCAGAGTCGAGAGTGTAAAATCCAATATTGCAATAATATTTAAGGCGTTCATTTAGTGAATACGGGCACTGGTGATCTCTAAGCTATGCCATCTTTCGGTATAAACCGTTTGGTACCTACATGCTCTAACAGCGCTTATAGTTTTTAATTAAAAATAATAATTAGCTTTATATTATGCTTTCTGGGCCATAGGCTTCAACTACATTCACCTTTTATATCCCATTTTTGTCCAGACTGTAAAAAAAGTAAGCCGGTATATTCAATAAAAAAAAGATTGTGTGTGGATTTGTGTAGATCTTTAAGTCAAGTCTCGAAGAATTACATTGTCCGACTTTTTTATCTATAAATTTAAAGGTTATTCAAAATAATTTACAATACCTACATAATTTACGATATAAAAAATATTCAGTTCCGGACAAAGTTAAGGTGGGGAATACTATCTACAGGTACACCTCTGCCTAACCCTTTGGGAAATACAGGCGTGATGTTATGTTATACATATTCATGTATATATAGGTTATATGTGGAGGGGCTTGTGGCTAAGTACCTAATAACAGACGCACGGTTAAGCTACCCTTGCCGCGGTTGGTCCGCGGATGGTTGACGATCTTTACACACCCAAGGCCCCTCCGTGCTTCGGAAAGCACGTTAAGCCATTGGTCATTCGTAGATCTTGGACAGTCGTTACAAAGCGGGATCCAACGAAAATAAATCGTCGTTACGCCCGAAAATCTGACAACCAGTGTTACCAAAGGGCATTGTATTACACAGTAACTGGGTTGTGGAGGCAGATAGGCAGTCGCTCCATGTAAAATACTGGTATTCAACTGCATCTGGTTAGACTGGAAGCTGACCCCAACATAGTTGGGAAAAGGCAGATGAGGCGTGATGTGTAAAAACAATCGCACCGCAAGTCGCACGCGCTAAACGGTTTTCGTGACGTGACCTATCTTCGATAAAATTTCATAGGATTTGAGTAAATTCACGTCGCTCACGTAATAAAGATACGTGTCATGTATGACATTATGCAAATAGATGGTATTCCTTTCATCTATTTTAAAATATTTCCGTTTATCTTCTTGATAACGCGTAATTAGAAAAATAAAAAAGCCAGAATATACGTTTATTAGCGGTAAACATCAAGCGAGAAAAAAACATTTTGAGGGAAAATATGCAAAACGGCCATCGCTCAGCATAATGCTAAGACCCTATGCGAGACCTGAGCTTAGCTGATTAACTCTGACAAGACATGTGACACATTTGGAGAGATAACAAAAAAAATAAAGCGTTTATTCGAATTAAAACATTTACAGGCACTTTTGAATTGTCAAAGGACTCGGTCAGTCAGAAATATGAAGCTAGTGGCCCATTCCAAAGCATGCGCTTTAAGAGAAGAACGGGTAGAGTCGCGGACACCTGCCCTATTTACCTACCTAACTTCATGGACACTCGTATAAACAAAAAAACCGGTCAAGTACGAGTCGGACTCGCGCACCGAGGGTTCCGTAGAAATTTGTTGGTAGTTATGTAAATAGTTTATCATGGTTTTGTTTTATGTAACGATTTTCGGATTTTTTCCTTTACTTGTGCTACATGACATTGCTTCTTGTCTTTCATGATTCTAGGTCAACTTGAAAATAACTGACTTAGTAGTTTGATTTTATCACTGCCTTAAGGGATTGTAGCCTTGAGTATTTGGTATTAATTTCAACTTGATAATTCCACGCATTCCTGAAAAAAAGGGTCTTGACCGACGGACAGGCAGACGTACAACGAAGTGATTTCATAAGGGTTCCGTTTTTCCATTTGAGGTACGAGGCCCTACAAAATTAATATTGTGTGCGAAAAAACTTATTGTATAGATAAGTTGGGAAAACCAGATTGGTAGATAATAAAATGCAATTTGATACTTAATAATATTATGAATAGGTACCTAAATATTTCGCAGTTGACATTAACAATTTACTAAAGAAGTTGTTTTTCTCTATTCATATTAAAAGACCCACGTGTTCTGCACGAGGCACGGGCCACGGCTCATTCTGTCTGAAGTCACGTTTGATAATAAAAACAGATCCAATGTAGGTATATATTCTAAAACACACTTTGACAGCAACTGGTTTAACAGGTACCTGGTAACCTAATTCATAACAAAAAAATAATAAAACCCATTTTGAATTCATGAATAAAATAATAGTAGGTAGATATTTAGCAAACAGAAAATATACTATAATAAGATTTTCATACATATGTCTACCTACCTACATTCTGACATTTTGCTACTGCATATATTTTTCTATTGTACACACATCAAAAGTGTCTAGGGATCAACATATATTTTTGCAATAACTTTTCTCCTGATTGATATTAATTAAAATTTTCTTTAAGGATTCATCAAATAAAGTGTTTTCGTTTGTCACAGTAACGATAAACCAAGTCACCTTTGCATTAATAAAGAAATTTGCCATTTTCCTAATAAAGGGATTTTTGACATTTGAACCACTAACACAAAAGTTCGAAAAAAAGACTGAAATAACAGTTTTCTTTAAATTTTTTTTGGGTAACTTAAACAATTAATAATCCGTGTTTCTACCGCGAACACTAACAACACAAGAACATCGGTTTGGCATACTCAAAATGAGTTCATCCAAATCACGCTGTGGAATGGCCGCCCATGTTCGTTGCAACAACAAAAAAAGGTCTTCTTGCGACTGGATACCCTCCATATTCGGCAGAGCTCTTCTCTGTAGCATATTCCATGCATGCTCAATCGGGTTCAAGTCTGGCGACTGAGCAGGCCAGGGCAGGACATTGATGTTAGCTGCGGCGAGAGTCTGTCTTACAACTCTTGCGGTGTGCGGTCGTGCATTATCATGCATTAACTGAAATAAGGGACCGATTTGCACTTGTAGAGGAACGATGACGTCTGATACAATCGTCTCAGCATAAATTTGAGCGTTGAGGTTGCCTCTGATCCAAATCAACTCAGTTCTTCCGCCGATCCAAATACCCGCCCATACCATGATGGTTCCACCACTATAAGGATGGACTTCCTGGCAGGATTTTAATCGCTGTTGGCGTCCAGGGGTTCTCCAGTGTCGTATACGTCTTGTATCCGGTCTCATACCAAAACGAGACTCATCAGAAAAGCACACGAAACGCCATTGTTCTTCTGCCCAATTTCTGTGTTCAAGAGCCCATTGATATCGAATCCTACGATTGTGCATTGCTATAGGTGGTACCCGTAGCGGTCTTCGGGAATAAAGGTTCACTTCATGCAAGCGGTTTCTGACTGTTTGGTCGCTAATTAAGTTCCCTGAAGAGTGATGAAGCCTCACGGCTAACATCATGGCGGTTATTGTTGGAGCTCTTCGAGTTAAGATTTGAATGTATCGGTCTTGTCTCCGTGTGGTGCAGCGATACCGTCCTCCATGGCGCTCAGCCACGGTACCAGTGCTTCGGTAACGTGTCCAAAGTCGACTGATAACACTCTGACTTGTATTCAGAGCTAAAGCCACAGTACGTTGCCGGGAACCAGCTTCTATCATTCCCACGGCTCTGAGCATTTCTTCCCTGCTTAAATGACGTCGCCGCTCCATAATAACGTTGGTTTTAATCAGTAGTAGGGAAACAGTAGCACTAATAATGTCTTCAATGCGTTGTATGTTTTTATAGGGAAAATATTGACAGCTGATTTTCATCTTTTACTCGAATTTGATTCACAGTTCCTGATTCAAATTATGAAATGCACCAAAAAGGATCCATATAAATTTATAAAATCATAAATTTATTACAAAGCCACATCTCAATCTCAAGAAATCCGCATAAAAATGCTTGATCCCTAGACACTTTTGATGTGTGTGTAGGTATCTATTCAAATATAGAGTAGGTACTCTAAATTTGAATGTATTATCTATGCTAATAACTAAAAGGGGCTCGTGGCTAATTTAAAACAGCCGCACGGGACGATCGATCAGGTTAAGTTACGCTTGCCGCGGTTGGTCCGTGGATGGGTGACCATCTTCATATACCTAAGTACCTACCAAGACACCTACGTGCCTCGGAAAGCACGTTAAGCCGTTGGCCCCGGCTGTCATTCGTGGATCTTTGACAGTCGTTACGGGTCGTCAGAAGCCCAAAAATCTGACAACCAGTCTTACCAAGGGGTATCGTATTACCCAGTAACTGGGTTGTGGAGGTCAGATAGGTAGTCGCTTCATGTAAAATACTGGTATTCAGCTGCATCCGGTTAGACTGGAAGCCAACCCTAACATAGTTGGGAAAAGGCTAGGCAGATGATAACTAACATCTACAGCTGAAGAGCTGTTTTGCTTTTTTGTTTGTTTGTTTGAAAGTGCTAATCTCTGAAACTACCAGTTGGATTTAAAAAAATACTTTAGCATTTGGCTGCCCAATTTTTGAGGATAAGCTAGGACAAATAGGAGTCGAGTAAAAAAAGTAAGAAAGCGAAAACGAAGTAATAGCGTGGGCAAGCGATGCGATGCGACGGGGTGGGTCGGGGGAACAAGAAATTTCACGAGGATGTAGTCGCGGGCAGAAACTATATACCTAATATACGTAGGTATAGAATAAAAAAAAATCTAGATACTTAGCATAACTTCATAATCATATTTAACAATGATAGTTTGACCCCAAGATATCAAACAATTAAAGACTTATTTTTACAATGAAAGTAGCACATTGCCATGTTCCAAATAACGTATCAGTTGTTGCCTTTTGCTTAGTGTTAAAAAAAAGGCAATATCAAAAGAATTGGCAATCAACATACTCAGCCTAAAATGTTCCCACTGCTGGGACACAGGCCTGTCCGACACGTGATATCTACCAACCTGCACTGCTGCTTGCCACCTTACCGTAATTACCTCATATTGAGAGCTTATCAATAATTTCCATACAAACTAAGCGTTTCACCGTATACTCGCACTGCATTACGTATAAAAACGGAGGGCTTTAACTGCAGTCCGTGACAGAATTAGTACGCTCAACAAATTTTCGACGCCATGAATTTTATAAGTAAACTTTCGACGCTGCCGGAGCGGCGATTCCGTACTCTATGTAAAAAAAAACCTTACATTAGCTAAAAAGTTCAAACAATTTATCATTCTCCTGTCCTTAACCCAATTTATTTCCCAATTACTTCTCTATTATCATCATCACGGTAGTCACCCCTTTCTAGTCAAATCATCTTTCACACAGTCCATCCATCTTTTTTTTTTGGTGTTTCCCTACTCTTATAGCCATCGAAAATTGTAGTTTCAAAATTTGAAACTGCAATTACCGATATTCAAGAACGCGAAAGGCTGTTTTTACCCCCTCGACTACTTAATACGGTTTTTAGGAAGCCCACCAATGTTACTAGACGGACTTATATTTAAATTGGAATCTACTCTTATCTCTTAGAAAAATCTCAGCCGGGCTTTAAAATAATCTCTGGTAGTTCAGACCGTGTAATTCAAAACTTTTTAGTTATGCAGTACTTAGTAGGTCTTTGAGAGGCTTACAGCAATTTTGGTAGAAGCTTAATAATAACATAATCTGAGGGGCAACTTTAGTGATTTTATAAACTTTCACAGTCTAATTAATCTCAGTCTCGATCTTTCAAAAATTCCTCTCAAAACCCTTTTAACAAGTTTTTGACATTGATTGTCGCTGAGATGAGAGAGCGACTAGATTTTGAAGGTTTTTAACTACGGAAATTGGCCTTCTATTCTTACGTTATATACTTAACAATATCGTATGTTTTCTTTTTGGTTAGTGTACCTACTCTATAAAATTATTGTATGTAAAAATCATAAATGGTGTTTTAGGAGCGCACTGCATTTGATCTGAATCCGATAAATGTTGGCACGAAGTATTCGTAGTACCTACAGTCGACCGCACGTCGTAGACACTTTGACTTTGAGCTGTCCTAGCGAGTGCGGAGTTTTAATAGAATAAGAGTCCAATTTAAACTGCTTTGTTTTACACTGGCGTGCGGATGACTGGAGCTACTATTTTCTGAGGCGACGCATGGGGGATGAAAGGAATAGTTAACATACGAGTATAAGTTAACGTGTGGCGTGAGGCTCACTTCGCCGATTTTAATTAACATGTATATCCATACTTAAAAGTAACTGTCTGTCTGTCTGTTTGTATGTTACGTTTTCACGCGTAAACCACTGACGGCTTTTGATAAAATTTGGCAGAGAGATAGATTGCATCTCGGGGAAGGACATAGGATAGTTTTTATCGACATACCTCGCGGGCGAAGCTGCGGGCGGAAGCTATTTTCGCTTATGTCCTGTCCTTTCTGTATGTTTTTTGTCAGATCGCGTTAATACATTTTGTATAAAGAATAATAAAGATACGTGAAAGGCACGCTGCGTCTGCGTCCCGTTCCGTCTCACGTTTCTTCTGTGTGGCTCGCGCCTTAGTGAACTTTCATATTACTGGCAATTGTTGTCAAAAGTAAAGTCGTTTATTCCAACATTAAAAATTACAATTTGGAGGTAAAGTTGGTTTGGAACCAGGGTCAGCCTGTATCTTGAGTACAACATTTGGCTAATTTCAACATAAATTATATTTTATAAAAAAAAAAGTACGTTGGAATTAGCTACAGTTAAGCTAGTTAGCCTCAGCGTGACTACAAAGCTAAATCAATTATTTTAACAAAATTTAAATATACCTAAAAGATAAAATTTCCGTGGTAAAAAAAATAAAGTAAATTAACTAGGTAGGTACACAATTTTGGTAATTTTAAATAAAATAATATTAAAGTTGAAATTGGCTGCAGTTAATTAAGCTGGTTAGCCTCATTAAGACTACAAAACTAAATATAATAACAAACTAACTATAAACACAGTCGGCTATACTATAAGCACATAATTATGTAGGTAGTGTGAAGACCGTCCCTTTACCTACTCTAACTCCAGCAGGCTGCATGTATGACAACGGTTGAGAATAATTCCGTAAAGGGCTTAATTTAATCCTTACTATACGTGCAAACCTGTAATATTAGGTACATTTTAGTTATCTTGTCCCCGAGTCGACACTATTATTTTCGCTTTTGAAGCTTTATTTTCATTTAATATCTAAGTACTAAATCTTATGACGTAGCGGAGTGAAGTGACGTAGTGTTCTACCCATTGCTGGGTAACAGCCGGTCGATTCTGTTAGAATCTCACCGTGAGAAGTTAGGTGAAGTGAGCTGTCATTCCATCTGATGTTATAGGGATTGATACTAATGACAGCTCACTTCACCTGAATTATCACGGTGAGATTTTTACAGAATAGCACTACTGGTCTATTCTGTAAAAATCTCGTAGGTGAAGTGTGCTTGTAGTAAGCTGTCATGTTACTGATGCTAGGGATTGAAACTATTGACAGCTTACTTTAAGATAACTTTACCAAAGTTTTTACGGTGAGGTTTTTACAGAATTGATTGGCTGCTAGGTACAGCGGGATAATTGCATAACACACCATCTGCAGCAATAGGTTTAAATTTGACAGTTCAACAACATTCATTGAGTTACTTACGTTGTTGAGCAGACACATTTTTCGAACATATGAAGCAATGGATTAGCATATCCTTCAAAATTATTCAGGTTGTTATTGATAGTGTGTTACGGAACTAGGGTGCAGGCCTGCTTCCTTTTATGCCAAGCTTCTAACTGCATGAGTTTCAGTAAAAAATAAAGTAGTTAAAATAAAAATATTAAGTACTAAATTGTACGTGGTCATAATATGCGTTATGCGTACCTACACATAATTCGATTACCTAATCGATTTTGTAATTATGAACAATCGCTTTCAAAATGTCTTGTTAGTAATGCTAGACTTTATAATTACTGTTCTAATAGTTATATGAACAGGCACATTATATATTACCCATAAAATATAATATTTAAGGCCTATTCAAATATAAGGTAGCGATATCGCGTACTGATTCGGTATCGCAACAAAGCGCCACAGCGATATCGCTTATATCCGAATAGGCCTATAAGAAATAAAATATAAAGGCTCGCGTGCATCACAAATCACTAAATGCGTTTAGCGCTAAACGCATTTAGTGATTTGAATCACATATTCTGTGACAATGTGAATCACATATTCTGTGACAATGTGAATCACATATTTTGTGACAATGTGAATCACATCTTTTTAACCCACTGCAGGCTGCCTTTTTTTATATTTTTCGTCAATTTCTATCTTTTGAGATAACAACATAGAATTTTTTTTTTCTTTTTCAGTCTTTTTTTAGAGTTTTTAGTTGGTCAAAGAAAGATAATACTAAGCAGTTTTCAATCAAATTTCTCTCCCACATAGCGGGTGCATGTCACTTTTTCGAACTGTCATTTTCATGCAAAATATTGGCTCGGCGAAGTGAAGATCAAGTAAAAATAAACCTGGTGCTGATCGTACCTATTTATTTCTAAACTGATGATATAAAAATAATACTTCTACGATTGATACGGTCCCCCCCCGACCCTTGCTCGAGCCAGCCCGCGCAGCTGAGCCTGTAGTTTTAAATTCGCCCCTAAACACCAATAATAATACCGATCCAGCCTGTCCCTTGCTGTCCTCTTCCAGCGACGCCCTGAGCCGAGGTCCGAACCCCGCAGGGGGTTACCCTTAGCGCTGTCGCTTAGTTTTTAAGTTATTGTATGCCCTGGCTGGAGGCCTTAATTCGAGGCATCCACAGGAAAGTCCGGTTAAGCAGTAGCCATCCTCATAAAGGATGAACTGCGAGAGGCCATTTCTAAAAAAAAAAAAAAAAATTGATACGGTATTTGCAAGGAAAGAGACGATAAAATAATATGCCCGTGACAATTCTATTACATGTCGACACAGTCAATTTAGTTTAAGACCTTGCTATTACGAGTATTTAATATAATAGTATAACGTGATGTAATATTTGGGTCGTAAAATATTGTATGGTTTAGCCATGAAATGTAATGCTTAACCATCAACCCACACTGAGCCCGCGTGGTAATAGACCACTCTCTCTCACAGAGATGAGGCCTGTGTCCCAGCAGTGGGAACATTGTAGGCTGATTATGATATATAATATAATGCTAAACTTGTTGAGAACGCAGATTAATAATATACTCCCTGACTGTGACTAAATCAATTCCCCTGATCATCTTTTATGATATTTTTAAGTAATACCTGCCCACCTTAAACAGTCGCCTATTTTTTTATAGCTATTCATCAGTAGACCTATGTTTTCCGCAATTGCCATTAAAAACAGCTGTATGTGTTTCTTCAATTTCCTATATGCTCCTCCAACGTCTATCCAACTTCCCTATGTTCCCTTAAATTTTACTGCCTATCTTCAACTTTTCTATGCACCGATTCCTCCAAATGTTGATGTGTATCTCCAACGACTTTATGGTAACCTATCCCTCCAATTTTTCCAACTATAAATTCAACTTCCACAAATGTATATATTTTCCGTCCAATTACCCCAGAAGTTCCTCCAATTTCCCCAAATACGGCTAGAACAGAGCCTTTTACAGGTGATGTTTACAGATTGCCGTCGCTCGGTGGCTGATTGACTAATACCTGTTTCGTTTGGGATAAAGGTGAGGCGCAGATGACGTACTGGTTCACCCGGTACAAGTTCAAGTTCACCGAGGTGGACTACAGCTTATTCCTCACGTACTCCGTCCTTGTTGGGAGCGTTGGTAAGTTCTATTTTTATTACTATTCTGTGTTAAAACGTTAAATATAACATAATAGCGCGTTTGTATTAACGAATATAGACGATGTTTATCGAAGTGCATAGGTACTTTTTCTGAGAAATCCGTACGTGACTATTTTGTTATCAAGATCTGCTCCACTGCACTTTTGATTTGGTTTGTCTAAAACATTTATACGGTTTCAGTTCTTACATCAGTCGTTTTGCAATCTGAATAAGGTAATCCATGCCATATCCCAGATAATAGTGATTGCCTTAAAAAAAAAAAAAGGTATTTTAACCAAACGCCGTGTGAAATGGAAAAAAATAGTTCTTTTGCATTTAAATCAGACTTATATTTCTATATACAATACACACAATAATAAAGTTAAAGAAAAATAAACACAGCTGTTTAAAAAACACTTTTCAAAACAAAATAATTTCCACTGGTGGACACATTATTTATTGGGGGTCGAGGGGCCGAGAGTGGACTAAACGAGTTGTTTAACCCAAGAACAGAAATAAATAAACATCTTACTATCAATCACGGTGCTAACTAAATACATTTGTGAATACAGCGTATTGCTTGCTGGCTTTGTTTTACTAATGAGTGAGATGCCCAATTTATTTTTCTGCAAATTATTTTGGTTTATTAGTCGATTCGCACGAATTTACTCGCCTGAAACGGGTGAATCTCCACTAGTTTTACTTAGAGCATTTATGTTCTAAGCTAGTTTTAGGATGAAATCCATAGGAACAGTGCACAAAACTAGCTTGTGACGTAAACGTTGGATGACATCTAAACATTGTAGAATGACCATGAATCTACCGCGCAGAACAACACACGTCGATGTGGGGAGGGTAATAAATTCTGATGCACACACGGTTCATGCATCTTTGCACTGACTGATGTACGAAGATAGATCACATGAACTTGTTACGTGTTTTTTTAATAGGTATAAGTTTTATTTTATTTACTACTAGCTTTTTTTTTTTTTTTTTTTAAGGATGGGAAATCATCAAATGACCCCTCCCGCTCTGGGTGGAGCGGAAGGGAGTGTCAGACTCTTACTGACTAAAACCCATCCGTGTTCCTTCCTTAGCCCTTTATATTCCGGGGCAGCGGTAACCCTTTCGGACAATCCCGCTGCCCCGGCAGGCTTCGGCCCTGACGGGCCCCTCCGTTCAATGCTGACATCTCTTTGAGGCGCGCGTGGAACACATACGCGCCGTCCGGCACGGGCCTGGTCCTGATCGGACGGCGAGCTACCCATTACTCGCCGTCCGCAGGCCCGCGCCTACGGTGGCCGGGAGTCGTCACGCGGCTCCCGACGCCCGGAATTTACTACTAGCTTCTGATCGCGACTTCGTCCGCGTGAAATTTCACCCTCCCCACCCTCTTAGAGGTGAAGTTTCTAAAAACCCTTTTCTTATACTCTTCATAAAGAATTTAACACATCCCTCCAAATTTCATGTGTCTAGGACCAGTGGTTTAAGCTGTGCGTTGATATATCAGTCATTCAAGACTTTGAATTTTATATAATAAAATATTGATGTGATTGAGTTATTTTGTAATTGTTTACATGTTCAAAAAATATTACCTATAAGTTTAACATTCTTGATACCGATTTGATTTAAAAAGTAGTGGCTCTCTGAGATTTTTTTGCTACTTCGGCTAGTGGACAGAATTTTATAAAACTCAATTATAAACTTGCGTCAGCAAACTCAAACTGATCAAACAAGAATTCCACGTTTCCATATAAAAATAACAAATACGCAGAGATTCTTTATTTATTAACCAAATAAAATTAATCAACAGAGAAAACCATAAAACAATAAAAAACTTTTTGAGGAAAAATACGCGGTGAAAAAGATTACAAGACAAAGTGTAAAATAAATATTATGAGAGCGTACGTTTTCAAGAAGGTAGTTCTGAAATATTTTTGAGTAACATACATTGCGTAGTTTCATAGATAAGAAAATTACGTTGTAAATTATCAGTTGTTACAAAAATAACGTTGTAAAGTATTACAGAAAAAATATATACCTACCTACCTACCTACATGTCATGAAGTATAAAAAAAAACTAAGTATTGTGAAAATGAAGTTTTTTTTTTAACTTTATAAAAAACAAGTACCTACATAAGTTGTTTATATTTTACGCTCAGTAATAATAGCCATACTAAACACGTATAAATCACCGTTTATACTACATAATAACCATAAACTAGTAGACCTTTGCACTGTACAATATATTAAACGTTAAGACAAATCTATATTTTAACCCATTGTCTTTTGCGGTGTATTATGACATCTATATTGACCTTGCAGTAACTGCGCGATGTTTTTCACAAATTAAATTATATTTTCCATCAAATAATAAAAAAACAAAAAAAAATGTCGTTATATTCTAAAGTCCAGACATAATCTCGGTCAGGTTATATGAAGACCATGTAGATCGATGTCTGAGATGGTCTTTTGAGGAATGAACCACACAGATTGAGAGGACCTGTCCAGTCAATGCACGCATTTGTTAGAAATCGTGCAGCTCAACTCAAAACTTAAGGAGCTAAACGATTGCACTAAATGTACACCTCTGCCCAACCCTTTAGGGAATACAGGCATGATGTTATGTTAATTTGGAATAATAATAAAGTCAGCAAGCCCACGTGTAAAGTAGTAAATTAATCGAGTAGATTAAAAACTGTAAACAGTGTTCCCCGCTTATCGGATCGAATCGCCACAAGTAAATCAAATTTCACAGTTCACACTCATGAGCATCTAGCGTATAAAAGTACAAGAAAATCCGATAAACAAATACAGGAGAAAATATTGAATAATCGCTATGAAAAGGCCGATGAAAACCGCTCGATTCTTTAGAGTATAAGAGGCCGCCCCATTCTTGTGGGTTTCGTTAAAATGTTACCCCTGCCGAAATTTGGTCATGTACCTGTTAATTGGTATCCTCTTGACCTGTCTGTGTCACAATCTATTTTAGGCCCATCTTTCAGCTATAAGTTTTCACAGTTTTATTTAGTTTGGTGTGAAAAAAAAACCAATAGATTACGCCTCGGCATTATCTTCCGCTCATATATTTGGATAGGAAAATATGAGAGAAAACTGCTCTGAAATGGAAAATACAGAAAAAACCTTCTTAGTAAAACAATGTCCTAAACATTAATTAACTACTTCTAGCCCAATGTATCTAGCGCCGACATGACACTTCTAAACCTCGTTGAGAAGGGACGAAGTCACCTTGTATGAGTCGTGTGATTCAGCTGGGTACAGATGATTGACGGACTACACTGAAAGAAATAAGCAGGATATAAATATGAAAAAACATTGATCTGGACTGACATCACGTCAACGCCGGCTGTCGCTGAAAACCAGCGCTGGGGCTCTGTCTCGTACAGGGTCATAGCATTATGCTGAGCGATAGCCGTTTTGCGTGGATTTGACGCATGTTTTCTCCCAATATGTTTTTTTTTGTTGTTTTTTCTATTGATGCGTCATGTTTGCCGCAAATAAACGTATTTTCTTTCTTTCTTTTCTTTCTTTCTTTAAGCAGTTCCATATGAGCCTAATGTTTAAAACGTATTTTACTGATCCGAAATCAGTTAAAGTTTGAGGCAAAATATTACCGTCATGACAGTAAACTTACGTTTTAAGCCTTTCAAATTGGTGCACTAGGTATTTAGTTAAAAAATCATGACATTAACTGATCTATTCATTTGGTGATATCGTTCAAACCGTAACTTACAGTAATGGTGGTTTTCCTTTATTTTTTTTGTTTTTTTCAGTAAATAGTATGTTCAATCATTAAAAGTAACTGTGTTATCTTTTACTGTTTTACAAATATTTCTTACTGTTTAAAACCAGTAAGTCATAGTTGTGTAAAAAGTCAGTACTTAAGTCTTAATGTAATCGCTTTAATGTGGTGTAGTAAGAAATTATTTCTATCAGTGTAGCCTTTTTTTTTTTTTTTAAGGATGGGAAATCATCAAATGACCCCTCCCGCTCTGGGTGGAGCGGAAGGGAGTGTCAGACTCTTACTGACTAAAACCCATCCGTGTTCCTTCCTTAGCCCTTTATGTTCCGGGGCAGCGGTAACCCTTTCGGACAATCCCGCTGCCCCGGCAGGCTTCGGCCCTGACGGGCCCCTCCTTCGATGCTGACATCTCTTTGAGGCGCGCGTGGAACACATACGCGCCGTCCGGCACGGGCCTGGTCCTGATCGGACGGCGAGCTACCCATTACTCGCCGTCCGCAGGCCCGCGCCTACGGTGGCCGGGAGTCGTCACGCGGCTCCCGACGCCCGGAGCGTCTACCGCGGCGGCTGGGACGGGCGGCTCTCTCAGCTCTCTCCCTCGCCCATCCCGCCACCTCCTTCGCTAGCATGACTGCTTCGCAGAAGGAGGTGACTGCCTCCCACTCCCTCTCACCCCGGACCATGGCTTGGACCAGGGCCGGGCGCGAGAGGTCGCCGCCGCTGCCGATCGCCTCTACGAGGACACGGCGGTGCTCTGCCCAAGCCGGGCAGACCTCCACCGTATGCTCCACCATGTCCTCAGGGCGATCCTCGCAGTGGTGACACCCGGGCGTTTCCTCCCGCCTGATGATGTGCAGGAACCTCCCGAAACATCCGTGTCCGGTGAGGACCTGCGTCAGGCGGTAGGTGAGGGCGCCGTGACGCCTCTCTAGCCACTCCTCAAAGAGGGGCCTTACCGCCGCTATCGCGGCGTGCCCTGCGCTGGGTTGCGACAGTCGCGCTTTCCATGCCGCCATGAGATCGCGCCGGAGGTCTGTCCGCTCCGCAGCAATTTGCCGCGGAAGCGGATTTTCCCCCCGGCGTAGTGCCTCCGCGCGCCACTCAAAGAGGCGCGCGAGGACTATCGCCTCCAGATCCCATGGCGGCAGTCCGGCAAGGAGGCTTGCCGCCTCGCGCGAGATCGTGCGGTACCCCCGTATCAGCCTTATGGCGACCACCTTTTGGGGCGCGTTCAGGTAGTGGGCGGCTCGAAGCCGCAGTGAACGCGCCCACACCGGGGCGCCATATACGGCCATGGACCGCACGACCCCCGCGTAAAGCCTCCGGCAGGAGGCGTTTGGCCCCCTCAGGTTGGGCAGGAGCCGCTTGAAAGCGGCCCCAGCCCGTTCCAGTTTGGGGGCCAAACGTCGGAAATGCTCCACGAAGTTCCATCGGCTGTCGAGGACGAGACCCAGGTATTTCATCGTCGTCTCGACGCCGATGCGAACCCCTCCTACCGTCAGTTGGGATCCCGATGGTGGCCCGTTCCGAAGCCCATGAAAAGACATGGCCTCGGATTTGTGCAGAGCCACCTCGAGACCCAACTGCCGGATCCTCTCCACGACTATCGCAGCCCCGCGTGTCATTGCGTCGGCCGCCGCCTGATGCGACCTCCCCTGCGCCAGGACCAGCGTGTCGTCAGCGTAGCAAACTACGCTGACGCCATCAGGGAGGTCTGCCCGCAGCACCCAGTCGTAACCGATGTCCCACAGGAGCGGTCCCAAGACCGATCCCTGTGGGACACCGCACGACATCTCTCGCCGGTTCCATTCCCCATCGCGAACGGGGTAGATGACGGCTCTGTCCGTCAAATACGCCCCGACTATTCGACGGAGGTAGGTCGGCACCCGGTGATACCGGAGTGCCTCCCCAATGCAGCTCCAGGGCAGGGTGTTAAACGCGTTGGCGATGTCGAGTGACACCGCCACGACCACCCCACCCCGGGACACCGCGTCCCCCGTCGTGAGGGCTCTCACGCGCATGATGGCGTCCACCGTCGAGCGCCCCTTGCGAAAGCCAAACTGGCTATCCGCAAGATCCGGCCCCGTCCTCACCAGGTGCCCGACGAGGCGGCCCGCAATCACTCTTTCGAAGAGCTTGCCGACCTCGTCGAGCAGCACGATGGGCCGGAATGCGGACGGAGATCAGTGTAGCCTTGGGTTGACTTTTTATTTGAATCAGTAATTGCAATTAATCAAAAAATTATATTTTTGAATTTATTATTGAAATCTAAGACAGTTTGAGCTGAAGGACAATTAACGTATTTTTAAAAACTTTTGCATTCTAATCTCGGTGCGAATCTGTCAAAAATGTAATAAATTTTTATACATTTTTGACATAGACTTATAAAAAAAGATGGACTCCGCGCCACGCATATCGAAAGTGAAGCACCGTACCGATCTATGTGTTCGCGATTGACGATTGACGTTGCCGCGTTGTCGTGTCACGTAATGGCGGCCGGTCGGCATACTATGATGTAAATGTGAGCGTGAGGCGTGTTTGTACAAACGGTCCAGCATACTTACTGTGCTTCACTTTCGATTTGCGTGGCGCGGAGTCCATCTTTTTTATAAGTCTATGATTTTAGACAAGTTTCTGACATTGATTGTCGCTAAGATTCGATTGCGACTTGAATTTAAACGTTGTTTTTAAAGGAGAATTTGCCTTCTGAAAGAGCGAGATTTAAACGCACCGACAGCTGTCTATTGAATCTCGAGTATCTATATAGGTAGCTAGTAAATCTTATACAGAGTCTAATGGCACGATGTAAACGTATCTTTACAAGTAATATGTCTTCTTCTGTCTAGCTTTGGTTCGACCTCAAAACAACCGCCGTCTATCTACAAACTATCAGCTCAGAACTCGGTAAACAAAATGAGACAAACATTAGAAATGGTTACAATTAAATAATAGTGAAATGGCATGGAATATCTTAGAATAAACAATATCACAAACAACCAAAATATTAGCATAGTAATGAAATATTAATACGCTCGGTTTGTATAAGCTTAATTAAATCTTGGATCAGTACCTAATCTTGCGTCGATTCGCTGATATTTTGATTCACAAAATCACAACAGCGGATATGACAGACAGCTGATTACTGCACCCTAATAACGTAACACACTATCAATCAGAATCTGAATCATTTTGAAGGATATTGCTAATCCATTGCTTCATATTTTCGAAAAAAAAATCTGCTCAACAACGTAAATAACGCAATAAACATTGTTGAACTGTCAACATGAAAGCCATTCCAACTGTTAGTGTGTTACCCCGCTGATGTTTAAAAACCGGGAAATAATCCCAAATCGTGTTTGGCTCACTTCATCTGATTCTATTGTCGACAGAAGAATAAAAAACATTTAAAAGGATTCTTCGGAGACTTGATCGTCAGAAGTAAAAAACGATCTATTGTTAAAGTATTACATAGATGCAGCATTGTCCTGGACCAGTTTTGTGATAAATATAACTTTATCACCATATTGTATCTGATAATGAAATATTGTTTAAAATAAAGCCACATTCAGTGACGTCATCGGGCGTGTTATGATAGAAATTGCAGTACAAGTAGGTAAAACACAATACAAAGACAATACAATGCTGTTTTATAAAAACGGTAGGTAATTTCCACAGATGTGGTATTTGATAACATTTTACAAAATATCTTCTATAGGAAAATTTATATGCTTAGGCTGAACAAGGTAGCGGTTTTGTTTTGTTAGACATGAAACGTTTAACAAAATATTTTTAACTAGGTATGTAAGTGCCTATCCAATTATTCTAAGTATCCGTAGGTCACCGTGTGAAAAAAATATTGAAGCTGAGACTTCCACTAGATGGTTGGTGATTTTCCTTTAATTCATTGTCAGGTTCTCTGGTAATTCATTGAAGTCACTCTCGAATTTAAAGCAGTATATTCTATTTTATGGTTTCTTTGTACAGGTTCCTTCATAACAATATATTTGTTCAGCAAAAGATGGAAAATTGAGGACAGCATGATCGGCGTGGTGGCCTGCCTGAGTAGGATAGCTGCGAGTGTGGTGTATGCGCTTGCTCCTACTAGGACTGTCTACTTCTTGGGCCCAGTGCTGGATATGTTCAGCTCAGCTGGGGCCACTTCTCTACGATCAATCGCTTCTAAGTTGGTGAATGCTGATGAAGTCGGTGAGTTCATGATTTATTTTTACTTGTCATTTTTCTTTACCTTACGGCCTGCCGTCCATTACGCTACTCAAAAGATGTTTAGACCATCATAGAAATACTAGTGATGTGACATTCTGACTACTCATGGTAATTAGATTTTGTAACACGTTATTTTAGAGGAGCGTCATAGACGACCGGCCTGTCTCATGAAAATTTGCAAGAAATGCGACCGCATTGTAATTACATTTTGCGTTGCTTCTAAAAGATACACACACAGGTACCTTCACTGAAGACATAAATCATTCTGTGCCGCAGAGCATATTACGATGACACAATTATACAACGCAACCGTGTCATTTGTGTGGTTTACTCGAATACATGGAAACCCAAAATTACCGTTGTTCTTCAAAATAACTAAACGAATCATATAGACTTTAGAAAGTTTGCATTATCTTTCTCCATGTGTGACAAATTTACCTGTTGTCATTTTAGTTTTAAATTATGCGTTAATGAATTAGTCAAGTTTAACACAATTAATTACAATAGCTAACTAAGAGCTAGGTGCTTGTTGTGACATAATTTCTTTAACATGTTTACTCCAATAACAGTAATTTGACGTTGACAATTTGTCTATCACTAACATAACTTCTCATTAGATTTATAAACAGATTTAATCTTATATAGAACAAAGGTCGGAACACATGCACGGATTCAAAGTATAGTGCGGATTATCACTACATAATACTCTGCTCCTAATTATGTGACATTAAGAAATTCTTTGACTGCATGATCTTTATTGGAGCAACTTGCACTCGTCATGATTTATGTTTCTTTAACTAATTGGTTTCCGATAAGTAGGATTTTGCCGATCTTATTCCATTGGAATGCATAAGGACCTTAGATTGACTAGTAATAATCTTAATTCTTATTCATTATCCTCCTGCCCTTATCCCGATTTATTTCGGGTCAGCGCAGCATGTCTTTCATCATGTTTTTCTTCCATGCTTCTATTAGCCGTCATCTCCGAAGTTACTGCTTCTCTAGCCATACCATCTATATTGTCATCATCATAGCCGAAGACGACCACTGCCCGGGCATAGTAGGTCATAAATCCCTCCAGAAGCTAAATTTACCAAAAGACAACTTTGACAGTTCTCGAAGAGTTCTTAACGTTGACAAACAATTTTGACGAATCCGTTCATCTGTCTCCTCCGTTGGTCAAGGACAGATTGCGAGTTATATTATTTTCATTAGGAAATCGGATACAATCAATTTTCATTGACGTTTTTGTTTTTCACAATCTACAATTAAGTTTTCACTGTGGCTAACAATTTTTGATGGACCTTAAAGTTCTCATTGATTCATACATTTTCACACGAGCTGTCCAGTATAAGAAGGCAAACGGAGAAGCAATAACACATTATTCCATTAAACAAGTCAACTAGGTAATTACTATTTTACTGCATCCAGTCATTACCTACTCAGGAACAATTAATCGAAGACTTATTCTAGTGCTCACGTACGAAATTACCATTTGTGGCGTTGTAGAATTTATTTTTTTTATATATTTGAATAAAGCTTTAAATAGATTATTATTACCAATCGACGATTTTTATATTTCTTGACTCATTTAAAACAAATAGTATAATTAATAATTATCATTTTTAAAGCACAAACTTCATTCATCAACACCTTTCGCTTTAGTGTTTCGTTAATTTATTATCTAGTCTTTGATTTCAAAATCCTTTTTATGAGTAGGTATCATTATGGGCGACAGCAAATTTTAGCTAAATAAACTATTACAAAAACTTCCGACTTTAGATCATGTAATTCTACAGGCTATTGATCTCGAACGCTTCACTGAAATCGTTTTTTTTTGTGTTCAATCTCGGTCGCTTGTAACTTTAAGATGTTGTTAAATTAAGAAATAGTTATAAAAAGAAAGGGACAAAATAAAAGATAGATTGATTGTAAGTAAGAAGATATGTCTAGAAAGGAAGGGAACACAGAGATGACGGTCAATGAAAAAAAAAACACAACCGAATTGAGAACCTCCTCCTTTTTTTGAAGTCGGTTAAAAAGACGTACAGCGCCAACCCCTAGTTAATTGGAGTACCTCAAGGCAGGAGGACAATGATATAATTTCCTCTTTATTGATAGATAAATGGTGACACATTGTGTATCACAGTATCGCCTATAATGTCAAAGGTTAATTATTTTTTAATAATTAATGTTGCTAGTGTTTACACTCATCAGTGACAGGATCGTGTATGTACAGATAATCAATGCTAATATTTAGTATTATGTCTCGTGTGACATGATATTTATAAATGATTGAGATATTTATAGCAGTATGAATGTTTGTTTTTCATCGTCTTCATTGAAGCAAATGATTTTCGTTTATGTATATTTGTTTATATTATTATAGTACAATTCTATAATTAGTAGCTTTTTATAGTTATATTTGTTTTTAATCTACGCCAACCAACCTACTCAATAGTCCCTTAGTAGCACTCGTCGTATCAAATGTTTCTACTAGCTCAGTATTTGTATACACACTCTGTTTAAATATTACTCTTATTTCTTCATGTTTTCGTTTTCTGATAACCTTGTTAAGTACATGTTTAGCACTTTTTTTCGGATTCTTTACTTTTTTGATATTATTCATGTATGCGTTGTTGCTATTTCTAGATTTCAATAAATTAACAGTAACTTGTCTGTTCACAAGCTTCAGCATCAACAACAAGATTACAATAACCAGTTAAATCTACATAATGTTTATTGATAACTAAGTTATGACAATAATTAATCGTATGATTGGCGCTAAGTATGCATTTTGATTTCCCTCGATGACGCATTCATAAGTAATGGTTTGTTTTTATCGCCTCATTATTCAATAATACTGTCTCTTAGTTGTTAACTATATTAACAATGCGTCCTAGATTTACACTCATTTAGATTTCACATTCCGACAGCAGGCACATAAACTCAGCTGGTCTATTCTTTAAAAATTTCACCGTGTAAACTTAGGACAAGTGAGCTTGAAGCGAACTGTCACTTCACCTGATGCTAGGGATTGACTCTATTGCCACTTCACCTCAATTTTCACGGTGTAATTTTTACAGATTAGATCGGCATTTACTGATTTCACTCCTAGAACTTCATCATCTAAATTGTCAGTTTTATTAATGTAAATTGTAACATTTGTTGAAGATAACACAGTAGCAGTAAGCGTTTTTGGGATGATTTCTCTTTTAATAGTATCATTGAAAATCATCTGGTTAGTATGAGGTGTAGCCTCATTACTTATATCCATTTTGTAATGAACATTCGTGGGTGGTGTGGTGTACCATAGATGAATGTCTGCCCCTTATAAGTATCTTGCGTTGCACACCACATTAAACGGTTAAGCAATAACGTATTCACTGAATTTGTAACTGAATTTACAAAACAAACCTACAACGAAGTGTAATTGAATCAGATAAAACGGTTTACGTAAATCATTGTATATTATTGTACGACTCGAATCGAAATAATATAATACTTGTTAAAACACATTAATATAAATGGCGACAATTTTTCACCGAATGAGATTTATAAGAGAAGAGGTTTTCAATTCGATTGTATTTTTTTATGTATGTTACGCGATACTGTGGATCGATTTTAAAGTGTCTTTTTTAATGGATAGGGCCTAAAAGATGGGCCTATATACATTTTCTTTACTTTGCTTGGATAGTTTTTGAGTTAGTTTCGATAATACGTACTTTTTCCACTTAGTCTTTATTATTGATGATGTTATAATAACTTTGTTATACGAATTGTGTGGGATAGGTTAAAAGGCATTAAAAAGTGAAAAATAAAAACTTTATTAATTTTTACGTTATATTCATTTCACACACATATTTAACCTGTTTATGTCGTAAAACGTCTAATAATGATGAGTAGGTAGCTAAAAGTTTTTATTGCCGTAGATTTTCCATGAGTTGACTGACTACTTGACTAGTATGGCGTAACAATAGGGAAAATTCAAGTTACAGCATTAGTAACACTACCAAGGAATTTATAAATTCTTTATTGTTTTAGTATAGCCATATACTTTTAATTATGTTTTACGAAGCCACGTTAAAAATGACTCAAATGTGGACAAAATCAGTGAGAGAATCTTATCATGTTATCACACTTACTGAAGTAGTTAACCAAACAAACTCGAACGACATTCTTTTATTTTGTAAAATTTTTCAGAACAAATATTTTTTCATGATTATAAGGCTCATTTTACTTCCTTTGCTCGCAATTTGGAGTGTTTTAAATGCGTTGTTCACAGTTGACTTGCAAAGGTGACTAATACGTACATTATCTTGATTATTTTATGTTACTAAACAAAAAAACATATCTTGTTATGTGCTGTTAATTACGGTAAATGAAAACTTGAAAAATGCTCGTTCCTTCTCTTTCAGAAGAGTCTTTTCCTTCTGCAAGGAAAAGACTACACAGATATAATTACGACTAAGACTACACAAAACACACAGATATAATTCTGAAGATTATTTTTCTTTGGCTTATATCTGCAGATAGCTGATCAAGAAAACTCGCAGCCTTATACAGAGTGGCAATTAGATTATTAGGTACATTAAATAGTAGGTTCAGCGGTTATTACAAGTTGTTATCATAGAGTCTGTTAAAATAATACTAAAAATAGAAAACTGAATTTTTAAAACAAAATAAATAGCGTAACAATTGGCACGAAAAATAACGACCCTTGATAATAAGGCCACGTGCGGGGCGATGGTATCAAACAATTCAACTCAAACTTTATGGTATTGTTACAAATTAATCACAAATTATACTAAATTGTAAAAAAGGTCCTACGGCTGGAATGTTAATTGTTATTAATTTTTTATGTTTAAATAATGTGGTTTATTTAAACCAGTTTATTTATTTAGTGTGGCGATTAGGTTCTCACAATAATTTTATTGTGAGAACCTAATCGCCACACTGTGTAGAGACAAACATGGACAAACATTCTTGGCCTTCTTTTCTCCATAAGCATGTCCTTGCATCGGAATGCATAACAATTCATTTACATTACTTAAGCGCCAATTGCTATTACTCAACTTGCAATGCGCAGTTTTCACACATTTTCTTGAAACAATGACAATTTCATAATACGAGGCCATAGCACTTGGCACTTGGTTGCTCGGCTAATTGATGAATTAGAATAATATTTAAAGAAAACTTGGATAGGTCAAAACTATACTTACCTACCTAACGTCAGTCAAGTGCTTGTGCATAGCAACTATTAGTTAACATAATTTATTTTTCATAATTTAACAGTTCAACAACATTCATTAATGCGTTATTTACGTGTTAGCAGACACATTTTTCGAACATATGAAGCAATGGATTAGCAATAACCTTCAAAATGATTCAGATTGAGATTGATAGCGTGTTACGTAATTAGGATGTCGGTCACAGGCTACCTATCTATCAAATTTCATAGCGATCGGTTCAGTGGTTTCGGCATGAAAATATAGTTACCTCTAAACCATTGAACTAATCGGCACCTGTCAGATGATAGTAAGACATACTGACAGACAGACAAACTGAGTTACTTTCGCATTAATAATAATGGAAGATAAGTATGGATGGGATTGATGGATATTTTTGTTTGCTAGCCTTTGTTTTCGCAAGACATTAGTTCATTTCTGATCATTCCAGTTTGTTAAGAGTTAAGTTTCCCAATCGACCTTCAATTTCCCATAGCCAAACGATTGGCAACACAAAAAGAAAACTCCAAACAAAGATCTCATTTTGCTTGATTTAGAATGAAACGATTTCCGGTATGATAAAAAGTTATCAGGGAAAATTGAACCGAAACAACTAAAGTGCATAGCGAGTGAAATGAAAAGTTTGATTGAAGGAAATGAACGTAGATTTCCAATAAGCGATAACGTTACTTGATTCACTAAAATCGCTCAGTCGTATAACTAAACTGTTCTGCTGAATCGTTAGTACTACTAATCCGACGAAGCTGCAGAACTACATATAAGTACTCTTATCAACAAAAAAACCGAAAACAGGCATGTCCTAGAACGAAAAATTCCACCAACCCGCACTGGGCCCGCGTGGTGGGCCCACACTCTCTCACAGAGAGGAGGCCTGTGTCCCAGCAGTGGGAACATTACAGGTTGATTATACTCTTATCAATACTCCGTCGACTCCAAGAGAGTTAGACCTGTTAAACCTAAAACGGGTGGAGACACTCAAACTGGAAAATAGTATATTTAATATTGTTTAGGCTGTCAGGCTAATATTTTATGTCATGCCTCAGACGAACATACAGTTTTGGCACAGCTCAAGAAGCCAATCATGGCTTCCTAGATTAGCAATCATTATGCGTAAAGGAATACGTGACATATTGCAGGTAGCCTGACCTTTTCTTACATAAAACGTATTATGATGATGATCATGTTGATGATTATAGGCTCTACTAGTATGTTCTATGGCACTAATTAGATAAAATTGATGGAGGCAAAACGTCAACCCTGATGTTATAATATATCAACGTTATTATAATGTGTCCATGTCATGGGTTTATTACACTACCTACAGTGTGTACTGGATCAATCAATACGCATTTAACAATTTTTTTTTAGCCTATTTTGTGTCCACTGCTGGGTTTTCTTCCAAACCTCCCTGTCTTGTGCGATCTCAGGCCATGTTGGCCCTGCAAATGATATTAGATCGTCACACTACCTTCGCCTTGGTCTACCTCGACGGCGATGTCCTGCCTGAGGCGTCCAGTGATTGACGATCTTTGCCCATCTCTCCGTTTGCATTCGTGACACGTGTCCGGCCCACTCCCACTTCAGCCTGGCTGTTTTTTGTCCAACGTCCGCTACTTTAGTTATGGAGCGCAGCGTGGTGTTTCTAACTCGATCTGTCCGCTTAACACCTAATTTGCTGCGCTCCATTGCTCGTTAGCAAATCTTGAGTTTGTACTTCTGTTGTTCAGTAAGTGACCAACTTTGTGTACCGTAGGTTAGGACCGGCAGGATGCACATGTCGATGAGTTTCCTTTTTAATGATGTTTTACATTTACATTTATTAAAAACACTTCTTTTATTGGTTCTAATTTTGTTATCTTTTAAGTTTTGGCAAATACTTTTAATCTAATGTTCATAAAATGGCCTCTTCTTTCCTAGCACCACTTGTTATGTAAGTATTATTCATCTGTTGAATGTCATGTCATTGTAAAAATTCTATGAACGCGTTGAAATGTCATGAATTTTATATTCGTAGATTCATTCAAATTAAGAAGAAAAGCGTTGTTATCATTTTCTAGCCAGATAACGCTTCATGTGAAACGGAGGCAGTAAATTATTATTTGACACCGTTGTACCGAAAAATAATAATAACTATTATTTTTTCTCTCTATTTCATTATTTTTAGGGTTCCTTACCCAAAGGGTAAAAACGGGACCCTATTACTAAGACTCCACTGTCCGTCTGTCTGTCTGTCACCAGGCTGTATTTCATGAACCGTGACAGTTGAAATTTTCACAGAATGTGTAGGTATTTCTGTTGCCGCTATAACAACAAATACTAAAAACAGAATAAAATAAATATTTAAGGGGGGCTCCCATACAACAAACGTGATTTTTTTGCCGTTATTTTATATGTAGTGTCAAATATTGTATGATGGTACGGAACCCTTCGTGTGCGAGTCCAACTCGCACTTGGCCGGTTTTTTTTTGTCATATGTGTGAAAAAAGTTGAACCTCCTGTCAGTTTGGTAATTTATTGCTAAAGCAAATAACAAACGTGTCGCTCGCTACTGTTGTTTCTCACAAGAACTATTAAGGTTCTTTTCTTTAAAAAAGACGCGTTTCTTTTCAAACATTTCCATGAAATCTTCATAGAAATTGTTCTACGTGAGTTGCGCGCGCTGTCGCGTAGCACCTGTCTGCGGGGCCTTTACAAGAAAGTAAGTCCATACTGCGGGTATTTTCTATTTAATCTAAAACAATTATGGAGTTCCCTTGAAACAATGAATGGAGTGATACCTGTCAAGCTATTGAGATAAAAACTGCCGTAGTATGACTTGATTGTTTATTTTGGTACACCGCGCTATTATCGCAAAGGTTTTGTTTATTTATTGCGTAGTAAAGAGAGGTTGTTGTAGCAAACTTCATAGGTATATAGAAAACATACTGATGTGTAATGTAGGATTTTTCCTACTTACATTACAACATTACATCCGGAGGAAATTGTTATTAAATTAAATCAGTCGACAAACTGAAAATGTTTGGCAAAAGTAAACTCAGAAACGATAATGAATAACACTGTTTCTTTAAATATCGTTCTAAGTAACTTGCATTTTCAATTTTCTTTTGGTGATTCAATATTACTTTTTCATGAAGGGCATGTTTACTATTTTTTATTATTGTTTAACTATATTACTATAATATTTTTTATGATTTAAAAATGTCTATTAAAAATATATATATAGAAATGTATGTATGTGTGTGTGTGTGTGTGTGTGTGTGTATGTGTGTGTGTGTATGTATATGTATGTGTGTGTATGTGTTATGTATATATGTGTTTATATATATGTCTATTAAATGCCTTGAAGTTATTTAAGATAGTAAATGCCTGCTGTTAAAAGAAGTATTTTTTTATGCATTGATAACGTCCAAATTAAAAAAACGTTTTTTAACAGCGAAATGTTAAAAAACAAAATGGTAAAATTACCTACAAACAGGTCGTTTTTTTTACGCGTCCTTTCTGAAGTTTCAGAGCCAAACGATTAGTTCGCACTTTACCTAAATACTTCAGACATGAAAGCAGGTTTTTTATACTTAGACATGAACTAAACGCTATCGAGATTAAAGGTAGACCTCGGGACTATTATTTTAAGGACTTGTTGTCACTGGCTATGTTGAGCACGGACAAAACTAAACTAATTATAAACTAACGAACAAACAAATGAAGCGACAAAGTACTTAATAGAGTTATTTAGGACTTCAGCACTATTACATGAAATGTTCAGCAGTTTTAGTTTAACTTAGAGACAAGAGATCGAACTTGAACTTGTTTATCATGAAGGAAAATTTGCACACGCATTTAGTATCTAGGTACTGTATAATTTAATAGGAAAACAAAATTACCCGTATGTAGCATTCAGTCAGTAGTTAAGGTATTTTTAATTGTTTCTCTTTTGTTTATTGTTTAAGGTAAATATGTTTTGTCCTTTTTACTTAAAGAGGACAAAACATGTTGTATACCTATCAACTTAAAATGACAAGTCACATAATTATGGTACATAGGTAGGTATAATTGATTGCTATCTTCCTAGTAAACTAATGCATGTAAATGTCAAAGGAATATTATGTTGCAACAATATAATATTAATTGTGATGAGTTTCAGCATTTATGAATAATATTAGTTCATTTATTATTTGTTATCAAATCTTGCGTAACGTCGTCCTATTTTTGTAATGCCAGTTTTTGTTATATAAAAATTACCGTAACGAAGCAGACAATTTAAATATTAAATCATAATTAAATTCAATTGAATAAAATTCACATAAAATACCGCTAAGATGAAAAGAAAACGGATAAATTTAAATGTTCCTTTAATAAGGGTAACACGAAAAATTATGTTCTGCAACATTGAATACAATGGACGATGATTACCGATTCAGAAATTAGTGTCAAATCTGGATAAACTGTAATAAATATAAGTAGGTACTAATTACATTAATTTCCTTGATATTATCTTATAATCGTAGTTAATCGCTTCATTAACCTTACTGTCATTAATAGTGAATGGGAACACTTGACATCTGATCAAATATTCTATTGTCTTCATTCATCATTTAGAAACAATATTGTTTTTTTTTTGTTTTTTATTCTACATAAATCATTGAATGGTTCATTAGGAGTGCAGTATTGGACAAGAAGTGAGTAATTAAAATGAATTATGATGGCGACAATGACAATCAATGAATCCTTGATATGTCAACAGATTGGTACTGTGCCTATTAAAAAATAGGTAATTTTTTTCATGCAATGACGTCCACGTTCTCGACGTGTAAAATTTTAATAGTAGGTAAAAGAGAAAACTATATCTACGAGTAAATGTAGTATAGATATAATTAAAGAGTATTAGAGAGAAAGAATGAGAGTTTATAGATAAATTATAAAATTTCTAGCTGACCGTTTCGTACTGCCTCAGAATCAAAAAAGCTGTTCCATACAAAATGTATGAGAAACTGAAATATCGTCATTATTGTTTTTTTCGTAATTCTTTCCCATGTTGTAATAGTTATTCTGCTATTCGGGGCGGAGACAAATCCATCAAATCAAAGATCATCATAAAAATCTGTCCAGCCGTTCTTGCGTTATAAATAGCGTAAGTTGTAACTAACTCGACTTTCTATTATTTATATATAAGATTATATAGGGTGGCATGATCTACGCGCAATCTGTAACCATGAATTCAGCACATAAATATGATCCTAGACATTTTTCGTCGGTTATCAAAATATAAATCACCTGTTGCATAGTAAAGTGTAAAAATGTATGGAACAGCAATTTTTGTTTTTAATAACCGACGAAATATTTCGACGCAGGGAGGTTCAGAATTATGTACTGAATCCAGGGGAACAGGTTCTGCGTCTCGATATCCCTGCCATCCTGTGTACATAATAAAATATAAGGGAGTAAAAGTGAATTTGTATGTGGAGATGATGATGATTCTTCTGTAATCATTTTGGAAAACACATAACCGTTTATTCAATACATCTCCATAATCGTAGTTATTTTATGATTAATACATTTGCTTTTATTGCTTTTGATTGACGATTGTTTGCATATTAATATAAGTAGGTATCTACTTACCTACGCAATCATAAACGCTAACGCGAACATAATTATTAACAGAATTTATTATGCATTCTATTTGCAAAGAATGCAAAGGAAGATATAGAGGAAATTTTCCTACATTTTGTCAGCGTGCATTATGTCTATAGTGGTGTATAAATAATTATAATCGAAAATAATTAAATATTGAAGCGTTTATTTGAAGTCAGTTCGGTGATGGATGGGTTGTGAGATCATCATTATCTGCCTTGCCTTTTCCCAACTATGTTGGGGTCAGCTTCGATCCAGAGATCTTGATGATGATCTAAATACATGAAATTGCCCCTCTTTGTAAAAATATATGAAAATTATATCTAGTACAGAAAATAAATGAGTCAAACCTAGCTTACCTAAGTCAGCTAGAAACAAGTCATGGTCAGCAATGAACATGAAATAGTTTATATTAGTCTGTTCCATAGGCATAAGAATATTTCTATGGTCTATAAACCACTAAGTAGGTACCTACATAAATTTTCAACATTTTAAAGCTTGAGTACGACGCTTTTGAGTATGTTGTATGTGTATAACATAACATAATCATAATTATGTATGTGTATATTTTGTCTTTTTTAATTAGTAATGTGCGTTTTGTTTGTGCAGAATAAACAATTTTTCTTTCTTTCTTTCTACCTACCTATGGTCTGTTGATCAACTAAGTGTGCATGCACACGAGCGGCACGCGTCGACGACAGAAGAAACTGCTACCGTCGACGCGTGTCGTCGCTCGTGTTTTTGAGTACGGCGCGCGGCGCTTACACAGGGAAATAGACGGAAGGTTAGCTAAACATAGGGGAAACTTCAGACACATGTAAAAGAAATGGTGTTAAAAGCTAAATCTACAAAAAAACCGGTCAAGTGCGAGTTGAACTCGCGTGGAGAGGGTTCCGTACGATGAATATTTTATCTACCATGTTTTATTAAAGAACGTGACACCGACATTCCAACTGAAAATGTAAGTTTGTACGCACAATATTAAGAAATTTACCATGTTGTTTCAAGATCATAGACTTATTATTATTTTTCTGTAATCTATAGGTATAGAACTATTTTCTTTTTTTTTTTTCAAAATTTTAGGCTCAGTAGTTTCGGAGATAAGGGGGGGAATGGTAAATTTCCGTCTATAGTCTTAAATAACTTTAATACAATTTACTTTAAAATTATGAAAAAAAAATATTTGAGATCCTCACGGTAAGCCCTTTTTTTAAAATTGTCTATGTACCCCTCAAAAATGACTCCCATTTTCAAAATTCATTTATTTACGTTACACGTCTGTGTTTGGGTCACAGAGATTCATATGTGTACCAAATTTCAACTTAATCGGTCCATAAGTCACGCGCACCGCTGACTCGTGCGCTGCGCACTCTCAACACGGTGGCGGATGCCATAGACATATTCACCTGTACACTGGGTGAGTTCACAAGGGTCACGTACTGTGTAGCATGTAAGTTATAGTTAAGTATATTTTAAGTTACTTTGTCGCATTAGATTCAGTATTATCTGTAATGGCAAAGGAAACATGTCATGTGAATAAACAAATAAAATAAATAAATAAATAAGATTCGGAGCAAATTGGCTGTGACAGACGGACAGGCAGACAGACAGACCCACGAGTGATCCGATAAGGGTTCCGTTTTTTCCTTTTGAGGTACGGAACCCTAATTACATAAAAAAATGTGAACCTTAAACTAAATATATACTTATTTCCTAAATGGGTCAAACTCAAACTTAAGATCTATCTCGAACCCACTTGTTGGCCAAGCCTCCGCCTAACACCCGGTTTAGGTACCTACGAGCGGCAAGTTGTCTGCGACACGCGTCGACTGTTGCAATTGCCTCTGACGTCAAGGCGTGTCGCTCGTGTATGAACACTAAGACGTACTTACCTAGGTACATCTAAATGGTTCTGTACTTGACATCCTTTACGTTAAATAAATTATCGTTTAATGACACTAAGTACGAATATCAGTTTTGAGGTCATCTAATCATTGAACTGTGACTTGTGATAACCTCTGTGGAATTATTTCCGAATATTATTAGGTCAATAATTTGCGTAGGCGTATTATCGTACTACAGACAATTTTGTAGTACAATCACCCTCAAGATCCATACTTACATGGAAAAGAGTTTAATCGTCGATGGCTACAATAATACATCTTTATGAGATGCTTGTGGCTTAGTAATAACAGCCGCACGCGATCGATCAGGTTAAGCTACGCTTGCCGCGGTTGGTCCGTAGATAGGTGACCATCTTTACATAATAAGACTATTCAAGACCCCTCCTTGCCTCGGAAAGAAAGAAAGAAAATACATTTATTTAAAGCACGTTTAGCCGTTGGTCCCGGCTGTCATTCGTGGATATTTGGCAGTCGTCGAAACGACAAACAGATGGACACAAACGGTCGTCAGTAGCCCGAAAGTCTGACAAGCAGTCCCACCAAGAGGTATCGTATTACCTAGTAACTGGGTTATCGTATTGCCCAGTAACTGGGCTGTGGAGGTCAGATAGGCAGTCGCTTCCTGTAACATACTGGTATCCAGCTGCGTACGGTGAAACTGGAAGCCGACCCCAACACAGTTGGGAATAGGCTAGGCAAATTAATTTGTGGATAGGTACATCTTTTTGAGACTCACGACTCAAACGCACGAGCAAATTCGATATAGGATTTTATATGCAGGAGGACTCGGACAACGGATGTTATTCATATTATACCATACACTTTATCCATAACGGTGATATATTATCATGTCAATAATTATTTTCATAATCATGTAGGTCCATTAAAATTGCTATTAGGGGATTAAGAACAGATCGTGTTGTAAATGAGCTTTAAGATCATGTGTGTGCTGGTCAACTCGGTAATAACGGTATTATTTATGGATTTTATAGCGCAACCAGTAACTGGTTGATTAAGTAGGTTTATTAAATTGCTATGTTCAATGGACATAATTAAATGGCAGATTTTTATGAAAATATGTAATGGCATGACTGTGAAAATGTTTAAGACTAGCTGCGCCCCGCGATTTCACCCGCATAAGTCTCGATCTTGTAGTAATATCGGGATAAAAATATCTATGTTTTAATCCAGATCATAGTCTACTCATGTGTCAAAGTTGATCCTAATCCGTTCAGCCGTGTTAGCGTGAAAGCATAACAAACAAACATACAAAAAATCAAATCTTATCTCTTTATAACATTAGTTGAGATTTAGATAGGAATGTATGAATATAAGAACTTATATTCCTAAGAACATGTTGGTACCTATTTGGTACCTAACTACCGATTATTATAATTAAATTCAGCAGTGGGTCTCAACTTAGGTGGTAGACACATTTAATTTTGTTTTATTGTCCAACATCTTGTTTGATGATTACACCGTTTAATAACTTCATAGTTTCTAGTAATAATACCAATGTCATGAGAACTAAGTTCTGACCTACAAGCTTATAACTAGAAGAAGGAACCCTGAAAGTGGAACCATCAATATTTCAAACGCGAACTCACGACCAAAAGTTTCGAAAATGAGTATAGTCCTTCATTACTCAAGACAACGAAGATACGGCCCGTCCGTAAGTTGTTCGAAACTTATACGTGAAGAAAACACACGATTAATTAACTTTTTCGGGCAGTGAAAACACATCGGGAATAGGGACAAGTGTCAAATCGTGGTGTCTTTCATTCTTGTGTCGGGATCCAAATTAATCTTAATTTCGTAGATGATACCTACGGCCGGCCGCACCTACGCAATTCATGCTTAAGACTGAACCACCTCTGATCCCAAGTGGGTTAGAGGCAACTATAGTACCTATTTGTATCTCACGAAGCGAAACGCGCCTTACATGTGTAGTAACCAAGTTTCCAAACACGCTGTGAATGTGTGTGAGTAGCGTCAGTACGTAACACACACTCGCACTTCTTACTTCATCATTGTATCGGACGGTACCAAGAGCTCCTGAAAGTTCAATACCTACTTGACCAAAATGTATGAAACAGCAGTTTTTTTTTCGTGCATTCAGAGTTGGCCCCATAGTGAAAGTTATTCATATTCATGGGTAGAACAGCCTGTAAAAATTTGGAATCGGTAAAAAAAATCAGCCAAAGTGACCCTGCTCTGCCACCGACGACGCCGTGAATGCGACAAGTTTTGGGCAAACAAATACACTGTCGAGCCATCGACGCGAAAAAGTAGACCATAATGTTTTGTTTCTCTGTTCCAGGCAAAACAAGCTCTCTAATAAGCATATCAGAGGCCCTGGTGCCTGTGATCTACTCGCCAGTGTACAGCAAAGTGTACCTCACCACACTGTCCACCATGCCTGGCGCCTTCTACCTCATCAGCGCCGCGCTCGCCGTTCCTGCCATAGCCATATTAATGTAAGATTTTTTACTAGGAAAAGTTTATCACGTTTCATGACAGAAAAAATGACGTTGTGACCACAACACCTACTCTCCAAGTTAACTTAGGTATCTCTCGCTGACGCTAACCAACAGAGAGATCAATGCTTTAATTCATTATTATTTAGTATAAATTCATAGAGAAAGGAATAAAAAAAAAATGGTGTTGGTAATTGAAATAACTGAACTTATTATTGTACTCATCATTATGAACAACGTTTTTATGTGACGGAACAAGAAATGAACAAAATGGAAAGAACAGATTTTTTTGCAAATTCAGGTTAGGTGCCATATTTAAAAAAATAACTAATGATGAGTAACTAAAGACTTTTTCAGTTATTTCAATTACCACTTGTACCTTGTAAGTTAAAAATCGTAATGGAATTTAGCAAGCTGGCTTGCAAACGTTAAAAAGTCACACCAAAAGTTTGATCTCCAAGCTTTTTCTCCTTAATGTGTTTTTCATGTCTTCTCATACAAGTGGCCCGCTGAAGAAGTTCATGTTGGTAACCTCTCGTTTAACTTTTATCTTTAGCACCATTTAGTTAAAGAGGTACGTACGTCGACACCTCATTTATCAAAATTAGGACGTATTCCACATTGGGCACCCGCTTAAATGGCACCTGAGTGAATGCACCTGACACACAGCGGAAATTCACCCAGGTGCCATTTAAGCGGGTGAACAATGTGGATTACGTCAAAATTAGTCCTGGTGCTGGGCTTGGTTTTATCGATCTTCTGCAAGCCATGTTTTGAAGCATCTTTCTAGTAGCTCAGAAATAAAGCTACATAAGTATCGTAATTGGCGAAAAATTTGATAAACGTCAACCTAAATCTTTGCCTGACTCTTCGAGGAACGCATGAACATACATTTAACATTCGAGAACACAGATTTTTTAATCGAGAAACAAGTGCATAGCTACACGTCTCGTCTTAGCAACCGCCGCGCTGCGACATTTCAACACCTCAACAAAAAGCGACCTTGTGGTCTGCTCGACAGTTCGCCCTTACTATCATTTTGTCATCTGCGACCAAAGAACGATTTCTAATCACTGTACAACTGGAGTAGCCTTGAGCTGTTATCTATTTTCTATTTCTGTACCTTTTAGTTGACCTTAGCCCTACGAAATTTCACAGTTATTTTCCAGAGACTATATTTGTTACCTCGGTTTTTGTTTATCTGCCACGTAGCGTTAGTGGTCGCAAGCGCAACTGCTGAGCATGAGATTCTGGGTTCGATTCCCGGGTCGAGTAAAATGTCATTGAGTTATTCCATCTGGAATATCTCAGTAGCAGCCCGGAGTTTTCATTTGTGCCCGGCTTGGCAATAGGCTCTTTCTTTTTACTCCGTGGGCTCGCCCCCTATTACAAGGGAATTAAACATAACTGGCGAAATGTGCTCTGCCTAACCCTTCGGAGAATACAGGCGTGACGTTCTGTATTTTTGTTTGGAATTTTTGAGAGCCTTGAATTGTACAGACGCCAGCACATCAAGCTCCCGAAACTGTTAAATTTTCGCAATCAACTTTGAACCATAGGCTGTAGAGATAAAGTTGAAAATCAAGATTCTAGTAACTTGAAGTGCTGGCGTCTGTACCTTTATTGATCTTGCTAGATAATAATAGATTAAGGTACCTACATACTTTAATTGAAAAAAATCTCGCAAACTAATTTCGGTATTTACGTTTATTATTAACCCCGGTGCCCGTTGTACCGTAAAATAAAAGTAAAGGTACGAATTGAACATACCATGTTTTATTCTCAATTTAGAAATGTTTAATGGCGTCCGTAAAGGTTACGCATTTTCTTTTTTTATTTAATTATTCAAATCGAAGTGCTATTTTACTATTGGATCGTATAAATCGTCTAATAAACGTGTAGACATTAATAGTAGGTAACATAAATCAGTATTCTGCTTATTGTCAAAAGTCCTAATATACAGAGGCCAGCACATCAAGTTACCCCAATGTGTCAAATTTATTTGATAGATTCTCAACTTTATCACAAAGTTTTAAGGTTCATATTCAATTGGGAAAATTTTACAGATTGGGGTAGCTTGATGTGCTGGCCTCTGTACATAAAATAAATGTTTCAAAGATCGTCTAGACAAACAAACTTCCTGATATACCTGCGGGATAATTGCATAACAAACTATCAGTAGCATGGATTTCATTTTGACAGTTCAACAACATTCATTGCGTTATTTACGTTGTTGAGCAGACACATTTTTCGAACATATGAAGCAATGGATAAACAATATCCTTCAAAATGATTTAAATTGAGATTGATAGTGTGTTATGTAGTCTAACACACACAAACACTAAATAATGAAACAACGAACTTCTATGAGATAATCTGCTAGCTTTTGCTCGTGGCATTGCCCGCGTTGATATCGGAAAATATCCCACGGGAACGTACTACCGGGATTAAGAGTACCCTATTTACATGTTAATGTGGGTTATAAACGATCTGAGAACCAATTTTTATCCAAATCCGTTCAGCCATTTTCGCGTCAATCCGGAACATACATCCAGACAAACGGACAAAAATTCTAAAAACAATATTTTCGGCATCAGAATCTTTTCTACACCGCATAACAATGATTTTTTTTCAATTTACATACGCCAGCACATCAAGCTACTATAATTTGTCAAATTTCTTTAATAGATATTCAACTTTATCGCTAAAACATAAGGTTGAAAGTTGATTGGGAAAATTTGACAGTTTCGGGTAGGCTGATCTGCTGGCGTCTGTACTTGACTTCGTTATTATTTTATAAATGTAAGTATAGATTTCTACTTATTTTGATATTGGTCTAATCGAAACGGATTTGTCCACGATTTGAAAACGGATCAGTTTTGTTTTGCCCGGGCAAGTATTTCCTACCTATAAATATTTTATGCAAAATTATTATTATTAATGTAAATAGCACACAATTGAATGATAAATTACTTACAGACTATAAAGTTGATAGCGAAAGTCTTGGGTTATCGCACAAATTACCGTCAAGATGGAATCGTTGTCAGTTGAACGATAAAGAAAAGCGCACGTCTACCTACCTACTGCTTGAATTAACTTAGAATAATTAAGTAATAAATAAAGAACCGGTTGGTATTCTGAGAATAGAATTCAAGTTTAATATTAAAATCTAGATAGAGCCGTCCAATGGATCGGAACTGGGTCCGTGATAGAAGCCGACCAAATTTTGCTTTTCGTCAGAAATATCCATTTTCGGAAAAAAAAAAGTTTTTGGACGGGGTCTAGGTACTTAGGTTTCACATGGAGGTATCGGCAATCTTGGAGTACCAAATCTTGATAGCTCTCTCTCACTATCTATCAGATTCATAATCGAAAACGCTCATAAAAAATATGAGATGCAGGATGGAAGCTGTTGTTTTAAATACACAACAGATCATGTCGATACCAATTCCACAATCTATCTCATTGCACGATCAATTTGATAGAGATTGACTGCCTCGTGGGTCTAGTCAAACTTATTTTCCAGAGATAATTTTTGCTACCTCGGTTTTTGTTTAAATGCTTGAGCATGCATGAGGTATATAAACATGATGTCCTGGGTTCGATTCCCAGGTCGAGCAAAGTGTTATTGGGTTTTTTTATCTGGAATTTCTCATTCGCAGCTCCGAGTCTGGTATTGTGCGCAGTTGACGGCAATAGGCTCGCCTCCTATTTCATGAGACCTAAACGTAACTGGTGAAATGTGGGTGTACCACCAATGACCAATGTGTGTGTATGTGTGTGTTATGTGTGTGTGTGGTGTACATATACTTCTACCTAACCCTTCGGGGAAACAAGGCGTGATGTTGAACATCGATAAAGAAATAAATTGAACATCGATTTTCCAGGATCCATGAGCTCAAACGGCTAAAAGTAACAAAATTACTTTAAATAATCTTTAAATGCCTGTTTTTGTCTAAAACACTATCTCATAACGAATCCTGTTGTGTTCACATTTAAGTAGAGCTATTAACAACTGTTTAACAAACATTAATCATTATTTATTGGAACATTCTTTGACCTCGTTATTATTTATTTGAATAGTTATTTTGTCCAATTGGAATTATTCGATTTCTACTGCGTATTTAGGTGCCGTCATGATGAAAATACAAATAAATTAAACCCCAAAATACTGGCAAAGTGCCCAAAGCTCAAAGTACCTCCATCGACACCAAATGTTATTTTTATGCCTTTGCAACCCATAGTCTCAAAAAACAGCGATTAAATTAAAAGAACATAATAAAATCCCGCAATAGACCAACTACGAGTATGTCTCCATTTTTCTCAATCCAATTCAATTAACGCCACCGGCGGTCATCCTACACTCATTGATGTAACAATTTTCATTAATTCAATGAATCAACAGAAAACCAATCGTTAATTACAACTCCCGTAAAACTCAAGGTTATTTCAACCACTAGTTTAATTTCATAATGTATGGATTGGTACGTAGATTAAGGTGCTCTTTACAATTTCAAATCAATATTTCCTCTTAGCAAAGTACAGCCGCACTGGTCGATCGATCAGGTAACGCTACGCTTGCCGCGCTCGGTCCGTAGATGGGTGACCATCTTTACATACCGTGACGCCTCCTTCCTTCGGAAGTTGGTCCCGGCTGTCATTCGTGGATCTTTGACAGTCTTTACGGGCAGTCAGAAGTTCGAAAGTCTGACAACTATCTTACCAAGGGGTATCGTTACCCAGTACTATAAAATGGGTTGTGATAGGCAATCGCTTCATGCAAAATACGGGTATTTAGCTGCATCCGGTTAGACTGGAAGCTGCCTCAGAAATAGTTGGAAAAATGGCTAGGCAGATGATATTTCTTTAATTACAAAAAATCTTTCAGTCGTTAATCATTAATGGTAAAAAAATATAAATGTTACTGTGAGGGTCAAAAATAAAAACCCAATCCCATGCCATGCAGAGGTCGTAGGTCCGAACCCAGACAGGCATTTTACTTTGTGTACATTACTTTCATCACAACTGCTCTTAAAACCGTGAAGGAAAACATATTGAGAAAACTGGCATGTCCTAGAACCAAAAATTCGAAGACATAAAACATCTACCAACCCGCACTGGGCCCGCATGGTGGATAACGGCCCGCTCCCTCTCTCAGAGAGGAAGCCTGTGTCCCAGCAGTGGGAACATTAGGCTGATTATTAAGTAGGTACCTATCCCATGATATCACTAGAAAATAATTAAGCTTATCATTAGAACCTACTAATCATCTGCCTAGCCTTTTCCCAACTATGTTGGGGTGGTCTAACCGAATGCAGCTGCATACGAGTATTTTACATGGAGCGACTGCCTATCTAACCTCCACAACCCAGTTAATGGGTAATACAATACCCCTTGGTAAGACTGGTTATCAGACTTTCAGGGTGGATGTACCTACTACTGGATTCTCAATTTAGAATGAATGCCTGATGTTTTTGTATTTGGAAATCAGGATAAAACATAACGTATAACATCACGCCTGAAATCACTGAAGGTTTAGGCAGAGATGTGCCTATTCAATTCCCCATAGCCTATTGCCACCAACCGGGCACAATTCATCCAGACTCCGGGAAGAACCCAATATCACTTTGCCCGACTGAATATGCCTCATATTCAGCAGTAGCGCATGCGACCTCTACACCAACAAGACGGTCGATCAGTATAAAACTTATAGAGACGAAAATACAAAAAAAGCGTGCCAACGGCCGCCATGGCCCACGCACAGTGGTCCACTTGAAGAAGTAAGTGCAGTAACCAAACCGTCTAACATAGAACATACTAAAGGAGCGTGCCAGATTCACATTTCGTTTCATATCTTACACAATTGATATTCCAAGGGACCTCGTAACGTTGCTGGCGAAATAGGAAACGATATCACATCAAATATGGACGGATTGAAAGTCGAAAACGAATCAAATCCTGCTCCAATCTTGTTTGGTTTACGCTCGTAGAAGTCACGAGTGTTGTTTTTGACGTATCGCTTCCATCGATGGAAATGTTGGGATAGTACAGTCACGTGGACATATTATTATATTGTATCTTGTAAATCAGCACTCTAATTGGGTAACGCACTTTCAATTACAATCTAAATCATTTTGAAGGGTATTGCTAAACCATTGCTTCATTTGTTCGAAAAATTGGTCCGTTCAACAACTTAAATAACGCAATGAATGTTATTGACCTGTCAAAATGAAAACCATTACTATTGTTAGTGTGTTACGCATTTAGGTACCCCGCAAATCAGTGGCTTATAATAGGAAACGTCAGTCTTCTAAAACGTTTGATGCGTTCAAAATAGGTGTTTTATGACACCATGTCTCTGTCGTAGCCAACTGGTTAAATTAGCCGTTCAGCTAACTGAATAGCCTTTAGAAGTAGTGCTCGCCTCGTTTCGCTCTCTCGGCTCGCACGCGGTTGATCACAGTTCTAATCTAACCTAACCTATTTGGTCGGGGTGCCCTGGCTTAGTTACTGCGACCGATTCGGCTCGCGCGTGATTGGTTACAGACTTCCAACCTAAACTGTAATTGAATATCATTCAGGCCGTTAGTTGAATGGCCGCCGTTTAGTTAAAAGGCTAAGCGGTTAACTGAATGGCTAATTTAACCAGTTGGCTGCGACATCTCCATTAGCCTCAGTCGAGTAACCTTTTTACACATACAGTGATTAGCAAACACTCGTCTGTTTATTGCATACAATTCTGCCAAGTCAAATTCAACCTTACTTCAGTGTCTCATAAGGTTGTTTTTAATTTGGCAGGATTTTAAATACTTATGCTGTTACTCGTTAACCTGTTCAATGTAGGTATTCTATTAAGGGCTGATTTTTCCAACGCCAGATAATTTTATCGGAGGATAATTTTGAATTTTTTAAAGTTATTCAGTCAATTTATTCCACGAATAAAAATTATCTGTCGATTGAAAAATCAGCCATTACAAATAAGCAATGTTTTCGTTTTCTGAAAATTATCTATGATTTTGAAAACCAATTCTAACCGTTGCATTTTTATCTTCCACAGAGCTATATTCATCCTCCGAAGAAATGACGAGCGCGCGCTTGCAGCGGCGCCCGAAGTCAAACCGAAGGAGAATGAAATCACTCGTTTTTGATAAATATTTATTATTGTTAAGCGTTAAAATTAATTATAGTTATGTGAAAAATCTCAATAAAATTAAGATTTGTATAATCGTGTGATTTTAATTTTAAATACTTACCCTAAATAATATACATGTACCTATAGATAAAAATAGCCCAAAATATTCGTGGTAAGACCTATTTATTTTTAATTACTTATTCCATTTTACAGCAATAGGTTCCTAGGTATACCAATCCAAACCTAGGTATACCAATAACTAGGTATATCGACCTCGTATTTGTTTTCAACCACTTTTGACAAAAAACCAGTAGATACTAGCTAACTGTCTGTTCTAGCATTCTTTGTTGCTAAAATAGAAATTAAGTCCGCTAGGGCCGGCGCGTGCTGACTGACGTCGCGGCACGGCACGGCAGGGCGCACCCCGAAGGACGCATTGATATGACGCGGCATGCCGCAGAAACCCCAGCTGTAAAAATCATTTAGCAACGACGGGCATATACTTACGTAGAGTTAGCCCAAGTACCTACACAAGTGCGATTTTTTATCGTGTACTTGATTTTCCGACTCAATTAAGATTGCCATCGACAAGCGAAGAAGCATATTTAGGTAAGTAGGTAAGACCCAGACGGAGGACTCGGGATGAACTGGACTCCTTTAATAAAGATTGTTCCTTGGCAGATCTGGACACAAAGATGTGGAGGGGAAGTAGGGGCCTCCTTACAGTAGGACAATGGCAAGTAAAAATAGAGTACCACCTCATTTCTCCTGTCCATAGGTACAGACGCCAGCACATCAAGCTACTACAATCTGTAAAATTTCTTTAATAGATTTTCAACTTTATTGCTAAAGCTTAAGGCTTAAAGTTGATTAGGAAATTTTTTTACAGTTTCGGGTAGCGCTGCCTGGTGTCTATACCTATCCCAATTTATTTGGGGTCGGCGCCAACATGTATTTTTATTCCATCGGTACTTTTCGATTCGTTATCTCGGTAGCCAAGCCACCGCTTTTAAAGCCATATTATATCTTATCCATTGTTTGTTTGGTCTTCAAGTAAAGCCCCACCTTCCTAACAAAACAAAGTTCAAAGTTGACACGGAAATGAGCCCTATCAGTAGTTACCTACTCCTATAAAATATGTAGGTACCTATTGTTTATTTAATTGTATGTACCTACTTCGAGTAACAATTTATCATTGTTTATAATTATAATGGCTTATTGTAGATAACCCAAGACTCGGTAGTCGTCAGTTCATTGCCTTTGGGGTTTTGTATGATCATAGACCCTTGTCACTTAATGTCGGTACCTACCTACCTACCTACCTACTGCGACAAACGCTAGATGTGGGTAATGCTGGCAATGTCATGTTTCCAATTGGGAAAATGCGGGTTTGGCGTTTGTAATTATAACCCTCTAGTTATAATTACAAACGCCAAATCCGCATTTTACCATAAACTGCCAAGAATTTAGTAGGTAGGTAACTACAAGAATCTGAAGCCGAGCGAAAATTTTTACTAAGTTCGTCAACGATTAGGGGAGAGAAATGGCTTTCTAACATAGGTAAACGCCCGTACCTTTTGATTGCGACGACTTAAAGTTTTATTTTGTTACGGACAATGAAGTGATGTTATAAGTGTTCCGTTATTCCTTTTTAAAAAAGTAAAAAGTAGGTACCTGTCTAAGAATTTTGGTCAAAAGCAAGGTCCTTTATTCTGCTGTAACGCCTGCAAGGAATCCAGCTATCATCTGAGGAATTAGGCCGTCATAACGATTACTCGGCGGCCTATATTCAAAATGGATTTTACATTGTATTTCGGAGAGGAATACCTAGGTACTAGCTACCTACCAGGACAATTACATCGTAGCAACAGCTCTAACAAAATGCAGTAGAGTAGATAGGTAGGTAAATACCTACTGACCTGGAGATGCCTTGACCGTCCCGCCGGATTTGGACAATACAAAAAGAAGTTGGTACGCAGACTGTACGGTGCAACCTCACATTCTGCAATTCTGCAGTTCACGCCACACATTCATTTCAACTCATAATAATTAGCTCAGTTAGCGATGGGCTATCAAGTCAGCCAGGAGTTCTCGTTACAGCCAACAAGGGCCTCGCCACTCACTTCATTTCCACACCTTCAGTCCATTAAGCTCATTTTACCTATAAGTACCTTTGGGACAATACAGTAGTGTTTCAGGACTTACCTTCTTAGCCTATAATTTAAAAATTCAGCCTATAATGTTCCCACTGCTGGGACACAGGCCTCCTCTCTGTGAGAGGGAGTGAACCGTAATCCACCACACGGGCCCAGTGCGGGTTGGTAGATGTCACATGTCTTCGAATTTTTGGTTCTACGACATGCCGGTTTCCTCACGATGTTTTCCTTCACCGTTTGGAGAGCAATGGTGGTGAAATAATTTACCAAAGTAAAGCGTCTGTCTGTGTTCGAACCTACAAGTTTCCACTGGGCCACCACTGCTCTCCACTGTAGCAGAATGTTTATATGGAATTGTTACACAAGTGGTACCTAAGTTGTAACTTTGTACCTACTTACCTAAGTAGGTAGGATCACTAGGATTCATCTTCAATCATTGATGTGGGTAAGTAGATGTCACCCTAATTATCATCATTATTAAGATTGACCTTATTCGAAGTCCTTGCAGTCAAATATTTACACGCTTAACTTCAAGAGTTCTGGTTTAAACAGACTTCCTATCTACCTAAAATTATGTGGATGAGATACTAGTAACATTTAAATGGACATAATTAGGCCACTTTAATAACAAATACTTACCTTCCATTAATTGGGGTATATTATCAACATTTGACACGTGATTAACATTTGTTTTATTGACACACGATTATCATTAATTTGACAAACAGATTATATTTGATGCATTTCACGAATGCCCGTCGTTTATTGCAATTTACCTAAACCCCCTAAACCTTATCCATGTCCATGACATACCTACAATTCACAGAACGCACGCTCGTGTGATAGAGGATTCGTTATTTTGGGTTTCTGACTATTTGTATGTACCTTATATTGCAAACTTAGTCATGTTTCATAAACACAAGAGAAAGAAAGTTATATTCAGTATTATATTATCTGTGGTATAATCTATGACATTGCACTATCATAAACAGAGGTTACACACCAAAAATAAGTCGTGTGAGTCGTGTCAGCAATATTTTTGCACAGTTACCTACTTAGTTTTATGTGCTGAATGGTTAGAAGACGGCTTCGTGATGGTGTATTTACACCCTGTAGGTACCTATAACTTAGCTCAGTTTAGGTCACATAATTCAGTAGGTACCTACTTCATGTCTATGTTTTATCTTTATCTAAATAACATTAGTGTTGTCAATGGGGTTGGCAAGTGAAAGCTGATCTCAGATGGCGCCACCACTATACGAACCCTTGTCATTTGCTTGTCAGTTGTCATTTTAGTTGTCAAACATTTACACGCTTCGGATTTTCTAATTGCTTGATTGAAGGGATTGCAGACTTTTTCAAAATTTTGCGCTGGTTTATGATCCCTGAAAGAGTGATATGCCTTTAGCAAACAAATAATTTATGTATTTATATCAAGGAGTAATACAAGATGGGTCAACTGTCTGGTGAAGATCTCTAAACCTCCAGTGGACTCAAAAGGCCCATGTTCTAGACAAGGAATGGTCTAGGTTCCATAACGAGAACATGGGCGCACATTATTAGAATTTTTGTTTGTGTATTATGGACAGTCTGTTTTCTTTTAAGGTTTATTAAATCGCATTATCTTACATGATGCAGGTAGGTATAGGTTACGTAAAAATAAGAGGAAATAGTTTTTGACGACCTAGTCAAACTGAAAGTAATCATTTTTAATACATACCTGAGTATTTAGCAATCTTTTCATAGTCACTTTCCTTGAAATGTTTATGACACACTCTCGCCCCGCTTTTAGGCTCAAACTTTACTCGCCTTATCGCTTTGAGACACATTTTTTTAAGTTTCTCATCTCGAGGAAACTGGTGGCCTCTAGTTTCTTTACAATTTCGTACATAACATCTAGGCATATCCTCAATAATTGTCTTTAATTATGAATTCACTAATATACCCATACAAAAACTGCTTTGTTATTGGTCTGTGCGCTACTAGCGCCACTTTGACAGTTGTCGGCCCCATTAGCCCGTTGTTTTTTAGGGTTCCGTACCTAAAGGATAAAATGGGATGATATTACTAACCGTGACCGTGATAGTTAGACAGTTCAAATTTTCACAGATGATTTATTTCTGTTGCCACTATAACAACAAATACTAAAAACAGAATAAAATAAATATTTAAGGGGGTCCCATACAATAAACGTGATTCTTTTGACGTTATTTTTAAGTGGTGTTAAATATTGTATGGTGGTACGGGACGCTTCGTGTCGCTTCGGTCGGTTTTTTATAGTTTGCTAGGTGCCATCCTCCAAGCTGTTCCACGAAACTCCAATTTCTATCCCTATTACTTTGAATATGAAGTTCTGCAAAATAAGTACTTAGCTCATTGTTTTATTCCGGTCTTTATCGGCGTTTGAGAAAACGAAGAAATTGGAGTCGGTTGTGTTTGTGTTAGACCAAAGATTCGAAGGTCGTAGGTTCGAACCCGGACAGGGGCTTTACTTTGTGTAAATTATTTCATCACCATGGCCCACTGCTGTCCTAGCAGTGGAAACATTGTAGGCTGAATATGCTATGCTATGAATATGTAAAGATAAGAAAAGCAACGTTATACTACTTAAAAACATAATTTATTATTTACAATCTACTTACTAAAACACGTTACAAAACAAAATGTATTACAAAAATGCTAAAACTTAAGTTTGAAGTCTTTCAACGTTGTCTTCGTGGGTTGTGCCTTGGGCCATTGTCTTTTGTCGTCAATTAACATCTTGATATACCTCCCTTGCTGGTCAGAGGGAAGGTTAACACCGAGAGCTTCACAGTTTCGTATAATCTCTGAACATCCCCGAATATCTCTGTTCCTTACTGTAACAAAAAATGTATATAGTTGTAGTATTTTTATCATTATAAATTACACGTCATGTGTAAGAACTTGGATAACGTAAGGTCAATGTATTGTTAACTACTTATTTTATTTATAGGTTAGATACCTAATGCCTAACATTATGTAGGTACAACGCAATTACTATGCGAAAATAAACGATTTTTTGCTGCCTTTTTATATTAGACATTGGTATATTATATATTTAATTGTCTTGAATATTAATATCACAAAAATGTTGAATGTAGACAGACAAGTGGCCCCCAAGTGACCGAGCCGGCTGGCCGAGCTGAGCACCGAGGCACCTCGTCTTTAGGTAGAAGTTTATGAGGGTACTTTTATTTCATAGTTTTTCACTTCTGTTTTGTCTAATCCATATTAGAAAGAAAACCCTGCTCGGTGTCAGGACCTACGCATCAAGACTGTTAGTTGCATCACATTTTGAAGCACATCGCACGATCAAACACATGCAACTATAGTAGCGTAAACACGCACGCACGCACTGCTCTAGTGTGCAAACATAGTGCAGAGCGTCAACTCGTGTGAATGAAGTGGGTACAAGCCACCTGTTGCGTCGGACACAGCAGCTACGAACTGCAACTTGAAATTGGGACTACACAAGGACGAGATTTTGAGTTGAGAAGACCAGTCTCCTGAATCACAGGGCTACGATAGCTACTGTTAGTATTTTGCAAAGCATTGGTCAAAAGTTTTTTAATAACCTATAATGTTCCCACTGCTGGGACACAAGCCTCCTCTCTTCGAGAGGGAGTGAGCTGTAATTTACGGTGCGGGTTGGTAGATGTCACAAGTCTTCTAATTTTTAGTTCTAGGACATGCCGGTTTCCTCACGAGGTTTTTATTCACCGTTCTATTAACTAAATCTTAATTTAGAGGATTTTACCTAATCTAACGGGTAGGTTCTATATATTCGTACCCATCAAGCCCATTCAATTAACTTCATATAGACATCAATTTGCGCGATAGCTATTCACCCAAAAGCTATTAGAGATGGTATCAAAACTATTTGCCGTCTGCCTAACGACGGACATTTCATATCTACAGAAATTCCAGAACCCTGCAGTAAATATGGAAAACTAGCTGCGCCCCGCGGTTTCACCCGCATAAGTTTCGATCCCGTGGGAATATCGGGATAAAATGTGTATATATCCTATGTGTTAAGGTTGTCAGCTCCAGGGTGTCAGCTACCTCCACACCAAGTTTTATCAAAATTGGTCCAGCCGTTTGTGCGTGAAGAAGTAACAAACATACAAACACACAAACTTTCGCCTTTAAAATCATCGATCACACTAATGATCGATGATAACGGTTAGAAAAAGTTCGGCTTTATACAGCGCCATCTCTAACACTTAATTATACCTGTGTGACAATATTTTTCTAAGACCAGGGAGTCTACTCCGAAGTGGCACATACGAATGTTCGGAATGATCCGACACACGACCGAACCGAATATTGTTGTCATACTACGAAAAAGGTTCGGATTGGCTCAGTTTGGTCGAGACCATAGTCAATATTCGAAAAGAGTGTCGGACCGAACGAAATGTAGTGCCAGAGGTGAACGTTTTATCGATATGTTTTTATAAGTCAATGAGACTCATTTCGATTTATTTGAACTGTTGAATTACAGAGTAAAATTATTTTTATAGTAAGAAAATAGAACTTTGCTTTTAATTAAATATTTTTACCTAAGAAAATTGTAATATTTCTCGAAAAAACAATATATTTGTAGCTGGCATAAAGATTACTTTGCCGATTGTCAAAAAAAAAAAAGGATAAAAGTCAAAGGATGACAAGCACAGACTTTGGTAATATTATCTATGGCACAGACTACAAATTTTAAATAATGCAAGTAAACAAACAAGGGGAGAGATTGTGATTTTTAATAATGCGAAATTGAGAAAAAGTACTTTAAACTCAAACCAAATCTCATCTGCCGCTATCGCTATAGAGATACCTAATCGTATTTCGGTCGTTTATCGTCAAGTGCTGACTGAAGTGTAGTGTTAAAGTCAAGTTATGAGATGTACTATATCTACAAAAAACAAGTTTAATAAACTATGTAAATTATTCACTTTATCTACGCTTGATAAAGTGCCCCTTGGGCTTATCGTTTTCTCATGTTCGTGTTTTGGAAATTTGGAAATGAAAATTATGAACAAACATTCTGCAAGAAAAGTCACCATGTCCAGACCAACAGCGGCACAAATTGATGCTCTCCTCATCGAGATTTGGCCCAAGGCAACTTGATCGACAGTCGTACGCTGCATCATCGACTGTGGAAAGAAATGTGCACCACGCTGAATTCTGTATTATTTTTAGTTTTACTTGTAACAAATAGAAGATCAGTTCTAGTTTAGGAGGTACGAATTGTAAAAAATATATTTTATTCATCATTTTCTAAGATTGTATTAATCTCCCTCTCTCTTTGTACCCTCTTCAAAGCATCTGTGGCAAATGTAACAGGTTGCTAAGTCACCTGCCGAGAGTTCTCCGATTCAAAAATCATCTTGGGTTAACTCCGGAGCACTCGCTCCGTCCCTTATACATGTATGTATTTACAAAAAAAAAAAGTATATAAGTAGTTTATCAGCCATCTCGTGACCATAACACAAGCATTAGGTTGCTTAGCTTGGGACTAAATGGCGTTGTGTGAAATGTCCAAGGATATTATTATTTTCTTGTTTATATCTCGGGACCATTGAGTCCCGGTCCTTTGGAAGGCGTACGAGGGGCCGAAGCCAACTCGCAGAGGCCCTTTAGGAAATTTTAATGAAATGTGACACCAACCGACGATTATCCCTGTGTGCACTATGCAAGTGCACCTAAGGACAACCCCCGGTTGGTGTAGGACTATTGCAGCATATGGAAAAATATAAAGTTGGACTATGGGTTTGGGTGGCTAAAGTGGACTGGTTGCCAAGAACTATGGAAGAACTATGACCTCTGCCTGATCAATGTTTAATATATACACGGATAAAATAGCAGGGGGTGACTTGCACACTCAATAATGGGCCCCCGGAAACGGTCGCTAGCACATAGTGACGAAGCGACAAGGGGGCAACATGTCCTGAGGTGCTTATGAGAAGTGGAGAGGCATTCCACGGCTATCAGGACAATCCCGGAAGTACGGTCAAGGTCCCTACCAGCATCTTACTGGAATACTTCCTTCCTCCGAGCACGTTTGCCCTTGCGAATCTCCACTCAAGCCAGCCAATATAGGCAAGAATGAGGTGGGAGCTCTGTTCCTCGTCATTGTTCACTCCAGCCGGCCAATAAAGGCAAGCCAGAGGTGAGGTACAAGACTGTTAAATCATCAGCTAACTTTGCGCAATTTGTAGACAGTAAGACATTAACTATAAGTTTTTTAGCAGGCGTTAATCTTACTGTCCTTGGATTATTTTTTCAATGTCAAACGAGTCAATATAAAAGGTGGATCACTGCGTGCTACATCCTGAGTTTTAATTTACCTAAATTCCTAAGAAGTTTCTCCAATTTTTATACACTCTCACTTTTTCTCCCGGGAGATAGGGTCCGTGGGGTCGCTACTGCCCAACAGCTCGCCACATGCTGCCCTGCGGATTTCTGTATCTCTCTTGGTCTGGCTCCTCACCTTAGACCCGTTCCGGCAAAGTAAACTTTTCCGGCACGGGCCTAGAGTTCGGAGCGCGCAAGCCCCACCACGACGTCAACGTAGAGATACGGCGATGGGGTTATTATTATTATTATTATAGGTATTATGCAAAACACAGCAGGGTAAGATTATTCTGCCTACTTTATCTGCATTCTAGTGCACCTCCCGCGCTGTCAAGACACACCTCCACCCTTGACTATTTCAAATGTGCGTTCATTGGTGAAGAGGGCATGCTGTTTAAAAAAAAAAAACGATCAACCTTAAAAAAATTTGGTTGGTACATTTTCCTTACACAATTTTTTTAATATCTTGGGATTGGGTGATCCGATTTACATAAATCCAATTGGGAAATTAGTTTTATACATAACTCTATCATTTGAGACAAATTTATTTCAATAAACTACATAAACAAAAAATCTCATTTTCAAGTTACGTAATTATCTGACAATCCTTACATATTCCAAAAAATGCCCTACAAACTTACTTTAATCAGTGTTATTGAATTAGAATATGGAAAACAATAATAAAACTAAGCTAGATATACTAATTACAAACAGATAGACATCGAACTAAACAAAATCTCTATATATGTATACCTAGTGAGTGGACTGCTGTGGAAAACTTAGATCTTACATCTACGTTTGTAGCTTTGTAGCAGGCTCAATTGCATGGCTATTACGCTTTCAGGGTGACAGGGGCACTATGTCCTGGCAAAGTGATCAACTGAGTCTGTAACTAGCTACAAACTCAAGGTCGGGCATTAAATTGGTAGTGAAGGAGTCATAAGATCATCTGCAATTCCTTCTACGCTCCAAACGCTCTTCTCTGAGAGCCTCTTCCACCCAAAAGCATACGTACTGTCATTTCGCTACAATTTTAAGTAGTACATTCACTTAAAAAAATGTAAAACTCAATAAAATTGTAATAATTCATGAAATTCGATAAGTTTACGGTACTCAAATCAATCAATCAATCATTTATTCTGTTAACATAGGTATGATTATAGATAGTATTGTTGTTAAAATTATGTGCACTATGCTTTGCCAATACATATGGAGTACAAAATGAAATAAGCATATACAATAAAATTAAAATCAAAAGGTAGCTACTTTGCTGTCGTGTATTTTGACACAAATTTCACGATGTAACTCTTGTCAAACTCAAATTATCGGTCAGTCTTTTCTCGTTCAGAGTAGGGTAACGATACAACAAGTGTCAAAATTAAGTTCAGTCGGATCGGAACCGACCGAACCGAATATAATGAACTTCGTAGTAGGAAATGACCGAACATTCGGCAGATACATGGCCGATACGATACATTTACCACTTCGGAGTAGACCCCCAGGTTCGCAAGGGCGATTTGCTATCGCGGAGATATTTTTTCGCGCACTCAAATTTAACGCTCTGCTTGGCGCCGAGACTTGAAAGTCCAACAGTGTTTTCTTGACGCGGTGGGATGTGCTCTGTTGGGTTCTCAATGCTCGGCTTAATACAGAGAGTTGAAAATCCAGAGCGCGAAAAAAAATCGTCGCGTTATATTATCGCCCGTGCGAATCTGGGCAAAACTGGATGTCACATTTACGGCCAAGTACTGTATTTCGCTAAATGGGACATAACATTTAGGTATGATAGGGTCAACAAACAGATCAAGTAATTGTTCTAAGTTCACGAGGGCAGATGATTAAATACGCAAACAATTAACAGTAGGTATACAAAGCGATACAATTAATAATCTTATATGAAACTATAAACCCAACTGTTTCAATTTTGTAGTGTTTTAATCATCCATTATACCTACACCCATACTTCAGTACTGATTTAAAGGCATTAGGTATTACAGCCCCTATTTATAGCAAACTAGCGGTTTCACCAGGATAAGTTTCCCGTGGGAATACCGACAGCACCAGACAGGAGTCACACACAGACAACAGGAGACACAACAACAGGGGACAGGAGGAGGTGGTGGGCAGAGTGGTGATATTTATATCCCATCAAAAACATAAATGTGAAATGAAAGCCAAGTTCAATATTATAACATTATGCCTTGGTTGTTGACTTCAAAGACAAAAGAAGTGAGATCTAAATGGGTGCCAAGTTCAATGGTCAGTCCTGAAATTTATTTATACAGGGTTATTGGAAAAACAACAGCGAAAAAAAAATCTACTGTTCCCTACATTTATGTTCGTATAACTCGTCAAAATGTGGAACAGCTGATTTTTTTTTCGCGATTTCAGGTTTGGTCCCATAGTAAAAGTTGTTCATAATGATGAGTACAATGACCTCTTAAGAGGTTGTTGGTGTTTTTCCAGTAACCCTGTATAAAATATTTTATGACAACTTAAAATATAATTTCTTCTTATAACTTAGGATAATCTATTGAAGCCTAAGGGTCTGACTTGGCTAGTTCTCATATACGAATTATTATTAAGTACCTACTAAAACAGTAATGGAAGAGCCCTATGTTCGATGGCTAGTTTCTACCAGCAAGCCAAATTTTCGGAAGAATGAAATAAGAACTTACAGCTTTAGAACTTGCGAGGTTATAATATAATTCGTATATGAAAACTAGCCAAGTCAGACCTTAGGCTTCAAGATATTATCCTAAGTTATAAGAAGACATTATATTTTAAGTTATTATAAAATATTTTATGTTTTTATAAATAAATTTCAGGACTGACCTATGAAGCTAGTTGCCCATTCCAAAAAGTAAAACTCTTTGGAGAAGAACGGACAAGAAACTCCAAGGACACTCTTTTAAACCCAGATATCGCAAAATCCTGGGTACATTATTCTCGTTGCTCCTTTAAGTGAGAACATTGTAAAAAAATACCGGCCAAGTACGTGTCGGACCACGCACAATGAAGGGTTCCGTAGTTGGAATGAATTTATCCCAAGAACAAACTTAACATTGTAGTTGAAAAACATGTTCTCCCATACATTCCAACTGAAAATGTAAGTTTGTACGCACAATGTTGAGAGATTTACCATGTTGTTTCAAGATCATAGACTTCTTATTAATTTTCCTGTAATCTATAGGTATAGAACTATTTTCAGTATTTATTTGAAAATTTTAGGCTTAGTAGTTTCGGAGATAAGGGGGGGGGGAATGGTAAGTTTCCGTCTATTGTCTTAAATAACTTTAATAAAATTTACTTTAAAATTATGAAAAAAATATATTTGAGATCCTTACGGGAAGCCCTTTCATTTGATATGTCACACGGTACAGATTGTGAAACTTTTTTTTTAAATTGTCTATTTACCCCTCAAAAATGACTCCCATTTTCAAAACTCATTTATTTACGTTACACGTCTGTTTGGGTCATAGAGATTCATATGTGTATCAAATTTCAACTTAATCGGTCCATAAGATTCGGAGCAAATTGGCTGTGACAGACGGACAGACAGACACACGAGTGATCCTATAAGGGTTCCCTTTTTTCCTTTTGAGGTACGGAACCCTAAAAATAAAATAAGGAAGCAATTCAAAATACATAAGATTAAAAATAAGCCCTGGCAGTTCGAGCCATCCAGCTCAACCATATTGTAGGGAACGAAATTACCCAACACACGCGCCACGTCCAGTGTTCAAGTCAACATAACATATTAACATAATAAACTGATCGATATCCTACTCATAGATCTAGACCGTACCTACTCACATTTAGAAAAACAAAAAAAAAATGCTTCTAAATTAAAATAATAATTTGTGTACCCCCTTTTTTTTTTTTTTTAGGATGGGAAATCATCCAATGACTCCTCCCGCTCTGGGTGGAGCGGAAGGGAGTGTCAGACTCTTACTGACTAAAACCCATCCGTGTTCCTTCCTTAGCCCTTTATGTTCCGGGGCAGCGGTAACCCTTTCGGACAATCCCGCTGCCCCGGCAGGCTTCGGCCCTAACGGGCCCCTCCTTTGATGCTGACATCTCTTTGAGGCGCGCGTGGAACACATACGCGCCGTCCGGCACGGGCCTGGTCCTGATCTTCCAAACAATTGGAAATTGAGTTGTTTTTAGAAAAAACAATGTTTGACATTATTTGTATAACTGAGCATTGGTTAAAAGATTCAGAAATGTTAATTAACTATGACAATTATAGTGTGGCCAGTTGTTTTAATCGAAATTCAATGCTGCGTGGTGGTTCATTAATCCTAATTAAAAGTTGTATTAAATACAAACCTCGTAAAGACATACTTGATCTATCGGTTGAACATAACATTGAACTGTCTTGTGTTGAGCTAGATAAGCATGTTATAGTGTGCGTTTACAGACCCCCAAATTATCAAAACTATTCTATATTTGAGTCAGTAATGGAAGATGTTTTGGCAAAGCTTGCAACTGGTAATAAGGCAGTAATTATCTGTGGTGACTTTAATATTAACATTTTAGAAAATAATTTAAATACCAGTAGATTATTAAATTTGTTTAAATCATTTAATTTGTCAAATGTGTTTGTAGAACCAACCCGAACAACTACGACTACTGCTACATGTATTGATAATGTTTTTTGTTGCTGCGACTATTTAGATAAAGCCATTGTTAATTATCTCCCTTCTGATCACAGTGGTCAAACTGTAACCTTTGAGTCCAGCATGCCAATACAAAAAGTGCAGATCCAATCCAGACCAATAACATCTGTTAATTTAAATAAATTCAATAGCAGTTTAATTTGTAAATTAAGTAATCAGAACCTGACAGTGAACAATGTTAATATTTTGTATACAGAATTCTTTTCGGTTGTACAAACTGAGTTCAATAATTATTTTGAAAAAATCACTAAAAGTATCAGCCCTAAGTTTTTATTTTGTGACTGGGCAACTAAAGGACTTAGGAAAAGTAGGGAAAGACTTTTCGAGCTGTATGGCCTTAAGCCTTATATTAACACAGATACTTTTACTAAATATGTTGCTACTTACTCTAAAACTTTTAAGAACGCTTGTAAGGCAGCTAAAGCCTTATACATTAGCAACAAGGTTAAATCAGCAGACAATAAAATAAAGACGGTTTGGAAAATTATTAATAACGAAACGAACAGGAACAAAAAACATAATTCTGATTACACACTGCAGACGTCAAGTGGTCTCATTTGCGATAACAAAAATGTTGCTCAAGAATTTGTAAATTTCTTTACTAGTATCCCACTCAAAACAACTGAAACCTTAAATTCCTCGCCCTCGCTCGCTTTTGATTTAGTAAGGGCGAACGTTTCAGCCTGCCCGATTGAATTTAACTTTAGGCATATTAACCCCATAACAGTAATTAAAGCTTTTAAGCAAATTAAGATCAAATTGACCGAAGATCTTTGGGGAATGTCCATTAAGGTCTGTACCTCCATAATTGAGACTATTGCGCCTTACTTAGCCTTAGTATTTAATTCGTGTGTGGATCAAGGAGTCTTCCCCGATTTAATGAAATACAGTAAGGTAATACCACTTTACAAATCCGGGGACAGTAAAGACACTAATAATTATAGACCCGTATCCGTGTTGCCGGTTTTCAGCAAGGTGTTTGAAAAGATAATGCTTAATCAGATGCTCAATCATTTTAACACGAATAAAATCCTTCACGATCAACAGTATGGTTTCACCAAAGGACGTTGTACGACCGACGCCGGTGTAACCTTATTAAAACACATTTTTAACGCGTGGGAAGAGGCTCAAGATGCCATAGGAATCTTTTGTGACCTCTCCAAGGCATTTGATTGCGTCGATCACGAAACCTTGCTTTTGAAACTTGAGCATTACGGACTTGGAAAACTTGCGCTCAGTTTAGTTAATTCTTATTTAAATGATAGACAACAGCAAGTTCAAATAAATGGTGTCAATTCGCTTAGTTTAACAGTAAAAATGGGTGTGCCACAAGGCTCGATAGTGGGTCCTTTCCTCTTTTTGGTGTATATTAATGATCTACTCCATTTATTAAAAAATCAACCACAAATGGTGTTATTTGCTGATGACACTTCCTTAATTTTTAAGATAAATAGACGTGCTACAAATTTTGACGACGTAAATAATGCCCTACTGCTGGTCCACAATTGGTTCACTGCTAATAATTTAGTATTAAATGGAAAAAAAACTAAGTGCATAAGATTTTCTTTACCAAATGTCAAGGGTAGTGATTGTGAGATAATATTGAATCAAGAGAAACTAGAATTCGTCGATAAAACTGTTTTCCTTGGGATCACGCTCGACTCAAGGCTACAATGGGGTCCTCATTTAACATCTCTTGCAGGACGGCTAAGTTCAGCAGCTTATGCTGTCAGAAAAATCCGTCAATTTACTGATGTAGATACCGCGAAATTAGTCTATTTTAGTTACTTTCATAGTATCATGTCATACGGTATTTTACTTTGGGGACGGGCTGCAGACATCGATTCTATTTTTATTCTGCAGAAAAGAGCCATCAGAGCCATATATAATCTCCGCAGGCGCGATTCTTTAAGGGAACTGTTTAAGGATATTAACATCATGACGGTGCCTTGTCAATATATCTACGAAAACATCATGTATGTAAGGAAAAATTTACATCTTTTTAGTAAAAGAGGTGACAGACATAATTATAGTACTAGAAATAGGGACCTATTAGTTCAACCAGGTTTCAGATTGGCTAAAGTAGACTCATCTTTTATGGGGTACTGTTTAAAATGTTATAATAAAATACCTCCCCACATTCTTCAACTGAATGAGACAAAATTCAAGTCTTGTATAAAACGCACACTATGCAGGCAGGCATATTATAAGTTAGAGGATTACATCGTTGATAAAGATGCCTGGATCAATGCTGGTCCTGCTCCACAACCACAACTAATTGATTAACACTTGAACATACTGTTGGAGCTGCTGAAGATTGTGGGACTATCTTTGCATTGTATAAACTCAATTTCCTTTGTATTGTATAATTTCATAGCACAGATGTGAGTTCTATGTGAGCTACCATTTACCGGGTAATAATATGTCTTTCATTGACTTGAATGTGCCCTGGCGGCTGATAGTATGTCATGCTCACTAAAATGTCTCGCTGACGGTGGCGTGTGTGTTGGATCATTTAGCTCCCTTCAAAATGGTTGAGCTGAATGGTGCTGATCTATGCGTCATGTTCGTGAACGGGCGCCGTCAGTTGGGACTGGTCATCAATTGGCTGCCTCGGCTTATTTAATTTTTTTTTTTTTTTGTATTGTTGTTTTGTTAAGTACTATTTGCTGTACTCTGGACGCTCTTAACACGTACGTCTTTTTTATTTTATTACATCGTTCTCACATATAATTATAAATTCAACATTAATGATGTAACTAATATTTTTGTAAAAATATAATTTAAAAGAGTGTCCATGGAGTTTCTTGCCCGTTCTTCTCCATAGGTACCTACGCTTTGGAATGGGCAACTAGCTTCATATTTTCTGACTTACCGACTTCTTGACAATTCAAAAGTGCCTGTAAATGGTTTAATTGAAATAAATGCTTTGAGTTTGAGTTTGAGTTTGAGATCGGACGGCGAGCTACCCATTACTCGCCGTCCGCAGGCCCGCGCCTACGGTGGCCGGGAGTCGTCACGCGGCTCCCGACGCCCGGGGCGTCTACCGCGGCGGCTGGGACGGGCGGCCCTCTCGGCTCTCTCCCTCGCCCATCCCGCCACCTCCTTCGCTAGCATGACTGCTTCGCAGAAGGAGGTGACTGCCTCCCACTCCCTCTCGCTCCGGACCATGGTTTGAACCAGGGCCGGGCGCGAGAGGTCGCCGCTGCTGCCGATCGCCTCTACGAGGACACGGCGGTGCTCCGCCCAAGCGGGGCAGGCCTCCACCGTATGCTCCACCGTGTCCTCTGGGCGATCCTCGCAGTGGTGACACCCGGGCGTTTCCTCCCGCCTGATGATGTGCAGGAACCTCCCGAAACATCCGTGTCCGGTGAGGACCTGCGTCAGGCGGTAGGTGAGGACGCCGTGACGCCTCTCTAGCCACTCCTCAAAGAGGGGCCTTACCGCCGCTATCGTGGCGTGCCCTGCGCTGGGTTGCGACAGTCGCTCTTTCCATGTCGCCATGAGATCGCGCCGGAGGTCCGTCCGCTCCGCAGCGATTTGCCGCGGAAGCGGGTTTTCCCCCCGGCGTAGTGCCTCCGCGCGCCACTCATACAGGCGCGCGAGGACTATCGCCTCCAGATCCCATGGCGGCAGTCCGGCAAGGAGGCTTGCCGCCTCGCCCGAGATCGTGCGGTATCCCCGGATAAGCCTTACAGCTACCACCTTTTGGGGCGCGTTCAGAAAGTGTGCGGCTCGTCGCCGCAGTGAACGCGCCCAATTTGTGTACCCCTTACATTACAAATTACAACCGCACATAACATTGGCAAACAACATCAATAAGATAATAGCCACCAGGACAATAAACTAACCAGCCCTGCATTGTACCTACTAGATTTATTACAAGTAAGTAACATCAGTATAGCACGTCGGGATCACAAACCTAACATAAACTAGAGCAGACTGATAGTGCGATTGTCAGTGAAGACTACTGCTTAGATTATGCGTAGGAAAGTGACCCATTTTCAAATGTGCTATCGTATAAGGCTGACGTAAATAGCTTGAAGATGGGTGGTCCTTGGCTAGTCATAGGAAATAAAAATTATTTTTAAAAATGTCTCATTTTATTCAGTTGGCCAATTGTTATAAACATTTGTATAGCCTACCGATCACGGAATAGGAGCAGAGGAATTCCTGCCTAATTTATTTGGCTCAACATGTCGTTTTTTGCCCATACTTCTCTATTAGTCGTCATCTGGGTCGTCATCCCCTTTCTACCCATATCATCTTTCACACAATCCATCCATTATTTCATTGGTCTTCCCCTCCTACTCTTATAGCCATCCATATTCATACTCAAAACTTCACCCGACCCTTGCTCGACAAGCCAGCCCGCGAGGCTGAGCAAGTAGCTTTAAACTCCCATAATAATAATAATAACCAGACCCAGCCTGACCATTGCTGCCCTCCCCTCAATGACTCACTAAGCCGAGGCCCGAACCCCACAGGGGGTGCCCTTAGTGTAGCTCATTTAAATTAATATCCTTAGTTTGTAAGCCCTGGCTGGGGGCCTTAAAGTAATTTTTGGCCACCACAGGATAGTCCGGTTAAGCAGTAAGGCAACCTTAGCGAGTTGCAACTGCGAGTGGTCAGATCAAAAAAAAAAAAAAATCTAAACTTTCCTTCTCACTTCTATAGCCTATAGATGTTTGTTTTAAATTGTATTATAGTTTCAAGATATATAGCAGCAAATATAAAGTTGGCTTACACCCGGTTTCTGATTTGAAGAAAGTAGCAAATCTCAACTAATTATTCTCAAATACAGTCATACTTCATACTTAAGTCATACTTAAGTACAGATTAAGATGTTCTCAACTTCAAATTCTCAATTCAGAAACTGGGTGTAAGTAAAAACCAGTAAGCAGTAAAAAGATATGTGCTGTACTTAAAAGATTGCTCATTTCCTTTGAAATACATGGGCTAGTAAGAGGTAAAGTTAAGCCAATTACCGAAATATGCCTAATCTATCCATCTATTTATTTATTTATTTAATTATTTATGTACACACAGTAAAATACATAGGGATATAACATAATTATAATTTGAGTACAAAGGTACTGCTTATTTCTTAAGAAATTTCTTCCAGCAGACCTGCGAAAGGAGATGTAAAAAAGAAATGTAGACAATAGTGTGTGAGAACAAGAAGAGAACAATATAAATGTGTGAAGTTTATCTTTAGTCTTGTTAGCCAATCAATCAATATTAGTTGCAATGTGGGCAAGAAGTACCAATGTGGCTTTTTTTATTATTACTGGTATTACTTATTAGGAGCAAATATTATAAAGTTGGCCAAGTGAAAAGCAGTAGTAGTGAGATATCTGTAGTACTTATTACTTGACAGATTGCTCATTTCCTTTGGAATACATGAGCTAGGAAGACGGATGTTTAAGCCAATTCATTAAGGCAATTATTATTCAGACATTGCTATTGCAGCTACTGCTGAGCATGAGGTCGATCCTAGGTTCGATTCCCAGGTTGAGCAGTGTTATTGGGTTTTTCCATCTGGAATTTCACAGTAGCAGCCCAGTGTCCAGATTTGTGTTCAGTTGACAGCAATAGGCTTGCTCCATATTGCATGGGACTTAAACAGAACTGGCGAAATGTGGGTGTACTAAAAGGTATATCTATGCCCAACCTTTTGCGGAGGCATGATATTATGTGTTATGTCAGCCATTCTTTTAAGATAATCTTTCCACCTATATAACTTAACACATTCGCTGCCACCGCAGTCAATGTTTACCGCGAACAATAGATTTTCTATTGTGTCTGTTGTCTGGCAGTCAATGTGTTAAGTCTTGTTAGCCAATAGCAAGCTGTGTGCTTTCGGTTTGCCAAATGACATTGGTAGATATGTATGACAACCATAACTTACATTTATAATTGAACAATACTTGTAGAACTGCCACATACTCCATCATCATGTCATATTTGAGTAATGTCTGCAGCAGTCTGACCACTGCATCTTCATTGAAGTCCTTTAATACCATTATACTGAATGCAGTAGCTCTGGAAAACAGCAATTTGTATGTTTTAGTATTTTTCAAGTTTAGTTTCAGTCTACATAAAAATATAAGTTGAACAATTCTCCTTTAAATACTTTGATACTTATAAAATTAATCTGAGCAAATGTATAATAATAAAAACTTGCTGGCTAACCAACACTTTTTATTTCGTCTATGGACAAAATTAATAAAAGCACAGCTTGGAAAGGCAATTGATCCAACTAACATTTTGGCCAAAATTTAGTTAAGTATGTGCCTTTTAGGATTTTTAGAAACCATTATGAATACCAAAATGCACACTAAATATTAAATTCTTACAAATGTTATTCAATTTTAGAAAATGGTAATACTTACTTTTCTCCTACAATGCCCAGAAGAACTTCAGACTGTTCAAGTAGTTCATTGCCCAACATTTGGTCTGAAAACCAAGTGCTTGCCCAGCAAATGTGCCAGAAGCAAACCAGCGGATAGTGGTCTGCCCACTCTTCACTAAACTCCATAACATACTTCCTAAAAATAACTAATGATGCCTCTGATCTATTTAATACTGAGTCTTGTATTAATTCTCTAAATATTATTCTATAAAAACTTCTTAGGCTCTCATATTTCTTATAACAACACCGTAGTATTGACAGTCCTTTTTCAGAATTACCCTTAATACATTCTGCTTTCGCGAGGTAATGAAGGAACTCCCCGTTTCTCTTATACGAGTTTGGATCAACTTTGAAACAATAATTCTGTATTACAGCAACCATCTCAGGCCTTCCATTCATGCTGTAATGTTTAAAGAGTTTCTTTATGGTAGCATAAGTTAGAAATTTCTTACAGTTTTCACATTGTTTGACTAGTTCTTCAATCTTGTTGTGTTTGTTTTTTGTTAGTAGTTCTGAAAATGTTTCTTCCAAGCCAATGCTGCTTATTGTGGAAACGTTGTTGGTGTCACTTGTGTACTTACAATGTTGTATACTTGACTCTGGAAGCTCATTTCTCTGAATCCTTGATGTTCTATGTCTTTCAAATATATCATTGGTAAATGCATCAATAGTAAGGGTAGAGTAATAATCAGTATTTGGAGTCATTCTTTGTATACATTGCACATTATGTAAAAGTCTTGCGTAGTTTAGAAGTTGCTTTGTCATGTGCAATCTAGTTATGTTCATTGTTTACCAGAAAATCTGCACTCTTTCACAGTGACCGATTTGAAAGAAAAACTGAACGGACTTATATTAATGAAATTAAACTTAAGCAGCAGTAATTCGTGTCTTGTATGTCATTTTTTTGTTCTATTTGCCTTAAACACTAAATAAATATAACGAATACACTGTTAAAAACATAAAATTAAACTGTAAACAGGTTATTTACTATCACCGATTTGACTTTGACATTGAAGAATTTATTTGTCAATCTCAATATTCTCAATTTGACAAATTGGTGACGTTTTATTGGGTTGGGGTTACTAGCCTTTGCTGTAAGTAAGTACCCGTGCATGGACATAAAACGGTACCCGTGTTATGTAAAGTATTCTTAATTAAAATATTACATAATATTCCTTCAATTTATCTACTTTTTGTCATACTATTTTATCAATCATTTGAGGAAAAATGTGTGGTGCTACTGCCATCTTGTATTGACAAGCTATACTAGCTTCATGAAAGATTGAAAATATCTTACCAAATAGTATTTCTACTCGCCGACAGATGTCGTTAAACGAATCTCAGAACTACTTGTTTTTGTTTTCTTATATTTTTTTTTTAAATAAATATTAAATATTGTCTTGGATTAATTCGTATCGTATGATATAAAATATTATAAACGTAAAGCTGTATTTGGAATAATTGTAGCTGCATTCATAACCAATCATCAGTTACTTAGCTGGTTAGCCTTTATTGATGATTTTTATTACAAAACAGACACACAAAAAAAACAAGTAACAATCGTGTTATGTCTATCCATCGATATTCAATACGTGGAACGGATTACGAATTTTATCTTTCGAGATATCGTATGACGCTCTAGTTTTTTATTTTCTGAAGTGATTGCCGACAATGATCGCCTGTCGATTAACATACAGCTATTAGTTGTTAATGCCAAGAGCTCGGCAGGGGTCCACGATAGACGCTAGTTCAAACTTACACGCCACGCTACGTGTTTCGAAGCCTATTTTTTAGAGATATAAATTAGTCGGCTATTTTGTTAACCGACAGTAGAAACGACACGTGCCTTATTAGATTAAAGTTAGATATTTACCTAAATTAACTGGGTAATACCTATGTTTGGTTGTTTACTTACTTATTACCTACGTTATGATCACAACATTTTTGGAATACTTAAATAGGTACTACCCTATAGGAATAAGTAACCTACCTATCGGGGTACCTAAATAATTAGTCGAGTAGGTACGTACCTACCTACTCGGATGCCAGCCTGGTTCAACCTACATCAAACGGTTGAAAAGGGCTAGACACTGATTTAGGTACCTACCTAATGAAAGAAATTCTGTTATATCCATTGTCGGCTCAACTCGGCTCGGGTTCGGGTAGATTAGGTACTGCCTACCTATATTAATTACGTTAAGATGTTCATTAACCGTCGACGTAGTGACAAAAAATAAACATAAGTAAGCCCTTAAGCCTAACCTATCTACCGTTGGAGTAGCAAGCAGCGTCTAGTTCCAATTAGGATTAATTATATTGGAACACATGATATTTCGACAAATAAGGCTTTTACATAAGTCACGCATGGACTACATTCACTTTATTGTTAGTCAAACTAATCATTGATCGATTGATCACGCACACTTCAAATTAGATAGATAGCCATTAGCCAGTAGTTGGGTCAACCAAACCGCAATGGGGCCGCATGGTGGACTTTGGCCCACTCCCTCACATGGAGAGGAGGCCTGTGTCCCAGAAGTGGGAACAATAACGGCTGATTATGCTTATGCAGTAGGTAGGTAAGTAAATTCTGAGTAGTTAGGTAGATACCTATCTCTCTTATTTTCTGCAAAGGTTGCCGCAACGGAAAGTTAAAGAAATCGGACATTATTTACTGACTTTTGTAGATCCCAAGCAATGTTATTAAACTAGGTAGGTATCAATAGCGTTCAAGTCTATTTATGTAGAGCGGTGGTGGGCGGTGGCCAGTGGTATCGGCTCCGACTTACGAGTAGTGTAGTAGATCGTGAGTTCGAACTCAGGCAGGCACTTTACTTTGTGTATTTAATTTCATCACCCCTGCTTTGAAAATGACGAAGGAAAACATAGTGAGGCAACCGGCATATCCATCAGCATCTGCCTAGCCTTTTCCCAACCGGCATGTCCAAGAACCAAAAATCCGAAGACATGTGACATCCATTAACCCGCATACGGCCCGCGTGGTGGATTATGGCCTATACCTACTCCCTCTCACAGAAAGGAGGCCTGTGTCCCAGCTGTGGGAACAGTATAGGCATCACTTTTTTAGACACATGCGTTTCGTCCCTTCTCATGACATGCCCATACCAAGCCAAAAGATTTCCTTTCTCAGACCTGTAATAAGTAATATTTTTTTTCACCATACTTTTTTTCTACGCAGGAACACTGCTGCATGTCTTCAAACATACCTAGCCACCAAAAAATATAAACCGCACTACACCTGCCACACCGCACCATTTAAATAACCACTGAGTCACCCAATAAATAAACTCGAACAACCGGCCATACATGCGGTAACAACATTTATAATTTATGACACTTATATATGGTAATTCCGAAAGGGGTGCGCATCGCACTTATTTGGTCAATTAAACCTTTTATTAATATGTTTTCATAATTGTTATGTCGGTAAATTGTAGCGTATTAATGATATTTTTACATTTTTGTATGGTGACATGTAAGGTCAGTGACATGTAAGGTCATTATGAATGGAAAAAATAATGATCTAGCTAGCGTTCCAATTAATCAATCTACCAGAGCCTTTTCCCAACTATTTGTATAGGTCGGCTTCCGTTCTAACTGGATGCTGCTGAATACCAGTATTTTACATAAAGCGACAGCCTGTCTGACCTCCACAACCCCACTCACTGGGTAACACGATATCCCTTGGTAAGGACTGGTTTTCAGACTTTTAGGCTTTTGAATACCCGTAAAGACTGTCAAAATTGACAACCGCACGGAAAGGTCTTGGTATGTAATGGATGGGTGGTGGGTTGCTACGGCAACCTTCGATCGACTTAAGCGGCTGTTATTGATGTGAGCGTTTTTAAAAGTATTCCACTCAGAGCACTGATTTTAACCGCACTTGGACGAACCACACTAGCACTTCCTCTAACCGAACTGAAACAAAATTTTGTAACGATTGGTGACAGATGATGGTAAATAGTTTTTATATTTAGTAATTCACATTCTTGCACCATTTACTTATGATTCAGTTACGACATTAAAATATATTCAACGCATTAAATATTAGGTAGTATTTTTTGCATTTTCGAGAATAGATTTACAATCATTTAACATAATAATATTTACAATCTCATCTATTTACAATTTAATGACATCATATTTTTCATATGTTAATGATAATTTTTAGTGAAATTTACTGTAAGAAATTAGTTATTTATTATTTTTAGCTGTAATAAATTAATGAATGTACTACATAATACAAAAAATGCGAATTGTCATATGATAAATAAATAAAATACTGTATTTATTTCCTCTCACCCGCGGAGTTATACTGTGCCAGTCAATTGAGCGATCTTGGGGCCTAAAAAGGCCACTTTGGCAGAATCATAAAACAATTCATATCACGCAATGCATCTGTTTGACAGTTTCACACCTATATATGCCTGAAGGGTTAGGCAGAGGTGTACCTATAGCATTTTACGAATCTCCATACAAAACTGGCATACAGATGAAATTGCGTGATATGAATTGTTTTATGATTCTGCCAAAGTGGCCTTTTTAGGCCCCCTGGACTTTATCAGACTCTGTCTTTTGTAGGTATGTGGCTTTAGTTATGGGTTAGGTAGTGCAGTATTTCGATACTTGTTACCTCAAAAACAACTCTTCAAACAAACAAAAAAGCAAGCTGAACTGAGCTGTCATTCCACATGATGCTACCTCATGGATTGACCTCATTGAGGCTCACTTGCCAGAAGTATTCACGGTGCGATTTTTACCGAACAGACCGACTGATATCATTAAAGCATCATCGTGATTACTATTTTAAACTCCTTGTAGCAGAGCTTTCGCAGTGCATAATTATGTCGCAGCCAACTGGTTAAATTAGCCGTTTAGTTAACCGCCTGGCCTTTGGAAGTAGTGCTCGCCTCGCTTCGCTCTCTCGGCTCGGGCGGTTGATCACAGTTCTAACATAACCTAACCTATTTGGTCGGGGTGCCTTGGCTTAGTTACTGCGACCAAATTCGGCTCGCGCGTGATTGGTTACAGTTCCAACCTAAACTCTAATTGAATATCATTCAGGCCGTTAGTTGAACGGCCGCCGTTTAGTTAAAAGGCTAGGCGGTTAACTAAACGGATAATTTAACCAGTTGGCTGCGACACATATATGGCTTTTTACTATACTTATTTAAGTAGCCAAAATACATCATCATGATCATCAGATCATAATCATAATGATGATTCATTCTCCTACCCTTGTTGGTCGGTCGGTACAACATGTCTTTTTGTTTCATAATTCTTGATTAGTCGTCATCTCGGTAGTTACCTACTCCCTTTCAAACCATATTATCTAAACAGCCAAAATATCATCAGGAAATTCCACACTCTTTCCTACAAGACCAATCTATTCTTAGGTACCTAACTTACAAGTCAAGTTACAAAATGATAAGATGGAAGAGTTCAACTTTAAGGTCGCGAGCCCTTATCAATAAGTTTTACTTCCGACATATGTTATTTGTATTACATATTTAGTACTGTTCAATAGTGCTATTTTATTAATATCCGTTTGTCATAAAATTATTATGTAAGTAACTTATATTGTCAGACAGAAACAATCACGAATCACGTCTTATACTACTTCACAATCAGCCTATAATGTTTCCACTGCTGGGTTACAGGCCTCCTCTGGGTGAGGGGGACTGGGCTGTAATCTACCACGCGGCCCCAGTGCGGGTTGGTGGATGTTACAAGTCTTCGAATTTTTGGTTCTAGGTAGGACCTGCCGGTTTCCTCACGATGTTGAAAACAGCAAGGCAACGGCAGGTCCTTCACCGTTTTGAGACCAGTGGTGATGAAATAATTTACGCAAAGTAAAGCGCCTGTCTGGGTTCGAACCTACGACCTACAACTCGTAAGTACTCTTATACTACTTATCATGTAGGTTCTTCTTCAACATTATCATTTCAGCCGAGAGGACTGTAATATAATAACTGAAATTAAAAAAATCCCAAAAGCTAGGTACTTGAAAAACCTCTGCCCTAAGAAAAACTGAATTGTAGCGAATGAGGTACCAAGTAGAGCTCCAAATTAAAATTAAAAATATTTTATTACACATTCCTAAACCTACATTAGCACATAGGAAACATCAGAAGCTAGGTGCACGGTTCCAATTGGTCGTGTCCTATGGAGAAGAACCAGCAAGAAACTCCACGGTTACTCTTTTAAAAGTAATTGGCTTTTACAATGAACGATGGCAAACACAAAAAGCTATGTACCTAGTGACGATGTCTTATCTCTTCTAGAAGCTGAATAAGAGATATTTTCCACCTGATTGCCGCTAGCAAAATCTAAAGAGAGTTCACCTGAATAAACACCTCAAAGTCACATAACAACATGCTTAGCGATCACATAACTCCACAAAATGTCCTCTAAAAACATAAGGTTCTACCATTAGGTAATATTAATTGCACTTCCACCCACAGACATGCCGTTGTTTAGTAGTCACTGTCAACTAGCACACAATTAGTCATATTAAAATAGGATTAACACTTTCCCGACGTCACTAAGATCTGCTTAGTCGTCGCCGAAGATCAACATAACCAGTGTAACTAGAACCGTGAAATTTGATCGAACGTTTGTCGAATAGAAAAGGGTGAACTTTTTTAGAGGTCTTCGTAAAATGGTCGGGTTTCTCCGAAGTGTTACAATTAACCCGGCCCGCAGTCGGTAAACTCACAGTTTAATCGAATGAGTTATGCTTCGTTTCTTCCAGAATGCAGTTATCATTGTTAACAAGAGTTTCTGGGCAACCTTTATTAATGAAAATGTTTGGCGTCACCACCCCACCATTATGATGTCCTATCGACGTTAAAAGTCTAAATTGTCCGTTACGAATTGTGTGATGTTTGTGAAACAATGGAGAAATTATGGCATTAACGTGGATGAGAAATTGTTGGAGCGTAGACCTTTATTATAATAACCTGGCTATTAAATTATTGTAATATACGAGAAAATATTATTATGTTATTATTCCTTGCATTCACTTGGATACTGTTTCTAATAAAAACGTATTCTGTATACTTGTGTAGTATCGTTCTATTTTTTTAATATCATGAAATTATCCGATAAAATGAAGTGCACGACGATGTAGCATATTTTCACTTGAAAAAAGCAGTTGTGTGAGTGGATATGACAATTACTAATGATAGAAAAAGTGAGATTAATTGAAATTGCAAAATTCTATGCAAATGAAAAAAAAGAACTACGTTCTACAAGTAGATATTCGAATCAACAAACAATTATTATTGTATTACTATTGTAACATATTTATCAAAATATATTATTTTCTTTTGTAGGTATATGTGTAACTTAATATTATAGTGCTGTGCTTCCTATAATTTAGATACATGCGAGATATATAGTTATATTATTATAATGTTGTGTTGTGTGTCTTTTAGTCTGATCTAAATAAATGTTTTTTTCTTTCTTTATTTTCTTTAACTACAACAAAGACTGTGTTAATGCTGTAATATGTGTTTAGTTGGTAAGCCTATAAATAAATTACTCAATTGCTTACTAGCACACATTGCTACTAAAGCACCAACACCAGAAACAACCAACCATGACATAACATTATACTTCGTAACATAATACATTTCTAATTCACTTAGTTGGATCAAGTCTTAAATTAAGTTACCAAAGATAAAGGCGGCAAGCGATATCGGCATGAAATATTACGTTGTTACAATTTGATACTCATGGCCGTACCGTATCAGTGGTTACTCGTTCCTTTGTTGATCTTTATCTAACAAGGATTTCTTGATGATTCAATAAATTATAAATAAATAAATTCAGGATGTTAGTATTATATTTCTTGATACGTGACTTTGTTATTGACGGTACACTTATTTGATTTCACAGCCTTGGATTGTTTGTTTGTTAATCATCTTCATCCCCATCAGCATTCATCCCCGCAGCCCGAATACCTACTGCTGTGTGCATCTCTTTTCTTGTGCACATCCCCACGGTGCTGAGCCAGCTTCATCCAGGTTTTATTCGCGATGGAAACAGTGTCGTCCTCCCATCTCGCTGCCGCTAATTCAAGGTCGCTCAGCGCGCTATGGAGCGAGCTATGATCGGAGTCTCTTTGAAGGATAAAATCAGGAAAGAAATTATCCGGAAAAGAACCGGAGTTACCGACATAGCTTGCAGAGTAAGCAAACTGAAGTGGCAGTGGGCTGGCCACGTCTGTCGAAGGATCGATGGCCGGTGGAGCAGACGAGTCTTGAGTAGAGACCGCGTATCGGCAAGCGTAGTGTGGGACGCCCCCCAGCTAGATGGACGGACGACCTAAATAAGGTGGCTGGGACGGACAGGATGCGGAAGGCGGTGGACAGGGTGTTATGCCGCAGTCTGGGAGAGGCCTATGTCCAGCAGTGGACTGCAATAGGCTGAGTTGAATGATTGATCTGGCTGCTGGACGATCGATACTTGGTCTTCCAGTACTTGGACGCCACTAATCATCTTAAATCCACTACCGGTGACTGGCTGCCAACAAATGCTTTCTTGTGTCCATCTTACCAAATTACTACCTAAACTTACTTAATTTTATTTTATCAATAGATCCCTAGCTAGCGAGCTGCGTGACCACAATGCACAATCCAATACTAGATTTTCAAGTTTAATTCGCATTTAACCAGATTTCCCATTACATAATCTTTATCTATGTGTTCCCTCTGTACCATAAAACCATTATTACTTTATCTCAGTGCTCCGTACCCAGTTTAGCGTAGAAACAGTGTTCTAGTGTTTAGAAGTTCAATAAAGGTTAATTTTAGCTGTCCATTTCAGTTTTACAATGTGTACATAGCTAACACGCTCCTACACGCCAGTGTATTTACATTATCTATTTGGATTTCTTTTATCGCTAAATTATGGTGTAAAGATTTTTAGAATTCTTTTAGTTATGTGTGAGGGATTAACGTTTTGTTTATAGTCATTTCCGGTCGTTATTATGTGTTTCATTATTTCCGTGAAAATGAAGGTCGTTTTATTTTAGGTTTAGCATCGTCGTCGTGAGCCATAGACGTAAGTAAATAAAATTGAAGTAGGTATCTGTTTGTAATGTCAAAATAACAGCTTTTTACTAAATCCATATGAAAGTACTTAGGTATGTACCTGTAACAAAGATACAATTTAAAACAATGTTGTCTGTCTGTTTGTTTCGGCTAATCTCCGAAACGATTTTGACTGGACTTTCACTGGCAGATTGCAGATTGCTGATGTTACAAGGACTAACTTAGGCTTTTTTTTTATAATTAGGGTTCCGCGCAAAAAAACGAAAGCACAGTACCTAGTTGTTAAATAAGAGTCTCCATTGACATTAAATGGTCGTTAGAGTTCTATCACCACTACGCTTCAAAGTGTGATTGCTCTAAGATAATGTAGTGCACAGGTAGATGTCTACTTCACCTCCTTAAAGTATCTAGTCCACATTTAAAGCAAACACGTTTATCCACAAAATAGATAGCTCTCATTCTATTCTTGTCGACGCCCATACAGCTTTTAACCAGTATTAGAGACAATATTTGGTAAAACGATAATAGTGATTATCTACAACACCGGTATCAAGTATCCTGTATATCTTATTGTAATCGATACATCGATCATTTTCAAATGCGTAATCACTAAATATTGAAATACGGCCATTTATCCACTAGACAACTATTAAGGTTGACTGTCACAACTCCTTACCCACAATAGCTTGTCGATGTAATCGCAACGGTTGAATATATCGATTAAAGATCGTTTGGTCGATGGTGCCCTTATTGTACTGTCTTCACCCCTATCATGGGAGGCTGGGAGCCTGCTATTACTATGCCGCCTTGTAGATTGAACAAAAGGTTCTATAACATGCTTGTCTGCGGCGACATTATCCTATCCGGAGATTGTATTCAGATAACCATATCGGCTTGCTTTATTTGGTATCGATCAAGTATAAATTGGTTTATATTTGACTGGTTTCTTGGTCACCCACGTTTGTTTAGGTCAAGAATTTCATGTGAAACACTTTCCTTTACAAGTTAGGATAAGCTCATCAGAGTGATTTGATGAGTTAAGAGATGACACACCTTTTTTAGGGTTCAGTACCCAAATGGTGCCAACGGGCCCCTATTGCCTCCGCCGTACGTCCATACGTCCATCCGTCCATCCGTCTGTCAGCGGGCTGTATCTCATGAACCGTAATAATAGGTATATAGCTAAAATTTTCACGGAGTTTGTATTTCTATTCCTGCTATAGCTATAAATAATAAAATAAAGTAAAGTTACAAATTAAAGGAGCCTCCATAAAAGCAGACGTGTTTTTTCGGCGTTTCTTGCCTTGTGGTACGAAACCATTTGTGTGCGAGTCCGACTCGCACTTGGCCGGTTTTTTGTCACCAATCATAGCGCACTCAAAACATTGACCACTTTTGAATAATTACTGTAACCGAACGGACTTCTTCATACAGAAAACTACAACTAAATAAAATGTCACTCTAGCAGCAATAAGTAGATAAACACTATGAAAAACGTCCAAACAAGACGGAATTCAATAACGCACACACATAATACCCCATACTGAGAAAGGAATTTTCAAAACCTTCGAATCCCCTGGAGCCTGGAGCTAGTATTTCCCTGGCACCGACACCTGATGCACGGAGCATGATTTGTATGATTAGTCGATCTTATCAACGAATGATTGTCGTGTGTCTGCCACGCCGCGCGTCTGTGTTGTTTGCTATCGGTTCTGAGATCGTACAGGGGAAACGGGACCTATTAATAAATAATTAATGTATGCAAAATATTGTAAAACATTTTAAAAGAGTAACGGTGGAGTTTCTTGCCCATTCTTCTCCATACGAAAACTACCTTTTGGAAGGGGCGACTAGAATCAATTCTATTTCATTGTAATTTTTGACGTTCAAAAGTGCCATTTATGTGCCTATTTGAAATAAATGCTTTGACTTTGACTTTGACTTTATATTGGAGTAAGCACGTATCATGTTTTTGCTGATGCAAATTTGTGTTTATTGAATACTGTTTTCTGTTTAACTTTGATAGTGGCATAGACTTATAAAAAAAGATGGACTCCGCGCCACGCATATCGAAAGTGAAGCACCGTACATCTATGTGTGCGTGATTGACGATTGACGCTCGACATACTATGATGTAAATGTGAGCGTGAAGCGTGTTTGTACAAACGGTCCGGCATACTTACTGTGCTTCACTTTCGATATGCGTGGCGCGGAGTCCATCTTTTTTTATGTCTATGGATAGTGGTATTTTATTACAGTACGTAGCTTTTTAATATTTAAAACGGTTTTAGCTTGTGTGTGCGATAATTACTTTCAAAGTAAGACAGTTCACTTTTGAACTGTGTGCAGCTTGAAGTTAGCTTTACAAAAAAGTACTGCCAACATCGCATAATGGCAGACGATTTTTTTTCCTTGAATTTCTAATAAGTAGTTACTTAGGTACTTTATCTACATTTGAGTAACAAAAATATTTGTAATGTCTGTTCAATACTAATAAATAATATTCCACTTCAATAAATACTTAATATAATAAATACTTAATAATATTAAAAATCATCTCTTACTAAACGATCCTCCAACTGTGGTTTTAAATCAAAGTGGCTGACAGGTGTGAGTTATCAAACGTTAATGGATACCAATCATTTAATAATAGAACAATGAATGGTATTTATATAGTGTATTAATAACTTCCGATTTTGATTCATAAACAAGAAAGTGTTGGTAGCATAAGAAAGTAATTTTCTAGCACCGAACACAAAATTCTCTTTATTTTTCTTTACTTCAAAGTCAAAAAATAAATATAATTACCATTTTATTCCATTAATAATCTTGTTCCCACAGCTGAAAAGTTAATTGGTTCACAATAAATTAAATCTGTCTCCACTGTTTAAAGAACCACTAAATATTTCGACCTTGGGTCCTAGCAACTGGGACATTATCTCTACTTACATATTATAAATCTGTTTATCTGATCATATAAATCTTTTTATTTTTTATCTCAGCCTCCATGTGTGATCTTTTTGCTTTATTAGTTTGATAACTGAATAATCTCTTTTTGGTGTGATAAATAGAAATCATACTCAACGGACGATTGTATTTTGTTTTTAAATAGATTGTTTTGATTTCTGACCTATTGAAATTCAGTCCGTTAAATGCATATTCAACTTATTTTTATATCAACTAAGGTTTCATTTGGTGTGACTTGTATTTCTTTTGGTGCTGCTGACAATAAATCTTCTGATGATGCAACTATAAAGGGTCCCGGAAGTGCAGATGCGAGGACTTTTGTGTAAATGCAATGAATTGTGGACAATCGGCCAGCGCGTATTAATTTAAACCTTTTGTTGGCAACACTGTGCTGCTCCTGACAGCTCTATTTTGACTGTTCACTCTGTGTAGTGTCACTACACTTTAAATTATTGTTATTTGGCTGTTATATATTAGTTTGTTTGCTTACAGCTGTCATTTTGTAGTTCAACGCTTTTCTTGGACATTTTGAGTGTTCCTACGGTGTTCATAAATCGGCTAAGCGGCTCTGTCAGCGTGCAACAATGCGGCTCATACTTTGTTAAAAATTACGCCAAGAGACTCAAATCATTTTCTTACCAAAATTACATATAGTATATACAGGAGCCGAAACTTTTCTACCCTATCTTTACAGACAAAACAATTGTAAACGGATCGTCTAGAGCTGTCACGGTGTCGTATCAGCTGTCACTCGGAATGTACAATATTGTGTTGATGCAATGTCTTTTAGGCACCTATTTATTACCTATGGCGACTATTGGTGAGTCTTAAACTCTTCCCCATTTCAGATCTCTACCCCATCTTCACAAACGAACGTCACCCATTACTTGTGTCAACTGTCTACAGGCCGATCGTCTGTAGCTGTTGTTCCGAATGTACACTATTGTGTGTACCTTCCTTATAAAATGTCTGTGGTGTTAATAAGAAAAAAGGAACAAGTGGGAGCCTTACTTTTACTGTTATAGTAAGACAGACACACTAGTTAAACCATCACCATGGACCTACCTAATAGGGCTCGTAGGACCAGAAAAGGGTTAAAAATCAATTCCTATCTTTACAAACGAACTCGTCACCTCATTACTTCTGTCCACAGCTGTCTACAAGCCGGTCGTCTAGAGCTGTCGTGCGGAATGTACAACATTGTGTTGATCCGATGTCTGCGGGGTCAAACCGCGGCGCTGTGGTCGCGGTGAATCGGGCGCATGCTAATAATAGACCAGATAGGAATGAGGCGACAGCCAATTGATTGGAAAATAGCGAAAATTATGAGTAAATATTTAATTTGATTACCTATTTATTAATAAAATTAAGAAAGATGTAGTGTTTCAGAACGTATAATGCGCATACCCTGAATAGCGTAAATGTTGAATGCATTTATCTTAAAATAACTCTTATTGGGCCAAAAGCTTACGACACAGACAGTCTACAGAATGTCCTGCAATATCGTCCAAATGCCGTAGCATCCGTCAACCTGAAAAAAAACACAAATGGTTACCGGAAAGATGGAATGAAGCGAGAATTAGCGTTATTGGTGATTGACGCTAATAGAAAATTACTTCGATAATTACTATGATTTATTTGTGTTGTCACATGTGGCCTGAAGGTAAGATTTAGGAAATGTGGAATGACTGGAGCGAGTATGAAAAAAAACCTGTCTCTAAAAAAAATTATATGGATGACGACAGAAATAATGGAATTGTCATGATGTATCTTGATGATTTACCGTGTTAAGATGCGATGGCCAGAATAAGACCAAATAAGACAAGCAATTATTAATAAGTTCACCAAACTCTAAATGGATGGATGGATGGATTGGATAACAACAAGGTAGATAATAATAGTTCCTATTAATTGTTCGTGTAATAAGTTGCTAGAAACTACTTGATTTATTAGTCAACTAAATGAATTATGACTACATGTACAACCACGGGTTCAGGAGCGGTGTGCCCATAAAAAAATCTGTCTAAATATTTTTAATTACTGAAAATCTAGTCTCATTTATATTCATGAAACAGTTCGGTCAACAGATTCCCGAATGGCGTCGCGTAGTGTTGCCATTTTGCCAATTAAGCGAATCAGTGTTCCGATCATCGTCGCAAATAGCATTTCTAAAATGTTATTTGCGACATTGCACATTACTTATTAGGTATCATTAATTGGCAACAAATTGGGACATAGGTAACTTACGTTCATGTTTTCTTCTGGTCAAACAATCATTCCGCTTTTGAGGATGTATTGTCTTTTGGGTGTTTGATTACGGATTTCTGACGAGTAAACTTACTATATTTAGCATCTTGGAAAAATGAATGTGTTTCGTAATCTCATCCGCATGATAAACACCAAAAATTTATGCGGGCTGCTAAATAGAAATTATACCTTTTTTTTTTTAAGGATGGGAAATCATCCAATGACTCCTCCCGCTCTGGGTGGAGCGGAAGGGAGTGTCAGACTCTTACTGACTAAAACCCATCCGTGTTCCTTCCTTAGCCCTTTATGTTCCGGGGTAGCGGTAACCTTTCGGACAATCCCGCAAGAAGAAAGGTATCTACTTATACCTATCCATCCAGTCATCAATCAATCAACTCAGCCTATCGCAGTCCACTGCTGGACATAGGCTTCTCCCAGGCTGCGCCACAACACTCTGTCCTCCGCCTTCCGCATCCAGTCTGTCCCAGCCTCCTTTTTTTTAAAGTCGTCGGTCTACCTAGCCGGGGGGCGTCCCACACTAACCTAATCAATTGCAGTCATAAACTGTTTTTTTTTTATTGATTCATCAACACTCCAGGAAGCTAGTTGTAAAGCTTTCTTTCTCAAATCACAACTTTCCAAACGTGCAAACTTCATGAACAAGGGGCCATTAATTCTCTATGGTTTGTTCCAAAAGTACCTGATGAAAGTGTAAACAAACCATGTTCAAGTTAAATTCTTAAGCAAGCGGTAACTAAAAGGTATTAGTAACAAATTAATCTGTATTTAGGTTTTAACTGTTTAAATCACCACTTCAGTCAACAATAGTTATTGTTTCTTTAACATTATTGAATTTTAACTAAAAAATCATCAACAAGAGATAAGATTATAAAATTAACCTATAACTAAAAATTGACAAATGAAAAACGAGTTAAAATTAGAATTTTGGTTATATGTTTATTTAACGGACCTAAATTGTGACTAAATGCGTGCGTAAGTTAGCTTCATCACTCAACTGGGACCCTTTAGATATGTTTAGCTTATAGGTATTAATCAAATCAAAGCACAGGATTTGTACGTGACACTACAAATTGGCATCCATAGGTATGTTTTCAGATTCTTTTGTTTACATTTTCATCAGACACGATTGGAACACACCATGAATTAGCGGCATCTTACAGACGGACAGTATTTCACAGTGATTTGGTTAGCACGTCGTCTGATAGTCGGTCGCAAAGGCGCCGAGCGCATAAATTGTTTAAGAAAACAGACCGCCCACAGCTTCGCAAATACATTGCCATTAAAATGACGCTCAGGAAAACTGTTTGTATTGAACCGATACTAAAGTTTTATTGATAGTCCTTGGGAACTTTATGTCGTTGATGATTGGAAAATGAAATTGATTCTCGTTTCTGGAATGAGGCGTAGGTTATTTGCAGAGCGTTAACATTAACGGTTCCGGGTGATGTTAGCGATATCAGCAATTTTCGTGATTATACATAGAATTTATAACATTTCATTCATCCACAAGATTTTATGAGTTTCTTTTTATTGTAAGCAATGCTTGCTAAAATTCAAGAAAAGTTACGCCATTTTGTTTTTGCGATTCCCGAAGTGCAATTTTATGCACCCAACGCCCAATGTATGTATAGGATGTCGAGTGTTGTACTCCCGTATCGCAATTAATTTACCATATCAAACGATTGTGATTGCTACTGTCTGCTTTGTTTATGATGCGGCGTAATCAAAGACGCCGATAAGATACCAGATCGTGTACTTAAATCAACTTAATTAATCGATTTCTGCTCAAAATAAGATTACATTGAGAACTGTGGCATATTGTTTCACAATGATCGAGTCTTATCGATCACTATCTGAAAATTCGCATTGATTCCGATTAAAATCGATGTATTCATCGATGGCGTCGGTATATCAAAGAAAGATCGCAGGTCGGTAATTAATTAATTGAGAAACTGTTAATGCCTTAAAGAGTGTCTTTGTTAGCAAGAGTTGAAAATTGAAATGGGCTCTATACCTCTTTTGAGCTGTTCCATTGATTAACATACTTTGAATATTTCGTGTATTTAAAGCAGGTAACCTAGAATTTCTTATTGCACAAGATTGCAGTAATTTGTTTTGTTTTTGAAATAAGAAAAAACAATAATAAAGTAAATGTTTTGAAAAATGACCTACGGAACGGCGGAAGATGCAATTTCAATGACATTCTTAAAGCAGTTGATCGAATGCACTTGCTCATTTAATAAATTGAGGAAATTATTGCAAATCAAAAATGCATTATTATATAACCCATTGTTATTTGCGTTTATTTTATGTCCATGATTCGCCTTACATCTCTAAATAAATGCACGTTCTTTGTCAACGAACCCCGAGTATCGACAGGGCTCGTAAAATATTATTTTAAAACATATCGCCCCAAGCGAGCCGAACAATAGCTTACCCTTAACTTTCATACGATTGAGTTAGATCTGCACAACGGGACGGTTTATGTAGATATCTAGATTTTGTTGATTTGAGAATGTATATGAGTAGGGGACGACCAAAGAAACGATGAACAGATTGTGTAAAATATGGTGTGGCTAGAAAGGAGGTGACTACCGAGATTGTGACTAATAATATTAGTCCTGCAGACCGAACTTCGGTCACAGCGGCCAATCTCAGCGAAGACTAGCCATCGACGCGTGAGATATTATAGTGCACAAGTATGTGCGCAGACACAGGTGCACTCTCTCTTCCCTCGCTCTTACAGTCCGATGCGACGGCAATCGGACACGACCCTAGAGAGATCAGGCGCAGGATCAACGGCTTAACGTGCTTTCCAACGTACGAGGGAATCACACCGCCAACTTCCAAACTACGGGCTGTTACCTAAAAATTCGTAATAGAAAAACCCAATAACACTTTGCCCGACTTGGGAATCGAACCCAGGACCCCAAGCTCAGAGTCGTGCTTGCGACCACGAGACTAACGGGGCTGGTAATAATAGAGAACTAATAGACGAGCGGGGACTAATAGAGAAGAATTAAAGAAGAAGACAAATGTTGCATCATTATGATGATCTAGAATTTGTTGTTTATGATGTGGAAGGACTCGTTAGTAGAGAACGCTGTGCTCTTAATCGCTTAATCACCGCTAATGAGACACAATTGATTTTCTATTGTAATGGGCCGCTGTGGGCCCGCCGTGATTAAGCCTATAGAACCAAAAACTTATCTGACCCAATGGAACTAACGAAATCACTAAGAAAATTGACAAGGTCTGGCGTTTTTGGTCATCGACGGCGACAATGTCAGTGGGCCGAACACTAGGCGTGTAGGACCGTACAACTGTACAGTGTACCTCCATAGCCTCACGTCTTTTCCTCGAAACGATTGGCATAGGCGGATTACACTCATTTTACCAGTTAATGCAGACCGTTTTAAGATCACAACAGTGACACTTGTGACACATAGCTGTTGAACCCAGGCGGTCTGCTCAAAATAATATTCTTCTCAAAAATAATGTGTCGTTGAGCTTCCCTAAAATAGGATGGAAACTAGTTAGAAACTTATCAGCAACCTAATTGCGTAACACACTATCAATCCCAATCTGAATTTTTTTAAGGATCATCATCATCTGCCTAGCCTTTTCCCAACGTATGTTGGGGTCGGCTTCCAGTCTAACCGGATGCAGCTGAATACCAGTATTTTACATGGAGCGACTGCCTATCTGACCTCCACAACCCAGTTACTGGGTAATACGATACCCCTTGGTAAGACTGGTTGTCAGACTTTCGGGCTTCTGACTACCCGTAACGACTGTCAAAGATCCACGAATGACAGCCGGGACCAACGGCTTAACGTGCTTTCCGAGGCACGGAGGGGTCTCGGTATGTGTAAAGATGGTCACCCATCCACAGACCAATAGCTTGCTAATCCATTGCATCATATGTTTGAAAAATTTGTCTACTCAACAACGTAAATAACGCAATAAATGTGGTTGAGCAGTCAAAATTTAAGCCATTCTTGCTCATAGTGTGTTACGCAATGACCACGCAGTATCGATCAACCTAAATCAGCTAAGCTCTCCTTTTATATCTATCTATTTTTAAAACTGCATCTATTTTTTTAAATATGAAGATATAACGTTGCAAGACGTGTCTGAACTTTAGAGGAAGTTTCTGCAAAATATTTGAGAAACATGATATTGTATTATAATAAATCTAACGTAAAAAAAAAATTACCGAGACATGTAGATTTGTTTATTTTCCGACGAAACCCTTGAAGCGACATGACCGTGGTCTATAAGAGTTCAAACAGAGTCCTGTTTGAGAGAATTCTGCCGAATTGCGGTAAAGATATCGCGTCCGGATCTGACCACATTTCATCAATTTGAAAAGCTGGAATGCCAATATTGAAATATGGTTTTCATTGAAGTTTGATACATGAAGCTGTCTTGACGATGTTCTACCAAATGACATTACGAAATTTAGTAATAACTGATGAATTATATAGATAACTGTACATCTGTTCCGTGTCTTGAAAAGCACGTTTAGACGTTTGTACCGGCCGTCATTCTTAGAACTTTGACTGTCGTTACAGGTAGTCAGAAGCCCAAAAGTCTGCTAACAAGTCTTACCAAGGGTATCGTGTTACCCAGTAACTGGGTTGCGGCGGTCAGATAGACAGTTGCTCCATTTAAAATACTGATATTCAGATCGGTTAGACTAGACCGACTAGGTTTGGAAAAGGTTTGGCAGATGTTAAGGTGACTGTACTTACCTGAGAATGATCTTTGCCCACAAATAACATATTATAACTAAGAAATGAAACTCCTCTATTAAATAATCCCACGCAGGCACAAATTAAGTGCTTGTAGCAGGAAACATATTTACAGGCGCCATCTTCGACCTAGCTATTCATCTTTCCAACATATTGCAACCTTTAAACCCTGCGCCATAGTGTTACATTACTGTACCCAAGTCACATACTAATTCTTTATGGTAAACTTAGAAATGGTACTTTTTAGTCGGAACTGAAACGTGATATTTTAATATTGTAGTAGCAATATGCATTAGGCAGATTTATTTTGCGATGTTGGATTATTTTTATATTCCAACATCGCAAAGTATCTAAAGTTTTTAGTTTACTTAGAGTTTTTATACATGAACTCACTCCTTTTTTCACAGCAGGTAGAAAATATAGAACGCCACTTGCTCCTTACGTTCATACATTAGCCGGTCTGTTCTGTAGAAATCTCATAGTAAGAACTTAGGCGAAGTGAGCTGTCAATCCACCAGATGCTAGGGAGTGACTGCTGACAGATCCACTTCAGCTAAGTTTTCTAGGCGTGTGTGTAAAAATGTATAAAAATCACCGCCGGTTGCGAATATTACGCAACTGAGCTTTCTGAAGAACAAAACCAAAAATTTTACTTTAGTGTTTTCATTTCCTTTTATTTTATTTCACTTTTGGGAGATTAAAGCTTTCGTGGTCAATTTCTACAAAACTTACGAGATTGTAGAAATGTCAACAATCTTGACGAGAAAAGCATAATAAAATGCCTCTCCCCATGACTTCCAGGTCTTTCGATCCAGGGCTAAAGCTGACCACTAGTCGTTTGTTTTCTCCAGCTCGTCCCGCTTCGGGTTATGGAATGATTAAAATATCTTCGCATTTTCAATGTCTTACATGCTGTTTTATCATTGTCACCTTGGCGAAACATACACGGCATACACCCATAGTACCAATACTAATAACAGTAACAAAGAAAGATGCTTAAACAGGTGTGATATTCAATTGTAAAGCATCAATACTCGTAGAATCCGTATGCAAGTAAGTTGGTACTAGGTACTAATGTTATTTACTGATTACCTAGAAAAGCGTAATTCTATGGTACGTCGTATAAACTATATGTGACATTGCATGCTTGTGTCAATTGCATGCAGTAGTATTGATTTTCTAGTTGATGTGAAACTACCATTTATTAGTGCTATAGGAATCTGGGCCAAGGAAAGGGTGACATGTGTTGCCAAGGAAAATATGAAGGCTTGTGTGACATTCATTTTAATTTATTAGATCAAGGAATTGGGAATTGCCAAACTTAAGTAGCAGTGTGCAGGGCACATATTGCTCGCAGAACAGATGGCCGATAGGGCCGAAAGGTTCTGGAGTGGTGACCGCGTACCGGAAGACGTAGCGTTGGAAGGCCTCCCATAAGGTGGGCCAATGACTTGGTGTAAGCAGCAGGAATCCCCTGGAAGCGAGAAGCACAGAACCGGTCGAAGTGGCGGTGCGGCCTATTTCCAGCAGTGGATGTTTTTAGCCGAAATTATGATAATGATGGAAACCTTTTAATTATGGCTAAATGAAAAAGACTTTCCGTAAGATGGTAAGTACAGACACCAGCACATCAAGCTACCTGAAACTGTCAAATTTTCCCAATCAACTTTGAACCTTATGCTTTAGCGATAAAGTTGAAATTCTATTTAAAAAAATGTACAGATTGTAGTAGCTTGATGTGCTGGCGTCTGTACCTATTGGTTAAGATTTTAAAATCATTGAAATGAAATATGTCGTCTTGCATAAAGTAAAAATTATTAACAAACTTGATCTGCCACAGGAAACATACAAGTTTTATAATTAAAACCAATAATTGTTTATTGATTGAAATTAGCTAATTGATAAAACAAAAACACTAACTCTTAAATAAAAGTATTCGAATATAGGATACTTATTAATTACTACGTAGCATTTGGATTTTGGTATACCTAATCATTATCTTTTGAACATTAATATTTAAAATCCAAATGAACTTTTAAAACATTCCATTTTTCACCAATAAAAGGTTTATTTGGTACACGCGACGACATTGTGAAGCTTTAAATTTCCAGTTTTAGCTGACCTTGCTTTATATACAGGCTTTTCCTACAATGGGAAGTTAGCATATACTGGGAATGCATAGCTTGACATGTCGTGCAAACGACTTCTAAAGATTGTAATGTAAAATATGCTGCAGAAATGTGTTGGCAAATTCTAATGTTAATTTAGCAAAATTTTTCAATAACCATTAAGCTGAATAATAGATCGATAAAGTTATTTATCTAATAAACTGGACCAGCCTAAATATCCCAAAGTGTCAATAGATATAAAATTAATTGTGTTATTAATTGCTTCATTATAGCACGTTAATAGATCCGCTTTTTAGGACAGAACTGTATCACATTTTTTTTTACGTTTTGTGTGATAAATCATAAAACAATTTCCGTTGGGTTTCCAGAGCTTTTCTGAGCGTCTCACATAAATTATTTTGTTTGGACAAGATTTAATTTAGTTATGAAAGCTTGAGACCTAGGGAGTTTCGAGTTGTAGGTATACTATAGGTCGTAAGTTCGAACCCAGGGCAGGCACTTTACTTGGGTGCGTCTTGTATAAGTACATTATTTTATCACCACTGCTTTCTAAACGGTGACGGAAAACATCGTGAGGAAACTGACATGTCTTAGAACTTAACATTTGAGAATACTCCCTTCTCACAGAGAGGAGGCCTGTATGCCTGCAGTGGGCACATTATAGGCTGATTATGATGAATGAAAGCTTATGATATTTTGTATTTAGTTAAATAACTTATTCAATAATATGATTGTATAGCTTGGCAAACCCATCACATCAAGGTAGACACATTTAACTACTTTCCTTGACCCTTTCATATACCTATTATGAGATGATGTCTTTGAGATTATAGGATAGCACCATATATTATATACCCTATATATCCTATTGACACGATGCAGAAATAGGTACAATTTATATGTCGATGGCTATAAGGGCAGGGGAAGAGACTATAGAAACGATGGATGGACTGTGTAAAAGAAGATATGGCTAGAAAGGGGGTGAAAACCGAGATGACGACTAATGGGGAGGTATGGAAGAAAAAGACATGTTGCGCCGACTCCAAATAAATTCGGTTACGGGCAAGACAATGATGATGAGCATAGGTGCAATTAAATTGAAGCAGCAAATGACTTACATCGTCTAAACACTGCTTAGATGGTGCTACTTTTATTGGTGCTTCGATTGCCAATTAAATCGCACTGCCTATCTTCTATCCACACACAATCCATCGTCTATGCAGGATCCCTGCATCCTGTAGAGTTTTAGTTCATTAATATTTATTCATCATCAACTTTTCGAATGACTTGGCCATTTAAGTACGTTTTCTGTAAAGACATTGTTTGAAAATCTTTGCATATCTTTCTGCATCTTTATTCGCGACGTTCATCTCGTGTACGTCATATGGAAAGGGGGGAATGCATCATAGCGGGACAGGCCGTGTTCATGTAAATGCATGTGCCATGAACGGTTTTATGGTTACCCTCGTTATAGGACAATTAGCTGTCATCGCCGCTTCTCACTCCGCGGAGATCGGATCGAGATGCGAGAGGTGTGGAGTCATTATTTGAAAAAAAAACTTTTATTTGCATAATAAACCTTGTGTCTAAATTCCTAGGTTAGTAACAATCGTTCCATTTAAACTACTGGTATTCAGCTGCATCTGATCCGACTTGAAGTCGACCCGAACATAGTTGGAAATTAAAGGCAGATTGATTTTTTTCTAGGTTTACTTATATGGAATTTTTTTTACGTCTTGATTAGATTTTTACGATTGTACTAGACCAGTAAAACTTGTATTGCTAAAGTTACAACCCGATTTGTAATGAGACCGGTATGTTTTTTTCATCATTACGTGTCTTTTGTGTAAGTGCATATTAAAATATTATTTTAGTATTTTTATAGTTAAAGGACCATTCCACACCACTCCTGTTCAGTCTCGCACGGGCGGACTCGGCGGGCGGCGGCGCCTCGGTGACGTCATCGCGGCGGCTCCTCAGATGCTGTTAGTGCGACTTTCGCGACACATCATCATGACAGGACACTTCTAGACGCCCTAGCTAATGAACTCGTGTGCTAGGAGGTCTGACAGTTCATTTATAGCACCTAAATAGGAGATGGTTGCTTTATTGTTTGCAAGACTAAGCTTTGAAAGCTTTCAGGAAATCGCGCACATTTCGTATAAGATTTTTTTTCGACCGCGTGGAGGTCGGATATTATCGTAGGTATCATTGGGATAAAATGTTTCAAACCTAGGTCATGGTTTACCTGAGTGCCAATTCCTGTTAATCCATTGAAGCATGAAAGAGAACAGAACGACAGAGTTACTATTGCATTTATATGAAGTATTGATTTTCTGTGCAGCACATATGTATAGAACCTATCCATAATGGTCTCAGAGTATTTGATGGACCTGTAATTGTGTGATGGCAAAGGACACAGGAGTACAGGAGACGTACACTGAGTAGTAGTGTATGGACGATGTCAGAATAGCCTACATAAACTCAAGGCTTCCAGCATGATGTCTTACACCGTTATTGATGACAAAAGTACCTACCAGGGAAGTAAAATTTTTTTTTTAACCTTTAACCACCTTGTATTTTGATAATATCACTATTAACTTAACTAGTTACTAGATATGACGTAGTACAGCCAATAAGAAGGTCTTAAGCACTTTCAAATTAGTTTTCAAAACCTTTTAACTTATACAACTTTTTAGAGTTTCGGTCTGAAAGGAAAATCAAAACCTTTATGACCACTTTCTCTTTAATTAAATTAACAATCAAACTGGTTATATTTCCAGCCATGATTTCTCGAAAAGGGTGGCTTTTACCATACAAAAAAGGTTGACAAACAACCCTGTAATTGAAAGCTTTCGACCTACTTACCTTCTAGCTTAACTTCCTTTGTCACTAACAGTCACAAACAATGGAAATTTGCAACGATTGTAAAACTTTCAACTCTACATTAATTAATTATAATTAAGAAGTTTGTCGCTTTTAATAGGAACAAAAAGTGATGCTCTCTTGTTGCAGTTCAATTAATTTCAAGACTTCTTTGACAATCTGACGTTCCCACTGCTGGGACACAGACCTCCTCTATGTGAGAGGGAGTGGATCCACTACATGGGCACAATGTGGGTTGGTATATGTCACATGTCTTCGAATTTTCGGTTCCAGGTTACAATTAAAAACACCAAAGTGTTTCAAGCGAAACTCGAGTATCTATCGATACTTTACTTGATACTTTTATTCCGATACCTACTACTAAAGAATTAAACATCGATACTGTTGATTCAATACCTCTAGTTCCCCTTACTTTTAAGCTCGTCACCACAAACCGCAGCTAATGGTTATATTTAGCGATCAAAAGCACTAATAAGGTGTTGGAGAATTCGGTAACGAATGTGATAAATGATATCGCTCAGTATTCGATTACCCGACGCGACGTGGGGCGTGAGAAACAACACGTCTTTGGGCGATATCTCGTGTTTCAACCTACTCGTGTTAGAAATGGAGTGGTCCTCTTGGATCCACTGAGTATGAACAATTTAATTTGGTTTTCCAAATTCAGACTATTTCGCCAGCAGACTAACTTGCAGAAAATTAATTTCAAGCTAATTTTTATTTTATGGGGGCGGCCAGGTGGGTGGCATTCTACAGAAGACCGTGAAGAAGATCTGGATGAGATTTGCACAGACTAGGGAAGCATGCGGCGCGAAAGGGAGGAGGCTGATACTCAGCAATGGGTGGAACAAGGTTGCCAATGATGACGATGATAATTTTATAGGATGGTACAAAACAGAAAGAAAAGAAAAAAAAATCTGCGCAATCAAAACGTACAGACGCCAGCACATCAACCTACTACAATCTGTCAAATTTCTTTGATAGATTTTCAACTTTATCGGTAAAGTAAAAAGTTCAAAGTTGATTGGGAAAATTTGACAGTTTCGCGTAGGTTGATGTGCTGGCGTCTGTACAATAAAAATGAAAAAATACATAAAATATACACATACAACGTAGTCAAAAGCCTCGTCCTCAATATAGAATAATATACATAGATGCGAATATTTTTAACATAGTTAATTTACATCATACACATTAGGATTTAGGAAATGCAATATATTCCTAGAATAATAAACGTTTCATCTGCTTAGCCTTTTTCCAACTATGTTGGGGTCGGCTTCCAGTCTAACCGGATGCAGCTGAATACCAGTATTTTACATGGAGCGAATGCCTATGACTTCCACAACCCAGTTACGAACACACAACATAACGACTGTCAAAGATTCACAAATGACAGCCGGGATTAACGGCTTAACCTACTTTTTGAGGCACGGAAGGGTCTTGGTTTGCAGAGAATATTAATAATAGAATAATAAATTATCTGTGAATAATGTGGACAATCAGTTAAGACAAAAACTCTAACTACCTAGCTCTCGTGGCCGATAAAATCTTTATTATTGTCTTTTAAGATTATTCCTCTAAATATTATAAACAATTAGTTTTTTCAAAGTAGGCAGAAAAGCACAAGCTATTATTTAGAGCGATCGATCAGCCTCCAATAGATCGCCGATATGATAATATTGCTCAAGTTACATTGTACCTAATCTGTATCTGTAATGCTATTAAATCCTATGCGAATTCTATGAATTTTATTGATACCTGTTGATATCAATAAAAATAACAACTATACTAGACTACATATTTCACTATTCGTATGAATCTGATGACCACATGGAAAGTGCATGGTGCGGTGGTGCCTGAAACCTTTTGGCAGTTTGACACTTTCAAGAATTCCAGATTATTTAATTAATCGGTAATAATTTGCAAAATATTACAAACCAAAATCCAAGTTATTGCACAGTTAAATTTCAATAAAAACAGATATATTTATAATAAGGAAGAAATAACAATAGGAAACACACAAAATAACTTACAAAACAAGTTAAACTAAAAAAAAATAAAGACCCAATCTTAAAATCACACTCGAGTGTCGATGCCGAGCATTCAGCATTGCGAGCGCGCGTTACATTTCTATGGCGCGACCTGAATCAATGACACATGGGGAGTTAGAATGCGAAAAATCCGTGTCTTCGCGGTCTAAGTTGGTATTTAGGCACAGAAGAAACAAAAAGTCTCACAAGCTAATTACCTACTAACAAAATAATCTCCGATTTGAAAACAAATGGGTGGAAAGCAATCAAGCGCCTCATCACCAATGGACATCTGTAACGAAAGAACGAGTTTGCTTTACATCCTTGAGACAATGGTATATAAAATATCTGAATCTCCTGCAAATTCACCGGCACCCTTATTCTTAAAATATGTAGGATCGTAGTCATAGGTGCTTTGCGGCAGAAGTTGGTGTGGTACCTACGCACCAAATACAAGCTGGATTCAAAAGGCAGATGATGTCGTGATGAAAACTGCTGGAAACGTAGATACCTACGTTTCCAGCAGTGGACTACGATAGTCTGAATATATTGGATAGTTTCAACGTTAATGGTACAAAGTGGCAGAAACCTTTTGTCCACAGAAACGCTAGTGACTCTGCCGCTCACGTGTCGAGTGACGATCAATTATTGTGGCCAAGTAAAGCAGACTACAAACAACTTGGGCGAACAACAAAGGGATTAGTTTACCGAACAACTAGCAGGAAGGAATCGACTGTGTTGACACACTGACCGCTCTAGTGTCATGTTCTTGCAAAGGTTTGATTTTTAGTGCTGGTACGAGTATTTGCACGTGAATTATTTTGTGCAAGAATTTGCTTGGCAATGAAAAATAAAAATAACAGTAAAGGCTGTGGGGTAATTGATACACTCACAATGTCAATGCTTTTCGTTTTGATAATAATTCAAAACAATCATTGATTTATTTATGTTGTACCTAGACAAACATCCTTATTGCGTACATTTCTTTAAAACACTTGGATTCGGGATCAGGTTTTGAAGAAAATGCCTAATCCATTGCTTTATAGGTTTGAAAAGTTCGTCTGTTCAATCGCAATGAGCGTAGCTGAACTGTAAACATGAAAGGAATTGCGAACAATTGTCATTTTATGTGCATAAAGCAATTACCCCACATAAATAACGAAGCAATGAATTAGGAATTTCCTTAAAAATCGTTCGGGTCGTGATGGTTACGCAATTAGGGTGCTGGTCTAAATAATCAGTGAGTTCACCGTGTTCTAAATATTTTGATTAAACTAATCAATGCGTGTTTTCTTTCTCAGACTAGAGTAGCCGAGTCTATTTTTAATAGAGTGGGTATGATGAATTCCTATAAATATTTGCAGGTAATTTTGCATTTTTTTACAGCTGATAATTCGCACTAAAATACACTCTTAATAACACCTTTGATCAATTTACTAGACAAGAAACAATAGACAATTAACAGAATGAGGTCGAAGCTCTTTCTCCTAGACTTTGCTCTATGAAAATGAGTGCAACGCCCTATATTTTAACTTCTACATTTTCAGACACGGTTCTTCATAGTTATGTGAGTAAGTAAATATTTTTATGGTGAATTATTATGTGTTAATGTACTTTAAGCAGTCCTGGAAATTGTTGTTTGAATCCGGTTTCTTTTTCATGTAACGGGTAGTTTTTCCGTAGTTAATATACTTATACCTACCTACGTAGTTATGTACTTTACCTGTAATGAAAAAAAAGCGAATTGCTTTTAATTTTTAAGCATTACGATATAGTATATTTTCTTTTTATGACCCATAAGATAAATAAAGCACCAGAGAACGAACCGAAGTTACCGACATAGCTTGCAGAGTAAGCAAGCTGAAGTGGCAATGGGCTGGCCATGTTTGTCGAAGAATTGATGGCCGGTGGAGCAGACGACTAGAATGGAGACCGCGTTTCGGCAAGCGTAATGTTGGATGCCCCCAGCCGGCACTTCACATAAACTTTCAAGCCCTTGTTTTTCGAAATGAATGAACCGATTTGACAGGAGGATTCAAAGGTCTAAAAAGTTACTTATTTAAAAAAAGATAATGGGAAAATTATTTACATCATCGGCTGATTATGATTCCTGACAGCGTAGTGTTTACAGGACGTGCACATGCACATTTACTCCAAAGCCTTATAATAGCTGACTGTGTAAATTTATATAGGTGTGCCAATTTTTTGCACAGATCATTAGGTATTTAACCAGAGCTCTGTGCTTTCTTTCTAAAACACATCCATTAAAATTTCCTATGTCTAACATTGGAACTAATGAATAACTTTAAATTAACGTACTCAAGTTAATTAGGTATGAAGGTAGATAGATAGGTATGAAGATACTGAGATTTTATGTATTTAGAGATAGAGTCTCTTATCCAAAGCACTCATTCAATAAGGTATTATATGCTGACACATTCCTGACAGCGTGGTGTTTACAGCACGTGTCTATGTGTGAAAGTTATAGCATGTGTAACAATCGTGTACTATTAATTGACACGTGTGTTTACGCTTCTGCTTCGAATCGGAGGTGTTAAGGAAAAATGTGTTCGTTAGTATTGTGCTTTGGTCATTGACGGGAGGGCTCCGTTATATTAATTTATGATTCGACTATTTTTTAGGAGACTTTTTTTGGGTGTTTGATTAAAGAATGTATTAATATTTATTTATTTACTAAGGCACCAAGTCCCAAAACAAATCACAAATACCTACATAGAATTCGAATTAGTACACCATAGAAATAGAATACATTCAAAACAATCATTAAAATTTAAATAAAAACATTAAAACTGAATAGACATTAAAATTAAATTATTATAATAGTTTTCTACTAAATTCTATTCTGTTTTGTTCTTACTTTTGGCTATCCTCAATTTACAATGAAAACTGCTAATTTTCTTTGTTATGTTGTGGAATCAAACATATATAAAACTAAAAGAGCTAGAGAATCAATTAAACGTAAACTTAATACGTATTATTTAATTATTGTAGAAGATAATATTGTAATGTAGGTCGTTGGTAATCCATAAATAAATAAATACTTACTCGTAATAATAGTACGAAATCTTTATTAAAAAGATTTCATGCTAAAGGTATCTTGTCATTACTCCTAGAAGTATCGAGGATAAATCATCACAGTTTGGAGTACATAGCTAGAACTCAAAACGCATGCAATCTGAAATGAAGTTTCATTAAGAAAAGAAAAAATACTCTACTTGCATTTTTAAAATCTTAAAGATCTTTTGAGAGGAAATTAATGTAGACACTGACAGATTGACAGGAAACGAAATACTTGATGCGACGCGACGCGACACAATACTTGCGAAATGAATCTATATTGGCACAAGTGTGTTAAATTCAGTAATATTGAATTTCAGATGTTCTGTCTATTACATTGTCATTGCCAATGACAATAAAAGTTGATGGCGACATTTTAGATCTTCAACTGATCAAAAGTTTTGTTGGGTGCGGAAGTGTTTTGTAATAGGATACAAAGCAAGTATGTTGTTGTTCTTTATACGTAATGTTTTTTTAAATAAAACATGTTTGGAAATAAAACAGTAGGTAATGATAATTATTTAGTGACGTATCTACCATTTATGGTATTGTACGTCAAAACTTAAGCGACATTCATTAAAGGAATTAATTTCCATTTTACAACGAAAATTGATGAAGTATGCATATTTTACATTAGGAATTTCGACGGTAGGTACTAGGTACATACATAGGTGTGCGTCGCGTACCAAAGTAAAATTCTAGCAGAATTTATGGCCGGTTCATACGAGAAGCGGTCATAGTCGACGACAAGGCGCGTTAGTGTTAGGACGCGCCGCTCGACAACCCGACGCGAAGAGCACGCGGAAGGCAACTTGCACGCATTCGATCTAGTGATAAACATAATCGTCCCAAAAAAACACTAAAAACTTTTTGTTGGTTTTCGTTTTATTGTTGTTCGAAATTCGAAACATAGACACGACAGTCTGTCTGTTTTTTTTAGTTTGTGAATGAAACAGTGAATGATTTTTCCAGTGACCCGTAATTGAAAGGTTAGTATGTTTTTCCATAAATTGACATTGTTCCAAACAATACACTGTTGAAAATCATCAATGGAAATACGTCGATCGCTAGCTAGACATGTGCAGAGTTCAACGTATAACCTTAACCCTCTAACGAAAACAATACGACGTTGGAGAATGTATTTACATTTTCACGTAGTTATGAATTAAAATTAATTGACAACTGACATTTTTAATGGCGAATATTCCTAACCACAGAGAACTGATGTCTTCAGATTGAAATCTCACGGGAAGTGGCGTGTAATTAGCATCAAATAATAATCTACAAAACTGTGAACTGTAGCATAGACGATTAAAGTCTATCATATTTAATTAATTAATGGGATTCATTCATTAAAATGTAAATTTATTCAAACGACTTATCAGCAAATTGACATGTGGTAGGTAGGTATCGATATTTCCAATCGATAGTTTTTATCGGATCATTTTTTATCGATCAGCTGTGTGATCGATAATGTTTACGTCAATTTCCCTTGCTATAATTTTTATATTACATCGATGGTTTTTTCATACGGTCGTTTGCCTATTATTGATTCCTATTGGTCCCTAATTAATGTTTGATCGTTTTTTTGCGCTTTTTGTGATCATAAATGAGATGTCATGACTTTATATGTCTAAATTGATATAGTTATCAGTGACGTTGTCATTTATGATGACTTGAAGTATTTCTGGTCAGGACTCAGGACAATGACTCGATTCGATGGAAAAAAGTAGCGAACAATTATTTCTTGTTGTGTTATTAGATAATAATAATGTGTCTATGACGTATGTATTGTGTTGTGGTATTTCATTCAATGCGACTTTCAAAATATTATAGTCGTGGTATGTACTTCCTACTTAGTAACCGTTTCGTTTTTTTTCCAAACTTTTTTTCTGATACAAGCGCAGACATTTCAAGCGGTGATCTGAATGAGTTGACCAAATTGAAAGGCTGTTTTTTTACGCATAACTTTATGACATCAGTTACGTAGGTAGGTACTGTCTGTAAAATGGGTAACTAACGGTTCTAGGCAATGAACAGAGTGTCGTCAAATAGCTTTGGTCTCTGTTTAAGAGACAAAGTATGTACCTACGTTTTTCATCAGTTTGTGTAATATTTGGTAACTACATAAGTTTTAGTAATATATTTGTAAAGTATTTACATAATTTAAAAGCTAAATTTGTTGATGTCCTGTGATTCTTTCCCTTTTCTTTTTTATATTAACAAGTTATCACTAGTATATTCTAAATTTAGATATAATTTATTACATACACAAGTACTTATATAAAATAGGAGAGAAAAGAATCACAGGACATCTAAAAATATTGCTTTTTAAATTATGTAAATACTTTACAAATATATTACTAAAACTTATGTGGCTACCAAATTTTCCACAAACTGATGAAAAAGTTTGAATGCACTTTATAAAAATAGAACATTCTGAATGACTTACTTAGCTACTAGAAATACATTAAAAAAAAAATTGTGTTCTATTTCTTCAGACTACGTTTTATGTTGGTACAGTTGCAATACTTACTAGTACCTACTTAACATCGTAAACAAAAGTTGTTTATATTTCCTTTTCTTCCGTTCTCCACTACCTATGTAGTTGTTAAATAATTTCTTAGCTCTCACAATTAACACCACGCTCGATGACGTCACCGCTTGCTACCATTATGAATCATAAATGTAAGCATTTCTTGCTTAATTAACATACTTCGATAAAACTCGACTAACAAAACTATACCTACTTATCTAAACTTAGAACAGTTTTTTAGTAATTCTGCGGGATAATTGCATAACACACGTGTATACAATGGCAATGCCTTTCAATTTGACAGTTCAACAACATTCATTGCGTTATTAACGTTATTGAGCAGACGAAATTTTCAAACATATGAAGCAATGGATAAGCAATTTCTGTCAAAAACTTTCGGCTTGTGATTGAAAGTGTGATATGCAGTTGCTGATGAAGTTATTAAAACTAAGATTAACACACTATTATTGTAGGTCATCTCGCAATATTACACCAAAGCCGTAAATTATTTAGATACTTATGTACTTAATAAGATAAGCAATCCAAAAAATGTTTACATTTTAAGTCCTTATATCCGTATCTGGTGCTCAGATTATTATTTAATATCACTCTGGCGATTTAATGAAGTCAGAGAAGACGGATTACGTAAATATTTCCCTCGCTAAAGTGGCTGACTGACACTACTGACGATGTGGATAAAATATCACGCTGGCGAGTATTCGAAACAAATGTTTTCGATTCGTCAGCGTTCGTGCAACGTGCGAGCCTCCTGGCGATGTATGCAATCACATTTATTTCCGTCGAGCACAGCCCTGCAGCTTGTATGGATGTGAATCGATACGATGCTCTTTATTAACTAGCTTTTAATTCGACTTTGTCCGTGTACATTTCCGGTTTTTGCGTACGAAGTTCAATATTTGTTGCATCCTTAGGAAAAATTGTGGATTTTAGCAAACTCCAATTGAAAAATGTTTGATTTTAGAAAACTGTAGCTGATATTTTTTTAGAAACATCCACCCGATGTGCGGTGTCAATTTAAGAAAGGATTTTTTCAAATTTGATCGCTTCTTTTAGTGATTTAATTTTGTATCCTCTGTTTTGTCTGTCCGTTATTCACGGATCTGCTTTTACCAATAGATATTTGTAATTGGTTCCATTAGCCGTTTGCACTGCAGTGTCCTGTGACATGTTTTAGGGCCGACCGATAACGCTATCGTCGGATGGTTTAACGGGCCCGATCGTGTGATTTTTCTATTGGGTTCACTTTGCATGTAGGTCGCTCGGTTACGATGTGAAGCGATAAGCTGCGGTAACTGTGATATGAAAGGGCAGGTTGCGTCTGAGCATTCACGCGTGCTATGTAGATTTAGTTTTAATTTTTTCAAGGTTGACAATGTAATTTTTTCGCGTAAGTAAATATTTTGAACAATCGACTGCTTTGTGTAGACATGCCTTATTACTAAAGGTCTTTAAGGTCTGCCCTATTGGTCTAGTGGTCGCAAGCGCTACTGATGAACATTAGGTCCTGTATTCGATTCCAGGTCGGGCAAAGTGATATTTATGGGTTTTTCCATCTGGAATTTCTCAGTAGCAGAACGGAATTTGCATTTGTGCCCGGTTGATGGCAATAGGCTTACCCCCTGTTATATGGGACTTCAACACATAACTGGCAAAATGTCGTTGTCGGTACTATAGGCTTGTATATTTGGGGGAAGCCTATGTCCAGCAGTGGACGCCTTTCGGCTGAAATGATGATGATGAGGTACTATAGGTACAGCTCTGCCTAACTATTCAGGAAATACAGGAGAGGTGTTATCTTAAATGTATCTTACCATTGACATTTCGATGCCAACGGTGCCATTCGATGCATTACCTAGAGATGGTATTACAAACATAATAAAAATAGAAGTGCCTTTATGAAGTCGTCGTAATAATTCAAAAATCTGTCAATTGGAGAACTTGCAAGATCGCTTATTAGCAGCCTGATCTTGAAAGACGTTTGCAGATTAATAAATCAGTTCATTCTCCAATTTAGAGACTTGTAAATTATTACGTTGGTTTTATATAGACACCTCTATTAAGTTTGTCTGTTCCCCATTTATCTGACTGTCTTATTAATTTATTAATACAGTCATGATTATTGTAGCTTAATAACATACTTTAAAATAAATCACAAATATCCTTAGGCTAAATACACTAAAAACTGTCCATTTTAGACATGCTACTTTGAACCTGTCTCTCCTAAAGTGATCTTTTTATTTTTAAACTCTTTAAAGTTAGTGATTAATGGTTCTCGTCCTGCTGTAAGGCAAATACGTTAATTAGTAACAATATTTTACCGTTTAAATGACAACGTTTAGATTTCGTTTCCTTGTTTGGAACGTTTGATTTGATTTTAAGAAATATAGAGATGTAATCATAGACTTATAAAAAAAGATGGACTCCGCGCCACGCATATCGAAAGTGAAGCACAGTAAGTATGCCGGGACCGCTTGTACAAACACGCCTAACGCTCACATTTACATTATAGTATGCCGACCGGCCGCCATTACGTGACACGACAGCGTCAATCGTCAATCACGCACACATAGATCGGTAGGTACGGTGCTTAACTTTCGATTTGCGTGGCGCAGAGTAGATCTTTTTTTATAAGTCTATGGATGTAATATGAGGTAGGTAATTTATCTAAAATCAAACTAATTAAGATACGTAGACGAGGTTTAAAAAAATATAGTACTTACTTAATTTTTTTTTTTAAATGCCCTTTGTTATGTTTTTAAAAATGAATGACTGTGCTCTAAAGTGAATTAGAAGGTAAGTCTTTCAATATTCATCCCGCTAATTGCAATAAAATCTTTCAACTTTTTTAGTTTTTACTGATTCTTACTGGACCTAGTAGATACGTGCAGGTTTTATCGTCACCGAGGACGGAAATTTAAAACCGTCTTCATTTCCCAAATTTTATTTAAAGAAAGAAAGAAAGAAAAAACGTTTATTTGCGGTGAACATGACGCAAAAAAAGAACATAAACACAAAAAATAATAAAAGGTAGTATTTCCCTGTGTTATCGTAATGCCGTGGACGTAATAATATCGTCACGTTAGAAATTAAAAAGCGCACATTCACTGTCATCGACAGTAACATGAAACCAAAAGTGCGTTGACATTACGTAACAAACGTAAAAAGAATGTATTTTAATTAACGTAATGTCTTGAGTTATTTGCGTTGTGAATTATTTTTAGATGAACTAGTTGAAGGATTGAAATGGTCAAATTGGACACGAGCAGATTACGTAACGAATGCGAAGAGTTTATTGGAATAACAGTCCTAACGACATTGAACTCTGCAGAGGAGACGGTTTATTTCTTGTGATCTGTAAATTTTTTTTTACTGAAAAGTTTTTACTGTAGGTAGTATAATTTCGTCTAGTGATAGTGACAGTTTGACACTGGCCGGAAAAATTTTTTTCTTTTCCCGACATATTTCTCGATTCTAATTTCAAATCGTTTTCTTTTTTATTTGATTATCGCTACTAACTTGATTAGTGCGGTCCGTTAGAATACCAGTTGTCATTTATTTATCTGAAACCAGAATCTATCGTCGATTAAAATGCAATGTCGGTAATCACTTATCAATCTATAACCAATTACTCACCCATGGCTATATTTTCACGCCATTTTTATTTCTTAGAAATCGTACTGTGCGTGTAAGCTGTGTTGATTCGAAAATTATGATTGCATTCAAAAACTTACATCTATTTCACAACGCGCGTAGGTATGAAAAGTGTAAAAACAACTTTTTAAACTTCTTCATGATGTGTTGTCACTCGATGATTTTCAATCGATGGATAGAAACTAAAATTGTATTCAAACCATTTTAAACTTTACCGTACAATTTTGTAAGTCTGTTATTGCAATAGTAGTTACCGTATCGATACCGGTAGTAATTGAAAGGTGGACAACTATTGTAATTAGAAAAAAAAAACCCGTAAAACGTCGAATCAATAAAGATTCCACGTATAGACCACTTTCGTCAGGACTGGATGTTTTTGCTTGGAATAACATAATTGGTTTGAGCAAGTCTATATTAATCATTAGACGATTGATACATAGAAAACTTTTATTTAAAGCGATTTTTTTAATGTAAGTTGCCAAAGACATAAGACAAATACAACGTAGAAGTACACGACTGTATTATTTATTATTTGTAAAAAAAGAAATAAAAATAATACAAGATTTTTATAGTTTTTGTTCAGTTATAGACTGAATAAGATTATCTCATGTTTTGCCACTACCTAATTAACATTGTCACCTACCTATACAACGTACTTTTTGCCGTTTATGATAAAAACTCTGAACAGTTTTAAATTCCGGCTACCTACGGCGAGCCGCAAAAATTTCAACAATGAAATGGCATTTTTTTTCGAGCTTTTGATTCTCCACGTTTGAGCCATTTGATTCTTCGCTTTATAATATCACTGTACTAAAATCAATCTGCCTAGCCTTTTTTCAAGTATGTTGCGATCGGCTTCCAGTCTAACCGGATGCAGCAGAATACCAGTATTTTACATGGAGCGAATGCCTATCTAACCTCATCAACCCAGCTACTGGGTAACACTACACCCCTTGGAAAAAAATGGGGCTTCTGACTACCCGTAACGACTGTCAAAGATCTTTGCATGACAGCTGAGACCAACGGCTTAACGTACTTTCCGAGGCATGGAGGGGTTCTGACATGTAAAGGATGGTCACCCATCCACGAACCGGCTGCGGCAAGCATAGCTTCACCTTCGATCGACACGTGCGGTTGTAACTATTTAGCCACGAGCCCCTGTATCACTGTACTATGCACCTAATACGTTACGAAATCGCGTCTGCTCTCCGATGGAGTATATTTTTCTAACAATCTATTTGTTTACGAGATGGGAACTACATAGATAACCCAATTACGTTCGCTTATCGCACAATGTATTAGAATATTTTCTTCAGTGCGTTCTTACGACAGTAACATGAATGAGATGTTTGTTTTCTGATCGCTATTCATGTTCTTAATTTTGTTTTTATTATTAAACTAGCTGTGCCCGCGACTTCGTTCGCGTGGATGTCGGAAAACAACAGGTAATGTGTCGCTTAGGAAAGGTGTAATTGCCACTCCTTCATTGAAAAGGAAGAATCATCAGATCTTGCCTGGTAACGCTTTCCTTACCTAGGGTTCGCTACCACGGCCCTTTCGACTGCAATCACTGCGTCTTCATGGTTCATAATGACAATGCGACGAAGTGTCACTTTGATTTTTGAGAATAAATTAAAATAAAAGCGCCTGCTCGAGGCTGATTATCTAACCAAACAGCCATAATTATGTCCATTAACGGTATTCTAAGACAGACGCAAAATAAAATTTTGATTTTACGTCTGTCTTAGAATACCAACTTGTAAAATAATATCATCATTTTATCTAAAGTATATCTGAGATTAGTAGGTGAAGTTTGAAGTTAGTTTTTCTAAGTCTTGGTTTCTTCTCTGTGGTAAATTTAGAATTTCTTAACTTGGTATTGAAGATATCATATATACCTACCAATATTATGCCTCATAAAGCATCGAGATATCTAGATGATAAAAGGAAGAATACATTAATGGCTTCTACATAAAGTTGCCCGTGTAAAAAGCAACTCATTAAACTTTGGTTATATTTGACACCGGCCGCCATTTAAACTACGAAGATGAAACCCATGAAAACTTTAGACATAACTTTAACCGACTTCCATAAAAAACCCTAGAAAGTGCAAAATAACCTTAGTTTGGGAAGACGTTGCGCGTTGGCAAAAAATTACAGACTTCTGAAACCAAAGGTCTATTGCACTTTGAAGTGTGTTTTTAAGTCGGTTGTATTTTATTTTATTTCACACAAAGTCGTGTAAGTTTACATTGAAAACCATGAAAACGACACACATGATAAAAAAAGAAAAAGAAAATTGCAGCCGCCATCTTCGATTTTCATTTTGACGTCACAATCGGCTTCAGCACTCTCGAAAACCATGAAAACGACACACACTACCAATTTTTCGATTTGCAGCCGCCATCTTGGACTTTCATTTTAAACAATACTGAAACGGTTTACCAACAGTCGATTGGTCCATGAACCGTTGGTCAACACCATTAACTTTTCATCCAAAGGACTTGTGACCCACGAACGTTTCCCCAACAGAACTCTACGTCAGTGAATGCTTAACCAACAGAATGTTTTGACCAATAACTTTTCACCCAAAGAACATTTGGCCCATGTCAAATAGAACTTAGGATGCAAGGGCGAGCGAAGCGAGCTCGGGACTTGGGGCACCCCGACTCGGACAGGTAGGGTTCGAAGGGATAATCGGCGGCTCAAGTGAGCGAGCAAAGCGAGCGAAGGGCACCCCGAGGTTAGGCTTGGTTAGGTTACTTTATACCCTTTTCACAGAAATAAAGGACTACGTCTTATTATTATTTTACTTTCATCTTTCCCGGCGTCTGTTGGCCTTGTTCTTTGGGTGAAAAGTTATTGGTCAAAACATTCTGTGGGTAAAGCATTCACTGACGTAGAGTTATGTTGGCAAAACGTTCGTGGGTGAAAAGTCCTTTGGAAAAAAGTTAATGGTTTAAAGATAATGTTCACCAACGGTTCATGGGCCAATCGACGGTGGGTAAGCCGTTACAGTTTCATTTTAAGCTCACTATTGGCTTCAGCACTCTCAAAAACCAATAAAACGAAACCCATAAAAACAAAATTGCAACCTCCGTTTTGGATTTTCTTTTTGACCTGCCCTATCGGCTTCAGCACCTTTTAAATCTATGAAAACGACATCTATGACAAAAAATCAAAACAAAATTGCAGCCGCCATCTTGGATTTTCATTTTGACCTGACTATCGGCTTCAGCACCCTCGAAAACTATCAAAACGACACCCATGACAAAACATTTAAAAAAAATGGAGCCGCCATCTTGGGTTTTCATTTTGACCTGACTATCGACTTCAGCACCCTCAAAAACCATGAAAACGACAAACATGATAAAAAAAAATTACAGCCACCATCTTGGATTTTCATTTTGACCTGACTATCGACTTCAGCACCCTCGAAAACCATGAAAACGACACCCATGACGAAATAGTTAAAACTTTAGGCAACCGCCATCTTTGATTTTCTTTTTGACCTCACTTACCGGGGTCAGGATCCTCGGAAACCATGAAAAATAGCTCTCTCTCTCTCTGTGTGTGTGTCTCTTTCTACCTATTACTTTGAAAAATGAGGCATAACGATTTTTCGTTATTTGACGATTTCTCCCTTAGAACTCCTACCGCAAGCTCCTTAGAAGAACTTCGTTAAAAAACGCTCTGCGTTACTCAACTTTCTATATCAATAATTATCCAACTTCTCTATCGCTCAGAACACCACATTAATTATTATTATCTTACATTATCCTCACTTTTTGTTTAAAATTATTATAGCGCCACAGGCGCCACTAAATAAACCATCAATGGAAAGCGATTTTGTTTAATATTATAATCATTATCATTACTTTTTAAAATAACATAGACATAAGTAGGTATCTGTGTTATTTCGTCATTTAAGTAAGCATAAACTAATAGGACGTGATTATTCACATCACAACAACAATATGTTTTCGTTAGTAGGTACTATATCGCGCCAATAGATGTCGTTACGTGTTACTAAAAAACGTAAAAAGTTGTTCTAGAATACTTTAAATTGATTATATCTTTTGATAGAGTGAACCGATTGCGATGAAATAAAAACTAATCACTGCTCCGAGTTCTACACCATATTTGAGTATAAAAAGTAACGGTATTGGTTTGGTACTTTTTACGTTGACCCTGTTCAAATCAATAATCTGGCACATCCAAACAGACAAACAGACAAACCGACAAACAGACAAAAATTCCAAAAATTGATGAAATGGCATCTGTTGGTTATCCTTTAACACCCCAACTATTTTTTTTGGAAATATTTTCAATGTACAGAAATGTCTCGTCTACAGATTTATTATATGTATAGAAGATATAGATGAACACGTAATTGTACTCACGTTTTAAATCACTGTTTATCAACAAGGATGATAATATTCAGCGAGATTGTCCGAAAGGGTTACCGCTACCCCGGAACATAAAGGGCTAAGGAAGGAACACGGATGGGTGTTAGTCAGTAAGAGTCTGACACTCCCTTCCGCTCCACCCAGAGCGGGAGGGGTCATTGGATGATTTCCTTTCCAAAAAAAAAAATACACTAAGATTTTAGATGATGGGTACCTATTGCTCTTAACATAATAAATAAGCTAATAGTTATTTATGCAACTGTTGTATCATAATCAGCCTATAACATTCCCACTGCTGGGACAAAGGCCTCCTCTCTGTGAAAAGGAGTGGGCCGTAATCCACCACGTGGGCCCGGTGCGGATTGGTAGATGTCACATGTCTCCTAATTTTTGGTTCTAGGACATATCGGTTTCCTCTCTATGTTTTCCTTCACCGTTTTGAGAGCAGTGGTGATGAAATAATTTAAACAAAGTAAAGCCCCTGTCCGGGTTCGCACCTACGACCTACAATTGTTGTATAATAAGAGGTATTCAAACACGAATGTGGGTTTATTACACGAGGCGAAGCCGGGTGTGACAATAGTATCACATGACTGTTTTAATTCCTAATTATGTACAGTTGCATACAAGACTTTATCTACACCCATGATATGAATCCTCTATACGAGTAAAAGGTTTTGAAACCATAGGTTATTGTACACTGTTGTAAGAACTCTATGTAAATTCATGGAAAATTGAATTGCTGAGTATCTAATACAAACAAACTATGTATAGGTAACAACAGATTTTTTTTTATTACGGCACTGGTTCTTTTTTCAAATTCATAAAGATACCACGAATTGAGTAGTGAGAATACCTCGGCTGTTTGATGAGTAAGTAGGGATCGAAAAAGCAAAGGAGTTGCATAATGAAATTTAGTACAACATTATAAGACTCGTTTGGATAATATTATGGTTACTATGACACTGGTTGTTTTAATGTTAGCAATAAGCTAACTGTTTCAGAAACTTTTATACAGTATTTATAGCGTGGGTGTTACTGTTACTGTTAGCCTGCATCACCCATGACTTCCAGTTCTTTCGATCCAGGGCTAAAGTGGGCCACTGGTCGATTGTGTTGTCCAGCTCGTCCCGCCATCTTTTACGGGGTCTGCCGCGACGCCTTCTAGCTGTGTCAGGGCTCCAAGTGGTGGTTATTTTGGCCCAAAGCTTATTGGGCATACGGCAGACGTGGCTAGCCCAGTCCCACTTCAGCTTAGCGGCTTTTTGAGCAACATCAGTAATCTGTGTTTTGGAACACAGTGTGGTGTTGCGAAAATGGTCTGTCAATTTGACGCCTAGAATACTGCGCTCCATTGCACGTTGGCAAACCTTGAGTTTGGACTTTTGAATGTTTGTCAAAGACCAAGTCTGGAATTCATAGGTCAGAATGGGAAGGATGCACATGTCCATAATTTGTCGCTTTAGTGTCAAAAGCAGATTTCCTTTTATAAGCTTTTTCATAGACCAGTAGCTCTTCCAGGCATTTTCGGTTCGTCTTAAGACTTCCTTGTCTTGTCTGGACTGGAAAGAGACTAACTGGCCCAAGTGGATGTATTCATGGACATATTGCAATTCCTCACCATTCACTCTGATTCTATATTATTTAGTGGTGTTTGACATCAGCTTGGTCTTCGACATGTTCATCGCCAGTCCTACATCAAGGCTTGCATCACTGAGTTGGTTTAACATAAGCTCCAGTTCTGTCGCCGTGGAGGAAAATACGACAATGTCGACATTAGCATGGGTGTAGACAAGAGTTATTTATGTCAACATAAATGTCATGTCATATTGCTATAATTCTTAGGTTATTATTCAGATTGTTTGAGGAAAACAATAAAATACGCCCTCATTAATAGACTAAATTGGAAAGGATTAAAACGGAATATGGAAGGCAAGGATATTCAAAATTAAAATAGATTAAGTACTTAAAATTCATAACATTCTCGATTTGATGAACAGTTGATTAACTTGACAGATTTATAGAGAGACTAGCAGCGCCCCGCGGTTTCACCCGCATAAGTCTCGATCCCGTGGGAATATCGGGATAAAAATAATCCTATGTCCTTTTCCGGGACTCAAACTATATACCTACCAATTTTCAACTAAATCGATTCAGCGGTTTAAGAGTGAAGAGGTAACATACAGACACAACTTTCGCATTTATAAAATTATAGTAAGTATGGATTTAAAAAAAACGTCTGCATGAGAGCTATATAAAAAATAAAACCATTTCAAAATTTACACAAATGGAACCCAGTCTGTATTTTGGTTCAATTTTACCGTAAACATATTGCTATAAAATCTACCAAAGAATCGACATCCATGTTAGGTTTCACATTTTTTATCTATAAGGTTTTTGTATTGTAGAGCGATCGTCAAGATCGCTCTACAATAGAAAAGCCTTATGAAGCCTAAAACGGTTATATTGACCGTAGCCTAATAGTGACGTCACGTGCTATCTTTTTACATGAACAGTTACAAAAGCAAGTTATTTCACTTAACGACTCGTGCAAAGATTACGTGTAATAACGCAATCGCATATTTACTTGAGCTAAGACCGTCAAAAGGAACATCAACAGTAGAGATAACGAGTTACCTAACACTGTGTAATCTGCATTTTAATCGGTCAGTGATACCGAATGAATCATAAAATTGTCTATGAAAATATTTGCGAAATATTCTAAAAAGTTTTTATGGCGTGTCACTTTTGAAATGAGAACAATAATTTATAGAAGTACTACCTAAGTAGATTGAATAGCTACATTAAATTAGAATTAAGAGCATAAAATTTATACAGATCCTGTAAAGAATTTTTATGGTTATATTAATATTTTTTTATAGAAAAATTCAATGTCACAAAGTTATAGTTTTTTTAAAGTTCAATGCCTTGTCTATAATTTATATCTGATTTCTTGTAACCTTGTAAAAATCTAAGAGCACATATTTATTTAAATCAGCAATGTTTTGTTCAAAACACAACTCATGGTCTAACTCAGATCAACGATTGATCTGAATTAGGCCGTGCTTAGTTTTCGTCATTAACATAATAAGAAAAGTCATAGCTCTCTCATAAATTTTCCAAAATCACCTCTAGGTACAAATAAAAAATCGCCTTTTATTGGTCTCGCGAAGATCGCGTGTCAAATGTCTATGATTCTGCCATGCCCCGCCAACTCAATCGATTTTATGAACCTGCACAACATATCGATAAAAAAAAACAAGGACATAGTAAAAACACACATCATATCCTTTATCCTTTATCATTAGTATTCGACCTGCTTATTTTGAAATATAAATTAATAAAAGATAAAATCAAATTGTATTATTCCTTTTATTCTTATAAAAATACAACACGCACGCTTTTCCAAAAAAAATGGAAGGAATAATAAAATGCCAGAAATAAATATTTATTTGTTTTTGGCAAAAAATACGTGTTCGATTTAAATAATAAAATAATGTAGCACGCGCCTAAACTGTAAAAATGATTCTGATTATCAATATTATCTATAATATTAGTGTTAGTTGTTAATTTAATTCTGAAAACCACGGTTCTATTTTAATAAAAAACTTAATTTATGATCACCTAGGTGCGCCCCGCGGTTTCACCCGCATAAGTGTCGATCCAGTGGGAGTATCGGGATAAAAAGTAGCCTATAATACTATTATGTTAATCCAGGGTGTCGGCTACCTCCATACAAAATTTTATCAAAATTGGAGGGTTAAAGTAAAGAAGATACTCGACGACCCAGTCTGAAGAAATAACATGTCAATGAACGATTATAGAATGTCTAAAGAACAGTTTCTGTTAATTCGTATTGCCGTCTCTAAATAGTCGTATATTTGTCGTGTAAATTGGTTCATGGCTCATATTTGTGCAGTTGTTACATTGCTTAGACAATTGCTGTAACTATAATGATTTGACACCATTTCTTCCAATTCCGGTCAGGGATAGAACATTTCAATAGAAAGATATTGTTGAAATGTAAGTATTAAATTTTTCTGGCTCTTTTGACTTGATAACAGAGAAAACAAAATAAAAGGTAAGGGAAAAGGGAAGGCTTGTAATGACACCTACTTAATTGATTTTCTACTTATTGATATTTCTTTCAATCGTAACGTTAGTGAATTAAATTAATACCGGTTTTCAGTATACGAGCGGATAGACAAACAGGATGAATTTAAAAATCAAATCACACATAATTTATAAAAACAAAAACCATCTAGCATCACGGTTCCACAAGATTAATACGTGTAATAAGACGTCTCGTTGATGTACACATCAAAGTCAAAAGAAAAAGATACAGTGAAAGACAGGTGAAGATTTATAGTCATTACTGTGGAAGCCGCGCGCGCACGCATTATCTACAACTCGGAACTATGAGAGATATTTATTAAGACAAACTCGACGCAGCTTCCGAACACATAAACAATAAGAGAAGATTAAAAACGTGTCAATATACAAATTGAAACGTCAGATACATTGATTTGTTATCGCCAGAGGTCACGTTACGGGAGTGAAATTCCTTGACCCAATATCTAGTTAAATGTATGTAAATAAAATGAGTTATCAGCCATTTGATCAGAAAAGAAAGCATCTTGTTTGACTTCGAAGATTAATATTCTTTTATTATTTCATGTAAATTGGATGGTGATAATTAAGCCGTTAACGAAATCATTGCTCGAATAAGACGTCAACATCACCCATTTGACAAATAAAACCATCATACAGGTTTTATATTTAAATTTTTAGATAAAAAGATGATAAAATTCGTAGTAGTTCATCTGAAATTACAAACCGCTGGGCTATTTAACACCGTATCGTCCATCGCGTGTCCGAATGAGCGACAAAACCCAAACTTTATTATCTTATTAAATACCTATTAATACTATGAAGTTTTCGCGTGTAGGAGGATTTTTATAACACTGATGTGAATACATATTTTATGGAGTCAAAATGATGAAGACAAAACCAGTCGTGGCAGAGGACTTATTAGATGGGTAATAAATTGTGGACCTTTAAAAGATAATGATGTTCGATGGTCACCATTAAGTTTGACAACGGGGTATTTGCGTCAGAATGTTTGAAAATGACAAACATTTATAAACAACAAAATACTTAGAAGATTGCAATGTTGATTTACCACCCAGACGATGAGCTAGAAAGTGAAAATATTTCTTCCAATGAAAGTTAAATAAATTGAGGGCTAAGAGACTTCAAATTAATCCTTACACTCCAAGTTGATAGAGTCATTAGTATAAAACCTATGTAATATTATATTGTTATAATGGCCACGTATTAAAATTAGCCAATAAATAATATTTAATCTTGAAAACTGCGGGTTTCTCTCGTGATCAGTTCATTATTATAGAGATATATAAACAGTTCATAGAGTCCAAGACATAGACCAGAAAATCGCTTGGAAAAAATTAACAATCCATACATACTATTCCAGACACAAGCTATCAGCTAAATTGCGAATTGCGCGAAAACTTATTATAATAACATTCCGAACGTCTGTAAAGCTTCATCTTAAGCTCTATTATTATAGTTTACTGCTATGCTAATCATATCTCATATTATGAACAGGATTGCTGAATGCTACTCGGCGACCACTGGGTTTCTGACGACATCATACTTACTCTCTCGTTTACTATCGTCTACCTTTCCTTTGCCACTACAGGCTAAAAGGAACTTCTCATTCTGATACGTAAAAACAAACAGCATTGGTCATAACACTCATGCTGTGCTTGTCGCCGATATGTTCCTAGAGGTTTTCAAAGGAATAAAAATTATAATAATATAGTTGAAACAGACAAATTGAGTCATATTCTGAGTCTCTAACCTGGGAACCAAGTGTTGCGTAATTGTAGATTTTGCTAATTAATCTCCTTCTAATTGAAAGGCGTCATTATGATTTTCCGATGGTGTGCCTCTGACACTTCATTGGAATTTGGAAATATGTGTTGTTCTTAATTGGTCACCGTAACATAATGACAAGTCCTTAATCTCCTATTATTTTGTCATTTATTTTGACCACTGACACATCATTAGGAATTTAGGAGATCGCGAACTTTTAGCACGTTGTAATGGCCTTGGTGTGGTTGTCATAATGACTAATAATCGAAAATAGCAGAATTTACCGACAGGACCTTTAGCCAGTCCTTAAACTTTCCATCCAGCAATTTCCTTCCACTCAATATTTTGTCAGCACATCTACGTTTAAGAACATTAGAATTTCATCCAAGAATAGAATGCTTCACATTGCTATTAGTTGGCGAGACTCACCTGTCAGGTCGCATCGTCTGGATGTTGTCAGAAACCCGACGGGATCGGGTATCGGCCAAAACTGAACATTGCGATATTAAACTGATCATGTGAATCTGCGGAGCTATATTTGTTTGGGTTTAATAGTTTCATTATTTTAGAAACTTTTTCATCTGTTTAGAATAGTTTAGTTTTAGTTTTGTGTACAGCTTCAGGGAAGGTTCACCTTTATGTCGCATGCATACTGTATGTTTTGGTACTTTGGTAAGAGACGTTAAATCTATCTCCGTTCTTCAAAGATTTTTGTTTAATTTATTAGCAGACATTGACATTGATAGATACTGTTGTAGAGTTACTGTGGTCAGTAACTATACAAGTATTTCTCTCTAAGTATTTGTTTGCTTGATTGACATTAGAGGCTGTAGCGAGTTCAGCTGGTTTTCTAATTTCATGGCTGAATGCACTTCCTACGTACAGTTTTCGTTTATCGTGCTTATACAGAACCTTTGCAAACAGAAGTGCACAAACTACAGAAGTGCTGCCTGCATAGATATCCTTACCTAAGGATTATTATCTAAATAATTCTCGGTCCAATTTATAACTTTATTTTCTTTGTACAACAATGAAGTTTAACGGGAAAATTTAAAAGTTATTGTCTACTTCCAAAAATGGAAAATTAAACGACAACAATGCGTTAGGTCAGCTCATACTACTTTAAATCATTGTTAGACCATAATTTATGTGAAATAACTCATATTAATAAAATGTTAATATACGCCTTTCGGCTAACAAAAGAATCATTATTATATAATATCTATATGGTGTTATGTAAATCAAAGGTTTATGATATAACGTAGGTAAATATGGGCCAAACATAATCGATTTGATTATATCCAAATATTTATAATTTTAGTAGTATTTACTAAATAATTTATATTTTTAGTAGTACCTAATAATTAGATATAAAAATATCCCACAGTTATTTTACATACAAACCAAAAAAAGGAAGAACAGTGACAAAAAATATTATTTTAACAAGGAAGACAATGCAGATGTCCTTCCATAGTCAGCGGTGACTACTTAAGCACAATGCTATAAGGATCTTTAGGCGCTCTGTTGGTAAACAGTTGTGAAATGGTTGTATTAAAATAACAAAATGGCGGCGTTAGTTCCGATTTTGGCCACACGGGAAAAGATCCTAATACAACTATACCATCAGGTGGGCAACCAGCTGGAGTTAAAAAAATAAAAACTGATGCAATTTTTTTTTCTTAAGATAATCATTGCACCTACAACATCGATTTATTCGAATTGGACTCTCAATATAACTCACCATGAAAAATTCGATGAAATAGGTAAAAAATTTGTTAATTACCTACGTATATATTTTTTGTAGGTTACCTACTCAGTTAGGTGTAACAGCTTCTTGATCTGTTATAAGATCACGTCCTATAACAATGTACCTACTGTGAATCATTGATATATACTTGTATTTTGATTTTCAATGATTACCTATCTATTTATAGTGAACTTTTTTTCACTACCCACATCTATACAAGTTCGATGAGATTTTTGAACTGTAACTACGATTGGTTTTATTTTTTTAAGAATCTTGTTGAGTGCAAAAGTAGTGTCTACTTTGTGAGTATGTTCGTCAGGCAATAAACTTCTTTTACAATATTTTCCTGTTCAACCTACTATATCACCTATTTTAAACGGCTTACAAAATACAATATTTAACAAACCTAAATTAATAAATTTGCTTGATATGAGGTAAACAACGATATTAGAGCCTCTGAATTTAGACATAGCCTCATAAAAATTTGTTAATATTTTAGTAGTATAGTATAGTTTATATAGGCGTAAAAACTTATGTTTTAAGGGCAATAGAAGCCGGATATAACCAGTCCACTTTATCACAAACACTCAGGCTAACGTTTTCCATATTTGGTACTAATAATAATGTTTAATATCTGTCTACTGGCGCCGTCCAAACACTTAATATTTACGTTATTTTTGCATTCAGTGTCAGATATGAATAATTTACCCATTTCCTCTCTTCGCAGGTCTTCGGCGTGCCCTCAAGCCATCTGCGAGATGGCCGGCGTCACATGAGCATGGAAAATGAAACTTTTGTCTACAGCACAATCAATCTATGTACAGTTCTTCGAGTTTCAATCAAGTGAAATTTTTCAATCTAATGCTAAATCGGTGGCGTGACTCAGTGGTATCATTTCACTATACACTCGCTTGCAATAAGTGATATTTCGTTACGGTGATCGTGTGTGAAGCGATACAGTGCCGCCATGATGCTTCAAGGGCCTCTTCTGTTCTACATTTTGATAATGTGAGTATTGAACAACATCTGCTTTGAGAGCCATTATATCACTTACTTAAAACGTATCTTCTATACTTATCTATACATATAATAAAACTAGCTTCTGTCCGCGGCTTCGCCTGTGTGTGTATCTCACGGGAACATGCTACCGGGACAAAAAGTAGCCTATGTCCTTCCTCAGGATGCCATCTATCTCCTTGCAAAATTTTATTGAAAAATCCTTTCAGTGGTGAACGGATTTCAATAAAATTTCTGGGCTGGTAGCGTAAAAAGGTAACATACAGACAGGCAGTCAGAGTTACTTTCGAATTTATAATATTAGTAAGAATAGTAACGAAGAATTTTTGTCCGTTTGTCTGGAAGTATGTTCCGGATTGGCGCAAAAACGGCTGAACGGATTTTGATGAAATTTAGCACACAGATAGTTTATAACCTGGATTAACTCATACGGTACTTTTAATCCCAGTAGTACGTCCCCGTGGGATATTTTTTGAAATCCAAGCGGGAAAAAGCTAGTCAGCAAGAAATCCTTATTAGCAACGTTAGCAACGTTTTACTGCCTTTTATTGGCATATCTTAACATAATAGAATGGGCTATCAAATTAATGTTCTGGTACAGAATTTGAGTGTCCAATCAGCCTCAGAAAGCTATAAAAGTCTCAGAAATTAATTATGATTTACAAATCGCTATAAAAATCGACTGACTATTGTAAATAGTCGCGGAGCTGTCGATCAACGCCTTAGCTTATTGTCTTTTAAGATTTATTTTATGACTCTACTACTTATGATCGAATTTATGCGGCATCGCATGCTCGTAAATAATATTTATGTTTGTAATAAGTTCTAGTGTAATTCTAACACAAATGTATCCGAGATATGATCTTGTTAACTAATTTAACACTCGTTTATATAGAGATAGCAAAATATCAATTATTTTATGTAAATACAATGTCATGGCGTGCCCTAGGCTTGTGTTCGTATTTAGAAGTATTTTCCATTTGAATGAAACGGTTGAATGAAAGTCTGGTCGAAGCTGGAGTAAACCAACGCCTCGGGGTGTGAAGATTAATTTCGGATAATCTAATAAGGCATTAATAAATATATAACTTAGTTTCGAATGACTTTAGAATAATAGCAATGCAGAAGTCTGTCTACAGTTAATTAAGATTCTGAGGAAGAGCATTATACTTAGTTCCCTATTTGAAATTGCCTGTGGCTCTTCAAATTGGCTGGTCTAATACCTATCCGTACCATTTTATTTTATTTTATTTGAAACAAAACGATATTGCATTAAATATAACACTTATTAGTAAGGTAACAGTACATAAGTAACAACATTTTCCGAGGTATGTTAAGATAAGGACCATTCAATATCTCTGTGGAAGCTTTTCTCCTTAAAACCACTTTGTGTAATGTAGATAATTATACTATGTTTATCTAATAATAAAAACTATAATCGAATAAAAATCACTAAAACCAAATAAGTACCTTACGTAGGTACTTTTACGTGTGTAACTACATTGTTTATAAAATCATGTATTTTGCTATTACACCTAGAATATTGCATAGCATAAATTGCTGCATTTAACAGTTATCCAACGTAAATGTATCTCCCGTTTTAGTAAACAACCCGAAAATAACTTGCGAATTTACTATACCTTGGTTGACTTTAGCCATTCCTAGAATGCATGCGACCTTAGTACTAAGTTTTAAGGCTCGGACACTTAAAACCATTACTCAGAACTGGTTATAATTGTTCCTTAACCTAACATTAGCTTTACAAGTAAATAAATTTCGTCCAAATAAAATCCCCCTGGAGAGTACAACCATACCAAATGTAGGAACTAAGCAGCTTATCCAATTTGTAGACGGTTGGTTGAGATAGAGAATTTAAAATTACCGATTAATTACCTATTATTATATATGCTTGTACTATAATTCGTGACTTAGGTTATTAAACTCAACGTATCGTCAATCGCCATGAGAGGAAAAACCACGCCCTGCTACCATCATCATCCTCTTGTTTAGGTTGCAAGACATCTAGTTCTACTGTATTCCTGACAATTGGTTCATCTCGTAGAAGTATATTTCTGGTTCCTCTTGCAATTCTTCTTGTAGCTCTTTGTATTTTTGATTCTCCAGAAACACAACATTTTTGGCCATATTATTCCGGAGTCGTCGAAACCTGTGTGGATAAGCTCTGTGGTTTTTACATCCCACATAGCCCCTTTGATCAAGGCACTTTAGGCCACTCTTAGCTGCCATCATAGATATATGAATTTTTTACATTTCTATGGGTGCCATCGCCAGGAGGACTCTTAGAGAGCTATGTCTCACCACTGCAGAAAACGTCTTGTCATAATTAATGCTCCAACTTTGGCTAAAACCTCTGGCAACAAGCTGAGCTTTGTATCTTCGCTTATTCCCTGCCTCAAATCCATTTCGAATCTACAACGTTGTTCGATTGTTAAGGTTTTAATACCTAAGCCCAAGTTCCATTTTTCTTTAAAGCATCAAGCTCCTCTTGAATCGCAGCTTTCCATTTTCTACTGTCAGGCCTTGACAGTGAATCTTGAACCGTAGGTATATAGGGGTCATATTCTGTTTCCACTATAGAACAAGATCCGGGAACTCTTTGGGTTTCCTGTCTCTTAGTGGGTACCTCCGTTCCACCTCTTGTGATCGATCCTCGGTTACGTCCGACTCACAATCTTGAAACTCCACATCCTCTGGTTCCTGAATAACTACTTCATGTTGAACAGGATTTTCAGTAAAACTCTCTTGTTCTTGTTTTACTCTAGGAACATTGCTAACAGACATGACTATAAGCAAATATATGTGGAACGGGTAAGCTGTTAGCTATTGCCAACTATAAAATAATCTCATCCATAATATAACAAACTTATCTTCACCTCATAGTTCAGCACCAGAAATAAAACCTACTTCAAACGCTAAAGGCTACAATTTATACAATTTGTTGCTTATATAACTTCTATAATGGGTAAAACGAAACCAGTATCGAGTGGCAATAATCTACGGTATTCATTTGCCATACAATTATAGATTTTATTCACACCACGATAAATGTCAGGGACTCGCTACGCAGGAGTTTCTTAACCTTCGTCCAGAAATATTCCTGAGCAATCTCTTATCTCTATTAAACGCGTTTTAATTCAGAACACCATTACTAAGTGTTAATCTAAATTGCGTAATTGCGTGGTCGATATTTATGAATGGTGCGGTCGCCGGACGGTGGGCGATCCGGTCCCGTCCGGCGAATTCTGTGTCAACAGCAACTGGAGCAAGCAGCCTCTTTCCCAACTTACCAGAGAAATTCTCGGGGGGTGTCAAATGTACGTGTAATTTATTACTACTGCCTGACTGAGTGGGTTTAATCCAGAATGTTAATGTGGAAGACTTCGTTAGCTAACGACGATTCGGTTTTAATTTGATAATAAAGATGACTTTGAGACTATTCTGTAGGACTAGGATGCAAGGGAAATCAGGGTTTACGATTTTGTGCCTACTCAACTCACCAACATTTTTTAAGATCTGATTTTAGTATGCAAGTACTGAATGCTACTAGGCGAAGTGTTGCAGTCAGACCATAAAGACCAAAAAAAAAAACGTAATACTAATGTTTTGCAAAATTAACAATTAATGCGATAGCTTAAGAATTTTGCTCATATTTCTAAATATGCCAAAACATCAAGCATCCAACATTCACATAATTATGCGGGTCGGGGGGCTTTTGGGACCGGGACCGCGGTCCCGGATTCCACCTATAGTACAATTGAGTGGTATTTTGGGACCACAAATAAAATAAACAAATGTATGTCTTGGGAAAGTAAGGTCAACCAAAAAAATTTGAATATTATATTCGAGCAAGCACTAATAAACAACCGTCAATATTTAAAATAATAATCACAATCAAACACAAAGTAAAAGACAAAATAAAAGTTTGGGCTTTACTTTTTACAGTTTTGGTTTTACGCACATACAGGCTTCGTAAATGCATTTTTTTTGTAAATGTGTTGAAAAGGTATTAAAATTAAATACAGAGAGAGGTATTTAATTTTAATACCTTTTGAACACCCTTTCACCAACCTTTTAAAATATAGACGCGATTAAGACCCGTTCCATGTTACTGTATACAAATCGCGAAAGTTTAAAAAGAAACATTTATACTAATTGTTAATTAGCAAACGTATGATTGAATTTATTTTATAGCTTATTTTAATTTAGCCTGTTAAAGAAAAATCATTTATTACTAAAGAAAAAGTAAAAAGTAATTACTCTTACCTTTTTAAGTAAGAAACACTACAGCACTAAATATTACACTTCTTGTTTTTCACACTTTCTCTTCAAGATGCATCTCAAAACTGCACATTTAGATAACCACTACCGTTATTAGAACCCATGGCCCATGACAAAGAAGCGACTGCGTATAGCTGCATGGCAGAGAAATAGCACTACGTGAGCGCAAATCATAATTCACCTTACTTCTCTCTCTTCTCTTATACTTACATGATTGAGATATTTATAATTATTAGCCTGTGATGTCCCACTGCAGGGCAAAGGCCTCCCTACTCTCTTTCCACTTCTCTCTGCTCAAAGCTGCTGAGGACCAGTTCTTGTTGAAGGAGTCTAGCTCATCCCGCCATCTCCGTCTGGGCCTGCCACGATGTCGCTTGCCATTAAGAGGGACCCATTGGGTCGTAAGTTATCTTTGTGATGGAATGGATGGTCGTATTCCTAACCCGGTCTGTTAGTTTGATACCCAGAATACTCCGTTCCATAGCCCTCTGGCAAACCTCGAGTGCGGACCTCTGCTGATTTGTCAAAGACCATGTCTGACCACCATATGTGAGGATGGGAAGTTTACACACGTCCATGAGTCTTCTCTTAAGGGACAAAGGAAGATCACCCTTCATTAGGTCTATCATGGCCCAATAGCTCTTCCAGGCATTTGTGTGCGACTTGCAACTTCTTTATTTTGCCTGGAAAGAGACTATTTGACCAAGATAGAGATACTCATCAACGTATTCAACCTCCCCACCCGTTACTGTGATCCTGCGATGCGCGCTGTTCGTCATCAACTTGGTCTTTGACATATTCATCTGAAGTCCGACCTCTAGGCTTGCCGTGCCAAGATCGTCTAGCATCTGTGTCAACTCGGAGGCTGAAGACGAAAAGAGCACAATATCGTCGGCGAAACGGAGATTAGATAATCTCTTATGGCCGACCATAATGCCTCTTTCTGTCCAGCCCGCTGCCAGCTTTCGGAAGACTTCCTCCAGCACAGCTGTGAACAGTTTCGGAGACAGCGGGTCGCCTTGCTTAACTCCTTTCTCTATCTGGAAGGACGGTCCTGTCATGGAACTGATCTTAATCGCTGCAGTGCTGTTCAAATAAATAATTTTTAGAAGATTAATGTAAGTGGTGTCTATGTCTTGATTCTGCAGGGCGTTAAAAATTGAGCTATGGGTGATACTATCAAATTGATTGAGATATTGTTATTTTATTTTATAGCTACAACTATCCTTTTATAAGTGCAATTAAATTTTTGTACCGGTACCTACTTTAATTCATGTAATTGTTGTTCAAAATATTATATCAGCTTTTTGTTAACTGTACTTTACCTTCTTTTGTATTGTGGTCCCAAAATACCACTTAAAAATAATTATAGGTGGAATCCGGGACCGCGGTCCCGGTCCCGAAATCCCCCCGACCCTATGAGCCTTATCCTTAGATCTCAGATCTAATTTTAAGGTTCCATCTCCAAAAAGTTTACCGACAAATGGGTTTACTGAATACAACAGACCGCTTAAAAAACGAAACGCAATTGTCAGACAGGGTCAAAGCATCAATGCATGATATATTAGGTTTGCAGGCTCCACTTACCACGAAAAGAAATAAACTCAAACAGAAATCAATTTATTTGCTATCCGTTACACGTACGAACAATGATTGAAATGTCAAAACATATGTCAATGCCTTGCCTACTCACCTCAATACACTTAATTGAAATCCCAGTTCTAATACTACAATGCTTGACAAATGTGGATCTATTATAAAAGTAGTATTACAGTAGGTAATTGATTACATTTCCTGTACGGCTAATGGTATATATATTGAATTGATGTAGCTATCTGTACCAGTGTTGAATTAAGTTCGTTTAATGAGTACCCTATTGTTGTGTTAAAGTGAATGAATTACTAAGAAACTGTGGCGGATATGATGTTTCTTTGTCAGAAACTAACGTCAAAGAAAATTCTTTGGAAGTCTTCTATCTAGAAGGGACAATGATTTCTATTACGTAGTATTTGTCAAATTACTGTTATGTGTAGGCGTGATATTATAATAATAGAGATATGTCAATTTAATTTAGCTCTTCGTAAAATCTAATGTTTAGGACGCATATGACTGCGTCTAAGATTACTGATCAATCATGCACGCAATCTTCCAACAAATCTGCCTACAAAATGATAGACAAAATCTTTACTACTGATGAGTGATCACATGACGTTCTAAACACGTCTATGAAATAACTCATTCCCTTTGATGACCTACTCACGCCAAAGAATAAATAACCAAACCTTCTAACTTCATAACAGAAAACACTTCTAATACAGATGCTCTAATTTTACAACGTTTAAAGAGCTCGTATGATTTGAACTTGAACCAAATTTGAGATAAAAGTGCACATATTTAGGCCACGTACCTTTTAATATAACACAACTGTATACATTGAAGGAGGAGGCAGTAGATTATAGTAGAACAACCAATTACACACTATTGTTTGACAATAACAATTCAAGTCAAGCAATTTTTTAATTTTCGTTCTATAAATTGTCCCTAAGTGTCTAAACACACTATGCCGAAGGTACGCGACCGAAGTTCGGCATGATTATGCCTGCAATGCTATTTAACGTAACGTAATTTCGGCATAATGTGTCGTCAGTAAATCAAATAGCATTGCAGGCGTAATCATGCCGAACTCCGTCGCGAATCTTCGGCATAGTGTGTTTAGACACTAAAAATCGCCTGAGAAAAACGTATTACCATCAACTGGGCACACTTCCAGACTCTGGGCTGCTACTGAGAATGCCTAGGTATATGAAAAACCCAGAGTCATGCTTGTAGAGGCCAACAAGGCAGTCTCATTTCAATAATCGAGAAAGCAGATCTAGATAGCAGTTTTGAATTCGAGTTACGAAATACCACCTACTGTATATTTGTTGACATTACTTCTGGATGATATAAACAGGAGGAATGGCTTTATTTCACTTGGTTGAATTAACTCGTATTTTTAAGAAGAGCCGGGACTTGCTTCTGAACACACTACACTGATGAAGTTTTTGATGATTCTTTCTCATAAGACGGCTCACTAGACCAGGTCCGTTGCTGGAATGTCCTAAGTACCGTTCAATTGCACCTCGGATGACCTAAATAATGCCACTGATGCCACAATCAACGTGGCCACCTACTGGGCTCAAATAATATAAAAAACAAAGAAGATGAACTAACTTGCTGAATGCGATCACTTGTATGAATTCAGTGACTGACCCATTTAGATGACTTGTGCACAGCCAAGTGGAATAAGCCCTTTATTCGTAGCATCTAGTTTGGTCAGATACTTGTAATATTTCCGGATACTTACTTTAATATTCATTTATATAATATTAATGTTGACAGGAACATTGTGCGGTGTTATTGTTGCGTTTATTGCGTAGATATGAGGTTGATGAAAGCAGAATTGATGGTAATTAGTTTGTTTGAAACAGGCGGTTGTGACTCTAGACTAGGTATCAGAGATAAATTGTTGTTATTTATTGTTGTTTAGAAATGATTCAATTATTTATTCATTCATTCATGATAACTTTGCAACCTATAAATAGAACAGAGTTATCCTTTTAAATTGTTCTGTTATTCAATTCTGAAAAGTTACCAGTCGTAAAATGTTTGTGGTCGTTTCAGCGTTAAACTTTTACTGTAGCTTTTAATTTGGAACTATCTTAAACTTTATAAAATAAGGGAATTGCCCTTATTATGTATGGTATAGTGAAAATCATAATCAAGCGTCATTTATTCAAATGAAGTTAAGCATCAGCACTTCTTGACCGTCAAAATTACTTAAGACAGTCCCCCAAAACTGCCTTCACCGTTTCCTAGGGCTTGGCAGAAGAAGTGGCGCAACAAACTCCCCAGTTTTACAGATACTAATTTTAATGGAAATCCTATCACCACTTCAGATACAGTTAGAACTGTAACAAGAGCTTGGACTATAAAATGATATGATAATTGCGTATTGTGTAACACTGGTACTGTTATATTCTAAATCCCGTAAGACACTGGCCAGTAGCCAGACTGGCTGCCTTATGTATTCGTAGTTGTATACAAAACATGATATACACTAGACTCATTAATATAAATCTTCATGAAAAGTGGTCCTCCTCTTTCATGCATAACATCAATTAAATATTGTAAGTAATTATAGTAGAAACTACAACTACTGAAATAAATTTAATTTGAAAAAAACGTGTTAATAAAAATTATAAGTACGGTAACGTATTTATGGTTGGTTCATGGATGGATGATCATTGATCACCCATTACATATCGAGACCCCTCCGTGCCTCGGAAAGCAATTCGTAGATCTTTGACAGTTGTTACGGGTCGTCAGAAGCCCAGAAGAACAACCAGTCTTATCAAGGGGTATCGTGTTACCCAGTAACTAGGTTGTGGAGGTCAGATAGGCAGACGCTCCATGTAAAATACTGGTGTTCAGCTGCACCCGGTAAGACCCCAACATGGGAAAGGCAAGGCAGATTTTTTGTTGTTTTTTATTGTAGTTGTTGTGACACCACAAACAAGTGCACAAGTGCATAAGATGAGGCAAAAAAGCAAAGAATTATAGAAGGAAAGTTAAGGATAGCTACAGAATTTATTATATTTGACTTGTTGCTTGTAGCTCCTGAGATTTTATTAATATTATATGATACTAAACCTGTAGGTAAACAAAAAAGATTTATATCAGTCTAGTTTCCTAATTCTCCCCATAAAGGAGTAAGGATTGTTCATTACGCAATAATATTATAATAACAAGAATATCAGTATAATTCGAAAGCAGGAATCTAAACAAGACTGGCCACTTGGAAAGATTTATTGCTTCGGAATAGAGCCGACTACTTGTACTGAGTTCCGTTGATTTAAATCTAGAATGTTATCGAAAATCTTTTAACGTGTTTATGTCTTCCTAGTGACGATTAGAAATATCAGTGATGTACTACCATGTTTACAATGTTTAAGTGTAATTTGATATCAGTTCTTGTTAATAAGGGTGGGTTCACATAAGTTTACGCAAATGACTTAATTCATTCATTTGGGTTGTTTTTTTTTTTGCGGTGATTTATGACAATAACACAAGCGAGAAGCAATGCCTCAGACGCGACTACGTCCGCATGAAAATTGGGATAACAAATGCAAAAATAAAAAAAATTGTTTTCAAATCAGAGAATTCAGAGAATAGCGCGTCCAAGAAACAAATTCTTCAGCTTTATTATAAGCATAAAGATATAATTACACTAGCTGACCCGCCCACGTGTTGCTGTGGCTAACGCTTTTGTCAATATGATAATGTGAGCTATCCTAATCTTTCAAGTTGGATCAAACTGCGCACGGTGTACAAATTTGATTAAAATCGGTTAAGTAGTTTAGGAGTCCATCGCGGACAAACATCGTGACACGTAATTTATATATATTAAGATTGTAACACATTAAAAGAAGAGAAACAACAACAAAAAAATCTAGCATATTGACGTGTTCATTATTACACTGATATATACATACATTTTAACATTCTTATAGACATGCCGCATTCATGACTCCCACTCAAATCATTAATACACCAACAGACGATAATGATTGTTAAATAAATTTTAAAAACAAAATTATTCATTATCTGTGATAAATCGGTAACTATTACCGTATGTGAGTCCTGTCAAGTGGCATGCTGGACGTGTCCCGACTGAATAGGTGATAAAATTATTAATTATAATTATTAAAGGCTAAGTGTGAGACTTGATTAATGACTGTACGATAAAGCAAGTTAACTTGTTGGCTGCGTACGAGTTGAAAGGTGGCGTTCGCGAGCAGAGCAAGCAACTATACACAGAAAAATATTTTTGGTTAGGTACAATAAAAAATTTTTTTTTAGTTCCAATTAAAATTCAAGACGACAGCGTAATCTGTTTTCTATATTGAGTAACGTGAAAGATAGAATATTCAAAAAAGCTCATTTCAAAATGGCGGCGGTATCAAATAAAAAAAATCGTAATAAAAACTTTATTAATGTCGTTACTGTAACGCTAATAATTATGTAATTTATTGGTTGTGCTGATTAAAATTACATTAATATTAATTTATAAGGTATTTCGCCCACACAATACATATGTTAGGTTTTATTAAGTAGTTTGAACTAACAGTGGTGCGTGTTAAACTGGTTACCTTTGTTATAATCTCGACCAAAGTTGTCAGAGGAGATAATGGCGTTAATTAAGTAAACTCCAGGGCTGTTTAATACTTACTACAAAGTTTTTTGTGTAAGAGCAACTTGATGTAACTTTCTATGTTGCCCATCGACAATTGTATTGAAGTCGTAGGTATCACACTAATATTATAAAGGCGAAAGTTTGTGAGTGTGTTTGTATGTTTGTTACTTCTTCACGCTCAAATGACTAGACTAGACCAATTTTGATAAAATTTTGTATAAAGGTAGCTGACACCCTGGATTAACATAAAGGCTACTTATTATCCCGATATTCCCACGGGATCGAAACTTACGCGGGTGAAACCGCGGGGCGCAGCTAGTTGTAAATAAGGCTCAGTTCAGTATCAGAAATACGTGGTCATATTTAAAAGGGACACACTACCAGCAGCCATAATGCGTAAAACACTTTCAATTACAATATGAATCATTTTGAATGATATTTGTAATCCATTGCTTCATATTATGTTCGAAAATTTTGTCTGCTCACCAACGTAAATAAATGATGATTTTGAAGAAAAGGAGGACCGGACAAAATGGTCCCCGCGACCAATAACAACCAAACATAACTTTGTCATTAGATATGCATTTTAATATCGAGCAAATACAAAACAACTAATAAGGCAATTTCAAATCGCTGTATGAAATAAGACGAGCGATGAGTTATGATGAGCGATGTTTCGTAGGACGTACCTGGACGGTGGATGTCCTGATGACTGACCTGGACACCAGGATAACGGAACCTTTCAATGGGTACTTGTAAAGTCATTGTCAACAAGTAAAATGAACAGTACTCGCTGAGACACATCTAATGAGCCCACACTCGAGGGGTTTACTACAAGCTATTCAAGGATTCCGTTATCTAGCGTCCAGTTCCATAACTCGATGGTACCTCGATGGTTATTGTATTATCATTGGAATGCATACATTTGAAAATATTCAAAAAAAGACCACACAGAAGTGATTATTTATGCAAGGATTCCGGTATTTAGCATCCAGGTCATTCCTAAGAAACCACGCCAGAACTTTTTTCACACTGCGATTTGAAATGAGCCGCCATTGTAGTTATTGTATAATAATAAAATACCTATTTATTGACATTATGTGTAGTTGTTATTGGAGCCAGGACCAGCTTCCATAGCTTTATGCCGTTTCTCCTTTTTATTCCATTGCTCGCGTATACGTTTATAAAATTCATCTGCTGGAGAACCTAAATAACGCAATGAATATTGTCAAATTGTCAAATTGAAACACACTGGCGTCGCAAGTGCACACACAACCTTCTCGACAGGATATTTTGTACAAAGGGATCAGAATTAACAGATACCGCGGCAAAAATATGGCCCGAGCTGAAACAAAACAAAAACTAATGAGAATTTGCACATAGAGTATGCACTATGATGAGAACAAGTCAATGTGCCCCAGTTTAAATATAGCTTTTCGTGTTTAAAAGAGCAGCGCCATTGAAGTCATTTTAATACAATAGCTTGGTGGGTTTGGACAACGCCGTAATGTTAGTAAATGCCGCTTACTGTTATAATAATTTCAGCATAAATTTTCATTCCGACTGGAATCCCAATGGCAAAGGTGAAGTGCGCTATGAACGGTATTTAGATCTGAAACAGACGATTTAACAGTTAATGGATATGGTAGATATTTCCTTTGAAATATTATTTTCGTAGTTAGAATGATGGATAAAAGAAAGACGTACCTGCTTACATAAAAAAAAAAAACAAGTGAATGAATATCATATCCACAAAATGCACTAATGAAGAGACTATGATGTTATTACCAAGTGTTGCAACACATAGTGTCTAAAGCCTTCTGTCCAGTCTTTTTGACAATCAAAGACTCTGGTATGCTGATCCAAGTGTTTGCAATGAATGCTGAAATAAAGCATCTAAGTGAGTAATATCTGCATCTGCAATGCTATTCTGTAAAAAACTCACCGTGATAACTTAGGTGAAGTGAGCTTAAAGTGAGCTGTCAATACGTAGCATCAGGTGGATTTGAAACTCACTTCAAGCTCACTTCACCTATGTTTTCACGGTGAGATTTTACAGAATAGATGTGCTGGTCATGTAGCATGTAAACAGTTTCTGTGCCATGCTACTAGGGTAGAAAAAATTACTCACAGACATAAGAGTAGGGGAAGACCAAAGAAACGATGGGTGGACTGTGTAGATGATATGGCTAGAAACTACCGAGATGACGAATAACAGAGACTTATGGAAGAAAAATACATGTTGCGCTGACAGTAAATAAATTGGGATGAGGGCACGAGGGTGATGTCATCATCACTCTCGTGGCTTGACATCACGCCTGTAATCCTCAAAGGGTTGGCAGCGGTTAACCTAAAGAATACTGAAATTTCACCAGTTATGTGTTGCGTGTGGATATAATTGTACACTGGAAAACCGAAAACTATTGACATTGCAGAAGTATTTTTTTCTAATGTTGGTTAAGTGAACAGGTAGCATTTTGTTACTAATCCATTCACATTAGCACATGAGATTTGATAGCAGGTTTATTGTTTTTTTTTTTATTCACCTCATTTTGAAAATAGTGGGATCAGATCAAACCTACCACCATAAGATTTATAACTCAGTGGCGTTTTGTTATTACTATAATAAAACTTGTTATACAAGTTACATGCTAATTTTAAAGAGAATAAATCACTAATTAATAATGAGTGTACGGCACTAAATTCTGGTGATTTATTGCAGATATAAATGTTTTATTGATGTAACAAATTAGGTAATTAATATTATTAAATAGTTTAGCAGGTGTAAGTAACGTGTCGTTTCGAAAATATTAGTTTCGAGAATCTTCTTCTTAGCGTGTCGATGGCAAAAATAACACGAAAAAATATAATTATATTGCTTTTTAAGTTTGTTCGGCCAAAAATTCAGCAACGCGAATACAGTTAGCTGGTGAAAAATTAACAAATAAGGGCGTCTCAGACTTTTACTGACTAAAACCCACCCGTGTTCCCAACCATGCCACGAGAGCACCTGTGTCACCCGAAACGACAGGGACAGCCGTGCTTCCTCCTAAGCCAGCACTCGAGTACCGGCCGGACTGCCTCGATGGTGACGAGGCCGGCGGTAGGGCTGAAAGCCTGTCCCACCATTCCACCACCAGGATCTCGCGAAGCTGAGACCGACGCAGCTCTATATCGCGCTACATCAGCCGCTTGCCTGTGTCAGGGTCACGGTAACTCTTTCGAACAACCCGCGCCCCTCGGGTTTCGATAGTGATCTGAATTTTTATCAGTTTATTTTGCATGACCGTGTTAAACTTGTATCTCTGTAGTTACCTTTATACAGTATGTTTTTGAGTTTAGTTAGAAATAAAACATTTTGTCGGTAAACCCGCCTCGCGGTTCTCCATTTAAGTCCTCTAATACTTTTTGTTTCTTGACGCTAAAAACTGGAACACTGATTTTAAAAAAAATGCCTTCTCCGACCCATCTCTTCGAAAAGCTAAGATTAGCTTTTCGAAAAGATGGGCCGGAAAGCTAAGATTAGCTTTTCGAAAAGATGGTAGATACCAAAAGTGCAGTTAGCTCTTTTTATCAAAACAAAGGTTTTTTCTCCTAGATCTCGTACCTAAAACCGCGCTCACTATCAACAAGTAATTACTTTTCTAATTATTCTCCTTGCGAATGGCGTAATACACTATCAGTAAACGTAAGAAAGAAATTGCTTCTTCCTTACGTTTGTGGAATGGGTTATTTACGTTGTTGAGCAGACAATTATTTTTTTGAACACATTAAGCAATGGATTAGCAATTTACAAATTGATGGTGTGTTATCCAATTAGGGTGCAGGATAGCCAAGGCAACTCGGGTCTAGGACACTTTGGCACGATGGAAATCCAAATGTCATGATGACACGAAAGAAGAAATCTACTCGTAACTATCTACTTCTATCAATAAGTATCCTTCCAATAGTATCTATCCGCTCGTGCCGCTTAAAGACATAACATAACAGTGGTAATATTATGCGGTTACGATACGATGCGATAACCTTTAGACTTGAAATGAGACTACTCGAACCGATTCGTTACGGTAACATTCTGCTCGTGTTATTTTATAACAGGCTGCTGTCACAAAGTGTTAGGCACTGTTTGCATGTACAGTTGTGTACGGTACGATTATTTTTGTGAAAAGGGTGCTTTTGATTTGTGTGTTTTTTTTTTGTTTGTGTCTTTTATTCTCGGACATGCGTTTCCGAGTATCCACCTTAGGGTGACTGTTTTAGGGTGGATAAACGGAATAAGCTCATCGATCAGGTTAGCCTTAGGATTTAACACTCTAGTCTAGAAATTATAGCTAAATTATCATGAATTTACTGTTAGATTTGAACTTTAAAATCAATGTTAAAATATATAATAAAACTGATAAATTTCCGGTTCTTAGTTTCATATTTAGTTTACAACAAAACGAAGCAACATTACCATAAGGTTCCCAATACAATTAAACAAATTCAAACACACCTTTTCTTGCGTAACACAAAAAGCATTGTCTAAAACATAATTCCATTATTATCATACACATGCAAATTCTGTAGTCAACGATTTGCGCAGACACGTCTGAAGAATCCTTAGCCTGCGGCCACAAGCGAAAGATACATTGCAATGTGATTTCCTAGAAACACGGCACGGTTTCTTTACTGTAGGTACGGCGTATAAACCGCGCCGTAGAAAAAACGTGTCTGTCAAAAAGCTTCCATAGTGATCCATACAATACTGAAGACCGACCGAATAAACCGTAGTATTTCATCACAAGAAAAACGTCTGTATACAAAGGGGCTAGAGTATGTCACCGCGACGCGACTTGCGGAGCGACGCGTGACGGAGGGAAACAAGTGACACGCGCGCGTGTCGGTTGATGCAAGTCGCATCGCAATCGCAAGTGGCATCGCTCTAGTCCGTGTACCCCCCTTAGCGTGGCATAATTCTTTGGTATGACATTAAAGTCTCGCCGGGTACAAATAAATTCAGCTGTAACAATAAAAGTTGGCGGTACTGTATACAAGGTGTGTTTCGCGAATATTTTGTGTATCACAATGGGTGGTCTATTTCGTCATAGACAACTATTGAACTGAACGGTTTGCCTTTAAGATAAGATAAATATAGTTGTATTTAAAATAGTGGCAATGGAAATAGAACTTGGTAATGTTTCTGTTTAAGTTTAAATGTTATTGTTTACTTTAGTAATGGGAACTTCAGAAATGCTGAGCTTAGAAAAGGTTGTGCTGTAGTATGTTCTAATATTATAATTTATGATTATAACTAACTTGGATCATGTCAAGCTTGGTAAAAGCAATTATCATTTTGCCTAATCGCTTCTCACATTTGGTTACTAATTTAACGACCTGACATTTTGATAATAGTAAATATCGCAAAAATGAAGTAATAACAGATAAGTAGCCAAAATGGAGCAAAACAGTATCTCCATGTATTAGCAAAAATAGGTGTCGGTAATGAATTTTTGACGATAAAACCTTATCAGTGGCGCCATACAGAAACATAACTTACGTACGACGTTGTCATCACATCGTATTTCCCGCGCCTCAACGCCCGGGGCGCTCAACATAAATAGCACCTTCCATCATTCCTATGATCATGATACGTCTTGTGAGGCCAAGTGTAACTCAATAACTAAAATTTGCATGGCAATAAGGAAGTATGGGGTGAATCTGATCTGTATTATATTGTATCAAATGTTGGTGCTTGAAATAAATTAGTAGACGGGCCCGATGAGGCGTGCGAATATGGTTCTCTCGATTGGTTTTATTGCGTACGCGCTGTTGGTTGCTACGGCGAGCAAATTAGATTTAACTAATGTGATGGAGATCAAACGAGACGAGATGCTGCGTTTCTCTTGTTTGTTGAATTAGATTGGTCTTGTTGATTAGATGCGTCTTATTTTCACTATGTTATTGTTTGTTTTGCGTATAGCTCACTTAATGTAAATAGGTCTTATCTAAATAGCAACTCTGCATCATTCAATTATATAGTCCATTGCTTTATGCCGGCGCATGGGATCAATTTTGGATCTGGGGCTATACATAAGTACTGTATATAAGAAAGTACTGTATAAGTTATTTTGTTTCTTGACAGTCAAAAAGTCAAAAAATCAAAATAACATTGTTTTTCTTTTTTTTTCATACTCATAATGAATCGTCTATTAATATGTGGCCACGTTAAGCGGACTCAGATTTTTTCATAACAGTTTATGATATTGTATATATATATAGTAATATTGCATAATAGTTTATAAATTATGTCAAACTGCCTACTTCCTAGATTTCCGAGCGATAGTGTTATGACACGTTATGCGTAGATCCTCAGATAACGTCTCGCCATCTCAGGATAAGATAGGTAGGTACTATTACCATCCGGTTGCAGCGAAAAATGGTAATACAAAATGGTTTACGGTAATGTTAAAAGAACCTGTTGATTTAAATTAACTTTACTCACTATAAGATATAGGTAGTCACTATAAGATTCACACATTTTCTTTAATTTGCAGGAAACTATAAAGATGAAACGTTGTGAGTTGTTGTCGATAAGTTTTTATATTAATTTTGTGTTAAAGTATCGCACCCGCACTTTTATAATATGTAAAATTTTAATTATTGAAAGATTTCATCGTTTAGGATAATTAGCAATCAACAGTTTTGAATATAATTTCCTGTGATATAACAAAAAGTTGACAGTATATCTTAGAAAATTATATTTATGTAAAATATATGGAAAATAAATTGCAAATGGCTTAATTATTTATAAATATCTCTCCTAGGAGTTTAAGAGCTTCATTTGACTTGATTATTTATTAAAGTAAATAACACCACGGTTCCTCTATTAGTTCGTAATTGGTAGGTTTGTCTAGTTATAGGCAATTTGTTAATTGCATAGGGAAGTAGCACCTTCTTTAACTGTACATATTATAAATTAAAGTCGCTTGTCGTGTCTGTCTGTGTGTCCGTCCGCGTTGTTCTTCTAAACTACGCAACGGATTTTGATGCGGTTTTCACCATAATTTAGAGATTTTATTTCGTAAGAATTTATGTATATTGTGATGTATCATAAATTGATGTTAAACTTGTAACATGTAATAAAGAAATGTCGATGTATTGTCAAGTCGTAAAATCTGAGGGAAGCAGGGGAAGATCACTAGTTATTTTATAAAATCCATAATAGGAATATTTGTGTGTTTATTTATAGCTCAATATTTGGGTAAGTCCGAATTCTATAAACTTTCGCTTAATTAAATATTAGCCATGGTAATAGATTATAAGAGTTATAGCAAATAAAAGCTGTTGACATAAAGTTTTTCTTATAGTTCCTGAGAGTAGGTAGGTAAAATTGACATATTTTTTGTCCGATCGTATTATTTTCTGTATGCATAATTATGCTAATGTTATTAATATATGCATAACCCGTGCAAAGTAGATTTTCACTACGATTTTATGCGTAGTAGACAGCTTTTATATAATTATAACTTTATAGACTAGGTATATTAACATTTTGCGAAAACTGTGTTACTTTATGCGAATATTAAACTAACGCTATTATTCTACGATATAATTTTAGCATATTATTTGTTTAGAGTGGTCTTTAAAATTAGTTACGTATAAAATATTTTGATGATAATAACATTAACATTCTGGTGTCGTGCATTTTAATATAAATATAATAATTTAAAAGCTAAAATGTAAAATAGTTGGCGCCAAAATTTGGAATATAGCGAATTAATCAGCGCGGACATTGACATGTCAACTTGACATAGAGTTGCGCCCGCGCCGGTTCAACGACTTTCACAAAACATGTCAACGCAATAAAAAAAGAACTTTAAAAATATTCCCTCATCACCATATCTATTATTGTGTATGACTCAATATTTTCTCACAGAGCTTTTTTATTTGATTTGTTTAACACTTTTATAAGTATTGGAATAAGTTTGCATTGTGGTGTAGTTTTTTCCTGATATTTATTTATTCACAAGGAGTATTGTAGGAAGGCCGTTAAAGGTTTAACCTCGTTTTTAAAATAAACAATTTTTGTAAGAACAAAAAATATTTCAGGGCTGTAACTGGTGAATGACCTTTTTTCTTGTTTAGCCTATACTGTCCCACTGCAGGGCAAAGGTCTCCCACAAGTCCTTACAGGAACTCTTTTCCCATGCCAACTCGAACCAGAACGATGACCAATGACTTATAAAGGTAATGTAATAAAATGTGAATTTGTATTTAGAAAATACTAATTCGTCAGGGAACATGTTTTTTTTAACTACGTGCGATAATAGCAACATGAAACAAAATAGCTCTAAACACAAACAATATAAATATAACCTATGTATGAAACATAATATATAACACTAAACAGTAAGTAAACGATTTATAAATGAATGCTAAATACAATTTTATGTGAGTCTGCGCTGCTGCGCGGTTGTAACTCGCAATTAACTTTGTAAGCGCTCATTTATATGAAATTATAGCAAATTGAAAGCAAGACCCAGTACAAGTTCGTTGTAAATACATACAGCTCATAGTTTGTATTAAAATTGCCGATGAACGAGGATATAAGGGGATCATAAATGCAAAACATTTTGCTATTAAAATCAATGGTTAGCAACTGGCTTTGAAAAAGTTACAGAGCTCATTATATAAAAAGGTTCTTCTGGTTTTATGTTATTGCCGTGTGGATTGCCAACTGTTACTTGTAACTTTGCATTATTTTCTGGTAAAAGGAAAAGTTTATTGATATTCTAGAATTTAAAATTGATTATCTATAATTTTAAGTTTAGGTTTGGATTTGATTAGGTTAAGATTTGAGGTATTCCACTCAGAACACTCATTAGTTAAAAAGCTTCTCTTGTATTTGTTAAATATTAAATGATAAATGATTTATTTTCTGTAAGTAGGTTTGTACAAACACTTTTACACGTCTATCATATTTTTTTAAACTAGATGAGGTCGGCGTTTCCTATCTGACTATTCTGAGAAGAAAGGCCGAAACAAACTCAGAGGTCACAGTCTCTTTTAAAGTCCAGACATAATCTTGGTCAGATCATGTGAAGACCATGTAGATTGGTGTCTGAAATGGTCTTTTGAGGAAAGAACCACACAGATTGAGCGGACCTGTCCAGTCAGTGCAAGCATTTGTCAAAATCGTGCAGCTCAACTCAGAAGTTGAGGAGTACTACAGAGTATTATTGCTGTACTTATCGATTTGTTGTAAGGAGGATTATAATTATTTTATGGAAAACGGAATAGATTTACGGATCAGCTATATTTTAGGCCTATTAGCTTGTGAAGATTAAAAATTCAGCACATGATCAGACTGTTGCATTTTCTGTATAAATACATAAATATGTAGGTATTTTCATTTCTGATGCTGAAAAGGCCGTCCCAATTCGTGAAATAGCACCCAAAACTTTACATAAATCCAACTTGGGCCCGCGTTTTGTTTCACTTGATAGGAAACCTACATAATTTTAAGGATACCAAGCCTACCAAGGGGAAAAACAAAGCTATGTAGGCCAGTAGGCTAATAGAACTTGGTCAGAATTCAGAAACACGTTACTTTTCAGAAAATAGATTCAAAGCAAGCATACACACTTGCCCTACAAGTAAAGTACCGTGTATACTTGAAACTGTATATCTTGTAAACAAGCGTCAGTCACCAACTCACCACTGAACTCTTGGCACTTGAATGCAAGTACTCGCCATCAGTAGCTCACAACTAGTGTGACAGGCGAGTAGCCGACGCCGCCGTTTACTGTCGTTCTCACGACGTTTATGTCCGTAATGCGCGTACAATGTCTATAAAGTGTCCCGATATGTTCGTGAAATAGGTAAGGGTCAGCTTAGAGAAATATAGTTAGGTCAGTTTCTAATTACATTTTCCTGACAGAGCCAAATCAAACAAAAAGGTGCGTCTACTTCTGTTTTGAAAATTTTGTTATTTCCCACAACTACACTGGCAGTGTAGACTAGCACAGAACTTTATCGTCACAAAGGGCTGCAGCTCAACGCATTTTTATACAAAAAGTATGGTGCGGCTGGTCTGTAGTCATTTATGAAGCACGATTTTTGCAATGTGTTGCGCAATTGCCAATTTGTCGCATTATTTGGAGCTTTGTTCATAGATACGTATACCTAATTGTTGACTTTTATGCCTACTTGCCTGTGTTGTGCGTGTTTTTAGAAATAAACAACAATAATTACGTGACAAAACAACATAACATCATCACGCCTGTATTCCCCGAAAGGTTAGGCAGATGTGCACCTAATAGTAGAATACCTCCACATCATGAAATTTATGTATAAATCCCGTGTGTGGCGAGCCTATTGCCATCAACCGGACACAATTTATGTTCAGACTCCGGGCCTTCAGACCCAATAACACAGAATAAAACATATCAGCAGCTTATCTCATTTCCTATTACATTTTAACTTTCACACGGCATACAAAATTTCGGTGATATTCACACAATTACACTCTTGTTCGCAATAATACTCAACGATCGCGTTATAATGATATTGTTAAACAACTCGCGTGCGCCCGCACTTAGGACCTTACGTGTAAACTGTTCCAATAGGACTTTTAACATGAATAGTCTTTTGTAATGTTAACATGAATAGTCTTTTTAATGTGAGTTGTAATAGTTATTTCAATTAAGTTTCTAAGAAAAACAATATAAAGGGGCAATTTGTTTGAAAATTCCAAAGACATCGTCGGGACACCCTAATTGTGTAACACACGGTCAATCACAATCTGTGTGAAAGATAGGTATTGCAAATCCATTGCTTCTTATGTTCCAAAAAATTTTCAAAAACGTAAATAACTCAGTGAATATTGTTGAACAGTCAAAATTAATGCCATGTGCTACTATTTATTAGTGTGACGCAATTACCACAAAGAGAAGGTCAAAAGACCACGGAGTCACGATTAAAACACTATTCCTTTTTTAACCGACTTAAAAAAGGAGGAGGTTCTCATTTTTTTTTTTTTTTGTTACCTCAGTACGCCGTCGTTTATGAACCGATTTGGACAATTCTTTTTTTATTTGAAAGGACATACTTCCAGATTGGTCCCATTTTTGTCAAAATCCAGTTCTGATGATGGGATCCATGAGGAATTGAGGGAACTCCTCAACTATTATAGGCATACATATAGCAATTTTAGTATTTTCATTAACAACTCGAGCATTTGCATTCAGAAAGTATAATTTGGTGAAGTGGAACTGATTATGAAGACCACAGATGGCCATCGGAACTACACAATGACAAATATTTCACGGGTAGCGATTCGATTGCTTTAATATGGTTGCTAAGCAATTTATGTTCGTCATAATGCGTATGGTGAAGTGGAGCTGATGTTCTTCTGGTTCTTACCAGGAGAACTCCTCAACAATTAATGTCCCAGCATCGGGAAAAGCAATATTTTGTAACAGGTGATGAGCAGTTGACATTAGGGTTTGAAACAGTATGCTCTCGAGGTGGTCCCATTGTCACCAAGTCAGAGTCTGATGAAGGGATCCCATGAAAGTCGAAGAAAATCCTCTTTGGTAGGCATGTACAGTGTGTTAGTTGAACTCTCTCAAATCAAATGAAACCTATTGATGATTCAAGTGTTTGAGTCTGAGAGTCATCACTTACCTATACTCCGACTTTTAGCTGCAGTAAAATGACACTTCTTAATAACTCATTTCGGACTGCATTTAGAGATATGCATGTCAAATAAGTTTCGTTTGTTACTCTATTCTGTACTAGAAAAACATGGTTTGGTTAATGGCCGCGAAAAAACAAAAAGACGCCAATTTTAGTCATTTAAGTTACACATAAGCTGTCATTTTACTACAGCTAATTGAAAGTCCGACTATAATGCTACCGAGCCGTCGATGGTAGCCACAGCAGTCCTTAACTGTTAGGAGTTAGGAGATACGGCAATATGTCGACAGAAACTACTTAGCAGTTCTTGGATAGACGTGGACTTGAAAACAATCGTCTTCATCATTCTATTTCTCGTAATGATGTAACGGGACGAACAGGTCCCGCATCTGATGATGGTAAGGGCTTGTAATTGTCGAAAGAGCTTGTAATAGGCCTAATTGAATAAAAGCATATGACCTTTACTTATCATCAGCTCAGCAGCATGAAGTGATAACTCTCAGACAACACCTATCGATCCATTAAATTCGGGGAAAATTGGATGTGACAGACGGACAGACAGACAGACACTCGAGTGATCCTATATCAGTTCCGATTTTTCCTTTTGAGGTAAGGAACCCTAAAAAGTGAAAAATAAAAAACTCTTATTTCACCTCTGCTTCGCAACGGTTAATATGACTTGACAAAACATCGAGTTTAATACTATGGTTTATTTGTGTTATACGTATAAGGGCGCATTCAACCAAACTTGTATACTAACCCCCTTACTATTATACGTATTATATCAGATGAATAGTTACACACCCATTTCTCTCTGTTGGTCGTCAGTAATTTGACTTTCGAAAGAAGAAGACAAAGCGTTGCGTGACTTACATACAAACGCTATGCAACGTTTATTAATAAGGGGGATAGAATAAGTCTGATACAAGGAATAAATTTTGAATTTTTGACAGTTTTTCCATACGAGAACTGTCAGACGTCAATTTTATTAGTAGTTTAGAAGAACAACGCGGTCACAGAGACAGACACGAAAAGCGACTTTAATTCATCACACATCATCCATCGCTTTCCATCAGGCATAATCGAAAAAAAAAAACGATATTAGTTGTGCTAACTGACCAACATTTTCAAACCTCGGTCTTGCCATTGATTGCTAAAAGAGATGATTCAAGATCATTATTTTAACGTAGCAAAGGCTACAGAAAATCATACTTAAACTCGTACTGTTACTAACAGGAAGATAATCATAAAATTAAGACGTCTGTTTATACTGTTAAGGTCCGTGGGACTGTGGAACAGGAACCATTACTCACTGCGGAGTTAGCACCAATTTGTCAACATGTAATTATAATTCTGGTAATAATAATCACAATAATTATTACAATTACAGAACGGCCACACAGCACGACGGTCGGATGTCTTGTTTACACTTTACAAACGTTACTTGGATTAATTAAACAATGGAATGTCTTTCCTAGAAGGACGAAGGCGCCTTACTGTGAAATGTACGCATTTCCAGTCACGTTGTCAATGGATCTTAAATATTATTTAGGGCAGCGTGTAGTCCGTTATATTAGAATATGGGGCATTAGAAATTACTTTCACGTTGCTAAAGGCATTTTATTTTAGATTTATGAGTTCAATGTCGATAGTTCAGGCACATTCATATTTTATTAAAATCAACAAAATAATACTTAATACGGTAAATATAAAAAATAAAACAAAATGATGAATTAAATGAGTCAAAATTTATAAGAAAATAGAATTGATTCTAATTGCCTCTTACAAAAGTCATATTTAGTTGTTTATCAAATACGACAATGACTGTATGAAGGATAAAGAAAAACCCCTGCTCCATAAATAATTACCCACTATTCCAGTTTTAACAATAAAATAGGGACGAAAATGAAAAAATACTACAGAAAAAATTTACGAATTCTAGATTCGGAACACCCAGTTTAGCTTTTTCAGCCAGTGACACTTCAGATAACAACTGTGTCATTTCGCTAGCCTGAATGACAGTTCTAATAGCCATGCAGCAACGGCCATCAATAAATTTTCCGTTAGTCCAAAAACAGTACAGTTCTTACATAAATAATTATTGTTACAGCTGATGTTGATAATTATTTGCAAAGACATTGTCTGTTTTTGACACTTAAAACTAGCTGTATTGGTTTTACATGCCATACAGAGTGAAATTGTAATCATTGTTTTCCTCTTAAAGGGTCATTGTACTCATCATTTTGAACAACTTTTATTATAAAGGAAAACATGAAATCGCGAAAAAAAAAATCTGCTGTTCCCTACATTTTGACGAGTTAAGCGAACATAAATGTAGGGAACAGTAGTTTTTTTTTCACGATTTCTGGTTTTGACAATGACCCCTTAAGAGGAAAACAGTGATTAAAATTTCACCCTGTATAGCTGACCCCGGCAAACTTCGTACCGCCTCAGTTTTTTTTGTTATTTTCCCCCTTGTTTTAATAATTATTAAAATCGGTGCAGTCGTTCTTGATTTATAAATGGTGTAACTAACCCGACCTTGTTTTATAATAGAAGCCTAGCTGCGCCCCGCGGTTTCACCCGCATACGTTTCGGATCCGTGGGAATATCGGGATGAAAATCTATCTATCTATCTATCCTATCCTATCTATCCTATGTCCTTTCCGGGACTCAAACTATCTCTATACCAAATTTTATCTAAATCGGTTCAGCGGTTTAAGCGTAAAGAATGTGTTTACACAGACAGACAAACAGACAGACACCTTTCGCATTTATAATATTAGTATGGATTATTGTCATTGCCCAATATTTTAATGTAGGTAGGTGAACTTCATAATAATTTCTTCTTTTGTTTAATCACTCACGAACACAGATAGGAGCTTCACTTTTTGTAAATTATTACATCACCGCTGCTCTCAAAACGGTGAAGGGAAACATCGTGAGGAAACCGGCATGACAAAATCGAAGACATGTGACATCTACTAACGTACTAACCCGCACTAAGCTCGCGTGGTGGACTCCGCGGCCCACTCCCTCTCACCGAGAGGAAGCCTGTGTCCCAGCAGTGGAAAAATTATAGGCTGATTACCTATGTGTTAACAATCTTTTGATGTCGATGAAGTGTCCCTCATTTAAGGGTTCATAGACTCTGCAGACGAAAGAAACCAAAATAGGCACAGTTAAACCGTAAATTCTACAAACTAACTAATTTTGCACATTCTGGGTTGGCTATATTTAGATTCTAAGTTTAACATTTCACACTTTTCTCGTGAAAGTTCTTATCTACTTGCTTCAGGTAGATAATTTCGACACTTATTTTCCGCAACGATGCTAAAGGTAAACATACAATAGATACAACGGACAATATTTCAAACTCACTGATATTAACGATGACCAATGTATTTCCAATAGGAATGATTACCGATGAATCCGTTCCTCCCAACACATCTATCTTGTTACAATAAACGTTGTAAATCTAACCGTTTTCTCTTGAAATGCGACTTTAATGGTCTTTAAAGATCGAATTAAACAAGTTAATGATTCTGTTTGGGACCAAGGTTGTACCATTTGGCCACAAATCGAGACTGACCTACATTTTGACTTTAATCAATCACAAATTCGTTGACTTGATCTGGTTGCTTCTTTGATTTATAAGTCAATGAGCAGATTATTATTAACTGAAGTGTTTTCACTAAATTCATTTTCATCGTGTTAGTTTTCATTTTCAGTACTTACATTAGTTTTAATAATTAGCATCCGGTTCTTAGAAAACGATTACAAGAGAGCTATGATTTTAAGATGCAATTAAATATTATAGCGTTCTCGTTCCCTAGTCATTAAAACAACCAAACTGCTAAATTAAAACATTGCACAAGAAAAGCTTTGTTTCCCATCAGGAAGAAATTATCCTCTCAAGTCTTTGTTCCTACGTCCTATTTTCTCTTGCATAATTAACATTACTGTTACCTACTCTCAGGACCAGGATCTTACTCGTCACAATTATTTATACCTACATGAATATGCTTACAAGCGCCTACATGCATCAAGATATTCCATTAATTTCCATCTCCAGTCTCCAAGTTAACGGTTACACATTACGCAAGAATACAAACAGCTGATAAACGGTTTCCCATCTTCAGTTCTGTTATCTTAGGACGTTTAACCGTGTTGCTGAGGAAACTGTGTTACTATTCGAATATCTAACGACATATCTATATGGACACAATTCTTCTCGTTATTTACCTTTTCCAAATAGTGTTTTGAACGTTCAACCTTTTTTCAGCTAAACTATTCCAAAATCCAACGACACTAGCACCAAAAAAAAAAAAAACAAGAATTGTCATTGAGCTTCAAGATTTGAACGTTTAAAATTGAAACGAATTCGATTTCATACACTTTCAAACAGTAGATCCTGAAACGACAAAGAGACAGTGTCCCTTTGTTCAGTGTCGCAACTCGGTTGACGGGCGCGACGATTCGGATCATCGGTCTCAAATATGGGACGCGTGTCATTCATGGCACATCCTGATTGAGATTTTTGGCCCGAGGTATAATTAAAGCTGCGCTCCGTGTAATTTTTGGCCAACGATGCGAGTTATTCGAAGTAATGCGGTCCAGTAATTTGTGTTGCAAATTATAGCCGCAAGTCGGACGTGGAAAGGGAATCACAGAGCAGGCTGGTAGATGATTTGATGTGGTTATTTCGTAATCACTTTTATCAGTGTACAGTCACAGAAAGCAACAGCAGGATTGTAGTTCTGCGTAAAAGGTTACTGATGTAGTTTTAAAAGCTTGATTCGTTTATTCGTGGCAGCGTTTCCCAATTATCAGCGCGTCTTATTCATTGCTGGTAAAATTGATGGTAGTACCGATCTTTGGGATTAGACTTCACAATGACATTTTAAATTATGAGATGCTTATATCTTGTTATCGCAATGCATATCTTGAGTCGACTGCTTTAATCTGTAATGTGACCGTATTTAATGCTCACCAAAAGTTTTCGTTTTTACTTCAAACTTCTTTGAACTCATCTACACTTAATAATATTATAAATTAAAGTCAATTTTCGTGTCTGCCTGTGTGTCCGCGTTGTTCTTCTAAATTATGCAACGGATTTTAAACATAATTTAGAGAATTTGTTCCGGAAGGTTTATGTGTACTTATAATACATTAATATTAAACTTACATATAATAAAAAACCATGTCTTGTAAAACCATAAAAACCATCTGTTTTAATACTTATTTACGGTCAGCTAAAATCTGACCTTCGCAAGCCTACAGAGTTGAACAACTAGTTTCTTAAAGACAGGTCAGTTCTAACATATTTTTCGTCTTTGTGGCATTGTTAATTATAATTAGCAAGTCGTGTCGGGGTGGTCAGTCCCACAATGAACATTCGGTCACATTCCGGCTTGAATACAAGTATTTAGTTCGGCAATTAGTATTCACTTGGTTCAGAGTATCACGATGTTTGGCTACTGTACTGTGTTAATCTTGTAATAAGGTGGGCTTATACATCATAATTACGGCCTATGAAAGGTAGTTATTGAAGGTTTTGTGTTTATTTTATCGTAGGTAGATTTACCTTACCAGTACCCTTTTTTTTTTTTTTAGGATGGGAAATCATCAATTGACCCCTCCCGCTCTGGGTGGAGCGGAAGGGAGTGTCAGACTCTTACTGACTAAAACCCATCCGTGTTCCTTCCTTAGCCCTTTATGTTCCGGGGCAGCGATAACCCTTTCGGACAATCCCGCTGCTCTTACCAGTACCCTTCATGCCTCATCATCTGCCTAGCCTTTCCCAACTATGTTGGGGTCGGCTTCCAGTCTAATCGGATGCAGCTGAATACCATTATTTTACATGGAGCGACTGCCTACCTGACTTCCACAACCCAGTCACTGGGTAATACGACTCCCCTTGGTAAAACTGGTTGTCAGATATTCAGGCTTCTGACGAATGACAGCCGCGACCAACGACTGACGAATGACAGCCGGGATCAACGACTTAAAGTGCTTTCCGAGGCACGTAAATTTAAAGATGGTCTCCCATCCACGGACCAACCGCGGCAAGCGTAGCTTAACCTGATCGATCTATTCGTGCGGTTGTTATAACTTAGTCACAAGCCCTTTTCCTACCAGTAGTCTCTGTCCTTTGTATGAAAATTCAGTCTCGCCCCCTGGGGGTCGAGTGTGAACGTTTAAGGGTTGACAGGAAACAAATAGACAAATATTTTTTTAGGGGTCGAGGGGTCGACAGTGGACTAAACGTGACTGCATTAATGGTATTCACGATTTACAATATTCTTTATCTAGCGCCTGTCGTAGGTACCTACATGTCTGCGTGCGAGTTGGTGTGTTTTCCTAGAGAGCGTTTTTTAACCGACTTCAAAAAGGAGGAAGTTCTCAATTCGAGAGTACGTTTTTTTTAGTAAAAAAGTTTTTATTGACTTCGTATAGTCTAACCCCACTGCTATCATTTTTATGACTGCCGTCACTGCGGCCGTTATGTGGCGGCCGCCGCTCTTCAAGGATACCGAAGCTTTATTCATCGCTTTCTGGTCTTTTGGAGGCGGTAAGAATTTTTTTTTTATTTCTATCTGATCACATAAAAGTACGCACGAGTTAAGTGTACTCAAGCGGTCTGTATTTTCAACGAGAGGTCGAAACCCGAAACATACTTGTAACGGAAACATATTGGATACGTAAGTCAATTGCCACTCAAATGGCACTCGAGTAGCAATCGGCTCCTTATCGAGTATCGGCAAGCGTGGCAATTGGCCGGCTAGACACGATTCCGTTAATTTCACGACCGAATGAAATGTCATTTGCGGTATTTTTTCTGCGCTCATTTACCTACCTGATCAAATAAACATGTACAGAAAAATTTACGGTACATACCTTATTGTACAGATGCCACAGCACATAATCAAGCTACTACAATCTGTCCAATGTCTTTAATAGATTTTCAACTTTATCGCTAAAGCATAATGTTCAAAGTTGATTGAGAAAATTTTAGTTTCTGGTAGCTTGATGTACTGGCGTCTGGACATACTCTATTAACAAACATTCAGATTAGAGAAGGTATTTTATCAAGTCACACAAACTAACAAAAAATGTCGGTCTATAATAACATAAACAAGTTACCTGTATTAACAAAATCTGCTTTAACTACTACCCTTAGGAGCCGAGCAAAATGAAACGAAGTTATAGCACGAGCAGACGATGCGATGCGACGGGGTGGGTCGAGGGAACAAGAAAGTTTACCCGGACGAAGTCGCGGGCAGAAGGTAGTATAAGTAAATTTTGCAGCCCTGAAAAAGTCACTCGTCTTTTAATAGTTAATTTCTATATCCATTTTTTCCCTTAAACACAAAATATGAATATGCAAAGCCAAGCTAAGATCGTGACGCCGTACCTACTTTACCTAGTCATAGATCTTAAATCTAAGCACAAACCCACTCAAAATCTGAAACAAAAGGCACGTGCTAACTCGACACTCAGTGTACAATCAGCTTAGCTCTAAATCACAATGTAAAGACTGATTACACGTGTAGACAAACGCAATGATTGATCGACTAGTCTGACAGTTTGGTACAGAGGCCAGCACATCAACCTACTCCAATCTATCAAATTTTCCTAATTGAATATGAACCTCATACCTTTGTGGTAAAGTTGAAAATCTATCAAAGAAATTTGACAGATTGGGGTAGCTTGATGTTATGGCCTCTGTATCTACCACATTGCACAATGTTCAAATGTTACGAGTATTTGGTAATTGACTAATTGCACAGTTTATTTGGTAAGCAAATTCGATGATTGATGATGTGTGAAACTCGTAATATGATGAGAAGGCAAAGCGTTTAGTGTGATTTGCCTGCCATTCTTGAGTCATTAATGGGCTACCAGTAGTCATTAATAATAAAAAAGTATTCATTAATATTTCATTTATTGAAATCTGACAGGACTACGGCCATTTACGGCAGTTCGTTTAAAATTAAATAACAAAAGCCTACCTACTTACGTGACGGGTGCCGCAATACAATGACAAATAAATAAGGCGCTTGTTCACCACAACCATCACCGGAACGTCACCGTAAGTAACGCCGTCACCGTTCGGGTGACGCACATGCAGTGGGGTCGCATAATCATAATCGGCCTATATTTTCCCAGTGCTGGGACACAGGCCTTCTCTCTGTGAGAAGGAGTGGGCCATAATCCACCATGCGGGCCCAGTGCGCGGATGTCACATGTCTTCGAATTGTTGGTTCTAGGACATGACGGTTTCCTCACGATATAATCCTTCACCGTTTTGAGTCGTTTTGAATAATTTACACAAAGAAAAGTGCCTGCTTGGGTTCGAACCCACGACCTACAACTCGTAAATCGCGGCCTGACTGATCAAGGACACACTGCGGGACACGTGGCCATAGCAAAATTATGTATCGGTACTTCCGCGCCTTCATCTCATTTTTGGTAACGTACTGGTGACGGTTGCGTATAGTTCCGGTGGTCACGCCTATAGGGCACGGTAGCAAGGAGGCAAAGCACAGGATTCTAACCCTTAGTAAGTACGAAAGAGTGTCTTTCAATATCTTCAAACAGCGGAACACAAACATAAAATTCAATAAAATAATCGGTAAGTATACGATGTGGAGATTCTAAAATATTCTGCATGTATTGCAAGTATTTTCATTTATTGTCGTATTGTTACCAACTTGTAGAAACGCAAACAGTTCCCCACAATTTTAACATGCACACCCACCAAGCATTCAATTGTAGTAGCTATAAAATAATACTCAATACTAAGCAACGTGTGAGAATAAACATCAAAGGGTCGGTATGGTATGGCTTTATGGTGACCAATCTTGAAGCACTTTACCCAGTGAAGTAATGTCGGCAATATCGTTAAAAGTTTATAGGTAAATTTGGTGATACAAACGGCATATAAATGCCGAACCTACTCATATTTTAAAATCATCACATTATCTAAGCAGGTGATTTGTTTTATGCATGCAGCTATACTTAAATAAAGCTATTGGGAAAACTACTTTAAATAATGAAAGAGGCTTCTAAGCTCACCTTCGTCTTCACCCCGTATGCTCGTTGAGTCGTAACCCTAATAAGCCTCTCTTGTGAAAATCCTCCTTTCATCCTATTATATAAATAAATAAAGGAGGAATAAAGTAAGCAAATTATTTACGAAAGCATTGATTGATAGAATGACGTAGTCTTAATTTGTCTGACATTACAAAGACTTCCACGATACAGAATCTTATTATTCATTACAAAATTCTAATGAACGCTACTCAATCACCGCGCCCGTAATTGATGTCAAATTACGACTGTTCCATTTTCATTCTTATAAAAAATCCTAAATTAATGACTTTTAAAAAGGACAAAGACTAGGTTTTATTAAACAAATGACGCGACACATCTATAATTGACACTTATGTCACTTACATATGTCATGCCCTACTAAAAATCGGCAGAAAAGTATTTGAAAAAACATTTAACTTTAAGTTATCATTCATATCACGGGGGACATTATGTCATACATTCCTTTTATAGCGAAGTTAGTTGATCGATCAGATCTGACGTGGTTAGATAAATCCGATATGGGACAAAATGCCAGCAAACTGTGGGTACGTTGAACATTTTACTTAAAAATCAGGTTTACTGCCATGCACACAGACAGCTGTTACTGATGCGTCTAATAATGGACTATGATTGATTGACAATGATCTGCGTGATTTTTGGCGAGTCAATTAAGAAACGGCATGGTGTACCAGCGACTGGGCAGGCAGCAATTGGCCACTTTGGTACAGTCAACTTTAAATTCACGACCAGTTAACTTTCTAAAATAAAAAGCCCGGGAAAAAATACTATTATACTTATTATCCCATACTAAACATAGAATCACATCAGCTACTTGTTTGCAACTTAGCACGTGTTTTTGCGGGGCTTATAAATTGTAACATTTCAACGGCAGATAATCCCTAGAACCAGTCAGATACGTCTGATTGCTCCGCGATCAGTGTTGACGCAAACACGTCAGCGAATTGATGTGCTACCTTGTAGTAGTACAAGGTAATTGATTGATTAATTTATTGTGCATATTCTAGCTAGTCGTTTAAGTCTGAAAGCAAAACAACGTAGTTTGCTTTGGCACGCAAGCTCGACAAGTTGAATGCCAATTTGTTTTGCGAAAACGACACGTGCCAAAAGACGTGATCCTTTCTTGAATGTGCCTAATTTGATACTTGAACAATTGGGGCACTGTTTATGGTACCTACCTACCTGTTTAAGTTAGATCATTGGGTCTACTTCTGACCTAATTCAAACAGTACGCAAAAGGATTTATACACATCAAACTTACCTCAAAGTGAAGTTCAATTGTTATTTGAAAAGCTTCATAATTACAACGCAGAAAGAGCAAATCGCAGAGATTTTCAACAATATACGAGTACCTACAGTCGGCAAAATTATTGCTAAGCAATTTGTCGAGTTAAAGCCATTTCATTTATCTGTCAAAGAATGATAGTTGTGATTTGAATATAATATGCACAATAATTTAAGATGGTAGTCAATTTGCTAAAACACTAATTTCCATTTACAAAAACAAATTACTTGCTCTCTCCATCATTCATCAATGATTGTCCAATTCCTAACACCTTAAAATTTATGAACAAAAACATCAACACAGCTTGAACCGCTGTACCTAATAGTTTTCTCAGCAAACAGCCCTTGGTCTCGCTAATGCAAACTACAAGCTTGGCCCGTGTTTACAGTGTTTTGGCATGGCGTCGGCCTTGTCGGAAACATTCCAAGTCTGCTCTCACTGATTCTGAGTGAGAAAATCGGGCTCCGTTTAACATACCAAAAGCTTCTTTTTTTGGAAATAAGTATGTCTTGAGAAGATTTGAAGTTTTTCAGGGTTGTTCGGACATATTTAGACCATATGGTCTAAATATGTCGGTACGTTAATATTAACGTACCGACCTATTCTGTAAAAATATCCGTGAAAACTTAGGTCAAGTGAGCTTGAAGTGAGCTGTCAATAGTGTCAATCCCTGATTGAATTAATTGAAGATTTCACGGTGATCTTTCGCCTGGTTTCAAGGTGCGATTACAGGTTTCATTAATAACGTAAATAACTGCTATCCTATCTATCCTAATCCTTCCTTACTAATATTATACATGCGAAAGTAAATCTGTTTGTTACCTTTTCACGCCTAAACCACTGAACATCATCCTGAAATTTTGCATATACCTACGTTGTCAGGTGTACAGAAACGGACATAGGGTAGGTACCTTTCATCCCGAAAAAAAGTGCTGTTCCCAAGGAAAACTACAATAACGTTACTATGATATAATAGATGGCGCCACGTGTCTTTCGAATAATGATTGAATTATATTAGAAACTTTACAGTAATCGAAACTTACGCGGATGAAACCGCGGGGAGCAGCTAGTGAAATATAAAATCGTTATATCTCACCCGTCGTTGTATTCTCCCAACTTGTAGGCTTAGGTGTAAGGCTTTACACCCCCATTTCGGCGGCATTTGATATCCCCTATCTCATGGTGGTGAAATGGGGGTCTAGCGAAGCGAGCCAGAATTCCAGACCCACGCGCAACGGCTTAACAGACTGTTACTAAAACTTCCTCATGGGGAAAACCCGATAGTTATATTTCGTTGTTTGGGTTTCTTTTGAAAAACATGAGAACTAGCAGTTCCACGTACAGTTATGATTATGACCTAAGACTATGATTAATTGTGATATTTATTGAATTTAGAAAACATCACTGATTAGTTATCATAATCTGACCACAATTTGGGTCGGGGCATTCGGTACTTAGGTGCGAAGATGACAGAAATTGATTATTGAATCAGCCCAGTTACAATGTAACTGGGTATTTACCAATTATGGGTAGATATTTGACGAATTGTCCGTAAAGTTTGGAGCTCACAGTACCTCTGTGAGCTCCAAACTTTATGGCGGTTCTGTTGCAGGCTTCTCTGATTGCGCAGTACCCCCCGCAGTCACATGAATTTGATACTGCGCAGTCACATGGATTTGATACTGCGCAGCTACTCGTCTTGTGTTCAGAGCCGCTATAAAGTTTGCATCGGGCTGTGACTACCGAAGATGCCTCAGATTATAAAAGCATCAGGGAGAGACAAAATGGATGCAGATTATAAGTTCAGACTATTTCAAACCTGTATGTCTTGGTCTCGATAAATATATTGCCACAGATATTGGCATAACAATCTAACATTAGCGTTGACACTGCTTTCACCACACGGTCCAGATAATTAATTCATACTATTATAATAATCGTGGTACAACAAACAATAATTCCTTCCATAAATTTAACATTCCACCATTTCCATACACATATAAGGAAGTGAACGAAACTTGGGTAAAGCCGATCACGATTTATATCTTCCTGCAACGAATATTTTATATCGTGGATAACGTAAACATTTGGGCCAATGTTTGTCATATGCTGCGCGAGCGCCGCCGGACATTTGATCTTAATAACTGTGCAAACATACAGAGTGACCGTAACGAGACACATCTCAATTATACAATGTTGCCAGTGCCGTGTTTATTTTCATATAAAAATGTAGAACAAAGAAGGTTTAGAAGCTGCAGCAGAAAGGTTGCGAAAAGTATGGAGGTCTAAGCTATAAGCAAAAATTAAGATTAACTACGAGAGAAGTAACACTTTTAAAAATAACTATATTGGGGTCGGCTTCCAGTCTTACCAGACCCAGCAGCATACCAGTATTTTATAGAGCGACTGTCTATCTGACCTCCACAACCCAGTTTACTGTATAGCACGATACACCTTAGTGAGAATGAAGTCCTTTTAAATATAAGAGTCAAAAAAGTTACTGAGAAATTAGTAGACGAGATTTATGAATTAAACTAAATCACTCCTAAAATTGTAACAATAAGAAAAAAATCTGTAAAAATCTTGATAATTTGTATAACTGTTTCAACTTTTGTTTTGTCGTTATCAACTAGTTTATCTCCCGTATCTGGCTATGTTAGTTTCTTAACACACGGCCTGTTTACGGTGTCACCGTCTTTTGAATTGGGCAATATTTACATTTTTGGGTACAAGTCCACTTTTGTTACAGTGAGAATGGATACGTAATTGTGATTATTCCGTACTTGCAAGACTTAGGTACTTTTAAAACTGAAATCATTTTATCTTTGAACTCTAAGTTCATATTTGAATTTCGTCAGCAATTTCGAAAGCAGCCGTCGTCTGTACCGTTCGTGGCAAAGTTTAATAAAAATAATATGCAAGGTGGAGATGCCTATACGACAAAAAATTAATCTGCATATGTCTAATGCCCCTAATTCCGTTCCTAGTCTTCATACGAAAATCAAATATTATATCAAATAGTTTAGTCTTTAGAGCTATTCAAAGATTGGCAAAACCCATAGTCGGCCCATCACTATAATTTAGTTTGTTTGAAAAAATCACTTTTTTAATTTCGATACTAGATTTACTTGATAGTTCCATAACACTGTTATGCATTAGTACTGCCAGTGTTTTCATTGTTTTACTGTAGTATTGTCATCTCCACATTGTATTTGCGGATGTTCATGTTATTTAGGCAAAGCGAGTCTGCCGGACAATCACGGAACTCCTTATTTGTATAGATTAGGAGCAATAAAATCTATGCTCATAAAATTATCATTAACATCATCAATATGTCTGCCCAATTCTGTTAGTAAACGGAACTTCACAAGACGCGTACTAACTCGCACATTGACCTAATAACTGTCAAATGTTTACTTTATGACGTTACGATGTAGACAAACATAACAAGTTAATGGATTCGAGTATTATCAGATATTAAAGATGATGTCAGTGTCACTGACCGTAATCTAATAATTTTGGGTATATCTCGAGTTCACGCGTGGGTTAAATGAGCCTAAAAATAACCGAGGCACTTATGGTTTTTTTTCTGCAACAAGTATGCGAATAACCTCTGTCTGTGTCATTACTCTATGTCTCTCAGATTCCTGACTAAATGGAAGCAAGACATTAATTTTGCCAAATCACTTTTTCGTCTCCTTGGCCGGCGCCGATGGCCGCCTCAAGCTAGACTCGTTGTAATACAAGGTAATTGTTTTACAACGAGTCTAGCTTGAGGCGTCATATTTACGTGGCCTCATATTTCATTTAACTATTAAAATTTTATGGATGACGCTCTAGCCTGATTGTAACGCCTAATTCCAACTAACAAAAATGCTTCAAGTGCGAGGTTATTTACATATCTAACGTCAAAATATTTGCAGCTTTAAGCGTCCTAATATATGAGCACAATTTGTAATACAAGCTTAGAAACAGTCGCAATAAACTACAGCTTTCTAGAGAAATATAAACTTTATTGACGATAGTGAATTTATGGATTTATTGAACCAATATTTACTGACGAAGTTAAGTGGCAATATTTTTCCAAATACGGTAGGTACCTTAATGCTTTTTATTTACTTGCGAAAATTATGAACATACTCAATAAAATGTTCAAGAGGCAATAAATCTTGTTTAAACCGACAAGAATTCGAGATAAAAAGCAATGATGACAAATTGTTAGAATAAAACATTCTTGCATTAATTTTCATTTCCGTAAAAGGAAACTGTGAAATTGACAGCATTTTTGTCGCAACCAAAGTAAGATTTAACCCACCTACAGTGCGGCCGACGAATGAACGCGTTCTTGATACCTGTCAGCTTTGCGAATTTGATCTTTATTAGCTACAAGAATTGTTGCACTGACAGGTGTCAGGAACGCATTCTCTCTTCGGCCGGACTGTAACAGAAAGTTATCAACCATAAGCAAATCGTCATTAAATTCAACTCTACTTCGAAACGCATGATTTTAATACTAACGCGCCTACGCAAAACAAACATCCATAGCAAATCGCTTTAAGTGAAACTAACGAGAAGGTAAACACCATTTAATTAACCGAGAACTAGCCTATGACCCGATTTCACTCGACCGAACAAACATATCAATCCTAATAAACTTTTATGATACGATATACAGCAGCTATCAGATTTATTTGATTGTGCAGTACAGTTCAAGAACACAATAAAGAGGTTGGTTTTAATCAGCCAGACTTCCATTCACAAAATGTACCACAGGTTAGTGATGTTAGTATTACTGGGTCAAACGGTCGGCATGCACAATTCGCAACACGTGGAAGCAATATAACGTGTAACAAACGCTAGAATATGCCGATGACAGCATGCATCTATGACATAAACCTTACTGTTCTCTATGGTCTCTGGCGCCATAGACAAACACGCCGTGAATGCCCAAAGCCGCATATAGCCATTGATTTATGATTAAAATTCTATGCATCTATCTATGACTGCAATAATTGCATTCGCCTCAACCTGTTTTGCATAGTCCGACGGCTGTGCAAATCCTATGGTGTTATGATAAACTAACTAAGGTACTGCGAACTTATTGTAATCTTGTTGTTCTGAGAAGGCTATCAATTTATCGTTTGCCTTCCTATTTTGAGTTCTGCAAGTAAGGTGAAAATTGGGTTCGAGATTATTGTGATCTTATCTTGTTTAAGCTGTAATATTATTATAGCTTTAAAGGGACAAATTGAATTAGCTGGCGAAACTCCGCAGACGTATAGCCATCATGCTTGCACAGTTTCGCTAGCTAATTTAATGTGACCCACATAGATGAAGAACATTGAGGGTTCAAATAAACGATGATTAAAGTTAAGTAACGTTTAAAATGTATGGTTAAACAGTCGATAAACACTATTATATTTAACTTTAAGCAACGTTTATGAATAATGGGGAATATTAATAGACTTTGTAATTTTTATTCTTTGAATGCAATTTGAAAACGAGTCTACGCGGTTTCCTAGGCGACATTAAATTAATAACACAGTCATAAAAACATATCAGCTAAAATATAAAAACCGTCTGCTTCTTAATCTACATAATATTTGCACTCGACCAGTTTATTTTCAAATAGGTATTTTAATTAATTTTAATATGAAGCAAACTTATAAGTAATCAAGCGTAATAAAATTGTACCAAATTCTTAAAATACCTTTTAAGTATTCCTTTACAATTAAACAACCCCATTTAGATAATACTATTAATCTATATTCTGTATTGATAGAGAGCAGTGGTGGCCCAGTGGTAACGGCCGCGACTTACGAGTTGAAGGTCGTCGGTTCGAACCCAGACAGGCGCTTTACTTTGTGTAAATTATTTCATCACCATTGCTCTCAAAACGGTGAAGGAAAACATCGTGAGGAAACCGGCATGTCCTAGAACCAAAAATTCGAAGACATGTGACATCTACCAACCCGCACTGGGCCCGCGTGGTGGATTACTGCCCACTCCCTCTCACAGAGAGGAGGCCTGTGTCCCAACAGTGGAAACATTATAGGCTGATTATGTATATTCTGTATTTATGTAAATTTAATCACTGTACTATGGCTAATACATGGGTTAATACACGAACTATAGTTATAAACCTGCAAGTAACTGGCGGGGTGGCGGGTAATGATTGTGGAACCTTGTGAGCGTGCAAGCGAACTTTATGTACGTACATAGGTTCTTTAGGAAGTACCTATTCTCTTATAAACTAGTACATGTGCTTATGTACCACATCTCGTCCCATTTTGAACCAGACCTTGTTAATTGCGAGTCCACTCCGTAACACACCGTTATTTAGTTTGCGTACACGCACTCTGTTCAAGAACCGTCACACGTTTATAAAGTAGGGAGGCTGTCAAAAACCGAACTTGATACCTACATTTGACAGTAGAAGACTGTTTATTAAAATGTTTACGGTTTATCCATCCAACATGTTTTCGAAATCGAACGGAGCCAGTTCTCATGACGGTCATGCGGTGCTTAGTACTAGTTGGACTCGCAATCTCTTATGATTATGAAGTTCGAATTTTCAAAACTAATCAAGCAAACTCGAAACAAGAACAGCTCAAGAAAGATTTTTTATTGATAACTGTGTCTTAAACTCAACAAAATCGGCGCACTAAAAGTTCTAAAATGAGGGCAGTAAATAATTACAAGTTTAGAAACAGTACCAACTAATTAGTAACATGAAAGCTGGTACAATTATAAGTACCTTGTCTAATTTTAGAGGGGTTAAACATAAACCTATGTATATAATATGCATACAAGTGTACAGTAATTAGTCTGTAATAATTACACCGCTAAAATAATAACGGGCCATTTTCGTACCGTTTCATAAGAGGGAAGGATTATGCGGGGAGAAAGAGCAGCAGCATCCACTTGAACACAGACACTATCAAATTGCAAACACACGGCTAACTTGCATGTATGAGATACAAGATAAAAAAAAGATTGAAATGATCTTCTAAAATACATGATTTGAAAGAAAGCAAGAATGGAAAAATTGGTTTGAAACACGTGCGTATAAAGAAAGATTAAAAAAAAACAAAACAGATCTATAACGACGAGCACAGAACATAAATAGTCAGCTGCTGTCATTCAGGTGTTTCCAATTCAATTCAGCAAGGGTGATACTAGAAATGGAGATAGACATTTGGCAATATGTGACGATGAAAAGTGGAGCAGAGCCCTAACTGACTGGTTAGGCGGATACTGTTGGAAGAAGTGTTGGCAGATCAACAGCTAGATTGATGGATGACCTAAAAATTACTGTGGGTACGACAGCTACTGTATGGCTTAAAAGAGTGGTCTATACTCAGCAATGAGTGAAACAAGGCTGCCAATAATACCCCAGGTTCAGTTAAAAACGCTGCGTTTATTCTACTCAATGCGAATAAATTGTTAGCGAACTAGAAATCGGTAAGTCTGCACTATCCCTTATTATTGCTCAGAAATCAAACGATTAAACCACTATCCAAGTAAAATGGAGTCGTATTATACTACCGCCAAGTAATTTAGATAATTGGAATTGCTGTTTTACTATCAGGATCACTTCATTTGAAGCAAGTTCTGTATTATTAATTACTTTATAATAAGCAAGTTGTTATTTGATTATGGCGCAGAAATCGCTGGCTTAAGGATAGAGGTAGGCCAATTATTTCGGGAGTACTTTACCGAAAATTTTCCATCACTACACAATGCCTCCGATGTTCAAGACCTTGCAAAAGCTCAAGAACTTTAAGGAAATCGGTTTATTATACTTTCGGGAAAGTATAACTCCGTCCTGCAAACAACACTTTTACAACATGACATTAAATAATTATGTAAAATTTGCACGCCAACATTAATGGCAGAATAAGAGATTCATATATCTTATCTTTAAGATCTCTCTGTACCTACCTTATTTATGCAAATAAATGATTTTGATTTTTGATTTTTTGAACAACAAACTGTTCTGTAAACAGCATTGGCTGGCAAGTACCTAAATGGCGGACTATTGTGTCATTATCCAAAACGAAAAAATCTTCAGACACTGCAATTATAAATCCATGAAAACTTAAACTTATTATCACCTAAAACCGAATCAAAATAGGTTCGCAATAACGACAAACAAGCAGGCATCGCATTACGTGTATAATACTCGTATTTATACGAGATTATATAGAGGCAGACGTCAATATATCCGGGTTGGGCCATATTTATCGTATGGACGGCATTCGCCAGATTTTAGGAAGTTATTTTGACACGGAGCATAATTATGTCTCGTGAGATTGGAATAGATCGAAATGTAAGCGTTTTTCCATGTATAATTTCTACACAAAGGAATATAGGTATTCTATATGTATGCTAATGATGAAGCTGAATTTGTTTGTTTGAACGCGCTAATCTCTGAAGCTACCGGTCGGATTGAAAAATATTTTTGCATTTAATAGCCCAATTATCAAGAAAGGCTATATAACAGCACGGTAGGATGCTAAGGAGTTAAGCAAAACATACAACCGAATTGAGAACCTCCTCTTTTTTTTGAAGTCGGTTAAAAACAAAACTCAGATAGAACGTTAAGCAAAAACGGTAATAGCAAAGTAATAGCGCGGGCAGGCTATGCTTTGTGACCGGATGGGTCGGGGGAACAAGAAATTATAAGCAGACGAAGTCGCGGGCAGAAGCTAGTAATAGATATTGGTGGCAAAGAAAAAATTAAGAAGCTTTTCATTTTTCAAAACTTGTTCAATCAAACGATAGTAATTTAACGGTTCATGGTTTCAAAATGTGATAAGTAGATACTTAAAGCTTGTATCCTGTTAAAGAAAACAACAAAAAAAGGTACACCACGTAGGTATTTATTTACTTACCTAATTTTTATCATTCATATCGGTCTGTGTTCTTTCAAAATGCATCAACTTATCGAGGAATTCCAAAGCTTCAACAAACAGAACTAACTGATTGTGTTTTGTTTTTCGTCCGTTATAAGCAAACTGAAAATGTTCACCAAGCTTTCAACGAAATCCACTACCGACATGACAATGTGCAAACAATTAATAGTAATTGTATAACAATTACAGTAATTAGTCAGTACAAAGACAATGGCTGACATTGTCGGTCTGAAAGACTTCCAGTCGGTTATTATTCCATAGGAATGGTCCTGAGGTTCGTCTGTGCTTGGGTACCTGGGTAGATTCACATGATGTCATGTTGTCACGTAAGGTGGTGTCATACTTGTCATGTCATAATGGAAAGAAAACATTCCGACTGATGTATGTTAAATGTTAATTCAAGAGTTTAGTGTTTGTGTTATGCTATGTGAGATTTGTGTGTAAACGCGCCCACGGTATGGAGGAATTTTCAAGAGGGGCAAAGTTTACGAAAAAATTGACTTTGTATGAAGAAATCAATTTTCTTTGTGGTTACGAAAGCTTATTCTGATAGGCAGTGTTATTTTAGTTTATATACCGACTCACAAAATGATTACCTGTGAGCTTTTGAAAAAGGGATTCGTGACTAAATAATTACAGCTTCACGGTTCGATCGAAGGTTAAGCTACGCCGCGGTCAGTTCATGGATGGGTAACCATTCATAACATATCGATCGAGACCCTTCCGAGCTTCGGCAAGCACATTAAGCTGTTGGTCCCGGCTGTCGTTGGGGGTAGTCAGAAGGCCAAAGTCTGACAACCAGTCAAGGGGTATCGTGTTATCCAGTAACTAGGTTGTGGAGGTCAGATAGGCAGCTATAATCCCGCCTAAACGATGTAAAATGCTAGTATTCACCTACATCCGTTTAGGTTGGAAGCCGACCCCAACATAATTGGGAAAAGGCAGATTCATTGTCTGTGAGCTTGTGTAAGAGTAACGCAGATAGCAATAAAAAAAAAAATTGTCTCTTTACTATATCTGTATCATCATTCATCAATATATATTTTAACCGTAGATCGTGTGTACTGTGTGTCTTATTTTTTTATCATAACAAAACAATTCATTGATACTGGCTGTACCTACTATAACTATCAAGGGTATCATAGATCTTCTCGAGTCTGTTATCGTGTCTATGATATTCCTAATCCCTGATAACTTATCAATGATTTAGTTAGATGGGAACGGATGGGATAAATTCACCGTTGTCTATCCTATCTTAACACAACATTTATGGACTATTTCACATCAATGTCAGTTCGAGTAAATTATAGTATTTCTATGATACCACAAAAAAACATTGATAAGCCTAGGGTTGAGAGGGGCTTGTGGGTATGTAATAACAGCAGCAGGATGTTTGACAGGCAGTCCCTTCATGTAAAATACTGGTATTCAGCTGCATCCGGTTAGACTGGAAACTGACCCAACATAGTTAAGAAAAGGCTAGGCAGCCTAGGGTTGTTGCCAGTAGACCTCCTTTTAGTAGGTACAGCAAAAAAAAAAAACGCTGACCGTGTGTGGTCAACATAACACCTCAGCCCTTTTAGTAAACACAGGCATAATCATAACGAGAGGGTCGATTACATGCCAATTAAAAACTAAATCACAGTTATTATCAAAATTATCAATTCTCTCCCAATTAAGTCATCAATCATGGCCATAAAAATTACGAAGAAATCCAGGTGCACCCCAAGAATTAACCGTATAATGGTCACGTGATCGGTACTTCGTGCCCGCGTTATAACCCCAATTTTCAAACATGAGCTATTGAGACGAATTACACCAATTACTTTTATGGTCGTTTACACAAAGGGCCTCTGTTATCTGAATTGTAAACTTATTAATAATTCTGAGCCAGTGCTACTGTGCGGGCTTCAATGGCCGACACATTTGCATATTCCACTCATAAATTAGAGTCACGTTAATGTTGATAAGTTAATCTAATTAATGTTTTTTGTGTAAATTATAATTTCAATTTGGTGAGAATGCGCTGTGGCGAGAATGAATGAGTCTGTTTGTTTAGTTAAATGTCACTTTTTTACAATTTGGTATGTTAATTGTGTAATTAAATAAGATTATCGTACGCAATCACCGTTAATATTAATCGTCATCTCAACGTTAGTTCCAGACCAACGTTACTTGAGACTTTATACGGCCATAGTAAAACACATAATAAAGTTGTAGCACCTCAAACTTATTAAGTAGGTATACAAGATAGTAACTACTGTTACTATCTTGTATACCTACTGTTCATAATTGACTACTGAATCGATTTCAGTAACTTTTAATTTAATTTATTTTTTTTCAAAAGTTACGTAAGGTAAGTATTTTGCCATACTGACCGCCGATTTAATCAAAGAAAATTAAATCTTATTTAAAGGCAATAAGAATTAATTTTAAATGCATAAAGTAATGCTAGGGTCAACACGATTTCATTAATAATAATATCTGTTAGCTTTAAAGAATTTAAGTTTTGGTCATTGTATTATCCTTTAACTCAATACTCTAATTGGGGTGTATGAGGTCTTGCATTAATTATGTTACATTTGTTTAATTACAATCTCTTTTCGTCCCATTAACATTGCTACCCAACAAAACCAGTTAAATTGATATAAACAATACCAACACATTAACAGGCGCAACAGGTAACAAATCCCTAAACTCAAGACCAGCAGTAGCATTTAATATAACCCGGAACCGTATCAGGGCGCCGGAAAAGATTTTATCACCGCATTAACTAATGCCACTGCATCTATCACCGGTAACACACTTAATATAAATAAATACACGCGGCATTTTAGGGCTGCTTCTAGCACCAGCTGGTTGAGATTGAAAAATTGTTTTTCTTTTTTGTTTCATGTCAGTTTGTTTTTTTACGCAAATGATTTGCGTTTTATTCTGATCTTATCTAGCTTTAGAGCCTCGTATTTTATTTTTGACGAGTTAGGTAAAAGTTTTTTTCTTCTGCTCTTATTCCAATTTATTTGGGGTGGAGTCCAATTTATTTCTTCCATACTTTTCTATTAGTCGTCATCTCGATAGTCACTCCTGATGACAGAAATAAATCATTTATCATTTATTCCTGCGAGTGTTCTTAGGCTGTGATGAAAGCTTTCAATTTTGATGTTTTTACTTTCTCAGCTACACGAGTACCTGCTTATTTTACGCAACTTGTAAGCTTCACGAACTGATTGGATTGCACCGTTTGACCTCTTTGATCCTAGGAGGAATCACCGTCACATCGCATCGGAATATCATCATCGACACGAACCGAAATTATCGACAATTTTCAGCGAGTCTTTTCGATACATTGCAAATTTTTGTCCGAGTGCAGAATAGATACCTATGCACTCATGTAATGACAGGCTGCCCCCATTTATTTAAAAATCAAAGTCGCAAATATGTAACTATCGATTACCATTTAAATGCTTTGACTGGTAGCCCTCACATTAATCGTGTGTGGTATAGATCGCAGGTCTAAAACGATAGTTAAAGCTGTGCGAGCATTTACCTTTGAACCAGATGAGGTGAACTTGAACCAGTCCTAATTATAGGACTGAAAACCATTCCGTTACTGAAATAGACATGGTTTGAAAAACAAAGCCATGAAATAGCAATTAGAAAACATTTAATAGCTCATTAAATAACTGTCCTAATTCGTGTCATGAGTTCATGACCTACGAACTGGACCAATGTTGGAAACAATTTGGGTCGACTAACGCAGAAGTAAACTTTTAATTAAAACAAAAATATTTATTAGCTGTCATCTTAGGCCCATAGCGTGTTAGTATTACAAGTATAACTTAAAAACTATGATAGTAGTTACAAATTAAGCACACAATTACAATATTAAAACATTATAAAAACAAATGTAAATTTTTTTTTTTCATTGACAGTACCTAATATTGTTTCAAATGAATAACTTTTTTTTCAAATCGAATTGCAGCAAATCAACTATCAACCGTCCCCTTTTACGATAAAAGGTCAGAGAAAGCAACAAAACACTAAATTCCATTCATCATTATTTGCACAAATTGCACTACCCAATTAACCACTTGCTGCACACAATGCAGACAAAGGGGACATCACTAAACGTACAACTATACTGATCTGAAACAACAAAGGAACGAACAAAATAAATCGTGCACGAACGAATGGTTTACTCCAATTAAGCGCGTCTCTCATTTGGTATCGATTTGGACCCGTGATCTCATTCCGATCCAGAAATCGAGTGATTTATCGTCAGATTAGGCCGTGTCGATGCGCTGACGCAACCGGCCACCCATCCATGACCGTTGAACACTCCTTGATGACTTGTACTCTTGTACCTAATGTGTCCTATTTTTACACATGGCAATGTGAACTGAAAAATGCCATTGAATGACGCGCCATGCGAGTGTTTACTTAAGATTTGTAAACATTATTCTGTCAAGATGCGCCGTTATTGACAGTGGTGATGGTTGTCTGTGCTTGTCCAAAGATTTAGGTTTTATTTATGGGACTAAAATCCAGTGCATTTTTAAAGATATCTGTAACCGCAACACATAATTATAATGTCAAAATAACAGCTTTTTACAAAATACTTAAAAGTATCTTTCTGTTTGTTCCGGTTACTCTTCGAAACCGATTTTGATGAAATTTGGTATGGGGGTACTTAGAAGTCTGGGAAAGAACATAGGCTATATCTACTTTTTATGGGCGGTAGATATTACATTAAGAATATAACCTAACATCGTGTCTGTATTCCCCAAAGCGGTAGGCAGAGACGCGATTTAAGTACGCCCATTTTTGGCCAGTAGGTATGTTTGAATCCCATGTAATTAGTGGGCAAGGTTATTAAAACTGGGCACAAAAACAGGTTCCGGACTGCATCGTTGGTCTACTTTATAGAAGTAATATTCAATAGCAAACATGATTCTTCCCTATAAATTGTAATAGGAGTGATAATGGTTCGGTCACGTCGTCGATCGAGAAACGTCCAGTGTAATGTATTGCCGAAGTAAACGCTCGTTCCCTGACAGTCGAATGCATTGAGTCGGGTCACCCGTTCCTACTCTGTGGCTATACACTGTAAAATGTTGACTGATTTATTTCATGTAAATGCGATGTATTTGACCTTTATTGGTAATGTGTTGAAAGACCTACATATTAATTTAACTAGCTGAGCTTCACGTTTGATCACTGAAACAAATTAAATAGTGTTCCAAAACAACCAGTAATATTTTATCATAAGGAAAACCATGAGGAATCCGCTGAATGCGAGAAGCACAGAACCAGCCGAAGTGGCGGTGCTTGGGGGAGGCCTATGTCCAGCAGTGGACCTCTTTCTGAAATGATGATGATGATGGTTTTACCATAGCGTAATATAGCCACCTCATCGCATTCGAGGGTATCGTAGGAGGCAACCAAGAAAACTGGAAAACTATGTGGTATACCATTGCAGCGCCTTTTGTAACCCGCGCGGTGGCAAAGTAAACTACCACTAAAAGTATCCCCAAGGAGTATTGGGCTCCGGTAGGTGTTAGACTTTGCCATAACCTTAAAAAAAACATGAGTGGGAATGATGCACGATATGGGTAGGGCGTACCCCACAGGAAGTTTCGTACTTACAAACCTACCATGATGTTTCAAAGTTAAATCAACCTAAAACCAATCTATCGTCTGAACGGATGTTCGTGCAAACTCATAGTCGTAAAGACCATAAATTTTAATAGACAACAGTTCCCTTTATGCCCTGGATTAAGTATATTTTACTGCAGCTAAAATGTTACTATCTAATCTGTATCGAATCTCCGGAGATACAAACTACGCGGAAGTTGGTGGAACGTTTCAAATATTCAAATGCGATTTAGATAAGGACAAATGTAATGATACAATGGGACAACGATTGGAGTTATGGTGTAAGGAATTCTTGGAGGGGCAGCGGGATTGTCCGGGGGCAGCGGGATTGTTCGGGGGCAGCGGGATTGTCCTTGGGGCAGCGGGATTGTCCGAAAGGGTTACCGCTGCCCCGGAACATAAAGGGCTAAGGAAGGAACACGGATGGGTTTTAGTCAGTAAGAGTCTGACACTCCCTTCCGCTCCACCCAGAGCGGGAGGGGTCATTGGATGATTTCCCATCCTAAAAAAAAAAAAAAAAGGAATTCTTGGAAGTTTATGTTTTAGTCAACATTTTGAGGAAATTGGAACTTTCAAACAATGGGATTCTCTAACTAAACGATGTAGGTAGGTACTTGCTTACCTCAATTTAAAAACCATACTTAAATAAAATAAACAAAGAAATGTTTTTTTTTTTTATTAATTATGTTAGGTATTAGCACAGTTCAGAATTTCATTGAATTCGTGACTAATCCACTAGCCAACTATGAATGAAAACGCAAATCACATTCAAATTCAAACTTAAACTGATTCGAAATAGGTACATATTAGCAAAACTATTTCCTATAAGCTATGAATGGCTTATTTTAATAAAGCATTAGCAACCGATCTTATCACTTACTTAGTATTCAGAGGCGCCCTCTATCGGCGACATAAAGTACTAGCGCTGGTTGTGATGGAAATTATAATTATCATTTGACACTTCCATGGGATATTAAGAGCCCTTTGTATTAATACCTATTAAATATATCTGTAAAGTATGTATTGTTTTGTTAGTACGATACGGAGCCGTTCTTGGTAGGTATTGGATTTCGGAATATTGAAGCCCTTTAGGGCTGATGACTCATAGAATCATAACTCATAATTATGTGTGGTTCGATGCGATGTTTGAACAGCGCCGTTTTTTAGATGGGTTGTGTATTTGTGTTTATAACCTAACTGGAGTGGTTATATTAAATACAACCCATATTTACCTAATACTAGCTGCGTCCCGCAGTTTCATCCGTATAAGTGTCGATCCCGTGGGAATATCGGGATAAAAAGCCTATATGTAAATCCAGGGTGTCGGCTACCACCATACAAACTTTTATCATAATTGGTCCAGCACTCACAAACCTTCGCTTTTATAATATTAGTGTGATGTGACAACTACAATGCGACATATTTATCAAAAATGTGCTGCAGGTACCTATAATAAAGCAGAAAACTATGAAAAAGAATCTTGCAAAATTGTCAGATTGTCACTTAGTTTGTCACCTGTCGCCTCTAGGTTTTATTAAAAAAGAGGCCCCAGAATGTAAGCGGTTGAAATCAAAATAAACTACCTAACTTTCTTAAAAAATTCGTCGTTGGTTTTTCCCATCTCATTTGGTATACATAAAGGGCTGAAGACGTACCTAATATAGCAATATTGTAAACGCAAGTTAAAACGATAACGGTCCATTTAAACCACGAATTAAACCAATTTGTTTTCAGCACAGTAACTAATTTAAATGCTAAAGGAATACACAGCGGGCAAAATAACGTACAAAATATAAATTCTAAACGTGCGGAATGCTTGAGAACGACCACCTATCATGTTGGTACAAACTGGTGCAACTTGATGCTGTTACTATTAAGTATTAGGAATTTCCGTTCTATCTGTAGGGGCTTTTAAATTTTCCACTGCATGGCAGAGGATTTTCTCATACCTACATTATGAAGAACGAGAATTGATAAGCACGCTTACTAAGTGGGAGCTGGTTGATTTTTCATCATCATAAAAATTTCTGTCCATCAACGTTTGATGGACAGAACCTTTACGAATAGAAAGGGACGTTTGATGGACAGAACGTTGACAAAACCCCTTGAAAGAAGCTTCTGTTACTGGTAGCCAGCATCATCTCAGTGCTGGGCAAAGACTTCTCTCCATGACTTCCAGCTCTTTCGATCCAGGGCTAAAGTGGACCACTGTTAGTTTTTTCGTCTCGCCATCTTCTACGGGGTCTGTCGCGACGCTTTCTGACTGTGTCAGGGCTCCACGTAGCGGTTATTGTGTGGGCCAAAACAACCACAGCCAAAAAATATAAAAAAATCTGTGTTCTTGATAATGATGTCATCAGTACAGCCTCGGCTTATTGTAGAACATGACTGATACAATTTCATACCTAGTCTTATTTAAAAAAACCACTGAACAGAACTTGACGAAGCACAACGCAACCAAAGCATATTAAACAACTACAAAGCTATAATTTAAAGTACCACCCTGAACTAACCGATTGGTCATCGCAGAACTAAATTGATATAATTCCTGTCTTACAACACTCGTAAGAAGAAAGATCTGTACTTAGCCAATGCAAAGCCTTTGTTTTTCCATATTTAATATCTAAGCCGACTACAAATAAACGTATTATTACAGAAAAGCGATGTTACAGACATTTAAAGCTAAGAACTAAAGACAGCCAGCAATAAAACCTGAAACGTTGTTGTCAAAGCTCTCCGAAGTGAAAGCATATTTTCTTTGTTCACCCGAGATGAGTCGACAATCACAACCGTTGAATTATTATTTTCCGTGAGCAACATTTTCGTCACTCCGTAAATTCGTACAAAGCATTTCCAAGCTAAATAAATGTAATAAATCATGTGAGTAATACTACACAGGGTGTTTACAATTGAAAATGTTGAGTTGAATTGTTATTGTTGCAGGTTCCTCGCTTGTTCGCGAGACCCACTCATATACGCACAAACGACTAGCACGGAGGTTGGACGACCGGTGAGTTACTGACGTCATCAATTATAACCCTTTGATGTTGACTTACATTGATCTCGGAGAAAGCTCTCTTTAAACAAATTGCATGTTGCAATACACTGGGTATTGCAACATTGATAGCTTTGACTTTAATCATTTGTTTCTGTATGCTTTTGTAAATAAATAATGGAACAATATCGACTGCAGTTGCTACATTTGAATATATGTGTGTCACTTTATATGATACAGCTGTATTCAAAGAAACGTGACTGAAATTTATTTCACCACTGTCCACCACAACAATTCAAACAATGTAGCCTATAAGACTGAACATCTGGGCCAATTTAGGCACAATTTCGACAATGATATGGCCAAGTGGAACATTTCATACAACGTCAATGACCCATCAATCTATCCGCCATTCATTTAATAGAAATGGGTATATCTATCAGCTGAATCAATGTTTCCTTGAATGCTATTGTGATTTAAAAATTTTGTACACGAACATACTCGTACTGGAACAATTGGCATAATTTAGAAATATTTATGCGAGCTCTTGACTAATGATGTTATTTCAGTTATGTCTGCATTTGTTGTTAAATTAAGCTTTTGGCCTTGACATAATAACAGATTAAAACGAAAACAGTCTGAAATAGTGCTTAGAAACACGAATCAGTAACGAGATCAAAGAATTCGATCAAATAACGCAATACGAGGAAATTTTTCAAGGATTTAGTAGTTCCATTGAACCAATACAAATATTATACCTCCTAAACCAAGGCAACAGATACTTATATTTTTGTAATAACATCCGATTTCAGGAATTGGATCTTCAATTATAAAGTCAGATTTAGTCCAATAAAGAATACCGTACCTATCGATTCCAGAAACCCCGTCATGGCTGATTAGTAGGTACTTATAGTAGCTTAAGACTTCTCCCAGCATCACTTCTTGTAACTATTCTTAGGACAGGCCCGCATCCAGAAGTAAATAGTATCTAGTTGGTTTATAAGGTGATGATGACTTAAAAAAAACTTCTATGCAAAATCTTCCAGGTGCCAAGAACGACAGAAGCGATTCGAACGAACACGACAATGTACGCGTGGAGCTCATGGGGGACCTGGAGCCCCTGCTCCAAGACTTGTGGGGGTGGAGTGGCTGTGCAGGAACGACACTGTTTGCCCAGGGATCCCGCTAGGTAAGACCTGATTTTATACCCTGCCAGGTTGATATTTATCTTACCCAACTTGACTGACTTGACTTGACTAATTCATGTATGTATATTTATTTGTGCTTATATTTATATGTAATTAGGTATATAATGTTCATAGTTTTAATAGGTTTATGGGTATCTTTATATTAAAAATATTTCTTCCTCAATTTTCATGATTGCACCTACCATTTTTCGTCTCTGCATCACCCAAAGGTTGACTGGTAGAAAATGCCTATGGCATTAAGTCCGCCTCTGTATAATTATTTTTGTGCTTGAAGTATTAAATAAATAATAAATAAATAAATAAAAACGCAAAGATTAAAAATGAAAATGCTTACATTTTCGATTTTACTAATAAACTATTGTTTCATAGTGTCAGAAATCTTCAAAATTATCACAGTCAAAGTCTAACAGTGAAAACATTTATAGAAACGCAATACATACCGCATGTAAAGTGTCAAAGTTATGACATAGTTTCACGATGTCCAGGCTTTTCTTTGGATAACTAGGTACATAATTATTTGTGTATCATTACGTAGAATCTATAGAAATTTTATTTGCGATTTTATTATTTCTAACGTTGCGATATTATCAGCGGCATCACGATTACATATGGAAGTAAAATGTATGAAAATATACGAAGACGTTTTTATACCGTCCACGACAACGTTATAACGTGCAGGTATTTCTATACTTTGCATGGACGTCCATTATATCATCGTCACGTTAGAAATTATAAAAAAAGGGAAAGAGTTACGAAAACAAAACCTCACCTTTGATTAATACCGCTTTAACAAGCTATTAATACATAAAACAACACCAAAACAACGGCAACGTCGAAGTGACGATAAAAATCACATAAATAAATACGTCATTATTCTAATTTCTCAAAGGTGAAAACTGTATTCGTGTAGAACAATATAAAACAAACAAGGGAACACGTGAGGAAGATTAATGTGTTAGGTTTTTTGTATTGTTCGTGAGGTTTTGTATTAATTGTTTCATTATAGAGACGCTATTAAGATACGGAGGCTTGTCGTATGGATAGTGAGGGCACTAATTCTTTTTGTGACACGCTTTAGAATTATTGAAGTAGGTCAGGGCTTGTACTAGATTTTGAGGTTTTTTTTTTAACGCAAAGTTATTGTGATGTTGACCCAGATAAGCAAAAACTAAAACAAATGGTAGAATAAGAATTGGTACCTACTTAGAATTAAAAAAGGGATTCATAAAAACTATAAACCTTTTTTTTTTCGATAATTAGTTTAATCCTAACCCAACCGGGGGGTTAAATTAAGCCCCTAAGCCTTCAAGGATTGCAGGCGTGATTTTATGTTATGTTATGAGTAAGTACTTTATAATAAATAATCCATCATTGAAGTAATTGAGTGACTGATTTGAGTTCCATCACTGTTTTAAAATAAGACTTGAAAATATGACAATTTTTTTTGGTCAAAATTATTTACGGTTTATCAGATACACTGCTTTAAAAACCAACTTTTTGACCATTTTCAAGAAATCTCCGCTTTAATTTATGACAACAAGACGCTTAACTATTAACGTAGCTTGTTTCGTGGGCACAACCCAAACGCGCAGAATAATAATATTATAAACAAAAAATGTAGGTATACATGCAAATATAATTATTATTCAAAATTCCGAGTTATTGTCACCCAAACAAACAAAAAGTAATCCAAACAATTGCAGCGCCAACCCTAACGCGTCGCGGGTGCATTGATCATAGATCACAATGATATCTAATGATAGGGCGCGTGATCGATAAAGGAGCGAGGGCTGGCCACCGCGGGAGAGCCTTCCAACCTGCGCCCCCGCCGACCGAGTAGTTATACTAGATAGCGGTACTCAGGAAAGTCGATTGAGTCATATTTTATTTTAGATTGAAATAGTAAAGTTAATGAGGAGATTTGCTGTTGTTTGCGAGGTGTGTTTGACAAAGCGTCGTATGTGAGAGCGAGCATAACCCAGAAAAACTCGTTACCGTCTAAGATTTACGGTTTCAATAAATTAAGCTCCATGGTAACTGGGAGTTGATACTTCTTAATGACCGCTACAGTGAATAGTCGTTGGGGAAGTTGACAAACTAAATCACCGATGACCGATCAATCGAGAATCCTTTAATACAAACCACTTGGTATCAATAGTACCAACCATATTTCAATCACAAATCAATTCACAATTCAATTACAAATACACACACGCATCAAAACCTCCTTTCACTCCGTACCTCCTTTCCCATCACCCTCTCAATCCATCAATCTTCAACATTCAGATTAGCCCTGTCTTCCCACATCACGGCCAAGTCATCAACCCTCAGATATAATAGAGGATCAAGAGGTACTGAGACAAACGATGGCCCATGACTGGCCACGACTAATAGCCCATCGGAACAGGCCAGGCACTCGCAAAACGTATCGCTTCCTTAACATCGAGAGATGCGACCGAAGTGATAATGAAATACATCGCCTGAATGGGAAATGTCTAATCATTTGTTTTGACGTAATGGAGGGTAAGAATAAACGGGTAAATAACAAGGTTGTAAGGTAAACTGTGGTTGAAACTGAATCGCTTTGACATTGTGTATCCATTTTCTAAGATGGCGTATTCAAAGCAAAAGCAATACTCTGCGGTTAAAAAGCTCAACGACCTAGTAACATATTTTTGATGTTCACAACAACTAAAGAAACTGGGGTTTTTTTCCTTCACCCTAAAGAGTAGTTAGCTAAATAGGGAAAAACTTTAAATATCGTGCGCCTCATTCACTTGACATATATCCAATGCTGAGCGTGGGAGGGTCCGATTCCCTGGTCAGGCAAAGTGTTATTTGATTTTTCCATTGTGAATTTCTTAGTAATAGTTTTTTTTTTTTAGGATGGGATATCATCAGATGACCCCTCCCGATCTGGGTGGAGCGGAAGGGAGTGTCAGACTCTTACTGACTCAAACCCATCCGTGTTCCTTCCTTAGCCCTTTATGTTCCGGAGTAGCGGTAACCCTTTCGGACAATCCCGCTGCCCCGGCAGGCTTCGGCCCTGACGAGCCCCTCCTCTGATGCTGACATCTCTTTGAGGCACGCGTGGAACACATACGGCACGGGCCTGGTCCTAATCGGACGGCGAGCTACCCATTACTCGCCGTCCGCAGGCCCGCGCCTACGGTGGCCGGGAGTCATCACGCGGCTCCCGATGCCCGGAGCGTTTTCCGCGGCGGCTGGGACGTGAGGCTCTGTCCCTCAACCATCCCGCCACCTCTTTCACTAGCATGACTGCTTTGCAGAAGGAGGTGACTGCCTCCCACTCCCTCTCGCCCCGGACCATAGCTTGAACCAGAACCGGACGCGAGAAGTTAGGAGGAGAGAGGAGGAGGAGGTTTAGTAACAGCCTGGAGTTTGGAAGTTGGCGGTGTGATACCCCCATGCCTCGGCAAGCACATTAAGCCGTTGGTCCTGCGCCTCATCTCTCTCCGGTCGTGTCGGATTGCCGTCCCATCGGACTATAAGAGTGAGGGAAGAGAGTGCAACTGTCTGCGCACACACTTGTGCACTATAATATCTAGTTTTGATGGTCGCCATGAGATTGGTCGCCATGGTCGAAATTCGATCTGGAGGACATTACTCGTATTTGGATCCAAACAAACCTCAAGCCTGTCTTCTAAAATGACCCAAAATTCGACACGTTCCTATTTTAAATCAGGATATATTTACTTTCAATAAGCCGACCTAATGCCCTGTACACACGATCAATTCGAGTGAGATGTGATGTGTTTTGAACATCGATTGGACACGTGAATTTCGTTCGCCTATCACACAACATTAGCGACGGATTATCAACACTTTCACATTTTTATCTTGACTAGGCTGTTCCGCCGTGTTGTGTACGGGCCTTAACAACACTCCTTTTCAATAAAGCAAATATGTAAAGGCGTGATAAATGGAACTCAGGTCAATAGGTGTAAAAAATTGTTTTGAAATAGGAACCTAATTATAATAAGACTTACAAGGCTGTCATTGTTATCAATCTTGAAAGTTGATCGTGTGAGGTTAGTAACTTTACAGTAGCTTAATCGACAAACATATAGACAAGAACTACAACATAACGCCAGGAGTCAGTAGTCTTTGAGTCACAGTCATGCACAATCGTCAACCGCATCATCTGACGTAAGTGAAGTACAATCAGCCTATAATGTTCCCACTGCAGGGACACAGACCTCATCTCTGTGAGAGGGAGTTTGCTGTAAATCCAGCGTGCGTGCCCAGTGCGTGTTGGTAGATATCACATGTCTTCGAATTTTTGATTCTAGGACATGCCGGTTTCCTCACAATGTTTTCTTTCACCGTTTTCAGAGAAGTGGTGATGAAATAATTTACACAAAGTAAAGCGCCTGACTGGGTCCGAACCTACGACCTACAAATCGTAAGTCGTAAAATGTAAGTTGCAGCCTGATAATCCTGCTATAAATGCCAACGTTAGACGTTGGCGTATTATCAACAACAACATCAACATAGGACACAATTCCATGTTCCCAGAGCCCCAGAGAACAACACTTGTACCACATCTCGTCCAAGTGTTTGATCAAACATTGATTTGGCTCCAAAGTCAAAGGCTAACAAAACGTTCAGTGACCCTATCTCCCTGATCACATCGAACATACCAAATTAAGGCAATATAGAACTGAATGGGACAAGTGAACAACTGATAACATGTCTGAACTGTTTTTCTACAAGCAATTTGATTGACGGACAAAATGGCCTTAGGAGTAACATGATTGTAATCTTTTTGTTTACATGTATAATATTCAAGCAATAATAATTCCTATTTAAAGTATTATAAACTCGTTTAAATCGAATTTCCCAAGCATGTACCAAATCTGTCATGCGTTTGTAGATAAATATTTAATCAGCTAAATGGCCATGTTAACTATAGACAAGCAAAAACTTACATGTACTTTCCAATTGGTTTTACAAGTATTTAACGAGCGAAACCGACAATACCCGAAGCTTTACGATGAGTATGCCATGAACACAAACGCAAGCGCAAATGACGGGTTACTCAAATTCACATCAAAATTCTATTATTGACTTGTACGTCAGCGAGATCAGTAGTTAAATATTTGAAGTGTTAAATAAGAATGTATGTGATAATATTATTAACAAATATGTAATGAAATGTTCGGGTTTTTTGTAGCCATAATTGTTTTTAAATATTTATTTCCCACTTGAGGCATTAATGCAAATTAAAACCTGACACTACCCAATGTAAAACGTAACGTATCATGTCATGTATGTTCTGTAAAACTATCTTCAAAGTCAAAGTCGAAATTCTACACAGATCAATACCATACGTTAAACAATAAACATTCCTAGATACCACTCCCGAAGTCCCGACTAATAATAATCAAATGACTGGCGGCGCGAACAACTAATTAAAACATATCATCAAAAGAATGAAGTATCAATATCTGAACCGATTACTTGTAGGCGTATTCTAAGGCGAGGCAGTTTCATAATTTTAATTACTAGACAAAAGTCGTGTGTGGCGCCCCGTCGTGGCGGATTCCTGTACTAATGATGAGCTTAAACAATGAGGATTCATTACGAGCATACGCGTGCCGATGTATAACTGCCTACTACTTTATATTAAGTACCAACGTACGAAAATCATATAGGTACTTACTTCAGAACAATAATGTAGACGGTATATCATTTTTTTTTTTTTTGGAGATGAATTATTCATTCATAGGCGCTCTCCTTTTTCGGGTCTGTGGAAAATGAAAATTTTTATCAGTCAACCAAATAAAGATTCCCTCCTTTTACCTACATACAGAATATTACATATTTCCGGCTTGTCTTTACCTAAATAATATCAAATTGTTCGAAAAATTATAAATATAAATGTAAAAAAAGGAGCAAAAATCAAAGGGCATAAAAAAATCGTCTGCATCACTGTCAACAGGAAAACTGCCCAAAAGGCTGGCAGCATTTAACTTACTCCACTTCTTCGGAATTTAGATTAAAATAGTCTTTATTTTGAACTAGCTGATCCGACAAACATTGTCCTGTCCAAATTACAATTACTCATAGAAAAAAGGTGAACGTCCGTTTTTTTTTGGAATATGAAAATTTTCGGAGAAACTGTTTAATTAATTTTTTTTTTCATAAAAACCTTAGTAGATAGAAGAATATTGGTAATAGTCACCTTATAGAAAATGTTGGTAATAGTCACCAACATTTTAAAGTAAAAAAAATAGCCAAATCGGTCCCACCCGCGGGGTAACTGCGTAACACACTATCAGCAGCAATGGTTTTCATTTTGACAGTTCAACAACTTTCAGTGCGTTATTTATGCTGTGGAGCAGACAAATTTTTCGAACATAATGAAGTAATGGAATAACAATATCCTTCAAAATGATTCAGATTGAGATTGATAGTGTGTTACGCAGTAAGGGTGCGTTACTAGTGATGCACTTACCAACGAATGATGATGAGGCAAGGAGCCTTGTTTTTAATGAATTCTATGGAACCTTACTCACGCAGTAACAATAACATTCCAAAAACATCCTTATTCAATACAATGCAACATTGTTTCAAAACATCAATATTTTATCTATTGACACTTCGACATCTCCGTACCATTTCTGTCTTGATTAATTTATAGTTCAGTTTTAATTGATATAATCATTAAAGGACTTTAATTATCTATTTAGCTCTGCATATAAGTCTGATTTGTCTATGACAAATCAATTGTTGTCAATGGCTTATTGATCTTTAGTCTTCGCTTCGTGCTTATTTGTCCGTCAGTCTAAAAAAAAACGATTGAATACGTACCTACATAGGTACCTAGGTAGATACGTTTTCAACAGTTTTTTTAAAGGTATGCAGGTAGATAATGTGTGTATTAAGGCTTTTACTGGAACGCTATACAGCAATTACACCAATGGAGCAAATAATTACTTCATGTGCTGCTTTCCATCCATCCTGTGCGTCTCTCTGTACTTCTCCATTGTTCCACTGCACTGCATGCATATTGCGCACATTCTTTGCGATTTTTTTTGAGTCTCAATGAATTTTTCAAAATATATACCTACATTTAAATTGAAAAAAAAAGAAAATGTTGATGTGTCGTTCTGTCTGACACATATTATTATTTCAGTATACCCAGGTAATTAATCACAAGTTTAAAGTCTATTAAGTCCAAATTCCTCCTTCTATAAACAATCTCATTTTTTGTGAAATTAAATAAAACAAGTTTATTCTGACAAATAGCATGCCATTTAAAAGACATGGTATATTTAAGGATCACCTAAGTCAATATGTAAAGACATGCATATATTTTTAAATTTCTTGCAAAAAATCGCTAAGCAGCTGTTTAAAGTAAACACTTGGCGCCGTTTTATTTTCTTAACTTAGTTTCACCAAATATATGAGAAATTTTCAAAGAAATACTCGTACTAATATACTCCAACAAAAACAAAAAGAATCGCTAATACATTTTCTGTGTTTTGGCGTTAAAATGTTATGATTGAACGTTTAGTGTTTGAACAAATATTCTTTGACATTTCATTATTTTTATTTTAAGACGTTTAAAGTTATCCCCAGTTATAAGGAAAATAAACAAATCTATCCAAAGATAACAAGCTATTTTTCACAGTGTTGTAATAGGAATGTTTACTATTATCCAGTCCAAAAAAAGGTATCAAAGTCACCATTATCCAATGCGTAAAAAAGTCGTGCTGTCGCGCTAAAGGCCTCTCCCAGGCACCTTCTTAAGGTCGTCGGTCTATCTATCTGGGAGGCGTCCCACACTACGCTTGCCGATACGCGGTCTCTACTCTAAGACTCGTCTGCTCCACCGGCCATCGGTCCTTCGACAAACATGGCCAGCCCACTGTCACTTCAGTTTGCTTACTCTGCAAGCTACGTTGGTTACTCCGGTTCTTTTCCGGATAACTTAATTCCTGATTTTATCCATAAATAAAAGAAACTCCGAGCATAGCTCGCTGAGAGACCTTGAATTTATGGACCAGCCCGACTGTCTGGTCTACATATATAGCTAATCGTTTTCAGTAGCTATGCGTACATATGCCATATACCTAAACATTCATGAGATCTATGTCACCCTCCTCAAGTATAACCGAATTGACGGACAGAGCCGTCATCTACCCCGGTCGCGATGGGGAATGGAACCGGCGAGAGATGTCGTGCGGTGTCCCACAGGGATCGGTCTTGGGGCCGCTCCTGTGGGACATCGGTTACGACTGGGTGCTGCGGGCAGACCTCCCTGATGGCGTCAGCGTAGTTTGCTACGCTGACGATACGCTGGTCCTGGCGCAGGGGAGGTCGCATCAGGCGGCGGCCGACGCAATGACACGCGGGGTTGCGATAGTCGTGGAGAGGATCCGGCAGTTGGGTCTCGAGGTGGCTCTGCACAAGTCCGAAGCCATGACATTTCATGGGCTTCGGAACGGGCCACCATCGGGATCCCAACTAACGGTAGGAGGGGTTCACATCGGCGTCGAGACGACGATGAAGTACCTGGGTCTCGTCCTCGACAGCCGGTGGAACTTCGTGGAGCATTTCCGACGTTTGGCCCCCAAACTGGAACGGGCTGGGGCCGCTTTCAAGCGGCTCCTGCCCAACCTGAGGGGGCCAAACGCCTCCTGCCGGAGGCTTTACGCGGGGGTCGTGCGGTCCATGGCCGTATATGGCGCCCCGGTGTGGGCGCGTTCACTGCGGCTTCGAGCCGCCCACTACCTGAACGCGCCCCAAAAGGTGGTCGCCATACGGCTGATACGGGGGTACCGCACGATCTCGCGCGAGGCGGCAAGCCTCCTTGCCGGACTGCCGCCATGGGATCTGGAGGCGATGGTCCTCGCGCGCCTCTTTGAGTGGCGCGCGGAGGCACTACGCCGGGGGGAAAACCCGCTTCCGCGGCAAATTGCTGCGGAGCGGACAGACCTCCGGCGCGATCTCATGGCGGCATGGAAAGCGCGACTGTCGCAACCCAGCGCAGGGCACGCCGCGATAGCGGCGGTAAGGCCCCTCTTTGAGGAGTGGCTAGAGAGGCGTCACGGCGCCCTCACCTACCGCCTGACGCAGGTCCTCACCGGACACGGATGTTTCGGGAGGTTCCTGCACATCATCAGGCGGGAGGAAACGCCCGGGTGTCACCACTGCGAGAATCGCCCTGAGGACACGGTGGAGCATACGGTGGAGGTCTGCCCGGCTTGGGCAGAGCACCGCCGTGCCCTCGTAGAGGCGATCGGCAGCGGCGGCGACCTCTCGCGCCCGGCCCTGGTCCAAGCCATGGTCCGGGGCGAGAGGGAGTGGGAGGCAGTCACCTCCTTCTGCGAAGCAGTCATGCTAGCGAAGGAGGTGGCGGGATGGGCGAGGGAGAGAGCTGAGAGAGCCGCCCGTCCCAGCCGCCGCGGTAGACGCTCCGGGCGTCGGGAGCCGCGTGACGACTCCCGGCCACCGTAGGCGCGGGCCTGCGGACGGCGAGTAATGGGTAGCTCGCCGTCCGATCAGGACCAGGCCCGTGCCGGACGGCGCGTATGTGTTCCACGCGCGCCTCAAAGAGATGTCAGCATCGAAGGAGGGGCCCGTCAGGGCCGAAGCCTGCCGGGGCAGCGGGATTGTCCGAAAGGGTTACCGCTGCCTCGGAACATAAAGGGCTAAGGAAGGAACACGGATGGGTTTTAGTCAGTAAGAGTCTGACACTCCCTTCCGCTCCACCCAGAGCGGGAGGGGTCATTGGATGATTTCCCATCCTTAAAAAAAAAAAAAAAAAAAAAAAAAAAGTATAACCGAAGCCACCAATTTAGAAGACCAACAACCATTATATAGTACCTTACTTTTTTCCTTGATCCTCTTTGATGCGAAAGCTTTCAACCTGAAACCGTATGACGTGAAGATCTAAATAGGTACGAATTAAGCTAAGTGCGAACAAGATGACGTATATGAGCTCGGAATTTAGGATGTCTGAGAGTATCTTCAGTTCTGCCTCTGTGCCACTTTACATACTAATGCTAGCCAGTACCTATCAATATGCATAAACATTTGACACAATTAGCTGCTCACGTCCATCACAGATTTTCATTTCATGAGGATTATTGGAATTAGATTCAGAACGGAACAGATCTTGACGGGATTCTGTTCCAATTTGCATTACAGACCTCAATACCAGGTAGGCACAACGATTCGTGCATACGGATTTTGCCTTTGAAGCTTGCTCACTAATTATTCGTAGAACGTTACAAGCTTCTTCGAAAAGTATACTTACCGATTCACCGGTTTAAATACTATTCTACTTGTACCTTTGGATTTTTGAGTTGTGAGTGTTCAGGGGTGAGATCCGACAAGTTACAATAATCAAGATATAAAAGCCAAACTTCCCGTGGTTAGGAAAGTCTTATACTGTGCCTAGGAGTACCCGATAAAGCTTCTCCAGTAAAAAGGAAAATGGAATCCAATGTCAACTATTTTCATGCCAATTTAAATAAGGAACCGGTAATTGCTACTGTATATCCTAACCATAGATAGATACTCCACAAGGCTGGTCCCATGATAAAATCATCTCAAATGTTCACGTTCCAGAATGCGGCGGAGCAGAAAAAGAAGGAAACTGGTGCGAAGCATAGAGCATGCAAGACGAGCACGCAACGTGATCCACGCACCGAGCTCGTCGGGGCCCGACTGTCCCGGACTCGCGCGCCGGTACCACGAGTGTAACACCGCAGTAAGTACAACCATTGCCTTTGTGTATAGAGGATGAGTTGAAGAACAGCACGATACTGTATGTAATTTCAACGGGACTATTTTCAAGTGCTTTGCCAAGAAGTCTATCAGTCAGAGACGAATTACCTAAAAAAGATCAGCGATAAAGATTTTTTAAAAGGTGAAGTAAAATCACAAAACTTTCATACTTAACCTTGACCCAATCAAATATTAATAAAATTAATTAAGCCTTTATACAAAACTAATAACAGTAATTGTTTCTCGTATCACTACACCATCATTTTGAAGGATATTGCTAATCCATTGCTTCATATGTTCGAAAAATTTGTCTGCTCAAGAACGGAAATAACGCAATGAATGTTGTTGAACTGTCAAAATGAAAACCTTTCCTACTAGTATGTTACGCAATTACCCCGCCGTTTTTCGACTTCATGTTGCCCAATAGTCTTATTTGAATCCACATGTTTTCACAAGTTTTTTCCCCTCTCTTATTGTATACCTCCTGCCTGATCAATTATCGACGGCCCATCAATACATCGTATACTAAATTAAAATATCGATGGCCTACCGCGATACCATTGTCTCCGTTATCAGGATAAGTTTCAAAAGATATTATACTATTATCTCTTCGCCCCGGGCCACTGTTGATACGTTCACATCTCTCCTGGGCAACAGGCGAAAGGGGCATGACGATACACAATGCTAAATAAATACAAATCATTGTTGAGGCGGCAATCTCTCTCTATGAGGTCAATGACCGGTTCAAGTTATATCAGTAGTTATTAGTCATGCGCAATTGTATGCCAAGGTTTGTACTCACATGGATTTACAAAGTAATGTAGTATTAATCACTAATTAAAGAGCTTGGGGATTGACATGTAACTTTTGAAATCAGGGAGTCTACTCTTCAAGCACGATTTCGCTGTTGGCCGAAATTACGGGCATTTCCTTCTCCGCATCACCTTCGGACAGACACATGATTATTTCGGGGCCCGAACCACAGAATAACTAATAATACTAATGTACGCGAACTAAATATAAATAACAGCATGATTTGACAGCTGTCCCTACTCCCGATATGTCTTTGCCTTGCCGGAAAATTGCATTTTCACTTGTGTTTACGGATGAACTACTTTCGACGTGCTCGGGTATCTTTATTGACGGATTTAGAGAGACCCGAGATCTAATGGAACTGCCAAAGACCAGCTGGAAGCACGAGCTTCAATTGGGAAATACAACGATACATCATTTGGCAAGGCAAACTTCAGAGCCATAGAAAGCCCTCATAAAATTGCAAGTCAATCATACTTTAGACCAAAGAGTCATAAACACTAAAGAGGTTCCAAGATTACTTCTAGGCAAGTATACTACGTAGGTTTGAACCCACAGAAGCGCTTTACTTTGTGTAAATTATTTAATTACCACTACTCTTAAAACGGGGAAGGGAAACATTGTGACGAAACTGGCATGTCCTAAAGGTAGACGCAAAAAAATCGATGACATGTGATATCTAGCACGTATGAACAGAATTACGGCCCACTCCCTCTCACCAAGAGGAGGGCCGTATCCCAGCAGTGGAAACATTATGGGCTGAATATGCTTAAGCGTAGGTACCACACCGCATCATAGCTTCCTATAGGGTGAGATACATATCAAATGGGGCCTATCAAATTCATCTTGAGTAATATCTTTACTCGTCCAAAAATTTATCCTATCTCTCGTCCTCAGCCGTGTCCCGGTCCACTTCGAGACGCACGCGCAGAGCAGTGCGCTGTGTATGACAGAAGACCTTTCCGCGGTCGGTTCTACACCTGGGTGCCTTATGTTGATGGTAAGTTCCATTATTTGTATTCGTTCTATTGTCAATATCACTGTAGTAGAGTTCCTGTGTTTAGGGTTTTTAACTTTTTATTTTTATGAAAATTTAAATTTCTGTCTCTAAGATCAGAAAAAACCCCTTAATTTGGACAAGCGTCGGACAAGCCTTCTATTACAGGCGGTTTTGTGTTATTTATTCATCAGTTGGGTCAACTGTTGAAACCGAATCGGTTAAAACTCGAACAAGTATTTATGCCGGAAAATTGTGACTATATTGTAATGTCAATACTGTCTATTAATAACTCACTTGAACACTTCATGTTGACTCAGGATGGAATAAAAGAGTGGACTGAATTAAATAAGATTTGGTATATTGCCCCCTAATCAAAGAAAATTATAACTTTCCGGAGAAACAATTAATTATTAAATCAGAGAAGAGTATCGTCCGACGCGGTGATACCCGTGGAAGCGAGTTGTCACGTGTCGTTTATTACGCCAACTGAGCGTACAGACCGCGCGCAAGATGTTGAATTCTATTCCTAACATATATTATGATCTGGACCATTTTCTTTCAACATGTTAAGACATTCCTTAATAAATTTCCCCTCATTTCCTCAGAACCACACTCTTGCCTCCAAATTCTTAAACTAATTTAATCTTTTTTTTTTCAGGCGACTCCCCATGCACCCTGAACTGTCGGCCGCGGGGGCAGCAGTTCTACGCGTCTCTGGCGCTGGTGGTGGACGGTACGCCCTGTACCAAACCAGGGTTCAGAGCTATCTGCGTGCAAGGAGATTGTAAGGTAAGTGCTTAGTTTTGGCATAAGAAGTTCCGTCTCGCAAGGGATCAGACTCTTAGTAAATGTAGATTAAAATAAATACAACCACATACATTTTGGACCATCCACTTGTAAACACTTTATAAACCTACCAAACTGCGTGACAGTTAACTTAGGTATTTATTTTCTGCCGCCAAAAAGTATTTGTGTATTAAAGGTAGGTGCTGTTAATATTACCGGCGTGAGGCATTTTAATTCTGTATCCAAGATTCGCCTTCTAGGTTTGTTAGTTATCTCCGTCAAGTTAACCCTTGGCGCTGGTTTTCCAACCTATAACAATAATAGTTAAAAAAATACTTAATTATGGAACGATAAAGTTACAACAAACCGAAGTTTAAATAGCAGTGTGGTAATACAGCGCCATCTAGTGGCCAATAGTATAAGCTTATCTATGAACTAGGTTAACTCGGAGATTGACAGTGAAGCCCGTTCGTGTTATTTTATAACTAACAGCGCCATCTATTGCTGAATAGATGAAAACTAGAACTTATGAGACTAATAATATAATAATTATGTTACATTTGCAATATTTATACTTATTTTTTATCGGCAATGGTGTCCAATTAATCACAACAAAAAATGGCTTCAAGAACTTAGTGACTGCAGGTGATTGAATATCTGCATTCTTTAGATAGGTATTGAACATCGGATTTACGGTTGACTTTGTGATAGGAAATTCATAATATACTGTGAGTAGGCAAACATACTGTGAGTAGGCACCTACTTACAAATGCCTTGATATTTTTTTTTTATTTGGAAAATGTCATACACTTAAGTAAAAAGTTCTAGTTCTACACACTAATACAGGCATCTGCATAAACCAACACCAATTACATGCATTTACTAATAGCTACCTATGTACGGCAATCAGCAATGCATGTCGGAATGTCCCATGGGCGCATGTTCGTGTCCCGCGGGACAACTTCCTACCCAGGCCGCGAACCTGTGGACACTGATCTATGTATATCATTTATTTTGTACTACACATGCAACAGTGATGTATTTTAAATCTATAAAATAAACATCTAAAACTCACTGAAAGACAACACATAGCTATAGCCGCTGGGTCTAGACGTTAGAACTGTATTAGGCAAAAAGGCAATGTACACCATTAATAATCAACATTTCTTATGTCATACACGTCTTTTTTCTCTTATCTGTGGTACATAGCAAGATGTCTGTGTTCTCCTGAATATTTTATAAAAAAATAGTAATACAAACAAAGGTCATTTATTAAAACCTTTAACACTAGAAGCATGACAATATTAATTTAATGTTGCACTACTTGTATGACGAAGGTGAGCACTAAATAATGATTTTAAACTTATCCCCTAAGGCCCTAAAGGAGTTATTCTTATTAGGGGAAGTCATAATCGGGAAGTCTCATAAGTTTTTTGCCGTTAGGATATGCCATCCCATCTGAAAAAATATGGGATTATATATCGGGCGAAAAAGGTTTGTATATTAGAAGTAAGTAAACTCATAAAATCTTAAACTAAATTTTTCATCATGCTTTACCTATCTCGATCTATAAGCTTATAGACTAAGACTTATGAGAATCCTACGAGTACCTTTATGATGTAAATTGGTAGAGGTAAAAAAAACTCTTCTTGATTCGTATGCCTTGGTAATGCGAATAGCCTGTCAGTAGGTTTAGTAGCACGGCTGATTACTCATGCTCGGTTCCTATAAGCAAAAACGAATCGTTTTGCTTACCAATGGTAGTATTTTTTATTGCCAAACTGGGAATATAAATAGATTTGTAAACTAATTTTACCTGTGATAGCTACTTCCAAATGGGAGAGTCTACTATGCAAAGCTATGTGGTCATTGCTTCATTATTAGTAATGATACAAGAGTTTTAATTTTAACCAATAACGGTCCGTAAATTATAGGAATCGGCCATCACCATCAGTCTTCCGGACGAACGTTTAGTAGTAGTAAGTACCGCCATTGTTGAAATAAAAGCTGAAATAAAGAATGAAAAAGTAGCGAGGTACTAATGTAAGCTTAGTAATATTAGTTTTGGTAATACCCCCAAATAAGTAGATGCTAACGCTTTACGTGGGTTCACTCAACCTTATAAATTCGTAAAATATCAACTTTGTACCAAGCACAATACAAAGTTCATCAAAAGGTACAAGTTAATTCAGAATACAAAGCCAAAACTACCATAATTAAACAGCAAACACAAAGATTTGAGTTACCAGTAATTAACTAGGTTGAATCCCCTCAGGCTTAGTTAAAACAATGGCTAATTAGTTCTTGCTTTAACGAAAATGATGTAGGGGCAATTTTACTTGGAACAACTTGTAGGCTCAAATTATTCTCAAAGCTAAACACAGTTCCTTTTAAAGATTTCTGGGTAAACTTCTAAATAATTATATGGAAGTTGGATTGTTAGCACTCCTTAATTGAAAGGTCTACAATCTACATAAACATAGATGTTACTTCATATGGGGGAATATACAAAATGTATACTTATATTTACTTGTCCGAATTAACGCAGTTGGATATCTGGGTGATACTTAGTTATAACATATAAACATAATCAGCCTATATTGTTCACACACAACTATGTTATATTATAACATATACTAAATTAAAATATTGAGCCCATGAACTATGCTTCTGCTAAGCTTTCCGGCTTTGTGAAAAATGTAGCATTATACATTTGAATTGTACTTATAACAAAAAAAACTACTTTTCACAATTTGATGGTAACATCTCAAGCGGGAGAAATGGTTTATCTAGCACATCGCCCACTGATCTTTCTCCTGGTACGGGAACAGGCACCCAGAAACCGTCAGTCTTCAAAAACCTTCAATTATTTTTATCAAATATTTCACTAAGCTTTAAATCACTACATTAAAAGCGTAGAAACAGTATAAAATGACGCCGCGTTTTCTTACGCAATCAAATACATCTGTCATAAATGTACATTTAATATGAATTATGTTTAAATCTGCCCAGCTTTCAATACATGTGGCGTTAAAATGTGATTGGGCCGAGGTCACGGATTAGGTACCTAACCACTGACGTCATAAACATATCATTTTGGCATCGTAATGTAAAAAGCTGTCTATTGGAAAATTATTTCACAGATATTTCTATTTAGGTACCTGAGTGAGAATGTATTGGAAAGTGATGTATCAGTTTACATAAATAAAGATACATTAGCGTCATCGATTTCTGGTGTGTTCAGTCAATGTCAGAAATTCCCTCCCAAATCCATTGATGGATGGATGTTTACTATATTGAATTCATTCATCTACCAGAAATAAAATAGAGAACTAACTATGATGATAACACTTTAGATAACAACAACAAATTACTTAAAGACATTCTTAGGACCAGTAATGTCCGCAAGGCAGTGTATGTATCGCAAAATCTGGCCACACTTGACCGAGAGGCCGCGGGCTGCTAACGGTACAAAAGATCGGTTGCTATTGTTCTGACAGTAATTGTTGTCGATTTCCCACCGACTACACAACACCAGTTTCAGCTGACCTCTACCTACCCTCTTAATCCTACAAACATACAGGACTTTACCCAAACGAAGGTATCTCCGTTACTGGTGTTGTAAATCATATGCATATTACAGGTTTCGGTCGTGTCTTTCTTGAATTTATACTTAATGATATTTCCTTAAGTTATAACGCCGTAATTTTGAGACTAGGTTTGGATATAATGCCCAATCATAAACTAAGTTGACCCTGCTTTAAGAACTGTGGATTAGGCAAGTTTCTCAACACTAAGGATCGTATAAGGTGGACTGTTTCTTGAAGTACTAATTTATTGAAGTGTGTGAGGCTGAGCAAAGTTCCATAGTGACTATTTTTCACAGGGCGCCATAGTTCGTAATCTTTATTTTCCATGACCACAATAACGTTAGTCATCGTCGGACAGATTAAACTGCAAACAATACGGAATATGTAGGTACTTGTCGAAGTTATAGTTTTGTAATGAGCCACAGATGGGTGCAAACTTATCGACCCGTTTGACTCACTTCAATGGCGCCCCGAGTGTTAGCCTTTGATTGCTTGGTCTCCGCGGGACCTACTTTGTATTAGTAACGTCAACGGTCGAGATTAGAAAGCAAACTTTGAGACAGACGGAAAAACGGAGCTGTAAAAACACTTTAAAACTATTAACTTTGTTACAAAACTGATAAATTTGTCAGATACATCGCATGTTTTGGGGTAATAAAAGTGACAAGGATAATGTTATACATTTAAACAAAAATAAAAATGACTAGAAATCTTAACCAGAGGATCAGGTTTAAACTCCAGAAGAGTTCGCAAGACAGGGTAATGCAATACCATCACAAGTAGATGACAAAATTAGTAGCGAACTACCACGTACTAAAACGACAGCAAAGGATATATTGATGATTTTGAAATCCAATGCTGTTGATAGCAAAGACAGTTATGATCAGATCTTGATATAAGTGGCAATGGAAATGCAATGGTAAAATGTTATCGAAGTATTGCGTGGTGGATCGCCCGTAGCAGTATTTGCTTTGCATGAAACGACAAATTAATTGTACAGTAATGACAAGCCGGCTGTGTTTGATGCAGGTACAACTTGTTAGTCGATTTCTATCGGTCGGTTATTACCAATCCGCGGCGTACACTAACTACTAGTTGTTTTGAGTGAGCAATTGGCTTTTTGATGCTAGGTTTTACATAGATGTTGCGGTACAAATGCCTTTGCGGTGCGTTTTTTAAACGTTCCTTCGGATGAATAAAATCATCCGTTGTAGGATTAATTAGTGGTTCCTTTTGTGTATGTTGAATAGTCACAACAACTCCCTCTCCCTATTTTAATGACACGGCGGGCGACACATCTCGGTCCGCTTGTTTTCCTAGAATTTATACAATATTTGCACTAGCACAATCTATTTCAATAAAACTACATCTGACATTCATTTGCTTACACAAATGGTTTAATGTAAAATTACTCATACTTGCATAGTGGACTAGCGGTTTGTTTATTACTGAGTGAACATTATTTTGTTTACTCGAACTAGTACTTACAAAAAATATGTTCTATTTGCCTACATGGTTTTAATAGGTTAAAAATAAAATAGAATTAACATTCAAAGGTTGAATGTTACTCCTACATTCAGTGAAAACGTTAGAAATTGTGCTAATAACAACTGCCATATAATTTGTCAGATCGTTAAGTGAACAGATAAAAGTGGACTTATGCATAATTGAAAGTGCCGCTAGAAACACCGACCACTTATCTAACCAGTAGTGTAGGCGAGCAATCACTGGGTTTCGCTAAGGTTCGTTTAGATGCTAGCATAGCTAGAACAGAGCTGGGACTTGTTCATTGCACCTATAAACATAGAGAATAATACATTAGGATCCATTCTATATCAAAGGATATTGAGACGATATATCTAAGAGTTTTCTACTTTTATTCTTATTGTAGATCCATTAGATCTAAACAGACCTTCAAGGCACTCTCATTCGAACTGTTATAGATGAGACACGCGGACTCGTAAACGCCGTATTTATTACAGTTGAATTAAATGCTTTATTTACATTGCCAATTAACAATGACAAATGTAAAGGGGTTGTGTTTACAAGCTTACTAAGTTTATGAGGGAGAAAGTACGTGAATATATTCTCTGAAGACTTTAGTTTAAGCAATTTCTATGATAAATGAACCAAAAAAAAATAAACTAACTGGATGACAGTTAAAAAAAATAAACTAACTGGATGACAGTTAGTTTAAACTATTTTATTACCAACGAAGTTTCATATATTTTTGAAGATATTAGTAATCTTTAAAAAAATGTTTAATGAGCCCAAAGATGACATGACATGACATTAAATCCCTCTGAAAAATATTAGTGTAACGTAAGAAACCATTGAACAAATTAATCTTAGTTCAATTAAAATTTCTGTGGCTGAAGAATATTTTGATGAGATGAGTTAGGTATCAAATTCGATTTCATAAAAAATATTTCATGACAGATTTTTTTTGTTCATCAATATTGTGTTAGAACTGTTACATAACTTCATGATGAGTAATACCATTTTTTTTATGGACTATATTATGGTTATGACTAAACCCAAATTCAAATCCATTCAAAACTTGATTATGTTAAACCATAATGTGACGCATCATCTACTATGGTTTTCCTTCCGTGAGACTTCGAATCAGAGTCACTATACTTAATACTTGTTGTTATATTATTTTATTGTATATACCACCACCTACTTTTCAAAAACGTTGATGTTTGTGAAGTTTTCAGTGGTCGTAATCAGCCTATAATGTTGCCACTGCTGGGACACAGGCCTCCTCTCTGTGATCTGCGAGAGGGAGTGTGTCGAGTGCGGGTTGGTAGACGTCACATAATGTTTTCGGATTTATGGTTCTAGGACATGCCGGTTTCCTCACGATATTTTCCTTTACCGCTTTCAGTGGTCAACTTCGCAAAAGTAAAAGGTACTTTCCTGTACATTAGGAGTAGTTTACACTGTTTGTAGACTCTTAGGTATAATAAATGTTAGTCGACACTACACGTGACAGGGCTGGCTCGTTCTTTGGCCAAAGAATTAGTATTGCTAGTTTTCTGGGTGCGTTTCCGCAGGACAGTAATGCGAAAGAGTACTTCGACGCATGAGTGACCTTTTGTTTTTACCCGACTACGGCGAAGCAGAAAGAAGGGTTATGATTTTTACCGGTATGTACAGTAAGTGTTCATGAACGCCACTGTACCTATGTATGTATGTATGTTCATCTGTTCCCTCATAACTTCAAAAGTGATTATAATCATTTGACAAATGAGGTATCGTTAGAAGCGTCTTGACCGTCCGCTGGTTATAGGGTATGTGACGTCACACTAAATTCAATATGGCGCCCTCTAAAGGACATAAAGTTAGGAATTTAAAAATAAACATTTTGGGATGGTGCCTTGTTGGGATCAAATGAAAGGGCACATTCAAAAAGTTTAAATGCTACTGAAATTAGCCCCAAAATAAATTAATAAAAAATAAGTTGCTACCATAGCTTATAAGTGTATTAGTACAGGGGCATGTGACCATGGGAAGGTACTTTCTTGTTTCATCCTTTTCAGTAGTCTGGTTTTAGTTTTTAAACTTTTTTTTTTGTGTTTATATTTATAGTTAGTGACTCATTTAGTACCTAGTGCAAATAGTTAGTTGTGTTATATACAAGCATTTTAATGTAAAAGAACTAAGTGTTACTACTATGAACTATGTCCAGCACCCTGAGTAATTGCTTAACACACGATCAATACAATCACAATATGAATGATACTGCTAATCCATTGATTGATATGTTCGAAAAAATTATCTGATCGACAACTTAAATAACGCAATGAATGTTGTAGAACTGTCAAAATTAAAGCCATAGCTACTGTTAGTGTGTTACGCAATTATCCCGCAAGTCATTTTTGAAAACTTTACAATGATTACTATGTCCCTAATATAAATCAACACTTAAATTTTTCTTCAATCCTAGGTTGACCCACTCCCGCTGATTGACCTTCGCTAAATTAATATCCTCACAGACATGACGATACTCCCAGCTCGATCGATAACATTGTTAAACTCTAGAACATAAATTAATTAATGGTATCTCCTCCCGTGTCATACGCGGTCTACTTAACACGCTACAGTGCTCCGTTCTCGGAAGTTAGGTCATCATAATCCAACAAAGGAAATGAAGGCAATTAGGGACACATTTTTCATTAATTATCTTTGACATGTTATTAAAATTGATCTGAGGAATTGTGATTGTATACAAATACATTATTCAACTGATGTTGCACCAAAAGTTAGAATTTAAGACGAGAAAAATAACCGCCATTTTAATTTTTACTGCAATAATTTTATAATAAATTACCAAAATGTATAAGAAGTGAAGAAAGTAAGTAAAAGTAAAAGTAATTTGTTTTTGTTTCTAATTGATAAGACGTATTACTCTATTGAAGATTTTTTAAATGACAAATTATGATATATTTCCTATAATATTATCTTCTTTTGACATGCATGTAAAATTTAATTTAATTGACATTTCTTTATTTAATTGACATTTATTTAACTTAATTACTTTTTAATATAGTTTTTTTTTTAAATTATTACTACAATAATACGTATATTTAAGACCTTTTATGTATACCTATGTTCACAAATAAAGATTGATTGATTGATTGAATTTTACACACAATCTTAGACAGTCGTTACGAGTCGTCAGAAGCCCAAAAGTCTTACAACTCGTCTTTCCAAGGAGTATCCTATTACCCAGTAAATGGGTTGTGGAGGTCACAGACAGAAGCTTCATGTGAAGTACTGTTATTCATAGTTAAGAAACGGGCTAGGCAATTGATGATGACCAGAAAATCTTTAATGAATTCACATCCAAACTAATGCCAGCATTCCTTATGTAGCAAATTATGTAAAACACAAATTACTGTTGCCCTCAAATATTTCAAACCTACAGAAACCACATAGCGACTACCTAATTTGTAAATATAACATTCTGGTTACGTCACCACCATGAAATTCAAGGACAAATAAATATCAAATTTATTTAAAAGAATTCGCGAACAATTTAATAAATTAGATTATTTTAAGTCACGCGGTTACTAATGAATGAGAGGTTTGATAGATGAGGTAAGCGACATTCGTCCTCCATTTCTGCCATAGGTTTCCTTTGAAATATGTGGATTAATGTCGCTTTTCGCGACACCTAAATTAATGAGGAAAATAAAAGCACGCTGTTGGATTTTCTACTTTCGGGGGTGAGGCGAGAGCGCTAAAAATCCACCAGAGCGCTTTTGATCATCGACTCCGGTCGATATGGTGACGCTTGGAGGAGGCTTATCTCCAGCAGTGGACGTCTTTCCACTAAAATGATGTTGATGTGGACTCAGCAGTTCAGCACAGACCTCAAGCTGATAAATTCAAAGGTATTAAGAATCATAATATTATTATGCTTGTTGTTTAAAAAACAAATAAAAGGAAGAACATACGGCAACTATTATAACTATACTATTATAAAGAGCAGATAAATTATTTAACATCACTTTTTCTCGTGACTTCGTCCGCGCGATATTGTATATCATATGACACTGCATTACTATACAATACTCGGCATAAGTATAAAAGAGGTAAAATATAAATATACAATGTAACCTCTTTTAAACACAAAATTGATGGTTTGACTTCCATTTTTTTTGTAATACTTTATATAATATTATGAAAAACACAAACAGTGAAAGCTTCTACCCAGCTAAGAATAGAATCCCCAAAATACTTGTTCTTGTTGTAAAGGGCGAGTAAGGGATTGCTACAGGTGGATGAGCCGGAATATGGTAATTATAGCAATTTCCTTCTGCGGACGTTCTTTGTGGCCGACGTGGGGTAATCCCTTTATTCAGCATTGCATGACTAAAACCCTGCTATTATTATAATACCTACAGAATTAGATGTGTAACTATTTGAAGATGATGTTTTACTTACGAATATAATAAGGATTTGTATGTAATCTGGTACATGAATAAACAATATCCTGTATTATATAATAATCCTAACCTGTAACTAACCTGTAATAGTAACCCAAATACAGTGCCACTTATCTGTAATACGTCTAGTAATTTAGTTAGCGCCAATTTAATGGCTTGTCAGTTAAATAAATCTTAATCTAATACAGATATCATAATAATGGATGGTTTGTCTGTACGCATAAGAATTAATTATTTAAAAATCGGTAACACACAATCAATCAAAATCCGAACGATTTCGAAGGAAATTCGTAATCAATTGCTTTATATTTTTCTATAAATTCGTCTGCTCAACAACGTTAGATGCAATAAATGTTGTTGAATTGTCAAAATAAAATGTGTTACGTGTGTGTTTTAGCGGGGTATTTACTCCGCTGGGGGCACAATTGCTTATTCTTGAAACGAAAAAAGTGATAGCGAAAACTCTTCTATTAAAGCTTTTTATTTAAATAAATAATTAGTGCATCCTGGACGTCTTTATTATGTCCCAATTCCCCCTTGATTTTTATTCCGGTTCTTGTTAGCAAAATATACAAATTCCTCCGTATGTCACTGAAAAACCCAAAGACAATGCATCCCGCGTCCAATCACTAGTCGTCTCAAATAATAATAGCCAAAAGGGCGTAAGCGTGAAACGTGATTGTCCGATCAGAGTGACTAATTGGTAAATTACAACCAGTTGTACCGAGTCGAACCTTCACCCGGCCGGGGGCGATTCTGAACACAACATTATGCACTTAGTACTTACTTGTACTTGTTTGGACGTACCTAACTCGGCCCGTTAGGTGACCATTAGGAGCCAGGTAAATGGAGGTTCTGCGTCAATTGTAGTTATTTTACTTGAAGCGGGTGGTATTATGTGGAGTTTTAAGTAACCACTAGCTGTGCCAGCGACTTTGTTCACGTGCATGTCGCAAAACAAATTGGATTTCATGGGCTTTAATAAAAAAAATGCGGAACCCTATTTCTTTTTCTAAAATAATAAGTTAAGATAATAATAAATAAATACTTAAAGTTTTTTTTAAGTTACTTCTTGTAACATCAGCTATCTGCCAGTGAAAATCCAACAAAATCGGCCCCGGCGTTTCGGAGATTAGCCGGAACAAACAAACAGACAGACAAAAAATTTTTTTTTTGTTTTATTTACCGTGTATACTTTCATATGCATTTAGTAAAAAGATATAATTTTGAAATTACAAACACACACTTCAATTTTATTTATTTGTATAAATTATTTAAAACTCGGAGCAGGAAAATATAGAACGTTGCTAAGGTAGAAATACTGCTGAACATGAGATTTTCCAAAGTTGCGTCATAAACTCATAACATACTTATAACACTCGGTCTTCCATCTTGAACATCCAGTCTGTCCCAGCTCACCCACCATTTTAGGGTCATCGGAAATATATTTTAATAAATTGGAGTCAACACCCTAATTGCGTAACACACTTTCAATCACAATCTGAATAATTTTGAAAGATATTGCTAATCCATTGTTTCATATGTACGAAAAATTTGTCTGCTCAGCAACGTAAATAAAGGAATGAATATTGTTAAACTGTCAAAATGAAAACCATTTCTACTGTTAGTGTGTTACGCAATTACCCAGCTTGGTTTAGGAATCTGCAATATTTTAATAATATTAACATATCACTAACTGTATTATTAATATCGGTGATCACAACATCAATGAAAATAGACGCCCTCTAGCCTGAGTGACATCGCAAGGAGATCCAGTGCCACGCTTGTCCAGCAACCATTTGATAGACACCCAACTGATTGTTTTGTTCTAAATCAGTTTAGTGGCAACAATTAAAATTCCACGATGAAGCGAACTTCTAACTATAGAGCATTCTTGCGTTCCTGCAGCGCCCTTGATGAAATAACTCTGGCCAAAGAAAATCGAAAATTTAGATCAGAGGGGATATTCAATCTATTAGTATTTTTCTTGTATTTTGAAGTCATTTCCGAACTATTTATCCCGTATGTTGCACTTGCACCTGACATGTTTTGTCTTTGCATCACCCTAAGGTTGACTGGTAGAAAAAGCCTCAGGCATTACGTCAGCCTTTGTACAGTATATTTTTACTTGTTCATAAAGTTTTAATTAATGAATATTCTGAACGATAATTAAAATATAATAATTTTTCGAATCTCGCTTTAAATGACTGCATACAATTCGAAAGAAAACTCATTTGTTTTTAAACAGAATCGTGTATTCACATTTTGAAATCGCTCGAATTTCAAAATTATACTACATAATTCAGTTGTTTTACACTAAAGAAATGCTCACAGAATGGCCGATGGGGCCGAAAGGTTCTGGAGTGGCGACCGCGTACCGGAAGACGTATGCGTTGGAAGGCCTCCCACAAGGTGGACTGACAACCTTGTGAAAGCCGCTGGGAATCGTTGGATGAGAGAAGCACAGAAGCGGTCGAATTGGAGGTGATTGGGGGAGGCCTATGTCCAGCAGTGGACGTCTTTCGGCTGAAATAATGATGAAAATGATGACACGAAAAAAACGAAAACAAAATACAGAAGTCAACGACCCCTCATGATTACAGCAACACGATTTCTTCTTTGATAAATATTATTATTAAACCAATAAGTATTTATACAAGCATTATTTACTTAGTTGTAGAATACCGTAGAAATACATTGCCAAGAAATACAAAACGATGTAAACACAGACTCAACATAATGAATATCTTTCAAACAATCTTGTGAATGCTATCTCATTATGTTAAACTATAGAGCAAGCGATACCCGAAGACATTACCTATCTACAATTATCTAGATAAACCTATGCTAGAAATAATAAACGCTTTCCAAACACTTGAATTGCAGTATAACTAAAATAATCGTTATATCGTAGTTACTCTATGCGAGAAAATTTAACAACTTGAGATTTAGAAAACACGAAAACTTAGGAAAATTAAACGAAAAAGTAATTAGCTGCTGATGCAGAGGCGGTCTGTGGCTTTTCTCTCAAATGGTTTGATTTGTTCTGGCAACATTTACTGTTAGATGTTTTTGTTAGATATTTATTTTTACTGGCAATAAAATAAGCACTTAACAAAATATATACCGACAGCAAACTATGCGTAAACAAAACACGTTCTATAATATTATCATTTTTACGATCTTTGTCAATAATTTATGGGACCATAATATAAGTTAATAATTAGGTATGAATTCCATTTCAATTTTACTCTCATTTTTGTCAAAATAGTTTACGATACCTACCTATCTATAAAATGGTTCTGTGTTATGAGTAAAAGTGCCACAATGAAGTTAATGCTGTGCACTAGACCGCATATTATGACGAGAATTGACCATAAACGAGATAATTTCATAGAATTATCGGTTTAAAAAGCTTATTTTATTTCACCTAATTTTCTATAAACTATACCTTGCTGTAAAACGATCAAGTCTCTTTTGTAAACGTGCTATTATTGCGATGATTTTCGCAAGAAATCTATTAAATCCCTTATTATTTTAACATTATTATAAAGGTTTTCATGGAAATAATAATAGGAACCTACTTAAGGTCGATTGAGACTATAATTCTTCCGTTCCGCAATATGGAGTTTTCTAGTCAATATAAACGTTTACGGATTCTTTGAAAAAGGCGGTCCTAAAAAGTGCATTCACACTATCAATTTCGATTTATCTCTCAGAAAAACACTTAAGTAGTATCGTACTGCGAAGAAAGACTGACAGAAAAAGAGGAACTCTTTAGGACTAGTCCATCAATATACTTTTTCCGAAACATTTTATCGAGAAGGTGGATTTATGTGCCTTTTAAAATGTCAATAAGAACACTTATTTCAACACTTTAGCTGGAAGGTTGACGCCTTGGACAGCAGTTTAGTCAAATACTGAACATTATTCAAACTAAAACGCCAATCAATCATTATTGGCTGACAGCAAGACTGACCGTTAAACCTGACATTGTTACGTTTTAGATACTTTCTGAAATTGTTGACTAACATTCGCCGCTGACAATGTTTGAGACATAAATATGTTTAACACAATGCGTATTTTAGGTATTATGTGGGGAAAGAACTCTGCGTTAGACAATTCAGCTATGCAATCTTCGCATAATTGCATTCCTTTTAAAATATAAACCTTATTCTCCCATAGAGGTATGAGGAACAGGGTGTAAAGTCCAATCATGCTCCATAGAAAAGGGAGGATCCTCCGTCAGTTGTTGTGTCTGGTGGGCAGCTACCCAAAGGTTGATGTCAGAATGTTGTGTCTAGCATATTATATTAGGTATAATATGCTAGTTACACAGTAAACTTCGCTTGCGCGATGCAGGATTTTGCGTGACGTCTGTGTCATGCGTAGTTCGCATGTGGCGATGTAGATGTCGCCACACTCCTAATTCAGGCTATCGCCTTTCATTGGCAAGATTTCAGAGATTGGCTGGGAGGAATTAAAACCATGCCCAACTAATGAACACGTTAATGAAGTACGTAGCTGGGTTGCGTCCTAACCTAGCTACGTATTTCATTCAGGACATCAGTATATAAAAAGAAAGGGAATTCACGGCTTATCTTAGATGTAGGTACCTACATTTGGTAAGGGTTGCATTCCCTTTCCTTCAAAGAGAGACGGTTGGAGAAACTCTTTGCCCTACATTGGGACATTATACGGCAGAAACCCAAAAAAAATAGATTGCGAACTCCGTCTCATGTTGGACACGGTGAAGAAACATTTTAAAATAGACACACCTCATATTTCTCATAGAAATCCACTAATCTCGAATATTTCTATCAGGAAATGAAATAAAAACATGATCCCGTTGAATGTTACCTGTCATCACATACGTCCTAAGTCAACTAAGGGAAATGGGGTCCGTATCTATACCCGCACAATGTTTGCGTCAACATTTAACCAAACTGAAACCTAGCCTGAATTGAATGCTAATAATATGGGCCAAGTTTGTTGAAAAATTCCACTTTTTAAGCGTTAAGGTACAAGTTTAACAAAAGTTTAATTTTAAATCTATTTAAAGTGACACTGGTTATTTAATATATATACTAGTGCCAGCCCCTGTTTTGCACGGATTTTACCTGAAAAATTATCGAAGTTTCTTATGTTTTTTTCACTTTCTGGAATTTCTCTAAATGAAACTGAAACCCGCATCAGCATCTGTTGCATTACTTAAAAGAACCACGCCGTCACAGAGATAGACACGCAAAACTAATTTAACTTATAATGTGTCGTTAGAGACATAACATAACATAACGCTTGTAACGACACGTCCCAGAAGGGTTAGACAGATGTGAACCTATAGTACACATTTCGCCAGTGATGTTTAAGTTCTATTGAAGAATTACTTACTGTTTAGTCGCTTTTTATTTAAGCCGTACCGTTTGACCAACATTTAAGGTTTATAGAGTTAGGCCTAATAGAGTTAGGGGCTTGACTGTACATTAGATCTGATAACTTTTTAACAGTGAAAGCATTATAAGTCTTGGCAACCTACTTTACATGAAGTATTTTTGGTGAGATTATTAGGTACGAGGCGTCATTTAAGATCTCTCATATGATTGTGGTTAGTTCAGTTGGAAGGCTGCAAAATCTGCGGCAAAATCCCTAGCTACGCCAATGTACCAATGCGCCAATGTGTGTGTGTATATTGGGGACGAGCCTATTGTCATCCACCAGGCAAAAATCCAGGACTATGTACTATAGAGTAATATGTGTAGGTACTACAGGTACCTACACGTCTGCCTAACCCTTCGGGGATTACTGCCGCGATGTTATGTCTATGTTTTGTATTGATTAAGTCCAGCAATAATGGTAAATACGACTTTCACTAAGTAAGTAGGTTTAATGAGCGTTCTGTAATCAGTATTAGGCTACTGAAAAATTAGGTCAATTTATTTTACCTAGATGTTCATCATTATGGAGAAGCAAGTTAAAACATTTTTAAAAACAAAATCATTTTAAAAACAAAATAATTATATACGAAAAATACCTACTTACACAAAACATTATTATGAAATAACTGTTATGTGTCTGTTTAGTTTATGCTTATTATTTCATCATATTTTAACAAAAGTGATTTATTAGATTTCCAACATTCATATTTTTTTTAAATGTTTATTTTGGAGGAAACATAAAAATACAATGACTATTTCAAAATAGTTTAACAGCTCAACATGTCTGTTTTCCCATCAATAAGTTACAATTACGGCAATTGCCATAAATCAAAATTGAGCATTATATAAACAGAGCTAATGAACGAAACTTCTCTTTCTGCTTTCGACACTAAAACCAAATAAGCATTGGAATACATTTTCCAACTTTGGATGGCTTATGTGCTTAGCGAGAAGTGCGGGAACCGTGTTAGACAGAAGTAGGTTAACGCTAACAAAGTCACGGGTATCTAAATGCTAAGGGCCCGAACACACACACCACAGCCACACCATATCACAACCACAACCACCACAACGACAACATGTGGACGGGCGCTAATTTGTATAACAATCATTCATAGTGTATTCCCACGGACTACATATGACCGTCAAAACCAACCCTGTGGGCGATACCGACCACAACAAGACCCCGCACTAGCAGCCGGCCACATCGCAAACACAATGATCTGTCAGTTTGCAAACACTATCCACAATGTAACCACATCGCAAAAACTAGCGACAACGTTGTAAGAATTTGCAGCGACACTATTCGCACGGAACCACTGCCTGTCCACATTTTGTCGCTGCGGTGTGGTGTGTTTGTGGTACGTGTGTACGAGCCCTAAAGCTTTTTCTCAGAATACATCTGCCGAACATCGCAGGTAACCTTGACGTCAGTAACAATCGCCGCAAAATTCCACACTCAAACAAATACTCCAGAAATGCGGTAAAAACACAATCGTAAATCTCTAAAGAATGAAAAATATTTTGAATTGGCGTTTTAAGACTTTTAACTGTTGGAAATATCTTAGTTTAGTGCGGAGCGGTATTTGTTGAAGGCGTCCCGCCTGAATGTATTTTAAAACTTCCCCCAGAAGCTGTTTATTTGTCCTGTACAATGCGTCATATATCGCTCACGTTACGCTGACTTTGATTCACTTTTTTACATGAATCAACTCGTTTTATGTTACGCATAAATTATAACATAACAGACACACACAGATACACTCAGACTCACACAGAACAGAGAACAGAGAGGGGCTTGTGGCTAATTAATAACAGCCGCACGGGTCGATCGATCAGGTTAAGCTACGTTTGCCGCGGTTGTTCCGTGGATGGGTGACCATCTTCACATACCAAGATCTCTCCGTGCCTCGGAAAGCACGTTAAGCCGTTGGTCCCCGCTGCCATGTCATTAGAGGATCTTTGACAGTCGTTACGGGTCGTCAGGAGCCCGAAAGTCTGACAACCAATCTTACCAAGGGGTATCGTATTATTAAGTAACTGGGTTGTGGAGGTCAGATAGGCAGTCGCTCCATGTAAAAATCTGCTATTCACCTGCATTCGGTTAGACTGGAAGCCGACTTCAACATTGTTGAGAAAAGGCTAAGCAGATGATTATATTATAACATAACATCACGTCTGTAATCTTCGAAGGGTTAGGCAGCCCTGTGCTTATAGTACACCCACCAGCCAGTTATGTTTAGGGCGAGCCTATTGCCATCAACCGGGCGTGAATCCAGACTTCGGCTGCTTCTGAGAAATCCCTAATGGAAAAATCCAATAATACTTTGCCCGACCTGGGAATCGAATCCAAGGCCTCATGGTCCTGCTCAGCAGCAGCGAGCAGCTAGACCAACGATACAGTAAAAAATTATAGGCATAAATTATATCTTAGCTAAATCCACCGCATGAATGGGGAATATCGAATTAGCAATGCAAGATACATTATAGATTACAAAATTACAGTACAACACAACACTGATCACTTAATTTGAGAGATTATCGCTGGCCTCTAGCGCCGTTTAGGTATACCTACTTAAACGAGTCAAACATTGCGAAAAACGTGGTGTGCGTTATTTTGCATCTACGGGGAGCATCTATGTCTATATCTACATCTATATTTATAACAAAGATGTTTGTTTGTTTCAACGCGCTAATTTTTGAAACTACCAGTCGAATTTGAAAAAATCTTTTTGCATTTGGTAGCAAAATGTTTGAGGAAGGCTTTAGGGTTCTTTACATCACGCTAGGACCCTTACGAGCCGAATAAAAACAAGAAAAAGTCAGAAAGAACGCTAAGCGAAGACTGAGTAATAGCGCGGGCGATGCGATGCGGCGGGCTGGGTCGGGGGAGCAAGAAATTTAACGCGGACGAAGTACCAGACAGAAGCTAATAATATTATAAATTAAAGTTGCATTTCGTTTCTGTCTGTGTGTCTGGCTTGTTCTCCTAAACTCCTCAACGGATTTTGATGCGGTTTTCACCATCATTTAGAGAATTTATAGATAGATAGATAGAATACTTTTTATTATGCACACCTTATAAATTACAGAAATATATTAAAAAAAAATAGATATAGAAAATAAATTAAATTGAATAAATTATAATTATATTAAAAATACTATTTTTATTATATTATAGGTGTTATTATTATTATTTTAATTTTAATTTATTCCGGAAGGCTTATGTGTTTATTTATTTATTTATTTATGTGTTTATTACATTAACCAGTTGAATGTTGTAATAACAGACACAATTAAAAAGCCATTTTGTCTCGCGTAGATCTCCGTTCCGCCATACGAAGGGTTAATATTAAACTTACATACAAACATGAAATTTCATGTTATGGTAAGTGTAAAAACCGCAGGTTTAACCGCTAGTTCAAGTATAAAATAAACTGATAGAATAGGGAATGTTAGTTCCCTCACCCGGGGCCGCAACATAGAACATCGTAAATACAACTTACTTAACTCTGATTTAAAACCGGAATATTATTATTCGTACAGTTTACTCGTGCTACCGCTTTTCGCCACAGTGATAGAGTAAACATTATTTAGAAAAAGACGAATACGTATTTTGCGAATTTCACTGACAGGTGTCTGGAAAGCATTCTCTCGACGGCCGTACTATAGATAAGTTGCCTAACCAACAATCGATCTTTAAAAACAATAAAATCTCACTCTATTAGATGACACGTGGAAGTAGGACGGCATGTCGTAATTATCGGGAGCAAATAAGAGACAAGACGAAGAAACCCTGGCTAATTAGCCAAGCTTTGACGTGCCACTTGTGGAGCATGTATAACCTATCTACCTCTTATTACTTATAATAAAATTGAAAAAAAAAAACAAATATGCGAAACTAAACAAAAGAAAAATAATTAATCTATCACTTGTCATTTACAAAAATAATATTATCTATGAAATAACACGATCCCGACAAATGGCACAAGTACGAGATTTTGATTAATGTAATTCGTAACAACCTCTGATCGTGCCACAGACAAAGTGAATGTTTAAGTCGATACTTATCTTGTAATTTGACAGCTGTCAATCTTAATACAACAATACACCAATTGAGTTTGTAAGCACTTGTTATCTGCGTATGAGTGTACAAATAATCGTTTATTGCTATTGCTATTCTGCTGTACTTGTACCTGCTTGTGTGTTTGAGGTTTTCACTATGTTACTACACTAATACACTATGTGACTACAAGTTTCAATTAGCAAAGGTTACTTACAGAGATTGAGAGCAGTGGTAACCCAGTGGTATCGGCCTCGACTTACGTGTTACGGTCGTGGTCGTGAGTTCGATCCTAGGCAGGCGCTTTACTTTGTGTATTTAATTTCATCATCGCTGTCAAACGGTGAAGGAAAACATCGTGAGGAAACCGGCATGTCCTGGAACCAAAATAATTTGAACATAAGTGACATCCACTAAACCGCATTCGACCCGCATGGTGGATTTTGGCCCACTCCTTCTCACAGAGAGGAGGCCTGTGTCCCAGCAGTGGGAACATTATAGGAAGATTGAACAAAAAATACGCCTCGAGCCTTTCAGTCCGAAAACAAAGGCATAAAACTTTTGTAACAACCGTATTAACTTTTACAACTGAACAAAAATAAACGAATCAATATCTAAAACTTAGATACTTTTGAACCGCCTGAAAAAGATATACATTTCAACCCAAATACTTTCTAAATAAACCCGTAACAAAACAATCCCACACGTAGGTACATAGAAAACCGAAAATTTCAGTTTATCTGTCCAGCGAAATAGTGTCTATAAAACTGAAGAGGTCTTGGAAGACAATAAATGTTCTACGTGTTTCGGTAAGAACCTTTATACTGCCAACTTCGCCTCTATAACATGACACCCTTTCATCGTGTGGGAACACGAACTCCTACCCAATAAAAGTTTTATTGCTGACCGGAGGACCATAGATTGATTTGTAGAACAAATTATAAATGTTTAAAGTGATAATTATTGAAATACAATTACGTCGTCAAATGACAGGCCACTTTGAATTGTTATTTTATTATTATCATGCAGATCTATCTAAGAGGTTAGGCAATCAGATCTTGATTACTGCCGTTTCTTAAAAATTATTTTCTTTGAGAAATCCTGACTGCCTCATTGGTTTGGAAGGTAGTAGGTTTGATTCTCTTGTCGGGCAATGTGTTGTAGATTTTTCAATTGGGAAATTTTCTTTAACAAGTCCGACCACAAATCCAGAATCTGGGCTACTAGGTACTTACCTAATTATCATGATCTCTCTATTACTGTACAATAGATAACCTCTGCAGAATAGATACCCTTCGTTACAAAACTGTCTTCATTCCAATTTGGAAAGAAAGATTAAAGCAAGAAAGAGTCAGTTGGAAAGATAAAAAAGATTAATGAATAAATTCCAAATCGTATTACAAAAGTTCCAGGTGTGTAGGTCATGTAGGGATCGCCTGAAAAGATGATTACCTTTTGGTAGTAACCGCCATAACTATCGTAATCACTTCAATATCTACAAAAACATTATATTAAAGACCTTGTGAGTATTTAAACGATCTCTTGATAAAAACACTATAACACATCTATCATTTAACGTACAAAAATAGCCTCATTTTCCCTCTAACGCGTCGCTTTTTATGTTAGTACAATAACTAGTCCGCTACATTTAGTTATTTGCAATGTATGACAAATGCATAATTTGATTAGATAACAAAACACCGCGGAATGTACATAGTCGTGTCTCATTAGGCGGCCTGATATCACAGGTATGCCAAAATATTTACCGTGTTCAGCTGAAACTGTCACATATTTGTGTAAATCACTTTATTAATTTACTGTCTCATTTTGTTCATTTTCATACTGAAGAAACCATATTTCTCAATGTTTGTATCAAAATTATGGACAGCAGTATCCCAATATCAGCTAGAAAGGCATCCTTCAGATCTAACGTAGACGCGGCGTCGACGTGACGTCTACACATGTGTACGCGACGTCAACCAAAACCGCAAGAGCGGGTTAACAACTGCAGCCACCAATAAATGTACTAATCAGTAATTATGGAAATATACTTACTGCTTCGTTGGTCTAGTGGTCACAAGCGCTGAGCATGAGGTCTTAGGTTCGATTCCGGGTCGGGCAAAGTGTTATTGGGTTTTCCATCTGGTATTTCTCAGTAACAGTCCAGATTCTAGATTTGTGTCCGGTTGATAGCAATTCGACTATGACATGGGACTTAAATCTCGTATTACTGGCGAAATCTGAGTGTACTAAACGTACACCTCTGCCTAACCCTTCGAAAGATATAGGCTTAATGTTATCCATAAACCTAAAGACGTAGAAGTCGTTTAATTCAACACCAAACAGTTTTTAATCAATCATATACGACGATTATTATTTAATGGAAATGTTACCTTGTATTCATTAGATTCTTTAGCATTATACCTATTGACATACCCACGTAAGTACAAACCGTTATGTGTGTGCTTTACGTATTAGCAGCGAAACATTTTATTACATTTTGTTGAGCTGCCTTAAAACCCTACATGATAATTAATTACAACGTTAATTGTTTCAATTTGACGGATTATTGAGCTATACGTTTACACAATGACCACAACATGAAAATTCCGATGATGATCCGTTAGGTTGGCGCCAAGTGTTAGCGCATTGACCGAATATAATCGTCTGAATCATTGCGCACACGCATGCGGGGTTACTTAACATTCCTATCGGATGTTATTCACATAATTACTCAAATAAATCATTTGATCTCATAGTATGATCTATTTTTAATGCTTATGAACGAGAAAAGTCATGGTATCACTTTGTATCTATTAATAAAATAATATGAGTTTATTATTTTAGATAGGTAACCTTATTTTGGTCGGTCAGTCAACCCCTTCCTACGAACCATCGAAAGTGAATACACTTTCGAGGTTGATTTAATAAAGTGTCCGTGGAGTTTCTTGTCCGTTCTTCTCCATAGGAATCTATTTAGTTTTGGAATGGGTACCTAGGTTACATAATATAATCAGCCTATAATGTTCCCACTGCTGGGACACAGGCCTCCTCTCTGTGAGAGGGAGAAGTACCTAGGTTAATCTTTTTAAATGACCGATCCCTTGATAATTCAAAAGTGCCTGTAATTGTTAATCCTAAATCGTAACTTTTATTATAAATGTGAATATTATTTTTTTGTTTGTTACGATTTCATGCTTAAACGGCTGAACGGATTTGAATAAAATTTAGCACACAGATAGAATCACCTGGGTTAGGACATAGGCTACTTTTCATCCTGGATCGCAAACGATGTCGCCGGCAACAGCTAAGTACTTTGAAATAAATGCTTTGATATTGAGTCGGAACCTCATTAGTGAAGAGTTTGCCTAATTGTTAAAGAATCTAGGTCAATCGCAAATTTAATCATAAAGTCGGTTAAAATAATATGCATTTGAGTAATTGATAAGACTAAATTATCAGATCATGAGGTGAAATTATTCAGTTCAAACGTTACGCCCGATCTTCCGACCTTAAGTGTTTTATGAAGGTACCTAGACTGATTAATCCTATATAGGGGCAGACTAGGTAGTTACATTTTGTTCAGTATTAAAATAACTGTAGTTATTTTAATAGATACCTACTGAACAAAATGTAACTACCTAGTCTGCCCCTATTTTGTTCAGTAAACCTTTAGAGGTCTTGGCTTCTGACCTATTCGACAATTTTCTTCTACTTCGCTTTGTATCTGATATCTTTCTTACAAGTTGTAAAGGAGAATGCCCTTGGGCCGTACCAACCGTTGAGTAGAGTAATTTTATGAACTACACTTGATTGTGACCCGCTAGTCATACTTATTTTTTAATTAAGTTTCCTTTTTTTTAAGACATATCCTTCCGGGTTCCTGAGTCATGAAAGAAGGACTTTTGTATAATTATTTCCCACTGACAGGTCGTAGGTAACATCCGCCGTTTCCATAGATTTCTGTTTATTTAAGAACGTTAAAGCGTATTACGCTCGCTCATGTTTTTCTGTCTAAAATTAATTTTACGAAAATAATTCGGTAAGTATCAACAGCAATTAATTTTCATGAATATTGTTCGGCATTCTTCTTTTCCAAAATAACTAATAAAAAATGTGTATCTTAATATGGCATTTAATTCGTGTGAAAGTAGTGAATGTTTTAAACTTGAACAAAACTTTGAAAGTTATACAAAAATAAACATAATGGATAGTAACAAAAGCAACTTTATGTAAATGAGACCGTTTGAATCCCCAGTGGAGGTAAGTAATACATACCTACATTTAAAAATGAGAATACATTAAATGCTCTGTTTACCGTAAAAATGGCGCTCAATTTATCAGCAACTTTCACAAAAGAAAATACCTAAGCCAAAAACAAAAAAAAAAAAAAATTACAAGCAACGTTGATTGGTTGTAATCTACGTAGCTGGCTCCCCGTATGGGAAAAGCATTTCAATCAGAGTAAGAAGTGAGAAAAATACACCATTATACAAGAGATAAGCTCTGAACTGTGTAAGTCGCGAGTAAATTTTGGTCAAATTCGTTAGGCTATTTTTGACCAATGTCTCGAGTTCAGTGCTCGCTTGCCATATACGGCGGTGGGAATACAAATAGATAGCTCTCACTGGAAGATACTGGAAGCAACTACGCTCTCCAACAAGAAAACCTATCAACAAATATACATTTGTTACCTAATGAGCGTGATTGTCTTGTTGAATAATGTTAACAAGAAACACAGAACAATAGAACACCATATTACTGTTTTATTTTCACATTCCATGACATTCAGGTACTCGTAGTATACATTTCATTCAACATCATCATCATCATCTGCCTAACCTTTTCCTAACTATGTTGGAGTTGGCTTCCAGTCTAACCGGGTGTAGCTCTGAGTACCAGTATTTTACATAGAGCGACTGCCTATCTGACCCCCACAACCCAGTTACTGGGTTATACTATACCCCATAGTATTGTACATTCCATTCAACATGACTAAATAAATATTTGTCTAGTTTTATAATCACAAAAGGCCGCCTCTACTTACTCGTATATTATGCTAATACGCGCAAATAATATTATTACGAATAGTATTATTAATCGCAAATAATATTATTACGAGTAATTGTAACTTAATAATACATAAGTAAGTCATAATGTATTTATGAATCGTGCAATTTACATAATGCATTATCAATCATCATCATTGGTGACATCTCCGAAATTAAGATTACGTAATTTTATGCGAAATTAAGCATAATGATATGGTCGATTAACGGATAGGTAATTTAAAAAAAACAGGTCATACTTAATAATTATGAAACACGAAAAAATTATGAATGAAATGAGCGACATGTTATAAAATTGTGCAACATGAAATTCACAACATCGTGTTTTAAAATGTACTATATTTTGTCTGTTGAGCTTCTTTAATAAAAGCTTCTTGATGAAGTCGTTAATGTACCACAAAGGAATATGAAACAATAGTAAAATGGCTCGAATCAAGAGTCACTGATCTTATGAATCATAAATTACAAGAAGGCGTTAATGTTCCAATGTGTGCACACCGTAAACAGGCGTGAAAAATTCCACTTCTAGATTAATCTTTACATCCGCGGTATCTGTGAAAATGTACGTATTACGTCCGTGGGTACACACATCACATGATTTATGGGCGAATCAACTGACTGTTTGCTGAACCTTTTAAGGGAAATCTTCTTCTTTGTTGTCACCGCCGAGAGCGGCGTATCAATAAACTTCGATGAAATAACAAGTTGGTACAAATCATTTCACGCATATGGCTTGCCTACCGCCACGATTCGTTAATATGGTAAATTACTTTTTTTTTTGATAATGTTTTTATTTGGATTTCAGACCTCATTAATCAGATTTTTTTTTTCTACTTTTTGTGTTTTAAGACCAAAAATGATGTAGCAATAAGAAACAGTGATGACTCACCAAGAGAGAATTTACGACGTGTGTAAACCGCGAATGAATGCTTTAAAAAAGAACATGGAAATAGGAATTCAAATCATGTGACATTGTGGGCAGGTCCACCAACATTCCTACCCACACATTTATTTATGTTCTACCAAAAATTGCTTGCCATTTTACACTAACAAGCTTTTTCAACTTGTGCCAAAATACAACTTGACCATGTTTGGTAAATGATAAATTTAAAGTTGAAAAATTCTCCTACATCGTCGTGGCAATTTGCCAGGCTATATTGCCTATTACTTTGTATGGCGCAACCCTTTTCCCAAGTTGACTTTGACCAATAGCGTAGAATGACACGCTGCAGATACGCTTTTCAAGCGCACTGACATATTAAAATGGCATAAAAGTGTTACCTTTAATTTAAAATTCACTACTTATGCATAAGGATTTTTTATTGGCTATGTTTTCATAAAGTAAATACAGAATATATTCATAAAGAAAAAGATGCTCGCTTTATATAACCGCAAAAACCGCTACTATAATAATCTGGTAAAAGCTGTCACTACCTTAGCTGAAAAAACGGTTTGATATTCGCGATATTCTGCAGACTAAAGAATACTGTTGCATTTTTTACTTTTAAAAATCATGTCTCTTCTAGCTGACTCAGACTTAGCTTTTTTTAACGGCATTGTTGGTCGAAGAGACCGTTTCTTTGTCAGAAAATTGCGCATATTGTCCTGAAAATAATAAAAAATTAACTAACTAATATCTATTTATATACTCGTAAACATAATACCAAACACGTGAATCGCATATTTTCGTCGATAAGCCTAACAAGCTTGTGATGCTAATTACCCGCTGGGAATGCACTGAGCTAACATTATTATCAGTTTGCCAAACTATTGCATAATAATTGTATTATAATAATGTGCTAATATGCGCCGTATCGGACAAGTTGACATGGGTTTTGTTGTTATGATAGTATCTGTGATTCTGTGATTCTTGACTAGGTACTGTTGTTATTATTGTTTTATTTGATATCATTTGATTTGTTTTCAAAGAGGTGATTTGTAAATGAATAAATCACCATTGTATAATGTTGAGCCTGCTGGGACACAGGCCGCCTCTCTGTGTAAGAGTATGGACCATGCACCACGCAGGCCCATCGCGGGTTGATGGGTGTCACATGTCTTCGATATTTTGGTTCTAGGACATGCCAGATTTCCTCATGATGTTTTCGTTCACTGTTTTTAGGTAATGAAATAAGTTTCACAAAGTAAAGTGATTGCAAATTCTAATAATATGGGTCGATTTTTATTTGATTTCTTCCTAAGTTAGGAACATTAAAAATAACTATTTTCTGTTCGATACATTTTGAAAGTTCGAACATACTCTCAACGAATGAATTGAATAAAGCTAATCTGCAAAAGCACTATACTGATACGCAGTCATTTTACATTTGTCCTGAACTGCCATAAGGAGAAAGGGAGGCCTTTGCCAGAGCAAAGGCCTCCCTATCTTCTTATGGCAGTGGAACAATATATGCTAAAAATAAAATAATATTAAACCATGGAATAATGTGCCAATAGTAACTTATACAACTACATAATAAATCACTTCACACATCAGAATAAGACTGCGACCTTGAATTTTGCCAATTTAACATTGAACGATATGGTAAAACAAATGAAGTATAAAGGCAAATAAAGCCTGAATTAAGTAGTAATTGACAGTAACTATCAAATTGTAATGTCAACTCGTAGTTTTAACTGTTTCACACTACCGTGCGATTCGTTTTGCCTAGCTTGGTAAAATTCACACCACGTGGTTAGTAAGGCTTTGAAATACGAAGTGTCCCCTAAGCAATATTATTAGAAGTAGCTGTATTGGATTTCTATGAGCATAATTGGATATTGTTATTACCACAATATTACCTATTTTTTTGCCAAGCAATTACTACGACAAAAATACCGTGGGGTAATAGCGTAACGGTCTATCAGTAGGAGTAGCAATGGGCTTAATTTTGACAGTACAACAACATTCACTGCGTTATTTACGTGAATTCATTAGTGAATCTATCCAACGATGTTAGATTTTGGCATTATGGATGGTTATTTTTCGATCATTCTGTTGCTGAGTGAAACATCTGTCACTTGCCTACAGAATAATCAAAAAAATGAGATGAAAGAAGCGGATGAACCGTTCATTCCTTTTTAATTTTGTCGGTGTCTTGTAAACGTGGAATGAAATATCAATGAACCTTCACTCGAGTAAATACCTCTAATTTCCCTACATTTTTGACAAGTTTTTGGCATTAAGTGTCGCTGAGATGAGATTGCGACTAGATTTTGAACGATTTTAAATTTTACCTTGTGATATCGGCATTAGCAAACAATTTTCAAAATCCACAGCAACCAATTGACAATCTCTCTAGGATTATTCCTTTGATAGATTTAAATATCAGCGATGAGAGATACGAGTGGAAAGTATTTGAATAAAAAAATAGTTTCCGCACTGCAATCTGGAATACTCGATAAATTATATCGGATATTATAAATTGCAAGTAGTGATTAGCTGAGCAAGCTAGTTTCTATTAACGAACCACAATATAAATTATGTCTACAGTAACTTAGGTACAACTTGAATCTACGATTAACGTTGATATCAGTTGTCCCTAAGCTAGACTCGATTCTAGATAATTATTAGCTTATCTTTGGTACTCGAAGCGTACTGACCTAGTGGACCTACCCAGGGGCCTAGCAGGAACGCGCAGAGTAAACGCAACGTCAAGTCGAACGATTTAAACAATGAAAATAGGCACAAACATAATTTTTAAATAGTTTTAAGACTTTATTCATATCTATGGGTGATATTAATGTGCTAGTCGCATTTTTTTTACCAAATGGTGTAGTATAGTTGTATTTTTAATTAAAAAATCGTTCGAATTTACCTCCGATCCTTTCCCTTCTTATTATCATAATCAGCCTATAATGTTCCCACTGCTGAGAAACAGGCCTCCTCTCTGTGAGAAGGAGTGGGCCGTAATCCACCACGCGGGCCCAGTGCGGGTTGGTAGATGTCACATGTCTTCGAATTTTTGGTTCTAGGACATGCCGGTTTCCTCACGATGTTTTCCTTCACCGTTTCCTTCATCCTTTCCCTTAGTGTGTGATATATGCCCATAATTCAAGCGCCGGTTTGGAAAAAGGTTGATTAGCTGCAGAGACTTTCAATCTGGTGTCAATAAAAAAGCATAACTTATTTATTTAAATAAGGCTGACAACAGCACTTTCTGAACGTCAAAATAACCTAAGTCAGTCCCCCCAAAACGGCCGCCCTTCACCACACAACACACTCCTGACTCCCAAGCAGAACATCTGTCTGAGTCATTTGCCCTTTTTCGCCTCAATCAGAGATTTTTAATTCACATCTAGACCTTTAAGAGTATTTTCAGTAATTCTAGTTTAATTTGGGACAAGCCCACCACACTATTGCCAAGCACTGCAACTCTTTAGTGGCGATCGATCAAAAATGCGCTGAGAGTCACCGAGACACTGAAACTCGGAAAGTCCCAGGGGAATGATTTAATTGTCTTAGAACTCGCAGCAAAATTACTTAATCAGCGATCTAGTCGAGGGAGGATCCACATAGATTCCATTTTCTTGGGCATGTGAGGCAAAAAAAAATTTTTAAGAGAATGCTCTGTGAAATCATCATCTTCAGCCTAGTTCCAATCCCTGATGAGCACCTATAGGCCTCCTCCCCTTTTGTACCATGCTTCCCTGATCTGTAGAATATCCATATTTAATTCATGAACTCTTATGATCCTCATGGTCCTTAGGAAAGACCCGGGAACTGTTAAACTTTTAAACTGTGTTTAACTTGAAATAGGGTAGGGGTGCAGCACTGCGCCCTTTTACTTTAGGTGCTTACATGGTGTTTTTCCTCACATTTCCGAAAACATACTCAGACGTGTGACGAGGATTTACATCCTCATGGCTGCCCTTGGATGCCCTCCGTGTCGATTGATAATGTCTATGTTTTGATTGATGGGAAACATTTAATTTAGATAACACTACCGCTAATTGATGATAAGTATCTTAATACTCGCTTAACTAAAAGAAGGGTGTGACAGTTAGCGACTATATATATGGATATATAAAAGGCAATCTGTTTTAGACCAAATGCATAAAAGTATGATAACATCTTATCGTTAACTGATAATGAAATCCATTAACAAAAAAATAAAAATCAATATTGAAAAGGCTGTCTTCATTCATAAAGTTGTGTCCATTCATAACATTTTCTACGGTTCGTGTTACTGGTAAGAGTAATACGCATTTATCCGTATCAATACGCCATTTCGCAATCCCACTTAACCACTTTGGTAAGCATGAGATGTAATCACGAAGGGCATCGTTGTTTATTCTGACTCTCGCCGTTATCATCACGCTTCCATTTGCCGGTAGCGACTAGAGAGGCTAATTACACCTGTCCGTCAAATACCAGTTATCTACAGAGCTTTATCGTACATTTACCCGCTGCCGAGTTAAGACGTACCATTCTATATTTATTCAAATATCTGATATTGTCGCAACTACGTAAGATTTATGTCTAGTTTAATAGATACCGGGTACTTAGTTAGGAATTCACTCCGTAAGACTTTCCCTGTCTAGTTCGTGGCACGGGGAAAATTGGTCATCATTGTGTCTTAATTAAGTTAGATCAAGTTCGGAACTTCGAACAATAGCGGGATTTGCAAGGCGAACTCTATTCGCCTTAATTAGAAATCTAATGTTCCTTGCCTAGGCTTGATTAAAGAAACATGAAGTTTCAATTTGGTGTTAATCACAAAACTTACACCTCAGACATTGAACATTAAACTACTTACGAAAATAGATTTTTCCCAGATGTACCCTACTATGTAGTTCAAATAGACGTCTATAACACTTTAGTTTCCATAAAAAAGAAGTCCATTTTCATCCATTACTTTAATCGACACAGACGCGTAAAACAGGTGGTCGGTAATACGGTAATAAATACAGAAATGCCTCCTGTAAAAGCATTATTTTAAGATAACGTTGAACATATTTTTATAAAGAAAACTGGGGCAGCCTTGAACAAACAATCAGTTATACATTTCCACTGAACTCGTAACTTAAACACGTGCTTCCCTGTGCGTGCGTATGAGTCGACCGATGAGCAATTTGTTCAGTAAATGGATCAATCGCACAATATCGTAACGTTTCTATCGGCTGGCGGAATCGGGCCAAGTTTAAGAGCATATTGTTATGACGAACTTTCATAACATTGTAGATTTGTTTGCACTATAACAATGTAATTGACGATTAACGTTTCGCTTCGAAATATTATGGGATTTAAGTAACACCTTGATTTATTTCTTTTTTTCAAAAATATTTTTTGCTACAACTGGCTGGTTGTAATTTCTTAATTTTCTCAATGATTAGGTCAAATAAAATGCTTCTTATTGACGTTTTATACTGGAATGAGAGCATCATTTTTATCGCGTGGAAATCTGCGAAAACGAATACATTGCAGTGACAGTCATCCATTAACCAAGGGATGACATGAACATTGAATTCGGTTAATTAAACATTGCTTTTTTTACACAAACTACAAAGTGCTTGATAGAGAAAACTAATGGGGTTTTTCAGTCTAGGTATATCCCAATTGTGGAAACTGATAGCAGAATATCATAATATAGGCCTGGAAAACCAATAGCTATTATTAAAAAAATTATACCCGGCCATCTAATCCGAGTTCCTAAGACCAGCAGGCACGTGGTGTGCAGTGTCGAGAGCGTCGCTACAAATTTTGTCCATTTTTGCGTCACGCTCATAAATCGTAAGGTAGTAGATGGGGCGCAGCGCGACGCTGCCACAGTCCACAACGAGCGCGCGGCCGCGCCACCGACCGTGTACCCGCCTCGTTCCCGCGCGAACCGGAAAATTGGCGCGAAAATGCGGAACTGTCAAAACGCATGATTGGCGTTTAAATTTTTCTGCTTTCGCGTATTGCAACGACGCGATCTTATTCAGCCAACGGACCTTATTTCATGTGAAGTGTACGATTTTTTGGATGTTAATTTTTTTATTAGTGTTTTTATATTTTTGAATGAGTTTAAATGAATGATTCATCTCCTTCCTGTTAAAAAATATTTGCTAGCTTAGACTTTCTATAAAATAACGGAAAAAATATACTTACTTATTAAAAAAAGGGATGATTTATCAGTATCACAGTTCAACAATTCTTCATTTATCAAAACTAATCCTTAACTTATGAGATGAAAATTGAACACGTCTTAATATATTTCGTTTTGTTTTGACAAGCTTAACGAGTTGTTCACAAATCCCGAATATTTTTATCTGTCGTCGTGATTAATGGATTAACTACTGCGACTAGAGACTTACGCATGTTTAGCAAAAACAGAACGTGTAGACAAGAAAAATTGGGAGCGAAGGAAAATGCCAACAAACGTAATCTATTGGAAAATTTATCGCGCCGCTTTACATAACTTACTTCCATTTGGTAATGTAACCAAATATAGCTCTTTTACTAATTCAATTAACAAACTATTAGACTAATTTTAACAAAACCTAAATAAATATTACTAGCTTAAAGTAGGTCATACAGTTCTATTAAGACTAAATCAAGATAACAGAGTAATTAAATATGCACTTATCATTCTACAAATAAACGGCGAAACTGTCACAGTCTCGTACGTTTGTCACGAAACAGGCAGGTTACAGATATTTATTATTGTTTTTTCCTTAAAAAATCATAGACAACTCGCCAACTTTATGAAAACAGACCGCACGGTTTTATACGTAAACGAGAAATTTTCCAAGATGTCTTATTTATTATTAATACATAATAAAACGAATTAACATTTATCATAATTACCACGGTTTATAGAAACAACCGTTTATTAAAAAAACATGCCGTCATAAAACTTTTTTAAAAATGTATTGTTTTTTTCTTTTAAACCAAGGTTGTTGGCGCCCAATGTCATCGTAGGTAAGGCTGTTATCAATACCTACATCTATCTTATTTTTCTTATCAGCCCAGTAACGAAACCGGGTCAGTAAAGTTTAAGGCACATGCAGATGCATTTGTAACAAACCTACATTCACAATTTTGTATAGATAAGTCTACATCTCTTGAGATTAGATTAACGATTTAATTTTATAACTAATCGGTAATTTCTTTTTAATCAATATTGACTGCCGGAAAAGGGATTCACAATATCTTGTCGCGTGTAGGAACTAATAATGGTTCCGATAAAATAAGTGAATTAATAAGTTTTAAAATCATTGCATAATTCTTTTTTTGTTATAGATAATCAATTTTTAATCCTTGTTATGATTAATATTGGAGTCTATGATATTTTAGAATTCCGTTAAAAATACTTTAGGAGTATTTTTTATTTCTTAGAAAAAGATTGATGCTTATTGACAATATTTAAAAACTTATTTTGGTGCCTCCTTTGATCCATTTTTTTAAACTTAAATGTATTTTTTCTGTTATACAGCATATATTTTTAATCACTTTACCGAGTGCTCCCTGCGAAATATTCTGAACCAATCCGCGCGTAAATATTTCCGCGGTAGGTACGCGAGTTTTCGGTGCGTTTTAATTTTCTCGCAATTATTTTTGAGTAATGATCAATTAGGGCACAGTTGCACATGACGGATTTTTAATAGTAGCCTATGCGTCGGCGTTACGTTCATTTGAATACCCGACCACGTAGAACATAACTGATTGCTATCCGCAACCGTGTCGCAACTTTGAGTCGTTTATTATTTAATCTATGACAGCCAAGATAAAACGCCTCAAAAATGGGCCAATTACAAAATATAATAAATATTGTAAAAGTTTGCCTACAGCGTCCTCGAAGCGCCCTAACCATAACAGTTTGCTTGCCCTAAATTGGTTAAAGGGACCGTATTATCTCTCTATGTCAATTTTGTGCGAGATATGAATAACACAATTTCCTTGCTTGCCTGCTCACTGGGCCTACTTATAGTTTGCATAAACTCACTGGTCTTATTTAGGTATGCATAATCAGCCTATAATGGTCCCACTGCTGGGACAAAGGCCTCCTCTCATTGAGAGGGAGTGGGCTGTAATCCACCACGCGGGCCCACTGCGGATTGGTGGTTGTCACATGTCTTCTAATTTTTGGTTTTAAGATATGTCAGTTTCCTCACGATGAATTCCTTCACAGTTTTGAGAGCAGTGGTGATGAAATTAAATACACAAAGTAAATGGCCTGCCTGGGTTCGAACTCAACCTACAACTCGTTAATCGGGGCCGATACCAGTGGGCCACCACTGCTCACACTCGGGGCCAATACCTGGCTCACCATTTAGGTATACTTTGCGGCAACTCACTGGGTCTATTTATACTTTGCATAAACTCACTTGCGAAAACGAGTGTCCAATCAATTATATTAATGGAATCAATTTAATAAACAATCGTGATTCATTTTCAATATAAATCATCTATTGAAAACACATTAAGTATTATAACCGTCGCGCGTCGGAGTGAACTTGGTAAAATGATTCCGTGAATTTTACTCTTTGCCGTTATTTTGTATTTGTAAGCAAGTTTTAAGTGTCTCTAAGCCTGGCTTTGGCTTGCTGTAACTATTTCAATAGAACGAGCTTATATATTTAATTAATAAGAATATTGCCGACGCTGAATAATATTGTATTTCACAACTTCCATTTCTCATTGAGTAGTAGATATTACGTTAGATTTCTGTATAATATTTAAACTAAAGTATAGTCTAATAGCAACTTTAAAAAAAAAAAAAACTAACCTATTTTCTCAAAGTTGCAGTATTTATTTCACGACATATAGATTTTCAGACAAACGTTTTTGAATGTTGCGTAACTGTAAGGTATTTTTGATCTTGACTGTACGTAGATTACACAGATTATTACAGTTTCAGAGTATTACAGTTTTTCATTTTCAGTAACATAGATTACAATTTTCTCGGCTCAGCAAAAAAAGCGTGAAATAAATATTTTCACAAACTGATAGATATCTACACCTGTACCTATTTAATACGAATAACCATAGATTTAGTTCGTCTCGGATAAATAGGTCACTAGGTATTAGGTATAAGGTCAAAATAAATAAAACCGCATAACTCCATCTTACCCTAGATTAATACTCCGAAGAAAGAAAAATAAACGATTACGTTCAGAATTAACCACTCTATATCCACAAAGTTTTATTTACTTTATTCATTCGTTATTCGTCATTCGAATAAATTTTGCCCAATACTGCTTCGGAGGTAGATACTAAAAGTATAGCAATACTTTACTTGGAACAATAAAAAGTTTGTTTTTATGTCTTTTAGGTTCAATAGGAACTTTCGTAAGAAATATCAACACAATCCTAAATCAGACTCTTCGAATCGTTTATTATCAGTCGTGTCCCGAGAGATTTCTATGTAGTCGCATTAACCCGCAACGTCCTAAGTTACCATTTTCAAAAGAAAAAGCTGCTTTGATCAAAATATACTAACCTTAATTAATCCAATATGGTGCTCCATCTTTAAAATAAAACAAGAATTAAGACTTCAAAGAAATTATTACAAAAATACTACGAAAAACGTTTGCGGCTTGCAGTATTATTAAGTGAGGATAATAATTTAATCATTTGATTAGAACTGAGGCTGAATATCGGCCTGGTTCGCCTCCTTTCCACCTTAAAAGATTTACCTACCTGTAAAGCTATTATTAGCTCCCAAAACTTTTATCGACTCAGTAGAAGATATATGTACCTATCTAACTATTACCAATTTATTTATAGGTTTAGTATTAAATCTACGGCCGAGACCTCACAAGAGGAACAGCTTAATATAGAAATAGTTTGTCTTAAATATCGATTGCGAAGCGTTTGTGGTTTGAAACTTTAACTAAAGAATGTGTTTGATAATTTACTTTATCTTCTATACAATAAACAGGCCGAATGCCAAAATTTGACACAGAAATAGTTCCCTTTAATTAAAATGTCAGTTCAGACAACAATATCATGTCTTTCCAACAGGCACAAGAATTTGTTTTCTAAATTTTCATACTAATATCCGTGATAGAAAAATATTTTACGCAGAAAATTGACCAGAATCATATTTATTCATATACAACTGCCCATTATGAATATGTTTTTTAACATAACTATCGCATTTGTAACAATTTATGAGCTTGTCATAATAAATTCGATCACAATAAAAAAATGTAGCCAAACTAGTATAATTAGTTACGTTTAAATTTTTTTTTTATCTAAGAAATCCGCACTTTTGATATTAAATTCTTTAAGGAGAATTACACGTTTAATCCAATCAGGCTTGTTGATTTATAAATGATTGAACTTTTTGGATTAGGCAACATTGTTGGGGTAGTAGTAACAGTTGAAAAAAACGGCTGGTTATTTTTCGTAAATTCCAGAGACTAATTTGCTTTTTATTACGATAAAAACAGTAGTGCAGTAGAAAGAGGAGAAGGTTCTTTATTCGACGCAATTTTTTATTAAATTAACTATTTTTTTTATTAAAACGCGTCGAATATACAACCTCCTCCTTTTTGAAGACAAACAAAAGTTGTGAAATTCCCTCTATAAAATACATCTTGAAACGAAACGCTGTCATTGATGAACTGTGGGAAAACATCAGAAAACTTCACACCAGCCCAGGGGATCACAGGCGTTACAACACAACGCTCAATTACTCAGCTCACTAATCTAAAAGTAAATCTAACACTTAACAACGTCCAACAATTTGTGAAGAAATCAAAAATAGTACAAGACTCCTACGGCTTAAAAATAGGGAAGCGCATACACTTTATGATAAATAAATCTTGCGGTAATTGCGTGTAGTGTGGACCACACCTATCAAGGGGGACTATTATCATCAACCGTCTATCGGCCCATCGACAAGGCTATTAACACGCCTCACTCACTTAAGGCACAGTTGCATCAAACTACCGCGTACGCACTTTAATATCGAACACTTATCTATTTAGTCATAAACGCATGGACTTAATCACATGATAACGTAATATGATAAACGATTGATAGCTTTTTTGCACTTCGAATTGACGATTAATCGTCGCTTTCAAGCAATATTGACCGTAATAAGCAGTGTAACGCGAAGTTATATATTTTCCAAAGTTGTCTTATTAATTTTTATAATTACTGTTATTATATTTCGAGTCGTTGAGTTACGAGCTCTCGATGATTTTCCTGTTAGCGAGTTTTAACGTTACTTAATTGAACGTATTACTCATATTATAATAACCTACAAGCTATGTAACGCAAGTCAACATTATTAATTAATTATCCTTAGGAAAGTAACTTCTTCATAAAATAACCCAATATTGTTAGAACCTACCCTTAACAAAAGATGTGAAAACAATCATGGTGTTTTAAACTCCCTTCTGTCGACACTTAACTGCGATAAACACTACTTTACTCTAAAGTCGACTATTAACACTTTAAAAAGCTATCTAACATGAAACAAAAAGAAATCAGAATAATGAATGATACTCCTCATTAAAAGTTAAAGAGCGACCATGAATACTATTCATAAAAACTTTGACAATAAAGACGTAAAGCTAAAAAATTACGCGGATGAAACACACATCTATTATCTAAACGAAGATTTAACAAGAATTGAGGTGTTTCCACAAACCACATCAAAATAATTTAACGATGATGACACCATTAGAGCTGAAAAAAGTTACAAACATTTAAACGCGCCGACTCTGATCTGAGTTATAGGTTTTCGAAAGAATTCACTTTAATACAAAGAGATTAGTAATAGCGTAGGAAAATATTATGAAAACAGAGTAATCAGTGGCGTTGGAGAGAAGCCAGGAATAGTGCCTGGAGCTCAATGAGATCGTCATTCACGTACATGAGAAGTGTTACAATCACAACGTAAGAAAGATGAGATAAAACGAAGAACTGCAATAGACAAATGTGTAGACATAATGTATTGTAAACAGTAATTTCAGTGAGGCCTGTTTCCAAATTGAGTTGCGTGAAGACAGTCAGGGTCTTCTAAAACCGTGTCGTATTTTCCGTGCCTAAAAATCGTGTATGCTTAAGCCTTGTTTAATTAAAACAACCGTTAAACACGATTTTGTGAAAGATAATCTATGTTTAGTGTGTAAGGCTGTAGAGATGTTTTAACCATAAACGTACTTGAATTCTAATTTAAATTGCGATCTTATAATTTTGCTCCACCTAACTCATGTACGTACGTGATCTAACTATATATCCTTACAGAACCCTATGAGATAACTGAACCGGTACAACATAACCTTCCTCATCGACATGTGTGAATTATAATAACTAAAAATAAAATCTTTGTGACGCAAAATACGAGATGAACTTCAATACGATGATCTATTTTAGGATGTTGTAAAAGTTGTTTGCTTTTTACAACACGCCCTTGGAAAGGTTTAGCAAACTAGCAGACAGAAACATTTTAAATCGTAAATTATTTACGATTTTATTTATAACATTTTCAAAAATACAGCCATTTGATTTGTGGCTAATAAAAAACGTCACGAATTGATTGATGCGCCTCTGCCGTCTATTTCGGGTGGATTAAAATAATTAGATACACATTATGTAATACACAGAAAACAACTATAACTTTATGCTTCGAATACAGTATGTTTGTTGCATGCAGTACAAATATTTTACATTCTACATACAAACTAAAATGAATATACGTAACTATTTTGTACCGAGAAAGGAAAATGAACAGAATATAGAAACATCATACATATTATTATGGAAATGAGAAAAGGAATTGCATATATTATAATAAATGAGTTCGGGCAAATTATTATTGTTTCCTTTTTTGCACAAAGGCGTTGTTGTAGCGATGAATGAACCCTAAAAATGTAAGTACGTAAACATATGAAAAATGTGCGTCTCGATCGTCGTCGGTATCTCATTCGCTCGTTATCTTGCCTTCAGATGTTTGCACTAGCTCAATGTTTTATTAACACGCAGCCTATCTGAGAATTTTTTTTACGAAAGAATGTATTTTTTACAACTCAGGGGTAATCTTCATTGCCGTTCTGATATCCTTGCTGAATTTGTACCATGGTCAGTATTTGTTATAATATTAATATCTGCGCTAAATGAAGTTAATGAGTTAGCTATGCAAAGATATGCACTCGTGAATGATCTGTATTATTTAGTTAGTGCACAGACCTTTTTATCTGCTAATGCCGTTTGTATAACTTATTGTCACGTCTAGGTTTATAATAACGCGATATTACTTTCATTATCTTGCTAACGAACTAATTTATTGGGAAAATACAAGAGACTAAACAACAATTATGTACGTAGATTATTAAATAAGGCCCACAAATTAAGATTTAGGCAAGCAATTCAACCGTAACTAATGAATGTAAATATAAAGTTATACTCAATTTCATACACTTACGAGTATGTCCATAACGAATTCTTGTTTGCGTACATGCCCAATTTGAATAGAAACTTCGGTATTTGAAACATACATCAATGGTAATTGTTGTTACTAAACAAACATACTAAAAACGAATGTAGGTTATCACCTGCTATTAAAAAATCATAAACTTGCCTTATCATTATTATTACATTAAGATATTAATCTATATCAATTTAATCGTACTTAAATACAGAGATGTAATCATTCAGATGTTTTAACTTTTATAGGAAACTACAGTCTTTTATCTTAAGAGGATTTATATCGATAAAAGATAGTGTTGTTGTCAAACAAGCGACTCTTTACTGACCAAATTACACGTTTGTCCAGTGTAAGAAGTGACATTATTTGTGAGTGTTCAAAATATTAAACGAACAATGAAAATGGTGAACGTACCAGTGATAATGTTGGTGATCGCCTTGGTGAGTACAATTTTTTTTTAAATCTTTTTTCAGTTGACTTAGGAAAGGCATACTTAAATCGCATTCTGCGATCTCTTCCAGGCAACCTCATCTTAGGTTCTTCATTTATTTTCAAACACGACTGAAAATTACTTAGTCTATTATCTTGATTTTAATATTTAACTAGTTGTTTTTGTCGCGTTGCCTTCGGTAGATTTCCCTAATTGTTTCTTTCATACAAACCTTGTCCAGATAATTACGAACACAACAAAAAATCAGCCAAATCAGTCGAGCCGTTCTCAAGTGATGATCTTTCACACATGTGGCAGTTGATTTTTATTTAAACACACAGATTGAAGTACCTAAAATGTTAATTTCTTAAAGATTGCTGAAGTCTGTAACCTATTCTCCTATCTGGTAGAGCCATATCGCTTCCTCTTAAATGTGTGCATATTATAATGCATTAGCTTATATTCATATCGATCATTGTCAATTAAATAAATCACATCATTGGTAACTTGTAAATTATTGTAAATTGTAAAACTGTCTAGACGGTCCATCTCAAATGATTCTGGTCACCTAGCGTTGATTAGAAAAATTGTGCAGACGACACTTGAATATTCGAAAATTTAGGTCACATGTACGCCAATTTGTAATATTCTTTTGTCATTGATTATTGATCTCATCTTCGGGGTCACCCAATAACAACTTACTTAATGTGTTTTAAATTGTTTACCACCTTATAAATAACTTTGATAAAAACTGTCCTCGTTACTAAACACGACATGTTTTCTCTTCATAATATAAAAGAAATAAAGCCTCATAAAATACTACACCAAGATTAAAGACGATCTTGAAATTCTTTAGAAAAGATTTCTAGCGTTATTTAATTTACTCATCGTAAAGTCTGACATTGAAACTGTTTGTTCAATTTTACTACCAGGAAATCAGCATTATCGTCGAAATTCTTGGTTGGTTATGGAACATTGGTCAGTGATTATTTGGCGAGTGCTATGTACTTTAGTACAGCCATGTGTGTGGTGCGCACGCTCACGGTATGGACGCGGAATGTTGGCGCCATTCATGCCGTAACTCTATTTGGATTTGACAACGGATATCACGTAAACGCCGTGCAAACCTCCAAACTGAATAGTCACGCGTTTATCATTTGCTCAATTTTATAACTATCGGCAAATATTAGATACTTGTGATATGTAGGTAGATATTTTTGCTAAATACCTCAAGTGCTAAAGGTTAGCATCTAGATGAGACTCCGGTATTGTTGGAGTATTTATAGTGTTGTTACTTGTTTGTTCATATTGAATAACAGCTATTATATTGCATGATAAACACTGCGCGACCCAGTTGCCCGCGCGCACATGGGTGTTTGCATAGTCGCTCCGGCGCACTCCCTAGACACCTTTGTCTTAGTTGCCGACTACGACTGAATGGCTAATTTAGAAACCCACTTATCTGATTCAGTTGTTCATTCGACCTGAATATTCCGGTTTCATAAATTTTGTGCTCACGTCATACTGATGGCATGCCATTGTCTTCTCTAGACTATCAATAACGTCGCGACCCTATATGCCTGAAGACGAATAAAACTTTCAGACCTAATTTAGATCACGAGCGGTCAAGCGTAAACTTATCTAAAGTGAGATAGAGCAGAGTCGCTGCGGTTGTATTTAGATGGATGAATGTGAAGCAGGCCTTTCAGGAGTCAAGTCCTGTCTGAGTCATTAAAATTGTACGTTAATGAACATTGTAAGCTCGGCGGCACGCTGGATACTGTCTGTGTTATTCTGTGAAACTACAAAGAGACAAGGGAACTTATAAATTTATGATTCCCAATGAGCGCACCTCATCACATATGATAATGGAAAGTCAACAACTGGTCCAGTTAGAATAATAAATGTAACCTCGGCAATTTATACTCTAGCCATTATAGTTGGTGCTAACTACTTGCGTAAATTATAATGGTAGACATTTTTATTTCATTCACCTTGGAGATTTTTTCCTTTTTTTGGCGCAGACCTAACAACTCATTGTCCTATTTTTCTACGTTTGCGATAAATTGCATACCCTAAACGTTTCGGCCTTGTGCACGCGTGTGTGCCGTACCATAAACGACAAACAATTGAAAGTAATAAAGTAACATATGCGTAGACCAGACAACTGATTGCACAGAGAAAATACAAACTTTGTGCAATTGTGTATGCATATGAGTGGGATACAAGGGTACCAAATGTTCTAATTGTATTCTATAGTATACCATACCAATACTATTTATAGTCATTATTTTTTTCCCAGATCGTTTACCTGAAGCTGTAAAGTTATTGCTATTTTTATTTTTCTCATTTTCAGCTTCTACTTCCATTTTACAAGTGATTGAATCATTGTTTATTGATTAGTTTTAAGATTTATTCTAACACTTTATTCTTTAGACAGTCGTTTTTTAGAATTGTAGTTATGAGATCTGCTTGGTTCAGATCTTGATCCTGCTGACCTTAAGGTCTTTTATATCTCCTTGGGTTTTTTATTTAGTACATGGGAAACTGTCTGGGCTGTCTATGGTTTCTGTTTTATTGTGCTGACTCAATCTGCCTAGCCTATTCCCAACTATGTTAGTGTCGGCTTCCAGTCTAACCTGGTGCAGCTGAATAGCAGTATTTTACATGGAGCGACTGCCTATCTGACCTCCACAGCCCAGTAACTGGTAATACGATACCCCTTGGTAAGACTAGTTGTCAGACTTTCGGGTTTCTGACGACCCGTAACGACTGTCAAAGATCTACGAAAGACCAACGATTTAACGTGCTTTTCGAGGCACGGAGGAATCTCGGTATGTAAAAATGGTCACCCTCCAGGGACTAACCCCGATAAGCGTAGCGTAACCTGCTGGATCGACCTGACTATCTACTAATAATTCTTTAGTTGCCTCTTAGATCACTCATGAGAGGAGATAGGTTGGCCCTTAAGATGGTCTATTCTTAGCCAGGGACCACACTCAGGATACATCTACTTATTCGGTCATTATCTAATCATAATAACTTTAAATTACTTAGGACTATTGCATTAAACATCGAAATTATTAGTGCAAAGTACTTACAAACTGAACATTATTGTAATACATTGCAATTACAATGTTTCTCAAATTAACTGTATACAGGTAGTTGTCTTCGTATCTCAGCCATTGATTTATAACCAATACGTGTGCGGTATACATTGGAATATATTTTAATGATATCAATGTACAAATTAGGTGGCATTATCGAACAGTTAAATGAATCTGCCTTTAATTGGAAATGTATTTTTACGTTCGGACAGTTCATGGCTCAAGTGGTAGTACTTTATAAGACAAACTGACAAGGCTCATATTTTATACGTTTAACTGCTCCGCTGAATTCGGCCGACCTATACAGTAATGAGTGGGTTTTTATTTTATGGAGGGCCGCAACGATTGTGACTGTTATTGCAATATTCTCAACTAGTTGAGGATTGGTCGCGTTATTTAGTTTAAAGTATTGACCTCACGTAATTCATATTGACGACAGCTCGGTGCTACTGAGTCATGAATAATCCTGGAGACACTACTTGTCTTTGTCCAGAGATCTGTTGATTTTGAGAAATATTTATGGCCCGTTTGTAATTGCTGGGCGAAAATGATATACCGGAACCATTAAATCAGGAATCGGTACCTCCCCTGATTTATTCTCCCCTTCCCGGCCGACTGTCGGCTTTGTTCCTTTAATAATAAATAATGTACCTCTGTGTCAGCATAAAAACACTTCTTACTTTGTTAGTTATCTCCCTGCAAGTCGTCTCTTTAGATTAAGTAAATTATTGCCTGCAATAAAACTGATTCAGTAGCACTTACGTGCGGAACCATACATCAATGTCGACACCCTCACTCCCGTTCAGCGCAAGAGGTTCGATAAACAAAGGGCGAGTTCATTTACTGCCTTTAAAAATGAATCATGTCACATTTAATTAAGAAATAGCCTTCTCACATTGAGGTCGGTCGACTACGGTCCCAACGTGAGATTTAGCTGTCCTTATCTTGTACTGTAGCCTCATAAAAGTGCACATTAGAGACGACTAATGTTCTAAATGCATTAGTGTCACATTAATAATTACGAAATGTTCGTAAGTGCAGTGTAGGCCAGATGTTTTAGTATACCACCCTCGTTCCTTGTGACCTCGCGGCCTTGTGGTCCGGTTTTGTACACGAAGGATTAACAATGAGATCAAAATGTACTTGCTCAGTTCTGACTACTGACTCGTCGTTTTCTTAGTTAAGATGTTTTAAAGATGGGATCTTTACGTAGTAGAAGGAAGTGAAACGATTTTTAACCGACTTCTAAAAAAGGAGGAGGTTCTCAATTCGGATGTTTGTATTTTTTTTTTCTATGTTTGTTCGCGCATAACTCCGTCGCTTGCCAACCGATTTGAAAAATTATTTTTTTGTTCTAAAAAAAGGGTATACTTCCCAAATGGTCCCATGAAATCGAAATCCCATTTTTTTCGAAATCTGACAAGCGGTTTTTGAAAAATCAACAAAAATCTAAAAATTCAAAAGCAATATTTTGTAAAAGGTGATAAGCAGTTGACATTAGGCTATTGTAACTTAGATAAATTACAAACTCTCCCACTAAAAACTTTTTTACAAAAAAAACAACCGAGTTCCAAAAAAAAACACTACAAAGTGCTAAATAACTTTAATTTCGGAAGTCGGTGTCGTTGGTTCTGCATTTTCGTTTATTGACACCGACTTCCGAAATTAAAGTTATTTAGCACTTTGTAGTGTTTTTTTTTTTTGGAAGTCGGTTGTTTTTTTTGTAAAAAAGTTTTTATTTTGTACTTTTTAGTGGGAGAGTTTGTAATTTATCGAAGTTACAATAGCCTAATGTCAACTGCTGATCACCTTTTACAAAATATTGCATTTGAATTTTTAGATTTGTGTTGATTTTTCAAAAACCGCTTGTCAGATTTCGAAAAAAATTTCATGGGACCATTTGGAAAGTATACCCTTTCCAACAAAAGAAGAATTTTTCAAATCGGTTGCCAAGCGACGGAGTTATGCGCGAACAAACATTAAAAAAAAAAAAATACAAACATCCGAATTGAGAACCTCCTCCTTTTTTAGAAGTCGGTTAAAAAGTAAAAACTTTTTTACAAAAAAAAAACAACCGACTTCCAAAAAAACACTACAAAGTGCTAAATAACTTTAATTTCGGAAGTCGGTGTCGTTGGTTCTGCATTTTCGTTTATTGACACCGATTTCCGAAATTAAAGTTATTATTATATAAAAAAGTTTTTAAATAGGACACTGTGCCACAAACTAGTAGTTAGTGAATAAAATATTTCAGTTGAATACGATGTAACAAATCACACTGCCTCACCGTAGATTTCTACGTATCAAGATTAACAATTTAGAAAAGTTGGCAAAGGCTGCACCTGCGGCAGCGGCTTCAGCGCTTACGCAAACACATTGAAACATTTCCTCAAAGGTGTTCGTATCTGTATTCAACGTCTCGAAATGCTAATTAGCCATCTTCATTATAACATTGACCACTTGTTCGATATGCTGGTATCGTACAATTTGTCAATGAGCCAAGCTGGATGAAGGATGAAGCTCTTACTGGATAATTTATAGCGGTCTCCTTTCGCCTTGTTTAGATACAGCATTAGTTTAACGTAAACTAGTTCACTCTGTCAATATTTACCTAGCTGTTTTACAATATGTTTATCACAGTTATTGTTTATTTTAAGTGCAAGTATTTCAAGAATACCATTTTATTTTAGTGTTGAAAAGTGCTTCATTCACTTTTCTGTTAAAAGTTTTCAATTATCTAAAATGAGGATTTATTTAATTTTGTTTATCTTCTAATGTTTACATCGTCAATTCGTCAGGCATAATTTTATGTGAAAACAAATCTTAACACTTTTAGACATCTCATTATCTGTAAATTATGTTCCTATTACAACTTGGCCGACCTGTAACATACCTACCAATATTTCAGCTCCGTCAATTGGCCTATTAAAACGCGATTAATCGAGCTATAAAATTAACATTAAACAAGATTGGAAACAACAATAACATTATATCTAAAACACAAATAAATAATATCGAGATCGTGCTTTACATTTCAATGAATTGAACCCATGACTTGATCACTAATTCATCTAATCAACGCTTGCTGTTCAAAATAATGATATCGGGTGTTTGTTGGTAGAAATAGTTTCATCTAAGTTTAGGAGTATAAGTAAATAATTATTTATTTATTAAAACTTTATGCACAAGTAAAAACTGTACAAAGGCGAACTTTTGGGCATTTTCTACCAGTCTACCTTAGGGTGGTGCAGAGACAATACACAGTAGGTGCAATAACAGAAAACAACTTAGTAAATATTTATAACTAAAATATAAGGCGAGGAGGGAGGCTTGTAAATAGCTTGTCGTTAATTACCTCACTACTACTTCTGTATTTGATAGCTGTAAGCCAGCCAAACACAATAAAATAAAATAAATAAAATAAGAATAAATACATATATGCATACATACAACAAAATATAAAACCAAAAAAAATAAAAAAGTTATGAGAGATAAACAAGAAAACCGACAACTTAATTCTGAGACGAATCTGCCATTCTCGGACCGAAGATTCTTGCTGATTTATATCATATCACAGTAAATAAGTATCGTCTAAGCGTACCAAGTGGATTTAAGTTAAGGTAAACAAAAGTATTACCTACTCTATTATGGTAATTCTGAATTAATACAGGTTTTCAACAATTATTGTTATAGTTGAATTGACGCAAATATATAGCAGGGATGAAAATAATATTATGCTCTCCATACTACACCAGTACCTAATATAATTTCATATAACTCTGTTCAATCCATGAAATATAGATTGAATTATTCAAATCAATGTTGTATAAGATTTAGGTACTGATCATAGATTCTCGCTATCTTGAAGACATAACGGTAAACGTATCTTCATTTTATAGTATACAATTTAAAATCAAACGTCTATTTGCACCGGCTGACGTCATCCCGTCAGTCAACGAAGACTGTCGCTAAAAACCATCGCTGGGGCAGACAGGTCTCGCATAGGGTCGTAGCATTATGCTGAGCGATGGCCGTTTTGCGTGGATGTGACGCATATTTTCCCTCAACTTGTTCTTATTTTTATTCTTTCTCTGCGTCATGTTTATCGCAAATAAATTTATTTTCTTTCTTCCTTTATTTTTACACACAAAATTTACATTCTTCAAACCGAAACTACAATGGCTGGCAAAAGCTCGACAATTAGCAAAGTTCAAGTCAAGAGATTAATCACTGAAACAAAAGAACCTAAATCAAGACCACACAGGAACAAGGTGCTTTTGTGAAAACTTTTAACAAACAAAGCTTTCGTCATAATAGACTTACCCTAATTAAGTTATTACGGACATCCTCTCTCTTCTCTTGGTCGCTTATAATAAAAACAGGCTGTTGCTCACGGGTTCATTTGCATCTTGGATAAAATGACAAATTTCATCCAAATCCGTTAAAGCGAGACCGAGTTAAAATTCCTAGTAAAAAATGTTCACCCTCATAAAAAGTATCCTATATTTTAATCCAAAAATTCCTTCAGCCAATAAAGCGTAATGCAGTGACAAACATAGCTACAAACTTTTGCGTTTATTTGAAGGAGTTGGATTATCAGTCAATCAAATCATTTATTTCGGAAATCATCCATATTGTATTAGTTCGTATTTAGAACTTACAATACAGATTTATACAGAGGTGAATATTCTGTTGTCAATGTACGTTATGAAGTTGTAATCCTGGTTGGCCGGACACCCGTGTAATACGATGACAACTTAATACTCACGGTGTAAATCATCTTAGCGCTCTACATGAAACTGTATCTAATGCATCATTTCTAGTAGCGTGACTAGTTGACTGCTTTCATTTGACATGATAGGGGCGGGAAATTGGTTGTGTAATCGCTCGGGTGCTTATTTATATCATTTAAATTGAGTATCCATAGGAAAGATTACATTTACGTAACGAAATGAAAAAAAAGACTTTTCCGGATAGCTAAAACCATGTCTGTATATAGGGTCTTCGATATACTCCCTGTATTCAGAACAAATGAATATTGTTAAGCTTGCCCCAGGATAGGGAAGGGAAACTGCATTATCGATACAACCAGTTTTTCAGAATGTATGAAATATGTCTTTCTCTTTTGGTTGAAGATGATCAGCTATATTCCCATTACATTATTGATAATTGACTGATTCCTGATCTATGTTCCCTGTAGGCGGTGGGTCGCGAAGGGGTGCTGTCGTCGGCGGCGGCGCGCGAGCTGCGCTGCGGCCGGCGCCTGGTGTCGGGGCTGTTCTCGCGGCCGCGCCTGCCGCTGGGCTACTCCTACGTCACCACTGTGCCCCGCGGCGCCTGCAGGCTCAACGTCTCCGAAGTCACACCCAGTGATAACTACATAGGTATGATATTTAAATATATTAATACTGAATCAAGTCTGGTGTGTCTCCTCCAAATTAGGATCGTTCAAAGTCCAAAAAAATTGGTACATCAAGTAAGTAGTTCTGATTAAAAAGTTAGTCATCATAACTGTCTGTATCAGTTTTTTATTGGAAATGTCTCGCATATTATTAATAGCGGGTCACAAGGAGACATCTTAATCGAGAGATGAAGTGTTTAGTAGTGCAAAGATCGATGTCGAATCGATTAATGGGAATTGCACATGCGCACCGCGGCGCAACTCCTCAATAGAGGCGCCTACGCCGCAAATTGTGAGATAAATGGAGGTAGCCGTCTGCACAATTGGTGGTTAATTATTCGCATGACGCAGCCGCTAGCAATTTAGCCGGGTTCAACAATTTGTTGAACGGTTGTTTATTCAATTACTTTCGTTTAATTTCGCTTATTCGATAGGTACAAATTTTTGTTTTTGTTTAGCGTTGAAAGTATCCAACGGCTCTTACATAATGAACGGCGAGTTCGCGGTGTCGGCGGCGGGCACGTACGAGGCGGCGGGCGCGCGCTTCGTGTACTCGCGCCAAGGCTCGCTCGACAACGTCGTCGCGCACGGGCCCATACACCACTCCATCGATATCATGGTATGGCTTTATATATAAAAAGTGGAAACCCTTCTCTAAGAATAGGAGTATTTAGACTAACGAATGTCTTCAATTTCCAGATTCTGTACACGCAACCAAATCCGAACATAAAATACGAATACTTAACTGACTTAGAACCAGACGAAACCAGTAACGATATACCGACAGCCAACCCTTTGCCTCACCACTCTGCGCAACGCCATCACAGGCATCACAACACAGAGACACATCTAAGAGACCTTGAACCAAAATCCGAGCCTTCATTGTCTAAAGTGCCCGATTTCAACAATTTGGAAAGCCAATCCCAAGTCGAGAGCAATGTCATCGGCAGCAGAAAGTTTATCTGGAAGATTCTGGAATTTTCGCAATGCTCACGAAGTTGTGGAGGAGGGCTTCAGATTGGAAAGTTCAAGTGCGCCGAAGTGACAGAGAAGGGAGATAAGGAGGTGTCTCCTTTCCATTGTAATGGTGCTCCACCGCCGGCCCGAAGACGTCGCTGTGGAGGCAACCCATGTCCTCCGAGATGGAGGGCAGCTGCCTGGGGACCATGCCCCGGGTGTGGGCCTGCACATAAGACGCGAATTGTGGGCTGTGTTCAAGATCATGCCCGAGGAATCACAAAGGTACCGTAGAAACGTCTTGAATCTCTTTGCATCACAATGCTTTCCCTTTTTTATATAAAGGCATAATTGACCTTTTGCTTTCCAGATAAGCGACCAAAAATGTCCTCTACCGATGCCTCAAAGCAGTGAACTGTGTGATATTCCAAACTGTGATGGCTCAGCTGCCACGACCAGTATACCTCGCCTGGATGCCAGACGTCAAGTGCGACCAAAGGACCGGACTGACACCTTTAGGGAAGGCCCAGTGATATCCCTTGCAACCAACTTAACTGATAACTATATTGGGACCACCCCTGCACCAAGCTACAGCCACAGCGCTGGCGGAGGATGGTTATACACCGAGTGGTCTCAGGTAAGTTTGAAAATACAATACATTCGTACACTCCCATAATATTTTCACAATATTCAATCCATTTCTTAATTAGAAAATACCGTAATATCTTTAGTCCCTACCACGGGTCAGTGTGATTATATTCTCCAATAAAGGTATTAATTATACTTAAATGTGATAAGGGTCTGACCCTAGAGTAATTTATGAGTACACGGCCTGAATCCAGTAACCCTCCCCTATAACCATTTTCTGGAAAAAAACTTTTTGGATTTCTAGGTCCAATATTTCTAAACGGTGCGTAATCCAAGAAGGTTATGACTACTCATCATCTGCCTAGCCTTTTCCTAGTTGGGGTCGGCTTCCAGTCTGACCGGATGCTGTTGAATACCAGTATTTTACATGGAGCGACTGCCTATCTGACCTATGGTTATGGCTACTAATCCATGTTTTGGATCTCATTTATATAAAGATCCTATTTCCAGTGTGTAGGTTGGTGCGTGGGCGGAGGGGTACAATCTCGTGGCGTGCGCTGTGTAGATCCTAAGGGGTGCACTTCTCACCGAGCTCCGGAAAAAACGCAAACCTGTGCAGTCAGGAAGCAGTGTGACGCACAGTGGTTTACCAGTAAGTGATTTCTCATATCTTCTATAGAAATAAATAAAACTGAATTGTCTGTAATGACAAAATAACAGCTTTTACTAAACGCATTTGAAAGTATGAACGAACAAAAAAAAAACCGTCTCTGATCCGACTCATCTTCAATATGGCTGGATCGATTTGACAGGCAGATAGCTGATGTTATAAGGAGTAACGTAGGCTTCTTTTATTTTAATAAAATAATTGGTGTACTTTGCAAAACCTATGAAATCCAACACGTTTTCCGACATTCCCGCGAACGAAGTTGCGGGCTTAACTAGTGTTCTATGTACGACATAAAATGTCTTCGTCAGCCTTAAATTATTCGATGTTGGACTAATTTCGTAAGGCCATTCGAATTCAATTGAATGCAGATGTTTCAATACCTAACGGTCACCAGATTTGGTTTGTTCAACGATGATTTGAATTTTAAAGCAATTCTTCATACCCGTAGAAGCAAAGGACCGTTTCTGAACCTAAACTTTTGGTTTTTAATGAGTTTTTTAGTATGGCTCCTTATTCACCTTATGTCCTTAGAAGGGACAACAGCCAAAAGCCCAAATCTGTATTTCAAGAAATAAATTATAGAATTGCCTGAATTCTGAATCATCATCATTTGCCTAACCTTTTCCTATGTTGGCGTCGGCTTCCATTCTAACTGGATGCAGCTAAGTACTGTAAAATAGAAAACACTCAGTTCCATTTGAATATTTAATTAATAATAAAATTACACAGAGATGTACACTTCATAGACGTAGTAAATCACATGCGCACCGCTAAGGACTGCCCAACCAAAAACAAACCACCCGCATAGAGCGGGGATACAAGTTTCGATTCCCGCTCAGAGTAGTGTTGCACCATACACGACGTTTTCTTCCTATTAGTACTAGTATTTTACATGGAGCGAATGCCTATCTGACCTCCACTACCCAGTTACTGGGTAATACGAAACCCCTTGGTAAGACTGGTTGTCAGACTTTCGGGCTTCTAATTCGACGACCCGTAACGATCGTCAAAGATCCACGAATGACAGCCGGGACCAACGATTTAACGTTTTTCCGAGACACGGAGAGGTCTTGGTATGTAAAGCTGAATTGCCCTAAATTCTGAATAAGAACAAAACGGTCACGTGCGAGTCGGACTCGCACCCGTACCACAAGGCAAAAACGCCCTTTAATTTTTATTACCTTTACTTTATTCTTTTATTTGTTGTTATAGCGACAATAGAAATACACACTGTGAAAATTTTCAACCGTCTACCATCTACCGACAGGCGGACGGACCTGTAGTAATAGGTTTCCGTTGGCACCCTTTGGGTACGGAACCCTATAAAGTAAGACTGCTCTAATAATGATTATAAGGTGTTGTAATCATTTTATTTCTTGTAGGTGAATGGTCTGCCTGTTCTGCTACTTGTGGTGGTAAGCAAGTCCGAGGCGTGATCTGCATCGGCGGAAACGGCCGGAGGTTACGTGACGGATCGTGCAGGGGCACCAAGCCTGATGCTGAACGGGCTTGTGGGGGCGCTTGCAGTCCCTCGTGGTACCTAAGCGATTGGACTGAGGTAAGTCGATAAAAATAAGGCTAGAACAGTATTGAGCCCGTTTATAATGCCATGTTTAATTGACACTTCATTTGATTGAACCTAGTTTTTCCTGTTTCTCGGTTCCTTGTTAATGGTTGTTATTGGTTCCATTTTTGTTGGTCTTTCTAATGACGCATACACTCAAAATTATCTTCGTCTATTGAATTGTATTTTTCGTTTTCTACGTTCAAACCTACTCCCAAAGTTGCAAATGGCTTCATATCTGTAAATTAGGAAGAACAAACACTCGTAAAATCTGTTTAGGAGACTCACCTTATTAATACTTAGAACGTTAAAATATGACTCTTAAACAAGGGTAAAACAACCCTATATGGCCAAGCTAGACTAAACGATTTATCTAGAGACAATCTCACGGTCCAACAGACAAAGAAGTGTAGACAATTTTCCTCGTTCCAAATGACGAAACGAGCTTAGTTTAGGTTTGTAAAGCTAAAAACAGATCTCGACATTGTAGTACCCAGTAGTTAGACGCTCTACCCATCAATTTAAATAAGGGAAATAATTGCAACCGCAGTGCCCCATTAAGTATAGCTTGGTAGTGGTTTGGTTTCGCAATATGTAACCTTCAATGTTAGGATGAATTTACTTGGTATGCCAGTTCTTCATCCACAATTTGAGGGTTCTTGTTTGAAAGAGTTAATGATAGGCAAAGAAGAAAAGGACTAATTCGAGGTTTTGGTCTTTCAAACAAAATTTTGCAACTCTGTAAGTGCGTAACGCTTTATTATCAAAATCCGTTTGTACGTTGAACGTATGATGCTCGACAGACTTTGCCGGCCTGCCACGTGACTGCCACTGTGTATAGCAGGTGGCTCAAATGTTTGAAAGATCTTCGACATTAGAAAAATAAAATCTTCTAAAAGAAAAATGACGTAACATTTTTTCCCCTAGTGACTCATTACAACTACTCCATGAATTGAAGATCAAGGTTCATGAAGTGGAATGTCCGTAGCGATTAGGACAATGATTCCAAATATGCCAATGTTACTGGGACCGCCCTCACTAATATGGCTAATTAAAACAACGAGTACTTAACAAGTCTACTAATTAATCTAAACCTTAAAAAATTTGTCGCCAGCCTAATCTTTACAGACGTCAGAAACTGTCAAAACATTGTTCGGCTATAAAAAAATGTAATTGAGATCACAATAGAGAGAAAACAATAGAAAGAAGATAGAATACTCTCAATGGTACCTAGTCAAAGCTTGCCCACTTTTATTTTATTTCTGTTGAAAGAATTCAAAGGCCTAAAAGAAAATTGCGGTGATGCGAATGCAAATTCATAGCTCGTTTAATTAGGGCTCTATTGTGCTTTACCTACTTTTTTATTCTGGCTAACTAGCCATGATATTGTAAGTATAGTGAGGTTGGTTTTAAAACTTTAATTTTCAGCGTGCAATCTAAAATATGATGCAGATTCCAAAGGCGAGATTCCTTCTTTAAAAGAAAGTCTTAAGTGGACTACGATATTACAGGTCCTAATTTCGGTAATTTTTGTCCAGTGCCAAGGTCCATGCGAAGCGGGAGTACAATCCCGAACAGTGTGGTGCGCACGCGGCGGGGCAGAGGGCGCGGGGGGCGCGGCTCGTGACACAGATTGCGCGGGAGTGCGTCCTGCAGCAAGACGGTCTTGTGTACCCTCACGATGTTCCACAAGGCCGGCAGTGAAGACGGCTGTTGTGAATGCTCCTCCTTCAGGTTTGAATTTAGCCTGTTCATTGCTTTAGTAACCCAAAATGTATGTTACAATAGTGGTCGTGATTATTTTTTCTCATTACAGTTTCAGACCCCCAACAACGTGTGACAAGACACCAAAGCCATACCGCACAGAATGTTAGAGACAGATCTTATGCTGATGGTAATTATTTCCGGCTTATTTACTTCCAAACATAAATATGTATGTATGTAATATGTATTTTTTTCATCCAGGTTTCCACAAATTTTTTACTTCCATTCCATTCCCATCTATCTCTTTTTCTTCTGCCAGGCGATATAAATCTCCGCTATTTTCAAAGTCCAGTTCACTTGCTTCATTATCTCCTTTTCCGCGACCTTTGACATCTACGACTACTGCATTGTCTTTACAGTTGATCATCGTCGTTCTCGCCAAAACAAGCGGTACCCTAATATGAACCTTATACCCCCCTCTGACGTCGTTACTATATTGTTAACTTACTGTTACCTGCGCAGGAGCATGCGTGGACAAGTTGAATAACTGCGCGCTGGCGGTGCAAGCGCGGCTGTGTCATTACCCGTACTACGCCGACTACTGCTGCAAATCCTGCCACGGACGGTAAATCATCATGGTTGGAGTAAGAATGATTGTTATTAATGTTTTCTCCTTTAAACAGCTTTTAAGATTACTTTGCACAAGATAATTCTTAAAGAAAGGCATACATTTATGGAATTTTTTATTTTTAACTAGATAACTAAAGTTTTTATTTTCTCATGCATTTAGCTCTACAACCATTCCGAGCCAATGACGACTTCCATTTTCTATTTTTGATTGACAAGTTTCTCTCACCCCCAGGTACAAGCAGTAGAAAAAACACTAAGGCGCTATGACACGTATTGTGATACAAAATGGACGCATAGTGAGAATACGTAACGTAGTGTTTAACAAGCCGAGGTCCGCGGCGCCGCCTGCGCACACCAACTCACACGCATAAGCTCGTAACTGATCTACGCGATCCAATACTCACTGTTACAAAGAAACCTTTCACGATGAAAGTGAAACGCGTAACATCGCTTCGATTAATACGTTAGGAAAGGTATCAATGCTAATGCAGAGTATTAAGTCTGAATCAAAGCCAAAGTGAAACAGACTAAGACTAGATATCGGATTGACTTACCTAAATGACTCATTCAAATGCTCTATGAAATTGTTAATTACACAATGTTTTATTGTGCTCCACACTAAAACGTTTGGTGTTATTGACGACGAGTACATACAGTGTGCGCGCGGCTCAATAGTGAACTATAAACGTTCGAGTTTCTGTAAGTATTAGGAATAGTTTCGTGATCTCCAGATTGTTTAGTCGAGTTTTGGAGTCGATCTGTGAACTGTAGAACTTTCCAAAATTATAAAAATAAAAAATTATATTATTTCTTACATTATAATGCACGACATGTTATCGAGTTGAGCACCTGTATGCGTAGATTTGTTTATAACTTGCCTGTAACCAAGTAATAGAGACGCATTTTACCGAATTTCGTATACTGTGTATTACTTAGGAGATTAATTATTGCATAAAAGCATGTTTGGAACTACAGTTCATTTTGCATTTGTAATGCAAATTAGGCTATGTTATCTAGATTAAGAACAAAATAGTATTTCTTATTGTTGTAATAGTTTCTTCGGTATGTACTTATAGAAACTATAATGCCGATTCCACACGTCTACTAATTAAGTTAATAAAATTTGTCAGTAAGGGGTGTTGATGTAACAATGTAATATTTACGTTACACATCCCTTGTCGTGACGAACGACATTCGCAGATGTGTGGCACAGGCATCAGTGTTCATAATAACTTATTACACCGATTCTATTATCAAAGAGTCAGTTCTGTATTATTAAAAAGTCGAGTTGTGTAAATAGATAATTATTTTTATATGTATAGTGCATTTACTTACTGGCTGTTAAGTATTTATACAATTGTATTAGTTAAAACATTGTACCATCACAATAATGTATGTATTAATTGGTTTTTGCTAAAAGTAACTAGAGTTTTGCCTACCGTTTAATAAATTTTGTCTGTACTAATGATGCATATAACAATGTACAAAAATAATAAGCTTTAAACACTGGTTGTTGTTATTATTTAGAACCCTAGGAAAAATAAAAAATAGGGAAAATCTATGAGATTCAAATGGAGGCTCATCAAGGATAGGACTTAATCCTTAGTTGTTCACTGTCATTACACCCGACCACTCACGTAGTCTCTTAACCAAAACTACTTTGGAGTGCACTTGTTTAGATTTTCCCACATCTATTTATAAATTCATTAATGTACTTACAGATTTGCTCGGCTTTTGACTACCAACAGGGGATCAAACAAAATCAAGCAAAAACTGTAAGCCACGAACGATCGACATCCTATGGATCGTTTTTGTCGATCAATAAATAAACAAGTGAAACTTAATTTTAACGTTGATATTTATCGATCGTTAACAGGCGACAGTAACGACCGATAAAATCGAGCAGTCATTTTCTTTGACATGAGCGAAGCATTTGACAATGTCAACCATGAATTATTTGTACAAAAATGCAAATTGCACTAGCTACAGAATCAGGGGAATCTCTATTGGTTGGATCAATAGCTATTTATACAATTCAGAAAGTAGCAATAAGCCCATTTAATAAAAATGGTGAGCCCACAACATTTAGTTTTAAATTTAGTCAGACTAAATCAGGAGTATCGCAAGGAAGTTAGTAAGAAGAAGTAAGTAAGAAGTCCTTCTTAATTTACATCAACGATCTACCTACATATTGGTCATAGTTCTAACAGATGTTAATAAATTTAAAATAATAGATAACGAAAGCATGTCAACGAAAACCATCGGTAATAATAATCTTTGTGCGAATTTAGGTAAAACAAAATTATCGATTTTCAAATTATTATTCCAAACTAAAATCATACTAGGTCGCTTTTCAACGACAATGAAATGAAATTTAGGAATACCTAAGACTTATTCTCGACCAGCATTGTAATTGGAAATTAGACATAGATTACTGAAGAAAATTAAGTGAGTGAAGCAGTTGCGCTTTCTGTTTATCAAGGATATGTTTCTACTTAGGTACGGTCTTCTATTCTGGAGAACTACAGGAAGCCTTTTTGGTGCCTAAATACGTAAGAGCAATTTGCGAGAAATGCAGAGCTGCACAACTCTCTTAAAAAAATAAAACTCCACACACAAAAATTTTTATAGCATGCGACATAAATTCAATATAGCATCATCGACGCGTAAATTGTAACCATGAATTCAGCACATGATTCTAGAAGTAGACAGTTTTCGTCGGTTATTCAATAAAGGAGCTGTTTCATAGAAAAGTGCTATACCTACGCGGGTAATATGTATGGAACAGCTAATTTCTTTTATAACCGACGAAATATTTCAGCGTTGTTGGATCGAAATTTTTTGTTCGGTTCAGAATTATGTATCTACTGAATCCATGGTAACACGTTGCATGTCGATGTCCCTGCCGCATGCCGGTTGTATAGATGTAGATCTACATGTCGCAGCCAATTAACAGGTTTAATTATCCGTTTAGTTAACCGTCAAGCCTTTTAACTAAACGGCGGCCGTTCAACTAACGGCTTGAATGATATTCAATATGATTGTTTAGGTTGGAATTGTAACCAATTACGCGTGAGCCGAATTGGTTGCAGTAACTAAGCCAGGGCACCCAGACCAAATGGGTTAGGTTGAGTTAGAACAGTAACTGTGATCAACCGCGTGCGAGCCGCACCCAGACCAAATGGGTTAGGTTGAGTTAGAACAGTAACTGTGATCAACCGCGTGCGAGCCGAGACAGCGAAGAGAGGCGAGCACTACTTTCAAAGGCCAGGCGGTTAACTAAACGGCTAATTTAACCACTTGGCTGCGACATAATGTAGAAATCCAAAACGATTGAATATCAACCGACAAAAGTACATTCTGCCATAAAAATAATTTTATCAGAGCACGTACATTTAAAGAAATATATTCCATAAAATATTAGGGAGATACTTAATTCAAATCATAATTGCATAAATAGCTCATATGTAATAAATAATACTTTTTATAGTGTAAAGGATTTTTTGATAAAAAGACGGTGATACTCGTAAATATTATCACTGAATTACTGATAAGTATTTAATTGATCTACCGCTTAGATTTAAAACCTAAAAATTGGTTATATGTAGACATCAGACATATTAAAAAGGCTTGAGATTGAGCTGCTCCAGTTTTTACATACCACATATATAGGATAGACCTAGATAACGCCAGTATCACGATGTGTATGAAAACGTGCCATTTTTTGACCTACTATGAAGTCACAGTAATGAGAAAATCAAATCGGTTCTAAGACACTGCCGCGTGCGGCACCCATCTCTCCCCACCCCCGGGGCCTAGCGCCAGCGCTCATGCTCACCCAGCCAGCAGTACACAGGACTGAGCGCGAAAGAGTACGTAAGCTTCTACAATTTTTGGCACGCTAAGTAGTTGCTCTTGCGTTATCTAGGTGTTACATACTGACCTGTTAAAAACTTTTTATTATAATTACTTTGACATTTGATGTTTATTATAATTATCCACATTTGCACAATGACATGAATAAGTATTTACTTTGTGAAGTATAATTATTTTAATTATTGTGTATATGAGGACTAGGTATCTGGGGTCTTTTTGTCTCTATTAGTTTAATTGGCAGTTTGAGTTCTTTATGCGGTCTACCTAAATGTTTTTTCTTTGGTATTGTTCATTGCGTTGTTGAGCTCCCTAAGTTTCGAGTTGAGCTACACGATTATTGACAAATGGCTGGTTGTCCACTCGAATCTGTATGGTTCTTTCCTCAAAAAATCACAGACATTAACCTGCATAGTCCTCATATGGCCTGACCTTCAGACCAAATAAAAAACCAAGACAGAGCGCTGAGAACGATACAGTGAAGCATGCCAAAACTACACCTCCGCTCTGTGCATACACATGCATTCAGATGCTTTGTGGAGTAGTCAGTTAGGAAACAGTACTGACCTCATCTAGTTTTAAAAACATAACTTCATTTTGACGTGTAATGTTTTTTTTTTTTTTCAAATATGATTTTTTATATCTGTTACAATTAGCAACAGTAAACATGTTGTAATAGTAAGAACAGTTTAATTACTGTTTGACTATAGGTACGTTTATTACTGATTTGAAATAATTATAACTTTTTTTCTATCAAATGCGAGACATAGATCCTAATCCGTTATTGTAAGTACCATGCAAATAAAAATATTTTATATTCAAATCTGTTAAAAGCTGGCAGATCTCAGTCATCGTCAAAAAAAAACAGCATATCAAGCGACGAAAAATAACGAATGTCAAAAATTCAACTTCACGAACTCAAACTTCAAGTCGTTCGTGGTGTGTGTTCCGACACATCATCTCGAGAAATCCCTCAAGAAAGAGTTCTGGTCTAAGGTGGCCGGCTACATGACACCAGTCAGCGAAACACGACGCAGACACTTCGTGTATGTTAGTGTTAGTTTTTTAGTACAATGTTGTATGTATTTATAGTATTTTTAAATTACTTATATTAATATTGTATTGTATGTGTTTATACTTTAGGTAAATGGGCCTTGATGCCTGACATAAATGGATAAATAAATAAATAAAAAATCTAGCAAATCTGAAGGCACCTTTATACTTGAAGATTAGCACGTAGCAGAAGGTACTTCAGATTAAAGTGATAGCACTCTATCTATCCTTCGTACGTATCGTCTGAGAGTCAATTGTCTTAAGAGCACTATAAAATTACAACCTATACACTATTTAACCGTCAATGTAGATTATTTACTTAAACGTAACGCACGGTTAGACAAAATGGCAGAGACCACAGACAACGTATTTAATAAAGAAAAAGAAAGGTCGAAAGTTTTGGATAATGTTTGGTACAAGTCAGTGAGATTGACGATCAATGTGCTCGTTAATATATTAATATTTTTCACAGTGTTTGTTTGTTTGCTTTACTCATTCAGATCAGAAGTTTCTCTTTATGATTTACACATTATTCTATGTGTTCTTGGGGTAAGATAATGTTACTATCTATTATTTATTATCATTGACCTTTCCTTGATTTGTATTCCCACTAATAATTAGGTCGATAAGATGGCCTATTTCATTCATCTTCAATGCAAGAGGTTAGAGACAGCTGCTTTCATAGGTGCACAAATCATTTTGGCGGTCAGCATTCCCAAAACTGGGGGTCCAAGGAGCATTGGTGGCCCAGTGGTAACGGCCCTGACTTACGAGTTGCAGGTCGTGGGTTTGCACCCAGGCAGGCGCTTTTTGTGAAAATAATTTCATCACCACTGCTTTCAAAACGGTGAAGAAAAACATCGAGAGGAAACCAACATGTCCTAGAACCAAAAAATTCGAAGACATGTGATATCTACCAATCCACACTGAACCCGCGTGGTATATGGCCTACTCCCTCTCACCGAGAGGAGGCCTGTGTCCAAGCAGTGGAAACATTATAGGCTGATTATTATGGTGGATGCCCAAAAGTAATAGTGACTTATGGTAATTTTTCCTAATGGCACTTTATTATATCGATACCTTTATAATGAGTTCCATATACCTACGGTTATTCTTGTCAACTCATACAGCTTTTGAGGTCCGAGCAAGCTGCGTACGATGACGGAAGGTCTATACGCCAATTCATAAAAACAAACATTTATTTTCAGTACCAATTCTGCATGTGCCAGGGGACCCTGATGATGTCACCGTTCAACAGCTGGTCGATGTTCATCACTCGCCGGTACAAGAAACACATACACTGGGTACTCCAGGTCTTAGCAGCTGTCCTGGTCAGTGTAGGGACCGTGCTCATTATTCGTGTGAGAAGCAGGCACTTTCACTCGATTCATGGAAAACTTGGTAGGCATAAATAATACCAAGAATAAGATTTAGCATTATTAGTCCTTACTGATTCATTGTTACGGTATATAGCCAACGTAATTTACCACCTCGCTTATGAAGTAAAAAGACTATAAAGCTCTATGCATTTCATATTATAAAAAAATTAAATAAGGGAAAAAATTAAGATTACAAGAAACAAAATTAAAACCACTACCATCCTTTCAAGTTAAAAGCTTGTAGTTTTAATTAATTTATTATCGTAACTTTCATGTCAAAAAAAACATCTTTTTCAAAGCCATTTCCACAATGCAAGTTAGATAGGATAAAGCAAACCTGTATATAGTCAATTACATAGTGAAATCTGTAAAAGTATAGAGTATACTTTATAGATTTCACTTAAAATGTTATTTGATAAAAATAGAAACTCAGGTTGTGTTTCCACTGGTATAGCGCAACGAGAAAATATTGATAAAGTTGGAGTTATCACCCGTCTATATTTGTCCGGACATGTTCAGCGTTTTGGCCTACCGCACGAACTTTTTCTGGGTTTTTCATAAAGCTACGAAATACTAGTACATACCTACGTCTCACGGCGGTTAGCCGGCAACAAGATTCTTAATTTAATAGCGATTGATGTCCGCGCGGTTAACGAAACGAACACGAAAAGGAAATGGACAAAACGAAGTTGGTTATATAAAGTAATCACTGTCACAGTCCAATCAGGGATGTGGAATTTGTATTTGTTTCTCTTTCGGATCGTTAAATCAATCGTATAGGGCAGATTAAAAGAAATACTGTTATTCTACTATTCAAACTCAAACTCAATTTATTTCAATAAAACCATTTACAGGCAGTTTTGAATTGTCAAAGAGTCGGTTAGTCAGTGAAGATAATTGCCCATTTCGATCTCTATGGAGAAGAACGCAAGAAACTCCAAGGACACTCTTTTAAATCACTCAATCAATCTTTTACTTTCATTATGGGACCAACACTGAAATCACCAAAAAAAAAAATCTGATGTTTCATACAAAAGTTCAATACCTACTTGACCAAAATGTATGAAACAGCTGTTTTATTTTTCGTGATTTCGGAGTTGGCCCCATTGTGAAAGTTGTTCAGTTCGATGGTCTAAAGCACCGCTTAAAGTTTGTCACGTTAATTTTTTAACACTTTGTATTTCTCTTAAATCGCCATCGCACCACCACTGCACTCCCAACCTGTGTTTAACTGTGCAAGTTGTAAAAGTTACCTGAAGGAAATAAGTTATTATAGCACTTATTTATAGAAGGCTTATGTATCTATGCACTCCGCGATTTACAAGCCTAACTTATTGCTTCTATACGTGGCATGATTTCAAACGGTATATGTATGAATAATCATTTACAATGTTGTGAAATACTGCTTTAGCAGTAAGCTTCCTTGCTTTTCCCAAGTGCGCTGGGGTCGGGAACCATCTCTTGCAATGCAGAATACGGGGTCAAATTAAATTAGCTAGCGATACTGTGTAGACGAGATAGGTATTGATATAAAAACATGTTAAAAAGTTTAAAAATATGATTTGATGATTTTTTTGGGGTCAACGACTGCACCTACTGTATTTACTTGAAGTACGAGTTTAGAAAATCTGTTGTTTGTTTGTTTTATCGTGTTTAGATATTACCCATCTGATTAATTCGACAGTACTAAACAAAAATTTATCTCCTGCCCTTTTCTTAATTAAATAGACAGAAAAACATGCACTGAATTTAAATTTAGTTTAGTTTGTGAACAAGAGAATCTTCACTAATATGACTATGGTGAAGATTAAAAACTTACTCTTAAAAGATCACCTTTAGAATCACAAAAAAAAGAAGATAGTTAATTTTCATAAAGATAAATGGTCAATATTTTCAGGCGATTATAATTGTGACATATTAGATAACTACTAATTACTTTCACTCACGTACCTATCACCAGATAAGATAGATATGTGCATGAACAGTTAGCATGATAATACTAAATTGATAGCTACTTTGCGGCTGACGAACGAATGCGTTCTTGTCTTTTTTCAGTTTCATACAAACGAATTCATGTTTTACGAATTTGATCTTTCTTAGCTACTATAAATGACGCACTGACAGAGTATCAAGAACGCATTCCATCGACGACCGGTCTGTAACGCCCGATTTGTATAAGTGAATTATTCGCCCTGGTAATTTTGTACGTAGAGTACAAACCTCTGCATCAAGCGTTGGCGCTCGTTGAACTTATACGCCATGCTGACGAGACATGTCTACTCAACGCAAGCGCAGCATCAACGCGACGTCAGCCAACGTCAGTGCGAAGGCACCCTTTGTAGAACATAACGTAACGTTTCATTTCAGGGTTAGCAGCCCTCGTGTGCTGCCTCGCAAGTTTGTTGAATGGAATCCTCGCGATGTACCCTCTCAAGCTGTCGTCTTGTATCGGTGTGTTCTGGGTCCGGTTCTTCCACTACATCACCGGCATCGCCAGCATGTTCCTGGGTACCGGAAGCCTGGTTGCAGCCTTCGAGTACAGATCATTCAAAACATGGACAGGCAATGGAGATGTCTTCGTACCTACCCTCGTGTTCTTAACCTGGTTATTCACCGTACTAGTGTCGTTAGACTTTTGGATAATAACAGGAAAGAAAATTCGGAGTCTATTTTAAACAGTTTTTAACCGACTTCAATAAAGGAGGAGGTTCTCAATTCGGATGTTTATAAACATTGTTATTGGAAAAATACCAACAACCTCTTAATAGGTCATTGTACTCATCATTATGAACAAGTTTTATTATGGGACCCAACCTGAAATCGCGACAAAAAATTCGCCATTTCAGGTTTGGTCCCATACTAAATGTTGTTCATAATGATGAGTAGGTACATGTGACCCCTTAGGAGGTTGTTGGTATTTTTCCAATAACCCTGTATATATATTTTTTTATGTATATTGGGCATAACTCCGTCATTATTGTATTGACGGCTATACAAATTTATTTTTTCAATGGATGAGGTATGCCTCAGGGGTGGTCCATATACGTTTGATTAACTTTGCTTGGCTAGTTTTTGAGTTAGCTTCAATAATACGATTATTTCCACTTAGTTCTTTATGATGATGTTTTAATAACTTCCTGTCACTGATATTTACATAGCAAGTAGTGTTAAATGAATTTGTGTGGGTTAGGCATAGCTAAAAAGTGAAAATAACTTCGAAAGTCGGTGTCAAAAAAGGAAATACTTGACCAATGACACCGAATTCCGAAATTAAAGTAATTTTTCACTATTATTATAACAGTTTTTTTTTTAAGTTATTATTTTTTATTTCTTTGTATCTATTGTAAGAAAAGTGCGAACACAGTGTCTAATAAAATTAAATATGTGTTACCGTTAAAGTGTATAATTCAGACTTTGTATAGAATCCTCGTCTTTCTCTGCTTATTATGCAAACGAAATACAATATATAAGAGCCTTATATACATATAAAACAATAGGGACTAATTATCTCTATCTCCTATTTGGTGAATTCCCTTATCCCTTATTCATTATTTTATATTTTTGAAAGACCAGATACATTGCAAGAAAACATTATGAAACATGGTTCTCCTAATATTAGTAACTAGGTTATAAAAATCCGCATCGCAGGCGTTTATCAGTAACCATTACGCCATAACTGTTACCCTTATCTGGTTGTCAAAATAGGAAACATTAGTATCTGCAAAGTTATCTTAAATCCAAGATAACAAACTATTGATCGGATCAGAATATCTATGCGTTAGTGCTCGCGGAGATTCAGCGGTGTGCAATTACGAAAAAGACAATTTACACCGTATATTGAATAAAATGGCAATGCCACCACCACCGCCTCCTCCTCCGATGTCACACTCAAGATTAGAAGAGGGTTTAAGACCTGGTGGTCCACCAACAGATGAGACAGTTTCCGGATTCGTAGTGTTCATGAACGTGACCAATACCGTGACACATTTACTGCTCGGAGCAGTCACTTTCTGTGCGTTCTTCTGCATAAACATTTTTGCCAGGTTGCTATTTTTTTCTACAGAAGCTCCAAAGTTCTCGGCACATGTATATTTAACAGTTATTGGGGTGAGTAGAAATGTAGTGCCTTTGTATTTTTCGCATCACACACTATAACGGCCTCCCCCCTCACGCGAAGGGGCGCAGAAAAAGGAGTCAAAAATTACCCGCGCAGTGACTCATTTTTATTGAATTTGTATGTAAAAAATCACTCGCGGGGGCGCATTATCGGCGCCCCGTCGCGTGGCGCGTTGTGTGTGGTGACGATTTCATTACGCAAATATAATACTTACATAAAAGGAAAATCAACGAAAGTACTAGCGCCAGTAGGGTTTCTCCATTATCGAGATAATGTTGTGACGAGATGCGTAAAAAAAGATAAAATTATCTAATAACAACCAATAAGATGCTTTTTATTGAGAGTAGGTACCTACGCAAAATGTAACACAGTATGTTTTTTTCAACTAACTAACTTTAGCAATATCTCCATTACGATCCTGATTATAACAGGATTGACGTAAGCTTTTCGGTAGCTTATGTCAATCCAATATATTTTTGACTTCTCTGTCATCATTAACGCTAATAATGTCGCTTTGTCTAGTTACCTAAATGTTTTATTATATTCTTTCATATTCACTAAGCTGTTGCTATGTCTAAGATAATAATATCTATCTATATTATATATATATATAATTCTTCTGTACTTGTGTATGTCACTGAACTCCTCCTAAACGGCTGGACAGATTTTGATCTTGAGATAGCGGTGCAATCGAGTCCCAGCAAACAGGGCAACGTCTGTCCGGACAGCTAGTTTTGAATAAAAGCTGGTGAATTCACTTAACACAGTGCCTTTACATTTTCAGTATGTGCTCCTGATGAGTCAAGCTGTATTATCGTTAAGCCCCCGGACGGGATGGGCGAATAATTTCAAGTATCCACAGAAGTCGAAGCTATACTGGTCCTTACAAGTGCTGGGCTCCTTACTGGCAGTCATCGGCGGTATTATGGCAATAGTTGCAGTTAGGGAATCATCCAATCAACCAACTTTACCGTTTCCCATCCCCGGGGTAATCACAGGTCACAGGAACCATCTGCAGTCTGCTCATCAGATCGTTGGTAAGTATATTAAATTTATGCCTTTTTAGTTCAGTACCCAAAAACTGCCAACGGAACCCTATTACTAAGCCTCCGCTGTTCGTCCGTCTTTAAGCATGTCAGCGGACTGCATCTCATGAACCGTAATAGGTCAACAGTTGAAATTTTCACAGAGTGTGTAAATACTATGACCCGTATCACAACAAATAAAAATCTAAATAAAATAAACTTTAGAGAAGAAAAGTGTTTGCAAAAAATATGTAGGTAGTTTTAAAAAACAAAAAAAGACAATTAAAAAAATACATATTTTTATTATTTTTTACTTTTTGCGTCTAATATATTCTTCATTGAGTTAATAAGTATAAAGCCAGCGAAGTTATGACGATTAGGAGCTACTAGTAAACCCGAGAGGTTTACAAAGTACCTAGCCCATAATTAAAGCACACCTTGGACTTCAGAAAAATACAAGTTCAAAGATATTCATCCACACAATCATATCAGAGTAATTCATTTAGGTATAGTAAGAGTTTACCCCCTTCACTTATTTTAAAAGTAGGTACTCAGAATCTACGTTAACAAGCTTCGTTGGTCTCGTGTATCTACCTCTTGTACCCTAATTGCGAATCTCAATCTGAATCATTTTGAAGGATATTACTAATACATTGTTTTCTAAGTTCAAAAAAAATTGTCTGCTCAAGAACGTAAAGAACGCAATGAATGTTTTTGATCTGTCAAAATCAAAGCTATTGTTATTGATAGTGTGTTACGCAATTACCGCGCAGGCGCAGCTTAAATAACAGCAACTTTTGTTTGATAACCTTGTTGTTTTTCCATCATTTCAGGTTTGGTTGCAATGGTGTTGACTACTATAAGCCTTGTGGGAGGACTTGTGAATTTGATATGCACGAGTATGGTCAATAATAGCATGTTAAAGGCTGTATATTCCTGGCTTGTAACTTTGACGCTCATAATTGCCTTCATAGCCATTTGTCTTGCATTTGATGAATTTAGAGGCTTGATATACGATACAAATGCAAACATGGCCATATCATTTGCTGTTCTTGCTTTAGTAGGGATGCTGACGATGATAATTGGGAATATGACGGTAGGAGGTAGAATTATATGGTAGTTTTAATTCAAATTAAGGCTTATCTCGTAATACTGATTTCAAATTTGCTCAGAAATTACAGATATTATATTATTATATTATATATATATTAAATTAATACTATAATTATTGATCTTACATTGGTAAGATCAATAATTATAGTATTAATTTATGAAAACCGTGTTTGTTCATAATGTTAGCTTCAGACAAACTTCTATATTCTAAGAATATAAGAAAATTTGTGTTTTGTGGAGCAAATGATTGTGTAAATGTTCCTATTACAGTCTACTAACTGTTAGTGCTCATAAACACGAACGGCACATTGCCAACGCCAGAGGCAAAGTCTGCAGCCGTCGACACTCGTCGGCAGCAACGTGCCGCTCGCTCGTGTATTTGAACACGTACACACGGCTACACATCAAGCTATACATTTCCAGTTTTAGCTGACTTCGCATTGTATAGGTTTTTCGTACAATCAGAAGTCAGCTTATACTGGTTATGTATAGGTTGATGTGTAGCCGTGTGTACCTACTCATTTACACGAGCGCCACCTTGCAGTCGACGCGTTGCCTCTGCCGTTGACAACATGCCGCTCGTGTGTAGGAGCACTTAGTAGCTTGAATAATGGAAAACTTTGTATGGTAAGATTAATAGATGATAGTTTTAATGTCTATTCCTTATATCTTTATTTAATCTTTTAAATAAAACACTTAACTGAGTATAAAATTAAATAAAGGTTTTAAGATAAGAGTTTTCCTTTGTTTTCTTTCATGTTGTCGCATTTTTTATTTCAAAAACTGAAATAAAATCCATTAACGTCCTTAATCAACATCTATCATGATCTTCAACATGTTCCAATAACGAAAAACCATACATAGTTTATTGTTTAGATTCATATTGAGAAAAGGGCAATGACCGCTATTACCATGCTAAAACGCGACAACTATAGCACCTTTATTTGTATTATTTTTAATTTTCGAGATATCACTTCTTTATGAAAGAACCACATTGTTCAATGAAATATTGGACACTTAGCTACTTAGTAATTCAAATGATCCCCTGATAACGTGTGACACATAGATAAAGATATTTATTTTAAACCTTAGTAGTTAATTAGCTCGTAAAGCAACCGAAAACAAGAGCAATAACATCAAACATGTAATAAATTGATTACAATCCATCTCACTTTATCTTATTCACTTCAAACGATTTAATTAGAACTATTTGATAACTACATAGAGTACAATATACTTGCCAATGCGGTCATTGTCAATTGCAGACCAATATCTAAACAAAGGGTAAGTCAGGTCATGCTGAATCCTAGTAATTGAATATTATTACGTATTAACATTGTTTTCTTATCAGGGCCCACCAGCGCTGCAACGGCTGCGCACGCGTTCACTCATATTTATCAAAACCTAGGAAATTCAGCCAATGGGTTGTTGAATAGGGGTTAATAGGGGAAAAGTACAACATTTATCTAAGAGATTTGTATTGAGGATTTTAGTGATTATAATTTTGTAAATACAAACTTCTTACGGTCGCTTATTTTGATGGCTCAGTCAGCTCTGACGCATATTTTCGAATGTATCGAATGTATTTGGACGCCAATATAATGTATTGTATGTATGGATTTCCACTGGTTGCCATAGAAAAAACACTTTCAAACGACACCACCGTCCCTGTTTAAGGATTTCTGTAACAATTAAGAGTAACATTACATCACTCATAATTTCCCCACAAGGGTTAGGCAGAGGTGTACCTACCTAAGCAGACCCACATTTCGAAATGTGCCATCTACCGGGTATAAATCCAGACTCCGGGCTGCTACTAAAAAGTCCTAAATGGACTAACCCAATAACACTTTGGAAGAACTGGAAATGAACCCACCCTCATGCAGCAGCAGCACTTGCTATCACTAGAATATCGAGTGTTATAACACTTTCACAACACAATGAATTACACTTGGTCGTTAGCCCGTATTCGCTTAGGTAGGTACTTAGACATATACAAGGTGTAACTTAAATGGTGTTGAACAACTTTTACTATGAGACCAACCCTGAAATCGGGAAAAAAAATCTGCTGTTCCCTACATTTTAACGAGTTATGCGAACATAAATGTAGGGAACAGCAGACTTTTTTTCTCGATTTCGGGTTTGGTCCCATTGTAAAAGTTGTTCAATAATGGCCTCTTTTCAGGTTCAACACCATTTAAATTACACCTTGTAGGTAGATTTTTTTTACGAAATATTGATATTTTCATCAGAGAAGAAAAAAAACACAAATAAAAATCGACTTTGTTTCAGCTTCATCTAATCATCACTTGTTTTAAGTCTATCTATTTACACGTACTTATCACTAATTATATAACTTAAGCTGAAGTACAATACACACTACAATACAATACATTGATATTATCTTAGAAGCGTTGGTAATATCCTAAGTACTAAGTTGAGTCATGATTTTACTTGTACTATGATATAAATTAATTCATACAAAAATAAACTTAAGTTTAAATATCACACCAAATAAGCAAAATATAATAAACGTGTTAATAATAATACTACTTGCAATTTAATTATTATTTTAGGGAACGTCGGAAAGCTTATACATAATATTATGAACCTAAAATCAAATTTTTAAAAGACTTAAGTGTATTATTTTTGAGAAAAACGAATGAAGCCAGAGAGCAACATTTAAAATCATACAAAACTTTTCCTTTACTTAAATGAAGACTAATAATACAAACAAGATACAAAATAGAGGAGGCTTGTAAATAGCTTGTCGTCAATTACCTCACTACTACTTCTGTATTTGATAGCTGTAAGCCACCCAAACACAATAAAATAAAATAAAAATAAAATAGGTATAGTTAAGTCGGCAGTTATAGAAAACCAAATTAAGGATAAACGCACACTACTGTAACGGCTGCCACAATCAAGGAAATGTTAAATTAAGTATTATGCACCTTCACCTACAAATCCGCTGATCAGAGTTCTAGCTTATAAATTACAACTAATTAGGTTCCTTTCTACTACTACTGGACATAGAAGGCTGTGTCCAGTAGTGGACGCCTTTCGGCAGAAAAGATGTTGTTGAGGCTTATTTGCACCTAAAAATCATAGGTTACATTTTCAGGCCGATTAAAAAAAACTAGAACTATTAAAAAAATCTTGAAAAAGCAGTCGAGAAAGACTACGTTTGACACACAAAGAAAACGGGGAAAATTAAAAGAATAGTGTTACCCTAATCTAAGTTAATGTTGTATTGCTGTATCGTGGACATGCGTCTACAATTAGCCATACCTAGTGTGCGTTCGGCCCTATCTAAGGCAGTACAATACCCGAGTGTTGATAAAGTACATCGACTTAGAAATAGACAGTCATATAAACTGCTGTCTAGGCGTTCAAACCACGTTGCCAGGGGTGCGCTGTTGATAAACAAATTGCAATTGTATTATAAAATGTATTGAAAAAACAAGATTGCTGCGTTAGTTTCTTGTAGCGCTATATGTTAATTACTTTGAAGTGAGACAACGACAGTCCACAAAGCCGAACTTTTTCCAATTAATCGATGTGTCATATAAACATCTGGGTACTAATAAGGCAGTGTGTTCACCGTCCGCCGCAAGAGTGACAGCAGTTGTTCGTGTAATACTTGTAGTGGCACAGACGAGCTTGCACCGCCAGTATGCAGTTATTCAGCTTGTCTACACAGTGTCCTAGAATAAAACCACTTTATTAATTCAAACGTACGGTTTCTGATGTATTCTTCAACAGAGTTTATGTATTCCAAAGTTATATTGGTGCGATGACGCGGCACATTGAGTTTCTGAACACTATGCTAAAACTAAAGCACCTTCACCACTCTCGTACACTTTCTATGAACCATCGCACACTACAGGCGGGCCACATCGTGCTTTTTTGTATGCAATGCGTTGCACTGTGACCCGTTGCTGTAATATATGCAGGAAGAACTTCGCTTAAAAGGATAGCTTTGTCGAATCAATAATTGACATTCCTCTGAGGAACTTTGAAGTGATTTTTCTTTCTATTAAGACTAAAATATGGTACGTAAGACACTTCAGTTTACACAATGCACTTTCAATAACTGATAAAAGTAACAAAAACATTTAATTAGCCTTTATCTCCATATTTCTGCGTTATGCACACTTGGTTTTTGATAAGTCTTGTAGCTATCTCACTATCTGTTAGGATTAATACTTGGTACATCACAATTATAAATGTTGTGATTGGTTGACCGATATGACGTTTTTTTATTTAGTAAAATCAGCCTATAATGTTCCGACTACTGGGACACAGGCCTCCTCTCTTAGAGAGGGAGTGGGCTACTATAATCGACGAAGTCACTCCACGTCCGCTACGCGTAGCGTCCGTTTATGGCCCTATTGTATTTGAAAGATTCTCTTTTTTTTTTTCAAATCGATCGCTTCTACCACGCGGGCCCAGTGCGGGGTTGGTAGATCTATGTCACATGTCTTCGAATTTTTGGTTCTAGGACATTATGCCGGTTTCCTCACGATGTTTCCTTCACCGTTTTGAGAGCAGTGGTGATGAAATTATTAACACAAAAATAAAAGAACCTGCCTGGGTTCAAATTCGAACCCATGACCTACAACAACTCGTAATTCGGGGCCGCTACCACTGGGCCACCACTACTCAATGACTTGGTATGAGATTAATTTTCATAAACTTTTAACTGTTCAGGATAAGTTATGGGGCATGGGGGAAATATGGTACATAATACGCTATCATACCTCGTGATGCACGATCCCTAGCTGTTATACTTCTCTGTGGAAGGGTGTCCCTGTGTGTTTCGACGCCTGAAGCTTTTTGAGACTCTGCGAAACAAAACAGACTTAGGATCGATTTAGTGATCTTTAACACATTGGATGGGCTACTAAAATGAGAGACAAGACAGCAACGATCTTTAATTTGTAATGATGATAAAACCACTTATAAAAGTATGGCGACCCCAAAAAGCTACAATACCAGTTAGTCTTAAAATGTGTTTTGATCAGTGTAAATAAACAATGACGATGAGCAGCTACTTACCGATAGTCAATGGCGGCTGTGCAGGCGTGGCTACTTCGGCACGTGCGGTTGACGCTGCGCCAACGCAGGTAAGATCGCACGCGCGACTTGCGCGCATTGGCATGCCGCACTCAATCTCGCTGATGACGCTGTCGGTATCGCCGCGTGAGCATACCACGGAGCGGTGCTGTATGCCTGTGCTGCCGCTCGAGCAGTTGCCGGAGCACTGGGTGACAGAATATTGTAGGTAATGGTTGGCCCCTACAAATTGAGCAGATACGCTGCCAGGCAGACAGCCGTTGATCCCGGTTGTCATTCATAGACCTTTGACAGTCGTTACGGGTAGTCAGAACCCCAGAAATTTTGGCAACCAGTCTTACCCAGGGATACCATGTTACCCAGTAAATGGGTTGTGGAGGTCAGGTAGGCATTCACTCCATGTAAACTACACACTGACTGGAAGCTGACCCCAACATAATTGAAACAAGGCTAGGCAGATTAAATGGTTGATAAAAAATATTCAGAAAACTTGATTTTACGAGTAACCTCGGAAAAAACTTTATTGAAAGTTTTAAGCATTTACAAAACATCAATGAGCAATGCTACCTATAGTTACAAAATATAATCTACAATGAGCGTCACTTATTTGCTAAGGAGGACCGGATGAACTCAGGCATCTCAGAAGACAGAACCGGTTAAAACTTAGGTAGGTGAAAATTCAACACAGTTTTGTGTTGAATTTTGAACATTATGATTTGAAAAGAACTCGACTGAATTCATCTAGATGGTTATACACACTACTCAATTTATGGTCATTATTAAGGATCGTTTCGTAACTGTCATCTCTAGTCAGAATTATAATTGATAGGTTAAAACATAAATCCGAAACCTTACGCAAAACATGATCCTATTCGAATTGAAAAGGTCGTTGTAATAAAGTAATTAAGAGTTACGTTGAAGTGACAAAAGCTATATCGTTAACTGGACGGTGGACAGCGCTAATTAGAATATCAATCACAAGGCCCCCTTTATATCTGTTGGCAACACAACATATAGTTTTATCTGTCATCTGTCAATGTCAGCAACGTCATTCACTGTACAAGAACGCATTAAATTAAGCACACGGTTTTTCCATCCAATTTGCATTTTTAATTAATAGTTTACGCTAACAAGTTCCCCAACATGGTCCTTCGAGCAATAACAATATAGTCAATCCAGCGAAAGAAAACTGCACTTGTGTGGAGATTGGATCAACATTCCAGAAGTTACCCACGCCGGTCGTCACGAAAAAAGGAACGGGCAAGTCCATTTTTCATATTCAAAGGGCTTGTTCAAAGCGCTCCAGAAAGTTCGGGCGCCGCCATCCAGTATTCTGTGAAGAAAATAATCCAATTTTCATCAATTTTGGTTCGAGTAGCGAGCAGCGAGCAAAAAAAAAAAAAAAAACTTCCCGGGACGCCGCGATATAAACTTTGCCGCGCGAAGCAGGACGCATCTGATTGGCTCGCGTGATATCACGCAACCCCGACGAGCCAACCAGCGACGGGCGAGTCCATTCGCGCTTGCAGAGCACGCGCCGCACCGCCACGCCGGACGACAACGAAGTTCAAATAGCAACGCGTCGCAACCGCCATATTTTTTTTTTACCACTTGTGCAGGCAGATTCGGATTTACAGAAAAAACGTTGTCTTGTTCTTGTGCGGTCAAGACAATTACAGTTACAACCGAAATATTGTTGTGGCAGCCATTTTACAGTGTGTAAATTGTGTAAAACGAGTTTTCAGCAATGGAAGTCGACCAAATTAGAACGCTCGTCAGGAAACGAGCGTCAATTAAAGGTTCGATAACGAAAATTGAAAACATGTTCAAAGACAAAGAGGCGAATAAAGAGTTCTCAAAACAAGCGTTGATCCTAAAGGAAGAGCGTCTTCGAAATGCATTCCAGAAGTACGAAGAATATTCGTTGGAGATATGCGCCTTAGAACCCGACCTCGATGCCGACGATGATGTTGAAGAAAGGTACATCAAAACGCTCACCGTCATCAAGGAATTGTTAGACAAAATCGATTGTGAAAACGTTTCTAAATATGAGTGTATTTCGAAAAATTTCAATACAAAGTTACCTACCATAAATGTACCAACGTACACTGGTAAGTACTCTGAGTTCAAGCCGTTTATACAACTCTTCGATTCGCTGATACATAACAATCACAATTTAGATGACGTGCAAAAGTTTTTTTATTTACGTAATTTTCTACGAGAGGAACCTCACGATCTTGTTAAAAATCTCACCTTGTCTACTGAGAGTTACAATGAGGCCAGGAAAATTCTATTCGATAGATATGATAATAAGTATAAAATTACAAATGAACATATACACATTTTGTTAGATATTGTACCTATATGTAAGTCAACAGCAAGTAATTTAAGAAACTTTGTATCTGTTGTAAAGCAGCAATTAGCTGCCTTAAAAAACCTAGGTCATACAGTTGATCAATGGGACCCAATAGTACTTTGCATTCTGACCAGAAAGTTAGACTTATTATGCAGTAGGGAATTCCAATTGGCTCGAGTACGAGACCCCACTGTTACACACCTAATTGACTTTCTAGACAAGCGTGCGCTTGCACTTGAGAATGCAGAGCGCCCACAGGAGAGATCCCAGCCAACGTCAAAGGTGGCTAACGTTGCAGCTGTGAAGAAAGTTAAGTCAGATGCAGATACTGCTGCGGAGACTGTAGGAACAAGAAGTTGCTTGCTCTGTAAGTCCAACCACAAGCTTTTTACTTGTCCACAATTTAAACTTATGTCTGCAAGTGATCGAATCAAGTTTGCTACGTCTAACAAACTGTGTGAGATTTGTTTAAATAATCATAGCAAAAAATGCAGATATCACTTTAAATGTGGTGTCTGCAAAGAAGGGCACAACACGTTGCTCCACGAAGATAATGCACCGTCTCCAGTAACATTGATGTCCGAGGCTGCCTCCAAGCAAGTACTGTTGCCTACAGCACAGGTAAAACTATTAGCGAGCAATGGTACTGAGGTTCATGTCAAGGCTCTTCTAGATACTGGTTCACAGGCATCTTGTCACTAAAGAACTTGTAAATCTATTAAAATTACAAATTGATACAGCCAACACTCCAGTTATTGGTATAGGCAACACTTTAAATAAATTAAAGGAGAAGGTTACTTTGGAAATACATTCCCTCACTCAGAACTTTAAAATGTCAGTTACTTGTTACTTATTGGACAAAATAACTTCAAAATTACCACAAAGAAAGTTTGACTTACATGAATTAGTCTTACCTCCAAAAATCATGTTAGCTGACAAGAAGTTTAATGAGCCAAGTGTCATACACATTCTTTTAAGTGCTGACATATTTTTTCAGATCCTGCTGCCGCCTGAGCCTCAACATCTTCCATCCAGCTCAGAGACAGCTGATGGCAGTGTCACATGTCCAGCTCCATTATTAAATACAAAACTTGGCTATGTAATTGCGGGTAACACACCTACACAACACATACAACCAGTTACAACTTTACTTTGCAAAAAATGTGATTCTGATTTAAATAAGTCGATTGTTGAGTTTTGGAAGTGTGAAAGTGTTCCAGAGACCTTTCCAGAGACACATTCTGAACATGACTTGTGTGAAAAGATATTTTGTGAAAATGTTGAGCATGATACAAAAAACAATAAAATTCAAGTAGTCTTGCCACTGAAATTACCATTAGATTCAATCAATCAAGCTTTAGGGGATTCATTATATTTAGCGTTAAAAAGATTTCATAATTTAGAACTTAGATTTAAAAAAGATTCTAATCTTTACATGTTGTACAAAAAGTTCATTCATGAATACTTAGAACAAGGTCATGGTACACTAATTGATATCAGTCAATACAACTTATCTACTGATCCAGTGTACTTTTTACCGCACCACCCTGTGCTTAGGTTTGATAAAAAGACTACAAAATGCCGGGTTGTATTTGATGGTTCCATGAAAACCAATACAAAAACATCTTTGAATGATTTATTACTCAACGGTCCTGTAGTACAAAAAGAATTAGTAGATGTCTTAATGCTATTCAGAGTTGATGAATACTTCTTTGTAACAGACATCAAAAATATGTTTAGAAATATAAACTTACATTCAAAACACAGGTCATTACAAAATATTCTATGGAGAGACTCTCCAAACGAAAGTGTTAAATGTATTCAATTAAACACAGTTACTTATGGCTTAAAGAGTTCATCCTATTTGGCAACGCGATGTTTGAAAATGTTGTCAGATCAATACCAAGATGAACTCCCTGTAGCTAGCTTTATTATAAATAATTCCACGTATGTTGATGACATTCTTTTTTCTGAACGATCATTAGTTAAATTATCAGAAGCAAAAGAACAACTATGCCGTTTGTTAAGTTTAGGAAGTTTTCAGTTACATAAATGGGTTTCAAACTCACCACAATTATTAAAAGAAATACAAAAGGATCATCAACATTTTGATGAAATTGATCTAGAGAAAAATAACTTTTCATTAAAAACACTTGGTATAAACTACAATATTAAATTTGATTCATTCATTATATCAAGTCCAAAAACTGTTGATAGCATGCCTCAATCTAAGCGTGAAATTCTTAGCTTCATAAGTGGATTCTATGACCCACTAGGGCTTGCTGGACCTATTGTGGTAAGCGCGAAGGCTATAATGCAACGCTTATGGCAAGAAAAATTGGACTGGGATTCGGTGCCTAATGCTGAACTGCTACAACTTTGGCACAGATTTTATAATAGCTTGCTCACAATGAAACCATTGCTTATACCGCGACATATAGGGATGCATGACACAAGCTTTACACAAATTATAGGGTTTGCTGATGCTTCTAGCAGTACTGGTTATGGTTGTTGCATATATCTAAGAGCTGTGGATTCAGTAGGCAATGTCAAAATATCCTTACTTTGTTCAAAATCACGAATAAATCCTATCAATAAGAGTTTATCAATTCCTCGACTCGAACTTAATGCAGCTCTGTTGCTTGCAAAGCTTGTTAGCAGAATTCATAATGTATTGACTGTTAAAATGCAAATACAGAATGTTATACTTTATTCTGACTCACAAATAGTGTTAGCTTGGCTCAAAACCAATATAAACACACTTAAGGCTTATATAGCGAATCGTGTTAAAGTCATCTCACAACTTACACAAGAATACACATGGTCATATGTTAGCTCGAACGAGAACCCCGCCGATTGTCTTAGCCGAGGAGTAATGCCAAACGAGCTAGCCGATCATGATCTATGGTGGAAGGGTCCAGTGTTTCTGAATTCACGTGAGTACAAGCCACAATTAAATTTAATTTTGCCACAGGATTTACCAGAGGTTAGCGTCGACTCTGCATGCTTAAGTGCAACGCTTTGTACTACTTCTGGTGGGCAATCTTTCTGTCTCGATTTTCTCGAAAAAATTTCTGATATCAATAAAATGATAAGAGTTTTAGCTTACATCTTACGTTTCTGTCAGAATGCTAGGTCAAAAGTTTCAAAAAATAAACTTAATTATATTACAGCTCAGGAACTAATCCTGTCATTGTCAATGATTGTAAAATATGAACAACAAAAGTATTTGTCAGAGGATATTCATGTTCTAAAATGTAACAAAACAATTGTTAAAGGTAATTTAAAACCGTTATGTCCGTTTATTGATGACGGGGGTTTGGTTCGCGTGGGTGGTCGATTACAAAATGCCTCCATTCCTTATACACAAAAACATCCCATTGTTTTACCTAAGGATTCGCGTATCACTAACTTAATTATTACAAGTGAACATTTAAAAAACCTCCATGCGGGTCCAAAGCTTGTTCTGTCATCAATAAACCAAAAATTCTGGATTGTGAACGGTCTACGACAAGTTAAAAAAGTTTTACATAAATGTACTGTTTGTTTTAGATTAAAAGCTGAATCAGCAAAACAGTTGATGGGTTCTTTGCCGCCAGATAGAGTCAATGCATGTCGCCCCTTCCAAAAGGTTGGGTTAGATTACGCTGGTCCGATCCCACTTAAAATAGCCAGGATCAGAAAACCTATAGTCTCAAAAGGTTACATTTGCCTGTTTGTGTGCTTTGTAACAAAAGCTATCCACTTGGAGCTGGCCTCTGACTTAAAAACAGAGACCTTTATAGCCTGCCTAAACAGATTTATATCGCGACGTGGATTGCCCACAGACATATATAGCGACAATGCTTCAACCTTTAAGTGTGCGAAGAACCAATTAAACGAGTTACATAACTTACAAACCTCGCCAGTTCACCAAAGACAGGTTTGTCAATTTTCAGCCCAAAAAAGGATTAATTTTCATTTTTTACCTTGCTACTCACCTGTCTTCGCTGGATTGGCAGAGGCTGGTGTCAAAAGTGTAAAATACCACTTAAAGAGAGTGTTACTAAAGTCTATTCTTACATATGAAGAACTGTATACTGTTATATGTCAAATTGAGTCTAGTTTAAACAGCAGACCTCTCATGCCATTATCTAATGATCCAAACGATTATTCTTGTATTACCCCAGGACATTTCCTAATAGGAACTGCTTTAAATACTTATCCTGAGCCTAATGTAAACATAGTAAAACAATCTCAATTCTGGAAAATCTGTAATGAGATAAAAATGTCATTCTGGAAGGTTTGGAGTAAGCATTATTTAAATTTGTTACAATCTCGCCCTAAATGGCAAGACACTCAACCTAATGTAAAAGTAGGAACATTAGTTATCCTAAGGGATGACAATTCGTCACCACTATACTGGCCCCTAGCCAGGGTCATAAATACTTATCCAGGTAAAGATGGCAAAGTCAGAGTTGTTGAAGTCAAAACTGCAAACGGCCATACACATAAAAGAGCTGTAATGAAAGTTTGTGTTCTACCGCTAGAATGTAGCGGTGCTAATTAATTATTGTTTTTTATTAATAAAGAAATTGTTTTGTTTTTTGTAAGGCAATTTAAGCCCTCATGCTATATTGTCAATTTTCAATTTTCTTTGTGTATTGAAAAGATATTTTTATTTTCTTAAACTTTAACTTTACTATTAAGTACTTAAGAATTTCAATTAGCTTAATTTCATTTAAGTTTGTTTTCAAATTTTTATGTTGTATTCATCTTTCAGTTGCCCCGGCAATATGTTGGCAACACAACATATAGTTTTATCTGTCATCTGTCAATGTCAGCAACGTCATTCACTGTACAAGAACGCATTAAATTAAGCACACGGTTTTTCCATCCAATTTGCATTTTTAATTAATAGTTTACGCTATCAAGTTCCCTAACAATATCGTTCAATTAATCAAAGCGTGTCCTTTTACCCGTTTATTTAATATTGTTCAAGGTACTCTGCAAGGTTCATTTTCTAGGAGTAATTGCTATTAGTATATCACAATCGAACTACTAGGTAATTTTTATTCGTTTATTAAAATTACATTAAAAAAAAATCAAAGTAATTTAATTTTATAACGGTAAAACGATATACAGGATGTTCATAAATTACGAAAAGGTCTACATGTTTTACCTGTACAAAATTAAATATTAGTTATAAGTGATCGAATAATTGAGTCAATAAGGATAACATTATCATAAATATCATCATATTAATAGTACCTAGTATTTGATTGCAGACATAAATTTTGTATCCAAACATTATTCAGTAGAAAACTTTATATTTCCTTGATTGTGTATCCAAACAAGAGTCAGTAGAGTCAGCTTTAGGATTTTTTTTTTGTTTTAGAACAATCCGAGGCTCGGTTTTGGTTCAGGATATTCAGCCAATACCATACCATAGATAAAACTATTTTCATAAAGTGAACTAACCTGTCCCCAATCCCCGTAGTACCAGGTAGGCCTACAATCAGCCGTGCAGTCTCGTTCACCAGCCGGTCTGGGCTCGCGGCACGCTGAGTCTTTCAGATGTCTTCCAGTGCCACCAATACAGAGCACGCCACGGACTTGCTTGCCTCGGCAGGGGGAAGAGCAGGGAGACCAGTCACCTAAGTGAATGAAAAGAAAATCAAATCATTTATTTAAATTAAACCATTTACAGGCAAGTGCCTATAAATGTGCCTGCAGAAGTTAGTTGCCCTTTTCAAAACATATCACTGTAGAGATGAACGGGCAAGAAACTTCATAGACATCCTTTTAAAATGTTTGACTGATGAAGAAGAAATCCTCATTCCGCATAAAATAGATCATGACGTGGCTTAAGATAAAACGATCAACAGACTGATAGCGAGTCTAACTTAGTAGTTAAAATCAGAATTTGGAATAGAAGACCATGCTATAATGAAGTTGCAAAAATCTGATATTAAATTAACGAAATTAGCTTCACTAATAAAATTAAAGATATTTTTGAAGGCAAGATTTATGTCATAATACAAGCAAATGTAGCTACAAATCATCACAGTAGTTGACATTTACCTCAGTTGTTGCAATATTTATCTTTACCTACATGGGCATCAAGTAATCTGCTTTGCAATAAGCTGCGTAGCAAAGTTTAGTAGTTTACCCATAATAAGCGATCAGATACGATGCTCCTAGCAATACATACAAATTAAAGTCATAATACTTAATAATCATTAATCTAGACGTTTTTCATCTTTGAATTGCTAACAATAAACGATGTTCAGAAGCTTCTTTTCATTGCACACTAATAAACACGAGCGGTGATCCTCGCTCTAGATCAAAGTGTGCTACTGATCTAAGATATGAGGGCCTACATAAAGTGGCATTCTATCAGCAATAACTATGATGGAAAAGTCAAAAATGTATGAGACTGATATAAAGTACCTACCGGAAAGTTTAGAAAAAATTTAAAGTCGTTGTAGAAAAACGAAACGCTTTGAAAGCGATTGCCGTTTATCTAGGCCTCAGACGAGTTTTATTTAACACTAGCGGCCCGCCCCAGCTTCGCACGGGTGCAATTATTTTTTTCGAACAATTTTTTTTTCTCTTCGTAAGAACCATCCTCGTACTTCAAGGAATATTATAAAAAAAGAATTAGGGAAATCGGTCCAGCCGTTCTCGAGATTTGCGCTTAGCAACACATTTAGCGATATTTTTTTTTAGATAAGAATAACCTAATGTTAGCCAAAATGAAACTATTCGTTAACTAAACAGTTTGAAAATCTGATACTAGTCAGGAGAGCTAGACTTGTGAGGTTTTGAACCCACAATCTGCTTTTTCTTCTTAGCGTGTCGATGGCAACTTATGTATATGTCGCAGCCAACTGGTTCAATTAGCCGTTTAGTTAAACGCCTAGCCTTTTAACTAAACGGCGGCCGTTCAACTAACGGCCTGAATGATATTCAATTATAGTTTAGGTTGGAACTTGGTAACCAATCACGCGCGATCCGGATTGGTCGCAGTAACTAAGTCAGGGCACCCCAATCAAATGGATTAGGTTAGGTTAGAACTGTGATCAACCGCGTGGCGAGCGAAGCGACGGCGAGCACTACTTCCAAAGACCAGTTGGCTAATTTAACCAGTTGGCTGCGACATATATACAGTCAGCCCAGAATTTGGCTACGAGCTTGGCACCTTCAGTAGCATCCATCAACCCCTGTAGCGTGCACACAACAGGACATGAGGCCTGATCTGCTGAAGTGAGGCCTAAAGTTTTGGGGCCACCAAATGGACCACCTGTACACAAGAAACATGGGCAAACTTACCAGTAAACCACTGTCCATCAAGTGGTTCGCAGTCAATCTTCGGGGCACAAGGCCGGAAAGACTCGGGTGCCTTTTGGGGAGAACATCCTGATGGGTCGGTGCAGCGGACGCCTCGGCTTTGCACCCCGCCGCCTACGCACCAACCTAGGCACTGAAAAAGGAATAGTGTTAGAATCTCATTAGGTATCTATTAAGTACAGGAAAAAATTCGTCATTAACGTGTCTCTAAGTTCTCCTGACCATCAAAAAGTTTTCTGTTAGCGTAGATGACACGCCGCCCAGCTTAAAACTAGGTAACTTATACCATAAGCATTGTCAGTCTATAATGTTCTCACTACTGCGACACAGGCCTCCCCTTAGTGAAGACCGTAATCTACCACGCGGGCCCAGTGCAGGTTGGTAGATGTCACATGGCTTCGAATGTTTGGTTCTAAGACATGAAAATTAGGTAGATATGCAACGGAAATGCCGCGTGTTTTGATTCCCATGAAAATTATTTTTATTTTCGCGGAACCCTATATCTAAGTTTCTGCTTATAACATCAGCTATCTGCCAGTGAAAATCTCATCAAAATCCAGCCGTAACAAACAGACATTCACATAAGTGCATTACATAATTATAGACATTTTTTGTTATACTTTCATAATTATGCTTTTGGTAAAAAGCTGTTATTTTGGCATTACAAACAGACACTTTAATTTTATTTATTTGAATGTATTTAGATATAATAGATAATGGGTTCTTCATTGAGACTAAGTCTAAAAATGTTACACTAAATCAAACAAACGATTAAGACGCAACTAAATTCAAATTTTTTATTTATAACCGATAAACTGCTTTACTGATTCATTGAGTGAACCATAATGTGGATTGAGAAGTACAATTCCAATCCATTTTTAAGTATAATGTTAAGAACCAATATTTCTCCAATAATAATGATTTACGAGTAATATCAATAGTATCATTTGAATAAGCAAATCTGACAAGCTCTTATCAGTGCTATAAATTATAAGCCACCTCCATGCGTGCGATCGATTACTCAATGCATTGTTGCAATAATATCCACCATAATTATTTCTATTTAGCAAGTATAGCACTTATGGAGCAAAAAATAGAATTGCAAATAAATCACGATGCACTTAGGTAATGACACTGGCCAGTTGGCAGGCCATGCAAGATTAACGACGTGGTTTATTTTGGGGAATTCGAGTTTCGAACTGCAACTTCGATACAGCTGTTACCATTCTGCTTGCCACTTTCTTTTGTTTTTGCTAGTCAGAAGGAATGAATTGAATCACACGCCCTATTGCAGAAATCTGTGAAAGTCAAAAATATAACTACACTGACTTCATAAACTTCTAATACTAAATAAACTAACAAACTATTAAAATTAAAATAAAACATCCGAACCTAACTAAAACCATTGACAAACTAAAAATGGCGTCGAAATATTCCTCCGCATCGCTGTTGACTGGTAATGTACCCAAGAGACTGGCAGCATTGCCACGTTGTGTGGCAATACTTATCTTCTGGCCAAGGTAAAGGCCAGCCCTAGTGAAAGATACTCGTACATGTAAAAATCGAACCGCGTCAAGTCGAATATTTCTGCGTACTCATACCAAAAACGAAGAAACTTTTATGAATACATGTCGCGACAACTTTGATGTATAAACTAAGTTATTCAACTTTGAAAGTTAAAAATATAACTAGTTAGCATGTTTAAAACTTTGAGTAAAAATATTTAAAAGTTTTCTAACTTAATCTTTTTACTACTCCTTTGTATTCAACAGCTTCAGCTAGACACGTACCTATTGTTAAGTACTCTGGACAATGTAAACAGTAGAAACCTTTTATTAGAGACCCATTAAATTCCAATGAAACACCGTTTTATAATATTTCATAAATATTTCTATCATCATAGAACCACACAAAAATTCTCTTGCAGTGGCAAAGACATCGACACACAGCCTGGTGAATCCATGGTCCAGGTTGCGCGTCGATGATATGACATGGTACATTTATTCTGGACGCAAAGCAGGGCCGTTGAAATTATTCACAGGTTATTAAAAAAAAATTGCTGTTCCATACATTTTGACCACGGATTGCAGCTTTCTGTGGAACAGTAGATTTTTTTTTGTTAGCTTATACTGTCCCACTTCTGGGCAAAAGCCTTCCCTAAATCCTTCCAGGAACTATTTTCCCGCGCCAGGTACGCGTCCAGGTCATCTCGCCATCTCTTTCTGGGCCGGCCTCGGCGGCGCACAGTGGAACGAATGTATGGGAGCGGTTGGACGTAGACATGTCCGAAAAATAAGAGTAAAATTATGACAAACTAATGATGCCATCTTATTCGATTACTTAATGCCTTCATAAATTGTGGTGATGAATTTCTTCATAACTCCCATATTTCGGGAGTAATTTGAGAAAATGTGAAATTTTACTATGAAAATGAGTGTATCGAGCTCTCTCCCTCCTGATTCCGGGCTTGTTTCAAGTAGCGGTCTCTAATATCGTAATGCTATTACTAAGAGCTATATTTAATACTAAGACACATAGTGCGCCAAATGTGCACTTTCTGGGATAAAAGGAAATGAAAATTTAAAAAAAAAAACGTTTTTTCCCCATTTGTATTTACTTTAAACCGCAGACAGACTTATTAAGAGGTCTATAAATATATTATATATATACAGAAATATATATTAACAAAAATATTCACAAGAACTGATGAGAGTATGACTTTTAAGTAAGTTGATAATAAATTACCTAGTTTCATTAAAAGTACAATAAATAATTAAGATGTAAGCTCTAATTTACTAAGTTACACATTTTAAAACAATAACATCATTTAATTATCTTCGTCATCATCATCATCATCAATTAATTCAAATTCAGAATCGATGTCCGCTAAATCATTTATGTTAACAAATTCGATATCACTTTTCTCAGAATCCGTAAGCTCATAAAATTCCTTAAAAGAAGATTTTTTTACAAACTTATTTCCTTTTGGACGGATACTTGTAACAAGTGGATCAGAAGACAGTAAAAGATTGTGCATAATATCTTCATTGCATGAGATACTGCTATGCTTTCGAGAATGCCCCTCTCTATATTTTCTAAAATCTTTATTTCTAGCCTCAGATGCCTCTTCGGATAGAAAACCAATGGGCACAATTGACATGTTCTGAACTATGTCTGGCCCATGCATTAAAATTTTATGAAGTGAAGAAGGCATATAATACCATGGGTATAACTCCACGTAAAGCTTAGCAGTATCAAAGCAGAACTCTCGGAATTTAGTTACGTTGATCTTCTCTCCTGATGAAATACACTGCAAGATCACACAGATTTTTCTTAAAAGCATAGCATCTATTCCGGTCAGTTCAGCAGATTTAGTGTAGTTTTCAAAAAATCTCCTTGCCGAGTTGCCATTGTTGGTGGATCCACTGCCTTGTTTCACAACATCGAGAAGTAAGCCCGTTTCTCTTCTTACAGCCTCTTGAACTCTTTTCTTCCTGTCATCAACTTGCCTTTTTGCTATATCACCCCTTACTTGCCATGATTTTATGTCTAATTTGTAGGAAATGTGTAATAAGCATTCCATTGAGCGAATCCAAGCGTGAAGGGTGCTTAAGCTATATTTATACATGTCCTCGTTTGCGTGTTTATCTTTGATTAACTCTAAATTATTCATTTCTTTAGGACAAGCCTTGCATATGTCACACACTGAAGCTGCTGTATTGGATATAATGGAATGAATTTTACCATCAATCATTGTCAACAGCAGTTGGTGTTTGACACTAATTCCATCAGTGATGGTGGATGGAGTTAAGGCTTCAATCTCTGCTTCGATTTCAGCCATCTCTCTCTGCACATTTTCTTTGGTTTCCTTTATAAACTTAAACAATATTGGCCGGCAAAATGAAGTGGAAGATGGTCGCTCGTTTTCCCAAATTGTTACACCTTTTGAGACGAGCCGCAGTGGTACAAGACTAATCATAAAATTACTAGCAAGATCGATTTGCTCATCTTCACTCGTCCTTTGATGATAAATGCTTTGGCTAGATGATCCGTCAAAACCCCATTTGCTGGTCAATACGAGCTGTTGATTGGGATCAACAGGGGTTTCTAACGACCTAATAAGTCTTCTTGAGGTTAAATCCATCAAGGCTTGTAATTTGATTTTTGCAGAGCTCTCTGTAACTGTGAGATCTTCTTTGGCCGGATAGCACTTAATTTTTTCTTTAACCAACATGTAGTAACTCGGGTATTGAAGAGCTCCTTCTTGAGTGTTGAAATCCCGAAGAGTGTTATAGCGCCATTTCGATAAGTTCATCGATACATAAAGAGCCAATGCCTTCAAAGGGGATATTTCCCGTACCTGAATTGATTTACCTTCAATGAAGGCTTTGATTTTTGAGGCCTCTTCTGGATTCTCCGTCAAGTATTTCATAACATAAGCTGTATCGCTTTGTCCTGCCTTTTGAAGCGCCCTTTCGGCCGAAAACATAATTTCAGCGCTGCTACTGCTGCATGAAAGACTATCTTCAGTGCGTCTTCTTTTTTGCCGGTTACTAAGGTCCTCAAAAGATTTACGAGGACTAGGATGTGTACAAGTTGAAGCATCAGATTTAGCAGGAGAAATTATGGGCTCGATGACGTCACTTATATTTTCTGTAGAAGGTTCCATATTTTCATTCTGTAATTCCGGCCATTGAATTGCAGCCTGTAGCCAAATCTCATGTTTCTTCCGAAACTTATCTGTGCTTCTTCCAGACTGTGTCCATTTTGCATAAATGCGGTAGCAAAATCGACGACACACAGTGGAACGAATGTATGGGAGCGGTTGGACGTAGACATGTCCGAAAAAAAAGAGTAAAATTATGCCAAACTAATGATGCCATCTTATTCGATTACTTAATGCCTTCACAACTTGTGGTGATGAATTTCTTCATAACTCCCATATTTCGGGAGTAATTTGAGAAAATGTGAAATTTTACTATGAAAATGAGTGTATCGAGCTCTCTCCCTCCTGATTCCGGGCTTGTTTCAAGTAGCGGTCTCTAATATCATAATGCTAATACTAAGAGCTATATTTAATACTAAGACACATAGTGCGCCAAATGTGCACTTTCTGGGATAAAGAGTGATGTTTATTTTATAACACAATTTTTTTATTTTTTGTTTATTTTGTTGATTAAAACCGTTTTTCTAAAGGTTTACCTTATTACAATAACATTTCTGAGCAGCCAATTAGAGAAGATATAAGCTAATTAGGATATATAATTAGGGACTTAAGGTTTACATATAAAACTGATGCACTAATGATTACTGATAAGAACATTGCTATTATTTAATTACTAAATGGCTCTTAATACACTAATTTAGCATGCATCATTTACTAATTATCACAATAACTAATTACCTTGCAATATTTAACAAAGGATACCTGGGATACCTGGATTTTATATAAATAGGTCACTATTAGTAACTTTAAAATCAGTGTTGATTTACACCTCGTTGTATCCAAGCTAATCTCGCAATGTATTTTCCAAATTTTAATACAAATCTTGATATTCACGTTGCTTTATGCGCACGCGCACATAAAGATTTACGCGACTTTAACTATTTGTTCAGTGTTTTAAAAGATAACAGTTGTGTTCAGTTATGTGAAAGTGCTGAAACAAGTTTAAAAGACTGGTGTCGTCGATTTTGCTACCGCATTTATGCAAAATGGACACAGTCTGGAAGAAGCACAGATAAGTTTCGGAAGAAACATGAGATTTGGCTACAGGCTGCAATTCAATGGCCGGAATTACAGAATGAAAATATGGAACCTTCTACAGAAAATATAAGTGACGTCATCGAGCCCATAATTTCTCCTGCTAAATCTGATGCTTCAACTTGTACACATCCTAGTCCTCGTAAATTTTTTGAGGACCTTAGTAACCGGCAAAAAAGAAGACGCACTGAAGATAGTCTTTCATGCAGCAGTAGCAGCGCTGAAATTATGTTTTCGGCCGAAAGGGCGCTTCAAAAGGCAGGACAAAGCGATACAGCTTATGTTATGAAATACTTGACGGAGAATCCAGAAGAGGCCTCAAAAATCAAAGCCTTCATTGAAGGTAAATCAATTCAGGTACGGGAAATATCCCCTTTGAAGGCATTGGCTCTTTATGTATCGATGAACTTATCGAAATGGCGCTATAACACTCTTCGGGATTTCAACACTCAAGAAGGAGCTCTTCAATACCCGAGTTACTACATGTTGGTTAAAGAAAAAATTAAGTGCTATCCGGCCAAAGAAGATCTCACAGTTACAGAGAGCTCTGCAAAAATCAAATTACAAGCCTTGATGGATTTAACCTCAAGAAGACTTATTAGGTCGTTAGAAACCCCTGTTGATCCCAATCAACAGCTCGTATTGACCAGCAAATGGGGTTTTGACGGATCATCTAGCCAAAGCATTTATCATCAAAGGACGAGTGAAGATGAGCAAATCGATCTTGCTAGTAATTTTATGATTAGTCTTGTACCACTGCGGCTCGTCTCAAAAGGTGTAACAATTTGGGAAAACGAGCGACCATCTTCCACTTCATTTTGCCGGCCAATATTGTTTAAGTTTATAAAGGAAACCAAAGAAAATGTGCAGAGAGAGATGGCTGAAATCGAAGCAGAGATTGAAGCCTTAACTCCATCCACCATCACTGATGGAATTAGTGTCAAACACCAACTGCTGTTGACAATGATTGATGGTAAAATTCATTCCATTATATCCAATACAGCAGCTTCAGTGTGTGACATATGCAAGGCTTGTCCTAAAGAAATGAATAATTTAGAGTTAATCAAAGATAAACACGCAAACGAGGACATGTATAAATATAGCTTAAGCACCCTTCACGCTTGGATTCGCTCAATGGAATGCTTATTACACATTTCCTACAAATTAGACATAAAATCATGGCAAGTAAGGGGTGATATAGCAAAAAGGCAAGTTGATGACAGGAAGAAAAGAGTTCAAGAGGCTGTAAGAAGAGAAACGGGCTTACTTCTCGATGTTGTGAAACAAGGCAGTGGATCCACCAACAATGGCAACTCGGCAAGGAGATTTTTTGAAAACTACACTAAATCTGCTGAACTGACCGGAATAGATGCTATGCTTTTAAGAAAAATCTGTGTGATCTTGCAGTGTATTTCATCAGGAGAGAAGATCAACGTAACTAAATTCCGAGAGTTCTGCTTTGATACTGCTAAGCTTTACGTGGAGTTATACCCATGGTATTATATGCCTTCTTCACTTCATAAAATTTTAATGCATGGGCCAGACATAGTTCAGAACATGTCAATTGTGCCCATTGGTTTTCTATCCGAAGAGGCATCTGAGGCTAGAAATAAAGATTTTAGAAAATATAGAGAGGGGCATTCTCGAAAGCATAGCAGTATCTCATGCAATGAAGATATTATGCACAATCTTTTACTGTCTTCTGATCCACTTGTTACAAGTATCCGTCCAAAAGGAAATAAGTTTGTAAAAAAATCTTCTTTTAAGGAATTTTATGAGCTTACGGATTCTGAGAAAAGTGATATCGAATTTGTTAACATAAATGATTTAGCGGACATCGATTCTGAATTTGAATTAATTGATGATGATGATGATGACGAAGATAATTAAATGATGTTATTGTTTTAAAATGTGTAACTTAGTAAATTAGAGCTTACATCTTAATTATTTATTGTACTTTTAATGAAACTAGGTAATTTATTATCAACTTACTTAAAAGTCATACTCTCATCAGTTCTTGTGAATATTTTTGTTAATATATATTTCTGTATATATATAATATATTTATAGACCTCTTAATAAGTCTGTCTGCGGTTTAAAGTAAATACAAATGGGGAAAAAACGTTTTTTTTTTTAAATTTTCATTTCCTTTTATCCCAGAAAGTGCACATTTGGCGCACTATGTGTCTTAGTATTAAATATAGCTCTTAGTAATAGCATTACGATATTAGAGACCGCTACTTGAAACAAGCCCGGAATCAGGAGGGAGAGAGCTCGATACACTCATTTTCATAGTAAAATTTCACATTTTCTCAAATTACTCCCGAAATATGGGAGTTATGAAGAAATTCATCACCACAATTTATGAAGGCATTAAGTAATCGAATAAGATGGCATCATTAGTTTGTCATAATTTTACTCTTATTTTTCGGACATGTCTACGTCCAACCGCTCCCATACATTCGTTCCACTGTGCGGCGCCGTCCATCTTCAGGCACCCATTGTGTGGAGATGTTTGCCCAGCAGTCATCGTGCATAAGGCTGATGTGACCCGCCTAATCCCACTTGAGCCTGGTTTTTTTTTTATAACCGACAAAATATTTCTACGCTAGGGTGTTTAAAATGTGCTGAATGCATGGTTACAGTTTGTGCGTCGATGTCCCGGGATCCTACCCTGTATAATTTTATGACAACTGCACAGAATCACGGGTTCCAACATTTTCTACATGGGAAAAGATGGTATTAGCATATTCCTAGCACAACAATTTCCTTTTGGCTACTCTACCATGGTTTGAAGTTTAACGTTTTTTTTTTTTTTTTCACCTTGTTTCACTGCCACCTTTATACTAACTTACCTCAGACCAATCAGTATACAGCCATCCTGCAGCAGCACTAAAGGTATATTCAGGTCCAACATCCAACTCCGTATTATTAACCGCCACAGTATACACAGGTCCTTCTCTGAAGGCATCAGTGTGTTCCCGTGGTCTTGTCACACGTTTGGACGAGATCTGCCTGACTTCACCGCCCGCGACGATGGGTTTGTCGCAGTCCGGGATGCCGCACTTTTCTGATGTTGGAGGTTTTGCTAGAGGGCATTTTTGGTCGCTGATCTAAAAAGAAAGGATTGTTGTTTAGGTATCTTGTTGGGATCAAGTAACAAAAAGTTAAGAGTAAATACAATATTCAAAATGTCTGAAGGGAATGTCTGGAGCTTTTGCAAATGTTTGATATTGATAGCCACAGCATTTTTTTAAACCAAAACGTGATGGAAAAGAGAGGATCCTACTACGTAAAACTTTATGTGGATATTATTTTCAATAGTAGCAGTTTTCAGTAGTAGTTTTTTATTTTTTATTTTCAATAGGTAAGAAGGTCCTGCGGAATTTGGTGCAGATTTTGGACTCATGTTTGAAGCAGTAGGTACCTTCGTGATTCCTCGGGAATGATCCTGCACACATCCAACAATCCTGGTCCTAGTAGCAGGTCCACACCTGGGGCACATGGACCAGGCTGCAGCTCTCCAGCGCGGGGGGCAGGGCATGCCGGCACACCTGCGGCGGCGCGGGGCAGGCGCGTTGCCAGCACAGTGCACCGCCGCCACCTCGCGGTTGCCGGGAGCTGCTTCCACGCAACGGTACTTGCCGAGCTGAAAATTGTCCAAAATTTCAAAATCCGAAATGTCTCAACGCAGATTTAGATGCCTGTTGAAACGCCTTAAACAAATAATGAATATAATTCCCTAATTTGTGTTTTATGATCGGACACAAAGTAGGGAATCAGTCAGTATTTGTTTATGGCATTTCATTTTTTTATTGGTAATCTGGCAGTACAAGCATCAGTAAAAGGTGACTGAAATGACAATATTTTTAAGAGAAGTTGACTTATGAATACCAACTATTGCAAACACTTGTAAACCACTTGCAAATGACTTCTAAATACTTAAGAACTCTTCGAAAATACACGAGAAAAGTACCAAGATTCGTGGAAAAAGCAACATCACGTTACCAATTGCCCGAAAATCGTTTAGCTAACTGTGCTAGTCATAAAGCATTCCTACAGATTGATTTCAATTAGGTATTTATCGGTCAGACTGACTAGATGCCTCATTGTCCGATTGGCAGCATATAGGCCAAAGTTACTGTGTCTAGTGTATTTTATGGACAGACCAATATAAGGTAAGAGAGGGTAAGTTCTCTAAGCATAATCAGCCTATAATGTTCCCAATGCTGGGAGACAGGCCTCCTCTCGGTGAGAGGCCACCATGCGGGCTCAGTGCAAATTGGTAGATGTCACGTCTTCGAATTTTTGGTTCTAGGACATGCCGGCTTCCTCACGAAGTTTTGAGAGCAGTTGTGATGAAATAATGTAGGTACACAAAAGTAAAGCGCCTGTCTGGGTTCGAACCTACGACCTACATAATTCGTAAGTCGCGGCCGTTACCACTAGGCCACCATTACTCTCCATCAGTTTGGTAAATAAACTACAAATTAGGACTTACTTGAATGCCTCCGCCACAGGACCTAGTGCACTGCGAATAAGATAGTATCTTCCACATAAACTTTCTATGTAGTACTACAACATCTGTATCTAAATCATCTTCAGCACTTATGCTCATTTCCGGCTCCCTGGGCACAGGGGCATTTGGCCTCGAGAAAACTTCGTAGCTATGATGTCTTCGAGAATGTTTCGCAGCCGACTTGGGCGTTACTTCAGGAAAGTCTATTTTCGTTACTGCCTCACTTTCCACTTCCCCAGGTAGTGATTCCGTGAAATACTCATATTTTATACTTGGATTCGGTTGCGTATAAAGTATCTGAAAATAAAATATACTTTTATTTCTTTTCGATTAGACTGTAATAGATTATAGAGGTATGAGGAACAGGGTGTAAAAGTTCACTCATACTCCATAGAAAAGGGAGGATCCTCCGACCACACGGGTGTTGTGTCTGGCGGGTAACTGCCCGATGATTCATGTCGGGAAGTTATATATATTTGCTAGTTGCGCGGTAAACGCTGCTTGCAAGATGCAGAATTGTGTGGGACGTCAATATGACGCGTTAAAGTAGCAATAAATTGGTATTGCTACGATTTCAAGTATTGAATATTTTTTTTTTTTTTGTTAAATCTTTCTGAATTGAGATGTTTTCGAAGCTATATATTTACCATGATGTCGATGGGGTGGTGTATGGGCCCGTGCGCGACGACGTTGTCGAGCGAGCCCTGGCGCGAGTACACGAAGCGCGCGCCCGCCGCCTCGTACGTGCCCGCCGCCGACACCGCGAACTCGCCGTTCATTATGTACGAGCCGTTGGATATCTTCAGAGCTGTAAAAGCACCCGACATGTCAAAGACTAAGTATGTTTGCAGGATTACCTTTGATTTGACGGACAATCGATTTACAACCCACACATTTATTTACATCATCCCACAGATGTTTAACAAAAGGCTCAGAACCCATACATTAATTACTTGGTTCGACATTTTGTAAACTATCTGTCAGCGAAGTTTGAAATTGATTTTGCATCACTATATACCTACATATAAGCAGGGGAGGAAGCCGTATTCATATTGGCACAAAACAAGATGGGCGTTGGTACCTGCAGCAGATGGTCTCAATAGTCTCAAATGATATACAGACCACTCCGTCTACAATGCTGATTGATAAGTGACCAACCTCACGGCCCATTAGCCTTTATCAAAAGGACTATTCAGTAAGTATTGTGGAATGATATAAATAAACTGTCTAGGAAATAGGTAACCTCCATTCATTGTTGTACAACTTTTTTAACAACTTCGTGATTAATGTTTGGATCCGACTGGTCCGAGTGATTTAAAAATAACAATGTTTCCTTTATAAGCTGAGCCGATTTATTTTGGGCAATTGCTTATTTTCGTCATAATATCTTTAACATTTTCATTGACTCGCTTTTTGTATTTTTATCCTTCGTTTCTTTGTTTTTTGTTGACCATAGGATGGCCCATGACACTCATTCCCATGCTCTCCTCAATATTATAATGCTTCTCTGCTTATGTTTGTCCAATACATTATTTAAGATATGTGTATAAACCTATATAATTCTCGCTGGGCATGATCTCGGAGACGTTGAGCCTGCAGGCGCCGCGGGGCACAGTGGTGACGTAGGAGTAGCCGAGCGGCAGGCGCGGCCGTGAAAACAGCCCGGACACCAGGCGCCGGCCGCAGCGCAGCTCGCGCGAAGCCGCCGACGACAGCACGCCCTCACGACCCACTGCCTACAGGGAACATAGACAAGAATCAGAGGACTGTCAATAACGACTGCCGTAAAGCAGCTTACCTTCTTTCAAAAAATAAAGTAGATATTCCACTAACGCTGAACAAGCTAAAAGTTGCCGCAAAATTAGACAGCATGCGACAAAAATTCATAGTGAATCGACTATGAAAATCTGGAAAAATTACTCCAATGACAAAATATGAGGCTGTTATGAAAGTAGCGACTTTATCGAAAAATGCTTAAGTTTATTCAAATTTAGCTGACTATAATGTAGATGGCAGAACAGAAAAATCAACAGAAGCTCATATTCATACCATGACCACAGTATTACAACGTGTAATACTGTGCTATGACATAGACGTCTTCCAAAACGAGTTACGCTTGGCCAACACGTTTAGTTTATTAAGTACGGCGGCAGGTTTAGTGATGGTAGACATACCCACGCTTACGCTTACCGCACGGATGACATTGATATCCATCATAAGCCAGGATTACGTATTCAGGATAGCAAGATAGGATTAACAAACTCTCTGTGTATGGTTAGTAGGACCTTTTCGATAAGAGGCAGAGTTAATCATGCTAAGTGAAATAGCATATTTCTAAAAGAGATACACTGGATTTATTTCCTATCACACATAACCCATAAGGCTTTTTCAAAGGACACGGACAAAAAAAAATGGATTTGGATGAATAAATGCACTTTTGGCAGCAAACTGTCGTAGGACGTGTGTATTTTGTTTTCGACTACAAATCTGTCTCCGGACGTTAAAGTGACGAATTCTTAAGTAAAGCCATAATAGACGATCAAACTATTTTGAGTAGACGACCATCTAATCTCGATAGTAAGACAAGTAGAAACAAAGTAATTTGCTTGTACTTTTAGACCGAGATGCTCAGTGAGGACCATCGTAACACAATGGTTCATGATCGTAATGGTTCGCTCTACGATGCATTGTTCGCCGATGTCCACAACACTCAATTTCTTCTCGTACTGTTGACAAAGAAGATTGGAGTACAGACGAGAAATAACCTTTCCACAACGCCGCTGTTTAAATTGATTGTTATTGCCAGCTTAGTGTTTTTTTTTTTAAAAGATCCAGGCTCTTGGCTCTCACCCCCGGCCCCGGCTTTGTGAAAATCTATTCAATTTAATATTTAACCACATCTCATAACAAATGGTCAGCTAATTTAAACTATATACTCACGATAACTACTGTATTATAGTTATCGTGAGTTTGGGTATTTAGTGATTAAATACGTTTAGCGCTAAACGAGTTTGAAACATCTTTCTTTGTGTGCCAATCGTTTGAAGATGACAGAAACAGTGTTTTAAATAAATGTTTAACATTACGCGAATTCATTCATTCGTGGTGCAAGTGGATGTCAATGTTTGTGTTGATTGAACCAGAACCGGGTGTTACACTAACGATGTCGAGTTGACTATTGAGCACATGCACATGATGGGTCAAAAAGGGGATACAGTTAGCCTGAATACCCATCTGCTTTGTTGACTGTACACACATTGTACACTAACAAAGTACGGTTTACGATGTTGATTAGGAATTCTAACGAGCCGATTGGAAAGTCTGGGTCGGATGCAAATATTGTACCGACGGATACTATCTTATCAACGGGGAAACACGTTTCTATTGGTCAATTGAAATGTCATGTATACCAAAATGCTTAAACTGGTAGATGTGTTTAATCATTTTGATTTTATTTGAGAATTATCTAGTGATTCGATAACGTTTCTTAAAAAACCTGCTCATCAAAAAGGTTCGTCATAAGTAATAAAACAAACTTTGCTTAGTTCGATCCGTCAAGAAACGCTCAGCACATTTTCTCATAAAATAAGCTTTAAAAAGAAAATGCAGCCCTACATTTTATTTTTGCAGACTCTACGTATACTACTCTAGTAGAATATAAAAACAACAGACTGCAGTAAATTCCTCACTTCAAGTAGTGTTATATATTATTATCTACTTATTTATTATATTGAACCACATAGTCCACTGTGTATTCACGCAAACTGCCCGTTAAGCACCAGATCCTATAACTCCTAAATGCGCCAAACCACTTACGGGTAAACTGTCTTTATTAACATTTTATCGTATAAAAGGATCACATAAGAATCAATGTCCTCTATTTGTAGCTATACACACCTTTAAGACTTAATATAGAGTATACTAATACTTAGTACAGAGCTTAATTATGTTTCCTACGAGAAAATGAGTCATTTTTACAAATATAGTTTACAGTACAACAACCCCATTTTTATGTCCACGCAATCACTGTTCATTCCAAGGTTGCCTGGAAGAGATCGCAGAACGCGATAAGACCGCCCATAAGTTTTGTAGTGTTTTATGTATTTTTTTGTTTTATTTTCTGGTTTACAATAAATTATATACAGGATGGCAATTTAGTCATCTGCATCCGTCAAGGGGTTATTTTACCCGCCATTATAGAGAACTTTCGCCAAGAAACTCTTACTTATCCGATTCGTGAAAAAAAAACAAAATCCTACACAACACAGTAGACAATTTCGATGCTGTTTAGTTTCACAGTAATAGTTATTTCTGTCTGATTATGTAAATAATAATAAACAATATACAGGGTTCATTATCAAACACCAGCCGAATTTAAGAGCGTTTACGACGTGTACGGCATTTCATACAAACTTTCAAGTCCTTGTTTTTCGAGATGAATGAACAGATTTAATGAAACTTCGTACGCATAAGCAGGATAAAAAAGGTCTAAAAAGTTAGTTAAGAACATTTTCGAAAAATAGTGCTACAGCCAAATTAGACCGATTTTAAATTTTCCATAGAAACAGAGATTTCCAGTTATATTTTTATACATAAGACATTTCTAAAATGTTCTATACTAACTTTTTCGACCTAAACGTCAGTTTGGGACGGCTGAATTTTTATTCGTGATTACGATGTTGGTCCCATGGAGAAAGCTGCTCAGTTTAATGGTCTGTACCACACTCTTAAATTTGGCTGGTCTTAGAAGACTAACAATAATACATGTACTATATACCATATCATGTCTATTACATGTCTTTTTTAGTTTAGTGGATTCTAAATAAACTCGATGAGTAACGAATATTTCGATTTATCTATATCCGCCTACGTTTCGTTCTTATACGTTGGCTTGCACCCAAACATGAACAAATGCAAGGTAATTGAGCACTCAACTAATTTATGTTGATGCTGTATAAACGGCCCAACACTAATAACATTATTGCTTCCATATTCTTTGAGTAACATAACTTGGTAATAAAACGTCGCTTTCCACAATGTCATACTCAACTCAAGCATGTCTTTAAAAGCTTCGTTTGTGCTTTTATTTGCCGTTAATGCCTTTATACGAAACTAAGTGGACGTTGAAAATACAAATTTATGTCAAAGCGACGTCAATTTGCTAATAATATGCGGAAAACCGTAAAAGAACAAATAAATTGGAGCGCTTGATGATTACTAATAGGGTAATAAAAATAGGTTGTAATTAAAACCAGACGCATACCACAATATTTTGACAGCTCATGTTTTTTTTAATTTCCAGAGACATTGATAAATAATTAATAGGTTTTCAAAGCATTAATCCTATTTATGAATGTGATCACTATAATGCCACGGACATTAATCAGCAAATACTTAGTGTATGATTATTATAAATCATTCGAAGTGGTAATTGAAAACGTCCACTAATAGACTATTAATTAGGATTAAGCGCGAGTTAACGAATCACCTGTCAGTGAGCGGTAACAGTCGGCTTTGAACTGTGTTTAATGCGCTGCTGATTACGGAACAACTTGCTACACTCTGACAGACAATTGACCCGCGCACTCGACATCTGCGCACCTAACTACGCCTGTTTGTTTAAAAAGTTATAAAACAACATTTAACTCAGTAACAGAGAGTGGGATTAATTACACACGAATGAAGTGTAAACGGTGGAGGATTCACAGTAGTTTGACTAATGAAGCGTGGGCGTAACGATCTTGAGTTTTCAAACAAATGCGCGCTGCCACAGAATGCGACAAGTCACATAACGTCGGTTCACAACTTTACATAATAAAAGCGGCGAGACCATAAACTGTCCATGTAATTGGTCAGAAAACTTTAATTGGCCGTAATGTGTTCTTATAAATCAATTAATACACACAACCTCCTTTCTTGGACTGCACTGATTATATCTTGACTTCTCGACTTGCTCATTGAACTGTATCATTTATAAAGTTTACTCACAAATGTAATAAACTTCACAGTGCTAGCGAATAGTATGCTGTAATATTAGTGTGTTTGTTAGCGGTAATTAAGGTAATCCATCATGATATATTATAGCTCTAATCAGGAGGTTTACTTCTAATCTATTAATTTTGCGTCACTGGATGTACTAAACAAAAATATGAAGGTAAACAGTGTACTTACGAAGGCGAGGAGAGCGAAAACTAGGCCGGAAGTAGTCAGCATGGTGTGTTGTCTTCGACGTGCTCAAGATAACTTGTTGGATTGTAGGTACTGATATTCACACGCGGATGATCTTTCTGACACACTTGATGGACGTCTATCATTTTCAATGACACATGTTGAAATTCAAAACTACATTAATTTGCTGCGTAACAAGCGATTCGATGCATAATTTTCAGATGACATATTATGATTGGTTAGAAGTTTAACAAAACTTATTGGATAATTAAAATTAGCCGGCTTTATAATTTTACGACTAGTAAAATTGCCGATGTATGTCAACGGTCTGTTATACCTACACTCATAAAACATCAAGTCATATGAATCAGATGTAACTGCATAATTATTTTAATAATAAAGCTCTGCAAACAAAGTGCTCAATGTTACACTTTATTTCTACTCTAGACTGGATTATCTCGCTTGTAACGGGGTATAAAAGGTCTACATTTAAATAAACGGGTCCGTCAAAATATTTAGCAAAACCAAAACATACGTAAAATAAATGGAACATAACAATTCGCGTCATAAATTAAATTAATATCCGTGAAGGTTATGCCTCGGAGAGACGAGCCAAAAGTCGCGCAGATATTTAAATAAAGTAATTACTATCGGTGTTACTGGTTACTGGTAATGATTACTTTATTGTTAGTTGTACGCGCTGGCAAGAGTTACGGCCGCTTTGATCTCACTACGTGAATTGAATTTTAAACGACTATTAGCCAAATCCTTGTTGATATCTTTATACGATGGCTTTGAGTAGAATCCGCCACACCGCGCAACGCACTGCATTCGCTCCAATATTATTACTTATTTGCATTCGTCATAACTCCGTATTAAAATTTTGCATAAGTCGGATTGTACATTTTCCTGCATTTCAAGATAATACCATTATATTCATAGCAACATTTACATTCATGAATTTTATTCACATTTATATTTATCCGAAGAACATAGCACGACAGTTGATTTTTAGCATAGATTGTATTTAGAAGAGGAGATTATTAGCAGATACAATCTAAATACGATTACAGGTAAGCAACTGAGGCAGAGGGAACTAGACACTCTAGAAATAGTGTTATTGCTCTTGGTCCGTACTTATTGCTAAGCGCTAGAGATGCGTGGATTACTTTTGCGCCTTATCTGATTATAGGATACACGCATCGTTTTACATTGGTATGTAAAGATAGCGAAACAACGTTTTTTGCCTGCCTACCTACCTACCTCTTCATCTGCCTAGCCTTTTCCTAACTATGTTGGGGTCGGGTTCCAGTCTAACCGGATTCAGCTGAATACCAGTGACAATCAATCATGAGTAACCTGCACAACCCAGTTACTGGGTAATACCACTTGGTATGACTGTTTGTCAGACTTTCGAGCTTCTGACTACCCGTAACGACGGTCAAAGATCGAACGACAGCCAGAGCCAACGGTTTCAAGTGCTTTCCGATGCATGAAAGGGTCTCGGTATGTAAAGATGGTCACCCATCCACGGACCAACCGCGGCAAGCGTAACCTGATCAATCGACCCGTGCGGCTGTTATTACTTAGCCACGGGCCCCTCTCCTGCGTACGTACCTGTAAATGTTTTAGTAGAACATATATCGTTCTATAAGCAGTGCAAGTGGCCGAGTTTTATAAGTTTCCCATGCATACAGAGCACGGTACATATTAAACCTGTATCGCAGGGATCGTAAAGAAGCCGGTGGCGAGGCGCCAAGCTTTCGCACCGCCTTTCATGAAGGTAACTGCGAACAACGTGCATTTTATACTAAATGTTACTTAGGTACTACAAATACGCTCACTGCTCGCTAGCTGAGTAGCTATGCCATCTATCAAATTTAATGTATCACTGCACACTTTGTTGCAACTGAGCTTTCTCAACTAGGTTACTATCTAGGAACGTTTATGAATACGAACTACAAAGTAGAGAATTCATTCAGTTTCCTGAGGTATTGAAATTCAGTGTTAAAGATGTTTGCTCCATACTATGTTGACAACCATTTTAGTTAGTTAAATAAGGCTTTAAAAGGCCTTATTTATAAACTAGCTCAATTTGCAAAAATGATGATGGGTTGTTCACAGAAAGATACGTGAAACAAAATTTGAATTTGAGCTGGGATACCACAAGCTCTTAAAGTTAAGTACTTCATCTCTGGAGAAAAGTGCAATGGGAAAAAATCGAGCCATCTACTGCCTGCTATTACATGAAACCCATTATACCCAACGTATTTTGCTTCTCACGAGCCTAAATTTCAAAGGACAAAGTGTAATGAGCGAATAATGATCTCGTGTAACAATCTAATTTAGTCAATCTGTGGTAGTCCGTCTAAGTAACGCATAGTTGAGGTAGCCTTGATTAACTATTTTGGGCTAAAACCAAACTTCTAAGTCTTTGTCAGATTCATAACAATGCAGTCATTAAAGCGGTTACATGTGCCACCTACCAAATTAAAATGTAGGTCACACAACACTTTGTTGCAATCACATTAGCAACGAAAAATGCATTAGAGACTGAACCACCGCAGCTGTTACAAATTATTGTCGATTGATTGAAGCTATTCAGTATTCAGGCACTTTGCTCGCTTATACAACATTAATATTTCCTAGAATCAATCATGTTTTCAGGTTTTATCTGCAACAAGTGCTGTCTTGCGTCATATCGCACAATGAAGAATGCACTCGATTGACCTTGAATAATGATTTAATCGGTTTTTGCTGCTGAACACATATGCCAATTTTATCTGTGAGCAACGTGTGAGTTCATCGTTGCAGAAAATATTCTTTATTAATCTGAATCATCCGTGTAATAGGATAACGTTAAGATGGATCTGACGTCAGAACTACAGGACATTTCCAATTGAGTGGTGTAGGTGATCCCTATCAATTGCATTTTCAAATAAAACAAATTAACGATAGATCAGGAGACGCCACCCTAACCATAGACAGCGTATATTTTATTATTTTAAGCTTTTTATTGTCTGTGACATGTTTTAAGGCTATAAATCTATTGGGACACTGTCCCTATTTAACCCCGATTTGGTCGCGTGTCGCCACTATTTTTTTTTTTTTTTTTTTATTTAACTATGGCATCTCGCAGTTCATCCTTTATGAGGATGGCTACTGCTTAACCGGACTTTCCTGTGGATGCCTCGAATTAAGGCCTCCAGCCAGGGCAAACAATAACTTAAAAACTAAGCGACAGCGCTAAGGGTAACCCCCTGCGGGGTTCGGACCTCGGCTCAGGGCGTCGCTGGAAGAGGACAGCAAGGGACAGGCTGGATCGGTATTCGTGTCGCCACTAAATATTTCAATTATTGTTATAATGATATTTGTCGAGCTGGCGCGGCCACCATAAATTTTAAGAACCTCAGAGAGTTAAGATAAATGGGCATCTTTCTGTTTGCTTTCTGACCATTTAAACTTTTGAATTGAACTAATCTGTATACCCTTTGATGTAGAAAAGGTTTCATATAAATTCATTGAGGAATGACAAAGATATTAAATCTGTCGAGGTAACACTGTCTATTTATCATATTTTTACGATCGAACAACCATAAACCTTCTTCATACGTACCGATGTATATTTAACTAATAAATTAAATTATACGAACGATTTATTACTAATCAATTATGTATATATCATGTTATTTCGTTTCAGAACTAGAATCTGTTTGACAAGACCACACCTATTTATTTGAAATTAATTGGCTTTAAACCATTTGCTGTTGTATAGAGCAGTGGTGGCACCGCAGAGACGGGGTTCAAGCCCATTCAGGCGCTATATTTTGTGTAAATAATTTCATCACCACTGCTCTCTCATAACGGTGAAGGAAAACATCGTGTAGAAAACGGCAGGTCCTAGAACCAAAAATTCGAAGACATGTGAAATCTATCAACCCGCACTTACAGCCCAGACCAGCCTTCTCGAAGGGAGGAGGCCTGTGGCCCGGCAGTGGGAACATTACAGGCTGATTATGCTTGTTGTTTTAACAGAACAAATTGGGAGCGATGACGTCTTATATCCACTGTATTGCCAACAATAGATCAGTTCATTTCCAATAACATAGTGACACTTGTCTGCCACAATGGGACTGGCATGAAAGCCGCTGCAGTTTACTACCTAACACATGTATGTGTGTAATTTACGTTAATAGTGTTTGAACAATCGGGATTAACGTCATGTCAACATTGGCGACCGTCCAGCCAGAGCCACTAAACATAACAAGTAATGGATGCACCGTGAGATTCGACGGCAAGCGCCATTAGATTTGACATTATACAGGGTGTGTCCGAGGCCTTGTAGCTACATTATATTTTAAACAAAAATATCTCTTACGTTAGACGTTCGCTCTGAATGGTCTGAATGTCTGATGAATCTGATGTTTTTTTTGCAGTTATCTAAGTATTAAAAATATTAATGGCGTGGTGAAGAGAAATGAAATTTAATTAATTATTTTTCGTTGATTGAAACAAATTATCCGGAGAAGTCACGGTGGCGAGACATTTCAATATTTTTTTAAACTGTTTTAAACAACACAACACAACAAATGCATGTAGATAAAAAGATATACAGGATATCTTTTTATCTACATGCATTTACCTTTTAACGCGTGCAAAGATAACAGGAAGCTAAAGTAAATGCTGTCATTGGTTACTCATAAAGCTTTTAGTTTGTTATAAATATTTCAGCGTGACAGATTTACTCAATCATATACTATAATGATCTTTGAACAAGACTTGCTTCCACGAATTAGATTAGTAGAATTTCAGCAATAGCTGAACCAGTTGCTGAAACTCCTGGATTACAGTAATTCAAGATTTATGGCTTCCGGCAGTCCTGAAATCACATGGATTATTTACTTGAAATGAACGATACCTCTGTCCTACTTGGGACTTCGTAGGTATAAGAATGGGTTTAGTAACATTCTACAATGCTCTGAACACGGCTGATACCTACCTCCATAGTTTTATGAGTATTTTATAAAATTTATTATTTCATTTAAAAAAAGTTTTAATATCAGCTTGTGATAAATAACTAAAAAAAGTTTTAATATCAGCTTGTGATAAATAACTTCCTAATTAAATGGTTTTCATTAAACAGGAAATGTCAAAGGTTTTCCGAGGTATTGACGAGGTTGCAGCACTCACAAAATAGTTTAATTATAGGCAAACTTGTATGCAAAATTTGCAAAACTTTCCGTTATTATGGAAGATGTATAATTGTTCATTTGTTCATGACCACAATAAACTGTGGTCACAGAACATACAGCAAAGTACTATTGACATGTTAATAGGACCATTACAAATTTCAGAGAATTACAATGATGATGAATGGCAGTATGTCCGAAATAAAGATGTCCTCTGTCTATGAGGAGGTAGAAGTCATCAACACATAGGGCTGGCAGGAGTTCTGACAAATTAAACATGTAAATTTTCGCTGAAATTGCGAAATTGAGCCAAGATCTATGCTAATTAACACTTTATCTTAATACCGCTAGGAACTGTCCCTCTAAAAGGTCTTCTAAGAGCTTTTGATATGACTATAACTGTTAACAAATACTTTACTTACGAAAATACTCGGCACTAATTAGTGCAAATATGTAACTCGTTCAGTTCCTTGGCAGCCCTAAAGCAGATGTTAATCGACCTTGTAGTAACCCCAATTCGTTGATCACTGATGAAGCTTTTATGGCGGTCTTTTAATAATTTCTTAATGAAAAATTAACACAAGCAGTGTCGCGGATGACGCGGCCAAAAATTGTTGTCGATCAGACAGCAAGATCAACGGACTGTCGCCGACTTTAATTAATGTACTCACTGTTAATTTTGCGCCGGAATTGAAGGGATTCCTTTGGATTTACGGTCTTGTTAATTATTTTGGAAACTGGTGATTAAATGAGTGAATCATATTAATTTGAACAGTTTTTAACTGAAGAAGTAATCAAACACCTTTTCATTTTATGGCAGAGAATGCGTAAGTAATTTGGACTTCATAACGTAGGTGTTTTGATAGTGAACATTATTTATTTACAACGAATTCAGCTAAGCAATTACAATAGTTAAAAAAGTTTTAAAAAGTTGGCAGCAGTCATCCAATAATATTTTGCCCCACTCCCACAGTTCCACCTAACGGTAATTTTATTCGATGCTAAATTGCATCTAAAACTTCACACGAAACTAAAAAAATAGTGAAAACAGGAAGACGTAAAAATAAATAGCAACCGAATGGAAAGATACATTGCATTTAGTGCAGTTTCATGTTACAACCAACATACCGTTCGATTGACGAAAATTAGCCACCTAACACAATCCGCGGGGGCTTCCACCATTAGGTAACGGTTTCTTGTAAACAATTTTACTATGTACTTATCGTTAATTTATCTTGTCCTTTGATATTCGTTTGTTACACGATAGTTACTGATAAGATTAGTGAAGACCAGGCATCCGCAGTGTACGGGACTTTCCAGTTGCACTCCGCTCAACAACCGACTTTGACAGCCGTCAAATTAACATGGGATTGTCATTGACCGGTGCACGATAGTTACATCACTTAACGGAGACTATAATTATTATTGTAGCCGATAATAAATATTAACGGAAATTAAATTATTCGCTTCAAAGCAAACGCTAATACGGATGAATGATTTTGTGAAAGCTTTCGTGGCGCCAGAAAATAAACATGTTGGTTTTGAATGGTTGAATAAAATTAATGTTTCAAATTCTAGAAAGTTTTAGAAGTATCAAAGCAAGTAATTAAACTATAGGATGTTTCAAAATTAGATAAATAATACGTATGTCATTGAAAAAAGTGCATCTTGTTGCACATTACCATAACCAAAAATATATCTATCCAAAAACGCACTTTCAATTTCTAACCAACAACAACACTTCAGTTCTTTATTTAATAAAACTTTTAATTTTAAAATTGAACGTAACATGCACGTGTTTTCCCGGCAGATATGCGTATGCGCTGCTGTAAGTCGCGCGCAAGCCGCGTTGTCGTGCACTACTGGCGCGTAAAGCACGCGTCGCCCGCGCATTCATATGTGGAAAACCGACGAACTCACTGAGTGGACGTTCCCGTCACAGACACACACACACATCCCAACATCTGTCTCACGAGACAAATCACGCACAAACTAAACAAACACTCAACAACCAAGATCACCTATGTTATGTATCCTAAAGAAATGTGGATAAACAAAGTTATTCAATATTTTAAACAACTTGTTAATCGTCTGGGAACTATTTCTCTTGTTATGTAACAATTAAAACAAACACTGTACCTACTACTATGTTGTAAAAGTAAAAAGGAAAACTAAGCAGTGGACCGTTTCCTGCACGCGATGCAGATCGTTTGCGTATTATCAAAACGTTGCAGTAGTTTTAAGCTTAGATTAATGTAATGAATAAAATGTGATTTGAGCACACTCATTTCTGTTATTGAACCCACACCCACACTAGAGTTTAACTTTTCAACATAATTTTCTATAATTTTCCAGCAAAATCTTACTAAACACTGCAGCGGAGAGGTGTACATTTTATTTAGTTCGCAATTGCATTGTAACTTATTACCTTTTGGCGTCAGGCTGCTTTAGAAAAAGCGTTTTTGTTGCTTGCATGTTATGGAGAATTATATACCCGTAGTGTTTAATATTTTTTGGCAATAGTAGACATTATTGACGGTGGCATTTTTCAATAGGCAGCGATAGAGTTGCTGTTTCGAAGCCGGTAGGAATCGTGTTGTATTAAAGTCTTCTTGATTAACCTTTAAAAACAACCAATCGACGAAAAAACAGCCAATCTCTCAATTTATTTCCCGAATCTCGTTGTGTCACGAACTCTATACTAATGCATCCGACATCATAGCTACTGAGATTCAATTTCGTAACGCTAGTGCTGAATGTACTGATTTATGTAACTGGTCAACTCCATAGCGCTTGTGAACCCGACACGTACATCTATTTAATAAAAAGGCTTTCATCTTTTAAAAGTGTTGGTGAAAATCCACTTTTTTTCTTTTATGGTTGTTGTTTCATTTGGGTTCCCGCCAATAACATTGGAAGTTTTTCCACTAGCCTACAGAAGAAGTTTACTTCTTACGTTAGGCTAGTATTCACTACTAGCCTAACTTCTTCATTAAGAAGACCTACGTCTTTAGAAGAAAACAAAAGGTCTCAGGCTGTTTGCCTTTTAATTTCAATCCATAAACATTCCTTTAAAATTACATCATGGATGGGTTCTGTCATTAATAGGGTAAAGCATTACGTCATTTATAGGGATACCGAACACAGTCTAACTGGATGTAGCAGAATTGATAATACTAGTATTTTACATGGAGCGACTACCTATCTGACCTGCACAAGTCCACAACACAGAACTACTGGGTAATGCGATACCCCTTGGTAACACTGGTTGCCAGACTTTCGGGCTTCTTACTACCCATAACGACTGTCAAAGTTCTACAAATGCAGCCGGGGCGCATAACGTGCTTTTCGAGGCACGGAGAGGTCTCGATAAGTAATAGACGGTCACCCATCCGTGGTTTGACCTCGGTAAACGTAGCTTAACCTAGCGGCCGTGCGCCTGTAATTAATAAGCCACGAGCCCCTTTGAGCTCAAAAAGCATTTCCCTAAAAGAAAAAGTTTAGGTCCAAACCCACGAGACTCGCGCTCTGCAAATATTCATTTGTGTTTATACAAGTGTCCGTCATAACTCTGAAAGCTAGAAACTCCATCAAATACACCGCCTATTACGTTGTTTGGACATGTTTATTGAGAACGTATACTGTTCAATCTAATTTCATGTCACCTAAGAATTATTTTACGTGTTACTGTGAAGGGATCAATTTGGCGCCATCGTGAACATAAATTCATATTCATGTGTACAAACGCTAATGTATTGTACAATACTTTACACCCATCACATAAAACTCAAGAGATCATGTACCGGCCGGATTTGACACCAATTATGGTAATTATTATACCATGTATTATTTATGAGTAAATGCTATTAGAACCACAATAGGGATGATAATTCAAATTCAAATAGCCTTTATTTAACAGACTTATACTAATTTTACAATGTTCATTTTGAACATGAAAAATCAATAATGGCGAACGCCAAACAGGATAAAATAGAGACCATAAATTATTATGGTCTCTATTTTTATTTTGACCCTGTTTACACCCTTATGCTCAATAATGTCGTGTTACTTTTTACTCTTTCCTTTTCTCCATTTATTTTCATCATTTATCATTTATTTTCTCTGATTTTACGTGTTTACACGCGCATGCTGTGGTCTCCTTTCTTAGTGGATACCTACTCTTCACAAAGAACACATCCTCCAAATTTCATGTCTCTAGGACCAGCGGTTTAGGCTGTGCGTTGTATCGGTCATTTTTTTTTTTTTTAACAATGGCATCTCGCAGTTCATCCTTTATGAGGATGGCTACTGCTTAACCGGACTTTCCTGTGGATGCCTCGAATTAAGGCCTCCAGCCAGGGCAAACAATAACTTAAAAACTAAGCGACAGCGCTAAGGGTAACCCCCTGCGGGGTTCGGACCTCGGCTCAGGGCGTCGCTGGAAGAGGACAGCAAGGGACATGCTGGATCGGTATTATTATTAGTGTTTAGGGGCGAATTTAAAACTACAGGCTCAGCTGCGCGGGCTGGCTCGAGCAAGGGTCGGGGCGGGCACGGTGATGGTGCGGGACGTCGCGACGGGCCTCGGCGGCGAGGACGGAAGGACGGATGTCTGAGCTTGTGTTTGTGATGTCGTCTGAGAGTACTAGTGGCCTTACTGCTCTCCTGGAGGAGGGTAGTGGTGTCGTCGGGGATAGTGAGGGTATGCCTTGGTCGGCGAATCCTACTTATGCGGGAGGGAGTGTATCGGGAGGCCGCCGCAATCAGGGGATTGGGGTGCTTTATGGCAGAGTCAAAGAAGCGCTTGGAGAGGCGTTTCATGAACTGCTGGATGGTGGGGATTCTGAGATCTAGATGCGACTCACATTTCGGACATAGAAGAGGGCTCCCGTGACCTTTCGGAGGAAACGGTTCTGGAGGGTTTGCATTTTTTGTATCGGTCAGTCAGGGCTTTGAATTTTATACAGACTGGTGAAATGAAAAAATATTGAGATAAAGGAGATCATTCCCAACAAAAAATCTTTCTACAGCATGGCCATATTTCAATTGCCCTAAAAGTTATGAATATTTTTGTATACCGAGTTCTTCTACAATTAGATTAATTAAAAAAAAATGTCATATAAAACAAACTGTCTTGTATTATTGCTAGATAATGTATCAGCACTACAAAAGTTCTATTGCGGCTTTTTTTTTTTTTTTTAAGGATGGGAAATCATCAAATGACCCCTCCCGCTCTAGGTGGAGCGGAAGGGAGTGTCAGACTCTTACTGACTAAAACCCATCCGTGTTCCTTCCTTAGCCCTTTATATTCCGGGGCAGCGGTAACCCTTTCGGACAATCCCGCTGCCCCGGCAGGCTTCGGCCCTGACGGGCCCCTCCGTTCAATGCTGACTGAATTGCGGCTCTGGGTATCATTCAAGAGCAGTTAATTTTTCTTCCAAAAATTTTGAAGTTCTGCCATAATTATTTCACACTTTAAAAGCGTTGGAAAACTTGGAAATGACCTCCTTTTTCTCCCTATTTCGTTTGATCCACGACTTTTTGACTATCCTGTATATATAGATATGTGTATTCATTGTTGGAGATCCCAAATAAATAAGTAGACATCGGTACCTAAGGCTGATATCACATTACGAACGCCGCGTGATGAGTTTGTTTTGCTTTCCAGTAGAGGGATTATAATTAACATGGTTATATTTAGACCTTCATAGGAATATGTATGTCTAAATTAGGTATAGTGTATGATTTCTTACGTATCTTATTTGGTAAACAAACATGGCACGAAATCACGAGTTTATACATCAATCACACACTTTATGTTAGGTAAGCACGTCCTTTGAGTTAGGTATGCACGCCTGCATCTTAGTAAACATTGTATTGAAATTACCTACTTCTTATTTACTTTTTATTTAATTAATTTACTCAAAATAGAAATCTCTGTATGCCATGTTTGTTTACCGAATGAAAAACAAAAGAATAACACACCTATCATAATATCACGCCTTAATTCCCTGAAGGGTTGAATAGAGGGGCACTACCTTTAATAATAGTATACCCACATTTCGCCAGAGCAGCGGTGGCCCCAGTGGTGGTGGTGGTAGTGTGTGACTTACGAGTTTTAAGTCGTAGGTTCGAACTAAGACAGGCCCGTGGCTAAATAAGAACAGCCGCACAGGTCAATCGGTCAGGTTAAGCTACGCTTGCCGCGGATGGTCTGTGGATGGGTGACCATCTTTACATACCGAGACCGAGCCGTTGGTCCCGGCTGTCATTCGTGGATCTTTGACAGTCGTTACGGGTAGTCAGAAGCCCGAAAGTCTGACAACCAGTCTTACCAAGGGGTATCGTATTACCCAGTAACTGGGTTGATGAGGTCAGATAGGCAGTCGCTCCATGTAAAATACTAGTATTCAGCTGCATCCGGTTAGACTGGAAGCCGACCCCAACATAGTTGGGAAAAGGCTAGGCAGATGATGAGCTCTCAAAATGGTAAAGAAAAACATTGTGATGAAACCGGCATGCTCTAGAACCAAAAAATCTAAAACATGTGACATCTACCAACCCGCACTGGTTCCGCATTGTGGATTACGGCCCACTCCCTCACAGAGAGGAGGCCTGTGTCCCAACTGAGGGAACATTATAGGTTGATTATGCACGTTTCGCCAGTTATAACCTCTTCTTTTAAAAAAACTTTTAAAATATTAGTGTCATGCAATAATATGATGTTATGGCAGACGAAAATGATAAGTCGGCAATAATAGGTAAAGGGAACCGTAATACTAACGGAATACTACATTATATTGTTATTTATAGTGGATCATAAAATGGCTAATTCAGTCATTGACATAGATTCTGGGTTAGTGGAATGGTATAGCATATTTCATAGTAGTTTATTTATATGCGTATATTTGTATAACGCGTGCGCGTTTGCGTGTTTTTGCGGAGTCCGATAACTCTGACTTTATCGTAAAATTCGTGAACAGATTGGTAACCGATCACGGCCTTCTGCATTTACGGTAGTTCATAATACGCCATTATAGTAATTTAATTTATGAATATATGAACCAGGATGAAAATATTGACAGTATGATAATTCGGTATAGTCTCAGCATTTACAGTGCACTTCAAAAGTTAGTTGACATTTATCCACATTAGCTGTGATGCCACATTATGATTTAAAATAAAAAAATATCCGGTACCTCTAAGGGATTACCTGACTATTTTTTATGTGTGTTTGTGTGTCCGTGTGTGTGTGTGTGTTTATATGTTTGTTGCTACTTCACGTGGCTGGACCAATTATGATAAAATTTTGTATGGAGGTAGCAGACACACTGTATTAACATATAGCCTTTTTATCTCGATATTTCCACGGGATTGAAACTTATGCAATAAAACGTTGTAGTATAGTTTCAGTTCAAACTTTTGAAAATAGAGTTTGAAATCATAATGTGGCATTGCAGTTGAAGTGGAAGAATTTCAACTATCTTCCAGAAGGCACTGTACTTTTTAATTTTCCTCTCACTGGCCTGTTATGTAATCTGTACTATAGATAAGCTTTACACCAGATTTTGCTTCAAAGTCACCCAAATCTCGGTAGTGATGCGAGGTTAGGGTGGCTTGAACAGTTATTATAATTAACTAGCTGTTGTTCGCGACTTAATGTGCGATCCAGGACGAAAAGTAGCCTATGTCCTTCTCCAGGTCATGGTCTACCCATGCGCCAAATTTCATCCAAATCCGTTCAGCCGTTTTAGCGTGAAAGCGTAACAAACAAACAAACAAACTTACTTTCGCATTTATAATATTAATTAGGAAAAATAGCAGTGATTGTTGAACAGTCAATCAAATTCATATTTTAGACTTTATGCTAATGAATATGGTGCCTAATCCACGGATTAATTAGAATTCTAAATTGAGTCAACAAGTGTCCTGTAACACCTGATTTAATTAAACATTTATACACAAAATTGCCCGCTTCAAACTATTAAATATTGTACAATATCATAAACAGCTCATAATATTTACATTATCGCTAATAAATAAGAGATTACAAGTTCTGTTCATTTGGATAACTTAAATACCACGTTTCTAGGAATAACTGTCAGTGGCGCTGCAATTATGTATCTATTACAAGTGTTATCTTGAGGCTAAATGCTCAAATGATTGACGGTTACCAACCGGCAATTAACGCGAATGTGTGTACAAATGTTGAGCTGCACCATTTGCAAACTGTCATAGAAATGCCTCTTGGGACTAATTAGCCTGTAGCTCTACGTCTAGGGTATTCCGATCATGTCGTCTCAGATCTCAGCCCGAGGCTAGCTACGTAAAAGGGGATGGAATGTAAGAAATCCCTGCACTTGCGTTGCACCTATTCTATATAAAGTTCTGTTAACCTCATTGTTTGCGTGTAGGTGTTTCAATGCTTCGTTATATCCGAAGTAAAAGCGGCAATGTATTGCGCACTTTGTAAGGCTTTTATCTACATTACTATAAATAGAAGCATTATCTCAGACGTGATTAATTTTAAGAAGCTTTAGACGCAACCTTCCGGAAGCCTATTGTTGCGCGAATATTACTTTAGTTGGTCTATTATGTTCATAACGATGGTGACTTTCTTATAAGCAGCAATGTAATTTAATTTAGATCTTAAATGATGGATTATAGGAAAGTATACTTAATTCATCATTTAAAATCTGAGTTAAAAGATATCCAAGCAACAGATAGAAATCCAATCCATCATTATTAGCGAATTTGAAAAGATGAGAATTCGTATATCATAAAAAAAATCTGTAAGTATTATTCTTTTATTTCCAAACTTCCATTTCGCATTGCGTATTTTTTATAAGGTAGGTACCCAGTGTACTAAGCCACAAAATAATGTTTTCCTTTATTTTCAAAAGAGGTTCTTCTGACCTTGTTCCTCCTCCTCCCAAACATGGTCACAAGGGTCACAAGGGTCACAAATTTGGGAGTGAGGAATATTCTACCTTGTTCCTCCACCATCAAAGAGTTTTTAATTTTATGCTAGGTAGATTATCACATTTTGGCGATTAAGTGATTATTTACCACGATTTTCCTAATAGGTAAATTTTAGTATCTACGTTTATATATAAAAGCGTGTCGGAATAGGAAACTGTCTCGCTGCCCGGGGCGTTGGGTGGCGTTAATCTCTGATCTCTCGCATACCGACTGGCGCCGCCGGCTTCCGTCACTCGACCGACAGTTTCACTAGCTCACTAGCTCACTTGCTGACCGATACAAGCCAGCATATACTTACAAAGACAAAAATGTCATATTATGCACGAAGTAAGGGACATTGACGTGCATACTGTTACCATCAACTCAGCTCATACTTTTAGAACCACTACAATGTAAAAAAAAACAGGTGTTTCATACATTTTGAGGTGGACTTGGACTTTTTATTAAAAACTGCATTTTTTTTAATAACCTACAAATTTTACGGTTACAGTTTCCGCATCGTTATCCCTTACACCATGTACACACATCAAGCTAAACATAACCAGTATAAGCTGACTTCTGATTGTACGAAAAACCTATACATTGCGAGGTCAGCTAAAACTGGAAATGTACAGCTTGATGTGTAGCCGTGTGTACATAAAAATGTGTTCGGGCGGAAAACGTGGTTTCACTATAAGTTTTCCCTTTAGTTTGTGATTATGGTAAAGTATTCACAAAGGTCACAAATCACGGCCAGTGACAAACAAAGATCTATGATTTACAATACTAGGTATTGTTTGTATCTAATTTCCAACCTTGGCTTCCACTTTATTATACATTCTCGTCAGAGGCAGAATATCATCAACGCGATGATACTTACATAAACCATCCTGCCATCTGTACCTAATGCCTATCAGATTTTTTTTCACAAAAATCGTTCATTCAGATTGTGCGTAAATGACTCGCAAAACGGTAAATGAAAACATGTTTAGGAAACCAGCATGTCCTTTTTTTGTTTTCGACGGGGCGGCATTGTCTAGAACCAAAAATTTGGAGACCGTGATACCTATACATATACCAAACCGGACTGGATCCACGTGACAGCCCACTCCCTTTCGAAGAGAGAGGGCCTCTGTCCCATCAGTGGAAACACTATAGTATTAGAATAGTCTGTTTTCATCCCGATAGTATGTTCCCGTGGGATTATTTCCGACCTTTAAGCGGGCGAAATTTAGTCATTGTAGCTTATTAAGGTATTGCTAAAGAACAATACGCCTACTAATTAGAATCGATTGATTAAGAACAATAAATTCCGTACGCAATACAACTAATCTCAATCAACAATTTCACCATTACAGTACTTTATTATATTATAAAATATAACTGAACGCATAAAACCGATTAATTGCAATTTAGTTAATTAAATTACTGCAAATTCTCGATATAAGCACGAATAAAGCTTTCGAGTTCAAACACGACACCGCTAAGTAGGACTTGCTACTTATACTAAGTAATTATTTAAGTTTAAAGTTGTTAATCATGTCGCTAGAGGTGTTAAATTATAAACCTCTCTTTATTTTTTATTACCTCTCTAGCATGGTAGGCCATTTTGTTCGCATCTCTATTATTGTGTCAGTAATGGAAACCTTTATCAGTTAAAGGTCAATTAGAGCTTTTATAATAATATGCGTTAACTCTGCTGATTTTTATAGCTAAGTGTTTATAGCTAAGAGTTTTACCGCTAACTAAAAGTTATTAATTTGAATCGGAAGTTGAAAAGTCAGCTTTAAGTTTTCGGAGGCCTTTGTCGAGTATAGTATATAATAATGAAGATGATGATCCAAGTTCACAAAAAATATTTGGTTGAGATTAATCTGCGTCTTGTTAAGGTACGGTCTCAGAGCAGTAGTTTTAGGTTACTTTTACAAAATTATTTTGGGCTACGTAAATAGTTGAGGTTTGCCATTATATAGGTACTGGGCTGTCACTAACTACTCTAGTCGGCATACTTCAATCCGTCAACAACTGCTACATTTAGGTATACCATACCCTTTGCCTACGCTAGCTGAGCGCCATTGTGTTGGGTTTTTGAACTGTAATTTACTGCTAATAGTTGGACACTTTTTTAACTTTCGCCTCTTAAGAGTCAGTTCTCCTTACTTCTAATCTCCATGGACTAAAGGCTAGTGACAATGACAAAAGCGTGTCAGCTTGACGACAACACGAGGGCAAAGTACCGTACGCAAACAGCCACAACGAACAGCCGCCACACGAATCATTATCACGTAATAAACAATACACGAAATAATTTACGATTACGGCGTCCTTGTGCCACAGTGTTTCAACGATTGAGTAGTTTATAGAGCGCTGAAGCAGACGGCACCAGCTCGCTCAATACCCAATAGACAATTCATCTAGCTTTATTGCGCGCTCAAATAGTGCCACCTATGTGTGTCGAAAACAAATGTTGCTTCAATGCTACATAGTCTGCAAAATTGGCGTTTCTATGTAGCCTAACGATTATGTCACAGCTCTGAATGCACCTTACTACAATACCGTGTTCATATCCGAATGGGATTGACAAACTGAGCGGAACAAAACAAGCTATACACTGTTCTGTATGACATCAAATACTAAACATAGGAACTAATCATAGTTTGCCCGTGACCGCTAGACCGATATAAAACTTCATAGAATAGCTAAACCAAAGGAATTTTAACAAGTGGTTAGGTATTTAGATAGTAAAAGATTTCAGGGCCAACTGACTCATCATTATATCAAACCGTATATTTATATATTTGTACCTAAACAGGCGCTTCTGCCTTGATCCGTACAATACTTAATAGTAGACGAAAGGACATATTGGGATTCCTAATAAAACTATTCGTGACCGTGATACCAATAAAAGCGTGTGAGGAGGATGCTGTAAGCCACCATTTTCCAATAACCCATAATCTCCATGTGCAATGGAAGCCTTTAAAGGAGTTAGAAAGGTAGTCAATTATTTACCGAAACTATGACGAAATCTGATAATTGTTAGCTTTGCACTCATGTCGCCGCCGATCTAAGTAGACATTTTGCAGAAACGTGATCTGCCTGCAGATATGATAAAATTGGTCCGACAATTTGCATTCGTAAAGTGACAACTATAAGTCATAAAAAAAAAACTATATTTAGTAAATAAAAGGTATCCTTTAAATTACGAAAAGTAAAACTTGAACAGCAGAGATTAGTTAAGAATATAAATTTAGACATGTATTGAAGAGATATAGTTTCGCAATAAGCATCGAATTTTTCAAAACACAATAGATTACTCAAATAAATTCATGTAATAATCTCGAGTGCATAATTTCATTATCATCATCGTCCACAGCCTGACTTCACCCATCGCTGGGCATAGGCTTTCCTATGTTTGTGCCAATCTCCACGTTCCTATGCCAGCCTCACCCAGGTTTTATCAATTTTCCACTGACCAAAAAGTTTTACAGTGAACCACCCGTGGATAGGTTTCCAACTTTCTTTTTCTAAGCCAGAAACCTTTTTTTACCAAAAAAAAACAGTCAGTATCACTAGTTTCAAAGAGACCTCCCTTATTGACACCATTGAATGTGCCGATACCATTATCAGTACTTTTGATCTATAAAATAGGATAACTTACCTTGCACGTTCCCTGAACACATATCGCGCGGAAGCCTTGTCGGGTGCAGGGTGTTCCGTCAGCGACAACCGATAATGATGCGTAGAACTGCTGCCCCAGAGGCCGACAGTTCAACGTACATGGTGCATTCCCTAGACAAATAATACTTATTAATTCCTTTTTGTGCTTTTTTTATATATTTATAGAAAATTGCTGCTGCGCACATTTTTTTTTTATTACTAGCTTTCCACTCTAACCTGCACTATGCCTACTGCGGCACAAAACTTAAAAAGATAAATTGCTAGGGGAAATAAAGACTTTCTGAAGTTTACTTTCAATCCTATGTGGGTCTCTATCTACCTTTGGGGGGTTCCGGAATTGGTCTTTTAAGAGGAACCGAGACCACCCTATGTGCTAATGGTGATCACCGGAGTGGTTTTAGCGAGGTAAAAATCGCCGACCCTCCCCGGAGGTCGGGTGCCTTTGGAAGATTTCCCGCTGACAGCAAAAAAAAAATAGTAAGGTCTCTATCTACCAAATGGAAATAAGTGGCCTGTCCACAGTAAGTATGATGACGTTTAAAATATGAAACAGGCCCAAGACTAATGAACACAAGTTTCGGAACCGCACAGGGATCATAACACTGACACCAATAGGTTATGCCTACAATTGATTGCCGTTCTCCTGTTTCACAAAATATAGAGATATTGAGAACCTCGTTAGAAACAAACGAGGTATAATTTACAATGTAGGGTACGATAATTACAGCGTCAGACAACTAATGATACAGACCAAAAGTGCTTATTGTCATTTACAGGACATATCATTAGGAAAGAGGCGTTAGAATTTATTAGGAGTCGTCGACGATTCAATTTTATCGCCGTCGCCGATACATAAAACATGTAGCAATTCTGACAGATTATTGGCGCGCAAATTGACAGAACAAGCGTATCAAATGCGCAGACAAGCGATGTAATAACTTAGATTAGCTGTCCACACACAATTACTATGCGTCGTCTTTTTCGTCACGACTGTAATGTTCCTGCAAATTGTTGTTCCTTGTTTTTTCAGAGTGGATCAAGAAGTATGGCGAGATAAGATTTGGGTCAATAGATTGAAAAGATTTATTTTGTTCCTTCCATTCTAGAAGATTAAGAAAAACACAAGTGAAGAAACAATATTAAAATTTTAGCAATGAAAAGGGTTTCGTTCAAGTTCAAATACTTTGTTTTCGCTTTAGCATACTTGTAAACTTGTAATATTTATTATTTCCAAAACATTTGTCTAAGAAAGCCAACCTGTAAGGTACTTTACTGAATGCTAATGAAAGCTCCTAGTAATAACTCGTGTGGTAGGAAAACTCATTACCAACATTGCCTTGAAATTCGCAACAAAATGGATTATTTCCACTGGCCACCATCACCAAAAAGTCTCCAATTTTACAACATAAAACAGAATGTAATAAAAATTAAAAGAAAATCAAATAATTGAAAAGAAAATATAAATCAACCGCAGATTGGATTCATCGGCATGCGCACCAGTCACACACATCTTTTCTTTACACGCAATCGTAAAAATTGCAAAGTTATCGAAATACTACTAACCATCGATATAAGGTACCCAGGTGTAGAATCTTCCTCGGAATGGTCTTCTGTCAAACGCCGCACATTGCGCAGCTCGGCTACTTTTTGCTCCACCGGGACAGGGCTACAACAAAATACAATACATAATCCCTCTAATTTATAAACGTTGCATATAGTTAAGAGACGTTTAAACGTCAACAATGAAAGATTAAACAGACGCTAATCATTACTTAACTTTAAGCACCGTTTATAGCAGTAAATCACCAAGTTTAGTGGACAACTGTATATAGTTTATCTTACATACTTAGGTCATTATGTAAGTACCTAAACGATCATGTAACATGACAACAACAGCAACCAATGTGATAGGTAGGTACAACCCATTTGGTATACAACAATATTTTTTATAGTCAAACTTATACTTATTTATTAAATTATTTTTATAATTTGATTTCGTGAGGGAAAAAAAATAATGTTGATGCTTTCATCATTATTTTTCCCCAAAATATTGCCAAATAGCCAGCCATCTTTTACTCGCACCCTCAAAACCTTCCTGGTATTGTGGGTGTCGTTGCGTATTCTTTAGGCTGAGTCTAAATAAACTTTTCGCCAACGTGTCTTTGTGTCATTCACAGCACCCTATTTTGTACTCCATTAACTAGAAATATAGCTGTCGTAAAATAAACAACAATACTGAGTCCCCAACATCGAATCTTATTCCGGTGTCCCGGAAAAGTTGAGGCCACACAAAGAAAATAAAATAAAAGGGGTAGAAATACAAATGATAACGAGGCTCTTATCATCATTCAAGTCAAGAACAGAGGTTACCCTGAGTGTCTGAATAGTCTTCTCCTCGTCAATTTCGATAACGACGACTACAAGAGACATGATTCCCTTGCGTGTGGCCCTATTGCCCTATAGCCCTATAGCTCTATACCTAGGTACATTATTTGCCTGACAAAAGTTGGGTTTTGTGTCTGACGAACAATCTAAATTAAAGCTATATAAGTACAGTGGCCTGCAAAAGTAAATTGACATTCTTTCACTTCAGCTGTGATGCCACATTAAGTTTTCAATAAAAAAAAATATCAGATACTCCTAAGGGATTACTTGATTATTTTTTATGTGAAGTCAAAGGTCAATAAAAACCAACCAAAAAATATTGATTCGTCAATAAAAACGTTAAGCAGTTCAAATATTTGGATTACTAGAATTTTAAATCAGCATGTGGTGTGTCACAGCTAAAGTGGAAAATTTACAACTTACTTTCAGAAACCCAATAAGCTGTGGGCCAAAATAAACACCACGTGGAGCCCTGACACAGGTAGAAGGCGTCGCGGCAGAGCTCTTAGAAGATGGCGGGACGAGCTGGACAAAACAATCGACCAGTGGTCTTCTTTACCCTGGATCGCAAGACCTGGAAGTCATGGGGAGAGGCCTTTGCCCAGCAGTGGGTTGATGTAGGCTAACAGGTACAGTAACTTTTAGAGGCCACTGTACCTATTTGCTTATTTATATGTCAAAAAACTTAATGATCGATACTCCGGTTCTGTATTTTACACCTTTTTTTTTAGTTTATCTATCAGTTTATCGACAGTGATTTGTAGTCTCCAAAGCCTTACACCTAACTATGGCAGAAACTATAAAAATAGTATACTCGTGCCAATATTGTGGCAATTGGCTTCAGCGGGGATAATTTTTCGATAGGACGGTACCGTGTGGCAAATAAATATATAAAATTAACGATGATGCTTTTGATATTGCAATAGGGTTATTGCAATATCAAAAGCATCGTCGTTAATTTTATATATTTTATTCACACATATATAAATAAAATTGCACAAGTCTGCACAACTACCTACAACAGCAATTTGCAAAATTACTCATCCCCGAACAGAACTAACAAATCATCATAGTAATACTCCTCCGCCACCTCTGACCCACGACCTTTGACAAACAACTTGGCCAGTGTCAAGACATTACACCAAGCAAACACTGTAAAATCAAAATTTACGCCGTCCGCGACAAAACAAATTGAATAGTACAATGCTAATCAAGGAAACGTTTACGATAGACTTGCTCGTAAATCAGTTTCAGTACCAATATGCCCGTATTAAGTGCTTCAGTAATAAAAGCCTTTATTAGTGCAAAGCAGTCGAACAAATGATTGAGGGTCATTACTCATATTTTATTGACGAATGCGTGAGAAATGTGAATAGAAAAGCTATTTGAATGGAACATGTTCATTAGTGAATCAACCAAAAGCTAGTCTATGTAAACAATGGTTCTGGGTCGGTGCAGTTGCGATTACTTTAAAAGCATATATTATTGCCTTTAATTGCAGAAAAAGCAATTAGAAGAACACTAAAGCGGAAAAAAGCATTACAGAGTGAAATAAACTTTTAGTAGTGCCCCCTTAACTCGAGAAGGTTTAGAACATAAGTGCTTAACGTGGGCAGTACCGCCCCTTCGTGGGTGTTTGAGGCTTTCAAGGGGCAGTAGAAGAACTAGGAAAAACTATATAGTTATCCTTATTTACGACTATATCATATGACACATTTAGCTATAATCGTAGCAATAGCTGTTTCAGTTTCTCGACAAATTATGGTAAAAAAAATAGAGGGCTTAAGAAAAAAAACAACATTCTCAAAGTGGGCAAAATAAGGTTGAGAACCTATGGTTTATACGAATACTTCAGAGTCAAAAATACTTATTTGGGTTCTGAAATTTTAATTAAATATTTATGATTATAAATCTGTTGTCAAATCTCATGCCAACTATGTCATTTTTTGATCACTATGACAACTTTCAACTAAATAACTTGACATGATATTTGACAACTGGTCCGATGTTGCAAGAATGCTGCACCGGAGTTTAATATAAATTGAAGTACAATCTCATATTCTGTTTAGTTTATTTCATTACTACACTCAAAACAATTTCTTAACCACATGTCATTCCTCCTTTACACTCAAACAACTTCGTAACCACATGATGGAGTGCATTTAAATAGCCTCCGGCATACCCTAGACAGTAAGCCCGCTACCACCTAGCTGATTGGCAAATATTTTTACCATGCAAATCAGCCTACAATGTTCCCACTGCTGGGACACACGCCTCCTCTCAGTGAGAGAGAGCTTGGGCCGTAATCCACCACGCAGACCCAGTGTAGGTTAGTACACACATCAAAAGTGTCTAGGGATCAAGCATTTTTATGCGGATTTCTTGAGATTGAGATGTGGCTTTGTAATAAATTTATGATTTTATAAATTTATATGGATCCTTTTTGGTGCATTTCATAATTTGAATCAGGAACTGTGAATCAAATTCGAGTAAAAGATGAAAATCAGCTGTCAATATTTTCCCTATAAAAACATACAACGCATTGAAGACATTATTAGTGCTACTGTTTCCCTACTACTGATTAAAACCAACGTTATTATGGAGCGGCGACGTCATTTAAGCAGGGAAGAAATGCTCAGAGCCGTGGGAATGATAGAAGCTGGTTCCCGGCAACGTACTGTGGCTTTAGCTCTGAATACAAGTCAGAGTGTTATCAGTCGACTTTGGACACGTTACCGAAGCACTGGTACCGTGGCTGAGCGCCATGGAGGACGGTATCGCTGCACCACACGGAGACAAGACCGATACATTCAAATCTTAACTCGAAGAGCTCCAACAATAACCGCCATGATGTTAGCCGTGAGGCTTCATCACTCTTCAGGGAACTTAATTAGCGACCAAACAGTCAGAAACCGCTTGCATGAAGTGAACCTTCATTCCCGAAGACCGCTACGGGTACCACCTATAGCAATGCACAATCGTAGGATTCGATATCAATGGGCTCTTGAACACAGAAATTGTACAGAAGAACAATGGCGTTTCGTGTGCTTTTCTGATGAGTCTCGTTTTGGTATGAGACCGGATACAAGACGTATACGACACTGGAGAACCCCTGGACGCCAACAGCGATTAAAATCCTGCCAGGAAGTCCATCCTTATAGTGGTGGAACCATCATGGTATGGGCGGGTATTTGGATCGGCGGAAGAACTGAGTTGATTTGGATCAGAGGCAACCTCAACGCTCAAATTTATGCTGAGACGATTGTATCAGACGTCATCGTTCCTCTACAAGTGCAAATCGGTCCCTTATTTCAGTTAATGCATGATAATGCACGACCGCACACCGCAAGAGTTGTAAGACAGACTCTCGCCGCAGCTAACATCGATGTCCTGCCCTGGCCTGCTCAGTCGCCAGACTTGAACCCGATTGAGCATGCATGGGATATGCTACAGAGAAGAGCTCTGCCGAATATGGAGGGTATCCAGTCGCAAGAAGACCTTTTTTTGTTGTTGCAACGAACATGGGCGGCCATTCCACAGCGTGATTTGGATGAACTCATTTTGAGTATGCCAAACCGATGTTCTTGTGTTGTTAGTGTTCGCGGTAGAAACACGGATTATTAATTGTTTAAGTTACCCAATAAAATTTTAAAGAAAACTGTTATTTCAGTCTTTTTTTCGAACTTTTGTGTTAGTGGTTCAAATGTCAAAAATCCCTTTATTAGGAAAATGGCAAATTTCTTTATTAATGCAAAGGTGACTTGGTTTATCGTTACTGTGACAAATGAAAACACTTTATTTGATGAATCCTTAAAGAAAATTTTAATTAATATCAATCAGGAGAAAAGTTATTGCAAAAATATATGTTGATCCCTAGACACTTTTGATGTGTGTAGATGTCACATGTCTTCGAATTTTTTGTTCTAGGACATCCCATTTTTACCATGGGCATGAGCTAATAATTCTCAAATAGTTCATCAACACTTGCAGAAACTCCTCACGATAAAGTCATCATTACCTTGCGTGGCTCAATTTATTTTTACTACATTAAATATATATAAAATTCAATGTAGTGAATGAGCGTAGGTACCTACCTACGCTCATTCACTACATTGAATTTTATTAAAACCTATGGGCACTATTTGAAGCAGGACATTATGAAATATATCTTACAATATGATTACACTCGTGGTATCTCTTGTTGACTCCCTGGCAGTCTGGCTCGTGTGTTTGTCTCGTCACTCGAACTGTGATCACAGGTGGAGCGATGCTGCTGTTGTCCAATGGTGGAATGATTCTGTAACAACGACATGTAGATTCAATATCTTAGAAATAACAAAGTTGACCAGTTCTTGCTGTTGACAGTTTTGTCTAGGTAAGGAGAATTTAGGTTTTGTAGGTGAAGTATTTTTTATTTTGGAACCTAATGAGTGATTTTAGTAACATATCTACAATGAATCGTAGCATAAGCTGATGTTCTTTACCTTTTTCTACGAAAACTAAGTATATCATAATCGAAGAAGAGATTTTAGAGAAAATAATGGTGCTCGTTGTTTACAATAGACTAAACATTTGGTAACTAATACAAAAAAATGGTATAAGCACGATTTCTGTTTCAGTCTAATTTTCTTTTTCTACTAGAATAATAAATCAAACTCGAATATGTCAATATTAATTAAAAGTGATAAATCTAACATTATAATTACGTTAATATTTCATACAGAAAATAGAACAAATCATTAGGTCGGCGTCAACACAAAAGCTCCTTTAATGAAATCAACGGAGCCGCTAACAAATAGCTCTAAACACGTTAATCTAATTTAGTGGTAGTAAAAATAAAAAGTTGTGATGTATCGTCGACCAAATCGTTCCACATATTAGTAGTCAGACTTTACAAATGTTCTCCACCTTATAAAAGGACTAAAGCATTAATTTAATGTAAACTCATCCACGAATTTGAATATTCATGTACACGAAGAGAATGATTAGTTCCGCTCGTAGTAACATTTATCTAGAGGTCTTTAAAAAGATAAGTTCGACGTCACTAGGTCCCTCGGCGCCATTTAAAATATCATGACACCTGAAGATTACTTTGTAAGAGAAGTGAATGAAAAGCGACCGTTAACGTACTAACCTGCAACTTTATGTTACAAGTTATGTGATTACATTTTATCATTTAATATTGTAGGCAAGGTACTAAAAGGAAACTAATGCATGAAACCCCGTTGCATTATAATGACACTTTCCTTCCTTATTATTATTATTATTAGCCCATTATGTCCCACTGCAGGCAAAAGGCCAAAGGCCTTTGCCTTTGTCCTTCCATCCTTAACTTTAATATAAAATAAATAAAGTGAAATGCAATTAAATCGAGCATGCTCTAAAATATTCGATAATAACTAACAGATGTCTAGATGTATAAACTTACTAAAATTTCCTAACGCAACAGATAGGGGCAATATTTCATGAGCGGTCTTATTGCCGTCCAAATGAAATACGTACGCGACGGTGCGCGAGAGTCCCATGACAAACGACGTCCATCCTAATTTGTCGAGCATGTTCCTCGACGTTCTATCAGCAGGATACTATCGACCGTCTGTCTGTGCGTCCGTGGCCATAATGAAGGAATTTATAACTTATTCTAACAGCTTTATGTATTTACGGAATATTGAGAAATTAATTTGATTAATTGTATCATTACAGGTCCGTATATTAGCTTAGAATTGCTACGAGGTTGTTTCGTGATCCAGATAAATCTTTAACGCTATCTAAGACTCCGTCTACTTAGGTATTTATTAGAGTAATACCTAAATAATGTTCAGTAACTCATTAACCTCTATTGAGATCTAGATCCTGGAACCAAAACTGGAACTACAACATAAATAGTAAATGGGTTTTGCCCGGACCAAAAAAGAATCATTAGTGAGCCGAGCGATCACTTAATTTTTAAATTCTCGTTTGTCAAATTGCTTTTCCCCGGCTTTACTACTTACTCAATTGCACTTGTATTTTATTTTTCCTTTTCATAATAATATGTTTCACTATACGCATATGGTATGTACTAAAGCATAGGTGTGTATAGGTATGTATTTAAACTAGTCTCGTCCGAGACCGTTAAAGCTCGGCGCCGCTGGCGGCACCCACTAATTAAGAGTGACGGTATTTTGATTACCTACTTATCTATCTAACAGGACTCGTATCTGACCGTATTAATCCTGGATCCTCGACTCGTTACAATTATCTTGGTTCAAGCATTCATTTTTACGTAAATAACCTGACCTGAGTACCAGTAACGGTTCTAATAATCTGTCTGGATTATTAATTATCATTTGACTGATGGGTGGAATGTTGGTTTTCGAGAAGCTTTTAATTGTTATTTAGCAGAGTCTTTAATATTCAATTTTAGGGCCATTTAGTTTCGAATCTCGGACGTCTGAACATAAACCTCACACAAACACATTCTAGCCCCGTCAGGCCGTCACACTGACCCATGACCACACTCGAGTCATCCGCACACAAGCATGGGAAACGGCCCCCGTGCCAAACACCACATTCGACTGACGTTCTGACGTCAATTACCACATGTTAAAAAAGCTATCCCTCATTAGTGCTGCAACTACAAATATGTAGACAAAAATGAAGTTTGTCTTCTTTATAAAATGGACGGTAATCGCGAGCTCATTACGGGCTGTATCGGAGCTGATGCGTGTCAATCAAGCGGCCGAGTGCAAGCAATCAATGCTCCCACTACAATAACAGCTTGTTACAAGCCACGCTACGGGGTTTCCATTACCTTAATTTAGTCGATAAAAACCGTACGAGCCGGGTCGCGAGGGGCATGTTTAACCTTTAACCTGCGCACACGTTAGAAGCTTTTACACTTGGCGAATATTTAATGTGGCTCTCAACTTAAGAGTGGATGAGAGCGTGCTTTCGAATAGAATGACAAATTAATTTATAATTTGAATGAGGATGAGGACATTAAAGAGAAGGGAAATATAAATGCAATTAAACCACGCAGTGATCTGTAAATAACAGTTGCATTATGGTCATGGACAGAATAACAGTAACTTAAGAATTAATCCTGTCCGGATTCTGTCACAGCATATTAGAATAACTTTGTCCTATACTACCCCAGCTCGTGTCTTTGCCTGCATTCTTAGATATAAATACATTACAGCGCTCTTCCCTTACAAATTCAAGAAAGACTTACCGTTAGTACCGAATTCCACCCTTTCAGCATGATCTGCGTGATTGATTCACAAACTTCACAATGTAGCTACATTAATAATATACGTTGGATTATCATGTCACAGAAAGACCACCAACATCAAAGCTAATAAAATAATTGCGGGCACCGAACTGATTGAGGTTCAAACGCCGTCAGATTACTAAATTGCATATGTCAACGGTTTGATAAACGCAAATGAGGCAGATCTAATCACCGAAGACAGCCGAATGCCACTGAACTCGTGGCCGAAACAATCTTAATTAAACAGTCGAATATCTTCTAGTTGATTAGAATTTTTGTACCGGTTGACTAGTAAATCATACGCCTATTTGATATTATGGCAATAATTATTAATATAGATGCTGACATTTTAGTAGCTTAGAAGCGGAGCTCGCTTATTCTACACTACATCGTGTTTTGTTTTCCGACCGATCCGATAAGTCTGAAGGTGTAAAGTTAAGTCTTTGGTCTGAAGCGAATTACTATAATAGGCTTGTAAAATGTTAGTGTTTACAATTTTTGCCTTTATGTGCTGTACATGATGAGATATTAACGTGTGTCGGCGCTGTAGGCATCGTCTTGTTCGGCAATTTGTTATCTTACAGCAATTCGTTAAAGAGAAATCACGCGATCATAAAACTGTTTACATGAACATAAATTTTGCAATTATTTATGAAACTGATAGTTTTTCTAACACTTGTAAACTCTATTTTGCACTGTTAGAAAAGCCGTAAGTAGATATTAAGTATTCCATTAACAGAACGCATGCTTCCAGCCCAATTGTCTATTTAAGTCACCAACAATATTTTTATATGAGTTCATTAGAAAAGCAACTTTCTGTGTAATGAATATGTCAGTAACGTTAGACTAACAAATCCTACTGCTAAACGTAAATATCCCAACAATGTCTCCCCAGGGGCAGTGCACCTCTCAGCAGGGCACCTTTCAACAATGATTCGTCAGCGCAAATATTATACACTCATACATTGTATGTTTGATGTTTACGTTACTATTTAATCTAACAAGTAGTAAGGTCATGATTAAAGTCAGTCATGAAATCATCAAGCGGTCAAGTTGACACAAGTGATATGCTGACCTCACCAGCATCTGAACAAGGCCCATTTACAAAATTTATAAGATATTTCATCAAAACTGCTGGGTAGCATGGTCTCCCTTGCACAACAGTCTTCTTCCAGCTCAATGTGATTTTCCACTTGAGTGTTTGCCTGCTAAGTACTCTCATCACCTCTACATCATGTTCTACTTTAGTCTTTACCTGGGTAAGCACTGCCTCTCCTGTACGGAGACGCCTCCGCCACAACTTCTGGAGCAAGCACTCCAACTGCCCCACGCGCTCCAGGCGTAAGCCTCGCCTTCCACCTCCACATCATGTTCTACTTCAACTTCCTGGAAATATACATCATACGTTTTATCATCAACACCTCCATTTTATTACATTTCAGCGAAATACGTCATCATTCAGTCTAGCGCGTTTATCTTTTTTTGGTTTAGTATCTACCTATGTCTTTAGAATCAACAGCCTTATTTTCTTCTAAATGCATAATAATTTTGTTTTGTAACGTAATGGGCTGTGCACTTCTTCAAATTTATCTGTCACCTTTTACAACATCTTTAACTACGGGTAGACCTGAAGGCCAATTCTCGTAATTTAAAACATTCAAAATCTAGTCGCAGTCTCATCTCGGCGACAAGCTAATGTCAAAAACTTGTCAAAATGTAGGGAAATTAGAGGTATTTTTGACAGATTAAGACTGAGATCAAACTGTGAACGTTCTTAAAATTACGAGAATTGCCCCTCTGATGACATGATCTGTCACATAGAATTTAGGAAAGTTCAAAAAAAGTACCTGCGTTGATTCTGTTGTCGTCAAATTCGTCGCTGAAGATAACAATGGAATTTGAACTATCACGAATACCCTGAAAAAGATAGTAAAGATTATATTCATTACCCTAAGACCATAAACAAAATAGGACATAAAACCAAGGGCAAAATCTCATAAATTGCTCGCCAGTGAAGCTACGACAATTTAACAACCAGTGAAAAATAGCTGATCTAACAAAAGATTAATAATCATCTCTTTCCTCCAACAATTTGTCAGTCTAACCATACTTCACACGATTTACCGCTCTCACGGATAAACGGGTAACAAGAGCCAACATTCACTTATGTTCATGATTGTCTAAAGTTTAACAAGCAAGCATGATCATGGTCATACACGGATAAATTGGTGGGTGATGTTAGTGACATGGAAACACTTTGTTTATCAGTACTTTCCTGATTTGGGTTGTTATTGTAGGGTTGGCACGGAAAACTGTTTTAAACTTCATGTGAAAATTATTTAAACTACCTTATTTAAAGGCACCGGTATAGCGTGGCTATGGTATCGGTAAACATAACCATTAATTGTTTTTACTTTGAAAAATAATTGAATAAACATAGTGATCGCTTTCCTCGCGTAAAGTAAACATTAAAAAATATAACGTAGTCACATCATTTCCATATGAGAACAAAAGCTTCAATAATTTAAGTCATCAGGTCATCGATGACTAGTCGCGGACAGCCCTGTGCGGTCTGCGCCCACGCAGTTCTCACCGCGTTGCGCAATCTGACAACTCCATTAGAAGTCCGAGGCTGGAGCGAGACGCACCGCCCGAATGCACCCGCAACGCACTCCACATTAAAACGATCAAACGACTCTGTAAAACGCCCTAATGAACATCTTAAGTGGTTTATTAAGTGCCGATCGCCGTTATTTTTATGTTAAAATCACTTCGTCTACCACTGCCACATGAGAAATTATTTCGTTTTTGAAGTGTCTCTGTATGACGAAATTTTAATGGCTCGAAACTATTTGCAAGTTTACGGTCATAAATAACAAACATTACAATTTTATTTCACTACAATTTATGGCTCTCATTTTAATTAATTTATTGCTGAGGCCTGCCTCAAAGCAAAAAGTTTTACATTCGCTAATCAACAATTTAAATAATTCAAAATAAATGTAGCGAGTTATTAGTCCACTTGATTGATACACGCCTTCTTGGCACACGCGTAATACAACCAAATAAATGTGCAAGTCGCCTCAACTCAAACAAAGATACAAATCGAAATTAACAATGATAATTAACATTATTTATTGGCTTTCTAGCAGAATAAATATAAACATGTCAATAGTACTAATTAGATTTACGCTTGCAACCGCTAGCGGCGGCCGGTAGCTTGTGGCCAATTGAGCGCGGCAGCACGCGCAAAGAATAACGCTTTATAAGGTGATGAACACATTTGAAAATAAACAAGAGAGCCTACAAGGAATTATGAGATCGTTAGGGCGTCATCTTGTCAAGAGCATGTTTATTTGGCTTCCCAAGCATTTTGAGCAACTATGCTTAGTTTAACTGCATCTAAATGCATGTAAACAAACAATTTCAGTCCACTCACGAAAATTTTCTGGAATAGCACTAAACACTCAATAGCATTATGTAATATTGCTTTACAGAAATAAACAGCGGCACACGCCGCAGACACTTTTAGGAGCGTCTTTAGGTTGATTTATGTCTAATTGTTATGTCATTGCCACAACTCCGTGTATAAAGACAAAAATAGCTCCAGGTCACTATCCTTGCCGTGGCTATAATAACTGAGACTGTAAAACGAAGTGCTTCAGTTTACGAAGTTTGTTCAAGAACAAACTGTTATCTAAGAATAATTGCATCTGCGCAGGTTACAAATGGACTCAATTCAACACTGCTATAAACAGTTACATGCAGTGTGGTTCCGCCCCGGGATATTGTCCGATATGGCTAAACCGTCGCGCGTCGGTAGTGAAATAACTTGTCTCTCTACAAAGTCGTTTTTATGTGACTTATAAAGTCGTGATAAAGTTCCATGTCAACATGAACTTTGTCAGCACACAAGTCATTAAATAAACAATTCGGTAGTTGGCTACCTTTTCAGAATTCTGTTAAAATGTTTGGCTCAAACAGTCAAACAGTGAACAGTGTCGACACTCTGTCAATAAAAGCCACAAAATTAGCTTACACCGTAATTTATTCACGAAGGCGACGAACTACGAGATAGCCCTACATGTCCCAACCCACTCAGAACCAGTTTCCAAACGCATAGGACCCAACAAGTAAGGACAATTTTAAGATCACGGGACTTCGCTCTTGACCTTATTTTTTTTTCCTGACGCAGCGCGTGCGTCTCACTGTGAATGGGCCGTATAATTTCTATTTACTTTTACTCTCAAAGGACTTTCAAGTAGTGATCATAAAAAGTTTACCGTTTGAACACGAAGAAAAATATTTATTATGGACAAATGTTTCAACAGCGGTCATTGTGGACGTAAGTTGGTACATTGTAGAGTTGAGTTCACACGGTTAACGAGTGACAGGAGAGTCCTTAATCGGGAGGCCTTAACTTTAAATTAAGTGGATAAATAAACAGTGGAACTGTGCTTTTATTTCTCACCTCGTCCGTTATTTCTTGTATCGACAAGACTTGATGTGTCATGTAGGTGACTGCTTTCCTACTTTTCACACATAGGCTGAGCTTCGATGTAAAGCCCATTAATGTCGCATTATAGGTCACTAGCTGGGAGGTAATCTCATGTAATCAGCACGCCTACCGTGACGCAGACGATCACATTTGAATCGTATACAACAGTTTTGTATAGTGATGTGGCGATCACGTCGGAATGTGGGGAACACTGGGAATTTTGCTAGCAAAAAAAAAGGACTATAATTATGGCGTAGGTAGGCATTCCTGGGACTAAAGAATATAGTATTAGATGATTATGACACCGAGCCTGAACATAAACCGTCTTATTACATAATGTGGTGTCACGAACGAAAAGTGTTCGTTTATGTCTTTTGTTTAACTAACAAAAACAATTGACTTTAAACTACAAGGCTATGATTAGGTAAGTCCCGTTTTGTTATAAGTGAGGGCATTCGATTCATATAATTGATGCCTGCTATTCTATACAGCACCCTAATTGCTTAACACACTTTCAATCACAATCTCAATCATTTTGAAGGATATTGCCAATCCATTGCTTCATATCTATATTATGTTCGAAAAATGTTTCGGCTCAACAACGTAAATAACGGAATGAATGTCGTTGTCCTGTCAAAATAAAAGCCATTGCTACTGTTAGTGTGTTACTCAATTACCCCACACATCATATGATGTCAATACTTATCACGCCTATGTGAAGTTCCACTAGTTAATTTAATTTGACCCCGTAAAAGCTGCTTGTACACGTACTATTCCTCAAAACATCCGCATACTACTACATATATTCACAGATCATCATCATCATCTGCCTAGCCTTTTCCCAACTATGTTGGGGTCGGCTTCCAGTCTAACCGGATGCAGCTGAATACCAGTATTTTACATGGAGCGACTGCCTATCTGACCTCCACAACCCAGTTACTGGGTAATACGATACCCCTTAGTATGACTGGTTGTCAGACTTTCGGGCTGCTGACTACCCGTAACGACTGTCAAAGATCCACGAATGACAGCCGAACGACTACATATATTCACAGATCATAAACTTTATTATTAAATAATTTAATTTATCTCGGAAATACATATACCTTGAAAAATTCAATGTATACTAACGAGAGTTCGACGTCTACTGTTAACCGTCAAGCTAATAGGGATGTACGTAAAACGATTCGATACGATGTTTATGAAAATCGACTCAAGTCTTTCATTCAGGGTCAATCTTTAATTCAGGGTTTTTCTGATTTCAAATGTCACTTAGCAAATTCATAATCGATTTTATATATTTATCCCAGTAATCATTCAACTATAATTATAACTAAGTTATATTTTTCTATCGTCAAGGTATCATAAAATTCATTGCGACTTTGTAAAACAATTATTGAAAGACCGATTTAATAACATGCTTCACGATCTGAGAACTGAACCGTTGCGATCCAAAAATCGATTCTTACCAAAATATGATGCATCCCTAAAAGAAAATGAGATAATGTGATGGCAGCGGTCCACACACGTTTGTTTAGCTCGTAAACGTACCGTTCAAAGAGATTTATTAGGTATTGAGCTTGGTCTATGGTTTCAGCATTTCAGTTCAGTGCAGCATTTTAATAACCTTCACGTAAATATCTTACAATGACTCTCTTGGTTGTATAAGAGGTTCAGATATTTAATCGGTTTATCAATGAGGCTGGCCAAAGCAGGTACTTACTATCTACTACAATCTCTCACACGCAACTATGACTTTAGTTTTTTTATACGAATTACGTAGCTACCTATCACGTGTTTCATATCATATAATCATATGAGCTCAAAATCGAGGGGTTTACTACAAGTAGCCACTGAAGATTTCCACTATCTACCTCCTGGCTCCAACATCAGATCAGCTCCAAGATACCAAGTTATAGTTTTATCATCCGAACTCCGACAATTAGAAGTAGGTTAAAATTGACTATTAAGATTTTATTAAATTGTTTGTTAGTTAGTTAAAAGTGAAGTTAATAAAATCGTGTTAAATACATCTAAAACATAATTATCTAGAAATAACAAAAATACTTACCATAATAACTTTTTACTAAGAAAATATCTTTTCTTCTCCATTTTACGACTTCACTGTAGATTTTTATTACTTATAAAGTCAAACTTGTCTGTGTTCATTTTATTGAGTAACGACAACTTAATGATTATCTTTTAATCGATAGATTTATGGTCTCTTGAAATAATCTTAACATTTAACACCGAAAGTGTTTGTGTCATGTCACGCCACGGTTGTAGGACACCATGTTGAGGGAATGTCCAGTTTCATCGCTTCTGAAACAAAAGAAGATATTTTGTTAAAAAAATAACAGCTGGGTTTCTGAATATAGAGGATATGGAGACCAGATAAGCTTCTGTTTCCTATGGTAGCCGCCACTATTAGTTATTCTGTGCCGCCACATAACTGACGCTGACAACTGTCATGAAAATGATGGCAGTGAGGATTGCCATTAGGCTGCGTTTCCACCAGAGATGTGCGAGGATGCGAAGCGAGGGATGTGTGTGAAACAAACCAATAACATCGCTTCATTTTCATAGTTTGAACTAAGTTAGAGTTGTTATTGGTTAGTTTTACACATATTCCTCGCTACGCATCCTCGCTCATCTCTGGTGGAAACGTAGCCTTAGGGAATATATATAAGTAGTTTATCAGCCATCTCGTTACCATAACACAAGCATTAGGTTGCTTAGCTTGGGACTATGTGGCGTTGTGTGAAATGTTCAAGGATATTATTTATTTATTTATTATTACGGTGTCAAAAAAGCTCTCTAGAGAAATACAACAACTTACTTTCATACTCGTAAGTCAATAATGAGACACAATCACTTTTTCTATTGTTACCCAAATTAATAAGCTTGCCTAACAGACCAGCATCCCTAATTTCGTAACACGTTATCAGTCTCAATCTGAATAATTTTGAAGGATATTGCTAATCCATTGCTTCATATGTTCGAAAAATCTTTTTGCTCAACTACGTAAATGATGCAATGAATGTTGTTGAACTGTCAAAATGAAACACATTGCTACTGATAGTGTGTTATCCTCTAAAGCCTTTTAATAGGGCAGGGTACGTAAAAAGGCAGGGAAACACACATCAAGCTACTACAATCTGTCAAATTTCTTTATTAGATTTTCAACTTTATCGGTAAAGCGTAAGGTTCAAAGTTGGTTTGGAAAATTTACAGTTTCGGGTAGCATGATGTGCTGGCGTCTGTACTTACTAAGATAAAAAGCAAAAAACTCATCACTGAGAGGAACACTGACTCACTCTCAGTAGCAGACGGGGTTAGGAAAATGAGACCAAAGCAGTTTTGCTGTCATTTGATGTAGCTTCAACTATTCCGAAGTAATACTTTCAGTGCCTCGGAAAACACGTTAAGCCGTTGGTCCCGGAAGTCATTCGTGATTCTTTGACAGTCGTTACGGGATCTCAAGAGCCCGAAAGTCTGACAACCAGTATTACCAAGGGGTATAATATGTAGGTACCCAGTAACTGGGTTGTGGAGACCGATAGGCAGTCGCTCCTTGTAAAATACTAGTATTCAGCTGCATCCAGTTAGACTGGAAGCCGACCCCAGCATAGTTGGGAAAACGCTAGGCAGATTAATTTTTGACAACTATATTAGTACTCGTAGAGAATTATCAGTTATTTGCCAGCCTAATTTTCATTCTACAGCAGAGGACCTTTGGCTATCCATACACATTAAAAATCGTACCACACGGAACAATATAACATTGCATATTTGTGATATTTACTTATGCCAACAAAACTTAGGCCTTTCTTTTTCTTCACAACTCAGTAATTTTCTTACTAAATTAAACCAAACAGTTATTAATAATATTTCTGATACCTTTCTTGTAATTGGTGACTTTAATATGAGTGGTATTAACTGGGTTCCATCTGACAACCTATTGCTTGTCCCGTTGAATCCTAACAGTAACGATGAAATATTGCTTTGTGATGAATTATGCACGCTTGATCTTGGGCAGTATAACGCTGTAACTAATAGGTATGGTAGAATCCTAGACCTCGTCCTTTCTAATGAAAAAGTAAATGTGACCGAATGTTCTAGCCCACTGGTGCCTATCGATGCCTATCACCCAGCGTTAATTGTTCATTTGGACCTATCTGTAACACCTCTGCTTGAATGTGCGCCTCGTACTCAATTCTTATTTGATAAAGGTGACTATCAATCCATCAGCAGAGACATTTGTACGATTGACTGGGAAACAGAGTTTTCCGCACGGTCAATTGATGATGCAGTTAATTTCTTTAATCAGTTTATTTTTAATCTACAAATAAAATATATTCCACAAAAACTGTTTCGGAATAATAAGTATCCAACATGGTATAGTTCGTCACTTATTAAAACAATTAAAGAAAAATACAAATACTTACAAAAGTACAAAAGCTATGGTAATATATCTGACGAATTAACGTTCAAGCTTCTTCGTGAAAGGGTGAAAAATATGGAATCTCATTGCTACCGCAATTATTTGGATCTAACAGAAAATTCTATTAAAAATAACCCAAAATATTTTTGGACTTTTGTAAAAAAACGTCACAACTCAAACGCAATCCCAAGCACCTTGAACTATAATAGTGATACTTTGCGAACGGGGGAATCTATTTGTCAGGCTTTTTCCAAATACTTCCATTCTACTTTTCTCTCTAATCCTAATGTTAGTCATCCGATCCTTTCTCCTTTTCTTTTTAAAGATTCGTCGAACCTAACATCCGATATCTGTAGTGTTACTGTTGATATTGATCAAATAACTAATTTGCTTCGTAAGTTGGATACATGTAAATCGGCAGGTCCTGATAACATCCCGTCCAAACTTCTTGTTCAGTGTGCACCTTCGATAGCGCAACCTATTTCAATTTTATTTAGAAAATCTTTAAATACCTGTGTTGTGCCGCAAATATGGAAATCTGCGTTCATAACGCCTGTACATAAAAAAGGTGTCAAAACAGAAGTAACTAATTATAGGCCGATATCTAAACTGTGTATTATAGCAAAGGTCTTTGAAAGAATAATATATAATCAGGTTTATACTGCTCTGAAAAATTCATTTAGCTCGTTCCAACACGGTTTTTTAAAAGGGAGGTCTACTGTCACGAACCTGATTCTCCTTAATGAATTTATAACTGATGCCATGTGCAACGGTAAGCAGGTTGATGTCGTTTATACAGACTATAGCAAAGCTTTTGACCGAATTGATCATAGTATTCTGATATCCAAGTTAAATGGCTTGGGAATTCGTGGCGATCTACTCAGATGGTTTTCCTCTTATCTTGTCAACAGGTCTCAAGCAGTAGTACTAAATAATTATATATCTAGCTGGGTCCCTGTCCCTAGTGGAGTCCCGCAGGGTTCTTTGCTCGGTCCATTGCTGTTTATTATCTATATTGACGACATCGACTCTTGTTTGACTTCATCCAAACTTTTATGTTTTGCCGATGATATGAAAATTTATGCCACAATATCATCGCAGATGGACGCAACGGCACTTCAAAATGATTTGCGTCGTTTAGAGGACTACTGCCAAAGAAACAAGCTGGATCTTAATCCCGCTAAATGTTCGGCTGTAACATATTCTCGGAAGCGCTCAATCATTGCTACATCGTATACCCTAGGTGATCAAGTTCTACCTAGATCAAACTCGATCCGTGATCTGGGGGTTCATCATGATTCCAAGCTTAGTTTTGAAATACACGTTGATGCAGTAGTCGCCAAGGCCTCAAAATCACTTGGTTTCATAATGCGGGTATCCAAGTGCTTCAATCAAGCCAAAACTTTAAAAATTCTATACTGTACTTTTGTTAGAAGCCACTTGGAATACGCGTCTGAAATATGGAACCCATGTTACCACAAATATATTAACCGCATTGAGAGCATCCAAAAAAGATTCGTAAGGTATCTATGTTATCATCAAAAAGTACCGTATCAATCAGAAAACTATCATAACCTATGTAAAAAATTTCATATATTACCTTTATTCAACCGCCGCGAGATTTCGGACTGTGTGTGTTTGCTAAAAATCTTTAATAATACTATAAATTGTTCTGATATTTTGACTAAATTCTTTTTCAACATTCCCATGAAGTATAAGCGATATAATGCACCTTTGCGCGTGCCATTTGCGTCAACCAATTATAGACAGAATTCCTACATTGTACGTGCAAGCAGAAATTTAAACAAGCTTTGTATTAAACAGTACGATATAGATCCGTTCCTAACTAGTGTGTCGTCAGTCAGGAAGTGCTTAAGCCGTAACTTTTTTATGTAGATAATTTTGTTATGATGGTTGTTATGCAGTGCGAATAACATAGTAATTATGCTGTATATAACTAAAACTTGGTGTGAATGTCCTTAGAATTTACTTTTTTTCAATCTGTGTTTTATAAGTGGAGACTTGTAATTGGCTTTCAGACTAATGTACTGTCCTTGATCTGTTTGTTTTAGCTGTAAGTCTCCCATGTTATTTAAATAAATAAATAAATAAATAAAAATAAATTACTAACATATTTTTTGAAAATGCATAGATACGTTCTACTGAAAGAATCAAATCTGCAAAAACTACAGACAGCTGTAAATAAACACTTGTCGGTAAGCTTTTGAGGACGCATTTTCAAACTTCAAACAATTAATCTACCAGACCTTCGTTCTTGAATCAATTTTATTCTACACTAGCTTTTGCCCGCGAAATTTCTTGTTCTTCCGACATCGCATCGCATCGTCCGCCAGCGCTATTACTTCGTTTTCGCTTAGCGTTTTTTCTGACTTTTTTACTTTTTGCTCCGCTGCTAAAGGTCCTTACGTGCTGTAAAATAGCCTATAGCCTTCCTCAAGAATCGGGCTGTCTAATACAAAATAAAAAAAACCGACTGAGTTAGTTCCAGAGATTAACGCATTCGAACCAACAAGCAACCAGCAAACTCTTCAGCTTTATTATTACTTAGTATAGATCATATAGATTTCAGCAGATACACTGTTCAACCATTGTATAATCCCTGTATAACCATTGTATAATTTGACAGAAGAAAAACATTGTTCATACAAGATTTGTATGGGTAGTGATGTAAACATGATCGCGTAGGCTGACGTAAAGCTTTCATGACATAATAGGCGCCTGAAAAACCAGTAGACTGAAATTTATGACACGTAAAATAGCCATTCAGCCTCATCGCACATTCCTAAATTAAAACAATTCCAAGGTGACTATGAGACTGGAATGTGAACACAACACGATAATTTAGTCCCATCATAATTGACATTACGATTTCAGTATGTCAGTTCACTATTCGCAAATTCCTACCAGCTAGAACAAGTATATATTTTCTAATAAACATGTCCACAGCTTATCAAATAAACTAGTACACCAACATCGCACATTTCTCCAAAAAGCGTTATCTCCTTGAGAACAGAGTCAATAATGAAGGCAAATATTGTGATACTGCGTGTAACACGTATTACGACATGACTGCACTGTGTCACTGTGTTACCGTGCAACCTGTTATCAATTACGCGTGTACTGAACTAACTTTGATACTCTACGTGGAAAAAAATTGAGTACGTATCGCCAACATCTTTAATGAATGAGGTTATTATCGTGAATATGCACCTGAGAGCAATGGTATCCCAATAGTAACGGCCGCGATTTTAGGTTCGAGCCCAGACTGGCGCTTTACTTTGTGTAAATTATTTCATTACCACTGCTCTCAAAATGATGAAAGAAAACATCGTGAGGAAACCGGCATGTACTAGAACCAAATATTCGAAGACATGTGACATCTACCAACCCGCACTGGGCCCGCGTGGTGGATTACGGCCCACTCCCTCTCACCGAGAAGAAGCCTGTGTCCCAGCAGTGGGGAACATTGCAGGCTGATTATGCACCTTCAATTGTTTTTTTCGTTACAGCAGCAACATGCTGATTAACAACGAGCATGTTTATTGCTTGTATTGTAAGAAAAAATATGACACATTTAATTGACCACAGAGCAACGAATTGTTTAGTTAAGCGTGAAAATTATTACTGCTGCTGTTACACGAGTTTTCATGTGAAAGTTCCCATTCAATCATTGGCCTGTACTTAGAATTCTAGACTATTGAACACTATTCACTTATATAAACAAATGATTATTCCTCACTATTCACTTATATAAACAAATACATACAGTTGAACAGACTGTAGAAGTATTCAATGAACGCGCTAAAAGTGTAGTTTTCACGAAAGCTCACACGTGGCCCGAATTAAGGTAACTTCACAATACCTTATCACTGCGCCGGCGCTGTGTTGCTAAGGTAAATAACGAAGAGAGTAAATTGGGTCATAACGCAACCAATTCTGACATACAAAACGTATTTTTACACGTTTCACTATAAAAGTTCAAGCTTTATGTAGTTTAAAAGCCGTTTTTGTGGTGTTACACATAAGGTGAGTAAAGGCATTTAAGATTCCTACTAGGTAATTTAATTTTTATTACACTGTAAATTATTAACACAGTCGTTATTTAAATGAAGACACAATACTTTTGGATAAATTAAATATTAAAAAGTAATAAAATGGCAATAAAATATTAATAAGTAAACTTACCTATTCTAACTTTGATTAAAAATGCCTACAATCAAGGATAAAGATTAAACAGTCCACTTTAATAAAAATATTTCGCCGCCGTTATAAAATTTTAATTACGATTTTTTGGTGGTTAATGAATTTATTATAATAATTATTAAAGTTGTCAAAGTGAGCCGCGTGCTTAAGGGCGGTATCCCGCAGCGAGCATACGCGTCGCCCGATGTACGCGCGAGCGAGTTGCTTTTAGCAGACTGGACATTGAACGCATCCGTAACTTCCAAAGTGGTATGGAAGCAGAGTACTTCGTTATAATACAAGGAAATCATTCCTGGCCCTTGCCATCGCCACAAATTTTTTTAACAAGCGGGAATTAATTAACACACTGATCAAGAAGAGACTATTTTTATGAGCACAACGGAATGTCTCCGAACGAAATGCGAATAATATGGTAATTTATCGATAAAATTTTACGTTTATTGTTTTTAATGGAGCCATAAAGAGGTACGTGACGCATATTTGTTAAGGAATAATAGACAAAAATTTGATTGGCAATAAAAAACGAGTTCGTGGACCGAATCGAGAATCAATCTTTGGTTATTCGCATTGCAATAATGTCGTTTATCATTCAATTGTTAAGCGGGCATTAATGTCGGTATCAATCGAGTATTGTTGTTTTGTGTGTTACATGGCTAGGCTGGGGCAAATTTTTGCGGTTACTAACTGAACCAATATAATATTATGTATTGTGGACTACTGTTACAGCCGTAGCTTTTTTGCGCATGATGTAACCCAACCTTTAGAATGAAAATAAATTCTACTCGCAGGAGATAAAAATACGTGTTTATTTCATGAAGAGCTACCATAGGAAAGTTTGATTATTTCCTCCTAAAATAAAGAAAACAAGATGCTGTAAATTTATGAAAACAAGTAGGTACCTACTTTAGTACCTAATGAATTATTATGGATTGGTATTTTATGCATTTCTAATCAAAATAACGTAGCATACATAATACCATAAACTAAGTTACCTGCGTTGTTTACCTAACCAATGCGCCCGCGCCGACTCTGTTGCATCCACCTGCATTAATTTCATCAACTGCATACTAGCGTTTAAGGACAACTTCAAGTCATTCATAGGTATGCTTGCAAGATTTCATGATATCCGTTTAAGACATAAGTATTCAGTTGCGTTAACAATTCTGAAGAAGAAGTATAATTAAATATGGTACTTATAGACAAATATAATGACATAGTAAATTTCAGAAAACCATTTTAAATTCTACCGTGGGTGTTAATTCAAACGTTTCCCCTTAACAAATTCCATTGATACCAAACCAAATCGTTCAAAACGCCATAAAATGTCCGAATCGCAGCAATTCTTTCATTAACAAGAGACGATGGGCTTCACCATCGCTAGCTAGGTGGTCTAACACCCATACATTTCATTACCACACAATGAGAACGTTAACGCGCCTCTGATAACTTTTATTGTCCTTTCATTTCACTTTGTCCATTACTAGAGTATAAATAGTCGTCAAAATATGGGCAGGAACACTCTCAGTTAATGTCAACAGTACTTTGTACAGTAGATATATATTTTGTAAGTCACGATAAGCTTTAATCTGTAATGGTCTTAGCCTTAAATAGGTACAAAACTCATATGAAAGGTAGTGAGATTTCTTTCAGTTGAAAAATCAATTTGTTATGAAATACTACAACATATCAAAAATATATATTGTTCAATTCACAACACAGATTGTTTTGATATTAGTAATGAAAAAATAGTTAACAAAACAAGAGAAAGCGACCCTTTACAAACAAAGTTCATGTTCTTCTAAGATTATTTGTATTGTAATTAATTACATTCAAGTGCGCTTGATTCAAGACATGACAGTCAAAATATTTCGAGTGCTGTCTTGTAAGATTTTTTTTTATAAACAACTTTGTAATTATCTGATGACTGCCTTATTGGTCTATTGGTCGCAAGCGCTACCGCTGAGCATGAGGTCCTGGGTTCGATTTCCGGGTCGGGCAAAGTGTTATTGGGTTTTTCCATCTGAAATTTCTCAGGAGCAGCCCGGTGCCTGGATTTGTGCCCGGTTGATGGCAATAGGCGAAATGTGGGTGTATACCTACTATAGATACACCTCTGCCTCACCCTCCGGGAAATCCAAGCGTGATGTTATGTGTAATGTAATTATCAAACAGTAAAACACTTGATATGTAATCATAAAATTTAACAAATGATTTCTTAATATTACGAGAGCTTTTCCTGCAATATAAAGAGTAAATCCATGTCCCTTTTAAATTCACAATGCATTTTCTTTCATTCATGAATGTAATCGCGACATCTTCGATTATGGATGATAACTTATAACTGTATAAGCAAATAAAACTCGAAGCATGCGCGTACGTGGATGCAATATGCAAGTTAGGGTCCAATTATCACCTGTTAGCAAGTTTGAGTAACCTTCGGTAACCTTTGACCTCATACAGGGTCTCGATACACTAACCTACTTGTTCTAAGTTAGGTTTATTGTTATTTTTACTGTCATTGTGTCAGTTTTCTGCTTTCTTTCATTAGAGTTTGACATTTGGAACGTATAACCTACTTTAAAGGCTGTTAAAGTAAGATGTTGGTGTTGACAATGTCGACGGTGGAATGTAAGTAGTTTAATCGTATCGTAAAGTAGATATAAGTAGAGAACTGCTGATAATTTAACAAACAATTACAGCTTGTATCTATTTGTGGTGCAAACTGTACCTAAATATAAGTTGCTTATTAATCAAATAATAAAAATTTATCTACGGTAATGGGGATTGTCCAAAATTTCTAACCATTAGATTTTATTTTATTTTTTGAAAATTTTGAGCATTTCGAGAAACTAATTTGAATATTTTGATGGTTGGCTCAATAGTTATTTTTTTATAAATATTTAAAAATTTTAAGGTAGGTTGCGTCATCAGTGGCACTAAAGATTAAGTGCTGTTGCCTCACTAGTACAGAAATAAAAAAATTCAATCCGTCAACACAACGTCATCCACACCTATCAAACTGTCAAAGTATCAATCTATTAAAAATTTTCATTCCATAGAATTTCATTCCATAGAATTTCATTCCATTTTTTTTGTATTCCATAGCTCTTCCGATATATTAAATATTGTCGATTGTTGAAACAATATAATCAGATTTATAAACGAGATGAATAAGAGGCAAGTCGGAATTAATTTTTGACATATTATAATTTTACACTTGACACTGACGGATTGTAGACAATACTTGCCACTTACTTTTTATTTTATTTTTGAGGTAACGATACTAAACTGTACGGTCGCAGGTGACGTAATTTGAAGGGCACAGAAGGTCAATCGTATTTTATCAAAAATATGAATAAATATTAATATTTTTCGTAAATTAATTAGTCCATAATGATTAGTAACGCTATTCCTCGAAATGGTTTTTCAATTACAACATTTAAAAAAATACGAACAATGCCCATTGTACGGTCAGCAACAAAAACCAGATCTGTAGTTTTTTTGTATTTCAGGTAGTGAAAAATTTCCATTATCCTAGTATCAAGTTGCTACCTAAATCTTGTCCGTACTTTTTTCTAAAAGTATCGTGAACAGTTAAGATTTAATAAACTGAAGAGTTAGGCAACTTTCTTTGCTTTAACAGCCTATTTCAACAATTTATTCAAGAAACATTCGTTTCATGAACAGATTCACCTAAACACGTAAATAAAGCAAGTTTTTCTCATACTTCACAATATCGACGTGTACGAAGTGGCTACTCGAGTGATCTGCAAGCTCACGTTAGTCCAGAAACCGCATATCAGCTACAAGTGGGTAAAGCTAGTGACACACCGCTCACTTTCCTAGTGGTGAGGTAAAAGTTTAACCGCAAGTGTGTCTTAAACTTTAGTAGGTAATTTAGAATTTCCTATTTTGGTGAAGGCGACGTTTCTTGTTTTAGTGAGCTTTTTAAAATAAATTGTAAAGTCAAAAAATTAAGGAGGATTAGTTAGCAGGTAGTAGTACTAGTTTTCAGACACAAAGAAAGTCTGAAAAAACATAGTCAATATAATCTACAAACACTATTAAATCAATTCTTATTACCTTCTTTACTTTCAGTCAAGAAATGGATAAGAAAATCTATACCTATAGTAGCGTGGGATTGTACCAGCGCGGTCACAATTATTTCAAAGCTAAAAAAAAGAAATATATAAAAGGTGTTCTCTCATCAGGCAACACTGTACTGTCATTTCGTTTAAAGCTAGTTATTGTAAACAACCCTATATATGGGAAAACTTCAGTAGGGATGGGTACGGAGACCTGTCTCGGAGAAGGAGCTTCGTATAATTATGATAGAACTTCACTTAAGGTAAGTTCGTTTAATCACATAATTATACTTACTCCTTCTCCGAGACATATTAACGTGTAGATGTTTGAAGTCAGAAAGGGTTGTTTATGGGTTAGTAAATACTAAGGTAGATAATCAATCAAACTTGTCAGTCACTCAAGTTGAAGTTTTAAAGTATTCATTAAAAAAAAAAACGACGGGTTGCACTCCGGGAGTGCCGGCAGAAGTGAAAACATGAATATTAACGTTGTGCATTTTTGATATTTTGGAATGGTTAGGGAATAATTTTGCACGAATTGCTTTAATTATCAATATAAAAGTACTATCATTTATGTGGTAGAATACAATATTTATTTATTGCGCTATCGTACACAAACATGACAATAAACACACACGAACATTCGCGCAAGCGCCCTGCGCCGCCTAAACGAAACAGCAGGCGCAGGCATACATTTTCGCCGAGCCGTAGAAAGAGAGGGGTATACTTCCTCTCCCACGCCGCACCGGCTGTCTACTCTCCATCCGTCTTACGAATTTTCGATCAGGGTCACGTATCCTGACGCGAGTTTAACATTTTTTACCCATTACAAAAAAAGTGTACAACGCCGCTAAAGAAGTTTTCACTTAAAAAAAAAAACAGTTCCTGAACTTTTATTCCCTTCCACCATTATGGATGACTCCTAAACCCGGTAACTACGAGTGAGCCATACAAAAAGCAGCACTCCAGCCGACCCAATCTATCGCCATTAATCTAGAATGTATTCCGTCCACCACTGTTTACTTAAAATAACCTGTAGCGACGTTCAGCAAATACAAACTTTTTCTATATTCTAGTGCCCATCTAATACCGACTGGACCATATCTAAATGGCTTGGAGGCTTATGGGGAAAGTAAACAGGAAGATACTGCGATTATTAAGAGGAATATTATGAAAGGTACACCATTTATTATGAGCATTTACGACGTACGGCATTTCATACAAACTTTCAAGCCCTTGTTTTTCGAAATGAATGAACCGATTCTAATGAAACTTCATACGCATAAGCAGGATACAAACGTCTAAAAAGCTAGATAAGAAAATTTTCGAAAAATTTTGTTACAGCCAAATTAGACCGATTTTAAAGTTTCCGTAGAAACAGATTTCGAGTTATCTTTCTTTAAACAAAACATTTCGAAAATGTTCATAAGTAACTTTTTAGACCTTTGTATCCTGCTTATGCATATGAAGTTTCATTAAAATCGGTTAATTCATTTCGAAAAACAAGGGCTTGAAAATTTGTATGAAAAGCCATACGGCGTAAACGCTCTTATGCATAATTATGATATATTATGATTACTTACGATTTAAATTTTGAATAAAATGTTTGGGAAAGATGTAGCCATATTTAAACAAATTTCTGTAGGTAGTGTAGCCCAAGAATCTGAATTCAGGACTTCAAAAAAATAGCATAATCAGCGATTATGCTTTGTGGGCCTTCTCTGTGTAGGAGGGAGTGGGCCGTAATCCACCAGGCAGGCCCAGAGCGGGTAGGCGGACAATAATTGTTGGTCAAAATAATAATTGCTATAATATTCCTGAAAGAAACGTCAGACATTTTTGGACTACGTGACCGACAATATCATCCAATTAGGATTTTGTAGACAGTTTATTGATGCTAATTGTTATTTATTTGGTATTTATATAAATACATTGCCCAATTCTGAATTCCATAACCAACCGACATTTAATTTTTAATTTAACACCACGTGACGCCAATCAATAAAAATAGTTCATGAAATTTTTACGACACCCGCTACAGGCTCAAGGACAAAAACAAAAGGAAATAATTGAAGTGGCCGATAAATAGATAGACACCAGCTACTTGATAGAGTCGAGGGTCAACAGGCGACAACGATCGGCAACCATTGGACATAATGATATAACTGCTGAACACCCGTGATTTCAGCGGGTCAATGACACCCCACACACATAGCCGTGCCATTTGAGTACCGCTAGATGTTCCATTCATTTAGAACACAGATCTTCAGTGTACTTCCAGTATTTGGCAAGCCCGGCTGCAAGTTTGAACCAGTTCAATATGGACGATGAAGCATTCTGGTTCATAAAATAAATTACAATTATTAAGAACATACACGTTGTTAGGACACGCCATATTGTTGTGATAGTCGTTAAATATTACTTCTAAGCAGTCATCTTTTACTGAAAAAGTATTCGTGCCAAGATGTAACATGAATAAGTGTATAATATAATATTTTACGTAAATAATAAATAAGACACTACTTTTTCTTTGTAATACAATTCCCCGCTCCAGCAATTTATTTCGGTTTCATAATGTTGTTTATTTTGACGAATCGAAAGGAAAAGCCACTTTCAGTTTATTCGTGTCCAATTTTATCTTGTGATATTTTTTTAGGCAATAGAATTCGCTTTCAATATATTTTGTTATAACTCTTATACAGTGAAAGTGTTTTTATAGATCTGTTAAACTAATTGCTAGCTTATAAACTTCCGGATCTCACGATTCAATTAGAAATGGATTATAATATTTTCATACCTCTTATTTGGCTTGAACGTTTTTTTACATGTTTTTTTGTATCAAATAATTCTGTTTTTTTTTTATTATAGTAAACATCAAACGAATTTATATTAATCTTCTTTATTATTTTTATGTTTCTAATCTAAGTTCGTTTTGGTGCGCATTATAATTTTAAACTTCATTCTCTGCAAGCATCATGGCAGTCTTTCACAGCTGTTAGGAATTCACATCACTGTAATTTAACTGAAAATAAATGTTTTGCTCTATCCAGATATTACTGTATAATTATCTTTATACTATATTATACATTAGGTAGGTACATACATAATATTAAAATCACCTTATTGTTTACGAAATATTTTCTACCTACCTCCCTGTTACATTATAATATTATAGCTTCAACAAAAGTGTTAATTTTAGGCCTGGAAATAAATATAAATTGTAATAATGCACAACGCCATTTTTTACTAGAGTATTATATTATCTGTGACTAGGTTCAATGTATGTAATGGGCCGAGTGTCAACATGAATGGCGGAGGCGGTAAATATACAAAATTTGTGAAATTTTTTAATAGTAAAACCAATATCATACCTATACACACATTTTTAACGAATGAGTTATCTGTATGATGCAATACCTACTATTAAAATTGTTATAGACAAGTTAACTTTAGTGTGTAAACTATTCTCAAAATGCCACCTCTATCTACATAATTTCGTGTAACTATCTTAGTAAATAGGATAAATTAAATGGATTTTACACAAACTCTAAATTCATTAACGGAAGTCTTTTTTATCCGATACTTATTTTAAATTGTTGCGTTACTATTCATATAAGTGACCATTCAAAATCCCTGATATTTTGAACGACATAAAAATGCATTAAATTCCTCTCATAGTAACTAGGTGTTCCGCCGTTAATATGACAAGATTGGGTCACATCGTGACCGCACTAACAATGTTCTGTCTGACTAACAAAACCTCAATTTAATATGGAAATTGAACGTGGCAATAAAAATACTGTACCTATTCGCTCCCTTTAAGCAAATTACTGTAACGGACCATTGTATTTATGATACCTGTTTAAAAATCCGTAAGCCTCATTGAACAATCCAATTAAGCTTTAAAATACATTTTAATTTTATTGTGATCATAAAAAATTTAAAGGTACTTTTCAGAGTGAAAAGCGTCTTTTGTGATGTTCAAATTACTTCCTCAATAACAACATATCGATGTTACTAGTAACATCCACTCTAGAGAATGTTTGTTATTGTGAACCAGTGTAACAGAAATGTTGACACGCCGGATTAAAGTCACTCGCACCATTAAGTTTAGCTGGATATACGCTTAATAATGACAGTAATCCCGTGTACACTGACAGTGTTATATCTATCGATATTTTCTTTTATCGTAACGGCTGCATGGACATCTCTTTTATCACAATCTAAACGATACTAAATAATCGAGATAAGAAAGACATTGTTATAAACTATTAGTTGCTTAATAATCCTGAGAAAAAAAGAAAACAGTATCAACACATTTTTCGTTACTAAAATACCAGATTGGTCGTAAAAAATACAAGATAATTTCCCTCTTAATACTTTTATATTTCTTTAATCAATATTACGTAATGAACGGCAAGTTATCGTGTAAATAATTAAACTATTGAACGCATCCATGATGTGGAATGTTCCGAGTACCTACTGTGGGTTAATGTCGGAGCTCGAAATCACTCAACTATCGTATCTGTACGTAAATAAATTTAATTTTACAGTGCGTCGCCGGTTAATCGACTGACAGGGTTACGGCCATCGAGTTTGGATCTATACAGAGATGTTGAATGAAACAAGTTTATTTTGATTATTTTGAATTACCGTTAATGCAATTTAAGTTAATATTACTATCGTGAGAGAGGTGAAAACCCACTTAAGTCCTGCCATTCCTACCGAAAAGCATTTCATTATAGGTACATTGGCTATAATATTTATGCCGTTAGAAAATTTGTTTAGGTCGCTGTCGCCCGATACTAGTGAAGAGAACTATAATATATTTACATGCCATTGGGCGTTTTTATAATACCTAACATGACGATATTATCGTGGATGTCCACGATATTACGATAAAGCCGGGAAGTAAAATGTATGAAAATATATGAAGACGCTTTTAAGTTTCAGTTCACGATAACGTTATAACGTGCATGTCTTGCCTTACATTTAATGGACGTCGACGTCGATGTCTACGAATAGAACAAATGCATGTACAGTCACGAGCACTAATACTTATGTCAACACTTGGCCACTTTCAATTGCGATTTTTTCGAGAAATAACGAATGCAACGTTGAAATACTTCACTTTACATAAACCTATGGGTTCGAAAATACTATGTTCGTAATAAAATGAAATTTCATTCAAAAATAAAGGAGAAAATCGCCTTTGAATAAAGCTAAGTATATGCTGTACTAGTTTAATTCTGCAGTCTCAACGACCTAACATGAATTTGCAAAAAAACATATAGAAATATTTTGCAGTAGGTGCCTACATTAAAAACTACTTAGTGCCTTTTGGTTTCCCAGGGATTTAAGCTTCCATGGTCAGCTTATTTAGTGTGGTATTAACAACTCTTAAAAACTTTTTTACAAAAAAAAAAAACAAAAATGAGTTTGTCTCAGTAGGTGGCCACGCCAATCTCAGCATCACTGACGTTTTATGTCCTCAGAAGTGCATGTGTATGGACACTTTGGACACTCAAACATATGGGACATGGTTTGTTCAGGAGTACAGCATTCACACTGGGTGTTGGTTGGGCCAATAATCGAACATTTCGCAAGATTGTGCTTGCAGCGGCCCTCTTACATCCGCAGTCGATTAATTGCTTTCCATATAGGCCACTGCAGGTGACGTCCGCGTGGCAGGTGTTCCTGGGGCTGGAAGAAGTAGGCGGCTGAGAAGACCCGAACCAAACTCAAAGCATTTATTTCAATTAAACCATTCACAGGCACTTTTGAATGGTCAAGGAGTCAGTCAGACAGAAATATGAAGCTAATTCCTATTCTAAAGCGTAGTTGGTACTCATGGAAAAGAAAGGGCGAGAAACTCTATGGACACTTTAAAATTATATCATTACAAAAATGTGAGTTACATCATTAATGTTCAATTTATTTATATTTAAAATATATAAGAACGATGCACAAAAGACGTACAAGTTAACAGCGTCCAGAGCAGAGAACAACGTACAGCAAATAGGAAAAAAAATACAATCCAAAAACTGAATGCCTTCAGTATAACCGTTTTGAGATTTAACGACACTGTAAGCTCATTGACAGCAAATAGGACTGAAATAAGGAAGATTCTAGTGTAAAATGGACTTTAGGAGCTCGGAGTGTATTAACAACTCTACATAAATATGCAGTGAGTTAATATGAACGTCATCAAAATATTGAGTGGCTGGTACGGTGCATGACGTTGGTACAAGCCAGTTCCCGTGGAGAATATGGTTATGGACCAAGTAACTCACGCCGTGAGTTACTTAACTATGCTGTTGTAGTGCAACTGTGCAACTGTGACCTTTAACTTGATTAGGTTTTAGAAAAATTTATGGACCTACCAAGATTTTTTTGACAGTACGTTCTAACAAGAGTGTGAGAAAAATAACTGACAAAAGTTGCTCCACATCCTACTACCATCAGTGCTTAATTGATAGCAGAATATCTTGGATACTAAAATTATTGTCGCGGAAAGCCTTCTATTCCTTAGCTGAGCCTAGTTCATCTAGCAGGTCGATTATTTATAAGGCTGTTCATTGAAAAGAACATTCTCATAAAGTGAACAAAATATCTTATCGCAACGAAGACAGTTTTACTACATATTTTACCCCAGACACATAATATGAAATCTTAATAATATAACATTGTCTAGGGGGACAGTAACTCAATCCTTCGCGACGTAGCGAGCTGGCCGACGTCACAAGTTCATAGCGTGCCATTAGCAGAGCGGTGTCGGGTTCTCTTCCTGCCCGCACCGCGTGCGCCCGCGCCGATCGTCTAGAACACCGCACATACCTAGATCTAGCTATGTAGAAAAAAAGGTAATAATTCTTGCCGATAATTCTGTGGTATTATTGTAATCTTCCGTGGGAACTGGGAACCATTGAACTTTCTGCAATGTTTTATCTTATTCATATTATTCATGTAAGAGTATGTTTCTAACACTACCGTTTAACGGATTCACGAAATTGGAGGGCATGCACACATATAGATCATGTCTTGGAATAACAATTAGGATCCTTTTTATCCAGGTACATGAAGAAGTTCCCCTAGGATGCGAGTGAAACCGCGAGCAACAGCTAGAACCTTTAAAAGTCATTGTACTGTTGATGTTTTGGCACCGTAGTTTTAAAAACTAAACTAAGTGGATTTGACAAATTAATTTTTAATATTAACGAGAGTCTCAACTTCTCGTTTACGTGAGCGTATCGGAGTATTTTTTCAGTCTCACAATAATATTTACAAACGGATATAAAAGTTATGTCTCTTGGTAAAGCTATAAACCGCCGCCAAATCTATTTACGATGCGAACCCGCGTAAACTGTTTGGACATTTCAACCTCAGTATGATTGTAACCTTGAGTTGTGTCGGTAAACAAAGATTTAATGTTTTTTTTATTCAGGCAAGGCAAGGCAGATACGGTGAAGGAAAACCTCGTGAGGAAACCGGCATGTCCTAGAACTAAAAAATCGAAGAGATGGTTACATCTCTTCGATCTTTTAGTCTGAGTGGTGGATTATGGAACACTGGATCTCACAGAGGAGGCCGGTGTCCCAGCAGTGATGGGAACATTATAGATTGATTATGCTAAGGCAGATGAGGCTGTGCACAGACCTGAACCAACAACAAATGATATATGAAAACCACGGTGGCTAGTGTGGGAACACTCGCAACAAAACAGTCCCTTGTTTTAAAGTTGACAAAAATCGTATGATAAAAAATACTGTACTAACACAAGACAGTTCAAAGCTCTTTTGACTGGTGTAAGCTGTAGATACAAATTACGGATTAGACTTACATAATATCAGCACAGACTTTTTTCATATTGCAAACCTATTAAATGAACCTGCAACTGTAAAGCCAGGTTATACTGATCTTCTTAACAATAATTGCATATGATACTCATATTAATTACGCAAACTGCATCATAAAATGTTGCGTGTCTCCAAGCAATATGTATAATAATGTAATGAATTTAATTAAACAAAACTGCTATCCTTCTGAACGCAGGATGTCGTATTAAGGTCTGGGTGCCATTTTAAGCCGGATGGACGACGTATTAATTTTTAATAATAGCTGTAAAAATTCTCATATTCCCTTCACACCATCGTAAGGAGATATGAACTAGTTTGTTCATGATCAAGGTGTAGTTAACAAAGTAAGAGGATAAAAGTGAGATAATAATTATGCTTTTAATCGGGACTTTAAAAAAAACTTTAACGAAGATGAAGCAGAAAGGAAAATGTAAATAATTATGGATATCTGGGATTAACACTTAAGAAAAGATCTAGAGAATTAATTTTGCATACCGTTACAACGGTGAGACATGTAGCACTATGCAATGTTACGAACACCTTTGTAAACACCGTGTTTCTGGCAAATAAATATTCTATTATATTCTAGAGAAATGCTAACAATTTCTAAAACTGTTTGCATTCTACACCACTACTCCTTGGGTGGTAGATAACCATCTCTTTAATTCCTTTTCAATTCACTTAAACACTACTGACTCTAACCATTTGTTTTTACAAACAACAATTATCCAATACCGGTTGCTCTACTACGACTCGGTCTTTATATCAGAGCAGATTAAAATCTAAAATCAGAGTAGGTATTGCCGCGCTCTGTAACGAAGACTTTGTTTTACCAATGACAGATAAAATCGGCGAACACCAAAGTAACATGTCTAGAGGAAGTTACGTTAATGTATTAAGAGGCACGTCATAGCCGCCGGCAGATTATCTAAAATCAATTACAGGTGGGGCAAACTGAATCGAACAGGCCTATAGCTTAGTGGTATGAACAAAATTGATAAGCATATACAAATGCTGTAAAAATATATAATTCCAGACACGAGTGGAGGTCGAAAATAACATAGAAATGTACTACCGGAATAAAAAGTAAAAATCCTATGTCCAAACCTAGGTCATGGTCTACCCATGTGCTAAATTTCATACAAATCCGTTCAGCCGTTTTAGCGTGAAAGCGTAACAAACAAATAAACAAACAAACTCACTTTCGCATTTTTAATATTAAGTAAGGATGCAGCAAATTCTTTAGTAAATGAATGATCATTTGGTTTCAGGAAAAGAGCTTATTTTATGAAAAAAGAACGATGTTATGAAGCTGGACGCAAACAAACATCAGCTGGATTAACAAAGGAGAGAACGGAGTGTCTGCAATCCATCAATTGGTCAAATTCAAAACATTGGACTGTGCTGTGCAAAAGCCAATAGCACTGCAAGATATAAGCTTTACTAACAACACAGAAAACACAAGCGACTAATAACTACAACGACACAAAACAACATTAGTTTTCAATTATATGAAATTCCCGACCGTAGCAAGCACAATCTAGTTTATTCAAACCCTGGCAGATACTCCCATCGTCCATGTTCATTCATATACATAGAGCACGGTCTAACTGTGCACTGCTATCGTTGGATTCATCTCCTCAGGTAGTTCTCAAGTCCGCGATCTGGCTGCTGGCTATGCAAATACTCCCGACCACCGTATTGGTTCATTCCCTCTACAGGGTGATTGTAATCTTTATTGCAATGTGTAGGGGGCTCTTGTTGTTATATTCTGTGTTATCTTAATATTTCTACTGTTAAAACGTCTGTATCATTAATATTTTTGATTTCTTCCTCATTGATATTGCAAAAACAAAAATACAAAAAAAGATTTAGGTTTGATGTCTCTAGTTAAGATATTTTCTAGCCGGACATTTAGGCAATTAGTCGTATCTCAGCATTTGAGATAATCTGTGCAATTTGTCCTGCGCCCACGATTTAGTTGTAACTGTAGATTAAGATCTATTTACGTAAACTCCTTGAAAATGAACATTATGGTTGAATTAGAGTGCTACAAGGATGACGATGGAGAAAACATTGACAGAGGGGCCCGGGCGTTCTTGGTGAACATTTGTGAAATTGTTACAGAAATTTTAATGTTAATAAAACAAGCGTTAGTTCCGATTTTGACCACGCGCCAAAAAAACTTGTGGCACTGTAGGAAGAATTGAAATCGCTGTTGGTAACTCGCTTTGCCTGTCAATGTGTAATGATCCTTAGGCTGAATAACCTGTTATCGTGCACGTGGTGCGCATCACAGTGCAAACAGAGCGGCGCGCCGCCGGTGCCGCATGCCGGGCGGCCGACCCGGTGCGGACACGACATTGCTTAGGGTTGTCTGCAGACTTGATTTCAGGTATCTGGTGTTAGGATTAGCTCGGATTGAAGTTGCGGAAAGATAAATGTCATTGTAATACATAACTAGTTTGTTAAATCTACATAAATCTAGGTAACGTTATCTATGTAGCGAAGTCTAGCATAGTAGAGTCTACGAGATATTTTAAAGAACAACCATTTGTATACTTTTATTTTTCAGGCGACGCAAGGTAATGGTGAATTTCATACCTAAAATTAAACAGGAAAATGAGCATTTTATACTAAACAAACATACAACAATTTTGATAACCCTACACTCTCCTCCGTCCCTACCGACCGTCCGGCAATGTACTTGCATGAGAACACGCCGAACTAACGTCACAGTGACACTTGTACAAATTCACGCTTCCGATATAAAGGTGATGACATATGAACTCCTTTGTCTGCCCAGCGAGACAATCAATTTAATTACACATGTCTAACGGTAAACGAGTCAATAAGTATGGCAATGTTTGAAACTGACAGTAATTCATGATTTATATTGACAGCTGCGAATACGTTACATTAACAGCGACGACAACACACCTAATTATAACGTTTATGCTTGCACACACTAGCACAATCAACCTATTATGTTTCCACTGCTGGGACACAGGCCTCTTCTCTGTGGGAGGGACTGGGCAGTAATCCACCACGCCGGCCCAGTGCGGGTTGGTAGATGTCACATGTCTTCAAATTTTTGGTTCTAGGACATGCCGGTTTCCTCACGATGTTTTCCTTCACCATTTTGAGAGCTGTGGTGATGAAATAATTTACACACACAATATTATAGGCTGATTATGAAAGCACCTGTCTGGGATCGAACCCTACGACCTACAACTCGTGAGTCACACACTATGACGAATAAATCACATTAGGAAAATTCAGGTCCAACTTTGTAACACAAATAGAAAATTCAATTTTCGTAACAAAAAGGTTATTGTGATGAAAGAAGAATGGAATGGAAGTAATAAATCAACACGAAGTGACAGACAAGAGTATTAAAAGAAAAACATACACAAGCAATGTATCAGGAATCTATCGAAGTTGAATGATGAAGGAAACGTGTTGGCCAACAAATTGGTAATGTTTTTAAAAGGATTAAGTACAAAATGCATTTAAAAAATAAGACCGTCAATCACCATCTTGATAGGTAGATATCAGGATTTCCACACATGGTTCTCTTCGTAAAAATAATCGTCAAATCGATTGTTATCCGTAAGAAAAATAAAAGAATGAAAGAAAGTCCCAGAGGCACACAATACAGGGTGGCAATAAGTTCCCTGCGTTGAATTTTACTTGTTATTCAAAAAAATTGCTGTTCCATACATTTTTACCGCGTAGATATTGCACTTTTCTATGAAACAGCAGATTTTTTTATTGATAGCCGAATAAAAATTTTTACGCTACCCCGGTCTAGAATTAGGTATGTGCTGAATGTCGATGTCCCTGCCTACACCCAAAAAAAACAGAAAAATAGTTATCCCCAGTTGCTATAAGTGCTAGAACGATCCTGCAGCGGAGCTGCGCCTTGCGACAAAGTCCTTATTTCACTACCCACCTTTTCGACACCCACGGCAAGAGGAAGAGTTGTCTATATTTTGCCGGAAAAACAAGACCAACTTCTTCCAACAGGTCTAGTAAATAGACAGGCAGATTGATAGGAACTAACGATGAAATATTATAACGAAGGGTTGTTATATTCACATTTGCCAAGTACCGTGAATGTCTTATACTGCTTGATAAATTACTGAATGACTACAAAGCTGATGGTTGATGATTGACTACAAAGCTCTGAAGAAGTCTTTACTAGAAAAATACGAGGATAAAATTGGTAGGTACTTACCTAATTAATGTCACCTTTGGCAATAAAAAATGATAATTCACTATAAAAACACTGTATCTAATATCTTACTGAACCTCCCAAACTTCGCAAAGAAATCTACAAAGAGTCCTAAAACTTTCGCGCCATCATTAAAGTTTTTACAACAGTTTTCTTAATTACAAGTTTTTCTTTATGACGCGGCGGCTGCGCTTGCGTCGTTCCTACTGACACCGGCACCGGCTTTCGACTGTTTGAAAAAGGGCTCCACAAGAACTCACTTATTACTTTACTCGAGTGGAAAGTAAAAATGTAGCGAGTAAAAGTTACAATAATTACATGACAGTGTAAAAGTGCACATAGGTAGGTTGGCCATAATGTCGTTCAGCGGAAAAAATATATATTTAGTATCAATTCCAAAGGTTGTTATGTGCGTAGTAAATGTAGCTAGGTAAATTGTAATGAGCTTAAACGTCAAAGTCAGATAAATTAATTACGTCGCAGACCTCATCCATCGATTTCCATCAGGAATGATCAAAGGCAAGAGCAGAAACATTCAGCAATAAAAAAATTAAATTTGTTAAACAAATTGACTTCCCACTTAAATTGTCCGTATATTAAAATCACGACTGTCTGACAGACAGACTGATTGACAGTTGTATGAAATGGCTACTATAACACGGCCAATTGACGTAAGCTGTCAATTTGCTTAAAAAATATTATTCTTACTGTAAGTACCTACAGGTTTATCTGCCTCATATCTTTAAAGATTTAGAAAACAAAATCGTGTGTGTTTACGCTCCTGCACAAGTTCAGGTTCAATGAAACTAGAATTTATACTAGAGAGATAATGGGAGTTTTATAGACCAGTAAATCTAAGAAAATGCAACATCAATCTAGATTCGCTCGTCAGCTGCTAATGTTAGTGTTAATACAAAAATACCTATTATTTTTAAACACTTTGGTATTTCTGGCCAGGCAGATGCATAGGGTAAAAATAACTCCAATATCCACACCACTGCAAATTAAATTATTTACACTAGCTGGGCCCGTAAAGTCATGCGCGTTCTTTATTTTTCAGGTTGCCTACAAAGTATCATGTCTTTTTTCCCAAAATATCTGTCACGTTTAATAAAGTGATGGTTCGGTAGCCTTATAGGTACCAAAGTGATAGAAAGGCTATTTGACCAGTTTTTTTTTTAAATAATCTATTTGTCCCACTGCTGGGCAAATGTCTCTCCATACTTTTCCAACTTTCTTTGTATTTTGCCTTCTCCACCCAATTGGTTCAATCAACTCAGACTGCGCCACAACACCCTGTCCTCCGCCTTCCGCATCCAGTCTACCCCAGCCACCTTCTATATGTCGTCCGTCCATCAACGCCGGGGGCGTCCCGCACTACGCTTGCCGATACGCGGTCTCCACCCTAGGACTCGTCTGCTCCACTGGCCATCGTCACCATGGAAAACGGCATGTCCTAGAATCAAAAAATCTACAAAAACATCTACCTACCAACCCGCTCTGGGCCCGCGTGGTGGATTATGGCCCACCCCCTGTCACCGAGAGGAGGCCTGTGTCCCAACGATGGGAACATTAACAGCAGATTATAAGTCCAAATCGTCACGAGATAGATATTACTGGCGATAAATCTAGAATCTGCAAAAGTTAATTTGTCAACATCAGGAAATCCGTGAGAATTTCAACAAGTCGCAGAGAAAACACGAATAAAAATTAATTCAATAACATCGTAATAGCGAATCGTTATTTCTAAGCAATCTGTGGTGATTTATTACGGGCAATTTGAAAAGTAGGAGGGGTTTCTCGTCAAAAATCGCTTCATGTTCCCTTGGATCCGACCGCTGGCATTTACTCATTCGCCACGGCACATCCTAGATGGGTGATACATTATATTTATACTATCTAAACTATCCATAGAACTCGATAAAATTGCACACTATGCGAATTCATATTATTATGTTTAGCGTTTGCGTTTGATAGTTTCATAAAACTTCGGAAAAAGCTTTTCTTTGATCTTTTATTCGTTTAGTAGAGACCTATATCATATCTAATTATGTTCATAACGATTTAATTCACATTACGTCATGCCTGTAACGTTTTGGATACGCACACAAACTTCATAAAAATAAAGAAAGTCCAACACCAACATTATTGTGTTACAAAGCAAACATAATCTTTAAAAGACAACTAACAATTATATTTCTTCCTACTATGATCATTACAGTGCAAAAACAAAGAAAAACAAAATAAATCGCCATTTGCACGCAACGGGTAGAAAATTACCTGCAAGCATAACATGTGGGTCACGAAAAACAATTATTTAGTATCCTCTAGCTTTGCAGACCTCACTGGAGGAGGATAATCGACCAACAAACTATTTACCTAGGCTTTAGTGATGTTTGCGATCAATCGATAGAATGGAAGTAGTGTAGTTGAGTAGGTACCGTAAGTACCGGGATGTATTAATAATATCCATAATAATATGTACAAGTATCAATATTAAAAAAAATTAATAAAGCATGACGATGATGTATGATGTATAGAATCATAGGGCATCAAAAATTCGTCCGCTCGTTTTCAATAGGAAACAACAGTGCCCAAAAGGCTGGCAGCATTGCCACGTTGCATGGCAATGCTGATTCTTTGGCCAAAAAAATAGGCCAGCCCTCTGGTCACGTGAAGAGCGGACCAAACGCTTGATTATGTCTCGAAAAACTAAGTGGGCACTTGGACCCCATTGCCCTGGAGTTTGAACAACAATAAACATATAAGTTCCAATAAGATTGGAATATTTAGATTTTATCCTAGAATGGATTTACGTTTTTACATTATTTTATTTTATTTTTTTCGTCTTCTGTCTTCCCGCTTGTCATCTAGACATACCCCTACATGTTTTATATCCTAATCTATCTTAAGCTAAATTAATGTTCGATTCGCATTTGTGCCATCTATTTTATAGGACTCGCGGAGGTTGTATCTAAGCACCAAATAGGCTATAATTACTACAGTACAATTTTGATAAGATGTCGAGTCTACATTGTAAATCGTTTAGTATTTTACCAACAGCAATATAGCGGAAATATCAAAAGCAAGAGATGATTAAATAAACTATTGCTTAGAGTAAGTATAGGCAAAGTTAAGCACCAATGGCAGCAAGTAAATCACATAATTAAACCTGTAATATAATAACCGATTAATCAACCCATTCACATCCACAACTTGGGACATCCATTACAAAACTAGTAGAAGTCATGTAGTATCTAATTACATCACATAAAAAAGTCTTTGTGAAGCGATTATTTATGTATTATTCTGCACTAACTACGGGCGTACTCAGTCTCGGATTTATCGATACATCCGCGATGCTTGGCTGGACGGGACCACACATAGTGGCCCGGCTATTACCCAGCCCACCCCCGTACTGCCACGGTTCTATAATCTCTATTGCTTTCTTATTAAGATATTAACTACCGCTCGCAAACGCTATATTGATGGCAGAGCTGAAGAGCCTTGCCGACCAATCGGCTTGACGTTACCTGCTTTATAATTATGATTCGAATTCATTGTACCTTCTGGTTCGTTTGCTAGGACTACACGATGTGAAGCACCATATTTATTTTATAGCTTGGGTCTAAAGATAGTCATTTTATTCACGTATGTATTAGTTTTCTATCTAACAATTTGAGATATTTCATTAAATTGCCCTTTAAAAAGTGTTAAGTATTAATTTCCAATAATATCGCTGGGGCCAATGAGAAAATTGAAATAAATTCTGGAGAGGTCGACGACAAAATGACAATAAATTATAAATCTGTACGCAACGGTAATGGATTCCCGATATGATGCACTTTCGATCCACTTTGGTAACTTCACATAATTCATGTGGATTCAATAAATTCGTGATTATCTAGTAATGACGAAACACGTGGTTTACTGCTGCATTCTTCAACTAAATAAAAAGTAATTAGTGAAAGACTGCATTAACGCATTATTGAACTTTTATCAAAATTGACATTGTCGCCCAACAAATTCCCACGTTTCCTCAACACTGTTAATAGATGAAATATCTTCCAAATTCGCACGCGCCTCTATACTCTAGACTTCCAGAGACCGGTATGGTGCTATAAAAATTCTGTGTCAAAAATCGGTACCTATGGTCATTCAATAGCTGCCGTACGGTAGCCCAATAGTCCAACTCATTCTTACGACATTTTTATACCAAATTTGAAAACCTTTTACACCAGTCATAGCCATACCCATAATGTTCAACTTAATTTCGAATAAAGAATGATCCGCAGACCACGCGTGATCGTTCGTCGCGTCCGCGTCGCCCGGCGGGATGCGCCTGCGTCTGTTACTAGCGATAAATCTAATGATAATAATCGAATGCAGTCGACGAGCCCACCGCGCAGCCTCCATCGATTTATAATAATTAACAATCATGGGAATGACGTGAGGCGTTCAATACACGCGTTTACCGTAGAAAATACAACAGATTTATGAAGCACTAAATATTTGAGGGAAGATGAACTCTTGAGCTATTTGCTGCTCTCTGGAACGTTACTTTAGAGATGCATAATTGGTAGTCCAGTAAATATTATATAACTGGTTTACGCTAGCCGCTAAGCGACAAGCTTTTTATATCAATGAATAGCCATAACTTCATGAAATGTAATCTATGTTCAAATGAGCTTAGTAAACTCTGGATTACGGACGAGTATCTCGACTTAGTAGAGCAAAAGACTAATTTAATCAGAGTTCTTAATGTAATCCATAAGATACAGAAAATATTCGTTATAATTTACGAGAAACAAATGATGAGAGAGAGACGTCAACGCACTTTTTGAACATAGTATCTCGTAGCCAAATCAGCCTATAATGTTCCCACGGCTGGGACACAGGCCTCCTCTACTCGAGAGGGAGTGGGCTGTAACCTACTACGCGAGCCCACTGCAGGTTGGTAGATTTCACATGCCTTCGAATTTATGGTTTCCTCACGATGTTTTCCTTCGCCATTTTGAGAGCAGTGGTGATGAAATTATTTACATAAAGTAAAGCGCCCGTCTGGGTTCGAATCCACGACCTACTCGTAAGTCGAGGCCGTTGCCACTAGGCCACCACTGTGCACTGCTCTCTTTTTGAACATACTGGCCAGCAACATGAGACTGTGTTGTCAAAATCGAAGTCACCGAAAGAAAAAGATGACCAAAGAGGAGGTACTATAGACATCAGGATCAATAATGAGTAGACCATAATGTTACATCTCAATGAGGGTTTTCATGAAAATTCACGACACCAGTTGGCGCCACTTTGACAAGAGGTCTTCCAATATAAAATATATGATGTCAATCACCATTCATTTCATTCGTTCGTTCATCATTCAGTCACGTCTAAAGAAATTATAGGCGCTTTGACACTTGTGACAGGTGGCCGGACCTGACGTCTCAGTGCTGCCATCTAGTAAACGTCATTTTTCAAAAACCCTCATTGCGAACGGTTTATGATCGAGCGCCACGTTGGAGTAATGACCGCGCTTACTCTTACTAGTTGCTGCGTCCGCTAGCTCGCAGATCTGTTTAGTGACGTAATGCGTACGTGCATACCTTGCTTATTATTTTTAACTGGATCAGTTTTTCTGTTTTTTTCTTCTTCCTTTGCATCTACGTGTAAGGAAGACACAATCACGCAAAATACCTTCGCAATTACTCTTTTCGGAATATCAACCTTGTCATCATGCTCTGCGCTGCAACTTCATGTGACACCCGTTCAACTTCAAATGATTGTGTTGGCTCTTGGTTAAAAGTAACGACACATCATTGACATCATCTGAGAAAACGCAGAGAATGGTACCAACAGATGTCGTGATGAGGTGATCCTAAAAGCAACGAGCCTTTTCTATAAAACGACAGACCAATCATGGCTACCTAGAGATTGGATAAATTATGATCTACTTACGCGACTATAATAATCTATTTTTTGAATTGATGCTATTATGACGACTCTTGTCATCACTGCAACTTGTGCTATAAACAATAGGAACCTATATGATCCTTTTCAGATTCACTGTGAAAACGAAATTAAGAGAACTATAATACAATTAGACTCTTCAAGAAACTTGAGAACCCATCATTACACATAAGGATGTCCCTAAGAGGGCATAAGGACAGGTTCATAATAAAATATGTATCGACGCATCCTTTTACACGGATAGATGACACTATTAAGGCCAGGTCACTGCTCCCGGCCCAAAAAAGCGGCTCTAAAAAGGCCAGTCTGACCCCTCGTTATCACGTGTTGCGTTGACAAATGGGTTACGCCTCGCTGGGCGAACTAAACCCTCAGGTAGGAATTCATTAGCACCTTAATTAATTGAAAGGCGGTCCTGTACCCTCCTTAATAACCCACGGCATCTTTGAACACCTATTTCTTCTAGTTACGTATTGTCTTTTTCATGTTGGTGTGATTGTTGTCTATGGACGTTTTCATTTGTTTTTTTTTTTTCTATAACGGGATTGTAGGTGTGGCCCAGGGCCCAATATTACAGTTATTTTGTATTGTTTCCGTAGCTTTGATAATTATGTGTTGCCTCTGGTTCAATACATAAATTCATTGGCATCATGTGTGGGGGCCTTATGAAGATATTTAGGGCCAGGCTCTGAAATGATGAAAATAGGAATGATGAACGAAACAAAATGATGTTATGGTAACTTAAACATGATTGAGGTGACGAACGGACCAGCAGCCTGTTTATTCCAATTTTATTACAAAGCTTTTTCGAAAAATGTTTATACCTAGAGTAGAGCTTAGAATAGAGAAGTAGTAGGTAGAAGACGAGGCGATACCATTTTATGATAAGGGACATAAGAAGATGGCCTGAATTCGTCATTCTATCAAAGCCTAATAATTATTTTGGCCTTTTGTCACGTGGCAAACCAAAGGGAATATCCACTATACAGGGTTATTGGAAAAACACCAACAACCTCTTAAGAGGTCATTGTACTCATCATTATAACAACTTTTACTGTGGGACCAAACCTGAATCGCGAAAAAAAAATCTACTGTTCCCTACCTTTACCTATGTTCGTATAACTCGTCAAAATGTAGGGAACAGCTGGGTTTTTTTATTCGCGATTTCAAGTTTGGTTCCGTAGTAAAAGTTGTTCGTAATGATGAGTACAACCTGTATAGTCTTTGTAGCAAAACAATATCACTGAACAGCTGATTTTTAAAAGCTTTTTGTTTGCCAGCAGTACTACTAGCGCCATCTATACTATCTTAATTCAAACTATTTGAAAACGCCGTCTGGCGTTCAATAGCGACACTCATTCCTCACAATGTAAACCAAACCAGTAAGATTACGATTATTTGGTCTAGATGGGTGAAAACAATGTTTAGTAAGCGTTGAAAGGTACGTATGTAGAGTTCTTAACTAGAAATGGAACATTCAAAGATGTTGTACCACGCACCATGAACCAGATTCCACTTACCTACAATTCGAATTTTTTTCGAAAGGAAAATTGCTAATAGACCACCAACAGTCTATGACTCATCATCATCTGCCTAGTCTTTTCCCAAGGGGGAACCGACCTAAACACTAATTATGTAACGTAATTAGGAAAAACTAAAATTTTATCAGCCTAGGGTAATTTAGGAACAGTCACATGAGGTGCGTATGCTGGGGTCTGCTTCCAGTCTAACCGGATACAGCTGAATACCAGTATTTTACATGCAGCGACTGCATTTGACCTCCACAACCCAGTTATTGGGTAATACCCCTTGGTGTGCCCTTGGTAAGACTGGTTGTCAGACTTTAGGGCTTCTGACGACCCGTAACGACTGCCAAAGATCCGTGATGAGTAGGTAGGTACATACTTATCATAAGAGCCAACGTAGCATTTTTTTGGATTTGAATTAGAAGACTCCGAATTTATCAACATGCTCCATAGATATGTATGAGAATTAGAAGACTCCGAATTTATCAACATGCTCCATAGATATGTATGAGAATTAGAAGACTCCGAATTTATCAACATCCTCCATAGCTGAGTTTTTTTTAACCAGAATCCGGTAACAAGTATCGAAGTTAGTAGTGTGTTGAACATGTGTCTAAATAGGTCAAAACTTATGGAAAACAGCGTTGATAGGATAGCCACAATAGGAAAAACGGTTTTTACGTAAATGTAACAAGAATTGATACAGAGACGCCACATCGTCATCATTTTAAATTTAAAACAGCAACAAAGGTTCCATTTTTCTATGCATGCTCCAATTCTGACCAATCCACACGTAAAATCGAATGAAATCAGTGGACACCATGAGGCTGTATGAAAGTGTAAGTAAAATGGACAACCTCGCCTAATCAGCAAAACAAACACTGGAGGTCTCAATATTGGTAGCAAAACTCCAACGATCTCACCTCAATAATTTGGAAATGTATTTGAATTTTAACAGTAGATACCTGAACACTAAAAACTAGGTCATGACAGCTAGATACTCTATTACTTATTGTATCACCACTCCTTCGGCTTACTACAGAAATTTCGACATTCCAATAAGAATGAGCGAGATAAAAGCATAATCTAGGGAATAAGTATAAAATCATCTCGCATTATCTTACGTTACGCAAGATTTTTATCTCAAAACCATCAATTCCTATCGATAAGTGACCTATCAGCCGAATTTTCTCCCGTTATCATAAACAAGAGTATCGCTTATCTTCAAAATATAATTTTGCAATTTAGTTCCTCAGTCGACGGGACTCGTATGTGACCGCGTGTTAGTGCTGGAATAGTTGAAGTTTTTTAATTTCTAAGTGTATTTTGAGAGAAAATGGATCCTAGACCTAGTACAAGTCGGCAGTCGGTTGAAAAGGTGGAGATGTTTGAGGTTCGGGAGCACGTGCCTTACCAGGCGGAGCTGACTCGTGCCCCCGCTGCCTATGACCAAGAGAGCGGAGACATTTATGACTCCTCGTGGCTGGCAGCGTTTCGAGCCATTTGCCAGCTGTTCAACCTTCTCCACCACATGCAGATCGCGATAGTAGTGTTTTGTTTGTGGCACTTCGCACTGACCTCGGCTCCTAACGGAACCATCTCTAATCTGGAGCTGCATATTATTTTCGCGGGAACAGGCGTACGTATTGTGAAAATTTTATATTTGAAATGGCAAAATGATTTGCTACTAGTTGATATTGAGTGGTTTCAACGCCTCTAGCTGCATATTTTTTAGGTGAGGAATAGAATTCATAGTTAAAACGTAGATCAGATATGTCTAATCTATTATTGTCCAAATATTGAGTTTGTGATTTTTTGAAATCAATCAGTATCTAATTTTGCCTGCTATTCCATCGAACCTTAAGTACTATGATGGTACGTACGTGGCACTGGCAATAGTTAGGGGGTTTATTTTAGGCGTTCTAAAATAGATTCTAGGCATTTTCGCATATTAACACACAGCTTCTGGTATAACTTTATGGTACAAGATGTGTGGTGTGTGTGTGTGTGTGTGTGTGGGTCTTAGAAGTTCCATTGGATGAGAGAGAGTATACTTTTATAGCATATCAGTCGGTATCTTATCTGCCATGGCCCCTAGTCAAAAATCTTGATTTAAAAAACTGTATGTGAATTAGCAGGTAAGAAATCATTTTCGTAGGATTCAGGGAGTTCTTGGGAGGTTTGTTTCTGCGTAAAAGAAATTCGATATAAAATTTTAACATCCGTTGCTATCATACATAATAATACTCCTTGCCTGTAGGTATATGCTCGGTTCTGTATAAGTATGCACACAATATTTAAAACGACTACTTTTCCGTCATTTCAGTATCAACTTTTCTTGGTTGAAGCAATATTGACGCTGCACAGGCACAACTCCTGGTCATTCCAAATGTCTAAAGATGGCAAACGAATCGTGCACGGATGCCTGCAGCTCGTCGGTTCTCTGTTTGTGATCGCTGGCACTTTCCTGGGATTGGCTAGAGTCGACATGGTTATCTCGTCTGCTCATGGCATCTGCGGTAAGAACCTTTTTCTTTGAAGGACATGACATACTTACTACATACAGTAGGCGGTCATTAATAAAGCACACTGAGTTCTGTAAATAGTTCGATTTTGTGAAGCGTCGTCTTTGTGCCTCTCATACTTGTGTTCAAATACCGGTATTTTTGGGAACCGGTAACATTGGCCTTGGTACCAAAGAAATTCCCGTACTATTGGAACCGGTACCAGACCTAGTATCAGTAGATGCTATTGGTATTTCTAATCAGGTATGTATCAAACAAATATTTCCGTAGGTATTTATGTTAAAGTAAAAAGGATAGTTAACAGGCATTAGAAAAATAACTTTAAGGTTGCCTACCGTACGAGGTTCCTCATAAAAATATGAGATTTGTGGTACGCGCCGGGTACCTGAATTTTGTACCGGTACTAGTTAGGTAGAGTACCGGTGCCCATCTGGAGCCTTTAACCATGTACCGAAATGGCAAGAACCGCTAAGTACCGATACAGAACCTGTACTTTTGGTAACAGTTCCAAGCCCTTCTTGTGTCTGTCTGACAGCCTCTAGGTATCTGAAACTCGATCCTACTATATTACTGGCCGGGTCTGTCTTCTTTCTAACTTTTATTATCGCGCGGGTACCTACCATCATAATCTGTTATTCATGGGTGCTATTATAAATATTGGTATCTATTTATTTTCTACGTTTCTCTCTATTATGCAGTTCTTGATAAACCACTGTCTATAAATTTCCTATTATAAAAGCTTTTAGTTGTGATATTGCAAAGGCTTCAAACCTACAATACATTGTTGTGTGTACCTACCCATCTCACATTATCACCTACTGGAGCTATTTATCTGTTATCAAATTGGGAAAACCGTATCGAACTGTGTACGTAGGTAATGGCTATGACTGCGAATTCCTTTCTATGGATCAAAGGCTAGAACACGATCGCTGAAGTTCAAAATCTATTCTACTGTGTCGTAATCTAATCTCAGCTACAATCAATGTCAAAAACTTTTCAATATTTTGAGGTATTTTTGACAGTTTGAGACTGTGAACGTTCGGAAATCGCAACTGTAACGGGAAAATGGGGATCTTTAGCTCTATACCAATTCCTCACAATGCCGTTTCTAAAACAAACAATTGTTTGCTTGTAAATATGAATACCTATTTAGGTAAGTAGGTTCAAATATTGAGAATGCGTCAGCGATTTCTCAATTGTAAAAAAATTTGGAGTGTCCTCTAGTGTATATCTTGTCATATACTTATTCATAATGCAATACCATCAAGCTACGTTCAAGCTGAGTTAACGATCTTAACAACAAAAAAATATATAAATCGACTCAGTTTTGATGAATTGCCGTCAAAGTCCCTTCTCTTCCTACAGTTTCCAAGAGAGCCAACGAAGGAATTAGCCCATTAAATGCTAATTAAATGGCAACAGCACAGTTTACCAGGCTTACCTAATGCGGTAAAAAAGCCTAATTCTCAATGTCACTATTACTAGACTATTATTAAAATCCAATATAAGCTAAGCTTATATTGAATTTTTAATACTTAGTCCTCAGATACAGGAGGTAGGTACTAGGTACCTACCTACCGAGGAAATCTGGACTTACAAAAAATATTAGTCGGAAATCGTCAATTGACACGCATTTATCAATACTCGTGACTTCTTTATATTTACTTGAGAAGAGTGAAGACTCTTCTCATACACATAATATCTACAGAAAAGGCCCGGTAGGTATAGTGGGATAACTCTAATAGATTAAAGACTAATTTACAAAAATATGATAATAAATAAATCAAAATGTATCGAAAGTAAATAGTATTGGATTGAGCCTTATGTTTTCCCAACCTTTCCCTTGTTGCAGGTGTTATCGCGCTGGCCTTCACTCTTTGCAGTTTCATAACCGGCATCATCGCACTATTTTCTGCAAAAGTACGGCTGATGGTCAAAAGCGGACCGATCAAGATTATACATTTAGCAGTCGGACTCTTTGCTGTATCCATGGGCCTTATTACAATGGTCATGGGATTCAATATGGACTACTTCGCTGCTGAACAAGGAGCCTTGTCGACAGCGCTCATAGTGTTTACCATGATGATCTTATTCTACGTCTTGATTCAGCCTATTTTCGACTTAGTTGCGACTACAAGAAACGCGATGTGACTAGAAAAGAGCCCTCCTGACGACGACAGCAATGCGTAAAACTATTTTTAAAACATAATTCGAAAAGCAAATTCACAGCAACCCTTTTTTTTAATGCTGCACTATGGAAACTCATCATCATCCACCTTTTCATTTAATATTAGGTCCTTACATATGAAATTGGCGTTTTGTACGGGAGGAATATAAACTATTTTTTTTTTTTTTTGTAAAATATATTTAATTAATCAAAGTATGTCCCGTTGTTATCTATGCACTTTTGCCATCTCATAGGTAGTTCATTGATCCCGTTACTAAAAAAACCATGGGGGCGAGAATCAATGAACTCTTTGAAGGCGGTTTGGACTGCCGCATCGGATTTGAATTTTTTTCCTTGTAAGAAGTTGTCCAAATTCCGAAAGAAATGGTAATCTGTTGGAGCAAGGTCCGGGGAGTAGGGTGGATGTCGCAGACATTCCAATTGTAGCTCATCTAACTTAGTGGTTGTTTGTTGTGCAGTGTGTGGTCTTGAGTTGTCGTGAAGTAGCAGTGACCTAGAGCGATTGACCAATCTCAGTTGTTTAGCAGCTAGTTCTTCCTTCATGGTTTGCAGTTGCTGACAATAGATATCTGCCGTAATCGTTTGGCCAGATTTTAGAAAGCTATAGTGAACGACACCGGCGCTAGTCCACCAAACACTCACAAGTAACTTTTTCTGAGTCAATTTTCGTTTAGGGCAGGATTTGGCTGGTTCTCCAGGGTTCAGCCATTGCGACGAGCGCTTCCGATTATCGTACAGTATCCACTTTTCATCACAAGTAATGATTCGATTTAAAATCCCTTCATAATTGTGTCGATTGAGCTAAGTAACACAGCAGTCGACGCGTGTTTGCAAGTTCGATTCACTCAATTCATTCAAGGTACCCATCGTTCAAGTTTTTTTACTTTCCCGATTTGCTTCAAGTGGATTAATACAGTTTTATCACTTACCCCGAAGCCTACAGCTATCTCTGAAGTGCTTTGTGATGGATCCGCTTCCACAATAGCCTTTAATTCTTCATTTTCCACTTTGGTCTCCGACCGTCCACGGGGTTGGTTCTGAAGGTCGAAATTTCCAGAACGAAAACGTTGAAACCAAAAACGTACCGTGCTTTCTTTTGCGACACCAGCGCCGTACACATCATTAATCCATCGAGCTGTTTCTGCAGCACTGGTGCCACGGTAGAACTCGTACTCGTAAATATACCGATATTTCATGTTTTCCATTGTGCGGTAATAAGCGACGCCAAAGAAAAAAATAATGAGGAAAAAACAAATGAATGACTGTTTTCAAAATTCAAATGTATGTACCTACCAGCTAAATGAATTTATAAATTTGAATTTGGAATTCTTAACCAAAGAGGAGATATTTCAGATCAAAGTGGTCAGTACGACAAAATGCTAATTTCATATGTAAGGACCTAATAATAATAAAAAATATATTAACTGTGTGAGAGAAAATGCGTGCTTGCAAAAGTAGATTTTATGCGTAATGTCGATGTTACGCATAGGAAATCCCCGATTGACTTTTGGCTAATTATTATGACAATATTTTTACAGTAAGAACATTAATATTATTTTGTAAAATGTATTTTCGGTGAGTACCTAGATAATTAATAATTTTTTTATAACTTGGACTTATAGTACACTTATTTATTTAAGATTTCATTACTTTAAATTAAGTATGTACCTACCTATGTACCTTTCTTTACCTATATTTAAGTTTTCTTCTTGTCTTTAATTTTAGGTGCTTATATTATTATTTTCTTATAATAATAGGAAGTGTAACCTAATACATGCATGTATGAGTGTTATTATGTTAATAAAATAATGTTTCTAAGTAATTATTTTGTTGTTTATTTCTCGAAACTTCCAAATCATCGACTGCCCAGTGGAACAGCTGCGGGGTAATTGGGTTACACCCTATCAGTAGCAATGGGTTTCATTTTGACAGTTCAACAACATTCATTGCGTTATTTATGTTGTTGAGCAGACAAATTTTTCCAACATATTGAGCAATGGATTAGCCGTAGGTACCTACCTATCCTTCAATATGATTCAGATTGTGATTAATAGTGTGTTACGCAATTAGGGTGCTGATCCTGGGGTCGTACAGACGCCAGCACATCTGAATTAAGCTACCCGAAACTGTCAAATTTTCCCAATCAACTTTAAACCTTATGCTTTAGTCATAAAGTTGATTGGGGTAGCTTGATGTGCTGGCCTCTGTACAGTGATGCAGTGACTACACTTGATTGTCATAGAAACGCTGTTTGATAATGTGTGAGCTCACTCTTCTCATTATGGTCACGTTTTGATTGATTTGTGCGGGCAAATCTAGGTATTTATATAGGGGTTTGACTTAAGAGCGTTTACGCCGTACGGCTTTTCATACAAACTTACAAGCCGTTGTTTTTCGAAATGAATGACCCGATTTTAATGAAACTTCATACGCATAAGCAGGATACAAAGGTCTAAAAAGTTATCAAAAAACATTTCCGAAATGTCTTATTTAAAAAAAGATAACTGGAAATCTCTGTTTCTATGGAGACTTTAAAATCGGTCTAATTTGGCTGTAACACAATTTTTCGAAAATGTTTTCTGATAACTTTTTAGAACTTTGTATCCTGCTTATGCGTCTAAAGTTTCATTAAAATCCGTTCATTCATTTCGAAAAACAAGGGCTTGAAAGTTTGTATGAAATGCCGTACGGCGTAAACCCTCTTAATGTCGAATACTGTCCATTTCTATTTAATAAATACAAAATGGTCAACGAGATGAAATGAAAAACTGATATTTTAATTTCGAAACATTTTAATTATGCGGGGTTTTAAAAATGTGATAAGTTTAACAACTACTCCTGGTAATTTATTCTCAGCATTGGAAAATATTTTGAACCCACTAAATGAATTCTTTTTTTTTCGCTCGCCACGGTTCTTTCGTTCCATCAATCATGAAGTATTTTGCTTTTAGGGTAGGACCCACTGACCTGTAAACAAGTGTTTAATAGAGGTCAGTGGTAGGACCGGAAAAAAAATCAAAATGTCATCGGGGAAGAACGGGAAAGAAAAAAAGAACTGGCTGTTTTATTTTCACATCTGGCAGGTTTTATAGCTGTCCCTGTCTGTACTTTTTGGAGGCTTTGTATTACAATCAAAAGTTTGTTGTCATCCTTGATTTTTCGATAAAGTTAGGATCTTCTGTAATAAAAACTAGTACTGTTTCTGTTACTCTTATCAAGAAAGTGTGTGCAGTGTAATGCTATGGTGATGACTGCGATTTGGACTGGAACACAGACTAAAGTAAATGTCAAATTGAAATTGTCAATGTCATCTTTGAATCGTCCGGCAAAGTTGCATTTCATAAAACATTAGAAATTACAATTTATCAGTTGATAAGGTGAATAATACAAGAAATAATATTAAAATTTAACAGACATGGTAAGTTATATTCACATTTTATCTGATTGTAATGTAAAACCGAACTTTACATAGGTTAGCAATCTTGCTTGGTCATTCATTCAGATTCATAACATTATTTTCTACAGGCTCGGCGTTATGATACACGTACAACTATTTTCTCGCCGGAAGGTAAATACTATTCCTTAATTATACGTTATGTTCACTTAAACAAGTATCACAGAATAAAAAAAAATGGTTTTTTAGGTCGGTTGTACCAAGTCGAGTATGCTATGGAAGCGATCAGTCATGCTGGAACATGTCTCGGTATCCTGGCTACGGATGGCATCTTGCTAGCTGCTGAGCGCAGAAATACTAACAAACTCCTTGACGAAGTATTCTTTTCTGAGAAGATCTACAAGCTGAATGATGATATGGTGTGCTCTGTGGCAGGCATCACATCAGACGCCAACGTTCTGACGAACGAACTCAGACTTATCGCTCAAAGATACCTCCTGCAGTATGGTGAATCTATTCCCTGTGAGCAGCTTGTGTCTTGGCTGTGTGACGTCAAGCAAGCTTACACACAGTATGGAGGTGAGATAAAATTGTTTCATTTGAGTTATTCATATTTTTAGTTCAATGAAAGGATATTTTTTTATTTTATTTTATTTTCTGTATTTTATCTCATAAAACTTCTATTGTGATTTGATAAGGGTAGGTACATGACACATACCTAGATGCATTGTGTGTTTTACAAACATAAACTTATAATGCATTTTTCCAATGGCGGGAGACAGAAACTAAAGAACACCACATGCTACGATCCTTACATACTCCCTTTACTCATTATTGTATGTTTTCCACTAAGGCTGATTTTTCCAATGCCAGATAGTTTGATCCAAGAAATAATATGGAATTTTTGACAGTTCTTCCACACAAAATCTATCAGACATAATTTTATTCCATGAATAAAATTATCTGTTGATTGAGAAATCAGCCGTTGGTCCCGGCTGTCATTCGTGGATCTTTGACAGTCGTTACGGGTAGTCAGAAGCCCGAAAGTCTGACAACCAGTCTTACCAAGGGGTATCGTATTACCCAGTAACTGGGTTGTGGAGGTAAGATAGGCAGTCGCTCCATGTAAAATACTGGTATTCAGCTGCATCCGGTTAGACTGGAAGCCGACCCCAACATAGTTGGGAAAAGGCTAGGCAGATGATGATGATTGAGAAATCAGCCCTTAGTAATTTATCTTATTCACCAGGTAAGAGACCCTTTGGTGTATCCATCCTGTACATGGGCTGGGACAAGCACTATGGCTACCAGTTATACCAGTCGGACCCCAGCGGTAACTATGGTGGGTGGAAGGCGACTTGCATTGGAAACAACAGTGCTGTAAGTTATTCATTACTTTAAAAAAGTCTGACAACCAGTCTTACCAAGGGGTTTCGTGTTACCCAGAAACTGGGTTGTGGAGGCTGACCTCCACTCTCCTCTGAATAGTTGACGGTTGCTCCATGTAAAATACTGGTATTCAGCAGCATCCGGTTAGACAGGAAGTCGACCCCAACTTAGTTGGGAAAAGGCTGAGCAGATGATAATGATGTTCCACTAATACTGCAAAACATATTTCAGGATTATCTTTCTATAGAAATTCTGCAAAAGCCAAGCTTTGTGTGCCAGTTTTTATCTAGTTTTTTAACATCACAATTAAAGCCAGACATGAAACATTTACAATTTAACTGCTATTTATTATGTTATACTCTGAAGAGTATTTTTCATTTATAAGTAATAAGTTCTAAACCACAATTAAGTAAAACTTGTAACTGAAATCAACTTATTTGCTCATTGTTGCCTATATTCAAAGTCAATTAATTGGATTTTTTTTAGGCTGCTGTATCTAGTTTGAAACAGGAATACAAGGAAAATGAGACCACTCTTGCTGAAGCTCAGGCTTTGGCCATCAAGGTTCTCAGCAAAACCTTGGACATGACTAAGCTGACTCCAGAAAAAGGTATGTTCTTTTTAAGCAGAAAAAGCTTGTTTCTTGATGGTTTTCAGTTTTTTTTTTGTAATATTTGTGCCCCTTTTCACTAACTCTTGGTGACATCTATATGAAGGCCTAAATAAAAGCGCATCATGGATTTGGACACTCAGCTTAGTGCTGAGAGTTAAAGATCCAACATTGCAATAATATTTTGGTGTTTCCCAGTGTTAGTAAGAACTGGCATGAAGGTGCTCTTACTATTTGAATTTGGTGCTTGAGCAAAAAAACACTAAATTTATTATTACATAGAAAACCAGCACCCCAATTTTGCATAATACACTTTCTTTCACAATCGTCGAATAATTCGTCTGTTTGACAACATAAGGATTTTGAAAGAAGAGGAAAAATTCGTCTGCTCGACAATGTAGGTAAATAACGCAATGAATCAATGAATGTTGTCGAATTTTCAAATTAAAAGGCATTGTAATTTTCAGTTTGTTAAGCAATTACGCTTCAGTTTCCAAAGCTTAATTAATTCCTTATATCTAATTCTAGTTGAAATGGCGTCTCTAACGCGCAAAGACAACAAGACCATTATCCGGGTTCTATCTAGCTCTGAAGTAGAGAAGCTGATTAGCGACTTCGAGAAGAGTGAGGCCGATGCCGAAGCCGCCAAGAAACAGGCCCCCAAGTCGTAATCTTTTTACTCTTGTTTGGAATAAGTGTTCTCATATTGGTACATTAAATATTTTACAGTAAATTTGTGGGTTTTATTAATGAGCCTTTAAATATCATACCTGGGTAGTCACCCAGGTTATGCTATTTGAAGGAAATTTCAGCCCAGTCAGGCTGCTGCAGTTTCTGAACAATAAAATATTTAAGGTGGTCCATGTGATAAAAAGTATACCTACCTATAGGTAGGTATACTTTTAAAAGTTAAATGTATTCAGACAGAAAGTGGTGGTTACTTTGGTGAAAATAATTCCATAGCATGGATGATGAGATGATGCGACAATGAACATGCATGCTTGGTGTAAATCTATGAAATTCTCTCTAGTATTACTGTACCCTGTGACAGTTAAGTCACTCCTTGTCACATAATCATGGGTTGCAAAATAACAATAATACCAGACTATTACTGTCCCACTGCAGGACCTTTTCTCAAATAGAGAAGATACCAGCATTGATCACCACACTTGCTCAAGACGGGTTCGCGATTTCCTACTTATATTGGCGATGTTTTCCTTCACCAAAGTTAGTAATGTCCAAGATAAAGTCAAAGTGTACCTACGTATTAATTGAAAACGTGATGGCCCAGTGGTTAAAAGCCTCGCCTCTCATTGTACGAGGTTGTGGGACTTGTGGGTCAAATCCGTGCAAGTAGCTACCAATATGTGCAGTGAGACAGGTCATTTTTTTCAGAGTATGACAATAAAATTAATACTTAATTCATTTTATTGTACTACTCTGAAAAAATAAAATATAATTCAACAATATTAACCAGTCGGTTCAGTCCATTGGTCATGGTAATTCCTCTGTTCGAATGTTCCTGGCAAAGAACCAGTGCACGAAACAATATTTCTGAATAGGTAAGTTGGTTCTAGCTATACCCATGATTGTAGAGATATATGATGCGTATCCAGATCACTGACCTCTTGAAATGGACATTATTAAACAAGTACTTTAAAATACAGAGCCGGTGGTACTTTCAGTGACATTAAAGGTCATAGCATAGCATACATATCAACTCGAAAAGGGATCGTCACCGTATCGCCTTTCGCCTCGCCGTCAAACAGGCGTCAATATAACGTAAGCACATAAAGTGGATCAGCAGCTCCGATACTCGGCTACGGCTAGGCGACGACGCCGCGCTTACGACTCGCCGACCGCTGGTTGATGGTGCTGCAGGCAGGCTGCGGGAGAAGTGAGAGGGGCAAGGATGGGAGAAGAGACGTAAGCTCGGGTAACGGAGAGACGTGAGCGCAGGGATGACGAACCGTAAGCGCGGGAACTGCAAGTTGACCACGCACCGCACCGCGGTTTGTGAGTTTGTCCCGATCGAGGCGAAGTTATTCCGATTAGTGTGCATTGCAGTAGGGAGTTTCATACAAAGAATACTGAATAGCTTTAATTGATACGGTGACGATCCCTTTCCGAGTTGATATATGTGCTATGACCTTAGGTCCTGAAAAGTGAGTATCAAAAAGTACTCTGTGCTGAAACGTTTGGCCAACGAAAGCTGACCACGAGTTATTTTCAAAACTTTTAGAATGGAGACATTTTAGGACTGTCAATCCTAATTGTCAATGTCAATGAATAATACATAGTATCAATTGCGTTTACGCAGTGTATAGCCAGGGTAACAGCTTTTAATTTTTTTCATTTGCCGCCTTTTTTCTTGGTCAGCTTTCGTTTCTAATCCCCGGCTCCCTCCCGGAGTATGTTGGCATTTTATGTCCATGGTTGGCAACATTATTCTATTCTATTTTTCTTTATGGCAATGGTGCCGATGTCGACAAGGTTGGCAACATTATTTGTCATTTGTCAGTGAGTTGTCACTTGCCTGTCAGTGTCAACGTCAAACCTTCGAAAATCAATACGCTACGCGATGATTTCAAAATAAAACTTTTTACTATTTAAATACGTATTTTTTGTATTTCTGATTTATAAGTTGTTAATTATAATATCTTGCCAAAATGTCTGTGGAAAGGCCTAAACCCCAAATAACGTTACCGACGAAATCTAGACTAGAAATGAATGTGAGGCAGCTGCTAAATAAATGTGAACTTATAGCCAAACAGGAGCCTATTGATAATAACTGTAGACTCAAGCAATATGTGGAATCTCTCAGCGAAATGATAACAGAACTTAAGACTAGCACTGATCCTGATTATGTGATGTAAATATTTACTTTATCTACTTCATCTGTCTTTTGAAGAACCTGGTGTTTTGGTAGGCTTACGTGGCTGTCACCAGTGTGATCCACGAGCCTTTTGAAGAACCTGGTTTCATTAATACATGACATGTAGTTAGTAATAATCCTCCTTTGTTGAGCTTCTCAAGTTCTGAGTTGAGCTACATAATTACTGATACAAATGCTTGCACTGATTGGACTGGTCACTCAAATCTGTTTGATTCCCCAAAATACCATTTCAGGCACTAATCAACATTGTCCTCACATGATCTGACCAAGATTATGTCTGGACTTTAGAAAATATTTCTTTTTTGGAGGTAGTCAGATAGGAAATGTCCACTCCTGCTAGCTTATTATTATTATAATGTGACATGTAAAAGTGATTCCGATATCCTATTTACCAGTCTATTTACAGATTAAACAATTAAATTTCATTTCATGGTATTGCTAGAATTTGTCCTACCACCTCTTAGATGACCCCATTTTCTATTTTTACTTTCAGAAAGCCAACAAAGGAAGCATTAGCAGAATATAATAAAAGGGCTTCTTTCTTGAAAGGTGTCGTCCAAACAGCTTCATTGAATACTCCTAGTGAAAAGGTTTGTAGTCACCCATAATGAGTTATTTTTTTGTTATTAACTTTTGTTACAAAGCTACATAAACCTGAAGCAAGGCAACTGAAACGCTGAAACTAAAGCATGCCTCCTCAACAATTAAAGTCCCGTTTTACATTAAAAAAATACCCTTTCACTATCACCCTGCATTAATAAAAACATATTTGTTCATGGTTGTACATCAACAAAAGATCAAGATTCACATGGAGATGTAGTTAGTTACTGCCTTGCCATCCAATAGCTAGTTGCTCTAGGTGTGATATTGTTTGTTTTCATAGGTATATTTTTGTCTGATTTGCAATTTTGAGGAAATTCAACTTTTTGTAAAATTATGGATTGTGTTTATGTGGTGCCCAAGATAATGTTGAAATAAATGATTTTTACTTTGTGTCTAATGTCTGTCCTAATAAATTTACAGTTGGAAGCAGTTCAGCTGCTGTCACATGGTGCAGCAACTATGTCTGCAGATGCAGCGGCTCAGGAGATACACCAGAAAACAAGAGTCAAATACGGGGCAGAGCTTAGATCTGAATTATTTGGACTTGGTTAGTAGTATAGCTGATCATTTATTAACTTCAGATTCCATTGGCGATTCTGAAATATTATTTTATTAAATCTGAAGGCTGATTGTTGAATAAAAGCATAAAAGCTTATATGCATTACACAGCAGATTTAGTTAATGGGCCAATCAGGCTTTTGGAAAAAGGTGATAGACCCATCTTGTCATGCAAAATTGAAAACTGCAGGGTATTGTTGTTGTAAATGCCTGTTTTTAATCTATTTATATTTAACTAGCTGACCCAAAGACAGGGACAGACATTGTCCTGTCCAATTTTCAATAATTAATACTTAAATCCTATAGAAAACGGATGTTATGTTTTACCTGAATTTTCTGTACAGTCTCATGCAGTCTGAGGCAATAGGTCTTTATTGTTAAAGTTAAGAAGATGCCTTCTTGAGATTGTACGGCTTAGGGTGTACTTACAGGGTGTGGGATTGGAGACAGGAATAGGTCATATTGTTTCAATCTTTTTTAAAGTTCACTTTATACGCAGGCGGGTTTTGTGATATTTTAATTTTACTTTTTTATTCAAACTCAAACTCAAACTCAAAGCATTTATTTCAATTAAACCATTTACAGGCACTTTTGAATTGTCAATCGGTCAGTCAGCAAATATGAAGCTAGTTGCCCATTCCAAAGCGTAGGTACCTATGGAGAAGAACGGGCAAGAAACTCCATGGACACTCTTTTAAATTATAGTTTGCAAAAATATTAGTTACATCATTAGTGTTGAATTTATAATTATATGTGAGAACGATGTAAAAAAAAAAAAATATACGTACGCGTTAAAGTGTCCAGAGTACCTACAGCAAATAGTACTTAACAAAACAATAATCCAAAAGTAAAATAATTAAAAATAAGCCGAGGCAGCCAAGTGATGACCAGTCCCAACTGACGGCGCCCGTTCACGAACATGACGCATAGATCAGCACCATTCAGCTCAACCATTTTGAAGGGAGCTAAATGATCCAACACACACGCCACCGTCAGCGAGACATTTTAGTGAGCATGACATACTATCAGCCGCCAGGGCACATTCAAGTCAATGAAAGACATTATTATCATTACCCGGTAAATGGTAGCACTACAGTACATAGAACTCACATTTGTGCTATGCAATTATACAATATAAAGGAAATTGAGTTTATACCATGCAAAGATAGTCTTACAATCTTCAACAGCTCCAACAGTATTTTCAAGAGTTAATCAATTAGTTGTGGTTGTGGAGCAGGACCAGCATTGAGCCAGGCATCTTTATCAACGATGTAATCCCCTAACTTATAATATGCCTGCCTGCATAGTGTGCGTTTTATACAAGACTTGAATTTTGTCTCATTCAGTTGAAGAATGTGGGGAGGTATTTTATTATAACATTTTAAACAGTACCCCATAAAAGATGAGTCTACTTTAGCCAGTCTGAAACCTGGTTGAACTAATAGGTCCCTATTTCTAGTACTATAATTATGTCTTTCACCTCTTTTGCTAAAAAGATGTAAATTTTTCCTTACATACATGATGTTTTCGTAGATATATTGACAAGGCACCGTCATGATGTTAATTTCCTTAAACAGTTCCCTTAGAGAATCGCGCCTGCGAAGATTATATATGGCTCTAATGGCTCTTTTATTTATTTTTATAAAAACCTAATTCGGACTATTACAAACATTTTAAAACTAAAAATTTCCAAATCAGTTTAGCCATTCTCAAGTGATACGCTTACCAACAAAAAGCATTTAATTTTTATAGATTAGTGGTGTTTTGATGTAACTCTCTCCATCCGTTTTCCCTTACATATTTTATTTCTATGCTACATTTAAAAACCCTTAGTCACCCCTGTTAATTGTTCTAGAAGACAGTGACGATGCACTTCGAAAGAGGAACATCATCAAGGCCCCAAACTTCACAAGCAACAGTAGCAGCCAGGAAGACATGGACTCTCTTCTCAAATACCATCAGAATATGCAGGAAAAGGTTGCGGAGAACATGGTGTTGCTCACCAAGAGCTTGAAGGAACAGTCACAGATAGCTAGCACTATTATAAAAGGCGACACTGAGGTGGGATTCCATTTTTTTGCAATGCTTTTAATCATAATGAGTTAGTATGATATTTTTACTTTAGAAATAAATCCTCTTCCTGCAAGTAATGGCTACAGGGCAATAAATAATAACTAACCCTACATAGTAGGTACGGTAAAAGTGTAATTATTATTTTGCGGTGACCCAAGAAGCCGGCCGTAACACTAAGCCAGTTCCAATTAAGCCGTTATTGATTTAATAAAAAATTAAAAGCATGCCCTTTCATTTGTTTCCAGGCTTTGAAGAAATCCTCCGACCTCACGGATCGCAATTTATCGTCATTGAAACAGGAGTCAGATCGATTGCAGGAGCACAGCCGAAGCGCGTGGAAGTGTTGGCTGTGGATCATGCTGGCTATCGTCATGGCTATATTTATTAGTAAGATCTACTTTCTTATTACTTACCGTTATTATAAAAAAAACTAGCGACACGACCTTGTTTCGTACGGTTTCTACGATTTGACAAAGCATCGACGTTTCTTTAAAATATTTAAGTTTACTATGAATTAATTGCTCAAAAAGCTTTCGGAATTAATTCGCAAAATTATGTTGAAAACCGCATCAAAATCCATTGAAATTGAATTTAAATTCACTCTGATTATTGAAGTGTCCATAAATTGAGAATTTATAATAATTTCAAAATAATTTTTGAAGGAATCTTTATCAATCATAAAGATTCCTTCAAAAATTATTTTGAAATTATTCCTTCCTCCTTCAGCTGAGGAATGAGTATTTTTTTTAGGTACTTAGGTACTAATACATCATGGAGTAATTTGTGTTGAATAGCTCATTTTGTGACTTGTAATTAGGTAGTGACCGATACTCATACATGATTGTATTCATCATAACAAACAACTTTCCAGAAGAAACATTTTTTTTTTTGTTTACCATGGGCATGACCCTATCACACCAATAGAACCGCGCGCGGTCCGTACGGTTGCTAAATGAATGAAAAAGACTAATGCATGGTAAAAATGTAATAGTTTTGTTTGTAAAAAGATATTAGTAACTAAATAAAATTACAGCTAATGGTGTTGTTCTTTTTATCGTACTACCCAGTAACTGGGTTGTGGAGGTCAGATAGGCAGTCGCTCCATGTAAAATACTGCTATTCAGCTGTATCTGGTTAGACTGGAAGCCGACCCCAACATAATTGGGAAAAGGCTAGGCAGATGAAGACTTGGTGTATTATTCCTGTTCTGTCCTCAATATTCAATTCGGGTGATTGGGGTCATATGCTTTGTATTATATATGGACGCTATACGTATTCTAACCCTCTCGCTGCCACGCTATAATGTATTGTTTCTTTTCACAGATATGGTGCTCTTCATGAAGGTTATGAAAAAAAGAGTAATTCCTTGAAGGTATGTACTGTATTCAAAGTGATAAGCAAAAGGTGACATTAAGGTCATAACGTATCTAGTTCCATTCCTTTTTTAAGTACTTGTAAATACACAATAAGGTATTATAATTACTGTAATATATTTATACTTATAGATGTTGTGGGATATCTGATTATAAATGTGGATATGAAATAAACAATTTTTAATATAATTATGTCGTTTATGTATCTACACAACACATTACACACACACATTAACATATTGAGCCTGTTACTTTTCCACTACTGAGAGTTGAGTCTCCTCTTTGAGAGGAGGAGTGGGCCATAATCCACCATGCACGCCCAGTGCGGTTTGATAGATGTCACATGTTTTCGAATTTTTATTTCTAGGACATTATGTTTACTATATTGTATGTATTATTACTAACTATAGAAAATGTAAATATTTTATTTATTTTTATTGCGTTAAAATAAAACATCACTTTTAATTTTGTTAATCCGATTCTATAAATTTTATTTCTCCTACGTAATTTATACTCTGAATAATTTTCGTATGAACATGCCAATTGGTCCATAATATTAATACTATAATTTCAAGTTACTACTACAATATTTAGAAATAGCAATCTACAAATTTAGAAAGCCAAGATTGCTACCGCCATTTTAAATCTGCTAACGGCGTTTGCACACGATACGACGACAGGACAAGGTAAACTGGTTGTAAGAAATCTTCAAGCTAAACAAATGCACAATTTTACCGCAGCATAATCAGCCTATAATGTTCCCACTGCTGGGACCCAGGCCTCCTCTTTGTGAGAGGGAGTGGGCCGTAATCCATCACGTGGCCCAGTGCGGGTTGGCAGATGTCACATGTCTTCAAATTTTTGGTTCTAGAACATGCCGGTTTCCTCACGATGTTTTCCTTCACCGTTTTGAAAGCAGTGGTGATGAAATAATTTACACAAAGTAAAGCGCCGTCTGGGTTCGAACCTACGACCTCGACTCGTAAGTCGCGGCCGTTACCACTGGGCCACCACTGCTCTTTCAGTACAGATTCTTGGTTCCGCAGATCTTGGCTTTCATCATTATAATGTCTATAGGAAGTCTTTTTTTATTACATTTGTATACCAAGGAAGACTTTGCCTGAAGACTAAATACAATCCACCCTTAGCAGTTAAGTTAGGGTTCAATTAATCATTTCTGTGCGTGTTTTATAGATTGGCCCTTTAATTACAATATTAAACAATTCTCTTTACAACTATCATTATTTATTTCTCGATACATGGGCCAATATGGCAGGGACCTGATGTAAATATAATAGTTTTAAGTAAACTACAAATACTGGTATGTAGGTAGGTATGCATTATGAAGAAGCAAGTTGAATCTCTCTCTATGGTTTAACATGGTTTAAGTGAGCTATCGAAGCAGTTTGAAACAACACTTAATAAGTTTGACTAGAACTACCAGATTTTTCGGTTATACATCTTAGTATTAAAAACATGAGCTTTAAAATTCCTATAATCTTCATTTACATATCGCGTTTCACCATTTCCCTATAAATTTTGGTGAATTTAATTCACCGTCAAGCAATTTTTCTATTATACTCTGAAGTTAATAAACATAGCTATTTGTCATAATAGACGGTTTACTTCTTATCATATACATCTGTTAGTTCGAACTTCCAGATCTTGTTAGGCCCAATTTCTGTGACGTAGAGGTGGGATCCGTTTCTTGTCACTGCCAGCGAGTGGGGGTTTGTGAAGCCCTGAAAAAGACAATGGCACATTATTAGACTCATTTTTAAGGCTTAACTTACTAGCTGGTTAGCTACAGGCTTAACAGTTAGAACTGGCCGAATAACACTACAAAATAGAACATAATTTTATACGGAAAAGAGGGATCTAATTTGCGTACATATATGTAGGTATTCAAACGAATCGTTTTACATAAATATCAAACATAATATACTTATAGTTTCAAAGTAGCCCAGTAAAATTATTCGAGACAAAAATCATCACTATAAAAAAATACAACATACAGTGGTCGGTTCCCATGTATCCAAAATGTTTCCATAGAGGGCATTCACAGTAAATCCTCGGACGGCAATATTTTGGGACGTTGGTCCATTCACAGCATAGATCGTATCACCGTGAGACGCAACAGCAAATACCCTGCCCAGAGTAGGATCCTCAATAACAGTAGCCGGTTCAAACATCTTCACATAACTCTTCAATCCAGCCTTCGGACAGACGATCCTCATATTCTCCCTGTCTGCGACACAGACGATGTCCAGATGTTCCAGCAATGTCACACTGTGCGGAAGATTCAAGGACATCGTGTCAGAATAGGAAGGTATGGCCAGTAACAGTTTTCCTGCTGCGTTGAATTTGAGTATCTGGTTGTTGCAATAGCCGTCAGCGACGAAGATTTCTCCAGTGGTGGCGACGGCGACTGAGGTTGGCATGCATAGCAACACGCGGCGTCTGTAGGGGTAGCCGGCTGTGAACGCCTCTCCGATGGTCAAAGTCGGGTACTTGTGGTTGTTTGGTATGTACTGAAATCAAGAAACGAAAGATTGCAATTCGTAGTAAACAAAGGAAACACAATATCATCATTATCTTCCACAAATCCTTTGTAGTCAGCTGGTGCACCTGTTCTTAATCGGCTAGGCTCAAACGGCTTATTCGCGGATTAAATATCTATTAGACTTGTTAAAAATGTTGGTCGATGTTGGGCGGAAGCCGCACCAATGTAAGCCGACTGGCTTTCGCCGTACCTAGTCGTCCTTGAAAGCGCGTGACCTTGGGCACTACTTTTTTTATTATAGGTACACTGGTTTTAATACAACATTACATCTGATCTTTAGCTTGTTTAAGAATATCGCTTACCTTGAAAACCTGATGCTTGGCGACATCAGTGACCCAGACGTTATCATGGTGGTCCACAGTCAGACCATGTGGCATGTAGAACGCATAGGCTCCCCAACTGTGCAGAACGGATCCCGTGTGAGGATCCAAGACTAGTATGGTGTCTTCTATGATCGGACCCTTGTCCAAATTCTGATAAGCGTTGGATTCGTTGAAAGTGCTGCAAAGTATTTAAACATACTATTAGAAATGAAAATTGTTGGTTGTTCAGGTGATACAGTAATCACACAAATTGAGACGAGATCACGAGACATTAAATTCATCACGTAAGGAATGAGTGTCTTATGTCGGTGAGCAGTGTAGTTGTGTAGTAGTTGTGAGTATGAATGCGGATGTATATGAGAGGAAGACTAAAGTAACGATGGATAGTTTATGTGACCAATGAAATGGCCATAAAAGGGGTGAACAGTGTGAATACTAAGATGTTGGCGGATAGCAGCTTATGGAAAAAGGGGTTATGGGCAGGCGCATATAATAAAATTAGTGTGTAGTTACTCGCCTCTCGTCCCATACTCGCTCGGCCCTGTGGAATATCACAGGCTGTCCCAAGGAGTTGATGGATACAGAGGTTATCTGTCCCACGTTCAACGATGTTTGCGGCCAGTCCTTTACTTCCTGAGGTCTCAGAACTATTTCATCTTTCGGCTGAAAAATTTCACAGAGTAAATTTTTCTCACGTTTTGAATGGAGTTTTAGATCTTCGATTTCACAAGTGTTAGCAACAAATTACGTATTCAGAACGTTAACTTGACTTGCATATATGTACCATGTGTGTATAGATGAACTTCACTTACCAAATGGAGATCCAAATTTTTCAGTAGATCGTCACTAGAACCATAACTGAAATAGTCGAAATTCTCCCGCACTGTTTCTGGTTCACAATAAATTCCAGTTAAAGATAGAAGAAACACTAGTGCTGGCAGCATTTTGATAAACGTCCTGCTATTTGTTGTGGTCTACGTATTGTTAGGGTCTGATTGCCGACTGCTTCAACTATTGATTATTCACTCTCAGACAACGGAACACGCGCATGCGTGGTCCAGCAGTGGCTTCTCTTATACATTCTCAAGGTCAAAATTGGGGAAACGAGAAATGAATCATAAATATCGGATAAACATAGATTTATTTTTCACATAACTCGAACAAGTGTATTCAACAAAATTGGTCAAGATACGCGCGTCACATTCGTAATTAGAATTGTGATCTCATTAATTGTGGTGAAAAAAGGAATTGAGGTTTGAGGTGCATATCTTAGGCTAATTTATGAAAATAGAAGGTGAAATTTTATTTCATTTATACTGAATCAGTCTCAAATTAGAATCGTTGTAAGAATTTGGCATATTTGAAGATTTCAGAATTTCGTGGAGACTTACATCTACGGTATCAAGCTAACGTTCAAGTGTTACAATCATATTTTGGAGCATGTTTAAAATATTTTATGTTTTGGGTTTTTTGTGTTTACTACTGCGGGCGCCATTCCGAATGGGGCTGGTCCCAGATGTAGCCGGTCTCGGTCATGGAGCATATCGCGTTGTAATAGCGCCCCGGACTGCGGCAGTAAGACCATGAAGGGCACTTACATCGGAACAATATTTGGAACTCTTCCTTGCACACTTCGTTCCACCAGCATGTCCTCTACAACAGTTTATCGATTAAAGCTTCTCACATATCCTCAGGAAAAGTTACGTAATTTAGAAAAGTGTTAGAAACCGTACCTCAGTGATGTATCCTCTGACGGACTGATCCGAATAGCTTCGTTTCTGTACCGATGCAGTTTCGAGCATTGCACTCAACATAAGTATTAGCACGAACATTACATATTGCGCCTGAAACATTCAATACACGGACACTGTACACACTAACACAATTATTGACACACATATACTTGGTTCACATCCTTATTACCTTAATCATAGCAGGATTTTGGTCCAAAAATAGAAAATTATCTCGCAGCTTTGCCTTTCATGTTACGCCCCCTGACGGAGCTTTCAGGTTTCCGACTAGGGTTGCGCGGCTATCCACGTGCCTTATCGGTATTTATATTTAAACGTGTAGTCGCGTCCCAGATATCTACTTTTTATTGATTATCTCTACCATGTCGATGTGGTTGGGTTCGTTTTGGTTTTAAAAGGAATAGGTTTTTTTATGGTTTTATTTGAGGTTTAATTGTAAGTACTGTCTGTATTTTACGATGATTATTGTTGATATTGAGGTTCTCTTAAATAAATTGCGAGCTTTTGTTTAGTTTAATTTGCAAAAGCTTTTAATGAATGTAAGCAATTCCAAAAAGGCGAGTGGAAAAATACAATCATTAAAAATAATATGTTATATATTATATTACTTAACAACTATAAATACATTAAAAATTTACAAAATCACTAGCTAGTTTAGACTCACGTGTTCCTTAATGTAATACAACAGTGACAACAAAGATGAGAAAACAGAATTAATCAAACAATTAGGATAAATTAAAATCTAAAGAAAATCAAAATAATTCAACTAAACAAATTAAAAGCACGCGCAGACAGGCAACGATCAATACAACGGTCCATTTAAAAATTTTCATTTTGTGCGCACGAGTTTAGCGTGGTGCGATTAGGCGAAAACCGTTTGATTGTTGTGTGTATTCCCGTGCCCTAATGAAATGGCACTTAGACATAAAAATAAATAACATTTAGTACAAGTCTAATTACAAAGAGCTTTGGTCGGAACTACCACTAAATTTGGGTTTCTGTTGCCGGCTCTATGAGCCAAAGTTTCAGCAACATCATTAAATTGTTCTACATTGCCTGTATATCTTCTATTTTGTTTTCTTCCACGTCTTGGTGTTCTTGCCGCCTGTGTAAATCTTCTGCATCTTTCCTGTAAATGAAATGTCGGTAAGTATACATTTTTGTTAGGAACTCTCAAAAATGAATCCTAGAATTTTGTAGCCATGAAAAGGAAACATCAAACTCCAAGGGCAGAAAATCGATAATACAATTACGGCCAACCTAATACAGCTCGTATAAAATATTAATGTGAGTTACTCACGAGTATTTGTTCGAAGATTGGAAAATACTCTTGGGACATAGCCTGTAATAAGGCCAACATTCGCCCCCCGCTTGTCCTGCCTTCTGGGCCTCCACATATTCATCTAGGAGACTCGCGTATGGGGACTTGCTGGGTCTAGAAAGAGAAATAACATTTATAAAAATATCATTCTTGTAAAATTATAAAATCCTCAATTAATTGATTTATTAAGAGCGTTTACGCCGTACGGCATTTCATACAAGATTTCAAGCCCTTGTTTTTAGAAATTATTATCATTATTAAGTCACTTTTTAGACCTTCTTATTCAAGCAGGATATGCGTATGAATTTTCATTAAAATCGGTTCATTCATGTGAAAAACAAGGGCTTGAAAGTTTGTATGAAATACTGTACGGCGTAAACGCTCTTAACTGACACACAACGCACAACCTACGAGTAAAACAGTGGGTTTAGAAGCAGGACATTTTGCACTTGTGCTTTTTATATAACGAAAAGGGGTCAAATAGGGGAGGAAAGTTTGTATAGAAGTTCATCGTTTTTGCGGAAAAATGCTGTCGGGCACATGGCTTGTCTTGTAATAAAAAGCAAACAAATAAGGTTTCCCTCTATAAATATTTCAGACCACGGTACCTAATCCGTTGCCTTTGACGTTCATGCTTGCCTACAAACCTACCAATGACGTTCTAAAAACTATTTATTAGTAGGTATTAGTACTTAAAAGTTGAAAGCCAGCATTCTAAGGTATAAACCTCAGAATGCTGGCTAGATCGAATGAATCTACAACTGCATAGACGTTGTGTCTAATACCGATATAGCCGCATCCGGTTACACTGGCACTCACTGAACTGACATTATCTTAGGAAATACCAGGCGTTAATGTGTCCAATTTTACACGTTGTAGAAGAAAAATATACTAACATGGGAAATAGTATACAGGGTTCCTTAAGTCTAAAAATAATTTTAAAATATACATACGTAAAGAATAGCTTCATAATTTCCCCGAGAAGACCAAAGTTCTTTAGTGGGTGCGATTGGATTTCGCAAATAGCTCGTAGAAGACACTCTTTTCCATCCAGCCCGAAGTTTGCGAACATGTCCTCCGCTATTCCATACAATATTGCTCTGAAAAAATAGTCTCTCTTTAAAGTGCCGTTCGTTACATTTTAATTGGACAAAATTCTATTATATCGTTTGCTTGTCTGACGTTTTTTTATAGACTAATGTATAACCAAGAATACTTTCATAACAATCCAGTCTTCAATGATTCGCTAAAATATTATCTAGACTACATCTGTGACTGTTTAAGACTCCAACAAATTGAAAAGTGGAAAAGATGCTATCAGAAGAGCAAAGATCAACGAGACCTATTGTTTAGTGAACCACACGGAATGTTCTAATAGACGTAAGAAATTCCTAAAACAAGGTTGAAACAATTTATTGTTTACTCCAATTCTTAGATTCCTTACGTAATTGGCGCCGGTTTTCGAATCACAAACAATTTCAAACACCCTTTGGTAGTAACTTCCTGCGTTCGTCGCCAACTATCCTTCGTGAGTGGAATTCCTGATACATTCATCGACGTGAAGGTGAAAGTGACGACCAATAAGTTAACCGCTACTGTTGCTAGCCTCCACGTGGTTTGAGACCCACAGAAATACGTGCGGCTGACGGCTTTCGTGTGTGGTCCCTTCTTCAGTACCTTTGTTACTTTGTCCCTTTTGTTCAGCAATAAACTCGTTGTTAAATCTTCCACGATTTGCATAACAAGACTGTCATTTATTAAAAAGTAGAAGACAACGATTGTTAGCTTTGAGTAATTGTGCATCGTATACTTTACCTCTCTCCTCCATGCAATCTGTCAAGTATTGCTTTTTCAACATCAGGAGTGACATTTTCTCCTGTGGACCGCTTGCCTCGTCTCCGGTCTAAGTACTGTCCTACATAATCCGCCATCATAGAAACTGCCGCTCTTCCCATAGATCGGGCCAAGATGGGCGGGAATGCTCCGTAAGGATTTTCATTGTCCGTCAAACCGAGTTTGTCAAAGTCGACTGAAAAATATTAAAGAAACTTACTACTCACATAGTCTTCATTGTTTACAAATTAGTTTAGAAATTCTACCCCCTCATTCATCAAATATAATGGACCATGCGACACGATACGTTTTGCACCGACGACTTTGCGACGTTGCGCTGCTGTTAAAAGTTTAATATTACTAATGTGCAAATATTAAAAATTAAAGTCCTAGATCAAAACAATTTTTAGCTTAGCTTTACAAGATATCAAGTTTTATAATGAATGAGGGGAAATAGTTAAAAGTTTAACATCCATCGTAGAAGTATCTACATTTGTGTTTACACCTTCGCTAATTACTTAATTTAACTGTTGTTCTAATACTACAATTAATTCAAACTAAACTAACTAAACAACTATTAATTTAAACTTCACTAACTGGAACTACATGAACAACACCTTAGTTTACTCTTTCAATACGGTAACGCTTTTTACTACAATTAATATTATCTAAGTATCTACATATTATTTTATTTACTACAAACATTAATGTGTAACAACAAGTGTGGGCTAAACTACCTCTAAACAAATACATTGTTATTGTTGATAAATACCAAATAGTTGTTGATTGTAAATAATTTGGCACAAATTATTCAGATTTTGCAAATTAAAATATTAGATTATGATAATACTATACTATGTTATTTTGTATTACTTTCAACTACTCTGGTTGCTCTACTTAGAATTCTAGTAGACCTGAAAGTACTGACTCATAAATTCCAAACTGTATTCTAGTTTACCTGCAAAACATTAAAATAAAATATCTCGGTTATAGAGCACAGGAATGACGAAAATATAAGGATACTTAAACTGCATACAGGTACAGGTATAATCATACGCAAAAACACATTTTTTTTTTAATATTTAACTTTTTACTGATTTAGGGCTGAGTTTTTTAATGCCTGATATTTTTATCTGAGGAATAGTTTTGAATTTGTCAAACGTCAATTTTAAAGATATCATGCGTTGAAAAAATCACCCTAAGGAATCTAAAACATTGAGGAATAAAAACTTTTCAGAAAATGGCACTTACTTGTAAAGGGGAAACTGACGGTCATATTAGACAAGAATCCTTTCGGTGGATGCCTTACAAATGGCATCGACAGTGACGGTGTGATCGTCATTGTAGTACCGGGTGGCAACGCCAAGCGGCCATCGTTCGTGATCCAGAGGATTCTCTTCTGCCGCGAATGCGGTATGTTCTCTTTGGCCACACCGTCATGGCTGTTCAGAGAAGCCATCGGCAGCAAAGCAGCTAATGCTATGCTTAGTAGTACACGGGGAACTGATGCATCCATCGCCTACCTGTGGAAATCATTTATTCTCATTGCTGTTTCGTAATGTTTGGTTAATTCTTATTGAGTACCTACATCATTATTTTAACTCTTATAATTTCTATATGCACATGACATGTGTACCGGCTGTTGGATTTCCTTTGTGAGTAATATAACCTTAGTCCTAACAAAAAAAGTAAGTTATCAAATTAGACAATAACAATCAGGACGTCAAAACACAACAAACATTGAATAATATTATCTCAACAAAAATATATTGTGGTTTCACGATGCTATCAAAGTGCACTCATATACGTATCAGGGATAATAATGATTATGACATCAATGTGGAAAATTTTATAAAATCGCTAGAAGGCAAATACAAAGTAGATTTTCGATGCTTGCCAAGATGGGAAGAATTAGTGCAACGCTTACATGTAGCAGCCGTCGACTGCAAGCGAAAAATACAAGGTGCACGTCTGCGAAAAAAAAAGATAATAGACAAGTTGTATATACAATCCACCAGACCATCTCCCTTTGAATTAACCTCCGGATTGTGTAGGACAGCAAGCAAGTGGCGTAAAATGGAAGCTGATCGGAAGAAACGAAAAACTCCTGTTTCGCTGGAAGTCATTGCTGAAACCCGTATTTTAACAGAATCAGAAGAGGCAGAAACTCTTCATCCCAACACCAGCATTTCATCTGCATCCCAACAAATTGCGTCGATAGAACCCGAGCCTTCGAAAGTGGATGAGGAAGTACAAGTAGAGCCAGATGTACCAGGGTCACATTTACCTGCGGCTATCTCTACAAATCCTCACAAGTTAATTTCTCCTCTCGGGTCGCAATACTCGCAATCCTGTGGAATGAGTTACAAATCTCAATTTTCCGGCTCGGAGGCACCATCGGAAAGTGTCAAAGAAGAGTGGCAACGTTTAAAACCCACGTCATCAGTGGTATGTATTCCGACGCCGATTATTCTGACCAGCAACACTTTAGAACAACAATTTGTTCAATTTACAGTGATAAACTGTGCAGGCGAATACATGCACATTAGATTTAAAAGTGTTATGGACCATTCTTCATTTTTGACTGCAAAGATATTACCCGCTATTCCAAAGCGACTATATCCTGGTATACCTGTTGTATATAAATTAATATTTAGACTCAAAAAGCAGGAAGAATTAAATTCAGGGTTATATTTTAAAGTTGGAGGTGATGTTTGTGACGATGTTCCTCCAGAAGCTTTGTGTATCCCAATTGTCAGTGCATTTTCAAAAATACATACTGTGATAGTATCCGAAACGATAACTATGCCGCCTGTCTACCCTTGGCATATAAAAAGGAATGGTAAGTATGCAACTGCAACTGTGAAAATTTCTGTAAAGGATCCTTACTCTTATCACTTGCATATTTATAAACGACTGATTGATTTATCTAAAGAATCCGATATGAGTCTCTCTATACAAGCAAGTGGGGTGAATACTGAGAGTATCGAAGAAAGAGAAATAGACTACGATGACGATGCTAAGACAATAATATCTATGCCAAAAATCGAAAACGAATCAGACTCAGTAAATATCATCGAATCAATGAATTTTATCGTCAAAAGTATTATTGAGCTCGCTTTAGACACGTTTATATTCGAGTCTACTTATTTGTTCTTGAAACCGTACGAAAAAGTAAAAATTCCGGTATATTTTACTAAAAATGAACGCATTGGTTATCACAATAGTTACTATGAGTTAGAATTACTGGAACCAGAAACAGAACATATGATTATGACGAAAACCTTAAAAGTATTCGCTGAGGTGCTTCCGCATCCAATAAAAATACATCCTGAAATATTAGATATGTCCAACTCGCCTATTACACATGGTTATATTGAAGATCATTTCGTAATTACTAACCACCATAAGCTTTATCTTGCTACTATTAAAATCAAATTGACTACTAAAATGAAAAAAATGTTTAACGTGGATCCTATGGAAACTGCAGTGCATGCATCAACAAGTGTGCAGTTCAGAGTGAAGTTTTGTTCAAGAGACTTTTTATCCGTTACCCAACAACCATTCGAAGATTTAGTACATTTTACATTCAAAATTATAGTAGTTGGCTATAAATCTGTGTTCGAAAACGTGCCACCATTTTTTTACGAAGTGATCGCACCGTGTGCAACAGAATTTAAAAAGGTTTACAATGAAAAATACTTTAAAGAAGAAGAATCACTTGTTTTGAGTTTGAACTAAGTGGTAGTATTTTTTTCGAAAGTATAGTAATTAGTTTGTCAATTTGTTCGAAGACGCAGTGTTGGCCCTGGCTTACGAGTTGTAGGTTGTGGGTTCGAACCCAGGCAAGCACTTTACTTTGTGTATTGAATTTCATCACCACTGCTCTCAAAAACGGTGAAGGAAAACATCGTAAGGAAACCGGATGTCCTGGAACCAAAAATTCGAAGACATGTGACATCCACCAACCCTCACTAGGCTCGCGTGGTGGATCATGGCCCACTCCCTCTCATAGAGAGGTCTGTGACCCACCGGTACATTATGGACTGATTATGCCGATTTGTTATGTTTTTGTGAATATTTCAAGAATCTTTCGCGAATAAAAAATGAAGAACAAAATCATGATAAGTTACCTACTCGTTTTAATTAAGTAAGTAATCTACTGACTTCATTCTGCTGCCTCTTCCATTTTCATGAAGTTACTTATAACTCTTTATAGTACCAGTCTACAAAACTTTCAACAATCCTGGGGACCCTGAGTAATGTTTGACAAGGATAAAACCTGTTAACGCGTCCAACTAACTAGTTGTATGTAATACAGGTCAAGTAACTTGATTGCCTGAACCCGCATAATATCCCAGACCAGATCTACAGGTCGAACGACCGGTTCAATGCGACAATCGATTATAAATCTACGACAAGTTTGATGGAAACTATTGTGCTATAACACCTTTATTATGATTCGATCTCAGTCACCCTGTCAGTGATCGTAAACTTCATATTTAATCATGCATCTTCAACTACCATTGATCAAGTCCCATAAATGACGCTTTAAAGATTTAACATCTTTTGGGGCTGTGGAAAATCGTTGCTTACAGCCTACTGCTGAATTGCAAAATTTAACAACATGCAGGAAATAAAAAAATTTACCAGTGCGCAAAGTGTAACCATGAATTCAGTATATGATTCTAGACCCAAGGCTAGAAATTTTTCGTCCGTTATAAAAAAAACTACACATTCAAGTACTTATTTAATTTTTTTAAAGTCATTGTTGTTGCATTTTGCATATTTCCCTTGCTTCTGCGCTACCACCAGAGAAACAAAAGCCTTGATTAGTAACATCTGTTAAAGCAAACATCTATAAAGTGTTAAATTTTTAACAAATAGTTCTATGTTTAACAGCTGTCAGATTATATTGCTCATTTACTGTAGCTGCTTCATTTGAACTAAGGCTATCAGCGCTATGTATGAAGTTTTCTAATCGATCACCTTTTTTGTTGATGTGGTTATCACTTTTCATATTCAAGGCACGTATGTCAATTCAGAACGGTCGAGTACCTGCCGAGTCCTACGTTCAATCGAATCGATAATGTATCGATTTGTCATCAGGAATTCAATAAGCATTCATTCGTCACTTTCACGTTAAAAATGGGTTCCTAATTTAATCTTCAATTTGCAAAATTTTTGTCTTATTACCTTGAAAGCAGTCTTTTTTCCTTAACCGGCAGTTTTGACGTCTCTCTTGTATAGTAATTTCTGTGGATGTCCCTACCCGGTTCTTTTTGATATCTTTTGCAGTCTATGTTATACATAATATATTTATTATGTTCGATGAATCAATACTTATTGCTTCTTATTTTGTTTCCAATGTCTATAACTCTTAACGACGATGGCAAAGTAACTTAGATCAAGACACCGCTATTGAGATTACACCATCCGTAATAACTTGATGAATGTGTGCAAGCTTACTGTTATGTTACGTTAGATTATATCATAATTGACTGAGGAATGTGAGCTATTTGCTACATAAATAAAATCATGTTTCTTTGACGCCATAATGTTATATGCCGACTGACGTCTCTAATTATTTGCACATTTAATTTGTCCACTAAGACTGTTCTGTTTTTCAATTTGCAATCCAACATTGATTGATTATGCTAAAGTATTTATATAAGCAAAGCAAGATAAGGTAGGTACACAGGTTTTGTTGACAATTTTAAAATGACTCCGAAGAATATAGTTATCATAATATTCGAAAAAAATCAGCTTTAAGATAACCGAAATCAATAAAGAAATAGCGATTTATCGATTAAACAAATCGATTGTGAAGATTTTCGAATAATTTACACAACATTATATCAACCTTATTCTCAGTTCCCATACACGGTAAGTATTGTTTAATCATTATTACTGATTAACAAGGACCGAAAAATATTTTATTATCGTAATCACCTCGTTTGGATGGTGCATTGCGGTTGCGGTATACTTGTCATTTTATGAATACATATGTAAATGCTGCTCATTCTTCAATTGTATTTCAATATTTACTTAAGAAACATTAACGGACCACACAAAGACAGGTTAAAACACAGGTGTATTTTCTTCCATCTGTAGCATCTAGGTTATGGTGACCTAAAGAATATCTAGTTCGACAGTAGCACTTCCAAGCTTCGCAGAGTCAAGCTCGTTGTGGTCCAAATCACCACATTTCATCTCTGGCAAATGTGTTATTGTTTTAACTCTTGGACCGTTTTATAGCACCGGCATGACTCTTATAAAATATGGCCCGACCTTATTTAGTGCCGCTGTGGTTTGGCAACACTACATATTATTATGAACTGATGACCCACTTTATTTACGAGGTTTCGATGAGAAAATTACAATGCAATGTTTGTTTACAACGTTTTACATTCAAGTATTTGCAGCTTCATAGTCTTGTAATATTGTTCATCTACATTCGATATTTCACTATTCAGTGTTCGCATCCGCTTCACGGCTATCGTGTCTTCTATCTCATTACCTGAATTTTATGATTATTTTGTGAACATCACTTAATACGAGCTTCGGGTTAACAAACTTAATTCTTAACAGTTTAAGTAGATGAAGTTGAATGAACTGTTATTATTCCTAGTAACACGCTGTCTAGGCACACGTCATTTTCAAATTAGCTTATAAAAAAGTTGCAGTAAAAAATCTTAACTAGGTCCATTTTGCACACCTAATTACGTCTTAAATTTTGAAGACATATAAATAATTCATATATTATTTCTAGCGGCTTGTTAAAGACAGTGCGTAAAGCAATAGTTATAGGTACATTAAATTCGTCTATTAACACAGTTATAAATCGTTAATATTCATTAATTTGTGCGGTTCGTCCGATAAAACACTTGCTGCCAGTGATGTGTTAATGAATCAGCACCGAATTGATGACTGAGTTGAAAAACAGTGATAGATTACAATTATAAACCAGGACGATTCTAAGAGCGCACTTGCCGTGACACTTGGAACAGGAATTAATTGAGGCCGCATTTAAATCACTAGTATGTGATAAAACCTATGTTGAAGCCTAGATTATAATTGAGAAATTATTCTATAACGGTCATATTTAAATTAAACTCACCTCAATATCACAACTGTTTCGAAAATAAATGTTCATCGGCGCACCACACGAAGTATTGTTTGTTGTTCTTGCAGAACTATCGTTCACTGTCAATCACACTGTACAAATAAGTGTCCTTTTCCCGCGATCATCGCAGGATGTATTGCCGGGCCAGCTGCGCAGGCGTCGCTCTTGCTGTGTCGTTGCCAAAATTTCGCTAACTTTCGGGCACGGTTGCGCATAACAAACACTGTTCCACGAAAATGCGTCCTCCTTCGATATAATCCGCGGCGAATTTCTTTTTGGTATCGACAGCTCAAGTAAAGTTGGTGCGTCACGTTCGTCCTCGAGTCCTGGGACGTCTGTAATTTCTTCGAGTGCCACAATATCGACGACGACTTTGTATTCACATGTCGCCGAAACTCTCTTCGCTAATTGTGATGCGCGACGCGTCCCCCGCTTTCCGCATTGTCAAACAATGGAGCGTAGCACCCCGGGGTGACAGGTGGGTCCTCATCGCTTATGGCTGGCCCGTCATAAGGTCGGTTGTTTAGTGGCGATGTGTTTAGTAATGAGAGTCAGTTAAGTATCTGGTTGCGAGCGCTGGCGCGGCGATACCGGTACGGAATGGAGGCTCTGGCGGGCGTAATCGTTCGACGTCGCCTCGCCAGTTGGCCACTGGGTTAGCGGTGTTCCTTTTCCTGCTTCGTTTCTTAATAGGTAGCACACATTGTAAGTGAATCTGATGCGAAACAGCCCTTCGCATGCGCGTGAAGGCCGCGCTCACCGATTTATTTTTGTGTACCGAAATATCAGATGTAGAAACTGTAGAGACTGCAGCAAATTCTAATTTAGTCAATTTGTTGATCATAATTATCTTTACATCTAGCTAGAGCATCATCGTCGTCATCACCTCCTGTAGACGTTGTTGGTATCTGAATAATATTTAAGATAATAATAATTATGCTTTATTCGTATTTTCCTGAATTATCGGCTAAGTAGGTCTAGTTCTTCAAAAGACTAGGTCTTTGGACAAAGGTCTTTCATTTGGGATTTCCAAAGGTTGATTTTATCTATTACCTAGTGATATCAACGCTGCACCGTCTGTTCTTTTATTATCAATTATGATCACAAGACTATCAAAAGCTATCAATATATCTTTATCAGGATTAGAAAATACACTGGGTATCTAATAATCTTTCTTTGTTTAAGTAGCTACGTAACCAGGTAATTAATTTCGTAAAATATTTTTTTTTTATATAACAAAATATCATGTTCCCTTATTCGAAATACTTAGCAAGTCATGCTATAAGCATTTTCCGATAACCACGATAACGTCAAAGTCGCGGGAATTACTTGGACGAGGGCAAGAGACGTATGAAACCAGAAAGTATGTTAAAAATGAAAAAAACTGCTCAACTGCCCGAGTCGGACTCGCGCACCGAGGCCTCCGTACAAATTTGTAGGTATGTAAATAGTTTTTCACAGGATTGTTTCGGATTTTTTCCTTTAATTGTCCTACATGATCTTGCTTATTGCCAAATTTTATGATTCTAGGTCAACGGGAAGTACTCTATACATTTTGATTCCCTTGAGTGTCGAAATATACGTTTGTTGCGGCATAAACGGCCATATCCTTTTTTACGTTAACTTAGAGGTTTGATTTTTTCACAGCTTCAAGGGATCGCAGATCTGAGTTTATGGTTTTAATTTCAACTCGATACCTCCACGCGTTCCCGAGATAAAGGGTCTTGACAGACAGACAGACGGTGATCGTATAATGATTCCGTTTTTTTTATTTTAGACACAACAAAGTGATCGTATAATGATTCCGTTTTTTTTATTTTGAGGTACGGAACCCTAAAAAGGCCGATACCCAGCAGTGGGTGATGATTACGGGCCAAAAGGATGATGATGATAGTGAAAATGCTCATAACATTGCTGTCTCTTACATCATCGTCATTTACACAGAACCTTATAATTATCAAGAGTCACTCACTTCACTCAAGAAGCCAATATTTATCTGGGAGAGCTTATGGGCCTAGTTTTATAATAATGGATTTGACAACATCATCAAAATATGAAGCTTATCATATCTACCTACCAACATACCTACATATAAATGGACATCAAACATCTGATTTCTCCAGGGTTGCAGAGGTCACAACAGTAACTGACCCGGATAAAGGACATACGAGAGTAATGAGTCCATGATAATTTTAAAAGCAAAATACATCCTTGTTGTGCTAGAAAATGATTGGATAGAGAAGGTGGCAGGTGAGCGTTTTCACAAAAAAGTGTACCCCCAACTTTTCGGTTGTCCCTTGTGTTTGAAGTATTACTAACAAGTAATATGATATGATTGGTGAACCGTACAGTCCACCGTTCGAAATAAAAAAAGACTAGTTGTGATACGAAACCGAGTAAACAATACGTAGTATTTTGTTGTGCCACGAACGTCAAGATTTCGTGTGTCGGATTTGAGACACAATAACTGCTGATTCCGGTAAGTTTACATCATTTCACGATATTTAAAAGATTAACAATTTTATAATGTAATCGTAATTTAATTAATATAACAAATATAGTATTAATGTTTCGTTGAATACAGTTCAGAATATTATAAGGCAAGAGAACGTCACGTCAGTTTTGCGACATTTTATTAAAGTAATACTTCAAACACAAGGGACGACCGAAAAGTTGGGGGTACACTTTTTTGTGAAAACGCTCAGGTAGAAAGATGAAACATTTGCATTATGGAGCAAAAATCATATAAGTACAGACAATTTCGATCGAAATAAACCTCAAGACTTTTTGTAGTCCTATAAAAAAAAACTCGAGGACGACACTAGACTTCCAAAAAAAATACTACAAAGTGAAAAATAACTTTAATTTCGGAAGTCGGTGTTGTTGGTTTCGCATTTTCATTTTCTGACATCGACTTCCGAAATTAAAGTTATTTTTCACTTTATAGTGTTTTTTGTTTTTGGAAAAAGTTTTTCTTTCTCACTTTTTAGTTATGAATGATACATACCTACCCCACACAAATTCATATAACACTACTTGCTATGTAAATATCAGTGACAGGAAGCTATCAAAACATCATAAACACAAAGTGGAAAAAAAACCGTTTTATTGAAGCTAACTCAAAAACTACTCTGTTAATAAAATTTATATGGGACCACCCCTGGGGCCCCTGAGCCATACCTTCCATTAGAAAATGAGGGAATTTGGCAAATCCGTCTACAATATGACGGCGTTATATAACATAAGTACATAAAATAAAAAATATATAAACATCCAAATTGAGAACCTCCTCCTTTTTTGAAGTCGGTTAAAAACAAAGATAATGTATCAATCCTCAAAGAAGAAATAAATCTTATCGACGCTGTAACTACTATAGCCCAAAGAATACGTTCCTAATCAAACAAGTATCCGATTACACACAAAAAGATAAACAACAATGAAAGCAAAACAAAGAAAATAATACACCTGTGTGTACAAGATAATTATTATACATAATCAAAGCGTTGTCGACATAATATTGTACTACAGAATCGGTCCGGAACATATCGTGCAGGGGTCCAATTATGTAAATTGCATAAACTTGCACAATTGTGATTTTAGGCCGCGATTCCGAAGTGGACCACACCTCATTTATCAGAGCAATGCTGTGGTGAAGACATAGGGTGAAGAACAATGGGACGACATGTTCTTCGATAAACGTTTTGACATGTTTTAAACTATTGTTGTGTCTTAGGAGTCATCTAACCGCATTTGTTTATAGGCAATATGTAGGCGAATTATCTTCAATGTTCTGTTGTTGCGTCAAGCAAATCATACTACCTACGTATTACAAAATTTATACGCATTTAAAATCTGATTAAATAATACTCGTCATTTCTATTGGATCGTGTCATTGCTACCTAAAATCAGTAATTGTATTAAATAAAGATAATCAACCAAATCAATACTTGATTTTATTTTTATGTCTTTCGTTACTTGTTCAATGTCATTTCATGTCCCACTTAGACATGACATTGACATTGTAACGAAAGACAATAAATAAGTCTACAATTAGTAGCAATAAATCACACCATGTATCACACATTGTTATTAGATTCCATGTCGTTAATGTACACAAATGTAAGTAGAAACTCGAGTTCTCGCACCCTGTATATAAATAATGTATTTTACAGCTTCATTGTCATGGTAATTAATTTGGCCTGCATTCTGGTCTGGGGTGAAACTCGGAAAGCTGAATTTGTATGCACATGACCAGGGCATGCTGTTCATGACCTAGATTTCTCAGGAAGTATCTTTCATGAAATACGAGCATTTTAATAACAACGAGGTGAAGATCCCGTAGAAATAGCTCAATATAGTGTGCATTGTAGTCTTGTCAGACAATCGGTGCCAGGCAATTGCATATTTCGTATACACGATGTAGAAGTATTGTTTAGATATAGAGCCTCGCATGAAGACAGTTTCACTGTATTCTTAACAAAATTCAATTAAAAATGAGAGAGTAATGCCAATAACGATGGCTTTGTCAGTACGTTTGAAAGTCGTTGTTATGATCGTTTTTTACCGTCATGCTCATCGCTATTGGTTCTTTTATAAGACTTCTCTAAAAGTACTTAACGGTCCGTTAATGCGACATCTTATAGGGAGTAAAATGGCCCGTCCCGACCCTTGCTCGAGCCAGCCAGCACCGCTGAGCCTGTAGATGTAAAATCTTCCCTAAATTAATCTTGATCCGATCCAGCCAGCGGCGCCCCAAGCCGATTTCCGTCCCCCACAGGTGGTGATGGCCCTGGCGTGTAGTCGTTTAGTTAATAAGATTTTTGCCCTGGTTAGAGGCCTTAATTTATTACGGCATCCACAGGATAATCCTGCCGACAACCTCCCACTCCCAGGTTGACTTGCGAGATGCCATTCCCAAAAAAAAGGTATAATATAACCCATCACATAGCCGTTATCTACGTATTCTACCGACAGTTTTGATAACTGACATAAAGATTTGACTAATACCAAACTTCCACACTGTCATTGTCATCATTCTCCGGCGCTTATCTCAATTTATTTCAGGTCGCGGTCGGCGTAACATGTCTTTTTAAACTTCCACCCTGTATAATAATTTATTTCTCAATAGAAACCGCGATGCGCTTACGCCTGAAGTTAACCTTTTCCTTGTGAAGTCAAGCCCGTAAGTCACAGCTCACAGGTCATCAACATGCCGTTAGCAAATAAGCTTTGTTTCGAATTCAGCTCATGCCTAAAGGGAAAAGAGACTGATCACAATGCTTTTTTAAACGATACTCGGCAATGACAAGGCGCCAGCGCAGGCATTGTAAAGCCAAAGGCTAGAATTGTTTAGCATAAACGATTAAGCATGAATGATTTATGTGCCTAAATATAGAAGCTTAAGGCGCCTCTAGTCGATATTTTGTCCATACAAATTTCGGGATAGTATTACTCCACTGTTTGACATTATGCATCCAAAGTTAAACATGATAACGTTTTGACTTATTATTAATTGTGTCTGTACGGAAACAGAAAGAAAAAAAAAAGCCATTAAAAAGTTATGAGCCAACAAATATTCGTTTTTCTTGCTATTTTAACGTAACTTTGGGTGTGTAAATAAGTAATAAAAGAACTGTAAAATCTTCAAAACCAAAACCGTACCGACAAAGCTCAGTTATCGAAGAGTTCAATAAACTTTATTTATAATTGATTTATGCAGTTGTTTTTTCGTAAAACTCGATTTTCCAAAGCACTATTCGAATTTTTTTACGCGCCTATCAGTTCAGAACGGTGTTTCTGTGCGTGAGAACTAGACGTTGGGCATGTACACTAGCGTCTAACTGCTCTTCACTTATACTAGCACTGTCAGATATACGAAGCTAGGTGAGACAGCGTGCTTTTTGGCCATGACCACCAGTGAGTTCGAGCTCGCGACTAGTTTACTCTTAAGAACTTGATTTTTTAGAAGATTTTATGCTGGAATGAAATAGCTTTGAACCTACCGAAATTGTTCATTTGTTCAGTCAGGGAAAATAATTGGGAAGCAAACTGACTATCAACTTAATGTTGCTGATGAGATGCGCTAGGGCCAAAACCGTAAGAAAACTTGAATTTCGCGGGCTACCTTGTCGCTAGATAGTTGAAGCGGCTCAGCGAACAGTTAGCAAACTTGCAGGGTTTATTCTGTAAACGAAACCTTGTCACACAAAACTGTCGTGGACAGGACATTTGTATAAGGAAAACGCGCATATATCTAAGAACTCACTATTTTATATATTTTTGTCTATCACAATATATACAGTCACATCACGTGTGTCCAAGCATCTGGGGAGATGAAACTTAAAGATTTGGTGGACCGCCAATTTGAAGAAAATATACCTACATCATTTATGTACCGTCAGCCCCAAAAAGATGTAAACACACACAAGGAACCATTTTAATGTCTACAAACACAGTTCCATAACATTGTATTCACCGTCCAGGTATAAAACAAAGTATATTTGGTCCCAAAACATCTATATACCCTGTGACTAAAGCAATGTACACAGTGATGCTTTCAGAACAAGGTAAACAAGACTGCAACGACATACGACTTATATCGAATGAGACGTCTTTAACCTCGTTTAAATAGAAGAACCATTATTTTATTTTTGTTCTCTTCATTTCATGCATGACGTCACTGACGTGTCATTTGTTTTTTTGATTTGATAGACAAATAGGTAAATCATGAATGTTATAACGAATGTTGCTGACGCTCTTTTTCTTGGTGTTCGCTGTTCCTCTGCGGGTCCCACCTCCATGTGCGGCCATTCCCATAATGGCCGCACCCACTCTCGAGTTGCGCGTTTGGAACACTACGGCGTCGACTCGGGTCTGTCTGGTCGGATGACGGACGCTCCTAGTCCGCCTGCAGGCTACCTTTCATAGAGGTCGCAGATCGTTTTGCGCCCTTCTCGGGCGCTCGGTGCGTCTCTTGCGGGAGGGGAGAGAGGATGCGGCTTCTCTCTCCCGCTCGGCCGCCTCCTTTGCAGACATGACATCCTCGTAAAAGGAGGCAACCTCGGTCCATGCGCTCCCGTTCTCGACCATCGATTGAACGACGGTCGGGTGCGAGAGATTGCCGCGATGAGGTCACGGCGCAGCCCTGCCCAAGCTGGGCACTCGTCCAACGTGTGCTGCGCCGTATCCTCAGGGCAAGCCGCACAGTGGTGACACACCGGTGTCTGCTCCCAACCTATACGATACAGGTACTTCCCAAAGCAGCCGTGGCCAGAAATTACCTGCGTCAGCCGGAAGCTGAGGGCGCCATGCCGCCTCTCGATCCACGCCTTCATGACAGATCCTACCGCCGCTGTTAATCTACAATCCGTTAATAAAATCTGCGTGTATACAGAGGCCTCCAAAAGTTTGTTGACATTTTTCCACTTCAGCTATGACACACCACATTATGATTGTGAGTGATCCAAATGTTTGAACAGGCCACTTTGATGACCTCTTTGATGTTTGAGGCGGAGGACAGGGTGCTGTGGCGCAATCTGGGAGAGACCTATGTCCAGCAGTGGACTGCAATAGGCTGAGTTGATTTATTGATTGAAATGTTTGTACTGCTATAACGTTATTATTGACTAATTCAACTACCTTTGACTTATAATAAAAATAATCAAGTAATCCCTGCTGAGGTTGTCGAATTGTCAGTTTTTGACATATGTCGGACTTGTCGGATTGTCAGCTTTATAAAATATTTATTCATAGTGTGGCATCACAGCTGAAATGGAAAAATGTCCACCTACTTTCGGAGGCCACTGTACTTACATCTTTTTAGGGCTGACTGTACTACGAATGTAGTCAGGCGACGCCTGCCTACTTATTTCCTGTTCAGATGTAGTCACACAAGGACTTTCTAGATATACCTACTTAAAAATTAATGTTGCCTTACGGTTCACTTAAGTGCTACTTGTAAACATCTTTGTGCGCTTCTCCGGTACTTTTATTTTTATGAAAACTCTTGCATGTTTTTTTTGTGTGAAAATGTTTTCCTACAATAAGTACTGAAGATCATCACCTGCACAGCTCTTTCTTAACTATGTTAATGCTATGGTCGGCTTCCAGTCTAACCGAATGCAGCTAAATACCCAGTATTTTACATAGAGCGACTAAGTACCTATCTGACCTCCACAACCCAGTTACTGAGGTAACACGATACCCCTTGGTAAAACTGGTTGTCAGACATTTAGGCTTCTGACTACACGTAACGACTACGGTCAAAGATCTACGAATGGCAGCCGTGCTTTCCAAGGCAAGGAGGGGTCTCGAATTCTAGATATGTAATAGATGATAACCCATCCACGAACAGACCGCGGCAAGCGTAGCTTAACCTTCGATCGACCCGTGCGGCTGTTATTCTTTAGCCACGAGCCCCAATACAGAAATTTGCAGAGAACATGCCTTGCCCTTACGTCGTCGTTAATTTACGCCTCAAGGAAAAACAAAACAAAAATAGACACTACAAGAGAAGAAGAGATCTATTTTATCTTTGAATTTGAATTAATTCCAATAATAACTTTATGAATCATAATTGCAGTTGATTAATTTCTGCAAATTCCTGAAGTGTTTGTTTTCCTTATGGGTTTACCCATTGATTCATTTTCTTTTACCTTTTCTATTACTCATTTTTTTTTTTTTTCAAAATCAAAAGTCATTTATTCAAACTAGGCTGAGAATCAGCACTTTTCGAACGTCAAAATTACATAAGACAGTCCCCCAAAAACGCCCGCCCTTCACCACTTCCTAGTGCTTTCGCTGGGGAGAAGAAGTGGCGCAACAAACTCCCCAGCAGCACAGAGCACTTGAAGCACTAAGACATGGCGCACACTATACGACATGCGATTACAAGAGCTCGGCGGCTATACGTAGCTCGCTACAGTCTGCGGCCGACAACTTTCATATAATAAAAATATTTTGTTCAAAGCGCGAATCGCACGCGCTCGCTACTTGCGTCTTGTTGCAGCGACTAGACGCAAAGTTGGGGCCAGCGTAACATGCGTGGTGCATACAAACGTAATACCAAAATAATTTGTAAATCAAACATATTCTTATGGTAGTGTGTATTTATTCCGATTTGATTACAGAATATCTATGTTCCCAAATCGTTACTAATATTATAAATTCGAAAATAACTCTGTCTGTCTGTCTGTATGTTACCTTTTCACGCCTAAACCACTGAACGTATTTCGATAAAATTTGGCAGAGAATAAAATTTGGCAGAGAGATAGATTGCATCCCGGGGAAGGACATAGGATAGTTTTTATCGACATACCTTGCGGGCGAAGCCGCGGGCGGAAGCTAGTAATATATATTTTGAAAGGACACTGATGTCAAAACGAGATATATGAGGAATTTAAAATTTCTTAAAACTTATTTTTCTCATAACTCGTCTTGAAATCAGTGTCCATTCAAAATATATATTTGGGAGCCTAGATATTCTGTAATCCAATCGGAATAAATACACACTAGGTACCTTAAGAATATGTTTGATTTACAAATTATTTTAGTACTTATTACGTTTGTATGAACTACGGATAGCCGTTATAGGCGGGTCTACATTGGTTTTCATGCAAAAGATTTAATATTCCACAAGCAGATTTCTAGGATTCCGTATCCAAAGGGTGCCAAAGGAACCCGTCTAACTAAGCCTCCCCTGTCCGTCCGTGTGACTGTCAGCGGGCTGTATCTTATGATTCATGAACCATAATAGGTAGACAGTTGAAAAGGGTCCGAACATTTTTCTATGGAAGCTGGCATATCCATTATCCAAACGCCGCCGCCGCCATTTGTTTTTTGTTTTTCAAATATTCCGCGCACGATGAACCTAGTATAAATGGGTAGGGGACACATACAAACAAAAAGAATCTGCCTAGCCTTTTCTCAACTATGTTGGGGTCGGCTTCCAGTCTAACCGGATGCAGCTGTACCGATACCAGTATTTTATATGGAGCGACTGCCTATCTGAGCTCCACGATCCAGTTACTGTGGGTAATACGTACGATACCCCTTGGTAAGACTGGTTATCAAAATTTCGGGCTTCTGGCTACCCGTAACGACTGTCAAAGATTCACGAATGACAGCCGGTACCAACGGCTTAACGTGCTTTCCGAGGCTCAGAGGGGTCTTGGTATGTAAAGATGGTCACCCATCCACGGACCAACCGTGGCAAGCGTAGTTTAACCTGAACGATCGACCCGTGCGGCTATTATTACTTAGCCACAAGCCCGCACACTTATAAAAACAACAAATTTGGCACACAGGAGACCATGATGGGTTAGGAGTATGGCACAGGATACCTTTTATCCTGGCAGTACGCACAACGACATATCAAGCTATGCATTTCCAATATAAGCTGACTTCTCATTACACGAAAAGCCTATACAATGCGAGCTCAGCGAAAACTGAAAATGTATAGCTTGATATGTCGTCGTGTATACGTTCCTGTGAGATAATTTTCGAAATCCACGCGGGCGAAGCCGTACGCAAAAGCTAGTAAACTATAAACGATGTTATGGTGCAAAACACGCGCTAAAACGCAGCGTAGGTATATCGCATTATATGTAGAAGCGATAGTATCTATAATTGGCAGAATCGCTGCGCAAACGCAAAGCCGCTCACCCTGATTTGTCGGATTGGGTTTTCATAACACGATTAGCTTAGGTATCCCTAATGTTTACTGTTTATTAATTTATTATGCATAGTTTCTGCTGAAGGCGCGGGACTTCGTCCATGTGAAGTGTCTTGTTCCCCCAACTCCCCATCGTATTGCATCGCCTGCCCGCGCTATTAATTCGTTTTCGCTGACTTTTTTTCTTTTTGCTCAGCTCCTAAGGGTCCTAGCGTGATGTGAAATAGCCTCTAGCCCTCAAGAAAAGGGCTATCAAATGCAAAAAAGATTTATGTTAAATCAGAGTGTAGTTCCAGAGATTAGCGCTGGTTCAAACAAACAAACTCTTCAGCTTTATTACTAGTATAGATATGTGGTGTGCGAATGAAGAGGCCTATGTCCAAAAGAGGACTGCTAAAGGCTGATGAGGATGCTGTGAGGCTTTTGCTATTCTGATGGTAATTTGAAGCTGTCTAAGCTTTGAATAATGCAGATGGCGAGATGACCTAGACTTCTTTAATAAAGATTGGTCCTTGGTAGCTCTGGACAGAGAGAAGTGGAAAGAGAGTAGGGAGGCCTTTGCCCAGGGCTAATAAAAAAAGAATCAAATACTTAACAGTTTCAACGTAGAATTTAGTTTAGAGTGCAAAGTTGGTTAATACTGAGTCCTGCCAGAAACTCAAAGCTTCGACATAAAGCTGTCCACTATAATCAATTAAGTAGTGCGACTTGTTCAAGTTAGCAAAAAAATCATGAACCGGTCGCAAGCGGGATTACAATAACGACAGCAGATTAACACAATAATAAAATAGCAAAACATTGCGTACGCGAATAAAGAATACCAGACTGGTTTGCAGATGTGACCAAATTCGGCAAGGAGCCTCGGGCCAGCATTTACTTCACCTGTTTGCACCGTTATAATGCATCGGCCTCCCCCTAAAATATATGGCAACCTAAAAGCCTACATTTATTTTGATAACTTTCTCAAAATTGCTATACGAAAAGTACAATGTCGTTGAAGAGGATCACTGGAATTTATGTTCCGTTTTATTACAAGACGAAACGAAACCTTACGTCCTACACCGCGGCACCGGTTTCGATTTCGCACGAAAATTGTTCCGCGGGACATCGCTGTTTTTATTTTTAAGCCTGATAAAGGGAAACATAAATACGTTTTCAGAAATAATCAGTGCTATCTTAAACGAGTTTTAATCATTAAGAATGGAGATAGCAATTTAATTACTGGGGTAGGTATCTATCTGATAATGATTGATAAAATTATCAGAGTCTAGTCTTCAGTGTATTATTGAATGTTAAAGTGTAAAGTGTACTAAGTATAATGGCAGAAAAAGTGAAAAGGCCTCCGTTTTTCAACCTGAAACGTTGGCAGAGTACGAAGGAGAAAAGGAAGAATTCGTTAACCCCCACGACGCCGACGCCATCCACACAGCCTCAGGATAACCCTCATCTGTTCAGGTCAAATATTTCGGCAGTATCGAGGACAGTCAATTTCAATCCAGACTCAAAGTCTAGAAAGTGAGTACTACTTATATCGCAGACATTAATTATATTCGTCGATCTTATTACGTCTTGTGCTGTAGACACTTAGACAGAAGTGGAATGTCGTTGTCGTATGCCAATAAGTGGATAGAGCTTAGCCTTCAAAACGAGTGCAGATTCTACAATTGAAACACTGAACTAAATGCTAGATGAATCACAATTGGTCATTTCATTACCAATTGTAATGTTGTTTTTATACATATAAAAATATTTTATGTAAGTATAATACATACAAATAAATAAAATTGAAGTGTCTGTTTGTACCCATATCAAAATAACAGCTTTTTACTAAATGCATAATGGCAGTTGTAACATTTTTGTCAGTCTGTTTGTCCGGCTAATCTCCGAAACGGCTCTACCGATTTTGATGAAATTTGGTATGGGGATACTTTGAACCCTGGGGAAGGACATGGCTACTTTTTACCGACATACCACGCGGGCCAAGGCGTGAACGGAAGCAAATTCTTCGGCCCTGACGGGCCCCTCCTTGTCTGCTGACAACTCTTTGAGGCGCGCGTGGAACACATACGCGCCGTTCGGCACGGGCCTGGTCCTGATCGGACGGCGAGCTAAATGCGATGCCTTGGACATCTTTTGTGATTTGTCCAAGGCATTCGATTGCGTTCTTCACGAAACATTAATCAGGAAACTCCGCCACTACGGGATCCGGAATTCTGCATGGATCTTCTTACTTCATACTTGAGTAAAAGGATTCAAAGCGTTGACGTTAACGGAAAAAGATCACCCGGATCTATAGTAACAATGGGAGTCCCACAGGGCTCGATTCTTGGCCCTTTCTTGTTTCTTATTTATATTAATGACTTGCCGTACCTCATAAAGGAAAATCATGATATAGTGTTGTTTGCAGATGACACTTCACTTTTGTTTAAACTTAAACGTCAGCAGTTGGTAAATAACGATGTAAATAGCGCGATCTCGAAAGTAGCCCACTGGTTCAATGTTAATAATTTGCTTCTAAACGAAAGAAAAACCAAATGCATTAAGTTTACGCTACCTCACGTTAGGCAGGTAAAAACTAATGTGTTGATAAAGGGCGAGGAATTGAATCCTGAAGACAGCACAGTATTCTTGGGCATAACTTTAGATGCTAAGCTTCAGTGTGGACTACATATAGATAAATTGTCAAAAAAGCTAAGTTCCGCAGCATACGCTGTTAGAAAAATTCGTAATTTAACTGATATAGATACTGCCCGTTTAGTGTAATTTAGCTATTTTCATAGTGTGATGTCGTACGGTATAAATGCCGCCGACATTCAGTCTATCTTTGTTTTGCAGAAGCGAGCTGTTCGATCAATTTATAAACTAAGTCCGAGACACTCTCTCAGAGAAAACTTTAAAGAGATTAATGTGATGACTGTGCCCTCTCAGTATATTTATGAAAATCTTTTATATGCCCATAAAAATATAAAATTGTTTAAAAAATACAGTGATATCCATAATATAAATACGAGGAACAAACACAAATTTGTTGTACCTACAACAAGACTCAAGAAAATAGGTGGCTCGTTCAGATGCCAATGTATACGCTTTTATAATAAACTGCCAAGCCACGTTCAAGATCTAAGCCTTAATAAATTCAAATCATTCATTAAACGTAAGTTGTGCCAGAAAGCTTTTTATACTGTTAAGGATTATATTGAGGACAAAAAGGCTTGGAATTGAGTTGCTTCCAATTTTTACATTTTGAATTTTTTTTTTTGGTTTATGATTTAATTATTTATATTAATGAATTTTATATAAACATTGACATTTGCTTACTATGCAAAGTATTATATTATTTTAATTATTGTGCATGTGAAGACAATGTGGGTCATTTTATTATTATTTTTTTATTTAATTTTTATTATTCTCTTTGTTCTGTTAGTTTTTTTTCTAGGTCTGGCAGTTTGAGTAATTTATGTGGCCTACCCAAATGTCCTTTCTTTGGTATTGTTCGTCGAATCGTTGAGCTCCTTAAGTTTTGAGTTGAGCTGCACGATTTCTGACAAATGCGTGCACTGACTGGACAGGTCCTCTCAATCTTTGTGGTTCTTTCCTCAAAAGACCATCTCAGACATCCATCTTCATGGTCTTCATATAACCTGACCAAGATTATGTCTGGACTTTAAAAGAGACTGTGACCTCTGAGTTTGTTTCGGCCTTTCTTCTCGGAGTAGTCAGATAGGAAACGCCGACCTCATCTAGTTTTATAAAAAATATGATTGACGTGTAAAAGTGTTTGTGCAAACCTACTTACAAAATAAAAATCATTTATCATTTAAGCAGAGATTCAGCTGGCGGCATCAAGGAACTGGTACAATGCTCACTATGCCTGGAAGTGCTGCACAACCCAAAGATGTTACCGTGTCAGCACACTTTCTGCACAGCCTGTCTGTCTGTCTACATAGCCGGTTCGTAACCAATTACAGTAATTACGCTGCACCTTATTGGAAATAACCATGTATGGCAAATTATGTGACAGGTGATAATCGTTTCCGTTTTCAGATTTAGTCATATTTGACTGCCCAATATGTAGGACGAGGGTTCAAGTGCTTGGCCCCAACTTTGTGGAAAATCTGCCGTCTAATTTGTACATAGATTCACTGCTACAGTTGGTAGGCGTTCCAAACGGGAACGGACAGGTGTCAAAAAACCCAGGAACGCCGCCGATCACCCCGCCAGTTCTAATTTCTGCGCAGAATGTTGATTTGTTCGCGGCCGGAACCAGATGCGTGCACTGCAAGAGCGTCTGTGATAATTTTGATATCACACAGTGCGATCATTGCAAATTGGTAAATAAAAACATCGTTATTTCTTTCTTTTTATCTTTTGTTATCATTTACTGACGTAGAAAATATTTTTAGAAATTTTGCCGCGTATGTTGGTCACAGCATTTGGAAGATATGCGAATCCAACTTAAATCTATTGTGAAACAACTAGACACGGCCGCCAGTCATCTTGAGCACAAAATTGAACATTATAAGGTACGTGACTCGAATGGTGTGTTAAACGAACATCCTTTGTCGAGATTTCGCGAAATGAGGATAACATAACGACAAAATCACATGTCTGCATGGAAGCCACAGCCATTCATACCAATCTTGATTTCGCAAACGCGTTATGTCCAAAGTGCCTGCCTACTTAGGTACCTATTATCAGACATCACATAACTAAACATAATGCTTTGACGGAAAAGCCGAATTGGTCGAAATTGCATTGTTTACAGATACATCCGTTCATTAGAAAAAAACTTTTTTACAAAAAAAAACAACCGACTTCCAACAAAACACTACAAAGTGCTTTAATTTCAGAAGTCGGTGTCAAAAAACGAAAATGCAGAACCAACGACACCGACTTCTGAAATTAAATTTATTTTTCACTCTTTAGAGTTCCTTACCTCAAAAAAAAAATCGGAACTGTTATAGGATCACTCGAGTGTCTGTCTGTCTGTCCGTCTGTCACATCCAATTTTCTCCGAATTTAATGGACCGACAGGTGTTGTCTGAGAGTCATCACTTCATGCTGCTGAGCTGATGATAAGTGAAAGTCAAATACTTTTATTCAATTAGGCCTATTACAAGCTCTTTCGACAATTACAAGCCCTTACCATCATCAGATGCGGGACATGTTCGTCCCGTTACATCATTACGAGAAATGGAATGATGAAGACGATTATTTTCAAGTCCACGTCTATCCAAGAACTGCTAAGTAGGTTCTGTCGACATATTGAAAAATCCAAATCGGTTCATAAATGACGGCGTACTGAGGTAACAAACATAAAAAAAACATACAACCGAATTGAGAACCTCCTCCTTTTTTTGAAGTCGGTTAAAAACTAACGTCAGACAGCATCTGTCTGCTAGCCTGAAATGAACTTTTTGGCGCAGCCGTGAGGCGCACACGAAAAAAAAAATACAATTACTTAACAAAATTAAAAAGTGTAAACATTATTTTCACTTTTTTATTTTGTTACTTGTATTTTTCTCGAACTATGTCCAAATAAACGTTATTCTTTATTTCCCATCCGGTTTAACTCCGATTCACTGGAAAAAGAGTGAAACTAATAATGACATCAATAAAACGTTTTCTTTTGATAGGTAGGTAATCATCCCACTATGTAATAATCCCCACAATGTTGTTTTTCGCAGTTGCTAATCGACGCTTTTCTGGCTCCTCTTTCCAGGATCGTTGCGACCGTATAGCTAAACAAATACAGGTAGCAGGAGAAGAGAAAATAGCAACTATCTGCCAGGCTAAAGATAAAATGCTGATGGAAGCAGCAAATTTGCAGAAGTCATCAGAAATGTCTGCATTAGCATTGCAGACTTCGTTGGAAGAAGCTAAGTTAGTAGCGAACGCAGCTATGGAGTCGAGTAGTTCTGAGAATGAAAACGACCGGGTGAGTTTAATTTGGCGTAAAGGAAAATTATGAGATGACCTTAGTTTAGGTAGATATCTTTATTAAGAACAAGCTGACCGGGCAAGCGTTGTCGTGTGAGTCGTGTCCAAACAATAGTTCATACAAAAAATCCATAAAAAAAGTAGTTTCAGTTTTTCGCATTTTTTTAAATTTCTTTCTTTAAAAACCTTACTCGATCAGTAAATAAATACTATTACATACTTGTAAACTTTTCATACGATACATCATACAATCGAAAAATAATATAAAAATTCTAAAGCACCCTACTCTACGCGTGGAAATTTTCAATGAATTCGTAGCGACATTCAATCCTTTGATTGAACCCATCGGGCGGTTTCAATCAAAGGATGAAATGTAAAAAAAGAGGCTTCCACTCTATTCACCTTTTATATCTTGTTTTTGTCCAGACGGTAAAAAAAGTCAGCTAGTATACCTATAGATTGACGGATGAAGCAAAACAAAAATATCGTTGAGGAAAAATATAATTTGAACATAGTACCCCGAAAGTTATAGCCAATGTATGAATTGGTACATTGGCTATAACTTTCGTGTAGGAAGTATTTCTGTTGACTACCTTGTTCTAATAAAAAATACACTAAAGGAATAGGAACTTTAATTAACTGCCATAACGTTAAAGGTTTAATGGTGGAAACGGTAGATACTCGGATGATTTATTAAGTTTTGTGGCCATACGGTCACGTCACTACTTCTACCAAGAGAGATAAAGAAATAAAATTACGAGTATGTGAATATGAACAGCGCAGGACCGCTCGCGGTCGTTGTGGGAATCACTAGAGGACTTCTATATCTAGGAGTTCTAATCACGAAATCCGTAGTTTTGGCCGAAATTACGTTCGATACGTAGGTACCCCGTATCACCTATGGATATAAGATTAGTTTGGGGCCATTTCGGCCCCGAATTAAGAATGAATGACACCACGACACCATGATTTGACAGTTGTCCCTACCTACACCCGCAGTTATTCACAACCACTCGATGCGCTTTCGTACCGTATCGAACATCAATGATGTTACCGTCGTAGGAGTCCTCTGAACGCTGTTCACAACTCCAAAACCCAAAAATGTTGTCAGTTTAAATCACATAGACAGCCGCTATTCTTCCGACAGCTTTTATCTGTCGGGCGGCGGCAAGGCAAATCAGGTTATCGAAATAATTATGTAATTTTCAAAGCGATAGCCTGTCGGATGGTTGTGAATAGCTATGCCGATGAGTTTTTGCTCGCCCGTAATCAGATGTAGGGTTCACTCCGAAGTTTCAAGCTACTTTCGGATGGGTCCGTATCTTAGTTGACGGACATCGAGAGATGCGATGATGACAAAATAACAATTTATGTTAATCTACTAATGAAAACCTACATACCAACTTATACTTATTATAATAAATTACACTCGTTCCTGTGATGTGAAATAATACCTTATCTTGCTAATTAAATCACAACGAATGACTTAATTTGATTGATTAAAATGTAAATTAAACGGAAAAAGTACAGATAAAACATTATCAAATTGTTACCTATAAGTCAATATTTTTACGAGTACATACGATTATTGCGTTATAGGGAAGAGCCTTTAGGTATTTAAAAACACCCGACTATTTATTGGCTGATAAAATAAATGTCGTGTTAAAATTTTTGGAGGCCATTTTTTTATCGCCACTGTATATAGGTATGGTAGGGAATTCCCTTCTTAAGTATTTATCTATATAGCTGAAGAGTTCGTTTGTTTGTTTCAACGCGCTAATCTCTGGAACTGCAAAGCCAGTCGGATTTGAAAAAATCATTTTGCATTTGATAGCCCAATTCTTATGGAAGGCTATATGTTAACATCACGCTAGGACTCTTAGGAGCAAAAAAAGCAAAAAAAGTCGTCGCGGGCAGAAGCTAGTTATTTATATTAAGTAACTAGCTTCCGCCCGCGGCTTCGCCCGCGATGTATGTCGATAAAAACATGTCCTTCCCCGGGATGCAATCTATCTCTCTGCCAAATTTTATCGAAATCCGTTCAGTGGTTTAGGCGTAAAAAGGTAACATACAGACAGACAGATTTACTTTCGAATTTATAATGTTAGTATGGATTGTCTATGCGACATGAGGTGATCCGACCTAGAATCAGCGAGCCAACATTATAGCTTAAAGATTATGCAAGCTGAAGTGGCAATGGGCCGGTCATATTAGCCGTAGAACCGATGAGTCCTATGACCACTGGAGTAGTCGGGTTCTTGAGTGGAGACCGGGAATCGGCAAACATAGAGTTTGGTTTATAGAATTGAAAACATAGAGTTACATATAAGAATCCCTCAGGCTACGAAGGGAGACGATGTTTGCAGGGATGAGAGTGCCTGATGATCGAGCTAATGGCGAAAAATAGGGGAGCCTATGCCCAACAGTGGACAACTTTGAGCTGATGGTATGATGGTAATGAATAAGCACTTGTAGGAACTTGCGCTATGCCCGCGTTTTTTTTCGAGTGCATTTCGGAAAAATTGGATTTTTGTCATTATGGTTTTTTTTTGTCATACTGACTTAATTACCTACCGCACTTTCATATGCATTTCATAAAAAGCTGATTTTGACATTACTTACATTTGAACGAAAATAAAATAACCAATCTATAAAGCCCTTTATCCGTAGGTGGCGACCTTTATAAATCTCCATAAAAACGCAATATCCCTACTATCAGAGGTGTCAAAATGGGATACTGAACGTTTAGTCTTCGACAAAGAGAACTTCACGCTAGAGATGGATTCGGCAGCACCTTTGGAATCGGAGTCCGATGATCCAGTGTTAGAGAATGCTAAACAGGACGACCCGTTAGAGAGTGAAGAAAGTCTGGTTTTGCATTATAGGTGAGTACAAAATTGACCACTTGTTTATTAGTTTTGCTGTAGATAAGGGATGGAATACTTTCTGCAGCAATGTGGTGACGGAACTTTTGATTTTTCTAAAAAAAATAGGTAGTCTTTTTGATACTTAATGTAATTCAACAAAATATATGACACCTGAGATCCTAGTTCCCTACCTGTCAGACTATGAACCACAATCTAAAACATTTTTAAAGATATTGTTAATCCATTGCTTCATATGTTCGAAAAATTTATCTGACCAACAACGTAAATAACGCAATGAATGTTGTTGAACTGTCAAGTTGAAAGCCATTCGTAGGTAGGTACTGTTAGTGTGTTACGCAAGGATCCCGCTGCTTAGCATCGATTTATTAGCAACTTCAGGAGGTCTACCATGATCTATATAAAAACGATTCAAAAGCAAGACATTTCAGTTTAGGTTCACAGTCGTACCATGACGTCCAATACACTCAGCGGTATTTGGATCGTTGAAAGTGAATAAGCGTTAAGAGCTCGTGGTAGGTATCCAGATGGCACGGCCTAAATTGAATCGTTAAACTGACGTCATGGTACGAATTAGAAGAAGAGTTCAGTTTAGTTCCTAAAGTGGATCGCGTTAAGAGCTCGTGGTAGGTATCCAGAACAGCGAGTCTAGAGACCTAAAAATTGCGTTGAGGTAGTGAGAACTCTGCTGGGTTAGACGTTGCAGACATGCATTTTGCAAAACGATGTCTGGAACTTAAAACCGAATAATATACTTTTTTTCTTTCTTTCGTACCTAACTTGTCTTAATTCGAAAGCTAGGTATTACTAAAACCCAAACATGTCTGCTGCACCTTCCGACAAGAGTAAGTCCGGATGCGACTTAATGAAAACGAAACCACTTAGCAGCCGATTGATAGTCGAGGAGTGTATGGTTGCCTAGAATGCTGCTCGCTAAGCAATCCCTGGTATGAATAAAACAGCTGTAGTTGCCTTTACGATACCGATGGAATGATGGGTGGTCTTAATTAACGGCTTAATGCGGCATTAATATAACGTTTACGTGTGGCAACACTGATATTTTTTTCCGGCTTAGGTACGCCGGTCAGTCAGTCCTACCACCTCGCTGACTTGTATTGCAAATATTTTATCAAATAAATTCATCAATGTGATAAATCGCATGTTTTTAACGAAACCGAGTTTTTATAAAAAAAAAAAAGATTAGCATCTATGTCCGATCCGATGGACTGATTTATTAATTGGTCATCGATTGTCCCGCATTTTAAAAAGATAAGTTGCTAAATTAAAACTAAAAAGACATTATAAAATGGGGTCAATACAAATGACATGAATCATAGTGAGACAAAATTCAATTATTTTTTCTTCTTCTGCGTGAATCATCGGGAAATTTTATAGAAGATAGTATAAATCCTATCTTTATGTAGGTACCTACCTACCTACCTATTTAACGTTCCGTATCAGACATACCAACATAAAAACACAGCAAAACAATAAGAATTCGATGCACGGATGACGCAATGTGCTGTCTCGACCTAACAGAAAAACATTGCAATAAACAAACGCTAGCGGCATGTTTATTCGTAACTATAAAACATTCCTCTATCTACATCATGGTATCCCTAACCGCGTAGCTTATAGGTAGGAATGGTTCCTACATATTCATGACTTGAGACGTAGACAAAAATTTAGACTTAGGTACTCACCACGACCGATGAAAATCTCCTAATACGAAAATATGTGCATTGTGCATGCATTCATAACCACAAGGTTTGCGTGCAAGCAACGATGCTGTCGGCTCCGTCTGCTGTGTTTATTTACGAAAATTAATTAAGCGAAAATTCCACTAAAATTACTTTACAAATTATTAACGAGATTTATCTATTTATCTTGGCGTTACCTACTTTTTATTCATCTAAAAGATTGCCTGAAAAGATATCTTAGCTATGTTCCTCAATTTTTTTATTGAAAATAACTTTATCAACTTGTTAGTCCCATTTTCTGCGAGCTCTAATCAAACCACAATGAAAGACATAAACAAAACATAGGTAAACACCAATTTCTTTTCGATACCTACTTAAGTATTTAGATACGGCAAGGTTTTCTGGCGTAGTACCTACCTACCTAGCTGAGTAGGTAATTGTAATTTGCTGCTAAGCTACGCTATGTATCTCGGGTTCGATTTCCGTACCTACTAAGAAAATATTAGTAGCCTGTAGGTAGGTCCCTATGACCTAGAAGATCATGTCCGGCTATTTTTGCACTCGTGATATCAGTAACTTATATTCTTTTCCATGCAAAAGAAAAAAACCCTCCAACTTAAATGAATAAGTGAGATGTCGTCTGGCGGCGAGACGGGGGGACGATATTGTTGCAATCGTGAGTACCTAGAACCTGGATGAGGCTGGCACAGGAGCGTAGAGATTGGCACATGAGAAGAGAGGCCTATGCTAACTGGGTAAAGTCGGGCTGTGGATGACGATGACGATGATGCATGACATGAATAAACATTAAACTCCAGGGGACCTAAAAGATAGATAGATAAACCATTTATTTGGCGCACACAAAAGACAGCACAACACTCAAAAGTACAACATTCTATGAGCAAAACAAAAATAAAAAAGAAAAAACATACATATACCTACCGAAACAAAAGTGACATCATGACGAATGCAATAATAACATAAAATTAATTACGAAACATACACAGTGCGGTGTGCGTCTCAAGGTTGCACCAAATGGGAGTCCAGCTCAGCATGTGTCAAGCAAATGTAGGTACCTGACGCTGATATTCTGCTGGATCCCTGCAGTGACATACGGACGTTGAGCAGACGAGATAAATTGGTGTTGTGACAGGTGTTAAGCCACCTATATATCCCTGAAGGGTTAGGCAAAAGTGTACCTATAGCATTTTACGAATCTCTATACAAAACTGTCATACAGATGAAATTGCATGATATGAATTGATTATGATTCTGCCAGTGGCCTTTTTAGGTCCCCTGTTCCTTTGCTAAAAGGCCTAATTTCTTTCCTCCAGATCTCGCAGTTTCATCCCCCATTTCGTCTGGCGCAAATCTTACCGCCCCTGCGGCGTCGGCGTCAGTCCGTGGAGCAACTACCTGTACGTGTGCGGCATGGACAGCCACAGTGTACTCGTGATAGAGCGCGCGCAGGCCAAGATCATCACCAGGCTGTCCTGTGAGGAGATGCTGTGTCCCGTTCAGATCGCGTTCATGAAGAGCTTGGGAGAGGTTTATGTTACAGGTGAAGATTTTTTACTATACTTAGCTACCTTCCTGCTCTCGCTGCATTAGAAAGGTAGATGTCAACTCGACATTGGCCATAGGTGTATGCTAATTTGGTCTTTGTTATCAAGTAATGAATAAGTAGGTTACCTATGGTTTTTTATGCAAGCATCAGTGTCGTAGTTTCAATAGGTATCGTATTGTGTTCTGACTTGATAAAGGAAATTATTTGAAACTAATGATTCATGTAATAAAAACTAGAGTATCTATCATACGTAGAAGCTCTTGTAACTTTACCTAAGCTGCACTATAGTTGAGCCACTTGCATCGAGCATACACGGGGAATGAACATTCCGAGGGAATTCTATCACCTTAGCTATTTCTCCGACAAGCAACATTGTTAGGTACGTTCCAGTTTGAGAGCTGACTTGGGCAAATCACGTGCACAGGTCATCAGTATCAACAGCTTCTGGTGACGTATTCCTTTGTCATAGACAACTCAACTCATGACAGCGTGACCTTTGATCTTCGCGCGCAATAAGGAAAACGTGATTGTGATTTCTTACCCGATACAAGATAACGGTTAATCTAAGGATTAATGGCTTCTAAAATTTATTTTGGCCACTTAACAGGTATCTACTTCGCCACTGATCTTTTCAGTTTTGACCACGGCATGATGTTTTTGTATGTACCAATTTTCACCCTTATGCCTTAGTTATAAGGTCGAAAGTAAAAAGTAACATCGCCATAAACTAAAAGACTTGTAATTTCTCGACTTCTGTACTGAATATTTAAAATTTTCTTTTAGATAAATGGAAGCACTGCATCCACGTGTTCTCTAAGGACGGTGAATATCTGCGCAGTATAGGGCAGAAGGGCAGCAGAGTTGGCACGTTCCGGTCGCCAGAGGGAATCGCCACAGACAACGCGAGTCAACTCATCTACGTTGTTGATACTGGGAATGATAGAGTGCAGGTAATGGACAAAAAAATAAGTAATAATAGGTTTATCCCATTATTTAAAAGACATGAAATAAATTGCCTAGTTGGCCTAGATAGTGGTTGCAAGCTCGATTTCGGAGCGTGAAGTCTTGGGTCCGATCCACATATTGGGCATCGTGTTGGAATCCCTAATGACAATTTTCATTAGGAATTTCTCAGTAGCAGCCAAGTCTGGATATGTACCAGGTAAAGAGCTCGCCACCTATCACATGGGACTGCAATCTGCAATACAACTGTGGAATTCTTCAAGATACTCGTAAGAGAAATGAAATGTGGGTTACCTATTATGCTATCGGATGCTACTGAGTTCCATTAATTTAAAACCTAATAGTTCTCTAGGCTCCTAGAAAAAAACAAGCTCTTGAAGCTCCTTGACTTTTGGGTGACCTGAAAACTCAGCATTACGTCAGAGAATCAAAATTAACAATCGTATAAGTACAATATCTTTCTGCTATTTATAAAATGACCTTATAATTAATGAAACAGCTAATCCGGGCTTATACCTAAGCCAAAGATATCAAAATGATGATTACCTAACATGACGCAATAGATATTATTTTATTTTCATTTATGGTATCGCTACCTTGCACTTGAAATTCGTACAATTTGCTAATACATACTTAACTAACGATGATAAACTTATTATCTATTTTCCTATTTATTAAACATGAAGGCGTTTATTTATAAACGATTGTAGCTGTATCTACAACGCCACATGCGAACTACGCGTCATACTGACGTCACGCAAAATCCTGCATCTCGCAAGCAGAGTTTACCGCGCAACTAGCATATATACAACGGCCCGACATGAATCATCAGGGCAGTTGCCCGCCAGACACCCTTCTGGTCGGAGGATCCTCAGTTTTCTAATAGAGTATGAGTAAACTTTACACCCTGTTCCTCATACCTCTACACGATCATTAAAGTTAAGTGACCTTTAAACGTCAAACATGTATAGTTAAACAGTCACTAATAACTTTATGCTACGTTTATGATTTACAACGACGAACGAAACGATAAAAACGAAGGAACGAACGTTAACGATTAAAATAACTGCTGGAAAGCATAATATTATCGATGAAGCCCAAAACAGAACAAAAATACATAGCTCAATAGGAGTCTACGAATTTAATACTCGTATTGTAAATTACCCTGATTCATACATCAATCAGTAAACACGCTATAAAGTCATTATTAAATTTTTTTGATATTAAAAAGTCCCTTATCTGGCTAATTCAAGTTTCATTATAATTTCAGATAATCCAACCGGATGGCAAATACGTGGATCAAATCGGAGTAACTGTGAAACAGCAGGCGGCGCCTGCGCCATCCGTTTGGGAGACCAAAGAGCTCTTGTGCACCGAACTAAACGCGCCAACAAGCGTCGCAGTTAATAACGACCGCGTTGTAATACTTGACAGCGGAAACGGAAGGATTAAACTGTACAATAAACAAGACAAAAGTAAAATTATAGAGTTTGGATCTATGGGACAAAGGAAAGGACAGTTCAGACACCCAGAAGTCTTAGCAGTCGACCCTATGGGATACATCCTTGTAGGAGACTCAGGAAACTGTAGAGTCCAGATTTTCAAACCCACAGGACAACTCGTCAGGGTCTTCGGAGGTCTAGGCAGCCAACCAGGCAAGTTTGGCTGGATCTCAGGCATCCACGTCACCAAACAACTAGACATCATCATCAGTGATACTAAAAACCACAGTGTTAACTTTTTTTAACAGATGTATTAAAATTATAACAATTTATTTCAATATATCGAACATTATTTCACAATGTAAAGTAAATTAAAATATGATTGAGATAATTATAGCACTGAAGTATGTATACAAATAAAATTATTTTAATTTAATCTGTTGTTTCACTTAATAATTTTTAGTTTCTGTTAATTTTAGTAAAAAAATACGATACAAAATTAATTTAGAGATTCTTATGACACGACTAATAATTTGAAAAAATATATAATTTTCTACCTAACTTATAAAAACCACAATAATTTAAAGTGGTAAACGACATTTTTAAGCATTAAATTGATTGCTTTATGAGATTAACAAAATAGAAAAAGTCAAACCTTCTTGGGACCGTATTATAAAGTGCTAAAGCCATAATGATTTCAGTGTGAATGAGATGGAGGTATGCAGGACGTATAGTACTGTCCCTTTCCCTCAACGGATTTATCATGGCTTTACCACTTTATAATACGACCTTTGTAGTACACTATGAAGGAATCGTTACTTCATTCATATTTATATTGATTAATTTATTAATACAGTTTTGATTTAAAACAGCCACACGTATACTTACGTAGATTTTAAAAGTTCAGTACATTTTGTTAAAGTCGTAGCAGTTTTAAATCAACATCTTGTGAGTATTATTTAATTGCATATTATCATTGGACGTCACATCTACAATTCCATTATATTCATACAAAGTTATGAACAATGAAAAAAGGATAAGTGCTAATAAAAAAATATACAAGGTGTAATATTTCAATTATATGAATGAATATTTTTTACAAAATTGTCTAATCTTGCAAAAATATTTACAGGCTTTCTTACAGAAAGCGACACGATTGTTTATTGCTGCGTGTTTTTCAAAACTTAATGCGTAATTTCCACCCTGTATATTCGAAATTTAATAACGTACAACATTTATAGATAAAAATCTATGGTCTGGTTACAACATTCAATACTAAAGGTATGGCTCAAATCAGTCTCGAGCAGGTGGTTTGATATTACAATTATCTACAGTTAATAGTTATTTACATTATCGAAACTGATTTTCATAATTTTATAACACTAAATGAAACCAATGACAAGTTACCTTACATTTTAGATCTTAAAATTATAACTTAAAGCCACATTCATATATCTAGTCCCGAAATTATATTTTACATAAAATTTTATTATGTATATTTTACGGAAAATAAAGAATTCATACATCGAAGAATTTCATACTTCGATTAATCTCGAATTGGAACCTAAACATAATAATAATATAAAAATAAAACACAGTCGCAACGGCCAGCCAGTGCCTGCAAGAGAGAGATGCCCCGATACCTATTATGCGGGGAGTGAGGAGACGTTATCATACGTAGGTATGATAACGTCTCCTCAATAAGCGAGCGATCTAAGCGATTAAGACCCTCTTCTAGTGCAGTGAGTAGGTTCACTCACTGCACTAGAAGAGGGTCTTAATCGCTTTTTATTAGAGCAGTACATTTTGACCAAGATTTAAGGTTTGTAGACTGAGTTAGGCCTGGTAGATTTAGGGTTTTGGCTCTACATTAGATCTGATAACTTTTTAACAGTGAAAGCGTTATTTAAATCTTGGCAACCAACTTTACATGACATATCTCTCATTAAATGACTGTGGTTAGTTCAGCTGTACGGCTGCCCCCCCTAGACAAAGCCCCTAGCTACGCCAATGTACACAGTATAGAAGATCTTGAAACATGATGCTTGTTCACAAAGTATTACAAAGAGTAGCACAAAACAGCAAAAATATGTGAGTCTCAAATATGTGAAAACCTTGCAATAATTACAGATAATTTAGCTAAACAGCGTAACTTTGCCGCTTTTAAGGCCATCGTTTTGTTTTTGTAGGCCATCGAATTAGAAATACAATAAAAACATTAAAATTTGAATAATACAAGTTGAGGTGAAGAAGTTATCTATAGTCAGAATTGCGAATGAACAGAAAATAATTGATGCGTGTAGAACATTATGTAGTCATCGCATGAAACAAATCTAATGAGCCGAACATATTCGAATTAACAATGATTATCATGCAGCAATTATAAACTTCATTACCATTCAACAAATGTATTCATTCAATGCTTTATCCATATTTTTAATATGGCATTGGCCAGTCTAGCACAGAAACATGTTAAAAAATAAAAACTAACTTTGTGACAAGATACCTTAGACATGATGCATAGCTAACAAAATCACATGGCAAATAAAAAATTTGTCACCTTTCCACCAACTATTTGGTGTAACAAAGCACCATGCAAGAGACACACAATGTATAACATCTGTGGGGTAATTGCGTAACACACTAACAGTAGCAATGGCTTTAATTTTGACATTTCAACAACATTCATTGCGTTATTTACATTGTTGAGCAGACAAATGTTGCGGACATAAGAAGCAATGGATTAGCAATTTCCTTCAAAATGATTCAAATTGTGATTGATAGTGTGCTACGCAATTAGGGTACTGGTTAGAGAGAGGTCTGAATTATCTATTAGATCTAGGACGACCGGCAAGGTTGGCATCTAGTTACGGAGTGACTCTCACCAAGAACCACGGAATCATTCTCTGCAGGGGGACCTTCACTGTTGTCGTGTTGTCTCTGAAATATTCATTATTCATCATTAGTAATGAATTGGAGAAGGCGAAGATGGCGGGAAGAGCTTGACTCCTACTGAAGGGACTGGCCTACTAACAAAATTGTATCGAAAAGGGGGAAAGGGAGGGTTGCAGTGGAACAAATACACAACCTGAATTGTTAGATTAGATTAGTACTGGATTGAAAATGTTCAAACTTTCGTGAAGTATCAGATAAACTCTCAAGTAGAAGTGAATACAATCTTGATTATGGTGTTGCTTTTTTCTTATATAAAACCAAGGCAAACCTTATCATTGCTACTCCAACTATTTAGTTTGTTGTCATACATTCTTAAATTTTAGTCTAATTTGCATAAGCGTGTGACATGGGAAATAGGGTCAGGCTGATGTCCCTAGGGCGTACTGACGACTAATACATTGCCTCCTATGACATACTTTACCTACATAAGTATGCTAGGGACCAAGACATACATATTTGATATAATAAAACATAAAAAATATGTACTATCATTGTAGCTCTTCCTATGCTGCCAAGAAAGCTTTTTTTTCAATGGTAGTAGAAATTGATTTCCAAAACTTCAGTAAATGTTACATCAGTAATGTGATGACTCAACCCCTGAACTAGGACATCCTGTATTACAGGGGTTGAAGTTTCTCCAGTAATATGGATCAGCATGAGAAGGCTTAAGACTAATTAAAATTTACAGTGACTTTTTAAATAATGAAAAGAAAATTGCAAGGAAATAAAAAGATAAACAACAAAATAATGAACACTGTTAAAACAAAATTAAATGCAATTGCTACTACATTGCATTCATTTTAACAAACTTTTCAATCAATTCAGTGAATCAAATGCTCATTTAAAACTTGTTAGACATTATGTAGACTGTGTAAGTCAAGCATGAAACATAACAATAGTAGTTTCAGTAACAAAAACATGAAACTCTATTGAGACATGAAGGTGTTTCCTAACATTGGTAGCCATCCGTGACTGCGAGGAAGTAACTTAGATTTAATCCAAGTAACTTTGCTAATAAACTAGAAACATTGACAGCTTAATCTGATCAATTATTATGACATTAAATCAGTTTATAATCATACAAATATTTTAAAAGCGAAAGTTCGTGAGTGTGTTTTTATGTATTTGTTACTTCTTCACACTCAAACGGCCGAAACAATTTTGATAAAATTTTGTATACAGGTAGCCGACATCCTGGATTAACATATAGGCTACTTTTTATCCCGATATTCCCACGGGATCGATATTTATGAGGTGAATCCGCGGTGCGCAGCTAGGTATGTTATATTTTAATAAAATTTTAATGTATGTTTGTTTTTCTTCTAGAACAGTATTTAAAAAGGTAAACGAGTATTTAAAATAGTATCTTAAGTTATTTAATTTAAATACAATTCAATATATTTTTTATCTTAAATCATTTTACGACAGAATTTTATTTATAATATATTTACTTATCATCCCCATAGGCAGTTGGAAAAATATATTACTAATTTATGATAAAATGATTTGGGTTGATATTTTCCTTCATAATTTTAAAGTTACCTTTAATTCTGTAGCCAAACTGCGGAATGTGTCTTCAACATTAGTATTGTCTTTTGCAGAGGTCTCCATCACAAACATGATCTCCGGGACATAGCGGCAAAATGACTGAGGCTCATCAGGCTCCACTTCTCGTTGGTCTGTCAGGTCACACTTGTTGCCGATGAGTGATACTATGACATTAGATGAGGTGTACCTTCGTACTTCTTCAATCCATTTTTGTAAAGACAAAAATGTTGACCTCTTTGTAATGTCATATACTAGAATGCAGAAAATAGATTGCGTTTAAATCAATGTTAAATAAAAAAAAAATTGTAGGTTGCTGATTACCTATTTATGTCGTTTTATTCTTTAAATTAATTGCGTAATTTATACAACAGACAAATGCATTATTACTATAAGTATCATACTTGTGAGTGGCTGCATGTGCATAAATTAGATAAAGCAATATCAGCATTAAATTACAGCCCTAGCATGACACAAGCTTCAGTTACCATGAAAATATCGATTATTTCGTTACTACGTACGAAATTAGAATACATTTTGATTACTTATCGTATTTATGCACTCATTTTGCTGTCATACATGAGTCATGTAAATAAACAGTGTTTTTAACCAGGAAATTTAATATTGTGTGGGCGTACATCGCATACCTACCAATAATTACACCATTCGCTGAGCGGTAGTAACTCTGAGTGATAGTTCTGAAGCGCTCTTGACCCGCAGTATCCCATATCTGAAGCTGAAATATGATAGGTTTATTTTTTTGTATTATTATGCTAAGACGCATTTACATTATTAGATTATATAATTAGACTAACCTTGACTTTCTTCCCATCCACTATCAATGTTTTCATTGAAAAGTCTACGCCTATTGTATTTCCGTGCCTTTCTATGAAATTACCAGATTTCAACCGTTGCACAATACATGTTTTTCCAGTCCCGCAGTCTCCAATGAGTACTATTTTGAATAAATAGTCAAATTGCTCGTCCGGCACACTCATTAACGTATTAGGATTGCGGCTGCTCATGATTTAAATATAATTAAATGCTCAATAAAGCTTTATGTTTACCTTGTTTACTTGACTTTTAAATTGACAGCAATTTTCTATTTTGACATTTTCTTTTTTTATATTACTTGACTGTCACGGTAATAAGACCTCGGGGCTTTTGAGAACCCTCCGCAATCTGAATGACGCTGTCGAGAATTAAAGTTACATTTTCCGAGAAAAAGTAATAGTCGTCTATGGTCTTTCAATGCTGCCAACCTAAAATAAAAACCGGCCAAGTGCATACATTGTAATTTTCAACTTTATCGGTAAAGTATAAGGTTCAATGTTGATTGGGAAAATTTGACAGTTTCGGGTAGGTTGATGTGCTGGCGTCTGTACATATTCTACTTGACGTACAACGTAAGTACAGAGGCCAACACATCAAGCTACCCCAATCTGTCAAAGGAGGTGTTTCTTTTTACATACAACTGTGGCCAAACAATGTACCTTAAGAACAAAAGTACTGAAATACAGGAAAAAATTTGCAGATTCTGAAAAAAAATATATTGGATTTATTTATACATTTGTACCACATGAAATTGTCGTTCAAAGATATTAATAACTTGCAACCCATGAATTAATTTGGCAATCTCATTTTATATTTTTCCGATGATGCGTTTCGTTACTTCATGTTATAAAAGTAACATAAAGAAATTATCCTAAAAGTATATTGAATATTATCTTATTATTGTATTAAAAAAAGTTTTTTTGGTTATATAAAACATTATTTTTGTGAAACATTTAGCGAATAAGAATTAAAGAAGACATTAATTGATTCAGATATTGTATGAGTTTGGTTAGCTTTCTGAAAGGCCAAAAGACTGTGCTCCAAGGCCGATAATTATCTATTTTTTTTAATTAGTTGTTTTGTTTACCAATAAATAACATCTTATCATAATTCTGTTTCGGTTCCTCGGCTCGTTTGTTGGTTTCCCATCTCTTGGAGTGTGATTTCATAATTGTTGATTTGGCTATTCTTTCCTTAAGGAGTTTGACATTTATAAACCAACTGTTTAATACCTAAACGGCGGTTTGAATGTTGATGAGCAGAGCCCTTGAATACCAGATACTTAACGTGTATTTATCGTAGAATCAAAGAGTAGATGGAATGGGTATGTAGAACGAACAAATACACATTTTAGGTCCCTTGGACTGTCATACAACATTTTATAGACCGATGACCGTCACTGATAGGAGGTCCATGCCTCCTATATGGTACAAATCCATTCCATTTTTATATTAATGGCTCCATCGTTTTATCGATGATGAAATGTATTCGCTGGGGAGTGAGGACTGATGTGATCACAGACTAATTAATATAAAATGCATCTATAATATACAATATTCAATATTGTAGTCTAAAACAACCGGAATCATAATACTTATTTTGACAATTGGAATAGTTTGACACTTGACAGCTGTCACTGCTGTTATGAACGTTTCGTTGAACGCAGTTACGATGTGAGGTAGTGATTTTTTACATTATCTTATTTCTTAATCAATCGAATATTGGAGGATTTTAAATACTGCTACTATCACAATTTATTGCAAGGAATTTCATTTGTAATTTGTACCTCGGTACAAGTTTGGCCGAAAAAAAAACACATCCTTTCCCAATTGAATATGAACCTTATTCGTTTGTAGTAATGTTGAAATTCTATCAAAGAAATTTGACAGAATGGGGTAGGTTGATGTGCTGGCCTCTGTACATATTAATTCCATGCTAAGCGCGTTCCGCAGTTGGGATTAATTACTTACGCATCACTGACCTGTACTATACAAGTACTTGTTTAATAGAGGTCAGTGTTATACATGCACAGTAGGTATTGTTTTAATTAACGACCGCAAAAAAAAGTTTTTACATTTACGACTTATAAAAAAACTATGAAAAACATAGTTATGTCTGCGGTTGTAACTTTATGTACAGACGCCAGCACATCAACCTACCCGAAACTGTAAAATTTTCCCAATCAACTTTGAACGTTTGAACTAGTTGAAAATCTATCAAAGAAGTTTGACACATTGTAGTAGCTTGATGTGCTGGCGTCTGTACATTTTATGAGTTGGTCGAATATTAGGCCGCCTTCCGAATTGGCCAATATCGCTCACAGCACTCAAATCGTCTCACATGCGTTCCATAATGGATATCACGATTATGACAGCTGAGAGCTGTCAACAATTCGGAACACTCGTTAGCGCGCTCACAGTGCTTACTCGGTGTCAAAAAGATATTACAGCAGTATTTCTTCATAAAAACACCACACGCTTCTTCCTTTTCTTTGTTTAGGTGGCGACTGTCAGTCAGAAGCACAATTTCGTAAACGCCACGTTATTAAAAAGATATGATGCAGCTCAAAACAAAACACACACTGACACATCATCATCATCACACACACACACACTGTCATTTTTGACAGCGCTCACGGTGATATTCGTACGAGGCATGGTCGGCGTTATCGCAAGATGGCGCATGCCATGACGTCATCTATGACGATTCACGGGACATCGTTATCGCGCTCACGCCAATTCGGTACGGGTTTTAGCGCGCTCAAATCGATTACATCGATTATGTCCTCAATTCGGAACGCGCCCTTTGTATTAAGTACGCGTCAACTTGTACAGCCTACGATAGTTTTCCATTTAACTAGGTTTAAGTAATAAATAAATGTTTTTATTTTATATGATGTATTTCACATATTTATTTGGTAGGTAACTGCTGGACCCATTACGGACCCATCTCAGACTAGTCTGTGGGACCCATTATAAAAAAGTTTGACAATTTTGACATTGACTTGACGGTCAGCAGCAGACTGGCAGGTGACTGGCAGCAGACTGACAGCAGATAAATAAAAATATTGTGTACTTCATTGTGATTTTTACTACCAATAATTACACGATAAAACTAATATTAATGAGTTCAAAATGTATTTAACAAATAGATTTTTTTGTGTTTTACTTTCTATAGCTGCGAGCTTAACATTTACTTACTGTATTGAGGTACGTAGACCCCTAAAACACTCAAGAAAATTCAATAAAATTTCTAATGAAATCACGTAATATCATTGTTCTCATTGTTTCCAGATACCGGAAAACTTCCAGAAATCAAACCACTCGAACAACTGGGCAGTATTAGTGGACACATCTCGGTTTTGGTTCAACTATCGGCATGTAGCGAACGTGTTATCTATTTACCGGAGTGTGAAGCGGCTTGGTATACCTGACAGTCAGATTATCCTGATGATATCTGATGACATGGCCTGTAACCCACGGAACCCGCGTCCTGCCACTATATTCAACAATGCTCATGAACAAATCAATGTGTATGGAGATGATGTAGAAGTGGATTATAGGGGTTATGAGGTTAGAATGTTGTTGTTATCATTATTGAACATTCGCTTTTGGCTACTAAAGCTTCTTAATTTTTGTGTTGATTATTATTTTACTTGCTCTAAGTAAAATACTCATACTCATCTGCATGCTTTTAGACTGGAAGCTGACCCCAACATAGTTGGGAAAAGCTAGGCAGATTGATTTTTTAATTGTTCCTTAGTTGCATAGGCCACTATGGATGGATATCGCCAACCACATTGTTGAGTAAGTGGGGTTCACCTATATAGATATTTTGTAATGGAGGAAAGAAAAGGAGGAAAATATTTTGTTAGTTTTAAGCTTAGCAACCAATAAATGGAGAGTACTACTTCGTGCAGTGGATTTATAGCCAAAGCACAACAGAATAAAATTATGAATTTATTAAATTTTGACATTATTTCAAGACTCCTAATGTTAAATAATGTTGCCACCTGTGTGATACAGGTTTATCCTAGTACAGGCTTCTAATATTATAATACCTTTGTAAATTATTTCCAAGATTTTATGTTAATATTTATTTATTTATTCAGGGTGTGTAAAACTTCACACTTAAATAAAATTTTCATTTGCTTATGGTTACAGGTATCAGTAGAAAACTTTGTGCGCCTACTGACTGGCAGAGTTCCTCCAAACACTCCTCGCTCTAAGAGGCTCCTCACAGATGAAGGCAGCAATATATTGATCTACCTCACAGGACACGGTGGTGATGGCTTTCTTAAGTTCCAGGATTCTGAAGAAATCACCAGCCAAGAGTTAGCTGATGCTCTTGAACAAATGTGGGAGAAGAAAAGGTATTGGTATCTTCTTAGTGTGTATCTTCTTACCGTTCGCTGATGCTGTCATTAAGTCCTCACATGTGCAGGTGACAGGGAAGTGACCCAAGAAGAGAGGTGAGCCATTGTCTGTGGAGAGATGTTGCTGACACAGGTCTGAGCCGCCCATGAAACCCCACTTATGGAGGTTGTCCTTGCTGCAGCCTACTACTTGTATTGTGTTACTTAAATTACAGGCTACTTAACATAGATAACATGGGCTGGTGTCTGAAAGTCCACATTAATGTGCATATTTTCTCGTTAAGGAAGGCCAGCAACAACTTGATGTTACTGACAATCTCACGGAGGGTATTCCCCAAAGGGTTCAAGGTATACCTTGAGAAACTAATATTTTGTAAACAGCTTTAATCTTATTAATTTTTTCAGGTACAATGAAATATTTTTCATAATAGACACATGCCAGGCTTCATCTATGTACGAGAAATTCTATTCTCCTAACATATTAGCTACTGCTTCAAGTTTAGTGGGAGAGGACTCTCTTTCTGTGAGTATTAAATCTTTACTTTGCTTCTTAAGGGGGAAGGGCCAGCGTAGCTGGCAGAATTCGAATGTTCTTAGTTTCTTACGTTTTTTGTAATTTGCAGGTCAGTATCAGGTTGTATGTTGATTAAAATACTATTCACAACCGTAACAAATACGACTTTACAGAATTTTAATCATAACAATCAGCGGTGCAAATCCTTGAGTTAGAATTGGCCTCAAATGTCATGTTTTTGTAAGATTTACAAAATGTTATTGTTATTTTCAGCATCATGTAGACTCAGCTATCGGCGTGTACATCATAGACAGGTACACATACTATGTGCTGGAGTTCTTGGAGAATGTGCACCCTAACAGCAAAAGGAGTATGTCGGAATTTGTAAGTATGCTCAACAGTCTAATTGTGTTTATACACGAGCGAGACGCATCAATAGCAGAGGCAACTGCAACAGTCGACACCTGTCGACGCCCGCTGTCGACAACAGGCCGTATTCAAATACACGAGGTTAATTAGAGTACGGTCCTCAAATAGACGAGTGGCATGTTATCAACGACACTCGGTCGTTTTCGGCAGCCGTCAACGCGCTTCGCTCGTGTATTACTGTCCTTGCTATTTATTTCTGTTATTTACAATTATTTTTGTCCACTTTGGTTGGTGGTTACCAAAGTGTTAATAAGCCCATGAAGGATCTGAGTGGTATGGTATATTCTCGTATTTCTATGAATATTCGCAATTGACATTCTAATCTGTCTCTATCTGTCAAAATATCCGCTAATTTTCAAAAAAATTGACAAGTTTTTGGCATTATTGTCGCTGAGATGATATTGCGACTACAGTCGTTCACAATTATTTTCTTCTGACAGCAACCTTATTGTAACGACAATAAAGATCACAATGATTTTGACAGACTTTTCAATTGCAGCAACCCAACAGCAACCTTATTTGAATGAGAATAAAGATCACTGTGATTTGTACAGTGATGCAAAAGAGGTAAAATAACTGTAGATTTTGAATGTTTCTTCTAATTGTATATGGACAGCAATCAAGCATAATTACATAAAAAGATTTTATTAAGACTAAATAAATGTGGGCTGCAATATTGTCTATTTGCTTTGTGTATTTCATTTTTTCTATGTTTTATATTGTAGCTGTTTGTTGTTCCTCTTGAATAAAAAAAATAAATAAAATAAAATAAATTATTACTTGCGCCTGCGAATAATCTGCCTTATATATTTTTAAGTCTCTAAAACTCAAAATTTTGTGCTTTAATGAAAGTTAACTTACATATTAGTGTGTAAAGTCACATGCACCCAAATAAACTGTCTTATGCTCATAGGTCATACAATTTGTTTTTTTTTCATTTAGTAATCGAACCCGCTACCAGTTGCGAAACATACAATCGCTTAATCGCAGCGCCGACTGAGCCATTCAAAATTAAAATAATAACTTTATGCACATTGTTGTTTTCAGCTGGCCGTCTGTCCAAAAAGTGCGTGCCTATCGACTGTGGGAGTTCGTAAGGACTTGTTCAAACGTAACCCTGACAAGGTGCCCATCACAGACTTCTTCGGGTCTGTTCGACCTGTGATCATCACTACAGATCCTATTAATATCCTGGATGCTCCTAAGAGGAAGACGAAGCCTGAGTAAGTATATTATAATACCGTACGCAAAAAACGCAAACATTAGGTAATTTATTTATTTAGAGAATAACTTCTTTACCAATATAAATTGAAAACTGTATTGAGCAACACGCTAGATAGAAAACTCTTTAGGACAAAATCCACCTTATCGAATGACTTTTACAGACAGGATTTCATGGAGAGGATTCATAAAAATAACTCTTCTGTCATAATATTCATAAACTTTTTTTAAATTTAATTTATCTGCAGGTAGCTTAAATTGCATTAATATAATTACCCCAAGCAGGTACTTTACTTTCTGTAATGTTTTTCATCACCACTGCTCTCAAAACGGTGAAGGAAAACATCGTGAGAAAACCGGCATGTCCTATAATCGAAAATTCGAAGACATGTGACATCCGTCAACCCGCACTGGGCCCGTGTTGTGGTTTACGGCCAACTCCCTCTCACAGAGCGGAGGCTAGTGTCCCAGCAATAGGACATTGATGACACTGATTATGCTACTTAATGCAATAAAATGTTGTCGTAACTAATTCATAAAAAATTTTTTTCAGGAACAAAACCAAAGTGCCAGAAAAACGAGAATATCTACCTCAGTTCCCAATGCATCTAGTCCAGAATACAAAAACGGGCTAGCATGAACTAGTATTGTTAATTATTATTTAAATTAATTAATTAATAAATAATTGAAACTATGTTTTTAAATAAAATATCTTCAAAAGAACCTCACACACTTGCTAAAGCTAAACCCACAGAGTACATTTCTAAACCGTCGAACACACTACGCGACAGGCAGGCAACGACGGGTGGCAGGGACGCGCAACCTATTACCACTGATTTAGGACATGATTCTGAACCCGAGGAAAACAATCTGCTGCTCTATACATTTTGACCGCGTAGGTATGCACTTTTCTATGAAACAGCTGTTTTTTTCCGCTAGGAGGCGTCTGGAACCATTTGTGTAGAATTCATGGTTACAGTTTGCGCATCGATGATGCCAACCTGTATAGTAATAGTAATCTGCTGATAGTAACCATTTTCAGAAACTTGTGTCGCCCAATAATTATCTTGATAAGTGCAAAGAGGTATATTCTTGCCAGTAAGTTCAAGATAGTTGCAACGGTTTAGTAGGAGGCTTATTTGGTGTAGGTACTTGTTAAACTGATATTTCGTAAATAGTGCCATAAAACGAGAAAAGGCCATGGTCATGTCGTTGTAGCAAGCAAATAATAGTCTATGGTACCTATAGGCGGAAGCGTTTTTGGCTAAGTCTGTTGACATTCCTCGGGATCCTATTAGCAGAGGCCCAATGCTAATTTTTATTATTGTCTGGTAAAAAAGGCACGTAATTTCTGCAGGACTGCGAGCGACTGGCTTCATTCTTCGCTATAAGAGCTTGCATCTCGGGTACCGGTTTTTAAAAGAAGTAATTTGAATAAAACAACAAAATATTAAATATCCAATTTTATATTTCTATAAGTACTAAGAATAATTCTTTCAACATTATTATAAACACAACCGACTCAGTTACCGTTGGAATCTATAACGCATTACGTAATATTAGCAACGATTGTGCATGCATTCGAGTCTCACATTTAGATATGAGATCAAAACTATAGGACTATAGCACCATTACAGTTACTTTCATAGGCCATAACTTTTTGGTCTAATTCATTCCGTATCAACTATATAAGTTTCTTAGTAAACCTCACTAGGAGCAAATTATTTGTAGGATTACTAAGTATGTGGAAAAGTTTTATATAAATGACTTATTTAACGCTAATTAAATTGTCTTAAGCTGAATTACAGTTAGCTACTAGTGAATTTAGTTCTTCTACGAGAAGCTAAAGAAATGTTCTTTACTTTTACTGGCAAAGGTAGTGACGTTGCTGTTGTAGTAACTACTACGTTTCCACTTCTAGTCTTTTTAACGCTAATGAGTCCTTTAGAAAACTATCAAAATATTCCGTGCAAGAAGGAGCCGCCTGGCCAAGCATTATCATTATCATCTATGGGCCAAGCGGCCATCTTACTTTTGCACTTCTTTTTACGGCTTCGATTTTTTTTAAACTTTATTTGGACACTGGCTTTTTGGCAGACTCCTTGATACACCTTACACATTTAGTGTTGTCAGCGAACAATTTGTATTATAAGGATAAAAGGCATAATTTCGATGTTACAATGTCGCGGTCATGATGAATATATTCATAAAACCAGGTACCTACGTAATTAATTATAATATAGACTACTAAACGGCCATGACCGAATTATAAAGTTATTATAATTCAAAGCTATGGTAACTGGGTAATTATATGTGAAATATTACAATAACGAGCTTTGAAAAATATAGATAGGTACATTATAATTACACAACAATTTGTAAATTTTGAATACGAAACGAAAAAAATCTTGTAGTTTATCATATTATAGAAATACAATATTTGTACTTAATACATAATAAATATTATTAACTATTTATTTACAGGTGTGAATCGGAACTTTTTATAATGGTGCGAATTGTTACATTTTCAATGGGTAATCATAGACAAATTTACTATTAGCTAATTACTGTTCCAAATTAAGCATGATTTTGGATTAATTTTGTATAAGTAGGTACAATAAAAAGCAAAAAACACAATACAGCCAGTGAATAACCATTTTGACCTGTTATAACTAGTCGATGTCGAAGGCGTTAAGGCTACGTACATACTACAGTTAAACTATCCGCATTTATAACAGTTTAACACAAAGTTCAATGTATAAAACCAATAACTGAAATATACTTAAAACAATATGGCATATTATTACAAAATTTAAAAAATATGTAAAATAATCTTTATTACTTATTAAAAAAATACAAACTTTTCTCAAAATCTTTTGATTACGTTCTGTGTTTGATTCAATTACAACAACAAATTAATGATCTCAACAACAAAATTAAACGTTTGAAACTCTTTGATTCAAATTATCACATTCTCTTATAAATCGTACTTATAAAATGCAACGGTAACAATTATTTAGTTCCTAATTCTAAAAAGGCCAACTTGGCTCTTTGCCTCTTAATTTAAAAAAGAAGGTGCAAACGAAACAAGCTCGCCTGCCTTTAAACTTAAATGCCATAACTATACCTACTTAGTGACTTCGTTTCTCATATTATAGGATTTATAGGTACAACATACATTATTCCATATTTCTATAATGGAAGCACTAAGGAATTTTGTTTGCGTTATAAAACTAAAACATTATTTACATTAATTTGTCTTATGCGTCAATAACAACTAAATTCAGCTATTAATTCTACGTATAATTTTGATTAGCTCAACAGTTCGTAATTTTCGTTATCTTAACTTTATCACTAAAACTATCAAGGTGATTGATGAGGCGCCGTACGATAAACCAGTACAAATTGATACGGAACCTGTTCATTGATGTTCAAGTATGTTATCTATAACACTTATCTTATTTTTACCTTCTCTCACAGGCGGCCGGCGTAGCGGTGTTTGAAAATAGAACTGCACTTTTGACAGTTCAGAAAAAAAAACTTTTCTGCTTTTAAGACTATTCTAAAGTGCGAAACCGAAACAATGATTCGCCGAATCACAAAATATAATTATATTTGCAGCGATAACAAATTTGAAAATTGACGGAAAGGGCAAGTTTTCACTCAGCCGGTGGATCAATAATACGTCCATCAATAATTTCTGTGTTACAATCAGTCTTTCCAGCCATTGATGAACAATTCATTGTTCATTCATCAACCATCGATGCTTTGCTGCGTTAATGATACGTTATCTGTAAGCTTTCAAACCGACTGATTGAGAGTTCATCCGTGGTTGCTCATTTTTTCCTTATCAATCATCTCGTAATAGTTGTCTATGGTATAGTTGAATAGCCGGAAGTCATACCTGGAAAAAAAAATGTTGCTATTATCGTGATTTTGGAGAATAAGGTTGCTTGAATTCGGCCTGTAACAGACAAAGACCCCAAGTGGAATGAAAATCCTTAGGTATACTTAATATAAATATTTAGAAAAGACAAAATATAATGCTACGCACCTATACAAGTTATAAAGGCCGTCAAGCTGATGTTTCTTCAGTCGCGAGTACAGATGGCTGATGTTATGCAGTGTGTTGGTGCCCTTCCCGCTGTTCCGCCACTCTGGCTTCACGACCTCTTGGAGGTGAGCCAACTGGATTAGGAACTTTTGGTCCTCCTGTAACAAAAAGATAGGTACAAAAAATCAGCGCTTGCAAAAACCAACACATAGAAAAATGGTCCTTTAGAGCGAATATTTCAAAAACTCGGATGATTGTGCAAGTTTCTGCAATGTGCTAGTGTCCGCTATCAAAATATAATTGAAAATGCGACGCCATACGGATGTTAAACCGCATTGGCAAAAGCAGCGTGCCGTCGGGATCCAGTCATTATTTATCACTACGCCGCTGACCGCTGTCGAGTTGCTCATTTCACGCTCACTTATTTCACAAACTTTGAATTGTGGGATAAATTGAATACGATTTCCAGAGATAAGAATGTTCACTGTGCCATAAAAATAGAATTCGCTCAAAATGTTTGCACGAATGCTTTCCAAAATGATATGGGCCACTTTAAATGCAGGCTGCATGCCAATTGTACAATGAAGATGCGCAAACCTTTAAAAGATTCTTTCCAAAATGTGTTGCTCTGGCATTGAGTCTAGTCTAGCCAAGATTAAATTAAAATTTAACTTACATCCAGTGTCTCAAACTTGAGAATAACGTCGAAATTGAATTTGCACGGCGTGCAGAAAGTGGTGTAGGGTGTCCAGTGCATGTCTAGAGAACGTTTTGCTTTATGTTCATCTAACACGTACGACACGAACTCTTCGAATACTGGGTACTTTTCTGTGCGAGACTTGTCCATTGGCTAGAAAGATAAGATCATTTGATTAAATAGAATAAGGACTTATAATGAAGACGGTATACCTATTGTTGCCGAAAATGTGGCTTTAATAGACGAAAATGCTTTTACCTTTCTATATTTCTTTATGATCCTGTGCCCCATTTTGTCATGGAAAGATTTAGGCCATGCGTGCACAATTTTGTCATTGTAAGCGGACGCCAGTCTCTCTAAAGGATGTCTGACGATGAGGAATGTGATCGAGTCTCCTTGGGCCTTCTTAATCATTTCTGTTGTGGGCCTCGCGTATTTTCTCCTTGCTAATTCTAGCGGCACTTCTTTTGTTTTGTCTAAGAATGCTGCTGTGTAGTTCGCCATCAGGTTGAAGTTGTACATCCACGAAGTGGACGCCGCTTTGAATATGTTGCACCTGAAACAAATACAAAAATTAGCTAACTTTTTACAGGAAATAGAATTATTCATTAATAGTAATGAATTCTGGTAAACTTATTGCTAATGCTACACGCAAAAGGGTAATTCTAAAAACCCATCAAATTAATTATTGGCTTTGGCTAAGTGGAAAGTAATGACTCCACGATAGTGCATTTGGGTACAATGTCACGGAGGCATAAAACTCCACGCCTCAGTCATAAAGTGGCCGCCTAACTGATTTCTATCATGTTTTTGGATATTTAGTCTAATTGAAAATTCTTCATTCATAGTGACTAGGTGACTACTGTCTAACTTCAAGTTGCTTCTTAGCCGCCTTCAATAGGTACTTTATTGCCAGTTCATAAAAATAATAGTGAGACTTTTAGATAAATCAAATGGCCTAATAAATTCTGGACTTTGGTCAGGCCTTAATAACTCTTGAGTCCAGTGCATATTTCGGATTTTAACCTAGGCCCTTATTCATGAGCTCCCCATTTGAATTGCACCATATATCAACTTCTATAAAATGGTGGATGGCCGGTATATGTAAATCAGTAGCAATATCTAATCTTTCCGAAGGAACACCCATCGTAATAAGACAAAACCTTACCATATGACATGATACTGCCTGTTAATGAGATACTCCCAGGCGTTTGATTTGTGACTGGATGTGTCAAGGCTGAGCCTGGTGCATTCGGCCCTCATGTAGTCGCGTCTAGCTTCCATCCTGGCGTTCACTTCCATGAATTTGTCTCTGGTCAGTAGACCGTCATCGCGGGAACCGTTCTCGAAGATGTACTAGAACAAAAGTTTGAAATTAGGCTATGGGAATTTTTTGTTTTTTTAAATTTTTTTAGCAGTGCGTTTTATGTGAGAATAGCAATAACACTTTGCATTTTACAATGGAATATAATAGTCGTTGATAATTAAACCTGAAACATAGGTACTGTAGGTACAGACGCCAGCACATCAACCTACCCGAAACTGTCAGATTTTCCCAATCAACTTTGAACCTTATACTTTAGCGATAAAGTTAAAAATCTATCAAAGAAATTTGACAGATTGTAGTAGGTTGATGTGCTGGCGTCTGTACATAACTGTTAAAAATTAAAGTCTTCTGTTTAATTTGGGTTGGCTAAAAAATAATGTCACACTGCAAAATATTTGTAGTGTAGGTATATTTTACCGATATTTTTTTTTGTGGAAAGTTTGTTTCTACAAAATGAAAATAATTTTTTGGCAAGAAATTCTAATAATGATCCAGGATTTCTAAGCCTATTCCTATTCCGTGTCACATAGCGGTTTATGGAAGGCAATAGAAACCAGGCCAGGAGCTCTGGGTAATCTAGAAAAACTTGTAGCAATTATAACTGTAAACCCTTGCCATATTAGTTATTTGTGTTTACATGTTCATTTAACAAGTTTTCCCTCACTACGATAAGATAAAAACAATGTTAACAAATAGCAGGATAGAGCGACAAAGTTAGCGCGGACCTCTTTTTCCAACTAGGTATGTTGGGGTCGGCTTGCGGACTACCGGATGCAGCTGAATCTACACATTTTAAGTAAGTACCCAAAAACACTACCTATACGCAGGGTGCTCCATTTGGGTTATTCCATATAGCCACCCTAAAAAAATCCACCTAAAGGTGAATTTGCGGAAACGCATGTCCGAGAATCCACCCTTAGCCTGTAAGTTGCGTTTATCCAACTAGGCCTAGGATTAATTCTCAGACATGCGTTTTCGCGTATCCACCTTAGGGTAAATTTTTAATAAACACTCCATTTTTATACGTAGGTCCGCCTATTTTCCGTTACGTAGCTTTAATCAAGGACTTGTCATTTTACCAAAATTCGAAGCTTTTAATTCAATAAGTTCATCAAAAGTCACTTGTGAATTATTAAAACTATCAGTGAGCTAGTAAAAGACGCAACAATGCTTTAAGCTCTGAATCAAAAGTTTTATTTGGTTCCACCATTTGATTTAAATCCAAACAATAGTGAAAACTCCACAAGAATTTAATAAATCTTGCTAATAGTATAATGAAAACTTAATCTGCATTTTATTATCGTACCTAAGCTCGAACGCGATGCTGACTGAGTGCAAGATTCATTAAACGAATCTTCAGCCTTAATTACATCGTGTAAGCGAAGACATTCCGTGACGGATGCTTAATTAAAGAAATATCTCGAGGGACTCTAGGCAGCGCTCTCCAGCCTTTTACTTTAATAAGATAACTTCCTTTGATGGCACAACGTTTATTTGGACTGACTATTTGAAATAATAAGGCTATTATCATAAGCTACGTGATGATCGTCGTATAAATGGATGTTATTGTAGTGTTAATGTAGTACAGAACGAAATTAGTAAGGTTTTATACTGCTTACTTACTGTCTTTTGAACGTTACTACAATCAGCTTAGTCTTCTAATATGAGGAGTTTTTTAAATGAAGCTCATCATCTATGTAGCCCTTTCTCAAGTATTTTTGGGGTCGACTTCCAGTCTAACCGGATGCAGCTGAATACCAGTATTCCACATGGAGCGACTGCATAACTGACCTCCACAACCCAGTTACTGGTACCCCTTGGTAAGACTGGTTGTTAGACTTTCGGGCTTCTGCCTACCCGTATAACGAGCCGTAACTGACAAAGATACACGAATGACAGCCGGGATCAAAGGCTTAACGTGCTTTCCGAGGCACGGGGGGTCCCGGTATGTAAAGATGGTCACCCATCCAGGGACCGAACGCGGCATGCGTAGCGCGTAGCGGATCTATCGACCCGTGCTGCTTGTATTATTTAGACACGAGCCTCTTTATTGATGAAGCTATTTACAGGAAATAATAGCCCTCCTTTTGAGCTTCGCCGCAGTCGGGTGAAAACTGTAGGTACTGTTTTGAATTCTGCAAATCTTTTACAACGGGTGAGTGACATGTTGCATAATAAAATCTAAAATACATTAAGCGGAACGTTTCCTTTGAAGTCTAAACACTCTTAGTGTTATTTTAGTAAAAAACAGCTGGAATGTTGTGTGTAGGTGAGTAACATATCTAGACACTGGATGAATACTACCTAAGCTGCTTACCTACAGTAAGTATGCGCGCGAGTTCATCAGTAGGTAGGCGTTGTAGAGCTTAGAAGCCCTACACTACCGTAAAGAGACATAAGATAGTAGCTGCAAATACAAAGGATGTAGGTAAGGTTCTGTTTGGCCGACAATCTTTATACTTGTGCACTAAGTACCTACTAATCGGAGTCTGAAAACCCCTTTTATTTTCGTTTGATTTAATGGGCCAGAAGTTAAGACCTCGCCTGTTATGCACGTGCTTGCTTCGTGTTGAAATCCGGGCAAGTACCAAAGTGACTTTTTCGATTCATTTTAAATACTTTCTGAGTTATTAGGTACTGACATCCATGAAAGAAAACATCGTGAGGTAATCTGGACTTATTTGAAATCGTCAACGCGTCTTGAATCAGCGTTTTTATCAATGTTCGTACCTTGTCTATAAGAGAAGGGGCCTTTATACTGCAGTGGACAATAATAGGCTGGAATTATAGATCCTACTAATCCTACTAATATTATAAATGTGAAAGTTTCTGAAGATGTTTGGATGTTTGTTACTCAATCACGCTAAAACTACTGAACGGATTTGGATGAAATTTGGCACACAGATAGTTTATAACCAGGATTAACACTTATAATATTTTTATCCCGATATTTCCACGGGTTCGACACTTATGGGGGTGAAACCGCGGGGCGCTGTTAATTTTAAATAAAATTGCCGCCTTCCATTAATAGTATGACTAATGAATTGGTAAGCGTTCTGTAAGTAGGTATCAGAACCTATGTATCTACAGCTTATGTACTACTGTCTCAGGAGAGCTTTAATAGCTCGTTTGTAGAGGAAAACTGTGCTCGTAAAACTGTTTGAATAGACACTCGTTCACTATTGTGGGGAGATCTCCGTACTTAAACGTTGAGGCTTCTTCCTCCCTTTGTATGTTTTATGTCTTACAAGCCTTTAATAGCTTTGGGAGACAGTTTTATTGGAGCAGTGACAGATGAGACTACGTGGTTGCTAGTTTTGCAGAACATTTTGGTAGGAAAAGGCTACTTTTTCCCATAATTACCTACCTACAAGCTTTTATTTAACAGTTAGCATATATTGGTCAAATCTTACAAGCTGAACTAAAACCACTTCAACTTATCCTTCGGTGTTAAAATTTTACATGTTGATTTTGTTTTGAAGACAATGCATTTTTTACGTAGGTATATCAGAGTTCTGTATCTTAGTTAAAATTGTTTAATCTATATGCTTTCTCTAATGGCGAAATTCACAAGCTATAATTTAATTATCTAGCAACCTCTAAATTAGCGTTGGTTTTTGTAATCCGAATAAATCCCTTTTCAGTAATATTTTAGTACCTACATAACTACTTAGGCGTCTTGGCAAAGATTCAAAAACTTTTTTCTGTGTTATCTGCAAACTATGGCCACGTTTGGTTGTATCGCAGTAGGTATCTCTGCAGGGCCTTGGTTCTTTCCATCTACCTCTTTATAATACCTAATAATAGTCTATACCCAACACCTAAGGAGGCTCTCGTTGGGCAGCTGGATCAAGGGCTTGATTCAGAAAGCAGTAAGTACTTCTGGACACGGCCCGCAGTGTCAGGAGGTTCCTCTCTCTGGAGCCCTGACCACCGGTAGCTTGGACCTTGTTCCCGATACCGGTGGGCTACTATTTTTTATATTTTTAAATGTTTTTATGTTTTTTTTTATATTCTTATTTAAAAATATAATTTATATGTATAAAATGATAAAATAAAGGAAATAATAATAGTCTATACTAATAAAACTGGGTTTTTCCGTTTATCCACCGTATGGTGGATACGCGGAAATGCATGTCCGGGAATCCACACTAGGCCAAGTTGGATAAATGGAATTTATATATTTACTTGGGGTGGATAAACGGAATAACCGAAAAAATTAAGAATAAAATTTGTGAGTTTGCATGTATCAGGTGATCTTCGGAAGTGCTGATCCGATTCCGAAAATTCTTTCACTAATGTGAAGCTACAGTATGTCCGAGTGTCATAAGATATTTTAGATTAAAACAAGAAATTTCTTGCGCGGGCAGAAGCTAGTAAACAATATTAGGTACGGTTTTCTTTTACCAGACATGTAACTTTTATGGCAAAAAATGGTGTTTAACAGTTATCGCTATGAAAAAATATAGATATTTATTTCCTTCACAACATGATTACGTACGTGCAAGAAACAGACCCGTTAAGTCCTGGCGTATCTTATTATGGATTACGTTCAAATCTTTGTGCTCTTTGCGTGAAGTTATGCTTTATAACGGAAACAGGTACGGTAGAATACCTACAGGTAGGTACTCTCGTAGGTATAGACAATAAAATTGTCTGTGATTTTCCAGCTAAGGTCAATTTTAAAATGCCTATGCTTGGAGTAGGTTTCCATCCGAAGGTAAGTATATAATGCAATGGATAGGAACCTACCTACTTAAGAGCGTTTGCGACATACGGCATTTTATACAAACTTTAAAAAGCCCTTGTTTTTCGAAATGAATGAACCGATTTTAATAAAACTTCGTACGCATAAGCTCCTGCTTACAAAGGTCTAAAAAGTTAGTGAAGAACATTTTCGAAAAATTGTGCTACAGCCAAATTAGATCGATTTTAAATATTCCATAGAAACAGAGATTTCCAGTTATATTTTTTTAAATAAGACGTTACGAACATGTTCTTTACTAACTTAGACCTTTGTGTCCTGCTTATGCGTACGAAGTTTCATTAAAATCGGTTCATTCATTTCGAAAAACAAGGTCTTGAAAGTTTGTATGAAATGCCGTACATCGTACGCATCACACGATTTAAGCATGTAGGTATATATGGTTTGACAATTGCCCAAGGGCTTCGTCTGCGTGAATTATCTTTTATATAGTTACTCAGGGATAATGTAGCTTCCCATTAGTGAAACAATTTTCGGAATCGGATCAGTAGTTTCAAAGATTACCCCATACATACAAACTCACAAAATTTACCTCTTTATAATATTAATAGGTACCTACATATATTCTCAAATAAGTTTATGCATGATGTCTATAGGTCAAGGTAGACCGAAATAAATGATTTATTATTAATAAGGGTAATTAGTACCTTTTATTTGTTTTTAGTGTTCCGTACCTATCTCAAAAGGAACCCTTATCTATAGGATCACTTTGTTGTCTGTCTGTCAAGACCCTTTATCTCGCGAACGCGTGGAGGTAGGAGGTAGTTGAAATTAAAACCATATAGGTACTCAGGTCTATAGTCTCCTGAAGCTACGAAAAATCAAACTTCTAAGTATAGGTAAAAAAAAGATACCTACGGCCGTTTATGCCGCAAGAAACTTATATTTCGACACTCTCAAGGGAAACTAAATTTATAGAGTACCTACTTCTTGTTGACCTAGAATCATGAAATTTTGCAAGAAGCAAGGTCATGTAGCACAAGTAAAGGGAAAAATTTAAAACCGTAAATTTATAGTTACACTACAAAAAAAAATCCGTGATAAACTATTTACACACCTAACCTACCTACAAATTTGTACGGAACCCTCGGTGCGCGAGTCCGACTCGCACTTGACCGTTTTTTTTTAGTTAGTATGCTACCCATGCTTATCACGAACTATAGTATTGTGTAACTACCTAATTAAAATGTCACTATTATGCCGGGGTCGCACCAACGGGAAACGCCGTTGATTATCGCGATTTTGGGCTTTCAAGTCTACGGTTAACGTCCAACATCGCGATAATCAACGGCGTTTCGCGTTGGTGTGGCCCCGGCATTACTAACATGTAGGTAGTTAGCTTTCACTAATTAATTGTCTAATGTTTACATCGTCATGGTGTGGTGTGGCATTTGTCAATCATAATGGTTGACGTTAATTTAACATCCATTATGAAATGTGTTTTTTTAATAATTAAATTAATAATGTTTTTCCTTGTTTGGTTTCACAACTCATTAAAAATTGTCCCAAAGGATATCCTTTGGGACAGTTTTTAATTGAGGCAGGCGCTCCTATGTTTTTCCGGTATCATTATAAATTAGCTACCTACCTAACCTACCTACCTATGTGTATTTTTAACCTATCCTAACCTAATATTATAAATGCGAAAGTGAGTTTGTTTGTTTGTTACGTTTTCACGCTAAAACCGCTGAACGCATTTGGATGAAATTTGGCACATGGGTTGGCCTGGTTGGCCATGACCTGGAGAAGGACATAGGCATCTTATAATTATCCTGGAACACAGATGAAGTCGCGGGCAACAGTAGTAGTAGGCTATACCTATTAACAATTTCTAGTTTTGGCTAGGTAACAATATTTTCATGCGAATTGGGGCTCCTAGACCTAAATTTGTTAGATTTAGGGCCTTTTTTTCAATCTTTAGATAACTTAAATACCTAGTATATACGAATAATAAAAATTTCGGTTTAACAGCTTTTGTCAAACCGCCATTATTTATTATTCAGATAAAAGTTATCTGACGATTGGTAAATCGGTACCTACGTATAACAGATAATTATAAGAAGAGAAGTTGTTTAAATACGTCGCCAGTAAATAACTGAAGTTATTTTCATGAAACGTGTCTATTTTTCAGGGTTCCCTACTTGATTTCGAAAGTTGATGATTCGATTTTTATTATATCGAACACGGTGTGTCGATAATTCAGTTGTACGATGTTTTATTCCATCGATGCTTTATTGGTATCAGGCTGAAAACGACAGTAAAGACATGCGACGTCCTTTGAACGAAGAAATCTGAAATCATCACGATAAGGAACAAGAGATAAGAAAACGTGTGTTAAAGTAATGTAAATTTCATTTTATGTGACGTCTTTTATGAATGAAGTCAGAGCGGCGTTATTTGACAATATACTATGAAATGAGAACTAAGAATAGGCAGAGTTTATAGTGTGGCCAACGAGAGAATACGTTCTTGATACTTGTCAGTTTCATACAAACGAATACTTATGTGTTATGCGAATTTGATCTTTATTAGCTACTAGAATTGTCGCACTGATAGGAACGCGTTCGCGTATATTAATGAATTTTCAGTTTGTGTTTCGTATATTTTATTGGTAAGTATACAAAATTACGAATTATCAGACTTAAAAAATAAACTTCTGTCTAAGGATAAGTATGTTCAAATAGAGTAACAGAAAAAGAAAACCTGATAAATTTTAGTAACGCAGGACTGATACGAAAATAACTCGTTAAAATGATAGAAAATATTCTTAAACAAATTTTATTCCAAGAACTCATACTCTGCAACGGAATTTAAACTACTACTTCATTCGTATTGCGTTTCTGCTCCATCAAAGTCGAGGAAACTATTAAAATGCAACTTTCATGCGCATTTCTCTTTAAACGAAGTAAAAGGATGAAAGTCTCGATAACATTAATATTTCCTATGCTATAATTGGACTCATAACCCCATTGACAAATATATTCCTCTTTTGAAATCATTGCTTATCCCCATATTTTCTTTAAAATTAGGAGTCGAAGAGTGGAACAGACAGTCGTTTCCTGTTTAATAATAATTTCTAACAAGATATAAATAAAATGTGTAGATATACTAAAACGTGGTTGATCGTTTATTCGAGGAAGTCGACAAAAATAAATGATACGTATCAGAAAATTCAGGCAACTGTAGATGTAATATATACCTGTTTAGGTTAGGAATACATAATAATACTACATACTATGTAAAACTTATACAGAAAAAAGAAAACGGCAGTTAGTTGAAGGCAGAAAAGAAATGTCACTCAATATCGCGCGGTAACTTTCTGCAAATGGAAATAATTTCATAATTATTCTCCTGACCTTTCCCAATTTAGGTATTTGAGGTCGGCGCAATATGTATTTTTCTTCCATACTTCTCTCTTATCGTCATCGCGGTAGTCACCCCCTTTCTAACGATATCATCGTTCACACAGTCCATCCATCGTTTCTTTGGTCTTCCCCTACTCTTATAGCCATCGATATTCATACTCAAAACTCTCCTCACGACATTTTCACATGCCCATACCATGACAACTGATTTCCACACAACTTTTCAGTTACCGGTGCCACTTTCAGATTTCCTCACACTTGACACTGCTAATGAAAAAAAAAATATCACCATAGATCTATCATTCTGGGCTTAATTTAAATTGGTAGAGAATTAGTCCCATAGCCTTGATGAAATAAATGGTCATTGCAATGGCAAATTGAGTGTAAAATTAGGGCCACACTCCAATTGTTGGGTGTACCTACTTATTAGTGTGTTCCAAAACCTGTAATTGACTAAATTACATGTCATTTGACTTAATTCAATAAGTTCTACGACATGTCAGAGGTCGCTTATTACAACATTTTGTAGGTATTTGTATTTCGTAACATAATCTAGTAACATGTTATTTAAATAAGTAAGTACCTAATCTTATTTAAATAAGTTCCTAATCCATAATCTATCTTACAAGTAATGTAGCCTAACTACTTCTACTAGTTATCCTTAATAATATTATAAATTCGAAAGTAACTCTGTCTATCTGTCTGTCTGTATGTTACCTTTTCACGCCTAAACCATTGAACGGATTTCGATAAAATTTAGCAAAGAGATAGATCATCCCGGGGAAGGACATAGGATAGTTTTTATCTACATACCTCGCGGGCGAAGCCGCTGGCGGAAGGTAGTTATCTATATAATTACCATCAATACCACACAAAAACTGACTTAAATCTATTGTTATTTTGTTAACAACATTATTCAAATTTTTTATTAACCCTTCCTCGAAACGCCTTCATTAGGCGTTAATAAATTGTGAAGTAGGTATCTAAATTGAATTTACCTATTCAGGACAATTAGCATTATCAGCCTATATAATGTTCCCACTGCTGGGACACAGGCCTCATCTCGGTGAGAGGGAGTGGGCCACAATCCACCACGCGGTTGCGAGTTGGTAGATGTCACTTGTCTTTTTGTTCTAGAACATGCCGGTTTCGTCACGATGTTTCCCTTCACCGTTTTGAGAAGTACCTATTGACCCTGATATCAAACAAATAGAAGACTTCAAAGGGTTTAGATACTTATTAAATGAAGGCAAGGAAACCACCCCACTCAAAGGAAGTACTGTAAAAATTATAATAAATATGTAAACCCCTTTTAAAACTTTATGAAGTGTCAGTCACTCTGTAACTTAAATAAACATGCTCCAATACAACAGACAATCGGGGCACATCCCCTTCGTGCAAGTGAATGCATCAGACTGAATTGCTTTCCATGAATGAGGCAGTTCGTTTTATCGTTTAAAGTTATTGGATTCGCCGTATTATAGCTTGGAGGCACGCGAGCTGACGATGAAAACGACAGTACCTATCTAAGTATATTATAACTATGTAGGTATGTGTGTGGAGTTCCGTTTGACTCAGACATGCTAGTACAGTAGGTGCTGCTACTTCCGAGTCGCATTTTAAGTAAGGTTTCTTTATCATCAATTCATCATACACATTAGCCTTATATCAGCTTGCTACAATAAAATATCACGTGATATATTTTGCCATAATCACTAAACTTGGTAAGATTAGTGATAGCATTATTTAGTTATTAACACCCGGACGCATTCCATCCTCTGAAAATCTATATGATGGTGATAGGTATCTATACAAATAAATAAGATTAAAGTGTCTGTTTATAATGTCAAAATAATATAGCTTTTTTCTTTAAATGTAGATGAAAGTATCCGTACTTATAAAAAAAAAAATTGTCTGTCTTCCTGTCTGTTTGTTCCGGCTAATCTCCGAAACGGTTCGACCGATTTTGACGGGAGAGGCAGATAGTTGATGTCATAAGGACTCACTTTTATTTTAGATAAAAAAAATGAAAAGGTATTAATGCCCAGCATCTAGTCTAGTTTAATATTTTTAGAAGATGTAAAGCGTCTACGTAACTTCAAGAGCTCATTGAAAGTATACTACTAGTATATACGTACGATTCTTATAAGATTTCATTGCAAATTCACTGAAAACTGAATAATGACTTGTTAGAATATTGATTGTAATTTATAAATGGTATCACGTTCATTCACGTTCCAGCTTTGTGGCTGCAATATTGTGGTTCGGAAGAAGTGGTGCGTGTGAGCCCTGCTTTACACAGTTTTGTGTAGTTGAATAAAAGCTTTCATTTTGCGGTTATTTTGTATTTTTGTACAGGCTCGCCTAATTTTCTTGGCTTCCACAGATTGTTATGCCTACAGATAGTGCCGTCACATATAATATAATACTCTGTGCCGTCCACGAAGATGCGCTCCACTCTTCTTTCTAATCGCTTACTGTATAAGTATGCAACAATCCGCTAGTGTTTTAGTTTTATCGATACACTAATTACCTTTGAGTGTGTAGTTAGTAAACACGACAAAACTAAAATACTAGCGGAATGTTGTAAAGTTCTAAGTGCACGTACCTTAATATTATGGTTGTTAGCAGTACCTCCAGCGTTATATTTTAATATTAAGAAGAAATAAATAAAAAGTTTTAATTGCGGCAAACATGACGCAGAGAAATAATACAAACGCAAAAAAAGAACAAGGGAAAATATGCGTCACATCCACGCAAAACCGCTATCGCTCAGCATAATGCTACGATCCTAAGCGAGACAGAGCCCCAGCGCTGGTTGAAGAAGAGGGGAAAAAAAGAGCAAGAGTATTCTATTCTAATAAGGTAAAAAATAACTGAAGAAAGTTGTGACTGTAGGTACTTACTTAGGTACAGTCAAAAAAAGAGATAAGTAGGTATGCAGGACCGTCGCATATAGCTGAAGTTTAGTAAGAAACCGATGGATGTTGTCTACTAAAATTTAATTTGATAAATGACCTGTTTGTTTTCTATTAATTAAATAAAATTTTATTCGAGAACAACCATCGGTTTCTTACTAAACTTCAACTATATCCGACGATCCTGCATACTTATCTCTTTTGTTGACTGTACCTACAGTTACTAAACTTTCGCCGTTCGTGATATTTTCCAGTGAAATATTTTTGAATAATTTCAAACCGACTTTAATATTGTGTGGTATTACCGTGTTACCGGTATCCATATCCAAGCACGTAACAAGCTGTACGATTTTTTAAATTACTTTCACTTAAGTCCTTATTGTCGTCAACATTATGCGATAACATCAAGTTTGTAATCAATACGCGTATACAGGTTGAAACTGAAAACATGCGACAAATCGAAATGGGAGATTGTACTCATCATTATGAACAACTTTTACTATGGGACCAAACCTGAAATCGCGAAAAAAAATCAGCTGTTCCCTACATTTTGACGAATTATGCGAACATAAATGTAGGGAACACCTGATTTATGTAACACCAAGAAATTAAAGAGATTCAACAGTTATTTAACTATGGAATTTATTTCTTTGCTTTCATGCACATCACACATTTCAACACACACGCACACACCTTCACACGTGTATTCATATTCATATTTCACATTTCATTTTAATAGATTGAGCACGTGTCGGTTTTTGTACATGAAACTTGTCGGCACTGCAAAACACATTGTTGCTTCGCTGTTGAATTAGTGTGTGTGAGTAATATGCTCATTAGTTGCTTCTCTCATTGTATAGTTGAAAACCCTCCTTTACAATCCTATAATATAGCCACTATTTCGATGGTAACTAGTCAATTAACACCAGTAAATTGACCATATATAGGTAGTTTCATCAGCTGCAAATAAAAATTCTTCAACAGCTATAGAATTTACACACATGCAACTAGAATCCAGTTTTATTTCTTTTTTTTTTCTTTTTAATGTAAACGTAAAATTTATTGCTCCTCGCCTCAAGGAGACCACGTAGAAATATAAAAGTGGATAGATAAACATTCTATAAATACTACACGACACGAAAATAGAGCGTCAACAAATGACGCTACGACCGTGCCTGCATGAATGGGATAAAAATAGGCGATTATTTTCCGAATATTTATTACTGAGATTTAAAAACGCGTAAGACGTGTGTGGGATTCGAACTTTAGACTCCGACAGATGTCCCCCATGACCCACGGCTATGAACAAAACATATGAGGACACACTGACAATACCTCATTCGTAAAAGCGATGGCACGATTCAATAGGGCAGAGGTCGCGGATCTGTCAGTTTTTTTTAGCCCTTTAGTAGTAAAATATATTTAAAATATAATATTTAAATTACAACACAGAAGGACACAGTAGTTTAAACCTCGGCAGTGTAAATTTTTAGGGTTTCATACTCACATCAAGCTATACGTTTCCAGTTTTAGCTGACCTCGAATTGTATTGGTTTTTCGTACAATCAGAAGTTAGCTTATTCTGGATATGTATAGCGTGATGTGTAGCCGTGCGTACATAAAAGGTGCCAACTAAGCCTTCGCGCTGTCCGTCCGTCAGTCCGTCTAACTGTCAGCGGGCTATATCTCATGAACCAAAGTAGGTAGAGTTGAAATTTTCAGTGTGAATTTCTATTGGCGCTATAAACAACAAATAATGAAAAAGTAAATATAAATTAAAGGGAGACCCATACAAAAAATGTGTTATTTTCGGCGTTTTTTTGTCTTCCTGTGCGAGTCCGACTCGCACTTGGCCGGTTTTTTTTTAAATCTCTTTAGCAAATATATTTACATAATAACATAAAATGGCTGTTTTATTGTACTACAACTTTGTTTAAAAGCAGTTGGGAATCTGTGCCTAAATGAGGACAGGGAGGTCGTCGAGTCCGTGTTGGGAAAGTCCAAGTGAAAGTAATGTAGGTACTCGCGAAGACCTACGTAAGTACTAAGATGTGTCTAGAAAGTGCTCCGTCTGCAGTTCCGCTACTTATTGAGATGTTTGTGTCATGTTGACAGCTACGGAGAAGTAACGTAACTTCGGAGTATGAGTATTATATAACGATGATCAATTACAGCCCATGTACCTACCTATTATTTCACATCGGATTCTATGTTTACAAAAAATTTAAAGAGGTTCTATCTTAGTATATCTACTAAAATTTTAAAGAGGTAATGTTTGTGAGTTTGTAGGTATCTGGGGGGAAATCTCCTAAGCCGGAAAATTCGGGAGGCTACACTATTGCCGAATGCCATATTATGATATTTTATGTTCAAACAGACAAGTTAGTGGTATGATAAAATAAATATAATGATGATCAATTACCTACAGCCAATTATTATAGTAACATTGGATTCTAGGCTTTCGGTCAAAACTTCATAAGTTAGTTAAGTTAGTTAACTTAGTAAGGCTAAACTTCACCCTTAAATACCGTAGACTATGTAGTCCCCTCACTATCTTGCTAACTGCATGATCTTTTGCTGAGAAAACAATAGTGATGGGATTAACCTTTTGATCAATGATAGGTAGGTACCTATTACGCCTGTCATCCTGTATACAAATTTTCACTGAGCAGACCAACGTTGTCATTATTTGTAGTTGATTGCAGATGCTTAACTTCAAGGTTTTATGAAATACGACTTATGATTTTGACTACACACGCAACAACACGGTTGTATATCTACCTATGGGCATCTAAGTTTTGATACTTAGGTATGTGTTTATTTTGTATGTATACATAGAGGGGCGTTGGGCCCGTCACGTTATTGTTATGTTCGCATGCAATGCCAATACCCAAAAATCTCTGAAGAATTTGAACACATTCATTTGTCTTTTTTTTTCGACATGGGGTCAGTGGCTTCAAGGAAAGTCAGTCCTTGTCATGGTGGTCCAATTTGGCAATCCTTTAGATCTCCCTTGGAAAAGGTTTTCTTTTTAGGTATGTCTCTTCCACCACGCTTTTTAAAAGGCTACAGGAACAGCTGTTTGGACAAGATAATTAATACAGGGTGCTGAATTCATGGTTACAGTTTGCGCATCGATGTCCCTGCCAGCCTGTATACAGCGAAGTTAGGACATCTTAACCTGCCATCTGATGCTATTGCTGCCGCTAAGCAGAAAATGCAATGTCGTCAAAAGCTAGCCAGCCAAAAGTATGGGTATGGTGTACCTAACTGACGGTGTTTAAGGTACGCGTATAGTGTTGGCTTGGCAACTAATCACCAAACAGTTTGTAGCCATCGACCATAGACACCTGTGTACGGGCGACGGAAATCACTTTCCATCAGGGGGTCGTTGCTCTGTTACTTAGGTACATTACCATGAAAATCGAATGGAATTCATTTGATACAGGCTCTTCCCACACGTGCATTATTATCGGTCAATAATATCGGATGCGTTATGGCGATGCACGATGCGTCAAGATTCCTTGCCACATAGCTGCGTTTTTATCGTCCGATATTTCTAACCTGTGCGTGTAGCCTACACTACAGGCCCCGCGCCCGCATTTCACGTTACTATTTTACTAACGCAGGTGTGGGTAAGATTGTGTGCGTCCTAATTATAAGAACCCATTTTGGAATATCGGAGGACGAAGGAACGCAAGCGTCTTAATTCTATTGCGTCGTTATTATCGCTGCAGTGTGTAACTTCGTGGCCGTCCTAATACAAAATGTACTGAAAACAGATAACGCAACCGATATTATAGACCTATAATAACGTGCCTGTGGGGGAGAGCCTTAATATGTCTGTTGTTTGAGCTACATAGCTCAAGAATGCTCTTCGTATATAATATCCAGGGCCTTGCCAACCTATTGCACATAAACCCTACGGTAACATTTCCAGTTTGCTCTGAATCTATGATAAATGCTAGATGAGATGCAGCTGTTGTTATTCGTGCCATTACAAGGTTCACATGGAAAGTTTCCAAGACGATCATTCTCATTCAGATTCTTTGGCCAAACATCACCAACTTATAATTGGACGTGGTGACTGGGCGACGAACGTTTGGCAAAGGGTTGGTCTTGGCTGTTGGTTTTGGCAAACATGGTCATCTTTTCTGATAATAAATGGCAAATATTGAAAGGTTATTAACAACGGTTTGCTTTTTTGTCGAACTAAGAAACACGAACGGTGCCTGCAATATGCAAATGTTTTGAATACATTTGCATTTTCTTAAAAATATCTTAACCTGTTCTTGTGATTTTTTTTTTGTTGGGGAGAACCAACTCTATTCCCTGCGTACCTTACCTACATCATTTCTTTAAATAAAACAGTCTTGAACAAATATTTGCAACAATGAAAAACACTTTATCACTTATTTACACAGACAGCTTTTAGTACTGTAGAGTGTAGTGCTATTCTGTAAAAATCTCACTGTGATAACTCAGGTGAAGTGAGTTTAAAGTGAGCTGTCATTAGTGAATCCCTATAGCATCAGATAGAATGACAGCTCACTTCACCTAACTTCTCACGGTGAGATTCTAACAAAATCGACCGGCTGTGCTTCATTCTTTGATGCTTCATTATACCTATATACTCTTGAGTATATTGTATTATCGCTAATTTATATGCATCTGTTTGAAGATAATATTAGGTGCCTACAATAAAACATGATCTACGGCTCATTGAATAGCTAGCCCGAAGGCCGGCAGAGCATTTTATTTATGATTTGTAGGCCAGTATCGGGGGAGAGCTTATTGAGACCACTGCACTCACTGGTGAAGCGGCAATGTGTTAAATTAACCGTGACATACAAATGTAGGTGTTTCTATGTTATTGTGTTATACAAATATGTGCTTTGATCTGTTCCGTGAGTTCCGTGACAGACTGACTGACAGCGCACAGTCTAAATAAATGAAGACAGGTATAAACATCGAAGGATATGCCCATAATGAGATTCTGCAGAGGTGCACTTGTAAAGGATGTTTCAAATCTGAATCCCTGACTTGGCCAAACATGTGATTGAAATAAACAGTTCTGTAACTGATTTAGGCCCTTTGTACACACACGTTTTTGTTGCCGTGAAAAACTATCTACGATTTATTCGCCGTGTTTAGACACAGTCGTCAGTGTTGTATGGATCACTATAGAAGCTTGTTCCGAGACACGTTTTTTTCTACGGCGCGGTTTATACGCCGTACCGTAAAGAAACAGTGCCGTGTACAAAGGGCTTTACGGAGCAGACACATCTTAAACCACTTTTGAAAGAAAATATTCCTAAGTACCTAATTACAATAAAAATTATGGTTCAAGCCCTGAGAAGTTCAAGTTCGTAAGCAGTCCAAGCCGGTGGCAAAAGAAACATGAAGTCAAAACATAGAACAGCTTAAGTAGCTCTCATATCCTACATTCCTACATGTCTTAAAGTAGGTTTGTACAACGACGGGTGAAGCTAAAGAGCTTTGACACTTATCGCAAAAGTGTTACCCTGTTATCAACCGTGACGATGTCATGTTTACTCGATCTGTTATCGGGCGCGTCGCGAGAGCATCCTCACTCAAAGTAAAATGATGACGGCAGCCATCAGGAGGGAGACTTAAGATACCGCGATATCTTGTGTGTTTAAGTAGATTAAACTGTAATTACCAAATAATGATGATAGGACTGTTGACTAACACATAGGAGTACAAGACTATCATAATGATGTAAATATTGTGTTCTTGGTCCTACTGGAATTCTTATCGGCCAGTTCGATAATAAAAATTGCTCATAAAACGTCATAAAACAATGATTGGCAAATGGTACTACTTTACCTGCTAAATTGGTAAGTATCATAGATATCCGTGATTGGTATCGAATTATTGGTTTATTGGTTAAAAGTTTGGATTCTTTAGGTGTTCCTATGATAAGCACTGAAAAACTAAAAACAAGTGTTACTGAATCTAGTATCCAATAATTTCCAGACAAAGTAAAAGAGATCATTAAGGGACTTAATAAATAACGCAATAACATGTTTCAACGGCAGTTCTCGCCAGCCACTCGTAAACTATTATCAGATAAATTAAGTGTTTGTAGGATTCGAAAGGCTATATCGATGAAACTTGAGGGTTAATCTCTTGAGTTTGGTCCAGTTATCGTTTTCTCGTTAGAGCACACTTTCCACTGACGGGAACTAAAGAAGTTGTAATGAGCGAGTCGAGTATTGCGAAAAGCGAGATATATTAATCGCTCGTGAGAAAACGCAGGCAGCTTGTAGGTATGAATAGCTGGGAATTTTCGATTTTTGTCCAAATCTCGACGGAATTAACGAATGTCTCTTGCACCATCTAGAGTATGTTTATCTTTAAAAACATATTCAGAAATTTAAAGTACGACAGATAGAGCCCTCGCCACATGTGAACACAGACCTAACATAATACACATATTCTGTGTAAGGTAACAAAACATTATAAACGATCTAGGGGAAGCCAATTAATGGTCTGCCGAAGGTTAGATAGAGGAAGTTGATGAAGTGATTGATACCATCTAGGTTCTAGGTGTATCTAATAAAAAAAATCTGCTGCTCCGTATATTTCGGCGAATTATGTGACCAATAAAACAAACTGTTGAATTCAATTAAACCTTTTCAGTTTTTCAGTTACTTCAATTAAAACTTTCGTACAATAAGCGAGTATATTCTTATCTTCAATCGCTTCTCGCTTACTCGCCTGCAGTGAGACGTGCTAAAGTAGAAAGTGTAGAGGCGAGTAACCGAGTGCAATCAATGTCATCGATGCAGCTTATCTCGCATCAAATATGGACTAATGATCAACTCGTTTTCATGCAATTACAACCTGTTTATAAGTTAATTTAGTTTCCGTAACAAGACTAGTTTTCTAGCGGTCTGTTTAATAAGTTATAAATTATTTATGAAGATTACTTCTTGTTCCACAACGGCTCACTCTGTAATCTCGTTAGTCTGTCTTTCTTTTAGGGATGTGCAACCCAATGCAAGAGCACTTTCTGTTCGTTCAGAACAGAAAGAGCAAATCTTGATAGGTGGCCAACTTCGCCAAGTTGCAAAGAAGCAAACGTGTTGAGCTGACTCATAGTAAAACGTTTTGTTCGTCTATCACAAGGGAAGGCAGATTGTGATGACTGCATCAGCGCCTGCCCTATCAAATCAACTGTCACACTATAGAATAGAATAGAATTTATCTTTATTGGAGTAAAAAAGACTCAGATTGTTAGTAAAACTTACGACTATGTTAATAACTACTACAAATCACTACACTACAATTCACTAGTACTTCATTAGTCACTTCATTTTCTTTCACATTATTCCTCACATAATCCATGCATCTTTTCTTTGGCTCTCCTTCTTCATCCATCAACATTTCTGTTCATCAGTCTTTTGGTCATACAAAGGCAATGGCTCGACTGACTTCAATTGTTTGACTTGATATGCCATTATCAAGCCAAACGACACCTTTTCAACTTCTTGTCACTGGCGCCACTTTCAAACTTCCTAAATGAAATATGCTAATTTTTTCTTACTTAGTCATCTCTGTCATGTCCCTAGAAATGATTTTTGTTGTATGCGTAATTAAGTGTGTACTGTCCTAATTATACTAAAAGTCACTGCATTGCTCTTAATTCATCGGTTCCATGTCAGTTAATGTCTTCCTGTAACAGACTCGTCTAAACAAGGCTACGGGCCATATGGCCGCTAATTTAAACAAGCGTTTAATTGTAAAAAATGTGGTGTTGTTAATTATGTTTAACAGAGTTGGCGTTATTGTTGTGTTTGAGTAACATTGTCGACTAGGTACGTGTGTGGTTCTAGTCTGTGTGAAATGTAACATCTAACATAATCAGCCTATAACGTTCCCACTGCTGGGTCACAGGCCTCCGAGAGAGGGAGTGGGCTGTAATCCACCACGCGGGCCCAGTGCGGATTGCTAGATGTCACAGGTTCTGAATATGCCGGTTTCCTCGCGATGTTTTCCTTCACCGTTTTGAGAGCAGTGGTGATGAAATAATTTACACAAAGTTAAGCGCCTGTCTGGGTTCGAACCTACGACCTTACAACTCGTAAGTCAGGGCCTTTACTACCGGGTAACCACTGCTCCAATGTAACTATTTACTTACGACTTAAAAAAGTATGAAATATTTTTAACGAGAACTGTGCTACTATCGTCAGTATCATCATTAGATTTACCGTAAACTTCTACTGTTGTATCCTGTCCTTTTCCCTCTAAATCAGTTTATTTGTGTTTTGTCTCCGCTTCACAAAACCATTTAACAGACTTCCTCAATAATGCCTACTCATTTACACAATAAGAACCTAGATGGTATGGTATTATGTAAAAAAATTATGTAACTTGTCTAAACAAACGACGTCTGTTTTTTGAGCTCACGGTCAAAGGTTCAATCTTACATGACAAAATAGTATTTGTATAGCCTACTGCGTCAAGGCGTGGATGATATTTCGTTTATGTTATGGTAACCGAGACACAAAGTAAGTTTTTGATTTGAAAATAAAATTCTTATACAAACGGCTTAAGCCCATTAAAATAGCCTGCCTCTAGTGGTAATCACAATCTGCTGGGTAATTGCGTAACGCACTGCCTATCAGTAGCAATGGGTTTAATTTTGACAGTTCAACAACATATACATAACAACATATGAAGCAATGGATTAGAAATATCCTTTAAAATGATTCGGGATAAATAGTGTGGTACGCAATTAGGGTGCTGAGAAAGATTTTGAAGAATATTGCAAATCCATTACTTCTTAATTATGTTCGAAAAACGTCTTTTTTATATTTATTTAACAATGGACTCCTATGTATTTAATGGTTTTGGATGTATATTGGACTGTTTTTGCTGGAGAGTAAAATATCACATTTGGAATATTGGATTAGTTTATTATTGAGAGATTGTGGGTTGGTTCGTTTTGGCAGAACTAAGCTCAATTCATCTTGTAGCATTTTCATTCATAGCCCATAAAATATATTGTTATGATCACCATACGATGTGTTTACCAATCATGATAATCAAGTAGGTATGACAAAGCCACGAGTAGTAGATAATTTAATGTTTAAGGACAGGCTATAAAAATCGTATAAAGTAAACAATCCAAAGAATCCGCTTTTAGCGATTTTAAAATTATTTAAACAATAAAAGTTAAGTATGTCATATTATTGTTAATACAAAATAACACGTGTCGTATGGTACGTGTGTTTAAGTCGTTAAATAAAAAAACATATTTTTCTTTTATAAAGTATTTTTACAACGAACTTTTTATAGGGTATTCAAGGCTTTGAATTCCAAAAGCGACACACGGGTATATAATGATAAGTAAGTAAAGCAATGCAGAGCTGGCTCTACTGTCTACATACAGCACTTTCAATCACAATCTGAATCATTTGCTAATCCATTGCTTCATATGTTCGAAAAATTTGTCTGCTCAACAACGTAAATATCGTAATGAATGTTGTTGAACTGTCAAATTGAAAGCCATTGATACTGTTAGTGTATTACGCAATTTCCGCGCAGGAGGCCTACCATGATCTACGTATTTAAAAACGATTCAAAAGCAAGACATTTCAGTTTAGGTTCTTAAACTGCATCGCTCACAGTCGTACCATGACGTCCAATACGCTCAGCGTCATTTGGATCGTTAAAAGTGAATGAGCGTTAAGAGCTCATGGTAGGCATCCAGAAGGCACGGCCTAAATTGAATCGTTAAACTGACGTCATGGTACGAATTAGAAGAACAGTTCAGTTTAGGTCCTAAAGTGGATCGCGTTAAGAGCTCGTGGTAGGTATCCAGGTCTTTAATTGTTTTACGTCGTCGTGCAGTGAATACCTCATGATTGCAATAAGCGTTATTTTACAGAGGAAGATAAAAACTGACAGAAAATGTCCGTTATTGACGTTTCCCGCATGTTCTCATTTCCGTCAACAGAAGGCATTAGAAGCATCTTGGAGCTGTGCACATTTTTTCTCCATTGAGCAGACATATTTTTCGAACATAACGAATGAATGGATTAGCGTCCTGCAAAGTCAGATTGAAATTGATAGTGTGTTACGTAATTAGTTTGCTTGTGTACCTAAAGTCGTACATGGTATACACGATTAGTAATTATTCAGCAACACAAGGCGCCTACACGATAACCCCATGTCATTGTTGTCGGCACTGGAAGTTGTGTAGCAAGCCTATCATTATGTGGATTATTATGCTAAGTTACGAGAAACGGATTTAGGTTAGGCGAAGCGTTGTATAACCGCAAACTACGAGCATGTATTATTTTCTTGACATACCTATAGGTATGTACTACGTAAGTAGGTAGGTACACACGGCTACACATCAAGCTATACATTTCCATGTTTAGGTGACCTCGCATTATATAGGTTTTTCTTCCAACCAGAAGTCAGATTATACTGTTTTTGTATAGCTTGATGTGTGGCCGTGTGTACTTAAAACATATACCAGTGTGCACTGCCCACAGAACAGATCTGTTCTGTGGCACTGACTCACTAAGCTTTAAGTGAAAAGTTAGGTTATCCGTGTTGACGACTCCGACGACGAACTCTATAATTCTGTTTTTTTTTTTAAATGTATGTGTAGGTATGAGGGTTGGCCGGGTTTTGGTTTATTTGTCGATTCGCACGGATTGACTAGCCCGAAACGGGCGAATCATCGCTATTTAACAATATTATTTTTTCTGTCGGCGACTCGCACGAATTGGCATATTTTGAATTGTACGAGTCATATAACAAGCCGAGAGTTTTGCCCACTTTGGACTACACGAATTAATAATCAAATGGACAAACTCGAATCTAATTTAATGAAATCGAATCGTATCGTGTACTAATCAGTCCACCGAAAGATCGAGTGGCATTACGGAATAGATAAAAGAGAGGTAGGTATCTATTCCGTGAGCACTAATGTTGTAGGTTCAAAAACTAAACCTTTCATCGTCTCTGAAAGTGACCAATAAATATCTCTCCTTTAATGGTGCCACTCGGCATAAAACTCAGTTATTATGAGCTTATCTGCGAAACACATGGGTCCTGCAGTTTTAGATAACCTTTAGTGTTTCGTCCGTCATTTAATGAGAAGTACAGACGGATTTTACGAATGCTAAAAATGCCTCATTACGGCGGGTTTAGCTAAATAAATCTTCCTCGTAAAAAAATATAATTTCTGCGTTTTCATCTTTAGGTGAGCTCTGATAACGGATTTTCTGGCGAAGCAGGTGTAAAACAAATGACTTTCGTTTAATTGCCAATGTTTGCGAGTGGACAACATTGTGTATTACTTACACACAATGTTGTCTTCTAAAATTTTCATTGACGCAATATTATTTAGTAAATCCTATACTACCTACAAACTACTGAGTAAGAATGGAAGGAACAGGTTTTAGAGTTTTTTAAAGTAGAACTGAGATCAATCGTCGTATTGATTGAGATGTGCAAATTCAAGTGTACATATCCTAACCGTTACTTCATTTGTGAGAAGCCTTCACTTCAGAACTTTCGGATATAAGGTATTTAGATAGATATATACGAGTAGAATACTCTTTATTATGTACACCATATAAATTACAGACATAAATATAGAAACTGTACAAAGGGTGATACAATTGGCGGTCTTATCGCTGGGGAAGGACAGACAAATACTGTAGGTAGTCTGTGGTGTAGTGTGGTGTCTGTGGTGTGTGGTATTTAGGGGTATAGATTCGTTAATAGAGTCTTGGGACGATATGCAGTTCTTAACCAGTACTTGTCAGATTGATCAAACAAATTGATCTCTGCCAATCTCAAAATAATGATATTGATAATATCGCTGTGCTTACATACATAGAGCACAGAATAAGTAAATATCACTAATGGACAAGCCGGACTATCAGCCTACTTGTAGTCATTTTATTACTAGAAATAACTGTTTATGTTACATTCACCCATAAAATCTGTTTTATTATCCCTGTCGAATAAGCTGTAATCATGAAGCAATATTTGAAGTTATAATGTTATTGGGAAATGTAAGTGATAGAGTTAATAATAAGTAAATAAAATGCGACGTTTAGCAGTCTTTGAAACCGTTCAAGTCTTCCAGGTAATTATTAAGGTAGGTATGTTAAAAGTGGATTCTTAGATCGAAACATAAAGCTTTTGGAAAAACTGATTACCGAAACTGAAACTTTTAACTGTGGTACTTAACAGAAGTATTTGACCATGTTCTCAATCCACTATTAGTGACACTAAATCCTATAAAACGACATTCAAATCCACATCATAAAAGAATGTATTTACCCGAAAATCCGGAAAACGATTACGGGTTTTCATACCAAGCCATAAGAAAATCCAATCTGTACATACCTGTCCAATATCTACATTGTTTACGGATAACAATGAAAGGACTTAACGCGCAACAAGCAGGATCCGACTATGCTAATAATTATGAGAATAAACGACAAATACGGAGACTTCCGTTGAAATGCGTGTGCGCATCCTTTGGCGTTGTTTTATTTTTTAATGAGTTTAAAGGCTCTTTAAAGTGATAATGTTCCTATTGTAGTTGATAACGTTAGGTCACAATATAAGTACGTCATTAGACTAGACCAGTATGCAAATGGCAACATAATACGTACCATAGAAACTTTCTTATATTTTTGGTACTTGCAAATCCAATCTTTATCCAAGAACCTATTACAGACAATGTTAAACCATAGATAACTTCTTTTATTTTGCCTTTTTTACACTTCTTCGTATTCACTTGCTGATTGCAATGCTTAAAAATTTATCTCAAAGAAGAATAAAAAAATTGCAATCTCTACAAAAACACGTGCATTTCATACCTATTACATAACACAGGTTTATGAGCAAGTGGGTCACTTGATGTGCAACAAAAGAGCTCGCGAGCGCGGCTTGCAGGCTTGTCACACGGAACCGCGTCCGGTCTATTGTGCTCTGTGGTCTGTGGCTATTTGTGTACAGGGAGTAGTGACGTCAGACGCTTTTGTTATGCAAAGGTCAAGTGTAATGTAATTGTCATCATTTTTGTTCGGTTTTGATTGTTGAACTTGTGTTGTTGTTGTTGTTATTGTTGATGGGATTATATTTTATATAGAATCTGTAAATAGTTATAAGTACTGGTAATCAAATCAGGCTCATTTTTTATTTTCTTTTATTATCTACTGCCTCGAAAATAAGACTCGTCAATGGAGTGCACGTTTAAATAGAAAAAAAAATCCTGAGACTAGTTTAACTTTAAGCATCGTTTATAAATAGAAAAGAGGCTTCTACTTTTTCGTGTCGTGAGCACGACAGTTACTTAAATCTTGTTGGCCCAATACTTTGGACAATATCACGGCGTTATCGGTGGCAGCACAGACGTCACTTTAGCTGCTTTTAGGGCAGGATATGAGGTGGAGCATGGTCACACCTGCCGTTCCGTCGAGGTAGGCCTTATACTTTACGAGGTTCACCTTCCGTCATCCCACTTAGATACGGAGGCGGTTTAGGGACTTCCAAGTGGAACACGGAAGAAAAGATTACTTATAAAGAATCTTTGATTTGCTGTTCATGATATTTAAATGGCGAACCTATCACTATGACAGCGATCTTTGATCGTTTATGGTGTCACCTCAGACTACCACCAGCCAGACCTAACTTTGGAATTGATTTGAAAAACTTTCTATAATGCTAGACAAACATGCTTTATTGTCATAAGGTTTAATTAATTAGGATCATTAATAGTGACTAAATGTCTTACCCTTGACCGTGACTTGTTAACTCTAAGTAGAAACAGAACTTACTTAGGTAGCTGCTCTAATGATTACAATTAAGTGTTGAATTTTACATATTTAAGGTGTAATTTGGAAGTAAAGAATGACTGCTGTCTAGTGATTTGTAGATGTTATCGTCTTTTCCTGATTGATGGAGACGTATGCCTAAATTACCCAAATACCTAAGCTGTAGACCCCTACAGCAAGTAAGTAAGTAAGTAAGTAAATTACCCATTTTGGGAAGGTACTTGTTGGTAGAATACGACAAGATGAAAATTGTTGTGTATTTCTATACCTAGACTGTGCTAATATACAAAAGCAACATTTACCATTGTTAATGTATTTTCTAGTAACAACTGGTTTCTGTTGTCTTTTCAATCTAAATAATAATAAAATTATGGGAAAACTAGCTGTTGCCCGCAATTTCGTCTGCGATCCAGACGACCAAAAAAAAATCTGTGATCAAAACTAACTTGACCTTCCGGATTTAGATATATTATATGTAAATATAACATTTGTTTGTTCTTTAGTTTGAGCTTTTGTGCAGGCTGGCGACAAGACTGCGGTTTAGAAACTTTAAGGTAAAAGAGAAATTTCATAAATCTGCTGTTTCATAGAAAAGTGCAATAGGTACCTACGCGGTCAAAATGTTGACAACATTTTTTTTATAGACGACGCAAAGTTTGTTCGATTTTCTTTCTAGTTTTCTTTTATCATATGGGTTTCAGCGCCCTAGAAAACTACGAAATACACACCCATGACGAAACATGCACGTTCACACACGGCTCGGGCACCAGCGAGTACTTGGCAAAGGAAAACATTCGGGTATTGCCGTGGCCTCAATCCCATCGAGCACGCATGGGACACTTAAAAAAAAATATTTATTTAATTTTGTAAAACAAGAAACGTTTATTTTCTCTTGACTGTACTTACCTGTCAAAAAGAGTAACCTAGATAAATTGGATAAGAACAGAAGAAGAACTAGCAGGGGATCGAGGAGGAGGAGGTAGGGGGAGGGGCTCAGGGGATCAGACCAGAATAAATCGTTAGTTTGCGTTTGCGCACCGCTTTTTTTTTGCTGTATTACGTTTTAGCTTTATTTAACTAACTTTCGTAATTGCATGGTTTCTTAATGTATTTTGTCATATCGATAGCAAATATTAGGTAAATGGTTGGTAGAAAAACATATTATATTTGATTAAAAAACTTGGTTTTTAAACGGCTGCGATAAATAAACTATTTACAGAAATTAATTTGCCGTGCCGTGTCCGTTATTAGTCATCAAATATAAAAAAAATAGTTTTTACATTATATGCAGTTTAGAAACCACGCATGATTTACCCGTTGCAGTTTAAATTAGAAATGATGACAACGCGTAAACATGAACACAATGCTCTCGGGAGTCTCAGTTCTATTTCCAACGGAGTTTAGTATTTCAGCTGGCATTCGGTAAAACCCAGGTATAGCCGGTGTAGGTATGCTGCATATCTTCGTGTTGCTACGCGCAATGTGCGTTAAGCTCCTATAAGCTTTTATAAGTTTGTCTTTTCAATATGGAAGGGAGTAATGAAGAGTTTTGTTCTAGTGTACATGTCCGTATAGTATAAATATCATAACGCTCCTCTTCTTGTTCTACACCCTGCACTTTCAATTACCACCTGATTCATAATGAAGAATATTGCTATAACCATTGCCTTATTTGTTCAAAAAAAAAATGTCTGCTCAACAATAAAAATAACGCAATTAATGTTGTTTAGTCAAATGAAAGCTATTGCAACTGGTAGTGGTACCCCGCTGGTTCTATGTTCGTTTGGTCTTCAAGATTCTATTAAATAGACTAAGTATATCGCGCTTTTGTTGGTACAGTCGACCGCACCTCAGTGGTAATAAAAACTAGCATACGCGGGCCTCTAATTCTATTAACCTTTTAACCGCTTAGGTACGTCGGATTAATTCGACAAATATTTTCGGGTCCATTTCGCCAGGGTCGTATATTTACGACAAAATACCACAGCTCGTTTAATCTGCTTTTTTATTTAGGTAATTACGCAGTATTCTATTAGATATTCTTTTCGTTTTTTTTTTTAGGGCTTTGCACGACGTCTGATATGAAGTCGGACGGTTAAAAGGTTAAGGAGACTACATGACCTAAGCGCGTTCACTGTCCGACTGCATGGAAAAGAAAGAAAAGTGCGATAACACAACGCTGGTAATTTATTGCAAAATAAATGAAGCTATTAGGTATCTATTGTTTGGACTAAAGTATGAAAGCACTAGTGCTTTATTATGTTGCTTGTAAATTAATGTGACAAAAAATCAGAATGATTGTATGTTACATATTAATTACTAGGTATGGTTTTTATTGTGAAAAGAAAGTTTTTAGAGGTATCTTCAAGGTTTTTTTCTATCGTATCAAATTACTAGTATTATGTTTTCAACACATCTAACTGGCATATATCCTGAAGAATATCATATATATTCTTTTACTGTAGTCGATCTTAATATAATTTTAGGCATTAAAAAGCTTGCGTTTATGTCAGTCCCCTTAAAACTCTGTACTATGCTAGGCCAGATCAGGGTTAAAGTAAGTATAACCAACGGCATGCGGACTGCTGTACCTACCTACAGCTTATTTGATATTCCATCGTCTAATCATAAATTAAGATATTTGTTATTGACATATCCATGGGCGTACCCAGCTTCTGGCTTATGGGGGGGGGGGGGGGGGCAAGTCAGATTTTTTAGGTCAGATCGTCCGCGGCTGTTTTGTCATACACACTACGTCAACCCATTCCCTACCACTGGTAGACTCACTTGGTGTTGGAATCGCGGGGGTATGTGAGTTGGCCCCAGGTGTGTTCCTGGGAAACGCCAATATGACGAGGGCCCATTGGTCATGTCATGTCATGTTCGTTTGATAGAAAATGGGAGTAGATAGTTTTGGTTGGAGTATGCCATTACGGGCGAGGTCTCCCTTGTACACCTTGTGTGGACGCCAATATTGAATGTAATACACACTACACAAACACACCTACATAAAACATTAGTTATAAATTATGTAGTGTAGTGTGTAGAGCAAACAGCCGCAAATGATCCTGCTATAAACTCGTAGGTAGTTAAATAAATAAAAGTAAATTTGACTATGCATGCATTTTTACATGCGTGCATTTTGCCAGTGTCTCCTGCGCGGTTTATTTAAAAGTTAGAGCATAAGGCCCCGTTTACACTTTGATTAGTAATTAGGTGAGTTCATACATGTTCTGCGAGATTTCCAGGGCAGAGAGAGGCAGCTGCCCCCCCCCCCCCCTCCCGGGTACGCCCATGGACATACCTAAATAAAACCGCACATAAATCACGGTAAAGTTTAGCATGACACAGTGAACTAGTTAAAGACGCTTAAAATTTAATTACTACTTACTATGAAGTTTACTAGTAAAGCTATAAACCGAATAAGTAATAGTGGCTTGTCGAGCAATTCGTTAACAAGCAGTTAAACTAATGGTTACCTGTATGGCGTCACGAATCTTAATATAAGTGGATTGGAAGATTCAGATAAATAATATTTGTATAAAAAAGTGATTTGAGAGATTCAATTGATAAATAAAATTGTTTGTCAATACTTTTATAATATAATCTTACTAGTTTCCGCCCGCGGCTTCGCCCGCGAGGTATGTCGATAAAAACTATCCTATGTCCTTCCCCGGTATGCAATCTATCTCTCTGCCAAATTTTATCGAAATCCGACCAGAGGTTTAGGCGTGAAAAAGTAACATACCTACAGACAGACAGACAGACAGAGTTACTTTCGAATTTATAATATAATATAAATATGGAGAATAAAAATCTTGTGTCACAATGTTTGTTATCGAACTCCTCCGAAACAGCTTGTCCGATTTTTATAAAAAAAATTGGGTATATGGCCTACCAAATATACACAAAAAATATTATAAAAATCTTACACGTCGTTATCTTTAACAAATTTTAATTTTAAAAGTGTTTGTGCAAACCTAATTACAAAAATAAAATCATTTATCGTTTATCATTTTAGGTCTGAGAATAGGTCGTAGGCTATTTTTTATACCCCTAGGTGATAAGGGTGGCCCTCTCCAGATTTTTTTCCAGAGTTTGGAATCGAAACCGCGGGGCACAGCTGGTAATATATATAAAGAGAAAAGGTTTGAGTATTTGTTTTTGTCCACTTCACGCTAAAATGGGTAAATCGATTTTAATGAAATTTGGCACATGGGTAGACCATGACATGGATTAGGACGTAGAACATTTTTATCCGGATATTCCCACGGGATCAAGACTTATGCGGCCGAAACCTCGGGGCACAGGTATGTTGTAAAAAAATTAACCAAATACCTGTTCTTTCTAAAAAAATGCTGAAAAAAGAAAGGTATTTCTTACTTTCGTATTTAGAAAACCGAGTTTATTGAGAAAACTAGTTCATTTCGCCACTTAACGTATCGTTTGAGTGTCAATCTCGTTTTTACCCCACTTACTTACAAGGAGGGTAATGCGTTTTGTTGTGTTTCTATGGAAGAGATTTCTATCGTAATGATATTGGCCATTATGCGTGTCTTTTGTATACAAGAGCTCAAGCTATTTTACCTACTTTCCAAAAATATCTTCGTATATCTTTATAGCTTAACAAGAAGGAGAGATTTTTTTCCTAATTTATACCCCTCATCATCTGCCTAGCCTTTTCCCAACTATGTTGGGGTCGGCTTCCAGTCTAACCGGATGCAGCTGAATACCAGTATTTTACATGGAGCGACTGCCTATCTGACCTCCACAACCCAGTTACTGGGTAATACGATACCCCTTGGTAAGACTGGTTGTCAGGCTTTCGGGCTTCTGACTACCCGTAACGACGACGTAATTTATACCCCTATCATTGCTAAATAAACGTTATGGCTTTTTGCACTAGCTTAAGAAAAAGCTAATAAATCAATAAAAAAAAAAGAAATAAGTCCAGTTATACTTTAATTAATTATCTACTTATAAAATAATTAATTGTAAATAAATTAAGACTGTTCCATGGGTTTACTAGCCATTTCCAGTGACTAATGGAAACCTATTAAACCTCATGGAAAAAAAAAACTAATAAACTACTAATAAACTGCTCATTATAAAGCTATAAAACTCGTAATAAGTATTATTTAATGCCTGCTTCCCATGGATATTATTGAAATTACTTCAGTAGGCGTAATTATATTTCATATATATATTATATAACCTACCTACAACAGTACTTAGGTGTCAATCAATATGTCACGGTGAGTTTTATAATGAACCAGGTTTCCCATCGGCAAAGATTACGAACTTCAATACTTTCATCACCTATTTAAACCCTTTAGGGGATGAAAATTCAAATATCCTTCCTTAGTGTTCACTTTCCTTAAAAAAAAAACGACTTCCAAAAAAAACACTACAAAGTGAAAAATAACTTAAATATCAGTGACAGAAAGTTATTAAAACATCATCAAAAACAAAGTGTAAAAGAATCGTATTATTGAAGCTAGCTCAAAAACTACCCAAGCAAAGGTAATCAAATTTTTATGGGATCACCCCTGAGTACACCCTTGAGTACACCTTATCCATTAAAAAAAGAATTTTGCAAATCCCTCTGAAGAAGTTATGCCCGAACATAAAAAAAAAACATTATTATTATAGGAGAGTAATATAAATCGGTGTTCTGTGACATTATGCGATAATCCACGAGGGACCGCGGGCAAACTGGTATCGTCGCATGTAACACGAGATGCGAATCTCGTGTGTGCGGTGAGAAAATACGCGACTGCGGGACTCATTATCAAATTGACAGTTAGATGTCCGCAGAGAGAGGGTTAAGGGCATTTACTGGTTAACACGATGTCATGTGATATGTACCTAATAATTAAGGTAGGTATATTAGTACCCACTAATATTAGTAGTAATACATAACATAACATCGGATCCACAAATATTGGGATTGTTGGGATTGCTCGTTCCAGACAGAAGGTTACGGTTGGGACCGAGGGAGAAACTTTTTAAAGTTCCGGCAATCCGTACAAACTTATTAAAGTTTGCATAGTATCTCTCGGCGTTTGGACATATTTTCTTGCTCTTTGGCGGAATTCCAGAGGGTGACACTTGGTATGTTGTCCACTGTGTAACCTGTGCTTTTACCCAGACCCTTTACTTGGGACTAGACAATCCTTGACTACTTTTGTTAAATTGGGTCTTACCTTTTACAACAGTTGTATGTATGAATAAAATAAAAAATACATAAAATAAATAAATATATTTATTTATTAATATTAGTATTTATTTATTTTTTATTTTTTTAACATCTCGCCTGTTTTCTCTGATGGGTTAGGTAGATGTGTACAGATAGTACCTATAGGTATACGGTACACCCACATTTTGTCGGTAGGTGGCTGGCCTATTGCCATAAACGGGGAGACTCCAGGCTATTACTGAGAAATTCCTGATGGAAAAACCCTACAACACCATCTAATAAAATTTAACCAACTCAATATTCTATCTGAAACATTCTAAAAGGGCTGGGAAAAGATAAGTCTGAAACCTAAAAGGATTTTTTGTACACATATTCATATAAATTTTTTAACTTTTATGATTACAATTTAGGGTAAATAAAGACTGTCCATTAGATATATCGCTCTATCAAAGCGGTGATGACGTTAATTCGATTAATTCACGGTAGGCTCAGCATAATCAGCCTGTAATGTTCCCACTGCTGGACACAGCCTCTCTTAGACAGGGAGCGGGCTAAAATGTACTGACGCCAGCACATCAAGCTACTACAATCTGTCAAATTTCTTTAATACATTTTCAACTTTTTCGCTAAAGCATAAGGTTCAAAGTTGATTGGGAAAATTTGACAGTTTCGGGTAGCTTGATGTGCTGGCGTCTGTACCACGCGGGCCCAGTGCGGGTTGGTACATGTCATATCTTCGAATTTTTGGTACTAGGACATGTCGGTTTCCTCACGATGTTTTGCCTTCACCGTTTTGAGAGCCATTGCTCTCTTCACCATTGTAATTAAATTATTTACACAAAGTAAAGCGGCTGCCTGGGTTTAAACCCACGACCTACAAATAATTCGGAGCCGTTATCCCTGGGCTCCCACTGCTCTAAGTAGAGTCAGTCTTATGAAGAACAAAGTAGGTACCTAATGTAATGTTATAAATACGTGAAGTAACAGCTACTGTTTTATTTGTTTCATTATATCGTACTTTCACTTACAACGAGTTTAATGCACGCGAATGGAAAAGTGCTCTCATTTTTTACATAATCATTATTATAAAATGGAACTTCTTCTGAAATGATACGGTTTTAATACGACGTGCCATCAAATTGTCATTCTTGGTTTATCAAATTATTTGATTTAATTTGAAATGGAAACGGTAAAGTTTACTTGTTTTGTTCTACTTTTCAGAATTTAGATTCCATCACCACCCACACTTTTAAGGCTTATGAACGGACTTTAAAAGAGACTGTGACCTCTGAGTTAGTTTTGGCCTTTTTTCTCAGAATAGTCAGATAGGAAACGCCGACCTCATGTAGTTTAAAAAATATGGTTGACGTGTAAAAGTGTTTGTACACCTACTTACTACCACAAACCGTTGCCGTACGCAAAATTCGCGCATCGACGACGCCGTGGAGTTGCGGACACCAGTCCGTATTACCTACCAACAACTTATGTTGTTCCTTTAGTTATTAGCATAGGCCTCTACTAACATTAACTAAGAAAACTTATATCTATTTTCATTTAAATTATTTTCGGGCACTCCTAAATAATACTGTGTAGGTACCTAACTATTATTTATCTCAATGACCGAGTACTTTGTCAATACCAAAAAAATATTGCTTGATCGAAGCGATACGCCGCGAGGTGCCAATTTTTTTAAGTATTGTGCGCAAAATATCGAACTTTGTTTGAACATAATAAAACAAATAGTATAATACGGGGATATATGTAGATATTTGGTCTGATGAAATTTAATTAGCAGGCATACGATAATTGGTAAAACGTGACATCTTTTATTGACTCTCCGCGCAGACTTTATTGATACTTAAACGATTTTTTAAAACCGTTGCAATGAAAATAAAAATTTGCTAGGTCATTTGAGGATGCTAATTTTGGAAGAGTCGGTATTTAAATTACGGTTATTTAACCAAATACGATATTGATAATTTGAGCTTTTAAATAAATTTGAGATTTCGTATTAGATTTTTTATAGTCGCTACATCATTGTTTGGGCGTCCTCAATTCACTTCATAAGTCTTAGAATTTAATTGAAAATCGATAAGAAAGAGGAAAGACTACGATAGCTTAAGACTTTAACAATGATTAAATTAAATTGGTTTTGAAATGCGAAATTAAGTAAAGATAGGAAGAGACCATCAATTTATATTTATGTTAAATCCCTGATAATCGTTCTTCAGCAGCAGTCTCTACATTCAGCGCTTTCAATATTATTTCTAAGAAAATGAATCAATGGCTGACCTGACACTCAGTAATCATTGTAATAATTCCATTGTATGTTTTGTAGTGACAATCATATTTTTTTTGGTATGTACCTATTTTCTGGTGTAAGTACAATAAAGTATAGATAAATAAATAAACAATCAGTCCTAGTTCGGATATCGACTAATTAGGTACTGAACTTGCGATTGTGTTGTTTGTAATTTCAATAAGTACAGACGCCAGAACATCAACCTACTACAATCTGTCTTCTTTGATAGATTTTCAACTTTATCGCTAAAGTATAAGGTTCAAAGTTGATTGGGAAAATTTGACAGTTTCGGGTAGGTTGATGTGCTGGCGTCTGTACATACTTTATTACTAAACGTTTATGGATTTACTAAATAAATGACAATATTGTGTGTCTAAGTAGTCAGGAAAATTTGGTAATTGTTAAGCGAATTTACTACCAACTTAAATTGTCATTCAAATCACAACTGTCATTCTTTGACAGTTATATGAAATTCAATGCAATTCATCTGTTTGACAGTTTTGCACCTATACAGGGTGAAATTGAAAACATGCGACAAATCGAAATGGGAGATTTTACTCATCATTATGAACAACTTTTACTATGGGACCAAACCTGAAATCGCAAAAAAAAAATCAACTGTTTCCTACATTTATGTTCGCATAACTCGTCAAAATGTAGGGAACAGCTGTTTTTTTTTCGCGATTTCAGTTTTGGTCCCATAGTAAAAGTTGTTCATAATAATGAGTACAATCTCCCATTTCGATTTGTCGCATGTATTCAATTTCAACCTGTATATCCCTGAAGGGTTATGCAGAGGTGTACCTATAGCATTTTACGAATCTCCATACAAAACTGTCATACAGATGAAATTGCGTGTTAAGAATTGTTTTATGATTCTGCCAAAGTGGCCTTTTTAGGCCCCCTGGTCTTGCGCGGGACTTGCGTTTATATTATAACGCGTTTGTAGTTTCAAAATGTACTTATTTTAATATCAATGGTTTATGGCTGTACTACATAAAGCACATTATTGTGTGTAAACACTAAGGCCTATATCTTGACGATGCAGTAAACACGGTGACGCATTGCGGCAGGACGCCCGCCAACTGACAGGGTTCGATATCCTCCGCCGAAAACGGGAAAATATTGCCTTCCAGCCTCCCTTTCTTGTTTTATATGTACCGTCCTTTTATGTACTTTATAAAGGTTTTTGTACCTACTGTTATACATGGGAATACTCTTTTTGGAGTGGAAGTAATAATAATATGTCTGGTTTCTGTGGGTTAGTTCTGTTAAATAATCGATGGTGTTGACTTAAACCGTGTAACTTTATTTTGCTTTTACATTAAATGCCTTAATGAATGCCACAATGCATTACCTATTGTTATTGATGGACTCAAAATTACAAAAAGTTACAGCCACATATAAAACACAGTAGGTATGTAGGTATACAAGTACGTTTCAGGATAACAATCAGGTCATATTGAACTGTTATTTTTATCCTAAAATACACAAGCAAGTAAAATAAACAACATTCGAAAGTAGGTAAATACTCGAAGACGGAATGGAGTTACCAAAGGTGAGCCCACTTAAAAAACAAAAGAACATCCATTTTTAAAGAAACAAGCAGTTGATCCCAATAAGTCAGGCAAATAATGTTGATCAAACCATTCGGTTCCGTACACTCGCGTGACTGACGGTGCTTTCTTTGAATTTAAACGATTTCAGTCACTTAAATATAGGTTTTTGTTGTTCCAATAAAATTGTATCGAAACAATGGACTTGAATGGAAAATGGTATTCAAACTCAAACTCAAAGCTTTTATTTCAAATAAACTAATTACAGGCACTTTACAATTTTATTGTCAAGGGGTTGGTCAGTCAGAAAGATGAAGTTGCCCATTCCAAAGTGTAGTACCAATAGTAGGTAAAAGAACAGGCAAGAAACTGCTCAAGAAATTAAAGGTTATAGTGATTTTAGTACGTTACTGTCTGGGGCTGGGCTATATAGACATCCACCCTTTAAATGTCAACATCGGAATTGACATTAGAAATATTGACCTACCACGCGGTATTTGACCTACCACGTTTAAGATAGGATTTTGGTTGGAACTAATTACTTACCTACTTGACTTAATATTCTACACTGGTTCTCAAAGGTATACATACATATCACGACTGTGTTATGAATATTATGATATACATACCCTACCATAAGGAACCTTGTACTAAAAAATCATTGATTTTTATTCGCTTTATCACTTTTAGCAGTGTTTGTTTATTAATTGGCAATATTATTGTTATCACGTTTTCGGACTTGTTTACAAAGTCCTAGATTTTTTGCATTAGAAATCTTAAGAGACCGGAAACATTATGTAAAAAGGACGATTCCTTTTTACATAAATTTCCTGGTCTCGGGCAGGACTGACAATAGTTTACATACATAATATTTTTCAGTTTCTGTTCAAACGATTTAGTGCATGAATACGTGTGAGCTTTCTTATCCTCTGTCCGAGCTATCAGTTTTTTCGGGGACAAGTGACAGTACCACCATTAAAAACCACCTTCATTTACATTTTAATTTTATTTGCAGTCCATAATGTCTCAAGCCTTTCCCTTTTCCGCTTCGCGTTCCGAAGTGCAGCAAAAACTTCTTGAACGTGGGAAGTATCGGAACTTATAGCAGTACCTTACAGAACTGTTCCATTTGCGAGATGAATGTGTTCCACAATGTCACGCAGCGCACGAGCGTCACGTTCTAGCGTTTAATTTGTATCTAATGCGCCGGCCGGTGCCGTGTCAGTAAGCGTATCTTGATGCAGATATTTGAACTAGTATTGTTTGGTTATTGTTGTGTTTATGTCTTGTTTCTATTATCTTACAAATTGGTAGTGAATTAGTAATTTAATTGTCACGACTCGGTGTGTTCTTTAGTCAATAATGACACTTTGTGTTTATCCGGATGTTTTATTGTAAAATATTTTCTTATGATTTTTTGTATGAAGAGCGGGTATTGTCGTAAGAGATTTCATCAATATTATCAAGAGAGAACACGTGAGATGAAGTGTTCGAGGTGACGTCATCTTAATGTCTACCTACATTGTCCTAATTTCTGTCTAGATTAGCACAGGAAAATTTTGTAGCTTATAGCTTTATGACGCAGAATGTGGCGAGGTTATCTAAAATGAATGCAGCGAGCTTACCTCACAATCGTGGCCGGCTCGATCACTCGCGTGTTCGGAATCTTAATGACATGTTATTGTTTCTTTTACTCACATACTAATGTTTGTAAAGGAAAGTTCTGTGTGTTTGTATCTATAGATGATCTTACGAGTTACGATGATGGTGGATCTGATTGATATGTTATATTTGAAACCTTGACCCCTGTCATACAGGATTTATATTTATATTATATATTTATATATACTTTATTGTACACCAGAAAAAAACATAACAAAAAATACGATGACGGATGTCCTAGTTCAGGGGTCGAGACTACATTAATGTAACGTTTATTGAAGTATTTTGAAAAAAAAAATGCCTTGGACAAAGTAAGTACAAATGTATACCTACAGGGAAATAGGAATTTGTGCAAGAATCAAATCTACGAGTAATCGAGCAAAGGCCAAAGGAATCATAAACTCGATGTTGGAGAACAACTAAAACTACTTTTGAAGAATAACCTATTTTTGTCGGGAATCAATTCCGTTATTTTTCACAAATAAATAAAACCTATGTTACAGTTACCTAGGAATAAGAAAGTATACCGATACGGAAAGTAATCATCAAATTGAACACGTAAAACAATTTATAAAGAAAGAGTGTGCCAAGACTTAAATTTCTCGTTTCGAATACCGTTTGGTCTAATTTAACGAGAATTTAAAACAATGTGTAGAAAGTATTCCCTCCTGTTTCACTAGCAATAAAGGTTTTTACAAAAAAACACTGACAATCTTAAAATCGCTTTTATATGTTTTAAGTATTTAAGATTTTAATAACGTTCAAAGAAAAGATACAAACGCGTTTATTATTAAACATAATGTTTTCGCGAATTTTTTTTTCACAGATAGGCTTGAACTCATGTATGTACTTAGTAGATATTAAATATGATGATCAGTCCTTTAAGAACAGTAGTTTCTGTTAAAAAAGCCACATTTAGAGCTAAGGATAATGCTACAAAACATTATGTTATGGTCAACAAAAGTAATTGGGGGGATTTAATAATGCCTACCTACCTATCACTTTGGGGGCTGTCTTAACTTTGTGTCAGCATTTTCCGAGCACCCCTAAAGTATTCAGCAAAACTTCTAAGCAGTAAGTACGTACTCAAGTAGGTACTCAGATAAATAAACTATGTATCTACTGCAAACAACTACTGTAAGCAAGGCGTACGTGACATTGCGGATAAAGTGCAAGAGCGTCGTTTGAGATAGTTGAGCCATGTTGCACGTAAAGCGAGTACGTGCTAATGTGTGTTGTGGACTTGGGGCACAGATTTACCCCAACCGCAACGAACATGGGGGAGGAATGTTGACGAAGCGTTAGAGCTAAAAGTAGGACGGTAGCGAAAGAGCGAAGACGCAAAAAGCCATTTCGGGATTGCTATATTTTTTTAGTCTTTGAGACCTTCAATTGTTTTTTTAAAGACGTTTTGTTTTTCTTGGAGATTTGTTTCACGGGTTGATGAACGGACGACGATCGATGAATCATGCGAAACGGGGAATCCCCACTCATCGAGCTTTTCAAGGAAAAATAATATTGCAGCCTAATAAAGAATACGTCGAAGATATGATACGATCGATGTAATGCCACAACGTTTGCGAGGCCTTGGTTTTAACTGGGATCAATACAGTGTTAATTATTCATTCATAATTAGTTCTAGCAAGTGCTTGCCGGTTGTTCGTGTATGATTAAAGTGAAAAATAACGAAAGAAAGAAAAATTTGCTAAAAATATACGCAAAAAAACATGAACAGACAAAATTATTAAATTACATACAAAACAGACTCAGTTCAAATGATTGACGGTTATCAATCAGGACGAATCAGAACGCTTTTTCTTGGAAAACATAAAAAGTGCGAACCACGCAACACCGTAAAACTGAGCTCACGTTTATAAATCGTGAGTTTAATTCTAACTGCTTATTATATTAGCACGTCAGACAGTGCCGCGGGCAATGGCAGATTGGGAGGAACATTTTTTGTTCAAAATGGAATATAATCTTCGTTGTCCTAACTTAATCCATTGGGATGGGGTTTTTGTGAGTAGATCTTTAAAGTATCAACGTTTTCTTCTACGATATCATTTACTAATATAAATCTTAAATTTATTAATTCGCTGACAGACAACGCACAGCCTAAACAGCTGGGTCTAGACTTTAGAAGCATGAACTTTATCACAAGAGTTCCTTTTATAGCGAAAGTGAGCAATAAGGAAGGATTAAAAAAAAATTGCCGAAAGGGGTTAAATACGGGGATGAAACTCTGGATGGAAGTTTGGAATAAATAAAAATCATCTTATCGTGACAAAAATTACGATAAGAGGATTTTTATTTGTTATTTTCGATTTAAAGCCGGTTAAAGGTTACTGATGATTGGTGCTCAAGGGAGTCAGGTATCGTCGTCTTAAATTGATCAAATAATTAACACCTTCTTTGTATGTAGTTACGCCTTTTAGTGAGGCGCGAAATAACCTCACAAAGAAATAATGTAATCATTATGCGATGGTCAGAGTTGTACCTCTGTCAAGTCAACACTTCATAGCTCATTGTCATTGAATTTTAAGGTAGAAACACTAAGTATAATTTATAGTCCAGAGGGGTAGGTACCTAATTGCGTAACACACTAACAGTAGAATTATTATTTTGACATTTCAAGAACACTCATTGCGCTATTTACCTACGTTGTTGAGCAGTCCTTTTTTCTATGAAGCAATAGATTAGCAATATTGTTCAAAATGATTCAGATTTGTAATTCATAGTTTTTTGCGCAATTAGGGTGCTGCTCAGTAGGCTAAGCTACCAGCGTACGAATTTTTATCAGTCACATCAACAATTCATTTTTTTATAATTTTTGTCGTTAATATTAGTACAAATAAAATGAAGATAATCGTTTCTTCGTAACGTAAAGTGCAAAAGCCAAGTGGAGTAGGGAAAACTGCATATTTCGCAGTGAAGGCGATGAACTATCATCTTGTCAGCACTTTAGTTCTAGTGCGATACTGTGGGGTGATACTTGTGTATAGATATCTGTCCAGCCCTTCACACGATGGTCCACGCTTCTAAATAATTGTTTTCAGCCATCATCTACTGGAAGGGACAATTAAACTTATTGATGAAAGCTGTCGAGAGTGAATGAATAAATGAATGATGTGAGAGTGAATGGATTGATAGTGTGGAGTGGCTACTCCACACTAACAATCCATTCAATTGTTTGTAGCCACTATTAAACAACGTTGTTTGTAACTACGAACGAACGAAACAAAAGACCATCAGCTTAAATACTTTACCTAGGTACTTATCAAAATCTGCTCAGTCATGAACAAGAAGAACTCTCATCTTGAAAGAAAACCTTGTATCAACATTCTGATTGATCATTAAATGCTAAAATTCCCAAAAAACTTATCAAAGACTCGTGATGCCAAAATCATAGACAATAATTACTTCTTATTTGCGATCTAGACACAATTAAAAGATGCCATACAAAAAATAATAAACAATGATTATTCTCAATGTTTCCTTAACAAAATGTAGAGCAATGCCATTTTTTCCTTGGAGTGCAGTCTGACATTGCCGCATCATTGTCTTTGGCAATGAACCGTTATGACACGCACCCTCTATCAAAAAGTACTCTGTGCACGCACCTGACGCTGTCACTTGCATACAGATACGCAGTTTTATTTGACAGTTACTGTAGTAATGGTATGTGAAAATCGTTAACTGTTACTAAACACACTTACATGAGTTATTTTTATTAGTTAAGATTACTAGCCTTCCTTTTATGTATTTATAAATAGCCCACAACCTGAGCTGTCAGCGGCGTGGCAGTTATGGCTGACTGGTTTATATTTTGACTTGTTCTTTTCGTGTCGACCGACGCGACGGTACATTGGTTGATTATTATTACATTGTCTAAGCCAAGTAGTAGCCTCGTTGATTGTAGCATCAGTGGCATTCTTTAGGTCTTCAAAAGTTGCAAGTGAACGAAGACACTCCAGCAATTGACGAAAAAGAACAATTTCTATATAGTTCGTGCCAATTTTAAGTTCACGCGAGTAGTCAATTCTGAACAGCAATTTCAGGAATAAATCGTTATCGATAGTTACTACCAAGGATCGTCTTCACTATCAGCTGGCTATGGATATAGGTATCTCTTTTAAACGTTATACCGCAACGCTTACCAGTTACCACCCTAACCAATTACTTGCCGGCACAATCTGACTCCTTTAATTGCTTTAATTACAACTTGCACGGAAAGCTTATCTACAGCCCAGAGCGAACGCGAAGTGTGTTAAAATACTTATATGTTGTGTAATTGTGTTGCTTCAATATACAGTTAGAATTCTTTTCGAATTTACTGCATACAAAACATAAAACCATAATGAAAATACCATTAAATTCCGGATTGTTACTTTTTGCTTTTCAAATTCAGTTTTCGTGGACATCATTTCCGTTACGGCTTTTTTCCCCTACATCATGAATTATGTACATACGAGGTCCAATGTCAGTAATTTTCGATAATGATAATAAAAAGATAATAATGCCTGTTGGTCCTGTAATTTTGACGGTTTAGTTAGTAACAGAGTGAGTCAGTAAAATGATGGTCGCGTGGTCGTTGGTAGTCGCATGGTCACCGATCAGTCGGAATACCGTTATCTAATTATCACATGACTTGAAGACACAATGACGTTACGGAATTCAGAGTATGCATAATGACTAAGTAACGCATAGTTGGTAACTTTGTTATAGATAATTATAAAAGTAAATTTTAAAAAAGCATAATTATCATTATTATAGCTTCCTATTTTTGTTGATTCTTTCAAAACAGGTAGGTTACAGGAACCTAAAAGTTTTATTAAAAAACACACAATAATTATAAACTTACCGAGACATCAGCAAGCATAACAACATTTTCGAAATAGGTAAAATCGATATCCCTGATACTGGTACAGTTATTGGTAAAAAAGTTGAACATTTATGAGTACGACGACCATCGATTGTAGATGGATTGTGTGGGAAACAGCGTCGGGTTATAAAGCTCGCGTGTCGTGAACAAGCGTGGCGAATCTTCTTTTACTATGTTACTGGGTAAAATAAATGGCCTACAGAACATGGTAAAAATACCAAGTTTACTATAAATATTAAAAAGTCGATCCGATACATGAAAACGTCGATCGGTATATGTAAACGTCGATCCGGATTTATATCCATTAAACATCTTTTTCTTAAAGTAATGATCTTAAAATCTAAACATTTATAATGAAACCCACCCCCATGCAAATAAAACTAAAACACACAGATGGCACCTTAAATCTAAATTAGCTGCAATTGTTAGTAGGATTAATGAACAATTCCAAAGATACCCAACACTCAACAGTAACTGTTACAGTCACAAACACGTCTACAGCACCCCAAGTGTATGCAGTGTAGTTATCGAGTTAACGCGACGATTGTGCTTGCGTAGAATATCACAATTGTAACGTAACTTGCCCTCTACTTAAAGATGCAAGTAGATTGCGGTCGATCGACCGGTCCATATTGAGCACCTCAAAACATAAACAACCATGCATATCGACAATCGATTGGTATTTATTTTGAAAATAGATTGCATGGTTTGATCAATTTCACACCATCGATCGATGTTAAATATAAACAGTCGACGTCGATCGACGATACTGTAAACGTTCTGCCATGCACCACACTGGATCGATAAGAGTGGTCGATGCCATCGGTCAACCGCAATCTAGTCACGCCTTAACGTACACTGGAGGCACAGGTGCTCAGTGGCTCTCCCATCGACAGGGATGAGTAATTTGTTTGTTAGTCGTGCACAGCCGTCTTTAGACCTTTGCATGTTTTTTTTTAATTCTGTAAGTAAAGCGTGGGGTGCGGTGTTGGCTTGGGCAAACAGCGGGAACGAAAGTGACGTTGACGGGACGCGGACGTGACGCGTTCTAGGCGAGACTCTTTAGAATAAATTAATTCATTTAATCGCACGGAATCGTAATGCGTTTCATGAATTCGTCACTGTCTCATGGTTGGCTGACTGTACATTATGGTACATTTTATTCCTTTTTGTTCTTAGTAAAGTGTTAATAGCAAGAATATGTCACTGTAGCGTCCAGAAAACGTTTAAAGAGCCCGCAGCGTGCCTTCGCCGTTGGCTCGGCTTGGTGTATGCGACAACTTTGTTTACCTTTGTCCTGGAAATAGTAGGTGAAGTTATCGCGGAAATAGGCGCGAAATATGTTCCATTAATTTTATAGAAGTCGCTCTGCAAAAGAAGAAATTTGACCTGAATTCATTTTCGTTTGTTTCGGGTCAATTTGGGTGCCAGGACTTTGTTGCAATTATATTTTGAATTGCTATTTTTAATGTTTTATTTAAGAATTTAGGTTTTTTTTATCAATTAAATTTTAATTAGCAACTCGTGTAAGGAATTTAAAATTATGTGTAAATTTATGGTCGTGAACGAATATTATTAGGTATCTTTCGGTAACAAAATGAGAAGTAATAATTCACTTATTGTTATTTACTCAAGTTTGATCCTGCAAAATCAATTATCTAAGAAGCTTTAAACTCACTTTAATGTTTCGGTTTTGGTTGATTGATATATTTATTGTGTTTTGAGATGAATACATTTTTTTTTATCGTAACATTTGAGATGGAAGAGTTCGTGACATTTTACTGTTGTTCGACTAATTTAAAGTTTGCATTTTCTTGGAAAATGTGTTACACTCGTTTCGTGCATAAAGTCGTGTTTTTTAGTCAAAAAGTGGCGTGGGGGTTAATTTTGTTAAAGGCACTATGCAGACCGGCGTACATTGCCCCTCCCCTAGACAACGTTAATGTCTACAAATTCAAAAAGGACTTGAAATTAACGTGATCTAGGGTTGTCAAACACACATTAAGCTTAATAAGTCAAAGTACTAACCTCTTGATAGAATACTCTTTTAGAACTGTAGGTAAGGTTGTACTGCTGGTCCGCCACCATCAGTAGAATCGTGAAGGGAAGCAGGAAAGCCGCAGCGGCGAGGAAGGCAACGCAGCGCCCTAACCGCATCATGCTGACGTTCCTACGACCTACCACCATCGTGAAACTACGTGGCAACCCTGAGCGCGCTTCCAATTGTCTTCACGCACTTCATTTGTTTTTCCAACTGCGGCTTAAAGCAACACCTGCAAAAAAAAAGATACGGAAGTGAGTATTCTGTAAGTATACCTACCTACTTGTTTTAGTTTTCAAGGATAACTATCGAATTGCAGCTAGAATCAAAACTATTTTCTTGTAAATTTTGACGTGCATTTTATGTGCCTATTTGAAATTAATGTTTTCACTTTGACTTTGGTTGGTTTTAATTGAATTTGGCAGAGGAGTAATTAGGTACGGTAGCGGTCATTAATGCATTAGAACCGTAAAGATTGTTTTGCTGTGAACACGCGGTACAAGCACAAAATATATGTGTATAAGTGATGTACCTACCTACACCTCAAAATTCATACATTGGTGTCGAGCGAAACAAAAAACATAATTATCTTTTTTCACACACGCAGCGTACGTTATTATTACGTATGAAAAAAAAAATACAGTGTTATAATAGTCCCGATAGCCGACAGCGTAAAGTACCTAACCTACTGGATAAAGAAACACATAGGTCTGGGTTCCAATCTCGAAGTGGGATTTTATTTTTCGTTCTAGCAATTATCTTCATCTGTTCTTTAATTATTCGATAAATTAATAAACGAGAATAATAATATAATAATTGTTTTTATTATTACCTATATAGTTATTGAAACTTGGGATTAAGGATCAAAATGTTTTATAAGTGATTACAAAATGTTTATTCGTTATAATTTTATAAAGTAAGTATACATAAATAAACTGCTAGTTTAGGACTTAAAGCTTAAGCATTCATTTTCATCACGAAAAGAAGTTTGGAACTAACTAAACCTTAAAATAATTAATATTGCAAATATGTCATAATATAATTTTATTATTACTATAATCAATTTATAATTTAATATAAACGTTCTTGTTTATGATTTTCAATCAAATATGGTTTCAGAGCTGGTTGTCGTTTGCACGGCGAACGGTTCGTAAAGACGTGTCGAATAATTCGGGGAAATAACCACATGTTTCGTATTCACTGACCAGCTAGGGCCTTCCACTACGCTTTCGACTGGCAAGGCTACCCTCTTCCTCCGCCTCACAGTAGGTAATTTCTCTAAAACAAAAAAGGAGTACTGTTGGGCTTATACTAGTAAAATATGAATAATACCTACGATTTAGAAACAAAATTATTATGAAAATAGAAATGTTATTTTCATAGATAAAATAATGTTATGTTGATCATTTAAAATGTAGGACTTCGAAATTATATTTTTCTCTTCTATTCAGACCTTATAATACATTAAAAAAATAACTACAAGGATGAGCAATTCTATTTTAATAAAATAAATGTTTGACAAAATAATTAAATCATAATAGGTACTCACATTCAGTCCGGTTTCTTATGATATTTATGTTATATTAAGTCCACTTTTACGCAGCGCAATAAAATTACTTTCATTTCAATATTCAAATTTGCTTGCATTTTAAAAGGAACTACAACACGGCTAATAGATAGAACACACGTCGCTAACCCACAATAAACAACCAATTAACAACGTTATATTTTAATCGCGGTGAATGACTCTGTCTACCATAGAATTTATTTATACATATAAATTTCTGTGGGTATAATCATAAAGTTTTACGAATTAAGCGCACAAGACGAACATTACCGGGCGTTCTCAGTGTCCGATGTCGATACCGAACTATCGTGTATGTCGTATTCCATCACCGAACTACTGAGAACGCCCGTACATGACAAGAAACTATATAGTCAAAAGCGTGATTGTTCGAAGTAATTATTAAAACATTAATAAAACTATCACCGCGCGTGAGATTCGAATTCGAAAACACGGCTCGATACGCAGGACGCGCTTACCCAAATATGATAAGTGCTAACCTCTAAGCTATTATGCCATATACTGTGGTGGTTGAATTTATTAAATACAATCAGTTGCAAACGAATGTGAGTGTGTGTGTCTATAGTAGATAAATTACTAATTAAAAGAAGGTCGTAAGTAAAACCAAAGTGTCAATCTTGTGTTAAGCTTTGTGAAATTGCTAATCCAGTTATGACCGTGACCATACCTAGAAAATATACTTTCTTTCCAAAAAATATTGACTTCAACTATGAACGGAGCCCACAAGGAACAGTTAGATTGAGTCAAATTAGGATCGATTTCACAGTACCTATGTTTAGCGGTTTGTTTAACTCTTTTCTTCATAATTTAGCGCTCGTGGGCACGAATACACAACATGTCGGCAAAATGTGAAAAGTAAATCAACCAAAAAACAACTGAAAGCGCACGCAACGTAGTTCGTTCACACTCGATTATTAAATTAAGTTATTACTAATCGACCGATGTCTCGAGAAATGTGTCAAAAGTGGCGATATATCGTTCACACACACATAATTTACAATGGGTGTAGGCGCTAGACGGTAATTATGCTACGGAAACTATTTTTCACCGCCTAGCTCTACGTTATGGTCATAAAATTTGTACGCTTTACATCATCAGTCTTTTAAACATTTCCTAACACACGTTCACCTTTGGAGAAAGAATGTTGGCTTATTATTCATCAAAGAAGTTCTGTACATCGAAGGTTCTTTATAGGTAGGTTTATTGATGTTCTTGAATTCAAAAAGTGTTAACATTTACGTACTTATATGTTTTTCAATTTAAACTGACAAATTATCACGTGCTTAAGTATGTTTGGATTACTTCAAGGAATGTTTACATAACAAATTTCAAGTGTTATCTATCCTACTTGTCGTCGAAATATTGTCAACAAACCAAGATTAGCATTCGTCCTAAATAATGAACACATGACCGCGACTTACAAGTTGTAGTTCGTGGGTTCGAACCCAGACAGGGGCTTTACTTTGTGTAAATTATTTCATCATCGTTCAAACCGTTCAAAAACCAAAAAATCGAAGATTGACATCTACCAACCAGCACTGTCCCCGAGTGGTGGATTACGGCCCACTTCCTCTCACCGACATCGCCTGTGTCCCAGCAGTGGGAACATTACAGGCTGATTATGCAATGAACACATAGTATACAATCATTTTTATAGTTTTAACGTGAGTTGTCACTAAGTATCTACTGCGAGATTGCATACTCCATCATTACTAACAATACGTAGGGTATGTAGGACCTGACAAAGTAGGTGACTAGGTGTCTGTATATTCAACAGATTCATTGACACCAGAGAGTCGAGTGCGCCAAATAAAACTGTAACAGTTCTAAATTTAGATAATCACCACGGATGTTGGTCATTGAAGAAGTACGGCACTTTTCATTATAAACGCAGCCGCCACTTTGTTTCTAATGTCACGGTTAATGGCGTGACAAAAGAGAACAGTGCACAAACTGGAAAAATCAGTAGTACAAAAAATAATTATGTAATGAACATTACTGCCATGTTTGACTCTAATGAAATTTATGAACAGTCAGTATGAGGACCTATAATACTAAAGGAAAATTTTTCGTCTAAGGAGACCATAGATCAGCTGGAGCTGTAAACTCGATCTAACAATGTTGAAATTCAATGCTTACCTGACAAGAAACACGAAAATGTATTTAATATTTTGTCAGAAATCTTTTAAAGTGGCTGGATGTGTCGTGGAAAACAGAGATATTTTGCTTTGTACCAGGTTTGCCAAAACTCAACCCTAATAATATCAGACCACGTTCAATAGCAGTACTTTCAGCAGGCTTTTAGCAGGCTTTCCCTCGACTTCGTGATCAATTCCTGGCGTCTATTATTAATTGTTTTAAACACGATAAGGACAATAAACTGAACAGCGTGCATCTCGGCTACTATGGGCCAAAAACAGCAATTTTCGTGACTGAACATCTGTCTCTGAGCTCTGTGCGCTACCGTTAGGATCAAAGCCAGAGAACTTGGTTATTTTGTGTGGATTCGAGATGGTAGAATTTTTATGCGTAAAGTACAAGAATCGGAGCACATCACACTTAGTTTTCGTTGTTATTTTTTGTAGTCGTGGCATTGGCATTCATAGTTAAAATACTACCAAAACACAAGAGATCTGCGCACGAAGACTCATAATTATCTTTAGAGAACTATGACATTGTTGTATTGACTAAAACGGCTGAATAGTAGTATTCTAAGCACGGAGCTTTTTGACGAAAGATATTTACCCCCTCACTAATATACGTTGTATAGCGTCTGTACCTATAGTTACACAACGGTTTGTCTTTTTCTTTCGAAAGTGAAATTACTGAAAGAAATGTGAAATCGGTGTGTAACTATTCATCTGACATAATACGTTTATTAGTAAGGGGGCTATAGTTTACAGAAGAGATAGAGATGGTAGGAAAAAGGATAGAGGTGCAATGGTGGTTCACTGGGAAAGCCAATGTGAGAATCTTTGGATAACTATTGAGTTATCGTTTATGAAATCTTTCCGTCGAATCTCTGTGCGCAGTCTATTTGCCACCACCCTCTGTGTTACGTACCTTGGACAATTTTTTGGACTGTTGTAATGTGATACTTGAACAGACAGACTTGCACGCCTTTAATGTCGGTGGTTTTAATCACATGCATAAATTGACACAACTTAACAGCATTATGATTGTGTCTGGACGAATATTAAACCTTGCGCTAATATCATTCGTGGATCTTTGAGAGTCGTTACGGGTCGTCAGAAGCCCGAAAGTCTGACAACCAGTCTTCCTAAGGGGTATTGTATTACCCAGTAACTGGGTTGTGGAGGTCAGATAGGCCGTCTCTCCATGTAAAATACTGGTATTCAGCTGCATCCGGTTTGACTGGAAGCCGACCCCAACATAGTTGGAAAGAGGCTAGGCAGATGATGAATCTCTTTATTATATAATAGATATTCAATTATAGACCCATTTTAAATTGCCAAATGATTTAATAATTTAAAATTAAAATAACAATAATTGCAAGAAAAGCGACATTAATTTCTGTTCCACAAAATTCTGTCGAGCAATTTACGGAAGCAATTTTTTTTTTCAACATTATTTCGGCCAATTTACAGAAGCAATTATTTTTTCAATTTGTTTCTATTTAGTTAAACTGTGTAGAATAGTAAGTTAGTACCTATAATCGTTGGTCATTTGAACTGATTTATGTAATTTGATAGAATCACATACGATTACCACTAATGTGAATAGTCATTGTCAGTAGGTAATGATGGTGGTACCTACTGTATAAGTATGTATAATGGTTTCCATACAAATAAGCTTACCAAATACGTTTCAGGCCTACCTATGTTCTATTCTATTTGATGAAAACATGCTTCAATAGAAATCCATGAGCTTATTTTTTAGAACAAATGGCTATAATCCGTATGTACCTATGTGTGGTATGTACTCGTAAGTTCGTCAAGATGAGTTATTCCGGTCTGCATACCTACCACGAGCTCTTAACGCACTCCACTTTAGGACCTAAACGGAACTGTTCTGTTAATTCGTACCTTGACGTCAGTTTAACGATTCAATTTAGGCCGTGCCATCTGGATACCTACCACGAGCTCTTAACGCAATGAGCGTTAAGAGCTCTTGAGCACTTTCAACGATCCAAATGCCGCTGAGCGTATTGGATGTCATGGTACGACTGTGAACGATGCAGTTTAAGAACCTAAACTGAAATGTCTTGCTTTTGAATAGTTTTTAAATAGATCATGGTAGGCCTCCTGATCACAATATGGCCATTTCTACGATCGGACGACGACACATATACCTATTTTACATATAGTCTACATGGGCTGCGCTGGTTATAGTTACGGACGTAATCATACGCCAAATATCGCACACAATAGGTACATCTAGTTAACCTTCGAAGTTTTGAAGCTGTAGATCCATAGGTAGTCTCGTCCATTTTTCAATTACGCAGTATGACTAAACAATACTTTTGTCCATCGACACAGAGCGCTAATGTCCTGCAAATCATCGCGTAATAATGTGATTCGGTTTCGCACAAAAAACACAAAAAAGCTTTTTAAAAGCATAACAGGATCGCCATGATTTATGACATCAAAGTTAACGATGTCCTCGCAGTTTTTGTCCTTATTTATATTTAATTTTTTTAAAGGCCATGGTGTAAATTAGGCACCAAAGTGTTCCTGGAAGAGCAGTTAATTGTAAACTGAAAGGTCTGCGAAACATTTTAGTAAAACGTCTGCGTTTAGAGACAATTTTTGTATTCATTTAGTTATGGTTAGGAAGCATTAGGCGGTCAAAGGAACCTTTTTGGGGGCTGCACTTCATGTAAAGAAAGTTTTTATTGTGTAGTTAAAGATCGTTTACTGTAAACCTGCACGCTCCTCCACTAAAATTTGTGCACAGACGCCAGCACATCAACCTACTACAATCTGTCAAATTTTCCCAATCAACTTTGAACCTTTGCTTTAGCGATAAAGTTGAAAATCTATTAAAAAAATTGACAGAATGTAGTAGGTTGATGTGCTGGCGTCTGTACATAGAAACATTTGAAAAATGTATGAAACAACAGAATTGTATTAACAGAATTTTCAAAAAAGCAAAAACAATATGGCCGAGCCTTTTTCCAATTATGTTGGGGTCAGTTTCCAGTATAACCGCATGCAGTTGGAGATCAGTATTTTACATGGAGCGACTGCTGGGTACCACGATACCCCTTAGTAAGACTGGTCAGACATTTAGGTTTCTGACCACCCGTATCGACTGTCACAAATAAGTATGTACACTTTAATACAACCAATAATAAACTGCAGTTAGCTTATTTAACTGCTCCCCAGTAAATATAAGCGCATAGGCATCACATTTCATAAAATTACAGTTAAGTTAACATAAATTGATACACATACCGTACCGGTTTGATCGACGACACGTTAGGCTGGTCGGAAAATCAATAAAGAACTGGGATATCCAGTAAAGCCGCACTTGTTTTAAACGTAACCTTTGATAGAGATTGTATGTGCTGGTAGGTATTATTAATTAACAAAGAATCAATAGGAAAAACTCTCAAGATTGTCTTTAGAAAGCCAGTGAACTCCTAGGAGGATAACAATAGCTGTCAAACTGTAAACAGATATTTCCTGAACTTTATTCATTATATTTTTATATACTTATTTACATTTAACACACTATAGGTCCGTCATATCTATATAAGGAAAAGGTAGGATTTTTTATATTTTTTTACTAGCTTCCGCCCGCGTCTTCACCCACGTGGTATGTTCATAAAATAGCCAATGTCCATCCCTATAGTTCAAAGTATCCTCATACAAAATTTCATCAAAATCGGTCCCGCCATTTCGGAGAAGAACCGAAAGAAATAGACAGACAGACAAAGAAACATTTAAAAAATCATTTCTTTGTTATAAGTACAGACGCACATCAAGCTACTACAATCTGTCAAACTTTAATAAAATTTCAACTTTGTCGCTAAAGCATTAGTTTAAAAGTTGATTGGGAAAATTTGACGGTTTCGGGTAGCTTGGTGTGCAGGCTGGCTGTGCGGCTTGAGATTCATTAGAAAACCAGCGTCAGACAGCATTGGTCTGACATTAATGCTAAAATGAACCTTTTTGGCGCAGCCGTGAAGCACACACTATTTTTGTTTGAAAAAATATTTTTATTTTGTATTTTTGTGTTTTACGAGTTGTGTCCAAATAAACTTCTTTTTTTCTTTCTTTCTTTCTGGCGTTTGTACCTAATGTTTAGTAAAAAGCTGTAATTTTGACATTTCAAACAGAAACTTAAATTTTATTTAGATATTTGTATATTACAATATTAAATATTTTTAGAAGGGCTAGGTAATAATGGGACAGGTGTTTTAGTCATCTGTAATTGATTACAGATGACTAAAACACCTGTCTACCTACCTACGTTTGTACCTATTTCCCAACAAACAATTGTACTGTGAAATGGAATAAGAAATGAAAATCGTAAATGTTTATAACCCAGAATTACCCATTCCACTTTGCAAAAAATCCAGAGAGCCTGTGGAATAAGCAATTTAATTTTTAAGGGATTATCCACCTTAGGTCGAGGAAAATTGGTTTTGCTGCGGAGCCATTTATTGCATGACCTCCGCATTCTCTAGAAAATAGCTTTGAGATTACAACTCGATATTATGTAACAGTACCTAATAAATGTACTTATATTGTATTAACGGACAGGAAAACCAGAAACATAGAACAGTGGTGGCCCAGGTGGTATCGGCTCCGACTAACGAGTTGTAGGTCGTGAGTTACAGGCACTCACTTTACTTTGTGTAAATAATTTCGTCACCACTGCTCTCAAAACGATGAAGGAAAATATCGTGAGGAAACCAACATTTCCTAAAACTAAAAATTCGAAGACACGTGACATATAGCACCCGCATCCAGAATCCGCACTGGGCCCGCGTGGTGAATTACAGCCCCACCCCCTCTCGAAGAGTTCATTTTCATTTTAGAAGTAGTCCTAAAATGTGCGTGATTATGAATCCGGATAAAAGTATTCTGTGTACCTACCCATTAATTCAGGACATGGACATAAACACTTTAAGTGCTATGATATCTCCATGGTAACAACCATCTTCAAAAGTTTACATCCGTACCTACATAATGAGGCGAACATAACTCTATCTGTGTCTCTGTTACCTTTTCAGATGAAATTTGCAACACGGATAAACCATGACCTGGATATACTTATCATTCCGGTAGTACAGTCGAACAAGCTATTTGGTATACAGGCAAAAATATTCATCTTTCCACTACACTGCCAATAATTAGTTTTATTTTGTGCGTTATAACTTTTCAGCTTATGGCATCCTTAATAGAGTGGTTTAAAATAATTGACTACTCAGCACACTCACACCATTTTTTTAAAGTAGTTGCATGTTAGCTGCCTATATACCAAATAGCTTGTTCGACCGTACGATCCCGTGGAACATTTTCCGACCTCAACGCCGCCATCTAAAACTATTTTATAAAAATAAGGATTTTTCTGGCTCGTGGTCCCTGCAATTGCTAAAAACTGCCTGAAGCCATCACTAAACTATGTACTTATTTATGTTAAATTAATAAACGTGTCCAAATAATTAACTTAACTTTTCGACAAAGATAAGATAAAGGGACGTACTACGTATATTTAAAACAGGTTTCTTAAGGCAATACAAAAACCTAATGGTTAAAAGTAAAACAAGAAAATATATCACGTTATCATAAACCTGGATAACGATCACAAATTCATTCACAACTAATTTTCACATTACTTTATTGCTAATGTTTCATGCATAAACCATTACAGTACACTGACGAGCTCATTGCGTGATCAAGTATGTTATTGTCGATACAATCTATGTACATATATATCGCGAATTAGGTCCATGTACTTAGTCGGTCGTGACATCTTTGAATAACTACCCAAAGTAGGTCATATTTTATTGTTGATGCTGACAAATGTGTGCATTGCACTTCTTTCCTCAAAAGATCTTGTGCATGGTCCTAATCTGCATGGACCAAGATTACCTATATTTGTACTTTAAAAGAGACTGACCTCTTAGTTAATTTTAATATTTCTTCTCGGGGACATCGAACTCATAGCTAGTTTTAAAACATAACTTATTTTTGACGTGTAAAAGTGTTTTTTTTTAACAAATTTACAGAATTTATTATCTTTTATCAGTACAGGAATGGAAAACAAGGATTTTGGCATTACTAAAGTTGACTGCAAATGTTATTATTGTAACAATTACGCTAGGAACGAATGGCAGATCGTTTACATAATCTAATTCGTTCTGCCTCCTCGTACAATATTCAGGTCGGGTAAATTGCAGGGGCTCGCACAATATGTGGGTGTCTGTTTCCCGGGAAATGGTCTGGCATTTTAAATTTTCAACGTCATCAGATCTTTGGGATTTGAAATGGCTTGCAGTGTAAAGTGTAACCAGCATTTTTAAGCTGGCCAAACTTTTGTCATATTATAGAATAAAGCAAACATGGGGTTTATGTACCTACTTATCAGATTTGTTTTTAAATCGATTACTTTATCAGCTTTCAAAAGGCAAGGAGGATTGCAGGCAAAAGGCTTTTATTCAGATTTCTGACTTCCCGTTATGATGATCAAAGGTATAAAGTATATTATTATGTATCCGACAGGTTAATTTGCTTTTTGCGAAGCCCGGAGATGTTCTTAACAATATCATCAGGTTCAGTTTCTTAAACCTTACGGAGACTCGCGTAAAACTCTAATACATTGAACTTTTTTATAGTCCGTGAACGTCCGTTACTAAACAAAGGCTTCCGGCGGACGACGTTACGGAATGACAATGCCATAATCTTGACATGTTTTTGCCATTTGTTTGTGTGATGAGACTGCGACTAGATTTTGAACGTTTTAAATTACGAGAATTGGCCTTCAGGTCAAAAGTAACATCTTCCGTGATGAAGCCTTTAGGTACGAACTTTCTTATCCTAAGGCTCAATCAGATCGTGTCCTAAGATTATATCCATTAAATACACACGGAAGAGACTAGCCAACCGAATACAATACAAGATAATTATCACACCTCATAACATGTCAATATGATTAGCATTCTGACACGAAGCGCTTTAGGGCAAAGCGCAATTAAACTGATCTCACACGTCGAGGCACGTTCGAGTTACATAGAGGTATAAAAACAATACAATTATCACACCAATTTATAAGATAGAATTAGTTGTGACTTGTGATATTACGGAGCAGTAAGTGAGATGTCGCTTCCAACCTTTTGTAGCTCTATGGTGAATGTAAGTACCACCTTGCGCGTACACTCGCAGTAAAAACTAAATAGGGTTACCTACCTCTAATTATTGTTTGCCTAATTATAATAAAGTATTTGAACATACTTTAACCGTTATTTAAACATTCTTAAGCTTTGCATACGATACGTAATTGTTGTGAAATACTTAATAATACACCCGTTTATAGTTTTATAAACAACTAGCTTCTGCCCGCGACTTCATCCGCGTGACATTTTGCCCTCCCCCCATTCGCCCTCTTTGGAGTGGAATTTCGAAAAAACCTTTCTTAGTGGATACCTATATAGGTACACTTCACAAAGAACACACTCTCCAGAAATGTCTTTACATGACCAGCGTTTTAGCTGTGCATTGATATAATCAGTCAGACAGGATCACAGGACTTTGAGTTTTATATTAGATTATAAAAGTAAACCTAAGTACCTACCTAATTAAAAAAAGAACTCAATAACAGAAAATAAAACACCTACCTACCTAAATAAACCTATTTCTGATGATAACTAATCTAAACTCAATAAATAAGCAAAATCCCTAAAAACTAATATCTATACGAATGACTAATCCTACCTAACAGATTTATAAAATAACCTACTATCACTACGTACACTATCAAATATACTACCCATTTAAAGTATAGATTTGTAATTTGAACGAATATTTAAACACTACCAAAACAACTAATACCTATTTTATAAAATAACAACAAAAGAAATTCAAATAAACTATTTAAAGACTAAAAGTCGCGCTGATAAGCACGGTTTGTTAATATCAATTATTATCTGTCAATAAGGTCGAACGCTCTGAACGCATCAACAGCCAAATATTGAATGAGCTCGCGCTTTTTTTTTTTGGCATGACCACTCGCAGTTTCAACTCGCTAAGGTTGCCCGGACCTCCCGCCTTTTTATTATACCCTACCGCCACGACCCGCGTCGAGCGCGGCAACCGTTACACAAAAATAATCCTTATGGCAGGATTCAGTATTCACGCGCGACGGCGCGGTGGCTTATTAGCGTATTTCATGTATAAATATGGTGTTTCTATACCGATTACTATGATTCTTTTTTTATTGAATAGGTAATAATATTAACTTCTTTTAATTAGGGATGAGTGAGAGTATTATAAACGTAAGAGTAAACAAATATAATCAGAAAGCTCCGAACTGCTAAGCTATCGGGACTTACACGTGTTATTGTGAGCCAACCATAAAAGATAGACCTATGCTGTTGTGGGATATTTTTTAGATAATTTTATGTCGAACATTTCCGTCATAAATGATTTCTATGTAGCTTTAACCATTAAGGCTGCACACGCGACGGAAGCTTAAAAAATGGAGCAACTTCTCCCGTTTTCCCAACATTTCCTTTCACTGCTCTGCTCCTATTCATTCTAGCGTGATGAAAAGTATACTATAACCTCCCCAGGAGTATGAAGAATAATTGTACCAAGTTTCGTTAAAATCCGTCGAGTAGTTTTTGTTTCTATAAGGAACATAGAGACAGACAGACAGACAGACAGACAGACAGACAAAAATTTTACTGATTGCATTTTTGGCATCAGTATCGATCACTAATTACCCCCTGATAGTTATTTTGAATATATATATCATGTACAGAATTGACCTCTCTACAGATTTATTATAAGTATAGACTAGCTGCGCCCCGCGGTTTCATAAGTTTTGATACCGTGGGAATATCGGAATAAAAGTATCCTGTCTTAATATAGGTTATGGTCTATGCCAAATTTCATCCAAATCCGTTCAGCCGTTTTATCGTGAAAACAAACATGCAAAAAATCAAATCTTTTCTCGTTATAATATTAGGTACTTTAGATTAAAGCACCAACCTCATTAAACTAACCAAGGCATTTAAATTAAACGAACTAACCGACCAATTCCCGAAGTACTTGCATGAATCATTACTGTTTTAATATTACTTATTAGTACCTTTTTGTGTTAGTGTTCTATACTTACGTGATGCGTCATGTTCACCGCAAATAAACGTATTGTCTTTATTTCTTTTTCTTGTGGATATCCTCATGTATAAATTGGATACCCTCCGTCTGGGGAAAACGAAGGGTTATGTCGGACTCCTACTGGCTAAACCCATCCCACGAACTACAATATCTCCCGATCCGGAATTAACGCACATCACCAAACACCCCAATAAAAGTATTATGATAATAAACACTGAATGTTTTTAATATAAAGTTTAAAAATTTTTTTTTTTGCTAAATTGTGGTCACATTATAAATCTACGCACGCACACATTCGCTTACGTATGAGGATCTAGAGTAGTAGGTACTTCCTCCATTTTGGTTCGTTTTAGCTGTACAGTTTACGTAGCTTTAATTATTTTTGGCATAACAAATTACCTACCTGTATTAAAATGACAGAAATTAACTCAGTAATCGATGTTGAACAAACTACATTCATAATATGCATTAATTCAGTTAAACATTGTCTAAGTACCTAAGTACTTGAAAATAGTACTTTTGTCTAACAATTATGAATGCTTTTGAAATATAATCGCCACTAAAATGCAGTCATAAAGTTTCTATCGAATAGATCGATTCAATTATTCGTTGTCTCAGTAAAACTCGTTGGACTTAATCGAATTGGTTCGCCGCTCCGTCTTCCAGATACTGATCATGACATTATGATGGCAAATTAGCTGAATAACGCAATAAAGCCGCAGGCATCGCCCTAAGAGTATATTACACCATAATAAAAGAATATAATGAGGGTGACTACGAACATTTTTATTGTACCGAGAACACATAAGAAGTGTAACTATGTTATGCCTATGTAATTAATTTTTACGACATTAGTATTGTAGAAAGTTTATTTATCAAATAGCAATGTTATTATGGAGACGGAAGATGTTTTAGTTCAAATAGCTGTAGTTATCACCTCTGGAGCAAAGGTTGGAAATGTGAATTCAGCTGATAAGATTGCTATACCTACTTCCTCAGATGAGAATGTGTTATGGTTATCTTGTACCAGTATTTACTGGTTTGACACAACTGACCTAACACAGCATGAAATATCATTTGAAAGTTGGATGACAGTTTTCGCCATTGTCGGTCAAGAAAAGAAACTAAAACTTTTCTCCGTGATTGTCCACAAAATTGAATGTAATAGCTCTACTATTACAACCATGGATCCAGTTTGTTTGATAAATATTTGATTGCATTTTTTTTTTGTTTTTTTGTTTCAACAGTCTTGTTTAGATTATTTAAATAGAAATCTAATGCAAATAAACACTCTAATTGACGTCGTATAGGGAAATTCCAAATAACCAGTGTCATTTTCAGAAACATACTAATTCTACATGTGACCGAGATAGGAGGTAAAATATCTCGTCTGTTGATAAGATTGGTTTTGAAAATATTGTGACGCGATAAAAAGATGTAGACAGAAATAACTGAGGAGTAAATGATAAATGATTTTATTTTTGTTAGTAGGTTTGCACAAACACTTTTCCACGTCAATCATATTTTTAAAAACTAGATGACGTCGGCGTTTCCTATCTGACTACTCTGAGAAGAAAGGCCGAAACAAACTCAGAGGAGTCTGTTAAAGTCCAGACATAATCTTGGTCAGGTTATATGAAGACCATGTAGATCGATGTCTGCGATGGTCTTTTGAGAAAAGAACCACACAGATTGAGAGGACCAGACCAGAAGTCAGTGCACGCATTTGTCAGAAATCGTGCAGCTCAACTCAAAACTTAAGGAGCTCAACGATTCGACTAGTACTAGAAAGGGCTCTGTCGCAAAATTACCACTCTCAAAATGACTACAGGTAGCAAAATGTCCCTTTCTCAGAATGTCCCCTTCCTCAAACAGGCATTAATTCCTTTCATCAGTAAAAAAACTGGTCAAGAGCCAGTAGGTGTACAACACTCTTTGTTGTTGACAGTAAACCTGACAAACTTCGATTTCTATTATTTATTTTAGTATAATTATGTGCATGCACCTACCCGTTTTACTGATTAAGCATTACTACAGTACCCCTCTGTGTTGTTCACCTACTGGCTCTAGACTAGTTTTTTTACTGATGAAAGGAATTAATGCCTGTTTGAGGAAGGGGACATTTTGAGAAAGGGACATTTTGCCACATGTAGTCATTTTGAGAAGTTTCATTTTGCAACAGAGCCCTAGGAATTAGGTCGTCAACCTATCAAGGTTGAAATAAAAATACACAACTACATTAGAATCTAAGTACCTGCTAGCAAGGAGAAGAAAACAAAAAGTTTAATGATGCAAAAGAAAACTACATAGAAATAATGACGTCACAGGTCGGGGGCATTCTCCAAAAAAAGCTGTGGAAAACCACATAACGATCAATTATGTTGTATATTCTAGTGCGGAAACCTATAATTATTAAATTGTCAATGACACTGACGATTGTAACTAGGGGAACATAGTTTGGCAAGAGTCCAAGATTTCTGTTTGAAGAGTGACCACGTGACAGGAGATACGCTTTGTATCTCTTAGGCCTAATTTATACGAAATCATTAACTTTGTCGTAAAACATTAACAGTATTTAACTGTTTTATTGTAAATGAAATCATCGCACCCCTGTCACGTAACGTTATAGTAAGGTGTTTTTCGAAAGCTATATATTTGCCAATTGTTGATTTCCAGTTCGCGCAGTCGATAGCAAAACGTGCTAGACATAAAGTGAATTTGAAAGTGTTGATTATGTAGATTGGCTTTTAGGAGAATATACAGCAATAATAGTAGGTAGTAATAATAATAGGTCTTTAAATAGTTAAATCTTTGTCAATATTTCCTGACTGTTAGTTAGGAAATATTGCAATTATGTACCTATGTGGATCCAAACAGTGACGGTTCAAAATTACACTGTCTGGATCTATTTTTAACAGAGCGTATGTCGTAGATATATAGTAGATATATAATTGCAAATACTTTTGGAATTGAATACGCGATAAAATCCCGGTGACCTAGCAAACAAGTGACAAGATTATGTAAACACCTATGTCACGAATTATGTCGAAGGTTTCATACAAAAATTCAAGAAAATCTGTGAAATATTAAGTATTATGTCTAGTCATTGTAGTGTCTCCTACTCAGAAGCATCGGCCTTCCCTAAGGACCATTATGTCGCAACAAATATGTAGTTCTATCTTCTGAAGAATATGAATATCGCGACATGATAACATAAATAAACAAGGTACAGAGTTTCAACAGGATAAGATAATTCGGCACCTAACCAGTAAATACGGAATTCCCTGCATTGTACTTACTTACTTTAAAATAAACAAGAATATTTTAGCATCATTGGTTTATAAACCAAACAGGAAAACGTTTGGCCTTTTCATTCAGTCTTAATATTTTTAGGTTGCCTATTTTCAAAATTAATTCTGGACTTATGTTTCATGAACTCGTTTATTTTCTGACTTTACAAACAATAAAGCATTTTGTATGTAAATAAATTGGGTAAATTAAAATAAATTGGCTTCTAACGTTTACGTTTAAAAATGCGTACTGGAAGTGGTTGAAAAATTATAATAACGTCCGCAAAGTTTGAAACTGCAGGCACTCACACTCATTGGTAGGTGGTCCAGTATCTAGTAAACTTTAACTATTGAGGTCTTTCCTCAAGAGCTCGGTTAGGTTCAGCTTTCCGTTTGATCAATCTGGCTAAATCGAATAACAACAACTTTAGATCGAATATAACTAAATACCCAAGGGTTTTTATGAAAACGATAAGCACAGGAAACAAAGAAGTCGCAATAAGCAAAGCGACCCTTTGAAAAACTTAGCTAAATGTTCACCAAAACTGCAGATGATAATGTAAAAGAACTACGAAGTCACTGCAGTCCAAATCCTGAGTCTGCTTTCTAAAGCACTCTATCAAAAAGTACTCTGTGTTCTAAAGGGAGCGGTACCTACGTACAATGCCGATGTATTACGAAGTCTCGCGAAGTGTGACGATGAGCTAAGATTACCAGTTTCGTGTCATCTCAGTCTCTTACCGCAATTCGGTCATTGTTGTTACCGCAACTTGTGGTTAGTGAAGTAACTTATGTGTTTATCGTGTATATTATGTGTTGTCACGTGCTTTGTGTTAAGCTGAAAGTGAAATAAAATAAACAGTGCGGCACGGAGCGGCGCCACATGTATTTCACGCATGAGTCATTATCTGCCTAGCCTTTTCCCAACTATGTTGGGTTCGGCTTCCAGTCTAACCGGATGCAGCAGCAGAATACCAGTATTTTACACGGAGCGACTGCCTATCTGACGTCCACTACCCAGTTACTGGGTAATAGTACGATTGACTTAATAAATTGTATGGAACTGATCGAAACTGGGAGGACATTTCCAAGAAAAACTCTAATGAAAAATGTAAACAGAAGTCTTTGGAGAAAACTTAAAAGCAGTTTGATTGATTATAAGAATGGGTAAATGTGCATACACACGACCGACAGAGGCAACTGCAGCCGTCGACAACATGCGGCTCGTGTATTTGAGCACCATACTCAAATACACGAGCGACATGTTGTCAACGGCAGCAGCCGACGCGTTGACGGGTGTCGACGAATGCAGTTGCCTCTGTCGTCGACACGTAAGCCTCGTGTGTGTGTGAGCACTTATTCTGTTAGTCTTCAAGGACCATCTGAAGCTAATGATTACTAAGCAACTTAATGTCTGCCACATAAAGTCCTAAACGTTAAATACCCATCATTAGTTCTATAGACAATTGCAGCAGAACTTTACTATTCAGTATTCCAAGAAATTACAAATTGCACGTTCCGATCGTAAATTACAGAGTCATTTAAATACTTAGTAGTTTCCTTGAGTCTTTAAATTACGCTGGACATAATGGAATCTGAATCATGGCTTCTTAGCGCAATTTAGCTGGTCATATTACCGTCAAGTGGGTTTATTTATGACATTTGATATAGCTCCTTTACTATACATGATATTCATGTTCTAAGAATAGTAAGGGCGCGTTCCCACTATGTCGTAACGGTTAATTTATCGTCGGACGACTATCGTCTCTAGCTGTTCCCATTATAAGGACTGTTTGTCGTCAATTATTTTTTTTGTTTAACGACTATCATATCACTATCACGACTATCTATCTGTTCCCATTGGATCGCGACGATATTTTATCGTTTCACTGCTATCGCTTTGTCGTTTGCATATCAGTAGCAAGCTACAACTCTACAGTCGCCACTATACGTTCTCTTTTGAACTTCTGAAGTTCTGACACGCACAAAGTGAGCCGAGTATAGGCGCTGGTGGCGCGCGGGCGCGAAGGGAATAGAAAAACACGTGTAAACGACGAGACGATATTTTTATCGTGGCCACGTTAGATAGTCGCAACAACGACACATGATTTGCCGTCACGATAAGTCATGACGTTTTCTTATCGTTTTATGACTGTCGTGCTAACAGTTCCCATTGACTTGACAATCTGTCCTGACTGCAAAAAAAGTCGTGAACGACAGTTAATCGTGTCGTGTTATAGAACACCTCCATATAAAAATATTAAAGCTACGAAATTTAAAACTACACGATTATCTGTCGTCACGACAAAATGGAACGCGGCCTAAGAAGCAGTCATTGACTGAACCTTGTATTAATTGGAAACGGTGATATTTTTTGCAGTATTTTACTGCTAATTGAAACCGTATGTTTTTATTTTTATGATCTAGAGATTAGCAGCATAAACGCATACGTCAAAATTCAGGTATGCGCATGGTAAGTTTTCCGTAACCTCCGTAAATTCTCAATAGTTGATTAAAAGTAAAGGAAAAGAGGGTAGACCAAGTAACGACGCGAAGTTAACCTTTTAGAGCCTTTTTTACAGCGTCCGAAAACAAAAAAAAAACGAATAAAATACCTGATAGAATACAGCGTAATTACCTAAATAAAAAAATCAGATTAAACGAGCTGTGGTATTTGGTCGTAAATATACGACTCAGGCGAAATGGACACGAAAATATTTGTCGGATTAATCCCAATCGCATTACCTAAACAGTATTTAGACGACGCAAGTCATTTGTTGCATCAATTTGATTGTATTGTATGTCACAAGCATGAACCTTGCATCGTGTAAATGGGACTTAGGTAGGCGCGTATGTCATTGTTGATTTACGCAATCCTGCCTATCTACATTATTATGGTTTTCGCCACACCTTCTGTAAACTATCAGTCTAGCACTGATAGTTTACAGAAGCAAGTGTTTCCCACGATTTGTTTTCTGTCTGTTGTGTAAACATAATCGTACAAACCTCTATTCTCGTGAATATTGTAATTTTCTTCATTGCTTTTGTTTTTCAAATAATCTTGACTGTAGATTTCATGTCTAACCTATTTCCGTCCGTCCGTCATCGTCGGACGTCGTTTTCATCTATCTAAAAAATTATAAAACAAGCTTACAACAAAATTGTGGTTAACAGTTTAGGTTTCGCAGTAAGTAGGTACTTACTCATTTATGCCCTGGATCATAATTGCAGTTGAAAACTATATTGTTATACACTGGATCCGAACCTTACCACCTGGGGATAAATAATGCCGCTACATGGACGTTTTCGAGGGTTCGAACTTCTGTTGACTCAATCGTGATTTCCAGTGACCCGTTAAGAAGTATAGCTACATCTTTTAAGATGTTAAACGACCTCTTTTTTTTTTTTTTTTAGGGTGGGAAATCATCAAATGACCCCTCCCGCTCTGGGTGGAGCGCAAGGGAGTGTCGGACTCTTACTGACTAAAACCCATCCGTGTTCCTTCCTTAGCCCTTTATGTTCCGGGGCAGCGGTAACCCTTTCGGACAATCCCGCTGCTCCGGACAATCCCGCTACGACCTTTGATGACACAAATGTTTAGGCAACAATATCATGCAATGTAGTTTTGTACATCATATTAAATTGCCTGTACAACGAAAGTATATTAGGTACTCATTTTCTTAACATTTATAATGACGAACGCGAAAAATATGACGACATTGCTAATGACTCTAATGAGCTCAACAAAAATACGAATAATCTCTCATAACATTAATGAGTTTACATTCGCTAAAACGATAACGGTTCACTCGGTTTTTAATGTAGGTGAATAATAATATGTAATATTTTATTTTATTCAAAATTATCAGAGAACAATGAGAAGTATCAAATTATTCCCCCAACAGATAACTGTACTCGGGATGCGTTCGAGAGAAATTTATGGGCAGACAGAAACCGATTATTTATTGGTGTTTGACCTGGATTTCACATTTTTCTTGGATTTAACCCGACGTTCTTTAAGAAAATATTATTAAGCTTTCCAAGCATCCATCAATCATATTAATATAATGTTGCTAGTGAGGATATAATTTAAAAAAACAATAACTCATAATTATGGAAATCAAATGCGTTTATTACCATGATGGAACTTGGAGCAATCTGTCCGCTTTCGTCTTAAGATGTTACATGGGTTTTATTTTATCTTCACTTTTTACACTAAAGCCAAATATACGGCTGAAGATTGGCAGAGAAGGCGTCAGTATTCGGGTACCATAGACATTAATGAAAAAATCGTGAGAATACCACAAAGCAGTAGTAGCCTATATTATTATAACTGTACATAGATACCTACGGACGGCCAGTATGATACATAGGCTGGGAATCGATCACTCAATCTGTATCGGACAATTGATGGAGATGGAAGAGATAACCTACCTGTAACAGTCCGTAGTGCGTTCCAGTAGTATCTACTTTGGGACTGAGTCATAGTAAAAACAGCTAAGAAGTCTTAGTATTGTGAGTTTTTTTTTTGTTTATTGCTCCGTGTTGAAATTGGCGGAAAGCTTTGATAGAAAAAAAAAACCTTATTGAAACACAACCAAGCTTTGTTTCAGCACTATTTTAATTACGGTGTTATTATATTTGTTAGTGCGATTTCTGTGTTTAAAAGTCTCTCGAATTCATTAGTATCTAGTTATTGTGTTGTTAACGACGACGAGAAGATAAGAGTGAATTGGTAATGATTTAAAAAAAAATGGATTGTATTTTTTTGTTACTAATTAGCGATCAGAATCTACACATTAAGTGAAATTATAAATAACGCGAAATATATACTATCTGTAACGGTAAAATTTCAGCATCTTTAAAATCTAAACATGATAAACATACAGACACATATTATGTCTGTATGTATAACGCTTGTTGATAAGGATAAATTACGGAAATGATGAATCTCCTAAAACTTTAAATTTTTGTTAAGATTGACATAAATTAAAAGAAACAAAGACAGGTTCCTGGCTATACCGGAATAACTCATAAAATCGAATGTGTGTTCCGCATTTACTACAAGCACTCATACTCACAACAAAAACTCAGCATCTTTTGAAAACAAAACATGCAAAAAATGATGACGCTGATAAGGAAGAATAAATTACAGTACCTAGATTTATTGTAACGTAGCAAAATTTTTGCACATTGTATAAATTTCGCTATTATGCATGTTTTGATAAATACAATGAAACAATGATTGATGATGTATTTAACATACGCCAATGTGATTAGACTCTTGCATAAGGATATAGAAGAAGAGTTTCTATAAATAGAAATTTGAGTATCTCTAAAGTGGACAGGAGCTTAATGTTAAACATACAACATTACTTTCCACTTTACGAGTATCATAGTTGTGTGTGTATTTATTATTTTGATTACGTTTTATTAACATTCTAGTGATATTTATTTTAGAAGTATGTATGTTTATTTGTATGTATGTAAGTATATTCTCATAATATTTGTCTAGTTATATTATGTGAATTGTTTTTAAATTTTATGTGTTATTTTTTTTGTCTCCTATACTCTTTCACACGCTGTCTACATCTCTCTATTTATTATCCTATCGCAGGTATGCTGGAAGAGATTTCTTATGAAATACCTAAGCATCACCTTTGTACCTATTTTTCTGTTCTGTTTTTTTTTGTCTGTTTATATATGTGTGTACATACTTAAATGGTAAAATAAAATAAAAAAATAATAATTAAAACCGAAAATACACTGTGCAAGAACAATACGCTTAGTTTTCGCCTTATTAGATTACCAACTACCCATACCTAACCAAAATTTTCCATATATCTGCTTAAGATGGAAAGTTTTGATAGAATTAATATACGCCTGGTAGGGCTAATCGTAACTCACTGCAGACCCACCGTACCCCTGGCCGTACCTCTGGTGGTACGGTCGACCACTTTAGAACGCAAGGTTTAACATAATTAACTTTATCAATTATAATAATATTATAATTGAAGTACTGAGGGACGTAGATATTATAATATCCGAAGCTTCACAAGAAATTGCTGTACGCATTCATAATGATGAGGGTCACAAGAATAACTTGACAAAAGCTACTGGTTCCGATAATTTATTCTAAAATTCTGAGCCAAACAGTTCTTACGTAACGCTAATAGGAATTTTATTCTAAATCTCAATGTTATAATCACCATTTGCATTTGAAGCGATACAAAATAAACCTACAAAATTTTTATACGCAGCTTTTTCACTATACTCGGCTTGTGTAATTATTATATTATGCTGTTTGCTGTATTCTTAATAAAAAGTAAATAGTATATCGAATAGACAACCATCTAAAGTTCTAAACTATCTGATGATCAACCTTGACATATTTTTTCCGATGTAGCTCTAACTTTTTTACGTCCTTTAGACGAATGATTTGTTTTGACTATAAATAATGGTGAACGCAACGGTGCATACCTCTTATATTTTCCAGCATATTCTGAAAGGTGAGCAACTTAGTGCCTACCTGCTTGAAGATACAGGTTGACCTCGACCAAATTTTGTGTGATTCATTCAAAACTTTTAACTTCCTACAACCTTTACGTAAAAAGTGAATTTGCCAGAGGCGGAATTTATTAATTCAATACAGAGACCTTTTGACTCAACATCTTTTCATCATTAATATAAGTTATATAGAGAAAAGACATTACATACTCTTGCCAAAGATAAATAGAGTACGGCGGACCAAAGAAATCAATGTTTTACCAAAAGCTATTGATGGGCAAAATAATGAACCAATCTATCATGTTGTTTACTTTTCAAAAATTTTGTTTGTTTTGGAAATTGAAAGAGAATCTTAAACCACAATACATAACATCAATTTAATGTCTTCGTAGAAATTGGAGCCTAAAAAATCCAGTTGACTTGGTGACAAAATTGTGACAATAGAAAAAAAGATTGATTCTTTATACGTGATATAATTTCCCACATCAAGTTATTTTAATCAGTACAAAACAGGGTATAATGTAAGCAATGATAGCTTTTTAAACAAAAGCTCGTCACGCGAAGTGATCGTTCATACATAACATATAACATTACCTACATACATACATTCCGTTCATGTTGGTATTGTTTGTCGGGCAATATTTCAAAGTTTTTAGATCGAATCTACAAAAGGGAAATTCAAAAAACTCACTTTGATCATTTATTTCAGAATCGGTATCAATATTTAGATGCTTTAAATTGATTGTTGCGATTGGATCACCGAATTTTCCGCCAGTTCCATCAAATTGTATTACGCGGTTGGAATTGCTTCATTGATGCGATTGTTGTAATCTAAACATGATTTATACATTGTCTACTTTATTTGGTTCGTTTTTAAGTACCTAATTGTGAAACCGGTTCTCATCGCAAAAATTCGTTAAATCGTAATACTTATTAATGTTTTGTTGCTGCGATATTTGCTCGTAAAACTGAAAAGTTACTATTGTCTTGTAGAATTTATATCATCATTGTTGTGTGGATTCTCAATTTGATTTAAGAGTGTGTCAGTCACCATGTTTGAACTGCGGCAGTGGATCCGTGGGCGGTTGAATGCGTACTCCTACATAACCATCGGGAAATAATTCTCAATTGTAGTTTGTTTCAGTACGTCTCCATATACTTAAGTAATTATGTAATTTTCACCTTTCATTTGCTTTAAACACTTATCATCTACTATTTTAAAGTTAACTTAATAATCTTTTTCACGATGTTCCTTATCTTTATGAGCTGTTGTTCGCTAATTTGTCAAATGCTATTCAAAACATTCAAGGCAATAAATTAAAATGTATAGTGAATCACAAATCGTGTGCCAGGTGCATACAATAACCACGTGTAGAATACTTACTGATCAATTCAGTCTTTATTATTTAATATTTATGTAATACAGTCTGTCGTCACGTGCGCTTTCACGTAAAACATTAAATAAATAAGTTATCTTTTTCTTTTGCACTATAACTCTTAGTTGGTGTATCGATAAGTTTGATGATGAATGAAACTGTCGTTAAAAATAATTAAAAGCACGGGTAATTACAATTTGTTTATAAATAAAGGCTTCACTGTCGATATCAGTCGGTTGCGCAGTGCTCATAGACGTCAGACGAGCGGCGCGGACCGACGGCAGATTACGACCGCGCAGTACAGAAGGCGCGGCGACACTGGCGAAGTGGCGACGCGACGTATCGACCTCCCGCCATCACAATGAATGGCGAGCCAGCACCGCAGTCTGCCGCTGCAAGCTCACTACTGCACTGCAGCTTTATTTCTGGCAACCACTTCGATACATAACAACGAAAACATACAAAATTTTCTTTGCAAAAATGTGCCAACAACACAGTCCGTGACATGCGGAATTCCGAGCCACTGACCCGGTTCCGGAGACCGCGCTGAAGAATTCTGCGGTTACATTCATCACCCGCTTTTACATTTCTCTATAATATTTGGTTATAAATTCTGAGAGACGTTTTGCCTACGCATGCGTGTTAAGAGGGCTACCATCTACCGTGATCTCGCTTGTATCAGCTGATTAAATGACCTTGTTCCCACATTTTGGTCCAGTTCATATTTGTTACCTCTTGGATTGAACAGAAAATTGTATCCCCTCTTTGTATCCATCCAAGCCTTTATCTGTGTTAGCCTGTCTCTTGTTAGAACAAAACTGCGAATTGTTGACGTTTGCGAGTTTACTCGTGAAGGCATAATGAACAGAAACCTTTCAAGGTTGTCGTGTTAGGTCGCACGCGCAGTGATCCCACGAGCGAAGGTATGTACGGATAAAGTTAACCAACGAACGCAGAGATATTGTTAATTACCTGCTTAGGTATATTAATACCCTGGGATCCAACGTCTAATGACCCTGTGGTCTTCGATGACTATCCCGGCATATATTGTAATTGGAGATATTTTGGCTATGTTTTAAGGCGGAGGTTTCTTGAAAATGGTCAAAAAGTTGGTTCTCTTAAACCGTAAATAATTTTGACCAAAAAAAAATTGACACATTTTCAAGTCTTATTTTAAAACAGTGATGGAACTCAAATCACAATTAAATGTACACTAATGCATCAAAAAAATCTTCAAATACACCTCTGACATTTCCTTAAAAGCAGTTTATCCCTTCATTAACAATTTTAATTATAATAAAAAAAATACCACTAAATTGCTAATGCCAAACTGCATTCAGTGATGGATTATTTATTATTAAGTAGTTTGTAAATAGATGATTGTTTCATATTTTGAAATAAATTACCAGCGTTGTGTCATCCCTCTCTCAGAGAGGAGGCCTGTGTCCCAGCAGTGGGAACATTATAGGCAAATTATGTATGTATGTATGTATGTTGTGTCATCGCGCTTCTCTTTCTTATACAACATTATTTTTAGTATATGCGAAACCTGAATATAGTTTGTTCAGAATAAGTAACTGAATCGATTTCAAGAATTTTTACACCATGTTATATTTTGTCCCAAAATATTTAATCACTTGTTATTTACAATTAAATCGCCGTAAAGTTAGGTACCTACTGCCAAACTATTATCAATGAACCTACGATGCTGGAGGAGCATAAAACATGGTCACACCGCGCCGCGCCGCGTGGTGAGCATGTTTTTGAACGGACAACCGGGGAACATAACAAGCTTATAACTTTGTGATTTCTCATGATACAATTTTGAAATTTTGTCCATAGATTCTTTACATAAAAATACTAGACACGTGTTTCGGGTTTCGCATATACTAAAAATAATGTTGTATATATATGCAGTCCGATAGTGACCGCGCTTTAGGTCATGTAACTCTCCAAAAAACGGAACAATGGAATGCCCGGAATTTCCTATGACCAGCACCATCTTTGTACTTGCTTCTATGAGAGGTAAGGTTTAAGGATACGTACCTGTACCTAAGTTTTTCACCGTAAGGCCAAACAAGTGCTAAATCCAATAAAAGTGAATGCTCAAGAGCTACTTAGGTATGCCTAATATAACTTATCCTATTTTATCCTATTTATAATATACTATAACGAGGTAAGGTTGCCTAGTTATGACAAATTCTAGAATAGGTACCTAACTACTTAGTCTGTTACATAACCTATACCTAGATACTTTAGAAAGAGAATAACGCTTGTAATAAAATTGTTTTAATCACAACTTTCCATGCCATTCTAAAAGAAATCGCTTGCAAGATACTCATTCAACAAAATGGTGACACACAAACATCCGTGATTGAACTTCCGTTCAATTAACTTTATTAGCTATTCATTGGTTGCGCAAGTCCTACATTAGCTTAGCACAGACAGGAATGTTAATAGCAAATGAGCAATGAAAATCAAAGTCAATGCTAGCTGGCTAACAGTGCTGTAGTAGTTGTAGTAGTAGTGTCGGTTACTACGTGATCGAACTGTCAATGTGAACGAGGCACAATCTGATCATTCCTTTGCTCATGACCGTCCTTATGAGCTCCTTCCTGTTATCGATGAATGAATCGTTCTGGTCAATAGGTTGATGATTCGAATCGGTTGTACCTATTTTAAATCATTATTTGAATGATGAATATTATCTGGTTAGGACTAAAAGCTCTGAATGGAATCAATTGATTTTTCTTTATTGATTTCTAAAGAAATACACTGCAGAATATTTATTTATCTTACAACGGCAATTTGTCACTTACATTAGCCAAAGATAAAAATAAAGGGTGTCGTACAGACCATCAAACTGCAAAAATTTTGTCCATGGGCATGGCATTGTATTTCAGTTGACTTTAGTAGTTGTGTGCTATACTTGACATTAATAACCAACCTCCACTAACCATTTCTATCGTCATTATTCTAACAAAATGAACGATTTCCAATGTTTGCATTTGCATTGGATGGCTAAAACTGAAATCCAATGCAAATAATGAATTTAATTATTTTACGAGTGAAAGCTGCGGATTATAAGAAACTGTAAAGCTTTGTACAGCGTTGTCTTCTGTCACTAAGTAGAACTAGGTATCTACCTCTGCAACAGTATGTGACAATCTTTTTTCGCTCATTTAGGTATATAATTATGCCTACTGTCTCTAAGTCTGAGTTTTTTTGATATATTATTTAAAAAGTTTTCACTGGTAGGTAATATAATTTCTACCTCGCTATGGGTCGGGTTCATAAGCTATCGTTCTACCAATATGTCGACACAAAAACTGTTCCAATTTCAACTGAAAACTAGATACCGCTGAGCTTTTCATAATTTTATTATGAAAAGTTAAGTAATTAAATGATACAATTTTACTTTACTAACCTTACTAACTCATCTGATGCATGAAGAGATGGAGATGTCAAAATAATACGGCCAGCCTGTAACTGTCCCGTAGCAGGGCAAGAGTTCTCCTCATTAAAGAGAAGGCACGCGCATTGATCACCGCCTTCTTTCATAATATCTACATTATGATCACCACGTTGCTCAAGGCGGTTTGTCGATTTCCGACTTACCTACTTTAATTAATAATCTATGCAATTGCTTTGCAAGGTTTTTGCGACTTGACAAAGCATTGAGATTTCTTTATTCTATATATGAGTTTAATATATATGAATTATACACATAGATAAACCTAAAATAGATTCTCTAAATGATGGTGAACCCCGTGTCAAAATCCGTTGATGAGTTTAGAAGAACAACGCGGTAACACACAGACAGACAGTAAAGCTATACCTATTATAATTTATAATATGACGGAACCTGGACTTATCTATAGGTATAAAGATAAGTCCAGCGTAATGTCCAGCGGGGTAATTCAGTAATAACACTAACAGAAGTAATGGCTTTCTTTTTGACAGTTCTCATTCATTACGTTGTTGAGCAGACTAATTTTTCTAACATTTGAAGCAATGGATAAATACGCAATTACGGTGTACGTTTCATCACGATATTTTCGTTAGTGATCCCTATCCTAGCCCTAATTAGTAGGCAATAAAAGGTATCACAGTTTATCGCGCCAATGATGGGCACGATAAAGTAAGAAACTGAATGAAAGCAATTGGATGCAGTGCGTGCGGCGACCACGACGGACGGGTGTGACGTAAACAACGGCGGCCGAACCTGAGAGGAATGAGAATGACTAAATGTGATTCATCTCGACCTTTGGCACAGCTTCGGCCGGTATGAGCTAATGGTCAGTGTCGACAGAGCTACAGTACAGATAACTCGCGAAAATATTGTTTAGAACAAATAAATACATGGACCGAATATTAATGTCTTTCCTGATGGTTTCATCCAGTTGTAAGACGTAAATAACTGAGTATTAAACGGCATTGAAATTACAGGAAATTAGATAGATCTATAGATAAAACATTTATTCAGTGCACACTAAAGACATAGCACTACACACAAAATCACAATTAAATGATAACAAATTACATTAATCTTAATATATATAAACTACGACAAAATAAAAGCTTAGAGCAACAAAAAAGTTCAAAACAAGCTCGTTTTTTACGTAGTCTGACGCATTTGAAAATAGTTGTTTAAGTTCAATCTCAGATTTTTTAGAGACATCGCCAAGTGCTTGGTCTACTCTTTGCGTGACCAGAGGGTTGGCCTATCTTTTGGCCAAAGAATCAGCATTGCCATACAACGTGGCAATGCTGCCAAAAAACGTTAGCCACAGTAACGCGTGGCCGGGTCAGCTAGTCTTAATATATATAAATTACGTGTCACGATGTTTGTCCGCGATGGACTCCTAAACTACTTAACCGATTTTAATCAAATTTGTACACCGTGTGCAGTTTGATCCAACTTGAAAGATAGGATAGAAAAAAAAAATACAAAAACGTTAGCCACAGCAGCGAGTGGCCGGGTCAGCTAGTAAGTATATAAAACAAGGTGTCAATTTACAAAAATAAATAGAACATACTTAAATAAAGAAATGACACTGTGACATAATATATTATCTGCTATAAAAATCTTCATTCTAATAATACCAACCACAAAATACATATTTATAAAAAATCGATGGTACATTATTGAAGCCTGTGAAAGTCATTACTTTTAACGTCCGACGCACACAGAGGGGCGTTTAAAAAACTGGCCGAATGCGAGTTAGACTCGCACACGAAGGGTTCCGTACCACCATACAATATTTAACACTACATTTAAAATAACGACAAAAAAAATCAAGTTTGTTGTATGGGAACCCCCCTTAAATTTTTATTTTATTCTGTTTTTTTTACAGCGGCAACAGAAATACACATTCTGTGAAAATTTCAACTGTCTAGCTGTCACGGTTCATGAGATACAGCCTGTGACAGACAGCCAGACAGATAGACAGTGGAGTCTTAGTAATAGGGTCCCGTTTTTACCCCTTTGGGTACGGAACCCTAAAAACGTCTAGTCGCGTAGTATTTTGGTCATTTGACGATCAACAAGAATAACAAGAATCCGAAACAAAATAGTTTTTCCATTAGTAATTCAAATTTTCCTCATCATTACGCTCTAACAATATCTGAAATTCGTGCGTGTAATAGCTCATAAGTAGAACATTAGTTACATTCCATTTACATGCTACTTAGAATACATAAAACTTGAGCATTTTATATATAGAGTTATAAATAACTCTTTGTATGTTTATAAATTATACCTAACTATATGTTTACCCACGTGTTTTAAACAGTGGATATTTATGAAGGGGAAGGAGAGTAGGTTCCTGACAAAAATGAAATAGGCTAAAGTGGAAGTATAACCACTCATGCGCCCCGGTTTTCCCGTGACGTCGTATAGACTGTCCTGAAAATGACATGTCTGAATTTTGGTACAAATCTACTTGAGTGGCGCGGGGCGTGTGAGGGATAAGAAACGCGAAGGAATGCTGAAGGTATCATGAAGATCGACGACATCATTAATTTAGAACAAGATTGTCACAAAACAGAGAAGAAAAAGAGGCTGCAGATGACGATAAAGAGCAGTTTATGACATTTGTGTATCATAATATCACAAATCTATTTATTAAGAACTATGAAAGTGACACTAGTGACTGAAAACTTGTGTGGATATCGATTGTCCTAGTATGGGGATGTGATGCGGAAGAATCAGAAGAAAAAGTCATGAGGAAAGTTTTTAAGTATGAATGTGGTTGACGATAAGGTTATGTTAAGACCAAAGAAACGATGGATGGACTGTGTGAGAGATGATATGGAATACCGACGTTACTACTGGGTGCTTACTCTCGAATTCCGATAGATCGACATTTAAATTGTCAGTCAAACGTCAGGGATTGGCTGGACTCACTGAGTCTAGCCAATCCCTGACGTTTAACTCAACCAACTGACGTTTGACCAATTTCGATAAGCACCCCTATAAGGTAATGGGTGAATCACTTCGTTGGCAATTGACGATAGAATCCGACCATCAACGGAATCGTTTGTGGTATTCTCATGACACTTGCTCAGATACAGGATAAAGATCGCCTTAAGTGACTGTGGCCATGTGGGTGTCGGCTTTTAATTGAATTTGATAAATGTGTGCACTAGGAATCCCAATTAGAGCTGTATCAAGCACTGAGTTAAACTTTTTTGACTAGGATGGTTTAATCTTAGATTTTTAAGAATTTCGTAGGTACAGTCGACGTACTGGCCTAGCGTAGTAAGGAGTTTCAATAGAATAAAGGAGCCATCTTACCTACTGGATGCAGAAGCAGTTGTGGGCTATTGGTAAAGGCGGCGACTTGCGATTTGTAGAACGCAGGTTCGATCCCAATCAGGCACTTTACTTTGTGTACAATTATTTCATTGCCACTGCTTTCAAAACGTTGAAGGAAACGTCGTGAGGAAGGTGGCATGTCCTAGAACTAAACATTCAAAGACATGTGACATCCATCATCCCGCACTGGGCCTGCGTGGGAGGAGGCCTGTGTCCCAGCAGTGGGAACGTTAACCAATTTTTTAAATCCTTGTTATTTCAGAATTTTGTACTTACCTAATAAAAAGCCTTCCACACAGTAGGACTTAAATTATTACATTTTTTAAACAAACCAATGCATTTGCCTTCCTTCTGCTCAGTCCACTGCACATTTCTATGACAATCACCGTCGAAGGAAGTAGCCATTTAAAGTAACTATTTTAAACCGTCGTCGTCGGCGGCTCACGGCCACGCTCGTAGGTGACAGGAGTCCGGAGGTCCTGCCGGGCTAATATTAGAATAATCTAACTATACTGGTATGTCACGCCGGTCTGGAATATTCCTATGTTGTTTTGCTAGGAAATCTTGAGCACATTTGCTTCCAAATTATCTGCAACTACAAGTGGCTATGGTGAGTTTCGAAGACAATGAATCTGCCTAGCCTATTGCCAACTACGTTGTTGTCGGCTTCCAGTCTAACCGGATGCAGCTGAATACCAGTATTTTACATGGAGCGACATGCCTATCTGACCTCCACAACCCAGCTACTGGGTAACACGATACCCCTTGGTAAGACTGGTTGTCAGACTTTTGAGCTTTCCACTATCCGTAACGACTGTCAAAGATCGACAGAGATTGACAGCCGGGACCAACGGCTTAACGTGCTTTCCGAGGCACGGACGGGTCCGATATGTAATATGGATGGTAACCCATACACGAACCGAACGGGCAGTGAACTTTAACCTTCGCTCGACCCCTGCCGCTATTATTATTTAGCCACTAACTTAAAATTCGACTAAGACAAAGACATCGTCATCTTATAATTAAAATAACCAGAGTTTAATTGCTCCCGTCTGTGTCTAATCATCGGCACCACTTCGGCAAGATGTTGCTAATCACAGTTCAGATGATCACATGACAAGCGAAGAATTTCCTGAAAAAGAATTCATTCAACCGTGGGCCGAATCTAATTATTCTAATATTTTAAATGAGACTTCAGCCACGGTTCCTAAACACGATGAATCTTCGAACTGCGTTACGTAAGAAACGAAATTGTCATTCGTTGTAGGTACCTTTAAAAAATTTGCTTATGCATTCTTGTCAAGAACGAAGTGATGGTACCTACTTACCTAGGCAGATACCTGCTAATTATTAAGCGAATGAATGTAAAGAAAATCAGCGAAAAATTTTGAGTCTGAGTCTTCCTTGATGATTTTTGTTTTTTATTTTAATTTTTTATACACTGTGTGAAGCACAATTTTTTAAAATCGATACTCAAATTTAAAAAATCTAAGTCAAAATCCATTTATTCAAACTAAGCTGAGAATCAGCACTTTTTTAACGTCAAAATTACATAAGACAGTTACCCAAAACGCCCGCTTTTCACCACATCCTATTGCTTTAGCTGGGAAGAAGAAGTGGCGTAAATACCCAGCAGCACAGCTGTCTGTTCACTTAGAAGAACTTACTACTAACATTTTAATAACAGTCAACAGCAAATACCTAAGCCACAATTAAATTAAATTAAATTAAATAAAACTTTACAGACCACAATTACACACACATACACACAACACTATTAATTTTTTTTTTTTTTGTTATTATTCACTACAGTCCATAATTTAGTTAGTATTTTGGTGTTAGTAACAATGGTGCCTACGGAAGTAGGCTAGTATTGTTAGTTTATACAAATGGTTTATTTACCCAAGACTGTCCTCTAACAATAACCTCCAACATAGAAATACGAGTAGTTATTTATAGAGGACATAAATGGTGTCAATCAGCACGTGTAAGTTCCCATGTTAAGTGGGTAACAATGATCCAAGTCATCTAGTTATTACATGAGCACAAAAACTTTCCCAAGTAGCGAAGCTTTCTGTTTCTGACGGACATTTATTTCGTTTCAATGATGGCGGAAAAGAGGAAGCTCTTTGCCTATTGTATATATAAGAAAGGGGTGAAACCAGGCTCTTGGTTTTTCAATAGGCCTATCTTCAAATTTTGTTGATGTAGGTACATAATGTATAAGGAAAGTTCTGTCCAACCCCCATAAATTAAAACTAGATGGACTTCCTCAGCACTAAACCTAGGAGATGTCCGGTAGACCTGGTGCGCTTTCTGTGCCACTAGTTTACTACTTTGTGTCCCGGCTATCAGTGCATCCTAAGCTTTATCAGGTATGTTGGGGCCAGTTTTCAGTTTAACGTAATTAACCATTTACACTGGAGCCTTGAGGGATTGATTGATCTGATCTGAACTCTGCTTAAACTTACAAGAATTTAGCTCGTTTAACTTGAAATTCAATCGACAAATCTTTTTTAGCATCGAGATGGGCTCCTACAGTTAGGCAAGGTAGTTCTCTAGCTATTATTTTAAAGGTACCACTCATTGGGGCTCACTCAGTGTGGGCTATGCGTGCTATACAATATACGCAAATGGTGCAATGCGGTGCAATAGCGCAGCATCGTGATTCGCGACCTTGTGCCGACGCCCAGCGGCCTATTTGTTCGTAACACTTTTGGATCTGAGTGTGTGCCTTTATAAGCATACACTACATCTATATAATAAATGTACCTAAACTGTAGTAGGTACATTAATTCTCCTACATCAAAGTTCCCATAGCATCAGCTCATTTTAGTGAACCTTTAACTTCATGTTGAAAAAAGATAGATAGATAGATAGAATACTCTTTATTATGCACACCATATAAATTACAGACCTAAATATAGAAACTGTACAAAGGGCGGTCACAATGGGCGGTCTTATCGCTAAGAGCGATCTTTTAAAGACAACCTTTGGATGGATTTAAAAGGGGAAGGACAGACAAATACTAAAGTAGGTAGTCTGTGGTGTACCATTTATATAATACAATAAATACATACATAAAGTATATTAAACTAACCTAAAAAAGCGATAAAAGCGATTTACTGGTTAGGTACTTCAGTGGATACGATAATTGTGAATCCTAAGCTTGTCTGTTAGTGGATTTAAATCTAGCTTTGGTTTCTTATGTAAGCAATACATAACTAGTCGAGTTGCAAACACCAAAATAAATAAAATTTACATTGAGACATTGCAATTTTTTTGAAAATTCGATAACATTAATTGCGTTAATAACGTTGTCGAGCAGACGAATTATTCAAGCGAAAAAAAAGCAATAGACTAGGAATTTTCTTCAAAATCCTTCCGATTATTAAAGAAAGTGATACACAATTGGGGTGCTGCAGATCAAAGCTTACCTTATCATTGTATAGTTCAGCACCATAATTGCGTAACACACTAGGTATCAATCAAAATCTGAATAATTTTGAAGGATATTGTTATTAAATTGTTGGTAAATTAATAAATGATTATGATTATGATTATTGTTAATCCATTGCTTCATATGCTCGAAAAATTTGTCTGTTCAACAACGTAAATGACGAAATGATTTTTGTTGAATAGCCACTGCTACTGTTCCCCTTGTTGTTCGGCTGTCCCCGCGACACACGACAAAACAAGTTGTCCAGTTGTCAGAAACTTTAAAGATTATAAGACAAGAAGTGTTTTGGTCCTCACCTCTACGTAATACTAAATATAACCTACCTACCTTGTGAGATAAGTTTATGAAAGTGGGCAGAACTACGTAATAAATGTATACCTACCTACCTTCTGAGATTAGTTTACGAATGTGGGCAGAAAGTTAAGAAGTTTGTCCGTAGACAAACTCAGGGGTTTACCATCAAACTAGTTTTATGTTTTGCATAACTCGGTGCTGGTATTTCTAATTTATTCTCATTAAAATTGATGTAGGTAAGTAGGTACGATGCTGCACGTAACTTTCCTTGCCTTACCGAGGACGACTCCTATGAGTTGCGACTCCATGCTTTTATTACTGGGTACGTCTTTCATTGACTTGAATGTGCCCTGGCGGCTGAGGGTATGTCATGCTCACTCAAATGTCTCGCTGATGGTGGCGCATGTGTTTGATCATTTAGCTCCCTTCAAAATGTTGAGCTGAATGGTGCTAATACATGCGTCATGTTTGTGAACGGGCGCTGTCAGTAGGGGGGGGGGGGGGGGGGTCATCTCTTTGCTGCCATGGCTTATTAACCGACTTCAAAAAAAGGAGGAGGTTCTCAATTCGTCGGATTTTTTTTTTAATTTAATATTTGAATTGTTTCTTTTTTTAAGTCTTTTCATTACGGACGCTTTTAAAGTTTTACATCGTTCTCACATGCATAATTTTTAACATGAATGATGTAACCAAGTCTTTGTAACCATATTATTTGATTTAAAAGAGTGTCCATGGAGTTTCTTGCCCGTTCTTCTCCATAGGTACCTACGCTTTGGAATGGGCAGCTAGCTTCATCTTTCTGACTGACCGACCCCTTGACAATTCAAAAGTGCCTGTAATTGGTTTAATTGAAATAAATGCTTTGAGTTTGAGTTTCATTTTGATTAGCAACTAGAGCTGTGCCCCCGACATCGTTCGCGGATGACGGAAAACAAATTGTTTTTTTTTTTGCGTGGAGCTCTAATTTATTTTCTAATAAAAGAAGTCTTAAGTTACTCTTTATGACATCAGCTATCTGCCAGTGAAAGTTCCGTTTAAAATAAACTAAAATCGGTTGTTTCGGAGATTAGCCGGAACAAGCAGACAGAAAATCAAAAATTAAAAAAGAAATTGGTTTAGGTACCGTGTACCTATACTTTTGACGACACGGTTGGCGCAGTGGTTGAGCGATTGACTGCTGCGCAGCATGTCGCGGGTTCGATTCCCGCACGGAACAAATATTTGTACGACCTACACGTATTTGTTCCGGGTCTGGGTGTTTTATCTATAATATGTATGTATTTACAAAATAAAATGTATATAAATAGTTTATCAGCCATGTCGTTACCATAACACAAGCATTAGGTTGCTTAGTTTGGGACTATATGGCGTTGTGTTTAATGTCCAAGGATATTATTACATTATTATTATTATACTTTCTTATGCATTTAGTAAAAAGCTGTTAATTTGACATTACAAACAGTTCAATTACAAACACTTCAATTTCATTCATTTGTACAGGTAGATGTCCATTTTTTTATAGGAGAGGGACTCTACTAGACTCCGTGGTTGCTATAGGCAATAGCTATAGGTATAAACATATTAGGAACCAAAACAAAATCAAAAGTTTTCATGAACAAACCACACATTATTTGCAATTGTTACGGAAAAACCTTATCATTTCTATGTAGGTGCACCGTCATTCATTTAAACTGGAAATAGAAGTAGGCAAATGTGATCAAAATTCCCGAAAGCGAACAGGCACCTAACATTATTAATTATGTGGGTTCCTACCTACCGAAGTACAGAGGTACCTACTTACGGGATCTAGGTAGAGACCTAGATCCTTAATTTGCAGGAAGTTAGAATCTAAAAAACGATGACCAGTCCTCTAGTAGGTATATGCACCACAATATTAGGCATTCCTCTATATTGGCATAGGTACCATACCTAAACGATAATGTAGGGACAAAAGCTACAGAATGGTGCATTTCACATTTGACCTAGTTGTTGGAGTTTTGGTAAGAAAAAGGGGAGGCCTTTGCCTAGCAGTGGGACACAATTTGGGCTAAAAAAAAATTAACCTGAAGCAGTTTTAGGCTTGAAAAGAGTTGACCTTTTCCCATCATAATTATTTTTACCAGACCAAACCACCAGTCTTTTTAGGATGGCTCAAACATCAAACAAATTGATAGGTAATAAGTCCCACTTACGCCTCCAATGGCGTCTAGACCGTAAACCGTCGAGAAACTGATTTAATATCTATTCCAGCCAAGTAAAAAAATAAAACCTACATTCACCGAGCTGGTGTTGCATTATGCATGCAAGTCCAATCACGTGCATTGTTTGCAGTCAGCCTGTCACCGTAATAATAGGCCTCCGTGAGATGGGAAACGATCTTTTGTACTGCGATATTGAAAAGCTACGGATGGTTGCTTTAAGCAGATAAGCCAGTTTATCCAGACTCGTGGGTTTGTACTGAATTTGACGCTTTCCTTTGCTGGAACCGCCGCCATGAATGTCAAGTTAAACTGGCCAGTGTTATATGTTCATGAAATCTGTCCTCTGAACAGTTAATCAATCATGCATTAACGTTCACATGCTTGTCATGTTATGCTTGAGGTAACTGGTATGCCTAGTTTGAATAGCTGACGTAGCTCGTGAATAAAAAGCTTAATTTATTGTACATAAGCTTAATTTATTGTGTATGTACCTACCTAAGTAGGTAGGTATATATTATATGGCGACGAAGGCAGGAGAAATACGTAAGTGTTTGGAACCCAGTGGCGTATTTTAAGATTCAGCGCCGTGGGCCTGTAGGGTTTAACGGAAAAAAGCAAAAACTTCTACTGAGATATAAAATAAAATCCAGCAGTGTGTCGATGTGGGCTGAGAATGATTATAATAAATGAAAAAACTAAAAAGTCCATACAAAGAAATAAACACCATTTATTTCAATATTTAGGTACATTTTTTTTCCGATTGGTTAGCAACAGAATAGCCAAACTGTTTAAACGTTCTTCGCATAAACGGAAACGTAGATATTTTTTTTATTCTTTCTTCATGCCTAGAAAGGCGCGCAAAACTGAGCGGCTAGCACCGCCCTAGGGTAAATACGCCACTGTTGGAACCCCGTGAAGTGAAACCGTGAAGTGACGTTATCGCGAACACGTTTAAGCTAAAAACTTTTTTAATTTACACTGTGTGATTAATGAGAACTATCAAGGTTTTACAGAACGATGCAGATTTAGGGAAGGATTCGCTACAAGACTGTTTACGTCACACCGTTGCCAGAAGATTTAAACCAATAAAAAAAGCAAATTGTCAATTTTGACAATAATCATGCGGGGCTGCCATGTATGTATTTAAATGTTACCCATACTCATGGGAATAATATAAGTTCTAGTAAGTTTGCGTCACATTTTAAAATAATTATTATTACACTAAACCAAAATTATACCAAAAATCTAGTTTTTCGATTTATAATCCCTTTAATTTTTAACTACGAATTTTGTTAGAAAGGTTAGTGGCAAAAATCATAATACATAATTTATTAAATCTTTATAATTTATAACTAATCTTCTGGGTAAACTAAACTTGCATTCTAGTAACCCTATTTTGACATAAACAGTGTCACAGCACAGTGACATTGACATGATCGAGATCGACATCATCGAGATTCACAGAGTACTTTTTAATAGAGTGAGATCGAGATTCGAGACACACATCGCGCGGGAACGTGATTGCAAAACAAATTGAGTTATTAAAATTTTAAGATGTTAGAATCAGAACTATACGAAAACGTGCGGCAAGTTATAGTGAAGTTAGTTCCGGCATCCGTTGTAAACGACATTAGCTGTTTCGTCTTTTACGATAAACACCCAGGCGATGTTAAAAATATTGATATCACAATATGCACAACAAACGGGGAAGTAAAGGAATATTACCAAAGAGATTTGGTATCCACAATAAAGCTCCGTGGCGTCGTAAAACCTTTAGAAATTAAGATATTGAGAAACCTAAACTGTGAACTTTTTTACTTAGTATTGTTAAAGGAAGAAATAACCATTCTTTCAAGAAAAGACAAACTTGAGATACTCCAAATAGTTACCAGTGTCGAGAGGTATGATATCAATGATGCTGCCTGCAGTGGTCAAGCGTGTCTGAGAGTTTTTCGCAAAGCAGACGCAGTCCCTCTCATATTTGATGACAATTTCGAGAATTTTAAACGTCCAGACATATCAACCACGTTCACTGAACCACAGAATGACGATACATTACCAATAATAATCCATTTGATGAGGAAATTAACTGAAGCTAAGTACAGTTTGAAATGTAATGAGAAAACTTACAAAGATTTTTTAGATCTTCATCAAACTGTGGCTTTTTCTACTTATAAGAAGATACACCCTAATTTAGATGATTCTGTGTTCAAGGATGGCGCTAAAGAGGTAATCCGTTCGCTTTACTTTACTCCTTGTAGATATTACTGCAGTGCAATGTATGCAGTACTGAAAAATAAAATAATTAAATGAAAACAAAGTATAAAAATTCACATTAGGTTTGTACAAACACTTTTACACGTCAATCATATTTTTTAAACTAGATGAGGTTGGCGTTTCCTATCTGACTATTTTGAGAAGAAAGGCCGAAAATTTTTAGACAACTAGCATTGGTTCAGATCCTAATGAGCAAAATCTTTATTTTTTAACTTTCAGATGGCCAGTGCCCTACAAATCAACACACAAACTCCGTGGATTAAAGTTTGCAATAAGAAAATAGTCATTGTTTTAAATGTATGCAATCAAAATAATGAGTAAGTACAAGAAGGAATATTTAGATAAAGTCAGTTAGACCCATACATCAGATCCTCACTCAAGGATTACTTAAATCTAGTTTAAAACTGCCTTGTTGGTCTAGTGGTTGCAAGTGCTACTGCTGAGCATGAGGTCCTGGGTTTGATCCCAGGTCAGGCAAAGTGTTATTGGGTTTTGCCATCTAGAAATTCTCAGTAGCAGCTCGGAGTCTGGATTTGTGCCCAGTTGATGGCAATTCTAGAGTTGCCGTAACGCACGTGTAACCGCGTAACGCACGCACAATGGTCCACTGAATGACTAAGTGCGGAAACCAAACCCATAACATAGAACATAGAGTTGCCGTATTACTTGGGAGGTAAACATAACTGGCGAAATGTGGGTGTAGTATGAGTACAGTCACAAGCACTAATATATCTACGTCAACACTTGACAATTTTCAATTGCGATTTTTTCGTGAAATAACGAATACAACGTTGAAATACGACACTTTACATAAACCTATGGGTTCAAAAGTACTATGTTTGTATTATTATAAAATTTAATTCATAAATAAAGTAGAAAATCGCCTATGAATAAAACCAAGTGTAAACATACTTATGCTCATGACTGTACACCTCTGCAAAACTCTTAGGATACAGGCGTTATGTTATGCTATGTAATTTAAAACCATTGATTGGTTGAAACAAGTTTCAAGTAATGATTGAGTTTTCAGTGAGGTTCTGTAATCCAGGTCTTCAGTAAGTTAATAAAAACAATCAATTTTATTCAGATCTGGTTTCATGGCATCTTTTTAAGCATTCTGCTCAAAGGAAAATGTATTTTATTTATAAAAAAAAAAGAGTTTACAGACAATACTGTGCTAGTTTATTAAAACATTTTAAAGAAACAAATCCCATTTTAATTACAGGTCCCTAGAAGATGTCCACATACTAATCCACGGAACAACTGGACAATCAATTGAATACACTACAAAGTTATTTGAAAAGACTGATAAATCACCATTCTGGGAAGCAACAGGAACACAAATACTAAAATGCAACAAAAACTCGGCTATATTAGTTATAATTGATTTGGAAGAATTAAAAAGCAATGTTGTCAGCAAAATTGAGTTCAATGGAATTATTTTTTATAAAAAGAATGGAAAAGAATGTCTTCTGCCCATTGAAGATGTGAAATTGTCTTCTTTGGATACTGTGGGAGTGGAGTTTGATGTAATGTCTTGTGTACCTATGGGTTTGTATTTATTTATTTAATAGTGCCTGATAACCAGTCTTACCAAGGGGTATTGTATTACCCAGTATCTGGGTTGTGGAGGTTAGATAGGCAGTTGCTCCATGTAAAATACTGGTATTCAGCTGCATCTGGTTAGACCGGAAGCCGACCCCAACATAGTTGGGAAAAGGCTAGTCAGATGCAGATGAGTTCCTGAGATTAGTGTGTTCAGACAAACAAACAGACAAACTCTTCAGCTTTATTATTAGTATATAGATAGATGTAACATCAAAGTTTCTCAGTAGGTTGCATTGCTTGCTTAAAAGTATCAGGCACTTTGGTACCGTGCTTAGGTTTTTGTTTATCTGGCCAATAAGGTCTTTCCTGCACAGTAGCCTTCTTCTTGTTCTTCTTTTCGTGTCTATTGTACTCTTCTTTGATATTACAGTAGCAAATTTTTGGGTATGCATGAAATATAAAAGTTGATTGTAAAAATCAGCCTTCCTTTCCTATAAAGCTTAATTTGAACAAATGAAAGATGAAATAGAATGAACTATTTAGTTTTGTTCTTTTACTTTTGGGACCTCATATAAACACCAAACTGATATTTTCTACTAAATACCATTAAATTTGGTAAATACTGCAGTTATGATTATGAATTCTTCTAGCAAAACAGTGTGTTGCTGGGGAGTTTGTTGCACCACTTCTTCCCAGCTAAAACACTAGGAATTGTTGAAGGGCGAGCGATGTTGGGGATTATAATATATCAGATCTCCTATAATTTTGATGCTGAAAAACTGCAAAATTTTCAGCCCACTTTGAAAAAATTACTTTTTAATACCAACAGACCTCTTCCTTAACTCTTTCCCCTTCAATTTCAGACTCTAACATCATGCTAGCGGTACTAGCCACTACAGAGAAGACTGACCTCTTATTAAGGCACATAAAGAGACACAATGATCAAGCTTTGTCTCTAGATGTCTTCTGCAAATACTTGCTGATGGAAAGAATGCCTCATTGTGACAATGTTGCTATACATAGGAAATCTCCCTATCACATACTTAATGGTGTGATGGTGGTACTGCACAGTGAAACAACTAATAGGAACGATTTTTTGACTGTTTCTGTTTACTCAAGGTATTTTCTGTTTTTTTTTTTTTTATTGAAAATTTTAGGCGCGTTGAGTATTTTTTGAGATGGGAAAAAACCATTGAACTCGCGCCACTGTTACCGTAACCGATACCGCTTTGGATGTGTTCGGCTGTCCTCGGGTGTACTCGGTTTTATTATATTTCCGATATGTCAGTGAGTGATGGGAATGTATTCTGTTTGTGTTTTGTTTTTACTTCTGTCGGCTCTCCCGGAGTGCCATTGTTTATTTTAATGTTTTTACTATTTATTTACCTGCTGAACCTATGAAGAGTGTAAAAATTACTAATTGGTATCTCTCACTGTTAGCCCTTTGTACACACGTTTTTCTTGCCGTGAAAACTACGGTTTATTCGCCGTGTGTATACACGGTCGTCAGTGTTGTATGGATCACTATGGAAGTTTGTTGGTTGACACGTTTTTTTAACGGTGCGGTTTATTCGCCGTACCGTAAAGAAACCTCGCAGTGTACAAAAGGCCTTATTGTAAGAGATCTTTGTGACATATTACAGACATCATAGACTGGTTATGGGGGTTCATACTGTTTTAAATTATGGATATCTAAATAAGTTCAGTTTTAAATCATAATATACAAATATGTATCTTTTGTCGCTGAACATAGAGTCCTTGATCTTAACAAAATTTATCGCATTTTCAGGACACCATCACAAGTACTAGCCCTCATACACTATATACACGACGCCGTGCCTTTAACACTGGTTATAACAACCCCTAACATCAAAAACACCGCCAAAGACGAGAATTTATCGAAATACAACGAAGAAATCGTAAACAACACTCAATTGCTATACAATTACCAGAATTATGCGGCGTCTATCTTAAATCGTACTGAGTTAGTACTGAAATATCTAGACCAGTCTATGGTGAAGATGGGTGAGTCAAAGAGTTCTGTTGTTCAAAGTAAGATTGGTACCGAAATCGACCTCTTTGCTGGGGGTGAAGAAAGGTACTTGGAGTTCAAAAATAAAATGAGAGAACAAGCTGCTATGGGCGTTAAGCTATTGAACGGAGATCAACCTGAGAGTGATGTTATGTGTATAGACTGACTGTCTGAAGCAAGTAACATAAACAAGAAAAGTGTGATGTACTTAGCAGAAGCAGCGGCCAAAGTGTGGAACTCTCTACCAGCGTCTGTGTTTCCTTCCACATATTACCAGTCAGAAGTAAACAGGCATCTTCTGGGCTTGCTTGGTCCATCGTAGACCTCAACTATCGCTTTCTTCTAGGCGAGATCGAGGTCAAGAGCTGCCGATTTCCCAATAAAAAAAGATTTGATCTGGGGGCCTAAAAAGGCCACTTTGACAGAATAATAAAACAATTCATATCACAGTATGACAGTTTTGTATGGAGATTCGTAAAATGCTATAGATACACCTCTGCCTAACCCTTCAGGGATAAGTAGGTGTGAAACTGTCAAACAGATGAATTGCGTGATATGAAATGTTTTATGATTCTGCCAAAGTGGCCTTTTTAGGCCCCCTGACTAGAAAAGTGCAAGTTTTGATAAAGGTACTAGAATCAAGTCGAAATTATTTTTATTAGAATGCAGCCCAGTTTTATGAATTCTTAAAAATGTGAAGACTGTGAGCTTTTTGAGTTCTTGAGAATATGAAGGTTGTGTCTCAGTTTATAAGAGAAGCTATTGAGTAAAATGGAATATTACCAGGTATGTGTTGGTAGTTAGTATTTGAAGAATTTGTTATAAGTATTGATAAGCTACTTCCAAGTTTTTGTATCTATGATAAAGTAAGCATCTAATGTGCTTAAGAATAATTTAAGCTGCATTTTATAATATAGAATACAAAAAAAAAAACGTACGTCAAAACTGTGTCTTATTCTTTAATAATAACAATACATTCAATTAATTGTTACAAAGTGCCAACTTTTAGTTAAGGCTGTCCTTAAAAAAATCTTATTATAACTTACTGGTGACAATAAAATAAATTAAGTTTTAAATTACAACAAATTAGACTAATAAAAAATAAAATGTACAAACGATAGCCACTATTAAATACTGGCTGTAAAGAGAGCTTTTTAATTATAAAAAATAATCTATATTTTTAACATAATATTTTAATAAAATATTGAGCATTTCACAGTTGCTTACAACACTGTTTTTTATTTCTAAACGGAAACGAGAATCCCTATGTGCAGACGCCCACATTAATTGAGTAACCTTCGAGTAATAAAATGTCTTAGATAAATAGTTTGCCAATAAATGCAAGCGTCACGTCGGTACATACGCCGTGACTTCAGTGGTTATGAAACCATTCAAAGCTCTTTAGATAACTCAGTGAGTCGTTTATAATATCATAAGTTGTGCAGCAAAAGATTTTAATGTGAGCATTATTTTCCCTTGATAGTTTTTCTAACTAACTAAAAAACACGGTGAAAACATTACAATTCGTAAACGAACGCAACGTAACATAAACTTAAAACTACGAGTACCCGGTTTCCCCATTTTTGCGTTTCATTAGCACCATTTTATCAGCTACTTTCAAATTTATTTAACACAATAACAATAATCTACTTAAAAAAAATAATTAATAACCCACAACCTGAAAACCCTGACTGTTGGTAACAAACAATCTGACCCAATGGACGAGGACGAAGCACTGTTTCTTTGGGTAGATAGATGGTGACACACTCGCCATCAAACTCGAAAGTTTGGCGAGTAAAATGTAAAAAGAGCAAATAATGTATTTTTTATTCTCATAAAAAATACATTATTTGCTCTTTTTACATTTTACTCGAAAAAGAGCAAATAATGTATTTTTTATTCTCATAAAAAATACATTATTTGCTCTTTTTACATTTTACTCGCCAAACTTTCGAGTTTGATGGCGAGTGTGTCACCATCTATCTACCCAAAGAAACAGTGCTTCGTAAACCTTCGGGGGCGTATGATTCGCCTATATCCTCAGTTGGCTTCCAGTGTTACTAGATGTGGCTACCGCACAATCCCAATATTCACAAAAACATAATATCGTGAACTGAAAGTTAAAGAGAGTAGGTACAGAATTTTTCGAATTTCTAAAATACCTTTGTTTTGGCTCTGTATGGTCACAGAATAACTGATAGTACTTAGATATGGTGTTGTATTTACTTAGGTGTTATTATAAAACAGAAACTTGGTGAGAGTGTACAATGTTTGTTATTCTGCACCATAGGTTTGTTATTTTGAGGAGAACGAATTTGGCGCCAGACAGTGGTAAAATAGAATAAAATCAAAGATGAAGTTAAAAAAAGTTGGCCACATTGGCATCTACCTAAAGCATAGCAATATTGATACTCATCCAAGGATAAACAGTAAGTAGGTACCTAATATTTTTGTCTTGCGCAACTTAATTCCCGGAGTCAGCATTATATGCCTCATTGATTGTTTGTTCCCAACTAACGTCAAATGCAACAACCATAATATTCGTGCTCTTGAAATTTGACAGAGAGGATGTATTTATTTCTATCCTTTCTGGAGCACTGTATGTATACTGTCAGGTACTAGGAAGCTAATCATTGCTGCCTGACTCTTCTCCTATAACTGAAAATACAGCTAAAACAATATACATATTAACTTAAAAATATTCATACACTGTACAATGAATAACAAATAAATAATAATAATTATGTTAACTATTCTATTCTTGCATTGCACATCCGGCCTCTATTTGACTAATTATTCTATTTCCTTAAAATACATAAAATCGATGCTTGTAAGAGGTACTTTTATTATTTAGATAAGTACTAAGTATTTTTATTGCATTTTCTAGCGTGTCATACACGTTTTAGATACTAAACTTAATACGTATTGTTTCTATGAAAGTATAAACATTGGTTTAGATTACATAACAAGAAAATTTACAAAAGATAACTAAATATAATAATTCTTCTTTAAGGTTATATTAATCCATGATTAATCCTGTAATTTATCTAATTAAAACTAACACCATTTCACGCATTGCATGATATTGCACACTGTTTATTTTCTACCTAAGTATACTTTATTGCACAACAACAAAAATTAATAGGAATGTGTTATAAACAGTCATCGGAATGTTTAAACTTTCCGTTAACGTCACTAAAACTTTTACTACTAAAACTCAAATCATCCTCTACTTCAGTTTGCATCTTCCGAAAACTATCGAAGTAAACGGAATGTGTCTCTATACTTTCGGCACCAGATTCACTTCGAGCTTCAGTCTCCGTATCGTCACTTTCACTACAACTCACTATTTTGGCAATCACTAATTTTCTTGGCACTTGTCTAGAAGAAGTAGAGTCACTGCTCAAGTACCCTGAGTCTTGTACATTGAAACCTTTCTTTCTTCGGCACCGTGCCTTAGAATGTCCATCTAATTTTGGTCCTTTAACGAAAGTATCAGTGTTTATATTGCCACTTCTGCCTGATCGTTTTCTCATCAAACTCCTGCTCAAGTCGCCCGCTTTCCTAACTGTACCGCTCACGGGCTCCATGTTTTCATATTCCGAGGATTTTGATTGGACAGAAGCTCTCATTGGACTGCAGGAAGGTCCATAGTGTGATTCAGAAGTTATAGAACTATCGTGTGTGGAGTCAATAGTCATATTCTTCGTAAATAACCTCGGACTGAGGCTTCTGCCGGTCACGTTTTTTGGATGAACTTCATTGATTGATTCCGTCTCTACCTTCCTAGGCGGAAAAATTGGCTGCTCATATATGGGATCATCGTCTGAAGGAGGCAAAGGTGGCAATACGTCAGGACGTGCTAGATTTTTCAGTTGTTTAATCGTTGGAGGTGTGCTTTGCCGTTGTCTTTTAGAATGCCTCAACTCTAAAGTCAGTATTCGACCTTCTTCTGTCGTCCACTCTTCAGCTTCATGCCAAGTTTCATCAGTAGTGTCTTCGAGACTTTTTGAACCGCTGTAAATACCTGTAGACAACTTTGGACGCTCATAACCGTTTTTGCGCTGTTCGTATTCATGCCTGAGACTGTTAAATTTTGTCGCATATTCCACTTTGCCACTCGTTTTCTGGAAAGTACCACTACTTCTGAGTTGTATACGTTGTTGGCTAGGTGGACTGTCTTCTTTGTCAATACTTTTTATTAGATCTTTTCTACTGAATTGTGTATCGGTAGCTTCCTTGTGTTTTTGATGCTTTCTGTCCAAAGTATCTGGTTCGAAACCATCAGACTCGTGAATTTTGATATAATTCTCAGGGGAATCTTTCACCTCAATAGTTAAGCAACCGGGCTTTAATTCAGCATCGTTAATAATAGTTGTCACTAATTTTCGACTTCCCATAGAACAATCTGAGCCACTAGGCGATGTTGGGGCGCTCTCGAAATTGTAGGTATTATTCACATAAACTTCACTGACTAAACTAGCGTTTGGTGTTTCGAATGGAGGAGGTTGATTTTTCTCGATTGTTTCATAATGATTTTGGTCTATGCAAACTTCTCGATGTGGTGACGGAGTGTTGCTATTGCTGCTAGAATGGATTTTGTATACAGCATTCCTCATTGTCAGTTCTTCTTCTAGCGGCAATGCACTACTCAAGCTTGGGCTAGCCTGCGAAGAAGGCACATCAGGGTAGTCAGTCGTTGGTGTAGATAAGCCCTTCTTATTGATACTTCTTTCTAAACTGTCAGTTTCGTAATCATTTCCTGAAGGACTCTCAGAAGTATTTCTTGTATATGGGCTTGGAATGGGAATGGTAGAATTTATATTACTGATTCTTTCATCATCGGAACTAATCTGGTTGTAAGATTTTGCACAGTGATCGAGAGCTATGGCTTCGTTGACCATATCGGGTAAAGCATTCTTATTAGTGAAAGGTATTCTAGGATTTTGTACGGGATTCCGAAGGCTAACAGATCGGTAATCATTCAGGCCAATAGGTCTGATATCATCTATTCGTGCCACAGTTTGACAATACATATTAAAATCAATTCGTTGGCAATCCGGGTTTTCAAATTCAGGCAATGGTATATTGTAGTTTCTCATCATAGGTTCCGATCTAACAGATAAAGTTGAAGATTTTTTGTGTAATGCAAAATTGTCTGTCAAATACATCGAGTTGGAGCTTGAAATACTGTTTTGCTTCCTTACTTTACGCCGACTTTCACTGAGAGGAAGCGATAATATTGATTCTGCCAAACTGTTTTGAGTGGTGGGTAAAAAGTCGTTGTACGAGTGTTGTTTTGCCGTGGGAATATTTTCCAACCACTTTCGTATACTATTTTGCTTATCTCCTTTGTTGGTAAGACAGTTAACACAGGCTGGGATATTGTACTTCGCAATTTGTTGGATATCGTTGTCACCGTCTATCTTACAACCTGGACAGCCTATGCAATTTTTCTTTCTACTGTTTTCTCTTTTCAAACTAACAACACTACCACTTCTTTGGCTCCCCATTCCTTGATATAAATCTATACTATTTCCGTTAGAAGGAAAAGTTTCTTCTTCGGGTATTTGATTCAGAATTGGTTGAAAACGTTTGGCTGCCATTTTGTGCTTTGCTATTGCGATTACTTCCCTAATTTTAACTAAAAATTCTAGCGCTGCAGCTGGAGGTTCCTGTAAAAATCAATCTCATAGTTAAATTGAGATTTGATAAAATGATTTACAAATAAGATTATAATGTTTACTTACCGCCATTAGTTGTGGTTCAAAGTAAGCCGGGTTAAAGTACAATTTCCTGCGTGTTGTGCCAACTGGTCGTGCAATTTCTCGATCATCTTGTGTTTCTACTATTGACACATGTTCATCTGGGAGTCTTTCAATACCTGACTCATCTCGATGACTGACTTCTGGATTGTCATTTTTATTCACTTTAAAGTCACCATAATGTTGATGGATCACTGCCGAAGTTGTTTGATTCTGAAAACATATTTTCACATATCTAAATTATATTTCCTATCTTTCAGACCTAACATATTAATAATTCAGTAGTTTCTACTCACAGTGTATAAATTATCGTCACTTCGTACACTATCACCGAATTCATCAGAATCTGATATATTGCTGCCTGAATCGCTGGGAAAGTTTTTAGTTTCGTGTAGCTGCCGACTGATATTCAACAATGGATTCTTCTTAATAACTCCATCATCTTGACCCATCGCATTAGGAAGAGTTTGAATTCGTTCGTTGTTCACTCTAACGATATCTCGTTCAGTAATCACAGACCCATCTTTCTTTTTGAGTCTGTTTGATCTTTTGTTGTCGTCTTCATCAGACATTGCCTTTCGACGTTTCCGAATGTGTAGGAATAGGAAAACTGATGCAACGTAGATGAGACCGAGAAGTAGAGAACTGATGCCAATAGCCACGTACTCGGATATTGTGAGACCTGAAGTGCTGGTCGATTCTGACGTTTGTGCGTTTGGTGCGAATTGAACTTCTGTTATATCTGAAAACAAACAAGACATAATTAATTATGAGTGAAAAGTTATGTAAGTCGCAAATGGGAACTAAGGTTGTAATACATACTAGAATACGGTTTCGGTGGAGTTCCTTGCACCCTGAACGCGACGCATGGTGTGAACACTCCTCGCAAATCAAGTGGCGACGTGGGAGTGGCGGCGACATCGCGACACAGCAATCGAACCACCATTAATCGTCCGGTCATTCTTGCACGCACATCATTCTCCCCGCTCCACTGCGAATATCACATGATTAGTATTGGAAAATTTAAAATCTAACACTTAATAGACAGAAATTACAGGGAAAATTGATTACTTGCAGAAATGTTCTGCCTTCGTCACGGAATAGATTGAAAGGGACATCAGCATCCAAAGTGTTCCGAAGATCGAGGAAGCCTTTCCTTGTAAGAAATTGAGCGCCTGATACCGCACATATTGGTGTTTTAACATCTGGAAATAAAAGAATATGCATAAAAATAGAACAAGTCAAAGCGGGGAAATAAATATATAAGTACAAAAATTATTATGAACAAGAGTAAAAGTGATGATTCAAGCACTTACTTTGGAAAGTAATCTCTCTTGATGGGTGTATAATCTGGCCTTTCAGCGGCAAATAAACGAACGGTATTCGTTGCACAGCGCTGCCGGTCCCAAACGTAGCTAATGAACATTCTGTAAAACAAAATATTTGCATGTTTGAAACAAATTGCTAAGATAAGGCTATAATAAACGCGTATAAAAGACAGCGAAATTGCCAAAAGTTCTCAACACAAATATTGTCAAATTCGTTAAAGGACTAACGTGATCAGGGGCCTACCATTCGTAACATTTTATTGGACGTCTCATTTGTAAAGGAATTAAGACTAATACCATACCATCGATAAAATAAGCTTCTTTCGACAATCCGGTGTTATTAACAGCGTGGGTATATTTGAATTTACACAGTGTCGCTAAATGCGGTAGTTATCACGTGGCTGCTCGTAAGGTTATTAAGTCTTCGAATCCAAAGTGTAATTACGACCATCGATATGTTTCAAATGTTGAAATTATGCCGGGAATAGCTATTATTTCGAAGGAATCGGGATGTTAAGAAGTGAAATATTTCCAATTATATTTCGTAAATTGCACTTACATTTGGTAAGGATACGAAAATATTTTGCCGAGTTAAAATCGCGATGCTGGTAGTAAATGAAAATGAACTAACAACTTTTATTTGCTATGATAACGAATGAAACAATAATCAAATGAAAGCAACTCATGTAATATTAAAAGATATCATCGGAAAATTGAGATAGTTATTCAAATGTGAGATAGCTATTTATCTAATTAAAAGCAAGGAAAATGGAAAGCTATTCGATTGTTTTTATGGAGTCATTTCCCACAGGAGGTACCAACGTTACATTGCCATTGAAAAGCACGCCACTTTGTTGCCGATCTCTCACGGGCTTTTTTTATCTATAGTTTTTCTCCTTATTATGCTGGTACTATTGGCCCATTATATTGATTCCTAAGAGTAAAAACTAAGTTATCTTCCCTATTGATGGTTTTGTTTTCTGAATAACAGTGTTTGTATTTTAAACAAACCATCCACCTTGCATAAGGTAAATTCCAGATTTTTTGTAATTTTGTGAGTTGTCGATTTATAAACGAGGTTCTTCAGTGAGGCAGATATGAGTTAAAGACGGCTTCCAAAGCAATCTCAAAAATAATCGCATGAATTAAAATGCATTTGAATCAAATCGATATACTTGTACTTAGATTAGTCATTAAGTTGTAGGTAAGTACAAGGTAAATGTGGTAATAAACGAGGAATGTGCATCTAATATCTACATATTTATGAACTAATTCGTTGCACGGTTCATTATAAATGCGAAAGTAAGTTTATTTGTTACCTTTTCACGCCTAAACCATTGAACCGATCATCCTGAAATTTTGTATATAGGTTGAAGTTGAATACATGCGACAAATCGAAATGAGAGATTGTACTCATCATTATGAACAACTTTTACTACGGGACCAAACCTGAAATCGCGAAAAAAATTTTGACGAGTTGTGCGAACATAAATGTAGGAAACAGCAGATTTTTTTTTCACGATTTCAGGTTTGGTCCCATAGTAAAAGTTGTTCATAATGATGAGTACAATCTCCCATTTTGATTTGTCGCATGTTTTCAATTTCACCCTGTATATACGTTGTCAGGTGTACAGAAACGGACATCCATCTTTAATCCCGAAAAAAGTTCTTGTCCCGAGGAAAACAACAATAACGTTATTATGATAATAGATGGCGCCACGTGTCTTTCGAGTCATGATTGAATTATATTAGAAAATTTCACGCGGACTATCATGTTTTATCCAAAATCAATGCGTCTACTTAGTAACGGAAATTGGTTCAAAGCATGATTTGCCGTCCTTTGCGGGACGTGTCAAAAAACACTGCTTTCTCTATTGGCCCTTAAACCACTTGTCAAGCGAAAACTTCCTTTACTACTGAATAGTTTACCTACCGTACTGCATGGCGGTAGATATGTCGCAGCCAACTGGTTAAATTAGCCGTTCAGTTAACCGCCTAGCCTTTTAACTAAACGGCGGCCATTCAACTAACGGCCTGAATGATATTCATTTACAGTTTAGGTTGGAAGTCTGTAACCAATCACGCGCGAGCCGAATTGGTCGCAGTAACTAAGCCAGGGCACCCCGACCAAATGGGTTAGGTTAGGTTAGAACTCTGATCAACCGCGTGCGAGCCGAAAGAGCGAAGCGAGGCGTGCACTACTTTTAAAGGCTAGGCAGTTAACTGAACGGCTAATATAACCAGTTGGCTGCGACAAATACACTGCATGGAATCTGGGTGCTTACTCTCGAATATCATTCCGATAGATCGACATTGGTCAAACGTCAGTTGGTTGAGTTAAACGTCAGGGATTGGCTAGACTCAGTGAGTCCAGCCAATCCCAGAAGTTTGACTGACAATTCCAATGTCGATCTATCGGAATTATATTCGAGAGTAAGCACCCTGGTTCGACACCTACGATTTTACACCGTACCTAATGCACGTCTTATGTTACCGCCATCAATTTTACCTCGCACTTAGCTTTATGATAAATGTCACCTAGGTGGCATACAGTTTTTTCAAAAAAGTAGGTTAGTCTAAAAGGAAGCGCTCGTAACCTGTCCCACAGTGTGTTTAACAGCAAAAAATAGGAAATAAGATTCACTCTTAACTAAGGCGATGAAAAGCTTACGCGCTTTCTAATATGATTTTCTGAGCGCGAACCCAGAAAATTACTAGTTGACAATAATGGTGGTATTGGTTTCAAGAGTATGCGGGCTATGCGGCTAAATGAGCCCGAGATAAAAATATATTTTCTGACACTAAGTACCTACTTGGGTTGGGATTGCGTCACGATTGTCCGAAGAACTTTTTCGAATGATTGTTTGGTCGATGAACTGTTGCTCGAAAGAATGATTGAACAAAGGACGTTCGCCCGAATAATCGTTCAACCGATGAACGTATTATCGTTTTTTTTTTTTTGATGATTTGAATGACTTGCTTAACATAACACACGGAAATCATTGAATAAAATGTTTACAAAAGATGGTGAGATTTTTTTGGATTGGGTTTTGGTTGTCTTAGCTTTGAATACCTATTATGTTCTTGTAATTTTTTTTTTGTTATAAAAACGTACAAGAGCGAACCTTCTTCATTCTTACTATGGTACGAGGTCGTAATTACCTGGCAGATCATCGACGCACAGCTCTCGGTCCTCTCTAAACATCGGAGCGCGCTGCGGGCACGAGCACGCGCACTCGCCGCTCGATTCCGGTGCGCGCGCGCTGGCTCCGTGCTCCGCGCATTTTGCCGCGCTGCACTCATCTCCTGGAAATAGTAATAAATGGATGTTTAATGGAATCAGCAAAAAAAATATTGAAAGATTTTTTTTTATAAACACGATCTGCTCAGATATCTACCTACGAAGTACATAGTTAAAAAAAAATAGTGCGAAAGAATTAGGGTTTCAAATTATTTGCATCTGCCATTATGTCACTGGCTAGCAAAGTGGCAAAAAAGAGTGAGTCTTTTGAGATGGCGCGACGGTTAGTAGAGACGTCGTGTACCTACCTACCTATAGAAGAAGACACGCTACGACCCAGATCGATTAGAATAAGGGTAGGCGGATGATGAACATCACCTGCTTTCTAAACGACCGGTGTTAAAGTGACTGTTCTACTTGCTACACACATTTTTTTTACAATGATAGTTTTTCTATATCCATCCTCAGCAGTTGATGGCAAAGAGCAGACTAAGTCTACATAGATAACTGGCATGTAGGCACCTGGCAACTAAGTCTTGAATTTATGAGGCAATATCTAATAGTTCTCGTAAAACCGTGTATTATGGCCACTGGTAATAGAATCGTATTTAATTTTATAGCGTGGAGAAGACCAGCTTACAAAAGCCAACATAATTTTAAAGCTCAGTGGCTGCTTGGATAATCAATAAATAAGTAACCGTCCCTAAAAGTTTAATGGTATTAGTAGACATGCTACTTTCAGCGGCGATTTTACAACTGCTTCAATGCTGCATCGCATTTTAGGCATTTTAGTTCGGGCGCTTGGTATCAAAATTGCACGTTTCCTATCGTTCGCTTTTTGTCCATCAAAGAGATAAAATCATTGTTCTCTGACGAGTCGGTCCGAGGATGGAACATTTCTATGACGACCATCCACGAAACTGTGGTCCCGGCTGTCATTTGTAGATCTTTGACAGTCGTTCCGGGAAGTCAGAAGCTCGAAAGTCTGACAACCAGTCATACCAAGTTATATCGTACCTATTACCCAATCACTGGGTTGTTGAGGTGAGACGCAGACAGTTGCTCCATGTAAATAAGTACTAATATTCAGCTGCATCCGGTTAGACTGGAAGCCGACTCCAACGTAGTTGGGAAAAGGCTAGAAAGATGATGATGATCACAAATATCCTCCGACTATACACAGTCTTCTGTAACTGACCGGTAATAGTGAAGATGTCTCCAGTGTCCCGCCGCGCCAGTTCCCCGAGGCGCGCGCCGGTCGCAGCCGTGACCAGCAGCAGCACCAGCGTGGCGGCCATGCTAGCCTCCGCCGCCGCCATCCGCGCGCCCTCCCGCCACCCGCATCGCTATCACCACCTGGTGGAGGGAACAAGGTCTTAGATATTGGAGAATAATATCTGCTGCAGGAAACTAAAACATTAAGGTAGGTATATACAGGGTAAAGCCAGATTTGTGTATTGAAAGGAGAGACTCTTCGCACTCCCCTTGACAAGGATGGAACACACAAAATAGTTAAGGCACATCTTTATTATTATTTAGATAGGTACCTATTAATAAATTAAAACAGTAGCACACAATGTTTTTAGGTTATAAAATAACGAAATTGTCAGCTGAGTGCTATCTTCTGAGACACAGGCCTCGCCAGTTTAGAAGCTTGAGTCAATACCCTAAGTAAACTTCTCTTTACCACCACAAATGCTGTGGGATTATTATTGTAGAATGTCTATGACATTAGTATACTTACCTATTAATAAATGTAGGTAATCCCTGTTGCTATGCCTGGTGAGAAATAAACTATTTTCTATTTCTATCTTGACCACATTTTTTTCTGCCAGGGTCGCGGGTTGTACAAAAAAGTTACCGTGTCTGGCACAGGCAACTGAAGGAACACGGGTGGGTTTTAGTCAGTAAAAGTCTGACATGCTCTCCCGCTCCACCCAGAACGGGAGAAGTTATTAGAAAATTTCCCAAACAAAAAAAAAGTCTGGTTTACACGGTGCGATTTAATTGCGGGCAATTAAATACCCTTTTATTTAAAGAAACAACAATAAAAGTTGCACCGTCTAAACAGTGTTTAGACGATACATTTGATACAAGTTATTTGTCGATTCAATTTTATTGTCAAGAACATCTACCTATAACCGACGTTACATTTTTTATATTAGGTATACTGTTGAGCCCTGTGTGCGACCACGTTTATTGCGGTGTCAGAGGGCTTAAGACACAGAGACGAAACGGGGCGTTCTCAGTAGTTAGTCCGGTTACCGGACTGGTGAGACTTTTCGTCTCAGCAGTTCGGTGATGGAATACGACCGGACTATTGAACCTGATAATTCGGTATCTTAAAAGCCGACTTACTCGTACTTTGGATAAAATGAGGTATCCTTTACATTTGGTATTATTCTTATAGTTTCTGCACCGCCAATAATTCCCAGCTTTATAAACCGTATTCCTATAAAATTAACTCTGCCTCGCCCACGTTTCAATGTTTCAAAATCCATCGTCCGTGCAAGCAAAATAAACGTTTTTACATAATCAGCCTATAATGTTCCCACTGCTGGGACACAGGCCTCCTCTCAGTGAGAGGGAGTGGGCCGTAATCTACCACGCGGGCCCAGTGCGGGTTGGTAATGTCACATGTCGTCGAATTTTTGGTTCTAGGACATGCCGGTTTCCTTACGATGTTTTCCTTCACCGTTTTGAGAGCAATGGTGATGAAATAATTTACACAAAGTAAAGCGCCTGTCTGGGTTCGAACCTACGACCTACAATTCGTAAGTCGCGGCCGATACCACTGGGCCACCACTGCTACGAGTACTTTTTGATAGACTAATAATAATCATGAGTGGTCAATGAAGTTTTAGGTAATAACAGATTACGTGAAAAGATTTACATACCTACCTACTTAGTTTAAGGTTGTTAGCTCTAAGGTCGTCAATTAAGAGAACTGATAACAAAACAGATTAGTCTGAATTTTTAATATTTTATTATATGTCGACCTTTCAGTCTTTCCTTAGTAGATAGTGCAGGTTCGATATCGATACCGAACTATCAGGCTCTGTAGTCCGGTCGTATTGCGTCACCGAACTGTTGAGACGAAAAGTCCGGGACCGGACTAAATAACCGAACTTACGCTGCGATCAGTCAAAAGCTAAGTTTCGTCTATGTATGTTACCCTAAGAGAGACTCGTGTCGCTAGCACCACCAGGTGAAGGAAACAATAACTTTGAGATATAATGACAGGCGCTACGTTTCCGTGTTATAGTAAAACTTAAACGGAAATTAAGAGTTTAGAAGGCTAGGTACAGTCAACAAAAGAGATAGTATGCAGGATCGTCGGATATAGTTGAAGTTTAGTAAGAAACCGATGGATGTTCTCGAATAAAATTAAATTTTATTAATAGAAAACAAACAGCTTATTTATCAAATTAAATTTCAGTCGACAACCTCCATCGGTTTCTTACTAAACTCCAAGTATAGGTATCCGATGATCCTGCATAGGTAGGTACTTATCTCTTTTGCTGACTGTACCTACCGACAGGTGGTTTCCTTGTGCGAATGTCATGTTTGGTAGTTATAGCCACGGGTTATAGCTGTTATTAGTTTATGACAGCTATAACTACCGATCAAACATGACGTACATAGCCACATTAGGTTTCACAGCCTATACCAACGTTTTCGTAAAAAAAAACGTTCTCTTGCGTTCTTAGCTTACCAATAGTTTTGTTCAAAATTGATCATAGTACAGTCATTTGGTTCGAAAAAAAGAGGTTACCTGGAAAGTTTGTGTGTAAGTGTAATTTTATAGATTTGAAAGAAAGAAAGAAAGAAAATACATTTATTTAGCACAGACTAGAAGGCACACAATACACACAATACATAGGTACATCAGTTAAATACAAAGAATAAACATCAAAATAACAAAGGTGTTGATTTCCAGGTGCTCTTTCCGAATTTCGACTTTGCCACCTCGTATCATTGCCATCGCGCCGCGCCGCGCCGCCATCGCCATATTGGAAAAATGGCGTCTAATAGCAGTTTTTAGACAATCTCATTTCCGACTCATTTTACAATAAAAACATTTATAGGTATGTAAAATAAAACTAGAGAAAATTTCCTACAATCTAAGTACCTAGGTAGTCCATCTTTTTTATAAGTCTATGGTAATAACATATTTTTTGTAAAATCAATAGTTTTGGCGTACAAGTACTTCAAGTTCTGAAATACTGTTTTTCATCGGTAATTTGCGTAGGTACCTACACTGTACGTGTACATACACAGTACCTATTACAATTACCTACACAAACGCGTCTGTTTTTGTTTTTCTATAAATTCCTCATTAGCGCACAAAAAACAATGATTTTTTAATGAGAATGTTGGGTGCGTGGGTCGCAGTTGTGTTTGAGAAGTTGTGACAGCGCTTCCTCTACGCAATGATGCAACGTTTAACTTCTCATTATTGTATCGTTTTCGACATACGTCGTGAATCACTATCGACCTTAGTCCCTTCAAAACTTTTAAATCCTTTTTATCCTTTCTTTTAATACTTGACTTACGAAAAGTCTCCAAAATCCTTTTTCCTTCACTTCAATTTCTTGTAATGGATTCTCACAAATAAAACAATTACTTAGTAAGTTTAGAAGCCATGGCTCTCTAAACACAAACGACACTGTAAAACGATGGATGTATTAACTGATGAGGATGACTCAGACAAATTTTCGTCTATTGAGTTCTGTCGGCAGATGTTTCGTACATAAATTGTATGAAATTTTCTCTACTTTAATTTTGCATATAGATACCTACCTACCTAAATGTTTTTATCGTAAAATGAGTCAGAAAGGAGATATTGTCAAAAAATTGCTCTTATGCGCCATTTTTCCAATATGGCGGCGCGGCGGCGGGAGCAGCAAAGATGAATTTCGGAGAGAGCACATCGAAATCTATAAAATTATCCATTTTCAAAACTCCCGGAAAACTTTCCAGGTACCTACTAAAACTACCAAATGACTGTAGGTAGGTACGTAGGTACCTAGTATCAGGAAAACGAATCATTTTTGGTAAGTAGGTATAGCAACCGGGTGCTTATTGATAGCGAAACTAATCTATCATACAGTGTTACAAAACAAATCGTAAAGTGACGTATGTATGAAAGCAATTTAGTGAAGACAGTGGATCGAAACGAGATGAAATATTATAACAAGTGTGGTGAAAGCTAACGCATCGGTGCAAAAATTCAAGTGCATTGTTCAATGTTCGATTTCACTCAGTTCACATGATTTCCTCCACGGTGTTGGTTGGTTTATGATAGCGACATTATTATGGGGACTACGAGCGTTCTTGGAATCAATTATAGGAAAAAAAAAAACTAACAATAAAAAAAAATATACCTACAGGGGTGGCTGGGACATCAACGCATAACCTTTTTCAATAGATTCCTACGTGCGTGATTTTGAATTTCCCCTGCGTTGAAATTTATCGTCGGTTATAAAAAAAAAATTGTTCTATAAATTTTGACCGCGTAAGGTCACTTCAGCACTTCGTCTATGAAACAGCTGTTTTTCTTTTTGATAACCAATAAACAATTTCTACGCTAAGGGGTCTAGAATCATGTGCTGAATTCATAGTTTCAATTTTGATTGACGTCGATGTCCCTGCCCATGCCACCCCTATACTTTACCCAACAAGTAGGATGTAAGTTTGTAAGTGCACCCATAGTTTGAGGGAAATTAGTCGGGTCAAATAACTGAAAACAAGCACTTAACCATTCGATTCGTAAAACCAAAACCCATGTCGCAATCCGGTGTCAATTAACTGTGAATCTCACAAACATCAGACGGAATCGTTATTTTATAGCTGTGTTAGGTACTAAGTCTCCAGTTTACCTACGTGTGTAAAATTTCTCTGTTAAGTCATTATACAACTGTAGCAATCCATAAAAACTCGATGCTGTTCATATTTGCTTTACTTTTCATCCGCGCGTGCGCACACGTCAATACTGTTGACTCTTCGTAATTCCGTGTCTCCGCGCGACCAGCTATTGGTAGGTGTTTACCTAACTGTCAAAAAAAATCGCACTTAAAACCCAAAAAACGGTATTAAAATTATTATTGAAGTGACAATGTTAGGTTCTAATGACACTGACAAACTCGCTCAGCGGTGGGCCCGTACGTAGAGACAACCACTTTGTCGATTTAAGTTGGTTTCCGACTTCGCAGTCAATCATTTCTCAGAATATCAGTTCGTAGCATATTAACATTGAAGGTTGAAATATGGCCCCGTATGTCCGTTAGACAGATGTCGATTTATTGTTGTTATCCATACCTGTGCGCTAATAGGTTTCCTTAATCGCTGCGAACCTTTGCTGTGCTAGTTTTAGGTAATTATTTTTGTGGGATGGACTGGTACGTTATTTGTAACGGGGATTAGTAAACTTGTGGTTGCTTGCACACGTTAGTTCATTTAATAATACCAGCCTATTATTGTCTCACCTCAGGGCATAGGCCCCTTATCATATCCTACTTAAAAGGCATGAGGATGGATAACCGCGCTTGCTCAAGACGGTTTGGATATTTTAGACTTCATTGACTATAAGTCCAAGTTTCCTCTCACATACAGTAGGTACTTAAAGGTACATAATGTTAACATAATTGTAGGTATTATGGATTTTTGCTACCTCAAATGGTAGGTTCCTGTCTAATTAGATATGACTTTGTAGACTTGTCTTTGATGAATTCATTCAGGGCGAACGTACGTTGTCGTCATCGTCATTTTGAAAGGAAGATTTTGTGGCATGGTGATACCACGACCGATATATTCGAGCCTTGGGGCCTATTCCGGATAGGTCTACCGAGCCGTAAATTTAAAACTACCAAAGTAAAATAACCTACCAACATTCAATAGCAAAGAACGTTTAACTTTAGTTCTGTAAATAGTCTATTGTATTAGAGGTTAGATATTTGGCTTAAACCAAAATGCCGGGGGTTTCATTTATATTTTACTGTTCGTCATCGTTTTAGTAAAGAAGTAGCGGTTTGTGGCGAAAGAGGAATAGTTTGAGGGCAAATACTTCGTTTGCCTACAATGGACTCGTGTGGGGCGAAGAATTACCTAATAACGAGGAACCTCTTCTTATGGCACTCGTATACTCATAATAGAAAACCATTGTTTTTGATTAACGTATGAGACGTGTGTTTATGTTGACTTTTGTTTATTAAGTTGACGTAGTTACGTTTGTTGTTATATATACTTCTGTTGGTTACTATGTTCTCTGGAAACTGTAAAAATCCTATAAAATATTGAAGTTCTAAACACAAACCGTGTTTGAATTTATATTTCTTGGATATCTAGGTATAGCTGCATTTGATCTTCAGTTACATACTGAAAAGTTTGCATGCCTATTATTTTATTGGCAAAACATGTCTTGTTCTAAACTGTACTTTTACCATCTTTTTATACCGTGTTTTTACGCAAATAAATATATTATTATTATTATTTGTTGGTATACATTTTTGTATCTCGGCACTGATCTGCCGGTTTTGTTTATTATTATTATCTCTTTATTTCACTATATACACATATAAATTATATTTTTAAATATTATGATATATACATATAAAAACATTTAAAAATATAAAAAATAGTAGCCCACCGGTATCGGGAACAAGGTCCAAGCTACCGGCGGTCAGGGCTCCAGAGAGAGGAACCTCCTAACAATGCGAGCCGTGTCCAGAAGTACCTCTCTCTGAATCAAGCCCTTGATCTAGCTGCCCAACGAGAGCCTCCTTAGGTGTTGGTCGAGGCTCTTGGCTATTAATCCATTGGCTGTTACGACTATCGGTACAATGATTGCTGAGTCTACATCCCACATGTCGACAACCTCGCGAGCCAAGTCAAGATACTTGATTTGTTTATCTTTCTCGGCTTTCACGAGGTTCTCATCATGCGGGACGGTTATGTCAACAATCATTGCGCGCCGCTCTGATCGATCCACCACCACTATATCAGGCTTATTGGCAACAATAGTCCTATCAGTGATGATGGATCGATCCCAGTACAATGTGATATTACCATTTTCGAGAACTGGGTCGGGCACATACCTGTAGTACGGCACCTCCGATTCCACAAGGTTGTATTTTAAAGCAAGCTGCTGATGGATTATCCTGGCTACAAGGTTGTGTCTATGCAAGTACTCTCCGTTAGCTAGACGAGAACACCCAGAGATGATATGTCTAATTGATTCCCCCGGCCGGTGACATGCCCGACAGATGTCAACCGTGCCGTCTTTAACAATAAATCTCCGGTAATTGTTCGTCATCATAACTTCGTCCATAATTGCACAAACAAAACCTTCGGTTTCTCCAAAGAGGTCACCGAAACGTAGCCAGGCTACGGACGCTAGTAGATCTACATCGGGTCCATATAGGGCCCGGAAAAAGCGTCCGTGAAGCTCCTTACTCTGCCATACCTCCATGCGATCATTAGTGTCAAGCACTACTGGTTTGCGCCAGTTCTCTTTAGCCAAGGAGAGCGGGGTGAGGCCATTGTCCACTGCGACTACATCCCGATGCATCCCCACGTCGGTTTCTAGGAAATATTCCCTGAGACTGCATATCTCGCGATTGTGGAGAGTCTTAGCGTTTAAAAAGCCTCGACCTCCACACTTTCGCGGGATATACAGCCTCATTACCGATGACCGTGGGTGATGCATTCGATTTTCAGTCAGCAGTGTACGGACCTTCCTATCCAGGGCGTCGAGTTCGGTCTGAGTCCATTTAAGTATGCCGAAAGAGTACATCAAAACCGGCATGACCCAACCGTTGAAGGCGCGCACCTTGTTTCCGCCTGATAGAAGACTATTAAGTACTTTTTTCAGGCGGCCAAAGAAGCGCTCCTTCAACGATTGCTTCATGTCAGTACCATTGATCCCTAACGCTTCCAACATACCCAAATACTTATAGGTTTCGGATGCGGAGAGGGCTCTAAGGTTTGTGGAATCCGAGAGTTGAGTTCCCACGGATTCCACAATCTCCCCTCGCTTTACATGCATGACCGCACATTTGTCCACACCAAATTCCATCCTAATGGCGTTACTGAAAGTTTGAGTTACTTTCAGTAGCTCCATTAGTTGTAAATTGTTGGGGGCAAAGAGTTTTAGGTCATCCATATAGAGGAGGTGCGATATAACCTGACCACCTCTCTTCAGCCGATAGCCTAGACCTGAAGCCTCCAGCAGTGTGCTTAGAGGATTCAAGGCTAAGCAGAACCAAAGCGGGCTCAAACTGTCGCCCTGGAATATGCCTCGCTCGATCGTTATCGGTTCGCTATTCCTCTGAATATTTCGACATCCTGGATAGCGAAGGACTGTCCTCCATTGCCCCATACACAACATCAGGAAGGTGCGCAGAGTTGTATCTACTTTATTATTATTATTTTTTATGCTTTAACATATCTCGGGACCATGGGGTCCCGGTCCTTTGAAAGGCGTACGAGGGCCCGAAGCCAACTCGCAGAGGCCCGTTGATCGTTTTTAATGAAATGAGGCACCAACCGACGATTATCCCTGTTGGCACTATGCAAGTGCACCCAAGGACAACCCCCGGTTGGTGTAGGACTATTGCAGGATATGGAAAATATGACGTTGGACTATGGGTTTGGGTGGCTAAAGTGGACTGGTTACCATGAACTATGGAAGAACTATGACCCCTGCCTGATCAATGTTTTATATATACACGAATAAAATGGCAGGGGGTGACTTGCACACTCAATAGTGGGCCCCCGGAAACGGTCGCTAGCACATAGTGACGTAGTGCCAAGGGGGCAACATCTCCTGAGGTGCTTATGAGGAGTGGAGAGGTATTCCACGGCTATCAGGACAATCCCGGAAGTACGGTCAAGATCCCTACCAGCATCTTACTGGAATACTTCCTTCCTCCGAGCACATTTGCTCTTGCGAATCTCCACTCAAGCCGGCCAATAAAGGCAAGAATGAGGTGGGAGCTCTGTTCCTCGTCATTGTTCACTCCAGCCGGCCAATAAAGGCAAGCCAGAGGTGAGGAACAAACTTCTCCCGGGAGATAGGGTCCGTGGGGTCGCTACTGCCCAACAGCTCGCCACATGCTGCCCTGCGGGTTTATTATTATCTCTTTATTTCAATATATACACATATAAATTATATTTTTAAATATTATGATATATAGATATAAAAACATTTAAAAATATAAAAAATAGTAGCCCACCGGTATCGGGAACAAGGTCCAAGCTACCGGCGGTCAGGGCTCCAGAGAGAGGAACCTCCTCACAATGCGAGCCGTGTCCAGAAGTACCGCTCTCTGAATCAAGCCCTTGATCCAGCTGCCCAACGAGAGCCTCCTTAGGTGTTGGTCGAGGCTCTTGGCTATTAATCCATTGGCTGTTACGACTATCGGCACAATGATTGCTGAGTCTACATCCCACATGTCGACAACCTCGCGAGCCAAGTCAAGATACTTGATTTGTTTATCTTTCTCGGCTTTCACGAGGTTCTCATCATGCGGGACGGTTATGTCAACAATCATTGCGCGCCGCTCTGATCGATCCACCACCACTATATCAGGCTTATTGGCAACAATAGTCCTATCAGTGATGATGGATCGATCCCAGTACAATGTGATATTACCATTTTCGAGAACTGGGTCGGGCACGTACCTGTAGTACGGCACCTCCGATTCCACAAGGTTGTATTTCAAAGCAAGCTGCTGATGGATTATCCTGGCTACAAGGTTGTGTCTATGCAAGTACTCTCCGTTAGCTAGACGAGAACACCCAGAGATGATATGTCTAATTGATTCCCCCGGCCGGTGACATGCCCGACAGATGTCAACCGTGCCGTCTTTAACAATAAATCTCCGGTAATTGTTCGTCATCATAACTTCGTCCATAATTGCACAAACAAAACCTTCGGTTTCTCCAAAGAGGTCACCGAAACGTAGCCAGGCTACGGACGCTAGTAGATCTACATCGGGTCCATGTAGGGCCCGGAAAAAGCGTCCGTGAAGCTCCTTACTCTGCCATACCTCCATGCGATCATTAGTGTCAAGCACTGCTGGTTTGCGCCAGTTCTCTTTAGCCAAGGAGAGCGGGGTGAGGCCATTGTCCACTGCGACTACATCCCGATGCATCCCCACGTCGGTTTCTAGGAAATATTCCCTGAGACTGCATATCTCGCGATTGTGGAGAGTCTTAGCGTTTAAAAAGCCTCGACCTCCACACTTTCGCGGGATATACAGCCTCATTACCGATGACCGTGGGTGATGCATTCGACTTTCAGTCAGCAGTGTACGGACCTTCCTATCCAGGGCGTCGAGTTCGGTCTGAGTCCATTTGAGTATGCCGAAAGAGTACATCAAAACCGGCATGACCCAACCGTTGAAGGCGCGCACCTTGTTTCCGCCTGATAGAAGACTATTAAGTACTTTTTTCAGGCGGCCAAAGAAGCGCTCCTTCAACGATTGCTTCATGTCAGTACCATTGATCCCTAACGCTTCCAACATACCCAAATACTTATAGGTTTCGGATGCGGAGAGGGCTCTAAGGTTTGTGGAATCCGAGAGTTGAGTTCCCACGGATTCCACAATCTCCCCTCGCTTTACATGCATGACCGCACATTTGTCCACACCAAATTCCATCCTAATGGCGTTACTGAAAGTTTGAGTTACTTTCAGTAGCTCCATTAGTTGTAAATTGTTGGGGGCAAAGAGTTTTAGGTCATCCATATAGAGGAGGTGCGATATAACCTGACCACCTCTCTTCAGCCGATAGCCTAGACCTGAAGCCTCCAGCAGTGTGCTTAGAGGATTCAAGGCTAAGCAGAACCAAAGCGGGCTCAAACTGTCGCCCTGGAATATGCCTCGCTCGATCGTTATCGGTTCGCTATTCCTCTGAATATTTCGACATCCTGGATAGCGAAGGACTGTCCTCCATTGCCCCATACACAACATCAGGAAGGTGCGCAGAGTTGTATCTACTTTATTATTATTATTTTTTATGCTTTAACATATCTCGGGACCATGGGGTCCCGGTCCTTTGAAAGGCGTACGAGGGCCCGAAGCCAACTCGCAGAGGCCCGTTGATCGTTTTTAATGAAATGAGGCACCAACCGACGATTATCCCTGTTGGCACTATGCAAGTGCACCCAAGGACAACCCCCGGTTGGTGTAGGACTATTGCAGGATATGGAAAATATGACGTTGGACTATGGGTTTGGGTGGCTAAAGTGGACTGGTTACCATGAACTATGGAAGAACTATGACCCCTGCCTGATCAATGTTTTATATATACACGAATAAAATGGCAGGGGGTGACTTGCACACTCAATAGTGGGCCCCCGGAAACGGTCGCTAGCACATAGTGACGTAGTGCCAAGGGGGCAACATCTCCTGAGGTGCTTATGAGGAGTGGAGAGGTATTCCACGGCTATCAGGACAATCCCGGAAGTACGGTCAAGATCCCTACCAGCATCTTACTGGAATACTTCCTTCCTCCGAGCACATTTGCTCTTGCGAATCTCCACTCAAGCCGGCCAATAAAGGCAAGAATGAGGTGGGAGCTCTGTTCCTCGTCATTGTTCACTCCAGCCGGCCAATAAAGGCAAGCCAGAGGTGAGGAACAAACTTCTCCCGGGAGATAGGGTCCGTGGGGTCGCTACTGCCCAACAGCTCGCCACATGCTGCCCTGCGGGTTTATTATTATCTCTTTATTTCAATATATACACATATAAATTATATTTTTAAATATTATGATATATAGATATAAAAACATTTAAAAATATAAAAAATAGTAGCCCACCGGTATCGGGAACAAGGTCCAAGCTACCGGCGGTCAGGGCTCCAGAGAGAGGAACCTCCTCACAATGCGAGCCGTGTCCAGAAGTACCGCTCTCTGAATCAAGCCCTTGATCCAGCTGCCCAACGAGAGCCTCCTTAGGTGTTGGTCGAGGCTCTTGGCTATTAATCCATTGGCTGTTACGACTATCGGCACAATGATTGCTGAGTCTACATCCCACATGTCGACAACCTCGCGAGCCAAGTCAAGATACTTGATTTGTTTATCTTTCTCGGCTTTCACGAGGTTCTCATCATGCGGGACGGTTATGTCAACAATCATTGCGCGCCGCTCTGATCGATCCACCACCACTATATCAGGCTTATTGGCAACAATAGTCCTATCAGTGATGATGGATCGATCCCAGTACAATGTGATATTACCATTTTCGAGAACTGGGTCGGGCACGTACCTGTAGTACGGCACCTCCGATTCCACAAGGTTGTATTTCAAAGCAAGCTGCTGATGGATTATCCTGGCTACAAGGTTGTGTCTATGCAAGTACTCTCCGTTAGCTAGACGAGAACACCCAGAGATGATATGTCTAATTGATTCCCCCGGCCGGTGACATGCCCGACAGATGTCAACCGTGCCGTCTTTAACAATAAATCTCCGGTAATTGTTCGTCATCATAACTTCGTCCATAATTGCACAAACAAAACCTTCGGTTTCTCCAAAGAGGTCACCGAAACGTAGCCAGGCTACGGACGCTAGTAGATCTACATCGGGTCCATGTAGGGCCCGGAAAAAGCGTCCGTGAAGCTCCTTACTCTGCCATACCTCCATGCGATCATTAGTGTCAAGCACTGCTGGTTTGCGCCAGTTCTCTTTAGCCAAGGAGAGCGGGGTGAGGCCATTGTCCACTGCGACTACATCCCGATGCATCCCCACGTCGGTTTCTAGGAAATATTCCCTGAGACTGCATATCTCGCGATTGTGGAGAGTCTTAGCGTTTAAAAAGCCTCGACCTCCACACTTTCGCGGGATATACAGCCTCATTACCGATGACCGTGGGTGATGCATTCGACTTTCAGTCAGCAGTGTACGGACCTTCCTATCCAGGGCGTCGAGTTCGGTCTGAGTCCATTTGAGTATGCCGAAAGAGTACATCAAAACCGGCATGACCCAACCGTTGAAGGCGCGCACCTTGTTTCCGCCTGATAGAAGACTATTAAGTACTTTTTTCAGGCGGCCAAAGAAGCGCTCCTTCAACGATTGCTTCATGTCAGTACCATTGATCCCTAACGCTTCCAACATACCCAAATACTTATAGGTTTCGGATGCGGAGAGGGCTCTAAGGTTTGTGGAATCCGAGAGTTGAGTTCCCACGGATTCCACAATCTCCCCTCGCTTTACATGCATGACCGCACATTTGTCCACACCAAATTCCATCCTAATGGCGTTACTGAAAGTTTGAGTTACTTTCAGTAGCTCCATTAGTTGTAAATTGTTGGGGGCAAAGAGTTTTAGGTCATCCATATAGAGGAGGTGCGATATAACCTGACCACCTCTCCTCAGCCGATAGCCTAGACCTGAAGCCTCCAGCAGTGTGCTTAGAGGATTCAAGGCTAAGCAGAACCAAAGCGGGCTCAAACTGTCGCCCTGGAATATGCCTCGCTCGATCGTTATCGGTTCGCTATTCCTCTGAATATTTCGACATCCTGGATAGCGAAGGACTGTCCTCCATTGCCCCATACACGACATCAGGAAGGTGCGCAGAGTTGTATCTACTTTATACAACTCCAGCACCCTCATGAGCCATGTATGTGGTACCGAGTCATAGGCCTTCTTATAATCTATCCAACATGTCGACAGATCCTTTCGGGAACGACGAACCTGTTGGCTAATGGTCATATCAATGAGGAGTAGCTCCTTAGTACCGCGGGACCCATTCCTACATCCATTCTGAGATGCAGACATGATGGAGTTGGTGTCTATATGTTTGTTAATTTTAGTTCTCAAAATGGATGTAAGAACTTTATAGACCGTCGGTAAACATGTGATCGGCCTATAATTTTTGGGTTCCGCAGTGCTACCTGATTTATGGAGCAGGTGGGTAATTCCTGTCGTTAGGAACTGGGGTAGCGAACCAGACTCTAAAGCAGTCTGGAACTGAGATGCCAAGCGAGCGTGCGACCTTGAGAACCATTTGATCCAAAAGTTATGCAGCCCATCCGGCCCTGGAGCTTTCCAGTTGGGCAACGGACGGACTGCACGAGCTACATCTTGGGGGCAGATAGTGATAGCCCCCATTTCTGGTATTGGATCGCAAGCTCGCTCAATTTCCCGAGCCCAATCACCTTCGGTGTGACTGACAGGCACCGACCAGATGCTGCGCCAGAAGGAACACATGGCATCATCATCCGGCAGGCACGTCTCAGCCACACCTTGGTCCGGTCGTTCCCAACCCCTATAAACCCACCTTTCATCACTCTGGAAGGTGCGATTCTGAGTATATCGCTCTACCCGTCGCTTATACCGACGAATACGGTTCGCCCATGCATACACTTTCTGCTTCAGGAAGTCGATGCGCTCTGTGACACAAGACATATAGTCTTGAGGACTGATATCAGTCCCCGCGAACGCCCGCCTCACAAAGCGCATCACTCTAGGGCGAGTATTGCCCTCCCTGAAGCAGATTAGTTTGCCGATGAGCGTTCTGGCCCCACCAATACGGCGTTCAATTCTGCACTGCCAAGCGGGTACGGCTGGTTTCGGTCGTGTAGTTCTAGAATCATTGGCAAATTTGACGTGAGCTACACGACATGCCGCTACAGCCGCGCAGTACAGAATCGAATGAGTATCGGTGAGGTCTTCGCAGTTATCAAAATATTTTGACAACTGCGAATCCAGGACCGCCACCAGCGCCCTATTTTTGTTATGCATGGGCAAACGAGGTAAGCGTGGTCTAAGTTCGGGCGACATGAAGCGATATTCCTGAATCGCATCCTCCAAAGCACTCCTCAATTCCTCATTGTACTGGGTACTTACGTTTGTAGCCCTATCATTACTCCCTTCGTCTGCATGTCTTGTATTAGACTGCTGTAATATTGCAGCAGTCTGCGACTGGGGGGCGATGACATGACTACTCCGCATTTCACTTCGCAAGCGATCAAGTACAGTGTCATCCAACATATGATTACGTTGGATAACCCGCACCTGATCCGACAGTCGTTGTGCCGAGACGTTGACAGCCGGCTCAAGCACCTGAAAAAGAGAGAGCATCCGAGCACGGTACGCGGTCAGATTGTTTCCCCCCTCTGTAGCCCCATAGTATGAGCGCATGACATTTTCATTGATGGGACGTGTCCATCTCATGCGCTGCACACTTCCGCCGGGAGCTGGGACCCTATCAGAGGCCGGTGGGCCTCGAGGTCCTAAGCCGTCCGGCGGCCGGCGTCCTCCCCGTCGACGAGCAGGTGGTGGCGTCGTGGGCGGAGAGAAATACTCGTCGCTCGAGCTCGACGCAACTGCCGCGGCCGGTGTCGTCACAGCGTTCACAGTGGGGCTGGGTACCGGCGGCGGCGAGGCGGAGCTGAGCGAAGAGTCCGGAGGTGGTAGGCGTGCACGTCTTGCGGCTGATCTTGTCAACATATTTTCATATTATTTGTTTCGTTTTATCGGGGGTGACATGACATATGTCACCTCCGATTCGGCAGTTTTTAGTAAAAGTTTGGAATATTATGGTTTATTCATGGTTTATTGTACTTTTCTATTGATATTATATTAAATTGGGTATTTGGAGTTTGGATGCAGGTAAAATTTTACAATAAAACTGGTGTAAAATTTTATTAATCTGAAAATTATTACGAATTGATATGTTGACGTTGGTGTTGCCATTATTATTATTATTATTATTAACTTTTCAATTTCACTTCAGTTTTTATTTTTCCCAAAAGATTACCTAGGTACATGAAAAGCGGCCACACTGTAATTTTTATCTGGCCGAATTTTACTTATCTAGTTTATAAAAAATTGTTAATTAATGAGATGAGTTTGTCCTAGGTATATAAATGTAAGTAGGAAAAGCCATGCATAAGATTCTCAAATTGCGTTGCTTGATGCATCTAATCCTAGGCTAATTCACGAATAGAACCACACATTTGAGTAAATACAGCATTAATAATTATAAACAGACGACTCAGGACTGACTTATCATCACTGCAGCTAATCTTGCCGGCCGACTGCCACTTAATGTTCCTGATTATTGCTTGTACATAGATTTATTGATGTGCTAGTAGATATGATTTCTGTAATATGGCCCATCTGGCCCCTGATTGATAATGTCGTGCATGAGATTATCATCAACGTCTGACATTTGAAAGAACATATAGATTCATGGTAGTGCTGGTCAAGTGTGCGCGGATGATTGGTGTTTTTAGCGTGCGCTAGCGACTATTATGTGGTAGGTACACATCATATTTAATTTGAAGAAAATAGGTTATTTGACATGCGGTTTCTGATTTCAGAATTATGTGAAGTTGAGAAAATTACTTTAGGTGATTCCTTCAATGTTAGCCCGCGAAATTTCGTGAGCTTTCACCATAGGTAATTCTAAAGTAAAGTTTGACAAGTTCTCAACTTCAAATTCTCAATTTAGAAACCGTTTAGAACCGTGTTGTTAGTTCTCTGGAAGATTGAAAAAAAAAAGGTGATTCTGAACACTGATTCTCTAGGGCCGTTAATATTTCCAACAGCAAGGTTTTGACCTTACCAGGACCTTAAAAAGTTAAACGGAAAGGAAAAAATATTCTGTGGAAGATTCTCGCTCCCGAGATGTAAAATAGCCTTAGATAAATTATTTTAGACCTTTACAAAGTAACATTACGAGCAGCCACGCCTCCGGAAGTCGGCCAGTGCAGACCTGTGCAGATGCATCTATTGATTTTGCATGCAAAGATAACGATTGATCTGCAACCATTACCGAGACTGCCTCATGTTTGTCTAAGTACATACATGGAAACTAACATACTTACTCATTATAGCTCTAATTATATTGGTCAACATACCAAGGAAATGCAAAGGAATCTAGGTCTACAGTTATTGTGATAAGGGTTCCAGTAAATGCAGCAGAAATTTGGTCGTGCGTGCCATGCGTACTATAGGATCGCAAAAATTGCAGAGGTTCGTTCAAACCCGTAGGCGCCGGGGACTGACGCCGCGCGCCGGTCGAACTGGTTAATTGCCAGACATTATTTAATCGTAGTAGCAGCTCAGTACTCATGAAGATTGATTACTGGGTTAAAATACTTCTAATTCATAAGCAGTCCTTTTACCTCGAAGGGACGTTTAGAAACTACGTATTAAGGCTAACTTCACAAAGTTGGATGGTATTTTAACTTCCTGAAATGGTATGGAATGCGGGTAAGGATTATGTTGGTGAATAATATGCGACTCACGGTGGGAGGCCCTTAGATACACCGCGCACTCATTAAACAGTGCTAATCTGCACTATTTCTTATACGATCCTTGCTTGTAAGTTTCCATTAAGTAGGTACTTTAATTAATTATTAATGGGGGTAGAACTAAATTATTCGATGTGTGATGTTTAAAAATAACTCACGGACCAATAAGAAGAAGAAGACAGTGTATCGTATTTATTTCATCGGTTTAACTCAATAATAAGACAATTTGACTCAATACCTAGATACTAATTACAAATGGTTTCTTACTCGGAGACTATATCGATCTTCATAAATGGAGGCAGAAAGTTCTCCCTTTTTTGGTAGTTTCCTGTTTAGTACAAGGAACTATCTCAACTGTTGATTGATAAATGCTTCTAAATGAATCGAAATCAAACGTCAACATGGACACATAAAAAATAAAATTAGGATCTAAACATGACTTGTAACATCATATCCGCTTGACAAATTGTACCACATACGTCTTAATCTATTTATGCTGTTATAAATCGGTACCGCCTTCCAAAGAATCGAGTTGCATAGATACATAATACGTGTATCAGCTTATGGAACATCATCTAAGCTACTTTTTGCCGAGTACCCTAATGCTTTGATAAATTAGCAGCAATGTCATTATCATGTTACAAGCAATTTATTACTGGGAAGTTGGTGGCCACACAAGGTGTCGATGTACCACTTAATTATAATCTGATTGGTTCTGAACACCATTTATTATAGTCTTGTACCGTACTATACCGATCAGGTCAGGAGTTACTAGACCGGATACATTTATATCGGATTGGATTTTGTTGTGATTTCTCAAAGATACCGTTTGTTGCAAAATATAAGACATATTTTTTATAATTTTTAACAGTATTGAAAAGACTTGTTTTAACATCTGGATTTGGCTGAGGGGCGATGTAGTTCAAGTGAGCATGAAAGCTGTTAAAACTTGAGCGCATTTTACTTATTTCGGACTGCACGTATAAGTGCACTTGACGTGTTTGCGACCAGCAAAAGAGTTTTGTTTACATGGAAAAACCCGATATTCAATTTCTAACGCCCTTTAGTGCATGGCTGGATATTTACCAATACAAAGATTCTTTTCTATAAAAATAAAAATTTAAAACCATAAATATTCAGAACACAAGTACAAAAGCTTATTAGGCAAGCAAAAATAAGGCATTTTAAAGTAAAATCCATTTAGATCTAAGTCATGCTTATCCAAATACTTCAGCGGGTTTACAAACAGAGTTTTGCCAACCGTAGCTAATGAGGTCCTCGAGGAAAGAGGACACTTGAGACAGTTAGGTCAGGCCTGCGATGCGATCCCCAGCTCATGGGTAAGTACGCAAATATTTGCGATCCCACTGCGATAGGCTTCTGAAGATTCAGTATTGAGAAATGACCACTCTAACCTTTCAAATCAAATTCCATAATTTTATAGAGAATAATAACATGTCATAAAGCTTTCAATATGAATAAGTATTTTCAAGAGGATTTATATGATTGTTGTCAATGCCTAAGATTCTGTTTAATTATAATATCTTTGACACAGTGCTGAATAGATTCATAAGTAGGTAAGTTATTTGGAATATGATATTTATTTATTTATTTATATATACTTTATTGTACACCAGAAAATAAATAACAAAAAATACGATTATTAATACAAAACATACAATGGGCGGCCTTATCGCTTTCTGCGATCTCTTCCAGGCAACCTTGGAATGGACAGTGATTGCGTGGATATAAAAAAATGGGGTTGACAGTGGCGCAAAATAATATAGGCACAAAATAGATACATAACTATACATATATATATATATAATGCTGTATAATAGATACATATTAAATGATACTATTGATTAGATATACTATGACTATTGATTTGACTTTGACTATTGATTTTTTTTTCTATTGATTTAACAATTAAAGTCTTTGTAATTTTAAACGCACTGTCATGGAATGTAGTTAGTATTTAAATAATGTTTGTAATTCGACAAGTTTCATTATCTTTCTTTGTGTTATTGAATTTTGAACTCTTGTATTTCGTTCGTTTCTTCTTCGTCATGAATGGGGATATTTCCTTAATGTTTAAAATTATATCTACTGAGTTTGGAGAGATTTCTTTCATAATTAAATCTTGTTCAGTTGTCACATATTAGTTCTACTGGCAGCAAAAAATCTACATGATTGTTTTGTACAGACGCCAGCACATCAACCTACCCGAAACTGAAAAATTTTCCCAATCAACTTTAAACCTTATATTCTGTAGCAATAAAGTTGAAAATCTATCAAATAAATTTGACAGATTGTAGTAGCTTGATGTGCTGGCGTCGTACATCGTAAGCTTGTTATGTACTGCACCGTAATTGCGTAACACACTATCAATCTCAATTTTAATCATTTTGAAGAATATTGCTAATCCATTGCTTCATATGTTCGAAAAATTTGTCTGCTCAACAACGTAGGTAACGCAATTGAATGTCGTTGAACTGTCAAAATGAAACCTAATAAAGCCATTGCTACTGATAGTGTGTTATGCAATTACCTCACTGATTGATGACTGATTGTAACTGGTTCCTAGGCCCTTACCTCCGTACAAAAAACCTCAAATATTTACGCTTCCCAAACACATTTCTCCATCATTCCTCAAATCACTAACTTTTAAAGACGATTAATTATGCGCATCATAATATAAAACGGTACAACGCACATCAATGGTAATACAAGCCATCAGAACACAGAAGCGATCAAATATACCTAAAGGTTCACAATCCCCGTAGCTAGGTAAATAGGGACACGTGCCAAGTACTTCGGTATTATTTTTTATCCACTATAGTAGACTCGGTCTAGTAAGCTGCGCCCATGTAATGTTTATCAAACATAGATCGTCAAACATTGGTGTTTGCTCGCCAAAGATTGCCACGCACCATTAGACATGACTGTATGAACTATCAGAGTAAAGTTTTCGGTGAAATGTTTGTTAGCCTTGCCTCCACGCTTTTGTGGAAGTTGTCGAACGATACTTGGAGATTGGAGACCACTTATTTCTACGAAGTTTAGTAGATGTTGATACACTTACGCTTGCTACATTTTTTTTACGTGTAAAGATGTAAATATTTTGGTTCAACTTTTTCGGTTTTAGTCGTATTACGAACTTGTAATGTAAATTAGAATGTCTGAGTGTTTCTCGGTATGCGTTTTACGGTAATTTTATGAACGATTTCGTACTCCATAATGTAAGGGAATTCAATAACGAGTGTCATCGGGTGGATCCTCGCGGTTTATTCTCATGCAAGGCCCAATATCCTTATCTGATCGTGGACAGCTAATTACAGCGCTCTGTTATATGTTATTTTTGGCGTCTGGATCCACTGCTCCTTAAAATATCAATAAAGTAAGATGAGGTCGTAAAGTTTATCGACAATTTAATGCCCAACTCTGAGCATAAGGTCAATGATTGGCTAAATGTTAAAAACTTCGGGTCATCAAAATGGCAGATGTGAAGCTAAAATAATGCAAAACATATTACGATGAAGAATGAATATCTAAATCACTTAAATATATTATTCACAATCATTAGTTAGTTCAGTAAGTAATCATATTTTGAACAATTCAGAAAAGCATTAGGTTTAGTCTACAAAGGTTTAAATATTTCTGCGAATTGAGTAACAATACCTATCGTCATTATTTTTTTATTAATAAAATGATAATTGAATTGGTAAAACATTACCTGCTTATTTTATATACCTAAATCAATCACTAATAAAGATAGATGCGCGCGCGCAGTGTTAGAAACAGTGCAGTGGGAGCAATCACAATCAATCAACTCAACGTCTAATTAAAGTAGCTTAGCTGTCTTTCATTGGCAAGTTACTCGTCAATCGTCATTATATGTTTCTACTTGATAATATAAGAGAAATGGACGTAAATGCGTAGTCGATGCAATCAATCAATATCTATATATCTCTTTGTGTTACAAATCTATCGGCAACAAACAACGTGTTTAATGGTTAGAAATTAGCTGAAGTTAGACGAGAGACAAGTCAAGGCGCTAAACCAGTCAGTGCGTGTGCGTCGTAATTATTAAAGTTCAGTGTCAGGCCTGAAGTCTAATAGCCGACTCCTAAATCATAGTGTTTACTAACCCAACATCAACTAGCACACTTTAAGGTACCTTTCGGTAACAGTTCACAGGAAACGTCTCCAGTCTTCAGTACCTACACCTACCTACAGTTATTTCCATATAAAAAATGTAATTAGATACAAACAATCATAGCTGGCTGTCAGTTCGTCTAGTTATTATTTCTGTCAAAGTATGTGAAGACGTTACCGTGTGAACGTTGATCTGATCGTGACGAGTGACGTCAGAACAATTGTCGATCGCTTGTTATTGTGTTTCGTGTTCTCCGGCGACGAGGTTCTCATGGCGAAGCCGAGATTTCGCGTATACACGTGACTTTGCAACTCTTTCTATAGCCGTGCCGATACATTCTACATATATTCGCAATTATTATCATGCAGCAACTAACTAGTTTTTTTTTTTGAAGAAAATTGCTCATAAAGTCATAATGAAGTAATTAATTCGTATACCTAAGTGCTCCGATCATAGCTAAAATATACTTAAAAGGAATTCTGAAAATTCTGATCGGTGTAGCTTACTTCACAATTTTGGCTTGGCCCAAGTCTTTGTAAGTGTTGACGAAGATCATACCGGTCAAAATAGTCACCCTCCTTTTACTTCGCCGTAGTCGGGTAAAAAGCTGTTATTTTGACATTACAAACAGACACTTAAATTTTATTTAAATATTTGTATATATTTTTCACTGTTCGTCCCTGATAAATTAGCAATGTTGCCAACTTAATCAAGTTTTGTAAGTGCCGAAATAAAATGATACCAAACCAAATCGTTATAAATATCACTTATCAGTAGCAGACAATTTGCATCGTCAGGCTGGATGAGCAGTATTAATAAAAATGAAATAAACTTTGAGTGAAATGTTATTTGTATTGCTTTGCGATCGACGACTTATTTTATTGGTCGTCAATTTTGTTTACTGGAGAGGACTCCGGCGAGACCTTGGTTGCATTTATTATGGTTGCCCCTTACATCGATAATAACAAATGATCCAATCAGCAGGTTATTTATAACATTGTAGTTTATTCATGAAAGATTTGAAAATAATATAAAACATTGGTAGGTACCTACCTAAAATCTACTTATAATGTTTAGTTATTATTATTTATTTATATCTACTTTATTGTACACGACAAAAATACCTACATAACAAAATTGACTGTCTTTTTCGAGAGCAGTGGTGGCCCAGTGGTAACGGCCGCGACTTACGAGTTGTAGATCGTAGGTTCCGAACCCAGTTCCGAATCCAGTGAAGGAAAACATCGTGAGGAAACCGGCATGTCCTAGAACCAAAAATTTGAAGACATGTGACATCTACCAACCCGCACTGGGCCCGCGTGGTGGATTACAGCCCACTCCCTCTCACAGAAAGGAGGCATGTGTCACTGTGTCCTAGCAGTGGGAACATTATAGGCTGATTATGTATGTTTTGTAAAGTCTTTGACAAATCTCGGGACCATGGGGTCCTTTGGGAGGCGTACGAGGGTGCGAAGCCAACTCGCAGAGACCCCTTAGATAATTATAACGAAAAGAGGCACTAACTGACGATTATCCCTGGAGGATCCCCTAAGGACAACCCCCCCGGTTGATGTACTATTGCAGGATATGGAAACAAATATATTAGAATATGAGTCTGGGTGGTTAAAGTGGACTGGTTACCTAGAACTATGGAAAGACTATGGCCTCTGCCTGATCAATGTTTTATTATACTCGGAAAAAAATTAAACATGGTACCTACCTATCCTGGCTTGTTGTCTACGACTTAAGTTTAATTGAAAGGAGAACGGCAGGCTTGTATGGGAATTTCGTACAGCTAATAAAAGTTCGTGTTTTGTAATACTTTTTGTTTTAATTGGTAGTCAATATGATAAACAAGCCCTTTTTAAATTCTTAGATTTTTAGAACTTGGGACGTAAAAGTTATAACCAGTTTTGTTTTTTAAGGTTATGTACTAGTGTACCAATGTAAATTGATACTGAGAGGTCATAGACTTGTGCGTGATTGACGATTGACGCTGTCGTGTCACGTAATGGCGGCATAATAATAAATTGCTCAGATGCAGTCACAAACCACAATAGAAAACAACAGCAAAGAACTGAACCATAGTGTAAAGTAATATATCGGAACTGAACTGACTGAAAGAAAGAATGATTTTCTTTTCCTGTCAATAAAATAATTGCCATATGAACAAAAAAATATTTTGACGAAAGTCATTCCTATCATAAAATCGTTAAATAATATGATTTTATGCAAAAATTAAGCATTCATACGATTATTATATAAGTGTTTATTTATATTAAAGTTATTTCCATTTCTAAATAATTAGTTATCATTTCGATAATTTGTGTTATTTTACATAATTATGGCAACTTCTAAAAAGATAACTGCGTTTAGTTTACGATTGTATTACGTTTATTTATTAAAATCTTTTTATTCATATTATTAATTAATCCGAAGTTCTAAAAATAGTACACTTACATGAAAATAAATGGCTTAGTTGCCTTAATAAGTGGTACAAATTCTATAACAGAACAACAAAAAAAGTATCCTGTACCAAATCTGCCGTTCACCTTTTGAGATTTTTTTTTCCTATAAATAATTTAATTTACTCTCTACAGCTTGACACAATTAAAACCCATAATATAACTAATATCTCAAATTAATTTCATACTTCACAAATCGTTTTACAAAGACTTGCGTAGTAACTACCGGGAACTACCGTTTAACTTCAAGAACTTAGAAACATTACTCTGTCGTACATATTTATAACCACTAAACTGTTTACGATGTTAAAATATTTACTGTAAGTATTGAAGATATCTTAAATTGTATATTGCAAAATTAATCCTGCTTCTCAAGGCGCCAGGGTACTGAAACGTTATTAGGTACTAAGTATAGGTACTTAAATTGTTGTATTGGGTCCCACCTGTAAAAACAAAATGGCTCACGTTTTATGGAACTCTAGCTACCTTTATGGAAATACTGGCAGTTGCCTGCAACTTCTTCTGTGATCTAGGATGAAAAGTAGCCTATTTCCATGTCCAGGTCATGGTCTACCCATGTGCCAAATTTCATCCAAATCCGTTCAGCTTTTTTAGCGTGAAAGCGTAACAAACAAACTTACTTTCGCATTTATAATATTACTAGCTGCGCCCCGCGATTTCACCCGCGTAAGTTTCGATTTAGGGGTAGGTAAGTATGAAAATAGATAGTAGCCGGTTCTCAGACCTACTGAATATGCATATAAAATTTCTCAAAAATCGGTCTAGCCGTTTCGGAGGAGTATGGTAACTAACATTGTGACACGAGAATTTTATATATTAGGTAGATTAGGATAGGATTAGGAAGTTTAGCCAATCAAAACCGAGGCGCTACGTCACTCAGATACTCAAAATGATGATTGACGTAAAAACTTGATTACAATATTGAGTAAGTAACACCTAAGTACCTACCTACCACCCACAAATTGACTACCTACTAATCGTCATTGGATGACTACAGTACAGCTGTCAAATTCGAAATTCGAATTGCATGATTTTAAGGGGGATGCGCTAAGTGGCCCGCGAAATTATATTTCATGAAATGGTCATTCAATAGGGTTATGTAAATTTAGAGGGTTGTATTGATGATTTTAATTCTTTACAGTCATTTTTGTTACGCTCGCGAATCATATTTAAATTAACATACAACCTGACACTAACCTGCAGATTTGAATTTAGCGGGCAAACTAGCGCATTCCCCTTAACCATCCGTTGATTTGAAGTCAGCCGGTCCGTCAGTAAACCTGTAAGTACGAGTGTTCGTGGGTAACGTCAGTACCACGTGTCAAGCATGTTTGTCAAGTCTGCAGTGGACAATGACCATCGTTAGACTTAACCTCGAACTCCGGACATGTGCCCCGTTGACCCGCGAGCTTTACTTGGAATTCGTTGCGTTGTTTTTTTTCTCTATGATGGAGAGTGAGGTAAACATGTGGTTGATGTTATTTTATGGCTTAAATTAGGCTGGATCCAAAACCTTGCCGAAACTTAATCTCGGATATTTATTTTTGACGACATCATTATTATACAGGGTTAAATTAAATTGCCTAGCTAAACTCCGCAGACAGACGCGATGGATATCTTAACATGATAAAAGAATATAGAAATTGATTTGATGATTTTTTTGTGGATTCTTCGACTGTAGGTATTGTAGTCTCTTGAAAATCTTAAATATCAGTTTAAAAAACCAGTTTTTTTTTGTGCAGGTAAACTTCAAAGACGTGATGGGTAAGTATCGAAATCTAAATACGATAAAACATAAGAAAACAGTTTCTCTCAAGTCATACTTCACGTAACAACACCGACATCGGACATTGACCTCCCAAATTAACATCAAACCTTTTTATTTTATCGTGTTATAACGATACTTATCGCGTCTGCGGAGTTTCACTAGCCAATTTAATTAAACCCCGTATACTTACCTACTTAGTTACCAGATACCATTCGTTGTTCTATAAGTTCTCTTTTAATAATTTCTCGCGGTTCTCTCAGTCGTTTTTCAGTTCGTCGTAGAGCCAGAAGCCAAATACTAGGGATAGTAGCCACATCGAAACAAGACAAGGTACCCAAAGAAAAGTAACCAGTTGAAGGTGCTGATTTTTATCTACCACATAAAAGTAAGTGCCTAGTCACTGAAACCTCACATCTCCTGACGATGTTTGACGATTTATTGTTTCTCAGTAGGTAGGCAGTTTTACATGAAATTATATGGAAGAAAAGCTTTATGAGTGTTGAAGATGATTTTCCTAGAAAATACATATTCACTTTTTCGTTTATTTTAAAAACAAGCTGTAGGAAATTACTACTGAAGAAGATTCTACTCAGGACGAGCTGCTTCTGACACGAACGACTGTATGTAAACTTCTACCACATCACTGCAAGTTGGCTTATTAATCGATTCGACGAATATACTCGCTCGAAAAGGACGAATCGACACTTAAAAATAATCTTCGAAATAATATTAATTTTCCTGTAGGAAATCTATTCGTGCGAATCGACTAATAAGCCTGCAAGTTTCTTGTAAAGCTTTCCACATAAAACTAAGAAAGCCATACAATTTAGTCAACTGACAACCAATTTTAATAACAGTTTGTTGTATAACTAAAATAACTTGTAATTCGATAAAGAGCGCACGTGGCGTAACTCGTTCGACGGACATTTCAATCCAGCGTTTTATTCTATTAATTTGTAATCCGAATAGTGTGCGCATAAAATGAAACGATTCGTTGCGCTCTTGAATTTAGTTACGTGTCGTTATTAGTACTGCTCATATACTGTTCATGTTCTTGGTGGGACATGAAGAGGAAGGTTGCAAAAGGCCCACTCCACAAAGGCAGTCAAGCCTCTGAGTCGCTCAAGCGTGTTTATACACACGAGTTGCACGCGTCAACAGCAGAAGCAACTGCAGCCGTCGACAACTGCAACGGTGCTCACATATCTAAGGTCTTTTCAAATTTATGTTGGCAATTGACGTTATTTCAAGTTAAACAAATATCAAATTTATTTTAATGGCAATTAAGTTGATTACAGAGTGACTAGCACTATTGCTATTTATCTTAACCACACTTACGACCTAGAAGGCAATCAAGGTCTTTTACATGTACCTCTACATGTAGGTATCTAAATCATCATCCGCAATGGGCTATTTCCCGATGCACAAAAATGAAAACTAAAGATAATTATCTTGCTCTACGATACAAACATAAAAAGACGATAGAAATTACAGCTAGGCATTTTCTTAATGATTAGGTAAAAGGTAATGTTAGGTAATGAGTTTTGCTCTAATTTGATTCATGTGTCACAGAAGGTTCTAATATCACCCTTTAGTTTGTGTTTTCGTTCAGTCTACAGTTCCACGCCCTGTAATCTACTAATCTCTTGGCTAGAAATTTTCACTTTTCAATCTACTTAATTCTTGAAATAGTTCCGTACGAACATTGGCACTTCTTGGCAGTGAGCCTTCTGCGCTTACTCACGTGTCCATCGTCTTCACGTAACGGGTGGGTGCGCGTGAGTGTACCGCTTCGATCCCCGACGAGCATAATCGACTGTCTAGATTACACATGTACCGCATCCCGACGTGACGCGACATCGGCCTGCGCGAGCGCAGATGTCCGCTCTTATACAGATAAATGCTTATCCCCGTTCAGATACTATCAATGTGGAATTAGAAAGACGGTTGATGTGAATTGTTTTGTGTTAGCAGATTCTAATGGACTATTTAGGTGGTTTCGCATATTATAGTATGTGAATGAAAGAGTTATGATATGAGTTATGTTATGGGGTATGATTGCACCTAGGTACCATTGTTTGTCTTTGCATCAACCAAAGGTTGACTGGTAGAAAATGCCTCTGTACATATATGTGCTTGAAGTATTAAATAAATAAATAAAGAGTTGAAGTAGCTAACTATCGGTTAGTTTTGGACTCATGTTGACGAGCCGATGGTCCTTGTGTTTTAATAAAATGACATAATGAAAGGAATTCTACAAGAGCAGATAATTTACCTAAATATTATATCAATTAACCTTTGGAAATTAAAATTTTATCTTAATTTACCTTGAACTGAATTATAAATAGATCCGTAATAACTTCGGATTTGGAATCATTTAATTATTAATTTTGTCTATACTTATTAATCGTTGCAAAATAGTTTTTGTGAGTACCTATCTAGTTCTACAACTTGATATTAAATGCGATACAAATCTAAAATAAAAAGTAACCGACCTTGTGTGTTTGTTTGTTTCTTCTCAAGCAAAGAGCAAACGTTGACACCGGGACTCTAATTGCGTAAAACACGATCAACCACAATCTTAGTGATTTTGAAAGATATTGCTAATCCATTGCTTCATATGTTCAAATAAAAAAAAAATGTCCGCTTAACAACGTTAACAATGCAATGAAAATTGTTAAACTGTCAAAATGAAAGCCATAATTTCTATGTTAGTGTTACGAAATTACACGGCAGAAACCTTTTAAAAATTAAAAAAAACAGACTAAGGTACAGAGGCCAGCACATCAAGTTACCCCAATCTGTATTTTTTTTTGATAGATTTTCAACTTTATTACAAAGGAATAAGGTTCATATTCAATTGGGAAAATTTGACAGATTGGGGTAGCTTGATGTGCTGGCCTCTGTACACACCGCGACACGTCAAGATTCAAGCTGTAACTACATTTCCAGTTTTAGCTTACCTCTCATTTTCAGTTTTTCGTACAATCAGGTCAAGTCAGCTAATACTGGTTATGTATAGCTTGATGTGTAGCCGTGCGTACAAAAGGGTTTCAAAATTATATCATGCTCAAATAAAATATTCAGCTAAACAGGAAGATGAAATAATGAAGAAGCAATATTAAAATAAGAATATTTTCTGTTCTCCTCTTTTCTTTTTTTCTCTTTTTTTATCCTAGGTAGGTATATTAAATAGGTCACATCTACCAGAGAATCCACTTGCTACTATGATGACACTACATTAATCCAAGATCGACTGAAGATAATCCAATGCATTGGCTAACGGGTTGACGTGTAATAAGGGGGCAAGACAGAGGCGGCCAACTAATGACTTGCCACTGCGAGTAGCGCTTAAGATAATAGCACACGGTACAGCTATAATACTAGCCATGGATTCATTTACCTAACTCCCAAGGGCAAGTACGAACTGTACAAACAGTGAGTTACATTGCTTTCCGCTTCATAATAACTTTGTAGTAGGTACATACGAAGGAGAGATAGTTTCATGGTCTAAAAAAGTGATTTATTCTTCGTTCGGCCCACTGAGTTTTGGCCTACATAAGAAATTCCTGGTTCGTCCCAAACAATATGCTTCCTTCGTCCCAAAATATAATATTAAATATTTTATTCTTGCTTCGTCCTATTTTATATTCCTTCTACGGCCCATATTTTTTTTGTATATTCTAAACTTACTTTTTTGTACAATCGGCAAAAAAGGGTTACGTATTTAAATATTTAACATCAACCAACTATTTATCACAATCGGTCCTCTCTGTCTTCTCCGCGAGAAAAAAATTACTCGTGTTATTTTATAAAAACACTCATTAGTAAGTTGTTATAGCTGACGTCATTGGAATCTGTTTAGAAGTGCAGCTAAAAAAGGTCCATCCCATTTTTATTGCGTCCTTTGTTACTTCATGTGGCCAATAGCTTTACTTTCCGTTATCAGCAAAACGGGCTCAACGCTATCTCCCGTGATGCAAAGCACAGTATCAACTCATTCGTCACCTGGTTATAGTGTGATTGAGAGTTGATCGAGTTTGTCATAGGTAAGTCATAATGTTTATCTAAAGTATTAGTGATAAATTATAAGTTAATTAGGATCGGATCTAGTACCGTTTGGCAGGAGGAAGAGGGTAAAAGGGGTGAAAGCTGGTAGGGGTTGGGTCCCTGATTATAAAGCTACCACTCTTACTACAAGGTATTTTCATGAAATTAATAAAAATGGTTTCTAACCTCAAATAAGATAAATAATGAAACGAAACGTTAAAATGAGTGATTGACAACCAAATCTGTTCCCGTTTATTTTCTGTTGTGTAAAATGTCGTGCAATATCGTTGAAACTAAACGTACAAAAAAAAACTAAGCCATTTGAAATGAAACGTACAAAAAAATCTATGCAATTTTTTTGTTGACTGTACCTTTAAAGTACTTGCAATTTGGAACGAAGCACAACTTCAATACTGATATGGGACGAACTAAGAATTTTTTTGGAATGTGGGACAAAACATCGGGACGAACGAAGAATAAATCAAAAAAGTTGTGAAAAGTGAGAGTTACTCGTACACCCACATTTCGCCCACTAATCACAATCGTTCGAGAGCTTCCGTGACGAATCGAAGATCAATCAATGTTATCAAAAGAGTGTATTATGACATTATGAGAAGAAAAGGCTGTTCACAAATCCAAAACTCGAAAATGTTGTCAGTTTAAATAGACGATCGTCATTCTTCGGGCAAGGCAAATTAGTAGATAGGTCATTGAAAATATGTCATCCATACTTGATATTATAAATTCGAAAGTAACTCTGTCTGTCTGTATGTTACCTTTTCACGCCTAAATCACTGAACGGATTTCGATAAAATTTGGCAGAGAGATAGATTGCATCCCGGGGAAGGACATAGGATAGTTTTTATCGACATACCTCGCGGGCGAAGCCGCGGGCGGAAGCTAGCTATAATACAACCGTACGATAGGTTAGCGCTGTCTAATGTTTGTGAATAGCTATGCTGGTGTCATATAAAAGAACGGAGGTACGTTTTGTCTTTTAAAATAGTTTCTAAGAAGAAGTTTAATCTCTTTTCTTGAAGAGAAAAGGGATTTCTCCATGACAAACTTTTCGCGAACTGAGCCATAACCAATTAAATTATATCATCGACCACTCACCATAATAAATTTCTAATCCGATCGATTCGAATCTAAAATTCGTATCCGTCAAAGAAATAATTTATTTCAATTTGCTTCTGCATTTCTTAAAGGCCTTATACATTTAAAAAGTTGAAAGGAAATCAAATCAAATAATCAGGAGCTCATTTAAATTTTGTATAGGTATCGTTAGTTAACATCTTAGGCAGCTTTCAAGTAATAGTAAATAAAGTAATTTCTATTACAGGTGGTTGACATCTGTCTACTTGTGATAGAATTTACTGCCGCCAAGCACACTGAAACTTTCAATGACACAATACAATTACAGGTACATAAATCTAGTGACTTGAACGTTTAGAAAACCGTTTACTAACATTTTTATTGAGTTACTCTTCCTTACTGAAACCTCTTTTCTTTTCTAATGACTCTCTTTAAGGCGCTGTCCAAACGTAGGACACCGTAAAACGCTCAGTTTTTTGTCACACAGGCGTAGGTATTGGTAGGACATATTACAAGCCAGATTTTTTTTGTATATTATTATTAAATTCTTTATTTTGAGTAACTATTAAACAATCACTGCTTCCGCATTCCAGCTGAGCTGATATTGTCAAATGTTCAAAGAAAAGATTAATTCAAAAATATTGCATAAAAATAAAATAGTATCTTGCAAAAAACAATAGTAAAACACAGCTCAAAAATTTTTTTTCGTCGCATATTTCTCAAAATTTTGAGCATAAACTATCATAATATATTTATGTAATGAAAATAAAGGGAATTCAATCAACTGAAGAAATACCTACGAATTATACTACTGAGATGTGTATTAATTTTTTAATGTAATTAAAACTGCAAAATTACTTTTAGTTTGGTGGTCATACGATTCAACTATCTAACATTAAACGCATCACTGTTTTGAAGCTTATTGGTTGCCACGATGCGCTTTTGTCAATTACCTAAAAAATTGTTATAGTTGTCGATGACACACTTCAGTATAAATACATCGATTACCAACCACCTCTACGACCTTTTGTCAATACCTACTATAGGCCGATAAATCAAAAACCTCTTACTGACTTGACCATTTCGGCTGACAAATTACATATTAAAACTTCGATCACAAAACAACATTTCATCACGCCTCCAAATTATGTAAACACAAAACAAATTGACGTAAATCAGTCTTTAATGAGACACTATTATATCTAGCACTTAATCTGCGGTTTACTTTGAACGAGACTAAATTAAAGGTTAACGGCAAAGCCAAACATATTGTAGCGGCTCCCATTAGAAATAATTTGGTAAACTTATTTACATAATCATTACAGTGTAAAATGCATCGTTTGCATCTATTAGCGTTGGAATGTTAAACGGTGGGCATTGACAACAAACAAACGAAGAAGAGAACAACAAGAATATATATGTAAGTTAAGTTTACTCGTAGTGGTACTAGTAAACTTACCTACCTACTATCATGATATAGGTATCTTTGTTCTAAAATAAGAAAATAACTGTTGCTGTTTGAACAATATATGAATGCCTGTAGGTTTGGTACTAGAGGTATGGCAGGCAACCAACAATTGTTCTGACAAAAGTCGGCCAAAATAAAACTAGCACCCTATTATAATTTGCGTACCTAAGTAACACACTTTCAATCACACCTCCTTTCGATATTGAAGGAAATTGCTAATCCATTTGTAAAATTTGTGTGCTCAACAGATAAAAAACGCAATATATGTTGGTTTTCTACTCAAACGAAAGGCATTGCCATTGTATGTAAGAAACCGTGTTACGTAATTATCCCGCTGATGAACTACGTAACATCAGAGGGGCAATTCCCGTAATTTACCTTCCTCCTTCCTCTATTTTTGACATTGATTGTCGCTGAGATGAGATTGCGACTAGATTTGAACGTTTTTGATTGCGGGAATTGGTCATGAGATATCGGATAAAAATCGGTCACCGATAAATATCGGTCACCTTTTGAAAAGCGTCGTATAGTTCTGTTGTTCGAACAATTATAAAGTTTCTTCTAACATAAATGACATTGTGAATTTTATATCGGAGTTGATCGACCATAAACTAACAAAGAAAGCTTTGAAATAAAGTTCTTTCTTAAATTTTATTGCGTCTGTGTACGACTGTATAGGTACGTACGGAGGGTGCTTGTGGCTAAGAAATAACAGCCGCACGGTTCGATCGATCAAGTTAAGCTACGCTTGCCATGGTTGAACTGTGGATGGGTGTTATCTTTATACACTAAGAAGGGGTCGTCCCGTGCCTCGGAAATCTTTGACAGTCGTTACAGGTCGTCAGAAGCCCGAAAGTCTAAAAACCAGTCTCACCATGGGGTAACATATTTCCCAGTAACTGGGTTGTGGAGGTCAGATAGCCAATTGCTCCATGTAAAATACTGGTATTCAGCTGCGTCCGATTAAACTGGAAGCCGACCCCAGCATAGTTGGGAAAAGTCTAAGCTGATGATGTACGACTGTGCGTACACCAAGTGCATTATTCATGAATTTTTGGGCCAGAAAATTTTGCTAATTTGATATTCAGTAGGTACAATATATCTTGTAGCGGATTTAAAACTAGTCAATCATTGACAGGTAAGTGTTTTATATTAAGTAGATAACATATTGACACTGCAAATTGACAATACGACTGCAGCACCATTGTCATTCACTATAGGTATTATAGTTACTATATTATAAACTCATACGTTTTTGTTACATGTCACACTAACAGCATTACAAAAACTCACTATAGTATTGTCAGTATTAAGTCAATTTACTAAATAATGAGAACATTCACAGGACTGACGGGCGATTAAGATAACGACAACTTAATCGCTGGCATGCGTTTTAATTGATCCGATTACTGGGTTGTCTATAATGTCATTATATTGATCGATTCACTGTGAAAAAACTGACACGATAAAGTAATTACATAGAAGACGGAGATCAAAATAACACAAAGAGCACTTAATATCATCCATCCAATGATTTTCTATCATTCCAACTTTTAAATAACACATCTGTTAGTCTTTATGTTTTGTCCATATAAACTTTACGACACAACAACATTTTACAAAAAAGGTGTTAATTGCTAAATCCGCTCATATACAAAACCTGCTGTTGGAACATCTCATAAATATGTAACGACGTCTTTATTCACAGTACTCGTATCAAACTCATCAAAAAGGCAGAAAGGCGACGCGACGGCGACCGACGGGTCGTCACATAAACAAAGTAGGCCGACATTCGGTAGCACAAGTGCAACAAACAAACGAGGCGTTAGGGCGTTTGTCCACATCCATCGTCAATGGGAAGTCAACGAGAACGAGCTACTTCGGCGCCGTCATATATTTATAGATACATTTACTATAACCGGTTGGGTCGGTTCGAATAATCTCATTTCTCGTTGCCGCCCCGTTGACGGAAGTCGGTGGTCAAACGGTCTTAGGCGTTGGCGAGGCGTCGACGTGCCTCGACTTATGGCCTCCGTTCAGCACATAATTGGACCATGTTCGACATGTTCACCTGTTTCGTTCGTTGTTATAACCTGTTGTTCTTAAGTTGACATTTGACATGCTAGAAAGTCCAGTTCATAATGGCTTGGAACCCGTTCGTTTTTTTAGGTTAACCATTAGGTACATATACTAGTATAACTACATGTAACCTCCAGTTAAGTTTTAACCAGAAATCTTCTGTCAGACCCTTTTTGAGCGTTTGTGATTGAAAAATATCAACGACCAAACGCGTCGACATAATGACAAATTAAGTTGAGTAGAGTTTTAGACACCTGAGGTCCTAACTAAACAAGTGGCAATCGCTTTCAAAGCGTTTCGTGTCGCTTTTCGGTAGCTTATGCCAGTCCCATAAATTTTTTACTTTTCATTATCGTTAGCACAGTTAAATTAATGTCACTTTGTTTAGGCAAAATTTAATTTCAAATAATAAAAAACAACCGACTTCCGAAAAAACTACAAAGTGATAAATAACTTTTATTTTGGAAGTCGGTGTCGTTGGTTCTGAACTGCATTTTCGTTTATTGACACCGACTTCCGAAATAAAAGTTATTTATCACTTTGTAGTTTTTTTGGAAGTCAGTTGTTTTTTTTTTTTGTAAAAAAGTTTTTATTTTTCACTTTTTTGTGAGAGAGTTTGTAATTTATCTAAGTTACAATAGCCTAACGTCAACTGCTCATCACCTTTTACAAAATATTGCTTTTCCCGATGCTGGGACGTTAATTTTTGAGGAGTTCTCCTGGTAAGAACCGGGAGAATTCCACTCCACCTTCACACGCATTGTGACGAGCATAAATTGCTTAGCAACCATATTAAAGTAATCGAATCGCAACCCGTGAAATATTTATCATTGGTTAGTTCCGATGGCCGTCTGTGGTCTTCATCATCAGTTCCACTTTACCAAATGATGATTCCCAAGTTACTCTAAGAAATATCCAAATCGCTGTAGGTTTGCCAATAAAATTTGAGGGTTTCCCTCGATTTCCATGGGATCCTCTCATCAGATTCCAACTAGCTGATAATGGGACCACCTTGGGAGTATAGCCTTTCAACAAAAAAAAAATTTCAAAATCGATCCACAATTGACGGAGAAATCGGTGAACATACAAAAAAAAAACCATACATAAAGTCGAACATATAACCTCCTCCTTTTTGGAAGTCGGTTAACAAAAAGCAACGGTTATTCATAGTAATACCAACATAAAGTCGCAGGGCCATAGTTTGTTGCTGTTTGTTCATTCATGCAGTCTTTATTGCTAATTCATTGCTCCTACATCTAGCTCACTGATGTCCACACCGTCACACCGTGATGTCGCATACAGATTAAAAATCAAAGGGAAGTTATTGATAGTGACAGCAATAGAAATATTTGATAGGGCCGCGTGAGTCTCTTAGTTTGTAACGGTTTTATAGTCAGGCTTTTCAATTCGTCATCATCTGCCTAGCCTTTTCCTAACTATGTTGGGGTCGGCTTCCAGTCTCACCGGATGCAGCTGAATACCAATACTTTACATGAAGCGACTGCCTATCTGACCTCCACAACCCAGTTACTGGGCAATGTGATATCCCTTAGTAAGACTGTTTGTTAGACCTTCGAGCTCAGCTTTTGGGCTTTTGGTTTTTAGGCTTTCCAATTTGTATGAGCGAAATATTAAATCAAATCAAATTGTTTATTTCAATCCATAATGTACAATCACAGACGGTAAATAAAAAAAATAATTGACACAATTATGGACACTGTCGGGCTAAGCAAATTTAAAAAAAAATAGAGAAAGGAAGAGCGCTTTATTAATTTTCCTTGTTGAATTTTTTTTATGATCTATTTTTAAACCTATGTATTATATCCGTGTTTGCTTTACATACACAATAGTCTAAAATATTCTACAAATTATTTAGCTGGCATATAATTGTACAATCATCCTATAAATGTTCCCACTGCTGGTACTGCTGGTACACAGGCCTCCTCTCTTCGAGAGGGAGTGGGCTGTAATCCACACGGACCCAATGCGAGCTGATAGATGTCACACGTCTTCGAATTTTTTGGTACTATGGGACACCACTGCACCAATTACTGAAACTTATCTATTTGACACGGATTGAACCTAGCACCCATTGAAGCATAGTAGATAAGTATACAATGTTGTTATCTTCTTACGACCTAAGTATTTTATGACCAAGAGTGAACGATTAAATATTAATTTATAATCCTTTCAGCATAACGGGACTTACTAATAAATCGAGAATACTTTATAGGATGGAGAAGCACACAATAGCATAGCTTGTATTGTACCTACGTTAAGTGATTTTAACTTTAACAATGTAGGCCCTTGCCATGGGAAACAAAAGCCAATTAATTAAGTGATAATTAAAACACAACCGATCATACCATTTCTTACAGTGAAGTGAGAATCTGAAGCGCAATTTTCGTAATTTTAAGAACGTTCACAGTCAGCAGTCTCAATCTGTCAAAAATACCTCAAATTTCATTACATTTTTGACAAGTTTTAAACATTGATTGTCACTGAGATGAGATTACGACTAGATTTTGAACGTTTTTAATTACGGGAATTGGATTTCATTTTCATTTCAGTCGTTTTAATTATAAACGTCAATATAAATTATAGTATTGTGAAGCGATTGCGTCACCTACAGTGTCAAAGCAATGAGGTTTCAGGGTTTCAGTAAGATAAAAACCTTACTCTACAAAATAGGTATATATCGTTATAATCACTCATCCAATCACTTGTTCAAAACATGTTTTTTAACAGTTTTGAAATGCTTAGGTATCAAAATAAGTTCACAAACTAAATTCTCAAGCCAGCTAAAGAAGCCAATCACAACAACTAAGTTAATTACTTATCTAAAGTCTACAAAAACATAATTAGTACTCCTAGGTACTACTTACTAGTATTCTTAAGTACTAATAAAATTAGTTCGGACATATCAGTTGAAACACGCTTCGACCGCCGCGCCGTTGCCGCTGAATCTCAATGAAACCCAACTAATGACTATATCTAAATCACCGACCCACCCGTCTTTAGATTATATCGAGTGAGATAATTTGCATTCGCTTTATTACCGAGACACCGGCTTGAGTAATTAATGTCTGCCTCATGTTGGTATACGAACTAGCGTGTCAAGACAATGCTTTATCTAACCCTAGGTCGATAATTAACACTTTTTAAGTTATTTCTTCGTAGGGGAACGCGTAATAATGTTTTGCGTTTTCTCAATAGAACGTATTTCACTAGTTTCTGCCCGCGAATGCATCCGCGTGAAATTTCTTGTTCCCCCTATCCACCCCGTCGCATTGCATCTATTACTTCGGTTTCGCTTAGCGTTCTTTCTGATTTTTTTTCTTTTTGATCAGCTTCTAAGGGTCCTATCTTCCTCGAGAATTTAGCTATCAAATGCAAAAAAAAATTTTAAATCTGTCCGGTAGTTCCAGAGATTAGCGCTTTCAAACCAACAAATAAACTAACCCTTCAACTTTATTATTAGTATACAGGGTTAGTCTTCAAAGACCAGCCAAATGTAAGGGTGTGGTACAGACCATCAAACTGAACAACTTTCTCCATGGGACCAATATCGTAATCGCGAAAAATTTATCAACTGTCCCATAGAAAAATTCAATACCTACTCGACCTAAACGTAAGTAAAGTAGGCATGGGACGCGACGGCTGAATTTTTATTCGTGATTATGATGTTGGTCCCATGGATAAAATTGTTCAGTTTGATGATCTGTACCACACCCTTAAATTTGGCTGGTCTTTGAAAACTAACCCTGTATACATATCGATACAATTTTTTTTTTGGATAACATGATTTAAAAGTGATAAAAAGAAATCAACGACATAGTCCTCGTCTTATTCAATAAAGTAATAGATCCTCGTGCAATATACCCACAGAAGTATTAACCGCTGGAATGCCGTACCTATAATTACAGGAACAATTAAAAAGCCATTGTGTCTCGCGTGGATACGAAGGGTTAATCAGTGAAGTGTCAATCACCAAGCTCACTAGTTACTACCTGTTAATAAAATTGAATAAAAGAAAATTATAAAGTAATACAACGCATTAAAAATATTTACAAGAATTATAAATAAAATTAATCAAAAGCGCCTCTAAAAAAAGTACTCAAGCAATTAAAAAATCCAACAGATATATAATTAAAAGAATCGATAGCTCACCACGCTACATTATGATATTGACAGTTCTAAACATAAATCAGCCGCCATTGAGACGCCATCAAAGTTCCCATATTGATTGTGACAGTTGTAGATAGATACAGACGAACAGAGGGGCAATTCTCGTAATTTTAAGAACGTTCACAGTCTGATCTCAGTCTCAATCTGTCAAAAATACCTCTGATTTCCGTACATTTTGACAAGTTTTTGACATTTGTTTGTCGCTGAGATGAGACTGCGACTAGATTTTGAACGTTTTAAATTACAAGAATTGGCCTTCAGGTGTAATTTGCTGTAGATCCATAGCATTTATTAAATTACTAGCTGCGTCCCGCGGTTTCACCCGTAAAAGTTTCGATCCTGTGGGAATATCGGGATAAAAAGTAGCCTTACCAGTGGAAACTTGTAAATGGCCTTCAAATGCATATTGTTTAAGAGCACTGTATAAGTTAGCTGTAAGGTTCCCGAACAGAATAAAATAAAATAAAAAGTAGCCTATATATTAATCTAGTGGTATCAGCTACCTCCATACAAAATTGGTCCAGCCGTTTGAGCGTGAAGAAGTAACAAACATATAAACACACTCTCACAAACTTTTGCCTTTCCTTATATTAGTGTGATTAGTTGTTGGTTTATTATTATTGGCTTCTTCTCTATGAGTACCTAGTAATGTGAATAGATCGTCAGTTTATCTTTTGGGCCCACAATATTTTACAATATGCAGGTATCCGCTGGATACGGGAAGCATAGAACCGGACGAAGTGGCGGTGGCCTATGTCCATCAGTAGACGCCTTTCGGGTGAATGAATGAATATTTTACACTCGATCATCTGCCTACCCTTTTCCCAACTATGTGAGGGTAGGCTTCCAGCCTATCCGGATGCAGCTGAATTTTTCATGGAGCGACTGCCTATCTGACCTAGTTACTGGGTAATACGATACCCCTTGGTAAGACTGGTTGTCAGACTTGCGGGCTTCTGACAACCCGTAACGACTGTCAATTATACTTCGTTGCTTCGTCCTTTGAGATTAGAAAACATTGTAGTAATACGTCTAAGATATCGCCTTTCACCCACTTAGTTTGAGTTTTTTTTTTTTTTTTGTATGTAGGTAGGTACTTCGTCTTCCTTCTCGTTAGGCCTGTAGTGTCATTCATTCGCGTTTTAGTGCGTCGCCGATCACCACTTACTTTCTACTTTTCGTTGAAAATTGAAAAAAGATGCCGAAACGTAGTTACAAAGACGACGACAGTGATTATTTAAGAAGAAAGATTCGAAAACTGGAAAAGAAAATCAATAAACGTGCCAAACGGTCGCGAGTTCGAAATTGTTCCGAAAGCAGTAGCTCATCGGCGAATATTGTTCTATCGCCTGAGCTATCGGATCATGAAGGCACAGATAATATAATACATGAAGGTAAGCTGAAGTGTTTTGTTATTAATGTTATAACAAAAGAAAGATATTGTGAATAGTTTTTAGGACTATTATATCCGTATCATAAATTGACATGACGTCATGTTCATGATCCAAATAGTGTTGTGTACATCTTAAGGGGATGTTACCTTCACATAATTTTGGATTCCCAATTCATGGGTAAGATTATATACCTACCTACATTTTAGTGATTGTGTACATTTGAAAGGAATGTTACCTTCACATTAGTTAATGACCTACTTAAAACTTACATAGGTACGTAGGTATAGATTCAATATTATTAAATAGTGTTGTGGATAGTTTTTAAGGACTATCGCCGCGCTATTTTTCTCTCCAATACCTACATCTGGTCTTATTATATTCCAGATGAAATGGACGTTCAGCCCGAAGTCGAGTCAGTTCCAATTGTTGGTTCAGAAGAGCCACAACCGGGTACGTCCACCTCAATTACACATGTCCCTGATACAGATGTGGTACAGACAATGCAATCGGAACTGCCCGTTGAAGCAGCGCTCGATCCCCCTGAACTGGATAAAGAGATTCTGAATCTCTTGGGCGAAACACCTTCAAAGGAAAAAAAATATGGACCGGATATAAGAGGTGAATTATCTGTTCGCTGGGAATACATCGCAACGACAGGCTTGACAAAGGATGTCAGAAAGGAGCTGCTAGAAAAGCATCTTGTTCCAAAAAACTGCAGAAAGATTGATGCGCCGATATTAAATCCAGAAATAAAGGCCGCTTTATCGGATGTGCTCATCAAAAAAGACAAAGCACTGGAGAATAAACAGGTGCAAGTCGCTGCAAGTATATCTTGTATTGGCGAAGCTCTCAATACATTGTTTTCTTCGGATCACAAAGACCAGACTGTAATAAAATTGCTGATCGAAGCAGGTCGACTGATGTGTGACTCACAACACAACGAGTCCATGACAAGACGTAGTTTTATATGTTCTACAATAAAAAAAAGATATTAAAGATCAATTGTTTAACACAGAAATCGATCATTTCTTATTTGGTGAACAGCTGACCGATACTCTCAGAGCTGCAAAAGCTATATCCAAATCAGGCGCTGAAATTAAAATAAACACACCAGTCAGAAGACCTGCACCAGCGCAGAGGCCAAGGCAGGCCCCTACTCAGGCTTTAAACCAGAGGCCTCCGTTCCCGCCGACGCGGCAAGCGGGAGCAGCGAGGAGGACCGAGCCGGCGCCGCGCCCGCGGCCGCAGCAGCAACCGCGACAGCCGCCGCGCTTGCAGCAGCGCCCAGCCCCCCGACGCTAGATCTGGTACGTTCCGCAGGACGATTATCATATTTTTATGATCAATGGCAATTGATGACCAGTGATCCTGTTATATTATCGTGGATAAGAGGTTACGAGATACCGTTTACAAAACCGGTGTATCAGTCATCCGAACCTAGTTTACCTACATTATCTTCATCAGAATCCCTTCAATACAGGGCGGCCATCACTGATCTTATGAACAGTGGAGCTATTTCACATTGCGAACCATGTGAAGGACAGTTTCTTTCTAGTTATTTCCTATTATAAATATATCCTATATTAAAAAACCCAATGGTAAAAACAGATTTATATTAAATTTAAAGTCTCTAAACAAGCACATCATAACAGAACATTTTAAAATTGAAGATCTGAGAACAACTTTAAAACTAGTATCAAAAAACAGTTACATGGCCACCCTTGATTTGAAGGATGCGTATTTTCTCGTATCTATACATCCGAGCTGCAGAAAGTACTTACGATTTAAGTACGAGGGTAAAATTTACCAATTCAATGTTTTACCGTTTGGCCTAAACACAGCCCCATTTGTTTTTACAAAATTATTAAAACCGGTCATTTGTTTACTGAGATCATTAGGCTATTTGTCATCTATTTATTTAGATGACATTTGTATTATTTCTAATAATTATCAAGATTGCCTAGATAATATATTACAAACAAGATGTATTTTACAGTCCTTAGGATTTATTATTAATGTAGAAAAGAGCTGTATGATTCCGAGTAACGTTTGCAAATATCTTGGTTTCGTGATAGATACGAAAAAATTTAATGTAAGCCTACCTAAAGAAGAACGAAATTTGATTAAACATGAATTACAATCGCTCCAGTTCAAATCTCGTTGTAAAATAAGACATTTTGCGCGCTTGGTAGGCCTCCTCACTTCATCTTGCCCCGCGATTCAGTACGGTTGGCTTTATACTAAGCAAATGGAAAGATGCAAATACCTCGCACTGTGTCAAACGAATAGTTACGATAGCCACATGTCTTTACCACATTACCTGCAGGACGATTTCTCCTGGTGGTTAAAATCAATTGATGACGCAGTCAATCCCATTAGACAAGACAGCTACTCACTAGAAATATTTTCAGATGCTAGCAAAAAAGGGTGGGGGGCAGCATGCGGTGAGGAGAGCGCCAGTGGCCAGTGGAGTAATTCAGAATGTGTTAAACATATAAATTATCTAGAACTTCTAGCAGCATTCTTGGGTTTACAAATATTCGCAAAGAGATAAAAAAAATCGTCAAGTTTTACTACGTATTGACAACACAACTGCTATTTCGTATATCAACCGTATGGGGGGAGTAAGATTTCCACATCTAACTGAAATCACAAAATCCTTGTGGCAATGGTGTGAAGCTCGAGGTATATTTGTGTTCGCTTCGTACATAAGTTCAAAAGATAACGAAATAGCAGATGCGGAGTCTAGAAAATCTCACCCCGATACCGAATGGGAGATCAAAGGTCATGCTTTTGAAAGGATTGTACAGGCCTTTGGGCAACCTAAAATTGATCTTTTCGCATCAAGGTTAAATAATAAATGTGTTAAGTACATATCATGGAATAGAGACCCTGGAGCATTCGCTGTGAACGCTTTTACTTGAAGCTGGAAAAATCTATCTTTTTACGCATTCCCTCCTTTTGCGGTTATACTAAAAGTTTTAAGAAAAATAATAAGCGATCAGGCCGAGGGTATTGTTGTGGTCCCATTTTGGCCCACGCAACCCTGGTTTCCACTGTTTCAAAAACTTCTCTGTTCCGAATTGATTCAGTTTACACCCTCTGCTAATGTGTTATTGTCTATTTCCAACAGTCTCCCGAAGCTTACGTTGATTGCAGGGAAGTTATCAGGACGGCACTACGGAATAGAAGAGTACCACCGTCAGCTTTAGATATTATGATAGCTTCCTTGTCTGAAAATTCAATAAAACAATATGACGTTGCAATTCGACGTTGGGTAAGCTTTTGTAAAACTCAGAATATTGAAATACATGAAGCGTCAATTCCGATGGTAATTTACTTTCTCACTGAATTATTTAATTCTGGTTTACAATACGGATCTTTAAACAGTCATCTCTCTGCTCTGTCTTTGATCTTAGGATCGAGAGTAGGGTCTGACGACCGTGTTACTAGGCTATTTAAAGGTTTTTACAGACTTCGTCCTCCAGCCCCCAAATATAATATCACTTGGGACCCCTCAATAGTTTTAGATTCATTATCGAAATGGTATCCAAGCTGTAATTTAAGTTTAGAACAACTGACCAAAAAGACTGTAACTTTGCTCATGCTAATAACTGCACACAGAGTGCAGACGATTGGCAAAATAACACTAGAAAATATAACTGTCCAGGGTCAGCTTATATTAATCAAGATAAACGATTTTATAAAAACATCTCGCCCAGGTTCAGCTCAACCCTGTCTTAATATTCCATTTTATAAAGACCGTCCGGAAATATGTCCGGCTGAAGCGTTGGTAGCTTATATAGATAGGACAAAGTCTTTGAGAAACAATGCCAATAGCCTATTCCTAAGTGTTAAAAAACCACATAAACCGGTATCTGCAAATACTATCAGCCGGTGGATAAAAGATATGTTATCAATTAGCGGAATTGACACCTCAATATTTTCTGCTCACTCCACCAGACACGCAGCCACCTCAGCTGCTCACAGAGCTGGTGTCAATATTGACACTATACGAAAGACCGCTGGGTGGAGTGGCACCTCCAACGTCTTCGCTAGATATTATCATAGAGATATTCAATGTGAACAATCTGGTCAGTTTGCCTTATCAATCCTAACCTCTAATTAATGTATTATGTTAGAATGTTATTAAAATTTAATTATTTTGAAGTTAACCCTAATTAATGAGAAACTACATCTTAGTTTTAGAAAACAATTATAACAAATATTGTTTGATCATTATACGTGTAATAGTTAACTATCAGTGTTTTAATATTTCACCATCTTTCAAAATCTACAATGTTTTCTAATCTCAAAGGACGAAGCAACGAAGTATAATTGGAGATTAAACGAACTTACCTGAAGTGAAGTTCTATCCAAATTATACGAGTTGCTTCGTCCGAAGAGATTAGTTCCCTCCCAACCCTATAACTCCCAATATCTTAAGTGAAATATTAAAAGGCTTTCAACTAAATGAATGACACTACAGGCCTAACGAGAAGGAAGACGAAGTACCTACCTACATACAAAAAAAAAAAAAAACTCAAACTTAGTGGGTGAAAGGCGATATCTTAGACGTATTACTACAATGTTTTCTAATCTCTTCGGACGAAGCAACTCGTATAATTTGGATAGAACTTCACTTCAGGTAAGTTCGTTTAATCTCCAAATATCCACGAATGACAGCCGGGACCAACGGCTTAACGTGCTTTCCGAGGCATGGAGGGGTAATGAATATTTTACATTATCAAACACAAATCTGTCAAGACAGCTTCTGCATTAAATTTATTAAATCTTCAGACTAGGACATTATAACATTATTATAGGTCTAACGGCGATCTCGTCTTCAATTATCAGACCTACCAGGCTCGCCTATCCTTAAGGACATAAAATTAATAGCTAAATCGTGTCTTATAACCACAATATCCGCAAAAAAGGTAGCAACAATGTTATTATTTACCTTGTTACAATCCTCGCCTCGATCCTATGCAAATGGGAGGTACGCAGGTAACATCATTACAGTATCTTGCCCATTACGCCTGATTGATGAACCGCCTAGTCGTGGGCTTCGGGACACATCATCTTGTTTATGTTCATTGGTTGCACTTATCACACATCTTTTAGATACAGCCGATGTAATTAATGATCCGCTGATATACCCACTACTTAGATTAGTTAGCAGTATACGCTTAATTAAGACATTTGTCTTACTGTTTGTTAGATTAATTGGTCAATCAACACCTCGGACTGCTGCTGAAGTCTATCTTCCAGCTATTTCTTTTCTAAATTTACTCTACGTCTTAGAAACAGTTGATGAAGTGAATTCATTATAGATACACTTGTTTCCTGGCATTTCAATTCTAAACAATCGCCAATTAAGGTCCTGTCAATCCCACAAAATATATACCGAAATATATTAATTTAAACGCGCAACGGTAAACAAGCATGCGTAGATTGAATGCATGTAGCAGAGACAATAGCGCATTCATTATTGTGTTAGTCGAAGACGAAGTGCTTACTGTGCTCCGACCGGTAAAAACGTTTTGTCGCCTCACTAGACAGACTGTTACCTGATTTTCGCTTCAGGTACAGACAATTTCAACGTCAATTTTTTACAAGAGACGGACTTACGAAGAGAGTTTCTTTTCCAGTACCGTATTTCAAAGTAGATAGAAACTGCACGTAGTGGCAAATTGCTTCAGTTGCGTTTTAAGGATCGGTAATGGAGCGGAAGAATTTCTGAATCTTTGATTCAGGGTTCGTCCCACAAATTAGATCCCCATCTTTTTATTTTCAGCCCAGAATGGTCATGAATTCATGACTGATTTTATATAGCTGATCTCATCAGCGGTTAATAGCATTTTTATTTTTAACGAGCATTTAGCGCAAGAAGTTCGCCCCATAAATCAGTCATTAATCTTAACGCTTGAGATAGCTTGAAATTAGACAATACTTGATATAGCGGTGCAAAATTTAACAAATTCGATAATAACGTAGACACAAAGGCCAGTCACTTCAATGACCTATTTATTGTTTTGAAAAGCATAAAAGAAAGAGAGCATCGTTCATTTGCAAAAACATTAATGAGACAACTGATATGCGGAAGTACCGTCTGTTATGACTACCACCGCTATTAAAGAGTGGCAAAAAGTACAGTGTTAGGTATGATAGAAGCGAGAGGCTTAATCGTATCCGCGTGGCGGTTAACCATCGCTTACCACGACTACTCGTAGGTTTATCCTAGAGTTTTCTGAAAAACCTGTTTGTCGGTTAACCTGAACAAGTTATTATTTGTCATGTTATCATCAAAGAGAAAGGTTATGTGAGTGGGTCTGCTGAATTCGTTTGTTAAGAAATCTTTATCACCAGAATCTTTTTGGGTTTTCCAAGTTTTGCGGTCAGTCAGTCTATAATTGGTGTTCAACGAGACAAGCGCTGTGCTAATACAATGTACATATACGTCAGTGAACTCTCTGGACATGCCTAATAGGTATCTACCAGAATATGAAAGTAAAAATTTTACATCGTTTACGCATTTCCAGAATCACAAAATCATGCACATACAAATATATCTCCCATCGAGATTCCTGAATAAATCTTGTTATGGAAAACTTTCATTTGTCCGGTTACAAATGCTAATATGTACATACGTTGACGTATTGCGATGCAAGTTCTTCATTCGTAGCCACAGTTTCCACATGCGTTTTCCTTGTAAGGATGCGAGCAGCATAATAGGCTTGTTTGGCGGAAAGCTGTCGAGAGTAAATTCTATTCAAAGTTACTGTGTATGTCAACTATGATATTATACACTTTCATTTTAGAATCGAATTGTATAATAAAAGTGTTTCTTATGTATTTATTGTCATGTTCTTCTTGTAGATGACCACAGTGAATTAAAAGAGTAAATAATTCATAAACTCTGTATACGGCAAGTGAAGACTTATCCGAGGATTTAACAACGGACAAATCGATAGAAATCTGAACATTGTCTCCTCAAGAAATCTCGTCCGCTAAGTGTGACTATAAAATCTCATGTTTATCGCTTTGATCGTGCAAAAACTGTGCTAAATAAAAATATCGTAAAGCTTTTGGTGGTAAAGCTAAAGGTTTTGACCTTGACCCCAGTGGTTTCACCAACACAATCAGTGCTAGCCTTTGTCTGTATCGTGGGTCGTCATCGCTGCGATGCTATTGTGCTGTGAACAATATTGTCAAACCTTGTTAAGAAAGCGATAGAGCAACAATACAGAAACTTGTTCGGAAGATAACATAAGAAATTATAAATGCTATGATTGTCTTCAGTGACGGCTCTGTGGTTGGAGTAACGGACAGGAATTTGACGGTTTGCAACTTTGAAGACCATCAAAGGAATGGGGAACTACAATATAAACCATAAATTATGACATATAACCAAAGAGAAGATATAAAATTTTATTAATTCCGAATTACTTTTTCACAAGCAGTAACAGCAGTTAAATTAAAACTTAATCTAGGTTTAACCGTAACGATTTGACAGACTCATCTTTTCAATAAAATTGCATTTTCTTTTATAAACACTAAACCTTATACGTTTTTAACGGTCTTTGGAAGTGATTTGAGGATGTCGCTTTATTTTTGACATAAGCAACCAAAATGTCGAATTTTCTAACGAAAAAATAACAGTAATATACAATAATGTAATAACAGTAACAGTAATAACAATAACAATACTTATTGGAATCCGTTCGGGTATAATCTTTTGATGAGTATGGGTCTGTAAAAAGTCGTCTTAGACCAAGAATGACAGCGGGATTGTCCGAAAGGGTTACCGCTACCCCGGAACATAAAGGGCTAAGGAAGGAACACGGATGGGTTTTAGTCAGTAAGAGTCTGACACTCCCTTCCGTTCCACCCAGAGCGGGAGGGTCATTTTATGATTTCCCATCCTTAAAAAAAAAGACCAAGAATGAGAAAAAAGTGGAAGCACTGGTTAATGACTGACTAATAAAAAATATATTACTATCTAACAACTGACAGAGCAACATCTAGTCAGTACAAAGACGTATAATTTATTTTTAATTATCAATAATAGGAAGTAGAAAACAGTACAAATTGTTATAAACACCGATAAGGTTTCTTCGTATGGTAGAGTATAATTTCAGGTCAGTATTTTATTGCAGTGAATTGTGCAAAAATGAAGTTTCTTGTCGTTTCGTCAACGTTACTTATTCACTAGACACGTATTGTTCGGGCCACGTGTGAACTCAGACAAAGCATGGCTATAAAATGATATAAATACATTCTCATGTAGTCTCGAGACAGACCGTAAAAAGGCGAGCAATGCAAACACGTACACCTGAGAAAGTATTCCTGTTTCCATTACAGAAGTGTTTAAACGTCGCCGTCGTAGTACGTTAGTGCGATGGTGAAAGCTGCATTAGTTTCATATTTCCACAAATGCCACAATCATAGGTAATGTAGACAGCATATGGCGTCCAGGCATTCGTATGTGCGCAAACGGCGCTTTTATTTGCAATTTGCTGCAATTCCCTCGTCTGTCACAGCACACTTGATCGGCCCGTAATTGCGGTCGACAAGACGATAGGGACAGCCTCCAAGAGTAATCACAACACGCCAACTACTCGCGATAGACAATTGGTAGAGTGTATTAAAACAAAGGCCCGATATTTACATTTCATTGGTTGTAAAATTATATGGAAATATTCATGAACTAGTAGCAGTAAAAAGTTTATATGCAGAAAGTTAGTTACATTTAGCGAATGCATCAATAAACTGTAATTAAACATGTCTGTAATTGTATACAATGTTCTTCAGAAATTGCAAAACGGAAGGTAGTAGGTAAGTATAAGTTATATGATGACTTTTTTTAATCATCATGAATTACAGAAAGCCAATTCACGTAGATACGTTACTTATACCTATTTACCTTCTCAGTTTTCAATCTAAAATATCTTTAGAGGTTATTATCACCTACATTTCAGAAAATTGTTTCGAAGCTACCGTAAAAGAGCAATATAAATTGAATGGCTAGAAAAACAATAGACTGTATTAATGATTGTTCGTTTGTCACTCAGGCTCAGGGTAACGTGTTCACAGGAACAGCATCTAACAATGTCGCGAGCGCACCTTATACGTGTAAGGAAGTGTCATTGACCAATAAACAACGAGGAGAATCTTCGTAATATGAATCTCTAAACAAAACGGCAAAAACCTTACTTAATATTGTAAAGCTCGCGGGTACTGGATTACTTTGATTTATCATTCTCATTAATCAAACGGCTATCAAAGATCCATTACTGTGATTTCATTATTAGAGAACAATTATACCAGGAAAGCTGGCCGCTGTAGGTGGGTAGGTACCTTATGAAATGACTTCTGACCTCCATTTCAATGGACCCACCTCGGACAGGCTGGTACAAACTTGAGACTTGCGGACTCATTGTCGGCTGATGAAAAAACTTTTAGGCGATTGTGATTTTGTCGTGTAGTGTGACAAAATGACAGGTGGTGACAGTCTTTTATACAGTAGATAACATAATGTTAAGTTGTCATGTTGTAAATTCGTTTGTGATTTGATTCAGTTGAATCAGTTTTGATAAGTGTTACATAAAGGTGGAGTGCGTGAGAGCATACGTTTCATGAGTTGCGGAATCGCCAGTTGTAAAGTTTGCAGTGATTTTCAGTTCAGTTTTATGAAGTCATTGATTTAAATTTCGACGATTGCGGTCTCGACAGTGACTATGAATAATTCAATCTGCCCAGCCTTTTCCCCAACTATATAAGGATGCAGCTGAATACCAGTATTTAACATGGAATGACTATCTATCTGAACTTCACAACTCAGTTACTGGGTAATACGATACCCCTTGGTGAGACTGGTTGTCAGACTTTCGGGCTACTGACGATCCGTAACGACTGCCAAAGATCCACAAATGACAGCCGGGGCCAGAGGCGTTAACGTGCTTTCCGAGGCACGGAGGGGTCTTAGCATGTGTGCATGTTACGCATTCACGGACCAACCGCGGCTAGCGTAGATTAACCTGAACGATCATAATTATTATTTAAAATGACTAGTAGAACTGTTTTCTACAAACCAGGTTATGTAATTAACTGTTTTTGCTCTATGAATGACATGTTCTAATAGGTAGCCTTGTTACTCGTCACTATATAGTACCTATTATTTATTAGAGTTTTCTGTCAAGTGAGACTTAAAATTAACCAGAAAACTGCCCCTTCATCTACAAGCTCCTGATTACTAAGGAAATATGAGACAAGCATATAATAACAGTCCTACCATATGCGGACGATGCATCTCTAGCAGCCATTTCCTTTCCCGCCTTGTTCAGTGCGACAGGGTTGCATGTTACTCAATTATTGTCTGCGGGAGATAGGTGATGTGAAAAACCGCGTACCGCAGAGTCGTCGGGCACACGGCGCGTGCGTCATCCGCGCGCGATCCGCGGTCCACAACACACCGACCACATCAAACGCGCATTAGTTGCAAAAACGCGCGATTTTTTATTGGAATTTCTGCTTTATTGTAACTTGCGATTACGATATAATTGTCTAGAGTTACAGAGAAATACTGATTGATGTGGATTTCACAGTTGCAATAAAATTACTAAAAGAGTCTTTCAAGTTTCGTTTGAGTTCTTTTGATCTCTGTGACTCAAAACAAAGGCAGCTGTAAAACGAAACGAAATACTGTCGTAAAAGTCCCTTCACAATAATTCTCATACATTCTATTGGTGGGTTAGAACGCGGCTGATTGTCGGCACATCGTCGCCATGACAGATGTGTATGACATTGATCGCGTGCGCAGCCCGTGCGGGGATAATGCCGGCCATTTGCGGTTAGATACAGCCTTACATCCCGCACTACCTTCGTGGCGTAATGGTCAGCACTGTACTTAATGGAGGATGTACGAGCACCTTAAACGATTCGAGACGCTCTGTTTACTGAAAAAAGTGCTAAAAGGAATGTAGCGTGTTACGAAGAAAGTAAAATGGCACCTGGTCATTCGTTTTATGAATACAGCTTTATATTGAATTGTTTGTTTATCTAAGATAGGATTTAAGGCGAAATACTTTATTGATTTTTTGGAAATGGTATTAGAATATTAAGTGCCACTTGTGTTGTTTAAAGGTTTAAAGCAAATAGGCTGATTTATTATGAATCTATCGAGCAGGTATATCGAATGACTGAACTAATATTGACAACGGAATATTCACTGAATCTTCATTAAGAGTATTAGATCGAGTATTGCTCATCACACAGGTAGAGGCCAAATAAAAAAAAATTATAACCAATGTTTTTTTCGGGAAAGCAAGGCTCACTCAAGAAAGGAAGTACTTCTAGACATAATTAGCTAAACTAGCTTTTAGAAGTTAAGGTAATACTTTGTATAATAATTTATACTTACCTACTTACTTTTAACTTACTTCATACCACATTTTATAAAACAAGTGAATAACGTAACATTACATTTGCTAACGGGGCATAGCGTTCGCAAAGTGTGTTTGACACAATAGGGCTAAATGTCTAAAGTTAGTAAAGAACATTTTCAAAAAGTCTTATTTAAAAAAGCTATCTGGAAATCAAAAAATCTGTCAAATTTGGTTGTAACACTATTTTACTTTTTACGACGACGAGGTATAAGGTACGTTAGTTTGTGTTGGTGTACTTACATTGGCACATGTAAATGTTAACTTACCTGACACTTGTCGTAGTGTCGGATTCGCGATTCGTTCGTCCTGACTTAAGCCTTCTCTTGCAAGAGTTGGACCTTACAATGTAAACATAATGTCTGGCGTTAGGTAATTTGTTCTTATAGGTGATAACTTAGTGTTTGTCTTGGATGGATAAAATTGGACACTATGATTGCCCTATTTTATCCAGTAGGGACATAGCTGATGTAGAGACTATGGCCTATTTGATACTTACAGCAAACGAGGCGAGACGAGAAATTAATAAATAAAGCAACGATGACATCCTTGCAGCAGTTACTTAGGCGATAAAATGCACTGCACTCAATATGACTACATTGTTGGGCCTATGAGCCTTAGTATTTACCTAGTAACTAGGGTGTCTGAGTACCTAAATGATAGTTATGTTTATGGACTCGTAAAAATTATATTACACACTTAAAAGATGGTGGCTTATACATTTCTGCTTGACTTATTAGAGTTATACCTAACCTCGTGAAAACATCATGTCCTAAAACCAAAAGTTCGAAGACTTGTTTGACTTGTGACATCTACCAACCTGCACTGGGCCCGCGTGGTAGATTACGGCCGACTCCTTCCCACCGAGAGGAGGCCTGTTTCCCAGTAGTAGGAACATTATAAGCTGATTATTTATAGACTTACTACTTTATCGTTTTCTTTTTCTACTCCTATTACTAAATAAACGCCTCGTTTCAATGTAGACTTTTAATATAGTTTTATTAATTTGAATTACTGAATTACCCATCCTGTTAAAATGACTATATTTCTCCTCCTACGAAGAGCATAATAAACTGCTTAGCAACATTGTCAGATAGATACCTGTAAATATGGTTTTACAATTTTTATTGGCCCTGATAGTATTTATGGTTTATGGAGTCCATAAAGCGATGAACTTGCGATGGTAGCCGTAAGCTATGGTCTGGTACATTTATGTCAGAAATTGCAGGTCTACTGTTACGATTATTATGAGCTTCCGATTGTCAGCATATCTTTGTATTACCTACAACCGTTATTAAACCTGATGGGAAATTCTCGTAATTTTAAAAGTACATTCACAGTCTGATCCCAGTCTCAATCTGTCAAAAATAACTCTTTACAATTTTGACAAGTTTTTGACATTTGTTTGTCGCTGAGATGAGACTGCGACTAGATTTTGAACGTTTCATATTACTTGCCATAATTAAAAATATAATAGAATAGATAGCTTTAAATTAGGAGAATTGGCCTTCTGATCCGATAAAAGCCTTTTGGCAAAAGCTTTAGAAAAGTAAGTAGGCTGAAGAATTTATCCGCAGTTACCCGGCTGGTCAAGAACTTCTAATTCAAGACTTTATACTGATATGATCATCTTAAGCTGATATCTGACAATGCACTCGAGTGAATGTTCATTTTTGTTTCAATCCAAGTTCACACGACGCCGACAAAATTACCTAGGAATGAACATTCATCTGCTCATTTCATATCACTTTGCAAACATTCGGTAGGCGATTCAAAGATGACAGATTGCCGAAATCCGACATATTTGGATCGGTTCACCAATGAATTAATTATTATATTTTCATTCATTTTGTGTTCCAAATTAAAAACTTAAAAGAACATAATGTGAAATGTCTGACACGTTTGATATATCAGACGTGTCATATTTTGTTTATTTGTAAATAGTCGAATTTAGTCATTTATGCATTTCTGATTTAAGGAGGAAACTCATCTCTTCGCTATCCATTCTCACTTGAAAATTATGACATTATAGTTTACCAGCTACTGCTTAGCAACTAACTACACCCCGCATGGCGTGCATGTCGGATACTTATTAAAATAATACTCCAGTACAACGTGCTATCTCGACTGCCTCATTAGATGTTTCCTTTACATTCTTGTTAGTTCACGTTTAGAACTTGCTTCTAAATCTGATGTAATGGGAAGTTTGGTTAAAATCTGTTTCTTTGGTCGATTAAAGGGTAGCTGACTCGGAATGACAGGTTCTTTTAAGTAAGTAAGTAATCATTTATTTACTAAAAGAATTAGCCTAAGTAACGTCAGTTTTATTTCAAAAAGGGATGGATATTTCTATTACAGATGAGAACACCCCTGTCCTTCAAACTAGGAAAATCCTGTATCTTGAAGGACTTTATAGGGATTGACACGTTTTTACAAATTGCGTAAGAAGTCTGATGTTAACATACATATTTATTGAATGGGCTCAAAAGCTAATTGTGAGGAGTGTTGCTGTGGAGTTAAACAGGTCCGTCGGGGTTTGTGTGCGAGTGTGATAACTTAATAATAAATAAGTAAATATCCGTCAGGGAATAATAATACGGTCCCTACTCAGTTAATAGTTAGGACCTTTTGTCCAGTAGTATATTAATAAGTGTTACGTAGTCATTCAAGCATAATTCCAACTTGTTATACATTCATAACACTTCTATATTGATCTTGTCCGTTGAATATTAATACAACTAATTAGAAATGTTAGGTCCGGCATTCCAGGCTCATACGCATACAACTTAAATAACTATTTACTTGTACAATATTTGAATAAGATTAAGCTTCATAAAAATATCACTTTGGGTACTTAGGTACCTACTTATGTTCTTCATGTAGGTGCATATTATTATACAGGGTGGCCAATTCGAAGATATACAACTTTAAATTAAGATTATTTTATTACAAACGATTACCAGTATATTCCCATAATTAAATAGGGCTTGGCAGTTTTTCATAAATAAATAACATCCGCGAGATCCAGCTTTTTGCTGGTTTAAAAAGTGATCGCTTTTCATCGTGTTTTTAACAAAATTTTCGCATACGCTTTTTGTGTTCAAAATTAACTACAAGTCAGGACCGGTCGAATCTGGTAAATTTGGGGGTCAATAAAATTACTGTCATCATTTCTTGAAATTTATTGTTTCGGAAATATTCCGATCAAAGTTTCGATTATGCTTTGTGCTGCATGGTTTCTGGCACAGTCTTATGGAAACCACGTATGTTATGTCTGGAAAATTGATTTCATTACATAAATAGGTTTTTAACCTATTTATGTATTTGTGTACGTTTTTTATTTATAATTCAATAATATTAATAGTTTTTTTTATCATTAACCAAAGCATACATACTCAACCTATAATGTTCCCACTGCTGGGACACAGCCCTCCTCTCTGTGAGGGAGTGGGCCGTAATCCACCACGCGGGCCCAGTGCGGGTTGGTAGATGTCACATGTCTTCGAATTTTTGGTTCTAGGACATACCGATTTCCTTACGATGTTTTCCTTCACCGTTTGGAGAGCAATGGTGATGAAATAATTTACACAAAGTAAAGCGCCTGTCTGGGTTCGAACCCACGACCTACAACTCGTAAGTCGCGGCCGTTACCACTGGGCCACCACTGCTCTCAACCAAAGCACCTGTCATCTAATCACTTCACCACCCTTGGTTGACTGGTAGAGAATGCCGCCTTTGTACCTTTTTGTGTGCGAAATTATTAAATAAATAAATAAAATTTCAACGCAGCGTAAAGCGAATCTATCCTTATTCTAACATAGGTCCGAATTATGTATTAAATCGATGGAGACAGTGGGGCAATTGCGTAACATATTATCAATCGGAATCTGTTACATTTTGAAATTTCAACAAAAATTTGTCTGCTCAACACGAAAAAAAAACCCAATGAATGTTGCGTTTTTTTCGTGATGACCAGACAATTTTTTTCGAATTAATAAAGCAATGGATTAGCAATAACCTTCAAAATAATTCAGATTGAGATTGATAGTGTGGTAAGCAATTAGGGTGCCGGTTGTGCGTCGATGCCTGCCACTCTGTATACTCCTGCGCACAACGACATCAATTCAACCATTTTACTAGATATCTCAGTACAAAGTGACTTGGCACTCATTCATAGCTCCCTCTACATTTACCTATCGCTACGAGAGGCCGTCAGTCGTAAAAAAAATCGTATTCCATTTTTAATACTTTTGTTAGCGTCAACGTCATGCACTATATCTTGTCTGATTCTTTGTGACAAGAAAAATAATCATCAAATAGGGCTATTGGTTAGGCAGAGGTGTAAGAGGGCGACCCTATTGCCATCAACCGAGAACAAATCCAGACTCCGGGCAGCCACTGAGCAGTTCCAGTTGATAAACCTCAAAGACACTGTCTGACCCAGGAATCGAAGTCAGGACCTCATGCTCAACCCTAGCGCTTACGATCACTAAGTCAACGAGACAGTCGTTGAAAGTTGAAGACTAAAAATTACTATCTTATACAATTCCAGGATCATTATTGCTTAAATTGTAGAGACAACTTCGATGTTTAATAAATGCATCGGAATAGTAGATAGGTACCTAGTTGTTAATACGATGTTGCTAAATGCAGGGTGGTAATTTAGTCAAGGGGGAGATTCGGTACGTCATTCCAAACAAATTTCGTCATGAAACTCATACCCAAATTGTAAAAAATAAAACAAAATATAGTAATTTGTTTTTTTTTCCGAATCGGATAAGAATTTCGTAGCGAAAATCGTTTAAAACGACTGATAGAATCACTCTGTTGACGAATGCAGGTGACTAAATCGCCACCTTGTTTTAGAATAATTTACAATCAGCAATTTGTTCGTCAAAATGATTGCATACTCCAACTGTTAAACCGATGGCTAGTCACTATCTAAAAGACAGGTTAGGTAATATTGCACAGCAATCGGTCATCAGGCCACGCAGAACCGGATAGTGCACATAAACATAAAATGTTTTGCAATATAAATGAAACATAGGCAGATAATTCGAATTTCAATGAGTGCTTGTGGTTATCTAAATGCTTATAGTGGCTTTTTGGGGTTAAGCAATGTTTCACCGGTCAAGTGCAGTATGGATAATCGTTCGGTACATAATTATAGCACTAAGACCACAATCACAGAACAGATAAAATATCTGTTCTGTGACCACAATGCTACAATGGAGACATTAGCCACACACACATTAGTATTCAACATTAGTATTTTTAAGTTATATTAATTTTGTTTTGTATGTGTTTATATGGGCCTTAAGGCGACTACATGACCACTACTACGGTCACTATCGGACTGCATAGAAAAGAAAGAGAAGCGCGATGACACACCGCTGGTAATTTATTGCAAAATATGAAACAATCATCTATTTACAAACTACTTAATAACAAATAATCCATCACTGAATGCAGTTTGACATTAGCAATTTAATGGTATATTTTTAATTATAATTTAAATTGTTAATGAAGGGATAAACTGCTTTTAAAGAAATGTCTGAGGTGTATCTGAAGAATTTTGATGCAATAAAGTACATTTAATTGTGATTTGAGTTCCATCACTGTTTTAAAATAAGACTTGAAAATATGACTTTTTTTTTGGTCAAAATTATTTACGGTTTAAGAGATACCTACACTGCTTTAAAAACCAACTTTTTGACCATTTTCAAGAAACCTGCGCCTTAATGCCTGAAATGAAGGGATAAATAAATAAATTATTGGAAACCGCAATCTAAGCTGTTAGACAGACGCTATATATAGCAAATTCATCAACAGAGTACGACAGGGTTCATTGAGTTGCGATACTTATTGTAAAAAATCAGACAATCTAGCTAAATTAGAAGCCGGCAGATGTCTTCAATGTTACTTATTTCAAATAACCAATCTGTATTGGCATGCCTGTCATACGTTTCTCACTTAACATCATTCACGAGATAGAATCGCGTCTCATTTAAATTCCGCGCATACTCTGATATTTTACTATCGGTTAGATCGCTTCTTGTCATTTTCCGTTCTGTCATAACGTATTATATGGAAACTGGTTTCAAGTTCTAATGTAAGACATTATTTTGTAATGTGATGTTTATTTAATATACCTATCATTTATGTAATGTTTATTTATGATTTACTTACATGTTTTTAGAAATGCCTTAGAAGGCTTTCTGGAGAATCGACAATTAGAGGCGCAACATCGAGGCAAATGGACGGAGTATGGCCGAAAAAGAGCCTCTGAGTTTGTTCCGGCGTTTCTTCTCGGGTATTAGTCTAAAAAATGCCGACGTCATCTACATTTAAAATTATTAACCAACAAAATATTAACATGTAGGTAGTGTGAAATGTTTATTTTTGTTAAATAGTAGGTAAGTAGACCTTTTAAAGATCTACTTACAAAAATAATCATTAAACATTTCATAAGAAAGTGTCTAATTAAAAACTATAATGATTGAAATTCAAAAGACTTTGCCCCACAATTGAAATGACTAACAAAATGCTTTGTGGGAACCCCGACCTAAGAGTTATAAATAATTTATACATAAGTCTGCGGTGCTAACAGGGCGTATTATTATCCGATCATCTTAGGGCGACATTACAATAATATATCTGAACGCAATATTAATTCAACGGCGGTAAAATGACTAAAAGTGACAGAGCAAAACCTACGTATAGTTTAAATTAAAATATTCAATGTAAGGTGACCGAAAGTCTCGCAATATACTTAGAATTTTATTGAAATTGAGATTAAAATGTCAAGGTTTAGTAAAATAATCACGTCGGGGAAGAAGTGTTTTAGTATTTTTGAAGTCGAGTTGACCAAAACGGATGAAAATCCTAACGTGTAAGATAAAGGTTGAGTCTATGTTGCACACGAATCTGAATTTTCATCACCACTGCTCTCTAAACGATGAAGGAAAACATCGTGAGGAAACCGGTATTTTCTAGAACCAAAACAATCGAAGACATGTGACATCTATGAACTCACACTGGGCCCGCGTGGTGAATTACGGCCCACTCCCTCTCACTGAGAGGAGACCTGTGACCCAGTTTTAGGGCTGATTAATAAGCCGATTATGATATTCCTACATTTCCTACATACTACTACACAAATATTTACGAGATAATAATTAAATAAAGACAAGAACAGTGTCTCTTCAAGAAACACGTCTTTATCTAATCATAGTTTACTATCGTCGACGCGTGGTAAACGACGCGACGCGACGTTCGCGATCAACTCATTACTAGCACAATCAGAAGCATCGGTAATGCGATGCGATGTTTAATAAGTATTTATTACTAACATGAATCGGTTGTACATGTTCGTGATAGCATCGTTCTTGTTTTAACATAAAATTCGTCACGTTTTCGCTGAGTGGTCTTATTGACTTTTTTCTTGTTTGTTCGGCTCCTAAGGGCCGTAGTGTGATCATCTATAATCCTCCACTAGAATTGGGCTATCAAATGCAAAAAGATTTTTGGTAGTTCCTGATACGTTCAAACAAAAAAAAAAAAACTCGTCAGCTTCATTATTAGTAGGTAGGTATACATATACTTACAGGGTGGCAGGCAAATTGCAAACTGTAACCATGAATTCAGAACATGATTCTAGAATCTAGACCCGTAGACATTTTTGACGCTAGGTTAAATAATGTACTGGATCCATTCTAACGGGTTGTGCGTCGATGTCCCGACCACCTTGTAGGTATTAGTAAACAGGGTTATTGGAAAAACACCAACAAACTTTTAAGAGGTCATTGTACTCAGTATACTTTTGATTTTATGATAAAGATAAGTGGAGCCTTACCTTATGCATTCATCTTGTAGGGGTCGGTGTTCACTCTGAAATAATAAATTACGCAATTATAAAAATGTATATTGACTGCCAACGCGGTCACCGGTGACCGCGAACAATGGATTTTCTATTGTGTCTGTTGCCTGGCAGTCAACGTGTTAAGTGAGCAATGGTTCGAATCTAATTAAATATTCCTTATTTGTTGTGTGTCTTATTTCTTTATTTGTTATGTGTTTGGTAAAAGAATGATTTTGTGCTAAAATCTTAATGATAAAAAAATTGCTTCTACTTTAGTAACGATTTTTTTCAGGGTGATGTGTTTAATTACCTACATAACCCGACAAAAATGTTCTTTAACGTGATTTTTTTTCCCATTTGTAATAAAACTGGCTTCTGTCCGCGGCTTCCTTCATCCGCGTAGATGTCAGAAATTATCCCACGGGAACGTGCTATAATGTCCTTCCCTACGATAACATTTATCTCCTTGCTAAATTTTATCGAAATCCGTTCAGTGGTTTAGGCGTGAAGAGGTCACACACAGACAGAGTTACTTTCGAATTTAGTATGGATAACGTGTATATAACTGCTTCTATAAACAAGTAAGTAGTACGAGAAACACCTAAGTACCTGCTCATGTCAACAGTAGGCGTGTTACTGTTAATGTACACCTCCTCCCATTCAATATACATTCATTGCCATTTAATACTGTTACACACACTCACTCACACACACACACACACCCACTGATACTGTTACAACTATTATTAATAAATGTCTAGTTCTAGTTTTATTATTATTAAATTTTTATATCTACTTTCTATCTATATAACCAAAATTGTTGTTATCGAAACTCAGTGGTCTTGGGCGCTAATAACTGGGACATAGTTACTAAACTAACGCAGTAAAAATAATATGTTTTTGTTCCAATAAATATTTGTATTTGATAAACAAACAAACTGTATACAGCAACGGGCAGATTAATGGGATGATTAAAATTACAGCTGGCCAACATCAATATCCCCTCGATCGCCGTACACACAATACGGAAACTACAATAATTAATAAAAAATAAAAAAAATAATTGTTTTCCACAAAGGCGCCTTAAAAATATGAAGATTATACATCTGATAAATACTTTGTGGGAGACTGGTATCTGTACAACGTACTCCTGTTACACATACCAGCACCCCTCCCAAACAACAGTGTTTGAGTATTGTGATTTTATTTTATGAATAATCCTATTCGTACCATTGAGTGAGTATATGTATGTATAAATTTGTTGGTACAAATAGGATTTCAATTTGTACCGACAAATACATAGACTTCCAAGATATACCTAGAGGTTTAGTACGAGTACACAGATGCAACTAAGGGAATAAACAAAATACGCACCGCTTTTTATTTTGTAGATACATTTCGTGATACTGCCCAATAAACAAAACAAAACTTGTGAGGTTATGGTGGAGCTCTTCGAAAACAATATAGGCAGATCCTGTGTGTTTTAACTTCATTTTCAGTGTATTTCTTAGCCTCTTCCACAAAGAAATACAAAGCAACTCAATTCCGCTGAAGTTCACAGCCGTTTCGCTGAAAAGACTTAAACGCGACGCGGAAAATCGAACATATTCTCACGCTGCAGTCTCGGGGTGGTCTCACAACATACGAACATTCACTGAACATACATGTTTATTTATTTGTTTAGCTTACTTATGACTTCAAGTTAGTAATGTACCGAAATCTTGTAAACTATCGTAATAGCACTTTCGTGTCGGAGTTCTGCTTCCTCACACTGAGACAACGTAACCGTATATTAATTACGTGTAAGTTTGCGTTTTATGATCGTTACACAAATAATTTGTGTTGGAGTATGGATAAGGTAAGGTAAGGTAAGGTAAGTTGGGAGCGAATAAAATGCTTAAAAATGTTATGTATTTTTAGCCAGAACTGCCCGACATCAGGATAAAGGTACACGGTACACCTTCCTTCGGTTTTTCTTTATGGTGGTGTGCTGTCCTTCTAGATGCCAAGAGTCTAATTTTTAATGCCAATGAAATTAAGTTAAATCAAATTGTTGGTGCTCTGCTCCCTCAGTGCTAACAACGATAAGAGCATCGCCTAATTGATACTTCGAACATCTCCTAATCCCGTGTTGCGCCGACTTTGTGATTTATTCCGGTCTGATCTGCTGAACCCCCCCTCCATTCCACCCCCACGATCCCCTGCTAATTCTTCTTCTGTGATTATTTTAAGTTAGTACGAATGAAGTTGATTGATAGAAACTTATTTCTTTTCTGTGTCAGTACAAAAAGCGAACAAATACCTAAAACATAATTATTTGAAACTTGTGCCGCTCGTAATATAGCTACGTCGTATACCATACCTTACCTTATTTATACTCGATAAACAATCAACGATACGCATTGCCCGTTCATTCACTTAGGAGCAATTACCGGAAGCCAATGATTCTGGAACACCAGTGTACTAGATGGCGGGTATTTAGAGATGATTTTCGCTAAAACTTACGTGGTTATGACGGGTGCGATATGGTACGATGAGTAGTAGTCACTGGAGCGTGCGAGTAACTGCCCAGAGCTACGCTACTCAACTCTTCCTGGTTTTTTACTCAGGAAATGGATGACTGATAGAAGTAAGTTTTAATACTATTAGGTCTTTGTGGAATATTTATTAGGCAGTTACGTGCTACTGTTTTTGTGTGTGTTTGCAGCTTATGGTCTTGGGTGAATTAATAGTCTTGATCGTACACCTCAACTGTGGCTAATGACTTAATGAGACACAATTGAAATTCTATTGTTATAAATCAAATTTTGATTTTTCAACAGTTGAAAGGATTGATTGATAAACTTTGAATGAAGCTTCACCATGCATGTGTTTGTGTAAAACACACATAAAAACACAAGCTACTGCTGTCACCTTTGCCAAAACTTTATACTGAAGCCATACAGTAGAATGACACAGTCCACTTGAGATAAGTTTTTGTTGATGATCGTAAACCCTGACCATGAACTACCTCTTAAAATACAGGTATACCCTAGTTTAAGAGGTAGAGTATTATTTCTGTACAGAATTTGCAACTTAAACTATAAATAATATTGTATTATCAAACTGTATTAACTCTGTATGCTTTTGGATAAATAAAGATTATTATATTATATTATTATTATATGCCGCCGATACAAACGAAACGGAATATTTAAAATTTACTTTCTTTTAGAACCGTAGAGTATAAAAGAAGAAGATACAAACCACAAATTGAAGATTGTGTAGTGTAGGTACGAGTTAGATTATAAAGGGTAATCACTAATCTTCCATTTCTATTTGTCGCATGTTATCAATTTCACCCAGTAGAGACCACGTAATAGTCATTACGAGATGAGAGAGTAACAACATTAGACATGTCTCCATCTTCACGAAAGTCAGCACTTAACCAATCTGCTTACGCGAACACTAAACAACTTCTAAGTTCCCACAGTTGAGTAAATTCAAAAAACCACAGTGTAATGCAAAGGGCAACGTATCGCAGCTAATATTCTGTAATAAGCATGCTCACCGCGTAGTAATGAGGGTGTATGCTTGACAGTCTACGCAGCCATAGAGCAGAAGTACAGCTTCCTATAAAACTCAAAAAAAAAAGAATAATGTTCCAGTTTATATGCGATGCGGACTCCGATAAGTGATGGTCTGGTTTCCCGCAGTTTAATCTGTGGTTTTAATCGAGTGAGGCGCCAATTTATGCGTAAGCAGACATTATGAAAGATGTTAACTGAATCTTAAGAAGCTTCTTGTATTGTCTTAGGGTTTTGTGTACTTGGAACACGTGTCTGGCCCTTTTAAAACGTAAACGAGATCTAAAAGATCTTTACCGCCACTTGACGCTTGTCGGTTTTGTCTTTTGATAAAAGAGATCATGTAATCATGGTGGAGGATATTTTTAGCTTATATTAGGAGAATTAGCCGACGGCTAATGAAGAATGGCTTATGATGTTATAAATAAAAAAAAGACGTAATGTGCTTACTCCAAAATAAATTAAGAGAAGGGCAGAATGAATGGATGATGAAAAGTGTCTTGAAATTAAATACTTAAAGAAGAATGTTAATTTTGACAAGTTTTTAAACTTATATTACTGCGTTTAATATTTGTGGGTGCGCAGCCAACCTTCGGTCAAGAGCCCGTCTCACCGTCGTCGTCGCGGAACCACGTAAGCATTCACCATGTTACATTTCTACCAATTAGCTACCAACCTTCAAAATCAAAACCAAGTTGCCATCGTTTTGAAAGAAAATAGTAACTTAGATTTTTTGTCTGTTTGCTGTTTGTCTGGATGTATATTCCGGATTGGCGTAAAACCGGCTGAACTGATTTTAATGAAATTAGGCACACACATAGTTAGGGTAGGTAATTCTAATCCTGGTAGAATGTTCCCGTGGGATATTTTCCGACACCCACGCGGGAGAAGCCCTGGGCTAAAGCTAGTACCTACACATTAAATGTTGAAATTGGTAATTAATTAATGAAAATATCGATATTACATACCTAATTACTTAATTGGTTGAAAATGGTATTTCTACGCTAATTTTACGTTTAACAGCAATCACAAACTTGAAAACCTATAAAATAAGAAAGATGGTGAAGTAAATTTTTTATGCAAACCCATCAAACCAATTTTATGACTTTCGGGAGAATTATAAAGCTTACGAAGGCTTTCATTAGTTTTACGTAAAAATGTCTAAAAATCTCTACAAATACGAACGTAAAATAAAAATAACTATTAATAAAAAGCTATTTGATCCTTTTGCAATAAAAACCTAACTTTTATTTCATCGTGTAGTCGTGTTGTATTAACCGATTCTTCCACGCATGGTTTCCTAAAATTCCTTTATTATTTACTCCTACTTTTTCAATCACGTTTCGCACTCGGGTATTTCTCGTCTAATCACCTGCAGTTATAAGTTTATCATTCAAATCACGATACATCGTGATCTGAATCTCATTCTTGGGTGCTTTCCGCTCCTCCGACATGCATGCGTGCGCGCTTAAAATATTTGGCTATTTGCAAATCAATGATCGCAGGCAAATTGCGAGACGGTGTCGCAATCAAATGGAGATTTTTCAAGTAAATAAGTAAAAGATGGTGGGACATTTTAGAAGATATTTTTAGATAAGTAGTACTAGTTAGGTACTAGTCTATTATTGTCTCACTGCAGGGCAAAGTCCTCTTCTCATACAGAGAATGAAACAATAGACCATAATAGGCTGGTATTATTATTATTTATTTTTTAATAGTTACTACAACTATCTACCGTTGCGCCCACCACAAGTAACACGGGACAAGGGTAGGAACACAGATATATATCGACCTAGATAACGCAAGTATCACGATCTAAATGAAAACCAAGCGTGCCATTTTTTTGACTACCTACTATGACGTTAAAAGCACCATTTAGTGATGGGAAAATCAAATTGATTCAAAGATGCCGCCGCGTGCGGCACCCGTCTCACCCCACCCTCGGTCCCCGGGGCCTAGCGCCAGCGCTCATACTCACCCAGCCTGCAGCCGGTCTATTCTGTCAAAATCTCACCGTGAAAATTTTGGTGAAGTGTGCTGTCATTCCACCTGATATTAGGGGATTGACACTCTTGATAGCTCACTTCACCTAGGTTTTCACGGTGAGATTTATACAGAATACTTCAGCAGTACACAGCAGTGCTGTTCTGTAAAAAACTCACCGTGAAAACTTAGGTGAAGTGAGCTTAACGTGAGCTGCCAATACTGTAAATCCGTAGCATCGGGTGGATTGACAACTCACTTCAAGCTCAGCCGGTCGATTCTGTTAGAATCTCACCGTGAGAAGTTAGGTGAAGTGAGCTGTCATTCCATCTGATGCTATAGGGATTGATACTAATGACAGCTCACTTTAAGCTCACTTCACCTGAGTTATTCCGGTGAGATTTTCACAGAATAGCACTACAGTTCACCTAAGTTTTCACGGTGAGATTTTTACAGAAGAGATGTGCTGGACTGAGCGCGAAAGTGGCAGCTTACGATTTTTGTACGTAAGCTGGTGCGATTTTTGGCACGCGAAGTAGTTGCTCTTGGGTTATCTAAGAGTATCTGTGGGCAGAAAGATGATGATGACTACTAACTACAAACAAATTGTGACGTTGTGGGAAGCCGTTATCAGCGACCTAGAGAAATTAAACTAGCAAGGACGGCACTTGTTCTGTTTGTCGTAAAAAATATCGCCTTTGGACAAAAAGCATTAATGCTTCATAATCTGCATTAATCTTACCAAGGGGTATCGTATTACCCAGTAACTGGATTGTGGAGGTCAGATAGGCTGTCGCTCCATGTAAAATACTGGTATTCACCTGCATCCGGTTAGACTGGAAGCCGACCCCAACATAGTTGGGAAAAGGCTAGGCAGATAATGATGAATTAGCATTCATGTATTCCCATTCCCATTCCCACTTGAAAGGTTTGTAAATAAAATTAAGTTCAAGTAAAAAAATTATATTTAACTAGTTTAACTGCCCAAATTATGATGATGACTACGAAATCGAAATTCAACAAAGAACTATAGGGCGATCTGCGTTTCACGCAGCGGTATGCGGCAAACGGAGTCAAATTCCACGCGCGTGAGTGCGTTTTTGTTGAATTTGTATGACAAAAATCATACGCGTGGGTGCGTTATCTGCACCCCGCTGCGTGATGCGGTGCAGTGTGCGATTCGCATAAAGCCCTCTTCCAAAAATTAAGGCTGGGACAAAACAATTATTATCACATTTAGTATGCGAACTGCGCAGTGACAAAGTCGTGATGTCTGTCGACCCAACTTTTACTTTGTCTTGTAACAACTAGACCGTGATTTGTCTAACTAGGTAGCTACTCGTACGTTCCTATTCCACCTCATTTCCATTTCTACGGCACACACGGAATTTTATAATGTGTACGTTGCTTTACTTCCACTTGCATTAATAATTTTTTGGAGTGTTGAAGTCTTAAAGGGTCGGGCCTAGACTGGCAGTCATGTTTCATTTTCTTCTTGAGGCCAATTTTCCGGTCCAGTGCTATGATACTGTTGTCCTGTAATAGAACTGGTCCTACTCTTGTTAGAGATGCGCATGGTTAGTTCCTTCAGTGAGGACATACATAAGCAAGGTCTGTTTTAACTTACAAACTTTTAAAAGTTTTATGAACGTCACTCGTCCCGAACGGATTCATTGTGTTGTGAGTCCAACTTTATTTGTGTATTATTTTTGGAAATAAAAATATCTATGTTTAAAATAAGCTTATAACAAAAATAGCTATTTCGATACTTCGTTTTATCTAAATGCTATTTTCTGCCTGCGACTTCGTGCGCATGAAAGTCGTAAGGCACCACAATGTAGATACTAGAATAGAATATCAGCCACATTATTATAAAACTTTCCTGGGCTTTTTTGGTCTCAGCAGCCAAAATATGAAGAAAGTCAGGACTGGTGACGCGAGAGCTGCGACGTGCAGTTGTCCGTGTAACAACTTAAATCCTCCGTTTTATCGTCCGGTTAAAAAGCAGCTCGTGCTGAGGTCGACACCCGCATGCGGCCTTCAGTAGTAATTTCTATTGCTTGTGAAGTTTTTCGTTTTTAATACTTTAATGAACACCTGCGTTCCTGCACATACTACCTAATCAAAATATTATCCGGGTTTTCTAAAGGTCATTTAATTAAAATTGTAATTGTGTTTTTGTGTGTGTAATTTTTGCTTTACCAATATCAACTGCTAACACTTGACAGTAATATCATTATCGAGCAAGGCTTTCAGAAATCCATAAAATAAACTCAAGAGTATAATAAATAGCAACAGAAACCTAAACATGCAATAAACAACAATTCAAATAGAAATTAGTTGCCTCTACTAAAACAGAGTCTTTAATTATGTCTTTAACATTTAAATGACTATAAAATGTGTAATAGGCAGTATCAATGGCCACGATGTAAGAAGAGGGCTCGCCTGTTTCCAGGGAAGGGAAATTATGCAAAGCGCTTGCGCCCATCGCATACGACTTTCCGCTAGTGTTGCGAGCATAATCGTAAACGTGATCGCACATTAGTGTTGCCAGTTAAATAAACATGCGAAACAATATTTCTTTACTGGCTAGTTATGATAAATTGGAGGCAGGTTGTTTTTCAAGTTCACCCGGTGGCATTTGATGTATAAAAATGAATATTACGAATGGTTTTACTTTAACTTCTGATATTAATAATCAGCTTTCAGTTTGTTTTTGCAGTGTGCAGATGAAGATTGGATAAAAAAAAATCCAATCATCATCAACCTTGTCCCATGTTACTTGGTGTAGACGCAACACGTTTTCTTCTTCTGATCTCCCTTGACAACCGTCACCGCCACCATTCACTCATTTTTAGGCTTCTCTAGTCAACAAGGAATATAGTTTCGTCATGTCCGGCTGTCCGTCTGTCCGCAGCTTAGCTCAGAGACTCTTAGTACTAGAAAGCTGCTTAAATCACGCCCGCAAAATAGTTAAATAAAATTTAAAAAAAAAAAAATCCTCTACCTACACGTAAAGTGGGGATGTTTTTTTTCTCGTCTACCCCATAGCGTGGGGTATCGTTGAATAGGTCTTTTAAAAATATTGCGGACTTGTGAAAATCATTTTTCGATTCAGGGATCCGTTTGTGAAATATTAAGTTTTAAAGTGCAAATTTGTTTTTGAATATGTGAAAAAACTCAAGGTAGTAGTTTAAAAAACGAAATTATAAGGAAAACTATCACAGTTATGTATGCTTTACAAGTTTACGAGTAGGTAATAGTCGACCAACTTACATTTGCAGTTGCAATGTTAATTTTGTTCTTGGGATAAATTCATTCCAACTATGGAACCCTTCATTGTGCGTGGTCCGACACGCACTTGGCTGATTTTTCTTTCATAATTATCATCTCTCATACAAATACACTCATTTTATAATATACTCATTTTATTTGGCTTTCCTCTCCCTCTCAATCCATCCCTCCTCGCATATCCAGCATCGATGATTATTGTAATACGATAATCAATGAGCCAACCAACCATCTTTATTAGTCAAAGTATGATTTAGAATTTGTTGCCTATAGTGCTGCTGAAGGTAAGTATATTCTTTACTTAGCAAAGAAGCCTTTGATAGGTGTTATTTTCTGAGCAATGGGTGTAAGTAAAGTGCAGGATAGCTGTACAGTTATTAGGTACAGGTATTTTAGATAAATACAGCTGCGAACGCTCACGGCTTTGCCGATATTAGGTTTCAAGTTTTTGGTGATGAAGAGGACAGGAGATTGGAAAACGTTGCTTCACAACAAATCCCTATTAACACTTTAAAATTCGTCAATCTATAGACATCACCCATAAAATAACATAAAGAGTAGGTACTTATGTAGTTTTAGCGACATTTTCTTGACAGAAAATATACCTTACTTGGCAGTTATGTATGTTCTCCGGCGAATACTGAGAACCTACAATGTTTTTATCGTCTCATTATTGTACAGAGGTGTTTATAGATTCCTTTTATGAGTAGCTAGATACCTCATCATTGTCTGACAAATTAACAAGATATAGTACCTAATGCTTATTTTATATCTGTTACGTGATTACGAATTTATTGAATTTAGTAAATCATTAAATGTGAACAATGGTACGAATTAAGAAGAAGATTGTATTAAAATAGGATTTGTTGTTGTTGTTAAATATTTTATAGTACTCGTATATCCAAGCATAATTAGATTCTATTGTTTTTTAAGTTAAGTAGGTACATAATAGTTATATCTATGTAATAGGTCCTTCAATTCACTCTTAACATTATCATAGCTTTATTCTGGTTATTAAAATGCTTGAAAAGAAACTGTCTAAACGCATATGTGCCTACTTGTTGTATGCATTTCAGTCACAGTTGGTATCTGAAATTTAAATACCTACCCACTCATGCAGATTCGAAGTAAATAAAGAAAAAAATTCAAAGCGCTTTGAGTGATATTTCTCTTTTAGAATTACTTAGAGCACATTGGTGTTAGTTTTTTTCTAATATATGAAGTGTCACAAGTTTATGTCAAATACACGATGCATGCCTTCTATTTGAAAACTACGCATGACCACTTGAAAACCGCATAAGCTTAACCAAATCCTGCTAAATCATTTTCATACACTTCAAACTATCGGATGACTCCACGAAACCGTATGTAAAACAGTATAAAGTAAATCACTCGCTCTACATTCTGAGTGGTTACAGAACATCGCGTGCCATAATAAAATATCGTCCGTTACCCACTCGTTACCCGGTGCCGTTACCGAATTGACCATAATATGTCCGCCATTGCGCGTGCGCGTCGATCTCTCTTAATTAATTTGTCACAACCATAATCGACGGCCATCTTTGAAGATTTGAAAAGAGAAAGAATTTTAACGAATTACGCTCACATTGGCATCCAAGTTGATGCAACATCAGTTTCCGAGACATCACAAAGAAAATAATCAACCTCAGACACACCTTTGGCGATAGAAATTTGAAATGTAAGCTTGCAAACTAACCGGTAATACTCCGTTACTTCCCGGATTCGTATTGTCTTAAGGGCATCCGTTTTATGTACTACATGCAATCTAAACAAAATATGTCTAATGTTATACCTGACAGACAAATGAGCAGTTGCAACTGTTAAAGCAGTTCGGCTGGGCAACTATGTCAAAGTGACCATAACTCGCGAAATATTTAGGTATGTACATACCTAAGTACAGTTTATCGTTCGGTAGCGGTGGTCCAGCTGAGGTGGGGATCGGAACACCTCGTGTGGACCGTTATGACGGCCACATTGGCCGCAGCAAAGTGGTAACGCCTTCTGTACTTCACAGAGGCGGTACGTAAACTCACGTATCTATATATTAACAGTTAAGTACATTATATATGGGTGTTTTCATCAGTTTTTGTGTTGACATTAACCTTAATAAGGTTTAGATTAGCTTCCCTGGTGTTTCGTTTCTTCCTCAAGGTTTTATACTTATGCCCATCAGAGTCAAAGGAATTTGTAGATTTATGAAAAGCTTCCGCTTTATGAATACTTCTAAATCAAACTTGTAATAAACGCAAATGGAAACTGCAACTTTATTGCAATAATATTGTTGGAAAGAAAGTTGTTTCAAACTTCAAGCGCTGTGCCATCTATTTTTATATAGCTATTGAACAATGCTCATATATCATTAAAAGCTCAAGAAACCACTTGACTGACACGGGTTTACTGGGTAGTATTCAATTTATTGTAAAGAATCTTTTCTATTAGTCATACAATCAATGGTTTCGTTCATTTACATTCGGACGCGTGCATTGTCAGAGTGTCTAGTTTTTTTTGCTTCGAAGTATATCTTAAAAAGGAAGTGAAAATACTAGTTAGGAATAAATGTATGGAAGAGTTTTGTTTGCTCAGCACATTCAGCAAAAATATTACTTTTACTAATTATTTCGGCTTCTGTTATGGACATCCGTATCCGAATAGACTCATCCGGAAATAAGAGGTTTTTAAACTTTACGATTATTTTTTTATTAAGGGATTTTAATTAATATCTGACTTATTGGATATTCTAATGTCCTAGATAATTTCCTGTAAATCAGTAGGCGGCATATCGTAATACCTACTCATATTAAATTATTGAACTACCTGCTCGGCTAAGAGCCTAAGTGCCGACTATCTTCACCATAATTTCTTAGTCGTTTCTTGCGACACCCTTACTAATGTAGTAATAAAATCTAGAATGTAAGACTACTGACCTTGGCAGTGGTAGCAGACTAGCAAGGCTAGGTCCAAAATGGAGTTTTCATCAGCAGAATGATCTAATGCGACAATTTATATGCAACCTGCCCATTTAGTTGCGTAAAGATTAAGATAATAAATATTTATAAGAATATTAAGAATGTTACGTTTTATTGGTATGGCGGAATTGTGATGTTAACATGGTTAAAGGATTTTGGGTAGAAATAAGAAGACTTCTGCAGCGGAAGACAAGCTACCTACGCAATGAAGATGCTAAAAGACTTAACTAGGTAAAATAAGAAAATGCGGCGAAACTATGAGAAGTATGCAATTAGAATTCGTGCATTACTGAAACTACTTAAAATGGTGTCTATTTTGGAGGGTTATTCAATGCCTAACGCGATTTTCAAACATGACGTCCATCTTAACTTTGCAGTAGAACAATATTTAATACAAATGGATACGTACATTAAAGACGTTGACCGTGCTACTCCAATAGTATTAAAACTGGTGCTAGAGACTGACCGCAATAAAGCCGAATGCAACATCTTTAAAACAAGGAAGAACGAAACCAAAAATCTTTTAGCATTAAAACTCATCGTAATTCTAACAAACATGCAATTTGCCGGATAATGAACAGAAATAGAAGAGCATATATAATAATTAACGCCAACACTACGATTGTGGAACACGTTAATAATATGCGCATACAGAATAAAATCACTGCAGTAATTCATTTTAAATTACATGAAAATGCAAAGACTACCATAGTATGTTCATAATAGATAGTTACAATGAGTGAGTTTGTGCAATCGACTGGAACTGCATACATTGCTGTAACTAGGCGGATGACATGTCCATTATGGTCTTTCGCTATTGTAGAATCTTCTGTTAGACGTTATGAAGAGGTAATATTTATTTGAATTCTTAGCGTAGGTATCTATAACTAGCGACCGCTGCTGCTTTTTGCACTGGTTTTCTTTATTATATATGTCAATTTAATATTAATGTATTAAAGACATAAACGTTTCGGAATAAATTTTCTAAATGATGGTGAAAAAATCACATCAAAATCCATTGCGTAGATTAGAAGAACATTACTGTAACATTATGGAAATCTGACCTCAAAATTTGAGGTATCTATTTAGTACAGTATCTGGTCAATATTGTGATGAAATAATTTGTCGAAGCTTTCATAATCTTAATGGAATGGAACATGGATCACATTTTAAAGAAAAAAGTATTTGCAACATAGTATTTGTAGACTTTTAGTTTGCTTGCTGGAAAAATATTTGTTTTTGTTGATTATATTGATTAGACGTGAAACGTAACGTAATATGCAATGTGTTTTTCCGGATATGCTAAAACATTATTGCTTAATAATTAATAAATTTAATTTCAAGCTGCAAATCAAAATTTTATTAATGGCCCGTCAATTGCTATCCACTAAACATATGTACACACGGCTACACATCAAGCTATACATAACCAGTATAAGCTGATTGTAAGAAAAACCAATACAATGCGAGGTTAGCTAAAACTGGAAATGTATAGCTTGATGTGTAGCCGTGTGTACATATAGCACCGAAACAGGTGGTAAATTATAAAATTAGATATTTAAAGAAAGTCTTAGTATTTTTTTTTTGCACATCATTATACACGAGCCTTATACAAAAGAATACCGTTATATATTAACATCTATTTTATATAACTTTCTTGTTAGCCAAACTTTTCATATATCAAATTACACTGATCAATATCGTAACGATGCGGTATCGGTATATAGATTATATATTATTTAGACGTACCGAGTCGGTTATTAGACCTGTCTCATTAAAACTATATGAGGAAGGCAGGCCCATGTACTTATTTATAAATCCATGGGCAGGCCTAGTTAAATAAGTGTAAGTAGGTTTTTGTTAGGTTCATTAACTGGGTCAATGAACTTCATGAATGCATATCGACTGACTGATCATCGTCATTACCGGTAGCTGATTATTAGTGATGATATTCAAATAATATAAATTAAATTATCTATGACGCTCGAGTAGGAGCAAAATTCATTAAATTAATACGGTCTAGCAATATTCATGCGATATAACAAATAAGTAATTTAATAAATGATTTCGGTTTTTTCTATTCGATTCCGATAAGTGTTGCTACCAATGTTAATTAATCGACTAATCAGCAAAAAATACTAGACAATAAACAACATTTGCCCATCACTAAAGACTTTGACGTAAGTTTATCAAAACGTCAAAAGTGCAAATAGATTTACAACGGAGGTTTTTAATAAACTAATAGTAAATTAACCTTTTGGCAAATTCGATTGGTCTATCGATTAAATTTGGACATTTATTAAGATGCACCTTGACCTTAGATTATGATCGATGCCTTATTTCTAGAGCACTTAATTAGATTTTAGATTGGATTTTATCGTTTCCTTAACATATTAGGAAATTCTAGTTATGTTTAGTTATTATTAGTAAAAAAATGCAAGGTTAAGGGTAAGGGTTGCAATTAGGAGTTAGTCCTTCAAATTGCGATATAAATATTTCTTATGCATTTATTTTGCAAACTAAAGGGACAACCGAGAGACCATTGATCTTGATAAAAAAAATAGTGTAGGTTTATCTTTCTTATTATCGGTGTAGATAAGATCTAGGAAGTTACCTCCGCTGCTATCCAGCTGCTTATGCTGTCCAGTGTGCATGATGTGATGTGATGTGTGTTTGTGATGCACACTGGACAGCATAAGTTCTTACTTATGCTATGCTTTCTTATGCATTGGAAACAAGAGCTAAAGTAAAGGGGGCTTTGAAGTTCCCATTAGTTATTACATGATAGCTACTTCCCAAATTATTGTGTACAGAGATCATCAGAACATTGTAAAGCCGTCATCATTCATAATCATAAATCAATTTACACGGATAGTTCGAAGGGATTATCTATAGTGAGATTAGCGTCAAATCTATTAAATACTTTTATGTTCTTATCTCTATCAGCTTGTGTACCTATCTATTAACCGTCTAATTCTGTCACTTTTTATAAAATCTTTATCGTTATCGTAATACAAATTATGATTTCTAAAATCTCATTTTGTTATTTTCTCCGGGACCTTAGCATCAGCCAAAATTAAGATGAGTCTGTGCAACCATTCGACTAATAATAATTAGTCCAAGGGCAGCTTATTTAAAAGCTTATTTAATTTTATTTTAACTAGCTCATACATTGTGCAATGTACATGCTGTGTTCACTATTTTAGGGCATGCAGTGTTAGGTATGTGTTTTTAAGTTTACCTAGAATGTAAGTTACATTGTATTGTCCGATTTGTGAACTAATAATAACAATAAAAAATAAATCTTAAGACTATTCTCTAAAAGCTTGAAGTTACGATTAGATAGTGCAAAAGTTTTGCACCTGTCGATAAGCGTTTTTTAGAAAGTTTATAAGAATAGTTAATTACCATCTAGGCAACGTGAAATATCGCATCAAAATGTATTGTACAATATACAGTGTGTGCGTCAATTAACTCCGGTTAATTATCGAGAGCGCTTCTTTTTACCGAGGCGTCTTGTGGGAACCCACCGGAACAATATTATCGGAAGCAAGTACACTGTGTTGTACATGCATCTGTATGTGTAAGTAATTAGATGCACATATACACACGATCTTGTGAACATTGAATATAATTTAAAGGTTCTTAACGCTTTCGCTGGCATCCTTCCCTGTTTTAATTTAACTATTGTTGCTTTTACGTAAGAGAAAAAAGTATTCTTAAAAAAGCTTTCTATTCTGCCAATCAGAGATGTGTAAAATATTTTTTTTTTCAATGTGCTCGTTAAAACGAACAGTACCGAAGTGTAATTTTCAACGGAGCTACTTTCGCAAAATAATGCAAATCACACCGTTTACGCGAAAAATATTTAAATTAACACTTTTATCTGTAATATTTATGTAAATAAACGAAATAATGCGACACTTAAGATAAATAAGTTAACTGGATGACGTAATAAAGTCAACATTAAATTTATTTTCGATAAGATCAACTCAATTAACCGCGCCTGTTAAAAGGAATACGTATCTATTAAAAAGTAGTGGCTTACCTAAGGCTTCGTTCTTCTGAAGACCGTGTGAACACTCAAATGCAGGAACAATGAAACATAGCGATGTACTGATGATTACAAATCAAATTAAAATTTGTTCACATTGATAAAGTCCACTGTTTATATTTTTTACCATAGACCACTTGTTTTTCTAATTTTAAATTTCGAATGTGGCGCGCGGTTTTCGGGAGAAGTAGAGATGTTCCATTAAACTATTTGGGATGACTTTTAGTCGATTTATTTTAACTCGATTATTTCGCAAACACGTGTGTTCCCAAGGAGTGCGCACGCGAGGTGACTCGCCGGTACCGCGAGTGTCGGATAAATGGCGAGTGGATGCAGAGCCAGAGAGCACCTGTGCGACTCATCTGCGGACATATGGTATTGTACCGGAGCTGTTACACACGGATAAACTTTTTTACTATTTCTTTTGGTACGGAACTCGCGCCGTTGGAGAATACTAATAGGTAGGTTATTGATCGTGATTTCACCTAATGTGTCGAAATGTGAATATTAAAATATTTTCTTTTTAACTGAATTATATGTATTTTTTTGCATTTTTTTTTTTATTCTTGTAGTTGAATGTACTACGTCTGTTATTGTATATATATACATTAATATATTTGTAGAGTACCAACTTATATCAATAAAGAAAACTATAATTTAGTAGGAATACTTAGTAATTCTACTTATTTTCGTAAAAAATATATTGTACCCTACGAATAAGTAATCGTAGATTGTACCTATGGAAAACGTTTAGCCACCACTAAGATACATATGTATGTATCTTAGTGGTGGCTAAACGTCGATGTTGGTACGTGACAAGAAAGCGTGATTCTACCACATTGTATCAGAGCAGTAATATCGACAACATAATAACGTCAGCCAGTCAAGCTTTTTCAAGCTTTTCATTAACCTCCGGCGCGATCTCATGGCGGCATGGAAAGCGCGACTGTCGCAACCCAGCGCAGGGCACGCCGCGACAGCGGCGGTAAGTCCCCTCTTTGAGGAGTGGCTAGAGAGGCGTCACGGCGCCCTAACCTACCGCCTGACGCAGGTCCTCACCGGATACGGATGTTTCGGGAGGTTCCTGCACATAATCAGGCGGGAGGAAACGCCCGGGTGTCACCACTGCGAGAATCGCCCAGAGGACACGGTGGAGGTCTGTCCCGCTTGGGCAGAGCACCGCCGTGTCCTCGTAGAGGCGATCGGCAGCGGCGGCGACCTCTCGCGCCCGGCCCTGGTCCAAGCCATGGTCCGGGGCGAGAGGGAGTGGGAGGCAGTCACCTCCTTCTGCGAAGCAGTCATGCTAGCGAAGGAGGTGGCGGGATGGGCGAGGGAGAGAGCGGAGAGAGCCGCCCGTCCCAGCCGCCGCGGTAGACGCCCCGGGCGTCGGGAGCCGCGTGACGACTCCCGGCCACCGTAGGCGCGGGCCTGCGGACGGCGAGTAATGGGTAGCTCGCCGTCCGATCAGGACCAGGCCCGTGCCGGACGGCGCGTATGTGTTCCACGCGCGCCTCAAAGAGATGTCAGCAGACAAGGAGGGGCCCGTCAGGGCCGAAGCCTGCCGGGGCAGCGGGATTGTCCGAAAGGGTTACCGCTGCCCCGGAATATAAAGGGCTAAGGAAGGAACACGGATGGGTTTTAGTCAGTAAGAGTCTGACACTCCCTTCCGCTCCACCCAGAGCGGGAGGGGTCATTTGATGATTTCCCATCCTTAAAAAAAAAAAAAAAGCTTTTCATTAACAAAAAAAAAAAACATTGAGACTTAGAGAATAAAATATATATATATATATATATAAAAGAGTAAAGAAATGAAAGATATCACTAATACCAGCTACAAAACGAATATTAGTTAGAAATAGAAACACCTATGTGAGAGCTAATCACCTACAATCGTTTAGGGAGGGAAGTGATGACCCAACGAGTCGTATAAGAGATCGTAGGTTTGAACCCAGACAGGCGCTTTATTTATTTATTTATATATACTTACTTACTGCTTGCTGCTTGCTTACTGCTTTACTTGGTATAAATTATTTCATCACCTCTGCTCTCAAAAACGGTGAAGGAAAACATCGTAATTTTTATTATTACTTCTAAAATTGGATGCTTATTTGTATCAACAAATGAAAAAAATTGTGCAAGCTTTTTTTAATTCCTTTTAGTTGTGGTTTTATTACGACGACAAGCTAATCAGGCACTTACGACGTTCTTAGTTCGTCGAAGAAGTCATTTTCCGTCTCTCACTTTGCGGGAACTTCAAGCATATTTTTGTTTCACAAATCAGTCAGGACAGTGAGGACAGTCAGCACAGAGTACTTTGATTGACAAAGCAAAAGAAAAAGCTTGGAATGACTTGCCCGTGTCGGTAAGGCGTGCTCAATCTTTGTCCACTTTTTAAATTATGGTTAAAAAGCACTTCCTCTCTCCTTAAACTTCCTCATTATATTTTCTTTGCTACTGTTTCATGTTTTTTATTATATGTATATATTTGTTAAGGTTAGTATGATATACTTTATGTATGTATTTATTGTATTATGTAAATGGTACACCACAGACTACGTACAGTATTTGTCTCTCCTTTCCCTTTTAAATCCATCGAAAGGTTGTCTTTAAAAGATCGCTCTTAGCGATAAGACTGCCCATTGTGTCACCCTTTGTACAGTTTCTATATTTATGTCTGTAATTTATGTGGTGTGCATAATAAAGAGTATTCTATCTATCTAGATCTATTGACAGTCAGTCGCCGTCACTAGTGTTTACATTCTCTTTGGTCACAGCCGTCACTCTCACAGAGTACTTTTTGATAGACTGGTCTCTCCACATAGTACTTTTTGATAGAGTGAGAGGTCTTTCTATTGAGACGAAAGGACGCGCTCTCAGTAATATTTTCGTAATTGATAACATTGTAGCAAATAAACTGAGAAATCGAAAACAAAAAAAAACCACCAAGAAAACTTCCGAAACTATTGTTAAAAACGTTGAGAGGTGAAAAACTGACTAAATGGCGAGGTAAGCTACAAATATTATTTTTCACAAATTGTGTTGTTGATGTCAATGAGATTCAGTATTATATATATTATGTCGCAGCCAACTGGTTAAATTAGCCTTTCAGTTAACCGCCTAGCCTTTAGAAGTACCTACCTACTGCTCACCTCGCTTCGCTCTCTCGGCTCGCACACGGTTGATCACAGTTCTAACCTAACCCATTTGGTCGGGGTGCCCTGGCTTAGTTACTGCGACCGATTCGGTTCGCGCGTGATTGGTTACAGACTTCCAACCTAAACTGTAATTGAATAGGTATCATTCAGGCCGTTAGTTGAACGGTCGCCGTCTAGTTAAAAGGCTATAGGCGGTTAGCTGAACGACTAATTTAACCAGTTGGCTGCGACATATATAACCTCATTGGTTGTTGTTATTTTATAAACTCAAAATGAAATTTATTTTATTTGACAGATTGATTGGTATACATGGAATTAGTTAGTACTATATAGCAAGTAGCGCTATTGTTCTGCATTTCGGTAAATTTTACAACATTAGCCAATTCCACGTTCATTCAAAAGTTTCGCGACGCACACTTGTTACTTCACACGAAAAATTTTCAGCCGCTTTTGAATAGGGACTTAAATCTAAATCAAGATGAAAAGAAAAAAAATACAAAAGAAAAAAGTCACAAGGATACTGTAAAACGGGAGTCATGACTGACTCTCGTTTTATGGTGGGAATGAGTAAAGGGAGTTACGGACACATCGTTTAGGATTTTCGGCATCGTCGACAAAAAAGTTATTGTCAGAGAACGCCCAAGGCATTAAGTCCGTATTTGTACCTTTATTGCATATACACAAAATTTAATTAATAAATAAATTATAATAATGAACTAAAAAACTTTCGACTTTCTTTCAACTCCATAAAACTTGGCATCTGTTGAGATATCAATTCATTTATCGGCGAAGCCGACAATCCTGCTCTTCCCTTGTAGCGAAGTTGGCAGCTTTTTTACAATGTTTTTGGTGGGGTATTTTATTCTTCTATTCTATTTTTCTTTATGGCAATGGTGCCGATGTCGTATATTTTATTCTTCAACGGTACAAGAATCTTTTGGCGCGTGGCTAAAATTAGAACTAACGCCGCCATCTTGTTTTTCCAATACAATTTTTGTGACAATTTTACAAATGTTTATCAATAACGCCCCCCGGCCAATGTCATTCAGACGCCAAAAGATTCTTGTAACAATATAGCAAAAAGTATGAACTGTTCCATGCATTATAAAACGGAATGGTTTGCTTGCCACGTGTCAAATGTCTTTGCACGAACGATGTGTGTAAAATTAATAACAATTTTATTATTACGTGTGACGTATAGGGTCCTAAATAATTTTAGTTACATTGGAATTTAAACTTTGTCACATCCTCATTGAATTTCTAGTTCCAAAACATGTTAATGAGCAATGATTCTGAATTCGAGATTAGTGTACAGTAGTTATATGCAAATAAACAGATGTTATTACATAATGAATAATTTTTTTATGGTCGCTGCAGAACGCGAAATAGTAGCTGCAATAGAAGAAGGAAGTGTAAAAAGCGAATTAGCAGTCATTGACGTCATTTCTGATGGCTGCTGGTCTAAGCGCTCCTACAAGAGCAACTATAGTGAACTTTCTGGAGCAGCAGCCGTAGTTGGCAGAAGATTTTGTGAAGTTTTATTTTTAGGAGTAAGGAATAAATACTGCTGCATCTGTGCCCGTGCAGAAAATAACGGCATAGCTCCGAATGACCATAAATGTTATAAAAAATTATACTGGTTCCTCATCTAGCTTATAGGCTGAAATAATAGGAGTGTTTTAAAAAGTTAGTACAGTACAGATGTACAATATTATCTATGGAAGATTGATTGCGGATGGCGATTCCAGTACTTACTCGAAAATCCTCAAGGAAAGGCCATACAAAGATATTACAGTAGAAAAAATCGACGGTCCTGATTAGGACCGTCGATTTTTTCTATTTTTTTTTTTGTACATTTTAAGAAAGTGCAACAAATTAGTAGGGATCCGCTAGCAAAGATACAAAATACCCGCAGTTTATGAGAAAAATGCTTACCACGCAAAGAATACACGCCATTAGAAAAGTCATTTGTTACAACACATAAATCCGGAACTTCTGAATTAGGTAAAAGAATAAATGAACTCTACACTGACATTTCCAACTCTTACAATTACGCGTTTGGCGACCATACCGAATGTCAAAACTTTTACTGTAAAAGTAAAAGAAAAAATGAAGATCTGGTGATAAAAATGATTAACTCCTCATTTTGGACTAAAATTCTGTATATCGTGGGCATAGTTGTCACACATTCAAGATAAGCGACTGTGACAGCAATGCCGTGGAGCAATTTAATAGTATAATTGCCAAGTGTGTAGGCGGCAAAAGAACAAATTTAATACAACGGCAGACACATATTATGATATCAGTCTAGATGTGCGGCTGCAGTAGTGGCATTCAACACAAAAAAAAATTACTGTATCACACTCGGAAATCACTTCTATGCACAAGCCCCAAATCAAAAAGTAAATTGTTTAAAGAGAAAAGAGTAGGTACAAAAAAATAGAATCTAAAAAGAAAGTTGACACTAGTCAAAAGGGTTCATTTAAGTAAAAAAATGGCGATCACGAAATAGGTCTATGGATCAGACAGCTGTCACAAACCCAACATGGAAAAAGATGTTTACGAGGGAGCGAAAAACCTTTTTTTTTATTTAGAAAAGTCGGACCAGGTAAGGTCCTAAATTGAACGCGCAACTATTCTTCAAAGAGACAGCAGTGAGTGGTTGGAACTTAGAAGAAATTTGTTGACTGCATCCAACTTCGTAAAAGTAGGTAATAAAACGCCGTCCGACCATCAGTGCAAGCATCATAAAAGCCATGCTATATACAAGCGATATTTCAAATATTGCTTCAATTAAACACGGTGTGGACAACACAGTCATTGCACTCAAATAACTAGCGGCACAGGAAGGAGTAGAAATAAGATCATGTGTCCTCACAACTGTGGAGCTCAAATGCCCCATTTCAGTCTTGAACATGCCTGCTATAAGAAGCTGTTGAAAAAAGAATAATTAAGTTTTGGAACATCAAAGCTGATGATGTATGTATTTTTATAGGCCAACATTAAATTACATTTTTAATGGAGAGTATTCTTTGTGGGTAAGCATTTTCTCAAAGAAAAGTGATAATTTTAATCGCAAAGTTAGATTGGTGTCACGGACCCGCTACTCAGATATAATTGTTTGATTAATGTTTTAAAATAGTAGGTATTTGTGAAGTTATTGTTAGAAGTTTATTATTTGTTTTATTATTATTAATAGTGACTCCTAACATTGTAAAATTATCATTAAATTGTACTGAACAGTAAGTACTTGGTTTTGTGCTCGCAAATTAACCCTGATGACGCTGATGAATCCCGTGAACACTAATGACGATATCGAGGATATTGATTTTCTCCTGTTTTCAGATGTTTGTGGAAAAACTAAACTCTTTTTTCATACATAATTATGTTAAGTATGGCATATTATAAATATAATTACTTAGGTACATTTTATTATTGACAAAACAGAACGATATTTGAATTTCATTTAGCGCTAAATGCATCTGTAGTGCCAGCGACCAATTATTTCACCTTTTTAAACATAAAAGCACATCTTTGAAAATATGTAAACTACCTAATTGGTGAACTACCCACTCAATAACCAAAATAAATTATAGACGAACGAATAAGCTACGAAAAGAACATAGTTTAAAGCGGTCATACTTTCATGAACATAGTCGTTTCATCTGATTATTTTGCTTATATACTTAAAAACTACAAAAGATTAAAAATTGAAATAGATATAGGTAATGGTTGCGCGGGTGACATTGCTTTTTTTTTTTAATATGGACTTGATTTTTTTGAATCAAATCCTTTCAATTACACTCAAATTGTAAGTACACTACCTGGGAGTCCAACGTAGCATTCATTGAAACGTTACTTAACTAGTAAAACGCTTATTAAATCAATGTAAATCTTTTACACGCTCAATATTGAATACAGAAATGGCTATATAAATCTACTTTCTTTAGGAAAAACTGCTGCAAGAACCATAGAATCGTTATAAAGTGATTTTGATGATAACATATACAGTATAGGTAATTGCAAATTCAATAGACAACGTTCCTTTGACTAAGAAAAAATATTTAAAAAAAGTTCAAAATCGTTCTATTAATTTGTAATTTAAAATGCCAATGATGATGATTGATGATCATCGTATCAATTAACCAGTAGGTATGTACTAGCATTGTACTGGGATTTTAACGTACTGGAACTGCCAACTTTCATTAAGAGTTATTACTGCTTTGTGTTGGAAACTACTGCGTACAGCGTCAAACGGAATAGTGTTGCGCAAAGGGTATAATAATAGTACTTACGGGGAGGTGATGCGACTGATCTTATTTAGTATTTCGATTTTTATGAGGAAAGAGGCGGGGAGGGTAAGTACGTGTACTTTTGATTACAGAAAAGTAAGTAGGTAGGTAAATAGTAGACTTTTCAGTGTATTCAAATTCAAAAAAGTAAAAATACTTACAATAAGGTAAGTAGAAACGGCCACGAAATAAAAAAAAATATCTCAAAAGAAATGTATAAGTACCTAAAGAATATACAATGCCGCCTCATAAAAAACTCATAGAACCTGTAAACTAAAAAACTTAGTAGGTAGCTAATAAAATTGTCCAAGACTTGAAGTAAAAATATTCAAAATAAAAGGCCTCAATATCGTTCCTATTCCTAGTGCGACGCCCTAATTCCCAAATACCAGAAATGTTTAAAAATGCATAATAGTACCAACCTATTACTGCCCCGTAAACTTCTCTTGTAAAGAAGGCGCGACCGCACGAGCATTGATCACCACGTTTAGCTGAAGACGGGTTGGCGAATACAGACTTACTTATATTAACTACTAGCAGCGCCACGCGGTTTCACCCGCATAAGTTTCCATGCCGTGCAATGGGCATATCGGGATAAAATAATAACAAATAGTTAATATTAACTATGTGTGCCAAATTTCATCGAAATCCGTTCAGTTTTTGCGTGAAACAGTAACAAACATCCATCCATCCATCCTCACAAACTTTCGCGTTTATAATATTAGTAGAATACTTAAGTCCCGGTTACCTTACAATGTTTTCCTTCGCCGATCTAAAATAAACTTAGAAAGTACATTTGAATTGAAAAAGTACACATTGGTACCTACCTACTTGCCGGGATTTAATTAGATCCTATCTCAAACACCTATATTAATCAGTGCCTGTAATATGATATTGAAATAAATAAATATTTATGATACTTATATAAATTCTTTTGCAGCATTTCACATCACTACACATAAGCTATTATAATTTACTAATGATGACGGGATAACCAAAGTCGATTGATTTGTAAGACCTGCCCAAGATGATGGATGTTTCAAAAGATATTGTAATTGCGACAATTATATTTGGTTATTATGAATTAACGTTTAATGTTCATTCAATTAAGCATGTTAATAGACTAGGAATTTGATTACAAATACATTTGACATCATTGTTCTACATTTGCATAAATAAATGATTATGTGAAATATGTATTAACGTAGTGTGTGTCAAATATCAATGATCAAGCAATTTGTAGACTTCTTGTCGTTTGTTTTGTTCCCATAAAACTTCAGATGAATCAAAAAGTTTTGGCAGCGGTGGGATTCGAACCCACGCCTCCGAAGAGACTGGTGCCTTAAACCAGCGCCTTAGACCGCTCGGCCACGCTACCACTTGCGGGAAGCTCCAATTAGACGAATATATAACTTTTCTCTCTTTCTATTTTTATCTGACCCCTTTTGCTGACGACTAGTGATTGGTTTCATCATTGTCACACGCACATGTTGCTGAAATATTAATAGAGAACGAGGGAAGTAGTACTGAACATTCCCTTAAGTCCGCTTGCACAACATATTATTATTACCAAATATATAATCTACATTTAGCGCTAAACATATTGTGAAACTTTCAATATCAAACGATTTAAGGAAATGGCGATGTTTTACATTCGTTTAGCGTTATAAAATGTATTTATTGTTTTTGATCATGCGGGCTATATGAACAACATTATCGGGAGTTTTATTATTATGATAACACTGATGAACTTAAAGGTGAGCACTGTGTTTAGTAAAAAGTACACTAGTGCACAAGTGTAAAGAGTTTATAGAGACCATACAACAACAATCTTGACTGACAGAAGACAAAAAGAATAGGTACCTACCTACTGATGTGCTACTGATATTTTTGTATTAAAGTACGGATCCCTATAAAGTACGGATCCCTATAAAGTACGGATCCCTATAAAGTAAGAATTACTGCTTGAAACTTTTTAGTCAACCAACGGTTCTCTAAAACAAACTGAAATTCTTCGAAGTGATGCAATTCCTTACGAGTTTGTAAAATACATAATTTCCTATAGAAAGCTGTAAAATGCGGAGGTGTCACTTTGTGAGATTACTGTGTACTGTTACATAGCCAGAGTTGCCAGCCGAGACTGACAAAAACTACCGAGAATCGAGGATAAAAATTGCAAAAATCCAACTTTTAACTTGTGAAATTTTCAATCTTGAAAGTTTCAAAGTTTCATAATTTTGGCAAGTTATATCCACTTTCATTTAATCTCTAAAAAGGTGCCAGACTTACATGAGTCTCCTTTGTTTTTAATTGACAAAAACCATCAGATCAGAGGGGTAACTCCCGTATTTTTTAAAAAGTTCTCATTCTCTAAGTCACAATCTGTCAAAAATAATATCTATTTACTTACATTTTTGACAAGCTTTTCACATTAATTGTCGCTGAGATGAGATTGCGACTTGAATTTTAACGTTCTTTCAGTACCTACGAGAATTGGTCTTCACTCCTTCAGATACCCTGGCAATTCACAGTGTCCGTTACTTTACAAAAGTGATTCATAAATACGAATATTGGTTACAATTTGCATAATCTTATTCACAACAAATCAATGCTAACAGAATCTTTATGTGTATCAGAAGAAGGTCGAGAGCATTTCATGCGAGTTCCAACTCGATTACGAACTGGTATCGATAGGCAATTGATTATCGAGTAAGTGTTAATCGTCCTGTAAGTTGTAGCTATTTAGATCTTCTCTATCTAGGAAATGGGTTTGTTTGTCTTCTTGAACGCGGGAAAGTAAGTAGTGGTTTAGTGTTAGATAGTGTTTCAACCGTGGTATCACAATCTGAGTTTAGATTTTCAGAACAGCAGTGCGATTCTGTAACCATCTCACCGTAAAAACTTAGGTGAAGTGAGCGTGGAGTGAGCTGTCATTAGTGTCAATCCCTATAGCATCAGATGGAATGACAGCTCACTACACGCAAGTTTTCACGGTGAGATTTTTACAGAATCGACATGCTAATTTTGACTGCGACTGTAACACGACGATTGCGATGCTGTAAAAATGTTGGCTGTTGAGACAGTTAAAATATTTGACAGCATTTACTGATCACTTGACCAGTAACTTGCTCTAGCTTCCAGAGAGGGCTAGGTAACCAAATTGTAGAATATTCCAACTTATCTCCAGCCCCTTTCGATTCGATTAATTTTCAACAGAGATATTGGTATGTCTACCTACCTGCTTCCTAATTATTTTTCTTATTCTAGCCATCATATCACCAGCCCTCATCACAGACATAACCCAATGTCAAAAACCACCTGCAGTGACGTCACACCAACATGCTCGTAACACATGCCCTATGTAACAGGTACCTCTAAATTGTAAGATAAAATCGCGAAGTGTTTATTACCTCAAGTTCTGCTGAACAGTAGAAAGCCTGCTGTCTGCTGTCCGTACAAATATTGTCACTGTTCCGGTTTCACTGAAACTGTTCTGTACCTACCTGTTGGCTGTTCCCTAGTACGACCATTATACCACAATCATTATGTTTCTACGTCTTCTCAAAAAAGGTTCATACTACTTAGGGCCATACATTTGTCTCAGTTTAACTGATATCAAAGACTACAATAGTATACTGGCTAACTGATATTCTTTGCCTCTTACGCAGCAAAGTTACAAACATTATTAACTTCAGAATTACCATATTTTTTCGAGGTGCAAGTATGGCATAACTTAACTCGACGTTTATTAATAAGGGGTTTAAAGTCTATTTATATCTACCTACTTGTTCAGTTCCAGTCTGCTCCAGCAATAGTGCATGGTTACAATTATTTTTCTCAAAGTTCTGGCTAGACATGTGTCACGTCGACTCTTCATTTTTGAAGTTGGTACGAGACTTGAAAAATATCTTAGGTATAGAACACATTGATGCACGATTTCATTATTGGGTCGAACATTTAGGTAGGTAAAGTAGTTAGTATGTGTACCAAAATCTATCTAAACATAAAGATGCCGCGTGGCGGCAAAAAGGACTCGAGAAGAGAATTTCAGGAGGCCTTTAATCCGTAATGGGACAATAACATGGCGAAATATTTTTGTCCCTGAAAGACATAAATGTAACGTAAACTCACTAATAATTTCATTTAGAAAAATCGAAAATGTAGTGTGAAACAGAAATACTGCAAGAAATAATGGTGCGTGAAGCGACACATCGGTTAAGTTATGTATATAAGCGACTATTTCGCGAATCAGTGTCAGACCGTGAAGTACATACAGAGAGTAAACTCTACCTCACATTTATTTAAATACTAGTAAATACTACTTTAGAGGTTAAGGAAACTGCTATTGCTGCCGACATCGACAGTGCTAACACAACTGAGCGATTTATTGAATAAAACCTGTTTAGTGGATTTTGTGAGCGATTTTCAAATATTGAATGTTCCATTTTATGTGTGCTTGTAAGTGAAGCGCAAAGTTTCAGCCAACCATATTTTAGTATTTGCAAATATCGAATCATAGTATTTATGGACACTCATAAGGTTTTTTGCAAGGTGATTAGATTTCTAAGTAATGAAAAAATGGACGAAAGGTGTACTCAAAAAAAAATTTAGAAGTGGCCCATGAGGGGATCGAACCCGCGACCTTCGCGTTATTAGCACGACGCTCTAACCAACTGAGCTAATGGGCCGATGAGAATATCGTGTGAAAAATAAAAGTGGATCAAGGGTGTTACTGCAAACGATAAAATAAGAAAGGAAAGGTAAGCTGTTTATCTGATTATTACGATAATAATGTTTATTATACAATAAACTGAAATTGTACGAACAATCACTATTCGCCACATTTTGTAAATGTCAATTACAACATCAGTGGAACTATCGATAGTTTGAGAAGGCGACCTGAGGGCTAACATCAAGAAGAATCGCAAGAGAAGCAATCCAAGTCTTGTGATTCATCATCATCTTTAGTAGAGACCGGATTATTTGCAAATTGAAAATGTCTAAATATGCAATACGAATATGAATCATAGGTGCTCGATATATGCAACGAAATCGCCAAAAGTGCCAACATCACCAGAAATATGCAACTTCTTTATAGAAATACTACAAAATTGTGTTTTTTGCTAACGCAACAGCATTGGTACGAGTACCTATTGTACATACTTATACTACCTACTATACAAAAAAAATTGTTCTTGAAAATGTATGAAGCACCACCAAATGCTCAGTAGTAAGTAAGATTGTGACTTTTTTGCACATTGTAAGTTTTGATATCATATTTGTATTTTTCAAATTAATTAGGTATGTACGAGAAAAATGATTGAAAAGATGACGAAATATACACGATCAGATTTTAGATAAAATATGCAGTAAACTAAAAAAGTCTACATAAGCAAATGCATGTGAAAACATGCATTCGCATGATTCGCTTAAAATCCGGCCTCTATTCATCAGCCTACAGCAGTCCACTGCCGGACATAGGGCTCTCCAATTGCACGTCATTCAACTCGATTTTCGGCAACTCTCATCCATATTGGCAATTGGATTGTATATTGTGGCAACGAAATCTCTAAATTTAATTTAATAATAATTAATTAATTAATTTAATTTTTTTTTATTTAATTTAATTTTGTAATTTAAATTTAGAGATTTCGTTAAACTTTTCTCATAATTTTTATGTTATCAGAACAAAAGTTCCGCCGTTCTTGAGTTATAAATGGTGTAAGGGTGTAACTAACCCGACTTTGTTTTAAAGAAATAGATTAGCGAAAACTGCTTCGTACGGGTGCTATGGCGACATGTCAAAACAATTATGCACATAACTTATAAACCGAATTTTAAAATTTTTAGCTCTACGAAGTACCTACCTTGATAGTGTTACTATTCAATTAATGATTTTAAATTCTATCTAGACTGACGTGTTTGTTTTTATTAAACATTTCTTTTCAATGTTTGCAAGCCATAATGTAGATTGTACAGGGATCACAAAGTTTTGTAAACAACTTTATTTTATGTACCTACTTTCTAATCCAATTTAAAATTATAGTATGATTTATGATATAAAAAATGATCTAAATATATAATGGTAAAAACTGCTTCATATTACATATTAAAGTTTTAAAGATCTAAGTGGTCACACAGGACGGGTACGAAAAGCGACTCTGTTCTATACTATAATATGTACTATGTATAAGACATAGGTAGATGTCTACATACACATTGAAATTTATAGAGGAAAGCGGTTAACTAAAAGTAAAACGTATGGCCTTCTTACAGAGTTTTCTTATTGTGATACCATATACAAAAACTTGAACGAAATAAATTCAAAAAGAGAGTTGTGGCCCATGAGGGGATCGAACCCGCGACCTTCGCGTTATTAGCACGACGCTCTAACCAACTGAGCTAATGGGCCGATGTAGAGTGCCCTCTGAAATAACCGCCTAGATCAAAATACTCTTCAATTGAGATGTCACTCTTTTAAAAATTAAAAAAGAAAGGGAAATATTTTATTTGGGACATGCACAGGAAATACAAACAGTAAAAAAACCGGTCAAGTGCGAGTCGGGCTCGCGGACCAAGGGTTCCGTACAAATTTGTAGGTATGTAACTAAAAATTTACGGTTTTCCGATTTTTTCCTTTACTTGTGCTACATGACATTGGTTCTTGCCAAATTTCATGATTCTAGAGATTAACGGGAAGTACCCTATAAATTTTGATTCCCTTGAGAGTGTCGAAATATACAATTTTTGCGGCATAAACGGCCGTATCTTTTTTTTTTACGTTAACTTAGAAGTTTGATTTTTTCACAGCTTCAAGGAGCTGTAGACCTAGGGCACGCCGCGATAGCGGCGGTAAGGCCCCTCTTTGAGGAGTGGCTAGAGAGGCGTCACGGCCTCACCTACCGCCTGACGCAGGTCCTCACCGGACACGGATGTTTCGGGAGGTTCCTGCACATAATCAGGCGGGAGGAAACGCCCGGGTGTCACCACTGCGAGAATCGCCCAGAGGACACGGTGGAGCACACGGTAGAGGTCTGTCCCGCTTGGGCAGAGCACCGCCGTGTCCTCGTAGAGGCGATCGGCAGCGGCGGCGACCTCTCGCGCCCGGCCCTGGTCCAAGCCATGGTCCGGGGCGAGAGGGAGTGGGAGGCAGTCACCTCCTTCTGCGAAGCAGTCATGCTAGCGAAGGAGGTGGCGGGATGGGCGAGGGAGAGAGCGGAGAGAGCCGCCCGTCCCAGCCGCCGCGGTAGACGCCCCGGGCGTCGGGAGCCGCGTAACGACTCCCGGCCACCGTAGGCGCGGGCCTGCGGACGGCGAGTAATGGGTAGCTCGCCGTCCGATCAGGACCAGGCCCGTGCCGGACGGCGCGTATGTGTTCCACGCGCGCCTCAAAGAGATGTCAGCAGACAAGGAGGGGCCCGTCAGGGCCGAAGCCTGCCGGGGCAGCGGGATTGTCCGAAAGGGTTACCGCTGCCCCGGAATATAAAGGGCTAAGGAAGGAACACGGATGGGTTTTAGTCGGTAAGAGTCTGACACTCCCTTCCGCTCCACCCACAGCGGGAGGGGTCATTTGATGATTTCCCACCCTTAAAAAAAAAAAAAAAGGGGCTGTAGACCTGAGTAGGTATATATTGGTATGGTATTAATTTCAACTCGATATCTCCACGCGTTTCTGAGATGAAGGGTCTTGACAGACAGACGGACAATAAAGTGACCCTATAAGGGGTCCGTATTTTCCTTTTGAGGTACGGAACTCTAAAAAAGGAAAGGAAATACCTTCTTAGTTATACAAAAATCAGGGGCAATTTTTCAGGACGGCGACGATCTGAAATTTTATGACTTTTCCAGTCTAAACGAAAACACCTTCAGCTACACGAAAATAATAACAGTAATCTTAAATTAATCTCCATGATCAAGTAGCGCCTCATGCTACTTGAGACGATCACCGAAAATCACCGCTTAATCACCATAATTGTAGGGTAAGCTTACGATTACCACGCACCTGTGATTTTGGGGTTAACTCCGAATTAAATCATAACAGATCAGATGCTCCGCTCTACTTTGTAATTATAATTATTATTTTTACATTACACGCAATAACTTACTCTTTATGGATGATTTTACACCGTCCTGTAGCAAAAGCAAAACAGCATAATTATTTTTTAATAATGCTCGGTTCCTATAAAAAATAAAAACAAATCGTATTGATTACCAACGGTAGCATTTTTTGTTGCCAAACTGGGCATACAAATAGATTCGTTAGCTAATTGTACCTGTGATAGCTACTTCCATATGAAAAACTATGAGGTTTTTACTTCATTTTTGGTTAAGATACAAAGAGTCTTAATTTTAACCAATAACGGTCCGTAAATTAGAGGAATCGGCCGTAATTATAAGCACACTCGCGCACGGCATACTTTTTGTAGGTCGCTACAATCGGTTAGATCATTCGCCCTAAGTTATTTAGACCTACGTTTTGCAGTAGGTACGTGTGCGTTGATACATTTCGTTGTTTCTCAGGCATAGAGTCGTAACATAAACAAAATCTTTAAAATTACTTTTATATACTTATAAAACCGAAATTACTTGCCGGTTTTATGTTTACAACTAATTTTAAAGACTTTTTCTTACGACACTATTCCTGAGAAGCGACGATTTGATCTCTACTATCGGCCAAAGATTCGACGTATGCGAACGCCCTTAAGCAAATGCAGCCTTTAGGTCCAGGCATTTAATAAACTTTAAAAAAATCGTATCAGACCTGTTGTAGGTAATTATTGTTCTACAGTTCTACCAGTTGTAGGTAATTCTTGTTCTACTATAAACTTATTCTAACACAGAAGACTAAGATGAATATAAATCACCCTTCTTGTTTGATTTCGGAAGTTTTTCCCATTTTCGTTTTTTGTTTTTAGTTTTTTTTTTTCTATTAATTTTTTTTTATTTTTTTTCTGTTTAGCCTACACTGTTCCACTGCTCAGCAAAGGCCCACAACTCCTTCCAGAAACTCTTTTCCCGCATCACCTCGAACTAGCCCTCGTTGCAATGAATTTATATAAATAATTGCAATTGTAGGTAATCACACTAACAATTAAATCTAAAATTACGCGATAAAGTAGGAATATGACGCACCTACCTACGTTCGCTATTACTACTACGTTAACTACGTTCAAGTAACCATGTAGGGATTAATCCACAGTTTTATGTTGAGTGAGGAATGTTACATAGCATTGTAAACAGGGACGCGTATGTAGATCGCGGCCATACCGCGGCCGCAATGGTTCCCACACTTATATTAACACAATAGAGATGTAATATCCATCATCTCTTGTAGTACACATTGAATTTTCATTAGAATCAACTTCCATTTGACTTTAAATTGCCATCAACATCGAAGCTGTTTATACCGCATTACATTCACACACATCTATCTGATCCACATGGAATACACCAGCATATCACCTTCTTTCTATTGTATTCTAAATTCTAGTGCTATTAGGTTGGACACTTATCACTCTGTTTGACTTTTTCTATTGAATGTGAAAAAACCGTGGTTACCTACCAGCGCCTTTTTAATTACGATCGGTAACACGAACACCACATACCTACATGGTGAACTGGTGAACTATTGTTTGATCTGATGTAGGTAATGTATATAGCTGTTGTCTTTGTGTTTTTAGTGGACCAACCGCTTGTTTATAGAAAGTTCTTCTGGGGAAATTGATACTGCAAACATATTGCCGCCCTAAAACATTGTTGTGAGTGTTGTGACCAGCTTTGATTCATAGTAATTATAGTAACATCGTACTTAATCAGAGCAGTGGTGGCCAACTGGTCACGGCTGCGACTTACGAGTTGTAGGTCGTAGGTTCGAACCCAGACAGGCGCTTTACTTAATGTAAATTATTTAAGCATCACTGCTCTCAAACCGGTAAAGGAAAACATCGTGAGGAAATCGGCATGTCCTGGAACCCAAAATTCGAAGACATGTGACATCTACCAACCCGCACTGGGTCCACGTGGTGGATTATGGCCCACTCCCTCTCATCGAGAGGAGGCCTGTGTCCCGGCATTGGGAACGTTATAAGCTGATTTTGTGTATTTATTCAGTGCACAGTAATTTATTAACTAGTTGGGATGGATAGCTGTTAGCTGATATACTGATGTGCTTGTGTTCTACCGGTCTATTCTGTAAAATCTCACCATGACAACTTAGATGAAGTGAGCTTGAAGTGATCTGTCATTCTGTCATTCCAACTGACACTAAGTATTGACAGCTCATTTTATACATTTTCAAGGTGAGATTCGTACAGAATAGATCGACTCAATCGTCTGCTCTTTATAACCGACTTCTAAAAAGTAGGAGGTTCTGAATTCGTTTTTTTTTTTACTATGAAGCCTTCTCTCGTGCATTACCTGCCATCAACCTAATCTCAATCCAATGAAAAGGCAGGAACTTAGAAAAAACAAACACCCGTTACTCTGTATTTTTTACAACCACACAGATAACGCGATGTTATAATTTACATTTAATTTACAACGAATGAAATCAATGTTAATTAGGTGGGTACGTTATTCCGCGCATTTAATGTTTTTGAAATGAGGAAAATGCCTTGCCCGCGGATTGTAATGTGATCTCGATATTTGTATGTTTATAAATTAACATGTCGGCTGTAAAAACTGCGTAATTAAATTAATTTTTGGATTTAAAGTTTATTGAATCACTTGTCAACACTGGATTCCAATAAAATTTGGAACCTGTAAACTTGGAGATTGTAAAGTAACTGAAACGCAAAAGTGAAAAAGTGTTTTTGGGTTTTTCCCGGAATTTTTCAGAAACAGCCAGTCTGGATTTATTCCCGGTTGATGGCAATAGGCTCGCCTCCTGTTACATGGGACTTGAACATATCATTCTCATTCGAAATGTGGGTAGTGTAGTGTAGTGTAGCTACCTACTATACGTATTATACTCTGCGAATCCTTTGGAGATTATAGGGTTGACGTTATGTTGTCATGAAATACATGTTGCATAAGTAGGCAGGTGGCAATTCTGCGTGTTAAAGTTCAGTTATTATGAAAAACCGGTAAACGTCGTTCAGTTGTTTTACATAACGGAGCTGTTTTGTAAAACAGCTAAGTAGCGGTTATGTAAAACAGCGGATTCAATAATCCATCTGTGGCACATATATAAACTCACGTCTTCTTGCTATGAGGGTAGGCAGAAAGAAAGTACAGAACGCCATCTGCTACGATCCTTACATACTCTTTTTGCATCGTTTACAACCATAGGTGCATCAGAAGGCCAATTCTCGTAATTTAAAACGTTCAAAATCTAGTCACAGTCTCATCTCGGCGACAAATAAATGTCAAAAACTTGTCAAAATGTAGGGAAATTAGAAGTATTTTTTGACAGATTGAGACTGAGATCAGACTGTGAATGTTTTTATATTGTTAATGTATTGCCCCTCTGGTCATACACGGTTGCGAGTACCTACTATACAGGAAGATTTTTTTATCACCGTCCAACTTTTTACAGGGTGTTCTACCCATGTATACGAACAACTTTCACTATAGGACCTACTCTGAAATCAACAGCAGATTTTTTTTTCGAGATTTCAGAGTTGATCCCAGAGTGAAAGTTTTTCATAATCATGGGTAGAACACACTGTAAAAATGTTGATGGTGATTAAAAAATCTTCCTGTATACGTTAACCTGACCTTTCTGAAGAACATCGCCAATAAAGTCGCTATAGGTAATATAATGTCCTTTTAGGGCGTCCCCTCCCGGCGGTGTTTTTACTCACATCTATGGCTTGTAAATACCTTTTGTTTTCATTAATTCTCAATATGACCGCACCATCTAAGCGATTTATTCCGGTCTGGGGGCCTAAAAAAACCACTTTGGTAGAATAATAAAACAATTAAGTAATATCACGCAATTCATCTGTTTGATAGTTTCACACCTATACATATATCCCGGAAGGGTTAGGCAGAGGTGTACCTATAGCATTTTACGAATCTTCATACAAAACTGTCATACATAATTATGAATTGCGTGATATGAATTGTTTTATGATTCTGCCAAAGTGGCCTTTTTAGGTTAGAACTAGCAGGGGATCGAGGAGGGGGGGTGAGGGGGTCACCTCCCCTCCTCGATCCCCTAGCTGCTAGGTCTTCTGTTTTAATATCTTTCTTATCCAATTTTATGCTAGGTTACTCTTTATGACAAGTACAGTCAAGAGTCTTTTCAATATAATTCACCGTATAGGCAGGTATATTATTATTATCAGCTTTTAAATATAAAATAAGTATTAAAAAATCGATAAAATTCGTGTCATGTCGCACATTTTTCAGGCAGCTCTCATCGGCCCATTAGCTCAGTTGGTTAGAGCGTCGTGCTAATAACGCGAAGGTCGCGGGTTCGATCCCCTCATGGGCCACAATCATCTTTTTTCAAAGATATCATTGGAGATCTTATTTTGCTTTGTAAAGCAAAAGCTCTACCATCATTATTTATCTTTTTTTAATCATTATTTTCTACATAGGACTAAAACGTAGTGTTTTGTCTACGGTCTTACCTACAATGCGATCATGATTTAGTTTCCAAATGTGTAAATAAATAATTATGTGATTTGGATCAACAGCTTTAATACCTACATTATTAAGTTTAGTTTACGTACTAGAGTATTATAATTATCTGTGGTTTACGTTACAACTTCAAACATTTTTATGACTTTTTCGATAGTACTCGTCAATGAAATTAATCTACAAAGTTACAAATATAATATATATAGGGGGAATAAGGATTTGAACAGACTTTAGGCATTCTATATCCAGGTGGCCATCGACAGATTCTTTAAGCAACCCACATTATGTTTGCCGATTCATAGTTTCCCGACAAAGAGTCAGCTCTCAGCCGTTTAATTCTACATAACAAGGGCAAAATTGTGTTCAAAGGTCTAGAGATTTTAATCCAGTCTAGTATTTCAAGGGGCAATTCTCGTCGGCCCATTAGCTCAGTTGGTTAGAGCGTCGTGCTAATAACGCGAAGGTCGCGGGTTCGATCCCCTCATGGGCCACTACCATATTTTTTGAAGATACCATTAGAATTCTTATTCTGTCTTTTCAATGTGAATTGTTGGTAAGTGATAAAACATCTTGTATGAGCCTGTGCATCGCGAAAGTCCTCCGATAACACTATCTAGTACTGTAACTGACTGTTTAACTGATTTGAATATGCTGAAGGTTTGTCATCACGATACTTACCATACTTTAAAAGAAGTCATCACAAGCCAGACATCAATTTAGTTCTAACATACCTAAAAGTTAGCTTCAAAAAAGCTAGTTGTGGCCCATGAGGGGATCGAACCCGCGACCTTCGCGTTATTAGCACGACGCTCTAACCAACTGAGCTAATGGGCCGATAGAAGTTTCTCTCGAAACTACAGTACAGTAAGTAAGTATATTGTATGATAACACTAAGTAGGTTTTATCAATAGGTACTTATCCGCATTATCATCAAGTTGTTTACATTTATTTCTGATCCCATTTATTCCAATGATTCTGTATATATTTTAGTTTTTAATAAAGTTCTAAAACACTTTGTTGGACTCAATAAATAATTTCATAATCTATTCTATATCTATATCTATTCTATATACATATAATAAATCTGTAGACGAGACGTTTCTGTACATTGAAAATATTTCCAAAAAAAATAGTTGGGGTGTTAAAGGATAACCAACAGATACCATTTCATCAATTTTTGGAATTTTTGTCTGTTTGTCTGTTTGTCGGTTTGTCGGTTTGTCTGTTTGTCTGTTTGGATGTGACAGATTATTGATTTGAACAGGGTCAACGTAAAAAGTACCAAACCAATACGGTTACTTTTTATACTCAAATATGGTGTAGAACTCGGAGCAGTGATTAGTTTTTATTTCATCGCAATCGGTTCACTCTATCAAAAGATATAATCAATTTAAAGTATTCTAGAACAACTTTTTACGTTTTTTAGTAACACGTAACGACATCTATTGGCGCGATGTAGTACCTACTAACGAAAACATATTGTTGGTGTGATGTGATTTGTGAATAATCACGTCCTATTAGTTTATGCTTACTTAAATGACGAAATAACACAGATACCTACTTATGTCTATGTTATTTTAAAAAGTAATGATAATGATTATAATATTAAACAAAATCGCTTTCCATTGATGGTTTAGTGGCGCCTGTGGCACTAAAATAATTTTAAACAAAAAGTGAGGATAATGTAAGATAATAGTAATTAATGTGGTGTTCTGAGCGATAAAGAAGTTAGATAATTATTGATATAGAAAGTTGAGTAACGCAGAGCGTTTTAATATGGAGCTTGCGGTAGGAGTTCTAAGGGAGAAATCGACAAATAACGAAAAAGCGTTATGCCTCATTTTTCAAAGTAATAGGTAGATAGAGACACACACACACACAGAGAGAGAGAGAGCTATTTTTCATGGTTTCCGAGGATCCTGACCCCGGTAAGTGAGGTCAAAAAGAAAATCAAAGATGGCGGTTGCCTAAATTTTTAACTTTTTCGTCATGGGTGTCGTTTTCATGGTTTTCGAGGGTGCTGAAGTCGAGAGTCAGGTGAAAATGAAAATCCAAGATGGTGGCTGCAATTTTTTTTTATCATGTTTGTCGTTTTCATGGTTTTTGAGGGTGCTGAAGTCGATAGTCAGGTCAATATGAAAACCCAAGATGGCGGCTCCATTTTTTTCAAATGTTTTGTCATGGGTGTCGTTTTGATAGTTTTCGAGGGTGCTGAAGCCGATAGTCAGGTCAAAATGAAAATCCAAGATGGCGGCTGCAATTTTGTTTTGATTTTTTGTCATGGATGTCGTTTTCATAGATTTCAAAGGTGCTGAAGCCGATAGGCAGGTCAAAACGAAAATCCAAGACGGAGGTTGCATTTTTTTTTATGGGTTTCGTTTTATTGGTTTTTGAGAGTGCTGAAACCAATGGCTTACCCACCGTCGATTGGCCCATGAACCGTTGGTGAACATTATCTTTGAACCATTAACTTTTTTCCAAAGGACTTTTCACCCACGAACGTTTTGCCAACATAACTCTACGTCAGTGAATGCTTTACCCACAGAATGTTTTGACCAATAACTTTTCACCCAAAGAACAAGGCCAACAGACGCCGGAAAGGTGAAAGTAAAATAATAATAAGACGTAGTCCTTTATTTCTGTGAAAAGGGTATAAAGTAACCTAACCAAGCCTAACCTCGGGGTGCCCTTCGCTCGCTTTGCTCGCTCACTTGAGCCGCCATCATCCCTTCGAACCCTACCTGTCCGAGTCGGGGTGCCCCAAGTCCCGAGCTCGCTTCGCTCGCCCTTGCATCCTTAGTTCTATTTGACATGGGTCAAATGTTCTTTGGGTAAAAAGTTATTGGTCAAAACATTCTGTTGGTTAAGCATTCACTGACGTAGAGTTCTGTTGGGGAAACGTTCGTGGGTCACAAGTCCTTTGGATGAAAAGTTAATGGTGTTGACCAACGGTTCATGGACCAATCGACTGTTGGTAAACCGTTTCAGTACTGGTTAAAATGAAAGTCCAAGATGGCGGCTGCAAATCGAAAAATTCGTAGTGTGTGTCGTTTTCATGGTTTTCGAGAGTGCTGAAGCCGATTGTGACGTGAAAATGAAAATCGAAGATGGCGGCTGCAATTTTCTTTTTCTTTTTTTATCAGGTGTGTCGTTTTCATGGTTTTCAATATAAACTTACACGGCTTTGTGTGAAATAAAATAAAATACAACCGACTTAAAAACACACTTCAAAGTGCAATAGACCTTTGGTTTCAGAAGTCTGTAATTTCTTGCCAACGCGCAACGTCTTCCCAAACTAAGGTTATTTTGCACTTTGTAGGGTTTTTTATGGAAGTCGTTTATATTTTTTTGTAATTATCTTTACAATTTTTTTTCTGGTTTTCGGCAGTACAAGGTCTAAATCAAAATCATGTCTAAAGTTTTCATGGGTTTCATCTTCGTAGTTTAAATGGCGGCCGGTGTCAAATATAACCAAAGTTTAATGGGTTGCTTTTTACACGGGCAGCTTTATGTAGAAGCTCTTACCATTAATGTATTCTTCCTTTTATCATCTAGATATCTCGATGCTTTATAAGGCATAATATTGGTAGATATATATGATATCTTCAATACCAAGTTAAGAAATTCTAAATTTACCACAGAGAAGAAACCAAGACTTAGAAAAACTAACTTCAAACTTCACCTTCTAATCTCAGATATACTTTAGATAAAATGGTGATATGATTTTACAAGTTGGTATTCTAAGACAGACGCAAAATAAAATGGACATAATTATGGCTGTTTGGTTAGATAATCAGCCTCGAGCAGGCGCTTTTATTTTAATTTATTCTCAAAAATCAAAGTGACACTTCGTCGCATTGTCATTATGAACCATGAAGACGCAGTGATTGCAGTCGAAAGGGCCGTGGTACCGAACCCTAGGAGTGGCAATTACACCTTTCCTAAGCGACACATTACCTATTGTTTTCCGACATCCACGCGAACGAAGTCGCGGGCACAGCTAGTTTATAATAAATAATTTCAATTTACAATATGCCACACTACGCTAAAGTAGTATACATTTTGCCACTTCTGATTAAAAGTATTAAATTGCCCATTCAAATAATGTGCAATTCGTCCTTTCACGAAATGCTTCTTATTAAACAAGCTTTGTGAAACTATTGTAGATACCAACGATCATTAGAAGTTTATTGTAGTAATCTTGTTCGGCAACAAATGAGCTTAAGGTAGGCCTATTTGATTCCTAATTAGTAGCAATAGTAGAAGAGGAAAGGATGGTATTGTGGAATACTGTTGTTAATTTGGGATAGGAGGGTTTCACAAAAACGAAAAGTGCCATCTCGTTTTACGGATCATAAAATGTTAACAAGTAGCGTCATCTATCGATATGTTTACACGAATAGTCTGTAATTTTTCTAAGATGACGACTAGAGATTTTTTATCTCTGGTCGTGAAACAGCGCGTGAGAAAATTTTTGAGGTACGTGTTTAACCCATTCCCATCGCAAAATTTCCTTATGATTGTGCTGTTTAGCGATATGTGTAGTGTACAACCGACTTCCAAAAAAAACTACAAAGTGATAAATAACTTTTATTTCGGAAGTCGGTGTCGTTGGTTCTGCATTTTCGTTTATTGACACCGACTTCCGAAATAAAAGTTATTTATCACTTTGTAGTTTTTTTTGGAAGTCGGTTGTTTTTTTTTGTAAAAAAGTTTTTATTTTTCACTTTTTAGTGAGAGAGTTTGTAATTTATCTAAGTTACAATAGCCTAACGTCAACTGCTCATCACCTTTTACAAAATATTGCTTTTCCCGATGCTGGGACGTTAATTTTTGAGGAGTTCTCCTGGTAAGAACCTGAAGAACTCCACTCCACCACCACACGCATTGTGACGAGCATAAATTGCTTAGCAACCATATTAAAGTAATCGAATCGCAACCCGTGAAATATTTATCATTGATTAGTTCCGATGGCCGTCTGTAGTCTTCATCATCAGCTCCACTTTACCAAATGATGATTTCCGAGAGCAAATGCTCAAGTTACTCTAAAAAATATCCAAATCGTTATAGGTTTGCCAATAAAATTTGAGGGTTTCCCTCGATTTCCATGGGATCCTCTCATCAGATTCCAACTTGCTGACAATGGGACCACCTTAGGAGTATACCCTTCAAGTTACTCTAAAAAATATCCAAATCGCTATATGTTTGCCAAAAAAAGTTGAGGGTTTCCCTCGATTTCCATGGGATCCTCTCATCAGATTCCAACTTGCTGACAATGGGACCACCTTGGGAGTATACCCTTTCAAACAAAAAAATAATTTTCGAAATCGATCCACAAATGACGGAGAAATCGGTGAACATACAAAAAAAAAAAAAACATGCATAAAGTCGAACATATAACCTCCTCCTTTTTGGAAGTCGGTTAAAAATAGATAATTAATTTTACATATTAGCATTGATTTCAACAATTTGTATATTTTTAAATACATAAATTTGATGTTATGTCCAACTACGTCTTGTTGCTAATTTGGAATACCCGTTTTGGAATACGAATTTCCAACATAGTATGCCAAATTACCTTCAGTCGGTTTAGGAACCGATTTTAGAGAGTTGCTCTTTGGGATCAATTTCGTTATCACAAACCCTACACTTTCTTCTTAAGCATTGACTTAATAATAGCGAAAATAACTAAGTTAAGCATAGTGAATATAATTTGGAATACTCCTATACCAATTTACCTGCACCCCATCTCCAAAACTAAATTGTGCCATTTTGCATTCAACGTAATATTTTAACCTGTAGGGATATTTAATTGTTTTTGATAGCTTGCACATTGATAGTTAGATAATATTGCTTCAATTTAATCAAGGTTTTATTTCTTAATACCTCATGGAAAAAAAATTGCAGGTCTGAAAGAAAATGGTATTCCAAATTACCTTCCTTTCCGAATTAGTTCCCAATAGTACCTATACTCCGACTTTTAATTAGCTGCAGTAAAATGACACTTCTTATTAACTCATTTCGGTCTGCGTTTTGAGATATGCATCTCAAATAAGTTTCTTTTGTTACAGTATTCTGTACTAGAAAAACAAGATTTGGTTGATGGCCGTGAAAAAACAAAAAGACACCAATTTCAGTCATATATAAGTAACACACAAGCTGTCATTTTACTGCAGATAATTAAAACTCCGACTATAATAATTAAGCCAATTCTTGATTCTTATTTTAAACTGAAATACGACCTCAAACAGGCGGTTGCGACAGACTGGATGCGGAAGGTGGAGGACGTTACAGGGTGTTGTGCTGCTATGGATTGCGATAGGCTGAGTTCATTGATTTATTTATTGATTCTGAAATATAATTACCCTTCTGGGAATAGCTGGCAGCCCCAAAGCTGCACTAATTAGTCGTGTGTAAATGTTGAATTGTTTGAGCGTACCTACTTACTGTGAGTGCGTAAAACTTATGTACCTAAACAAGTGGTAATTTTCTTTTTCCTGATAGTATGAAAAATGCAAATTCCAATTTATTTTTCGCGACTTGCTCGCAAGTCGCGCCGCTTCTTTTGAGTGGTTAATCAGTAATCAGCCTGCAGTCCACTGCTGGACATAGGCCTCTCCAATTGCATTCAAATCGATTCTCGGCTACTCTCAACCAGCTGCTACCAGTTACCCAGCGAAGTTCATCGCTCCACCTAGCCTAAAGGCCTTAAGTTTGCTGATCTGCGGTCTCCACTCAAGAACATATCTTCCCCAACGGTCATCGGTTCTACGGCTATAAGGCCGGCCCGCATATTATGTACCTTCTGTGTACCAACAAACTGTTAATTCTTTAACTTCAACTGCTCATCACCTTTTACAATATATTGCTTTTCTCGATGCTGGGACGTTAATAACCATACGCATTATGACGAGCATAAATGCTTAGTATAAATGCTTAGTTATATTAAAGTAATTATATCGCAACCCGTGAAATATTTATCATTGAGTAGTTCCGATGGCCATCTGCTCCACTTTACCAAATGATGATTCCCAAAAGCAAATGCTCAAGTTACTTTAAAAAATACCCAAATCGCTATAGGTTTGGCTATAAACTTTGAGGGTTTCCCTCGATTTCAATGGGATCCTCTCATCAGATTCCATCTTGATGACAATGGGACTACCTCGACAGTAGATAAAACCCTTTCAAACAAAAAAAAAATCAAATCGGTCCACAATTGACGGAAAAATCGGTGAACATACTTAAAAAAGAACATACACAAAGTCGAACATATAACCTCCTTTTTGGAAGTCGATTAAAAAGAAACTGACTGACTGAATGACTTGACTGACTGACTGACATATCAACGCACAGCCGAAACTACTGGGACCAGAAATGTTAAATATTTTGCACAAGGCTTCCTTTTGTGATGTAGGGGAGCACTAAGAAGAGATATGCCTATACAAGAATATCTTAATCAAGCATCTTTAACATTAATAAAACACTCTGAAATGTTACATTCATTAAATTATGCAATTCTGTCATCACCGAGTTTATAGTAGTTTAGTTTTTTTCACATATTAAGTGATGGAATACCTGCATCAAAACGCAGTTGAGTGTAAATTGAAAAACATAAATTAATTCGGTGCGATCAAAGATAACGCTTGACTTCGATAGATTGTGATATAAGATGCGTAGGGTTTTTAAAATTTACATTTAATTCGAATGAAATAAAATCGATGCCTGCACTGACTGTTAACAGATGGCGGTGATAATTTTAACGTACTGGCCGTTTGACGCGTCAAATTTAAATTTAGTATCTCAAAAAGCTGAATTTAAAATTAGAATCTGATTACAAAAGTAGATTTAATGTTTTTGTTAAAAGGGTTCTTTTCTTCGGGTCATCTAAAATGTGTAGAAAAACAGTTTCCTTTTTAGGGGTTCACCACAGATTCTTTGCGTTTTGACAAATATTTTTGCGAATAAAGATGTAGAAAGGAACAAATAATGGTTTTATATTACTAGTGAAATAACATAATTTATAACACAACATTATATTTTATTCATACAAAAATATTTTCTAAAATTACTTTGTTTACAAAGTCTGAAAATATTATCGTTACACACCACGGTCCCGAACTCACTACTGACTAAATTGAATTTAACTCAATTAAATGATTATATTTATATTGCAAATTACTCTGTTATAACATTGAATTATCTCACTTAAAAATAAATTTTCAATAAATAATTGAGCCTCTTACGTATACCATACACCATAAAAATTACTCCAATCCATTTATTTCCCGAAAAACTAATAAAAATTTAATTGCACAACCGGCCGGCTATAAAAATTTACAAACCCGTAAGAAATATATTATTATATCTTTATTTATATACATTACAACTAAAACCTGATGATTAAACATAAATTGAGCATAAAATGGCATTACGGATAACAATTAATTAAATCAAAGGGGTGTAAAAATTAGGTATTAAAGAGATAAGCTAAAACATTTAGGCACGGGGATTAATGGTGGGTGGCTGTTCATCTAAGGAACATCTCAAATAAATAACTCTCACAAGGAAATGAATAGTAAGTACAGAAAATAGCAAGTTTAAACAGTTATCAATTGAACGGTAAAATCACAAGGTTCTGAGGTAAAATTAGGTGACTATCAAGTTACTTTAAATACGTACACACTTGGTCAATATCCACATTAAACACATTAAATTACAGATACATTACAAATTAACATTTCTAGAAATTTTACTTTTAATTTATATTTTATTTATTCAATTACAAATCTAATTACACATTTATTAATGATACTCATTACAATTCGATTTTGTCGTAATTAATAATCGTTATATACAAACTCATCTACATTTATATATTTACTCAGCACTGTATAGTATGTAAATAAGGGGAATCGTCTAATTTACTAATCGACGCAGCCGAAGCTCTTCCATCGTGCCCAGTCATTATTGATATGACACTTCTATGTTCCGAGTCGCTATCACCGCTTAAAATGATATTGGTCTCCCCCATAAACCCTGAATCAATTTGCTCATGACTCTGCATCATCTTATTTTGAGGCTCAAAAGCACTCAGTCCTAATTCGGCGAAAATCTCCTTCGAATCATCGAAGTTTCCAAAGAACACAGAATCCGTTTCGACACTCTCTCCGCCAGATTCACTTCTTCCATCACACAATGATTCTAAATCATCTGTATCAGATTCGATCGGTAAAGCAGCCGTTTTAATAACAGCAGATCTAACAGTTGGTAATAATGGAGCAGGTTCTGGTATTGTGGTCTTGACTGGTCTCAACTGCATCAAATACCTCGCTCTACATTTCGACTCGTTTGAGTCGGTGCTCATATATCCGGAGTCTTCGGTTCTGTATAGCTTTCTTAGGTCAGTTCTTCGAGATCTAGTCCTGGCAGACCGACGTCCGGAACGGCGAGCGTTCAAGTTATCAAGTCTTGTATATCCTGGGAATTTATCTCTGTCTTCCATCATCCTGCGGCGATCACCAGGTGGGCTTTCGCGAGTCGAACTATAGAATTTTAGAGACGAATCAGATCCTCGGCGTTGTTTCGGTGGTATAGGTGGCTTGGGATCTTTTTGTCCTTCGATGTGTCTGATCAAATCTGGCGCTTTACCAGATCTCATGAATGCTTGAAGGTCCTGACCGAATGTAATACTTCCACGTCTGCTGTAGAATTGTATCTCTTCCTCTTGCGCCTTTGCTTTAGCTTCGTATATTTGTCTCAGATTGCCAATCTTTCTCGTCGTTATAGCTATTGGAGATTTCATGCATGATTCACTTTCTGAAGACGTTGACTTGTACTTAAAGCTACCTGCTGATTTCAGTAGTATTTTCTCAACGCGTTTCTTTGTATCCCGTCTATCGAGAGTATCGGGATCAAAATCATCTTTGGCCAAATTACGCCTACTTTCGATTGGCGAGCCGCGTACTTGTATGGTTAATGGACCAGGCTTTGATAAATTTTCAAGATTGTTGTACATGGGTTCCATATTATCAACAAAAACTTCACTTTGATTAAATACTTGGGGTTCTTCGACAGCCTTTTTCACGTCAAGCCAGCTACTTGTTAGCCGTTCCCTAGTTTCAAGTAATTTTTGGCTGTGTTCAAATCGATCATTATGGAATAATTCGGGTCCACAGGCGACCGAGAACCTTCGCCTCTTCATCATACTGCGTTCCAAACTGTCAAATTCCATGAAATTATCTTGACTGCCATACATTTGCTTTTTCTTTTTACTAGAGAGCGTATTATCATCACTGTAGTAATGATTGTCAGCCGCTATTACGGGTATAACTATTTTGGGTGCTATCGGAGCACTTGTTTCCATTTTCATTTCTTCTAATTCTGTAGGCTCCACACGTCTGCAAGTGTTCAGTTCACGTATAACGGCTTCCATTTTTACTTTAACTTCTGGTGGTATTGGTGCCTCTTCATCATCAGCTTTAGGGGGCTCTAGTGGATTTACGGGAGGAGGCGGTGGCGGAGGAAGTTTCTTCCTAATTCGTCTTGATGTGTGGCTAGATGGACTTTTCTTCTCTTGGGGTAGAGTTGGGGCAATAGGTATTGATATTTTTTCTATTTCGTGGCTGCTTACAATATTATTTAATCCATTGAGGTCCGGTACTGTAGTTACTCGTATAATTTCAATTTCTTTGGGATTTATCGGTTTGCTGATAATTTTCATTTCTTGTAGGCACAGTTCTTTAGTAAAGTTTTCCTTAGATTCTATTTCTCGGATATTTTCTTTTATCATCATTTCAGTAAGTTTAGGCTTAATTTCCGTAAGTTTAGGTTTCGTTTCTGTAACTTTGCATTTCTTTTCTATCACTTTAGGTTTAGTTTCAGCGACTTTAAGTTGTGGCGTCTCATTTCTAATCAATTCCGCTGATTGGGGACACACATCTTCTTTCTTCTTGGGCTCAACAGCTCTTGGGGTTCCACTGACCTTTGCTACTGACTTCACTGGTTTAGAGTTGTTGATTACTAACGGTACTTCATCTAACCATTTCCTTACAATTCTCTGCTTATAATCTTCACTAACACATGACTTACAAGAGTTGGATCTAGTTAGGTCTATTTTGTTAGGTCGCGCGTTATTATCGCATCCTGGGCATCCTCCACAAACAGCAGTTTTTCGACTGTTCTCTTGTTTAAGACTAATCGCACTAAATCTGCGACCGCGTCGTGCGCAAGGGATGTCCCATCCTAGATCTATAGTGTGATACATATCTTCTTCAGGAATATCTGATAGTATAGGGATGAATCGTTTTGATGTCATCTTTTCTTTAGCAACAGACATTACTTCTCGAATTTTATTTAAAAATTCAATAGCTGCGGGAGGTGGGTCCTGGAATGATAAAAATATAAAATAAATAAATGTTCGAAAATATTCAAGACGTCAAAACATATAAATCATGCATTAATCTTACTTTGAGAAGTTCGGTTTCAAAAAAGACTGGATTGAAATATAATTTCTTCCTATACGAGGAGTCTCCATTTGAAGATGGCAGTTGTCGGTTTGCGATATAATTATTTTCCACAGAACAATCTACAATGGATAGTTCTGAATGTGGTGCTCGTTCCAGAGTATCGGGAGATGCAGAGCGTCTTTGGAAGCGTTCATTCATTCTTTCCGGTGAATTACCATTCCTTACTGATGGCCTGAGCGTCTTCTTTCTACGAGAGTGTACCATTGCTGATATCACTGAGTTGGCATTCAATTTCTGGAACTAAGAATTGCATTATGTTTACATTTGTATTTTTATGTATCATTAAGTATTTCATTTAACATGGTTTACTTGCAATACCAACCTTATGCATAGAATTATGAGTATGTGTATTATTGGGCGACGAATCGGGGGTGTCTTCGGTGCGTTCACTGCCATCAGAGAAGCCTCCATCGTGTAAAAAGTCACCGCCCATACCGTTCAGTTTCATCAATGGATTTGTTTTCAACATCTGAAACGATAATTATATTAGCAAAATGTAAAAGTAATTTTGTTATTCTGTATTTATTTGAAAAGAATTAGTCTCACCACATTACTCATATCAATTCGTGACTCAAGGGACCCGTTATCCGTAGACATACTGTTTGAATGATTTTGTTCCGGGTCCTTTTCACTTCGTTTCTGTCTTTGCTTGTAATGAACATAGAATATAATTCCAGCTGCATACACGAAGATCAGTAGAAGCACGCATACACCGATGGCCAGCGACTCCAGAACACTTAGTCCTTGATTCTGCGATGCTGATTCTGTTGTTACTAGTTCACCGGCGTGGAAGGGTATTGAACGCACATCTGTAAATGAGTCACATATTGGTATTCACATACTATTAGGCGATTAGTTGCATTAATTTTACACATAATCGCTCCAGTCGTAATGCTATGTGTGACTCACCAACCAAAGCGTTTTGGGTTGCGCCTGCGATGCGGAACGCTGCACAGCTAGCAGCAAGGTGCGAGGGAGTAGATGCCGAGCACAGCACATGAGCGGCCACCAATCGACCCTCCAGCCGAGCGTGTAGAGTCGGTGACCCACGCCACTGTCAAATAAATTGCAAAGATTTTTCACATCATTCCTTGTTCCAAAATGTTATAACGCGATCTAAAGATATAAAAAATTGCGTTAAGCTTTGCACCTTTATTTTCTCGGACCGCAACTTTAAGCTGATTAAATCAACAGTTATCAGGTGCAATTCGTTGCAGCATTTGTCACGAAGCAGACGTGAGTTTTGGTTACAAATCACTTGATAAATATAAAGCTTAAGGAAATAAAAAGTATGAATCGCCAAAAAAGTTCATGTACATTTGTTAACATAATGTCGAGCCTACTCGAGATTTACCTGCAGAAAGCAAAATGGAAATGCAAATCCATCTTTAACTTTATCACCATGAACAGATCTAAATGCGAAGTATTTGGACATATTATACAAAGCGCTCCTTTGACGCCTTCGTGTTTATCTGGGGCTGCATCGGGTCCGTATAGCATTTCAACACGCGCCTGTCCGAGGCAGACATATACTCGATTGATGGATCCAACAAACTGTAGCGTTTTGTCGAGACCGCCCAAAAATAAGTAAAATTGTGAGCACAAGATAATATCTTGATGATAATATATCCCGTTGCCGACCCGAGTAATATCAAGAAATTAAATTAATATTATATACGATAGTTTATTACGTCGCGATTGTTGTTAACGCGATGATCTTCTTCGTGTAATAATGCAATTAAAAATCTTAACGAAGACACTTCGATCGAAGCCGTCCAATCTACGTCAAAACTTCTGTTCTTGATAAACATTGAAATGTTTTATTTTAATTTCAATCTTGATATCGACATCACAGCTATAAAGATTGGGCGATGGAACTGGATTAATTCAATGTGTACATGTTAATTCCCTACGCAGTATGGACATTGGAAATATTGATTTCATTATCAGAATTGGCTCGTGCCTTTTTATTATATTACACATCGGACATGTTTTATGTATCTTATTTATTATGTTGCTCTTTATTTTAGATACCTAATAAGTATTGCGTCCAAATCGATTTTTATATCATGATTTAGATGAGTAGATGGTTCAGAAGAATTCGATTAGGTACTTTTCTCGAAAAAGTCACCATGGAAATAAAGCCGAGAATTTCTCCGAATGCCTAACATCATCCAGGTCATAACGATCCTGACCGGGTCTGTTAGAAACAAGTACTAGGAAAAAAGCTAGCAATACATATCTGTCAATTCTCAGTACATGGACAGTTCTTCAACATTAGAGATACAATCTGAGCTATGGAGCGACACCAGATGTCTCGGGATGCCGTTTTATCGTAGCCAAGTAGCCGTAACTTGTATTTCAGGAATATAAATGTTTTAATGTTGGGAAAGAAGATTTATAGCATGATAGATTAAATCTTTTACTCACAATAATTGTAGAAATGGTAATTGAAAGGTAAAATTGACATGATCGCAATATGGATTTGGATTTTAAAGTTGTTAGTCTCATTGATTCAGATTCCTTATCTTTTAATGTCTACTTAATAAAATCGTGAGCCCAAAATTAATTATGTTATTGCGACTTTGTACGTTCGCACCAATTAAAAGGACCACACAAAGATTTTTGCATAACATAAAAGTATTCATTTCGTTCACCGTAAAAATAATGCTGGAATATTTACTTGTTTTTAGCAGGTCACTTAGATTTTCTGTTTTTATTAAAATACGTACTTAGTGAAAAAGTGCTAATTTACTTTCTGGGGGTCTTCTTCCTAAGCACGAAATCCGTGGTCGAAGTCACGGACTTTCACACTCCGTATCACTAACGGATATGGAAGAATGAATGACAACACGATTTTTTGTCGTTACTCCCAATACGTATTTGCTAGTCTGAAAAATTTAATTGACACTTGTTTTGACGTATCAACTCCTTTTGGACGCGCCCGTGTCTTTCTAAAGATGTATAAGTGCGTAACGATTGTGAGTGGACCTATGAAAGACGAACTGAATGAAAAAGAATAGAATATAATGCTCTTTATTACGTACACCATATAAATTACAGATATTAATGTAAAAATTTCACAAATGGTGACACAATGAATGGGCGGGCTTAGCACTAAGCAGACGACCTTTGGATGGATTAAGAATGGGGAAAAAGAGACAATTCTGTAGTCTGAGATGTACCTACCATTAAGTACATAAAGCACGTACGAGTACAAATCTATATAAATAATAATTAATAATCATGATACAGGAGCAAAGAAAATAAATAACATAACATATTTCAAGATTACGTAGGTACATATCTAAGTACAAATTGTAGTTCTCTCCATGGATACCTACCTATATTTCATCAACAGAAGGTGCGAAATTCAATCTCATTTCTTGCAGTAACATTAGCGTTTAAAGTGAAGTCGTCCTTGGCTATCAAACGGACCGGTCTTCGGTCCGGCCAAAGATAAACATTTACGAGCTCGACGCGTGTGCATAACCGCGTTATGGATTTAGTATACCTGCCCCCACAGATGTTATCGCGTGCACTCTGAATGCAAGATGTGCCACGTTACTTTTTGCCCGAAAAGAAAGGTTGAGTTGAGGATGTATGAATTGTACCACCAGCTATGTACCCATATTATGCGAATAAATGTTTTGATTTGATTTGAAAGAAATATTGTTAGAATTTTAAAGTCAATCAATTGGGATAGCTAATTATTATGGAGAAAAACAAATGTTCTTTTGTTGTAGGTAATTAGATAATCCGTGATTCATGAATCCGAAGCCTGAAATTCCGTTTGATGGTCCAAATTACTTTGAACACAATTGGACATAAATTCGACTAGAAGAATAGTGGCAATTTATATCTTGATCATTACTCTAATCGTTCTCTCATTAATTTATCTATAGGCTATCTAGCCGTCGTTTGTCCCCGTGGTCTGTCCATCTATCACAATATTAATTCTGACATTGTCGCGGAAAATTGACTCGAGTGTTGTGTCCATTATGTCAGGTCACTGACCTCTATTAAACAAGTAATACCTAATACAGGTCAGTGTCTCAGGTGGACATAAAACCCTTTATTCATAAACGTTGCTTAAAGTTTAGTAGTGATTAGCGACTGTTTAACCATACATTTTTGACGTTTAAACGTCACCTAACTTTAATCATCGTTTATCAATAAACCCCAATAACCATAGGTGTAGAAGATAATTCAAGAAACCCCTTTCACGAATTATTTTGTACACCAATAAAGAGCTAAAGATAGATAGATCAGATAACATGTTTTAAAGCTCTGTAAAGAATCATAAACTTTTTTCGCCTTCTGCTTTATCCAAAAACATCAAGAGCAGAGCAGGTGTTTGTTTCGACCTGAGTTAATGAACACTAAACTTGTAGTCAACTTTCAACGTCAATGACAAAGTTAAAAGTGTGACAGATGGTAAGACAGATAGCTTCATCAATTTTATGAGACCTCTTACCAACTTTGGAGTGAAATGACCAAAACGCAACTACAGCAAGTGCAGATTTGTGAACCTTAAGGCATGTATATTAGAATCATGCTCAAAAATTAAACTACGAAAAATAGGTACCTACATAATACATATACCTACTGAGCGCTACTCAAACCAAGATTACTAAATCTAGGTACATTATGTAGATATACTTGAATATCATTTTCAGGTTATCAAGGAACTGAATTCCTGTAACGCTGACGTCGGTCAAGTACGTCGGTCGCGCGTGTGAATAATTATACATTATTTTCTATATAGCATATCGACGGTAAAAAGGAAGTAGGGCATAAGCGACATTTTGGTCAAAAATGAGTTATATATATGCCATCCTACGTAAAATTTTCCGCTATTTCGAATGCACTTACTCCCATGGCTCTACGATGACTTTTTGGCGTTTAAACTCTAGCAAAAAAAAATCATAAATGACAAAAATACGTCAGTTTTTCTAAAATTTTAAACTTTGAACGGCTCTCCTGAACGTTTCATTTGTTGTCACTTATACCCTATTTCCTCTTAACCGTCGATATATAGACGTCAGCGGCGCGTATGTTGGTACTAACCGTACGCGACCGACGACGTAAGCGTGACAGGAATTCAGGCCTAAAGTAAGTGGACAATTATTAAGTAATGAAAATATAATAATATATTTTCATTTTCAAGAAATATTATTTCTTAGGATATCTTGCAATTGGATCTCGTCATCCGTGTTCTCAACAAACTGCTCCACATCATATTGTTCTTGTTTACGATAAAGATCTCTGTAATGTAAACGCAGCGGTTGCTTAAGATTTTATAATTTTACCAAAATTTAATTATTTCCCGCTTAGAAGGTACACGTTTAATTTCGTCTTTATAAAGTTTCCAATAAATATGTGAAAATAATTGCCATATTTGATAAGTTTTATGAACATTTTACTGTTTCTGGTGTGTGCACAGATATTGTTGTTTTCTACTTGGGTGGTACGACGGACGAAAAGTTTGAGTCGAATGGGCTTCTGCGGCATTTTGGTCTTAGAAGATTTTAATTTTAATTCGATATTGCTGTTAATATGAACATATTAGGTTTTTATTCGATGTAGCTGTTAAATAACATAAAACCTAATAAGCCCTTATTAGGTTTTATTTTTTTATGTTTAAGTTTATAATATTGGTACTTAATGACTTCCATATCCAGTTTATCAACAACATTACGTTCTTCTATTCGTTTTGGGCTGATTGACGTTCATTTTTAATGTGTGTTACAGACAAAAGAAATAAGCCTAATAGCTTCTATATTTAGGCAATAGCTACCTATTATTAAAGAAAGAAAGAAAAAACGTTTATTCGCGGTGAACATGACGCAAAAAAAAAGAACAAATACAAAAAATAATAAAAGGTAGGGGGGAAACATGCATCACATTCATGCAAAACATTAAATTTATTGTGCATTTTGCACTATTGGGGCATTGTGTGATCTCCATCCAACAGAGCTGCAGAGTTAGGTACCTACATTATCTTGCGTAAGTGATCGCTCCCTATTCTCAAGCCCGACCTACTTATAATTCGCTTGCTGTGAATTGGGACACGGAAAAAAAAACAAGTGTTACCTGCAAAAAGGTGCTCCCCTCATCCCGGTACAGTCCAAAGGGGACGTCGTTGTCGACCAGGTCGCGGAGGTTGACCCATCCTGATGGGGACAGGTATTGAGCGCTCGTCACTGCGCATATCGCGTCCTCGACATCTAAAGAGAATTACGGAACTTTTAAAATTATTTGTGTAAGCAAATGTTTGTAAAAAACAGACGAACATTAAAAAAAATATTTTCGCCAATACAACCGTTCCGACCTCGCAAAAATGACTTGCAATTTTCGAATGCAGTTTGACTTCGCTACGATTTTATTATAAGACTAGCTGCGCCCCGCGGTTTCACTCGCGTAAGTTTCGATTTAGGGGGATGAAAAATAGATGTTGGCCGATTCTCATAGATGCCGGATAAGCACAAAAAATTTCATCAAAATCGGTCAAGCCGTTTCGGAGGAGTATGGCAACGAAAACTGTGACACGAGAATTTTATATATTAGATTTATTATATTGATTTTATGATGTGTGACCTCCAAGAAGGAGTTTGAAGGTCTCGCTGATTCATTTTGTTAACTTTAGGTAATATTATGAAATTATAATAAACTATCAATAATCCAATGTAAAGATCAGCATTATCGAAGGTTAAATAAACAAAAACAGATCAACAAAATTTTTTACTAAAAGTTCAAATACAGCTTTGTCGAACGTCTAGTGTGTAATTTCGACTGGCCTCTCGTATCCGATATGGTCTAGTGGCTAGGATACCTGGCTCTCACCCAGGAGGCTCGGGTTCGATTCCCGGTATCGGAAATATTTTTATGTGTACCTATATTTTTTTTATTTGTTAATTATTTGTAAATCATTGCGATATTATTTGACTTACCAGTAAAAATGATTTCCTTTGACGGGTAAATGATTTGTCCTTTGAGAGGTAAGTAAACAAAAGGGATTTGTGGTTTGGTCGCGCCACGACCGAAGCTGGCCATCAGACATTCTGAAAATGAGAAAACTAAATTAATTCAAGTAGTTTATCCAACAATTTAAAATAATTTATTTACGAGTATCTAGACAACAATGATCCATACTTAATAATAATTATGTTAGCTAGGTAGGTACAAAAATCTTAAGCTATGTTAGTGTGCTCACTGAAAAACAAAAAAAAAACAGACAAATAATAATTATAGTTAATTTGTACCACAATAATGTAAAGCTAATGTAGTTTCTACAATAACTGCCTAAGGGATTCATCACGAAGGCAAATGACAGATCACCATTCAAGTTCAACCATTGCATTGACCCCATTTCGTTGACCCTTTCTTATTGTCAATGCAAACCGCGTTATGACATTGTTCCTGTAATTTATCTCAACAGGACTTAACCTTGGACCCCAGCGTAGGTATGTACCTCTACCTACATCTTAATATATCATTAGTTCCATTGTGATAAGTTGAACTATACCTAATAGACGTGAGTTTATGATCTCTGCATTCAGGGGGCTACAGGACCTAAACGCAATAAACGCAAATGCCTTACCTCTTTACTTATATAAACGTTGTATGGCGTCTGTATAGTTACACAACGCTTTGTCTTCTTCTTTTGAAAATCAAATTACTGACGACTGAAAGAGAGAAATCGGTGTGTAACTATTCATCTGATATAATACGTTTATTAGTAGTAAGGGGGGATCAGACCGGAATAAATCAAAAGTATTATGATCGACTACAGTAAACAAAACCAGAAAAATATAATATGGTATTCTTCAGGATATATGGTATCTAGGTAGATAGTGTGTTGAAAACATAATACAACTAATTTGATATGATAGAAAAAAATCATGAAGATACCTACCTCTAAAAACTTTCTTTTTACAATAAAAACCATACTAATATACACACAATCATTCAGATTTTTTGTCAGATCATTCTTCAAGCAACATATTAAAGTACAAGTGTTTTAATGTTTTAGTCCAAACAATAGATTTTCTTGTAAATAGATAATTGCTTCATATTTTGCAATAAACTAGCAGCGTTGTGTCATCGCGCTTCTCTTTCTTTTCTATGCAGTCCGACAGTGACAGCGCTTTAGGTCATGTAGTCCCCTTCAACGGTCTTAGTTAGTTTGAAATCCTGCATTATTACATACCACCTACATAATACATCCCATGGGGGTAAGCAGAACCTACAGAACGCCACCTGCTACGATCCATAGGTACAGACGCCAGCACATCTAGCTACTACAATCTGTCAAATTTCTTTGATAGATTTTCAACTTTATCGCTAAAGCATAAGGTTCAAAGTTGATTGGGAAAATTTGACAGTTTAGGGTAGGTTGATGTGCTGGCGTCTGTACATTGGATACTCTTTTTGCCTCGTTTATGTTCATCCATTTGCACTGCACACTATAATTTTGAGAGTTCAACAAAATTCATTCCGTTATTTACGCTGTTGAGCAGACAATTTTTCGAACATTATGAAGTAATGGATTAGCAATATTCTTCAAAATGATTCGTTTATGATTGATAGTGTGTTACGCTATTAGGGTAGAGGTACCTACTCTGCACCAGCCAACTGCATTACTTTATAAGGTATATCTATTCATACACGAAATCTCCTAAGAGCACACTTGCCGAAATTTATCCATACAAATTTCGGGAGAGTATTACTCCACTGTTTGACATTGTACATCCAAAGTTAAACATTAACAGCCTTTTTATAAAAATCTCGCTAATCACTGATTAGTTAGTATACCTACTTACTGTTTAGCTTAGGTACCATTTAGTAGTTCAATTTTTTTTTTTTATTAGCCTATACTGTCCCACTGCTGGGCAAAGGCCTCCCCCAAGTCCTTCCAGGAACTCCTTTCCCGCGGAAAGTTCTAGTTCAATTAAAGTTAATTAATTTAATTAAAGTTTTAGTTCAATTATTAACTTTATATAGAAAAGCTAGTTATCAGATGATTAAGTAGTAGTGAAACGAAATAGTGGTGACATTATGCGTTCGGCACAGATTATACTTAATCAAAATACCCACCTACCTATTTCACAAAAAAACTGAATTTTTTGAATAAACTTGTCAAAACTACGATTTTTTATCTGTCGTGATTTTAGCAGTTAAAAGTCAGAAATTTCATCGGATAACATTTGATTATGAATGAAATAATTTATTATGTTTAAATCTTTGTGTTTGCGATGGTAGCAATGAAAATAATAAGCTTCAATAATTGGAGTAAACAGGAAAAGCTATTTATCTCTGAATTTATATCTACTTACTAATATAAACTAACCGAATTCATCTTAAAGTTGAGTAATGTTAATTATCGACTACTGCCGATAATAGCTATGTATTTTCATGCCCATAATTATGCTTGATAACTTGAATTTGTTCTTTTAGAAATGTCAGTGGGTACTTGTCTGGTACTTGTGTCTCTAATATATTACTTCCTACTGCTTTTGTAACGGAGTTTCAATGTCTTTTAATAACAATAATTATACTTGTTTACAGGTACAAGTTTGACTGCTGCTATGAAAGCCACTATTATCACCTAGCACCAATACTATTCAACCTCGCAAAGACGGCGAGGGAGGAGACCATGCTATGTGAAAAAGATGAGAAATGAGAGTGGCAGGTGAAAAAAATGGCACCCTTGTCTGTGGGGGAAGATTATTGGAAAACAAAAACAATAAAGAACAAAAATGTAGAACTTAAAACTGCCGTCAAAAGATAACACATGGGCACATGGGATAACACATTTGATATTCACTATCTGTGATGAGCTTCTTCACGAACTCATTCTCTTCAAACGTACTGAGCACCTACTGAGCCACCTCATTGAGCTTTCCATATAAATCCTTTCATCATGTGTATTCTCGAAGCGGACGAGCTTTGCAGGTCTTCCTTCTTCTACCTCCCGCCGGCGTTTCAAAATTATTCTACGACGTCGTTTTGGAAATCCAGTAAAATATTGTCGAAATGCATATTTACGCACTACTTATTCGATATTATGAACAAAATAACCGCGAAGCATCTAGGTATTCGTAATCGGTTCGGTAATCGATCAGCTGATTCAAATAAAATCGGCCATCTTGCCTCTTAACAGTGCTCCGGTGGTGTTATTTTTACAGCTACTAATCAACTACTCACAGAGCAACTACTTAAGCAAAACCGCTTAGGGCATGCCTTACAATCTTACTCGTAGAAACCCTGCAACAGCATTGTGATAACCCAACTTATTACAGATGACATGTACAAAAGATATATTTCCAGCTAGTTATTAGCTTTACAATTTCGTAGTATAATAATCTGTTAGTTTAGTATTGTAAAACCAGAGGCGCTAGTGTGGCGTATAATATAGGAAAATAAAAAATATTCAAAATATAATACTACACTAAGGTTTACAATGTTCTCCCTAAATAAATGGTATAATATTAGTAGTACTGTTAAGAATGTGTTGCCATAATTAATTCATTATTTGATACATAGAAGTTTGATTAGTTCTATTATTGGAGATAAGCAAAGAGTGTTTATTGTAAATATAGGGTTCGTTAGAATAAATTAAATATAAACATACGTGTCCATGATGATAAGTCATTTTTGCAGAAAAAAAATTTGAAATAAAAAGATTTTACATACTTTGGCAAGAATTTAGAGATATTTAAATATATGCCCTGGCAGCACTGGCAAGTAATAAACAAAAATGGCTGTTGTTGTTTTGATGTCGTTCTGCTGTGAATGCTGTGATCGTTCGTTGTACCTATATCCCCCTTACTAATAAACATTGTGTATCGTCTGTATAGTTACACAACGCTTTGTCTTCTGTCGAAAATCAAATTACTGACGACTGAAAGGGAGAAATCGGTGTGTAACTCGTCTGATATAATACGTTTATTAGTAAGGGGGTGTGTAATTTAAATAAAATCTAAATATGTTGTAGTAAACAGATTTTGAATACTTATATCGGTATAATTTTATTATCTCTGTTATAGAAAACAATTGGACCATGAATGGATCTAGGTCGCGCGATTATAATACTGACACGGATGTAGTTTAGTATTTTAATCGCAGAGGGCGCTTTTTTAATCTGTTATCGTTCAAATCGCGCAAGATGGCTCTCTATTTCCGTATATACAAAGTACTCTTTGGCTTAGGGTCAGTTCACTCCGAGACGCGACGCGACGATACTGGGCCAGTGATCAGCGCTGCGTGGTGCTACGTATTCTGAATTCTCACAATGAAATGTGTATCTTTTCGTGTAGTAAATAAAGTTATATTTTGAGTCGCTCTATTAAAATGTGCGCGCATCGTCGCGTCGCGTCGCGTCTCGGTGTGAACTGACCCTCAGCGCTAAATAGCGTTTATGAATAAGAATTGTGCTAATCAGTTGCTTGGCAATTGATTAAAATTTAAGAGGCGTTTATAAATAAGACTGTATAAGTATCGTTTTGTCTTATCATGCATTAATTTTGTGGGTGCGGACAAAGAATATTAAAAAAATATCAGCTGTTCCCGACATTTATGTTCGCATAACTCGTCAAAATGTATGGAACAGCAGATTATTTTTAGCGATTTCTCATTTTGTCCTTTAAGTAGTAAAAGTTGTTCGTAATGCAATGACCCCTTCAAATATTTCATGTATGAAACCTTATATTTACTATTTCATTAAAAAGTAATCTAGATAGTCAAGACCTTCACAGTTTGGTTTACCTACTTGATAATTTATTTATTTGTTTATTTCAGGCGACGCAGGCCCTTCAGGCACTTCACTAGCTAACTCTATACCTAATACCTACACATCTCTCCCGACTGAGGGCTAAAATATAGTTCTTAGACAAAATCAGATACCCTTTGAGATGATGGATGACTCATTGCAGCCAAGTGTTTCTTGTTCTTGTGAGTACGCACGACGACATAGAAGCTTAGGTATACATTTCCAGTATAAGCTGAATTCTCATTGTTACGAAAAGCCCATACAATGCGAGGTCCAGCTAAAACTGGAAATAAATAGCTTGATAAATGTTGTCGTGTGTACCTACTTACTTTTGTAAATATCGAGAAGTTTCATTAATGACCCAATCAATTTAACTGACATTTTGATTAGTGGTCATTGAAATAAAACATAGTCACACGTCAGAGGAGCCATTCATCTATAAAAGAATGTCACAATCTAATCTCAGTTTCAATCTGGTCAAAAATACCGCTAATTTACCTACATTATTGATATTGATTCTCACCGATATGAGATTACGACTACATTTCAAACGTTGTTTATTACGAGAATTGGCCATCTGAGGGGCAATTCTCGCAATTTTAAGAACGTCAAACGTCAACGTCTGATCTGTCTCAATTTGTCAAAAATAGTTATAGTCGGACTTTTAATTAGCTGCAGTAAAATTACAGCTTATGAGTTACTTAAATGACTGAAATTGGCGTCTTGTTTTTTCGCGGACATCAACCAAACCTTGTTTATCTAGTACAGAATAGTGTAACAAACGAAACTTAAGTACTTGACATGCATATATCTCTAAATGCAGTCTGAAATGAGTTATTAAGAAGTGTCATTTTACTGCATCTAATTAAAAGTCGGAGTATAGGTAAGGCTTGTACCTACCTACCTCGAATTTCCTTACAGTTTTGACAAGTTTTTGACATCGATTATCGCGATGAGATTGCGACTAGATTCTGAACGTTTTTAATTACGTAATCTACTATCGATTCTTTACTTTGTACACTTACCGTCAATATGATTGACACAGACGTGCTGATCCTCCCTGTAGGTAGGAGTGTCTCGGCGACATTGACATCGACAGCCGCTGTCGTCAGCTTCGATGGCTGCTAGTGCTGTGCCGTGAGACACCTCCATGCAGCGAGTGGGGCCGCAGTCTGACCCTGGAAAGATGGATAAGGTCGTTTTTTTATCAACACTTATTATCACGTCTCTTGGTGTTTAGCGGTTAGCTGTAACCATTACGGCAAGGCTCGCGGGTTCGATTCCACAGCGAGTACAGGCCCTATTTTTAACGCCCGTGTTCTGTGTCTTGTGATTGTGAGAGTTTTGTACGAAGCCAACGTGAACAAGGACTAAACATTGTTAAGAGAAACTTACCCGTAAGAGAAAAATAATCGCCACTGGCAGACCTGGTGATGTTCGCCAGCGCCACCTCTTCGCCGGGGCTAGAAGCTCTTGCCGCGCTGGCCGCCAAGATGAGAATCAACAGTCGCGCCATCTCGCGCTCCAATATTGACCCAATTCTGAGATTAGCTTTGTTTGTCATTTTGTTTTTATCCGCCAGATGGCGTTGTTTTGAAGAGATTGGTTGTTTTCGCCCATTCCTTGAACAGCTGTTTTCCTCATCATCTGGAAAAATAAAAAGATAAGCATTCAATCACATGTTAGTGGTATAAACTCAAATTAATTATACGACCTTTACAAATTATAATAAAAAAGCAAAAAATGCTAAAATTTATGTAAAATAAGTGTATTCATGATTAATGTTAGAAACATTTATAAATTAACGCGAGAGAGAAAATATCACGACCGAATAGTTTAAACGCTTTCGAAATCGTAGTATCGAAATATTAATTATTCATACGAACTCGGAAATTAAATAAAACCAGTTCCACGACACCGAAATTACAGTTTTCGCTAAAATCTACTTTTACCTCTAGCTTAGAAAAATACATTGAAACTTTTACAAAATATCTGCTTAGCTATGCAACAACTTTCAATTCATGAACCTAACTTGCATCCTTTATATTTTTTAAAACGATTGGGCCTAACTTGGGCCTCATTAAAATTATGGAGAACTGGGGGCCTAAAAAGGTCAATTTGGCAGAATCATAAAACAATTCATAGCGCATTCATTCCGCTAGTTAGTCATCTATTAAGAGACAAATAAATTACTTGTCATTTTACGTACCAAACCGTTGGTAAAAACCTGATCCATGGTTTCTAAATACCTTCTAAATAACGACACGTGCCTTCTAATTAAAAAACTGTTTACTTATAGTTAAAAGGTTTTTTTCTGTAAGTACGTATTTTAAAGATAATCTCAAAGAGACATCCTCAGGACACAGAAAACTATAAACAATAGTGTGAGCTGAATTGATTCATTTGCAACTATTAGGCACCTAACTGCATTTTTTTTTGTAGTGGTTCTTGGTAGATAAGCGATAAATCGGAAAGTGAAACCAGTGACAGAAAGGTTAAAAACGAATCCTTGACTTGGTATGGATATAGGCGAACGAAAGGTATACAAAGGGTAGGTAATTATGAGAGAAAGAAATATTAAAGAAGAGAAGATATATATTGTAGGGATGATGATTCCTATATCAACGATAAGGAGACAAGTGATTGGGGAGCATTTGAAAAGGAAGGAAGAAAAAAAAAAAGATTGCGCCGACACCAAGTAACAGCAGACAAGACAATTTATACAAGAAACGATATATAATAATACACTAACTTTTCACACAAGAAAAAAATATGTATGCATCTAAATACTACTTACTTACTAGATTATTAACTAGTACCTACCGCTCTTCATGAGTTCGTGTATCAACAGACTATTAAGATTATCTTGCATTTTTCATGATAAGTAAATTGTATTCTTTTTGAGAAATAAATGACTAACAAAAAGTAAAGCATTACTTAATTTAAATTAGTTTAATAATTTAACGTTTTTTTACCAATTCAAACAAAGCCACTGAGGCTTGTGCACAAACTCAAAATTATAAGTTTAAAATTTATCGCCATTTTAAACTGCAGCCAACAAAGGGTCAAGCCTTTACCATATTATGGTATTCGAATATCATTACTCACTCTAAAACGGACATAATCAATAGAGTTGTTCGCGCGTTATAGTCGCGTAGGTGTGAATTGTCTTCGCCACCAAATTTATGGGAGGTCATGGGTTAACCACCGTCCTAACGTTCTATATGACCAGTTTATTTTGAGCTATGGTCAAATACGGAACTAGTATTGAAAGTTCTGAGTTTATTCAAGCGCTGACTTTGGTCTTAGCAAGCAGCGCCACCAGAGGCTCTCAAGATATCCTGGTTTTTATTGTTTTGTGGCCCAGGGCGTTGTCTTAAGTTTCGGGCCTCCGGGCCTTTGACAAAGTAGCCGATTGTCGGTAGTCTGACTAATTGCTTGTTATTAGTTTTATTGTTCCGATGATGGGAGTCAACTTCCGAACATTTGCATATCTAAATGATGCTTGATTTATACAATGGAGTTTAGAGATTTTCTATGGCCATTTGTTATGAACACGTTGTGTTAAGTATGATAGATTTGTTAAGAAGTTATCTAAAATCTTGTGCTACTGTGAGTGCTACCTGTTGCATTGTTTTTCGTAGGTAGAGCAACATTGGAATGGAATGTTGCTTTTATTAATTGTGACTGTATTCTAGTTCATAATTTGAGATTGAGTTTGTTTAATATTATTACAATTTTGCCCTTATTACCTTTCGAAACTTTTTTTCTAGAATGTTATTTGTTTATTTGTTGAACTCGATGTAACGCTTGTCGTTTTTAGAAATATTGCCTCTCCGAAATAACGAGCCAATGCATGCTTAGCAAGATTTATGAACATAACTAAAAAGGTTTCTAATAAGTACTTCATATTAAATAATGAATTAATGATATACACTCAACAAGTGTCTTGATCTTCTCTAATCCAATTAGACAAAGCGCTGTCGGCAACTTTATATCATAATCCAATCAATCAAGTTGAACCGATAAATCCCTGTCACGACATTACTTCCGCTAATTATCACTTTCTTACTAGTAATGCAATAATTTGTGTATGAAAGAGCCGACTGAACGCTTCGGTGAGAGTTCATAGAGGTCATTAGATAGATTATACAAAAATATTCCAACTGGTCACAAGCCAGAAGACCCGGTACAATCAATAAGCAAGTTCGGCCTCTTACCTACATCTCGACACCACAGATAAGTTTCACGCAGTAAAAAACGAGAGTATACCGGGGTTTTATATGATTTAGAGAACTTGGAAAATGATTAGTCTGTGGCGCGAGCCAATCTCGGAATCGATAACGCACGCAAATAAACAGTCTAATAATATACTTACTTTGCTTTGCTCTTTAACAACATGTCGATATGTAAAATGGTTATAAATGGCTCGAATTTCCAAAGTTCACAATATAATATTAATATAGCTCTTAGTCAAATTGAAATTCATCATCTGCATCCGAAGCCTAGGGAACTGTTCCGCCTTATTTTAAAGTAGTGTGACTAAATGGAGATAAATTAGCATAAAATCTGTCATTAGGGAGGAATTTGTCTAAGCATCATTAAACTTTGGAAAGTGGGCTGTTATTTGGGTCAGAACTTGATAAAGATTATCCACCGTATTTTATAGCGTATCTGTTAGATGCTTATCACTATCAGCCAAACTCTACTGATGTACCTTTAGTAAATCTATACTTTACAAATGATTTACAACAAGACCACGTATCTAAGGTAGGTTTGGCTTGCTCCAGGCAAATAGGGCTAGTACACACTGTCGTTGAAAGCAACACGTTCCCGCCTAACCAAGCCCACGTGCCCTTGATAGCGAGGATGCTAGTTACTCTTGTACGCCCTTTACTTCTAACTAGGCAGGTTTTTGCCTTTAGGTGTTATTTAACGTAATGACTACGAGTTCAAAAAAATAGAAGGGGATATCTACGAGTATGTATAGTGTAGTAATTTTGTTCGGTTTATTTGTCATTGTTTATAGTGGGTTTTCCTAGACCAATCACTAAACGAAATGTCAAAGAGAATGATGTGTGAAATAGCAACACTCAGAGCAGAGAAAACACATGATTGTTTGCTCATTCTCCGTCTTCCGCAATTTAGACTTATTGCGGTAGTGACCTCTCTACCAGAAATATCAAACATTGTCCCACAATTCAACCATCAACAAGCTTAATATCAATATTTCAATAAACGTAACGACCTCTATAATATAACACTTTATTAACAAAAAGTACGATGCTACCGATATGCCATCAATATTCATCCAACGTTTTATGGACAGCAAATGGGCAGCCATAAAGAATGATGGCTATAATCTCTCATATCGGAGGAATGCCTACCATCACAATATAACACAAGATATATTTAGCCCAATCAAATAATAGAAAGATACATTTGATCTATTAATTTACGTTTTCTAAACACCTGTAGTGCGATTAAGAAGAGCTATTGCCATAAACCAAACGGGACGAGTAACGGCAGGTTCACAAAGGTCGGAGCTAAAGCCATACGGAATAATAAAAATAATTACCTACTTAACACCACTGGTGGTTCCGCAGGTATTCTCATGTTCGTAGAAAACCGTTAAGAAATTGGTAAAGCGATTGATTACTTTTTTGCCAGAGTCGAGGTTAATTCTCGATATTCAGGTTCCATTAAAAATGTCTGTCTGACTGACATTCTGTTTGTTGTTTAATTGTTCCTGATTGTTATCTACTCAGAAAGTTCTTTTTGCTATTGTGTGTGAATGAAAGCTAACAATTATGAAGCCTGCGTTTACTAAATTATTTTGTATTTTTCGTGATACGAACAAACAAGTTAAAGTTGGTTATTGCACTTGTGCCATCGAACGTCATTTTTGTAGAGGTCATAATGTTATGTCTAATAGCGACCCAATGTCATGGCCTTTTATGGATACATACATAAGGATACATCTCCCCAAGATACAGCCAAATACCTAGTTTGGGGGTCACCGTCCAATCTATTTTTGTACAATATGATTAATGAATTAACAAATAAAAAGTTGCTTAGGTTAAAATAGCACTCGATATTAGAATCATATTATTATTAGTTCACATTACGTAGTCCGCAGTTATCACGATATAGTCCAAAAATCCTACTAAGATCCAATATACAGTTTTGAAAATATTATTACCATTAAAACAAATAACTCTACCATGATCCAAATATAGTAAAATAAAGATCTGAAGGCCAATTCTCGTAATTTAAAACGTTCAAAATCTAGTCGCAGTCTCATCTCAGCGACAAACAAATGTCAAACACTTGTCAAAATGTATGGAAATTAGAGGTATTTTTGACAGATTGAGACTGAGATCAGACTGTGAACGTTCTTAAAATTACGAGAATTGCCCCTCAGATCCAAAAAAAAACACCAAATAACGCCACCTAATCTTTTAGCCACGCTTTCTCTTGGTGACACATCGACAGTGCGAAATGTATAGGAGACACCAATGATACAAACAGTGATGTAACAATAACAGAAGGAAGAGAAGACAATGATACCCAATTTTTAAAATGGTAATAACAAAAATGACCAATCAGTAAACATTGACGTTTATTTGGGAAAATAATGATAGCAGCATTCGTAGTGATAAAGTAGTAAGTAGTTTTGTAATCTTGATATAAATTATTATTATCGCAACAATAACCCACGGATTCTTAGGCAGACTCAGGCAGGAAGCGAATGGACATATTCCAAACGATAAATTGCAAAATATTCCAACACATGAAGCATTTTTTCAGCTAAAGCCGAACCGCCGAGCCGGTTGGTTACTCATTGCACAAAAGGACGTCCAAGGGAAAAAATTTCAACATTCTTAAGAAATGCAGCGTGGTTTTAATACAAGTATGTAATTAAATGACAATCTCAATTTTGCGGTACACTTTCATTTTCTTAAACAGTTCACCTTCTACCAGATGAACATTCTTTCACTTAGCAGGGTCGATTGTGTAAAAGATAAAAAAAATTGTGCCTACAAGTAATCTGTTTTAAAAATCAGTTCGAAAATTTTTGTATCGTCTTTCCTAATACCTTTTCCGTTACGTCGCTTGTAAACTTTTTAATACTGAGCAATTATTTTACGACATTTTCATATCATTGCCACCTAACCTTGATCAGTTTCTCACGCTTTGATTTGGATATAACTAGAATACAACTTCACACCTCAAATCACAGTAATAAAATAATACGAAAATTATTTTACTGTCCGAATTTCACAAGTCAAAAAGCACTGATTGATTCTATTATTGTGGATTAAAAAATAATGGACGCTATCAGATGATCATTCAAAGAGAAACAAATTGAAAACGGCCAGCTCAAGAATAATCAGGAAGAACTAGGTAAAAGTAAAAGCTTTGACATCACTAAACCTATTTTAAAATTCAAGTTATAAGCGAGATCCATTTTGTTCGATCATCAACGAAATCGTCCCAAACCAACTTCTTCAACATTACACGTAATTATATTTCATGGCTTCTAATATAATCAAATCGCATTTTCATTAATAACGATTATGATTATCAAACATATTACATGAATTTCAATGTTGCTACATCTTCATTTCTTCCGTATTTGAGTTCAAGAAAATATTACTGCCTTACGCAACTAGGTGTTGCAACTTTGTATATTTTGCTATATTACTGTTAACTAGTTATAATATGATTATATAAGTATAATTGGTGTCATCGTCACATCCGTCCTAAAATTCAAAACTGTAAAATTAGATTAGAGGGTCATCTTTTTTATTTCCTCATGGTGTTAACTTTTCGTCTCATCCCTGATTTGCTTCAACTTTGTTTATAACGATTCTACTATTTCTTTAAAAGCTTTACTGTAACAAACACGAGCTTACTTTGAATACGGAGGGCAATAAGAGTAGCGCTCAAAGAAACGATGAGTGGAAGAATATGTGAAAGATGATATTGCTAGAAAAGGCGTGACTACCGTGATCTTTTGTCTGTTCTGTGGTGATGACGACTAACAGAGAATTATGGAACAAAAATACACGTTGCGCCGATTCCAAATAAATTGAAATAAGGGCAGAAGAATGATAGTCTATAACGTCGATACTTTGATATTTAAGCGGAAGTTTGTAAAAAAGGGCTAAAGATAGCTTTGGCCCTATTTTCCAAACTTCCGCTTTAGTGCCTTCACGAAAAAAATTCTTAGCTCTATTCATTGCGGCAGGTCCAGACGGAGATGGCAGAATGAGTTAGATTATTTTAATAACGATTGGTCCTTGGTAGCTCTGGACAGAGAGAGGTGGAAAGAGATTAGGAAGGCTTTTGCCCAGCAGTGGGACATTAATGGCTTAAGTATATAAAAATAAAAATAATCATACTAAGACAGAGCTATGGATTGTACATAATGTGAACTAGGCGCAAAGGACTTGAAAGATACTTAAATTTTCAAAACAAATTCACTAGCATCTGAGAATCATAACATTGTTGTTGTTTGTATTATGTTGCTAACCTGCAGCGTACAATAGTCTTTTGTGTTTTGTTACCATACGAAGGTATTGCTCATAGAAGATCGACTTAAGACGACGATAAGTACATTTTGTCTCATAAACAAGCAATTTTGTCATTCTGATTCAATATTGTTATTACACATACTTGTTGATGCACCAAATGAAACGGCTTAAATAATCATAAAAAAATTAAAGTCCTTATTTAATTCAACCATCTTCGCCCTCGACTTGGTCTACTTCAAAATTTTCGTGTAGTCGATTATTTCCGATTGAAAGATTTCCATGAAAAGAAGTTGTTGCCATATTTGAACCCGCAGTTCTAAGCAATGCTAAATCTTCGGGCCATCTTGTTATTATTCATTTATCAGCAATAAGTCAGTTGTCAAAATTCTAAACGAAAGATTAGTTAATTACAAATTTTATCAAATCAATTACAAACAACCTACATACAACCATTACCTAATCGTCGATATCGAACTCAACAAACCATTAAATTCTATTCAACTCTTAATACTTACAAATTGCTTATCAAGGCAATAATTACGTTCATATTACGTACGTAATGTTTCGTTAATTTACAAGCTCACATAAACTTGTGAACACAAGGTGTTGATCGAGTTAAGTCAGATATGGTATAATTGTGACATAATAACGAAGAAAGTAGTGCAGTCGTTACTTATATATTGCTGAGAACGGGGGCAGTAGGTACTCGTATATGTGGACATTGCACCAATGATGGCGGGTCAAGTTAGGTTACAATCAGTAATATTGGTACATTTTTTAGTCTACTTAAATTTTTTATAATACATTTGTATAGAACATGGGCCTATTTATCGTAGGTAATGTAATGCTGGCTACATCAACACAGGAATGTGATTTGTTTGCCGCGTGATGGATAGACGTTTGTCGTCCATGTTTAAGGTTCTATGAGATGATGGACCGATAGACGAGATTTTTTTCTGTGTCAATATTATTTGATTGTGGTTTGTTAGTTAATTTGTATATTATTTCTTCTTTATTGTAAATATGTATGAATAACTTAGATCTGGGTCTGTAATGTCGTGCATGTTTTTACCAAATAAATAAATTAATCAATGTGCCCTAAAAAAGAAAATTAATATTAAGATAACGGCTTTGAACTATAATTACAGACAGAATATGAGTAAAAATACCTAAGCAAGAAAGTGATTTTAGAATGATAAATAAATAAAGTATACATCCACTCTCTTCAATAAATCAGTCGTCAGATTAGCATAAAACAAGTTAATTTCAAACATACAAAAAGCTAATTTTAAATCGTACAAAAAATTAACTTGTTTACATATTATGGGAGCCTTTACATCTCTAATTTCGTGTTTGAATTATCTTAAGCCATGGCTTACCGTAGCGGGCACATCTGAGGGCCTAAAGTGTATATTAATCAATATAATCTTTAGAGAAATTCACTTCAACGCCCTCCGTACTAACCATTAATTTAAAAAATCGTGTTCAATATCATCGAGTGTATATGTGCCTGATATCACACGTGGGCATTATAATTAAAAAACGATTAAAAAACATGCAGTTTCTTTCCTAAAACCAATTTGATACCATCAGATTTCTAGCTCCCCAAATCAATAATGGCCCAGTGATTTCTAAATTATTAATTACGAAAACTTATTAATACATGTCTGATTAAATGACCGCGTAATTATTAATAATGAATGTTAATTGACTAATAAATCATTGATTTGTATGGGTAAGCTATTAACAGGGTGTGGCCACGCCGGCGCATCAAAATATTAAGACTTTATTTTTGGCATAATAAAAACGCTAAGTACTCAATAAAATTGTATTGAAACTCTACGTTACGCCAAGGCAAGGCTAGATATTTTATGAGTAAATTAATCTTTGGTTAGTCTCTAAAAGAGCAAATGGGCAAATACTCTTTTAAAATATCACCAGTGTCATATTTTTACAAGAAATTATTCCAAACCACGCCTGTCTCATGTTTGGACCAATCTTTTAAACTTATGCGTGTACTGTTTGAATATTTATCACCTCCTACTTAGAACATCTTTATAGCAAATCATTATTTCGCCTACCAAATAATGATTTGCTATAAAAATGTTCCTAAAGCTGCAGCTTTGTGATTACTGGATTTACACCATACCTGTTCTGATCTAGGCTTACTTTGTTACCATCGTCGATGACAAGTTCCTCTCTATACACATTCCTATCTAACAGCATTTAAATATTACCAGCGAAACTAAATTATTTTGGTAAACTACCGAACGTCCATAAGATCAAATCATTCATAACTATAAATATTTTTTTTTGTCAGTTCTTCATTCGATTGGTATTAATCTGCAGCGGCAATATTTATTGTCGCTTCTGATGGATGTTGAGTTCAACACATGACACTTAATAAATGGTTAATAAACGAAGATATACAAGATAAAAGTCAAATCAATCAGATCCGACATGACAGAATCACAGTTGGGCTGCCAAACGGTGACAAGCGATCTTGGGGCTCTTATTAGGGCTTATACACACTGCCCAAGTCGCAACGGCAACGCCCGCAAGCGACATTGATTGATTGCTTTATGACAGAGTTGTCTTTGCAATCCATTTTCCTTTTTTAATAGCTTGATCAAATGGACTTCGTTGGGGTGGGTACCTTTTAAGTATAAATAATTCAATTTTAATAGCAAAATGCTTTCTTTTAAAAAGCTTGTGGTGTTTTGAGTAGGTACCTCGACTGGTCTGTAGGAATCGAAAACCTCTTTTTTGGAGTCTATTTAGAATAATTGAGCACTTACCAAATAAAACTCTTTTTTGGTGCGTTACGATGCTACACAACGTAGCGTTGCCCTGCGGCTACATTGACCTGTGCGCACGGGCCGGGCCCTTACACTATTTAAAAACTGTAGAACATGAATAAAACATGAGCTATTAAGAAGCACCGATGGCCGAACTGACAAGTTAAGTATAATCTCAACTTTACGACTATAGGTAGTCTGTTTATATCAAGACTGTCCACGCGCTTACAGAACAACTCCCATTTGTCAAATACAGATAGTTAAAATAATTTAGAATAACGGTTGTACGAGTATGTAAGAGAATCAGTAAAGTTTGATAACATCGAGGTAATAAAAGTGGTTGTCAGGTAAACAGAGTTTTATGTGGCCTTACTGCTGAACTGTGTTTGTAGGGGCTTCAGAACTAAAATGCTAATCAGTAATTCCTTTCCTTTCTTCTCAGAGTAGTCATAGGAAAAGCAGACTTCATCTAGTTTTTTTTTTTTTATATGATGTAAAAATGTTTGTTCAAACCTGCTTACTGAAGTAAAATCATTTATCATTTTGTAAGTAGGCCTACATTTTAGAGTAAGCATGCGTAGGGGCACGCGTCGTAGGCGCCGGCAAAAACGCGCCAAAATTGCGTACGCCGCTATTTACAAACCACATAGATGACATAAAAGTTACTTGAAACCTGGCGTCATGATTTAAATCTTCACTAATTTTGATTTTTGTCTTTCATTAGACTCTTTATTTGATGGTAATTTGTTTTTGTCTGTTTTTATTGATACATCATTATTATTTTACTACAACATTACCATTATCATCATTATTATTATTTTACGACAACATCCTTTCCGTTCAACCAACTGTAAATTATTTTAATAAAATATCAAGAAAATCTTTTTAACTAGCTAAAACATTTTAAACATTCCAAACAGAATTTATTCTAATTTCCTATCTTGTTAACTTTAGATCTGGAAACTGATCCCACAGATGTTTTAGTGCTTAATACTTTTGTTTTTATTTTTATCAGCCCATTAATGTCATTGTAAGACTACCTATGGCAGATCGTAATTTTTTTTTATCACATCATCTCTTAAATTCTTAATTGCTTACTCTCTATCGGTATCTACATAAACACAATTTTGAATAAAATAAAATACATCCTACATATAACCACGTTAAGCAGATGGTCCCGGCTGTTATTCGTGGATCTTTGACAGTCGTTACGGATCGTCAGAAGCCCGAAAGTCTGACAACAATGTAACCAGCTTTACCCAGGGTATCGTATTATTACCCAGTAACTGGGTTGTGTTGGGTGGTTGTGTGGTGGGTAAAATACTGGTATTCAGCTGCACCCGGTTAGACTGGAAGCCGACTCCAAAATATTAGTTGGGAAATGGCTAGACAGTTGATGATATTATGTTCTAAAAACCAAGAAAGAAAAAGACCAGAAACAATTTTGGAAAAAAAATACTGCAAAGTTAACCGCCTAGATGAAACGAAAAGATTGATAGTTTCTTTCATTAGTTTCCGTATTTGGAAACTCATTTACATACCTAATTTGATAAGTTTAATAAAAGTAGTTTAATTTTGTTTTATTTCGAATAGGAGATAGGTAATCTTTTTAAATTTTCACACCTGTTTTATATTGTTTTAGCTAGATAAGGCATTGCATAGTAAGTTGATAAGTTTCTTATATCTATGGTTGATACCGTCAGTGTTATTTCAAGGACAGATTGAATAAAAAAAAAAAAGAACTGACGTTTTATACACGCGGCAATCGCTTTCAAAGCGTTTTGTATTTCTACAACGACTTTCAACGGGGTTGCCATAAGCATTCAGGTAGCTTTTGTCAATGATAGAATATCACTTTACCTACCTCAGGTTCTCAAATGAAAATGCAGCGTCTAGCTATAATAAGCTAAACTATACTTATTAAAATTGTTTTGCATGCCCTAAACAAGCAAAATATAGACTGTATAGACGCCAGCACATTAAGCTACTACAATTTGTCAAATTTCTTTTATACAGTTTCAACTTTATCGCGTAAGCGTAAGGTTCAAAGTTGATTGGGAAAATTTTACGGTTTGGGTAGCTTGATGTGCAGGCGTCTGTACATTAAACCACCGACTTTTACAACTGGTAACAGCTATATTTTCTGCATATAAATTTTAATGATTCTTGATTCTTGTTTCTGGATTCTGGATGCGGAAGGCGGAAGACAGGGTGTTGTGGTGCAGCATGGGAGAGGCCTATGTCCAGCAGTGGACTGCGATAGGCTAAGTTGAATGAAATGATTGTTATTTCTTATACCTAGTAAGTCTATTGAAGTAATTAGACAAAAAAGAAAGTCCTGTCGTAAGTCATAAACAATAAAATTAATAATTTTATGTTTACAGGCAGTAAACTACACAAATCAAACAATAATAAAGCAATTAATAAACAACATGCGTTCTACAAAAAATGCACCTTCATGAACGTGTCAATATTGCAATGCACATTATGTTCAATGTGGCAAATCAATGTTTGTATTGCACAATATTTTATGAAACACTAAAACCTCGTCCACACTAAAGCTGCGGATTCCTAAGAGCGGTGGCGTCGTAGTATAACGGCCTAAATCTGTTATTTTCACCAGTATTTGACAATAAGGTGTCAAAAAACGCTCTGTATTAGGGCAGCCGTAAAACAAACTTTAGGCTATAAAGAATATTTATCCAAACCAGTGTACCTACAGGGCCTATTTAAGTTATTGGCAACGCTTTACAGACGCGTTGAGTGCCGGTATCTAATAGCAATAAAAAGCCGAACGACCGTGATCTATTTCCTCAAGATATATATCACTTAATTTTGTGATAGTGTTTTCTACTCTTGTCACACAATAAATGTCACGTAACTATACAATAGTGCGAACGAGACTCTACCGACTACCAGCCCCTAGAATTAGCCATGATATTACCTTTTGGACAGTTACTACACCCGCTGGACAAGTTTCCAGATAGCATCTTTACTGCAACTGTTATTTATATGGTTATACTCAAAAGAACTGTTATCACTACTTGCTTTTATTGTAGTAACACTAGCGGGTAAAGTGTTGCACTAAGCGCTGTTGTAAAAGAAAATTAGGCCAGTGAGAAGATGTGTCATAAAAAGTTATTTTATGATTAATATGGGTAATAACCATAAGTCCCGTTTTTTAAAACGATGGCCATATGAAGGTCGCGGGAAGGCTGTTGTGAATGTAGGCTTGTGTTTAAAAAATATACATAATGCAGATGAGGTTATAAATAAACAAATTAGCTTCTCATTGCATGGGGCTGATGACGTATATCATAATTAGAATTAACTTAGCTAAACTAATTTATTTAAACATCGACCTTTAAGAAAATCCGTTTTGGCTGAAGTGAAAAATGAAGAAGAGATGTTTTATTCAGCCTTTTACGGGCAAACTGCAGGACAAATGCGTCTTCTCAATCAAAGAAGGCATGAGTATTAATCAATACAGATTGGCGATTTATGAGTATTTTGTATTTTTTTATGTTTCACAGGGTCCCTTGTTTAGAAGGCAGGGTTTTCACTATTCATGCAACCTATGTTTCCCAAAGTTTAATGTTCCTATGTATATTGTATGAGCTTTGTATATTAAGGTTTTTGTGTTAATAAACTTATTTTTATTTATTTATTTATTTAAGAGGAATAATTTGCGACCGCTAATTGGAATAGACATGGGATATGAAGACATTAAAATTCTCTTTTCCATCGCCGTTCATCAAGAACCCCCAAAAAAGAAAAGAAAAAAAAAAGAGGAAAAGGATTACCCATTACCTCCAATTTCAAATCGATCAGCTTTTCTAAACACTATTTCTAATAGGGGAAAGCGGGCAATAAAAATATGAAAATCAATATTGGTAGCTAAAATTAAATACTTTCAAAAATCAAGTGGTTATTAAGTATTCAATAAAATCGGGTCAGTGATGCGCTTATTAACGACATTGTATGAATATTTAAACTGGTATATTTTTTATTTCGATCACAGATGAGCCGTAAACATCTGCGAGACTCGTGAAGTGTGTCGAATGAAACTAATAAGCCACAAAAAATAGAATCTCCGATTAAACTATGCTAAAAATTACGTCTTCCTATATTTTCTTGACTATTAACTCTAATAAGACATAAAAATTCAAAATATATTATGATTAATTTATAATACACAGTTATGGTTTATAAAAAAATATTCGTTGATAGCTTCATACAGAATTGTTTTTTAAATAATATATAAGAGGATACACTAAACGTGGCTACACTATTAAATCATTTTAGTGCTACTTATACTTAGGTACTTACGTTTTGTTATTGCATTCTATTTATGGTAGAGAATGTTTTCATTTTCAAAGTGAATCTAAAGTGGTTTATGAGTTAATAACGAAAGTGAATATAATATGAAACTACATAATATTATGAAATAGGGTATGTAAGTATGCAAACTATTGTCGGACAAAGTCTAGTGTTTACTTTCGATACACCACTGTTTCAGACAGCTGAAATTCATTTTGTTTACAGTTCAAAGTTTCATTATATATGTTTGTCTGCGTAATAGGTAGCATTTTCTATGAAATCCTATGTGCGTGATTTATGATATTCACATAAAAAAGTGTACGTGAATTAATTTTATGTTGAGGTTACGATTGTTTTTGTAATCGTAGCACAATTTTTTTTCTCTTTGTGCGTAGAACATATTCTTACGTTCCACTTGTAGCTTGCTTTTGTCATGAAAATGAGTCCTCAAATCCTATATAAATGACATTGGGCAGTGAACACCACTACAACCTTACCGACTGGCTGTCTTTTGTTCCGCTATTTAACTTGACAGATGTGACCTTTCCTAATCCGCAGAGAGAGGGTCACTTATTTCAACCTGATTCTTTATGCGTCATTTTCCTATGACTCATTAATTACTTTCTTAGAATCAATCATAATGTCTAAAGGGACAAGTAAATGGCTAGTAAAATCCATTATAACATTCCTCGATAGACACTTGATTACACTTTCTATGATTATGCGCAAAAAATGAGGTAGAACGTATCATCTTCACTTTTATATTCTGAACGCTAAATGGAGATAGACACTTAATTATTTAGGCAGGTTGAAAACAGGGTCATTAATCGCAGTAAGATTACTATAATCACCGTGGTTGGTGATAGCAATATTAGAAGATAAACTTAGCATAATCAGCCTAAAATGTTCCCACTGCTGGGACACAGCCCACAAGCCTCCCCTATACCACGCGACCACGTGCGAGTAGGAAGATGTCACATGTCTTCGAATTTTTGGTTCTAGGAAATGCCGATTTCCTCAATATGTTTTCCTTTACTGCTTTGAGAGCAGTGTTGATTAAATATTTTACACAAAGTAATTAAAGCGCCTGTCTGCGTTCGGACCGACATCCTTTTGACGGTATCCTTTTTTGCCCCTATTCCCCTTTTATATGAAAAGAGAGGACGTGATTTATGGCAGGATACACAACGACATTTTAAAGCAATCACATCAAGAGGTGGAAATAATTATATTCTCGTAAAAAACTAGTGAACTATGCGGGTGTGACATAAAAATTGGCAAGTCGCGTGCAAGACACGATGGTTAGCCGTGCACGTATTATTTAGTTACTTGAGTTCGTGAGTGTTTCAAATGTAACTGCAATGGTATTTCCCATGGGAAGTTGGAAGTTTCTTGATTCCTACGACGTTCGATGGAACAATTATAAATGAATTGTCGTAGACACTTTTATTCCCTGAAATTCCTTACATAGGGACGGAACTAAACTAAGGTAGGTGTATGGTGGCCAATTTAAAAGTTATGTTATTTAAACGCTTAAAAATAATATAAATAAAATATAAAATTAGAAAAGGCATTGTTCTGCACTTACTAGCTACTGCAGCAGACGGTTTTCGGCGAGTAAATTCATGCGAATCGACACATATGTCGATTCGCACTAATTTACTCACCCCAAAACGGGCGAATCGTCATTTTTTTCTGTAGACGATAATAAAATAAAATAATATTATTAAAAGCGACGATTCGCCCGTTCCGGGCGAGTAAATTCATGCGAATCGACATATGTGTCGACTAATAAGCCCGATTTTCAGATAAGCTATATGCTTTGGATTATGATGATGATGTCTTTATAAAGTCCTTTTCTCAACTATGTTAGGGTCGACTTGTCTTAATAAGGTATGTCATTCCAAAATGGTCTGAAATTCCGGACTGCGTTATCCTTCACAAATAAAAAACAAACTAATTTTATAATTAAAAAAATATTCTTCACAAGACAGCTATTTCATTGAATTCCATAAAAGGAATCAAAATCCATTCAACTTAAACTATAATAATCAAAGACAGTTTTTTTTTCCAAACACAGTAAGCGTTTAAACTGATAATGTAGCTCCCTGTTGAGACAAGGGTCATCATTCCGCCCACGCCAACAATTAGTGATCTTTTTCCTCACTATTTTATTGCTTCGTTTGAAGCCTTCCGCACGCGTCACTTTGTCTAGGAAGATTGAGCCCAGACATTACATATCAGATGCTCAGATGTTTTTGTAGAAGTCAATTATGTTTTTTTATCTAATAAGTATTGAATTAGGAATGAATCCAGCAATGATTTCATATAGTTATATGACAATCATAATATATCCAGTATTTCTGTTATTATGAATACACTGCATTAAAATTCATATTTTAATTGTTTTAAGTGGCCTACCTTAAAAAAAATATATATATGTTCCGAAATATGTAGTTCACCATAAAGGGCATGTGTGTTTCAGGGGGAATTAACCAATAACCCTGTTTAAAGATAATTACGTCGATCCTTCATCTAAACTATTATTACAGAGATTTTTTTTGAAAATACACACATCAATAGTGTCTAGGGATCAACATATATTTTTGCAATAACTTTTCTCCTGATTGATATTAATTAAAATTTTCTTTAAGGATTCATCAAATAAAGTGTTTTCGTTTGTTACAGTAACGATAAACCAAGTCACCTTTGCATTAATAAAGAAATTTGCCATTTTCCTAATAAAGGGATTTTTGACATTTGAACCACTAACACAAAAGTTCGAAAAAAAGACTGAAATAACAGTTTTCTTTAAAATTTTATTGGGTAACTTAAACAATTAATAATCCGTGTTTCTACCGCGAACACTAACAACACAAGAACATCGGTTTGGCATACTCAAAATGAGTTCATCCAAATCACGCTGTGGAATGGCCGCCCATGTTCGTTGCAACAACAAAAAAAGGTCTTCTTGCGACTGGATACCCTCCATATTCGGCAGAGCTCTTCTCTGTAGCATATCCCATGCATGCTCAATCGGGTTCAAGTCTGGCGACTGAGCAGGCCAGGGCAGGACATTGATGTTAGCTGCGGCGAGAGTCTGTCTTACAACTCTTGCGGTGTGCGGTCGTGCATTATCATGCATTAACTGAAATAAGGGACCGATTTGCACTTGTAGAGGAACGATGACGTCTGATACAATCGTCTCAGCATAAATTTGAGCGTTGAGGTTGCCTCTGATCCAAATCAACTCAGTTCTTCCGCCGATCCAAATACCCGCCCATACCATGATGGTTCCACCACTATAAGGATGGACTTCCTGGCAGGATTTTAATCGCTGTTGGCGTCCAGGGGTTCTCCAGTGTCGTATACGTCTTGTATCCGGTCTCATACCAAAACGAGACTCATCAGAAAAGCACACGAAACGCCATTGTTCTTCTGCCCAATTTCTGTGTTCAAGAGCCCATTGATATCGAATCCTACGATTGTGCATTGCTATAGGTGGTACCCGTAGCGGTCTTCGGGAATGAAGGTTCACTTCATGCAAGCGGTTTCTGACTGTTTGGTCGCTAATTAAGTTCCCTGAAGAGTGATGAAGCCTCACGGCTAACATCATGGCGGTTATTGTTGGAGCTCTTCGAGTTAAGATTTGAATGTATCGGTCTTGTCTCCGTGTGGTGCAGCGATACCGTCCTCCATGGCGCTCAGCCACGGTACCAGTGCTTCGGTAACGTGTCCAAAGTCGACTGATAACACTCTGACTTGTATTCAGAGCTAAAGCCACAGTACGTTGCCGGGAACCAGCTTCTATCATTCCCACGGCTCTGAGCATTTCTTCCCTGCTTAAATGACGTCGCCGCTCCATAATAACGTTGGTTTTAATCAGTAGTAGGGAAACAGTAGCACTAATAATGTCTTCAATGCGTTGTATGTTTTTATAGGGAAAATATTGACAGCTGATTTTCATCTTTTACTCGAATTTGATTCACAGTTCCTGATTCAAATTATGAAATGCACCAAAAAGGATCCATATAAATTTATAAAATCATAAATTTATTACAAAGCCACATCTCAATCTCAAGAAATCCGCATAAAAATGCTTGATCCCTAGACACTTTTGATGTGTGTATTTGGTTTTGTATTTTGTTTGTTACGCTTTTACGCTGAAACTGTTGAACGGAATTGGATAGGACATTAGTTACTTTTTATAATGATATTCCCACTGTATCGAGACTTATGCGGGTGAAACTGCGTGACGCAGTTTGTATTTTATATTGTTACTGGAATATGGAATCACATTTTGTTGAAAATCACAACAAAATGACAATAATAATATGAGTCCTAAAGTTCACGAGACTGCATGAAATATAACCGTACTAATAATATACTGTGCATGCATCAGCTTCATATTATTATGTCCCGTATGTTTATACTCCACAGATATCATTTTGACCCACACAATGTATTAGTTAAACAACAAAGGCATTAAAAACTTTATAGCCGTGATTGAAACATCGTTTAGAGGCAAAAAAAAGCTATCCTCTTTCTCATAGCTGCCTCTAATTGACGCTGTGCCGATCACTTATAGACATTATAATCTATACAATAACATGGTAAAGGTAGGCTTTGTAAGGTAACGTTAGATTGGTACAGCGGGGTAATTTCGTAACACACTAACAATTGCAACGCCATTAATTTTGTCAATTCGACAACATTGATTGCGTTATAAAGGTGGTCGCGCAGACGAATTTTGCAAACACATTAAGCAATGGATTAGGATTTTCGAAATCCTTCAGCTTGTGAAAGAAAGTTAAATCCTAAAGTAGCAGGTAGTTGTGGTTGGTTAGTGGAAAAATAACAGCCAATCAAATCACTTGACATTAGTTCAACAGGTCTATTCTGTAAAAAATCTCACCGTGAAGACTGAGGTGAAGTGAGCTGTCATTCCAGTTGATGCTAGACACTATTGACAGCTCACTTCACCTAAGATTTCACGATGAGATGTTACAGAATAGATCGGATGACAGGCTTATAAAAAACTTATTATTAAAGTGCAACATGAAGCCATTCCATCCTCAAATTTTATGCGTATAGGTAAATAGCACTTAAATAATGCTATCACCAACCTGTTGCTAAAAAAGTGGTATAATTAATAAGACTCTCACGACCTTTCTATCAAACCCATACTTTATATTATAGATACCAAGTCCATCAGCCCTGAATGATTACTGGACACTATGATGGAAAATCAACGCTCCAACCGGTATGGAAATGATATTTAATCGAAATCTTAAACCATATACCGTAAAGATCGTGTGAAAAAATTACAAAAATATGATATTAAATCACAGAAAGTTACCGTTAATCAAGATGAGTTTGTTTCTAAAAATAACTTATTAAATTATTCATTAGTTGGACACCCAGTGATTCGTTGGATTGAACGTCTGGAAGTTATTTATAGAATTTCTGGGGGCTACGTATGCAAGTAGGTAATTTTATGTTCCCGTAAACTGTTGATACATGGGAAAACCAAACAATTCCGCATAATTATGTGTAGTGATCATGAGTGTGGCAATTAAATGTTGCCTCCAGAGTTCGATTCTCGAATTTGTTTGTTCCGTTGCTGCTAGGAAAATAGTTAAGACTTTTCTATTTCGAAGAAAAATGCACAGAAGAGACGTTCCAACACCCTTTATATGAGATTTTATTAAATTTATGAATATTTTAGTAGTAACGATCAAAGTTATTTTAGTTTCTTGCATATGATTGATTTATAGTTAAGTTGTAAAACTATTTGCGGTCACAGTCAAATGGAAAGTGAAAAGGCAGGCCTAGTGTTCCGTGTCCGTCGAAACCTAATCTTGTAGCTACAGGAAAATGACTAACTTTATACAGAACCTTTCTGTACTATCCTTGGGATAGGGAATAACCCAACCCAACCAACGGCTATAGATATCATTTTTTTAAATTGTAACCCACCGAATTCCAAAAAAATATTGAAATTTTTACGTACGGAACCCTAGAACAAATTCTGATACGTGCTTGACCGACTTTTGAGGTTTCGTTTATTTCTTCATGTTAACAGTACCTTACTGTTCACCGAAAAACACTTTATACCTGACGACGCAACACGTTTTCCAGCACAGTCGGGTAAAATATTTAACTATGGTGGTTAATAGCATACTTAGGTACAAGTTTTAAATTATTAATGAAAATTATATACGCATGTTTAATTCAATCAGTAATTAATATAAATAGAATTAGTCAGTATGGCAGCAAAGTGTTTCGTGTGTAGGTACTATGTAATTATAAGATTGTGGTTGTCGGTAGTGGCAGAAAAAGTGATTTATTGGTGGTGTAATTAAAAGTATAGCTTATTGGAATGTGTGAAAAGAAATTTAATTTTGACTACGATAATTTATACATGTTTAATTTAATTATCTACTCAATTGAGTCAAACAGACCTGCGTCATGACATTTTTACATGGTGAAGAAACAGTGTCATCTCCACTAAAAACAAATGAAGGATGGACAACTTCTAAGTAGAATAGGTTCTTCAAGAGTCTTTTTTCGCCTGAATGACATTGACAGGGGGGCGTTGTTGGTAAACATTTGTTAAATTGTATTGACAAAACAAGATGGCGGCGTTAGTTCCGATTTTGGCCACGCGCCACAAGAACCTTGTAGATACAGTCACTAAAAGAGATAAGTAACCAGGGTCGTCGAACATAATTCAAGTTTAGTAAGATACCGATGAATGTTTTCGAATGAAATTAAATTTGATAAATTAACTGTTTGTTTTCTATTAATTTTATTTTATTTTATTCGAAAACATCCATCGGTTACTTCTCTCCTTTGATGATCGTACTTACCTATATACTCTCATTCGTAACCATTGATTTTGAGAACATATACGTTATATTTAGCTAGTGGAACTCCACTCCTCACTTAGAAACGAACATAAAACATATCCAATCATACCTTTGTATAGATTGGATATCTTAGAGGTTCGTTTCACACATTAAAAACGCATCTAAGAAGCTTTCAAATTGTCCCCCAAGATCATTCTACTACTGTTAGCCTGCATCACCCCACTGCTGGGCAAAGGCCTCTCCCCATGACTTCCAGCTTTTTCGATCCAGGGCTAAAGCGGACCACTGGTCGTTTGTCTTGTCTGGGTCTGCCGCGACGCCTTCTAGCTGTTTCAGGGCTCGACGTGGTGGTTATTTTGGCCCACAGCTTATTGAGCATACAGCAGACGTGGCCAGCCCAGTCCCACTTCGGCTTAGCGGCTTTTTTGAGCAACTTTAGTAATCTGTGTTTTGGAGCGCAGTGTGGTGTTGCGAATATGGTCTGTCAATTTGACGCCTAGAAATCTGCGGCGCTCCATTGCAAGTTGGCAAATCTTGAGTTTTGACTTTTTAATGTTTGTCAAAGACCATGTCTGGGACCCATATGTCAGAATGGGAAGGGTGCTTGAGATCATCTATTTATTAATATTATTTCCTCAGCAGAGAAACTTCTATAGAAAATATATCAATGGTAGGATACTAAAGGTACCTTAGTTGTATTATTAATATACCTAATTATTAGTAACATCGCTTAAATATAGTCTTCGGAGTTCTAATGGCTCGCGTCTTGCGAGCAATGCTTGACAATCAAAATGACAGTCTGTAAACCATTTTGAAAGGAATATTTACATAAATAACTTACTCATTAAATCTAATGTAAGCAAGTTGGGAAAGTGAGTATTGTACAGATTATTTAAGTATCTACTACTAAAGTTATACTGGATAGTTAATTTATAGGTACTTAGTTGTGTTATGAAATGTCAGAATAGGTTTCAGAAGTTTGAAAGTAAATTATTGCGAAAGGAAAAAATAAATGTTTCGAATTTATTCAAAAACAAACATAGCATTTTTTGTAGATATAAAACTCAATTATTTCAATATAAAAAGGCATAAAAACTTTTCAAAAACAGGTAAGTACTTCTATTCTGATTGTACCTAAAGTTCGTTTTTTAAATCCAAATGTAAGCTTAAATTCCAATACTAAAAAGCAAACACACATAGACTTAAAATGTCAGATTACTAGATAGAAATCTGGTTTTAAAAAACGAACTTTAGTAATATGTATTTGTAATTGATTGATTGATTTCTATTATTAATTTTTTTTTGGATTTCTATGTTTTTACTAAGAGTTTTGGATTATTTGTTCTCTAGTTTTTATTTGGATTAGATCCGGATAAAAGTATTTAATTAATTACCAACGAAATTTATCACCTCCATGAGGTCAGTAGATTTATCTAATATTTAGGCCTGTTCGAACTTTAAACGGTAAAATCAACAGTAAATCTTTTAATCTGAATAAAATATTTACCTATTATCAGACTTTACTCTTTAGGTAAATCTATATCTTTTATTCAGACTTTACTCATTGAACAGAACATGAACAGGCCTGTCATTATTGTATTAGAATATAACGTTAAAAATTATCAAAAAAACTAATATTAATATGTCATTACCAACTTTCAACGTCAACTTATTTATTAGCTCTTCCAATAAATAAATTCACAACAACAGGTCTTTTGTCACTAAACTGATGCCATAAACATAAACATTTTAGCATAAACCGTTGAAACTTGATGTATAGGTTCAACAACAACGTTTTAGATAAGTTAAATGATTGTTTTCTTATGTAAATTATGTACCCTTTATCTTTTGATTCAAAAGTTTATGTGATCTGAACGACAGGCCTATATCAATATTTTCACCATTCATTTTATTTATGTTTCTTACAGAAGTTTCTGCATTTAAAGAAGAGTTCCTATGGGACCGTTTTGGGACCAGTAGTAAAATATTAGGTACTCTATTATATGATAATAAATTTATTTCCTATCCCAACTTCGCTTTTTTATTAATGGTAAACTATGAAATTAAATTGCAGGAAGTCCGTCAAGACAAAAAATGCATCCTGGGCATCCAATAAAAAAACCTTTTTCCAAGTACACTTACCTACCAATGAGGATTCAGGAAAACATCACTATCCAATTAAACTTCCAAGGAGGTTGATAACAATCCACAATAATCTTTGTCAGTCATGCACTAAATAAAAAAATAACAGTCACATTGTTTTCTTCAAACGATCCAAGAAGGGAGATGTCAATGTTCCCGCGGTTTTTGACGCGTCGCGTCGGCTCGAGCGGTCGGTGTACAAGTGGTGCGATCGCTTATTCTGCACAGATCGATTCGACCCGACCCGCCCTCAGCATATCGCTCGATTCCGGATCGACTGAACGTTAATCGGAAACACGGTCAGTGGGCTCTATCGATAAAATATGAAAATTCGTGATGGTTGTGACTGGTGGGACTAATCGGGTTAATTAGATTTTGCTTGCGCGATTTAAATGACTGATTAAATGGTTTTGCATGTTTTCGGTGATTTACGTATTTTTGGGGACTCCTTGCTTCCGGATGTAGACTGTTCCTGAAATAATATTTAGATAAGTTTTAGATTTGAGGCCATTCCAGGTTATTCATTTTAGGTTACCTCAATTAAATTTTCTTTTAAATTTTGGTTTGATTCAAGCTTATTTCACTGAAACAGTATGATTAAATTTTTTGGTAAGAACACATTTCAAAACAGGAAGGTATTTCAGCGGGGAGCTGACCTGAAACTGCGTTCATTTTAATTGCCTTAGTTCCTTTACTTCTCACAACTTTGCAAAATTTAAACTCAACTCATTTCGTATTTAGTTTACAATAATCAAACAAAATCCTATCTAGTAACACAGAAGCGTTCTAAAAAAACACTGCGAGTAAATCACAGACTTTCACTCATATTCGTATACGTGGTTAATAAAAAATACCTCCACACAAGTTCATCACAGGCTTTAATTACGCCTTCTATGTTATTATCGTTATTTAAAACATTTACGTCACGTGAATTATTGATAGTTTTGTGATGCTATATTTTTGTTACAGCCTCCTCTTTGACCGTTGGTTGTTAATGTGGCTGCCGTACCTACGTGCAATTTTTTTTATTAATGCTAGCATGAACAACATCTTTATCATTGTTTTTCTGTAAAGCAGTTTTCAGGTAGGAAGGTGTCTGGCGTTGATCATCATCATCTGAGGCTTGAAAGCCGTGGGTGGGCCTTAGCCTTGTCAAGTATATTTCTCCAACTTCCGGCTTTTTTTCTCCAATTTTTCATTCCAGCCATCCAACCATCTGAGCCTGAGTCGCCCCCGTCATATCTGAACCTCTGGATTACTATCAAGTAAACGTTGCGGTGCCCTGGATCTCGTCCATTCTTGCGACATGTCCTGCCCATCGAAGTCTTCGTTCGTCTCGTAGAGCATCTGGTCTGGCGTTGGTATTCTGTTAATTAAAGGCTTATACAAATCTTTGTGTGTTGCCTTCTCCGGGAAATCGGTCAAGGACTAATCAAAATCGTCACGCTAGCGTTTTTTAGAAATGGAAAATGAAAAAGTATGGGGGAGATCTTTGCCCAGCAATTTAATTTGAAAAAAGTTCTTATACATACCAGAAGTGGGTTGTACGGTAGGGGCTGACCATGATAATGACGTAGCAGGCCTACCAGTTCCAAAGTATGTTTCAGCAACAATGTTTCTCGTCGAAAACCCATAAAATGAAGGGTAATAAATAAAATATTCAATTGACTTTATAATTTAATAATACTTAACAACATATTTTAAAACATGTCTAGCTACAACATACACCGTTATACCCGGTGTCAGGGACTTCGACGCGCAAACTGTATTTAGCATACATACACTCAAGCGTAGAAATTTTTCGTCGGCTATCATAATTCACTTTTCAAATTTTCATACAAAAGTGAAAATTTTGACCTACGCGGTCAAAATGTATGGAACAGCAATTTTTTTTTATTACCGGTGACAATTTTCAACTTTCAGAATCATGTATTAAATCAGTGGTTTACAGGTTGTGCGTCGATGTTTTTGCCACACCTGTACATAATTACATATGTGCGACACAATGCAAGTCCGGTAGTCGACTTTGTACGAGCAAGCCTTGTTAGCTCTTAGCCAGTATTTTTTCATTATGGCCCGTAGCATGGTCTATTTTATTTTGGTACCCTGTGTTGAATTGAAGATTATGATCAATATCAGTGGCCAATTTGAACGGTTATTAGCTAAGTACGCAGGAGATATTATGGTGCACAAGTGTGTGCGCAATCACAGGTGCACTCTCTGTTCCTTTAATCTCATAATCCGATCGCAAGGCAATCCGACACGACCGGGGAGAGGCCAGGCGCAGGATCGACGGCTTAACGCGCTTTCCGAGGCACGGGGGACGATAGGGGTAGAGCACAGGGCTCTGTATCAAGTAGGTAATGTAGATTTTCCGGCATGAAAATTATAATTCATTGTTGACGTAACAGGGAAGTTTTTAAAACAAACTGCTCAAATTACTAATTTTGCACAAAATAGGAAACGTCGCTTTTTTGTACCGATTTCAATTACTTCTAAGAACGTACGGAGCCAAATTTTTCGCGTTTTTTTACAAAAATTTTGTCAGGATTTTTTTTCCATACATAAATGAACTCTGGTTTTTTAATTTGCTATAGTAAAATGACAGTTGCGATCGAACTTTTTTGGCAACATGACATTATTTAGTATAATTTATTGTATTAGCTTTAATTGGTATAGCAAATTAAAAACCAGAGTTTAGAATATGTTTTGAAAAAAAAAAAAAACATGATCTGTTACGTATCTTAAGTTAAAATATTTAAAACTTTTTATTATCCTAGATCGATAACAAAAATATTAAGTATATTGACTAGACTTTCACAGACTAAGATAATTAATTCAAATGCCACAAATGTGACTAAGTAGTTGACCACTTATGACCTCATGACATTAGCATTTTGACTCACCCATTTTGTCCATTAGGATTAATTGAATACCTACCTATTTCATGAATTGATTTAAAGCAATACCTTTTTTTAAGAAGCATTAACAATAAATTAGACAGACATACATAAGATGTCCATCCTAAGTTTGTCTATAATTAAAGATTCCGGAAAGCTGTAATGGCCACCGATTGTACAATTTTATATATCTACTAGCTGACCCGCGAACTTCGTACCGCCTCAGAATCTGAACGAATGTATGAGAAAATGAATTATCTTTATTATATGACTTAATATTTATTCTGCTATTCGAGGCGGAGATAAATCAAACGAATTAAAGATCATAAACAACGGTCCAGCCGATTTTGAGTTATAAATGGTGTAAATAACCCAACTTTGTTTTATTTATTTATAAGATAAATTCCTACTCCATTTTTATTATAATATTAGAAAGAAGAGTCTCGCAGAAGCAGGAGTCCAAAACATTTTATTTTTAAGTCAAATTCAAACAATTTTCAGATATAGGGACAGCTTTGTTGGTCTTAAATCAAAATCAAAAGTCATTTATTCAAAATTAGGCTGAGAATCAGCACTTTTCGAATGTCAAAATTACACAAGACAGTCCCCTGAAATGGCCGCTCTTCATCACTTCCTAGTGGAAGAAGAAGTGGCGCAACAAACAGAAGCACAGCTGACTGTTCAAATAAAAAATAAAAAAAATACTTGCGATCCGAACGAACACTCAAAGCTTCACAATACAGGATGAAATTGAAAACATGCGACAAATCGAAATGGGTGATTCTACTCATCATTATGAACAACTTTTACTATGGACCAAACCTGAAATCGCGAAAAAAAATCTGCTGTTTCCTACATTTATGTTCGCATAACTCGTCAAAATGTAGGGAACAGCTGTTTTTTTTTCGCGATTTCAGGTTTGTCCCATAGTAAAAGTTGTTCATAATGATGAGTACAATCTCCCATTTCGATTTGTCGCATGTTTTCAATTTCATCCTGTATATTTAAAAAAAAAAGTTATCACTTACCGTTTTTAAATATTTCTAATGGCTCTAAAGCTTAATACCAGAATCGCTAAATACCAGATTCGCAGAATACCAGACTCGCAAAACACCGGATTCGCCATATACCAGATATGCACAATACCAGAAACGCAAATTACTATCCATACCTAAGCATACTTCAACTAATTAATCACCTTAAGTACAATTTAAGCTACCAGTTCCTCGAAAGCAGACAGGTTCATCAATAATTAAAATTAGAGAAATAGCCGCAGCCAGTCAAAATTGAATTTTAATCTTGAATTATAGAACCTTCACCGACCCTTTAGCAGATTTATCTCATACTATCTCACACCTTACTATTTTTACAATAGGGATTATTCTTGTGTGTGAATGATCGGTGTGTGGATGTGCTTTACAACACAATAAATAAACGAAAGGTGATATATCACTGCCTACGGCATCATGTAAGTTGTCTTGATTCAATGATCTTAGGGTGTAAATATGACACCTGACAAGATTTATGCGATAGTACAGGATTATAACTCTAAATCCGGACTCGAAGGCGTTTTCTACTTAATTTTCTTTGAGAATAAAATATGATTGTACTTACATTTTACTTGAAAGTACACAGTAAAGTAAGCTTATTTACCAAAGTAGCTTCGATGTCGATAAAAAGCCTAAGCCTAGCCTATGTCCTTTCCCAGGGTCCAAAGTATCCCGATACCAAATTTCATTAAAATTGGTCCAGCAGTTTCAGAGATTGGCCGCAACAAACAGAGAGACAAAATATTTTGTTTGTTGTAAGTACTTACCGTATATACTTTCATAAGCATTTAGTAAAAAGCTGTTATTTTAACGTTACAAACATATTACATTTCAGATATTCAAATTGGTCTAGCGACTGTGTGTAAGATTCTCAAGAACCTTACAGGTAAAGCTTAGAAGCAGTTTTCAGTTAAAATTCTTAGTGACAAAGGTTTTATCCTATAACTGTAACGACATGTAGATGTAGGTAGTGAAAATCTACACGACGACGAAAATGATTCCTGTATAATTTATTTTATGAAAGTAACGGTGACAAAGACGTTTTAGCCAAGTGGTCAGTATCCCGCAACTCAGTATAATAAAATGTGGAAAGCGTAGTTAGTAGCCTGTAAACATATCTCATTTAGAGCAGTGGTGGCCCAGTAGTAACGGCTCCCAACTAACGAGTTTTAGATCGTAGGTTTGAACCCAGGTGCTTTACTTTGTGTAAATAATTTCATCACCACTGCTCTCAAAACGGTGAAGGAAAACATCGTGAGGAAACTGACATGTCCTAGAACCAGAAATTCGACATGTGACATGACCCGCACTGGACAAGCGTGGTAGATTGCAGCCCACTCTCTCTCGAAGAGAGGAGGCCTATGCCCCAGCAGTGAAAACTTTACAGAGTGATTGTGATGTATCTTATATCTGTGCATATCTGATTATGTGTATCCCCCTCAATAATAAATGTATTAAATCAGGTGAATAGTAACACACCGATTTCTCTCTTTCGGTCGTCAGTAATTTGACTTTCGAAAGAAGAAGACAAAGCGTGGTGTAACTATACACACGCTATACAACGTTTATTAGTAAGGGGTTACATATCTTTTTTGCTTACAGTACAAAACAGTTTTTGTTATAAAGTCATCCTAAGATCGTAGGTAACCGTGTCGCCGTCTTTCTGTGTCGAGTTTCGTTTTATTGTACGTTTTTGCTTAGTAATACACATGTACGAATATTTGAACACAATACGCATATCATTAAAACGCCATGTATATTCGTGGCTCGGTCAGGGTGGCAGACAGGCATGCTATTTCTTTTCTTTAACTGATTGATTCTTGTATTCTCATTCATAGGATTCCTTATTAAGTTCGTTTAAATATCTGCCTATCATGTTTATGACGTAAGTGGCAGTAGAGCTGAGTTGGTTTAATATATTTTTTTGTGTTGTATGAACAATTTGTCTTTGGTGTTAAAAATGTATGAGTAAGCTACAGCGACCACTATATTTGTATATCAGTTTTAGGATCATCATCATCATCACAGCCTTTTATATATTTTCTTGAGTGGACTTTTTCCTTTGAATTACTCTTTTTTAATATTTGATCCTAACCTTTTGAATCTTTTCATGATAATATCTTGGCTTGGTTCTTAATAGCCTTTCGTGCAATTTCTGGTTTAACTGTCATCGTAATCCACCTAACAGAATCCCGTTAGGTAGGTACAGAACACGGGGATCTTAACGTCAGATTCGAAATAAGATACAAAGTATGAAGTATCCGTGTCGTTTACTCATAATATTCTGCTCCATATATTCATGTTAAAAACGGTAAGTTATACACATAAAGTAATACATCACTACGGACACAGCCGGTCATATCATTCGTGGCGCAGTTTTTATGAGCATGTTGCAATTTATTTTTCACTTGTAATCTTTGTAATTACATTCTTGAGAATAAAAGTTTACATCACAGTTATATGTCACAGCAATGCAGTGCCCGAATTTTGACCCAGTTTGCATAAGTAGATACTACAGAGGAAAATATAGGAAACTAAATTATAGGAAAATTGACCCAAATAAAAAACACTATCTGAGAAGTGTTCACAAATTCAAACGTGTCGTGAATGTTTCGCAAGGCCAAGAGAATCAACAATCGGGTTGACTAAAAGAAGTGAATATTCTCGTTGTTTGCGGAAACCATCATGGATGTCACTCGCCCTGGGGTAGGACAGATCTGTCAGATTCACTGACCAAAATTAAACGAAGTTTATTGGCCAGAGACTGTGGGTGTCATTTACGCATTCATGCGCACAGTGTAATTCGGTACGACGAACTCTGTACCATTTTATTACACGCATCAATCTAAAAGAAAATAGTACTAAGTATTTTATTGAGCCAGTAGATATAAACAAATGATAATTCGAAAATATGCCGATTGAAAAACACTTTGCTAAACGATAAACGAATGTTTCTCTAGGACGCAACCGTAAAATGAAAAGCTCATTTACATGAACTTTATTGCAAACTACGCTAAGGAAAAGTGGAATTATGTAAATATTACAAGTAATAAATTAAAGTTTATTTGTATCATACATGTCGGTAGTGATTTGATTGCTTTTTGAGAGCCTATTTATATTCTAAGCAACAAATATGTTGAAGTTCATTTTGAAATGATCTGTCTCATTATAGAAAGGAATATTGAGCAAGGCGTTACGTGTTTCACACTAGCTGAGCGGGCTGCAACCATTTGTATCTGTATTATTGCTTTGTGACTATTTCTGTTTTTGACGGCTTTGGTTTACGTGCTTGTGCTCATATCTGGCTAATGATGCCCATCTTGGCTGTAGCGTGACGAGCACAGTGCGGACACGTAAGAATACCATGGTGGTCTTCTTGTCGTATCGATGGCAAAAATAACACGAAAAAATATTATGTAGGTATGTTGTTTTTTAAACTTATTTTACACAATATTCAGCAACGCGAATACCGTTCGTTTACGCAGCCATTAGGTCCTCACGTGTGCAGGTGACAGGGCTTGAGGAAGTGACCCATTGTCTGTGGAGAGACGCCGCATTACACCGGAGGTCTGAGCCGTCCATGAACCGACACTTGTAGTGGTGGTCCTTGCTGCGGCCTACTTGGGTACGACTTTTATTTAAGGTTTTCCAAATTGGTCACGGTAACTTCTTCTTCCAGATGGGAGGCTCTCTGATGGTTCAATAAAGAAATCAGGAAGTTTAAGCAGTTCTTGCCAAAGATCACATCTTGGTAACGGTATGTACCTTCATGATGAGTCACATAACCCAAATAGTATCTAGATACCTACATTAAACTTATTTGTTTTAACCAACTAGAAAAAATAAACAAAACCGTCAATCGTTTTAATAAAATCACTCAAACATAAATTACTCTCAAAGTAGGAACCGATGGTTCCGCTTACCATAACGATGCACCCAAGCTCAACGTGACTCGACCTAGAAATGAAACGATATAAAATTGTACATTCTCGCCCTTACTTACGTATTATATCAGGTGAATAGTTACACACCGATTTCTCTCTTTCAGTCATCAGTAATTTGACTTTTGAAAGAAGAAGATAGAGCGTTGTGTAACTTTACAGACGCTATACAACGTTTATTAGTAAGGGGGTTAGTAAATAGTATAACGGAATCACTTTTACACATCATATTAAAAAATAAATAAGCAACGGTGCAGCCGTCGAGAGAATGTGCTGTTGACACCGGTCAGTTTTATGCAAACGAATGACGTGTCTTGCAAATTTGATCTTTTATTAGCTACTGGAATTGTCGCACTCACAGATTTCAGCAACGCATTTTCTCGACGGCCGTACTGAAGATGGAGTCGACATTTCCTATCTGACTACCCCTGAAGAGAAATGGCGAAACAATCAGGGGTCAGTCTCATAATCTCGGTAAGATCAAGTAAGGACTATGTGGATTAGTGTTTGAAATGGTCTAGAAACGCCTGGGATATTAACAGAATAGAATGGGATTACGTCACTGATTAAGTACCTATATTTGAGTTATTAGGATCATCGGGACATCATCGGGACCTGACGTTCAGACATCGACAACGATGTCTTTTGACGCAATATCTTGACTGGGTTCATCACTACAACACCAACATCGAAAGTGTGTGATAATAGGTACGTACCCATCACTTTGAACATCAATAAAATCCCCGATGTTAAAAATTATTAGAACTTACAGACACTTATTTCACACGACTGCAAATCTCGTGTTAAGATCACCAACTGCCTGCTGGTATGAATGAATAGAACGGTGTATTGATATAAATGGCTTTTAGACAGTAGATTGCTGTTAAACAACTTAGCTTTATTAGCTTTATAGATAACTGACTGCTAGGCCCTTTGTACACGGTACGGATTCTTTACGGTATGGCGTATAAACCGCGCCGTAGAAAAAACGTAGCTGTCAACAATTTTCCACAATGATCCATACAGCACTGTCGACCGTGCTTGCTTACGGCGGCGTATAAACCGTGCCGTAGAAAAAACGTGTCCGTCAACAAGCTTCCATAGTGATCCATACTACACTGACGACCGTGCCTACACACGACGAATAAACCGTAGTTTTTCACGGCAAGAAAAACGTGTGTGTACAAAGGGCCTTAGGGATATCGCCCACTTGACACCTGGCACTTGGGAATCTAAGCCGTTAGCATTGACTGGTTACGGCAAGAGCGAATTTAATTAAATTTTGTTATGTAAAATTAACTACTCGTAATTCTAACTATAGGTATTTGAAAGGTTAATTATATAATGTTATTTGAAAAACCCTAACCGCTTGAATTTATACCGAGTTCAATAATGTATTTTTTATGACCGTAACAAGTTTTTTTTTAGGACCTAAACAAATATTGAGATTGGCAGCAAAAAATAATGACAGATGCCATTAAAATGTAAGAAAAAAGTTACTCTTTTTCTTTAAATTAAAGGGCACCTTTTCGTTTTCCCAGCAATACAAGCCAGTTATGGAGTGGTATTTTTGAAGACCTCATAAATGCTTGATGAAGTATTTTTTGGGACCTAATTTTTTTTAATTCATGTTGGCTAACAACAAAAAAAAATCTTAACACCATTAAAGTCAAAGCAAAAAGTAAGTAACTTTATTTTATTAAAGGGCTGGCCACTTCTTTTTTGAGCAATATCAGCCAGCTATCAAGAAGTATCTTAGAAGACCTATTATGTAAATGTTTTCAAAAAGTATGTTTTAAGACTTAAATGTTATATCTTGTCTGAAGCACTAGCTGTGAAAAAATTTCGTGAAGATTGCTGACGCCATTTTAATTTATGACAAGAAAACTTTTCTTTTCTTTTTTTATAGCACCTGCTGACTGCCACCTAGGTAAATAATAGCAGTGACCACAGACATTTAAAGAGTAGTCACTGAGTAGACATAATATTGTGTTGAATGGAATAGTGTGTGGCACTCTTATCACAATCATGTTGAACGTCATGATGGATTCCTGACTGGGCAATGCATCTGTGTATCCAACTATCGATTTTAAAATTGTTTTACCTATCATGTATTATGATTTATTGGCAATTCAAATAATTCATTTTAATACTTACAATTCTAGTTTAACTTGAAAATTATTAAACTATAGACAATATACCTAGGTCTAATCTTATGTGGAAACATATAAACCTGAAACTACATAAAACCTAAGATAACCGATGAAGAAAATATATCTTAAAAGTTATTGCAACTTCCACTCACGGACTGTAATTTGAGCATCGAATGAGATGAATTTTATGATCAAAATACAGCCTAGGTCCACGACAAGGTCACTATTACTGAGCCGAAGGGTCAAAGAAAGTCTTTTTACGATAAAATAGAAATCACGATGCGTTTGCATGCAGTTAGGATAATATTTAGTATCGAGTAATTTAAATTCACACATTTTAATAATCAAGTACTGCTTTGAAGTGTCTGCCTTAAGTGGTGGCTAAGCTAGACTTATGCAGAGATTAATATAAAATCTGACACTTCTGAATCGGGATTATGGCTTGGCAATCGTTCTAATTTGTAGCTCTTAGGGCCTATGCAGATGGTCTACATTAGGACAGCAGGACAATTGCAAGTCGAGAGCGGTTGAGAGGTTTAAAAACAGTTGAATTAAAAAAAAACAGAGATTGAAACTGACGATATTCTTCTTCTTTCACCTAGAACGTGTACATAGGTCGGCTTTCCTAGTCCCTTTCAACTACCTACAATTTAGTGCGGTGTTAGCGTCGCGTTGAGCTTCTTTCGACCAACGATATTCTTATAAGAACATTTGTATTAAAGGCGCGGAATGCTATGTCCAACTCCTATTAAAAAAAACATACAGTGACCATACTTTAAAAGAGACAATGACCTCTGAGTTTGTTTCGGCATTTTTTTTCAGGGATCAGTCAGCTAGGAAATGAAGGCGCCATTTAGTTTTAAAATATTGTCGTGTAAAAGTGTCTTAAAAGACATACTTAAAAACAGAAATAAACATTTCGTTTCATTACTTACCACAAAGGTAGCAGGATCACCTGTGTTTGTCCTTGTGTGGAAGGCTCAATTGCTCAAATCAATTACCCATACAGAGCAGGTATTCTATAGTTCTATTTGTCAGGTTGTAGTTGCTAACGTTTGCAGATATTATATAACCGTTCAAGGCAAACATGCCATTATAACTAACAGGCATTACAACTGACCTTTAGAGCATTTCCCTTCATTGCCCTAACTGCGAGCTGACGCTTCTCATAACATAGAGGTACAAAAATTTCAATCCCAGTTGCTATGATTGGAATTAAGGCATTAGCTTGGCTTCATCAAGCATAGGCGATTCTAGGCAAATGACTTACTGCAGCAAAAAAAACTGCACCATCCGTGCCTTCATATATTATGACGTGTCAGAACGCAGCTCCATACAAAATATTAGAAATTGATAGATTTTATGTTTGTATTTATTTTCATATTTTAATTTTGTTAAACGCAATACACGTATAAATATGGATATGGAAGGAATTTGCTAAAAGACAATGCAAATTTTTACTAATAGGGTTTCCAGTTCTTTCGTAATGATATTAACATTTTTGGTTTAAATGATAATATCACGTCACAAACGTAAAATATGCTCGCAATCGTTTATAATGAACGGACAAAAGGGAAACTGTTATTGACTGACGAAGTATCTAAAGTTTGTTGTTAATGTTAATAAGTAACAAAAGGGATGGACTCTGTCATCTATTGTTTTTCTATTTGGTGTTATTTCTTATTTTGCCTCCTACGACGCCCATGATTTCGAAAGGCCCATTCTATTCTATTGCTATTTAAATTTAATTTAAGATTTAATTAATTTACATCACATCCTTCTGTTTTGAAGTCTGTAAAAAAATTGCAAATTACTTGTATATTCGAAAACTATATAATTCTCACTATTATTATTGACGAACACATTATTTTATATGAAACAGGCCACAAAATATTGAAAGCATCCGAAGAGATATGTGCCAGGGTATTAATGCCCTTCTCATTTATCATGGATTTACATGCAAATGGTCTGCTACTGGTTGGTTATTTAAATATTTGATAGGTTTCTTTTACTCCCTTTACTTTTATAGCTGAGATAGAAAAACGGTAGTGTTTCAATAAAAATAAAACGGTTTAAGAGATGTTTTTACGTCACACGTGGGAGGCGATTTGAATTCACATTCCAAGGTTAATTAGGTGCAGTTTAATCTTGTCCTAGACCATTTCGTAAATGAGTCTGAAAGTGGAATGTTCTACTTATTGTTCGTTGTAATTATTCGTAAAAACTATGACGATTAGAGAGAGATTTACCTATGCTTTATTTTTTACGTAAATACCAAGTTTTTTGTAGTGTTTATAGGGACCATCTCTTACATACTCATTGTATGCAATCTTGTGTATGGGCACACATTACGCTTAGCATGACCAAGGTAACAACGGAAGAAATGACAGAAAAATCTGTCATTTCTTCCGTTGTTACCTTAATCTTGTAATCTTTGTAAAAAAGAAAGATGTCAAAAGTGAAAAAAAGAAATTAGAAATGTCACTTTGTTTAAAAAGAGGTATATTCTTCGTAGAATAGAGATAGAAGTGGTCTTTCTTACCTACACTGCTACTAGTACCTATCTTTAGGCGCTCGAATGACTTTGATAGGGGGCGCTGTTGGTAAACATCTGTGCAATTGTTTTGTAGGAAAAATAAACAAAATGGTGGCGTTAGTTCCGAATTTGGCCATACGCAAGAGATCCTTGTAGTTACAAGCTTACAGCTATATATATATCAAACCTTGAATAATTATTCAAACCTGGAATTTCATAGCCATTTAATAAAAACACTCCCTCCAAGAAAAATAACACTCGTTCAAATAAGTAAACCTCCATAGACAGTAGACACGCATGAATGGAAAACGTTTCTTCCCATCACGGACACTGGCCACGTAATTATATTGTAATCAGTTTCTTTGATTACAGTGACTTGTCATGAGCTAATAAACGCTTGTTTTTCTGTTTTCACACTATTCTTTCATACAAAAGAACCCCCAGATATGGTCAGTGGATAACTATTGGCAAATAATAAAGGCCTACTTGACCGAAGAGGTCAAATCAATACGGCACTTATTGTAGGTATATTAATTGTTAGTCAGACACTACTGTCGAATCATCATGATCTTGCGAGCCTATTCTCAACTGTCATTAGGACTGGCTTCTTAATCATGCTTTAATGTAGACATAAAGCTACCTTAAAAATGAGGCCTACTAATCGTGAACAGCAGGTTGCCAGTTTTTGGGTCACATCTAGCAGCAACCTTTAAATCTCTTCGTGTGTGTTTTAACGCGGTTTAGAGGACGTACTCGTATCACGCGAGTTCATAATGACGTATCCTGTGGATTGTGCAATAAAACCGGTCCTATGAACATTCATCTAGGATTTTTTTATCTCCATCATCGTGAGCAACGCCAAATTTTTCAGTAGTTTTTATCCTCCGCGGTAACTGTACTTACCTAACTACTGCTTAGGCATATACTCATAAGCAATACACCACTCTGCGTATAAAACAAACTTTAAACTGAAACCCACCATGTTTGCATACGCATCTAAATCACTACACCCCGACATCGTTACCAAGGAAATGTTGATAATTTACGTCGCTTCGTCGAAGTTTATATTACTAGAACAATGCAGCAGTTACATTGATTGACTCGCCTTCATACTACGCTGTTCACTTCCCGGATAAACGTGCGTTTTTCTCACAACATGAGCGTTTCCTCAAATGTTAATAGCTACTGTAGAAAAAGTTGCGACATTCAAATCAAGTCTATGGAAGCACGACGTTCGGTAATAATAGATAAACGTTTTCGGAAATGCAGAACTGTATTTTGTTGCTAATTATTGTAATGGGCGTGGATTTATGGAAGTATATGCAAATACCTATTATGTGTGCGAGTCTATTTACATAGACTCACTCACGCATTATAATATGAAGACAATCTGCTGCCAGTAAATTTCAGACAACCTATAATAATCATGCTTTCCAAAAAACTTGATATCTTAAACTGTTTATACAACTCAACAATACTGATAAATTGTATAAAAATTGCGTAACATAGAAATTACAAATAATTATGTATGAGTTACAATTTACAATCTACAATTCTTTCACATTTTTAAATCGTAACACAAAAATGACAGCTATGTATATAAATTGTAGACTTGTCACTACAATTTACATATCTATATGTTGTAAGGTTGTAATTTGTGTGGCTTAGAGATTTGTGGTACACGGAATTGTAAAATGTACAAACTTGTAAATTATTATAATTGTAAAGTTTTGTGGTCCTATCCTATATCACAAAATTATACAATTACCCTGATTGCCGTACAAAGCACACGATATAAACATAATGCAGTATTTACTGGAAGGGTGATCTAATGAAAATGTTTTATTCAACGAAACAAAAAATAATATAACTAAAGCAGCATCTTTTCAGACTTTGTATAAAATTTGTTGTTTGGTCATTTGGCCATGAATACATATCGTTTTCAACCTATTAAGACATGTCTATTAAATACCTTTCATTATTTAATAATTAAAATTAAAAACAAAATAAACTATTAAATATACAAGTCGTGTATTTTTTCATCATAATATTGTTATTTCTATTTTATTTGGACGTTTATGCATGTTTCGTCGTAAGATTGACGATATTTTGGGAAATAAAAGTTTATAGTATTATGTATGGGGCTTTCAAAAAATTATATCTACTACAAAAGCTGTGTGTTCCTCTATTACCCTATGGTGAACAGAGCGTTAACTACCGAAGAAATGGCTTTTGAGTGTTTAAATGAAAAATACAAACACTTTTGGGACTAAACACTTTTCATCACCCTGCATAGTTTCTTTAATTTTTGGATTCGTGGTCTTAATGATTTTTAGAATTAAAAGATGAAAAAAATCTTATGATCTTGATAATAATTAGATACGTTATTGAGTGTGCAATTCACCCCCTGCCATGTTATCTGTGTCCAACAAAATATTTTTCAGGCAGGGGCCATTGTCCTTCCATATATCTAGGCAACCGGTCCACTATATCCAACCAAACCAAACCTGTAGTCTAAAATCTCTGTTTCCATAATATTTTGCAATAGTCATATACCAACTGGGGGTTGTCCTTGGGGGCACTCGCAAATTGCATACAGAGATAATTGTTGCGTCGGTTAGTGCCTTATTTCATTCAAAACGTCTAACGGGCCGCTGCGGTTATCTTCGGCCCCTCGTACGCCTTCCAAAGGTCCGGGACCTCAGGGTCCCGAGAAATTTCAAAGAAGAAAATAATAAAAAGCTCAAAAGTTTGTGACTGAATGAAATTCTCAAAAATGTTCTAGTATCAGTAGCTAACAAAAAACAACCCATCTCTAGGTAGGTAGGTACTCATCTCTCGTTCGACTACCACAGTCAGCAGATCGCTAATGTCTAAATTACTATTGTTAAACCACTATTACAATGTTGGTGCGATACCAAATACTGACATAGTAATTGTTACATCCGGCGGACTTCTACTTTTTAATAGTATTGCATAGCGTGGTAGCTCCATCGCTTTAATAAATAATAGGTTTAATAGTGAATTATTAATAAGAGAAAAAAAAATCAGCACGCTATGTGGTAAACGAAGAGCTCAACCTTGAAACATGGCTGGGAAAAACCGCATGGAATCAACAGGTTGAAAAATTTGTACCTAGTGGTGCAATTTGCGAGAGGCGCGAGAAGTCCAACATTCAACATGTGATTGGTCTACAAAACTACAGTCTACTGCAGACCCTATAGCAATCTATAGAGCCTGCTGTAGGGTGATTAAGCATAATCAATATAATTAGCGTATTATGTTCCCACTGCTGGGACACAGGCCTGTAATCTGCCATGTGGGCCCAGTGCGAGCTGGTAGATGTCACAAGTCTTCTATGTTTTGATTTTAGAACAAGCCGGGTTCTTCGCAATGTTTTCCTTCACCGTTTTGAGAGCAGTGGTGATGAAATTATTTACACAAAGTAAAGCGCCTGACTGGGTTCGAACCCACGCCCCACGTACTCGTAAGTCGAAGCCGTTACCACTGGGCCACCACGTGGTGACGCATGATATGGCCTACCATTTTTTTTTTCCTAAGAATGTTTGTTAACAACATTAAGAAGAAAAGATACTGCGGTAAGTACCTACATGATGTATGTGTTAAAGGGGAATCTCTTTCTTTCATCGTGTTATTCTTCAGAAGTCAAGTCATTGACATAAATAAAAGTTTTCCTCTTTAATTAACACGTATGTAATTAGGTACCTATCACAAAAGTTCAAAGATAATCTTGATTTCGACAGATTTCACGAACAAGGGACATAACTTGCCCGTCAGGGCCGAAGCCTGCCGGGGCAGCGGGATTGTCCGAGAGGGTTACCGCTGCCCCGGAACATAAAGGGCTAAGGAAGGAACACGGATGGGTTTTAGTCAGTAAGAGTCTGACACTCCCTTTCGCTCCACCCAGAGCGTTGGGGCCATTTGATGATTTCCCATCCTTAAAAAAAAAGGGACATAACTTATCCGCTATATCTATCACAATAAAGAATATTTTATCTAATATTCATATGTTTAATTATCAAGAATGCACATGAAGTAGTCGATACATAATTAATTTAATTTGCATAAAGACTTTCAATAGTAAATACTGTACTAATTGACCTGTTGTAATTATAATTTGAGTCTATATAATGAATAACAATTGAAAACTAATATTTGTTTTTGTAATATCTGCTGCAGTTTTCACATGTTGCTTTGCATTAAGGATATTTTAGGTGAATTTTCCTTTAAAACCTCGTATGTTTATTCCGGAAAATATAAGTCCTTGTCCTTGTATTTCATGAAGAAATCCTTTTTAAAAAAACTTGATCTGAGGCAAACGTAGGTGTATGTCTGACTCCTACCGACTTAAACCCCACGTTATTACTTCTGCCAGCACGAGTAAACAGTGCATACTTAATTACTTGCACATGCTCTGTTGTCCCACACACTAACAGAGACAGTATTGTTCAAACATTCTACGAAAATCCCCTTTATTCATAAACGTTGCTTAAAGTTAAATAGTGATTAGCGACTGTTTAACCATACATTTTTGACGTTCAAGAATAACACTTAACTTTAAACATCGTTTATAAACAAACCCCTATAGAAGTAGAAGTACAATGATGTAACGTTTCATAATTACATTGCCTTAATCTAAGATAAGGCAAGTCTAAAGTCATTATCCATGAAAACTGTAAAAGCATTTCTTATTCATCATTAGAAACAAACATCATTAATTCGCAAATAAGTATTTGAAAATATTACAGTTTTTACCATCTAACTGTATTAATTTATGGCTACAAAAACAGTCCCAAAATATACAGCATCAATAAACAGCTAGAACACTGCCTATTTATTGATCCTAAATCGGTACTAGATATCTATACTAATATTATAGCGAGGTAAAATTTGTTTGTTAGTTTGTATGTAGGGGGTAATTTAGAACTAACAATCGGATTTGAAAAAATCTTTTTGTAATTGATAGCCCAATTCTTGAGGAAGGCTTTAGGCATCACGCTATGACTCTAAGGAGCCGATCGAAAAGAAAAAAAGTCAGAAAGAACGTTAAGCGAAAACGTAGTGACAGCGCGGGCAGGTGATGCGATGCGACAGGGTGGCTGGGGGCATAACAAATTTGACGCGGACGTAGTCGCGGGCAGTAGCTAGTTAAATATATTTTTATTAACCTACAAGTCATCATCTGCCTAGCCTTTTCCCAACTATGTTGGGGTCGGCTTCCAGTCTAACCGGATGCAGCTGAATACCAGTATTTTACATGGAGCGACTGCCTATCTGACCTCCACAACCCAGTTACTGGGTAACACGATACCCCTTGGTAAGACTGGTTGTCAGGCTTTCGGGCTTCTGACTACCCGTAACGACTGTCAAAGATCCACAAATGACAGCCGGGACCAACGGCTTAACGTGCTTTCCGAGGCACGGAGGGGTCTCGATATGTAAAGATGGTCACCCATCCACAGACCAACCGCGGCAAGCGTAGCTTAACCTGATCGATCGACCTGTGCGGCTGTTATTATTTAGCCACGGGCCCCCCTTTTATTAACCAACAAGTGTGTATAATAAAGCAATAATAAATACCTACTAAACCTGATTCAATTAACAAATTAATCTTTACAATCCCGTCTTACATTTTAGTGTTCGTGAAATTAGTCGTGTTATAGCAAGCTGAATTAATTTATTACCTAAATTATTGATTGATACTTTGTATTTGAGTTATTTATTTTTGGATGATGTATAGTTTGGGTATTGCGAGGACGGTTAATAGGATAAACTTTTTATGATCGGTTTGGTTTTGTTGCAATACTTCTGCGTTTTATAGGCAACATCTTGGGGTTTATTTCTTTATAAACGACGATTAAAGTTAAGCGTCACATTACTTTAATAATCGCTTATAAATAAACCCCATGGTGTTTAAACGTAAAAAAATATGGTTAAACAACGGTTAAACAGTCGCTAATTACTACTAACGTAACTTAAAGCAACGTTTATGAATAAAGGGCTGTTCAGCTTATCTATTTCTTAGAAAGAAAATCTTTGACAGATTCCTGAATTTTATAGACGTTAACATAAAAGTTACATGTCTCAATCTGGCGTTTATAAAACGACAAGGAACTTAAATAGATAAGTAGGTACCTACCTATTGTAAGGAATATGAAAGGTTTTTAAATAGGGTCATTCTAGTTTATTTATTTCGAAACAGCGTGGGATTTTTACAAATCTACCATTTTGAATGAATGTGATAACGTAAACGCACCCATTACCGCCAGTTTAAGCGGAGTTCAGATTGATATCCAAAAATTAAGCACATTCTTAATATGTGGCTTCAATAAAAATATTTTTTCAAGTACTGAAATTATCGATTTTTTTAGTTATGTATAAGAACACATAATCAAAAAATTAATTAAAAAATTAAAAATTAAATAAAAGGAAAAGGGTCATGTCCCTATTACCGACTCAAAATATCGGGTGTGTGCCTAATACCGTTTATGTGACACCTAATACCGACCACTAAATAAATGGAACCGTTAAAGTTAAATAAAAATGCTCGTGTATATTGAACTGTTTATATAAATGGTCCAACACAGTACAGAATGCTATTATATGTATTCTTATAATAGTATATTCTTAACAGCGTTAAATCAATAAAAAATATCATATTTATACGAATTATGTTTAACAAATTACCAAAGGCCAGCATTGATTATAACTACTATAATATATAACCAATGGGGGCATTTGGTATTATACAAGAGTAAACTCCGCACCTGGGCCCCCCGCTGACGCAGAGTCTCCGCCCCCAGCTATTGGAGGTGGTAGTGAGCGCTCTGTTCCCTTCACGGGGGGAGCATACTCCCCCGCCCATGGCTCCGCCAATTGCGGTGCCCGAAGCGGACCACGCGGACGACGACGACGACATCCCTGAAGTGACCGTGGTAGATCTGAGAGTGGCGGTAGGTAGGCTGAAGGCCAAAAATACCGCCCCAGGGCCCGACGGCTTGCCAGGTAAAGCCTGGGCCCTGGCCTTGAGGTCTCTCGAACCCCGACTGGAGGCGCTCTTAAGCGCATGTATGGAGAGAGGCCAGGTTCCACTCCGTTGGAAGACGGGGAAGCTGGTCCTCATTCGGAAGCCAGGGCGCCCTGCGGACTCCGTCTGCATACCGGCCCATCGTGCTGCTCGACGAGGTCGGCAAGCTCTTTGAAAGGGTGATTGCGGGCCGCCTCGTCGGGCACCTGGTGAGGATGGGGCCGGATCTTGCGGATAGCCAGTTTGGCTTCCGCAAGGGGCGCTCGACGGTGGACGCCATCATGCGTGTGAAAGCCCTCACGACGGGGGACGCGGTGTCCCGGGGTGGGGTTGTCGTGGCGGTGTCACTCGACATCGCCAATGCGTTTAACACCTTGCCCTGGAGCTGCATTGGGGAGGCACTCCGGTATCACCGAGTGCCGACCTCCGTCGAGTAGTAGGGCCGACCTCCCTGATGGCGTCAGCGTGGTTTGCTACGCTGACGACACGCTGGTCCTGGCGCAGGGGAGGTCGCATCAGGCGGCAGCCGACGCGATGACACGCGGGGTTGCGATGGTCGTGGAGAGGATGGTCGGGATCCCAAGTAACGGTAGGAGGGGTTCACATCGGCGTCGAGACAACGATGAAATACCTGGGTCTCGTCCTCGACAGCCGGTGGAATTTCGTCGAGCATTTCCGACGTTTGGCCCCCAAACTGGAACGGGCCGGGGCCGCTTTCAAGTGGCTCTTGCCCAACCTGAGGGGGCCAAACGCCTCCTACCGGAGGCTTTACGCGGGGGTCGTGCGGTCCATGGCCGTATATGGGGCCCCGGTGTGGGCGCGTTCACTGCGGCTACGAGCCGCCCACTATTTGAACGCGCCCCAAAAGGTGGTAGCCATACGGCTTATACGGGGGTACCGCACGATCTCGGGCGAGGCGGCAAGCCTCCTTGCCGGACGGCCGCCATGGGATCTGGAGGCGATAGTCCTCGCGCGCCTGTATGAGTGACACGCGGAGGCACTACGCCGGGGGGAAAACCCGCTTCCGCGGCAATTCGCTGCGGAACGGACGGACCTCCGGCGCGATCTCATGGCGACATGGAAAGAGCGACTGTCGCAACCCAGCGCAGGGCACGCCACGATAGTGGCGATAAGGCCCCTCTTTGAAGAGTGGCTAGAGAGGCGTCAAGGCGTCCTCACCTACCGCCTGACGCAGGTCCTCACCGGACACGAATGTTTCGGGAGGTTCCTGCACATCATCAGGCGGGAGTAAACGCCCGGGTGTCACCATTGCGAGGATCGCCCAGAGGACACGGTGGAGCATACGGTGGGGGTCTGTCCCGCTTGGGCAGAGCACCGCCGTGTCCTCGTAGAGAGACCTCTAGTGTCCGGCCCTGGTCCAAGCCATGGTCCGGGGCGAGAGGGAGTGGGAGGCAATCAGCTCCTTCTGCGATGCAGTCATGCTAGCGAAGGATGTGGCGGGATGGGCGAGGGAGAGAGCCACCCGTCCCAGCCACCGCGGGAGACGCCCCGGGCGTCGGGAGCCGCGTGACGACTCCCGGCCACCGTAGGCGCAGGCCTGCGGATGGCGAGTAATGGGTAGCTCGCCGTCCGATCAGGACCAGGCCCGTGCCGGACGGCGCGTATGTGTTCCACGCGCGCCTCAAAGAGATGTCAGCATCGAAGGATGGGCCCGTCAGGGCCGAAGCCTGCCGGGGCAGCGGGATTGTCCGAAAGGGTTACCGCTACCCTGGAATATAAAGGGCTAAGGAAGGAACACGGATGGGTTTTAGTCTAGTAAGAGTCTGCCACTCCCTTCCGCTCCACCCAGAGCGGGAGGGGTCATTTGATGATTTCCCATCCTTAAAAAAAAGGGGTCCGTCGTAAATGTACAAGTAGATCGGTAATAGGTTTTCTTAAAGGAAATCGTAAAACCTATTACCGACCCAAGGGAATGTGTATGAATTGTGTAAATACATGTGATTTTTGTACATGTATATGATTTTAAGTGGTGCGGTTGCTGAAAATATTTAATAATAATGATATTTCAACTATAAAAATACACTATTTAAAAATTATACCTCCTTTATTCATCAAAATATTTACATAAGAACAAAGTTAGTGTATACGGCTACTAAAGCTCTTGAATATAAGGCGTTAATAGCTCAAATGTAAGTTAACATACTAAGGAACTGAGTTAGTATAGCCTCCTGCCTATTAATTTAAGCATTTTAACAAAAATCATGGCAAACAAAAGATACGACAAGTACTTATCAGCGACATGGGTCGACAATACGAATAAAATTGTGATTTTTGTTCCTATTACCGCCTATTTTTAATATTGAAAGTTAAGCAAAATAAAATAGTATCTCATTAAAATGAATCATTACTTGTGTTCCTGAAAGTATCAAAAATGCATCAAAAGAACTAGAAGTTACATTAAAATGCTTGACGATATAATCTTCTGCTAAAAAAGAAACAAGAGTACTTACGCCATCGGGAATGCCACACTATGGAAAATGCACTAAGTTCGGCGTCCACGGACGAACTGAGCAATTATTATTTAAATCGTCGAGTTACGCACAGAAACAAGAGATGAACATTTGCAATACAAATACATCTACATTTTTTTTAAAGCAACCAATTGTGTAGCTTTAATACATGACATAAAAATGATAGTTTTCTGAATAGGGCGGTAATGAGCGCGGATTTTAACGGGTCGTTATTAGGTGCGTTTACGTTATGTAGTGCAAGATAAAACTAACAATAACTGCTATTGTCAATTTCGGATTCAAACCAAGGACCTCAAATTCTAGTCTTTACTGTCTAGACAAATTACCGCATTTAGTTATGATAAAGATATCTACATGCCTGAGGTTTCCGTGTTTAAATAATAACGGCCGCACAGCGGTCGATCAGGTTAAGCTACGGAAGCCGACTCCACATATTAGTTGGGAAATGGCTAGGCAGTTGATGATCTAATTTTGAGTTTCACCAACTGGACACACGTGTGTCCAGTCTATCGTGTCCAGTTGGTGACTAACCCTTATGTGAGTTTCTAAAAACCAAGAAATGAAAAGACCAGAAACTGTTTAACATTCTATTTTATCGTATTACCTAACGTATGCGTATGCGCGTTAACCGATTTAGATTAGAGAAATATTGCTTGTGATACACTGATTTAGTCATTTATGATTACTTCGCTGGGTTCTCGGACTTTCAAACATTTTGAATTTTCGAGTTTTCCACAGCAAAATTAGCCTTTACAGGTACTATGAGAAAGAGAATCTTCTCAGAAAAAAACAGCATTTCTACAAAGGATAGTAGCATAGAAACTTCAGGTTTTCTTACGATGTTTTTCATCGCTGTAAGTTATTTTATGATTCTGTACCTATTATAAAGCTACGTAACAGCCACGTAACACGTATTGAAACCCATTCCTAAGTGCTTTTTTATTACTAGCTTCCGCACGCGGCCGCGCCCGCGTGGTTTGGCGATAAAAGTGCACTTTTCATCAAAATCGGTCCAGCCATTTCGGAGATTAGCCGGAACAAAAACACACACAGACGGATGGAACAATTTTTTTTTGTTATGTCCGATGGGATGGCAATCCGACGCGACGAGAGAGATCAGGCGCAGGACCAATGGCTTACCTAACGTGCTTTCCGAGTCACGAGGGTATCACACCACCAACTTCCAAACTCCGGGCTGTTACTAAGAAATTCCCAATGGAAACACCCAGTAGCACATTGCCTGACCCGGGAATAGATCCCAGGATCCCAAGCTCAGCAGTCGCGACCACGAGACCAACGGGAACTTTCATTTATAGTTAAAACGTGTAGGCAAAGGTAACAATTATTAAATGCCGCCTTCGCTACAAATCGGTGTTATTTAGAATAGCTATAAATCAGAAAGCGTAGTTATATCATTAACCTTTCCGAATCGAGCCTTGATTTCTTTTCTGATGTTTGCCCATGTACCTATAATAATATAATTATTATTACTTATACAATATTTAGGCCCACTCCCTCACAGAGAGGAGGCCTGTGTCCCAGCAGTGGGAACATTATAGGCTGATTATGTATTATATATACAATATTTTAGGAAAGTTGCGAATCTATGAATTTGTTTCTCTTAATTTAATAGTTAATTGATATTGGCAACCCAAACAATTTAATTGATGGAAAAAAACATTTCATGTTGTACAGTGCGGCCGACGAGAGAATGCGTTCTGTGACACCTGTCAGTTTCATACAAACGAATACGTGTTTTGGGAATTTGATCTTTATTACGTATTAGAATTGTCGCACTGTCAGGTGTCAGGAACGCATTCTCTCGACCGTGAAGCCCGTACTGTAACCTACATGTGCCAAACTTGGTTTGGGTCTCCGTTGGAATAGCGCGCGAATGTGTTTGCACTATCGCAGAATACAGATTGATTAAATTCATCTTGATTATATCACCTAGCTTAATGACATTCAAAAAAGCTAGACTTTTGTAAACTTAGATACAGCGTGTCAATGGCTTTTTCTAATGATATGTAAAAAGAACGTTTTACTTTCAAAATCATGTAAAATAACTTGTTTTGATTTTTATCCAAAGATTTAAATTTTGTTAAGTGCCTGATTATGTCTTTTCTAATCAAAATCAGACTGCATGTGACGTACGTATGAACCTACATTAGGTAACTGTCGTTAGCTAGAACATTATATAAATAACCAAGAAAATATTGTTCTTCCTACACGTTACGTTTAACCCCGGAACAACCGCGGATTTTATATGAATAAAACTTTTTATATAATAACATACTTCTGTTAACATAAAATTGTAGATTGGTTTGCAAATTTTAAAGTGGTTGGTGTATTGATTTAATTGCTTGATTGATAGCATTTATACTAGAATCAATAATAAATCGCGAAATTTATCTTGCAATTGGGTTCGTGGGTTCGCCATAGCGTCGATTATGATAAACTAAACCAACAATAATTAGTTATCTCTTTGAAAGCTTGTTAATAATTTCATAGTGTTTTAGAAACCAGATCTTGTTCTTTTGCATAATCAGCATATTTTGTTCCCACTGCTGGGACACAGTCAATTCATCTCATGAGAGGGAGTGAGCTGTATACCTAATCTATTACGCGGGCCCAGTACGGGTTGGTTGATGTCGCATGCCTTCGAATTTGTATTTTGTACCTCACGAGGTTTACCTTCACAGGTAAACCTCGCGAGCATTGATGATGAAATTATTTAAAAAAAGTAAAGCGCCTGTCTGAGTTCGAACCCACGACCTACAACTCGTAAGTCGGGGCGGGGCCGTTACTGGCTTATTGCTGCACTTCTTGTGGCTAGTAACTAAATGCTGATGTTATTTCTCAGGAGCATTTTGTGCCCGGAATTATTCCCGGATGATAGCAATAAACTCGCCCCCTATTACATGGGTCTAAAACATAACTGGCAAAATGTGGGTGTACCTACTGCAGGTGCACCTCTCCCCCCCTCCTCCCTTCAGGGATTAAAGGCGTGAAGTTATGTTATGTCACTCATAGCTCAACCATACAGGGTCAACGACATCTACCATAAGTGTTGACAGCAGATTTACCGATTAGAGAGTCATGATCCAACTTTCGGAAACCGAGGATTAAAAGCTTATAAATTAATAATAAAATATTTCCATAAAAAATTACACTCAATAAAGGAATTGCCCGTTGACTAATTATGTTTCAAGCTTATATTTTTTCTCATATTAATAACTAATAGTATAATTCTATTAATTATTTCTTGCTTGCTTTTCTTTGTGAGACTTCGTTTTCCATTTCTTGTCAGTTGCTTTCACCAAGTAAATAAAGTTGTTACTTTTACTGTTAGCCTGCATCATCCCACTGCTGGGCAAAAGCTTCTCCCCATGACTTCCAGCTCTTTCGATCCAGGGCTAATGTGGACCACTGGTCATTTGTTTGGTAAAGCTCGTCCCGCCATCTTGCTACTCGTATGTCTGGGCTCCACATAGTGGTTATTTTGGCTCACAGCTGCAGTATGCTTAATGAGAGAATAAAGTTGTGAATAACTTAATACCTAATTTACGAAGACCTTGTATCAAGTTTGTGAATGTAGTTATTGTAAATAGCTCTATTAGTAAAACTAGTATCTAACTACCTGTGGCGAAGGGTCTATGAATCACGATTCCTTTAGGGTTCCCTTTCTAAACATAACCATTACTAACTTAGTGTTTGATCATGAGATTTGAATATTTGCCAGAAGAAGACGGATTGATAAACGGTCTGCGGACTTACCTGTATAGAGATACCTATATCCACTTAGTAAAAAACTTAAATGGATTGATTCACTGACAGACAACGCACAGCCTTAACAAATGGGTGTAGAACTTGAATTTTTGCAAAAGACTGTCTTATAACGGGTGTAAAATTACTCAAACGAAGTCGAAAGTCACTTGTTCTTCCCGTTATTATGAAATATTTTTTGTACTGGACCTATGCAAGATATACGCAGATAAAGTCAAAGTTCTAGTTTCATAAGTTTCAAATGAAATCTGAATAAAAAAAAATACTACATTCTTAAAATACTAATAATATGTACAAGTTTTTTTTTTATTACGTAGATAATAACAAAATATTATATTTTGACGCTGCTCTTATGTTCTCATAACTCGACAAAATGTATCAGCTTTTTTACACCTTGTCTTGTGTTTTTAATATTTTCTCGCATTGGTCATAAACAGATTAAAGCAGATTTTACTTATACTTAAATACTCCCACGATCCCTGTATATGATTTGTAAACACCCATAAGCAAAATGTTTTGTGAGCATTACATTGCACTATCGTAAACAGCGAATTTTCACACCAAAAATAAAAGTTGTTTCCCAACATTTCATTTATCTTCATTTATCTTCATTTATCTTCATTTATCTATACATCTCTGTCTATCAGCCAGTCGCGGAACTGCTTCAAAAGTATACAAAGTGTAAAAAAAATATTGTTCAGTTCGATGCACCTGTCTAGAGCACCTCTTAAAGTTTGTCGGGTTAATTTTTTAACACCTTATATAGGTACATTAAAATATATAGTTACGTAAGTATACAAACTTACGTAACAAATCTAGACCAGCCATAAAGCTTTGGTTTTCTAAGAAAGCGGTGGACGGTTACACAATAACGGTTTCCAAATACAGAGCGTTTTTTGACATCTTAATGTCAAATACTGTTGGAAATGACAGATTTTCTTGACGGTCGTATAGTATGACGGAACCGCTTTTATAGTAAACCAAAGCTCGAAGCTTTCCCTTAAACACTGTTACTATGAACATCTAATTTTCATTTAAGTTGACCTAGAAGGCGCCTTGGAATAGTAAGATTGATCATTATAGTTATTCACAGATAGAAATCTGTTTTGATAAAGATCCAATATCCAGTCAGAGATTTACGAAGAGTGAGAAGACCTGTGCCCAATAAAAGAAGAGAAAAAAATATTAAAATCTTTATCAATTTATCTGAAAAGTATTCTAAAAAAGCGACCAAAATAACTTAAAGAATGAAAAGGTTTCACTTTCACACATTCTGCCAACAATCGGTTGCAGAATATTTACTTACATATATACGTGAACTGATGCAGTGCCTCCATTGTCAGCTTTATAAAAAAAAACGTTTTTAGGGCAAGGTTAAGGGCCCTGTAAGGATATCAACCAGGAACAGAAATCTAGACTAGAGGTGTGTCCCTCTTCACATCTCGCCTTCGCCCGACAAAACAGTTCTGTCATTTCATTTTTATAAACGCCGCAATGAACACACAGGATCGTTGAACTCATTACCTCGAAACATAAATATTAAACGTACGTTTATTGAAACAATTGCACCTTCTAGAGCGCGTAGGGAATTTATTTACCAAGGCCGAGTTCAATCAATACCATTCACTATTGGTCAATGAGGATAAAACATGGTCGAAATGTCAACGAAAGCAAAACATCGTTTATTCAAGTCGTGAATGGTATCTTTACAATCTCCTTAGTTAATTAACAAGGTACTAAATTGAACATAATTATAGTATAATGAATTACTTGCTTCTGCGCAGGACTTCGTCCGCGTGTAATTTCTTGTTCCCCCGAGCCACCCCGTCGCATCGCTCATCGTTCGCATCGCGTTATTTTTAACCGACTTCCAAAAAGGAGGAGGTTATATGTTCGACTTTATGTATGTTTTTTTTTTGTATGTTCACCGATTTCTCCGTCATTTGTGGATCGATTCCGAAAATATTTTTTTTGTTTGAAAGGGTATACTCCCAAGGTGGTCCCATTGTCAGCAAGTTGGAATCTGATGAGAGGATCCCATGGAAATCGAGGGAAACCCTCAACTTTTTTTGGCAAACCTATAGCGATTTGGATATTTTTTAGAGTAACTTGAAGGGTATACTCCCAAGGTGGTTCAATTGTCAGCAAGTTGGAATCTGATGAGAGGATCCCATGGAAATCGAGGGAAACCCTCAAATTTTATTGGCAAACCTATAGCGATTTGGATATTTTTTAGAGTAACTTGAGCATTTGCTCTCGGAAATCATCATTTGGTAAAGTGGAGCTGATGATGAAGACTACAGACGGCCATCGGAACTAATCAATGATAAATATTTCACGGGTTGCGATTCGATTACTTTAATATGATTGCTAAGCAATTTATGCTCGTCACAATGCGTGTGGTGGTGGAGTGGAGTTCTTCAGGTTCTTACCAGGAGAACTCCTCAAAAATTAACGTCCCAGCATCGGGAAAAGCAATATTTTGTAAAAGGTGATGAGCAGTGTACGTTAGGCTATTGTAACTTAGATAAATTACAAACTCTCTCACTAAAAAGCGAAAAATAAAAACTTATTTACAAAAAAAAAACAACCGACTTCCAAAAAAAACTACAAAGTGATAAATAACTTTTATTTCGGAAGTCGGTGTCAATAAACGAAAATGCAGAACCAACGACACCGACTTCAGAAATAAAAGTTATTTATCACTTTGTAGTTTTTTTTGGAAGTCGGTTGTTTTTTTTTTGTAAAAAAGTTTTTTTACTCTTTGCTCAGCTCCAGTCCTATAGCGTGATATTAAGTTAGTAGTCTGTAGCCTTCCTCAAAAATTGGGTTTTGGTTCGAAGGATTAGCGGGTTCAAAAAAACACACAAAAAACAAACTCTTCTATAGAAAAGTACTAGCATTATTAGCATAATATTCCTACTAAGTACTGGGATTCAGACCTCCGCTCTGTGAGAAGGAGCGGGCTGTACTTCACCACACCGGTGCACAGTGCGAGTTACTGGCTGTCACAAATTATAATACTATGAATTATACAACATTATTTTAATGTTTATGGGTTTGTAAATAAGGTTTGCTTAGAGATTCTATATCCTATGGAAAGTCGGTCATGGTTGCCCTGACGATTATAGATCCGCTCCTTAATAAAAGTGATTCAAAACCTGACAATCACTTATTTCTGTGCACTTTCTTAATTTAACTTGGACACTAACTTGCCATGAAGGACAGATCGTGAGAAAATCTAGGCACAATGTTTCAGAATTAACATCACACCACCGTAAGCGAGTGCTTTGAAACATGTATGTAATTGAAAATCTCTTCAAGTTCCTCTCATCATTATGAACTACTGTTGCCATTGGACCAAACCTGAATTCGCGGCTGAAACTAGCTGCTCCAGCCTCCATACATTAGCTAGCTTCCATCCGTACTCATAACTCGACAAAATTGTAATAGCTAGTACTCTGTGTAGGTAATCTTGTGACAACGTCATAGCAGATTTTTTAAATAGATGGACCCATTTTAAAAATAAAATCCGATTCATTCCGGTCTTCAATATCCATTAATAAGATACTAAAGAGGTATCTACTAAGGAGATCTCATTTGGATCTTAGAAAAAAAAATTGTGTTTTGTTATGGTTTCCACTTATTTATATTATAGGTAAGGTACCTACCTATAATATAAATATGAGGAAATAATAACAAAACACCGAAGAAACAACTAATAAAATACTTTACGAAGCCAAGAAACTTGCATACTTCAATACAACCACGGTGATTAACCAACGATTCCCTCAGGGCTCAGGAACAACAAGTTTATATCAATTTGCTAAGTTTGATGTCTAGGCAACATTAACTGTGGAATAATAGGTTATAGACAAGGGCCTTCCCCGTAAGTAGTCATCAGGAATAGTCTGGACCTTTCAATAAACTTGGGGCCCTTGTAATAATATGTTTTGCATTTTAGTCATGTTGCTGATATCAGAGAATGGTTTATGCAGATCGCGTAAGTGTGGGCAATGTAGCCAGAGCGTAAGTTCTTGAAATCGTGAGTGTATTTATCCGAAAAATCTTAAGGTAGTAAACTATTTGGTCGTACTTAATTATTCTATTACCATTGTGAGTGGCCTTCAAAAGTTAGTTGACATTTTTCCACTTCAGCTCTGACACCCCACATTATAATTTAAAATTCTAATGATCCAAATGTTTGAATTACTGTAACGTTATTATGATTATTTACACTTTTGTTTTCATTGATTATTTCAACTTGATTATTTCAATTATTTCAACAAATTATCAAGTAATCCTTTAGGAGTAACTGATATTTTTTTATTCTAAATCAAATGTAGCATCACAGCTGAAGTAGAAAAACTTCAACTAACTTTTAGAGGCCTCTGTATGTGAGTCAAATATAGGTAGGTACTTGTTTTAGTACGAAATACATACTTATCTGCATCCAAACTTGGTCATTAGATTATTAAATCTTTAATATATTGAAGTCATACCTACTCGATTTATTTATAAGACTGAATGCTTTGAAAAAAGCAATTAGTTGTTTACATGCGTCATATTGATAATCATGAAATGAACAAAGTATGGGGCCGCAAAAATTTTATTAAGGCGGTCTTATAATCTCAGACTTGTTCGGTAATGAAAAAACAGTTAAAGTAGGTACAAACCTTTTCGTAATTATAAACAGTAAAAGTACAGAGCTTTCTGTAATTACTGTACTTGCCAATTATTCAGTATTTACAAGTTATTAACAGACAGGAGAGTGCTATTGCCTGCCGCCCATTTCCCACAGTTAGCCTTTATGGCACCCTCGACTGGAGAGTGTGTGAGCCCATTCTTTGCAACGACAACCTATGACAAAGATTTTTCTTAAAACATATTAAAAAGAAGCTCTATTATCATATCACAATCAGCCCATCTGTAGGCCTGATGATAATTTAAAATCGCTATAATTAACGATGAAGGAGAAAATCTATATTAATTCAAAAAAAATTACCAGACATTAATTTATTCAAACATTATTCTAATGATCATCAGCTTTTTGAAACTTCATTATTTTTATAGACACACACATCTGAGGGGCAATTCTCGTAATTTTGAGAACGTTCACAGTCTGATCTCTGATCTCAGTCTCAATCAGTCAAAAATACCTCTAATTTCCTTTTTTTGACAAGTTTTTGACATTGATTGTGTGTGTGTTGAGATGAGATTGCGACTAGATTTTGAACGTTTTTAATTACGAGAATTGGCCTTCTGTTAATAGCACAAAATTAACATGATAATATCGCAATCTGACTTTTTATGACCTTGTTAAATATGCGAAGATGCAAAAAGGTATTCGCATATCCATATTACATGTTTTATTTAATTTAATTGTGTATTTACATAAACTCCATTCACACTCATTTATTTATCTAAAAGGTACTGTCATTATTATAACTACATTAAAATTAAATACTTCAAAGATTGCCGATACTTATGGTCTGTAAGCATCTGATGAAAATGTAAACAATTTAATGAAAAAACGTACCCGTGGATGTCAATTTGTAGAATAAGTCACAAATTGAGTGCTTGTACCTCCGTCAGTCGCACCCAATCTTGGACAATCAGACTCGCAAAACTCAACCTTATGACATTTTATTTTCAGTTCAAGGCCAACTCTTGTGGTGTACTTACTCTTTAGCGACATTCAACAGTACAAAGTGGTTCATCTTATCTGTCTTAAACTACCTATCAAGCTAAGTGCACATGATTGATAAAATCACTGGACACAACCTCAATACTCTAAAATTTTGTAAGTATACCCCCTCTCAGAGAGGAGGCCTGTGTCCTAACGGCCAACAGTCGGAACATTACAGGCTGATTACACTAGTAAGCATAAAATTACAAATACACCTACAAAATGTAATTGATGGAAATATTCACATTCACACAATTATATGGAAGTCGATACCAAAACAGCATTCTTTGCTGAACATCGGGTAAATGTCTGGCTAACTATGGGAAAACATGGCGGCTGTCGAGTGTTGCTTGTAAATGAGACACCGTTTTAATTTGCTTTTAGATACTGATCGGTAGATATATGATCAGTGTGTCGGATTTATTTAACGAAATTAAAGAATGTTTGTGGGATATAACCAAGTGGTAGTTGTGTGTTTGTTTGTAAAGTCAGTTGTTTAATGAAAGTAAAGAAACTGAGAATGTTTATCAATGTCGCCCATCTCATTTGGCTCGCGTTTTCCCAACTATGTTAGGGTCGGCTTCCAGTCTAACCGGATGCAATTGAATACCACTAATACTATTTTACATATTTCACCAATAATACTATTTTACATGGAGCGACTGCCTATCTGACCTCCACAACCCAGTAACTGGGTAATACGATACCCCTTGGTAACGTGTATGACTAGATGGTCGTCAGACTTTCGGGCTTCTGACTGTCGAAAATCCAAGAATGACAGCCGGGACCAACAGCTTAACGTGCTTTCCGAGCCACGGGGGCTTTTGGTATGTAAAGATGGTTACCCATCTACGGACCAACCGCGGCAAGCGTAGCTTAACGTGATCGATAGACCCGTGTGGCAATTATTGCTTAACCACGAGCCCCTCATCAATGTCGCTTAACTGGAATAAGTAAGACCCCTAGCCTGCATTGTAAAAAGTTATTTAGAGGAAAATCGCTATTTAAATCTATCTAGAATTAATTTGAGATAAGTATGAAAATAAAGCCAGCTTTAAATCGATATTCTAATATGAAACTAAATGAGAAGAGGTGTCATTATCATTAGCGGTAATCATCAATCAATACATCCATCCATTCAGCCTTTTTTCGGAATTCTCTAAATAAAATCTGATAACTATCTAGCAAAAGATTGATAGATTAAAAAATTAAGTCTCAGTCTGAAGCTTAATTCCAAGTAACAGGTACCTAACAGATGATGTCCAGACAGACTAAACAATATATGCAAAAATTGAACGACGTACATTCAAAGAACTCTTTTACTATTTCCAACAATAGTCTGGCTTATAAACTTTCTCTCTTTTGTCAAAAACGTATGTAAACAAGTAAAAGATAAAGAAATTAATGCAGAACGAGTGAATATGGGAGGCAATACTAGCTAAACACAGTGACCAATGAAGTTATAAATCTGTACGTTTATCTAATTAATTTACATACATATGAAAATCCACCATAATCCGATAATCATTATTCGTTGTTGGTAACGGATTAAATTTCAAACATGTAGATAAAATGTTAAAATCGGAACCACTTTCTCAAATGTATGTACTAGGTATCATTGTTTTAACAAGCTTTTTTATATAATGAAAGAATGGACAGTCGATACTCATTTACATTAGTTTTCATTGAGATGAACGTTAAGATAAAAGTTATACACCCACTTACGTGACTAGGAGAGGTACATTTAAATCACTAAGCGATTATTTGTATTATTTAGATTTGTCAATGTCCTTATGGTTTTTGAGCAAGCATATGCAGGGCCAAAACTTGACTTGGTGCGGTATGATGAGACAACATCTAAAATATATTTTAAAAGCTTCAGATAGGAGCTCTGTGGTCAGGAGACCACTTTCAGATTTCAAAAAAGGACCAACACAAAATGGTTTTCAGAGCCGTTGATTTTGGTATGTTCGTGTGCAGTCTGACCCATAATGACTTTGGATTTTCCTTAAATATGACGACTTTGAAAACTAAGATTTGGACAATTTATTATTGGATATTCAGGGCGAGTAAGTAGTCACCTAAGTCTAAGTCAAAATTTATGAGCCCCTACCATTATTCAAATCATTGTACTAAAAAGTTTTCAATTTAACCGTATGTTCTGCGGTAGGAGATATAAGAGGGGAAAGCACAGACTGACCTAAAAATTTGAACAAATTTAACATTATATTTAGTAAAATACTTCCTTCCCAGCACCACACCATCGGATCAGGGTGCCTTTTTTTTCGAAATGAATTAACGGATTTTAATGAAACTTTATACGCATAAGCAGGATACAAAGGTCTAAAAAGTTAGCTGAGAACATTTTCGAAAAATTGTGTAACAGCCAAATTAGACCGATTTTAAAGTTCCATAGAAACAGAGATTTCCAGTTATCTTTTTTTAAATAAGACATTTCGAAAATGTTCTCAGCTAACTTTTTAGACCTTTGTATCCTGCTTATGCGTATGAAGTTTCATTAAAATCGGTTCATTCATTTCGAAAAACAACGGCTTGAAACTTTGTATGAAATGCCGTACGGCGTAAACGCTCTTAAAAGTGTTTTCTTAACCATCACACCATCATATTCCATTGCCAATCGACGTTCCACGGTCACGGTGATAAATAATTACGTAACACGCATGACCTATTACACATCATAGGTTCACAAGGGACTTTTTTTTTTTTGTTACACCCATTCAGGCGTTTCAGCTCTATGTTTTTCGTTCTTATCAATGTGTAAATATTCTAGTAGATCGATGCCGTAGCTAAAACGTAAAAAAATAACTAATATGTTTTTATGAAAAACTATGTATGAACGTAAACGAGTCAAGAGGAGTATACAGGGTTATTGGAAAAACACCAACAACCTCTTAAGAGGTCTTTGTACTTATCATTATGAACAACTTTTACTATGGGACCAAACCTGAAATCGCGAAAAAAATCAGCTGTTCCCTACATTTTGACGAGTTATACGAACATAAATGTAGGGAACAGCTGATTTTTTTATGTATGTAATATTTTTGAGTTTATGTAGGTATGTAATTTTTTTGAGTCATATGTACTTACGTAATATTTTTTTATTAATAGGTAAGTACATAGGTATTTAAAACATTCTGGATTTTAAATCCAGATGATGATATTTACCTTATTTCGAAGTTTAAAAGTGAGAATCTCAGGTTCCGAACTTATAAATTATGGTCGCCTTATAATTTTTCTGATAGGTAAGCAGTTAAACGCATACCTAAAACTGTTGGCCGAAAATAGTTGTATAAATACTCTAATACACAATGATATCAATCAAGCAACTTATCTATATCGTGTTCAAGAAAGCAATAAAAAACTTTTAAATGGAAAACTAACATCATTTTTATAAATAACAATTGACACTTTACAGTGAACGCTATTGTGTTTTGTGTAATGAACAACTATCAAAGCAATTATTTATCAAGTGGAATGTTAGTTGTTTGTTTACAAAAACTACATACATAGGTATCTTGTTTCCATGTAAGCTCTAATTACTTTTCTTCAAAGCGTGAACATTTAATGAAATTTTTCATTATTAAAATGTTTCATGTGTCTCTTCCTTTCCATAAGGCGTGATCGAAGTCAGGAGCAGGCCAATTTAGCAAGTTAAAATATGCCTAACTTCTAATGGCATGCTGTCACTAACAAAGTTTTCTTATTAGTCATTCAAATATTATGCTAATTACACTAATAGTTATGTAGATAGAAGACAAGAACCCCCCTGCGTTACCGTTAAATAGGCATAATCATTCGACAAATAAAACAAGTTTTCGATAAAAAAACAGAATTAAACAAAATATGACGATGTAAACTACTGTTGCATGTTTGTATTTATTGAAATAATAAGTTATGGCTTAATGGAAAGTGCATAAAGTCATAAAAAGATAAATACATTGGTTTTAGTATTTTTTTAGATATTCTCTCACGCCACTTCGTGCATTTCGATCCGAACTTTTGAACCTGATTCCGAAAGAGAAACAACTTAATTACAAATAGCATTATAATAAACAAGAAAGAGATTCAACATAATTAGAACTGTCTAATTAAGATAAACCATAATTGTAGAGATGGTTAAAACTGCTAGATAGATAAACCATTTCATTTTCAGTTCACACAAAAGATATACCACAACACACAAAAGCACAATTAAATGAAAACAAATTACATTATTATATAAAAACAAGGTGCCAATTTAATAAAAAATGAAAACAAGCTTACTTAAAGATTTTATGTGACATCATGATTTATACTTTAGATCAAAATAACGAATGTACAAAGAGCAGTGTTTGCTCAAGGTTGCACCAAATGGGAGTCCAGCTCAACATGTGTCAGGCAATTGTACCTATCTAAAAAATTTTAATAAAAATAAAAATGTTTATTGCAAAAACTTTCCAAACTACCACCACTACCTGACACCTGACACTGATATTCTTCTGGATCCCTGCAGGATACGGACGTCAGTGACAAACTACACCTCCGTAGAGTTCTATTTTGTCAAACCAACAAATCATTTCCCCCAATTCCATATTTATTTCCTCCCTTTCTTGTTTGGCCGGATAGCAAGAGACAACAATACATTGTTGATTTAGCCTGACCCGAACTATCTTGATGTGTTTAGCAAAAGAAAAACAGAAAAGCCAGCAGAAAATATAACCAAGCGATACGACCAAGATTCACATCATGAAATCACTTTCTTCCTATTAAAAAAGCCAGGCAGCGGCCTACTTCCACCAAAAAGTACCAATTTAAAATATAAATGTGTTACATATCCATCGACCGTGAGAATGATAACAATCACCAAACTGTTTTAACTATTTAAGTACTTATTTACTATAGTTATTTGCGACAAACAATTGGCCTACTGGTTTAATTGACCCTTTGTTTAGATTTAAACTTCTGACCGCTATTCGACATGTCTTTAAACTAAGTTCACACACTCGTAACTACGATTATTTCGGTAATCTTTATAATGAGGATCTAGAAATGAGTACTGAAGCTGCTAGAGCAACCTGTAACGTAATCAGTGTTGTTGTAATGCAATTGTTATGGACTTTTAGCGAACATAATTCAAAGATAGATGTGTCGCATGGCGTTGAAAATTACAAAAAGGTGTTAAAAAAAAAGAAATAAATAAAGTTAAATGAAATAAAACAAAGTTAATGAATTAATGGGGGTCTCATAACATCTAGGTTGTATTCCCCGAAGGGTAAGGCAGAGGTGTACCTATAGTACACCCACAATTTTCCAGTTATGTTTAAGTCCCACGTAACAGGGGGCAAGCTTTTGCTTTTTTGTTAAAATCTTAATAAGGTAAACAGTACCAAATCTAAAAAGAGTAGAAATGTAAAGTTTACACGAAGTGTTTACTATTATCTCCTAATAATCGTGAAAAAGTCCATTTAGAAACCATATATATAATCATGACGCGAACTGCAGAACAATCAACTAATTAATAGCACTAATTAGCAATGAAAGTAAAACAACAATTCAATCTCACCTATAGCACTAAATCAGAATACAAGCAACTATGTAGTACACAATCAAACAGGTCGCATGTAAATGAGCTGAGAAATGACTCGGTTTAACCTACAATGAGTCTTTAAGACAGTGCGCACACTAGAGTCCAAACATTAAACTACTAATAGTTTTATCTTAACAAAAAACAAAACTGTTTGTAGCCATCATTGTTTTCATACAACGATATTCTGTCTAAAGACCATTTTCTTGCCTCAGGTTTGTGAACGGCTTTAGACAGTGTGTCAGGACAGTTTTATTTATCACGGACAAATCAGAAAGTCAGTAGTTTGGGACCATGTTTTGTCATATGTCAAAAGAGCGATGCAAGCATGGTTGTTTTTTATATTTTTATCATTTTATCGATAATTTCCATAGTTTTCTCGAGTGCTGTTGCCAAAGAAAGAACAAAAGACAAAATTAAAATTAAAGATGGCGGCCACCAAAATTTTCCTGAAGATATCTCATAGTCTTCAAATAATTTTATCTATCATCTTTTAAGTGACGATAACTATTGGACAAAACCTCAGAATACGACTAATACGGTCAACAATAACACAACACTTGACAAGCCAGTATTTTTTTTTTTTGTAATTTGATTTTTGCGTTAATGAAAATGACGACGATAAAAAAGATCAATGCTTGCACCGCAGTTTTTTTTTTTTTTTTTTGTGTGTCTAAAGACAGTCTTGACTCGGGTCTGCTCACAACCTATGATTTATATTTTCCTTAAAATTGAAGGTAGAAAAAATACAGTCGTGTGGGATCCGTTCGCGTGTCAGTTCAACTTTGCCATACATTGTCTACTAACTAACAGTCACTTTTACATTGTATTGTTACCATCAATTATTACATTGACTTCAAACGAGAAACTTCATGTTTTAAAAATTATTGTCGCAAAACATTTTGTAGTAACATTGTTTTGGTAAAAAATCTAGTGCCGTTAGCGCAATTAATAAAGCTATTGTATAATATATCAATTATCGGAAAGCAGCTGTTAATTTTTTGTCATAATTATTTTGCTGCATGATGTTGGACAAAAAATAGATCATCCCTAAGTTCTCACGGACGGCCGCCATGAATAGTGTAAAATAAACGGCTTTTTCGCACTGCTGACTTCGAGACGTCGATACTTAGTACTGTGGTCGTTTGATGCGTCGCGATGGTCATCGATATTCACCAATATCATCAGGCCGATAATAATTATATCGGTGTTAGCTGCCGATATATCGGTATCGGGTTGGTGTCGTTACCTGACAATGTTAAAACGACCTTTAGGCACACAAGACATTATAAGTAATAATTTTAGTTCACTACACCGTTAGGTACCTACAATAAAATGTAAATCTAAGAAAAAAAATCGAACCTAAGAAAAACTAATTCAGTAGATCAACTGTAAATATTTTACACTGTGGCATGGATTGTCCTTGAAAGGATCGGGCGGCAGCTCATCGTAAATAAATACGGTGCTGCATTTGGGGGAGGCGGAGGTAGCGTTTCAAAGGTTTACAGGCCCTGAAAACCTCGCCTTAAACACTTAGTTTTTTACCTAAGTGTGAGACCTGGAGAACAGTGATCAATTTAACCCTTTTTAGGGTTCATTTGATCACTGTTCAATGCTAATACTGCGGTGTCCGTGCAGTGCAATGTCTTTCCAAATTCGTCCATATAAGAATAAGAATACCCACTTTGAGAAACCAACATTTATGGACTGATATTCTATTCCTTGACCAACCTAAGCACCTACGTGTATTTGCCTGTTCTTTTCTTCTTGTCTGTTTGTATGTGGGTGTACTTAAATGGTTAAATACAACATACCGCTACAATAGCGACATTAATTTAACAGACTGGTAGGGCTAGTGGCCAGTAGGCAGTAGGTAATCATAAAATTATAACAACATAAAATAATTCGTAATTCGAAAACTACCGCCTGCGCCGCTCGCTGACATAAGGCTCTCTATCTCTTTTCTTCAACTCGCCTACTCTTTGCGCGTTATTCGTTTTAATTTCATTGATGCGATGTTATGATCCGTGACCTCGGCAAATGACCCCTGCGTTACAGTTGCTCCAAGATGCTATTTTAGTATATAGAAAATAAAGAGAATAAATAATAACGTTTAATGAAATAAAAATATGTTCGTAAAAAGAAAACGCGAAACCGCTTACGTTTTTATTGTCGCTATTAAAGCGGCACGATGTATATAAATAAATATCCAAATAAAACTAGGTATTTTTGAAGCAAAGTGATTCACACATAAGTTGCATAATTAATAACAACACACTTTGTAGACTATGGTCGGACAGGCATCTACCAGATAACGAAGTAACCCTTCCAGCTTTTCTTCGCAATCGGATGAATATAGAACAGAATCGGTATAGATTACCAGTATGTGTGTTTATATTTTTGTTACTTCTTCACGCTCAAATGGCTGGAAAATGTTATATGGAGGAAGCTGACACCCTGCATTTACATATAGGCTACTTTTTAACCCGATATTCCCACGGGATCGATACTTGTGCGGGTGAAACCGCGGGGCGCAGCTAGGTATATATAATATCCTAATGTCACTATCTTTTTTGATAAGATATAAATCTTCAACATTTCATTGTTTTTATGATACAGCAGTTAAACGTTATACAAATCCGTCTCGAAAGCCTTGCCTAAAACTAAATGGCTACTAGAAGAACACATTAAGTACGGAAAATAACAGTTGACTCATAAAAGTTATTTTTTATCCATCCAGTTAGCCGTTCTGTTGTTTATTATAAACCAGGTTAGCTGTAAAAGACTACGTCATGTTTTAATTTGATATTATTTATGAAAAGAATTTCAGATCTCATGGTCACACTTATTTCATTGATTTATTTTTCATATGGTTTTTTCATTCGGTGATAATTTTTCATCATGAAGGAATCTTTGGATTACGTAAGACTACCATTCTATTATAATTGCGATTTTTATAGTTTTGTAAAATGACGTCGTCGGACTGCGTATTGGAACCCTCACCATCTGATAGAATGTGGCAACATTTTTCTGAATTTCCGCAGACATCCGGTAAAAAGCAATATGCCAGATAGGACATAAGTACTAGTACCAGGCTAAACCCAGTTGAACAAAAGGGACTACGCCTGTAAACGACCTGTAAAATTCATGGATGGCAATGATATTTTTAAGACGACTACATCAAAGTATAATTTTTGAGTAGATATATTCGAAAGTACTAAATTATTTATTGAAATAGATTTGGTCACGTCAATTTACCAATGTGCATGTATATCGCTATGCATCTCATTAATATCTCCAACAACAATATTTCCTACAACAACCTCTTAGAACTCAGACTAACAAACAAAGCATTAATAAAGACAGAATATTAAAAAAATTAAAATCTAGTTTTTTGCGAAAAAATATCCTGTTTTTTAAGAGGAAATGCGGTCAGAGAGACTTTTGCAAAAGTCTAAGTAAAAAGTCATAATTCGAGGTTTGGCTCTCGCATATTTCCTCCTCCAATATTGGACCTATTTAAAAGATATTTCATAAACAATAAGAAGATTATATACTATGTCACTATCGTTTTTCTTTTTTCGTTAATAATTGTCGTACACTAGGCCTTTGTTGACAGCGGCTTAAATGGGCATTTTTTGAGGGTTCTAGTGCTTATAAAACTGGACAAGAGCGAATCGGACTCGCACACCGAGGGTTCGTACCATCATTATGTTTTTAATAGCTCATTGGCGAGACTCGTCAGAGAATTTGAACACTGCACGCTGCGGTGTAGAAAATTCCAGTTTTAGGTCAGCGCCGTCTCTTGACCGATAGTGGAAGTAATGTAACTTTTGTAGATGATTTCTGAAAAAGTGTGCTATTCAGAGACATCGTTTTATTTTTCCTGTAACCTTTACGTAAACTTAGAATAAAGAAGAAAACCATAAGGGTTCCTTTTTACCATTTTGGTACGGAACCCTAAAAATAATGTATCATCAAAAAGGAAAACATAGAGACATAGAAGTAGTTAATATTTATTATTCTTTAAAAAATAATTGTTTTATGGTCATTAACCAAAAAGAAAACAGGCGAGAGTCTTTCTTTGCAGAATAAACCACCCGCATTTCCTCTTAAATGTAGACTTATTCAAATACCATAATAAATTGTCTAGGCTAAGTCTCCGTTGAGATTGGCCACCGTGGCCGAAATACGGTCTGCAGGACTTTATTTATTTAAATCGTCTAGATTAGCGCCTTTCTAATGGATTATTTTTCGACAATTTCCATGCAAATAGCCAAATATTCGGAACCACTGCTGTTTTTAACTGACTTCAAAAAAAGGAGGAGGTTATCAATTCGGTTAAATATACGAGTATATATTATTTTAATGTTTGTTACCTAAGAACTCCGTTATTTATGAGCAGATTTGCAAAATTATTATTTTATTTGAAAGGACATACTTTCAGATTGGTCCCATAGAAACTTCATTAAAATCGGTTTAGTATTTTGGCGTTTAAACCAAAATTATTGGTATAAATTCAAATTAACAGAATTGCGTTGATTGTTTTCCTATGACTTTTCAATGGTGGCTTAGTGGAATTGTCATGGGATGTATTGTGGCTATAAGTTATCTTTACATAATTAACTGACCTCAAAAAAGAAGATGTTCTCAATTCGACTGTTTTTTTTTAACCGATTTCTAAAAAGGAGGAGGTTCTCAATTCGGTGTTTATATATATATATAAATATATATTATGTATGTTCGGGAGTAACTCCGTCATGTATAGAGATAGAGAAAATGACAAAAAAGAAAGTTTATTACGAAACGGTCCCATTTAAATTTCGTAAAGATCTGATGATGAGTTTCTTAGACAGACAACGGAACTCTTCAACAAATGCCAGCAAATCAACCGCTATTGCTGCTGTCGCATAATTATGTAGCAATCACAAAATATAACATCACGCCTGTACCCTCTAAAAGGGTACGCAGATGTGTTCAGTATACATACCTATAGGTACCACGGTACACCCTCATTTCTGTATTAGAAGTTGTTATTGGAGTACCTCTAATCTAAAAATTCTCCCATTTTTTAATGGATAAGGTATGCTTCAGGGGTGGTCCCATAATTATGAACTTTGCTTGGGTATTTTTTAAGTTAGCTTCAATAACACGTATTTTTGCCACTTAGTGTATATTAATGATGTTGTAATAACTTCCTGTCACTGATATTCACATAGCAAATAGAAATACGAATTTGTCAATACAACTTAAAAATAAAAAGTCAAAATATTTTTACAAAACAAAAAATATATATAACCAACTTCCAAAAACGACCAAACAAAGTGGTAAATAAGTAACTTTAATTTCGGAAGTCAGTGGTAAACAACGGAAATGGGAACCCAACGACACCGACTTCCGAAATTAAGGCCTATTTAAATCTAAGCGGTATTCACTGCCGTTGTGGGTAGAGGTACATATACCGCTTGGGTTTCGCTCAAACTTGATACTAGATACCTGAGCGAAACCCGCGCGGTATGTACCTCTACCCACAGTGGCAGGCCTCTAAAGTTATTTTTCACTTTGTAGTGTCTTTTTTTGGAACACGGTTGTTTTTTTTTTGCACACCCGTGCTTGTTTTAATCATTTGTATCATGAACATCATCGTGAACTAATCTAGTACGTAGGTACTACTATTCGGTACAATATACAAAGCTGGAGCAGTGGTTACCAAGTGGTAACGGCCGGGGTTTACCAGTTGTAGGTCGTGGGTTTGAACCCAGACAGGACTTTGTGCTAATTATTTCATCACCACTGCTCTCAAAACGGTGAAGGAAAACATCGTGAGGAAACCAGACTCAAAAATTCGAAGATATCTGAAATCCACCAACCCGCACTGGGCCCGCGGTGGATTACGGCCCACTCCCTCTCATCGAGAGGAGGCCTGTGTCCCAGGCTCCCAGCAGTGGGAACATTATAGGCTGATTTTGGTACAATATTTGCAACCGAACACCTATTGCCTGCGGGCATTTCCATAAGTGCATTAATACCTATGAATCGCAACTATTACCAGATAGTACGTGTTCGACTACCAATCGCGTAACTCAATCCAAACCAGACCAAACCATTTTAGCGCTAATTTACGAGTAGCTTAGATTTATCATTTCATAATTATAATAAATTTTAGTTTTCAATATAGCTTTTAAACCATAGATTATTTCGTATCATTAGATAGGTGATCGTAAACCAACAACCAAACCATAACCAGTCTAATATAATACCAAATTAACCAAATCTCAAACAACCCAACTACATCTAGATCATAGTTTCTCAACCTTATTTTGCCCACCTCCCTCTCTGATAATATTTTTTGTTTCTAGAGCCCCTCAATTTTTCTTACTTCTGTCGTGAATCTGAAACAGCTATTGCCACAATTATATTTATATGTAATATTATTAATTAATAAGATAGGATATTTTCTCTGGGTCTTTTACTGCCCCCCTGAAAGTTTCTAACGCCCAGGAACTCACGGGCTTTATCGCCCACGTTGAGAACCTATGATCTAGATCAATGAAGGTGTGTGTTACGAAATGTGCCAACACAAATGAATGCAATGACTATCCAATATAAGGATGGCAGATGATTAATCTCACAAGACGATAAACAATTACTTGCCTTTGTATGAACATCAGCTTGCATTTAATACAAATAGGATTCCAGTGTAAGAACTAGCTTGCAAGATGTGTATCTTATCTCTGAAGATGACTTTAGATCTCAATAAGGGTGGTCTAGGTGATGGAGCAAAATATGTAACGCTAGTAATGTTATGCATGTTAGGAAGATCCACCAAGACAACTTCGCAACATGACACGGAGCGGATGGGCTCAACAAGGTGAATGAATTCGAAATAGGCGTAGTACCTACCTAAAAATAAAAATGTCAAACGTTACAGGTCATGTCTTCTTTGTTGGTAAATTAGTAAATAGTACTATAGGTAGGTAGAGACATAAGTACCTAATATTATATCGATGACTGATCGAGGCCGCGATATTGTAATAATGACTATGCATTCGGTAAGATCCTGAACATCTTAAAAAAGATTGAAAAAATATATATACGTCTAAAATATTCCACCCTTATTGGGAGTTCAATTCAATTCAATTCAATATATTTATTTGTGAACATAGGTATATAATAGATGTTACAGTCAATACAGTAAGAACGATCACTATGCCTACCATTTAATGGTGTACAAATATTAAAGCAATTAATTCCATTCAAATAACATTTCCAAAGAACAGAATAAAATCAATAATAGGAATCGAAAAAAGAGTTATTAAGAATGTCATGTTAGGAACTGTAAGAATGTTATGATTGGTATAATAGTAGGTATGTAGGTAATCTGCACGCGACAATTATAAACTGTGATCATTTCATTTCCATCGTTATGCTTTAGGATTTTAAACTCTAGCTGGGATATTATTGTTGCCTCAGGCATTAAGTCCGCCTTTGTACAGTATTTCTTTTACTTGTGCATAAAGTTTTAATAAATGAATAAATAAATATTATTCCGAGATTGGAGAGGTATTCCTAATTTCGGAGACATAACTCATCAACTTCATCGGCTAGAACTTACCCGTGATAAAACTTTTAAAGCGTTTCGTAATTTTCCTCAAAACTATAAAGCAATAAATAAACTGAGGAAGATTAGTAAAGATACGGAATATATGTCCACCTGTAACGTTGTTACATCCGGAAAGCCGCGCGAACATCAAAATTGAGGACATGACATTTAGTAACTTATGCCTTTAAGCCTAACCCACGAGCCTTTTGCTAACCCCACATCTGACAGTAGCAATTACATCGTGGCTATCTTCATCTGTTATGAAACAAACAGAGAAAGTGATGATTTACCGACCGAATGGACCGACAAACACAAATTACATCGTGATGCTACAAAATCACTTTATAATAACATTTATTTTTTCGCCACGAAGCTCGCATCGTACTAATTCCACATTTCGTTTATTATGCAATATTTTATGTTAGTCTTAATTACACTCCCTTTTGATGTCTTAATTAAAGGAAAGTGATGAAGAAACCAATTATATAATATTCGAAAGATCTTCTTGTAATAAATCATTTAACCATTTATGGCTATTACGATTCATTTCAATAAATAATTTTTTGCTTTCGAAATTATGACCTAATAACGTAATCATCATCATCATCTGCCTAGCCTTTTCCCAACTATGTTGGGGTCAGCTTCCAGTCTAACATTTAGCTCCCTTTATATTTATATATCATTTAGCTCCCTTTAAAATGGTTGAGCTGAATGGTGCTGATCTATGCGTCATGTTCGTGAACGGGCGCCGTCAGTTGGGACTGGTCATCACTTGGCTGCCTCGGCTTATTTTTAATTATTTTACTTTTGGATTATTGTTTTGTTAAGTACTATTTGCTGTACTCTGGACACTTGAACGCGTACGTATATTTTTTTTTTTTTACATCGTTCTCACATATAATTATAAATTCAACATTAATGATGTAACTAATATTTTTGTAAAATATAATTTAAAAGAGTGTCCATGGAGTTTCTTGCCCGTTCTTCTCCATAGGTACCTACGCTTTGGAATGGGCAACTAGCTTCATATTTTCTGACTGACCTATTGACAATTCAAAAGTGCCTGTAAATGGTTTAATTGAAATAAATGCTTTGAGTTTGAGTTTGAGTTTGAGTTTGACTGGATTCAGCTGAGTACCACTATTTTAGATGGAGCAGCTACCTGTCTGACCTCCACAATCCAGGTAGGTAAGACCGGGTGTCCGACTTTCGGGTTTCTGACGACCCGTAAACGACTGTCAAAAATTCACGAATGACAGCCGGGACCAACAGCTTAACGTGCTTTCCGTAATAACGTAATTGTATAGTTGATTAGGTACTTTTTAAATTAAATTTTAAAGACTTATCATCAGCTTCATTGTCTGGTTTAATCGAGGAAGTTTCTTATAGATCTTAAGTAGGTATATCAAATAACGAACCTCTGCTCCCAAATCAATTTCCACAAAGCGTTCAAAAGGCGACAACACATTCTATAATCCAACGCCACGGATAACAATTTCACATTGTATCAAAGTTTACTGCGATCCAAATCTCGATGTCTTTATTTAAGGAAATAACAGCGGACGATCTATCGCGGTGAACAAAGCTCTATTACAGACATTACGGCTCTCCAAACAACAGTTTTCTCGAAAATAGATAACACAGATAGACGGTTCGCGACATAGTCCAAATTGTACCTGCAGGGGACTCACTTTGTCCGAGGGAGCCCTAAACCTATTTACTTTACATTCCAATCGTAATGTATAACCTTAGAAAGGTATGGTTCGAGTTTTGTGTACTGTATTTCGTTTTAAGTATCTCTGAACTCGTTTCGTTAGTGTATTTCGTCGGTTTTCGACCTTCGCATCTTCAGTAAAGTTGATCAATTTAATTTTACGACACCTAATCAGCATTCTCTTTATGAACATGTTTATTAGCTTCTACAAGCGATTATTTCTCATTTAGATACTTGATCTGTATCTGTGTCGTGATAGTTTGATTGCATTGATATGCAAAATACCGTGTAATTATTTGGAAATTACAATTTTCGTAAGACACATCTTAGGTTAGAACCGATATTTGATACTGCCCGTGGCTAAGTAATAACAGCGGCACAAATCGATCGATCAGGTTAAGATACGCTTGCCGCGGTTGGTCTACGGATGGGTGACCATCTTTACATACCGAGACCCCTCCGTGCCTCCGAAAGCACGTTAAGCCGTCGGTCCCGCTGTCATTCGTGAATCTTTGACAGTCGTCACGGGAAGTCACAAGGCCAAAAGTCTGACAAGCAGTCTTACCAAGGGGTACATATCGTATTAAGTACCCAGTAACTGGGTTGTAGAGGTCAGATAGGCAGCCACTCCATGTAAAATACTGGTATTCAGCTGCATCCGGTTAGGCTGGAAGCCGACCCCAACATAGTTGGGAAAAGGCTAGGCAGATGATGAACCTATATTTGATACTAAAAATACTCTAGCAGTTATTAATGAAAATAGGCATATCGGACATGAACTTGGGTAGTTATCATTTCTCGATATTAGTTAAATCTAGAAAAAGACACAGCCCTCTTAATAATAATTTAGCATCTTAATTTTCAATTACTGGAAACTGTAATTACAAAAAGCAACCAAACTTAATTATAATCATATTTGCATTTTCATTTCGACCATGACTTTTGAAAATATTCTTCCGTTATAACTTATAAAATAACGTATCCCATTAGTGATAAATATGGAACTCATTTGCCCTTTAAACTGCTCAATCATGCTCAATTCTGAGGGATTGGGGACGGTATGTGTGTGACACAGAATATACTTACACGACTATATACGAGACTCTATATCGTAAGTTTCTGTGAAGAGGCAAATTGCAGTCCATTTTGGGTATGATCAGAAAACGCGTGAGTGTTTTTACTTTTGAGCATCAGTTTAGTACTCTACAGTAACTTTTGTCATTTGAGATTATGCGTCGAATGACAAATGTTGCAAAATATTATTGCTCATTTCTCTATATGAAATTGTAAAATACCCAAATAACTTTTGTTAAATCTGATATGTTGTTCAGGTGAAAATGGGAACTGTTTTATTTAAATATTCTTTCTCGACCAGTCAACTTAAAACCCGAGAGCGAATTCTTAAGACGAGCAATCAAAATAATAATGTCATATAATATTGTAGGTTATCCATATGACGAGATTGGACTTAATAATAATACATCTATCCTTACATAGTATAAACAAAGTCGCTTTTCGTGTCTGTCTTTGTTACCGCTTAGATCTTTTAAAATCCTTAATGACCTTTGATGTGGTAATTATTTAGAGTATATTTACAAAACAATATTGATAATCTCCCAAAAAATATGGCGGAAAAAAATGTATTAAGTGACGCTACTAGCAAAATAAGGTAGCAAATCATAAAATTTAATATAGATTTGTTCTCTCATGAGAAATTAATTTGACAACAGAAATTACGGTTATGGTTTTTATCTAATCGAATTCTCAAGTCATTAACCTTACAAAACAAGGTTATTCTTTAGATTAGGTTTATACCACCGAGCTAGTTATTGAATTAAGAACCTAATTGTTATAGAAATGCAGTTCTTAACAAAAATGTCAGCTTAGTTCGGTGCTAAGTTGTCATTTTAGTATTAAGAACTTTACCTAAATCGAAATAAAGTTCGAGAGGCGTTGAGTTTGAGTTTGAGTTTATAGTCTAGCCTGTGGTCTAGCTTTTTAACTAAATTAGTTTATTTTAAAAAGATCTTTATTTGACCTTGTTCATTACTGTTTGCTGATGAGCCATAGCCTTGTTATCAATCATAATAAATAACAATTAGTTTGTGTATCAGAGCACATTAAAGTGCAGTTTGTTAGTCGATGGCCGAAGCACCGTATAGGAGATAACTTGCGACCATTAATCTTATGGTTCTTAGCCATTTCAAATGATAGCCAGTTTCTTCACATTCATAATTATTTATATTTATAATGTGTTATATATGTATTTCGGTTGATCACGAACGTGAATAATTGGGCCAGCTCTTTCGAACCCGTTTTGGGTCTATACACTAAAAAATTATGCAAGTGGATTAGCAGCGTCCACCAGTTGCTTAATGACAAAAAACTGTGATCACAAATCTGTCTTAGGCAGACAGATTTGTGATCACAGTTTTTTTTTAGTTTGGTATCTGAATTTTACTCCATTGATCATTATGTGGCCCATTTCTAGCAGTGGAAGTTCAGAAAATTCCTGTATTCATTTAACTGTGTGAGTCTGCTTAGGCTATACTTAAAAATGGTTGTATATTGACATTTGAAGCGTCAAAGGACCTTTAGCTACAGGTTCTTCTTAGAGTTCAGTTAACATGATTTATTGCATGGATTTCACAATGTATTGTAGTCTAAGTGTACAGTATCAAGAGGTAAACTCTCCATGCAACAGTATATTTCAAAGCATTCACCCGATAGTGCATATTGACCCTAGGACCAAGCCTAATGTTAGGGCACAGAATCCATTGTGTCTTAGGAAAACTGCATCTGCAACTACAACAGTTTCTCAAGCTCACTTTATCCAATAATCATCTGTAGAAAGTATCGGTTTTATCTGGTATATTATTTAAAACCGCGACGGCTAGGCGTGGTCACGTCGTCGCCATTAGGCGTGGATGCTCTGATAACTATACGGGACGTTCGGAAATCTTCGGAAGATTTCGGATTTAGATCGTCATTATTGTTATTTACCGAATATTGCGGTTGGTTGGTTGATGGTGTAGAATTATAGTATGATGTGTTATATTTTTATTCGTCGTATATTCGCGGTGTTGGCACCTCATCGGTAATAGTCATAATATATGTGGCTAAGCGTGGGCTAAGCTGAATCGTTTTTAATAGCTTTTCTGTCGGCACAATTAATTTTGTTACTTGCGGCAACACAAAAGCGTTGTTTTGAATGAAAAATTGAGGAACTGTTAAATAATAAATATTGCGTGTGCAGTGTCATTGTTTACCTGGAGATCCTTAATGGCGCACAAATAGCTACAAACGCTTAGTTACTCTATTGAAGATAAGACGATGACAATTTCAGTAACAAAACAACTAATCAAGTCATACGAAATATTTGCTTTAGTGACATAACATTTTATTTCACGTACACTGATAACGAGCATTTTAAAGCAATCTCTAAAACATTTTTCGTAATGGCTTTCTAATACTACGATATAATTTTAATTAAGGTTTTGCTTGCTAGAACAGTTCCTAATTAAAGCAATTTCAGCTAAAATTACAATAATCATTCTAATAAGCTAACACACATTTTTTCAGCCTGAAAAACGTAACAAAATACCTGCTAATTACATTGCTTACACTAGAGTGCTGAAACAGCTGAAAAAGAATTGCAAATTTACTATTGCAGTAGACATAAATTTATTTTTTCTGCGCCTGCGTCGCTATGACGAAAGCCAATCAAATCGATTAATCATCTAAGCGACGTGCGCTACATTTCACACTACAAGCAAACGTTATGTTGTTTGCATTGCTATCATCACGCTATCTTTCCTGGACTGATATATGAGGATGTTAATGTTTACTGGAGAGAGTGGGAGTGAGAGCAGTGGTGGCCCAGAGGTATCGGCCGCGACTTACGAGTTGTAGGTCGTAGGTTCGAACCCAGACAGGCGCTTTACTTTGTGTAAATTATTTCATCACCACTGCTCTAAAACGGTGAATGAAAACATCGTGAGGAAACCGGCATGTCCTAGAACCAAAAATTCGACGACATGTGACATCTACCAACCCGCACTGGGCCCGCGTGGTAGATTACGGCTAACTCCCACTCACTGAGAGGAGGCCTGTGTCCCAGCAGTGGGAACATTATAGGCATCAGCCTATAATGTACATAACATAACATACATAATCATATGTATGTTATGTTATGTATGTTTACTGGTACAAATAAGTATCCTAATGAGTCATAAGTACAAACGTCAGCACATCAAGCTACTTTAATCTGTCAAATTTCTTTAATAGATTTTCAACTTTATCGCTACAGCTTAAGGTTCAAAGTTGATTGGGACAATTTGACAGTTTTGGATAGCTTGATATGCTGGCGTCTGTTCATTTGGACAATAAATACTAGCAGTAGTAGTTGTGTAGTATATTTAATGAGTTCCAAATAGAGGCTTCTTATGCCTGAGTTCACCAAAATTCTAACCATCGGTTAGGTATTTAAACAGTTGATTTCCTTAGGAAATTTGACATAAATCAATTGTTTAAATACCTAACCGATGGTTAGAATGTTGGTGAACTCAGGCCTTATGTGTCTATTGTATCTTTTCATTTAAAGCCTATCAGATAATAAGCACGATATTTTAAATGGAGATAAATCTTCAATACTCAATAGTCAATATCTTTATTGCATTCCAAAATGTACATTAGTTGGTGGGTTATGGCATTAGAAGGGCCCGTGGCTAAATAATAACAGCCGCACAGGTCGATCGATCAGGTTAAGCCACGCTTGCCACCGTTGGTCTGTGGATGGGTGACCATCTTTACATACCGAGACCCCTCCGTGCCTCGGAAAGCACGTTAAGCCGTTGGTCCCGGCTGTCATTCGTGGATCTTTGACAGTCGTTACGGGTAGTCAGAACCCCGAAAGTCAGACAACCAGTCTTACCAAAGGGTATCGTATTACCCAGTAACTGGGTTGTGGAGGTCAGATAGGCAGTCGCTCCATGTAAAATACTGGTATTCAGCTGCATCCGGTTAGACTGGAAGCCGACCCCAACATAGTTGGGAAAAGGCTAGGCAGATGACATTAGTTGGTGGGTTAAACATAATAAAGTCACAATTTTGGACCCTGTCGGGCACAGCACAGAATGTGGGAGAGAGGAGGAAGAGCACTGAGTGTTTACCTCTAATAAATATCAAATTCTTATATTGCACACTTCTACCATAATATAAAAAAAATGTTTTATGTATCTTGTAAATAGTGAAATCGTTTTCAGCTTCATACAACGCATACTTTTGCCGCTTGTCTGAAGTACCTATATGATTATAAGAATTACGACATATTAAAAGTAAGTATAATAAATACATTTTTAATTGATAGTATTGAATAAAACACTTGTCATAGCACGCTGTAAATAAATATGCTACTTATTCTAAAGGTCGTAAGACTTTTTATTGCATGACGCTCGGATCAATGACGTTATTATTCAATGAATCATTGTAGTTATGTGTGAACTTGCACCTTAATGTTCCGTTATCAATCATTTCGTCAACGTCTAGGTTTCCTGCTTATTATTCTATGTATGTACCTAACCATTATTATTTTAATTTCAAGTTAAAATGGATTGTCACGTAATATCCGATTTGCTAGTACAAAAGACATCAACGCGTATTGTTACATGACAAAATCGTTTTGGCGAAAGGCTCACCCACTATTACATAGGACTTAAACATAACAGGCGGAATGTGGATGTACTATAGGTACACCTCTGCTTAACCCTTCGGAGAATACAGGCGTGATGTTATGTGTCATCTAAACGATTTTGTTTTAATAAAATAATTCTCTTGACTGTATTTACCTGACAAAAAGAGTAACCTAGCATAAATTTGGATAAAAAAGAGATTAAAACAGAAGAAGAACTAGCAGAGGATCGAGGAGGGGGTGGAGGGGGGGCTCAAGGGATCAGACTGGAATAAATCATTTAATTTTAGTAGTTTTGTTTTGTTCTAGAACCAAAAATTCAAAGACATGTGACATCTACCAACCCGCACTGGGCTCATGTGGTAGATTATAGCCCACTCCCTCTGGAAGAGAGGAGGCCTGTGTCCCAGCAGTGGGAACATTATAGGCTGATTATTTTATTTTAGTAGATAAGATAAATGAATTTGTTTTGACAACACCCCAGTTACAATAACATAACAATACTAAAGTTATGAATTGATTCATATTCTAGTAAATTCCAAAAAAATACTGTGTTTTGTAAAATGAAAATAAAACCATAACTGATGTGACTGGCGTTTAACTGACGGACAAGCTGTCTGTCATCAATTAAATATAAAAGTATAAGCTTATTGCAACACTTCTTGCGCATCGTAGGTTTTTACACGTAGTGACCGTATTAATTTCCGTATAGCCATAGATAATATAATACTCGTATAGCGGTAACATGAACTAAAATAAAAACCGTCATCATGATGATCTCAGTTTTCTTACAAAGCTGATCTCTCCGAAAACACGTCATACAGGCTGACCACGTATGAGGTACTGACTGATTCGTTGGGCTCGTGGTTGCAAGCGCGACTGCTGAGCCGTCTGGGTTCGATTCCCGGGTCGGGCAAAGTGTTATTTTTTTTCGTTTACCTATGTACAGACGCCAGCACATCAAGCGACCCGAAATGTATTTCCCAATCAACTTTGAACCTTATGCTTTAGCGATAATGTTCTATTAAAAAATCTATTAAAGAAATTTGACAGATTGTAGTAGCTTGATGTACTGGCATCTGTACTAGAAATAAAAATATATTAAATATAATAATAATAAAAATATAATATAATAAAAATATAACTATTTACACTAGATACTAAATTAAACGAGTAACTTACTATACAAATAAATACAAAAACAAAGGACATTTAGGCGTCGAAGTACTCGTCCGCATCGCTGTCATCCAGAAACGTGCCCAGCATTGCCACATTGAATGGCTATGCTAATTCTTTGGCCGAAGAACGACCCAGCCCTCTGGTCACGTGAAGTGTACCAGGTGGCGAGAAATTTCCTTAAAAAGGAGACGCGCTCTCGGGCCCCATGACCCGAGCGTTTCGACCTCTAAGGGCTCAAAGCTGTAGTTACCCATAAGGTTACAGTATTTGCACCGCTTGAGGGTCTCAGCAAAGTGTTATTGAGTTTTCCATTAGGAATTTCTTAGTAATAGCCCGGAGGTTGGAAGTTGGAGGTTTGGAAGTCTCGGAAAGCACGTTAAGCCGTTGGTCCTGCGCCTGATCTCTCCCCGGTCGTGTCGGATTGCCGTCCCATCGGACTATGAAAGTAAAGGAACAGAGAGTGCACTTGTGTTTGCGCACACACTTGTGCACTATAATATCTGGCTAATCTCCGTTGAGATTGGCCACCGTAACTGAAATCGGTCAGGAGGATATTATACTGGCTGACTTTGAAGTCATAAATTATCTAGAAAAAAAGCACCTGTTCCATACATTGCATTACCGAAAGAAAATTGCATTGCATTTTTGTATGAAGCAGCAACTTTTTTAGCGACTTAAAGTCACAAAGTTGAAAAAGCGGTCGCGTACCACGATGTATAATCGTTGCGGAAAATGATCACCAATCTGTGAATTATACCAATATACTTATTACAGTCCGCGCAATGCAGTAAATAATGGCTTGAAAAATTATATTAGCATTCGCGATTTTATTTCGCATGAACATACGAAAAAAAAAATCACATCGAAAAGCGCGCCTTAAAAAAATATCTAAATCATTTATTTGCATAAATAAGGTAGGTACAGAGAGATCTTAAAGATAAGGTATATGAATCTCTTATTCTGCCATTAATGTTGGCGTGCAAATTTTACATAATTATTTAATTATAATTTCGTCAAGTCCGTATGATCGGATGTGACACAGCCATTCTACTCAGATTTTATTGGCACTATATCGATAAAAATTGGAAAGAAGATGTATTTTGTGCACCGCTAAACAATGGTGTAGTGACCATACGTGTCAACGAGACAGAAAAAAAATGAATGCACTGGACTAAATACAAACTTATTTTGGAGGCCGGTAAAATCAATACTGTGCTTGCGTTGCTATCCATCCAGACTACGGAACCCTCCACTGTACATCGACCGTTGTTTTTTTTTTGCGTAAAGTCTAATACTCTGAAATATTTTTAATTCCAGTAGCATGAACCTAACAAAAGAAGCTCAGAAACAAAACAAAGTGTAATTCGTAATTACTTACTTACGCGTTACTTAATTATTTACCGATATATTACATAACAAAATATTATTTATTGGTACAGCTAATGTATCAACGCAACTGATCTCTTTATGCAAATAAACTAAGTTACGCAGAGATTGTGTTAAGTGATGATAAGATTGTTAAGCAAACTTACAACTTTTACCCATCCTATAAAATATGATTTCCTCATCCATTTCAAAATACAGCAAAATAGTAACTCTGTGCAGCAAATCAAGGATTCTTTTAACTTGATACCTTATCAAGGCTATCTTTATTAACTTTTAAAGTTTGATTTTAATAGAATACAATACGATACAAATTTAAATGTTACATACAGTGCTAAACTGGGCGGTTTCTTTGTTTTAAAAGTAATAATTTACTTACAACCTTTGGATAAACTTAAGATAGACTTAGAGCCAAATGTAAGTCTGCTATAGGTACACCTTTGCCTAACCTTTCTTTGACAACGGTCGTGATGTAGAAATAATTCGTTTCGTTCGCTCGACGTTTTTTTTTAAATGATTTGTCCGTCATCGTTGATCAACAGGGTCATCCGTTACGTCATGTCCAGATTACATGACATTCTACACAATTGCAACTGTAATGACCATTTCTATTAGTTGCAAAGATACATAGCGGAGATAAATAGAAAATGTTCTTGTTACCTCTGTGACACTTACCTTGTGTTGTATTCCGTTTTCATTACAGTTAAGTATTCATTTTGTAAACAGATGTTATCATACTATGAAGTTGTCGGGCTCCGATAATATAGTTAAGATAAGTCATAATAATTATTTTGCATGACCGCCAAGGAGCTGTGAATAAGATAGGCAAGTCGTAAAAGATTACTAACGGATTTTGTCAGGAGGATGGACACGGGGCGACGTCCTGTCTGAAATGACTTCAGACAACTAAGCATGTTGTTAGACTTGAGTGAGACACACACTTCGACGTACTGGGTCAAATTAAATTAGCTAGCAAAACTCCGCATCACACACACACATAAAATATTTTAATTTTATCGTGTTTAGATATCGATAGCCATCACGTCTGTATAATTTCGCTATCTAATTTAATTTGAACCTGAATTCTGCGATGTTTTCCTATTATGTATGACATTATCTTAATTGACGGGACTGTTATTGTGACACTGGAAAGCACCTGTCTTTTGTAGACGGTAGGAATCATATATTGTCTCTGGAGATACATGGCGCGTGACACTGTCCTGTAGTCTGTAGTAAATACATGGCTTTATGGCTTGTTGGTTTTGCATCTAAATTTTACCAACAAAAAGCGTCATGTCAGATAAGCTCGCCAAAATATAGAATCCATACACGACTAGTTTAATATCATCCAGTACAAGTGCACAGAGCTATTTACTTCACATGAATCCTACAATCTAAATAAACTAAGAATTATGTACGAAAACTAACTAAGTAACAGATAATATCAATTACATTTAAGGATAATTAAGTAGGCATTAACGATCGCTGCTGCAACACGGTTAAATTGCACAGAAAAATTTGCATTTAGAATACACTTGTATAAATATTTATAAATGTCTACGTTAAAAAAATATCCACCAATCAGACGCACCAATTACCAATGATATCGACATTTCTTTTGCGCAATTTTCCCAACCAATCAACTCGGGAAGTAATCTCGATGATTGAATTCTTGAGGTAACGAGAAAAAACTTTGAAAATATGTCGCGTGCGCTTATTGCCCACAGCTTACATCACTAGGGCAATGTGTTTTTTAATTCTTGAATGTATTTCTAAGGGATTTTGATTAGGGATTTTTTATTTATAACGCAAAAAAAATCATTTCGGGATTAGCTATACAACGAAACCGTGCCGTTTCAAATGATAATTTAATCTAATGTTATCTTTTGCAAAATTTTCGGGCAACTGATTTTCAGGATGCATGCTACGAACACAGGTATTAAGAATGGTCATTCGTTCACAAGAGGCCTTTATTAAAGAGCACATCAATTTTAGGAAATAATCTGTTTACGGGAACAGACCTATCTTATAATATGACCTTTTATCATCATCATTCTCCTGTCCTAATCCCAATTTATTTGTGGTCGGCGCACCGTGTCTTTTTCTTCCATACTTCTCTATTAGTCGTCATCTCGGTAGTCACCCCCTTCTTAACCATATCATCATTCACACAGTCCATAAATGCATCGTTTCTTTGGTCTTTGATTATGAATGTTGATAGCTTTAAGAGACTACTCTTCATTCACATTCGACATTCTTACTCAAAATTTTTTACACGTTTTTAATATGACCTAGACTTTAATGTGACTGCTACGAATGGCCACTATGGTAAATTTGTGCACCCGCACTGGGCCCTCGTGGTGGATTATGGCCCACTCTCTCTTACAGAGAGGGGGCCTGTGTCCCAGCAGTAGGAACATTATAGGCTGATTATGCACCCAATTTTCACCTCCCACATCCACACTGCCCTGCACGATTGCACGTGCGTACATAAGTAATGTCCCTCATAAATCCTATTAAAATTATCTATTTACGAACATGATCTCAAAGATAGTATCAGATATCATTAATAGGCTTTCGAATATTTATTGGCAAGTAAAGAGAAATGTTCAATTTTACATAAATATTATATACTAGCTTCCGCCCGCGGCTTCGCCCGCGAGGTATGTCGATAAAAACTATCCTATGTCCTTCCCCGGGATGCAATCTATCTCTCTGCCAAATTTTATCGAAATCCGTTCAGTGATTTAGGCGTGAAAAGGTAACAGACAGACAGACAGACAGATAGAGTTACTTTCGAATTTATAATATTAGTATGGATAGATTCGGTAATGAAGCCAGATTATTGGAGATAAGGTTTGAAAACATTTGTAACCTCAGGAATTAAGAGGTGTTTACGTTACTTTGGAAACTGTATTAAGGTTCAAAAGTTTAATCAACCCAAATCAACATGTGAATGTGTGAAAACTATGTGGCTTAAATTTAAAGTTAAGCCTCTTCCAAAAATTTTAAGCAAATCTATTGACTTTCCTGTACGCCGAATAACGCAACCCGTAGTGTCTAGCAGTGTTCCTATTCCTGCCTTCTTTATATTTGAAAATAACAGAATGAATTGTTTCAGGAAGCTATGTATGTACATTCTTAACTAGCGTTTTCCTGTGGCTTCGCCCGCGTAGATGTCGGACAATATCCCTCGGGAACGTACTACCAGGGTGAGAAGTATCCGGATCATACGTCCAGACAAACAGAAAAACAGATAAAAATGATTCGTTACTATTTTTTTATAAAACGTGCCGCTACAATGGCGACATGGTAGGACTAGTGGCGAGTAATCATAAAAATTATAACAACATAATATTTAATTCGTAATTTGAAAACTACCGCCTGCGCCGCTCGCCAACATAGGGCTGTCTCTTTCCTTCAATTCGCCTACTCTTTGCATGTTATTCATTTTAATTTCATTCATGTGATGTTATGATCCGTGACCCCGGCAAATGACCCCTGCACTACAGTTCTTTAAGTACAGGTTGCTCCAAAATGAAATTTTCGAAAATTGGAACTGAATAGATAATTAATAACGTTTAATTAAATTAAAATATGTTCATAAAACGAAAACGCGAAACCGTATACGCCGCTGCCATTAAAGCGGCACGCTGTATGTATATGCAGGTAGATATATAAAGATGATAACCATTGAGCTCTGTTTACAGAACTGCTAGTTGTAATTGTCTCAAATTCGACTAGGTGGGTACCATGTTTATCAACATGCTAGTCATACCTCAAACACTGCCACACAGTTTAGATTATAAAAGCATTTTATATATACTCACAGCACGTTTTTCCGCATTTTTCCTGAAACTGAACATAATGTATGAACAAGGTAAGGTATAATTACTTTTCAAGAATAATAAGTTCCGCAGTATTTACCAATGGATGGAAGCTTATGGTGTCGTCAACCGTACGCCCATGCTAACGATTTGGGATTAAGAATACCTTTAAGGGAATTTCTACTTGATCCTCTTAAAATTTTATGATCTTCTAAAAATAGTCGCCTATTTATGTATATATATGAAGGAATGATAAAAATTTCGTGAGGAAAGTTTTGAGAATGAATTTCGATGGCTAGATAGGGGAAGACCAAAGAAACAATGGATACACTATGTGAATGATGATATGGTTAGAAAGAGTTCGACCACCGAGAGGACGACTAATAGAGAAGTATGGAAGAAAAAGACACGTTGCACCGACCACAAATAATTGGGACAAGGGCTGGAGAATTATGAGTGATAATCGTCTTTTTACACAATCGTAAAACGTTTTGGTCTTTTTAAAAACTATCAGTACCGCTAAGTTTGTCGCAGTAAGCTAGGGCACACCGATCAAATGGGTTAGAACTGTGACCAAAAACGTGCGAGACGAGCGGCCGGCGAACGCTACGTCCTCTCAAGATGTCGCAATTTCTAGGCTACACATCAAAAAAAGTCAGAAATTACAAAAAAGACGATCGATTAGTATTTCTAGGAAAACAAAGTGGAATTACACACATCAAAAGTGTCTAGGGATCAACATATATTTTTGCAATAACTTTTCTCCTGATTGATATTAATTAAAATTTTCTTTAAGGATTCATCAAATAAAGTGTTTTCGTTTGTCACAGTAACGATAAACCAAGTCACCTTTGCATTAATAAAGAAATTTGCCATTTTCCTAATAAAGGGATTTTTGACATTTGAACCACTAACACAAAAGTTCGAAAAAAAGACTGAAATAACAGTTTTCTTTAAAATTTTATTGGGTAACTTAAACAATTAATAATCCGTGTTTCTACCGCGAACACTAACAACACAAGAACATCGGTTTGGCATACTCAAAATGAGTTCATCCAAATCACGCTGTGGAATGGCCGCCCATGTTCGTTGCAACAACAAAAAAAGGCTTCTTGCGACTGGATACCCTCCATATTCGGCAGAGCTCTTCTCTGTAGCATATCCCATGCATGCTCAATCGGGTTCAAGTCTGGCGACTGAGCAGGCCAGGGCAGGACATTGATGTTAGCTGCGGCGAGAGTCTGTCTTACAACTCTTGCGGTGTGCGGTCGTGCATTATCATGCATTAACTGAAATAAGGGACCGATTTGCACTTGTAGAGGAACGATGACGTCTGATACAATCGTCTCAGCATAAATTTGAGCGTTGAGGTTGCCTCTGATCCAAATCAACTCAGTTCTTCCGCCGATCCAAATACCCGCCCATACCATGATGGTTCCACCACTATAAGGATGGACTTCCTGGCAGGATTTTAATCGCTGTTGGCGTCCAGGGGTTCTCCAGTGTCGTATACGTCTTGTATCCGGTCTCATACCAAAACGAGACTCATCAGAAAAGCACACGAAACGCCATTGTTCTTCTGCCCAATTTCTGTGTTCAAGAGCCCATTGATATCGAATCCTACGATTGTGCATTGCTATAGGTGGTACCCGTAGCGGTCTTCGGGAATGAAGGTTCACTTCATGCAAGCGGTTTCTGACTGTTTGGTCGCTAATTAAGTTCCCTGAAGAGTGATGAAGCCTCACGGCTAACATCATGGCGGTTATTGTTGGAGCTCTTCGAGTTAAGATTTGAATGTATCGGTCTTGTCTCCGTGTGGTGCAGCGATACCGTCCTCCATGGCGCTCAGCCACGGTACCAGTGCTTCGGTAACGTGTCCAAAGTCGACTGATAACACTCTGACTTGTATTCAGAGCTAAAGCCACAGTACGTTGCCGGGAACCAGCTTCTATCATTCCCACGGCTCTGAGCATTTCTTCCCTGCTTAAATGACGTCGCCGCTCCATAATAACGTTGGTTTTAATCAGTAGTAGGGAAACAGTAGCACTAATAATGTCTTCAATGCGTTGTATGTTTTTATAGGGAAAATATTGACAGCTGATTTTCATCTTTTACTCGAATTTGATTCACAGTTCCTGATTCAAATTATGAAATGCACCAAAAAGGATCCATATAAGTTTATAAAATCATAAATTTATTACAAAGCCACATCTCAATCTCAAGAAATCCGCATAAAAATGCTTGATCCCTAGACACTTTTGATGTGTGTATTTCGAGACTGATTAAATACATGCCTATCTCGTTTTCATAGCAGTAAGTTCAGAAGTTGCGCTGACCCCAAATAAATTGAGATAAGGGCAGGGGAATGATGATAGTACCTCATCATCATCCCCATTATCTCTTCATCTCCTCATCATCAGCCTAGCCTTTTCCCAACTATGTTGGGGTCGGCTTTCAGTCTAACCTGATGCAGCTGAATACCAGTATTTTACATAGAGCCTATTTGACCTCCACAACCCAGTTACTGGCTACGCTTACCCCTTGGTAAAACTAAATGTCAGACTTTTTTGTTTTCTGACGACCCGTAACGACTGTCAAAGATCCACGAATGACAGCCGGGGCCAACGGCTTAACGTGCTTTCCAAAGCACGTAGGGGTCTTGGTATGTAAAGATGGTCACCTATCCATGGACCAACCGCGGCAGGCGTAGCTTAACCTGATCGATCGACCCGTGTGGCTGTCATTACTTAGCAGCAAGCCCCTGATGATAGTACCTACATAAGGGCGGTTTTATAATTCACTTCAAATGTTAACTTGTACGTGTGGTTGACTGTGTAGTGTCGTGTTTACCGTGCGCACACGCACATCGGCTGTTCGCTTCTGTTCCACGCTGCGCGCGAGTTAATGTATCGGCAGTCATTACAGTGAGGCATCTCAGGCATTTTCACCTGATCAACACATTCAACGAATCCTATGAATTCTTTTCACTCTTTGTATGATATCGTCTTCACTGTTACTGATATTTTTGAGGTGTTTTGTTTCTTTGTTTGATTTTTACTCATTTTGATTCATGTTGTAAACAGCTTTCGCCTGCTTGTGTTAAATAGCAAAAACGTGACGATTCTTGACAAGAAATAACGAATTAACTTAATATATATTTTACCTATGATCAACCAAACCCACGTCATTATACCAAAACCACAAATTCTTACAAATCAATCAAAAATTTGCCAACAGTTGATTTTCGACGCTACGGAATACCCACCGAGCATTCAATCAATTTCCGCTATAACTTTCTTTATGTAAATCATCGAAAAATATAGAATATCAAACAGTTTATGTTGCCTGTAAGTCATTTATCACTGCACTTTCAATGACTGTAACTAACGCATTGATTACACTAAATCAAAGTGTTCAAGCATTTTTTACGGTTTTTTTGGCGTGGGCAGCGTGAGCAGAATAGTATGTACCTACCTAATACATATGTGTATGTGTGTGTACCTGTGTATCTTTCTTTGTACTGAAGTTTTCAAAATCCTCTTAGCGTGCCGATGGCAAAAATAATACGAAAAATTATATTTTATATAGATTTTTTTAAATTTGTTTGGCCCAAAATTGAGCAACGCAAATACCGTTTTCTGACGCAGCAATTAGATCCTCACATGTGCAGGTGACTGATGGGAGGTGAGCCATTATTTGTGTAGAAACGCCGCATACGCACCGGAGATTTGATCCGTCCATGAACCCCTATGTGGAGGTTGCCTTGCTGCTGCCTACTTGTGTACGAAGAATTTGAACACATTTTATTTTTGTTCTATATAAATCTTGCTATACAAACATTTCGATTTAATTCGTAAAAGCTATCATGTTAAGCAATAGACTGTAAAAGGCGCAGTTGATGTTTTTTTCTGGGGAAAGGCACTCCACTCCTCCACTCCAATCGACTCCTTCCATCTTTCACAAGTCCGCGCGTCCTCCTTCCAGTTTTTATGGAACCTATCCATCTGAAGGCCAATTCTCGTAATTTAAAACGTTCTAAATCTAGTCGCAGTCTCATCTCGACGACAAACAAATGTCAAAAACTTGTCAAAATGTAGGGAAATTAGAGGTATTTTTGACAGATAGAGACTGAGATCAGACTGTAAACGTTCTTAAAATTACGAGAATTGCCCCTCTGATGTTATCCATAGAATATGTAAGGCATATGAGGTACCATAGCGGTCACTGGCGGTGGACCACTTTTCAACCTTATTACTGAGGGCTTAATGAAAAGTGTTCGACCGCCACTGTCCGCGGTTGTACCTATGTAATCTTATAGGAACCTAATACAAAACATACCTTTCAGATATTTTATTGTGTTGCTGACTCTACGTCTACCAAGAAAAGTGTAGTTAATAATTATTTTTGTATGAATCTTGTACCATGAAAATTCACTTGCGTTTACCTTCACAGTAATTTATTATGGCATAAACCAGGTTAGACATTTTGAGCTTTTTGCTAAGCGAATCTTAAAAAATAAATCACAGTTTGTCTAGGTAAGTTTAAGTACCTACCCGTCTAATCACAGTTCATTAGGATGCCTTTAAGTTTAGGTATGTTTTCTTGCTTGCTTACCAACAGCAAGATTATTTTGCGGCGTCAAGTTTTTATTAGTTCTCATTAAATCTTCTATGTCAATAAAAACATTACAACTTTAATAAAGTATCATATAGATACTTATAAAAACATTACGGTTTATTATCACTAACATTAGAAGGCCAAGCACATAAACTTAAAAGCTCTTAACTTAAAACCGTGATTTGCATAAAGTGAGTGGGTCAAAAGTTGTTACAATGTATATCAGGACAGTTACCATCCTAACCGATCTCACGTTAAGTGTCTTTCCCTCGTTTGCACGCTTCAAATAAAACACCATCGAAAAAAGACTATAAGACCGCTTAACTGAGACGTTGCCCGAGGTAGCAGCGCGGTGCGGGAAGGGTGTGGTGACGATCACGGCACGACGAGAGCTCAGTGATTCGTCAATTTGTGACAAACATCACCCCTCCCGCACCGCGTAGCTACCTCAGGCAACATCTCAGTTAAGTCGACCGCTTATAAATCGAACATCATCTTAATCAGCCTATAAGGTTCACACTGCTGGGACATAGGCCTCCTCATCAATCAATCCACCACGCGGACCAAGTGCGGGTTGGCAGATGTCACATGTCTTCGAATTTTTGGTTCTAGGACATGCCGGTTTCCTCACGATGTATTCCTTCACCGTTTTGAGAGCAGTGGTGATAAAATAATTTACACAAAGTAAAGCGCCTGTCTGGGTTCGAACCTACTACCTACAACTCTAAAGTCGCGGCCGTTACCACTTGGCCACCACTGCTCTTAAATCAAACTCTTCTCTTCTCGGATCTTTATAAGTGTCTTCTTTTCACATTTTCAGGCGTAAATGCCATGCCCTCTAGGTATCTCAATTCAACTTGGAGGGTGTTTCTGAGGCCGTGTCCTGGAGGCCTACTACCTAAGAACGTAATCCGTAGTTTTGGCTGAATATACGGGCGTTTCCTACTCCGTATCACTTAAGAGACATATGCTTAGTTCGGCGCTCGAACTAACAACGAATGATAACACGATTTGACAGTTGTTCCTGCTCCCGATATGTGTGATTATGTTGTTTTGGCCGATCAGCAGGGCTATTGCGTATCTCTGTTGACAGTTCATAATGATGATCATTTGGCAAAAGTGTACATCGATTAGCTGTCAAACAGTTAGTTTCGTATTGGTTATCTTCAGTGACTAACTAGGATGACGTCATAAGCACCCAGTATCGCTGATAGTCACCGTAACACATTTTGACAGATGTGATGTATCGATACTTGAAAGATTGCGATTGCCTAAGCTTAGTGGACATCAAATTGATAATCATTTAGTTCGTAGTGGCTTTCGTGAAAGACACTACTCAAAGGTAGTGTTTTATAAGTTCTAGTGATTATCACCGGAGCCGGTATTAAAGTGAAACGTGTAAATATTACGTCTTAAGTTGTTTTATTGTGAGTCTTGTTCTTAGCAGAAGTATGGCACGTTTATTATTGCTGAGATTTGCTGAAAAACAGCGGAAACAAAGTCTTCGGCGAATTGAGAGACGCCGCTTACGCGACGCTAGTACACACGGCTACACATCAAGCTATACATTTCCAGTTTTTGCTGACCTCGCATTGTATAGGTTTTTCGTACAATCAGAAGTCAGCTTATACTGGTTATGTATAGCTTGATGTGTAGCCGTGTACATAACCCATTGCAGTTACCAGAGAAAGAGTTTATCGCGAATTTTCGTTTGAGTAAAGCTGGGTTCCAACTGGAAGAACTCAGCCCTTATCTACCACAAGCTCATAATATGCTCATATATAGCTATGTATATCATCCTAAACGATGTAACTATGTACATCATCCCGTATCTCCCTCATTAACTGGACACCCGCTCCCACTGCGGCTGCAAGTCGCTGCATCCCCGCTCCCACTGCGGCTGCAAGTCGCTCTTCAGCAGCAATGCGTCGAGTTTTGATGTCATAAGCCCAGCGTGGCGCCCTTTGTTTTCGCCTTAAATTCTATAGAAATAAAATAAAAAGCTTTTATAACTTTGTCAGAGAAAAAATTGCCTTCACTAAATCAAGCAAAACTAATAAGAACTTAACGTAAACATGGAAGCTATTTTTAGAGTGCATTTTTTGGTAAGTGGGCACTTGTTGAGTCTGGTTTCTAAGTGGGGTATTTTTATGAGCCCATAGGTAAACAAGGGTCATGTGACAAAAAATGTATGAGAATGCAACATTATGATGAAACTAATTTAGTCGTAGGTACCTATTTATACTTTTGTAGTAAGTAATGATTCATAATTACTTTGTGGATGGAAATCTATGTATTAGATAGGTTTAAAGTAATATTTCAATTCAATAGTATGTTTTCAGAGGGTATTTATTATTTATAAACTTACTTTTCGGGTGTTTTAATGGTTCCGTCTGCTATAGAGTTGAGTTGAAGCGAGACGGACTCCCACGCTATTCGGGTGGTTTTAACAGCCTATGGCCCTCCCGGGAAGCGACCCAATGCTATGTCGCGATGGGACTCCGCAAACTCTACAAGTAATTCTATTTGCCGTCTTCTAAATTAGGTAGGTGACTACAGTTTAAACCTACTATTGCCAGCCAGCTAATATTTCAGCGGATAGAGCTATGGTCGTGGGAAGTTGGAGATAAACCCAAGCAACCAACCAGCCAGCCAAACCAACCTTCCAGTTATTAAGAATGTTATTCATAAATAAATGGGCGCCAGGGACTTGGAGAGTCCCGGATCCCGGAGCCGACGAAGGTGTCCAATATAGGTACTTCTGGATGAACGAAGAATCCTCAATTTAAATTTAGTTGAAGACCAGCCACTATTGAAAAGCGGACTATGGTAAACGATTGGTTCCTACGGAAACCGTATTAAAATAAAAGAAATATGATAAGGTATAAAAAAAAAACCGTCCTGTCTGCGCTATCGCTAGACGGACTCTGCCAGCCGCACAGTCGTCTCCGCAAGAGGCTCGAGACGAATCTCTCGAGGTGCCTCTCCTGCAATTGACACTACGGAAATCTAATATAATAAGGGGAAACTAATTTACCTGGAGGTGACCTACCTTGGAAATCTAAAAGGCTAACAGTGGTGGGACAATAGGAATGAGGATTTCCCAAGTGGCGTCCATGAACTCCACAACAAGGACTCATTGTGTTCCCCTGAACAAGAATTGAATACCGTTGCTATCACTGAGGAATATCCTATGGCATACCTACCTGTCTATGGTAAATAATCAGCGGGTGAAATACTCACGGTTGGTTTAGGGAGAAAGCACTTGACTGTAAGATCCTCGACTGGCTGGAAAGGTGTCTGCGTATGCGCAATTTGGAATCCTGTAATTAATATCCATGGATTACGAGAATATCCTTTTAACAACCAGGGCTCACAGTCCACTTCCAAGCACTATTACCACAAAATCCTTACCTTTTAAAACATGGAATAAGTTTTGAAGTATCACTCAAGCGTGTTCAAGGGCAAATAGGCAAACCGTTCTTCGTGCAGGCATCATAAAAAAGATACACGACGTATTCTACATCAATTCTAAAACTCACATTATAAACGAGGGAGCCTTTCTATTTAGTGGTTTTATTTACTTACCTTTACTTTAGGGATTTATTTTCACAAACTTACACTTTATTATCACAAGCAATACACACTATTTGATTGAATTCCGTTAGACTGTCGAATTACAACTACACAAGATTGAATTTACCGCCAGCTTCACGTTTCAAGTGTATATAAACCGCTTAATATAAAATGGTCCCTAAAATGAAGTATTGTAACACTCAAAAGGAGTTACTCAACTTAGCCGCATAATAGTCAAGTGCTGGGACGAAGAGCACCGTTCCCGGCTGAAAGCCACCGTAACGTGATAACCACTTACTATGATACGCAATACCAATGTTATGAAATTCTCAGTTATCATCAAAGTTCGGTGTACAACTGAAGCCTGATAGTCACTGACCATGAAAAAGATAGCCAATAGCCCTGCAGCTACTTTCGGCCGGGCGTTGACGGAGTTTATAGAGTAGACCCCTTGAGTCGAGTATGAGTCAAGGAAATTCCTTCAAACGGATTTAGAATATCTATTCGATGTACCTATAACTTTCATGTTATTTAGGAAGAAAGAAAAATTGTTTATTCTGCACAAACAAAACGCACATTACTTATAAAAAAAAAGACATAAAATACTGACAATTTTGTCCATTGCTTGATGTCAAGGCCAATGAATTCTTTATTCATTGATAAAGATACAAAGAAGTAAAGTTATTGGAATTTACCTATTTCAAAATGGCAGGAGATAATTAATAGGCCTTAGCATAATTTAGACATTTAGTTAATCTCTTAACCTTAATGCTACGCTAGAATGATACTTATGTATTTGAATAATTTTGCGGATTGTGAAATAACGGTTTGATTAGAATTCAAGCAATTTTAATATAATAGGTATGCTATGATAGTATGCTGTTCTTTTTACTTTCTAATTCGATTCTCGTGACCGACCGTCCGGGATCCGTCGGATGGGTGGCTAATAACACTTTGAACAATGCAGAATTCTGTGAAAGTTTGTTATTTTGCACCTAAGATTATATTTTTCTGCATGAAAACCTGGGAATATAACACTATCATCGATTTTTAAATAGGGTTAATTATTTATCCCTGCTGATACTGCGACGGGCGTACGACATGCATACGACCTTTATATTACGAACATTCTATTCAAAACATTTGAACGAGGGACCCTCAAACCTGGTACTACGTGTAGGTACTTACCTCTCACGTTTACCCCACAGACAACTCAACATTCATCTTCACAGCTGTAATTAAGTACCAGGAAAAAACATCTCGTTAAATATCCAGAATTGTACAAATTGTACATTTAATTTTTAATAAAATAAACTATTTAATATTGTAAGTTTTGGATTATTTTATTTTCTCGCAATCGTAGTGAAAAGTATAGTGTAACACACGTCGTTAAAACCCATTATAACTCGGCTTCTATTTACTGCCTCGCTAGAGCTCTGGAGTAAAACTGCCTCGTATAATGGGTCATTTTAACCTCTTGTAGGTATAACAATCTACTATTGTTGCATGACAGTGGACATTGTTTGACTGTCGAAAGGTCTTTTGTATCGACATGTGGTTTGTAAACAGTCAGTAAGAATCAACTACTTATAAGTACCTATTTTCTTACGGAACAGCTCTTCCTTCGAGGAATAGGCAGAAGCGGTATCCGTCTGTCTGTCAGCGGGCTGTATCTCATGAACCGTTATAGCTAGACAGTTGAAAATGTTAGAGTATTTCAATTGCCGCTCTACAGGGTGAAATTGAAAACATGCGACAAATCGAAATGGGAGATTGTACTGATCATTATGAACAACTTTTACTATGGGACCAAACCTGAAATCGCGAAAAAAAAATCAGCTGTTCCCTACATTTATGTTCGCATAACTCGTCAAAATGTAGGGAACGGCTGCTTTTTTTTTGGCGATTTCAGGTTTGGTTCTATAGTAAAAGTTGTTCATAATGATGAGTACTATCTCCCATTTCGATTTGTCGCATGTTTTCAATTTCAACCTGTTTATAAAAATAAAATACCGAAGTTAAGTAAAAATTAAAGGCGTTTTTTGGATTTTGTTACGGAACCCTTCGTGTACGACTCCGACTCGCACTTCGCGTTTTTTTTTTTCTATTAAGTGATGGGCCTGCTCTTGACTACGATCTCGCATGATGGAAAGCGATGGATGAGGTCTATGATAGAACGAGTGTGCCCAGATGCCTGTTCATTATTGCTTTGAAGCTTGACCTGCACCCTAATTACGTAACACACATCAACCACAATCTGAATCATTTTGATGGATATTGCTAATCCATTGCTTCATATGTTCGAAAATGTTGTCTGCTCAACAACGTAAATAACACAATGAATGTTGTTGAACTGTCAAATTGAAACCCATTGCTACTGATTACGCCGCTGTTATAGGTGGTACGGACTAGGGAATGCAGACACTGGCATGGAGTTCCTACCGTACCTACTTACTTCCACATTCAGAGACATGCAATAACAAGAATTAGAGAACCTGAATTTCGTGAATTTGTGTGTGACCAATACGATCACGCTCCAACTGCATACCAATAAGCGCCTATAGTCCGAAATCTCGTTAACGATGTATGTACAGTCAGCAAAAGAGATAAGTAGCAGGATCGTCGGATATAGTTGAGGTTTATTAAGAAACCGATGGATGTCGTCGACTGAAATTTCATTTGATAAATGAGCTGTTTGTTTTCTATTAATAAAATTTAATTTTATCCAAGAACATCCATTGGTTTCTTACTAAACTTCAACTATATCCGACGATGCTGCATACTTATCTCTTTTGTTGACTGTACATGTATGTCGAAATCGTCCTATAAAATGCTACAAGTAGGTACCTACTTGTATCAATTTATAGGACGATTTCGAATTGTCACGACATCGTGATCACTGATCAGGAATTAGGTGTAGGTAATCTATTGCAATAGTACGTACCTATGATGGATTTGCATGATGATGTGCAATCTGGGTGATTTGATTACATCGGGCATTTTGGAAAGGGAACAGATTACCTGTAGGTATGTGCTCGTATTTGTACCATGATTTTTTCCGTGGACATACCTATAGGGTGGCAGGGATTTCGACGCGCAACCATTTTACAGTGGATTTAATACAAATGATTCTGAACTCTATGAAACAGCGGATATTTTATTTGATAACCGACGAAAAATTTCTACGCTAAGGGGTCTAGAATCATGTACAGAGGCCAGCACATCAAGTTACCCCAAGCTGTCAAATTTTCCCAATTAAATATAAACCTTATTCCTTTGTGATAAAGTTGAAAATCTATCAAAGAAATTTGACAGATTGGGGTAGCTTGATGTGCTGGCCTCTGTACAGACGCCAGCACATCAAGCTACTACAATCTGTCAAATTTCTTTAATAGAATTTCAATTTTATCGCTAAAGCATTAGGTTCAATGTTGATTGGGATAATTTTACAGTTTCGGGTAGCTTGATGAGCAGCTGGCGTACGTACCTACTGATTTCATGGTTACAGTTTGCGCGTCTATGTCCCTACCACCCTGCATAATTTTAAAAAACCTTAATTTCCTTTTTTTTTTTCAAGATAAATAGGTACGCAGAGGTACCCAAGAACCTAGGACATACTTAATCCTTTTTTTTAGAACGTTTTGTATTCTTCTTGAATAGGTTCTCCTATTAAAGGATTCGCTTTTGCTTTTCCAGTGTCCTACTGCAGAACTGTGACAACGCACCAGCTTTTCCTTTACTCAGGCTGCTTTTAACCATTTTACCTAAACTGATAAGCCTAGGTATAGCTTACGGTTGAAAAGCATTACGTGTTCTAAGCTTGCCATCATACAATTCCATCTTCAAAGCACAGCACAATAAAAAATAAAAGTACGAGCATAACATGACTTCTAAAAAACCGGTTATATCTACCTAACACTAAAAAACTTATCTACATCACACTTCCTACCACATAAGACTTGATTTTCTCTTCTCGTCAACACATCATCGTATAAACTTGTTATGTTTGTAACAATCTAATGATTAATAGGAAGTAAGTAAGCACCTACTTACCGGAAAATTATCCAGTGAAGTTCACAAACATTGAAAACAGTCAAGAATCTTTTCACCACAGATTAAATATTTCTGTGCTTATCACAACCACTAAATCACAACCAGGAAACTTTATTCTAAAAGGAAAACTACATTTCCTCAATGTTTTTCCATGAGCATCATTTCAGGAAAGAAAAGTTAAAATCATCAAAGCTTTTTTTAGTCACTCGTTTCGTTTCGAAAATGTCTTAGTCAAAACATTATTTTCATGTTATTTCGTTTCGTAATCAAGAAGATCGCAAGACTATCTGTCGGTTTGCGCGTAAGTACTGCAATTGCGTTGATTTAGCGACGTGCGCAACCCATGCTGCGCAGGCGCCGTGTGAAGCATTTGCGCATCGCGTGCCCACATTACCTAGTACAATAACCATTGCGTGATTCCATTATACAGATCATGATATTTTATGAAAGTTCATAACAAAATATTAAATAAATGTTAGTCTGTAAGTAATGTATTAGTTTGTATGTTTACGCTAGTTTTCGGGTACCTAAGCGTAGCTGTGGCGGTTGTAGTTACGATTAGTTGAGTTATTGCTCACTTGCGATGATAATTGACGATAGCCAACACTAAAATTACCTAATTCAAACACCTCTTCAAGTACCTCGACGGTTCGATTAGTCAAGGCGTTTATTTACTTATACACGTTATAAAATGAGCCCTAACTTTGGTAAAATCAGCCCTTAGATAGGGCTGATTTTACCAAAGTTAGGGCTCATTTTTCAAAATCTATCAGACGTCAATTTTATTCCACGAATAAAAATTATCCGTCGATTGAAAAATCAGCCCACTTAGATATCTTAAATCCGTGGTATAAAATTGACATCTGACAGTTCTAACTGTCAAAAATGCAAAATTTATTCTCAGGATAAGACTTATTCTGGGTGGAGGGGCTTATTCTAGGGGAGTTTGGTGAAATTCGACCTTACAGTAACAAATAAAACCAAAGGAAACTTATGCTCATGACACCACTGCTCTCAAACGGTAAAACATTGTGCGGAAATTGGCATGTCCTAGAACCTAAATTTTAAAGACGTGATGTACCAACCCACACTGGGCCCGCGTGGTGGACGTAATCCCACTCCCTCTCACCGAGAGGAGGCCTGTGTCCCAGCAGCGGGAACATTATAGGCTGATTATGCTATCGCATAACTTACTTAATCATGTTTGTCTGGAGCCAATAATTTCAAAAGTACCTAATTTATAAGTCAATGAACTGAGCTCATTATTTAGTTCCCAAAACACAATGTTGACATTTTAACTAAATTGTTTTTGTCATCTTTTATTGCAGCATTCGTGATTCGAGGCTATGAAGAATTAAGACACACTTCGAGAGGAGTTACGATGAAGGAATCTCTGTATTTTACAGAAATCGTCAAAAGCAACTTCGGTTTGAACACTGAACTTAGGACAATGTACCCGAATCTGCTTATCTGTCAGCAGATTCATCATCATCAGATCAGGTGGAATCATCACCTTAGAAAGGTGGGTAGGCTAGGCTGGATGCGGAAGGCGTACGACAAGGTGTTGTTGCGCAGCCTGGGAAGGGCTTATGTCCAGCAGTGGAATGCTACAGGCTGAGTTGATTAATTGGATGGAAGACAACACCCTTTTTTTTTTTTTTTTAGGATGGGAAATCATCAAATGACCCCTCCCGCTCTGGGTGGAGCGGAAGGGAGTGTCAGACTCTTACTGACTAAAACCCATCCGTGTTCCTTCCTTAGCCCTTTATGTTCCGGGGCAGCGGTAACCCTTTCGGACAATCCCGCTGCCCCGGCAGGCTTCGGCCCTGACGGGCCCCTCCTTCGATGCTGACATCTCTTTGAGGCGCGCGTGGAACACATACGCGCCGTCCGGCACGGGCCTGGTCCTGATCGGACGGCGAGCTACCCATTACTCGCCGTCCGCAGGCCCACGCCTACGGTGGCCGGGAGTCGTCACGCGGCTCCCGACGCCCGGAGCGTCTACCGCGGCGGCTGGGACGGGCGGCCCTCTCAGCTCTCTCCCTCGCCCATCCCGCCACCTCCTTCGCTAGCATGACTGCTTCGCAGAAGGAGGTGACTGCCTCCCACTCCCTCTCACCCCGGACCATGGCTTGGACCAGGGCCGGGCGCGAGAGGTCGCCGCCGCTGCCGATCGCCTCTACGAGGACACGGCGGTGCTCTGCCCAAGCCGGGCAGACCTCCACCGTATGCTCCACCGTGTCCTCAGGGCGATCCTCGCAGTGGTGACACCCGGGCGTTTCCTCCCGCCTGATGATGTGCAGGAACCTCCCGAAACATCCGTGTCCGGTGAGGACCTGCGTCAGGCGGTAGGTGAGGGCGCCGTGACGCCTCTCTAGCCACTCCTCAAAGAGGGGCCTTACCGCCGCTATCGCGGCGTGCCCTGCGCTGGGTTGCGACAGTCGCGCTTTCCATGCCGCCATGAGATCGCGCCGGAGGTCCGTCCGCTCCGCAGCAATTTGCCGCGGAAGCGGGTTTTCCCCCCGGCGTAGTGCCTCCGCGCGCCACTCATACAGGCGCGCGAGGACTATCGCCTCCAGATCCCATGGCGGCAGTCCGGCAAGGAGGCTTGCCGCCTCGCGCGAGATCGTGCGGTACCCCCGTATCAGCCGTATGGCGACCACCTTTTGGGGCGCGTTCAGGTAGTGGGCGGCTCGAAGCCGCAGTGAACGCGCCCACACCGGGGCGCCATATACGGCCATGGACCGCACGACCCCCGCGTAAAGCCTCCGGCAGGAGGCGTTTGGCCCCCTCAGGTTTGGCAGGAGCCGCTTGAAAGAGGCCCCAGCCCGTTCCAGTTTGGGGGCCAAACGTCGGAAATGCTCGACGAAGTTCCACCGGCTGTCGAGGACGAGACCCAGGTATTTCATCGTCGTCTCGACGCCGATGTGAACCCCTCCTACCGTCAGTTGGGATCCCGATGGTGGCCCGTTCCGAAGCCCATGAAATGTCATGGCTTCGGACTTGTGCAGAGCCACCTCGAGACCCAACTGCCGGATCCTCTCCACGACTATCGCAACCCCGCGTGTCATAACGTCGGCCGCCGCCTGATGCGACCTCCCCTGCGCCAGGACCAGCGTGTCGTCAGCGTAGCAAACTACGCTGACGCCATCAGGGAGGTCTGCCCGCAGCACCCAGTCGTAACCGATGTCCCACAGGAGCGGCCCCAAGACCGATCCCTGTGGGACACCGCACGACATCTCTCGCCGGTTCCATTCCCCATCGCGACCGGGGTAGATGACGGCTCTGTCCGTCAAATACGCCCCGACTATTCGACGGAGGTAGGTCGGCACCCGGTGATACCGGAGTGCCTCCCCAATGCAGCTCCAGGGCAGGGTGTTAAACGCGTTGGCGATGTCGAGTGACACCGCCACGACCACCCCACCCCGGGACACCGCGTCCCCCGTCGTGAGGGCTCTCACGCGCATGATGGCGTCCACCGTCGAGCGCCCCTTGCGGAAGCCAAACTGGCTATCCGCAAGATCCGGCCCCGTCCTCACCAGGTGCCCGACGAGGCGGCCCGCAATCACTCTTTCAAAGAGCTTGCCGACCTCGTCGAGCAGCACGATGGGCCGGAATGCGGACGGAGAGTCCGCAGGGCGCCCTGGCTTCCGAATGAGGACCAGCTTCCCCGTCTTCCAACGGAGTGGAAACTGGCCCCTCTCCATACATGCGCTTAAGAGCGCCTCCAGTCGGGGTCCGAGAGCCGTCGAGGCCAGGGCCCAGGCTTTACCCGGCAAGCCGTCGGGCCCTGGAAGACAACACCCTTCGTCTAACTTTCCAGAACAGACCAGCTGTACCTACTAGAACTGTTTGTATTGATAAACTTAGGTGTGTAGGTCACAACTGTATGAAACAAAAACGGTTTGGTAAAAATATTGGATATTTATTGGTAATAAAGCTATTCTAACATACTAATCTATAAGAAATATATCGCCCGGCCGTTTCTGATGATCGGATGATCTTCACCACCTGAAAACAAATTAATACCATTAGTAATTATCTTTTTGTATGCACGTGGTTCTGTGACAAATTAACGTATTTTTTTTCCTTTCTTAGTAACGGTTCGATTGGCACAGTAGGTGGGAGTGGGTGTTGTGCTGCGGTTCGCGTGTCTAATTACCACAAAGGGCAATTTTTATTTTGTTATTTTGGCCTACTGTTCTTCCATCTTAACGCGCCTACTCTAAAGGAACATTTCCCAATAGTGACAAGTGACAACATTCATGTTTCATTATTTTATTCTTTTAATATTGTTGTGTCTCTGGTGATTGGGGATAGAATCCTCTTGTCCATCCACGGAACCAACCTATCGTAGGTATTATGAAATAGCCATAATCAAACAGTTTTGCATGGAAGCCGTAGTGAACTGTTATGTAAACACATAAAAAAGTAAGACTAAATACTAGTACCAGCCTACTGGACAATTTCAAGTTTTCTGCATGACAATCGGCATAACAAATGAATATTAAGTATTCCTAACATGACTTGATACGTAACATCTTCATTGGCATGTAAAATAATCTAGTGCTACCGAGCCACAGAATAGTCAGCAAATGGAGTGCCATATAAATAGGTCCACAATTGACGAAGAAATCGGTGAACATACAAAAAAAACATACCTACATAAAGTCGAACATATAACCTCCTCCTTTTTGGAAGTTGGTTAAAAATGGTAGCTCACATTGGAGATTACGTCATTAGTAACAAATTTTTTTTTTATTTGTCGATTTTGTTTCAACCGAGCCCCTACCTTTTCTTTAGGCTAATAATTAGTGGAGTCGTTCAGGGAAAGTATGCTAGGGAGTTCTTACCCGGCGAGCGCTTAGGTATCATTGTTTAAATTCATTTATTACTCCATTTAGTAACTACTCATGCATAAATTATAACTGACACATAATTATGCGAAAGCGAATCATATTCATGTTACAGGTACGCAAAATTTTATGTGCATAATTTATCATTCTTTATGGATACAAATGATATCTATAGCGTGATGATAACTACTTTATTGTTGAACATGATGATTGTTGAACATTTAACACGTTTTTTTTTGTACTGAGTATTTAATTATCATACATGCTATTATAGTTTTTATTAAATTAATTAATTATTATGTTTATGATAATATTTCGACTGCAATTATAGTAGAAAACTAAGTATTTTCGTGTTGATGAAGTAAGAGACCTCCAGAGCGCTGAGATTGTAACATAGAAAATTATTGCTTTCCACTAGATTCTGACTGTCGCCAACTTTTCTGTCGGTCTGGTGTTTTAAACTAATTACTAACTCATAGGAGTCATAGGCTTTGCCAGAATATATATGACTAGTCTATTTTAATAGCTGGTTAACTTTGAATTGTACAGTACCTAGGTAGTAAAGTGTTACTACCTAGGTACTGTACAATTCAAAGTTAACCAGCTAGTTAACAAACTGTACTATGCTAGGCGAGCTCAAGGTCAGTGGACCTTGAGCTCGCCTAGCATAGTACAGTTTCAATAGAATGAGAGGTCAATTTATACTGGTTAGTTACCAATGACGTGCTGCCTACTGTACGTACCTAACTATTGGAGCCGTCATTGTTTCAGTGTGTAATGGGTGAAAGAGTGGTGGAGGTTCGCTTTTTTACAAATGAACAGTGGTTTGGCACTAAAAGTATGGCTTCGCATTTCATCACTCAGATATAGGTATGTATAGAAAATATTGTATCCTATTCGTAAATGTAGAAAATTATTGAACTGACCTGTCCTCTCTTCAGTCCAAAGTATCTCGCTACTGGGTCACCAGCCTGTATTCTCATCAACATGTTCTCCTTCAATTTACTGTTTCAATGGTTAAGGAAAAATAATTGCATTTCTAAAACCCGAATAAGTAAATACTGTAAGTAGATCTGAGTTGTCATTGCTGCAAAAAATATTCGGGTGTAAACTAAATGAGTCCGATTTGATGGCCTTTTCCCATTAGAAAACTACCTATTTCGTCAGAATGTAAAAGAAGCAGCATAAGGCCTTACACGGCACGGTTTCAATTTAACAGGAAGTTAAGAGAATATCTAACAGAAAAATGCTTTTATTAGGTCGCAGAATACCTAGAACAAAATATTTAAGTAGTAGATAAACATGATAGCTAAATAAATAATTAGACATTTTCAAATGCCAAAAAAAGAAAGTGCACTCGTACATGACATAAGTACTCTTATTATTATTATGTTAAAACTATTATTATTATCATGTTGCCGTGCCCTAACCGGGTTTCATGTTGGAACTTACCTACCTATATTGTAACAACTTAATGTACACATGAATGTAATAAAGACTTTGAATTTGAGTTTCTTTACGGTACGGCGTATAAACCGCGCCGTAGAAAAAATGTGTCCGTCAACAAGCTTCTCCAGTGATCCATACAACACTGACGACCGTACCAACACATGGCGATTAAACCGTAGTTTTCACGGCAAGAAAAACGTGTGTGTACAAAGGGCCTGAGGCTTAAATTCTTTTACATTCTGACGTCTTCCCAACACACAAGCGATCTTTTAGTTTATGTTGCGTGCCATGACAGCCGCCGCGCCGCCAGCCTAGCTCGTCTGCTCACAATATTGCATTCTTGCAATGATGAGACATCAGCAAGCCACTGGTGGGGTGGATCAGGCACACTTACAAAAACGTAAGTAGGTATATCATCATGCAAATAATAAAAACCCCAAGCATATAAACAAAAAGCATAATACTTGTCTAAACCAATAAAATAACAGAAAAGATTTGATATTTTAAATGTTGCGGCTGAAGGGAAATGGATGAAATTTGGCACATGAGTATAGGACATAGGATACTTTTTAGCTCGATATTCGCATGGGATCCAGTCTTATGCGGGTAAACCGCGAGGTGCAGCCAGTGATTTATAGAAGGATACTATCTAGTCAACAATTCAGCTTTCTCATCAGGGGTCAGCACAATGTGTTCTGGCACCAGCTCGTGTTCAGTGATATTGATCAGCAGTTCTGACTCCAGGAACTGTTCAAGAATGTACTTGGGAGCCATGTCTACTAGGGACTGCTTTGCTGATGGTGTCATTCCTGTAAGATTGAGAAGAAAGTTTGTATAGTAAATTGATTTCTTGTCTTGAGCATTTTATCTTACAACATCAGAATGAGTAAAATCAAAATGATACAATGTACACAAAATACACATTCCAACAGGTGGAGTAGTGGACACCAGCCTGTTATAAAATGAAACAAATCAAAATAATCATACTATATTTATTGTAAAACTGTATGAGACGTAGAAGTTTTTTTGTCAAGTTCAACAATCTAGGCAATGTAAAAGAAAAAAAATATGGCAATGTAATGTTAAATTAAATAAATTATTATTACCAGCTTGTACTACAACAATTGCTCTGTGTATATTTTCTTCTTGCATCCTGGTACAATATGTTTTTATAGTCTTGATGCCGATTTTGGGTTCATCTGGAAAGAACACGAACATTTGATCTGTCGGATCATCGTTGTGAGCTACTAGTACAATCAAATCACTTCTGGCTGGCCGCTTCTCACTGGAACAGAATTTATTATAGATTTAGATCATGATGAAAAAGAGTCATTAGACCAAAACTTTAAAACCAATTAAAATACCTGCTGAAAAATAATTCAAGAAGTTATTGATTTTATGATTGAATACTTTTTGCACACATTTAAGGCATGGCAATAATTAAAACCATATTCATTTACACTATGGCCCTAACAGATTTATCAAACTGTATAAAAAAAAAAACTAATGTCAAAAACACCTGATTTGGAATAATTTACAAAGTGCAAATTTGAATGCAAAATTTTTATTTTATATGAATTTTACTAAAAAGATAAGCTGTTTTATTGATAAAATGCAAAATATATGAGAAATATGGAGATCCTAGATCAGAAAATAAGGAAAACTTTAGTGGACCAGACAATATCAGAGACAGCCAAACTACATGTTGGTAAGCTCATAATTGACCTTTTCCAAGAATCGTATGAGCAACGAAAGATGAACTTTATACCTGGGTTTATCACCAAATTGTTCTTTGAACTGTTCCAACGTCTGATCCAATTCATCCTGCGTGACCAAGTATCCACGGTCATGGCATAACTGTAACAAAGAAAGATATTCAGCTTTACAGATGGCAAGCTCAACTCCTGTTTTATCTTCCACTTTTTATTTGAGAAATTGACGTCTTCTCATACATTCAACATTTGGACACTGCAGTATAACACCCATAGCATGTTTAAAGGATTTTAAGCTTTCTCAATTTTGTTATTAGGTTTTATTCATAAGTTTCACAACTTTTCCTACACAACATAACCTCACTTACCTGCATTACTGTTTTACGTATACGCCATAGTTTATAAGTTTCCGCATCATCATCCATGGTGGTTATTTAAATATTTGATAGCCTAATTAGGTATTTCTCTTAAATTATCAGTGTATTCCGAAAATAATAAAGTTTGATTATCAACAAAAAACATGAAAGGCGGTCAATGCTAGTGAATAGTGATGTTTCTTATTTAGTGACTGTCAGTATCTCATCCATCTGTGATCACATCATTTTGTCGATGGAAAAGAAAACGTTTCAACTCGACTAATCTTTAATTCACATTTTAGTCGACTGTTTATCAATTCAATAATGATTTATCATTATTGGCGACTGAAAGTGAAAAGCTAGCCACTGATAATGACAACAATTTAGTTTAGCAACTCTACTATCAAATGCTTGAAAACTTTACTCGCGCCAAAATGGGAGTGGCCTGACTGTCGAACTCTTGTAATAATTGATTAATTGTATTGAGAGCTTTCGTTGTTATGGGACTGTCTGTAGTAGTTGTTTTTAATAAAATTAAGACAATTTAAAAGCAATTATGCTCTGATGGAGATGCTACATGATTATTAATATAAATGCTGCTGAAGCTAAAAGCACGTCCTCTTCGTAAATCAGAGTAATTCTCGATAGCAAATTAGCAATTGGCCCCAAAAGGCCGCGCGGCCCTGCTGGGGACGCGCCTTTAGTCTTTAAATTACGACTAAAAGGTTACATGCTCTGTGATTACGACTAACGGTGTGTGTCTATGATTTAATTTTTCTATCTGTGGAGTTCGAATTGGTTGAATTTCATCATTGAAGTTTCTCATCGACTTTTAAAGAGTTATCTGTGTTTCTCATATTATTGAGATAAATCCTACTAACAACACAAATTAAGGAAAATGGCTGGAATAAAGGGTATGTTATCGTAATCGAGGCTACCATTACACTTTTTTTATTGAATCTCATCTGTAAAACAATGTCATCATTGTAGATAGAATGACTCATGTTATTTACAAATATTTTTCATAATAAAATACAGTTGTCTAATTTCAGCATTATTCTTTTTCATGTACTTTTCATCACTTCTATGGATCAGGGTAAGTTTTGATGCAAGCCCATGGATCTAATACTTTATCATAGCAACCAGTGTATTATAAGTTTGATAGTACAGTACCTACTATAGGTCCTGATGTTGTGACCTGTTTTTAATAAAAAAAAGTTATCAATTTTATCAGTTTTCGGTGTAACAGTTCATTGTATGCAGTGATATTTAACAATCGAACTTAGTCCAACAAAGGCGTACTTACCTACTTTCAGCTTAAGCCATACTTTTTAATATTAACTGTCTATAATCTCATGATTTGTTCTGCCTGGGAAAAGGCTAGGCAGATGATGATGAATCTCATGATTTGTTGACTTAAATCTTAGATACCTATGTATGCACCCGGTTTCTGGAAGCTATGCCAATTACACAATATTGTAAATCTGATGATGAATCTCATGTAGTTAAAATGGTAGATTGTTTTATTTCGGTCAATTAATCTTAACATCCAAGACAAGAGAACTAAGGTAAAATATGGCTTTTGTGGCCAACTAGATTGTTCATAACATTCACTTTATTTTGACAACTCTTTCACAAAATTTAATAATGAAACTGAACAAAGGAAAAATATTTTTGTTAATTTTCTCTTAGCTATAATAAACAAATATGAAAATTGATTTCTTCAATTTCAGTCTGGTGTCCCTGGCATTTGCTGGTTCCATTGGAATGACCTTTGTTATACTCGCCTGTGCCTTACCAGATTATAAGTAAGTAGCTGTCTTGTTTGCTGATTTTATTATATTTGTTCTATAACACATACTATATAAGTAATCTTGATCTTAGGTTGATCAAGTTTTGTTGACATAAATATTCAACTGTAGTGCCATATTGTACTAATAATAATGCTGAAGAGTTTGTTCGTTTTTTGAACACAGTAATATATGGATGTAAGTACCAGTTGGATTTGAAAAAATCTAATTGCTTTTTAACCGACTTCCAAAAAGGAGGAGGTTATAATGTTCGACTTTATGTTTTTTTTTATATGTATGTTCACTGATTTTTCAGTCAACTGAGGACTGATTTGAAATTTTTTTATTTGTTTAAAAGTGTTTACTCTCGAGGTGGTCCCATTGTCATCCAGTTTGAATCTGATGAGAGGATCCCATGGAAATCGAAAGAAACCCTCAAATTTTATAGGCAAAGCTATAGCGATATGGGTATTTTATAAAGTACTTCATTACTTAATTTATGCCCGTCACAATGCGTATGGTGAGACCACTCACCATACGCATTGTGACGGCTCCTGGTTCTTACCAGGAAGGGTATTTGGAGTAATATTGTGTCTACATAAATAAATTAGTGTTCAAAACAGATTGGTGATAGCAAAATGTTTTTATCAAAACACAGAAGGATGCATGATGCTGGATGCATCACATCCTGTAAAGGTAGATGACTAAATTGCTGAAACCAAGCATCAGAGGGTATGTTCAGAACAATGAGAATTATTTATTGTATACTTAGATGATATATAAAGAAAATAAATGCTGCAATTGGTACAAGCAATACATTATGATATTCTGCAAGTCTAGACATCTTATCAGTCTTCATAATAAATGTCATTCACACTGTGTCTACAACATTATTTTTAGTATATGCGAAACCTGAATATAGTGTGTTCAGAATAAGTAACTGAATCAATTTCAATAATTTTTACACCATGTCATATTTTGTCCCAAAAATATTTAATCACTAGTTAATTACAATAAAATCTCCGTATAGTTAGGTACCTACTGCCAAACTATTATCAATGAGCGTACGATGCTGGAGGAGCATAAAACATGGTCACCCCGCGCCGCGCCGCGTGGTGAGCATGTTTTGAACGGACAACCAGGTAACATAACAAGCTTATAACTTTGTAACTTTGTGTGTTCTCATGATACAGTTTTGAAATTTTGTACATAGATTCTTTACATAAAAATACTAGACACGTGTTTCGGGTTTCGCATATACTAAGAATAATGTTGTATATAAGTAACAATAAAATAAAGTTCTATTGTAAATTCCCTTTGTTAAATACACAATACTGGTACTGCATCTAGAAGGGTGTTAGACAGGTTTGAGTAGTGTCAACCGTGGCTGTTAAACTTCTACATGGACAGTTGTCTGATAGATTTGAAAGAGGATGAGTGTGGATTGACGATGAATGAGTTGCTTATCAAATGCCTTCTCTTTGCAGATGATCAAGTTGTTGCATCATCAACAGAACAATTGCAAGAAATGGTAACTGTGATGGATGAAGCATATATGATGAAAGGGATGAATATAAATCTGAATAAGACAAAGGTTATGGTGTTTGAAAGAGAAGAGGATGTATTGGTGTGTGATGTGAAAATAAATGATAAGAGTGTGGAGCAAGTGAGTGACTTTGTTTGTTTGGGGAGTCTGTTTACAAGGGATGGAAAGATTCCTCGTAGAGGCGATCGGCAGCAGCGGCGACCTCTCGCGCCCTGCCCTGGCTCAAACCATGGTCCGGAGCGAGAGGGAGTGGGAGGCAGTCACCTCCTTCTGCGAAGCAGTCATGCTAGCGAAGGAGGTGGCGGGATGGGCGAGGGAGAGAGCCGAGAGAGCCGCCCGTCCCAGCCGCCGCGGGAGACACCCGGGCGTCGGGAGCCGTGTGACGACTCCCGGCCACCGTAGGCGCGGGCCTGCGGACTGCGAGTAATGGGTAGCTCGCCGTCCGATCAGGACCAGGCCCATGCTGGACGGCGCGTATGTGTTCCACGCGCGCCTCAAAGAGATGTCAGCATCAAAGGAGGGGCCCGTTAGGGCCGAAGCCTGCCGGGGCAGCGGGATTGTCCGAAAGGGTTACCGCTACCCCGGAACATAAAGGGGGCTAAGGAAGGAACACGGATGGGTTTTAGTCAGTAAGAGTTTGACACTCCCTTCCGCTCCACCCAGAGCGGGAGGAGTCATTGGATGATTTCCCATCCTTAAAAAAAAAAAAAAAGGGATGGAAAGATTGATGAAAATGAGGAAAGGACAGTAAATGCAGAAAATAAATTGAATAGTGCTACATGCGGTTGTGACCAACCAGTTCATGTTGAAAAATGCTTGACTGGCTATTCACATTGGTATGCTGGTGCTTACGCTTATGTATGGAAGTGAATGTTGGGTATAGCAAAAGAAGCATGAAGTAGAATAAAAGAAATACTGATGAAATACGTGTTTTGCGGAGCATGTGTATGTACCTAAATGGTACACCACAGACTACCTGCAGTATTGTCTTTTCTTTCTCTCTAAATCCATCCAAAGAGATCGCTTTTAGCGATAAGACCGCACATTGTGTCACGCCTTGTAAAATTTCTACATTTATATTCTGTAAGTACATAATAATACATAATGGTATTCAGCTGCATCCGGTTAGACTGGAAGCCGACCCCGACATAGTTGGGAAGGGCTAAGCAGATGATGATGATGATGATGATTATATGGTGTTCATAATAAAGAATATTCTATTCATGTGCGGTGTGACCACAGTTATAGATACACCTAGATAACGCAAGAGAAACTACTTCACGTGTCAAAAATCGTAAGCCAGCAGCACACAGGACGAGTCCTGTGTGCTGCTGGCTGGGTGAGCGTGATCGCGTGAGCGGAAGGGTGACGCCCTGCGTGGATCGATAATCGATTTCCCACCCGTGTGCAAAATACGCGCATTGACGTGGAGTTATGGACACCAGTCCGTATTACCTATCTTGGTATAAGTATACAAAGTTTTGTACAGACAAACCTTATAAATCGTAAAACAGTCAGTATGACAAAATTTTATTAGACCCATGACTACCTAAACACTTTTTGCTCACAGTGAATAGTAAAAACTAACAGTAAGGTTTGCAAGAATAAAAAACAGTTTTGTTGTATTGGTTTGTGTTTTAATATTTTGTCATAATTTGTTCCTCTTTGTTGACAGACTATGGTGGCCATTCTTCGTGGTCCTGTTCTACATCCTGAGCCCGATTCCGACTATGATCGCTCGCCGCCACACTGACAGCACTAGCGGCAACTCGGCCTGCATGGAGACCGCTATCTTTGTCACAATGGGATTCCTTGTCAGCTCGTTCGCCCTTCCCATCGTTCTAGCTCGTGCTTCAGTGGTATGTATTCGAGATTTCCGCAGGAATCCGCTAGATGCGAGGACCATAGGTCCACTTGATTTGGCCACACTTGGGGGAGGCCCATGTCTAGCAGTGGACGTCTTTCGGCTGAAATGATGATGATTTGAGATTTGTGTTAATGTCTTGTACAGTTCTAGTTACTTACTCTAGTTAGTATTAAGAAATATTTAGGTATACTTATCGAAAATCAATAATAATATGTCTCTTATCAAATTCTTTTTCTGCAATAAAAGTATCTGCCAGTAAAAGACCCGTAAGAATCGGCCAAACCGTTTCGGAGGTAACCCGGAACAAACAGAAAGACAGACAAAAAAAAATGTTTTTTTGTTATAAGTACTGTAATGTACAGAGGCCAGCACATCAAGCTACCCCAATCTGTCAAATTTCTTTGATAGATTTTCAACTTTACTACAAAGGAATAAGGTTCATATTCAATTGGGAAAATTTGACAGATTGGGGTAGTTTGATGTGCTGGCCTCTGTACAGACGCCAGCACATAACTTTATCGCTAAAGCATAAGGTTCAAAGTTGATTGGGAAAATTTTACAGTTTCGGGCAGGTTGATGCGCTGGCTAAAAAGCTGTTATTTTGACGTTACAAACAGACGTTACACTTCAATTTTATTATTTGTCTATACAAATAAGTTAGTAAATAAAAGTGAAGAGAAAATTTCTGACACCTTAAACATAGATTGTTTTTTTTTTTTATTCAAACTAGTTTTATTGCATTTCCAGATTGTGTGGGGAGCTTGTTATTTAACACTGGCCGGTAACATCATAGTATACCTGACTATCCTTGGCTTCTTCACCATCTTCGACATGGACGACTCCGACTACACGATGTGGTGAGAAATCTAAATGTTGTTGCAACATGAATGGACGATCTTAGGCAAATATATTGTATCGTAAGACAATGTTATGGTTTTGTTTATGATTAAGTCTGATAATGATACTGATAGTGTAACATTGAAGGTGGTCTATGAAAATGATGTTAACAACATTCTTTCTTTAAAATTTATCAATTATGATGTTAAGGAACATCTGTTATTATACAGTGTGTCAGGTTAAACGAGGGACATACTTTAAGGGAGTGTAGTACCCATGAAAATGAACAACTTTTACTAAGAGACCAACACTGAAATAGAGAAAATAAAACCAGCCGCTTTATTCTTGTCTACGGTATTTTAACTACTAACATTAGTAATAAGTTATAATATTGTTTACTAACACGCTGGATCATTGTTGTCCGAAAATAAAAAATATTATTTTTATTATTTATACATTTATGTCCGCATAACGGGATAAAATGTAGGGAACAGCTGTTTTTTTTTTTTTTTCATATTTTCAGTCCGCCCCATATTAAAAGTTGTTCATTTTCATGAGTTCTACACTCCCTTAAAGTATGTACCTCGCTTAACCTGACACACTGTATTGTCCAGTATTTGGAGTAGTATAATTATGTGCTCATAGAGATACTTATTTCAAATTGTCATCTGAATGGTTTTATTGTGATAGCTCGTATCTGCAATATTTGTTTGTATTAAATGATTTGGCTCTGTCAGTTGTATGTAAAATTGTTTATGTTTTGCAGTTTGTGTCTGTTTGTAAACAACATAAAAGTAAAGACCATTGTTATATTGATTGTTCAATGTAATGCAGTTTATTTTATATGTTTTTGTAAACTTCACTATTTGTTGATTGTAATATTTTCTTACTGTTGGCTAACTTAATTTTAGCAGGTACGAACTATCACCAAGATTCGAGTACTGATATTATAATATGATTATACCTTATGAGCGTTTACGACTTACGGCATTTCATACAAACTTTCAAGCCCTTGTTTTTCGAAATTAATGAACCGATTTTAATGAAACTTCGTACGCAATGAGCAGGATACAAAGGTCTAAAAAGGTAGTAAAGAACATTTTCGAAACGTCTTATTAAAAAAAGATAACTGGAAATCTCTGTTTTTATGAAAAATTTAAAATCGGTCTAATTTGGCTGTAACATTATTTTTCGAAAATGTTCTTTACTAACTTTTTATACCTTTCTATCCTGCTTATGCGTACGAAGTTTCATTAAAATTGGTTTATTCATTTCGAAAAACAAGGGCTTGAAAGTTTGTATGAAATGCCGTACGTCGTAAACGCTCTTAATTCCTTATGAATCAACATAATTTATGTGAATTTTATAATATAACGTATGTTACTCACGTATTTAACAAACAATATTCTATTTGTTACTATTTAAACTTGGATTAAGAGAAATTTTAGTGTAAGATATAATTGGAGATATTTTTTTATCATTAACTGAAATTCAGAACAACTGTCAACAATAACTATTATAAACATTTGAAATGAGCTTGTATCATGAATATTAAAATCTCTTAGATAAGGCTTGTTGGCTATGCATACCATCGTTTTTAGGATTATTGGTTTAGTACTATTCATTGCCTGTGGCTAATAAAGCATTGGCTTATATTGATTATTTAGTGTTTGGTACTTTCATATTTTCAACAGTGGAGTGGAGTGGATCGAATATATTTGCTATTATTAATAGTAAACGAACAGTATCTCGTCCTGGGATACACAACCTTCGCCTTTATGTAAAGTATGTATTTTAGATTTAATGATAACATTATTTGATAGTTGCTATTTAAAAATACTGAGCAGAGTTAAGTTTCCGCCACTGGAAGAATGTAAAAGAGGCAAAAGGTTGTGTGCCCCTGATTGGGGTACCTAGTAAATATTTTCAGAATGATATTCTAATTATTGAATGATAAATTATTACGAATGATTGCATGTACCCACAAATAAAGACGCAAAAATGTTAATGTAGTGCGGCAATCCAATTATTCGAGTCAAACATGTATTTGTTGTGCTGCTTGATTCAAAGGCTGAATAAAAAAATGTTATGCAATGCACTTCGTGTTTTTTGCTAACTTAGTCATTGCTATTTGATGTAATAACGCGTAATGTAAAGTGCAACAACATCCTTAAATCATTCCTCTTTAACTCCATAACATTAAAATAGTAAGAAACCTTTCGGTGCAGAAAAATGGTTGAACATTAAATTGGTTAAAGTAATTTTAGTGAAAAAAAAAATCAAAAAAATAATAAAATTTAACATCTATTTATGTAATATTGAATTTTTGAAAAATTAAACATGTTACGATTACATTCCTGTAATGTAAAATGTGTAAATATAGCATTAGTATCAGGTCACAATAAATATCAGCTGCTTTATAATATATTGCTGTTTTAATGCACACACTAACTATATCAAGTTAGTGTTTGCCAATAATTATGGTACAGACGCCAGCACCAGTCTGTACTAGTGGTGGTTAATAAAACGTATAGCGTCAAAAAATAGCACGCTATTTATTTATAGCATCTAGCGTTTGTTGTCCCGACTTTGACTTACGCGCTAGAAATATAACGTCTCAACAAACTAGGCGTCTCATATTCTAAACGTACACAGCGAGGCTAGAGCGGGATAGCATTATAGTTTTATAACTTTTATAGTCTCACTAGTCTCACTCACAGCGTCACAGCGCGTCGGGGCACTCGGGCGAAGTCGTGTGAACTCGGGCGGCAGTCGGCCGGTTGGATCGCGGTACCTGTTATTACGTACGCGTTGTTTTGTAAACAAACACGGCCCTCGCACGTTTTTTTCTAAATAATAATTTTGTTGCTGTGCAACATATAAGTACTACAGTACTGTAATTATAAATATAATAATTCTCATGTTTCGTACATACATTCGTCGTGCTATTGTTGTGTGTTCGTTTTTAATAATTGTAAATAGGTAGGATGTTACTGTGTGACAAAGTGAAACTGTGGATAGTGATTTGTAAATAAGTTTTAGTAAATACACCTATAATAAATAATAATTGTCTCACAAAACTTTTATAATAAAATTTAATCAATTTTATTATAGACAGTCCTAAGCCTGGAAAGTATGAGGGAAAGTTCGTTGATCTATAACGTTTCATGAGATATTATTATATTCTTTCGTGTACAGCGCGTTGCGAGATAACTAGCGTGTTGCCAGATAAAATGATAATGTCTCCGCGTTCAGACTGCGGCCAAGTTTTGTAATAACGTGTTATAATGATAGCGTATAAAACAACGCGCTAGAAAAATATAGTTTATAGTCTATAACACGATTTTAGTTTAAAGCGGATTTGAACATCACTAGTCTGTACCTAAAGTTTCGTCGTTTGAAAAAGTGCTGCATAAGGCTGCGTTTCCACCAGAGATAGCGAGGATGCGTAGCGAAGCGAAGCGAAAACTAACCAATACCAACGCTAACTTAAATATAAAAATGAAGCTATGTTATTGGTTTGTTTCACACATCCCTCGCTACGCATCCTCGCTCATCTCTGGTAGAAACTCTGCCATGTATGTTTCGATACACATAGAATCATTAAATTCAAAGTCACTAGATTATGGAAACAAACGCTCAAAACACTAGACGTAGTGTTTTGAGCGTTTTCTCAAATGGCGTACAAGCAGCATGAGCAAGCCAAGCCCTAAAGCCTTGCCGGCCGCTAAAACTTCTCAAAAATGTTAGTTTTAGCTTATCGCTAATCCAGCTTCAGGATTTATCGGGAAAATGGTAATAAGCCATAGAGGAAAATTTTTTATGGAAAATAACAAGCCTACCCTGCCACTTGTCACAGTGGGGTTCGCTCAGATACATTGGTCAGCTGCCTGGGAAATAATGCATGGTTTGATAAATAAATTGCATTCCCGAAAAATTAAATATTTATTCAATCAATCAGTAGAGATAAACAGGTTGTCCCTGGAAGTATGGATCAAATCGAATAAGGACGTCCAGTGGACAAGATCATTTCCAAACTAGGGTTCCGTTTTACCCTTCGGGTACGGAACGCTAAAAACAAAAATTAGTCATAACTTTTGAACCGTAAAAAAATTCACAGACATTCTCAGGGTCAAAAAGTTTGGAAATGACCTTGCCCACGTCCCTATTCGATTTGATCCATACTTCGAGGGACACCTGTTCCTATTACTTCCCCTGGGAGATATTTGTCATAAGGTTGATTTTTCAATCGACAGATAATTTTTATTTCTGTAATATTTACGTCTGATAGATTTTGTATGGAAGAACTGTCAATTCAAATTATCTGGCTAGAAAAATCAGCCCTTTTATCATGGGCGAAGTTCAAATGTCTCACTTTCAAAGCATTTAATTTGTACATTTCAACATTTTGTTAAATTGTTATTAGTATTTCCTATGGGTATATTTGCTTACTAATAAATGTTTTTTTTTTTAATAATAAAATTATTAATTTCAAAAGCTTTGCGTAGTTACGTGAAATCGAACGTAAATTAATCATCTTCCGCTGGTTTGACGTTTCTTACACGTCAAAATTCGTGAATTCACAGGGATTGTACCGCACCCACTGAAGTTTTCCTTAAAGTTTATTGTAATTTTTTATTAGAACAGTATTTAGCAAAGATAGAATTATGGGTGATCATTTACCAGCGTGTGTCATCGATGTCGGCACTGGTTACACGAAGCTGGGCTTTGCCGGTAACAAGGAACCGCAGTTTATCATTCCGTCAGCCATAGCGATAAAAGAAACTGCGAAAGTCGGCGATCAAAGCACTCGACGTATGACTAAGGCCGTGGAAGACCTAGATTTCTTCATCGGCGATGAAGCGTTCGACGCCACTGGGTATTCAGTGAAATATCCAGTACGCCATGGTCTCGTCGAAGATTGGGATCTAATGGAACGTTACATAGAACAGTGCATCTTCAAATACTTGAGGGCGGAGCCGGAAGATCATCATTTCTTGCTGACTGAGCCTCCACTGAACACGCCCGAGAACAGGGAGTATTTAGCTGAGATTATGTTTGAGTCATTCAATGTGCCTGGTTTGTATATTGCTGTACAAGCCGTGTTGGCGCTCGCGGCGTCGTGGAAGTCACGCACGTCTGCTGAACGTACTTTCACAGGCATTGTAGTAGACAGTGGAGATGGTGTCACCCACATTGTGCCTGTAGCTGAAGGATATGTTATTGGATCATGTATCAAACACATACCTATTGCTGGTAGAAATATAACCTCATTTATTCAATCTCTACTTCGTGAACGTGAAGTAGGTATCCCACCAGAACAAAGTTTGGAGACTGCAAAGGCTATCAAGGAGAGATACAGTTACATTTGTCCAGATATAGCAAAGGAGTTTGCTAAATATGATGCAGACCCTGGTAAATGGATGAAGAACTACACGGGTGTTAATGCTATTACCAAAAACCCATTTTCTGTTGATGTTGGTTATGAGAGATTCTTGGGACCTGAGATATTCTTCCACCCTGAGTTCTCTAACGCTGATTTCACTGTGCCTCTGAATGAGATGGTAGATGAAGTCATCCAGTCATGCCCAATTGATGTGAGGAGAGGTTTATATGGGAACATTGTGTTGTCAGGTGGATCAACAATGTTCCGTGACTTTGGCAGGAGACTGCAGCGTGATATAAAGAGGACAGTTGATGCGAGATTGAAGCATTCTACAACTCTGTCAGAAGGACGTATCACTCCAAAGCCGGTTGATGTGCAAGTCATTTCACACAACATGCAGCGGTATGCTGTCTGGTTTGGAGGCAGTATGTTGGGCTCCACTCCTGAGTTCTACCAAGTCTGTCACACTAAGCAGGCATACATGGAGTACGGCCCCAGCATTTGCAGACACAATCCAGTATTTGGCACCATGACATAAATATAATAGTAATTCATTGCCAGTATTCAGTCAATAATAATGTTGACTATTTTTAAGCAATTATGAATTTATAATTTTAAGATTATTTTACTTAAAAGAGACTTACTAAGTATGCCTATTATATAAGTGTAACTAAATGTAGCTACATGAACATTTAATTCCAACATTATGTTTATGATTATATTAAAATATTAAATTCATGTTAAATCTAATTTCCTAGCTGGATTTTTATTAAGAGGCATTTAATATTGCATTCCAGCTTTTTACCAAATATAGAGTCTTGATATAATGTTCATTTTATTTATTTATCCTCAAGCCCCTTACTTTACATAACATATTTTTGATTTTATTTATCCTATTAAATACAAAATAAAGTCGAGCAAGGTATATGTGTAGATAGGTGCCAGTGTAGGGCGTAGTTAACTACAATTTTGTAATCTGATTACTAACTACGATTAAAAGTAGTTAACTACATGTAGTTATGATTACATGTAACTTAACTACAGTAATCAAACTACAATAAGTAGTTGTTAATTTGATTACTGCAATCTAGTAGTTATAATTACTGATTATTTAAGTTTTATGAACTTATATTTTGCAATTAAATAAACATGTAATGTGTAGTAATATATGTTTTGGAATATGGCTGCATAAAAAAAATCGGTTTATTGCACATACCTATGTTTATTTTCATGAATAATTAAATGCAAGGATTAAAGTCGTAGATATTATGTACCTATACTTATCAGATCTTAATTACTTTTTATTGACATATAACAAAAAAAAAAAAAAAAATACTCAGCAAACATCAACTTAATTCAAATTATTTGCGAATCAAATAAATAAACAAAAAACCTTTTTACAAAAAAAAAACAACCGACTTCCAAAAAAACTTATCACATAATAGTCTTTTTTTGGAAGTCGGTTGTTTTCACTTTTTAGTGAGAGAGTTTGTAATTTATCTAAGTTACAATAGCCTAACGTCAACTGCTCATCACCTTTTACAAAATATTGCTTTTCCCGATGCTGGACGTCAATTGATGAGGAGTTGTCCTGGTAAGAACCTGGAGAACTCCACTCCACCACCACACGCATTGTGACGAGCATAAATTGCTTAGCAACCATATTAAAATATTTATCATTGATTAGTTCCTATGGCCGTCTGTGGTCTTCATCATCAGCTCCACTTTACCAAATGATGATTTCCGAGAGCAAATGCTCAAGTTACTCTAAAAAATATCTTAATCGCTATAGGTTTGCCAATAAAATTTGAGGGTTTCCCTCGATTTCCCTGGGATCCTATCATCAGATCCTGACCTGATGATCATGGGACCACTTGGGAAGTATGCCCTTTCAACCAAAGAAAAAAATTCCAAATCGGTGAAGGCGTCTTCGAGAAATCGGGACACATACATAAAAAAAAGATTCCGACGAATTGAGAACCTCCTCCTTTTTTTTGAAGTCGGGTAAAAAAGGTTGATTGAGTTAATCATTTAAATTAACTTTTAGTACTAGGTACACGTTTTTCGAACATTTCATCCGATAGCCTGTGGGATTTGGGATGGTTTATCATAGTTGCGTTGCGTATGAAAACAACCTCTCCACTGGAGCCGAAGAAGGTAATGGAGTATTGTATTTTATGAATACTTTTTTTACTTCTGGATATCTATGAAGACAATTTAGTTCTCGATCCATATCTGATGAATAAGAAGAATAGCGTGTTTGCTTTTTTAATGACGCAACATCATTTTAAATCTGTAGTTATAAAAAGTAATCAAGTAATCGTGATTGCAACTACAATTTGTAGTTAGTAGTCAAAATTTTTAACTACATTTTTCGATTTTAATATGTAGTTTGTAGTTATGATTACTAACTACTTTATGTAGTCGTAGTTAGTAATCAGTAGTTAGATTACATTTTGCCCAATACTGATAGGTGCACTACTATCAATTTGGACTAAAAGTATGATATATTTATCAGTTTTATATAACTCCGAGACCATAAACTTGAATGACTAACAACTAAATTTTAGTTGTTAGTCATTCAAGTTGCCTTATGTCAATAGTTCGTAGTCATTGTAACAGATGGCGCTAATCAGAAATGTTTTTACTAATGAATGCGTCCATCGAGAAGCGTTCTGCTCTAGCCATTGTTTTTAATATTTTTGACTTACAAGAAGATAGTAGGTATAATCCATTAATTCGATTTGAATTTTCGTGGATGGGATTTTCCTGATGACATTACATTAGAGTTTACTGACCTGTATTAGACAAGCTTGTTTAATACCTAGAGGTCAGTGATTGAGTTTGTTTCTTGTCAGGTCGTTAAACTCCCGTAGTATACTTTGTCTACAAAATCCACCAATTGAGTTTGCGAGTACGGGCCGAACCCAGAAGCGAACTAAAATGAGATAGGCGACGTAGGATGCAAGAGCGAGTGAAGGGCATCCCGTCGACATAGGATGCAATCATGCAAGATTGTTTCAAACTCAAGAGGTTGTTCTAAACTCAATCGGAGGATTTTGTAGATAAAGTCTACTACGGAGTTTTACGACCAATCAGAAGCCACATTCAAAACTCAGTTGGTGGACTTTTCTTTTATGCGGCCGGTGTGTGTCTTGTGGGCCTAGGCGTAAGGGGCTGGTTGTATTATTCTTAGTTTTCAGCATAGAACTTGAACATCGTCTAATAACTCTTATCAGTGAAAAATTTACAAACTAACCCCCTGGACTTCTCAGAGTAGGTAGATACATACCTACTTGAGTAGAAAGCCATCATCTATTTCGGCCGATGTATAACGCTATAGTGTTTGCAAAATTCAAAACTACCCACTTAAACTTCTTAAACATTTACCTACTTAAACTCAGACTTTTAATTAGCTGCAGTAAAATGACACTTCTTAGTAACTCATTTTGGACTGCGTTTAGTGATATGCATGTCAAATAAGTTTCGTTTGTTACACTATTCTGTACTAGTAAAACAAGATTTGGTTGATGGCTGCGATAAAACAAAAAGACGCCAATTTCAGTCATTTAATTAACACATATGCTGTCATTTTACTGAAGCTAATTATAAGTCCGACTATAGTTTTCTAATTTCTAATTCCTACTTCCATAACTACCAAGTTCCATTCAGTCAATCCTCGCAGTTAGGTAAGTAGGTACATTGTCTAATGCAGCACCTACCTATATTTGTAAAAGAGCACTGAATGACGAGTGTCGCTGTGTTGCTCTTTACATTAGGCCTCGCTAATTAATGTAGGAACAGTCTCGTAAGCAGATAATTTTACGGCGTAGACACAGGAAGGGTTGTAAACTTTCTCACGTTAGGTCACCTTCATACCTTCCATAAATTTATTTCTAAGTATAGGATTTACAGGAACTTTTCACTGAACATGGAACAAAGCTACACAAATTGTGAACACTTGATACTTACCAACTTAGAAATAGTTTTTCAGAATACACAATTAATGATTTCCCACCTATTTACAAACAATTTAACTTACCTAAATGTAGTAGATAAACAACTATCCACTGATTGGTCTAGAAAGTTATCAGGTGCCTAAGTAATGAGAGCTCGTTTCTCATTTTTAAGTCGCATAATTTCCTAGTTAAGTCATGTCGAAGAAACGCTTTATCGGAGTAGGTACCTACAGTAGTGTCGGACTTAAGGTATTTCGAACTAAAGTATTGTCGAAATGAAGACTTGTCGGAATTCCGTATTGTCGAAATAAAATGTTGTCGTATTACGGTTTGTCGAAATTCAGTTTTAAGTCACCTGTACCTACCTACCGTTATTGTTAAGACTTGTATCATTACCAAAACTGAAACAAATACATTATCCTCCCAAATCCCATATCTCTTCTCTTATAGTACCTACCTAGTTTCACAGATAAAAATATAGCTCACGAATCTATTTAGGTAAATGCCCAGTTTGGCAAAAAAAAACTAACATTAGGTAGGTACAGATGTTCTATGTCACGAAGTCCGTTTAGCTATGAATGTTGTCAAGCGTGCACATTCACATTGTTTTTGTGTGCGTAACCTCGAGAGCGCTCAGTGTCGTGTAACACATACAAGCGCGCTTGTCGGGATACATCACTAGATACTACAATCAAAGCCGAACGGACTTCGTGAAATAGAATACTTATCTGTAATAATCAGAAATATTCGTTTTTGTTTCTAAGAAACGAGCAATTATGAACATTTTGAGTTACTGTAACTCGTAATTACGTAGGGGAGACCGGGTATAAAAGTAACGGCGGGTCGAAAGTAACAAACGCTCTGTAGGTTTATCAAATAGTCGAAACGCCCGCGCTGCACGTTGGGCCGATATTTAACCGTAGAAGACATAGGAATCAAAAAAATAAAAAGATTTATTTTAAAAAAATAATTACATAAATGAAATCTACTATTAAATACAATGTAATATTGTTCTATGACTTTTACGTTTACCTATTATTTATTATGCTATGAATATTAAAAAAAAAAATGTATGAAGAAAAACATAAATTCATGAATATCTCGCAATTCTCAAGATATCTCCAACAACGGATTGAAGATTTGAATAGTACAAATTATTTGCCTATTTTTGCATCTAATCTGTTACTGCGATTTTTTGCGATTTTGGAGATATACAGAGTGTTTCTTTTAAGTGGCCCAACAGGTGGAAATCGGAATCCATAAGAGATATCAGAAAACTTTAGTTCTTTTTTGATCTTAACAATTTTGGCATATTAATTATTTTGGTCAAGAGTGAGTTGTTTATAATAATGAGTGAAATCTACCAATACTATTTTTTATTATTTTTTTTTTGCTATTCGACTCTGTTTCGTGTAAGGATTATTTCATTGTATCAGAAGGAATAAATTGGGACGGTGGAAGTTGGTCAAATTCTGCAAAATATTTTTTCATACAATTTGTATAATCAATTTCATTCATTTTTATGGACAACTCACATTTGACCAAAAAATTTAGTATGCCAAAATTGTTACCATCGAAAAAGAGCTAAATTAGATTTATTATAGATTCGGATTTGCCCATATTGTCCAACTTAAAAGAATCACTCTGTATATTTTTTTATTCTCTATTCTACACCACCCCAGAGGTAAAGAACTAGCCGCGTATTTTTTTTAATCAGTGGTATCCCCAGTAAGCCTAATCCACTACAGCAAACGTTCATCGTCCTTTGACAAAGATATCATTTAATATTCAGAAGAGTCAGATTCGGGTTCATTATGATTGCATACTTACTTTTTGCTTGCTTACTTTATGTTGTTTTACTTGCTTGCTTACTTACTTGCTTGAAAACTTAGAGTTTTTAATTATTGTAGACTCATCATTGGATGAGTCTACAATAATTAAAAACTCTAAGTTTTCCTGATCATTATAGTTAATAAATGTCTCAGTCATAATCAATAAAGCTTTTGCCTTTTCAGAGAGGGCTTTGTGTTTTCGGAATAGTTTGTGACGTATTTTTGAAACATGTGGGTCAGAGCTGATTAGCAAATTATTCAGAATATCTTCATTGGTAGCCTTTCTACAGAATTTTCTCGAATGATGTGCACGATATCTTCTGAAGTCTTTATTTCGAGCTTCAGCAGCTTCTTCGGATAATTTTCCAATCGGTACTAAACCAAAATGTTCAATAATAGCTGCTCCGTGAGCAAGAACTTTATGAACACTTGCAGCCATGTACAAATCAACGAACAATTTCATGGTGGCTGCGGCATAATCTTTAAACTTAATTGTATATATATGGTGACCTAAAGAAATTGTCTCTAGTATGATTTTAAATCGTTTTATTAAATCCTGATTGACTCCTGTGATTGAAGCTGTAATTTCAGTTTTCAAAAAAAATCCTAGCAGTATTTCCATCATTAGTCGTACCGTGACCTTGTTTCACAACATCAATTAAAAGTCCTGTTTGTGATTTAAACGCGTCCTGAATAATTTTCTTTCTGCCCTGCATAATAGCCTTACTGTCACCCTTTACAGACCATGTTTTCAAATCTAACCTGTAAGCTATGTGGAGAAACATTCCATGAATCGGATCCAGATGCGTAACGACGATAGACCATATTTATATAAGTCGGCATCAACATTTTTTGTCGATATCAAGGGCAAGTCATTCATCTCCTTTGGAGTAGCTTTACATATGTCACATTTTTGGGATGATGTTTCGCAAAGAACAGCTGTTACTTTGCCATCTATCATGGTTTATATTAAACTGTGTGAGATTTTCATTTCTCCAATTACTGTCTCTATCAAATTATCAATCTCTGCCTTGATTGCATTATTCTTTTGTAATATGCTAAATTGGTTCTCTTTTACAAATTTGAAAAAGAGCGGACGACATCATCATTTGTCGTTTCCTACCGAGAGGTAGGGAAATTTTCCAAGTACCTGCAAATTTAATGCCCTCTGATTGGCGCACGTCACTAATGACTCACTAATGACGGCGCATGAAGAAAACCGGTTTGGACACAAACAAATGACGTCACGGAAGTGGTGTGGAATATCATTGTACATACTCACAACAAAGTTTAATTTAACTATACTTTACATAATAGAATTCTAATACTAAATATAGAAAAAAAAACATAAAATATTGAAAGAGGTATAACTTTGAAAGTAATGGGTTAATGAAAAAAGTGTCAGGTCATAAAAGTATTGTATTAGTATGTAGATTTCAAAAATGTACAAAAAAATCCTTAAGTCCGTACTTTTTGATTTCGTTCCACTGTGCGCCGCCCCGCTACCGCCAGGAGAAAGCCGGCAACGTTCAACCCGCATGTATTTAGTTAAGTCGCCGCGCACGCTCTGCGCCATAAGGTTGTGCTAGATGGCGTTATGTGATTTTACGAACCAAAAGTAAGTTTTTTGACATTTATTCATTTATTGGTTAAGTAGTATTAAAATTATGATATCAATGTGACTATTTACAAAGTAATTCTTGATTGGATTGTTTATACAGTGTTCCCATTGATTTTTTAATTGAAAGTGCCATTTTTATGTAGGCATTCATAAATTAACAAAAACGTGGTTGTGTACAAAAGTTGTTACTTTTGTACACAACCACGACGAGTACAAAAGTAACATGTTACTTTTGTTCCCGTAATGTAATGAGTATGATTCACTTTTGTTTTAAGTATGTTAATTATTCGTAAATTTTTACCAACAGAATGCCGCGACAGCGAGTAAGAAAGACGGCAAGAGGGGCCACTGACATATATACCAGACCACTGAAATATATTTACTGGTGCTGACTTTGCGCCATCGTCTGTAACAGACCGTCCCTTGCAAGTCAATGAAGAAATTCCACCTAATTTATTTATTTATTTTTATTTATCCATTTATTTCAGGCATCAAGGCCCATATAAACACATACAATACAATATTAATATAAGTAACTTAAAAATACTATAAATACATACAACATTATACTAAAAAAACTAACACTAACATACACGAAGTGTCTGCGTCGTGTTTCGCTGACTGGTGTCATGTAGCCGGCCACGAAACCGGCGGCGGTACACAACACCTTTCGGCCAGAACTCTTCCTTGAGGAACTTCTCGAGATGATGTGTCGGAACACGCACCACGAACGACTTGAAGTTCGTGTTGTGACGCAACTCCAACTTCTCGACCCTCAAAGTCCAGTTGGTCTTCACACGCATGTACTCCACGACCTCCTCAACCTTCGTGGAGTGGTGCAGTCTGGACACGTACAGCTGCGTCGTCGGGATTGCTGGACGCAGCAGCATGTTGGGTCCTGCCAGCGCGGTGCCGCACTGGTTCCGACAAGGAGGCTTCTTCTTCTTCTTCACCACCTTGATGAAACCATCCTTGTCGCACGTGTCCTTCTCTGGACCCTGCCTTTCCAAAACCTTATTGGGTTTCGATCGGCTACGTTTACCCCCTATTGGTTTTTCCGCTAGTTTTACCTGCGAGTTTTGCGACTCAGCAGGCTTAACCTAATGATCTATCGACCAGATCCGACGTACCCTCAGCCCTCCAAGTTGAACCGAATATGCCAATTGACGATCTTAACTCCCCAGTAGCAGGACCTAGCGGACTACAAGTGGGTTCTTCTCCGCCAATTCCTTTCTCAGTCTCACCCCGAGATATTAGACCTATTCCAAAAGCAGGTCCGAGAACTACAACAAATAAGGGGCGTAAGAAACGTAAGAGTGCGATTTTGACTGACACGCCCGAAAAAAATGCGATTGAAGAAGAATACAAAGAAAGAATGAAAGCCAAGAAAAGTATTTTACAACCTGATGCTGATACATCCGCAAAAGAGAAGGGAAAAGGAAAAACAAAAAAGAAGGCAAGTAAAGAAAAAGAAAACATAGAAGATAACCATTCATCTGCCGAAGAAGATTGCTTTTTAACCGACTTCCAAAAAGGAGGAGGTTATATGTTCGACTTTATGTATGTTTTTTTTTTTTTTTGTATGTTCACCGATTTCTCCGTCATTTGTGGATCGATTTCGAAAATTATTTTTTTGTTTGAAAGGGTATACTTCCAAGGTGGTCCCATTGTCAGCAAGTTGGAATCTGATGAGAGGATCCCATGGAAATCTAGGGAAACCCTCAACTTTTTTTGGCAAACATATAGCGATTTGGATATTTTTTAGAGTAACTTGAAGGGTATACTCCCAAGGTGGTCCCATTGTCAGCAAGTTGGAATCTGATGAGAGGATCCCATGGAAATCGAGGGAAACCCTCAAATTTTATTGGCAAACCTATAGCGATTTGGATATTTTTTAGAGTAACTTGAGCATTTGCTCTCGGAAATCATCATTTGGTAAAGTGGAGCTGATGATGAAGACTACAGACGGCCATCGGAACTAATCAATGATAAATATTTCACGGGTTGCGATTCGATTACTTTAATATGGTTGCTAAGCAATTTATGCTCGTCACATTGCGTGTGGTGGTGGAGTGGAGTTCTTCAGGTTCTTACCAGGAGAACTCCTCAAAAATTAACGTCCCAGCATCGGGAAAAGCAATATTTTGTAAAAGGTGATGAGCAGTTGACGTTAGGCTATTGTAACTTAGATAAATTACAAACTCTCTCACTAAAAAGATAAAATTAAATTAAAAAAAAAAAAAAAAACGACCGACTTCCAAAAAAAACTACAAAGTGATAAATAACTTTTATTTCGGAAGTCGGTGTCAATAAACGAAAATGCAGAACCAACGACACCGACTTCCGAAATAAAAGTTATTTATCACTTTGTAGTTTTTTTTGGAAGTCGGTTGCTTTTTTTTTTTTAGTTTTTTTTTAATTATAATGATACGAATGCCAATTAAAATAATTAAGTTTAAGTGCCAAAGTGTAAGGTAACAAAAGGAGTGCACTAAAACTAAACTCAGACAAGAATAGTAATAATAACTTAAATCAAGATTAGTACCTACTGTATTTAATCACTTTGCGTACCTACTATTGTATAGAATCAGGTTCTTCTAACTGAACTGCTGGATAGTTTGTTGCGCCACTTCTTCTCAGCTAGTAGTGCTCACTAGGAAGTGGTGAAGAACGAGCGTTTTAGGGGACTGTCTTGTGCAATTTTGACTTTCAAAAAACTTTTTTACAAAAAAAAACAACCGACTTCCAACAAAACACTACAAAGTGAAAAATAACTTTAATTTCAGAAGTCGGTGTCGTTGGTTCTGCATTTACGTTTTTTGACACCGACTTCTGAAATTAAAGTTATTTTTCACTTTGTAGTGTTTTGTTGGAAGTCGGTTGTTTTTTTTTGTCTTGTGTGTTTAGAGCCTTTTGGCAATAGCCGGCGAAACGAGCAGTGGATACAATGTATCGAATGCAAAAATTGGTCACATGTTGCATGCATCAATGATGACGCACATTATGTGTGCCATAATTGCGAGTCTGAGTAGACTAGGGAACAGAATCTCATAAAAGTTGATCTCATTATTATTATCTACTCATCATCATCTGCCTAGCCTTTTCCCAACTATGTTGGGGTCGGCTTCCAGTTTAACCGGATGCAGCTGAATACCAGTATTATTATTATCTACTATGATTAAGAATAATTCCCAACGAGAAGTCAATAACAGTTGTGTTTAGTTTTGTTTTAATTGTTTATATTGATTATGCATGAAAGAAGTATTATTGAATTATGTTAAAAGTACAAGTAAACATTTATGTTCTTAAAACACATTTTACTAATAAATAATTAGTTGATTTGATATTGCATTTCATATATATTACATACACCTTTATCGTGTTACTTTCGACCCACACCGTGTTACTTTCGCCCTGGCCTCAGGGTCGAAAGTAACAACAGTAATTTTTTTTTATCTCTTATATTCACAATAAATAGCGAATAATGAGGTAAATTTAAATACAAATTTGTAGAGCATAGTCGAATTTTACAGGTGGCTATATTCATTTTATCAAAAATATGATAACTAGCTAGAAATCAGTGTCAAAGTACAAAGTGTTACTTTTGTACCCGGTCTCCCCTACTTTCTACTTTGCCAGCCCTGATCCTCCATCCGCGTGGTAACACCAGGTGGTACGCAGGCTGCAACCCGTTTTTACAAAACACCTCACTAATTAGTCTGGTGCCGTCGATTCGGTCACACTCGTACGCCGCGCGTCGCCGGCTTACACGAGTGCCACAAAAGAGCCAATTTTCGAACGAATCCTTGCTAATTCTGCGCCTCGGTGACACGCGTACAGATTAGTTACAAGTTTACAATTACCTAGGTATTCGTAGTGTGGAGTTTGTACAGGAGCGCTGTCTTATGGTGGGTGTTCTGAAAAGGCGCAAGAAAAGGTCGTGCGGTATTTCTTAATTTCCTGTCTTCTAAAATTTTGATTGAGAGGTCACGGATTCTGTTATGGATGGAGAGTTAATGATAGGTATTGAGATTCACTTGTATCTAGACTCTAGCCAAATAGAAGCCTCTAGATTACAGATTACCAATTTAACGGCATATACCTAGACCAAGACCTACCTAGTTGCAGTCAGCATAGAAATCTAGTGTACCCGAATTAACTTTTTGTAGCATCTGTTTTGATCCTGCACACCGTTACTGTTTTGTGTCACTTAATAAGGTAGCTGGCTTAGTTCTCAGTATCTAATACCTGTAGGTTGGCACCTATTTGACTTCAACACTGCCGCAATCAAACAGGTTGCCGATAATCCAGCTAAAATTTCCGAGAATTGCCAACATCAAAGCAAAGAGAGAGGCCATCCGCTGGCTGGGCTAGGTATATTGTTTTAGTCCCTTCGAGTTGTAGAATTAGGTAGGGGACCATCTGCGATCGCCAGACGGTTTTCAGCTGCATGTTGTTTGCATGAAGCTGCAAACTAATTTGCTCTTAGTAGATTTAACTGTACCTATAGGTAGGTACTCGTAGTTATGTTGTACTTTTTTTAACCAGATCTCGCCTCGGTAATTCAACTTCATATAAGTAGAATTTATTTGTCTTTTTTTATTTTTACTTTATTATTATCTGCTCTACCTACTTATAATTATTATACGTACTAATTTTTATGTCACTTGGAAAGCTGCCACGCTAAAATGGAAGTGGGCTGGACACATCTGCCGCATGTCAGACGAACAATGGGCCAAACTTACGACCCATGGGTCCCTCTTAATGGCAAGCGATATCGTGGCAGGCCCAGACGGAGATGGCGGGATGAGCTGGACTCCTTCAACAAGAACTGGTCCTCAGCAGCTTTGAGCAGAGAGAAGTGGAAAGAGAGTAGGGAGGCCTTTGCCCTGCAGTGGGACATCACAGGCTAATAATAATAATAACTTATTTTTAGTGTTTGCTAAATAGGTACTTACAAATATTTTCTTTCTTTCTTTCATTCTTTACCTTCCTAGAATAACTTTAACTATAGGTACACGTCATACTAACTTTAGCATACCTACCTATTTTTTTATTTCAATAATAAAAAAAATATAAAGATAACTTCATTCACCTATCTAACTAGTTTGTCGTCTTCAAGACGGTCTAAGGGACTAGGTACAGGGTACGCCGCGATAGCGGCGGTAAGGCCCCTCTTTGAGGAGTGGCTAGAGAGGCGTCACGGCGCCCTCACCTACCGCCTGACGCAGGTCCTCACCGGACACGGATGTTTCGGGAGGTTCCTGCACATCATCAGGCGGGACGAAACGCCCGGGTGTCACCACTGTGAGGATCGCCCAGAGGACACGGTGGTGCACACGGTGGAGGTCTGTGCCGCTTGGGCAGAGCACCGCCGTGTCCTCGTAGAGGCGATCGGCAGCGGCGGCGACCTCTCGCGCCCGGCCCTGGTCCAAGCCATGGTCCGGGGCGAGAGGGAGTGGGAGGCAGTCACCTCCTTCTGCGAAGCAGTCATGCTAGCGAAGGAGGTGGCGGGATGGGCGAGGGAGAGAGCGGAGAGAGCCGCCCGTCCCAGCCGCCGCGGTAGACGCTCCGGGCGTCGGGAGCCGCGTGACGACTCCCGGCCACCGTAGGGCGGGCCTGCGGACGGCGAGTAATGGGTAGCTCGCCGTCCGATCAGGACCAGGCCCGTGCCGGACGGCGCGTATGTGTTCCACACGCGCCTCAAAGAGATGTCAGCATCAAAGGAGGGGCCCGTGAGGGCCGAAGCCTGCCGGGGCAGCGGGATTGTCCGAAAGGGTTACCGCTACCCCGGAACATAAAGGGCTAAGGAAGGAACACGGATGGGTTTTAGTCAGTAAGAGTCTGACACTCCCTTCCGCTCCACCCAGAGCGGGAGGAGTCATTGGATGATTTCCCATCCTAAAAAAAAAAAAAAGGGACTAGGTACAAGATTTCTTTTACGCTGCAGCTCGTATTAATTACTTCTCTACTCCGTTTACATGTAGGTATAGAATCTAACGTTTTAAATTGACTAAAAGAAGATTTTATTGTCTCTAGAATAAGGTCGGTAGGTGTTAAACCTATCTCTCAGACAAAAACAAGGTCTTCTTCTTCTTAGCGTAGGTATCAATCGCAAAAAGTTCAACTTCAAACATCTTTGGCCCAAAATTCACTTGCGCGAACTCCGCTCACTGACGCAGTCATGAGATCATCAAGTGCACAGGTGACAGGGTATGTTTTGCAGGATGGAAGGAAGCCTTGCAAACTTTATAAACGTACAGATCAAAGAGTTTAACTAACCTTCCAATGTGCGCTTTTAAAATTTCTTACGAGACGACATTATATTGGAGTTCCACGTCCATAAAATGTATGGAAATCGTGCACGTTATAAAAATTTAAAAGCGTCTTCATATCGCTAATTTTTCCCAAAAATGAGTTAAATATTATGCTGTTAGGAAAGCTTATACGTAAAAAAAGTACGTCTCCACTCCGAATAGCAGAATAACTATTAAAACATGGGAAAAATTCAGAAAAAAAATGTAAAGATAATTATAATTTTCTCATGCATTTGAATGAAACGGCTTTTTTGATGATATATCTCTCTGAGGTGGTACGAAGTTCGCCGGGTCAGCTTGTAGTTTACATAAAAGCAATTAGTATCAAAAAGGGTACTCAACAAGGCCATAAACCGACAAGGACCCATGATCTGAATCAGGTTGCCATTCACCGCATGGATGTCTATAATATTTAATGACCAATAATAATGTTGTTTGTTTTACCTCTATCTATAGTGCCGTCATAAAAATGGGTAATTTCTAAAAAGGATCTACTGTTATCACTCCCCATGGGGGTCATAAATGGCTACAAAAGGCTGTTATCATGAAGATGGGCAGCTGGGTACACCTGTGAACTAATGTTACCCTTATTTAGGTTGACCGGGTAGACAAGTGGATTATCATAAGTCATTATTAAAGCGGTGGTTGTAGTTATATCGTGCAACAGATATCGAAGTCAGAAAAGGTAAATTTATATCATCTGATAAATAAATAGGTAGGTAGGTACCTACTTATCTATAAATGCCAATTATTTATTAGTGCAGGCTCCAACTAATCACACATTGTTTTCATATATAAGAAGCTCTACAGCAGCGCTGAAATTAAACAAATCCTTTTTCCTCCTATCACCACTACATCTGCCAATTCTACAGTAGTGCTATTCTGTAAAAATCTCACCGTGATAACTTGGGTGAAGTGAGTTTAAAGTGAGCTGTCATTAGTGTCAATCCCATCAGATGGAATGACAGCTCACTTCACCTAACTTCTCACGGTGAGATTCTAACAGAATCGACCGGCAGTTCATTTATTGGTCATCTATATAAATGAAAATGAAATTCTGTTCGTTGGTAAGCGCATCACTTGAGAACGGCTAGACAGAATTGAGAATTTTTTGTTTTAAAATATTCCGGAAAACTTTCCCGGAACATTTTCAAATTCGGAAAAACTGAACATCGTTTTTCCTACAGGATTTTGTATGAATTATTGGTACTGAACAACATTTGTCGAATAAGCTAGTTTACAATATTTATGCCTTTTTGAGAATAAAATGGAGTTAGGTTCGGATATTTCTAACGGAAATTACAAAGCTTGTACCTACCTAATAAAAATAAAAAGAACAATCACAATAATTAAAACCTCACTACCGCAGAAATTCCAACTTTTTAAGAAAATTACAAAGTACCTACAGTTTCTATCGCGGTAGTTCCTTTGTAAACTATGTCGGTCGGTCAGTAGTTGAGGCAAGTAAATAAAACTGTTGGATTCCGTGAACTAAACAAAGTTGAAGCCGGTAACGCTGTGGGTAATAGGAAATCTTGCCAACTCTTCAAAGGTTCCGAACAACTGTAGTTTCCGGCTTAGAAACGAGTTTATTAACTTCAGGGCACATAGCTAGCCGACTACAAATTACAGTTTCCTTATTTACAAATACCTACTACAAAGGCGGTTTATAAGTACTTAGGGATTATGTATGTTTAATACACTTATAGGAAGTTCGTACTTATGACCACATAATATACCTACCTAACCTACTTACTAATTGGTTTCTATACCAGCTGAAATTGTAGTTTTAGTTTCTCAGTATGTCTGCAGCAGTCACGCAAGAGATTTTATTTTTTTTTTTTTTTTCCTATGGGCATCTCGTAGTTGACCTTGAGAGGTCGTGACTACTTAACCGGGCTATCCTGTGGCTGCCTTAAGTAAAACTCAAAGCCTCCAGCCAGGGGCATAAAACTAACTACGTTATGCTAAGCGACTACGCACTAAGGGCACCCCCTGTGGGGTACGAACCTCGGCTTAGGGCGTCGCTGAGAGGGCAGCAAGAGGGGACAGGCTGGATCACAATTATATTATTTAAGCTTGATGAGGCCGGCATTTCCTATCTGACTACTCTGAGAAGAAATGCCGAAACAAACTCAGAGGTCACAGTCGGGAATTTAAAGCTACTGGCTCAGCTGCGGCGCGGGCTGGCACTGCATCGGGCAAGGGTCGGGGGGGTGAGTTTACTTGGGGACGTCGCGAGGGTCCTCTTCGGCGAGGTCGGAATGTCGGTTTTTTGTTTTTGTGTACTGTACTGGTAGACTTGTTGCTCTCCTGGAGGAGAGTTATGGGGTCGTCAGGGTCGGATAGGACATGTTTTGGACGGCGGGCCTTGCTGATGTTAGAGGGAGAGTAATTTGCGGCCTGGACAACTAGAGGGTTGCGATGCTTGGCGGCGGAATCGAAGAAACGCTTTGAGAGGCGTTTCATGAACTGCTTAATAGTGGGGATTCTGAGGTCAACATGGAGGATCTCGTTGCGAACGAACCAAGGGGAACCCGTAGCCTTTCGAAGGAACCGGTTTTGGAGGGTCTGCATCCTATGGATGTTGTGGGGTTTTGCGTGCGCAAAGATTGGACAAGCATAGGTCATAATTGGTCTAATGCACGCTGTGTAAATGCGCAACTTGCACTTAAGCGACAGTTTGCTGCGTGCATTGAGAACGGAGTGGAGTCTAAAGAGAGCGAAAGCGGCTCGCGAACGAACCTTCTTTATGTGCTCTGTGAATGAGAGGTGTTTGTCTAGAATGACACCTAGGTATTTGGCTTGCTCTTCCCAAGGGATCGGCTTGCCGAACATGGTGATAGGTCGGGGGGGGATGGGGTTGTGACGCGGTCTGGAGTAAAGGACCGCTTGACTTTTGTCGGGGTTGACTTCAATTCTCCACTTCCTGAACCAAGCAGCGAGTTTGTTAACTGCTGTTTGGAGAGTGTGGGATATCTGGACTAGACACGCAAGAGAAGTGGAGGATCACCAGATATAGGTACTGCGTGTCGTGCGTGATTAGCAACTACGAACTTAGTCGTTAAAGACGTAGGTATAGAGTTTAAAATATTGCGCAACTTTGAGTTAGTTGATATCAATTGATATCATGCAGTTCATTGGTTTAAAACTTACCTAGGTGTAAACTTAGGTGAAGTGAGCTGTCATTTCACCTGAAGTGATTGAAACTATTGACAGCTCGATAATTGAGCTGTCAATAGTTTCAATTCATCTAAGTTATCACGGTAGCCATCTTTTCAAATTAACTGAATGGTATCACCTATCTACTCTTGTGTGTCTGCTGCAGACAGACTGAAATACGAAAACTCCATTTTTCATTACTAAATAGTACCTAAATAAAAATACTAAAACTACACTGCTACAACATTCGTTACGGGTAGTCAGAAGCCCAAAAGTCTGACAACCAGTCTTACCATGGGGTATCGTATTACCCAGTAACTGGGTTGTGGAGGCCAGGTAGGCAGTCGCTGCATGTAAAATACCGGTATTCAGCTGCATCCGGTTAGACTGGAATCCGACTTCAACATATTTGGGAAAAGGCTAGGCAGATTATGAAGATGACTAAGACTACATACACTTCAGTTTTTACTGTGAGATTATACAGCATTGCCTGAAATGACATGTGATCGGCTGTCTCTTAAAAAAATCACATATTTAGTTAGGTTACTTTAGATCTAAATAAGCTAAGTACGAACGCCGAAATAACCCACCATGCCACTTAAAATCTTGTAAAAGAAAGCACTAACCCCCTTACTAATAAATTTATTATCTACGAGTATGTCAGATGAATAGTTACACACCGATTTCTCTCTTTCAGTCGTCAGTAATTTGACTTTCGAAAGAAGAAGACAAAGCGTTGTGTAACTATACAGACGCAGCTATACAACGTGTATTTATGCGCCACGTAACTGATGTTGCTATCTACCTGTTTTTCAAGACATTAGCAATATTTATTACATACACGTGAGAGACTTTTGCAATTGTTTTACTCGATCTTAGGTCGAATTAAAGTACCTGCTTGAATTATATTTAGCTTAAGCCTGACCTTTAACGAGTTTTTTATCGGCCAATCTATCCTGCACCTTAATTGCGCAACACACTATCAATCTCAATCTGAATCATTTTGAAGGATATTGCTAATCCATTGCTCCATATGTTCGAAAAATGTGTCTGCTCAACAACGTAAATAACGCAATGAATGTTGTTGAACTGTCAAAAGGAAGACCTATTGCTACTGATAGTGTGTTAAGCAATTACCCCGCTCGCGCTGGCTTAAAAGATGAGGAAACTTTAGCAATAATATACCCAACTTCCCTGTGTAAGTAGACCTACTTACTATTGGTAAACTCACTTCCCACAAACTGGTATTTCCATACATTTTTTATTATAGTAGTGTTTTTATTATTATTTATTTTCTATTTGTTACTAAACCTTATAAAATTGTGTTTTATTAATTTATAGTTTGATAAGTATCATTCATTGTTTTATGTCGTGTATCCAAAAACGGGCATCTAGTCGCGGGAGGGCCCTGGTGACCTGTAATACAGGTTTTTATATAAACCTATCTCAGGCTCCAGTCTCTCACAAAGTTAGCTCCTGGTTCGTGCACTACTGTCAAACTCTGTTCATAACGTGTGTAGAGAAAATAAACGTTTTATTATTATTGGTACAATACGCATACATAAATAAACTCACGACTTTTTTTATGGGGTTAGGCAGAAACTATAGCAAACCAACCGATACGAACCTTAGGTACCATGTTCCTTTTGCTTTCTTGGCGTTCAATTCATCGGGTGATACACGCACGCCAGTCAAAGTTATTCTATGATGATGCATATTATAACCAATTCCTTGATGACATCACTATAGTTCCCGTTAAATTAAGTGGGAGAAATAGGGAGCCTATCCCCAATAGGTAGTCGGTCGTTCCCAATAACTGCAAATTTTCTCAACAGGTACCTAAATCCAATTATAGTTATTACTCGGCCTGGGAATCGAATTTAGTTCTGATCCAATCAATGTCCGCGCCGTTGCTTGCTTCCTGACCAGTAAATAAACCACAATCTGTTCGCAATGTAAATCTAACTTGCAATATTGTGATATTGAGGCAGAATGTTTTGCAGGATATAGCTAGGGTAAACAGTTATAACTTAGGTACTATAGATTTGGTAGGTACAGTCATAAATACCTAACACGAATTTTGCGCACATAATTGTAAGATATTTATGGATTTCATCACTCACCTTCGGTTTGCCGACAATATAGTAGTTAACGCTTGATGACCTCAGTAGAGCTTCCGAAAAAGTGGGTGTTAAAATGAACATGGACAAAACGAAGGACACTCCAAGTAGTGGCCAATGAGGCCGAAAGGTTCTGGAGTGGCGACCGCGTACCGGAAGACGTAACGTTGGAAGGCCTCCCATAAGGTGGACCTATGACCTGGTGAAGGCTGCAGGAATCCGCTGTATGGGAGAAGCACAAAATCGGTCGAAATGGCGATGTTTAGCGGAGACCTATGTCCAGCAGTGGACGTGGACTGAAATATTGAAATGATGATGATAATGAATTGTAAATACTTACGATAGGTATTGAGTAGGTACGATAATGAGTAAAATCTGACCAAAAGAGGAAACTGTAAGATAGAAAAGTGATAGAAATTATAGAAAACAAGCCAGTCATTTCTACCCAAGGGTGTGATAAGTACAGACGCCAGCACATCAAGCTTCCCGAAACTGTCAAATTTTCCCAATCAACTTTGAACCTTATGCTTTGGCGATAAAGTTGAAAATCCATTAAAGAAATTTGACAGATTGTCGTAGTTTGATGTGCTGGCGTCTGTACTTATCATTCGTTTGGTTGTTTAGGTTATAGTGTCAAGCAAGACGATAATTACAGCGCAGCACCCCAATGAACTACGTATACTTCTGATTAAAGCTCAAGCTTCTGCCCGCGACTTTGTCCGCGTGATATTGTTCTCCTGACCCACCCCGTCGCATGACCTACCCGCGCCATAACCTTCTTCGTTTCAGCGTTCTGTCAAACTTTTTTGTTTTTGATTGACTCCAAAAGGTCCTAGCCTGATGTTAACCTTCCTCAAGAATTGGGCTACCAAATGCAAAATAATTTTTCAAATCGTTTCGGAGATTAACTACAAAAAAACAAACAAATTATTCAGCTTTATTATTAGTAACCATAGACATAGAAGATAGATAGGTATTGCGATAACCAACCCATTCTGTCACGTGTGGCGATTATTATAGAAAGGCCAATCATTAATTGTAACGTTAAAATTTCATAGTCAATTTTGTTTTATCAAATAGGCATTGCTTACAAAACTTTAGTCGTTATCGCTACCTAACTACAATATAATTGTTCCATCGTGGATAGTCCCAAATTAGCGTCCCCAAGTTCAAATATCATGTGTTATTCATGGCGGTAATTACCAACATTAATAATAAATCCCTTGTCTTCACACTCCGCCCGTAGCTACTTCATGCTATAAGCCTACAGCCCAGCATGGGGTAGTAGGGGTTGCAGCTAATTGCAAAGTGCAACCATTGTTTTCCCATGCCCTCTGCGCCACTGAGAACCTCCAGCCACGAGATTTTTAATTATTCTGCGAGACGAGGTTTCATATAGGTACTTATAGATTACATATTTATATGTTATTTTTGTGGAGCCTGAGGTGCATTGCGGATTGGTATTTTCTCGTAAAGCTGGCAGTTTCTATCTGTATACAGGGTGAAATTGAGAACATGCAACAAATCGAAATGGGAGATTGTACTCATCATTATGAACAAATTTTAATAAGGGACCAAACCTGAATTTGCGAAAAAAAATCAGCTGTTTCCTACATTTATGTTCGCATAACTCGTCAAAATGTAGGGAACAGCTATTTTTTTTTTCGCGATTTCAGGTTTGGTCCTATAGTAAAAGTTGTTCATAATGATGAGTACAATCTCCCATTTCGATTTGTCGCATGTATTCAATTTCAACCTGTATAAGCATAATCAGTCTAGAATGTTCCCAATGCTGGGACATAGGCCTTCTCTCTTCGAGAAGGAGTGGGCTGTAATCTACTACGCGGGCCCAGTGCGGTTTGGTCTTCGAATTTTTGGTTCTCGGACATGCTGGTTTTCTCACGATATTTTTCTTCACCGTTTTGAGATCAGTGGTGGTGAAATATCTAATTTACACAAAATAAATTGCCAGGGTTCGAACCCACGATTTCAACTCGGAAGTTGGGGCCGTTAGGACTGGGGCACTAACTTCTCTCATCAGCATATGTACTTACTTAAATAAATATTAGAGCATCCAAAAGCTTGGTCAAGCCTAAGGTCTTCCGGGGCAGCGGGATTGTCCGAAAGGGTTACCGCTGCCCCGGAACATAAAGGGCTAAGGAAGGAACACGGATGGGTTTTAGTCAGTAAGAGTCTGACACTCCCTTCCGCTCCACCCAGAGCGGGAGGGGTCATTTGATGATTTCCCATCCTTAAAAAAAAAAAAGCCTAAGGTCTTGTGATTGATTGATCCGAAATTACACATCACTGGCCATGCAATTTGATATATAGTCCAAATTGAATAGCCTGACAAACCAGGAAGGAATTGACGGATCAACAGTGAATGTCGAAATATTGGTCGCAGTAGCTACATGTGCATGTTAGGTATGTCCAAAGACAAGTCATAATTTATTTATTTTATTTTATAATGAACGGTTATGTCAGAAACAAAAGACAAGCATTTGCTTGGTAACTTATCAGTAGGACGAATGTATTCCCCAAAGATTAGGAAACGATTTAAAGAAAGAAAAATAATTTATGGGAAGATCACAAACTAAACTAAACACAGTCAAAAATAAAAATAAACAAATTAAGTTAATAAAAAAAGGGACAAAAAGAAAAATGAAACAGAAAGTCCTACAGGAGGCCAAAAGGCTCCTTATATCTCAGCCATCAGTCATGTCTGATTTCTTCAGTTATGCTAAGTCCCATGTAATAGGGGGCGAGAATATTATATTGCTATCAACCGGGCAGAATCCAGACTGGGCTGCTACTAGCAATTATTGTTGGAAAAACCCAACAACTCTTAGCCCGACCCGCGGGAATCGATCCTAGGACCTAGTTGGTAAGTCTAGCTATAAACGCTTTGTAGGTATGTATGTGGGTAGGTATTAATATATGTTGTAGGTATATAAGTTATTAAAAAAGTTAAAATAAAAAAGTTTGCAATAACAAATCAGTTTTATACTTTGCAAGCGTATTGTCATCGTCCAAACTTACCAAGGGGTATCTTGTTTCCCAACAGGCAATCGCTCCATGTAAAACACTGGGATTCTGCTACATCCAGTTAGACTGGAAGCTGACCCCGACATAGTTGCGAAGGCAGATTGATTGTGCGTATCGTCATACAATTTGGTTCAGTTAACTGAACAAACAGGGTTTAGGTGGAATCTCTGGGGCAACTTTTATCCCCTTTTTTTTTGTTTCCGGGTTGGATATCCTCATGGATATCCTCCGCCGTGGGGCGGGCAGAGGGGTCTGTCAGACTCTTACTGACTAAAAACCACCCCGGTGTTCCATCTCGGGGGTCGCGGGAACGTACGATTATACAATTCCCGACTAACTTTTATTCCCTTAACCCAACTCCAAAGTACATTCACAGACGTGGAAAAAGTAAATAATGGTTTAGTTTTAAATGTCAGACCACTTACCAAATATATTATGTAACGATACCCACGCTTTTAAATAAATCCATTGGAATCCCACTCGGATTTCAATTACGAAAATCATGAAAGTAAATATGTTACTCGGTACTCTATTCGCGCCGAGACATATTTTTGATATAAAATTTAAATATAAGGAGTAAGGAATCCGTATATTAGGAGCCAGAATATTCTGAGAGTTGAGAGTAATCGTAGAACATGTTGGAATATTACATATAACCTTCCTGCGTGTAATGCAATTTCATTTTGATTTATGGCACAGTCTTTGAATATGTATTCCTTCTATATACTTACTTACATTTACATGCTCTGGTACTTTATCTATTTCTTAGGGGTTTACCTACTAATGTACTGATATGAAACTATATGAATATATAGTTACACGCTCAAGTTCACTTGAGGTCACTGAAACGACTGATGAAAATTAATTTGAAAACAAATGTAGCGGGTATTTTATATAGTAAACATGAAAAATCATTTTTTTTATATGTTAATAAATAACAGACCAGTCCACCTTCCAACGCTCGTAGTGCAGAAGCTGTGAAGATTGGCATCATCATCTATTTCAATATACCTACTTAACTTTATATCAAAGACATGTCTCTTGAACAACAATCTTGGAATATAGGCTACGGGGTTCGTTAACATTTGTCGTACAGAGTCAATGTATATTAATTAAGCCATTATCACTGCTCGTGGTCGTGACTGACTGATTAATAATTAATACGGGTTATATACCTATTACAGGAAAATAAAATAACTAGTGCGCAATCTGGAACTATGAATTCAGCATGTGATTCTAGAACACCTAGTGTAGTAGAAATGTATCGTCGGGTTATATAAATAGTAAATACGGGCATAATTTTTGTATAAAAATAAGAATGTACTTACATTACGTAAATTTAAGTTGCGGAAGAGTGGAGTGTCCTTACACAGGGATTTAATTGCTTAAAAGAACACTTCTATCACTAGCTATGCAGTACAAAGCTTGTTAAAGAAATAATTCACAAACATTCGACACAACAGATGTTTAAAAGTCTAAAATGACACATTTTCAATATTACTAATTTGCCATGTTCCCGACAGCAAGAAGCTGTAGGGTTTTGGATTTGTAAACAGCGTTTAGAGGACTCTTTTGATAACATTGACTGATGTTCGATTCGGCACGGAAGCTTATCGAACGTTTGTGAATAGCTATGCAGAGCTGGTTATGCAGGTTATAGGTACGTAGCGTAGTCTAAATAAACGGACAGGTAATAAATAGCAGGTAAGTATTTGAAAGAATTTCCTCTCGAAATCAAACGGATGTTTTCTTAAATGTATTTTATACATATATAATTATAGCAATATTTTATATTTCCCAGTCTTTTGGACACGTCGTTTCCGGATGACAGCGATGCGGACGAGTAGGTACTTCAACGCCTAAGGGTCCGTTCACACAGACCGGCTCGGAGAGCATCGGCCGGCGCGCGGCGCGGCGCTTTTCTTTGTACTACGCGAGTAGTTCAACTCAATAATAAAAGAAGTGACATGTAAAAATTAATCTTATTACAATGATTCAAAACTCTTTTTTAAACGTGATAAAAAGTCTGCTCTCCTCTCCGAGCCGGTCTGTGTGAACGGAACCTTAGTGTCCAAAAACAAAGGGAAATTTTGTAATTATTTCTAGTTAGTTGCGTTATATATTGTAAATATACTTGTAACGATACTATTACTATAGTTAGGTACTATCTTACTGGCACTGACATAAGGACCTAAATAAAAATCACTTTGATAAAAATAAGTATTTCATCATCAAAACAAATCTAATCCACCATTAGCCATGGGAAGAGACGTGGTGGTAAACTCAGCCAAAACCCTGCGGCTGTCAGAAACCCAACCTCATATAATGTTATGCTATAATTTACGGTGTCAAATGGTCCTTAATACAAGCATATACACATATATTATACAAATATTATACAGCACCATTCCGTGGTACAGTGACAGGTGGTGCAACCTGTCGGCGCTCCAAAAGTTATGGAATTTATTATTAACATATGGGTCAGTACCTATGTTTTTCCTCCTCGCATTTGTTCCAAGCGTATTTTTGTTGAAATTGAACTGTTTTGCCTGTACTTATTATTATTCTATGCCTTATGGAGGGTAGCTTCGCCATAATTTAAGATTAATTTGTAATAATATGATAAGGATAAATTGCCAATCTACGCGAGATAGAGCTTATGTTATTAAAATGATTTGGATCGAAAGAATTCCATCAATTATCTGGGTATTTATAAGTATGTACTTACATAATCCACATACAATGTTCCCACTGCTGGGACACAGGCCTCCTCTCTTCGAGAGTGAGTGGGCTGTAATCCACCAAGCCCAGTGCGGGTTTTTAGGTGAAACATGTCTTCGAATTTTTTCATCTAGGACATGCCGGTTTCCTCACGATGTTTCCTTTACTATTTTGAGAGCAGTGGTGATGAAATAATTTAAACAAAGTAAAGCGCCTGTCTGGGTTCGAACCTACGACCTACAACTAGTAAGTCGCGGCCGTTACCACTGGACCACCACTGCTCTACAATATGTAATATTCTTCAAAACAAATATCTGAAACAGCACATGATAATAAAAGCTATTAATGTTGAGGTAAAATAATCTAGACACAACACTAAGAATAAACAAAAAATAATGTCCCGCATAAGTTTCATTTACCTACTTAATAATAAATAATCAGTTAGCCAAAACAAAGACTTTAATGCCCATATAATATCTGTCCACTCCGCTTGACCTACCTCTGTTCGGTTCCCGATTTAGGCTCAACCAAAATACCGCGGAAAATCGATAAGCATCTCGGGTTCTCGACTCGCCGCCTCTATAGGAGGATAAATATAATACGTAGGTTTGTATATAATATGGATAAAGTGCTTCTAATTAAGTGCGGATATTTTAAGGGTTATTAATTTATCGTCATCGTAATGAACAGGTTGAGATGCCTAGTGGTAATTAGTATAAACGTTTATTCAGAATTCTAATGAAATATTAGTATGGACATAAATAACAACTAAAAACATAAATAAGAACTAAGAACATAAATTAAAAAAAAATGAAATGAATTAATTAAAACATATAAGAATAATTATGATGTTCTAACTAAACTAAAATATGGCTTCGATAAATTCTGCCGACTTGCTGCCGTCTGCGGTAATGTAGCCAAGAGACTAGCGACAGTACAAAAGTAAAAGCCAGCCTTGGTAAGCCCCTGACCAAGGTAGTCCAGCCAGGTAGGTCAGCACTTGGCTCACGAAGATTTCATTGAACGGACCATGAGGGAACAGTGATGACTTACGAATTTTAGGTCGTAGGTTCGAACCCAGACAGGCGCTTTACTTTGTGTAAATTATTTCATCAGCGCTGCTCTCAAAACGGTGAAGGAAAATATCTTCTGGAAACCGGCATGTCCTAGAACCAAAAATTCGAAGACATGTGATATCTACCAACCCACACTGGGCCCACGTGGTAGATTACGGCCCACCCCCTCTCACAGAGAGGAGGTCTGTGTCCCAGCAGTGGGAACATTATAGGCTGATTATGAGTACTCGGACCCCGGTTTATAATTACTATATTTTTTAAAAAAATACATGTTCTAACGAAAGAGAGATTAAAATTAATGTCCTCAAAAATAATCCGCACCTATGTAATTTGGTAGCACCACCCACGTATATGTTCCATATGCAGTGAATTATGTCTATACAATTAAACTTAGCTAATTAGGACTGAGCTAGTTGTTTAATAATTTACCTACTGGATAATTTATTATTAAATTAGGGTTGGTTATTAATTGCCGTTTTGTAGTTTATTAGATCTTGAGATGTTTTACAATGTCAGAGTACATAATCTAACGTTACGGTGTGAATTCAGTAGTAATTTTCAGTTAAATAGGTAGCTAAATTGTTTAATTTCGGAATATTAGTTTAGACCCGATATCTTAAATTATCCTTGCCATAATGATTATCATAAGAAATTTGATGTGTCGCCTGTGTGCTGTCAGTGTTCGCAAGAGAACACTAAAAAGTAATAGAACGGAGGCTACATCATGATTTAAAATATGTACCTTGGTAGGTATGTCATTCCTTTATTCCCCCAATAATTATCCCGAGGGGCACCCATAGTACACCCACCTACCCATTAGCTTAGAATATGTTAGAAAAAACTGGGTCCTATAATAAACCACACGTAGTGCCGAGCTGTCACGGTGTTGTTGAGTGAAAAAAAGACACTATAAGCTGATTGGCTAAAAACTGACAGCTCTTAAAAGTTACCCAGTTCTTCTTACATTACAGACACTACACTTCACATAATTCAATTCCAACCACTTTATCCTAACCCCACTTTTTATTACAACCACCAGTCCAGTGTAAACCGAACTCTCTCTAATTGGTTCAGTGCGCTAGTTTCCGAACGTCCATAGTTATTCGGCAGCCGCTCATTGGCAGGCTGCCTTAAATAAAATGGCGTTTAAACGGGTTCGCTCATAACCGGACACGATCGTTAGGCCTTCGAATAGAAGCCTCGTGACAGCTTGTGTGAAATGTGAGTTACGTGGTAATGATCGGGATGTTAGTGGAGGTTTATGGATGGGCACATAAATAGATAGGTACTATCGCGGACACTGCCGCCTGACCACCACTAAGTTTATTTTTGCTTGCACTCGAAAAATAGAAGCGCTCTCTAGTAATCGCGCCAAGGTCAAATAGTTCGTCCGTAAAATTCAAAAAAGGAGTACACGTGATGCGTCACTAAGCTGCGTAGTCCAGGTTACAACTAATTGCGTTATCGCTACCTAATGGGGGGACGTGGCTTGGTACCTAGTATGTTTTGAAATAAAATTGTTTATTCTGTAATTAGGTTATCGGAATCAGTTTGACATCAGAACTACACAGATTAAGTGGACCTGTCCTGAAGTCATTGCACGCATTTGTCACTCATCATGTAGCTCAACTTTAAACTTAACAGGAAATGCGGGTGGTCGCAGGGTGGTCGTTTCTCCATAGAAACGCTCACGCCTGTTTTCTTTTTGGTTAATGACCATAAAGCAATGATTTCTTACAGAATAATAAATATTAACTACTTGTATGACCCTATGTTTTCCTTTTTGATGATACCTACATTATTTTTGTAAGCACTAGTACCCTCGAAAAATGTCGACATAAACCGCTGTCAACAGAGGCCTAGTGTACAAATTTTAAAACTGTTAATGAAAAAAGAAAAACGTTGTTTATGAAATATCTTTTAAATTGGTCCAATATTGAAGGAGGTAATAGGCGAGAGCCAAACCTCGAATTATGACTCGAAAGTCTCTCCGACAGCATTTCCGGAGCTCAATTATTCGACAAACAATACCCATGAAAGAACATAGGTATCACGTCTGCATTCCCTGAAGGATTAGCCAGAGGTGGTATCTATATCACACCTCCACCAAACAGTTGTTGTTGCAATCATCAATTATCCAATTCTCCAGACAAGAGTAAACAAAACTTTATCACACAAAAGTAACAGACAACATAATTCTCTCATATGTTCCTGTTGATTTTGTTCTGCTAATCATTGGGACTGCGAAGGGTGTGCGCTTGATGGATTGTTTATTTCCATGACCGGACGTGCACTGTGCACATCACTCATTGCGGAAACACAACAGATATTGTTGCACATTTTTGTTTAGTTAGCTTTGATTAAGATAAAAGGCTTTTGTATTAAATGTTAAGCTTTGTAGTGTAAATAAATTCATGTTTAGAAATATGAGCGCATAGAGAGTTTTATTGCAAAAATCTTGGGTTTAAAAGGTTATGTTAGAATTCCAGTTTGACTATACTCCTGCTCGCTCACAATGGGCCTAATTAAAAGGCTGAAAGTCACCCAAAGGGCAATGGAGAGGGCTATGTTTGGAGTTTACCTAAGTGATCGAATCAAAAATGAAGAGATTCGTAACAGAACGAAGGTAACCGACATAGCTCGAAGAATTGTCAAACTTAAGAGGCAGTGTACACTGTACACTTGTACAGGGCTCATTGTTTGCAGAACAGATGGCCGATGGGGACGACAGGTTTTAAAGACCTTAAACCTCCTTTAGAAACGAAGCAAAAGGAGTATGTAAGGATCCTAGCATTCGTAGCAGGTGGCGTTCTTTAGTTTCTGCTTACCCCCATGGGAAAAATGCGTGAATTTATTTATGTGTAGACGCCAGCACATCAAGCTACTCGAAACTGTCAAATTTTGACAGTAAATTTTGAACCATATGGTTTAGCGAAAAAGTTGAAATCTAATAAAGAAATTTGACAGATTGTAGTACCTTGATGTCCTAAAGTTACAAGTCATATGTGTTTGTAACTATAGTAAGGTAGGTACAATCAGGTAGAAACCCTGTTCTAGGCTTAAAAGCCGGGTAAAAGAAATACATACGTAGGTATACACATAGGTAGGGTAGGGATCGTTGCTAAGTTATAACAGCCGAATGGGTCAATCCATCAGGTTAAACATATTGACTGCCACCGCGGTCACCGGAGACCGCGAACAATAGATTTTCTATTGTGTCTGTTGTCTGGCAGTCGGGTCTCCCTTGTTTCATCGAAAAGAAATTGCCAAATTATCACTTCCCAAACAATTTTCCGCATAATTTCATTTGCCAAATTATTACTTAGCAAAAAATCTCTTCACAATAATTGTAACGCAAACCTTATGTTTGGCAAGTGAACGTTTAAACAATAACTTGTTTACCAAATGTAGTCAAATATTTCAATGGGAATAACTCATTTTACGCAAAATAAAATAAGCCAAATATTTCATTTTTATGTGGCTTATGCATCCAATGTCGACGAATCGAAAGAAGAAATGAAAAGGGTTTAAAGTAACCCAACCAAACTTAACCTCGGGGTGCCCTTCACTCGCTCTTGCATTCTCCGTCGACGGAGTGGGCTCCTATTTTGTGTAAAGGGTTTAAAGTAGTTGGAAAAGGCTAGAAAGATGATGATGATGATGACATAGGTAATAGAAAAATCATTTGTGAATGTGATGAGATGTATAAGACGGAGAAGGGAGGTTTGTCTCGTCATCATCAGCCATATTTCAACTACCGTGGGCGTACTATGGGTAATGTTGGTTATTGCGCAATAGAATAACCGTCTGCTGCATGCACTGTAGGTACACGACACATCCAGATACGTAGCGAAATCGTTACCGGGATGGCTAATCAAGTTGAACTCCATTGACTGTCCCTCAAGGAAACTCTTTCTTCTACCGGAGCTCTCACTGCTCCTCTTTTTCCAAATTCCATCAAAAACTCCTCCCATCCCGGGGAACTGTACTCCGGGGAAGCACGTGTGTTTCGTTCCATTCTATAAACAAAAATGGTTAGAACCAGACACATTGTTAAGTCGTTATGTTGGCTAACTTCCACAGAACATAATAATCTCTAACGAGAGCTAACTTCCTTCCGAAAGCAATGCTACCAACCTAAGTAGTACCAAAGCCAGTGTTCCCAGCCCAGTCGCGATCTCACTCAAGCGATTTGATTGACGTAAAACCGAGTGACATCTGTCATCGTGTTCTGACAGCTCTAAACTTCAAAACAAACAGCGCCAACCGCCTCACGCTTCGACTTATATTATTATTAGTGAAATAAATTGAATTCTTATCTAACAGTCATGTAGGTAAGCAAAAGTTTTTTCATAACGATATTACTTAATATGAAAGTTCTAGGTGAGATTTATTTCATTGTCTATTGGGATGAAAGAAAAGAAACTTAGTTTTGTTGAAAGCGTGTTGTTGAGTAATAAGTAAGCTTATTTGAATGCCAGCCTCCAAATGAATCTGGTGGTTCATTTATTATCTATTACTTTATTTTATCTATTTGTACTAGTTTCTACTCGTGACTTTGTCCGCGTGTAATTTGTTGTTTCCCGAGCCATTCCATCGCATCGCATTGCTCAGCTTTCTTTCTGGCATTTTTAGGGTTCCTACCTCACAAGGAAAAACGGAACCCTTATACTCGTAATATCACTTCGTTGTCCGTCTGTCTATCCATCTGCCAAGGCCCTTTTTCTCAGCAACGCGTAGAGTTATTAAGTTGAAATTAATATCAAATACTCAAGACTGCAGTCCCGTGAAGCAGTAAAAAAAATCAAACTTCTAACTCAACGTAATCAAAAGATACGGGCGTTTATGTTCCGTTTATGCCGCATATTTTGACACTCTCAAGGAAGGGAATCAAAACTTATAGGGCGCTTCCCGTTGACCTAGAATCATGAAATTTGGCAAGAAGCAATGTCATGTAGCACAAGTAAAGTAACTTCTTATCTTTATCAAACACACTTCAATTCTATTCCGCAATATGCTCGGTTCCAATAAACAAAAACGAATCGTTTTGCTTACCAATGGTAGCACTTTTTATTGCCAAACTGGCCATACCTAAATATAAGCTAATTTTACCTGTGATAGCTACTTCCATATGGAAGGGTCTACTATGCAAAGCTATGAGGTCTTTGCTTCATTATTGGTTAAGATACAAGAGTCTTAATTTTAGCCGATAACGGTCCGTAAATTATAGGAATCGGCCATTAGTCATGATTCTACATGATGCGCATTTTTTGCCGAGCCAGCTTTATAATTAAGGGGCCAATTTAAGCAATTTTAAAACTCCCTTTCCTAACTACGAAAACATTTTGCGTATAATCAGCCAGTATTCCAGCAAGCCGTCGTGTAAGCACTATTATACATTCAACTTTTTGGTTCTAAAAGTTTTCACATAATGTGAGAGTTCTGTGGCTTTTTGTGCGAAATAGTTTCGAAACTTTTGAAGTAAGCTAGCAAAATGTGGCCGTTTTTTGGGCGGCGTGGTGGATATGGCAGATGGACGCGAGAAAGTTGCTGCGTAAGTAAACATTAGAGAGGTTTAAAACTATATACTTACTCGCAATGTGCTTTGTTGCCAACCGACAAAAATCCTGAAATATAATAATATATATATACAGGGTGGAAAAAATCAATGGGCCCTGAAGGGAAACCACTTTAAATCCTTACGATAGATTATTTTACTTTAAGGAAACATTCCTTTATTTTTAAAAAGAAACAAAACTGCATTCACAGATTTCTCGACAAGCTTACCTAAACCGGGAATCGAACAAGCCAAAATAAAATAAAAAAGCACTCGCTATTTTTTTGTCACTGTTCTGTTCCTGTGTTGCAGTCTGTGTGTTAAGTAACGTTTATAGATATCGGCTCTAGAGGTATTCAGGTATTGGCTGGTATCAGCTTTCGACGTTAAATAACATGATAGTATCATACCATTCACAAGTAACTCGTATTTTAATAGCTTCACAAGAAATTCTATTGTTCTGGTTTACTGCAATTTGTTGATCTTTAAACAACGTTCAAAGTTGTATTACTTAGTACTCTGCACATCAAAAGAAACAATGTTGATCAAAATTCTTAACTTAATTACAAACTGAAGTTCCAAAATTTGAGTCCTATAATGTTGGGTAGAGGGACACGGGCGTAACTTAATCATAAGTGCTAAGTTTCACGAAGGAACACTAAGAAAGTTAGATAGAAAGCCGCATCCTGCGGAGTTAATTCAGCTGTAAAAAAAAAACGTCGATAGTATTGCACCCGAGTAATTTCCGGGCCAATCTCCTCCTGAAGAAGCAATAGAAATCTTCAGAAAAATCTATAAAATTGAAGACCGATAAATTCTTCGTTGAGTCTTGAAAGATATTACGACGTTCAGTAATCTTTACCTATAGTAAGTTGACGTACCTATTTGGTCTTATTAGGAACCAGCTTCTGCCCGCAATTTCGACAGCATGAAATTTCGGACCCGACCCACCAGGTCGCATCCCATCGCCCACCCGCACCATTCCTTCCTTCCTCGTGGTCAAACTTAATGGTCAAACTTTTTTGACCACGAGGAATTCTGTTCCGGATAGTCAAATTACTTAGTTTTACGAAAAATATCCACCCTTACCTTCGTGCTGTTAAAAAGCATAATATTAACCTTCCTCATGAATTGGGCTATCAATCAAAATCTAAAATTTTTTTTTTCAAATCCGACTGGTGCGAACGAACTAACAAACAAATTCTGTAGCACCCACATTGCGAAACACACTATCAATCACAATCTGAGTCAATATGAAGGATATCTAATCCATTGCTTCATATGTTAGAAATAGTAGATTTTTATACACGATTCGAAAGTCACTTTACTTTTTATTTCGAATATAAGGAAAGTAAAATTTAGTAGTTTTTCTAAAATATTTATTATTTTCTTGTCTGCTCGCCACGCCATAAAATCATTGTTTGTATTTAAGTATCTTTCTTTTGAATATTTTCGATTACTTACTGTTTTTGCCTCCTTGTCTTTAACCGAATCTCAGTGGCCTGCACAGAGATTTCAGACAGGGTATGCACAAAAAAATCGTGGCTGATTTTAATTTACTATTTAAACACACTTTGCCGCCAGCACAGGTCTCACATGTATAATTTTCCATTTTTTACAATAGACTTACTAAATAATTACTCGTATAGCGCCAAGAAAAACACGTTACGAACTAATACGAACAGTCGGTTCATTTGGTCAATCCGACTAAAAACAGACTTTTTTTAGCTTTTACGGGTTCTCAATTTGAACGGTTTGCTTCTAAAACTCCAACACGCGCACACATTTTGACGCACACAGTCACATTTTTGCTGTTTACTACACGAGATGCGTTGTATGAAGTCACTCCATGTACTTGCGCGCTTTAAGTGCCTACCGCCCACCCGAGCGGTCTCGGTCCGCCGGCGGATCAAATTCAGTGCGGTTTTCGCAAGCGAAGCGCGCGCACGCCGTTCAATTTTAATAGTACTGTTCGTTCGTACGCGTATTACGATGCCGTGTGGTGCCTTATGTGCTGTAGATGGGTGTACCAATATATAAAAAGCACCAATATATAAAACAAAACAAACTTACAAATATAATAAAACAAACTTTAAAAAAGAGAACCGACTTCAAAACACTGTCGGTGCTTTTTCGATTCGTAATTACCAGCTGTTAGCACTAACATAAAAAAAAAACAGATTATTTGCTTTATTTGAAGTCGGTTCTCTTTTTTTAAGGCTTTTTTTTTCATTTCTAGTGAACATCTCCGAAGATCATCATCAAACTAAGAAGTATTATACTTATTTTAAAACGTTCTCCTAAATGTAACAAATCCTTTTCTGAAAACCGCATCGATATCGGTTTAGCCAAACGCGAGATCATCGCGCACAAACATACATACCTACAAACCATACAAGTCAAACTTCTCAGTTTGGCCTGTATGATCACCTCCTTTTTTTTAAGTTGGTTAAATATTTTATAAATGATAAAATTTTTAACTCCCACATAAAAGTCAGAACATATTCACAGTTCTCAATAACATAGATAAAAAGTTATGTTAATTTAATTTTATCGAAGAGGCAGCATTGCGATCACTGTGGAATCGCGCGGTGCGAAGCAATCACTGCTGTACGCTTGAGCATTTAGGCGCATTTTAGCATACAGTGGTTGTTGACGCGAGGGAGTAGGCAATTATCGTAATAGGTATTGGAAATTTTCTACTGAGTGAAGTATCTGTTACGTAGTAACTATTCAGTAATCTGTGGTATTGCTTTTGCTCACGGGAGTGCTGCCTGCGCGGGTGGCGCGTGTTCGCAGCTCCAACGAGTTAGTTCCAAAAAAAGTTATAGATGGCGCGAAGCTAAATTACCATGTTTTTTTTTTCATTATAGTTATTTAACATTTAGATGGGCATGTATGTATGGGACTACAGGGTATGCAGAGCTTATTTGCATGTATGGAGTGCACGCCACTGCCGAATCTGGGGTTAACATTTCAGAATCGCTTGAACTCATTTTTAATCAACTAGTCTATGAAACCAAGTTTTTGAATTTCGGTACAGCTTATCCCGCCAAATTATACTATAGTCTTTTTAAAATTTTAAATATGGAACACACCGCGTCATAGCCGCGGGCCGTCCCGCTTAATAGGTATTTCTTTTTAATTCACACTGGCTGTTTATACACTCACAAGACCGCAGCATTTTTCTTAATTAAGTAAAGTTCGTAGCTGACTACCTAACCAAAGTTCTATTTTTAAAATTCATTCCCGCCCTTCGTTCAATAATAGTTCCCGTCCTAGAGAGGGAAGCAATTACTATGAGTCTTTACCGTCCAAAGGTGGGAAGCAGCGTCTTCCACCCGCTATTCGGATCAAACAAACACTACTTTCCGAGTATGAGAAATGAAAAATATTATTGCTTAACAACGTAAATAACGCAATCAATATAGTTGAACTGTCAAAATGAAATCCATTGCTACTATTAGTGTGTTACGCAATTACCCCGTTGCTTTATTATTTGTACACAATACAGTATAGTATAGATTTTTGGGGCCCTGTAATACGGATGAACAATGCGCTTTCCTGTCAGTTGATACTGTCTCATGTCCACACATTCTATACAAGAATGGGTAACTTCTTTGCCAAAAAGATAAGCCAGTAAAAAGGTTTGCTGGCTAGTCTCTGGTTGCACCGTAGGTGCGTACCTACTGTTGAATAAGGAGGCTCTCTTATGATGCAACCTCATAATTCCGTTACTTAAACTAGAAAAAATTTCAGGGATGTCCAATCATTTTTGACTACCTTTTCTGCTGCAGAAAGGACAGGGTTATGAATCCCACTGGCAAATATGTCCTTATGTCTAGTCTGTGTGAGATAGTTTGTTACCCTACACCTAAACAAATGAACATATTTAAACAAATGAGCATCGCTTTACACTTTGGGTGCCAACTTACTTACAAATACAACGAAATGCGACTACACCGGTTATGATTTCAGACTGTACATTTTTATTATTGCATGATTTTCTGTTAGTTTATTACCGAAGTCTGCGGCGTAATGGCGTAACACACTAACAGTAGCAATAGCTTTCATTGCGTTAGTTAAGTTGTTGAGCAGATTTTTTTTTCGAACATACTAAGCAATGGATTATAGCTTAGATATGATTCAGATCGTAATTGAAAATTTCTTACGCAATTAGGGTGCTGGTTATTAATCTTCGATAGGTACTGAATTGAACTGTATGAAGTGTGTAAGTATGGCAACTGTAGTCCATAACAAGAAGTAGTTACGGTTTACGTCTCGCCGATGCCTACTTTCAGTTCGTTCGTATAGAAACACGTTGATTGATGAGTTTCGTCGAGTTAGACGTTTGGGGAACAAAGTTCGCCCTCTAACGATTACTAATGATTTCATTCAGGTCACTCGGTAATCATTCACAGTACATCTTGATTTTACTCTTGGCTACATCATGTTGTTTTTGTTATTGCCAAGTCTCAGAACAAGCGATCGATACTTTTAATTGGAAGTATTAGAATGATTTAATGAGGTTGAGACTTTTTACTAGAAAAATGTTCTGTCTAAAAAGTATTTTTGTTTAGCTATATCTTTAGTTTTTTTTATTTCAACTAAGTAGTAGAGTAGAAAATATATTTTCAGATATTAAATAAGTAACGAGCCAACATTTCCAAAACTTTACACAAACATCTCAAACTAATTAACATTCAAAAACTTCAAAATTAACCTGAACCCTTTCACTAAAACTTTCCCAATCCACACCTGCCGTGTCAACATGAAAGCAAAAATATTCCGATGAAATTTTAACCGAATAACTTATTCACATCGGTAATTATAGCCGAACCCTTCTATGGTCCTTCGGCAACCGCGACCCGGCTGCACTCATCCGTAACAGAACAATAGGCCTCCCCCACGCCTCGCCCCCCCTCTCTCGCCCGGCAGCATGCACCGGCAAATTTTAGACTTGAAATTTTGATGTGACCTGACTCAAAAGGCTTTTTACGTATGATTTTTGGACAGACAGTCGCTTTGGGAGCATGGAAGCCGTTCGTTAGCAAATGGATAAATTTCTGCAGATCTCTTTGGTTTAAGAGTTTAGTGAATGAATGTAATTATGAAACATTTTTGTGGTTTGAATTTATAATTTTTGGTAATGGAAGGGAAGGGTTAATGTTCGACTTGATCAGTTGAACTTCGACGCGAGCAGTGTTAGAGCTCACGATTAAATGAACAAAATGAAAGTTGAATGAAGATCCAAATAATCCTAAATAACCAGTGAACGATCTGTTCAAACGTCTTCGCGTAATTTTCAAATAAAAAGAAAGGAGACTTTTCGAAGCGTTTTCCGGAAAACTTTACCTGACGTAATTTACTTTGAATTTATTGATTAATCAAATGATTTTATCCTCTTCCTTCTATAAACAGGCAGTAAATTGCTCCTTGGCTGAGCCCTTTGAACCAAGGCGTACATTTTCATAAATCACGCCTTTAGCCAGTCCAGTAAATTTCAACTAAACTTCCATTAAGGTGGGATGACTTTATTAGGGAAGTTTAAGATGCAAAATATTCGTAGACTAATATTTTAGTGCCGTCTTATATCAGTACATAACTTAACTACAACCATAGACAAGAGACGTGCAAACGATGCAGGATCAGCGTCCAAAATTATCGCACACACACTTCGGCCGATAGCGGACTTAAAGGAAAGAGAATTTAGATTTTATTAGGTCGTGATAAAGTTGAGTGTCGTTCGGGCGGAGACTTCGATCGGTGTCAAGTTAAGCTCAATTTGAATGTTCAGATTGTAGAAGTGCGGCGGTGGATGAGTCGGTGCATTTTAAAAGATGTGCGAGCTAAGATCGCCACTTGACGTGGAGTCATCGCGCAGGCGCATTTGGTAGGGCCGCGACTTGAAGGACTAGTTTCATATTTATCTTTTTTTTTACTTATTGGTAAGTCATTAAAGTAAACTGCCCCAAAAATTTTGACTGCAGCTAGCTCAAATATAGTTGTGCAAAGGCTGGACTGATGTCAAAGTCAGAAATCATGTATTTAAACCTGGGTCACTAGGTTCATCTAGGCCCCTGCTTCGCGCGGTTTTTGCAAATTGACATAACATCGCGATTTCTTTATTATATGTGAGTTTTATGGTAAGTAAACCTTCCGGAATAAATTCCCTGAAAGATGGTGGAAACCGCATCAAAAACATTCACGTAGTTTAGAAGAACAATACAGTCACACAGACAGGCATGAAAAGATACTTTAGTATCTATAATATGTTTAAAATACATAGACTATAAAACTTTGACATTAACATAGTTGAAATTAAGTTCCAGAAATATTTCAAGTTAATTATGTACGACAGTTTAATCTCTATATTTCATAATTAACTGACTTAGTTAATTTTAATTATACTATTTTGTATTACTTTAGTAAGACACGGAAAATATAGCTTTAAATGCCTTTAATATATTCTTGTTAACTTATTATGTAATTAGTTGCTTGAATTTGTTTTTCTGAAAACAATTTTAAAATACAAAATTTTAAAACATGTTTTCCAAAAAAAATTCAATACTCTTTAGTTTATCTTGTGTACTATCTCCATTCTCTTAGTCAACTCTCGAAACTGTTAAAGTTTATCAGTTGATCATCATTAACAGTATCGGTATAAACTCAGCCTACCGTGAGTGATCGCGGTCTACCCAGCGCTGGTTAAATCCACGGTAAGTGTCGGTCTCATTCGGGCCTTATCGCCTCCCGAGGCGCCCTGTTATCTCTGAGAATTCACTAATTTACAATCCACGAATGAATATTTAATGGGAGTGTGTCACCCCTGAAAATTTGGCTCCGTCGTCATAGAGTAGGCGGTTATGGGGAAATGCGCAGAAAGTGCAATCGTGTCCGTGTTGATTTATTTGTACCGCATTACCTAAAAGCAGCTTCACTAATAAAATATTTAAAGGAACTTTGACTGATTTCCATGTATTCTTTCTTGACACTTTGACCCAATTTTCGCGCAATGACCGAAACAGGTGACAAAATAAGGAAACTGAAAAACGTATTCCCAAATGAACCGTGATTTACATAAAAGCGCCGATATATATTCAAAGGAAAAGCACGAAAAATTAAAAGGCAGAAATTTTCTTATTTTACCGAATTATTTTCCCGTCTTCCGATTCTGGTCGGATGTAGTAGGCTACGCGCGGGGGTTGTGAGAGCGGGGCGAGGTACGCGGCGGGAGAGGGGGGAGGGACGAGGGCGAGAGCGACGCAGCCTCCCTCCAGCAACGATTACTGATTAGTGTGGCGGCGAGTGCGGCGGGGCCGCCCGCTTGGAGCTCGAAAATGCCGCCGCCGACTCGTATCCAACCCTCCAGTACTAGTGTCAATGGGAAGAAGTTCTTCACTCAGGTCGTGTGGCAACTGCGCTTGGACTTAACCCCTCGCCGGCCCTCTGCCGATTGATTAACTGTCCTCCGCGATCAGCTGATTGAGTGCGGCCGCGTGCACCGGCGAACTACGGCACGCCTCTACATGTGCTTCGTTTACTACACTTACTACGTTTGTGTCATGATGTATATCAATGTATTTGGGTGTTGACGACTTTTTCGTGTTTCCAATGTGCGGCCTGATGTTACCTCCACCTGGTTGCAAGTAAGTACATAATGTTGTTTGTTTCAAAAGTTTTGTTTCAGTAAGTACTAAAGATAACCTTACTTTCAATGTTTTTATTTCGTTTTTGATGTCGTTGTCACGGAAAATTGCCATTTACTTGGCATTTCATGGTAGAATTACGATTTGTAAGTGTGGTAATGTGGGTTATTATGCGGAAATGTGTCACGGAAGTTAATGGAGTTGATTTTCGGTGTATCAATCGGCGTTGATGTCTTTACTACTATGATAGCATTGTAGTGTGTGTTGCCTGTCGCCGATTGTGGGCAGGATGTCATAACGACCATGAGAGGGTGTGCTGATTGGTTTTCCTGTTGCAATTAATAATGATTAATTCTGCGATATATCTCATTATTATATTAAAATCGCATCCACGTTTAATGACCACAATAACTATTTCTCAATGTCTAAATTTAGCTCACTCTACATTCAAAGTCCCTCTAAAATATAAATTATTATGTAGTCTATCAAAATATAATTTTGGGTACTTGTATGATTAGGTACACCAACATTGAATAACATTATTACATATTACTATCGATATCGATAACATAATGCACGTAGAGGCTTCTGGGTTCAATTACTTTTAATAATAATTAGCAGGTTTGATTTTCATGACTATAAATTATCCTTTTGATAGACGATAGATGTTCAAATTCATGATTATAGCAGTAATTATATTCTCGTATGACTGTAATTATGTTTATGTACTTACATATAATATGTACATGAATTAAGAGAGTGATGGTAAAATTGGTATAAATGGTGTTTAAATCTAACCTTTTTTACCATATTAAAAACCCTTGCTTTATCAGTTTTTTTTACAATTTTCTTTGTAAAGAAATCCATTTAAAAATTCCCTACTATCATGAATTAATCTCTAACAATAGGTAACAAAATATATTAAACAGAAAGAAAATTGAAACACCTACAGAACACGAGATATGGTCCACAAACAGACGTTATATAGGTGGTTCCAAAAAATACGCCTCGTAAAATACAGGGGTCGTAAACTGTAACCGTCTGGATTTCAGCTAAGTATTCCCCGCTGATTTTTCTGTAACTTTAAGTTATAAACATAAACACGTTATATTCTAGAAACGTAAGCTGGGAAGATTACTTTATTTTTTGTAATAAAATATTTGACAACTGTATGAATGTGACAAAGATTTTAAGCAGATCTATTAATCTTCAATTAAAGACTCTTCATTGACATCGCCTGGGTATAGCTTAACAGAACAATGGTACGTATGCTTGAGATCTGCAATCGCACAATGAATACTCTAATGGAATTTTCCGGCCTACTTGACTTTCTGCCTATTAACTTCCACAAAGGACCAATAACGCGGATCTCAGGGCTAAGACTCTCCAAAAACATCCTTCGAATAATCCCATAATTTTCAGCTAAAACGTTTTTTATACGAGGTCTGCTATTAAACAAGGATCGTAGTGTTAAAAACAGGCATCGTTATAAAAAAAATGATGACTAGGAGCGTTTGCGAGGAAAACGCTGAGTCGGCACAGCCCTTCAGTAAGTCAATGTCCGGGGCAGGCGGGAAGATGGCTTAATGCGAACCAATTATCCTCCCGAGTCCTTTACATATACAACTATCGTGATGATCGACGATTACGATGAATGTCTGTAATCGAAGTAGGGTTGGCGATCCCTGTTTTATTGGCCACTAAAAGGGAACGCGTTATTAATTACGGAAGACCCTTTTTGTTAAGAGTTCTGAAGATTTTTTCGGGAAATGATGAACGACTGTTACAGAAAATGGGAATTGAAGTTTAATTGGCGTAGATATTTGCAGAAAATATAAAGAATTGAAAAGTTGTATAATATACTTCAACAGCACATGACATCTACCTGAGTAGGTATACATAAAATATTAAACAATACGTATAGGTATGCTGTGTATCGTCCTTTTTTTGAATCTCAGCATTTTTGTATTTGAAGTATTGGTTGAATATTTTATGTAAAAAACTGGCCGACGTAAAGCTAAAGTATGGGTTTCAAAATTGCTGATACACATTTATGGTTATCAGCAATTTTCAGCAGCGGATTTTGGGGCCGGGTAACTTGAACGATGGGCTGTCACTGTAACACAGTCGATTAGTCATTAACATTCGCCATGAAGGCACAAAAAACGTCCTCAAAATATTTTTCAGAATAAAAACTGTTTTAATGCAAATTAGCTCATAAATAATGCCACAAGCACCCAAATAATCTGAATATTGTGAGTTCTCGTAAATCAGCTGCCTTTGCTAGAAGGAATGTATTATCCTTTACCCTTTCTACAGGACAGAGTGCGGTATTGTATATTGTTTATGAAAAAACAGGTCAAGTGTGCGTCTCTAGTTCGCTTTCTGGAGGGTTCGGTAGGTTATAAATCACGGAATATTGAGATCTGTGGGAACATGCTATAATTTTACCGCGGTTTTGTACTGATGTTCTTAATTATTCCGAACTCTTTCTCCGCTTAAAAAGAAAGTAAGGAGCTCAAGTTTGCTCGTTATTATTATATGTTTTAATAAGAAATAAGGTTGCATAATAGTCGACGTAAACATTAAAGCAGAAGCTTGAGAAGTAGGTACATAAATATAATTCATTCCTTAGAATACGTAAGGGGTAGTAACTACCTCGGTAATTATGACAACTTAATGAATGTGCTCTAAATTATATCAGAATAATTACGTACTGCCTCGTTAAATTTCTGAGCGTAATTTGCGTTAACGATCCTTTGTTTTTGGGTTCTCGAGACCAAGGTAGGTAGGTGCCTGAGAACTAAAGGCAACTAATTTTCGCAAGCGCTGCGAGTTGCCTACCGACGCGTTTGAGAGAGTGTCAGAAACAGATGTCGGATGAATTTAATATAAGCTACCTGATACCGTAAAGTGAGACTTAATCGTGTTTTATATCAAGGTGTATCGCTCTCACTGTTATCTACGTAGCTGGCTCATACGTGACCTGAAAGGGATATCCGGTTACTTTTCCTGCGTTCGATTGTAACTGACTGGTAGACAAGACAAAAAGCTTGGATAAAGAACGGCTTTTTCGATTTATCGTTGCCTTGTTTGTGACTTTGTGTGACTGGATTTTAAATGAGATGTTTACAAGAAGTTGATCTACATTTTATAATGTATAAATATCCAGGATAATAAATGAAAAAAAAAAAAACATAATTATTCATTAGGTAGATACTTAATAACATATGATAATAAACACTACTTAAATAATTCAATTTCGGTCGTATTATTTCAGCGTCTCTCTAAATACCCACTTAAGGGGATATGTTGAAAAAAATGTGGTCTTTGTATTTCGTGTAACTTGTTTTAACTTGTTTTTTGACTCTTTTGTCTAGTATCATGTAAAAGGAATATACGATTCAATGATCTTTTTCTCGAATGAATTAATGAATTGTACCGATCCCAGCGTGGTTAAACCAGACTCGAATAATCGAATGAACCCCAAGATTCGCACTAGCTCCTGAAGCCTCATGTTCATGGTGTTACCAATGAATATTTCTCGATACAAAAAAATTGCAAAGTTGTATCTATTTTTTTACTTTATTGGACATCACGACGTAACTCTTAGAGTTATTCAATGGAATTTACTTTAAAACATAGAGAATTTTGTCATATCTAACTTTACTCAAAGTAGTTTTAAATTTAATTCTTTTATTTTGTTAAAAATGGGGTAAATTCGTTTTAGCACATACGTCGTTTTATTCCGAGCGCACACACATTATAACCATCACTCTTCTTTTGCGTTTCAAAAGTAATTGCATCACTTTCGCTCCCTTAGTAGGTTTTCGAAGATTTTAGATTTTTGAGGTAGCGCCTTAAATAATAAATTAGAAATCAAAACAACGCCCCGCGCATTATAATCAGCCAGGTTAATGAAATAAATCGTGCGAGAAAACCATTTTAACCCTAGTGTTAACTGCTGATATCCCACCTAGCTCGAAATAAAGCCACCGCTTGGGTTCATTATACCAGCCAACAAAGGATCCACACAATCAATTAGATCCCCTATTTGTTAAAACAAAATAGGTGGCGAATAAAAGAGGCGCAATATTTAAATAGAGAAGCATCAACGCGCGCTCGTCAGCCGTCAACGTCACGTTTCAAGATGGCGGCTGCTACCACTTTAGGCGCGAAAACGTGACAGGAGTTTGTGTTCGAAAATCAAAATGATGTCTGTTGATGACTTTGTTATTCAAATTATGTATACGTCTTCATAATAACTTATTACTGTAGCATATTGAGTGAATGTTTAGCGAAAACAAACATCGCACTGTATGGTTTTCTGACAACTTGTGTCGGGTTTGAAACTCGAAACAAATTTTGAACTTAAGGATAGTACACTCCACTAGAGTGTTGAATAAAATTGGACCGAGTAAAGCATTCAAATAGGTTGGCCTGTCCCGAGTTAAAGCGAAAATTACGAAACAATTCAAAAGGTTTTATTTTTAGACATATCCGAGTCTCTTTATTTCTTTTAATTCGTGTAACACGAAACAAATTACATTCCGAATGTTCCACTTTACACCTATGTTTCGTAATTTGTATTTTAATTGTTGGTTGAATGTACCTACTTACCTACATTAAGGTTTATTTTCATCATAGGAATGTTTTCAAAGCTTAAGAGTGGTGTTGTTTACCGTTACCACAGAGAAGAGAGCCTTAAGACAAGACGTGTTTGAACTGTAATGTTTTCTTTAAGACAATATACTAAGTTGTGGAGAATGGGCAGTTCGTGACGAATCGGGACGCCTCGGCCTTTCCGTCGGGTATTGTTGAGGAAAATTCTTTTAGATGCGGGCTTGTGAAAACGAAGGGGCTTTTGTTTAGCCTATAAGCTCTGGGTTGATACAATGGATTGAAATTGAAGTCTTATCTCAGAAAAAAAAATGCAGTAGAATATTATAGTATGTTGATTTACATTTGCTTAAGAAACAAGATTTGGTTTTGTGTTGTGTTGTGTTTAGGGAAGGCGTTTTAAAGAAGATTTTGAGGTAGTTTAGAATACAAGTTTATGATAATATTTTAGGTTGTAAATCAACGGTGGTTTCCATTTTTGGCTCTCAAGGTATGCCGAGCCAATAGGTAGGTCATAATACGCTGAGCTAATTGTAAACTGTAGGTGTAAAATAAAAATAAAATGACTCACTTAAAAATAAAATGAATCACTTGGCTTGACTTAATCCTTACATCCGTGCCCTCCCTTGTTCCCTCTCATGGTCAGTGTCCCGCACCTGGATTTTCCCATCATGATCTCATTTTCCTCTCATATGTCCTAAAACCACCTAAACCTATCCCAAAAGTTCTGCACATGCGGTGTTTTGCGCGCATGAACGTTGAGAAGCTTCGTCAGGATGCGTCAGACCTCAGTTGGGAACACCTGGCAGCGGCGACTGCTGTAGACGAAAAACTGCGCATTTTCAATCAGACGGTCCTTGCTCTCTACGACAAACACGCTCCTATTAAGCAGATTAAACTTCGGCGTCCTCCAGCTCCTTGGATGACGGAAGGGGTCCGAATGGCGATGAGGCGCAGGGATCGGGCCTTTCGTAAATATAAAAAGGATCACAGTGAAGAAAATCGGAACTTTTTCAAAGCTGCTAGAAATCGGTGTAATCAGATGATACGCAACGCTAAACGCCGCCATATTCTCGAGAACATATCTTTTTCTTCACCTGCTGATATCTGGAAGTTCTTTGGTACTCTTGGTATCGGAAGACCACGGCACGTGGATTTTCCTAATACAATTGGCCTTGATGATATCAACCGTCACTTCACAACCACTTGTCATTTGGATTCTCAAATGTTGTCCCAGACGGTTGATTTCATTACTGGTCTAGCTAGTCCCATCATAGAACCATTTCACTTCTCTCCGGTTACTTTGGACGAAATTAAAAAGATCATCCTGTCCATAAAATCCAAGGCTGTGGGCTATGACGGCATCAGTCGTAGTATGGTCGTTTGGATCTTTGATAGCCTTCTCCCTCCGATTACCCACATCATTAACTTTTCTCTCGATTCCGGACAATTCCCATCCTTGTGGCGTATGGCCTACGTCCGCCCACTTCCTAAAATTTCAAATCCCTCCCTACCCAGTCATTTTCGACCCATTTCCATTCTCCCATTCCTGTCTAGTGTGCTTGAGGCCTGCGTGCACAAGCAGTTTACGGGGTTTGTATATCGGAACAACCTCGTTAGCTCCTTTCAGTCTGGGTTCAGGCCTGGGCACAGTACAGCCTCCGCTCTCCTCAAAGTGACTGGTAACATTAGAGAAGCGATGGAGGATTCCAAAGTTACCGTTTTGGTTTTAATTGATTTCTCCAATGCCTTTAACGCCGTCAGCCACGATATTCTCCTTTCTATCCTTTCTCACCTTATGGTTTCGTCCGAGGCTCTGGAATGGTTCTCTTCTTATCTTCGGGGACGTCAGCAGTCGGTTCGCGTTGATGAGAGTTCGTCGAGTTGGTGTGACCTGGATGCTGGTGTTCCACAAGGCGGTATTCTTTCTCCATTGCTATTCTCCATCTTCATTAATTTTATAACTCACTGTCTTCGATGTTCGTATCATCTATACGCTGATGATCTTCAATTGTATACAGCTGAGCGGGTGGAAGGTTTGTCGGATGCTATAGCAGATGTAAACCGAGACTTAGATGCTATCAAAAAGTGGTCTGATAGTTTCGGGGTGTCAGTAAACCCCTCGAAGTGTCAGCCCATTGTAATTGGAAGCTCACGCATGATAGGCAGGGTAACGCTTAGCTCTCTTCCTCCTCTTATTTTCAATGGTTCAGTAATACCCATTACCCCTACTGTGAAAGATCTCGGTTTGCATCTTGACTCTACACTTAGCTGGCAACGCCAGGTCTCTAATGTTAGTCAAAGGGTCAACGGTACTTTGCGATCCCTGTACCGTCTGAGAAACTTTTTGCCCGCTAAGACGAAAACCATGCTTGTGCAGACTTTGATTTTCCCCATAATCGACTATGGTGACGTGTGCTACTTTGACTTGAATGCGGTTTTGCTGGATAAGCTCGACAGATTGCTCAACAATGGGATCCGGTTCATTTTCAACCTTAGAAAATATGACCATGTGTCAATCTATAGGTCTGAGCTCAAATGGATGACAATTCGCCAAAGAAGAAGTTTGCGCGCTTTGACCACGCTTTTTTCTCTTCTCAACTCTCCCACTCCTCCTTCTTATCTCGTGTCTCACTTCCAATATCTATGTTCTTCTCACGCTAAGAATTTGCGTTCTTCTAACAATCTTCTCCTACTTTGTCCTTCTCATACTTCTGACTTTGTTCATTCCTCCTTTCATATTCAGTCCATTCTTCTTTGGAATGCGCTTCCTCTTGATATCAGGACGGCTACCAGTCGGTATGCTTTTAAGCGGAAATTGCAGAGTTATTTTCATAACAAATAGCGTAGAGTCATCTCAACATCTCTTTCTCTTGAATTTGTATGTATATATTATAGGTATATGTATATTATATATGTGTATATAAACTATTTATGTATTTGTGTACCTAGTCTTAATATTTTTTTTAATCATTGTTCCTCAACCAAAGCACCTGCCATCTAATCTCTTCACCACCCTTGGTTAGAATGCCTAAGGCATTAAGTCCGCCTTTGTACCTTTTTGTGCGAAAAGTTTAAATAAATAAATAAATAAAATGCTCATCTATATTGATATTATAAAATTTGTTTGTAAGTTTATATGTAGGGTGTTATCTCCGGAACTACCAGCCGGTTATAAAAAATATTTTTGCATTTGATATCCCAATTCTTGAGGAAGGCTATAGGGTATAATATCACGCTAAGACACTAAGGAGCCGAGCTAAAAGAATAAAAAAAAAGAACGCTAAGCGAAAACGAAGTACTAGAGGGCAGGCGATGCGATGCGTCGGGGTGGGTTCGGAAACAACAAATTTCACGCAGACGAAGTTACGGGCAGAAGCAAGTACATTATAATATAATGTGCTAGCTTCTGCCTGTAACTTCGTATCTTCGTCACATCAAATCACGGACTGATTTACACAAAAGATTAAGTCAGTACATCTTATACACTTGACCTACTTTAAACTAAAAGTGTAACTCCTTAATGTCCTTAATGCTCGTTAACGAGTACCTACACACTGAATATTCTGTTCACGTCTGATATTACAGAGGCGAGTGTGAGAACAATAACATTACATTAACTTGAATTGTGTACACTGTGCACAATACCCCGGGGTACCACCGCCTTATCTAACTCATTATGTTAGACATTAATTGCAGGATTGTTTTGTATCGTTATGATTATAATTATTATTTGGTTTTATGAGGTGAAAAGATCTGGGAATTCGTTTAAATTCTTTACTATTTCGTTGCTACTCCTCAGTCAGGTTAACGTGAAGGTGCTACGGCGTAGGTGACGCAAAGATATCACTTCTACGCTGTCTACGCGGCTACGCGCTACGTAGGCTAGGCGTCATTGCCTGAATCATGTTTGGGACGCCTATCTGTTTTCTGTCTGATATTAACCCTTATACATTTGCAAAATAAAAGATTATTACGTCATGAAATTTTCTTTTCAAATTATACTATGATAAATACCTCTTCTAAAAATATTCCACATAGTTTTAATAGCATGTGAAACTGGGACACATACTGTAACTCACAGTTTCCTATTAAATAAATCCAGTGTGCGGCAACAGCTTATCATAGTGAGCAAGTTTCAAAGTTAGCTAAGAGGTAGATAACTAGGCACTTGTGGTACCCGTATATTGTAAACTTTGAACTTGTGCCTGCTGAATAGAATAGATAATAATAATATTATTATCATAACATACGGAGTACGTAATACAATGAGAAAAACAAACCCTCAAACTGGTTAAGTTTATTATATTTGTACATTTGTCGCTCGAAATTAAATATTATGGTTTATTTTATATTTCTTCTGATTCTCTTGTTTACCTATGAGCCCATAAAAAGTCCCTTGAATCCATGTGAACGATAAAATAACCTCTTTCTTTTTTGAAGTCGGTAAAAACCAGTTTCCAGTGAGCTCTCATTCCCTAGCTCGCTCAATAAAGAAGCTGTTCACAAAACAGCCCGCCAAAATAAGTTGAACATTGAGAATGAATGAATACTCAATAATGTAATCACCAAACTTCACGCAACTAAAAATAATAAGCAGAAAACCGATGTTGTTTTGCCAAAGAGCAAAGTTGGGAACTGTTTTCTTCCATTTTATTCTTTTGATTAAGTTAGTGGTGAGCTCAAAGGAAGTTTAATTTTCTTCGGGAAAACATTTGTTTTGACGTTTTCCGTCGGATACCGCTGTACATCATAGTTTGCTTCTGTCACAAAAATAAGGATATACGACGGGTCCTTTATCAAGAAACGTTCCCGTCACGTCGTGTTATTTGTATTTTATGAGCAACAACATACTATAACTTCATGTTGTTGTTTTAATACATATTATTTTAAGTATGTTAGCATTTATATTATGTAACTAAATGTCATCTTGATTGAAAAAAAAAATAGGTACAGAAATAGGATCATTACCAGTCCGATAATAATTTCGTTTTCTGCGAATATAGCAGACAATAAAATTTTGTAGGAACGGTTACAAACTAGGAAATTTTCTTTCCTGGAATACAACGCTTTCTTGAAATAAAACTACGCATTGAACACGAGTGTGTTACACACAAAAGGCCAAAGAATTAACAAGGCAATAATATAAAATTCAATCGACCTCCCCTTTTGCTACAATTGGGATCCCACCAAAAGTATAAAATAGATTTACGAAATCTGTTACACGAAAAAAATTGGAATCAATCAGCATCGCTGAATTCTGATCAGTATTCAAGGTTGGGGCCGCGGTAACGTTCGGGCAACCTTACAGTAATCACTGTGGGCCATCCTTCCCGACCCTTTACCTCTGCCAATTTTATTTTGCTTACAAAACCTTTTTAGGACAGAGTTTAATTTTACCTCACACCTGGGACTAACATTGTTATACCTGGATCAAAACTGCTAACTCGTTGATTCGATAACGGTGTCGGTATATATAGGTTAACTATGTCTGGGAGGGGAATGCGGGCTTGTGGATTTGACATGGGATAATTTTCAATACGATTATATTCAACAAATGATTCGCTCAGCTCATGACTCCTTAATCATGAGCTGAGCGAATCATTACCACAAACCACACAAATTCTCTTAAAATATGAACTCAGAAAATTATTATATCGATGGTCAAATATAAATCTCGGATTAAATAATTTGACAATGACAGTTAGCTTCATACTAATCTAAGCTCTTATACAAACAAAATAAAATTAATACTACAACAAAAAAAAAACACTAGAATCGTTCCAGAATACGCGACTAAGACAGGACAAATACATGAAAAAACATTGAGGAAAAATTTTTTAAGGCTTACAGAGATTTTCCTCAATTTCCTTTAACTACAATAATGTTATTGTAGATTTCTTTATCAAGCACGTTTCTGCGATCTCATTCCGTTTGCTCTGATAGGATATTTGTACCAAAAGTTTGAGAGTTATCAATCATGTCAAGGATTTTTCAAATCGGCTCTGGCGATGGCGGCCGTAAGATTACCAAACTTTGTTCCCATTATCTTCACTTAAGAGGTACATGGTTTTGATGCAAATTCGGTAGGGTAGGCTTAAGTTTATTGTCACTTTTTTTCTCGTGATCATGTAAAAATTTCTGTGTTAAATGTCACTTTAAAATTCTTTTACAGCCTTTTTAAATCGTCAACTGACGAGTGAGCTTTTAAAATAGTCATGCATGTGTTTTACATGTTCAAGAATTAATGCTTAGATACCACCAAACACCCCAATTAGTATATTACGTTGTAATCATTATAAATACACTGAATTATTACTATTGTGTTAAAAACTTGTTTATTTGTTAAATTAGTTATGTGTGTTTATGTTACAAATCTACGAACCCACACGATAGCACACATAAGGTCTAGTGTTGTAGAATACTTCGTCCAATTTGGTATGTTTTAACAGTAAAGCGGAAATACCGAAAACCGCCCAAAACACCTTGTTCCTGGTTCATACGCAGGAGGAGAAAGCTTCTCTTGTGAGCCAGGGATATGGGTCTGGCGAAGGGTCGCGCACCTTGACCATACACGAGGCTCAGGGGTTGACCTCCGACAGCGTCATCATCATCAACACCAAGTCCAGGAGGCTCAAGATCCATGAGAGCATCTCCCATGCGGTGGTGGCGGTCTCGAGACACACGGTCAGTTGCGTCTACTACTCCGACGACGCCGACGACGCCACAAGCCGCCTGGCGAGGAGAGCGATGGGTGCGCCGACTAAAATGGTCATCGAATACAACCTAAAGATGGCCATGCAGCACCGAGACGCAGTCGTTGTCGAACACCTGCTCAGGCTAGCGAAGTCCCTGGTCAGCAAGCCCCACCTAACCACCTGAAAACCACCTAACAATCCACATCCAAACCCATAACCCGAACCAAGTCAAAAAAAAAAAAAAAAATTAAATAAAATAATAATGAAATATGACAACAGACCTGTAAAAAGAAAAAATATATGTAAATAATAAGAGTAATAATAATAAGTGAATGTTTTATAAAAAAAAAAAAAAAACCTTTCGCTGTTGTACGCGTCTGGTCTTACTTGAAAAACTATTTAAACTAAGATCAGACGTGTTACTTCAGAGCATGTCATCATCTGCCTAGCCTTTTCCCAACTATGTTGGGGTCGGCTTCCAGTCTAACCGGATGCAGCTGAATACCAGTATTTTACATGGAGCGACTGCCTATCTGACCTCCACAACCCAGTTACTGGGTTACTGGGTACTTCAGAGCATGTAAAAAAAAAAAAAAAAAAACACAAGCATGTAAATGTACAATAGTATAAAGTGTCAAATAATTAATCTGTAACAATATTAACAATTTAATTAAGTAACAAATTAACAAAATCTGTATCTGAATATATTAATGCCTGAAAAAAAAAAAAAAAAAATTATTAAATTTACATATTTATGTCATATCAATGATGGACTCACGTAGATATTAAGTTAGTCTTAAGATTACTTAATGCATGTATCCGAAGTGGGAGTTACGAAACTGTTCCCGTAATAAAAGAATTTGTAAACAATGAAAAATACATAAATAAGGGCGCGGACCACCATGTCCGCGGAAATAGTTTTACTTAAAAAAAAAAAAATAAATAAAAAAACAGTAAAGCGGAAGTGTGACTAATTTACGTAGTATTAATTATTTTTGTGATAAATAATTACCTGTATTAAAAATGACAGAACTCGATTCAGGAAACTATTCTGAACAAACTACTTTCATAACGTGCACCAATTCAGTTACATATTGTGTATCAACACTAGGAAACGCGGACAAAAAGACCAAAAGCAGACGCTCTACTAACGAGTAATTATAAGGCGCAGAATTGATCAAAATCTTCAAACCAACTCAAATATATGAAACTAAAACGATCAACAATATTTAGTTTAACTACATTTAGTTACTTACTTAAGTTACAGAGAAGGATCGCGGACCGTAAAATTGGCCCCCTGCGTGCGGAAGTTGTTTAACCGTCTTGATAGACCAATTTGTAACTATAAATCTGAGTAACTACTGCGAAAACTGTGTACTACGAGTATAAATCATAGCTAGTTTCGCAGTTTCTATCGATCTGTAAAACTGAGTTTAAAACTAAGTTGTTCGTGTTAATCGATTGAGCGAACTCTGTTGTATCGATTTTAATTAAAGGTCAGTTGGGTGAAGTATGTTTCTTTTGTCTTTTGAAACAAGGATCGAATTTGATTAGTAACGATTATTTGGGCAGAAGTTTCTTGGATTTTACTTTGTATGAATTATATATTATTTGATCCCAAAATTTATACAGAATTCTAAAATGGCTGTCACAAAAAATGCACAGTATAAAACCAACTTCGTAAGTATTTACCCAGTAAAGGCAGTGCAACGGAGTAGCGGGTGTAGCGTTTAAATTAAATTCGGTCGGTTGAGCTCGGCGAGTGCGTTTTTACAAGGGACTCGCTTGCAAAACTCCTGCCTGAATATTCCCAAATGTTACACATTTTAACAAAATTAATGTCTAGAGATGTTAAATTACATGTTTTTAGCGCAGCCTACATATTTTTCGCTGGAAAAGTAAACTAGTTGAAGTTTATCAACTAATAATATTTCTTAGGGGTTCAATAGTGTGTTGGCTACTGAGCCTCTCAATTTGAACTCTCTTCGTTAATATTATAAAGTAACCATACTTTCAGGATTTAACTAAAAACGCTGGATATGTAGTAACGGAAATCTTTCTTTTAAAATAGCTTAATCAGCCTATAATATTCCCACTGCTGGGACACAGGACTCCTTTTGGTGAATGAGAGTAGGCCATAATCCACCTTGCGGGCGCAGTGCAGGCTGATAGATATCACATGTCTTCGAATTTCTGGTTCCTTCACATGCCGGTTTCCTCACGATGTTTTCCTTCACCGTTTTGAGAGCAGTGGTGATGATATAATTTACACAAAGTAAAGCGCATGTCTGGGTTCGAACTTACGACCTACAGCTGGTAAATAGGGGCCGTTACCACTGCTCTGTTTTAAAATACATAAGTATCCCATGCTAAGAAATATAGTAGTATAGTCATGTCTTTTGTCATGACACTTGACTGCCTAACAAGGCCCCATATCAAACATTCCAGGACTGCCAACCCGAATCTCGTATTTATCAACAACCAGAACTATTCGTATGTTATTCATCAGGCTGTTTCTAATCAAATTAACTGTGTATTAGATCCTGCGTTATCCTTCCGACATATTGGTGGAACTTGTCAGCTGGCTTAGCCTTCCTGACGCGGGTCGAGGCGTCCGAGCGCGTCCAACTAAGCGAATAAAATGATAAAATGCTATCTCATTTACCCCGTCCATTATTGTTGATGTGATATACCTTTATGCGTCTTACTACGTGGTGATAGATAGAACAATAAATCTTAGTAGACTTCGAAAGTATTATGTTATGATGACGTATAAATATTAGGTTAGGGTGTTACGTAGGTGTGCTTAAAAAATAAATAGGTTTTTGCGGCTGTGCTGATGTGAACTCCAAAACAGACTAAGTTAGTAAACAGCATACATAATTACATATACCTATATATTATGTTGTACAATACTTATACGGAACTAATACGTTTATTTTATTTAAAACTAGCTTCTGCTCGCGGGTACGCCCGCGTGGACGTCGGAAATTATCGTGCACGCAAGTAACCCAAGATACTCCTTATAACATCAGCTATCTGCCAGCGAAAGTTTCGTCAAAATCAGTCCAGCCGTTTCGGGGATTAGCCAGAACAAGCAGAAAGAAAGACAGAAACAAAAACATTTAAAACTGTTTTTACCGACTTCATTTGTTATAAGTAGGACCGTAGGTATATACTTTCGTATGCATTTAGTAAAAAGCTGTTATTTTGACATTACAAAAATACACTTCAATTTTAGTTTTTTGTATAGATTCCATGTAGAATTTTTTTTTTTAAATAAATTAGGCAACCGATTTTGAATAATAATTTTGAATAATGTACCTAAATACTCAAAGTAGTTGCCATAAAATGCACAAACAATTTCCTGAAAAGTTTAATTTACAAATAATAAAATGAATTATTTCTGAATTCATGTGTTTGCGTTACAAACACACATTAAATTATTTAAATAAATAGTATTACATCTGTGTCACAGTAAACACCCAAGGGATTTTAATATTCGAATATTTAAGTGCAATATCAATAATATTCAAGTATTGGCACAAACATTCCATTTCTGCGCTATAAAACACCATCTTAGGTTGAGCTTCCCCGCCTCCCTCGTCCACATGGTTGTAAGGGGGATGAAGGATGCTCGTGAGGATATTGAAAGGTCTTTCTCAACTGGCTGGTTGGTGGTTCGTGCCCTCAAATGGGTTAATCGCTTGGAGTCGTTGGCAGCATCTGCACCTGACGGACTGAATTACGGTATCAAGCGATACGTTTTCACACAAAAAGCACTCGGCATACATTTGCACGAATTTAGTTTTCATTTTGTAATGGTGTGAATGTGAGGTATTATGACAGTAGTTACTAAGTTTACATGAATCTCGTCTAATGTTTGCTTTTTAGTTTAAGTTGATTATTGTGTGTTATTGCGAATAGAAGTAACACATAGCCTTGGTATTTCGTAGTACAGTTCAGATAAGTTCGTATAGTTTGTAGAAACTCTCATAAAGTAATCGCCATCTTGGATTTTCAGTTTGACCACGCTATTGGCTTCAACGCCCTGGAAAACCATTAAAACTATCACGAGAGAGAGAACGAGAAAGCCACATAACGCTTTTTCGTTACGTGACGATTTCTCAGTTTTTTTCCGTTTATTACTAACGCATACTAAAACTTGAACTTATTTCCAAAACTTCGTTCCAATAATCATCTTCTAAATAAATGATTAAAAATAGTCTCAAACATTTCATTTACTATACTACTTATACCTACTAACAAAAAACTAAACGGAAAGCTCAAAGGACAAAAATTAACCAATTCCTTCAGCTGACGTTCTAAATTCAGCAGTATGCCACCAAAAATTATGTAGAAAGAGCCTTTAATCCTCCAGTCCGCTGCGTTTCAAAAGACATTTTATGCTGAAGTGGAACGGTCAGTAGCAGCCGGGAAACTAGGTGTAGTGCAAAGTGACCAGTAGGTAGGTACCTAACCAGGTATTACGAGTGAGAACACGATATCTTGGTAATAAGTGGGTACGTGCTATGCGAGCTTCGAAGAACTGAACTACTATTGTGAAAATTGAATGTAGATTGTATGCCAATAGCATTGAATATCAATGGAGTATGTCAGTTGTTTTCTTTATTACCTTTAGGTACAGATATACCCACATAATGTAAGTAAGTACCTATCTAACTACGAGGTTAATGTTTGTTGGCTGTGCTGGTTCGATGTTATCAATGTTTGCCAAAGTGTACTTTTATTCAGAAAATTCTAGACAAAAAAATCAATATACCTAGCCTTTTTCGAACTATGTTGGGGTCGGCTTCCAGTCTAACCGGATGGAGCTGAATAACAGTATTTTACATGGAGGGCCTGCCTATCTGACTTCCGCAACCCAGTTACTGGATTTAGATGATACCCTTTGCTGATACTGGTTGTCAGACATTTTGTTCTTCTCACTACCCATAACGACTGTCAAAGATATACGAATGACAGGCGGGACCAACGGTTTATCGTACTTTTCGAGGCATGGAGTGGCTCGATATGTAATAGATGGTCGCCCATCCACGAACAGACCGCGGTAAGAGTAGCTTAACCTTTGATCGATCTATGCGGCTGTTATTATTTAGCCACAAGTCCCTTTAATGAATGAAAAAACAGCACAGCGCACCAGTTTTTTTTTTATGTATCCTATGTACTGCCTTTCAAAGAAATTAAGCTGTAGTGGAACGGCCATAAGTACACTGCAAACGTTGTGTGGTCCAAAGAGTGCCAGTACCTAAATAGCTGTTAAGAACTCGATGTCACGGTTGAATAGTAGATAGGAACGTGTATTCTTACAATGCTAGCTACGAAACTCTTCTATTATGAAAATTCAATATAGAAAAATGTCAATTCAATACTGTAGTGCTATTCTGTAAAAATCTCACCGTGATAACTCAGGTGAAGTGAGCCTAAAGTGAGCTGTCATTAGTGTGAATCCCTATAGCATCAGATGGACTGACAACTCACATCACCTAACTTCTCACAGTGAGATTCTAACAGAATCGACCGGCTGATATAGAATGTTAGTTGTGTTAGGCATGTGATCCGTATTTATAATTATAAATAGTTCATGTTTAAAGAGTAGAGATAAAAGATCAATATTATATACAAACACTAGCTTCTGCCCGCGACTTCGTCCGCGTGAAATTTCACCCTCCCCCCATTCACCCTTAGGGGTGGAATTTCGAAAAATCCTTTCTTAGTGGATACCTACTCTTCACAAAGAATACACCCTCCAAATTTCATGTCTCTAGGGACCAGCAGTTTAGGCTGTGAGTTGATATATCAGTCAGTCAGTAGTGAGATTCTGTAACCATCTCACCGTGAAAACTTAGGTGAAGTGAGCATGGAGTGAGCTGTCATTAGTGTCAATCCCTATAGCATCAGATGGAATGACAGCTCACTCCACGCAAGTTTTCACGGTGAGATTTTTACAGAATCGACATGCTGGACTTTGAATTATATAGAAAGAACTAGCTGCGCCCCGCGGTTTCACCCGCGTAAGTTTTCCCTTATCACTTAGGGGTATGTAAAATAGATAGTAGCCGATTCTCAGACCTACTGAATATGCATATAAAATTTTATAAAAATCGGTCAAGCCATTTCGGAGGAGTATGGTAACTAACATTGTGACACGAGAATTTTATATATTAAAAGAAAAATACAATCAGCAGAAATATACGATCACCATTATCATTTCAGTCCGGAGTCACTTACTGTTAGCTTATAGGCCTTCCCTTTCTTCTGCCATAGTTCTCGGTTCCGTTCGTCCCTCATCCAGGTGTTTCCCGCAACTTTGACAACGCAACGCGCTTTTGGTGGCCCTGGTTTCTTTAGTCTAACCTTGATAACCATTCCGGTCACATTTACTCCATCGGCTACCTCCTCGTCTAATCAGACCCAACTTCACTTGAGGCGCATCGCCCTATCCCCGACGTCGTAGACTTCCGACCAACAATGGATTTTGATGTTACGCACTCGGTCTATTAGAGTTAGGCCGAGCATGACTCGCTCCTTGGCCCTTTATGCCACTCGCATTCGGTAGACAGTCTCCTTTGTGAGCGTCCATGTCTCAGCTCCGTAGGTCTCAATACGATGTCTCAGGTAAATAGAATTACGACTTCCCAAAAGACTTCCCGTTTCATTGCGTTTCAAAGCCTATTGAACTAAACTACTAGAGAGCGCTCAGAAATCTAACGAGCTGTAATAATTTCAGCCGCTTCTGACTTACGTAAGGCGTTTCTTTTGCCTTTTCAAATAAACACTGCATTATTCCAACATGCACAAGACCATTACAGCTAAGTTTCTAGGACATTCCATTGAAAAGGTACCACGAAAAATATCTCTCCTTTTGCCTATAAGAGGTTTAGTGCGAAGCACCTGAAGTGTAAGTGAATTCAGGTTTAGCTCTCAGTATCGATGCACGTGTACCAAATATAAATACTTGTGTGTGATACAGTTACTATTTTATAGGAAGTTCCTCACGAACTTCATGAAGTAAACTTGAACTATGTAGGTACGCGTTGTGTTATTTTTTTAAAGGAAGCCCTTAGAAGGGCTTGTTAATATGGTAATAACTTCAACATAGTCATGTTGAAAGTAGTACACGTTGTTTCTTGCAAAATACGTCTCTGTCCTTTTTTAATCGACTTCTAAAAAAGGAGGAGGTTCTCAATTCGGATGTTTGTATTTTTTTTTTATGTTTGTTCGCGCATAACTCCGTCGTTTGCCAACCGATTTGAAAAATTCTTCTTTTGTTGGAAAGGGTGTACTTCCCAAATGGTCCCATGAAATTTTTTTCGTAATCTGACAAGCGGTTTTTGAAAAATCAACAAAAATCTAAAAATTCAAAAGCAATATTTTGTAAAAGGTGATCAGCAGTTGACATTAGGCTATTGTAACTTAGATAAATTATAAACTCTCCCACTAAAAAGTACAAAAAAAACTTTTTTACAAAAAAAACAACCGACTTCCAAAAAAAAACACTACAAAGTGCTAAATAACTTTAATTTCGGAAGTCGGTGTCAATAAACGAAAATGCAGAACCAACGACACCGACTTCCGAAATTAAAGTTATTTAGCACTTTGTAGTGTTTTTTTTTTGGAAGTCGGTTGTTTTTTTTGTAAAAAAGTTTTTTTACTGTAGTTTGCGTGATTCCTACCAATTACAAAATAAATGAAAATTTTACTTTTCTGTTAATTACGATTGCGCCTATATTCCCCAAAGTATTGCGCCCCTATATGCTTTCCATAAGTAGCCAAAATTGTTAAATTGGACACCCAAATCAATTTCTAAAGTACATTTTTGTTGCTGAAACGTTAATTAAGCTATAATCAGCGTTTTCTATAACCTTCGCAATTTCTAATGGCTCCAAAAACATTATTCATTGTTAAAAAATTAATTCCACTCAAGTTAAAAGCAATAAATAAAAAAAAAGTGTTGAGCCAGGTCCAAATCTAGGTAATGAAATAAGCAGAATTTTTGAATTTATAGGGAACTTCCCTGTCAGCAGGTTTTTCTTAAAAACTGACGTAAAATACACACGCAGAATTTTTCGAAAAAAAAAGCTATTCCTTTGTAAAACCGCGTTTTATAATTAATATTTTTTGTTATCTGAATAAAAATAACAAATTGCAACAAATCTGCCAAGCGTCGCGTCGTGACTACAAGTTTTTTTTATTTATTAGATCTTATGGGTACTTACTTAAAAAGATTCTTAAGAAGTAAGGCGGTTCCTACAAACGGAGTGAATAGGGTTGCAGGAGTGATTAATTTTTTATAAAATACATAGTTGGTTGCCCACAAGGGCTCTTTACGAGTATCGTTAATGACAATACAGTAAACACATTAGAGTCCTTTTTGGCAACAAACTTGTTAATTATTTCAATGTTAAAATTCCTTATAAAGTTTCGTCCCGATTCACCCTTGCATCCCTTTTCAACCCGTCTGACGGGTCCGGCCTATCTTGGTAAGTTAGTCCATCTAAAAACCTTATGGATTGCCTTATCTTTCTGTCAACGCCAAAAAGATTCTTTATCAACTTCAGTTGTACATTATCAATTAAGGCTGAGTATACTTCTTCCCAATGGAAAAAGTATACCAAATAATATAATCGGTCCGTGTGGTTCCCGTGCAGGGCAAAGGCCTCTCTTTCCCTTTTCTACTCAACTCGACCCTGAGCCAATATGAAGCAATCCTTATAGGCGTCAAGTTCGTCCCGCCAGGCTGGAACGCCTTGGTAACCCGCGATGCCGTTGGAAGTTTCAGGAACCTATGCTGTGATGGTCTTAGCTTGCAATGCATCCGACATACGGCAAACGTGTCCGGCCCAGTTCCAATTAAGCTTGACTGCCTATCTGGGGACTTAACTTAGGGGTTATCAATACCCATCAAAGAGGAAAAATTATAGTCGTTAATTAGTAGAGTTCTTCAGACGTTAGTTAAGCTTAACGATCGCAAAGAGTGAATTCTTCTGTCGAGGCAGGTGTGTTAGACTGCGTACTAATATTTTAAGATTGTAATTAATTTTAATTGTAATATAATTTACCATCAAGCTGAACATTGCTTCATAAATCAGGCTACCGCAACAAGTGCTGGTTATAGCGACATTAACGGTGGGTTATTTACTTGAATAATACCGATTCAGCTGATTGCGTGGCGTTTTCAAAGGGTTGTGTATTTAGTTGAAATTACCAAGGTTATTTGATATTTTATAACCCATTTTATCTCTCGTGATTTCGTCTGTCTTCTAGGTAGCTACTAAGCTGCTTGCATCTGAATAATTCAATTGCCTAAATACTCTACTTCAATTAAATTATCCCCATAAAATGCTAATACAAAACTCCGGAGAAAAACACCACATTTTTAAAAGTCAATTTAAATTTAAAACTCCCGCAGAAAAATTGCAAATTAAGGCTTGGCCAGGCAGATTATTTTCTGAAACAACTGGCAGGTTTATGTGCGTATTATCTGCGGGATAATATATTAATATACGTGGCCCCCGAAAGCCCCTATTTCACATAGTAAATTTAAAACTGTCAAATATCTCGCATCTGCGCAGCGGGGTAGGGTTGGCGCTCTATTTTGATCAAATATTTACATTACCTACAACACGGGTCTGACATTTTTCTCTTCCATTCAAATTGTCAATAATGAATATTGTAGGGCGAAGCTGACAGCCCGAGGCTGCCCCACACGCGGCGCGCTTCTGTTACAAACGCTCAAATAAACGTTAAAATTTATCGAACTCGACGCGCCCAGATAAAATTCGCATCTAAACAATAGATGGCACATTTGACGTGACGTGAAAGACGTTATTCACGGAGGGGACGTAGCCCATTCGGGGGGCGGGGGGGGTCTTGGACTTGTCTCATAACCTTTCGGCATTAATGTCGACGGATAAAACAAAGGGACACCATTAGGGAAATGTCCGCGTCTGTATCGAAAAGAATACGTAATTACGAGAATATTTAATCTTTAAATACTCGAGATGGACGGGATTCCATTATAAAATTTCAATTGAAATTCCGACGACGTCTTCTTCATTTTTTACACCTAGAGTTATGGAACAAAAGATTTTATGAAGAACTGGGTTTGATTCTTTGTAATTGGGTACAAATCTAGGCATACCTTTAAGCTTTAAGGCTTTTATTTTTCAGTCCGGTGGCTTGTATACTAAGGGGCTTAGTTAGATGTGCGCAGATGAATATGCCCAAGATTTATTACTTCCCCTGGCCAGCTCTCCAGCAGAATTGCGATCATAGCATGAATACAGATGAGTGATGGCGCTTATCCATCTGATTAAGCCTCTTCGTTGCCTGTATTGGAAGAGAGGCTTAACGTTGTCTCAACATTTCCCTAATAGGGTTGAAAATCTTAATGGCTTCGTTCAAAGATTTAGCGAAAATAAAAATAAAAATGAACGTTATAGAGACACTGAACTTGTTTTCTTGAAAAAAAAAAAACATTTATTATTTTATTGTATATCTATAGCTTCTGGGGCTTGGTCCGCGTTTATGTCGGAAATTATCTCACAGAAAAGTGCTACCTTTACAAAAAGTATAGTCTATGTTACTCCTTATAAAATCAAGTATCTGACAGTGAAAATTCCGTCAAAATCATTCCATCCGTTTCGGAGATTAGCCGGAACAAACAGACAAAAATAAATATTTTTTTTTTATAAGTATTTTTGTTATTTAGTAAAAAGCTGTCATTTCGACATTATAAACAGAAACTTCAATTTTATTTATTTGTATGTATGTATAATTATAGTATTTATGGAACACATTGGATTTCCAGCACAATTTTTTTTGTTTCCATTGGTTTCCCAATATGCGACAGCAGTCAATCTGAATTTGCATTTCCGCCACGTAAGTAAGTGGCAAAATTATAAGTTCTATCACGTCACTAGGTAGTGTGAAGAGTATGTGCAGTGAAAAATGTAAGTAATAAAAGTGCTGATGCGGCGGCACGTCCCCGGACCGACGTGGCACTCCTACTACACGCGAACAGCCGGCTTGCACTTATGAAAGAATATTTGTTCCATATTTCTGGACGATAAATAAATTCCTATAAAGGTTTTGCGTTGACTTCTCTTTGCATTTTTTGGTTAGTAAATTGAGTTTGATATTGAAATTGTGGATTTAAGTGTGTTCGTATTTCATATATTTTACAAATGTATTTAAAACATAGCCTGTTTGAGCGAGTTTTTCAAAGAACTAATTACGTTTTCTTCGTATGTGCCGTTAAAGTAAAAGATTATAATTACAGGAGATTAGTTTTTTTGTATTTTTTTTACTCTGCTGTACTGATATTTTTTATATCTCCTCTCATCTAAGTTAAAGCTATAATATTTTCAAGATTTTATACGCATCGTGCTGTGTATCGCCCTTTCTTATTGTTTAAAATGCGCCTACAAAAACCATTATGCGAAAGAACCATTATTTTCCCACAAAAACAACTCCAGTACCTAAAATGTAGGTTAATACTTTAAATATGTACTCACGAATTTCGTTCTAGAAGCCTGTCGTATTACATAACTGACAATTGCTTAAAATTCCCTTCTCACCTCGCGTTGATGTCACCTTAGCGACGTCTATCAAGGGAACACAATAACATCTCGAAACATTATACGAAAGGGTTGGAGACATGGAGGAAGTAAATATAGAGAGGATCTTCGAATAATTTTGAAAAAAATTGTGGAATATGTAGGAGAAAACGAAACGTCTGTCTTTCAAGGGTACACTCAATGCGTAACAGACGCAGTTATTGTTTTAAGAGTTAGTAAGTGCACAACTATTTAGAAACATGCCAGCTCGAACTTCTAAGGCCTTCTGTTAGTATGTAACATGTTTTTTTTTTAAAGTAATTACCATTTTGTTAGAGTAAAATAATTTGCAGCCTAGTTGCCTCGCCGAGCTCACTGCTGACCGTCAGCGCTGCACCAGATCCGGACTGACACATGCCTGTGCTGTATTTATGTCGATGCCTGTCACATCGTCTATCCATTTGTTCAGTAGTCCGTGGTGCAACCTTCGCTTGTGGTTACATCACTAAATATATAACAGGTTGGTACTCGGTATACCTACGCCCAAACATTTTGACCCGTGTTACCAATTACTCAAACTTAATTTAACATGCTGTAACTTAAGGGTCTTCGGTACTGTCAACATAACTGTATAGTAGCCAACATTTGACTTTGTGGTGTTATATATAATGTAACCTTAATAACATGTTGTGTAAATAGCTTCCGACAGTTTAATTTATTCTGTGATCTCAGCTTCAAACTCCTTACCCTTAATTTTCAAAGAAGCGGTTAAAGGGAACATGTCTTCGGATTTTCTCTTCACTCACACACTCTTCTTTTTTTCATTAGGGTCCCAGATAGCAGCAAATTTTTTTTTATTATTTTATCTTCAAAACCTACACTGCTACCAAAGATCTTTTGGCGACACAAAATATGAGGTGAACTCGTGTACGAACATAAAAGTGATTTCACATAAAAGAGGATTATTTGACACTAGTAAGTTGTGCTAACAGCTCCAGCATAGCAGTGAGCGTTTTCAATGTTACCCAACAATAACTGCTGCTACAACGCTATCTCGCTACTCATTTGTCAAACTTCAAAATTGGTCCTTTATATCATTCAACGAAACCTAACAACTGATACCGAAACTTTTGTATCAAATAGATTAGTTTGTATTTACGACAATGTGTCACACACAAGTATTTTAATTAAAAAACTTTATCAACATACATACAGTAATAGATATAATATCGGGCAGCCCGCATCTGGTGCCGACCGCACACCGCAAGGCTTACAGCCGCGTCGGCCAGCCGGCCATTCCCTGGCTACCAAACTTACTTGCGGCCGTACCGGTGGCTTTCTATTCAACAAACTGTCGGACGCAGTAGTTACTGCATATTGCACTCGCATTTTACACTCAAGGAACATCTCCTAGATTCCAATGGCTTTTTGCCATCGAGGATATAGAAGTTATTGTTTTGTTCACTGCAAACAATAAACAGCTTTCTCTCTGTGGAACATAAAAGGACAAGGACACAAAGTCAAAAGTAGGTATTAAAACCAAAAGTCCGTTATTTCAATTAACTGTCTAATCTCGCTTAAGACATTTAAATTAATTGGCCAATAGAATTCAACGTTCAATAATTAAGATTCGACATCAGACTTTGATCACACGGAGGTAGGTTAAATCATCAGGGGCGTTATTTTGTGTGCTGACAACAATGTTTTGCCATGGTAAACATTCATATTAGAAGATGTGTTGAAGGGGTGAATGATATCGCTGATATCGTGAACCTCTCCCTAAGTTCCTAAGATGGCGATCGGGGTTAGGAATATAATGTTGAGCAATCCTGCGAAACAGGGGATTATTGACCAAACCGACACCCAGGGCGAATGCAGTGCTCCTGAACAAACCATGTCCTATTATGTTGGAGTGTCCAAAGTGCCCATACCGCTACACCTCTGAGGACCTAAAAACGTTACTTAGGCCACGATTAAACGTGGCCACCTACTAGGCCCAACTCATAAAACGTAATATATGTTTTTTTTTTACTTTTGTCATCAACCCGAAAAAAAGAAGACTTGGAACGGTCACCTTCTTGAAAAAAAAAATACATTTCCATGTTCAGAGGAAGTCTTTCAGCTAATATTTAAAATGTACTTACAGTTTTATCGCTTCCTAGTCATCTACTACATTTAAAGGCGGTATTGCAGAAGCCTGAAAGCAATTTGCGAGAACACATCGGTTCATGATTCAGGGTTATCTACCCGTGCTTGCTCTGGGGAAATGTTTAGCAAATTCTGTTGCGCTGGCTTGATTAATTTTGAAGATGCTGAGCTGTGAGTTTGATTCTTGTTGTAGTTTTGGATTTGGGTAGAGGTGTACTGTATGTATATAATAATAATAATACCCCTTTATTCTGAATTGTTTTAAGTTAGACTATGTCCCTCAATTCAGCATGCCTCTTGGCAAAGGCCTGCTCTAGCAATTTCCATTGTATTCTATCACGAGCCACTCTTCTCTAGTTAGTGAGGGTGCGAAGAGGAGAGGGAGGAGTGTGGTTAAATATATAGGTATAAATATATTAATAACGTACCTGCGACTCGCCCCTACTTCGAACAGTTTATGACTTGACAAAACATCCAGATATCTTTGTTATTTTTTTTCTTTCCATGTTATTGTATTATATTATATAAGTAAAACTTTCACTGCATCCAATCCGTTGCGTAGTTCAGAAGAACAATGCGGTCACACAGACAGAAACGTAAAGCGACTTAATTTTTTTTATATTTACGTATACTTAAGTACAGACGCCAGCACATCAAGCTACTACAATCTGGCAAATTTCTTTAACATATTTTCAACTTTATTGCTAACACATAAGGTTCAAAGTTGATTAGGAAAATTTGACAGTTTCGGGTAGCTTGATATGCTGGCGTCTGTACTATGATTTGCCTAGTTTCACGTAAGTACTAGTCCCCAATAGAAAGGTCAATACGTTCGTTATTTCCCAGATGACGCTCAGATATTAAGTCCTACCATGCAATAGGGGTGCTCTTATTGCCAATCATTGGGCACCAGTCCAAAATCGGTCTGGGTAATTACTGAGAATTCCCAAACAAAACGCCAAAAAACATTAAAACCCAAGACCTCTACTAATGACGCTCTATAAAGAGTTTTGAACTTTCTAATTAACCAAACAAAACCGCGCCCAAACTAGGAAGAACTGACTCAAGAATGGCTGTTGAAAACACAAAGAACTTTTGATTCGGTTTATCTACTAAATACCGACGGTCCTAAAGGCAATCCAAGTTTTAATGTCGGGATATTCCAATAATTTATATTAAACCCGAAACTAGTGAGACGGGTTCGATTGGGAACCAATAACTTGGAATTCAGTCTACGATAAAGTGAAGCTCAAACTATACCTTAAGTGGTACTTTTACCCTACTTATAATAAAAAACATAGGGTATTGAATCTGGTATTTTCTTTCAGTAACTTATTATTTGCGCTCATTTGATGATTTGAACATAACCAAGGTGTTCTAACGATTATGTGCATTGTTTTGTTTAAGAGTCCCGTACCGAAAGGGTGTTATAGGGGTACTATTACTAAGCCTCCGCTATCCGTCCGCCCGTCCGTCTGTCTGTCAGCGGCTGTATCTCATAAACAACGGTTTATGAGATACAGCCGCTGACAGACAGACGGACGGGCGGACGGATAGCGGAGGCTTAGTATTGTGTATTTAGACAGTTTTCACAGAGTACTCTCCCGTGTGAATATTATTGAATAGAAATACACATTTATTGCGAGTCCAAGTCGCACTTGGCTGGTTTTTTTATACATACGTCTTCCTGGGACTGGGCAGAACATGTCTGCCGCATGCCGGATAAACTGTGGGCCCAAATAGCGCAGAATTGTTGCCCTGAGACAGTGAGGCGGGGTCGCGGCAGACCACGTAGGAGATGGCGGGACGAGCTGGATACGTTCCGCCAAAACTGGAAGGAGGACGCGCGGGCTCGCGAAAGATGGAAGGAGTGGAGGGAGGCCTTTGCCCAGGAGTGGGACAGAGCAGCCTAGAAAAGAAAAACGTCTTCCTGTCAAGCATGTAATAGGTACATAGATATGTACATATATAAGTTTAATTCAAAAATATTTTATGTTTTACAAACACTAATTCACAACTTCTAAAATACCTCATTTCTAACATGCGTTCAATAATTAACAAAGCACTTTCATGCTATTTATGAATTCAAGATAGCCTAGTTTAGAAATTGGTATATTTAAGTAGGTACATACTACATATTTATTCATGTAGAAATTGGTACATTTAAGTAGGTACATACTACATATTTATTCATGTGGAAATTGGTACATTTAAGTAGGTACATACTACATATTTATTCATGTAGAAATTGGTACATTTAAGTAGGTACATACTACATATTTATTCATGTAGAAATTAAGTTAAATATTTAACGTGATTCGGTTTCCCTTCAAAAAGCTTTCAGGAAAGTCGACGACTGACTGAGAAGTTTAATGAGTAGGTAATTTGAAGTTTGTTTTTAAGTGGACTCTTAAAACTAGGACCGAGTTTTCAAAAGAACCTAGTTTTTCTAGCATCTTTGTCAATATGACGGGCGCGTCGAACTGTAAAGGACCAATAGTTTTCTACAAGGACCAGAGTAATTTGCCAGGAAACGTACTAATACAAAATGCATTTAAGAGGGTTTCTAGGTCGTTCTCTAATACTTATTTATTTAAATTATGTACAAGCTTATTAAATACCAACTTAAGTACGTAACGTAATTAATTTGTTTACATATTTTGGAGGAAAAATAAAAATACATAAAATTAATTAGTTTAATATTTTCCTCCTCAAGTAAGACATTTTCATGATAATAAACATTTCTCGGAATAATTTAGAAGTATTTCAGAATATGTATAAATGTTCACGTTTTCTTCTTTCTCAAAATAAAACGAAAAGTATGATACATAGAGCAGACATATACCTTATATACGAGCTCCTTAATGTATGTAACAGGCAATTTTACCTTAAGTTGAAAAATACTGCGATATTTTATTCCCAAAAGGAAAAAGTTAAAAGTGAATAATAATAAAACGTCCGAACATTTCTACGCTGACAGGTAAAAGTTTTTGTTATAAACTCGACCTTATAGGTATTGAGTTTCATTTGTTAAAATTATGTTTTTCTGTAACTTTATGAAAATGTTGTTTTGTTTAAAAAAGTATTTTGTTAACGTCAAGCCTAATTTATTGTAGGAATAAGATAAATTTTAAATGTTTTTATTTCTGTAAGGGCTGATTTTTCAATCGACAGATAATTTTTATTCATGGAATAAAATTGACGTGTGACAGTTTTTGTATGGAAGAACTGTCAAAATTTCAAAATTATTCCTCCGATAAAATTATCTGGTGTTGGAAAAATCAACCCTAGTAGGTTTTCTATTTCTACTTTTAAACGTCAATTATATTTTTAAACTAGATGAGGTCGGTGTATCCTATCTGACTACTCTGAGAAGGAAGGCCGAAACAAACTCAGAGGTTACAGTCTCTTTTAAAGTCCAGACATAATCTTATTCAGATCATGGTAAGACCATCAGTCTTTCTATCTGACGATAGAAAGACTGAAAAGTAACATAATACAACAATATAGATTGGCTGTTTAAATAAATATATTATTATAAATGCTTCTCCAGCAAGCCTCTGTGTTGTAGACCTCTGCGTTCCGCCTTTAAACTGTTTAGTAGCTTATCTGCAAGCTACTCGAGTAATTTCTTAAACTCACAAGGAAGCAACTACCTTTGCAGCAATCACTAAAAAAACTCATGTAAGTGAAGATAAAAGGAAAAAACAGTGAGAAAAGGGAAGAATTTCTGAAGAGCCCCACTTAAAGGGGCTCTGCCAGAACTTTATAAATCCAATGACAAAGAAAGCTTTGATCTTTGCGAATGAGAATTTGTCGTGTGCAACGCAACACTCTATAATTTTATGGTTTATTTTATTGTATTGTTAGATCTTGTGTTTGTATTGTTGTTGCTTTTTGTGCGAATAAAGCTTGTATTTTTATTCTGCGGGAAGGTAAACTTTACTGCCTCACCACACTGACGATTATTAGTCGAGAGAACGCGTTCCTGACACCTGTCAGTGCGACAATTCTAGTAACTAATAAAGATCAAATTTGCAAAACACATATTCGTTATATTCGTTTATATGAAATTGATGGGTGGCAAGAACGGATTCTCTCGACGGCTGGACTATGTACATGACGAGTAAGAAAATAAAAAAAAGAACCAGTCAAGTGCTAGTCGGACTCGCGCACCGAGGGCTCCGTACTTTGTAGGTATGTAAATAGTTCTGTTTTTTTTTTGTAATATAACCACAATTTTACGGTTTTCTGATTTTTTCCTTTACTTGTGCTACATGACATTGCTTCTAGCCAAATTCATGATTCTAGTTCAACGGAAGTACCCTATAGGTTCTGATTTCGGAACATAAACGCCCGTATCTTTTGATTACGTTGACTTAGAAGTTTGATTTTAATGCTTCAAGGGATTGCAGCCCTGAGTATGTGATATTAATTTCAACTTGATAACTCCACGCGTTCCTGAGAAAAAGGGTCTTGACTGATGGACAGACAAACGGACAACGAAGGGATCTTATAAAGGTTCCGTTTTTCCTTTTGAGGTACGGAACCCTAAAACATGGATGACAATCTCACTTGTAAAATATATTACGATTATAAAATGGCCACAATGACTATTGAATCCTTCGTATTTGCATTCATCAGCTTTCATTTACAATTATGTAAGAATTCGTGGTCCTTTCGGTCCTTAAGTAACTACAAAACGTGACACGCTGTCCTAAAATTGAAAAAAAATGTGTTCTCCCAGAAACAGTAACATAGTTAAATAAAGAAAAATACCACCACAAATAATAACATAAAATGAATTACAAAAACACTGGCAGCACGGAATATCCGTGATCTATACAACATCGTGTTTATGTTCTAACTATGATGAATTCGTTTAATAAGCGGCCGCTTGCGGAGGCACGCGCGCTCGCCTCCAAGCCTCCGTGCATCGCTCGGCGCTGAGAAATGACGGACGATCTTGGAACACTACCAGATATCGCTTCAAACACTTTTCACTGGCGAATGTTATATTAATTTACGGAACACTGAGGCTCTAGCATGAACGCGTGATGTAAACGTAAAGTAAATTCGAACGATTTTTTCGATCGAAAATGCTACTATCCTATAGCATTTTGGTTAAAATTTTTGTACCCCGCACAATTAGTAGCATCCATAGCTATGAATAAAGTCTTAAAACAAAGTAAATACGAAACGAATACACCATTTTAAAATCATAAGAATTCACGTTACGTTTACTCCGCGCGGTCGTAGTAGGGCCACTGGCTCTATGTGGCTTGCAAACCATTTGTATAAATTTGAATAAAGTTCAAACTAAGTTTACGTCATTAAACACTAAACAATCTGTAAAAGCAAAATCGTAAAAGAAACTAGCAACATTTATAGCTTCCATCTTGATAAAGCAAATTGTGTACTCCGATACTTATAAATTTGTAGTTAATATTATTTGTTATTTGTAGTTAATATTATAGAAAGAGAAATCGAGAACGGTGGCCATTCCAGGAATTTGCAGTGGCAGCGTCGACAAACCTCTTTGAATCATATTTAATAAGAAACAAGTTTTTTTTTCCGGAAAACCCTACCACTCAGAAGATTTTATAATTAGCATAATTTATTAATTAACTCATTCATTTGCGTTTTCTATAAAACTGTCGTCAGTCCTTTTCAAGAATATCAAAGAAACATTGGGTTGTGTAATATGATTGGAAAGGTACCCTTTGATGATTATTTAAATTTTTGCTTGAGACGTATTTTGAAGAGTTAAATATATTTTACATAAAGACGTTCTCGAATAAACAGTTCAAAATACTTTCAGATATAACTTTTGCTTATAAAAAAAAACCTGACACGAAAAATCATATTACCTGTAATCTAGTAATAGGTTTGTTAAGTGTGTTTTTTTTATTATTATTTAAAAAAAATAATTGTTTACTTAACTTTTATAATATTTAACACAAATCAATTATTTACTAGGTACTAAATTAAAGGACTAACATAACTATACAAATAAGTGCAACAACAAAAGGACACTTAAACGTCGAAGTAGGTACTCATTGCATTGCTGTCATTCGGAAACGTGCCCAGTAATTAATTTCCTCTTCATCATTATGGCTTTTCTCGACAACACACTTCGCATTTAGCCTCACAGCACACTATTTTCTGCCTCGCGTGTATTTTCACCGTTTATTCCCCTATCATTTCAACTATATTGGTTTAATCGCCACTAAAAGAGCAATGAATTAACCACTTTCCATATCGATAGGTAAATCGTTTCATATCGATACCGATTTGAACCGAGAACTGATATTCGGGAGCGCATTATGCTAATGACTGTTTGCTTTTGCTCAATAACGCCACTGTTGATGTTCAGTGGAAACAAATGACGACATTATCGGAATACACTAGGTGTTTTCATTGTGCATTTGGGATGGCAGTGATATGGCATTGCTTTACTGCTTTTCTGTTGATATTTTAGACAGATACTCGTAATACACTAGGTTTTGACCAACGTAGCAGTATGTATCTCTTTACAATCACACTACCAAAATACTTTGTTAGGAAAACATTCGAATAAAATAACTTTTATAGTGCGGTTTGAGTGGGCCCGTAGCACAGTTCTTTGACGCGTAGATCTACATACGTTCGTAGGTTGCTCGTAACTACGCCCGTTGCTACGACAATTGCTACGTGAGCGTAGACTACGTTATATCCATCTCCATTTATATTTAGTAGCTTATCTATTTATACGATTTTCATAACTCGTCTAAATAATTTTCATCTAAAAACTTTAGGCGCATACTGTGTCTTGCAATCGCATGTAGCAGTTTCAATAAGATAAGATAATTATTAATACTTACCTACTAGTGCACCATATTATTATTATAAAAGTTCACTCGCATTTTACCCTATAAATCTTGACTAGCAAACATAATCTACTGCGACATGATGATGTCATATTCATCACACAGCCGGACTACTGAAAGCACAACATCGCATACTCCCAAAATTAATTTCAGCCATTTTGCACCAAACATACTATTAAAGTTGACCTCATTCCTTTACGACCTGCCGAACATTAATTACTACATATCAATCAGTTTTAGTGCCGCACCAGCTCTATCGGTTTATCGATACTATGATTTACATCGATCCTATAATCATAAAATACTATAAAAGTTAATACTTTGCCATCAAGGCTTCGATAATGGATGAGCGATTTGGGCCCCTAATGCGAGCGAGTTCCGTCGGACCAACGCGCCGATTGCCTCATTAATATCCGGCCATATGTGTACACAGGCTATATTAGAGTCACGGTACGCCCTCCGATCATTATTAGTGACGCTTTGGTTTGTATTCACTCGATTCGCGATTAAAAATCGATTAATATTTGTCCCGTGCCTATGCTTAATGGGGATATGTGTGAGCGTTTGGAATGCGAGTTCCGACTTTGATTTGATTTTCGAATGCCTGACATTGCGAATCCTCGAATACACCTCCATTACATTCAAAAGTCGCACTTGAGACTACAACAATAAGAATGATTTTAGTATATAATATATAACATATCAATAAATTACGTCTCGTGAGGTAAGAGGTAACTAATGGATCACATCAAGAGGAAGGGAAGTTTCCAGCTGGCTGCTAATAATATCATACTCGATCACTAATGCGCCTACTAAACGTTACTTATAGATAATTATGTTGTTATCGTCTTAGCTGGCTGCTTTGTTGTGGAGCTCGTGGCTAAGTAATAACAGCCGCACGGGTCGATCAAAGGTTAAGCTACACTTGCCGAGGTCAGTCCGTGGATGGATGACCATCCATTACGTACCGAGACTCCTCCTCCACGTTAAGCTGTTGGTCCTGGATGTCATTCATATCTTTGCCAGTCGTTACGGGTTGTCAAAAGCCCAAAAGTCTGACAGTCTGATGGGTTGTGGAGGTTAGATACGCAGTCGCTCCATGTAAAATACTGGTATTCAGCTGCATCCAGTTAGACTGGAAGCCGACTTGACATAATTGGGAACAAGCTAGGCAGATGATTATAGACTGCTTTTCGTTTATTTCAGGGGGGGAGAATACAGAAACTAAAATAAGTATAATGTGCAAGGCTTGTGCATTGCTAAACAAATATTATTTGATATTATTTAACTACCAGGCTGGTACAGTTTGGAACAATATTCATAACAGTAAGTACCACGTTTAATGGTCCACATTTGTTGCCTAACTTTAAACCGCAAAATGGCCAAAGTAAAAGTATAAACAGGGGTTTAAAATTTTGTTTAAAACATTCCTGTGAGGATTCATTTGTACACACTTCAACAAACTACTAATATGTATTACCTAAACGTGAATATATGTTATACCTTTTCATTGTTGGCTTTTAAAAGTAGGTACAACGTATTTAAAGCATAGGATTAATTCGGACACACTTCGCTCTTATAACAGAACTGTAAGAAAGGTTCTGCACTACATCCGATCCGAACTTCAATCCGAATTTGGAATGTTCTAAATTAGGACGGATAGAGTTCGGATCTAGTGCCCAACCCCTTATACAAATAGGACTATGGTCACATCTAGTCGGCATTTCTCGGATTCGGATCATCCGATCCGAATCCGATCCGAATCCGAAGTAGTGCAGAACCGCTGTAACTGTGTGAGCCAAATACTACATATTAATAAAATGTAAAAAATGCTTCCTAATACATTTTCATTGTTAGCTTCTAAAAGTACTGTTTGCCTAATTCCTTAAGCATAGGACATTTGGTTCGAAACGCGTGGGACGCTAATAAGAGCCAAATACCGTCTATGAAAATACATAATATTAAAATAAAATGTCTTCTTTATATTTAACAAGCTTCTGTCCGAGGCGTCGCCCGCGAGGGTGACAGAAATTATACCACGGAAACTTGCTACCGGGACAAAAAGCCTTTGTCCTTCCCCAGGATGCCATTCTTTCTCCTTGCCAAATTTTATCGAAATCCGTTTAGTGGTTTAGGCGTGAAAAGGTAGCATACAGACAGAGTTATTTATAATATTAATATGGACTGAAAGAAATCTTTTTATGTCCGTGGGATGAAATGGACGTCTGACAGTTCTAGTATGGAAAAACTGTTAAAAATTCAAAATTTTTGTTCTCAGGTCAAGATTGATTCTAGTTATATACAAGTTTGGTGAAATTCGCCCTATGTCGGTTAAATATTTTCTATTATAAACTCACATTCATTACTTTTTAACTTACGTGCACCTACACTTGAAACGGTATTGAAGTCCTGTGCCGTGTGAATAAGAAACAGTGGCACTCCGGGAGTGCCGACAGAAGTGAAAACAAAACACAAACAGAATACTTTGTCATCACACACTGACATATCGGATATACATTAAAACCGAGTACATCCCGAGGACAGCCGAACAAATCCGAAGCAGGTATTTTTTTAATCGTCTTATTAACAAAACACGCGCTGTGTCGCTTACGGTAACAGTGGCGCGAGTTCAATGGTTTTATCCCATCTCAAAAAATGCCCAACGCGCCTAAAGAAGTTTTCTCTTCAAAAACTTTTTTTAGGTATGTTAATTGGACTGTTTGAGGCTTTGACTGAGGATAGTAGAAACAGAATATCCCAATCCTGTTTCGCCCGTTTGCGTTCAGTAGGTACCGAAGGGCAAAACGTTAACAGTCCAAAACTAAAACTATGTGCGACACACCCTGTTAGGCTTTATTCGAACATAATATCAAGCGTGAAATTCATATAAAACAGACAAAGACATTTTATGCCTAAGAAACTTATGACTTTCGTACCAAAAGACCACAACGTAAATGTTTCAAAGTTAATCAATCGTGAGTAAGTACAACGTGGCAATACTGCCAGCTTTTTAAGCAGTTTTCCTGCTGACAGCGATGCGTACGATTTTTTGATGCCCTATAATACCGTCCCTCCCTACCCTCTCTTTTTTGTATAGGTACATAATAACGTCCCGACCGATTTCGGTCACGGTAGCCAATCTCAACAGAGATTAACTAGGTATGCAGGAGATAGTGCACAAGTGTGTGTGTCAGGTGCACTCTCTGTTCCTTTACTCTCATAGTCCGATGGGTCTCATTGTTCAATCCGACACGACCGGGGAGAAATCAGGCGCGGGACCAAAGGCTTTACATGCTTTCCGAGGCACGGGGGTATAAAACTGCCAAACTCCTAATGGAAATATTTATTCTTCAATTTTCATGATTGCACCTACCATTGTTTGTCTCTGCATCACCCAAAGGTTGACTGGTAGAAAATGCCTAGGTATATGGCAATAAGTCCGCCTCTGTACATTTTTGTGCTTGAAGTATTAAATTAATAAATAAACCCAATAACACTTTGTTCGACCTAGGAATCGAACAAAGGACCCCACGCTCAGCAGTCGCACTTGCAACCACGAGACCAACGGGACAGTCAATACTTATTATGTAAATGTATTTTACGATGACATAATATCGTGAATTTCTCATCTCTGGTTTTGTTACAAAGTTAAACTTCTGATTCAGATTATCGTTGTGTTCTCAATAATGAAACGTACTTTTACACTCGGAAGCCTAATTAAAACAATGTTTTAATATCCAAAAGCGTTGTTTTCAAATCAGTTCACCTCCAGACTTAAACTCAACCGTCTGGTTGGTTGAACAACAAACCTCTGCTTTGTTTGGACCAATAAACAGTACAGCACACCTACCACGAGGTCTTAACGCGATCCACTTTAGGACCTAAACTGAACTGTTCTTCTAATTCGTACCATGACGTCAGTTTAACGATTCAATTTAGGCCGTGCCATCTGAATACCTACCACGAGCTCTTAACGCTCATTCACTTTCAACGATCCAAATGCCGCTGAGCGTATTGGACATCATGGTACGACTGTGAGCGATCAGTTTAAGAACCTAAACTGAAATGTCTTGCTTTTGAATCGTTTTTAAAAAGATCATGGTAGGCCTCCAGAGTTATTTACACGAACTGAACCGTACTTACATACATTTACGCAAAATTCAAGGAGAATTTCTCGTAAGCAAATTTGAGAAAATACCTATTTTATAATAGTATAGTTTAAAAATACTATACTCGTAACGCCATTACATTTATATATTTTTTGGAGATAATCGCTTTTGAATATTGCGTTAGGTAATTTAACTTTATTTAAGAAAGAGAGGACGAGCGTTTTTTGACACCGTAAAGTCAAGCCTCGCTCTTTCATGACAGCCTCACTGCGGCCGTTACGTGGCGGCTACCGCTAAACCGTAGCTCATGCTTTAGACTGGTGGGTCGAACAACAAGCCTTTGCTTAGGTTAAACCAATAAACCGTCGAAGTACAGAGATATTTACATGAGCCGTAGTATATAATACGTAGGCTGCGTTACTGCACTCCACACGGTGCAAACGACACGGCCACTTTGGACTTGCCAACTTTAAACATGTTGCGTTAGTCACGAGAATGTGTCGGCAGAACTTTGCGGCGCTGAATATATTGCCAGCTTGTTTATTGTAGCTGCTTATTATGTTTCTGTTGCATTAAATTTCAGAGTTTATGTTGTTGGAATAGTGTAGCGTAACGTTATTATGTTCACAAGTTTGCATTGCAATTTGATACAAAATATTGCATGAAATTAGATCTATGTTATTTATTTATCTAGGAACCTATTCATATTTTAAATTTAAGTTACTTTTAAGCTTCAGATAATTTATTCTGGAAAGTTTATGTGTATTATACTAAACTGACACATGACGTAATAAAAAAATCTCGATGTCTTGTCAAGTCGTAAAAAAAACAAAAAAACCGCATTGTTGGTAGAAAATTCATAATCATTGAAAACGACAACGTTTTGGCGACGATAGCACAGTATCCACTAACATTATTAGCTATTGCTATTGTTATTAGCTATTGCTCTTCCTTTAAAACGAATTCCTTAACTCCTTACTATGTAAAGTTACATAAAGAGATGCTGTGAGGTGTGTTCTCCCTGGAAACTCCACATGAAGAGTTAAGTGTTCGAGTTGTATTATATTTATTTTTGTTTCACTTCGAGCTTACCTGAGTACACAGTCTATATAGTTTGCGTTAATTCTGGTGAAATTCTAGTAGTAACATAATAAATTGAACAAAGTAAACCAATTACTTCATCATCATCATCATCATTGAGCTGGATATCTAAGTTTAATTGAAAAGGTATTTCTACTCCTAAGATGTACTACGTAGTTACTTCTAATGTTTTGTGGTGAAGAGTTTGGGCCATAATTGAATGTGCTTTCCTACCGCATTTGTTCATAATCGCATATTCTTTTAGACGTGCCAGCGGCTAGGACTATTCTACTAAAGTTTGCCTCTATGTCACGAGCCGCACGTATTATTAACATACAGTATCGGAAGAATTATTTGGGCAAAACCAGCCCAGATTTATTCAAAAGGCACAATTAATCATTGGAAAAGGTCTGAGGGGCAATTCTCGTAATTTAAAAGAACGTTTACAGTCTGATCTGTCTCAATCTGTCCAAAATACCTCTAATTTCCCTACATTTTGACAAGTTTTTGACATTTTGTTAAAATGTATTTAATGTCATAAGTGAATGGCAAAGTCACCACGTCACCCATCCACGGACCGATATCGGCAAGCGTAGCTTAACTTTCGATCGACCCTTTTTGAATTTCGAACCCTTCTCTGAGAAAATTCAAGTTCTAATTTCAAAAAATAACGGCAAACCCGAGTCTTATTTGTATTTTTTAGGGTTCCGTACCTCAAAAGGAAAAACGGAAGCCTTATAGGATCACTCGTGTGTCTGTCTGTCTGTCCGTCTGTCACAGCCAATTTGCTCCGAATCTTATGGACCGATTAAGTTGAAATTTGGTACACATATGAATCTCTGTGACCCAAAACACAGACGTGTAACGTAAATAAATGAGTTTTGAAAATGGGAGTCATTTTTGAGGGGTAAATAGACAAATAAAAAAAAAAGTTTCGCAATCTGTACCGTGTGACTATATCAAATGAAAGGGCTTACTGTGAGGATCTCAAATATATTTTTTTCATAATTTTAAAGTAAATTGTATTAAAGTTATTTAAGACAATAGACGGAAATTTACCATTCTCCCCCCCTTATCTCCGAAACTACTGAGCCTAAAATTTTGAAAAAAATACAGAAAATAGTTCTATACCTATAGATTACAGGAAAATTAATAAGAAATAGAAAAATAAGAAATGGAGAAATTAATAAGAAGTCTATGATCTTGAAACAACATGGTAAATCTCTCAATATTGTGCGCACAAACTTACATTTTCAGTTGGAATGTATGGGAGAACATGTTTTTCAACTACAATGTTAAGTTTGTTCTTGGGATAAATTCATTCCAACTACGGAACCCTTCATTGTGCGTGGTCCGACACGTACTTGGCCGGTTGAGAATTGAGAACTTTTATAACATTGTCGCAATTTTAATTAGGTACATAGTGCAGCAGGTGATTTTATTTTATTTTTCGTAAAGGGTTAAACAATAGACATTGTGACTTATAACATCGCCTTGGATGATTCTGTAAGTAATTTTGGCTTATATAAATAAATATTGTAACAAACAATGGCACTAAGCTCATTACATGGGACTTAAATGTACTTAACTTGCGAAATATGGGTAATGTAAATTGCGAAATGTGGGTGTAGGTATCTACTACTTATATGTATAGTTGTACACGTCTGCCTGACCCTTCGGTAAATACAGGCATGATATTACGTATGTGTAACAAGCAATGTTTCTTAGACACGAGCGACACGCGGCGACTACAGAGGCAACTGCAACCATCAACGAGTGTCGACGGCAGCCGCCGACTCGCGATGACGGCTGTCTAAATAACATTGGCTCTGTCGTCGACGCGTGTCGCTCGTGTGTATGCACAATAAAATTGAAACCAGTGAAGGCCATTTTATAAAACCTATCGAGGGTAGACGATCTGCAGAGGCTTAGATTAAAGAGAGAGAATTAGAGGCTTCGGTTCGGGTTTAATATGGTTAGTCTCGAATAGAATTATCTGCCGATAAGGCATCGCTTATAGTTTTAAGCCTTTTACTAAGAACTACCACATAAACGCTTTAGGATCCAACCAGATGCGACTGTGTATTAAATTTTATAGCCTTCAGAAACTTTATCTATCTTAGTATCATAAAAATACAACTATACAATTTTTCATACACAGGCGTACATAACCCGAAAACCTCCCTGCAACACGATTTACAATCTCCATCGTTCAGAGGCCGTTTCTTCACAGGACAATTCTTTTCTAAAATTTCCGTAACAAAATAGAAGTCCCTTGGGTTTCCTATAAATCATAGCAGCGTTGATTAAGGATAGTTCGCTCGATGTTCGCGTGAGAAATGCAAGTAATAATCTGAGGATTATGGCTGTCATCTAGTGCAAGATGGCCACATTGCAGCTTTGGAGGCGATCGACTGGAAACGTGATAGCTTGTTGATTTTACATGATGTTACTAATAGCGAACTTAGCTTGCATGTTAGGCGAGGACAGGAATGTAACTCATTCAATGTTTTTGAAAACTTACAATAGCGGGGTAATTGCGTAACACACTAACGGTTAAGTACGAATGGTTTTCATTTTGATATCTCAACAACATTGATTGCGTTAGTTACGTTGCTAAGCAGACACATTTTTCGAAAATACGAAGCAATAATCCTTCTAAATGATTTTTATTACGATTAATAGTGAACTTACGCAAATAAGGTGCTGGATGTTTTCTGTATCATGGGTTTTTCGACATAGCATTGCATTATATTCTATTTTTGGTCTTAAGAGACCAATTTATACTATTCGATCGGTGGTATTTAAAGGTTATTTAATAGTTTTCCGTTTTTTGTGTCAAAATATTAAAAAGAGAAAGTATTACTTACTTAAAATAGATATGTTCTTATTAACTAATTTAAAACATTTACGTAAAAGTAAACATCCATTTAAAATGTTATTTATTCGTTGGCTGTTTATTGCGAACACTTTGTAACAACAAGAATATTAAAATTCGGACAAACGGGAGATATGCGCATAATATGTTGCTTCCATATTCTACTCTTTGCTTGAGCGCGAATTGTTCGCTTCTTTTGTTTGTACTGCACAAACTTCTGTATGTAGGTATGTAGTTTTTACAATATGATAAAAAATTCGTAAGTACCTTCACACACGTGCCCGAGACTTCGTTCGCGTGGACGTTGGAATAAACAATGTCTCTCTTTACTAATTAATTTTCTAAAATAAAAGTAGCCTAATTTACTCCTTAAAGCAGCCAGCCGTTTCGGAGATCAACCAGAACAAACAGCCGGAAAGAGAAAATAGTTTTTCTAAATTATAAGTACCGTGTATATACCTACTTTCATATGCATTTAGTAAACAGCTGTTAGTTTGACATTATAAACGGACACTTCATTTTATTTATTTTTATAATAAATAGAAGATGCTTAAATGGCATACCTGTCCAGAACCGTTTCCTCCGAAAGGTCACGGGAGCCCCCTTCTATGTCCGAAATGTGAATCTGCATCTAGATCTCAGACTCCCCACCATCCAGCAGTTCATGAAACGCCTTTCCAAGCGCTTCTTCGACTCTGCCATAAAGCACCCCAATCCCCTGATTGCGGCGGCCTCCCGCTACACTCCCTCCCGCATAAGTAGGATTCGCCGACCAAGGCATACCCTCACCATCCCCGACGACGCCACTACCCTCCTCCAGGAGAGCAGTAAGGCCACGAGTACTCTCAGTCGACAACACAAAAACAAGCTCAGACATCCGTCCTTCCGTCCTCGCCGCCGAGGCCCGTCGCGACGCCCCGCACCATCACCGTGCCCCCCCCGACCCTTGCTCGAGCCAGCCCGCGCAGCTGAGCCTGTAGTTTTAAATTCGCCCCTAAACACCAATAATAATACCGATCCAGCCTGTCCCTTGCTGTCCTCTTCCAGCGACGCCCTGAGCCGAGGTCCGAACCCCGCAGGGGGTTACCCTTAGCGCTGTCGCTTAGTTTTTAAGTTATTGTATACCCTGGCTGGAGGCCTTAATTCGAGGCATCCACAGGAAAGTCCGGTTAAGCAGTAGCCATCCTCATAAAGGATGAACTGCGAGATGCCATAGTTTATAAAAAAAAAAATGGCATACCTGTGGCAGTAGTAAGTAATTACAAGTCACTCTTGGGTGTCATAAACTGGACAAATAGGTTAACTAGATGGGTCGATTATTATTTCGGTTTTGTGTTAGCAGACGTTTCCTTGCGTGAGCAATTGTCAAAAGATTGAGAAATCCTACATACATGTAGGAGAGTACAATGATTATTATTAAAGGCTGATAAGGAGAAAACCTATAAAGAATAACTGCATGATATGCAGGTATAAGTTATACTCCGACTTTTAATTAGCTGCAGTAAAATGACATTTCGGACTGCGTTTAGAGATATGCATGTCAAATAAGTTTCGTTTGTTACACTATTCTGTACTAGAAAAACAAGATTTGGTTGATGGCCGTGAAAAAACAAAAATACGCCAATTTCAGTCATTTAAGTAACACATAAGCTGACATTTTACTGCAGCTAATTAAAAGTCCGACTATAGTATAAAGGGTGGCAGGAACACGACGACACACAACCAGAAGGCCAATTGTCGTAATTTAAAACGTTCAAAATCTAGTCGCAGTCTCATCTCAGCGACAAACAAATGTCAAACACTTGTCAAAATGTATGGAAATTAGAGGTATTTTTGACAGATTGAGACAGATCAGACTGTGAATGTTCTTAAAATTACGAGAATTGCCCCTCTGTTACCATGAATTCAGTACATGATTCTGAAACCCCCTGCGTTGAAATTTGACGCCGGTTATTTTTTGTTCATGCTGCTCCATTTTGACCGAGTAGGTATTGCACTTTTTTTGATGAAACAGGTGATTTTTTGTTTGCTATCCAACAGAAAATTTATACGCTACTATTGTGCTGAATTCATGGTTACAGCTTACGCGTCGATGCCCCTATGGCACCTTGATTTATAATCATCAATCCGAAGACTATAAAAACTTAACTACCAACAGTAACTAACTGTAAATGAGTCGCTATGATGCTGTAATGATTGTATAATGAAAGCGATTTCATTATACAATTTTATTTAAAGTAAAAGGAATTCAGTGATTTTAGTGTGCGAACACTAAATTCACTGAATTCATTTTACTTTTAAGTGTGGAGTAAAGGTTCAATGTAGGTAACACATTCAAAATCAATTTTACTCCACACCGAGATTTTTAATCTAACAGTGGCTTGTAGCAGGTTTTTACAAGCGAAGTCATCATTCTGTCATAAGTTATCTTTTCCATTAACTTTTGGTTGGTAGCGCAAGTGCGCTCGAAATGAGAAATGAAATGCTATTAATTTTCAGTTAGCACAACTAGCTGCCATATTACCTTTGAATGTTTTTGCGGTACAAAACCACAATGAAAGAGTAAACGATAAGAAGTTTTAACGAATATTTTGGCAATTTAAAGCATTTTAGGTAGAAAATATCATCATTTCAGCCGAAAGACGTCTACTGCTGGACATAGGCCTCCCCCAAGCATCACCACTTCGATCGGTTCTGTGCTTCTCATATCAGATCGATTCCTGCTGCCTTTACAAGGTCGCCGGTCCAACCTGTGGGAGGCCTTCTAACGCTACGTCTTCCGGACTCCTTTACGCGGTTGCCACTCCAGAACCTTTCGGCCCCATTGGCCATCTGTTCTGTGAGCAATGTGCCCTTCCCCCTGCCTTCTTCGAGTTATGTCTGTTACCTTGGTTCTCTTATTTTCTGATTACGATAGAAAAAATGATATGTATTGATTGATTTCCATGTTTTAAACTAGCTTCGTCGTCGATTTTGGTATTCTCATTCCTTTGCTTCTTCTATTAATAGGGCTGTCTAACAGTAATTAAAATCAGATTTCAAAAATCTTTTTGCATTTGATAGCTCAGTTCTTGAGGAAGGTTATAGGCTATTTAACATCACTCTACGATCCTTAGGAGCCGAGCAAAAAGATAAAAAAACCGTCCAAGTGCGAGCTGGACTCGGGCACGAAGGGTTCCGTACCTTTGTCTATAAAATAGGCAAAAAATCATGTCTGTTGGATGGGAGGCCCCCCAAAAATATTTGTTTTATTTTAATTTAATTATTTATTTTAAAGTAAATATATAACTAAATATACTGTGAATATTTCAAGCGTCTACCTGTTGCCGTTATCAATATCGAGCAAAAACGAGCAAAAAAAATCACGTTTGTTGTATGGGAGCCCCCTTTAAATGTTTATTTTAATCTGTTTTTAAAAAAAATTGCGGCAACAGAAATACCTCATCTGTGAAAATTTCAACTGTCTAACTATCACGGTTCATGAGATACCTACAGCCTGGTGACAGAAGGACAGACGAACAACAGAGTCTTAGTCTTTGGGTACGGAACCCTAACAAGTCAGAAAAAACGCCAAACGAAACGAAATACTTTACCTACAAATAATCCGATTTCTTTTAAATTAAACTGCGGGTGAAACTGCAGGTCAAAGCTAGTAATATACAACAGAGTTAGCTGTATTCTACCTGATACTACAGATAACCTGTACGTATTGAATTGTTGTTTCGGCAAACTTGCGTTGTTTGGGTAACCTAGGGCTCTCTCCCACCTGACTACTTTTGAAACAAGGTAAAAGGTCATGTTATTTTTTAAAGTCCTTGTATTTATTTCATTTACATCTGTAACCTCAGGCCCTGTGTTCAAACTTTATTTGGCCCTTGTGTATCCAAGGACCTTAGGGCCTGTTTCTCAGACGAAAATAAACATAAATCTCTGATTGTATTATAATCTTTGATTAAACGTGCTTTGAGTATCTTACAGTGAAATGTGTCACAATAACGGGCCATAGCTACATGCTTCAAATCTCAGGCGATGCTCTGACTACCAACAAAATTGTTTTTGGAACGAAGTTCTTATATGGAGCTAAAAAAAGAGAGAGATATATATATAGTTTACATGGTTTTCGAGGGTGCTGAACTCGAAGCCGATAGTAAGGTTAAAATTAAAATTCAAGAGGGCGGGTGCTATCTTGGATTTTCCTGCCGGGGTTCCTCCGAATTCACACGTTTTTTTATTTTAAAATTGTAATACAGGATGTCAAGTAATTTAGATTAATAAAGAGTTTAACGTCTTATCTACAGTGCTCGTACGAGTTTATTATTTAAAGAATTAAATTACTAGTCTTACTTATAAGCATAACATCGTATTTTTAATTAGATACTCTAAAGCTGTAGGTTTTTTAATTGAAAATCAATAAGAAGGATAACAGAAAACAATTTAAAAAACAGTAATTTTCCTCAGGCTTCGATACAAATGAACTGTCAGTATTACCTACAGTAGGTTACCTGCAATGTCTTTTTATCCATAGTAATAAGTGATACTATCCATTACCACATCGGGAAGTAGCACGTGTGGTTGAAATGAGAAATGAATAGCTATTAATTCTTCTTCTAGCACTTACATAAGTGGATTTTCGCGGCGTTGAGCCACAATGGATTGGATTTCGTCGCGTACAATGTACTTTGTGCAGTTTTTCCATTTCACTAACATAAAATACACTTGTATGGTGAAGTGATTGAGTGTAGTTTTCAGTTAACTAAACTTATTGGAGACTAGCTGTGCCCGCGACTTCGTTCGCGTGGATGTCGGAAAACAACAGGTAATGTGTCGCTTAGGAAAGGTGTAATTGCCACTCCTTCATTGAAAAGGAAGAATCATCAGATCTTGCCTGGTAACGCTTTCCTTACCTAGGGTTCGCTACCACGGCCCTTTCGACTGCAATCACTGCGTCTTCATGGTTCATAATGACAATGCGACAAAGTGTCACTTTGATTTTTGAGAATAAATTAAAATAAAAGCGCCTGCTCGAGGCTGATTATCTAACCAAACAGCCATTTTATTTTGCGTCCGTCTTAGAATACCAACTTGTAAAATCATATCACCATTTTATCTAAAGTATATCTGAGATTAGTAGGTGAAGTTTGAAGTTAGTTTTCTAAGTCTTGGTTTCTTCTCTGTGGTAAATTTAGAATTTCTTAACTTGGTATTGAAGATATCATACATACCTACCAATATTATGCCTTATAAAGCATCGAGATATCTAGATGATAAAAGGAAGAATACATGGCATTAATGGTAAGAGCTTCTACATAAACTTGCCCGTGTAAAAAGCAACCCATTAAACTTTGGTTATATTTGACACCGGCCGCCATTTAAACTACGAAGATGAAACCCATGAAAACTTTAGACATGCTTTTGATTTAGACCTTATACAGCCGAAAACCAGAAAAAAAATTGTAAATATAATTACAAAAAAATATACTTAACCGACTTCCATAAAAAACCCTAGAAAGTGCAAAATAACCTTAGTTTGGGAAGACGTTGCGCGTTGGCAAGAAATTACAGACTTCTGAAACCAAAGGTCTATTGCACTTTGAAGTGTGTTTTTAAGTGGGTGTATTTTATTTTATTTCACACAAAGTCGTGTAAGTTTATATTGAAAACCATGAAAACGACACACATGATAAAAAAAGAAAAAGAAAATTGCAGCCGCCATCTTCGATTTTCATTTTGACGTCACAATCGGCTTCAGCACTCTCGAAAACCATGAAAACGACACACACTACGAATTTTTCGATTTGCAGCCGCCATCTTGGACTTTCATTTTAGCCAGTACTGAAACGGTTTACCAACAGTCGATTGGTCCATGAACCGTTGGTCAACACCATTAACTTTTCATCCTAAGGACTTGTGACCCACGAACGTTTCCCCAACAGAACTCTACGTCAGTGAATGCTTAACCAACAGAATGTTTTGACCAATAACTTTTCACCCAAAGAACATTTGACCCATGTCAAATAGAACTAAGGATGCAAGGGCGAGCGAAGCGAGCTCGGGACTTGGGGCACCCCGACTCGGACAGGTAGGGTTCGAAGGGATGATGGCGGCTCAAGTGAGCGAGCAAAGCGAGCGAAGGGCACCCCGTGGTTAGGCTTGGTTAGGTTACTTTATACCCTTTTCACAGAAATAAAGGACTACGTCTTATTATTATTTTACTTTCATCTTTCCCGGCGTCTGTTGGCCTTGTTCTTTGGGTGAAAAGTTATTGGTCAAAACATTCTGTGGGTAAAGCATTCACTGACGTAGAGTTATGTTGGCAAAACGTTCGTGGGTGAAAAGTCCTTTGGAAAAAAGTTAATGGTTTAAAGATAATGTTCACCAACGGTTCATGAGCCAATCGACGGTGGGTAAGCCGTTACAGTTTCATTTTAACCTCACTATTGGCTTCAGCACTCTCAAAAACCAATAAAACGAAACCCATAAAAAAAAATTGCAACCTCCGTCTTGGATTTTCGTTTTGACCTGCCTATCGGCTTCAGCACCTTTGAAATCTATGAAAACGACATCCATGACAAAAAATCAAAACAAAATTGCAGCCGCCATCTTGGATTTTCATTTTGACCTGACTATCGGCTTCAGCACCCTCGAAAAGTATCAAAACGACACCCATGATAAAACATTAAAAAAAAATGGAGCCGCCATCTTGGGTTTTCATTTTGACCTGACTATCGACTTCAGCACCCTCAAAAACCATGAAAACGACAAACATGATAAAAAAAATTGCAGCCACCATCTTGGATTTTCATTTTGACCTGACTATCGACTTCAGCACCCTCGAAAACCATGAAAACGACACCCATGACGAAAAAGTTAAAAATTTAGGCAACCGCCATCTTTGATTTTCTTTTTGACCTTACTTACCGGGGTCAGGATCCTCGGAAACCATGAAAAATAGCTCTCTCTCTCTGTGTGTGTGTCTCTATCTACCTATTACTTTGAAAAATGAAGCATAACGCTTTTTCGTTATTTGACGATTTCTCCCTTAGAAGTAACTCCTACCGCAAGCTCCATATAAGAACTTCGTTAAAAAACGCTCTGCGTTACTCAACTTTCTATATCAATAATTATCTAACTTCTCTATCGCTCAGAACACCACATTATTATTATTATCTTACATTATCCTCAATTTTTTTTTAAAATTATTTTATCGCCACAGGCGCCACTAAATAAACCATCAATGGTAAGCGATTTCGTTTAATATTATAATCATTATCATTACTTTTTAAAATAACATAGACATAAGTAGGTATCTGTGTTATTTCGTCATTTAAGTAAGCATAAACTAATAGGACGTGATTATTCACATCTCAACAACAATATGTTTTCGTTAGTAGGTACTATATCGCGCCAATAGATGTCGTTACGTGTTACTAAAAAACGTAAAAAGTTGTTCTAGAATACTTTAAATTGATTATATCTTTTGATAGAGTGAACCGATTGCGATGAAATAAAAACTAATCACTGCTCCGAGTTCTTCACCATATTTGAGTATAAAAAGTAACCGTATTGGTTTGGTACTTTTTACGTTGACCCTGTTCAAATCAATAATCTGTCACATCCAAACAGACAAACAGACAAACCGACAAACCGACAAACAGACAAACAGACAAAAATTCAAAAAATTGATGAAATGGCATCTGTTGGTTATCCTTTAACACCCCAACTATTTTTTTTGGAAATATTTTCAATGTACAGAAACGTCTCGTCTACAGATTTATTATATGTATAGAAGATAGAATAGAAGAAGAAGATAGATAGATATAGATATAGATATTATGTCTTCAGAAAACGTCAAAGAAAAGATTCTAACCTTTTTAACGGTTTAGGTAAATAGCTAGTATTTACCTAAACTCGACAGATTTAGCAACGTTTTTAAGCAGTTTTTACGATGGCGACGTCTGGAGATTTTCTAAAAAGCTTTAGTTTAATGAGCAGTATCTCTAATGATGTACCAGATACCTACCACCTAGGTCGTTAGCGAAGAGGGAGGGGGATTTCTTTAGATTTTTTTTCATCGTCTTATATTTTCTTAAAACGTGTTGGCATACGCTTACACGCTTACTTTCCACCTCCACACAAAATCCAAAGTCGCTTTTGTAAGAACCTAAGAGGTGATCATCACCGCGCTTAAAAACATAATGTTTTCTAATATTAAAATCAACTTCGAGAAGGTTTTGTCATCCGGTGACCGCAAACACAACTGCTGAGCGTGGAGGTGTTAGATCAAAGTCAAGCAAAGTGTTTGTTAGGTTTTTCTGTTTTTTTTTTTTTGGCTCAAAACTGGCAAAAGGTGTGTGTAGGTAGGTATCTACTATACATCTCCGCACACCTCTTCCAGGAATACTGTCGCAATAAAGCTCAACTGTCACTAATGAGACACAATAACTTTTTTTATTGTTATAAATAAAATTTTGATTTTCCCTCTGTTGAGAGGGGTTAATGTTTTCCTATAAAGTAAACTCTCAGCTAAATCCAATGGGAAGCTAAAAATAGGCTTTCCCGGTGTTATTGTATCACTTTAGCAGACATTATGGGTGTTTCGCGAGAATCGTTTACTGCCGGTAGATTTACGGGCGCCGTATAAAAAGTTGCGATGTTTGGACACACCTGGTGCTCGGGAGCCGCTCATAAACTGATCATGCGGGGTGGTTTGTTGGGGATCCGGTTGTGTTTTGTTAATTAAGTTGTGTGTTTGTATTGGTTGTTGATTAGGATTTAAGTGGGACATTAACACCACGTTAAAAGTAATCGGCATTTTCCGGGTAATAATGTTTACAAGTTATGTTTAACTAGCAGCGCCCCGCTGTTTCACCCGCATAAGTGTCGATCCCGTGGGAATATCGGGATAAAAAGTCCTATGTGTTAATACTGGTTATAAACAATCTGTGTGCCAAATTTTATCCAAATCCGTTCAGCCGTTTGTGCGTGAAGAAGTAACAAACATACAAACACACTCACAAACTTTCTCCTTTATAATATTATTACTAGCAGCACCTCGTGGTTTCACCCGCATAAGTGTCGATCCCGTGGGAATATCGGGATAAAAAACTATCCTGTGTCCTTTCCCGGGACTCAAACTATCTCTGTACCAAATGTCATCTAAATCGGTTCAGCGGTTTAAGCGTGAAGAGGTAACAGACAGACAGACACACTTTCGCATTTAAAATATTAGTATGGATTATAGTGTGATTAGGCAATAAATAGTGTCTACGATAAACAATATAGGTACTTAGTTGTTGCAAAAGACTTTTTTAGTTAGGTTAAACTCCATTATTTTGTTATATACTTTACTCATTACTTCAAAATGACCTACTTACTCTAAGTATCTGAAAAGTATTAAAAATTGTTGTGTCCTCTTAGTTTTTTTGCGACATAACAATAATTTAATTTTGAAGTTATCACAGGCTGACAACATTTTTCAGAGAAATTTTGTAAAATTCCTAGACTGACGCCTAAGGCTAACTTTATTTAATGAACAAAAACATTTCCACTTTATTATCAGATAATCCGGTGACTTAGTGTTTCTCGTAATTTAAAACGTTCAAAATTTAGTCGCAGTCTCATCTCAGCGACAAACAAAAATGTCAAAAACTTGTCAAAATGTAGGGAAATTAGAGGTATTTTTGACAGATTGAGACTGAGATCAGACTGTGAACGTTTTTAAAATTACGAGAATTGCCCCTCTGGTCCCGATCGTACATGTGGTCCTTCCATTTTTGCGCCCAAACTCCGCTCAAATTAACATCAATGATAATGAATGCGGGCCAGTATTGATCCCGCATTAACCCAGCAATGGGACCCTAGTCTCCCATTCGAGAACATACCGATAAATTGAGATATTTGGCCTGTTGTGAACAAAATTTATGTTCTTTTATTGGGTTTTGTACCGTTTTTCGAACGTTCGTACAGGCGGTAGCACTTTTCGTAACAATGGGTAGGAATTTACGATCCAATGGATGTTATTACTTTGCTCATTAATTTGGACTTGTTTACGCAGAAATACAATTTATAGGCGGGGATACCTTTAGAAGGGCGAAGGCTAAAAGCGTTGTGAGGGATAATAAGCTCTTTGAAAATAAAAATAGCTGTTAATATGAAATGATAGTAAAGTCAAAAGTCACGCTCAACACAGAAAATACCCATTCAACTTGTATTCCTTTTCCGTATTCTCATACATATTTCACCGATATACATACTCGTACGTCAGTAGGTACCTGCCTCCTATCGAATAGAAAGTAACAGGTGCAGATTTGATATTTCAATCTCACATATATTCTGGTCCTTGCATAATGCTCGTCTGTCCTCAAACATGTGGCTGTTTGGGAAAGTTCTCGAATTCTTTTGATAAAATATCTATGGTACGGAGTCTTATGGTATGGAGTCTTATGCGGGATGCGCCAAGGAGCCCGCGAAATACAAATCTACTTAGGTTTTGCAATTTGCAGGTCAGTGTCAGGTTATAATATATGTTGATTAAAATATGATTTGCGAGTTTTGCGACCGTAACAAATATGGCTTTACAGAATTATAATAAGTTAAAACTGGCTTTAAATGACATTTAAGGCCAGTTCCAGGCCAGCAGTTCAAGAGGGTATCTCTAAGAGATACTCTCGGCATTGATGATTTTTAAGAATATAATTCTATAAATAAATATTTGTTATTGCCGCAAATCATATTTTAATCAACATACAACCTGACACTGACCTGTAAATTGCAAAATCCGTAAGAAAATTTGAATTTCGTGGGCCATCCTGGGCTTTCGCCCTAAGGTACGGAGTCTTAAGGTACGGAATGTTACGGTAGTAAATCTCTGTAGCAGCAGCCAGCAGGTGGCCATTTAAGCTGTTTGCTGCCTTTGTTATTAAAAGAACTTACTTAAAAGTCTTACGTAGGTACAAAAAATGGAGATTTGTGAAAGCCACGTGAAAGTGGGCAGCCTTAGGTATAAATTTTCTTTTCAGGCCAGATTAGGACCATCATAAATATTTGAAAAGTTCTTTTAGCTTTTTGTAAGGACCTGAAGCTTGTTTGTTTCTTGTTTGTTGTCCCATTTAAAGTCAGTTACTTACAAAATTTTCCTGTTTTCTTTCATTATATTTCTTAAATTATATTTGAAAATTAAACGTACCTATTACTACTTCAATTCTGAAATTTAATGACGAAAATGACAACATTACAGAAAAGTGAAATCCTAACTTAATATAATAAATGCGAAAGTGTGTTTGTTTGTTTGTTACGCTTTCACGCTAAAGCGGCTGAACGGATTTGGATAAAATTCGACACATGCGTAGACCATGACCTCGAGGAGGACTAAGAATACTTTTTAACCTGGATCGCAAGCGACGTCGCGGGCAACAGTTAATAAAATTAAAGCAGACCCATACGGTAAAAACTTCGAACTTTAATAGATACAATTCACAAGGCAGAATTCAATTGATTAACCACTATTTATTTGCCCATAAACTGTTACCCATAAAGATCGCTATCTCCATTAATTAGAGTTGTTATTCACCTGCGTGTACGTCAGCATAATCAAATTACGTGCACCGGGATCATTGGTCGCGCATCGATTCATATCAATGACTTACATTATAATGACGTAAATTACTCTTGGAGCAGTACATTAAATCAATGGAGTTGATTAAATAACTGGGGAATTAATTACATTTTTATTAAGTGGAATTTAAGTAGTATTAAGTACCTTTAAGGAATGATTGGAGAAATGCAATAAAGTGAAGTTTAATTACACAAATTGATTTCGTATTTTTATCCCGACTTCAAAAAAGGAGGTTCTGTATTTACTTTTATTTATTTATTATGAAACCATTGTCCATTTTTGTTTTTCAATTTTTACACGCCTAAAAAAGAATGTCAGTCTATCGAGTAGGTAGATTTCTGTTTGGAGGATACCTACATCTTTGATCTTTCTATGGCGAAACTAACAATCCAGCTCTAGTGATTATAGATATTGTAAACCTATATAAAAAGTAGACAAAACGGGCTACACACTACACAGCTAGTAGGTACCTATAGTATATAGGGCGGCAGGGAGTGCAAGGACATCGGCGCACAAATTGTATCTATCAGTTCAGCACATGGCATGATTCTAGACCCCCGTCGTAAATAGCGTAGAAATTTCACGCCTGTTATCAACAAAAAAAAGCTGTTTCATCGAAAAGGGCAATTCTTATGAAACCGCATTTTTTATCTAATAACGGACGAAAAATTTCAGAATCATGTACTGAATTCATGCTAACAGATAACCTGTCACTCCCTGCCTCTCTGTATAATTCTTAAAGGCAGATTTAGATACCTAAGTAGGTACCTTAATCCAAAAGCCGTTTCACTTAATTCAGGACCTGCAATGATTATGTATAGTTGCTAATTCATGCAATTCAATATTAGTTCGTTGTTCCATCACTGATTCGGAAACTATGTAGTAGGTACCTACTTAGGACTATTGACTGGAGTCAAAAATTTGGGCCCATTTTTATATTATTCACTGAAGCCAGTTCGTAAATCTTATAAATAACATATTGAAAAGCAATATTTATTTTACAAGTATTACGTGAACTAAGCCACAAAAGACCACATTTTCCAATCTCGAACAAATTTTTCTGCGAATACAAGGACCAAGAATGTTCGCCGGCAAGTAGATAAAGTTATAACTCAATAACTAAATTGTTAGGGGTTGTATCGGCGGCGGCGGCTCATCTTGACCGGATCGCTGGAATCCTCTTTCCCATCTCATATTAGCACTTAGTCAGGTCACTGGCTTCCAATTCGATAGACACTCGTAACAAGGGGCTGTGATAAAGGACCGACGTCTTGTAAGCGATAATTTGTGGACCAGTATTTTGTGAAACATTTGGTCCTTAAAGACCTACAAAAAAAGTAATGTACCGAAGTATATACTTTTTGTCCCGTTACTGTTTGGTGGTTCTCTCTTTTATTGTGCCTTTTTAGTTAAGTGAAAACATTGCGATAGTCACCATTGGTCATCATAATTTGTCATTTAGAAACCGGCCCGAACTGCTGCCCATTCACTTCCATTGCTCTCTTTACTTTATCCAATAAGTTACTTACTGTAGAAATCCTTCAATAGGCAGTGTTACATAGCAACACTATCGGCCTCGGTAGTCTATGATAAAGGAGTTGAATTGTCTATGTTCTGTGTATACGGACGTCCGGTCCTGCCTGAATGAGGTAGCCTGACGATGGCGATGCGGCTAGTTTGGTCACCCAGTCTAAAATCTATTAAATTGTTCTGATTTTCATCAATCGTATTATTGTGTGGTTCATTCTCAAGACAAACCTTACAGGCAGATAATTGTCTGCAGCTGTACCCACCCACTTACGTAGGTTCACCTTACAAAGAAGTTCTCAAGGTATTTATAATTTTTATCAATGGAGGTCAAGAAGGCGCGCTTTACATTGTGTTATCAACACAGTTATCATTAATGTAATTGGCATTGTCAAAACACACGGCTTAAGCCACCTGACCCACCACCGGCGATTAACGAGAAGCGACTAGAACTAGCATTGCTAGCAACTAAAACGATTTGGTGAGCAACGAGCAGCGAGTGAGCGACGGCGACAAGCGATTACTCGCGTATGTATCACGCGTGAGTCTCTCGGCAAGTGCTCTACCCGTGAAGCGAGTGTCACTGAGCGAGTACTCTCTTTGATGGCTTCTGTCTCTGCGACAAACGAATACTCGCCGGCGACTAGATTGATTGTGATCAACTATAAATAATATGTATCTCTTTTACTTACACGGGACCTACAATCTTTTGTACGTGTCTTGATCGAGAAAATCGTTGATAGCTAGTCGCTACCTCTTTAGCGATGAGACAGGTGTCTAAGTAGGTACTGGGTTTCTGTATTTGTTAACATTCCGATAATTCAGACTTGCGACAAGTTTTTGGTTCTACGTAAAGTATTGTGTACCTATGTTTATGTTACTCTAAAATCCGGCTCCGAAAATAAAAGATATATGTTTTAGTCAACGTTTTCTTACGTGTGTAGGTCTATTTATTTTCATTTAAGGGGGATGAGTTGTATTGATGATTTCTATGATTATAATTTTATTTATAAATATGTGTTACGGCCGCGAATCCTATTTTAGATCAACATACAACCTGATACTGACCAGCAAAATTTGAATTTCGCGGGCTACCTTTTCGCATCCCGCTTAAGACTCCGTACCATAAGATATCGTATCAAAAGAATTCGATAATTTTCCCAATTGCCATTGTCGCTTTCGCCTTAAGAGCGTTTACGAGGTACGGCATTTCATACAATACAAACTTTCAAGCGATTGTTTTTCGAAATGAATGAACCGATTTTAATGAAGCTTCATACGCATAAGCAGGCTACAAAGGTCTAAAAAGTTAGCTGAGAACATTTTCGAAATGTCTTATTTAATAAAAGATAACTGGAAATCTTTGTTTCTATGGAAACTAAAAAATCAGTCTAATTTGGCTGTAACACAATTTTTCGAAAAAGTTCTCACCTAACTTTTTAGACCTTTGTCCTGCTTATGCGTATAAAGTTTCATTAAAATCCGTTCATTCATTTCGAAAAACAATCGCTTGAAAGTTTGTATGAAATGCCGTACGGCGTAAACGCTCTTAAATCGACGTTTAAATTACTTTGACTTGAGGTGGTACCGAAACACTTTTTACCTAAATACAGCAAAAAATATATAGCGACTTATTTTTAATGTTGACAGAATAATTTACGGCGTCACCTCTTAGAAAATATTTTCTGAAGAAATTTCTTTAAAAACGAGCACGCCTAATGTAGTTTGAAAGATTTTCAACAAGCTTTCTTCTTTACAGGAATCCCGGGAAAATGAAGATCTGCACGTATTTGCTGTTGAGTTTTTTAGGTAAGTTTATCTTTATTTATCTTTTTGAATAAATATTTAGGTCCTTATGGAAGGAAATATAAATATTGACGGAGGCTGAATTTAGTAAAAACAAAAACAGAAATGGTTGGAAAAAAGGTTTGAATAAAAATCTTTTCGATGTTTTAAATTGATTGTTTATAAACTGAAACTGTTGGCTAGACTGTGTTACCAAGTCATATTCTAAATAAGAGTTTCTTATAATGAAAAAGAAATATGTTCGAATATCCAACATCTTTCACGGACAATTTTATTGGGTACCTATCTATTTTTACATCAGTATTAGGTATATTATATAAAAACTGTAGGTACAGTGAACACATGTTCACGGTGTCCATCGAAGCGGCACTAAACGCTTTATATTTACAGAATTTAGCTTCTGGATATCAATAAATGGAAACAGATCCCATACCACAAATTTGTCATTCGGAATCTAAAACGTAAATGGAACATGAAGCCGAGCTAAACTGGCCAGCTACAAGGTAAATCAAGCTTAAAGTTGAAGTATGCCACATAACTTTATTCCGTTCAATACATTATTCACTTTTCTCGACATATTTTTGCGGAGAGGAGTGGCGAACAGAATTTTGCGAGCAACGAAACGAAGTGAACGTAGTCCTTTGAGATCGCTAAATCTACGGACATAGGTACGTAATAAATATCGACACATTTTTGATTTATTATAGACGCAAATATTGCTGTACAATTTTTTTTCATGTATGTAGGTACCTACTGTAATAGAGGTTATCTGCCGGTAACTGAATGTACTGGTAGACAACAAAGAAGTAAATATGTTTTTTTTTCAACATAAAATACATACACTAATCCAAAGAAGCCAAACCTAGCCCATCATCTGCCTAGCCTTTTCCCAACTATGTTGGGGTCGGCTTCCAGTCTATCCAGATACATCTGAATACCAGTATTTTACAAGGAGCGACTGGCTATCTGACCTTCACAACCCAGTTACTAGGTAATACGATACCCCTTGGTAAGACTGGTTGTCAGATTTTCGGGCTTCTGACGACCCGTAACGACTGTCAAAGATTCACGAATGACAGCCGGGACCAACGGCTTAACGTGCTTTCCGAGGCACAGAGGGTCTTGGTATGTTAAGATAGTCACCCATCCACGGACCAACCGCGGCAAGCGTAGCTTAACCTGATCGATCGACCCGTGCGGCTATTATTACTTAGCCACAAGCACCTCCAAGCCCAAACCTAGCATTCGTTAAATAAAAATAGTGTAACCATAAAGCAATTTTGTTACCTAATAACGTTACAAAACTGTTGAGAAACACGAAAAAAATTATTGAACGGGTTCACTGAAACAGTTACCCAGTTAAATGGTAAATCCCGCATAATACTTTGACCTAACTTTGTTGACCTAGTGATCACAGTTAAAACTATACCTATAACATCCACTTTGATAACTACCACTCTCCACGGGAAATAACAGGAAAATGGTCAGTAAGGGTAAATATAAAGCAATATAAACAAATGAAGTTAGTTTTGAAAGTAGGACAAATGGGAATGTAATTGGAAAAAGTTCTTCTGTCAAACAAATTTCGTAGTTGATACTTATCTACTCTATTATGTATCTACCATTTACCTTAGTATCTTAAAATATAATGCCAATTAAATTGATTTCTTGATATTTACATTATACTCGTATATAAGCTAACATACTAAAGGTCGATTTTTCAACCGACAGATAATTTATATTCGTGAAATAAAATTGACGTCTGACAGATTTTGTATGGAAGAACTGTCAGAAATTCAAAATTACTCTTCGGATAAAATTATCAGGCGTTGGAAAAATCAGCCTTACAATTATAATATGTATTTATATAAAATAAAACAAGGTATAAGAATCATAAGGGCATCCAAAAATTCGTCCGCATCGCTGTCAGCGGGAAAAGGGTCCAAAAGGCTGGCACCATTGCCATGATTGATTGATTGTTGAATAATTGTTATCGCATATACTTTGTGCAAAGATGGTAGCACAGGATGACAAAATCTTTATGATTAAACTGTTTGCAATCACTGGATCTAAGCAATATTCATGAGCTATTATTGCATTAATAATAAAGAAGTAAAATCTATACGTATATACGAGTAGGTAGTGACCGAAAAATATGGTAATATTAAAATTTATAATAAACAAGTTCAGTTAATTAGTCAGTAAAAACAGAAAAGATTGAACTAAACAACGTTCTTAAAGTAGACACAAAACCTCAAAATTATTAGGTAAGAAAGCAGATACTATTCCCGAGGCAATAGTCGAAACCCAGTTACCTATAACGAGTTTGAGAGAAGCACCAAAGGGTTCCTGAGGAGGCAGGCAGTCTTATCTCATTGTGTTTGCGGCTAAAAACCCTTTATATCAATCCGTGAATGTACTTGTGTATGTAGGTTATTGCAACTGAAGTTACATTTGGTAACAGTAACTTAGTTTTGAAACGGCTTAGAGGATACTGTCAGGTACTTTGTGCTTCTAGCTTGTACTATAAATTTGTACTATTTCGTGCTTAAGTAATATTATATCTACAAAGTGCTTTGAATTCCTCTGTTGTCATAGTCTTGGAAACCTTCACAGGAAATTTGTATTGCAGTCAGATTTACGTCTTAAAAAGGAAACGTTTTAAAAACTAATATGTTTAACAGATTTTAGTGCCACTTCCTATAAGTAAGTCACTAATAGAAAAAGGATGGCGTCCATGATGCGCAGAGTGCGTGGGAGCGTCAACGGCATTCTGAAGGTCATCAGTGATAAGTCATGTTGCGCCACTATGGCGCATTGGGTACGTGTGCATGTACCCGGTGGGACAGGGTGAGTGCAACAATATATAAAAAAAAATGTATTACCTACATTTGTTACTTACTAACATAGTTTATGAATGTGTAACGTATTACTAACATTATATGGATCAAGGCCTGAAGTAAAGTATTTTATTTTTTTATGTGGTCCAAAGGGTTATTGTATATCTAGGGCTAACAATAATTATTAACCTTACATATGAAATTGGCGTTTTGTACTCAGCAATATAAAGTAATTTTTTTTTTTGTAAATATATTTAATTAATCAAAGTACGCACCGTTGTTATCTATGCACTTTTGCCATTTCATAGGTAGTTCATTGATGCCGTTACTAAAAAAACCATGGGGGCGAGAATCAATGAACTCTTTGAAGGCGGTTTGGACTGCCGCATCGGAGTTGAATTTTTTTCCTTGTAAGAAGTTGTCCAAATTCCGGAAAAAATGGTAATCTGTTGGAGCAAGTTCCGGGGAGTACGGTGGATGTCGCAGACATTCCAATTGTAGCTCATCTAACTTAGTGGTTGTTTGTTGTGCAGTGTGTGGTCTTGCGTTGTCGTGAAGCAGCAGTAGCCTAGAGCGATTGAACAATCTCGGTTGTTTAGCAGCTAGTTCTTCCTTCATGGTTTGCAGTTGCTGACAATAGATATCTGCCGGAATCGTTTGGCCAGATTTTAGAAAGCTGTACTGAACAACACCGGCGCTAGTCCACTAAACACTCACAAGTAAATTTTTCTGAGTAAATTTTCATTTAGGGCAGGATTTGGCTGGTTCTCCAGGGTTCAGCCATTGCGAGAGCGCTTCCGATTATCGTACAGTACCCACTGTTCATCACAAGTAATGATTCGATTTAAAATCCCTTCATTATTGTGTCGGTTGAGCAAAGTTACACAGCAGTCCACGCGTGTTTGCAATTTCGATTCACTCAATTCATGAGGTACCAATCGTTCAAGTTTTTGTTTCAAGTGGATTAATACAGTTTTATCACTTACCCCGAAGCCTGTAGCTATCTCTGAAGTGCTTTGTGATGGATCCGCTTCCACAATAGCCTTTTTTTTTTTAAGGATGGGAAATCATCAAATGACCCCTCCCGCTCTGGGTGGAGCGGAAGGGAGTGTCAGACTCTTACTGACTAAAACCCATCCGTGATCCTTCCTTAGCCCTTTATATTCCGGGGTAGCGTTAACCCTTTCGGACAATCCCGCTGCCCCGGCAGGCTTCGGCCCTGACGGGCCCCTCCTTATCTGCTGACATCTCTTTGAGGCGCGCGTGGAACACATACGCGCCGTCCGGCACGGGCCTGGTCCTGATCGGACGGCGAGCTACCCATTACTCGCCGTCCGCAGGCCCGCGCCTACGGTGGCCGGGAGTCGTCACGCGGCTCCCGACGCCCGGGGCGTCTACCGCGGCGGCTGGGACGGGCGGCTCTCTCCGCTCTCTCCCTCGCCCATCCCGCCACCTCCTTCGCTAGCACGCATGCATGCTGCTTCGCAGAAGGAGGTGACTGCCTCCCACTCCCTCTCGCCCCGGACCATGGCTTGGACCAGGGCCGGGCGCGAGAGGTCGCCGCCGCTGCCGATCGCCTCTACGAGGACACGGCGGTGCTCTGCCCAAGCGGGGCAGACCTCCACCGTATGCTCCACCGTGTCCTCAGGGCGATCCTCGCAGTGGCGACACCCGGGCGTTTCCTCCCGCCTGATGATGTGCAGGAACCTCCCGAAACATCCGTGTCCGGTGAGGACCTGCGTCAGGCGGTAGGTGAGGGCGCCGTGACGCCTCTCTAGCCACTCCTCAAAGAGGGGCCTTACCGCCGCTATCGCGGCCTGCCCTTCCACAATAGCCTTTAATTCTTAATTTTCCACTTTGGTCTCCGGCCGTTCACGGGGTTGGTTCTGAAGGTCGAAATTTCCAGAACGAAAACGTTGAAACCAAAAAAAATCCATGCTTTCTTTTGCGACACCAGCGCCGTACACATAATTAATCCTTCGAGCTGTTTCTGCAGCACTGGTGCCACGGTAGAACTCGTACTCTTAAATATACCGATATTTAATGTTTTCCATTGTGCGGTAATAAGCGACGCTAAAGAAAAAATAATGAGGAAAAAACAAATGAATGACTGTTTTCAAAACTCAAATGTACCAGCTAAATGAATTTGTAATTCTTAACCAAAGAGGAGATATTTCAGATCAAAGTGGTCAGTACGACAAAACGCTAATTTCATATGTAAGGACCTAATATTTATGTGGGTTCCTACTCAAAGGCTTTCTCCAGCCCTTATCCCAATTTATTTGGGGTCAGCGCAACACGTCTATTTCTTCCAACTTCTCTATTAGTCGTCATCTCGGTAGTCACCCCCTTTCTATTACCATATCATCATTCACACAGTTCATCCATCGCTTCTTTCCCCTACTCAGCTATCGACATTCATACGCAAAACTTTCCTTACGACATTTCCTTCATTCCTAAAACCAACAATGAACTATTGATTTTTTTTAATGGAAATAGATATCGTAGGATGATATAACAGTATCATGTTCAACATAACTATTCAGAATTGAGGACAGCGTGGGCCTTCTATTAGGTAGGTACCATTGATATACGATCAAAGGTCAAAATAACATTGTTGACGAAAAGTCTATATTTATCGCACTACACACACATAGTGACATATTATTGGATATCGGATATCCGTTCTAAATACCCCTCAAAATAGAAAAGGTAATTCACGAGGTGGTGGTGTTAAACATATTATTATAATTCAGGTTGAACGGACGGACGGTAGTGAATTGTATAGATAGATTTTATCTACTTAGACTGAGTTGGAAGTTGAACTAGATATACGATCTAGATCTAACCAATTAAGGAATGGATTCGTGCGAATTACTGCTCAAATTGAGCCTGGAGTCAATATGTTAGATGCAAATGTTACGTCAGTTGCCTCTAAGTACTAACCCCCTTACTAATAAACGTTGTATAGCGTCTGTATAGTTAGGTACACAACGCTTTGTTTAACTATTCATCTGATATAATGCGATTATTAGTAAGGGGGTTAGTATACAAGGTAGCAGGGACATCGACGCGCAACTTGTTGTTACCTTGGATTCAGTCAGCACATGATTCTGAAACCACCGTAGATAATTTTCACCGGTTATTAAAAAAAATAAATGCTGTTCCAATTTGACCGCGTACTTTCTATGAAATAGCTCTTTTTTTAGGGCTAAAGTAGAGGTCAATCATGTGCTGAATTCATAGATTTCCATGTAGATAAACATTTTACCTCTTTATAATATTAGTTTACATTTTCGTAAGGTGTGCTACACAGCGTGAAATCTATTGTATCACTTTTGAAACATTCAGATGGATAGCTGTGTTTGTGTCTAGACTAACGACATTTGGGACTATTCGTTTGCGATTTGGAATGTCAGGTTCTGTTCTGAGTTTCATATCGGTGACTATAAATCACAGGATGCATGTTTGCCGTTTGGTTTAACAATATGGCAGTTTTCGTCAAATCGGTTGCGTAATTTTTTATTTATTCGGTTAATTTAGATTTGGTCGACGACGTTTGCGATTAGAGGACGGCAGACCGCAGATGATAGCGGCGTTGCGGTTGACAGTAACCGCAAAACGACAGTGCCGCGCTGGGGTTTAACTCCGAATGTGACGTTACATTTACGACAGCGGCAATTCTTTTATACAGAACTTCGTGAAACTCATTTGTCAAACCACAAATTACGTCTTGTTGCTCTGCGTCTTGTAGTACCCACTCACACCACTACTTATGCCTTCTGCAGTCGCCACTCGACCGCAGCAGCAAGCGGTATTGTCGCTATCTATGGAATCGTTTACAAAATTCATAGAAACTAGAAGCCAGTAGGTAGTTTTGCTACGTTCAGTCATTGCGGTTAGGCGGCAAAGCCACTGCCGTCTGCGGTCTGCCGTCGCAATCAGAATTTTATATTTATTGGCTCCTTGTACATTTAAGTCCTAAACAACGCGTAAAATGTTTGACCTATCTTTTCATCTCAGTATAATAGATGTAAAAGTAATTACAAAAAGGCGGTGGATCTCATTTATTTTGTCCTTCATCCATTCTCAGCGCGTCCCGGTTTTTGGACATTATTCGTTAATTACTTAACATGCAGATTAGGTGCTCGATGTAATATGTACACTTTTTTACATTTAGCGCAACATCAAAACGTTAATGTGAGCCTTTTTGCAGCTTAAATTGAGTAAAAAATTAAATGGTTCAGCTATATCTTGTAACGGTTTCTGCTAAATTTATTTAAATTTGATAATTTATTAACTCATTCTGCAAAATACTTACTCTGTTTTATCCGATGTTGGAAGCTTTGCCGGTCTGTTTTTTAAATTTTATTTACTAAAGGTAACTCATGCTTAAATTCATCCTGTTGTTTTTAAATTGACACGGACATTTTGGTGTTGTATGGGTCAACAACTGTCCTATTTCACCATAGATTATAAACTGTACCTATGTTATTACGACTATACAGTATCTAATCTAATCGAGCACGACCAGTGCGGTAACTGGTACTTAATAGGTCACTCCATCTTTGCGTTTGGTTACCACGAAGCGATTAAGGGATTATAGAAAGTAATGGACGGTATTTGTGACACTACCTGCCCACAGATAACGTAAAGCCATGTTCAATAATTAATAAAGTTAAACTGTAAACCAGCCAGGTCAGGCGAGGTCTGGAGAGGTCAGCTCAGGTCGTTTGAAATGATATTCAGAAATCAATAGAACGAATGTTAAATATAGCTTAACTACTGGGAAGGACCACCGTTGCTAGGCAAGTTTTGTTAACCTTTAAAGTTTTATTTGAGAACTGTAAACCTGAATGATTCTGTTTAATTGTTCTGCGAAGAGGTATGAGTTTTAGGTAGGTAAACACAATTGTAATTCTAAGCTTTAACGTACAGCTAACAAATTTTAGCATACAACTACATAGAAACGTTTTTGAACAAAGTATAACAAATTGCACACCTCTATTTAGCCTTGATATTGAATGCATAACGTACTAAATGTAATATTGTAATTAACAAATAGTGGGGATACATACACGTAGTGTTTGGCACGAGTTGCCCGAACTATCGCGACGCGCTCTGAATGTTGAACAGCGAAGATATTGCAACATCTGGACCACTTCTACCGAAACTGGTACAAATTTTCAATTCCTCTGTACGTTAGTAAACAGAGAGAATAATCTTTGGCGAAACGAATGGCTGGCTCTTGAGACAACATACCAATTTTGTTTCTCACAAAAATTACTGCCGACAAAATTAACTTTTTTTACCTCAGTCAAGATTGCGTGGTTTTAAGGCAAAACTTTCAGCGTAACAAAAAATGCGCTTTGTTAGCCCCCCAGTGTAAACAAAAAATAATCCCCAACTTCCTTGAGACTTTGGTAATTACTTAACAAAAGCACGAACCTTGAACAAGTTGTGACAACCATCCCTAAATGCGTTGCATGGACCTCGCTTCTCGGAGTTATCAGGCCACTTTGCTAGCCATAATGACTGCTTTTGTTATCTTACTTTAAAATAATTCCTATACTTTACTACTTACTTTAAAATGCACTATTTTTTGAAAAAAACGTCGACGCTTAATTTAAAGTTGTTATTCTCGAGAGACACCCGTGAAATAAACAAGGATGAAAAATTACTTTTTCAGTAATTTTTCAGTACGAAAATTTTCCTTGTAGCCCGTGAATCCCTAGTAGCATATTTAAATATTCGAAATCCGCTGGAGAGTGACGCTACTGCCGAGCGGACACGAAATTGACTTAAAATTTAAGGCACTTAGCTAAAAGTTGGGGCAAGTTTGCACAAGTAACTTACCGAACATTGGATCCCGGTGGTTCCGCCACGTGGGGGACTTTACACTTTCCAATAGTTAGACAATGTCACTAACATGCTACATTATTAAGCTAATTGATACTAACATAGTTATTAAGTTTTATTCACTAACAAAATTGTTACTATATTATTATATAAACTATCTATGGGTCTTTGTTACTTAAATATAAATGGTTTTACGAAGTACAGTTCAATAACAGAATAAATAAGAATCTAATCTATCTAGAAAACAGGTGTTTCGACGTGAGTTATTATTATTTGATATAGATAATCTAATAATCCACGTAAATGGATACATAGTTATCTAATCCGTAAATACAACAATTCACCGTATTATCTCGTTCTGAGCCAACGACCACGGACCATTTCAATTATTTGTGTCATCCATCTAAATATACTTAGCCGTTCTTGACAATGAACAAAACAATGATCCCAATAATAGATAGCATGAAATAGACGAAAATTGGATTACATCACAAGCAAATTACAAAGACAAAATAATGTAGTTCCATATGAATGGGACTCGGATAAAAATCCATTAAGAATGTGTCTCAGATGTATTACCGTTTATCATGCTCTGTTTATCACTCTTTCAGTCCATAAATGAGCTATTTTCAGCAATTCCATTTGAGTATTTTCACCTAGGTTAGGTACCTACATTTATTTGTTTGCTTTCCATTCATAAATACGGCTTTCTTTGTAAAGAGTCCTTGTGTACCTACCGTACAAAACTAAATATAAGCGCCAAATATAAAGAGACCTTTAGCATAACACGAAGTAATTCAGTTACGGCGAAAATTTTAAAGTCCGGCCTGTAAACATACAACTACATAGAAAGATTGGGCAGAAAAAATTACTTCAAAGGTAACAGGACAGGACAGGACTTTTTTCGGGAAAAACAGTGAGATGTTTTTTCAAGTTCTTTTGTGTTACTAGAAACATCTGTAGTTAATTATAATGTAATTTGTTGGAAACGACCAGATGGACTCGTGTTTGACCTCCGTTTTAATTTGTTTTGTCTAGACCGGCCCATAATCAGGCTGTTTTCACCAACAATTACTTTTTTTTTTTGGTTTATTTATTTCGGGTTCATATATTATCTTCTGCGATAAAACAATGAGCAATGTTTATAAAAAAAAAAAAAAAAACCATAGGTACTGACCGCCGCGCCGATTGAGCCAAAGAAAATAAAATTTTATTCCAAGGCAATAAGACTCAATTTAATGCACAAAGTTATGCTTGGGTCAACATGATTTTCTTAATAATAATAGCTAGCTTAAAAAAATTAAGTTCTTTAGGTCATTGTATTATGCTTTGTTTTGGTGTGTATGTCATTATGTTACATATTGTGTAAATAGTTAGGTACTGCAGACGTCTTGAATCTGTCGGCAATGCAATAATACGCCAACGACTGGCCTTCTAGCTCTGCGTTTAAAATGAGACTACATTGCTTGTCTAGCTCCTATATTTTTCTCCAGGATCTAAACAAAAGCAGTTCGGCTTACCACATTAAACCTATCTATGTAGCAGTCCTCACTACGGCCCCCCGAGTGCGGTTACTAAACAAGCGCAAACATATCCTACTGTAGCGCAGACATTCTCTAGTCAACTTAGTTTGTCTTTGCTGTTCAATTCTTTGGCTACTGTCTGGTTGGTTTTTGTTTTTCTGCTTTATTTGGTACTTCGAGAAAGTTTTGGCTGAGATAGTGAAATAGTTGTTGGTTTTACCTGTGTCCCTGATTGCGACTTATTATCTTCATAGGCTTTTTTTTGTGTGACTGTTTGAATTTAAAGCTAAATTAAACCTACCTGACATTTATAAGAAAACTATAATCTATGTGAATGTACCTATGTATGTTTAACAATAATAATAATTTAATTTAATATCTATTAAATATCTATTTAATTATTTTTTTTTATTTTCTGATAATATGGGTTTTTGTGTAAAAAATTGTTTGAAATAAATAAATTATATTTTTATTTTTTTATTCTGAATGTTTTATTGAAGATTATTCTCCTACATTTTGTTACTTCTTTTTTATTATTTTTATTTTATTCGTACCTACTCTTTGACCTAATGTTGTGTTTAGCATAATCAGCATAGACTGTTCCCACTGCTGGGACACAGGCCTCCTCTCAGTGAGAGGGAGTGGTTCTAATTTAATTTTGATTTGATTTTATGTATTACCTGTACTAACATAGTTTAAAAAATATTGTACCTGCTAACAAAATATAGAACGTTTTGAATTGAATTGTAGCAGGTATCAGTCAGAGCAGTGCTGGCTCAGTGGTAACGGCCTCGACTTACGAGTTACAGTAGTGTAAATTATTTCATCAATACTGCTCTCAAAACGGCGAAGGAAACATCGCTCGTGAGGAAACCGTCATCTTCTAGGACCAAACATTCGAAGAATTGTGACATCCGTCAACTCGCACTGGGCCCGTGTGATAGAACATCAACAACATCCGCCTCTCACAGAGAGGAGGCCTGTATCCCAGCAGTCGGAACATTTTAGGCTGATTATTCTAGCAATTCGTCTATTTCGTTTTTTTGTGTTAACTCAGTGTTCACTTCCTTCCTAACCGTATCAGCTTTTGGGTCACTGTATAGTATCATTATTTAGTAGGTACTAGCTGCGCCCCGCGGTTTCATCCGCATAAGTTTCGATCCCGTGGAATATCGGCATAAAAATATATGTTATACAAGTATATATAGCCTATATGTTAATCCAGGGTGTCAGCTACTTCCATAAAAAATTGTATCAAAATTGGTCCAGCCGTTTGGGCGTGAAGAAGTAAAAAACATATAAACACACACACACACTTACAAACTTTCGCCTTTATAATATTATTAGTGTGAAGTGTGATATGTATTTGTTAGGCTTTCAAAAACCTTTCGGCATAAAAAGTAGTGATAAAGATTTTTCTTTTCATTAAAACTCTGCCTTGTTTCCGCTACACTAATGAGACGTCAAAGGAAAAATATAAAACAAAAAGCTACCTTATTGCTACTCTCACTACATGATCACGATGTAATACATATTGCAATTTTTACGGTAAAATAGTTTCCGAACATTTATAATAAAGTTCAATAAGAAAAATATCTGCTGGCTCCACGATTTCCCAGATTACCGCAGAACAATATCCTTGTTCCACAGATATATTCTTTCAATTAAACTTACTAACAAACTAATCCAAGCACTGGAATTCCTCTGAACGTGATTTCACCAACGAAGGAACTTTCCAAAGCAATTAGGAATGTTCTATTCCTTCTATTCTATTAAACTTTGATCTCTGAATCTCATGATAAGACAAGTTTAAGTTTATTTAATTTAACACATCGCTTTAACGTCGCTTTTGTGTTTACAATTAAAATTCTTGTCTTCACAATAGAGATTAAATTAAGTTTTGAGCAAAATGTGCTCCGACATTAAAATGTTGTGTAGGAATTTATGTTGACGGAGGTATTCAAAATTATATAGGTAAGTTCTGTTTCTTAATCTTATTATTGACCACCAAAGTCTTACATTAGGTAGGTTCTCATTGTTTTAAATCACTGCTCTCAAAAGCCAATCGTGAGGTAACAGGGATATCTAGAACCAACAATTCGAAGACATTTGTGACATCTACCAACCCGCACTGGGCCTGCGTGGTAGGTACATTATTACGGCCCACTCCTTCTCATTGAAAGGAGGCCTGTGTCCCAGCAGAGGGACATTATAGCCTGAGTATGCTATGCTTATGCTTCGTTTAAATCAAAGTAGGTATCCACTTGCAAGTTAGCAGCCCAAAATAATCCACTAAAATTGAAATAACAAGGTTTTTGCACACAACACCAATAAAGTAAATTCGCATACTGCAATAATGGCCGCAATCGACTTATTATATCGAATGCACAGTTCAAAGCTAAACTATTAATCGTTATTAACTATTATTCGGTATGAAAAAATGAAAATGAAAATGAAAATGTTTTATTTGTTATAACTACAAGTAAATTTAACAACTAGTGATTGGAGTCTCCTTTTAAGCATAAAAGCCTGTGTTAGGAGACTCCGCTCTTCCAAAACTTAAAATATTAACATAAAATTACTTGTTTAAAGTGTTATAAAAACAGGCGATTTAAGATAAAAAGAGAAAATTAAAACTAGACAAGAAGCATGCAAATGTGTGAGTGAGAGTAGGGGTGTGTGGATGTAAGTATGAGGGTGTGTGAATGTGACTATGACTATGAAGGTGTGTAAATGTGAAATGGGGGTGTGTGAGTGTGAATACTAAGGAGTGTTACTGTGAATGTGAATTTGAATATTGAATGTGAGCAACTGTGTGTATGAAAGTTAAGTGATACTGTGAGGGTTTGTTAAATTTAATGTAAAATACAGAGTGAGTGTAAGTGGCAATTAATGAATCAGACTGTATACGACAAGTACGAAAGGTGAGAGCATTAAGTGTAAGGTTTTATTTTATTCCAATAGCTTCTCCGTGTCATCATAAGTAAGTGGTTTTATCCAATTAGTTAAAATTTTTTTACTGTCAGTTAATTGTTTATTGTATATGTAGATCTCTTTGTTTACTCGATTGTAAAGCTGAGCTGAGCGTTTGTCGTATTGAATACGGGCGAGCTTGGTATTAGTTTTAGGAACTTGAACTATTATATCCTTTCTTCTTTTCAAGGTTAAACTGGGATCAAAATTAAGAGTTTTATGTTTCCTGAGAATAGTTTTAATTATATATAGTTTGCGAACAGAGTGTAAATTACTTAATTGATAAAGACTTTGTGTAGGGTACCTTAGGTTTTTGAAGTACATTAATTTTATTAGAGCCCGTTGTCCCCGCTCCAGGTCTATGAATTTAGTCTTAGCCGCCCCACCCCAAATGGGGATGCAATACACTAAGACAGACTGGACTACAGCTATGTATATTTCATTGAGTAGATTTCTGGGTTTATTTGTGTTAGTGGTTATTATATTTGGCACGATATGCCTTAAATTTTTGAAAATCCAACTCAGTTTTCTAATTCTGTTGGTAACTTGTTCCAGATGGGAGTACCAAGATAATCTTTGGTCAACAACAATACCAAGATATTTGGTTTGAGAAACTTTGACTAATGTTGGACATAGGCAGTTAATTGGATTGTCACACTCGTGTACCTTTATAATAAAGTCGGGGTTTGGTTGTGTCCTGTGTGATATGCTAAAACATATGTAATTTGTGGTATGAACAAGCCAATAACGGGCCACAGGAGGAGAACATGTCAGCCGCAGCGCCACAAGTTTGTTTGTAGTCTGTTATGCATTTTGTGCCTTAGGGAGCCAACTTTGCTATACTGTGGTCTTCATGTTGAATTCAGACGGGCGTAGTAATGCTGTTGTGTTGCTAACTTTTGCATAAAGTTTGCTACTAATTATATTTTGGTATTGTTGGTACTAGTAGATATGTATGTTCCTAAAAAGTTTCTAATTCTAAGCTCGTGTTTCTGCATTAGGAAAATTGGAATTTATATCTAAAATAATAATTATTAGATGCAATTTCGGTCTCTGAAAGCTTTCAGAATTATGATTAGTGCAAGTTAACATAATTATGTTAACTGCAATTCTAATTAACATTAATAATACCTACTAAAGTTACGGTTTCCCAAAAGAGCGCAACCGCACATTACTGGTGAATGACGTCACTGAAACGTTGTTTATGAAAGTAAGTTGGTGTATTTCCTCAGCGTTTTTGATACCGTCAAACCCCGCAACCCCCAAAGATTTAAATCGCTAGATTTGCCCTCACCGTACTTAGTCACGCGAAAAAGTGTCCATACTGAGTAGATTGAGCTCACACATTATTATATAGCGTTTCCATGACCATCAAGTCAAGTCACTGCGTCATTGTGTGTCAGAGGTGTAGAAACGAAACAGAAACACGACTATTCTTTGATGCGATAGGCGTACCTATCTAACGATGTAAGACTGCCGCTGTCATCATTTTCATGACAGCTGTCACTGCGGCCGTTATGTGCGGTTACCGTTTTTTAAGGAAACCGTAACTTTATTTTAAAAAATTGTTATAATTTTATCATCGCAAAATACTTTCTGAACGTATCAAAAACTATCATACACAGACCTACCTGTAACTTGTCTGCTCTCCCCTCACTCGCACATTTATGTAACATCGCAGCTAAATAAATCACAAACTTTGATAGAAGTGAGAAACACCTGCTTTACGCGTCCGACTTTACGGATTTATGTGTACACGGGACATTTGTGAGTTAAATAAGTTTCCTTGAGTGTTTGCCCGTGACTGTCAGTAACTCGAAGCAAGTTTGTTTGTTTTGCAGTCTGTTAGTTACGCTCGGCCGAAATCGGGAGGGTTCGGCCACTATTGAAATGATTGTGCTTTCGGAAATTGGGCTCGAAATTTACACTTAACAGTTGAATTCTCTCGCTCTTGCGCTTAGGTCGAGTTCGTGAGTTCGGCACATATTAAATTCTGGAGTGGTAATGCCACTTATGTTCGTGTGTGGTGAAATTGATCGCATTTTTATAGAATCTGTAAGGTAAAATGATCGAATTGTGAAAATAATTATTGATGCTGTAAGAATTGAAGATCTTATTACTTTAATACTTGTTCTAAAAGCTGTGTAGTAGGTACCTACTCGCAACCGGGGTGCGTGTATGACCAGATGTAAGATGTATGAACGTAAATGAATCGCAAGGAGTTGATATGTAAGGACCGTTACAGGTGGCGTGCTGTAGTTTCTGCCTAACTCATGGGAACAAGGCGCGAGTTCATTTATACATAAATTTCTGTGTTCATGTTCAATTGGTAATCTACATTGTTCCTTGTATTTTTTACGTAAAGATTGGTATATCCCGTAGTAATCTTGGGTTACACTATCGGGGCAACAACAATGGCATATCAAAAGGCAATTTCCTCTGACAACACTTGTTAGAGTTCACATTTTAACGATTTCCCTTTTGTTCCATGAAAGTGGAAACGAGATGTAAGCGAGCCAATTTTATGCGAATTCTATAAGTATCGTAAAATAAAGGTCCGATATTGAAATTGTTTTTATTCGAGAAGTCTCGGTTATTTGAGACTATTAATTATTTTGAGGTCATCGAATTTTTGATATAAATAATAATGTAAATAAGTAATAAATGAAAGAATAATAGTAGTAATAGTGTAATTTTCCATTTTTGTTTTTTTCAGACTGCTTCGTTGGTCTAGTGGTTGGAAGCGCTGCTGCTGATCATTAGGTCCTGGGTTGAATTCCCAGGTTGAGCAAAGTGTTATTGGGTTTTTCCATCTGGATTTTCTCAGTAACAGCTGGAAATCTGGATTTGTGGCCGGTTGAAGGCAATAGGCTCACCCCCTATTACGAGTACATGAGACTTAAATATAACTGGCGAAATATGTAGGTGTACCTTGATAAACCGGCAAAGGTTTTATAAACTAGGCTTGATAAACCGGTAAGATTTCGGGAAAAAACATCCGTGATGTTATGTATGTACTTATGTTAAATAATTTTATACAACATTGGATACTAGAAAACTTATTTTCAGCGAGCATTCGCTGAAGTCGTAGAATTTATACATCCACGCCAATTTTACAAATGGCGGTTTAAGTTCTTTTCGATGGTCTAACGAAACCATGGTTCTGAATGAAAGAAAAAAGAAAATACGTTTATTTGCGGCAACCGTGACGCATAAAAAAAAACACAAACGCAAAAAAAAAAAAACAAAACAAGTATTTGGAAGAAAACATGCGTCACATCCACGCAAAACGGCCATCGGTCAGCATAATGCTAAGACCCTGTATGAGGCAGAGCCCCAGCGCTGGTTTTCAGTGACAGCCGGCGTTGACGTGATGACGTCAACCAGTGTAGCATAATTAGATATAAATAAAAACAACAGTCAAAATAAGAAATAAAATACATATACATTAAACACAACATACATCAATATTAATGCTGACTTTCCGACGAATTAATCAAACAGGCAGCAGCAAGACCTGAACTTTCTAAGAACCTTAATTCATATAAAGATGTAATTTCTGTGTCCTCTAATCTCTATATTTCCACACAGTTCAGTTCGTGGCCATGTTAGTCATTGGGTTTTCCGGTATGTGAACCCTTCGTGGCAATTAGGTACATAGATAGATAAATCAAAACATTTACTCCGTACCTACACACAAAAGACATTCGAGTACCTAGCATAAGGATTTATTAAATTCTAAGAATGACAAAATTCGTAGAATTTGATAAACTTACACGTGGACTCTTACAAATGAAGTCAACGTTTAGCGGGAACTTGTTTTATAGAATTTTCTTTCTAAAATTAATTTATGCTGGTTTGCCGAGGAATGAAACCCAACAGGCGGTATCTCAAGATCTCAAATGAAATTTCTTGTTGAAACCATGTTCATATTACCAACTTCAATGTGTCCTAGTGTCTTTCTGCCCCGCAATTCAATTTGCGCCCGTGTTAGCCCATAGGTTATATTATAGAGCAAGCGACAAATCGGATATCCCCCCCACATCGTTCTGCTATTCCTTAATTCATAGAGTTATATTTATCCTCATGAGCTTTAAAAAACTGTGACGGAATCTTTAAACCATGAAATAGTTATTTACAAGATATCTTACGAAAAACCGTTCTTACTCGTACGTTTTCCGAGGAATATAATGCAGCTGGCTCAAAACCCCTAATGAACTTTCTTGTTGAAACCATGTTCATATTATCAACTTCAATGTATCCCAGTGTCTTATTGCCCCGCAGTGCACTTCGTGGCCGTGTTTGCTCATAGGTTATCCAGCTCGCGACAGATATAACCCGCCCAGTTCCGCTTCAATTTGGCGCACGCCTGAGCTACGGTTATTTGAGTTCTGCAGCGCAGTGTTTTAACCTGACTGGTTGGTTTAAAACCTAATAAGATTTGGGCTGACTGGCGTTCAGAACAAGGCGTTAATCTTTCAGAGGCATTGTTGAAGATTTGTGGGTAGGTATAAGAAAGCGGTGCAAAAGAGACTGTCTTTGTCGCTCTGGTTTTCAATATCAGGGTAGGTAATAGAAAGAAGACTTAGTTGTAACATATTCTGCAACATGAAGAAAGAACATATATAAGTTTTGGGGAACGCTTCATGCTCAGCATTGCTTAATTATTATTAAGTTCCAACACTTCCAACAAGCAAAATAAATCAGAATTGAAAACCAAGCGCAAAATAACGTCGAATCAATTAGGAAACTTCCAAAAAGGCTTATTACAGAATCTTCAAAGTAAATCTAGGTTTTGACTTAAAGAAAACAAAAACAGTTGACTGCGACGCCGATTACGGCTGTAATCCAATTGCTTAAGGAAAATCCCACAGTTGATTCGCAGAGAAAATAAGAAAGAGATTTGTAGAAATTGCTCCAATTCCCTCTCTTTGCTGTGATAAACATACAAATAATAACACATAATCTGTCTGTTATGACTTTGTTATGTTAATGTTACAGATTGGACTTTACCGCTAAATATTTGTGTGGCTTTTTGTGTGTGGAATTTTGAATGGTGCGAAAATATCGAATGATTGTGCTCTATTATGAAGTAAAATTGGTGATGATTGTTTTTATTGAGTGGTAAAAACATTTTATTGTCACCAAAACATGTTGGTTTGTTTTTTATTTGATCAACTAAAATCACAAGAGGAATAAAATCACAAAACTAATAAGTAGCATATTTTGTTCTGTTTATCTTTTTATAGTTAAATTCTTTGACACAAATAAACATTAAATATTTTAATTAGAAAATTTATTATAACTACTGCTTAACATTTCATCTTTGTAATTCAACTTACTGCAGTAATAGTTCAAAATGAAGACTTTCGCAAGTATCTAATCGTTCCTATTAAGACAGAACTAATTGAATAAAGTTCCATTCTTCTAATACCTAAATGAAACTAATTACCGGCTTGCCATTAATTAAAATAAATGAGTTTATGTAGCGGTTGTAATTGAAACTTTAACATCTACTAAACGTCAAGAGCGGTGACATTTTGAGTCAGTATGGATAATAAGTGTTATTTGATAAAAATGTTGATAGGCACCTACTGCCATAATAACCCACACCACACACTCCCTTAAAAGTCAATGTATCGACGAAGGTACCGTCTAACTACGTTTTCAAGGGGGATAATCTAGGAGAATCCCATCCACGCCACCACTCGGTTTTATGCGGTCGTGAAATACGGCGATTATCATAAACGCCGCGTTTTCGTCATTCAGCGTGCGCCATTACAGGAACAGGGGGAATCCACGGAACAGTGGGAGAGTTCGTGGAATAGCGGGGGAGTTCACAAAATTACAAAAAAAAGATAGATGCAGAAGGCCTAACGAGCAAAAACAGGTTCACGTAAACATAGACGTGTACGTACGGTCGACAATCTTAAACAAAATTAAATGACAAACGCGGGTGTGCGTCATTTTTAGGTGACCACAGAATCACCGGTTCTTCCCCGTAGTCAAACTATTTTGTCCAACTGATTTGACCATGGATCTTTCCCCGTGGTCAAACTACTCAAATGATCCTCCCCGTATATAAAGTATGACTACTATAGTGTAATGATTAAAATTAAAACCGTAATATAATTTGTTCGAAGTTATTTTATAATGTTCCAAATTATTAAATCACAGTTACCAGAATGATCCACTAAGTATACTCGTAGCATATAATCATGCTGAGTGGAAGCCTTTTTGTCACTTATTTATTATTCGAGATAGCTTACTTTTTGCATGCACGTTTTTCTATGACAAATAAACCAACTTTTCTTTCTTTTCTTTCACTGGCAGTAAAAAGTCGCTTGTCTATGAGCGCGTCAATTTTCGCTCATTGTTCATCGTCCCCAAACTTCTGTACCTATCTATTCTGTAACGCGGAACAGCCGCTTTTCATCACCCAGATATTAAGTACAGTTACACGAAACCTGTGTTACATTATGGAGTTTTTTGTAATGATGTAACTTAGAAGGTCAGTAGTGACAGTTCGCTGTTTCAAGTCAAGTGTATGTTGTTGTATCATAGTTATGGTGGTCCTGTTATTTAGATATCGTTATCGTTGACCGTAGGTAATGTTGTTGACTTTTGTCACGTATAATGGTTATTTTATTCGTGTGTCTTTTCTTTTATTCCACAAGCCATGGAACAATAATCGCCTATTATCTTGATAAAGCCTGATTTTAGGAACTCAAGGACTTCTTCTGTTAGTTAACAGGTCCGATGTTTGTTGTTTCTAAGTCAAGCATCTGTATTCAGTTCAGTTATACTATTTAACAGTATATAGTACAGTATTTAACAAAAATACAACAATAGTAGAACGAAAAAAAACTTGTTTTGATAACGATAAGTTTTTTTAGGTCACCTACTGTTACATCTCATTGGGCTCAGTATTTGTGGTCTGACGTGTAGCTTTGACTAGGTATGTAATCTAACCAAGATTGATTGATTGATTGTAACCAAGCTCGAGGTTTTCCAGCGAGCCATGGAGCGCAGTATCTTGGGGGTGCGAATTTCGGACCGTAAGGAAAACAACACAACGCGCCAATACCAAGATCACAGACGTTACCCAGAAAGCCGCTAAGCTTTAGTGGGACTGAACCGGACATGTTTGCCGCATGTCAGATGACAAATGGGGTAAGAGAACCACCGTTTGGATCCCACTAAACGCACGACGTCATCGCGGCAGTCCGAGACGAAGATAGCGGGAAGGTACTGGACTGGAGGACTGGCAAAAGACAGATTTGTGTGGAAAAGGGAGAGGGAGTCTTTTTTCATGCAGTGGGACAATACAGGCTAGATAGTTTATTCATGTAATCTATATCCATAAATAGTTAATAACAAAGTCGCTTTTTGTGTCTGGCTGCCTGAATATAGCTGAGTGCTTTCGATAATTTGACATGTACTAGTATTGATATAAATAGTGATGATCTTTGTATAATGCGCCATTGTCGATGGGCTGATGTTATCGTGGAATGATATGTATCTTGATAACTGAACGATAGACAGTGATTTCTATCATAACATTTGCTAATTGGCAGCGTAATCGATTACATCCTACGCAGTAATCTCATACGTACACGTGTCAAATCTATTTATAGGGCCACCTAAAAACATAATACCTACTGTGAGGCAACAGGTCGGTCGTACAAATGTAAACATAAAAAATAATGTTTTCATAGAATGTTTTGTAATGTTTCTACGGTTGTGAATAAGATAAGTACCTTGTCGCACATTTAGCAAGTGGTGGTATTAAAGTTATTATGGCGAAATGTTATTATTCAAAATATTAATTAAAAAAATAGACAGGTTGTTGTTAGACTATGCTATGACATATTTCTTCGCATACCGCTATGAATATTACGTCACGCCCGCGTTTCGTACGAATGCTACGCTACGAAAACAAGACATTTGTCAACAGTATATTTAGACTAAGAACTATGAACAGTGAAAATTTAAGTATCCATACTCGAAATTATAATCAAGGCTTTTATCTCCTTATAATAAATACCTCATGGACTCCTTTTAGAGCATCCAAGTCAAGGTAAAGTGGTGGTTTTTTTTAATGTATTGTGATTTTAAATAATGTTTTTACTGTGAAACAAAATTACATGGACTACGATCCAATAGTAACCTTACCTAACAAAATTTAATCCTCTGTCAATACAAACACTCTGCAGGCGGTAATTCAATAAACTGAACGTGTACATACCTGTTTTCTTGTATAAAATTACTAGGCAAGCATACATGAATGGTGATGGTAAATTAATATTCTCACCTACGCGATAACGCTCCTTCGGGCACGGGATCAAGTTTTAGATTCAATCAGTCTATTATACATAATGTTTTGTGATTCACATATGTAAGACACGTGTAAAGGTAAGCCACAAAGGGGAAGCAGAGGCCAAAGTTCTGTACAAACTGATATCTGTTAGTCAGCTGTTCTCATAATCATTCTCCTACTCTTACTACAATTTATTTAGGGTTGGCGCAATATGTCATTTTTTTTCACATTTCTCTTTTAGTCGTCATCTCGGTAGTAAGCCCCTTTCTAACCATATCATCGTTTACACAGTCCATCCATAGTGTACAGCCGTTCAATTCTTTTATAATTTATAAAAATTTGGGTGACGTGAGTTGTCAATGGTCCCAATTCCTAGCTTTAGGGTGCAATTACACAGCTCACTTCAGCTGTTTTACAGACCAGACCGGCAGATCTAGATTAGAAGGACTTGCAATGTCAATCAATGAATCAATTCAGTGTTGGACACAGGCCTCTTCTGAGCTGTGCCAAAACCTGGCGTTACACCAGGTTTTGAAAAAAAGGAGATTTTTTTTAGTATACATAATGAAATTTTAATCACTGTTTTCCTCTTAAGGGGTCATTGTTCTCATCATTATGAACAACTTTTACTATGGGACCAAACATGAAATCGGGAAAAAAAAATCAGCTGTTCCCTAAATTTCATGTTCGCATAACTCGTCAAAATATATATGTATAAGCTAAAGCTCGTTCTAAGTAACGTTAAACTTTATCAATCTGGCCTTCAAGTCAGTAAAGCCGCAGTTACAGCGAACTATAATATATCTGCAATGTAACGTATACTTATAAGCAGGAAACGGACTTACCCCCATAATGCGTGGGAGACGACAAGGATAAAGAATGTACAGACGTGCTTGGACTCGGCTATGAATACACTACATCATCGCTGGGTGTTGATAGTAACGAATAATGTCCATACATTATTTTTTTCTAGGTATTTATGTCCCTATCTAGAGCCTTTGTTTATTCTATTAGGGGAAACTTGTAAAAAGTATTCAAGTCCTGCAGATCTGGTAGCGTCGTGTGACGGGTCGTTGAGCTTCCTAAAATAGGTTTAAGCTACACGATATCTAAGGCATGCATACCGTCTGTTGGGACAGGTCAACTCAAAGCTGCAATGGCTCTTTCATTAAAAGGCCCTTCCAGACATGACCCGTTGTTCGACTCACATTATATTGGTTCTAATAATATAATGTTTGGACTTTAAAACACCATGACCTCTGAGATTGTTTGCCTAGTTAAAGTAAGAAAGAGTCGGAGAACAATCTTTCAGCCGTAAATAATATTATCGTAGGTTTTCGTACTTAAGTCTCTCTGCGACTCAATAACCTATGAACCTGTCAAAAAAGGTATGTCATCAATCACCAAAACCTACCTCATATTTTTACATAAGACTTATTACCCAGCACCTTCAAATTGAAATACGAAATTATGTTTATTACATACAAGAATTTATTTCCAAACATAAATGGACTTTTTCATATATTGAACACGGGATCTTTGAAGTTGTAATGCAAAAGTTATAGGTAAGGTCCCTTTATAAATCTGTTAACATGAAATATTTTATTTTAAAACCTTTTCTGTATGAAAATTGTTACGTTCATCGAATTCAAAGGGAAAATGACCGGTGTATCGAGGACTCGTTTTTTATTATTATAATATTTGTATGCAGATAGAGTTTTAAAAATTTTAGAAATAAAAATATCGTTTCGCAGATATTGTTGTGAATTTTATATTTTCCGATCATTTGGTTTGATTTTTAGGCTAGAAACGCAGTGGTTTTGTTTTTGTGGAAACTGTCCGATTTGTAATGCGATAGCAATGTTTGTTTGCTATATAGTCCACGTCATAATTATATTGTTTTTTATTACCAATTGTATTGTTCTAGAAACAGTGCAGCAGACTGACCTATAAATGAAACTCAACAATCACATACTTAAATATCTTTGAACTAGTTAATCATCCACATAAAGCATGTTTAAAACGCAAACAAACTTTTTACGTATTTTCCATTTGTTCATTAATTTTGACTTTGTATTGTTATTTATTATCCAACTTTCCATTACCAGTTACAAACTTAGTTATTGCTAGCAATAATGTACCCACTACTTATTTAGTTCTACATATAACAATATCAAACAGACTGGTCGCGGATTATTCGAATTCGAGTTACCGTGGCCTCGGGACGCAAAGGGCAAAGAAGGAACATGGATGGCTTTTAGTCAGTAAAAGCCTGACACTAGTGTCATGTGATGACGTCACATTAAAAAAAAAAGTTTATAACACACTAGGCGAGCACCTTCATTACCTCCTATAAGAAAAACTCAATTTAATATAATCTTAGTAACACACCTTATATAGCTTAAATTAAACTTTAAACTCCACAGTAGCTCCATGGTTAATCTGAAACGTAAACGCCCAGGGGTTTTAAACTAGATAACATAGTTTAACGCTCACTAACTTTGCTCTATAAATTCTTTTTAACCGTGTTTTTATAACCGTACCTCCAGAAAACTTGGATGCTTCTTTTGATATCTTTACATAAAGATATTCTTACCTAAAGATATTCTCTGAGATTTAGATAGTCTTGGCCCTTAATGTACCTATTTATAAGTTCTTAGACCTACTTAGATAAACTTGAGCTATTTTTTAATACAGATATCTAAAGTAGTTTCAGACAATAAGAGAAATGGGTAGCTTTACCCTTTGAAGTCCCTAGGGTCTTTAAATGTGTTTATTTGAAAAACACAAAAAGGGACGACTCTTTTGCAGTAGGGGTCATCTAAATATAAGCAAATAGGCTTTAACAGTGGTAAGCTGAAAAGCAGAACATAATAGCATACCATCAGGACCAAAACAGATTTTATAATAAACATTTTGAAGTCCCTAAGGTCTTTAAATGTGTATATTTAAAATGTCTTTTGCAAGTTATAAGAAAAAAATATTTATTTAGAAAACACAAAAAAGGAACGACTTTTTAGAAATAGGAACATCTAAATATAGGCAAGTAGAACAAAAACATTGAAAAGAGCGTGGGGGCCTAAAGATTTATAAACATAATGAAATTCATTCTATCAGGACCAAAACAGATTTGGAAATAAACATTTTACTGAAACCCTTTTTAAACTTTATTTGCGTCTACGCTATAAACTAAAACGTATATATACCCAGATTGAAAATCCGGCCCCAGATTTGATAACCCAGCACCAAAACAGATAGTAAAATATACAGTATAAAATACTGACGTTATTATATATATATATGAGCACGCATAGTGTCAAAATTACACGGCTCAGTTGATAAGCTCCGTTGAAAACGCCCGGGATCGCAATAGGTTCTCAACTTCTCATATAACTCCACATAAACAACACTGTCTTAATATAATAAGTAAATAAAACGGCTCACGTTTGGCCATATAATAAAACGTGGTACATTTCAAGCTGTGTACCAAATATTCAGTTAGGATCGGATATACTCGGCAAGATACGAAGGGGACGTGACCCGACTCCTGAGACGTGGACATCTACTTAACTGGTATAAGTTATATTAGAGAGCTTTATTAAAGAACATGTTGTGGTTAGGTGGATTGTGTTTGCATTGTTTTGTTTAAATTAGCTTGACTTTCTGTCTACGTGCTTGATCATGCTTTCGTTGACGTGTGATGATAAAGTGTGTCAATTTCTTTTAGGTTATTGGATAAACTGTATTTTTATGGCTTAAGTTGCATAATCAGCCTAGAAAGTTCCCACTGCTGGGAACAAAGGCCTCCTTTCTGTGAGAGAGAGTGGGTATAATCTATAACACGTGCCCAGTGCGGATTGGTAGATGTCACATGTCTTTGAATTTTCTGGTTCTAGGACATGCCGGTTTGTTTCCTCACGATGTTTTCCATCACCGTTTTGAGAGCAGCGGTGATGACTTTAAATACAATAAGTAAATTCCACTGGGCTTAAGTTGATGTGTGATGATGAAGTTTGTCAATATTCTTTTAGGTTATAATTTAAGATGCTTATTCTTTACTTATACTCTCTGACAAGACCTGACAGTCGGAATATCCATTGGTACTCATTATATGTGACAGATTCTTTGATTTGAGATACAATTTGTAGGTAGAGACCTACAAGTTGTATCTGAAATCAAAGAATCTGTCACACTGACTGACTGTAGAAGTAGGTTTAACCTTAATAGAAATTAAGGAAATCCGAGTTTTTCAGTTACATACAGTTTGTTCATTTACATAGTAGGTAACTTGCTCCAGTATATACTTTCATTTTGATTTCGACTTCTAAGTTTACTTAGGATCTGTACTTAAACAAATAAATTCGTTGTACGTCTATAGAGTTGCAAACGTTGCGTATTTAGAACACCCACATTTTATCCTTCGTTCCCAAAATATGTTTTTCCTAAAATATGATGTTTTAAGATATAATATGGGACAGTTTAAATATTTTCGCGATTACGAAGTTGGGTCCCATAGAGAAAATTGTTCTGTTTACCACACCTTTGACCACACATTTCTGATACACGCTGTATATAGCTATCGCAACGCATGGCGTACTGTAGTTCTCGGGTATCCCCAAGAGGCTTCGTGAGGCTTTGAGTGTAATTATCTTAACAGTTTTTTTTGACCAACTAAGTTCTACTTATTTTACCGAACAAAACACAGTCCTAATTTGCTAAGCAAGCCCACATACCTTTTATAGGTATCTCCATTTCTTACCTCTTTGCCGAGCTTACAAGATATTCTAGCTAAAATGGCGCTGTACTATAAATGTTGTAGTTTCTTATCTGGCTGTTACGGTTGAACTCTTTACAAAAACCTCTTTGGATCGCAAATGGGCGGTAAATGTAGCTGCAGATGACTGGCTGGATGGAATTGTTGTTGTAAATGTGTACAAACGTTATAGGGTTTCGTGTTCCTAATGTTTTTAATGTTATTCCTCATGTTCCTATTAAGTATTTCAAAAGTTTAGTAGAGTGAAGGGATAAGAACATTGTACCCAAAGCACTAATATAAGAAAGTTTTTTGCGAATTTTTCAAATCCTTGAGTATACCTAAGAGGAATTTATAAATGTTAAAAAACAAAGTGACATATCAAACTAGGCTGTGCTTGGATTGTAGAACATAAAAAATATCTAGGATCTATAAAAATGGGTCGGTTAAGTTACTTTTATGCTCGAGATAAAAATGTTGAAAACAACAGATCTAAATAAGCCAACATAAAAATAATGTTGACAATGATACCACACATTATTGTTAACAGCATATTGACAACGTTTATATTTAGACCACTTACCTTGCAAAAAGGGCTATACATAATTTAGTATTGACACACGACGACGTATATTTTTCAACATATTAGCGCATGGAAGGTTCCGAACAACACAGCACTTACATTTGCGTCCCACAGGAGCATATTTACGCACATTTACGCATATTACGAGTGAAATGCTTCGTGTCGCCGCATAAAACTCGTATTTACATAGGAAGCGATGCGTGAGAATGATTGATACGAATTTAGTGCTCGGGAAACCGTATTCCTTAGGACTGATGAGGCCATTCATCAGCGGGTGACAACCAACGCCATTACGTTTACGAATTTAATAAATATAATTTATGAGGAACCTATTTATCACTGCGAAAGGGTGAACGAGTATTGGATTGCGAACGTTCCGATTTTAAAAAGGGTGGACGTGAGTATGTTTCTTTTGTTCGTTTAAAAATCATTAGCCGTGTTTTCGTAAGTACGCAATTTCGTGGATAATTGACGTCCCTGGCAACGGTGTCGGTCGAACAATAGTAAGATACCCGTCGATTGCAGCCGGTCCGGGAATGATTGGATTCCTTTGACTTCAAACCCCCAAAAACCTACCTACCTTTTTTTATCCAACCTTTTTTGTTTTAAAAATTTTCAAAAATTTTATCGTTATCTTAAAAGTAATATTGTATTGTATTGCAATTTTATTTTGTTCTTTAATTGGAAATATTTGGCATTAGTCCGTTCGCATGTATTTACATATATCCCAGTTATACAGGGAAACCTATAATTGGCCATAATAACTGTAACACGCATATTTTGTAAAATATTTTTGTGTATCGCTGTTGGTTACCTAAATAAATAAATCAAATCAAATCAAAAAAACCGGTAGACTGTACCAGATATTCCACTTTTTGATACTTAATATAATATAAGTAATTTTAACCTTACTTTAACGCAAAAAAATAATCGAACTCAACTTCAGTATAATATGAGCTTCAAAACTTTTCACGGAAGATAAGCTTGTACAAAATGTTTTGTGAAGGTTGGTCATATTTTACGTACCGTACCGGTTGGTACACGGACGGGCGCCAAATGACCCGTCAATATGTTAAATGTAACTTGTGACGTTGTTACTCGCATGTGGAAGATATTTTGCATTTAAAACACCTTGGAAACTTAACTCTGTAAGTTGTTGCAGAAAACAGTTTGTTGTCGATGGAAATATTATGTAAACTTTGAATTTCCGACTAAAGTTATTTTCTAGTTTAGATTTTGTGCAGTTCACGTTGCAGATTTCTGTTTTGTTGCTTTCCGAGAAGCTATTAACTGTATGCATAATGGATGCTTTTGCAAACACAAATCCCGCATGTACAAACAATCATCATCCCCCTGTGGTTTTCATGCATGCCTTCTTCTCCATCAGACATAAACTCAATATTGACGCCCGTTCTAGCTATTTCAACTTACACACAATCTATATTTTATTTCTTGTGTATCTAAAGATGTCAGCAAACCTTCTCAGTATACCATACAAATAATTCAAGTACGATTGGAAGCCAAATACTGGTCTAGCCGAAAATTCAAGTATGGATAACAGCTACGCCTATAATAAATACTCTTTATTACCTACATAAGAACGTGGTTACAAATTGTGTGACACTTGTGCTAGGTGGTAAACCTGTGTGTACCTTGTGTGGTTCTCTCCTCAAGAACATTTCGCACACGTAACTAAATGGTCCTCACGTAATATTCTGAACAAGATTATGTCTGGAATTTTAAAGAGACTGACCTCTGAGTTTTTTTCGCTATTTCTTCTCAGGGGTAGTCAGATAGGAAATGTCGATTCCATTTAGTTTTTTTTTATGTCGTGTAAAAGTGATTGCGATATCCTATTTACACAATAAACAATTTCATTTAATATATTTTCTATGTTACAAGTGCCAGTGTCCTCTCCCGGTAGAAAATACTATTAAAAACTTATGCAATAAGATAAACAAAGGAGAAATAAAAAACAAACGACTTCCAAAAAAAACCTTAATTAGTGTCTTTTTTGGAAGACGGTTGTTTTTTTTTTGTAAAACAGTTTTTATTTTTTGCTTTGAAGTTGTACTTACCCTACACAAATTCGTATAACCCTATTTGCTATGTAAATATCAGTGACAGGATGTTATTATAACATCATCAATATGAACTAAGTGGCAAAAATACGTGTTACTGAAGCTTACTCAAAAACTAACCAAGCAAAGTTAATCAATATTATACGGGACCACCCCTGAATATTTTGTGAATCCTATTTACAATTGCTGGAGATCGCGTAACATAGTATACTCGTACATTAAAAAAAATACAGTTGAATTGAGAACCTCCTTCTTTTTGAAGTCACTTAATTATGTAAAGATACGGCACTAAAGCCACAATGCATCCCATGACAATTAATTCCACGAAGCCATCACTGAAAAGAGAAAGCAAACGACGCAATTTCGTTTATTTGAATTTTTACCAGTAATTTTGTTTTAAAATCCAAACTTTTAAACCGATTTTGATGAATTTTCTATGGGACCAATCTGAAAGTACTTAAATCCTTTAAAATATAAAAATAATTTTGCAAATCGTCTTATTAATAACGGAGTTCTGAGATGCATTATTGTTTCTTTGAATTCAATTTTTATCAAAATAATAATTAGTATTAGGTCGTTTATTTATTTCGTTTACCTCAGTTCTGCACAGTGCAGTGGAAGGATAAACACATTTGAAATGCATGCATTGAAATGTTGAAACTAGGAGTTTGCGATGTACTGTGTACATTTCGCTGCTGCTCTATTATTTCCCTGAATGTCTAGGTTTTGGTGCAGTCTGTGTAATCTTAGATAGTCTCATTTAGGTACGAATTCGGAGATTGCTTGAGATTAAATGTAAACCCAAACCCTTCTTGAAAACTTCATTATAATAAAGTCTGATGGACACTTTATATGATTATGCTTTCCAACTTTGTAGGGGTCGGCTTCCAGTCACACCGGATGTAGCTATATACCAGTATTTTACATGGAGCGACTACCTATCTGACCTCCACAACCCAGTTACTGGGTAATACGATACCCCTTGGTAAGACTGGTGACATAACGACTGTCAAAGATCCACGAATGACAGCTGGGACCAACGGCTTAACGTGCTTTCCGAGCCACGGAGGGGTCTCACTATGTAAAGATCACCTATCCACGGACTAATCGCGGCAAGCGTAGCTTAACCTGATCGATCGACCCGTGTGGCCGTTATTACTTCAAGCCCCTTCTTCTAACGACAAACATTCAATTGCCATAATAACCACACTTGGTTTACTATGCATATTCCAAATGCAACTGACAGTGCCTTCAGACATGTTTTGATGAAGATCAAGAAATGGTCCACATTCCCTCTTTTTAAACGACTTCAAAAAAAGGAGGAGGTTCTCAATTCGGTTGTACGTTTTTTTTATGTTTGTTACCTCAGTACGCCGTCATTTATGAACCGATTTGGAAAATTATTTTTGTATTTGAAAGGATATACTTCCAAATTGGTCCCATTTTTGTCAAAATCCAGTTCTGATGATGGGATCTATGAGGAATTGAGGGAACTCCTCAAATATTATAGGCATACATATAGCAATTTTGGTATTTTCATTAACAACTCAAGCATTTGCATTCAGAAAGTATAATTTGGTGAAGTGGAACTGATGATGAAGACCACAGATGGCCATCGGAACTACTCAATGACAAATATTTCACGGGTAGCGATTCGATTGCTTTAATATGGTTGCTAAGCAATTTATGTTCGTCACAATGCGTATGGTGAAGTGGTGCTGATGGTGACTTTACCATCAGCTCCAGTTCTTCTGGTTCTTACCAGGAGAACTCCTCAACAATTAACGTCCCAGCATCGGGAAAAGCAATATTTTGTAACAGGTGATGAGCAGTTGACATTAGGGTTTAAAACGGTATGCTCTCGAGGTGGTCCCATTGTCACCAAGTCAGAATCTGATGAAGGGATCCCATGAAAGTCGAGGAAAATCCTCTTTGGTAGGCATGTACAGTGTGTTAGTTAAACTCTCTCCAATCAAATGAAACCTATTGATGATTCAAGTGTTTGAGTCTGAGAGTCATGACTTACCTATACTACGACTTTTAATTAGCTGCAGTAAAATGACACTTCTTAATAACTCATTTCGGACTGCATTTAGAGATATGCATGTCAAATAAGTTTCGTTTGTTATATTCTGTACTAGAAAAACAGGGTTTGGTTGATGGCTGCGAAAAAACAAAAAGACGTAAATTTTAGTCATTTAAGTTACATATAAGCTGTCGTTTTACTGCAAATAATTAAAAGTCCGACTATAATGCTACCGAGCCGTCGATGGTAGCCACAGCGGTCCTTAACTGTTAGGAGTTAGGAGATACCGCAATATGTCGACAGAAACTACTTAGCAGTTCTTGGATAGACGTGGACATAAAACAATCGTCTTCATCATTCCATTTCTCGTAATGATGTAACGGGACGAACAGGTCCCGCATCTGATGATGGTAAAAGGGCTTGTAATTGTCGAAAGAGCTTGTAATTGAATAAAAGTATTTGACTTTCACTTATCATCAGCTCAGCAGCATGAAGTGATGAGTCTCAGACAACACCTATCGGTCCATTAAATTCGGAGAAAATTGAATGTGAAAGACGGACAGACAGACAGACACTCGAGTGATCCTATAACAGTTCCGATTTTTCCTTTTGAGGTAAGGAACCCTAAAAAAAAAAACAAACGACTTCCAACAAAACACTACAAAGTGAAAAATAACTTTAATTTCAGAAGACGGTGTCGTTCGTTCTGCATTTTCGTTTTTTGACACCGACTTCTGAAATGAAAGTTATTTTTCACATTGTAGTGTTTTGTTGGGAGTCGGTTGTTTTTTTTTTTTTTTGTAAAAAAGTTTTTTTATTTTTCACTTACTTTTTCAATTCTTATAACGTAAGTGTCATTGTACATTTTCTTAATTGCGTCAGTATTTACATAAAAAGCCCAAAATTGTAAAAAAAAATATTTCGCTCATTTCAGGCACATACATTAACATACCTATTCGTATAATTCAAAGCCCCTACCACATTTAAGCGATACGTACCTACCAACACATAGGGTAAGGATGCCTATTATGAGATAGGCGCTTAATATGAGATAGCAAGGCATTGGTCTAACTAGTAACGTCAGCCATTTGGCGCTAGTGTCGCTTGAATCGACACGGCAACAGCGCTAAACGTCTGCTAGTGCGCGCCGGCCACCGGCGATCTAAGAACGTGTGCATGCAGGTTATAACATTTTCGTAAAACCAAAAATTTTTCACCAAATGTTTACAAGGTATGTAACAACTTTATTATTACGTTAAAAGCTCATAAAATATTTTTTTTTTTGAACTTATATGATCAATTTTAAGATGTAAATGCAGTTTTAAAGTGTTTTCTTTTTAAACAAAAAAATTTTTATCCATTTTGTAAAACTGTTATTTTCCTAATATGAGATATGCAGGGGTTCCTAAAATGAGATATCCCATATTGGGGTACACAAAAAGAGCCATTATTCTAGGTTTTGTATTTAATCCTATATTTTTTTATTTTAGATGCCTCCTATCAAAAGGAAGACCTGGGACCACACTGCCATGATACAGGCTGTGAATGCAGTACGAAGAAATGAAATGGGTTACTTAAGAGCTGCAAAACGATTTGGTGTTCCTAAGGGTACCCTTGAGCGCTATGTGAAAAAAGATGTCCGTGCAGAAGATCTTGTCCATGTTCGTATGGGGAGACGACCAGCCTTACCTAATGATTTAGAAGCCGAGCTGGAACGTTATTGCAAAGAAATGGATAAAAGATTTTATGGCTTACGTCTGCAGGATATCAAATACATGGCGTTTCAATTGGCTATTAAAAACAATCTAAGGCATCCTTTCAGTGTGACTAAAGCCTCTGCTGGTAAAAAATGGCTACGTGGATTTTTGAGGAGACATCCTACATTATCAATTAGGACACCTGAAGCAGTTTCTGCCGCCAGAGTAAAAGGATTTAATCCAGTTGCAGTCGCCAACTTTTTTGATTTATATGAGCCTGAACTTGATAAGATAAAAGCCGCTCCACACAGGGTCTACAACGTCGACGAGACAGGAATAACAGTAGTTCAACATAAACGTTCCAAAGTTGTCAGTATGAAAGGCAAAAAACAGGTTGGTGCGTTGACATCCCTGGAAAGAGGAAAACTCATGACCATAGTGACCTGTATGAACGCTTGTGGTACCTACGTGCCTCCATTGATAGTTTTTCCAAGGAAAAATATGGCTCAAGAGCTAATGGATGGTGCACCAGCAGGTTCAATTGGCGATTGTCATCCCTCAGGCTGGATCCAGACACACCTATTCACAAAGTGGTTTCAGCATTTTATCAACTTTACCCATTTTTGTGAACCCATTTTGAAGACTGATGCTGGTCTATAATTAATAATTAAAGTAACAAAAATTAAGACTGATGTTTGTCAATAATATTTAATTAATTAGTTACAATAAAAATGTGATTATGACATTGATATTATTTTATTTGTTTGTTTATCCCTAAAATTTTAAGGAACCTAATATGAGATACTATCTTATATTAGCAACCCCTAATATCTCATAATAGGAGACCATTTGCTTTGGACATTTTTTCCGGTATTTTTCACTTTTTACAGCAAGGCTAGAAAAATATTGTATTTAGCACTGAATAGCTATTACACATTTAAAGTACATTAAATTTCCTATCTAAAACTATATCTCAGAAAGTTTCAAATGTAACAGTTTTGGTTTTATAGTCAAAAATAGAAATGGTATCTCATAATAGGCATCCTTACCCTACTTGAGACTGAAGTACAAATAAATGAGCGGTGTAGCATCGTTCTTGAAAACATTGCGGGGTGTAGCGACGGCTGTAATTAGGCTCCCTTGGCACGCCGCAGCGTGTTCATCAAAGTCAGTCGCTGTCACGTCACCATTGCGCGTAGGTAAGTATACTATTGAAACTCGCATTGTGGTTTTCTTTTGTCGCCTTAGTTTCCTTTCCAACACTCAATGGAAACTAAACAGTATTTAGAATAGATGTTTTCATTTATCCGCTTCCCTTTTAGTTAGTTTTTTTACCGGTTAGGCAAAATAAGTTTATGGGTAGGCTCCCTTGGTACGCCGCAGCGTGTTTATCAAAATCAGTCGTTATCACGGCACCATTGTCCGTAATATTGGAACTCGCATTATGGTTTTCATTTGTCGCCTGAGTTTTAGTACAAGCAATCAATGGAAATCAGTTATCATGGTATGGGCATGTGTTGCGGACGAATGAGGAAAATGTATGAAAAGTTTTGAGAATTATTGTGGATGGATTGGGTAGGGGGATTACCAAAAAACGATGGATGGACTGTGTGCACGATGATGTAGCTAAGAAGGGTTGACTACCGAGATGAATTAATATTATATAAAAACAAACTGGGAGAATGGCAAGATAATGATGAATCAATGGAAACTAAACAGAAGCTTTTTTCTATCGACGCATCCCTTTTAGTTCGTTTTTTTACCAGCCAGGCAAGAATGGTTAATTACATAGATGTGTGTAGGCTGTAATTAGGCCCCTTTGTGATGCCGCAGCGTGTTCATCAAAGTCAGTCGTTGTCACGTCACCATTGCACGCACCAGTGGAACTAGCACGCAGTCATTGTGGTTGTGTTGGTTGAAAATAGATTACAGTTGTTTAGGAAATCTGTTCAGTAGTAGTTAATTACGTTTTCATACCACTTGCTCAAAAAAGTGACATTCTATGCCACAAAAAGCGAACATAACAATAGTCATTTTTAATCTGTTAAAAACAGGGAAAGGAAATTGTACTGAATTTCATTCATCCTCTAGGGGGAGAATGTGATTTAAATTTGGAATACTTACCGAAATTTATACTGAACTACATCTGTGTGTACACCATTGAGTTTGTATATAAAGCATTATACATCTTTTTGAAAAAGGAATACGCATTTATTATGCAGTTATGATTATTAAATAAAATTACGAAAACCGACGAGGCCGTATGAGCTTGATGCCTTTAATTGCTTTTCCGGCAAAAAAATATTAGTCTAGGAATTTGCTGCGTTTTTGTTTTCTTCAAATACATAAACGGTAAGTTTATTTTAATTTATTTTAATAAATAAGTTAATGTTCTAAAGTTAACTTTTACTTTTAATTGTCATTATTTTTAATAAATGCTTATCTCATATTATTATTGTGTTAATTTTTCGCAAATGGTACGAAAAGTAGAGTATTTTCCTCGGTGATAAAGCTGTCTTAGTCTTGGGTGAACTTAAATTCCTCGCTACACTCAGGACTCGTCTTAAATCCCTCGCTTCGCTCGTGATTTCAGTTTTTAACACCCTCGCTACGCTCGGGAGTAAACCTCGAGACCTTCGTTACGCTCGCGATTTAAATCGTCACCCGCTACAGAAGACACTGCTTTATCCCCTTGGTTAATAATCTACTATTAGTCCACTCTCGACCCCTCGACCTCTAAAAAAACAATTTGTTTATTACGTATTATATTTAAAAAATATGTACAGAAGAGTGTTAATTGACTATTTTAAACTTGGGAAGGCAACACAATCGTGTTTGAAGTTAAGGTTTTTAATAATGTCGTAGAGAAAAAACGCATTTATTTTTCTTTTTTTACTTTACATAGTTTGTTAATATACCCAAACCATCACAACACCATTAGTGGTAACAATTTGACATTAACAGTACCTTTATGCTGTAGTAGTAAGAACTATTTTTGTAGTGCAATTATTACCACATTAAACACACATTTAAATTAAAATGTCATGCCTACTTAGAGAATAACAATAATAAATCTCCGGTCCCAAATAAAGCAAAGTCGACTTAGCGATAAAATATCAGCAATACGAACATCGAGATCAAGCAGTTGCCACTTATTTACTTTCAACTTTGCAAGGGCATCGCCCCTTGGTTCTACACCGCAGATAGACATGATAAATAGGTATAGATACCTACTCTGTGTTATAAGTGTACTGAGTAAATTGATTGATTGAGTTTTCATCTTAATTTATGAAAATCACGATATGAAGTAAGTATTTGAATTCAAAATAAAAATGATAGTACTAGGTTTTCTTGCCTGTTCCTCTCCATAGAGCTCCACGTTTTGGAATAGACAACTAGCTTCAACTTTCTGTGTAGCTGACCAATTCTTTGACCATTCAAAAGTGCCTGTAAATGGTTTACCTAATTGAAATAAATGCTTTGAGTTTATGTTCATAAAAAAATATTTTGGAAGCGTAACGCGTACAGACAGATGTTATATATGAAATTGCGACAACGGTTCAGAAATTTTCTTTATCGGCAACTTTTTACATAACTTGTTAGGATCATGAAACCCATTTCTACTTCTGTATTGCGAATTTCCGATTGAAACAACACTCTTAGAAAAACTGTCAGTTTCCTTTCTTACATAAAGCACATAGGTGCTAAACATCTACCCGTTACTGAAACACTTTACAAACGCTGAAGAGCATACAAAGAGCTCAATATTTTACCAAAAAAGGTTAGACACCCCACTATTATGTAGGCACAAAAAAAAGTGTGTTATATGAACAAAAAATAAAATAAAAACAGAGCAAGTAACCCGATCCCGTGAGGGGTGAGCAGCGGTCCTTAGTCACGCGTCACCCATCTTTTGAACACGCCACTCCAATGTTCCCACGTTGGCAGTAGGTAGGCACATCAACTTACTATACCTACAGCGTACTAGTGTACGACTCAGCCAGTATCGACGTTCCCGAAATAACACTCATCGTTCAACGTATTTATTTCTAGAGAAAGGTTTTTTGTTTGTAAAAAGTACTTTCCAATTTCCGCAGCTCATGATTCATGAAAGATTGATTTATTTTGTGTATTCAGCAAAAACACGAGCTTCTGCTTAAATCAAATTGTTTCTTATAAGTATTCAAGGATTCAATGAGAATTTTTTCACTTATCCTCCATTCAACTTAGTAGCGTTTTCAGTTATAAGAAAACGACGGAAAATATTTTAACAAGCAGACAATTATTCATTTGGTGCCTCATCTTTAATTTGCTCTTTCTTAATACGCCTGAGCTCGCCAGTTATAACTCCATTAGCTGGATTCCTAGTGGTTGTTCACGGTTTCTTGTCTCTTTAAGTTTTCTCATCAGGGAGAAAATTTTCATTTCCTTTAAGGTTATTCTATTCGTTCGTCTTGGTTTTACTTTTTGCCCTTTGATTATATTCTTGGTTTTTAACGTTGTTCTGTTTGGATCATTAATAAAGGCGGAATAACTTATGGCAGTAACTTATTAAGGGCAGCGAGGCCATTACCGGCTTCTCTTTCTAAGTTGAGGCAATATTTTTCGAATTAAGTACGCAAATACTTTTACAGGTTGTTTAATCGACATTGAACGGTTGAGACTTCTCGTGTTTAAGATTCCACACAGCCATATTTAGAAAGTTTTTATTGACTTAATATGCCAGAGACGGTATTATCTCCACTCTCACAAAGTATTTTAATAAAAGTCCCGAATATTCAATTGGGAATATCAAACGAGCATAAACGATTTGGAATTGAAGTCATTTTCATGTAGATAGGTAGGTACAGATCGGATTAGGTTCATAGTACGACTACGTACTCTCGTCTTTAGGTACTTTAATATTTCACATTTGAAGTCTTTAACTATTCATATGCCGTCCGGAACATGGATCCACGCGAGACATAATGGCTTTTTAATTGTTTATGTAATTACGGCATTCAACCGGTTAAGGTTTATCTAAGGGATCATAATATATACATATAGGTTTATCTTAGGGATATAATAAAGGTTCTGGCCTTTATTGAAAGACTTTCAAAACAAAACTTTAACCCTTCCTTACTTAACCGTCAGCTGCAAAAGTGGCCAATGAAACACAATAACTTATTCCGTATGTTGTACTAAATTAATTGGCAGAATGGGATCAAACTCGCCAACTAATATAAACAACGTGAAGTGTGAAGGGTTCAAAAAGCAATTTTCAATTAAAATTTGAAGTCGACTGTTTTGACAGACATTTCATTAGCCATTTGCTCCGGTTTCCAGACTAGCACTGTTGCTAGTGTGGTGTATACAGTTATGTCATGTGTCGACAATCTGTTTGCTAATGGATTTAAGTTTTGGGGACCAAAATAAAATTTATTTTACGTAAGAGTAGGTTTAAAGTAAGAGGAAAATTGTATTCATTGTTTTTAAATTGAAAGAGCAGTAAATAGAAACAGTATTGTTTGAAGATTCATTAAAAATTTATTGACAATAGAAAGGCTGGAACAATGTTGTTTATTTTTGTACTAAGCTTTATTCGAACAAGTCACATACCATGGATATAATTAGGTACCTATATACCTTATACCTACTTACTATTTTTGAAAAGAAAAACAAAGTAAGGAAACATATTCTGGTGACAAACCAATAACTCACTAGTGCAAAATAATGGAAATCTAAAAGGTAGCAAACATTAATAGAGAAAATTTCATCATCTAACGCGGTCTCTAGAGAATTATTGGAAAACTAGCTTTGCTGGCGAGTGGGATTGGAAAAATTAATGAATGCACGGTTTTCGCGAACAGAACATCCCTAATGACAGTGCTGCTCTTGTAGAAAAATTATTTAGTGATGTTTGAATATTTTTTCTTTGAAAAAAAATGTGTCACCATTCAGGAGTGGCGTTGGTGGCTTTTTTTAATTAGCGCGTCATTGGCAGAATAAGTATTTAAGGATAAGTAGATGAAAGCTTTTGCTTAGGTAGGTACAACAATCTAAATGAACACCCATGTAGGTTTATCGTCGTTTCTTCTCGTTTTTTGAAAAGTTTAATGTGGTATTTCAATTTATCTTCATTTATTTAGGTATTTATTAACTTTAATTAAAACGGTATAAAACCAATTATTATAATTAAAGACATAGACAGTGACATAAATACACATCATAAAGTAAATAGAAAATTAAAAAAGTTCACTTTCATGAATCCCTCTCACAGTACCTACCTACTTTTAACATACCAATAAAATGTTCGTCCATTCATTGACAAACAGATCTTTTTTTAGATTAGAACCAAGAGATCATTAAGTACGGCCAGAGTTCGACGTACTGGAGACTTGGCACTTCATGACCAAACCTAAGAGCATCCCCAGGCATAGGCCACTTAACAACCGAGTCCTTCTAAGAAAAGTAGGAGCACTCTTACAATTAATGAGCACTGGACAAAGGCATTACACAATGGGCCAGTTACTGGAGCTGATTGGTACAATTACAGACCCTTACCATTCAACCAGTGCTTCCGTTTACAGTCGCCAATATATAGGAGTTAGGGCCAAGACGTCATTGTCTCCGGTGGCTATGTTATATTAAAAAAAAAAAGCTGCTGGGGAGTTTGTTGCGCCACTTCTTCTCCCCGGCGGAAGCACTAGGAAGTGGTGAAGGGCGGGCGTTTTGGGGGACTGTCTTTTGTAATTTTGACGATCGAAAAGTGCTGATTCCCAGCCTAGTTTGAATAAATGACTTTTGATTTTTAAAGTACTGAGTATAATTATGTTTTGCGAAATATCAAAGTTAACCTAGCTGTTTTTTTCCGGGGTCTAAAATCCTCATGGATGTCCGCCGCCCTGGGGAGGGCGGCGGGGTGTGTCAGACTTTTACTGACTAAAAACCACCCCGGTGTTCCATCTCACACCTACGCCAGGGGTCACGGGAACGTACGATCTTTCTGCAACCCCCGACTGCATGGCCCTGCCGCCGCAGCAGCTAGTGACACCCATGCCTCCCATATCGTCATCACCTCAAGTGATACGACCAACATACTTCACTTAACATAAAGTCCAGGTCATTATAAGACCAACACAACAATAGTCTCCTTTGAGACCCTGGTCCCCGCTGTACCACCAGCTGCCCATCGCTCCCTGAACAACTCACAAGTGAGTTGCAGTTACGACTACAAAAGTTAACAGCCTAACCTAACCTAAAATTAAAGTTGTAATTCAACCGCTCATTTTGAAATAATCTTCTGAAGACTATTTGGTACAAACAATGAAAGAGCTATAAGTATTTTAATGGAGAGATTTACACAAAACTGCGATAGAAGTTTTGTGATACTATTTATGTAAATATTTACGTCAGATTAGTTCCTGAAATTTGTACCGAGCTAGAAACTAATGGAAATACGTAACAATACCTAGTGGTTACTCGTGCGGATTTCACTGTAATTGTAAATTGTATTCATGATAATATATATAGGTAGTGTTTATATGATCGATATAAGTATAACTACTTTAGAATTAATCTTAACTTAGTAAATACTTACCTATCGAAGGATTGTTATTAATACCGATTTGTTTGTGATTACCATAGACTTATAAAAAAAGATGGACACCGCGCCACGCATATCGAAACTGAAGCACCGTACCGATCTAGGTGTGCGTGATTGACGATTGACGCTGTCGTGTCTCGTAATGGCGGCCGGTCGGCATTTGATGTTAATGTGAGCGTGAGGTGTGTTTGTACAAACGGTCCCGCATAGTTACTGTGCTTCTCGTTCCATATGCGTGGCGCGGAGTCCATTTTTTTTTATAAGTCTATGGTCATTACAACATACTAATGGTAATACTGGTATTCAGCTGCATCCGGTTAGACTGGAAGCCGACCCCAACATAGTTGGGAAAAGGCTAGGCAGATGTGATGTGGTCATTACAACATAGTTGGAACAAAAGGTTTGCGATCAGAAATAAATACCATAACATCAAGTTAATAATAATTGATTCATTATTTATTTGACCTTTTTTGTTTCATAAAATCAGCTTACAACATAATTGGCTTTTTGTTAATTGTATTTAATAGTTGTTAGGATAATTACGGCCAAAGATGTTAACAGGAAAATCTGTAAAAGAAACTCACAATCAATTAACGAATCCAAATAAACCAGCAAGCTGCTGATACTTAACAAATCCAAATTATCTACAGGAAAACGTACCTCATTAATTTTATACTCAGCAAAAATATAAAACGAGATATAGAAGGCGACATATTTTATGCGCCACAGAGCAGTAACGTTGGAATACATCACTACTACCAAGGATATAGGTTGTGCGAAACGTTCCGCGATGCAAATAAGAATATTTTTATATTTTGCACTTACGCCGCTTACTGAAGCACTGCCTGTTTTGTTATATCGCTTTATTATGCTGTGACCCGTTAGGTTTTTAGATTGAACGTGTGGGGAAGTGTTTTCGTTAGCTTTAAGTGATTTGTGGGTGGTGTATTCAAGTATTATTGTTTATTTTGTAGTTTATGGGGAAGAAAAAGACATTACAATTTCTTTGTTTTTATACTATGGGTTGGTTTACTTTTTTTAAAGAATTATGATGACACATATTGAGTCGTTTTAACGTAGTATAGGTAAGTACGTCAGATAATAAAGAACAAATTAAGTTTTTATTTTGAAGAGGACAACATATTATTAAGTAAAAGCTTGTAAAAATAAGATTTTCCACAAAAATATTTCTGGGTAAAATGTACAGGAAATCTAAGAAAAGCTTAGCAACTATTTTACTACACTAAAAATACAGATCTGACTTCGTAACAGATTTTTGTATGCTATACGTAGATGTATGTAAAACATAGATTTATGATCTGAACCATGAAAAACCGGAAAACTGGCAAATAAAATAGTTCGAACGAATTTTTTATTTGTTTGCAAAAGTTGCGAAACTATTTTTTACGGTTTACATAGGCTAAACATTAACAGAGGAAGGTTTTATTATATCCCTGGGACCTTTAAAAGCCGTCTCATGTATCCTGATCACTCCATCCCCTAAAACCAACACACTAAAAGTGACGGTAATTGGAAAATATCGATAGCCTATTAACAAAGGCTTGCCTTTATCCCTTTATCCGTTTAACTGTTCATTAGGGGGCTACGTGGCTACGTCACAGGTCGATGACCCCGTGACGGCGTCACGTCGGCTGCTGAACATATTGACACACGTCCCTTTAAAACAAACACATTAGGAATGACGCTGGTCTATTGTATCCTTTATCTGGTTATTTTGCAAACGTTTCGCTCCAAATAGACAAATGTCAGTATTGTTAGGCTGATTTTGTCAGCATGTGACGTAAATCCTGTCCGCAATACAGCTTATCTTTTGAATTGGAAATTGGGTACGGAAATACGCTACCCATACTCACGTCATCTCTCTGTTAACAGGCTTCATATTTCAATAGGGTCGTATTCTACGGAAAAAGCTAACCCATTAAAAGCATCAAATATCTGCAATACACTCGGGGTGTCTCAAGGAGCTGTCAAGAACCGCGTTTTAATCAAGTTTAACGCGAAAATATCGCCTAAGACCGAAATCAATTAGCATTTCCAAGAGGTTCATGGGACATGAATCTCAAAGTGGGTTTGTAGTAAAACTGCGCTGTCAGCTTAAAAAGTGCAATCAAATTATTGGCGGAATAATTTATTTTATACTTAGGAAGCTTTCGCGTCGGTCGTTTCTCACCTTTTACGAGGTAAAAGTCGTTTTAAAGAGAGTTGAGGCTCGCACGCAATCTCAGCGTGTAAAAATGTTCCTGCTGGAATTATTTATGTGGTGGAAGGACGAGGATTCATATCAGTTCTTCTGTATTTTAGGAACGGTTTTTACAAAGTTTATCAGAGCGAAATTCGCACGAAGACACTTAAAATTGCCGCAATGTTATATAACATTGCAGTGAGCCGTTTTATTGTGATAAGTTACGTAGGTATAGAGACGACGTCACGGAAAATATAGTCCAAAGCATTTTTCATTTTCGCACAATACGGTATTTATTTTCTCCGTTGCCAATAGTAAATTAATGCCTTTAATGGGAGCAAAATGTAAATTCTGCCAACCGAAAACCTATATTTCATGTCAGTATAAAAATAAACGAATAAAGTAAAACCAATCTCCATGAAAAGGATAGAATCACTAAAATTTTATCGAAAAATAAAGTGCAAATAACAACTGTTTAGAAAAAACTTCATTGGGGGAGTTAATTTGCATGTAGCAACACTTCTAGCTTCAAAATTCATTATTTCTGTGCTCAAATAGCCTCTCGATTTTGCAGAACGTAAATCGATCATCTTCAAGTGGGGTCACGGTTTACAGTTAATTTCAGCCACGCAATTCCATGAACAGAAAGCTTAACGAGCTATTTACATTGTTGACTAAATATTTAAATAAACAAAACAAAAGTTCTGCGTGACTGTAAATGGTTTTAACAAACTAAATCCGAGTTAAAAGGGGCAGATCTAAAATTTAATTTTATTCCGTTATAGGTACTTTCTGAAACTTTTGGCAGGCTAATATTTTGTCGGAGTAACTTCTCTATTTATTTTATCCTTCAGTAATTTAACATGACCTTTTGTTACCTTAATTGTTGCTAATTCAATTGTGTGTTAACAACACAACTTGAGGCTCGTAAATAACAATTTCTTTTACAATATTTACGACTCTTTTCTTAAACAGGGTCAAATTAAATTTTATTTCTAAATATGACAAAACAAAAAAGAAAATATTCTTTGAGATTTTTTATAGGGTTACAACCGAAGTTTATGTAGACACTTGTAATTATATATATTATTACAAGTTATATTATAAACTTATTTTTTAATTATAATTACTATTCTCATATCAGTATCAACACTAGCAGCGGTTGTTGACTCCCAAAAATACATCAAATCATTTTTATTTTATCATGTTTAGACATCGATACCCATCATGTCTGCAGAGTTTCGCTAGCTAATTTAATTTGACCCTGTAGAGTTAAGGCTTTTTATGTTGAATAATAGATTTGATAAGAATAGCAAATATATTTTTTTAAATTAGTTTTTAATAGACCGACTGAAACAACTATAGTAATCACACACAATGATGGCGGACATGGTATCGAATATTCAGGCTATTTGAGTACACACCGCATGATTTAGACGAGTTTCCTGTTAAAGCATTGACAGAGCTAGCCAGAAATCGAAATACTCGTGCCTGTGTCTCGATCACATAACGTACTTGTCTGTGTACATGAATGCCTTTGAAGGTCCTATGGAATAGTAGTATATCACTTTCTGAATAGAATCATACTACAAAAAACCTCTACCTCTTGTTATTTTATTTTAACCATCCAACAAACAAAATGGTAAAGTAAATTGAAACTTATACCATTTATACAAAGTAGGTACCGCCTTCGACGACCAATTATGTTTGAGGAACGATCGTTTAAAAACCTAATATTAATTCTGAGCACGAATGACCTCGGGTACACTGAGGCGTGAAATTCAATAAGTGTTGTGTAACAAACGACTGCGAGACGTGGCGCGGACGCAGCGACGTCGCGGCGACGTGGCAGCGAGGCGACGCCGCGACGTGACGACGTAACGATATAGCAACATAGCGACTTGTTGAATTTCACCCACGAAGGATAGTTGGAACTTAACTAATGAAATGTCGTTGGTATTAGCAGTGAATGCGTATTAAATTGGTGGGCTTTAAGGGTAAATCCTTCACGATGGAATGAGATATTAATAGCACCGCTTCGGTTAAAGGTTTCAGATAGAAAACCGATATTGAGAGGTCGAGTGAAGACTTTGCGATTGTATAAACCTTTAAGCTGGTACTTGATAGGTTCTAACATGATGCCAACAATATTGTTTATGAAATCTGCTGTCTCAGAAAATGGCATAATAGGTATTAGAACTAGTATTTCTTTAATTGTATTGTTATTATTGTTCCTAATTTGTTTATGTTTTTTGTCTTAGTCAATTATACTAACATAGTTTAAGTAATACTAACAAAATTATGGATAATGTGCCTGAATTAATCTAATATATAAAATTCTCGTGTCACAGTTTTCGTTGCCATACTCCTCCGAAACGGCTTGACCGATTTTGATGAAATTTTTTGTGCTTATCCGGTATGTATGAGAATCGGCCAACATCTATTTTTCATACCCCTAAGTGTTAAGGGAAAACTTACGCGGGTGAAACCGCGGGGCGCAGCTAGTGATAAATAAATAAATCTAGGAATAGAAAACGATATAAATAGAAACCGTTCCCTGACATAACATGACATAGATATGAATTTACGAATGACGAATTTTTTGAACAAATAGCAGAATACTTGAACTAAAAAGAGAAACATTTTCAGTATCGGTTTAAAATATCATTTATTTCTCAAAGATTTACATATTATTTTCACTTATTGAGAAACAAAGTTTTAGTACACACAGTTTTAAGTTTTTATACATGTAGATATCTAATAGGTAATTAAGATAGTCCACCAAAGAGTTTGTCGAGCTACTTAGAAATAAAATTAGTTGTTTTTATAAATCTGGTGAGTGGGTACATCGAGCGTGCAGTTGTTAACAGCACTGTTATAAAGCATCGTGCACACTACACAATCCATACTAAAATTATAAATGCGAAAGTGTGTCTGTCTGTCTGTTAGCTCAAAACCGATTTAGATGAAATTTTGTACAGAGATAGTTTGAGTCCCGGGAAAGGACATAGGATAGTTTTTATCCTGAAATTCCCACGGGAAACTTATGCGGGTAAAACCGCGGGGCGCTGCTGCTAGTCTTATTTTAATTTATTTATTTACGTTGGGGCTGTCGAAGATGTGTTTCTTTGACATAAAAAAATATATAAATTAGTTTTAGCTTCTTTTATGTTTTTAGGTAGGGAATTGTTGTACTCCTTCATATTTAATATTTCTCTTTCCATGATTTGTTCTAGGTCTGTGTAATAGTACTAGGTCATTTGCCCTACGTGATTATCGTGTTTGCACTTCATTATGCCTTTCATAAATAATTTCTGTGTATTTCTTTTGTTAGGATTTATACGGGTATTGTATTGACCCCAAAACTTCACAGTTTCCGTTCAATACACTCAGCTAAGGTGTAAGGTGTTGTTCGAATTCATCTCAAAACCGAAACTGGGTCGCATAATACGCAGCTAGAGGCCAAACATGGCGCCGAACTCACCTGAGTTTTAGCCTATGCCACGTGTCCGGGGCCTAAGGCTCCACAAACGACGGTCGCTAAGTAATGACATTCAATTTAGCTGTTATACCAACAATTAATCGTTTGTTACCCGAATTATTACTACAATTGTTATGTTAGCTGTCAGGAATTATTAATTGTTGATGAAAGATACAGGGTGCTAGGGGAATTGTTTTGTGTGATATATTGAAATGTAATGTTTATTGACATTATGATCCACTTGACTAATTGTTTTTATGTTGACAGTTTATGTACCTATACAACGTGTTTATATTATTACATCAGCGGAACGATGTACAGCGCAATACACATCGCGTAAAAAAAATGAATTTAAAGTTGCTTATTACTCTTAGGCTAGATTATAATTATTTATTAAGAACCTATCTTGTCTGTCTTGACTATTCTTAAAAAATCTCAACGTAAAAACTTGGTGAAGTGAACTTGAAAAGAACTACCATATCAACGATGCTAGGGATGGACACTATTTACATTATGAGATTTTACAGAATAGATCGGTTGGCTTCTTTTTTAAAAAGGTTTTTTTTTTTGTTAGCCTATATTATGTCCAACTGCTGGGCAAAGGCCTCCTCTTTTTCCTTCCAAACCTCCAAGTCTTATGCGAACACTGGCCATGTTGGCTCTGCAAACTATATGACATAAAAATGTATTAAAAAAAGTTTTCGTTTAATTATTCAAACGAGCATAATGCGTTCTTACTGAAAATTAAAGTACAAAATGCATTTTAGGTGCATTCAACCCTTTTTTTTATCAATCTCAGTATTGGTACAGTTTGTATTGCAGTAGCAATTTGGAATGCGATTCTAATGCTAGCTGTGTTTTGCCTCATTAGCCCGATATAAGCTACAGCTGCTGCAAAATGTTGAAGTTCCCGGGAATTAATTCTAGGAAAAAGTTGAACTAATTTACAAATTTATACTCTGATTTTATCCACAACAAAATTACAAATGCTTGACGTAAAGATGTTGGACATTTTCTATTTTATTTTAAGTTGTTTTCTTTGATTTTGACACATCAAAGATGAATACACTTATTTGAAGATAAGTTTATTTTTTGCTACAATAAAATGGGTCGAGGGCATCGAAACAAGAAATTAGCGAATTTTGACCTACTAGGCATTTTACTACTTATGAATTAATTTCTATTAATTTAATTATAATGTTTTCTGATTGTTTTCATATAATTTATTTGAATAGTAATCTGAGGAAACTGAATCTGGATTATGTTCTTGCCATATAGTTATTAGAGTTAAGTTTTAATTTTATCTGTTTGTTTTCCAAATAGAGTACGTAAAATAAAATATTGTTATCATAAAACCTAGATTTCAACATCAGCCTCCACATGTGTAATTATAATGGCAAGGTTTTCTCATTTTCCAGCTTATTTCGTCCGAGTTAATTAAGAGCCACGATATGCAGTGTTGCCATGGTTTCAGGAAGCTGGACTGTCTAAACTAAATAATAGCTTTTGTTCTAAATATACGCTAAGATAAGGGCAGCAAGAAACTGTAATGTGTGGGCAATTTAGAGATGCCTTGTTTGTGATTAGCGCTAAGTGCTTTGGGACTAAATAAGGGGCAACATTTGGTAGATACCTACGTTATCTATAAAGTTGTTGAAACAAATTAACACTGAGCTTATTTTGTTATGGACACGTCTCACGTCGTCGTCTCTCGTCGTATGTGACGGTATAAATCACAACTGACGAAATACCCTAAATGATCCCTAGTTGCATGGTCGTCTGCTTGTGTGTTGTTAGATTTATGTCTGTTTTTTTTTTTGTTATTTGGGAATATTTAATAAAATTTTTGCACAATAAAGTACAAAGGCGGACTTAATGCCCTAGGTATTCTCTTTTGTCAACCAAGGGTGGTAAAGAGATGCTACGCTGACGACACGCTGGTCCTGGCGCAGGGGAGGTCGCATCAGGCGGCGGCCGACGCAATGACACGCGGGGTTGCGATAGTCGTGGAGAGGATCCGGCAGTTGGGTCTCGAGGTGGCTCTGCACAAATCCGAGGCCATGTCTTTTCATGGGCTTCAGAACGGGCCACCATCGGGATCCCAACTGACGGTAGGAGGGGTTCGCATCGGCGTCGAGACGACGATGAAATACCTGGGTCTCGTCCTCGACAGCCGGTGGAACTTCGTCGAGCATTTCCGACGTTTGGCCCCCAAACTGGAACCGCCAGAACTGGGGCCGCTTTCAAGCGGCTCCTGCCCAACCTGAGGGGGCCAAACGCTTCCTGCCGGAGGCTTTACGCGGGGGTCGTGCGGTCCATGGCCGTATATGGCGCCCCGGTGTGGGCGCGTTCACTGCGGCTTCGAGCCGCCCACTACCTGAACGCGCCCCAAAAGGTGGTAGCCATACGGCTGATACGGGGGTACCGCACGATCTCGCGCGAGGCGGCAAGCCTCCTTGCCGGACTGCCGCCATGGGATCTGGAGGCGGTAGTCCTCGCGCGCCTCTTTGAGTGGCGCGCGGAGGCACTACGCCGGGGGGAAAACCCGCTTCCGCGGCAAATTGCTGCGGAGCGGACGGACCTCCGGCGCGATCTCATGGCGGCATGGAAAGCGCGACTGTCGCAACCCAGCGCAGGGCACGCCGCGATAGCGGCGGTAAGGCCCCTCTTTGAGGAGTGGCTAGAGAGGCGTCACGGCGCCCTCACCTACCGCCTGACGCAGGTCCTCACCGGACACGGATGTTTCGGGAGGTTCCTGCACATAATCAGGCGGGAGGAAACGCCCGGGTGTCACCACTGCGAGGATCGCCCTGAGGACACGGTGGAGCATACGGTGGAGGTCTGCCCCGCTTGGGCGGAGCACCGCCGTGTCCTCGTAGAGGCGATCGGCAGCGGCGGCGACCTCTCGCGCCCGGCCCTGGTCCAAGCCATGGTCCGGGGTGAGAGGAAGTGGGAGGCAGTCACCTCCTTCTGCGAAGCAGTCATGCTAGCGAAGGAGGTGGCGGGATGGGCGAGGGAGAGAGCTGAGAGAGCCGCCCGTCCCAGCCGCCGCGGTAGACGCTCCGGGCGTCGGGAGCCGCGTGACGACTCCCGGCCACCGTAGGCGCGGGCCTGCGGGCGGCGAGTAATGGGAAGCTCGCCGTCCGATCAGGACCAGGCCCGTGCCGGAAGCGCGTATGTGTTCCACGCGCGCCTCAAAGAGATGTCAGCATCGAAGGAGGGGCCCGACAGGGCCGAAGCCTGCCGGGGCAGCGGGATTGTCCGAAAGGGTTACCGCTGCCCCGGAATACAAAGGGCTAAGGAAGGAACACGGATGGGTTTTAGTCAGTAAGAGTCTGACACTCCCTTCCGCTCCGAGGGGTCATTTGATGGTTTCCCATCCTTTAAAAAAAAAAAAAAAAAGTTGGTAAAGAGATTAGATGGCAGGTGCTTTGGTTGAGAGGAACATTGATAAAAAAAATATTAAAACTTGGTACACAAATATGTATTTGTGTACCTACTTTTAATAGTTTTTTATATACAAATACATAAATATGTTATAAAATACTGGTATTTAGCTGCATCCGGTTAGACTGGAAGCCGACCCCAACATAGTTGGGAAAAGGCTAGGCAGATGATGACATAGATATGTTATAAAATATGTATTCAAGGGAGAGAGGTGTATAATTCATCCATGCCATGGATGTCTGTAACAAATCACCCGTATAGTTAATGACAGATCACCAACTGTAAGTTTACATCATCTTCATTAGCCTATAGCAGTCCACTGCTGGATATAGGCCTCTCCAAAATTTACATACAACTTCATAATTATTATTCCTCTCAACCAAACCTCACACCTCTCCACCTCCCTTGGTTGACTGGTATAGAATTCCTAAGGCATTAAGTCCGCCTTTATACCTTTTAGGTGTGCGAAAAGTTTAAATAAATAAATAAACTTTCTTGTTCTATCAAGTTATACTACAGAGTATTGTAATTCTTTTAGTTGTTCAGTTCATTTTCGGACTAATCTATTCCTCCTTTGTCTGGGTAATTATTTTAAAAGGTCAAGAGACCTTATTATCCAATTACATGTTGAAGCATTGGGTCTCCTTTGTTATAACCACGGGGGACGTCCTCAGAGAGTGTACTCACTATTGTCGGAGCCCTCTATTTTAGCTAAGTATTGTACAGATGGTACTTTTTTTTTGTCGGGTGGAATCCTTCAAAAGGCGCCCGACCTCTGGGGAAGGAGGTCGGGGAGTGTGGGATTTTTACCTCAGTAAAACCACCCCGGTGATCACCATCAGCACATAGGGGTGGTCCCGGTTCCTCTTAAAAGACCAATTCCGGAACCCCCCCGTGCAACGCCTGTAAGGCACATCCCTGTGGAGACCGTAAAGGGGCCTCCCCTGAGAATCGCTATGCACGGCACCACTGTGCCACCGTCTTCCCTGGGGTTACTTGGTGGGTGGACAGAGTCCCCACGGTACCTACAGGATGCTGTAGTTTATGATAGGAAAATTTCAAACAATTTTGGTACCCAGCGGGATAATTGCGTACCACCCTAACAGTAACAATGGCTTTCATTTTGACAGTTCAACAACATTAATTGCGTTATTTATGCTGTTAGGCAGACAAATTTTTCGAACATGAAGCAATGGATTAGCAATATTATTATTATTTGGTTAGACACACTAGCAGCTAATTAGCTGATGCGTGTGTATCGTATAGCTTGGAGATATTTAGTCTGTCCAGACGATTCTTGAAGCAGTACAGTGTGGGAGCCGTCACAAAATTTTCCAGGAGCCTATAAATACTTCAAAATTATTCAGGTTGAGGTTGAAAGTGTGTTACGCATTTAAACCTGCAGGCTTAACATTTGTCAAAATTCGGAATATTGTGATTTCTTGAAATACATATGTAATGCTTATCTAATACTTCCTGTAACCTGTGGGTACATTTTACGCAGAGATCGTACAGTGCCCTTCGCGTGCATTACAATAATGCTTTCAGGGTGTTGATGGGGCTGCCTCGCTTCTGTAGTGCATCAGGGATGTTTGCGGGATTGCGTATTAATTGCTTTTATGCATTAATGCGTAAAAGATGTGCGTCCTTGGTGCGCAGGGTGCGAGCCAGTTCCAACAGCATCCTGAAAGTTATTGCTGATAGGCTGGACTGCTGTATTGTAAGTCGTTACTCCGGTATCTCAGCTGGAATTTGGAAGCAGTCATTGTTTTGTTGTGTGTGTTTGTGTAATTGTTGTTATAATTGTGTCACTAACATAGTTGTACAACACTACACGAGTCTTAGCCACAAGCGCTACTCCACTCGACCAACAAAGTCACCGCAACGAAGTCGCAATGAATTCTCCAGTCGCCTTAAAAGTACTTGCCATCCATTTCGTGCGGCAGCCGCTAGAACTTACAAAATTCTCTCCTTTGTGCGAATTATCCAAAACTTATTCCTGTGTAGGAGTTCCTCCTTACCTCAAGAGGTGGGTAGGCTAAGTGGCGCTACGTGCCCTATCTGTCCCAGCCTAATGGCGCCGACCGGCCTATCTGCTTTAAGGATCATTTATATTCCTTTTACATCCCTATTATTAGTGGTATATTTGAGTTTCCTTGTTATTTAAAGTGTTGGTAATGAGGAAAGATGTACCAGTGTGGCTCTGTGGGGTGAATAGGGAATGGCGCTTAATGTGATTGAATAGCAATGTGTTGACGTAGAAGAGATGCATCTAAAAGTGTGGCGTTATTGAATTTCAATGTAACTAGAGTTAGGAAAGAAAGAAAATAAATTTGGCTATTTACGTCTGAAAGTTATGCACGTAGCCAGCAAAAAACGCCCAGTTATGACTGCCTATGTCCTTTACCTACTATTCTAACTAAATATGCACAATTTTTTGATAAACCTTGTGGCTTTACTCGGAAACTTTATAATAATCTCCAATTCCTGATATTGAAAACAAATGTAAAAGTTGTTCTAAAGAAAATATCTGAAAAAGTATTACCAACACATTTTTGTAGCAAAACTGAACACAACAACGGGTTTTTTGAAACATTCGTTATTTGTTCCAGTTTTTAAGGTATAAAAAGCGTGGATTAAGTAAAACCCTTCACTAACAAGACCGGAAGATTACCATTATGTTTAAAATTTTCCTACATTGTTGTAAAAAAAATGGTCTGGCAATTTAAATATGTAATTGTTCCAGGTAAATTCTAAGCAAAAATCTTGGGAGCAGGCCAAAATTATTATAATTTAAATTGCGTAGGACGCTCTTATTAAATTCAAACGTTATACCTAAATTATGTTGGTATGTTAATTGTAACAGTACCTATACATCATCATCTGCCTAGCCTTTTCCCAACTATGTTGCGGTCGGCTTCCAGTCTAACCGGATGCAGCTGAATACCAGTATTTTACATGGAGCGACTGCCTATTTGACCTCCACAACCCAGTTACTGGGTAATACGATAACCCTTGGTAAGACTGGTTGTCAGACTTTCGGGCTTCTGACGACCCGTAACGACTGTCAAAGATCCATGAATGACAGCCGGGACCAACGGCTTAACGTGCTTTCCGAGGCACGGAGGGGTTTCGATAAAGATGGTCACCCATCCACAGACCAACCGCGGCAAGCGTAGCTTAACTTGATCGATCGACCTGTGCGGCTGTTATTATTTAGCCATGGGCCCCTAACCTATACACAAAATAATAAGCATTTTACTTAGCAGGAAAATACGATAAGCTGTGTTGTTACTACCAATTCGTTAGAGTAATTTCGACAATCATATATATCCGAGCCAGTGACATTATAATTTCCATCTAATATAAATTCCGAACATGTTTCGTATACGAAATGTACATACTCATATTGTTTTACACAGACTACGATGTTCATTTGTTTCTCAATAATTGTAACAATATACAAACGGTAGTAGGTAGGTAATCTTGTTTAACGAGTACTAAATAAATCGTGTTTTATTTCTTCTATTGGTAATTTAGTTTGTCTGTACTTACTTTTAATGAATACTTAAACGTTTCTTTTTGGAATATTTGTTTTTATTGGCATCGTTTTGGTATTGCTGGTACGTGATTTTATATATTTTTTTTATTGTATTAAAGCTTTTATTGGTTCTATTCGGGTCCATATACCTACTTATTTGTACCAGACCAAGTGACATCTAATTATCGATACAATTAATTCGTAATTTATTGCTTACCAACTAATTTGTGTAGCCAACAAAGATCGACAGGTGCAAAAGAATGGTTCAATCAATTTTGTATTGTCTATTAGCCGAATATTCTTAATATTTTTTCACTTCTAGTTAATTATCCGTTACATTTCTGGACAATAAAATCCAATCATTTTATATACCAATCCGATCAAACCACAGCGGAGCGAAATCGGCTGCCCCACCCTAACTCAAGACACAGCATAAACTAAGCCTCATCACAGTCCTCACATAAAGAAGCCGATTAAGGCGACTACATGACCTAAAGCACGGTCGCTATCGGACTGCATAGAAAAGAAAGAGAAGCGCGATGACACAACGCTGGTAATTTATTGCAAAATATGAAACAATCATCTATTTACAAACTACTTGAATGCAGTTTGGCATTAGCAATTTAATGGTATATTTTTAATTATAATTAAAATTGTTAATGAAGGGATAAACTGCTTTTAAAGACATGTCAGAGGTGTATTTGAAGATTTTTTGATGCATTAATTAATGTACGTTTAATTGTGATTTGAGTTCCATCACTGTTTTAAAATAAGACTTGAAAATATGACTATTTTTTTTTGGTCAAAATTATTTACGGTTTAAGAGATACATTGCTTTAAAAACCAACTTTTTGACCATTTTCAAGAAACCTCCGCCTTAAAGAGTAAAAGCCCGTATTACGAGACACTGCAATCAATCAGTCTGTGTCGCAGCTAGTAATATTTCGCAGTATGGCTGCCGTTGATCACGCTCCATCGAGAATACGTCGCGACCCAACAATGACGCCGATCCGTAATTAAAAATGGCGAGGATTTTTATCAAAGAGCCGACCTCAACGTGGCTCGACGCGGATCGTTAAAACTTTGTTTTGCCTAATGATAACAAAAAATCGAGTTATTTTATTCCCTTAATCAATTTCTGGTAAATGGATGGCAAGCCTGTTTTCATTAGGCTACGGTGTTATTGTTAGGAATTATTTTTTGGTTAAGCGACAGACTGGCGTTGACGGTGCCTAAATTGATTTCCTATAGGTAAGTACCTAGATTTACGATAATTCTTGAAATAATGTAAGCCTTTAAAAATCCAAATCAAAATATTTAATTTCACGTAAACCTACATGGGCACTTATGAAACGTCAGAAGCTAGGTGCACGTTTCTAATTGATCGTTTTCTATGGAAAAGAGCTGGCAAGAAACTCCACGGTTACTCTTTTAAAACTAATTGGCTATTACAATGTTTTCAAATTACAGTGATAACAGGTATGGGAGGACAGTGTAGGCCTGTCAACAAGCACTAAGAAATCTTACTTACAAAAAAATAACAACTGACCGCCAAAAAAGACAACTACAAAGTGAAAAATACCTTTAATTTCGAAAGTCGGAGTCGTTGGATTCGCATTTTCGTTGTTTGCCACGAAGCAAACACTTTCCATTAAAAAAATAATTTTTGAAATCGATTTACAATTGCCGGAGATATCGCGTAACATACAATACAAAAACAATTTCGTTTACTTGAATTTTTACCAGTAATTTTGGTTTAAAAACCAAACTACTGAACTGATTTTTTTGAAATTTCTGTGGGACCAATCTGAAAGTACATCCTTTTAAATAAAAAAAATATTTTGCAAATCGGCTTATAAATGATGGATTTCTGAGGAAACAAACATTTAAAAAAAATCAACCGAATTAATAACCTTTGTTAAAACAGAAAATGGTCTACAAATCAGATGTAGGTAGATACCTATTTAATATTCATTTTTTACTGAAAGAATACCCAAACAGAAATAATTAGGTATATATCTAGTTCAATATTTGTTCCGTACCAAATGTAAAATTAATGCTTTGGATACAAGAATTCACATTGCGCTATTTTTATAAGCGTAATACAATTTGTATACTAAATTACTACCGCTATGAATAATTCCAAAAGCTGACAGGTATCCTGTTTCATAGGAGTACTATAGCACCACCCCACGGTTTCACCCGCGATGTGTTAATCCTGGTTATAAATTATCTGTGTACCAAAATTCATCCAAATACAATCAGTAGTTTTTGCGTGATTGAGTAACAAACATCTTCACAAAGTAAATATTTTGAAATAGAAATAATTAAACAAAAAAGGGGTTATCTTAAAGATTTAAGCAAGTGATGAGCGCACGTCCTACCCGGGGGTAATCGGAGTAGCACGTAGGTACATAATTATGTACGTACGTAAAAAGGGTTTACATGTAAAAAGAACTCCATTATTCGGCCCAAAATTAGATACGTGTCGGTTGAGATACACATTTATTAAAAAACCGGCCAAGTGCGAGTTGGACTCGCACACGAAGGGTTCCGTACCACCATACAATATTTAACACTACATATAAAATAACGGCAAAAAAATCACGTTTATTGTATGGGAGCCCCCCTTAAATATTTATTTTATTCTGTTTTTAGTATTTTTTGTTATAGCGGCAACATAAATACACATTCTGTGAAAATTTCAACTGTCTAGCTGTCACGGTTCATGAGATACAGCCTGATGTCAGACGGACAGGGGAGTCTTAGTAATAGGGTCCCGTTTTTACCCTTTGGGTACGGAACTTTAAAACGTACCTACGTATTTTTCGCGTGAAAATAAATAATTTTGTATAACTTGTAAAAGGGTAAAAATGTACCTACGTGTCCGGAATATTTGTATGAATATTATTTATGGGTTACCTAAGTAGGTACCTATTGGTGCGCTGTTTTGTTTGATTTTTTATGAGTATCCAACAGTAAGATTTGATAGTCGTTTGACATGCATCCAGTATTGCGAGCGAGATTTTAATTTGAGCATCTAAAATAATTCTTAAATTAAGTAGTATAAGTAAAGTAATTAAGTGGTATGCCATAAAATTATCGCTTTTTATTTTACCTTCAAATTGAGAAGTCTACAAATATCTTATTTTAAGTTTGTTACGCATGTGTGCGGTTTCCGGAACTAATGTTTTTTCCATACGCCAAGCGTATTGAGGTGCACTAAATGGAAGTATAAGGAAGATAAGTCGCATCGTATTTCGAGATAAAGTGTGTGTGTGTTATGTGGCTAAATAGGTAGATACCTACCAATAAAAATAAAACAGAATTGTATATTTATTTTATGAAACCTACTTTACAAATACACACATCAAAAGTGTCTAGGGATCAAGCATTTTTATGCGGATTTCTTGAGATTGAGATGTGGCTTTGTAATAAATTTATGATTTTATAAATTTATATGGATCCTTTTTGGTGCATTTCATAATTTGAATCAGGAACTGTGAATCAAATTCGAGTAAAAGATGAAAATCAGCTGTCAATATTTTCCCTATAAAAACATACAACGCATTGAAGACATTATTAGTGCTACTGTTTCCCTACTACTGATTAAAACCAACGTTATTATGGAGCGGCGACGTCATTTAAGCAGGGAAGAAATGCTCAGAGCCGTGGGAATGATAGAAGCTGGTTCCCGGCAACGTACTGTGGCTTTAGCTCTGAATACAAGTCAGAGTGTTATCAGTCGACTTTGGACACGTTACCGAAGCACTGGTACCGTGGCTGAGCGCCATGGAGGACGGTATCGCTGCACCACACGGAGACAAGACCGATACATTCAAATCTTAACTCGAAGAGCTCCAACAATAACCGCCATGATGTTAGCCGTGAGGCTTCATCACTCTTCAGGGAACTTAATTAGCGACCAAACAGTCAGAAACCGCTTGCATGAAGTGAACCTTCATTCCCGAAGACCGCTACGGGTACCACCTATAGCAATGCACAATCGTAGGATTCGATATCAATGGGCTCTTGAACACAGAAATTGGGCAGAAGAACAATGGCGTTTCGTGTGCTTTTCTGATGAGTCTCGTTTTGGTATGAGACCGGATACAAGACGTATACGACACTGGAGAACCCCTGGACGCCAACAGCGATTAAAATCCTTTTTTTTTTTTTTTTTTTTTTTATATGGCATCTCGCAGTTCATCCTTTATGAGGATGGCTACTGCTTAACCGGACTTTCCTGTGGATGCCTCGAATTAAGGCCTCCAGCCAGGGCATACAATAACTTAAAAACTAAGCGACAGCGCTAAGGGTAACCCCCTGCGGGGTTCGGACCTCGGCTCAGGGCGTCGCTGGAAGAGGACAGCAAGGGACAGGCTGGATCGGTATTATTATTGGTGTTTAGGGGCGAATTTAAAACTACAGGCTCAGCTGCGCGGGCTGGCTCGAGCAAGGGTCGGGGGGGGCACGGTGATGGTGCGGGGCGTCGCGACGGGCCTCGGCGGCGAGGACGGAAGGACGGATGTCTGAGCTTGTTTTTGTGTTGTCGACTGAGAGTACTCGTGGCCTTACTGCTCTCCTGGAGGAGGGTAGTGGCGTCGTCGGGGATGGTGAGGGTATGCCTTGGTCGGCGAATCCTACTTATGCGGGAGGGAGTGTATCGGGAGGCCGCCGCAATCAGGGGATTGGGGTGCTTTATGGCAGAGTCGAAGAAGCGCTTGGAAAGGCGTTTCATGAACTGCTGGATGGTGGGGAGTCTGAGATCTAGATGCAGATTCAAATTTCGGACATAGAAGGGGGCTCCCGTGACCTTTCGGAGGAAACGGTTCTGGAGGGTTTGCATTTTATGCAGAAATCGCGGCTTGGCGTGTGCGAAGACTACGCAAGCATAGGTCATGATGGGACGGATGACCGCGGTGTAGAGGCGCAATTTGCACTTGAGTGACAATTTGCTGCGGGCAGTTATCATGGAGTGGAGCCTACCGAGAGCGAAAGAGGCGCGCGAACGCGCCGTCTTTATGTGCTCGTTGAAGGTGAGGTTGTGGTCTAGGATGACACCTAAGTATTTGGCTCGCTTTCCCCAGGGGATCGGCTTGCCATACATAGAGATCGGGCGCGGGAGGGGGGGGGGTAGTTTGCGCGGTTTCGAGAAGATGACCGCCTGACTCTTATCGGGGTTGACCTCGATTCTCCATTTCCGGAACCAATCGCTCAAGGCGCTTGCGGAGGTTTGGAGGTTTCGAGCTATGGATGACTGGTTGACACCCGAACAGTATATGGCAGTGTCGTCGGCGAAGAGCGCCAACTGTGCCTTTTTACTGTTCGGGATGTCACTAGTGAACAGGGTGAAAATGAGGGGAGACAGAACGGAACCCTGGGGGACTCCGGCGCGGATGGGGTGAGGGGGAGAGAGAGCGCCCTCGATTCGGTAGCGGAAAGTGCGGTCCGACAGAAAATCTCGTAAGATGAGCACGAGACGGTCTGGCACACCTAGCAGGTACAGCTTATATAATAAGCCATTGTGCCAGACCTTGTCGAACGCCTTCGCTATATCGAAGAACAGGACGCCTGTCGAAGCACCTCGCTGAAAAGCAGCGCTAATGTGCTCGACTATGCGGTGGAGCTGGTGGATGCACGAATGCTTCGTGCGAAAACCGAACTGTTCGGGGGGGATGAGGCTCTTTGCTTCGGCATAGTCTTTGAGGCGCTTATAAATAAGCCTCTCGTAGACTTTACCGAAAACATTGAGCAGACTGATGGGGCGGTAGCTGGAGGGCTCAGACTTGGGCTTGCCTGGCTTTGGGATGCCTATGACTGTGGCTTCTTTCCACATTTGGGGGAAGATGTTGTTGCTCAGGGCGCCATTGAAGATGGCGGTCATGAGCAGTATGAGGGGGGCGGGGAGGAGTTTGTACACCCTGTTGGTGATACCGTCCGAACCGGGGGCTTTGCGGGTTGCGAGTCCTTTTATGATGTCTTGCACTTCGTCGGGAGTGACGGGAGGCAGAGGATCATCAGGGTCTTCGACTGGCGGGAGGGAGGCTCTCCGTTCGACTTCAGCGTTCACCTCGTCGAGGTGCGCTCTGTCTACTGGTTGAGAGCTGGGAGTGCATTGAGCCTCTAGGCTGTCGGCTAGGCATTCGGCCTTTTCGAGGTTTTCGAAAGCGACCGTTTTGTCGGGGCGTGTGAGGGGAGGAACTGTGGCCTCTTCAGAGGAGCGGAGCTTCCTCTGGAGTTGCCAGAAGGCGTGGTGGGTGGGCTCGAGTTCGCCGATCAACTTATCCCATCCCTCGGAGCGCCACTCCTCTATGCGTTTCTTTACAGCACGCTGTAAATGGCGCATGTGGGATTTGTTCGCGTCGCAGGGAAAAGAGTCGTAGGCACGAATGGCAGCGTTCTTCTCGGTCATCAGTTCACGTACGTCATCGGGCAGTTTCCAGCGATGGTCTTCCATCACTGGAACTTCCCGTGAGCAATCCGTCAGTACGGATTGAACGTGCTCTGTGAACGAGTCGATCGCCCCAGTCGTGTCTGCGACTGAGATAATTTGCTCGGGGATGGAGTCTAGGTGGGGAGACGTGGTGGATTTCAGTCTTTCGCTTACTTTCCTCCAGTCGGTGACTGTTTTGGTCGGGGGGGGCTGGTTGGGGTCGTGCGGGGGGCCCGAATAGGGGGCCAGGTGCAAGATGACCGGGCGGTGGTCAGAGTTAAGCTCTTGTACCGTCTCGATAGACTGCAAACGGAGGTTTACATTCTTGAGAAGCGCTACATCGAGAACGTCAGGAAGTTGGGCGGGGTCGCCCGGGAAATGAGTGGGATACATCGGAGCGATGATATCGAAATTGAGGGAGTCGCCTAGTTTGAACACGATCCTACCTCTGGTAGAGGTCGTGCTGCTATTCCAAGCGGGATGTTTGGCATTGAGATCCCCCGCCATGATGACGGAGTCACTCATACCGAAGAGGGTAGTGAAATCGGTAGTGAGAGAGATGGGATCCTCCGCACCATTGGTGGGCGGGATATAGGCGGAGATGATGGTGATTGCGGGGTGACCGGTCATGCCGAGCCTACAGATAGAGATCTCTAGCTGAGAGATGAGGGCGGGCGGGTCTATCGGGATGCAATGGAGGGACTTCCTATAGTAGATGAGGGTACCGCCCTTGTGGCAGCGAGCCCTGTCATTGCGAACTATCTTGTAGTTGGCAATGTTCGGGTTCCGCAGATGGGGCTTCAGGAAGGTTTCCTGGACTAAGAGGACATCGAGCTGGTGATCGCGGAGGAACGCGGCGATCTCATCGCGTTGATTTTTAATGCCGTTTGCATTAAAAAACCCTAGTCTAAGGGATCGGGGTTTGGTAACGCTCATTCTTTGTAAAGCCATTGGAGCTTTTTAGAAGTTGAGGGTTTGCATGACTTGCGTAATCTGAGGATACGCATTGAAAATCTCGGCGATGCGCCGAGGATTGCCGTTACAGGCTTGGATTTCCGCTGCCATGGCATTTGCGGGGGCAATAAAAGCTGCGTAAGCACCGATTATTACCTCCATGCTGCTAGGCTGGGGGCGGGAGGCGGGGGTCGGGGGGGACCTACTGGGACCAGCGGGAGCCCTGGGCGCGGCGGCGGGAAGGGCTACCGGTGGGGCTACTGGGACCGAGGGGCCTACTGATGGCGCGGGGATGACAGTTGCCATCAGCGCTGGGATAGTCGGTGGTGGGGGGGGGATTAAAATCCTGCCAGGAAGTCCATCCTTATAGTGGTGGAACCATCATGGTATGGGCGGGTATTTGGATCGGCGGAAGAACTGAGTTGATTTGGATCAGAGGCAACCTCAACGCTCAAATTTATGCTGAGACGATTGTATCAGACGTCATCGTTCCTCTACAAGTGCAAATCGGTCCCTTATTTCAGTTAATGCATGATAATGCACGACCGCACACCGCAAGAGTTGTAAGACAGACTCTCGCCGCAGCTAACATCAATGTCCTGCCCTGGCCTGCTCAGTCGCCAGACTTGAACCCGATTGAGCATGCATGGGATATGCTACAGAGAAGAGCTCTGCCGAATATGGAGGGTATCCAGTCGCAAGAAGACCTTTTTTTGTTGTTGCAACGAACATGGGCGGCCATTCCACAGCGTGATTTGGATGAACTCATTTTGAGTATGCTAAACCGATGTTCTTGTGTTGTTAGTGTTCGTGGTAGAAACACGGATTATTAATTGTTTAAGTTACCCAATAAAATTTTAAAGAAAACTGTTATTTCAGTCTTTTTTTCGAACTTTTGTGTTAGTCGTTCAAATGTCAAAAATCCCTTTATTAGGAAAATGGCAAATTTCTTTATTAATGCAAAGGTGACTTGGTTTATCGTTACTGTGACAAACGAAAACACTTTATTTGATGAATCCTTAAAGAAAATTTTAATTAATATCAATCAGGAGAAAAGTTATTGCAAAAATATATGTTGATCCCTAGACACTTTTGATGTGTGTATTAAATAATATGCTAATACAGCTGAAATACGAATACCTGTTACGTACCTATTTTAATAAATATAAATAAAACAGTTTTTTTTTTTACTTTTTTGTTAGTGAGAGAGTACCTAAAGTAATAACATTGTCGAAGCGCGAGACGTGAATATATTAATATAATAATAATAAAATATTTATTGATACAAAAAACCTTTGACATTGCTTAAAGACTAGGATACATAATTAGTTGGCTAAAAGGACATACGGATAAGGTAAACCCTGACTCCTAAACTAGGTGATCCTGTGACTTAGGAGTCAGCGTTCTGCTGTCACTATGATACAAGACACCTTTTATGTTGTGTTCTACCATTACAAAAATAAAATAGTCATTGATAATGCAGGTTACTAAGTATGTATAATAAAATAAAAATCAACAACGAAGGAATAAGGGATATTAGAAACGACTTTTAAAGTGTATATTTATTATGTGAGTGTATGTTAAAGTGAGGATATGTATGTCAGAAATAATATTGCTTTCCGAAGCGGTCTCTGTAATATTATGAATCCGATGTCAGTTCAGCAATCACGCTGAAACGAATGAACTGATTTCAATGTTGTCGGGTACCTTGCTATGGCATCGGAATACCTATATTTTAGATTTGAAAAAATGTATTCCATTACAACTCATTGGCGAAACTGACTAAAAAATCGCTGCCATTTTAATACAACAACAATATCCAATACTTCATTTACTTGGAAAATTCGTCTGCTTCTCAACTATGTAGGTCAACGCAATGTAGGTATAGGTATTGTTAAACAAAACGCGATTGTGATTACGATTTGGCTGCACCTTAATTTCGTAACACATTTAATCACAATCTGAATCATTTTGAAGTATTTTGTTCATTGTTGTGTTGTTAATGTATTGCTTCATTTATGTACGAAAAATTTATCTGCTCAACAACATAAATAACGCAATGATTGTTGTTGATCTGTAAAATTATTATAGCTATCTATTGCTATTGCCTACGTAATTACCCCACTGGGTTTAGTGCACAACTAATATAAACAAACAGTAACAGAATTACAATTATTCGATTCCAAAACCACAGATAAATATTAACGATGCTCTCACTCCTTCTACCTCGATCATCCAACCCTGTCACACACTCCCGTGAATGAACTAACGAGCCATTAAATCCGCCATTCGGATCGCGTTGTTATTTCAATATCACAATGGGAGCGTGGCAAGACAAATTAGTTTGGTGGTATAAACAATACGCTGATTGTTGGCCTACACGAACTATGAATAACGGTTAACTATAACCCTTTGTTAAACCTTACCTTGATTAGAAAAGGTGTTGGGAGCTTGTATATGTAAATCTACCTTTAGAGATTTTGATTGTTCTGGGCTGAGGTGTGAATAGGTTACTGGGTTTTCCGCAGGATTTTGTGTGAATTCTTGAAAAGACTTTTTAATAGGTACCACATTGTAGATAATATAGGTACAGCCAGAAATTAATCGCTTATCGAATTGACACACCACGTCAATTTGCCGTATTATAGCCATTTCATACAACTGTCAAAAAATTACAGTTGTGATTTGAATATTGTACGGACAATTTAAGTTGGCATTCTCTGACTTTACATAGGGGTTCTTTTTTGATTATTTGGTATCGTGTTGGTTTGGTGTTTTCTTCTTTCATCGTCCTTTAGTAGCCCATTTTTTTTTTGGGTGTGAAGTATCTAATACTACTACTATACTATACTTTTATTGACTAAAATCCACCCGTGTTCCTGCAGTTGCCTGTGCCAGAGGCCACGGTAACTTTTTCGAACAACCCGCGACCCACGCAGGCATCGGCCCTAGCGGACCCCATCACTTAGTGCTGACATCTTTTAAAGGCAACGCGCCGTCGACCCGGGCCTGGTCCTTACCGGACGGCGAGCTACCCATTGCTTGCCGTCCGCAAGCCCGCGCCTACGGTGGCCGGGCTCTCGATTCCCGACGCCGAGGGCGTCTCCTGCGGCGACTAGGGGTGTGAGGGCGCAAAGATTGCCTCTTCCTCTGGCGCTCCGCCTCCTCTTTCGTAAGCATTACTGCTTCGCAGAAGGAGGTGACGGCTTCCCATGCACTCTCATTCCGTACCATGGCCTGTCATGGGCCAGGGCGTCGCATGGCCTGTCGTGAGAGATCGCCGCCGCCGATAGTCGCCGTGAGTCCTCTATTAGCCCTCATCTCTCTTTCAAGCTATATCATCTTTCACACAATCCATCCGTTGTTTCTTCAGTCTTCATATGTCTAGAGAAGTATGGCAGAAAAAGACACATGTTGCGCTTAAATAAAGTGGGATTAGGGCAGGAGAATTAAGATGACTTCATTAAATGGGAAGGATGTGACTACCAACAGCGAACAACGTATCTATAGGTCGACCGCTTAACTGAGACTTTGCCTGAGGTAGCAGTGCGGGAGGGGTGTGGTGACGTGATTCGAGAGCTCAGTGATTCGTCAACTTGTGACAACTTTCACCCCTCCCGCACCGCGCATATACCTCGGGCAACGTCTCAGCCGCACATAGGTCCCAAGTGTTCATAACTACCTAACGTAATTGTTTTTTTAAGTGCAATCCTATGAACACTCCAATTTCCTCGGAGATTAAAGTTAATCCGTTTTATGTCCAGTTTATACAAAACGATTTTAAAGCAACAATGACCGGCTGCTTTCATGTGAAAAGTTTACGATTCTTTAACACGGCTTATTTCAGCTATAAAGAGACTGACACAATAAACTGAAAAATCCTTTTATTTACTTAAAGAAATGTGAAACGCTGAGTTTTAAGTACTTCGTTGCTGATGTCACTTTATGTTTCTTTATTATATTATGGTAGTAGTTTTCTTGCAGGTACGAATGATATTTATTGCGCTCACACGTGCCATATTAACATAAGTGATAAGTTAGTTTCCTTATCAAATACTGGGGGAGTTTTATGGCTAATAAAAAAGTAATTCCTCACAGGAGTCTATTTATATGTAAAACTCGACGTAATAAAATGTCGTTTGAACAGCAAAGTGAGACTTACTACGGGGCCCGTGGTCCCGTACATCAGGGATTTGCCAAATATTTCTGCAAAGCCCCTAAGAGCCCGGACAGCCATCCACCGCCAATGAATTAGCCAATAAAACCAAATTGTACCTAATAAATTTGCCATTATGTTTGTTTTTCTATTTGGTTTAAGTTTGGGAAGAGTCTTTTGTATTTTCGTAACGCTTATCCGGAGTAAGGACATTTTTCAGTATCTGAACATGCATTTTCTAACAGATAAATTATTTAAAATGAGAAGAAATTGTATTAAAACATCTGCCAGATAAGTTATTCGGAACACCGGAGATGTTGTGAAACAAGTCATAAAGATCGTTTACAGGCGTTTGAATACAACTGAAGCTTGCTTCGAAACAGTTATTTTAAAACAAGACGCTGGAGTGCGATCCAACTTATAATTTTCAGTGAAATAAACAAGACGTTCAGTTCCACAAGCAGTTTCTTAAATTCATTAAGAAGAGGAAATGTTTAGCTGGCGACTCGTAAAGGGAAGTTCCGAAGTTGCTCCGTACAACTGATAGCGCTACTCTATCTTCAGTTTGCTCCTGATTGTTTCAACTTCCAAGCTTTGTTTGTTTAAATTAATAATTTAAGTCACATGAGCTTTCTTAACGTTGGGTTAGAAACAAGCTGAGAACTTCACATTAGCTGTTTGGCTTCTGAAGTTGAAATAAAACATTTGTAGCTCCCTTGTATTGCAGCTTCCTCCATTGTTTTAATTTTACTCTAATTTTTAACTTAAATCACATCCGTATAACGATATTAAACGGAGAAAATTTTTTAACTGCTCCAAATTCCGGTGTAAATATCCGTCGTCCAAATTAATTAAGCTTATCCCTCCACCGAATTAAGAAAACGTATTTCAGTTAAAAATTGTTCAATAAAAAGTATTCTTAATATATACGAAAATGTGTCTGGCGAGTGGCGACCTGTCTTTTAAATAAACCCACGCTGCGTTGAAGTTTAATTTATTGTGTTTACCTGGTATGCATTTAATTAAGGTACAAACCGCGGTGCCCACTTCTGAATTTTAATGTCCACGCCTGGTTGTAGATCTTCCGCTGTCTGGTGCAAAAATAAAACAACATGCTAAAGTTCTGTCCGCGTCTGTACTTGTACATTCGGAGACAGAGACGTCTGACGAAGACAAGTGCAGGTGAAGTTACGACTTGGAACGAAGCAAGGATTGAATTCGGACGTGTGGGATGGAATAGGGGTTGTGTCGATCAAAATTTTATATTCGATGGATTTTGCAATAGCAATGCGTCTATGTTTTTAGATTTTCTGCATTAAAAGTTACAACATGGTTATTATAAGTTGAGCATAAAACTGGGCATCAAATTTTATCATCTCTCTGGATTATTACATTTTCTTCCTCGCGCTTTAGTCTTAGATTTTTCTGGTTGCAGTTGCTCGTGTTTAATAGGGCTTCTACGTAGGGCTGCGTATAAATATGTTTAGCACAAACTTAATATACAATTTCCATTTTGTATTACAGAACTGCTACTGTGCTGTCACCATCAAATTGTTACCATGCATAGACGTACTGTTGAATTGTACCTCTTATCTTTACTTATACCTAATACCTATTAACTTTTTGGTATGCATGAAGAAGCCTCCTCGTGTACCGCAGTTTGTTCTGCCAGTTACTCAACTAAACCGAGCGCTGGCGCATCCTGGACAGTCACACCCAGACTTTATCTGACTGGCCAATTCTTACTCGCCTCGTTTGCGACCACGCTCCCACCGGAGTCCGGCGTCAAGCAGCCTGCTGTGTTCCAGTGCCATGGCATTATCTGGACACGCTCGTTCCATCATAGACCTCATCCATCGCTTTCCATCAGGCTTTCCAGCAGGCAGAACTTTGTTAGAAGTCTATAAAAAACAAATTAGATCAATTTCAAACATTAATGCTTTATAATCTAAGCCACTTAATAACCCACTGCTCCCGAGATTAATAATTAGGAATTAGCTTCTTCTTCGTTTTTCTTAATAAATTACCCTTGAGCGACCCAGTCGCAGATTCCTCAAAGAAAAAATGATGTCGGAATTTTATTAAAGCGCCAAATGTTATCCATACCAAAAAAAAATACATATTTACTAAAAACACCTTTCCATAAAAAAACTCGAGCAAGCAATAAAATGTCACACAAGACGAATATACACCGGAGATAAGTCTGAGAGCCTGATATCACACAGGCAGGCGTCAAATCCACGCAATCTCGGAGCCTTCGAGAACATTCCCGAAGTTCCCATCTTTCGACGAACTACAGAATTTACTCCCTAGTTCCTTCTTATATCGATGAATGATAATACAGTCGTATTCTTTCTTCTGACATTGTTTTCCATGTAACGTATCTTTCCTTTAACAAATGTAACGTTTATATCAACTTTATTCCGAACTCTTTGATATTTTCGTCATGTAACCATGTTTCCTTTATCTCTCTGTATGTTTATTGAGGATTTTATGATCGGCAATCGTTTTTGTTTCAATATCTCTTTTGTGTTGGTTGGGTTTAGTCATGTTTTGAGTTGAGTGACGTAACTGGATTTTATGTTTATGATATTAAGCATGACTGTTATATCTTTAATCATAAAGATATACGTTAAATCATGTATGCTTTATGTACATAGAATATGTTATATACATATATACATACGCCGCTGTACTACGGCTAAGGCTGAAGTAAGATTAATACATTAAGAATATACGAGCTTATAATATCTGTAACATAACGGAAAATGGATTTGCTAACGACCTCAATAAAGCGATATATAATATTACGGCAACCCTTAATTACCTCTCTATATGTTCGCATAACACTACAGACCTACTTATGTAGGTAGGTGCTTTTTTATGTTAAACAACATCATTGACAAACAGATTCAAAGTAAATGCACCAATGACTTTGTTTTGACTTTTCGACATAGAGTACAGCGATACAGAATACCCATTTACAAAAAATTTGTGACTACCGCAATGACGACTAATGGAGAAGTATGGAAGAAAAAGACATGTTGCGCCGACCCCAAATAAATTGTGATAAAGGCAGGAGAATGATGATGAGTCATTGCGCTATATAAAAACAGAGAGTATAAAGAACAGATAGATGGATTGTGAGAAATATGCAATTATGGCTAGCAAGGAAGACAAATTTGAGATGACGGCTGAAGCGCTTCACACTCAAAAGCTATAATGTATATTAATGTACATTACAGCCCATAATAATTGAAAATACATTATAGCTGTCTTGTGTGGTCTCCTGACGATATCAATGGAAAGATGTAATGAGATGTATCGTGCTATAATATACATCTTTACATTATAGCTGCTGTGTGTGAATCGCTTGAGATAGAAATATGAAAGCCAAAAACGTAGGTACTGCGCTGGCCTCAAATAGATTAGGATAAGGGAATGATGATGGTGATGATTGAAGATTTTTAGTTGCAGAAAAATTTAGTTAAAAGCGCTTAATGTAAGTGAGGTTTTCTGATACGATATTTCCAGTTTCGCAGTTTCGATGTTCTAAATACTGCCTTAGATTAGGTCCTCAGGTTCACCATATCTCGTGCAGCTTTGATGATATCTTAACCCTCTGTACTAATTTACTCTGCGTTTATAATTACGTACAATTATTCTCATCGAGCGGCGCGGCGGTTTCATGCTCCAAGTTAAATTGTGCTCTGTATTTATTATGTCGTGCCCTATACAATATTCAAGGGGCAAAACTTTTCTTATAAACGCGACCCTGGCATACAACAGCAGCTATATGATGTAGTAAAGTTTGTTTTTTTTTGGGTGTTTACGTGTTATTAAGGTTGAATATTAAAATGTGGTGGGTGTTATGAGGAAAACAAAGATACGATGTAGACCTCACTGTAAAGTTATGGATCAAGTTAGGTACGGGAGAGCGCCGTGTGTTTTTTCAGTTGTGAGATGGCCGGAGGGGTCGAAAGGGTTCTGGAGTTTCGACCGCGTACTGGAAGACGTAGCGTTGGAAAGTCTCCCACAAGGTGGACCGATGACATTACTAGAAAAATAAAAAGTTTTATTTGTTTTTTATGTTACGGTTGTAAAGGTTACTGTATTCAAAAGCCCGAAAGTCTGACAAAATAATGGTCTTGCCTTAGAATATCAATGTAGGTACATATTGCTCGGTAATTGGGTTGTCGAAATCAGATGGCAGTTGCTATGTCAACAATTCGATATTCAGTCCCATCCTAGTAAAACTTTAGACCGACTCAAACCTTGACTGAACAAAGCTTTAGGTAGCTAATTAAAAAATTTAAAATTCATCGACATAATTGGCGAAACACTGATTTTAGAACTTTGACCTTTCTTCATGAAAGCAACTCGCGTAAAAAAGCTAAGAAAAGAAAAGAAAGTTTACAATATGTACCTAACCCAAAACTCCAGAACTCAATCACAAGCTTAACCAAAGAAGCCATCACTAGCCATACATTTTCGGAAACCTAATTTGGGCAACGAAAATATAATTCAGAATTGTACCCAAATAAAACAGGCTGGGTCACGCCCAGTATTCTATTAAAGCCTGTTACATGCGACCTTTAGCGCGTAGGTACATTTTGACAGGGATTTTTCGGCCCTTTCATCGCAGGTGCCAGGTAGGGTCAGGACCGGTGACAAAGGTATGCCATTTGTATCGAAAATTAGTGCGGTCAAACGAATATGTGAACGTCACGAGTAATGGAACTGTTGGCTTGGTATATTAATTTTTGTTTTTGGGTATTTGGATAACTAGTTGATACAGAACATATTTCATTGAATGATATACGTCTTGGAACCAAGAAACAATGTGGATACTGTTTTTTACAAAAAAAAAAACCATTAATTCAATGATTGGAAAGTGGAAACTGTTTTACCTATACTTACTTCTTACTTAGTAGAAGTCTTACCACAGTCACAAAGTATTAAAGTCACGACTTTTATTCGCTCCATACTAATTCATACGATTTTTAAAACAATGCAAGATTGTGGAACCAGTCATGCATCACTTTTGAGAACTGTATGTTGACGTAGTATGCAATTCCGCCTGTGCACAGTTCAGTAACTTTGCAAGAATATTGCTTGCAATTCCCTGGTTCACGTATGTTAAGTAGGTTTCATACATTCATATGCATGCAGATAAGAAATATGACGAGCTATGATAACGTACTTTACAAGCTCAATTTACAGCTAAGCTGAACTAAGTATAAGAAAATCTCATAAAATGATGTCAGAGTTAGGTACAAGTATAAAAAATTCAATAGGTCCACAGTAGAAATGTATAAAAACGAAAAAGTTAAGACGAGTTTGACCTCATTTGAGTTATCGGCTGGAAATGTTCCAATCTCCGGCATTGTCTTAGCTCTGAAAGTGGACGCGTCCATATTTACGTCCTCACATGTCTTAACTTTGAAATGGCGCTAATTTGCGACGGCTTATATATAAGAGTAACACGTGCTTAGGACAAATGTATAGTTTTTGAAGGAAACTCAGGCAACTGCAAGTTTGGACAAAGCTTTACAAAGAGTGGAATAAGCAAAAAATCTTAACTTGTGTTCGCTGTAAAACTTTAGTCTTTAGTTAGCGACGGATAAGGAAGCGGGAAACCTAGCTACCGCAGCAGTGCTAAGCATTTTTAATGTAAAATATTTTTAGCGTTGTGAAAGCGGTATAATAATTCTGGTCCAGCGGAGTTCGTGTGTACGTTTGAGTGCGGTAAGCTTGAAACCAATAGCCTCCATCGAACTATTACTTAAGAGATCGTTGACCCATTTCTGGGCTCGGTTATTTCAATCTGGACCGCTACAGCGCTGCAGCGCTATAGCGCGGCAGTCGAACGGTTTTTATACGCTGCGATGCGGATGACACGGACGAGAGTCGCGGATATTAGAATTTTGATTGGCTCTTTATTTTAGTGGGTTAAGCATTTATCTCGTAAGGAAATTGGAAGATGGAGAGATTGAGTTTATTATGTCAGATTGGGAAAAGTATACTTAAATTTTTTTGGGAAAATTTGTTGAGGCCTGATTACAGTCTGGAAATCTCTGTTTAAACGAGAGACTTATTGTAGGAGTCCCAATTTTTTTATTTTGCGTGTTCTTTTCTTTCTACATTTATAATTATATCCAATACAGTTTGTTTGTTTCGTATATTTAGACCCACAACCCCAATTCAAGCCAAAAGTTATGCAAATGACCAAAAAAATAAGTCTCGTCGTTTGATTTGCCTTTCATCCTTTCTCATCCAATACCATCAATGGTACCAATGCCACACTTAATTAGGCATCACAAACAAACCCCTGGCCATATTATCCAGTAGCCAGCTGCTCCGTACCTTTAATAAAGTTGCGTCTACACTGGCAGTAAACAAGTACTGTTCGACATGAATGGCCCATTACACGCCACCCGCCCGCCATTCTTATTTACTAGTAAACAACTTTGTTTTCGTTTAGCATGGACTTCTTCAGCATTTTTTTAAAGATAGTTGTAATGATAAAGTTTGTAAGAGTTTTGGACAGCATATTTTAATTTTAAAATTTTATAAAAGGAAATGTTTCCAAAAGCCGAAGACAACTTTATTTGTTTCTTTATAGATTTCACGAAAATGTCTTGCTCGGAAGATAAGTAAATAGTACATAAAAGTTTAAACAATAAAAGCGAAGATACTCGTAAAATCAGAGTTATTTACGCGGATTTTATAGACGCAATGCCGATGCGAACTAATTGACAATTATCGGGGAAAACATCTAAAGGCGGATACAGACATTGCGAGGCATGCGCAGCGCACGGCGCTCATCGCATGATTCGCAATGTGTGGACGTTCATATTCGTGGTGAGGCATGTGGAAGTACCTACTGATGTTATCAACAAGAAAAGAAAATAAGACTGAACTCTTTTAAATTTGTGGATCGAGGTGGCCCTGGAAAAAAGTGCTTGGAAGGATTTAGGGGAGGCCTTTGCTCAGAAGTGGGACAGTGTAGGCTAACATAAAAAAAAAACAAACTAAATGAGACTTCTACTGTTGTATTTTGATAAAAAATTATTCCCAATTCAACTTGAAAAATTTGTAAGTATCAAAGCTGTTACAAGGAAGTAATCAAAACTAAATTATTTCATAAACTATTAGTACATTCAACTGGCTAGACGCGTCATATCGAAATTAGATTTGCCTATAACTATGATTTGTCAATAAAGTGTGCGCCAAAGAACGATGTGTCTATGAGCGAACACTCGTAAAAACGGTCCGTCGATGAATCCTTCCCGCGACTTGGAACGTTATTAAATAAACGAGTTTCAATAAACCAAATGTGGTTTTATAAAGTGAATGTACAGTGAACAAAAGAGATAAGTATGCAGGATCTTCGGATATAGTTGAAGTTTAGTAAGAAACCGATGGATGTTGTCGACTGAAATTTAAAATGATAACCGACAACCCTGCATAAATATCTCTTTTGTTGACTGTACATTCAAGTGCAAAAAATTATTACTTACATACCATCACGCCTCTAACCCCCTAAGAGTTAGGCAGAGGTGTAGGTACCTTAGTACACCTACATTTCGCCAGTTATGTTTAAGTCCCAAGTAATAGGGGTGAGCCTATTGCCACCAAATTTGTGCTCGGTTAGCACAAATTTAAACTCCGGACTGCTACTGAGAAATTCCTGATGGAAAAAACCCAATAATAGGTACTTTGCCCGACCTAGGAATCTAACCCATAACCTCATGCTCAGCGGAGAATAATTATACTTAATGAAATTCAGAAACGACTTCTCCATCTGGTACTTTTCTAATTGGTATATTTCACATATTTTTGCACGTGACTGTAATCTGGACTAGTCTACCAAGTATTAGATTCTCTGTAATGAATTCGTACTTGCTCTTTGTTCAACTGCTTACAGAGGTTTGGCAAAGGTTTTGAAATATCCAAACATTTCAGTACTTATAGAGCTAAGGATGGCCCACATTCTATTAGTATTTGTCGTATTTCAGTACTTATAGAGCTAAGGATGACCCACATTCTATTAGTATTTGTCGTATTTAATTCATCCCATTAACTGTTTCAGGGTTCTACATTGTGGTTATCTTATAAACACAAGAGTATTTCAGTGGCTAAGTTAACTCACAGCTCATCCAGCTTACCGTACTTAACCGTTACTTTATTGCATAATCAACAAAAACTCCACTTAGAACGAACTGTTAAACTCATTATACTAATTAATAGAACATATTTATGGTGGAGATTAAGTCAACGTAACAAAATAAAAATAATGCTTGCATTTTTAACATCGTTATGTTTTAACTTTATGCGGCGGTTGTATTAAGTGGCACTTTTAATTACAAAAAACTTCAATTAGGAGGAAGGGCTCTGTATAATCCTTGCGGTCACCGAGCAGGCGCTACATAAACAACGTAGGGCTTTCGCACGCGGGGCTTAAGACGCGGTTTTCTATTAAGAACGATACCCCTTGTTTTACAGGAGCACTAATTTAACACCTTTTTAAAAACATAGCAGGTTCCGTATTATCACGGTTTAATACCTACGATAAAAGAGAGACGGAGTTATACATTACCGATAGCTCCATCCCTTCTTCAGAATGGAATCATGATGGCATTAATACCTACTTCGTAATATGGCCTTACCGTAATTAGCGGCAGGTGTGCTGGGCATGGCAAAATGTTAAAAGATAAAGCGCATATGGTACAAAAACGTATGACATTCACTTTTTGTCTTAAACAAAGTACATGGAATAATTGAAAACCTGCAGAATACCCCTTGGTATTTGTACTCATCATTATGAACCACTTGCTCCATTTTTACCCTAAATTTTTCCAAGTTATGCGAACATACATGTATGAGGTAAATGTTTTATTTTCTGCAATAAGTGTCCAGTAAACCCACAAAAGTCAAGTAAAAACAAATGCTTGGGGGTCACCAAAACAGCGCTGATGCGTACACCGCCCTTAGGAAATCTGCAAAGTGCGGGCGACTTAGTTGCCAATAAGTCGCTACAGGGAACTAAGTCACGGTTTACACCATTCAGTTTACTTGCTAAACTTAAACCTTTAAACCGTCCATTAGTGAATTAGATTTTACGTATTTCTGTAGCGGTATCGTTTATACGAGTGCGAAGCAAACATAAGTAAAGTCTTAACTACCCAGGGGTAACTAACGTACCTACCTACATGCTATTAAATAAACTTCAAATAAAACTTTTCCTGTACAATATTAGGTTTTGAAGTAGTACTGAGAACCATTCTTGTGTGGATATTTTGATCAGAATAGACCGCCTGACCAGTATTTTGGAAGTTGGCGGTTTATACTCCCGTGACTCGAAAAGCACGTTAGGCCGTTGATCCTGCGCCTGATCTCCCTCCGGTCGGATTACTGTCCCATCGGACTATAAGACTGAGGGGAACGCACACTTGCGCACTGTAATATCTGCCGCGCCAAAGTAGGAGTCACCGCTGAGATTTTTCGTCATGGTCCAAATTCGGTCAGGAGGACAACTACAGTCCCTCTCAAATAGCCTTTATGTAGTGTTAATTAAGAAAGCATCTGTTATCTAAGTAAACATAGACAAGAATAAAAGAACACTCTATGGGTGGGTAGTACATATCCACATGCTTGGCGGAAGGATAGACTTCTGAAGTATACGTAAATATTTTAATTGGTCCAGAGTGAGTAATTTCAAAGTCATCTTAAATGAAGGGTAATTTTCAAGGTGACTGAGATTACAAAAAAAAAACTTTGAACAATTTCCAAAAAAAACACTGCAATGTGAAAAATAACTTTAATTTCGGAAGTCCATGTCTTTGGTTTTGTTATTATTTTATTTTTCACTTCTTAGTTGTGGTAATTTGTATACTTTCACTTGCTAAGTACCTAAATAACAGTGACAGGAAGTTATTATAACATCATCAACATACACTAAGTATGGTTTCATTTTTAATTCTTTTACCTATTGTGGTATAGTAATTTTATTTTAGGTGCATCGTCTTCAGATATTATTTTATTATGTAATGAATGTATGCAAAATATTGTAAAACATTTTTAAAGAGTAACGGTGGAGTTTCTTGCCCATTCTTCTCCATACGAAAACATTTTGGAAGGGGCGACTAGAATCAATTATATTTCATACTTAATAATTTTTGACGTTCAAAAGTGCCTTTTATGTGCCTATTTGAAATAAATGCTTTGACTAAGAAGAAGAAAAAACGTATTATTGAAGCTAACTCTAAAAGCACTCATCAGAACTTGACCAAATTTATATGGGACCCTACAAGTATACCCTTTCAAACAAAATCGGTTTATAAATGACGGAGTTCTGAGAAAATAAACATTTAAAAAAATACAATCAAATTGAGAACCTCCTTATTTCTTTCAAGTCGGTTTAAAAAGAATCTTATTCTTGGCACCATGTAGTAAGTATTTTACATTGAACAAATAACTGTAAGCAAAGAAACACATGAAAATCCCTTCGGTGTTAATCAATAGTGCGCGAAATCCCAAAGAAAAGTGGGTCAAGAATGGAAGCTCTTGAAGGCATCACATGACCGTTTATTTTAGTATACGATGATAGATAGTCCAGGAAATCGGGGATGGCGAAAACATATGGCTTACGGGATTCTATCGAGGTGTTCAAGGTTTTTAGGTCAGTGGGTTTATTTTGTTTTATGAATGTGTATTAACACTTCAGTTTCCAAAATTGTAATTTTTGAGCTACTTAAATATTTAATTAAAAGATATTTGCTTTTTTATTTCGCCCCATGGTTTTACCCGCATTAGTCTCTTTTCCGTGGGAATATCGGGCTAAAAGTAATCCTATGTCCTAATCCAAGTCATGGTTTATCTTTCATCTAAATCCGTTCAGCCGTTTAAAACGTGAAAGCGAAACAAACATACCTACAAAAAACCAAATCTTTTAACATTAGTTTAGATTTAATTCTTAGGGATGATTTTTCAATATAGAGATAATTTTTATTCGTGGAATAAAATTCACGTCTGACAGTTTTTGTATGGAAGAAAAAATTCAAAATTATTCCTCCGATAAAATTATTTGGCGTTGGAAAAATCAGCCCCTAATATAAAATACAGTATATCAATTTAGTTTTCACTTTACAGTATGTGTAAAAGTGATTTATTCTTCGGTAGCAATGTGTATCGACTTTTGTCTGACATCTTTTGTTTGACATTTAGTAGATACTATATAATAATTATAATATATAATAATAATATATAATTCCTGTTTACTAAACGGGCGTTTGTTTTCCCGAGCGAAATTAATACATAAAGGATTTTAGTAAACGTCATTATATTTTCTACCTTTGTAAATAGATCTATATTTTTGGAAAATGGTTTTATTTTAAGCTAGCATCAAACATTTATCGATGAATTTGTGTAGCAATTTTGAATATTAATTTCACGTGAAAACAAAGGTATTTCGCGGAATTTGAAATGAATATCGTTGAATCTATAAACGGAGCGCTTATAATAATTTGTATCATAACTGTGATATTTAATTTCACTTTAGCTTGGTTACCTCAGTCGAAATATTGCTTAAAACTCTTACCGTGAATAAATGAACTGAGCTTGACGTCAGCTGTCCTTAATCCTTAGCATCATCTGGAATGAAACCTCACTTCAATCTCACTTAAGTTTTCACGGTGAGATTTTCCAAAATAAACCAGCAACATGTTCTGTAAATAGAACTAGTAGTTTGTCGATTAATAGATATTAATGATACAATTTGTCTGACATGTGGGTCAGAAGATTAAGCACAGATGTGACTTCGGACAACAACGAGACTGTTTTATCATTTATCTTCGTAACACATCTAGCGGCTCCCAGTGCGGGAAAGTGTGGAGAGCAGTCCCATATGAAGTAACTAGCTTCTTGTTCCCCTGACGCTGTGTCTTAGTTTCATTTTTGCTTAGTATTTTTGCTCGGCTCTTTAGGGTCCCATGGTGAAGATTTTTTAATTTTTTTAAATTCAATTTTTAGTTTGGACTTCCTGAGATTGGCGCGTTCTAAGAAAAAAGCGAACAAACTCTTAAGCTTTATGATTGCTACTTATAGATATAGATTTAGAGCAAAACAAGCATGCCTTTTTTTTTTTTTAAGGATGGGAAATCATCAAATGACCCCTCCCGCTCCCGCTGGGTGGAGCGGAAGGGAGTGTCAGACTCTTACTGACTAAAACCCATCCGTGTTCCTTCCTTAGCCCTTTATATTCCGGGGCAGCGGTAACCCTTTCGGACAATCCCGCTGCCCCGGCAGGCTTCGGCCCTAACGGGCCCCTCCTTTCAATGCTGACATCTCTTTGAGGCGCGCGTGGAACACATACGCGCCGTCCGGCACGGGCCTGGTCCTGATCGGACGGCGAGCTACCCATTACTCGCCGTCCTCAGGCCCGCGCCTACGGTGGCCGGGAGTCGTCACGCGGCTCCCGACGCCCGGAGCGTCTACCGCGGCGGCTGGGACGGGCGGCTCTCTCAGCTCTCTCCCTCGCCCATTCCGCCACCTCCTTCGCTAGCATGACTGCTTCGCAGAAGGAGGTGACTGCCTCCCACTCCCTCTCGCCCCGGACCATGGCTTGGACCAGGGCCGGGTGCGAGAGGTCGCCGCCGCTGCCGATCGCCTCTACGAGGACACGGCGGTGCTCTGCCCAAGCGGGGCAGGCCTCCACCGTATGCTCCACCGTGTCCTCAGGGCGATCCTCGCAGTGGTGACACCCGGGCGTTTCCTCCCGCCTGATGATGTGCAGGAACCTCCCGAAACATCCGTGTCCGGTGAGGACCTGCGTCAGGCGGTAGGTGAGGGCGCCGTGACGCCTCTCTAGCCACTCCTCAAAGAGGGGCCTTACCGCCGCTATCGCGGCGTGCCCTGCGCTGGGTTGCGACAGTCGCGCTTTCCATGCCGCCATGAGATCGCGCCGGAGGTCCGTCCGCTCCGCAGCAATTTGCCGCGGAAGCGGGTTTTCCCCCCGGCGTAGTGCCTCCGCGCGCCACTCAAAGAGGCGCGCGAGGACTATCGCCTCCAGATCCCATGGCGGCAGTCCGGCAAGGAGGCTTGCCGCCTCGCGCGAGATCGTGCGGTACCCCCGTATCAGCCGTATGGCTACCACCTTTTGGGGCGCGTTCAGGTAGTGGGCGGCTCGAAGCCGCAGTGAACGCGCCCACACCGGGGCGCCATATACGGCCATGACCGCACGACCCCCGCGTAAAGCCTCCGGCAGGAGGCGTTTGGCCCCCTCAGGTTGGGCAGGAGCCGCTTGAAAGCGGCCCCAGCCAGTTCCAGTTTGGGGGCCAAACGTCGGAAATGCTCGACGAAGTTCCACCGGCTGTCGAGGACGAGACCCAGGTATTTCAACGTCGTCTCGACGCCGATGCGAACCCCTCCTACCGTCAGTTGGGATCCCGATGGTGGCCCGTTCCGAAGCCCATGAAAAGACATGGCCTCGGATTTGAAACAAGCATGCCTTACGCTGGCTTAAGGCGACTACATAACCTAAAACGCGGTCACTATCGGACTGCATAGAAAAGAAAGAGAAGCGCGATGACACAACGCTGCAATGGTAATTTATTGCAAAATATGAAACAATCATCTATTGTTGATTTATCAAACACCAAACAAATAAAAACCGTATACTAAAATTTGGATAATCAAATTGTCTTTTATATGGTGAAAGTTTTATAAAAATACACCCGATAGTGTTTGCATGATTATCGTTTTTATGTCTGCGGTAGACAGTATTTTACAAATTAATTACACTATGTTAAAAAAATATAATTGGAAATATTCACATATTAAATGACGAAGCAAATGGTCTAGTATAACATTTATTTTTTTCAAAGAAATCAGTCCGGTCGATTAGACGTGATGTTGAATTTAAAATCATTAGAAATCGTATATCTGCGCCTTAAGAAGAATAGGTATGTGTTTTATAACTGACTTTGCGGGCGACTCAAGCGACATAATAATAATTATAATGTTGTCTAACTAATAAAATTATGGAGCTCTTCGGAATCAATGTATGGAGAAAAATTTTTGGAGAACAATATATTTGGGGCTCCTGGGAATAAGCCGTTGTCTGCGGCTCACTAAAAGTAAGTGTAAATTACCTAAATTAGTTTAACAGGCCTTTTCAGCATTGGAAGTCATTAAATTCTGTATTTCCTATCTTCATCAGCCTTTTCCCAACTAAGTTAGGATCAGTGGAAGCTGATCCTAACTAGTCTTACCGGATGCAGCCGAATCCCAGTATTTTACATACAGCGACTGCGTATCTGACCTCCGCAACCCAGTTACTGGATAAAACGAAACCCCTTGGTAAGATAGAATTTGGAATTTTGAAAAATTATTAGTATGAGTTTCGGACTTCTGACTACCCGTAACGATTGCCAAAGGTCTATTTTTCTATCTTAACAAAAAAATAATAATAATTGAATACATAACTCCTTTTTTCGAAGTCGGCTAACTAGGGCCGTCTTAAAGTCTTAGATGCAAAACAACAATCATTGTTACCTAAGAATGAAATGATGACTTGCAAATTGATACAACGTCCTAAAGCCGGGATCAGACGGAAAACGGCAGACAAATGATATCCATTTGCGTGTAGAGAAGAGAAATTCGGAAGGCTTAAACTGACTACAAGCGTAATTATAAGTTATTATGTCTGAAAGCCTCCTTGGAAGATGATTGATGATATTCGTTTCGTTAAACAGGTCACTGTTCACTGTCGACTTCTCTAGAATTAGAGCTGCTGTTATGAGCGGGTTATTTTTTACGCAGATTTTGTTTGAACAAAGTATCAGAAATAAGTCATGTTTGGCCGGAGTGTTATAAATTCTTAAATCATCAATTTTGAAATATGCGGGTAAGTTTCAAATAGTGGAAGTATTTCTTTATAATGTACAGCCAGGGAAACTAATTTTTAAGCAAATTAAAATGAATTGGCTATAATGCGGTAAATTGCTGTGTTATAGCCGTTTCCTACAACTGTCATTAATTTTACCACGACCAAGATTATGTCTGGACTTTAAAAGAGACTGTGACCTCTGAGTTTGTTTCGGCGTCTCTTCTCAGAGTAGTCAGATAGGAAACGCCGACCTCATCTAGTTTTATAAAAAATATGATTGACGTGTAAAAGTGTTTGTGCAAACCTACTTACAAAATAAAAATCATTTATCATTTATCAATTGTTATTTCAATATACCTACGGACAATTTAAGTTGTGGTCGATTTGCTTAAAAATTTAATTCCCTGACTTTAGAATACAAATCAAATTTTTTTTACGTTTTTGCTGGCTGCTAAAGTTTAAAAAACCAATATAGTATACGCCAGTAGGAATTTGATCCATTATAAATAGACATACGAGTTGGCAAATTTTGTAAAATATTTTTTCACATAACAATTTTATTTGGGACTCAAATTGATTGATGAACGGAACCAGAAATTAAAACAGTTTCCAAGAGGTAAAAATATAAAAACATTGAAACATTTTTCATATACTTACTCAGTACTCGTACAAAATTAGTCGGTTGAAAATATTCGTCCATTTAAAAACAATGATTTTAGTAAAAAAAATTACATATTATAAAACAACTTGCCACGATTAAGACAAACAATAATAATCATACTTTTATGCCTTCGTAGGTGCCTCAGTGTAGTCATGTCCACCTAAACTAACATTTGTATCGAAAAGAGTCATCATTATCAGCCTATAATGTTCCCATTGCTGGGCATAATCCACCACGCGAGCCCGAGTGCGGGTCGGTAGATGTCACATGTCTTCGATTTTTTTTGTTTTAGGACATGCCGGTTTCTTCACGGTGTTTCCCTTCACCACAAAGTAAAGTGCCTGCTTGGGTTCGAACCTACGACCTACAACTCGTAAGTCGCGACCGTTACCACTGAGATTACTGTGGGGCAATTCCCGTATTCTTAAGAACGTCCGCATTCTAATCTCAGTCGCAATCTGTCAAAAATAGCTCTAATTTAGTTACAGTTTTGACAAGCTTTTGACATTGATTGTCGCTGGGATGAGATTACAACTACATTTTGTACCTACATTTGTAATTACGGGAATTGGCCTACAGTTTTCGCTTTCTCTAAAATCGAGTTCAATCGTATCGTGGTATAACCGGGAAAATCATGAAATGGCGGCGTAACCTGAAATAGCCAGGCAGATCACGTTATGGCTATTTCTACGATCGGACCACTCATACACCACTATTCTTAATTTCTCAAAGTTTGGATTTTGACACTCCCACGCTAAAAACTCACCTAGTTTTCATAAGAATCAAAAATGACTTGTCTGACTCTCGCCGCGTATTACGCAAAGCCTAAAGACTAAATTTTCAATCAGTGCGTCCTGCCTGATATGACTTTCGGAGCCGAAACAAGAACACTCAAGGTATGGCTAGGATTTAAATTCAATGTCACTCGGCGAGCTATGAAACGATGTTTGGAGTCTCTGAGGGATAGAAACAAAGTTGTCGACATAGCTCACAGAATAAGCAACCTGTAGTGGCAATGGGCCGGCCATATTAGCCGTAGAACCGATTACCGTTGTGGTAGACGTGTTCTTGAGTAGAGACCGCGAATCGGCAAACGTGAGGTAGGACTCGCTCAGGATAGGTGGAGCGATGAGCTTCGCAGGATGGCTGACAGCAGCTGGATGAGAGTTACCGAAAATCGAGCTCAATGGCGTGCAATTGGACAGGCCTATGTCCAGCAGTGGACAGCTGTAGGCTGATGATGAAGAAAAATTACTTAGTATCATTGGTCGATTTGAACGAATTCATACACAACTTTTATATGTCACGTGAACTTTTACAATCTCTGAAAAGATTGGTATTGGCAATGCCCTAAAGCCTTAAACAATAAAGTGTAAACGGCGAACATAAAAGGTAACGGAGCAAGCAACCAATAGCAACACAATTTCCTATTTAACTTTTATAGGTTTTCTTCTACAGTGACCCACGAACCACTTCCAGGGTTCCTTATAGGTAAAAAAATCCATCAGTTAACAATTTGCTTTTAGCCCAAAGACAACTTTACAAATTCTTCAGGATGAACATAAGAACACCTCTTATTTCTCTAAAGGTTATGTTTAAGTCGCATGCAATAGGGGGCGAATCTACACACATCAAAAGTGTCTAGGGATCAAGCATTTTTATGCGGATTTCTTGAGATTGAGATGTGGCTTTGTAATAAATTTATGATTTTATAAATTTATATGGATCCTTTTTGGTGCATTTCATAATTTGAATCAGGAACTGTGAATCAAATTCGAGTAAAAGATGAAAATCAGCTGTCAATATTTTCCCTATAAAAACATACAACGCATTGAAGACATTATTAGTGCTACTGTTTCCCTACTACTGATTAAAACCAACGTTATTATGGAGCGGCGACGTCATTTAAGCAGGGAAGAAATGCTCAGAGCCGTGGGAATGATAGAAGCTGGTTCCCGGCAACGTACTGTGGCTTTAGCTCTGAATACAAGTCAGAGTGTTATCAGTCGACTTTGGACACGTTACCGAAGCACTGGTACCGTGGCTGAGCGCCATGGAGGACGGTATCGCTGCACCACACGGAGACAAGACCGATACATTCAAATCTTAACTCGAAGAGCTCCAACAATAACCGCCATGATGTTAGCCGTGAGGCTTCATCACTCTTCAGGGAACTTAATTAGCGACCAAACAGTCAGAAACCGCTTGCATGAAGTGAACCTTCATTCCCGAAGACCGCTACGGGTACCACCTATAGCAATGCACAATCGTAGGATTCGATATCAATGGGCTCTTGAACACAGAAATTGGGCAGAAGAACAATGGCGTTTCGTGTGCTTTTCTGATGAGTCTCGTTTTGGTATGAGACCGGATACAAGACGTATACGACACTGGAGAACCCCTGGACGCCAACAGCGATTAAAATCCTGCCAGGAAGTCATCCTTATAGTGGTGGAACCATCATGGTATGGGCGGGTATTTGGATCGGCGGAAGAACTGAGTTGATTTGGATCAGAGGCAACCTCAACGCTCAAATTTATGCTGAGACGATTCGGTCCCTTATTTCAGTTAATGCATGATAATGCACGACCGCACACCGCAAGAGTTGTAAGACAGACTCTCGCCGCAGCTAACATCAATGTCCTGCCCTGGCCTGCACAGTCGCCAGACTTGAACCCGATTGAGCATGCATGGGATATGCTACAGAGAAGAGCTCTGCCGAATATGGAGATTATCCAGTCGCAAGAAGACCTTTTTTTGTTGTTGCAACGAAAATGGGCGGCCATTCCACAGCGTGATTTGGATGAACTCATTTTGAGTATGCCAAACCGATGTTCTTGTGTTGTTAGTGTTCGCGGTAGAAACACGGATTATTAATTGTTTAAGTTACCCAATAAAATTTTAAAGAAAACTGTTATTTCAGTCTTTTTTTCGAACTTTTGTGTTAGTGGTTCAAATGTCAAAAATCCCTTTATTAGGAAAATGGCAAATTTCTTTATTAATGCAAAGGTGACTTGGTTTATCGTTACTGTGACAAACGAAAACACTTTATTTGATGAATCCTTAAAGAAAATTTTAATTAATATCAATCAGGAGAAAAGTTATTGCAAAAATATATGTTGATCCCTAGACACTTTTGATGTGTGTATTTCCATCAACCAGACACAAATCCAGACTCCGGGCTGCTACTGAGAAATCCCACATAGAAAAACCTAATAACACTTTCTTTGCCCGACCTGGGAATCAAACTCAGGACCTCTCAGCAGCAGCACTTCTGACCACTAGAACAAAGAAGCAGTCAGTTCTTCAGAATTAATAACTTCTTATTTTTCTTACCTCCTCAATTTAACGTTGTTCAAAAAGTTAAAAACTTCAAACCTATAAAAATTGTCATAAAAAATACTTTACGACAGTAATTTTACCGGAGGAGCAAACAAGACCAGGAAATTAAAAGTAAGTAATAGGAAATTTAAAAGAAAAATTCTTCGTAACTTTTGGCTCAAGCCCTCGGAACACTGAATTTAACAATGAGCTCTCTTTGTTTAATTTTCGTAAAAGAGTCAAATAAAAGTTTACTATTATGTAGCTTTAATAAAAGGAATTAAAAACAGTTTAACACTAAAATCTGACTTAATTCTAAGGTCTTTATTGTGTAGGTTGACACTAGAATGGAATCTATTACCATTTCTTTTTGTAAAGATTTTATGGCTAGAAAGGGCGTGACTATTGAGATGAAAACTGATAGAGAAGTAAGAATTAAGAAGAAATGCTACGCCGACCCCAAATAAATTGGGATAAGGTCAGAAGAATGATAATGGAGATAGCTCATGACGTTAAGCCAAGTGTGATAACTACAATCACATAACACATAACGTAACATCACGACTAAAATCACAGATGTACAGGCACCTTAATAGTACACCCACATTTTTGACCCCGGCCTGCTACTAAGAAATTCATAATGGAGAAGCCCAATAACGGTTTGTCCGACCTGGGAATTGAACCCAGGATCTCAGTAAGTCATCAGTAGCCCTTGCGACCAGTAAGTCGACGACTAATCAATCGTACCAACCACACACTAATAGCATATACAGTTAACATATGTAGTTCAAGACTTACCTTATCCAAAAATAAATCCACAATTAATGAACACAATTTGTCAGTAACTGGAGGAACATAATAGCCACAGGTCGCCACCGGCTTACGTTGCTAGGCAACGGGGGTCGTTAGTGCATGTTACGTGAACTTAATACGCCTTGAAACTGACTTTAGTTAGAGAGGATTTCCGTATGAGGTCAGGTGAAAAGCTGGTCTTATTAAAATTCGTATTCGCCCGACATCGCTGAGTAAGTCGTCCAATAACAGTTCAAAGGGGGAAATTCTATGTTCCCTACGTTTGGCAGATGGATTAAGGTTCGTTTTTTGTTTTATTTTTAGCATTCAATAGAACGGTGTCAGTAGTCTCAATAATCTTTATATCGACCACAATGAATGTAGGTATGAATATACTGATTTTTTATCGTGTCGAAATTTTTACAGGTTGTTCTACCCATGAAACTTTCACAATGGGACCAACTCTGAAATCACGAAAAAACATCTACTGTTTCATACATTTTGGTTTAGAATTGAACTTTTGTATTAAACAGTTGATTTTTTACATAGCTGTGACAGTTGTTCATATTCATGGGTAGAACGGGCCTGTAAAAATTTCGAGACGGTAAACAAAATCAGCCGGTATGTACTAATTGATATTTTCACTGCTTGGAAAGCCTTACGAATCTTAGAGCGGGATTTACAGGGTCTAATTAAATTAGCTAGTGAAACTCCGCAGACATGACAAGAACTAGCAAGGGATCGAGGAGGGAACAGACCGGAATAAATCTATCAAAACATGATAAAACAAAAAAAAAATTGGTTTAATAATTTTATTCAGGGGTCAACAATCTCAGTTATTGCATTTTGTGTATTGACTATCAGTTATTTTTTCCTAAACTTCACTTACGCGATGGATATCAATATTTAAATAAAAAAAAGATATTCTAATTTCATACTTGAAGTACTTAACTACAAAGCTGCGGCAATTCAATTTTGTTTTTTTTTTTATTTTATAATTTTTAGATTTCGATACCCATCACATCTGCGGAGTTTTGCTAGCTAATTTAATTTGATCCTGAAACGTTACTTAGCTCGTTCTTTAACTTAGACGTGTTCCTGTCTCTATATTGCGATTGTAGTTTGACAGTTTGTGCGACTGACAGGAACAACGCTTAGTATATGTAACGTTTATCGGTCTCGGCCTTAGGAAATGTAAATTAAATGTCTACAGTTTTCATGTTTTAGTTTTTACTTATAAAAATAACAGTGGCCAGGAGAAGGCAGATCTATAATAATAAAAGCCTTCTTAATAATAATAAAACACCAACATCCCGTTGTTGAAACAGTAAAATTGTGTTAAAGTTTTCATGTTTATTTTCTCTTCTAGTAACGCTCACAATAAACACTGGGAAATAAATAAACCTCATTTATTTTACAGAAGAATTTAACAAATACCTATCACTAAACACGATTGTTGTAGTGCAAATTAAAATATAACCAAAGTATTTTTTCAGCCGTACAACAAGTTTAATTACGCAAGATTTTTGTGTTTCAGTCAATATTTTTAAAACATTTTTGTTCTTATTTAGGTAGAATTTCGTGAATTTATGGTCTCTGTGGGGTTTAAACTTATCTGTAAGGAAAAGTTAGGAAAATAAAATTCTAAAGTAATAACAATTTTGAAAACAACATTATTAATTAAAACTTTAATAAGAGTAACTTTAGTTTTTAAGGAAATTTTTCGCTAAGTGATCGACACTTCACGTGACCAGAGAGAGGGCTGGCTCGTTCTTTGGACAAAGAATTTGCTTCTCCATACAACAAGGCAATGCTGCCAGTCTTCTGCCGGATGACAGCGATGCGGATGAGTACTTCGTGCGGCTATTATCATTTAACAAAAAATAACAAAAAAATACAAAAAATATAGGTACGTTCCAAGGTAGCTTTTTTTTGTTTTCGGGGCGAAACCTTCAAAAGGCACCCGACCTCCGGGGAGGGAGGTCGGGGAGTGTGGGATTTTTACCTCACTAAAACCACCCCGGTGATCACCGTCAGCACATAGGGGTGGTCTCGGTTCCTCTTAAAAGACCAATTCCGGAACCCCCCCTGTGCACGCCTGTAAAAACATCCCTGGGGAGACTGTAAAGGGGCCTCCCCTGAGCCTCGCTGTTCACGGCAGCACGTGACCACTGTGTACCTACATGTATTTGGATCAAAGTTTATATATACGATAAGTAGATACACATCCCTTACTCCTATATCAACTTAGCAGTAGAACATACAACCTACTGAAGATTTTATTAAAATGAACACCACACAACTCACGAAATCCTACGACTTTATACCAAGTTATGAGACCCACTATCAGGAGTCACGTTCTTCGCTTATATTCTTTAAGACAGAGTTATCTTCTTAGTACTGCCGATTAATTTTGGCTGGAACGTTGTAAAGATTAAAGTACGTGAGTTGAGACACTGAAACCGCGACCCTGACTCATGGTAGCTTCGGGTAAAATGGCGCTTTCGACAGAAGAGAAGACGTGCTACGTTTATTTAGATTACGCTTGGCGTAAGATTACACAAAACAAGATAGGTTGAAAAGAGACAACACAGAAGCAGTTAGTTTAGATTTTGAAGAAATATAATAATACCTTATTATGCGGAAGAGACGTCCCCATAGAAATTCTATTTATAATATCAGAATCCGACGCGTGACATTTTCTTTAATTTTCTGAAGAATGTCCTAACCTTTCTCTCTGCTCAAAGCAACTTTCTAGAAGAACTCGCGGTTCTGATTTTTCATGACTAAACTAAATAAACAATATTAAAAGAGAAAAGCAAAAATGTACACCTACTAATATTAACACGAAAAGCTGCAACATACCAGGGGGGCAATTCTCGTAATTTTAAGAACGTTCACAGTCTGATCTGTCTCAATCTGTCAAAAATACCTCTAATTTAACTACATTTTTGACAAGTTTTTGACATTGATTGTCGCTGAGATGAGATTGCGACTAGATTTCGAACGTTTTTAATTACGGGAATTGGCCTTATTGGGCGTAACCGCTTATTAACTCGTTGAAATTATGTAGCAACATTGTTCGTAAAGCATCTACGCCGTAGCAATGCTACGACGTAGCAGATTCACCCACACTATATTATGAAAATTTACATTCACATGAGTATACTTTGTGACCTGAATATATTTTCATAAAGAGAAGGATTACCCATCAAATGTGTTTGAGGCACGAGTGCCTGTGTGAGCGACATTTTAGCAACCCCTTCTTGAAACTGCCTGTTCATCTGCTCAAGAAGCCATTGTAGTAAGTTGTGAAACTGAAATTATTATGTTAGGAAATTATTCGTCATCTTCACTTCAGCACAGCTGTTCTACCTACCTAATTAAATCTCGTAAATTGTCGCCAAGTTATGGAGACAAAGACTCATTAATTCACCTGAAACTGACTTTCAAAGTTACGGTAAATGAATGTCTTTACTTTTAAGTGGTTAATTTTACTCTTTGTTGTTTTGCAGTTTTCTCTGTATTCCGTTGAATTTTATTATTTCGCTTTGAAGTAAATTATTCGTGAAAAATTCTTTCTTACATCGCCATCGGCTGAACAAACGTAAAACGAACAGATATAATATTTTCCCACAAACGATGTCAATCTATTAGGGCTATCACGTAGAAGAATGATGACGTGAAAGCATTTTACGAAATTCAGGCCTAAAAAGCGGCGACAGCAGTAATTTGGCGAGTTAGAGCTACGGGTTGTCGGTTGAGTGCTTCACACGGCGAGGCGCGGCGCGTTGAACACGCGCGACCTAAGCGGTCACTGCACTGATTGTTAATTCCAAGGCTAGTACACATGGAAACTGTGTATTGAATCTTGTCATTATCTCGTATTCTCGTCCAACATTAATGTCACATCATCTGCCTAGCCTTTCCCAACTATGTTGGGGTCGGCTTCCAGTCTAACCGGATGCAGCTGAATACCAGTATTTTACATGGAGCGACTGCCTATCTGACCTCCACAACCCAGTTACTGGGTAATACGATACCCCTTGGTAAGACTGGTTGTCAGGCTTTCGGGCTTCTGACTACCCGTAACGACTGTCAAAGATCCACAAATGACAGCCGGGACCAACGGCTTAACGTGCTTTCCGAGGCACGGAGGGGTCTCGATATGTAAAGATGGTCACCCATCCACAGACCAACCGCGGCAAGCGTAGCTTAACCTGATCGATCGACCTGTGCGGCTGTTATTATTTAGCCACGGGCCCCTCGGGCCTCGTCCAACATTAATGTGTTATCTCAAAATTCTGCAGATGTGCAGCTCGCAACTGACCTTAAAAACTTAGAGTTTGTGTATTGTAAAAGCAGATACAGAGATTGCAGTTCTTGTTTGCAATTTTTTGTTCGGATATAGACTGTGAACTAAGATATTGCATCTGGCGGAGCGTGAAAAGCAGTACTTGAGTTTTTATTATAATCATTATTTTTAACACCTCATCTTTATTTATTTTACAATGAATTTTCTGCCATACTGTCACTTTACAGCACAGGATAATAATGAGATGGCGGTTGTTATATCTTTTATTATTCTGTGTTTTTGAGAAGCCTTTACTCTTGAACAGGCTGAAAAGACGTAGCTTTTTTAGTAAGTTCGCTCTTTAAATAAATGCTTTTAACTAAATGTAAACTGCCAAAACAAAAGCTTTGATTCACAGGGTAATTTGTTAACATATTTGGCAGACTTGATATCTAAGCGTGGATTTCATTACATTATGCGCTTAGAACGCGAAGAAAATAAGTTTACAATAAATCGAGGAAATAAATCCGTTTCTTTTTAGATTTATTGCTCAACAACCACTTGGCAACGTGATTTAACAGCGGTTCAGTAGCACACCGTAGTTACAGATATACATACATGTATGAAGGTTAAACACGTTTCGTTTCATGCGATATGTGTCGAATGAATAATATGACATCACGTCTGTATTCCCGAACTTAAGGGTAACCTATACTACCTACACACATTTTGCCAGTTATGTTTAGGTAAGTCCCATATTGTAAGTTTAGAGGATGAACCAAAACGTGGGACGACTTGCAGAATGAAAATAAAATTTATTTTGATTTTCGTCAAGTCGTCCGAAAGGGGCCATAGGCCCCCCCCCTGGCGGGCAGGACGGCCCCGGCACCAAGGGCGGCCTCGTACGCGGCCGTTGCGGCAGCTGCTGCCCCTAAACCCGGGCCGTCTGGCCGGGCCCAGGCGCCGGCCAAAATGGCGTCGGCTGGCGGAGCCCCGGCGACGGCGAAACCGGCGTCGGCTGGTGGAGCCCCGGCGAAGCCGGCAAAACCGGCTCCGGCTGGGGTAGCTCCGGTGACGACCGGACCGGCGCCCGCCGGCAAAAAGAAAAAGGGCCGAACGGCAAGGGAGGTGGGGGCCCCAGGTCCTTCGCCCCGCCCTAAAAAATCTCCCACTTCTTCTCCCACGACCGACGCCGAGTGGCAGGTGGTCGGGGAAAAGAAGAAGGCGGCCAAGGCGGCAAGGAAAAAAGCGCAACGGAGGCGTCGCAAGGAGCGAGCCGTCGCAGCCAGACTGCGCGCCCCAAAGACCGCGGCTGTAGTAATCACACTGCAGCCGGACGCGGTCAAGAGGGGTGTGACGTACTGCGACGTGCTCACAAAAGCGAGAGGGACGGTCGACCTCCAAGCGCTGGGGATCACCGGGGGCCTCCGGCATAGGGTGACCGCCACTGGCGCCCGCATGCTGGAGATCCCCGGCTCGACGAGTGGCCCCTCCGCAGACGCTCTAGCTGAAAAGCTAAGGGCGTCCCTTAATGCGGAGGAGGTGCGTGTCTCCAGGCCCATGAAGTGTGCAGATATGCGCATTATGGGCCTGGATGACTCAGTAACGGAGGGTGAGGTTGTGGCCGCCGTCGTCAGGACGGGCGGGTGTCTGGCCGACCAAGTGAAGGCGGGCACCATACGTCCTGACACATCGGGAATGCGAACCGTAACGGTAAGCTGCCCCGTGACGGCGGCCAGGACAATTGTGGAGGGCCGAAGGCTTCTGGTGGGCTGGGTGTCAGCGCAGGTGAAACTGCTGGAGCCCAGACCTCTGAGGTGCTTCCGATGCCATGTGGGGCACCACGTTGGCATCCAGTGCACCTCAGAGGACCGCACCTCGTTGTGCTTCCGCTGCGGTCAGCCCGGTCATAAGGCCGGCTCGTGCAGCGCCGCGCCGCACTGCGTCGCGTGTGCGGCTGCTGGCAAGCCGGCCGATCACCGGGCTGGAAGCAAGTCCTGCGCTCCACCCGCAGCCGGAACCAGGAAGAAGGGCAGGCCCTCCGCCGCCGCCACCGTCGCCGCCGCCACCGTCGCCGCCGCCACCGTCGCCGCCGCCACCGTCGCCGCTGCCACTGGCGCCGCTGCCTCTCAAGAGGCCCGGGAGGGGATTGTAATGGAGGAGTAACGGCTCCATTACGTCTCCTCCAGGCGAACATCAACCACTGCGCCTGCGCTCAGGACCTGTTGCTCCAGAGCGTGGCGCAGTGGTCGATCAACATCGCCGTGGTCGCTGAGCCGTACTTTGTCCCGCCCAGGGATGACTGGGTGGAGGACCTGAGCGGCTCAGTGGCCATAATTTCGTCGGCCGCCGCCGGTACCCCGTCCCTCGAAGGTGTCACGAAGGGACAGGGGTGCGTAGCAGCACGGTTCGGAGAGATAGTAGTAGTGGGAGTGTACTTCTCTCCGAGCCGAACTCTCGCCGAGTTCCACAACTCTCTAACAGAGTTGACTGTCGTCGTCCGAAACCAGTCCTTCCCCGTGTTAGTGCTCGGGGACTTCAACGCCAAAAATTTGGCCTGGGGTTCCCGTTACACGGACATGCGGGGAAGGATGGTGGAGGACTGGGCTCTGGAAACAGGCCTGGTCGTCCTAAATCGGGGTTCTGTTCCTACCTGTGTGCGGATGCGGGGGGAGTCCGTGGTGGACATTTCGTTCGCCAGCCCCGCTCTGTCACAGCAGGTCATTGACTGGCGCGTCATGGAGGAGGTGGAGACCTATTCCGACCACCGGTATATCCGGTTCGACGTCTCCGCCCAGACCTCCAGCGCGCCGGTCCAACAGGCCCCGAGTGGTCCGCGGTGGGCGCTGAAGCAGCTAGACCGGGAGCTTCTCCTGGAAGCCTCAATCGTGCAGGCCTGGGTGTCATCACCAGACAGGCCTGCCGATATTGACAACGAGGCTGAGTGGTTCCGGGAGGCCATGTCCGAGATCTGTGACGTGGCAATGCCCCGAGTCCGGCCAGGATGCGCCCGACGTCAGGTGTACTGGTGGTCGCAGGAGGTAGAGGCGCTACGCAAGGCGTGCGTTGACACGCGACACCGGTACACCAGGCACCGCAGGCTCCGCATTCGCCCTCCGGATGCGGAAGCCACGGAGGCGGAGCTGTACGAGGGGTACAGAGCGGCGAAGACCGCCCTCCAAGAGGCTGTTCAGCGGGCCAAGAATTTGGCCCGCGAGGAGATGGTGGAGACTCTGAACAGAGATCCGTGGGGGCGCCCTTATAAAATGGTGCGGAATAAACTCCGCACCTGGGCCCCCCCGCTGACGCAGAGTCTCCGCCCCCAGCTGGTGGAGGAGGTGGTGAGCGCTCTGTTCCCTTCACGGGCGGAGCATACTCCCCCGCCCATGGCTCCGCCAATTGCGGTGTCCGAAGCGGACCACGCGGACGACGACGACATCCCTGAAGTGACCGGGGTAGATCTGAGAGTGGCGGTAGGCAAGCTGAAGGCCAAAAATACCGCCCCAGGGCCCGACGGCTTGCCGGGTAAAGCCTGGGCCCTGGCCTCGACGGCTCTCGGACCCCGACTGGAGGCGCTCTTAAGCGCATGTATGGAGAGGGGCCAGTTTCCACTCCGTTGGAAGACGGGGAAGCTGGTCCTCATTCGGAAGCCAGGGCGCCCTGCGGACTCTCCGTCTGCATTCCGGCCCATCGTGCTGCTCGACGAGGTGGGCAAGCTCTTTGAAAGAGTGATTGCGGGCCGCCTCGTCGGGCACCTGGTGAGGACGGGGCCGGATCTTGCGGATAGCCAGTTTGGCTTCCGCAAGGGGCGCTCTACGGTGGACGCCATCATGCGCGTGAGAGCCCTCACGACGGGGGACGCGGTGTCTCGGGGTGGGGTGGTCGTGGCGGTGTCATTAGACATCGCTAACGCGTTTAATACCCTGCCCTGGAGCTGCATTAGGGAGGCACTCCGGTATCACCGAGTGCCGACCTACCTCCGTCGAGTAGTCGGGGCGTATTTGACGGACAGAGCCGTCATCTACCCCGGTCGCGATGGGGAATGGAACCAGCGAGAGATGTCGTGCGGTGTCCCACAGGGATCGGTCTTGGGGCCGCTCCTGTGGGACATCGGTTACGACTGGGTGCTGCGGGCAGACCTCCCTGATGGCGTCAGCGTAGTTTGCTACGCTGACGACACGCTGGTCCTGGCGCAGGGGAGGTCGCATCAGGCGGCGGCCGACGTAATGACACGCGGGGTTGCGATAGTCGTGGAGAGGATCCGGCAGTTGGGTCTCGAGGTGGCTCTGCACAAGTCCGAAGCCATGACATTTCATGGGCTTCGGAACGGGCCACCATCGGGATCCCAACTTACGGTAGGAGGGGTTCACATCGGCGTCGAGACGACGATGAAATACCTGGGTCTCGTCCTCGACAGCCGGTGGAACTTCGTGGAGCACTTCCGACGTTTGGCCCCCAAACTGGAACGGGCTGGGGCCGCTTTCAAGCGGCTCCTGCCCAACCTGAGGGGGCCAAACGCCTCCTGCCGGAGGCTTTACGCGGGGGTCGTGCGGTCCATGGCCGTGTATGGCGCCCCGGTGTGGGCGCGTTCACTGCGGCTTCGAGCCGCCCACTACTTGAACGCGCCCCAAAAGGTGGTAGCCATACGGCTGATACGGGGGTACCGCACGATCTCGCGCGAGGCGGCAAGCCTCCTTGCCGGACTGCCGCCATGGGATCTGGAGGCGATAGTCCTCGCGCGCCTCTTTGAGTGGCGCGCGGAGGCACTACGCCGGGGGGAAAACCCGCTTCCGCGGCAAATTGCTGCGGAGCGGACGGACCTCCGGCGCGATCTCATGGCGGCATGGAAAGCGCGACTGTCGCAACCCAGCGCAGGGCACGCCGCGATAGCGGCGGTAAGGCCCCTCTTTGAGGAGTGGCTAGAGAGGCGTCACGGCGCCCTCACCTACCGCCTGACGCAGGTCCTCACCGGACACGGATGTTTCGGGAGGTTCCTGCACATAATCAGGCGGGAGGAAACGCCCGGGTGTCACCACTGCGGGGATCGCCCAGAGGACACGGTGGTGCACACGGTGGAGGTCTGTCCCGCTTGGGCAGAGCACCGCCGTGTCCTCGTAGAGGCGATCGGCAGCGGCGGCGACCTCTCGCGCCCGGCCCTGGTCCAAGCCATGGTCCGGGGCGAGAGGGAGTGGGAGGCAGTCACCTCCTTCTGCGAAGCAGTCATGCTAGCGAAGGAGGTGGCGGGATGGGAGAGGGAGAGAGCCGAGAGGGCCGCCCGTCCCAGCCGCCGCGGTAGACGCTCCGGGCGTCGGGAGCCGCGTGACGACTCCCGGCCACCGTAGGCGCGGGCCTGCGGACGGCGAGTAATGGGTAGCTCGCCGTCCGATCAGGACCAGGCCCGTGCCGGACGGCGCGTATGTGTTCCACGCGCGCCTCAAAGAGATGTCAGCAGACATGGAGGGGCCCGTTAGGGCCGAAGCCTGCCGGGGCAGCGGGATTGTCCGAAAGGGTTACCGCTGCCCCGGAACATAAAGGGCTAAGGAAGGAACACGGATGGGTTTTAGTCAGTAAGAGTCTGACACTCCCTTCCGCTCCACCCAGAGCGGGAGGGGTCATTGGATGATTTCCCATCCTTAAAAAAAAAAAAAAAAAAAAAAAAAAGGGGCCATAGGCATGTAGGACTAGTTGATGAATTACTCAACTTCATCTTATTACTATTGAATATCATATTATTTGGCAACTAGCTGTTGCCCGCGACTTCGTATGATGTGATCCATTATGCCTATGTCCTTCTCCAGGTCATGGTCTACCCATGTGCCAAGTTTCATCCAAATCCGTTCAGACGTTTTAGCGTGAAACCGTAACAAACCTACAAAAAAAAAAAATATCTTTTCTCTTTAAAATATTATTAGTTAAGACAAAGTAGGAAAGTGACATTTCTAAGTTGTATCTAATAATACTCATGTACCTGTTTAGGTTTTGAATCTGTGTTGAAATTGCTCAAACTAATACTTTTTGATATGTAATCGATTTTTGTTCACTCTTTAGGACTAAGTATTACTTTTTGATTTTCTGGCCGGGATTTTAATAATCTTCCATGATGATCTACATTCGAGTTTCGAGTATCTTTGTCGATATCGCTGGCTGTCATTTTAAACGTAGATAGGCATACAGTAGGGAGTTCTGGCAGTTCACCAGTGGTTCACAAAACAAACTAATGGCGGTCCTAAGCCTGAAATAGCAGCTCTCACGTTATCAATACCGAACTCGATGGACTGTGTAACTTTAAGCACACAAATCTGTTTGCTTCGAATCTTTGCAAAAAAAAAAAAACAAACTTTGTTAGTCCAACCAAGTGGAACCAAGGTACCCCATGGTGAAACCCCATAAATATTAGTTCAATGAAGAGTGCCGCATACACTTAATAATATGCTTTCTACTCGGCGTGAGATATTTTATGAGTATACTAAAATATTTATGAATATACTAGCCAGTGTGCAGTATGACTGCTGACTGCCTTACGGCGTATTCGACGTATTTATCTTAAAAGGCATGGCTCTTTTCAAACATTAAAACAGCTGTGAAAATTAAACGGCTGTGACAATGTTTTGCGATACAAAATCCGTAGCGGTTACTACATTCCCATGCAAAAGGAAACGACCAACTGCCGCACCGTGCCGTTAACTTGAAAGTATGTACTTTATAACTCGTTGTAGCTTGCTCTAGCTCAGGTCTAACCACAGATGTTCTCAGTAAAATACAGCGATTAATATCCTTGAAGTCTTCTTATCGTTAGGTACACATGGAATTTTGAGCGTGTAAACTAATTTACAAAAATCTGTTTACGCATTTCGTTTACACAAATCTGTTTTCAAAAATAACCGTTGTAGGTAATTACTGCAATCGACGTATCTTTGTTTTCCTTCTATAGCGATTTTATGCTTTACTTTGGCAAGTGTTGGCTGCGACTCTGCGAGGTAATTAACTTCGCCAATTAAGTAAATTCAGGTCAAGTTTTTTATGTGAGAATTTATTTGCGTTTCCACAACCCTTTTAGAAATGTAAATAGCTGTTTGTTTATATAAATTGTTGCTAATTATTTATTAATTAAAGCGAGGAAAGATTTAGGTCAGTAGAATTACAAATGGAAAATTAGTTACTAAAACGGTTTAGAAAATATATACGGGTTAAGGGAGAGAAGCTTGAATTTTTAATTAGGTATCACACTTTTAACTATTATTATAGGTACTGGTAAAAACAGTACCTACAATTATGAGGTACATTAAACGTAAATATTGGAAAGAACGTAAAACGATTGAGAAATAATCTTTAATAAACAATGTTCGTGAAATAATAAAATAAACTTTGCACTATGACCAAGACACTTTAGGTACTTAGACATTTCTTTCACATAATATTTAGTAAAAGAGAATATGAAAAATAGATTATTGGAAAAATATGTAGAGATGAGAGTAGGAACGCCCGCACCGCCACCCGGGCGCGTCTCGCAATATCGTGCTGATGGCATTCCGTAGGCACCTGACTGCTGACCTCTTTGCTTTTATCGCCATACTTCGAATAGCACCAGATTATAATAGTTATTATTAGGGATGAACTTGGAAATAATCGCCACATCTGCCATAAATTGTTTTTTAAGGACTGTTAAAGACTTCGCCTTACTAATAAACGTTGTAGTTATAGCGTCTGTATAGTTACACAACGCTTTGTCTTCTTGTTTCGAAAGTCAAATTACTGGCGACTGAAAGAGAGAAATCGGTGTGGAGCTATTCATTTGATATAATACATTTATTAGTAAGGGGGTAATGACCAATTAACCCGGTGTTAGCGTAATATTGGAAAGAACACCTGGAATGAAGTAGTGCTGTAGTGCTGCTTATGCCATGGAGTTGGACAGAATAGGTTCGTAACTACTAATACTTACTAGTTTTTAATTTCCAATATGAACTTAGTACCATAAACTATGTACAGACGCCAGCACATTAAGCTACTACAATCTGTCAAATTTCTTTAATAGATTTTCAACTTTATCGCTAAAGCATAAGGTTCAAGGTTGATTGGGAAAATTTGACAGTTTCAGGTAGCTTGATGTGCTGGTGTTTGTACTTTGTGTAATAGACTCGCCCCCTATTACATGGAACTTAAACATAAGTAGTGAAATGTGAGTGTATTATAGTCGTGATGTACACTTTTTCAATGTGAATAATTGTACGATTTGAAGATATTAAAGTTAGGGGTAGTCAGAAGCCTGAAAGTCTGACAACCAGTCCTACCAAGGAGTTTCGCACCCAGTAACTGGGTTGTGGAGATCAGATATGCTGTCGCTCCATGTAAGATACTGGCATTCAGCTGCATTCGGTTAGACTGGAAGTCGACCCTAATATAGTTGGGAAAAGGCTAGGCAGATTGATTGTAGATACGAGTAATATAGACTAAATACACAAAATAATGAAGCCTTGGTGCATTCTGTTGTGTATTTAGTCTTCAAGTCCAACAATTTCTAACTCATTTGATACCTTTTCTTCTTATTTAATTAGTTCAAAATTAATTTACTAACTACCTAGGTACCTTCCAAGCTGAGCTAAATTACGAACTCATACAAAATGTAACCTAGCATATGTTTAACTTCCACAAAAGTTTTAAAGTTAATAAAAATTTAATCTCCCTTAAGCCATGATCCAACCTTAGCTTAAATGTTTAAAACTGAAAGTTAGTACCGAAATGAACTTCGGAATACCCTAGGTAGGCTGAAAAATGGTAGAGTGAAAAATACTTAATTTAGTTGCTTATCTTTAAATTAATTGAATAATAAGTCGTGCACCCTGTGGGAAGTTTCGAATTTCCATACAAACTTTTATCCACTACTCAAACTCTTCAAGGGATAAATTAAAAAAAAATCTTTCTCAAATTTCTGGATTAGCAGTTTTGGCTGTGCGTTATCTGTCAGTGAATGAATGAATTAAGAAATGCTATCAATTTGCCAAACAATATAAATCTTAGTGAACGTTAATTTTCATTTAATCTTTCTTTTCAAATGTTAAAATTATGACATCAATTATTAAAATGACTAACCAAGACTAAGTTGTGAATCCCTGGTCCCTTAAAAGATCATCTATCACACATAAAGTACAAGCAAAAAACAGATGGTCATTACAAGCCAAAATATGAACATTAGGATTCTATGAAAAAATATTCTGGTTTTATTATGTTATTAGCTTATTCTGAATTCATATTATTCAGAAATTGTGTAGTAGTTCTTGTTTGATAAGAAATTTATTATATTATGATATGCTCAAGAATTATTTATGTCTACTAGTTGATATTAGTAGGTTGCCCAACTTAAATGGTATTGGGCAGGCCATGTCAGCCGCATGGCCGGACAAACTGTGGGTCCAAATAACACAGAACTGGTGCTCTGAGACAGTGTGGCGGGGTCGCGGAAGACCACGTAGGAGATGGCGGAACGAGCTGGATAAGTTCCGTCATAATTGGAAGGAGGACACGCGGGATTACGAAAGATGGAAGAAGTGGAGGGAGGCCTTTGCCCAGCAGTGGGACAGCGTCGGCTAATTAAAAAAAAGTTGATATTAGAATAAACGGTACCGAGGTATCCGTGGAAGATTTTGCAACTACATTATCCGGACAGCAACGAATTGCCATAAACTCCTCGTCCTTTTTTATGGTGTAAGCAGCTTTGATTGATGATTTCACTACTAAAAACGTCTAGAATTGGATTATAGTTAGTTTAGTTTTTAGGGAATCTATATAGAAAAATATGCTTCTGCTGGCGTCGGACTCACGCCTATCAGCGCATTGTTACTGTATTAAAATACTTACAAATATTAGCTTTATGAACCTTTCTAACATAACAACACAAAAGAAAGCTTAGCTTAACTCGAGCGAGCGTCTCTTTATATCCTCTTGCTCCTTTCGCTAATCTTAAATGACATCAAGCTTAATTTTTCAGTCACCCAACATTATAAAAAAACCACCTTATTCTATGATACACGAAATTCAATGTGATCAAAGCTGCGTACATACGATATTCCGAACAAAAGTTGATAAAGACGATTCGAAGCCTCATATTCCATTACGAATGCCGAATGTTGCCTCAAATGGCCTTAAACTGCTCATCCGACCTAATCACGTTTGATATGTGACAGGCAATTTCGATCCAAGGCATTATTTATATCTGAATACAATTTTGCCTTTCCCTTCTTGTATTAACATAATATAGTTTCGGGTTGACTTATTTTTTACAAATCTGGGGATGCTTTTTAGCTTATTATTTGACTGCGATATAGAGACTGTTCGCAGAAAGTCTGGCAACTTGAATCAATTTTCTTTACTTTGCTCAATAAAGTGGTCCTAGACTTGACCATAAGGGCAGGTTTCGTTTAATGTTAATTGATGTCAAGAAGATGATGTTATTGATGTGATACTGGTGTTCAGCTGAATTTGGTTAGACTGGAAGCTGACCTCAATATCGTTAGGAAAAGGTATAGTACCTAGATGATGGATTGCAAGAAAGCTGACGACCTAACACTGATGGTAAATGATTATCGTCGTCTATGGATATCAACACAGAACAGTTATAAGAGGATATCAAGCAATACTAGAGGCTTGGCAGATGCGTTGCAATAAGAGACAATTAAATGCCTGTAATTTTACACTTTCACCCAAAGCAACGGTGCTTGGCGCGAGAAATAGGTAAGTTGGTTGTACTTTCCTGTACGAGCTCTTTCACAAAGAGCTTGCTATTAGTCAGACTTCAAATAGATAGATAGATAGAATACTCTTTATTATGTACACTTGTTTTAAATTTTACAAGGGGTGACATAATGGGTGGTCTTATCGCTAAAATCGATCATTTAAAGATAACCTTGGATGGATTTAGAGAGAAAAGATAGACTATACTGCAGATGGTGGTCTGTGGAGTACTATTTAGATAAATACTACAAATAAATACATACCTAAAACAATATACTTATCTATATAAATATTCAATAAAAATCATAAAACAAGTGCAGATTTTGAGGAAATGCGGTCGGAAAGGCTTTTGAAAAAGCCTAAGTAAAAAGTCGTAATTAGAGGTTTGGCTCTCGCCTATTTCCTCCTCCATTAATGGACCAATTTAAAAGATATTTCATAAACTGAATAAGAAGGATATATACTGTGTCGCAATGTTTTTCTTTTTTCATTAACAGTTGTCAAATTTGTACACTAGGTCTCTGTTGACAACGGTTTAAATTGGAATTTTTTGAGGGTTCTAATGCTTATAAAAATAAAGTATCATCAAAAAGGAAAAGATAAGGACATAAAAGTAGCTTTAAAAAATCATTGCTTTATAGTCATTAACCAGAAAGGAAACAGGCGAGAGCGTTTCTATGGAGAAACGACCACCCGCATTTCCTCTTAAGGAGAGGATAGTCTATTTTAACCCTAATTTAAAAAATGGACGAAGTTAGGGCACACTTTATTTACAAAACATTCCGTAATTGTACTGCTTGAGCTGTAAAAGATTTATCATAGAGACTGGTGGAATGCATCGACACACTACACACATTTCACATAAGTGGCCCTCTGAAACATTGGGCAATGTAGTGTGAAGTATCTGGATGTTCAGCGATTTCTACTTGTTCTTCAAACTGCACTGTTGTAACTTGGTTTGTCGGTCCCGCATATTCCTTCTCTCTGTATTTTGCCAAGCCAAATAATTACATGCTGGTGAAGCTGCAAGTTTACTTTATGCCATAATAGAGGCAAAGTCTCGAGATGTGCACCTACCATTGTTTGTCTCTGCATCACCCAAAGGTTGACTGGTAGAAAATGCCTATGGCATTAAGTCCGCCTCTGTACATTTTTGTGCTTGAAGTATTAAATAAATAAAATGTGGCCTTGTGTTTATCATCGGTATATACATATGTAATTGCATAGTTCGTGCATTATAATTAAAGGATGTAAATATCAGCTTTGTAATAACATCGTTATTGTTGTCTACATCTCTTTTTATGTACTGTCCTATCGCAGGTATGCTGAAAGATATTTCCTTAGAAATAAGCATCACCTTTGTTTTTCTATTCCTTTCTTCTTGACTGTTTATATGTGTGTAGATTTACTTATCGATATATATTACTGAACTAATAGGATCGGCATTTTATTTTTTAGTTTAGAATATTTAGTTCATTAGTAGTAAAACTACGCGATTTTGATGGTTTACTCGTATATACTTTTGCGTAATGTCAAGCATAGAATATGAACGCTTTAACTTAATGATTTTCTTCTTTATCATTAGTATTTCTGTAAGATGAAACCCCCAAAATCATGAAAGATGCTTTAGCGCTGCTTTTTCCAACACCAGATAATTTTATCGTAGGAATAACTTTGAATTTTTGACAGTTCTCCCATAAAAAAAACTGCCAGCGGTCAATATTTATTCCACGAATAAAAATATCTGTCCATTGAAAAATCAGCCCTTACACAATAAAGTCAATATCCCCGTTCTAATTTCCATCTTATTGTTGCATTTCAAAAAGGATCTTCCTAATAATTCGTCTGTATTGTTGTCGAAGTCGAAAGCGTTCGCCCTGCGCCGTCTGAAAGGGTTCACTTATAAGCCGTACTGACGTATACTTATAGTGTACTTATAGGAGTATTGTAGCTCGATCTATTGTGCTCTTAATGAGCAATCACCGCGACTCACTTCACGCAACTCCACACTTTCAATAGACTTATAGACAACTTTGAATAGATGTTTTTATATATTATGAGGGTGGCGTTCCATCGAAGTTACTTGGGTGGGTACTATTGTAATAGAGCTTAAAATATGAAGTATCATCGTCTTTATAAACTAGAAAACTTGAATTGACTGTAGTAGAAGTACCTAACACTTTTTCAACTTAATAATTAATTTAACCATTCTGATCAGTAGGTATCCATAATGGTTGAATCATGCTAGTAATGATACATACCTAGGTACTTACTCAATAAGATATCACCCACACAGTGAAACAGATATTAACCTAATTGAAAATCAATCGCTGTGATACATTCATGGCATCCGCCTTATCGATGCAACACGATAGCAGTACATACCTACATTACGTCGCTTCAACGTAGGTACCTAGTAACATATACAGTCGATATGTACCACGTAAGGCATATAATGTAGAAACGTGATTTTCCCACGATTTTCTTTGAAACGATAACGAAAACACATTAATCAATTACTGAATTCGGAGAAATAAATCGAAAAACCCACATTTCGCATTAAAAGATATCAAAGAGAGCGTTCCCAGCAAATTGATATCATAAATCTATAAACAAAATATAATGTAATTTAGTAAATGGAAACGGGAACGTGATATGATATGTTATGAGGAGCGTAATTCCTCTTTAGCGTTATCCTCAATCAAGCGATGTGTTGCTTAGAGAAAAAGAAAAACAATATATGATTAGGTACTCAATATAATATCAATACGAGTATATACTTCTTGAAGACAACCTTTTGGTTTCGAAGCTCGAAGAGAAACTGAACTAACTTGAACTTAGAAACTGGGCGATACTCCAAACATCATGTTTATATGTTCCGTTAAATACCAGGCAGGGAAATTCTCGTAATTTTAAGTACGTTCACAGTCTCAATCTGCCAAAAATACCTCTAAATTCCCTCCATTTTTGACATTTGTTTGTGGCTGAGATGAGACTGCGACTAGATTTTGAACGTTTCAAATTAAGGGAATTGGCCTTTTGTTCTTTTACGGTAACTGTAAAATGAGATACTTTTAAACTTAAAGGCAAATCACATACATTAAATTTAATATTTAAAATCACTACAAATTTTGTTAATATGTATTAATTTGGAAGTCATGACACGAACATTCGTCACAATGTTTAACTACGTTCAGACTCAAACTTATCATAAAATACTGTAGGTTCTGGAATTTAAACCTTTACGCTAGGTTGGACATAATAATATAGGACTTATATCGCAATAATTTACTTAGCTCATTTCACTGTTGAAATGTTTATTCAATATGTTTTTAACCAATAACTTTGCATGAGAGAAATCGTAAATAAAACCGCCCGCCCACATTACATGACAGATAATGTAAACAAAAGTATACTGGAAACCTGTTTCGTTACTGTCAAATACGAGGATTATAAGAGCTTATTTTGAGAATTACAACGAGCTGAAATGTTGAATGGAGGCAATCAGCCCTGCCAGTTGCCGCTCAAGGGATGAAGTATGCAGCACTCCTACAGCTTTAAGCAGCGCCATATTTACAATGCACTATTTCGTGTTTTGAATAGCATGGCGCGTTTTAGGAGCATTGGTATATTCTCTTTTCAGGAAGATCTTTAGAAAAAGTTACATATTGTGTGTCTCCTCGGATTCTTAATCCTCTAATTTCAAGTAGTTAAGTACACAACTATAAAAAACTTAGTTCTACAAAATACTTTTAATAAAAAATGTGGGCATGATTATACAGTACAAAAAATCGATTTCATTTTTTAATTCGAAGCATAATCCAGAAACCAAAGCTTTTAAGAGATGTTGATTAAAGATGATCAACATGGTAACTGATGAGATTATCTGTGGAACCAGTAAAGCGCTACATTAGGACACATCGCTACATTCCGCTTTATGCAGCGTTGCACTTAGTAACTAGGAACTACAGTTTATCTGCATTCAAAGTGCTTAAGTAATCTAAGATATACGAAGCTGTTTACTTGTTTAAATAATCCTACACACATACAAAGTAAATGCTTCTAGATATCACGACTAACTTTGGTTGCAATTAAGCATTAGGTATCTATAGCTGCGTAAATTAAACTATGCGTTCTCACCAACCTGAGTTGGAATTGAAAAACAAACGTAAAACGGAGGAATATTGGAAAAAACATTCATGTTAGGTATCCCACACCTAACTAGCAGAATAATGTTGCAGTTCAAAAACTTGGCAAAAACTAGGAAAATTACCTAAGTACACACATCAAAAGTGTCTAGGGATCAAGCATTTTTATGCGGATTTCTTGAGATTGAGATGTGGCTTTGTAATAAAGTTATGATTTTATAAATTTATATGGATCCTTTTTGGTGCATTTCATAATTTGAATCAGGAACTGTGAATCAAATTCGAGTAAAAGATGAAAATCAGCTGTCAATATTTTCCCTATAAAAACATACAACGCATTGAAGACATTATTAGTGCTACTGTTTCCCTACTACTGATTAAAACCAACGTTATTATGGAGCGGCGACGTCATTTAAGCAGGGAAGAAATGCTCAGAGCCGTGGGAATGATAGAAGCTGGTTCCCGGCAACGTACTGTGGCTTTAGCTCTGAATACAAGTCAGAGTGTTATCAGTCGACTTTGGACACGTTACCGAAGCACTGGTACCGTGGCTGAGCGCCATGGAGGACGGTATCGCTGCACCACACGGAGACAAGACCGATACATTCAAATCTTAACTCGAAGAGCTCCAACAATAACCGCCATGATGTTAGCCGTGAGGCTTCATCACTCTTCAGGGAACTTAATTAGCGACCAAACAGTCAGAAACCGCTTGCATGAAGTGAACCTTCATTCCCGAAGACCGCTACGGGTACCACCTATAGCAATGCACAATCGTAGGATTCGATATCAATGGGCTCTTGAACACAGAAATTGGGCAGAAGAACAATGGCGTTTCGTGTGCTTTTCTGATGAGTCTCGTTTTGGTATGAGACCGGATACAAGACGTATACGACACTGGAGAACCCCTGGACGCCAACAGCGATTAAAATCCTGCCAGGAAGTCCATCCTTATAGTGGTGGAACCATCATGGTATGGGCGGGTATTTGGATCGGCGGAAGAACTGAGTTGATTTGGGTCAGAGGCAACCTCAACGCTCAAATTTATGCTGAGACGATTCGGTCCCTTATTTCAGTTAATGCATGATAATGCACGACCGCACACCGCAAGAGTTGTAAGACAGACTCTCGCCGCAGCTAACATCAATGTCCTGCCCTGGCCTGCTCAGTCGCCAGACTTGAACCCGATTGAGCATGCATGGGATATGCTACAGAGAAGAGCTCTGCCGAATATGGAGGGTATCCAGTCGCAAGAAGACCTTTTTTTGTTGTTGCAACGAACATGGGCGGCCATTCCACAGCGTGATTTGGATGAACTCATTTTGAGTATGCCAAACCGATGTTATTGTGTTGTTAGTGTTCGCGGTAGAAACACAGATTATTAATTGTTTAAGTTACCCAATAAAATTTTAAAGAAAACTGTTATTTCAGTCTTTTTTTCGAACTTTTGTGTTAGTGGTTCAAATGTCAAAAATCCCTTTATTAGGAAAATGGCAAATTTCTTTATTAATGCAAAGGTGACTTGGTTTATCGTTACTGTGACAAACGAAAACACTTTATTTGATGAATCCTTAAAGAAAATTTTAATTAATATCAATCAGGAGAAAAGTTATTGCAAAAATATATGTTGATCCCTAGACACTTTTGATGTGTGTACTTACTAAATTCTGGTTGCGGAGCAGGAAGAATTTCGTACAATGACCTCTTTGCCTACTGACAGTGGTCACAAAAATTTTTGGAATAAGTGCGGTTTATATGAAATATTTGCAGGAGAAGAAAATATATTTAGTAATTTATTATTGTATAAATTATTATTATTATATAAATTATTTATTTTGATTTTAGTATGAAAACAGTTATAAAAATCAAGAAAAATGAAAATTCAAACGTCATCATCCGATTTCACTGCATCAGAGTTACAGTGTTACACATTTATCACCAAAGAATCAACAGTTTTGTCTACATTATCGTCAAGTCTAACAAACCTTACGGTCGCAGGTAACAGGTTAACAATCCCTGAGGGCGGCGGACATTGCGTCTGTGCGAGCGGGACGCATTATATTTACGCGGGAGTGACAGAAACAGGTAATAACAGGTTAATGTACGAAATTCCTTCTGCTCCGCGACCAGACTTTAGTCTTTTCGACAGATTAGAACGAGCAAATGCGTACATTTAAACAAAGACGGAAATTGTCTCTGTAATCCCAAATGCATTTTAGAACTATGGGTGCATTACCAGAATTTCCTCCTGCAATTCACGCAAAAATGTAACGAAAACCATAATCGCAAGGCGAACGACACACACTTTAGTATTTTACGACTTTTCAAGAAAAGTGACAGTCTACGTCTGTTCGTGGCTGCTTTGAATGAAGTTGTTCAGCTGTAAGTGCTTCATCGCTATGCGACCATCGCTTTATAAAGCGATGTTTTAGCAAATGAATATTTATTTTTAATAGCCTCTATACTGCAATACTTACTAGTTAGATGGCAGGTTTAAGTTGGATAAGAAACATATTAAAACAAGCAGAACTAGCAGTGGATCGAGGAGGAGGGGGGTTCAGGGGATCAGAACGGAATGGATCTCCATTTCATACCCGTGTTTGTGTTAATGTTAATCATTTATGCTGAATTTGGCTCAACACATACAATTTTGATAATTGTTTTCTGGTAGTGGATAACTGTAAATTATCGTAAAATTGTATGCTTATTTGGGTGATTAATGGTTGTATGAATTAAAGATATATATGGGACATGTTTACCAACACGTAGGTGCCTACTGTGACTGTAGTTAAAATTATATACTCTGCCCACGACTTTGTACGCGAGAAATTTCGACCCCCAGGCCACCGCGTCGCATCCTATCGCCCGCACCGCTATCACTTCGTCTTTTCTTAGTGTTCTTTCAGACTTTTTTTTTTTGCTCGACTCCTGAGGATCGTGGCGTGATGTTAAATAGCATATAGGTTTCCTCAAGAATTGGGCTATAAAAATGATTTTTCCAAATCCAACTGGTAGTTTCCGAGATTAGCGCGTTCAAACAAACTATTCAGCTTTATTATTAGTATTATATATTATATTATGATTAGTATAGATAGATATACAAAGATAAATAAGTTAGTTAGGTTACCAGACTTATACCTGACAAAAATTATATATTAAATTTAATATCACGAGTCCCTATGTACAAGAAATTTCTTCACGTCCCCAATTTAATTTTAATAGGTAAGTAACTTAAACCTTCAAGAGTTATTAGGACTTAAAGAAAATGGAAGTAAGTTTCACTGATAATTTTGCTGGAGCCATTTAAACGCTTTTTGAGTAAATTTGTAATATCTACCTGTCAGGCAATTAAACTATTACCTAAGAATAATAATTATGCTAAGTTATCTTTAGATTTAAAGGGGCTTTGCTGAACAATTAACTATTATTTCAATCATACTTAACCATCATAAAACTTAGAAGAGAAGCTTTATACAAAGTTGACCTTATTGACAATTAAGCTTTTATTAGGAGTACTTAGGTGCACTATATCGTTATTCAAACAAACAAACAGATTTTTTCATGTTGACGAACAAATAAAAGTGGTTTCGGTAGTTTATGTATATGGAATTCAGAGAACAGGAACTTAAGACTTATACCATTTTTCAACCAAAGCAACCGTTTCCGAAAATGACCACAAAGATTGAAATGAAATAGTATATATAAATTAAATCGTTAGATTTACCCACAATGTACTTAGTCACGTAAGTTTCCGTACTAAGAATAGTAAGTCTACACAATAGTAATGGCATCAAGTCTATATGACATCTGCTAAAATTCGCCTGGTAGACCTCACTCTCTCTCGAATAGAGGAGGCCTGTGTCCCAGTAGTGGGAACATTATAGGCTTATTATGCTATGCTATACAAGTCTATGTGACATTGTGAGTGTTAGAGATGACAAAACGAAACAGAAATGCGACCAACTTTTGACACGCTAGGGTGAATCTACGATTTAAATCTTTGTGTCACAAAGACTTGTAGCTTACCTACACAGATGTTTATCACACCGATGTTCATGATTGCAGAGGTCTTTGTTATTTTGCTTCATAATCCCTTCAGGCAAGGATACTTAATAGATGTACCTAACTATCAACATTACCAAGTTCCAATATCTCAAGATAAGCACTATGAATAGCTGCCCAATGATTTTAATCTTCGTTCAACCCTTAATAAATAATGTTCTATCTATTTTATGATGACATTTTATATTGTGATTACATTACTGGGTTCCTTTGTAAAAGGTGAGCGTGGAACTCTTACAAATCCGAATGCTGATTTATGTGGTTGTCGGACGAAATTATCTCCGAAATTGGTTGGTGTTTTTGGTAGAATTTTGTAAGAGAATTCATGTTAACTTGACATTTGTTTGCGTTTTGTAACAATGTTTAACTATAGTTAGATTGTACAGGCTACAGTGCGGCCGAAAAGAGAATGCGTTCTTGACACATGTCAGTTTCTTACAAATGACTAGGTACGTGTTTTGCGAATTTGATCTTTATCAGCTACTAGAATTGTCGCACTGACAGGTGTCAAGAACGCATTCTCTCGACGACCTGACTGTGGTTTTGTGTTCATTGTAGATATTTTATGTGACAGTAAGGAATAAAAATAAACAACTTTTGTAATTATTTCTTAACTGTCTGTTTGTCTATACTTTATTGCTATTCGACCTCGTGAAAGATTGCAATGAATTCAAAGTCAGATATACCTACTCTGAATAATTGATAGCTATATCCGAACCACAATGCTATCTGCAATCTTAAATAAACGCAAAGGGGTTGCACAAGCTTAACCTACATTAAAAAAAAATTACTTCCTAAGCTCTAGATTCCTTGTTACTAAGCAAACTCAGTAGGTACCTACCTAACATTACGAGCAAGCAAAACAAATGTTTAAGAAAACATTGCAACATGCATTCCATTCCCTTCCCTTTCCTGTGATCTCTGTTTTATAAATGCCGCAATTAGAGAAGGAACACTTTAAATTAATTACAAAGAGTCTATAAAACTGATTGCGCTTACAAATTATGGCAACAGAGAGAATAGGTACTTATAAAGTTTTTTTAAAAGAAAACAATAAATTCTTATTGTTAGTAAAAGCAGATTCAGCAAGCAGGTTCTAAAATACCGCCTTTTTATAACAATTCAAATTATAATACCTAGATTCGCTCGCTCTTGCATCCTATGTCGCGGGGCTCCTATGCTATTTCTGTGTAAAGGGTTTAAAGTAACCTAACCATTTTTTTTTTTTTTGTCGCTGAGAAATGACATTACGCATCTCCGCTCGTCGGGGGACGAGACGGAGTATGTGGGACTCCCTGCCAGAGTGGCAGTATACCCACTAAAACTCAGCGGTGTTCCCTCGTCGCCGTGATGGGAGGGTCATGGGAAGCCGGCTCAGCCTTTACCTCCACGACCCTCCCGGCGCATGCCCGCCCAGCTGGCGGGCCCCGCGTGCCCCCCGAGCGGGAGCTGGGGGGCGACGGGAATGGCCGGGAACACCTGGCCATTCCCGTCCGACACTGGTGGAGGCGCGTGCGATGCAAGCGAGGGTGCCCCCGCACCCGTCGCCTGCTGGCCTCCACCTGGGAGGAGTCGGAGATGACCGTCATACTGACGTCTTCTCCGACCCCTCCTCCGCCTTCGGAGCGGCGCCGCGAGAGGGTCTTCCTCTCGCGCGCGCTCCTCCGCCTCCTTCTGGGACATGACCTGTTCGCAGAAGGAGGCGACTGCCGCCCAGGACCCCTCGTCCTCCAGCATGGCGTTGACCACGCCGGGGAGCGAGAGGTCCGTTCCGATCGCCGCCGTGAGACTGCGGCGCGGCTCCGACCACGACGAACACACCGCGAGAGTGTGCTGCGCCGTGTCCTCCGCCGCGCCACAGCCGTGACACGACGGCGTAAAGTAACCTAACCAAACCTAACCTCTGGGTACCTCGCTCTTGCATTCTACGTCGCCTATCGACCGGCCGCAACCATCTAACCCGTGTAGGGAGAACTGGTTTGGCCTAGGCGAAACTAGTTCATCCTAAAACCGAAGATTGACTAGTTAATCTGCACTCTAATTGATTTAGGCACATTAGCGGTAACATATACAAGGACACCACAGCATGCAAATCATGCATAAATGTGGAATATCATCAAAACCTACGCTTTATCAATTACATTGACAGTAGTCGTAGATTAATGTCATTGTGTCACCCTTTATACAGTTTCTATATTTAGGTCTGTAATTTATATGGTGTGCATAATAAAGAGTATTCTATTCTATTCTATTGTATTGGCATACATCAGCACCCGTAGCATAACCACCGTATAAACCACTATCTACGGTAGAAACGAGATAACATGACAGATTGTAAAAAGAAAATACTTTAATTTAGACTTTGATCCTTATGATGTTAGTAATACACACTACCTTGCTATGTTAATCAAACTGTAAAATAAAATTACAGTTCATAGATCTGTCACTCATCTGACAAAACAAAAAAAAAAAGATTGCTACGGCGCTTTTTTCTCAGAGATTTGTCTATTCTTCGTAGAATATAGAGATAGAATTTCGAACCAAAAATACAAACATGTACCTAATATGTTAGTGTAGCATTTTCCATACAATATACTACAATATAGATACTCGTACTTCGGCTTTCAATAGAAACTCAACACTATTCCACTATCTACCCTATAACGTTACAGGTGATTGAAGTAACATCCTTATTGTAAAGTGTCGGTGTTGCAGTCGGATGCAGGCGTGTGCAGGAGTGTGCAGGCAGGGGTTGAAATAGCTTCGGATGCAGATACGGGCTGTCTGTGCAGCTTCCGTCTATACACGTACTGCCTATTTGAACACCAGTTTGTTTGTTGACAGTATGTTTATTACAGACTTGTGTATTTATTGTGCTGGTTTATTTACGTTTAATTTAATTAAATGCACGGTGTACGGGTTACATCTGTAATGCATCTTAATTTTCCTAACCATTTAACAGTGATATGTCAATATCATTAGCGAATAGTTCTAGCAAAGATCTACAATATTACATTTGTCATCTATTACCTACATCCATTCGAAAGGACTTTTGTAAGTACGTTTTTGTGTTTCCCATGAAACAAGAATTAATAAACACGTACGTTGTATCCTTGTCGAAACCCCACAACTAAAATCGTAAAGCTGTAACTCCAACCACCCACCAATAAATAAACAAATCAATCCTCGCGCTTATCCTCCCATACTCGTCCCCTGGCGTCTCTATTCGCTTCAATTCATTCATTATAACACGATTAGTCAACTGCAACGCCTATAGCTGTATATGAAGACAGACAGACAGGCAGGCAGTCGCGGTTGTCGCGAAATTAAACGGAAATCGAACGCTGCGGCTTGTGACCGCCTCTGAGTGGGCCATTGTATGGCAGGGCTATACGTAAACAGGTACACATTGTATACCCGTCTGCAGTATCGAGGTTCATCGGTAAAAAGGTTTTATTTCTATGTGTGCTGACGGCAAATAAGCGGACTGACCGGTAATACGTATCAGTTTATTTACAAACAATATGGAAATTCCACGCGGAGCAGTACTGAAACTGATAAACCTCAAGTTGGATGAATGGAAATCAATGATAATAATTACTTTCTCATTTCACAATTTAACGGATACATAAATATAATACATTTCTCTCAAAGCACAATTAATTAAGTCTAGATTTTCTCGAATTATTTTACTTCAACGTAAGTTTAAAAAGCCCTAAGAAAAACTTTAATGTTATTGATTTGCTTAGTGAACCTGCAATCAGCATTATGTAAACATTCTTCATTGTATTTTGCTTTATTAATTGTTATTTTGGAAAGAAAAAGTTAAACATTCATAAAATTACAACAAAGGATTAACCAAAGCTCATCACTGTCACTTTCGAATTTCAATTCCGAGTTTATGTTTGACTAAATTACAAACGAACAAATTGAATTGCTCTTACCAGCCTGCAATCGGTATGTTTCCAAATATCCAATTAATCCGGTAACGCTAGACTGTAGTGTCTGTTAATAATTTCACATTGGTGTCAAATTACTGGATACTGAGTGTTCCCTGTGTTATGTTTGCACTGAATTCAGTCAGAAACAGCTCTCGTTTTACTATGTAAACTGACTAAACTGATACTCACTGAAAGCGGTTTGACTGTACGATATTTTGTGTCGTTATTTTACCTAATTAAATGTCCAAACTTTTGTCTGGCAGCATTCAGGATTCCGCGCACCTAATGAAACGTCCGAACGATGTTTGGACTGGACGTGTCCTCAGAATCTACACAACAAAAAAGTTGTTAGGAGTCTCCCGGCACGTCACATTCACGCAGATCCCGCCCGAGGGATCTATTACAATTTTCACATCACCAAATGAGTGGACGGAGTGCGAGACTACCCACCGCTTTAATGCGAACTTTGGGACCTTATTCTATTAAGGCCGACATGACGTTCCCGCACGCTACGTGACAGCGTGCAAAACCGCCTTAAGCCCCCATTGTGCCATTGTGCCTAGCCAAGAAACTAGTTTAAGTTTGCATAGATAAAATCGATAAGTTAAGTGCAAGCCGACTCGTGCTATCAAATGCTGGAGTCGTTTAAGCCGATTTTATCATTTTACAAATGTATTATACACTGAGCTTAGGTTAGTTCAACTTGGGTAGTTTGTTCAAAGAAATGGAGGGTATTTTAGAGAATTCTCCAATGTGAAGGTTTTTGCGGTAATTCGAAGTTAACTGTAGGTAGTTTTCTTTTATATAAAGTTTCAATGTCTGGGCACTGTTTTTCTGAACGTTTAAATTGAAAGGCACCTATAGATTTCTGGGCTATCCTTTAATTATTTTGCCAATTACTTAAATAGTTCACTAAATCTGTCTTTGAGTAGGGACCTACTTATATTTCTTTTTGAAAAGTCTCCTAGCTGTTTCGGTTTAAAGACATTTATTTCTCAAAAAAAGAACATTACGGTTCACTTACATATTGAGAAATGTATAGAAAATATATAATAAAAGTAGATACCTACACTCTGTGTGATCACATACAGTTATACAAAACAACAAAATTAAAAGATTTAATTGGAGACATTCAGGTGTTAGTACTTCGTTCTAACGTATTCTTTTTAAGAAAAACCGAGTTTATACCAAAACTAACAAGCAAAAATTTGTGTTGTAGATTTTTTTTTGTATTGTAGATATTTGTATTTGTAGATTTTTTTAATAACAATAATATCAGCCTGCTGGTCAAAGACCTCTCCATATAGAGAAGACACGAGCACTGACCACCACGCTTGCTCAAGACAGATTGGCGATTTCAAACTTATATTGACTATAAGCCCAGGTTTCTTCACGACGTATTTCTTCACATCGTTGAAGAAAAACATGGTGAGGAAAACTGCTCAGTAATGTCCAAGATAAACACAAAACGTATGTTTGAATTGAAAAAATCATATTTGATTTAAACCCACAACCTCGTGCATGAAAGACGAGGTCTACGGCAAACCTTATACATATACATTTCTTATAAAAAATATGCTTAAATGAAAGGTAGAAAAGGAAAATAAATAGGTATACATGACGCCAAAAAAGTGTAAATTTTCCTTATTAACTAACCAACAACACGACCAATTGAAAATCTATAAATTGTTTACGCCCCACTTTATTTGCCATCTGTATTTCTGTTTTGTGCACTGCGTGAAAAAAATCTCGAAAACCCTTAACTTCGTTGATCTCGACGGTCTATCGCTAACCTTTCTACAGTCCCTAGTCCTAACGTTACCTGTTCTCTTGTTACAGCAGTGCGAGCGTCCCCTGAGCCGCGGCGGGCCCCCAGCATTCTGGAGCCGCCGCACCATGTGGACTTTACCAACGATACCGGGGCCCTGCTCAGCTGTGCCACCAGAGGAGACTACCAGGTGAGACCAATTATATAGGATATTCGATTTTAGTGCAAAACTTTTTTATTCGAATCAAATACGGGGGTTAAATTAAATTAGCTAGCGAAACTTTTGTACGACCTACAAGTATCTGTTCCGGGTCTGGGTGTTTTATCTATAATATGTATGTAGTTACAAAAAAAAAATGTATGTAAGTAGTTTATCAGCCATCTCGTTACCATAACACAAGCATTAAGTTGCTTAGCTTGGGACTATATGGCGTTGTGTGAAATGTCCGACGATATTATATTATATATATATTAAACTCCACAGAGGAGATAGGTATTTGATATGTAACAACCATGTAATAACGATAAAAGGGCTTTTTTGTAGCCTCGTAATTTCAAATAAAAAACCTATAACTACCAGTGGTCGTTGTCCCGTCATCAACTGAAGTAGTTTAGAAAATCTTTTTGTTTTTGTCGTCATTATTTTAGAACATTTATCACTTCTATGGAGTTTCGCCAGCTAACTGATTTGATTTTTGTTTAGGCAGTTATGTGGATAGAAACTTTTACCTATGTCTTTTGTGAGACTTTTGTGATTTTTCTTACACTCATTTTATTTTACTGAGATAGACATTGTCACTTATAACATCGCCTTGGAATGAGTCTGTGAAGGTGTTATAATTGTAATTTAATAAATGTCCAGGGCTGCATGCCAATCGAACTTGAATAGAACGAATTCAACATAATATTACGATATCGCTAACTAGTAGGTACCACTTAGTTACCGAAGCCGAAACTCGGCTGAGTTTCCGATTTCAGAAGTTACGTCATAATTATGTCAGCGCCGGATGTCACTGAAAACCAGCGCGGGCTCTGTCTTGCATAGGGTCGCAGCATAATGCTGAGCGATAGCCGTTTTGCATGGATGTGACGCATGTTTCCCCCAACTGTTTCCTTATTTATTTTGTGTTCATTTTCTTTTTTGCGTCATGTTTTTGCGTCATGTTTACCGCAATAAACGAATTTTCTTTCTTTTTTTCTTAGTTGTCATATTTGGGTATTTTTATACTATCATTACATAGGTAGAAGGTATATTTACGAAGACTGCTCGTATTATTATCCTATTTCAAAAAGTTTACAAAGCAAATTACCTATTTTAACAAGAAGTCTATAAATAATTAGTCCTATTTTACTTTGGTAAACTAATTTAAGAAATAATACTCGGATTCCAACTTTGTTAGACAACGCCGTTGTAATTTTAAACGTAATAACATAATGAAATTAAAACGAAATTTGGCTGTAAAAGCAAGAATCTTAAAATTATTTATTTCAACTCTAGGGCAGAGAAAATAGGGCACGCCGCGATAGCGGCGGTAAGGCCCCTCTTTGAGGAGTGGCTAGAGAGGCGTCACGGCGCCCTCACCTGCCGCCTGACGCAGGTCCTCACCGGACACGGATGTTTCGGGAGGTTCCTCCACATCATCAGGCGGGAGGAAACGCCCGGGTGTCACCACTGCGAGGATCGCCCAGAGGACACGGTGGTGCACACGGTGAAGGTCTGTCCCGCTTGGGCAGAGCACCGCCGTGTCCTCGTAGAGGCGATCGGCAGCGGCGGCGACCTCTCGCGCCCGGCCCTGGTCCAAGCCATGGTCCGGGGCGAGAGGGAGTGGGAGGCAGTCACCTCCTTCTGCGAAGCAGTCATGCTAGCGAAGGAGGTGGCGGGATGGGCGAGGGAGAGAGCGGAGAGAGCCGCCCGTCCCAGCCGCCGCGGTAGACGCTCCGGGCGTCGGGAGCCGCGTGACGACTCCCGGCCACCGTAGGCGCGGGCCTGCGGACGGCGAGTAATGGGTAGCTCGCCGCCCGATCAGGACCAAGCCCGTGCCGGACGGCGCGTACGTGTTCCACGCGCGCCTCAAAGAGATGTCAGCAGACATGGAGGGGCCCGTTAGGGCCGAAGCCTGCCGGGGCAGCGGGATTGTCCGAAAGGGTTACCGCTGCCCTGGAGCATAAAGGGCTAAGGAAGGAACACGGATGGGTTTTAGTCAGTAAGAGTCTGACACTCCCTTCCGCTCCACCCAGATCGGGAGGGGTCATTTGATGATTACCCATCCTAAAAAAAAAGAAGGGCAGAGAAAATTACATTTAACCGCACACCTAATTCTATTACGCATATTAAATTTTTCCAACTTAAAAGGTAAAAATGACAAAGAGTTTAGCAGATAAGGTAAATCATTATCATTTTCACAGCGGGACCGTAATCAATCACTTATCGTCAGGTATCAGGCCCATTAGTCATCCCTAAATTTTTCCGATAAAGATAAACGAGGTACCATGTAATTGTTTCGCGCTGAACAAAGGCGCATTCGCCAACTTACCGCAAAAACATTGTAATAAAAAAAGCGGCTAAATGCGAGTCGGACTCGCAAACGAAGGGTTCCGAACTACCTTACAATATTTAACGTATTTTTTTTTTGTTGTTATAGCGGCCATAGTATTAAGGGGCTTGTGGCTAAATAATACCAGCCGCACGGTCGATCGATCAGGTTAAGCTACGCTTGCCGCGGTTGGTCCGTGGATGGGTGAGCACCTTTACATACCAAGACCCCTCCATGCCTCGGAAATCACGTTAGGCCGTTGGTCCGGCTGTCATTCGTGAATCTTTGACAGTCGTTACAGCTCGTCAGAACCCCGAAAGTCTGACAACCAGTCTTATCAAGGGGTTATTACTCAGTAACTGGGTTGTGGAGGTCAGATAGGCAGTCGCTCTATGTAAAATACTGGTACTCAGCTGCATCCGGTTAGACTGGAAGCCAACCCCAACATAGTTGGGAAAAGGCTAGGCAGATAATGAGCGGCCATAGTATTACACACTCTGTGAAAATTTCAAGTGTCTACCAATTAATTACGGTTTCATAAGATACAGCCTTCACGAACAGCGGTGCCGTTAGCCGTAGTAATAGGGTCCCGTTCGCACCCTTTGAGTACGGAACGTGAATTACCGATCCAAACAAAAAGATCAGAAGTTCGGTTTCCCTATTACGTTTTATTGGGAATAGGTTCATATTGCATAATACCGTTCCTTTGTACCGTAGGAATCAAGCGTGGAGCGTGTAACTAATGGAGTGAGGCGCAATAACAAATTGGAGACAGTGGGCGACTAAACGGAATATTTCTCAATTTCTTTCCTCCCTCGTTATTCTTTCGCAAAAGAATAAACAAAATCCTTTTCGGCCGGATATTCTATCGCGTCGTCGTGAGATATTCGTGTCAACTTGACCCATTTACTTATTGAATGCTTTTATATGTTTTTATATACGAAGTATTTATATTTCTCTCCGATTTTTGTTTGGTGTGGTGGTCGCAGGGGCTGATGCTGAGCATGAGGTCCTGGATTCGATTCCCAGATCGGGCAAAGTATTATTGGGTTTTTCCTTCAGGATTTTTTCAGTAGTAGACCGGAGTCTGGTTTTGTGCTCAGTTGATGGCAATAGGCTCGCCCCCATTAACATGGGACTTAAACATAACTGGCGAAATGTTGGTGTACTATAATAGATACAGCTCTGCCTAACCTTTTGGGGATTACAGGCGTGATGTTATGTTATACGGATATTTCTCTACTATTTTTGTTTGTTTTTTTCCATACAATGAAAACCGCGGTAAAACTTTCCACTCTTAATAAATTGAATTTAGCTCGCTATTCTACTGCTATGTTTTTGGACAGAATAGCTTTTGTTTGGGGATCGATGGTCTCAATAAAATACGTTGTGCAATATATTTAAGAGACGCGTGTAAAAATACCGTTTAATTTAGTATAGTTTTATATTTGCCTTATAACAAATAGGTAATTTTCAACAGGCTGAACTTTATTCTGTAAATAGAAATTATTATAGCTGTTTTAGAACCCAATGGCTTGGCACGCGACTATAGCGAGAGACCAGACGGAATGACCATAATGCCTTGCAAGGTAGGTAGGCCTTTGGTGTGAGATGCAACGTGTGACGACACCCTTGGGCCATCCCATCTTCCAAGCACGGTGAGCTGTGTTGGGGCGGCTGCTGCAGGTGCGGAAAACCTCAAACGGCACAAATACTCCAATCTCTTTGGAACTTATATGGTTGAGCCGTTTGGAGTTGAAACACTAGGGCCATGGGGCCTGAGTGGCCACTTAGTATTTCGAGACATCGCCAAGCGGTTAGTAGACTCTACACGTGACCAGAGGGCTGGGCTATTTTTTGGCCAAAGAATCAGCATTGCCATACAACGTGGCAATGCTGCCAGCTTTTTGGGCACGTTTCCTGTTGACAGTGATGCGGACGAATTTTTTGATGCCCTTTGATTATTTCTCCTTCTTTTTATGTATTTGTACATATTATTATTTTAAGACTATTGCTTTTTAAATTATGTAAATGTAAATAGAAATTAAACTTAAAACTATATTCAAGCTAACAATAAAATATATACATAATGTACAAGTATATAGTAAAAATAGGGAAGAACTCATTGGGCTTCAAAAAAAATTCGTTCGCATCGCTGTCAATGGGGTAAGTGCCTATAAGGCTGGCTAAAAATCACGTCATAGGTATTTTTTCAATGAAGTCTTTTGCTGCTACCAACACACCAAAAATCGTCCAAATCAACCAGCTTTTCACGAATTTTCATTCCCTGAATATGTAAGCAAATAATCCCCAATGCCTTTACGTGTATTTTGCTTCCAGGTATTTCCAAGAATCGCATATCATAGGATGAAATATAACGCGCAGCTTCGCATCCTGTACCAATCTGATTTAGTATTCACAAACCAGCTTCCCTAACTCAAATATAAATAAAACTTTTTCCATTCGACAGAGTTCAGAAGTTTACGGTCACAGACTCAAAAGGGAATTAAAGATATACGTAATGGGAACGTTTTGTTCATGTTGGTTTGTGCTTAGATAACTCATCTTTGCTTATTACTTTAATGAGTTGCGCTCACTGAGATGTTACGCAGAATCGCAGATGCTGCTAAGTATCGAAAAAACAATGCGAAATCCTTTTTATACATGGCATAAATGTCAAAATAATTTTTTCTAACATATCCATATTTAAACATATTATTAAAAAACTTTTCTCCAAAAAAAAACCAAACGGTTTATAAAAAAAAACACTACAAAGTGAAAATTAACATTAATTTCGGCAGTCGGTGTCGTTGGTTCCGCATTTTCGTTTTTTTATACCGACTTCCGAAATTACCCCACACAAATTCATATTTCCTATTATTGAAGCTAATTCAAAAACAACACAAGCAAGGTTATTAAAATTTATATGGGAGTGGTCCCATTTAATTTTAATAACTTTGCTTGGGTTTTAATATTTTTATGGATAAGGTATGCCTCAGGGGCGGCCCTGAGGCATACCTTATCCATAAAAAATTTAGAGAATTTTGTAAATCCGTCATAATATGACGGAGTTATGCACGAATATACATAAAAAAATATAAACCAAATTGAGAACTTAGTCCTTTTTTTGAAGTCGGTTAATTAAATCAATTCATAAACAAAAAATTTATACCCGAATTTACTTGCAAGATTAGAGCAACTTTACCAATAACAACTTTGACAGAACTTTGTGGGTGTACCATGGTATACTGAACACATCTGTGTACCCCTTTAGAGGGTACAGGCGTGATTTTATGTTGTGTGATAGCGTAAACAATGCATATATATGCGATAGCAGCAATCGCGGTTGATTTTCTGGCATTTATTGAAGAATTTCGTTGTCTGACTCTGAAACTCATCATCAGATCTTTATGAAATTTAAATGGGACCATTTCGGAATAAACATGTTTCGAACAAAAAAATAATTTTGCAAATCCGTCTATATATGACGGAGTTACATCCGAACATACGTAAAAAAAAATGTATATAAACATTCGAATTGAGAACCTCCTCCTTTTTGAAGTCCGTTAAAAATAGTAACGAAGTCAAAACTGACCATGAAATGTTTTTGAAAAAAAGTTATTATCTACTATGACGTGTGGCCCTCGAGTCTGATGCCGAAAATATAGTTTTTAGAATTTTAGTATTTTTTTCTGTATGTATCCAGATGTTCGGATTGGCGCAAAAACGAATGAACGGATTTGGATTAAATTTAACACACAGATAGTTTATAACCTGGATGAACACATAGAGAATTACCTATTTGTTTATGTGCCGTCCTAATTTATTGACATATAATTATTATTATAACCCCAATCATCCTTCATGGCAAACATTAAACATAACACCCTATTGTTATGGCACAACACGGGCTTTAGGCGGTATCAGGTGTTGACATTGATGGCCCCATAAAGCAGGAAAACATGGCATCTAAGTGCCTACTATGGCCTTAACTACCTAATCTAAGTATGCACTGTTACTGTTTCCCTTTATAGTTCCAAACAAACGAAGAAAGAGACGGTCAAGTTTGCAGAAATTTCATTAAAACTAAAACCAAACCAGAATTGTTATCAATTCTTCTTAATCAAAGAATCTTTACGGGTCTTTAGTTATACGAATTAAAGCAAAAACTCGTTGGTTGCGAGAATTTCCCGCAAACTTTTCACATTCAGCCGGAGTTTGGTGGAGTTTGCCGGAATTTGGCTGCAAACGCTCTCCCGGGATGCTCGCTACCTGTTCAATGTGGAGCCTGCCAGAATCCTACAATTAATTCCCTAACTTTTCATTGTAAATATTATTTGACGGCCATTTCGCTTAACACTGGAAAGCAAAACAGTAAACGAATAGAAAGAATACTTTAATGGAGGTATTCTACTATCTACCTATATCAATACTGAAACAAAAAAATTGATTGATTGAGTAATATGTCTCGTTGGCCTTCATAATTTTTAACTGCCTCGAAAAGACGGCCTTCGAATTGAAATAGGCAGACACTTTTTACTATCAATTCAATAATGCCTCATAAAATCTTTTTCACGTTAGGATGTCATCATAAAATTCTCAAATAAAATCAGACCTACCTTATCTCTAAATGTTCTTTACTTTCAGCTACATTCATTTCAGTTTTATATTCTAAAACAAAGAGATTCAAAAAAATACGAAATGGTAGCCGTAAAATGTGAATAAAGGAACAGCTTTATTAATGAAGAGGGTGTAAAAGCGTGGCAGGCAATGCTGGGCATGAGTCGCGGGCCAAACAATCGTGAATGCGGGTCGCAGATGTCGGAGGAAAACTAATGAAGTACCACGATGGAGCTTTTAAGAAATTGAACCGTTCCGATAATACCTGTTGTTTTGAAACAAAGGCCAATGCCGATATTTTAGTAATTGTTCGTCGGAATCGATTCGTAATCTCCAAATGCATTGCGAGCTTCCTCGCGTTGCAGTACGCGTAACCACGTAGGGTAATATTTCATGCTATAAATTTTGAGATATACATCCGATCGAAATAATAAAATATTCTCCGGTTTCAGCACGAATTTTAATTAAAAGAATGATATAAATATTAACCAGTCAACAAGGCAGAACACCCGGTGAAGACCTCCCACTTGGACATGAGCTACCTTGGGTACCCTGGAAATCTTTAAACAAACTCCGGACCCAGGTTGGCCGAAGCAAGGAAAACCTGTTCAAGTGGAGGTTCATAGACGACTCCGCCTTGCAGCCTTGGAGTGATAATGTGGTGCTGTTCTACAAAAATCTTAAATTCATTCACTAACAGACAACGCACAGCCTGCTGATTCTAGAAGCATGAAAGGTTGCATATCCTTATATTGTTTTATAATCATTACAGTGCATCCGGTTAGACTGGAAGCCGACCCTAACACAGTTGGGAAAAGGCTAGGCAGATGATGATGAATCATTACAGTGGTATTTACTGTTGCTTGTAGCATTACCAGATTTTAGATATTATCAGATTGCATAAACAAATGAGATTAAAAACCGAAAATAAAAAATACTCCACAGTAATAACAGCACATTGCTCTGCAAATCCTTTGTAATTGAAATTGGTACAAAGCTCCAGCTTTTCATTTTCCCTTGGCTTCATTACGCAAATGACATTCTCAACGAAGGCGACGTATGCAGATAATATTACACGAGTCAACAAGTACAGTGTTGCATGGTGCGTTCATTACATGTGCAAGCAATACAATAGCTAGATATCTACCTATGATAAATGATAAATGATTTTATTTTGTAAGTAGGTTTGTACAAACACTTTTACACGTCAATCATATTTTTTATAAAACTAGATGAGGTCGGCGTTTCCTATCTGACTACTCTGAGAAGAAAGGCCGAAACAAACTCAGAGGTCACAGTCTCTTTTAAAGTCCAGACATAATCTTGGTCAGGTTATATGAAGACCATGTAGATCGATGTCTGAGATGGTCTTTTGAGTAAAGAACCACACAGATTGAGAGGACCTGTCCAGTCAGCGCACCTACGTATTACTTTTGGTATAGATGCAATTAAAACGGTTTATATCTTGTTAATAGGTATTTTGAAATGGGAAATATGTTGGATTGACAACCTTTACAACCAGTAAACCTAAGCACGTAAATGAGCATAACACATAAGTACAGTCAGGAAAACTAATAGTAAAGCAACTTAACGCTCTACGTCAACTTGCTGTGTTATAGTCATAAAATAAGGCCATTTTTACAATAAGTACGTTAATACCTAAGTGGTTAACTGCAACCCCAATGTTGTTGAACTTTCTTAAAGCCAGTGAAAAAAATTATTTCAATTGTTTTCCGTAAGAACGTTACACAGAAAGCCAAACTTTTTATAGCACCGTTAACGGTAACTTATAAAACAGATGATATCACAACTTGAAACAATCGTACAATATCTTAGTTACCAACTTATTCCATACTTGGACGAATACACTGTTTGAGTTTATATTTACACTTCAGATAGTGTTTTCAGCGCGTTTCCTGAAGTCGTATCTTACAACTTACTTATTTGTTCAGCAACTTGTTACGCGATCTCCTGCTTAGTCTAAGTGCAAATAAACTAGGTATTAATTAACGTTTCGAAAGTCACATACAGCTTGTAATTGGATACTGGCAGATCGTCAGTCACAGTCAAAGTCAAATCATTTATTTCAAATAGGCAGATAAAAGGCACTTTTGAAATCAAATTTAACAAAAAGATGAAATTGTTTCTAGTCACCCCTTCCAAAAGATAGTGTCGAATGGAGAAGAATGGGCAAGAAACTCCTCCATTACTCTTTTAAATTGTTTTGCAATATTTTGTTTACATTATAATACATATTTGAATACAATGCATCTAAAATAAAATTACTAAACCACAATAGGTAAAAAATAATAAAAATATAGCAATGACAGGTAAATTAATGATATGATAGATACATGCGGTGCTCACACATTTACAAATATTGTACATCGTAATATTGTCGTCCATGTACACGACGCGACTTACTATAATGTGTTATTAACTAAACAGTATGTGATTGGTTGTTTTCTGGGTACTCATTGGTCAATCACCAATGAGTGTGTTTGTAACTGGTTACTTTTGAGGAGCACCGTCGTCGACGATGGGCCTAATATTGTAAGAACTCTTGAAAACATTCCGTTCTGTTGTTATAGACTTCTCAATGTTGTATTAAATTTTATTGTTTAACTGGAGCGACGCGAGACGAATGTAATTGCGAAACTTTTGGAAGCACGCCGTCTTTCTCCTTAAATTGATCCTATCAATTTTGTTTCCGTACAATTTCTGCTGAAGGCAACCATATGCGTAATTTAAATTATACTTTCTCTTTACTGAGAATTGTGATTGGTTCATTTGACATCAAAGTGGCGTTAAATAGAAACAAGAGTTTGATACCGTTAAATAAAAGGTAGGTACTTCAAAAGGCAGATTACCACCGGTTAATATCCAAGTAACTACTGAGAATGATGAATGATGGTGGTCGTAGGTTCGAACCCAGACAGGCGCTTTACTTTCTGTAAATTACTTCATCACCACTGCTCTCAAAACGGTGAAGGAAAACATCGTGAGCAAACCGGTATGTCCTAGAACTAAAATTTCAACGACATGTGACACTTACCAACCCGCGCTGGGCCCGCGAGGTGATAATAATAATGCCTCGTAAGCATTATTTATCTGCCTCGTTGGTCTAGCAGTCGCAAGCGCTACTGCGGAGCATGAGTTCGATTCCCAAGTCGGGCAAAGTGTTATTGGAATTTTCCATCAGGAATTTCTCAGAAGCAGCCCAGAGCCTGACATTGTGCCCGGTGGATGGCAATAGCCAATGGTAATACCGAATTGTTATCTGCCCGTCGACATGGAAAAAGACTTCTGGCCGCAGGACGTGGTGTTCTGTCGCTTCCGCAGACAAGTACCATAGAGCAGCACAAGAACAAGCTAATCAAGCGCTATTTTATAATAAAAATATGTATGTTTAGGTTAAGGTATTTATATATGGGCCTGCGTCACCTGAAATAAATAAATAGGCTCGCACATAACTATTAAAATAAGGGCGTACCACAGATACCTCTGTCTAACACTTCAAGGATTACGTATATTATATTAAGAATTTTGTCTGCTAAATACAGAAACAAGGCACAAAATGGGTGGAGGACCCATTTTGTGTCATATTTCTGTGGTCTGACATAGCTAAACTATTATCGAAATGAGCGTCTTCTGCAGTAAAACTATCTATCTACTTCCTATTTATCCACCCATTATTGCTTCCGACTGTTCAATATTTTTCTCGAAATTGGCTGAGTCGTAAACACTTTACTTTTACGAGAAATATAGAGCTGTAGCCGATTCCAGAAGCAGGTCGTTACAGCTTGCAGTCACGTGTACTGCGTTAAAAACTGCAACATTGCACTCAAACTGAAGGGGCGCTGAAATAAATCGTGCGCCATTTCATTTAACTTATATTCTTTCTCTTTCTAGCGTTTTTAAGAGGACTTGTCTTCTCGTCAATAATGGTGTCGTTTTTGGATTTTTTCTTCAAGAAGCAAATCTATCTTCCTAAATTTTGTTTTTTTATACCCAAATGTGGATGAAAGCTGTTATATTTTATAGACTACCTAGGTACTTCCAAATAACGGGTGGTACAGCTGAAAAACATAATTGTTTACAGCCATTTCTTAACTCAACTGTCAAAGAATGGCAATTGTGGTTTGAAAATACGGACAATTGAAGTTGGTAAACAATTTGCTTAACAATGAATTTCCCTGGCTGTACCTAAAATATTATGTAGATCAACAATATAGTCCGTGGCATTAATTTTCACGAACATTTTATTAAAATACAAGGCACGTTTAAACACTGTTCCTATTTTAATTTCAGTTTAAAGCTTTGTTTTAACAAGGAGAAAACTTTGAATTTGTACTACTTACCTAAAAGCTTTTTGATTTCTTAAACAAATTACGCAAGAGATTTATGAACGGAATATTATAGCCCTGTTTCGAGTAAGAATCAAATTTCAATCAATCAATCAAGATCAACGCTACATGTATTCAAGTTTTTACTTATAACTTATAATAATTTTGTTTTCAAAAGGGCAAATATTCATCGGAATGATTGAACGAACCACATGAACGGCGGTGGAGCATACGGTGGAGGTCTGCCCGGCTTGGGCAGAGCACCGCCGTGTCCTCGTAGAGGCGATCGGCAGCGGCGGCGACCTCTCGCGCCCGGCCCTGGTCCAAGCCATGGTCCGGGGTGAGAGGGAGTGGGAGGCAGTCACCTCCTTCTGCGAAGCAGTCATGCTAGCGAAGGAGGTGGCGGGATGGGCGAGGGAGAGAGCTGAGAGGGCCGCCCGTCCCAGCCGCCGCGGTAGACGCTCCGGGCGTCGGGAGCCGCGTGACGACTCCCGGCCACCGTAGGCGCGGGCCTGCGGACGGCGAGTAATGGGTAGCTCGCCGTCCGATCAGGACCAGGCCCGTGCCGGACGGCGCGTATGTGTTCCACGCGCGCCTCAAAGAGATGTCAGCATCGAAGGAGGGGCCCGTCAGGGCCGAAGCCTGCCGGGGCAGCGGGATTGTCCGAAAGGGTTACCGCTGCCCCGGAACATAAAGGGCTAAGGAAGGAACACGGATGGGTTTTAGTCAGTAAGAGTCTGACACTCCCTTCCGCTCCACCCAGAGCGGGAGGGGTCATTTGATGATTTCCCATCCTAAAAAAAAAAAAAAAAAAAAAAAAAAAAACCACATGAGCGTAAGTGACGTATAACCCCGCATTTACACCGAGGTATAAAACATGTTACATTGTATGTTTATCGTATACAAATTATTAGAAACCTTGTCAAAAATTTCAAAAAGATGGACGAAATAAGTAAAAAGACATGTCTGAAACAACGACAATACATGTATGAAACATGTTCTATACACGACATATTTTTGACAAGTCTTTTACAACAATTTGTATAATGGGTCTAAATACGGGGATAGAAAAGCTGTCACAGAAATCGTTAATTCTCATTTGACTATGCTTCGGATTAACAAGCCAACGTTCTTCAAACAATACTTTAGATACCTATGTAAAGTAGGAACGGGCAGGTAAACATGAAAAACATTTTGAAGTATTGAGTAGAGGCAATATTCGTTCTATCAGGCTATATACAGGTTGATGTAAGAGAAGTCGCCTATAGAGGACATCATCGGTCGAGTAGTTTTCTCGACTCCTATTTGCAAAGGATTCCCGTCGCAATCCCCTAATGCAAATAGAGAACTTATTTCAATTTTTCTTCGAAAAATTGTCCAAGTTTCTACGTTGATAATAATACGAGGTCCATTTCTCTGGTTGAGCTTATGAAATATGTTTGTATCGTCTTGTGAAAAATTGAATTTGTTCGCTAACACACAGTTTATCAATATCTTTCTAGTGTGTATTTCATTTGTTTAGTTTTTCACTTGTTTTCAAGGTCAGTTAAACGAGTAAATTGGGTCGATGGGAACAAAGTGCTCGTGTTTTTATTTCGTTTTTTTATGATAGCCAAAATATTTTCGTACTTTCTGTTGGTAGATAATATACGTGGGACTTAATACCACCCATCTTCACAAGCAAAAGGTGTTCAAAGGTCTCGTAATCCCTACATACCGTAGGTGTGATGTTTTACTGACAAACTTTTAGCAAGCAAATTTACGGAAATACCTACCGACCAAAAGTTTATTTATAGATCATCACCCATCCACGGACCAACCGCGGCAACCGTAGCTCAACCTGATCGATTGACCCGTGCAGCTGTTATTACTTAGACAAAAGCCCCTCAAAAAATATTTTTATAGATGTGGGTAGGTAAATCTACCTACACGTGGGAGACGTAACAAGAGACTAAGGGATAAACTAAAGGATAATATACTTATTTCTTTGAATGGACAGCATGCGTCAGAGATCTAATACCTCCGAGCTTCGTAATACGATCAGTGAGGCCAAAGGTGATGCTAATGGCATTACTGCCCCCACACCTGCTAGTAAACAATCTCTGAAGATCGCCTACGTTCTCGTGAGTTATCTCTTTGCATAATATTGTAAAGATTGTTCTGTTAAAAAAAGGTTTTACGGTCTTTGAAATCAAATTGAATATATATAAATATTCAGGTAACAATGCCAAATAAATCGGCAAAAAATAAGTATTGACAGGTTAATATTTGAAAGAACAAGAAATTAGAGAGGATAAATTCCGTAATTTTAAGGACGTTCAGTCTGATCTATCAAAAATAACTCTAACTTCCCTACATTTTTGACAAGTTTTTGAAGTTGATTGTCGTTGAGATAAGATTGCGACTATATTTTGTACGATTTTAATTACGAGAAATTGTTCTTCGTATATTTACATTGTAAACAACTAAACTTTTACATTTTAAACAATGCTAGATTTTTGATTGTGCGGCAACCTAATTTCTTGGTGCTTAGAAACCACAAATTGCACTACATTTTCTGGAATCACCATCATTAGCTTGAATAGGTTCAAATTGTCTTTTATCTACTGGAACTCTAACTTACAATCTTAGTAATCATTAATTCAACACAAACCCACATAAAGCGTTCAACCTTCATCTTATGCAAACACAAGACATCACATTCAGCCAGTAATAAGCTCCGTCTCCATTGATATCACAAGTTCATTCAGCAAGTCATTTCTTGTTTTGTTATTTAGCTTCCATAGGAGGGAAGAAAACCTCCCCCAGCTAATGCCGAGGGCGGGTTTCTTGAACTCTTTACGGCCGGCCAGTCTTTCCAAACAAAGCCGAACTTCCATCAAAGCTGGAAGTACAAAGAAAAATATAAAACTTGTAAGTTTCAAAGGGATGATCCCTTTTTGTTACCCGGGAATGGCATACCCATGATGAATTGTGTTGGATGCCTTAAAAGAAACAAATCTTATTAAAGGGATTTCGGGTTTTTTCCATGTTGGTAGATGATAAATGTTGATCGAGGGATCTGCTGGAATGTGTGTGTAGTTGCGGGAAGTATTTATGTGATTTGTTTGACAAAGTCGCTCGATCCATCAAGAAAATTTAGTGGAACATCAATAAAAAATACAATATCGGTTCTTAAATATCACAGAACTATTCCATTGAAAAACTGGCGTTAGAATAGTTGCATACTTATTTCCCTACTCCTTATCTGCCTAGCTTTTTCCAACCAAGTCTAGGTCGGCTTCCACTCTAACCAGATGCAGCTGAATAAGTGGGTACCATTATTTTACATGGAGCGACTGCCTATCTGACCTCCACAACTCAGTTACTGCGTAATTCGATACCCCATGATAAGACAGACTACATAGTTATCAGACTTTCGGGTTTCTGACGACCCGTAACGACTGTTAAAGATACAAGAAAAACAGCCAAGACCGACGGCCTATCGTGCTTTCCAAGGGGGTGGGGTCTCGGTATGTAAAGACGGTCACCCATCCACCGACCGACCGCGGGAAGCAAAGCTTAACCTTAACGATCGACCTGTTCGGCTGTTATTAGCCACGACTCTACGAGCCCCTATTTATTACTATAACTTCCAAATCCACTACCGAAAATGAATTAAATCAAAAAAATCTCGTCATCCATCTTACATCACCTTCCGTTTGGTACCGTTCCAAGACAATCTCTTTGTTTTTCTTCCTTTTTTTTCATATTGTTATTCCATCATGAAAAAATAAAAAACATGAAACCTTCGTAAAAGTATTATTATGAAACTTAATAAAGGTAGTTCAATATTTACCTGAACTTGATCGAAACTACAAGGAAATAAAGTAGAAATGTTCTGAAAGTCTTTATAGTGCAATTCATTTTACATAATAAATAAATATAAATAATTATTTATTTACTCTTTGTTTCACTATCTTGTGGTTAACAAGCATGCGGGCCACCTGACAGCCTGTTATAGGTGACCACTCGTCATTAACATATTCTGCAATACCAAAAGCATCGCAGCTGCCTCTATGGTCTATAGGTAAGGATCTCTAGGGTTTGAAGGGTCAAACCGAAGTACAGCAACACTATTTGGCGATTGATATACATAGGTGTGGGGTGGTAGTAGTTCCCCATTCAGTCTTATCAAGGGGTATCGTATTACCCAGTAACTGGGTTGTGGAGGTCAGATTTGCAGTCTCTCCATGTAAAATACTGGTATTCAGCTGAATCCGGTTAAACTGGAAGCCGACCCCAACATAGTTGGGAAGAGGCTAGGCAGATGATAATAGTGGTAGTAGTTCCCCGAACAAGTTCCTGAAAAATAGAACTGCCACTACAATAATAATAGCTCAAGCATTCATCTTTAAAAGAAGAAAAAATACGTTATCTATATAATTATAGTCTGTTTCAAAAGTATCTGATGAAAATGTAAACAAATGGATCAGAAAACGTACCATGTCAATTTGTAGTGCCACTTACAAATCCTTAAAAATCAATTTTAAATCCGAAATTCTAATTTAAAATCACCTTTAAGATGTTTTTCATTTGACAATAAATTACTAGTACTCGTATTAGTTTACCGGCTTTCATAGCCTATTGTTATAATACTAAATAAATATACCTATACATAATAATCACAATAAATTGAGTTTATTTACACTTTTATCTGATACTTTTGGAAAAAATTAAATCCAATAAACGTAGAAGGATAGTTCAATCTTCGAACAGAACGTAACCCAACATAAGAAGACAGGCCACAAGAGTTCGTGCACGCCTCTTACCTGTACACTTAAGGAGCCAATTATTCACTGAAACTTGTCTGTGCGAGTACACCTCGACTTCTCTAGCGAGTGCATTGAGGCCACTTCTCCTTGTTCAATAAATTATTGCGTTGCTTGAAAGATTAGACGTAATTCACTGAAAAATGGATTGTTTACACAAGTAGGTACAATCGACGAAGTATGTATTTTATCATTATTCTTAAATCTAACCTATTTCAAAGGCGATAGAGGTGTTGTACGCCCACATTTTGCCGGTTATATTACCTACTGGCTGCGTTCTGCGGTTTCACCAGCATAAGTCTCGATCTCGTGTGAATATCGGACAAAAAAAAATCAATATTCTATCTAAATATCCAGGTCATGGTCTACCCATGTGCCAAATTCCATCTGTTCAGCCATTTTAGCGTAACAAACAAACATACAAAAAATCAAATCTTTTCTCTTTATAAGTAATATAACCACCTTACTAATAAACGTATATATCAGATGAATAGTTCCACACCGATTTCTCTCTTTCAGTCGTCAGTAATTTGACTTTCGAAAGAAGAAGAAGACAAAGCGTTGTGTAACTATACAGACGCCATACAACGTTTATTAGTGAGGGGGTTAATTTAGAAGACAAGTCTCATGTAATAGGGGGCGTGCCGGACAAAAATCCTAACCCCGGGGCTGCTACTGTAAATAACCCTTAATAGCAAGTCATTTGAAAATGTATCGCTTAAGAGCGTGTACCTACGACGTACCGCATTTCATACAAACTTTCAAGCCCTTGTTTTTCGAAACGAATGTACCGATTTTAATGAAACTTTGTACGCATAAGCAGGATGCAAAGGTCTAAAAAGTTAATTAGGAACATTTTCCAAAATGCACTTTGATACCAATGGCGTTGACGTTTTGGAATTGAGTATCGTTTGATTTTATAGTTATTAGACGAAAACAAATGAATTATTAATTAATATAAAAATATGCCTACAGTTCAACCGTCGAGAGAATGCCTTCCTGACACCTATCAGTGCGACAATTCTAGTAGCTAATAAACACGTATTCGTTTGTATTATGAAAATGACAAGTGAAGAACGCATTCTCTCGTCGGCCGGACTGTGTTAGATTTCACGTTGAAAAACAAAGACTGTCGGATCACATAGACATATATAATAAGCCTAATAAAACTTCTTGTAAAAAGTCTTCTTGTAAAGTTAAGTCTCTACAGACATAAATAAATAAATATATCTGACTAGCTTCTGTCTGCGACTTCGTCCGCATGAACTTTCTTGCTCCTCCGACCCACCCTGTCGCATCGCATCGCCTGCCCGCACTTATACTTTTTTTCGCTTAGCGTTCTTACTTACTTTTTCTTTTTTCTCGGCTCCTAAGAGTAGTAGTATAATGTTATAACCTTCCTCAAGAATTGGGCTATCAAATGCAAAAATAATTTTTAAAATCCGGCTAATAGTTCCAGACATCAAACAAAAAAAATCTTCAGCTTTATTATTAGTATACACAGATTTCCCATCGAAGACTAAGTATATTTAAAAACGTATAAAGAAGTAAACTATATTTGATGTTGGAGAGTAGTAGACCAGAGATTTATCTCAACCCTCGAATGCATTTGTCCAAAATTAAAAGTCAATGGCTCAAAAACGCTCTGTAACTCTCCAATGAATGCCTCACAATTCTCACATATATCTGTAAAAATCTTTTGTTAAGTAAGCTTAGATTATTCTTGCGGAACAGAGCACACGTGTGATGGCACTCTTAACAAAGTATCGCCTCTTAGACAAATTGAAAAAGGATTCGTAGTAAGTGATGTGTGGAGAAAGATCTAGGTATTATTAGAATGGAGGATAGCTGAAAGTAATGAGGTCCTCTTTTACAGTGCAAATACATATACACCCAATGCAGTTTTTAAGACAAAACAGTGGTGAGTTACTGAAAGGCGAATGGCATTTTTTTTTATAACATGAATAAGTAGATAAGTTTTGAATACAACTGAAAGAAGTGAACCGAGTGCTCATCGAATATTGCCATCGTCAACAAAATACGCTTTTACCATGGCAATAAAGTTAAATTAGTTTAATATATACAGACCTATAACATTACCAAGGCTCACTAAATACCTAAATCCAGTATTAGGACACCAAACAAAATATACTAGTCGGGGCTTCGCGTCAGTTAGCAAATGTTGAGCCTCTTAAAATATTCAGGGACCGCCTCGCCGGCGACGGTGACCTAGCCAACGACACAAAACATCATTAGGAGAGAAAAATGTATAAATAAACCGCGCTCTAGAAATTATTTCATTAATTAAGAATAATTTGTCTTTTACGTAATGAAACGTGCTTTGAATAAAAGCTTCGGTTTTAATTAAATGAGGTTTAAACTTTCTTTTCTAAGAAATAATCGAATGTTCTACGTAAATAGGTAACGTTGTGGAGTGTCTCGTTGAATTGTTTATTTTTTTATTCAAAGGAATTTTTTTCTTATTAAGAAATGCTAAAATGTTGCCAAAATTCAACTAAATGAACTACTTTCTTCCATTTATTTTTATCAACAACGTTTCTTTTTGGCTATAAAAAAAAAACTCTTACATGTTTTTAATAGAAAATACTGGAGATCCTGAGGCAAGATTATAAGCGCATAATATTTTGCCTCAGGATCTGATATATTATTTTCTATACCGTCCTTAGTTCTAAAATGCATTTTCCGACAACATGCGCTTTATTATTTTTACAACGGCGCTTCGCCGATGTTGCCTTTACTACCGCAGGGAAGATAGGAAAGTTGGTGCTCTAAATGACAGAAAAACATCCAGAGTATCGGCAATTATCTTTCCGAAGGTTGGTACGCTATAGGTAATGGGTAAGTATGCGGTGCTTGTAAAGGCTTCGCTCGGAGGTATCAAACGAGAAACCTGACTATAACGATTTTTGAAGCTAACTTTGTAAAGCTTGTTTTTCGTGGAAAACAAGACCTGAGCATGTTGTAAAGCGAACCGCAACGTCTTTGTGGTTCTGAGTTTCGTAAGGCTTTGATGAATATTAAGTTATTGTTGTTTACGATAACTTGTAACAAGACTACCTACGTACAGGTTTCAAATCTATACATATAAATAAATAAAATTGAAGTGTCTGTTTGTAATGTCAAAATAACAGCTTTTACCAAATGCTTATGAAAGAATATAAGTACGGTACTTACCTACTTATAATTTTTTGTTTGTCTGTTTATTTGGTTAATCTCCAAAACGGCTGGGTCTATTTTGATGGGAAGATGTCAGTGGAAGATAGCTGATATTCTTGGGAGTAACATGGATTACTTATATTTTAGAAAAAGAAAGATAATAAAAGGTATCTATTAATTTTCATATTATTTTTTTTATACAAGAAGAAAGTTTGTAGGTTGGTATATTTTTGACAAACATAGATTACTTACTACTATTACTTAGATGTTGTAAAATACGAGATCACATTATCACTGAACAGTTTGGATCATTGCCACAGAACCTACCTCCACTTCCACCAAAAAGAAAGACATCCATTTTCACAATACACCCAAGTTAAGCTATTTTATATTTCTTTAAACAATCGGTGTTCATGTCAGCATGAAATCGGTGAATTATACGTATTGAGTGAATTTAACAACGAGTGTTCGTCGACGAGACGCGACGGGCTGTTCGGCGATGCAAATTTGCCTGAAACGCACCGCAAACTATCGTAGTACATATTTTATACCTTAACCCGTCGCGTTAGAGCAGTGACATTGATTAAGAACGTTATACGACTTAATGCTTTCAAAATTGCCGTTATTTTTTGTAGAAAGTTCACCTCATTGTTAAGTAAGATGCTGGTACCATACTACTGAGATTGTCCAGATAGCCGTGGCATACCTCTCCACTCCTTATTAGCACCTCAGGAATTCAGGATGTGTTGCCCCCTTGTCCTACTATAGTCTTTCTATAGTCCTATAGTTAACCAGTACACTTTAGTCACCCTAACCCATAATCCATCTACAAATATATTTATTTTGTTTTTTTTTTTGTTGCAATTGTCCTGCACGAAGGGGGCTTTTCCTTGGGTGCATTTGCATAGCGCAGTCAGGGATAATCGTCTGTTGGTGTCTCCTCATCATTTAAAATTGGCTAAGGGGCCTGTGCTAGTTGGCTTCGGACCCTGGTATGCCTTCCATAGGTCCGGGACACCAGGGTCCCGAGATATGTCAAAGACAAAAAAAAAACATAATTTAGGTATTGCGGATCACACATAAAAATACACACAATCCATATAGTATTAGTAACAACGACTTAAAAACTATGTTAGTAAAACTTACAGTCTAACCTAACGACAACTAATAACTACGAGGCTGAACACATGTTGGAACGTGCCTCTGCACCCAGTGCCTAATAAAAGGGCTGTCCACCTTGTCAAACAATATCTTTAGGATGCTCTTGGTGCTTCCGCGCAACCTACCCATTATTGACGCCACCCTCTTTCTCATTATGGCATGAAAATCATCAACAAAGACTTCCGCGAACATCTGCGAATCTCTACAGAAGCGCGGAAGCCCCATCAACATCCTAAATCCATTATTATAATGAACGCGTAGGACGTTATGGGCCCTCTGCGTATACTTCACCCACAAGCTACACTTGTAGAAGGTTTGGCAGTAGGCCTTAAAAAGTTGCCAAAACCAAACCTACAGGCAAATCTGCGGGCTGACATATTGCACCGAACCGCCAACGCCCTACGCTCCATGTCCAAATCTGCATCTTCTACACCGTGACCACATGTCCTAGATACTTCACCTGAGCAACACGTTGCAATAGTATTCCGCTTATAGCACTGGAGGAACGTTATCTAACGATGCATGTTTGGTATGGAAAACCCAGCATTTCCTAGGTGAATAAATGCTTTATTATATTGTGACATACAAGTGGGCACCCCCTTGTTATGTATTACGTATGGTCCACAGACAATTCTGAAAACACAACAACCACGATATTGACTAATTGTAATGTTGACTGACTCAAATTTAAAACTATTCTTGTATTTAGAAAAAAACAGTCAAAGTTAAAACACGACAACAGAACATCAAAGGATCATACATACATATTTACTGAATGCAAAAACTCCGCGATACGAGAAATACACTCAAGGGATGTGAATTCGTAGCTTATAGCTACCCCAAACATGCCCCCGAGAGGTATAAATATCACGTTGTATCGTATTAACTGTCACGAAGACCGCTGTGTCCTAACTTTCGTTTTTTATACGTGAGAGATTTGAATTTCACGACAGGAGTGTTACTTTCAAAGGGACGCAAACATTCTATAAACATATACATGGTGGCCGGGACATGTATTCAGTACATGATTGTTAACAGCCCTGCGTAGAAATCATCAGTTATAAATAAAAAAATAGCGCATTTTGACCACTTTTCTATGAAACAGCAGATTTTTTTGATAGCCGACGAAAAGTTTCTAAGCTCGGGGCTCTAGAACAATAACCTAAATTCGTGGTTGCGTCGATGACCCTTCCACTCTATATTTGACATTGACCATTTTAAAATATCGAAAAGTTTTTATAAGTTTAGCTGCCATAAACCAAAACCCTTTATCAGAAGGTTGAAAGTTCGTAGATATGGTATTTTCTTTGTGTAACTTACAAGATGTAGTGACAAGAATTGAAAGGAGTATGTTTAGATGGTTTGGTCAAGTTGAGAGGATGAATGAAAGGCGACTGACAAAAGACAAGGCAGATGTGTGTGAAAACGCCGGGAACGCCCTAGAAGGACATAACATTGGTGATGTTTTTCAGAAAGTCTAGGTGTCGTGCGTGTATGACCAGATGTAAACGAAGTAAAAGAAGTATGTAACGATCGTAGCAGGAGACGTTCTGTAGTTTTTACCCACCCCAATAGGAGGAAGGTGTGAGTTATTTATGTACATGTATATGTATATCCACAATCAGAACAAAGGCTAAAGTGTGCTTTAGCCTTTGTTCTGATTGTGGATATACCAGTACCTACCTAAAGATAAAAAAATCAACCTGAAAGCTTTAATATTACTTAGTTAAGATCACTAGAACTCCATTTATCTTCACTAAGGCTTATGACGATGACACTTGAAATTGGAGTAAGTAACTTTTTTGCTCTCTTAATTAATTTAAGACAGATAACAGGTTAATCAATTAAACATTCTCGTAAAGGCATCTGAAAGTCGAATCTCAAAAAGATCTAAGAAATTCAAATGGTAATTAACATCTTATGATGTGACAATCAAAAGACAAAATTGAAACAGGATTCCCTTTTTAACCGTCTTCAAAAAAGGAGGAGGTTCTCAATTTGGATGTTTATATTTTTTTCATGTATGTTCAAATTCAAATAAAATTAATCTCCATTTTGCCCTCAAACATGAAGACACGAGACATTTAATCCTCGTTTCGCCCCAATTCATGTTACTGTAATGTAAACGAGTGTAAGTCATATTTGCCGATTTATTTGACATAAAATTACATGTAAGTAAAGGGTAACATCATGGCTTCTCAGAAGCCACCGCTTGTTATTATTGCCCGAGGACTAGAATGTTTTTATTGGCTTCATATATTCCTTTGCGTATCAGGTATATTTTATAACCACGTTACGTCGACAGCAAATAATGCGGTGCCTTTGAGTACGGTGACACGGGGAAAGGATGTGAATTTATTTGCCGATTTGACATTAAGGGAATTTATTTTTACAAATAATCTCCGTCTTATTACAGTAATGATGAGCTTGGTGGTAGGGGAGCCCAGAGGATTTTTGAGCAAGCCTATGCAAGGATAGCTTTAGTAAGTGCGGCATAATGAGAGAACACATAAAATATACATTTATTTGAAAAGTTTTAGATAGGAGCCCCGTGGTCAGGAGTTTCAGATTTCAAATAAGGGCCAAAACTAAAGTGATCATCAGAGCCGTTGATTTTGGTATAACCTGTAATGACTTAAATAGGCAAGTCTGAAATTGTGGCTTTCCCTGAATCTAACAACTTTAAAAACTCAGATTTGGACAATTTTTTAAACAAAAAATCTTTTTTCTTCTCTCAGCTGGACTGGCTGCTCCCAGACAACACGGTGGCCAGTTCCCTAGCGGGCCTTCGCCGGGTGCTGGCCAACGGTTCCCTGGAGCTGCCTCCCTTCCCCCCGGACCATTTCAGGAGAGATGTGCACGCCACCACGTATCGGTGCCGACTGAGGCTTAGCAGCGGGTTTGCAGTGCTGTCCAAAAATATTCATGTACACGCTGGTAAGTGAGCAACAGTTTTTTTTTTTAATATTCTACAATGTTGGAAACAAAAAGGTTATCTTCATGCATCTGTTTTTGGAATAAGAGTGTAAGTAGGTACTTTTTACATTGTGCAAAGGTAAATTATTCAAGTTATCACGTTATGTTTATGCTTTCTCAAAGTTTCTCGTCACAGATTTAAACCTTAATGTAACTACAGCTAAATGTGCAAAAAGGAGAGTGCAGTAAGTGCCAACTTAATAAAGCGAAAATTCGAAATATTAATCTCAAATTCAGTGAAAAACTAAATGTAACGGAGACAAATTGTATAAAACTTATTGCACTCCTCGCGAGTTCGTCTTGCACTTGACCAGAAAATTGGCTCGACGAAGCTACAGTTCAATAAGTCTCAAGTTTACTTCACCAAATAACAGCACTGCACTGTTCGCTATTTTCTGTATAAAATCCAGCGTAGTCTAACAAACTAGAGTAAAGCTAAATACTTGTTTTGCGTCTCGGTTAACCACAACTCGATTCGAGATCCTAATCTCAGCTAGGCATCTCTAACCTCATCTTGGAAACACAGACTAATTAATTACGGAAATTCAGTGCTGTTTGCTCATAAAATACTCTAACATTATTACATTAACGGAATGTTCCCAACGTTAATTAATTAATTCATAAAGCAATTTATATTGCCATTATCAATTTTGCTATAGAAGAGGTCTGCGGAACATATGGCGAATCATTAATTATGAACACTAAAATTTGATTTAGAAATTAGATTGCTTATTGCCAACCGTTGATTTCATGGATGTTTGATAAATAAAACCTAATTATAGCTTTATTCAACCTATCACACTCTATCATAGACACCTAATCGTATTCGGAAAAAGAAATTTATTTTGAACCAAATAACTGGCACACAAGAATAGCAGGCTTAAAGTTTGAAAAAAGAATATAATATATATGTAATTCAATAAGACCCATAACTAAACAAAAACAATATTATAATGTCGTTGTGATTCAAATGAGCTAAGTGAGTTATTGCCGAAATTTTAATTTATTTTCATTCTGTTTTAACATTATTCCAATTATGACCGATCGAGAAAATACATAGGCAATACCTACTTACCTACTATTAGTTAACGAAAATATTAATTGAGGGTCCTCTAGATAAAATTTACCGTGTCTCGGTAACAATTCATGAGAAATAAACTAAATGAAGCGTACTTACATGAAAGCGATTTGAAATCCGCAATTAGAGCTCTGCGAAGAAATTTGCCGTTTGTGTTAAAAGGGATTACTGAGATAAAACGTAGTCAGCAGTCTTTTAATTGTGGCCTGCTATTGTGCCGAGATCTGACCTATAATAATTACGGACAGAAATGTTTGAATCCGATTGTCGTAATAAAAGTATAAAATAAAGCCTAATTTTTGCAGCGGAAAGCACGTTAAGGCATTAGTCCCGGCTGTCATTTTTCGTTCTTTGACAGTTGTTACGGGTCGTCAGAAGCCCGAAAGTCTGACAACCAGTGTTGCCAAGGGATATTGTGTTACCCAGTTTATGGGTTGTGAAGGTCACATAGGTAGTCGCTCCATGTAATGCACTGGTATTCAGATACATCTAGTTAGACTAGAAGCCGACCTTAACACAGTTAGGAAAACTCAAGGCAGATGACATTTCAATGTTTTATGCCTGCGTTCATTTGCTAAAAAAACGCTGCCTTTATTCAGAAAATTTAAGAAAACTGTTGACAAGATGTCTAGAGTAGTGGATTAGTTTTTTCTTCAACAAGATGAGGGTACCAAGTAGTCGATTTATCGGAGACTCTGTGACACTTTAATTAACCTTATTTTTTCGTTGTTCTAAACGTTTGCTACTAAATTGCCAATAGTTTTTCACCTTTCAGAAATGAAAATGTTTTGCTAAACAGAATGGACTTCCGATTAACCTTAGTAACTAGGTCTATGTAAAAAGCACTACTATTATATATTCGTGGAGAGAACACACTTCAAGCTACCCGAAACTGTGAAATTTTTCCAATCAACTTTGAACCTTATGCTTTAGCGATAAAGTTTGACAGATTATAGTAGCTTGCTGTGCTGGCGTCTGTACATATAAAAGATTTAATTGAATTTTGAAATCTAACTTTCTGTTTTTCTTGTCAATAAAAAGAACACAATTCAATTCAATTTGAAAAGATATCTATATACCTACCTAACTATGAAAACAAAAATTGTCTTTATCATTCACTAGCTGCGCCCCGCGGTTTCACCCGCATAAGTCTCGATCCTGTGGGAAATCGGGAGAAAAAGCCTATATGTTAATTCAGGGTGTCAGCTACCTCCATACCAAATTTTATCAAAATTGGTGCAGCCGTTTGAGCGTGAATAAATAACAAACATATAAAAACATACACTCACAAACTTACGCCTTTATAATATTAAGTGTGATAACATAGGCTTATAAAAAAAGATGGAGTCCGCGCCACGCATATCGAAAGTGAAGCACGGTAAGTGTAAGACCGTTTGTACAACCACGCCTCACGCTCACATTTACATCATAGTATGCGGCCGCCATTACGTGACAGGACAGCGTCAATCGTCAATCACGCACACATAGATCGGTACGGTGTTTCACTTTCGATATGCGTGGCGCGGAGTCCATCTTTTTTTATAAGTCTATGTGTGATAAATGAAATTGTTGACAACATTCATCACCTGCTCCCTTACTTTATTACACACTATCAATCTCAATCTGAATTATTTTGAAGGATTTGGCTAATCCATTGCGTCATAATGTTCGAAAAATGTGTCTGGTTAACAACGTAAATAACGTAATGAATTTCGTTGAACTGTCAAAACGAACGCTTTTGCTACTGATAGTATGTTACGCAAATACCCCGCTGTTTTTATTAACTAGACAGTCGTTCTATAGTTCAAAAACTCGATACAAAAACAGTAACCTAACCTTTTCTCTGCAGCACTCAACATGCCTTGGGAGATCCACGTGCCGGACGAGTACGTGATGGCGGGCAACGCGGTGGTGCTCCGGTGTGTGGTCCCACCACACTGCGCCGACCGGGTCAGCAGCACCGACTGGTTCACTGACGACCAGATCAATGTGCCGCATCATTTAGGTAAAACTTATAAATATTGATCAGTATCAGTAAGTGATAGCGGGAAAAGCGGTGGTGCTTCGGTACATGTTCCAATTACACCGCCGACCGGCACCCTAATTTCGTTACATAGGTACTAACAATCTCAATCCGCATCATTTTGAAGGATGTTGCTGATCCATTGCTTCATCTGTCAAAAGTTGGCCGTAACATCCCAGCGCTGATTTGCTGGATTCGTTTTCTCCTCTACCAATATTTTTTTTCTCCTCACAGTTCATTTTGTTTATAGTTATGGATGTATGTATCTATCTATATATTAGTATTTATTCTTGTATTTTATAGTCATTTCCTAGCTATTTGTCTCGTATGTTGCACCTGCCATGTTTTGTCTCTGCATCACCCTAAGGTTGACTGGTAGATAATGCCTCAGGCATTAAGTCCGCCTTCGTACAGTATTTCTTTTACTTGTGCATAAAGTCCTAATAAATAAAATATGTCCGAAAAATGTATCTGCCCAACAACGTCAATAAAGCAATGATTGTTGTTGTACTGTCAAAATAAAAATCAATTGCTACTGGTCAGCATCACCTACTGGTTCACTAAAAAAATGTGTCGCATCATTTAGGTTTGTACATTAATTCAAAATTAAGAGACGAAGCGTGGACTTTATTAGTCCAGAAGAGACATTACACAGGCACCAAATGGTAACAATTTTTCTCCTTTAATATTGGGAATGGTCTTTGATAACATGACCATAAAGTCACATTTTTATAGGTACACTCTACCGCCATGCCCAGTGGTAAAAGTTATCACACCTCATTCATCTACAACTTTAGTGTGTATACACACGAGCGACACGCGTCGACGACAGAAGCACGTACCTAAATACACGAGCGACACGTTGTCGGCGGCATCCGATGACGCGCCGGCGGCTGCCGCCGACACGCGTTGACGGTTGCAGTTGCCTCTGTCGTGGACGCGAGTCACTCGTATGTATGCACACTAACGACTGAATGAAATACCCATAAATAGGGACTTATAGTAGACCACATTTCTACAATTTTACGAAAATTCCTTTACGACATTCCTATGTAATGAATTTTCATTTGACCTCAAGCAATAATCGCACCCATTGTATAAATCGACTATGACCGACCCAATGCTATTTGAAAATGGTATAATATACAATGGCCCTGCATTGATCAGTTAAATGGGCATAATAAAGTGTGCTTTTGTGGTCGTCAACTTGATTTACATGTATCTATAACATAACTATTATAGATATCGAGTTTTGATTTACATTAAATACGTGATATTCATAAGATATTTTATAAGATATACCTAGTCGATTGTCAATAATATAGTGATAGTCACATTTCTGTATGTACCATTCAGTCCATTTATATAAGATAGGGGGACAAAATTCCAGTCTACGCGCCAAAAAATATTTTTGATATCATCTAAGAATTTCGCGCCAAATGGAAATTGTTGCTTTTCTCATCAAAACACTTGTCAGCCGACGTCACACGCAATTACATTTTCATCCGGAATCTTATTTTCATGAAAAAATATATTGAGGTGTTAAAAAGGAAGTTGAACGTCTCTTAAAAAAAATAATTTCACTCGTATAATAGGGGTTCATGATTATTCAAAAAAGGTTTCTTAGAAAAAAAATACTTATAAATAAAGAACGTTCCTCAACCCGGTTCTTTTCGTATTCCATCATATTATTCAATTACAAAATTAGATATAATTAAGTATAGGGAATTTACCTACAAAAATAACACCACTTCCTCAAATCTAAAGTTAAATAACTGTGGTTTGAACACGCTAATCTCAGGAAGTGCCAGTCGGATATCATTTTTTTTTTTCATTTATAGCCCAATGTTTGAGGAAGGCCGTAGGGTAGGATATTTTAAATAACGCCACGATCTTTAGGTGCCGAGCAAAAAGAACTCTAAGTAAATACGAAGCAACGGGGCATAGCTATAGGATACACTTATTTTATATTAAAACAAGAAAGTTCGCGTGGAGGCAGAATTTAAGGTAGTGTAGTTATATAATTATGTAGTTAAACATTTATTTATACCTTCTGTTGCTACAATAAATCGGAGAGTTGCACAGAGTATTAATGAAATAATTTATTTTAATGTGAACATTGGTCGGTGCTGTATTTCTGTCACACCTGTGTTTCAATTAGTACAGCGAATTCAATTTATATGATATTTTAACGTGACCCAAATTAATGACTGGGTGGGTTATGTTATGTAAGTAAGTGACTGTTAGGCCTGCGGTGCTATTCTGTAACAAGATCACCGTGAGAACTTAGATGAAGTAAGCTTAAAGTGAGCTGTCATCCCACCTGATACTAGGGATTGACACTATTGACAGCTCACTTCACCAAAATTTTCACGGTGAGATTTTTACAGAATAGCATTACTGTTGATATTTTTTTCTCTGTTTGGGAATTCCCACATGGAATTGTCATGGAACCTGCGTGCAAAAAGAGAGACGAAATTTCAAAAACGTTACTGAATCTTTTAATAAAATTTTTATTACTTTGATAAAAGCAATATTTTTGACAAGATTGACTCGATTCGTCAGATGTTCTCATTACTTACTCACTTTTGATTGGAAAAACTTTTAAACTTTTTATATCCGCGAAGTTGACAAAAGCTGAATTATGTTTATTTGCGTTTACCGATCATTTCACTTTAATTTATAAATAACTTAAAAAGGAGGTTTTTGATTCGACCCGCATGTTTGTACCTAAGTTCGCGATTTTCTCCAAAACGAGTGAATCAAATTTGATAACTCTTTCACTAACACAATCTACATACTTTCAGGAAGTTCTCTCGTATACCTACAATATATTAGGTTATTGTTAATTAAACAAGTTCGGGCGATATTTTTGAACGCAAGTGTAATTATTATAAGTTTTTCCACAAAACCGAACGTAAAAATATCGCGGCGGGATTTTATCGCGCACTGTATTATCAACTCTCGGTGGATGGAATGGATTTAATACTAAGTAGGTCCAGCGGTCCGCATCGTTTTTTTTTATTATGTTTACATAATGTGTAATGTTGCGTAAACATCAAATTCACGTTTGCTTTAGGGTCTAAGTACCAGCGTCTAGACGACGGCTCGCTGTACATAAGCGGAGTGAGTCCGCGGGACCGACACAACGCATTCCGGTGCCGCGTACGGGACCGGATCACCGGGACCTTGTATACTAGTCAATATTTTGGTGAGTTGTTTTACTTGAGTGATTATGTAAAAATGTTTGGATAAAGAATGGTTAGAAGTTAGAAAAGTAAGCCCGAATAACTTAAACAATGTGTTCCTGTACCGGTTCACGAGTTTGAATTTAGGTAAAGTTCAAAATACTATATAATAACTTAGGTAAACCTAATGTGGCTACTCAACTGGACCAAGCCAATTTTATCATACCTAACTGGAGACTGTGATTTATTTATACCGTATGATCCACTCAATTAATCCAATTATCGTCCATAATTGTAGAGCATAATCGAAACGTATTAATGCCTTGCTTTTATCGATAAGACTGTATTTCCACAGCTTTTTTAATGTTTTACTTTTCTATTTACAGCAATGTATATTATCCAAATAAACACAAATTAAAAAAATCTTTCTTTTCTTTATCTAACATGTATTAACTTTGTTCTGCCAGGTCACATAATTGTGACAGAACCAAAAGGCGGCGTGAGGCCGCGGATGGCGATAGAGCCGCGCACGCGCCGCATACAGGCCGGCCAGGACGTCCGGCTGCCGTGTGCCGCGCATGCGTGGCCGGTGCCTAGCTACAGGTGAGTACCTACAGAGACCGGTCTTAAGAGAAAAAAGACGCTAAGGTAGCCCATGATTTTAATGGTTACGTTATGGCCGCGCATCATATTTTATTCAACATACAACCGCGCAAATTGACGTAAGAAAATAGAATCACCCATTGTGTCAAATTATGTATTTTATTTTGTGTACCTAATAAGTATAGAGTATTCTATCAGAGTATTCTATTTTTTTTAGAGTATTCTATTTTTTTATCGTTGTACCTATTAATTAATGCGTACTTCTCACATGTTCCTGTAAAATAGTTTTCCAAATGTAGCGCACGAAGCACAAAATACCTTCGTACCTATCTATTATACCAGACTTGGGTTATTCTGACAGTTTCCATGAAATCCTTTCATAGTTTCACAGTAATATTCAAGTGCATACTTTTATAAAGGTAGACAATGATTTCAATACAGCCTTTAGATAGATAGATAAAATAGTTTATAGCCTTTGTTGATAATACCTGCTGTATCTCTCGAATACGTGTAAATTACTCACGGATGCACATTGTTCCATTGGCTCGTTATTTTTACTTAATTGGTAGGTACGTATTGAATTGAAAACAGTGTGAGTTCTGAGTTTGAATTGAAAAGATTTACTTCATTTATACTCCTTGATTTAATACTATCGCAGTATACCTAATACTAAACCAGCATAAACTATTAAACGTACCTCTTTAAAAATTTAACAAAATACGCGCCATTTTGAAAACACGCAAAAAGTAACCCTGTAAAATACTTTTCGACATAGAAAAAAAACACAGCAACATTTTCTGCGGCTGTATCCTCTAGCTAAAAGGTATCGCTTCAGTAAGCAAACAACGGAGTCGTGGAGACTGGCATCACGGCGCAAAGAGGCTAAAGACCTAGTTTTTACCTCAGAAATAGGTCTTGTGAGCGCGTAATGGCCATCGGCTGCTGATTCGTTTAAAAGGTTTCAGGGATAAAGCGTTCTCTGTACCTACCATTTTCCTAAGCTTTACTGGCTGGTAATAGTTTATTTATTTTGGACGTAATTTCTGGGAACAAAAGATTAAATACTGTTGCAGTTTGGTTTAATTTTACTTAATTAATAGATACATAATTAACTCTTATTTAGAATGTTTGGACTAACATCATCCAACTATTGTTGTCAGAAATTGCGTTACGTAACGTGATCATTAAATTGTTTCAATTAAATTGAACCTAAATAATTCAGTTATTTCATGTAATATTCGTGGACTTTCCACTCCATAAAATTGTATTCGTAAAATTTACCTCGTGCACTCTATTCGAATGGAATTTAATATTTCTGCCATTTCCTAGAAAAGTGCTGGTCGCTTCAATGCATCAATATAAAGGCCGAAACCATTTTAATAAATGTATTCTGTAACATTTCGATGCTATTACTGAAATCCCTCAGCTTCGTCGTCTAAAATGGAGCTGACATTTTATACCAATACTTACAACGACTACAAGCGTTTGGTCAGAAAACAACGTGTTACAATTCACAGTTGAAATCCCTTAAATCTGCCGATACACACGACACGGTCACGCTGACCGTTTTATTTCGTCGTCAACGCGTTTTGACCTCGCGTCGAGATTTAACCGCAATTTTATAATCCCCACGCGACGTGATTCGTTTTAACTGCCAAGGAGCAAATTTTGCCCGCAAAACCCGGTAAATTACATTATACCCTTGGAAATGTAGCTGTATCTATGTTGCTGTTGTACTTAGCTCATCTCTGGATAGCAAAATGGAGTGTAATTTAAATAGATTTTCATAATGTTATCGTTTAAACCGCTCTTACGTTGCGTTTAGACCTTCGTGTGTGGGAGCCCAGTAAGAAAAGGTCACCGGTTTGAAAGCAGCTTTGGGTGGCTATCTTACGGTCTTACTCATTAAACAATACCTACATAACATAGTTAGAATTTCGCAACTGACCGAACATACGCTGAAACAACATAATTTAATACCTACCTAGGTCGCTTCGGACTCTAGTTACGTACGAGTACCTACCTGAGAATTAAGTACACACGAGAAAATGTTGCCAAGTTTCAGCGGCCAAACTTGCTCATGTTTAGTCAAATAACCGCGCAAACCGAACTCATAGGTCGATGGCGGGCAGAACTTCCTTCTCTTGGTATTTGTCTTGTAAACCTGGTTGCAACTAATACCTACACTAAAGAAAAGTTTGTTTCTATTTAGATAGATCGCTATTCACTATAAGGACGTCAACAGCACAAGATAATATTTGCTGTAACAAAAACAACTAAATTGCCAGAATAATGAATAAACTAAACAATTTTAAAATCTCAGGTGATTTCAGAACCTCTGAGAGTTAAAGACTACATAAAAGTTTACAAACTACTTCAATGAACTGATAACATTTTATGCTTTCAAAGAATTACCGTGGCGAGCTGAATACGCCATAAACTTTCATATCCAGCCATAGTTCGTGGAACCTTTTAGAATGCAAATGTCTCGGTGCATTTCCAACTCCTTTCAAAACTATTTCTAAAAGGGAACCTAACTTGGAGAACATTGAAGATTTCGCGCCACATAGCCATTTCATTTCCGTGAATTTGCGCATAGGATATTAGACCGTATTCACAAAGCTTTTGCCGTCATGTAATAGTGTTCTGAAACGAGTTGAAATCTGAAACTATGCGACGGTCTCTTTCGCGTAACATTAGCTGTACAGACCCGAAATAAGTTGCTCCACTTCAACCCCAGGGTCTGTAATTCTACCCCAAACAAATTTCCCTCCACATAAACTATGTCAATAAGGTTTTATAATACTTGAAATGGCATTACAAATACTTCCCATTACTTCGTTCGATAAAAATGTCTGCGCATCTCTTAAAGGACTTCCGGTATTTATTAGATATTGCTTTTTGGAATCCTACATATTGAATATTCCAATACTTTTTTATCTATAATACCTGCCCTACACGAGTGGATTATCTATACATATAATAAAATAGTAGCGAAAAGTAATTTTTGTCTGAGAACGGTTCTGATGGCGAAAATAAAATTTTTATCTGTTTGTCTGAATGTATGTTCCAGCGGCACGCAAAAACTACAGTGTTCAAATTTTCTAAAGACATTCCATAAAAGACTGGTCAGTCTGTAAGTATTAGTCATATTATAGAACGTAAATTATGAACATATCTATCTTCTTATACTAATAATAAAGGTGAAGGGTTTGTTTATTTGTTTGAATGCGCTAATATCTGGAACTACCGGTCGGATTTGATAAAATTATTTTTGCATTTTCTAGCCCAATTCTTGAGAAAGGCTATAGGCTATTTAACATCACCTTTACCTTTTTTCCTTTTTTTCCTTTTTTTTTTTTTAGGAGCCGAGAAAAAAAAGTAAGAAAGTACGCTAAGAGAAAACGAAGCAATTCTATGTGTCTAATATTTCTTATATGCAAAGGTTTACCTGACGCTTCCCTAGATGGCGTTAAGATCGAAATACATCTCGCTATGGTTTCGTTACCGAGCAAACCATATACAGTTTTGGATTTTTTTTGTAAGGCAGAAAGGCAACCTTAGCGAGTTGCAACTGCGAGTGGTCACGTCAAAAAAAAAAAAAAAATTTGTAAATGCGGTTCGCGGTTCCTAGTGAATAAAAATTGTCCTAGTTGAAACAGTGTGTGCGTTTCAGTGGGTGTTCTCGCCTTCGGACCTTGAAAACCTGTTCACTATGTGTTTAGAACAATCTAAACATAGAAAATAGAAACTAAGATATTGCTAGTGTGAACGTTACTTAATATTTATTTTATGTAAAAACTTGCAACACTAGACGGAAATTTGTATTTTTTGAGGAGTGCCTATGCTGCGCCCCTTCCTGTTAAAAATTTGGTTACGAGCGGCTGTGTGCTCTGACTGTAAAATTAAATTACAAAGTTTTACAACGTTTCCACGCATTTTTATTCCATACACTGTGGGCAGGCAATGCGATGCGACGGAGTAGGTTAGGGAAGTAAGAAATTTTCGTCGCGGGCAGAAGCTAAGACATCAAAAAGGTATTCAAAATAATTATTGCTGGGTTCTTTAAGTAACAAACCAAACTATAATCATATCGATGAACACTATAAAACTGTCCAAAGTTCAAGGGTATGTTGCTCTTTATTATAACGATGCCATATCTTTTAATTCCTATTTACTATTAACTATAACTACCCTCACTTTAATGTTCTAAGTGTTCTAACTGCAATTATAAGCTAACCGGGCTACGTAACTTTGGCTCAGGAACATTTTGGATTGAACCATCTTTTTTTAGGGTTCCGTATCCAAAGGGTAAAACGGGACCCTATTACTAATACACCGCTGTCCGTACGTCCGTCCCTCTGTCACCAGGCTTGTATCTCATGAACCGTGATAGCCAGACAGTTGAAATTTTCACAGAATGTGTATTTCTATTGCCGCTATAACAACAAATACTAAAAACAGAATAAAATAAATATTTAAGGGAGCCCCCCTTAAATATTTATTATATACAACAACCGTAATTTTTTTGCCGTTATTTTATATGTAGTGTTAAATATTGTACGGAACCCTTCGTGTGCGAGTTCAACTCGCACTTGGCCGGTTTTCTTTATGTATGCAATTACATTATCTTTGATACTGACAGATGTAAATACAGAGGGAATATTCCTGTTTATATTTTTTTTTTGCACAAAATTTATGAGATTACGTTTCCCTTTGAAAATTTCGAGGACTGTCATTGTACGAAAATAAGTTTTTATGACGCTTTGCATGTGAAGGATACTTATCGGAATTTTCGTACAAAAGTAACTACGTTAAGCACTGTTAATCCTCGACAGTGTTAACGGTACCGATATTAATAAAACGCGGGGGAAAAAATAATATGGATAATTTATTTAATTTTGTCTACAATATTCGCAATTCGCAGACAATACTCACCTTGGTGAGAATGGTACTTCAATAAAACACAATTATCTTGTAAATAAAAATAATAATGATTACGGAATGGTTTTACGTTTTTATCTTTTTACACCATAACATCATCTTCTGTCAGCTTGCTAAGCTAATTCATACTGTTTTTGTAATATTCTTAGTAACAAATAATGTTTTTTTTTTTTTCGTGTTTTGTTTTGTGTTTGTGTTTTTGTTAGTTTTTGTTGTCTCGTAATTATGCCATCAACATATAACAGAATCGCGGAGGTCATGCTAAACCCTTGCAGGCTTTACAGTAACTATGTTCAAAATAACAGGAAAAGAATCGCTAGCAACAATTTGTATTGGACAAGAAATCGATAACGTTGAAAGGCCGTGCGAAACATGTCATTATGTGTCTTGTGACAATGAGCCATTCGTCACAACTTGTTCACTATTGACATCGTCAGCTTGTTGAATGTAACCCTTTTCAATCAGAACGCTACATTAGATACCTACTATGAAATATGTTTATTGTTTTGTAACATTTATGTATTCACGGCTTTGGTATGTAGCTATACATATTCAGTTTTAGCTGACCTCGCATTGCGTTTACTAATGATAAACCTAAAATATATTGTCATAATTTACATTGGCATAACGAAATTCAGAGGAGGGGGGAGGGGCGAGGTTTTTCGTACAATTAGAAGTCCGCTTATGTTGGAATTGTATAGCTTGAGCCTTGCGTAGGTACGTATGATGTATGTTTTGGTACTTAAGCTCTAGGTACTGAACTTTCGTGTTTATGAGCTGTTTTAAAATCTATTTTAAGACTGTCTATATACAACTATCATTATCTTTTTTTCTGTCTTTCATCAATTCCATTTTCATTGTAATGTTTTACTTTCAAAAATGCCTCTTCATGTTCTAGTTAAAATAAAAGACTGTGATTGCAGTAAATTAATTTTAACAAAGCTGATAATCACATCGATATCACATCCTTGTCTATTTTTTCCTTTGTTAACAGTGCATTCTTCATTTGTTTTCATTTTTCTCACCCGCTTCTCAGGTGGTTTCGCGAGCACCACGAGGAGCTGATCCCCATAGAGAAGACTTCTCTATGGACTCGGGCACGGCTCCTAGGTAGCGGTCTGCTGAGCCTGCAAGCTGTGCGGCGTGAAGACGCTGGCCGGTTTGTCTGCTGGCTCAACAACACCGTTGGAGGAGAGTCCGTGCATTTCACGATTCTTGTCACAGGTTGGTTTACTACATTAACCAGAAATTACTATATAGCTACGTAACATAAGACTTTAGTTAATTATACTTAGGTATTATTAGTAGTAATCGCAACGGCGTAAGTGTGTGACCTCTGTGACCAGACATATGATCATAAACGAAGCAAAAAGATTATCTAAGAACTGTAGCATAAGTGGCTTTCTGTAGTTTCTGCGTACCCACATTGGAAAAAGGTGATTTTGCCTTTTAGAGGGGCCCGTGGCTAAATAATAATAGCCGTAAAGGTCGTTTGATCAGGTAAAGCTACGCTTGCCGGGGTTGGTCTGTGGATGGGTGACCATCTTTACATAACGAGACCCCTCCGTACCTCGGAAACGGCACGTTAAGCCGTTGGTCCTGGCTGTCACTCGCGGATCTTTGACAGTCGTTACGGGTAGTCAAAACCCCGAAAATCTGACAACCAGTCTTACCGTACCAAGGGGTATCATACTACCCAGTAACTGGGTTATGCAGGTCAAGTTAGTCGGTCCATGTAAAATACTGGTATTCAGCTGCACCTGGTTAGACTGGAAGCCGACCCCAACATAGTTGGGAAAAGGCTAGGCAGATGATGATGATGATGCTGTATGTATAAACATACATAAACACAGATAATACAGGTGTAATGGGCTAAGCACCAGCCACTCCTTCTGCTAGAGACAGCACGTGACATATAGAGTACTTTTTATTTAACACCAACATACAAAAAAAAAACAGGAAAAAACACAGACACACGATAATCAAATAGTAGGCCTTATTGCTAAAATCAATAAGCACTATATGTACTCTCACCATTGATTGTGAGAGAAAATAAATAAACTTTTTACTATGCATTTATAAAACAAACAAATCCACCTAAACCCCAAAAATTACAAAGCCTTTTGTAACTTTGTTTATATCCAGAACTCCTAGAAATAAATTCTTATCTCTGTGCGGAGGTTCTGATTTCAGTTCAGCACGTCCAGTTAGTGTTATTAAACGTTGCAATTGGCATATATTTCAGTTACAACGGTACTCAACAGTTTAGAGCTCGAGATTGCCTCTATTTCAATATCTATAACCCTCTATAACCACTGTCATAAACTTACAATAGCTGGTTATGAAACCTGTAATATCAGTGCATGCTCTATCTGTCTTATTATTTACCTACGTACGAAAATGTATTTATTACAAAACTCACTTTTATTAGTGAACAATAAAATAAATGCTTGCGTATTTTGTACCTTTTTATTATCAAAGGAGGAAAAAATACGCAAAAACACTTCGTATATCCAGGCTCTCCCCAGCTACAATACATGAGAAACACATCCACTTAATTTATGTAAACAGTTTCCTTTTCCTGAGCACGATTCCTTCCGTATTACCGTCCTAATTGGACTAATCGTAAAATTTTATTGTACACAAAATAACGTATTACTTCGTTCTAGCATATTTTTCTCTTTAACAGAACCTATCTCCGTCCGAATAAAACCCGAAGTCGTGCGGACGAAAACGAACGCCGACGTCACGTTTGAATGCAAAGTGACGGGGCATCCAATCGAGCTTGTCTACTGGGTGCATGACGCGAAAGCTGTGAAACCGAATGAAAGACTTAAGATTTCTGAAGACGGCCTAAGACTACATATCAAGAATTCACAGAAGGACGACCAGGGAGTTTATCAGTGTTTTGTCAGTAATACGAAGGATCAGGCTTATGGAGTTTCCGAATACTTAATAGATGGTAAGACATTGTGTTATTACTTATAATATTTCAGGCTTAGCAAGAATGTTCGATACAATTAGACTTTCACAGTAATTGGACTTCAGCTGTTCCCTTGAATTTTTATTAGATTACAATAGGATAAAGATCAGCTCATTTTCATTAGCCAGTTTCTACAAGTTAAAAGAGTTGTAATAAAAAAAATTGATTGGATAACTTTTCTCTTGTAAAAATACCTTGAACTTTTTATTGTTTTAGCAGAAAAGTTTCTAAAGGGCGCTTGCTTGAAGTAAAAGAAAAGTTAGAACATTTAATGGACTGTTATCCATTCATTGGTAATTTAAACGTCCCGTGAAGTTGTCTGTTAAGGTACACAATGCAGCATCCTCATTTTATCATTACACTTCGGATAACCACAGAATTCTGTCTTTCTTCTGCTTTTGCTGACATTCGGGGCTGTTTATTAGAAGTAATGTATGTAATGTGGTCGTCTGATAGGTAAATGATTTATTTTTTGTATTCATAAGGTTTGTACAAACACTTTTACACGTCAATCATATTTTTTAAACTAGATAAGATCGGCGTTTCTTATCTGACTATTCTGAGAAGAATGGCTGAAACAAACTCAGAGGTCACAGTCTCTTTTAAATTCCAGACAAAATCTTGGTCAGATCATGTGAAGACCATGTAGATTGGTGTCTGAAATGGTCTTTTGAGGAAAGAACCACACAGATTGAGCGGACCTGTCCTGTCCAGTCAGTCTGATGAAGTGATTTGACAAATCAGATAGTTTGACTGATCAACCTAAAGAATAGAGCCACAATAACGTGATTTTGACAAACAGATATTGTTCTTGTATGATAAGTATATTTTTTTATAGAATACACTCACAACAGATCAACGTGTAAAGTTTCTTCCCTAAAATGTCGAAGAAATTACGAAAAACTAAAAGCATCCATAACTGTTTTGAACTGTTCTTCTAAGTAGGTATAGTGAAGTTTCCTTGAGTAAAAAGGCCGTATGTTTGCAGTGTCCGAAGGCCGGTTGCGTTCTCCCGGCAACCGCTCGCGGCGCACTCCGTACGGCCGCAGCACTCACACACACGATGCTGACTGGAACTTTACCGGCACTAGAGGTAACTTAGACAATATTCTAGACTTTCAGATGTTTTCAACGTTTAGAGAAAATTATACACTATTGCAACAGGATGTTGGGTGATATTCAATTGCAGCGTGGTTTCCGCTAAATATTCATCAAGCCGCCTCCAGATTTGTATTCGACCAATCTACCACACCTGAAACAGGTAACTTTTAAAAGTAGGTACCCGATGAAAGTGTAAACAAAGCCTGTTCAGGTTAAATTCTTACGCAATCACTTAAGAGTAACATCATCTGTATTTAGACATTTTCAACTTTATGTCTCAGCCCTTTTCTATCAATTACTGTTTGAATATAACATAGTTAAATTGTAATTGAAAAATCATTGAATTAAAATATAAAACAAATATTATATAAACATAATACATATAATTATAAATATGAATTAACCTCAAATTTCAAATGAAAAAACATCTTCACGGTGATTTAAAATTAGAATTTCGGGTTTATTATTAAAATAAATTAAAACACTTAATTGGCACAGCAAATTGGCATCCAATGTGGATGGATCCATTTGTTTACATTTCCATCAGATACAGCAGACTATAAAAAGTCTCGTACCTACTAAGGCACATAAAAGGTCATCTGTCATTGTTGCAAGTAGAGTATCTGCCTGTATAAGACTACAGTAGACTTTGTACGCGACATGTGTTGTACAATAACAGTAATTTTAATCATCGTGACCTTGGACTAAGGTACTGAACTACGTAAATTAATGTTAGTATTATGTAGCTACCAAGAGAATCCCTAACTAGCGAGATTACGTCAACTCGCTAACATACAGCCCATTTCTAAACCCTTACGACTCGCAAGGTATGAAAACCATCTGAAACATTTCATGTACCTACTTAACTAAATAATTTGATCCCAGATTTTCCTTGGCTGGGATTTCTCTACCAAGTACTCAACGCTACCACAAAATAAATTCAACTCAAGGAAAAGCTACCTCACAGTGCCGTATTTTTCAGTTGTTACATAATAAATGTTGTTGATATTTCCCACTAGGCACCACAACAATTAATTTAAAAACTTCGCTGAGTTACAATTCGTATTTTATTAAACCAACACGTGGGCGAGGTGGTAATTTGCTCAACAAATTATCTGGTGTGCCTCCACAACTATCTGAAATAAACAAGGGTTCTATATAACTTTTCCACTTACTGCCGGTGTCAGTTCCCAACTTTATCATAAACTGAAGGTAACAAAGCCGAAAGTTTTGACGTGGCCCCGATACGATACTAAAGCGCGTTTTTACCAAATGTTTGGACGCCACGCAATTATAATCTTGGAAGGGAAACAAAACAAATATTTACTGCGAAAGTTTATGGCATGCCCAATTGAGCAGGTCACATTATTTGGAGGTTGAACTGAGGCAAATATATGCACATAACACACTTAACGCATAATTTATTTATTTATCCATTTATTTCAGGCATCAAGGCCCATATAAACACATACAATACAAAATTAATATAAGTAACTTAAAAATACTATACATACATACTTACAACATTATACTAAAAACTAACACTAACACATACGATGTATCTGCGTCGTGTTTCGGTGACTGGTGTCATGTAGCCGGCCACGAAACCGGCGGTACACAACACCCTTCGGCCAGAACTCTTCCTTGAGGAACTTCGAGATGATGTGTCGGAACACGCACCACAACTACTTGAAATTCGTGTTATGACGCGACTCCAACTTCTCGACCGTCAAAGTCCAGTTGGTCTTCACACGCATGTACTCCACGATCTTCTCAACCTTCGTGGAGTGGTGCACTCTGAACACGTTCAGCTGCGTCGTCGGGATTGCTGGACGCAGCAGCATGTTGGGTCCTGTTTGTTTACCTCCGGGTGATTTATCTAATGCTAGAAGTTTTTTTCCTTGTACAATCACACAGCATTAATTTTATCTCCCATTGTTCGTTGTTGTCTATAGACTTAACATCACAATGCAACCCAACTGAAAAATATTCCTCTGAAAAACGCGAACCTGTGTTCGTAGAAAAATTGTTGTTATGATACTCATTAATTATTCTTAAAATGTTTACCTTCATATATTTAAATGATAATATTCTCAGGAATTGAAACGACAAAGTTTTCTACGTGAGTTTTTATGAAGGGGACACTTTTTTCAGTTATGGAAGTTTCCGCACGCCGCAATCCGAGCGACATAGAATGAACGTCTAAATAAAAACAGCAACTTAGCTCTTTATTTACGTTGAGTATTCACATTAATTTCTATCCACGAGTGCATACGGTAGATATGTAAATTTTAAACTTTTTATTCGTCCGCCCGACTTCTTCATAAAATATTTAAAAGTCCATTTTTAAGCGCGGATCCGGTGCAAGCTATTAGAGTCAGCTCTTCAGCTCAAACAAAGAGCTTCAGTGACGCAGGCAGCTGCCGCGGGCGCATCCAACCACCGCACTAAATACTAACCGCGGCACTACCAATTAAGATCGTATCTCGCAGCTCATAAGGTCGGTTTTCCCCGCCCCCACCGCGAAATATAAGCTGCTTTGTTTCATTATTAATTCGTTCCCCGCTATTTGGTGTCGCTGCTCTTCAGGGGTTCAGAAAAAGTAGGGCCGTGACGTTACACCCAACCACTTATTTCTAAGCCGATTTTTTTTCATTATTTTGTTTTCCTTGTGTAGGAAAATCTCTTTTTTAAGAACTTAATGGATCTGGCAACCCAGCACGTGTGGTAAGAATTAATAACATGGATTCATTATTATGTATCTATTTGTTACCTCTAACAGATAGGTGAAGACTTATGTGAGAAATAAATGCTGCTATGAGAACCTAAGATAAATCATTTCCTACCTCGTGTTCAAGTAAATAGACGTTGTTCCGTCAGAAATGCGGAAGTCTATCCTACAAACATGCTTAAAAAACAAAATTCTGACATCAATTTTCATTCCATAAATAACCATCAAAGTCCCAAGTCAAATCCTCTCAAAAACAAACGATAGAAAATATATCCCAAACAAAATCGTTTTCCTTGGCCGTACCCAGAGAAAATTCGCATTTCTCAAAACTTAGCTCTTTGATCCCATTTAACAAACTTAGAAATAAATAAATTCCTTGCGAAAGACCCTTAAGAATTTAGATTCGACGGCCTTCTATAATATTCGAAGTCTTAACTCAGAAACAGAACGATGAGATCGATAAAAGGAAAGTCAAGCAAAAACAAGATGCTTTAAAGTCGATGTACCCACAAGTGTGTGGGACTTGGTTCCTACAAATTATCCAAGTAGCTGACCTTCTGTTAACAAGCCTCATTTGTTACGGCGCGAAGTAAACCTGACCAGACAGGGAGGAATGACTCCGAACCACTACCATTGATAAAACGCTGTATTTTAGAATGGTCTGGAAGTCGAAACACCCGAGTGTATTGGGCTTTTTGTGATTGAAAAACCGTATCTATTACACATTGGTTTATGAGTTATAGCTATTCGTAGATACAGCTTTGCGAAAATAATCTTCATTTATTTCATAGCTAGCTGTTGCCCGCGTGTTTTGTATTTTATCATTTTTTATAATACTATCCAGGACTAGCTACTGCCCGCGACTTCATCCGCGTGAAATTTCACCATCCCCCATCCACTCTCTTAGGGATAGAATTTTGAAAAACCCTTTTTTAGTGGATACCTACTCTTCACAAAGAACACACACTCCAAATTTCGTGTCTCCGAGACCAGCGGTTTAGGCTGTGCGTTGATATATCAGTCAGTCAGGACATTGAATTTTATATACTGGATGATTTTTATTACCGTCTCGAAATTTAAAAAGAATCATCCAGTAGTTAAAAATTGATATTAGTATGGAAGAACGGATTACATACTAGGTTTCGATCTGTTTTACCTGTTGATACAACTTGCTATTCGAACTTGGCAAGACTAAAGTTACCTTTAATCTTAACTTAATAAGGCGAGTCTTCTATGAATATGAAAATGAAATAGGTCTTTGCTATTGCTTGGATAAAGTTCAAAACTACCCTTGAAGTCCACTGTTAAACCTAGTCATCTGTCTGTTCCACATAGGTAGACATTGTTCTAGCTTCCCTAGAGCATCTTTAGAGCTTCTCTAGATATCACAAACTTGCTGAAGTTCACTACAAGTTACGGATTCCTGAAAAAGCTTAAGCCACTTCTGTTTTGCTAAAACCACTAAACATTATTTACCAGCAGCAGGTACTATACATACTTTACTGTATCCACATAATGTTGTACATAGGTATTACTCACAAGTACCTACATAATATTCCTCTTCCTTTTTTTTTGTGGAAATCCACATGGATGTCCAACACCCTGGGGTACGGAGGGGTATTCCTCTACCTAGTATCCATTCAATATTCATAGTAGGTAAGTTCAACGTTCAAAGAATCTGCTATCATATCTTCTCAAAGGCGTCGGCAATTTCACAGAAAATGTAATACTAGCAAGTATCAGGCGAACCATTGTGTACCGAACCTAACCAATTAATATTATGAAAGCGAAACAAAAACCGGCCAAGCGCTAGTGGACTCGCACACGAAAGGTTTCGCCAAGTCAAAACACGCCGAAATAAACACGTTTCTTATGTGGAAACCTCCTTTAATGTATAACTTTATTTATTTATTTTTTGTTCTTACAGCGGCATTAGAAATATTCACTATGTGAAAATTTCAACTATCTGCCTATTACGGTTCATAAAATACAGCCCACTGACAGACAGACGGACTGAGCGCGACAGACCCGAAAGCAGAGGCTTAGTAATAGGGTTCCGTTGACACCCTTTGGGTACCGAACCTTAAAAACTGTCTGCTTATGTAATTTATGTTAGTTATTCATTTCTAACTAAAAAAATAAAACAGAAAGGCTTATCTTTCGTTTTTTTGTTTGATCTGTAATACTGTATGATGAAAAAATTGCTTACTAGATGTCTTTGTTTGTTTTTTTTTTCATCATTCGAGCTAACATGTCTCTTTCTAAATGCACGTGTTTTTTGTGAAAATAAAGCATTTTTGTTCTCTCTTCTATTCTTCAGTGACTTTTCTAACATACGATACGTTTTATGCTTCAATAAACTCATAAAAATATGGTACACTTTTGAAATGTATCTTAACTGTTCTTAAATAGTTACTACGGTCTTCTCACAATAATATCTGATTAATATCAAATCTTGTATTGTAATTATATCGGGCTGGCGTCCGTAACTCTACGTCCAAGCGTGTATTTTGCGTACGGGAATGTGTAATCTTGCTCCACCATGAATATAATAAACCCGATCTTATTAACACTCATGGTACGAGATACAAAGCGGTCTTGTATCTCGAATTTATTGATAGCGTCTGGCAAGTTCACAGACGCGTCTAACGGCAGGTAAACTATTGTGCTCCAACAATCATGCCTACGTGCCGCGTCTGCCGCTTTGTGCATCACAGACTAATAGAATTTATGCGAATTGTTGAGACTTTGCTATAATTGCTTTGTTTACCTTACGCTTCAGGAAAATGGCGTCGATAAGGGCGATATTTCTACAATATTTATTGGACATTGGGTAAACCGAATGCATTAAAAACTTTTATGTAGAAAAGTTTTAGCCGTGCGCTTACATAAAGGTACGGGTTTGAGAAAAATACGGTCAGTCGTATTATCACAATGATCATACACCCAAAGTAACTAATCAATCAACTCAGCCTATCGCAGTCCACTGCTGGACATAGGCCTCCCTCAGACTGCGCCACGACACCCTGTCTTCCGCCTTCCGCATCCAGTCTACCGAGCCACCTTCTTTAGGTCGTCCGTCCATCTAGCCGGGGGGCGTCCCATACTACGCTTGCCTATACGCGGTCTCCACTCCAAGACTTGTCTGCTCCACCGCTCATCGGTCCTTCGACAGACATGGCCAGCCCACTGCCACTTTAGTTTGCTTACTCTGCAAGCTACAGTAACTAATGACGGTTTTAAATTAGGTATACGTCCGTTTCATTTTCGGGTTCTCGATATCTAAATAGGTAACTAACACCCTATTGTCAGCAGATAACAAAACCCCGTAAATAACAACTTCTACATAGTTTACGTATACAAAATCGAAGTGGTTTTAAAACTAACCATTAAAGCTGGACCCCAATCGGGCAACTAACAGTAACCGAATAAATGTCGCAATTTAATGTGGTCCCTAATGAAGGGATGGAACCCTTCTGCGTTATTAGATTTTATGTGGAATCCAGAGGTATAGCGAACTACACATAATTTTAATACACAGTTTATTGGGTTACTTGTAAGGATTGCACACTGCAGCGAAACGATGCGAGTTTCTATAAGCACGAAAGCAGTTTAGATATTTGTCTATTATTACATTCGTGCAACGGTCTGTGACAACAGATAGAAGTTTCAATAACGTGTGCCGTTCATACACTAAGTTGTTAGCATACACTAAATACCAGAAATAAGATCTTAACGAGAAGCTTTTACCGGAGACATCATAACCAAATCAGCCAATCTATACTGTGCAATTCTCACCATGAAAACTTAGGTGAATCGAGCTTGAAGTGAGTTGTCAATATAGTGTCAATGGAATGATGGAATGACTTCAACTCAGTTGTCACGATGAAATTTTTACAGAATTGACCGATATAACCTGAGCTAAGATTAAAAAGCCCCGTTTATGATCTGTAGAATGATTTTAAATAGGTAACTACTTGTACATATATAAATATAGCTAGTTGTTTACTAATGAGTTCATTAAGACCGACGGACAAGGATGCACCTCCCAAATGGAACTAGAAATTGAACACCAAAAACAAACACTGTCGGATTCTAAAACCAGCAGAATAAAAAACATACAAAACCATTAAGTTTGGAGCCACTAAATAGCCAGTTTCAACTCCGGAACTAAGTAGACACTTATTGCACTGTATTAGAATACTAATGGGCCTCGCTTTCCTTTCTACAGTTCTGAATTATGCAAAGAAATGTTATGCATATAAATTATGTAGATGTTTTATCTAGGAGTATACAAAAAGAACTATGATAATGAAGAGATTACAAGGTACAAGCTTAACGCGCATTCTCGCCTTTTTTTATGAAGGATGAATGGATTAAAGGATTTCGGATCTCCCTTTAATTATGACGCACAATCAAAAGAATTAACGAGAGACATGTGTTCACGAGCGTGAATTTTTGAAATAAAGGTCACAGATTAATCCGGAGGATACGCCTCACGAAACGTCCAATTCATTTGGGATATTCTCCCTTTTGTTAGACGTCAACTTTTCTGATCCGTTCTTTGTTTTTTTTGGGAATTTTAATTAAAAAGGAAATGTTATTTTTGTAGCATTCATCCTAAATGAGGATGCACATAAATAAGGTATAGGAATATTAATTTTTTTCCAGGATCACTTTTACTCGCAAGCTCCGCAATTGTATTTTTTATTAATTTATTGATGAATAAAAGCTTTAACGAAACACGTACAGCAAGGCTCTCAATATTGTTGTTTAATGTTTAAAAACGCCCCTTGTAAACAGCAGAACAATATACCGATGTTGTCTAACAAACCATTTTCCAAAACAAAGTTTTAAGCTTAACAAACAGATCTGAGACCCTATAATCTAATCCAATCGTAAAAGTTTTATATAGCGCAACTGAGCCGCGCCTGCTTTATCATTCGAGGTGGAAAAATTATGCCCAGGCGGAGCGGGCGTGCCGTACAGACGGCCGGACGGATTTGCCCGTCCGCCCGTCTGTCTGTCTCGGTAATACCGACCTTAACTACTTAAACAGCTTACTTGATATGGAAACTAGCTGCTTTATACTTTATGTAGAGAGCAGAATGAAGCTCTCATTGTTTTGTTTTCACAACAAACAAATGTAAAGAATAAATGGAGGCGACAGGAAAAGAAACGAGCCAAAAGAAGGAGAAGTGTTCAATCGACCATTACTCTAATGAAATCACTTCCAATTACAGGAAAATTAATCACTGCAATTGAAAATGAGTAATATCTCGAGACTAGGCGAACAAAGCGCACGTAAAAACAAATAGGATAAAAAGAAAAAAATACGTTCATTTTTCTATACAAACAGATAACGGCGTTCCCTGAACATTTAAAGAGCTGAATATTAATCAGACGGACCCACTGCACCTAATGCATCGCAAAGTTTATTCTGACGTAGAGCGAGGAGGTTATTATTCTTTCCCCTTTCTCCCCGAGATAATAAGCTTAGCCTTTGTTTTTAATACTCACCAGTTAAGGGGGTTGTTTGTATGAGAGAAAATCAAATGCTAAATGAAGTCCCTTTTGACAAAGGTAGGGGTTCTCGAGGTTTTAAATAAGCAATTTAACTTGTTACAACAAAAACGCTATAAGCAAAACTACTGCCACACCCACAGATAACCCCTTACAACGGTATTATAAGTTTACTTTCTCCAAAACTTGTTGAGAAAATATTATATCTTGTGCTATAAAATATGACCTACCGCCTCAATAACTTTTCAGTATTTTAAAAGAATAACCCAGTTATCTTGAAATATAGTTTCAGTGTAATCTAGTGTTCTACCAATAGAGTAAACAATTCTTGAGAAAGAAGATATATTTATTTTATTTGTTGCAGAATCTAAGCCGGAGCTGGTATATTGGTTCTCCGAACAAACGTTGCAGCCAGGACCGAGTGTGTCCTTGAAGTGTGTGGCTATGGGCCATCCTCCTCCACAGTTCACGTGGTTGCTCGATGGTTTTCCTATTCCCACTAACTCGAGGTAAGTTAACCACTCATGTGGAAGTTAAAAATAATAGTAGATAAACTCTTATTTTTCGACAACGGCTGGTTAATATTTTTATTAAGTGTAATAAACTATTAATTAGGGTTTATATAAAAATAGTTTCACTTAGAAACTCATTAAATGGATGCTCTTGAAATCATCAAAGAAAGGAAAATGTTTCAAAGCGCGAATGCGTGGCAATCACGCGATCGTAGCACAGTGCTACATCACAGCTCGTAGCAAAGTGCTACGCCGTAGCTCGTAGCGTAGTGAAAAGCGCATACCGGCGCCGCTATTGTAAACTACGCAATATGATGAGAATATAACTAAGTAAGAAGGTATAATAATTATTAAGGTTTGTATTGATAATGTACAATCACCTATTCAATTGTTTGTGTTTGTCCAGTACAGAAGATGAAGCAGGCCAAAGGCTTTAAAATTGACAAACTTAGCTGGCAATTTTGCTCCGACATCAAAAACAATCAAAACATGGTGTAGCAATAAAAGTTCTATTAACTGACAAGCTTTTTTCAGCCATAGGTATACACGTGCTGTTGACAATCCTGTCATAAAAGTTTTTAGCGTGTTTTGATCGGTTTTCAGTAGGATTGATACGTTTATCTCTAAAGTAAACAGTTTAATGACAGCTGTGAAACGAAGAGGGTCACATTTTTACGAAAGTAGAACTTTTTATGTTGCTAGTTTTGGTACAATCTCATCCATCACCACTTTCCTAGATATTAGCTAGTAACAATTTTAACAGCACTTGCAAATTTTCTCTTTTTTCTATATTCAGACACCAACATAATCTCGCATTTAGGTTCGTAGTCGGACAACACGTGACGCTGCAAGATGACGTGGTGAGCCATTTGAACATCAGCCGCGTCACAGAGCAAGATGGCGGCGAGTACGCGTGCGTCGCTTCCAACACAGCGGGGAAAGCGCTTCATGCTGCAAGAGTCAACGTGTATGGGCTTCCGTATATCAGAGAGATGCCCAAAGTCACAGCCGTGGCCGGCAGCGACCTGAATATCAAGTGTCCGGTCGCCGGCTACCCTATTGAGTCCATCACCTGGGAAAGAGGTAAGCTTTTTATCCCCGATTTTTAGACCACACCTTATTGAATACGGTGTTGGATTTTGAACGCTCGGCTTAGCGCCAAAAGTTAAAAGTCCTACTGCCCGCTTTTATTTAGGCGTTCATTTAGGTGTCTAAGGCCTTCTCCTAACTTATTCACCGCTCGTACACCGAACAAGGTGGGGTTATGAAACGATTTCCCGGACTCCAAGACTGTTAACTTCGCTTGAAAGTTGGTGAACTTCTTAGTTTTTTCCTTGAGCAAGTCTATGGTGTAAGTTTGTACGTGCAGCGCTTAACTTTGAGAACCTTACTTTCCTTTTTGCTACAAACATTTTGCGTTCCGGTCGCTTCCTTTCTTGTCTTGCTAATTACGTGAACAGGTGGTTCGTGATTTTACTTTAAAGGTTCACTTCTTTTAGAAAACCTTTGTATATTTTCTAGTAGGTAGATAAGTTTGTTTGTTTGTTACCTTATTACGCCTAAACCACTGAACCAATCATCGAAATTTTGCATACACATTGTCAAATGTACAGAAACGGACATAGGGTACCTTTCATCCCTAAAAAAAGTGCTTTTCCCGAGGAAAACTACTATAACGTTATTATAATAATAGATGGCGCCAACCTCGTAATTGTTTCTGTTAATTATCAATTTTGACAAAAGCTCCTAGTAAATTGAAACATCACAAAGGTTGAAACTAACTAAATTTCACATTGGTCCACACATTACTAATATGTAGCAAGGTAACGTTCATCATCACCATCATTGATTTCTGAGTTAATGGTAAATTAAGATCAAAAAAGAAAGAAAATTAAGAGAAAAAAAGAGTCAATAATATAATCAATCGTTATTATTAAAGAAAAAACAAAAGACGTGTAAATGACATTCAACCTTAGGGTGAAAAAGGAATTAAGGACTATATACGTCGACATTCCAAACTATAGTGAATACAAGTAACCCATAACTCCTTCGAAATAGCAGGAAATCTTACCCAATAGATATGAAAGGAGCATTTATTAGGTTATTCAAGCTGAGTATAACATGCTTTGCGTCAACTCTTTGCCAAAACCCGCTGATTTAACGCGCGTTCTGGCAGCACTCCCGGTCTCATTCGGAAGACACCGCAATTTGATGATGATGCGCTTTATTTACTGTACCGCTACTATTTCCTTATTTGATACGCTTTGCCGTTTATCTGAATGCGTTTTACGAGGGAACGTTTTTCTTTAGTGCTCTATCGTTTATGTTTACTATGCTGACAGACAGAAATACTGATACAAGAGCGCTCGTCAACAATTTCTAACCTAATGTTATAAGTAAGAATGTTGGTACACATTTTTAAATAAAATTTTATTATATTCATGGTTCTTGTGTTGTGATACGATATACACAAACACAGAACTACGTACATATTATAATACAGTTAGGTCTTGCATATTAGCTCCTTTACCTATTATCTTTAAAAGAAACCTTTGATTTAGCCAATTCTGTTGAAAGAAATAGGAAAATAAAATAATTGAAAGTAATAAGTAAGAATAAGTACCTTATAGCACGTAACAATTATTTATGGGATATAATATTTCCCTCGAGAACAGTAAATACTTATGGAAAATTAATGTACTAAAAGACATTGAACTTTTAAAAGTCTTGTTTCCAGCGTCTTAATGACTCCATATTTGCTAGGGTTGTCAAGTTGAAATAGTTTTTAATATTTAACATATAAAACATATATTTATACCCACGGTTACGCAGAATAAAATTAAAAACGATTCTATTCAGAACATAATTCTATACGTTCCAATTTACAATTTTGACAAGTGTTATTCGTACGTTCAGGTTTGTTAAAATTATGTCACCTTTACACGAAAATATAGTAAGCATCAAAAATTGCCTCGCTACATACCTACCAAGCATTCATATTCAACAATGCTTACTTGATCTAAATTACGTTATTAACGTGTATAGTTTCTGTGGCAGAGATTTCATTTTCTACAGATACGTGTCTAAATTGTTAGTGACAAGGGTGGCAACCCTGACCGCGCTAATGATACGAAATTGACATAATTTTCGTCGGAGCCTCACGTACAGAAATTGAATTTTGTCGCCCCGAGACTTGAAAATGTGGAAATGATTTTATTTTCTTTTACATTTATTCTCGGAAAATATTTATTTACGAATACCCTAAAGGTGGTTTCGCACTACGTCCGATCCGAATCCGATATGTCAGATTTTAGAACATTCCCGATTCGGATTGAAGTCGGATATCCTTAATTTGGATCGGATGTAGTGTGAAACCGCTCTTACTATCTAATGGAGCATTTCACGTGAAGCGGACAAAGAAAAAAAGTGAGGTCGTGAAATTTGTTTATGTTCCGGTCAGTTATACTTCTAGTAGACATAAATATCTACACACAGTTTTTTTTTCGTGTGAAGCTTAATTGCCGAGATATGGGCTACTGAAGAATTGACAAAGTTTGAGGACAGTCATTTTTTACCGGTGTTGTTTTTGGAATCAGTGAATTTATAATAAAATTTGAATAAACTGGTTTTAAATAGTAAAAAGGATGCTCTTTTTATTTTTTAAGTCGAATTTGAATTTGTTTTTTTTTTGTATGGAAAACAGGAAGTAAAAATTTCAAATCAGATTTTCAGACACATCGACATTTTCTTTTTTTATATTTTAATTTCAAATTAAAGCGTCAAATTTATAAATAATTCACCAAAAAAATTATAACGTATTCGTCATTAGTTTAGGAGTTACATTAAATAGAGCACCAAGCCGTCACACGGAGCGCTTTCTAAGTTGGCCGGTTTATGCGAAAACATGCTAAAATACAACAAAATTTAAATTTTATTTATAAATTTTAGTATACTAGAACTACAAAAATAATTTTTATTATAAAACAAAACAATAACAATACATATAAGTGACTATACTATAATAATAAAATAAGTATGTACCTGTAGAGTATTTTTAAAACAAAATAAGATTGTAAAACATGACTATTAGCGCCATCTCGTAAAAGTAGAATGTATCACTTACTCGTAAAATAAAATCGTCGTTGTTTGCTAGAACGAGATAGCCTTAAGACGCCATATCAGTCGTGCGCGGGTTCATATATCATTGCCAACAAGTTTTTCTGCCATGTAATTAACAGTTTTTGTGTTCCAAACATTACCTTTACCTCCGTATATCCTTTCCTACTTAACATTTGTTTCTCTCTCCGACCTATACTTTTGCTGAACCATTAATTTCATAGATTTCTTTTGTACTTGAATGCTTATTGACATTTTTAGGTATTTTTTAAATTCCCGTATCTATTTTTTAGAATGTTCGCATTCTAATTTCAGTCTCAATGTATCAAAAATACGATCACATTTCATCACTTAAATCAACATACATTTTTGAAAAGTTTTTGACATTGATTGTCGCTGAGATCGCGACTACAATTTTAACGTTTTTTAAATACGAGAATTAGCTTTCTCAGATTGTCCACCACTGGTTTACCTACTCAAAATCAAAAAACAATAAAGCATTAACAATTGGTACCATAAACACATTTAGCCCCAACAGATACACCTAACTTAGAGACAAAGCCCAGAAAAACATTATTCATCGACAAGATCTTCGAACAAAAATAGGTCCTCATTGTATCCTAAATAAAACAGGACATTTACGACGAAACGAATGACACTTTAGTCAAACAGTATCGAATTAAGGCCCCGGGGAGGCTGCGAGTATCTAGATACTATCTATGTTCTTTAGCAACAGGTTCTTAGATACGGACCAAAGGTGAAACGAAATAACTATAAATATTAGATTATCTTTAATCTTCGTCAGTGAGGGCGTGAGAAACAATGTGGCTCTTCTCGTTTATTTTGTTAGTTTATAAATTAAACCAGGTAACACAGTAGATACTCGTTTCATTTATTGCATTTGATTATGTGAACTTATGAACTTGTATTAAGGGATCACTATCAATCATCACTTTCTTGCCTTTATTCCAATTTATTTGGGGACGGCGCAACTTGTCTTTTTCCTCCATACTTCTCTATTAGTCGTTCTCTCGGTAGTCACCCTCTTTCTAACCATATCATCTTTCATTTGAGATCACTACCAATATCGCATATAAAAGATTAGCCATATAGATAGCTGCTACCTTACAGTGTTCATTTATAAATGAAATAAGTATCTCCTTAACCTGTTTAGATTCGAAGTGAAACGAAGTAACTACAATCCTTTCACAGTTATTTTCTATATGATTTTGCATCACTGTCAAAATCAAAGTGATCTTAATTCTCTTTAAAATAAGGTTGCTGTTCGGTTGTTGCCACTAAAATTCCAGTGATCTTTATTCACGTCACAATAAGGTTGTTGTTGGGTTGCTGATGTCAGAGATGTATTAGATTGTCTTCGTGAGTATGGATGTGAGAAGCTATGTGGTTTTATTTAGTTAGTTCTTAATCTGGGAAGACTAAAGCAGTTAACACAGTACTCTGTATAATATGTGTTAATCCAGGTTATAAACAAACTATCTGTGTGCCAAATTTACCTAATTTAAATTTGTTCAGATGCTTTTGCGCCAATCCGGAACATACGTCCAGACAAATGAACAAAAATTTTAAAATAAAACTATATTTTCGTCATCCGACTCGTTCCCACAACGCGTAGTTTTTTTTTTTTTTTCATGATATTTAATGTTACCTACAGTTTGACTTCGTTACTATTTTATTATATGTAACTTTATCAGTCTCAATAGCAACTGCAGTACCTGCTTTTAATTTCCCCCAAATTAATTCCTTGTTCAACGCTCCATCGCCATTCGCCACGGATACAGAAGCATCCAGATAAAAACGTAAAAATACGCCGCGTTCAATATGTTTTCTGTTTATTTGTAAAGTCTGTATAAAACGTCGGCTTGGAAATATGTTCGTTATATCTTCCCTGTTTATATCGCGGTCACAGAGAAAATTGTGTCCCTTATCTAATAGACTAGACACCTTCGCATCATCCAATTAAGCACAAATCTAAGTTATTTTTCCCTTGTTTTTCCTTAGCTACGGCTTACAATAACATCAAATATGTTGGAGCAGGAAATTATATATAATACTAGCTGTGCCCGCGACTTCGTTCGCGTGGATGTCCGAAAACAATAGGTAATATGTCGCTTAGGAAAGGTGTAATTGCCACTCCTTCATTGAAAAGGAAGGATCATCAGATCTTGCCTGGTAACGCTTTCCTTACCTAGAGGGTTCTCTACCACGGCCCTTTCGACTGCAATCACTGCGTCTTCATGGTTCATATTGACAATGCGACAGCCATAATTATGTCCATTTTATTTTGCGTCTGTCTTAGAACTTGTAAAATCATATCACCATTTTATCTAAAGTATATCTGAGATTAGTAGGCGAAGTTTGAAATTAGTTTTTCTAAGTTTTGGTTTCTTCTCTGTGGTAAATTTAGAATTTCTTAACTTGGTATTGAAGATATCATATATACCTACCAATATTATGCCTTATAAAGCATCGAGATATCTAGATGATAAAAGGAAGAATACATTAATGGTAAGAGCTTCTACATAAAGTTGCCCGTGTAAAAAGCAACCCATTAAACTTTGGTTATATTTGACACCGGCCGCCATTTAAACTACGAAGATGAAACCCATGAAAACTTAAGACATGATTTTGATTTAGACTTTATACTGCCGAAAACCAGAAAAAAAATTGTAAAGCTAATTACAAAAAAATATAACCGAATTCATAAAAAACCCTACAAAGTGCAAAATAAACTTAGTTTAAGAAGACGTTGCGCGTTGGCAAGAAATTACAGACTTCTGAAACCAAAGGTCTATTGCACTTTGAAGTGTGTTTTTAAGTCGGTTGTATTTTATTTTATTTCACACAAAGTCGTGTAAGTTTATATTGAAAACCATGAAAACGACACACATGATAAAAAAAGAAAAAGAAAATTGCAGCCGCCATCTTCTATTTTCATTTTGACGTCACAATCAGCTTCAGCACTCTCGAAAACCATGAAAATGACACACACTACGAATTTTTCGATTTGCAGCCGCCATCTTGGACTTTCATTTTAACCAGTACTGAAACGGTTTACACCATTAACTTTTCATCCAAAGGACTTGTGACCCACGAACGTTTCCCCAACAGAACTCTACGTCAGTGAATGCTTAACCAACAGAATGTTTTGACCAATAACTTTTCACGGAAAGAACATTTGACCCATGTCAAATAGAACTAAGGATGCAAGGGCGAGCGAAGCGAGCTCGGGACTTGGGGCACCCCGACTCGGACAGGTAGGGTTCGAGGGGATGATGGCGGCTCAAGTGAGCGAGCAAAGCGAGCGAAGGGCACCCCGAGGTTAGGCTTGGTTAGGTTACTTTATACCCTTTTCACAGAAATAAAGGACTACGTCTTATTATTATTTTACTTTCACCTTTCCCGGCGTCTGTTGGCCTTGTTCTTTGGGTGAAAAGTTATTGGTCAAAACATTCTGTTGGTAAAGCATTCACTGACCTAGAGTTATGTTGGCAAAACGATCGTGGGTGAAAAGTCCTTTGGAAAAAAGTTAATGGTTTAAAGATAATGTTCACCAACGGTTCATGGGCCAATCGACGGTGGGTAAGCCGTTACAGTTTTTACACTATTGGCTTCAGCACTCTCAAAAACCAATAAAACGAAACCCATAAAAAAAAAATGCAACCTCCATCTTGGATTTTCGTTTTGATCTGCCTATCGGCTTCAGCACCTTTGAAATCTATGAAAACGACATCCATGACAAAAAATCAAAACAAAATTGCAGCCGCCATCTTGGATTTTCATTTTGACCTGACTATCGGCTTCAGCACCCTCGAAAACTATCAAAACGACACCCATGACAAAAACTTAAAAAAAAAATGGAGCCGCCATCTTGGGTTTTCATTTTGACCTGACTATCGACTTCAGCACCCTCAAAAACCATGAAAACGACAAACATGACAAAAAAAATTGCAGCCACCATCTTGGATTTTCATTTTGACCTGACTATCGACTTCAGCACCCTCGAAAACCATGAAAATGACACCCATGACGAAAAAGTTAAAAATTTAGGCAACCGCCATCTTTGATTTTCTTTTTGACCTCACTTACCGGGGTCAGGATCCTCGGAAACCATGAAAAATAGCTCTCTCTCTCTCTCTCTCTCTCTGTGTGTGTGTGTGTGCCTCTATCTATCTATTACTATGAAAAATGAGGCATACACTTTTTGTAATTTGTCGATTTCTCCCTTAGAACTCCTACCGCAAGCTCCATATAAGAACTTCGCTAGAAAACGCTCTGCGTTACTCAACTTTCTATATCAATAATTATCTAACTTCTTTATCGCTCAGAACACCACATTAATTATTATTATCTTACATTATCCTCACTTTTTGTTTAAAATTCTTTTACCGCCACAGGCGCCACTAAATAAACCATCAATGGAAAGCGATTTTTTTAATATCATTAATATCATTATCATTACTTTTTGAAATAACATAGACATAAGTAGGTATCTGTGTTATTTCGTCATTTAAGTAAGCATAAACTAATAGGACGTGATTATTCACATCACAACAACAATATGTTTTCGTTAGTAGGTACTATATCGCGCCAATAGATGTCGTTACGTGTTACTAAAAAACGTAAAAAGTTGTTCTAGAATACTTTAAATTGATTATATCTTTTGATAGAGTGAACCGATTGCAATGAAACAAAAACTAATCACTGCTCCGAGTTCTACACCATATTTGAGTATAAAAAGTAACCGTATTGGTTTGGTACTTTTTACGTTGACCCTGTTCAAATCAATAATCTGTCACATCCAAACAGACAAACAGACAAACCGACAAACCGACAAACAGACAAACAGACAAAAATTCCAAAAATTGATGAAATGGCATCTGTTGGTTATCCTTTAACACCCCAACTATATTTTTTGGAAATATTTTCAATGTACAGAAACGTCTCGTCTACAGATTTATTATATGTATAGATATAGATAGATATAGATATAATTATATAAATACCTTGTAGAAATGCGAAAATTGGGCATAGTACGTTTTTAATTAGTATCTACCTAATATAGTTGACATTACTAATTATATATTTACGAGTTTTGTATGTTTATTCCACCATAATTTAAGTTTAGAGCCCGATAAAAAAAAACAAAGCGGTCTCTAGATAATTTGTTATTTTAATTTCCCGTCCAAGTTCCAACCGATACTAAAAAAGGTTCTTTTATTCTTTATAGTAACGTCTATGGGAAATAAAGGGCTCTGAATGCTGGGAAAGTAAAGCTAAAATAATAAACGCGGAATATAATCTTTTATAGCTTGTTAGTTTTTATTTCAAGGAAAGCTTACCCCAGAATTCAAATGTTAAAAGTCTACAATAAGCTGCATTATTACAAACAGACTTTCTATATTATTATGACCTTATTGGTGATGTTCTTCAGAAAAGCCATGTATGACCATGTATGAACGTAAATAAGGATCGAAACAGGTGGCGCTCTACAGTTTCTACCCACCAACATGGGAAGTAGGCGTGGATTTTTACCTATCTATGTATACACCTAAAGTCTATTCAAACTTATGTTTCAAATTAATATTATTTCTAGTTAAACAAATATCAACTTTATTCTAATGGAAATTAAATTGATTTCAGAGTGACTAACACTATTGATAAAGTTATAAAAATGTTTGAAGTTGTCGCGTAAACTGAACTTTATTGTGTAGGATTTAAAGTTATTTTTCCATAAACTCATATTTGTTTACATTTTTGGCATATAAATCGCGAATGCAGATTATAAACCTAAATTTTTACACATTTTCTATAGGAACCTATTACTTCAGGATCGGTACAATTTAGGGTAGTATTTTAATCAGTAAATGAGTCCGAAACTAGGTGTAGGTAACTATTTCTGAAATAAATAAGGCTTCTTTTTACAGGACTAAAATAATAATATGTCTGAGAACCTATCTAACACGAACACGCTAAATAAATTGATAGTACCTAGGTACTTAGACTGATACATTCGAGTTTGTAGATGAAGGTTCTCGCAAAATATAGGATCCTAATGAATTTCACTTAAAATAAAATTGTTAAGCACATAAACCGCCTCTCGTATACCATTATTACTAGAAAAGATCAAATTAAGACTCTACGGTCACTCCCTTGTAATTTTCGGACCCTTGTCAACAACGGGCCTTATCTTTTTATAGAATGGGCACTCTCATTAAGCTGACCTGCGATCTTGAATACCTGCATTGATAGGATGTTCTTCGTGTGTCGTAAGATTAAATTGGGTTAGAACACCTTGCATACACATACGTAATATCACGCCTATAATCCCCAAAGAGTTAGGCAGTGGTGCAGCTATATAGTACCACATTTGGCCTGTTATGTTTAAGTCCCATGTAATATGGGGTGAGACTATTGTCATCGTCCGAGCATAACTGCGGGCTGCTACTGAGAAATTCCAGAAGGTAAAACCCAAAACACTTTGCCCGACCCGGGAATTGAACCCGGAACCTCATACTCAGCAGTTAGCGCTTGCGACGACTACACCTCACCTTGCACAATAATACCATATTTTTTTTATAATAATAGTTTATTTGTACATTTCACACATACTCGTAGTAACGTTGAACAATAATAAAACAGGTATAATTGTACAAACGGTGATGGACAATATTACAATTGAGAATCATTTGTTTGTAAATTAGTTTGTAGGTTCTTGCTTCTGCTTCAATATATTAAGAACCCCTATTATATCACGAGGGAATATAGAAGCAGGATAACAAAGTCTTATAAATTGCATGAGCACACAATCTATGTACAATACCCCTTGTGAATTCTATCGAAAGTCTAAGGCACGTCCACTTAGATTGCAGACCACTAGATATTTCTAAAGCAAGCACTAACATTTTAAATAGCTAGTTCAGAATTCCGATATTTAAATTTAAAATTGGACATATTCGAAGGCAGTGCACATTTCACTAAACTTGCTTCCCCACTAGCAACTGTTGAAATTTTATTTGGTGCCGTCACCGACGAAGTTTCCGGCGAATTCGCTAAACCAGACGTGGTTTTGCCCCGACAATTTTAAATTAGAAAATTTCACTGGATACTCTGATTCCAGTTAGAATTATGCAACGTGCAGAGTTAAGTTCAAAACAGTCGGTATTTAAAAGGCTATTTTAAATTGGTACTTTAGATATATAGAGTAAAAAGTCATTCTTATTAAGGCGTTCCTACCTAGTGGGCTAGTGCTCTAGTGCATTCGATAACAAAGGCGATATAAGTATTCAATTTTCAATTTCAATTTTTCAATTTATTTATTCAGTAACAATTCACATTGCGTTCGAATATAATCTAGCATGAAACATTAAAAACATTATTAGATATAGGTATAATAAATAATTAAATTTATAATAATAATAATAGTCATATTAACAGGGAACACAATAAACAAATAATTACATGTCAGTTTTAAGAGCATTATTACGTTTTAAGTTACAATTCATCTAATGAGTAGAGGCATCTTTCCAACAGGAATGCCTTGAGTTTTGCTTTAAATGAGCCTGTGTACAGTATGCTTTTCAACTCAAGCGGTAACTTATTAAATATCTTAACTATTATTGCTTGGTATAGGTACCTACTGCCATCTAACGCAAATCTACGAAGGCGAGTGCCAGATTAATTAATTCCAGCAACTATTAATAATATTGCATTATTACATCCAGCAACTACTGGCTATATATATATACCTATTTAATGTTATTGAACTAGTTCCTAGCACAATTTCTCAGGTACCTACCTACTGATCCAATACAACCAAGGTTTCTGGAATTATACGCTTCCAGCATAATCCTTGAATAAATAAATATAATCCACTTAAAATCTACCTGATCCCTTCTCTGACTAACAATGCCGACAAGATGGAGTGGGATCCATTCATAGCTAGAGCTCTTTCGTATAAATATCGATTACTAATTATACAAGCAAAAACTTATATAAGTGCCGACTGAAAGGCTTTACGTTACCTGAAACTGGTCAACTTATTTGTCCAACTCCTGAAAGTGTTAAAATTTTAAATAACTTTATCAAACTTTACGGTAATAACGGCAAACGGAAGTTGGATCCTAATACTTGTAATCTTCATGTTACTTAAATGTTCACAAACATGTATTTCTGGTTTGAATATATACTCCCTTTTTGCTTCGTTGATATATATTATTAATCCGGAAGGCAAGCAGGTGTACTACTTGCTTTGATGTCGCCCATGTTCAGTTTGTTCGCTAAGTAAACAATAAGTTCTGATAAGTTAACTTGCTTCTTACTTTGTGTGTACACGTGTTCTTGGTTCTCTGAGACGACACATACACATTTTTCTTCAGTAAGCTTGGATCTACAGTGGAGCTCAGAATGTCTGAACGCAAAATTATTTACCATTCCGTTTGTTGTTTAGATGAAATATAAAATATTTATCACATTTTCGGTGAAATTACTTATGTTACAAAGAGACATTGACTACTTAGGTTGTTACACACTACCTATAGGTTACATACGTGTGGTATACATAATAAAGTGTATTTTATTCTACAAAATAAAAAGGAAATTGTAGATGTTAACAAACAACACATTTTATCCAACAGACGGTCAAAATCTTCCTCTGAACAGAAGACAGAAGGTGTTTCCCAACGGCACCCTGATCGTAGAACAGACACAAAGAGGCGAGGATGCTGGCACGTACACCTGCCAAGCAGCCAACAGACAACGACATGCTGCGAGACGAGACGTTGAAGTACAAATATTAGGTGAGTGTCAATCATTTGAAAAATTTAACCTCAAATGCACAATATCACAGAAACATTGGTAAGGGGAAATAAGAAATAGGCTGAGAATCTGCACTTCTTGAAGGTCAACAAGTACAAAAAACAGTAACCAGAACACAGTATTAGATAGTGTGATAAAAGGTTGCCACAGTGAAGAAAATATATTGCTTAGGATATCAATACACTACGTGCTGTGGTTGTTGGTATTTCATACTACTGATAAAGAATAACGGTTGTGATTTAAATGTTCTGACAATTTCCTTGACTTTACATGCAACAAAACCAGGTCATAAGATTCGTCTGATAACGAAATCCGAGCGCGATATTAGTCCGAATAAACTTCCCGAACAGCTAGCAGAAGTTTTACACCAACAGCACATAGACCTTAATATATATGCAGATAGACGAGGATCCTGGCACGTATAAGTGTCAGGCAGCCATTACAGTCAACGCCACGCCATCGTAGACGCCAAAGTGCAAATATTAAGTTAGAGAACTGTCGATACTGGGAACTAGGCGATACAAATGGCGTAATTGAGTGGTGTCGCCATTTCGCGTCGGTAGAAAAGTTTGTATGCAGAATTCATTAACATTCTCGTGGAAATGTGTTACAACGTAGGTACACGATTTTTGTCGAACCCCGGTACGGTTGTGAGATTAACACATAAACAGTTTCTTGGAAAAAGAAAAACTTCAAGTGTAAAGCTCCTTGGTAGAATTTTCTCGGAAAAATATTTAAATGGGTGTTATTCTCAAACCTTAATTCTCCTTGGCCCTTAACACTACTTAGAATAGAAGTCAGACCATAAACTTTCTCATTTTCTTTAAGGAGATTTAAGATTATTATTTTCTAAGATTTAATGCGCTATAAAATCACGAATTCAAGAGGGGTGGAGTTACTCATCCGTAATTCATTAAAGTTAGCACGTTTACCATTACCGCGGCATCCTCGGGGCGTAAACTTCCAGCTTTCCCTGCTTAATAAGGCAATAAAATAAAAAATATTAAAAAAATGAATGGAAACTTCACAAGCAACCCTCCGAAATGAGGTCTACGAAATCAAGGCATGAACGTGGCTTTAAGATTTTAATTAACAGTTAACCTACGTAAAAAATAAATGACGAAATTAAGTGTCTACGTGGCCAAATTGAGCGTTAAAATTGAAACCTTAATAACTTTGGGTGAATAATGTTCAAGCCTAATTCGCAGGGTTGGTACGAGTAGGCACTCGGTGTGTCGATTGGCTGATGTAGACTTTTACCCATTTCTGTCTCACCAAAGTGTCAAATGTTCCATGTACTTTTTGTGGACTTCGTTTTATTTTCTTTATGAATGTAGGTTCTCACACGTGAAAAACAAAAACAACAACTTCAACAAAAGCTTTAGTAGGTACAGACGCCAGCACATCAAGCTACCCGAAACTGTCAAATTTTCCCATTCAACTTTGAACCTTATGCTTTAGCGGTAAAGTTCAAAATCTATTAAAGAAATTTGACAGATTGTAGTAGGTCGATGTGCTGGCGTCTGTACAAAAACGAGTTCCCAAATATTATTTTTACACATCCACGAAAAACATTAACAAAATATTTCTTTTTTGCAGTTCAGCCAAAAATCTTGCCCATACCGGCGCTCACAAACTTATTACGGGAAGGTATGAGAGCAGCAATATCTTGCCAGATCTTAGAGGGTGATTTGCCAGTCGCATTTCGGTGGGAGAAGAACGGGCAGCCCGTGACGTCATCGCCTTACGCGCCTAGTGGTATAATAACACGAAGAATGGATGAATACAGCGCGTCGTTGGTTATAGAGCAGGTTACATCGCTTCACAGCGGAAATTACACGTGCATTGCTTCCAATGTTGCGGGATCAGAACGATACACCATACCGCTGACAGTCAATGGTAATTATATTTTTCTTAATACTTAGATTTACTTATTGCTGCTTATTGATTGATTTGCTGCGGGTGAAATTATAACTAATGCATTTTCAGTGCCACCTCGATGGCGCTTGGAACCCAACGATGTAGCGGTAGCTGCAGGCCAGGACGTGACGTTGCAGTGTCAAGCTGACGGTTACCCAAAACCAACGATAACGTGGAAGAAGGCCGTTGGTAAGTTGTAATCAACGTAGATCGTTTGTAATCTTGTTTAGAAAGGTGAAAGTATTTTTAAACTTTTTCGGTATTATGTTTGGTATTGGCATTGTATCCAAAAATGCTTTGTTTTTCTTCTCTCCAGTATAAAACAAGTTTACCAATTCTCTGAAACTGTCTCAACACGTTTCGCTGGAATCTCCACTTTTGCTATCCACGAAACATTGACATAACAACTGGGTCAAATTTCAAACAGGTAACACTCCTGGCGAATACAAAGACTTCATGTTTGAAGGGAGCTCAAGGGTCCTGGAGAATGGCTCGCTCGTGTTTGAGCGAGTGGCCAAAGACAGCGAGGGACATTATCTTTGTGAAGCAAGAAACGACATAGGCGCTGGATTAAGCAAGCTCATCTTCTTAAAAGTCAACGGTAAGTACCTATAAGCCAAATGACTTTTTCTTTTCCTAGTTACTACGAATAAGTATATTACTTAATTAATAAAAATAATCCATTGTCACTCCATTGCGAAAATATCGGATTTAAATAATATCTGAAGTTTTAATACTTATTATAGATTTCTATAGCGATCCTAAATTGAGTGATCCACAGAAATCCGTGATACCAATCTTTATCAAATTCGGTCGGTCAATTTGGCGAAGGAAATAGAATTCTTACCGCGAGGATCATATCCCTAGCTATACGTACTAACAGTGCATAAAAGAAAGGAAGCATCTTTTTGTCGAAGGTCTGTGAAAAGTTGTGGAATGTCTTGATGGAGGATCCGTCGCGATGAGTTTCGCCGGGACAAGCCGGGCCGTACTCAAATGAAAATTCTTTTGCGTCATTATTGTTTTGTTGCGGAGAAATGGAGCTGTCCTTAGTAAAATAAATGTTAAGAACGCATTGTCTCGTAACGGGAAATAATGGGTTTGGAACTTCTTTTTATAAAATTCTACGTTTTTGCAATATGGAATGGAATGAAATGGCATGGAAGAAGCAAAATACTATTGTCAATTTAAGTAAGTGGGTAAAGAGCATAGATATAATTGGTAGAGTTTAGGTAACAGAGGAGGTTCAAATTAACACACGTTTCAAAGTCAGCGTCGATCAAAGAGCGGCACTGAGTAGGCTGTAAATGCATTGAGAAAGCGCCAGTAAAACAATCAAATATAGAGCACTCCAATAAATATCGCTTCCAACCATACCTTCGTCACTTTACTCAATTCATTGCATTCCGCGAGGCGACCCGCCGATAACTCGCTCAAATTGCTCAGCTGCTAGCATTATTATATATACATAGGTATATATCTATGATTATATACCTATGTATATATTTATATAAGATTAAAGGAAGTCCATTTTCTCACCACTTTGCTAAGTCCCTGATGCTGCCAGTACTTTTAAACTTAATTTAGATCGTTCAGCGGTTGGACTTACATTCTATTGCAAACTTTTATGAAAACTTTAAGTGGAGGCAAAGTTACTTTCTCAATTAGCTGTGCTGCAGTAGTGCTAATTTTGTACAGACGCCAGCACATCAAGCTACTACAATCTGTCAAATTTCTTTTATGGATTTCAACTTTACCGCTAAAGTACAAGGTCAAAGTTGATTGAGAAAATTTGACAGTTTCGGGTAGCTTGATGTGCTGGCGTCTGTACATTGAAATACAAGTTTAGACATGCTATTTACTTTAAAGCGATTGCTTGTTTTATGGTTATACTGAATCAAAGCTCTATGTATATCAGCAGCGGGGAAATTACGTAATAAACTAACAGTACTTAGCAATAGCTATAATTTTGATAGCCCAACGACATTCCTTGCGCTATTTACCTACATGGCTGAGAAGACATTTTTAGAAATGAATTAGCAATATCCTTAAAAATGATTTAGATTGTGATTGATATTGTGTTACGCCAGTATGGTGCTGATTCGGTATCTCCGGTAGGTAGGTAACAATTAAAGAGCGTCCACTTAGCCGTGGTGTGGATACAACAAAGGGGACGATGTATTTGTAGTTTATTCGATTGTCGGCGGCCGGCAGCGCGAGTGGAGCGCGTCTGAGCAGAAAACTCAATGACCGTACGTCGCAATACGTCTCCTGTTTATTGGAAAACGAGACAGTTGGCTTCCACTAGAATAAGTCCGCGGTGTACGTGTTTGTATTCGCCGATATTGGATTTTTCTAGGAAGCAAATATTATGAAATATCGTCCGCCGTGAAGCCTACAAAGCTGCTGTTATTTATGATTGTTTAAATCAAACCTTTTTGAGCTGAAAACACACACACAGCACCCTCACCCGAAGAAGATGGGTATTTATGGTACCGTTAACAAATCGTATCTAGATTGTACAGACGCCAGCACATCAACCTACCCGAAACTGTCAAAATTCCCCAATCAACTTTGAACCTTATACTTTAGCGATAAAGTTGAAAATCTATCAAAGAAATTTGACAGATTGTAGTAGGTTGATGTGCTGGCGTCTGTACAAACACCAGTAAAACTTTGTTCGATTGTGGCGGACGGCGTCTCCTAAACCCGTCACGTCCGCGAACAGTTTGTAAACAGTTCCGCTTCTAGCCGTAATCGTATTTCCCGCTTGTTTATTTCGGTTTGACACAAGGTTCACCAGGATTTACACATGAACAAAGTTTGCCAACGTTCACTTGAACCTAAACAAATAGATTTTAAACGGTTTCTCGCCCGTGCTCCGAAAAAAATTGAACTGATTTTCTGCTTTGTGTCGCAAATGGGTCAGTAATATTTAAAACGAGAGGTAAATCTTAAAAATATGAGGGTTTGGTAAACAAGGTGCTCACCAATAAATAACATTGGGCCTACACAAGCACGATATAACGACGCCTTTATGGAAATATTTTTTCCTCACTTCTACCGCACTCAAAGGGAATATCGAGTAGAGTGGCGTCAGGCAATCTCTATGCCCAGCCGCAACTCTTGATTTCTTGCCAATATGAAAAACGGAACAATATAGACGTTCCTAACAAAAACAAATACTGAAGTACCTACGCTGACGGGTTACTCATATTTTATAAAATAATGTTGAATAAGATTTTAAACTGATATGTCTCTATAACTTACATAGGTACCTACTTTTTTAGACTCAATTTCACATGTCTTGGGTAGAACGAGCTCACGGGAAAAAATTCAAGACAGATTCCCCAAAAACTGTCGTACGTATATCGTATATACAATATCTGCCAAATTCCTATTTTCTCAGTATTTTAGTTACTGAAACAAGGCACGATCGAGGTCGATTATATAAATTGATTGTGTACCTGCCTTGTGTTTTTAATATCCTAGTTTATTTCTAGACCTTAGCCTAAAAACTGCTTAGGATTCTTTGCACAGATATATATTTTCACCATTAAATTAACTAGGTGTCCGCTTTAAGTCATTTAAAGTTTTTTTTTTTTATAAATCTTGCAGCTTTCTTCACATTTTATTACTATGGAGTAAGTTAATGTTTGTAAGGTACTCAATGAACAGGGAACTCTTGAGGGAAAGAAACCTTTACCCTGGTTTAATGTAATGCAAAGCAAACGTAATGCGTCCTGGTTACATACTCATACGTACTGCGTACGTCACGTGCGTGCGTGTGTGTGTGTGTACGTCACGTGCGTGCGTACGTGCGTGTATGCATCATGCGTACTGGTTGCATACTGGTGGTATGTAGAAGTATGTAAATTAATATATATGTCAATGTGTGTAATTGAATAAAGTGATACTGCCTTGTAGGTATTTCGTTACTGTGTTCATTGACGAATATGGTTTTATTGATAATTTACATTATTTTAAGCACACTGACAGCTAATCCAAACATAACATGGCATAAAATCACCTATGTTTAAATTGCCATCAACAGAGCGCAAATCACTAATTAATATCAAAATTTCAAATATAAAATGTGAACTGATCAGAACATTCTCTGTCGACATTTATAGCACCAGCCAGGTTCCCGATGAAGAGTAAGACAGTACAAGTGACGGCTGGAGAGGCGGCTCACCTGCAGTGTGCAGCGTCAGGAGACGCGCCCTTGGAGGTTAGCTGGCGAAGCCCACATCATCATACTATCGCACATCATTTGGATCAGAGGTAAGAGACGTTTATGGAGAAATTGACCTAAAGTCTAGATTTGCGAAATGTACGTAGTTAAGTTTTTTATCAAATGATTAGATTTGCGAGCTGTAGTCTAACATTCAAACTGAAGAAGAAATTGAAAAGTACTTATTTGGAAAAAGGACAGGAATTAGTGTCCAAAAAACAGAAACTCCATTTAAAAATGGTTATTCCCCGAGAAAAAATATTTTAGTAACTTTTCGGTAGATAGTGACTATAAGTAAAATAACGCTTTATTCACTTTTTTACCACTCCTTGAATATAACCAATGAAGGTGTCATATCAACATGAGGCTTAACAAAAACCTGTGATCTGAGTTTCCAATTATGACGTGTTTCCCAGATACACAATTCGAGAACAGGTGTTGGACGATGGCTTAGTTTCTGAATTGAGCATCCTGCAGACGTATCGACAAGACACCGGCGCTCTGACGTGTCGAGCGTCCAACGCCTATGGACAGGATGAAATGCTCATACATCTGGTTGTGCAGGAGGTGAGAACACCTAATATTTTAAGGGCAGATTTTTCAATTAGCTACCAGATAAGTTTTACCTGAGGAATAATCAGCTTTTGTATAGAAAATAAATATCAAACCAACAAATATTCTTCGGATAAAAATTGGCTGAAGATTGAAAAATCGGCCCTAAATGAAACAAAAGTATTTTGAATTTTATTCTGTAATTCGGTAAAACATACAAGTCTTCCCAAGAAAAAGAAAGTGATAGAGTATCTTGTGTTTCAGGTTCCGGAAATGCCAAAAAACATAAGGATAATAGACCAGCAGTCTCGTGCGATACAAATATCGTGGACACAACCGTATGCTGGCAACAGTCCTATCATCAACTACATTGTACAATATAAGGAAGCTCCAGGTGAATTTATTTGTTCTTTTGCCAACAACCTATTTTCCTTTCTCTGTTCTTTTATTATTTTAAAGACGACGAAATAAAAGTAAATAGCTGCTCTTTATTTTACATCATGTGTTAATCCTACTTCTTGGAACTAAAGCTTTTGAGACTAACGAAAATAGGTACCTATTCCTTATATCCTCTTTTTTTGCTAATTTTGAACAGATTCATGGCCAACAACTCCTCAGAAAGTGATAGTTCCGGGCAGTGTAACCTCAGCAAGCGTTCAGAATCTCCAACCAGCGACTTCGTACCACCTCAGAATAATCGCAGAGAACAGACTGGGACAGAGCGAGCCAAGTCAGCTGATACAAGTTACTACGACTGAAGAAAGTATGTAACCATTGCAGTACAAAAGACCGTCGGCTGCCTTCAAAGAATATTGCTAAGAATATTGCTAGTCTTCCTATTAAAGTTTACTCTTGCTCTCATAAAATATTTATAGACATAGAAAATACTTTTTTTTTTTTCTTTTCTGTAGTTCCCAGTGGACCACCATTGGACGTGAGAGTAGAAGCGAAAAGTTCCACAGAACTCATCGTTAGCTGGGAACCACCACAGAGGGACCTATGGAACGGAAACATACTGGGTTACTACGTGGGATTTCAAGAGGTGAGTTCCTATGTTTTTTTTTTTAGAAACTCTGAGTCCAAGTGGAAATTCGTCAAACCATTTTCGCCGTTTTAGTCAATCATTTAAGGCGACAATAAGTGACAGCGACCTTGAGCGAATGGGAGGAGCGAGCGTCACGCCCCGCGACCTGCATGCACGTAATTTCGTAGGGTAACCAATACGTTTCAGATGGTGAGGATAATCCTGCCTGATTTTTGATCACCATCCATTTTTATTTCAATGTAGTGTTAATAAATAAGGTAATATTTTGATAATAAATTCAATGATCAAACTTTAAAACCTCGAAAAAAAAATCAGCTGTTCCCTACATTTTGACGAGTTATGCGAACATAAATGCGGGGAACAACTGATTGTTTTTTTTCACGGTTTCAGGTTTTGTGCTAAAAGTTGTTTGTGTAAAGTTGTTTCGTGTATGAATAGATAGACCGGGTATCTCTATCTACATATATTTACGTAAGTACTTACCTAATAAAGGTAATTAAAAGGGTAATTAATTAATTATTAATATTATAATTAATATTAATAATTATTAATATTAATAATTTAAGGTAATTAAGGCTAATTAAATATAGACATACCTACTTAAAATAATAACAAGATGACAAAAACCTAAAACCTCTTCAGTAAATGATCCAATCACTTCAGAACTGAAACATAATTATAATCTTCTATACTTATAATAAATCTGTAGAGCGGTCAATTCTGTACATGATATATATTTTCAGAATAATTATCAGGGGGTAATTAGTGATCGATACTGATGCCAAAAATGCAATCAGTAAAATTTTTGTCTGTCTGTCTCTATGTTCCTTATAGAAACAAAAACTACTCGACGGATTTTAACGAAACTTGGTACAATTATTCTTCATACTCCTGGGGAGGTTATAGTATACGCTACAATGAATAGGAGCAGAGCAGTGAAAGGAAATGTTGGGAAAACGGGAGAATTTGCTCCATTTTTTAAGTCCTCAAAATTATCGGATTTTTGCTCTTCCGGATTTTTTTGTACAGAGCCACCGTGGGCGGACTTATTCGGTTTGTTTTATCCGCACATAATTATTGAGTACGAAACGGAAAAAAAAACCATATTTGATTTTTGTTTGATGTAGATATCGCTTTGTGAAAACGCTCCCCAATTATGCATTCGTTACATTAAAAATAATGTTTTGCAAAAATTCTCGAAAATTCCGAAAACATTGATTAAAGCTATAGGTACTTATAATTTCTTGTCCACATAATTATTTCCGAAAATAAAATTAGACCCATTCAAACAAACATTCGTTTCTCTTTTTGTTATTTTATTTCTTGGATGTGAGGGTTCTGGCTACTTTGTATTAGTGTGTATATTTCTTGTCTTTTTTTTGTAATGTGCGTCTTGTTTGTGCAGGATAAACAATATTTCTTTATTTTTTTCTTCTTTAGCTAAACAGCAACAGCACAGTTCTAAGCGCGAGCGGACCCGGCGGTGCCTCCTACACGGTACGCACAGTGGAAGGAGCCGGCACCGCCCGTGCTAGGACCACGCTGTCAGGCTTACAGAAACACGCCGCGTATGCTGTAGTGGTGCAAGCTTATAACAGCAGGGGAGCGGGCCCTGCCTCGCCTCCTACTACTGCTACTACCATGGAAGATGGTGAGTTGTTTCTTCGACAGCTGCACTTAGAATGAAGAGTAGATTCAATTCCCGAATGTACAAGCAGCCATGCTTCTGTGAAACCACGTCGTCGAGTAAGATATTGTAATGAAAACAGAGTTTTATCTTTTACACGAACTCTGACAACTGAAAGTATGAAGTAAGAAAGCGGATACGTAAATCGAGTTCGATAGTGAGTTTTACACAATTCTTTCAAGTACGGGACGATGGCAGCCAAACTAAACTCTAGAGGAACACGCTAAACTGCATAATTCTAAAAGTAGATGATATTCTTGTCAATGTCTGCTACCTAATTCGTCTAACTTGCTTTTCTTCCATTACAGTTCCAAGCCTACCTCCAGGAGCATTGCAATGCACAGCACTAAGTTCTCAATCGGTCAGAGTAGCATGGGAGCCACCACCTCTAAGAGGACGAAACGGAGTCTTACAAGGATACAGAGTAACATATGCACCTGTCACGGATTGGTATGGTAAGCATCACGATTTCATCGCATATTCTATACTTTAATTCAGAATCTCAGATAATTATCAAGTTTTGGAAAAACAAACTCAATGTCATAAGAGAAAAAGTCAGGTACTCAAAAATCAACTTGGACTACATAAGCATAAAGTATATAGTCGAGTAAGTGGCAATTGAATGAAAATTATCTATGATTCTGAAATAAATTTTTACATGCTTTTCCATTTCTTGTTCCTTCCGATTCATCTACTTCAGTTCAGTTTTCTTTACTTCGGAATCCTGAAGTAACTTCGATTTCAGGGAATGAAGAGGCGGTGACAAAGCAAATATCAGGACTACATACAACGTTATCGGGGCTCAGAAGATACACAAATTATTCGGTTACGGTGTGTGCGTTTACTGTGGCTGGTGATGGGGTCAGGGCTGCTCCGGTTTATTGTCATACAGAGGAAGATGGTAAGCTAATTATTCAATCTCACTTTGTCTTCTCAAAAGTTTAGCAAACACAGGCCTATTAAAACAGCCATGTCCAGTCCATGTCCGGATGGGTTGTTTACCTACTTGCTTCCCTTGGCTAAACCGCAATACGAACTCATATACATGTTGAAAGCATATTCTTAAGATTGAAGACAGCCCTTAGAGAAAAGAGACGCGTTCAAGCCTTTCACAAGTAAATTTTATACTTTTTGCTGTGCCCTACAGGGTCCGTCATTGTACCTTAGCTTTAAGCTATTGTAAGATATTTAAACATTATGGAATGCAAATAAAGATATGAATATAAGTCACTTCTCTCCTCACAGTACCATCTGCGCCCGCTGACATCAAAGCAGTAGTATCATCACGTAATAAGATCTTAGTGTCATGGCTGCCACCTGCTGCACCAAATGGCGTACTCGTTGGATACACCCTTTACATGAGCGTCATAGAAGATGGAAGAGAGGTTTGTTTTCTTAAACTCAATTCGAAGTAGGGTGAATAGCTTTTCCTGACGAACATTTTCTCTAAACGTTACACGCATGTCAGTGGTAGGGGACCACTAAACAATAAACAATAAAGGTGAATTGAATTCTTCCGATTTTAAAACCTTGGTAAAATTCTAAACATGCTACTCTCTCATGCGGGTAGGAAGACCTACAGAACGCATCATGCTGCGATCCCTTTTGCTTCTTCCACATTCATTCATCTTTTCATACATGCGAACCGGTTACGAGTTCTACGTACCTGAACTTATTTAAGGACACCGCCAATAAGGTTAGTGTACCCTGCTGGGGCATTTCACATTTGCCCTATAGGTAAATTCCTTTTGGTAATCGTCCTTTATTTGACTTCTCTACATGATCAAACATTTCAGCACACTTTCTTATCCGTCACTCCACTTTTTCTCACACTAAAGTATTCTCTTCACACTCTTTTTAAATCTGTTAGAGTTACACCTCACATACTTAAGCAGCCCGCCATTAATTCGACACCATTAGACACGTAGGTACTTCATTCTACTTGAAAAGCTGCCTTGCTCAACAAACAATCCTATACAAGGTACCAACACGCTTTACTTTACAGACAATCAAGGCTACCTTCCGCCATAGATTTTCCACAAACGCATGCAAAATGTCCTGCATTCACTATTTCTTTTTATCTGCATCTATCCAAACATCAACCAAAAACGAACTTCGCAGATTATACCACATTTTCCAATTCGCACTGTTTCGTATTGCCTGCATTTTATTTCGTATCTTCTGTTCTTAACGATGCATCTTTCCAAGCCGTCCCTCATGCCCGTTAAAATAACCTAGAAGAATATAGGAGACACCAAAGCTGGAAATTTACGCGTTGCTCATTGTCAATTCTATATTTCTTTAGGAGGGTACCCACAAACGCATGCTGTCACCAAGTACGTTATCCCACGAGACATCGCGATCACCACCGCGGGCCACTCACCAGTTCTGGGTATCAGCTTCTACGAGGCTTGGAGAAGGGGAGGCAACTCGAGTTGTCACAGTGCTACCTTCTGAATCAGGTTAGTCTATAATCCATCATACTTTCTAGGCATATCCTTTTGCGTTACATTTTCTATGCTCCTCCAGCTTTTTTGCTTTTTTCGTAAACTCTGATATTGGAACGATTGTTTTTTCTTCAAAAATAAAACTGTCAATACTGTCTCTTCTACGCCAGATTAGGTTACTGGTGTTCATTTTCTTCTATTCAAAAAAAGCCCGTTTCTTGACAGTGCCAGCTCGGATCACGTCTTTTAGCCGCAGCATCGTAACTCCTTGGAAGGAGAACATATCGTTGCCATGCAACAAGGTCGGGGTACCCACTCCGTCTACCACGTGGAATATGAATGGGGCTACTTTGGAGTCGACACTGAGAAAAAACGTTACGAGTGACGGATCTTTAATTATCAGGTAACTATTTCAGCTGGCGTTAGTTCTTTGAAGAGATCATTTACATTCACACAATCTGTGTATCAATTCCCTTAAGATTTTGATGTCTAACTTACTTGTATCCTGAATCTTCTCATGAAACGGTATTTGCTCTTCTTATCTCATGTTAGATAAACTTGTTGCTGTTCGCCTCATTTTGTACTTAATTTTCAACATATCCCTTCACATCATTGACACAGCATGACGCAGTACCTGGACAGTGGGAACTACACGTGTTCGGTTGAGAACGTCCACGGACGAGATGAGGTCACCTACAGTGTGGAAGTGAAGGTGCCTCCACAGCCTCCTGTACTGGCTGTTGTGGACTCTTACGCGGATTCCCTGCATCTTCAATGGAGCGACCAGGGTGATGGTGGCAGCCCAATACTAGGTAAGATATCCCTTAGTGACAAGGTATTAGTTGCACCAAGTGCATTTGTCTTTTGCGTTGCACCTGGACCGTTTCAATACACGGATCATAACATGCAAACATGTCATGGGACCCACAACTACAGCAGAAAACAAGAAGACGTTCAGAAGGAACAAAAAGTGAATTTTCTTTTGTATAACTTCTGGTCCGTGTAAAGTTAAGGAAATTACATACCTATATAAACACGCCTTCTTCCCATGGGGATAGACAGAAACTACAGAACACCACCTGCTACGATCTTTACATTCCATTTGCCTCGTTACGTTCATACATGTACGCCGCCACACGTACGCCGGTTGCAAGTACTACACACTTGACTCTTCTGAAGAACATCACCAAGAAGGTGACTATGTCCTCCTAGGGAAAGGATCCTGGCGTTTTAGGATAATTATTTGCTTACCAAATTAACTACCGACCTAAATTGTCTATAAATTCAAAATACAACAGTCATTCTTTGACTGTAATAAGAAATGGCTATAACACTGCTCGGCGTAGTGTCATTTGATAAACAATTAATTTTCCTGACTGTTATGATCAACCTCAAATTGTAGGTATATTAAAGGGACAAGCAAATGAACTAATCGTGTTATAAAGTCGATTTTCCGTCTGTCTTTTCATGAACAATGAAAGTTCACATCACTTTTATCATTTTCTAGGATATGTCATCAACTACAAGCGAGAGCACGGTGACTGGGAAGAACTGCAAGTAGAAGCGGGCACATCTGAACACGTACTACCAAACCTGTGGTGCGGAACCCGCTACCAGTTGTACATCACTGCTTTCAACCGCATCGGCACTGGATTGCCTTGTGACATTGTACACGCATATACCAAAGGCACTGGTTAGTAACACCACCGTTAATATTTGTCCATTATGGCAGTAAAGATCGCTTGTAAAATTTTGTTTTAACAAAAACTAAGATCTCTTTCGTTTTGCTTGTAAACTGCTGCACAATGTAAACGATAGGTACTTGAAGGAATCCCTTCACCGGATCTCTAGTCTGAAGCTAAATTGATTACTTCCTAGCTAGAACGCCATAGTAACAACAAGTGTTTTAATTCCAGTTCCAGTAAAACCGAAGCACTCACAGATGATAACTCTTAACACAACGACGGTTACTGTGTGGCTGGACTCGTGGGGAGACGGCGGCTGCGGGATTCTGTACTTCGTCATAGAATATCGAGAAATAAGCCAATCGCAGGTATTTATTTTAATGAGTCCTTATTTTAGATGAGAACAGGGGTGAATCCGCTGTACTCTGTCTCTCTACAGACAGTTGTAAAATCAATATTATTTTATTTCATTAGCTGACTAACTTCTTGTTTTATCATCTTTGTTTCGGATTTTGACTACTGTTTTGACAAAATGCAATTCTTTAATAATTCTGGAAAATATAGATAGGTACAGACTATCTTAAAACAAAGTTGCAAATAATGCTTAATAATATTTTCATCCGCAGTGGCGATTGGTATCAAACAGCGTGCAAGCAACAGAACGAGTCTTCAGCGTTCCTGGCCTGACACCGGCAACACACTATCAGCTAAGAATCACCGCACACAACAACGCGGGCCATGCCGTCGCACTTTATAATTTCACCACGCATTCACTTAGTGGCAGTAAGTAATACAATCATCACTATTTAATTTTTAAAACGTCGAGGTCGGTCTGCTAAAGTGATGGATGCTAGCCGGTGCTAGCACAAACTAGTCGTGAGAGTCTGGAATCATAGTATCATTTTTTGATTTGAAAGCAGCAGCAGTTTAGTGAAATCTCCAATATCAGCTCTAATGATAAAATGGTCCACCAAAGTAACACGATTCTCTTGTTCCCTACAGTGGTGGAGGGCGAGGTGTCGGGCGCTCTGCCCGGCACGCCGCGCTCGCTGGGCGGCGCGCGCGTGCTGCTGCCCGCGGCGCTGTCGCTGCTGGTGCTGGGCGCGCTGCTGGCCATCGTGCTGCTCGTGCGACGGAACAGTCAGTACACTAGCTTGTTGATACAGTGGTGCAGGCGAGGTGTCGGGCGCTCTGCCCGGCACGCCGCGCTCGCTGGGCGGCGCGCGGCGTCAGTACACTTGCTTTGGTAGTTGCAATTACAAATGTCCTATGAATGATTTATTTTCTTCTAACAATCACAACTAGCCCAGCATGGGAAGGTGAGCCAATGACCTGGTGAATGTCGCGAGAGTCCGCTGGGTGCGGGAAGCAAAAGACGTTGTGGCGATGCTTAGTGAAGGACTATGTCGACCAGCCTGACTACGGCTGAATGATGATAATCATCACTAACCCCGATTTTCAAGCTGTAATGCGATTATGTACCTCTAAGAACATAAGAATTTTATTTGACCATTTAGGCCCAAACAACAAAATTTTTGGTTTCCAAAAAAATCTACGCCTAAACGATTTTTAAACATACCTAGTTCTCTTTCTGTCATTTATTTAAAGTCGACAGGGACAGAAAATATTTTAAATACATCATGTTACCGCTCAATTAGATTTGAAGTATGGAGCAAGCGGTCCTAAAACCACAGAATCTAACACTACACTTCTTCACCACACTTAATTGACCATAGAAGCTGGTGCCACGGAGACGGTGGCAACAGAGAGCGGAGTGGGCGAGTCTCCCTCAGTAGCGCAGCTGCAGAACAAAGTGAACCGCGACCAGCAGTACCTGGCCGCGCGCGCGCAGCACCCACCCCCGCAGCATCACTACAAACATGCTTCCAATGGTAAGCAAACCAGATTTCGTGTTACTTTTCAGACCTCCACCTTCACTCCAAAGCATGTAACTTCTCCATATTTTATTTGTTTTTTTCAATTCGTATTCACGGGCTGGACACATCTGCCGCATGTCAGACGATCAATAGGCCAAACTTACGACCCAATGGGTCCCGCTTAACGGCAAACGACTTGGCGGCAGGCCCAGGCGGAGATGGCGGGATGAGTTGGACTCCTTTAATAAGGATTGATCCTAGGTAGTTCTGGACAGAGAGAAGTGGATGGAGAGTAGGGAGGCCTTTGCCCAGCAGTGGGACATTAATGGCAAATTAAAAAATCATATTCATGATTATTTTTTATAGTAGTCAAATACTCCAAAGTCGTATCCTAGGGTCTCTTAACATTGCTGACTGGTACATATTTTCCTTTATTCGCATAATATCAGATTCTCAAAATATTCGATTCACTAAATATTATATTCTCGAAATAGCCGAAATCTAGCTCTTGCCGCACAGCTTAAGCTCGTACCAACACAGGGGAAGAAGGATTAGAAAGGTTTTTTGCAAACCTCATCGTAAAAAGACCGAGCTGATTTAGTTATTTTCCGTTAGGTACTGTCATCTAGCCGAACACAAATTAGCGCAGTCAGTCTTCGACTTATTGTTCATAAACACGAGCGAGTCGACGGCTGCAGTTGCCTCTGCTGTTGATGTGTGTCGCTCGTACGCACGAGTGTGCATACGCATGCACACTTACTACTATAGTTTGACCAGCGAGTCGTGGCACAAGGAAATGGAAAAATAAATATTTATCTGAAACAGTCTGAAAAATACCGACTAAATAATTTTGTATTATTATGTTAATTTGTTTGTTGATATGAGTAGGAATGTAGGATATTATAATATTTCAGACTATATTTCCCTGCCTCCTCCTCCTCCTCCTTCTTTTTCCTTTTTTTTTTTTGCCTGCTGAAGATTTTTTAAATTTCCCGCCATTTCATTGTATTAAACTCTATCGATAGTGCATAAACGCCAGCCTATCGCATAGAGCATATGAAAAGTTGAACTTCTAAATCGGAATTAAAGAGCACTCACTTTTCATATAATCGCATGCTCATCTGCCGTTTCGTTCTCCCCAGAGTACATAGAAGACATCTGTCCATACGCGACGTTCCAGCTCACCAAGCCCACAGCCTACAGCGAGAGCAGCTACAGCGGCAACGTGTATAGCGGCCCTTACCACTCCGTCAGGGGCTCCTTCGTGTACCACGACCTTAAGCAGAATGACAAGTATAAGGTAAGTACAGTTCTACTTTACTCTATCTTATCAACGTTTTGGAAGACTTCGCAAACTCAGACATTTTGGATTGGAGAAAAAATTGCCCAAGGGCCTCCGCCACTTTTAATTTTCCGACTCGAAGCATCACCGCAATTTATTAGTTGAAATTCAAGCAGGCTACATTATGAAAGATTTGAGCTATTGCTTATCTTCGTCGTTTGACCATGGCCTCAATCAAAATCGAAAGCACTTCGTCGCAGTACTTCTTCAGTCCCGCTCCATGGTATTTGCGAATCAAAAGCCGCAAAATAATTAACCATTTCATTTCTTGATACAGGGCAAAGAGCCAGAATACACGAAAGTAAGAAGAAAAGGCAACAGACTCCGAGACCCGCACTCAGAGAGCCAAGGTACGAACCTCCTTCCATGATCCCTATACACAGTATAACAGCTTACAGAGTATCTATGACGTAGTTAGCTACATTTTATTTTACGTAGATTGCACCTTCTATTAATTAAGTTTACTTTGTCCCATTTAAGTTTAAGTAATTGAATTGTAATTTGACATAATGATCGCCTTTTATGCAACCTTTGGGAGCGTAAATGGTGTTGTAATTTATAAAGGTAAGCATGCACACAGTATGTATTGTGACATACCTTTCGGTTTGTGTGTAGTCCACTCATTGTCATGACCTAGTGTGTACGTTCCTGCTTCTATGTGTTGGCGCCCCGTCCTTAGTTTTTGTCGTACCATTTGTAACCATTAAACATATCAACCATGTTTTTCTATCATGTAATGTGCTTTGCTGTGAACTACGCCATGAAAAAAAAAAACAAAACACGGGATCAAAAATCAAACACCAGGGCATCTACGAAAGTATCATCCTATCATGCTGGATATTATTTTGTCATTTTTCAGTTCTGGGAGGTTACCATACATTCATAAAGCAGGTCAATAACAGACAGAAATTTCAAGCTGTTTTTTATCATGTTTGGCGGCAACTGTCATCTGACTTGCTCTGCCCTTAAACTATCCTGCAAATGATTATGGTAGGACCCCTGGGTGCTAACTCTCGAATATAATTCCGATAGATCGACATTGGTCAAACGTCAGTTGGTTGAGTTAAGTCCTGCCAATCCCTGACGTTTGACTGACAATTCCAATGTCGATCTATCGGAATTATATTCGTACAAAAACCAAAATTTTCATTCGCACTTTCGTAGCACCCATTCGTGGCGTGTTCACTGCTACCACATTCTACTACCACCTCCTGACTGGTGCCTTAACATTGCAGAGTCGGACAACTTGGGCTCGACGGACTCGGAGGTGAAGAAGATACTAACGCTGCACCTGCCCATTACAGAATATGAAGACGACGCCAGCGACGACGCCAGCGCGCCGCACTCCGACAGCGAGCCGCAGGCACGGCTCAGGCCCGCGCACCCCACTACATGTTAGTTTGTGTGACGACACTGTTAATCCCACAAAAGGCAAAGAATATGCATAGACTTTTAGGCATGGCCACGAAGGTGCCTGTTATCATTGGTTGGTGATGACATGGTCCTTTCTCATGTAAAGTCACGCACGTGGCGCCGTTGCCCGTTAACGTCTTGGAGCTATAGCTGCCTTTTAATATCAGAATGCAATAGGTAGGTATAATGTCGATAAAATTCAGTGTAGGCTGTTTTTATGACTGAGCATAAAGAGAAAGACCTTCTAAAAGTGACGCTATTTAGATAAGGTTGGCAGGCTTCGTGAAGTCACCCCAGCTTCGAGACAAGAAATAGATGCTGTTTTAAAAGAACAGGCTTCTGAATTTCTTATATTTAAGGCTGTGTTTTGATACAATCGCCAAAACTCCATTAGATTCAAATTTAAATTTCCTCATCATAAATGCTGCTCAGAAAAAATCTGATTTACTACAGATCAGCATAATTATGAAGCAAGCTAAAGCACAGATAAATTATGTGTATTTATAACATACCCCGTCTCCCAGATCCAAGCGTAGAACGCGAAGAATCATCATCATCATCAGAGAACTCTGTAGGCGGCGTGGTCCGCAAGGCCTTCCCTTCGCGCAAGGGCAAGGCCGGTGCGCTTGGCAAGAGACACGTGCGTTCCTCCTCGGGCTACAGCAGCCACAACGACGAGACTACCTTCAGGTACCTGTAGACACTGTGAGCAGTAGATGATGTTTACTTACTTTTTTATATTAGTTTTAGTAGTAGAGGAAGGTGCATAAAGCAAAAAGTGCTAGCGATTTAATCGAAATCGATGTGTTTGAAAGGGCTTCCTAATTTTGGGTACCTACACAATGTAAATGAAACGTAACATGAAATGTTACAAACTTTGAAACTAACATGTCGTCTAAATATGTACATACAAGCAATGCAACATGAAATGTAAAACACGTTGAAACAAATTCGCCTAGTTGTTGTTACATTTAATGTTACATTGCAGCATGTTACATTTCACATATTTTTAAGTGTACCCGCGATAGCTTTGGCTCCGAAATTAAATTTAGCGTATTGGTTGATTGGACAGCTTGCATTATCTACCTTCCTCCGAGATTCATACTGTAAATCATAAATCCTAATCCATTGCTAGATAATTATGTATCTAACAATGAACGTGAAGGCCGAAGATTGGAAGAAAGAAAGAAAAGTTGAAAGTTGTAGTTGAAAGTGATACTTTGTAAGTGTAACTGATTCTTTTCGGTGGTTAGTGGATCTATCCTCACAAAAACATGGCTATTATTCCATGAGTTTTGCTTTACTTATTGTTGCTTTGTTGCTAATAAAATGTCACTGGCTTTTCCAATACCAAATAGAACAAAGTGTATTAGTTAAAACACATTAAAATGACATTTTATTTTAATTAATTACATTCAAACATTCAGAATATTTACAACATTATATACAAAAAAAAGAACACTTTCAACTAAAAGCGCTCATTCTAAACTAGAGGAAACTCCCAGATTGCCACATTATTTTACTCCGGTTTAAATTTAAATTATTTTACTTAGTAGTTGTCGAATCTACAGTGTTGCCCTATATAACTATCCCCTTCGCAGTATATCAAACTACCCGTCTTTCAACGAGCACATTCATCCACCGTCTCGGTTCTCCGACGATACGGAGTGCGAGGGACATCATCGACGCAAGAGGGCACCTCACCCGCACCCCGCACATACTGCACACGACCCCAAAGTCACCAGGGAAGCCTTCCAGATCAACGTTTGAAAATAACGAACAAAAGGAACGGCCCTAATAAAGATGGCCGCCGTAAGTACGACCAATCAGAACGCGTTAAATTGACAGAGGCTAAGCTGTCATACGTTTTGACCAATAAGGCTGGACGTTCGCTAGTGGCGCCATCAGAGACAGCCAAATGTACTGAAAAGACTAAGATGAATGATTTTGAGTTGTGTTCTCAGAGTCATAAAATCTTGTATCTATGTAGATACTTTTTTGGGATAAAGATTTTGTTTCTCTATGAGAGTAGGTGATAAGGCATGGTCAATCGGGTTAATTTATTAAACAAATCTGCACTAATGATCTGAAATAGCTGGATTTAATACATAATTTAAATAATACTTTTTAATATAAAACGGTACTATATAACACACTGCCATATACGTATTCTGAGTTTAGACCAATTTAACACTGGGCGAAAATAACTACAACGTCTCTACAATAATTGGTGAGTTCTCACTACACGAAACGCCATAACGGCTCTGAAATTTTCGATACCACATGTAAATCAACGCATCTTCCATTTTCTTCTAATGTTGCGGCTGTTTATTGGTTGACATTTTGCATGTAATATTTTTACAAAACGGTTGCCAAACTCCATAAAACTTCCATATTGCTAGACATGTACATAAAGTGTAGATAGATAGGTTTAGCCAATATAGTTATATTTATTCTTTAGTGCCACGTATAATAGTGAAACTCATTAATCCTTTTTGTACTCCGAAACTGAGTATTTTAAAACAAACGGCTTTAAATGCTGTTAAAGTTGTAGGTTCTAAAACCACTGGTCGTTGTGTAAATATTAATGTAATTAATGCTAAGTACACATTAATGACTATCGAATATAAAAAATAAGGAGAACAATAATTAAAATAAAAATATATATTTTAAACTTAATGCCTTATTGACCAAAAGTCTTAAAACTAGTTACGGATGTAATTGTGTAATTATATCCCATATTTAATTAATTACGAATTGTTTGATTGTTGTAAAGTTTATGAAAACAATAATGTTTTCATTGGCAAATCTTATCATTGTCTATAACATTAAGGTTTTGGAGTGTGTAAATGAATTTTCAAGTAACTATTTATATCTTAGGATTATGATAAGCGTTTGTTGAAGTGCCAACAGTGAATCACCGCATAATCTGTTAAGTATGCAAGAATATACTTATTAACTATACACCATTTACACAAATTTGCCAACGTTACACAGACACCGTAAGACTAAATTATGACTAAATTTAACGGGACCTCCCAACTTGGCTTTTAAAACAATCACTTTTCGGAGACTGCTTGGTTAACGATAAATTGTAACTTTATTTAGTTTTCCTGTCCTTTTTGATTCGAGAATACTTGCTTCTTGTACTGTTGACAATGATGTGGAACCTACCTAACATACCTATTGTATTATATACATTGCATCGCATTGGAATCGCATTGCTCACCAGTGCGCGTTCAAAGCGATCGATATTCATCAATTCGTGCATTATAATCGATGTAAATTAATGAAACGTTAGTATTATACAATCCTCAGTAAACAGTAACATGTGACAATACACTTACCTATAGTTTGGTGAATACGGCAGAAAGTTACAATTTGTATGTACATTATTAACTGTATCAGGTTGTAGCTATAGTTTACGAGTGTTGACAGACAAACTGCGTTTGTATTCGACTAACACAATGTTTTCTAGTGAGTTGTGTGGATTTATAATGATTTACAATTGTTTACGTTGACACTCTTTAGTAATTCCAACGAAGACTGCCCTATATTTAATTGAGATCTATTTTATATAATCTAGACACAATTACCTAATGCTAGTCAATAATACAATGTAGATTTTTTTTTGTAATCATAAAGTAATGATTTTAACAATGTTAATGTTTCAATCATTTATGTACTTCTTTGTTTTGCATCAAGATATTGAATTTCAAATATTTGGGAATGGTGAAAATTTATAACAAATGGTCAGCAATATACAAAAATTTGATAATTCTTAAAAAAAAATATACTTTTGATGTCACTTTTGGTCAACTATTCATAAAGAACGGACGATATGGACGCAAAAGGCCCTTGAAAATCCACATTTTGTCCATGTGTACTTATAATTTATTATTCTTACTTACATGTATATTTGATTATCTCAAGTTTAGGAGCAAAAAATCGTTATCATAACTTTACTCTTAAATCATTCTGAATTCTAGTCAATGTACCATATCATTTTTAAACATTTTGTTAATATAAATGAATACACGAGTATATTATAAGGGTTAGTTAATCATGTTGTTACAGATATGTTTTTATAATGCAAACAAATGAGTTATTAGGACAGTATGATGTGAACTAAAATAAAAATTCATTTACTTGACTTTGATCTATTTAATGTTGCCTATCTTACATAAGAATAACATTGATCAGTTTTGTACAAAAGGCTGCAATATTTTGCAGGTACTCTTGAAACATTTAGACCTTGTCAAGAAAAGGCGAATTCGCCGGAATCTCTCGCGCATATTACGCGCGTACGTTCCGTCCAGAAGGAGCATACCAACGTGCGAGCATTTGGGGCGAATTTTGCCGCCCCATTTCCCTTATTACATGCACGCGCTCGGAAGTTCGCGCGACACAACAAGGGGTCTCTAGTATCGCGACTCGAGCGCAACACGAGTCTGGCGATGTGCACGCGATTTACGCGCGTATTTTAAATTCGCGTGATGCTTATGTACGCAACGTATTGGTGACCAGTACCTCGCCAACACGCGTATGAACTCGCGCGAAACGATTCGCAGCGAATTCGCCCATTCTGGACAAGGTCTTATTTAGACATTGTGACATTGATATTGCTTAAAACATTAAAATACTTTATCAAACTACTTTTTGACACTGAAAGAGTTCTACAACATTGAAGTTATAAAAAGCACACAAATAGATTAACTACAGAGTATACGACATAATACACAGTTATAAAACATCGAATGTTTATAAACCGAGTCTGTTTGCATATTAACTAAAATTGTTTAAAAGTCTAGCTAACGTAAACGTAGGCCTCTATCACACGCTTCGACTACCGGATTATCCGCACCGGATACCGGCGGGTAACTGCGTAATAAAAACTTTCATTATGACAATTCGTCAACATTCATTGAGCGATTTACGTTGTCGAGCAGGCGAATTTTTCAAACATAATAAAGCAACGGATTAGGAATTTCTTTCAAAATCTTTGGGATTGCGAAAGAAAGTGTGTGAACGCATAGGGGTGCAGGATTTAAACAAACCGGGACCATGTGCCCGAAGACCTGCGTCTACATTCACTACCAAGTAGCCAGCGACTTCTACCGTGGTGTCTTTCTGGCAGTCGATGCGCGTGGTAAGAGACCAACTCGTGGATTTTATGTCAATCACTGTCACTATCCGCGTCGGCCGTGAAGTCAAATGGTCGGAACTTCTCTCTGAAGTTCTTCACGTGTGCCTCTTCCTCTTCTCGGGTAAGTTGGCACTGCCGCCAGTCGGCTTTGTCCTCGCAGTTCAGGATCGGTGGAGATGATAATACGTCCCTGAAAGAAAATTAGGAGTCAGTCGCATAACATAAGACCACGCCTTGTTTCCCCCGTGTTGGGCAGAGGTGCATCTTTAGTACCTACACATTTCGCCTGTTATGTTTAAGTCCCATGTAATAGGGGGCGAGCCTATTGCCATCAACCGGGCACAATTCCAGACTCCGGACTGCTGCTGAGAAATTCCAGATAGAAAAACCCAATACAACTTCTTCCGACCTGGGAACCGAACCCAGTACCTCATGTTTAGCAGTAGCGCTTGCTACCACTAGACCCGTGAGAATGTCAGGGCCATCAAAGTCATCGGTCTAGTAACACGTGCAACGATCACTTTTTCTGAATTCTGACAATAGATTCGTATTTGGAGAACACGCGAATCCTAAAATATCGATTTTAAAGAAATTGGCCCAGTGATATAATATCTTTCTCGCCCAGCACAGTCTTTTCAATCTTAGTTTTTGTGATCTTCTGCGTAACTATTATTGATCAGAATATAGGTTACAGCTGTCACTGCAATCTGCCGACGCTACCGTAAGTGCAGCTTCATATCGAGCGCGTGTTCAACTGAACTTAATCTAGAACTATCTGAACTGAACTTAATCTATATCTATCTAATACGTGAATCGACACTGGAGCGTGCGGCAGGATCGCGGCTTTCCTAAAACGGATCGTGCTAAAGAATCCACGATCGATCGAATTTGGATCGTGTGGAACTAGCTATTGATGTATGTATGGATCTATATTACCTTCCAAAGTGCAGTGGGAAGTGTTGCTTGGTCTTGGCGTATATCTGATCGCCGGAGGGTAGTTCTGCGTGGAAGTAAGGCGCGCCCGGCAGCGTCACCTGCTGCATGTCGGCGTACGGAGGGAGGACCTCCATCTGGATACTGTTTATACCGGCCTCATCCTGAAAAGATAAAAAAAATCAGCCGAAAGATGTTCACTTTAGAATATCGTCATCATCGCCAAGCATATTATCTAAACTAGTATACATATATTATAAAATATGTATTATAAAGAGAACAGATTAGAGCACAGACTACAGTTACATTCAGACAGGGCACTCTCATAGAGTAAAAATCGACGCGCCTTATGGTTCACATATCATGTATGACAGCTTTTTTTTTTTTAAATGTAACTAAACCTGGCGCGAAATTTTGTGCAATGGCGTGGTACGGCTTCAGCCTAAAAGGTTTTTCTTGCTATTGGTAATTTTAGTTTCATTTTATTTTATGAGCATATTGCAATAATTGCAATTTTATTGCAATTATTACAATATGTTCGAATAAGTTAAAAATGGAATGTTAGGGAAAAAAAAAACTTTTCTTACTTTCATTTCTTTTTATTTTTTAATTTTGTTTTATACTTACTGAAAGTTTTTAATTGCATCAGGGGCAACAATTTCTTTTCTAGTCTGAAGACATCTGTGCCTTTTAATATTTTATTAATAACATTGCACCAATTAAATACTGCCAATCTTAAAGTTAATGCGAAAAAGCAGTCAGAAACAGCATCCATATGCAATTCACAATTTATGAAGTCAAACACTTAGATTTGATACGATTTTTAATTCCTTTTTTATCAGGATTCCGTTCAGGTTGATTTTCTAAGTATTTGTTTGCTTCTTCCATGATGATTCCGAAAAATCTCACAGCATTATCTGAAGGGTAGGTCAATTTCTTTTCTTAAGTAAATGCTCTTCAACTCTCTAAAGGAAATCCAATTATGTACCGTATTTTTATAAAGAAACCTCTTCTCGAAATGATTTCGACACACAAACTGCGAAGTTTTTGGAAGCTCAAGCTTCGCAGTCTTTCACAGTTAATGCACTGTAATAATTTTTTGAGTCCTATCTCACTTTTTGGAAACATGAAAACTGCCGTCCTGCCGTCCTTTCGTCTACTAGCACAGTTCACAACACAGCACTTGTTGTACATACATGTTGCACGATAATATTTCAGCTACAAAAATTGAGAGGTTATGTTACGGCAATAAATCCAACTGAAACCACAGACTCACAGAGTACTTTTTGATAGAGTGAGTCTCTCACTCTATTAAAAAGTACTCTGTGCTGAAACTGTAATAAACTTCAAGAGACAGATAGCAAAATGGCGGAATGACGTCATACAGACAGAAGTACGGACGGCGGGAGGGGAAGGAACTGTCAAATGAGATATGTGAACCATAGACACAAGGTTAAGATATTTTACTTGAAGATTACCTGCCGTGGATTAGAGTTTTTGTATGTTTGTTGGTTACGCTTTCACGCTGAACGGATTTGGATGACCATGACCTGGATTAGGATATAGGATACTTTTTAGCCCGATTTTCCCACGGGATCCAGACTTATGCGAATGAAACCGCGAGACGCAGCTAGTCAATGATAATACTCGAAGCTAAGGACTGACAGTTTAGATTCCTATCGACGAAAAAATCAATCTAACAATGCCCGACCTTAATTAATTTATAGCAGAAAAGACGTCACAATATGGCACTTCAAAAATAGTTTAAATTGTATTTCGCACATTAAATATATCAGTCTTTTAACATACAATACAGAAGTCCTACCTGAAATATCTCCAAAATCTGCGACTCACAAGAGCGTGGCACAGGCACACACTGTATCTGCATGTGTGACGTCTTATAGTTGCGCTCAAAGAACACAACATATTTATCCATTGAACCATAGAGCTTCTTCAAAGCCTCTTTGAATTTCTTTATCTCGTCTATTATTTCTACAGGTAACTGAAAGCAGGGATTATATAAATTAGAAGTGAATCTAAAGCAAGGAGAAGCAGACCTATTAAAGGAGACATTGGAAAATAGATTCTATTGTTAGTGTGATAAAGTGCAAAGTCGTACGAACACGATGCAAATATAAAACTGTTCTTGTGGCGTCCCAGTGTGCACTCAGCCTTGTTTGCACTTTATGGTTTTAACTAGCTTCTGCCCGCGACTTCGTCCGAGTGAAATTTCAACCTCCCTCTCATTCAGGGCCGAGTTCACGGACTGTCATTTGACCAATTTCGAAAAACACTTTCTTGGTGGATACTTAATCTTCACAACGAACACACCCTCCAAATTTCATGTCTCTGGGACCAGCGGTTTAGGCTGTGCGTTGATATATCAGTCAGTCAGGACTTTGAATTTTATTATATAAAGATATTAATATTACGTCAGCAAAATCTCCGCTCCGCTGTACTCTTCGGCGCTGAGCTAAGACAGGCAGGAAAATAAAAAGAAAACATTTTTCAATCAATGGGACAGCCAAATCAAAATAATATTAGTCAAGTAAATACAGGGTCAAATTAAATTAGCTAGAGACTCCGCAAACGTGATGGGTATCGATATCAAAATAAGATAAAGTACACAAAAAAGATTTTTTTAGCAGTTAGTGTAGAAAGCCACTTACTTAACCACTGAATTAATGTAGATAATTTATTTTTATGTAAACTTCTCAGACGAGATTGGTATCGAAATCTAAACACGATAAAACAAAAGAAAACAGATTTCAGATCAACTCAAACTGCAAGCAACAACACTACCAGCCGTCGTTGGCCCCAAAAATAAAACAAAATCGTTTTTATTTCTTCGCGTTTAGATATCGATACACGAATGCAGAGTTTCGCCAGCTAATTTAATTTGACCCTATACAGGATAACTCGTCAAAATGTAGGAAACAGCAGATTTTTTTTCGCGATTTGTGGTTACACACACCCTGTATATGTACCCAAGTAATTTTAATCTATGACAAAATAACTTGCAAACAGTGTTATAAAATATTCTACTCACTCTTGTGCTAGCTTGGTGATGTGTGATGGGTAGAATAAGGACATGGTAAGGAGTCAGCGGTCCCTTAGCTAATGCTAGGTAGCAGTGGGTACCGACACTTATTACTAGATGCTTCTCCACAGATGGGGAAGACAGGCAGAACCAGCAGGATTCTGAAATAGGAAATAACACTGTATAAATACTGAGTCCTCTGTTCAATTTATTGATGTTTGACATTTAAGAACAATCTTTCATAGTTCGAGTCAAACTGTATGGCGGCTCTGAAATGCGCTACTCCACGCTACCACACCCCTCCCCCACGCTGACAGGTGAATCAGTTACTGCGCAGCGACTCGCCTCATGTTCCGACAAGTTATCCGTTATCCGACTCCATCAAGTTTGAATCGGGCTGTATCAAAGATTTAAATTGTTAAATTCGTCCTCAGCGCGGTAAGGTCGCTCGAAAATGTCCATAGATAGAAGAGTGAGCTCATCGCGCATGGAACGATACATACTATTCTTAGAATGAGTGAGCTAGACCGTAGTATAATTGGTACTTCAAATGTCATTGTCAACGAAAAAGAAACAAAAATTTTTTGAGGCGGTCGGACAAATCTAACGATTTAAATCTTTCGGAAGATGCCGCGGACAAAAGCTAGATGAAAAAAAAACGATGATGATGCTAAGTATTTGAATATTTTTATCTTTTCAAGTTAGTATACAACTACCTGGGTCAAATTCTTTCTTCTTCCTCTCAGAATTGTCATCTCTGCCTTTTCTTTTTCTCTTTCCGTGATCGTCTTCTGGTCCGTCCATGTTGAAGAAGTACTGTCCATTGCCACTGAACTGAAAAACACCCAGAAACAAGATTAGCATTTAGAAATAAATGGTTATGTTTAGTTTTAAGAGTAGTTATTTTTCATATTGCTCTGCAAATTCAAACAACATAAAATTCCAAGTTAATTTCTGGTAAAAGTTAAATTATGTGCATGTTTGAAGACGAAGGTCTTGGACTAGTGCGTCCTGCCCATTATGACATAAAGTGCCGAAACGTGGACACAGTCAGGCTAGTCTAAGAATTCAAGGTCACTCAGTGCGCTATGGAGCGAGCTATTCTCGGAGATTCTTTAAAACAGAAAATCAAAAGTATAGCTATCCGGCAAAGAGCTGGATTTACCGACATAGCTTGCAGAGTAAGCAAGCAGAACTGGCATTGCGCTGGCCATGTTTGTCAGAGGACCGATGGCTGTTGGAGCAGACGAATCCTGGATTGGAGACCACGTATCGGCAAGCGTAGTGTGGGTCGCCCTCAGGTATATGGACCGACAACCTTAAAAAGACGCGAGGACAGGGTCATGTGGCTCAGCCTGGGATAAGCCTATGTCCAGCTGGAGTGTCATAGGTCTAGTTGATTGTAAGACTATGATGAGAGCTCTGGCATTATTTCTCTTTCAAAGCTTGACTGATTCAATAAAGAGCCCCTTGTATGATGATGATAAAAAAGATAATTTTATTTATCTACCTTCACAACCTTGCCAGGTTGATGTTGCTTCAACAGCTCTGGATCATACGGACACATTGTCTCATCTGTTGTGCCTTGCAATAAATCTGTGACTCGCATCTTAGAGATTGGTTGCAAGGAGCATGCGTAAATCCACTTTTCTTTGGCTGTATTACCAACAGGAGCTAACGCTATGAACCTGGTTGCTCCTTCTCGGTAGTCTTGATGTGTGGTGAGATTCCTGAAGAATAATGTTTTCAATTAAGTATTTAAGATGACAAGAAAACCATAAATAAACAATTAAGGCTTGTTGGACCCCAGTGTCTAAATACACAGGATTGATAAAAAAGTGGTGAAACAAGACAGAAACATAGAAAAACAAATAATGTAAGTTACCTGTAAGGCTGTCTTTCATAATGTTTTTCAGGAGATGGCACAACATGATATCTGGGTTTTATATGTATGGCAAGCCATGATAGTAAATCTGATAAGTTCTCTTGTGATATATCTATCTGGAGAAGAAAGACAAAATTTTTAAATATCATTACAAATATCAGTTGAAAAGTAATAAGTTATTAATTAAGGCTCAGTAAATATACATAAATCAAGTAGAAGATAAGCCTAGGTATGCACTAGTGCATTTTTCCCATGGCAATTTTTTTCACAAACTGGATTTCCCACACACCGAGAGTTGAAAATCCAAGTGTGTGTTCTTTTTAACACAATGGGATGTGCTCTGTTGGAATTTCAATTCTTAACTCAACACCGAGACTTGAAAATCCAGTGCACGATGAAATCCTACCACAATATTTTTATATTCCATGTGAACATTCTTGAAGTATCCATCAAATGAATGGCACATTTGGCACATTGTCCTTAACCCGTGCACAATACATAAAATAATTATACAATTGGTAAATTATGTACAGAAAAACAATGTTTACATACCTTTGTAATTTCATCTTGCTGTATTCCAGCAGGCCATAGTGTTGTTATCAACAGATCCACTCCTCTGTATTCGCTCTGACCTCTTAAACAAGCATCCCGAACGGCACTGCAGTCGCTCGGCTCAAATGTACACATTGGAATCTCTTTCCCGAGTTCCCTCCTTGATAGACCGGTCAAGTAAGCTATTTTAACATCCGCACTGGTTGTAAAGATTCCTCTTTTCCCTAGAAAAAAGAAAATAAATTGTAATATTTCTTGAAACAGTTTTAAGAAATACTTCATGAAAATATTAGAAAGATATGTTTACCCATATAGATAACATTTGGAACAATCTCAGATCCTTCTTCACAGTAAAGAGGCACATGTTCACTTTTAGATGGCCCAAACACGTAAGTAGTCACTGGCACTGTAACAACATATTGATTGAAAGGTAATTAGACAATTGTTGAGAAAGAAGATGCTATAGTTATAGAGTGATAGAGTTGTGTTGTGTTAAGTTATCCTACCTTTCCGGGTGCCCATTTTATACGCATCCAGCTGTGAATTGTCATCTCCAAAGAAGTTTCCTGCACATAGAAGGACATCGAAAGGTCCGGATTTCTTCACTATTGATTCAACGCGGGAAAACAAGGCTTTGAAGTTTCCATTCACATCTCCGCATATTAACCTGCAATTAAGAGTTTTAGTTTCATAGTTTGGTACTGGACAGAAGACTAACCTTTGATTATATAGAGACTAACATAAATAATATTAAAAAGTAAAAAAGAATACTGATAATCACGTATCATAATAATGAATACTTCTCTGTAATCACGGTTAAGATTTTTTAATCAAGAGAGACTATTCAATGTATTATTCGGTGTTCTGGAAAACAATAATACTTGGTTTTACTTACGTTTTTTGTTTATCCATTTTGATAACATTTGAATCACTTGAGATTTTGAGGTTGTTTTCATCAATGACAAAACTGGCGTCATTTCTGAATGTGACATATCACTGACATGACATATGACATTGACAATTTTATTTATATTATGAATTCTGCAACTATTAGTATACAGTTGAAAATTAAAAAATGTTCTTTACTAACTTTTTAGGCCTTTGTATCCTGCATAAGCGTTTGAAGTTTCATGAAAATCGGCCCATTTATTGCGAAAAACAAGGGCTTGAAAGTTTGTATGAAATGCCGTACCAGCCGTACGTCGACCAAACGGATAATATTAACCACTATTTTCCGTTTTATATGATTATAATACAACTAAACAATGTAAAACTACCGTTTAATTCGCCAAACAAGAAACCAAGTCACGCGCAACCGCAATGCGCCTAGCACTAAATAAAATAAAAAGACATGAGTTCAAACCTTAAAATATTTATAAAAAAACTGGTCCACAGATTAAGAAGTCATTCGTTCGCGACTTCTCTCCATCTCTCTGACTTAGTAAGTTAGTATACTTAGTATATATGTCGCAGCCAACTGGTTAAATTAGCCGTTCAGTTAACTGCCTAGCCTTTCAACTAAACGGCGGCCGTTCAACTAACGGCCTGTATGATATTCAATTACAGTTTAGGTTGGGAGTCTGTAACCAATCACGCGCGAGCCGAATTGGTTGCAGTAATTAAGGCATTGCACCCCGACCAAGTGGGTTAGGTTAGGTTAGAACTGTGATCAACCGCGTTCGAGCCGAGGGAGGAAGCGAGGCGAACACTACTTCTACAGGCCAGGCAGTTAACTGAACGGCAAATTTAACCAGTTGGCTGCGACATATAGATAGTTATCTGTGGCGACTTCGCGCTAAGCGCGCTTCTTGCTACTTTCCGTATATACAAAGTACTCTTTGCTTGCTACTAATATCTTATCTGTGCTAAGCGCTACTGTACAACAAACAAAGTGAAATTATTGAAAAAAATCATAATTTTAAATGTTTTAGTGCTTAGTATTATTGTGAATTTAGAACATGGCTTCATCTAGTAAACTGCCCGGCACGGGCTTGGAAGAAGTCAGCGTTCCAGGACAGTCGTATCTTCGTGATGCACTCACTAGTTGCACGGATCCATTGAAAGCTATTGAAGAGTTTCAACTGGAAAATGGCATATTATTACCTTCCCTGAGACCTATGCTGCCTCTGCTCGACCTTCATGGAGTGCGTCGGCTTGATTTTCATACTTCAGTCTTGGAAGAACTGAGAGATAAACTGATTGCCCACATAAATGAACTTGGTTCAAAAGATGGTAAAGAGCACGACAAGAAGCTAAAGGAACTGCTTGCTAAGAGCTTTCCCGTTGTTAGAGTTAAGGCCCTAAGGCCGGTTATAATGAGTATACTGAAAAATACCCCTCACATAGATGACAAATTCCTAAGAGTTTTAGTAAGAGATCGGGAGTTATATAATGACACTGACACAGAAGTAAAGAGACAAATATGGCAAGACAACCAATCTCTTTTTGGTGATGAAGTATCACCACTTCTCAGTCAATATATCAGAGAGAAGGAAAATGTATTATTTGATCATGAGAACCTGACTAACTTATTCTTTTCCCCGTCTCCTAAGGTTAGGAGACAAGGGGCTGTTGTACAGAAACTTGCCCACATGATTGGCAATAGTGTCAAATTGTATGACATGGTCTTACAGTTTCTACGTACATTGTTCCTAAGAACCAGAAATGTTCACTACTGTACGCTAAGAGCCGAGCTGTTGATGGCATTGCATGACTTGGAAGTTCAAGATATTATATCTGTAGATCCTTGCCACAAGTTCACATGGTGCTTAGATGCATGTATTAGAGAGAGAAATGTAGATATAAAGAGGTCAAGAGAACTACAAGGATTTTTGGACAGTATTAAAAGAGGACAGGAACAAGTTCTGGGTGACCTGTCTATGACACTTTGTGACCCCTATGCAATTAACTTTTTAGCTACATCAGCAATTAAAATATTACAACACTTAATAAACACTGAAGGACTTCCAAGAGATAATACAATATTGATACTTTTATTAAGAATGTTGGCATTAGGCTTGAGTGCCTGGGTGATGATTGATTCTCAAGAATTTAAAGAGCCTAAGCTTGACAGTCAAGTTGTTACTAAATATTTACCAGCCCTAATGTCATTGATGGTTGATGACCAAGTCAGAGCTCTGCATAATAAGTTACCTCCAGATGAGAGAGAATCCGCTATTACCACTATTGAACATTCTGGCCCACCTCCTGATGCATGCGAAGCTTATATGAGAGAAAGTTCAGTATGTGGTGTCCTAGCAATGTACTACACACTACATGCAGCTAAATTTCGCGACAGGGGAGCTCTACTACGTATCCTAAGCATCCTGGGTAGTTGCAAAGATGGTAGGGCTTATGAAGACCCCTTCTTACATGCACTTGTGGCCTTATTAGTACAACTACCTGATGAATTCCAAGGCGAGGACTTCAGTACTGTATTATTTGATGAATTCTTTTTTGCTGGACTGTCTAAGGACAATGTCACAAGACATTTACTAAAGTTGTTGTGGTACATCCACCCTAAACTGCCAGATACAAGAATACAGACACTCATGAAAGCTCTTCAGCCTGGCACACAGCACAATGAATCTGTGCATAAGTTGTACGAGACCTTACAACAAAAGATGACTACTCAGGCAGAACCAGCACCTAGCACTAGTGAAATGGAATATTTAGACTCTCCACTCATGAGTGTACCAACACCAGCACCATATCATATGTAAACATTGGCTTTATTTAACTACTATTAATATTATATTAATAATACATCAGAGCAACCATCACCTTGCATATTATCAACCATCACCTTGCATATTATTTTCTTTCATTACTGTTATTACTGATGAATATTTCTACCTGTTTCATTAATAAAATTTATTGATTGTTACGACACAGCACATATTGGCAAATAACGACACCGACAATATTGGCGGATAGATAATCTCATTGGTTTAGTAACTACTAATTTATACTTTCACATTGTGTTGATTTTTTCACCCATATCGCACAGTGGAACGAATGTATGGGAGCGGTTGGACGTAGACATGTCCGAAAAATAAGAGTAAAATTATGACAAACTAATGATGCCATCTTATTCGATTACTTAATGCCTTCATAAATTGTGGTGATGAATTTCTTCATAACTCCCATATTTCGGGAGTAATTTGAGAAAATGTGAAATTTTACTATGAAAATGAGTGTATCGAGCTCTCTCCCTCCTGATTCCGGGCTTGTTTCAAGTAGCGGTCTCTAATATCGTAATGCTATTACTAAGAGCTATATTTAATACTAAGACACATAGTGCGCCAAATGTGCACTTTCTGGGATAAAAGGAAATGAAAATTTAAAAAAAAAAACGTTTTTTCCCCATTTGTATTTACTTTAAACCGCAGACAGACTTATTAAGAGGTCTATAAATATATTATATATATACAGAAATATATATTAACAAAAATATTCACAAGAACTGATGAGAGTATGACTTTTAAGTAAGTTGATAATAAATTACCTAGTTTCATTAAAAGTACAATAAATAATTAAGATGTAAGCTCTAATTTACTAAGTTACACATTTTAAAACAATAACATCATTTAATTATCTTCGTCATCATCATCATCATCAATTAATTCAAATTCAGAATCGATGTCCGCTAAATCATTTATGTTAACAAATTCGATATCACTTTTCTCAGAATCCGTAAGCTCATAAAATTCCTTAAAAGAAGATTTTTTTACAAACTTATTTCCTTTTGGACGGATACTTGTAACAAGTGGATCAGAAGACAGTAAAAGATTGTGCATAATATCTTCATTGCATGAGATACTGCTATGCTTTCGAGAATGCCCCTCTCTATATTTTCTAAAATCTTTATTTCTAGCCTCAGATGCCTCTTCGGATAGAAAACCAATGGGCACAATTGACATGTTCTGAACTATGTCTGGCCCATGCATTAAAATTTTATGAAGTGAAGAAGGCATATAATACCATGGGTATAACTCCACGTAAAGCTTAGCAGTATCAAAGCAGAACTCTCGGAATTTAGTTACGTTGATCTTCTCTCCTGATGAAATACACTGCAAGATCACACAGATTTTTCTTAAAAGCATAGCATCTATTCCGGTCAGTTCAGCAGATTTAGTGTAGTTTTCAAAAAATCTCCTTGCCGAGTTGCCATTGTTGGTGGATCCACTGCCTTGTTTCACAACATCGAGAAGTAAGCCCGTTTCTCTTCTTACAGCCTCTTGAACTCTTTTCTTCCTGTCATCAACTTGCCTTTTTGCTATATCACCCCTTACTTGCCATGATTTTATGTCTAATTTGTAGGAAATGTGTAATAAGCATTCCATTGAGCGAATCCAAGCGTGAAGGGTGCTTAAGCTATATTTATACATGTCCTCGTTTGCGTGTTTATCTTTGATTAACTCTAAATTATTCATTTCTTTAGGACAAGCCTTGCATATGTCACACACTGAAGCTGCTGTATTGGATATAATGGAATGAATTTTACCATCAATCATTGTCAACAGCAGTTGGTGTTTGACACTAATTCCATCAGTGATGGTGGATGGAGTTAAGGCTTCAATCTCTGCTTCGATTTCAGCCATCTCTCTCTGCACATTTTCTTTGGTTTCCTTTATAAACTTAAACAATATTGGCCGGCAAAATGAAGTGGAAGATGGTCGCTCGTTTTCCCAAATTGTTACACCTTTTGAGACGAGCCGCAGTGGTACAAGACTAATCATAAAATTACTAGCAAGATCGATTTGCTCATCTTCACTCGTCCTTTGATGATAAATGCTTTGGCTAGATGATCCGTCAAAACCCCATTTGCTGGTCAATACGAGCTGTTGATTGGGATCAACAGGGGTTTCTAACGACCTAATAAGTCTTCTTGAGGTTAAATCCATCAAGGCTTGTAATTTGATTTTTGCAGAGCTCTCTGTAACTGTGAGATCTTCTTTGGCCGGATAGCACTTAATTTTTTCTTTAACCAACATGTAGTAACTCGGGTATTGAAGAGCTCCTTCTTGAGTGTTGAAATCCCGAAGAGTGTTATAGCGCCATTTCGATAAGTTCATCGATACATAAAGAGCCAATGCCTTCAAAGGGGATATTTCCCGTACCTGAATTGATTTACCTTCAATGAAGGCTTTGATTTTTGAGGCCTCTTCTGGATTCTCCGTCAAGTATTTCATAACATAAGCTGTATCGCTTTGTCCTGCCTTTTGAAGCGCCCTTTCGGCCGAAAACATAATTTCAGCGCTGCTACTGCTGCATGAAAGACTATCTTCAGTGCGTCTTCTTTTTTGCCGGTTACTAAGGTCCTCAAAAGATTTACGAGGACTAGGATGTGTACAAGTTGAAGCATCAGATTTAGCAGGAGAAATTATGGGCTCGATGACGTCACTTATATTTTCTGTAGAAGGTTCCATATTTTCATTCTGTAATTCCGGCCATTGAATTGCAGCCTGTAGCCAAATCTCATGTTTCTTCCGAAACTTATCTGTGCTTCTTCCAGACTGTGTCCATTTTGCATAAATGCGGTAGCAAAATCGACGACACCAGTCTTTTAAACTTGTTTCAGCACTTTCACATAACTGAACACAACTGTTATCTTTTAAAACACTGAACAAATGGTTAAAGTCGCGTAAATCTTTATGTGCGCGTGCGCATAAAGCAACGTGAATATCAAGATTTGTATTAAAATTTGGAAAATACATTGCGAGATTAGCTTGGATACAACGAGGTGTAAATCAACACTGATTTTAAAGTTACTAATAGTGACCTATTTATATAAAATCCAGGTATCCCAGGTATCCTTTGTTAAATATTGCAAGGTAATTAGTTATTGTGATAATTAGTAAATGATGCATGCTAAATTAGTGTATTAAGAGCCATTTAGTAATTAAATAATAGCAATGTTCTTATCAGTAATCATTAGTGCATCAGTTTTATATGTAAACCTTAAGTCCCTAATTATATATCCTAATTAGCTTATATCTTCTCTAATTGGCTGCTCAGAAATGTTATTGTAATAAGGTAAACCTTTAGAAAAACGGTTTTAATCAACAAAATAAACAAAAAATAAAAAAATTGTGTTATAAAATAAACATCACTCTTTATCCCAGAAAGTGCACATTTGGCGCACTATGTGTCTTATTATTAAATATAGCTCTTAGTATTAGCATTATGATATTAGAGACCGCTACTTGAAACAAGCCCGGAATCAGGAGGGAGAGAGCTCGATACACTCATTTTCATAGTAAAATTTCACATTTTCTCAAATTACTCCCGAAATATGGGAGTTATGAAGAAATTCATCACCACAAGTTATGAAGGCATTAAGTAATCGAATAAGATGGCATCATTAGTTTGGCATAATTTTACTCTTTTTTTTCGGACATGTCTACGTCCAACCGCTCCCATACATTCGTTCCACTGTGTATCGTCTGAGACAGCGACCGCCACCCTGTATCTACCGGCGAAAGCGCGGGGTGCGAATAACTGGCATTCTTTCAATCGAACACACTTTTTCACACTGTTGACTTCCATATTTAATAGGTAGGTACTGTAGCGACATTAGCCTACAACGCGTTGCCATACAACCTCGGCGAGAGACGAGAGGACATAATATTTAGTGTCCGACCGAAGTTTCTATTTCGGCTAGTTTTGGCCATAAAATTGTATTCGGCCTCAGTTTCGGTTTCGGCTAAAAAGTGGCAGAATAGATTGTAATTTACTCTCCACTCATGAGTGTACTACCTACCTACCAACACCATAGGCATTATGTACTATCAATATTATATTCAAAATTAAACATACCTACTAATTATCAACCTAGCATAATTTATTTATTTTATCATTTATGTACACACATATAAACAGACAAGAAAAAAAAAACAACAGAAAAATGATGAAATAATTAAACAAAATGTTGTGTTTCATTGAGTAAAAGGGTTTATATTAAACAAACAAGCACTGTAAAATATTTATTAGTAGCAACTTACAGTAACTTTCAAATTAATACATATAAAAAATGTTAAAAAACAAATTATTGTACTTTAATGTTTACAGGTCATAATTATTATTGGACGGAATAAGACTGAGCAGTTATGGCATTAAGTAGGTACATAAATAATAAAAATTGCGTGACTTTTCAAAAATTTTACATTTCAAAAATGTTTATTAATAATTTTCGAGTTAGATATAATATAAAACGATGCGTTATTGCGTTGACTTGTCGAAGTTACGCGCGGTGGTCACGTCTGTCGGGCTTCATGTCCAAAGAATGGAGGGAGCGAAGAGACCGGGAGCGCTCGAACAGAGAAGGGTCCGTATAGATTGGCTCGCTACCGTCATCGAAGGCACTTGCTAGGCGTCCTGAGGATCCCGCTTCTTCGCCTACTTCGGCAAATGTTCTTCCTAATCCGCTGAAACAAATAATTGGGGAAAAATTAGTTCCGTGAACTTAATTGACATCGCAATCTTGCCAGAAATTTTTTGTTGGTGAATCATATTATGATCGACATAGAACTATTATTACTAGCCGTAGTACTTTATCTCAGTGATGATCGACGACTTTTTCCGTCAACATAATATTTATTAGGTACCTATACGGCCTTATCGGAATTAGTTCACATTTACACTTATATAACAGTATTAGTTATTATTATTAGATTGACGCATCTTCTGACTTTTGCAGCTTTGTCTACAATATAATCACCAAAGTGGCCACTTCTTATTCATTTAATATATTCTTGCGATATCTATCTCTCAATCTCGGCATTAAGCGGTAGGAGGGTAGTTTGTATCTCTTTTATTGGACAAAAAGATACTGAGTTGTTTGGAGAAAATGTGCCTGACCCAAGGCTGATATTACGTGAGTGAAGTTCTGCTCAGCTTCTGCCATTTCAGATCATCATCATCATCATTTCAGCTGAAACACGTCCACTGCTGGACATAGGCCTCCCCCAAGCACCTCCACTACGACCGGTTCTATGCTTCTCGCATCCAAAGGGTTCCTGCGGCCTTCACAAGGCTGAATCAGATTCAGATTTCAGATGTCTGAATGAATATGTGCTAATAATGAAATCGCAGGCGTCTGTTAGAAAGTTACCAGCCAGTCGCTTATGTATAACTTAACATAAATATCGGATACCTTTTTCATATTTTTGTAAAAAAAAACTGCCTTTATTAGTTATCATATCCTATCTGCTCTGCCATTACCTGTATGACCTATGTCGAGAGAGGTGACTAAGTGATAATAAAATGCATTGCTGAACAAATCTGTCTGCTAAATAGACAAAATAATTATCTAAGTTCATCGTTGTGTTATTTTGTTTGACCAGAAATAGCAAGATTTTTATTAAATTTTGCTTTAGCGATTTATCGTTACCTATCTAAACCCCTAATGCTTATATGCTTCATATCGTTGTTGGTAGGTATTTGGTTAGCTTTGTCCATTTTTTCTGGTCTTCTTTCTAACCATAGGATCAAATAATTATTAAGTAGGTACCTACCTCAAAGAGAAGGGTTTGTGCAGATGTGAGGCGGAGAAGAGCGATGGTCTCGTAGGCCTGGGTCCCGGGGTCACTGGCCGAAGCGCCGGCGCAGGCGACGAAGCCTGAATGTTCTTGCGTAGTACCCGCCAATAACGTCTGGATAAGGAAGAGTTTAATGTAGGTCAACTAGTTGTTTAATAACGAAGACGGCTTGTTATTATTAATAATACACGTGTCCATGTTATTGGAGTGCTCTAATATACATACTTAGAATTCTTGAGTATTTATAAATTAGGCATACCTAAGGTTCACTTAGTAAAGATACGAAAAGTAGGTCTCTACTTAAGTATTCCTAAGACTAATAAAACAACCTTACTTCAAGTTATAACTGTAGGTAAGCACCCACCCACCGACTGTGTTTTCAAAGGTGCATCCACAACTAACTTTTGTAGAGCAAACGGTGCAACATGATAATTTTCTACAACTTTTAGCAATAACATAACAACACGCCTGTAGGTTAAGGCAGAGGAGTACCTACCTACCTACATATAGTACACTCACATTTTGCCAGTTATGTTTCAGCCCCATACTGTAATAGGTAGCGAGCCTATTGCCATCAACCAGGCACGCATCCAGACTCCGGGCTGAGAAATTCTTTAATGGACAAACACAGTGGCACTTTGCCCGGCCTGATAATCGAACTCAGGACCTCAGGCGCAGTAGTAGCGCTTGCGGCACTAGGCCAACTACGCAGTCAACTCTTAGTAAGTTTACTAGATAACTTTTTGTTCTCTTGTTGCCCAATAACACTTGCAAGCAGTAACTTCGGTATGGATGCACCTTAAAAGTTAAACACCCATTGTAAACACTCATAGCATAATCAACCTATAATGTTCCCACTGCTGGAACACAGGCCTCCTCTCTGTGAGAGGGAGTGGGCCGTAATCCACCACGCTGGCCCAGTGCGGGTTTCTAGATGTCACATAGGTACCTTCGAATTTTGGTTTTAGGACATACCTACCCGTTTCCTCAAGTTGTTTTCCTTCACTGTTTTGAGAGCAGTGATGATAAAATAATTTCCAAAAGTACCTAAAGCAGAGTTCAAACCTACAACTCGTAAGTCGCAGCTGTTTCTGGGCCACCACTGCTGAACACTCATATTAAATTAATTAAAATAAATAATAAAGCCACACGGTCGGAGCACGTGTCTCCTGCATGGACTGCATGTGAACGCGTCAAATATACGCATTTATAAATAGTCGCCGGTATAATGTTATGCGTCACATTGCATTTTGATAGGTAGGTAGGTACGTGAATCAGTCGAGAAAAGCTTGTAATGTAAACGGAAGATGTTCATATTATGTGAGCTAAATGTCAGTAGCGATGTTGTTATGTTTAAATGTATTATGCTTTGATAATTATCATGACTTGATAATTAGGTGTAGGTATGCAGTTTCTTTTGATCTTGTTCATTGTTTTTATTAGACATAAATCAATTAGGATCAACGTTTCACTAATTAATTATTGGTCCGATGATCACGTTATTCACATTGTCGAAATCCTCGATCTGGGTTATTGATTGGATTAGAGTAAGCAACAAATATCTACGTTCCTTTCGAAGACCTGTCAGTCGGAGTCTGCGACTTCAGCCAATTGCAGCCCAGGCATAACCAAATTCACACTTACTTAGGTAGGTATCCTATATCATCAAATAAACCGACCAGCCCATACACTTTCAAGTTCAGCCCCTTGCAACAGCTAGGGCAGTATTCTACCACGCAGGATTCGTCTACGAACTGGTGTAGGTACCATCGCGGACACTGGTGGTGGACCACTTTTCAACCTTATTACCTAGGGCATAAGGGTGAAAAGTGGTCGACCGCCAGTGTCCGCGATGGTACATACGTAGCTCCTTTTTTCTTGTTACTTACCTATAGATATACAAGGCAGCAGTCAGCATGGCCAGTAACAATGACAGCAGAACACAGAGGGCCACTAGTAAAGCTCTGTAGTGATACGGAGGTATGCAGATGCCGGCGGCGGAGACCACGGGCGAAGAGTCGCTCTCACCGTTCTCTTCGAGCAGCTCGTTGCGGTTGTCAAATACCTGGGGAAAAAATGGATGCTTTATTTGGTTTTGTTGAATCTTGGAATTTGCAATGTTATGAGCACGTGCCAGGTCCTGATTCCAAAAACCACATGTTGACCACTTTGCTGTTGTCAGTTTAATAAACCAGGGATCTCCAACTGATCTCCCCTCCCTCTCCCTCTCTCGGCCTAAAAAGGCCACTTTGGCAGAATCATGAAGCAATTCATATCACGCAATTCACCTGTTTGAAAGTTTCACACCTATATATCCCTGATGGGTTAGGCAGAGGTGTACCTACCTGTAGCATTTTACGAATCTCCATACAAAACTGTCATACAAATGAAATTGCGTGATATGAATTGTTTTATGATTCTGCGAAAGTGCCTGTTTAAGCCCCCTGTACTACGGATGTGGCACATCCCAAAATAGCAAAAATCAGGAGTATTGATCAAAGTCGGGAGTAAGGGATCTCTACTTTGACCAATACAGAGGTCAAAAACATATTAGGTACTAAGATATTGCCTGTGTTATAGATGTCACCTCAAGCGGTAGGTATAGGTAGGACGTAGGTACCAACATCAAGAATTCCGTTTTTTTTTGTGTGCATATCATTGTTTGAATTATTTCCCACCGTTTTTTTGTGACATCATAATTTACCGCTGCTATGCTGGTTTTTGTTTTCATGTGTTTTTTATGAAGCGGGTACAACAAATGGGTAAGTACTTACAAAGTTTAGTTACTATGCTATTGTTAATTAGCAACAGCATAGCTACCTATCAACAATGCTAATGGGTTGCTATGCTAGGTAGTTTGATAGCAATCGTGATTAAGCCCCCACTGAGAGGCTTGTATACCTACTTAACAAACAAACTTACCTAAGTAGATAAAAGGGCATTAGTCGTTACCTACTATTAATTGTTGGAACAAAAGATAAAGCTGATAATGAGTTAGTTCTAACATTAATTTTAGTGTTTTTGTTTTAATAGGTGATAAATAACATCGTACCTTTACATTATGTACTTCAATCCTTTGTATAGCCACTGAGCAGTTAATTACATAAAACGGATTCTTACGCGTAAAAGCATCAAGTCCAAAACTGACAAAACTATCATCAATTCCAAGTCCTTTAGGTACCTACCTCTTTAGCGCTGTTCTTTGTAGGTACCCATAAAACCGGGGATCGCAACTGTTTCTCCTAAACACAGGTTATTTTGTAACCCATCCAGGAGAACACTACGTCACCCACTAATACCTAACTACATTAAGAAACTTCATGCTTGTGCTTCATATAAGTATTACCTTACCATGTAATCTAGACCTAGTTGAACAATAAATCAAATCATATTATGATATTATTAAATAAAAGACATTGATACCATTTTTTTTTTCGAGATAATAATGCTTAGCTATTGATGGAATAGTGAGTGTACTGTCTAGAGTGAAATTGTAATGATAAACTAAACAAAAAATCTAGTTCCTTACCTCAATCATCTTCCGTACATGACTAGGAGTCTCGACCTCATCCTTCAGATATTTGTCCACCTTGGCCTCTTCATACGACACTTTGTACACAGTCCCTGCATTCTTCTCGTCCGGTTTCTCTGTCTTAGTGTCATTGCCGTCGTCGGATTTAGCTTCGGCTGTGTCATTGCCTTCTGCTCCAATTGTGGAGTTGACGTCCCTGCGACGCCTGCCAAAGGATGGCTCTGATCGTCCTGTGTGACTCGGACAGTAAGCCTGGAAATTAAAAAAATATGTCGTTACAAAATAAAACCCTGTTATAATAAAATCTTATCTAAACTAATCAATTCACTTCTCTAATTATTTACGAAATGCTTTACCTTCATACAAACATTTTCGTTTTTGTTTTGACAAAATAATTGGTCAATTTCATGGAATAATGATAAACATGGTGGTTTTCTTCGTAGCAATAAGAAATATGTACCTAGGTAAGTATATTAATAGCATCACAGTTTCAAACTTGATCGATTACAATAGGTAGTTTAGGTACATTCATCGCACAATTCACAACTTCCTTCTTATTACTATAAGAAGGAAGCCCTACCTACCCTGCCCTTGTACCTACTAGAAATCTAGAATGTTATGGATGATCTAACCCAGTAATCGGTTTCCTCATAACATCCGCAGTAATCCGATAAGAAGATGATAAACTTAGGTATCTATCTAATGAGTTTTTTTAACTGACTTCTTGTTATAACATGACTATTCATTAGCAACTTGTTGCATTAGGTATTTTTTCATCTGAACTAAGTATCCCTTTCTTAATTAAACCTTCCATTATGTTTTCCATGCTTTCTTATCATAGATCGCTTCAAACTTCCAGGCAGCTTACAGCGGTACTTGGATTACAGCTAATAATACCCTATTTCATTGAAAAACGAACGCAATATACCATTTGTTATTCACGTGATACATACAACTAGATAAGCAAGGTCAGGAGATCGTATAGACGAAGCAGCTAAATTGCATAAACAGCATCTATTATATGCATGCCCCATATCTTAAGATATAGTTATCTTAAGACGCGATAACCCCGGTTGGATGGAGCCTGATAGGTAATCATATTTTTTTACATGCATTGACGCAATTGAAAGCGTGGTCGTATACTGTTATTAAATAGGTTGATTAAGATAATAATGTGCATAACAACATGTCATGTCTAATCAGTAATCAGGTACATAATTGGTTTTCCACAGATTTTGTTACCTACAGTATAGCTAAGGCTTCATTGGTGATTCAACGGAGAGAGATGAAGATTGCGTGTAACCGAATCCCAACAATGATGTTTTTGAAACATAGGTGCCGTTGTTTAATAAACTTGCCGACTCTGCCAGAGCAATTTTGATGCTCAGACAATGCAATTTGAAAACTAACTGAATTCTTGTTTTAGAGAAATAGACATTTAGCATGCTCGTTCGATGTTTACGTTACAAGAGCCCTTTATTGGAACCAAAGAGATCTAAGATATTATAAATAATTTAATGTATTTGATTGGAACAAATTGTTCTAATAAAGAGTTGTTACTTCGCCCCATGTCGTAGTGAGTCAATTATCGACAAACTCACCTGACATGGGGCGAAGTAACAACTCTTTATTAGAACAATTTGTTCCAATCAAATACATTAAATTATTTATAATGTCTTAGATCTCTCGATGTATAACTAAGTATACACACATCTGCTTCGTTAACTGTCGTATCATTCTCGACGATTATCTCGTTATACTGAATTCGTGTTTTAATAGATCTCTTTGTGATGTAGCTCACCCGGGAAGTATTCTACCACCATAAGTACCTGTTCCTGCCTCCAAGCAGCGTTGCAATCTTTCGGCAGGGATAGATGCCGAAATGCCTAATTACAGTCTAAACATAATTGTTATTTATCTAATAATAATTAGCTTTTAACCCTTATGTATGTTAGCATCAGAGTTATTACGCAATGGGCATATCTAATATTTTTTTAAATGTTGTAATTGAAAAATAATTTAGAGGAATAGCGTTACTAATCATTATGGACTAATTAATTTACGAAAAATATTAATATTTATTGATATTTTTGATAAAGTACGATTGACCTTCTGTGCCCTTCAAATTACGTCACCTGCGACCGTACAGTTTAGTATCGTTACCTCAAAAATAAAATAAAAAGTAAGTGGCAAGTATTGTCTACAATCCGTCAGTGTCAAGTGTAAAATTATAATATGTCAAAAATATATTAAATTTAAACATTCCGACTTGCCTCTTATTCATCTCGTTTATTGTTTCAACAATCGACAATATTTAATATATCGGAAAAGCTATGGAATACGAAAAAAATGGAATGAAATGCTATGGAATGAAACATTTTAATAGATTGATACTTTGACACTTTGATAGGTGTGGATGACGTTGTGTTGACAGATTGATTTTTTTTATTTCTGTACTAGTGAGGCAACAGCACTTAATATTTAGTGCCACTGATGACGTAACCTACCTTAAAAAATTTAAACTTTTAAATATTTATAAAAAAATAACTATTGAGCCAACCATCAAAATATTCAAATCAGTTTCTCAAAATGCACTAAATTTTCAAAAAATAAAATAAAATCTAATGGTTAGAAATTTTGGACAATCCCCATTATGAATATTTTGTAAAACGTGCCAATCTCAAAAGTCCTTCAAGATACAGGATTTTCCTAGTTTGAAGGGCAGCTAGGGGTCTTCTCATCTGTAATAGCCATACCCATCCCTTATTGATGTTACCTAGGCTGTATTTAATAAATAATTACTTACTTAATTAAAAATAAGAGACGAAAATTGCACTGACATTGCAACATTGGCAATTCATCTACAACGCCTCTGGTATTGCACAAATCCTGAGGCGGCGCGGCGGTGACCATTACCATCTGGTGGGGTTACCATCCAATAACATCATCATCTGCGTAGCCTTTTCCCAACTATGTTGGAGTTGGCTTCCAGTCTAACCGGATGCAGCTGAATACCAGTATTTTACATAGAGCGACTGCTTATCTGACCTCCACACTCCAGTTACTGAGTAATACGATAGGTACCCCTTGGGACACTGGTTGTCAGACTTTCGAGCTTCTGACTACCAGTAACGATTGTCAAAGATCCATGAATGACAGCCGGGACCAACGGCTTAACGTGCTTTCCGAGGCACGGAGGGGTCTTGGTATGTAAAGATGGTCACCCATCCACAGAACAACCGCGGCAAGCATAGCTTACCCTGATCGATCGACCTGTGCGGCTGTTATTATTTAGCCACGGGCCCCACCATCCAATAACATATATATAAGAAAACTTAAATGCACTAACCGGCTGGCATCCATCGCGACACGTACGAACAGTAGCCTCAAATACTAAGAAATTAGATTCTGGTATTTTAAAAGCGTTGAATCTTGCTTCCAGCGAATCTCCGTTACGGCCTTTGTCTAATTCAGGGAACACATCGGGATCAACGGGGCATCTGGAAAACAGGAAAATGATATCACCTACAGGCTAGATCTATGAACGCGAGTGATTTAACTACCCACTGTCTAAACTATGGGACATCGACTCTTCAATAAAGATTAATGAAAGAACATGTAAAGGACACCATAGTAGGTACACGAGAAACGGATACATTATTTTCTCCAAAGTAAACACTGGACTGAAGAGCAAAGAAAATAATAAAAGGTGATCCACTTACCCAACCCGATCAATCAGCTGCACCGATCTTCCCGAATAAGGATCTCTAGCGATCACATTAGTAGCAAATATGTCCGTTGCGTAATTATATCCGTCTTGAGCTTCCAATCTAAACGTAAGAGGATCTCCAACAGCTATGGTAGTAGTCGGTCTGCCTTGGTACAGTATCATCAGACGGACCTTTGAGTTCAACGAGCTCTCTTCAGGCAGGTATTCGATGGGTATCGGGCTGCCAGACCTGTCGAATAAATCATACCCGAGACTACGGTTAGATTCGAAGATAAACTTTCTTAGTAGTTGTTACTGACTTTGAATGAATTTATCATCAAAAAAAAAAAAAAAAAATGTCAAAAGTAAACACCTTGTATTAAATAAACAGACAGATTCATTCAAAGTCGGCCGTTAGTAGCTGTTAGTGATAACAGCACTCAAAACCAACATTCAGCTAACTAAATAAACCATAATGTTAATGTCTACATTCCAGTAATTCCAGTAACAACAACATATAAAGGAAAATCTGGCAAAAACAAAAACACATCGCTTCGGAAAACCCAGAACTAATAATGATTCTACAACTCCCAAAATACACCACCAATAAAACAAAATGTTTCAGCGAAATATAAATAAAATATGTGTACGAAACACCCTGAAATAAACAATTATGTAAACTAATGGAATATGTAAAGGAAAATTTCAGAAGCGAACTCATGAAAACACGCAAAATCGGTTATAATGTTAATTTCAACGATTTGTGTCCATTTGATTTAAAGATTTTTCCCAAAATATCTTGGGCAGGCACTTTAGTTAAACGCTCTAATGATGCTAATCAAACGTCTCTCCATTGAATCTTTGGTGGAAGTAAAAAACAGTAGCCTTAATTATCAAATAGACACAAATTGGTTATTGATAACACAATTCTCACCCGGCGCCGATGTAATTGGACGTAACTACAGCCTCTGCGGGGCCCCTGAATAGGCAGGTCAGGTTGAACCGTTTGTCGCGAGAAGTTTGCACGTTGTCACTAAATTGAACCACTACGATGTTCGTCATTGTGTCTCCGTACTGGAAAACATACGTTTTTTTTTTATATTTCATATACAGGAGTCATTTATTTTGCATGTATTTCCAAACTATAAATTATAATCTTCAAAGAAATGAGGACCCAGAATGCAGAATTTATAAGACTTATTCATGAGAAAAATATTTACATTGCTGCGTTAAGCCAAGTTGAACGTCATGGATGCTTATGAAAAATGTAAAGATTACTAAAACCAAATTATCCGGATGTTCACCAATTTTAACACTTGAACACCAAACGCCCCCCCTAGCCGTAATAACAATAAAACTTCTATTGTGTCTCGTTCAGTGTACTAGTGTCCTTCTAGTGCACTTCAACCGATTAAAATAATAATGATGATCCCTAGTTACCAATATTCATAAATATACAAACCCGCTGTGTCCCACACTCAGGATACCCGTGAGCTCCTGTGATACGCAGTACATTTACTGCTCCGCCATTTCCGCGGAAGAAGCAACGATCATAAAAGCCGTAAGTATACATGCGACCGTAGAATCCTTCAGGGAGCCGAAGAGTGAATTCCATGCCATCTTCGTTGCATACTTGGGATACTGGAAGAACATATTGGTAACATATAAACACAAAAATCAACCGAGAATAACTTAAAGATCTCTCCTAGATTTGCTTCTGTTATTCTCTGATTTGATAGAACAGCATCATAGTAATCAGCCGATGAATAGTGTAAGATGATGGTCGCATGAGCAAGGGCTGGCATAAAGATAAGTTCATTTAAAAAATATATTTTTAAAGCTAAGTAGTTACACAGATCTTACCGTCCAAGCAATCATCAGCCATCCTGCCAAGAGCTCGTTCATAGAAATCATATTCGCTGGCAGTATTATCAAAATGCGCTGGATTAGCAGCGTCCAACTCCCGAGTGTCACGATCGCTCAGTTCACAATTATCGCGAGGTTCCCCTGCGTACGCGCCGTCCACGCCCCTGTCAACGAAATGCGGGTCAGTAATAATACTGTCGCTATATCTAGCATGGTTACATCACAACTTGTTTAGTTCAGTTACCGGTAGTTGAACGACCGGCAGATGAAGTCTCTGGCCTCTATGCATTCGCGTTGGCAATGCGCCAAGGATTGAGCAGTAGTGAATCGACGAACGTATCGCCTTTGCATTCGCTGTCTGCCAACTTGTCTGAAGCTGTCGTCTTCACATCGCGATCCTTGCCATGGTCTTTGTCCTACTGTAGGCCTGCCAAGAGGCCCGCCTATTCCGTTACCGGCAATTGGACCTCTGATCGGTCCCCCGATTGGGCCACCAATTGGACCGCCAACAGGTCCATTTATAGGACCGCCGAGACCGTTAATAGGTGGTCCGACAGGTCCTATTGGACCATCAGGCTCATATACAGGTCCTTCGCCATATGAAGGTCCTCCGCCACCATATACAGGTCCACCTAAACAGAAAACACAATTTAGAATAATTATTTCACAGTACTATAGTGGGCACTTTTATTATAAATGTTTAATACTTATGGGCCGTTCTACAGGTCCAGATGGTGGATAGGTTCCACGGTATCCATTAGGCCTCTCAATAGGTCGTCTTATGCCAAAAGTCGGTCTGGGCTCCACCGGATATCTGCTCAAATAATAAAAAATATGATATTTTTTACTAAATACAAATGCAAACAAACAAAGGAAATACACAGTATGTTTTTCCTTTGTTTACCTGTCTGTGCCAGGTCGAACCCCTCTGTCCGGGAAGCGCTCAGGTCCTGCATAGTCTGGTCCGTAATAGCCACCACGTCCGTAGCCTGCTGTAAAAACCCTCACTCATGTTATCAAGAACAATATTCATATTATTTCTTCTAACTACACACGTAAACAATATGGTCATGTGCTCACCAGGATATGATGATCCGGTCGGCGGATATTTGTTATACATATCCGGGTACCGGTCACCGCCCAGAGGTACCGGGTCTCGGTTCACTCCAACCGGGTACCTACTGAACGGGTACCGTCCCCAATCGTTAGTTTCTGGGTATCTATCTTGATCGAATCTTTCAGGATAGCGGCTTGGGATCCACCCCGGTCTGGATGGGTATCGCCCACTGCCTCGAATCGGGTATCTTTCTGGATATCTGTCTTGTGGATATCTTTCCGGGTAAACGTCGATGGGGTATCGGCTAACAGGATATCTGTCTACTGGATATCTTCCGATGTCGTTAGTAGTGGGATAGTCGTAGAGTGGGTATCGTCCGCCGTCAAGTGGGTAGCGATCACCACTGGGTAAGGGATATCTTCCGCTGCCTGAGGGGTATCTGTCTACTACAGGACCAACTCCCGGACCAACCCCAGGCGGATACCTATCTACTGCTTGCGGGTATCGATCAACGCCAGCGGGATATCGATCGACGCCAGCCGGGTAGCGGTCAAGGCCAGCTGGAAATCGTTCGGGACCAGCTGGATATCGGTCAGGACCAGATGGGTACCGATCAATACCAGGTGGGTAGCGATCGATACCGGGTGGGTATCTATCAGAGGGGTATCGGTCTGCAACGCCGGGGGGGTATCTGTCAGACGGGTAGCGGTCTGATCCGACGCCGGATGGGTATCGGTCGTCGGGGTAACGGTCGTCGGGGCCGGCCGGATACCGGTCGTCGGGGTACCGGTCCGGTCGACGGTCGCTGTACCGGTCATCGTCCGGGTACCGGTCGTCATCCGGATAGCGGTCTACGCCTGGCGGGTATCGGTCCCGGTCACCTCCGTTACTACCACCTTGAAATGAAAAGCTGAGATTAGTTTAAGAGTTTTTTTTACGTAGGTACAGCACGCGAACAAACATCTAACTATACTACTAGTACTACTAACTACTTGCTAACTAAAGTTTATAAATAACTAACAACGATTACCTTACAAGTTCAGCATGCTGATAACAAATCAATCCTAGAAATAACACAACAACATCTACTTACACCTACTTATATAATTTAATATTTCTATCTATCTACTCTAAACACAACGTTATATACTCACCTTACAACATAACATTTTGTCTACAAGCTACACAAAATAAGCTACAAATACTATCTACAACTTATCTACGATCTCCCATTAGAAATATTACTCCTGAACCCGATCATATAGGTATCTACTACATTTCATTTCCCCAGTGATTGTTGAAAGTTATCAGTCAAACATTATGTAAATAGTAGATACTAGGTACGGTTGGAATGATGATTCATAAAAAATCAACCACACATATTATGTGAATAGCAGTCGTGAGCTGGCCAATATTTAAAAACAGTGGTTTGACATATCGAATTGGAATTCGATGTTCTTTCTGGCCGTAAGAAATGTGATGTGATGCACCACACCAAAGCTCATGAGTTCGAACGTTCTTCACATATCATAATGATTCGCAATCGATAGTTCATAATACAATAGTAACATTAAACTTATAAAACAGACAATTTTTTTACGTTACCATAATATCATTTTGCACGATGCATTTAAGTTGTAACGTTCATCAATCACTGAGCCTCAACCCCGCTCCTGTCTATCATGCATCGAACCTGTGGAAGTGGCGGGGCGGCCCCCCCAATTGCCCTGTGAACCAGTCCCAGGACTCCCAGCTTCGGTCTCACCGGCAACTAGCTGATCTGAATGCCCAAACCATAGACGTCAATTTCATTTTTTATTTGTAATTTCAAGGAGCTTATTAAACTTACAAAGTCTTTATGGAGTAGAAGAATTTGAAAAATGTTGTGGGAAATATTTTTCAAGGACTATTTTAAAACCTAAATATTAGGTCCTTATCTATTAAATTGCCGATTTTTGATACTGGCTATTGCGGAGATCGATATATTTCATTCTATTTAGAATTCCAAATCCGAAATAATATTCAATTATAGCATGAAAATTTGGTTTTCACTGAAAGTATTAATTAGATAGTACCTACCTAAGTGAGTAAGATACTACAGAAAACCGTGTAACAGTTAAAATACTGCCATATCCAATTACGTAGGATAGGAAGCTTACATGACACCAGCCAGCGAAACACGACGCAGACACTTCGTGTATGTTAGTGTTAGTTTCTCCCTTACATGTATAGGAGGCCTGTGTCTCAGCAGTGAGAACATTATGATGGGATAACTATTTCTTTGGTAGTGTTAGTTAAGCCTTTTGTTTTTCAAAAAGTTCATTTGTTTTCAGCTGTTTGTTTTTTTTTGAATATCGCTGTTTACGAGTTCCGTCGTGGCACCAACCCAGCATAAACAGCACGAAATATTAACGACGTGTATGGACATGGTACCGCATCGCGCATGTGAACGCACGGTCCGTTTTTGGTTTGGAAATTTTGATCTCAACGGGCCCGACCGGAGACGAAAGACGATAACGATTAATTAAAAGTCATAGTGAAAGCAAATTCATCTCAAACCACGTTGGAAATTGCAGCAGCTTTCAACGGAAGTGATACATCGATACTGATTAATTTACGTCAAATTGGAAAGATAAAAAGGTCGGAAAGTGGGAACCGTATGAACTCACTGAACAACAACAACAAAATCGCGTCGACGCACCGCATCCCGGCCCGCCTCAAAATTATATGAGTTATGACTGGAAGTTTCCAGTCGTAACTCCTATAGTTTTGAATTTCCCTGTAAAAAGTTATCCAAATTCCGAATAAAAATGTAAATTAAATGGAATTTGGATAACTTTTTATAGGGAAAAAAATCAAATCAAACGAGGCGGTCAAGAACGCCTCTAAAGAGTTCATCGATTACTGTCCCCAGGATTTTTATAGCAGACCCATCAACGTACTTCCACTAAAATGGCAAAAGTGAATCTTCACCAATGGCCAATATTTCGATTAATAAAATATATAATTATCTTAAAAAAAAAAAAAAAAGATTTTTTCTATGTAAAACGCCAATTTCATAGGTAAGGACCTAATAGTAGCACCAAAAGTACAGGTCTAGTAAAACTGCATTTCAAGCTCCAAGTTTGGTTTCATTGTGCTTCCACAATATTTCAGACCACTAAATCATGAATTCATGATCAAGAACAGACAGAGAGCATGCTGTCATGTTAATGAACTACGTGTCGGCCACTTTTGTCGCCATTGCATCGCAAGTCAGAAATTTTGTATCTTGCCTGAAATCTACACTAATAAAGTAGATAAAGAAAATCTATTTGTGGACACAGTACCAATGTCGGTTGATTCTCAACTGCGTTGTTGAGGCAATTGTCTGGCTATTAAAGGATGTCAAGTATGTCATGAAAAAAACAATGCACATTGTGACGAAAAAAGAATTTGTGAACTTCGTGTCTCAAACAAAGCTCAGAACAACCACCTCTGAATTTGTGTTTATGATAAATTCAGCAATACATGAACATAATTCCAGTCAGGTGTGATGATTGAACTCCTAAAGAAATTGGCCACTTTCAAAATTATAATTGACTACGTATCTAAAAGATTAACAAGCACAATGCCCGCCCACTGGTAACCCTAATAGCGACTAATAATAACTTTACTACGCTGTGCTCAGTTCTATTAATCCCAATTTATACTGATACGTTGATTAGTTTCTTCCTTTCAGTCTTTCACAAGTGCAATACGTCATCTATCGTCTAAACATTCTCATGTGATGCGCAATTGTGCATGACCTAGATTTTCTAGGTTTACTATGCAGATTACTGCTAGTTTACGAGTAGGCTTTGCTTTGCTTTGTTGCTTACTTGAAATTTTGAAAGATATTAACATAATTTGTTCATGCATTTTCATGAAATGGAAGGTTGACGACATCCACTGCTTTAATTATTTTTGTGCATAAACTGAACATGACTCAAAAAGATACAAAATTTACCGTTGGATCTGAAATTATTTCATTGAATGTCTCCAAACAATCGCAATTCATTCGTTGTCGTTTTTTTTTTTGTAAATTCTAACGACTAACCATCAACAAAGAACCCAAACGATACTCACGCATCAAATTTTCATAATAATCGAAATCGGGATCGTAAAGCAGTCGCATGCCATCCTTCTGATTATATCTGCTCAGTCGGCATGTCCTGGCTCGGTCGCTGTACACCGCCGACCTGCGACAAACAACAATGCTCAATGTTGCTGAATGTTGTTGAATTGCCCACACGCACGCAATCGGACAACGAACTTGTCACACCTTATCTCAGCATGTACTTATGACACACAAAGCTAAACAGATAAATGGACTGTTTTTCGTTTTCCGAAACCCAAAAGATATGACTTTGTTTTTATAGGTCAGATTTTGTTATGATTGGTTATCTTCGCTCTCTGGGAGTTTATTATCGATAGAGCTGACGTTATTGATGTTTTTAGAATAGATAAATAAGGCATACTCGAAATTATGTGCTACTTATTTATTTTATTTTTACAGTCAACAGTTGGAATGTTGGGACAATATCGGTTCTAGTTACAAAACGGCCTTTTACGGTCGAGAAGTTATGTAAATATATGGACGTCAATTGAAAAGAGATGACATGCGCATTTCGAAATCGTGGTCAAACGGCACAGTGACATGATTCGGTACATTACCTGCATTGGAAGCTGGTCTGCCTCAAACATTCGTCCAAACACTCGCTAAGCGAGCGGCCGGTGATCTCTGAGTGGAACTCTCCGGTGATACGGCTGTTCCGGTACCTCTGGAAGGCCGTGTCCGGCCGGCGTCCGGGCGAAAACAGGTGTGACGTCACGCTGTTGTCCGGGTACTCCGTGCCGCGAGCTGTCACCCGATGAGAGACTGATCATAATCGTGAGAAAAACCTTAATGTGGTTTCATGCATCGTTAATTCAGGAATTTTAGAATGTTAATTGCCAAGCATTGAACGCTCGAAAAAAGCGTGTTAAATTGATACCAAATAGGTACACACAGCTGTTATCATAGGCAAACAAACGATCACGATAATACTCACGATTGTCCAGACAGACAAGGTCGTAGAAGTGATGGGTGGGAGATGCGCTGACAGTCACGTCGTCTTTTTGTGAAACCGAGTCTTCTTCGGACAGAACGCACTGTCGAGTCATAACGTCATGCTCGATGGAGCGACAGAAATATCTAGAAAAAATATCGTATGCATGTAAGACAGTCTAAGTCAAACTCAATAGAAAGTAAAATAAAACTGCGACTTACTTTTCTGCCCGAACACACATTGCCTGGCATTCATCGAGAGTCATGTTCGAAAAAACATCAGCTTCGAACGGTCCTCCAAGACGCTTATTTTCTTCTTTGATGAAAACTGCTAACCCATCGCAGCGACGTTCAGCTATAAAAACGTCATAGAAAATTAAAGAGATGACCCCTGATTAGAACCTCCCGGAACAACGCGGAAACACTTGTAAATTAAGCTTACCGTTCAGGCAAGTATTTTCCAAATAATCAGCGTTATGGTCATCTTCCAACAACTCTGGATGTGTCCTCCTAGTAAATCTACTCAAAGAACAAGTCCTCAATGCAGAATCAAACGTAGCAGAACGGCATACAAAGCTGAACTCTCCCAGGCATTTATCTTCACATTCCGTCCGGTTAGCAACCATTATTTCCTTGAGATCCGAAGGTGGAAGCTTGAGCCGTTTACGAGCGTGGCGTTCGAAAACATACCGGCGTGATGGGCATTCACGCTCCGGACGATTTGCTAAAACAACATGACAATGACTATTGTATAGACAGGAAGAAATAACGATATAACAACGCAATTGATAAATGTATGATACTTACACGTAAGACAGATTTCATTAAAGTGGACGCTATTCGGTACGATCATAAGGGTTCCAATGCCTTCGGGTGCGGCCTGTTCCCGCGTCAAATAGCAAGTAGACTCCTCATATTCTGGTTCAGGACTGAAGGCAGCTATGCGTGCTCCAGGTTGGAAGTCTATGGAATTGCAAGTCCGAACGAGACTGTTTCCAGAGCGATCACGCAAGCATAGGTCCTGGCATTTCTCCAAGACACGAAAAGGTGGCGCCGTCTCGCGTACCTATGTCAATGAGAAATGAATACTTAATGCAAACTTAACGATGTTTCTAAGACCGTTTTAATTCGTTACACAAAATCTACGATATATTTGTCAACATCAACATAATTATGAATGCATTAGGTAGCTACTTACATATTTGATAAACAAATGTTACGTGTACGATCGGACGATCGACTAACTTAGCCTTGAAGAGTTTAAAGCAAATAATCAATTTCAAGGTCCTATTAACCACATATTTTGTAGTTCAGTTTGTTTTTATACTTACAACGTCATCGTCGAATCCATGTAGCTGTTGGTTCGGTAGTCTCTCATACATAACTCGTCCCATTCCCTGGTTGCATGTCGTTTGAGCTGAGGACAATGCAGTTTATTTTTAGAACACGCTTCAACATCATGCGTATGTTGGTCTAAGTTTATAAACAGGGAGTTAATGTTATCTACTGTTATATACTCGTCTACTAGCCGCGTACATATAATATTGATTAGCATTGTGTTTAATTATAATTATGTACCTACATTGATTTAACGTCGGTTTTGACTGTTGGCGGGTTATTTCATTACAGCACTTAGAAGTTTAGAACACTGAGATTGTCTTTGTATGTGTGTGCATTCTTTTCCAGGGTAATTTCATATTTTTTTATTTACTTAAACAGATGATTCTAATCAGTATATTTCATTATTCGTCTTGACGAGACTATCGATTGATTCTTCCGTGTTTATTGTTTATTATTCAGGAATATTTGAAGTAACTGATTACAGATACGACGGTAACGGTATGCGGAAGAGGAAATCATTGATGAGTGTTTCTAGTTCATCTTACCATTAGCCATGGTGAGCATAGTGAGCGCAGTGAAGGCGTGCATGACACTCGCCCCCCGGGGCTTCATCTTCTATCTTTGTAGGCCTACCACGTCACCGACCACACATATGGTCACCTGAATAAAAAACATTAATAGTAGAATTATTTGTGTATTAGGATTCAACACTCCCTTTAGTGATCAGTCTTAATTATCAAAGTCGTTATGAATGTGTCGTACGTCATCATCTTACAACACGTAGGTAGATACGTCAATAAAATTCATATTTTGGTATTTACAGAAAAAATCTATTGTCTTGACAGATAATACAGAGATCTAGGAAATAGGAATCCCGTACCCTGCATTAGGTACCTATATCCTGTGTTAATTTCATACAGTTTACTAATACATATCTACGTCGTAGGAAAGTAGACGGTACCAAAAACAGTACCTACTGTTCCTCCATACTGTTTTGACGAAAAATAATTCTTAAGAAATTAGATTTCATTCTACTTTTTTTTTAATCTTATGCCTACAATCATCATTATGACTGCGAATACTGTGTACGGTTAACCGCAAGACTTAACAGCATAATAAACAGTGACTAACGGCTTCATTGTTGAGCCAAAACAATTCGCATGCGTCCAACATGACCATTCATTTAGTCATTCGGAAGCCAATCATCATTTCGCAAACCGATAATCGCTTGACATGAAACCATCATGAGACAATCGAGAGCAAGGTTGAACAGAACAAATATATTAGGTATATCGAGAGCAAAAGGTTCATCGTTTACTATATAGGTAATTACGGCCTTCAGAAGGAAATTATGGTGGTCATCTACATGGGGCCGTGCGTATGATGATTGCAGTGCATATAGGTTTAAAATTATGATGTTTCTGCACGTAAATAGGGTCTGTGTGTATCGTTGTACGTGTGGTTGCAGGTATGTCGATAAGTGCTGACTGGCGCCCATTTTATTTGGATGATGATTGGAGTTTGAGTCTGTGAAGTGTCTTGTTACTGACTGTTGTTGTCAAAGTAATCTAGGCTGATTTCGTTTTCTTTAGTAATTCCATTATCCAAAATACCATCTTGTGAATGAGAAACTTCTCTCGATATATTGTATTTTCTCGTAAGAGTAATAACAATTTATCCTTTCCATGGTCACCTCTTACGATATGTACATTTATCACAAAAAAAAACATACATATCACATACAAAAAAACAAAGACGTCTATTTGAAATCTAGACAAAGTAGGTACCTATAGGATAACAATGATGCTATTTGTAGAAACAAAGACAAAACATTTGCTCAATATCTCAACTGAGCAAATATTTTTTCATCACAACAACATGTTTTCAACTAACATATTATTATCAAATTATCGATTCTGACCGCAATATCTATGACCGCCTATGTGGTTTTGCATGCATCAATATTTATCACTTTTTTATTGATCTGACACGGATTTCTAACGGATCCAGTACACAATAATGTATAGAAACAACGCTTTAACGTTCAATCCCCCTTTTGGATTCAAGATATCCATCAATACCTACGACGCAAACATCATATTTCAATGTTTTGTGTACCGTAGAAGAACATAGATTTCGTAAAAACTTGTTTGGCGTTTGACAGTAAACCCGTTGTGAGACATCGGAAAAACATTAGTGTAAGTACCTACCTATTAATTATTATCTTGCAAGTTATGAAGGGCTTTAATGGGAACATTCGCCATCGCAGTATCTCGTAATTATGTCGCTGTTGATGATAGGTAAACTCATTCATATTTCCAATTTTCAGTGGTTATCAACAGCCCTAACAAGCATAAACCCAATACAGTTGTCGAACAATGCAGGCTTATTTACAACATTCGCAACTATCGGAGCACGAAGTGTTGGGCTATAACTAGTCATATACAAAACCCATGCATCACTACTCTTGTCTCTTTGTGCTATAACAGTACTGTTCGCTTTATCGATGGCAAACATATTGAAATGGATACTGACATCGACACCGTTATTTTGCGCACACCCGTGAAATAGATGCAATTAATTGTACCTATTCATATAATATGTTGCAAAATATTTCAATTGTATGTTTTTACAGGGAATTTTATGTTTGGCCTGTTTTTAGTGTTGTGCTCTATTTGGGTTAATGTCAGTCTCGGCAACACAGTGTCCCATATCGTTTTTCATAGGTGTGGCAAGCGTCTGGGCAGCAACGTCCTCATATTGATACGCTATATCAACATACGCAGTGTGTTGATCTTTCACGAATATTCCTTTCTCAGTTGTTACTCGTATAATTTACTAATAATTATTAGTCTTTGTTTTCTTGAGCATTGTGTACCAAAAAACGAATAAAATTCGGATAACAGATTATTGCTAATTTTAAGTAAGTAGGTAATACTTTTGCTGCACAAATGCAAAAATGGAGGGCTTGTGTTCGCCTTGCCTTTTTCGGAAGGGTAGAACAATTATTATTGAGGAATAACAATGAAATTAATTATTCAAACAATTTCATTGTTATTCCTCATTTGTTGCAGTTATTATTAGACACATTATGAAATAGTGACACAAGGTATGTAAACAAATTAACTACCTACATAATTGTCTAGACAATGTACACAATACATTAATCAATACTATTGTTTTGCTTGCACTTAATTGGAACAAGAATATCAGTTTCCTACACTTTTTCCTTCCTGTACCAGAGGTAATTAATGAGTACCTACCTAGGTAATAATTTCATGTGTTATGCGAATGAAAACAATGTTAACAATACCACATCCATTAGTTTTGAGCAAAAACAAGATAAGCAGGTGTTTCAACTGCGCAGTAGCTCCATCATCATCGATGTTGTTTTGCAAAGAGAGGTTGAAATCCAGTGCGATTAGGACCATATCCACATGTCAGACGAGTTTAAGAACGGAAGAAGAAGATCGCGGAAGTTTATTACTCTCAATAATATAGAAACGCAAATCGGGGTGTACTGTAAAGTGCTTATCGTTCACCCGACTTCACTCACGCTTTCTCTCGTAAATCTGCGCAGTACAAGCCCCCTGAATTCGCTAGTAGCTATCAAATGTAGGTAGTATAGGTACAATCTGCCAGCTAGTACTAGCAATATAATGAACCTCGAATCTACATGACAATGCCGGGCCGAAGGTTTGGACTATGAAAATTTTGGTGTTTCCAAAAAATTGTGCCGATGGAAAGCGGATGCCGGCGTCCGGTTCATTGTGTTCCGACCGATGTCCTCGCCGGGCCAATTGGCCAAATGACGTAGCATCCAAATTTTGATACAGTTATCTTTACCATGAAATCACTGTCTGGCTGTTTGCAGAATAGGATCGATGGATTTTGAATAGATTTGTCCTTTTGTTAGAGTTATTTGGCGTAATTTTGTACTTTTACCGATAGGTTCATGTATGGTTGTGAATCACACAAAACTTCTATTTTCAGGTAGCATCAATAGCTAACTGGTTTATAACATTAGGCATGTTCTTGTTTAAATATTTTTTCCAAACTTCATTGACCTACGAGTATGTTGGCATGGGCCTAAACTAATCCTTGAGGTACTCCGTTTATCTTATGATACTGGACTGGGTTTAATAAGTTTTTCTGTCAACGTACCGTGATTCACGGAGTCAAATATCTTACAAAAGGTCACAAAACGGTTTTAAGCTTGAACTTATAACACGTCCTGATGTTATACGTCTCCCATCACATTCTTTGACCCTAAAAACCCACAATAACGAACATTATAATATAATAGATAAGCAATTAACCTATTTTAGTGAAAGTCCAATGCTTTGTTCGTAAACGATTCCTCAAATTCAAAGCGTACAATGAGGGACGATCACTGATCAAATAGTACACTTTTCACGGAAACCAATGACGCGCAACGAAATGGTGTGAAAAATGTTCGAGTTACCATTGAAGGGCCTGGCATGGGCTAGGCTGGGTTAGGATGGGTTCGTGGGAAACTGTGACGCAAGAGCTTGTAACATGGAGACAGCTTTCTGGATTATAAATCCCACATTTCGGAATAGGAAACTGGGTATCTATAAAAAAAAAATATAAAAGTGGAGAACACCTAGCCACAACTAGGTTTATTTGGCGTTTTTTCGTGGGAAAAATTCCGCTCTTTGTCTGCTTTTAAGGCTGAAAAGGATGACACTAAAACGTTTTTAACCAAAAAATAATAATGTCTGCCGCATTACTGTGTAGCTATCTACCTGATTTTTAGTTGTACGAGTATGTTTATTTTCAAGTATTTTGCCAGTCTTGTGCAATTTCATATTATTATGTGGCCTGAATTTTCACACAAATTGTAGTTTCGGGTTTTCCCCTGGTCTTATTTATAAGTAGATACTTATTAAAAATACATTCTGATTAGTTACTATCGTCTAGAGTATTATATTATTATCTATGCTATCGCATTGTTTGCTTTCATCAACCAAGTATGTTAAGATATCCCTAAAAACTTAAAAGTCTTTTTGGGTTTGCGACAGTGACTGCTCTTGAATATCTCAGCAAGGAATTCAATATATTATTATCTTTATTTCTACTAAGTGGCTACAGGCACTAGGCACTGTAGCTGTACAAGGTCACAGGGACATCGACGAACAACCTGTTACATTGGATTTAAAAAAAAATTGCTTATCCATACCGCTGCGTACCGCGCATAGACTCAGGTCTACTAGACTAGGTCACTTTTGTAGGAAAGTTTCATTCAGAATCATGTACTGAATTCATGGAAACTGTTTGTGCGTGATGTCCGTGCCACCCTGTATATAGATCCATCTTGTTCGGAGGAGTTGGCAAAGGAAAGACCTGTTTAAAGGCGTTTAGTAAAATGAAATGTTTATGACCACGTCAAGGGTAAGCCACCGTCGAACATTCAATACTATTACCAAAATGGCATTCTAACGTATCCGTATTTTGCACGTAGTTTCATTGCAAAAATAGAGTACGAGTGCTACTAAAGAGCGCACGCTCGTTACCCATAGCTGTCAAAAAGCAGAAATAGTCACCGTAGCCGAAATCGGCATGGAAAAAATAATATATTACGTGTTCAGTTCTTTTTTTGGATTCTGTTTTTGGAATGAAGATAGATCATGTTCTATGTATAGGTTTTCAAACTGGCGAACGGCGAGACAGTTTTAAATCGAAGATCGAGAAATACAGCTGCATTATCATTTCCAAATGTGAAAAGTGAACCCGGAGCATCAGTTTGCTTTTTAAAGTTTAAATCACATACCTAGTTGATAATATGTTTTATAAAAATATTTAAATTTTTAAGTAGGTATTTCAAAGAAATAAAGGAGATAATAATTCCTAGATCCGAATATAGTGAAAACAAGACAGCTTGCGTATATCAACCTATAAAATCTATCTCGTGGGTTTTAACTAGTTGTCCTTGTTCAGTTGTTGACTTGCCTAGCAGTCTAGACTCGATGTCTTGCCTACTATATGTAGTCTCTATAAGTATGTTAGAGGTTGCCTCGTTTGCCTCACGTGTCCCACCACGCCTTAGCATTATTAGCTAAGCCACAGATAATATTGGCTAAGCGACAGAAGTTTGCATACACATCCACTTAAAATGGAAAAAAACAGGACGATGTTGTTGATAGTTTTTTTATACATAGCTGGTTCTCACTTGTAAGTTTTGATGGCAACAAATGTTTGTACCTGTTTCTATTCTTGTTATTTGAGACATGTTCCTACTTCTAGATGAAAGAAAAGACTAAAATCATAAATCATCCTCTCCTTTAAAAGGATTGTGGACTCCGCGCCACGCATATCGAAAGTGACGCACCGTACCGATCTATTGTGCGTGATTGACGATTGACGCTATCGTTTCACGTAATGGCGGCTAGTCGGCATACTATGATGTAAATGTGAGCGTGAGGCGTGTTTGTACAAGCGGTCCCGGTATACTTACTTTGCTTCACTTTCGATATGCGTGGCGCGGAGTCCATCTTTTTTTATAAGTCTATGGCAACATGTTACATTGTAAACGCGGCTACAAATCAAGCTATACATAACCAGTATAAGCTGACTTCTGATTGTATGAAAAACCTATACAATGCGAGGTCAGCTAAAACTGGAAATGTATCAGCTTGATGTGTAGCCGCGTGTACCTCAGGATACAGATAATGCGCCAATCCTGCTTGCTCTGGCGATCAATAAAATTCAATCCTTCCCTTATCTTTCCGATCAATATGAAGCTATAACTCCAAATGCTTTCCCATTCCCGTGTAACAGTTACGGTGACCCAGTTTATCAACTAAATCACTTTTGTTGGGAGCATTCCGGAAAAGGTAGCAGAAAAAAAAAACAATTCATAATATTGGAATTTTTAAAATACAATAATAACATTGTCAAATTCCTTCTCTGGACTAAGTGAATAAGTTAAGCTGTTACATTAGGAATGAATTGAACCGTGATGTTGAATCTATTTCTGCAGTACGTTCTTTGCAAGTATTTATTTCTTGTCTTCTTTTAACTATCGCTTAGTCAACTCAGATTATTTGAGCAGGAATCAAAATAGATTTAAGAACAAACAGACTACTTTCATTTTCTCATCGAGACCATCAATTAACGTTTTATTCTTCATTGTCTGATCTGTTAGCATAATTGAGTACCAAATTCGCGCTTTATATCGGCTCCTAAGTTTTTGGGGATCACCTTGAACCACAATCTACAAGTTGCCTACAAAAAACCTACAGTACTTAAATTCTCACGTGACTTTAGGTGTTCTTTATCTTGCTACTGTAGAACATCGTCAGTCCACTTCATAGTGATCACGCGTGTATCATTCACATCACGGACTGACATCATCATACATCACACTAACTTTAACTATTTGTAGCACTTCGTTTTTGTAAAGATAACATATATTATATATCCGATAATATTTACAACTGTAGATATCATAACAAAAATACCTATATAATCGCCAAGGGAACTGTCCATTTAAAAATAAATAGACACTTATCTCAACCTTCTACCGTGTCTTGAATCACTTTGTGGCCGTGACACACAAGTGATTAACCAAAAATCCGAAGCCATGTGACAATTATACCAACTTAGCCCCCGTGGAGGATTACGGTCTATTCCCTCTCACCGAGAGGAGGCCGGTGTCCCAGCAGTGGGAACATTATAGCCTGATTATGCCTGATGTCACATAAGAGAGAGAGGCACAGACTTTTTGGGTGTACCTACCTATTATTATAAAACATCTGGTACACTTTGTGATCACTGTTGTAAGTTCGGTTAGTTTTACCCATTTCGATATCCAATGAAACATGTATGATTTTAGGTATCTCTCATTCTAAGCGTTCAACTTATTTCTAACTGGTCGTAATACGGTTGAGCACAAGGTAACGAATGCATTTAAATGGTATACGTAAGTTACCATCTGCTGAAATTTCCTTAAAATGGTCGTTCCTTGTCCACTCCATTCTGACATGAATCATCACCTTTATTACGAAACAGCCTACTTTCACGGTTTAACAAACTATTTAAATCTAAGGAAAAAAATGCTAATAATTACAACGACTGTTCCTTCCAATGCACGTGCGGGGCATGCTCGGTGTTGCATAATACGGTCACACAACACTGAGCGGGCGCCGCCCTAAGCTCCCATGTTTTTGTTATTATTCGTTAAATATTTATTCTATTATTGTTTCAATGTTTGTGAATGAAACTACTGGAGGGCTTGAACGATATTGACGAACAGAAGATTTTAACATAGAAACTGGATCCTGGACAAACTAAGTATTTAGAATAAAGAATTACCTATCAAAAAAAGTTATAAATATAAAATCGTCAAATAAGTAATAATTTAAGTTTCAGAATATTTGGTCTCATAGTTTGCCTTACAAACGTGAAAGTATAATTAAAATACCAAATACCAACCGACTAAGATAAAATAATCCGCAACTTCTGTAAACGAAACTTGTTTGCTCTTGAAATTATGCAAAGTTTACTTTACTTTCACATACGTACATAGTACACAGATACATAGTACGTTACGAAATGAATAAACCCTAAAACATCTTCAACACACAAAAAATTGTCTACGAAGTTACGAGCTACGCGCTACGCCGAGACGGGGAACTTACTTGAGCTTTTCCGTCAAGGCGTCCTCTACGAGACGTAGCACCGCGTCGTAGCACTTCAGTCTTCACTCACAAAGTCCAAGCAATCACGCTACACACGGTCGATTAGTGTCCCCAACACACAGGATCACAGCACGGGCTAACCACTGGACAGCCAAAACCAAATTGTGGCCATTTCTACTCCATAATTCAGTTAAATCACATAAAGGGGGGGACGACAATGGGAGAGCATCGATGTGAGCGAATCACACCATCGCTACGCATCGCTAATTTTCCATAAAGATCCGAGTTTACTGGTACTGGTGTCCGAACAAATATCATTACACTTAGTAGACATGCGTGGACCATTGTTATACTAACAAATTCAGTGCGAGCGACCTGTGTGGTCATTATAACTTATACCTATGCACGAAGGTGCGCCCGTCTAACCACCAACATAGCATAAGTATATATTCGATAGACATAACATTCCACATAGTAGGCTCGATAACTACAAACAATGCTAATTTAAGAATGCTGACCAGAAACTTACCAACACGTCGTGTCTCTTTTCGTAGACGCGTAGCGTAGACCTCGCAGACTCGTAGCACCTCGTAGCAAATCGCCCAAAGGGTGAAATTGGGATTTGTATGAGATCTCATTAAACTTAACAAGCACACATTCAGTGACCCCAAAGAGTGCGCTTTTCCGGAAGCCACGTACAATGGCATGAGTCGCCGGCGACGGCGCGGGCGCTCGCCATCCAATATGGCGGTGACGGTTCGCGCCATCCGCCATTACGTGTCAGCCATCAAATGTCCTCCATGAAGATTTTAATCTGTAACAAATAAACTAAAGAATGTTTGTCTGTGATTACATTCGAAGAAAAAATGTTAATCTTTGAAACAATACTTTGTACTAGTTGACTAGTTGAACATTACCATCAGTCCGTATATTAACAACTAGCTTCGCGCCCGCGGCTTCGCCAGCGAGGTATGTCAATAAAAACTATCCTATGTCCTTCCCCGAGATGCAATCTATCTCTCTGCCAAATTTTATCGAAATCCGTTCAGTGGTTTAGGCGTGAAAAGGTAACATACAGACAGACAGACAGACAGACAGAGTTACTTTCGAATTTATAATATTAGTATGGATATGGATGAAGTGCCTCTGACCATGTGGCCCCCATAGATCACCAATATGAACGCTTGACCAATCCTTTATGCACCAAGCTTAGCAGGGGGTTCCCATAACTAATACCTGCTTAGACACAGAAAATTTAAATTCGATTGCGCCGGTTTACCGATTACTTCGGTAGCAAACTCTTAGCAATCTAAAAGATTTGCATAGAATGGCGCTAGAAAGGTAATAACTATTTAATAACGGTAAAAATAGTAGCCCACCGGTATCGGGAATAGGGTCCAAGTGACCGGCGGTCAGGGCTCCAGAGAGAGGAACCTCCTAACAATGCGGGCCGTGTCCAGAAGTACTGTTTTCTGAATCAAGCCCGTGATCCAGCTGCCCAACGAGAGCCTCCTTAGGTGTTGGTCGAGGCTATTAACCCATTGGCTGTCACGACTATCGGCACAATGATGGCTGAGTCAACATCCTTACAAAAATTGCATCATCTCCTTACGTACTTTTAATGTAATAATGTTAAAGTCAAGTGACTGACGAGTAGCTAACGGCAAGGGCAACCTCTTAAATAAGATTTGGAAGGCGGACCGAGTTTCAAGCTGGAGTGAATAAGTTGTGAGTTGATAGGCTCATTAAATCTTTTGTGGTTTTTTTTTTTCATCTTATGTCATCATCTGCCTAGCCTTTTCCCAACTATGTTGGGGTCGGCTTCCAGTCTAACCGGATGCAGCTGAATGCCAGTATTTTACATGGAGCGACTGCCTATCTGACCTCCACAACCCAGTTACTGGGTAATACGATACCCCTTGGTAAGACTGGTTGTCAGACTTTCGGGCTTCTGACTACCCGTAACGACTGTCAAAGATCCACGAATGACAGCCGGGACCAACGGCTTAACGTGCTTTCCGAGGCACGGAGGGGTCTCGATATGTAAAGATGGTCACTCATCCACAGACCAACCGCGGCAAGCGTAGCTTAACCTGATCGATTGACCTGTGCGGCTGTTATTATTTAGCCACGGGCCCTCATCCTTTTTTCATCTTATTAGTAAGTTTTTTATTCCGGTTCATCACAATGTCAATTAACGGTATTTCAACATGCTCTTTCAGATCAACCTACCGATACCGGTTTGTTAATGTCGATACCGTTATTATCATGTGTCGAATACAGTCGTTTATACACTACATTTAGTTCCTATGAACCCCAGGCCGTTTAATTTTCTGCTTATATTTACAATACAATCGATATTTTAACTTTAATTAGTTTTGACCTTTAATCTTTGAAACCACCAAAAGATCCTCCATAATTTTTCAACACATAGGTATACTTACAAGCGAACAAAACCGCAGTCCCTCACTAGTCAATGCGAATTAATTACAATATTGTTTTACACCATGACCTTGAATGCGGACGCACGGTCATCACTCATCATCGCTGATCCAAAATAATGATTACCGGTCGCCATGATGGTTCACAGGATTTACAAAATGGCCACGATAATGGTGGGCGGATTCGCCTCCGTGTTTTAATATTATCAACAATGTCAATCCTGGGAATACGTTATCTTAGTTAATCTGTACAAGAACTCCGTGCAATATATATTTTTGTAAATTACTGGATGACGTAAGCAAGTTCATTTTTAATAGGTAGTAGGTACTTATATAAGTTGGCATTTATTTTTTGGTTTGTCCTTTCTTAGTAAAAACACCATAAGGTATGACAATGCGTTGTTATGTAGTAACTTCTCAATATATAGGTACGTAGGTACTTTATAGGACATTTTATCCTAGACTAGCTGCGCTCCGCGGTATCACCTGCATAAATGTCGATCCCGTCACCCGTGGGAATATAGGTATAAAAAGTATCCTATGTCCTATAATCCAGGTCATGGTCTACCCATGTGCCAAATTTCATTCAAAGCCGTTCCGCCGTTTTACCGCAACAAACAAACATACTACAATCAAATCTTTTCTCTTTATAATATTAAGTTTAGAAGACTAGGAGGTACCTACTATCTATTGTCAATAAAAGCTAAAATCACGTACAAGTTATTAGGTACTACAAATAGCATGCCTGAACAAAAAAATATAATAGGTTAGTGAAGTTAGTCTGTGAAGAATGAAACCCTTTTTTTGTGGAACCGGGAAACTATGAAAACCACATTAAAAATAACATTGCTTTGTACTGAGACAAATTGGATTTGCACCAATAAACACAATAAATATAGGCAAAAAGTAGTTAAAAATAGGCTATAAGTACCGTGCTTATTAAAATAACACAGTATCCGCTAACGTTAACGATAAGAAGTTAAACATTTTTGAGTTTTATATCAAAGAGATAGAAGAATATCTAGTTTCATATCATTTGCGTAGGTAATTGTGACAACATGGTATTTTAAGTTAGTTTTGTTTTCAGATATTTACGGCGTGTTATATGTAGGTATCTTCATACAAAAACATGAAAGACCAAGTTCTACAAATGCTTAGAATGAATAATGCCACACTGTGTGACTGATTAACACTACTAGGACATTGAAGACTAGCGTTTCGTATGTGCCCATGTAGGTTGGGTCGTGGGGACTTAAAATATTTTGATTTGATTTGATTACACTATACAAATTAAAAAAAGAACAATAGAACATAAATAATAGAACCATTTCATTCATTTGTTTACCTCCTCGATTCCACTCGTCGATTAATCTTTACATAGAGAATCGATTTGAAGCCATCGTTAAACGAGATTCAGAGTCACCTAATATGTTATCAAGATAAATATATCTATTGATTCATTTACATGGGTCAATGGCTGAAAATATTATAGGCTGAGAAATGTACTAACCATGAAAAATTTTCCCGAGTCACCTAGGTGTTGGTGTGGAAACACACCTGCATGACTCCAAAATCGTAGCAGACTTTTGAATCTATGGTTCCAATAGGAAATGTTATTTTGACATGGTTTTATTATCTTCAGTGTGGGCCTTTATCCTCTGTTTTACATAATACTTACATCGAGGTAATAATTAGTCATGGAGTCATGTGTTTGCTTTTCCTTAGTGCAAGATGAAATACAAATTTAGGGAAAAAGGAAGTAGATACTAGATATTATCTGCGTGGATGTCTGATGTTTCCTACATCCTCTGTAGGAAACATCAAAAACCCTAAGATGTGATAAAAAAGTTATTTTCAATCAGTGTTTAATTTGTCTTTCATGCTTAGACATTCGAAAAAACTACTGTAACCGATGATTTAGATATTGTTACCTACTTGTTTTTACCGTCTGCAATATTACCTATGTTTCTCCGTTGTACCAACACCGCACCGTACGTTACCATTTTTTTACTTTTTGTTACGCTCTATTGTTACTTTTTTTGCTAGCAGTACTACCTACCTGTTGCAAGTTTCTTGAATAAAGCAATATTCTAGAATCTTCGAAAATAGTTTAAGGTTACTTACTGCAATTGCTTGAACTAAATCGGTCTTGTCCGTGTTGTAATGTTATTGCAGAAAGACCTAATCATGGTTTGCCGTTTTAGTATTGCTTTCAGAACTTCATTGAAATTATAGGTACCTACTTTACCAGAATTGCGTCAGCGAATCCCGTGTTTCTGAGCTCCTGACTACTGTCTCATAGTAACAGCAGGAACACCATGGGTTTTTAGTCCTTAAGACCACTAGTTAGTCCAACATAACCCTCTAATTTAAGCCTACGAAGAGGATCCAGCCAGAACTAAGAATTTTTTGGAACGTGGGACAAAACTTCAGGACGAACGAAGAATAAATCAGAATTGATTATGCTTCCACAAAAAAAAAAGCAAACGCTAAGGTTTTTCTGGAAACTATTATCCTAATAAGCTGACCAACAATTAGGTACATACCAACCCAGTACCAAATGCTGAAACACGACCAAGACTGCCAAAGTGCCGCTCGCTGCCGAAAAAAGGCATGCCCGTTTTTACGAACCAACTCAAATTAGCATAGCATAGTCAGCCTATTATGTTCCCACTGCTAGGACTATTACACAGGCCTCCTCTCTGTGAGAGGGATTGTGCCGTAATCCACCACACAGGCCCAGTGCGGGTTGCTAGATGTCACATGTCTTCGAATTTTTGGTTCTAGAACATTCCTACAACAAGATTCCTCACGATATTTTCCTTTACCGTTTTGAGGAAATGGTGATGAAATAATTTACACAAAGTAAAGCGTCTGTCTAGGTTCCACCACTTCCACCACTTCTCTCAACTAGCATAGGTACCGCTGACAATTATCACTAGAACAGGAGCGTGCGCCTATGTGCAAAATGGCATGTAAACACTACCTACGTGTGTAAATAGGTACCTACATTAACAATAAATATTTAAAAAGATTCGCTCATCAACCATGGCACTTAAATCATTATTTAAACATTGCATAAAAGACAGCCGTATCATTATGTAACCATACCATGAGTTTAAACGAGTTATGGGTAAACAATTAATACCAACCAACGTTCGCGTGTTCGCAAGACCGGTTTTCAATACCTAAATAAGTTCGCAGTAATACATTTGTGGTTCAAAACTGTAAACCATCGTATTTATTGCTTCTAAACACAGCAATGTATTCGCTTCTGCTCACAAGGCTAGCTATTATAGCATCAGTAAACAATCTTGATCCTAGTTTGGTCTTGAATCATGAACTTGACCTTGAAGAATGTTTGCAACTTTGCACGCGGTTTGATCATGGCCCGTTCAATTTTTTCTATTTAAGTAGGTATACAAAGTATTCTTGGTCGGATTTGATTACATTCTTCATTTTATGGGTATGAAATAAAAACTCAATAGTTTGGTAACGATAAACCATTTTTATGATTTTCGCAATCGGTAAATCAGTATAATCTTGGCTAAATCAAGATAAGTTGTTGTTGACCTGAATCAAGATGGGAGTTGAAAATCATGAGACTGCTATTTAAACCATCATCACATGCTTTTAACTGTGTGAATTTCCGTATTACACGAAGTTCATTCCTCTTTAGACTCGCGCGTCTTTAGTGTGTCGTTAGCAATCAAAAATTATAACAGCCAAGAACTTAGAGTTAGGTAAGAGTTTTAGCATTAATATCAGCGATATCGTCCATTAGTTCTTGTGTACGTGAAGATCCGATGGTTTGCATAAAATCACCACATCTTGAACTCCAGATTGGAATCGAACAATCGAGAAATGTTAGTCAAATGGATTCTATTTATCATTGATTTATGTTTCACTCTTGTTCAAACTGTTCTGTTGCACAGAAGTTGCGAAAACGCTCCGAAACCGGTTGCAACACCCTCAGAGTCAATTGTAAAACATTCCGTTACGAAACCAATAATTTCATTTTAGTTTCCCTTTTTTAATTGCTGAAAAGAAATTTAATAAGCCCTTGTCCCAATTCTCTTATCAAGGTGATTGATAACTTTATTTGGGTTCATTTTTTTTTACTTATTAGCAAACATTACGGAAGTCATCATCTGCCTAGCCTTTTCCCGGAAGTGTCGGAAGTGTCCCTTGCAAATATAAAAATGGATGGATTTCCATTGACAAAACTAATGCAGCTAACGACATCATTATCAAATTATTAAGTAATTGGGTATAGTTATCTTATCTAAATCCGATTCATCTATTTTTTGTTCTGGTTACCTAATAGCCTTAAATTATGATCTAACGGTATCATCTACAATCCTCATGGCAACTGTGATATAAATAAACGAAACAGTGGAATACCTAATTATTTTTTGATTACCATTATGTACCCTTCTAATTAATATGTGTTAAAGTTACTTATACGGTGACTTCTGTTCATGTTAATTTATTTACGAACAGACCTTTTTTCACCCAAAACCAACCGTGACTAATGAAATAATTTCCGAACCAATCCATATTGGAGCTACACCATTAATATTATCCTTATACCATTGACCGAGATCTTGACTACATCCTTCCGAAGTGTTGATTGATTGCCGTAAAGTTGCATTGACCGACCAATGGCAATTCAGAAAAATTGCATTTATCGGAATCATTTTCGATCACCTTCTCACCGAGTGTCTCGAGTGTACGTGATCCGAAAGCCGTTCTAGAAGTTGTTGTGCATATTTTGGGTCACGGGCGGTACAATGGGTGGTGAGGAGCGGCGCTTAGCCACAAAGTAAACAGCTTCAGAAGCTCTAATTAAAATAACACGGAACAACTGGTCTGAGCAGACTCAAGAGCAAAACTTTTGGACAAAAATACTGCAATTGTGCCACCTGTAGCTACAGTTATAGTTTTTCTTCAATCTTATCACCGAGTTATGTGTGAGCTTCTTATCGCCTGTTGTTGAAAGTAGGCCTTCGGTACTTATTGTTTGGTGGGTTCTGCGCTCCGGTTGCCGGGTGCCTACGTGACACGGCCCGCGTGGCGAGGCTTGGGGCGAGGGGCGCTGGCCCGTTTGTTTTGTTGCGTGCGCATCGTAGTGATGGGACTTTATTATGGTATTTTTTACCGATATTGTTTTTGTCGACAATTTTGATATAATTGCGATATAAAAAACAACTGTATTGGAAGCAGGTAGTTAAATGCAGAATGCGCTTGGTCGAAATAAAGAATGCAAATACCTTAGTTACAATAATATCAAGTAATAGACAACCCCAAAAAGTAAGTGACAGTATTATGCCGAAGTAAAATAAGTATCATGTCGGCATCACGTGCTCATAAAGCTGTTGTGATTCGAATGTCGATATCGATAGAACTAATGTAAACATAACGACCGGCGCTAGCATATCACTGGAGCTTGGAGCTCGTAAGGAGGCAAAACACAACAAAGAATCAGTCGGTGTTACAAACTCATCGTGAACAGACGCTACAACTATTAATCAAAACGAAGAATAATTTATTGAATTAAACACTTACAAAGTTCTGAGAAAAGATATAAACTTATTTGGAAGAAGAGAATACTACAAGATTTCAAGATGTTTTCGACGAAGAAAAGTTTGGATAGGATCCTGCAGATCTACAAGAAGGAGATTCGTCGGCAAATCAGCAAGACCACCAGTGTCACCAACTCTGATGCCATGGTCCCGAGGCTCGATCAGGCAGCATCCAAGTCACCTCAGAACGATGAGGCTGGTCTGCCCAAGAAGCTTCTGAAGTTGCAAAAATATCACAGGTCAGTGAACCCGTTTGAACTCTACGAAATAAACTTTGCGTAACCATCGAACTCAAAGCCGTATCATGCATTGAGTTCACATAATTTATGTGGGTACACAATCTAAAAATAACACAAACAAAGTGAGTGCATGACATGACATTAGGAACGATTAAAACAGTCAATTTGATACGGCGATAACTAACATGCGAAAAGAGCGTGATACGGCTTCAAGTTACTCACCTACTTACTTACTTATACAATAAAATCAACAGCACAACACAGGTGTTTTCAAGAAATCGCAACATGTGCACTGAATTAAATACATAGATCTCTTTGTACCTGACGTTTATTATCTAAATACAAAAATAATAAAGCAACAAAGAAGTCTTATCTGTTCACCTAATTATTGATTTTATCAAATCCGTGTACATATTTATTCATTACATCATAGTTAACTAATCAATAAAATTAATCACTCGTGATTGAATTTTCTCTTATTTCTAATGTATATAGTACGAGTAAGTCAGTCGATGAAAGTAAGTCATCCGTATCTTTTTTGATGTGTAGATACCTGTCGACCCTGACAACCCAAGAAATGCCGATGGCTACCCGAGGACTGGCCGTGTCGAAGGACCAGTCCCGGGAGTTCATGGCTTGCTTCCCGGACATCGTGAGGGACCTCACTGAGACTGGCAAGCACATTGATGTGCCAGAAGCCAGCAAGTGGTTGGCTAAGGTACGTTACATGTCGCTACGGTCAGTCGTAAGTGAAGTGCGTTGTTCAAACCTGTTATAAAAACTGACTAGAAACTCGTCTGTCCACCGCGTCTGGATGGACTTTAGACCTAGCTCTAAATTGCTGCGCTTATTGCAATGAATTAATGCACCATGCCTATCTAATTTACTACGTACTAGCAGTTTTTATAGCAGCTAAACATGTCCACATCTTACTGCAATTTGTCAATGTTTCTATTTTTAGCTTGTTGTTAATCTAAATTTTAACTAGGTAGGTACTTAAGTAAATAAAAACGGTAATTACAAGGATGCTGATTATATGATTACTGTCATGTCCTATTTTGCAACGTAAACAAGATTAATGGGTTTGACTTCAAACTATAAAACGTAGCTCCATTTAGGTGCACTTAATCTGCACATACCTACCTAAAGTAAACAATTCCAATCACATGCACGCAACGTTCTATGACAAAATTAAACAAAGCTACTAAACTTTCTAATTTTGTCAAAGACTTCAAATGGAAGATAAACTGTAGTACATAACTATATGTACCTACTACAGTTTATCTTCCATTTGAATTTCAAATGAAGGTCTTCTCATGAACATTATTAAAATTTTAACTAGAATAGAACGACAAAATCAAAGTATCAAAAATATTTAGTCTCGGTTCTGTATTTACATTATTTAACTTTTTTTGTCAGTAAAAAAACTAAATCAACTGCGCTGTATTTTTCAAGGCTGACTTACCTACACCTAGCTAATTTCGACATGGTTATTTTAACTAACATTAAATATTCTCGAAAATATTCATAATTCTTATTACCCAAGTCGATGATATCATGCTACTAACAATATTTAAACAATTGTTTTAAAAACACACTTTAATACGCAGTTTCAACTTTCTTATTTATTTTTGTGTCATTTAAATTGTATTGTTTTGTTGCAGCTTTTGCAGTACAATGTACCGAACGGTAAAAAGAACAGAGGTCTAGCGACGATGCTGGCTTACAAAATGTTGGAGAAGAAAGAGAATTTGACGCCAGAGAACATTCATCTAGCGAATATGATGGGATGGTCCGTCGAAATGGTAAGATTGGAAGAAATAATAGGTACCTACTTAGGTATTTAATCCATTTTTTAGGTTCCGTACATTAAAAGGAAAAAACTGAACCCTAATAGCACGGTATAATTAATACCTACCGTGCTTTTTTTTTTTTTTTTTTAAGGATGGGAAATCATCCAATGACCCCTCCCGCTCTGGGTGGAGCGGAAGGGAGTGTCAGACTCTTACTGACTAAAACCCATCCGTGTTCCTTCCTTAGCCCTTTATGTTCCGGGGCAGCGGTAACCCTTTCGGACAATCCCGCTGCCCCGGCAGGCTTCGGCCCTAACGGGCCCCTCCGTGTCTGCTGACAGCTCTTTGAGGCGCGCGTGGAACACATACGCGCCGTCCGGCACGGGCCTGGTCCTGATCAGGCGGCGAGCTACCCATTACTCGCCGTCCGCAGGCCCGCGCCTACGGTGGCCGGGAGTCGTCACGCGGCTCCCGACGCCCGGGGCGTCTACCGCGGCGGCTGGGACGGGCGGCCCTCTCGGCTCTCTCCCTCGCCCATCCCGCCACCTCCTTCGCTAGCATGACTGCTTCGCAGAAGGAGGTGACTGCCTCCCACTCCCTCTCGCTCCGGACCATGGTTTGAACCAGGGCCGGGCGCGAGAGGTCGCCGCTGCTGCCGATCGCCTCTACGAGGACACGGCGGTGCTCCGCCCAAGCGGGGCAGGCCTCCACCGTATGCTCCACCGTGTCCTCTGGGCGATCCTCGCAGTGGTGACACCCGGGCGTTTCCTCCCGCCTGATAATGTGCAGGAACCTCCCGAAACATCCGTGTCCGGTGAGGACCTGCGTCAGGCGGTAGGTGAGGACGCCGTGACGCCTCTCTAGCCACTCCTCAAAGAGGGGCCTTACCGCCGCTATCGTGGCGTGCCCATACCTACCGTGCTTATAGTGTCATTTTATTCTCGGTAGCACTTTATCTACTTACTTAATCAACTCTTACAATGCCATAACAGATAGGCTCAATTATAATCTGTAAAGAATTTGCAAGAGTGAGCTTTAAGCACAGAATAACTAATAGTAGTAACGACTTGTGGTGAATCCACTTAAACCTAAGTACCTATCTAATACTTCTATGTCGATAGTATGATAAAGTCTGTCAATAATAAAATATTTAAAAAAATGTTTATGTACGTAAGTAGCTTTTACTACTTAGGTACCTATATAAATTCTAAACGATAAAAATGATAATCCATGTCCGTGGCGTTACATAAAAAAATAAGCAAAAAAAAAACAAGTTTATCAAGTTCCTCTGTGGACGTGGCCTTAGTATTATGTTTTGGCACTCATACGCAGCAGTTACATTTCATGATAAAAGCAAAACAGCCAGCCTTATCTAACCATAGACATTCCGGCAATATTATTATTTTCATCGACGATACCTACTCGATTACCTATGTCAATTCACGTGTCCCGACATTGTGTCCATTATTTACATTCGCTTATTAGTATTCATCACACCACTTCCAAAACATAATAAATAATATTCAACAGACGAATATTCTTAGGTAGGTAGGTACCTAGGTATCTTTATTCATCGATACATCCTACGTATGTATATACGACAAGCCATACTTGGATATATAATATAGTATGGCTTATGTATTAGGTAATAATATTACTTTAACTCTACCTATGTATATTTGTGATTTACAAAGACCGTGTCCTCTAAAAGTACCTATTATACCTATGTCGCATTAAAATAGCAACATTCCTACTAAGTGCAGGCAGAAAAACTGAAATCTATGTTCTATGTTCTATAGGTAATTAGAAAACCTGTTATAGTTAGTTTTTTATTTTTATTAATGTTCAAAAAGTTTATCGCAGAGTTTAAATCATTATATACTAAAAACCACAGAAGCCTTTGATGGCTTACCTATACATGGCTAGTGAGTTCATCCAGCTGCAACTTGTTACCTACATAATTACCTACCTATATAGATTCTTATAATCGAGAAACATCTTAATCCCTCTAATATATTCTAAAATCTAGTTTATGATCTGTTACTGCCGAATATCTGTACCTAAAGCCATGTAAATTGTACTTGGAAGTGTGATCTATTTCATCTAGCCACTGTTTACCTAGGTCGGTCGGCAAAATGTTAACATTAAATTTATCTAAAAATAAAACAATAAACTTCACTACTGAAAGCATTTATCACTGCACTTTATTAGCACTAGCTTTCATGATTTAAACGCGAGAACCAAAATAAACATTCGCATATAAGTTTTACTTAGCTATTACAATTTTAAATGATTCATTTCCTTATTAATATTTCAAATACCGACCGACTTGTGTACTTGTGATCCCCAGGTAGAATACTTGTAGCAAACATGGCTGACAAAGTGACAATCTCCCTGACATAACATCAAGGGAATTTTCACTTTCCATTTTCACCTTTAACCTAACTTAGCCCTATGTAACATAATTACGACACCTTCCTAATATTTCGTAAGACGTAACGCCTAATATTATGATCATTAGCTGTATGATACTAATTAGGTACACACACGTTCTTCTTTGACCTATCCCACAAAAACTCAGACATAAAACGCAATATAGATAACACTCTACTTCATGCCAATTGTCCCTAATCAAACATCGTTGTCCACAGTTCCACACCCACCAATTGCTGCTCAATGACATCATGGAGGGCACGGAGATGCGTCGCGGAGCGCCCTGTTGGTACAAGCATCCTGAAGTGGGTCTCACAGGAATCAACGACGCTGCCCTAGTCCAAGCCGCCATGTTTTCCACACTCAAACGTCACTTCAACAACAAACTGTACTACAAATCCGTCCTTGAGACGTTCAATGAGGTATGTTTTACAATTTTCCGGCTTCAACTTTGAGGTATAAGTAAACGATTTTAGTTTTTAACTTTGGAGAGTCTAGCTCCATTTTTTCTATCTAGGTAACATCCCAAGTTCTAATGTCTAGACTAAAGACTGATGTTTTTCAACTGCTCAACCGAATGAGACAGACATTTCCCCCTTTATTTATAAACGTTGCTTAAAGTTAAGAGACGTTTAAACGTCGAAAATGTATGGTTAAACAGTCTCTAATCATTACCTACTTAAGGTTAAACAAAGTTTATAAATAAACCCCTTCATTGATAATTGTACACTGAACACGTGTTTTAAATAAGAGAAAAGGTTTTTAACCTATGTGCTACGATAAAATCGAAAATCAAATTAGTACCTATATAGTGTTTCATTAGCGGAACTTAATGAGTTAAAGTAGCTGCACTTGTAACTACTTAATAGATAATAAAATCTATTTTCGTGCCCAACATGACACAAACATGTACTCAACAGCTCAAGTAATCAAAATGTGCACGAACGAAACCCAGAGTTATTAGGTATATTATCTGTGACGAAACTGACATTAGGTACCTACTTCCAATAACAGTAGGTAACAATTAAAAATAATTGCAGAATGTGTCATCATCACCAACAATTTGTTATTTATCAATGAATATTAAACATACCTAACCCTAGTTAAGGTACATGACTTCGTTGGATGCTTCATTCATTCAACGCATGGTCATAAACGTGACATAATAATAATATATGATTAAAAAACAATAATACGCAAACACATGTTTATGCGAACTATTTGTTATCGTTCACAAGACAAAATAACTGACTAGGAAACCGTATCCATACATTGTTATTATTGTTATCTGTCGTATTAGTAGGTATTGGTTCAATTCAATTGGACATGACAGGAAGAATGTGAATCATGATTCTAGTTCATCAATTAGGTACTGATTGAACTTTTTATAAAAAGTATCCATTTTTATGAAATATTTCTAATTATTTTCGATATCTCTATTCACACGTCCAAATTGCACACGCAAATACCTATCTTAATTGCGAAACCTGTTATCACGTTAATTAAGCCATGCTGTAGGTATCTATGAAAACAGATGGTATTATCTAATCTTATTTTCGAGTGCAAAGCTTCGTAGGTGGTAAAATCTAAGTACCTAGGTACTCAAAAACATAATAACAGAACTTACCTATAATAAAATATGTTCTGTGTAAGTGTACCTATATAATGATAGTGTTTCATAAAATATGCTTTAAATCTAAACATGACTAGGTACTTACCCAAGCACATGCAGTGTAAAGCTGAAGCCAAACCGATTGTAGCCTTTTGCACATAAACTTTATTTTGCTCTGATCATTCATAACTAGGTACTTATTTTATTTATTAACTGATACAACTTAGCAATATTAGAACTAGGCAGCCGGCAGCCTATAAAAGTTCGTCAATCCCGCCAATTAGGGGAACTGACAAGTTTTTTTATGGCATCTTGCTCATCAACATTTTTTTCCAGCCAGTAACGCGTATATCTAACAGTATCTAAACCTCCTTTCAGATGCTGTTGAAGTGCTCGATCGGTCATTTCCTAGAGAATCAGATCGCGAAGACGGATAAGCCAGACCTTACCCTGTTTACCATGGAGAAGTACGAAGCCATCACAAAGTACAAGACTTCATACCACACGTTCCAGATGCCAGTTACACTGGCTCTGCTCATGACAGGAGTAGAGGACCCTGAAACCCATAGACAAGCCAAAACTATTCTGCTAAAGATGGGAGAGTTCTTCCAAATTCAAGTGAGTTAACTCTTTTAGATGCTCTTTGTTTTATCTTAATTTATATAATTATTTGTTTTATTATTACGCACTCGTTTGACGTCAGCTAATACTTTTATCGTAAAAGTCTATAGTGATAGTCAGTGAATAGAAATTGTAAGATAGTATAATAACCTAACGAGATTCCAGAGCCTTGTTTTAATTACTTTACTGACGCACAACACTTTTCACACGTTCTAAAAATATGATTTTATCGCAAACTGGGTTTTCCTTTAGTGCAAATAATAACATGTTTGAATTGGGTTTAAACTAACTACCTACACTTATTTACACTTGGTAAATAACAAGAAAGTCACACGACTTTTAAAACAATTGCCTTGAAAACTTCACGATTAATATTTTTTTTTATATTTCACTTATTTTCTTTCTCTTTCGTAATTATGAAAACAAATCTATCATCAAGTTAGACAACGTTGCGGATGGATAACAACAATTATTTTTTCTTTCAGGATGACTTTTTAGATTGCTTCGGAGACCCAACTGTCACAGGCAAGAACGGAACTGACATTCAAGATGGAAAGTGTACCTGGCTGGCAGTCGTCGCCTTGCAGAGGGCATCGCCAAAACAGAAGCAATTTATGGAAGAAAACTATGGCAGCTCCGACCCTGAGGCAGTCGCCAAAATCAAACACTTGTATGAAGAGCTCCAACTCCCTCACACTTACTCAGTCTTCGAAGACGCTACCTATGATCTCCTTAGGACACAGATTCAGCAAGTCACCAGGGGCCTGCCCCATGACCTTTTCTTCAAAATATTAGATAACATCTTCAGGCGAAGCGTTTAAACTTTAATTTATAATACTATCGGTTAAGTTAGTGACTTAGATAAGGTGCGAGCGCCTGGTAGATGTATATTTGTGTAAGGTATACTGAAGTCCTCAATAAAATAGGCGCACATTATGAAGAATAAAGATAACTGAAGTGCTGTCGAATTTTATGTTTGAGCGCTGGGTGTGAATGCACTGTAATTAAGAATTTATTATAAAATTGTGGGGCTTTGAAACTTTTCAGTACTGAGGGCCCTAAATATTTAAAGAGTCAGGTCGCGGACGAAAGGCGAACATCGGGAGAAGAAGAGGATAAAAATCGATTAGAATTATCTACCCATTACTTACTTATAATCTAAACACACAAGAAGAATATAAAAATATGATGATTTAGATGTAGGTACGTACTTTGTGAACTTTTATACAATCCTAAGCCATATTATAAGGTAGTCTGTATGCGTGGACTGTGAAACCTATAGTTAAAACTTTCATATGTTTTTCCTAAAATTATCTAATGAATTAATATAATTATGATATTATACATAACGTTTTTAACAAGATTTTTACTGAAAGCATGTACAGATTTCTCTCGATGATGATATTAAAATGTTGATTGAATTTGTTTATGATTTTTATTTTGCATCGGTATTTACTTACTGCTTCAGTCCGAAACATTGTGCCAATTTCGCATAGTGGAGAACGGCTAGGTACATAGAATGTGTCATCAGTTGCTGGAGTGTATTGCCACAGTATTACAATAGGAAATATTGTAATACTGTGGTATTGCCTTGTAAAATTTTTAGCCTTTCCTGTCTACGCAGATTGAACACTCCAAAATTCCTATGAAAATGCTAGATAGTGGAAAATGATAGATGGTGTTGCTCTATTGATTAGAAGTGATCACGTACCTACCTGATAAAATGAAACTAGAAATTACCTTCAATAAGATCATGGCCTCATTCATATCTAATACACGGTTCAGGAATTTATAGTTATCTGAAAGTAAATGGATCCGCTTTTATAACCGTGAACGTGAAGTGAGACGAAATTCTACCAACGAGAAAGTTAAAATGAAAGATTACTTACTCATCGAGTGAATAATCTTTTCTATTTGTTCCAATAAAAAATAAACAGAAGAAAAACCAGCAGAGGTTCGAGGAGGGGGGGGGGGGGCTCAGGGGATCAGACCGGAATAAATCAAATAAATAAACTAATTTTTACTAAACTGCTAGACCGTAGGTGTAAGAAAACCTTCTTTTACCAAAAGTGTCGCAAAAGGCAACCAGGGGTTCATGCACAAATGTACCTACCTACTTACCAGTAATCCTAGGTTAGGTACAAGCTGTGGGTACAAGATATTTAAAATACAAACACTACCAAGCATGGTGGCTTTTAAAACCGCAATAGATACCCTACTAACTTAAAGGGTAAGGGTCCGTTCACACAGACCGGCTTGGAGATCATCGGCCGGCGCTCTTCACACAGACCGGCGCGCGACCGCGAAAGAGCATGCAAACAGAGCCATTCGGCTGAGCGAGCGCGGAACTGTACGTCATCAGAGGCAGCCGGTCAGCTCCTCTTATTATATCACATTAAGCGAGCTAGGTTTGATCTCAAGCATTCTCAATAATAAAAGAAGTGACATGTAAAAATAAACAACTCTGTTTTAAACGTGATCTATAATCTGCTCTCCTCTCCGAGCCGGTCTGTGTGAACGGACCCTTAAACGATCAATTGTATGATGATGCACATTGATGCACAAATTGATCGTCTTCCAAATGCAATTGAAGCGATTGACAGTAAACACACAAAATATTGACCATTGCAATTGACAATTGCAAGTGATCGTTTCGGGGACCCTCAAACATTGTCTGCCACTGCTTCTGCTATCTCCATCCGAATTTCTAACCATGTCGCCTACACAAAGAAAGGTGAAGATGGATTGACGTTGGTACCTCCTTCTTCGGGTCTACATTGTCATGCAAAACTGCATTACAATAATAAAGACAGGCAAAAGGTACCTACTTATATTTTCTCCAAGACAACAAAGCCGGTTAAAATCAGATAAAATGTTAAATCCGCTTAATATAATCGGTCTGGTTGACTGCCAGGAGTATTCCCGTAACAATCCTCGTTGAGTTTGCTAGTGAAATCATTAAAATTTAGTGATGAATCTCTGTAAGAGAATGGTTACGTCAAATAGTTTGGTGGTTCGGAAAAGTATAGCGACTGTGATAACAAAGGAGTTATTTGAAAGGTAGGAATGAAATTGGAAAGTACCTACTTACTTGAACTGATAAACGAAATTGTTTATTCTTTAAATAGGACTCACTTTTTTAAATAAATGCTTAAGTAAAATAAAAGACGACATTTCTATTCCATCCATCCTCATTCATCTCATCATTTCATCATTCTTTTTTTTTTTCAATCTGACTACCCTTGAAAAAAAATTTCGAAACCAACTCAGGGCCCTGAGTTGGTGTTGACCCTGTCTCTTCTAAAGTCCAGACATATCAAGACAGATATATTAAACTTGGTCAGATCATTTCAGGTGACCATGCAGATTAGTGTTGAAATTGTATTCTGATAAAAGTACCTAGCACACAGATTTGAGTAGACCTATCTAGTCAGTGCAAGCATGCGTCAGTAATCCTGTAGCTAAACTCAGAACATAAGGAGCTTAACGACTCGATGAACAATACCGAAGAAAGGATAGTAGGCCGCATAAAGTACTCAAACTGCCAGACCATCATTATAAGTAAGGCGATAGGCACAATGCTGCGTTTCACGCAGCGGTGTGCGGGAAACGGAGCCAAATTCCACGCGCGTGAGTGCGTATTTATTGAATTCGTGTGTAAAAATCACGCGCGTGGGTGCATTATCTGCGCCCCGCTGCGTGATGCGGTGCAGTGTGGGCCTCCCCTAACTGAGACAAAAAAAAATACCCACATAGTCCTCACATTCAAAATAATTAAATAATGTAATACATAGGTACTTTACAAAGTAAATAGGTATTCATGTCATTTTCAACTGATTTAGTAGATCATAGCCTATTGGTTTGGTATGTTATTTTCATTTGGTAGCAATATATAGCTGTTCCATTATGAACAGAACAGTCACCTAGGTAAAGTAGGTATTTGAAAACAGTATCTTCTGGGTTTTGTCTAAAATCCCACCTATTAAACCTGTCTGTTAATCACAGATAGGTAAAAATAAAAACAAGGGCCTGATGCGCCTAGTTTAAAACAAAATGCATTGCAACTTGACAAGCTGTTTAAGTGCTGCTCTAATAATTTACGCATTTTACTTCCAGCACCATTCAAAGGTTTTGCAATTCAATCTCAACTAACCAAAATAAGTTCGACTTGAAAAAGGAAAGGGAGGAACTCCACAATGCACTGCCAGGAGTCTTTGATGTCCTTGCCAAACATGAAAAGTTTCAAGAAATTCCAGCAGCTGAGAAGTGGATGAGAAATGTGAGTGTGGGATCAAACTTATATGTTTTCTGACGAAGATAATTTATAGTAGTTAGATATCTCATTTTATATAGTAGTGCCCACTGCAGTCAAAACGGTGAAGGAAAACTTCGTGAGGAACCAGCATGTCCTAGAAACTAAAATTCGAAGACATGTGACATCTACCAACCCTCACAGGGCCCGTGTGGTGGATTAGGGTCCATTCCCTCTCATCGAGAGGAGTCCTGTGACCCAGCAGTGAGCAGTGGGATAATTATAGGCTTATTATGCACTGCGTGACATAGGTACCCGAAGCTTCTCCAGAAACAGTCTGTTCCTGACGTCAAAAAGCAGGTTTAGACCGCGCCCTCTAGCACCGTACATGGATGCTTTATTAAATCTAAAGGCAGTGGAAAATTACTGACTTAGATAACATTTACTATAACATAATTATGTGCTAATACCATACTAATACATAGCATAAATACACACCCCTCTAGCAAATAGGATCTACCAAAAATACCTTGAACACTTTTGTACAGAGTGATAATTTCTTCAATTATTATAATTTTTCAGTTCACGAAAAATTTGCACTTGACACACCCGCGCAGTTTATGTGGGTACTATTTCGTGACGTAGGAACAATTAGGACAATTGTCCCTACGTCACGAAGTATATTTTTGCAGTTAAAGTAACTATGTGATATGCGTAGGTGGGTATTGTTATCTGACAAGATAGCCAGACCCCAAGCAACTACGTCGCCGCTTGACCGAGCTTTCCAGTGAAAGCTCGAGATTGAGGATACATAAAGTTCACTTGGTGACTTTGACGCTATGACCATGCCCTGAAGAGAAATAGAGATCTATAAGTTGTGCCCGTTCAGCAGGAATTTTTAAATCGCACTGGCATTCGTCCATGAAATAGCAACCTTTTGGACAATAGGTTCTGCGCTGTTCATCACATTCAACATCATTTCAGCCAAAAGACGTCCACTGCTGGACATAGGCATTCCCCAATTCCTGCGCTATTATTGGTACCGTTTTCATGCTCTCAGCTCATGATTTTATATTCCAGGTTTTAAATGGTAATATAATCGGCGGTAAGAATATGAGAGGGCTAACAACGGTAATGACGTACAAAATGATTGAGAAGCCAGAGAATATCACAAAAGAAACGTTGCGACTGGCGAGAACTTTAGGATGGTGCGCAGAAATTGTAAGACAATTTTTTTCACTTATATTCTTTTTAGGTACCTACTTACCCTTTTTGGATAACACAGATTTTGGGATATTCTGAAATTAAAAACAAGGTTGGTTCGAAGCAACGCTGTAACATTGAGCTCTCACTCTCTTGACTTAATTCAGTCTCCTCATTTCTTTCTATACTAAAGGTCCTGTAGTAATAGATACAACAGTTACAGGCATACTGCTTAGTGCTGGACGACATAGCCGACGAGTCTATAACACGTCGTGGCATGCCTTGCTGGTACCGACGGGAAGATGTTGGTATCGCAAACGCAGTCAATGATGCTACGCTTATCCACTATTGTCTGCTGCAAATATTAAGAGCTAACTTCGAGAAATCACCGAAATATGTGAATATTTATCATAATTTCAATGAGGTATGTTTTGCATGCACATGTTTTCATCAAATAGGCCAAATCATACATAAGAGAAACAGATTGCAGAGTCATCTAATTCTAACGCACGCTTCGTTGATTTCACAGACGCTCTTCTACACATGTCTTGGACAATATCTGGATATCATGACAGGACTGAATAAAAAAAACTATAACTTATTTACTATGGACCACTATAATGCTATTGTCAAGCACAAGTCTGCTTATTACACCTTCAAACTGCCCATAACTCTTGGATTGATGATGGCTAACCAATTTAACGAAGAAACTCACAAGAACGCTGATGAAATTTCTATGCAATTAGGCAGACTGTTTCAAATGCAGGTGAGCAGGTTGAAATACAAAGAAAACTAAGCTTATCTTTCGAAGATTTCATACCTTCCCATTATTCGTATTCATTCAACATTTATTATCACAGGACGACTACATCGACTGTTTTGGAGATGAAAATATGACCGGGAAAATGGGCACTGATATTCAGGAAGGCAAATGTTCGTGGTTAGCAGTGAAAGCGCTGCAGCAGTGCAAACCCAATCATCGTGCTGTATTCACGGTTTGTTACGGCAGTAAGGAACCGGCACACGTAGAGCGCATCAAGGTGCTTTACTCTCAGCTCAAGATTCCACAGCTTTACAAAGATGAAGAAAACGAAATCTACAACAACATTGTTCAGCGAATACAAGCCGTATCTTCAAGTGCTGAACGCGAGTTATATTTACAAGTTTTAGACGGCCAGTATGGCAGAAAACGTTAATTTAAACTTTTAAAGTTAAAAAAAAACAGCAGGGAAACGCGTTTTTCTAGGAAAAAATGTATGGGCTAAAAGTGTTAAATAATAATGTTTCACAAATAATATGTTGTTGTTTTATTTAACTTTTCTTTTGAATGTCTGAAAAGACTCCTTGCCGTTGTGCTTATTGTTTGTGTCCTCTTGCAACCAACTATCCATAAATTACTGCTGTCACCAAGCTGTCACGGTGACAGCATCTAAGACTTCATGTTGAAGTTGAGTTGAGATCCTGTCAGTGTCAAAGTATCGTATCGTCATTTCGTCAACTTTGGAGGACGTTGCGGTCTTGAGGCTGTCAATTGTGTTTTTTTAAATATCGTGTACATTTATTTTCAGTTTTAGTTTATTAAACAAACCTGAACGAATAATATAACACAAACAGTCTGTAATAAAGTGGACATTTAAAAATCTCCCGATATTGTGTAATAAAGTGAAATTCGGTCAGAGAAAGTGGGCCTACCTAGCCATTATTTAATTAAAGATGAATAACATAAAATTCCTTCATCTTTTAAGTAGAACACGAACACTATGCGGCAGCTATGTTAAACATCCGGGGTAAGTTGACCACGTGACAAATAAATGCTAAAGTTTAGTATGCCTATATTAATCTCATGTAAACAAACTCATCATTTGACTAAATAGGCGTTCGATAAAAATATTAGAACTGATTGCCACTAACATTTGAAAGCCATAGCAGTATGGCACCAATGTCACACATAAAAATTAAAAATAACAGTTCTGCGCCTTTCTTTCAACTCTTTATCATTTTATCACTCAAGTAGTTAGATTTAACGAAGTTCAGTTATCTGTGACATTAACATCACAGATAACTGAGCTCTGTTAACGTAACTTTAATATTGGGCTATGTAATATGTGGTTCTTTAGCATCACACTATAATATTATAAAGGCGAAAGTTTGTGAGTGTGTTCGTACTCTTTCATGCAAAAACTACTGAACGAATTTGGATGAAATTTGGCATACAGATAGTGTATAACCAGGATTAACACATTATCCTTTTTATCCTGATATTCCCACGGGATCAAAACTTATACGGGTGAAACGCAGGGCGGAGCGGGTAAATGATAAAACTGACTGAATGGTTCCCGACACGGAACTGGCCTATCTTTTATTAAGTCCTGTGCACTATATTAATAAATGCATAATTGCCAAAAGCCATAAAATAACTATTTGAGAAGACCAATGACCTTCTAAAGACTACAGGAATTTATTGGATGTGAGAAGCACAGAACCAGTGCTTAGCTATGTCCAGCAGTGAACGTCTTTTGGCTAAGATGATGATGAACCATTTGTGGCAAGCAAGCAATTTAAAATGCCTGCCAAATATTAAAATGAAAGTTAAATTGTTTCATTTAACTTTTTTGTTATACTCAAATTTTGATTTACTTTAAATCTTCTTTAGGCATACTTAAACTCAAAAAAAAAATTGTTGAGTAAAGTATTGAAGTTCTATTGCATACATACTCCAATATTAGAAAGTCCATAATGGTATGACAAATGAGCCCGAAATTTAAAAGGTCACTCAGCTTATTTTGGAGTCACTAGGCAGGTTTAGGTAAAAATAGTAATTTTGGCTGACCCACTTCCATGGGTCTTGGTTGAGCAACAACATTAACTTACTCAAATAAATCATAGTATTTACATATTTTATATTTACAGTTTTCTACAACAGTCGGACAAGAGAGCTATGCAAACTAGTGTGTCTATATCTCAAATTATGAAGGAAAAGGAGGTGTTCCGTGATGTGCTGCCTGGAATCATAGACAACCTTCAGGCCAAATCTAAGATATCTCAACTGCCGGAGGTGGGAAGCTGGGTCAGAAAGGTAGGTCATATTAAACATATTTTATTAGATTTTTTTTTCATATTTTATTTTACTTTAGATTACTTTATCTGCTTTGCTAAATAATTAAAAACTCAAAGACTACTAAAGAAATTCCTCGCATTGCCAAAGCATTTGAAGGGTTAATGCTTTAATTTCCCAAATATTTGACCATTTCCTTTCAAGTTACTATGCTACTAAATATTTTCCGTGTCCAATATAGTTTCCTCAATAATAGATTTTTTTGTTATTGGCAAAGGTCTCCCCCATATTTTTCCACTTTTCTTTGTGCTGTGGCTTCTCCAGCCAACTGGTTAGGAACAAGACCAAATGGGAAATTGTCACATCAATATAATGTAAACCTAAAATTTAAGCCCACAAGTTTGGACATGGAAACCCATAGTTTGATGTCCAAAACTCTGCCCTTGAATTGCATAACAGAAAGCCTTGGACTGTAATTACTCATTACTTGGCTAAAAATAAAGATAAAATATTGTGCAACCAAATTGACCTTATGATATAATATTTCAGTTATTTCATAGAAAAGATAATATATAGCCTTAAACAAGTAAGGTATTACTTTACTCCGTGGGTATTACATAAACAATCAATATAAATTATTAAGTTTTGACCTAACAGTAATTTCCCTTGGGTAACCTTAGAAACCTTAAAAACTTATCGCCAATTCATCATTTACCAGATTAATGTACAAAATATTAAACAACTTTCAATAAATATTTTTCAATACACATTCTTAAATAAAATATGTAAAACAAACTACCTACCACTTCTCAAAAACCTCTACTCCTGGAGGTAATGTTACAACCAAGTAATTTTAAACTTTCAAAAGAAAAAAATTCAGTTCGCGCTACAATTTAAAAAATTTTGTGGTTTTGTAAAGTTCTTTCCAGTCATTCTGAAACCAACCTTTATTTTCAAGCATACCTATAGGTAGTTGATAGTCGTTAAACTGAAAATACCATCAAATAAAACAAAAAAAGATTTGAATAGAAATTACCCATTTGCTGTAAGTAAATAAATATTTTGTAAAGAAACCTCTCTGGACGCGTTGAAAATAGCGCTATCACCCTACAACCTAGCCGTAAAATACGCCCAGAAGACATAAAGTGACAGCTATTTAAATGTATATTTGAATATTTACAGGTTCTAAAACACAATTTGAACGGGGGCAAACATTCAAGAGGGTTGATCACAATGTTATCATACGAAATGCTTGAGAAACCTGATCATATAACTGACGAGAAACTCAAACTGTCGAGAGTTCTTGGGTGGTGTGTTGAAATGGTAACTATAAAAACAATTTTATAAGTATCTGACCAGCTTCTGCCCGCAACTTCTTCCGCATGAAATCTTTTGTTCCCCCTACCCACACCGTCGCATCGCATCACCTGCCCGCGCTATTACAAGACTTGGTTTTCGCTTAGCGTACTTTCTAATTTTTTTCTTTTTGCTCGGCTCCTAAGGGTCGTAGCTCGTAGCGTGATGTTAAATAGCCTTACTCAAGAATTGGTTATCAAACGCAAAAAAAAAAACAAATCTGACGTTCATACAAACGTGCTCTTCAGCTTTATTATTAGCAGGTATAGATACATTTTTATAAATAGTTTTGATAAACAGTCGTCCCCAAAGTGCGGGACTTAAAATACACCTTTTGTGAATACAGGCGTGATTAGGAAAAATCACAGAAAGTTTCAAATAAAAGCAAACTCTTTCCTCAATCATCGTGAGATTGTGCAGCACACCACAGGAAGAAAAACTACAGCTGGCGTTTAAACAAACACTCCATTTATTTATAACCCAATAAAGACTGTAAAACTATTACTTGTATTGGAATGTGTTAACAGTTTTCCCGCGGTTCGTCCGTACCAATTTTGTATCAAGTTACCTAAACTGCCTTTACGCGGTTTTCTATTTATTTATACCAGATGAAAATATTTGTATAAACCCATGTGTAGATACTGACGCAAATTGAACAGTATCCTTTGCTGTAAAAGGAGACCAATATATATTTTTCTATGCAGCATCCTTTTTGTTCGATAAAGGATTTATCAAGATTGTATACAATAAATTATACTATCATAGATACAAATCATGAAGTAAAATAGACGCTAATATGCTTTGTGCGTGCTCCGTCCTAAAGGTGCCACATTATTACCATCTTTCCTTCCGTCTCCTCACTACTGGCTAAGATGCATTGCATGTCATGTAACTTATCCAATATTTTATTCAAACGTTTAAGGAAATAGCTCATTTCAATAGACATATGGATATATCATGATTATATTAAGTATAATACTAGCGACAATACTGGATCTTTGACAGTCGTTATAGGGTCGTCAGAAGTAGTCGGAACTTCAGAAGCCCGGAAGTCTGACAACCATTCTTACCAAGGGGTATAATTATAGTGTCACCCAGTTACTGGGTTGTGAAGCTCAGATATTCGGTTTTTACGACTTGGCCAAACATAGAGATTTCTTTATTTTATGTATGTTAAATATCGTTTTGTATTTACACATAACCACATCAAAATCCATTGCGTAGTTTAGAAGAACAACGCGGTCACACAGACAACCACGAAATGCGACTTCAATTTATAATTATGTATAGGTGATTATGATAACCACGACATTAAGGCCGCTTTGTGTACCATCGCATCGTTCAATACTGACCATTGATCACCATTGTGTGATTGTGAATAGTATGTACCTAATATCTTAAAATTAGTCATACACGTCACGATTATTGCATTTTAACACGACTCGATCTTTAATCAATAATTCAACGCGTAGAATATTTTATTGGGTAGCTAAAAACAATAGTCATCATAATTCTGCTCTATATAGACGTTGAGTATGTATGAAGACCTTTAAATTTAAACTAACATAAAAAAATCATCAAGCCTTTATTCCCCGGAGGTTTAGGCAGAGACGTATGGTAGGTACATATGCGTCTACGTCCACATTTCGCCAGTTTCGTTTCACCCATGTAATAAGGGGCGAGCCTATATCCATTTCTGTAAGTAGGTTTATACGAACACTTACACGTCAATAATATTTTTTTTTACACTAGATGATTTCCGTCTTTCCTATCTGACTACTACCAGAAGGACGACCGAAACAAACTCAGAACTCACTCACAGTCTCCTTTAAAGTCCATGCAGTCCAATAATAATTATTATTACTGCCCACAGCTTCAAGCCTACTTCATAGTGCTGGACGATATAATGGACGGTTCGACGACTCGTCGCGGCATGCCTTGCTGGTACCGGATGCCGAACGTCGGGCTCGGCGCCATCAACGACTCTATACTCATCCAATGCGCTATTATGGAAACATTGGAGTCCTACTTCGGCAAGACGCTATATTATGTTGATGTTATTCGGCTTTTCAATGAGGTGCGTGTCGTAACTTATCTCTGTCATTGTGTGTTTATTAGCTTTGTGTACTGTTTGATAACAAGGAATCATTGATTGTCTGTCTCTCGGGCACTTTTCGCATGCTGATATATTAAGGTTAGCTAATTGTTTGGTAATGATAGATTGAATATTTGTATAATATGTCATGGAGGGCTGGCGGCTCGAATATTTAAGATCCCTTTTTTAAGGCAGGTGGTTGATTCTAAACCTGGTAGCTAGCTAGTTGACAGTAAGAAAAATAACCTATGTATCGTAGAATGGTTGTGAGGTATAAAAATATAAAAAATCGCGGCGAAAAGCATCAGTAGTCATTCCTTCTCTGTGAGGTCAAATTTAATTAACTAATTTAATTTGACCTCACAGAGAAGAAATGCCTTCCCATTGTATGCAAAAAGGCCTTTACTTTCCAGTGGAACAATACTGGCTGATGACTTCATTTTTTTTAACTATCGATTTAGAATATATCGATAGTTTAAAAAAATTAAAGTTTTGTCACCTATTTGCATTCAAGTACTTACCCGTATTAACCATGTAACCTCAACTGCCAGGCGTTCCTCTACACCGCAATGGGCCAGCACCTAGACTTCACGACTGCTCAGCAACTGAAAGACTACAGTCTGTTCACCATAGACAGGTACGAGTCTATCGTGAGGTACAAGACTAGCTGCTACACCTTCCGACTGCCGGTCCTGCTAGGAATGAGTCTGGTCAACGATGTGGATGAAAGCATGGACGGACATGTTAATGATATTTGTATGAAGTTGGGACGGCTGTTTCAAATGCAGGTGAGATATTTAAATAGCTGTTTGTAAAGTACCTACTCTGATTTTATTCCTTTCTGTATAGCTATTCACAACCCCTCAATACACTTCTGTACCGTATCGAACATCAATTAATATTATCGTAGGAGTCCTCTAAACGCTGTTCACAAGTAAACAACCCGAAAATTATGTCAGTTTAAATCAAATAGACGACCGCTATTCTTCCGACAGCTGCAGCTGCAAACAGCTGCGGCAAGTGGGGGCAAGGCAAATCAGGTTATACGATAGCCTGTCGGATGGTTGTGAATAGCTATGCTGGTCTTGTTAAATAAAAGGCGGCCCACTCTACTTACGCTGAGTTTAGAAAAGTGATTTAAATATTACATAGATCGTTTTAAAGTTATGGTCTGCTGATTACAATTCAGCGTATTAGCGCAATTGTCAGACAGGTTTTTGTTAACGGTTGACGTTTTGTTAACGTCTTTTGCCAAGTTGTCCCCACAATTTTTTCACGGCCATTATTTGAAGCTAACAAATTGGAAGACCATGTAAAGAAAGAAAAAAAAAATTGGAGCACGCACAGGATATACAAACAATAAAAAGAACATTAAATCTAACAAAAACATGAAAAAAATAAAATAAAAATTAACATTAAAACTTTTATGTTTATCTAAGGTTTTTCATGACCGCGAATCTGTAAACGTAAGGTGGGACGCCCTCAGGCTAGGTGGAGCGACGATCTTCGCAGGATGGCTGGTAGCAGCTGGATGAGAGTTGCCGAAAATCTAGTTGAATGGCGTGCAATAGGAGAGGCCTATGTCCAGCAGTGGCAGTCCACTGCTGGACATAGGCCTCTCCTATTGCACGAAAAAAAACCTTCATCATCAGCCTACAGCAGTCTGTAGGCTGATGATGAAGGTTTTTCATAAATTATAATGGCAGCAACAATTTCAAGAGATTATGTTTTATTTTTCAGGACGACTACATAGACTGTTACGGTGAAGAATCAGTAACAGGCAAAGCGGGAACAGATATCCAAGAAGGTAAGTGCTCCTGGTTAGCTGTCACCGCTTTACAGCGCTGCAACGAATCACAGAAGGCTCTCTTCACACAATACTACGGCAGTAAGGAACCAGAACATGTCGAAATTATAAAGCGGCTTTATGATGAATTGAGACTTTCAGATGTATACATGCAAGAAGAAACAGATGTCTATGACGATATTATTCTGAAAGTGCGCGCGCTGCCTTCGGAAACCGCTCCGACGTTTTTCTTCAAACTTGTAGATAGGATTTATAAGAGGAAGCATTAAATGTGACATTATTGTGATTGGGTGACATAGAATGTATAATTTTTCGAAACTTGAGCGCCTTTGAATCTCATTGAAAGTCCTAATCACTGATTCACAGACTGACTAAAAGGCTCAAATTCAAAATGGGAATTTTGAGTCGCTCAAATAACACGATTTTTTTCAAGAATTTGATTTGGGAAATGACTATTTGTAATGATTATGTAACAGTTACTGAAACATTTCGAGTTGTCGCAATTTTTCGATTTCATCCTGTATATTTGTATTCATTACTGTTTCGGGTTAATATACTTACACAATAATTAAATGTGTTCTTTAATTTTAAAAACTGAATAGGTACCAGTGGCGATTTTGGGCATGAAGTACCTTCTTATAAGAGGGTTTTTCAAAGCTTGTATTGCAATATATTGTTTATTATTATTATGTTAAGTCACAAAATATATTGAGTTACGTACCTGTTCATAGTATTTTTAAGGTTTCGTACACGTCAAGCATCCGTCGAAAGATAAAGACACTAGCGGTTAATTTGACAGAAAAATACATTCGGTATGCGATTTGTACTACCTTAGACCTGGTGAACCGTTGATTTTGCTAAAAACTTCCCATGTGGAAGATTTTCCACGATATTATCAAAGCGGACAAAGACACGCAGCGAACTGTATTTATTCTCGACTTTATTTCAACGAACACAAGGTTGATATTGGTTTGCCAGTGAAAACTACGCTACGCCATGCTTCACCAGGTCTTCGCCGACCCTTAGTTGCTAGTTCATATTTAGTCATCCAGTCTACCAATTTTATATAGTTTATTGAAGTTATTTATGTTCGGCAATTGTGAATTTGTTTTTTTTTACATACTTACATATTGACTGAAGTATGTTACCGTTTCTTTTGTACTTGTTTTACGATGGAATACCATTTCATGCAGTTAGCCCACGTGCGCACGGACGAAAAAATATTACGGCCGGAATTCATCGCGCACTGAATTTTCAACTCTCGGTGTTAAACCGAACATTGAGAATCCAACAGAGCACATCAAAAAAACACACTGTTGGATTTTTCAACTTTCGGCGCTAAGCAGTGCGTTGAAAATACAGTGAGCTAAAAAAATCGCGGCGGGAAAAACACGTCCGTGCGTACCTGGGGTTATATCGACACGAGCGCCTCTGTCGTCGATATAAGAAGTAACAATGGGTTGATGGCAAAGCTATGTAAAATAATATATTATATAATTAATGTCTTCTTATTATGTTTTACGAATGAACTTGCGTAAAATAATACCCACAGAGCTCAAAAATGTATTTTTATATAATAATAATTAAGTATAGGATAGTCGAAGTTTACATGTAATTTATAATTATGTTATTTTTTTTAAGTATAATAATGTGCCAACTAAAATAAACTAACCCGAGGGCTAAGAAACCAGCGCACGTAGCGTTCTCGCTCTGCGCTTCAAAAGTCGGCTTCATGCGACAAAAACAAAAATGAGTTTGAAATAGAAACCTAATTTAAACAAGACTAAAGTTGATATTTGTTTAGGTGCAATTCAAATTACTTTGAAAAAAAAACGCTCTTAGCGGTATCTTTATGGTCCAGGCTGGGTTCGTAGGCAGATCGTGTCAATGGGGATAAAAACTATCACTTGCTCACCAGATGTCACCACTGTCGAGTGTTCCATAGATTTGACAGCTTGCTGTTACTTTCTATAGATTTTTTGTAAACAAACTACTTCTGTTATTAATAAAACCCTTAACCAGAAACATAATAATGGAGGTTAAGGTACACTCAACTTTGCTGCCATCCCAAGAGTGACCTTTCAGTTTTTAACTCCAGTATATTTGCACTCGCGTAATTTTAAAGCACGCAAGTGGTAAGTGAGGTAGTGGGGTATTGAATTTAAACTAAATAAAATACGGGTAGTAAGCTCGCACGCAGTTTATTAATGCGCACTCAGAGCTTAGAGCTCACCTGGCCGTTTTTACGAATAAAACCATCAAAAAAAATGTGTATACAATTAAAATGGGCCGTTTACCCATGGTGCTTTAATCTAACAACTATTATAAGACTAATAGGAGATGTATAGACATATTTATTTTGGATACCTATAAAATGACAGTCTTTTTTTATTTGTTTCGTGTCATTGATATCTCGAATAACATAGGTACTTGGCGCTCTTTTATTACGTATTTTAAATTTTAAAGAAATTATAATAAAACCTTTGTGTAAACGAGTTTAAAAGGCTATGTTGAAGAATTGAAAGTCTTGGAAAAATTGTGTAAAATATTTGGAGATTCGGTAGGTACTTATCTACTTTGACGATCGTAGTAACACAATTTCAATATCATCCAAAAGCTAAAAGTGAAACTAAAATAAATCTCCTTGAAAATATTCTATACTAATTTTATACGTTATAAATATATGTTATTTAATATACAGTAAAACCCGCTTAAGAAGATTTCAAAATTATAAATATCTATCATTTAATATACAGTAAAACCCGTTAAGATTTCAAAATAATTTTGGTTTGTTGCAGAAATCCCCACCAGTGGGGATTGTAATTTTTTTTTTCCGAGAAATCCCCACTATTTAAATAAACTCAGCCTAGTGGGGGGATTTTTGAAAAAATAAGTAACAATCCCCACCAGATGTTGTTGTTTCTAAATTATTAAACAAAAATATAATTTTTCCAACCTATCAGAATTGGCACAGGCCAGCGTAGTAATTGCGTAACACACTATCAGCATAGTATAATATATTGAGCTGTCTACTGATAGCTAGCAAACAATGGGTTTCATGGTTTAATTTTGACAGTTCAACAACATTCATTGCGTTATTTACGTTGTTGAGCAGACAAATTTTTCGAACATATGAAGCAATGGATTAGCAATATCCTTCAAAATGATTCAAATTGTGATTAAAAGCTTGTACGCAATTAGGGTGCCGGACAGTCAGTCTCTCTTTACTTGCTTTGCCACCATGGCAAGTTTCTCCTTTGAAGACATTAGGATATATCTGGCATCAATTTAGAAAATAAAATCAATTCGTCTGCGTTAAAAATGTTTTGCGGTTCATAATTTTGCAACAATGCAGAAAGTGTTGCAGTCCTTGTACCAACATCTAGTCATCATAGTTTCATTTTTTTTAAAATCATTTTTCCTCTCAACCAAAGCAGCTGCCATCTAATCTTTTCACCACCCTTGGTTGACTGGTAGAAGTCCGCCTTTGTGCCTTTTTGTGCGAAAAGTTTAAATAAACAAACATCTTGTTCTGATGGCGTAATAAACGAGATAACGAATCGTATTAAGCGTGATAAAATGTATGAAAACAAGCCTCAAGTTGCAGGGACTGACGTATTATGCGGGAAATCGTAATAAGCAGGTTTTACTGTAGGTATTATGTTAATGTTATAATAAGTTATGTTATTTATGTTGAGAGTGGCAGCTTTTGTGTTTTAACATAACAGTTTTTATTGATGTATTTAGACATAAATCTTCGGTTGGTTTACATAAGGATTTTTTATCAGCTAAAGTGGCCTTTGTTTATGTACATCCAACTGTTGAATCGTATTGTAAAATCGATTGTTCATAGATAGTCATATCTTTAGACCTATGAGCCACGACGTTATTTATAGAGAAATAAGAACATTTATTTGCATATATAAGTAGGTACATGGGAATTATATAAATAAATGATTTTATTATTTAAACTGCTTTTTTTATTGTTTAAGTAACTTATTTTGTCGCTGTTTGTTTGATCAAAACTCAAAGCATTTATTTCAATTAAACCATTTACAGGCACTTTTCACTTTTCAAGGAGTTAGTCAGAAAAAGTAACTTATTTTGTCGCAATTTGTTTTACACTCATGTTATGTACCTATCTTCTATTTACACTGGGCCGCAAATTGACCAGCCTTGCAAAAGATAATGGTACGAACCCTGAAGATACGAGGTATGCATGATGGTATATAAGTGCTGCACGCTCAAGAGAGACCCAAAACAATGGCTGATCATAGTAAGCAGGTAGCTCAGTAACTCAAGATACATACAAGTGAGGTTTTTAGTATGCTTATAGGTAATGGTCCATTTAACAGACCATAATATCCGGTCCAAAGAATAAGGTCTTATAGGTATTTACCTACAGTAAAACAAGCACAAATGTTGACATTTGTGAATGTACTATAGACGGGTTTATTCAAATCGACGTAAGGAAAATGATTTCATTTTATTTTTCCTGTTTAGAAGATGTTTGAACACGAAACTAAAAACCCAGTAGGTAATTAATATAAGAAACAGTGTGCCAATAGATTCCTTAAATGCAATAACATAATTTCAGGCGATCATTTGGTTTCCGTCAGGCGTCTCGACTGAAGATGCTGTTGCTGCATTTTCCGATGCTGTGACATCTAAAAAACATTGCAAAAGAATGTATTGACTTGTTTACAAGACTTGACTTGTTTACAAAAGACTTGTGTAAATATACCTACCTTATTTGTAAACAACTCTTACACATTTGAGAATGTCTCAGTCCCAATACTGTTAAAAAACCTGCATGATATTAGAATACGTAGGGTTGTTCAATATTTTTGAGGATTATCTTGTAAATCACTGTCAGTGCATCAGGATTGATGATCTCGTCAGTGATGACGAAAAAAATTGAGTACAGCGTACCCCAGGGAAGTATTTTTGGCCCGACCTTATTCCTTGGTAGATTTTTTTATCTGCTGTTTTTGTACTCAGACTAGAGGCGCTAGGTACCTAGTAGTACCTACTACTAGTTTACAGGACGCAATGCAATAAAGTGGAACCGGTACCACTGGTGTATTTTCTTTAGAGTTGTGGTGTTGGTCCCTTTCCATCTTGGTATTATATACAAATGTTAAATATTACATAAATCGCTGAGTACAAATAAATTAATATGATTGGTCTACCTTGTTTCATCAAAAAGATATTGACAAATGATCATTTCCCAAACAATTTTCCGCATAATAGCCTGCGACTGCGACCAACTTGGATATACTTAGGCAAATAGCGCTTGCTCGGCTCACACGCGGTTGCACACAGCCAAAGGTCACAGTTCAAACCCAACCTGTTACAACCAACGTTACTGCGACCAACTTTGAGACAAGCCAGGAGTTAAATACTTTTGTTTTTAAAAAGCTACCCACATTATTTGTAGCACAAAAAGATAATAGAGGCAAATTTATTCAAAAAAGCGTAGATACCGACGTCGTTATACCAAAGATCAATAAGTTTTTAGAGAATCAATTGAACGTTTGCCTAATTAATTATCGTCAAGACTAGTCCAGACCATGATAGTGATATAGGTATTATTATTACGTAGGTACTGTCTGATTACCTGTGATATGCCCACAGTTCACTTCGTAATTAAAGCAAACACTCAATTGTTACAGTATGCATGGAGTCCTTTTCCGAAATCCCAGCGAGCAAACCCAAAAAGTCTAAATAGGTATTAGGTAGTTTATGCCTACGTGTTATTAATAATGCATGCTTCTGCCTCACAAATGACTGTGAGCAACTTCCATTAGCTATATATTTCAGTTATTTTTTTTGTATCCTCATTTTTTATACGTGGCTTTACCTGACAAGTCAGAGCAATGGCTACGTTAATCCGTCTTAATACATTGTTTTACAACCAGTTCAGACATATGCATAGGAGTTCAGGTGGATCTAGTGTACCAACTTTTAACATAAATACAGAAAAGAAAGCTTTTCTTGAGGTCCTGCCCAAAGTCATTAACTCCGTAGCGACTAGTCCTAAGTTATCTGAACTGCCAGAAGTTGGAAGTTGGATGAAAAAGGTTAGTAAATTAACTATATTTTTTTTTATTAAGATACTCTGATTCTCTGGGCTAGGTCTAGGTCGACCACTGGTATTTTTTCCAATCTCATTGATAAAGGACCTCATTTAAGTGTCGATTATTTTAAGCCCAAAAATTAAAGTCAACCAGAGAAAGCCAAGCCAGAACCGGCTTCTATGTGAGATTGAAAATGCCAAAAATATTTTTTTTATAACAAGTGTTTTAAGCGGTGCTCAACTGTGATTAATGAAACAATTACTTTTTCTATTGTTATAAATCAAACTTTGATTTTCCCACAGTAGAAACATTTAAAAAATACCAACTTTTAATTGAATAATATAATATCCTTTTTCGACTTGAATGCAACAATAAAAGCACTTGCAAATTATTGTCATAATCTCGAGGCAAGTTGTACATTTATTCACTTTCATAATAGATTTATCTATACACTTCTCGAAAGAATTATTTAGTTTCAGTACATATACAAATTATACAATGTTTAATACTTTCGACATTCCTTGAAATCAAAACTACACTCTACACGTTCGAAACAGAAACATTGTTTTATTAAGTCGAAATAAAAATATTGTTTTCGTATAATAAACAGCAAAAGGTAAATAAATATCTACTTTGACTAAGAATTATTTTAACAATAGTTACCGTATTAATCGTTGAGTGTCTGTTTTACTATAAAGTAATGATATTGAGTTGTGAACAAATAAAATGTTACTTGCTTCTGAACGTGTCTAACACTAAAATGTGTGCGAAACAAACTTATTTGATAATAATAGCGTTGTCTCTTTTTACCAGAAACGTTTCAAACGCGGTTCAGCAACGAATTGCGATCTTTCATTCACTTTCAACGATCCAAATGCCGCTGAGCGTATTGGACGTCATGGTACGACTGTGAGCGATGCAGTTTAAGAACCTAAACTGAAATGTCTTGCTTTTGAATCGTTTTTAAATAGTTCATGGTAGGCCTCCGATCGATGTGCAGTTTCCATGCAAGTTTGTCATCCATCCACAGTTCTGACAGATATTTTTTGTGACTAGACCAGACCGTTTGACTTTTTCTCCATTGATCCTAAGAGGTGAAACTCCGGTAACGGCTTATTTTTGGCGGACAAAATTATAAATGATGTTTTTTTCGTGTTAATGGTCATTATGTTTTTTTTTTTTACCATTCATTGAGTAGGTCATTTTGGGCATCAGATAAAAACGTATAATGTTTTGTAACGGTTTATCGAAGTAAATGATTGTGAGAAGCTTCCAGCAGCTATATATTTCAGATTTTTTTTTTTGTATCTTTATTTTGTACATGTGACCGTACCTGACAAGTCAGAGCAATGGCTACGTTATTCCGTCGTAATACATTGTTTTACAACCAATTCAGACATAATATACATAGGAGTTCAGGTGGATCTAGTGTACCAACTTTTAACATGAATACGGAAAAGAAAGCTTTTCTTGAGGTCCTGCCCGAAGTCATTAACTCCGTAGCGACTAGTCCTAAGTTATCTGAACTGCCTGAAGTTGGAAGTTGGATGAAAAAGGTTAGTAAATTATCCATATTTTTTAAATGAGCGGCGATATTAAGGATCAAAATTGGTTGCAGGCCCGCGACACCCGCAATTTTCTCAATTTTGTGTTTCCTTTCAGCTCAGGATACAGGATCACATTAGAACCGTGCGACTCGTGCTATGTAGACGCTAATGCGGTCATGCACAGTTTCCTGCGTATCCAACCCGAAGGCGGATCCAGGGAGTCATGGGGGTCATGACTGCCCCCCTGGATCCGCCCCCACTGGGTTGGGTCTAGGTCGAACACTGTTTTTTTTTTTAATATCTCTTTGATTCATTTAATAAAATATAAACCTACTTTGTATGATGGCAGACAGATACGCGAACGACACGCTTATTACGTGATGCATGACGTGACGTGACGCATGTAATTTGCTGTTTTTATAATTATATGATGCACCAGTTCGTCCATTGTGAAAAATACCTTATTTTCAAGCTTCCAAATTTTTGTCGCTATAAATGATAAGACAAAAAAGGGAACAGGCGGACACAGTTTACCGAGAGCTTTTTGAAAAGGCAAAAGAAGTAGCTAGCTACTAGACATAAAAATTAAATGCCCTAGAATAATGTCAAGACAAACCGCCTCGGACCCCCGTCACAGATGACCCCTATCTGGGGGCCTCTAATCTTAAGTAGTTACTTTTTAATCAAATCCCAAACACGGTCAAGATTTATATTCAGTAAGAAGCAGTTTGGAGTTGAAGGCCCGTACGTATGCAAAATATAAATTCCCTACATTTACGCTGTTAAAGTTTTCGATGCATCTGTCGCAGCCAACTGGTTAAATTAGCCGTTCAGTTAACTGCCTGGCCTTTAGAAGTAGTGTTCGCCTCGCTTCCTCCCTCGGCTCGAACGCGGTTGATCACAGTTCTAACCTAACCTAACCCACTTGGTCGGGGTGCAATGCCTTAACAATTCGGCTCGCGCGTGATTGGTTACAGACTTTCAACCTAAACTGTAATTGAATATCATTCAGGCCGTTAGTTGAATGGCCGCCGTTTAATTGAAAGGCTAGTTTAACGGCTAATTTAACCAGTTGGCTGCGACACATCTATATCCTCAAACTTTCTGCATAACTCCGATTTATGTATGAGTGTTCAAAAGAAAACTCAAACTCTACTCAAACTCAAAGCATTTATTTCAATTAAACCATTTACAGGCACATTTGAATTGTCAAGAAGTCGGTCAGTCAGAAAATATGAAGCTAGTTGCCCATTCCAAAGCGTAGGTACCTATGGAAAAGAACGGGCAAGAAACTCCATGGACACTTTTTTTAAATAATATTTTACAAAAATATTAGTCACATCATTAATGTTGAATTTATAATTAAATGTAAGAAAGACGTAAAGAAAAAAACGTACATAAAGCTAAAATTTTCGAGCTCGCTACGTTTGCTAGTGCATCCTATATATTTTTCTGATTCTCACACTTTTCTACATAAGTCCACAAAGCAACTCCTATCTCCGTGAGAATGTTAAATTTTTGCACCCCGTCTCGGAATTCGCGGTTAGCTTTCAACCACGAATTCCGTGGCGGGTGCAAAAATTTTGCCAAGTTTCGCTCGCTCTTGCATCCTTAATTCTATAGCATATATTAAGGAGATGAAAATGCACCCCCCGGAAAAAAATAATCTTGCTGGGTGCAAAGCTCATTTTGTTGGCAGAGTATAATTACGCACATTACATTTGTTTTTTTTTGCAACTATTAATTATTATAATTTAAAAATATATTATTCTCTATACAGGGTGAAATTGAATACATGCGACAAATCGAAATGGGAGATTGTACTCATCATTATGAACAACTTTTGCTATGGGACCAAACAAGAAATCGCGAAAAAATAATAATAGTAAAAGTTGTTCATAATGATGAGTACAATCTCCCATTTCGATTTGTCGTATGTATTCAATTTGAACCTGTATGTTTATAAGAGATTACATTCCGAGCACGGCAGCAATGGTGCGTGTCGCGCACCATTGCTGCTGTGGTCGGAATGTAATCTGGATCTATGGGACCATTAGTGCTGCGGCAGCACTGCTGCGTGCTGCCGAGATCGGAATCATACCTTTAGGCATCTTCTGGGCACGCTCGTTCATCATAGACCTCATCCATTGCTTTCCATCAGGCGAGATCGACGTAAAAGCGGGCCTGTTCATCAAAAAAAAAAGGGGGGGGGGCTTCATTTTATTTTGGCGCCCCGGGCCCGGCCTGCTTCATCCTCCACTGATTGGTGTTCATTACTGGCTTCACTCAGATTGAAGCCTGTCCTGACTGGACCTCGACTATGTGACCCCCCCTAACTGGAAGGCTGGATGCGCTCTTGGCTACAACCGCATGTCCTGCGGGAAAATATTTCGTCGTAAAACTGCCAGCAGCTTTGTTAGTTAAGATGTTCTTACCTTTTTGTTACAGCTATTAGAATACACATTGGGTGGAGGGAAACTAGGCAGAGGATTGATGGTTTCCATTGGATACAGAATGTTTGAAGAACCTGAAAACTTCTCAGAAGAAACGCAGCATTGTGCTCGCGTTCTAGGCTGGTGTACAGAAATGGTAAACCATTATTTAATAGGCTGTGGTAAAAGGTTACATGCTCTGTGGGCTGTGGCTTTTTTATATTCTGCACTTACTTGTTTGATTCTCTTTTACACAGAACTAAACTATCACTAAAATTCCTTACTTTTTGGCTACGAGAATCTTAAAGCTATTCTGCAAAAAAAAATCTCTAAATTTTAAAATAATTATGGCACAACTAAAATCGAATTTGACAATCGCGAATCTACGTGGTACCTGTTTGTCCTACCCCGTGATTTTTTTAGAGCAGGAGGCGCGCATGGGGACAACGTCGACGTGTTTTCTGCAATTTTTCACTTTTTGTATGGAAAATATGAAAAATTATTACCTACCTACATGTTGAGTTTTAGGGGTTTATGAGATTTATAAAGGGGGTCGAAATTTTCATTATTTATGCGATACGACATACAAAAAAAAGATACAGATGGTACTATTTTTGCACCTGAAGTCGATTTGTTGGTGTGAATTTTAGTTCATGACAATAAATTTTATTCCACACTTTTCGCGATAAAAAATAGTCAGATTTAGTTAGACAACCAAAATTTTAGGTGAAAAACGTCAAATTCAGAATAGCAAAATTGCCATTTTCAATAGATCTCGGTGCCATCTTAGTGCTGTCAAACTAAAATATAAGTAGTTTTGTCACTTTAGTAAATTTCAGAATGGGAAAACGTCGTTTGACAAAATTTTAAACTAAATTTTGGTGATTTTTAGTCCAATTTAGAGGCATTTGTGACAAGAGAATCGGCACCTTTGAAAACTGATTTATTTGTCCTTACTATGGTTAGATTAAATCTTATTTTAACAGTTACAGGTAAAATTTGTGATAATGGACGATATAGCAGATAGTGCAACCATTCGACGTGGCAAACCGTGTTGGCACCTTCAACCAAATGTTGGTCTCATCGGCGGTATCAAGGACGCTTTACTTCTGTACCAATCCATGTTGGATGTACTGGATATTTACTTTGGGGGAACGCCTATTTACGGTGACTTGTTAAAATATTTTAATGAGGTAAGTTAGCATCTATTTAGGTAGTACCTAGACATGTACGGAAATCTTATCGGTATGATAAATGATTTTATTTTTGTAAGTAGGTTTGCACAAACACTTTTACACGTCAAAAATTTTTTTTATAAAACTAAATGACGTCGGCGTTTCATATCTGACTACTCTGAGAAGAAAGGCCGAAACAAACTCAGAGGTCACAGTCTCTTTTAAAGTCCAGACATAATCTTTATCAGGTTATATGAAGACCATATGTAGATCGATGTCTGAGATGGTCTTTTGAGGAAAGAACCACACAGATTGAGAGGACCTGTCCAGTCAGTGGACGCATTTGTCAGAAATCGTGCAGTTCAACTCAAAACTTAAGGAGCTCAACGATTAGACGAACAATACCAAAGAAAGGACATTTGGGTAGGTCACATAAATTACTCAAACTGCCAGACCTAGACAAATCTAACAGAACAGAGAGAATAATAAAATTTAAAAAAAAAAAATATAAAATGACCCACATTGTCTCCACATGCACAATAATTAAAACAATATAATACTTTACAAAGTAAGCAAATGTCATTGTTGATGTAAAATTTATTAATGGCAATGTGTATATGGAAAAAATAAAAACATTCAAAATGTGAAAATTGGAAGCAGCTCAATCCCAAGCCTTTTTGTCCTCAATATAATCTTTAACGGTATAAAAGGCTTTCTGGCACAACTTACCTTTAATGAATGATTTAAATTTATTAAGGCTTAGTCTTGAACGTGGCTTGGTAGTTTATTATAAAAGCGCATACATTGGCATCTGAACGAGCCACCTATTTCCTTGAGCCTTGTTGTAGGTACAACTGCGTTTGTTCCTAGTATTTCTATTATGGATATCACTGTATTTTTTAAACAATTTTATATTTTTATGGGCATATAAAAGATTTTCATAAATATACTGAGAAGGCACAGTCATTACATTAATCTCTTTAAATTTGTCCCTGAGAGAGTGTCTCGGACTTAATTTATAAATTGATCGAAAAGCTCGCTTCTGCAAAACAAAGATAGCCGGAATATCGGCGGCTTTTCCCCACAATAAAATATCGTACGACATTACACTATGAAAATAGATAAAGTACACTAGACGGGCAGTCTCTATATCAGTTAAATTACGAATTTACTAACAGCGTATGCTGCGGAACTTTGCTTTTTTGACAATCCATACTATTAAATTCGAAAGTAACTCTTGTCTGTCTGTATGTTTCACGCCTAAACTACTAAACGGATTTCGATCAAATTTGGCAGAGAGATAGATTGCATCCCGGGGAAGGACATAGGATAGTTTTTATCGACATACCTCGCGGGCGAAGCCGCGGGCGGAAGTTTTCAACTGCCTAACGTGAGGTAGCGTGCCCCTTGCCGAGGGAAAGGGGCTACATTATTCATACACACGAGCGACGCGCGTCGATGGCCATCGACGGGCATCGACGTAAAATGCATGGAGCAGCGATTTTTTTTTTAATAACACACGAAAAAATTTCAACGCCATATTGGATAGGTACTTTTTATCCTAGTAGTACGTTCCCGTAGCATAATTTTCTAACTCCATGCAGGCAAAACCGTGAGTAAAGCTAGTAAGAAATCTTTTTTTTTGCAGGCTGCATACAAGGCGACTCTGGGTGAACATTTAAATTGTTGGTCAACCTACAGTAAAGAAAAGAACAATCTAGATGTATTCAACATGAAGCTACTCGATACTATTGCTATATACAAGGCAGCATACTACACCTTCCAGTTGCCGATATTTATACCTCTGTTGTTAGTAAATAATGGAAAAAAGAAAGCTACTGAAGAATTACATAATATTTGTATGCAATTCGGGAGACTGATGCAATGTCAGGTAAGAATATCAACCTATATGACTACCCTCACAATAACCGCTACGGTACACACTTTTTTTGGACCTTTGTACATCAACAATTTCATGGTAAAGAGTTTAACCATATGTAAGCAAATCATACCGAGATTTATACTTAGGTGGCCTGTCAACCTAATAAATAAAAAAAAATGGTGTTCTACAGAAATTCGAACCTAGATAGGTTAGAAGAAATATAAAGTTTCGATAAATACTTTGTTTTTGTTACAAGGATGATTATATGGACGTCTACGTCAACGATAGCGTGACAGGAAAGACAGGCAGAGATATCCAAGAAGGCAAATGTACCTGGGTGGCAGTGACAGCGCTGCAGAATTGCAACGACGCACAACGTGCTATCTTCAAAGAATACTACGGTAGCCAAGACCCAGAGCATGTGAAGCGAATCAAGCAGCTTTATGATGAATTACATCTACCTCAATTGTATGAACAGTGTGAACGTATGATTTATGATGATTTAATGCGCCGAATTCACGCTTTACCAGCTGAAGGGGATAGGAATTTCCTCTTAGAAGTTTTAAACGCCAACTATAAACGGGTTTGTTAATTTCGTATTATTTTGATTTTCCCTATAATTTCATTACGCATATTAGCATATACGAGTATGTGTGTATACTTACGTCAAAATAATTACTCACTTTTAGTGTAACTTTCCAAACGAAGAAATATGTAAAGCATCTCTCATTGTTGTGTGTAAAATAATAATCAAATATTAATAAAAAAATAAAAAAAATACGCTCAAATATTAATACAGTGCAGCAGTGTGGTAATTGCGTGACATAGGTACTTACAATGGCAATACCATTAATTTTGACAGTTCAACAACATTAATTGCGTTATTTACGTTGCTGACCAGAAGAACTTTTTCAAACATACGAAGTTATGGATTAGGAATTTCCTTCAAAATCCTTCGGATTGTGATTGAAAATTGTTACTGAATTTGAGTCCAGGAGGCCTACCATGATCTATTTAAAAACGATTCAAAAGCAAGACATTTTAGTTTAGGTTCTTAAACTGCATCGTTTACGGTCGTACCATGACGTCCAATACACTCAGCGGCATTTGGATCGTTGAAAGTGAATGAGCGTTAAGAGCTCGTGGTAGATATCCAGATGGCACGGCCTAAATTGAATCGTTAAACTGACGTCATGGTACGAATTAGCAGAACAGTTCAGTTTAGGTCCTAAAGTGGATCGCGTTAAGAGCTCGTGGTAGGTATGCAGGTGGTGAACCTGCACTCAAATTGCGTAACATGCTTTTAAACTTTTGTTTCAACAAATTGTGTTCACAGAAAATACCTAGGTATATAATAACTTAAGTACACATAATTATTTATTAAATGCTTTTTCATATAAATAGATAGTATTTTTTACACCTTCAAATTAGCGAATCCTCAAGTCAGTAGCATAACCATAAACAAGCATATTCCCAGTGCTGGACACAAGCCTCCTCTCTGTGATCGAGAGTAGGCCGTAATCCACCACGCGGGCCCAGTGCGGGTTGGTGGATGTCGCATGTCGTCGATTCTTTTGTTCTAGAACATGCCGGTTTCCTCACGATGTTTTGCTACATCGTTTTGAGAGCAGTGAACTCTTATCATTGATTCAGTACCTGATTCTAAACCCCTAGCGAAGAAAGGAGAATAGGTAAGATCGTGACACAAAGTTTATTGTAGCATTATGAACTACTAGCTGCGCCCCGCGGTTTCACCCGCGTAAATGTCGATCCCGTGGGAATATCGGGATAAAAAGTAGCCTAGATGTTAATCCAGGGTGTCAGCTACATCCATACAAAATTTTATCAAAATAGGTCCAGCCGTTTGAGCGAGAAGAAGTAATAAACATATAAACACACACACACATACACTCACAAACTTACACCTTTTTAATATTAGTGTGATGTAAATTTTTGTTGCCCTCATGGAGTAGTTTAATTAATCCGTAGACAGCATGTCTAAATTCACTTGGACAATGAAGATATATTATGAGGAAAATAAATAGATTTAATAAAGGGTAATATTTACCTTATCCTCTCAAAACTTGTTGATCTGCTAATGATGAACACTTTTTGGAATTAATGAACATCTAAAAGCTTTTTGCGCTTCTAATGATGCACTTTTTTTTAAATAATTGGGCCTCTTTTTATCTTTCTGGCCTTTTGTCACAGTTGGTGGTAGTAACTAAGCTAGGGTAGGTACCTACCATTTAATGGGGGTGTGCTGAACTTCGAAGTGGAAAGTACGAAATCCACGCGGACGCAGTCGCGTGCGAAGAGTTAGTTTGTCATGTCATACATTATTTTTAAGAATACGCACACACACAAGCACAAAAAGTAATTAGGTATTATAAACACGTCAATAAGTTTTTAGAGGTTCAATTAAATGTTTGCCTAATAAATCATCGTCGAGACCATTCCAGACCATACCAGTGAATATTATTAGGTAAGTACGGTCTGATAACAAAGCAAAACGCCCACAGTTCACTTGAACTTCAGAACTTAAATAACACAGTTCACTTAAAATGAGATACAAAGTGCTTACATCTAAATAATAACTAATTTGCCTCTTGGGCGTTGGCGACGCGACGTTACAGGGTACATTCATGTTTCTTAAGTTTTGCCTTAGATTTGTTATGTTACTGTAAAAGCCCGAACTGCGGTAAATCTTCCATGGATACCGGTAAATGTTAACTTTCAGAGTAAAACAATGCAGTTAATAATTACAAACTATTTATTCAACGTTACTATCTTTATTATTGTTATTACTTAGTCAAGTCTTAAAACATGTTTAACATGCTTTAGGAAAATAAAATGCAAGAAAAAATAATAAAATCAGGCACTTTAACTAGCGAAAGATACGTGAAAGAAATCCTAAACGAATACGTTGGTCCATTTATGGTCAATTTGGGAGAGGATGCTAGCTTTAGGCATGACAATGCCCGGCCTCATACTGGTGAAATTGTGGATGACTACCTTCAAGTGGTGAACATTAACTGTATGCAGTGGCCAGCACGCAGCCCGGACCTCAACCCAATCGCTATAGATAATACTTTGATAATTTTGTTTTGTATTCTTTGTAGTGAGTTTAGATTAGATTTAGCGGCTGATTTGATCAATTGATATTCGATTATTTGGCATACGATTTGGCATAGTACACCCCCACTCTTCGATTAGGTATTCAAGGTTTGATTTTACTAGAGAGTTATACAGGGTGAAATTGAATACATGCGACAAATCGAAATGGGAGATTGTACTCATCATTATGAACAACTTTTACCAAACAAGAAATCGCGAAAAAAAATCAGCTGTTTCCTACATTTATGTTCGCATAACTCGTCAAAATGTAGGGAACAGCTGGTTTTTTTTCGCGATTTCAGGTTTGGTTCCATAGTAAAAGTTGTTCATAATGATGAGTACAATCTCCCATTTCGATTTGTCGATTGTGAATACATGAAATGAAATTGAATAATTTCAACTATACCTACCTATAATTAGACGAACCTACGTACTTTTTTCGGGATATACTTATTTTGTTGTAACTTTTCGTAACGCTCATAATAGTGATATTAATTTTGTTTTGTCCTGATCGATGTGCAATTTCCAAATAAGTCTGTCATCTACCCACAGTCCGAGATATTTTTCGTGACTAGACCGTTTGACTATTTCTCCATTGATTTGATCCTAAGACGTGAATCTCCGGTAACGGCTTATTTTTGGCGGACATAATTATAAATAATGTTTTTGTCGTGTCAATAGTCAGTAAGTTTTTTTTTACCATACAATGAGTAGGTGAAGGTCCTTTTGGGCATCAGTTATAAACTTATAATGTTTTGTAACGGTTTATCGAAGTAAATGACTGTGAGAAGCTTCCAGCAGCTATATATTTCAGAATATTTTTTTTATCCTCATTTTGTACACGTGACTTTACCTGACAAGTCAGAGCAATGGCTACGTTATTCCGTCGTAATACATTGTTTTACAATCACTTCAGACATATGCATAGAAGTTCAGGTGGATCTAATGTACCAACTTTTAACATAAATACGGAAAAGAAAGCTTTTCTTGAGGTTCTGCCCGAAGTCATTAACTCCGTAGCGACTAGTCCTAAGTTATCTGAACTGCCTGAAGTTGGAAGTTGGATGAAAAAGGTTAGTAAATTTTCCATGTTTTTAATGAGTGGCGAAATTCAGAATAGTTGCAGGCCCGCGACTCCCGCATGTTCACGACTGCCCAAAAGGAGTGTAATGTATTAAATGCAGGGTTGATGTATGTTTGTATGTGCCTATGTGAGGTTCTTTATTCCACTATAACTTTTAAATGCTTGAACAGATTTGGATGTATGTGGTATCGTTAGAATCCTTACATCATCCCGAGTGACACTGGCTATTTTTTTAAAAATTCAATATGGCTCCATTTTGAAAAGAGGAAAGATTTTTTTTCTTCTATTATTACAATATGGGTATCAAATTGAAGGCCTTCATGAGCACAAACCAAATATATATAATTTATGGGCACCAGTTTTACTTAGGTACGGTGTACGTGCAAAACAACCATTTCATCTTTGGCTGTGCAAACGATTTAATCAGACTTTAGTAAGACTGAGAATTGTCTAAATGTGATAAAATGTCACTAAAATGTATAAAATAAAAATAATTAATAAAAAAAAAACACGACTGCCCTGCCAAAAAACGAACTAAAAATAAAATTTTCATTGCAGTCGGGGTGCAATGACAATTTTATTTTTCTGTTTAGTCAGGGAATACAACTTGTTTTTAATTATTTATTTTTTCTCAATTTAGTGTTTCCTTTCAGCTCCAGGATTCAGGATTACATAGGAGCCGTGCGACTCGTGCTATGTAGAATTGTAGACGCTAATGCGGTCATGCACCGTTTCCTGTGTGTTCAACCCAAGGGCGGATCCAGGGGTGCGTTGATGGGGGTCATGACCCCCTACTGGGCTGGGTCTAGGTCGAACACTGATATTTTTTTAAATCTCATTGATACATTTAATAAAATAAGGTTAGGTTTTAACCCCGAATTCCGAGACGGGGTGCAAATATTTAGCTAAGCTCGCCTCGCTCGTTCTTGCATCCTACATTCTGCACGATAATATTTTGAGGAGGTGAAAATGCACCCCCCTGAAAAGATTAATCCTGCCGGGTGCAAAGCCCCTGAGTGGAATACCTCCATGTTGTTGGCAGAGTATAATTACGCACACTTGTTATTGTCATTATTTCAGTAATTTTTCGAAAATGGTCATACATCAATACCTACATAAACTGAGAACACCGGGGGGCTTCATTTTATTTTGGCGCCCCGGGCCCCGCCCTGCTGCATCTTCCACTGATTGGTGTTCATTACTGGCTCCACTCCAATTGGAGCCTATCCTGACTGGACCTCGGCTATGTGACCCCCCCCCCCCCCCCTCAATTCGCAGGCTGGATGCGCCCTTGGCTCCAACTGCATGTCCTGCGGGAAAATATTTAATCGTAAAACTGCCAGCAGCTTTCTTGGTTTAGTGTTCTTACCTTTTTTACAGCTATTAGAATACACGTTGGGTGGAGGGAAACTAGGCAGAGGATTGATGGCTTCTATTGGATACAGAATGTTTGAAGAACCTGATAACTTCTCAGAAGAAACGCAGCATTGTGCTCGCGTTCTAGGCTGGTGTACAGAAATGGTAAACCATTATTGAATAGGCTGTGGCTTTTTTGATATTCTGCACTTACCTGTTTACGAATAAATTGAAAACAGATTTATTTGTACTTACTATGGTTAGATTAAATTTTATTTTAACAGTTACAGGCAAAATTTCTGATATTGGACGATATAACAGATCGTGGAACCATTCGACGTGGCAAGCCGTGCTGGCACCTTCAACCAAATGTTGGTCTCACCGGCGGTATCAAGGACGCTTTACTTCTGTACCAATCCATGTTGGATGTACTGGATATTTACTTTGGGGGAACGCCTATTTACGGTGACTTGTTAAAATATTTTAATGAAGTAAGTTTTCATCCATTTAAGTAGTAGACATGTACGGAAATCTTTTCGGTATGACACACAAACACAGCCCCTTGCCGCGGGAATAGGGCTTTAGTGTTCATAGACACGCGCGGCGCGCATCGACAGCCGCCGACGACGACGCATCGACGTAAAATGTATGGAGAAGCGAATTTTTAATTACTGATGAATGACCTAGATTTGGACATATAGGATAGGTACTTTTTATCCTGATAGTAAGTCCCCGTAGGATAATTTCCGAACTCCATGCAGGCAAAGCCGTGCGCAAAAGCTAGTAAGTTTTTTTTTTTTGCAGACTGTATACAAAGGGACTATGGGTGAACATTTAAATTGTTGGTCAACCTACAGCAAAGAAAATAACAATCTAGATGTATTCAACATGAAGCTACTCAATACTATAGCTATATACAAGGCAGCATACTATACCTTCCATTTGCCGATATTTATACCTCTGTTGTTAGTAAAGAATGGGAAAAAGAAAGCTACTGAAGAATTATATAATATTTGTATGCAATTCGGGACACTGATGCAATATCAGGTAAGAATATGAACCTATATGATATTTTGAGGGTATCACAATAACCGTTATTTACTTTTTTTGGACCTTTGTACATCAACAATTTCATGGTAAAGAGCTTAACGATAAGCAAATCATACCGAGATTTATACTTAGGTGGCCTGTCAACCTAATCAATAAAAATAAAATTGGTGTTCTACAGAAATTCGAACCTAGATCGGTTAGAAGAAATATTATAACGTTTCGATAAATACTTTGTTTTTGTTACAAGGATGATTATATGGACGTCTACGTCAACGATAGCGTGACAGGAAAGACAGGCAGAGATATCGAAGGAGGCAAATGTACCTGGGTGGCAGTGACAGCGCTGCAGAACTGCAACGACGCACAACGTGCTATCTTCAAAGAATACTACGGTAGCCAAGACCCAGAGCATGTGAAGCGAATCAAGCAGCTTTATGATGAATTACACCTACCTCAATTGTATGAACAGTGTGAACGTATGATTTATGATGATTTAATGCGCCGAATTCACGCCTTAGCAGCTGAAGGGGATAGGAATTTCCTCTTAGAAGTTTTAAACGCCACCTATAAACGGGTTTGTTAATATCGTATTGTTTTGATTTTCCCTATAATTTCATTAGGTACGCATACCTATATGTGTATGTCAAAATAATTACTTACTTTTAGTGTAACATGTAAAATTAATCAAATATTAATAAAAGAAAACAGCGTGGTAATTGCGTGACATAGGCACAAAGGCAATACCATTAATTTTGACAGTTCAATAACATTAATTGCGTTATTTACGAATTTTTTCAAACATATAACGTTAATTGATTAAATAATCACATAAGTACTTAACATATTTATCTTATTGGTACATATGTAATAAGCTGTATAAAATTATAAAATACGAACAATATTTACTTTAGCACATGTAATAACTTCTCTGTATCTTCATTAGACATAATTTGAAGAGCCTCCTTAAGGATTTTTTTGCATTTACTATGATTTAAGGAGTAGATGTTTCCTTTATCATTTACACCATCAAATTAACGAATCCTCAAGTCAGTAGCATAAGTACAAACAAGCATAACCACCCTATAACGGTCCCACTGCTGGGACACAGGCCTCCTCTCTGTGAGAGGGAGTGGGCTTAAATCTACCACGCGGGCCCAGTGCGGGTTTGTAGGAGTCACATGTCTCTCGACATAGACATGTGATTCCTACAAACCCGCACTGGGCCCGGAATGAACAGATCGGGTGGATCGATGGATCGGATCACTGGTGACACGGGTCAGCAAATTAATATTTGTATTACAAAAATTAAGATCTTCTACCGACTTTCATATTCTGAAAATAGTTTAGATACTCGGCATTTGCGCACTCTATCATAACCTACTTACCTACTGTATAGCGGCTTTGGGTGGCTTCGGTAAGTGTTTGCTAGAACGGGCACAGAGAGGAAAGTTCTGACACAGAAACCTATTCGTTTCCCTACCATCAAACTCTATGCTCTCTGTAAAGTGCCTACAGTGAGGCACGCATTCTTCTTAAGAACTATACTTAACTACGTAAACACTTAGAACTTACTTTTGACCCCAAACTCAGCTCAAAAAAAACGAAGGGCGGACAGTGTGCCAGACTGACCGGTCACTGTTGTGAAAGTGAAACGTCAGTATTATTTCTTTGGCCCTGTTTTGTACAACACAGTTAATAAGATTTTAAATATCTATTCACTTATCTCACGGGAGTGCCGAGCGCTCACAGACAAACTGCTCTAAAGCCTGACGTATGAGGACTTAGAAAATCTGGTGACACACTTACCTTTGATTTAAATATATCCTGGCATTTATAGTTCTTTCGTAATAGTATCTATACAATCAAATACAGCACATACAGATAACACCCTGCACACGTACCTACACACATACAAATATGAACACATATGTCACATTAGAGAACGAACATCCTAACCTAAATTACATATTTGAATGTTTTAATCATTAATAATGAATCCCTTATCATAGGTAGTTTAATTGTAATGTTAATTTATTTTATAGGTTTAATGTTAATTTATTTTAAATCATGATGTGGCATTACAGCTGAAGTGGAAACTTTTGGAGGCCACTAGGTACTTACCTATTAAGTAGGTTAAGCCTTGGTGTTATTAATAATGATTGTTTCTAAAGCCTAAAAAATTACTCGGAGGAACTTCCAGTACCTATATATTTCAGAAAAAAAAATTGTTTCCTCATTTTTTCTATGTGACTGTAACCTGACTAGTCAGAGCAATGGGTACTTTTCTCCGGCGTAATACATTGTTTTACATCCAGTTCAGAAATATGCATAGGAGTTCAGGTGGATCTAGTGTACCAACTTTTAACATGAATACGGAAAGGAAAGCATTTGTAGAGGTCCTGCCTGAAGTCATTAACTCCGTAGTGGCCAGTCCTAAGTTATCTGAACTGCCTGAAGTTGGAAGCTGGATGAAAAAGGTTAGTAAATTAACCGTACTTGTACTTGTAAATGGGCGGCAAAATAAAGGATCAAATTTGTTTAAGGCCTGCTACTCCCTCCCTCTTTAATTTTATAAGTTCTGTGTTCAGTATGATGATATTGTGGCTGATTCGGAAATTCAAAAATTAAATTTTCTTTCGTTGTCCTGCGGGAAAACATGGCTTCGTGAAACTGCCAGGAGCTTTCTTAATTAGACATTCCTATTTTTGTTACAGCTACTAGAATATACGGTGGGTGGAGGGAAACTAGGCCGAGGATTGATGGTTTCTATTGGATACAGAATGTTTGAAGAACCTGAAAACTTCTCAGAAGAAACGCAGCATTGTGCTCGCGTTCTAGGCTGGTGTACAGAAATGGTAAACCATTATTTATAACCAACCGATTGCCAGACATATCAATGGTATTTGTCTTGCAATCGGTTCGCCTCTAATGCATGGAACCTATGCGCCACTGCCAAATGCGTAATATTATGTCGTAATAGCCTGGCCATCCGAATTATCCATCTATATGTATAGGTTGAAATTTTAATCACCGTTATCCTCTTAAGACTGCATCGACCAAACGCCGACCAAGCAGTGGCGCCCTCATCGTTTATTTGGTTATTTCTTTTATTTTAGAATGAAAATGCAGAAAATAAGCACGTTAAATTGTACTCCTCAAGATTATACGTTAATATTATTATAAGAGGTAGTTTTATATTGCTTAATTTTATTATAATCTTTAAAACGGATAATAGTGGCCACTATTTTCTGTTTTTATGATTATAATCTAACTAAACAATGTGAAACTACCTCTTATAATAATATTAACGTATAATCTTATGAAGCACAACTTAACGTTATTTTCTGCATTTTTATTCTAAAATAAAAGAAATAACCAAATAACCGATGAGGGCGCCAATAGTGGGTCGGCGTCCCCTTAAGGGGTCATTGTACTCATCATTATGAACAACTTTTACAATGGGACCAAATTTGAAATCGGGAAAAAAAACAGCTGTTCGCTGTTCCCTACATTTTGACGAGTTATGCGAACATAAATGTAGGGCACAGCTGATTTCTTTTCACGTTTTCAGGTTTGGTCCCACAGTAAAAGTTCATCATAATGGTGAGTACAATGACCCCTTAAGAGGATGACGGTGATTAAAATTTCATCCTGTATAATTGTTTTTCTATAACTAGGCCGTGAGGGATCTCGATGATTATTAGTCTCGGCTGCCTGTTGGTAATTCTAAAAGATAAGAAATATGTAGCGTGGACGCCCCCCATCTAGATGGACCGACGAAGCCATAATATATAACGGCTTAGTGGATCTAGGTTTGGTATTTGAAACATTCAGTGATTTTGAAAGAATTTCTGAAGTGTAATTTTTAGGCGGCGACGTGGCTGAAAATCGTAAGTATCTTAGGCCAAACGTTAAACCAAAAGTTTAATGTTTTTAAAGAAAGTAGACGTACACAGGCCGGAAATATTTAATAGAAAACATTTTATTAGTTATAAAAAAATATCTTATAGCATTATTTTAATTTTCGTGGTGCGTTCATAATCTGTTTTTCTGGAAAATATCACCGCTTAAGCGAAACTGCACTAATTAGTTTACTAGTTATTACTAATTTTATATAAATTCAGTATTATATTTAGTGCAATACTTTATCCTAGAGAAAATCTTTTGCTAATAATTTAAATTAGAAATTAAGACAATAGAGGCAACCTCTAGCTGTAATGTACAGAATTATTCAAAAAAAAGTTTTAAATCAGTAAATAGTATCAACCTGGTGCATCAAAATATTCAAGGATTTATGAACAAAGATTTAGAAGTAGAATTATTTATGAATTTTAATAGTATTGATATTCTTTGTATAACAGAACATTGGCTGAAAAGCCACCAGTTTTTGTTTAATTTTAATAATCACCAGGTTGGTAGTTCGTTCAGCAGAATAAATGCTATACATGGTGGCTCATTAATTTTAGTAAGTAACCAGCTCAAATTTAAAAATCGTACCGATATTGTGAGCCTATCTGTTGAGCGTACAGTTGAAATTGCTTGTATAGAATTGGAGAACTCTATTGTATTAAGTGTGTACAGACCCCCTTCAGGATTGTATGACTGCTTTGAAAAGGTAATGGATGAAGTGTTACACAGGATTTGTAACTCAAACAAGTCTGTTATCATTTGTGGTGATTTTAATGTCAATTTATTAGAAAACTCAGGTACTTGTAGTAAAATTTTAAGTCTGTTCCAGTCCTACAATCTTGTAAACTTATTTTTGGAGCCCACAAGAATAACCCCTACTAGTGCCACATACCTAGATAATATTTATACAGATATTATACCAAGCCACAAAGAAATTATAAATTTACTAGATTCTGATCATTGCGGGCAAAGGATTACTATTCAAGACCAAAACAAAAAATTGGCTAAAAAGGATATCACTGTTAACCCCAAAACTGCAAGTCGCTTGGAGGCTTTTAAAGTTAAACTCATTAATAAATTACCAGTTTTGTTTATTCATGATGATCCTAATCATCTATATGATAACTTTTTTAATATATACTGTAAACAATTTGACTCCACCTTTATTCCCAAGACTATCTCGGTTAATAGTAATGCATCGTTCAGTGATTGGGCTACCACTGGTATTCATAAAAGTAGAACACGGCTTTTTGAACTGTACAATGAAAGGACTTATGTTAATACTGATGAATTTAATTTGTATGTTAGAAATTATTCAAAATTATTTAAAAAAGTTTGTTATATGGCCAAGTCACGTTATTTGGGTTCAAAGATTAAAAACAGCAGTAATGTAATTAAAACGACTTGGAACATTATTAATAGTGAAACGGGAAGGTCTAGTAACCGAGATACTGACTACAGCCTGTCTATTAATGACAACATAATAAAATCAGACTCGCAAGTCGCCGAGGCATTTGAAAATTTCTTTTCAGATATTCCCGTTTCAACTACTAAATCCCTAAACTCATCACCTTCTGTTGCTGAGTCTTTGCTAAAGGAAAATGTTAATGCTTGCGATTCGGAATTTCATTTTGAATATATTACCTGTAGAGATATAATTAAAACCTTTCACACTTTAAATGTAAAAAAGACTGCAGATCTGTGGGGTAATTCTGTAGAAGTTGCTAAGTCAATTATTGACATTGTAGCACCTACTCTAGCTCTTATCTTTAATAGTTGTATTGACAATGGGGAGTTTCCTGACCTTATGAAATATAGTAAAATAATACCTTTATTTAAATCAGGTAGTACATCAGACCCCACTAATTATAGACCTATTTCTGTACTACCTACCTTTAGTAAAGTTTTTGAGAAATTAATTTTAGACCAAATGCAAAGATTTTTTAATAAACATAAATTATTACATAGCAAACAGTTCGGTTTTACAAGGGGTCGTTCAACTACTGATGCCGCCGGTGTTGAACTTTTAGGACATATTTATAATGCATGGGAAGATAAATGCGATGCCTTGGGCATCTTTTGTGATTTGTCCAAGGCGTTCGATTGCGTTCTTCACGAAACGTTAATCAGGAAACTCCGCCACTACGGGATCCGGAATTCTGCTCTGGATCTTCTTACTTCATACTTGAGTAAAAGGATTCAAAGCGTTGACGTTAACGGAAAAAGATCACCCGGATCTATAGTAACAATGGGAGTCCCACAGGGCTCGATTCTTGGCCCTTTCTTGTTTCTTATTTATATTAATGACTTGCCGTACCTCATAAAGGATAATCATGATATAGTGTTGTTTGCAGATGACACTTCACTTTTGTTTAAACTTAAACGTCAGCAGTTGGTTAATGACGATGTAAATAGCGCGATCTCGAAAGTAGTCCACTGGTTCAATGTTAATAATTTGCTTCTAAACGAAAAAAAAACCAAATGCATTAAGTTTACGCTACCTAACGTTAGGCAGGTGAAAACTAATGTGTTGATAAAGGGCGAGGAATTGAATCCTGAAGACAGCACAGTATTCTTGGGCATAACTTTAGATGCTAAGCTTCAGTGGGGACCACATATAGATAAATTGTCAAAAAAACTAAGTTCCGCAGCATACGCTGTTAGAAAAATTCGTAATTTAACTGATATAGAGACTGCCCGTTTAGTGTACTTTAGCTATTTTCATAGTGTAATGTCGTACGGTATTTTATTGTGGGGAAATGCTGCCGATATTCAGACTATCTTTGTTTTGCAGAAGCGAGCTGTTCGATCAATTTATAAACTAAGTCCGAGACACTCTCTCAGAGAAAAATTTAAAGAGTTTAATGTGATGACTGTGCCCTCTCAGTATATTTATGAAAATCTTTTATATGCCCATAAAAATATAAAATTGTTTAAAAAATACAGTGATATCCATAATATAAATACGAGGAACAAACACAAATTTGTTGTACCTACAACAAGGCTCAAGAAAATAGGTGGCTCTTTCAGATGCCAATGTATACGCTTTTATAATAAACTACCAAGCCACGTTCAAGATCTAAGCCTTAATAAATTCAAATCATTCATTAAACGTAAGTTGTGCCAGAAAGCCTTTTATACTGTTAAGGATTATATTGAGGACAAAAAGGCTTGGGATTGAGTTGCTTCCAATTTTTACATTTTGAATGTTTTTATTTTATTTTATTTTTTTTTTCTATATACACATTGACATTAATTAATGAATTTTATATAAACATTGACATTTGCTTACTTTGTAAAGTATTATATTATTTTAATTATTGTGCATGTGAAGACAATGTGGGTCATTTTATGATTATTTTTTTTGTTTAATTTTTATTATTCTCTTTGTTCTGTTAGTTTTTTTTCTAGGTCTGGCAGTTTGAGGAATTTATGTGGCCTACCCAAATGTCCTTTCTTTGGTATTGTTCGTCGAATCGTTGAGCTCCTTAAGTTTTGAGTTGAGCTGCACGATTTCTGACAAATGCTTGCACTGACTGGACAGGTCCTCTCAATCTGTGTGGTTCTTTCCTCAAAAGACCATCTCAGACATTGATCTTCATGGTCTTCATATAACCAGACCAAGATTATGTCTGGACTTTAAAAGAGACTGTGACCTCTGAGTTTGTTTCGGCCTTTCTTCTCAGAGTAGTCAGATAGGAAACGCCGACCTCATCTAGTTTTATAAAAAATATGAATGACGTGTAAAAGTGTTTGTGCAAACCTACTTACAAAATAAAAATCATTTATCATTTATCATTTATCGAAAAAGACTGTCCGCGCGAAATTTTCAATTGTGGTGGGAGAAATGAAATCACCAGAAGGACAAAACTACCATCTTTCACTTCGTTGAGCCAGGCCCTCACGCGCAGCAGTGACAGATGTGAGCCATCCTGTTGTGTTTTCCCGTTAAAAACGTAAGTCTTTTTTTAGTAGTCTGACAAAAAACCTGCAATTTTGGTGTTGTGTTGTCATATATTTTTATAATAGAAAACTTTGGTGTGGTTTCAAAACGATACAAATATAATTATTATTTTCTTTTTTTTTAATAAACATTAAACAAGGTGCAATTTTTTTTTGTGTTATTTTACCAATCACAAAAATGGCTAGTTACGTAACGTACTTCAAAGAAAAACGAAAAAGAACCAGAGTAATAAGATAACTCGGTCTGGAAGTAGAGTACTTATATCATACGAGTTAGTAGCTTGAAAGTGATGAAGAAACAAGAAATTTTATAATTCTGCACTATAGTCCGTCTTTTAGCTGCAGTAAAATGACACTACTTACTGTCATTTTGTTAAAAAACTCTTGCCTCACTATCTCTACTAGTGATGTGATTAAAACGCAATGAAACATCGTTTTAATTTAGATATTCGAAATTGGCCAATTTTGATTTAACCGTAACCAATCAAATATTCTTTGTATTGATCGGATAAAAATAAATGTTGTAGTTTCAAATCAGCGTAAATACGTGGTCTACTAAAGATCATTTTGTTTCAGTTTTACAATTTTTACTTTAAAACTCCTACTTCTATTATATCAGTCTAAGAAATCATTTTTTTAAATAAGTTATAGTTTTCATTAGGAATAACGTTTACTATAGGGATTATTTGCAAAACACCAAAAACCTCAAAAATAAGAATAATTAAAAGATGGTTGTGATTAGAATTAATGCTTTTTAAAAATCCAATAAGATGACTGACTTGATGACAAAACAGTAATTAGTCATTGCTCAATGTTTTTGTTGTAAACATATCCTGTATTCCATTATAAGTTTCATAATGTTTCTAATAATGTTATCCTCTTTAAAATCAATTTAACATGGATCTACTTTGAACTGAAAGTTGCTTGAATGAATCGATTAATTTGTCCATCACTAGGTGTCTAAATTTCTTTAAAAAGTGGTAACACTTATGCTGTCATTTTACTGCAGCTAATTAAAAGTTCGACTATAGTTATTTCTACAGGACGTTCGTGTACTGTACGCCTGTACAAAAAAGACTGTACCTATATATAAAGCCTTAGGCGTACAGAACCCATTTTGAGGGTGCGTACAATAACTCACCAAAATTTCATGGCAATCGGATAAATGGTATAGAAACACATAAAAGAGGAACGAACGAACAAAGAAATATTTATTATTAAATATTCGATTCATTAGGTAGGTACTTACTATGTAGGTACTTATAGGTTTTCGATTGGTTAAACAAAATATTAAGTAATGTATATATTATATTCCAGCATCATCATCATTTGCCTAGCCTTTTCCCAACTATGTTGGGGTCGGCTTCCAGTCTAACCGGATGCAGTTGAATGCCAGTATTTTACATGGAGTGTTTTATTCAGCATGACAAACCAAAATTCAAAGTTTACACACGCAAAGTGTTTGGAGAGGAAAAAGATGGCAGGGAAGGAAGAAGGAGAAAAGACAAAAATTAAAGTAGAAGAATTGCGAAGAAAAAAAGGAAGAGAAAGATATCTTTAAAAAAAAAACTGCATGGAAAATCGTACCTTTGAGTGAAGCCACCGCGTTATAATTGATCTCATTAGACATGTTATTTTTTTAAAGATTTCAATGAAATATTTACTCTTTATTAAAAAAAGGTTTTTATTAAATTGTATTAATAATTTGGTGTAGTTTTAATAGACTTCCTAATTTTGGTGTTAGATATAAATTTTGGTGTCTTACCAATTCTGGTGCCGACCATGTAGCTACGTATCAGGATTAAATAAATTTCTCTAACATTTTATGTAACAGCTGGATACGTAGGTACTTCTTGCATAACTTATATTACTTAATTTAAAAAATCCACCAAAATTAGATAAAAGTCATTGTTGTTGAAATTCACTCATTATCAGCGACAAGATGTAAGCAAGTTCAAAAAAAAAACCGGCCAAGAGCGTGTCGGGCCACGCTCAGTGTAGGGTTCCGTAGTTTCCCGTCCGTCACAATAAGTGTTCTAAGTAATTATACACAAGTGTTCAATGTAACTATACTGTATAGGCAACACTATGTATTTTAACAAACTAGCCTACTTCAAATTGTAATTAGCTAGGAGTTGTACGTATATAGTAACTGCGTACTGTGCGTACATACAAAATTAATATGAACAATATCCGCAAAAGAAGTAAATTTTACCCACAATCTAATTTAATCAAACCTCGACGACTATTAGATTGTGCACTCATAAAATTACGAATATGTTTAAGTGCAACTTTCTTTACCACGGTAGGTCATCAAAGCACGGAAAATCTTAACATCGACTTTAAAAAAAATGACGTCATTACGCAACGCCATCTATCGAACCATTTATGAACTGTTTTTTACCTTCACATTTTGATGGCGTTAAAAAAATGAATTTTAGTTTTGTTCTAAATTGCCTTAGCATGTTCCTGATAGAAGTTTTATGTAGTTATAAGATACCGTCAATGCCAAGGAGAGACCAACCGAACAATTCGAAAATACCCGACCTAATGTAATAAGTACCTACAGCGCCATCTCTCGGGGAATTGGGTTACTAATTAATACATAGACGTACCAGAAGTTTTCGGTGGTAATTTGGATTGCGAGAACCGATTTTAATAATAATTTTTTTGTTTGTAAAAAGATACGTTCCGGATAATAAAATATGTAAACGAACTTCCCACTTTACATATAGGGGGGCTACCCTAATAAAACATTTTTTTTCCAATTTTTATTTTACCGCTTTGTCGGCGTGATTGATATACATATTGGTACCAAATTTCAGCTTTCTAGTGCTAACGGTCACAGAGATAAAGCGAGGACGGACGGACAGACAGACATGGCGAAACTATAAGGGTTCCTAGTTGACTACGGAACCCTAAAAATATGGATGTCACGTGATTAACTTTAAGTATAAATATCTCGGAAACGTGACGCTTTACCGGGTTTGATCCTACCTCTATTAAAGAAGTTGTTTAATACAGGTCACTGGTGTCAGCTATCGATTTATATGTAAGTAAAGTCTGGCCGCCTCTTTGAACAAATTTAAATGGCGGAAAGTAGGTATGCCAGTCTCCATATAAAAATCTTCAATCTCCTTTGTACAGACAAGCTACCCGAAACTGTCAAATTTTCCCAATCAACCTTGAACCTAATGCTTTAGCGTTAAAATTGAAAATCCTGCAAGTGTTACTACTGTTTGTGGTAGCGGCTATGGCTTTCTTTTTATTCTGCACTTATCTGTCTATTCCCAGACATTGAAAAGAAATTATTTCAACAGTTACAGGTAAAATTTCTGATATTGGACGATATAGCAGATCATGGAACCATTCGCCGTGGCAAGCCGTGCTGGCACCTCCAACCAAATGTTGGTGACACCGGTACGACGGACGCTTTACTTCTGTACCAATCCATGTTGGATGTACTGGAAATTTACTTTGGGGGAACGTCTATTTACAGTGACTTGTTAAAATATTTTAATGAGGTAAGTTGTCATCTATTTAGGTATTAGATAGACATATTTTCGTCTTGTGATGCACAGAAGCACTTTTTTAATGCTTATTAGTTCGTAAACCGCCTCTGTGGTGGACAAAATCGTAGGTATTTTGGGATTCCTTATCTTGAATTTGGTGCACTGGTACACTCGGCGATACATCAAGTTACACGTTTCCAGTTTCAGCTGACCTCGCATTGTATTGGTTGTTCGTACAATCAGAAGTCAGTAGGTATAATAGCTATTCTGTAGAAAACTCACCTGGTCATCTGGCATCATCTATGTCTTCAATCTTCAATCTATGTCAATCTCACTAGCATCATCATCTGCCTAGCCTTTTCCCAACTATATATTTTGAGGTCGGCTTCCAGTCTAACCGGAAGCAGCTGAATACCAGCATGGAGCGACTGCCTATCTGACCTCCAAAACCCAGTTCGTGGGTAATACGATACCCTTCGGTAAGACTGGTTGTCAGACTTTCGGGCTACTGACGACCCATAAGCGTAACACCTGTCAAAGATCCACGAATGACAGCCGGGATCAACGGCTTAGCGTGCTTTCCGAGGCACGGAGGGGTCTTGGTGTGTGAAGATAATCACCCATCCACGGAACAACCGCGGCAAGCGTAGCTTAACCTGATCGATCGACCCGTACGGCTGTTATTACTTAGCCACGAGCCCCTGTGGGTGTCAATCGCTAGCATCAGGTGGAAATGGTGGAATGACAGCTCACTTCACCTAAGTTTTTCGAATGAGGCTGCTTATACCTACTGGTTATGTATAGTTAGATGTGTAGCCGTGAGTATCTACAAGGTAGGTAAATGATAATCATTGCTACATTGTGTCTCGAGAGTCAGGTGGAAATTCCATAAGTATTACTTAGTATAACATTATCCGTACTTAGTATATTTGTTTTGACGTGATAACGTCTTATAAATCCATGACCGCCGGCTGCACGCACGAAAAAGCACGACTCATTGTCACGTTCCGCCTGAGCCGAGCGTGCAAGCGAGAGCGCGGAACAAGCGATCGAGAGGCACGATCGGCCTAAGCGTTCGACTTGTGACGTATAGTCTATCTCTTATGACGTTGTCACGTAAAATTATCGTCAGTAAACCGACTTTACAGACAACCAATTTTTATATTATATTTCTAAACTAATATTATAAAGAGAAAATATTTGATTTATTGTGTAGGTACTTTTAAGCTTTCACGCTAAAACTGATTTGGATGGAATTTGGCACATGAGTAGACCATGACCTGGATTTGGACATACAATACTTTTTATCCCGATATTTCAATGGGATCGAGACTTATGTGAGGAAAAGCGCGGGGCGCAGCTAGTATTTCATAAATGTGAAAGTAACTCTGTCTGTCCGTCTGTTACCTTTTCAAGACTTAGCTGCTGAACGGAGATTTGGATGAAATTTTGCACAGGGATAGATTACGACTAGAAGGATATAATTACATTCATACATTCTGTCCTGTAGTGCTATTCTGTAAAAAATCTCACCGCGGGTGAAGTGAGCTTAAAGTGAGCTGTTATTAGGTACCAATCCCTGTAGCATCAGATGGAATGACAGCTCACTTCACCTAACTTCTCACGGTGAGATTGTAACAGAATCGACCGGCTGGTCGTAGATACGTTACGTGGGATAATTCGCGACTTCCACGCGGACCAAAAGCTAGTAAGAAATCATTTTTTTTTTTTTTTGCAGGCATCGTACAGAGCTACAGTGAGCGAGTATTTAGATTTTTGGTCAACCTACAGCAAAGAAAAGAATAATCTAGATGTATTCAACATTAACCTAATCAATACTATTGCTTTACACAAGTCGTCATACAATACCTTTAAGTTGCCAATATTTGTTGCTCTGCTGTTAGTAAAGAATGGAAAAAAGAAAGCTACTGAAGAAATAAATAATATTTGTATGCAATTTGGAAAACTGCTGCAATGTCAGGTAAGAATGTAAACCTATTTGGCTCCCCTCTCATTGCAATAGATACTTTAACAATTTTTGTTTTGTCCCTTTGTACTTCGATGACTTTTTGTAAATAACTAGTTTTTGTTTTTAATTTATTTATTTATGCACAATTTATTACCACCAAGTATACTGTTGACGTTACAATAATCATAAGCAATTACCGAGATTTATTTTAGGTGGCCGTCAACCTAATCAATCACCTTTAATTATTCAATCACAGAAACAATTTTTTTTTTCTTACAAGGATGATTATATGGACGTCTACGTCAACGATAGCGTGACAGGAAAGACAGGCAGAGATATCCAAGAAGGCAAATGTACCTGGGTGGCAGTGACAGCGCTGCAGAACTGCAACGACGCACAACGTGCTATCTTCAAAGAATACTACGGTAGCCAAGACCCAGAGCATGTGAAGCGAATCAAGCAGCTTTATGACGAATTACACCTACCTCAATTGTATGAACAGTGTGAACGTACGATGTATGATGATTTAATGCGCCAAATTCACGCCTTACCAGCTGAAGGGGATAGGAATTTCCTCTTAGAAGTTTTAAATGCCTCCTATAAGCGGGTTTGTTAATAACGAGTAATTCATCAACTCGTCTTATAGGCTAAATGCCTACGGCCCATTTGCGACGACTTGACGAAAATCAAAATAAATTTAATTTTTATTCTGCAAGTCGTCCGACGTTTTTTTTTGTATGGAACTTTAAACTTTATCAACGTTTGGTACAGTTAGCAAGACAAGTCATAACAATATAGTTTGAAGAATTTTTAGTTTTTACTTTCATTTCGTTCATGGATTATTTAATATTAAAAACGTCAGTAAGTACCTACCTACTAAATAATAATTTTCTAGAACAACACTTTGCTGTTTCATTTTACAAGCAAACGCACAAGTTCAAATGTTATCCGAAAATAATAAGAATGGTAAACATGTATGACTTTCGGTTATTATCAGGTACCTAAATAAACAATGGTTACGGCGGTTACTTTTGAAGTAGGACAGACCTATGACAAGAATGAAGATACAATAAAATGTTTTGTTTTCACCAGTGATGTTTCCCCGGTTATTATCTGTAAGTACAATGGTTATGACGATTATTTTTGAAGTAAATGTTGACAGCACTTTAATCTTTTCTGTTTCTAAGTGACAATGTCGTGATGATTAAATATTTTGTACTTATCAAATTCTTTTTTTTTTCCACATTAACACTTTTGCTACAGATCGTACCTTTTCTTATTTTGATAGTAACGTGAGAAGACTTGCAGAATGAAAATAAAATTTATTTTGATTTTCGTCAAGTTCGTCCCAAATAGGCCGTAGGCATGTATAGGACGAGTTGATGAATTACTCTTAATAACGTATTGTTTATTTTTTCCTATAGGTACTTTCATTATACAGGGTGGTAGGGACATCGACGCGCAACCGCTTACCATGGATTCAGTACATGATTCTGGACCCCCCTGCGTTGAAATTTTTCGTCGGCTTTTTCTTAATTTTTACGTTTTTTTCTGCAATTTTTTTTATTGTATACCGTATAAAATCATTATTTCTATCTAACCCAATGAGATTTTTAATAAAAAAATAGCAAATTCACTTATTTCACTTAAAACAGCAATGTAAATAAAACTCGAAAGGGCTACCTGATCAGCTGTTTGCAAAAGTTCATTTGCGAGGTCAACACTGGCTTAGTACCTTGACGCTATTCGTTTTCAAATGCCGACAAAGGGACCGCGGCGCCGCCGCCGCCGGCGGGGCGGAAGCGCCGGCGCGGCGGCGGCGAGAAGTCTCGTAAGAAGCTATGCGACGTATCCCAATGAATCTAACAGACGCGTCACATGAGGCATTTTAATCATCTACTTAAATGAATGACCCATTTACTACTTTTATTTTAGATTCATTAAGGGGATAATTATTTTTCTAAAGCTTCATCGATTTAAGTAAAGAAGATTAAAAAAAAAACGTGTAGAAGTGTATTGATAGTCACGTAATTTTTCAATTTTTTTTTATTATCAACATTAATTTTAGTTTTGAATGCAATTCAACAATGTAATTTACTGTTTCATTAACAAATAATACATCCATTTTCGCAATTAATTTCGTGAGTAGGTACCTAGGTACAACTAAATGTGTTTGTACACTCTATCATTTTGTTGATCTGTGTTCGGTGTAGGCACTGTATTCACAGAATAAATGCAAGTACTAACTGTCGGCAGCAAGTGCGGCAAATTGAAAGAAAGATCAGCTAAGTACATTTCTTTTGATTTCGCCGATTTTATCGGATTTTTGCCAGTTCCTAGATTTCGTTGATCGCAAACGGGCGTGCTGTTTGTCGCGAATTTGTGATCTTAGCGTAGTTTTAAAATCAAAAGTAATTTTCTTTCTCTGTGTGTGTGTGTGTTTGAGAGTGACGTTCAAAATGCCTTCCAGACCTGAACAATTCTTCAGGCACCAAACTCGATGGTCGGTAAATGTGTGGGCCGGTATTTATAAAGACCGCGTGATTGGACCCATTTTTCTCCCTGAACGACTAAACGGGCCACGATATCACGAGTTCCTAAAAACAACTCTCAAGGAAATAATCGAGGAGGTGCCTGTGCTCCAGTTCCGCGAGACATGGTTCCAACACGACGGCGCGCGGCGCGGCGCTCCCCCACACGTGACCCTTCCTGTCCGAAGCTGCCTCACCGTATCTTTTAGAGACCGGTGCATTGGAAGATTCGGTCCACAACCATGGCCAGCTCGCTCACCGGACTTGACTCCATTAGATTTTTTTCATTGGGGTTACGTCAAGGATAAGGTGTTTATGACCGAGTGCGATACCGCAGCAGAAATGAGAGATCGCATTGTGAATGTGTTTGCGACGCTGTGTGAGGAGTGTGTCCAGGATCCCACTTTTTTGCCCCGTGTCCACGCTGAAACTCTGCGTCGCGCTCAGATCTGCGAGCGGGTTGGTGGCGGCCACTTCGAACCCTACCTACCCCCTATCTCATTAGGAATGAGCGAGATTAAGGTAAGTTCATCAATTGAACATTACTGGATCGCTAAGTTCTTATCAAGCATCTTTTTTGTTATCAATCCTCATCGGTATCGCTATTTTATGGGAATAAGCTTATTGTTATCGGTTATCAAGACTAATTAAACGTGATTTTATGTGGTAGGTACTATCAATGTTGTCGTTAGGCGATATTTCGTAGGTACGTTCACGTTCGTCCGGTCGCGGCGGGCGGAGCGGCGGTGGCGGTGCGGTGGCTGCGGGGCGGGCGGCCGCGCCACAGATTTGTATGTGTGTGTAGGTTAGGCACAGCGCGCGCGCTCGCTCGCCATCCGCGGAGCGTTTTAATCGCGTTGTTTGCAATACATTGCGCGCTCAAAAATGTAATTTTTTTTAACCGGTCATTTCCGAGATGAATGACTTTCGTAATTTAATTTATGGCATCAGGTGTAACCTTTTGACAACGTTTGCGCGTCGATGTCCCTGCCAGCCTGTATACCTACTAGGTATGTGTCAAAAAAAATACTTAACTTTTAGTGTAACTTTCCCAATGAATATAAATTATGTGACATGGACCCAGAAACAGACAGCAATGCTCGAACATTCTAATAAGGAAACAGGTTCACCTGTTTCCACAAATTGTGTTTACAATTGCGCATGTATATTCAATATTCATAAGGTGAATCGTATCTATAAATTTGTTTTTATTTAAATAGGCATTTTATTTATTTTACATTAATCAACAAGTTGACGAATCCTCAAGTTAGCACCGTAATCAACCGAATTCCTACAGCTGTGATAAGGAGTGGGTCGTAATCCACCACGCGGGCTCAGTGCCGGCTGTTGAATGTTTGAAATCGTCATTGATCCCCATCAATGCTGATTTCAAAAGTCAGAGAATGTAGTGGAATAACCCCCAGTGACAGAGATAGAATTTTCCTCGAGCGGCATGTTGCCGGCGGCAGCAATATACCTAACTAAGATATCCCACGGAATTAACATCAGATTTTTTTTTTTCTAATAATATACTGCAAGATTTACTACATTTTAATTTTTTTTTGTGGGTGCTATCTACGTTAAATAATAAATTTTAAAAAATTTAAACTATTTGAATGTTTTTTTTTATTTTCTCACCATTTTGGCTTACATTTAGGAAAAGCAGTAAAATTAAATAATTGCTGTTTCAATTGAGTAATAAAATGACACGATGAAAACATAATTTTGTTTACAGTTTCCGAGGAAAATCAAAAATTGTACTTTCTAAATAAGTATGGAAAATCGATCAACTTTGAAAGAAGTTTTCTCCAAAACTATAAAGAATTGCCACTCGGAAGTTTTTCTCCGGTATTTAGAATCATGAAACGCATCAATTTCTAAGCTTCACTAAAAATGTCTGGTTCGAAGGGTTTTTGGAATACCGTGGATCCGTTTCATCGCGCCTCGCGCCTGCTGCATCCGTGCGCGGCGCCGCCGCAGCCGCCGCGCCGCGCCGCGCGTCGATTAAGAATCGCCTTTTTGTTAGTGCTGGCAAGACAAATGACAAATATTAAAAAAAAAAAGAGTAGAATTTAATATTCGATAAGTAGGTAGGTACTTACCGAATATTAAATTCTACTCTTTTTTTGTTGTTGAATGGGCCTGCTCTTGACCTCGACTTGACTCTTTTTCGTAAGTACCCATTACAATCCATCGATTTAAGTATCAGTTTTTATTTGCATGGAGTTTACTTACGTAGGTAAGTTGATTGAGTACTGATCATAGCACACATATCAACCCGGAAAGGGATCGTAACCGTATCAACTCGAGCCATTCAGTATTCTTTGTATGATACTCCCTACTGCAACGCACACTAATCGGAATCGTAACGCAATCGCCTCGCCTCGGGACAAGCTCACGAACCGCGGTGCGGTGCGTACCTAGTCAGAACAATGGCTACTTTACTCCGTCGTAATACATTGTTTTACAACCAGTTAAGACAAATGCACAGGAGTACAGGTGGATCTAGTGTACCAACTTATAACATGAACGCGGAAAAGAAAGCATTTGTAGAGGTACTGCCTGAAGTCATTAACTCCGTAGTGACCAGTCCTAGTTTAACTGAACTGCCTGAACTTCAAAGCTGGATGAAAAAGGTTAGTAAATTTTAAAGGATAGTAAACCATACTTTTTAAATGAGATCAAAAATTGCAAGCTCGCGACTTCCCCCGGTTCGGAATTCTGTTTTCTTAATGGTGGAATTCAAGATCGCATAGGAATAACGATAAATAGGTGCCATGAAGGCGATACTTGGGACCATCCTCCTTTTAATATAAGGGTGCCCAACCGCATTAAATTGCGGGAAAACATCATCTGCGGGAAGCATCGTGAAACTGCCAGTAGGTTTCTTGATAACATGTTCCTATTGTTGTTACAGCTACTAGAATACACTGTGGGTGTAGGGAAGCTAGGCCGAGGATTGATGATTTCCATTGGATACAGAATGTTTGAAGAACCTGAAAACTTCTCAGAAGAAACGCTGCATTCTGCTCGCGTTCTAGGCTGGTGTACAGAAATGGTAAACCATTATTTTTATAACCTAATAACATTTGTTTGCCTGGCAATAGGTTCGCTTCTAATGCATGGAACTTACGCGCCACTGCACTGCCAAGCCCTTCGGGGCGTAAGTTTATGTCGTAATAGCATGACCATCCAAATTTTCAATAAATAGGTATATAACTGTTTACTTCTAACCGGGCTGTGAGAGGTCTTGATGATTATAGATCTGCTGCCTGTTAGTAATTGTAATGAATCAAAGATATTATAGATAGATAGATAATATCTCTCCCAGCTAGATGGACGAACGAGGCGTAACTCCAGCAGTATGATGTGCCTAGCATGCAGAGTTGATGTGCCTAGTCTACCACCGCGATAAGACTTTGTAAATTTATACATTCACAAGTTGCTACTGTTTGTCGTTAGCGACTTTCTGTATATTCTGCACTTACTTGTCTGGGGCCCGTAGCTAAATAACAACTGCCGCACAGGTCGATCGATCAGGTTAAGCTACGCTTGCCACGGTTGGTCTGTGGATAGGTGACCATCTTTACATACCGAGACCCCTCCTTGCCTTGGAAAGCACGTTCAGCCGTCGCTCCCGACTGTCATTCGTGGATCTTAGACAGTCGTTACGGGTAGTCAGAAGTCCGAAAGTCTGACAACTAGTCTTATCAAGGGGTATCGTATTACCCAGTAACTGGGTTGTGGAGGTCAGATAAGCAGTCGTTCCATGTAAAATTCTGGTATTCAGCTGCATCCGGTTAGACTGGAAGCCAATCCCAACTTGTTGGAAAAAGGCTAGGCAGATGATGACTTGTCTGGGAAAACATTGAAAACAGCTTTATTTATCTTAATTTTAGCTACATTAAATCTTATTCTAACAGATGGTATCACATTTTCTGATAATGGACGATATGGCAGATCATTCAATGAGTCGACGTGGCAAGCCGTGCTGGCACCTCCAACCAAATCTCAGTCACGGCGGTGTCACGGACGCTTTACTTATGTACCAATCGATGTTGGATGTCCTGGATATTTACTTCGGGAGAACGCCTATTTACGGTGACTTGTTAAGAATTTTTAATGAGGTAAGTTATTATCTATTTAGGGAGAAGATAGACATTTCTATATAAATATTTTCGGTAGGGCACACAAATACAACCCCTTGTCGACGTAAAGGGGCTAATTCTACAACAGCCGGTCTATTCTGTTAGAATAACACCGTGAGAAGTTAGGTGAAGTGAGCTGTCACTCCATCTAATACTGGGGATTTACACTAATGACAGCTGACAGGGGATGACAGCTGAAAACAGCTCCGCTATGTAAAACAACTGAACAACATTACGTTATGCGATTTTCCATAATTATAGCTAAACTTGAGCATGCTCAATTGCATACGACATAAACGTCAACGATTAGCGGTTTTGCAAAACGTAAGATTATAAATTTTAGTTTTAAATTTTGTCGCTCGTGGCTCTGAGACTCGTTGAGTGTCGTACGTAACAACAATAATGGCGTCCGAAACAGAAATAAATGGATTAAACTCGTTTATCTTCGAGCGTTCTATCAATGACGTTGGTAATTCTAATGTATCTACTTGGTCTACTGTGAAGTGTTTCTCTCTGAAACTACCTATCTCTTTTTAACCACAGAAAACTGTTTATTCGACGCTTTGTGAACGCTGTGACGCTTATGGTGATTCTTTTGTGAGCAACTAATTTCTTTACTAACTACCATGTAGAAAGTTTTTTAATCGACGCTGGGTTTTTTTGGGCATTCTCTTTTGGCACACGGACAGACCACGACGTGGGTGGGTTAGGACATAGGGTAGGATTTTTTTATCACGGTAGTAAGTAAGTCACGTAGGATAATTTCCTAAATGCAAAAGCTAGTAAGAATTTTTTTTTGCAGTCTTCATACAGGTTGGTTATAGGTGTACAACATTTAGATTTTTGGTCAACCTACAGCAAAGAAAAGAACAATCTAGATGTATTTAATATGGACGTAGTCAATTCTATTGCTATAAACAAGTCGTCACACAATACCTACAAATTGCCGATATTTCTACCTCTGCTGTTAGTAAAGAATGGGAAAAAGAAAGCTACTGAAGAATTAAGTAATATTTGTATGGATTTTGGGAGACTGATGCAGTGTCAGGTAAGAATATAAACCTATTTGACTCTCCTCATAATAACCCATATTTTTTGCCCATTTTAAGTTTAATCAAAAGCAATTATCTACATTTATACTAAGGCGGCCTGTCAACCTAATCAATAACCTTTAATTATTCAATCACGCATACAGACGCCAGCACATCAAGCTACTACAATCTGTAAAATTTCTTTAATAGATTTTGAACTTTATCGCTAAAGAGTAAGGTTCAAAGTTGATTGGGAAAATTTGATAGTTTCGGGTAACTTGGTGTGCTGGCGTTCTTACAATGGAAAGATCTTACTAAGAAAACTTCCAGGATATTATAAAAAAAAACGGTGACCTACAGAAAACCGAACCTAAAATTTCTTGCTTAGGAGAAATAATATGTTTCGATAAATACTTTGTTTTTCTTACAAGGATGATTATTTGGACATCTACGTCAACGATAGCGTGACAGGAAAGACAGGCAGAGATATCGAAGAAGGCAAATGTACCTGGGTGGCCGTAAAAGCGCTGGAGCACTGCAACGACGCACAACGTGCTATCTTCAAAGAATACTACGGTAGCCAAGACCCAAAGCATGTAAAGCGAATCAAGCAGCTTTTTGACGAATTACACATACCTCAATTGTATGAACAGTGTGAACGTACGATGTATGATGATTTATTGCGTCGAATACACGCCTTACCAGCTGAAGGGGATAGAATTTTTCTCTTAGGAGTTTTAAATGCCACCTATAAACGGGTTTTGTAGTATCGAATTCTTTTAATTTTTCCTATGCATCTGTGGGTAGTGGGTACCTGGTAGATGTATGTGTCAAAATATACTATTATAACTTTCCAAACAAATCATTATATAAAACATGTCACTGTTTTGTGCAAAATATGATGTGACACATTCTAAGAAAAAACAGGTTTACCTATCTGTTTCTAATAATTGTGTTTACAGAAAATATAACCAATAATTGCATGTTCTGCGTATGATTTAAAATAATGTGATTTGTAAAAATAAATATTTTTTACTTTTATTGTATGACGGGCTGGTGGAACCCCACGTTAAAGCACGTATTTTGTGGTAATAAAAATATGTGCTTAGTCATTTTATTTATTTTACCTACATTAATTTAACTTCATCAAGTTTGCGAATCCTCACTTCTCATGTTTGCGATAAATAATTGAAGAAGAATACGTACTACCTATTGAAGAAGAATACCTACGTGCGGTCGGGGGACCCCCGTAAGAACCGAAGTTTGGGACATACCTATAAGGTCTGTTTGTGTAGGACTCATGAATATCATTCACTTTTATGGGACCAACGGACCAACTCTGACATATGAAGAATCCATTTAAAATATTTAAAAAAAAAAAAACAGCTGTTTAATCAGTTTCGATCGCGTAAGTGCTGCACTTTTTTTTTATTGTTAACGTTAGTAAAAATACACGAAACGAGTTTAAGTAATTGCTACTGTCAAACTTTCAGGTTCTAACTCCAGCAGTTTAGGGATGTGCAGACAGTTTTGCACAAGAGTTCCTTATGTAATGAAAGTGGACTAATTAAGAGTAAACTAGTCGCTAGCTCGAACTCACTGGTGGTCATGGCCAAAAAGCACGCTGTCTCACCTGGCTTCATGTCTGACAGAGCTAGTAGCAGTGATGAGCAGTTAGACGCTAGGCTACACGCACAACGTCTAATTCTCACGCACAGAAACACCGTTCCGAACTAATAATAATAATAGTGCATACAGGGATAATCGTCGGTTGGTGTCACATTTCATTAAAATGTAATAAGGGGCCTCTGCGAGTTGGCTTCGGCCTCTCGTACGCCTTCCAAACGAGATATGTAAAAGAAAATAAAAAATAAATAATTCATTTATTTCTCTGATCATCAAACTCAAACTCAAAGCATTTATTTCAATTAAACCATTTACAGGCACTTTTGAATTGTCAAGAAGTCGGTCAGTCAGAAAATATGAAGCTAGTTGCCCATTCCAAAGCGTAGGTACCTATGGAGAAGAACGGGCAAGAAACTCCATGGACACTCTTTTAAATTAATTAATTTTTAACCGACTTCAAAAAAAGGAGGAGGTTCTCAATTCGGTTGTATGTTTTTTTTTTTATGTTTGTTACCTCAGTACGCCGTCATTTATGAATCGATTTGGATAATTCTTTTTTTATTTGAAAGGACATACTTCCAGATTGGTCCCATTTTTGTCAAAATCCAGTTCTGATGATGGGATCCATGAGGAATTGAGGGAACTCCTCAAATATTATAGGCATACATATAGCAATTTTGGTATTTTCATTAACAACTCGAGCATTTGCATTCAGAAAGTATAATTTGGTGAAGTGGAACTGATGATGAAGACCACAGATGGCCATCGGAACTACACAATGACAAATATTTCACGGGTAGCGATTCGATTGCTTTAATATGGTTGCTAAGCAATTTATGTTCGTCACAATGCGTATGGTGAAGTGGAGCTGATGTTCTCCTGGTTCTTACCAGGAGAACTCCTCAACAATTAACGTCCCAGCATCGGGAAAAGCAATATTTTGTAACAGGTGATGAGCAGTTGACATTAGGGTTTGAAACAGTATGCTCTCGAGGTGGTCCCATTGTCTCCAAGTCAGAGTCTGATGAAGGGATCCCATGAAAGTCGAAGAAAATCCTCTTTGGTAGGCATGTACAGTATGTACTTACCTATGTAAGTGATGACTCTCAGACTCAAACACTTGAATCATCAATAGGTTTCATTTGATTTGAGAGAGTTCAACTAACATACTGTAATCGGAGTATAGCTCCGACTTTTAGCTGCAGTAAAATGACACTTCTTAATAACTCATTTCGGGCAGATTTTAGAGATATGCATGTCAAATAAGTTTCGTTTGTTACACTATTCTGTACTCGAAAAACATGGTTTGGTTATTGGCCGCGAAAAAACAAAAAGACGCCAATTTTAGTCATTTAAGTTACACATAAGCTGTCGTTTTACTACAGCTAATTGAAAGTCCGACTATAATGCTACCGAGCCGTCGATGGTAGCCACAGCAGTCCTTAACTGTTAGGAGTTAGGAGATACGTCAATATGTCGACAGAAACTACTTAGCAGTTGTTGGATAGACGTGGACTTGAAAACAATCGTCTTCATCATTCCATCATCTGATGATGTTAAGGGCTTGTAATTGTCGAAAGAGCTTGTAATAGGCCTAATTGAATAAAAGTATTTGACTTTCACTTATCATCAGCTCAGCAGCATGAAGTGATGACTCTCAGACAACACCTATCGGTCCATTAAATTCGGGGAAAATTGTATGTGACAGACGGACAGACAGACAGACACTCGAGTGATCCTATATCAGTTCCGAATTTTCCTTTTGAGGTAAAGAACCCTAAAAAGTGAAAAATAAAAAACTTTTTTTTTTCAAAATAAAACTACCGACTTCCAACAAAACACTACAAAGTGAAAAATAACTTTAATTTCAGAAGTCTAGTCGGTGTCGTTGGTTCTGCATTTTCGTTTTTTGACACCGACTTCTGTAATTAAAGTTATTTTTCACTTTGTAGTGTTTTGTTGGAAGACGGTTGTTTTAATTCTTTGAGCTCTCTCCAACTTTAACAGGACTGAGCGTTTTAGCGGCCCCACCTCAGGAAGTTATACAATAGGACAGTAAAGATTGACACAAAGCGAGATAAACTGATTTCATTACAGAGGTGTCGGCAATGTGTCGAAGAGATTTAAATATGTAAATAAGCTAACGAATCCTAGGAACCAAGGCCTCGATGTGCTGTTGGAAATTCAGTCGGTTGTCAATTACAACACCGCGATACTTTATAGCGTTCGTTTTTGACAAACGAGGACATTCACAAGAGCTGTTGTCATTCGAGTAAAAGATGAAAATCAGCTGTCAATATTTTCCCTATAAAAACATACAACGCATTGAAGACATTATTAGTGCTACTGTCTCCCTACTACTGATTAAAACCAACGTTATTATGGAGCGGCGACGTCATTTAAGCAGAGAAGAAATGCTCAGAGCCGTGGGAATGATAGAAGCTGGTTCCCGGCAACGTACTGTGGCTTTAGCTCTGAATACAAGTCAGAGTGTTATCAGTCGACTTTGGACACGTTACCGAAGCACTGGTACCGTGGCTGAGCGCCATGGAGGACGGTATCGCTGCACCACACGGAGACAAGACCGATACATTCAAATCTTAACTCGAAGAGCTCCAACAATAACCGCCATGATGTTAGCCGTGAGGCTTCATCACTCTTCAGGGAACTTAATTAGCGACCAAACAGTCAGAAACCGCTTGCATGAAGTGAACCTTCATTCCCGAAGACCGCTACGGGTACCACCTATAGCAATGCACAATCGTAGGATTCGATATCAATGGGCTCTTGAACACAGAAATTGGGCAGAAGAACAATGGCGTTTCGTGTGCTTTTCTGATGAGTCTCGTTTTGGTATGAGACCGGATACAAGACGTATACGACACTGGAGAACCCCTGGACGCCAACAGCGATTAAAATCCTGCCAGGAAGTCCATCCTTATAGTGGTGGAACCATCATGGTATGGGCGGGTATTTGGATCGGCGGAAGAACTGAGTTGATTTGGATCAGAGGCAACCTCAACGCTCAAATTTATGCTGAGACGATTGTATCAGACGTCATCGTTCCTCTACAAGTGCAAATCGGTCCCTTATTTCAGTTAATGCATGATAATGCACGACCGCACACCGCAAGAGTTGTAAGACAGACTCTCGCCGCAGCTAACATCAATGTCCTGCCCTGGCCTGCTCAGTCGCCAGACTTGAACCCGATTGAGCATGCATGGGATATGCTACAGAGAAGAGCTCTGCCGAATATGGAGGGTATCCAGTCGCAAGAAGACCTTTTTGTTGTTGCAACGAACATGGGCGGCCATTCCACAGCGTGATTTGGATGAACTCATTTTGAGTATGCCAAACCGATGTTCTTGTGTTGTTAGTGTTCGCGGTAGAAACACGGATTATTAATTGTTTAAGTTACCCAATAAAATTTTAAAGAAAACTGTTATTTCAGTCTTTTTTTCGAACTTTTGTGTTAGTGGTTCAAATGTCAAAAATCCCTTTATTAGGAAAATGGCAAATTTCTTTATTAATGCAAAGGTGACTTGGTTTATCGTTACTGTGACAAACGAAAACACTTTATTTGATGAATCCTTAAAGAAAATTTTAATTAATATCAATCAGGAGAAAAGTTATTGCAAAAATATATGTTGATCCCTAGACACTTTTGATGTGTGTAATTACCTATACATTATATTACTAGCGCCTGGTAATGCACAAATTACTCAAACGGAGAAAACGCATTATCGTTACAGGAGACCTAAATATTGACACCTTAAAAGAAAGCAACGCGTCAGCTTTCTTGCTTAGATCGAATTATAAGTACCTAACAGAAAATTCAACTGGTACAAGTTGAATTTTCTGTTCACAAAGTTTTTCGTGTCACAAAGTTTTTCTATCAGATCACAACACTTGCGAAATATTAATATTCCCAGTTGAAGATAGGAAACCTGCCCTAAAATATTGATATAAGTAATGTAAACAGGGATTACTATGATAACATCAAAAAAATTGTGGAAGCTATTGGGAATTTGTCCTGGATGGATGTTCTCGAGAACACTGACGCAAACGATAGCTTTAATATAAATCATGAAACTTCTCACTCTTTAAATTGTTTCTTTACGACGTACCTACGGCATTTCATACAAACTTTCAAGAACTTGTTTTTCGAAATGAATGAACCGATTTTGATGAAACTTCGTTCGCATAAGCAGGATACAAATTTTAAAAGTTCGGAATCAAAATTGATGGCCTGTCATATGAACTAAAAAATATGTATGCATTATGTTGCATTTTACATCAATGACAAAGATAATCCGTAACTACTTAATTTAACGACTTTTTTTGTGGGCAGCGTCGATGGGACAATACCTCGATTTTGCGTCAGGTCAGCTTAAGAACAATCTTGGTGTTTTCACCTTGGAACATTGTAAAATATCGACGATCGAGTCTATGTTATGTGTTTGCCCACATAGTTTTACTTTTTCTTTGCTATTTTGTTTTGTTATTTTTTAAACGTACATCTGTGCGGTCTAATTATTATTTTAGATATTATTGTTTCTCAGTAAGTGAATTTATATGAATTCTTTATGAGAAATAAAGTTGTTCTTAAACCTAAACATTATAATACTATTGCTACTCACAAGACATCCTACCACTCATTTAAATTGCCTGTATTTGCAAAAGCTATTAAATAGATAGACTATATAATATGTTTGGAACTTGGGAGGCTTTCACAAATTCAGGTAAGATCCCGAAACCGTAGAGAGTAGCAAAATAATTTTGAAGTTTTTGTTCTTTATGACATTTTACACTTCAATCGCGACAGTGCTTAAAGGAGAATCAAAAGGCCTATCGCTTAATAGGTTCAATCAACTCAGCCTATTGCAGTCCACTGCTGGACATAGGCCTCTTCCAGACTGCGCCACAACCCCCTGTCCTTCGCTTTCCGTATCCAGTCCGTCTCAGCCACCTTCTATAGGTCGTCCGTCCATCTAGCTGGGGGGCGTCTCACACTACATACGCTTGCCGATACGCGGTCTCCACTCCAGGACTCGTCTGCTTCACCGGCCATCGGTCCTTCGACAAACATGGCCAGCCCACTGCCACTTCAGTTTGCTTACTCTGCAAGCTATATTGGTAACTCCGGTTCTTTTCCGGATAATTTAATTCCTGATTTTATCCTTCAAAGAGACTCCGAGCATAGCTCGCTCCATAGTGCGTAGAGCGACCTTGAATTTGTGGACCAGCCCGACCGACAGTGTCCACGTTTCGGCACCATATAATTATCATGATGGGCGGAACGCACTGATACCACGCACTACCACGCACTACCACGTACTACGCACTGACCTTAGTCTTCAAACACTGCGGGATAGGCGACGACAAGACTTGACGGAGTTTTCCAATTGCTGCCCAACACAACTGGATCCTCCTGTTGGCTTCTTTCTCAAAGTTGTGTTTACCGAGCTGGATTACTTGCCATAATCCTTAGACATAATCCTTCCCAACTTCGAGAAGCGACCCTTCGATGTGGATTGGACTCGGCAAGACGGTCGGAACGCGGGTGACGTCACCGTTTGTTCGCGGTAACTTTCGGGGGTTCGGACATTCTGGGATACGCCGTCGCGGTAACATTTAGCCTTCGGACATGACAGTGGATAATAGGTTATTAACTGATTAATGCAATGTTTGTCTTTTGAAAGGATGATTACTACGACGCTTACGGCGCCAAAACTACGACAGGAAAAGTGGGGACAGACATTCAAGAAGGAAAATGTACTTACCTGGGTGTCCGTAACTGTTCTGCAGCGCTGCAAGGAAACCCAACATTCAGTCTTCGAAGAATACTACGGCAGCACAGACCCAGAGCGTGTAAAGCGAATCAAGCAGCTTTATGGCGAATTGCAGATGCCTCAGGTGTATCAGCACTCAGCAGTATGAACGGTCTTTTTTTTTTTTAAGGATTGGAAATCATCAAATGACCCCTCCCGCTCTGGGTGGAGCGGATGGGAGTGTCAGACTCTTACTGACTAAAACCCATCCGTGTTCCTTCCTTAGCCCTTTATGTTCCGGGGCAGCGGGATTGTTCTCCGGGGCAGCGGGATTGTCCGAAAGGGTTGCCGCTGACAATCCCGCTGCCCCGGAGAATCCCGCTGCCCCGGAATATGAACGGTCTGTGTGAAGATTTAATGCCTCGAATCCGCGACTTACCAACTAAAGGGGAGACGAACTTCTTCTTAGGACTCTTACATTTGTACTATAAACAGCTCCTTTAAATCGTTCAGAAACTCTTATATCTTACAGGTGACATTGACAGCGCCTAGGTGTCGTAGCAGTAACGGAGGCTTTCGTAGTTTTCCAATGTGCCGTGCGGTCGTCTGGGGGCCTAAAAAGGCCACTTTGGCAGAATCATAAAAGGATAACATTATGAATCATATTATAAGTCGTAAAATGGTCACAAACTGACAATTCATAATATTATTTGCGTACAATTCATATCACGCAATTCGTCTGTATGACAGTTTTGTTTGGAGATTCGTAAAATGCTACCTATATACTTAGGTACACTTCTGCCAAACCCTTCAGGGATATTTATGTGTGAAACTGTGAAACAGATGACTTGCGTGATATGAATTGTACGCAAATAATATTATGAATTGTCAGTTTGTGACCATTTTAAGACTTTTATTATGATTCATAATGTTATACTTTTATGATTCCGCCAAAGTGGCCTTTTTAGACCCCCTGTAGGTACTTAATTAATCTTATGAATGTTAAGTTATGTGCGTCATATTCAATAATTGATGCCAATTCTAACATAAATGTTACTGAATTATTACATTAATTTCCCTGATAACATGCATAAGACGTCTATGCCTAATAAATGATAATAAAAAAACATAAAGTTTTTTTTAGAGGATGTGTACAGAATAAGACCTCGAAAGAGTTTACAAACCTAAGGCCAGCTACAGACCTAACATAATTATTAGGTATAAGTACAGAATTTATTGACATTTATTGACTTTAGGGCAAAAACCGAAACAATCGAAATAGAATTCCCTAAGTAGCCGAAAGTAACCACCAGCTCGATTTTTGAGTACCTAAACTTAAATTGCGAATAAAGGCAATTTCTTGGGTTTAAGATAACAGCAACACCCTTGCTGAGTATCCCCCACAATAATACAAGGGTTTTTTTGCGACATGGCCGGTGTTAGCAGACCACTTAGGGAGTAGATTCAACTCTGTTTATCTTTTTTAGGAGAGACGGAACATACAGGGCCTTTAAAAAATAATTGCCGAATAACAATAATAGTGACCGACCAAAGGTTCAGCTTCGGTTTCGGTTTCAGCCAGTTTCGGGCAAAAAATCCGGTTTTGGCCGCAGTTCGGCCAAAAAGTGGCCGAATCTACGACTGAAACTGGCATATTATGACGTTCGTGAGCTGTCGGTTTTGATAGAACACGAACGACTGAACGATAGACAGCGTAAACTTCGTAAGGTCCCGTTTCCACCCTTTTTGTACAAAACCCAAAAAATAAGTGTTGACTTCTAAACAGAAGTCATTTAGGTTCTTATCAGGCAGGCTCTAAGTGTCAGCGAGTAGGGATTTATTCGCTTTCTGGAAGATTGATACAAGCTCTAAGGGCAACAGCAGATGCATCTCATAAGTTTCGGTTTCGGCCGAAACTAGAAGGAGCCGAAGGTTCGGTTACGTTTTCGGTTTCGGCTGAAAACCGTGTATTGGTTGGTCACTTTTTACTTATTATAATTTCAAGTTGCTACGGGCGAAACGAGTGCGTTGACTACGATTTTTTGGAATTTATTACAAGCCGCAAGCAATGAATGAATGAGATAAAGAATACAATTATTTTTCGCAAACAGTGCTGCCTGTAAAAACCAAGCCTTATAAGAAATTTATCATGACTATGTAAATAATAAATAGGTAGGTACTTATGTCACGTGGAGGGAAATAAGTGTGCTTCAATCGACGATTGGAAATTACGGAGTCCGCTGGGATAGACGCAGGCATCATTTTTTTCTTGTCTCTAATTTATCCATTATAGATGATAGGTAGCCATTATATATTGTACTTACTTGTTTTTTGATAAAATTTAAAGTTTTACTTTTCAACAATTTTATTAAAATGGCAGCGGTACTACGGAGTAAAACATTATTTTTCAAGCAGTTGAGAACATTGCACAGAAGTGCTATTGCATCAAATGTACCGATCACTTTGAACATGTACAAAAATAAGGATAAATTTAACGAAATGTTGCCTGAAGTAAGGGAATACTTAATGACGAGTTCTAAGTTCACAAACCAATTGCCTGAAGTTGGAAGTTGGGTAAAACAGGTAAGTTTATCTGCACTTTCTTCCCTATTTCTCTAGCGAGTAATTAAACAATGAAAGTCTTATCAAAGTAGAAACTACAATTCAAAATTCAAGACCAAAACACACTTCCATTTATTTTACAGTTGATAAATTACACAATTGTTGGAGGGAAACAAGGCAGAGGTCTGGCTGTTCCCTTCGCGTATCAAAAGATGGAAGACCCTAAATACTTTACAGAAGAAAAACTACACACAGCCCGATTCTTAGGATGGGCCTTAGAAATGGTAAGTGATAACTTTTTACATAATAATTATGTTATATTAAACTTACATTATGTTGAGTATGGCACAATAACTGTTCATCCTAACACCTGCCGGTGGATTCTGTAAATATCTCACCGTGAAAATATAGGAGCAGTGGTGGGTGGCCCCTAGTGGTAACGGTCGCGACTTACGAGTTGTAGGTCGCGGGTTCGAACCCCAAGCAAACACTTTACTTTGTGTAAATTATTCCATCACCATTGCTCTCAAAACGGTGATGGAAAACGTCGTGAAGAAACCAGCATGTCCTAGACCCAAAAATTCGAAGACATGTGACATCTGCCAACACGCACTGGGCCTGTGTGGTTTAGGCTGCGATTCACTACTGACAGCTCATTTCAAGGTCACTTCACCTAAGTTTTCCCATTAGCAGCCTATAATGTTCCTACTGCTGGGACATGGGGCCTCCACTCTGTGAGAGGGAGTGGGCCAGAATAAGGCTGTCTTTCCACCAGAGATTAGCGTGGATGCGTAGCGAGGGATGTGACCTTGAAATGAGCTGTCAGTAGTGCGAATCCCTAGCACCAGGTGGAATGACAGCTCACTTCAAGCTCACTTCACCTAAGTTCTCACGGTTTGATTTTTACAAAATATATCGGCGGACCTACAGTAGACTGTAGGCATTATTCCAACAGATGCAGGGATACATACTGTCAGTAGACGATATTATAGACGCTTCAACGACTCGTCGAGGCAAACCATGCTGGTACCTCCAACCAAACGTAGGCACGTGTGCCACTAACGACTGTGTACTTATATACCATTGTTTTATGGAACTAATTGAAATGAAGTTCGAGAAAGAACCTTTTTACCCCGATTTAATCAAATATGTAAATGAGGTACGTATGTAATCAGCAGTATTTCTATTCCTTCATTACCACAATTTTACAGGGACAAATTATCCTATTTTGAGAGTAGGTTCTAATGTCGGATTGTCGGTCTGTCAATTATATTGTAAGACCTAATATAAGACAGTGGTCCCTAATCAGGGACAATGGATCCTAATGTAGTAGGTCACTGGTTCTTTATTAAAGACACTGAGTCCTAATCGTCGCTCTCTGTATTTTATATGTGGAGACCTGTAATTGGTTTTCAGACTAGTGTATTGTCCTTGATCTGTTTGTTTTAGCTGTAAGTCTCCCATGTTATTTAAATAAATAAATAAATAATTTAAGACAATGAGTAATAGCGCAAAATGGAGCTGTTACTTACAGTTTTCCGTTCTTTTCAGGCAATCATGTACACAACGATAGGCCAATTCTTAGATCATTCCTCAGGATACACCAAAGAAAAAAACAATCTTGATGGGTTCACAATGGAACGATTCGACGCTATCGCCATACAAAAGACCGGCTACTATTCGTTCAGGTTGCCGACGCTCGTAGCTCTGTTTCTAGTAAAGAATGGGAATGAGAAATATACATCAGAGTTAAACAGCATCTGCATGGAGTTAGGTAAACTTCTGCAATTTCAGGTAAGAAATATTGCACAACTCCTTACTTCTGGTTTTTTGATTCCACGTATAGTCGTCTCCCTAGCTTTCACTTCCTATAAAAAACCTATCGAATCAGGCAGTTATAATTAAGAATCACGAAGTTTATTATCTTATTTTTTTATAATCTACTAGAGTCCCATTAACAATATTGCAATGCACAATCATCTGTCTAGCCTTTTCCCAACGATGATTGTGTCGGCTTCCAGTCTAAACGGATGAAGTTGAATACCAGTAGGTATTTTACATGGAGCGACTGTCTATCTGACCTCCAAGCCTTCGTAATCTTCAGCCTTCCACCCGAAACGACTGTCAAAAATTTACAAAGGACAGCGGCGACCAACGGTTTAACGTGCTTTCGGAGGCACGGAGGGGTCTCGATATGTAATGGATGGTTAACAATGGTCACCCATTCACGGACTAACCTCGGCAAGCGTAGCTTTACCTTTGATCGACCCGTGCAGTTACACAGCCACGAGCACCTCCGGTTAATTTTGTCTATGTTTAGCAAGAAATATTAGTAATCCTAAAAAAAAATAAACTTAAACTTATACTTGTATTTTTTTACCAGAACGACTACAAAGACGTGTACTGGGACGAAACCATCACAGGGAAGGCAGGCACAGACATTCAAGAAGGAAAATTATCCTGGATGTCCGTAACAGCGCTAGAGCGCTGCAATGAAGCCCAACGTGCCATCTTCAAAGAATACTACGGTAGCAAAGATCCAGAACATGTAAAGCGAATCAGGCAGCTTTATGACGAATTGGAAATGGAGAAGGTTTATGAAACGTTTCTAAGTTCTTTTTTTTTAAATTTAGAACGTCGGATACGTGCGCTACCAACAGAAGGAGAGACGGAGTACTTCCTAGAAGTTATGGAAGCCTGCCGAAACCAAATGTATTAAATAACATTATTATTATTATTAGCCTGTGATGTCCCACTGCAGTGACTAAATAACATTACATTAGATGTAAGTAAAATTCTTGGTTGAGGAAGGCAATTACTGTTACTTGGTCACGTCATCTTTATTATAATGAATAATAATTATATATAATAATAAAAAATAATATGATAGGTACCTAAGTACACTTATCATATTTTTGTATAAATTAACATTAATTACTCATTTAGGAGGTAAATAATATTTGGGATATGAGTTTTTTGTTTTAGAAATGATGATACAATGTCAAATGTATGATGTATTAACTACATCTAAACATGATATACTACATACATGTAGTTTATCATGTTTAGATGTATAGTTACCCATCACGTCTGCGGAGTTTCGCTAGCTAATTGAATTTAACCCTGTACACATTTCTTAACAAAAACCGCGTTATTTCGAAGGCTGGTGCAAGTGTGCAGGGTTAATCAAGAGAAAGCCTCAGAATGTCCTTTAGGAAGGTTTTACATCGATATGAAATAAATGTAATGTGTGTGTATACGTCCTTATTTTTCTTTAGCTCACCAGAACTAACTGATATTTCACATTCTGCATATATTACAGTGGTGGCCCAGTGGTTACGACTGCAACTTACGAGTTGTACGTCGTAACCCAGGCAGTAATTGTATAATGTAATTTATTTCATCACCACTGCTCTTAAAAACGGCGAAGGAAAACATCATGAGGAAACCCGTCCCACTGGGACACAGCCTGACACAGGCCTCCTCTCACGGACAGCAAGCCTGTGTCCCAGCAACAACAACAACCCAATAATCCCATATATATTATTTTCGCCAGTAACCTGTGCACTTCACCTTCTAAAATTATTGAAACGACTGTGCAACTTTACATTGAAGGAGGAAGGCATTTTATTTATTTATGTTATATTTTTATTTTATTTTAGGAAAAACTTAGTGGCTGACGCAAATTTTTTTCATCAGTTTTTTTTTTATATTTTAGTTTAACCTACCTTAAATAGGCAATTAAAATTACGCTTTTGGTAACGTTAGATAACCTATTCTTATGGCGAACATCGTCAAATCAAACTCAAATATGGGTTCTATCATAGTATATTCCAAAAATATAATGTTATACATGACATTGCTTTATATAATCGAGTATAAGGGGTAGTGTTACTGACCCGTCATAAACAGCAGTACTTAAAGTAAAATGCAAAATTTTAACTTAACCACTTTTGCAAATTATAATACACTATAATAATTTGAGTTGCTTCTTAAGAGGTGGTGCTAAAATAGTAGGTTGTCCTAAATAGGACCGGGCAGGACATGTCTACCACCACCAACCAACATGCATGCGGCAGATTATGTCCTACATGGGTGCTATTTGCACCAAACTAGTGCCAAACCAAGGAGACGAAAGACATGGCGTGACGAATTTGATAAATTCCATAAAAACTGGATAAAGGAAGCGTAGAATCGCGAGAAATGGAGAAAAAACAGCAGGGTCCAGGACATTTACACCCTAAGCACGAATTCCGTAGTTTCATTCGATGTCACGCGCGTTTCCAACACCGAATCACTTACGAACAAATAATTTGTACGGGTAGCACAATTTGACAGTTGTCCCTACTGTAAATATGTGATTGCCCGTCCGAAAAATTGAATTTGACACTCGGCTTTCGGATCATAACCGGATTTTTTTTCAGATAGGGCCCGTATCTTCGATGACATATTTAGAGAAGGCCCCCAAGAGTAGGAAGAATAGGCTACTAAAACATAAGCAAGATGAGAGACTTTTATTCATCTTCACTAATCTTCTTTAATCAAGGATACTGTAATAAGTATGGTGTGATGTGATAATATTTAAGGACCGATGAGGGTAGTGAACGTTTCACTGGACTACTGGCATATGTATGACGTCATTAGCCACTTTAGAGACGAAAGAAAACACAATAGAAACTACATTCACGTTTTGTCTTTCGAGTTAGTTCACTGGATGTAAAATTGGCATTTGCTTTAGAAATGCTAGGCTATTAATATATTATTGTTGTTTAACACTATTCGATATTAAATCACATAAATAAACAGCCAACAAGTAAAAGGACTCGGAATTGTTGTAGGATTTTTTTTTTATTGCTAAATGGGCATCCTCTTGACGTCGATCACGCCATAGAAAGCGATGGATGAGGTCTATGATGGAACGAGCGTGCCCAGATCAGGCAAAAAAAACTAGGAGACCTAATCAGCTTCTGGAGGGAGGTGGGCTGGTTGGAATAACCACCAACGGCCGCCATGGCCCACGCACAATGGTCCACTGAAGGACTAAGTGCGGAAACCAAACCCATAACATAGAACATAGAGCGTGCCCAGAAGATGCCTGTTCACTCTTGCTTTGAAGGCAGACGGGTTAAATGTCGGAGGGAACACAATTACTGCGAAAGAATCCGGAATTATTGTGGAAGGTAACGGAATTATCGCGAAAGATTCGGTATTATTAATACCATTTTAGCACCACCTCGTCAAAGGCCTCATAACATATTAACAGTAAATATACCGAATATAGAGTACAGAGTTAAGCGTTAGCGTCCAGTGCGATAACGTTTAAAAAAGTAGGTGTATTTGCTGTGTTAAAATGACTACAATGCGTCTGCTATACAAATATGAAACACAAAACTTATTTTTCCTACCATAGACTTTTATTTAAAGACTCATCGGCTAAGAATCATCTTCAAATCCTATAGAATAATTATTATTTTTAATGCTGGATATACTTTGTCTTATATTATTATCCCTCTGTAATCCAACCGAAAATTAAACAATGCAAGAGCATAACATATTATTATTTAAGATTATAATCGCGATTTCAATCTGATGATAACTTTAAATTATCATAAATATCGACCAATTGATGCATTATCCCCATTAATACCCAAAAATATGACAACATTATGGGTGAACGCGCATTTAAACATGCCACAGTAGTTACATATAGGGCCCCACAACCACACCACAAAGGCAACCACACCCACATTATAGAGATATGAGGAACAGGACATAAAGCTCACTCATACTCTATAGAAAAGGGAGGATCCTCCGACCAGACGGGTATTGTGTCTGGCGGGCAACTGCCCGATGATTCCTGTTGGGCCGTTGTATCTATGCTAGTTGCGCGGTAAACTCTGCTTGCGAGATGCAGGATTTTGCATGACGTCAGTATGACGCGTTGTTCGCATGTGGCATTGTAGATACCGCTACATCACGTGGACGGGTATTAATTTGTATGAAAATGAATATTTAATTCATAGGGACCACATTTGGCAGTCAAAATGAACCGTGTGGGCGATACAGCCCGATCCAAAGTTTATGGCGGCTCGGAGCAAGATGCGAGTCTCTGTGTAATAACAAATTCACCTGTCAGCGGGGGTGAGGGGTGAGGTAGTGCGCACCGAGTAGCGCAATTCAGAGGCGCCATGGAGTTTGAATCGGGCTATACCTACAACATCAATACCACGTCGCAGCCACAACGTAACCACAAGTGAGACCGCGCACTAGCGGCCGGCCATATCGCAAACACAACGATCTGTCTGTCTGCAAACACTAACTACAACGTAACCACATTGTAACTATTAGCGGCAACGCAACCACAACGCAACTGCAAACAGCTGCAGCGGCACTATTCAATTCACTGCTTGCCCACAGTTTGTCGCTGCGATGTGATGTGGTTGTGGAACGTGTGAACGGGCCCGTAAAAGCACGAACTGACGCGCTTTGTTGCATCCGATGTTAAACATTTTCTAACATTGTGATCTAATACATTTAATCAAAAAGGTTTTCAGAAATCAGAAAGGTTTTCATGTTAGGTAATATAATGGTAATGGTATAAACATTTTATAACAGCAGTGTGGGAGCACCATTATACAAACATTAAACAAAATTCGCCTGCACCTGGACACGTTTAGGTGCGCATTCACCCTAATATTCTTTCAACGAAAGAGGCACTTTCATTTTATATCCAAACTCCACACATAAAGCGGCCCTAACAGTCCAAATTCCAAAATAAATGAAATTTTGTGTTTCCCACTCAAATAGCAAACTATAGTAAGTGCTAATATAATTTTGACTAGTAAGCACCAATTGACTAACAATATTTATCCCTTACAAAATCTATGTACAATCTTATTTGGCTAATAAAATTTAGCCAATCACACAGCTTTATACGAAAACGTTCGGTTACTAAATAGATAACTATTATTATTATTATACATTGTAAGTTTTCAAATTAAAGTTTGAGCGACGTTGCAAGTGTAGCCCTATAACCGTAAACAAGCTTTAACATAAAGAATAAAATACTTTATTTTGTGCATAATCGTAACTACGGTATGATTATAGTAATTTAGTTAGTTTGTACGGCTAAACATATACGTTTTTATTATCGCTGGGCAGTGAATAATTAGAAATAATTAGAATTCTGGATTCAATTGGACAGGCTCTGGAATAAAGCCGATAGCGCTTCCTGTTTAATTTTCATTTGTTTTATTTCACGACGAAATGTGAATTTTATATCATTGAAATATGGATCAAATTGAAACTAATCTTCTTGAAGTTCACTCACTATAAAAAAAAAACAGTTTCTTTTCCAGATACCAAAATGAAATCGAAGGAGCCCTTTTTAACAAAGAAAGTTTGCCTTAACAGCAACATTTAAACACATGCAAATAATCATTTTAAATGAAAATAATCCATAAAGTTAAAGTATTTACATAAAAATACAAAGCTTGCAGAGTGTCAAGTTATAAAACTTGAGTAAGCTCTTACGTTGGCACTTCACTTGGCCTATTTGTCCAAATATTCGCGTTAATAGGCCATTTTTTTATACCTTATTTCTTATAACATTAAGTTCACTTTTGTTTAGAGGATTAACGCAAATATTTGTGTAAATACGCCAAGTTCCGCCAATAAACATGCGTTATCCATTAACTTACTCTGACATTAATATTGTGATCAGATCGAGTTATTTCTAATAAATTGTTAAATTCGGTGGTCCTCGTTAACTAACATGTGTTCTGATATACACAAAGACGTGTCACTGCATTTTGATTCTTACGACAATACTACAATTTCTGTTCCCCAGAACATTTAAAAGTATTATTTATTATTCGACATAACTTTTGAAACATTCTATAAATATTATTCTCATGCGATTATGCATTGTACAATACATATTCGTAGATTGTACACGAATATAGAGTAAAATAAACAAAGGACGGTACATTTCTAGCGATGTTAAATAGCGCCTGTATTGCCATTGCTAAAGAACGTACCCATACAATACTAATTACTACATCCATATTAGAATATCTACATCTATTTGGCGTGCACAACTTGGCATTTCTAATACCAAACAGAGACATCAGTCACGAGCGGAATATAATTTTCTATCGTCATAACCATATGGTTAGAGAGAAAATACAACGTCTTTTAGGGTAGTTCTACCAATTCAGTCAATGCATAAATATACATTTTTACTTTTTTTGTCGATCTTTGAACAGAAACTTAGAAGATACTGAATAAATCGTCGCGCGAAATAAAAGCCACTTTGGCCTAACCTATCACCAATTTTTATAACACACAAAATTCACCCTTTAATACTAGCTAAATTTGGGTGCATTGGAAACCCGTGCACGAGTCAATCGAAACACTGTACGAATAAACAATTGTCCTTCTTTCTTTTCTTTCTGTAACATCACATATCCGACCAGGCGGATCAACAACCTTTTTCCTTAAGTGAACACTTAAAATGCGCGGCAAAATACTCAGCCGCTTACCTGTCAACCGATCGACATTTTCAAACTTCGAACTCTTTACATAATTTTTTTTTATAATCGCTTCGCACAGTTTGTGCCAGCATTGAGTGTTGAGTTTATACTCCATGTTTATATTATATTGAATTGAGTTCAAAAGTGATATAAAGTGTAATACAAACATTTTCCTCATGCAGGGTCTGTCTGTGTCAGTATGGGGAGTTGTTGAGCCAGCATGAGTCGGCGATGTGCTTCGGAGCCGGTGAGGGCAGCCACGGTGATCCCAGCTTGGTAGGACGCCGGAATCCGAATGTGACGGGTCCTGGTGTTATACACTCCCCAGCCCATCGCTCGCCATTCGCGAATCACGTTTATTACTTGACCTGTAACAAGTTGTAAAATTCGTAAGAAAGAGTTTGAGGAGTTTCGGCCCCACTTGGGATAAGTTCGTTTAGCTAAATAAGACTGGAATGGAATCAGAAAGCGGATAAAGCTTATCCCCGAATGACAATTATTGTAAGGTAAATATGAAGACTAATTTGATGTATTCATTCCAGGACGTGAGTGTGACCCATTTGCAACAATTAAGCACCATATAAAGCCTAGGCGAAAATTCATAAGATGCCAGTTTTTTTTTTTGTATTTTAAAAAAAGTCCCAGATTTCGTGACTAAATATAACTTTTCTCTAAGCTCTCAAATTGAATGGCTTTCATTGCTATTACATTGGATACCTAATACTTTAACAAACACTTTGATGTAACCAAATTTTCAAAAACATCAAACAGTTATAAGAAGTTTATTAACCATTCTCAAAAATCATCTACGTCTATGAACAATAACGCTAATTTATTTACTGCCAACGATGAGATTATCAAGCCATCGGATATAATAATTCAATATTTCAACTCACCAAGCACATTAAACGTATGGAAGCGTCGATCAGGCACGACCATCAGGGGGGTCAAATCTGTATCCGTGTTAAACCTCGACAGTACATCCCTGGTCTTGACGAGAAGTATTGACGGAGACGTGAGATGGTGCCAGAGCGTCGCTTCTCGGATGCACTCCACCGGGTTACAGAGGTACACCCCGCGCGGCGACACGCCGAAGACCATCTGATGATGCCAGGCGTCTGGGATGTCATGTTCGTAGCCGGATTGTAAGTTGAGAGTGAGGATTGGTACTGCACCTGAGAATGGTGAAAATGCAAGGTTAATAGCACTTTCTGCAAGGCTATTATAAGAATACAGGGTAGATAATAATCCTGCCGGGGTTGCGGGCTGTTAGAAAGAGATACCGTGGCCCCGGCACAAGCAACTGAAGGAACACGGGTGGGTTTTAGTCAGTAAGAGTGTGACACGCACTCCCGCTCCGCGCGTAGCGGTAGAAGTAATTTGATAATTGCCAACCAAAAAAAAAGGGTGGATAATAATAATACAATCTTTATTTTCGTGTATTTATTTTACTTTAACGCCAATAAACGCATTTTTTTTTTCTTTCTTCAGGGACATCGACGGCAACCTGTTACCATGGATACAGTACATGATTCTAGACCCCTTGCGTAGAAATATTTCGTCGGTTATCAAAAAAAAAATCTGCTGTTTCATAGAAAAGTGCAGTATCTACACCGTCAAAATGTATGGAACAGGTAACCTGTATTTTAATAGCCGACGAAAAATTTCAACGCAGGGTGTTCAGGGTGCTTCCTCTCGAATATAATTCCGATAGATCGACATTGGAATTGTCACTGACTCTAGCTAGCCAATCCCTGACGTTTAGCTCAACCAACTGACGTTTGACCAATGTCGATCTATCGGAATTGTATTCGAGAGTAAGCACCCAGAATCATGTACTGAATCCATCGTTACAGTTTGCGCGTCAATATCCGTCCCTGCCACCTTGTATAATCTAATACGGAATTATGAGAAGAAAAAAAAACTGTTGGTTCTATTCCTGGTTTCTAAAACGTTATTTAGGAGCGTTTACGACGTACAGCATTTCATACAAATTTTCAAGCCCTTGTTTTTCGAAATGAATGAACCGATTTCAATGAAAGTTCATACGCTTAAGCAGAATACAAAGGTCTAAAAATTGAGTAAAGAACATTTTCGAAATGTCTTATTTAAAAAAAGATAACTAGCTGTTATATTTAAAATCGGTCTAATTTGGCTGTAACTTCTTCCCTTTGTACACATACGTTTTTCATGCCATGAAAAATTATGGTTTATTCATCGTGTGTATAGGCACGGTCGTCGGCAATGTTGTATGGATTATTATGGAAGCTTGATGACAGACACGTTTTTTCTTCGGCGCAGTTGTATTACGCCTTTTGTTGGCACGGTTCGTCAGTGTTGTATGGATCACTATAGAAGCTTGTTAACGAACACGTTTTTTCTACGGCGCAGTTTATACGCCGTACAGTAAAGAAACCGTGCTGTGTTTAGGTACGATGCTAAAATTCAACAAGATATTCAATGTTATAATTGTTTGAAAATCGCCAGTTGTCAAGGAACTCATGGGCACCCATCATTATTACATAACAATAATTCTACTCCAATTACCTACTAGACTACTTATTCATAGTTTAGCACCTTATTCCAATCGCCGTTCACTTGCCAAGTACGGTCATAATGGCATACGTTACGCAACGAGCATCAAGCTAATACTTCCATCCATGAATATTTACATAATGTATTTAAATGACTCGACTATTACTTTGCTTGCCGATGTCAACAAAATTGCCTACATTATTATTTACGTTTTTACTTAGTGACTTGATTATTGGCATTACCTAACTATTTTAACCGCCAAGAACAAATCTGAAACGGCTGGCTGAATACTATTTAACCTACGACCTACGCTTACATACTCAAACACAAACAGCCTATAATGTTCCCACTGCTGGGACACAGGCCTCCTCTCGGTGAGAGGGAGTGGGCCGTAAACCACCACGTGGGGTACGGGTTGGTAGATGTCACATGTTTCCGAATTTTTGGTTATAGGACATACCGGTTTCCTCACAATGTTTTCCTCCACCCTTTTGAGAGCAGTGGCGATGAAATAATTAACACAAAGTAGGTAAAGCGCCTGTCTGGGTTCGAACCAACAAAGGCAACCTGCAACTCGTAAGACAGGATTTTCAACTTGGCAGAAAATCGAGATATCTTTGTTATAATATGTCAGTTTAATATAAACATATAATTTACACATTAACCTTTCGGAATAAATTCTCTAAATCATGGTGAAAACCGCATTAAAATCCGTTGTGTTAAAAGAACAACACGGTCACACAAACAAGACACGAAAAGCGACTTTTATAGATACTTATACATGTGTCTTCATAATACCCTGCACTTTCTTACCAACAGTAATCCAGTCAGCCAGCCAGTGTGACAGTGAAACGGCTCGTTCAGGGTAGGTGGGGAAGAACCTGGCTGTGACCAGTCCATCAGAAGCCCTGTGTATGCCGGAGACCAGGTCAGCAGCTGTGCACCCAGCTACGGCGCGGGAGAGTAAATATCTAAAAGAAGGATAATAAGAATGAAGGGGTCATACTTAAATCCTTAGACGTATGAATTAGAAATTATTCTTAGTTTCGATAGCAAACATTTCAAACATATTTGGCCCAAAATTCCGCTGCGCGACCTCCGCTCATTGACGCAGTCAAGACCATCAAGTGCACAGGGCATGTAGCGCAGGTTGGAAGGTGGGGTATTGTCCGTGGGCAGGTGCCGCATGCGGACGCGAGATTTGAGCAGTCCGTGAACCCACATCTGTGGAGATTGTCTTTGCTCCGGCCGACTTGGAATTTGAAAGTAACTTAGATCCCGCGTGACAGTTTCCGCAACATAAGTATTGTCTGACGACGAATTTTTCTGAATCCAGACCAACAACTTCAGGTTTCATGTGACTACTGACTTGCAAACATACGCCATACCAGACTCATGGTTTCCATTTTTTTACTAGTCTACGCCATTCCTAGGCAAAGGCCTCCCTCCACTCCTCCCATCTTTCGCGAGTCCCGCACGTCCTCCGTCCAGTTTTCACGGAACCTATATTAATACCCACCTCATCCTGCCATCTCCTGCGTGGTCTGCCGCGACCCCGCCTCAAGTTCCCAATGTATAAATTTTAAATTATGAATGAGGAAGTCATTTACTAGTATTATAAGCTATTCAAAATGTTTACCTGGGTAATGGGGCATTGTTAGCTCTTTGTCGTGTACCAACAGATGAGCTGATCTTCTCCAAATTCACGGGTACACCCAGTGCATTCTGAAATTAAAAATAAGGCTAATATTGTTACTTACTTGTGGCCTAAATATCAATGTAACAAAGTATTGTATTGTTTTATTTTTGACTCTGTAGGTTCTTAGAATTCGTAAATACAACGCAATGTAGTTTTTTTTTTTTGAGTCATTTATGTTGACTCAAAAACAGACAGCATTACATTATTGTTGAACAGAATGACGAAATCGTCACTCAATTCTATGTAACAAGTTAAGAAATCCAAAGATTGAGCATGTCTGCAAAATTAACTTCAATCAGCGCTGTTCAACATTTACTTTTGTTTTGTCATTTTGATGTCTCTAAAATGTCCATAAGGTTGACTATCCCTGGACTTCAATCGGTAAAAATTATTTTCTTTCGATTTCTATAATTTCTGTAACACTACACATATTGTTTAAAAAACATCTAGATGAAAACATACTTAAACCCAAAAACATTAAAAGATACTAACAAAAACATTGACAACGGCTGTGACCCCACAGGCCGAGGTGCTAATCTGCGTGACCTGTCGCTCACAAGCCTCACACTCCGACCAGATCATGCAACGAGGAGGTTCCACACAGGCCGCACTGCTTGAACTGGTGCTGGCTGCTGCTTCACTTGCCTAGGAACACAATTACGATATAATAGGGATGTTGAGGGATGCTGCCTCATGCTGCATTGGTAGTATTTGCCAAAAGATAAAAAGTGGTATAAAAGTAGTGTAAAATAAGTAAAAAATTGCTAACAAATAGCCAAGTTATAAGCGGTTTAAAACTTTAAAATTATCTGCTAGACAGAGCTGCTACTGTACAATTTGAGCAGAACTGAACATAATGTTGAGGTAGAAGTTATGTATGTTGGTGAACAAATAAACAGATTATAGTACCCCTAATGGGCGTTTATATGGCACATCCAGATTCGGAAAAAGACTGACACATAGGTGTGAGTGACGCAGACGATCGTCTGTATCACTCATACCTGTATGAAGTTGGTACCTCAGAGTTTGGCTTAGAAGAGCGCCCTCTACGAAGAATTCTTAAAATTTTATGTGCCATATTAACGGCCCCGTGCTGAAAATAATTATTTCAGTATGAATCTCTATGTTCAAAGTCGGAATTTGTAGTTGGAATGGCTTTTTGATGATTAAAACAATCTGAGGCAACTGGAATCATATTATTTTTAACTAGCTTCGGCCCGCGGCTCCGCTCGCTTGGTATGTCGATAAAAAGTAGCCTATGTCCATCCCAAGGGTTCAAAGTACGTAAGCAAGTAGTAAGCTTACTAAATCAAAATCGGTCCAGCTGCTTCGGAGAGCCAGAACAAACAAACAGACAAAAATATTAACACTTTTTCTTTGTTTTATAACAAAAAAAAGTGTTAAATACTTTCATATGCATTTAGTAAAAAGCTGTTATTTTGACATTAAAAACAGACCCTTCAATTTCGTTTGTTTGTATAGATATAATTTTTTTTTGTGCAGCCCTCTATTCCTACTCAAAATTTATTTAAAAAATAATGTACCTTAGCAGTAGCCTGGTTCTCAGCATCAAATTTAGCCTTCTCAGCAATCAATTTCTTAGCCATTGTGACATGAAACAATGCTGATGACAGAGTAGCTGTATCATGTGTGGACTGGTTGATTTGATGAGCAAATGCTTCTATATGTTCATCATCATCTGCAAATAAACTATTTACTTAACCACAGACATAGTAGCAACATATGCATGATCAGCCTATATAATGTCCCCACTTCTGGGACACAGGCCTATTCTCTGTGAGAGGGTGTGGGCCGTAATCCACCACGCGGGCCCAATGCGGGTTAGTAGATGCCCCATGCCTTTGAATTTTTGGTTCTGGGGCATACCGGTTTGCTCACTATGTTTTCCTTCACCGTTTTGAGAGTAGTGGTGACGAAATTATTTACACAAAGTACAGCGCCTGTCTGGATTCGTACCTACGACCTACAACTGGGACACTGTTACCACTACAGTAGAAACATACATGCATACAGCATACCAATATCATAAGATAAAATAAATTAAAAACATTAAAATATGTGAAGCAAGGAGGACTCCTTGCTTCACATATTGACCAAATGACAGGATAATGCACTGGACTGGACAGTCCAGTGCATTATATGCACAGAACTAATTTTCAGCTGGTCCCTGTCATTTGGACAAACAATTTTATTATGTTCAATAAAACACTCATTAGGTAATTCACTGTTTTATTTCGTGGATAGCATAAGCACTAGGTAGCCTTATACAAATGTGTCATTTTCACACATGTGGGGTACTTGTATATATCTTATTTGTCAAGAAGATTTCCAAGTACCTACATTAAATATACACAACAAATTTCTAACCACACAAGAAAATAAAAACGTAAACAAAGAAACATTTGGCAACAAAAACTGAGAAATTAATTTACTGTTTCATTATGAAACTTTAGGGGAAGGACACATTAACGATGTTCAAGGCAGTAAAAAGATACTTGTGACACATTTCAGACTCAATTTTTAATTTAGTAGAAGTAGTTTTTTAGTGTCTCTAATAGAAACACTTTCTAATTATTATTAAGTAGCAGCACCCCGCGGTATCATCCACATGTGTTTCGATCCCGTGGGAATATCGGGATAAAAAGTATCCTATGTGTTAATCCTGGTTATAAACTATCCATGTGCCAAAATTCATTCAAATCTGTTCAGTAGATTTTGCGTGAAGAAGTAACAACATACAAACGCACTCACAGACTTTCGCCTTTATAATATTAGTGTGATTGTGTGTGTGTATAAAATGCATAATGTAGAATATGTAGTTTCATTTAATGCCATAACCACTCTATATATTTAATATTATTGTCAATAAAAAATTAAATAGAGGTTTCAACTTACAAATCAATATCTCAGATGGTGACACCAATTCTCCACTAGAGAAATGCAGACTGCCAGGATAAATGATGGGTCCATGTGACATTGTTCTCCTGACAACTAGTTGCTCACCCCTCGAGTTCACATGAGTGATGTATGGACCATAACTAAAGTTCTGGTCCACATAGTTATGGGCACTACTGGTGCTGCCACCCTCTGCAGCATCCCCGTGACCCGTAGGAACCCCTCGGCTTGTTGATGGCACACTATATGAGTATAGATCCGAATCTCCATGAGAACCGGATCCTGAAGCTATAGCTGCAACAGGTACACTCACAGGGACATACCTAACTGGAGGAGGAACATATTCTGGAGTCGTCCCCCTCAACAATACAGGCTCTATCTCCTCAGGCATGTTATTTACAGCTTCCATATCAGCATCAGGAGATGATTCATCTCCAGTATCCACTTCACATGATGGTCCAGGATCAAAATCCATTTCCAAAAAATCCATGTCAGGACTGGATGCCCTAGAAGCTTGCTCCCTGCCTCCAACAGCACCCTGCTGAGGCCCTACATAGTTGGGCATAGGAAGATGCTTGTCTAAAGGTAAACCCATGTCAAGACTAAAGAATGAGCTTGGTAAGTCAGCCAAATGTTCACCACCCCTGTATGTGTAGATACACCCATCTTCTGAGCCCAAAGAATAGTCATCATTGCCAGTATCACTGGAACTGTCATCCCCTAAGTTAGGCCTGTTGAGCTTCAGACTTGATGGCCTCTTCCTGTTCTCCCTGAAAGAGCTGGTTTCTGGGTTCTCACTAGATCTGCTTGTGCCACTTGTTGAGGGAAGGCTGCTACTTCCTACCTTGTCCAAACACACCTTGTGTCTTTGACATGTCTGCTTATCCTGATTGGACTCGGTACCATTGTCATACACGGTAGGTACAGTCCTGCTGGTGCCCGCAACCGCAACATCCACTTGTTCGGCATTCGAATTATTCACTTTGTTATTACACTTTTGTGATTGGGAAGAACTATTTACGTTTTTATTAGTTTCAGGATTATTTTCGCTACACCGGCTAGTTTGAGGCCCTGATTCATTGCTAGGTAATAAATTCATGTGATTCGCCCGAGGTCCATTCAAGGGAACAAAGCTCGAGCTTGGATTCGAGGTCGATGTAAATAGATTTTCGGCGTTATCTCTTTGCCCTGATTGACTAGGAGTACTCTTGTAGTTGCTATTTTTTTCACCCTCGCCATCGAGTTTTACAGAATTCCTCATAGACGAAGAATCTTTAGAAGAATCCATGATTACAAATACATCGTAGAAGTCGGCATTGTTCACTTATTTTTTTAAGGTTACCAACGGCTTGTTGATTCGAAAGAAGGCGTTAAAGAAGAGACTAAACTAAAGTTGTATCGTAACACTAACAAATATTAAGGGGAAACGATAAAACACTGGATTTATAGGGCACAATCTGTAAAAGGAAATAATAACAAACCAATTCGCAATAATCTGATCAAAATCCTAATTTGACATTTGACAGCATTGACAGTTGGTTTAGTTCAATGAGTCGACGAGAAGAGAATCGAGTAAAACAACAAAATTGAAGTATTTCTGAGGTTTCGTAAAAAGTTTATGTGTGTTGGATAATAAAAAAAAGTTATTAAGAAACTAAAAAACCCGACTGCGGTAAAAAAACTCAAGATTAAAAAAACTGAAAGCTAAAAACAAGCCCATTTTTTATATTAATTATAAGTTGGTTTTTAGGGTTCCGGCCTCAGAAGAATAACTGAGGTTCCGGCTTAGTAATAGGGTCCCGTTTTGTGAAGTATCTATGGCAGACCAGAGCTAATGTACTAATATGTCTTTGGTACCTTTTGTATGGTTGCTAAGATACTGTTGATTTAAAATTGTCACATTATTATATATATTAAAATACTGTGTTCTTTCATGTATATTTCGTAATTTTATTATATTTAACATGGTAGCAGAGCGTGTACGTAATAATATGTTTTAACCTTTCCGAAATGTCGAGCACTAAAATTGACCCTCTAACTAGAGAGAACTACGACACTTGGGTTATACAGGCTGAAGCTGTACTCGTACGACACAAATTATGGAAATACGTCGAAACTGATACTGAAGTTTTAGATAAAGAAGGCGATAGACTGGCGAGATCTGAACTCATACTTATAATCGCTCCTTCTGAGCTTAAACAAATTAAAAATTGCACTACTGCTAAATCATTATGGAAAAAATTGAAAGACACGTACGCCAGCAAGGGATCTGCGCGTAAGGCATCCCTATTAAAGCAACTGATCCTAACAAAATTAGAAGGAAACGATGTAAGAACGCATCTAAACAAGTTCATGGATACAGTTGACAAATTGGCAGACATGGACGTAGCTATTAATGAGGACTTGCTAACAATCATGATGTTGTACAGTCTCTCAAAGGAATTCGAGAACTTCAGAGTCGCTATAGAATCACGAGACACTCTTCCGAAGCCAGAGGAGCTTCAAACTAAAATAATAGAAGAATGTGAAGCACGTCATAGCCAAAACATGACTAATAACAACGAACCTGAATCCTCTTTTCAAGAAGAAGCCTTATACACGTCCTGTAAAATTTGCAAACGTAGTGGTAATATCTTCAAACGCAAGACTCACAAAGTTTGTACCAATTGCTGGAAGAAAAACAGTGAGAAGCCTAATAAACACACTAACACTAACGGTTCTCATAAGACCAATTTTGCTATGCAATGCCTCCTTACACATAAAAAATCTGAAAACTGTATTTGGGTTTTGGATAGCGGTTGTACGTCTCACATGACTTATCAACGAGACTTATTTAAGACTATAGAGAGAACATCTGGAAAACTGAACTTTGCAACTAAAGACCAAACTGCAGAGATTAAAGGAAAAGGTACTGTCTCCTTTGTAACAAAAAATGGTAATGGCATAGCCCTTACACAGCTACAAGACACTCTTTACGTACCTAATCTGTGCACCAACTTGTTGTCTGTAAGTAAGATGACAGATGCTGGCTGTTCTGTCCTCTTCACTAAAACTAAAGCGACGGTCAACAATCCAAAAGATGGCATAACTCTCACCGCATTTAAGCAAGAAGATGGTCTTTATTACATCACACCAAATAAACATGAGCGCAACAATCTGGCCAATCATAATGATGACACCGTTTCGATTCCAATTACTAAAAATAAATCGAATTTATCAAACATAAGCGACTGGCACAGAAAACTTGGTCACATGAACGCCAAAGATCTGAAACGTGCACTCAAAAATGAGAATTTGCTTGGCTTGAACTTTGATGCTTCTAAAACCTTGGCAGAGTGTGAAATCTGCATCCAGGCAAAACTTCATCGAGTACCTGCCCCCCGTGAGAAAACAACTCAACGAACAACAGAACGCTTAGAAATCGTTCATAGCGATGTATGTGGACCTATCAGGACGCCTACAGTAAGCGGAAACAAGTACTTCGTTACTTTTATAGACGACTATAGTCGATACAGTCGAGTCTACATGATCAAAAGCAAAAACGAAGTATTACAAAAGTTTAAAGAGTTTAAGGAGTTAGCAGAAACGCACACTGGGGTCAAAATCAAATTCTTACAATCAGATAACGGTACTGAGTATGTGAACAAAGAGTTCAATGCTTATCTAAAACGTTGCGGGATACAGAGACGTCTCACCGCACCCTACACCCCAAACCAAAACGGAGTTGCTGAACGAAAGAATCGTACTCTTGTGGAGAAAGCGAGAGCAATAATGATTGACGCACAGGCACCATTAAAATTCTGGGGCGAAGCAGTATTCACTGCAAACTACCTATCAAACAGGAGTATAAATAGCGCTGTTCAGAACCAAACGCCATTCGAGCGATGGGTTGGAAGGAAGCCATGTATTAATCATTTATACGTGTTCGGTTGCAAGACCTACGTTCTGATGAAAGGCACAAACGGTCACAAATTTGCACCAAAGGCAATTCCTGGCATGTTTGCGGGATACTCTGAAACATCTAAAGCTTTCAGGATATTCATACCCTCGAAGAACAGCATTATAATTTCAAAAGATATTAGGGTATTGAAGACTATGTTCTACGATGAATCTAATAAAAATGCTATATCCAGACTGCTCACTGATTTAGAGTTTTCACATGAACAACCTAATAAATCGTCATCGCAGAAAACAACACGCAAGCGAGTGGATATTCAGCTTGACAATCATGAAGCAGATGATCAGCAACATGACAGTGATTATGACGCAGATGATCAAGATGAAACGCTGCAACAAAGTTTGGTTGATAGCACTGACGACGTTCGACAAATGGAACCAGGGAATAATGAAAGTGAATACGAATCTCTTTCCGGATCTTTTACCGTTGCCGATGAACATGATGCTGATGTTGAAGAACATACGTCCGTTCAGATGAGGTCTTTGAGAGACAGGTCAAATATCAGAGCTCCTAAGCGCTATGATGATTTTATTTTGGCAGCAGCTGAAGAAATCGAAAATCTTCACAAGCCTAAAGAGCCTGAGACCTTCAAAGAAGCGATGGAATCTCCTTCCAAAGCTGAATGGCAAGATGCCATGCACAGTGAAATAACTTCACTGCATGAAAACCAAACCTGGGATCTGGTTGATTTACCCAAAGGACGAAAAGCCCTCCCTTGCAAATGGGTGTATAAAATAAAAATGAATCCTGATGGTACCGTCGATAGGTATAAAGCCAGAATGGTTATCAAAGGTTACTTCCAAAAACCCGAAGTTGATTATGATAAAACATTCAGTCCAGTGGTCCGTCTGAGCACCGTTCGAGCTATATAGCTATAGCTAGCTAGAGCTAGCTATAGCTGCTCGAGAAAATCTAAAACTACATCAGTTCGATGTTTCAACTGCCTTTCTAAACGGCACAGTAAATGAAAATATTTACATGAAACAGCCTGATGGCTATCAGGATGGCAGGAAACGAGTCTGCAAGCTGAAACGCAGCCTCTATGGTCTGAAACAAGCACCACTATGCTGGAACACATGCATTGCTGAATTCTTAAGAAATTCTGATTTCCAACAGAGTGAAGCGGATCCATGCTTATATGTTCGAATCAGAGGACAATCTAAAGTCTTTATTGGTCTTTATGTTGACGACGGACTTGTAGCTTATAATACTACCAGAGCAGGAGACGAATTTATCAAGGAATTAAAAACAAGGTTTAAGATAACTACGAAACCTGCGTCATATTTCCTAGGAATGGAAATTAATGTCCGTAAGGACAAGACCATTTCACTTTGTCAAAAGGCCTACACAAAGAAAGTTTTAGAAAAATATAGAATGTCCAATTGCAAACCAGCACCAACGCCAATCATCAAAGAAAATGAGACGGCAGAGGAAGAGGATGTCAACGCGAATTTCCCATATAGACAAGCCGTGGGTGCTCTGGCATATTTATCAGTAGGCACAAGGCCTGATATTTCATATGCTCTGGGTGTCGCATCTCGAAACCTCGGAGCACCCACTAAAAAAGATATCATGCTGGTAAAACGCATCTTCCGGTACTTGAAAGGGACCCAACAGAATGGGCTAACCTATACGAAAAAGTCGCCTCCACGCTTAGTCTGCTACAGCGACGCAGATCATGCAGGAGATCAAACTACTGGAAGGTCGACATCTGGAATGGTGTGCTTATTCTCTGGAGCTGCTATTAGCTGGAGAAGCCAGAAACAAACGACAGTCTCCATCTCTTCCACTGAAGCAGAGATTATAGCAGCAAGTGAATCTGCACAAGAGATTTTATGGTTGAATCGCCTTATTAACAACTTGATAAAAATTGAGAAACCAGTACTGAACCTGGACAATGAATCGGCTGTGAAACTTGCGCACAACCCAAAATATGAATATCACAAGCGCACCAAACACATTAAGCTGAAACATTTTTTTGTAAGGGAATGTGTTAGCAACGGGGACTTCGACGTAACGCATGTTCCTTCGGAGCAGCAGTTTGCTGATATGTTAACCAAACCACTGTTCGGTCCCAGGCTGCATAATTTAAGTTCAGCAATAGGATTAAAGAATTTATTACCATAACATTCTTTTAAAAAGTTCCGAGGATGTGAAGTATCTATGGCAGACCAGCATAGCTATTCACAAACATACGATTCACTGTCGTATCGACAATGACACTTGTTCGATAACCTGATTTCTGAACCGACGGACCGGCAAAACGCTATTCACAGATCCGTGTGGAAGGATTTTTTTTTAGACGTGTTTATGGGGAACGCTACAAAATGGTAGTAAATAGATATTCGTGGTAGAAAATTTTAGGTGGTACATAAATGATTTTTATTGAGCATTTCACTATGGGCAACTATAGATTATGCATTCAGTAACTATTAACAAATAAAAAACAGTAAGCAATGATTTTATTAATAAATAAAATTTACCTGATTTCTATTAAACTTGCTTTGTAAACTTCAACTTTCTGTCAAACCTGGAAATCTGGAATAATTATTTTTCTGAATCTTGTTTTGAGCTCTAAAGACAATTGAGAACTACACTGAAGACAAGGCGGTATGGTCGAAAGACTATTATAGCCTGCCCTTTGGGAGAATTACAAAAAAAAAATATTGAGAAGTGAAAACCTTGTTTTTTTTTTTTACAGAAAAGTGGTTGTATGTATTTTATCAGTATTTAAACAAATTACTATTTGCTCATTTTCTTTTTATAAAACGTGGTACCTAATATTGAAAATGCATATTTTCAGAAAAGAGTGTCATTGGAGCAGCGGTAGATGCTCTTTGCATTCATGAAAGGGCATGAGGACCTTGCCCGGAGCCGTGTTTTGACACTTATTGCTTAGATTACTCTTTTTTAGACAATATTTTATTATTCGATAACACTTCCGACAGCAAATACCTGTCGGAAGAATTGATGTCTTCATACCGTATATGAACTGTCAAAATTGTACGGTTTCGGATTTGTGAATAGCGATTATAGGATTTCGTCGATAACATTGACATTCGATACGGTACCAAACCGTGTCGTAGCTTTGTGAATAGCTATGCTGAGCTAATGTACAGAGGCCAGCACATCAACCTACTCCAATCTGTCAAATTTTCCCAATTGAATATGAACCTTATTCCATTGCGGTAAAGTTGAAAATCTATCAAAGAAATTTGACAGATTGGGGTAGCTTGATGTGCTGGCCTCTGTACTAATATGTCTTTGGTACCTTTTGTATGGTTGCTAAGATACTGTTGATTTAAAATTGTCACATTATTATATATATTAAAATACTGTGTTCTTTCATGTATATTTCGTAATTTTATTATATTTAACACGTTTTACCCTTTGGATAAAGTGTAAAAACGGGACCCTATTAAGACTCCACTGTCTGTCTGTCCGTCTGTCACCAGGCTGTATCTCATGAACCGTGATAGCTAGACAGTTGAAATTTTCACAGAATGTGCATTTCTGTTGCCGCTATAACAACAAATAAGTACTAAAAACAGAATAAAATAAATATTTAAGGAGAGCTACAACAAACGTGATTTTTTTGCCGTTATTTTATATGTAGTTTTACTGTTAAATATTGTATGGTGGTATTGTGTGGTGGTCTTTGGTGGTACGGAACCCTTCGTGTGCGAGTCCAACTGGCACTTGCCCGGTTTTTATTATATTTTCAAATTCAAATGGGTCCCGCCTGCTTCCAACTTTTATTTAATTTAAAATTGGCTTGTTTTTAGCTTTTCAGTTTTTTTTAGGTAAAGTTTTTTACCGCAGTCGGGTTTTTAAATTTTTTTATTTACTTTTTTTTTTATTTCCAGCTTTTTATTAGTTTACAAATGTGAAAGATTTCGCAGACGATTTAGTTCTTGGTACTTAAGTGTTTTTTTTTATGATTTTGTCACTTCAACTTTGAACCATAAAAGTTGTATATTTTTGTAATCCCTTTAAAACCCTTTATTTTGATACCCCACTAGATAGGTTTAAGAAAAAAAAAATTGAAGACCTAAATGGTGCCAGAAATCACGTATGTCGATAAAAACTATCCTATGTCCTTCCCCGGGATGCAATTTATCTCTCTGCCAAATTTTATCGAAATCCGTTGTCGTAACATACAGACAGACAGAGTTACTTTCGAATTTATAATATTAGTATGGATTATGATATTCGCCATATTAAACACAACCTGCATAGCTATTCACAAACATACGATTCACTATCGTATCGACATTGACACTTGTTCGATAACCTGATTTCTGAACCGAAGGACCGGTAAAACGCTATTCACAGATCCGTGTGGAAGGGTTTTTTTTTTAGATGTGTATACGGGGAACGCTACAAAATGGTAGTAAATAGATATTCGTGGTAGAAAATTTTAACTGGTACATAAATGATTTTTATTGAGTATTTCATTATGGGCAACTATAGATTATGCATTCAGTAACTATTAACAAATAAAAAACAGTAAACAATGATTTTATTAATAAATAAAATTTACCTGATTTCTATTAAACTTGCTTTGTAAACTTCAACTTTCTGTCAAACCTGGAAATCTGGAATAATTATTTTTCTGAATCTTGTTTTGAGCTTTATAGATAATTGAGAACTACACGGAAGACAAGGCGGTATGGTCGAAAGACTATAGCCTGCCCTTTGGGCGTATAAAAAAAAATTGAGAAGTGAAAAATTTGTTTTTTTTTTTTACAGAAAAATGATTGTATGTACCTATTTTATCAGTATTTAAACAAATTACTATTTGCTCATTTTCATTTTATAAAACGTGGTACCTAATATTGAAAATGCATATTTTCAGAAAAGAGTGTCATTGGAGCAGCGGCAGATGCTCTTTGCATTCGTGCAAGGGCATGAGGACCTTGCCCGGACCCGTGTTTTGACACTTATTGCTTAGATTACTCTTTTTATACAATATTTTGTTATTCGATAACACTTCCGACAGCAAATACCTGTCGGAAGAATTGATGTCTTCATACCGTATACGAACTGTCAAAATTGTACGGTTTCGGATTTGTGAATAGCGATTATAGGAATTCGTCGATAACATTGACATTCGATACGGTACCAAACCGTGTCGTAGCTTTGTGAATAGCTATGCTGCTCCTTTTTTGCAAGTCAGTTAAAAAATAATTAACATAAAAGTATGGTAACACTCGGAACTCTAAGTTAATCTTCTTCTCAGTGGTCTGTATCAGTGACTGACTTTGCTTATGGATATAAAGCTAGAAACACATGATACATTGATAATTTTAGATTGATAGATTCATAATCATTTGTGTTTATTGAAAAATAAACGTTCTCTATTATACTAATTATACGTTAAGATTGACTACTTCACACTTTTTTAAATCAAAGAAAGAAATATGTCCAAGACAAAATTACAATAAAAGATACTGAAATAAAATTAAATGTCAGCTAAACGTTTGGATAAACGACGGGAATTGAATCTGTGATTGTGATCAACCTTTTGAGAATAGGTTATGTATGCCATTGTCAAATTTTCTTTCATACATTTCACCACAGAGTACTTATTTCACAATGACAAATTGATTCGACCAGCTGTGAGATTTCTAAAAATTGCGTCTTAGTTGTAATTTAAGTAATAAATTGGCCCCTTAAACCTTTGTTTACCATCGTTGTCGATTGTTATTTCCAATAGTTACGAAGACCTGCAGAGAAGATGGCATACGCCTACTTGTTCAAATACATCATCATCGGCGACACAGGTATTGATTTTATTTCCAGATATTTTATTTAGACGTTTTCTGTTACAGTGCAGTGTAATTAAACTGTTTTTGTGGTAATGATGTTGAAATTTTAATTGCATTCAGTCAACCGTGCAAGATCGATCGATATCTCATTGTTGTGAATAATAATATTTTGTGATAGACTATTTTTCCGCCTACGCCGTCTCGTAACTACGTCAAGTAAGGTCTAATGCGCATATCATTGGAAATTGTGCAGTTCATGATCATTGTACTGTAAATAAATAAGTAATTAAGTATCATTGTAATGATACCAACGTGTTTATATCTCTGTTGTTTTGACTTTTGAGGCTATTTCAAGGACTTTCTTTGTTTGTTTGTAGTACAGATTTCATCTACAAAAATTTGTGTAATAAAATAACTAAATCTTCTCAAAAGAATTCTCATTAGATGCTGGGTATATAACTTAAGTATTAATTTGTAAAACTTGTCTGAATATTGACTGATTAATGTTGGAGATAAGAGTTCAAAGCTCTTGTTGGTCATGTTAATGATTTGTTTATGTAGACTTCACCTGTTTTCCTTTGTTTGATTTCATTTTATGAACCCATACTGTGACATTGGGATAGATACCTACTTTATTTTGAAAAGGGCTTGTTTTATGAGCACTGTAATTTGATATTTTAGCTAAAACATAACAAAAGAAAAATTCAACATCTGATGTAAGAAAACATTGTGATTTGATACTATTATCTAACAATGATCCACACAAATGAGGCTTTTATCAAAACATCTATGGTTTATGATTCCAGTTCTAGATATCTATGGTTTGTAAATTGTTCACAGGTGTAGGCAAATCATGCTTACTACTCCAGTTCACCGACAAAAGATTCCAGCCTGTTCACGATCTCACAATTGGTGTTGAGTTTGGTGCTCGCATGATCACCATTGATGGCAAGCAGATCAAACTGCAGATATGGGATACTGCTGGACAGGAAGCTTTCAGGTAAGAATCTTATTGGATATATATATTAAAATTTTTCATACACAAAATGCGGGTTACAACAAAGACGAACTTAATGACTTAGGCATTAAGTCCGCCTTTGTACCAGTCAACCAAAGATGGTGAAGAGATAAGATGACAGATGAAAATAAATTACAAAAGAAATCTTTGATTTTATTGTATCACTGACAATAAGCTGAACTTTTAAAGACATCATCATTATGTAATTATTCAATATGCAAAATAAACCTATAATATTCCCACTGTTGGGACATAGGCCCAGTCTGTGAGAGGAAGTGGGCTATAATCCACCATGCAGGCCCAGTGCGGCATGCCCTCGAATTTTTGGTTCTAAGACATGCTGGTTTCCTTAGGATGTTTTCTTTCACCGTTTTGAGAGTAATGGTGATGAAATAATTTATAAAAAGTAAAGTGCCTGCTTAGGTCCAAATCCACAGTGGGCCACCATTGCTTAAAAAATACATGAAATTGGATTTATCACAATACCATTCATAACTAGTTATTTGAATAAACCTCCTGTAATATCTACTGCATTCAATGTCAATTATTATTCATCCTCATTCATTAAACAATTGTGTTCAACCTGAATATGTTTAATGTTTCAATTGTCTCTTCTGACATGTCACTCACCTGACCGCGAATCATATTTTAATCAACATACAACTTAATACTGACCAGCAAATTGCAAAAAACGTAAGAAAATTTGAATTTCGCGGGCTACCTTAGCGCTTCTCCCTTAAATACCTACAGTTGTGACACAGATTTTTGCATTTTTCTACTAAACCGCTGTACGTATCACAAAACTTTTAGCTCAATGCCTGTCACAAATTTATGTGACGCCCGTTGATATGCAAAAAGTCGTCAAAATCACTTCCGTTACCGAGATTGAGAGACCCGCGAAAAGTGGTTTTTCAAGATGGCTGGACACGTTTTCGATCGATTATCTAAGATTCTGTAGCGTCACAAATTCTGAAATAAGGGTGTTTAGCCGTCACATAAAATGCTTTATTGACCTAGTTAAATGCGAGCTATTTTGAAGATTTGTCCAGCCAGCCTGAGTGACATCTTCTGACTGTTGTTATAGTTCTGTCATTACAACTATTGTTCATTTTAACAGGATTACCTTTATGTTTAAATTCCATGTAATAGGGAGCGAGCCCCCATCAATTGGGTACACATCAAAACTCCAGGCTTCTACTAAGAAATAATAATAATTTTAAGTTTACCAATATTATTAAAAGATTTTATTAAAACATACAAACCAAAGATGTCGACATAGCTCACAGAATAAGCAAGCTGAAGTGGCAATGTTCTGGTCATATTAGCCATAGAACTGTACTCCGACACATTTTCTGTCTAGATATTTAAAAGTCAAAACACCCTATTTCATGCCCAGTTAAGCATAAAATTCGTTATAATTACATTTATAACATTCTCGATTACAAACACTGGAAATTAAATAGCATGAAATCTAGGTTAACAGTACAATAGATTGGAGTTAAGTTATTCTTGTTTTTATTAAAATTGCTCAATGGTTTGTTAAGTGATTTTGTTTGTATCTGAACACTTGACTGATTCACTTTTTATCAGCAGTTCAACACTCACCTAAGCTCTATCAAAGGATAAACAGGTTATGTAACAATTTTATTGTTTTAGTCATTTGATCTATGATCCTATTCTTCAGTTACCTACATCTTGTTGTTACTAGGCACTTAACACATTGTTTTTATTTATCACCATTTTCAGCCTACAGCAGTCCACTGCTGGACATAGGCCTCTCCAATTGCTCGCCATTCAGCTTGATTCTCGGCAACTCTCATCCAGCTGCTTCCAGCCACCTTGCGCAAATCATCGGTCTACCTAGCCTAAAAGGCTAATAAGTTTAATAAGTTTTAAACATTGACTGCACATATAATAGTCTGGAAATAAAAATGTATTTTACAGAAAATACCATAACATCACACCTGTAATCCCCGAAAGGTTAGGCAGACGTGTGTAGTACCCACAGATTTCGCCAGCTATGTAGTACCATGTAATAGGGGGCACACCAATTGCGATCTACCAGGCACAAATTCAGACTCCAGGCGGCAAATTTCTGATAGAAAAACCCAATTGCACTGCCCGACCCGGGACCCATGCAGCTCACGGAGCTCCTGCTCAGCAGTAGCATTTGCGACTTGCGACCAATCAATGACGCAGTCAGTATTTTTTTGCAAAAACATTTACTTAATTTTACACAGCGTTTATTCAGACACCACAGAATGTAGTAGTTATTAATTCAGTTAGTTACAATTTCAACTGGTCCATTATCTAACTACCAAAACACATATCAGTTAATTATCAGCTGCTAAGTAACTTACTGTTTAAATATTTTCATTGATTATTGACCGTGATTTTAAATTATGTACGTTCGTATTTCATGCAGGTCATACAGTAAATAAACTTTTAATGCTGATTGAATTTACTATGTATGTAGGTACATTGTGTGATATCAATTACGAAAGAGATATAAACTTAACTGAATTCGTATCTTCATAAACTAAAAGGACGAATTTCTTTTTGGCGAGAATATCATATGACAGTTGATTTTTATAGGCTGGGATCATACCCCCCGATAGTCCATAAAATTGCCTACTAATATAGTACCAGCGTGTCCTTACGCGTTATTTTGCGTTGTGGTTAATTATTGTCTGGGCTGAGCTAAGCCTATCACGGCACTGCTGCCAGGGCTACTGCTGCGTTGCGGTATATACTTACAATAATTTTGCAGGGTGTGACTGTTGCTTCTTTACGTCGTATTCTTTGCCAGGATAATCATGCCCTTGGGCCGTATTATGTAGTATTAAGGGGACTACATGACCTAAAGCGCGGTCACTATCGGACTGCATAGAAAAGAAAGAGAAGCGCGATGACACAACGCTGGTAATTCATTGCAAAATATGAAACAATTATCTATTTATAAACTACTTAAGAATAAAAATAATCCATCACTGAATGCAGTTTGGCATTATCAATTTAATGGTATATTTTTAATTAAAATTGTTAATGAAGGGATAAACTGCTTTTAAAGGCATGTAAGGTAAGAGGTGTATTTGAAGATATTTTTGATGCATTAATGTATGTTTAATTATGATTTGAGTTCACTGTTTTATAGTAAGACTTGAAAATATGTAAATTTTTTTTTGGTCGAAATTTCTACGGTTTATTAGATACACTGCTTTAAAAACCAACTTTTTGGCCATTTTCAAGAAATCTCCGCCTTATGAAAAAAATGTGTTTTTTCTATATCGTGTAACTTGTTAAGTATGTGGAATAGGGATTTAAAATTTTAGTGTATGTTTTTTGACTCTTTGGTCTAGTATCATGTAAAAGGAATACACGATTCAATAATTTTTTCTCGATACAAAAAAAATACTAGTTTTTTTGTAAATTCCATTGAATAAAGAGTTATTCAATGGAATTTAATTTAAAACATAGAGCATAATTATCATATCAAAGTTTACTCAAAGTAGTTTTAAATTTGATTCATTTATTTTGTTAAACAGGAGTAAATTCGTTTTGGCACATACGTTGGTTATTCCGAGCGCAGGCATATTATAACCATCTCTCGTCTTTTGCGTTTCAAAAGTAATTGCATCACTTTCGCTCGCTTAGTAGGTTTTCGAGGATTTTAGATTTGCGAGGTAGCCCCTTAATGCCATCATGAAGCCAGTCTGAAAAAGGGATGGTGCTCTCGGTCATGCATAGCTCCCTCTCTCTCTCGCACTGGAATCCTAATGGCATTACGTCATAAAACGGCACCTAATCCACCTGATCCTAATTTTATTTGGTATCGGTGGAACATGTCTTCTTCCACATCTGTATCAGCCGTCGCCTTCAAGGATTCACCAGACATATTGCATCAAAATGCTTTTCCTTTCAGATCAATCACGCGATCATACTACAGGGGCGCGGCAGGCGCATTGCTAGTATACGACATAACCCGACGGGACACATTCAACCACCTGACCACTTGGCTTGAAGACGCACGTCAGCACTCGAACTCCAACATGGTCATCATGTTGATCGGTAACAAGAGGTGAGACGGATTAATTTATCTTGAGAGTTTCTTAGTCAGTCAGCTTCAGAGGATTGGTGTCCTGATGTGCCTCTTGACGTCACGTGCTATACTCAGACAATGTTATTAAGGTATCACTTATCCTATTATAATATTATAAATGTGATAGTTTGTGAAAATATTTGGATGTTTGTTACTCAATCACGCAAGACCTACTGAACGGATTTGGATGAAATTTGGTACACAGATAATTTATAACCAGGATTAACACATAGGATACTTTTATCCCGATATTCCCACGTGATCGAAACTAACGCGGGTGAAACCGCGAGGCGATGTTAGGATGTAATAAATTAGTGAAGATTCCAGATTGAGTAACCAACTGATGCATGTTCTCATGAAGTTTTAAAGTAGGTATAGTCTCAAGGTCCTGTCAAACCTGCTGCCGTGTCCAATACGCTTAAAATTTCGTTTTCGCAGAGGGTCAGAAGTTCAGAACATAGTTTGATTAACAAGGGCTTGAAAAACTTGCAAGTTCATTCTAACACGAAAACAACCTTGTTTTCCCCGTCAGAACGAAAAAAATATACAAGTATACCTGAAATCTAAATATTCGCAAAAGATGATTGTGTGAACAAAGTGTCCCAATCAAAATGCTTCCCAATCCGGGGCGCTGAGCCGTGCCTCCAGCACCCAGCTCATGAATCGACAAATAAATACCTATGACGAATAGGGTCGTGCAATAAAATAAAAAACAAAAAGCGAACATAGGTTCTCAGTCGTATAGATACGAGTGAGGCGGCACGGACACGAAAGAATTTGTCGACTGGGGCGGTCAATACGCTAAATTTAACCCAACATCTGTTTTTATCTTGAAGCTTTAAGCCAAGCCCAACATATGCATGCCAGTATAACATTCCATACAACCCTAAACTTTCAGTGACTTGGAATCCCGACGTGAAGTCAAGAAGGAGGAAGGTGAGGCCTTCGCCCGTGAACACGGCCTGGTCTTCATGGAGACCTCAGCCAAGACTGCGGCCAACGTTGAAGAGGCGTTCATCAACACTGCCAAAGAAATCTACGAGAAAATACAGGAAGGAGTATTCGATATCAACAACGAGGTGAGTTGTGCGAACTTATCTGCTAATCGATAGTCGTTGATGATAATTTGACGTTAAATAACCTACGTAGTACACTATCAATCGTAATCTGAATAATTTTAAAGGATATTGCTAATACAGTGCTTCATATGTACGAAAAATGTGTCTGCTCAACAACGTAAATAAGGCAATGAATGTTGTTGAATTGTCATACTGAAAGCCATTCCTACTGATAATGGGTTACGCAATTACCCCGCACTGCCCCGCAGGTCTTGATACTTCTGAAAAGAGAGTGATTTGAATTCACTTTATATTAAAACTAAGATTGCGCCCAAACACGGCTACCCTCAAATGTTTTCTAGTTTTTTTTGGTTCCGTACTCAAAGGGTAAGAACGGGACCCTATTACTAAGACTCCATTTTCCGTCTGTCACCAGGCTGTATCTCATGAACCGTGATAGCTTTTTCAGATTCAGATTTTCACAGAATGTGTATTTCTGTTGCCGCTATAACAACAAATACTAAAAACAGAATAATAGGTAATATATTTAAGGGGGGGGGCTCCCATTCAACAAACGTGATTTTTTTGTCGTTATTTTATATGGTGTTAAATATTGTATGGTGGTACAGAACCCTTCGTGTGCGAGTCCAACTCGCACTTGGCCGGTTTTCTTTCAATTGGGATGAGCAAGCGGATTAGCATTAGTAAGTAGCAAGCTGCCTATCGCTATATTCATATTTTTTATCACATAGAAAGTGTTAGTTGGGCTTCTGTTTTGACTGATATTGTGGGTAATTATCTACGGCGTTCATGGTCGCAGTTATACGAGCTCACTCTTATCCGAAATAGGGAAATTTATTTCCACCTCTGCTTATTCCTTCGTCGGGGAAAAGTGGCGCGAGTGGAAATGAATTTTACTTTCTACATTATTGCTTCTTTTCGGGGTTGGGAGATTTGCGTGTCTATGGCAGAATTCGGCTACGTGTTTGGCGCGATCAATTCCTGTAATATACAGAGGACAGGATGTACACATGCTATTCTACAAACGATGTGACAGGTGTCCCATCGTTTGTGGAACAGCACCGCATATGCACTCCAAGGCGGAGATTTCTATGAATCTCGATTTGAGCAGGTTTTCCTTGATTCGGCCAACTTGAGTCGGTAGTTTGTTTAAAGACTTCCAGGTTAGCCAAGGCAACTCGTGTTCTGTAACTCATGCTTTTAGTTTCAATGCAAAAGCTTTGGAAAGGGGAGCATAAATATTTACTTTGTTGTTTATCCCACAGGCGAACGGCATCAAGATCGGTCCCCAGCACTCGACGGCGGGCGGCGCGAGCGGCGCGGGGGGCGCCGGCGCGGGTGGCGCGGCCGGGGGGGGCTGCTGTTAGGTACTGCACTGCACACACTGAGGAGGGATCGCTGCCCTTTAGATCGGGCTGAAGAGGTAACACATTGCAGATAATCTTCCTTAATCATTTTGCCATCGCGAAAATTGGGTATTTAGGAACCTTTCCGATTTCAAAAGACTTAAGTAAGCCCCATTTACATGATGAAACTTTCTTGCCTTTTGCATTCCATAAAAGTGAAGCAACAACTGACTTGATTAAACTGTTTTTAGACAGTGCAACTTATTGCATGCCACTGGCAATTTAATCGCTCAATCGTTTCAATCATTTGAATGTAAACCTTATTTCGTGATAAATAAGTCCCACAACGAATCCTCATTACAACTCTTCTGGTAATCATTGAGATTGGTGACCACGAATCCTTTTACACGGATTTCGGTCCAATAGGCCTTTGAGAACATAAACTAGACATGATGTTAATAATGTGTTATCAATAACCTGATAAGATTTATTCAGATTTCTGTCGAGTGGGGGAAGTAAAAATGTAATCGGGAGTGTACATTATACATCAACATAATTATGATAGTATGTTTTTAACTAACTTCTAAATTCTTCTAATAACCCGACTGGGCCGGAGCTTATCCATGGAGTTTCTTGAAACTCCATGGATAAGCTCCGGCCAAGGACATAGACAAGTCCTTCTTCTCCTAGGTACCTACTACGCTTTGAAATGGGCAACTAGCTTTATATTTTCTGACTGACCATGAGTTGAGTTTGCTTAATGTTTTTGTGATTTTCCCGTTTTTTCAGGAGGAGGTTCAGCTGTGTGCAACGAACATTGGTACGAAACTTATTGCATGCCGGATTTATAGAATTATTTTATATATGCTACAGAATAGCTTGCGTCTGACTCACGTTATAATATAATACGCGCCGCTAAGGCACATCTATACTTAGTAGAAATATTCAATTACCTTAAAATAATGCCATCATTATTAAGACAAATCAGATCCTTGATGTAAATGAACAATGTTACATGCAGATCAAATTCTAGCATTCATCTCATTTCTCATTCCCTTTTGCGATAACTGTTAGGTCCCCTAGACTTGGTGGCAAGTAAAGCTAATCTCATATAAATAGGCACCTATAACACTAAACGTAAGTTGTATTCGAGCGAGTACAGATGGCAGATAATGGTTACACTGAATGGACCAGATGTGAGAAATTAAATAGTCATATGTAATACATAATAATTAAATAGATCCTTCAGACGAATAATTAAGCTTCTATGTAATTTTGTGTGTATGTAAATCTGTGTATATCTTATTTGCAAATTAATGTCATAAAACTTTCACAAATATCTCGTAATCTGGCATTTATTTAAAGATCGTGTTATATGTTGTATAATTATCTTCATTGTCATGGTCGTCGTGTTGGCAGAATGTGGTATATCTATGAGGCATCTATGTAAATGCTGCCTCTTCTACACAATCACCTATATTGGTACTATTTGAAAAATTAAAAGGTTTTTAGTGGATTGTTTGAGTATGTGGTAACTACTCTATGGCTGAAATTCTGCATCAATATAGGAAGTTGTCTGGGTGCTTACTCTCGGATATAATTCTGATAGATCGACATTGGTCAAACGTCAGTTGGTTGAGTTAAATGTCAGGCATTGGCTAGACTCGAGTCCAGCCAATCTCTGACGTTCGACTGAAAATTCCAATGTCGATCTATCGGAATTGTATTCCAGAGTAAGCACCCTGAGGAGTGTGAAAATTATGTCTTATCGTCATTTGGATGCGACTGAATGTTAGTATGCGTCGAAACATTTACTTGTATTATATTTTGTAGCCCAAGCTACAATGGTTGTCTAACAGGTACATACATTATACATTTAGGTTTACATAATATATTGGAATATTAGTGAAAATGGAAAATATTTTTATTATTTATGTCAACATTTTAATTTATGAAGACTCATCTGTACAAATTGGAAAATGTAATCCTGTTAAGTAAATCGAGGTGGACACATAGTATAGTTTTAAATGCATCTAATTATGATTGATTTCTGGTACCTTCTTTACCTTGCATCGAAGAATGGAGACCAATTCGTCAGCTGTTTAGATCAAAATACCAAGTATGCTTTTAGGTGGTGGCCTAGTATATATAGTTATGCACAAGATACCAATTTTGGAATGGTTTTGAAGTGTTGAAATTGTAATTCTTAAAAAAGGACTGCTTGCAAGGTACTGAGAGACATGATTACAAAATAGGTTATTTTTAAGTTTAGCACATTGTAATAATATAATATTTTGTAAGGTTACAATATGCAGACACATTTGTAAGGTGTAATTCATGAGAGTAAATGTTGAAAAACAATATTGTTTTTTATTTATACCCAATACTCCATTTATTATAACATTAGAAAAATAATGGTTATTTCCTTTCGCTATTTCTACAGAATCGTATGATAAACTCCGTTATTTTACGATAGTGCAGTAACTTCAACATTAAAACAATAACCGTGTTATTTTTCTAATGCTAGAACGAGTTATTTTTAAGTTGAGTAAATGAAGATATTTATGTAAACAAATAAAATTTAATACTAGTAAGTAAATAAATTTATATATAAAAAATAACAATATTTTAAGTAAGTACAGAAAATAGTTCAGCAGTATTAACTTTATGTACCTTAGATGTCACTCAGGCTGGCTGGACAAATCTTCAAAATAACTCGCATTTAACTAGGTCAATAGGGCATTTTATGTGACGGCTAAACACCCTTATATCAGAATTTGTGACGCAACAGAATCTTAGATAATCGATCGAAAACGTGTCCAGCCATCTTGATAAACCACTTTTCGCTGGTCTCTCAATCTCGGTAACGGAAGTGATTTTGACGACATTTTGCTTTTCAACGGGCGTCACATAAATTTGTGACAGGCATCGAGCTAAAAGTTTTGTGATACGTACAGCGGTTTAGTGGAAAAATGCAAAAATCTGTGTCCAGCCATCTTGATTTTACGTATAAAACTTTTGGCTGGCACTTACGAATCTCAATAACGGGAGCGTTTTCGAATATGGTTCCTTTACTAACATTTAGTGACGCAATTTGTGACAGTAATAACGTTTGATTTATGGCGTCACATGTAAGGGTTTACGAGAAATCAATAAAAACTTAATGTCCAGCCAACCTGAGCTCAAGCTGGCTGGACACATGTATCTCCGCTGCGTGATGATCTACGGCCTTCGAAATATGTTCAAATTTTTGTGACGGGGACGATAATGATTTACTGAATTTGTGACGGAGAAACTTTGAGTAGTTTCAAAGATATTGATCATTTAAATCTTCCCATACAAACACTGCAGTAGGGTTACCAATAATGTAGGTTTTATGTAGGACTAAGTATGTTTTAAGGTGTTTTCTTTAATGGATGAAAATCCGTGTTTTGGTGATATTAATACGAACAACTGTAGGTATTTAAGGAGGAAGCGCTAAAGTAGCCCGCGAAATTCAAAATTTCTTACGTTTTTTGCAATTTGCTGGTCAGTATTAAGTGGTACGTTGATTCAAATATGATTCGCGGTCGTAACAAATATGTATTTACAGAATTATAATCATTACAATCAGTAATACGACTTGTTAACTTAGTATAATCCCCAAATGTGAAGATTTCATGAAATAGTCATTCTTGGGGGTTACTTGGTCTTAGAGAGTTGTGTTGATGAATTATAGATTATAATTCTGTAAATACATTTTGTTACGGCCGCGAATCATATTTTAATCATCGTACAACTTAATACTGACCAGCAAATTGCAAAAAACGTAAGAAAATTTGAATTTCGCGGGCTACTTTAGCGCTTCCTCCTTAAATCGATAGAAGACAAAAGTGTAGAAGTGAGGAAGGGGGGGAGGGGTAATTCTTTGATGTTATTGCTTATTTACATGCATATACCTACTCTTTTTAGTAGGTAGGTATTGGTGTTTTTCATGGTAAGTACATAGGTAGATATTGTGTCAGGATAACTAATGCTCGAAGGTATTTAAATGAAAAAATAATGTTTGCTGTAAATAAAATCACATTTATTGATTTGTACTTTTTATTGAGCGTTTCAAATGACGACATTCAACTCTATTTGCGCTTCAGTAATCCCCGCCTTGTACCACAACGTTGTTTTTACCGCCGCCCTAAGTGTTTGAAGCGCAAATGAAGTCGGTGGTCGTCATTTTAATCAAATATATAAACGGTGACAGCGAGCGCGATACGGTCTGCACAATTTTATTTTTAGTAATTTTGTCTATGGGAGTATCGCTGTCATTCTATTTTCTTTAGTAGAGTAATTGGCTGTGGTATTTTTATGCCAAAAAACCAATAAGAATCCACGAGTCTAATAAGTTATCTGTAGTTGAAATTAAATAAATGGCCGCATCGATGTATCGTTCATAAACATCGATGTTGAAACTGGTAACATCGATGAAACATTGTTCTTAAGAACGATGTTTTCTCAGCGCCATCTATGAAAATCAAATACAAAGCAGGCGTGGCTGCTACCGGCCGATTAGTCGATTAAAAAAAATCCTTTATTTATGTAAAAATGATGGTCACCTCACAATATTAATGGATGTTTGTATGGGAAGATTTAAATGATCAATATCTTTAAAACTACTCAAAGTTTCTCCGTCACAAATTCAGTAAATCATTATCGTCCCCGTCACAAAAATTTGAACATATTTCGAAGGCCGTAGATCATCACGCAGCGGAGATACATGTGTCCAGCCAGCTTGAGCTCAGGTTGGCTGGACATTAAGTTTTTATTGATTTCTCGTAAACCCTTACATGTGACGCCATAAATCAAACGTTATTACTGTCACAAATTGCGTCACTAAATGTTAGTAAAGGAACCATATTCGAAAACGCTCCCGTTATTGAGATTGGGAAGTGCCAGCCAAAAGTTTTATACGTAAAATCAAGATGGCTGGACACAGATTTTTGCATTTTTCTACTAAACCGCTGTACGTATCACAAAACTTTTAGCTCGATGCCTGTCACAAATTTATGTGACGCCCGTTGATAAGCAAAATGTCGTCAAAATCACTTCCGTTACCGAGATTGAGAGACCAGCGAAAAGTGGTTTTTCAAGATGGCTGGACACGTTTTCGATCGATTATCTAAGATTCTGTTGCGTCACAAATTCTGAAATAAGGGTGTTTAGCCGTCACATAAAATGCCCTATTAACCTAGTTAAATGCGAGTTATTTTGAAGATTTGTCCAGCCAGCCTGAGTGACATGTACCTTAGTAGTTTACGAGAAAATCGACTTTGATGGTGGTCCGGCGGTAGTCCCGTTCCCTTCAGCAGGACCACCATGAGCGCCGAAAAAGGGTGCATGCTACAGCTATTCTAAGTGCCTATACAAATATTACTACCCTTATAATATGTGATTCATTTCGTAAAAAAAGCTGAACTGAAACTTTGTATTTTCCGAGAAATCAACAATGATAACTTTCGCGTGCTCCTTCAGCAGGACCACGACTTTGAATGTTGATTCCATATTTGAGGAGCTTGTCGCTTTCTTCAAACCTACATAGAAAATTATTAACCTGCAAGATAAAACCATGCCATTGGTGCCCCACCAATAAAAACTGTGATTTCTTTCCTTTATACAAAAATTTGTACTCCTAAAGAAGTTATAGTGACCAAAACTTCAGATCCCTAAGTGTTGTATTTTTTTAAAATAAATTAGCTTTCTTTACTCACAGAAGGAAGAAATCAGAGTTTTTAATAGGGAAGTCTTGAAATGAAAATTTAACACCGTGATTAACGCCACCCCACCAATGGCATTGTATATCTCGTAAACTACTGGCTGTGCTACTGGTGTAGCTGTAGCATGCCCCCTTTTTGGCGCTCATGGAGCTCCTGCTGAAGGGAGCGTGACTACCGCCGGACCACCTTCAAAGTCGATTTTCTCGAAAACTAGTAAGGTACCAATTTTGTTGTTCGAGTACTAATTGAGTAATAATTATTTACCAAATATGGAAGCGATTGGCGTTGGTGGTCCGGCGGTAGTCATGGACATATTAACTTCTAATAAATGGATGTAGCCACTGCAACCCTAGGCAAAACCTGTGTTTCGGTTTTCAGTACCTTTCCCACGATATTTTAACAATAAAATGCCAACAAAGCCAAATAATTATGTTTGGTTGTACTACTTACTAATTAATTTACATTATTTAAAATTATATTACCTATAATATAATGAGTAAATAAATACATTAGTGAAGTGAGTGTGTGAGGAATAGTATATTATTGATTTATGTGGAGTTTGAGTGATGTGGGTGCGTGTGTGTGTTGGTGTAAGGGGGTGTGTGATGGTGAGTGTGTGTGAGGTAGGGGTGAGTATGTATGATTGTGAGTGCATGAGCGTGGTTTTATCTAAGATGTATTTTAACTAATTAAAATCTAACCTCATTACTGTACAGCTACGTATCTGAGGCATTGCTCGAATCCTGATCAGAGTAAATATGGTTTATTTCATTGAGAACTGTAAACACACAATTGACAATCTCTGGAGTCTTCATTTTCACCACACCACTGCTCTTGACTTCTGCTCTGGGCAGAGTCACTTCACACAAGTCGAACACAGTTATATCTAACAAGATCATTTCAAATATTTGATTCTGTAGCATTTGGTATGCTAATGTCACCATGTCTAATTTCTTGGCTTCGTCATCTTTGATTCTGAAATGTAAATTAAAACATTTTAATACCTTGCTGTTTGCGGTAGCCGAATGACACTGAGAGATTGGCCAGAAAACGTGACAGAACAAGAGTAAAAACTACTACACCACAACACAGAGTACGGAACCGTCGCACCGCAACGTCTAGAGACGGCAGCACTAATAAAATTCGTATTTTACGCCTGGACAGGAACAACCTGTGCCTGGTGAAGGGGCCATCATGGGCATTTACGGGACACTGCTCTCTAAACAAACACTTCCACACAATAGGCATGACGGACTGACTATGCAGGCCTTGCATGGAGGTTGAGGAAATTGTTGCACATGTGCTCTTTGAATGTACAGGCGTCTTTAAACAGAGTACAGATTAGGATACAAACCCTCGGGGCACCCAAATCTTACACAGAAGTTCGTAACAAACAGGCGAAGTAAACAACTTCTGGAGGGAGATGGGCTGGTTGGAATAACCACCGGCGACGGCCACCATGACCCACGCACAATGGTCCACCTGACGGACTATGTGAACTAAACCTTCTAACATAAATCAAGCCTTGTTCCCAGGCATGGTTTTATGGATTTAAGATAGCTAAATAAATTAATGTCTTTGATGTTAAATAAAAAACAGAAAGAAAGAAGAAAGATGATTCTGAAGTCAGGTTGCATTTAAAATCAGAGTAAGTTTGATGGTTGGCTACAACACGGTCACGCGTTAGCTCTCATCCGTGAACCCGCCGCGGCTGTCCGTCACTGGACCCTCTGGGGAGTACTCCCCATCACCGGCGCACCAGAACACAGCACGCCGTGACTACCCCAAGGAACAAACCAGCACATGGGCGCCAGAGGAACCCTGTCCTGTGATCGCGATTTGATTGATTTAGAAAAATCATATCTTATCACCCCTCTGTTTTTGTCGGGGGTTAAAAACAACAGACGTCATTTAACTAAGTAGCTAAATTATGAAAATAATGCCGGCACGGTGAATCGACGATGGTGGCGCAGGGGGCGGGCGCGGCGCCGGTCGTATGTTTATGTTTTGTCTCGTTTTTATGCAATGACAATAATAAGTAGTGCTTTCTCTTTTTCGGTGAAATCTTTCCATTATGTCCCGTACCATATACTGTACTGTTGTTGCATGACTTTTCATAGGCGAATAGTTTCCGAGCCAAAGAGTAAGTTGTGTAAACAAGACCTACAAATCACATTTTTTTTAGGACTGATCTTTACATAGGACCCCAAAAATAGTCTTTTTTTTTGTTTATCTCAGGACCATAAAATTTTAAATGAAGGTCAGACTGGCTCTAGTGGACCATGGATATCCGACCATTTCCACATAAATGAAACTTTTAACTAAATTGAGATACAACTATATCGCCCAGACAGAAAGAAAGAAAAAAAATTACATAAGGTTGGTTTCATTTAGTATTTGATTTTAAATTTTTGCAAAAAGTGGACCACGTACCAGATGGCTCTGATGACGAGATTTTTAATTATACATACCCATTCCATATAATATGTATGTCTCCAACTTCAAAGGATAAGTTTAACTTGTCCTTGTGATCAACTTGTGGTGTCCTGTACTTCAGTGTAAAGGGATCCGTGTTGCGGGACGAGTCATTCTCCACAAAGTTGAAACCAAAGTACAGTAATTGTTGCTGGAAATTAAACAATAATTATAATGTTATTTGCTGACTGTTTAGAAATGTGTTTCAGTTTGGTATGACCTTTGGGATATAAAATAGTGAAGCACTCAGAAGTAAAAGTGGGTGTAAAACTGTAAACATAAATATAATTCTGTCTGTGGTAAAGATATAAGTCATGCCAGTTACCACCAACTATTTTTGTACTGTGCTCATGATTACATATTATCTGTTTTGTTTTTTATTATATTCAAGTTTACTTGTCTCTATGCATGTGTTTCTATGACAAATAAATTAATTTTTATTTCCTTTATACAAAAAGGCTACTTTATTTAACCTGCTGCAATAACAACAAGTTTGTATAGGAGTTGCTTCTTACTGAGAATACTGCACTTACCTGTGTAAAACAAAAATTTTTAATTTGACAGTCAAATATAGTCTGTAAAGTTGTCTTGACAGCGGTGCCAATCCTTTGTTCACCTCTTTCCAACATGTATGGCAGATGAGTGGCTTGGTCTAGTGTGATACTGATACCCCAGGACAGGAGCAAGGCTGCATAGGATATCTTACTTTTACCGTTTATAGTTGATGATAAAACATTTATCTGAAAAAAAAATTTTTTTTTTCCTTAATTCTGTTACCAGCCCCAATGTCAGTGCCAGAAAATTAAGTGGGGATTATTATTTTATTATTATTTTTCTTATTTTAAAATATTTCTTAAAATACGAAAACATGTACTTATATAAAACATTGAAAATTATAAAAAAAACAGTAGTCCGCTGGTGTTGGGGGCAGGGTCCAAGCTACTAGTGGTTAGGGCTCCAGAGACAGGAACCTCCTCACAATGCGAGCCGTATCGAGTATAACTGCCTTCTGAATCAGGCCCTTGATCCAACCGCCTAACGAGTGCCTCGATAGATGTTGAATTAAATTATTAAGTAGAAAAGCCTACTTACGAATAAAGCACTAGCATCATCTTCGCAATATTTTAAATTAGCTCGTTCTTCGATTTGTACGACATACTTTATTGACGAATTAGCTGCTACTGCACTCACAAGAGCTTGTCGAATTTTAGACGCATACTGCTTTAGTTTCACCGTGCCATATTGTAAATTGTACAACGGGGACACTTTACTCAACCGCCACGTCCCTTCATTGTAAATAGCTGTAAAATAGTTCGAAGTATTAGTAAATGAAACTCAAAATGCTTTGTAAACAATGGTAAACAACAGATCAAACTGATTTTACCGGCTAATGGGTCTCCTGTTACTATATTTTTTGTAGTCGAATTATTTTCCCGCTGCCTGGCAGGTTCCGGCCGATATAAGGACATAGTATATTATTTGGTTTCACTATTTTGTTGATATTTTTATCTAATTCAGCGGAGGCACAGAGCAGGGGTACAAAACTTTCAAATCAAAAAGTACTCTGTTGTGTTTCGAATTCGAAGCAAAGCTATTAAAAAGTACTCTGTGAAAGCAAATCAGTGACGGTTTAACGGTTATTTTTTGACATAGGGTGCGTTCCGTATTGGGAACATAATCGATGTAATCGATTTGAGCGTGCTTAAACCCGTACCGAATTGGCCAATTCGGAAGGCGGCCTTATACCATGGACGTAATATACTTATTACGTCCATGCCTTATACTGACATTATTGGCCGCCTTCCGACTCAAATCGTCTCACATGCGTTCCTTAATGGATATCACGATTATGACAGCTGAGAGCTGTCAACAATTCAGAACACTCGTGAGCGCGCTCACAGTGCTTACTCGGTGTCAAAAAGATATTACAGCAGTATTTCTTCGTTTAAACACCAAACGTTTCTTCCTTTTCTTTGTTTAGATGGCGACTGTCAGCCAGAAGCACAATTTCGAAAATGCCACGTTATTAAAAAGATATGATGCAGCTCAAAACAAAACACACACTGACACATCCTCATCCTCACACACACACACACACACACACACTGTCATTTTTGACAGCGCTCACGGTGATATTAGTACGAAGCATGGTCGGCGTTATCGCAAGATGGCACATGTCATGACGTCGTCTATGACGATTCAAGCGATATCGTTATCGCGCTCACGCCAATTCGGTACGGGTTTAAGCACGCTCAAATCGATTGCATCGATTTTTTTCCCAATTCGGAACGCGCCCATTGCTGTCACTGTCAACTGTCAGCTGTCAATGACGTCCGACTGAACTCGGAAGAAGTCGGTCGAGTCCGAAAAAAAACTTGGTAATTCGTTTGTTGTTCACTGAACTCTTTTAGAATTTCTACTTTCAACATAAAAATATTCATCGAAATTTGCTTACGTCACCGTTACATCGCAATTTGTGATTGAAGGTATGTAATGCGTGTTGAATTACAGCAACAATCCGAGCAAAAGATAAATATTATCGAACTTTATCTTGCAAGTGGAACGCACTGTGTACTTGTTTATCGAAAGCGAATGTTAAGTTGGACTTTGAGACTGATAATTTACGCCGGGTTAAAAAACTTGTCTGTTGGTTTCTTACTCATTTGTGTTCCGTTTGTCGTGAAGGATGGATCAGCTTCGCTTTGACGGGCGTGTTGCGGTGGTGACTGGCGCCGGTGGCGGTCTCGGCAAGGCCTACGCTCTGCTGTTGGGCTCGAGAGGCGCTAAAGTAGTGGTTAACGACCTCGGTGGAAATCGTGATGGCGTAGGACAAACTCGATCAAACTTCGCTGACGCTGTTGTCAAGGAAATTAAGGAAAAAGGTAAAATTGCAGATGCATCCTCCATTTAATTATAATTTTGAGCTTTGTCTTTGTTTGTTGGCTACATAGCAATGGTTTGTACTGAGTTTAACGTGAACAACATAATATTTTGAGTGTAATGATGGATGAATATGATTTTTTTTATGATTTTGACTTTTATTTTCTTTGAATACTAAACTTTGGATATTTATTTTGGACAGTGACCCATAGTAATTTACCTTGTTGAAAGAACCTGTTATTTATATATGTTTAAACATAATTTATGTTAAGAATTTAAAGTCTCACAGTCACAAATAATATTCTGTGCTCATCAGATTCATCATACAGTTAAAGTATGTAATGCCGTTGTAATGTTTTTTACAATGTTATTAAGTAATGATATAATTCTGCTTTTGAAAAACAATTATTTCTCTATTCTAACAAAAAGCACCAGAGGCTCATTGTTAGTTTGCTATTTAATATATTTCAATGTCTGTAGTGTTTATAAAATTATTTATTTTATAATTTTTGTATAGTGCATAGTTACAAATTAAGTCAATTACTCACTAAAATAGCCAATTTATAGTGTTCCTTTTCATAACACTATCAAGAATTAATGTTGTTCAATAGTTTTTCTTGCCGGACTTACATCCATACTAATATTATAAATTCGAAAGTAACTCCCTCTGTCTGTCTGTCTGTATGTTACCTTTCACGCCTGAACTACTGAATGGATTTCAATAAAATTTGGATGAGAGATAGATTGCATCCCGGGGAAGGACATAGTTAGGATATTTTTAACGACACACCTCGCGCATAGGATAGTTTTTAACGACACACCTCGCGGGCGAAGCTGCGGGCGGAAGCTAGTATTGCATAAATGCAATAATGTAACAGGTAATATTTTATTTAAAATGTCCATAGATAAATATGTTTTTAAAAGTGTCCCTTTCACAGTGATTCTAAGCATCATGTTAATTTAGTTGATGCTTCAAAGGAAAACCTGTTTTGAGACCAGACAGAACTACCAACTATCAAAAAGTAAAACCTAAAAGTAACTAAAAAAAAGTTCTGGGGGCCTAGACAGGCCACTTTGGCACAATGATAAAGCAATTCATATCACGCAATTCATCTGTTTGACAGTTTCACACCTATATATCCCTGAAGGGTTAGGCAGAGGTGTACCTATAGCAATTTACGAATATCCATACAAAACTGTCATACAGATGAAATTGCGTGATTTTTTATTTTTATTATTATTATAAGCCTGTGTTGTCCCACTGCAGGGCAAAGGCAGCTCCCTTCCCTCCTTCCACTTTTCTCGGTCTACTGCGATTGTGGGCCAATCCTTTAAGGAGTGCAGCTCATCCCGCCATCTCTTTCTGGGCCTGCCGCGCAGTCGTTTCTTGCCATTGGCAATCCATTGAGTGGTGGCTTTCGTATATTGCTGCTCCGACATGCGACAGATATGGTCAGCCCAGTTCCACTTTAGTGCAGCAGCTGTGCGGCCAGCATCCGCTATTTGTGTTTTGGAACGAAGTATAGAGTTCTTAACTGCGTGATATGAATTGTTTTATGATTCTGCCAAAGTGACCCTTTTAGGCCCCTGTCCTGCATTCATCATTATCATCATCATTCTCCTGCACTTATCTCAACTTATTTGTAGTTGGTGCGACATGTCTTTTTCTTCTATATTTCTCTTGTTGGGTAGTGAGCCCTTTTCTTGCCATATAATCTTTGACACGGTCCATCCATCTTTTCTTTGGTGTCCCCCTACTCTTCTGTCCTGCATTGTGCATCCTAATTTATGCCAACCACAGTTGGAAGTTTCGACCTTAACATTCCTATTGACCTTTCCATTATGCTTGACACTTAAGTCAGACCCTCATTATTCGTACTTATGTAATTTATGTTAATTAATCTTTTCGACCGCAGGTGGTATCGCTGTCGCCGATTACAACAATGTCGTCGAAGGCGAGAAGATTATTAAGACCGCCTTAGATACCTTTGGCAGGATTGATATCCTTATCAACAATGCAGGCATTCTTCGTGATAAGAGCTTCACTAAAATGTCCGATCAGGTAGATACTTTACTGATAATTTCATCTGAACTAGGTGTTTTATTAGATACCCTAATACGAATTAAGGATGTGTAATAGTACATTACGATATGTGTAACGTATTGTATACTATTTTATAGCTTGTGTGACCTAAACCCGCACTTAAGTCACGCTCTTCTGTGTAAAAATGGACTACTGAAGTCACAGAAAAGCGAGACGTAAATGCGGGTTTAGGTCAACGTGTATGTAACGTCATATTTTTTAGAGCACTGTGTATAATCTATACATGTGTATAAAGAGTATGAGAAGATACAAAAATTGAAGATATAACTTTATCTGAGAAAAATAATAATAGTTCAATACCCAGCACAATAGTCCTCTGTCTATTATTATGCTATCTTATTGACTGACCTTTATGAATCTATTTAAATACTGCTATTATTATGGCATTGTTTACGTTTTCTTGGGGTAATCAATCAAACCATTATTGATTACATTTGTTCTTTGTTCCCCCGAAAATTACATTACAGTCAATTTTCTTCATTCCTCTACAAAATACATGGACAAAAGGACAAACCTCCTTCATAAAACAATCAATGCAGTTGCTAATGAAATATAATGCTTTTATTCTTTGATTTAGGACTGGGACCTAATCCACTTAGTTCATCTGAAAGGTGCTTACAAAACCACCCAGGCCGCATGGGAAACATTCAGAAAACAAAAGTATGGTCGCGTCATCATGACCTCAAGCAATGCCGGTATTTTTGGAAACTTCGGACAGGCTAATTACAGGTCAGTTTAAAATATATAACCCATATTTTATAGCTGCTTAATCCCTATAACTTAATAAAGTAATAATAATATTATTATAATCCAAACAATTCAACAACTCGTATATAATGACATGATATTGGTACTCACCATACCCACACATTACAATGGATATGGATAGGATCAATGATATTATAAATAAAATTTTTACTTATAATATCATTGGATAGGATATAACATAATATATAACCTACCTCATTTTGTAACGAAACAATGACTATATAAATTTAGAATGCCTACTATGAATAAGTATGCATACTAAATGGAAGTTTGAAGTACAAGGTCATTATTTGAACTTGAATGCTCGTCTGCAAATAAGCGAAATATTAGCTACTTTAGCGTCGCGTACCTACACATGAATTTATAGAACATCGTATAGTAAACGCATCGCATACGCTGATTCTATGTCTGATAGGAAGATACCTTTTAATGAAATCCATCAAGTCTAATGCGTAACTTTTAACAGGTAAATGATATGACCAAAAATTCTATCCTTTCTGTTTTTATTTCTCTAGCGCCGCCAAAATGGGTTTGGTCGGTTTTGCCAACACCCTGGCCATTGAAGGCTCAAAATACAACATTAAGGTCAACACAATCGTGCCCACAGCCGGATCTCGTTTGACAGAAGACATCCTGCCCCCAGAGATGTTCGAGGCCATGAAGCCTGAACTTATTGCACCTGTTGTTGTGAGTATAAACATACTAAATATCTTCGCATGCTTCGAAGTCAAATACCGCTTGAAACCCGATCTATGTCGCAATGTCAGCCTACAGTTTCGGGGCGACCCTATCTAAGCTTCAGTCTTGATCGGCTCAAAATATCATAAGCTCCGACGAACGTGTTTAAAGTTGCGAAATATGCCTGAAGTTTCTGGGTGAATGGACATGTCCAGTTTAGCTACGCGAAATATTATTTATCTTTCTTTTAATTTGAATGTTAATGGGCTCTTTAAGATCAAAATGATAGGTAATCTTCCTATAACACTCAAAAGAAAACTCATCGACATGTGCAGCCTGCCTATCGTAACCTACGGTGCACAAAGTTGGGCACTTTCTGAACAATAGAAGTCCAAACTCAAGATTTACGAACGTGCAATGGAGCGCAGCATAATATATGTCGCGCGCAGACCGAGTTAGAAACACCACCCTGCGCGCCATAACTCAAGTAGCGGATGTTGGAGAAAAAACAGCCAGGAAGTGGGCCGGTCACGTCGCGCAGATGCAGCCGGAGAGATGGGCAAAGATCGCAAAAATTTTAATAATTTTATGAGCCAAGTTTCAGTATAATAAATCCTTATTTATTTACAGGCATACATGGTTCACGAATCATTCCCCGACTCCGGCGTGGTCATTGATTCCACACTCGGATATGCCACCAAGATGCACTACGTCAGGGCTCCTGGTGCTGTGCTTAAGTAAGTATTCTTTCATATACTTACAATTAGGGCGAGATTCACAGACATCATTTTGACTTTACTTTTAATTTGCTAAGTAAAGTTAACGTGTCTTACGAATTTTAACCTAAGGCACCTGTTTCACTGCCGACGAGGAAGCGACTAGCTGTCGACCATTTTCTCGCTCAAGAAACGTACAGTAAAATGTAAGTCAGTAAAAGAGGGTACTTAAACAGTGCGGCCGACGAGAGAATGCGTTACGGATAAATGTTTTACAAATTTGATCTTTATTAGCTACTAGAATTGTCGCACTGACAGGTGTCAGGACCGCGTTCACTCGACGGCCAGAGTGTAATAATAGTTGACGGCTGACTGTTCATAAGCGAAGTCTCTCTATTGTACGTTTCTTAAGAAAGAAAATAGTCAAAGCCACTTCGTCGTCGGTGATGGGACAGGTGCCTAAACCTTATGCGATAAATGTTCATATTCGTGTACCTAAACGAATTTGAACAAGCGTTTCATACGAATAAGAACCTTCATATTCGTATGCATCGCTTACTGATTCGAATATTCCGAAATCTAGAAAGCAAAGATCGAAACCTGTATTAAAAAATGTAGGTAATTTCTGGTCATCATTTCTAACTGACACCAATAGCTTTAAGTACAGACGCCAGCACATCAAGCTGCCCGAAACTGTAAAATTTTCCCAATCAACCTTCAACTTTAAGCTGTAGCGGTAAAGTTGAAAATCTATTAAAGAAATTTGACAGATTGTAGTAGCTTGATGTGCTGGCGTCTGCACAACGACTGTTATCAATAGCTTTATGTTAAATCAAAAAGAAAGAAAATACGTTTTTGCGTTAAACATGACGCAGATAAAGAACACAAACAAGAAAATATCAAGTTGGGGGAAAATATGCTTCACATCCACGTAAAACGGCCTTCGCTCAAGCAGCATTAGTTACCTACCTACTGCGGAACCTTACTCGAAATTAAAAAAAAATACGAAAGCGGCACACGAAGATTGCCGAAGCGCATACCTTCTTAAAAATACCATTTTGCATTTAACATTTAACCCTTCGTATATCCGTAGAACGTGGATCCACACAATAGCTTTATAATCGTTTCTGTAATGACAGCATTCAATCGGTTAATTTTTCAGTACCTACTTAAGGCGCAGATATACGACTTCTAATGATTTTAAATTCAACATCACGTATTCACGTCTAATCGACCGCACTGATTTCTTTGAAAAAAATAAATGTTGTAGGTACTAGACCATTTGCTTCGTAATTTGATATGTGAATATTTGCAATTATATTTTTTTAACATAGTGTAATTAATTTGTAAAGTAATGTCTACCGCGGACATAAAAACGATAATCACGCAAACACTATCGGGTGTATTTTCATAAAACTTTCACCATATAAAAGACAATTTAATTCCCCGAATTTTAGTATACGGTTTTTATTTGTTTGGTGTTTGATAAATCAACAATAGATGATTGTTTCATATTTTGCAATAAATTACCAGCGTTGTGTCATCGCGCTTCTCTTTCTTTTCTATGCAGTCCGATAGTGACCGCGTTTTAGGTCATGTAGTCCCCTTAATGTTATCGTGTTGGTTTAGACTACAACATTTTATTATCGTTTTCTTTTATGTCAGCCATTTCATGAATTAGGTAAATAATGCGTTGATATACATCCGTCGTATCAATCATGTCCTAAGTAACACCCTGCATAATTATAAAAGTACCTATGTAATAGTATCATAAAACATTATTATACCTCAATTATATAGACTTTCATTCGAAAAATATAAAACTAATTTACAATAGGTGGTCTCATTATCATTATAAAACAACTTGGTGTTATCGCAATCTGCGTTGTCATTGTTTGTCAAACAAAACATGTATTTTCTACTTTTTGATTACCAAGTAATAAAGGTGAAAATTTACCATACATTTTAATAAAAGATACTTTATACAAAATTCGATGACTCCTGACAAACATATAACAATAACAAGAAAATGCGCAAATTAGAAATGTTAAAGGTCATACGAAATGACTCTAGAATCTGTCTTAGATTATTTAATCTATGAACAGTATGTTCACTACTATCTACGAGTATATTGTGTACATTTTCTTGTATCAGTTACTATATGCATATATCAGTGCATATGTCGCAGCCATCTGGTTTAATTAGCCGTTTAGTTAACCGCTTAGGCCTGAGTTCACCAACATTCAAACCATCGGTTAGATTTAAACAGTTGATTTATGTCATATTTCCTAAGGAAATTTGACATAAATCAACTGTTTAAATCTAACCGATGGTTTGAATGTTGGTGAACTCAGGCCTTAGTCTTTTAACTAAAAGGCGGCCGTTCAACTAACGGCCTGAATGATATTCAATATTATAGTTTAGGTTGAAACTGTAACCAATCACGCGAGAGCCAAATTGGGCGCAGTAACTAAGCCAGGGCATGGGCACCCCGACCAAATGGGTTAGGTTAGGTTAGAACTGTGATCAACCGCGTGCGACCAAAGAGAGCGAAGCGAAGCGATCACAATTTCCAAAGGCGAGGCGGTTAACTAAACGGCTACTTTAACCAGTTGGTTGCGACACATATACCGCTGTATCGGGTCAATGCCGCTTTTATGGCGGCATTGATTTAACACAAGGTTTCGCGTTTACGTTTAATGAACATAATTATTTTAATTTCATTAAACATTATTATTTATTTTAATTTTTCTAAAATAGTATCTTGTACTTAAAGAACTGTAGCGCAGGGGTCATTTGTTAGGGTCACGGAACTCACGGATCATAGCATCGCATTCAATTAAATTAAAACGAATAACGTGCAAAGAATAGGCCGGTTGAAGGTAAGAGAGAGAGCCCTATTTCGGCGAGCGGCGCAGGCGGTGGTTTTCAAATTACGAATTATTTTATTTTGTTATCATTTTTATGATTACTGGCCACTAGCCCTACCCGTTGGTTAAATTAATATCGCCATTGTAGCGGTACGTTGTATAATTATGCTTTTGTCTGCAGTGCTTATATATTAATTATCCATTGTTCTTATTTCTAAGAGAACTAATCTAATATTTATTATATCAAACAGATTCTGAGCAAATCGGCATATCTTGTTATTAAACTTTTGTTATTAATTTAATATGACTTATTAAAATAAATAAATAGTATGATCAAGAAATGTTATTTAAACATTCTATGAATTTGTTGATAAATATGAATTTATGACGTAACGTGAACGCGACTTTTGTTTGGAGATGGCTAAGAAACAATAGGCTCGCCCCTTTTTACAAGGGACTTAAACATAATTGGCCAAATATGAGTGTACTGCTGGTACATATAGCGGACTGAGTCTGTATCACCAACTGCTGGTTCTAAGACTTTTCTTATTTTATATGAGACTGAACTACATAAAGCGAAAGGCGCGATGATCGTTGGTAGACTGATTTATTAAAACAGCAGAACAAAAAACTATAAAAGAACCTATTCTAAATTTAAAGAAACACTGTACAAAATACATTAAAAAGTTAATAGCTGTAAAAAAGGTGCGTTGCGCACATTCCTTCCCCCCAAAGTTAAGCCCTCAGCTTGAGCAGCTTCTTCAAGGGCCTTCTCAGTGTGCCCGCTGCAGTCCTAACGTCCGCCACTCGGATCACCCCATCGCGGCCCGGGTAAGTCGCTGAGATGCGTCCTCTCGGCCAGGAGCCCCTCGGTAGGTTGCCGTCAACCACCAGGACCAGATCGCCCACAGCCAACTCTGGCACATCGCCTTGCCCGGGTCTGGGAATAAGATTCGGCAAGTATTCTTTAACCCAGCGCTGCCAAAAGTGGTCCACCAGTCTGACCGCTTTGCGCCAGCCGCTTCTTGACACCAGATCTCGGTCCGTCAAGGTTGCTGGTATAGGACGCCCCGACGAAGCTGCAAGGAGAAAATGATTTGGAGTGAGCGCCTCTTCGCTGCCGGGCTCTACCGAGACGTGCGTCAGTGGTCGGGAGTTGATGAGCCCTTCTGCTTCTGCCAGCACGGTTCGGAGAACTTCTTCCGTTGGAGCGCGCTCGGTGAGGGTCACTCGGAGTGCCGTCTTCACGCTTCTCACCAGTCGCTCCCATACTCCACCCATAAATGGAGCCGACGGAGGAATGAAGCGCCAGCTGATTTTCTCCGTCGCGGCATATTCCAAAGCTGCGCCCCCATAGAGTGCGCGGAGTTCTCTTCTTGCCCCGATGAAAGCAGTGCCATTGTCAGACCAGATCTCAGACGGCGCTCCTCTGCGAGCCACGAAGCGCCGAAGACTCATAACAGCAGAATCCGTCGACAAGCTTCCAACAACGTCCAAGTGGATGGCGCGGACGACTAGGCACGTGTACAAAGCGACCCACCTCTTCTCCCGTCTTCGGCCAATAGTCACTTGAACTGGCCCGAAGTAGTCTAGCCCCGTGAATGTAAAGGGGCGCTTGTGGTGAGCTAAACGTGCCTCCGGTAGATTTCCAGTAGGCGGCTGGAACTTCTCTGCTCGGCGAATGCGGCATAGCTGGCAACGGAAGGCAATGGAGCGGACGACGTTTCTTAAGCCGAGCAAGTAGAAGCTCTGGCGAAGCTCGTTGACCACGGTCTCCGTGTTGGCATGAGCGGCTCGGCGGTGGTGGTGGTCTACCAGTAGCTGAACGGCAGGATGCTTCCCATCAAGGACGATGGGGTTCTTTGTGGCTTCAGGCACTCCCGAGGCTGCGGCGATACGGCTGGATAGGCGTAGGAGCCCCTCTTCATCCACAATCAGTGACAGCCGGAACAGCCGACTGGTGCGAGGTATGAGCAGGGGTGGGAGGCTGCTCAGACGCATCATCTCATCGGGAAATGAGTCCAGCTGTGCCTGGCGCAAAATGTGCGTCTCGGCCAGGCGCATATCGGCAGCTGTCTCATGCGTCGAGTGTGGAGAGCCAAAAGGGCTTGACGGCTGAAAAGAAAATGTTAATATCCTCCCTTGCTCGCGCACTAAATTCTCTACGTGAAACCCCCTTCGTGATAAGGAATGGATTCTGATCCGAGTTAGATATTTATGAGCTCTATAAGTTGCTCGTACCAATCTCAGCCAAGAGCTAAACCGCTTGGGATCAACTGAGACAGGCACATGCCTCTCAACAATACCGATGAGGTGAACTGCTGCTATAGTATATACCGGATTCCTACTTTCTTCTGTTACGCTTGGGTACTCTGAGGGACTACTAGGCTCAGTAGGCCAGTCAGAAGAAAGCAAGAATTTTGGGGTTGCATCGTCAGCGACGTTCAACTCGCTAGGCACCCACCGCCAATCACTGGCACTCGTTAACTCCAGGATCTCGCAGACTCTGTGCGAAACAAAGGGCTTGAATGAACGGACCTCGCTTCGTAACCAACTCAACACCGTCCTTGAATCGCACCAAAAAACTTGCCTGACGGGTCTGAAACGATGAGAGTCGCGGATTGTTGAAGCGAGGCGCGCGGCGTTCAACGCCCCCTGCAGCTCCAACCGCGGAATCGACACCGGCTTTAGGGGAGCTACACGGACCTTGCTGCAAACCAGTGCGAGCTTGACGTCTCCATTCTTAAGCACAAACCGCCAGTAAGCTACTGCAGCAAAGGCAGACTCGCTAGCGTCGGAAAAAATATGAAGCTCGCAGTGATTCACTTCACAGTCGGCTAGGCAGTAGCAGCGTGGGATCCGTAATTCTGCAACCCCAAATAAATCCTGAAACCATAGCCTCCATGCTGCACTGTCCTGCTGTGAAAGTTCTTCATCCCACTCGAGACCCTTGCGCCACGCATTTTGGAACATGATGCGACCGGTCACTACTAGAGGCGCAAGAATTCCGAGAGGGTCAAAAACCCGCATCACGTGGGCCAAAACTACCCGCTTGGTAAGCTTTTTTGAAAGCCCACCCTTTTTTAATCCGATATTGAAACCGACACAGTCTGTAGTGGGCTGCCAAATAAGGCCAAGCGTCCTCACAGGAGTGGCCAGGTGGCCCAGGTCTACGGGTGACGTCACCGGCGCCTCCAGCAATGTCTCCTTAGGCAACAACGTTAGGGCCGAGGCACTGTTGGAGGCCCAGCCACGCATTTCAAAACCCCCGTTTTTGTGGACAGCGTAAATATCAGCGGCCAGTTTCGCTGCTTTATCCACGCTGTCAAGGCTGCAGATGCAATCGTCCATATAATGGTCGCAAATGATTGCACGCGCTGCGTCCGGGTATCGTGTCTGATGCTCGGCAGCATTTTTATTTTTAATATAAATTGCCGTAAAGGGACTAGAAGCGGCACCGAACATCATCGACGACATCCGGTAAACGCGCAGCGGTTCGCGCGGACTATCGCGCCACAAAAACCTTTGTGCATCGCGGTCTTCAGCGCGGATTCCAATTTGCGGAAACATTTCCCGAATGTCCGCGGTCAACCCAATTTTGCCTTCCCTAAAGCGAAAAAGAATGCCCAGTAGTGGCTGAAGCAGGTCGGGGCCCGGTAACAATAACGAGTTTAGCGAAACACCCTCAGATTTGGCAGCGGCATCGTGCACAACCCGCAGCTTATTAGGCTTGTTTGGGTTGACTACGCCGAAGTGAGGCAGGTACCAAATACGTGGCCCTGTGGGTGCCTCTGGACACAGCTCGGCGTAGCCCTTCCTAACCATATCGAGAACATTGGCACGATACCGCTCCGCGTAGCCACCATCTCTACACAATTTCTTCTCTAAACCTAAAAACCTAGATAAGGCAAGGTTATAACTATCAGGTACCGATAAAACGTCAGACTTCCAAATCAGACCTACTTCAAAACGACCACTGGGCAGGCGGCGTGCTGTGCGTTCAATAATCTGACCAGCACGTTCGTTATCAGCATTGCGCGCCTTACGTTTCGAAATACCTATAGACTCGAGTTTGTACTGCTCCTTAATAAGCTGCTCCAATTCGGAACGGTCGCTCTGGCCTATAGTCGCGGACTCAAACAGTGTGGCGTGACTAACAACATCAATCTGAGTAGTTGAACTACAACCGAAACCGAATAATACCCAACCAAGTGCAGTACGAATCGCGACAGGTTGTGACTTAGACCCCTTACTTGTGGCCCTAGATACGGTGAGATGCCAGTTGTCGATGCCAATGATGAGCATCGGGTGAATTTCACCGTAACACAACTCGTCTGCAAGATCCGCAAGATATGGATATTTCGTGACGGCGTCCCTGTTGACAAACTGAGACGATACCCCTAAACCGCCAATAGATCTAGCCCTATGAATAAGGTGATTATCTTTCGCGTGACGACCCTTGATGTAGAAGTCGACATAACGGACCAGGGCGTTCTTGTTAAGGCCCCCTATGCAATCTACATGAACGTGTCCTTCTGGCCCTTTGACACCTATCTTAGCAGCGACCTCCGCATCAATAAAAGTAGCGGTCGACCCGTCGTCCAACAAGGCATGAGTATCGACACTACCAGACGGACCAGTCACAGTCACGGCAACAACTTTCAACAACGGACGAAGACTCCGCAAACGCTCCGGGCTTTCAGCTGAAAAAGAAGTTGACGCGTGGGACAGGATCTCTTTCCCTTCAACAAGAGAAACTATAGGCACGGAGCTCGACGCGCACGGGGCGAGGCTCGTCGTGGACGGCGCAGGATCGTCATCCTCTTCTAAGCCTATGTGAGCCGCGGCTGCGCGCTCACTAGTACTGTGTAACATCCTATGATGGCGAAATTTACAATCGCCAATGTCGCACAAACTTTTTGCTGAACACAAACTTAGTCTATGCCAACCTTCTTTGAGGCACCTGTGACAAATTCTTTTCTTTTTTATGAAATGCCACTTGTCATCTACTGACAAGGAAAGAAATTTGTCACATTGCGTCAATGAATGCTGTTGTTGACATAAAACACAATGAATTTTGCCTGCAGCAGCATTGGATGAACTATTTTTTGGTTTTGACCGAGATTTCTCTCCATCAACGACTGCGTGCACCTTATCCCTGACTCGGCTAATGGCAGCGGGAGTCGAATTCAGCACGCCAGCCGATTCAGGGAGAAGACCGAATCTGGACTGAAGCTCGACTATGTCGGCCAGGAAATCGGCGAACATGTCGAGAATGGGTAGACCACTAGCCGCGTGACCGCCGGCGTAGGCCACCCATTGTGCTCGTAACAGTGGGGGGATTTTAGAAATAACCGATTGAATCAGCTCTGGCGATGTTAGGTAGTGAGGCTGGTCGAGTAACCGAATCGCTTCCACACAATTACGAACACGACTAGCATAAATAGCAAGGTCTTTACCTTCACCTGAGACGCGCGGTAAAGCGCGCATTGCGGCCGCCTCCTGAGCCACTATAAGCTCGGGGCGGCCGAAGCGCGTATCGAGCGCGCGCAGCACGACACCAGGCTCGCGCGCCGTTGCCAGCAGCATCATGACCGCTTCACGCGCGCATCCCTTCAACGCTTTATTTAACCTAGCTAGATTTTCCACTGCAGAATGCGAGTCCATCGTATCTAGAAAGGCTCTTTTAAAAGAAAGCCATTCTAGATGCGATTTACCGTCGAAAAACGGCAATGGAAAATCCCTATCACCCCTACGGTGGCAAGCGCCTTTATTGACATTGTCTATGAGAATGCCTAACGACTTCACAAGGCGATCTGAATCACTGGAACAAAGATGCGTGTTAACATTTGCAGCTGTGGTGGCTAGGTCAGCCGGTTTTATAGGCGTTACCGGGACTGGGGAAACTAGAGCCAGGCGAGAGGGGCCGACCGAGATAATTTTGTTAAAATCAACGGGGTCAGTTATGCCATCTGGATCAGCTTTCAAAGCATTTTGCGATTTCTGCAGCCAGTCATCGACTGAACGGCTGCATAACGAACTACGATGACTGGCATCGGCATCTATAGCCGCCAATTCCGCTCGGAGTTCCAACTCCGCTGCCTCGCGCTCTCGCGCAGGACCGCGGCGGCTGCCTCGCGCTCTCGCGCAGCGACCGCGGCGGCTGCCTCGCGCTCTCGCGCAGCGACCGCGGCGGCTGCCTCGCGCTCTCGCGCAGCGACCGCGGCAGCCCTCTCTGCGGTCTCCTGCTCCAAATCAGCCATACGGCGAGCATGTAACGCCTCTGCGGCTAACTTTCTAGCCACCATTGTAGCAGAAGAACGAGATGAAGTTCTACTTACTGTTCTCGACTGAGTCTGGATGGTAGTGTCGGGCCTCAGCGGGGTCTGATTGCCGGAGACGGGCCTCGAAGGGGTCTGGACTGCGGCCGCCGCGTCGGCGGATGAGTGGCTGGGGCCTGGGAGTTCCAGCTCCCTCTCCGCAGCGTTCCCTTCAGCTCCCATCTTGGCACCCGCACGAGTAAGGACCATTACCACAACCTACTAGATTGGCTGTCGAAGGACCACGATATAGCGGACTGAGTCTGTATCACCAACTGCTGGTTCTAAGACTTTTCTTATTTTATATGAGACTGAACTACATAAAGCGAAAGGCGCGATGATCGTTGGTAGACTGATTTATTAAAACAGCAGAACAAAAAACTATAAAAGAACCTATTCTAAATTTAAAGAAACACTGTACAAAATACATTAAAAAGTTAATAGCTGTAAAAAAGGTGCGTTGCGCACAGTACACTTCTGTGTACCTAACACAGAGGTGTACAAGTAGTGACCCGAAGGCCTAAGCAGAGGCCAAAGCGTTCGGGGACTATGGGTGTGAGGTTATGTTATGTCTAAGAAAACGATTAAACGAGGTGTGTCTTAAGGTTTTGGGGGATAAAAGAACCTCCCATCAATATAATGGCGCACGCGCTGCCAAATTAGACATTTTATATGCTAGCAAATGAGGTTGAGATCCACATGCAGCATGCTCCAAATCCTCTCAACTTTTTATGTACTCAATCAATATTTCTTAAAATTCTTCTCACTAGGAAGAAGCCCTCAGACCCGGTGACCATCGAGTCAGTAAAGGAGTTCTGGCCTGAAGCTACCAACATGAACGGTGCCGTCCACTTAGACAAGATATCTGAGGTTACCGTGGACCTGGTTGGGAAAATTCAGGTATTGTATTTTAATATAATTAGAACGACCATGCTGACGACTGACGATATATAATTCTGAAAACAGTAACAGAGAATTGCTATTCTCCTATTTTGAGCCATTTTGTGGAGAGGACGTTCAAGTGAGAAACTTGTAAGTACCTTCCTTGGCCGTCTTCCGTGTACTTAACACTAGCTTTAGGATATTAAAGTAACATTATGGATCTTTGTTGTCTGAGTAAATAAATGTTGATTGATATCATATTCGCACATACGTACATCGGCACATTCCGCACACACGTCACACATACATCATTATTATCTTGCGCTTATCCTAAGTTATTTGGGGTCGGCTCAACGTCTTTTTCTTCATTAATTCTCTATTAGTTGTCATCTCGGCAGTCATCTACTTTCTACCCATAATTATCATGTTTTACACAGTCCATCCATCATTTATTTGGTCTTCCCCTTCGCTTGTAGTCATGCGTCGACAAAAGAAAAGCAGTCGCCCTCGTGTTGAAAGCTACGAGAATATTCCAAGCGCGTGAATCAAATCAAAAATCATTTATTCAAATTAGGCTGAGAATCAGCACTTGCACCTTCACGCAATTAACATAGTAGCCAGGAGCACATATTTACCTCAATTGTAGCCAGAAGGATTTTTTCGTACACTTTATTATCTAGATCTTCAAGTATCCTACGACAGTAAATTTTACAAAGATATCGAGAAATAAAAATAAAGTGTTTGATAGTTTCATCTATCACTATATTTTTATGTAAAAGGATTGGCTTTTATCTTTTTAACAGTTTATCTTAAAAAATTATGATATAATTATGATATCTTCACTACCTTTATCTTGAAGAATAATGTTTGTCATGTCATTTACAAGATTTTTTTCATCTAGTGTTACTATTTCATTTAATTTTGCTTTCATGTCCTCACAAAGTCCATGTTGAAAAGTTCATAGTCCATAGTAGCATGAATGAACCTTCATGTTAATCACCTCCAAGAAGCAATTATCAGTTTCTCCCCACAATTAACTGCACAATTATATTTTTAGTTATCAATTAACTTGTTGATTTTATTTTGTACTAGCCGTGCCCGCGACTTCGTTCGCGTGCATGACGAAAAACGTTTTAAATATTTTTGCGCGGAACCCTAATTCTTTTTCTAAAATAAAAGTAGCCTAAGTTACTCCTTATTACATCAGCTATCTGCCAGTAAAAGTCCAAAACAGATAGACAGACAGACAAAAACTAAAAAAAAAAAATTGCTATATGTACCGTGTATACATCAATGTGCATTTAGTAAAAAGCGGTTATTTTAATGTTACAAACAGACACTCTAATTTTATTTATTTGTATGGATGTATAGAAGATTCATTTGATTTTGTTTTAGTACTTATTTACTCTATACTTGTTAAGAGTGTTTTTCACATCAACAATGTTTAGCTTGTCGTAACTCAAGTGCCATAAAAATATGCACAAACTCTAAAAACCGAAAAAACTACCTGACTGTAGACTATTTGAAAGAAAGAAAGAAAGAAAAATAGGTTTATTTGTCACAGAAACAAGTGCACACTAAAAGATAAAATTAATTCTAATAAATAAATAACAACAAAATATATACTATTTAACAATACAAGCACAAACATGATAGTCGAAGACTGCACGTCATGACTGTGACAGAACGGCTTCCACTCAGCATGATGCTGTGCTATAGAGGACCCACAGCACAGCGCTGATTTTCAGTGGTTACCCGAAAAAGACGTACGGAAATCAAGTCAGATTGAATGTTGGCCACATAATAAAACAAACGGTACTTAAAATTAGCAACTATTATATTAAATAATTGGAGTGTAATATTAGTCAGGTTACAAACCTTTTTAATATTCGATATTGAACTTTAAACCTATTTGTATATTATTGATTTTTGTTTGGTGCTAGAAAAGGAGGAGATTGGTACCTTGTGCTTATGCTTATTTTCCATCTTTTTTGTAGGACTTCGAAGAGCGCAGCAAGATGGACGGTGACCGCGAATCGTACTGGTCTACTTCCAAATACGACTCCAAGGACCTCGTGCTGTATGCTCTTGGCAGTATGTATTAGCGAAAATAAATTCTAATATAATATTAGATTGGTGGTATTTTAGAACATAAAGTCCTAACCTACCACAATGGCTTAGATTTTTGAAAGCTATTCAAATGTGAAATCAGTTCCGGTAGAGTTCGCGTCAAACTTTATGGCGGCTCTGAAGTGCGCTATTCGCTGCGCAGTACCGCACCCCTCACCCCCGCTGACACGTGAATTTGTTACTACGCAGCGACTCGCCTCATGTCCGAGCCGCCATACAGTTTGAATCAGGCTGTAAATCACATGTTAATAAAATTGGTTGTTCGTATTTTTTAGTCAAATATGAAAAAAAAAAACATTGGCCGGAGGCTTTCAGACACTGAAGGCTAGTTGACTTGGACTTTTAGCCCAGTTCGCATGGACGTAAAAATATCGCGGCGGGATTTTTCACTCTCGGTGTTGAGCCGATCATTGAGAATCCAACAGAGCGCATCCCAGTGTGTCAAAAAAACTCTCTGTTGGATTTTCAACTCTCGCCGCTAAAATGCGTTAAAAAACAACTTCGCGAAAAAAATCGCCGCGGGAAAGACGCGCCCGTGCGAACCTAGGGATAAAATGTCCTCAATTTCAGGTTTCATACAATGAAACCTGAAATTAAAACGTCACAAAACTCTAACATAATTCAATTCTTTCTGTAGTCGGTGCATCAGTAGAAAACCAGTCGGATCTCAAGTTCTTGTATGAGTCCCACGAGGGCTTCGCGGCTCTGCCCACATTCTTTATCCTGGCCGGTATGGCCCTGGATACACCCGTCGTGGATAAATCCATGCCGCCTGGCAAACACGCTGACTTTACTAACGTAAGTACTAATTAGTGATTTCTTTTTTTCTAAATTATTTTGCAAGGTTAAACAACAGTGATATTATAAAACACTAGCAGCGTTCCGTGGTTTCACCCGCATACGTTTTGATCCCGAGGGAACATCGGGATAAAAAGTATCCTATGTGTTAATCCTGGTTATAAACTATCTGTGTGCCAAATTTCATCCAAATCCATTCAGTAGTTTTTGCGTGAAGAAGTAACAAACTTTCGCCTTTATAATATTAGTGTGATTATACTGTAGGCCCACTTGCACGTTTAGCTATCTGACCTCCACAATCCAGTTACTGGGTAACACTATACCCCTTGGTAAGGCTGGTTGTCAGACTTGGGGTTCTGACTACCCGTAACGACTATCAATGATGTACGAATGACAACTGGGACCAACGGCTTAACGTGCTTCCCGAGGCACGGAGGGTTCTCGATATTCTCACACCAATAAATGAATTTGAATTATGTAATGGGTGGTCACCAATCCACGTACTGACTGCGGCAAGCATAGCTTAACCTTCCATCGATCCGTGCGGCTGTTATTATTTAGCCACGAGCTCCTCTTTAGCCACGAGGCATGAGCATAGCCCTAACAAACACCTTGTAAACATAATTGTATGCTCTTTCATTCTTTATGTACAATACAAATCCTGTCTTGTTTAGATCCTTCACGGAGAACAGTTCATCGAGTTCGTGGGTGACTACCCCGGCACAGAAGGCGAATTCAATATCCGCACCTACGCCGTCGACACATTGGACAAGGGATCAAGCGCTATTTCCATCGTTAACAGTGAGTATCATAGTATTTGTAGTCAGTGACGTAACGTTCAGTATAATGCCGAGTTCGTGAGAGTACAGGGCGCGTTATAATCAAAAGTCATTTATTTAAACTAGGCTGAGATTCAGCACTTTTTGAATGTCAAAGTTACATGACACAGTCCCTCAAAACGCCCTCTCTTCACCACTTCCTAGTGCTTTACCTGTGATGAAGAAGTGGCGCAATAAACTCCCCAGCAGCACAGCTGTCTGTTCAATTAGACGAATATGATTCTTAGACAATAAGTTTAAAAACAGACTCAAATCAAATTAGCTGGCACTACTTACCTAGGTACTTACTTTACTTTTTACCTTCGATACCTAGATATCTAAACACGATAAAAAAAAAAGTTTCGAAAACCGTCAAAAGTTGGCCGTAGCATCTCAGCGCTGATTTGCTGGATTCGTTTTCTCCTCTACCGATATTTCTTTTTTTTTTTCTCCTCGCAGTTCGTTTTTTTTATATGTATGTATGTATTAATATTTATTCTTGTATTTTATAGTAATTTCCTAACTATTTATAACGTATGTTGCACCTGCCATGTTTTGTCTCTGCATCACCCTAAGGTTGACTGGTAGAAAATGCCTCAGGCATTAAGTCCGCCTTTGTACAGTATTTCTTTTACTTGTGCATAAAGTTTTAATAAATAAATAAATAAAACCAATACATCCATTAATTACAGCAGATTTATATGGGAGCAACGGCCGCTAGTAGTGTTGCTTGAAATTATTATTGTGAGATTATAAGTTTTTTTTGTTTTACCCCTTTTTTTATTACCCTGTGGGTATAACTGAACATGAAAATTAAAAAAAAAACCTTTTTTTTTGAACTCACATTGATACCCATCACGTCCCTTGACCTTGTGTCAAAAACGTCAAAGTAATTTATGTACAGTTCGTTCACAGTTGTTTTACCTCTGACAGCGAACCCAACAGCAACCTTATTGTAACGAGAATAAAGATCACTATGATTTTGACCGACATGTCAGTGGCAGTAACCGAAAAGTTACCTCATTGTAACGGGAATAAAGACAACTGTGATTTTGACAGTGATGCTAAATCAGAGCTAAAATAACCTTGAATGGACTATACTGTACTAGGACGTTCATACATTTAAGAATAGTTCAGACAAAGGGTCTTCTTTACGTGGCTATTGAAAGCAGGACTTGTTACTATTACCAAAAATGTGTACGATGGCGGTAACTTCAATTTCGATACACGAAAGCGGTATTTTACTTCAAAGATACCGACGCCCACCGCTTCGACATTGTATTAACCACGTCCTAATTGTCGCTACCGCCTATTCTTTTCGTGGATATATTTAATTTTGACGTGTTGGAAACGTGCTTGTCATCTTTACTACTTAATAATAAAGCTGATGAGTTTGTTTGAACGTGCTAATCTCTGGATTACCGGTCGGATTTGAAAAAATATTTTTTCGTTTGCCAGCCCAATTCTTGAGGAAGGCTGTAGGCTATTTAACATCACGCTATGGCCCTTAGCAAAAACAATAACATTAAGAAAAAACGCTTAGCGAAAACGAAGAAATAGCGCGGACAGGCGATGCGATGCGACGGGGTGGGTGCGGAAGTGACGCGGACGAAGTCGTGGGCAGAAGTTAGTCCTTTATCATTATGTAACTAGTTATGAGTAGAAGATTATAAAATATTATGCCTGATACGATATTAATAAGATTAGATTGTTTTTTAACATGGATTTGTTTATAATCACATAATTGTCTAGTTACAATGTTTGTAATAATAAATAAAATAATTTTGTGTTATCAGTTTTTGCACTAAAGATACACTGAATATTGGAAACTCAAATTTCGACGGCACACAATGCAATACTTGACAAGTTTTGTTATTTATCAATTCAGATTAGACAATTTGATAGCCAAATAATGGGCTGCCTGGTATTTATAGGGTATTTTGGACCAAAACCGATAATAGATTCACCGATGAGATTCTAACGACCCATCAAACTGTCGTTTACAATCACAAGTAATAATTTCTCACTCCTTTATCCCCCAGGCGAGATCTACCAAAACAAGCAGTTGGTAGCCCGCACACAGCAGCACATCTTCGTGCTGGGCCAGGGCGGGTTCAATGGGCCCCGCAACAGCAAGCAGGCGGTTGAAGTTCAACCGGCACCCAAGAGGGCCCCTGATGCCGTGCTTGAGCAACGCACTGCTGAAGACCAGGCTGCACTTTACAGGTAATTTTAACGTTACTATTTTTATTCTGCAGTTAAGGCCTTTCCACTGAAGCGGAGACTACCAATCACAGATGAGACGAGAAACGCCATGTCAAATTCAACAAATATGATTGGTCGATTCCTGCACGGCTCCGCTTCAGATGAAACGCACCTTTTTATACGATTTCTCGATTGAGTAAAGCATTTCTTTTATTTTTTGTATTTAAAATCTGTTGGTTCCTCAACACCGTCTCTAAATTATACATTGTAGTCGCAAGAATCGATAATTTGTATATCCAAACTATTCAATAGATGCTACATATTTACATTTACGAGTACTTATACTCGGACTTTTAATTAGCGCCAGTAAAATTACAGCTTATGTGTTCCCACTTTTTAACGAAATTTAAATAGTGATGTGACAAATTAATTATTAATCGATTCATTCAAGTAACAGTTCAAAATCGATACATGTTAAATTGATTTTATAAAATCTTTTAAATATTCTTATTTTTGAGAATATTTGATTGTTTACGTTTAAATCAAAATTCGTCAATTTCGAATATCTAAATTAAAACGATGTTTCATTGCGTTTTCATATTATCACCAGTAGAGATAGTGTGGCAACATTTTTTTACGAAATGACAGTAAGAAGTGTCATTTTACTGCAGCTAATTAAAAGTCGGAGTATAGTCGGGAGGAGGTATGTATACAGCAATGGAAGTCTCGGCTAATATGACGAAGGTGATCGAATAATGAAACTTATACTTAATCCTTGGATCCACGCTGGGTACAGTGGCTTTTTAATTGTTTCTGTAATTTTAATTTCCAGGTTATCTGGGGACCTGAACCCGCTCCACATTGACCCTAACGTAGCGACCGCCAGTGGACACCCAAAGCCCATCCTCCACGGAATGGCGTCTCTTGGATTCTCTGCCAGACATGTATTGGCTAAGTGAGTACCTTTCAAGTTACTTACTATCAAGAACCATGAAACAATAAAACCATGGCGTCGGTTTTATAAGTCGAAGTACCAGTAACCTGCGAGTTTCGAACATGAGAGGCAATGGATTTGCAATATCCTTACAAAATGATTCACATTGTGATTGAATGTGTGTTAAGCAATTAGTCTGTATCATTATTCTGCCTTTATCATAATTTATTTGGCGTCGGCGCAACGTGTCGTTTTCTTCCATACCTAGGTACTTCTCTATTAGTCGTCATCTCAGTAGTCACATCCTTTCTTGCCATATCATCTTTCACATAGTTCACCCATCGTACTCAAAACACCATACATAATATACAATGTGGATCTGGAACTACGACATTAAATTAAAACGAGCACAGTACTAGTCCATCGAAACATTTTAAAACACGAAGATTAGTGGTTAATGGAAAATTTAAAAATTGCAATTTTCAAACAAAATAAATAGCAGAATCAACTGCATAAAAAGCAAACACGCTTTATCAACGAAAAGTCACTGACCTGTTGCGCGGCGTGAGGCGGGGTGCAAAATAAGGTGTAAAATAAAAAAATATATTTAGTTTTTTTTTTATATGAACAAACATCCTATAAACGAATCACAAAGGTACGAGTACTACAAGCGAATATAAAGGATAATATAAATCCATTGCAACCCCTTTTCTCTTTAAAACAATCTTATCAATACTAAAATATAATCCATACCCAGGTACGGAGGCAATGAATCCAGCAATTTCAAGGCACTGAAGGCTCGCTTTGTAAAGCCAGTTCTTCCTGGCCAGACCCTCGTCACAGAGATGTGGCTCGAAGGCAAGCGCGTGCACTTCCAGACCAAGGTCAAGGAAACCGGCAACGTTGTTATCGCAGGTATGTATTGTGTACTTCACGACGTAACCTACACAGGAGTCGCGTGGATACGAAGGGTATTTACCCTTTTTTTTTTAAATTTTTTTTTTATTTTTTTTTTTTTTTTAATTTTTTTTTTTTTTTTTTTTGGGTGGAGCGGAAGGGAGTGTCAGACTCTTACTGACTAAAACCCATCCGTGTTCCTTCCTTAGCCCTTTATGTTCCGGGGTAGCGGTAACCCTTTCGGACAATCCCGCTGCCCCGGCAGGCTTCGGCCCTGACGGGCCCCTCCTTCGATGCTGACATCTCTTTGAGGCGCGCGTGGAACACATACGCGCCGTCCGGCACGGGCCTGGTCCTGATCGGACGGCGAGCTAGGGTATTTACCCTTAGAAAGAAGGAAAGAAAATAAGTTTATTTGCGGCATTTGTGGCCTTAGTATCCACGCGACTATACGCGAGACAGAATGGCTTTTGCCAGATTTTTCATTGTGTCTATAGTTACGGCATTACAACCGTCCGTACAGTTTATATTGTGCCTAAACTTTATGAACAACATTTTCTAATAAATACATAATAATTTAAAATTTAGCTTAGAAATAACTACCAAGAGGGAGCATAGGGCAGTCAGACAGTCGGGCGATTTACTATTTGACAGATTTTTCCACGGCATGACCTTTTGTTACTTGCCTAGTTTGTGCTAAGCTCCAAAATAACGGAGTAAACAGTCATTGCAAACGTAAAACTGTTTCGGCTGGCGCGCTGGTGCTGGTTTCTGAATTGAGAATTTGAAGTTGAGAACGTCTAAATCTGTACTTAAGTATAAAAATTTTTTTCGTTTTTTAAACTCAATCAAGATTTGAGTAATTTAACATAGGTGAATCCTGTATTTTGTGTGTTTCAATATTAATAATTCTTCCTTCTTTCTAGGTGCCTACGTCGATCTGAAGAACGTAGTAGACGGACAGGTTGGCTCAAGCTCTTCCGCGCCCGCGTCAGCGCCATCTGGTGACGCCTTCAAGAGTGATGCACTATTTGCCAAGATCCAGGAGGAGGTTGGCAAGAACAAGGATTTAGCCAAGAGCATCGGTGCCGTGTTCCTGTATAATATTTCTGAGAATGGAAAGACTGTTAAAGCTTGGAGTGAGTATGAGTTTTTTATTATTCCACTCAATGTTCTTGGATCCTGATCTCAAAAACAGTAGTCGCCAAACTTAATGTCTTAACTCCAATTCAATTCATTAATTACATCAAATATGTTAGGTACATGAAGTTCTTATAATAAAATATTTAGTAACACACATTTGGCCAATATTTAGCATGCAATAGTACAAGTTTTTACATATATATAGGTAGTCCAGTCGAACATCAAACTGGTTTTCAGGACTGTTTAAATTTTTATGCTTTCTTTCTGGAGTATTTTTTTTTGCTGTCACAATCTTCCCAGTGATGATATTTAATGTTTATGTACCATCAAAAACTGTCTTGGATCTTTGAAGCCCTAAAATCTGACTACAGTCTTACTAATGGGTGGTGGTCAGATAGCCAGTTGTTTCATGTAAAATACTGGTATAAGTCTGCATCCAGTTAGACTGGAAGCCATCCCCAACATAGTTGGTAAAACGCTAGGCAGATGATATGCCTTCAAAACCATGCAAAATTTATTCTAGATTTAAATAGTGGTGCCGATTCTGTTGTTCAAGTTTATATTCTGTTCTTTTCTTAATGAAATAGAAAGAAAAAAATGCACTGAACTAAAATTTAGTTTAGTTGTAACAAGGGAATCAGCACCATTGTTTATCATGATATTCATGAGTATTTCTGTTCACAGCATTGGACCTCAAGACTCCCGCAGTATATGAAGGTACACCAAAGAGTGGTAAGGCTGACACAACCCTGACCGTATCTGATGCTGATATGGTAGCAATTGCTTCAGGATCACTCAGCCCACAAGCTGCTTACATGAAGGGAAAGCTAAAGATCGCTGGCAACATTATGCTGGCCCAAAAACTCGGCCCATTGTTAAAGTCCCCTGCCAAGATTTAAGTTTGAAATATATTGTAATGGTCACGGAAATGGTTATATAATTTTAATTATTACAATTGCATTATAATATATTACCCGTAATAAGCATTAGATGCCAAGTATTATAAGCGATAATCATCAAATAATGTGATGTTATTTTTTACTTGTTTCAAAGACTTTGTTATTCAAGCCAGAAATTGCATTTATCTTGTAAGTGACTTGTATAATGCGATTGTTATTGATGATCTGTGATATGAAGAAGACCGAATAATTCCATTGGAGGGCAATTTCTGGCTCATCCGTTTTTTTTTGTCTCAATCAAAGTGAAGAATGTATATTATTTTGTATGGTGATGGAATTAAACACCACTTTTATAAAAAAAAATGTTTTATTTTATGAAGCAGTTGGTATTAATTTTCCTTCTAAGAATAGGTCAGCTTCTTTTACTTCAGCTTCCCAAGCGATTTTCATGTGAGGTTGTGCTGTTAAGTCAATGAATTTGCTAGCTTGTACTTCAGGGAGGCCTTTTGTTCTTATTGCTGTACCTATTATACAGCAATATGTACCTGTAATAAGTACTTAGTTGAATGTAGAAAATGAGTTTCATGATTACAAAACAGCAGAACAAAATAATATAATGGTCTTATGAAAAACAAACATAAATCAGTAAAGGTTAATAACTATTAAAAAAAATCCTCTATGATTAAAACATGGTACATTAATAAGCTACACATATCATTTGCGTATTAAACTGATAACATAAGGAAATTAATTATAATGATTACATTATTTAGCAAGGAAGATTATTGATTCAGTTTAAACATATTCCACTGGGAGCAGCCTGGTGCATTACACATAAAAGATGCTTTATTGGGGAGCAATTTACATCCACAAAAAAAAACTAAAAACACCCAGAACAATTATTTTGTCACTTACAGAATCAACGTAACCCATTAAAATAATTTATTTTTTTTGGTATTCAGGTGTTGTGGCTTTACAATCAGCCTAAAAAGGCACCTACTTGTCCATCAGTAGCTAGATGTTTTCAGATTGTGAAATTTTTAATCGACTGCGAAATGTAGCATTTTAATCAAAAGCAAAAGCAACATTTTGGTAGGTCTAAAACCATAAAGCTAAGCAACATAAGCAATGGCATGCATTTTAATGAAGATGCTATTATGAGACTCATACCTTTTCGTAATGAAGTTTTATCAATGATACCGTGTGCGGACTCGCATTTAGTAATCTTCGCTCGTCCTGTTGAGTCGGAAATGATCAATATATCCGCGCCGACAGTTTGCTCGATCGTGCCTTGTAACCAAACGTCTAGCGGCGCGGGTTTGTTGACTAAATCTTTTACTAAATATTTTCGTGGGTTTAAAGCCATTTTAATTGGGTCCGAAACAACAAGGAAACAACTCTTTTTCTCAACCTTGCAAAAAGTTCACATGCCATCCATAGACTTTTTGTTGTGTTGACCTGGTGTTGACAAATGACACTGACAGCGATTCGGCAGTGTTGCCAGTTCTTGACGAAGATATTTAATGGTATAAAATGACGAAAGTAAAAAATCTTGTTGTAAAGTCGTCGAAACATCACAATTATTGTGCCCTAATTACGCCAACCCACGGGCCCGCGGGGTAATTGCGTACCTAACTGGCGCAGACGTGCTTTTTTCATTTGGAATTTTTACAATCAGTAGGTAGGTACAAACGAAAGAATTGTGTCCGAATGAAAAATATAACAACGAATAGGCCAATGAAATGCATCCACTCGGGTGCCCGAATAAGGAAAACGAATAAGAAATAGAAAGAGAAAACCGTGCATGTGACTGGACCTGGACAAGGACTAAGATGACCCACTGATCGGAATCGTGTCCCACTTAATTGGTTTACAAATTAACACTATCACCTCTATTTTTTTGTCACACGACACGACACATCCTAGTGCTCGTAATCCTATGGAAATGTCTTGAATGATTGGCGACAAGAGATTATTTAGATTTTTATGCTTCATATACCTAGGTTCTTTTTTCATGGGGTTTATGGCTTTATATAAACAGCCGCACGGTCGTTTGCCGAGGTTGGCTCATAGGTAGGTGATCATCCAATAAGTATCACGAGACGGCGAGACCTCTCCCGGCCTCGGAAAGCACCTTAAACCGTTTGTCCCGGCTATCATATTTTGTAGATTTTTGACAGTCGTTACGGGTAATCAGAAGCCATAAAGGTGGACAACCAGTCTTATCAAAAGGTATCCTATTACGCAGAATCAATTTGTGGATATCAGCTGAGCTAAAGGATGCAGCTGAATACCAGTATTTTACATAGAGTGATCACGTAAATTACCGGTATTCACCTGCATTCGGTTAGACTTGAAGCCGACCCTAGGTAACATTTCGAAAAAGGCTAGACATAATCATGACATGCTATTTTCAACATTTAAATCCAATCATGTTTCATTTTTCATATAGTTATGTTAAGCTGCCGCGTACCTATAGTTCAGAATTAAATATGATGATACCTACAATTTACAAAATTTTACGAAAACTGTAGGAAACAAATTAAGATACCTTTACACCAATAAACATGTTGCAAAAAATATTTCCGTAAAACACACTTAAATGTGAAGTTCTGCAGTATGAAAACGGAATTAATCACTAAAAATAGGTAATTATCGTAGGAGAAACATCATCTAAAATGTTAACGAGAAACGTCGTAAAAGTTTACGATATCAAAAGCGTTAGCGAAATCTACGCTTGACTTGCACGTTGGAGTAAGCTTTTTAAAAACCCTAATGACCAGTAAAATTGAACTTTCCAATCCTAATGACTTAATCAAACTCTTCCCGAATTAAAAGCAAAGTGCAATCATTACAACGAAAAGCGTAATTACTGTTAATGACTCACTAAAAGCAATCCCGAAGAAATTCCCAACGCAGATTACCGCCACAATTATTTCATCCGCATCAACACGCAATCAGTTGTTTATAAAGCGACGCTGCAAGCATGAAATCACTCCGATACTCGAAGCCGGCCCATAACAACTCAATCAACGCAATTTTAAAATAAACTTTTTTTATACCGTACAAACACTGGCCACCTTGAACAAAAAATATTCCTCGGCGAAGGTCTTAATAATGACTTTCTCGAGAACTTGTTACACATGGATAGTGGATAGTAGTCGTATGTACAGGTTTGTAAAAGTAGGCGATTTTGGACCGTAAGTGTTAAAAATAAGAGAGAGATAAATCCGGATTAACGGATATTAAGTAAGACATCAACCTTTATAAAATTGAGTATGTAGATTTTAAATTTTCACAGAACATTTTAATTAACACTTAAAAATAACGTATGCCCCCTAGATATTTAGGTACCGCTATATTTAGGAGGATATAAACCCCCATAAATTAGATAATATCTTTCAACAAATAGAATTCAAGAAAAGCCTCTAACCATTCATCTTAATCCTACAGATCCGACATAACCGAAGACAGTTCATTCGGACTTGTCCGGTCGGTGCCAGGCCAGTAGAATAATAAAATAAAATAAAAATGCAACAAGTCTATTTCGTTCAGAGCGTTTATTCCGAAGAGACATAAGAGGGGTCGGGAAGGGAAGAAGATATGAAGCTGTCATCTGGCGTTGTGGCGGGGCTCTCAACTCTTAAACACAACTCAATCGGAGGCGCGCGCGCGGCCCGTACGAACGTACTCACGTACCCGGCTTTGCGTTCAGCATAAACAAAACGCAAACAAATACAACACAAGTTATCGTACAAACGCAAACTGTAAAACGCAGTTCGTAAATAAAACTTTACGTGGAAATTCAAGAATATAGTGATGGTTTCATGTGACGTTGTAAAACAGTGATATATTTGTGGGAGATCGTAAAAGTTTAACAAAAACAGGAGTTCTAAACTTTCCAATGAACACGAGCCATGTGACTACGGCGAGAGCGGCGAAGCAAGATTTGTACGTGCATTTATCTTATTTTAACTTTATTGTAACGTTTCTAATAATAGACTGGACGAAGGAATTCTGCTTGTTCACTTATTAGTTCATTAAGAGAAAGACCTCGCTGATGCACTGCTGGTTCCACCATTTTATGTTAGATTACTTAATTAATTTTATCTTTACCATCTATTAGCTAGCTTTTACATAAACATTATTAGTATAAACGGATACTATAAAGAACCAAAACTAGATGGTGAAAATTCCTAAAACTTATATCCAATTAAGATTTGTAATTGCGGCTCGTAAGAACTTTGAAAATAACTATAAACAAACATCACGATATGAATGAAGTCATTACCTACATTACATTGAAGTATCTGTAATGAATTGATTATTTACCGTAAGATTTAAGGTCACGCATGTCATGATTTATACAATGAATGCGGTACGTAGCACCAATAACAGGGATCGCAAGTTTAATTCATCGCATAGTAAGACACATTTGCATATTCGTGATATCGCATAGAAATAACTCAATTGATCGAGTAAGTACTGGAGGCAAGACAGTATTGTCCTCGCCTTTCCCGTGTCCTTAGTTGTAGCGAACGTGTACTGAACTAATGAGATGGTCTATTAAATGTTTGACGTAAATATATCACTTGACAAATAGCTTAACGACATTTTATGCGGATTTTGAGTGGACATACACGATCGTACTCTGCATGCTAATGAAACCGAGGTCTATTTTAGATGTTTCGCACGGCTAAAATTGTTGCAATTTAAAAATAAATTATCCAGACTGTTGATGTCGGACTGCACAGACTGCACTCCATCTGTATCTAAAAGTAACTTTACACATTCAGATTCCACAAACGACTGGCATCTATTATTCTTCATAAAGATGTCGTGCCGCGGATATTCCAAACACATAAATGCAGTAGACATCTTTAGAAGACTGACATTTATTACTTCTGAGACTTCAAGAATGGACCGAGGGTGTCAGACCGTCGTCGACGTATGAATTAGTCATTACATTACACGACAATTTTCTAATCTAGACGGACGCACGTTCCGCACATAAAGCTGTATTCAGCGCCTCGATTGATTTATTGCCGTACGCCGTCCATAGTAATGTTTATCTTCCCTTCTTACCTGTAAGGAAGTGTCCGTCAAGGACAAACTAATAAACAACAAACAAATGATGATTGCAATTACAACAATTTGAGATAACATTTTACTACTTCATCTTAGGGTGTTGATGGCAATCTAGATAGAGACGGCTCAGAATTTTCTTACAAATTTGGCGCCTTCAGTAGTGTCCACGAGTTTCTGTAACGTGCAGAAAATAGGACACGTTGGAATTTATTTAATTTTACTTCTAACCACTATACCTAGACATTGCCAAACGGAAAAGGTCCATTCTCACATTTAAGTCTTGGAAACGGGATTTTGTAATTACTCCAGCAATCCTCTTGCTGTGGTCTGATAGTTTCCAAATGATTGCTACCTTAAGCAAACTCAATTTTAATTCGTTTCCATATCTATTCAGCGATTCCAAAAACAGTACGCAATTAGACGGTAATTAGTCTAGTCTTTCAAGGAGTCGCCAAGTTCATAGTTGTAAAACTTCAATTTGTAACGCAACAGAAATAATTAACTTACACCCATTTAAAAAATACACAAATGTCAGAGCAAACCGCCGACGAACGATTTTAAAAAGGTATTTTATTTGACGACCGAAACGTCTCGCCGGTTTCTCAGAACGAGTGACGAGCAGAAAATTATGATAATTTCGCATTGATGTATAAAATATATCAATGTAATTTCGTTTTTGGTATTCGACAATATAGACGAATGATGTGGCAGATGACTGAATAACTTGGAATATTACAATAGATACCTTCTGTATACCTATAAATAAGTAAAATATTCTAAATATACTGCACCGTAGAAAAACCACAAACATAAAGACTTTAATTAATTAAGGACTATGCTGCAAAAGACCTCCTATATAATATAATAGGTAGGAACTGGAAGGACCCGACTAGCGACAGAAATATTTTGATCAGCCAAAAACATTAATTTACAAGATCTAGCTTATTAGATCTTGTAATTTATGTTTTTTTTTTTTGTTTTCCTCCTTAGAGGAAAGCAGGCTCTAGTGCACAACACTGTGTGAATGTTTTCTATAGACTGTATCTTCACATTTTTAACCGACGAAAAAACAGAGGAGGTTCTCAATTCGACGCGTAGGTATCTCCAATTAGAACAAAAGGTGAAGGAAGTCAAGTTTATTGAGTTCGTGCAAAATCTAATAAATTAAGAAGCTGACTTTAAAATTACAGATCTGATGCAGATTTCTTATGAATACATTGATGACACATTTCGCTTCAGAATGATACAAATGGTTATCAATGTCATGTTCAAAGCACGTTTTAGCGAGTTTAATACGGAGCTTAAAGTAAGCTTAAATCTTTGTTCTACATTTTATGCCAACAAATTGTGATGATGCTGTTAGCCAGTTCTGAATTGGATTGAGTATTCAGGTAATGTCAATAATTCTTTACTCTCATTATTTTGATAACACGACCTTCTTCGGCTCATTCCAAATATTTCCAGAACCGGACAAATCTTTGTTAATATTTGACTTAGATCTTACAAAAGTTTGCACTGTGGGCTGAGTTTACAAACTAAATAAACAAATGAACGGGGAATTGTCCAGCTTTGAGAATGATTTCTTTCGAATGTTTATTTTCTTTTCACGGAGCGAGAAATTGGATAGCTTCAGCAGCATCAGTTGTCTCTAATCTATGTTTGTCTTCGTAATTAACAGTGGATGACTAGGCTTCAAGAATATCAAGTTACCGAAGTGTGTTATCGGGAATTGCTAGTACACAACACCTTTCTTCTCTTCTCAGCTATGTTTGTTTAAGCTTTAATATGATTTGATAGTGACATGATATTACCTACACGAGGCACTATTATTATACACGTGATAATATGGAAGTTATAAGGGCGTTTGTTTGTGTAGGGGTTTCTATATAGAGATGCAATGATATCTAAAGGAAGTGAACAACTGTTTTCTTAGTATTTTATATTCTTCATTTTTGGTAGCCATGATGCATAAGATTCAAATCAAAAATGTATTGTATACTTCATTATTTTGAATGTAAACCTAAATAAGTTTTTTATTGACGCCTTTGTTCTTAATATTAAATTGTATAAGAAAATAAGTTAAGTGAAAAATTGAAAGGGCTACAAAACCTTTACGAGGTGTCTCGTTGCGAAACGGTAACACGTTTGAACGGTTACCGACCGTTTTATCGGCTTCGTTACCAAAACCGATCGCGTTATATTCAAACGTTGTTTTCCTTTTGGTCACGCGTGCGAATGATCTCTACTCCATACTTGAATTAGAACTGCCATATTCATTTCGATGTTTGGAAACAAAAAATGTGGACGGCGCATTTACTATTCTGACCCTTGCAGCTGCAAGTCACATGTCTTAATTTGTCTCCCAAACCAAGCCCAACCGACCTTTTTAATGATTTATGTGCAACATGGTGTGTCCTTACATCTGAACCCACGAATTTGTAGATTCCGGAGAAGACTCAAAATCGACATCTGTTTTATGAGACAGAGCAGTCGCCAGTCAATCCATTTTTCAACACTGACACAGTCACTATGATCAATAGATAACTGCAGTTTGTCGTCTTTCTCTTGCATTATTTATCTCTTGCCTTTCTTTATTAGTTACGGGTACTTGGTTTAAAAGTAAGAGAATAATAAAATTCATGTCTTCTTAAAATCCGAAATAGTAGCTAATGTGTTCTATTTGAACGCACAACTAGACAATTATAATAAAGTGTTAAGAGTCGCTACCTGCGGCCCTTTTGACTTGCTCTTTTTTACTTGCTACTGTTATTTTTTTGAGGTCTATTTTTACCTTGTCCTGTCGAAGAGATCAAGCGATGTTACCTGCGTGACATAAGAATTAAGTTGTTATTTTATTGTTAAAGGTTATGCAAGTTTTAAGTAAGATATTAGCTTCGATTTTTTGCCAAGATTGTGTATTACTTCAAATGTCGAGTCTCGTATATTTGTGCAGCTTTATTGTTGATATTCCTGTTACAATGTTGTAGTGAACACTTCCATGTATATTGATATGTTTTTCGTTGAACGGGTATGCAAAAACAAGAGCTCAAGTGGTGTTGAGCCGGACGTCCTTTGGATTGGAGCCAATCAGTTTGTTTCCGTTCGTGTAGCAACAAACAATATTCAAGTTTCTTTTATCTGATTCGGTGTCGGCGACAGACAGATTTGCTTCGTATTCTTCTTATACTCGGTCCGTCGGTGCTGAGGATGGTGATCCATCTAGTACTTGTATGTGTATAAATATCTCAAAATTGGGCTGTTCTACCTGAAAAGAAAGTTATAAGGTCCGGAGGATAAGGGCTGTCCACCGTTTTGGTCATCCTCCCTTTGGTCTTGTAATCACTTTTCATAAAAAATGAGGATTTGATGCATTTTTAACATAAAACAGAGGGAAACTGATAAGTAACAGTCGTTTTAATTCTTATCATGGCTTTCAATATCAGACATAACATCAAGTGACATTAGCGTAGTCAATTTGTCACATGATATCCTCTTATTGCAAACTGAATGCATTTAGTAGTTAGCTGAATGCATTTAGTAGCCTTATTTACATGCCTGGTAACCGTTTGCTTCAATGCATTCACTCTTCAAATCCAATACTGCAAAAGCTATACTGCATTTGAGTCATCAACCTCTCGAGGTAATAAGAGCTGAATCCTGCGAATATATTCAGACGCAGCTTAGGATTACGCCTCGTTGAGAGCCCCATTGATTTGTATGATTTATTGTACTGGTAACACGAGATTTGTGTGAAACCAAACATCTTTAGTGTTGCCCGCATAATCTGCCACTTGTTCTGTACTTGGGTAGGCTAAACTGAGAGTTATTAATGGCTGTTCACAAGAGCCTTGTCATGTTTTCAATCAAATAAAGTTTGGGACATATAAAGCAAATGAACAGTACATCAATTAAAGTAGGTAATGTGTAAAACATATGTCAAGTGACATATTCTTTCATAAAAAAAAGTTAATGTTATAATAATAATTAAGAACATTATTATTTGAAGTCATAATTAAATCAATTGACATAAAGTGCTGTTTATAATTGTATTATCTTTACGATATGGTAATCATTGTTAATTGGCCCCATTAGCGGGGGGTGTAGTAATCACTTCTTAGTTTATTGGCCTCAATGATAGTTTCAGCTTTGTGATGATGTTAGAAAAGCGATACAATCGACCAATAAATTCAAAGCAAAACCTAAACCTGCAGATCACAAACTGCAGACTCAACTCTCAGATTAAGGCAAAACTGGTCTTTTTCATGGTGTCTGAGAGTATGCGCCTTGTGGGACTCCAAAAAAGAAAAATGATTTAGAACATCTATTTTCCGTCCTACAAAATAAAGAAGTAAGAACAGTCTACGCAGACAGGACAGTTATATAAAATTCTCGCTATATAACTTTACAGCGAACATTATCTGTATCTAAGTACCTGCATGCGTTGCGTTCTTGGATTATATGCGACTGTGTAATGGGTGTCCTGTTGCCAAGTGTTCCTTGAAACAGGGCTAGCCGCATTCACTAAGAGAAATTATCTTCACTATTACTGAGAAATGCAACTCGGATTTACAGTTTGATATAGGTATACCTACAAAGTTTTTGTAACGGATTTGTAGAGCCTTTATGGGTAGCGTCAAAAGTAGACATGATTACTATAACATTTTATGCCATACAGTGATTAACATCTAGGATTCCATTTTCTATTTTTACATACATAAACTCACGCCTTCTTCCCATTGGGGTAGGCAGAATCTAAAGAATGCCATCTGTTATGATCCTTACATACTCCTTTTGCCTCGTTTAGGTACGTTCATACACGCACGCCTTGGGAGTACTGTATAGTACCTCGCATGACTAAAAGTCCTACTACAGTTTTGTAATTTTTAACTGATTTGAGTTAGGACTACTACATTTTTCTACGTGATTCTTTACATTTTTTACTAATCGTCGTACCTCTATGTTATTTGGATCTCAAAACATAACCATATTGAAAGGCAACAACATGTAAAGAATCACGAATAAAAGAAAAATGTAGTTGTCCTAACTCAAATCAGGTAAAAATTAGATAGGACTTTTAGTCATTCGAGCGATGACATGTCCTTTTTTTTTTTTTTTTAAGTATGGGAAATCATCCAATGACTCCTCCCGCTCTGGGTGGAGCGGAAGGGAGTGTCAGACTCTTACTGACTAAAACCCATCCGTGTTCCTTCCTTAGCCCTTTATGTTCCGGGTTAGCGGTAACCCTTTCGGACAATCCCGCTGCAACGATGACATGTCCTGCCTAGAGCATCCCCTCCCGGCGTTTCCACTCACATCTGCCTTGTTAGTCGCCTCTCATCATTGCCAAACCATCTAAGCATACCTACTCTTTTAAATTTCTACAATGACAATTTTGTGTTGTATAGGTACGTCATGCGTCATTTCAATTAAAAATGATTGAGTCGGTATCTTTACAACTTTTATCTCCCAAGGGCCAACAATGGCGTTAATCGGGTGACAAACAATTAGCGATAACCTCATTAAAGTGTTGCTAAATAGAGTACAAATGTACTTATGACATTGAGCGAACGTGCTAAATTCGTGATAACACAAAAATCGCATAAACGTATATCTACGTGAATTTAAGATAGTCCGGTGACAATGTATAAGAAGAACGTTTAAAATAAACTCTAATGCCAACGTGTTTAATTCGAAGTTTTGGATTTTTTTCCAAAATATTTTCAGGTTCAAATCAAAGAGTGAGAATAGTTAAAATCTTCGCGACCACATATGACGCGTCTCCAAGTTATGCGGTCTTCTGCAGTGTGGACTGCTCGGTAGATCCTCCAACAGACTTCTTGATCGCGTCTGACATTTTGCTAGTGCTCTGCCGTGAGCGCGTTTTCTACCCGGTCCAGTATCACCTTTCCAGACCATGCTTAGGTGAAAGCATAATATGTCCGCAAAAGCTGAGGGGAGGGCACGCTCCTGGCATATTGTAGATAGCCGCTTGGTGATGTTGAGTTGAATTACCTATTAATAACTAATCCTAAGGAGGGAGGGGAAACCAACGCTTTCAATAGGAAATAAGAATAGATCCTTGTTTGAATGTAGGTCACAATATTCTGCGAAATACAATAATATACACACTAGTAGCTCAACAGTTCACGCCGTAGATAGTTTGGTCATGTTGAGAGGATGAATAATGAAAGGAGACTAAACAAAGGTATTTAACAACGCAGATAATAGTGGAAACGTCGGTAGGGGACGCCCTAAAGGGACATAGTGACCTTATTGGTGATATTCTTCAAAAAGGTCAGGTGCGTAGTACTCGCAACCGGCGTGCGTGTATGACCAGATACATAACGTAAACGAGGCAAAAGGAGTATATAAGGATCGTAGCAGGTGACCTTCTGTAGTTTTTGCCTATCCCCATGAGAAGAAGGCGTGGGTTTTATGTATGTATGTCTCCTATAAGTGCCGTAGTAGAATTTCTGCTCTGTCTCATAATTATAGTTCATTTGAATCTGCATTTCCTTCCAAGATTCAATAAACTTGGTTTTACTGCTCATTTTTGTATCATCATGATGCATGAAGACCTGATTAAACTAACAACCAACCAATGACAAATTGAAACGAGACTCGCGGAAATCGGTTGAAAAATATTATCTGCAATTATTGCAACAACTCCAATCTCTTCAAACATTCCCAATGTTAATTGACACTTCAAGTGTCCTATTATTCATTGTAAGATAATTTCGCGCGGGTCAATGAAGGGTTCTAACAATATTGGTTGAACAGATAACACAATGCAGACATTCGGAAACACCAGATATCCTTATCTAAATCACTTGTTTTCTTGTAATTACTTCATTTTATGTTGCGTAAGTTGTGTTTAGTTTGATATTTTAGTACCAATGGGGCGAATATACGATAGTTTGAAGTGTTGAATGAATGTTGTTTTCTCTAATAAATTAATCTATTAAGGACTTTGCACTGGGCTGCGTTATTATTGTTGACGGTTTCAATAATGAAATTTTATTGTCGTAAAGTATGAATGTATGATCATGATTTATAGCATGTTAATAGTGTTCTATAAATACATATAAGCTGATTTTACTCCTGCTCCTTTAATCACTTCTAAAATATATCGTTTCGGAGTTCTGCATTTAATATATTCAAAACCATCCGGCAGGCTATCGTATCGAAAATCACATATTTCGATAACCTGATTTGCCTTTCCCCCGACAGCAAACAGCTGTCGGGAGAATAGCGGTCGTCTATTGTGACCATCGTTTAGAGGATTCCTACGGTAACATTGATTGATTGTTCCATACAATACGCACGCGTATCGACTAGTTGTGAATATTAGCTATTCAGCAGGACCGGTAAATAACTTCCTTGGAAGCATCATCATCATCAGCCGAAAGACGTCCACTGCTGGACATAGGTCTCCACCAAGCACCGCCACTTCGACCGGTTCTGTGCTTCCCGCGTCCAGCGGATTCCTGCGACCTTCGCCAGGTCATCGATCCACCTTGTTTGGAATAATGGTACTATTTTGGAGATACCTAAATCTCAGTCAAGATATGAGCTAAACCATATGTAACTTTGTATGCTACTGGTTATATTATCTAGTAGTATCTGCTTTAGGTCGTGAAAGATGAAATCTGATGCTTTTCTCATCCAAATGTAACATGTTAATCCAGCAAGATTTTATTAAAATGGAAATTGTAACATTGTTGGAATAACATGGGGCGTCGGTAGATAACATTGTATGTATTCAGTATTACGTTTCTTTATCTTCGGTTTATGTTACGAGGAGATACTTTACTTTTATAAAAGTAGTAAGGTACTGGCATATTCTCTACATTATGTTTTATTTATCTTTCTACGACTGCGGAAAATCTTCGTCCAGGTTACTGGGAAATATGTTAAGTTTATCAGTTACCCAGTAGCCGGTTATTCTAGAAAGATTACGTTGCCAGTTAGCTTGTAGTTCGTTTTGGAGAGTCTTCAAAAGTCTGCAAAATGTAGTGATAATTCCTTCCGCGTATTTAGATGCACCTAAATTATATAGAGTTAGTAGTTTCAGTTTCTTGTGTTTGCATACCAATTCCATTTCTATAACCAATATTTAGTTAATAAATCGTGTATAATTCAATAAGCAAGCGACGTACAATTTTAGAAAGCGGTTTAATACGATCATTTATATTCGAACATAACGTGTCGTGAGACGATTCTGTACTCCTATATCCGACTCCATAAAAACGAGCATCGTAAATCAGCACTATAGACATTGGTTTAGAGGAATATACTCAGTATCATTAGTTTGTGTGTAGCGGTGATAAATCAAAATGTACTTACCGTCTACCGTTAAATATGGTGTCGGATGAACTTGAAATTGAGCGAGTAGAACCGTGGATGCCAGTTTAAATCATTACTGCTTTACTTTACTTTATGGAGAACTCTTGATTAATTATGTAGAAGTTGTTAATCACGATCAACACGGTGATGATAGCTTTGTCAGTAATATGCCAGGTATGAAGTGGTTAAGCTGAGTTTGGAATCTAGTCACACAACTCTTCTCTAACATTTCTTGTGAAGTCTTAGTATTACAAGAAATGTAAGAGAAGAGTTGTATTGAAAGTGGACCTAAAAGGCCTTTTACAGACCATTAAACAGAGCCAACAGAACACTCACAAGCCTAAGTTATAGCTTAGGATCAGGTAACACCATATACAGAAAATAGAGACCCTAATCTCCAAGACAGAAAGTTTATTGCCAGTCAAAAGGATTTAGACCAGGCGAAAACGAAAACCGTTTGCCTTTAAAATTTAGCTGTTTATGGAATTTCTTGTAAACTGGTATTTGAAAAGCATGCAAGTATGGTCTGTGAACATGTTCGGTAGCTATTTGTCCTCGTAGTTGGCGCCTAACGACATGCAATAATGAGCTGCGCGGGAACACGACTTGTTTGTGTTTCTGGTTAGAGCGGCGCGCGCGCTGCCGCAGCCGCACTACATCATAATGCAGTCATGCTACATTTATGCTTAACGTTTTGGTACATTCTTTTAGCTAATTTATGTTTGTTTTGAAAGTTTTTAAGGACATTGAAAAAGGTTTTGGCGGCACAAATTTTTCTCTAATTTTTTATAAATTGTGTGCAGACAACATAGTTTTTTGAAGGTTTTATGAATCCAAATAAATTTTTAAAACTATATGTTCTGTAAACTATCTATGCCAACTGTTAGATTAAGATTTAGCCGTCACAACAATAAAAAACTAACCAACATATTAAGCCAAGTTGGAGTATATCGTGGAATATTTTTTACGTGTGTTGCTGGGCCAAGTTTGTTGACTGTGGTCTGTGTGCGAGCAATTACTAGGCGCTTTTCACACCTGCCTGCTAACCGCTCGCCGTTTGGATTACGACTCTAGAAATGTCGCAGCGATGCCTTTCTCGGATTTCGATTTAGATAATGTTTACCACGTCGTCGGTCCGAGTTTGGTGCCAAAGATATTGTGTTGGGTTTAGTAGTCACGATCACGGGTTTCACGACTCGGTTTGTGTAATATTGACGTTTGATTTTATCTCGACGTGGCCAGTCCATTAGTTCTCGTCATCTCACGTACACAATCTCTTACCTAGAATTGTCCTGTATATCTGCTACAATGATACTATTAAGCAACGACACTTCCATTTTGGTATCTGGCCGAGCGGGTTTGATGCGTTGCATAAACATTGACACAATGCAATAGTGTTATACGAAAAGTGTAACAGTAACGTGGATAATTGTAAGGATGTCAAGAGTGATGTATGAGATTCGATTCAGAGAATCAGAGTCAAAATGTTTTTTCTTCAAATGAAATTTCAGTATCGTAGTGCCTCTACTCACAAAAAATTACACGTTAAGTACTCCTCAAATATTGGACTTGATAATTGTAATTCTATTATATAATTGAATTACTAAAGCAAACAGCTCACGTAGGGCACGCTTTTTATCTGAAGCTACTGCTTCGTAGTCTTTATTTGTATGTAAATAAGGGCTATGTTTTCATGCAGGTAACAATTGTTATTGTAATGTTACACTCGCTCCTACAGGAGTGGTGGACATCTTAAGTTGTCAGTTTGTTTTCTTTTTGCATCGGGGACTCTTCGCCGGACGACGACCTTACTTATAGGTACTCTGGGTCTCTGAATATTAGGGTTGTTAAGGAATTTGTTAATGAATATATTAATTTCAATTCAACACACAACAAATTCCTTAATAAATATAAATGTAATAACGTTTTGTAATAGTTACCTGCTTTTCAGGAAACGAAATTTGGATCTAGAGCTAGAGTATAGAAAGGTCTTTTTTTATAAAAAAAGTACCTTTAGTTTGAAAACATCAAATTTATAGAAAATTATTAGCTCTCTTTTAAAGAAAAAAATGCTGAATCTAGCAGAGGAAATGTTGTTTTCACATAATTTTCCCTCGCACACTCAAATTGGCCGAATCCGGGCTCTACATAAACGGTACATCAACATAAATTTTATTCACATGATCTATGTCGTGAACTTCCAAATTAACTAAAACCCATACTAGACCAATATATCGTCAACCCTAACTCAATGTTACGGTAAACGTGTAAGTTAGTAGCGAGTGACGAGTGGACGTGACGTGACGCGATTCTGTTTGTTTACGAAGCGGCTCAGCTCTTCCGAGAACATGCCCGAGTAAGCGCGAGATTACCCGAGAGGTACCGAGAGATGTCGAGAGACGACGAGAGAAGGCAGGGAACGTACGAGTAACAATACGTCGGACTCGGAAACGGCTTCATTATCGAAACATTGTAGTTAATACTTTGTTGTAATAAACTTTAGTTGTAAGCTTGATTCGGTATATCGTGTATATTTAGCAGTAGAGCTTGCATTTGTGCAAGAACCACAATATAGTTTCTACACTACAACTGTAGGTAATGGTATACAAAGCATAATAAACTGCCCGTTCTTTGGATTATAGCACACTGACACCGGTTTCAAGTAATTTTGCTAGTCTTGTTCTTTTTGTAATCTTGTTTTAGTTTATCAGAGAGACCGTCATACTATTAGGCATTGCGTCAATTGAAAATTCTTAGAATTAATCCAACATTCTGGTGTAGTGAAACCACAGACTTTGAAATTTTGTCTTGGCTGAGGGCTGAAGCAGACCTATCCTTAATGCCAGAAAAACCTGTAGAGACGGAAATCTTTATAGATCGACAAATAACGTCCAAATTTTTTTTCCAGGTGATGTGGCTGGTAGCGGCGTTGCTGGCTGCGTGCGCAGCGGTGTGCGGCGCGATGTCGTGCAACGAGGCGCGTACGCGCTGCGCTTACCGCACCGGCTGCGGCGCCGCACTCGGAAACTACATGATGATGTGTGAAGCCGTGCTGACTGAGCCCACAGAGTCCAGCGCATGTCCCCGAGAGTGCGGGAATGCGCTGATAGCTTTAACGTCTACGGAAGAAGGGAAGGAACTTATGAATGTAAGTAGAGTTTTGTTAGAAGAAGTAAAGAAGAAAAAAAAAGGAAAAGAAAATGTGGAAAAGAAGTTTCTACTTGTGTGCCAAATGTTATAGTAGCCTTTTAAAGTTCGAGTTCGAGTGGGTAACTGCATCAAATACCATGAAAATCAACTAATGAACTTGGGTAACAAATAAATACCAAGTACCATAGGCATTGTAGTTTATCCACTCATACGCCCGGGGTGAGTGGTTATACGAATCTAAATTAATGAACGCTCTTCATTAATATTGATAAATCTCTGATATAAGTAGGTAAGTATCGTGGATTTGTGACGGGATAAGAGACTGCTGGAATGCTTAATTTTATTTACCTTCTACATATTATATTTTGGCACTGCAAATATTTTGCCACCTCATTATCTAATTTATTTGCAATATAAATATAATTTAAATCTAACGTGGAAAGTGAATTGACGGAGATACTTTGGCGGATGTCCATCATTAACATTGAATGATTTAACGATTATGTACGTAGTGACAAGTTATCCGTCCAGCGGATGTAAACACACATTATTATAAGCTTGAACGTAAAGAGTAGGGAGTTATGAGGCTTATATCTGTTTAGATAGTTCTTCTATGAACAGATAATTCTTGTTGTATGTACCAACCGTATTAGGCCTTTGAAACGGGATCAAGTTGTTCAAAATCTGATGTCCTTGTGTTCTGTCTGACGGTTTACTCCGTAGTTTCGCCCGAAGTTCATAGACCGGTTCAACTTCGGATATACCAAAGACTAGATCGGGGCCCGAACTAAGAATAAATGACAACATACAGTTGACAGTTTTCCATAGACTCTCGAAGTAGATTTAAAAAAAATATCGGGAGTATGGATCATTTTGATGTTTCGAACTACAGCCTTGCCTACAGCCTATTAGGCACCCTACAAATAATTGCATTACACACATTCAGGATGAAAAATGAAACTAGTTTTGTTGTTTATGTTTATATTTTGATTAGAAATTGAAAAATATAATTATTTAGTGGGTCTTCCCTTCGCTTTAATCACCGCTGCAATCCTTTGGGGCATAGGCATAGTGTGCGTACAAGCTTTGTGCACTCATCAAGACTTATGGTATCCCACACATTTGTTAGGGCATTCTAACGCTACTTTTGATGTAATTTTTCACTTTGTTTAGGCATTTCGTAAAATAGACTTCACAAATAAATAACACGACCTAGTTTCTGGACACTGAACAGTGAAAGAAAACTGAAAAAAAATTTTTTTTTTTCATTTCCCACTGCTGTTTTATAGCACCTCAAAATACCTTTACTATTGTTCTAATTAACGTTTGAATACACCGCATGGGGTATATTTGACAGATTATAGTTTATTTGTTTCACGTGTTTTAAAGGGGTGCCTAAAACTTTTGGCTTTATTTTCGGACGGGGCCGTATCTTCGTTTACGGACTTAGAGAGTAGGTATGTCCCTGATGTGATTGTCCATGCTTACACTGTTCGTTCTTTGTAATACTTGTTCGTATAATTTGCATGTCTAACTCTTATTTGACATTGTTACTAACCACGGGTATCCCCCGTAGCCCCCGTGGGTACCTACTTATCTACTACTTCGAATCTAAAAAATTATGAATACTTATATCCAAGTTAGAGCTATGAGTTGACGTCAATGTTTTCTTCACATTATAGGTACTTGAGATATAATTGCTAGCGTTTTCTGTAGGTACGTAGGCACGTTCCTGGGGGCCTTTTCTCGAAATCTGAAAGTAGTTCGAACCTTCGGAGTGATCCCTACATCCGATTTATTAACTTTTTTAGACGGCCAATAACACATCGGAAGTAGAGACAACTGTCACCATGTCATAAGCGACATTTTGGTCGTAAAAATGAGTTACCTATAATGCCATCCTACGTAAAATTTTCTGCTCTTTCGAATGCACTTACTACCATGGCTCTACGATGGCTTTTAAGGCGTTTATGCCCTAGAAAAAAAAAACATAAATGACAAAATACGTTAGTTTTTCCAAAATTTAAAACTTTGAACGGCTCTCCTGAACATTTAATTTTTTGTCACTTATACCCTATTTCCTCTTAACCGTCGATATGTAATGAATCGTAGGTGATACGGAGTAGGAATCGCCCGTGACTTCGGCTGAAACTACGGATTTCTTTCTTAGGGAAGTAAACGCAGTTTTCAACCTTATTACTAAATCATTAACGGCATGAGGGCGAAAAGTCAACATTCCAATATCCTCATCTAATTTGATAGCTTTAGTCATTTATGCTTCTACAGCCCATCGTTCCAAAAAGACGAGAATAAAATCGTAGTCCAAACAGATTATTACCCTGTATCCAGACTTGCAAATATAAAACTACGAGTATGCTCAGCCATATGCAATCTAATAATATTCTTGAATATGTATCCGACACTATGGCTTCATTCACTCGGTCTAGTAATGGAGCATTGTTCGAAGAATATTATATTCATTCACGCGTTGCTTGCACAGTGCACTGAAATTGTATTAGAAAACCAAGATCCCGTATATCATTTTATGACATTAGTGTATCTATAGTTAAAGTTATTATACATTTTGTGATAGACAAGTGAAACTCCGCAGACGAGATGGGTATCGTTATCTTAACATGAAAAAACAAAAATAAATTAATTTGATAGCAGACAGTCTCAGTTAGTCTAGTCTTTTTTCTTTTTCTCGTAATTTTATGAACGTTCACAGTCAGAAGGCCAATTCTCGTAATTTAAAACGTTCAAAATCTAGTCGCAGTCTCATCTCGGCGACAAAAAATGTCAAAAACTTGTCAATCTTGTCAGATTGACTGAGATCAGAGGGGCAATTCTCGTAATTTTAAGAACCTTCACAGTCTGATGTCTCAATCCGTCAAAAATACCTCTAATTTTCCTAGATTTTGACAAGTTTTTGACATTTGTTTGTCGCTGAGATGAGACGTGACTAGATATTGAACGTTTAAAATTACGAGAATTGGCCTTCTGATTGTGAACGTTCTTAAAATTACGAGAATTGCCCCTCTGATCAGTTTCTTTTTGTGTTGAGAAAGTCTTGTTTTCTTTTGTTTTATCGTGTTTAGATATCACAGTTTAGCTAGTTAATTTAATATGACCCAGTAGGTAGAGTGCATTATTAAAATAAAATGAAGGTTAAAATACTTACATAAAGCAACCAACATTCAGTAGAGTTTTTGATTTGCTTGACGTAGTTCCAAAGTGTCCATTTTAAAGTGGTAGGTCATTTGAAGGCAATAAAGGCACAAACGATCTGGCTAGAATCATGACATGCCTCAATTTCAAATGTTTCAATATTGAAAGTGAACTCTCTTTCAAATAAATCTATCATTTAAACAGTCACTTGTAAACTGCAATCATCATCTATTTATAAACTGCAGCATGTTTCTATTCAGATTGATTATTCAGAGTTCAGACTTGTCACAATTACTCCTCATAACAGCTGTTTACAGCTTACGCCTCACTCAATTGGGGATACGACCAGTAACTTATGAGCCGTAGTTAGTTAAGCAAGATGGGAGAAAAGAGGCCTTGCTTACTTGGTACTGTATAGGTGTATGTAGCAGACGCCCCGCAATAAAATCTAATTTAGACGTTGTGGGCAGATTTGTCCGACACGAAGGAACGTCGAGGGTCGCGGTTGACGACCTCGTTCGTGAACTAACTTGGTACCTAGCACGCCTCTCGCTGGACCAAGTAACAATTCTGTGCGCCTGCGACTGCTGTCAAACAAATAAAATAATTATATACGCACACATTGCAATTTCGTGCTCTTGGACATGAAAGGAAAAGGAAAATGTTTGTTTGAAACCTATTATTAATTTACGCAGGTATAATTGGAATGCGCGAGAATTGTTACCGCGACTATGATGTTGTTTGCTGAATTTCAATGTTTCGAAACCAAAGCGCGAACTGAAACCAAATTAAACAATTCCGAAAACAAATTCCCAAACGAAAATCCCGAAAGCCATTTGAATACTTAACCGCCATTTTGAATACTTTAACGCCATCTTAACGTTCAGCGTTCATTTCTCCATCTTAATGTGGGCATAAAGATTTCATGATTCAAATAAACTGGGAAGAAATGCGTGAAGAATGCCGGCGAATCACTTCACGTGGTGGAGGCACGTGATAAACAGAGCTGGCGTACTTTTGGTTTTATTATTGTTTCCACAAACTTTATTGAATGTTTGTATACTGAACGTGTGAAACGATTCGCGGCAGCCAGTGGCAGAAAATTACGGTTTATGTTGCATGCAGTTTACACAACTGTATTCAACCTTCTTGTTTGCAATCCTTTAAATTATTGGGGTTTACTTTTTGTGGCAGATATTCCTAGGGCCACATTTAACATTGTAATTGTTCTAGATTTAAAAGATTTACAATGCCAACTACACTATTAATTAAGTAGGTAAAGACCCAGAGAACTTGGTTATGGCGCCTTTTCAGCCTAAATTCCATACTTCAGAATTTCTTCCCCTTGAAGCTGAAATCTAGTATCTAATAGGACTAGCAAAGTGAAATTTCTTCTTTTGCAAAACTAGAAACTCAGTTTCTTTTTCATTGACTTTTATTTGAAGCATTCCCGTTCAAATCAATCATCAATCTCAATAACCACGTAACTCCACCGTGTAGGAGGAGCAATCTGGTAATGTTTATGCACAATTTTGATCTTTCAATTATCACGTCACTGCTATATGTGGACTCAAGTGGTGCTAATGCACTCACAGCAGCAGTGAGACAGCTAGCAGATACGATGTTCCTGTAAAGAGAGAGTGTATCATCATAATGTCTGGAAATGTGGTCTAAATATATCTACGTAGAGATGGAATCTTCCATAATGGCGGGCTAATTTTCGCTGCTCATTTTGGAGTTAAAATCTTATAGGTAAATCCATGTCACAAAAATGCTACTTACCTACTACCATGATCTGAGGCACATAAAGAAAATGAAAAAGAATAGCAGAAAAACTTTCCGTAGGTAAATGAAAGTAAAATAAATCGTTAAAAGCCATCTAATAGTCCTGGTAGCTTCTTACTGGTCGGACTTTTGATTAGTCAATCGCCACGAAAAGAAGAGGAGCAATTCATTTAATAAATAATACCTTTATAATTGTCATCACAAAGAGGATAATGAAGATGACGCCCCTTTTTTTTTCTTTTGCTAGCCTATACTGACCCACTGCTGGACAAAGGCCTCCCCCAAGTCCTTCCAAGAACTCTTTTCCCGCGCCACCCCAAACCAGCCTTCGCGGTACGCGTCCAGGTCATCTCGCCACTGCTTGCGATTATGATGCCCTTATCCAATTTTTTTTGAGGTTGATACTACATCTTTTTCTTTTATATGTGAAAACCGCACCAAAATGAGTTGCGTAGTTAAAAATAAAAGCGTGTTTAAAAAAACACAAAAAGATTACAAAATTTAGCGATTATACAGACAGACACGAAGAGCGACTTTAAATAATCATAATTATGTATAGACGTAGATAGGGTTTGTAAATCAGAGAAATTAGGGTCTTGTTGTAAGTTTTTAGTATGTACAGATTTTAAGAGAAGGAAAGTGATGAAAACTGATATGATCGCTGAAAGAGACTAAGTACTGTTTAGAGAATTTATTCCGAAAGGCACACATAATTGTAATAAATAAATCGTGATGAAATCGTAAAAACGTGCGAAGCAGGGGCGGGTCGCTAGTGAATAAACTTATCTTCATAACTTGCACTTAGACGTCCTACACCCAATTAAATACTTTTATTTACACTGTCTGCAACTCTGCACCTTATCATAATTTACCGGCTGTAAAACGATTTTCAGGTAATCAAGCGAATGCCAACAGTGAAATAATTATCTAAGAACAGACAAACGATGTTTCATTATAGCACATACAATTTACATTATCTTTACTTTGTTTAAAACAACATTGTAAATAAATTAGCAGCAACTGCTGTAAGTATAAGATTGTTAAGAAGATCTAATTTGCGTCTGATAATTTAAATTTTAGTTATAAATATGTTAGCTATAGGATTGTGAGTGTTCTTTGTTGTCACATAAAGATTTATGACATTGTAGCGCAAGTTTGTGACTACCTATTGGAGTTACCGGTTTTTACCACCGTTAATGTTAAAACATGTCTGGTAATCTATAATGAGTTCAGATATTTTACATTGGAGCACTGCACCCTAATTGCGTAAGCTGAATCATTTTGAAGGATATTGTTAAACCATTGCTACATATGTTCGAAAAATTTGTCTACTCAATAACGTAGAAAACGCAATGAATATTGTTTAACTGGCAAAATAAAAAGCCATTGCTCCAATAGTTGAAACATTTAGTAGTAGGTAAAGAATAAATAAGAAATATTAAACTAAAGAAATACGTCTCACTTATAAAGCTTTCCTTGACCTTTGACAAATACAGCCCTTTGTGCTATATATTACAGTCAACGAAGTAATGAAATTGTACCACCATTCGCAATTGTATCAACATAAAGCCTTCCTATCTGCCACTCAAGGACCCCCCAGACGCGCAGGTGCTTCCTCGCACTAAATTACAGAAAACATTACACCATATTCGAACTTATTATCTTGCACACGAATTTTTAAGGACTACTTTCGTACTATCGAATTAAATATCCATTAACTTTTGCTGTTACACTTTTACATAAAGCAGGTGTGTTTTTTGTAAGTGTTATCGTTTACTTAATCTGTACTTGGTCAGCAGTACTATGCATAGATAAAGCAGCAATTTGAAGTAAAACCGGTCGAACCTTTAATTATATCGTAGTAGCCAGTGTGATTACGAGTACTACGTTGGGCAATGTATATCGAAAGGCAGAGCAAAGGAGCGGCCGCGCACAGCCTTGAGATTTGACGTCTTGATCGGGACCTACCGCAGCGCCGACTCTTGTGCAGGTGTTGCTGCGTTCTCACAAAAAACTAAGCGTAAGACGGGCGGCCGTGTCTTCATTAATCCGCGCTAGATATCCGGTAAATTGACCTTTTTGAGAGCGTAACCGATTGTTGCATCTTAACGAAGCAATGCCAATTCCCGAGGTCGTTTCTCTTCGTTTCGAGCGAGACTGCGATTATATTATACGGCATTAGCTATTCATGAGTGCATTCTTATGTGTTCTGTGATCCTTTGTTTGTTCTGGTAAATTGTAGTGTTAATACATACCATTTAAATGCACAGTAATTTATTTTAAAAGCCTTGGAATAATCTCTATAGCTTATTTCAGTAAGCTGAACTAATGGGGCATCTATTTAATTCGAGTAATCCGTTTCGAATTATAAATTTCACAAATCAAACCATGTTTTGATAGTGGATAGATTCGGGAATGTCGTAAAATGTATTTTACGTTCTACAACGTTATTATTATGCGCCATGGACCGCGAGGATTTACGAGTTTCCCTTAAACTTTATTACATTGAAATTATTAATAGATTTTCTTTTACTTAACGTGTTTTTTTATAATCTTGAATGCAGTTTGTGAATGGAGAGCGTTGGGTTGGCATGTAGGTTGAAATATAAGAAAAACTTACTTGATATTATGTTTCTTTTCTATCTATGTGATGTTTCGTACCTAGCTACCATTAGTGTTTCCTTCTTGCGTAGGTTACTATCCCAGAGACAGATAGGTAATAATATGGAGAGAAAGAACCCAGCCACGTAAACTGTTCAAAATACAACATCTAGAAAAGTAACCAATAAAAACTAATTCGTGTTTCTCTTGTTACAGTGTGAATGCGAAGACGAGTACTGCTTGGAGGCGAAACAACGCATCGACATTTGCCGACCCCAAGTGTTGAAGGGCGCAGCCAACGCCACCTCCTCCTGTAGTCTGTCCCAACTCATCTGCCTTGCCGACGCACAGTGTGCCACCGCCCTACAGTACTACCACAGACTCTGCAGGTCCATGTTTCGAGGCAGAAAGTGCTCCAACAAGTGCCTCAACTCCATAGAAATCCTAAGAAAGCAGGAGAAAGCGGCCGCGTTAACAGCGTGCCAATGCGACGGCAATGATTACGACTGTCCAAGAATGCAGAACAATTTAGCAAGGTTATGCTACCATAAGATGAAGAATCATACAAAGAACCATGATAGACATGGGGAGAAACATAAAAAACTCCCCATAGAAGAAGTGCCGTCCATCAGTGCCGCGAACTATGTCCGAATGTCAGGACTCATCGCGTTGATATGTGTGTCTAGTTACAGTTTCATTACGTGATAGAAGTTTACTTCTAATAGTTTAAAATGTATGCATATATCATAAGGACACTGCCATAGAAGAGACTATTCGTGTGAAGGATTCTGTAGTGTTTCTAAATATATAATTTCGGCTAGGTAGGAGTTAAATTGAAGTACAATACGATGTAGTGTACATAATGTAAAAACAGTATTAGTTAACTTAAGGCTATCGTGAGGGAATCAAGGGTAATTATGTAGATTGTTGTTTATATTTTAGGTAACTATTGTCTTTAATATGTGTCGTGGATGTGTCTCCGCCCACGGGTTGCGCAGGCGTCGCTATAAATACGGCGGCGCCGGTGGTCCGGTGACAAATGCTGGTCTGTCCCCCATGTAGCGCCACGCCGATTGATCTAACGACTGTTCCGGTAACACCATCATCCTCACACATTTACGTCAAAGAGAAATTCTTGCATCTCTTTCTTTGTCGCCCAACCTGAAAGGGATGGAGTGTTAGTAGAGCTGTGTATGAGATGTTGTATGGATTAGGGAAGTGGCTGATCTAATGACATAGTCGTGGCTAAATCCGGTAGACGGCACTAATCGTTCCCAGTGATGTAGGGCGTCGGTTAACGTTTTACAAATATGCGGCATGGGATGCCGGATTTTTTTCCGAACGTCTTTTGATTCTTTTCTTTGACATCCGTTTGAAAAAGTGTTTTATTTTTTAGTAGATTTGTTGCTTTTGAGAGATGAATGTGCGTTCTTCCGTATGTTTAGATTTGTCAACAATTAGTGGAGTATTGCCAGTAATGATCGAGTGTGCGGCCGACCTGCTGGGTTAATAGAGAACAAAACTCAAGTGATTTGTTTTCGTTTAATACAAATTGCCTGGCGTCCTCGTAATACTTCAAGCAATTTATGAAAATTGAACCGCATTCTAACTAGTTTTTCCTCATTGAATTGACCAATTCCCACATTGTACACGAAGATTGAGATATCTGACTTAACACGTACCCTTGATTTTTTTCCAAGTATCTCATTTAAAATGTTACAAGCGTACATGGACCTCGTAAAGTAGTGGCAATAATGTGCGTATCGTTGGTACGTCCGTTTCTCGGTACCGTGTGTCAGTGATGAAGAGGGGAACCGGTCTCAGGCCCCAGAGAGCTGGCAACACGAGATCAAATCAGAGCAACGTGAATGAAATAGGTATGTTGAGGTTTAAGAGGAAAATCTGTGGGATACTTAATAGGTGTTTCTATCAAGGAATCTATAGTGTGTGTGTGTCGTTTAGAGTATATTATTTCATTGAGGACAGTAGTGTCTTTGTCAAAATTTGCCCTTCGAATATAAATGTTACTTCAGGCAAATTCCTATCATTACTTTTGGCGTAGGTATAAAGTTACCGGCAGATGGTTTATCTACTTTCGTCTTCTCAGCACAGTCAAAACTACTGCTACGACTGCTACTTTTTGGCTTGATGTACCATAGTGACAACAAATCCTAGACTTTGTTCCTACACCATTGCGTTTGCGACACCACGTTTATTCAATCTTAATAAAATATTGAAATCATTTTACAAATCCTCAAGAGCTCTTTGCAATTTATTATAAGCCGATGAAGTGTGTAACACAATCTTCTAAAGCCGATAGGTATTAAAATCACATGCATAAGATATTTTCCCATACAATTCTTACAACTGCAAGATACAAATCTTAATAAGATGCGCCTGCGACAGCTGTATATCGACCATCAAGTGCGCAGTTTGCATAGAAGATACATTAAAGGTAGTTTTGCGCGGGTAGTCCAAAGGTGATGTCGTCACAGCCATATATCTTCTCATACAAGTGTCAGGGAACACTTTGTATGCATCTCGTAGTAGACGCCAAACTTATGTCTCGTCGCCCGAATCATGTCCTTATGTATAATGCAACAGCTATGCGCAGAATACCAAGTGGCGTTGATTTTGACTTTGCACGTCAAAATTGTTTGTGTAAACGTTTAAACGTCTCATTAGTTGGATTTGTTGAGTTGTTTCAAATTTGTGTGACATGGCATTGTGAATTTGCGAGGTATGACTTGCCAATTTAATTTCTTTGCGTATATAATTTACGTACCTACTTATAACCAGTCAGAAATGAAAATGGCTGAATTCTTTTCGTTTCACAAATGGCTTGGATTTAAAGACACTTTATTTTAATAATTTCCAGTCCGAGTTACATCTCAACAACCCGTTTCAAAGTTTTTATTTCAGTTAAGTTTCTTATCCTTTCGAATATTTTTGTTCATTACTATGTGTGTACGCAATGGTTTAGTTTTCGTAATAATATTTCAATCAATACAGTATATATTATACCTCAATTAATTAAACATATTTTTGTATGTGTTCATTAGCTTTTTGCTAATATAATATTATGTAAGTGTGTGTGACTTTGTATGCGTGTGCTATGTATCGAGATTAGAGTTCAAGAACTCAATTTTTTTAACGCTGATTTTGTTTTAAATTCTAAATTGATTCAACTGTTTTGAATAAACTTTGTGATTTATAAGATTTTTGTCGCCGCGTTGATTTGAACACGATTTCCAGTTTTTCCATAGAATAAGTAGATAAATAATAATTTAGGTTTTACTGTAAGAGAAGAAACTCATTAACCACAGTTTACCAAAGTGAGATTATTAGACTAGTACAAGAATTGTAAATAGCTTTAGTTTGTAAGATAAGTTTTACGTCATCGCATTGTTTTATAACTATGAAAATTCGTACAAAGTATTTTAGAATAAAATGAATAATTTATTGAATTAATTAGAAGCTTAGTTCGTAAGGATTGTTGTATTTTGTTTCGTTTTGTACAATTATTTTAAGGATTTTAATTGTATTTATTTTACAAAATTGCAATAAATTTTCTGTTTTCTAAACTTTGTTTAATTACATTGCCCCAGAACCAGAATAGCAATAAGTATCAAATTTTAAACCACTTGGTGACTACTTCGAGCTCATGGGTTGGGTAGAGTGATTCTTTTGTATTATAAAATAACTAGCTTCTGTCCGCGACTTCGTCCGCGTGAAACTTGTTTACTCGACCTACCCCGTCGCATCGCATCGCCTATCCGCGCTATATATTCGTTTTCGCTTAGCTTTCTTTCTTACTTTATTTCTTTTTCTAGGACCAACTAGGACTTTTATTATTTAATAACAATACAATATTAATATAAGTAACTTAAAAATACTATAAATACATACCGTACAACATTATACTAAAAGAGAGCGAGATGAAAGCCGAAGCCGAAGCCTCCTACAAGAATTGGGCTATCAAATGCAAAATGAATTTTTCAATCTGACTGGTAGTTTAAGAGATTAGTGCGTTCAAACAAAAAATTACATTCAAGCAGATCTCACGTAGGCAAAATAAATACGACCTTACCCCTGTGGAAGTTCTGGGAGTGATAAATTAGAACAGTAGTGGGTAGTTGTGTAACACACCATCCGTAGCAATGGCTTTCAATTTGAAAGTTAGTTTGTATTTTCTGGTGTACAATAAAGTATATATAAATAAATAATAAAGTTCAACAACATTCATTGCGTTATTTACGTTGTTGAGCAGACCAATTTTTCCAATATTACGAAGCAATGGATTAGCAATAGGCTTCAAAATGATTCAGATTGAGATTGAAAGTGTGTTACGCAATGTATAGGGTGCAGCTGTACCTAGGTGTACCTACCTAGGTTATTGTTTGTTCACAAACTGGTCATCATCTGCCTAGCCTTTTCCCAACTATGTTGGTTTCGACTTCCAGTCTAACCGGATGCAGCTGAATACCAGTATTTTACATGGAGCGACTGCCTATCTGACCTCCACAACCCAGTTACTGGGTAGTGCGATACCCCTTTGGTAAGACTGGTTGTCAGACTTTCGGACTTCCTTCACAAACTAGTAAGAACTGCAAATATAAGCTTTAGGAACCCTACTATGAAATTATAAGCACTAGACAAGACTGGCATCAATTGCTCCAGTCGTAGCCCGTCTTTATAGATAACCGGAGATGGAAGAACACGCCATAATTCTGTGCTTTTACATACTTAGGTTGTTGATTATCGTATGAGCATATTATGTAAGTAAAAAATGGGAAAACCGCAAGCTTATTCTGAGTAAAAACGCCTACATAAACCTATTGTGGAAAGAGTTTTCACGCTAAGTTAGAAAAATTGTGTTGAAGAGACCTTTTTAAGATTGTTCTCAAGTAATAAGGTTGTTCTAAAATGCTTTGTTATGAAAAACTAGTTATTGAAGTGACAGATTTTCTGAAAAACGATTTCGAAATTCATAACCATGAAGCTAAAAGTATACCTCTGTTTCGTATTGTAACAACCACTAAAATATAAGAACAAATAACGTGCAAGTTGTGAAATTCAGCCTTCTAAGTTAACTATTGAGAGATTGAGATGAAAACAACTGTTCGTCTGTCGGACGGAACCACATAGGGTTGTCTTAATTTGCTTACATTATAGCTAGTTCAAATAACACATCACACTAGTACGAGTATTATAAAGGCGAAAGTTTGTGAGTGTGTTTGTATGTTTGTTACTTCTTTACGCACAAACGGCCGGAAGAATTTTAATAAAATATGGCATGGAGGTAGCTGACACCCTGGATTAACACATAGGATAATTTTTATCCCGATATTCCCACGGGATCGAAACTTATGCGGGTGAAATTGCGGGGCGCTGCTAGTCTCCTTTATAATCCCTGAAATACCAAAATACTGCACTATAGTATACTACTACTGCCGCTACTGCTGCGTACCTACTACTGTACTGTAGTATACTGCTATTTAACTGCATCCGGTTAGACTGGAAGCTGACCCCAACATAGTTGGGAAAAAGACTACGCAGATGATGATGAATTTCTGAAAAGCTACAAAACCTAAAATACCTACAAAAGTTTTAATTTTAAGTACCACACAGAATTAATTAAAGACTGCTCACAGTTTGATATTTGATTGTGATTGTTAATTAAACTAAGTACTTACATACAGTAAAAAAAAAAACTTTCACAGATGATACTATAAGTACCAAATTCCCTAATAAGTCCCGGAAACATTTTTTGCAACATTACCCCCAGCAGTGTTACGCAACTCAGCACATCCGTTCCCATGGCTTGCGAATCCGTTCTCGCCAAAAGATCACGTACGGCCACTCAGATCAAAGGACCAGGGAGCCTCGGAGCCACTTAACTCAGGGACTGTCGAGAGATGCTTGAGGATTAGCACTCAATGGTAGAGCGTATTTCCTGAGAGCTAAGAGCCATGTCCGCTGAATTGAGGAGCGTGTGAAAATGTGGCGAACTTTGAAGATGGTTGATATAAAAGAGACTGATTGTAGGTACCTACCTAAATTCGTGTCGCAGTAGTTTGTTATTTCTTTTTGTAACCTACCTACTCAAAATTTATTTCTATACTAAGTATCTACTTTTATCACAATAATATTATAAAGGCGAAAGTTTGTGAGTGTGTGTGTGTTCATATGTTTGTTACTTCTTCACGCTCAAACGGGTGTACTTACCAATGTTGATAAAGTTTTGTATGGAGGTAGCTGACACCTTGGATTAACATATAGGCTACTTTTTATCCCGATTTTCGCACGGGATCAAAACTTATGAGGGTGAAACCGCGGGGCGCAGCTAGTTATTAATAAAGCTGAAGAGTTTGTTTGTTGTACGCGCTTATCTCTGGAACTACCAGTCGGATATGAAAAATTGTTTTTGCATTTGATAGCCCAATTCTTGGGGAAGGCTCCATAACATCACGCTAGGGCATTCAAAAACCGATCAAAAAGAAATAAAGTCAGAAATAAAGCTAAGCGAATACAAAGTAATAGCGCGGGAAGGCGATGCGATGCGACGGGGTGGGGCGGGGGAAGAAGAAATTTAGAAATTATTATGTATCACAATGCAAACTAATAACGGGCTTAGAAAGGTTATTTTATTCAGTTTGTAACTTTCGCCTTTTGAAACACCTACGATTCGAGTTTGGGTGGTCTACACTCGACTCCTACACGGCATGATGTTGTCCTCATTATTGTGGTAACGTAATTAAAAATTCATTGTAGGTATAGGTACCCACAACAGGTAATTTAGTCACACACCTACAAACTTATGGCGCAACTGCAACCTTACGAACGGCAACACTGATATGGTATACGAATGGTTTACAATAATAATGTGTATATTCGGTGATGGCTACTAAAGATTAACTTACATTCGGTGATTCACTGGCATGCAGTTTTCGGGTTTCATACCCAAAGCACAGCCCAAGGGTGCCAACGGAACCCTATTACCTACTAAGCCTCCGCTGTCCGTCAGTTTTTCTGTCAGTGGCATGCGGCATAGGGAATGTGGTCATCGCCAGCGGTCTGTAACGTGTATTTCATGAACCATAATAGGTAGGCAGTTGAAATTTTCACAGAGTGTGTATTTAATAAATAAAACAATACTAAAATGGAGTTAAAAAACACGCTTCGTTGTCGAATCGTGTTTAAAAAAAAAGTAGTGTTAAATATTGTACGGTGGTACGGAACCCTTCGTGTGTGAGACCGACTCGAACTTGGCCGGCTTTACAAAAATGCTCCTAATTGCCGAACAACTATTTGGGGCATCATTAGTCGTTCCTACGCAAAATTAACTGAGATTGCCTACTAGCTTGATGATAAAGTCAGTTAAAAGTAACCACCTTCAACAGACTGAGTGACCACGGTGTTGGGAAACATCAAGAAAAGGGTTAGAGTAGTGGGATGAGTGTGAAATATAATTTCACTCACTTCTCACTCCTAACATACTTACTTTCACATACGAAGCCACACTGTATGATTTAGAAGAGAGCGAAATTTCGGAGAGGCTTATTAGTGGCTGGGGTGGTTTTACCATAAATAATACAGAAGTTTGCGGTACCGTTGAATGTACAGATGCTGAAACTGTCATCCCAATCAACTTTAAACTTCATGCTTTAGCGATAAAGTTGAAATCCTGTTAACCTTTTAACCGCTTACGCCGGATTAATCCGACAAATATTTTCGTGTCCATTTCGCCAGGGTCGTATATTTACGACAAAATACCACAGCTCGTTTAGTCAGATTTTTTATTTAGGTAATTACGCTGTATTCTATCAGGTACTTTTTTTTTCGTTTTTTTTTTCTGACGCTGGTGGCACGACGTCTGATAGGAAGTCGGGCTGTTAAAAGGTTAAAGAAATTTGACAGATTGTAGGAGCTTGATGTGCTGGCGTCTGTACATTCCATGGTACAATGAAAGAGGAAGAGGAAATAGTCATCGGAAAGATGTCTTGTAGACTTCTTCCATCACTAAACCGACGGCAAAAAAAAAATCGGTGCCCAGCAGCCCTAAGGCTCAAGCCTACTCAGCCTGCTGGTAAATCCACCACTGGATGAGATATTAACGTCAACAGAACAAAAAGGAACGTATATAATTATATCACATAAGTATCGTTCTGTAGTTTCTACCTCGATCCGCATTAATTCTTTGTTTCCACGATATTTCTCAATAATTCTAACCATTCAACATTATACCCGATAGTAATCGAAACTACAACACACAAACTCATTTTTTGTGTGTTGTGGTTTCGGCCATTCGAGTCGATTATTTTACCAAAGTCAAGCGCGGCACATCGCTGGACAGCCGGACAGTCTGTGGTATTGTGGTCACTGTACTTTATATCTTCGCGTAGTGTAGGAACTGTGCTTCAAAAAATGTAATTAAGTACTTAGAAGCATGTGGTCTGAAGCGGAAAAATGTTCAGAGGCAGACACTTAAGACATTCGTAATATAAACTGACAGACAAAAACTCTTTGGTGGCATTTATAATTTCTGACCTGTCTAACTGTCTTATTCCAATGTTTTAATAGCACCGCCACCTAAGTTATAGTTAGGTACTTGTGTTCATTTAAACATGTATCGTATTGACTAAGATCCATGCTGACAAACATGCTAATGCTGTGTTTTTTAAGAATTGCAGGGCAGTGAAAAAATCTTGCAACACAATCCAATCAGCAGCTGCATGGCTAAGCGCAGAAAATTACTCAATTGCAGTTCAAAGGAAGCAGTTATTGGTTATGAAGATATTATCTAATCACAGCGCGCTCTAAATTCGCATAATGCATTGTTTTACTCCCCGAGCCGGCAGCGCGGCCCCAGGGCTCCGCGGGTGGTCCCAATTACATGTAGCGAGCCTTCCACGTACGACTTATGTAACCCTAATTATTACCACTTCAAGTAAAGTTGACCATTTGTATAGAAAGAAACGCGGTAGACAAAAAACCAACCGAAATTGTGCGTGTTCTATGAAATATAATGATTAGATAGCCAGCTGGAATTCCTAAATTGGCTCCGTAGATCTGTCGGTCACGGCATTTCTTAAGTTATACAACAGCGGTATTCTTAAAGCGTATATACGCTTTAAGAATACCGCAGTTTTATTTTAATACATTTCCAACAACAGCTTAATCAGGCAACTATTTTTGGTCATCATAATTAATGGCTATAACATTTACTGTAATTATTTCTTCATGGTCAAGCGATTACTGGGAAAAAAGTGCAAAGGTACCGATATGGTAATATTCAATTATTTTTGGTAAGGTTTATTGACACGATCATAATTTTATAAAAATAAAACGTTTCCGAAAAACTCATCTCGCACAAGAACATCACACAGTAAGTAAACTGATTCATCAAAGTAGTGAGAACCATAAAACCTGCCTAATTAAAACCAATTCTTTAAACAGTCGTAACTTATCTGCAAATGACTCTACCATCTTACAAACATCTTGATGTCTCTATTACTTTAATAACAGTATTCTACGTCTATCAAAGTTTTTAGGAGGCACTGAATCATCAGCGAGATTAAAATGTGGTGCAATGAAGTCGTCGTCGGTGGACCACCGCGCTAGCCTGCGCGGGCGCACGACGCTCCACGCCTCTAATCCGCGTCTCTTGCGCAAAGCACGACACGACGCGACGTTTACATGTTTAGATGTTCATAACTTTGGATGGAAAAGTATTAAGGGATAAGCCTAATAGAGTTTAATGTTTGGGAGCATAGATTGAGTGGAGTTAAGTAGAAATATGATATAAACGGAATAGTAATTTAGAAACTTATACGATGCTCGATTTTCGGGATGTCTCCGGATTGGAACTTGAGTGCAGCAAAAGTATTACTGAAGGCCAATTCCCGTAATTAAAAACGTTCAACATCTAGTCGCAATCTCATGATCTCACACACACACACACACATATTTTCAAAATGTCTTATTTAAAAAAAGATAACTGGAAATCTCTGTTTCTATGGAAACTTTTAAATCGGTCTAATTTGGCTGTAACACAATTTTTCGAAAATGTTCTCTGCTAACTTTTTAGACCTTTGTATCCTGCTTATGCGTATAAAGTTTCATTAAAATCCGTTCATTCATTTCGAAAAACAAGGGCTTGAAAGTTTGTATGAAATGCCGTACGGCGTAAACGCTCTTAACGAATGTCAAAAACTTACCAAAACTATAGAGAAATTAGAGGTATTTTTGAAAGATTGAGACTGAGATCAGACTGATGAACGTTCTTAAAATTACGAGAAATTCCCTTCTGGATTCCACCGCAGTCAGATAATAAAACGAAGGGAGCGAACCGAATTCCCTTATTAATCGAGATTCTTATAAATAGCTTGATCTACATAAAGGACATAACCTACCATACCTATGTAGTAGCAAATAAGTTTAAAGTTAGCCACTATATTTTCCAGTGTACAAAGTCCTGCATACCTACCACGAGCTCTTACCGCGATCCACTTTAGGACCTAAACTGAACTGTTCTGCTAATTCGTACCATGACGTCAGTTTAAAGATTCAATTTAGGCCGTGCCATCTGGATACCTACCACGAGCTCTTAACGCTCATTCACTTTCAACGATCCAAATGCCGCTGAGTATATTTGACGTCATGGTACGACTGTGAACGATGCAGTTTAAGAACCTAAACTGACATGTCTTGCTTTTGAATCGTTTTTAAATAGACCATGGTAGGCCTCCTGTACAAATCTAATAGAAAATTTTCATACACTTGAATATTAAATAGCTAATCAAGTAATCAATTAGTTTTTGTGCCTAATTTACGCATAAAATTCTTGCATAAAATTTCAAATGTACCAATTGCCTAATACATATTTCTGCCTTATTTATCGTATGTAAAACAAGTTTGGTGTTTATCTTGTAATCTCAATTATTTTGTCGTTTCCTCGTCATTCCAGCTTCCTTGTTTTACAGCTTCCTGCTGTGGTCCATGGGAAAGATTGTGGTATGTAATGGCATTATGCGAAACTAGCTTTCATGGTGTGTGCTGTCTACATCAATGTTGCGTTTTGAGGTAAAGTTGTTGCCATGCGTTTGAAGTGTTAGTCTGTATGGTTATAAAATATGAAGAAAGAATTGCTATTATCGTTAATCATGGCAAAGAAGCCAGTTCTGTGCTGACTCTATTTAGATTTACATTGAAACGTTGAGAAGATGAAGAATAAAATGAAACAGGTGATGTATTCGGTAAAAATCACATCGTGAAAACTTAGCTGTCATTCCAACTGATGCTAGGGATTGACAGTTCACTTCAAGATCACTTCACCTTCGTTTTCAAAGATGAGATCATTACAGAATATCTGGAGTTGCCAGGTAAGTTACAATTAAGCTAATTTTGAAACCAGTGTAGGTACTCGGTCATAGAAAGCAACAGGAACTAGAGACGTTTCTAGAGAAATATGATGTCCTTTAATTTGCATGTCGTCAAGAAAATGTCAGAGAAAATTTCCAATGGCAATGACTTCGCAGGCCTAATAGCGGCCCTTCACGTAGGTATTTCCTATACGCTTGTCATACATTTTACATGTAAATATATTCTTTCACACGTTTCTAACAAACGTTTTGAAACCTCCCGCCGTTTTTACGGGCGTTGCTTACTTTACAATTACTTTAACAAAGGAATTAGCATCTATTTTCATAAGACTCAAGTTCCGCAAGTATTGTTCGAACAGCCAGTATAATCAATTCGGTTTCCTAGTTTCAAATATGCAAAATATACAAAAGCAGATTGGTAATCCTATGTGCTTTGAATTTTTAAGTTGTGTTTTGTAAGCTGTGTCTACGTCTATATGGATTTCAACGAAATAGTCGTTTTATTTATAAAAACATAATGGTTTGGACACGATATTTATTTTTCCGTTAATACATAACGCTCGTTTCACACTAAACTTCATTACTACTAACTTTACTATTGAATGAATTATTCAAAGAGGTCCTATGATCTCCATTTACTTTAACCAGTCCTGAGGCTGTTAGCTGAATTTTCTTGAACACTTATACATTGTCCGAATCTCAGACCAAATAAAAAACCAAGACAGAGCGCTAAGAACGATGCAGTGAAGCATGCCAAAATTACGTCTCCGCTCTGTGCATACACGCCCACACGCACACATTTACAACTATTTACAATCAAACTACGCCTCACTAAGTGCACACATATTTACGAAACCGGCTTCACTTTACTGTTGTCGGTTTTTTATTTGGTCTGAGGTCCGAATCACCATCCGAATTAGATTATATGAGCACGTTTAGCAGTGGTTACTGTGGTTAGGGACCAAGGAGTACAGAAAGAAGTTAGGGACTGAGACCTGCGGTGTAATTGCTTAACACACTAACAGTAGAAATGGCTTTCATGTTGACAGTTCAACAACATTCATTGCGTTATTTACGTAGTTAAACAGAATATTTTACGAACATATGAAGAAATGGATTAGCAATATCCTTCAAAATGATTCAGATTGTGGTTGATGTTACGCAATTAGAGTGCTGCTGCTGATGATGATACCCTACAATGCATTTAGATGATTCAGTTTCATAAATTCATTTGTTTCCATAATGTTCGAGGTCGACCAACATTAATGCCACAAGCTTAAATTGAGACATTTATTTTTAGTTGCTCTCTGTAATCAAATTGTGTATTAACTACTAATAGTCGAAAGAGGTTATTCTTAGATACAGTTTGCAACAGTATAGTGTCGTCAATTAATCTATCTCACACGTTGGCAGACTAACATTAATCTTCTCGTGTTGGCATGTGTTATTATCTACGAAAATCTATTTTGTGGCGAAAAAATAGGGTACCTAAATATCAGGCAAATTTCAGTAAGTCTAGTACATACGTCATACGTATTAAAGTCTGTAGGTAGGTAAGATGCTCTTCAGTTTTCAAAACATGAAATGATAACTTCTCGTCTGGTTTCAGGCGGCTTCTACGGGGTCAAATTAAATTACTTAGCGAAACTCCGGAGGCATGATGGGTATTGGTATATCTAAACGTTATAAAACAAAAGAGAAATGAAAGCAGTGAATGTAGTCACTTGAAAGATCAGTTTAAAAATAACAGTTTTTTTTTTCGTGTTTACCTCACAGACGTGACTCTTATTGATATCTAAACCCGATAAAATAAAAGAAAACAGATTTTCTCAACTCATACTTTTAAGTACCTACTACCAACGGTCGGTTATTTACAGTTATTTTTTATTTTATTGTGTATAGATATCGATAACCATTACGTCTGCAGAGTTTCGTTAGCTAATTTAATTTGACCCTGTATAACCTAGGTACTTTTTCCGAAGCTCCAATTGTAAAACTAGTGTCATTTAGTATCTACTCGTAACTTACCTATCTACTTATGATATTATATATATAGATATAGTATCTATAGTAGTATCTTCACGCTCATATCATTTTTACCTCGGGACGTACCTAATTTTAAATAGTTTTGAATATGTCGCACTTTACAGCAAAAAAATATTTGAAAAAAAAAATGCCCAGCAGTATTTCCTCTAGCTGATTTGTACAGTTGATATGTTAGTAGGTGGTCCTTCAGTCACCAAACATTACTCGCCTGTACCACGTAATGATCGCTGATGATGGCAGTAATTATGCCCGAGCCGAATAGTTTCGTCATTGTTGCGTTGCGCCATGATTTGATGTTGCGTGTGTGGCGTAGATATGTCATTCACATTAACTGTTCCTGTAAGAGCATGTAATTCCCGAAAATGAATGGTGTAGTAAGAGATACTGACAGTTCGCTTACCGCGGTATGATGTCCCATAGATTGAAGAGGCGTCGTACCTATGGTCTGTTCCAAAAGTATCTGAGGAAAATCTAAAGAAATGAATCAGAAAGCGTATTACCGCTAATGCCAATTTACAAATTGAGTGCCTTGATTTAATTATTTGGATAGTAAAACCTAAAATTGTAATTTTAAATCTTTTAAAGTTGTTTTACTTAATGTATTCGGTATTCCCCAAATGATAAGGCAGAGGTGTACCTATTAGGACATCCACATTTCACCAGTTATATTTTTCATTTGACAATTAAGGGTTAGGTATTTGATAAATTTTACTTTACAAAAAATTTAATAATGTTATTCAAACAAAATTTTTTGGAAAACTTGGTGAGATTTAAAGTTCACACATTCTAAATACTGAATGTTCTCTTTAATGAGTGATTGTGTAAGAATTTAACCTGAATAGGGTTTTACAACTATACACTAACATCAGGTACAGAATAGAACAGGCTATACCTTTGACCCTGAAAACCCACCCCTAAAATTAAAACTGAGCAGCTAAAACTGTGATTGTCTCCAAAACCTAACGTTCTACAATAGTTCCATTATTTATATGTACTTAAACAAAGATTTGGATTGTCCTAAGTGTCCGTTCACTACCACATTTGATGACCTAAAGAATGCCAATGATGCCGCAATCAACGTGGCCACCTACAAGGCTCAAACAATTTAATAATATTAAATTAAATTACCGTCGACACAACATATCAGACATGCAGGGTTTAGTTCATCTGTTCGTTCTTCAGCAATTTGAAGGAGATTAGTGAGTAAGTCATCATATCTGACACGACACTGTGGTGACTGAAATGTCGGAAGAAAGGTCTTAGTTGATAACTAAGAGGCCTTTAACGTTTATTTCACGATAGAGTTTTAATATCTCGAGTCCCATTAACGACTATTATACTATTACACCATTCAAATGAGCTGATGTTCACACTTAAAAATGCCCATAGCCATTTCCTTCACAGTGTATTTCTCAATTATAGTTCCCGTAGTTAACAGTACCTATTCAACATTTAGTAACGCGATAAACACTGGTTCGCGATAAACCTTACATTATATTATGGGCCACACCGTTAATTTGAACGGGAATGGTCTACCTTTTTACCACTCAAAATTCAAAACTGACACTATAGTTAATGCTAAGGATCATAATTATTTATAATGAAAGTGGGCTAGTAATGTTGCTCGGTGGTTTCTAGCGAATAATCGGGTGATTAGTTGCTGCGTAACAAAGTAGCGGTTTTTCTTGAGCCTGGACATTCTGATCGAAATGCCCGTTTTCACTAACACTAAGAAACACTTTTTTTTTTTTTTTAAGGATGGGAAATCATCTAATGACCCCTCCCGCTCTGGGTGGAGCGGAAGGGAGTGTCAGACTCTTACTGACTAAAACCCATCCGTGTTCCTTCCTTAGCCCTTTATATTCCGGGGCAGCGGTAACCCTTTCGGACAATCCCACTGCCCAACACTAAGAAACACTTAAATTAACGCTTGTTGCAGTTTTGGATCTTCAAGGCTCTGCGCTGAGCAGAAAGTAGAAAATTCATCAGTGCGCTTTTATTTAGCAATACATTCTAGTGATTCCTAGAGTTATTGAAAACGGACTTAACTTTCAATTGGATTTGTTAACAAATTCTAAAAATCTCTCGACATACAAAGTAAGAACGCCAGCACATCAAGCTACCCGAAACTGTCAAGTTTTCCCATTTTTAACCGACTTAAAAAAAAGGAGGAGGTTCTCAATTCGTCGGAATCTTTTTTTTTGCGATAAATTTGAAAATGTATTAAAGAAATTTGACAGATTGTAGAGCTTGATGTGCTGGCGTCTGTACCTACATACAGCCAAAATTTTATGAAATTGCTTAGTTCGACCTGATGACTTTATTTTGCTTTATTTTATCTGACGCATTGCATATTTTAAGTGTTTTATTTTTGTTGATTTTAGTTTAGTTTATGAATAATCACTATGTACTAAAATGTCGCAATTCCAATCCTCCAAGGTACAGGCAATTGCGTAGTTTGAGGTTCACCGTCCAATCTGTTCTTGTCTTGTACATTCTGATTATTAATAAAAAACTGAATTTGACTATCGGGTACGCAACTCCATGTTCAAGCGCGAATTTTGTGTATTTTTAGTTCAACTAAAGCACATACATAAATTATATCTACCTACTGATATAGACCACATTTCACATTGCCAAATAGTAAACAATTCTACCAAAAGTGGCAAGGCACTTCATAGGTACAGCTGCCTTAAGAGGAAACGTGGTCACGTAGTCGTTGGTCAAGGTATACCAAAATACCAAACGGTCAAAATGTATGCATACAACAGCTGATTCTTTTTTTGATAACAAACGAAACATTTCTACGGTAGGTATCTAGAATCATGTACTAAATGCATGGTAACAGGTTGCGCGTCATGTCCCTGTCACCCAGTATTTTATTTATCTACTACTGCCTTATGATTTGTTTTATGGCGTACTTAAATGAATTTTAGAAAAAAGAAGTATTGACAAAGTCACCGAACTTTTGCTCTAGTGTTTACCTCAACATTCATTTAGTGTGTAACTCATTACCCAGAAAAAAACAGAGGAATACGTTTGTTTGGAATAAACGTGTGACCGCATTTCCACGTAAACGCCAAATTTGAAAAGTTGAAACAGTCAACATTCTAAGTTGCCGTGTTGTAAAATGTTGTAAAACCGTTAGGCAAGGTATCAGAAACATAGTTAAAGTAGAACCACGAGTAGTCTTTACTTGGTTATGTTATAACGGGTCCGTGATGGAGAGGTGGCCACTATCTGAGAAATGGATGTCGTGTTTCACAAGAAGTAGGGCTGTGTTATCGAAAAACGAGAATAATAGATTGGGTTTAGTCGCAGCTTGCGTCATTATCTTGGTGGATTGTTTGGTATTAGCATATCATTATTAAAAGTTGTTTTTACTTGTTTGGTGTCACCTTTGTCGTAGATTGTCTACAGTCGATTGATTTCTTTGAGATGTTTTATTATGTTTACCCAGGTTGGGGCTCGTGGCTAAATAATTACAGCCGCACGGGTCGATCAAAGCTTAACCTACGTTTGCCGCGGTCGGTTCGTGGATGGGTGACCATCCATTAGGTACATATCCTTCGCCCCCCTCTGTGCCTCGGAAAGCAAGTGCCGGCTGTCATAAGTAGACCTTTGACATTTTTTTGTCGGGTAACCAGCTGTTACCAGTATTTTGCTGATTAGACTGGAAGTCGACCATGGTTGGGAAAAGGCTAGGCAGATTTATTGAATGTTTGCCCAGGTTCAAAGTTTGACGAGTGGTCCCTGATCAGCAAGTTCACCAGCAACTACATTTACGATTAACTATGTCTATATTTGGAAGTATATTTAGTGAAGACGGGCAGGCCGGGTCTTGTGCTCAGGATTTTCGAAAATCGAAAATCTAGCTGTCAAATTTTTGTCGCAGTCACTAGCCAGGTACTTAAAATAACGGCAGCTGTTCCAAAGATGCTATAAAAAAAAGAAGCAAGAAAAGAAAACACAAAACGCCGTCTACAAAGAGAATAATATTTCCGGAATCCAAACAGTCATAAAAACTCTTAAATTATCTTCGTTTGTGTCATCTTCATGGCTATAATCTTCGAATAATAAATTTCGAATAAGTTCTTAAGAGTTCCGACCTCAATCCGCTACCGGCGTTACTTATTACCCAACAGAAAGAGGGTTATGTTCTTTATTGTCACTAATGCCTGCTTATTAGTATTGTGCGTTTCCTGCTTATTTCAACATCGGACGCCGGCGTTTTTAAAGATTACCGTCTAATCTCTGAAGATTGTATGAATTTATTGTATTTTGTAGCTGACTGTCTCCGCGTTCACTGTCTTTAACAATAGAAGATCCTCCGAAATCTTCGCAATTACAGGGTAACATTGAGGGTTTTCGAGTTTATCCTTATTGTTTCCTGATTGAAAGGCAGGTACCTAATCCTTGCGAATATTTTTTTAAGTGGGTGTATTATTGTTGGTTCAATATGTTTTGTTTGGGTTTTGAAATAGACCATGGTTGTATAAAGTACGTTTGAAGGCGATTAAGGTGAATGGTCATTAAAGCTTTGTTCTAAGCAAAAGCATCCAAGAAACCTGAACCCTAATTGCGTAATACTTTCAATCACAATCTGAATCATTTTGATGGATATTGCTAATTCATTGCTTCATATGTTGGATCGTTCTTTGTCTGTTCAGACATACGACGCTATAAATGTTGTTGAACTGTCAAAATGAAAGCCATTGCTAGTGTTAGTGTGTTATAATAATAATAATCCTTTTTTTTTTTTGTTTTTTATTTTTTTTGGCAATTACCCCGCAGATAAAAGTAAAGTTTACTTTCTGTAGTATCATCTCCCACCAAAATGTTTGGGGTAATTTCCCTTCTTTCTTAAACTTGCACTCTCTTCTTTGATCAGTTTATATTCGTCTTTCTCATACATGTAGTTGTATAAAATTCTCTTTCACCTCTTCTTTAAACTTCATTACATTTCTGCATTATCTCAGCACGACCAAGCAATATGGTCCAACATATACGGATGATAGTTTACAAACAAACGGAGTTGCGTCTCTAATTGTGGAGATAAGGGGGGCCACTGGAGGTTTGTTGTGATTGCTCTTGTGCACCCTTCCGAGAACTACTAATAACAATATAAAATAAACAATGATGCGGACTTGGCATTGTAGGAGGAAGAAGATGTGAATTTTTTTTTCTGAACATGTGTTTAGTATTAGTACTGTAGAAGGTTGTCTGCAAAAGTCGACCTTAAGCTGTGCAGGCTGGCAGCAAAATAATTCCAGCTGCATTTGAACATTCATACGAATTTAGAATAAGCTTTCAAATGATTTTGAAAATCTAGGTGTTATGTTTCGAAAAAAAAAAACAGCGATATAATAGGCGCGTTGATGTAAAAATGTCGCATGGATAATTATAACGTGTTGCATCCATAAAATACCTAACTGCCTAGTAGTCAAGTCATCAAGTGTTGATGTTTTAAATTTTGGGCTGTTTCGTGATTGAATTTTAAAGTGTGTGTGTGTGTAGTATATATCAAGAACGAGGAAATGGTGGCTTCAGTTTCATTTTCGAAAGTTTACGCATATAAGTGAGTTCCGGTTTTGAATAAAATTTAAACTAAGATAGTTTAAATTTTATTCAAAACCGGAACTCTTTCGGGGCCGGAATAACAGAAATATTTAAAAAAAATGACAGGAAATACAGAAAAAGAAGGAAGACACATGCAATGCAAGAAGTCCATTATCTCGCTATAAGTACTTTCTATAATTTCGTTTTCATAATAATTTCCGGGTTAACATAATTACTTTCTTTTAATTTTCGCGACGGGTAGATTACATAGCTTTTAGCACGGAATTATGAAAGCCAATTAACCTGAGTGGCGATTTCCAATAGGCAAAAATGCGAAAACGTGGACGCGCATCCCAATGAAGATATTATGCACTAACACTGTTACGGAATATGCAAGACACAGCTTTCTGTTTACACTTACAGAATAAAGCGGAATATTAAGTGAGTTGTGCGAGATACGTGCATTGGATGCATGAATGCATGCTATGAATTTGTTTAAGATATTCTTTGTAAAAGTTTAGATAGAACGTTTGGGACATTCGTGCCAATATAGACCTATATAAATATACAAAATGCAATCGCTTTCAAAGCGTTTCGTATTTCTACAATGACTTTCAACAGGATCGACATTAAGTTTTCGGTAGCCTAAGTCAGTCCATACATTTTTGACTTTTCTACCATCATATCGCTGCTGGTTGAATGACACAATGTTTAGGCCCTCAATTTCAGAAATAAAAATGCTTTCTCTAATAAACTTGTTGATGGCAACCTAATTTGAGTCTGCCCAGCATTTAGCTACAAGTTTTTATTTACAACTTGAATATTGATGCGATTTCATATTTATGTTTTCCTCAGAACTGTATCATGAGCGTATAGTTCACAAGAAAAACGTAGCATCTGCTGCACTAATTTGAATTTTATTGATAAAACGTTAACTTAACACCTCGGTCCGTTTGAGCGGTCAAAGAAACTGCAGCCATAAATCGCGATTGCCGCCGTAAGGTTATTACAATAATTTATAGTGCAGGGATGCGCAAGCGCGGATAGAGTCGTTGATAGACTCGTCAAACGACCGAACGATCCTAAAGCCGGAATAAATCATTGAGTTTTTATAAAGGCATCATCGCCTCCGCTGTCGCCGCGCCGCGTCGGCGACATCAAAGCGGAGCTTGTCTTTGTGGAGCCGCTTGCGCGCGCGCCTATGAAGGCTTCATTAAAAAGTTCAGCTTTGATCTGTCGTTCGGTTACGTGTTTGATTGCTTCGTATTATTGTATTTGACGTTTGGGTAATTGCTTGAATGTTTTTATAATGAGCTTTGGGTGTGTGACTATTATAGGTAACTAATTTTCATAAGTGTGTTAAAAGTTGTTTTTATTGAGGAGGGTGTTATGATTCACAAGTCCTTGGTCAAAAAAACACATTTCATTCTCAGGAAGCTTTTTGTAGCAGCTTCAAAGTTCGCATTTAAAATACCTACGCGTTGCGTGCACACTATTCAGAAGTCTGAATATCGTCTAAAGGCAGGCACACATTATTCCGAGAATGAGAACTTACTCATTGGTAGTAGAAAAAGGCCGTGCGGTCGGGCCGCGAGCGCTGGCCGCCTCGCCGCCGCCGATAGAGTCATTATGTTCCATTATTCTACACTGAATCTAAAACTTTTGGAGCGAACATTTAAAGAATCATCGAAAATACAGACAAACTTAATGGTCTGTGTCTTATTTTTCTAATAACAAGCTCTTCTAGCATTGAGTGTATTTTTAGGTAAAACTGCTGTAACGCGATTGATCCGAGAAAAAATCGCCTTCAAGAATACAATAGGTAGGGCCATAAACGGATGCTGAGCGTAGCGGACATAACACGACTCTCTCAAATAGATATATTTTATTCCAAAAATATGTATATTTCTGCAGATGCTAATATGAGTGCCTCTAACAAATTGAGTGCTTTAATTTTATTATTTGAAATATTTGAAGACTTAATTAGAATTTAATAAAGTTGTTCTAACAATAATTGTTGGAAAAAGTGGTAAAAGATAGATAAAGATGAAATCTTCTAATTACAGATGTAGGAACACATGTGTTACTAATTCTCTTTAGTGAGTGATCGCATAAGAATTGAATCTGATCAAGGTTTGTTGACACCTTTCCTCAGATGGATTTGAAACACACCATCGGCATCGTAGAGATAACTTTGTAAAATAAATGATGTTTGGATCAACGAGAGGTGCAGGTAAGCCGCGCCGTCTTGACTGGCAGGAGTTCTGCAATCAGTTGGTTGCACTGGTTGTGGAATTACTTGCGGGCTGGTTAATCATTTAAATATTGCCTACTCAAGAGAGCAAGAACTAAAGAGATAATCCCTGTGAAAGTAGAGTCAAATATTTTATTGTCAAGCTGTGAAGTAAAATTTGGTGCATCAAGCTTTCCCCAACCATTTACAAAACATTTATGACCCCTCAGCAGTACGTTTAGAAAAAACTAACAAAATATTGAAATAGAACTACGATATCCAAAAACTTTGAGCTCCGCAGTCGGATGGCTGATTAACTCGTCGAGCTGGGCGCGGCGCGGGCGCAGTGTGGTTTGCGGGGAGAGGCCGCTTGCCTCCAACCATAATGTATATCATTTTCTTCCTGCCTTAGCCCGTGGCATGCCTTTTTTACGCTTAATCTCAGCTCGGTTTGAAAACTTTTCGCGTATGACTTATTCAACAAAATATTATTATGTTCGTGTTTTGTTATTGTTTTTAACATTGTTCCATATGGAGTTTACTTGAGTTACCATTTTAACGCTTATTGTTTCTCGTTCGGTTACTAAGTAAGCTTGGTGCTACGAAGCTTGAAGAGATGCGAGAGAAAATTTAAGTCAATGACAAATATTTAATAAAGTTTCTCGAATAAATCGACTTTTAATTCGATTTTCAGTCGTTACCGGTCGTAAGAAGCCCGACAGTCCGACAACCACTCTTTCCAAGGGGTATCGTATTGCCCAGTAACTGGGTTGTAGAGGTCAGATAGGCAGTTGCTTCATGTAAAATACTGGTATTCCAGTGAGACTGGAAGCCGACTGGAAGACGAAAATGAGGAGATGATGATGATGAGACTTTCGAATAAAGACATAAGTATAGTCAGGTTTGCTAAGGTGTAATCATCTAATGCTGACATTTCTTTTCAAAACACTTTAACATTTTTCGGTCTTGAAATTAAAATGAAATTATGTAAGTTTAATAAATTCTCGACGACCTTGTGAAGGCCGCAGGAACCCGTTGGATGCGAGAAGCACAGAACCGGTCGAAGTGGAGGTGCTTGGAGGAGGCCTATGTCCAGCAGTGGATGTCTTTCGGATGAAATGAAGAATAAATTCTCTGAAACACCACAACAGTAATATTTCAATAGAACTGTGGGGAATGAAACGGGGTCATCACACCTTAGAAACGTCTTCATATTCCACAAACGGAATTAGTATACAAAATTATACCGTTGATTGTTCCAAAAGGATAAGGCCTACATTCATTGAGGGCTAATTAAAATACAATTGCGTTTAAATTGTCTATGCTTAAGTTGAGGCGCCATCCAAAAGGGGGGTGGGATGTGGGTGGACAGTACGTAGGTAGTTACGTAGGTAGGTAGGTACCATCCACACGTGTGCCGGATGTTATCCCTCGTCGAATTGATTATAATGTTATGTAAATTATTGCTTACTTTGATGGGTTTTTGTCGTTCACGAATCACGATTATTTTTTGTGGCAGTTAGTTTAATGTTGTTTTGCTTTGGATTAAGGTATAAAACAAAAAATCATCTACAAAATGTCAAGTAGATATTAATAAATGAAATAAAATAATTATTTTTATTATAAAAATTGTCAATTGAATGATAAATCGCACTCATTGTACAGTAGTAGGTACTTTGGTATGCTTTTGAGTAATTCGTGCTTCATAAAATCATAAGTCACTGAATGAATACATAATTCGGGGCTAATTACCATTCACACAGCAGTAAATTTAAAAGGGTACGACTCACGACTAATATGACAACATGCACTTGATGAAACCAAAAAACAAATATAGATAATGCCAATGAAGTTTCCAAATCTAGCACTAGAATTAATTAAATATACTACCTTCTGTGAGGAGCGCCTTGAACGGGTATTGCATTTCATGTGTCAACGCGGACTATTGTGTTCACAATGTTTTGGTATGTTTATGTTAATTTTGCGAGAATGATTTATTATTGCCAGGCTTATCTATAAATTATTAGGACATGAAATAAATGTGTGTCTACTTTAATAAATGCAAATTTTATTCGTAGTCAACCATTGTATCAATAATGAAAACGCATTGTTGGTTTGAACACAAAATGAAAACTTTGTCAAGTAGATACCTACTCCTATGAATAAGTAGGTATAGACCTTACTCTATACAAAAGAAACGTTTTTTTTTTTATAAAACGTTGTGGTAAGTATTAAATAAGTGTTCTTTTAGTGTTAAATAAGTGTAGGAATTTTTATTTAACATCATCTGCCTAGCCTTTTCCCAATTATGTTAGGGTCGGCTTCCAGTCTAACCGGATGCAGCTGAATACCAGTATTTTACATGGAGCGACTGCCTATCTGACCTCCACAACCCAGTTACTGGGTAATACGATACCCCTTGGTAAGACTTGTTGTCAGGCTTTCGGGCTTCTGACTACCCGTAACGACTGTCAAAGATCCACAAATGACAGCCGGGACCAACGGCTTAACGTGCTTTCCGAGGCACGGAGGGGTCTCGATATGTAAAGATGGTCACCCATCCACAGACCAACCGCGGCAAGCGTAGCTTAACCCGATCGATCGACCTGTGCGGCTGTTATTATTTAGCCACGGGCCCCTCAGGAATTTTTATTTAACACTTATTGAAATAAGGGTTTTTTGGCACCTTAATGTCAAATAATGGTGAAAATGACAGATTTTTATGACGGCGGTTATCAAATGACGGAACCGCTTTTCTAGAAAGCCCTTTAGCTTTAGCCCTTCTCGATCATTGTTGTAATGGTCTTAAAACCAGGCTCATGCAGATACACATTACACAACACGCGTTAAATTGGAAATATGACTTCGTGGCAAATATTCCGCGAAGTCATTACAAGGACGGCGAAGCCTGAAGGCTATTAAAACTGTTGCGGAAGAAATTATGCATCATAATATTACGAGGGCAATAGCATGTTCCAATATCTTGAAGCTCAGTAAGTAGTTTACTGACAGAAAAGTAATTGCAGTACATTTTTCCATACTTATAACGTAACATCTACATGATTATGTTAGGAAGTTTTGTAAATTGATTTTGGTTTCTCTATGCTGTATTTACTTAAATAAATAACGACTTAGGTAGATACATTTACACGTTACAACAACAACTTAACTGGGGAAATATGGGTTTACTAGGTATAGCCTACACCTCTGCCGAACACTTCATTCATTCACATTGTTATTAAAACTAATTGCCGATTTCCAAAAAGCTGATCTGTTAATGTGCTATAAAATCCCATTATTATATGACTTTGTTTTATAGAAATAGCGTCAGCCAATCAAAACACTTGACAAGAAAAGGCTTTACCTAAGTTTTGTCGATTTAAGGTTTATTGAAAGTTTTATTCGAAAAGTCTCTAAAAGTTTTCCAATACAATAACAAACAAAATGGACTAAATACACAGCTCTCCACCGCAATTTCCAGTCCCGTGCAACTATAAATACGCTCGTACTTTCTTACCTGATCTTTTCTTACAAAAACAGGGTGTAGAACAAAAAGCAGGCGCGAGCCAGCGACAGCGAGTATAACAACTCCATTGGCGCGAACGTGTTCACGTTCTAAAGTCGCCGCAATTGCCACCTTATCGTGAGACGTGTAGGAAAAAAATAACAGATAAAATTTTCTCATTAACGTAGCTTTCTAATTAATGCTTTGGTTTCAGAAGGTTCGGTGAACTTGGGGCGTTGGAAGTCCATCTCTATTTCTCTTGTGAAAATATGTTTCGAATAATAGCCGAAACTAACGGGATTTGGTCATCAAACGCTACGTGTTACAATTTGATGATTCTGTTGCTTCGCACAGTTCTATAAACCTGTCTGCAGGGTAATTGCGTTACTTACAGTAGCAATGGCTTTATTTAACAACATTAACTGCGTTATTTAAGTTGTTGAGCAGACAAATGTTTCGAATATATGAAGCAATGAATTACCAATATCCTTCAAAATGATTCAGATTGACAATTAGGGTGCAGGATGAGACTGGAAAAGGAGCGTGAAGATTGGCACAAGCAAAGAGAGGTATTCGCAAAGCTTACAGCTGCCATTCTAAGGTCATTGAAAAAATTTTCACTACTGATCTTTTTTTGGTATTTTAAAACGTGGATAAGTATAAAATTTGTATTTTGGGAAAATTGGACATAAAAATATCGACCCAATTTACCCAAAATGTCTGGCATAAACTCATCTACATAATATTATGTAACTAGATGTTATTTTGAACTTTTCCACTTGCATTTTTTCTCACAACCGCAATATCTTCGTAACCATACATTATAGTCAATACCTAGGTGATGTAGTAGCTGCTAGGTGTCCTGTAACAGCTTCATCGGCGCTAACGAGCGAATACCAGTTCTATATCGCCATCTTATCTACATAGACACAGTGAGAGCCAAAATGGAAAAAAGACATACAAGACTGAAGATATATTTTTTCCATTTAGTTGGAAAGATTATCATTAATGCAAGATGCAGTTGTTGTATCTAGGTGTGGGCTGGTATTTAAGAGGAGGTGAATGATAATAATTTCGATATTTGCTGCCTTGACATTACGTCGATCATTATCTGGAGGATAAAATAAAATAGCACACGACTATATTAGTCAATTTCAGTAATCTAGAGCCAAAGCTCGAGGAAGCAAAAATGTCAAATAATCGAACTATTTATTATTGATTTGTCCTCTTGGAATTTCTTGTTTTAACATAACTATTGACGCTTTTAAAGTGAACGTCTTTCTACATCGTTCTCACATGTATAATGATAAATGTAGATAAGTAATATTTTGTAACAGTAAATGCTTTGAGTTTGAGTTGGATAAAATTTTATCTTATGACACACGGCAATACTTTAGCTTCCCATAAGTGAGAGTTTTCGGTATCGGATTAGTGGTTCTCTAGATACAATCTCACAAATTTTAACTCTTTATAATATTAGTTCAGATTTGTCAATGTCGATCGTGCTAAGTACTTAACTAGTCATTAATTTTTTTTTGACTGTGTAGCTAGCTGTCTGTTTCTTTTAAGCAAGTTAGTATAAACTATAAATGGTCCGGTCACATTAGGTACCTACATATATCTAGTTAGTATGTTTTGAATTACCTGCTAGGTGTCCGTGTCCCAGGTAACAACTTCATTATCGTTAACGAGAGGAGATCAAGACCAGTTCTAGGACTTCCAATTACTGAGAAAAAAAGATAAAAAGTTATAAATTCCAAAGAGAATAAAAATGGTTTTAAGTAATAAACTACAGAGTAAGTAGACTCATATTATTATGAAAATACTTAGCATAAATATTTTTAAAATAATATCAAATAAACAGCTTGTATCAGAAAAGAGTAACCTAACATAAAGTTGGATAAGATAGAGATTAAAACAGAAGAAGAACTAGCTGGGGATCGAGGACGGGGTGGGGGGAGGAGTGGGGGGGCTCAGGGTATCAGACCTGAATAAATCGAAAGGTGTGGTCGTATTTAAGGGTGTGGCACAGACCATCAAACTGAACAACTTTCTCCATGGGACCAACATCGTAATCGCATAAAAATAATCAGCCGTCCATATTATGTTTATCAAGTCGAGTGTGTATTGGAGATTGTGTGGAACAGTTTGGTTCGGTTAAGTGGTATTTTCGCGATTACAATGTAGTATATAATAAAAGAAAAAAAAAGTTGTTTTATTTTAGGTGCGCTACTTGAAAATTAATCTAGCAATAGCCAGTGCTAATACTAGATTCCACTAATAAAATATTTACTTAATATAACAACTTTAGATCATGATTCAAAAGGCATAGATAAGAATATTCCGGCCATAGTCTAAAGGTGCTCCCTCACCGGGAGCATTCACGTGTACTGTAACATTATAGATTCGACTTTGAGCATTACATTACAATACTACCTCCCTGACTACTAAGCAGGCGGGGGGAAGTGGAGCGCATTGATGTTACAAGTTGTATCAAGATATTACACATTGTATCATTACAAGGTGCGCATTGTAATGCTCGGTTGTCCTCCTTCACTGATGTAATGCTCAAATCTGTAACGTTACATTACACGCGAATGCTCACGGTGAGGGAGCACCTTAACACTAAAAATGAGAAACGTTAAAAGTTGTGGTTTTTCTAAAAGTTTAAATTTATTTTCAGAGCATAAGAACAACTTCCTTAACGGCTGAGCGATAAATGACGACAAAACAAAACAACTTTTATGTTGGTCGATAAAATGACAATTTCATAGTGGCTTTATTTAATGATATGGTTAAATTAGTAACCAAGTCGAATTTCGAGTTCTGTGGCCTTACATATAAAGTGCTTTCTTACCTAAAGGGTATATCGAGCTGCCTATAAAAGATACAGTATAATAAGTTTCATTGCCGACTATAATATAAGTTGATAGCTTAATCACTTTATACCAGTAAATGGGTAGGATGCCTTTTAAAACTTGCAACCCTTTATTCTGTGTTGCCATGCTAAGAAATTGCTGCATCTCGCGGTAGAATTACAAAAGAAGTAGCGAAGGATTTTTTATCTCCCATAATATTTTCAAAAGAAAAGAAATGAAGTGCAAATAATAAAATATCAATAAAATGTCATGTTTTTTCCTCCATAGTGTACTGCGGTTCTGCTAATTGGATGTGTATTTTATGAAGTCGTTGATGTCTTTTATATAGAAAATTAATATTAAATATTTTCAGCCTTTTTTTTTTACTGAAAATGTATATACATATTCTTGGATAGTGCGGGTACCAACATCTAACATACTTCACACAGTTTTTTTGAATTTGGCAACTTTGTATCTTAGTAGACCATTTAAACGTTTTCGTAATTTTTATGTTTTTGGCTTGCAGTAAACTCTATTGCAACATCTGAGGAGCAATTCTCGTAATTTTAAGAACGATCTCAGTCTCAATTTGTCAAAAATACCTCTAATTTCAATACATTTTGACAAGTTTTTGACATTTGTTTGTCGCCGAGATCAGACTGCGACTAGATTTTGAACTCACCTGTATACATACATTCTATGCTAATAAACATTTTCTATTTCTAAACTATTCTATTAAACAATAATCTCCACATCCCTCTTATGTTCAAATATGTCTTTGATAGAAAACTTAAAATCAAAGTACACACTTTCTAAATGTGTTGATAGCTACCATTAAAACTTTGAACTGCCTTTATAATGAATGATAGAGAAACTTCATTAGCAGTAAACGTCAAGTCATTGAATAGCTTCTAAAGAGAACCGATTAAACACTTGAGCTAGCACATAGCCTTTTATGAATTAATCCGACTTATAGATTCCTAAAACTATTGCGCAAAGTAAGCTAGATAGGCCAAGTGGTTTTTGTAGCAAATAGCAAACCTAATGATGAGTTACATTTGTGTCATATTTTTCTTATTTTCAACTCTTCATTACTTGTTGACAGGCCTATATTGTCCTCTCATACCTAAGACATTGTAATTATTTTTAAAAGTGTAACTGTGGAGTTTTTTGCCGGCTCTTCTCCAAATGAAATAACTAAGTAATTGGAAATCGCTTCTGAAGGTTCGTAAGTGCCCATGTAGGTTTGTGTGAAATAAAATAAATATTTTGATTGATTTGCATAAAAAAAATTGTGAAAGGACGCTACAATTTTGCCAATATTAGGTAGGTCTATTACCAAAGTTACCACCAAACCAATACCATCAATTGTCTTCAAACAGCAATTGGCAAACTGAAAATGTCATGAGGATTGAAATTGAGAGAGGAAAAAAAGCTGATAAACAAAACCTCATCATTTTGGATGATTAGCTATCAAGCTAATCTTTTTCACCTCTACTCTACTCTATTTTTGACATCTGCATCGGAAACCCAACTAGGAACATAAAATATGGGATCTTCAAACACGCCATTAAATTCTTCTAGTTTACGATGCAGAGCGACAATGTCTGGTCGATAAAGGCAAACGTATTTAAAGTAATATCCTGCATGTGTATTGTATTCGTTTTATAAGTCTCGGTAACGCCGCAACCTTAGTGCCATGGTAGCATCTGTATACGTCTTCGGGTTGCTCAGGCGCAGGTTGGCAATCTTGGGATGATTTTAAAGATTTTTTAAATTCTGTTTTGAATGGTTAATATTGAAGTAGGTACAACGAGTTTTAAAATGAAACAATATTTACAAAAAATTGTTTCAAGATAAGTTTTGCATTTTACCACAGTTTAATTAATTAATATGTATCCTCCTGTCCTTATCTCTGTCCATTATTGTGTGGTCAGTGCAGCATGTCTTTTTCTCCAATGAACTTCAAATAAAACTTTTGAAAGTTTTATTTGATGTTAATTTTTAATTAAAGGTCTGAAAGCCATTTTCAGTAACTAGAAAGGTATAAAATCTAGTCAAAAAACTTGTTAAAATGTAGGGAAATCATAGGCATTTTTGAAAAATTTAGACTGAGATCAGACTGTAAACGTTCTTAAAATTACGAGAATTGGTTTTGTTCAAATGTTTACGATACCTGCCCATGATCCTCTCGCATCCAGCTGCGATATCTTCATTTGGCGGTCGGCAGGTGTCACGTGGTCTCACTCCACCCATCCCTCTCGCACTCATACCAACCCCTATTAATCTATCTTTTTCTTTTGTGCTTGGCTCTGTAGGAAAGCTTTAGTAAGGTTTGTAAGTTTTTTTTTTTGGAGGCTTTATTTATTTCTGTCGAGTTCCTGCAGTTACAAATAAATATGTTTATTTCTTCGTCTTCATCTTGAGGTAGAAAGTTTATTTGTATGTTGTAGGTTTTTATTAGATACCTGGAGATGATTTTGAGATTGTGAGTTGCATTTTTAATTGTTACGAAAAATTGTCTTTTATCGTGCTGAATAAGTTCATAGTGAGGATTTGGTTTCTGAGTGTCTTGTTTAAACTCATAGATCCGGGGGCCTAAAAATACAACTTTGGCAGAATTATAAAACAATTCATATCACGCAATTTCATCTGTATGACAGTTTTGTATGGAGATTCGTAAAATGCTATAGGTACACCTCTGCCTAACCCTTCAGGGATATATAGGTGTGAAACTGTCAAACAGATGAATTGCGTGATATGAATTGCTTTATAATTCTGCCAGTGGCCTTTTTAGGCCTGATAATGCAAATTTATCGTTTTAAGAAAGAAGATGAGTGCCAATTCCCGTTATTAAAAACGTTCAAAATCTAGTCGCAATGTCATCTCAGTGACAATCAATGTCAAAAACTTGTCAAAAATGTAGGGAAATTATAGGTATTTTTGACAGATTGAGACTGAGACTGATACCACAGATAATATAATACTCTAGCTGATACTGACTGACAGACTCAGACTGTGAACGATCTTATATTACAAGAATTGTCCCTCTGAACTAACTTTATAGATAAGTAAGTAAGTGCTAGAACCAACAAAATGAAATAAAAAATGTTAAAATGTAGCAGCTGTTACGGTAGCAAGCAAACATAGCGATCATGTCATTGTGATTAGTCAAATAACTACTAACGTCAACTTAACTAACATAAAAAATAAATACAGATTAGCGACTTACTGAGAAAAACAAAGAAATGCTCCCGAAACGGGAGCTGTCAACCTGAATAAGTAAAGAAACCTTTTTACACATACAACCGACTTAGACGTTGGATTTTGAACCCTTTATCTTCGATGCTAAGTGTAGTTTTGTATTTCTTTGGGTGGTAAAGTAATTTTTGTGGAGGTATAAGTTTAGTTTACACAGTACTGTGTAAATATTTGTGAAGTGGGAGTCAAACAGTAGAGTAATCTTAATAATGTTGAAACTGGCGGATTATCTTATTCATCTTGAGCCGGAAATAACTTGATCTAGGCATTGTTTGTGTTGAATGTGAATCGCTTTTACAAGTGTTTTAATTTTGAGTGTGAGTAAGGCTCATCGTTATTCCTTACTAGATGGTAGGTTTGGAAAAGCAAAGATCGATTAGCCCAATGGATATTATAAGTAATATACTTATAATATCATTGGTTCTTCAGAGCCTTTTCCCAACGATGTAGTGGTCCGTTTTCAGTTTAACCGGTTGCAGCTGAATACCTACCAGTATTTTACATGCAGCAACTGCCTATCTGACCTCCACAACCCAGAATACGATATCCCTTGGTAAGACTGGTTGTCAGACTGTTTGGGCTTCTGTCAAAGATCTACGAATACCAGCCAGGATCAACGGCTTAGCGTGCTTTCCGAGACACGGAGGGATCTGATATGTAATGGATGGTCACCCATCCACGTACTGACCGCGGCAAGCATAGCTTAACCCTCGATCGACCAGCATACCTACCACGAGCTCTTAACGCGATCCACTTTAGGACCTAAACTGAACTGTTCTTCTAATTCGTACCAAGACGTCAGTTTAACGATTCAGTTTAGGCTGTGCCATCTGACAGCGATTATCCCAAACTGAGTCGCAAGTTTTGGTTTCATTCATTTCATTTTGTACTGTCATTGGTACCATGACGTCCTTATAGCAGCTCAGCTGAATCGCTAACTGTCAAAATAAGCGATTCAATAAAAGTTACTATTTCTCTAACAAAAAGTGAAACGTTTGGTGAATTATTGACGAAAATAAAGTTTTTTAGTGGAATTTTACAAAAAACCAATGTAAGTGTACTTTAATCTTTCTTTTAAAGTGTAAAATACCTATTTTACATGCCTTAAACCGCATTTGTTTTTCTTTAACAGATGTCCTTTTTCGACTAGAATGCAACAAAAAAAGCACTTGCAAATTATTGTCATAATCTCGAGGCAAGTTGTACATTTATTCACTTTCTTAATAGATTTATCTATAGACTTCTCGAAAGAATTATTTAGTTTCAGTACATATACAAATTATACAATGTTTAATACTTTCGGCATTCCTTGAAATCAAAAGTTCAAAACAGAAACATTGTTTTATTAGGTCGAAATAAAAATATTGTTTTCGTATAATAAATAGCAAAAGGTAAATAAATATCTACTTTGACTAAGAATTATTTTAACAATAGTTACCGACTTACCGTATTAATCTTTAGAGTGTCTGTTTTACTATAAAGTAATGATATTGAGTTATGAACAAATAAAATGTTACTTGCGTGTACGTGAACGTGTCTCTAACACTAAAATGTGCGCGAAACAAACTTATTTGATAATAATAGTGTTGTCTCTTTTTCACCAGAAACGTTTCAAACGCGGTTCAGCAACGAATTGCGATCTTTCATTCACTTTCAACGATCCAAATGCCGCTGAGCGTATTGGACGTCATGGTACGACTGTAAGCGATGCAGTTTAAGAACCTAAACTGAAATGTCTTGCTTTTGAATCGTTTTTAAATAGTTCATGGTAGGTCTCCAGGGGGCCTAAAAAGGCCACTTTGGCAGAATCATAAAACAATTCATATCAAGCAATACATCTGTTTGACAGTTTCACAACTATATGGGATATATAGTTAGTGAAGGGTTAGGCAGAGGTGTAGGTACCTATAGCATTTTACGAATCTCCATACAAAACTGTCATACGGATGAAATTGCGTGATATGAATTGTTTTATGATTCTGTCAAAGTGGCCTTTTTAGGCCCCCAGTGCGGCTGTTATTATTTATGTTACATAGGATGAAAATGATGGAATCTGTAATTTGTGACTGAGTTAGTGATATGATTTTCTTCGTCTATCAAGATTCGCTTACATTGATTCTGAACGAAATGAACGCAATGTTGAAGAGATCATGGGATTTTTTGTTGAACTTGTAGGTAGTTAATTAATATAACTGATACTTTAATGAATAATTAATGAATAATTGAGGATAAATCATATCACTGACACTAGACAAGTTTATTAACTTTTTATGCACTTCAAGATCCAAATAAAACTTATTAGCATAGTTGCCTTACCTAGAACATACCGGCACCAAATACCATAAAAAAAAAAAAAAAAACATCAATTCGAATATTTAAATAAGATTTAAAATCTTTATATTTGTGACAAATACAAAAAAAGAACATCCACGTCAACCAATAAATTGATAGGACAAAAAAGCATGGCCGCAATCTGAACCATTCCTAAAATAAAGAACAAATTGCTTTTTTTGAGTGGCCATAACCGTACGATGGCCAGGTGATTAATCATGGAGTAAGGCTTATCATCACACAGTATCGGGAATAGAAACATGAGTGTAAGATACTTTTTTGTTTTGTTTACTTCACCTGCCGCGCAGGCGCTATTGAACTTTCAAGGCGGTTCTTGAAAGATCAACCTACAATTATTACAGAACCTTTAGAAAAGAATAGGTAATTGTTTAAGTATTTACAAGTTGCAAAAGATCTAAGTTTACTAGTGCTAGGAACAACGATTTCTTAAATATTTTTTTTGTACCTCAAGAGGTATAAATGATAAATGATTTTTATTTTGTAAGTAGGTTTGCACAAACACTTTTACACGTCAATCATATTTTTTATAAAACTAGATGAGGTCGGCGTTTCCTATCTGACTACTCTGAGAAGAAAGGCCGAAACAAACTCAGAGGTCACAGTCTCTTTTAAAGTCCAGACATAATCTTGGTCAGGTTATATGAAGACCATGTAGATCGATGTCTGAGAAGGTCTTTTGAGGAAAGAACCACACAGATTGAGAGGACCTGTCCAGTCAGTGCACGCAAAATACGGAACCCTTTTAGGATCATTTCGTTGTCCGTCCGTCCGTCGCTCTGTCTGTCTGTCAGTCTGTCAAAACCCTTTGTCTAATTTGAACACTACATATAAAAAAACACGCTTGTATGGGAAACCCCTTTAATTTTTAAATTTATTGTATTTTTATTACTTTTTGTTACATTATATAATATATTATATACTATATAATATATTACGGTTCATGAGATACAGCCCGCTGACAGACAGGGCGACTGACGGACAGCGCTAGGTAATAGGGTTCCGTTAGCAGTGGCACCCTTTGGGTACGGGACCCTAAAAACTGGCAAATGAAATTAAATACATTAGACAAGTGAGTAAATGTTATAGTTAGATGATTCTCACCAATTCTGGTCAACCTTTCGAACATTTTCAAAATGATTTAGGTACTATGTACCTACTTACTTCTATAGTTTAACACTGTGAACTTATCAAGTGCATATAATTGAGATAAAAATTCTACAAAGGCAGCTGCTTCTCGTAAAGAAAGGTTAATACATATACATAATTTCTCTGTTTTGCTTATTACTCAAGCAAGCATTTGGAACGAGTGGGCGTTGCGCAGACGCCCATTGTACGACCAGACACATTGTCATCCGCGAACAATGTTACTTCTTAATTGAGATGAACATCCACGTCGGGTTAGTGAACTGGCCTGTGTTTACAATGTAATGCATCATAAGAAGCATATGAGTAAGAATAATTATGGTTACGAGCTACGATAGTTTGATCCACAGAACAGATATGTTCTGTGGTTTGATCAATGAAGCTGTTCCTCGTTTTTCGTGCCAAATGGAGTAATTTTTTTCATCGTAGGTACCGGTACGTATGCCCAAAATGGATGGAAGCGGGCAACGCAAGTCGTTATGGCAACTCTTGAGGAGGCAAACTTCTGGTGTGAACGTCTCTATTGGTTGATCCGATGACACCTAACGATGCCCAAAAGTCGGCACACTAGAGGGCAAGCCAAGATTGACGATGAAATAGGTAAATTCTACGTTACACTACTTACCCAAAAAAAAAACCACTGCTTTGACACTACACAAGATCTGAATGTTGGCCGATTGCAACGTGTAGACATGCCATGGTGTAACTGTAGACTAACGGCCGAACCCAATAATTTATTGATAGATGCCGCACTGATGGTAGCCACTTAGCCAGTAGGTACAAATTATAACTGCCAGTTTAATAAATAATCGTACAGATCGCTACTGATATAGATTATTGGGACGTTAAAACCAGATATAGTTAGTTAGGTTTTTCTACCTCCAGTATTCCAAGACTTATGATAGATAGGTAATTGGGTTTGGCCGTAAGGCGAGAATAAGGCTTTCGGTGCTATTACCTACTGTCATTATTACCTGCCGATTTATTTTGTAAAAATCACTTTAGCTTATCTTTTAAGGTGAGAATTTTACAGAAACAAAAATGCTGGTGTGATGCGACCAATTTCTTCGTAGCAACGAATTCGGAGTAGGTAGAAAGAACATAATTATAGCCACTCGCCAGCAATTTGTGTTCAGTCAGCGAGATTTCGCCTTTCTTGGTGACTACGAAAATAGCACCTTCATGATAGGCAGGCAAGTTTACTATACTAGACAGTTGGCATTTTCCTTCTCGACATTTACGATCAGCGCTAGGTTATAAAAACTAATTACTAGCTTTTAAATTATTTGGAGCCGTGGTGGCCCAGTGGTCCGGCTTACGAGTTTGTAGGTCGTGCATTCGAACCCAGACAGGCACTTTACATTGTGTAAATAACTTGTAGACATACGAAATGTAGCTCACTGAAAAGAAAAGAGAGATACAGCTCTTTTGATCAAAAGAGCTGTATCACTCTTTTAGCTCTTTAGCTCACCGAATAACTCTTTTAACTCTTGAGCTCAATTGATTTACTTACGAGCTACAGATCAAATTGAGCCGCACTACTTTACGCAACTCAAACGATACAACTAGCTCAGTGGCTCTATGAAATCTTTGAAGTTCTTTAAGTAGTTCATTTAACTTAGTTGCGAGCTATAGATAAAATTAGATTCATTGGGTTGTTTTGTTCTTATTACAAAAAATAAAATTATGAAAGCCAATGATTTTCCTTCATACTTGAACAGGCTTAGGACTGTCAATCTAGATGAATAAATATTTGCGTTTCGTCGGCAAACCTAGTAACTGAAACTCGCAAAGCCACAGGCACAGAGTATAGAGTCAATGAGCCGTTGAGCTAAATGAACTAGTGAGCTATTCCGTGAACGACTGAGCGACTGAGAGCTAGATTGTAATTAAAGAGCTAGTTCAATTTTATCTCTCATTCGCGAGCTACCCATGTCTAATAACTTGTCGCTAGTAGCTCTCAAAACGGTAAAGGAAAACATCGTGAGGATACCGGCATGTCGTAGAACTAAAAAATCGAAGACATCATGTGACATGTAGCAACCCGCACTGGGCCGCGTGGTGGATTTCGGTCTAAATTAGGCCGTAATCCACCCACTCTGAAAGAGAGAGCCAGTGTCTCAGCAGTGGGGATATTATAGGCTGAATATGCATATTCTATGGTTTTAGTGGCAATGGGCCGGCCATATTAGCCGTAGAACCGATAAATAGCCGTTGGGGTAGACGTGTTCTTGAGTGGAGACCGCGAATCGGTAAACGTAAAGAAGGTAGGACCCCTCAGGCTAGGTGGTGTGACGATCTCCGCAGGAAGGCTGGTAGCAGCTGGATGAGAGTTGCCGAAAATCGAGTTGAATGGCGTGCAATAGGACAGGCCTATGTCCAGCAGTGGATTGCTATAGGCTGATGATGTGGTTTTACTTCGCCTGCAATTTACAGTTTAGGAGCGCCAACCCCGATAGTCCGACATTTCGAACCGTTAACTAAGTAAATCAGTCAAGTATACGCCCTTACCAGCATTCGTTTAAGATCGTCCAAATAAATTGAGTTCTTAACGTTTACTTATCTAACACAATAATTTATGGTGCATACGGTTTTCGAGCCAATAAAATATTCATAAGGTGATAAAATCTTACGGAGAAGCGGTGTAAAAAATAAAACGTTCTGTGTCATATTGCTTTAACTGGCTGTTTAAGGCACCCGGTAAATTGGGTTTGTTTTTCGGTGTAAAAAGTCGCACAACTGCATATTTATGCATGCAGTATGTATGTTTTGGTCTCGGTTTTCCTTGATAAGTGTCCACGCTGCTGCGTTTATCACGTTACATTTTTGGTAATAACTACTGTATGAAGATGTTGAAAGTGACACGCTTCTTGGACATTCCCTTCGACAAAAATGGTAGACATATAAGTTTTTTAAATCCAAAAGATGATGAGTCGGTCCATTTTTGTTCTGTTCAACTTTTGAACGATATTTTAGCAGGGTCGGTCCCATTTTTGTTTAATTAAAGTAGGTACCAATGATGGAGCTGAACTGAAACCATGATAAACCGAAAACGGAAGTCTTTCATAAAAAAAATAGCAATTTTGGTATTACACATCGTGCCTAGGCCATATAAAAATTGAGCAAACAATATTTTTTTCATAACACGTCGTTGGTCCCTTTATTTACCTATTAAGTGAGCCGTAAAACAGCTAGATAATTAATATTAACGACGATGACAGTTCCAATAAATAAAGAGTGTGTAATAATTCAAAGCACGAGCACCTTCGAGCTGACATTCAGCTGACAGGAAGAATTTATTGAAATAATTTAGTCTTATGAAATATAATCTATATATTTTTCATCAAAAACAAGGATGATATTTTCTAAAAATACCTACACGAAGTTTTAATAATCTGTGTAAGCTTAAATGCGTGGTTGCAATTTGAACCCATGCATGGTTGGTTAATAATTCTAGTTTTGAAACCTATGAACTTTAAATAAATTGCTAATAATGAATTTATTAGCAATAATACTACCTACTATGTCCCCGATTCTCGAGATGAATTCAAACCGAGCTGCCAACAGGAAATAAAAGTCGTGAGAATAATATAAATTAAGAGGTACAGCTTCGTCCCAACCGAGCCGAGCCTTCGATAATTGAGACGTCAATTTTTTCTAAGCAGACCGGCCCGGTCCGCTTTTTGAATATTTATAACGTGAGCGGACCGTAATTTAAGTTTACCTCTTGTTATCTCTGTTCCTTTATCTAACTCGGTTTATTTCGACCTTCATATACTTGTATTAAGTGGGCTTTATAATGGGCTAAGTTCTCGGCTTAGAGGTAAAATAATAACAGTTTTTCGAAAGGTACTTAATTTTCTACTTTTCTAAGGTAATCACTGTTTCATAAAGCTAGTTTTACTGAAGTTATTTTGTCATGAAATTCAGCTTATGATTAGACCATACGAGTAGAACCTGTACCTTCACAAGAAAAACTAGTAAGCCAGCCAAAAATAATCAGGCTAGAATTTGGATGTCGATCATTATTTGAAACATTACACCTACACCTAGATTATTTTCAGCCGATTAATCCCGTTTCACACACCACGTGGCGTGCTCAGGTATAAAAGGTTCCACGGATCGACATTTCAATAGATTTTTTCTTGCATCTATCATTCAGTCTTTCCCTATTAAATCTTTGAATAGATGACATTTACTATGAAAAAATCCTTTTACAAGTCACGTGTACAATTTAAACGTCAATCACACTTTCTGTAAAGGTAATGGTGGGTTTTGTTATAATTCCATGGGTTTTGTTCCCAGTCACAGTGCGTCCTTTCATAGGTTCTCTGCATGTCTCGGGAGTTGTAAATCCCATGCTTTGTGCTACAAATGATCCGTTAAATTATTGCTGCTTCTTTATGTGAACGCATTCATTTGCACTTTAGATTCTGCTGCTATAGTCTATAATGCTACAGATTATTAGGTTGTTAATTTTCATGAAGTTGCCTTTTGTTTCTTCATGGTGGGTAGTTCCTGCTCCAGTAGTTTGAAGTTTCGGTATGGTTTCTAATGTACAGGAAACAGAGAACCTTATTGGACAGGAAGGTAGAGGACTTTTATCTTATTATGTAGGTTAGCCTAGTGCACCTAGTGTACCTACCTGTTGCTTGTTCTCTCTAAAGTCTTTACCATTCTGGCATGTAGGTAGGAAGTAGAATTCATTCATCAATCAATGTAGTACGGAGTGTTTTGATTCCTACATGGTCCATTTCGTATACCTACCCATGCCATAGTAACCTAAACCTAATAAAATAATTGTATTGAATCAATAATATTATTATTGAACTGCCGCGTTGGTCTCGTGCTCGCAAGCGCGACTGTTTAGCGTGGGATCCCGGGTTCGATCTCGGGTCGGGCAATCCATTAGGAATTTTTTTGTATCAACCCGGAGTTTGAAAGTTGGTGGTGTGATACCCCGTGCCTCGGAAAGCACGTAAGCCGTTGGTTCTGCGCCTGATCTTTTTCCGGCCATGTCGGATTGCCGTCCCATCGGACTATGAGAGAGGGAAGAGGGAGTGCATCTGTGTCTTCGCGCACATTACTGCTGCACTATAATATCTCCCACGTCGAAGCGAAGGCTAGTCTCCGTTGAGATTGGCCGCCATTGGCCGAAAAACGGTCCGGAGGACTTTATTATTAGTGATTCAATTAATGTTTATAAAAGCACGCAAAATACGCGCATTGACGTGGAGTTGCGGACAACAGCCCGTATTACCTATTACCTAATGTTTAGGTATAATTAGAAATTTCACTGGCACAAGTAACGATAGGCCATAAAGTCAGTAACTATGATTACTACCTACCTGTCACGTCACGATTAGGTACCTACCTTACAGTTGAATGACAGCGGATACCATGGGTAGCAACTTATATTTTTGCCTTTGGGTCCCCAATCAATCAACTTCGCCTATCGCAGTCTACTTCGGTGCATAGGCGAGGCGCGCGGCGGCGGTTTTATGATAATATAGGTAGGTAAAACTGGTGGTAAAACGAATAAAATCACAAATGTACCTACAATATGCAGTAGGTAGATCATATTTTTGATGTACTTACTTTTTTGTTACACTATTTTGTGTCCCACTGCTGGGCATAGGCTTATTTATGTACTAACTTACATAATTATTTACTAGCTGTTGCACGCGACTTCGTCTGCGATCAAGACAAAAGACCCGTGGCGCCATCTATTATCATAATAACGTTATTGTTGTTTACCTCGGGAACAACACTTTTTTTCGGGATGAAACTTAGAGCATTTAGCCTAGGATGAAAGGACCATAAGTCTGTTTCTGTACACTTGACAACGTACTTATATGCAAAATTTCAGGATGATGGGTTCAGTGGTTTAGGCGTGTAAAGGTAACAAACAAACAAACTTACTTTCGCATTTATAATATTAGTTAAGATAGGATAACCAGGGTACAATAACATGTCTGAGACCAGTGGGTAACGCCATCTAGCAGGTATTTTATGAACTAAATGCGGTAGGTTATAGGTAGTGCAATAAATACACTGAAGGAATGCAGAAAGAAATACAACTTTCTAAATATTCCTAGAAGTAAGTTATTTGGTATCATGGCGAAAAATTGTTTTTTTGTATTGCTTCGTTATCTTTTCGTGATCGATCCATATATTCCATATATTATAATGTGTGTAGATTAGCTATACTAACCATAAACAAATTTAATAACAAAGACAAAATGAATGCATCATTAATCTACGTCTTCCTACGTCAAGTGACAAGTTGTTATGTCAAGATTTTGACAGTTTCCTTTTTATTTATCTCGTAATTAGCAAATAGAAAGTGAATTGCGAGTTTAAAATAAAATATAAAGAATAATTAATGGTTAAAAATCTCTCAAAATATATTAGAAATACGGATCAACAAGTGATTCTACCGTTTTTGACTTGGGTTCAGAGGTATGTATGTTATCATGTTACCCACTTACTTTTACTCTTTGGCCTAAAATTATTGAATACTAAACTTATTCACTTCATCAGTAATGCATGTTATTTATTGCTGATCGCCCATATTGTAGCAATTTTTTTTCTCCGTTTTATTGTTCCAATGTTTATTTAAATCGGGATTTCTCGTTCCTTACGTCGTTATTATTAAATCATCCACTGAGAGTGCAGAGCTGGATTTATAATTCATGCGACTACTGCCCCGTTTATTATTAATTGGATGTCCCTATTCAACGTAACAGTTAGTTTATTTGGCATCATTTGTCTCTGTGTCCTCTAACTTTGACATTATACTAAAGGTTATTATTAAATTCTCATTTTTATTATAGTTAAAACTTTCACTTGCAGATAATTAGAATGCCGTTGCTTTAACAAATTGACGGAAACATTGGGTGAAATCAGACAAACAATAACAAAGATATGAGTGCTGGTGAGCCAGAGATAATGAACAACTTACCACCCGGAGTCAACATAGACAACAACTTGTTGCCTGGAGGTCCCATAATAAATCCAGTAATGAATAGAAATAGGAATATTGTTCAAAGCCCTCTGTTTAATATGAGAGAGAGGTTATTTCATGCATTGTTTTTTAAATTTGCATTGGCTTATGCTCGGACGTTTCCGAGGCCTGTGCGGAGATTCTTTGAGTTCCTTGTGTTGTTGAAAGCGCTGGTTGCGTTTTTTGTCCTCGCATATATACACATAGCATTTTCAAGATCTCCTACAACATGCTTGAACCATGTGAAGGACTCATGGCCTAGGGATGGCATTTTGAGGGTTGAGATAATGAGGAACCCAACACAGGACTATACTATTGAACAGAGTTATGCCAAGGAGAGGAAACTGAAAAAGGATAAAGAAGAGCTCAATTCTATGTTAGGAATGTTAGCCACTGAAGGGTAAGACATTGTTTAGAATGATTATAATTTATTATAGTATTGTACACTGGACAATGACAAGCATTTCCTTTATATAAACTGGTTATGTAGCCTTCATAGAGAATTCTGCTTAAAATAGAAAATGTCTGAACACACACTTTAAATGAGTGTTGAAGTAAGTAATGAACCGGATTTAATTTATTTATATTGATATTAGATCTGATTAAGATATATCGGATTACTTGTAAATACATTGTGTGAATATTTTTTATCAAAATGCTGTTATTGTTATCAAATTCCTAATCTTAACATCAAAATAAACATGAATTTTGAAATTTAAATAAAAAAAATTAATAAATATTTACCTTTCAAGTGTTACTCTAAACTTTAAGCTCTAATAATATAATTTTCTGCACATAAAAGTTTGAAATAACTATAGCTAGTAACACCATAACCCACTCGGCAGATATGCATAAGTCATAGCTTAAATTAAATATTTTTTATACATATTTACCTTTAGCACAGTTTCCTGACCTGGTTTATGTGACTGTATTCTATTCATGTATTAGTTACAATTTTACAGCCATTAAGCAGTATTAATTATTTATTTATGTGTTTTTGTTCAAACTGTAATGAATACATTATGTTTATTGAAACTTCAATACTAAGAAGTAAATTGTGATTTATTACTTGATTGGAGTCTTATTATGTCTTAGTGTGGTTGTCGTTATTCATTAATTTTATCCTTTTAAAGTGTTTTTACCTGGTTTGTAAACATTTGTGAACACTTACAATAAGATAGGGTGTTACATTTGAAAAATATAAAACTATATGAGTTGTATTAGTTTTTCTGATAGAAACTAATTTGCATTTCAGACATTAAAGTTACAGCTATCATAATTATAATTTTATTTGGTCATTAAACCTAGCTAATGACAAGTTCAATGGCAGTTGCATCATCTTAATTCTAAGTTCTGAGGAAAATAATCATGTGAAGCAATCTTTGTTGATTTGTTACCCCATTGTAGTATTAAATATGCACATTTTGTGCTAAAAAATATAAAATCTTTGTCACAATGCTGCACTTTTAAGCATAGTAATTTATTTTGATGCCAAAGCTGCAGGACAAACTCAATATTCTGAAAGTCATCTGTCTTAATTCAATGTTAGATTAACACCATACATTAACTCTTACTTGTATATTTTTTCAATGATTATGGAACCTGTTTTAATATTCAAGTACAGAATTAGTATTCAAGTTTGCTAAGTAATAAACCAGTTTTGGGTCACAATAGATTAGTTGTTAATACTCCCTAGTTATACTGATGTGTGTAAGCACATTCTGATCCACATTCCCACATTGATAACATACATTTACATCTGCCTAATTTACATTTTCAGGTTCATCAACATTGAGTCATCAACAAACGATGACATAGTCGATGATGATTACATCCGCGATGGGACAGACTACGGCAACATCACCAGAGTGCATGATGAAGCAGAAGCTCCTTCGCCAGACAAAGTCATAGAAACTGCTTACGTGAAACCAGAAGGGGAAGGTAGCACAGATGAGGAGGCAGATCTCAATGCAACCATAGTGTCTGGAGAAGATGTAGAACCTTCGTCGTCTATTTGGGAAGGAATAATGGGACTTGTTGAGGATATGGATAGAGATTCCAAATTGTTGGATGTGAGTATACCTTCTTTGTTTTTATGCATAGTATCTCATTGGGAATTTTTTTTCCTCTATATGTGACATATGAGGTTAGGGACCATTACATTCCTGGTGTCAATCAGCATCGCATGACCCAAAAAAATATGTAGGCATATGTAATCAATGTTCAAATAAATGGTTGTATGTAAATCAATTCCTATGCACAGTTATTAAGGTAGGTACAGTTATGTTAATTATTTTGTTTACTTCATATCTGAGTCCATTGACCCCAGATAAATATTGAGATTAAAATTTTGTTGAACCTGTCCAATCTTATCAACTATCAGTTAGGTTAGTTGTACCGAGTGTACTGACTAACCTACTTTGAAGTGTGCCACATATTTATTAGACTTCTTAGAATATCAATTTCTTTTTTTTCTATGCATGAGTCATGTATTACTTTCACTATGAGATTTTGCTCATATGGAGTTTTGTGAAACACCTTAATTGTTTGCCTCAGGCAATGCTGATCTTTGCCAGGAGTGAATAAGCCCTTATAGAATGACTTACACCAAAAATACACTTCCTACCTCTTTTAAAAATAATAGATTTTACTTTTATTTATCTGTTGAAACATCCCTTTATATCACAAACAAAACAATATTTGTTTTTCCATAAGAGCTAGTCCAAGTCTTGGTCAGTCAGGTCAATGGTCCAGGTCCCAAAAGATTAAAGATAAGGGAAAGTATTTACCTTCGAGAGCAATGGCGCTTGAAAGTAAATACATTTCCTTGTCCCTATTTACAATACTGATAAAACCAATTTTGTTGACTGTTTTACATCATCATCATCGGCCTAGACTTTTCCCAATTATGTTGGGGTCGGCTTCCAGTCAGATAAAATTCTAAAAGATAATAGAGGCTTTAAATCAATAATAGATCAAAACTTCCACACAATAGGCACAACGGACAATCCCTTGTGCAAGGCTTGCATGGAGGCTGATGAAACTATTGCGCATGTGCTCTTTGAGTACACAGGTGTCACCCAGATTATTTCAGAAACCCTCGGGACACCCAGATGTTCTCAAAAGGCCAGGAGACCTAATTTACTTCTGGGAGGTGCGCTGGTTGGAATAACCACCGACGGCCGCCATGGCTCACGCACAATGGTTCACTTGAAGGACTAAGTGCCGAAACCAAACCCATAAAATAGATAATAGAGGTTTCATATCAATTAGATAAACGTTTAATGTCAGCTTACGATTAGTAAAACCGTGCTGCGTGTGAATAATGAGCAGAACGCGTTGCACCCATCCTCATAATTATCATAACTGTGCATAATAATATTATAATTATGCACTCAGATTGATTTAATTAGACGTTAATTTTAGGTTAAACTTACGTTATTTACCGATTATCACTATTATGACCTACACATAATTCATGAAAGTCATCAAAGCTAGCGTTATCTTAATATTGTTATCATCATGAAGTCACAGCTACCATAAGTAAATAAACGTCATAAAAATAAATATTTCTGCCATAACTTACCTACAATGCGTGGGAAAAGAAAGTGGGGTGGGAAGTAGGGCGTGTGCGGATACGAGAAGCACAGGAGTGGTCGATGTCGCCACGCGACGCCTTGGGGAGGCCTATAATAACTCTAGGTCAGAGCCGGTAGAGTTCAATTAGTTCAATTTACTTTGCCGGAACGGGTCTAGGGTGAGGAGCCAGACTAAGAGAGATACCTAAACCCGCAGGGCAGCATGTGGCGAGTTGTTGATCAGTGGCGACCCCACGGAACCTATCTCCCGGGAGAAGTCTTGTTCCTCACCTCTGGCTTGCCCTTGTTGGCCGGCTGGAGTGAATACTGACGAGGAACTGAGCTCCCACCTCTTTCAAATAATCAGTCCACTTTAGCCACTCACACCCCTAATCCAATATCGTTGTTTCCTTATCCACCAATAGTCTTAAACCAACCGGGGGTAGCTTTTGGGGGTGCACTTGCACGTGCAAACAGGGATAATCGTCGGTTGGTGGCCCATTCCATTAAAAACGTCTAAGGAGCCTCTGCGAGTTGGCTTCGGTCCCTCGTACGCCTTCCAAAGGTCCCGGGAACCCGGGGCCCCGAGAAATGTTAAGAGACGTCTTGTCTTTTAATTCAGGCAACAAAGTCCCATAACGTAAATACCTTATAGACTAATATACATCATTATAAAATTCACAAAACAAAACACACTACACTTGGAAGATTGATTGTGGTTGTGCGTCCCTGTAAAGTCTGTACACAACTCCTGCCGGCCAAAAATCTGATCTAAGGAAGACAGCCTTCTACATCGCGGGAACTTGGAGGATGTAGGACATAAAATTTATAGTTCTGGTTGGCTCCAACCTCAACAGCATCAGGAACTTCCGTTCCTATATACAGCAGTGGACGTCTTTCGACTGAAATAACGATGATTAGCCAGCGACTTCGTCCGCGCGAAATTTCTTGTTCCCCCGACCCGCCCCGTCGCATCGTATCACCAGCCCGCACTGTCACTTCGTTTTCACTTAGCGTCCTTTTTGACTTTTTTTTCTTTTTGATCTACTCCTAAGGGTCATAGCGTGATGTTATATAGCCTATAACCTTCCACAGGAGTTGGGCGGGCTATCGAATGCAAAAACAATTTTTCATATCCGACCGCTATCGCTAGTTCCAGAGATTAGCGCGTTCAAACATACAAACAAACTCTTCAGCTTTATTAGTAGTATAGATTTTATCATAAATGTACAAAAACAACTTTATTTAATGAACCAAGTATAATTTCGCCTAAATGACGTTCGAGCTTACATATTTGCATACATAAACATACAATGTAAAAATAAACACTGTATTGTGATAAGTACCTATTTCTTATTTCTGAAGCTATATTTGTAAGAGCAGAGAAATTGTTTGCAGTAAATCTAATTAATTACATACAGAGTGGCAGGGACATCGATGCGTAAGGGTCAGTTCACGCCGAGACACGACGCGACGCGACGCGACGCTGCGCGCACATTTTAATAGAGCGACTTAAAATATTAACTATTTACTACACGAAACGATACACATTTCATTGTGAGAATTCAGAATACGTTGCACCACTCAGCGCTGATCACTGGCCTCTTCCAGTATCGTCGCATCTCGGTGTAAACTGACCCTAACCTGTTACCATGGATTCAGTACATGATTCTAAAGCCCCCTGCGATGAAAATACTCGTCTGTTATTCGAAAAACCACACCGAACCAACCGTATTCTTCTCGTCTTAACCTATGGTGCACAAACTTCGTCTTTGACTGACATCCAGAAGTCCAAGCTCAAGGTCTGCCAACGAGCAATGGAGCGCAGTATGCTAGGCGTTACATTAACGGATCGTGTTCGAAACACAATACTGCGCTCCTAAATAAAGATAGCTGACGTGGCTCAAAAGGCTGCCCAACTTAAATGGGGCTGGGCAGGACATGTCTGTCATGTCCGGACAGGTTGTGGGCCAAAATAGCACAGTATTGGTGCCCTGACACAGTGAGGCGGGGTCGCGGCAGACCACGTAGGAGATGGCGGGACGAGCTGGATAGGTTTCGTCTAAACTGGAAGGAGGACGCGTGGGCTCGCGAAAGATGGAAGGAGTGGAGGGAGGCTTTTGCCCAAGAGTAGGGCAGAGAAGGCTAGTAAAAAAGTAAACGAAAAACCAACCGGCGTGCGTGTATGTCTATAAACGAAGTAAGGACCAAGCCATATTTTAACTACTGTGAGCGTACTATGACTAGTGTTGTTTATTGCGCAACTAGCTGCGCCCCGCGGTTTTACCCGCATAAGTGTTGATCCTGTGGGAATATCGGGATAAAAAGTAGCGTATGTGTTAATCCGGGGTGTCAGCTACCTATATACAAAATTTTATGAAAATTGGTCTAGCCGTTTGTGCGTGAAGAAGTAACAAACATACAAACATACTAACAAACTTTCGCCTTATTAGTGTGATAGAAAAACCGTTTACAGTTCAAATTAAATTAAAATGTACGAACAAATTAATCACACCGGCGAATCACACACTGTAGGTACACCGATACGGAACGCGAGACAGTTTCTGACATTATGTATGTATGTAAATCTAATTATTATTATTTTCTTTATTTTCAGGAATCTCTGGATAAATCAGTTTCCAACGACTCTTCAAAAGGTGCGTAAATTTATAATAATTATTCGTGTTTAATTTAATTTGCGATTATAATTTTTTGTACCGATCCCCAAGATACCTACCAGTTAACACGTTGGCTGCCAGGCTACAGACAAAATCTATTGTTCGCGGTCACCGGTGACCGCGTTGGCAGTCAATGCCTCAAGTTTTAATCAGACATTTACAACGTGTTAATGAAATAACCCAAAACCTGAAACTAGTTTGTTTAGAATCGGCAGCAAAATCGAATACAATAATTTTTAATATAGGTTATTTTTTTTCCAAAAAATTATTATTTGTCATGCCATATCTAATGTTTTTTAACAACGCTGTACACTACGACTGTTGCACTATTGTCCAACGCGATGTAGAAAAAAAGTGGGGGCGAAGGTGAGGGGAATGGGGGAGAGCTGGCGCGGCGCCCGCCTACCCTCCGTAGTCTCCCTAGCGCAGCGGCGCGCGCGCGTCATGCGCCAACACGGGGTAGGACTTAGGACGAGCATACCACTACAGACGGTGTTAGGAATTAAATGTACTGGATTTCCAACCTCGTGTTGAGTTTTAATTTACGAAAACGTAAATTACGAGGATAATTACTAGTGACACTACAGTGATAAGTTCTTTGACAAGTAATTTACGAAAACGTGCTTTAACGTGTATTCAACAAGGTGGTAGACATTTCGAGGCATTGCTGTGAAAAACAATGAACGATTGTAAATAGGTAGGTTGATCTATTTGAAATAATTATTGTAAATATGGTGATTCAAATGTTTTAAACACGCCAAGTTTTGTTTACCACCACCGGCTTTTTGATTTTTCTTTCAACTAGCCTTCGCTTATTTTTAAGCGTGTTAGGTTTACATGCAGCCTGTCCAAAGCCTGGAAAGTGTGATGGAAAAATTTGAGTCACTTTTCTATTCCAAAGCAAAACATACGCATTATTTAATAACAGAAGGAGGGGGTCAACGAACGTTTGACAGCGGCGCGGCAATAGAGCTAGGAATCAGTAAAAAGTAGCGCCACAACAACATTTACAAATATCTTTTACAATCATTTATGAAAATAAATAATTATACGTCATATCAATTTATTAATATAAAAATCGTTTGGGGTGTCCGAGGTTTTGGGTTATTTCATTAACACATTGTATACTTACCAAATAACCAATTGAATTTTTGTTCCTAATTAACTTTAATGCAAACCTGGTACAAAATGACAACAAACATGTGCTAGCAACAGGCCGACAAAAAAAAAAGACAATAGCATAAATTAACAAAATAAGTGATGACGTATTTTGAGTAAGAAGTTAAAAAACGCGTCGAATGCATAACCTCCTTTCGAAATGTTTATTATTAAATAAAAGTACTTAAAGATTTATTTGAAGACTAGCTTCTGCCCGTGATTTCATCCGCTTGAAATTTCTTGTTGCCCCGTCTCACCCCGTCGCATCGCATCACCTGCCTGCGCTATCACTTCAATTTCGCTTAGCGTTCTTTCTGACTTTTATCTTTTTGCTCATCTCCTAAAGGCCGTAGCGTGATGTTAAATAGCCTACAGCCTTCGTCAAGAATTGGTCTACCAAATGCAAAAAGAATTTTAAAAAATCCGACTAGTACTTCCAGAGATTAGCGCGTTCAAACAAACAAACACACTCTCTACAACTTTATATAATTAGATAGATTTGATTCGTTTGAGTTCAATGGCTGCAATCAAAAATTAATTTTGTTCATACACACTGCTATACTAATATGTTTGTCTCTCTCCAATTTTAGGTGATGACTATATACTCGAATATTCATTGGAGTACGGTTTCCTTCGCCTATCGCCGAGCGCTCGCCTGCGACTCAAGATCCCTGTGAAGATCGTTACATTGGATCCAGAAAATGATGCGTGCTTTGGCGACCCATTCTCGCGGTTCGTGCTTGACGAATTTCTGGGATATGATGACCTTCTCATGGCATCTATCAAGACACTGGCTGAACAGGAAGATAATAAAGGATATTTAAGGTGAATTGTTTGTTTCATAAATCTATTTATTAAAAAAAAAAACTATGACTAGACACGTTTTTGAGAGATTGGCCGGAGAAGGCAACACAAAGGGAAGAGCGAAAGCGAGGGAAGATATGGGGGAAATCTTTGCCCAGCATTGGGACAATATAGGTTGAAAAAAAAAAACTTGAGTCAACGCTACAGCTACATCTTACACGTTATACCTTCGTGAATCTATGAGGCGTAACTGGCAGTTAAAAAGCACTCCATTCCGAGGAACGAATGAAGGCATCATCGATAGCTTTTTCATAGGAAGTAATCCATGCAATATCTATCATAACCAGTAGTCTACCCCTCGATGCTTGTCACAGTAACTTTTGTTTGAGGTCTATCAAAGTAGTCAGAGCATTAGTTTGTAGCCAAAATTTACATAAAAGCTAGTTAGCACGGCAAGGCACGGTTTCTTACGGTACGGCGTATAAACCGTGCCGTAGAAAAAACGTGTCCGTCAACAAGTTTCCATAGTGATCCATACAACACTGACGACCTGCATACTTGCATACACACGGCAAAAAACCGTAGCTTTTCATCGCAAGAAAAACGTGTGTATACAGACGCCAGCACATCAAGCTACTACAATCTGTCAAATTTCTTTAATAGATTTTCAACTTTATTGCTAAAGCATAAGATTCAAAGTTGATTGGGAAAATTTGACAGTTTCGGGTAGCTTAATGTGCTGGCGTCTGTACAAAGGGCCTAAGAATATCAGGCCCAGGTAAAAGAGACACTAGATACTAAGGATACTCACATTTTAATGTAAATTGGACCTATTTTAGACCCTTAATTATGTATTGTTTCAGAAATGTTATCACGGGCGAACACTACCGCTTCGTGTCGATGCTGACGGCGCGCAGCTCCTATATAGCTGCCTTCTTCATTATGCTAGTCTTTGTAAGTACAGCTAGAATTATTTATCACTAGCAGCGCTCCGCGGTTTCACCCGCATAGGTATCGATCCCGTGGGAATATCGGGATAAAAAGTAACTGTTAATCCTGGTTATAAACTATCTGTCTGCCAAATTTCATCCAAATACGTTCAGCCGTATGTGCGTGAAGAAATAACAAACATACAAACTTTCGCCTTTATAATATTAGTGTGATAACCAAAACTAACAAAAAAAAAAACAGTAAAGGCGGATAAGCCATACGGGTCACGATGCTTAAATATACGCCTTCCACTGCACTGATGGCCGATTCCTATAATTTACGTACCGTTATTGGTTAAAATAAGACTCTTGGTATTTTTCTTCTTTATCAATAAAATATATTTTCTAATCCGACTGACAGTTCCAGAGATTAGCACGTTCAAACAAACAAATTTTTCAGATTCAGAAACAAATTAAGATGATTGTTGAAAAATAATGCCTAGTTCAAGCAGTAAACAAAAAACGGTTCAACGAAATTGATTGACTTTGATTGAAAGGCGCAGAAAATTTAACATAAATGACCCCTTTGAAAAAAATATTTAGTGTTTACTCGATTTGATCAAGTTTCTTGATGCCGATTGAAAGGCAAACGCGCAACGCTCAATAAAGGCGTTATTGACTTTTATTTAAGAACTAGCTTCTGCCCGCGACTTCGTCCGCGTTAAATTTCACCCTCCCCCATTCACCCTCTTAGGGGTGAAATTTACTCTTCAACTCTTCACAAAGAAGACACCTTCCAAATTGTATGTCTGTAGGACCAGCGGTTTATGCTGTGCGTTGATATATCAGTGAGTCAGGACTTTCAATTTTATATACATTATGTAACTTATTTAACGCAAGACCTCATACACCCCATTGAGTTAAAAGCATAATACAATGACCTACACAATTTTTTTTTAAAGCTAACTATTATTATTAAGAAAATCGTGTTGAAACACATGTTAATTTATTAATCAACTGGACAGGGGGCCTAAAAAGGCCACTTTGGCAGAATCATAAAAGAATTCATATCACGCAATTTCATCTGTATGACAGTTTACTATGGAGATTCGTAAAATGCTATAGGTACACCTCTGCCTAACATTTCAGGGATATGTAGGTGTGAAACTGTCAAACAGATGAATTGCGTGATATGAATTGTTTTATGATTCTGGTAAAGTCGCCTTTTGGCCCCCTGGTCTCACATTTGATACATCTAAGTATACAGGTTGACAGGGACATAGATGCGCAACCTGTAACCATGAATTCAGCACATGATACCCCGAGCGTAGAAATGTTTCGAAGGTTTAAAAAAAATCTGCTGTTTTAGAGAAAAGTTCAATACCTACGCGGTCAATGTGTATGTGACAGCCATTTTTTTTTAAATAACCTGCACCCTAATTGCGCCACACATTATCATTATTTTGAAAGATATTGCTGAACATTGCTTCATAAGTTCGAAAAATGTGTCTGCTCGATAACGTAAATAGCGCAATGTATGTTGTTGAACTGTCAAAATGAAACTAATTGCTACTGATAGAATCATGTGCTGAATCGAGGGTAACAGGTTAGGCGTGGATGGATGCCACCCTGTATTTTCTACCGCCGTTATTTATTTATGAAAACGTTTGTTAATTTATAAGTGCAGCATTTACATTTTTCATACTTGTTTTCAATCGTTATTATACAAGTTTTTTGTCAACCACGTCGGCAGAAGGTAGATGGCGTTGAAAGTTGGTAAATGTAATCCGCATTTACCAACTTATTTCCAGCGCCATCTAGTAACGAATAGCGGAGCCGATTTTCTTTTCAAAAGTAATAGGAAGAAGTCATTCGCGCCGTGTCGTGTATTCTTCGTCCCCTACCGTCGAGTAGCTGTAGTTATTGAGAACCGTTTCAGTCGCAAGTTTTAGTAGCAGGCCATCTGGGATGAATCAGATGGCGCTTTTAATTTATTTTATTTTATACGGATAAAATAATAATTTAGCATTTTAATATTTGAAAAATAAAACATTCACTTCTAAAAATTAAAAAAATTGAATGCACTCAGATAAATGGGTAGTAACGGGAAAGTTTTTTTTTTGTCATACACACACCCTAAAGGTCTTTTAGCATTTCCGTCGTTTGTTCACAAAACCGCTTGAAGCCACAACTGTGCTTACCTGCCTTAGTTCAAGGCTGTTCACTTCCATCTACCTGCATGATCCACAGGTCTCACGAGCCACGTGTAGATGATCGCTCAATGGGCCTATTTGGCTGTCTGGAAGACTTATGTATATTTTTTAAATATATATTTACTAGCTGAGCTCCGCGGTTTCACCCGCGTAAGTTTCGATTTAGGGGTATGAAAAATAGATATTAGCCGATTCTCAGACTTACTGAATATGCATATAAAATTTCATAAAAATCGTCAAGCCGTTTCGGAGGAGTATGGTAAAACTAACATTGTGACACGAGAATTTTGTATATTAAATTCAGCATTAAAATTGGGAAAATATTGACATAAAACCTTTGAAATAATTTACGAAGGTATTATAATGTTGCCTGTACAAGGATAAACCTGTATCACAGGCGGCATGAGCTCATACTTTATGGTAATTGAAGAACAATACAATTCTTAACAATATTTAACATTAGAAGTCTTGACACAATGATAAAATGGACAATTACAAATATTTAGGCACGGTTTTAAGAGCGTTTACGACGTACGGAATTTCACACAAATTTTCAAGCCCTTGTTTTTCGAAAAGAAAGAACCGATTTTAATGAAAAGTCATACGCATAAGCAGGATACAAAGGTCTAAAAAGTTAGTAAAGAACATTTTCGAAATGTCTTATTTAAAAAAAGATACCTAACTGGAAATCTCTGTTTCTTAAAATCGGTCTAATTTGGCTGTATAACTATTTTTCGAAAATGTTCTTAACTAACTTTTTAGACCTTTGTATTATGCTTATGCGTACGAAGTTTTATTAATATCGGTTAGTTCATTTCGAAAAACAAGCGCTTGAAAGTTTTTAAGACATGCCGTACTTCTTATCGCTCTTAAGCAATATGAAAAGCCCTAATCTAATTCAAAATAGACGTAGACGTGTTTTCCGGTGATGAAATTAAATACCTAAAGTAAAGTGCTTGTTTGGGTTCGAACTCACGACCTACAACTCGTAAGTCGGGGCCGATACCTACCACTGAGCCACCACTGCTCTCTTCCTTCTTTATTATCTTTTAATCCAGAAACAACGAGTCCCAAGAGCATGTTGCATTTCAAAAAGACATTACAGATCAATTAATAGGTTATCGCGAGGCGCGGTCCCTGCCCCACTAAAATCAGGCTCTCTCGCCGAGTTACAGTTACTGCTCTTTTATGGCCCTTTCAAACTTTATTACGGTTCCAAATTCTGACGCCCGCTCAGACCTGCCTTATGTTTGTTTTACAAAACTCCTTACGTGAATGGCCACTTCTGTGTTTTGAAACTCAGGTGATGTCGGAAGTTTTGGTTGCATTTGGTGCAGGATTGTTTACAAGTGTCGGACACTTGTGTCGTAATTCGTAATGTTCTGCTGGCATTAGATGCAGAAGTATCTATACCTACATTCATGTAGCTAGTAAATGCGGACCGCTAGCGCAAACTGCAAAGTACAGTCACGAGCATAAATATATTACTATGGACAGCTCGGCAACAATATCTGATTTCATTATTCATCCACAACCTGTTACCATGAAGTTAGTACCCCTGCGTTGAAACATTTTATGGGTCATTAAAAAAAAAGGTGTTTCCTACAAAAGTGCAATAAGTACTTGCGCGGTCCAAATGTATGGAAGATCAATTTATTTTTATTATTCATAATTTTTAACGAAAAATGTCTACGTCTAGAATCATGTTAGGAATCTGTGGTAACAGGTTGCGTGTCGATGTTCCTGCCACTCTGTATGACGGTAAATATTTTATGTGATAATTTGTTTGAGAGTTCCTTCGATGTAACATATTTGTGCTGCCTTCCACAAATTATCACATAATTATATTTTCTGTTTTAAATCAATGGACGAATCATGAAATCAGAAGGCCAATTCTCGTAATTTAAAACGTTCAAAATCTAGTCGCAGTCTCATCTCGGCGACAAACAAATGTCAAAAACTTGTCAAATGTAGGGAAATTAGAGGTATTTTTGACAGATTGAGACTGAGATCAGACGTTTTTAAAATTATGAGAATTGTCCCTCATATATTATTGCCGAGCTGGTCATAGTAGCAGCATAGTGCTGTGCATATTGCAGTATATACTTATGTTCTTGACTGGACCTACATCTACATAACTACATTTATCTAGTAAATGCAAACAACTAAGCCGAGCGCAAAATGCAAAGTACAAGAATGGTTCGCGAAAACTTATAAAAACAAAGATCTTGTAGAGCCCTGATCGATTTCTGTAAATAGATTCCAACTTTCCTTATTCTAGCAAAATAATAGTGGTAAAATACTTCGGTAATTTTTAAATTCAACTGCAATAATAATACGATAGCAGTTTTCAGTAGTTGGTAACGGAACCGGAAGCTTGATAGTAATCCATTTTGCTCAGATTACTTCCACAACTTATGCAAACTAAACGGGCTGAGGAGTGAGGATGATGTTGCATTAAAACGAATAAATAACTACTTCTAAATTGTTCTTTGGTTTTTAAAATGAAAGAAGAATTTTGAAGTCGGTTTAGATTTGATATTCCGATATCTGTTCATGTTGGTACTTATTTACTGCATTAAATTTAACGTGCTTTTATTATTGAGATGTTTATTTCTGTAAATTGGTTTTGACAAACACTTACATGTCAATAACATAATATTTCACAACTAGATGACGTCGATATTTCCTTTTTCCGATTACTCTGTAAAGAACCACCGAAACAAACTCAGAGATTTTGTTTTAAGTCAGATATTATCTTGGTCAGAGTATATGCGGCTTTAAATACATCCAGATATACCTGCTTGATACTCAGAAATATAATTATGTAACCTTGTTTTTTCAGTCTTGCACGTTGCTGTAAATATCCATCACGTTTTTCTTAGCTTTAAAAATAAAAATAAACTCGTTTATTTCCAAGCAGTTTTGCAAATTAAAAATTTTGTTTTTATAACTTTATGGGAAATATTTTTTTGTAGCGCTTCTTACAGCGTCTATAATGTTTTGCTTGAAATAGATTTGAAAAGCATTCGTTTCTACAAATGTTATTTTTGTAACTTATGTAAAAGAAGTTCTTTTTGCGGTTCTTGTTACGCTTCAAGGGTTTTAATATTTTTTCTGCTACAAATATAGATTTAAGATGTTTGATTTCGCAAGAGGTCTGAAAATATTCTTTTGACAACTTATGTAAGGCTATTCTCGTCGTAGGTGTTTTTTATTTTGTAGGTTTCAATAATAAGTATAGCTATAGGCATACAGAGAACAAGGTTTCCATTTCAAATTAATGTTCCTGCAAGCTCTAAATTTATGTCCCACATAGCCAACATAGCTATTAATGAACAACAATATCATATTAATATTGATTTCCATTATTTGTCAGTGTGTGTATCAGATGCGATGTAATATCGGCATTGTGTATGACAGGTTACATGCAATATACGTTTCAGGAACTAATTCCACGGGCGACGCCAGTCAGTAGTCGGAGAAATTGCATTAATCAATTGTCAAACGGCCCACGTATTGCCTAACACATATCCGTTTTCACATGCTATGCGCTGTCAAAGCTCAAAGTGGATTGGGAACGTTGCATGCGAGATATCTATTAATGTCTGCCCTGACTCGCTATGGCTTCGGACAGTGAAAAGATTTTCGTAACTTGATTTGGTTATTGCGTCGCCGGGCTTAAATCCGGGAAAGTCATTGATTCAATGCAACTTGCGAATGAGATATAAGTTTCAAGTCAACTGCCGTAGTTTGATGTGTAAGTACTTTTTTTTTTGGAGCGATTTTCTCTTTTCGTCTGGTTTGGATCATCACGCTTCATCAATCAACAGTAGTCAGCCATCATGCTAATATTCACTTTCCTTGGTACTGCGCTCCATTTTCTGTATAGGTATCCTGATTAAATCTTTCTCCTTGTTCCCCACTAAAACCTTAACCCACTTTATTGTATGCTTAGATGTAAGACAAAATGTACAATTGTTTGTTCTCCCTAATAAAATAAAATAAAATAAAACCTAAGTCATCTAAAATGTATGTGTAACTATGTGATTTTTTTAACTATTTGTTATGTTCAGTAATCAGCACACCAAAATCTAGGAGAAATACTATTTGAACTTAAGAAGGTATTGCGTTGTAGGTCTGTATTATTATAGAACACTGAGAGAAAATGTTTTATACGGTGCTGCCTTTCCTGTATAAATAAAACAATTAAGTATCAACACACATAATTGAGTTAAAGTTTTTCTTATCCAACATAATTTCATGTTTGCGAACCCAAGTTACTCCGATATTATTATAGGCACGAGAGTTGTGGAATACCTACCGACATATCCACGTTTCAACTCTTAGGAACTAAAGTTGTATCGTTACTAGTGCTTCATCAAGGTAAATCCGAATCGTAACAATTCCAACCCCTAACTTGGGAGTAGAAACAAAGAGGCGTTTGTCGGAACTCGCGTTTGATCGATCACTGTTGGGACCTATAATAAAAGCAGAAGCCGGGGCATTAACCACTATGCCTTTTAATATTAACTGTGGTAGACGATCGATGTGAGCTGCTCTTTACTTTACGGTGCCGTAAAAACTAACAGCTCGGTGGAGGATTACGTCCGGCCCATTGCGTTGCGGCAACCGCACGGTCCGGCGCGCCGTCACACTGCAGCCCGGACTCCGGACCTACACGAAAATAGTTCGGAACTTCTCGATAAGCTTCCCGTTATAAAAATGAAATTACAGGCCTGTATGTCTTGGGTCTTTGGGTGGATTTAGGAGCTCAATGTAGTAGATTTTATACATCACTTTGAGAGTATCCCAAATTTGACGTATAGAAGAGGTCTAAGCTGATTGGAATACGCATGTGTATGCTGCAACGTTTATCATAGAACTGAAGCTTTTCGGTAGAAAGCAAAAGGAATCTCTAAATACTGATTCTCCATAGATTCTTCCGTTGCAATACCAATCTCTCGGTGAAAGCGACCGACTGAGGTGACCGAACTAGCAGCACAACTCACAAGTTGTACAACACATAGGTACCTAAAGGTAGCTTGTCCCGTCCCTGAGGCCGCTATCAATCTTTTCGCCACATCATTTGCTCCCCGCACCGCCTCGCCGCGATTGAATTTCATTAACGAAACGCTTAGTGCAGATTGAATCCATTTAAGTAACAGTGGGTTTGGCCCTCCTAAATGTACCCTTATGCAGTAACATTGTATACGATTGAAAGCTACAGGAATTTTCAATTTTATGTTACGTTTTATTAACAGCCAGCGTTCATTTTGTGGCTTGGACACGGTACTTTGTTGGGACCTCTGCGGGAACATTTTACGGACTGTTCCCATAGTAAAGCTTGGTTATTGGGGAGTATCAGCTTGAAGTGATAAATGACTACAAAGTGTAGCATGTAATTGCAAAAAGCACGTCGTAAATATTGTCATCATCTGCCTAGTCTTTTCCCAACTATGTTGGGGTCGGCTTCCAGTCTATCTGACTTCACAAACCAGTTACTGGGTAATACGATACTACTTGGTAAGACTGATTGTCAGACTTTCGGGCTTCTGACTACCCGTAACGACTGTCAAAGATCCACGAATGACAGCCGGGCACGGAGGGGTCTCGGTATGTAAAGATGGTCACTCATCCACATACCAACCGCGGCAAGCGTAGCTTAACTTGATCGATCGACCTGTGCGGCTGTTATTATTTAGCCATGGGACCCCACATCGTAAATATTGTATTTGTAAGATAAATAAATAGCTTAACAAAGATTATCTAATGCAAAAAAACAGATACTGTGAAAATACATTGATACATAGTGTTAATATGTTGTTACCATCTTGCATGCATGTATTTTCTTGTATTTATGACACATGTTTAAGCAAATAAATATTATCTTATCTTCTACATGTTACTCATTGAGTTAATAAATAATTCATTAATTTTTGTTGTAATTATCTTTGCATCTATTTCCCGGCAGCATCTCAAAGAGCAAGGTCAGATTTCTCGAGAATCACGGCTTATTTATCAATAGTTAGATAAATTCTATCTGAAGAATAAATATGACGGTTTTTATACAAAACCGACGAACCAGCAGTGCTGCAGTGTCTAATAAAATACTTAAGTAAAAATTTTTATTAAGTTATACGGTTTTAATGAAAATAATGATGTAGATAATGTACTAAAAAATAATTCGGTAGGTCCTAGGTACCAGTCATCACACCACATTCCTCATCAATCTAGGGCATTGATCAGACAAAAAATAAAATCGTGCTTTATAAATGCTATTTACATTTTTGCTATTTACCTACAGGTTACGCTACTCCCCACGGTTTTATTTTTTGTCTGATCAATGCCCTAGACTAGATTGATGAGGAAAGTGGTGTGATGACTGGTACACACGGCTACACATCAAGCTATACATTTCCAGTTTAAGCTGATCTCGCATTGTATAAGTTTTTCGTGCAATCAGAAGTCAGCTTATACTGGTTATGTATAGCTTGATGTGTAGCCGTGTGTACCTAGGACCTACAGAATATTTTTTTAGCTTTTAGTACATTATCTACATCATTATTCTCATTAAAACCGTTTAACTTAAAAACAATTTTTTACTCATTTTATTTTCAAGTTTTTATTTCTTTACTTTATATTTCTCATTCTATTTATTTTATTTAGTGCCTCATTATTACAAGGTCCTCGACACGATACGAAATCTTGACATGGGTGGGAGAACCTTGCTTGAATCCCCATTCTAAGTTGACCCGACTTCCGAAATTAAAGTTGTTTTTCACTTAGTAGTGTTTTTTTTGGAAGTCAGTTTTTTTTTTGTTAAAAAAGTTTTTAGTGAAAAAGCCAGAAATTAAAACTTAAAATCAAACCCACTGGTTTGTTTATAATATCGTCTCCGTAGGTAGAGCGAAAAGTCATTAAGTCGAAAAATCGTGTTTTGAGATAATGAGAATTAAAGTTTTTGAAAATAAAAACAAAAACTTTAACTCTCATTATATCAAAACACGATTTTTCGACTTATTGACCTTTCGCTTATATCGATACCTTTTACAAAATATTGCTTTTTCCGATGCAGGGACGTTCATTGTTGAGGAATTTTTCCGGTATTTCACCATCAGCTCCATTTCACCATTCGTTTTGTGACGAGCATAAATTGCTTAGCAACCATTAAAGTAATCGAATCGCAACCAGTGAAATACTTATTATTGAGTAGTTCCGGTGGTCTGTGGTCTTCATCATCAGTTCCACTTCACCAAATTTTGGTTTCCGAGAGCAAATTCACGAGTTAGCTACTATAAAAAATAGCCAAATCGCTATCGGTTTGCCTATAAATTATTAACGTTTCCCACGATTTCCATGGGATCCTCTCTTCACATTCCAACTTGATGGCAATGGGACCAAGAGACAGTAATCCTTTCAAACAAAAAAATTAAAAAATAAAATAGGTCCACAATTGACGGAAAAATCGGTGAACATAATTAAAAAAAAAAACATGCTTACATAAAGTCGAACATATAATCTCCTCCTTTTTGGAAGTCGGTTAAAAACTAGCTTCGCCTGCAGGATAAGTATCTTATGTCCTAAACCAGAAGGCCAATTATTCTCTTAAGGGGGCGCCGACGCACTAGTGGCGCCCTCATCGTTTGTTTAGTTATTTATTTTATTTTAGAATGAAAATGCAGAAAATAAGCACGTTAAGTTGTGCTCCACAAGATTATACGTTAATATTATTATAAACGGTAGATTTTACATTGTTTAGTTTTATTATAATCATAAAAACGGAAAATGTTGGCCACTATTATCAGTTTCCAAATCCAAAAATAAAATAATTAAAAATAAGCCGAGGCAGCCAAGTGCTTATAACATCAGCCATCCATGCCAGTGAAAGTCCCGTCAAAATCGGTGCAGCCATTTCGGAGATTAGCTGGAACAATTAGACAGTCAGAAATTAAAATTTATTTTTTATATATGTACCGTATATACTTTCACATGTATTTAGTAATAAGCTGTTATTTTGACATTGCAAACAGGCACTTAATTTTTTTTTAAATGTTTTGGTGTAATGATTAATAAAAAAACCGGCCAAGTACGTATCGGACCACGCACAATGCAGGGTTTCGTAGTTGGAATGAATTTATCCCAAGAACAAACTTAACATTGTAGTTGAAAAACATGTTCTCCAACTGAAAATGTATGTTTGTACGCACAATATTGAGAGATTTACCATGTTGTTTCAAGATCATAGACTTCTTATTAATTTTCCTGTAATCTATAGGTATAGAACTATTTTCTTTATTTTTTCTAAAATTTTAGGCTCAGTAGTTTCGGAGATAAGGGGGGGGGGGAATGGTAAATTTCCGTCTATTGTCTTAAATAACTTTTAATACAATTTATTTTTAAATTATGAAAAAAAAAATATTTGGGATCCTCACGGTAAGCCCTTTCATTTGATATGTCACACGGTACAGACTGCGAAACTTTTTTTTAAAATTGTCTATTTACCCCTCAAAAATGACTCCCATTTTCAAAACTCATTTATTTACGTTACACGTCTGTGTTTGGGTCACAGAGATTTATATGTGTACCAAATTTCAACTTAATCTGTCCATAAGATTCGGAGCAAATTGGCTGTGACAGACGGACAGACACACGAGTGATCCTATAAGGGTTCCGTTTTTTCCTTTTGAGGTACGGAACCCTAAAAAAACAGCCTTTTACCAAACAATTTTACTAAAGTTTTTTAATTTTGCAGACGGTTTCCATATCAATGCTGCTGCGCTACGCTCACCATCAGATCTTCGTATTCATCGGTAAGCCTTAATTAATAACATTTACTTTATTTTGCATTTGCCTTTGAGCAAACACGAGTCTTCTCAGCTGCGCCTTTCTCAAACATGATCAGCGTACGTATTTCATATTGCTAATGAATCCTGATTACGTAACGGCTAGATGTCGTCTCGAATTCACAGAATATACGCTGCAATTATATAATAGATGTGAGGATTTCAGTGAAAAATTCTCGAGTTGTGAGCCGGCTCAGGCAAACTCTTTGTAATAATAATAATTGCGAATAGCGCCCACGGCCGCGACCCACCCCTGCTCTGTAAAAAAATACCGACTCGGATTTACCTAGCCAATCCCCCCGCCCTCCTCTTTGATCTGTCGACAATTAGCCAGATAGAGATAATTTGTTTCTTTCTGTATTTTTCTCGCGCCGCCACTTGCCGTAGTGTTTCAATAGGATGATTGTTTTAAAATCTTTTTAAATCTCTTTTCCTTGGAAATGAAAAACCTCAATTTTCTCCAACCATTGCCTTTGTTTATATTTAATATTAGTTATTAGGCTATCAACGTGGGAGACAACGCCCAGCTCGTGGGCGTTTGAGACTTTCAGGGGTACAGTAGAAAACCCAAAGAAAATTATATATGTCCTATCGTACCACTTCATAATATTACACGTTTAAATATAATGGAGACAATAGCTTATTCGGAGTCGCGACAGATGGTAAGTAAAAAATTGGTGGAGGGGGGGGGGCGCTCTAGAAAATAGAAACTCAAAGTGGGCGGTGGATAAAATAAGGTTGAGAACCTATGGATTAGATTATTAACACCCACCACGCGTGACTAAACGATTATGTAACGATGTGTACTTATAGATGTATTCTTGAAAATCATTCCTTTGTAAAAATATTATAATTTTTGGGTCTAGGATACGCATTTAGACGCGACAAACGAGACTTCCGCGTACCGCCTTCAAGGGACACCTTTATCATTTTTGTATAGAACCCCAACAGTAAAATAAGATTTATATCTAAAGGAGCTCTTAGCTCGAGTTTGTAGAATAAACTATTCAACTCACAATATCAGATAAGGGTAAATCTGTTCAATGGGATCCAGTTGGTCTCTATGACGACTCATTCCCGTGTACCGGTAGGGATGTACCTGCGAACATCGCTTTGACGTTATGTTTAGTTCCTCTTTTGTAAAATCTTTTTAAAAAGTGCCGTTTATTTTCTCGATGTAAAAGAGTTTTCTTCGTTTTCTGAAATACGAAGATTGCTCGCCTTTGCTTTTATTTTTAGTAGCGATTATCTTAGAAGATAAATAATGTCGTGGAATTAAAAAATTGCTGGGTTATCCAAGATATATTTTTACACTATTAAAAATCACAGCAGTTTTTTTATGTAAAATTTCATAAATAAAGTTTTTATTAATACGTTGACTGCCAGACAACTGACGCAATAGAAAATTATTGTTGACATCGTGTGACCGCGGTCACAGGCAATGACTTAATGGTGTTTCTATAATATTCTATACAGTTAATCATGAACAAGGTCATTTTTAACGGCCTTAGAACGTAAGTGCTGTTTTTAAACCGAAACTGATTTTGGCAATTCCGAAAATTGCGCATGAGTCAAGTCTCAATAAAGTGGTTACTATACTTTACAATCTGATCGGCTATTAGTCGTTTAAGGCCTTGTATACACTTGAATAATTTTGGTGTATCAGATCTCCGTCGCGTGGCTCCGCGTTGTGTCATTACCGTTAGTTAGGTCGCCAAATGATATTACGCTCACACTTGTATCATCATGTGTCCATACTAGCGATTATTATAAAACACGGTGTCACACGACGGTCATCTGAAGGCCAATTCTCGTAATTAAAAAGGTTTAAAATCTAGTCGCAATCTTATCTCAACAACTATCAATGTCAAAAACTTGTCAAAAATGTAGGAAAATAAGAGGTATTTTTAACAGATTGAGATTGAGATCAAACTGTGGACGGTATTAAAATTACGAGAATTGCGCCTCTGATATGTTCACCAAAATGATACAAGTGTGGATCAGGCGTAAATGTGCCAGAACTATCTAAACACATTGACAACGAACAAACAGTCAGACAAAAACCTCCTTACTAGATTAAAATGATTTTAACAATACATTCGCCACAGCACACTGGCCTTAAAGAATACAAGAGAGTTTAAGTTACGACAAAGAAGGTTTTAACACAAAACACAAACTGTGTGGACCACTCTTCAAGCAGCTTATCGGATGAATAAAAATATATTTTTAGGTCGCAGATCTGTCGTGTACGATCCGCCACACATGGACGCTTGGACGCTTAGAGGATTACACTCTGTGCAACGTCACAAACGTATTCTATCCCGTGTTGGAAACCCTTACGCAAGTATGGGGTTACCATGTTCGAATATATTTTTAAAATTCTTGCCTGTTTATAATATAAAATATATTCACTAGGATTTTTTAAAATATTGTATTGTTTGATTTTCTGGTACAATGCTTTGGTCTTGAATGTTCAGAAATATTTTCGAGAGTAAAATAACAAAGTTTGAAACTGATGAGAGAACACACATCTAGAAAGAAAGAAAATACATTTATTTATCACAGACTTAAAGATACACAATACACCAGATACATACATTACATAAAAAGAAATAAAAAAATAATTAAAACGTGTAAAGTCCGATGTAAGAAATTAGCAGGAAAGTGTGCCTCACGGCTGCGCCCAAAAGGCCCATCTACTGAAATATATTGTTTAATACATATTATTGAAAGTTAATTTCTTTAATTATAAGTTTTATCACAGACCCGCACAAACAGTAGTATAACACATACATAGGTAAATATTTATTTCAAATAATTTGATTTGAATATAAATGTGTTGTATAACAAAATCTGTCAAAATCACTGTTCTAGCGATTTATCGGAAATTCCGGCCAGGTACCATCCCTGTTCCAATGCATTCAATATCATACATGCCTAGGCATATTCGGTTAGCATCGGCTCTCTGTTTGTGTCGGTACTGTATATCCGCTTATTGTGTGTTCAATCAAATCAATATTACCAAATAAATTTTTGTTTTAAATTTTTACAAACGGGTCCGTATGTTTCTTTTATAAGTACTGTGGATTATTAGATGCAATTCCGTATTACGGTATCTGTTAAAGAATAATTCTATTGCAATTTAATAGTACGAACATATGATATTGCTCAGTGAAAGAAAAATTGATACCGATGAAACGGCTTTAATTAGTTATATCTAGTAATAATTCTAATCAGAACTGAAATGGGAATTCATAAGTAATTAATGTAATATTACATATTCTCATTAGTCTTTCCATTTCGCAGCCGTTCTGTTTCGTTGTCATACCTGCTTTGTTTTGTGGTTGTATTGATTTCATTTCAAAAGTTCATACAAAAATCAAATAGAAAAAGGACTTTTAGTTTTCCCGAATGTGAAAATGTTGTCAGCTTTGCCAATTTTTGTTTCCATAAAAATCTAATTCGGACTAAAGGTATTGAACATTTAACATTTAAAAACAAAAATCGTCAAATCGTTCCAGTCGTTCACAAGTACGCTTACCAACGACCAGGATTTCATTTTAATTTATATAGATATTTGCCGTTTGTTTCATTCAATAGATTGGAACTCTTCAATAATACGTCTGCATTGTTTTCATTTGATTACCCTTAAAGCTTTTGAGTGGAACATACAAGACGTAAACGTTAAATAAATGAAAGTCGAAGATATAAGTTTATTGCAGTATTTTTCAGAGTTTGTTGTGTGGATTATATACCGCTACAGTAACTTGTAACGCATGGACGATTTTCTTGTTATACACGTAAAAAATGCTGTAAGCACCCCTCATACTGACCTAGTCCTTCCAGCCTATATGTTGCAAACGACCGTTCAGTAATTATAGGAGTTAATACCTCAAAGTGCTTGGTTCAGGTAAAAAATCAGGTCATCTATTATAATCGTTGTGGTCTAACAGCATATCAACTGTTTATCATCCATCATTATGATTGACTCCAAAAAGGATAGTTATTAAATTGACGCTAAAAACATGCGGTACTCGCTTCACTAGACCAGTGTCATTATAATTAGTGGCGCGACAAATATTATCTCCCATGTCGATATTCCGGACATCCAAAAAAACCGCACCACGCGGTATGCGTTGGGCAGACCGCTGTTTGCCGCACCTAATTTAATTGTTGACGGTATACGTTTAATGAAGTAGGTCATTATTGGGATTGCGATTGTGTTGGCTGTTTTAAGCCGTAAAATATGTTATTTAAATATAAAGTTACTTTATTGGTGCTACGGGGTAATTGCGTAACACACTAAAACAATGGCTGTCATTTTGACAGATCAACAACATTCATTGCGTTATTTAAGTTGTTGTCAAGACACATTTTTTGAACATATGAAGCAGTCAATTAGCAATATCCTTCAAAATTATTCAGACTCAGATTGATTAAGGAGAATATATAAACGCACTTTAAAAATAATGTTTCACACTTCAAAAGGTTTAGCTTTAAAATTAATTGAATGAACTACAAAAATAATGGTTTCTTTATTAATCGTATGTGTGTACAAAAGGCAATGTTACTATACTGTTACTAGGAGAAGTTAGGATACAAGAGCGAGCGAAGCGAGCTCGGGTCTTGGGACACCCCCGACTCGGACAGGTTAGGTCCGAAGGGGATGACGGGGGCTCAAGTGAGCGAACAAAGCGAGCGAACGAGCCCCCGTCATTTCCTTCGTGTTAGGTTTCTTTAAACCCTGTAGACAGCAATAGGGACCTGCGAAGCGGGGCTCCGTCAACTACGTCTTATTATTATTACTTGTAAACCCACGTAGATCCGCCATCGGAGTTGGTTTTCGACACAGTTATAGTGCAAACCATTATTTTTGTAGGTACTTTAATTACCTATGTTGTTTATGAAATGATTACTTTATATTGTATATTTATTTTGTAAATTTGGTTCTTGTTTATTAAAGTGATAATATTAAATTATAGATGTATTATACTAGCAGCGCCTCGTGCGCTTGCGCTTTCTCATTTATAATATTTGTATATATTATTACTTTAAAGTGCTGATATACTATTATAGTTTATTTCATCAAATTTAGTGCTATTAAATACATCCCTTTTTTAAATGTATCTACATACATACAAGGAATGTGTAAGTTTGCCTGAAAACAGGTAGAGAAAACTGGCATCATGTTCTTATGAAACGCAGAAGGGACAAATTACATAATACCTAATATTTAATGCAGTCGAATCATGTTCCGTATACTATATAAGGACGTTAGATAACTTCTAACTAAAAATAATAAAAGACAGCATGGTTTCCTGCTTCTTGCAATCTGATTGACTCACCTCAATTAATACTGAGGGTTAAGATCATAAGACTGTCCCGGAAAAAGAGGGTTGATCATTTGCATAATTAAATATCGGAATTAAGTTGGCAATCCGACGAGATAATTAAGTGTTCTATAAGACAGTCCCGGAATATTTTTATCAATCTTTTATTCACCATTTTCAGGTATTTTAAGATGTTTGTAATTCTCGAAAGCTTAAAAATTTTCTTTAGCTTCCCTGCCGCTAATGGATGGTAGGAAATACAACCGTATTTTAGGATTATACAACAAACGTTGTTCAGTTTCATTTTAATGAACAAAAATGGTTTGTTCGCGATGAAAATATAGTGGGGTACGTAACGAGCGTGTTTTAATAATTAAATGGAAATTAGACTGAATGAAGCGACTGTGTAAGGTTTGAAAGAGTTTTTTGTAAGAGATTGAGGTTAATTTGTGTTGTAGCAAAACAGAATTATTTTAGTATGTAATTACTCTCTTTTATTTGATAGGTACTGCGAATTCCGTTTGATATAATTTCTATGTAACCGTGTTATTATGAAACCTTTTGCTAAAACCAGTAGTATTAATTAGATTTTCTTAGTAAGTACAAGAATCATTTGAGCGAACGGTTTATCGAGAATTTCCGCGAATTCTGTTTTGTACAATCTTCTGGGGCATGACACGTTACACAGAAATGCTTTAATTTGTACTTACCTTTACTTGCAGTAAGTAGTGCGATCAATATCAGAGTATTTGTTAGTGTTTTGTTAGTGTTTTTGTAGTAGGTAATCCGAAACCCTAGAAACAAAAAATCGAATTTAAGTAACATCTACCAACCCGCACTGGGCCCGCTTGGTGGATACGGCCCACTCCCTCTCACAGAGAGGTGGCCTGTGTCCCAGCACTGGGAACGTTATTTATAGCTTGATTATGCTTATCCAAACTTTTGAGTGGTGCCCGATTGATGGCAATAGGCTATGACGTGAGACTTTAACATAACTGGTGAAATGTGGGTGTTCTTGTGGTAGTACACCTCTGCCCTACCCTTCGTAGAATATAGGCGTGATATAATGTTAAGTGTTATCAGTTTAAATAGGCACAAATTATCTTGAGCGTGACTTGTTTTGTTTGATTTTTGACATCAGGTTTATTGATCAGGCTTCCCGAAACCGGATGCTAAACGGAGAGGTATATTTGTCAGAAATATATCCAACTAGCTGCGCCTTGTAGTTTCACCCGCATACGTGTCAATCCCGTTTGAATGTCGGTATAAAAGTATCCTATGTGTTAATCCAGGGTTTCAGCTACCTCCATACCAAATTTTATAAAAATTGGTCCAGCCGTTTGTGCGTGAAGAAGTAACAAACATACAAACACACACACAAACTTTCGCCTTTCCAATATTAGTGTGATTTAAAGTTCCAACGAAAAATAAAATAGAAGAATGGAAATGAAATGGATGGGTGGATGTAATCATAAGTAGTAGGTAAGGTGGTGCATTGTTAAGTAAAACAGCTCTTCTCGCCATCAAACGTAAAAGTTTGGCGAGTTTAGAATTAAGTAACTAACACCTCTGTATTATACCAAATATCATAATAAAAAATAAGTTTGTTGGATAATGAGAAACACATACTTAAAGTTAGCCATACACTAAACATGATTGTACAAGTGGTGGTCAAAAGCAGCTTGGACAATTGGCCCCTGAAGTGAGTAAAAAGATTATACTTGTATTTCGGGAGTCAAAGTTCCTCATAAACATTGATTCTTTCAACTTAAAAGCAATCAGGTTAAAGTGACTCAGTAATTACATGTATCAGGAAACGTATTTATTATGTTGTAAGTTGGTATAAATCAAACCAAATTTATTTATTTGCTCAGAGAACAATGATCCAATGATTTATAGACTTTACACCTATGTGAATTGTTTGATTTGACATCTGAGGGGCAATTCTCGTAATTTTATGAACGTTCACAGTCTGATCTCAGTCTCAATCTGTCAAAAATACTTCTATTTTCCCTACATTTTTGACATCTGTTTGTCGCCGTGACTGCGACTGTGACTAGATTTGAACGTTTTTAATTTAATTATTTATAAGGCTTTCCAAACCAGGTGCTAGATGAAGAGGTATTCGGCAGAAATGCATCCAATTTAATATTCCAACTAATAATTAGGTGCTTACTTATACCTATGTAAATGTAGAAGTTATACGAAACTTGACTGAGTGCAACTTGTAATTTCCAATTGGTGTTTTCGAGACGTGCTCGTTTGCACGGCTTCTCCCGCTCTGCTTGCTCCGTTTCACACAGCAAATTGCTTCACTTGCTTGCTCCTTTGGCGATAAACTTACCTACTATTACTACCTTCGAGACGCAATCTCTACCGATGTGCAGAAATGTATATTTCCTTAAATTAATTTCTTGGCAATAATTACGTAAAGATGGTGCATTTAATGCGCAAATCAAAAATGTTGTCTACTAACTTAGTTTGATACCAAGAAGCCGTTGCATGTAACTTCAGTCAGACATGTGGTCACTTAAAAATAAAAAGTCATCCCCCTTGAACGAATATTTAATTCCTAGTCTCTCAACTAGGGTTTCTGATTTCTCGGAAGTTGATATCTTATTCATGGTGCATTTATTCATGGAACATTTATTCATGGAACTTCACTGAAAAAATAAGGCTCCAGTTTCACATAAAAGCCTTGCAGAAAGGCTGTTTTATTTTTTATTTAAAACTCGGAACGCATTTTTTTCAACTTTTAAGTATTTGGTCTAAGGTGTCTAATGCAGTATACACTTCGATTTACATAATATATACAGTTTCCAAACTCATTAGCCGCTTATTAGTAAACAAATTAATTCTAATCTTAGCTATCGAAGTTAGTGGTAGTTAATTCTCAAATGTCTACACGATAATGCTTTATACCTAAATCTTACACATAGAAGTATGCACATGTTGTATTTTGCTTACAAGATTAATGCAAGTTGGTTCAATGCTGGACAAAATTGTTACATAAATTAGCCTGAAAATAAACAACGTCTTGTTTCTGTAATATTAAGCTTTGATTGAGAGTCTTTAGTAGCTCTTGTAGGTACTTTTTCATCGAGTACCTATCATTAGGTATCACGTTATAATAAGAAAATTGTGAAAATAAAATATTCTGCGAATCACCAGGACTGCTTCTCGTAGAAATATAATTATTTTGAAAACTCTAATTGCATACGTTTCATTGGAAATAAGATATTGTCGTTTATTTCTATTATAAAAACATTATGGTTTACGTTACTATGTGTGGATTATTCCGTATGAAATTTTCGCTGTGAGGTTCTGTACTGTTTCTGTTGTATAGATTTGGTTTATTTCCATATTTTCTTGGGACAACATTACACGGAATATGAATAGAAAATAGTGATAGAATCAATCTTTAATGCTAGTTTTCTTACGATGTACAATTCAACCAATTCTACCTATATTTCTAACACCTATTGTCACAAAGAATTTATTTTATACGTAAAGAGCTTTGTAATACTTTAACCTGTACCACAAGGAACCCAAAAAATATTTTTTCCGACGCCAAGTAAGTAGCGTAGGTTTGAATATCCTTTAAGTAAGGTCAATGCTGGGAAGACCGTATACAAGGCAAGTCCGTCTACAAGTCGTAACGCTCGTGTTTGATTATCTACGGTGCTTACCTCTTGATCGATAAAACAGTGTAGTGGTTTAGTTCGAATTGAAAATCATAGATGTCGCTATAACTAGTTTTGCTGAAGAAAATTGACTTCTTTCTTTACTCGCGTTGTGAACTCCAATGTAAAGTGACATGTGTTGGGGTAAAAAGATAAAAAAAATGCTAAATCAAACGAATTGAAGCGTCGAGTGTAGTAACCTAAGTAGTTAAATAGGCCTTCTATATATTTCTTTTATTGAATTGATCATTAACGCTAAGAATTTTGTAATATTAAGTGTAGTAAATATCTAACCTTAAAATACAATAGTTGGGAAGTCCGTATAAGTCGCACGAGGTAAGCCCGTCATATGCCGATCTTGCCTCGAAACACAGATCGTCAACCTTTTTCGTAGCATAAACGTATTCTTGAATCCTTATATTTTAACTTCTCGGGTTTTAAAGAGTTTTTTGGTGGGTATTTTGTTTTATTTCTAGATAATTATTGTTAGTGTAAAAGGCCTTACCTAATGCCACTAATGTCTTTTACGGACTTTGAAACCCGAAGCCCGAACCCCAAATGCAGCGGTTCAGGTTGCACGTTGCTTGCAATAGACAAAAATAACAACGAATATTATTTAGGGTATAGTTATTATACGAGAAAAACCAACAAGTGTTTTTTTTTTCAGAAATTGAAAGAGAAATTGTATATGCCTGAATTGATGCCATTGGATGTTGATCGTTTTTTATATTACGCATAGAAAAAAAATACGTGGGATCAGAATCGTCATGTGCCTTCCACCCTGTATAAATAGATTGTTGATTTTAGTAATTTGTTGTCTTTTTGTAAGAAAATAATAACTCTCGGTCTATTCTCACCTAAGTATATCTGTCATGACGAATTATGAATGTATTTTGGACGGATTCAACTGCTTTTTTGACGTACCAATAGGCAAAAATCAGTTAAATCCGTACGAAATAAAATCTTGATTAGTCATGTCGGATGAATATGTGAACAGATCATATCAGTAGTTACTGCTAAACTGCAGGCAAATATTGTATGAATAATTTGAACAAATAATATTTGATTTATAGTGATTTGTTATATTTTTTTAATTCGAAAATGAAGCATGGTTCTGATTTTATATTTTGCTTTTATTTTATCGAAAATGTTTACAGCTCCATCACGTAAATATATGCCGGACTTACCTCAAGTACGAGAAAAAAATATATTTAAATGAATTGCAGCCTTATATGTATGACTTTAAAGCACATATTTGAAGGGCATTCATTACTCTATCGAAAGAAAATGTTTCCATCTGTAAGATCTATCAAATTTAGTGTAAAATGACCACTAGACGGACTTACCTTAAACAGCTAGGAAAGTCCGTCTACACGCCGATTTTTTATAAAAAACCTCTATTTAAGCGTTATTTGACATTAAAACAATTGAAGTGTTTTTATAATAGTCAAGACAATATTTTTCATCAATTTTAACTATAAGAATTACCCCAGAATGTATAGTTCCATTAGTTTGGTTCGATCAAAGTTAGCTATTAAAAAAGTATGCCGGTCTTCCCCACATTGACCTTATCTAATTTGCAAATTTTTTCTTCTATAAGCCGATTTCGAATGTAATTTGGCCAATTATTTAGCTCTCAAATAGAACGTAATTTTCCATAGCAATAAGGTATTAGAAGGTATCGGGGCGAAAAGGAAAATAAGCAGATAATAATGATGTGCCGACGTCAATAAAATCTGACTTATTTTCTCCGCCCAGTCCACGCTCCGCAGAAATTCATTTTGTTTTTGTTTGAATTTCATGTCTGCTCCACCGTTCGGCTAACTTTATTTTACATTATAGTTTTGTTGTGATGTAACGTCTACTTTTGATGAGTTGTAGATGTATGCAGGTTTTAGTTCCCTTATCTACACACAAAAAAACTAATAGTAGGAATATAAGCATTATTATAAGTACTTTGCGCAAGTACTTGTCACGAAAAGTAAGGCGCTTCGTGTTAATGATAGCTCTGGGACAATATCATTTTTCCTCTTATTTCTCGTATTTCTACTTAATTAGGGCAAGCGGTATCGGAGAGTCACCGCCCTTTCGCCGCTCCGGCTTGCACTAACAACCGTTTCAAGCACGGTTTAATGCCAATTACCTGCTCGCTCCATTGTTCCAAGCGTCAAGTATCTCCGCCCGACCTCCACCATTCCGCCGCGTCAAGAGAGATTACTCTACTAGTCTACTCGTTCGCAGAATACACTCAAATTAATTACCTGTATCAGAAAACGTTTCATTATAAAATTCCAAAATTTATCTCCTAATGGAATTTGAAATATAACTCTTGGATCGCATATTGCACAATATTTAATATCGTCGTGCTACTTTGTTACCAATACTTTACGGTAATATGAATCCGCGCAGTAAATCGTAGAAAGTACGCAACGAAACGAGAACGGGGGAAGCGACGGCGAAATTAATTTCACATGATGAATGATGAACGATGGCGTTGCAATTTACAAATTTTTTTATTGAAAATATCAAAAACTGTCTTCTGTGCAACGAATTTTCCTTAACACCTGATTACTTACATTATGGAGGATAAGTTAATCGAATTGTATAATGTTTCAGAAGACAGAAGTCGATTTGTGTAGCCAGCCTTAAACACAGATTAGATTTAACAATTGTAACATCCGTCACGATAGTCTTTTTATAATAAGGTACCTTTACTGGTCTTAAGACGTACTCAAAACGACCTTTCATAAAATATATCCTTAGATTCGTCATATCAAACCCTTTATCCAGCTAGACAACATCAAAAGATGTGACAGAGGGGACAAAGACGTATGTATTCAATACGGAAACTGTACCGGGATTATCCCACCTTAAGCAAACAACCGTCCACAAAGCTCAGACAAACTGAGAGCAAACGAGAACTATGCTAACGAAAAGACGATAAAACCTTTATCTTATTACGGATCTACTCTCCCCAAAGCGTGACATGGTGCGTCACTTTGAACTCAACCCTATTTGGGTGGATTTTTACGGACAGTTTTCGGAAGTGGTTAATCTATTTAGCGCACTTTTTTCAAAACTGCTAACTTTGGATCCGATTTTCAGAAGTCTGAGTGCACTGTCTGGTGTGCGGTGGCGCAACGTATGCGATACAGCAATAGATAAATCGTATATTTTTAAAGGTTTCCGTTGTCGGCTCGTAAAGAATGATCCGACGTCTCGGGCGACACCATTACTTCTCGTGGCACATGAAAAATTCATATAGCAGCCGTTTGATCGCGTTAACGTGCGACGCCGCCGCGCGCGCACGCCTCCAGGGGGCGCTAAGCGCAGCTTATGGCACGCCGCGCACTCTTATGCTTGTTTTAAATGTGCACTATAACACTTATTCATAATTTTACTGAAAAATATATAATAGTAGTTGTTATTTTATGAAATATCGATACGGAAAGGTACTAAAATGCATCCTCAGAGAGCGATTTGGGCTATAATAAGGGTACGCAACTTAAATATTAATTAATATAACAGTCTGTTGACTGTTATCAAGTCACAAGGCATTTGGTAATGACTTTGGTGATTGCCAGCTATACTTTCTTTGATAAAGAGAAACCTATGTGCCGCAGCGTACTGCATTATAGTAAATGTATGATATTAGCATTGTGCAACAAATCTGAAAATCCCTGAAAGAATATACCTAGAGTTTATGTATTGGAAAATGCCTGGATAAACTAAAGCCCTTCAGTGTATTTAAAATGTTTGAAGTATTCCGCGAATCGTTAAGAGGAAATGCGGTCGGAGAGACTTTTGAAAAATCCTAAGTAAAAAGTCGTAATTCGAGGTTTGGCTCTCGCCTAAATCCTCCTATAATATTGGACCAATTTAAAAGATATTTCATAAACTGAATAAGAAGGATATATGTCCCTATGTTTTTCTTTTTTTCATTAATAGTTGTCAAATTTGTAAACTAGGCCTCTGTTGACAGCGGTTTAAATCGGCATTTTTTGAGGGTTCTGTTGCTTATAAAAATAATGTATCATAAAAAAGGAAAACATAGGGACATACAAATAGTTACTTAATATTTATTATTCTGTAAAAAATCATTGCTTTATGGTCATTAACCAGAAAGAAAACCGGCAAGGGCGTTTCTATGAAGAAACCACCACCCGCATTTCCTCTTAACAGTTTCGAAACTGAAAATGCGAATAAATGGTTTCTCAGAACTTCATCGGAGCTTCAGCTGTCTTCATAAAAATATTTTACTAAAATAATAATATCCTGTCGTTATTAATCAACAAAAATAAAAACTCTTCTTTAAAATTGCGAAAAGATATCAACTAGCTGATACACTATGGGGCCTTCTCCTTGGGTGTTGGAGATTTTCATTACTTACAAAAATCTAAAACACTTAAGTAGATAATAATCGTCCTACTTATTTTGGATGGTTAGACATAAAAAAATTAAAAAAAAAATATCACCATAAACTAAAAGCATTTCTCGATGGCGGATTTCTTGATAAATATTTTCTTGATCTATGTTCGCTTACAATTTTTCAGAAATCTTGAAAAAAAACATCGATTGGCAATTTTTTAATAATGGTAAATAATTTTGTTTTAGTGGACTTACTGCAGATGCTAGAGTTCAACGTGTCAGTATCTTTCCCGGCTGCACCGCTCCTCACAGTAATTTTGGCGCTAGTTGGTAAGTGCTTAATTTTATGTGCCTAAAACAAAAAAAAATAACTACCAAGGAAAATTAAAATTTTCCTTCTTCTAATTAATGAGGATGGTACAGGAGTGAAAGTATATTATTAGATATTATGTTTTATTTAACCGCATATATCGTGTACGTGAGAGATCACCTTTTAGGATTTGCCCATTCTTCATTAGGGGGAGCACACGTACCTCAACCACACCACGTCGCAGCGACAAAATTTGGCCAAGCAGTGGTTACATGTGAATAGTGTCCCTGCAGCTTTTTGTAATTGCGTTGTGGTAACTATAACATTTCGATGTGATTGCGTTGTGGTAACTATAACAATTCGATGTGGTTGCGTTGTCGCTAGTAGTTGCGATGTGGTTACGTTGTAGCTAATGTTTGCAGACAGACAGATCATTGTATTAGCGTTGTGGCTGCGACATGGCCTTGATGTGGTCGGTGTCGCCCACACGGTTGAATTTGACGGCCAAATGTGGTCCGTGTGAATATACTATTAATTTTTATACAAATTAGCGAGCGACCACATGTTGTCTTCGTGGTGTGGTTGTGGTTATGTGTGATAGGGCCCTTAGTATTTTTCCTATTCCTCATTATTGTTAAGTTTTCCCGGTTTGAGAGGAATCCTTTTGATGTTTTTGCGCTTCATCACTATTATTATTGTTACATGCCTTTTCATGTATAAATATTCCTTGACAGAAATCGAACCGTTTGAGGATTTTCCATCATTAGGAGGACTCACGATATCAAACGAGCTAAATTCGACTTTCTTCTGCTTTATAAATTCGAAGCTTCTTGGTAACACCTTGCGTAAAGTGTCTTCAATGTTCCCGAAATACATTATGCATATACGAGGTGTTGAGACATGAGACTTTGCACTAATATGTTGAGGCAAATAAGTGCCCCACGTAACACGTGAATCACTCAAGGTGCTTTTCGAGCCAACAAATTAATAGTTGCGACATCGTAGAGGCTCAGGGGAACTTCGGTGCTTGCGGCAAAGTGTGCCGTGCAAACAGACAGCATATACTTGTACAGGGTGTGACAAAAATAGTAATCACGTTGATGGTGCCGAAGAACCAATTTTTGACGCAATAAATAATTTGATTGTGATTTGAGGATCAATGTAATTTTTTAGATTTTGGCAGTCAATGGATTATACATAGCTTTAGCTAAACGAAAAGATCTTTAATATTAAAAGTGACTACAGCAAAAAGTGGCAAATATCTTGAAGACCGAGTAGAGAACTATTTCGACAAAGTTGTCCTTAATTTTTGTAACATCCTGTGAGTAGCAAACATATTATTATAGCACGGCGTGGTACTTAGCATATAAGCAGCTCTTGCAATGTCACTTGAAATGCACAAGATCGAGGCTCTTTGACGTTCATAGTAAAGGATCTATTCTTTATCTTTCAAATTAAACGATGATTATAATGATATAAACGGATTTTATTCTCACAAATGTTCGGTTCCACCGTCGTACAACGTGTGTTATTTCTCGCCAGTTTTTAAACGTCAAAAAAATGTCATACAAAGTGTTGTCATAGTAAACTCTGATTCGATACAATTAAATAATCGATTTAATATTTAATTAGAGTAATAATAATAAATACTATTTAAATATTTACTAAATTTAATACTAATACAATTGTACTCACTACTACTGCTAAATCATACTAGATAGGATATTATAAAATACCCACATCTTGGCTAATTAACCTTAAAATAGCTTTTTAAAGGTGCAGAACTATGTTTTTGAGAAGTGTTGGGATGGCAGTCCTTGTTAGAAAGCGTCATTATTACGTGATGTCCGTGTAGGTGGTGACAGAAATATATCCTTTCAAGGAAATGCTACTTCCGTCCAATGCGTCCAGTTAGTTGTATTTCTGAAGAATTCTTCGGAAGTGGCAACGTGTTTATGTGCGCTTTTGACTTTCTACCTTGTATTTTTCTAAAAATACTAATTCGTTTGCCAGTTAGTCCTCAAGGTAGAAAAATCGTTTGTTGGAGCGACCTATGTATTTTGAAAACAATGTTCTGCTTAAGTGGGTGTTTGTAATGAACTTGTCCTGATCGTCGAAGATAAAGGCTGACAGGCTGCATCACTGTACGTACCTATATGGGAAATAATGTTTTGAGTAATACACACATCAACACGGTCTAGGGATATTTTTAAAAAAGCGAATTTCTATCAATGTGTTAATTATTTATATGACATGTATATATTTAAAAGATACGTTATTTAATATTCTACCATTGTTTAATAATGGTTAAGGTACTTAGATTAAAATTTCAGGATTTTATGGAAAAAAATGAAGCATAGACGGAAATCGTATATGAATGAACTTTTAATTTGTGAGTAAAAACTGAAAAAAAATAGAAAAATCATTTAATTTGTGTTTATAAACTTGAAGTTAGTAGTCTGAGAAAGCGCCCATGATGTTCATAACACGTCGGCAACGATTCGGCATGCTCAGAACAAGGTTGTCAATGTCTTGCTGCGGAATATTGTCCCATGTCCTTCTGAGGTGCGCAAAAAGTTGATCTTCTGTAGCCAGATTTTCAGGAACTTCCTTCAGAGCTCTTCTTTGCAGCATATCCCACGCATGCTCAATGGGATTTAGATCTGGCGATTGAGCAGGCCAGTCTAAGGCCCTAACATTATGTGTATGTAACCAAGCTGCTACCGTTCTCGCCGTGTGTGCCCGGGCATTGTCGTGCATGAGCAGGAAATCTTGCCCCATTTGTGTTCTGTGGGGCAAGATTAAGGGCCCCAGCACCTGTTGGACGTATCGTTCTGCCGTCATATTGCCCCGCACCCAAACGAGATCCGTCCGTCCTCCAAGACGAATTCCTGCCCAAACCATAATTGTTCCTCCTTGATATGGGTGAACTTCCTGAGGGTTCTGGAGACGGCTCCATCGTCCAGGAACTCGCCAAACACGCGTCCTTCGTGAATCTGGATGGAAGCTGAACCTGGATTCATCCGTGAACAGCACATTGGACCATTGCTCACGGCCCCAGTCCACGTGGTTCCGAACCCATTCTAATCGTCGTCCACGATTGCCTCTCCGTAAAGGTGGGACCCGGAGTGGTCTACGAGAGCGTAGATTGCTTTCATGCAGTCGCCTTCTTACAGTTTGGTCACTCACAAGCACTTGGTGTTCCACTCGCAGCCTTTGGACCAATTGAGTCGCCGTTGCATTTGGTTGTGCTCGCGCAGTAATTTGCAAAAATCGGTCTTGTCTGGGGGTAGTGATGCGACTTGGCCCCCGGTGCCTCTCCGCTACTTCACCTGTGGCACGATAGCGTGTCCACAATCTTGAAATTACATTTTGATGGGTCCCTATGGCCTCAGCAACATTACGCTGAACAGATCCAGCTTCCAGCATTCCCACAGCTCGTAACATCTCCGCCCTCGTCAAATGTCGGCGTTGCATGGCTACAATACCTCAATTTTAACTTTATCTTTCGTTTAAAAATGAAAAAAAACTGTAACTAAACGTAATTCGTATTGTTTTCTAAATTTCGCACAAATGAAAATTCCCTCTCCTATACATCAAGACATTTTTATGACACCGAAACAAAAGAATTTTCAAAAATTTAAATTTGGAATTAGTCTGAGATAAATTACAAACAAATCGGTGTATAAAAGATTCCAATGCGGCCAGAACGTTTCGAGTTATTTAATTGAGTATGAAATATCCCTAGACCGTGTTGATGTGTGTATTATAGTTTTGGGAAAGTAATTTCAGATTCTCCCTTCGTTTATAATTGATTCTATTATTTTGTTATTAGATAAAAACGGACTATTCTGTAAAAATTTCACCGTGAAAACAAAAGTGAAGTGAACTTAATGCTAATAGGGATTAACATTCTTGACAGCTTACATGAAGCTCATTTCACCTGAGTTTTCAAGGTCAGTGTTTGACAAAATTGATCGGCAGATGTCATGTACCGCTGATCACAGCGTCGTTACGCACTGGCAAGAGTCCGTCGACACTACGCTGATAAGCTTGCCCCTACCAACGTTTACCTCTTGAAGACCTTACCAACTTTTTCCTTTTTCTTTATGTACGAGAATTTTGTGTGTCGAGTGTCTTGGCACGTTAGTAGGTCGGTCGATTCAACAAGTAAGTCGGGCCCGGCGCCTGTTGCGCGCGGCGGGCGGGGCGGGGCGCCTGTTGCGCCTCACAGACGCCTCAACCGCCCACCACCACGTAACGCCTGTGCTTTGCCCATAATGGAGATACTTTTGACCCACTTCTACATGAACGTACAATTGGATGGCGGATATCCCGATATGGGGCTCGGAGAAACGGGCTCGATGTGAATAGTCGAATGGTGATGTGTGCGCTTCGATATATTCGAATTCCGTTTGGTTTGGTTGGTTTTGGTTGGTTTTTCTGCTGGAATAGACTGTCCAAATGGCTCAGTACTTTCGTAGTCTTGCTACTAGCGTTCGGTTTATTTGGGCTTCAAAAATTAGTTTGTCTGCATCTCCGGCATTAGTCGAGAGGTCTTAAAGATCTGGTCCTGGTCTTTGTTCCTTTAGTGTTGAGAAACAAAGTCAGTTGGCAGAGTTACTGCAGAGCAGAGCTCAACCATATTCCTCTTATGTTTGGCTTGGTATGTGTCACTCTAGATATTAATGGGCATTGGACACTCGGCAGCAGATACAACGATATTAGAACCCAAGCTTAACCCGCTATGACAAAAATGTATTTGATGTAAGCTTAGAAAATCATTTTTTTTTTAACACTAGTTAACACATTTACTCATCTCTATTGACTGTGCGTCACAATTTTGCAATAAAACCACAAACCTTCTCTAAAATTCAGCAAAGTCGAAATTAATAATAATTATTAAATTTGTTCTTGTAAGCAGTTCCAGGGCCGAATTTAATAAAAAAATAAAAAGCAAAGGCTTCTTGTACGTGCTTGGTAAAAAATAACAACAGCAAAGCTAAAAGCCCCGTGAAGTTGCTGCTAACGAACGATTGATTCGCCTTATAATGTACTTTGTTAGCCTACTATTGTTCAACAACTTGCACAACCCGTCGCGTCCGTTGTGTAAAATGTGATGAGCGAAAAATACAGGGAGGCAGGGACATCAACGCGCAAACTGTAATCATGAATTCAGCACATGATTCTAGACCCCCTAGAGCATATAAATATTTCAACAGTTATTAAAACAAAAATAGCTGTTTCATACATCTTGAAACGCAAAGACGCAAAGACTCAGGTAAGTATAGCACTTTTCTTCGAAAATTTTCGGCGCATGTGTGTTCAGAACCATGCACGACATTCATGGTTACAGGTTGCGCGACGATGTCCCTGCCAATCTGTATAAACTTTTACGACTTACGGCATTTCATACAAACTTTCAAGCCCTTGTTTTTCGAAATGAAGGAACCGATTTTAATTAAACTTCGTACGCATAAGCAGGATACAAAGGTCTAAAAAGTTAGTTAAGAACATTTTCGAAAAATAGTGTTACAGCCAAATTAGACCAATTTAAAATTTTCCATAGAAACAGATTTCCAGTTATCTTTTTTTTTTAAATAAGACATTTTAAAAATGTTCTTTACTGACTTTTTAGACTTTTGTATCCTGCTTCATCTCGAAAAACAAGGGCTTGAAAGTTTGTATGAAATGCCGTACGTCGTAAACGCTCAAATCATTTATTTTTGACCAAACATTTGTTAACATTTTTTATAACCCACCAAACTGTGTAAATAAAAGTTTTTCATACATTTGTTTTTTTTTTCACTCAATCTAATTAATCATCTAAGTAGGTACAGTACAGACAGTAGGTATATGGTCAGTAAGCAAGCAAAACATCATTAGTCTTAATAGGTCCCTGGACGTCATTAACCTAGCAATTTTTCACATTACCAGTAGATATCACAACAACAACAAATGGAACAGCTTGTGGGCTTGAATAAACCCATCCATGTATTAATGATGACAACATCGACGCTGGTAACCATGGTACACTGCTCTCTTATTTACCATATCAGTAACTTATTCAAATTCTTTTATGTTACTGCAATAAATATCAATAGATTTTGCCTCCATTCTAGGCTTTTTCTAGTAAGTTTTTGGTCGTTTTCCAGCGTTTCCAAAAAACAAATCTTTTTGCTGCAAATACCATTGCTCAACTACAAAGCAATTGGAATCACCAGCACCCTAATAGCATAAAACACAATCAATCACAATCTAAATTATTTTGAAGGATACTGCTAATCCATTGCTTCATATGTTCGACAAATTTGTCCGCTAAACAACGTAAATAACACAATGAATGTTGTTGAACTGTCAAAATGATAGCCATTCCTACTGTTAGTGTGTTACGCAGTTACTTCGCCATTCGGTTGACCAGTTTTTTTTTCTTAGTTATCCACTAACTACTTGATAGCTATTTAGGAGTTAACCTTTCGTTTAGATAGAAACCTTACCCTATTTAATGCTGTTAAAACCAAGTTTATTCTCTTACTTTTGACTCAAAAGCTTCTTATTCAATTGACACGAAACTTTCACACTTGTGCTGAACTCCATCTAAAAGTGATCGTTTCTTTTTTTTATGGTTTCGGGATCCTCTGAACTGTAAACGTTCTTTGGAGTAAGCCCTATGCTGCCCGTACCTGGTATTTTGAAAGTTGATGTATAATTCAAAGACTTGTTGGTTTTCCACGGAAGATTTCGCCATACAAACGAAACCCCCTATTTTCAACCCCTAAAGGTCGAATTTCCAAAGATCTTAGAGCTTGCCTACATTATAACGGGAGTCAGGAATCCTTGTCCAAAATTTCACGTTCCTAAACCCAGTAGTTAGGGCTGTGCACTGATATGTCAGTCATTCACCCATTCTGCAGTTTCATATAGATATATATTATATACCTATAGAAAGATTGTATGAAGGATTCTGTGAAGGATTACTAAAAATTATGAAATAACTTTTGTTTTAACCTTACGTAATGGTTTTCTAGTCTCCTTATTAATATAAGGTATACAGGGTGGCAGAAATTAAACGACCGCGGTTAATAAAAAAAAAATTGCTGTTCCATACATTTTGACCGCGTAGGTATTGCAGTTTTCTATGAAACAGCATATTTATTTTTGATAACCGACGTAAAATTTCTCCGTAAGGGTGTTTAGAATCCGCCTGACGCAGGTCCTCACCGGACACGGATGTTTCGGGAGGTTCCTGCACATAATCAGGCGGGAGGAAACGCCCGGGTGTCACCACTGCGAGGATCGCCCAGAGGACACGGTGGTGCACACGGTGGAGGTCTGTCCCGCTTGGGCAGAGCACCGCCGTGTCCTCGTAGAGGCGATCGGCAGCGGCGGCGACCTCTCGCGCCCGGCCCTGGTCCAAGCCATGGTCCGGGGCGAGAGGGAGTGGGAGGCAGTCACCTCCTTCTGCGAAGCAGTCATGCTAGCGAAGGAGGTGGCGGGATGGGAGAGGGAGAGAGCCGAGAGGGCCGCCCGTCCCAGCCGCCGCGGTAGACGCTCCGGGCGTCGGGAGCCGCGTGACGACTCCCGGCCACCGTAGGCGCGGGCCTGCGGACGGCGAGTAATGGGTAGCTCGCCGTCCGATCAGGACCAGGCCCGTGCCGGACGGCGCGTATGTGTTCCACGCGCGCCTCAAAGAGATGTCAGCAGACATGGAGGGGCCCGTTAGGGCCGAAGCCTGCCGGGGCAGCGGGATTGTCCGAAAGGGTTACCGCTGCCCCGGAACATAAAGGGCTAAGGAAGGAACACGGATGGGTTTTAGTCAGTAAGAGTCTGACACTCCCTTCCGCTCCACCCAGAGCGGGAGGGGTCATTGGATGATTTCCCATCCTTAAAAAAAAAAAAAAAAAAGGGTGTTTAGAATTATGTGCTAAATTCGCAATTTCAGTTTGCGCGTCGTTGTTATATACTGCCACCCTGTATTTAAACGGTGTCTTTAATTAATGTTTTTAATAGTTTTAATTAAGGTAAATTAATAAATCTTAATTGTCTAATAGCACAGACCAAACTTAAAATTAAAAATTAATAGGTATTTACATGTTTGTGATTCACATACTACACAAATTCATGTTTGAATGGCAGCAAATTTAAATGCATTTGTATACAGGCTGCAAAGACTTCTGTCGTACTTAGGTTAACGCAATTTCCTTTGAAAGTAATTGGAGATGAAGTCTCACAAATAAAATAACGGGAATGTTAAACAAATTATTCGATGCAAAAAATTGGCAGGTATTCTAAGTTTTATCTTCTTGACGATAATTGAATTTTTAAGGCGCACAAAGCTTATTTCATTTTGTTGATTAGAATAGAAAGGAAAATTGACTTCAAGGTAATATGTTGAAAAAAATGTGATATTTCTATTTCGTGTAACTTGTTAAGTATTTGGAATAGGGATTAAATATTTTGGTATATGTTTTTTGACTCTTTGGTCTAGTATCATGTAAAAGGAACGAGGACGATTCAACGATTTTTTCTCGATACTTAACAAAAAAAATAATTGCAAAGTTACTTATATCTATTTTTTTACTTTTTTCGACATCACGGCGTAACGCTTAAGAGTTATTCAATGGAATTTACTTTAAAACATAGAGAATAATTATCATATCAAAGTTTACTCAAAGTAATTTTAAATTTAGTTCATTTATTTTGTTAAAAAAGGAGTAAATTCGTTTTGGCACAGACATCGTTTTATTCCGAGCGCACGCACATTATAGGCATCACTCTTCTTTTGCGTTTCAAAAGTAATCACTTTTGCTCGTGTAGTAGGTTTTCGAGGATTTTAGATTTTAGAGGTAGCGCCTTAAAAAGAATATAGGGGTGGCAGGGACACGCAAACTGTAACCATGAATTCAGCACATGATTCTAGACCCCTAGCGTAGAAATTGGTCGTCAGTAATCAAATAAACAGTCTTCTGTTTTTAGAAAGTACAATACCTACGCGGTCAAAATGTATGGAACTGCAAATTTTTTTGTACACTGTGCACCAGGTTCAATATGGGGCCTTTTAATATAAACCGACAATGCGCAATATTTGTCAAATAAATAATTAAAATATGGTCGCATTTTTACGACATGTGCTTTACATAAAGCACTAAAACTATGAAAAATAATTGTTAAATAGTCGGATTTTCGCTTGCCGGTATATTAAATAGGTCCCAGGCATGCATCCACAATAGAAGGTGAAAATATGCCTTTTAAAATAAAAATAAAATATAATAAACAGCTCTGAAGATTGCTGCAGTAAAATGGAAAAAGCAACGAAACGCGCTGTTCTCGCTAAAAGTAAGCTCTGGTTTTTCCAAGTTGAACTAAAAATGAACCTGATAGGTACTACTAACATTTTACCAGCACAGATTTCAGTTTTTGCACAATCACACTAATATTATAAAGGCGAAAGTTTGTGAGTGTGTGTGTATGTGTTCATATCGGGATCGACACGCGAGCCTATATATTAATTCAGGGTGTCAGCTACCTCCATACAAAATTTTATCAAAATTGGTACAGCCGTTTGAGCATGAAGAAGCAACAAACATGTAAACACACACACACTCACAAACTTTCGCCTTTATAACATTAGTTTGATTTATATCACTACTGAATATTCATTACGTTATTATAATCGTTTATTGCTATTGTGAACGAATATAATACTTTTAAGTAATAATCTAAACCTTAGCTGTCCTATTTCCACGACACTTTTATCCATTGACGATAAAACATGAGCAAAAAAAAACCTCAATTTATTTATTTATGTAAAGGCTTACCAACTAAATACATACTCAGCACTGACTCACAATCTTTTTGATAACTAGAGATGAACATTTTTTTTAAAACCTACTGATCTTTTTTTAAATTAACCTTTTTGTTAGGTTTTTTAATGATTCCGTGACATTTCAAACCTGAAAAGACGAAATAATTCACTGTTCATTCCAAGGTTGCCTGGAAGAGATCGCAGAAAGCGATAAGGCCGCCCATTGTATGTTTTGTATTAATAATCGTATTTTTTGTTATTTATTTTCTGGTGTACAATAAAGTATATATAAATAAATAAATAAATAAATAATTCCAAAATTCGTTTACTAGAACGTACGTTAACAGAATACCAGTAGGTACGTCTGACTCAATTATTTGTTACGAGGTTCCACAGAATTTGTAATCTTGAAGTTGGACACGTGTGCGCCTGCATTGCATATCGTCTGATTAATATCGTCCGCAGAGTCGCCCATGTCGTATGGATTCAGACAACTTTCGAATTCTACCGCATACTGCGACCGTGTACCGAGAACATGGAATTTATTTAGGTACTAGCAGTGCCCCTATAATTACTTAACTGTACCTATACCTACGATATTTTCATAAAAGTTCAGTTTTATTTTAAAGGCAATCTAATTTGTATTTTTAGAGAAATATACTTCCGAACTCCATGTGCGCAACTGCACTAGCACAAAATATGAGTCGTGTGTCTGAGCTCTCTTCAGGGAAACCTCACAAAGTAGATTCGATAATAAGTCCTCAACTAATAAAACTCCATAAAAATATGTCATCTTTTCCGTACGTCGTCTCTTTGAGGTTCCTTTTAGTAGTCATTTCGGGAGGCTTACGCATTTTAAATTTCAATCTGTCCCCGACGATGCTATCGTGCGCCGCTCGTCTCCGGGTCGCCACTCGTGAACTCTAAAAAATGACTACCTAAGAGATTATTTTCAATCCGTTCTCGGCAGCCACCGAGATGTTCGGCATATTTAATAAGCTCTATTATCTACATCACTCTTGCCCGCGACGAGCAGACTTTTCAATTACACTCGCCTCAGATTGTGTACTTCTTAGACTTTGTCTGTCCGATAAGCGTGGGCTGTTACTTTCACATTTATTTCGGCTGCTAAAATTATCATTTATGTTGCTTCGAAAAAAGTGAAATAAAAATCTCGTCAATGTATTCGCCGAACGCCGAAAACAATAACGCTTCGCAAAGGTGAGGCGGCGTGGGCGAGCCTATTTCAGTGGTGCTCGTGTTTTTGTTTGCTCGCGCATCGCATCACGTTTTCCGCGAGCACGTACCAACGCGCACGCTGAATACTAATGGATAACAGCGAATAGACGACGCTCAGGTCGCGCGTCCGAAAATTGGATTCGCATCGCATACACTGCACATGGTATTAAGGCCCGGCCGTCCGAAACAATGCCCAATCAAATGGAGTGCGCCTTTCGCACTTCCACCCAGTTATTATATTGGTTGCTAGAGTTTATTCAAAACTATTTGATGAACAAATAATTTTCAGCCAATATCTGATATTATGATGAAAGTCCAATTAGCATATATGATTCAATGGATTCAAAGCAAAAAAAACGGGGGATGGGCAATTTTTTATTCCGGCTTATATTCGATTGAGATATGATTTCGACTGTACTGCATAATAAGGATTGTGGAACGCGCGTGACGAATTATAATCTGGTACGAAACAGTAATCCCAGCGCATCGTTGCGGAGCATGAATCAACGTTGTTTGTACGTTGCACCACACGGTTACGGGACCACAGCCGCTCACTGAATTTGATTGTTGTTTTAATTTTTAGCTTTTTTGGCCTCCCAGTGCTTTTCACGTTTATCGTTTCGCCTCTATAGGTTTGGTTCTACTATAAGCCTTTGAATTCAGCGAATAGATCGGGAAGCTTTTTGGTCAGTACACAATTTTAACAGAATGTTTCACGTCAAAATCCCGTTCACCAGGTAAACTGTCGAACGCTACCTATCGTTTAAATCCTCGCTCCGTATGAAATAATGTCGAGTATCGGTGAGACCGGTTATTAATTTGCAAAATGTTCGTAGATTTTCGATTCGTGCCGAAGCTCTTAAGCCCGTTACTAGCGCAGGCCGGACGACAATGGAGGCGACCACGGCATTGGATTACTGCCCCCCTTAGGTGTCCTGCTCCTACAAATGGGGATTTAATTTGCCGTATCTGTAAATACAATAGCCGGAAATTTGTTTGCCTCCCCATCGCCTCACTCATGTCTAGTGCAGTGGAGGATACTAATGAAATGCGGCGAATGCATGAGAATGCTTTAAAATTTTCTGCCATATTCATTTCTGTCGCCTATTTGATTATGTTAACAAAATACGGTTAATAACTACAGTTATGTTTATCAATGTCGCAGCTAATTATATGACTAAATATTCAGTTAGGCTTTGGATGTCGGTCGCGTAAAACAATAGACCGTGAGCTCGGGTAGCATGACGGGGCCGCCATACGAGACGCCGATGACGTCGCATTAAAATGAAATCCATACGGGGATGATTGATGAGCGCCGCAAACACACTACGCCGCGCCCGACTCATTCAATTTACTGTCATCACATCGTATAGAGTGCAGTTTCATAATAGAAGCTTCCAGAGTTTTTCGGCTGTCCGATACATAGCGAAATTGGCTCATGCAAACCTGTAATCGATTGTTGGAGAAACGAAATATCAATTTGATAAAGGTATGTTGTCTCCAATTACATCCTGCTGTTGGATATTCAGAAGATGTATTCTTGCTTCATGACTAATGATGATTCGCAACAGACCTAGATTTATATCAGGCTGGCTATCCGACGCTAGTTCATCTGTTAACACGTCTGTTTCGACAGAGATGCATTTCTGGAGGCTCTTGATATCACTGTTCCCTAGATATCGTTGACAGCGCTTTGTCATAACATGATCGCCTAGTGCCTGCTCGTAACATTGCACACAATATTGCTGCTCCACAATTTCCAAACAATTCCAATATAAACTTCATCAATAAAAACAATGTTATAATCAAAATTGAATTTCAAAGAAACGGATGACGGATGAACTTTCTTAATCTCTTGACAGCTAATATTTTTACTGTGGCCTGTTGTTCTAATAAACGCCGGTTCTGAAAATTTTTATTTCTCACCGCAGTTGCTGGCGATATGATTATCTCAATAATTTGTCTCGTTGTTCCGCGCAGAGCCTCGTTTGGCCGGGAGCACTGTCTTTATGGCGGATTCAGTCCGGCTTGTTTGTTCAACAGAACTGGAAAATTAGCCGGAGTGCTTTTTTATTACATTTAAAACCTGCTGCGTTAAAATGTTTCGTGGAGGTTTTGCTTGATACTTGGATGTCAATAAAAAGTCCGCATGCTTTAGGTACCTAGTTGAATTTAAGACGTGTCAGTTTAATGGTCAAAGAAAAAAAAAATAATACAAATTCACTTATAGAAAAAGCATAGATCGGTTTAAACCATATAACGAGTCCTTTCGAACTCTAAAAAATGTACTGCAATATTATCATATCATCATCACATTCAACCTGCACACTTGCACAATCTCATTGCTAGGCATAAACATTTTTGTATGATGTCAATCTCCTGGGCCATGCTGCAAGGCTTCATCCTAAATCACATCTCTCCTAATTTCGACCACTATTCCATTAGGATTCTGCCTCATCTACCACCATCAAATCGATCGACTATAAAATCAAGCTGACATTTAGACCGTTCCAGATATTATTTTGGCGTTTGTTAATTCGACAAAATTAAATTTTTGCTGGAAATTCTTATGTAGGTACAGCGATGCGTGGCAACTTGCAAATCAAAAATTGCACCTTAGCTGCCTATTAGTGTACATTATCACGCGATCTATTCGTGAAGCGGCGAAAAACTTTCCGTGACGTCATTACCGTATAATGTTTTCATATCTTAAGTAATTTGTAATACGATATCTTCCCTAGTTATAAGTTGTCTATCGACGGGCGAGACGAGGTGGGGCGTAAGACCCTAAGTTTGTAATAAGAGTTAGTGTCTGGTGGAAACAACTCGCCAGTTGGAGTTTTAAGAAGTTTCGCCCCGTTTGTTTGATTCTTCTATCGCTGTGAGCCGATACTTCAACCGGCAACGAGTGCCACCAGTGCCACTGATACTTTTATTATTTCCTTATGGACTTAGTGCAATCAAGTTTCCAACTTGTTCACGATAATAGTATTTATTGTTTACTAGCAGCGCCCCGCGGTTTCACCCGCATAAGTGTCGATCCCGTGGGAATATCGGGATAAAATCTATTCTATGTCCTTTCCCGGAAATCAAACTATCTCTGTACCAAATTTCATCTAAATCGGTTCAGCGGTTTAAGCGTGACGAGGTAACAGACAGACAGACAGACACACTTTCGCATTTATAATATTAGTATGGATTTGTGTTGCGCTGGTTGTTGTTTCTTGTGAAAATATTTTTCTATGAAAATGTAATGTTAACGTGCTTTTATTAATTGGAAAATTGTTTAAAAATTTGCTTAGGTATTTTCAAACAAGGAGACACGTTTTATGTTTGATATTTGACACAGGCTATTTTCAGCTATGTTATGTATCTTTACTAGACCGAAAAGTTCTTCAAGTCGTTGATTCATAGTTAACAACCTACCTCAAAAACTGAGTTCAGAATAAAACCAATCCATTGAAACATAGTTTATCTGTTGGATCATGCTTACCTTTCCCAGCATAAGTCGAACAAACTATAAGTAAATAATAACAAATCTTAAACTTCAAGATTCAAAGGTAATAAATATTAATCGACCGAGTTCACAGCTCAACCAGATTATTCCGTATTCTTGTGCATGACAAGCAGAAAACTATCTCGATCATAGGGTGTAAAATCTCGAGCGGCACTCACTGAACCGAATTACCTTAAATGATAGAACTTCGCGATGCAACTCAGATTATTCATGCGCGCCTTGTTGATATCGTTTTGTGTTAACTGTAGGTATACTAAACCTTGTAATTATCTGACCACGTTTGACTAAAGCTCCCAGTAAATAGATTATTCACTAAGGTTCAAACTATCACATTCATTGTCTTAAACCAAAAATAGACCTTGACGTCTTATAACGTGCAAGTGATATTCTACCTTAGAATGGTAAAGCAAGTAACGAGGATGACTATACTTAGATCTAAGTGTTACTGGTCTTAATATCCCGGTTCTATTATGAGTTGGTTGATCCCTCACGTAGATTCATCATCTGCCTAGCCTTTTCCCAACTATGTTGGGGTCGGCTTCGAGTCTAACCAGATGAATACCTGTATTTTACATGGAGAGACTGCCTATCTGACCTCCAGAACCCAGTTAATGTTTAATACGATACCACTTGGTAAGACTGGTTGTCAGACTTTCGGGCTTCTGAATATCCGTAACAACTGTCAAAGATCCACGAATGACAGCCAGGACTAACGGCTTAATCTGCTTTCCAAGGCACGGAGAAGTCTCGGTATGTAAAGATGGTCACCCATCCACAGACCAACCGCGGCAAGCGTAGCTTAACCTGATCGATCGACCTGTGCGGCTGTTATTATTTATTTAGCTACGGGCCCCTCCCTTCATGTAGATACAAAACACAAAAACAAAACAAATGTGTAGTCCCATTTTATTTGCATCAGAGAATCATGTTGACTAATTTCCAATCGTGCTAGAAATTTCCCATATACCTAGGCTCTAGGTATATGAGAAATTTTCAGAACTACGCGTTAACCGTGTTAAGCGAAATCACGCCCCACGAACAGTCCCCGCGGGCATCGCCACAATCATATCAGTATCACATTTGATTTGCAGGAAATCTATCGAAAATCGCCGCTCACCTCGCCTACTCCAGACTCGGTAATAAGTTCGATATGAACTAAAATAGGAGCCAATGCTTATCTCCTTTATTATTAATCCACACTCGATAGGATCTCGCCCAGACGCTCAGTTTTATCTCAGATGAAAGCTGAAACTTTGCCCGTACGTTCTTTCCTTTGCATGTAATTGCGAAAACTTTATTTTTACTCGGGAATAATTTAAGAGATTAGTTTGTGCCTAACTTAAAGCTTTAGGTGCAGAATGCTGTCGTAGAATAGACCGCCAATTAAAAAAAAGTACCGGTTTTAACTTTGAAGTGTTTTGTCATTTTTCAGTAACGAAACTATAGATGAAGTTTTTATGCATGCTCAATTTTTTAAACCAATTTGCCAATTGAATGTGGCATTCCTGCAATAATCATGGTCATTTAGATGATTTGCACTCGAAATAAACCAGCACTTGCTACGTCGTAGCGTCGTAGCATAGTTGCTTTGCGTAGCACTTAAGTAGCAATAATTAATTTGGTTTTGCTTGTCGACTATTATAAAAAGTTCAAAAAAAAATCGAATGCAAAAGTTTGACTGCCCATCGTTTAAAGTTTGTGTAGCACCTTTTGTCTACGCCGTAGACTCGTGTTCTTCGTAGCAGTATGGCGTAGCACTGCAATGCTTTGTATATATAAGTTTTTAAAACTATTTTACACTACTACCTATACTACACACATTCTTTAAATTGAATCAACGCCTTAGAGCTGATTGCAACCCGAGTATTTACACAAAATATATAAAAAAACAAAGCTTCGCACAACAAATTAAAGTGTTGGTAATGCTTAGTGGACTCACGTTCCGAGGTGTAAACCCCGATAGCGTCGGGCTTAATCTTACTAAGTGAATTACTCTGTCGGTACCTCCACTACGTTCCTTTAGCTGATGGAATGAAATAACCGAATTTTTCGCACATACCTACACACTTTTATGCATCGTAAATTCGATGAATATTTTTAAAATATTTAACATCTATCAAAATATTTCCAACTCATAAATTCAGGTAATTACGAAAGTGATAAACAAAACTTATTCAATTTTAACAAAGAGAACGGCAGACATCAGAATAAAATTTAATTACGGCAAAATATTTGTCGGACCGTCACGTCCCTTTGATATGTGCCTCGTTAAATAAAATCAGTTCATTTGATACACGTTTCGTCATGTAATGAAAACAAGGCTTTGTTAAAATACACCAATATGTGGAAACAGCAGTAAAGTTACCTGAGTGGAAATATGTGGACATAATACAGTACATTTATCAACTGCGTTGCTCTGTGGCGTACCTACATTATTTGCGATCTATTTACTACATTAATTACGCTTCACAGTCGTAGTCCATGATTTGGAGTGAATTTTCAGTTCATTAAAAGAGAGGGAGGCCTCACGCTCTCGAAAAGAAAAGGCCTGTGTCCCAGTAGTGGGAACATTATATGCTGATTATATGAAAGCGTGGGTTGTATATGCTCTAATTATTGACTTACTTGACTCGGTCTATAATCAAATTTTCGACCACTTTTCAAAAAGACAACATAATTTCAAAAAGTCATTCATTCAATGTGATCACAAAATGTCACGTTAGAAATAGGTGTCTCTCATGCGGTTATCGACGGTGTCGAAATCGATGATGGAACAGCCGTATCGTACTGAGTGCTCGTAACAGGACACGGGACGTAAACCGAACCGGACGACACCGTACGATTCCGCACGAGCCGCACCAATCTGCCAAGTGAATTACCCCGACGAAATCCGACGTAATCTCGTGAAAACTGCCACTTTGCCGCACTCCGCCCTATACGTGTTTATGGTATATGATTATGATGATAAATATTGTATCGACGTTTGGGTTTTAAGATTATTTCATGAGTTTCGTTTCGGTGTGACGTCAGAGACGTTTGAGCTGGTTTAGATTTTCATATGAGTTAATGTGCGTATAATGTTAGGACGAATAGTAAACCCACGCATGATACGAGTATGTCTTACCAACTCGAATAAAACAAACTGAACTGAATAAAACAAATCTTGATATTTTACGGTTACTTATGACATCTACGTAATAACTAACAACTGCAATATTACTTTTGCGAGTATCTTGAAACATCGTACACCGCTGTAATCTAATCCCTTAACGAAAAATTCCACGTTATAATACTGTAGCGAGTTTTCGATTAAGCCTTCGGACGGCCGACAAGGCAATAACCCACGCTTTATGATAAAGTTAATTAGATAGAGCATTCGTTCCCCCGAGCAAGTATACAGATGAGCCGCTGAACGGGCCGTCTTTGAAAAACGCGAAGAAAATGGTAACGAAAATCAACAGACTTACTTCCGCTATTTGACGCTCGCGTGGACCTAATTGGCTGTAAAGACAAGGAGTGCTCGGTAGAAGGTAGTCAGAGTTATTTGAACTTTGAAGTAGGATCAGAAAGTCAAACCGGGGTGTGAAGTACAGACCTTTGATATTATCATCATATTACCCGGCAACGACTTACGTTCTTACGTTTACTGCTAAGCATAAGCTTTGTAGTCTGTGATAAATATGCGCCATATTGTACTTTTGTAGTTGCTCAAGTTTTGTGAAAAAACCCTCCAGTGTTTGCGACGCTCTCACCGCACAACGGCCCACACATGAGTTTAGTGATTCATTTCGAAGTTTTCGAAGAACGGACGCGACGCCGTGCTCGCCTCGGGGTATAATTAGTTTCGTGATCGGCTGCCGGGCGCGGCCCGGTCCGGCGGACGGGTAAAAGTCAAACAAAACACGGATATCGACGCATATGTGACTGCACGTCACACGCCCCGGCCCACTCGCTACCCGACTTCATTATCAACCATAGAAATAAACAAAACCAAGTCAAAATCAGGATTTATTTCATGCTGCGACCGGGACAAATGTAAAATTACAATTTCAGATTGCATAACCAAACAACAAAAATAGTTGCTGCCAACTGTATACTGTGTGCAATAACAGTTTTCTATTTCTATTTTCTACGTCTATAGGTACGTATTGCATTTCATTGTAAATAAAAACCAAAAACAGAATTATAGTCGGGTACACGGAATAGAGCTGAAATTTATTTTCCACGGAATTCTGTTGCTTCGCTGTATATTGTCGGTGGACGCTTTTAATATTGGCAGCCATAGCGGAGCACTGATGCGCCCTATTTACGGTTCAAAGCCTACGTAAGTGGGTTGCCTGTATTGAAGAATTAAGTCAGTTTGTGTAAATTGGTAACATCCGGCGAGTACCGGAAGCAGCAGAGAGGCCGCCTCGGCCGTGCAACTTTAGATTATATGGCGCTGCATTCATGCCGCGATCGACGACAGTAACTATCTATCAACTATAAATTGATGTCACATACTTTCAATTCCAGTTTTTTGCCTTTTACCATTTTGTCCTTGCATAAGGGCAAATAGATAAAGAGACAATAAAGTTATAAATTGGTTTTTTCCATTTCATTTGATAAAGAAAATAAATCAAGTCAACTCAGATATTTGTTACCTGTTAATGTTGAATCGGTCATGTGTGGAAGTCAATATCGCTCATATTTAGTTGTTCACCGGAGTATTGAGTACTTTATAGGTTGCCTGTGTTGATACCTACCGTAGTTTTAAATCGAATTCCGCAATATTGCTGGCCTGACTCTCCCATGTGATTCCACCTGGTTGATTTTCATTTCGCAATGCATACACTACAATGCTGTGATTCTTTTATGAAACTAATACGAACTTTATTATTGTGACATCAGTATGTCGGCTTCCGTGTTATTACTATTGTTGTATTGTCATTGGATTATTTTATGAAATGCAATATGCATTATTCTCGAGGTAACACGCAATATTCCCTTATATTATTTCTCTATTAATATCAATACTGATGCGCATTGTTAGAAAAGGAATTTTGACCCAGATCTATCTTATTTGCTGTTCATTCACAAACGTGACACGATATCACATATCCTAGTACCCTTCAGATATGAAATCACTCACGAATAACTTCCATTCCCAACAAATCGAACAAACAGGTGAACATTCTCCAGCAAAAATACCAAATAACTTATCATACGTACGATTCCTGAGTATGGCCTCTTCCTCCGTATTCGAGTGCATTCGTTGTATCAGTTTCCAAGTCGCATGGTGTTCAATTGCACGAAGTCGAATTGCACTCGCATCGGAATGGACCCCGTCCTCCGTTATATGACTGATACACGAAGGTATTTCACGGAAAAATGTTCGAGATATTTCAGGCTTCTTTAGAATTGTGTCGCGTGATGGGATGGTACTCATCGGGCGATTGAATTTTGATGTAGCTACTTGGTTGCTGGTGTGGTTGAATGGCAGCCATTCTGTAAAATATTTTCTATTTAACCTACTACTTATCTTTGGCTTCACTCACGTTGATAGGGTGATGTCCGTCTCCGTGAAACGAATAATTCGCATTTCGTTAGACATGTTCCACGCCCATCGGTGAAGGTGTAATCGTAGAGCGTTTAATATAAAACATCTACAAAAATCTAGTAATGTAATTACTGAGTTCCCCATATTCCGAAAAACATTATCTGGTCATTTTAAAACTTTGCTCTACTTAAAATGATGAGATTACTCGTGCAGTAATCTCATCTCCCATAAAGAAGTTAAGTCCCCAGGAACCACTTGCTCGTAAAGTATTCAATTAATTAATCCACTTTTAAACACACGACCGCTGCGCAATTTATAAAAATGTTTTTCCTCCATCGTTTTAAAATATTTAAAGTTCATAAGATTACTGGCGGCGTAATCTAGTATCCATAAAGTGGTTAGACCCTGTAGCCGCCGATGCATATGGCTAACCAATAACCATTGAGTAACCTCTGAAAAATCCTTTACATTTTTAGGAAAAATTCGCTCCACTGCTTAAAACGTTGGCAAAGTGTAGGGATATTGAATTAGTGGCGGAGTTTAATTTTTTTCCTGACTGTGAGACAAAAAGGCGTGGCGGCGCCCGTCGGACGCTGAATCAATTACGTTACGTTGACGCGGCGGTGCGGTAATTCGACCCGTCGGTAAATGTTGATTCGACCGCGGGGCATGTCCGTCGGTGATGGCAAGCCAGCCGCCAGCCCGCGCCATGCACACGACTCACTGATACACTTTCGCTTCACGTAAAATGTTACGCCTTAATTAAACTAGGTACATCCAAACACGTAACTGACTCGCACTAGGATTTCCAACTACTATTGTATGGATGTTTCAATATTGACAGCTCGTTTAATAGGCTTAATTAATATTACCTTTTGTAGCCATTGTATATTTAGGACAGTCATGCGAAACTCGTTGCTAAATGATAACAGTTTTAGTTCTCGTATGTATAATTAGGTACTAAGTGTTCAACAGTCAATGCTTAAAAGGTGCTGGGTCTAGCAGTAGTTTATTTATAGGCATTATTATTATATACAGGATATTTTGGTCAAGTGTTGAAATTAATAAATAACAAACAGCTAAATAAAACCGTTTAAAAAAACCAAGTGCGAGTCGGACTCGCACACGAAAGGCAAATTTCCGTACGACAAGGCAAAAAACGCCAAAAAAAAACACGCTTCTTGTATTTCGCATTAATTTTTTACTTTATATTATTTGTTGTTATAAGTAGCGGCAATAGAAATACACACTGTGTGAAAGTTGTCTACATTAGGACGGCTAATTTGCGTTATATTTCACTTATCTGTTTACGGCACTATTCGATAAAAACAGCCAAGTTCATAAATTACACATTTATACATCTACTTACATATTGCAGTATTAACAAATCCTGCATGGTAATTTTGGCTTTAATCCTCCTTCTAAACTCATATTCAACCTTTTTTTGAACCATAGTCTGTCCAGAAATTTCCATCTGAAATCTTTCAAATTACGAATCGTATTTACGTCAGATGGCATTTTTCACGGTAGGCATGGTGACTTTGAAAATAGCCTTGTGACGAGGAACATGTTTTTTTGTGGAATATTAACGCCGAAATTTTATTGTGAATTTGAGTTGGTTGAATTAATTTAATTGCTGTCGCAATTGGTTTTACTCCTCCGTACCTCGTTATCTATAAATTTAAAAAATATTTGTGAACATATTTTTCTTCATTTTTGGTATGTATCATTCTATTCTATTTCTTGGTTACAAGTGATTCTGCTTGCTCCACCGGTACTTATTCCTAAATTTTACTTCAGGATAAGGCCCGAATTATGGGCAAGCCGATTTGATCGATTTTTCACTCTACCCTGACTCTCGAGACGAAGTATAAGCTGTTCGCCAGAAGAGCGCCCGCAGCTAGCTGTTCCAGATCTACTTGCTGTTGAGGATCTGCTACCTGATTATTGTTCTGCTCTATTAATCTACGAGGATCCCGAGAACGGACACGAAGACCCCTTTTTTGGGAACAGATACCTTTTTTAGTCTATTCTCATAGTAGATTGTCTAGATATATTTTCCTATCAAAATTGCGTGAATTTTTATCATTCAAATACGGCGGGTGTGCTATTTTAACTTTTTTTCCCTTGGACCGCGCAAACTTTAAATCTATCTAATATTTTCTTGATTGCAATCACGTCAATGTAACAAAATTCTCACTTTATTTTTGTCTTTACAAAACCCAAAACCTTAAGTATTTCTATTTCATTCATATTCGTATTTATAACCAACGTCACAAGGTATCTTAAAGTAATCTTTTTTCTTAATTTTTTTATACTAAATTATTGTATTTGGAATTTTTTATTTTTACAACAAAATTATACGTAATGGTAGTGAAATTGTGAAGTCACCGCGTTTTATTTCGCTACAATATGCAAAAATGTTACAGCATCATGAAATTAACCAAAGCAAACAGAAATGCGAATTATCTCACAAAATACACACTGAATCGCATCGAGAACCGCGGGTAGCGTGTACGCATAACAATAATCTGCTCAATATTGGCTGGCGGGAGTCAGGCGGCAGATTTCAGGCGAGTGGCAAAGCGGATTATCGAAATTAACCTCTTCAACGGCTCTAATGATCGACTCTTCCACTCGAGTGCCGGGGGTTCTTCTCAACCGGTACAATCGCTAATAATACCCACTTACTTAGTAAAACATAACTTCATCTTCGAAGTATTATATTTGTTACTTTTTGGTATTTATTTATCAAGACATAACAATTCGAGACTAAATTAAACTAACCTGCTGAAACTCTTTAGTAAAAATCAGTGACAACCTATGAACTCATGACTTACATAACATATGAACTTAAAAACCATATATTATGATGAGTTATGTACATTTTTGTCAGCAAATCTCATATTTTTTATATTTTTCAGGTGTCATTTTGAACCTTTTGTAACACATCCATGATTTACCATACACAACATTATTCCCATGAACATATTCAATCTGCAAATCTTTCCATTGTACACTATCCATAATAGGTTAAGGGATAAAGGCTCTATATTAGGTTGTTGCAGTCGGGGACTAATCTGGTACGGGCATGGGACTACAATAGGCTTTATTAACATGCATGTGCCCCGTACGATACAAATTGGCGATGAGTCGCTGGCGCCGTGCGGTGAGCCGATTCTACCGTATAATAATGTTCTCCCTCGATGTAGACTAGGACTTGGCTCATTTAGAAGACGTTTTTTTTTTTTAATTTTCTTGCAGGTTATTTCGCCAGCCGGTATGACTTTCTATGCAAATCCTAGTTCTTCCATTCAAGACCTGATACGCATTTTTTTTAACAAACGATAATTGGATATCGACTGTTGAAAGTATGTACCTACTACCTGTTAACAATTTTAAATCGATATTTTTTTTTTTTATTGAATGGATATTTAAATCCACAATAACTTAAATGAAATACCTTTTTATGAAGGGTTTTTGTGGAAGGACAATTTACCTAATTGGTTAATCAAATGTGAGGGTAAACCACATTTTAATATAGTTTTCTTGTTTAAATACCGTATTTAAACGTAATCTAATATACGGTGCTTATATACCGCATGTATGGTGTATGTGTATGTAGGTGAGTGCACCGTATTTTAAATAAAATAACAACCAATAAAATAAAATAACAACAAATTATTATTTTTGCGGAACGCTTAAATATATACATTTACTACACACATACATACACATTACATTACATTTACAGTCGAAGCTGTCGCAAGCATTTGGACCAAAGGACCAGCTTTTTCTGCCTATTATAAAAATCGAGAAAGTTAGGGACTATTTAAAAATAAACCATAAATAAATAATGCAGTAATCTAATTACCTACTTGTAAACTATATCTACAATCTGCGGTAACACATATTCGTTTTCATAAAAGCTATTACGGAAAATGTTCGTCAATGACCCAGTTTCTGCAGAGTATTTGAGCGCATACATTATTAAATTTATTATAACAACTGAAAGTGTTGGCCGTTTGCCCCCTTAATTTGATTAAAGTGGGATGTTCCTGTTGACCTGGCCTCAAATGTTTGTACATGTCTTGCCAAAAGTAGAATAACTCACGGATTCGTTGATAGATAAAATTTTCGTTTGTTGAGGTTTCTAGGAAAATTATTGGGCTCTCCTAGAGATATACTTTGTAAATGTTACACATGTATAGTTTCGCTGAAAAAAGTCTCCTGAAATGCCACGTGAGATACCTACCCAGTATACGTTTTGTTTTGTTCGATTTCGCTACACCATTCACAAAAATTATACTTAGTTTTACTACGAGAACCGACTGTTCTTTTTCAGAAACTAAATGCATGAAAGTGGACGAAGTCCCAACCAAAGTCCACAGAAATTCCACAGGTAGTAAAGCATTTCTTGTAACAACTATTAATTACAGTGTACAGGTCACGCTAAGGTTTAATTTTATGGGTCCAAGTCATTGAATCACTCCCTTAGGATCTGGATCATTAAGTGGGTAAATGGTTAATGAAAATAGAATGAGCACTAAACATCGAAGCGGAATTTCGCCAGTCACCTAGCCGTCGTTAAATGTTGTTATCGTCGCGATTAAGTAACAAAACAACTTGGCTGAAGGGCGTCGTGGGGGGGGGGGTCTACGTCGCGAATAATAATCTCAGTTTACGACGGCAGCCGAGTGAATCAATAAAAACACTAATAATGCACAGACGTAATCCGGATCGTGCAACGTCGCGATTACCGGCACTAACGAGATCGTAAAGACGGATCTCCAATGCACGGCTTATCCGAAACATAAGCGCCGCGGGTAGGCTACGCCTGATAAATGAGCGATACCGGATAAGTAACAGATTTTTTGTTCTGAGAACCCTAAACCGGCATAGTGGATCCATTATTCTCAATTTGCGCCAAGTTGAAGCAAGCGCGGACGGCACGGCGGCAGACACGGCGGGTGTCCCCCTTGATTAAACCCCGGGAAGTAAGAAGTAACAATTTGTGTGCATTCCTACATTCCCCACCGGTTTATACACTAGCACCTGAATTGCACTTCAGCTTACTAGATTCCATTTTACCTCAGAATTTCATAACTTTTATTACTTTGTTTTTGAAAGAGACTTCTTGAAGATGTTAACTAAACGAAAGTTTAGCTCAATTTTGTTCCAGTTATGATTGCTTGTGGGTTTGTTGAGATTGCATGTAAGTTAAGTTATCTGATCTATTTCTGAGTAAGCTGTATATTAGCTTTTGGATTTATATTATGTCCTAATGATGTCGTATCTGAACAATTTTACAGTTAGCATTTGCACTTACTGATCGAATAATTACTTTTCATCAACATTATTTCAAGCACGCAAAATTAATAAATAATCATACATACGTCCATCATGCACGTTTGGGTATCCTGATACGTCGAATAGACGTGTACCCCTCGGCGGCAGGTCTGACGAGGGCGACGCGACCACCTGCAGTCCACTCCTGTCGATGACACGAGCCTACGTAAACGTATCGATGTCTGTCGGACACTGAAGCCTGTTTAAATTGAAGCTAGCCTTTTTTGAACGGCCTGTTTTTCATGGATTTTAAATACGCCTTTGTGACTGATACATATTTTTTACTTGGCAAGTGCTGGAAATCCACTTCTAACAATTTTTCATTTTTTTTTTGTTTACTAAAATACTACCTACCTACAAAATCATAGTTGTTGGTGTTTGATGACTGTTTCGATAATGTTACACTGATTCGAGTCGACGTCTGTCGCGCGTGCCTTACGCTCATCTTGGGCGATCTTCGCTAGCGCCGGAATTAAAATTAATAGCGGACGGGCGAAGGCACGTCGTGGTAGGTCCGACCCGGTCCCAGTAATTTGTTTACTCGTCTCGCTCAGGATTACGTCGCATGCTCCGCTGAATAGGTAACTCCCGGTGACTTTTCATAAGTATCAGTCAACCTCCACTTCGCTCTGCTAATGAATTTTTATCGTTTTAATAACTTTTTTTGCGTGCATTAATTTTTGTAGGGCTTTACGCCGCGTTCTTTTCAAGTTTGGGCGTCTTAAAATGGCTGTTTATTTATCGTTTTCAGTTTTAAAGAACATTGACGGTTGTTATTCTGTCAAAAAGTTCATCGTTGCTTCTGTTCAATTTTTTACAGAAAGTCAAAGCGCGGCTTTCAACGCTTGTCATCATAACATGCATTTAACGACAATGCTTGAGAAATCCGAACAAATTAATGCACACGAAATTTCATTGCTTAACTGTAAAGTTTGGAGCGTAGGCATGGTACGTTGGCACGTATATAATTCAAAGCCGTAGTTAATTGACCGAACACGGTTATGAATGATACGGCTAAACGTCGCCGGAGCGGGTCGAGTGTCGGGCGGTCGCCCGGACTTCCGATCGCACCCGGCGTGTTTATTGTATCAGTGTCGAGGCTCATCAAAATGCAAATAAGGCACGCCCAAGCCCGGCCACGGCGCCGGACAGTTGTCGGCTCTGTATTGAGTTATAATCCTCACTACACTCCTGTTTCCTATGTACCCTTGTTTCGACCGTATTGTGTCTGCTAGCGTTAGATAGCTGTATGCAGCTTTTAATAATTTTGAGGGATTTGTTTTATTGTGAAATGATTGGCTTTTCAAAGTTTGGAATATATTACTGAAAATTCGCGTCTTGAATATCTAATGGATCCTTTTTAGTAAAAGTAATTTAGAGTTTCTGTTCTTATGAGCTACATCTATGCTGCTCATAATATTCTGAAGAATTTATCTTCAATCATCTTATTCACCACTTCGCCGAAACAGAACGCAATCAATGCTTTCAATACAACCTAATCATAATAACAGACCAAATTGCATCAAACGTATTCCGCACACATGCAAAGGAGCTTATAAACTACACACCGTCTTCGTCTGAAAGACACAGGAATGAATCGTTCGGGGCGTAGCTGTATGCAGTCGTTTAATAAGCTCCAGGCTCCTGGCTGCTCCTGCTCGGATTTCGGTCGTTAGCGAGTAATTGTCGACACCTAATTAGTTGCGACACTGGAGTGCGGGTCTCCAATGTCGAGCTCACACATGACCCGCGATATTTAACGCGACGCGCCATCGCCACCTCGACCGACAGCGTTGTATTGTACTTGCGCTGCGGTTGAGATGTTTTATTAACTGCCTTTTGTGGGTAGTGCCTTTGATTATTTATGTTCTTTATTTATAAAAGTTTGCAGTCTTATACTCAAAGCTATGCCTGCAAGTTTTGGTAGTAAAGTTGCAACAGTCGATTTGATATTGTTTATCGACGCTATTATGCAGTATTTTGAAAAATGCGAGTCCCTGTTATCTGTCATCTATACATAATTATAATAAAAAATAGCGAATCTATAAATATTATAAAACAAAGTCGTGATGCAGTTTTCACCATCATTTAGAGAATTTATTCCGGAAGGTTTGCACAGAAATGTCAATGCTTTGACAAACACATATGATATGATATACATATATGATCTATAAATTCATTTTCGGATCATGAAATGAGATTCGTTTTAAAAACAAAACTCCTTTGGTTGTTGATAAAATATGTTGATAATTAAATCGTTCTTCTACTTGCTATAAGAATGAGATGTTTTACGTCTGACTTAACTTTACCTTAATTGTTGTATAAACTCCATAGTTCGTCCATGTCTGTCATTATCTGCGTGTTAAAATACAATTTCTATCCGAATGTCTTCTTTGCAGGTATGGAGGCGATTATGTCGGAGTTCTTCAATGACACGACGACGGCGTTCTACATCATCCTGATAGTCTGGATCGCGGACCAGTACGACGCAATCTGCTGCCATACTGCCATCGCTAAAAGACATTGGCTCAGGTTAGTGCGGCACTTAGGACCAAATTGTGTGTTCTGATCACTTTTCAGTCATAATTTTATATTTATTGCGGATATGTTTGAATGTCAAAGATGTAAAATTAAAAAAAAAAAAACAAAAAAAAAAATCGATAGGTACTAACGAATTATCGACTTTTTTCGAGGTTTATTTTCATATTTGTACCAACATTCTTCTTCTTCGTGTCACTGGCACGACTGTATTTCAAATCTTGTTTTCCCATAACTTTGCCACTTCCACGGCGTTGTCTGTGGCAGCGCAAAGGTCACCTTGACTGCATGTTTTTAGACACAGAGGGCAGGATAAGAGGTGGAGCATGGTTTGTGACATAGCTCCGCAATCACATCCTTCTGCCGTTCCGTCAAGGTAGCCCCACTTTACCAGGTTGGACTTACATATTCCCACTTGTGTCCGGAGACTTCCAAGTGGGCCACGGGAGGTTACACCCTGCAGGAATATGCTCCTTTGGTGGTTGGTAGGAGCAGGAGGGGGAAGAGTATCCTGCCACAGTTTACAACGGGCGTCAGCCGGGTTTCCTGACAGAGACGCTGTCGATCTCAAGAAACTGTGTCTGCTTTTTAGCCGTTTCATTGGTAGCTGTGCGCCAGATAGTGGGTGTCTGGTATCAGATTATGATATTTAACCATAGATAATACCAACATTCATATCTAAAAATTACCTATATACGGGCGAAAAGTAAATTGACACAATGTTATTTTTAATAACGAGAACAATGTAATAAAGATACTTTGTCCCACCATTAAAATGTTATAGTGGCTACTAATGATCCAGCATAACGCATAGGGATCAATGCTGAGAAGAATCCTTATGATCCTTTATTGAGCTTATTCTGTATGTACCTACTACGTATACAAAATGATCAACGAAACAAAAACGAAATTATGAATAAAATATGATAACGCGGCCGATGGCGAGATAATTAAATGAATCCACTGTTATCGCCTCCACTGAGTGTCGACATTTCACATTTTTGCGGACGTTTTAACAAAAAGTGATCAGTGAAATGCAACAATGAAAAACAAATTGAGCTGATTCGATAGACTTATCTATGATTATTGTTACGATTTTATTATAACTCATCTTAGATCATTAAATAATCTTTCTTGATCTGTAACCATTATACGATTGAGAATGCATGACTGAAGGAATCAAGCAGCCTAGTACAGTCTCACTGGATAATGAACACCCTAAAGGAGTTATACCTATGTTCTACTAAATGAAGTATCTCGTTTGATTATTATTAAACATCTTGCGATCAGCTTGACATGCCCTTACAAGATTTGTTAGTAGAGTTTCTTGACAGAAGAGAACTGTTCCTCTACTGAGGAAGCTGTCTCTTATTAAATTATAATTTTTGTTTTTTAGTGAAAGAGGTTCCATATGTCGCTTGAGCCTTCTGTAATTTATTGGTTCACATAACGCTGTTACTAGGGTGTTAATAAGAGCTTTTATACTGTTTTTGTAAATGCTCCTTCTTAACTGTTTGAAATGAAGTATCTCTGAACAAATTATAATAAACTCTTTAACCAAAACCTTACAAAGTCGACTTGAAACCTGGTACTAAAAACCAGTACCTAGGTAGTGATCAGACTCGTTTGCCTGTGCTCCAAACCATGCACTCAACTGAGCATCGATACTGAACTTCCTTTTTATACAGAAAAAGGAATATAATAAACATACTGTAATTGTTTGTTTATACAAACTTCCATGTTTGCACTGGGCTCATTATTTTGTGGCATTTGTATGTTCGTGTAAATATCGACATATTGCTCGCGCCATGACGAGTGTTACGCGTCTAAGTATTTACTTATTATACGATTGATGTTTAACAAGCGCGTGTTTGACATTCAAGAATATTTCCTGATTTTATATGGAGACAGTTTTTTAAGTCGCATTCATAAGAGGAAAGTTTCATAGTGATTCATACGTGCTGTAATTATATTTTTAAGTTTTTAATTCGATTTGTGATTCCGGGGATTGGTCTTTTGTGTGTCTCGATGATTTATAGATGATGGAAAAACTAGTATTGTACAAGTCTAATAATATGAATTAAATATTATCTTCTAAGATACTTCTATTCTAGTACCGCAGTGGAATCTTTCTGTTTGTTCGGGCACTTTGTTTTTACGCCTACTTCTGTCGCGCGTGTTTCTCCTTAATCAAAAGGCGTCCGGGCACGAAGCAATTTGGCTGGCCGTCCGCGCGGGCAATAAGGAGTGAGCGCTATTAAAACAAGCGCAAATAAAGCAAATTGAAAACGGCACCGCTTCCCCCTTTGGAGAGGGCTAGTAGTCCCGGCCCCGCGTCCTCGGCCACCCCGCAAAAACAACTGACTGTCGTCTAGAGAAACCTCTTGCTTCATCTAACTGCCACATATATCTCCAGAACTATCGATTCGTGTACTACTACACGACACATACATGTCTGATTTACTTGTTACGCTCAGAGCTTTTATTTACTGAGTATAATGTCTGAACATGTTATGGAAGTCTAAGTAGACGCTTATTTTCACATACAAAACTTCGTAGAAAGTGCCTCACAAAGACAGCCAAAGGCTAATTTATAAAAAAAGACACTGCTTTATAACATCATAAAATAAAGACACAACAGAGCAAATAATATACTTTTACTGTTACAAGCCAGTTCTTTGTCATTTTAATTTTACGTGTTCGCTTTATTTCATACATTAAAGTGCTCTCCTCGTCTATGTAACCCGTGATATTAACTGTGATGTAAAAAAATATTAAAAAATATTGCAATTTTCCGCTTGCAACCTATATCAAAGCTTCCGTCAACGGTAAACAAGTTAATTTAATGATATAAAGGTAATGCTACTTTAACATTATGGAAAAAGCTTTTAGCTACTATCATATTCGCTTTAAACAAACACTGGGTAGGTAATGGGTACGTTGCGTTGCATAATTGGGTAAAAAGCCAATTGTTACGGCTCGAAGCTTTCAATCCGCCCATAACATAATTTTTATTTTATTATCTATGTCTTCTAAAGTACGTAGCGTTAAGGAGGTGCACCGAGGTAGTAGCCCGCGAAATTCAATTTTATTTACGTTTTTTACAATTTACTGGTCAGTGTCAGGTTGTAGGTATGTTGATTAAAATATGATTTGCGACCGCAAAAATGTGGCTTTACAAAATTATAATCATTAGAATCAGCAATACAACTCCGTAAGTTAGAATTGGCCTCAAATGTCATGATTTCATTAAATAGTCATTCAATAGGGTAATATGAACTTAGAGAGTTGTATTGATGATTTATGGTTATAATTCTATAAATTAATATTTGATACGGCCGCGAGTCATATTTATATAGGTACCATAATCTAGTTCATTTTTTTTTATAAATCTCTGTTTTAGTAACATACTACTAATGCGACCTTATAAGCTTAGCAAGCACTAGTCAAAGTAAATATGCAAATAAAATGATCAGTACCGTTGAATACCTTATTTTACCACTTTTCAAGCAAACTGAAAATTAAACAAGGCGATATCGAAAAAATTCAATTTTGCAAAACGCAATTTAATTAACCAGGGGCATTTTAATTAACTATTTAATTCGGACGACTATACACACCGATATGCATATTTTGAAGGCATGCATTATAAATTCTGTTGAGGAATTCTCCATTTCAGTTATAAGAATGGATATTTCAATTTTATTTTTCAGAGTTTGCATATTAATTACATTTTCTAATAAAGTAGTGTAGGCATGATTTATGTTTTTTTTTTATTTGGTTCACAATTATTACCTTAAGTTTACTATTGACGATACAATGTAGGTATAAGGCCGATTTTAACAGTCACAATTCAGGGGGTTTTGTGTGCACTTGTTGATACTGTATTACAGTGGGATAAATGATCAAAAGATATAATTACGGTCTGTAATTGTTGCATTTGAGAACAAAAGCCAGTCTAATTAAACTAAAATGGAAACATGAGCACCAAATCTACTCACTGGTGTTAGAAATAAAGTAATACGTCAAGAAGCGGGTCCTTAACCGCCACCCCGATATGCCTCATCATAAGATTGTATAACATCACCCCTTGTTTCCTCGAAGGGGGGTTTGGCAGAGGTGTACCTTTAGTGCACCCACATTTGGCCTGTTATATTTAAGTCCCATGTAATAGGGGGGCGAGCCTATTGCCATCAACCGGACACAAATCCAGAACTCCGGGCTGCTATTGATAAATTCCAGATGGAAAAACCCAATAGCAGTTTGCCCGACCCCGGAATCGAACCCAATACCTCATGCTTAGACCAACGAGGTAGTCCATAAGATAACATCCACAAAATTATAGCACTTATCTAATTAGCGGTACGATTGCGGTTTACAAAGCGATACCGTGTCAGTTCAAATGCAATGTGTTAATAAGTGCGCGGCCAGTGTTTGCCAAGGGTTAACCCTCGACTTGTCGTGGACGCGGTCGTGTTACGTGGCTCGGGACCACGCGGTACCCGGGACCCTGCGGTCGGGCGAAATCGGTGACCGCGTGACGAGCGGCTCCCCGCATAAATCTCCGCGACCGCCAATTAAGGCCCGCCCCGACAGTTTGTCTACGACGCCGCCCTGATTGCTTTCACTGCGACACGAGCACGAGACCTCTCCGCATCTATGTGTGGAACAACTCTTAAATTGACGAATATACGGTGCCAATAACATGGGAAATGCCTGAGGAAATCTAGCTTAAACTTCCCTTGCAACGAAGAATACATTTACCGTCTGTCCTTTGAGCATTTCGCGTGAAGATATACCAATACATAGAACATGCAATATTTAACTCACAAATTAAAAGTTCTAAAACAATCTTACAGTAAACAAAAAATTACACACATTTATTTAACCGTCGTAACTCCCTTCCTGCATTCAATTAGGAATTTGACTTCTGACATTGAGTGCACCCCTGTTCCCATTTGTAACTACCCGGTGCCCTTGTCAGATCGATAACCCTTTATTTGTACACCTACCAATACACAAACGGTTATTGGGGTTTGTGACGTTTCCTTCCAACATTTCGTGGATAAGCGGAAAGGTTCACTGTAACGGTGAAATAATGTGATAGGGATGTATGAATGTAACGTATGTAGCGGTGAAAGGGCTGGATAGAGGGTGAAGTATGACTGTGCAACCAATAGTAGGCCAAATCAGCAGATTTATGATAACAATGTGATTATGATGCACATAAGTTTGTGTACTTATTCAATTTTAAATTTTTATCTTAGAAGCTTAAAGATTTCCGCTCTTGGAGAAAATATTTTTATTTTCTTAGCGTATACATGCAAAAATAATAATATGTTCGACTGAGAGCTTTTTAACAGAATACCTATACAAAAAAAAAACGGTCTTTCATCGATCTGGGGTTCAAACTGACGACCTCACAAACGTTACCAGTTGAAAGCATCGCTCGTTACCACTGGACCAATGACATATAATGCTGTAATATGTGTGCGATTTTATTTATAAGCGTGGTGTGAGAGTTGACGCTGGCGTCGTTAGGGGTGTGCTTCTCGTGTGTCATTTTAAGGATGTGCCAAATTGAAGGCTCCAACGTTATCGCGAGGGGAGTCTGATTTATGCCCCAGGACCGTCGCGCCCTCGCGCCTTCGATCAGAGGTTTATTCACTCGGCCGAGGTCAGTTTTCTTATACGAACGATGACGTAATATGGCCGCATTTATTATGAGGGCTACGAAAATAACGCGTTAATAATCTCGTCGGAAACGTCAAAGCTTTGATGCGTTCGCTGTGCAGTATGACGTAATGACAGACCGCCTTATAATTTAAGATCAAAGTAGCGCGTTGTCGAGCATAAAGATGTTTGAATCGATGTTAGTTTGGAATTAAATTCTTTGAATTAGGAACCTTAGAACTATTCTACGAATAAGTTTTTCTTTGTTTAAAATATTATGAACTTATGAGTTGTCTCAAAAGACCAGAAGGCCAATTGCCGTAATTAGAAACGTAAAATCTAGTCGCAATCTCATATTAGCGACAATCAATGTCAAACATTTTGGGAAATTAGAGGTATTTTTGACAGATTGAGAATGGAATCTGACTGTGAACGTTCTTTGCCCCTTAGGTTTAGTTTTATATAGGGGAGCGGGGGGCACGTTGTTACAGGGGTAAGAAGTTACACCCGTTTTTTACCGGGATTTTAAACTCTTTGATAGACATAATTGGACTCATTCGTTTTCTTATAAAATCGTGCATTAGATAAAAACAATCAGTGACCCGCCAAGCGCTGAGCTGCTAGGTTATGTGCGTGTGTCCCGATTTCAACCAAGTAAGTAAAAAAATCCTTTACGAAATTTTTGATTCCTGATGACTATATTTTTTATTTTGTCAAATTTTTTAACCTTAAACGTTCATAATGTATCTACCTTTAATTTACAATATTGTTTTATTCTACTATCGATATCCATTAATAATGACTTCAATTTATATTAAAAAACGTGCCCTGGGGGAAGTAGTTACAATTGTTTGGGGTAAGTTGTTACATGTAACAACAATCCAAAGTATTTTAGTTTGCCAAAAGTTTATTAAAATAACTAAGTATGAAATGAAAGTGAATAATTACTACAAGTTGTTATATGCAGACTAAGTCTGTGTTTTTATATAAGATTTAAAAATGTTCCTGCCAAAGTGATTTTCTACAAAAAAAAACTTAAATAATTACCATAATAGATATTATAATTACTCATTAATGTTAGAAGACTATATAAAGTAATCTCTATTGTTTATATCGTTTTGAAATACTAATAAAAAAATTTGTATCACTGATGATTTTGTTTATTTATCTACCGTAACATCGTGCCCCGATGTTGTAACAACTAGCCCCAATTCCGGGGTAAGATGTTACAATCTACTTGTTTAGTTAAATTCTCCATTGTGAAAAAATTACATAAATTTTAATAATTTTTCAGTCATATTTTAATAGCTAAATAGACATACTAACATTACAAGTCATCAAATGTATAATTTATTTGATAGCTTTTGTCATATTAACAACTATCTAAAAATTTTAACAACGTGCCCCCCGCTCCCCTACGCACGAAATGAAAAAAAAAAACGCTATGATCTTGAATCCAAAAGTAAGTTTAATCTTTTAACCGCAAACTGAGAAAATATATACTCACATAAGAGCAGGTAGGTACCAAATAAATGTCATAGTCGGCAACACGCAATAAACGCAGCGTGTCTGTAGCGGCAGTAAACCTGCTTGTCTCAAGTTTGCAACGGTTTAACGTTCCGCCTCGTTGCCTGTTATAGTTTTATGTCCGCCACACGCTATGCGACACTACGAGACAATTGTGTTAATTGGAAGTGTTCACTGGAAAAATGTGAGCGTTAATGACAAATTTTTATATTATTGCTGTTGTCAATTTTATTGTAGGAGATTTTGTTGGGATGCCATTGAGATGAATGAAAAGAGACCTAGCAATATCTTTGTACGCCATTTAATCTATACCTACTAATAAAGCTGAAGAGTTTGTTTGAACACGTTAATTTCTGGACCTACCCGTCGGATTTGAAAAAATATCTTTGCATTTGATAGCCCAATTCTTGAGGAAATCTATTCAACATCAAGTACCCTTACGAGCCGAGCAGAAATAAAAAAGTCAAAAAGTACGCTAAGCGAAAACGAAGTAATAGCGCGGGCAGGCGATGCAATGCGACGGGGTGGGGGAACAAAAATTTGACAAGGACGAAGCCGCGGGCAGAAACTAGTAAAAAATATAATAATCAAAGATGTAATGGGCGGTCTTCGATCAAAGCAATCTTATACAGACAACCTTCAGTTTGTTATTAGAAACGAAAGATAAGTATTGTAGGCAGTCTGATTGGTACGTGGTATAGTTGGCCATGATTATTTACGAGTATCTTTAAATACTAATAATAAAGCTGAAGAGTTTATTTGTTTGAATGCGCCAATCTCTGGAACTACCGGTCAGAGTTGGAAAATTCTTCTTTTACATTTGTTAGCCCAATTGTTGAGGAAGGCTATAGGCTACTTGACATTACTCTAGAACCCTTAGGAGCCGAACAAAAAGCGAAAATATAGTACCTAATAGCGCGGGTTATAGACGATGCGATACGACGGGGTGGGTCGGGGGAACAAAAAATTTCACTCGAACGAAGTCGCGGGCAGAAGCTAGCATTTCAGTAAAAGACGGTAAATACGGTCCCAATTAAAATTTTATAAGGCTTTTTAGATTTTCCACTCAATTGCGGTATAATTAATTGAATAGCCAAGTAATGCTTGTAGGAGGAAATTCCAATCAAAAATAGTATTAAAAACGACAGATAAGTATTGCAAGTAGGTAGGTACGTTTAATAAAAGACGCTACAGTCCATTAAAACCTTGAAGGTTTTCTAGACTTTCCACTCAATTGCGATAAGATAAAAAAAAATAAAAAAAAAAATTGCGAAACGCACAGAAAATACAAACAGTAATAAAGGGGTATTTAAAACTAACGAAACTAAAATAAAAATAAATCAGTAAAAAGGCTCTTAACTCAGCAAAATGAAAAAAAAAAGCGTGTTGACAGATAAATCGTGAAAAATAGACAAGATCAAACAACTAACTGGAAATGGTTTTAAAACATAATTTCTTTTGACTCAGTTCCTACGCTCGCTCAACTTCAATTACGCATCCTTGTTCTATCTAAATGCGGTTTATCAGCGCTGTTATGGCGGTGCTGTGACATAAGGCTGTTGTCGCCAGTCGCTCGGAGCCGTGGGTCGGGCCCACTCACCCGTGCACCGAATGCGTGATGACGGCTGGCAGCTAGCGTTAATTACGCCCCAACGAACAACCAACGTATGCCTAAAACACTCCAAACTGTCCCTAATAGCTCCTTGTAGACTGTCGGAAAACATTTACTGGTCTTAGGGCAGCTTTGCGTCCAGTGACGTTATTTCTTTTTGGATAAGGGTTGGAGATTCTTAAAATGTCCTTTACATGGTCTTAAGGTTTTGTGTAGTGGAATCATGTTATCTCTTAACTGAAACTTATGTACAATCAACAAAAGAGAAAATTTAATTAAATTCTGTCGACAAAAAAAAAATCTAATCTAATATATAAAATTCTCGTGTCACAGTTTTCGTTGCCATACTCCTCCGAAACGGCTTGACCGATTTTGATGAAATTTTTTGTGCTTATCCAGTATCTATGAGAATCGGCCAACATCTATTTTTCATTCCCCTAAATCGAAACTTACGCGGGTGAAACCGCGGGGCGCAGCTAGTAGGTATATAAAATTCTCGTGTCACAATGTTAGTTGCCATACTCCTCCGAAACGGCTTGACCGATTTTTATGAAATTTTATATGCATATTCAGTAGGTCTGAGAATCGGCTACTATCTATTTTTCATACCCCTAAGTGATAAGGGAACACTTCGCGGGTGAAACCGCGGGGCGCAGCTAGTATAATATATAAATTTAATTTCAGTTGACAACATCCATCATGTTGTCGACTGAAATTCAATTTGATAAATAAGCTGTTTGTTTTCTACAGTTTATTACTAAACTTCAACTAAATCCGACGATCCTGCATACTTATTTCTTTTGTTGACTGTACTTAACACTTAACTATTGACGCCCACGGTATCTTAAAATGCATTTTAGTAAAATCTATCGTTTGCATTATGTAAGAAATCTAATTTTACAGCTTTCTACAGAGCTTTGTAAAATTCTCAAGTTATGGAACCTCCTTTTCAGTTTGCAACTAAATAATATACCTGTGGCATATTATACCACAAAAAACAACACAACGAAACGAAAAACAACGTTGAGGAAACCGGCATATCCTAGAACCAAAAAATTCGAAGACGTGACATAACCAACCCGCACTTGGCCCGCGTCGTAGATTATGGCTCACTCCCTGTGTCCCAGCAGTGGGAACATAATAGACTGATTATGTATATTATACCATGTTAACCATGTAGGTATCAATCACACTTGCAAAATGACCACACCTAGCGGATATTTCTCTCAAAGTTGTTTACATGTGTACATAAATCAAAATAATCCACAATTAAATCGCAAATGAGTGCGATCGGCGTATGTCGTAGCGGCGATTAGTCGCGGCCGTCAGTTTGGCGCCCCAGGCGGTGCACAGTGTTCTCAATTTAGCAAGCTACCAAAACAAAAATTGTAATTTCACGAAAACCTTTATAACGCAGAGCTCTTGTCGAAAATAAAAAGCTACCTGCATTACTTACTAAATAAAATGTTAAAGTAGTATTTTCGTGTGTTAATACAGAGGTAAAGTATGGGGGTGACCTTTGCCCAGCTGACTTCGGAAAGTGTTGACAGGTTTGTGTGTTGTTAACCAATAATTATGTTGAAAACAGTATATGGTTTAACTGTGGAATGAAAGCCCTTGTTTCCGAAATGGCGATCAAATATTTTATCAGTAAATTTCATGTAAATTTTAATGCTTATTTGTAGCTGTCATGTTAATCAGTGGTTAACCAAAACAACAACCGACATTTAGATACGTAGTAGTAGTACATGAGCTTTTGATTCGGTACTTACTGACTAAGGGCTGATTTTTTCAACGCCAGACAATTTAATCGGAGGAATAATTTTGATTTTTTGACAGAACTTGTTCCTTACAAAAACTGTATCAGACGTCAATTTTATTCCATAAATAAAAATCATCTGTCGTTTGAAACATCAGCCCTAAATTCAATATACGGTTTCAGAAATCGGAGTGAATACCATTAAAACTCTACCATAAAAAATTTTCTTCTCACAAATAAGTAGATGAAAAAAAAAAGTAAATCAATTTTCTTTTCAATCTTTCTCGAAATATACAAGTGACTTTTTGTCCAACTATCTTGTGTTAACGAGAACACGGTGCGGCGCCACGCTTGACGCCGCCCGCTCATTTGCATCTCCACATAGATGACAACTTGAACACTGATGTTCCCTCCAAATTATCACGAACATAGTGCGAAACAGTTTTCGAGAAATATGACTAGGCTACCGTTTAATTCAGCATCTTAAAATTAAAAGAAAAAAAGTGCTCAATAGAAACACTGATGGACAATTTTCACGTAACGTCACGTTTTATCAATATAACTGTAAGTTATTCCGTGGTTAAAAGTTTGCCCCTGTGTCGTTGGTTGTCGGTGAAATGTTAATTTACGTTACTATAATTTATTTAGGATCAAAGGACAAAGGATATAAACAATACGTGACACATACATAAAGTGTAACATCAGCACCCTTTTTTTTTTTTTTTTTTAAGGATGGGAAATCATCCAATGACCCCTCCCGCTCTGGGTGGAGCGGAAGGGAGTGTCAGACTCTTACTGACTAAAACCCATCCGTGTTCCTTCCTTAGCCCTTTATGTTCCGGGGCAGCGGTAACCCTTTCGGACAATCCCGCTGCCCCGGCAGGCTTCGGCCCTAACGGGCCCCTCCATGTCTGCTGACATCTCTTTGAGGCGCGCGTGGAACACATACGCGCCGTCCGGCACGGGCCTGGTCCTGATCGGACGGCGAGCTACCCATTACTCGCCGTCCGCAGGCCCGCGCCTACGGTGGCCGGGAGTCGTCACGCGGCTCCCGACGCCCGGAGCGTCTACCGCGGCGGCTGGGACGGGCGGCCCTCTCGGCTCTCTCCCTCTCCCATCCCGCCACCTCCTTCGCTAGCATGACTGCTTCGCAGAAGGAGGTGACTGCCTCCCACTCCCTCTCGCCCCGGACCATGGCTTGGACCAGGGCCGGGCGCGAGAGGTCGCCGCCGCTGCCGATCGCCTCTACGAGGACACGGCGGTGCTCTGCCCAAGCGGGACAGACCTCCACCGTGTGCACCACCGTGTCCTCTGGGCGATCCTCGCAGTGGTGACACCCGGGCGTTTCCTCCCGCCTGATTATGTGCAGGAACCTCCCGAAACATCCGTGTCCGGTGAGGACCTGCGTCAGGCGGTAGGTGAGGGCGCCGTGACGCCTCTCTAGCCACTCCTCAAAGAGGGGCCTTACCGCCGCTATCGCGGCGTGCCCTGCGCTGGGTTGCGACAGTCGCGCTTTCCATGCCGCCATGAGATCGCGCCGGAGGTCCGTCCGCTCCGCAGCAATTTGCCGCGGAAGCGGGTTTTCCCCCCGGCGTAGTGCCTCCGCGCGCCACTCAAAGAGGCGCGCGAGGACTATCGCCTCCAGATCCCATGGCGGCAGTCCGGCAAGGAGGCTTGCCGCCTCGCGCGAGATCGTGCGGTACCCCCGTATCAGCCGTATGGCTACCACCTTTTGGGGCGCGTTCAAGTAGTGGGCGGCTCGAAGCCGCAGTGAACGCGCCCACACCGGGGCGCCATACACGGCCATGGACCGCACGACCCCCGCGTAAAGCCTCCGGCAGGAGGCGTTTGGCCCCCTCAGGTTGGGCAGGAGCCGCTTGAAAGCGGCCCCAGCCCGTTCCAGTTTGGGGGCCAAACGTCGGAAGTGCTCCACGAAGTTCCACCGGCTGTCGAGGACGAGACCCAGGTATTTCATCGTCGTCTCGACGCCGATGTGAACCCCTCCTACCGTAAGTTGGGATCCCGATGGTGGCCCGTTCCGAAGCCCATGAAATGTCATGGCTTCGGACTTGTGCAGAGCCACCTCGAGACCCAACTGCCGGATCCTCTCCACGACTATCGCAACCCCGCGTGTCATTACGTCGGCCGCCGCCTGATGCGACCTCCCCTGCGCCAGGACCAGCGTGTCGTCAGCGTAGCAAACTACGCTGACGCCATCAGGGAGGTCTGCCCGCAGCACCCAGTCGTAACCGATGTCCCACAGGAGCGGCCCCAAGACCGATCCCTGCGGGACACCGCACGACATCTCTCGCCGGTTCCATTCCCCATCGCGACCGGGGTAGATGACGGCTCTGTCCGTCAAATACGCCCCGACTACTCGACGGAGGTAGGTCGGCACTCGGTGATACCGGAGTGCCTCCCTAATGCAGCTCCAGGGCAGGGTGTTAAACGCGTTAGCGATGTCTAAAGACACCGCCACGACCACCCCACCCCGAGACACCGCGTCCCCCGTCGTGAGGGCTCTCACGCGCATGATGGCGTCCACCGTAGAGCGCCCCTTGCGGAAGCCAAACTGGCTATCCGCAAGATCCGGCCCCGTCCTCACCAGGTGCCCGACGAGGCGGCCCGCAATCACTCTTTCAAAGAGCTTGCCCACCTCGTCGAGCAGCACGATGGGCCGGAATGCGGACGGAGAGTCCGCAGGGCGCCCTGGCTTCCGAATGAGGACCAGCTTCCCCGTCTTCCAACGGAGTGGAAACTGGCCCCTCTCCATACATGCGCTTAAGAGCGCCTCCAGTCGGGGTCCGAGAGCCGTCGAGGCCAGGGCCCAGGCTTTACCCGGCAAGCCGTCGGGCCCTGGGGCGGTATTTTTGGCCTTCAGCCTGCCTACCGCCACTCTCAGATCTACCCCGGTCACTTCAGGGATGTCGTCGTCGTCCGCGTGGTCCGCTTCGGACACCGCAATTGGCGGAGCCATGGGCGGGGGAGTATGCTCCGCCCGTGAAGGGAACAGAGCGCTCACCACCTCCTCCACCAGCTGGGGGCGGAGACTCTGCGTCAGCGGGGGGGCCCAGGTGCGGAGTTTATTCCGCACCATTTTATAAGGGCGCCCCCACGGATCTCTGTTCAGAGTCTCCACCATCTCCTCGCGGGCCAAATTCTTGGCCCGCTGAACAGCCTCTTGGAGGGCGGTCTTCGCCGCTCTGTACCCCTCGTACAGCTCCGCCTCCGTGGCTTCCGCATCCGGAGGGCGAATGCGGAGCCTGCGGTGCCTGGTGTACCGGTGTCGCGTGTCAACGCACGCCTTGCGTAGCGCCTCTACCTCCTGCGACCACCAGTACACCTGACGTCGGGCGCATCCTGGCCGGACTCGGGGCATTGCCACGTCACAGATCTCGGACATGGCCTCCCGGAACCACTCAGCCTCGTTGTCAATATCGGCAGGCCTGTCTGGTGATGACACCCAGGCCTGCACGATTGAGGCTTCCAGGAGAAGCTCCCGGTCCAGCTGCTTCAGCGCCCACCGCGGACCACTCGGGGCCTGTTGGACCGGCGCGCTGGAGGTCTGGGCGGAGACGTCGAACCGGATATACCGGTGGTCGGAATAGGTCTCCACCTCCTCCATGACGCGCCAGTCAATGACCTGCTGTGACAGAGCGGGGCTGGCGAACGAAATGTCCACCACGGACTCCCCCCGCATCCGCACACAGGTAGGAACAGAACCCCGATTTAGGACGACCAGACCTGTTTCCAGAGCCCAGTCCTCCACCATCCTTCCCCGCATGTCCGTGTAACGGGAACCCCAGGCCAAATTTTTGGCGTTGAAGTCCCCGAGCACTAACACGGGGAAGGACTGGTTTCGGACGACGACAGTCAACTCTGTTAGAGAGTTGTGGAACTCGGCGAGAGTTCGGCTCGGAGAGAAGTACACTCCCACTACTACTATCTCTCCGAACCGTGCTGCTACGCACCCCTGTCCCTTCGTGACACCTTCGAGGGACGGGGTACCGGCGGCGGCCGACGAAATTATGGCCACTGAGCCGCTCAGGTCCTCCACCCAGTCATCCCTGGGCGGGACAAAGTACGGCTCAGCGACCACGGCGATGTTGATCGACCACTGCGCCACGCTCTGGAGCAACAGGTCCTGAGCGCAGGCGCAGTGGTTGATGTTCGCCTGGAGGAGACGTAATGGAGCCGTTACTCCTCCATTACAATCCCCTCCCGGGCCTCTTGAGAGGCAGCGGCGCCAGTGGCAGCGGCGACGGTGGCGGCGGCGACGGTGGCGGCGGCGACGGTGGCGGCGGCGACGGTGGCGGCGGCGACGGTGGCGGCGGCGGAGGGCCTGCCCTTCTTTCTGGTTCCGGCGGGTGGAGCGCAGGACTTGCTCCCAGCCCGGTGATCAGCCGGCTTGCCAGCAGCCGCACATGCAACACAGTGCAGCGCAGCGCTGCACGAGCCGGCCTTATGACCGGGCTGTCCGCAGCGAAAACACAGGGTGCTGCGGTCCTCCGAGGTGCACTGGACGCCAACGTGGTGCCCCACGTGGCATCGGAAGCACCTCAGAGGTCTGGGCTCCAGCAGTTTTACCTGCGCTGACACCCAGCCCACCAGAAGTCTTCGGCCCTCCACAATGGTTTTGGCCGCCGTCACGGGGCAGCTTACCGTTACGGTTCGCATACCCGAAACGTCAGGACGTAAGGTGCCCGCCTTAACCTGGTCGGCCAGACACCCTCCCGTCCTGACGACGGCGGCTACCACCTCCCCTTCCGTGACGGAGTCATCCAGGCCCATAATGCGCATATCTGCACACTTCATGGGCCTGGAGACACGCACCTCCTCCGCATTAAGGGACGCCCTTAGCTTTTCAGCTAGAGCGTCTGCGGAGGGGCCACTCGTCGAGCCGGGGATCTCCAGCATGCGGGCGCCAGTGGCGGTCACCCTATGCCGGAGGCCCCCGGTGATCCCCAGCGCTTGGAGGTCGACCGTCCCTCTCGCTTTTGTGAGCACGTCGCAGTACGTCACACCCCTCTTGACCGCGTCCGGCTGCAGTGTAATTACCACAGCCGCGGTCTTTGGGGCACGAAGCATAACTGCGACGGCTCGCTCCTTGCGGCGCCGCCTTTGTGCCTTTTTCCTGGCCGCCTTGGCCGCCTTTCTTTTCTCCCCGACCACCTGCCACTCGGCGTCGGTCGTGGGAGAAGTGGGAGGTTTTTGGAGGCGGGGCGCAGGATCAGGGCCCTCCACCTTCCTTGCCGTACGGCCCTTCTTTTTGCCGGCAGGCTTTGGCTCCGCTGGGGCTCCGCCAGCCGGAGCCGGTTTTGCCGCCTTCGCCGGGGCTCGGCTAGCCGCCGCCGCCGCCGGTTTTGTCGCCGCCGGGGCTCCGCCGACCGACGCCACCTTGGCCGGCGCCTGAGCCCGACCAGACGGCCCGGGTTTAGGGGCGGCTGCTGCCGCAGCGGCCGCATACGAGGCCGCCTTTGGTCCCGGGGCCGTCCTGGCCGCAAGGGGAGGGCGCAAGACGATACCCTCCAGGACGGAAAACCGCGCCTGGAAGGACGCCAACTCCTGTCGAACCAGGTCCAGGACCTGGTTCTCCACCGGGGCGGACCGGCACGGCTCCCTTGCCTGCGCGCTGCCGGCGCCCTTCAGGCCGGCTAGGTCCGCCCGGAGCCTCCCGTTCTCCTCCCGGAGAAGCTCCATGGCGGCCGTCAGGCGGGCGACCTCCGCCCTCACCTCGGCCACTTCTCCGGCCGAAGGACCGACGTAGCTCGCCGCCTCCGCTGCCGCCATAATGGAGGCCGTGGCTGCGGATATGGCCTTGTCCTTAGAGGTTTGCAGCCTCTTCAAGGCCACACTCTTAATTGCGGCAGCCACAACCTCCGCAAACCTCGCCTTCCTCTGCTCGGAGCCACCAGCGGTGTCCGACTCACCGTCCGACGACTCCGAGAGGGCCGCCCTGCGACCTGACTCTTCCGAGCGATGCCCCTCCGTGTCGCTCCCACCAGAGGGACCCGGAGTGCTGGGCCGCTTAAACCTGGCCCCACTGTCGTGCTGCTGCACCGCACGACCTCGGCCCCTCCTCGCCGTCGTCACCTTGGCAGCCGACACGTTCTCCTCACTCGCGGATCGACCTATCGACCCCGCTTCGTCCGAGTCTTCCTCGCGCGGACGTTTTCTCCAGAATTTGGAGCGTCCGCGCGAGTCCTGGTCGGACATTGTTTGGTCCTCTGAAGGACAGGAGCCTCCTCGGCTCTTGTTGCCATTGGCAAACGGAACACATTCGTTGCCCCCCCCAGAATACGAATGGGGGCTTGACGTTCCCAAAGGGAACGTGCCGGATTCTCCAGCTGCTGAGCAGCTGGTACCGACCTGGGGTAGTTTTTTCCCGTCTGTGTTGTCCATATTTTTTGTTTCTTTTTTGAAGGGTGAGGTCCCTTTTGTTGCGCTAACGGCCGGATTCCCTCCGGCCATTCATCCCCTCGGCACGCTAGACCTTGGGATTGGGGTAATTTTTTATAGAGGTTGTCTACCTCGCGGCCCGAGCCTCAGTGGCCCGGACCCCCGGTCTTGAATTCAAGATTACGGGGTGGCCGACGGCTGGGCAAAACCAACCGCCGCCCCGGCGTCCCCACGCTGCCGCCGGATGCCGGACAGACGCAGCGCGGGCATGGGACACCCTCCACCACCCACTCTGTAGTGGGTCTAGCGGCGTGAACCGCCTCGTGACGGTCTACGCCCACTCACCTTCCTCTGTAAGCAGAGGAGGAGTGGACGAATGACCGTCCGTCCATAGCCCGGTTCCCTTCACCGACCATCAAGGATGATCGATGATTGGAACCGTGACCTTTCCCCGCCTGTTGAAGATTAGCCGCCCGCCCCACTTGTCCACCCAAACCTGGTGGGCAATTGGGGCCGACGTTGCCCAGGATGCGCCACGAGGAGGCTCTTCAACGTGCACCCCAACATCAGCACCCTTTGCGTAACAAACTATCCATCGGAATCATTTTGAAGCAAATTGCTAACAAACATACAGAGATTTTTTTTTATAATTGTTGTTTTTGTTCATTAAGTATAAACATTCCGCCCCTTAAAATAGACACTTCAATTTTATTTATTTGTATGGGTTATCACAGAACTTTAAAGGAATTGTAGTGGTCTTCATATGAACTGCTGCAAACTGTCCAAACGCCTGTATTAGTTAGAAAATACGACGGAATTAATCGAACACTTCAGTTTGTAAATTACAACCCTCACTGCCCAAGCTGTTTCCCAACTAAAGTTAGTCTCCTTTTATCATAACATGACGTGTCTCTCCTTTTTAACAGACTTCAAAAAAAGGAGGAGGTTCTCAATTCATGGAATCTTTTTTTTTTTTATGTATGTTCCCCGATTTCTCGAAGACGCCTGGACCGATTTGGAAAAATTTTCTTTTGTTTGAAAGGGTATACTTCCCAAGTGGGCCCATGATCATCAGGTCAGGATCTGATGATAGGATCCCAGGGAAATTGAGGGCAACCCTCAAATTTTACTGGCAAACCTATAGCGATTTGGATATTTTTTTGAGTAACTTGAGCATTTGCTCTCGGAAATCATCATTTGGTAAAGTGGAGCTGATGATGAAGACCACAGACGGCCATCGGAACTACTCAATGATAAATATTTTACGGATTGCGATTCGATTACTTTAATATGGTTGCTAAGCAATTTATGCTCGTCACAATGCTTATGGTGAATGGTTGTTGAGGAGTTCTCCTGATTCTTATCAGGAGAACTCCTCAATAATTAACGTCCCAGCATTGGGAAAAGCAATATTTTGTAAAAGATGATGAGCAGTTGACGTTAGGCTATTGTAACTTAGATAAATCACAAACTCTCCCACTAAAAAGTGAAAAATAAAAACTTTTTTACAAAAAAAAACAACCGACTTCCAAAAAAAACTACAAAGTGATAAATAACTTTAATTTCGGAAGTCGGTGTCAAGAAACGAAAATGCAGAACCAACGACACTGACTTCCGAAATTAAAGTTATTTATCACTTTGTAGTTTTTTTTGGAAGTCGGGTTGTTTTTTTTTTCTATCATAACATAACGAGTCAGCGCCATGAGCCTACTTATAACTCAATTAAAGCCAACATTCACCTCTATGAATAAAGGTAATTCCAGAACTAGGTTCTCTTTCAACTGATTACCAACACTTATTTTCAAATTCGGTGTTTGTAACCCTACAGTAGTCTAATCACGTAGGCGAAATGTTAATCTTGATTGGCGTATTTATAATATGTTGCACAAATATGTGGTTTTGGGAATTAGTATCCAATCAGGTTCTAAACATGTCAAATTATAATGCTTCGAAGATATAATTATATAAGGAGGTCTTACAAGTTTATTTATCCATCTCAAAGGACCAGGGATGTAATTGCATAATACATATTTCAGTTGTAATTACTTTCATTTTGATTGACAGTTCAACAATATACATTGCGTTATTTACGTTGTTGAGCAGACAAATTTTTCGAACATATGAAGCATTAGATTAGATATTCTTGAAAATAACTCAGACTGAGATCGATAGTGTGTTGCGTAATTAGGGTGCTGGTTATACAGGGTGAAATTGAAAACATGCGACAAATCGAAATGGGAGATTGTACTCATCATTATGAACAACTTTTACTATGGACCAAACCTGAAATCGCGAAAAAAAATCAGTTGTTTCCTACATTTATGTTCGCATAACTCGTCAAAATGTAGGGACCAGCTGTTTTTTTTTCGCGATTTCTGGTTTGATCCCATGGTAAAAGTTGTTCATAATGATGAGTACAATCTCCCATTTCGATTTGTCGCATGTATTCAATTTCAACCTGTATAAGCATTTTCGAACAGGAAAACTCTTACTTTTTTGTATTTAATTTGGTACTCAATATCTCATTCCATTAACCTAGTAGAGAGTCGTAAAAACATATGTTTGTGATAAATAGTTTAACATCACAATTACATTACGTAAGTTAATCGGCGACCATCCTAATGAAGTTAGCCGTATCCGAGGACAGATCACCGCAACGCCTCAATTAAAATCTCATTATGGTCAATACGCAATGGACTTCACTATTAGTGGGATGCGACACAGTTGTTAAGTGAAATGAGTCCGACGCTGAATTTTATGTTTTGTTGACAAATTGCTATTGTCATTAAAGAAAAAACAGTAAAAACATAACCCTGTCTTTGCTGTCCCGTAGTGGTATAAGAGAGATTTTTCTTATTATTTTATTGAAATTGATTCTTGAACATGTAGAACCTATAATAATACCGTTATTACAGGTATTAATACCATTGCAGATGTCCAATTGCTGCCAAAGAAATTGGGATCGGTCTCGTTTTATATTAGTCACTAATCATATTACCTTCCACAAAAAACTAGATGCGTAGGTTAGTTTAACAATCGGGCTAAACATAACGTAATTTTTTCCTCTGCAAAGCACTGAATAATTATTTCCACACTCATAAACTTACATGCACATTTTGAACACGAAGGGAGGGTATATTTTGATCAAGTGCGGTGGCAGTCTGTCTCGCTTCATTTGTATATCATTAGCATCAGGGCGCATGTCTCGACGACGCGGCGCACTGACATCGCTGACATGTCATTTTAATAATCGACGCCATCGATGGACGACTAAATAATGGGGCACAAACACGGACTGAATTGTGTCTGTCGTTGTAAATAGATTATTTTGTATTTTGTTCTATTGTTGTGCGTAGTGCTTTTCCAGCATCTTCTTCACTTGAAAATACAGTCAAGACAATTTTTATTAGGTAACGTGAAAAAAGTTACCTATTAATCAATATTAACTGTTTAATAATTAGAGAAGTTGTATTGCACATTTTTCAAAGCCAATCTTAGGTCGGCTGAGCTTATGATAATGCCTTGTGGGACACGTCTTTCGAAACCAAGGCTATATCTCGAATAGTACCCATTCTAAAAAGGATTATTCGGCGATCTAATTCGAACACCACACCCAATATCCCTAAACATATTTCAATTAAATATACCGACAAAACATCGATATAAAACATGGCAATGTATCGTTGGCTTGGTAAAATATGGTCGCGGTAAGGATGATCGGTCAAGTGGTGTTTGAACTAAGGCGCGGCCAGACGCTCCTCTGTTTGTCGCCAGTGTTTGACCACCTTCTTTATGATCGCCCATCGCTTTGCCACGATACTAAGTCTAGCGTATTTGAAAATTGGAAGAACACACCTTTTTGTGTAGCTTTTCGTGAATTATGATGGAAATATTGAGGGTCGCCATTCGTTGTTTGAGTATAGATTCAATGTTGCAGCTAGCGTCGGGTTTTCTATTTCTTTGTTAAAACTTCATGTTTTTTTTTTTGTAATATTAAGTAAATTATCAACAGACGGGTTCTGATCGCAAAGGAGAGCTGAAAAATATAGCAGAAAAGTACTGAATGCCAGTACGGCAAACATTTTTAACAATTTTTTCAATTGAATTTCATGTAAACTGAAATATTTGCAAATAGTTGTGTTAATTAGTGGGCGGTTCAGTGAATACTTCTGTACAACACTGATATTCCGTCCCACATTCAGAAATTTCAGAAGCATTTTATTATAAACTAGCGGCCCGTCCCAGCTTCGCACGTGTGCAATTTTTTTTTCATACAAACCTTGTCCTGGCAATACCGAACACAAAAAACCCAATTTGGTGCAGTTATTCGGAAGTTATTCGCGTTCAGACATTTCGGCGACTTTGTTTTATAAAATACATGTAAGGATTTCGAAATTGGCATATTGAAATTTATATTATTTGAAAAGCTAGCTGAAGCATTTCAATAGTAATAATTGTGTATATTTTGGCAATAATAGATCTGTGGAAATATTCCATGTGTCAACGTTTATTGTAATCTTTTCCACGCGCAAATAATTAAGGCTTTGACTGCCAACGCGGTCACCTGGTGACCGCAAACAATAGATTTTCTATTGTGTCTGTTGCCTGGCAGTCAACGTGTGAACACAAAAAATATTGTATTTTAGAATATGTCAAAAGTTTACATCCGAGGTTGAGGGTGGTTATAAAATATAAACATTTTATTATCATTTGTAGGGTCTTAAAATAAGTACTTCCAGAAACGTTCTACCTACGTAAATGCTCCCAATATTTTTTACTACGCTCTTTTGAGATGACTCAATGGAATTAGTGAGACCAGTGGTGGTCGCGACTTACGAGTTGTAGGTCGTAGGTTCGAACCCAGACAAGTGCTTTACTTTGCGCTTTAAATTATTCATCATCACTGCTCTCAAGATGGCGAAGGAAAACATCATGAGCAAACCGGCATGTCCTAGAGCTAAAAATTCGAAGATATGTGACATCTACCAACCCGAAATGTGCCCGCGTGGTGGATTAAGGCCTACTCCCTCTGACCGAAAGGAGGCCTGTATACCAGCAATGGGAACATTATAGGCTGATTATGCAATGGAATAACGCAGTAATTTTTTGAATTTGTGAATTTTATGGTTCCTGTTCACTGTGATAAATTACGAAATTCACAGAGATAAATTACGAAAACCCCATAAAAGACTGGCAAGCTAATCAACAGAAATGCCAACGTAATTACTAATTGTCGCGGTGATGCAAGCGGTTCACTTATGAAAACAAAACTACAGTAAAAGCTCCATAATATGGAGCTTTTACTGTAGTTTTGTTTATATAATTTAAATATCATCACTTCATATTATGAAGTGATGATATTTAAACCAAACAACAATACCTATGTTTCGGCAGTATATCGGCGGGGCCTTTGGCTGCGTGAAACACGAACACGGTCGGTATTTGACCAGGTTTCCGTATTGTATTTTGTGCATTCATTGTTGTGAGAGCCGAGTGCAATTTTTCACAGTATTTGCGGGTGCGGCCGGGGTTCCATTCCCTATGATTTCATTATTTGCTTTCAATCAGCATTGTGAGCCGGCAACACCACGGAGCCCCCACCCCTCCGCCCCTCGTGCTTCGCTCCAAACCTCACAGCTCCGCACTACCATCTGAAGCGAATTTTGTTTGGTTTCGTTTTCGGATGCTGTTTATTGTTGAGTTACGAAGATTTTTATGCCATTAAATGCGTGATGCTTTTCCTTTTTTAAAGCACTAAAATGATTTCAGGAAATCTTTAACATGTTGAGTACTTTTAGATATTCAATATGGAATTCGATGCTGTCCAGTTTATATTAATTTCGTTCGATGAATACGCTTCGTATTACGTACTCTACGTTGTTGAGTTATGTTTGTGTAGTCGTAAGATAATTTTCATATGACATCTTTTTGACTTGATTTTAATATACATAAATTGAATTCTGCTAACCCAAAAATGCATTAAGTACATAATATTTCTGCCCGGTAGAGTTAAATATTGTATCATTGGCTGAGTAAGTACCTGCATAATTTTGGTTTTTAGTCTTCGTTTTTAGACTAGACAAAGTTACAATTTCATAGATCACACTTCCCACAACAATAGTTATTAAAAACATTTTTATTTCAATATTTATTGAAAATCATTTCTGTTTTATCCCAGGCAGGAATCGGACATTTGCTATGCAAGCAGCAGAAAATAAGAAATTAATTGGTTCAACAATATTGTCGAGGATGGGGGACGTTCGCGCCAATGAACCGTATTCCATAGTTTCCGTAAGCTGCCAATTATTGCTTGCTTGTTCCTCATAAGCGAACTGCCAAGCGAACTTCCACATCCTTGAGATAATTAATAATATTGTTTTTCTTTAATTAGTAACATAGTACCTACGGTATTTTTGTTATTTAGTGACCTCTGGGATTAATACATTTGCTTAAATACAAACATAAATGAATATCCTAAAGCTTTCCTCAAGAATTGGGCTATCAATTGCAAAAGACATTCTCAAATCCGAGTGGTAGTTCCAGAGATTAGCGCTTTTAAACAAAAAAACAAACTAAATCTTCAGCTTTAGTATTAGTAGGTATAGGTAGATTATTGTCTTCTGATTTTTTGTATGAGTTCGTGATTAGGAATACCTAAAGATTATTTATATTTATCAGACAGGTAGAATTTCACAGTGGGTTAATCATAGGATTGTCTCTATTTGAACCCAAGGACATAGGAGGGTTACATAAATAAATTTGTCTTAAATAAAATTGGTCTTTTAACGCCCTAGCAATATGTATTTTAATATTTAACTATTTAGTTCAGGATTTCTTTAATTAGAACTGAGTGGGTGAAGGTCGAATGCTTTTGATACAAAGTCATAATATCATAGCTTATTTAGGTATGACTTATTGTGTCTATGTTAAGGCGGAAGAGTATTAAATGAGCTGATGTTATGAATCCAGTCATTCGCTGCCGTACTTATTTAACTATTTTATTTCGGGCTAATTATTCCATAGTCAGATAACTTTTATCCGAGGAATAAAAATTGCGGTTTGACAATTTTTGTATAGAAAATATGTCACACAGTCGTAATTCTTTAGATAAAAGTTATCCGACTATTGAAAAATCAAGCCTTAAACAAATACTTAGTCTATCCCGCTGCTGGTCTCCCAAATTTTCCTCTCCCGACTCCCAGCAATCTGCTTTTCTGAAGTCACCACGTCTTGCCTTTCCAAAATGTTCAAAAAACACTGTAATAAACTCCATCTAACTTGGAAATTGAATCTTCGCTGCACCTTGAACCTTCCGCTTATATTGTATCGAGAAGAAGCCACCGCAAGGCAAGTGAGAAATGTTTGATATTGTTGTGTCGTCGCGGCCACGCTAAAAGGCGAATCCTTATCGACGCGCAATTCGAAAGAAACCTTGCAACGCGCTCTTTTCGTAGCTTTTAGCTGTCGATATTCCTTTTTTGGCAGTTGGCGTTTTTGAAAATGTGTGTGTGTGTACTCAACCCAAATCATATTTTGTTTGCTATAAAATAAGCAAAATATCAATCGTCCTTTTCAAACCTCTTACGAAAATCAATGTGCGTAGAATTTATTTTCAGCTAGGAATTCTTTTAAAAAGGGATGCGGCTCCCATTATCGATAATATACCGAAATGACCTCTTCATATAAAATCCTACATCATGCGCGTTCACTAATGGTTTGCTATCGGCGTTAAATCTCGATAGACGTCGATATGCATAAAATGGGCGCAGTTCGAAAGCCGCCGGAGCAGCGGTTCCATTAACGTTACATACGACAATTGTTGCCGTTTAAGGATCGGAAGTCGATCGCAATATTATCGTTTAGTGTTATGCCCGGTGACAAGGAAAAGCTCTCTGGGCGAGGCGCGCGCCCCCTGACGTCGCCTGCGGTGCGGTATACTGCCCACTTTTGTCGAGACCCGATATCGATATTGCACCTTTCTACCTCACGTTCGCATACACTAGACCTGATGATACTGCAATTAACTTTTCCTTTATAACATACGAGGTATATAATAATTTAAGAGCATTCAGCGAAATAGCTGTTTAGTATTTCCCAAACACAAAATTTACGAGTAATATTAGCTCAACTGTGGCTAATGCCACAGTTGAGCTCAGCTGATGAGCTGTTGAGTTGAGTTGTTGATAGAAATTCAATAGATGGAGACAATTGAATTCCTATTGTTATAAATCAAATTTTGATTTTTCAACAGTTTAGGGTAATTTGGAGTAACTTTCGATTGAGGGTAATTTGCAGTAACTTTCGACTTTAGTATCTCTCAAATATCTTCTTGGAAAATGACTCAACGTTCTTACTTGAAACTAATTAGACCATAATTTTGAAACATTATAAGTCAGTTAATAATATTATTAAGTCTTTTCAAAATCAAACTGAAAGCATATTCCTCTAGAAGCGCTGCTAATTGATGCTTCATATTAAAATGTGTGGGAAGTACCTGCTCCTTTATCTTGATGGTTTCTTTTAAAGTTTCCCGTTTGTTCCCGTGCTGGGCTTCCTCTGCTGGCTTTAGTTTCGGTGTACAAACAATAACAGTGCGGGGCGCCCGCGGCACACCACCCCTATGTTTGTGTTTTGCATTTAGGAGCCATCGCGGCTTCATTTCTGTACTTAAAGGCCGGGAACCGATAGTTTTAGCCTTTGTTTATTAAGCAGACAGAACTTTGCAAACAGCATTCAGCTTCCTTCAAAAACTGCAATGTTTTTTATTTATTTTTATCAGTTTTTGGGCATTTGGATCACAACATTTTTTTCTTATGTATAACCACGTATAACTGTTACCGAATGTCACGTGTCATCGGGTCTCTCGTACCGTGTGTGTCGGCATACATCTGGGCGTCGTCGGTGTGACGCACCGCCGACGTCCAACTGCGCGCCCGTACGGCGCCACCCCCTGCCGGCGATCATTGCACGCCATTATCCCTCCCGTATTAAGCCACTTAGCTCAATCATGATTAATGTTTTACCGAACGCGACCCGACCCGAGGCAAATAGAAAAGTTATTTACTCAGCGTCGTAATTAGGCATTCACGACGAGTCTCTCGCGCTGCGGGCTGTCTGCGCGGCTTTGTCGCCGACTAGACCGGTTGTCTGCTTTGAATGCGTCCCGTTAATTTCATTCAGATGCCTTTTATTTCCTTATAACACACATCACTAGCGTCATTCCAATTTAGATACGCCGTAGATATCTCCCCACAGTTTGATGGACCTACGACCTTAAGAAAGTGGCTGGAACAGACTGGATGCGGAAGGAGGAGGACGGGGTGTTGTGGTGCAGCCTGGGAGAGGCCTATGTCCAGCAGTGGACTGCGATAGGCTGGGTAGATTGTAGATCTCTGCATGAATATGCTGCAAAATACTTGACATATCAAAATAACGAAGTCACGCGTGATGCGAACGGTATATTTGACGTTTGTCATAAACGTCTCAAAACTATGTAAACCAAAGGACTTAAAGCCTTTCAAAATTACAGTGAAACCGTAAACTCATTTGAATACCTGTTCTACGCCAGTCGTAGTTCTATGGAGGGTGTCATTTCGTCTTGCTTTGCTAATTAAAGGGATTACGCCGAGTGCTCGTTTTCTAGATAACAACATCTCTTTCCGATATCGAGCCGACTGCCTGCTTGCAACGGAACTTGTAATTGTGTCTGCTAGAATAAACCCGGCTATTTAGTGCTGTGTCAACTGTGCCAGAGGAGTATTGCTTACGTTTGCGAGTTGCCGAGGCATCTACCTATTCTTGAATTATAGAGATAGAGATTTGTTATTGCATTTGGTGTTCTTATTGATAGTTTGTGATCGTATTTCTCAAGCAGCCTAAGGCGTCCATTATTAAACTTTGCTAGCATATTTTATGGAAATCGGAATATTTTTTCGGTGTCGAACAATACCAAGAGCATTTCAAGGTAGGTGTAAGATTTCTTTGAAACCAAAATAACAATACCCACCTCCGCACAAGCAACAATGAAAGAAAATTCTTCTTAAACATTTCCAAGTTGCTCCTGATATTTTATAAGGGAACTATTTTTGTGAAAGTAACGATGTAGACATTTATAAGCTTGTTGATCTTTTTGAATATCATTTTTATCGAAGATTTGTTTACCTTGCCGTACCTAATTAGCAAATACACAATATTCTTTAGAAAATAGACGTTCGTCCTCAATTTTTTTTCTTTTTCTTGCCTACCTTCTAACGCGTGTAAATTTAGTTAGATGTCTGGTGCTAAATGAATGAAGTAATAACATAGATTTTCAGAAATATTTATAAAAGTATGTGTAGCCAGTACCTAAGTAGTTGCTAATTACAAGATATGATATCACGTACTAGGAAAACAGGTTTTTTCATTTCCAATTAGATATGTTTTATTCTTTGTTAACTTAAAAGTATCTATTTATAATTAGTAGTGACTATCATGCCTTTTCGGACCCTGAAAGGCGCTTTACGTTGGGTAAATTATTTCATCACCACTGCTATAAAAACGGTGAAGTAAAACGTCGTAAAGAATCGGAACCGGCATGTTCTAGAACTATAAATTCGAAGACATGTTACATCTATCAACCCGCACAGGGCCCGCGTGGTGGATTACGGCCCACTCCCTCTCACAGAGGAGGCGTGTGTCCCAGCAGTGGGAACATTATAGGCTGATTATGCATTATGTCGTATCTGCTATCTGCTAACATTTCTAAGGAACTGTTTATTCATTGTTGGCCGAGAACCAATAAAATATCTACAACTTTCAAACATATTCCACCTGTTTGTCTCTACATCACCGGTTGACTGGTAGAAAATGCCTATATCATTAATTCCGCCTCTGAACATCTGTGTGCTTGAAGAATGAAATAAATAAATCATGTTTGACATAATCACAATGTAAGAGCTGCCTCGCCTCACCCGCTTTAACTAAGGTTTACAATACCATACATTGTCGGTTACCTTATGGGAAAACAGCGCGACTTAACATTTTTTTTTACAAAAATTGGTATAAGCTGTTCTTGATTAAATCTTTATTCGGGATAAGTGTTGGTTGCCGGTAGCAAAGGTACGCCACAAACTAGAAAACACGTTTAGAAATAATTCTGAAACAATTCCAAACATACCGTATCTTTATTTAATACAAATTCTATAATCCTAACACAACTCTTTTAGAAACCCGATACAACTAATTATAATTAAGCTATTATTAACACAATAGCGGGAGTCCAATTTGGGCCTTGTCGTACATTTTGATTGAGGCCCTTGAAACGCTGTCACGTGTTTTCTAAGGCCAGCGGGGTCGGTGTCTGGCATATGAGTAATTAAATTAAACGTGTACCACTTTGGGTCTGGCTATTGTGATTGGAATAGCGGATTCTATTTTACAAGTTCTTTGCTTTTAAGTAAGCACTTACAGATTATTTTTGAAATCTTCTTGAAATTGGTCGTAGGTACTGATATTTCGGCGTGGTCGTAAAGGTTGTTTGGTGTAGGTATTTGAATGACATAAAATGCAATGTTTATATAAATATCATTAAGTACGCTATATAGGTATTTAATAAATAGGTACTATATTATAGCTGAAGTTTGGATATTTGTTACTCAAAAACGGCTGAACGTATTTGGATCAAATTTGGCATACAGGTAGTTTATAACCTGTACTAACAGGTTTCACCCGCATTCGTTTCGTTGTAACTATCCGTTTCACCCGCATTCGTTTCGTTGTAACTATCCTATGTCCTTTCCCGGGACTCAAACCATCTCTATACCAAATTTCATCTAAATCGGTAAAGCGGTTTAGGCGTGAAGAGGTACCTAACAGACAGACAGACATACTTTCGCATTTATAATACTTATCAAGTATGGATTAGCATGGCTGCTTTAACACATAAAATACCTTCTACCCCGATACTTAGTAAGTTCCTGTAGGATATTTTCCGACTTCCACGCAGGCGAAGCCGCGGGCAAAAGCTAGTATTTAATATTGTGTATTGTAAGCTTCCTGTTTTAATCAAAACATTATTGATTTCAGTAGAATTCCCGATGAAAGCTCGTGACAAGTGAATACAGATTATGCATTCTTTGATTTGAATGTAAAATTAAGGCTATTCTGCGCCCCCAGAGCATGTCGTCCAAAACTACATTCTAGCAGAATTTTAACTAACAATAATCTATTTAACAGTACCAGTAGTGTCATTTTTCAGTCCTGTCTTCATATTGGCAGTAAATATGCGCACTTGTCCGCTGATCGGGTACACTGTGTCCGCATCTGGCCGTGGTGCACGTTCAACGCGCTCAATTCACGTCACGAACACCGACTGTTTTGTTTGCGCTTCCACTCGCTTTAATACGTAATTTGTTGTGAATGCCGCGGAATTGGCACACTGACAGCCTTCTGCAATTGAAAACGTATCAACTTGTAAACAATCGCTGAGCTCGCATTGCCTCTCTGTGATGTATGCGCGATGCTCCGAGAATTTGAACACGTTGATTGTATGGCATATTGTTACGTTAAGACTAAGTTGATTGTATGGCAATATGGCATACTCGTATTGTTTCTTCCAAAGCTTTGACATTCAAGTTAAAAAGAAAACATCTTTGCTACTAACTTAGCTTGTAATCTCATTATCGATAACATAAATCCAACATGCTTACAGATTAAAAAAGATACGTGACAATCTTCCAAGAAACTAGAGAAAACAATATCCTTCAGCTAAGATACAACGCGAGCTATTCACTAAAAGAACTGTCATATTTTTTGATAGACTGCTTGTAACAGAGCACCGTGGAGGTCACTACACTTGATAATAAAATCGCAGACGGGCCCTTTTGTGCGGGCTCCGGGCGCTCCGGCTCGGAAGTAGCAATTTTTCCATGACATCCGGCGCCCCGTCGTGCTGTCCCCGGCATTCACCCCGCGCCTCCCCCTCGCACACCCAACACTGCATAAAATATTGTGCCGCTAATGCTATTCAACGATATGCTCGAACGCTTGCTAAATGACTTGTCGACACGGTTTTTGTCGCCTTTATTGGTCTTTTAGTACCGTCCCGGTACCGATTTTACAGATGATTTATTTCCGACCGGCTCTCAATATTACCGGAACCGTTTATTGATATCAAGGACGAACATACGACAACATAATAAGATAGTCCTTCATACCTAATCATAGATGAGCAATTTCGAATAATAAAATATCTCCCTTCTAAAATGGGAATCGGATTTCTTAGATAAAACTTCCGGTAGATTAAACTAGAAATGGCGATAAATAAGTGTAAGATTTTGTGAAGTGGTGAATAATAGTTAACTTTATTATTAAGGCATTGACTGCCAACGCAGTCACCGGTGACCGCGAACAATAGATTTTCTATTGTGTCTGTTGTCTGGCAGTCAACGTGTTAATAAGTACCTACCTACCACTAAGCCCGCCCAGTACCCTAGTCAGGCCAAGCGAGCTAGCTAACTAATAAACTACAAGGGTTCCTCCAACTTCGTTTCAAATTCAAACGGAATACTTTCGATTAATTTCGCTTGTTCGACAGCTCGTTTTAATAATTTACCCCGACTGTATCGACTTCAGCTCGTAATTGTCGAGCGTAATATTTTAATTATCAACTTTACGACATCGCTATAGAGTCTAGTATTGGGGTGGTTTTAAGTTTGTGACCGGGTTTACTTTGGTAGTTTTTGTAGGAGCGCCGCGGTGCAAATAAACAACCGTACAACTGTTAACTAACCCTCACTGGACAAATTATTTTCGGTTCTCAACGGCATTTGTATCAACTTCCGAAGGCGGAGGTATCGCTTTCTAAATAGGCTCAGTACAATCCACTTGTTTATTTAATGGGCATTAATTTGGCCTGTAATTATATTATTACTCAGCTGAATTTTCAAGTAGGTAATTTTACCTAGTGACAATTAAAAGGCCGCGAATATCGGGCTTCGTAATTAATATATTTAGGTTAATAATTTATTTAGCTTCGAATTTATCAGTTTCAGTAATACCTACACATTTAGATGGAAGCCCAAAACTCTTTTTTTTTTATCCTATTTATAAACTGATTATAAGTAGTTTTACATACACCTCAGACCTCAGTATTAAAGCCAATTACTCAAGCTACCAAATACTGCTACCAAGTTTTTAATACTGGCAAGTAATTCAACATAGTATCAAAACGGCGGGTCCCCTAACAAACATGTTCCGACAAGTCTTATGTCGGATATGGTTAGCGGCGGATCAAGGGTAGTCATGACGATGTACCAGGTCCTCTCGCCTCTGTTATTAAGCTCCTCTCAAACAATATGCCGCAAATTGAGTTAACTCACTAATAATGGTATCGCGGCTGCAGAGGGCTCGCCTCTCCCATTGAGGACAGAGGCAATCTTTCCTTTCCCTCGCAGCGAGCCTCTATTAACCTTTTTATTCGATTTGTCGAGATTAATAACCACGATGTGTATGTCCTGCGAAATGTTGCCTGTTACCTAATGATAGTTACTACAGAAGTTTTACAAGAATTAATAACTTCGCAGAAATTAGATTGGCTTAAACTATTAGTAACTAAGCGGATTAAATTAAAGATTTTACGTTAAGAAATTGATGGATCAGATACTAATTGTGGAGGAAAATCTTGTTTACCAGCTGGATAATCAGATTATGATGGATTCGTTACTGAGGCACTAATGCCGGTTTATAAGAGATAACTTGATTATCGACGCGCTAAAAAATAAAACAACAAAATTTTTCTTTTTCATTTCGAAAGGAATTTTTATGAAAAAGAAAAGTATCATGAGAGACACGTTCTGATACTTACAGTAAGTATAGTTATGTGAGTAGGTATATGTCGTGGCACGCATGCGACGCTGCGGCATCAGCCTCCTCCCGCCGCGACCTATGATTTCAATTATTGTTTGATGTCGTTATTTCTCTTGTGTTTATTCGGGACGCGTTTCTCCATTTTTTACTTTACCCTTCCACCCTCGTATTTGCGCCACAAATAAGACGCGGAGGTGCGCAGCCTAGTCTCGGTAACTGATATGTTTGGCGCTTGCCGTCGAGATGTTTAAAGAAGACGCAGCCAAATCGAATTGAGTGCAGTTACTTTGAGATGCTGTCTTTCACCTTAGAAGCTTCTAAGAGCTCTTTACGTGATATATAATGCTACACTTACACGCTATTTGCATCTATGTGCTGTATCTTACAATAAACATTTTCTCGGAACTCGTTACTTCATTAAAGACGCATTAGATTTTCCACTTTGTTAGCGTTGCATCCTGACGCATCTCATTGAACCATTAGCTGCTTATATTTTCTTTAATGAATCAGTATCGTGTTACATGAAAACAAAACGTCAAGCCTTTCGACGTCCATTGTGCGCCAGTGTGTGACAATGAGAACTTAATGGACTGTCATAGTTTATGTCCCAGCGAACCTTGTCATTGTTTTCCCCTGAACATGTAAGTAGATCTCCTAGAAAGCCTTAAATAATAGCCAGTGTAGTGATTCATGCCTGGTCATGTCTACAACGAAGATACACGACTACATGCCAACCAATATTTTTAAAGTAACATTGTATGAAGTACTAAGTGTATAAAAAGAGCAACGAGGTGTGACGCGCTGAGTGAGCTAAGATATATGCGGCGCTGTGCAACAGGCGTGATTCAAACCGTAGCTGCAGGATTGCCAGCACCTGCGGCTGCTTCGTCTTTTACCATAAAACTATTTCTATTCACGACACCATAAGGTTCATTTCAGAAAAACAGCGCCCACTCCGCCAAAAACTGTACCCTAAACGAGAGTTTCTCGGTCTCCTTAAAGTGGTTGCGGTAAAGATCAGTTTCGTAGCGCCATTGTTCCGCTTCCGAACCGCGCCGCCGCAATATTTCAGCACTTTACTAAGAAATAACAATGCACCGCTCGACGAAAGCACTATAGTTGTGAAATAGAACAGCGTAAGCAATGCTTCATCATCCTAAGAAGCCTGAAGTGCAATATTCTTGAGAATAAAGCGCAGTCGTAAGTTTCCAATTTGTTTTTTTAGAATATTGCTGGTGATTTGATATAAAAATGTGGGTTCGAATCCTTTTCGTCTGTTCTATCTTCCTCATAACGTTCCTTCATTATTCCTGTACGTTGCATCGAAAGTACGTAACTTATTTTATATTTATAAACCACGCAGATAAAATAATAATAGTATTTTTATTTTTCCGAACAATTCAGAACTCGAAGCTACTTAAAAAATTTGAAACAGATATAAGTGTGTCTCACAATAAGAATTGGAAGAAGTTATGTGTTGGGTGTTGTGGCACAATGGAAGCGGACCATAGTCCTTATAAGCCTTCACAGGTGTCGCCTCCTTTCCATACAATGCCGTCGCCAGGCGACAAGCGACAAATATCGGGGACGTGAGAACCGGGAATATGTTCCAGAGACAAATCCACTTATTTTTTATTTTATTTTTTTGTAAGAACATTTAATACCTCGTTTTGTGTCAGAGTTTTGTAAGAGCTCCCTCTGATTGTTTTATTGGGCATTTGTCTCATTCAGATAATATGTCTGTTGTGTTTTATAAGCTCATGTCTGTTTTTTTTTTTATATGAAGTTGGGCAATTGATTCAAATAATTTTTTTCAGGTGTAATAATAATACAATCAGCAAAATAAAATACAGATTTTTTCTTAAAAAATCGACCGGAATTATTAAGTGCTGTGGAGGTGCTATCTGGAAATAAATGGCTTGAAATATTTCACTCTGTATAATTTCAATGTAGCCACGCGTAGAATAAACAAAGTAACATTAACACAAGTAAATAATGAGATATTGTCGTTTATCTCTGGAGAATAGCAAAAAAAAAGACAGAAAAATAGCCAGCAGGGTGAAATCGAGACCTGTCCAAGAGGATCCATTGTTATTACCAGCACACGTTGCGTATGTATACGTGTAGCCGATACTGAACCAATGTTGTTTACCTTATTAATGTAATATAGACCTATGATTTGTTTTTATTTCCAGTTATATCAAATGTGGGTGTAACCAAAATACCGAGGGCAATAGAAAATATTATGATAACCGCTGGGCAGCGTAAACCAGCGCTAACAATACCTTCAGCGGTGAAAGTAAACAAGGATTGTATTTCGTTTCATTAGCGAGTGACTTATGTCGGCATTCGTAATGAGACCTCTAATAAGATTAAATTATTTCAGACTGATTATTTGTTTAAGATTTTGTTTAAATGTTATTTATATTACAGTCATACTCATAATAAGGTTGTCAAAAACATTTTATAAAATCTGATAGGATGTATGGTAAAAATGTACTACCTTCTTTAAAATTGGTCCTTTTTGACAATAATGACCAAAGACACGAGAGTCTGTGTGAATGTTAAAACCAATTAAGTAGAGACAAAGTGTCATAGTATACTACTTATATCTATATATAGGTATATAATTCAAAGTCCTGACTGACTGATATTTTATCATATCAACGTACAGCCTAAACCGCTGGTCCTAGAGACATGAAAATTGGAGGGTGTGTTCTTTGTGAAGAGTAGGTATCCACTAAGAAAGGTTTTTCGAAATTCCACCCCTAAGAGGGTGAATGGGGGCAGGGTGAAATTTCACACGGACGAAATCGCGGGCAGAAGCTAGTCTGTAATAAAAATCACAAAATAAAATATTAAAGTAATTAAAATTCAATTGGACATGAACAATCTAAACTCAGTGACGTTGATTTTAAAACTCAGACATCTACGACAAAGTAATGTAAAAACGGATTTCGGACGAAATAGCTGAAAATTTCTCTCGAACAACGGAGTTTTCGGGGTGGACGTGCGTACTGCTAGCGGGTGGTATCCGGTGTCCGTAGTGGGACGCTTCAGGCTGCTGCGGGCCGGGAAATAATGCCATTTCCGATGAGGGCCCGCGGGGCGTGTCGACAACGAGATTAGGGAAAAAAGACGGGAATTTAATAACACTACCGACACACGTCTCCCGAACAAACAGTCCCGACTCGACACGTCCACTCTCAGACTGAACGTGTTACCCTAATCTAGTTCTCTGTACTCGATCTTTGTCCAATATCATGACACAGGTGTTAGTAAGCTGTCGATCATTTTACCAACTCATTCATATTTTACCCGTTTTTCCCGTACTATAAAAGAACATTTATGCTTCAATAATATAATTTTGTAAATTCAGAAATTTAAAAGCTTCGCTTTAAAATTTGCGACGCGATTGCCACGTGAGCAGTTAAAAAAACGGAAATGCGGTAAAAACGTTTCGTGATCGCTGCGCACGTGACCAAGCGCTACGGAGCTACGGTGCTACGACGCTACGAAGTTGCTGTAGAGCTTTACGTAGCTCTAGGTTCTAGGATAAATCGTAGCAGATTATTTTTTGATACAATCTAGATTCATTAATTATAATATCAATTTAAACATAGATTATTCTGTTTCTTTATTTCAAAAAAATATGTTATAAATAGTTATTACTTATTTTGGGCACAAAAGAACTAGAATGGCATTAACTTCGCATACGGTCCATTCGGTACTTGGTCCATTGTTATCATCATCATCTGCCTAGCCTTTTTCCAACTATGTTGGGGTCGGCTTCCAGTCTAACCCGATGCAGTTGAATACCAGTATTTTACATGGAGCGACTGCCTATCTGAAATGTATTTGCTGTCGAAATAAATGTTAGCCAACGTGAGGCATTACTTTGATTGTCCATAGCTTACAATCAAGTATAAAATTAATTAGTTTTTATAACAATGGACCAAGGGGTATCGTATTACCCATTAACTGGGTTGTTACTGGGTAATACGATACCCCTTGGTACTCTAATTAATTTTATATTTGATTGTAAGCTATGGACAATCAATGTAATGCCTCACGTTGACTAACATTTATTTCGACAGCAAATACATTTCCTTCTTATCAAAACGAAGCGTTATAAAGTATTTTTGTAAAAGTTAAAGCACTACACAATAAGGTTGCCTGTCCTTTTAAACATTTTGAATAATACTCCTTTTCGTCCTCACATTATCCAACATGCGTTTAGGCTTCATAAAAATATTTTTTCTTCCAAAGCAACAAGTTTTGAAATTTTAAAATTATACGCGTTTACTGCCTCAGGCTATCATTCGTTGACAATACCAAAAAAAAGTTTCCATCGTTTCTAAACGAAGCATTATAAAGTACGTTTTGAACTACGCAAAAAATTATTGCGTTAATGTTATATTTTCTATTACCTATCAAAATATTCAGAATCATTCCCTTAACGGCGTCACGTTGGCTAACATTCGTTTAAAAAAGCAAAAAAAAATTTCTTCGTTTCTAAACGAAGCAATAAAAAGTATGTTTTTAAAAGTTAAAAGAACTACGCAATTCTCGCAAATTGCGAAACTTCGGAAGGACCGTTACCATTGAGTATTGTTTAAAAAAACATTTTTAGAACAATAGAAAAAACTTTACAATTACTTGCGTAAGAAGTCGTAGATATACGGGTGAAATTTTACAATATGTTGGAGTTGGCAACCCTTAGCAACTCTGAATGGAGGCTGGAAGTTGTGCCTTCGAAACTCGACTAAATAGAAGTAGGTAGCTGCCGTCCAAGTTGACATCTTTGTCGTGGTGTGGCTTCCTTTCGACAAGTCGAGTTTAGCAAATAGATGGTCTTGTTTTAGTATTGTGAATGATGAATTGTAGTATTGGTGAAATGAAGGCATTTATGCCTAACGACATAATTATGTCCTCATGAAATACTTCATCCGGAAAACTACTACTTAACACCATTCCTATATAAGGTGCTATAGAAATATCTGCCACGGCTTCAATGGGAGACATTATTTTGTATATAGATTACTGTAGTGAAGAAATTTTGTAGGTACCCTGGATTAAATAAACATTTACTCTAGGTATTCTGTATAACGTGGTTCACAAACTAAGCGCGATGTGTCGCTTCATCAATGAAAACAATTGCTAGCTCATTCTAACAATTTTTTGAATGAACCCCGAAATTAGCTGACTATTATGGGACGGTTTCATGCAACTAAATCAATTCAATTTTATACGCACATGTTTTTGTATGAAAAAATGTGGTGTGACATAAGATCAACAATGTATCTTTACTTATTGGAATCTATGTACAGAATACTGTCTCCCTGTGTTGTTGAATATGCGAGAGCAGTGGTGGCCCTGTAGTAATGGCTGACTTACAAATGGTAGGTCGTAGGTTCGAACCCAGCCAGACGCTTTAATTTGTGTAAATAATTTCATCACCACTGCTCTCAAAACGGTGAAGGAAAACATCGTGAAGAAACCGGCATGTCCTAGAACCAAAATTCTAAAACATGTGGCATCTACCAACCCGCACTGGGCCTGCGTAGTGGATTACGGCCCACTCCCTCTCGACGAGAAGGCCTGTGTTCCAGAGTGGGAACCAGGCCTTTAATGTTCGCACAAATGCCATCTCATTTTTTGTAGGTATGTATAGGAATGGAATTGGGTAATTGTTTTGGTAACAAGTCAGAAAATTTCATACTGTTTTGACCCCTTGTTAACTGGACTTAATTTGTTGCTAACCCCTTTCAAAGAATACGTCGAGTTTCCCTGTCATCCTGTACATCACATCATCATTATCATTTATGACATCTCTGGGGCGCAGGGTCCGGATCACCTCCAGCACCATTCTGAGTGTATTTGCGAACAGGTTTGATGGTCAGTGTCAGTACCTACATTAACCATTGTTATATGATTAATGTAATGACAAACAAACAAATTACTCAGAGGCAGACTTATAATCATTTTTATTTTATGATTTTATTTAATTTTTATTTTATTTATATTATATAATTAATTATTTTTATATATTTATAGTGATAAAAAAAAATATTCAAATGTACAACATATGATCTTAAATGGATCGAGATAAATGATGTCTGTTTTTTTTTATAGCCACGCAAAAAGTATAGAAGTATAGAACGTCTCATTCAACATGAGCTGTCAATCATCAAATACCCTATAAATTGGGTATATTAAAGCTGCATTCTCAGCGAACACACAAGTATATCTCGACATATCGTCTTAAACTTGTGACTAGACCAAGTTTGTGTGTTTGAACCGCATTTGTCGGGGCCGATCGCAACTTCTGCCTCCGATTAGCATCGACACCAACTTGCTCCTCTACCCATATCGACATTCTAATTTCATACACTACATATTCATGGAGCTAAACTCTCTAATAAACTTTGTAGCTATTAGAGTTTAGACTGTTTAGATTATTGGAGATCTTTGGAAGGTGCGATTGGTGCGTAAAGTTACAAACTTTTATTTTGGTTTGCGTTTTTTTTTTTTTCAAATTCTAATCCATCTTTTTGTAATGTATAAATGAACTTAATGGCGGTAACATATTCGTACGTCACTTGCGGATGTGTATTGTTTTTTCCTCGTGTACAATACAATTTTATTTTAGCCTATGCTGTCCCACTACTGGGCAAATGTCTCCCCCAAGTCGGTCCTGTAACTCTTTTCTCGCGCCACCTCGAACTAGCCCTCGCGGTACGCGTCCTGAGTGACAATTCTCGTAGTTTTAAGAACGTTCACAGTCTGATCTCAGTCTCAATCTGTCAAAAATACCTCTAATTTCCCTACATTTTGACAAGATGTCGACATTTGTTTGTCGTCGAGATGAGACTGCACGTTTAAAATTACGAGAACTGGCGTTCAGGTCATCTTTCGCCACTGCACCGCTTTCTGGGCCAACCTCGGCGACAACGTCCATCTTCAGGGACCCAATTTGTGAAAACTTTTTGCGTTCATCCTGCATGCGGCTGATGTGATAAAACAGTGAATGCAGTTTTAAATTCTGTAATATTACTTACCCTGTCCTGTCCTGTGTCTTGGCCTGTGTCCCAGCAGTGGGAACATTATAGGCTGATTATGGAATATTACTTACCACATAGTGTAATATCTACATAAATGAAACAAAATGGGGTTAGTTACCCCATTTATAACTCAAGAACGGCTGGACCAATTTTTATGATCTTTGATTTCTTGGATTTGTCCCCGCTACGATTAGCAGAATAACCATTACAACGAGGGAAAAATTCACGAAAAAAAAAATTATATTATGCATAATTCATTTTCTCATACATTTGTATGGTACCGCTTATTGATTCTGAGGCAGAACGAAGTTCGTCGGGTTAGCTAGTTTCTCATAAATCAGACAGGCTTTAAATAACCGACACTATTTCATGACATACTCATATAGGATTGAAAATGCTTTGAAATGAACTTAAACATCCGTCAATAGGTGCAGCATAATTACCAGCACATTTCACTACACACATTCCTATTTAACAATCGAAGCGGCGTGTGTTCCTCTTGTTATTAATAACTTGGGGCCTTTTTCGTATCGACGGCATGGAATTATTGGATAGTTGGTATTGTCAGCAGTCAGTGGTCATAGTCGCGAACGCAGCCGTCGCGCGGAATGTCAGCGGAATTTCATTTCGTTAGTGCCACACCCTGCCGGGGTTGCGGATTCCTGCGGTCAACCCAAAGCCCCCACACGCCAGCGCCCCATACATTCAGTTCTTCTGTTCCATATTGACGAACTTCTCAACATGCGTCCTAACATCCACTAAATTGTCCCTAACTTCATTTAGTAACTACAAACATTTTCTGAAATTCTATTTCAAATTGAGCGGCGTTAAAAAACCCTATTATCATAATATACAGGGAGAGAACATTGATTTAAGATTGAGATAAGGCAATTTACGTTAAAAGGAACAGTGTATAACCTAATTGGGAGCATCCTTTCATATTTTTCAGAGCGCCATTAGAAGTTGAGCTTCAGTGATGATATTCAAAAAAGAGCATAATTTCAACACAAAAGTATTTTTTCACACTTACGTTCTCCTTCGGCGTAGGTTGCCTATGCAAAGTTACTTTTTTTTAATTTTGATTACGTATTAACTGATAATAGATTAATCTGTCGTATTTGTAGTAGATCAGTGATGCTTTATTTAGTAACATAACTCAATCAAACTTACAGTTACCTACTTAATATTCGGTACCAATTTTTATTACGCCAATAAGATCACGAAAATTAACACAAGGTTAACCGGGATCCTAAGATTCCTGATCTGATAAATAATAGGTATTCAAAGCATTTCCCGATGCTCGCCAAGTATAGTAAAGAGCGTCGCGCCGGCAGCCGCTCTCCATAATATTGTGTTATACCTTATCGAATTTGCATGTTTTTACTGAATAACATTCCTTTGGCGCAGTCGAGATCAAAGGCGGAGGCGAAAGTGATTTCGCACTGAGTTAGTTCAACAAGATTCAGTTTCGCCCCGCTCCTATCGGGCTTCTGAATAATTTTCGTGTAATAAGGAAAATTGTAAATGGGCATTCGACTCTTGGTGTTTTATACAGCCTATCAGTCGGCGGCGTCACGAGTGTACAGACAGACGAGGTATTTCATTTGACGTATTTAATTTGATGACGTCTACGTTGAATGATTTACCTGTGAAGGTATGTCTTTTTAGGGTTCCGCACCCAAAGGGTAAAACGGGACCCTATTACTAAGACTCCGCTGTCCATCCGTCCGTCCGTCTGTCACCAGGCTGTATCTCATGAACCGTGATAGTTAGACAGTTGAAATTTTCACAAATGATGTATTTCTGTTGCCGCTATAACAACAAATACTAATAAAAACAGAATAAAATAAATATTTAAGGGGGGCTCCCATACAACAAACGTGATTTTTTTGCCGTTATTTTATATGTAGTGTTTAATATTGTATTGTGGTACGGAACCCTTCGTGTGCGAGTCCAACTCGCACTTGGCCGGTTTTTTTCGTTTTCTTGACATATATTTACGAGCTTAAACTTCCATAATAATTGTAATATATTCTTCTCAAATTGGATTTTAGTGAAAAAATAAAAGTATTTGATTGAAGCCGCAATCAAAAACATTATTTCAGGGCAGTGCAACCTCAATAATCAGCTGTAAGGAACCGTACAAAAAAGTCACACGTCCGGGTCAAGACGTCATTTACATTTTCCATTACAGAGGCGATAAAATATTTATTGTCGAAATAACATTAAGAAAACGCCGCTTGTTTCTTCTAGCATGTATGTTTAATGCGTTGGTAATCTCGCGTCGTTTGATGTCGCTCAAAGAGCCGACGCCTACAGAGCTTAGCTGGACTTCGGAGAACCAGCCCCATCCCCTCTTTAAATTATTCCGGGAACGATCTGCAGCTGAAATTGTTACTTAAGAACTTAATCGACGCGTTGCTCTTTGTCTGCGAAACAGATGCTTTTTCAAACAACATTTTATTGAATTCCAATTTTAGTGTCTCCTTTTGTGTGTTGTTTTACCTCTGATTTTAAATTGGTTTCAATTTTGTTTGGTGTTGTTTTATGGTATTGTGATCGTTCGATGTAATTTTAGTGATATTTGCGGTGTTACGTAAAATGTTAACGTAATCAAAAACTAAATAAAACAAGGGAGACCGTTTTCATAATATCTATTTAGTATTAAAGCTTATACGTTTTGTAGTTAAATTGTTATCATTAACTTACTAAACTGTCTTATTCTTACACTACAATTATTTAGAAGGAAGCAACATAAAATTACGTATCAATCTAGAACATAGGTTCGAGAAACTTATTTTGACAACCGCCCACTTTGAGATTTTTTTTCTAGATCCTCCCCATTTTTTTTACTTACCATCTTTCGCGAATCTGAAACAGCCATTACCACGTTTATATTTAAACGTGTAACATTATTGTAGTCGTAAGATATAATATATAATTTCTGGGTCTTCTGCTGCCCTCCTCAGTCTCAAACGCCCACAAGGGGATGTTATCGCCCACGTTGAGAACCTATGATCTAGATTATGATCACATAACCCGAATAAAATCAACTAGCCTGAATGGGCATTAGCGACAAGGTGAGCACGATACACGTGGCTGTGCTTGTTCGTGCGCGCGGGATTTACCTCAAGCTACTAATTAGCGCTGTCTGCTCGTATTACCATGTTAAACGTATCCTCCCTGTTTGTGCTACGCCGAACGTTTAAATGTTCAGTTGTTTTAGAATAGTAAGTGATGTTTTTTTTTTTTTCATTTGACAAGTAATGATCAATTTTATTTAGGGCTTTTCTTTTTTTTATACGAATGGCCTGTGTATGTACAGTATGGTTGAAAACACAGGGAAATAACAACTCAAAACTATACCGTCAGTTTCTTTTTATAGTTTTCTTCATACGCTAGTAGATAGTCCGTCTATTTTCTTAACTACCAGCATTCACAAATCTGTACAATTATTAAAAAAAAAAACTATTTCGTCTTACCAAATGACAGAAAATAGAAAGAGGAATTGAAAACTAATGTCTTAGCATAGAAATATAACTAGAACAACAAGTATATGTTCCTCATTTCTCTTTTAAATCATTACGTGTTTCAATGCTCATTACTTGGGATCCTTCATATTATGTAGCATCGCAATAAGAAGCACATCTCAAAGAGCATCTCGTAGACGTGTACAAAAAGCATGTCTTCACACTCGAACACAACAGAAGAAAAATGTATATCTCAGTGAATATCGATTTCAAATAAAATTGCAACCTTTTCAGATAACGAGGTGACATTTCCCCTTTTCCGGGGCCCGTTTGTCGCCCTTGTCGTACATTGGAAATTTATCCACCGAAATAAGCAGATAACGAATCTAATGGCATCTATACAAGGGAAATATACGATTGGCTCGAACGCTTGTATAAAGTATTGTTGGCTGGTTGTTGAGTTGCATTCTTGAAATGTTTGGCGCCCCTGACTTTTTAAGGAATGGATTAGATTTTTAATGTTCTTTTGATTTTTTTATTATTGTTGAAGAATTATCGCTGTATCAAGGTTGGTATTTGAGACATAAAATAAGGAGATACCTACTTTATTATTATAATATTGCACCTAATATCGCAATTTCTTAAATAACTCGGCGCTCTTTCTAGGAAATATTCTTTGATGATACTTTATTAAAGCATGTGGTTATTTCAGCTAAAGGACTTTTAAAGGCTGTTTTAATAATGATAAAACATCTTTGTTCAGTATGAGAGTCGTTCCTAATTGCACATCGCCAATATTGTACATATCTTTTGTTGAAACCTGAATCGCATACTGTCTAAACTAAAAATGTTGTTAAAGAGATCATTTTTATTCCTCAAAAAACACCCTCCGCACGTTCACGCATCAACAGCTAAAATTCACATGTGGGGGTCTACTCTCTAAGTCCGACAACGAAGATACTTGCCCGTCCGAAAGTAGCTGATTCGTCAAAACAAGTGCCAAATTAAATTTTTCAGACGAGCCGAAATACATTGGGCGTAGAGCCAACTGTCAAATCGTGTTGTCATTCATTCTTAGTTCGGATTTCCGAACTAATCTTATGTCCGTAAGTGGTACGGAATAACGGAGTAGGAAACGCCCGTAATTTCCGCCAAAACCAAGTAAGGAATCATGGCGTCTTGTGTTTAAATAAACTCGTAATGATACTCTCCCACTGCGACGCTTCAGCATACTATCTAAACCAAAAATGATTTTAAGGAAAAACCTATATCTATTCCTAAAAAAAATACGTCTACATACATATATTCATTCACACAAAAAAATCAACAGTTAAAACTCGCACCAGCGCTATACATAGGAACTTATAATCAAACATGGCGTCTTGTGTTTCAATAAGTTCCTAATGATGCTCGCCCACTGCGATGTTGCTTAACGTATACTTGTTGCTCGACTCGACGCCAGGCCACTGAATAAAAGATAAAGAAGTATCACTTATGGTCGGACGTTACACCTCTAATATGTGTGTTGACTTTTTAGCCTACAAAAGACTTCCGCAGTGCATGATAAAAATTATTTCGCAAACATTCCACTTTTTTTTTAGTAAGAGAAAAGAAACAGTACTATTTATATTAAAAATAAACAAAAATAACTTATCAACTACCCACTACATTTTCCACAAATTACAACTTAGGTAAAATTAATTATAAAAACAACAGACTAAAACTAAAAATACCAAAATAAGACTCTTATTTGTGCATTGTTTATTACGGGTTCTAAGAATTAGGCTAAGAAATAGACAAATAATGCTATATTATGTAGTACTAATTAGGCATGGTGATTCGGTTTAAAAAAAATTCACATTGTCCACCTACATAGTTTCCCGTGTTCCGTGTTCGCAAATAAACGTATTTTCTTTTTCTTTCTGTGGAAGGTATGTGGACCTTCTGAATCGATACATTTTGCTTCCCTACAACATTGGCCGTAACGAGAGAACACTAGAATACAGTTTATGTGATGGTTGCTACTACAAGCTTGTTTATATTACCTAGCTATTGTCTTCTAGTGCTCCCGTAATGGATATTCAATTCAACGTCTTTTATGTCTCTTCGAACATAAATACATTTAAAACTAACCAATAGATACCTACTTTTTACAACAATTCCTCTAGATGAGACTTCAAAATCTTGTGAATTCACAATTTTTTCTCATTTTGGGGGGCTGGAACATTTTGAGTATTTATACTTATATTTTTTCCAAATATATTCCCTTTTTAAGGCACTAAAGAGAACAAAAGTCCCAAACAAAAAACATTAATACTTTATATTAAAAAAAACTGTGTTTTTACTAGGAGGATGTTTTTCTGTTTATCATATTTTTTATAGAGAAATAATAACACAGTATTATATTGATCTACTTTAATAATATTTAACAAAATATTTCCGTTGTCAACAGATTCTTCTACCTCTACCACTTTTCGTTCTACGCGTACCACTACCGGTTCAACGGACAGTACAGCAGCCTGGCTCTCGTCACATCCTGGCTCTTCACACAGGCAAGTATTACATATAAATACCCTCATAATTCCTTACCAAGACAATAAGCGAAGAAGATCATTTAGGACAGAAATATATGAAATAATCTATGGCATCATAAATATAAAATGTTAATATATACGTTTTCGTAACTGACTGTACTCATAATAATCATAATCAGCCTATAATATTCACACAGCTGGGACACAGGCCTCCACTCTATGATAGGACGTGGACCATAATTCACCACGCGAGCCCAGTGCGGGTCTGATGTCAGATGTCTTCGATTTTTTTGGTTCTAGGACTGTAGGAAGAGTCCTACAGTCCTAGAACCAAAGAGGTAAAATAGTGCAGTCCAGGACTGTACTATTTTTCGGAATTTTGTAAATACAGCTACCAATAAATACAGTTACAGTTAGTTAAGGAATTCAAAGAATGTTTTCCTGTGGCTACAACCGTAGGTTGCCTGCCTTTACTACTCCGTCTCAAAAATCCACTCTGTAGATTCGATACCGAAATGTTACCGTACGCCAATTATTTTATTCATTTCTTTGCCCTAATTTGCGTTGCGGAGGAGATAATTAACCAGAACTCATGTACCCAGACATGCCTTGCCTGAGATGCAGGCTCACTTGAAAGTAGGCTGATTAATGAGTTTGTCTTACAATTAAGCGCTCAACTAAAACTCCTTTGATCGTATTTTTAAATAATTTGAACCTTGTTCTTATTTTCTTTTATGTCATACCATAAAAAATTTCATCGCCTATTTAACTCCTTTAGAGGATACATTTGCGAAAATCCTTCTTTAGTTCTCACTTTCGCTATACAAGGACCTCTTGTGCAAAATTTCGCAATTTAGGTTGTGCGTCAATGAATTTAAGATTTTTATTAAGTTAGCTGAAGAGCTAACAATATTCCAAACACTTGCCAAACAGCGCTTACGATTTCAAGCTCATTTGTTAACAGACTAGAAAAATAGTAGAAAAGACAGTCTGTATAATTTGCTGCTTTTTCAACTTTCAATAAAATAAGACAGAGGACCTTGTCACGAAGATAAATAAAATGTCCATAAACCCGTGAACCTTATACTGCAGTATTTTAATGTACACACGGCTACACATCAAGCTATGCATTACCAGTTTGAGTTGACCTCGCATTGCTTAGGTTTTTCGTACAATCAGAAGTTAGCTTATACTGGTTATGTATAGCTTGATGTATAGCTGTGTGTACAATCAGCCTCAAAAACATTCACTAACCTACTTCTTTTAATTGTCTAAAATCTTTGTTTTATAATATTGTATCAATGTGTAGCCAGTGTAGCCACAAAACACTACACAATTGCTGTGCGCGCGACTTCGTTCGCGTGGATGTCGGAAAACAATAATGTGTCTCTTATTATTTTTCATTAAGGCCTAAACCTAAGTTATAACATCAACTATCTGCCAGTGAAACTCCCGTGAAAATCGATTGAGCCGTTTCGGAGATTAACCGAAACAAACAGAAAGAGCCACAGACAAAAAAAAACAAGTTTTTTTTACCGTATATACTTTTATATGCATTTAGTAAAAAGCTGTTATTTTGACCTTACAAAAAGACACTTTAATTTTATTTATTTGTTGTATTGGGTAAGTACTTAATTGTAGCTACATATTGATACAGTATTATGGAACGCAAATTGTAGACAATCAAATGAATTCTTGTCGTTGTAGACATCCTTTTGAAGCTGACTGTAATCAAATGTCATATGATAATTTGCAAGTTCTAGCCTATTTACCAAGTGCAGGGGCGTGTTTGTTGAGAGCACTTTGATGTCGGTCAGGGCCCGCAGGCGCCACGCACTCGCCACGCAGCGCGGCCGCTTCACATACATAAACTGTTTGTCTAAAGCGATATTAACTTTCCGCTGCTCCACACTGTTATTGGTATACTTGGTGGTGATAAGTCAGGTTAAGCGTGGGGTAATTTGTTTGACAAAGGGTACCGTCACATTCAATTAAACTGACAGTATCTAATTCAACTGAAATTCATCATCGTCCTCCTAGATTTTTTTCCAAGTAGGTTTAGGTCAACTTCCAGTGTAATAAGATGCAGATAAATATTAATATTTTACAAGGAGTACGTCCTGACCTCCAAAACCCACTTTAAGGACCAACAATAGGTTAGACTAGCCGGTTTATTCTGCAAAGATCTCACCGTGAAAATTTAGATGAAGGGAGCTTTGTGTGAGCTGTCATTACACGTGATGCTAGGTATTGACACTATTGACAGCTCACTTCACCTAAGTTTTCACGATGAGATTTTTACAGAATAGCTCAGCAGGCTCTATCGGCGTACGGCGTAAACGCTCTTAACACCAGAAAATGTACCCGCTAATATTTATGTAATTCCCAACGGAATACTGGAAAAATAACGTCTTATTATAAAATAAGCAACATGTATGTCATGAAACGTTACAATAGCAGACGGGTCACGGGGTCGGCGGGCCGCCTAAGGGACTTTTACACACATACACACCATCCCTCACTCACATCTCACACACACACACTTTCTATCATCGTTGCACAGTTCGGGAGTTATTATTATTTTTTAAACTAAAAGAGAAAGCTTCTTTACTACGAAGCTTGGTTGGGCTGCGAGCATTTGTCAACAAATCACGTCCCTATACGCTTTTTGTGATTGCGCCGAAAACACACATCACGGAAAATTCGACTATATTTTCTGGTACATAAAATAGTATTTTCCGGAAGTAGTTGTCAATTTGTGCAAGTTATTGCTAAGGTTTATAGAGACATGTCAATCATTCAAGTACTATGCAAAATTCTGGACGAATAAACAACGCCTATTTTGGTACAGTTTCAAGTTGGCAAAAGTCCCCTTTGCATTCTAACATTTTCAATCCTACTTCGGAACGAAAGATCATTATTTGGACATTTGTAACGTTTAAATTTCAATTCTACAATACCAAAGACACATATTGAATGTTTTTTTCTAACGCAAAGAATGTTCCGAAGGACGTGTATCGTCTTACGTCAAAGTTTTGTCAAATGTGTCCCGCGACGATTCAAATGACGGCGGTGCGTGTAATATTTTCCGCCGGCCCGGGGGGATGCGTCACTGACACATTACGTTCTTGTGATTTGTGGACACAGGGACCAACTTATGATTGACCGCAAAGTGGCATTTAAATGTTTAGATACTGTTAAAGATTTTTAGAATGTTCAGTTCTAACAATTAGGTGTTTACTTATGTGGATATGAGATATAAAAATAATTAGGTTTCCAATTTATATGTTAAATATTAACTGGCGTAGTAATTTATTTGCAGGGCAGTTGTTTGCTGGAACGTACGTTTATATCTGAATTATTCACTAATTTATTATCAAATTCAGCCATTAATATTATTATCCGCGAGCTAAAACAAATTTTATCGATAACCAGAAAATCAAACATTTACTTTTCCCCGAATTCAAATAACCGGAACATTCAATTTGATTGCTTCCATAGAATCCATACATTTTAATTTGAAAAATTAATACCCTGTCCAAATTAAAATATCAAAGTGATCACGAGAATTACATGTCGAACATACTTGAGTATTAAGGTAGGGTTCCACTGTCGCTAGATAAAAACCTAATGTAGTTGATCCGTGAATGTTAGGGTGGTTCAGACTGTGTGTCTTGAGCGGATCTACTCCAGCGTCGATTTCCGGTCTCTATGCTGCACGGAAGTTAATAACACGCCGAGCGGACTTGGGCCTCCCGTCGGTACTACAGTACAAAACTCGATGTATCGGTTTGCTATGTGTGGGTCGGCAGTGAATTAATAGTGGTCACTATCTACATTGTGGTATTTGATGATGGCAGTGCGTTTCGCCTTAAATTGGATTATAATGGGGCTATTTAATGCAGGAAATTGGACTATAGTGTTGATTTGATGCTACTGAATGCAGGCACGTAATATAAAACACTGTACAAACAGTTAAACGTTATCTGAGTATCAAAAAATCAGCCCTTAGATAAATTAAACGTCATGGTCGCTTTTCCTCGCTAAATTAATTGGCTGGATACTCCAAAAAAGTTAGATGAGTATCCTCTTTTACCTACCTAGAGATTTAATAAGATAGTTTCATTTGAGAATTCAAAAGTGCCTGTAAATAGTTTAATTGAAATAAATGCTTTGAGTTTGAGTTTGGCAGATCGCGGTTATTTCTCGTAATGTTTAGTTAGGTCCTTTTCAAACGTACTTGCTTACCCCTGATTGTGATGGGGCCACCAATATCTCTTTTCCGAAAATTGTTCGCTGTCGTATCTTATTTTCAAATTAATAATCTGATATTCAGTTTCTTTTGACACGAGAAATATTTAATCTCGGAAATCTTCCCGTAATCTCCGATGTAGGTACATGTTGTGAACAATACATGCTGACAGTGAAAGCGCAGTTATAATTGAGTATGGAGATAACATAAGGCGCGCCTCGAGCGGGCTCAGGCGGCGGGAGTAGGCTCTACCGGATTACAGCGAGAGGGCTGCGACGAAAAACAAGGAGCCTCTTCGGAATGCAAAGTGGGGGCTTATCTTATAATCATCGAGCGTGTCAACTTATTATTAAAAATCATATTTCATGAGGTCGGGCCAGCGCGACGCGCCGCGCATAATACTATCACCGAAGTGCGATCCTCGCTTACATTAATTTTAACAGTCAGAATAACTTGTTGACAACAGGCTCAAATAGGATTTCACTTTCAATTAATTATTACCTAACTTTTGTATTGTCTCTGAAATTTTTGATGTCGTAAAATAATATGGTCCGTCAAAACGGTTGTTAAAGACTAACTCGAGACCCCTATTATTGTGGAGGTTTAATAGGCGTGCTTCAGTTAATTTCTGTCAAGGCCTAAATCAACAGAAAACGCCCGCCATCATGGAACAATGTAAAGTGTTGTAATCTTCCAGATCTCTTGCAAATTATAGTTAAACTTAAGTCAAACACTCTCAGCGGGTTACTTTGTGGTAACATTATGCTGGGCATACCTTTAGGGCAAGTGCTGACGGAACCCTAAATGCACCACTTGCCTATTTATAGACAAAAAGGTCAAGTTTATGGCTGCAATGTTAAATCTTAACTCGTAAATGCAGTCATCCTACGCCCGTCTAAGGATTTGTAAAATGAAAAAGGGATTTAAAAAATGTCTCGTCCGGGGAGGGCCGCGCTCCTTCGTCGCTGTTTTTTTCTTTGCATTTTAAATCAAAATAACTTTATTTTTGTCAGAGTTTTCCACCGTCTTGGCATAATCAACGCGCCGCCCGTAAAGTGTTTAAGACAATTTTGCGGCAAAAAAATTATTATAACAAAGAACTCGCAGTCCTTTGAAGTGTCGGATCTCGACAAGCATTAGGTACTTATGTATACCTGAATTCTACTCGTGTGTACTTGTTTTATTAACTATCTTTAAAAAACTACATGTTAATAAAATTACATGTACTTTTTAGATAATTTTAGTGCATTGCATTATAGATTACTTCGTTAATTTATAATGCAATGCATTAATGATACTACTTAAATTTTATCAAAGTATTGTAAATTCTGTAAACATGATAAAACACCTTAGGTATTCATTTTTAAAAGAAAATCAGAAGCAATAGGCCGACCGCTTAACTGAGACGTTGCCTGAGGTAGCAGCGCGGTGCGGGAGGGGTGTGGTGACGTGATGCGAGACCTCAGTGATTCGTCAACTTGTGACAACTATTACCCCTCCCGCACCGCGCAGCTACCTCAGGCAACGTGTCAGTTAAGCGGTCGGCTTATAGTTACTTAGGTTACGTATATCTTCGGGAATATATTGCTAGTTGAACAAGAATCAAAAAATGTAACAATATAATACTCCGTAAAAAAAAATAACAACCGTTGACGTTACATAATATTAAATACCAAACGGCCAAGCCCCTAGAAAACTTTTCGTACGTCTATGCGCTGCGAACGTAATCTGTTACAAACGATCTGAAAATTGATAAAAATGACCTCGTTTTTTATTCACGTATCTAACTTGGCGGGTGGTAAATTTCAAAGCGGCCGATTTTAATGGACGTATAAAAGGGCGTCATCTCTCCATTAAATACCTTTTAAACGTTTGATCCTTTTTTATATTTGCTGCTGTTGCCATGATCCGCGAACAGATTGGGGCACGGACGAATGGTGTTAATTAAGCTCGTACAATGTAGCCCATGTTCCAGTGACCTATCGTCCTATACGCTCATGTGTGTCATTTAAATAGAACCCGTTTTTAAAGTGCCTTCTGAATCTGCTGTTTTCGTGAATGGAGGAAAATAATGAGCAATATTTTATCATTTCCTGCATGCTTGCAACTTACGAAATACAAACACATTTCGTTGGATATGACTATTTATTTGTAAACTGAAAGGGTGCAGCTTCACTGTGAGAAATGATTTTCATTCAATTATCTGTCAAGCAGCGCACGCCTCGAATAATAAATCACAAGGTGTCGCAACTTGTCTGCGACGGTAACCCGTTACACCGCCACTTGGAAAAAATCAAAATGAGGGGATCAGAAAATATAATTTCAAATAAAAGTTGAGTCTGGCGCGGTCACAAGTTTCTTAATTAAAACTTACGTCGGACGACGCGAGGGGTGGGAACTTTGACCCAGAAATAAATAAATAAAGACTGGGGAGGAGTGAGGACATCATCACGAGTCGCTCATTTATTTGTCTAAAGGAGTTTTGCTCAGTTGGACGGACGTGCCTCATAATCTGCACTCACAACATCTATCTGCGAGCGAGCACAACGCACCGCTCTCGCCTAGGCGGGCGCCATCCCCGCCGCAACTATTGCCAGCATATCTCTTTACCGTTTATTTATTGCTATATTTCCCTTTAAATCCTGAATGGGATGCGTTTGAATCGAATTTTACAGATAGAAATTTAAAATAGTCTAGAATGTTTTATAAATAAAATTTTTGTTATAGCACTCCATGCTGTACTTCTTCCATCACTACGAGCTGCCCGTGATACTACAACAAGCTCAGCTGCAGCAGCTGCTCCTCCGCACGCACCGTGGCATGGCCGGCGTGATGGGGCTGGCAGGCATCGCAGCCCTCGCGAGCGGTGCGGCCTACCACGATGCTCCCGGTACCGGAACACAGGCTACTCCTCCTACCGCTCAGTCGACCACGCAGACAGTTCAGAACACTGCACAGTCTACTACACAGACTTCACCGTCCGTTTCCACCGCACAAACCAACACCTTTCACTCTGGCGATATGTTGTCACCTGAAATCTTCGACCAAGCCGTGCAGAGGGCGATGAACAGTCGCAGAGGTAACTCCAACTCGCGTGAGGATTCACAGGAGAGCACTCTTGCCGCGCGTCCTAATAACGATGTAGGAAGTACTGATAAGGATAACTCCGTCACCCCTACTGGTGACGCAGACATCAAGATTGAAGAGATTGCTAGGAAAAACAATTCTAACAATAAAATCAATATTGGTAATGGTAACTCTGTTACCAATGAAAATGAACATGCAGTCTTGCCGAGTGGCACTAACAGTGACCCCACTAATGTGACGGACGTCAAGGATGAGACGTCTACTTTGGATCGTAGACGAAAAGAGAGCGTCGTGCTTAACAATGACGACCCACCTCTTGTCCCGAACGACGCTCCGGCGGCTACTGATACACTAGCCTCCGGAGCTTCCCCTGATGCTGACGAATTAGATTAACATTACCTTAACTTATTCCGAGCTCGTTTAGCAATAATGTGTTAATTCCGATTAATCGTAACCGCTTTTGTGAACAAGTAAAAATGTTGCTGTAAAGATAACTGTTAATATAATCCTATATCTAGTAGATATTACTGTCTCAAGAGAATTTTATCTTCGAATAAGATCAAATAAGTCACAATATATCGGATGAATCTTCAGTAAATATATTGATCAAAAATATGTTCACGATGTTCTTATTTTTTATAAAAAAAAAACTTAATTTATGGTATGTTACAAAGGTGATTGTAGTGTAAGAGGTATTCTGCCATTACCTAAAGCAAATCTGTAAATATTTATGGTATTCTAATATTGTATGTAATAGAAATTTGTGTTATCGAAATAACGTGTTTCTTTGATTATGCTTAGAGGTTGGCGCTGGAGGTTGGCATACTCTATTCAGTGATTTAGTTTTTAGCTATTAAATATTTTTGTTCAATAACTGTCTATTATTTTGGTAAGTTTCATTTCTTTTAATCCATTATAGGGACCAGGACCATGATTGTACACTACATTAGTAATTAATGATTCTTGTTGATTCCATCAATAATATACGATTTTCATTTCATTGTCAAAATTCGAGAGCAGTGGTGGTCCAGTGGTAACTGTAGGTCGTAGGTTCGAACCCAGACAGGCGCTTTACTTTGTGTAAAATATTTCCTCACCATTGCTTCCAAACGTTGAAGGAAAACATCGTGAGGAAACCGGCATGTCATAGAACCAAAAATTCGAAGACATGTGACATACACCAACCCGCACTGGGCCCGCGTGGTGGATTACGGCCCACTTCCTCTCACAGAGAGGAGGCCTGTGTCCCAGCAGTGGGAACATTATTGGCTGATTATGTATTATGTATGTGTCAAAATGAAAAGGATTGTTGTTACAATTTTTTCGCAATAAGGGTGCTGTACCATCACCTCCACGTATATGAAGAACCCTATCTGAAATGAGCATCAGTTTGGCAGGAATAATATCCTCGCGTAGAGAGCGCATATTTATTTGCTGTGTGAGATTCATACCCGTTCAAAACGATCTCACTGCAGTATGATCTGCAGTAGTGTCTCTATCGCTCTTTTCTATGGCGAAGTATTGTAGAGGTAAGTTATGTTTCACTCCATTCTTCGAGATGACGTGCTAGCTACACTACGCTGCAGCAACAGACTGCCTGCAAAGCCTTTTCCTAAGAATGCGCAAGTGACAAGTACTTAATTCTACATTATTTTGTAAAGAATAAATAATGTAGATAAAATGTATGAGGATTTATTCAGATATGACATTATCCGGAAAAGAACCGGAGTTACTGACATAGCTTGCAGAAGTGGCAGTGGGCTGGTTATGTTTGTCGAAGGACCGATGACTGGTGGAGCAGACGAGTCCTGGAGTAGAGACCGCGTATCGGCACACGTATTGTGGGACGACGCCCCCTCAGCTAGATGGGCCAACGACCTTAAGAAGGTGGCTGGGACAGACTGGGTGCGGAAGGTGGAGGATAGAGTGTTGGTTGTAGCGCAGCATGGGCCTGTGGACTGTGATAGCCTGAGTTGATAATGTCGATGGCTAACAAACGACTACCTAGGCATATAGTTTAGAAACATCCTGATCTATCTTTATTTTTGCATATTCTAACCATCCTAATGCATTCTTGTTAGTTAAAATCTATGGTACCTATCCATACCCGTTCCTTACTGATTTGACCACGAGGAATTCTGTTCCGGATAGTCAAACTACTTAGTTTAAAGAAAAATAACCACCCTTTGTTATAGTTCGTAAATATACTTGTACAGTCATTAACAAAAATAATAATTAAGTATCTTAGTTTATTTAAAAAAGTACTTAACACTTATATCGCCATGCATTAATTGCAGCTGACACTTCATTATGAAATCATCTCGCCACCTAGTCGAGATAAAAACTGTCACCTGATTTGAACAGCTATGATGTGCTTGTATCATTCTGGTATATGGGCGTAACTCGTAATGGGTAAGTCTCAGAGCACATTATCTTTTCTGAGTCAAATATTTTCTTTTTAATGTTTCGTACCCATAGGGCGCCAATGGGCAATCCTACGCCATTTGTAACAGGGCTTAATCTTTTTAATCGTAATTCAATTAATCTTCCTAGCCTTTTTCTACGTTGGGATAGGCTTTCATTCTTACCGGATGCAGCTCCATACCAGTATTTTACATGGAGCGACTGCCTATCTGACCTCCACTAGGTAATACGATACCCTTTTGTAAGACTGGCTGTCAGACTTTCGGGTTTTTGACGACCCGTAACGAATGTCAAAGATCCACTAATAACAGTCGGGACTAACGACTTATGTTGCTTTCCGAGGCACGGTTCTTGGTATTTAAAGATGGTCACCCATCCACGAATCAACGGCGGCAAGCGTAGTTTAACCTGATCGATCGCCCCGTGCGGCTGTTTTTTTACTTAGCTACAAGTCGCTCTAGGTGCGCGTCAGCGGCTGGCGAGCGCTACATCCAAGTTTGTCTCAGTTAATTGGCTATTTAGTATTTTTAGAAACCCACAATAGGACTTATGAGGTTCACAAAATGAGGTAGGTATTTATTATATTAGAGTGTTCATTCATTTTTATAAGAAAGCAAAATGGGTATCATTTGAGACTAGATTAAATATGTGCTGTAATTACTTAAGTAGCCAGTTGTAGTTTTACTGCATACGTCAAGTGCGTGTGTCATGAATAGGTACAATACCTACTCGCACTTGTTTTTAAATCAGCATCTTACATGCATCGTTGTCTCAAATGAGAGCTTATTTATAAACCTTGGTCTCCTTTGTACTGAAACGGATTTTTTCTAAGAATGGAATGGATCTGTTCTCAATTTCGATTTTTATCTGAAACATTTAATAAACTGCTTTGGTATTGGTACCTGGGTTCTACGGGCGCAACCAGTATATATATATGTATACTTATGTCCGCCCGTATAACCTTTGACGGCCAGGTAACCCCTTTGCCACCAGCTGATTGTATCTTAGCCGCTCTAAGCCAGTCTTAGCGACTCTCTTGGTTTTTTATTATTTAGATTCAGAATCCGTATTTAGTTTTGTAAATTCGTCCTCAACAAGATCCAAATGTTTTTGAACCGTTTCAGAAAGACCTTAATCAAACAGGATACGAAATTGAAACCACTTTTTAAACAACATGTTTAATTATTGAACTCCAAAGAGCTAATTAACAGAATACAATTCAAGTATATTTTTTCAAGGTATCTAGCAGTTCTCCTAGGAGAAAAATAAAAAATATCTTGTTACCAAAAAACAAAAATGTTCAATTATTTTTACACTGTTAAATTTTAATGTGGAGGGATTTTACTGTTTTTCCTTTACTAATAAACGTTTATTAACTTTTCTATTGCCACGAGAAACCGATGTCATTGCTCGGTCGATGCTGCCTGGCTGCACTGCACTTCACGGACACTATCCAGCCTGGACGCCCGGTCAGCACTCGAAATCTGCGAACAGCGTTTAAAAATGTTAATAAAATCCTCACACAACTACTTGTACGGCCAATATTGAGAATGATTATTTACGATGGCAACAAATATCAAACAATTTTTATAATTTAATCAATTTCAAGAACACAATTTTTTGCTGAAATTAAAACTAGATCAGAATATTATAAATCTAGTTATTTTTCCAGCAAAACGCAATATTTATAAAAAATATAATAATCATAATCAATAATCAACCTTATTGGTTTGATTTGTCCACGCCATTTCTATTTCTTAACTTAACTGACGTTATAGGCGTGACTTTCATTTGATCATTGTTCATGCAACATTGATAAAGTGAACAATAAAAAAAAATTGAAATAAATATTTTAATCTGTGACAGGCGAGAAAAATCAAAAAAAAAAATACACAGTTGTTGGTAACATTTTGTTTACTCACAATTTTCGTTTTTTATGAACATTTTATCCAGAGTAAGATATGATTTTATCGTAGCTCCCTGTGCCCCACTGGTCGATCGCTAGATCGAAGAGGATTAGTGACTTTACATCAATCTAGCAATTGATCGGTGAAAGCACAACAAGCTACTAATCAAAGTATACACTAGTGAAACACACAATAAAAATCAAACAAGTCTATAGTATGCGCCAAGGATCTTTGTGTCTGTCAAGTTAATTGCGGGTAGTATTTCTATGTTGATATCTTATTCGAAAGTTGAAGGAAATCACAGAAATCTTTGTGTGCCGTACCGCTCCAAACAAAATTCTTCCTTCATTAAAAATATTCCAAATTTTTCTTTGGTAGTTTCCATCCCTAACAACTTATCTACCTATTTCATTTCAATTAGGAATGTGTTAGAGTTTAATATAAATTACTGGGTTTAATTCGATATACCTCATCGAACATTTGCCGAGTAATAATCTGACTGGCTGGTGAGGGGCCCGTGGCTAAATAATAACAGCCGCACAGGTCGATCGGTCCGGTTAAGCTACGCTTGCCGCGGTTGGTCTGTGGATGGGTGACCATCTTTACATACCGAGACCCCTCCGTGCCTCGGAAAGCACGTTAAGCTGTTGTTCCCGGCTGTCATTCGTGGATCTTTGACAGTCGTTACGGGTAGTCAGAAGCCCGAAAGTCTGACCAGTCTTACCTAGGGGTATCGTATTACCCAGTTACTGGGTTGTGGAGGTCAGATGCCTAGTCGCTCCATGTAAAATACTGGTATTCAGCTGCATCCGGTTAGACTGGAAGCCGACCCCAACATGGAAAAGGCTAGGCAGATGAATCTGATTGACTGCTGCCATCACTCATCAGCGGGTTTTTCCACGGAACTACCCCAAGGACCCACAGGTCAGTCAAGCAAGATGTGTAGAGTTTTTAAGATTTTTCCTTTTATAATAACGTCCAATGAAGTTTAAGACATTGTTGTATGACATATTTTAGAATATTTAATACTAAATACGCTTAACATTGATAATCCCATGACTGTAAGCGTGCGCAGCGCTTACAGTACTTACCTAATTCTTTTTTAAAGTCCCTATGGACTAACTTACCTATGTAAGTTCATGAGAATATTCTGTCTGCAGCTAACTTCAAAAACAAAGATCTGTGGCGCGTACTGTACATGAACACAAATGAAAATAAAAGAAATCTTCAGTCTTGTGGTCCATCTTCATCCTTCCGGACTCTTCAGATGAATTCCTCCTCGTCAGCTACGTGTATTCTCAAGCAATAACATCTCGTAATGTGTGTTAATTCCCCAAGAATACGCGTGACCTCCAAGATGGGTTTAGGGTTCTCCATCTCTTCAGCGACCAGGTCCAGGGACGTTCCAGTTGTGGTTTTAAAACAAAACGAAAAAAACTACTTTTATCTAAGTTTAAAAATGGAATGGAACTACAAATAATGAAAAAAGAGACTAGACACACGAGGATTCAACTTAAATACGTACAAAGTAAAAATAACTATAGTTATCTTCATGTTTCTTCGCACTGGACTGTTTTTCGGCAAAACAACTGCGAAAACTATGGACAAGCAACGCAATCGGTATGCACCAAACGGCGACGGCGTTTTCAAACGCCGCGCGCCGTCTGAAGCGTACATTTCGGACCGCGTTTGAAAACGTCCTGTAGATCCTCGATAGGTACGCCTACTAAGACTTGTTTCAGTTGGTACCTAAGTAGATTCGTGTGTGTCTAGTTCCTATCTTACTTCTGTCTGACGATTTGACCTGAACAGTTACTCCATTGTTTGCGCGGACGCCTCTGGTGGAAATTGACGAAGTCTCGATTGAACTTCATGGGTTAGGGAAGTTCGACCATAGTTTTCTTAAGAGTGAGTAGGTATGTTATTTTTATTGCGACAACTGTTTCACGATATTTATTTTAGTCACTAACATACAATTTAGCTCTACAAAATTAAACAAGTACCTTTCTAAGTTGCAGACTTGGATTGATATATACATCCTGTGATGTATATATCAATCCAAGTTTGAACGAAGTCTTTGTAGAATAGCCTAATAGTTAATTTACAAAAATGTGTTGTGCAAAAACTATTCAAATGTATAAAATACGCATCTTCTATATTGGCATCTACAGATAATAAACACCAACTTGTAAATCAATGACTAAAATAAAGTTCATAAGACAGTCCCACAACATCCCATCAGTGAAAATATTAGGTCTTAACATTTGAAATTGGCGTTTTGTACGGGCGGAATATAAAGTCAATTTTTTGTAAAATATATTTAATTAATCAAAGTATGCACCGTTGTTATCTATGCACTTTTGCCATCTCATAGGTAGTTCATTGTACCCTTTACTAAAAAAACCATGGGGGCGAGAATCAATGAACTCTTTGAAGGCGGTTTGGACAGCCGCATCGGAGTTGAATTTTTTTCCTTGTAAGAAGTTGTCCAAATTCCGAAAAAAATGGTAATCTGTTAGAGCAAGGTCCGGGGAGTACGGTGGATGTTGCAGACATTCCAATTGTAGCTCATCTAACTTAGTGGTTGTTTGTTGTGCAGTGTGTGGTCTTGCGTTGTCGTGAAGCAGCAGTGGCCTAGAGCGATTGACCAATCTCGGTTGTTTAGCAGCTAGTTCTTCCTTCATGGTTTGCAGTTGATGACAATAGATATCTGCTATTATCGTACAGTATCCACTTTTCATCACAAGTAATGATTCGATTTAAAATCCCTTCATTATTGTGTCGGTTGAGCAAAGTAACACAGCAGTCGACGCGTGTTTGCAAGTTCGATTCACTCAATTCATGAGCTACCCATCGTTCAAGTTTTTTTACTTTCCCGATTTGCTTCTAGTGGATTAATACAGTTTTATCACTTACCCCGAAGCCTGCAGCTATCTCTGAAGTGCTTTGTGATGGATTCGCTTCCACAATAGCCTTTCATTCTTCATTTTCCACTTTGGTCTCCGGCCGTCCACGGGGTTGGTTCTGAAGGTCGAAATTTCCAGAACGAAAAAGTTGAAACCAAAAACGTACCGTGCTTTCTTTTGCGACACCAGCGCCGTACACATCATTAATCCTTCGAGCTGTTTCTGCAGCACTGGTGCCACGGTAGAACTCGTACTCGTAAATATACCGATATTTCATGTTTTCAATTGTGCGGTAATAAGCGACACCAGAGAATAACCAAAGAGGAGATATTTCAGATCAAACTGGTCAGTACGACAAAACGCTAATTTCATATGTAAGGACCTAATAATAGAGCTTCATCAAATAACATACAAAAATCTAAACAATGACACAATCAATATTTATTTGTACTTATCTGTGAGTCTTATCCGGGTTATGACCCGGGTCGAATTTTCCGACAAGTCCCACTGCCCTTAGTGGAACTAATCGCGGGTCGGAGTGCGTCGGCACGAACGGGCCCGCTGGCACATCCGCACACAGCCGGTAATCCGACCCGCAACGCCGGACTGGGCGCCATACTCCTCCGGATTTACTGCCGGACGAAACAGACATACAGCTGATTGTCGAGATTAAACGCCGCGCGGGACCACCACGCTTTGGAGAGATTTACCATTGTATGGAGAACAATCTACGATATAATTAAACTGTTGAGTTATTTTTAGATGTTCACTGGATACTTGTGCGTTAGAAACTTTTATTATTTACTACATAATTTACATAGGTAGGTACATATTTCTTTGATAAAAAACGTTTTAAGAATGATTCACCTTTGTTATCAGTTTGCGACCTCTAACTTTTAGCATTTGATCTTTATCGTCTTTGTGCCAAGTACACGCGTATGAATGGGCGATGGTGTTCAGGTTTTTCTTTTCATTCACGCCTCTTTAAGCTCTTTTGATCGCATTATGAGAGAATTGTCACAAAAGACTTGCAGAGTTTTGAAGAGAAATATGTGTAACACCTTTTTATTCGACGTTTGTTGGGTGGTACGATCTTTAACCGACAATCAGATATCAAACGGCGTTCGCCCGATAGCGGAGGTTTTATCTGGCCTCCGTTATCTGAGGGCGGCTCTTTGATCCGTGCGGCTCGCTTTGAAGTCGCACGCGTCCTTTGTGCCACACCGCGCGCCTGCCGCCTCCGTGTAACCTGCACAGACGATTAAGGTTATTTAGGAAGATACACTGGAATGACATCGTTATATACAGAGTCCGCAGTAGCAGCTATTCAGTCGTATGTATTTTAAATTTTAAGACCAATATATTCTAGAGAAGTTAATAAATGAAATATTTTATTATTACTCATTTAATGTTCGCAGTTAAAAACGTGTGTCTCTGTCCCTGCTGAAAATTACCTTTTCAACAATATTTTAAAACAACAGTTTTACGACGAAATTGGCGACTGAATTAAAACAGATAATTACTTAACATTTTGGTTTCAATATTTCACGGTAACAGTTAATTAATGTAATGGTTGGTTTCAGTGGCGACCGAGCCTTTTAAATAGTGTTAAACTGTAATCACAACGTGAGGTCACGGTACAAAGTAAAATGATTTACCTACCTAAAACTGGGTGCAGAAGGAATGAGGCAAAAAGTTGAAAAGTCTCATAAATATAAAAGACAATTAGCGAACAGTCTGTATACTTACCACCTGTTGGATGCAGCGCACGGAAAATTAACATGAACGTTTTAGTGCAGTTTTTAGATGGTTATTTTTTTTTTTTGTATGAATGTGTGAAAAATGCCCGACCAAAAGCAGCAAAAGGAAAATCTATACAATGTAGCGTTTTCCATGTATAGTAACCTAAGTGTGACTCCATTGGCTCTTTACCTTTCTTAGACTAAAACATAAAAAATCAGAGATAAATTCTTATATATTTAAAAAAATGCACCACCCCTGTATCATCTGCTTCTCAAAACTTATTTTTAATAGCAGGTCTTTTGCATCACTGCTTCCAATTAAATATTGAAAACCAAAGCCGATCGGCCACACAACTGCCATGCTCTATTTAAAATTCATGCAAATATTGCAGTATGCTCCAGTCACCAGTTCACTGAATGGAACCTATAAACTATTTACATAATTTTACACCCTCTGTTACATTTATCTACCTACCTACATCACGGGAATCAGAAACATGTTGAACAATCAGAATAAAATCTTATTGTATTATCACAAAGCTTATAATACTTTAATGAGATATTTCACGCTTGACTCCAAACTATAATATTGTCATTTTATTATGTGTTTAGTACCTAGTAATTGTATTTTTATTGCGGTTGTAAGTATTTTTACTTTTAACTAGTACTTTTCACAATTCAACGCCACACAATATTAAATCTTTTCGTCATACTGATAAAGTTTAAAATAGTATGACAGTACAAAACTAGCTTCACAATCCTTTTGTATTTTATGGCAGTCGCGCCGTGTGCCGATTACAGTGTCGTTCATTTATCCGCTTTTATTGTTCGAACTAAAATATTATGACAAGCAACAGCATGTTCACATTGCCAATAAAACTACGAACTTTTGTTTTAAATTTTTATATGAAATTGCTAGCTTTTAATTGTGGCATTGTTTTATGAAATCTAAATTTCAAAATATCGTGAATCTACTTGTTGTTTTTACAATGTCCGTGGAAAAACATTTAATTGAAGTTTTGCCATCTAAATCCAGTTTGTATTCCGTTCATTACGTTCTATTGTTTATAATATTAGGGTACCTACTGACAGTAAATTAGACACAAACTACAATATCTAGTTAATTAAACATTAGAGAGTACATAAACAGCATCGTAACAAAGGTACTCTAATTAAAAACAACCTATTTCGCCAAAGGCGCGTCCGATCACGCAATTGTTCAAAAGCATAAAAATGTTTTCTAAAATTTTTCTACGCTATTATAACCGAGAGCTGTACCATTTGGCCGCTTACAATTCGTCCTGGGGCGTGCGGTCGCGGTCGCCACAAAAGCAAAATTAATTTTAAAATACACCAAAAGAAATTAACTTTCAGTCGGTGTCTGGGGGAAAAGGTGAAAGTTCCAAACGAGAGAGCACTCAAACGACTTAAAAATAATAAAGCGGACGTAAATGCGAGCCGCACCGGGGACAATCCCATGTTTATATTGTTGCTTTGTACTCCATCATGTTTTTTGTAAACCTGATTTTTAAAAGGCTTCTGGGTAATTTTGACATTGTACTTAGGTATTTTTCTGTTTTATTGTAATTGTTTTTCGTTTTTATTTGGATTAATTTTGTATAGGTCATTATTGTTTTCATTTCCTTTGTTGATGACAAAAAGAAAATGAGTTTTTTCAATTCATCTATTTCCGACGTTATGTGGTTTCGTTAAGATACCTTTCTTAAAGGTTATATAGATAGATAAATCTCTTAAAAGATACTTTTCATAAAATTGATATCACAAGTCACGCCAAAAAAACCAATCCCCCAAAATCACGAAATGTGAACCATCAAAAAATTAATTAACAAATTGTAAGAGCAGTATTAGCAGCTACCTAAGTTTTTCTCAGTTGCGCAGCGTCTCATATTTCAGACGTTTTAATTTAGCGTAGCGCTCGCTCGCTCCCCACGGTGTACTTAAGCAGTCTGGGACATTATAGACTAATTTTTATATGCCTTTTTGCAAGAGCTAAGGATAATCGAACTGCCAATCCTGACTAGGAACAAAGGAGGCTAGCGGAACTATTAGGATGCTTATAATAAATCAGCTTTATGGAAGCGACAGTGTTTTGTTTTTTTTTATCTTCCCTGATCGTGTTTGAGATTGTTTCGGATGGAGGATTTTTTTATTTTAAATATTTATTGAGTGATTAAAAGTTTTTATAGACTTGGTTTTAGACGTGATTTATGATTGGAGATAAAAACGTATTTAAAATAAATTGTGTGCAAAGTTGAGTTTAAAATTATGTACAGATTTAATTTTGTGACTTCATCTTCACCGACATGTGCGTAAGAATAATGTTTGGGCACGAAACCAATGCACAATGGTCAGAAGTATCAAGTACCTGGCAGATGATAGTGGTGTTTGAAATGAGGAATTAAGCTTTTGCCCAAATCTAAGACACGGACTAGACTGGCAACCCTCATAAATATTTTCTTTTGCGGAGTACAGAGTGAAATAGAAATTAAACATAAAAAAATTTATCATAAACCACAAGTCCGTCACACGCTCAACTCTTCAGCAAAAAATATGCATAATAACTAATAGTGAAACAAAAATGAGTCGGCAAAGGGTTCGCAGGTGGCAGCACTGTGCAGGACCGACAGGTAATTAACATGCAAATGAAGTGAGAGACGCAACGCCAGCGTTTAGCCTTTGGATGCTCAAGATATCTAATTTGCAGCCTTGAAACATCCGCGTTATGAAGATAGCTAGGTATTCTCCTTTATCGTCTTCTTATAAGATAATAGTTTTTATTTTTCTTTAGTGTTCAGCGGATATTGTGGCTGACATCAAATAAATAGTTTGTGGAAACTAACATTGGAATAAAGTGTTTCGGATTTTGAGGTTATAATGAAAATGTGGTAAAGTATTTAACTGTGTAGCTCTGGGAAATAATCTTATGCTCGAACCTTGTTTGACCTTTCGTATTTTCAGTTTACTAAGGAGTGACGATACGCCGTCTCCTCCAGTCCTCTCCTCCCCCCGATTCAGAACTTTGCGATACAGATGCCTTGGCAATAACTTGTTATCCGCTTGGTATCATTATGAGTTTCGATTCAACATCATTGGCACAAGTTTGGAGACGATCTATACGACCATTTTTAATAAAAAATAAATAATAATAAACATATATTATTCATTATAAAAATAACTACTTATCGAAGGAATCGAACAACATTATGAGTTATTGTAAAGTTCTAAATCGGGTGCTGATCTTGAAAACGCTGAATTATATGTGCTGCTAATGATATCTTGTAAGTTCATTTATCCTGTAAAACAAAAGAAAAAACACTGTTTAAAATCTAGATACATTTATCTATTTTATTCACATCATTAATTTAAAACGAGTATCGCCTCTATACTTGAGTTTATCAACCGGTATCAACTCCAGGACAATTTGCTTCCGTCATTAATCAAACTAACTTGATTTAAATTATGTGGTGATGTGTGACTTGAAGCTGAAAACACAAGTCGAGTGAGCACGGTGACGAGTCGCGCCACGCCGCCGCCACGCCACCGCCACGCCGCCGAGATATATACCGACAGATCAAAGAGCTAGAGGGTTGCCCCAAAATAATCCCAACGATAACTTTAAACGAATTCGTTAATTACACTAGTGTTGATTCGCTAAGAAATACACCCCAGGGAACAGCTCACAAATTACCTATCAACAAAATTAAAGCCTTCATAGGGCCTCAGCCGTCTATCGGCTTACTCGCTTTTACTAATATCGCGTTAAAATTATTTATATGTAAGCAAAGCCACGAGTGATTAGGGCGGTTCCAAAGCCGAGGTGATGTTTAGCCCAATTTCCTAATTCGTATGTTTCGGTTATTAATTAATGAAGTCATAAAACTCGTTGCTTAATAAGGAGGTTGAAACTCCACTGTGATAAGCTGAAATAACATTCAAGTCAAAGAGCACTAAAAAGGGGATGTTATTCCTCTAGGGTCGGAAAAAAAATGTTCTGAAAAATGGTTACCAATTTTTTTAGGTTACAACAAAATTATACTCAAAATATAGGTATCAGGAATTATTCCGAACCTAAATCAAAGAAAACTAGAGAATATTTTTAGGGACGTTTAAAAAAACCTTACGTTATTAAAAGGTTTGGTTTTTCAACCGTAAATTGTTATCAGCAAGTCCAATAAAATATTTTTGTAAGTTAATAAACAGGACGTACCTAATATATTTATAATATTCAACGAAGGGAAATATCAACTAACAATAAATGACATGTAGATAATTAAGTATTGAGTCTCGTCTCAAATATAAGTGTGTGCACACACGTGAGCGTCCGTGTCCGGTCCGCGTTCGGGTCGTGGACGGCGGACGGGACGGCTAATCTCCTCGCATGTTGACTCTACTCAATAACTAACTTCAAACATAATTATCTTCGTCGATTTCCCCTAAAATTGGCGATTCCCTCGGAGGGATTCCCGCGATATTGCTCCGACAAATTTCTTGTGCCAACACCGCCAAGCGGGTACCAGGATATTATCGAGGGTCATTGTTTGATTATCTCATTATAGGATGATTGATTCCATCAGGCGTTCATTAAGATGCTCGCTGTGATCGTGCGTTTTCCTCTTAATTATGTTTACAAACGGTTATTACTGGTAAATAATGTGATTTCTATATTGGAGCAGTTCGTCTTTAAGGAAATGCAAATCACTGGGGTTTGGGAAAATACTTTGTATTACTTAGGGATACGGAAGTAGGTATGTCTGGTGGTTTGTTAGTGTCCCGCAGTTCCCAGTTGTGGGTCGTTTGCAAGCTCTCAATAACATCATCGTGTTATCTAGCTCGTAAGCGGTATTAAGTAAGACGTGCGCGTGAGCGCATATTGAAGCCGCTGCAATTTCACGACACATCGCGTCGTTGTTGGCGGTAATGAATATAAAATATGTGCGATGCCACCGCACCACACCATCTTGAATACCAAGTGGGCCACACCGACTAACTACAAATGATTTTAAAAAACGTCTTCCCCGTCCACCGCCCTCTAACTCGTTTACTGCATTTTATATTCATTATTTTACCGCTACCCGCGCGCTTTTACGACGCATTTAATACTCCGCAATCATATTACGCTGTAGTTTGTGTGTACCTACTGTAATGCTATTACAGGTTTATTAAACAGGTTCAAATATTGTTAGACGCGGTCATTTTCTTGTTAAACAACTCCGGCTACGACTCAGTGCTACGCCGTAGCACTTGCTACGAAGCTACGGCAAACAGACAAACTTTAAATTACGTAGACAAATTTTGCTGGATAAACATTACAAAAGTTCAAAATAAAGAACGTAACTGCTTATTTCAGACAGATAGTTAATTATTAATGAAAGTTTTTAGGCATTTTAATAATATACGAGTTCAAGGAGACAAATATATACTTTAAAAACTTTTTAGGACAGTCTCATAATTAAAATTAATTTGATAACACCGCTAAAACGGGCAGATGATGTGTTGAAATTAACTTTTAATTTGTTTTGCTATAATTTTACACGGCAACTTGAGTGACGGCGTGAACAGTTGACACGAACGCGGCAACTCGACGTCCTCTGAAATTAAACAAAATAGGCAAGTCGGTGATCCATCAAACGTCACCGGGACGAGATCAGGCGGGAAATTTTAATTCTGAATGAAGCTCTTTAAGGGCGCGGTTTATTGCGGGGCGAACTTAATGTTTCGCGTGACTCGAATGCTGAGATATTATTTTAATTTCGCCCCCATCGGCCGCTATCCGAGGTGTCTCGCACACCCAACTTTACATATTTTTGAAGGAATAAATCTCGTTTGATGAAAAAAGAATTTCACTGTAAACAGCGCCCGGTTAATGGAAATTTTTGTTTGGTATGCAGCGTGGTAAAATTAGGTGGGAGAGGATGTCTCTTAGAAAACATGCGACACCATGACGTGTGCAACGAATACGTATTCTGGGCCCAGATGTGTGAGCCTTACGTGTGTCAAATATCTAAAGCTGTAATATTGATTTAAATCTCTCTAATGCATAAATCTCAAGCAACAAGCGCCGTCATCCCTAATTTTATTATGAATAACTGACAATGAACGAGACCTCAACAAATAATCACATAATACAAATTTGAAATTACATCTTCCCAAATCGTTACCGAGTCTCGTCGCGACATTTTTGCGAACACGGATCTCACAAAATCCGTCTTACATAAAAACGAGCCTTGTCCCCGTGTCCCCCATCAAATGCAACGAATCAAAGGACTCGGTGCCGAAATTCGCAACAATTTTATTATTCAATTATGGTTCGGTGGCGAGCAATATGCCAGCGTGAAAATGACACCCTTCACGCCCCCGCACACTTGGAGCCCCCAGATTAGGGCCGACTCGATACTGTATCTCGGATAATAAACATGATGTTTAAGGAGATCACTCTATGGCACAAACTTGTTCACAAATTAACCAAAATAAACCCAGAGCGAGCCCGTGATGTTGCGGCGGGTAAATTAAATTTGGATAGTCCCAAACTTGTGCCAAGTTTGCATGCACGTGCATAAAATGTAGACACGGCTTCACGGTGACGGAGATGTATGAATGTTACAGTAATTTCTGGCGGAGACATTAGTTTGGTGTTGCATAAAGTTGGACTTAAGTAGCTCACACTGGAGTGGAGGGACGCGGTCATTTCTTATCCTTGTCTAGTATGTTGGGGAATACATTTGCTCATTTCGCAACACTCGATTGAATTCTCGTTGAGGACGCCGCAAAGAAATATAGTGGAAAGCGTTCGGGCGTCTTAGTCTGTAGATTGCGATCACCTACTGGCTTGCCGCGTGCTAAGTGGATTGGAGTGGGACCTCATCTGTTCCCCGTCAGGCGAGCGTGGGGTGGCCCCCTCACCCCGCCCTACCCCCCTGCCGCCTGCGAATTGCGTTAAATAAAGTCAAATTGAGCAATAAAGGCTGGCTCCCCGCAGTAATGCAATAGAATCGCTGTCCGACGCTCAAACTATACCGCTAATTTACACCAGTGTGCAGTGGTAAGCTATCGGCCGGTTTCTGGGCATTGCGTTATTTGCAGTGATTTAGTTTCGATAATTTTTGTTAGTGTGTGAAACTATTCTTACAAAACCTCGTACTGTTATCCAGTACCTATGTCTAAAATGAGCCTATGTTTAAAGGATGATTTTGCAATTCGTAAAACTTTCAATATAAGTTTCCCAGAAGATAGTTCCCATATGATGATATGAGTACGATTGACATACTTTCACTTAAACCCACTCAAATCTGAGTGATAGGCAAAAAGGAGCTTATAAGTGAAAACAAAGTTAACTGTGAGTGACGAGGGTACAAGTTACTTGTTATGAGACGTTTTGAGCCAAGAAATCATCGCGGCCATTATACTGACTTTAATATTGTAGGGCTGTCTACTGTCAGTTCTTCTTTAAATTAAGTATTTGAAATTGAATCATAATTATCTTTTTTCCGACGTTGCCTCAAATGCAGTACTAAAAATATAAATACTATGTTTCAAAAACATTTTTTTTTACGTTTTGCTTTATAATGGGACTATCATATATTCAAGTAGGTATCGTTTAATGATATAGAGGTTAAAAACAAAATTGAAAATAATCGAACTAAAACCAAGCCTTTTCCTAATATTTATTTAAATGACCGTTAAAAACAATACAATAAAAGGTCGTACCAAGAAAGTTCTCCCAGCCCTAAACTTAACAAATAACCCTACCGTTGCTAGGCTCTTGTTCCCCAGATTCGGGCAAGGCGGTTAGGTTTAAAATTCAATTTATTTCAATTTGTGTGTAATCAGAGGGGGGTTAGGTAATACAAAAATACGCGCTCGCTTTATATTGCGGAGTAAGTTGATCGCTTAGCGTTAGCTATGGAAATGAGCTCTGTTTCGGAAAGACGGGCTGTAATGATTTACTAGTGATCTGTTTTACTATTGTAGTGTTTGGGGGAGGCATCCGTGGGTTAAGAATTTGGGGGAATCGATTTTAGTTTACTTGTTGGGGGAAGTTGAAAGTCACTTCAAGGGGGCAGTAGAAAGTAGAAGCCTGACGACAAAATCGTTACTAAAGCATTTCTCAGATATATGAATAAGAATATTTATGATTAACAAAGAAGCATTATTGTTAGAACAAAATAGACACGCCAAAAGGCTTTTCATAGGTTCTTTTAAAAGCTAAAAATATAAAAGCAAACAACAGGATCATAGCCATTAAAAAACTAATTTAATTAACGTTTAACAGCTACTTTCACACCCACTACATTTTGTAGGTCAACACCAACACAACAATTAGGATTAGGTTTAAAGCTCAATTTATGCCTATCAATGGTGTTTTTCAGACTTCTATCGAATACAAGCACTATAGAAGTTTTAGAGAAAGATTATAATAGAACTTTACAAGTGTATTGACCCCGTCTATTTTCGCCTGAGAGCAGTGGTGACACAGTGGTCACGGCCGCGACTTACGAGGTGTAGGTCGTAGGTTCGAACCCAGACAGGTGCTTTACTTTGTGTAAATTATTTCATCGTCACTGCTCCCAAAACGGTGAAGGAAAACATCGTGAGGAAACCGGCATGTCCTAGAACTAAAAATTCGAAGACATGTGACATCTACCAATCCGCACCGGGTCCGCGTGGTGGATTACGGCCCTCTCACAGAGAGGAGACCTGTGTCCCAGCAGTGGGTACATTATAGTCTAACTAGCTGTTGCCCACTACTTCGTCAGCAAACCAGGATGATAAGTGTATGTACTTCTCGAAGTCATGGTCTACCCATGTGCCAAATTTGATCCAAATCCGTTCAGCCGTTTTAGCGTGAAAGCGTAACAAACAAACTTACTTTCGCATTTATAATATTAGCTAGGATTATGAACCTAATTTTTAAATATAAAAACGACTACAGTAGTTACACGGGCTTACGGCAGACCACAGAGCAGTTGCCTAGATGGCGGGACGGTTGAGATGGCTACCATAAAAGTTGGTGAAAAGGTACATTCACACACAACATCGGCAGGAGACCTTTCCCTGGAACTGAACAAAACATGCTAATAAAAGCCCTATTATAATAAACGATTCAACCAAATCTCTCCCAAAATTCAACGTGACACTTGTCACAATAAAAATTCAAATAACTTGCCCTCACACTGAGTTGTTTTTTAAAAGCGTTTTTAATATTCCTCACCGTCTTTGCCGGTCTATGGCAATTCCGCCTTGTTTTAAAACGCGCAAATTGAGCTTTTTTGTTTATACAAGTTGAGAGCAGTTGGAGCGTGGGTAATCTCTTTTACGTTTGTTGGATTTGAGACTTGAGCAGTCCCAGTCTTCTTTTTCATTCGTTTCGTCAACTGCGCTGTATATTGTTTGTCCACGTTATTCCCTTGTTTTGCAAGAGAAGAGAATTCCTCATGGGCGACTGCACGTTCACTATGCGTATAATTTTTTAAGCTTCGTAATGTTTTCTTTTATTTTTTATTGCGTTCGTTTCTTTTATTTAAGTATTCGTTATTTGCAATTATCTGTTTGTTGCATCTTGTGTATTTGATGAGGTTTTAATCTTGATAGTGTTCCGTTGCATCTTTGGGGACTGTTACGATATGTGCTCATACTTGTTTATTCAAGTTAGCGACTTTGAAAGGTGACACTCATGAAAATTTTCTATGATACTGTCCAACAGAAGCTATTCAAATATAATATTTTTTTATGTAAGTAAAGCAACTAAGTAAATAGACGACATAGTTACTGGATTAATCATTTTGTAAAACAGTATTTAGCTGTATGGTTATTATATATTGCCTTCTCTGTTTAGAGACGTCCTACACGACAAAGCTAATCCATCAATGAGGCGATATCGAGATGCAGGAATATATCCTGTTACCAAATTATACGCCGCACTTATCAATAGACTCAAGTAAATGAGACGGCTGCAAATAATTATGCAATTACTGGCTTACTCACATTCACGTACCAATTACCCGTGTCAATGGTATGAGCTACTAATAACCCCACTGTTCTGTAATTTAAGTCGCGAGTTCGCACAACATGTATTAACATGACAAGGCGAGCTAACAAGCCATCTATGACGCCGCGACAAACAGACTTCACTAATTTCGACTGTCACGACTAAAAGGTATTACTGCGAACATATTTCATTTTCCAGATACACTCAGACTAATTTAAATGCAGTACATCATGAACACGGGCTTATTTTTCAACCGACAATTTAAGTTCCGTATCAAAATTATTCAAATAAGTGTCGCCGAGGTATTCCACGAGCGCCCGCCACCTGCTCTAAACGTACTCGCAGCTAAATATTAAAAACAAAGGGTGGTTTAAACTCAACATTTCAAACATTGCAGTTGGGACTAAAGTCTGAAAGAACTCGCCTGAAGCTTCCATTTGAATTTGCCGGTGATAAAAACAGCTGAAAATAATTCATAAAAGTGAGCGAAATAAAAGTTCACAATAGCAAAGACAAACGCAAGCCTGCCCTGCCCGCGTGCCCTGCCCGCCGCCCCGGGCAGACGCTCCAAATTATCTTTTAGCCGGGCAACGTCTTCGCTCTTTAAGAATTCTCTTTTAAATTGTGTTTCGGTTTTGGTCTTTTTGTGGAGCGCTGTCCTTTGGACGGTGGCCGCTCGCAATGTTCTGCATTAATAACGCGGGTTAATATTTGTAGTGTACGGACATCAGCTCCCTTTGGTGGCGGAACAAAATCCCGCGTTTGTCAGCTCATATTTTATTTGTTTGTCTACACTATACGTGAGGCTAACTCGAGGCAGTAGCGATGTTTCGTTTATTTTAGAGTATGGAGTGACGAAATAACTTTGTTTGAGGCCACAGTCACAGATGAGAGTGTTTTTACAGCAGCCACAAAAATCAAAGAAGTAATAAGAGAGGAGCATGTTAAATAAAAACAAAAGGCGTCTGAAACATTGGGTGGTGTATGTAGCGTATCGGGGGAACCCTCAGTGGTGGGGGAGGGTAGTATCGTCTTATCAAATGCAAACACTCGCGGCCCGTTCCGGCCATTGGGCTCAAACACTGCTATTATTTTTATTTTCTCACATCTCCGCGCTCTGATACAATGTTTTGGATTAAATCGACGTTTCTTACACTCCTTTGGTTTCTAACACCGATAGTCAGGTTTTATTGAGAAGGGTAAGCAATGGGTTACTTCACTTGAATATGTTATGTTGAAATGCTACAGAACTTTTTGTTTGGATATTTTTCTGATAAACTGAAGAACGATTTCTTATAAACTACTTAGTTTTGATGACAAATCAGCGAGCTTTACCTTCTTTCAATAATTTAAACATCATGGTAGAGCATTCGCTTAAAATCTTTATGCTCTAAAAATCTTCCCCTAACTTACTAACCCTCTTCCTACACACATTTTTAACTTATAAATACTAATAACACTAATAAAGGTGCTATATCTGGCACAATATGGCGGGTCGTAATGTTAGGAGATGTTCGGCAGCGACTGCGGGTCTACGGGACCCGTAAAAAAGTAATAAAATACGAATAAATCCGCGCCCTCCTCCCTTGTGTGTGTCGCTGCTCCTATTATTATTATGAACATCAAAATATTACTCCACGGGCTTCCACTGTGGGCAAGTTTGAGGACATATTTTTATCAAAAATAATGATAGTTGTGATTTTGTGACGGTAGTGCTGAGGAAGACGCAGACTATGTTTGTCTCTGTCACCATGTTTGTGCAACCAGACATTGTGCATATTTTGTCTATTTCTTTTGTTCTAAGCTTCTAGTTAGGGTTCCGTACCTCAAAAGGAAAAACGGAACCCTTATAAGATCACTTCGTTGTCAGGAACGCGTAGAGTTATCAAATTGAAATTAATATCAACCACTCAGAGATGCAATTCCTTGAAGCAGTGAAAAAATCAAACTTCTAAGTTAACGCAATCAAATGATACGAGCGCTTATGTTCCGTTTATGCCGCCTATTTCGACACTCGTAAGGGAATCAAAACCTATAGGGTACTTCCCGTTGACCTAGAATCATGTAATTTGGCAAGAAGCAATGTCATGTAGCACAAGTAAAGGAATAAATCCGAAACCGTAAATTTGTACGGAACCCTCGGTGCGCGAGTCCGACTCACACTTGACCGGTCTTATTTAAGTCTTTTTTAAGTTCAGTTTTCTTCGTTTTTTTTCTGATGCTTTTGTACTCAACTGCTTACTGGCTTTTCCAAAAATCTTTGTTCAATACTTATAAACAATGCTTGCCTAATAGTTTGCCTGCTATGGAATTTGTCTGTAGTGGTCAATTGTACCTTACTGGAGCGGTACCTACTCTCATTTAACAAAAAACACTAGCAAAAAGCCTTTCTTCTAAATCATAACTTATTTAATCACCCCTTAAAGACAGAAAAATTCTGACTCGGAGCCATTTAATCTGAGCCATATGCATAAAATATGATCAGAAAAGGCTGTTACCTGTGAGGTTGTAAACTAAACGAATGTTAGTCTCATGGGGTGCCGGTCTATTTAAATTTGTTCATAAATAGATAATAAAGGGAGGCGGGAGTTCGGCGGCGGTTTACTAAACTGCTTTATTCGATAAAGATTGCGGAGAGGAAGCCGCGTCGGTGAAGTTTGTCGGCAGTGAGCGACGCGCGTGCCGTACCACTAGTTGTCGAATAGCGTGAGGGGTTATTGGAAGTTTTCTTAGCGTTTATAGTCATTTTATGGTTCCAGAAATAATTACTTAGCGATTCGGAGATTAGCCGGAACAAACAGAGAGACGCTGTTATTTTGACATTAAAAACAGACACTTCAATTTTATTTGTGTGTTTATGCAGATTTGTATAGATCAGGATAAGAACAATTCGGATAAAATTGGAAAAACGTTCCAAATACTGCTTCCTTATTGAAAAATATACTTATCCATCATCGTAACATCCTGGAAATACTTTCGAGTTACTTTAATTAGAATCCCTACTCTAGTCACTCGATTATAAACACCAACAGTAATTTAGTTTCGATTCGCTAATCGAGTTCTCACAGTAAAACAAATTGCTCTCCAACTTTCGACATCGCGGTGTCTCATCTTAGCTTACCGAATCTGGCTGAGGATTAAAATGTAATTCATTATGAAACAAAAAAAAAATATCGTTAAATACAATTTCATCACAAAAAGTGAGATTTGATTCATTTAAGTGGTCGTATCCGAGGGGCAGGCTTAGTATGTTTTTGCGATAAATTCTTGGGGCCCATCGACCACAGTATTGTGTTACGACGAAGCCTAGAGGTACACAATTTTATTTTCCGCTTTTTGGGTAATCAATAGGGGAGACTCGACACCCCTAAACAACCGAAATGAATAACAAGAGAGAGGTGGAGTCGTGTCGTGCATTTAGTTTTTACACCTGCTTGATCAGATGGAACATCTTAAATGTGTTGAACCGCCATTAGAATGACAAAGGGATATTGATATACTTTTATAATAATTTATCTTTAGGCAAATTTCAATAATTTTGTGCGTGAGTGAAACTCTCTACCTGCGTCTGTGTTTCTGAGCGCATACAACCCGAATCTCTTCAAAGTGAGAGTGAACAGGCTTCTTCTGGGTAAGCTCACTCCATCGTCGACTTTGTCTCTGTCACCTCTGACCTAGTCTAGAGTCAAGAGCAAACCCATCTCAAAAAAATAATAATAAGGAGGATACCTAATATATATGTAAAAACATAAATAGTAAGAAAATAAGAATGAAAAACAGTTGGTTTATTTGTCACAGAAACGAAATTATATATAACTCGAATAGGTAATTAGAAAAATAAATCTACAGATATAATAATAGATGTACATATAAAATAATAATTTCTTATAAAATAATTTATAAAACCCATATAAAAATGAAACAGAAATAGTCGGCAAATGTAGGTGTTATTATCTTCTTACATGTAAAACTCAAATAAGATTTTTCAGCATCTTCAATACAGCCTCTCTAATAAACTCAAACATAATATTACAAATACGTCAAATATCCGATAGCTACGAGTGTGTAGGCGCGATAAAAATATTTAAAGTGAAAATCCAAGTTCGACTCAACAGATTTCGCTGTTGCGATAGTGAAATCTAATATTCATTCCAATGATAGGTAGGTATTTATATTGAATGAGAGCTCTCCGCTAGGTTATACGAAAATCGGAGAGGTTTTAATCATATTGGCATTTTTATATTTTTTAGTACTTCTCAAATCTGTTTCGGTACGATATTCGTTTTTATTTGCTCTGTGTTGTTGGAAATGAAAATATCCTAACAATACTTTCGGATATGTTTTATAGCAGATATTTTATATTTTTTTTTTTCTGTTATAACATCAGTGTTCTACCCTGGATATTGTTATTTTAGGATCGTTTAATTCAACCTTATTATACTTTTAAAGTGCATGTTAATAATGATTCAATTCTACGTAATCCTGTTTTAATTGGCCTTTACGAGTGTTTCTACTATTTTCATGAAATGATATGTATTTTGGTCGCTCAACAGGTACAGAGTCTAAACATGGAAATTATACTGAAATTACTTTATTTGTAATTTATCGCTCGTTATTACTATAAAAATATTTCGTTAAAATATGACATACTGAGATAGTAAGTATGTTACATAAGACACGATTCCCAGTTTTCCGCATAATGAAAGAAAAACAGAATGTGAACATTAAAAACATCTATTTTTAACAATTTCTTAGAAAAACTGATAAAACTCACGAAGCTTCAGGTGCGGAGTAAAAATGTAGGTAGGTAATATAGGCATTTGTAATTTTGTACCAACCTTCATAAATATCTACCTATTGTTTGTGATAGGTATGGATTAGCAATTCTACAAGCAATATTTGTATATTTACGTAAGTACTTGTATATTTAGGTGCCTGTATTAAGTACCTGTATCAGACATGAAATTGAAGTAAACTACTTTAAAGCAAAAAAAATAAAAACATTCATATTTTCTGCAACGTATTTATTTACCCACTACAATTATTTTCTCTATCTTATCGACTGCCTAACAAACTAATAATTTTCAATCCCAACCATTTTTTTAATAAAAATTAACCATCTCGAAGTTAGCATCCCCAAAAACTCAAGAGAAACACTTAAGAACGTAACATACCTAACGTCGAGTTTCCCCCTGCGTCCTTCTTCCGTAGTTTCCGTAGCAATCGACCGCGGAAAATAATCGTTCGGCCACAGACAACGGAAACGTCTCGAGTGGATGATTGAGCCCCAGTCCGGGTCTGGGAGACCCCGCGGCTGAACGCACTCCCTCCTGCACTCGTTCACTACCGTTACACGGAAATAAAACGACTGTTTGTTGGATTTTTGGCTTGGAAAATGTGTTTTCGGGTTGGTTAAATGGTAATTGTTTTGTTAGTGTTCAGGCAAAACTGTTGCAGCTGTAACTTCAAGAGTAGTTGGTGGTTTAATTTTATGTTCGGCTTTAATTTGTTTAAATGTGTTTCTTGTTTACGGTACCGTGCCAAATAAACGTTTTTCTTTCTTCCCTTTTCTTTAGTGATAGGATTTTTAGTTACAATAGTTTACTATAGCATATTCAGCATATAATGTTCCCACTGCTGAGTGGGCTATAATCTACCACGCGGGCCCAGTGCGAGTTAGATGTCACAACCATGTCTTCGAATTTTTAGAACTAGGACATAACCGTTTCCTCACCATCTTTTCGTTCACCGTTTTTGGAGCAGCGGTGATGAAATTATATATTTACAACGTTAAGTGCCTGCCTGGGTTGGAACCCACGACCTACATCTCGTAAATCTCTGAGCTACCACTGCTAATGTTGATCATACTTGTACCTAAAGAGTTTTAATTCTTTCTAGGAAAATAAGATGAGCAGTTTTTCCTTCCTGCTTAACTAGTAAGAAAAGGCTCCTTTTGAACAAACAAAAAAAGAAATTCACGTTGGCCACAAATATTTAAATACCCATAAACGTTTTAGGACAACAAAACTAGAACTCCTCGTTAATCTAAAACCTAAATTCATTCATTAAAACATAAAAACGTCAACTCACAGTAATTAATTTAAGGGAAAAACGGCAATCGCCTAATGTGTCGACGTAGGACAGCCCATAAAGTCGTGAAGAACTCTGTCCATTACCACATTAGACTAGTGGACTTGAAATTGGTACATTGTTAAAGCAATACGAGTTTATTGTCAACTGTATAAGGTGTAAATTAGATAGTGATGATACCGCTAATGAATGGAGCAGTCGACGGTAGTATGATAAATGGGGGGTGTGGCCGGGAATCGAATTCAGTAAGTGGATTAGCCATGGACTGGACTATCCGGTGGAGGAGATTTCTTACTTTTTTTTGTAGTTGATTTTTCAGCTTTTTGATGAAACTTTAATTAGGTAGGTAAACAATCGAAAAAATATTCCGGTTATCGTTGAATCAAGTTAATTTCTATTTACGTCTCCAATTCCTGTGAAACTACATGAACATAGTTTCTAATGGCCGGGAAGCATAAAACTCATAACACCTAAGCCCGCAAACAATTTGAAAGAAGTATTGTTTTAATAAAAGTGTTGTCTGCGGCGCGCCCGTCCTTACTGCGACCATACATTTAAGTGCTAATTTAATTAATTGTTCCATTTCCCTACATAAGGTGCAAACACGCACCTCGCCGCGCCCCCCGCTCCCCCCGCCTCGCCGGTGCCCGCCCTGCAACTAACCAACCACCATATTTTCCACTTACATGCGGACTACACAAATTGGCCCAGCTATTGCTCTGTTTACGACGTGAAAATATATTCATTGACGCCAGAATGTTGTAGCGAGTACCTTAATGATCCCTCAAACTAATTTATATCTACAAAATAATTTTGAAGAATCGTAATGGATGTCACCAGTGCCTCTTATCCCTCTTCTCGTTGGACAACTTTGCCAATTTAACTTTATTTGTATCGAGCAATACCTACTCGCGACTTAAATAACTTTTTGCGAGTACTTTATCGTCCTTAAATATGGTATAGGAAATGAAAAAACAAGATAACTGATTACATAAGAATGCTATCGGAATCGAGTGGAGTGCGAGGGGTGAGTCAGGGGGATGACAAGAGGCGTCGTGAAAAGAGACCCGCCTCGGGCCGGATTATTGAATTATCAACAAAACATCGTACGTCTGAGAGAGTACGGGCTCTAATTACTTTCTACTTTCTTTAGCGTATCATCTCAAAATCCGATGAGATTTGATGAGTAATCGATCGGCCCTTAATTGCGGACGCTTCGATTTGTTTGTAGAACAAATAAAAAAGGTTGAATGAGGAAATTTACACATGCAATAAAAATAGAGGTATTAAAAACAGACAAGAGCCTTAAGCGGAGGGCACTCCGGCGGGATTTTCCAGGGAGTGTTTTTAAGCGATCCCCGGCGGAGCGCACGATCCGATATATACGTTCGGCAAATTAAAAGCAGGCCATGCGTGCGGGCATTGTGAAGGAGGGCCTCGTTTTATTGTTACCGATTTGTCTGCACGGAAAAACACAAATGGCGCGGAGCCGAGTTAAGCTGTCTGTTAATAGAAGAACGATAACCGCGGTCGCTCGGACCGTCTCATTCACCGCCGATTGTCAACACAATGCCGAATTTCCATACGTAGACCCGTTTTTTTATTTTGAAATATACGTTCTCTGTGGTAAGATAAACAATGCTGCCCTTTTACAACTGCTATCAAACCTATTTCTGTTTCTGACAAAATCGAATATTTTTTCTGCTTGTGCTGTGTAAATAGAGTTTTAGAAATTCAAAACAATCTTTAAAGACTGAGAAGAAGAAAGAGTTTGAGGTGTTTAGGACAGCTCATAGCATATTACTTTCTAAACGGGAGAACACTTTATTTGGGTATCTACTTCAAAAAGCTTTGCTCAATGCCCACCAGAGACCCATACTCATATAGAACCCTTGTTGATCTCCCAAATAATGCTAAGATTTTTGACGAGCCGTCGTCGTAACAGGAAAATTTCAGCGTAAATTACATTATAAAATATTAATCTGACAGGCTAAAATGTAAAACGACGCCGAAAGCTTATAATAGGAAAAATGCGTAGCGATTTTATAAATTTATAACGCATTTAACTTCATCTAGTCATATCACACTTCATATTAAGGAAAAAACGAGAAATTTGTCAAATAAGTTAAGTTACATTTGTAAGACTGCAGAAAAATCAGGCGCAGTTACAAGGCAACACGACTTCACTTTTTACACGCTAAAATATTTAAAAGGAGAAGTTGGCATTGCTCCGAGGGTAAGGGGGGTAGCGGACAGGCGGGAGGGGTACTCGTGTGAGAAATAGCTCCAAATATCTGGCGACTATCCGAGGGATTCCTGCCCCTATTTCCACGGGATCGCGCCGAAATGACAACAGATTTAGGGAAAGCGTCAAGCGAGGTGTGAAATGTATCCGAGCGCCTTACGCCTTATATGACATTCTTCACATCTACTATAAATGTAAGCGACGAGCCGATTTCCTAATCTTCCTTTTATTAAAAAGTTGTCGAATTGATAACGATCCTTTACCTCACACGGTGGGTTCCACCTACATATATTTTTACAATCAAAATATATTTATTATAAAAGGCCTGTGGGGCCCAGTTAGTGTAGTCGACAAGTTGTCCTCGTGAAATATATTCAGTGTGAAACGGGCCTGAAATCGTGGAAGATTTGCATTCATTCATTCTTCCGCTTGTCGAAAGCTTGACGTCTGTTTGAATATGTGATTTCGTTCCCACAAATAGAGATTTGATATCGACTGTGCTTTTGCTTTTTTTATTGATACAAGGGATCCGTGGAATAGTTACCATAACGTTTTAACATTGTGTTGGGTCCTACTATTATTTATAAAGTATGTTCGTACATATGGTTGTTTGGGAATTTGTTTCTCAATCACTCAAAAACGGCTGAACAAATTTGGATGAAATTTGGCACACAGATAGTTTATAACTGAATTAACACATAGGATACTTTTCATCCCGGTCCCTGTGGGATGATAATATTAATTCAATCTTCATTTATAAGCATGCTTCATTTATAAGCAAAATATTTATATAATACCTTTCTAACTTTATAGTTAGAAAGGTATTATATAAATATTTTGCTTTCCTCTCGGTACGATTTTGTTTTCATATGTACCTACCTCCAGTGATCAAAAACAAGGTGCCAGTCTAAGTACAGTAAAATTAGCTAGCTTAAAAACATACCGGCTTACACAGAAAATCAACAGTTAATAAATTACCAATCCTAATTCCCAACTCCCTATAACAGAACCACTCAACAACGTTTCCTCTAAGATCCAAACAGCGATAAAAAGCTCGGCTCTTGACTCGGGAACACTCGGAAACACTCGGGCGGTGTAACGAAAGCGACACTTGTAATTAGCTTTGTAATCGGAACCCACCGATCCCGAGCGCGCTCTGCGGAACCCTAATTGAAAATTAGCGATTCTATTGTTACCTCAATTGGTCGTTAATGAAGTTCTTTATTTAAACTGGTTAAATTTTTTATTTGGTGTATCGGGTAATTGGGGGCTTGGGGCAAGATCTTGACGTAATGTTAAAATAGTAAAAAAAACCGGCTGCTGTTTTTTTTTTTGAGCATATTCTAAATGTTTATACAGTTAAACATTATTATAAAATTGGTAACATGTAGGTGTGCCTGGGATATGTACTTACCTGCCCTTCATGTAAAGTATTGTCCACATGATTTTCTCGGGACCTTTGCTGACATTAACGCCTCATAAATAATTAACACACAAAAGTATTCGGTCCGTTTGCGGTTGCCCGTGTCCGTATGCCGCACGAATCGCCGCCCGGGCCGACCTGTGCCCTGTGCCCGCTCGACCGCCCGCGGTCCTACTCAATGGCCACAATCAAGACTAACCCTCATTTAAATATCAAAACAGCCTCTTTACGCGCGGTTAGCCAACCTCTATCTCCCGCCCGCGCCCGCAACATAACACAAACAAATTAATTCGAATAATGAACCCTAATAAATAGGGATCTGTTTACCCCATAAAGAATAAATGTTATAATAATTGGGGCAAGAGGCTACAAATTTACAGTTTTGAATTCCAAATTTCGGAAGGGTGAATTAATTTAGTACGTATTTCAAGAACAATGTTGTAATAATACAATGAAAAGTTTCGCCGCATGCGCCTCGCTTTATTGAGTTTTATAGGTTTCGTTTACCCTGTAGGTACCTGGTCGCCATATTTAATTTCTAAAAGTTTCCCAACAAGCCCAAACAACTTCCGAATCATTGAATAATAAAGGAGAACTCTTCAGTAAATACGTGCCATAAAATAAGTAAATAAATTAGCTTATAGCACAAACGAGATGCTTCTGCAAAATGTTTAAAATAACAATATGGCGTAGGCGCGTCGCGTCTGCAGGACAAAGCGGAGGTGTCAAGATTACGCAGCGCGGCGGCTCGTCGGCGACTGCATGAAAATACACTCTAAAATTGTTAACGGACTATAAAACTGCACAAAGGCTTTTCAATTAAAACTTTCAATGGCGTCCTGGCGCTAATTATAGCGCGGCCCAGGGACATCTATTAGTATAAAATAAAGCGCAAACCGCGGCGACGTCGCGTCGCACCGCGCGCCGCCGCGCCGCGCACGACCCTCGTCTAAGTGAATTCCGTTAATTAAACCATAAAAACTTCGATAAATTAAGATCCCAGCCAATTCCCCTCTCTAATATAGTCGTGGCTCGAAAGATTTCAGATGCAAACGACATCGATACAGGCGGCCGGTGGGAAATGGCGACATAAATTGTGTCGTGCATCCAGCGACCCTTGCGTTTGTTTGTGGCTTCATTTAATTTTAGTTATTGTACCGCTCGTGTAATAAAGTCAGCTCACTTTGTGACTGTGTAAAGGACCCTTCATAATAACTAATAAGAAAATTTTATTGTCCGCCAGTTCATTAAGCAATGTTAATTGAAACACATTCTTTGATCGTGCATCAAATGAAATTGGAATTGTAAAATTGTGTTATTTAAACACGCTTTTTTTTTAATTTATTGTGTAAGTAACTGTGTCTCATTTTCCTAGCTAAGGACAACTAAGTAGTAAAGGTTTTATTAAATATAAAAGTGGATATTATGAATGTATAAATCATAGAATTTTCTTTTTCAGTTTTTCTTTATTCATTTTCCACAACCAGTAGGTAAGCCTATTAAATATCAGAGTGAATAAATCGTCTGACCTATTTGTCGGACACGGAAACACCATACGATAATGACTGTCGGTCGAAAGCAATCCCACAGATAAGCGATAAGGTGCGCCCTTCGCCACCAACCAACGGAAATTTTCATTAGTGAAATTTGAGGTTAAACGTCGTGTGTGTTTTAGATAATTGCTCCGTGTGTGGCGTTCCCCGCGCAAGCTTATAGCCCACAGTTTTTGTTGAAATTTCTCCTATCAATTTCACCCGAATACCGTGCTTTTTGACTTTCCCCAACTTCATTATAATGTGCTAATGAATTTGATTTTGTTTGTCGTTATTTAGGAGTTGGTTTCGTTTTTTAATGTGTCGTAATTGAAAGTAACAGTCTCATAAATAGTCATAAAATATACCGGGAACACAAAAATCTTAATAAAACACTCGTGATACACAAATAGTCAACTTAAACACTAAAATATTGCTTGAGAATACACGAGTAAACTAGTAACTTATCCTTTTACCATATCTCAGCTTCTATTTGAAGCAATTCACTAAAACAGACTCTGGTAAAAGCAGTTTCCAGATAAAGTTAAATAGTCACAAAAAATAAGCTAAAGAGCTCTGAACTGAACAGTATTCAAAGTTGAAAAGCGTTCTCAAACACAAGTTTTCCGAGTTGAGAGCAAATCCCGCAGAACATCTGTCGCGGAAAGCCAACGTTTTCAACCAATAAAATCTTTTTCGAGAACATTCTCGTCTGCGGCAGTCAACAGGTGGGTCCTTTTAGCAATTCCAATGTAATTGCCGTTTGCTTGCGTTTTTGTTGGTCTCCGTAATCATGGTGTCTTCATTTAGATCGGACACGGATGTTAAGTGGCTGTAAAAAAACCTTTACGAGACTTCTTTTTCTTTTTTCTTTTGGGCGACTTTCAGACTTGCTTATTTAAATACAGACCGGCAGATAATTAAATGTCTTTGAAGTCCCATGATCAATGGTATTTTCAAGCGTTGAATATACAAAGTTAGATGCCAACTCAATCTTCTTTTCGTGCCAGTAAACTCTTCACCTAATCAAATAACTGAAACATTACAACAGTTAACACACACAACATGCCATAACAGCTCTACGCAAACAAGACAGCTCTGCCTGCCTCACCTACCCACAAATACACCTCGAAATGTTCCACACACGTCCCGAAATGACGCTCAAAGTGTACTCCAACATGTGAGTCGGAACACTTCACTGCGTGTAATGGCTACGTTTGCCAACTAAAAGCCACTGAGCCAGTGTCAATCAAGCGGGAAACCCACTCCAGTCCGGACTGTGCGTTATCTGTCGAAAGTACGCGGACTACATCGCTCTGTAATCCCACCGCAGCGCTGGTTTTTCACACCAAGCGATTTTAGATGTTGTCCTGTACACACAGAGATGATTGTTGCGTGAAGCTCTCGACACATACCACAGCTATGTCGCACATAAACGGCGCGGCAAGTTTATTCTCGCCCACAGCGGACAGCGAGGCAAGACGCGTCAAGATTTAAGTAGTTTACGCCAGGAAGTCCGATGCCGTCTTGTTTGGTCTGTGAAACTCGCTAACTCGATATTGCACGCTCACTTTATACCCAAGTTTAATGTCACGCTCTGCCACCGACTCGCTCTTATATTCGCCGCGGGAAACATTTATTAGTTTTCTTCTCAGTGCAACAAGTCCAACTTTTGCGTTTCGGTATTCTTACTTGTTTTGTTTTCAATAACTTCCCCATTGAACCAGTATAAGCTTTTTAACACTCGAACTGTGACCAGGTAGTGAGGATTGTATCTGTATAAAAGTATTTTCTATAAGTTTTGTTCGATAAACAAAAAGATTTCTCTAGAGCCGCTGATGAGTATTTCTGCTCCGTACTTTATGAACTTCACATTTTACAGCAGCAGTCCTTAATACAATCATTTCGCCACCAGACCTAAATACAACCCCATACCCACAACATTAAACAGAATCGCCTCATAAAATCACCGCCGAACCGTTAAATATAATAACTTTTCAAATAAACCAGCTGCATCACTTACCGGTTAATAAAGGCCAAACAAACGCAAAGCATTTTACGCGGTCATTAGGGTATAAAAGCGAACAGGTCTATTAAAGGCCGAGAAGAGTGTAAAGCGATCCGGTTTAAATAGCGGGTGGATCGCAATCTGGGCGTACACGGCGTAAAACAGGCATAAAGTGGCGTAGACACACGTCTGGATGGAACTAGGACGGGTTAAAGGCGAAAATTAGACTGTTTTATTTCATGACAATTGTCAATGATTTTGAAAAGGTAGACAATGTGGATAAAAACATCTGAAGAATGAAATGGATCTGTTAAAAGTAAAACGTGTTTGTATCTTGATTCGTTTAGTTGGATGTTAATGAAATCTTTATTATTATTTTGGGACCTTATTTTGGGACCTCAAACAAAGAAAAAGAAAAAAGGAAAAGAAAGACCCTACCCCCCCCCACCCCCACTATCTCCCCCTACCTTCTGAGAGTCTAGAAAGAGAATTTTTTTTTATGGCTTTAACTTTTAACTTAACTTTTGTTTCTTTCACTTCAGAAATATATGATAACTAATATAACTACGGAAATGGTTACAACAACAACAAAATTAACTCCGTTTTCGACTTCTTTACAAATGGTTTATGTTCTGTGTGAAAATCTCTTGATAATACAGCACATCTCACATTTGTATTATCCCCATAAAAATGTCAAAATTCCACCTTCCACCTCATCAGAAAATTCCATCCAAATACTCGGAATAACTTTCGAATTTCGCCATATGCACTCCAACTTGTGATGTTCCAATAATAATATGATCCTCTCGGTCATAACGCCATCATAAGAGCTAGTGAGGGTTAGCAGATATTTGAAAAGTTGCGAAGTGAACCTTGCACTGCAAACGATGTCAGGAGCTTAGACCACTTATATTTTGTTTGTTCATGAGACTACGAATAGGTATGTTTTTAACTAACTTTAGAGGGAATGCTTGAGGTCTAGTTCATGCTAGTTTTGAATTTCCTTTAGGGTTATGTTTGTCTGGTTTTAACTGTTTATTAGGTAGGTTATTGAGTAATTTTCTACTGAAATCTATACGAGTACGAATAACAAAGCTGAAGAGTTTATTGGTTTGAACGCGAACGCGCTAATCTCCGAAACACCAGTCGGTTTTAAAAAAGTAATTTTGTATTTGATAGCCCAATTCTTGAGGAAGGTTATAGACCATCACACTATGACCCTTAGGAGCCGAGAAAAAGTCAGAAAGGACGCTATATGAAAACTAAGTAATAGCGCGTTCAGGTGATGCGATGCGACTGTGTGAGTCGGGGGAACAAAAAATTTCACACGGACGAAATCGCGGGCATAAGCTATTATATAATACTAAGCATATCAGTCCTGATATAAGATTATTATTAATCACATAGGTAATCAATCGCGTAATGATATTAATGAATTTTAAAGTTTTTGTTAAGGGTAAAGTGGATGCGGAATCTGAAAACAGAACTATGCTGAAACGTCAAATAATGTTCCTACTTTTAATCCCCAAGAACTAAGTCTTACTGCAAAACGATGCATTTTCCTCCATCCTTCCATAATGCTGTCAGGATCTTCATAAAAGTCGAGACTCCTCGAGAGTTCTCCGCAAATTCCCGTGTAAAAATCAAAGATTGCCTTACATCACCTCGTTCTTTAAACACGCTAAACTACCTGAACGAACCATATTGTAAAAGAGCGAACGTGTTGCCAGCGCAGAAAAATAAACTCGTCCACACATGAAGTCGACAACCTGTACTTGTCTTAGCGTAAAATAAAACGCTACGTGATATCGGCTGTCGGTACATTTGCCGAGTGTTGCCAGACAAATATTTTTCCATTTGCAGACCCTCCCCAAATCGAGGATTAGGAGCGTGCAAGCCGGATGCTTTGTTTTGTCGGTTATTGCTGCAAATACGTACTTATTGGTAAATCGTGTACGGCGAACTGGAACTGACTCAATGAGTGTCTAGATACTAATATGCATGTGCACCGGCTTGAGCTGAATGAATGAAATGAAAAAAAATTGGGATGGGTTGTATATTTTTTTGGATTATTTCCTTGCGTTTCCCTTCCATGTGTCTTTACTACTGAACAAATGTTGAGAGTGCTTTCAAGAATATAGAGATATTGTGTCAGTTAGGTGTATCAGTTTTACAACAAAAAAAAAAACTATTTATTTTGAAAGCATCCTCAGATGAAAAATGTCGGAATATATTTTAGTGTTACATTAGCGGTGTGTCATCCACAAGAGCGGGCTCATATCGATCAGCAAACAGGGCGGCTGAGTAGCCAGGTGTCCCCCGCGCAAACACGACCCCCTCCGGCCCAGCCCCGGGGTCCACATCAAAATGACGACGGAAATCCCATATTGCCTACATCGGAGACGGAAGCACGATTTTATAAGTTAAGGGATTTGTGTCAATATTGTACTAGGATACCGGCTCGAGTACCCGCGGTGTAGTGGGCACAGCGGCACCGAGTCTGAGTATCAAACCCGCCACGTTATCCCGCGAGCACCCGCGCGGCAATCCCAAACTTTATTAATTTAAGACGTAATGTTAACAACGAACGAACACATTTGTTAATCGTTCGAAGAATTTCTCGACAAATTGTTAAGTAAGTATTTTTATTGGGCCCTCTTGTTTGAAATTCGTAAGTGTATCCTGATTTATGGAATACATTTAAAGCGTTCACGGTTCGCGTCTCAGTGAAGAAAAATACGAAAATATGATCGCGTTGAGATAAAGTTTGACGAGGAAAGTTTGGCGGTGTTTGGATAGCTGCTGATATGAGCAGGCCGCGAACACACGCACCGCATGGAAACAATCTGGAATATTGTGGAGTTGCTGTATTTAAATTCCCCGAATATTTTCTCTCGTGGTTTAGAATATTGATTTTAAATATCAGCGTATCTATTTTAGCTATATTAACAAATTCACTGCGACCAGAAAACTGTTTAAATCAACCTTACATATTTGCACGTAGCTTTATTTTTCATGAAATTTCCTTACCCCTTGCTCATGCAAGTGTACGCATGTTCATTAAAATCTTAATAACATGGCATTTCAATTACAGGCGTACGTACCTCATGTAGCTTGAGGAAAAAGCGTGATTTCCGACATGCTTCTGTAGATGTACATATGGAAATAAGAGCAGGAAGCGGCGGTAATTAAATATGTTAGAGGGTGTTGTTTAAGATTAAGAAACAGGCAGGCAAGCATCGCCCGCGTCCTGTTTTACAGAAATTTTAAACAGGCTACTACTGATTAACTTAGAGCTTTGAGCATAACAGCTATATTTTCTAAACTATACAGTCATATTTAGGATTTACGGACACTTTAAATGGTTTTAATAATTTCAAGACGATTTAGGTACAATTTTCACCTGATACGTCGAAAATTGCTTGAAAAAATGTTAATCAGAACCCAATAAGATTCTGTGACAAACCGTGAAATGTCAATTCGCAAAACTGTCGAGTAATTTGCCTGCCACTTAAAATGAACGCTTGTATACTTTGATCTAGCTTTGATCGCCATATACTTACTTAGCTCGCGAAACAAAGTTAACTCAGCAACCGCAGGCCTACTTCTTAAATTATTCTCCAAAAGATTTTCTAATTTGTTCCTCAGAAGCGGGGACCGCAGGCACGAATACATGTGGTTCCGAAGCCCTCCGAGCAAGGACCCATTATAGGCCTACCGTCGCCCTCACAGAGTGTTTTATACATCGTTCGACGTTCGCCTTTTACCGGCGTCAGACATCACAGTAAAATACACCCTAACACTTATTAATATGACACAAAAACGCATGAATGGCCCAACATGTGTTTAGCGCCGTATTCTCGCCGCGTGCGCCCTTTGGGTAATGTTACGTAATAGGTAAGGGCCGTGATTTTGTCAAAGGTAAGAAAATTGGTTACGTTAGTGGGTAATTTCGGAACCGAGATAAACGTGAATTATGTGTCTGCGGATTAATCTGAGGATTTTATTTTACTGTGCTGTAAGGTAATTATGGAAGTTTTTGTTGAAGTCGTGAAACCTAGAGTATATAAAGTTGATTTATGTGTAAACGCACCATGATTTTGTGAAAAGCTTTAAAATTAAATTTTCTTGTGACTCTTATAAATATAAGGATGTAGTTTATCGGGTTCTCTATCCAAAGGGTGCCAACGAAACTGTATTACTAAGCCTTCGTTGTCTGCCAGTCCGTCCATCTGACTGTCAGCGGGCTGTATGTCATGAACCGTAATAGGTAGACAGTTTAAATTTTCACAGAGTGTGTATTTCTATTGCCGCTTAACAATATAACGTGACATAATCACCGTAGTGTTTTTGAGCAGAGATGCTATGCTAGATCTATACTAGGATACACCCACACTTTGCCAGTTATGATTAAGACGTTTAAGTCCCATAAAGAGAGCGAGTTGAAATACATACTTTCATGATTGATTGGATGTTCTCGAATAAAATAAAATTTTATTAATAGAAAACAAACATTAAATTTCAGTCGACAACATCCATCGGTTTCTTACTAAACTTCAACCTGCATACTTAACTCTTTTGTTGACTGTACTTTCTCAAATTAACCAAGATTGCACGGACATCCCTCATCTATCCACCCTACTATGTAAAGACGTGTATTTCCCTAATTCGTTTCATCTAATTATCACGTGCGTAATACAGGCTCGACCTGATTATCGACCGATACTGTTTACAGGTTGTGTTGTTACGAGTATAGCGAGGGTGGGCTTAAAGAAAACTAACATATATATTTTAGTTAAATTTTATTTGTTGTTTTATGTATATTATATTTTTATTTAAGTGATTAGTTCCATTTTATTAGTTCAAAATAAATAATGTTTTTATTGTTAATGATAATGTAAAAAATATTAGTGAATACAAGGTCTACTTATATAATCCTCCAATTTTTACATATAGATTGTTTTTATGGTGGGTATCTAAATTATTGTTAGTTTTAAGTAACTGAAAAGTAATCCAATTCTTATGAAACAGCCTGTAATAAACATGACATGATTGTATTTCAAAAGACGATACGTGTTAGAAAAATCGAGCACGGGCAATCTCTATAGTGTAAATCGGTACATAAAACAGTAACACGTATAAAATAATGGGGGTCTATGGTGAATGGTGGGATACCGGCCCCCTAACACTGAGTCTCATAAAAGTGCTTTAACTAAAGCACTACGAGTGTAACTCTATGGCCATTTCGTTTTATTGAAAGGAAATCTTTTTTACGCACCTAAATTTTCCCTGAACTTTTTAAAATACAGAATGGTTTCATAGAAAAATAACATTTTCCATTCCTGTTATTATATATCGCGCACAGCGGAAAACTGACAATTTAGCGCTCAGCCGACCAGAAAACTGTAAAAATAAATAAAGAAGAAAATTGTTGAGTTTATTTCCAAACTAACTAAAAGCTTCACATTTCTGCGTTTAACTAAATTACGCACAAAGAAAAGCTTTCCGAGAGTATCAAAGAAACGAAAAAAGTTAAAAATTAAAAATTTGATTACATTAACCGCAGCGCGGCGCGGCGCGGCGCGATACTTCATCTCTATAACGAGATGCAAGGGCCCTTCAAGTCTCACTTTGGTTGCGTGACCTAATTTAAGGGTACATTATTTTGCTCACTTAATTTGCCTCATTCGTGTTTGCTCTGCGAATGAAGAACCTTTGCTACGGTGAATTTTTATTTTTCTTCTGCCGAAACTTAATTGAGTGGGGGAGGAGGGCCGCGGTGACTTGGCAAGACGCGTCGCGGCGCGGCGGCACTGGCACGCCGCGCGCGTCCAACCTCTATAAACATTTATTGTCGCTCTACATCTCACTAACTTCACTTTTACAGAGTTTTATGTCCGAAAAATTTACGCGAGGAACGTTACTTTGCGGCCTTTATTGCGACGGTGGAATGCCGCGGGCACACTGGCGTAATTGAATGTAATTTCGTTAGCTTCTTTCGTTTACCGTTGTAAAATAAAATTTTACGTCTTATTTATTGTCACAAGCTACAATATCTGTGCAGGGCTTTCTCTCCCGTGTATGTGCGACGGAGGAGTAATAAAACGTTGCTAATAAACCTCGAACAATCACTACATATTTTAATGTTTGTCAAATAAAATTTAAGGAGCATTATTTTGTTGAAGATATGGAGTATTTAGAGAAGAAGATTTTTATCACCTATAAAAGTGAATGCGGCCGTATTGCGAGTGGCTCCCTGTTCAACGAGTTAATTAATTTGAACGAGACTGTATAAGTACGAGCCCAATTCAATTAGTAGTTAAAAAAGTAAACACCGTATTGATCCGGCGATTGGAGAATTCGTTCGTAGTTAATGGAAAACTCATACTTATTTAACGGGTGTCATTTGTTTTTCTGTAAATAATGAAAATGAATGAAGATTAATTCGGTGAGCTATTTAAATTCTTTTGCCTAGTGACTGAAAGAGTACTACTGGAAAAATAACTATTATTTGTTCATTAAACTTCTGTAAAATAGCTATTATTTTCACAACACCATAAAAAAAAACTAACCTTTAAGAGGTTTGTTTATAAACGACGATTACAGTTAAGTGACGTTTAAATGTCAGAAATGTATGGTTAAACAGTCTCTAAACACTACTTAACTTTAAGCATCGTTTATTAATAAAGGGGCTATGGTTCAGATTTTTTTTTATGTAGGCCCTTCAATTGATATAAAAGTACCAGGTAAGTCTTATTCAACGTCATAATTGAAAATAATGTAAGTATTAATTTCCCAAAAAACGGAATAATCGATAAGTTATTATCGGGAAACCGTACGTCGTACGTCAAGGCGTGACACCCAGTAATAAGGCTTTTAAAATGCGCCCATTCTTTATGAAAATGTAAACGAATTCCGAATATTTATTTGCTCGTTAAAAATAATAGAGTTGTCCCCTCCTTCCTTTATGACACTAGTGTAGTGATGTGATCACAATCACTTGTGTAACTGTCCGTCAGTTTTAATTTTATTATCGGTTATTTTGATGTGTGTTTGTTTTCGTTTACCGAATACGGTTTATTTACGGCTTTCAGATTTTCGTGCGTTTTGTATGCGATATAGGTAGCTACTTTTGTACAACTTGGATATAGTAAAAAAAATTACGACGTGTGTACGTGTTTAGCATGATCAGCCTATAATGTTCCCACTGCTGGGTCACAAGCCTCCTCTCTGTGAGAGTGAATTGGCCATAATCCACCACGCGGGCTCAGTGCAGGTTTGTGGATCTCTTCGAGTCGTTGGTTCTACGACAAATGTCGGTTACCTCACCATGTTTTCCTTCGTAGTTTTGATTCAGAGAGCAGTGGCAATGAAATTAAATACACAAAGTAAAGTGTCTTCCTGGGTCTGAATTCAAACTCACGACCTTCAACTCGTAAGTCGGGGCGGATACCATGAGGCCACCACTGCTCTCACTCTACTTGTTTATGTAGGTACTACTTTATAAAACGTAGCTATGTTGTTTTTTTAATTTTTTAAACCAGACTTTGAATTGACACAAAACAACTCAATAAAATCTTCGGGATTGTGACAAAGCATTTCACCAAGCCAAAGACCATGACGATACAAACTCACTTCACAATTAATGACCATTCCACTAAACTAAAACACACATAATTATAAACAGGAAACACACAGATTGCCGTTACTAATGAAGCTCGCAATCACACATATCAATAATAATATGGCTAGGAATGTGTGATGACCGCATCGCAATGCAAAGCGGGCATCAACAGCTATGCAATGTAGATATGTAGAGGTGTATGTGACAGATTGAATAGTAATAGTCGTTCCTATGTAATTAGTGCCTCGTTTCCGATTAATAATCACGTTGTATGTGGACCAATAATAATCATGAATTCAGCACATAATTCTAGACCCCGTAGAAACTTTTATTATTGTGTTTATGATTTTAATTTTGGTTGAAATTAATGTCTTTTATCACAATGTTTATATAATAATCCGCCAATTAGGAGACCGGCACTGTCTCTCCTTAACCCAGGCTAAATTCTAGCCTATCTAGGAGAACAGTATTTCACCCGTCTTTATTGTATAGTTGAACCTATAAATTGTATACCTACATTAAATTTTTGTAAACTTTGCAATCCCATTTTTGAAATAAACTATTATTGTTATTATTATTATTATTTTCGTCTGTCATCAAAAACAAAATCGGCCTTTAATGTTCCCACTACACAGACACAGGCCTCCTCTCTTCGAGAGGGAGTGGGCGGTAATCCACCACGCGGGCCCAGTGCGGGTTGGTAGATATCACATGTCTTCGAACTTTTGGTTCTAGGACATACCGGTTTCCTCACGATGTTTTCCTTTACTGTTTTGAGAGCATTGGGATGAAATAATTTACACAAAGTAAAGCGTCTGGGTACGAACCCACGACTTACAACTCGTCAGTCGGGGCCGTTACTACTGGGCCACCACTCAATCAAAAACAATACTTAGGCAGGTGGTAAAAATGTATGTAACCGCTATTTTGTTTTTAAATAACCGGTGAAAATTTTCAACACAACGAGTTTCAGAATCATGTACTTACTGAATCCATGGTTATAAGAGGTTGCGCGTCGACATCGCTGCCATCCTGTACGTGAGGCTTGTTATACAGCGTGTATTAGAAATGTGTGTCATATTTAAGGGTATAGACCATCAATCTGAACAACTTTCTCCGTGGGACCAACGTAGTAATCACAAAAATACAAAAATACTCAGCGGTCCCATACATTACGATGTTGGTCCCATGGAAAATTGTTTATTATAGTTTGATGGACTATACCCAAAAATATGACCACACATTTCGGAAACACGCTGTATAACAAGCCATACCAGTTTGACCATGACGTCTACGACGTCTCAGCGGCAATAAGTCCTAAGGCCTTTTGTACATGGCACGGTTTTTTTACGGTAGGTACTGCGTATAAACCGCACCATAGAAAAAACGTATCTGTTAACAAGCTTTCATAGTGGTCCGATACAACATTGACGACCCTGCCTACACACGACGAACAAACCGCAGTTTTTCATGGCCTGAAAAACGTGTGTGTACAAAGGGCCTAACCTACTGGACTTTCAGATCAAAGACGAAATTGGATAGCAATAGGTGCCTTAATTGTGTCGTCATAACTGGATAAGGTGACTGTGTAATTGAATAGGGTCTATAGTGAACCAGCTAACTACTGGCTGTCCAATAACTTATTATAGTACATATCAGATAGCTAATAGGTTTCTAAATGCTACATACATACCCCATGAAGGATTTATTCCGGCCGGTCATGTAGGTACTAAACTACGAAGTATCTATTTTTTTTTTTAATTACCTTTAGAACCATAATCATACAATTTTAAATCCTATTTTATACTTTTGTGTTTATGTACTTATTTTGATCCTGTCTCACTGATCCAACTTTACAGCACCGAGATCCGATTTCATAAACAAACACGCACAAGGGCTGATACTCGTACTCCGAAAAAAATATTTTTAGAGTAAACGCGTTGTATAGTGTACGAGCTCACGTCCTCAGCTGCCATATCTCGTCGCGTCATTATTTCGCCTTACGCTTTGACTCTTCAGTGTGGGGTTTTACTTCAAGGGCCGTCGTCATGACAACGCCAGATTTGGCGAAAATACGACGCACAGCATACAGATTATCCTGTGTTTTAGTGTAGGGAACACGCTCCAGGCATCCGGCCGGAACGCGAAACTTGTTCACTAGGTAAATAGTTTAAGTTTGCGAGGTTGTTGTTACACAATATTGCGTTATAAAGTCATTTTCGTGTAATGTCACCGGTGGAGTTGCCAACTTGATTTAGCGGCGCTCCGCAGCGGCGCCTCCGCCGTGCATGTTACCTACTTATCTGGCTGTATAAGTATGTTATTAGATACGTACTTGTTCTATAATCATTTTTCAAAGCTTCTCGTGTATTTTGATTTCTAAAGTTTTCAGAGATTAATTCTAACAGGAGTGATTGTGGTGTTCACTATTTCAGACGTATCGTAGAGCCACTAAGCCAAATAATTAATAAAAAGAGCAATTTCCTATCCCACCCATAAATAAGCAAGTCTCTAATAAAACATTTAACGTGAAAACAAAAGAAGACCGAAAAAATACGCAATTAATCGGGAGCGCCACAGCACTGCAATATGTGGGGCCATTAATTTAATTCAGTGTACGTGCGCCCGAGACACGGTTTTAACCTTAATTGAGATTTAAGAACAGCTCTGGGGTGTTTTTGTGTTTGGATGCAGCCTCCGGGCTCCGTCAAGACGCTCCCTCTAAGCCTCCGGTGTTCCTTCTCTTCAAGGTAAGATACGTAGGTATCCATTTTGGCCTTTTATAATTCAGTTGTTTGCACGCCGCGGCACTTTTAGCTTGCCTAATTAAATGTTAAGTGACTTATTGTGAATGCGTATTTCGGAGGGAAATCGCTTTGTAATCTTGTCTTTTTTGGAATTGGAATGCTTTGGTGTGTTTATGAAGGAGGGGTGTAAAAATATTTGGGAGGCTGTCAAGCAATCTTTGGATTACTACGGTTTTCTTAGTGTTACCCTGCCTACCGCATGATTAATATAAAACACATATAATTTTTTTTATATATTATTCTATTATTATGTCCTAGTTGGTCAGATAAGCAGTCGCTCTATTTAAAATACTCATTTAGCCGCATCCCTTTACACTGGAAGCCGACCCTAACATAGTTGGGAAAAGCCTAGGCAGATTAATTGATGTACTAGTTGTAGCTTATCTCAGTTCTCTCAGCTCAAAATGGGGAAATTCTGATGTTTCAGAATTTCACCTATTTCCGCAAATTCCTCTTATTTATATTGTATTACCAGGAACAGTAGGAAAATGCCGGCAGTATATTCCTTAATGGGGCTCTTTACAACAGATGTACAAAAAAGAAAACATTTTTATCCATTTTCAAGCTTATTCATCCCCCGAAGCAGTGTTCTCATTCCGGCAACTTCATCAGAACAACGTTCCAGCAAAATTCAACGCCGAACATTTTCATAATTATTAATTAAACATAATTTGAACTACACGAAAACCGAATATAGATGCATTAATACCATAATGCCCGCTTAAAAGGTTTTTGTAAAATAAACCTAATATTTTATTCTCAAAGTTAAGCAGATGCAAGACGGTTAATACCTTTACAACATCATACAAAATTTGTTGTATCTAATTCGAGGCTTATCTTGCCATCTGTAATCTCGCCCCCGTTGCCTACTGCGGAGGAGATACCTCAAATACCTCCCGCACCCTCTCTCCGCACCCCTGTCCCGCGCCTTCCCTCTAGCACCCTTCAGTCCTTGAGTTCTTAGCCGAAGTTCATAATACCCTATTAGTAGCGCACACGACCGACAAACATACTGTGTCTAGTTGACTTACTCCGCGTTAATTTTTGATCGCTGAGTTGCTATTGATTTGTGAGGTAAAGTTATTTATGTTGTGTTCGTTACAGATCGAAGAGAATAAAATTGAGTAGGTTAGTATTACACGAATGGTACTTCGAAAAGCATTTATGCTCTTTATTTTTAAGCCAATGTCAAAGTTTGGCATGAAAAGACTAAGATCGCATTTACTCGATTTCAAGCCATGCACACAAATAAAAAAGAAAAGAAAAATAGGTTTGTTCCTCACAGAAACATATGCATCTAAAAAGGACAAAAGTCGAAATTGCGATAACTCTATGTCCCAAAAATCATGATGTTGTAAACGTCTTATCTCATTGACAGATCCCCCAAAAAATATATCAAGACAGAACAGAATAAATAGGTAAGTAACATTATCTCCCTGTGGGGGCAGTTCACCGGACCGAGTAATAAATCTGTTGACAATCTTTAATTCGCTCGCCTCGTCGCTCAGCTCGTCAGATAGACATCTTTTCATAAAAATGAAATCTTCTTTTTAAGAATAAACAACCCTCATTTGTTTTTTGTTTAATGTTGGTACTTCGGTATTATTAAAATGTTACCTAATTATCACCAGACTTTGGGGAGATTATGGAATTTTATTTGAAAAGTCCCGGTTTATTTGAAGCTTTAGAAGTTATTGTGCTAATGTTCCTCATAATGATATTTCAATTTGACTTCATTGCACGTTAACATCATGTTAAAAATACAGTTTGCATTTTTTAATTTAAAAACACAACATGCATTAAAGCCTCATTTAACTACAGAACACGTGAGCACTGAGCATGCAGCAAACGTTCAACTATCTGTTAACCGGCAACTAGGCTAAATAATGCCATATAAAACGCAGGCTGCAGTAAAATACACGTGGTGCCGTGACGACAGCTCGTTCATGACTGGCCGCGTCCGGTGTAAATTGTAGCTTGCGCCTATGAGGGTAGTCGGACAAAACCCGAATTACAGCCAAATGGGACGCTGTAATTTGTACATTGCCGGTGAGACTCGACTGAGAGAAATTGCTCTTTGTGCTATGTAGGCCAGATCTCAGGTCATTAGTGGCCGTTCTTGTACTTGTGTATTGTTGGTTTAGTTTGTTTATTGGATTGGAGTGGATTTTTTATAGATGGCCCAGCACCTAAATGGTTTATTTAAAATCGTTTATAACGTGTAATATAAACTCTACCATTAAGATTCTAATTGACTACTCCAATACAGCTGTCATAAAAATCGTTTTCAAATAAATACAAGGCCCAACTTGAAAACAAATGCGACAGCAAAAATCAGACCACAATAACTCCTCATTACAGCAACCAGCCACACTTATAATTATAACAGTGCAGAACAACGAAAGGCAGAGAAACAGCACGTATTATTTAGCACAGCATGTGCGTCGGATGCTGCAATAGAAATGAAAACCGAATCACAAAGGGCAGTGCCCATTAGCCGGATATAGCAGCTTAGCGGCACAATGGGGCTTTGGCCTGACCACGTGAACGCTGGCCCATCGGCATGTAACGCCATCTATCGGCTGTATGTGTATATCTATTCGCAAAATTTCAGCTTTGCTAGGATTACAAATTCGTAGTGTGTATGATGAGTGGGAAATGGTGTAGTGCTTTAAAATACTTTTTGAATCAAGCTGCAAAATTAACTATGTCCTTAATTATTGTTTATAAAACCTTTATGCATAGGACGATAACCGATGTGTTGGTACATATGTATACATATTATTTTACGGTAGCGAGAAATTTCATAATTTTGTTAAAAATTAAAAGTGCTTTTTCGCTTCAATCAACCGAATGCACTTTAGCAGACTATCGGAAAATTGCGCTCAAAATACACAGGAATTACCTACTCCACTTTAATGCATCAACCTGCGATAAATATGAAGTGGTGAACGTGATACGTGATGAATGCGCTCGAAAACGTTAAGAAAAATCGAAAACACAATTACGACGAAACTTTCAATTGAATCCAACAAAAGTCAAGTCGAGCACTTTAATAGTAAACGTTCAAGTTTGGTAAATTTAATAATTTACCAGCAAAGTCCTTAGGGTGCCACATGGAAACTAAATAATGTCTTAAAATGTGAAAGTTTTTGAGCAGAGCATAAGTCCCTGTAGAACGTGCGGAACGAAGAGGGTGCAACTAGTTCGTCGGAAGTTATTCCGTGGTATGGCATCCCTTGAGCTCTTATAAACAACAGTTGCACAGAGCACGTCACGATCAGAAAGGATGCCCAATTTTATTTGAAGTTATTTTTATTTTTTTACTGCTTGTTTTTACTCTCGTTTAAAAGTTACTTCATACACAGCCATTTCAACGATGACAGCACTTAATACGATTAAATTAGTTATGTATCACCGACGACTGCAATTCCAAAGGGTATTAGCATGATATGCATTTGCACTTTGTTTAAATTAATCACATATTTTAAACCCCACTTAACTATTAAATGAAATCCCATTTTACTATAAAATAAACGTCAAGTTTAGGAGAAGCTACTTTAAAGGCAACTAAGCCACTGCATATTAAATTCGAAAAACAAATATGGCGGAGTTTGCATTGCTCTGTGAGGCACATGTCTGCTTATGTGGGTTGACGTATTTATTATTTATTTGGGAATTCTCGGGGCTCCGGCGCCCGTCGACCGTCGGATCCGCCAAGTCAGAATTATGGAAAAATAACTCATCTCCGACGACATATTGACTTCGCCCACAGACGGGGAAATAGAGGCACGCATCCTTTCGGGAATTGCATCGATACTTGACGATACTGTTGTGTTCGGCGCTTTTCGTTTTTAGCTTATTGGTGTGCCGGTATTGGTGGAACGTGACGTACTGACTTTGCATAAAATATGAACGTTGAAAGTGAGATAATATTGAATGCAAACGTTACAAATAACAATTTATAACTTCAGTTTCTTGTAGTTTCAGATCGAATAGGTTGGTGCAATATTCGAAATTCGAAAATTTGTAACCTAATTCAAAATGCAGATACCTAACTGGTGCACATTTCGGAACGTCTGTCTATGTCATGTTTAGTTTGATTCCGATTGGTAATATTTTCACAAGTTACAAAAAATATGAAACTAGAAATTAGGCTACATTAAAAATTAAGTTCGTATCTAATCTGTCTAACCTTTTCCCAACTATGTTATGGGGCGGCTTCCAGTCTAACCACTATTTTACATGGAGCGACTGCCTATCTGACCTCCACAACCCAGTTACTGAGTTACTGGGTAACACGATACCCCTTAATAAGACTGGTTGCCAGACTTTCGGGCTTCTGACGACCCGTAACGACTGTCAAAGATCCAAGAATAACAGCCGGGACCAACGACTAAGTCCGTCTTTAATGAACACCAAAATCCGCACCACAACCGCATTTTCGAAGATTTGGAGAGAAAAAAGTAATCAGACCAAATCGTACGATACAGTCTCTAACAAAAGGGTACGATACAGACAAAACCACTGTTTATTATCCTCGCTCATAAGAACGGCTACTTTCAGCGAAACGCTACCGATTTCAATAACAGAAGAGTTCATTGAATAGAGTTACCTCATAACATTTTTATTGTACAATAAGAGTTTTTCCGTCGACAGGGGAACGTAAACGGCCTGATATTGCTTATATCGGTAGATTGGGGTGACGCTACATAAGAAGATGAGTGAGAAATGAGAGAGCGAAACGAGGTTTTCATTCCCAATTTGTTTCTGCTATAGAAGTTTTAATGGGAAAGAGTCGAGCGAGGAATCGTTAAGCCGACATTGGAATATTGTGTTTTCGATTGTCTAGTGCTCTGAGCGACCGCAACCACGGCTGCGACTCGTTTAGAAACTCCGATCTTGAGCTCCTTCGAGGAATTTAGGTACTTGTACCTGAAATATATTTGTATTGGGTGGTTACATAATAAAGACATACGAGTTCGTTAGAGGCCTTTGTTATGACATATTTATATCTTATAAAGGTATACTATATTAATAAAAAGGCTGAAGAGTTTGTTTATTTGACCGCGCTCATCTCCGGAACAAAAAGTCGGATATGATTTTTTTTTTTTGGATATGATAGCCCAATTCTTACTAAGAAGACTATTTAAAATCAGCTTACGAAATCGCAGGCAGAAGCTAGTTGGAGAATAGGACAGGGGTTGCATTTCGATACAAAAGGAGGTTTGGGTTGTAGCACATTATATACCCGCCAGTATTTTAAGCTAGCCGTCTAAGTTCATTAACGTAAATCTCTACGAAGTTCAACTACCTATAATTTTAATTAGCCAGGCCAGTGACTAACCAAATAAACTCAAGCTAACTACCAAACCGAAAATACGTTAAAAACTTTCAAACGCTCACAAACAACTCATTAACCATTTAATCTTTAATTCCGTCTACAAAGTGTTGCCATAAACGTCCCCTAAAAATGGCGAATAAAGTTTTATTCTTAAGATTAGAGGGTATATCTGGCAGTTAAAGAGATAAACAGAGTCTGTTAGGTGGATACAGCCTGTAAACTATTTTCCATGTCAGCGAAAGTGCGCGTTTATGTAGGTACAGCAAGTTTATGGGACCGCGGATCTCTCGCTATAAAGTGAACAGCTCAGGTGATAAACTGAACTCCGCGGCTAGTAAATTCAAGCTGCATTTTAACGAGAATCTCTCGCTTTTGAATTATTTCACGCCGTTTAAACAAGCTGTGAGTGCAGATTGTGAGCTTTATTGCTTTGTTTATTTATTTTATTTATGTGCAGATAACTTATGTTTGTGTTTTTATGATGGATTTTGCAAAAAAAACCGGTGATCCGAGTATGAAATTGGTAGTTGAAAATATGAATTTGAAGGTAATCGGTTACACGCAGATTATATCAATTACGGAAGCTAAACATCTCATGGGAAAAAAAACAATATTCTAACAATCTGTTAGTGATGTTCGATGATAGTGAATTATTCAACTTTCAATAAATATGCATGTTAAATTTTAGTGGATTTTAGAGAGTTCCATCTTACCAGACTTCAGAGAATAATAAATAATTGTAATGAGATTAATAAACTATGACATAAAAATTTTGAAATCAACTAGACTAAATTGACAAAACGGCACCTGCCACACTTAATGATAAATGATAAATGATTTTTATTTTGTAAGTAGGTTTGCACAAACACTTTTCACGTCAATCATATTTTTTATAAAACTAGATGAGGTCGGCGTTTCCTATCTGACTACTCTGAGAAGAAAGGCCGAAACAAACTCAGAGGTGACAGTCTCTTTTAAAGTCCAGACATAATCTTAGTCAAGTTATGAAGACCATGTAGATCGATGTCTGAGTTGGTCTTTTGAGGAAAGAACCACACAGATTGAGAGGACCTGTCCAGTCAGTGCACGCATTTGTCAGAAATCGTGCAGCTCAACTCAAAACTTAAGGAGCTCAACGAACGTACAATACCAAAGAAAGGACATTTGGGTAGGCCACATAAATTACTCAAACTGCCAGACCTAGAAAAAAAAACTAACAGAACAGAGAGAATAATAAAAATTAAACAAAAAAATGATAATAAAATGACCCACATTGTCTTCACATGCACAATAATTAAAATAATATAATACTTTACAAAGTAAGCAAATGTCAATGTTTATATAAAATTCATTAATTAATGTCAACGTGTATATATTAACATTCAAAATGTAAAAATTGGAAGCAACTCAATCCCAAGCCTTTTTGTCCTCAATATAATCCTTAACAGTATAAAAGGCTTTCTGGCACAACTTACGTTTAATGAATGATTTGAATTTATTAAGGCTTAGATCTTGAACGTGGCTTGGTAGTTTATTATAAAAGCGTATACATTGGCATCTGAACGAGCCACCTATTTTCTTGAACCTTGTTGTAGGTACAACAAATTTGTGTTTGTTCCTCGTATTTATATTATGGATATCACTGTATTTTTCAAACAATTTTATATTTTTATGGGCATATAAAAGATTTTCATAAATATACTGAGAAAATATATATACTTATATATAACATACTTAGAATAAATCCATAGGTTCTCACCCTCTCCGCAGTGATCATCAAGAAAATAAAGCCTAGGTCACAAATGATCGATATGTCGAGAGAAGCATGTTATTGCTCGTCGCAGATTGTCTGTTCGCCTCTCGGCTTCCCACCGGCGGACTATTTCCGTTTGCCTGGACTCCATTTCCCTTCTCCTCGATACGGTGTGCCCTTGGCTTTGTATTGCCTACAGCCAGATTGTAGGGAACTGTGTGATGACGAATTGTGATGAAATGTAATGACGTAGTGGGTAATTTTATAATAGGAGTACGACAATTATGTGAGATCTCTTTGTATTTTATGGAATCCTAGTACTTTGAACCAGACGAATTTCTAGCTAAACTCTTTAATTATTATGCATTCTATACTAGAAAAATGAGAATTTTTTTTTTTATTTACATGAAATAGTTGGAAACATTTAACAAGCATCCCATTTACTCAGATAGAATCAGCAGAGGTCGTCACTATACAATCATAATGACATTTCTTGACCCTGTTTTTATTATACTGAATAGAGGAGAAATATAACAAAAATAAGAACGATATGCAACGTATACTTAGGTACAACCCAACCTTTGGGGAGGAACGGACGGCCCCAAACTATTGCACAATGTAAGGATACATAGCGAAACTGATCTCAAGGCTGTTGACTTTGTTTTCGAGTAGTCCACGTTACATTGTGAGGAGGGACCGTGAGGCATAGTTTACCCCACTTGAAAAAAATGAATGACCGAAATACAAGCCGGATTGGAGGAACATTCTTCATGTTTAAGAGGCTTTAGTTTACCGAGGGTAGTTTATTATTATTTTTATTTTGAGTAATTGGGTAGGGTACCTTTTTTGTAGAGCTACTTATATTTTTATATTGTGTTTAGATGTTTTAAGTGTGTTCAGCCATCGTTCCGTAGTTTTAGTTCGAAATTATGTAGGTATGTCAAATTTTTGGTTATAGAGCTAGTTTATATGGAATTTGTACTACTTTATGTTGAATAAGTACCTGTGGTTGTGTTGTAGGTTGCTGACATATTATAGTCCTCCAAACCATGTTCTGGCCATAGCAGCCAATCTCAACGGAGACTAGCCTTCGGTGCGGGAAATATATAATAGGCGGCAAGCATCCCCGAAAAATCCAATGAAGCTTTGCCCTACCTGGAAATCGAAGCCAGGATCCCACGCTCAGCAGTCGTGCTTGCGACCCGGAGACCAGCGGGACATCTGAGACTTAAAAACATAACTGGTGAAATGTGGGTGTACTATACTTAAGTGCATTCTTTCTAACCCTTAGGGGAATACACTTGTAACCTTATGTTATAAGTAAAACCTTCTTTCTCGTTCATTCAATAAAAAGTGATGAAACCTTTAATCAAATTGAAAAGATTTTCTTCCCGACTAACGAAATTCATACAACCACAACCATCAATGTAAATTTATTTCAGACCTACGCATCAATTTCAGAAATAGTCTGGAACCTTCACAGACTCATTCTGAAAATTCTATCACAGAATTTATAAATCTATATAGATATGCATTAAGCTTGAAGTAGTAAATAAAAACCACTCGTCGTGGCATGAGTCGGTCGATCGTTATAAATATATTTTTTGTCATACTTAATAATTTAAGACGTGCCTAGATATTTGAGAGGTAGACTAAATATTTGTCTTTATGGAGTTACCGCATGATGTTAGTAATTTTAGAAAAGCGTGGTATATTATCAAATTAGTTTCCAAAGCCCTCTTTCATTATAAGCAGTTTAATAGAAACCCGAGTTATTATTATATTAATCCAATTATAAAATAAATGAAATCTAATCGAATAGAGTAAGCCTTTGTCCCAGCATTGGGAACATTATAGGATGATGATGATGATAGGTAAATTATGAATAGGTAATTATGTCTACCAATGATTAGATTGGAGAAATGACACAATTTACGGTGAAAGCCAAACAATATCGATTTATTGATAACAGCCGATGACGCATCCAGTAGGTACCTACCATAAAAACGAGTAGATACATTCTTATCTCAAAACGCGATAGCTAATGCAATTTTGACAACATCCGTAAGGTTCGACAGATTGTAAAGAAGACTAAACAGGCTAATAATTTATACGTGAAAACTGCTTGTTGAGCTCTAGGAGCTCCCCAACGAACGTCCACGGATACGTTTGAAGCAATGATCCAGACTATCTGTAAATGCCTATGACTGTTCACCACAAGTGAATTTGATGCCGCCCTCTGGATAGTAATTCGTTTGGTGGACCTTCACCACGTCAGTTTGGCATTTATTGTGATCTTAAGACCTAAAGACAAAAATCTTCAACCAGTCAATCATGTCTGAGACCGTACCCGTGTCTTTTAATGAGTTAAGAAACTGTGCCTTGAATGACTGAAAGACATTTGTAATGAGATTATTTGGAGAAGTCACCAACCTCAAACCTTTTAAGGTTTAGTAGGACGGAGTGGCAGTAGACGATTGATCTGCAGAAGACACGACAGATTTTTTGAACAGACAAGTCTTTCATCGTGTTCGCTAATCACCATGCTTGGGCTGCTAAATTTGAAGGTTGAGAACCAATTCTCATCATTTTAATTCTCAAACCGCTGCATAGAGTAGATACAGTATGACAGCTGTGGTACATGGATTGTGGCGCAGCCAAGAAGACATGTGGATTTTATTATTGAATTTTAGTCCAAAAATCCGAAATCGGTGTAAATGTGGATATATGCATAGATTTTATATCAGTTGTTTTAAAAAGGCGCGTCTATTAGAACGTCGCGTCGTATCTTTGCATTGAAAGAACCAAGACCCACAAAACAGGTGACAATAAAATTGTTGCGCGCAACCCGAAACCGACAGAACAACACAACGACTAATTTATTGCTCTCAGTAAGTAGGTGAGTACCAACATATCGCGTCTCAACTCAAACACGCACTCCACGTAAGTGAATAAATGGGTAATTCGACACCGACTACCGATATTTCTTGGGAGCAGCAAGAACTTGGAGAACTCACCCTTAGTTGTATAAAGTCGATCAATCATCGCCGGCCGTACCCGACCGATCATTGCCTGAACTCTTTCATTTATCTAATGAGTTCCGAATGCCCACACCCCTGTTTGTCGGGTGGGGTCGCACTTCGACACGTCCTGATGAATTAATCGGGTGGAAACGAGTATGAACGTCCCAATAATGTTATGTAGTTACTTTATTGAGGATGCGGATAAGTAGGTTGTTGAGACTTCATGATCGAATATTGTTGTTTAGTTTGCAATTTTTGGGGCTGCAAGGTCATCGAAGGTTAAATGTGCGTAAATGGCAAATATTTAATTTTGCTTCTTTGTGTAACATTATTGTAAGCTGATAATTTGAATTACCGACATTTTTCCAAAAATCAACTAAGCACAATCAGACCTCTCAAACTCTTCTGTTCTGGCCACACCCACGTTCTCCTTCAGGAGTTACATTTTAATATTAATAATTTAATATTGTAAGTGGGTACCTATCCCTATTTCTCTCTGTACATTTAAGAGCTTTAGACTCAGTTTCTATAATTAGCTTATAAACTCAATACCTATCTGCGCTTACGCAACTTATACCTACTTAAATGTGAACTTCTAATTCATTTACTAGACGCAGTTCAACTAAATGAACCTTTATTTCTAAATATTGAACTTGAATTATCTTCAACATAATTCTTATGTGATTGTATTTGTATGTCCATTCTGTCTACCAAAGAGCAGCCAGTACAGAGGTAGAGAACAGAAACAAGTCGAGCTTCAGAGGAATTTAAGTAGGTACGATTTTTATGGACAATAAAATACGAAAACTTCAGTATCTCCATTTATTAAAGGTAGCTAAGACAAAAAATAAAAACAAGATTCGTGAGCAGCGGGCACAAAGTGCAACCGTCGGTTGTAAGCTTTCTGTCAGACTTAATGTTGGATTCCAGCTTAACCAGATCTGAAACGCGCTGGCCTTAATCCACTTAAAATAACAACAGGGCTAATGCTCCCCGCAAAACCCCGGCGTTTCTTATTGTCTTGTGTCTCTGGGATTTTGTGCCAATTTATAACAAGTTGTACTCCCAGGGCAGGCCAAGAATATTGCTGCAGTTGTTGTAGGTACATTTGGGGATTTACTTTTGGTAATAATTTAAAAGTAAATGGCGCTGTAAATATTTTAGTTGGAATTATAAATGTCTAAGTATTAATAGGGTTACTATGCCGCAGTCCATAATTAAACACGAAAGTCACCTTCTCTACCTATATATAACTACCACCTTTATATGTATATCTTCTCTATCTAACATATGGCAAATAATTTTATTGAATGTTCTGTGTCCTGTAATGTTAATTAGATACTTTGCAGATCTAGTTTTGTATACAGTCGAGTATTTTATAACTGAAGAGACAGCTGTGCTGCTGAGGAGTTTGTTGCGCCACTTCTTCTCCCCAGCGAAAGCACTAGGAAGTGGTGAAGGGCGGGCGTTTTGGGGGACTGTCTTATGTAATTTTGACGTTCGAAAAGTGCTGATTCTCAGCCTAGTTTGAATAAATGACTTTTGATTTTGATTTTTATCTTCATATATTTTTCTATTTTATAAACCAACTTGTATATCGATTAATTATTCAAAATAATTTGAAGGTTAGGCAGATAACTCTCCAAAATCCCCTTTACAAAAGTTTTATTAAACGCGGTGTTTAACGAATACGATGTACTCGTACGTTTGAAATTTGGAGGGAAATTAGTTTTGAGCAGTTCCGAGTTGGCAAGTTGTTGATATCCCTCGGGTGCCAGGCGTTTTAGAGCAACGCTACGTCCTGCTTCAACCCATTCAAATTCGGCGCTAAAGTTTAAAGTCTAATTGAACTTTAACTTGTCATGCGATATACATCAAACGTGAAAAATCGATGTCTGGTGGCTGCATGCTCGCGTTAATTACTTTAATATCAGTAACAAAGGCATTCTGCGGCGCCGACAAAAAGGCGCGCGTGTGAGTTGTTATGAGCGATCGCTACAACCGTCCAACTTCGCCGACCGGTGTTCATTAGAACTTAGACTTGTATGAATTTTCACCAACTTTCCGACGTAATGAACACTAAAAGGAGGCAAGTTTGAACGCTTCAAATTTTAATACTGCTCTGCACGGTTCGCCGCGGAAAAGGTTTAATACTAAATTGGCCGTATGGAATTCATAGGTACCGCCAGACTTAGAAATCCAATATCCTCTGTAACTTGCTTAAAATGAACTCTGCCTCCTGTTTGCCTTGCTTTGAAATTGTCTTTGTGATACTTCGATATGTGTTTGTGAGAATTTAACCACGAACTCAAGTTTTGGTGGAAAATAATTAAACGAGCGGACTTAGAACGTTCTGCAAAGTACCCGACCATGTCTTTGTAGATAAAACGTACATATTTAATGAGTCTGGCGGGTTTAGCAGAAGTATAATTAGCTTCTAAGATATTTTGGGGCTATTTTTGGCGTTGATGAAGGCTAGATATGAGTAACTTCAAAACCGATTAACTAAATTGTACAATCCATTGGTATGTTTTACAAAACAAAATAATTATTTAGACTATCAGGTATTACTTCAATAAACCCTTGATACATACTTAGTAGACTAAATAATAACAGGGACCCGTGGCTAAATAATAACAGCCGCACAGGTCGACCGATCAGGTTAAGCTACGCTTGCCGCGGTTGGTCTGTGGATGGGTGACCATCTTTACATATCGAGACCCCTCCGTGCCTCGGAAAGCACGTTAAGCCGTTGGTCCCGGCTGCCATTCGTGGATCTTTGACAGTCGTTACGGGTAGTCAGAAGCCCGAAAGCCTGACAACCAGTCTTACCAAGGGGTATCGTATTACCCAGTAACTGGGTTGTGGAGGTCAGATAGGCAGTCGCTCCATGTAAAATACTGGTATTCAGCTGCATCCGGTTAGACTGGAAGCCGACCCCAACATAGTTGGGAAAAGGCTAGGCAGATGATGATGACATACTTAGTAGACTTTTATAACTTAGAAGCTTAAGAGTTATGAATATGCTGGCGTATTCTGTTACAATTTTGAACGCATAAATAACTGGTGAAGTGTCAATGCCTTTTTCAATAGGTATATAAAATAAAATAACAACATTTTAGGATTTTTCTATAATGTAATAAGTTACTTAGTATTTCAAATTAAATATTTTAACTTTTCAATTGATGAATCCTCGCACCAATATTTGTCGCCGCAGCGCCCGTGTATCGAAACTTTCTTAAGTTTTCTCGCTATATGGCCGATAGATGGCATTAGCGGCAGTTCTTTTCCCGCGGTCGTTCGGTGACGTTGCGGGCGCTCATCACTCCGCCTTTTGAAAATTCCTTTTTGGTGAAACCTTGATGATACTCGTAAAATAAATGGACCTGCATCTGTGCTTCATTGAGAACTAATAGTGCAGTGTTGATTTTTGGAGTTTTAACCATTCCACCAGTGGATATTTAAGAAGGTTTTGTACCGGCCGGCAACCTATACCTACAAGCCATCACGCGCGTATGAACGCCCTCTCCCTGGGTCTTAGTGGGATCTCTGGATTGCCAAGGTACGTGGGCATGTTTTGCTGCTAATAATTCTTTGGTATTGGTTTCTCGAGGATTCATCAATAGGGAAATTGGTTTTATTTTTGAGGTCCGCCATTACACTTTTAACATAGGTTCTTAATTTAAACTTTTCTAACATCCTTCACATTCACTCACTTTTTATAGCTTTGCTTAGAGTATATGACTCAAATTAATATCTATCTATTTTAAACAGCTTATTTTTATGAATAGGTACAGAAGTAGGTCTAAGTTGTTTTTAGATTCCTGATGAGGATCTATTTACACAATACAGAATTAATGAAGAAAATTTGAATTCAACTCTTTTCGGTTCCAACCCAATAAATATTAAATATCAGTCTGCGAAACCCTTTGAAGTGCCACTATAGCGAAAGGGTCGACTACTAACCTATTGTAACTTCTCGAATTAAATTCCGAAGCCAACCGAAATCGACGCCACTGTTTAAGTATAATAGTTACAGATGTATTTAGGAATGTGGCTGACGATTAGTTCAAAATTAAGATTAAATGATAAACTATAATATTGAGCCAATGTCATAAATATAATTATGGTTTTGCTTTACTTGACATAAGTCCCATTCGGGAGCCACTGAATTCTTAATGGTGCCCAAATGGGACAAACGACAGTCACACATACAGACAGACAGACAGTGGGTTTCGAGAGTTTTTCTTTAGATACATAACATTAAAAAAGGTTAATAACAACATAAAACATACTCATACTAAAAAGTGCCCCAATAAAATGCAAACTAAAACAGGATTTTGCTTCATGGTAAAAATGAAAATCTGTTGTTCATTGCATTTTTTACGAAATTATAAAAAATACGTGTTTAGGCACGGCTAAATGTTTTTGCAGACTTTTTTATTTGGTCCTACCTTTTTAATTTAGATCTTTTACCTGATTGCCAATCTGGCAGCAATTGACAAGTAAAAAACCATGAAGAGTTTTTTCTTTGTGTCCTATTTGTTTTACTGACCTATTTACAGATATTCTAATGGTAAAAATTGCGCATTTACTTAATGCGAAACATATATTTATTGTAATATCAAAACCAGCTGCTAGTCTATAGAGTGCGTTTAATGAATCAAAAAATCGTCTTCTAATCATTGATTTCAAAATCAAATTAATAGGTCTCATTTCATAATGGACTCAAATAACGCAGTCACTTACTAACATGTAAAGCTGTACCTATTAAAATAAAGTTCAGCTTATTTAAAAATCAAATACCCACTTAACTTAAACTTAGATGTCAAAAGACTATCGGAACCCCAACTTAATTTTTTTAGTAAGTAACTAAGAAACGATGAAACATTATAAATATAACAGTAATAGTAACAGCCGCACAGGTCGATCGATCAGGTTAAGCTACGCTTGCCGATGTTGGTCTGTGGATGGGTGACCATCTTTACATACCGTGACCCCTCCGTGCCTCGGAAAGCACGTTAAGCACGTTAAGCCGTTGCTCCCGGCTGTCATTCGTGGATCTTTGACAGTCGTTACGGGTATTCCGAAGCTCGAAAGTCTGACTACCACTCTTACCAAGGGGTGTCGTATTACCCAGTAACTGGGTTGTGGAGGTCAGATAGGCAGTCGCTACATGTAAAATACTGGTGTTCAGCTGCATCCAGTTAGACTGGAAGCCAACCCCAACATAATTGGGAAAAGGCTAGGCTGATGATGAGTTTATTAGTTAAAAATCAATTTTTTGGTTCAAACTGATGAAATAATGAATCATTTGGATATTCTTCAATCACTCGTTTTTAAAAACCCGGCTATGATAAATTTTAGCACAGTTTAAATCCATTTTAGTTATACCTACCCAACAAAACAATTCAAGATGCTTTTTTAATTTGCGTTTATGTCCCTAATCTATTAAATATGAAGTCGTAATATTTATCTACCGTACTAAAAAAATCCTTTTCAAAACTTAAAAGATTACTTCAAAAAATTAAAGCAGTCTACCATTTTAAAAGAGCGTTACATGGTACTTTTTGAAAAAAGAGTTAAAATGAGAATAAAAACCCAAAAACTATCGTAAGTATACCTGACGCTCAAAGGTAGGCAGTTTATAACCATAATAACAAACTTAAAGCAGAATTCTTTTCTCAAAATATCAATTATAATACGACAAATCCCCTTAAAAGAAATAAAACGGCCAACAGCCGATATTTTTCATATCAATGCCAAAAATTAACCCTGTATTAATTCGGGTACATCAAAATAGCATCCACGGGTCTGCATCTACATCCACAGTTCCACACCCTAAGTTCTCAACCTGCTGCCATTATTTTATTTACCATGGATTCAAAAAGAGAAAACCACCCACCACCATACCATGAGTTCAAAAAGTAGAAAACTAGTTTTTAACGCAAAAACCATCTTATTTTTCATGAAAAGATTGAAATCATGAATTACTCGTATTTAATTGCCAAAGTAACCATTTAACACGAAAAAAGAGAATGTAAAACGTCCAATACCAACAATTAATGACTAGAATAAATTGATTACATTAAAACATAAAATAAGTGGTAACGGCCGCGACCTTAGGTCGTAGGTTTAAAGTTTGAACCCAGGCGCTTTACTTCGAATAAATTATTTCATAAGCAATGCTCTCAAAACGGTGAAAGAAAACATCGTGAGGAAACCGGCATGTCCTAGAACCAAAAATTCGAAGACATTTGACATCTACTAACCCGCACTGGGCCCTCGTAGTAAATTACGGCCCATTCCCTTTCGAGAAGGCGTGTGTCCCAGCAGTGGGAACATAGGCTGATTTTGCTATGCTATACTAAAATGTACATCCACATCCTAGGCAGTCAGCCTACTGCCACTTTTAACTGGCTAATATTTCACCACGGCTTAAACTGTTCTAATATACCTACCTACTTTACTTGGTTCTGAACTTGGAACTGAAGAAGCTTAGAATTTTAGAAACCTACACAACGCCTAACTGTCAAATTTTTCATTAAAAAAGACCGATATAATGAACTACTTGTACTTCTTCGCAAAATATCCTAAAATTTTTAGCTAAAACTGCCTAAAACGTACATACAATGCACGTAATGTGAGCATGTGGGTGTTGTTTGTAATGTTTTGCGCAAAGCACCCGCATAGTACACATGGTGCCCTTATCGCGACGATACGCGGCTCGACTGCTTAATGAGAACGATCGATACACAGCACAGTTCTTATCAACACTCCAAACTTTAGTTATGAAAGTAACTAGTGTCCCCTCTGTTTGTCCCGTTATGCCTCTATCTGATAGTCGACGTAATTGGTATAACCCTGTATGAAACTTTGAGCTGAGGCGTATATTGTTTTTTTCGTCTTATGCAGCTGCTGGATAAAGAGTCAATTTGGCACAGCCAGAAAAGGGGATACTTTTCTGGCTGTGCCAAATTGACTTATATTTTTTCAAACTCTTGGTTTTGATAACCCTTCGATTATTTACGAGTAACAGGTTTACTCCTTTATGATACTGTGTAGAAAAGTTTAATAAAAGCACTTTTGGGGACTTAAGACAGATTGACTTAGGTTTCGAATCAGTAAAATTACCAACTCTTTATTAACGTAAGTTGAAATTTTTAGCTCCATTGTCAAAAAACTGGGAATTTTCGCATGATATTGAAATTGTTAAGCCAAAACTAACTAACTAACGACAAGACTCAAAATTCACGATTTTAAAAGTATACCAGAAAAGATCCGTTTACTTTTATTTATTTTAAAGTTCCCAAAACTACCTACGTAAGGACCTAGTTCTTTGTGACATTTGAAAAACCTAACTTACAAATATTACCCCCCATACCAAGCGTTTTTTTTTATTAATTTCAGTTTCAAGCAAAACCAACTTAGAAAAAACGAATAAAACTTAAAAACGAATAAAACGTAATTTAAAACGTCAAAACACAAATTTTAAAGACTTACTCATAGCCTATTTTTGAGTTTATAAAAGAAATTTTGAAATTATAATTTTATAAAAGTTTTTCTGCCGCTGTTTCGTTTGAAAATCGTCTGTTTTTAAGAGTCACGACTAAACTATTTGAATAAACCCGATAAAATACGTGAACAATTTCCAGAGTTCGATATAGTTGACTTTTATTTACATAGTTTGAATTATTTTTGCTCATAAATTCAGTTTGTTCTTATTTTTGTACCCAGTAAATTTTTTTTAGAGTCCGATCTTATATCTTTTTCAGTGAAAAGCCTACGAAAACGAAAATCTTAGAGCGAATTAACAATTTTTCCCTTTTAAACCATTAGAATTTGTTTAATGAAGACCAAAAACGCATATGATAATGTTTTCTCTAGTCTAAAGACTTAAAAAACAATAAAATTATTGTTTCCGTCATAAAATTTATTGTTTCCGTCATTTTAACTCCTAACAACTTCATAAAAATAAACGATACAATATTTAAACAAAGATACATCTGAATAATTACATGTTCCCTTTGGCTTGAAACACATAAAAATGAGTTCTAAAATCTTTTAAGCAGTTCCCCATTGTTTACCGAAATAATAACCCCAATTTAATAGAAAATACGTCAAGAAGTCGACAAAGAGCGTGAAATTTATTTTCCCCGGTTCATATTGCAGAAAAGTCATATTTTAGCGGAATTTTCGCCGAGAATGGCAAGAAATTTAATATTTTAAGTCCCTCGTTGGTAATTAGCGCTAAAGGCTGCTATCTGGGGTGTTTATTAGCAGTTAATAGAATTGCGGAACTCAGCAAGCGGCACAAGGCTTCGTTCCGCGCCCGCCGCCCGCCGCAACCTGTTGCCGACGGGACCGCCTTCCGCCCCATTCGAAACGGTGCTGTTCCTCTTACTATGCTACTTTTATTTCAAAGTCTCCAACTCCCGGCAGCATCTGAAAATTCTTTACAAAATTTTACTTACCTTCGACGAGAAGAACCCGATGACCCCGTTTTCTTTTTCATTTAAAACACAAAATTAATGAACTACAAAAAAACAATCGAATGGATGTTTAAAGTCTCTTAAAGTTTTTTTAAATTATTTTTTTAAAACCAACTCATAAATCTAAAAACACTACAAATTAATCGTCAATTAGAAATCAAATGCAGAATGTGAAAAGAAACGAATTAATAAAAAAAATTGAATTGAGCGCGAGCGGCGGCAGAGTAAGTTCGAGTTAGAGTCGAGAGAGGTACTAGGAGGACAGGGTACTAGGAGAGGTGCCAGAGCAAAGCGCGGTGCCGCCGCCGCGGCTGACTACAGAGTGGTAGCGGGCTGTACGGCCACGGGCCCCACCCCTAGCGCAGGCGCGTTTCAGGCGCTCCACCGCGCATGACCGACATCCTACCGAAAAGTGGAAAAGTGACTCCTCCAACGTAGATACACCATTATGTACTAAATAAATATTGTATCGTAATAGATGCCGATCCCAGTACATAATTTTGACCCAGTTGAAGATTTTTTATGCTGGATTTGGAACACATAATTTAAGGAAATCTGAATAGTGATATCTTAGGCCCAGTTGCGTTTCTCCGTCTTATATACTTCTAATGTACGCCCCGCATATACATAGGTAATTCACTCGTAGGAGCGATTAAAAAGCGACTCAGCGTTTTATAAAAATAAGGTTTAATATTAAATCTTTCCGTATTTCTTCTCGTTAGTGAGGACATTGAAAATTTCTCTGATGCCGCTAAAATATCCGTTTCTCAGAGAAGTTTCGTAACCTTTTGGCATTTGTTGGAACTTGGACATTATTTTGCTGTCTGATCCGAGGAACACTCGCATCTCGTAAGACAGAGGGATGCCGTTGTCGTACGCGAAGTCGACGCTGTGCCCGCAGTGCCTCATGCCCGTCGTGTCGAACACGCTCCTGTTCTCGAATAAGTGCACTCCTCCAGTTCTCTGGTTGACTCGCATGGCCACCTCACCCGCCACTTGGTGCAGCAGCGTCGTATTACGGTTGTTATCATTGGTGTATCCATATGGATAATGGATGGAATGGCCGTCACGTTTAATAGAAAGATACACTTTCGCATCTTTTTTATGCTTGTCGATAACGCTTTTGATGAAAATTGTCTCATTTTCTGAACCTGCTTTGGGGCCAGGGTAGATTGGTGAGAATCCGGAGTCGACCTTATCGCATTCACCCCATTGAGCGTCAAAGTTTCGTGTTAAATCTACACCGTAACTTAACTGGTCTTCTGAGGGTCTTAGATTCTTTTTCCATGCGACTTGACTCTACGTACAGAAAATAAATGTAATTCATTATGAACATAGCATTATCAGCCCCAATATTTCCACTGCTGGGACTCAGGCCTCTTCTCGGTGAGAGGGAATGGGCAGTAATCCACCACGCGGGCTAAGTGCGGCCGTGTAGATGTCACATGTCTTCGAATTTTTGGTTCTAGGACATTCCGGTTTCTTCACGATGTTTTCCTTCACCGTTTTGAGAAATAATTACAAGTTCGTTTCCGGATGACAGCGATGCGGACGAGTACTTCGACGCCTAAGTGTCCTTTGTTTTTGTATTTATTTGTATAGTAAGTCATTTACTCTAGTATAAATAGTTAGTTGCATTTTCTCTAAATAAATCTTTGCGGCTGTTTGTCTTACGTAATAATATCGACCAATGAGCAGAGAATGAAATCAAATCCTTGAAAAGTAAATAATGTTTGATAGAACAACATACATATCTGGAGTACTCCTGTCCGTCAGGGTTGGTGCAGGGCAGCACCACCCACGTGACGCGGCGCAGCATATTTTCATACTCCTCGCAGGCCACCAGCTGTTCCACCAGGTACAAGGCCAGCCCCACAGTCTCCGTGCCGCCCTGCTGGCCTGCCTCTATAATGATGACCGGCTTTGGTGGTGGCTTCTCGGTCGGCGGCTTGTCGTTTGAAATGTCATGTTGATCTCCTTTCAAAACTACCTATTGATGTCAAATCAATAAGGAGCATGTAGTGAGATTTTTTTTTGAGTATGAATCCTTTGTACACGGCACGGGTTTTTTACGGTACGGCGTATAAACAGCGCCGTAGAAAAAACGTGTCTGCCAACAAGCTTCCAAAGTCATCCATATAACACTGATGGTCGTGCCTACGGCAAGAAAAACGTGTGTGTACAAAGGGTCTATTAAGGGTAGAGAGGAAGACCAGACACAATGGATGGATTGTATGAAAGATGGTATGTATGGCTAGAAAGGGAGTGACTACAGAGATGACGGTTAATAAAGATGTATGAAAGAAAAAGATATGCTGTTCCGACCCTTGGTAATTTGAAGTAAGGGCAGGAGTGTGATGATAGCGTGAGGTCAATGTTTATTTTAAGATCTTATACAGGAGCAATTTGGTATTTTCCACTGACCTGCGGTGGTCACTGCGTAACACACTGAGTAGGAATGGCTTTCATTTTGACAGTTCAACAAAATACATTGCGTTATTTATGTTGTTGAGCAGACAAATTTTTCGAACATATGAAGCAATGGATTAGCAATATCCTTTATCCGGTCAAGCTCCGCGCGTAACTTGTGTTACGATACAATAGTAAATTTATCGTGTCTCATTAGCGGAGCTTAATGATTTAAAATTATTCAGATTGTGAGTTACGCAGTTGGGGCGCAGTACTCGAACCGAATAGGTTTTCTTTTTGGGAATAGTCACCATTTGAAATGCTCGTGCCTTAAATTCTCTGTATGAGAAAAGGCCTTTGCTCTGCAGTGGGACGGTCACAGGCTGGTATTTATAATACCATTATTATTTATGCTAACCTAGTAACATAAACTTAAAGCTAAAGAAGTTGAAGCTGAAGCTGAAGAAGCTTGTGGCTAAAGAATAACAGCCGCACGGGTCGTTCGATCAGGTTAAGCTACGTTTGCCGCAGTTGGTACGTGGATAAGTGATCATTTTCACATACCAAGACCCTTCCTATCGTATTACCCAGTAACTGGGTTGTGGGTACCATACTAATATTCAGCTGCATCCGCTTAGACTGAAAGCCGAACCCAACACCGTTGGGAAAAGGCTAGGCAGATGATGATGATATTATTTGTAGAAACCAGAATAGAAACTCGATCTATGTGACTATGTGATGTCTTTTTTGATCACGTAAACTAATAGATAACAATGTACGCTGTTTGAAACACACTTTTACCTTACTTATACTGTGATGTGTAATAATGTTTTTACTCAAAAACTTTCTACTTTCTAAATGTTTTTTTGTTGTTGTTGATTCTCCCTCTTCTATCTCTGAAAACTTGTAATTGGCCTTATTTCTGTTACTCTCAATCGTGCAAAAGTGTTTAGCTGTAAGTTATCCAAAAACTGTAAAATAAAATAAACTAAGGTACATCACCTCATACAGTTGTCTGCCCTCATACGTCATATGCTCGCTTTCTAGATTTATTACATTACCACAGTACTCATTCAGGGCCTTCAGGAATATTGTCACCTGTAAACATGATTGATTAATGTCAGTAAATTAATCGTAAAATCATCCGATATTTAATTAAAGCTTGTTTTACTTCACTTATCTGTGGTAAACAAATAAGCTGGAGGGACTTTGTGAAATTTGGACAAAAAACCTTTCTATATTTTTGGCAAATTGAATCATTTTGTGAGTGATTTGAAAACTCGCGATTCACCAAACCTCTACCTCACCTTTTGGAGGGTTACAGGCGTGATGTTATGTATGTTGTATAATTGTATGTGTGACGCTATTCGTAGAGTATTTATTTATCACGTAATTAATAATGTATCTCAAACTAAATCTTGATTCTGAATTTGACGACTTCGAACGATGTCCTATAAGCGTGCACCTACCGTAAATGGTTTTGACACGCGTTTACTATAATCAGCATCATAATCAGCCTGTAATCTCTCCACTGCCTGGACACAGGCCTCCTCTTGGTGATAGGGAGTGGGCCGTAATCCACCACGCGGGCCTATTGCAGGTTGGTAGATGTCACATGTCTTTGAATTTTTGGTTCTAGGATATGCCGGTTTCCTGACGATGTTTTCTTTCACCGTTTTGAGAGCGGTGGTGATGACATAATTTACACAAAGTAAACGACCATAAGTCGCGGCCATTTCTACTGGGCCACAACATAAATGTAATAGTGCTGACTTAAATAATAATAATTTCTGATATTTATTCTGTGTTTCTCAAAGATTACAATTGAAAGACCTTAATGACCTTATTTGATTTGACCTTATTGTAATGCAAAGTCACTGCCTCCCAAGATACAGGATTTTCCTAGTTTGGGGGGCATGGTACTTAATTCTTATAGGACTTTTAACCCCACTACCTACCATTTGTATCCAACCTCTGTAAAATATATGTATGTTTACATACCTGTCTGTTAATTTAAATTATTGTCAAAGTTAATGTTTTTGTGAATAAAATAATATTTATATTATATAGACAAACTCAATCCATGGATTGGTTACTGGCAAGCTTCACCCAAAAATGGATCAAAATGTCAATATAGGTGTCAAAAATTTTATAGAGAAGAGAAATACTGTTTTCCTTACAGTGCTGGCGCCGATAGCAGCGTCTTCTATGCATGCAGCCTCATCTCTGTCCAGTAAAGTCGTCAACATTTTGCTATAGCAAGGCCTTAGGCTCTTGCAACTGCAAACAAATATATTAAATTAAAGTTCAAGGCGGCAGGGACACATTTTGACCGCGTAGGTACCTACTGCGCTTAAAAAAAGCTGCTGTTTCACAGAAAACAGTAGTTTTTTTTTGATAACCGATGAACAACGCAGGGATTTCAGAATCATGAATTTATTCAAATCATGAATTCCTGGTTTGATTCATTCTGAATTCATGGTTACAGTTTGCGCGTCGTTATCCCTGCCAGCCTGTATAAGAAGATACATTCTCTCTGCATCACCCTAAGGTTGACTGGTTGAAAATGCTTCAGGCATTAAGTCCGCCTTTCTACTTTATTTTTTTTACTTGTGCATATAGTTTTAAATAAATTAATTAAAAAGTATTACAAGAACTTTTCTTTAAGCACAAGTACCAATTATTCCAAATTTAATTTAATAATTTAATTAAGTAGGCAATCTAATATGTGTTACATACCCACATTTTGTAGCATTGTTCTTATGGACATTCACTAAAATTAAAATATTAAAGCATATTGTAAGTAAATAATACGTTATAGTGAATAGCCAACAATTAATTTAGTGAAAAAAAAAACTTACGCACCCACAAACAACGTTACTAAGCAAAATAAAACTAAATTCATTTCTTTTTCAAGTTTTAAAATATATACAAAACCTCGTGTTAACATTTTTATCAGAAAGACTGGAAAATATTGCAATACCTATAAACTGTTGGAAAACAATATCAATAAAACAAATTCTTTTTACAACAATTTTATTCTTATTTACAATATAAGTAGCCTCAGTCATGACATCAATTTCCAAATTCTTTCCTGATCCGTAAGCTAAATTCTTTGAAGCCTTCATAAAACTGTGGTAGAGCTTTATGCAGAAGGTTTATCGGGAATGCGAACTCGTATCCATCAGTCAGCTCCATTGTGTAAGAATAAGGGATCCCTGCAGCTCCGAAGGCGAAGTCATCACTGCCGCCGGCTGCCGGGTACCACTTGCCGGCGCTCAGCACTCTAAAAGGTTTTCCTCCAGCTCGCTTGACGGCGGACGATACAGCTTTCGCCATGTCATCCAGTTTCTTCCATTGTTTTGGAAGTATATCACCTGTGTATCCCCAAGGGTATACTAAATATTGTCCATACGAATGCAAAGATACGTATAACTTTATTCGCTTGTTATTGTTCATCATTATGTTACTGACCATCCGGGTCTCGGGCTCTGAGAACGCTTTGGGGCCAGCGTAGGTCTCCGCGTGGCAAGGATCTTTGGACACTCCGCTCACAGCCCACTTGAAGCCATAGTTGCGATTGCCGTCGACACCAATACATTGGCTCGTTGTGGTGCTTGACCTCGTCTTTCTCCACAAACGTTTCTGAAGCAAAATGATTGTAATTCAACTAATGTATTTGAGCGTCTTCTAGCGCTTAACTGATATGTAATTTTTTTAGCCTCGAAGCACACAAATCTGCTGTGATGGACTTAACGTATTTAGGCTTTTTAATTTTTTCTACTTTTTATTAACGTTCACATTATTGTGTTAATATTATTTAAGCTACCAGAATAATTGATTAAGGTACAAAAAAAAAACTTAAATACTTACGCTGGCCCCAGATCTGCTGTATTCATAACCGTCTGGGTTGACGACGGGCAGTATATACCAGTCTATCCCGTCCAGAACTCCTCCTATCTGTATGGCTTCGGGATCAGTGATCAGGCGGTTGAAGAGGTACATAGCCATCGCCGGTGCCACCCATTCTCTACTGTGGACACCTAAAAAAACATAATCCGTCTTGTTTTGTACGAGTTCTAATTTTAGTCCAACCTAAATCTTCGAGTTCTCGTATTTATAACTTTATTCAGAGCATGGTAAAGCTCTTAATACAAATTGACAACTTAGACTCGGATTTGACGTCAGTTTTTATAATAACAACAACTTTAACTTCAAAATAGAATTGGAAATCCAAAAATGGCTCGATTGTTAACTTAAAGGATTTATTCTGGCCTGGTGTTGTAATAAGTCAAATACTCTTGGTATTTATATTTTGTAGACTAAGTGCACACGAGCGATGCGCGTCAATGACAGAGGCAACTGTCGGCTACCGTCGACAACGTGTCGCTCGTGTGTACGCACACTTACTCAAACTTTGGGCAGCGTTAAGACTATGTAGTCTAGAACGAAGAATCTACCTGCATCAATAAATATGATAGGGTTGCCAGCGTCGGGTTGCGCCGATATCTTGGCGAGTTGCATCCTGCGCCCCTCGAAGCTCTTGCCGAGTTCCTGTAGTTGCACCAAATTCGGGTGCCGTCGTGCGGATTCTTCCATGAAGCCTAGAATCTAGGAAGGGACAGTTATTTTAGGGCTATTTCTAGAAAAATTAATTACATTTTGAATGGTTTGATTTACTGTAGAATTAATGTTGTTTGTGTTCTTGTTGGTTGTTTGATTATTTAGAATGACTTTGAATTGACTTTGCGAAGGTGTGACAATTTTCCTTTTATCTTTTATAGAAATGTTTAATTTGAAAACATAGAAGCTATTCATGAGCAGGTCAGAAGCTGGATTATCAATTTGAGGACCTAATAAACCATGAATAATCTTTTGTCACATTTTTACAGTGGGCTGCATCAATTGGGTACCCCTCTTGAAAGCATTTATCAACTGGGGTAGGGTACCCAATTTTTGCAGCCCACCGTACAAGGCATTTTCACAAATTGACAAGTCCTAACTTATAAGCCATTTGTTGATCTTTTTAGCATAGGTACAAACTGAACAATGTCCTACATATATCATGCTAGAAGGCATACAAATAGTCAGAATGTTAATAAGTTTACTTTATAATATATATATATTTATATTATCTTAGGAAGTTTTAAAATATCGAAGAAGATACAAATGAAATGGCTATGTAAACAAAAGCTTTTAAAGATGGTATTACCCATTATAATTAGAAATACTCACTTCTCCGTATGAGTTATAGTTGTATAACTGAAAATTGCGGAGAACCCTTCTTCTAAGAACACGATCAGACACATCTTCCAGGGTCCTAATTGAGAAACAGACAAAAAATCGTAATAACTCATTTATTTTAAACAATTGCACAAGCACAAGGACCTAAAGCGATGAAATAAAGATAGGTAATTAAATAAAGAACCCAGAGGACGTTGCTTATTTTTGCATGTGTTTATGTGTACATTGCATATTTCACTTAATTTTTTGACGTTTTCACCAAAACAGAAGTAATTTTTAACCGACTTCTCTATTCGACTTCTGTATTCGACCCGTAATGTATGTAGGTATGTTTGTATGTGTGCGATTTTCTCAAAAACTAATCAACCAATTTTTATAATTCTTTCATTAATGTGGTCCACATACTTTCAGGAAGTTTTTAGTCATTAGGTAATTATTCTTATGTACGAAGTTGTACTGCATCTTCGGCATTTCGCGAATTTTGATGATTCTTCTAGTCGGTGTCTTCAATTCTTCAATGCACTAGTGTTAATTGAATCTGTGTGGGGTAGGTACAACTAAAAAGTGAAAAAAAAAACAACCGACTTCAAAAAGAAACTCTACAAAGTGATATAACTTTAATTTCGGAAGTCGGTGTCAAATGCGGAACCAACGACAGCGACTTCCGAAATTAAAGTTATTTATCACTTTGTAGTGTTTTTTTTTAAGTCGTCTTTTTTTTTCATACATTTTCTCAATAACAATTCATTTTAGTTCACAATTGGTGTAGTGGTCGCAAGCGGTACTGCTGAGCATGAGGTCCTGGGTTCGATTCCCAGGTCGGTGAAAGTTTACTTGAGTTTTCCATCAGGAATTTCTTAGTAGCAGCCCGGAGTCAAGATCTGTCCCGGTTGGTGGCAATAAGCCTCGTTGATGGAACTGGTGAAATGTGGGTGTACCTACTATAGGCACACCTCTGCCTAACCCTTTTGGAGAAACAGGTGTTATGTTATGTTCATCGATAAAAATACGCATTCGGGAGGATTGAAATGTATAATTTATAAACAGCAATGGGTTATATTGTATGGGCCTCGTACCCAAAACAAAATTTTACTGTAGCACTATAAACTATGTCTGTAGGTAGGTATTTAGTTCAAAGGAGGCTCAATAATTAAAAAAAAGTGCATTATTAGAGGCGCAAAAAGTTTTTATTTATTCATTATATTGTTTATTCATTTCATAAGTTAAATATTTCTCTTTTTAAAATCAATCTTACTTCCTCACTATATTTTTTTCTCCAAGTGAATTCAGACATGCTGTCTTAGAATTAATTAAACCACTCCATGAGGGCAACAAAAATGAATGCTTCATATTGCTACAATTAACTTTATGTCTGGGTACGGTCTTACTCATTCTCCTTTTTCAACTCATTAGGTATCTTTCTGATATACCAGCGTTAGGTACTAGTTGTCTGGCATTTTTGCTGAACTGGGCCTTTTTGGCGCAGCCGTGAGGCACACTTTCCAATTGTTTGCATCGGACTTTTCACTTTTTATTTGATTTTGATTTGTTTTTATCTGAAAGCCAATTCCCGTAATTAAAATCGTTCAAAGTCTAGTCGCAATCTCATCTCAGCGACAAATGTAGGGAAATTTGTGGTATTTTTTTCAGATTGAAACTGAGATCAGACTGTGAACGTTTTTAAAATTACGAGAATTGCCCTTCTGATGTATTTGTGTCTTTAACCTGTGCTAAATAAATGTATTGTCTTCTTTATATAGCTCGTTCTTCCCCTGCGCCCTACAATTAGACACATAAGTAAGTACTAGTCACTCTAAATTATTCTAGGTACCTATTAATTACCGACAACAAGACCAGAATTATATTTTGAGCTAGGTTTTAATTATGATTATGATTGATATATACCATATCACAACTTTATACCATATCTTTTTTGTCTTAAAATAATTTAAAACTTACCCCCGATGAGTGATTGTAATTAATTAGAATTTTGAGTTAATTAGGCACTCTTTTAATTAATTTATGTTGACACAGTAAAATGTTTAACGCAGTAGGTAATACAATTTCATAAAATCTAGCTAATGTCACATAAGAGTGCTGAGGTCCTAGAAAAGTACCAATACGAATCGCTTTGTAAGCGACTTCCACTTTTTTTTATGTTTTTCGGCGGTTTATGTCCATCCAATAAAGGAGACTGGGTACGGCCGAACTAAGGATTTCTGACCTGAAGCCGAATAGCCATAAGATATGTACACATGGCTACATACAAGCTATAAATAACCAGCATAAGCTGACTTCTGATTATACGAAAAACCTATACAATGTGAGGTCAGCTAAAGCTGGAAATGTATAGCTTGATGTGTGGCCGTGTGTACCAATGGAAAGAATTTTGTCAAGTAAAACCTTTGCTACTAAAATGACTTTCGCCAATTATTGGTCAGTTCGGAGTTAATGACCTAAATACGTGACAACTCGGACTTCTTGACGCCCAATAGTGCCTTTTAAGAGAAACATTTGTTACTCGTACTAATACGAATATGGGCGACACAGAATTGTGAAAGTTAATTAATTGACGAAATACCAGAAATTCTATAATACTTAATCACTCACATTTAGAGCTCTGTAGCTCCTTACGTACTAACAATCAAGAGAAGTCGTTATTATAAAAAAGAAAAAAAAATATGATTATTGTTATTATGGAGAATTTATGTTTTTGTCCAATAGCGTTAAGGCACATACATATTGGACTTCAGGACAGATTCGCCCAATCTGCTGTAGGCTTTTCCATCACCGTTATAGCTGATAGAATGTCACTTTGTCTCAGCCCTCTTGTCAATAACATTTTAGTTAGAAATCCAGCTGCCTAGAAATAGATCTTTACCTGCCATAATTCCTTTGTTTTTCTTCTACAGTCAGTCCATTGGAGCTTGCGTAGTCGTGCACAAACTTCAACTTATTTGGGGGCACTAAGATATCCAAGGTGTCATTGACCCCTCGGCTCTCCTTCAAAACTGATATCTCTCCTGACGGGTCTTGAAATTGTGCGGCCGCGTCCAGATGAACAGGTAACGTTGGGTGCAGGCGTATGAGCGTATGACTGCAAAATAAAAAAAAAATAGTTAGAATTTTAATTTAGCTAAATATGAGGTCACAAATAAATAGGTATTTATTACTCGCATAAAAAAGACATAAATATAATTAGGCCTTTAAGAAAAGAATATTATACTTACTTAGGGCTGATTTTTCAATCGTAGAATAAATATGGCGGTTTGACATATTTTCTAAATAAAACCTGTCAACCCGCCATTTTACCAATAGGTAAGTTAAAATTTATCTGACGATTGAAAAATCGGCCCATAGTCTAAGTTAGTGTCGATCAATAAATAGTATTAGACGCCTTGTGGAAAATATGTAGCAATATGTACGTATTGCTATATTTTCACCTTACAATAATGTTTATTTAACTTTAACGATTTTTTTTCATTAAACTCATTATGTACATGTCATGCAAAATTCGTGTGTCTCTCTATGACATTTCGCACAATGAAGTCAGAAATATGTACTTAATTGTTAATTTGATGTTACTGTTTGTGTCATTTTAGACATTTTTGATCTCGCCATTATCATAATATTATTATCAAAGTTCTAAGCATGGCTTTAGATTTTCATAGGCCGACTGTACCTACTAGTGTAACGACCAGTGGTGGCCCTGTGGTAGCCGCCCCAACATACGAGTTGTAGTTGTTGTTATTGTACTTAGTTGTTGTTGTACTTCGTGAGTTCGAACCCAGACAGGCGCTTTACTTTTTTAATTTATTTCATTACCACTGCTCTCAAAACGGTGACAGAACATCGTGAGGAAACCGGCATGTCCTAGAACCAAAAATTCGAAGACATGTGACATCTACCAACCGGCACAGGACCCGCGTTGTGAATTACGGCCTACAATCTCTCACCAAGAGGAGGCTTACGTCCCAGCAGTCAGTGGGAACATTAAAGGCTGATTATGCTTTTCAAAAATATGACCTAGGTACTAAATTATGGTCCTATACTCATGAAGTTTTTCATGCTAATAAAAAGATGTGTTACTTACTTATCATACTGATTGCTGCAGTGAACTTGCAATATGAAGCCAAAAAGACCTGTGAACAAGAATAAATCGTGAAATTATTTTTATGACAAACAAATTTTATTGATAAACGGTATAACCTGAAAATTAAACCTTATGTCATGTCATTTATAAAGCAATCAGCGCCCTAATTGCACAACACACTATCAATGTCAGTGAAGGGTATTGCTAATCCATTTCTTCCTATATTTGAAAAATTTGTCTGCTCAACAAAGAAAATAACGCAATGAATATTGTTGAACTGTCAAAATGCCATTATCACTGTTGCAATAATCCCCCGGGTTTGTGACAAATATTAAAGGGTGCAATAAAAGAACCCGCAGTAATATTTTTACTATGTTCGTATAGGTACACGACAGAAAATCTTAAAACCACTACACGCGTCTTAAAAATAAACACTGAAAACAACTTACAGCTAATTTCCAGCCGGTTCAAAACAAAGTCCGCTTTTAAATTGAAAATAAAATGATTACCTACAACGTTATTTGTCGTTGACAAGTGGCCGTCATAAAACGTCCGGAACAGGATCTTTTATTAATTGCAATGTGAAATAAAATGAAACAGATCAATGAGGATTAACGAACATGTGTGGACATGGCTCTCTTGATTATGATATCATTTATTATTTTATTCGTATTGTAAAGTCAGTGGTGCTAGTGGCAGGGTATAATTGGTAGTAAAATCAAAATGTCATTTATTCAATCTAGACAGAGAATCAGCACTTTTTGATCGTCAAAATTGCGAGAGTCCCCTAAAATGCCCGCGTTTCACCACTTCGTGGCGCAACAACCTTCCCAGCAGCACAGGCTGTCTTTTAAGTTAAAAGAACTTGATTCTTGAGTATCTAAGTAGTCTCCTTCTTAAGAGAGGCCTTTGCCAGACCTCTCAAGAGAGATTATGCTTAGTATAGTCTAGAAATAGTACTTACGTACAGTTTAATATTTTTTATTGAAATATTATTAATATTTTATGTGGTCGTCAAGACTTTATGGTCAGTAATCTATAATATCGAAATGAATCGCTGAATGTGTTTCTACGCGCAAATCTCGAGAGCAGCTGAACCGATTTCGCTAATTCTTTTTTTGTTGTGTTCGGTATTGTCAGGACAAGGTTTGTATGAAAAAAATAAAAAAGCAAAGGCCATGCCTTGGATTAGGACATAGGGCTTTTTATCTCGACATTCCCACGGGATTGAGGTTTATGCGGGTGAAACCGCGATTCGCAGCTAGTTATAAATATTAAATAGGTTATTTTTAGTAACTGGCCGTCCCAATAAATGAGCTAAGTACTTTTTCTTTGAGTAAGTGATGAAGTAAGTAGTTCCTTTAAAAAGTTATTAAGGGGAAACTACACTTTCTGTCTGAAATATCTTCTTAAAAAAAAGATAACTGGAAATCTCTGTTTCTATGGAAACTTTAAAATCGGTCTAATTTGGCTGTAACACAATTTTTCGAAAATGTTCTTAGCTAACTTTTTAGACCTTTGTATCCTGCTTATGCGTATAAAGTTTCATTCAAATCCGTTCATTCATTTCGAAAAACAAGGGCTTGAAAGTTTGTATGAAATGCCGTACGGCGTAAACGCTCTTAACAGCATTCATTGCGCTATATATGTTGTACTTGTTGTAATTCTACGTGTTGTAATTTTTCGAACACAACAAGCAATGGATTAGCATTATCCTTCAAAATGGTTCAGACTGTGATTGAAAATGTATTACGCAATTAGGGTGCAGTTTCGAGGTGTTGTGTGAATCAGTGGCAATTTACTATTTAAAACAAATGAGTTATATTTCGAATCGTATGCAGAGAGAGGTTCGAAGTGAATTTAACAGAATAACACTACCATTGGTATAGTCTTTAAAAATCTGAACGTAAAAACTTAGGTAAAGTAGGCTTGATGTGAACTGTCATTCCACCTGATGCTAGGGATTCACGAGATTGACAGCTACTGACAGCTCACTTCACCCTTACGTGAATTGAGCTTTCATTAATGTCACCTGAGCTGTCAGTATAAGTGTCGATCTCGTCCCGTACCGTTTTGTATCCGTTTTTATGGTGAGATTTTAACAGAAAAGATCGGCTGGTTATAATTATGTACAGAAATCTTCTCTATAACCTCAATATTTTCATATCATTTGGAATTCTATCTTCTGAACCTGTGTAAGCTTGTGACAATTATATTTTTATGAGTTAGTATTAGTTGATGACTTTAGGGTTTCTCGTTGGAGTTTGTTGCGCCACTTCTTCCTAGCTACAGCACTAGGTAACGGTGAAGGGCGGGCGTTTTGGGTGACTGTCTTATGTAATTTTGACGTTCGAAACATGCTGATTCTCAGCCTAGTTTGAATAAATAAGTACCATTTGGAGTGGGCTATAATCTACCACGCGAGTTGGTAGATGTCACATGTCTTCGAATATTTGGGTCTAAGACATGAGAGTTTCCTCACGATGTTTTCCTTAGCCGTATTGAGAGCAGTGGTGATGAAATAATTTACACAAAGTAAAGCGCCTGTCTGGGTACGAACCTATGACCTTACAACTCGTAAGTCACGGCCGTTACCAATGGGCCACCACTGCTCCTAATAAATTACTTACAATTAAATCCCTCCAATCAAAAATCAATGTAAATACATTCTAGAAGTATCTACTCTTAGTTTATCCTAATAGTGAGTTAAACAGGTCCCGTGGCTAAATAATAACAGCCGCACAGGTCGATCGATCAGGTTAAGCTACGCTTGCCGCGGTTGGTCTATGAATGGGTGACCATCTTTACATTCCGAGACCCCTCCGTGCCTCGGAAAGCACATTAAGCCGTTGGTCATGGCTGTCATTCGTGGATCTTTGACAGTCGTTACGGATAGTCAGAAGCCCGAAAGTCTGGACAACCAGTCTTACCAAGGGGTATCGTATTATCCAGTAACTGGGTTGTGGAGGTAAGATAGCCAGTCTCTCGATGTAAAATATTGGTATTCAGCTGCATCCTGGAAGCCAACCCCAACGTAGTTGGGAAAAGGCAGATGATGAGCGAGTTAAACAGGTAGAGACTAGTAGAGTTCGAAGTCACAATGTTTCTTGCCGGTTCTTCTCCATAGGAAACGACCAATTGGAACCGTGCGCCTAGCTTCTGACGTTTCATAAGTGCCCATGTAGGTTTATGTGAAATAAAATATTTTGATTTTGATAATCTCTCGATCGCCAGTGTAAGCCCCTTATTTCGGGCAGCGGGATTGTCCGAAAGGGTTACCGCTGCCCCGGAACATAAAGGGCTAAGGAAGGAACACGGATGGGTTTTAGTTAGTAAGAGTCTGACACTCCCTTCCGCTCCACTCAGAGCGGGAGGGGTATTTTGATGATTTCCCATACTTAAAAAAAAAAAACCCCTTATTTCAAGTCTTCTATCGCGAATGCAAGCAAAATGCGTTATCAAAATCTTTCCACGTCAATGCTGATTGATGTCGTACAGTGTATGTACACGCTAAACGTTCGGCGGCCATTTCTGTGTCACGACTCTCAAAGGCAAGATTATTTGCGACGAACGATTCTTCAATTTGTGGTGACATTTATCGTTTTTCTCTGGCTTCAAGTAATTGAGCTCTCTTTACTGAGATGTGATCCGGCTTCAGCTCTAAGACCAATTTCTTAGCAATTGACATCATTACAGGCCCTTTGATCGAGAATCCCCGACGATTTTAATTTAATAAAATCAGAATATTTCCCATTCAAATTAGCTGCATTGGACGGTTCGAAATTATAGTGAATTGAGAGAGCTCCTTGATCTCATATTAGTTCGTTGGAAGTTAATTTGAAGTCTGTAATAAAAAGTCTCATTGAAATTATTGAGAACACTTGTATGGCATGCGAGTTCGAGGGGGGAATTTGTGTTTTAATATTATCTTTTAAGGTAAATAAGTTGTGGTGTGGGGTTTTATCATTAGCATCTGACTTGTGGGTGCTTCCACTGGTACATAAATTAATTTCTTGTAGAACTATGATATCAATTAAAAAGTTAAATATTTGGAAAATATAATCGTATAATTAAGGATAATGTCAGACGCACGGGTCGATCGATTAGGTAAAACTACGCTTGCCGCGGTTTTCCTTGGATGGGGGATCATCTTTAAATACCAAGACCCCTTGGATCTTTTACAGTCTTTGCGGGTCGTCACAAGCGCGAAAATCTGACAACCAGTCTTACAAAGGGGTATCGTATTACCCAGTACTTAACTGCGTTATGGAGGTCAGATAGGCAGTCGCTTCATGTAAAATACTCGATTCAGCTGCATCCGGTTAGACTGGAAGCCGACCCCAATATAGTTGGAAAAAAGCTGGGCAGATGATGATGAATCGTATTTTAGGCTAAACGTGCTTTTCGAGGCATAGAGACGTCTTGGTATGTGAAGATGATCACCCATCCACGGACTAACCGCGGCAAGCGTAGCTTACCCTGATCGATCGACCCAAGCGGCTGTTATTACAGTTAATCAAACCGTTTAATTTCACAACAATAAAAGCATGGCTAACCACAGCCAAAATAGGTAGTTATATGTATCATCGGTGGTTTGAGAGGTCGAGAATATACCGGGGCTCGTAGCTCGTGGCTTATGGTTAGCTACCATCATAGCTGCTAAAATGCTGTCACAAATACGAAACTTGAACGCGGTCGTCATCATTACAGTCATTGTCAATCAGCAACATAATTGCGTAACACACCCTCAATCACAATTTGAATAATTTTGAAGGATATTGTTAATCCATTGCTTCTTATGTTCGAAATATTTGTCTAGGTACTCAACAACGTAATGAATGTTGTTAAACTGTCAAAATAAAAGCCATTCCTACTGTTAACGTGTTACGCAATTATTCCGCAGATCCTAACCTAACTTCAGTGGTAATTTTGTGGCTCATGTTTGACTACTTCACTGCCTCAATGGCCTATTTGACGCAAGCGCAAAGGCTCGGTTCAGGGTTCAACTCCACGTCGCTCGGTCAGTGTTTTGTGTTTTTTTTCAGTACGAATTTTCTACCTGAGCCTTGATTTTTGCCTCCTTGATGGCAATAGGCTCACCTATCTGCCTATCCCATCGAGAAATGCAAACGCAATGTTATGATTGACTGATTATATCTAATCTTGACAATGATCTTGACCTTGCTTGATTTGGTGTTTGCCAAATCAAGCGGAGTGTTTCCTTTCACTCGTGTCACGTTATAATCATAAGTTTCACGCTTTCAATTTCTGTGTTGTGTACGTTTATTATTTTTTTGTTCAAATCCGTCACACGACTACGCACCTATGTATAATTTTCAAATCCAGTTTCATGGCAATAGGAGCGAAACTAATTTTTATTATATGTTAATACTTCCACATTTAATTGTTTTGGTCCAGACGCCAGTACATCAACCTACCCGAAATTGACAAATTTTATCAATCAACTTTGAACCTTATCCTTTAGCGATAAAGATGAAAATCTATCAAAGAAATTTGCTGCATGGGCTAAAAATACAACAAAAACCGGTCAAGTGCGAGTTGAACTCGCGTGGAGAGGGTTCCGTACGATGAATATTTTATCTACCATGTTTTTTTAAAGAACGTGACACCGACATTCCAACTGAAAATGTAAGTTTGTACGCACAATATTGAGAGATTTACCATGTTGTTTCAAGATCATAGACTTCTTATTAATTTTCCTGTAATCTCTTTTCCTGTAATCTGTTTTTTTATCTCTATTTTCTGTATTTTTTTTTTAAATTTTAGGCTAAGTATTTTCGGAGATAAGGGGGGGAGGGAATGGTAAATTTCCGTCTATTGTCTTAAATAACTTTAATACAATTTACTTTAAAATTATGAAAAAAAAAATTGAGATCCTCACGAAAAGCCCTTTCATTTGATATGTCACACGGTACAGATTGCGAAACTTTTTTTTTAATTGTCTGTTTACTCCTCAAAAATGACTCCCATTTTCAAAACTCATTTATTTACGTTACACGTCTGTGTTTGGGTCACAGAGATTCATATGTGTACCAAATTTCAACTTAATCGGTCCATAAGATTCGGAGCAAATTTGCTGTGACAGACGGACAGACAGACACACGAGTGATCCTATAAGGGTTCCCATTTTTCCTTTTGAGGTACGGAACCCTAAAAATAGAGTCTGTCCATTCTAGTGGACAAAATAGTATTTTTATAAGAATTCTTCGTTATTTTAGAACTTAAATTATTCAACAACTGAGGCATACCAGCTATTGAATAATTTCAGTTCTAATTGCGCGGAATTTTCGATCGATTTGTGCCGTAGGTACCTAGACCTACTGCACAAATCGATCGAAAATTCCACGCTGTATTAAAATAGGGATTCAAACACATAGGTAGATCTGTCTGTACTCCATTACTAATCCGTTTGCCAAGCACGGTAATTATGGCAACATTTTCTTGTTTCTTTTCTATGCACGATAAAGCAAAACATCGTGAAGAAACCGGCATGTCCTAGAACCAAGACATCCGATATTTACCAACCCGCACTGGGCACTCGTGGTGGATTACGGCCCATTCCCTCTCACTGAGAGGAGACCTGTGTCCCAGCAATGGGAACATTATAGGCTGATTATGCTTTTGCTTTCTTGTAAGGATCGTTGTAGTCAGCAGCGAAATTCGATGAACAATGTCAACTGTCACTTTTACGTAATCCTTTACATAGTATAAAACAACGTCGCCGAAATGTCTGTACGCACATAACTTCCGAATGACTGCACCAAATTGTTTTTTTTTTTTTTGTATTCGGTATTGCTGGACAAGGTTTGTATGAAAGAAAATTTGGGAAAAACGAAAAAAAAAATGCAGTCGTGCGGAGCTGCGGTGGGCCGCTATCATATTTCATAAACACAAAATCATTATAACACTTTTAAATTTTATATTGTTACTTATGTTTCAGAAGTTTCTGGTTACCGACTCCAGGGGAAAAAGGTGCTAGGTTATACATGTGGGTTTATTATTATAATGACTTTAAATATAATAAAATAGTGGTAAAGTCAATACTGTGTACGAGTATCTTGAATATGTTTCTACATCCACACGGGCGAAGCCGCGGACATTAGCTACTTTATATTATCTACGTTTTTTCTTTCTATTTGTTCTGTAAACTGCTCCACAAAAAAGTTGACCTAATATTGTACAGAGGCGCCAGCACATCAAGCTACCCCAATCTGTCAAATTTCTTTGATAGATTTTCAACTTTACCACAAAGGTATAAGGTTCATATTCAATTGGGAAAATTTGACAGATTGGGGTAGGTTGATGTGCTGGCCTCTGTACCTACTGTTTTTCTTACAAGAAACCTAAATATGTCTTAAATGACATTTCTCTGTCTAAGAAAGTCAGCAAAATTACATTTATTATATGACAAATATCTCTTAGTCAGTGTATGAAAAATAACATTCTATATAAGTAGCAGTAGAAAAAGCAACGTTAAAACTGTGAAATTGCGGAATTTAGCGGTTAGAAATACGATAAGAAAAACAGTTGAATATCACATCACTTTTTTTGTTTAAATTACTGGCAATTGACTTGCGAAGTTATTGTGATTTCTTACTGTTTTTTTTTTATTTTATAATTTCTCTGCCTCGCCATAATTAGCTGAAACCACTTCATACAATATTTCCCTTTTATTTCGATTCCCGCACGGAACAAATATTTGTACGACCTACAAGTACTTCTTCCGGGTCTGGGTATTTTATCTATAATATGTATGTATTTCCAAAAAAATAATGTATATAAGTAGTTTATCAGCCATCTCGTTACCATAACACAAGCATTAGGTTGCTTAGCTTGGGACTATATGGCGTTGTGTGAAATGTTGGATATTATATTATTTATTTACTTATTGGTCAAACAGTCGCTAATCATTGTTTCGTTTAAGAAACGTTTATAAATACACCTCTTAGTCTATAACTAAACATACCTATTATAAATTAAAGCCGATTTTCGTGTCTTTCTGTGTGACGTGTTTTGTTTAAAACTACCCGGATTATGTGAATTATTATTTTTATTAAAAGCCTGTGAGGTCCTTTTTTTTTTTTTTTTTTTTTTTTTTTTTTTTTTTTTTTTTTTTTTTTTTTTTTTTTTTTTTTTTTTTTTTTTTTTTAAGGATGGGAAATCATCCAATGACCCCTCCCGCTCTGGGTGGAGCTGACTAAAACCCATCCGTGTTCCTTCCTTAGCCCTTTATGTTCCGGGGCAGCGGTAACCCTTTCGGACAATCCCGCTGCCCCGGCAGGCTTCGGCCCTAACGGGCCCCTCCATGTCTGCTGACATCTCTTTGAGGCGCGCGTGGAACACATACGCGCCGTCCGGCACGGGCCTGGTCCTGATCGGACGGCGAGCTACCCATTACTCGCCGTCCGCAGGCCCGCGCCTACGGTGGCCGGGAGTCGTCACGCGGCTCCCGACGCCCGGAGCGTCTACCGCGGCGGCTGGGACGGGCGGCCCTCTCGGCTCTCTCCCTCTCCCATCCCGCCACCTCCTTCGCTAGCATGACTGCTTCGCAGAAGGAGGTGACTGCCTCCCACTCCCTCTCGCCCCGGACCATGGCTTGGACCAGGGCCGGGCGCGAGAGGTCGCCGCCGCTGCCGATCGCCTCTACGAGGACACGGCGGTGCTCTGCCCAAGCGGGACAGACCTCCACCGTGTGCACCACCGTGTCCTCTGGGCGATCCTCGCAGTGGTGACACCCGGGCGTTTCCTCCCGCCTGATTATGTGCAGGAACCTCCCGAAACATCCGTGTCCGGTGAGGACCTGCGTCAGGCGGTAGGTGAGGGCGCCGTGACGCCTCTCTAGCCACTCCTCAAAGAGGGGCCTTACCGCCGCTATCGCGGCGTGCCCTGCGCTGGGTTGCGACAGTCGCGCTTTCCATGCCGCCATGAGATCGCGCCGGAGGTCCGTCCGCTCCGCAGCAATTTGCCGCGGAAGCGGGTTTTCCCCCCGGCGTAGTGCCTCCGCGCGCCACTCAAAGAGGCGCGCGAGGACTATCGCCTCCAGATCCCATGGCGGCAGTCCGGCAAGGAGGCTTGCCGCCTCGCGCGAGATCGTGCGGTACCCCCGTATCAGCCGTATGGCTACCACCTTTTGGGGCGCGTTCAAGTAGTGGGCGGCTCGAAGCCGCAGTGAACGCGCCCACACCGGGGCGCCATACACGGCCATGGACCGCACGACCCCCGCGTAAAGCCTCCGGCAGGAGGCGTTTGGCCCCCTCAGGTTGGGCAGGAGCCGCTTGAAAGCGGACCCAGCCCGTTCCAGTTTGGGGGCCAAACGTCGGAAGTGCTCCACGAAGTTCCACCGGCTGTCGAGGACGAGACCCAGGTATTTCATCGTCGTCTCGACGCCGATGTGAACCCCTCCTACCGTAAGTTGGGATCCCGATGGTGGCCCGTTCCGAAGCCCATGAAATGTCATGGCTTCGGACTTGTGCAGAGCCACCTCGAGACCCAACTGCCGGATCCTCTCCACGACTATCGCAACCCCGCGTGTCATTACGTCGGCCGCCGCCTGATGCGACCTCCCCTGCGCCAGGACCAGCGTGTCGTCAGCGTAGCAAACTACGCTGACGCCATCAGGGAGGTCTGCCCGCAGCACCCAGTCGTAACCGATGTCCCACAGGAGCGGCCCCAAGACCGATCCCTGCGGGACACCGCACGACATCTCTCGCCGGTTCCATTCCCCATCGCGACCGGGGTAGATGACGGCTCTGTCCGTCAAATACGCCCCGACTACTCGACGGAGGTAGGTCGGCACTCGGTGATACCGGAGTGCCTCCCTAATGCAGCTCCAGGGCAGGGTGTTAAACGCGTTAGCGATGTCTAAAGACACCGCCACGACCACCCCACCCCGAGACACCGCGTCCCCCGTCGTGAGGGCTCTCACGCGCATGATGGCGTCCACCGTAGAGCGCCCCTTGCGGAAGCCAAACTGGCTATCCGCAAGATCCGGCCCCGTCCTCACCAGGTGCCCGACGAGGCGGCCCGCAATCACTCTTTCAAAGAGCTTGCCCACCTCGTCGAGCAGCACGATGGGCCGGAATGCGGACGGAGAGTCCGCAGGGCGCCCTGGCTTCCGAATGAGGACCAGCTTCCCCGTCTTCCAACGGAGTGGAAACTGGCCCCTCTCCATACATGCGCTTAAGAGCGCCTCCAGTCGGGCCTGTGAGGTCCCTTGCATGACAAAGGCGTCCCTACACTCTTTCCACTTGTCTCTGTTTAAAGCTGCAACGTCTGGGCCTGCCAGCTCATCAGCATATTACATTAAAATTAACTGTTGAAAAATCAAATTTTTATTTATAACAATAGAAATTCAATTGTGTCTCATTAGCCACAGTTGAGCTACTACTAATGAAATATCGGTATTTTGTCAAGTCTTAAAAACCTTGCGAACAGAGGCAAATTGTTAGTTATTTGTAATAAATTGAACTAAAAGCCTTTTGCAGAAATTGCCAAAAAAAAAATTTTTATATTGATACGGGAAATAGATTAATTAGAATTCGAAAACCTCTTGTACAAAATCTAAAATAGTTCCTACAAGTTTAAGTATTTATTTATTTAACTGAACATTTAAGTACTAAATCCAAAATGATGATTTCTAGAAAAATGATTGTTTAAATGACGAATTACACAAATAAATAGAAATAATGTTCCAATAATTAAGTATTTGCCGGTTAAAAACTCAACTAAATCGTTAAAATCACAACCATAGAAATCTCAGACCAAAATTGACCAAATATAAAACCAAGACAGAGCGCTGAGAACGATACAGTGAAGCATGCCAAAACTACACCTCCACTCTGTGCATACACGCTCACACACACACATTTACAACTATTTACAATTAAACTACACCTCATTATTTGCACACATATTTACGAAACCGGCTTCACTTTACTGTTGACAGCCCTCTGTCTTAGAAATATATACAAGCGAAAGTAAATTTAACTCACGAAGCAACAACTGCGAGCTCTACACTTCCCGTAAGGAAAAGGAGCGTAACGAACATGGTAGCATTCATCTATTTTACTTCTCCATGCACACTACATTATTATTCAGTAAAATAATATTTTTCGAAGATATATGACCTCTTATTTCCTCCCAAAAACATTTATTTCTTCCAAACTTTCTTTAAAAAAAATAACACTCACCAAACAAAATTAACAAACGTGCCATAACTGTACACTTCATTAACTATATTCACGAGAGTGTAAACTCTCAATTAAAAAAGAAGTTTAAAAAATATTGTCGGCGAGTGTGCGCGCGTGTGCGCATCGCCGTATGATATCGCGAACTGCGCCCGCGCAAGCAGCTCGGATCCAGGCCACGGGGAATCTCTTCAAACGACCGTAACGGTAAACAGGCACCCTAACAATTACACATGTACCAAGGACGTATAGTTAAGTGGCCGTAAATAATCTGTCGTAAAAATCTTTAATTATATCTTTGAAAATCGTTTGTTAAAATTTTAAGTATCAATTAGCTTAATTAGCAATGCAATTATTTGACTACAAAAACTTTTCCATGAGGTACGAGTTCGTAGCCGACCGCATACAACAGCAGCAGACGGAATACCTTTTGCAGCTAGCGACACGTCGCCCGACTACACGTCGCACGACCGCAGACGTCGTGCGTGTCGCCCGGCCGCAGATCAGTAGTGCCACCGACGCTGGAGCGACAGCGCATTGAATCTTTCTTAAAATATGAGTTTTTCCGACGTGTCGGTATGACATGTCGCAACGTCACGTCGTCTGCCGCTGCTGTATGCGGTCGGCTACGAACTCGTACCTACCTTTATACAACCTTTAATATTTTTCCGTAAACTCTACATTTTTTCTGGCCTTCGCTGTCCCACTCTTGGACAAAGGCCTCCATCCACTCCTTCCATCTTTCGCGAGCCCGACAGAACCTATCCAGCTCGTCCCGCCATCTCCTACGTGGTCTGCCGCGACCCCGCCACACTTTATCAACAACTTTACTTTATCATACATAAATACTAGGGCAGTTTTTCAGTAGCAGTATGATGGACAAGTCAGTTCATATCCCCCAGAGATTTACAACTCCAACAAGTGAGGTTCGCTTAAAAGGCGAAACTAACAATATCACAAAGTCCTTCAGCATCCTCTCAACGCGGTGTTGTGTGTAAACATACATACATTTAATTCCTTGACTGTACAGTGACTATACCTATCTTTTAATCTGTACATAATATAAAACAAAGTCACTTGTCTGTCTCTATGCCCGCTTAGATCTTCTAAACTACACAATGGATTATTATACGATTTTACCATCATAAAGCCATTTATCATGAAGGTTTATGTGTATGTGGCGTGCATACACATAAACCTTCCGAAACATTTATATTAAACACACATGACAACCAGAGGGGCTTGTAGCTAAGTAGTAACAGCCACACGGGTCCTTCAATCAGGTTAAGCTACTCTTGCCTCGGGTGGTCCGTGGATGGGCGTTTTGGCCGTTATGTCCAATAAAAACCACATGTATATACATCAAGAAAGTTTATAACATAAGCATCAATTTTCATTTTGAGCAGAAGGCTGTAAAATACTGGGTTAAAGAGATATCAGACCTGCAAGTACCATGTAACGTATTAGTTTATGACGCTAATGTTCACTGCAGTCCTCAATAATATTAGTCATTGATTCATAACATTGAGGGGGCTAATGGTTAAGTAATAACAGCCACACGGGTCTTTCGATCAGGTTAAGCTACGCTCACCGCATTCTTCTCCATAGGTACCTAAGCTTTGGAATGGGCAACTAGCTTCTTGTTTTCTGACTGACCTACTTCTTGACAATTCAAAAGTGCCTGTAAATGGTTTAATTGAAATAAATGCTTTGAGTTTGAGTTTTATTGCACCCTGGATGGGTGCCCATTTTTACGTATCAAGACTTGTACATACCGAGTAATTGCCGGTTATAAGCAATAAGTTGACATTCATTAGAACTATTGGTCATCAGGCCAGGTTCCATACAAAAATGCCCACCACTATTTACATGTAGAAAAGAAATCTCGATGTTTTTTCAAGTCGTCAAAACCGTTCGGAGCAGGGGCGTATCGCTAGTATCTAATAAAATTATAATCTATGAGGTGTAGCTACATGCAATAAACAATATTCTATCCATCTATTAACCTAAATTCTGTGCCTGCCTCAGGTAAATATCGAATCTAGCCAACCAGTCCATTAGGTGGTATTATCTGCTCGGATTACAAACCTCAGCTCATAAGTGAGAAATTTTAATCACTGGTCTATAGTCATCTGGTAATTATTAGGCTAATTATATTAACTTGTAATTAATCTACGCAGGTACTTAGGAGATCGTATCGGGAAACCCGATACTACTTAATTACACTGAAGTTCAGTGGTGGCACAGTGATAACGGCCGCGTCTAACCACTTATAGGTCATAGGTTCGAACCCTGTCAGGCACTTCACTTTGTGTCAATTATTTCATCACCACTGCTCTCAAAACGGTGAAGGAAAACATCGTGAGGAATCCGGCATGTCCTAAAACCAAAAAGCGAAGACATGCAACATTTACCAACCCGCACTGGGTCCTCGTGGTGGATTAAAGCCCACTCCCTCTCGAAGAGAGGAGGCCTGTATCCCAGCAGTGGGAACGTTGTAAGCTGATTATGTTAAGTTTTTTGGTATCGGAAAAATTAATCGAGTCCGGTTCACTTCCGAACAGCTAAACGTGATCGATTTCGCATAATTATACGCTTTGTTGCGTTAATGCAGATGAAAGATTTTTTAGTGTTGTATAACTTTAACTACTTGCTGAAGTTAATCGCATACGTATAATGGACGTCATCAAACATCAGACAACCCTCCATCGTTGATTTAAAGAAAGAAAGTTTTTTTTATATGGAATACACAGGCAATACAGACAGTAAAATAAGGAGCATTTAAAATTATCATAACAACGTTAAAAACAAAAAAAAAAACAAGAAAAAATAGAAAAGACCCATGCCGGAGGTAAAAAGGGTTCCTATCTCAGCATGTTGCTGTGATATTTTAAAAATAAATACCGCAGCGCTGGTATTCTGACAGGGCTCGCTGTGATGCCGCGGACGCACCTACGGACATCTAAAGAATAGGTTGGACAAAGTTTAATTTAAATAAAGGCTTTATCCAAATGGGAATTAAAAACTCAAATGTAACAGGCGAAAAAAATGTCACGATCAGTCTAACCAAGGGGTATCATGCTACTCAGTAACTACGTTTTGGAGGTCAGGAAGACAGTCGATCCATGTAAAATAATTGGTATTCAGCTGCATCCGGTTAGACTTGAAGCTGCAACCTCAACATAGTTGAGAAAAGGCCAGCCAGTTGATAACGATAGGTAATGCAGGCTGGTTTCCGCAACTCCACGTCATTTGACGCGTCAATGCGCGTATTTTGCGTACGGCAGATGATAATGATATCCTCTTCCAGGCGTGATGTTATGTAATGTGAATACTGCATACTGAATTTAACTTTATCGTTTGGTACTACGTAAAGCTTACATGATACGAACGAGCACGGATTTCAAAATCAATAACTACAACACACACAAAGGCTATCTAGGTCATAGCTAGACCTAAATTCGGGAAGGCTTATGTTTTGATACCCATCCGATGATGGATCGTGCAATAATAATATGTAAAAGCTGCAATTCAACCGATTCCACTACACTAATCCATCAATTAGTCTAACAGCGCTTTTATAACTGACACGACTGTCCATACAATGATCGGTAATAAAACTTAAAAGCATTCCAAAATACTTTATTGTCACATAAGTAGATGTTTAGGTATGGTTAGCGTAAATGGGCGTGCGTAGCCTTTTCCCAACTATGTTGGGGTCGGCTTTCTGTGAAACCGGATGCAGCGGAGTACCAGTATTTTACATCGAGCGTCTGCCTATCTGATCTCCACAACCCAGTTACTGGGTAAAACTATACCCACAGTAAGACTAGTTGTCAGATTTACGGGCTTCTGACTACCCGTAAACTGCCAAAGATCCACGAATGACAGCCGGGACCAACAGCTCTTACCGTGCTTTCCGAGGTACGGAGGGGTTGGTGTGTAAAAATGGCCACCAATCCACGGACCGACCGTGGCAAGCGTAGCTTAACCTGATCGATCAACCCATGCGGCTGCTATTACTTAGCTTAACAAATTGACTACCAACTTAAATTGTCTGTATATTCAAATCGCAACTGTTATTCTTTGACAGTTATATAAAATGGCTGTAACACAAAGTGTCAATTTGCTTAACAATAAATCCTGACTGTATTACTTAGAAATAATCATGTGCTTTTATTCGAAGACAGAGACAATTTGTTCTCCATTCAGACACACATGAGCCAGGCTAAAAATACCGTACCTAATACTAAACAAATCAACAACATAATATAATCAAAGTTTAGTGAACCGAAGTGGTACCGGTTACCGCCTACAGACTAACGGTCCCATTGTCATTGTCATGACAAGAAACCGCGGTCACCGGTCACTCCTTGACGTAGATACATCAGATAAGGAAGGAACTGTCCCGGGGAACATTCCAACATTTCCAACGATCGCGATCTTCGATTGTTTTGAGACTGTTGGAAGTGACAGCTTGTGATCAACCGATTGATGGTTGCGTGCGATTGATTTCTGGGACTTATCTAAATTTCTAGACTAATTAAATATTATAAAGATAAAAGATTTGATTTTTGTAGGTATGTTTGTTTGTTACGGTTTCACGCTAAAACGGGAGGAGAAGGGATTTGTATGAAATGCTTTCACGATCAAACGGCTAAAGGGATTTGGATGAAACTTGGCACATCACCATGACCTGAATTAGGACATAGGATACTTTTTATACCGATATTCTACCAAATATATTAACTTATAACGTTGCAATGGTCTCGCCATTGTGACTTTTTGTTAGATTTTGTATGCCGTCAAAACTCACATTAGAGAAACCATTGCTACGTCCCATGCAACGTACATAAGTTAGTAGATTTGGTGTCCCGGGTAAATGCGTAACACACTATCAGTAACAATAGCTTTAATTTTGGCAGTTTAACAACATTCATTGTGTTATTTACGTTGTTGAGCGGACAAATTTTTCGATCCTAACAAGAAATGCAATATAATACTTCTTAATGATCCAAATTATGATTGAGTGTGAGTGAATGGTGCTGGACGAACAATTGCTCAAAATTGCATTGCACATACTGGACGTGATAAAATGAGTCTAGTTCCATTATTAAAGACCAAAATGTGCCAAATACTTACTTAATGATTACCTCACTAATGTTAGAGTAAAAGTACCTAAGGTGAAAATATGATGATATTTTAATGTTCCTTAACCTAACCTAACATTTAGTACTAACACGAAAGCTTTCGTAGTTGCAGTATTATTTTAGGTACCGTATGCATACCTAAGTATCTCTCTAGTATATCTTCAAGGAACCGAGACGATCTCCTTTGTGAAGCTAAAGCGCTGAATAAATATAATGTATTACACTCACAGTGTCATCAAGAGTGCATTGAGCTTTTAAGGTACATTGCATGTTATGTATTAAAAGTTACTTACATAAAAGTCTGAAAAAAATATGAAAAACTTAGAAAAATAACATTTAGGTACTTATCGGCTTATTTTCAGCGGTGCTATTCTGTAAAAATATCACCGTGATAACGTAGGTGAAGTGAGCTTAAAGTGAGTTGGCTTTCCACCTGATGCTAGGGATTGACACTATTGACAGCTCACTTCACCTTAGTTTTCACCGTGAGTTTTTTACAGTATAGCATTACAGTTCCTATATCCACCAACCCGCACTGGGCCCGCGTGTTGGATTATAGCCCACTGCCTCTCACAAAGGAGGCTTGTGTCCCAGCAGTAGGAAGTTTATTTGCTGATCATCATCATTTCAGACGAAAGACGTCCACTGCTGGACATAGGCTTTCCCCAAGCGGTGCCACATCAACCGGTCCTGTGCTCCTTGTATCCATCGCATTCCTGCAACCTTCACAAGGAAATGGAATCTACGTCATCAATAATTATATCGACAAACATCAATGGCAAACTTTCATCTTCATCATCATCATCGTAAATGTGATGGCGTGGCTTGCTAAGAGATGAGATTTCTAAAACCCATCAAATCCGTGCATTTCAATTTCATGTTAAAATTATAGAAGGATTTTTTGGCGCTCTAAACTCAAAGCCCTGAAAGGACTCGCACACGAAGGGTTCCGCATCACTGTACATACTTTAACTGTACCTATTAAAAAAAAACACGTTTCTTGCATGGGGACAGTGGGGACTCCTTTTAATTATTAAGCGGCAATAGTAATACACAGTCTGTGAAAATTTAATTTGTCTACCAATTAAGGTTCATGAGATACAGCCGCTGACAGACAGACGGAAGGATGGACGGACAGCCGAGGCTTAGTAACTGGGTCCCGTTGGCACCTTTTGGGTGCAGGTGCCTAAATTTATAATGGCGGCGTTAGTTCAGATTTTGCCCAAAAGATCCTTGTAGAGCATAGTTCTCTAATTCGCCAAATCTGTTGCCAGACACTGGTTTGTCGAACGGGACCAATCATGTGCGTCACTTACGCCCCAAATGAGGATGGTTTTAAACAAAAGTGACAACAACACAAACGTTTAAAAACCACGAAAACGAAACGTTCACTTTCTTCGTGTTCTCTCTCATAAGTCTTTTTGTATGCAGAACCAGTTCCGGCGACCACAGGCCTGACATACTTAACAGCACACTACAGAATTGATGACTTTTGAATACACTGCCGGTTTTAAATCGGGACTAAAATAACTTTGAACTTATTAATCAGCAATGTAAAGTGTGTACAGCAATTGAATTCCCTCGTTGAACTAAATATTTTGACACGATAATCGATGATGCGTAGTTTACAAGTGAGAGAAAGTGTCACTCATCATATTCGTCATTATTTGCCGAAAGAGGAATGTTTTATAGATGTAGCTTATTATATCTACCTTTTTTTTTATCGCTGAGAAATGACATTACGCATCTCTGCTCGTCGGGGGACGAGACGGAGTATGTGGGACTCCCTGCCAGAGTGGCAGTATACCCACTAAAACTCAGCGGTGTTCCCTCCTCGCCTTGATGGGGGATCATGGGAATCCGGCTCAGCCTTTGCGTCCACAATCCCCCCCGGCGCATGCCCGCCTAGCTGGCGGGCCCCGCATGTCCCCCCGGCTGGGGGGCTACGGGAATGGCCGGGAACACCTGGCCATTCCCGTCCGGCACTGGTGGAAGCCTGTGCAATACAGGCGAGGGTGCCCCCGCACCCATTGCCTGCTGGCTTCCACCTGGGAGGAGTCGGAGATGATTGTCATACTGACGTCTTCTTCGACCCCTCCTCCGCCTTCGGAGCGGCGCCGCGAGAGGGTCCTCATCCCGCGCGCGCTCCGCCGCCTCCTTCTCGGACATGACTTCAACTTAACGTAACTTGCTGTCAAAAGTTTTAAAGGACTCGTCTTATTTATTACAAACTAGCAGTAGGTGCAGCGCCGCAACCCAATTCCGTAATACACAATCCGAAAGATTTTGAAGGAAGTTGAAAATCAAGAATTAAAATATTTTCTTTCATATAAACTCACCTACATAAGCACTTTTGAGGGTGCACCCAGCTTCTGACGTTTCAAAAGTTCCAGTTGGTCGTCTAAAAAAATTGCCACGCGTCCAAATAATGTGCTAAACTCATGGTTTCAGTTTGCGTCATCATTGAAATAATTTCGTTTCGTGCGGACAACAGTCCCTCGGTGAAGCCGTATCTTTTTATTATTAGTGTTTGTATCTCAACCCCCCGCTACGATGCGACTGTAATTGTTATCTATTAACTCCGAACTCAAACGACATCTTGTTACATCGAAGTATTTCAATTAACTAAATTGAATTATTTTTAATTAATTTGTTCTAACAGCTAAAGAATTTCTAACAGCTAAAGAAGGTCACAATTTTGTTACTTATTAATATGAGTGAGAAATTTTCGCTCGGAACTCGGCCTTTTTTAACCGACTTCAAAAAAAGGGGGTGTTATCAATTCGGTTGAATATTTTTTTTATGTTTCTTACTTCATGACTCCGTTATTTATAAGCCGATTTGCAAAAGTATTTTTTATTTGAAAGGATATTACTTTCAGATTGGTCCCATATATATAAATTTCATCAAAATCGGTTCAATCAATTTAAAAAAAATTAAGTAAACGAAATTGCATTATTTGTTTTCCTATGACTTTTCAGTGGTGGCTTAATGGAATTGTCATGGGATGCATTGTGGCTATAAGTGCAGCATCATTCCATAATTAACCGACTTCAAAATGGAGGAGGTTCTCAATTCGACTGTATTTTTTTTTTTGTATGTATGTTACGCGATATCTTTTTTTAATGGATAGGGTGGGTATGCCTAATAAAAATAAAAACCATACAAATACCTACCTACTCGTATAAACCCAAAAAGTCTGACCAACCAGTCTTACCAAGGGGTATCGTATTACCCATTAACTGGGTTGTGGAGGTCAGATAGGCAGTCGCTCCATGTAAAATAGGTACTGATATTCAGCTGCATCCGGTTACACTGGAAGCCGACCCCAACATAAAATATGTAGTTGGGAAAAGGCTAGGCAGATGATGATGATAAATACCTATAAATAAATAAATTTTTGACATTTGGTTTATAATTGACGATGTTATAATAACTTCCTGTCACTGATATTTACATAGTAAGTAGTGATATACGAATTTGTGTGGGGTAAGTACAACTTAAAGTGAAAAATAAAAACAATTTTACCAAAAAAAATGACAGACTTCCAAAAAATACACTACAAAGTGAAAAATAACTTTAATTTCGGAAGTCGGTGGCAAACAACGAAAATGCGAACCCAACGAAAAGTGAAAAAAAAGCCATTAAATTGGCACCATTGACTGAAAAATTGTATGGGAATATGGTGGCATGAGATGGGCATGTGATGCGGAGGAATAAGAAAAATATAATGAAGAAAAAAAAAAGAATTGATTTTTCAGTTTTTTTTTTTTAATAATTTTTTTAATGAATGTCTTGATTATGAATGTGGATGGCTATAAGAGTAGAGCACAACCAAACAACTATGGATGGACTGTGTGAAAGATTATATGGCTGGAAAGGGGGTGACTACCGAGATGCATGACAACTAATAGAGAAGTATGGAAGACAAAGACATGTTGTAACGACCCCAAATATAATGGGCTAAGGGCAAGACAATGATGAATTCTTGAAGTACCTAAGTTTTAAAACAAAGAGTAGGTAATTATATTATAATTACTAATTTATTAACTGTCGTAAGGGGATCGAGGAGGGGGGGGGGGGCTCAGGGGATCACATTGGGTAATTTAATCTTCTCACGTCGCCGCTTGCCTGTAGACTGTTCCACATTTTATTAAACGTGGCGTCAATGAGTCGGCTCCATATCTGCGTCAGCGCGTTGTTATTCAAGTTCTCAGAATCATACAGTTGCATCACGAACTCCATGGCATAAGGAATGCCATACACCTGGAAATAACATATCATCACGCCTGTACCTATACACGAAGGCAAGAGCGGAAGGCAGAGGATATGTAGTAGTTCCCTTCCTCCTAGCCTGTTATGAGAAGTTCAATTTGACATCAGATTATTCTCCCGTGCCTTTTGGAAAAGGCCCTTCCAAAAGGTAGCTTTCGTATGGATAATAATGGGCAAGAAACTAGACTGTTACTCTTTTAAAATATTTTGTATGTATTAATTACATGTGAAAGCGTTACCATAATAGGTAAAAGAATGAAAAAGGAAGCCATGATAGTTAAATTAATTAAGTATGTACATGTCAATGAACTTAGCAGATCATTGTCCAGCAGATCAAAAATAAAAATGAGTTCTTTTCGCATGCAGCTGAGTTCTACAGTTCCTGATACTTTTTAGAAATAGTTCTGGCGTTTTTACCTAAAAAAATTCAATTGGCAAAATGATCACGTACGTGATCAAGCACGTGAGTTCTGGACACGAATCGATTTCTAGATTGCAGGATATGAACCTGTGCAAAACAAAAGAGTTCTAGCCTTTCACTATAATTTGAAACGATGAACATGGTATTTTTCCACTTTTTAACCTTCTGATATGATCTGCTGGCACTCGTACGTGAGTTCTGGACACGAATCGATTTCTAGATTGCAGTTCTGATATGAACCTCTGAAAAACGAAAGAGTTCTAGCCTTTCACTATAATTTTAAACGATGAACATGGTTTTTTTCCACTTTTTAACGTTTTCATATGATCTGCTGGCACTCGCACGTGAGTTCTGGACACGAATCGATTTCTAGATTGCAGTTCTGAAATGAACTTGTGAAAAACGAAAGAGTTCTAGTCTTTCACTATCAATTGAAACGATGAACATGGTATTTTTCCACTTTTTAACCTTCTGACATGATCTGCTGGCACTCGCACTTGAGTTCTGGACACGAATCGATTTCTAGATTGCAGTTCTGATATGAACCTGTGAAAAACGAAAGAGTTCTAGCCTTTCACTATAATTAGAATCGATGAATATGGTATTTTTCGACTTTTTAACGTTTCGAATAATCTGTTACGGGAAGTTGGCAGATAATTTTCCCCATTGAATTTTTTTTAGGTAAAAACGTCAGAACTATTCCTGAAAAGCATCAGGAACTGTAGAACTCAGCCGCATGCGAGAAGAACGCACATTTGTGTTTGATCTGCTGCAAATGATCTGCTACGGGAAGTTTGCAGATTATTTTGCCCATTGACTTTTTTTTATTTAAAAACGTCAGAACTATTCCTGAAAAGTATCAGGAACTGTTGAACTCAGCCGCATGCGAGAAGAACTCACATTTATTTTTGATCTGCTGCAAATGATCTGCTACGGGAAGTTTGCAGATCATTTTGCCCATTGACTTTTTTTTATTTAAAAACGTCAGAACTATTCCTGAAAAAATCAGGAACTGTTGAACTCAGCCGCATGCGAGAAGAACTCACATTTATTTTTGATCTGCTGCAAATGATCTGCTACGGGAAGTTGGCAGATCATTTTGCCAATTGAATTTTTTTGGTAAAAACGCCAGAACTATGTCTAAAATGTATCAGGAACTGTAGAACTCAGCTGCATGCGAAAAGAACTCATTTTTATTTTTGATCTGCTGGACAATGATCTGCTAAGTTCACACACATAGTGTGTACCTAATAGATACATGGATTATATTATGCTACATAATAGTTTTTTTAAATAATATATTTCGATTTGTCTCAATCAGATTAACAACAAGTTGACAGTGTTATGGTCAACATAGCTTTAGTTTAATACAGTCGTCATTCTTTAGCAAAATCGTTACATTTCTCCTCAAATAATAGCAGAAATATGTTTATGATTTCGATGATTATTAAAAATTACCTGAATAGATTATCACGACTGCCGGAAAGATGGAAAGGAGACTGTGCTTTGTATGGGAAAGCAATTTGGTTTTTATATTTACCTCATCTTTACTCTTGTGCAAAGGGGCAAACTGACCGTAGGCAATTTAAAAGAAAATATACTTTTTGAATTTACTGGATTTACCTTAACAGTTGTAGCTACAGGAAAACGTTCTTAGAATACTGTCCTTAACTTTTTGAATATTTGTTAACTACATTTAGGTGCAGGTTTTTCAAAAATCAGCTATAAAAATTACAATTCTTTTTCGTATAAGGATTAAACCCAGCAGTCCAGTGTCCTTTTAAAGACAAGAAGTAACTTAGTTCCTCACCGTAGAAGCGTAGTCCACACTAGTCCCCTTTACTACCCCGTACCAGTTGGAGAGGGTTTCTACCGTCGCCGACATGACGCGGAAGCTGGCGTTCTTCATCGCTTCGTCAACCTCGCCCTTAATGTCGATGTACTTGTCATCGTCCGACTGCGTCTCGGTATAGCCTCGAGGGTATAGAATTGCATCGCCCTGAAAAATACCTTGAGTATTTATATTGTGGTCTTGCAAAATCCTGCATCACGCAAGCAGAATTTATCGCGCGACTAGCATATAATAGTAGCCCACCAGACACCCGTGTGGTCGGAGGATCCTCCCTTTTCTATCCAAGTACGAGCGAACTTCCTCACCTCTATAGTATTATTGCTTTTTTAAAGCTACATAAAAATACATATATATTTCAACTAAATATTCAATCCTAGCGTAGTCTTGTGATACTAAAAAAACAAACCCTAACCAGTTAAGTGGGCATAAAAACAGGTACCTATTACCTTAAACGTTTTATCATCAAAGGTTCCAGCGTGTACGTGTATGTATGCCAGGATCTTATGACTATAGCGGTGGAAGATATCTCGGACGACCTTCGATTCCTCCTCGGAGAAGGGTGATTCTCCTTGGTACAGCTGATTACAGGGGTTAGGCTCACTAATATCATCCTTCCATGCGACGTCGAAGTTCCGGTCCACGGCCACACCGTTACACATGACTTGTGGGGATACATTCTTGTTCCATATTGCGCGATCGGGCTGTGTGTGTTTAATCATAATGAATCATTTAACACAAATTAATACCTTAAGGCCTTAGCAGATAATTATGCTATTTTTGCATCAGCGATTTATTCGATTCTGTATCACGTTTTGGCAACTCGCTGCGTTTCAGCGATATATCAGAATTGCGTATTTTCTACGTGACGCTGTTTCAAGCTCCGCGATCAAAGCGCTGATTTATCCACGCTAAAAAGTCTGCTAAGACCAGATGAGATGGTAGTCTTACCCTGGTCAGACGGAAAGCAACATTACAAACAGTTATGTCAGTAAATTGCTTGGCAGCTTTCACACAACCGATGCCTCAATCTGATACAGGACATGAGTCTTGAACACGGCACGCATTGTGAGGGTCCTCATTAGTGGCGTAACTATAGGGTAGCATTGGGGCAAAATACCACGGGCCCCCAGACAGAGGGGGCCCCGGTCCGAGAGGGCCGCCATGAGCACAGGAGGATCCTAACATAAGTTTATAAAAGCAAACTTTTTTTGAAAATGTGCAACAAAGGACATCATTCAGGTTTCAAACATGTTTTACCTTTTCCCATTTGTTTGTCTAATTTTTTTGGACATAACCTCATGCTCAGGAGTAGCGCTTGCGACTAGTAGACCAACGAAGCAGTCAGGTGTTCAATTTTGTAGGGGAAAATATGAAATCTACGCTGAAGAAGTCGCGGGAGAAGTGCTAGTAGAAAAAAAACTATCACGTTGGTTGAGCTTCTTTACATTGAGGGAGGGCCCCATCCCTTGAATTTGCCACGGGCCCCAAATGGTATAGTTTCGCCACTGGTCCTCACTAAGGACTACCAGGTATTAAGACAATAACAGTGGTAAGGAGTAAATTTTTCTAAATAATTTAAGTGTTTAAATTATCTATATCTATACATCTATCTATACATATACCAATAAATAAAATTGGAGTGTCTGTTTGTAATATTAAAATAACCGCTTTTTACTAAATGCATATGGATGTACTTATACTAAAATAACACTTTTCACAATTTTTGTCTGTCTGTCTGTTTGTTCCGGCTAATCTCTGAAACGGCTGGACCAATTTTGACGGGACTTTCACTTTCAGATAGCTGATGTAATAAGGAGTAACTTAGGCTACTTTTTTTTTAGAAAAATAATTAGAGTTCCGCACAAAAAAATTAAAACGTTTTTCGTCATGCACGCGAACGAAGTCGCGGGCACAACTTGTAGAATAATATAATAAAATAAACTATGGAAGGACTGTGGGAATGGTGCTGTGATGACGACTAATAGAGAAGAAAGAAGAAAAATACACGTTGCGCCGACCACAAATAAATTGGAATAAGAGCAGGAGAATGAGGTTGATGATGATGAAAAAAACAGCCAAGTGCTTTTGAACTAAGAAAGAAAGAAAGAAAGAAATTTTATTTACTCAAACATGTGTATACATACAGAACTAAAATAATACATGCATGCAAGATCTTAAAATAAGATCGTTTTTCATGGCGTGCAAGTATCTTAGGTACGATTATTATTATTCAATCATGCTGCCAGTCTTCTGGGCCCTATTCCGAATGACAGCGATGCAGACGAGTACTTTGACGCCTAAGTGTCCTTTGTTTTTGTATTTATTTATACAATAACTTAGTTTATAGTCATTTAATTTAGTATCTAGTGTAAATATTTTGATCAATTATTTTTAACTTTTACACTTAAACGTTAAATATCAGTAACAGTTAAACAAAACCCTATATTCAATCATTTACATTATCCAATTATTTATTCTCCTTGTCCAATATTACAGATTACCATTATCACAATGATGATTTACCTTCATCACCTTTAGGCTCCGTTCACACAGACCGACTCGGAGAGCATCGGCCGGTGCTCTTCTTTTCACACAGACCAGCGCGAGTTATACGCTTGGAACTGGCCTAAGCAGACAGCCGTTTCACATAGACCGGCTGGAAGAGCACTGTTTTTAAGCGGATGCACTCAGAGCCGGACGGTCGCGGAGCGAGAGAGGACGCAATCGGAACCGGTCGGTCGCGCGAGCGCCAAAGAGCTTGTAAACGGAGCTATTCGGCTGCGCGAACGCGGAAGAGTACGTCATCAGAGGTCGGCTCCTCTTATTATTTCACACTAAGCGCGTTAGGTTTGCTCTCAAGCATTCTCAATAATAAAAGAAATGACATGTAAAAATAAACCTTATTACAACGATTCAAAAATCTGCTTTCCTCTCCGAGCAGGTCTATGTGAACGGACCCTTAATAGGCATTCAATTATTTGTAATATAATAAGAAGAACTTCTTCTACAATTTAGAATACCTAGCTTCTTTGCTGTATAACAAAGGTATGTCCCGAATTTGCACATGAGTTACAAGATCGTTGGATCGACCGGGGGAAACACTGAGAAAAGTTATTTAGGGCGACGCCACACGGGCGTTGCCAATGCGTTGCGTCGGCGCTGCGACGCCTGAGCGGTGACGCGGTGACGCTCGACGACATACAAATTTAAGCTTCAGACCACACGGTACGTTGAAATGACGTGCGGTGCCGGAACGCGTGCGCATCAGACAAGGGGCCAGGGAACCGAAGCGACGACGCGACGGAGCGACAACGGAGCACAGCGCAGTATTTGTTGAATATCGAAGGTTTACGTTGACGTCGTGAAGGTGTGAGACGACTTCACAGTGCTCGTGTGACACTCACTGCGTCGAAATGCCCGCGCAACGACGACGCAATGCATTTGCAACGCCCGTGTGGAGCTCTCAGTAGAACAGCTGAGGTGCCTTTCGGTCAAGTGCCGTTGAAATCAGTGCTCTGAGTGGAACACCTCAAAATAACATAATTTTCTTTGAAATTCCATGTTCTTAGGCCTGCATTCCTGTAACGCTGACGACGATCGCGTACGGCGGTCGCGTACGGTCGGTCGCGTACGTCAGCGAGAAGTACATAATTAAATGCATTCCTGTTACGCTGACGTCGGTCGTGTACGGTCGGCCGCAAACGTTAGCGAGAAATAAATTACCGTACTGCGAGACCGACCGCTCTATGATACAGTCGTCGGGGCGCTCCCGAACTATACGGTTAACAATAGCAACTGTCACGCACGCGTGGTTTTCAGTTGATCGTCGTCATGGGCGCTCGCACAATTCCATGCTCGTCGGGCGACCGACGAACGCGGCGTTGACGAGCGACACCCACGCGCGTAATACGCGGCGCGTATGTCAGCGTCGCAGTATGGTGCTCTATAGAATAATCACACGCGCGACCGACGTCAGCGTAACAGGAATGCAGGCCTTATAAGTGTAATATGCAGCTAAACACATTAAATAACGAAATATATTTACAGAAAGCGAAGCGGAGTATCCGTCGGGATTAGCCAGCGGCATTAAGAAGAAATCGAATTTATCTAAATGTTTGAAGTAATATGATAATAGTAATTTCAGTTCCGAGATTTTGACCAGACTTGTCATGTCCTTCAGTCCCATCACAGTCAGTCCATGGACTATAAATATGATCTTCTTCTCCGGAACTTCATCAATGTACTTGCTGTCTTTAACTCGGAAATAAGTGTTATCCTTTTGCGCAGTAATACTGACTAGGACTATATCGTTGTATTCAACAGTACGACCAGACTTCAAGACAGTAAAATTCACGCTGTCGCGAAACTCTTCCATTAGTATCTTCATTTGGTTCGTTATCTGAAAAATTAAGTTCACTAGTGAAGTACTAATACAAACTGCATGCCCATTCTGTAAAAATCTCACCGTGAAAACTTGCGTGGAGTGAGCTGTCAGTGATGCTAGGGATTGACTAAGCAGTACAATCACAAACGAGATTTAATTTTTTTTTAATATGCTAATTCTATTGATTATTTTATTAGTAGATTGTTTGCCAAGGGAGCAAACAACTATTTTGAAAACGAGAGTGTTTCTTTAAATCCAGAGCGGAGCGAAGGATTCTAGAGTAGAATCCCGAGCGCAGCGAAGGTTTCTAAATTCTAAAGTAGAATCCTGAACACAGCGAGGAATTCAAAGTACGTCACTCGAGCTTAAAATAGTGTTGCTCCCGAGGTGGACACTTAATTTTTTATCAGCCTCTATAAAAAAATAAGTAAGTGCAATGCATGACTAAGAATAGTACTTTTATTTATTCACAATTAGTTTTGCTCCTTTGGCAAGCAATCTACTATTAAAGCTAGTATTTAAGTGTATAATAATCATTACTATTTTTGGGGGTTTTTAAATAAAATAAAACAGAAATTCAATCAGAAACTATCGTTGTTTTGCCTATTGAGTGCTCATGTTAATATAGATTGACCCAACTCACTCGTGTGGTAATAAAAATAGAAATTCTACACAGAATCTTACATGTATGGTTAACTTACAGCGTAAGGACTGAGATTCGATGGAAGTGACCCAGCTGAAGCTAATCCACTCTCTGTTTCCCCCTGTCGAAGTTTTTGATTTCCTCTGAAAGAAAAGTGTTTAAATTGTTATTTCATTTTACGAATAATTTTTAATTTTCAGTTTTAATTATTTATTTTTAAACAACTTGGAGGCCTATTTCCAGCAGTTTTTCGGCTAAAATGATGATGAGAATGATGGTCAAACATAAATATTTTACAAACCTGGACTATAGGCCCCTGTATATCTAGGAAGATGCAGAGACAAAATATGTGGTGCAACAAAAAGACAATAGCATTAATATAAATTAATAACTAAAGTGATATAATTATTTATATTGAATGAAAAACGTAGAAAATACATTATATTTATTGTATATGTGCTCGAGGGTCGAAAGTGTTCCCTTACAATTAGGGAGGTCTCATCTGACGAAACTAAGAACTGCGGATGGCAGAATCGGGACTTCGAAGTCCGAGATACTCGGGGAAGTCGAGAATTTATTACGGACACCTATACTTAACGCGGACGGTGAAACCAGCGGGACATAGTGCAGATGACCACCGAGCCGAATTAACGCGTTACTAGGCGGAGGACATCCCGGATGTCGACCAGTGCGAGATAAGGGTGGTGAATCTCCAGCCCTGAGAGAGCTAGCGAGTCTCTTCAACTCTGCCAACCCGAGACGTGGAGCAGAGGTGCGATGGTTCTGTTCTTCAAAAAAGTTGACAAAACCTTGTAGAAGAACTATAGACTTGTATTCTATGAATACAGAGGTTCTAGATAGAGTAAAAATTTTCCATACATCTCAGGTTACTTACTCATCTTCTTGCTTATTCAGAGAATATGGTATCATTCTCGTTACCCTGAAATAATTTTCAAATAAAGCAACAAACAGTTTTTCGTAAAACATAAAACATGCAAAAAATGTTGAGGACTTGCAGTCTTCGACATTTTCAATCCACATTTCTGGTGGCATGGGTCTTACTGTCTGGACATATCAATGGTTCTGTTATCTGTTGTCCTAATAATTGGTAATGTATGGAGTATATTTCTTCTGTGTATGAGAAGAGGACTTTGCACCGGACAATTATAGTAATATTATTAGCCATGAAATAGCAACATACCAAAGACAGCACGGTGAAAAAAACTGTTATACTGTAAATCCTATTGGTCTCGAAAAGTTACTTTTTGCCTAAGAGTGACAGACCAAATGTTAATTAATTATTACTCAAATATAACTGTATTGCAATTTCCCAGGCCAAAGTGTTTAAAATCGTCAATAACTATGAAGGCAAACATTAAATTTTCCATAAAAATACAATTTTGTAAGACCTTTTTTTCTCTTTTGACCTTAAATTCAAGCGTTCACGCTTGATTAATTTCTTTTTCCTGACCGCCTCTTGTTCTTGTATCGGCTTTGGTTTTGGCTTCGAAATTGTCGTGGATGTCAAAACATGTTCTGCATGTGGCTTCGTATCTTTTATGGATGCCATGGATTTTCCTACCAAGGCTGCAACGCCTGCAGCGCCTGCAGCACCTAACCCCGCCATTCCTGTGGCAGTCTTACTTTTATCCACAGCGTGTTTACTTTTTTCTTTCTGTTTTTCGTCACTTTTACTTAGTAACGGTTTTTCATTATGCTTGTGATCATTTTTATTATCATGGCTAATCATATCCATTTTCGAAATTCCCATGGGTGTCCCTATTGTGGCATGCTTATGACGATCCATGCTTTTTTCACTCTGATTATCTTTACTTTTATCTTTAGTCCGTTTCTTCTTATCTTTGTCTTTCTTTGGATGTTTCGAATATTTGCTATGATTTTTATCCTTATTCCTTTTTGCACTATGGTTATTTTCTTTATTTAGTTTTATATCCTTATTCATATGTCTATTCTCATTCTTATCTTTGTATTGTTTTATTATCTTATATATTTTCGAATCATTATGCTTAATTTGTTTCCTTCCCAAATGATATTGATGTTTCTTATTCTTATCCTCATTATGTTTCTCATCTATACCATTTCTCTTTTTATCATTTTTGTATCGATTTGTTTTCTTATTTCTTGTTGAGTTATGATTCTTATTCATTTTCCTTTGCGAATGATGGTGATGGTGTCTCTTCTTCTTTTTAGGTTTTATAGTTCCATTATAATGCTCATCAATTTGCTTATTTTCCTCATTCCTATAACTTCTTTTAAACCTACGCTTCTTAACCACGTGATGTTCCAAATCATTATAACGAGCTTCACCGTTCCTTAGAACGTACTCTTTATGTGGACCTCTTATATCCTCTCGAAACCCCGTTGTGAACCTGGTCCAAAAAAATCTTCATCATCATCTGACAACCAGCCCGGAACCCTCCACTACTGAGTATAGACCTACCCCAGGAAAGTAAGTACCTATCTTAACATGCACTTCTAGTTAGCTTTCTTAGCTTTCAATGACAAAATATGTCATAAGACACACTGTATCAAAGAAAACATTCAAAATGTTTTTGATTCATACCGTACTGAATATCAACTCCGCTTAGTTTTTAACAACTTCCAAAAAGGTGGAGGTTATACGTTATGTTTTTTTTTTAGGTATATTCACCGATTTCTCCGTAAATTGTGGACCTATTTTAAAAATTATATTCTTGTTTGAAAGGGTATGGTCTCCAGGTGGTCCCATTTTCAAAAAGTCGAAATCTAATGAGGAATGAATACCATGGAAATCGAGGGAAACCCTCAAATTTTATAGGCACATATTCTATAGACACACTATAGCGATTTGGGTATTTTTTATAGTAACTCGTGCATTTGCTCTCAGAAAGCACCATTTGGTGAAGTGGAACTGATGATAAAGACCACAGATGGTCATCGGAACTACTCAGTAATAAGTATTTCACGGGTTGCGATTCGGTTAGGTACTTTAATGTTGTTGGTAACCAATCTATGCTCGTTACAATGCGTATGGTGAAGTGGAGCTGATAGTGACTTCTCAATCAGCTCCAGTTCTCCTGGTTCTTACCAGGAGAACTCCTCAACAATTAACGTCCCTGCATCGGGAAAAGCAATATTTTATAAAAGGTGATGAGCAGTTGACATTAGGCTATTGTAACTTAGATAAATTACATACTGACAAAATAAGAACAGAAAAAAAAACTTTTTTACAAAAAAAAAAACAACCGACTTCCAAAAAAACACTACAAAGTGAATAATAACTTCAATTTCGGAAGTCGGTGGCAAAAACCTAAATTATAGATCTAAAGACACCAACTTCCGAAATTGAAGTTATTTTTCACTTTGTGTTTTTTTATTACTTTTTCCGTTAAACCATTTTAGAAATGTTACAATAATTACTTTAAATTATTAAGATCAATGATTTTTTTACTTATCATGCTGTTGAGCTGCATTGCTTCGGAGCCATATTCCACCGGGTTTTTTATCTGGAAACTTTTTCTTCGAAGACAACATTCGTCGCACATCTGCTGCAGTTGTTTTCCTATACAAAAAATCATTTAGTTTTGGATTTATAATGTACTAGCAGCGCCCTGCGGTTTCACCCGCTTTAGTTTCGATCCCGTGGGAATATCGGGATAAAAACTATCCTATGTCCTTTCCCGGGACTCAAAACATCTCTATACCAAATTTCATCTAAATCGGTTCAGCGGTTTAAGCGTGAAAAGGTAACAGACAGACAGACACACATTCGCATTTATAATATCATAGTAGGTATGGATTAGTATGGATATTCAATTTTACATACCAAAAAAAAAATATACTTGCCTGTACTGTAAGTTTTCTACCTCTGGAAAATGTTTTTTTATTAATATAATAATATTTCGTTTATCTAGCTGTTACCTGCGGTTTTCCTAGCATCCTTTTTTTTCGTGGTGAAATGTTCGTGCATTTTGCACTACCACGGGGAGATACTACAGATAATTATGTGGGACTCCCGCTTACGGCGGGAACACGGGCATGCGTTAGCACTCATCCGTGATTCGGTTTATTAGTGTATTCGCATATTTCTTATGCTTAAGGACGTACCTAAAACCCCATAGACACGATACAAGTTTCGTAAATGCAGCATACAATAAAATCGAAGAAACAAATGACTTGCATCATCTAACCAGACGGTGCAACTTTCATTGTTGCTTCAATTTATGGTAGGTATGCCCTAGAGTCCTAGACAATTAAATTTCACCGTGTAAACTTAAAATTCTTGTATTTCAACTTTTTAACTTTTGCACCCGAATGTATGTACATTCGGGTGCAAAAGTTAAAAAGACTTGATTCTATGTAGTTTATGCCATTGAATTTGTTTACAAATTTTTATCACCGGTCGTTTGGAACGTAGACAATTTTTGTGTGATTTGGGCCGTTCAGACTAAATACTCGTAAATCCGCACCCATAATGCGTTTCATAATCCGAACGATTTTAAAAGAATAATCCATTGTCTTATGTTTAAAAAATTCGTCTGCTCAGCAACGTAAATCACGCAATGAATGATTTCGAATTGTCAAAATTAAACGTATTGCAATTGTTAGTGTGTTGCTCAAATACCCCTCAGTCTTAACTAACGTTTGGATTCTTTGGTAGATGGTGATCTGACAGGATGAGAACCTCTCTGAGAGATCGAACTCAGACTGCTGTGTAGAGGTGCTATAAGAAAGGCTCTAGAATTATCTTGAAGTTTTTTGTGAACTATGACACATACATATATAGAAAAAATAATAAAAATATATAAAAAAATTATAGTGGTGACACTATAATTTTTTTATATATTTTTATTATTTTTTCTATATATTTTTTTCTCTTCTTTTGTACTGAATATGGGTCTTTACCTGAAATAAATGAATTTTATTTTATTTTTATTTATTAATAAGGTACATAATTATGTTTATAGCTACATAGTCAGTCGTTACAGAAAAAAAATTATTTTACTATACCTGCATTAATTTCACAGTAGTACACAAACACAATAGCAAAATATATTACTATAATTTTGGCCATTTCTAAAGAATTTGCGATAGGTACCTACTACAGATTTAGGTACTACAATAATTTGATGTAAAGTTTTACCTACATGTATGAAATCGATATTTTACACCCTACATAACCACTTATTAAATAATATAACTCCAAACGAAATGCAATATATATTACATTTCAATTTTACAATTCACGATATAAAAATGACATTAAAATAAAATATGATGTTTTTTGGTCATATCAATGTTTAAAATTGTTTCGTTCATTCACATATACAGTTTTTAAAGGACTTTGAAAGTAATACTAAGTACTTATATCATAAGATCCTTCCGTCCAAAAGTAATGTGAGTTCTGGACCCTGCTTAATAATAATTGTGTAATCACAATCCGAATGATCTTGAAGGAAAAAGCTAATCCATCGCTTCATATGTTTGAAAAATTCGTCTGCTCAACAACGTAACAACGAATGTAGTTTAACTGTCAAAAAAAATTAAAAGCATTGCCATTGTGTGGGTTACGTAACCGCTGGGAACATGCAAGTCTGGCTATCTAGCAACCTCAACTCCACTCCATCTAATGCCTACGTCTTTTTCCCTTTTGAGGGTAAGGGTAAAAACGGGACCCTTTGACTAAGACTGACTGTCCGTTTGTCTGTCTGTCACCAGGCTGTATCTCACGAACCGTGATAGCTAGACAGTTGTTTTCACAAAATTTGTATTTCTGTTGCCGCTATAACAACAAATACTTAAATCAGAATACAATAAATATTTAAGGGGAACCCCCCTCACAACAAACGTGATTTTTTGCCGTTATTTTATATGTAGTGTTAAATATTGTATGGTGGTACGGGTGCGAGGCCAACTCGCACTTGGCTGGTTTTTTTAAGTTCTGTTCTACTATATTGCAGATAACCATATCTATATTATTTGCAGCTGTATTGAAAGGAGCGAGGTGGTCCGTAGCCAACCCGTCTCTGGATAAAAGGGGTTCAGTATATTTTACCCACTAGCTGTTGCCCGCGATTTCATCTGCTGTCCAGGTTAAAAAGTAGCCTTTGTCCTTCTCTAGCACCCCAACACACACGCTACACATTTTCAATCACAATCTGATTCATTTTAACGATACCTATTAACGCAATTATTGCTAATCCGTTGCTTCATCAGTTCGAAATATTTATCTGCCCAAAAGCGTAAATAACGCAATGAATGTTGTTGAACTTTCAAAATGAAAGCCATAGCTATTTTTAGCATGCGTCTACCAAACTACTGAACCTATCTGCATAATTAACAGTTTAGTAGTTTCGGCGTGAAAAGATAACAGACAGACAAAGTTTATTTTACATTTATTATATGAAGTACTAGCTTCCGCCCGTGGCTTCGCCCGCCAGGTATGTCGATAAAAACTATCCTGTCTTTCCCCGGGATGCAATCTATATCTCTGCCAAATTTTATCGAAATCCGTGCAGTGGTTTAGGCGTGAAAAGGTAATATACAGACAGACAGACAGAGTTACTTTCGAATTTATAATATTAGTATGGATTATTATATGAAGTACTAGCTTCCGACCGCGGCTTCGCCCGCCAGGTATGTCGATAAAAACTGTCCTATGTCTTTCCCCGGGATGCAATCTATCTCTCTGCACAATTTTATCGAAATCCGTTCAGTGGTTTAGGCGTGAAAAGGTAATATACAGACAGACAGACAGACAGAGTTACTTTCGAATTTATAATATTAGTATGGATTATTATATGAAGTACTAGCTTCCGACCGCGGCTTCGCCCGCCAGGTATGTCGATAAAAACTGTCCTATGTCTTTCCCCGGGATGCAATCTATCTCTCTGCCAAATTTTATCGAAATCCGTTCAGTGGTTTAGGCGTGAAAAGGTAATATACAGACAGACAGACAGACAGAGTTACTTTCGAATTTATAATATTAGTATGGATTATTATATGAAGTACTAGCTTCCGACCGCGGCTTCGCCCGCCAGGTATGTCGATAAAAACTGTCCTATGTCTTTCCCCTGGATGCAATCTATCTCTCTGCCAAATTTTATCGAAATCCGTTCAGTGGTTTAGGCGTGAAAAGGTAACATACAGACAGACAGACAGACAGAGTTACTTTCGAATTTATAATATTAGTATGGTTGGATATCATAGAGGTAAGTACCATCGTAGCAGTCGTCGGCTATCCTGCTTTGTGCTCGTAATTATAGATAGTATATAGTTGTATTTATTTATTTTATTTAATAGAATTAATATTATCTTTTTGTATGCACGTGTTTCTGTGACAAATAAACCTATTTTTCTTTCTTTCTTTCTTTCCAGATATAAGATATTTATATGGTACCTACAATAAACTGTTCGATTACCATAACACTTTTATGTAGTTTATTTTTCTTGCTTCGCATAGCTAACCATAAAAACCATTTCAACATCGGAAGTATTTTAAGAAAAATGATCGCTACACTATAAGTATGCGGTCTTAAATCGTGACCACGAGGACATTAAAAATTTCACGACCCCTCTAAAAGTGTTGGTTTACTGTGCCTGGTTGTTATGGCAAAGGTCTGGCCGTAACACCATGGCCCAAGTGCAATATGTAAGCCATTATGTCATCGACGAGGTAGGTATAATAGAAATTTTATAAAATACATAAATTGCATTCAAAATCCAAATACTTACTCATTTTATTTCACATGAACCTACATGGGCACTTACGAAACGTCAGAAGCGGTAGGTGTAAGGTTCCAATTGGTCGTTTGCTGTGGAGAAGAGCCGACAAGAAACTCCACGGTTACTGTTTTACAAATTACAGTGTTAATAGTTATGGGAGGACTGTGTAGGCCTGTCAACAAGTACCAGATACTTAATAAAATAGAAAATGGTCTATAAATCTACAGTCTACAAGGCCTACAACATTCTCACATTCACAAAATAAATATCACACGCTTACTACACAGTAACTGGGTTGTGGAGGTCAGATAGGCAATCGCTTCATGTAAAATACTGGTATTCAGCTGCATCCCGTTAGACTGGAAGCCAACCCTAACATAATTTGGAAAAGAAGGTAATGATGATGATACCACATTTTACTATGAGTACCTAATGGTTTACCCGTTGGAATAGTCGTGGAAGTGTACAATTGTAAATGTGTCAGTGTGTGCGATTTACACACTGACAAATTGAAAATACGATGAATGACTCAATATACGGGTAAAATTTAGATTTTCTGTCATTTTACTAAACATTTCATTTCTCTAACTGTACCTGCCTACAACAACGCAGTTCTGAAATGGAAGCTAGCTACTTATAGTTCCCGCAAATTATATCTAAGGGGTATTTGGGCTTAGATCCACAGTTAATAGACGGATTCTAAGGCATTTTTAGCATAAGAGGGACTGCAGGCGAAAAATTACTGCACGAATTGAAAGACCTGCTTTAATCGATGACAAAAGGATGGGCAGTGACAGCGAAGTTCGTCTTTCTATAAATGAATGCCCGACTGCCTTAGAAAGGCCTGTGTACTAGATATTCTTTGAGAGTAATACGTATGCGTTACGCCGCGGTCGCTCATCATTTACGCCGCATTATAGGGTGTCGTAAACGCGCCTTAAGATTTACACCTACACAAAAAAACTGTTAGCAGTACCGACTCAATCTTGCTCCGACGCTGCTGCCGTAAATCGGACGGCTGACCTTAAACGGTTGCCAGGGAGTCGTTGAAACAGCCTGTTAATGGTCTTTTACTGGACTAAAGAAAACTTTAAAATAAGGTCCTTCATTTTCAAGACGTGCAAATAAAATTGGTTGGGACAAAAAAACATAATTAATAAGCACAGTTTTTCTGCCTGAGATAGGTCTCAGGCATCATTTATTTTTTAATGAATCCCTGAACATAGGAAATCACTGAATTTCTAAAATCACCTAAAGTAATTCAAGTCACACACTTACCTACACTGGCACCCACCAATAGAAAGTATTGTACTGTCTAGAACAATTTTTGAAAATACACGATAACCGTCATAAATCGTATTTGTTCGGGGTTCATTTAGTTAAATCGAAACTAAAACGCAAGAATGTAAGGGCACGCGCCGGAATAATAGTGAGTGACGAAACGTGAACAACATTGTATATTTTATGTGGAGATTTACAAGGTGCTAAACCCTACAAACTGGACATGGTCACGGAACACAAGCACACGAGCTCACTGTAAAAAACTAACACCAATTCCAACCATTATAAAAGTTTTCTAACAACCAATTGTCACGTACACAGAATCCGCAGATTAATATTTACAAAATCCCACTTCATCAAAAACTTCATTCTTATTTCATTTCCGTGTGCTCTCACCCCAGTAATGAAAATGGCGGTTCCTAATGGCTGTCTATGAAGTGCGCAGTACATTAACATCAAATTTTGTCGACAATAAAACAAACCGTTAAGCCCAACGATTTCCCGGCTAAGGGCCGCCTTCTCATAAAAAACGCACAACTGGAGCGATGACACAAATTATTAAAATATTATAATAAAACTGCAACAAAATGGCGGCCCTTATTCCAAATATATTACACAATTAAGTACTAAACACGTTTCCTTTGCGGCCGACTGACTTTAATTCATTTTTTCCCTTTATTTCACGACGAGGAATTTATTTTCATAACTGATATTAGATGTCAAGTCATTGTAGTAATAAAGTGAGTGAGGGCTAGCTTCACCCTTCTTGCGCCAGTGTCGCACACCGCCAGCGGTGACACTCGCGACACCCCACGGGCCGACTTTGTTTGAATTAATGCGTGAATTACACAATTAACACTAAAAATGTTTTATCGTGCATAAAATTAACATCTCTGTTAGTTTCTTTTGACAAAGTCAGATATATTTTAACCGTGAAATAAAATAATTGACGTCTGACAGTTCTAGAATGGAAAAACTGTCAAAAATTCAAAATTTATTCTCTAACTTATATTTATTTATGACTAATTCTAGTTATAAAAGTTTGGTCAAAATTCGCCCTACGGCGTCGAATCTTGTCACTTAATTTACCTCTTTCGCAACCCCGTTTGGTTAAGTAGATATCTATGATAATCATAAGAATACACAGCAGAATAACAGTCTTACTATTTCAAAATAAATATTCATTTCAGCGCTTACATTTCACAGAAGTGAAGCTGCCAATATCAGTTAATTCTAACGTTGAGCAAGTAAACAAAATTTAAATAAAACAAAAAGCGTTGTTCAATGAAGTGGCGGGAATGCTTCAGGGGCGGGTTTTATAGTGGCTGACGGCGATCCAATCTACTAATACGATGAAATGGAACTAAATCTCGGGAGGACGACCGCCTATGTCTTTCCACTTGCAGAAGACTCCTCAAATGAGATGGCGGTTGCGAACTTGATATAGCATCTATGTTACGAGCAGTGTGTCCTAGGACTGTTTCAAGGCTAAATGTTTTAATTGGAATTAGTTATCTGTGCGAATTTATTTATTTATTCACAAGCTACTACAACAGCACCCCAATTTCGTGACATACTTTCAATCACGATAGATAGGTACCTATGAAGAATTTTGAATTAAATTCCTAATCCTAAATCCATTGCTATAAATGTTTGAAAGATGGTTCTGCTCAACATCATAAATAACGCAATGAATATACTTACCACCATATTATAGTGGGTAGGTATATCACTAGGTTCACATTATTTGTTCTTATGTATTTTTTTTCTGTTAGCCTGTACCTACTATCCCACTGCTGGGCAAAGGCATATCCCAAATCCTTCCCGTATTTTTTTATTAAACTTAATGTAATTCCTGCTGAAGAGATTTCTTCCTTTTCATCAGTTCCAATTCCACATCATCAACATTGTCATTTTAAAAGAAGTCCTGAGTCGAATTTCCAATTTTGTAGGATATAGAAAATTAGAAATAATCTTAGACTTGGGACTTGAAATTTTTCTAAGCATAAACAAAGTATAAAATATACATATATTTATCGTTTTTGTATAGGCATATGAATTTGAAGGAAGTCGACACTAAAACAGAGAGAACGACAAGGCTGTTTGGAGCGAACGTACAAGAAATCCCAATCAAATCTGGAGGGAGAACCATAGCATAATACAAAATCATTATTTAAATCCAATCGCCGCTTCATTGAGTCGGAAGATCTGAAGTCCGAAACAATCTTTTTGCTGTCAATTACATTAGAAATCTTACTCCGTTGGGTATGTATTTACATACGTAGGTACCTACCTGTGTACTAGTGGGTGCACTTCGGTTGATTGCGGGTCAAATGCTCTGATCACCCCTAGACCCGACGAGCACTATGCATGCCCAACGCCATTTCTGTTAAACGATGTACCTAAGTAAGGTTGATAACAAAATACCAACGAAATGTGCTTCTAAAGTGTGTATGTAAATGAAAACTGCGGGGTAATTGCGTAACGCACTAACATTCATTCATTTCATTCATTTTGACAGTTCAAGAACATTAACTGCGTTGTTTACGTCGTTGTGCGGACGAATTTTTCGAACATAATAACTATGATGCAATGATTAGCAATACCTACTTATCCTTTTAAATTATTCAGATTGTGATTGATATTGTGTTACGGAATTAGGATGATGGTGAATTTTGTGTGGATTGATTGATTTTCTAGGTATCAAATGAAAATGAAAGTTTTCATTTCAGACCATGAAAATAACTCATTTTTGGTCCGCTAACAGCTATCTAAATAAAATTGCGTACCTACGAAGTTAAATTTTACTGTTTGACCTAAGGATTGTAGAAAAGCCTTAGATCAAAGAATAAAATGCTGCTACCGGCACAATCATCATCGGTTTTGTCAAACATTACATTGTTATCAGAGTGTGTATTTGATGATTGTATTATCTAGGTACCTACACTAATTGAAATTCAAAGTTTTTATAATTTCCAAGCCACCGTGTGGAATGTTTATAAATCATTTAACGATTCTCGTTTCTGTAAATAACTGAAAAAAAAACGAATTTATCGCAGATTAAAAAATCTACACGTGACTTGCCGTAGCTAATACCTACATTAACATCAATGGAAAAGTCGTATAATTTGAACAACATAGCAATAACAACATAATTATACATTACCTAAAGTTTGGCCATACCCCGAAGGCATCGTAGGTATAATACAGGTAAACAAATACTAATAAGTATTGTTTTATTATTATCGATGTTTGTTATTTGCTGCGCATAAAATATCGGTTACTCAACCCGTAGCCAGAAACTGTGTCTATAGCACGGCGAAGAACAATGTCCTGAACTGTATCATTTGCATCCCTGTGCTCATAACAGGATAGTGATAAACGCCCCAAAGTATTACAGGCTTACACTTCATCACAATCAAAGGATTACAACTTGTAATCCGATTTCCATAAGGTGGAAAATTCTAACGCAATGACAGAGAGCACTTAGAGCATTTTAATTTTCCATTAAAATAATAGCCATGTCAAAAGCACTGCTCGACTGACGCGAATACTTTCCGACTGCTTAGCTTTATTTTATTGCGCATGTTTTAATATTAATTGTAAGTTTTCTGCCTCGATGAGCAGAGGACGACTTAATGCAAATGTATACGCTTGTCAAAACGTTTAAGGCGGATAGTGAAATTCATGGCAGTTTATTTGCTCGCACAATTTCATTCTCGTTATAAATAAAGGGAGTCCGTATAAAGTACCTAGATTGTTTTACCTCAACTTCAGTGTGGACTTCGGGAGTTTTGGGTAGACAATAGCGGGAAGTTTTTAAAGGGAAATTTATGACAAAAGCTGAATTTATAAAGGCTGGGAGGTTGGGGTGGTGCGGTGGTCCGTGTGGCCTGGTCACGTGCGGAGCTCACGTTGTGGTTTCCACGCCTTCCACCGGTGTTCTAACTAAAGATGATGGAATCCACAGCCCTTTTTTTCAGTTACAAGGTTTCTCGGGATTTTTTAATGGTGGTTTCGGGGGTGAATAGGTATTTACAACTCTACACAATAGGTATTATAATGTCAGAGACATTTGAAAAACTGAGTTTAGCAGAATAATGTTTAGATGTAAGGTAAAGAGACAAATCAATGTAGATACTCGTTGATGGGAGAGCAAATCTTTTGCTGATGCCGTGAACACACGATCTGATAATTAAGATGCTCATTCCAGAATAGCCAGTACACAGGTTACCTATACACTATGAAGGTTTCAGATATGTAGTAGGTACCTAAATGGTATTTAGTATGTAGTTAGGTATATAAGACTTTTTAATTATCATCTAACCAATAAAAATCTTATGAAAGGATTAACCGGCTCTAAAATAGAAACAATAAAACAATATTAAACCAGATGCCTATTGCGTAGGTATGAGTAGAGTCCGAACGAAATTTTTTGGGCTGAAAACAAAAACGACATTCGGCCAGAAAAACGTTTTCGGCCAAAAACCTTTTTCTTTGGACAAACTTAAACAATGCAGTGTAAATCTTTTTATCTTTATATTTAAGAGCGTTTACGCCGTACGGCATTTCATACAAACTTTCAAGCCCTTGTTTTTCGAAATGAATGAACGGATTTTAATGAATCTTTATACGCATATGCAGGATACAAAGGTCTAAAAAGTTATCAGAGAACATTTTGGAAAAATTGTGTTACAGCCAAATTAGACCGATTTTAAAGTTTCCATAGAAACAGATATTTCCAAAATAAGAATTCATAAGACATTTCGAAAATGTTTTCTGCTAACTTTTTAGACCTTGGTATCCTGCTTATGCGTATGAAGTTTCATTAAAATCGGTTCATTCATTTCGAAAAACAACGGCTTGAAAGTTTGTATGAAAAGCCGTACGGCGTAAACGCTATTAACCGTTAATCTTTAATGACACGTAAAATATAGTACTATTACTTTGCTGATATATTAAGTATTTAAGAAAAGTATATCTACAATTACGTGTGTTGTTAATAATCAAGAATCTATGCGATGTAAAAAAGCATTATAGTCGTAAGTATCTACATAGCTAGTTATTCACAGTTACTGCGCTTTTAGTTGTTGTAAATATCGATTTACTCTGAATAAATGAACGGGAAGTATTGATAAAGTACTTACTTATATAAGACGTAAATAATACCCAGTTTTTCGGCCAGAAACGAAAAATTCGACGAAGTATACCTATGAGCTACCTAAAGGAGAAAAACAGAAATCAGGCTTAAGTAGACCATAAATGTATAAAAATATGATATATCATTTTAAAAACCCCCTTAAAGAGTCAACTTAAAATAAAAACATTTAAACTTCACACTAAGTTTTCTCCCTGACACCTACATTGTCATCGAAGAGACATCTCAGATTAAAATCTCGAAACAAAAATAACGGTTGGTTACTGGTTACGAGTAACGGGCGACGGGCCGTATCTCGTTGGAACAGATAAATCCCTTAGATAGGCCGTCAACGTCACCAGTTGTCACAAACGTGTGACAGCTCGTTAGAGTGGGACCAGCGTTGGGAATATCAGCATATGCTCGACACAATGCCGCTTTTCTGACCGCTCGTGATCAAATCAGAATTTGTTTTGATATTAATCTTCATTTTTTTTGAATAAAATAAGTTATTACTCGTAACAGAATATTAGATCACGCCTGGGTTCAGCGAAAGCGAACCCAGATAGGATATGGATAGGCGGTTAGCGTCAAGCTACTTTTACACATACTTATTATCTTGATTGAAACACAATTATTTGATGCGTTGTATAAGTTGTATTTCAGTATCTATAATACATATAGGTACGTATAAAAGTTTATAGTCTTTTAATTTTACTTCTGTTCCGGTTTTAATCAAATGTTTAAAACTCAATAATTAATATTTAAACAATAAAGTTTTAATCGACTTTTTTCGCTGACTGTACCTATACAAAAATCCCTCAACTATTCTCTGGAGAATCCTACAAATTTTTCTTGTCCTTTAACTAAACTAAACTAAATACCTACTCATTGGCGCCAATTCCCTTGTTCACAAACTAAACTAAATTTAAGTTCAGTGCATCCTTTTCTTTCTATTTCATTAAGAAAAGGACAGAAGATAAATATTAGTTTAGTCCTGTCAAATTAAGATACTCCATAGACAGTTTAGACGTGATTAAAAAATTGGCTACTAAAAATACTTCAATTTACGTCAGGCGCTGACTAATTTGACAGGACTAAACTAATATTTATCTTCTGTCCTTTTCTTAATTAAATAGAAAGAAAAAGATGCACTGAACTTAAATTTAGTTTAGTTTGTGAACAAGGGAATCGGCGCCATTGCCGACCTAATCAGTGCAGCTTTTTCCATTAAAATTCTATGCAGATAATAAGAGTGTCACCGCACACACACCGTGCACACCGTGAGGAAACCGGCATGTCCTAGAACCAAAAATTCGAAGACATGTGACATCTACCAACCCGCACTGGGCTCGCGTGGTGGATTACGGCCCACTCCCTCTCACAGAAAGGAGGCCTGTGTCCCAGCAGTGGGAACATTGTAGGCTGATTATGTATGTATGTAATAAGAGTGTTAATCTCATTTGTGCAGCAACTTGGGAGCAACATTGATAATTAAAAACGATGACTTCTCTGCCGCAGCAGCAGCATTGGCCACATATAAAAGAGGTTTATTGATTTCATAGTAGGTATGTACAGACGCCAGCACATCAACCTACTACAATCTGTCAAATTTCTTTAATAGATTTTCAACTTTATCGCTAAAGCATAAGGTTCAAAGTTCATTGGGAAAATTTGACAGATTGTAGTAGGTTGATGTGCTGGCGTCTGTACATTAAATTTTTGCAACAGGGTACGATCTCCAACATTCGTACATTTTAGGCACCGTCCACATAAAAATCGCGTTAGGAAGCAAAATATTGGACTGTACCTACTAAATTTTTGGGATGTTGTTAGGATAAATATCTACCACTAGTGTAATCCCAAGTTTGCAGCTTTTTGACTTTAATTAACTACATGGAGTTCGAAAAACCTTTAAATTTTAAGACTTCTTTCAGCGTTTATTTATTAAAACTTTATGCACAAGTAGGTAAAAAAATAAATACTGTACAAAGGTGGACTTAATGCCTGAGGCATTTTCTACCAGTCAACCTTAGGGTGATGCAGAGACAAAACATGGCAGGTGCAACATACGAGACTTATAACTTCTAAAAGGAGACAGACAGTTTAGTCAGAGACCCAAGATACAGCACTTCCAACATTCAAATTCAAACGCCCTGCGTTAAGGGATATTTATCCGATCTTCTGCCAACTCCAAAGTCCACCTCGCTCGTCTGCCCCCAACCGAAGAAGCTGCAGCCCAACATTCCTACAGAACGCGCGAAGTTGGAGCTAGAGAAAGATCCCACCAAATGGGGCTAGACAAGCAATCAACAAGAGCTGACATGAGTGGCCCCAACCAAGGAACCAACACCGCTAACGGCTACCTAACCATGCTGAAATTCCTATTATGCAGTTGCTAGAAAGGGTGGGAAGAGGGAGATGCTCCTCCTGCTAGAGCTTCTCCAAAAAGTCTAAGGAATGACACTTAGCTTATAATGCACCTTTTAGAAGTTATAACTAAGTCAAAAAGTGAGGTTTTTCGAGCACAATGCAGTTAGCATAGGCCTTCCTGCTGCAAACTTGATATTGCACTTTATTATTATTATAATTTTTTTATTAAAACGGTATAAAACCAAATACAAAAATTAAGGACAGTTTGCATCTACACTTAAAAGTGAAAATAGAAAGAAAACGAGTTTTGTTAAAAAAGTATAGGTAGATAGGGTTATGTGTGGGTATTGATGGTATCTATCATAACAACATCCCAAACAATCAGCATAGTGCAACATTTTGCGACATTTATGACTGACAGTCATTTAATTTTACAAGATAGGACACGATTTTTTTGCTCCCGCCATCTAGGGAAAAACGTTCAAAGGTTTCTTTGAATTAAAAACGAACGAAAAGTCTCGCTACTAGCTAATAGATGTCGCTAACGCAACTTGAGTTCTACTCGCCACTAGATGCTGCTGATCAAATTTCTAGCAATAGAATGATGATGCTGAACATAGCTGGCGCTTGGATCAAATTTCTAGCAATAGAATGAAAGCTTTTTTAGCAACAGATGGCGCTGATATAAAGAAACTGGAATGATGATGTTGAACATAGATGGCGCTTGGATTGACGTAGAAGGAGCGAAAATGAGAAACTGAAATGATGAAAATGAACCACAGATGTCGCTGATATTACAAACAGCAGTATTGCCATGTACTGTTCTGTAAAAAACTTGGAAATTATCATCTAATTTGTTTTGAAGATTACACCATCGCGATATAAAACAAAACGTTAATAAATTTAATTTAAAACTCGTTTTATAATTAATTTCTGATTAAAATAATATTTATTTTAGTCACTGGTAAGAAGAACGGTGAAATTATTATTTTTTTGGCAAGGACCTCTCTCGGCCGGGACTCGGGATGGGTCAAGTAAAGTCAAGTTGAGAACCGCGGAGTTGACTGGACTGTGGTTTGGTGTGTGACTGTCGATTTATGTAGTGTTTTGTTTATGAATTAAAATATTGTTTATTTTATTTTTTCGGCGTCGAAACAAACGAAGTACAAGGTAAGTGTGTTCAATTAACATTTTTGGAGTCGTCAAACTCTCACAGACTTACAGATTTTTGTTGTAAGAAAATCTTAACTTTGGCAATGGTTATTTAATGTTTGGGTGTAAAAATTGACGATGGACGCTAGAGCTAATTGATAAATATTTGTTCAAGACTTCCATTAGCCTCCTATCTTCAAGTACAACATCGATGCGGCATACCGTTCACACAATCTCCTAAACATTTTACAAGTGAACGCCTCAACAATATTTATGGTTCATTGCTAAATTGTCGGCGACTTATTAATAAGAAAAGGCCTCGTTGGGTTTGTGTGACAAGAACACGCGTATTTACAGTTAAGTAAGCTTATCTATAACCTGTCTTACAACTTCGTGCTTGTCCCTTGCACCTACACACTGGCGGCCTAAATCTTGAATAAATTAAAAGTTAAGTACTTAAATACCCGTACTTCCGCGTTCTAATTTCACAGATCAGAATAACGGAATGAAAATCAGAATGAATAGGGTTTCAAGCTACTTACTAAGTACTAAGTTAGTTTTAAAACTATACTACCTACCTAAAATTCTACTACCTAAGTAAGTCATATGTTCTAAACAGAAGAATCATGTTTCAACTAAATTAACACCTTACTTGAATACTTACTATTTAATCTCTGAGTAATAACATGGAAGCAGAGAACCGAATGAAGTGGAAGAACATCATGCATAAAGCCATGAAGGCCTTTCAGGGACATGACCTTCAGTAATGAAGTAAGCGACCAAGAAGAAGAATAAAATGATTCACTAACTTAGCACCTACTTACTTTCCAAATTCATAGACTATAACCTGTAATCATAAAAAAATCTAGGGCTTATTGTAGCTACTAGCCTAATGGTTTTTATTATATCTAATTAATTAATTCTAATTAACACTTTGCGGGACACTAAACGCCCCTCAACATAATAACAATAAAACTTCTATTTTGTCTCGTTCAGTGTCCTTCAATGTGTTAATAAATCTCTAATGAATATAATTTCCTGTTACTCCTATTGAAAAGTAGTTTTCCTGATAATGAAAATCCTAACGTTTATTTTATTCAAACCGCAAGCTGAAGTAATCAACTTCCCGTTATGACAGGAAATTATTTGTTCATTTATAAAGGTTACATAGCTTATTATAATACAATACAGAATTTTATTACCTAATGAATTGTCCTTAACAATAATAATAATGCTGTAGGTAATTAATTAATGGGTAAACAGTTAGGTACTATTTAATAGGTTGGCTGATACCAATATTATCTAATAGTTACCTATATTAGATAAAGTTTTCACCGCTAGACATGAAAAGCAATTGTGTAAGTACTTGGTAAAGTAATCTTGAGTTTAAAATATGTATTATTGTACTAAGATCCTTTCTGTTCATCATCTGTCTAGCCTTTTCCCAACTAATGTTGGGGTCGGCTTCCAGTGTAACCGGATCCAGCTGAATACCAGTATTTTACATGAAGCAACTGCCTATCTGGCCTCCACAACCTTACTGTCAGTTACTGGGTAATACAATACCCCTTGGTAAGACTGGTTGTCAGACTTTCGGGCTTCTGATGACCCATAATGGCTGCCAAAGATTACTAGTGACAGCTGGCACCAACGGCTTAACGTGCTTTCCGAGGCAGTTCGACGCTTGTCGCAGTTCGTCCGTGGATGGTTGACCATCTTTACATATCCAGAGTTCCAGACCCCTCAGTGCCTCGGAAAGCACGTTAAGCTGTTGGTCCCGACTCTCATTCGTGGATCTCGTTACGGGTAATTGGTAAATCTCCCTTGGTAAATCTAACAACCAGTCTTACCAAGGGGTATCGTATTATCCATTCTCAGTAACTGGATTGTTCAGATAGGCAGTCGCTTCATGTAAAATAAAAAGAAGCCGACCCCAACTTAGAAAAGGCTAGGCAGATGAGGTGATGAACCTATATTGTGTCCCACTATCGGGCAAAGGCCTCCGCTTTTTCCTTCCAAATCTCTCTATTTTTTGCGTTCTCTGGCCATGTTGGCCTCGCAATTCGCCGCGACCTGCCTTGACGGCCAACTCCTCCCTCAGGCGTCCAGTGAGTAACGATCTTTGCCCATCTCTTATCATCAAATATCCTGATTTTACCAAAGCGATCTCACTGATATTTTATCCGTGGAATAAAATTGACGTCACGACGACGACGAGGAGTTCTCCTGGTAATAACCAGGAGAACTCCTCAACAATTAACGTCCCAGCATCGGGAAAAGCAATATTTTGTAAAAAGTGATGAGCAGTTGACATTAGGCTATTGTAACTTAGATAAATTACAAACTCTCCCACTAAAAAGTGAAAAATAAATTTTTTTTACAAAAAAAACAACTGACTTCCAAATAAAAACCACTGCAGAGAAAAATAACTTTAATTTCGGAAGTCGGTGTCAATAAACGAAAATGCAGAACCAACGACACCGACTTCCGAATTTAAAGTTATTTTTCTCTTTGTAGTGGTTTTTTTTTTTAGTCGGTCTCGGTTGTTTATTGTTTTTTTATAAAAAAGTTATTTTCGAGCCTCCGTAAATAACGCGATATTTAAGTTTTCCAAGAGATCGATGTCAATGAAAAATCAAATGGTGCGAAAACAAATGAATCATAAAATTCGAAACACAAATACACATTCCCTAGAAACGAATTAAAATTTGGAATTCGCTTCCAAAGGGTTCCTGCGGTCTTCACAAAGTCGTCGGTCCTAAATATAATTGCATAATTTTAATGTTTACCAATATGTACTTGTATGAAACAGTTGCTCAAGTTCACATAAACGAATTGTAAACATGCACTATACGAACAAGAACAAGGTTTGTATGAAGCACTTACTCGGCAAAATAAAGTCAAAGTGCGTTCTGTGAATGTTGCCCTAAGTTCTCTTTTAGTACACCCACAAAAATATGTGAACCCAGAAAAGAAAAGCCACCTCCAAAACCTTATTCCACCAAATACATATTATATTCCAGAATCCATTTCGCGTGTACAGTGCATTAAACCTGAGCAAAGCACAGCACATTAGTTTAAACCGCGTCGTCACCTCGTCACAGCCGTATCCTGCGGTCGATGACCTCACCTGAAATATCTGAATACATATTGCGCGCCATGTGTTGTTTAAATGTCAGTGCTCGGAAATAGGTCGCATGCATAAAAATATTATAGTTGCCTTCAAACATTGAAAATAGCAAGTGAATATCAAAAGAAAATCAGGCACAATTTTCCCAGAAGTTCGTGAGTAACATGTTATGAATTTCTGCCACGTTTTTAGCAATTTGCTAAATTACCTTGTATGTCTGTCCATGGCGAAATATGTAAGCAAATAAATATATTCCATTTAATAATATTAATTGTTATTTTTCTACCAGTCTGAACGATGGTTCCATTATGCAGACAACCTTTACAGTATACAATATTTATGATAAACAGAATCACTGATGATCTGCTACAGTATAATAGACAAAACAATAGTGCAATTAACAACGGAAAATTGAACAGACCTGATTCATATTTCTATGAAACTTGGCACCGCAGAGATTTACAGTCCTATCCAAACAATAGGTATTTTTTCCCAGAACCGACTCCGTTCGCTATAAACTATTCGTCAGTTTTGATGCAAATAAAGCTCCAAAATTCCGAACGATAACTAATATTTTCTGCCATCGATGGCAGAATATAATAGCGAATTTGGCAAACAATAACATGCCTGCAAAATACAGATTTTTATATAAAATAGACTCACTCGCAACTTCATCGATAAAATATTCGAAATGGTCTCATTGTCCGACAGAATTTTTGTTGGCGGAAGTAAGGCAGAAGTAATATAATGCAATGATAGTTTCTCGCTTGTAGCTAAGTAATAACGGCCGCACGGTTCAATCGATCAGGTTAAGCTACGCTTGCCGCGGATAGTCCGTGGATGGATGACCATCTTCATATACCCCGCCGTTGTTGCCGGCTGTCATTCGTGGATCTTTGACAGTCGAGTTGTTACGGATGGTCAGTAGCCCGAAAGTCAAAAAACCAGTCTTTGTTGCTGTGTTGGGAAAAGGCTAGGTAGATGATGATAAGTTTCTCGCACAAACATCGAAATTATCATCGTCATCTGTATGTAACATTCAAGCAAGTATGTGATGAAATCCATACCATACTTGCTAATTACTTAATATTATAAACGCGAAAGTAACTGTCTGTCTGTTACCTTTTCGCACATAAAACACTTAATAGGTAGCCTGGGACTTGGAGAAGGACATATGCTACTTTTCAACCTAGACCGCTGACGAAGTCGCAGGCAACAGCTAGTTGATAAGTTTCGTCCACATATCGTGACAATGTTGCAAAACTCTCGTGACAAAGAAAAATCCAACAGCGAACAACGGTATTGCGATAGACCAGTTTGTTTGCGAATGTCGCTGTTGCGTAAAAACTGTTTAAACTGACAAGTTTATATTGGAGAAAGTTTGATAATACCGTCGTCACCTGACTTCAAGCGAACATTTATAGCATTTTGAAATGCTCCTAAGCGAAACAATCGTTTTTCTAAGAGATGCTTTGTCAGGGATGAATTAGGATTTTAGAGGTCTTTCTCGGCTTAAGACGAAGGTACGAGGAATTACTGGCTTTCATCTAAAATTATTACACTAGCAAAACTTGAAATACATATTCAATCTCCGTGTCTTTTTTATTATCAAACAACGATAATACTGACGCGAAAGTGCTAATGCGCTTCATCGCGGACATAAATAAAACAAAGTACCTAGTCCCGTTGCCAGTTTCAATGTTAAGATAAATTTGCCCAAACATGTTTACACATACAAGAATAAAAATAATGTAAAGACTTGCATGCAGGATAACATAAAATCAAAGAAACGGTCCAGAGACATGTTTGCCACATACTATGGCGTGCAAATATTATTTATGTTAAAAAAATAATAACACATGAACATAAAACATGATACCTACTTAGTTACAAAATAGGTGAATCGAAAAAAAAATGAAAAATGTTAAATATGACATTTACTTATGGAATACACGAATAGAAAAAAACATATAAGAGTGAGTTCGATTAGATGCTATTGTGAAGGTCCTTTGGCTGCTTTTGTCTTTATGTAAAAAGTTATTAGAGGTTTTCTACTGCAGACTCTTACGACTGTAGAACAACGTGATATAAAACATACGGAAATCGTTGCAACGAATGCTACTTCCAGCCAGGCCGTGGTATCTGTCTGTCTCTAACATCGACACACTTAGCGATATATCCAATACGTCTGCAGAAACCTCGGATAAGTAAGACTCCTAAAACAAACAAAACATCTTGGGGATGTATTAATGTTGTCAACTGATTGCCCTGCAGACAAAAAATTGACAATCTGGCAAATTCCGTCATATCTATAACCTCATTTACAGCGTTACCTCTTGCGAAGAACGGTCAAATATGCTTTGTTGTATAAACGCTAGTCATTTTACATAATAACCTTCAGCAGGCCACATAACCAAATTGGCTCCACTTACGACAATCCATTTTCGTGAACTTTTCCCCTATCGTTGAAACAGTTTCCATTAACCTAACTGCTGATTTACATTTTAACTGGTGGCTAGTAAAGATTGGTTATCGTTCGTCTGATTCTCGTCTCGGAACCTGCTTGACCCAGTTCCACCCATTTGCGTTTTTCTACCTATTTAGGACTATCTTGCCTAACATGAAAGAAACGATTGAATCACGCTATCTATCGAAACGTATTTTTAGTTGGCCCAGTTTTCAAGTGGACGCAGTGTTTGGGCTAGGAATTCATATCCCATGTTTGGTCAAGAATGTTTTGGTTGGAGTTGATTTTTGTCGATCTCCAAAAGTGGCTGTCGGGTTTATATTCCGTTCAAAATTGGTGTTCGTTACTATTTGTTTGTCAGACAGCATAGACGTGGATGACGCTATCCGTAAACAGTGGAAACATAGTATACTTAGATGAAGTTTTACTAAAAAAAAAACTAATAAGATTTACGCAAATGCTAAGAAAAACAGCCATTAGATTTTTATACTCATGTTTTTTAGTCTTACCTCAAAAACCTAACTCTAGTCGCTATCAACATTTTATTGTGTTGCAATAAAGCAGACAACAAAGACCTTCAAAAAATGCTACAAGTATAATGGCAAAAAATCACGTTCCCATTCTTTTATAATAAAAACTGTAGCTGCCTTTCTCGGAACTGTTATTTTTCAGCAAAGACGTTCATAAAACGCATGTTTTCTGAATACGCAACAAACTTAAGTTTCATTTGTGACAGAGATGTGCATCCATATGGCATTTACATTTTTAACATTTTATTTCCACTGAGTTACAAGTAATTAGTATCGAATAGACATTTTTAGACGAGTGCTGAACTGAAGATATCGTTTCACTATTGAAACAGATGCTGTTTATCGTGTTGTCACGATAGCTACAGGCGCCATACTATGTCGAACAATGACTAATTTATTGTACCTACTATCTGCATAAGGTCGTTTATATTCATAGACGATTTTTTACTTCAACATAGCGGTGCGTTTTTTGTTGGTGTTTTGTTTTGTCGCGATCGCGATCTTCGTGACCGCTTGTCGGACAAAAATTATGGGACCTTTTTGTAGTAGCACCTACAATTTGGTTATAAAAAGTCCTCGGAAATGTCTAGCAACTTTTTCTACAGTTATATTTTATGTTACTGCCTTTTTGTTGCGTTTATTTGTCGGTTTTCCTCCAGGAATTGGAATTCGTTTATAGAACTACAAAGTTAAGGGGGAAGCGCTAAGATAGCCCGCGATATTCAAGTTTTCTTACGTTTTTTTGCAATTTGCTGGTCAGTATTAAGTTGTAATAATAATAAAAATCAGTAATACAACTTTTTAAGTCAGTATAATCCTAAAATGTCAAGATTTCATGAAATAGTCATTCATTAGGATTATTTGGTCTTAGAGAGTTATTTTGATGACTTTAATGATTATAATTCTGCAAATAATATTTTTTACGGTCGCGAATCATATTTTAATCAACGTACAACTTAATACTGACCAGCAAATTGCAAAAAACGTAAAAAATAATAATTTCGCGGGCTACCTTAGCGCTTTCGCCTTAAAAGTCAGTTTTATAGGTAGTCTTACCACTGACTAGCGTGGAGCACGCAAATCCATGTAAGTTTTCTACACACCTGTGATCGAAGGTATTGTTGGCCTAGTTCTGACTGCTTCGCTATGATATAATAGATATAGTTCGTTACAACATGCACAACATAAAGCTGTCACTGTCTAACCGTCGCGCGTCGCAAGAATAGCGCTATTGAATCATCACCCCAGTCTGCATCGTCTTGTGCGTTTGTGACTCATTCTGCTGGCGGAGATCTACAGACTATTGCATTAGCCGAGGTCAAAATGGCGTCAACATTCAAATCAACTGGCCGTTTTATGTAGCAGCGTCATTTTAATGGCAGCCCTGCAATCCTGCACGTTATGTTTCAATTACGTCAGCGAACATCTCAAAAACATTTTAGCCGAATCTCTGTTTCCCGAAGCTTTAAATGACAAACAAAACAAGCGATGGTCTGACAAACCCATCGAAATGGATGGCTCATTGTTTGAATGGGTGACATTCCGGATCGGTTACGAGCAAGTGACGTCACCACCGACCATAATCAAGCTTTGATCCCTTTTCACAATTAGGTTACACACCACAGGATCGATTCGATAATGAAAATGAAATCACAATTTAATTTGTGATTTTGTGATTTTAATTAGCTTAGGCACAACTGGTGTAGACCTATTTCATTCTCAAAATTAGGATCGAATTGGGCACGTTGCCACATTATATCGCAATATAACGTGCTGCTAATGTCTTATATGGCCCATTCCCAATCTAATAACGACTCTATTTTGAATCAGCGGCATGTAATTTAGATGAATACAAATGAATGGGTCAACACACGCTCTACTTTCGAGGCGATCGAGCCCCGCCGATCCTGGGGCCAACCCACTCGCATTGTCATCAATGCCGGTCATTGTGGCCAATAAAGTGATTAATTCAGCCCATAAATGTATTCCGCCGATCTATTTCGAATTAAGGTCAGTGTTGCCACCCTGGCCGGTTGCACCATCTTGCCGCGTCGGTCAATTGGCGGCGGAATTGACTACTTTATGGATATGATAGCTACAATGATTGGTGGAGATGCTTGCAATAGATATTGCAGATTCAGATTCTAATTTCTGAATTTATACGCATTTGTTTGGAACGTTTATGGAGAGGTGTTTATTTACCAATTTATACGTACGAGTATGTCGTCATCTGCCTAGCCTTTTTCCAACTATGTTGGAGTCGGCTTCCAGTCTAACCGGATGCAGCTGAATACCAGTATTTTACATGGAGCGATACGTATGTACAGAGGCCAGCACACCAAGTTACCCCAATCTGTCAAATTTCTTTGATAGATTTTCAACTTTATTACAAAGGAATAAGGTTCTTATTTAATTGGGAAAATTTGACCGATTGGGGTAGCTTGATGTCCTAGCCTCTGTACCTACTGTAAACTGCAATAACACTTTTAATCGACCTCGAAAGAAAGGGTTATCTCATTGACCTGGGTTTGTTATGCTTCATCGGCTTGCAATTAAATAAATTGTAGTGATTCTGCAATTAATATTGATATACTCGTAATGATCGCATCTTGAGGATGCCTATGTGGTACGCATGAATACAAATAAGCGACGATTAGTGTCGTCTGTTTGAGTTACAGAGTAAACACTAGACAAACTAGGATAGGACCAATATTGTAGTCAAACAATTATTGTAGTACTGTACCAATTTTGTCACTTTATTTATCAGTACCTACTTCTTCTTTATCGGATTCCAGTCAAACTTATTTTCGATTATAGGGATCCCAAACTTCCTCGATTACGATATAAATTATGAAGTGATAAACTTACCTTTAGTTAATTTATGGTCGTGGTTCAAAAGTTAACTTGATACTGAACTCGGTGCTAACGAAGTTCCATTGAAAACTTCCTCGGTTATTTATTTCCCTTCACAGACAACATTGGCTTTAAAGTTTAAAATATAACTTTCTCTGTCCAATGAAAATATCATAGCATAAAAGTTCTCAAGTGACCCTCAAGGTAATTCTAATTAGTGGAGCGGCTAAATATTATCATAACTGTCATAAGTTCCATTCGGGGAATGTGTTTTCTCACATTAGTTATCTGGTACCGTCGAATGGGTTCAATGAACTTTCTGAGGGCTTCGGATATACTGAGTAGTTGACGCGTGCGACGATCGCAAAGAGAAACGCACTTGACGGATACAAGTATTATTGTACTGCATTAGTAATGAACATTGTGCTATTACTATCCAGTTTGAATGTGGTTGTCATTGGCTGAGTATCTTGTCTGTATCGACAGTAAAACTTTCATAAGATACTTGCAAAATCGAATTTAAAAGTTGAATCTGTTGATTTCGTACTCGACTGTTTTCTTCTTCTTGGTGTCGCTGGCACGAATGTATAACTGAGTATTGTAGATCTTGTTGGCCCAAAATCTTCTTCGCCACTTCCAAGCGTCGTCGCGTCGTCGGTGGCAGCGCAGAGGTCACTTTGACTGCATGTTTTGAGACACAGAGTACAGGATAGAGGTGGATCATGCTCTACCACTTCACTGTGATTACAATTCTTTACCAATCAAGACAGTACTTCAATTCAACTTTGGTTAAAAAATGCTAGAACGGTCCAAGAACATCAATACACTGAGATTCAAAGCCTTGCATTTAGGTACTTAACGAGAACACAAAAAATATGATTACACCTTAAGAGATCGCTAATCGGATTCAACGAACCGATGATATGTTTAATGGCGAATTTATTACTGGTTTAATCTGTTGAGATATAGCTGTTAATAAGCATTGTCAGAATCATTGCCCTTTGGAACACAAAGGCATTATTCAAAAACGTAATAAAGCGTTTGTTCACGTTTGATATTAATGCGTTAAGATGACTCCTACTGAGGAAAACACAAATCTACAAGCACCAAATTCCCAACTGAGAGCCTAATAAATAGACGATAGAAGTTCTTTTCTCACAATCTAACACAATAACTTGTATCTTTCAATCGTAACTACTCCTGAAGTGGCTGGCTATAAGGAAAAGTCCGGTAATACCCAATTTAGTTTTGTGTTATAGCTATTTATCCCGTGTGCGATCCCATTCACGAAGTTATCCACCGGTGAGGCAACACCGCCTACGCCTACGCAGACAAGATTTCTACGCAACTGGTTATAAGATATAGTTGTTTCATTTCATATCCCTACGGCTTTCTAGCACAGGGAAACATAATGAATGTGATTAAATTATTTTAATGTTGATTGATGGGATACATTTCCTTTACAACATTACCAGATTCTAACTGCAATAAAGCATTAGAGTAATGAGATATAGTCGATTACAATTTTCTAGCACTCCCACGCACAGAAGGCAAGAATGGTGTTAAAAATGAATTGCCGATCAAGTACCCACCCTGGTTGCAAAAATACTAGCACTCAATGAAGATCTTCGCCTGTCCGTCTTGCAGTTGGCGAGAAGAAAAAAAGAAAAACAAAATGTCAGCCACTTGTCACTGCAAGTTTTTGAAGTAAATAAGGAGGAATGTAGGTGGGCGATAGACTCGCAACTTGCTACTTAATGCACGATTGTAATCTTTAATCTGAATACTTTATTACATATAGCACGTAGCTTGGAGCAATTCTTAATAAAATAATGAGTTAAGTATGCAACACGTTCATTTAACAATTTTGTGTTAGCAGAGTTAATATTCAGAGATTCTAAAATCGGTGCAAAAGACAATCTCAGGAAAACCGGAGTCAGACTAGCGTGGAAAAAGAGGAGACCAGTGGCTTACATGGATAGACCGAAAGTAACACTAAAGAACATGTTTACTAGTTCAAATGGATAAAATTGCACAACACTGGTAACAGGTCATCAAACGATATCAACTTTTCTCTTACTCCAGTTGCACAACTCTCGAGCAAAGAATGCAGGTGTTACGAAGTTTTTTCTGTCATTCCCAGATAAACAAGGAAGCAAGTTCTTTACACTCAAATGAAAAAGATAAGGGGATAAAGTTGACAAGTTACTTCTCTCCCTTAAACAAACAACGTGAAGATATGCAATTGCGTCACAGCACAAGCTTAATATATCTGTATGCTTACTTTTCTCATTTAGACTCTGTCACCGTAAAAGGTATCAATCATTATTTTGTTTTAATTTACCATCACCCCATTTGGAGTAGTCTTAACACTGAAACGTAATAAAGCTGTCGAGAGCGAACGAAGTCGTATATTTTAAGGTGAACCCAATTTGTCAGGGCGTCGACATATGGCAGCAGTTGCCACAAATATTGGAGAGATACAATAATATAGAACTGTTTTTATGGTTGGACGTGCGAGTAAATCCAATCTTCAAATCTATACATTCAATGCCAAGTAGAAAACTATTGTTCATCTACTAAAGTAGTGTTTAACGTTTCGTTTTCTAAAGGGTACTGTGTCCTCAGTTCTCATCCATCGCTGATGTAAGAAAAATATCGGTTGCAGCAATCCCTTTGTCTGCGCGAATTGTAACTCAAAGGAGGAAAATGACTCCACTTACGAGCATACTGTGTTAACGTTGTTACGTTACTGCTGCACGTTATTCTTCAGCTTTTGCTCACACCGAAACATTATGCGCTGGAGAATAAAAGCAGATCTACCTATACGCTATACAGTACTAAACAAAACGTCGATTGAATTATTCTCCGTCTGAGTTTTAAATATAGAAAATCGAGTAAAGCCATCAATTTTATGCGGAAAGACATCATTTTTAACGACTATGCGTTTTATGTCAGCGATTTCGCTTGTGCTTCTTCATTAACATATGGAAGTCTATGCAATATGCTCCAAATTATGTTGCGTCATTTCGTGTTCAGATTTTCTCCATCTTTTATTAATTGGTGTGTTTTTTTTGTTTTGGAATACTGACCGAATCAATCCAGATTGCAGCAAGGCTAAAACGAAACGATGAGTTATTTGTATACTCTCACAGGTCTTTGCCGTATGATGTCATGAGTGCAGTGAACCTGCTACAAAAATCGCCTCTTACCCAAACTAAGAATAGCCTAGATTAGCCTATTCTTGACAAAAACAGAAGTTGCTACATTAACATGGATTAAAAACCACGAAGCTGATGGTCATACGCTACAGAGGCTAGTGCTAACAGACTTACTTATAAAATTGTTTTCGTACGTCCCGTTAGGCGTCACCGCAAAATTGTATGGTAACCACTGCAGATACCCCAGAAAATGCAATGGTGGGAAACTGCCGAAAATAAAATTCAAGAGAGGATTTAGTGTGCATCTTAATGTCGCAGATGGATTGTAGAATTCGCTGTTTTACAAAATAACTCCGTTATGTAAAACAACGTTCAGCGGTTTTCCATAATTACAGAAATTGAACACGCAGAATTGCTACGTTTTGCATTTATCAATGCAGCAATTTACAGAGTGAAATGAAACTTCAAATTGTAGAATTTAGTTCTAAATTTTGTCACTCGTGGCTCTGTATGTCGTAACAACAATAATGGCGTCCGAAACAGAAATAAATAATACGAGTAAAAATTACCTTAAATCCAGTGAAAACAGTGATTTTAAGAACAATGTTAATTAAACGTTATCAGACTTTTATGAAACGCTCATTATGACTGCAAATAAGCCATACTGCAATACGTCTAAACGTCGCGTCGCGTTGGTAGCAGTTTTGTAAAACGTAGCTCAATGACAATCCAGCTGAACGTTGTTCAGTTGTTTTACCTAACGGAGCTGTTTAGTAAAACAACTAGCGGTTTTGTAAAACAGCAGATTCTACAATCCATATACTATAATATTTGCTTGAAATTTTGATAATATGTGAGTGTGACCCCTATAGCTATTTAACTTGTGAACAAATATTCTTAATTGATATTGAACCTACCCAAAATGCGCGTTGGGTTGGGTGATAAAATGACCGCGAAAATTGTCGAAATTACGATCTACCAATATTTAACTAACATAATGTACATATATTAACTACACACCGTATAAGTAATGAGCAATTACTTTCCCGTAGAACTTTCAATTAACTCTTCCATTTAGAAGTCAACATCACAATGACATGTGATTATGCTCGATCGATTTTGCACCTCTGAATGAATGTATGTGCTCAGCAGATGCTAATAGCAGGTGCGAAGCGACGAGGTGTACAAAATTTCCCCGGAGCTATGATAGCAACGCGAGAGCGAGGTGTCTGATCATAAAACAGGCGTTCGGGCGGAACGACAGAACGTGGCGGAAGGAATTGCTAACATTCCGCCTTTCGTGATGTCACTGCTCATGCCTGCAGTTGCTGTGTCGTTTCGTGACAAAGCTTGGAATCCATTATTTGTATACCGTACTGATTAATACAAATGAATAAGGTAGTGGTCAACTGTTTATCCATGATTTAAAGCTTAATAGGAGATTGCGTGGCCACGTTGTCATCTTCAACAGTCATTCTGCTTATATGAGAGTGGGCATCATTATGAGACCTCGTTTTTCTTTCCTATCGATGTCGATATCTTTTCACGCCTCTAAATTATTATTTTTTATAAGAAGAATGACAGCATTCACACCGTCGACTTTAGCGCTATAGTGTGTATTAGCACTAACTCATCAACAAAGTGCAACAGATTACTTCGCGGATTTAGCAATGAAAGAACGAAAATGTGGAGAATTTATGTTATCAGTTGTTTGTTATTTTCCAATAAATAACCGCCTCAATATCAATCAACTAGAAGTTTTGGGAGCAGATGGTATATTATTATATACATTTCAATTAAAATTTATTTATTAATCACAATTTGTACAAGACTAGAATAGACCCCCAAACTAGGCATTTGCCTGTATCTTGGGAGTCAGAGTTGTGACATTTTCAAAGGGTGGTACATAGTGATTATTGCAATACAGGAAAACAAAAACTAACATTTTACTAAACTACTTACTTAAATCATTTAAAATAAAATAAAAAACTTACAATATACATTGCCATCAGCGTGAGATCAAACTAAGCAAAATAAAATCAACAGTGTGAGATCAATTAAATAACAAAATAATATTATCGAAACTAACAAAATATAAATCAACAAAAATCTAATCAATTATATAAATCAATTTTGCAAAATAAAGTGTTGAGTGTAAGCTTGAGTATGTGTTAGAGAGCATACATATTGCTTGTTGTATTTATTACTTGTCATATTCATTTCATTTCAATCAAAGACAATTGGTAGGTACTTACTATTCTATTTTTATAACTTTATGTTCAATTATTATAAATAATAAATTTATTCAAGTAACAAGGACTCATTGTGTTAGTAAACTTAAGAAGTATGTTAGACCATTTTATTTAAATTTAAATTCATTTTATTCCATGGGAGATGGCACAGCAGTGATTGACGTTATAGACATTGTAACTAAGAAAGTATGCAAAGAAACATCATCAATCAAAATAGACACATTTAAGCTACTCTGATTTACAAACTAAGAGTCTCTTTTTAAAATTGAATTATAGAATTAAGCTACATTTTCTAGATTTTCAAATTTGCTCATCGTTAAATTTAATGACCAATCATTTTAACTCTGCAGAAATTTAAATTGGCTTTCTCAGTAGCCTTGATATATTTATCGCTTTTGCATCTCCAGCGTTGAATTCTAAATGTGTTCAACGACTTTCAATTTGCATTTGTTTAGGCTGTGTAACACTTGTTCGATCAAGATTTATGGTTCGTTGGGGTAGTAAACATGCGTAGTACTCATGGATCAATATCAGATGATGGATTGACCAACAGTTTGCGGAAATACCTAAATTTACAGTGAATCGAAGTCGTGTGCACTTTGGTCGAATTCTATTCTACGCCAGATGGTTGGATCGAAATTTTGTAGTCTGGAATCTAAAATGTTTCTCTAACTTGTCCATTAGCTGTTTTTTGTATGTTTAACTTCATGCAGGTTTCCTACCACCTTGTTTATCACAAGTGTCTAACTTAGCATAGAAAACACAAACGTTTGAAAACGAGTGTTATTATTAAACTAGGTGATTACAGAAAACGCACATTTGTCCGATGAATTTTTTAACATGAATCTTGAAACACTCAGCTATTTTTACCCGACTGCGCCAGAAGGAGGGTTATGTTTTTCGAGTGGTTATGTATATTTCTTTGGCACACTCTGTAGCCTAAACGGCTTGATCGATTCAATTTGAGAGGTGCCGTTAGATTCGTGTTAATTGTGAGTGACACTGGGGATATCAAAATTGAAAAAAAAATTAAAATGGCCGATTGTCCCCGCATCAAAAAAAATTAAAACCTATCGAGTGGGGTATCAAAATAAAGGGTTTTAAAAGGTGAATATAAAAATATAAATAAATTATATGGTTAAAAGTAATTCGAAGTAACAAATCGTAAAAAACACGTAAGTATTGGTACTTACGTGTTTTTTACGATTTGAACTAAATCGTCTGCGAAATCTTTCACATTTGTAAATAAAAAAGTGCTTGATTAAAAAAACCCGACGGCAACCATAAACTAAAACTAACTGAAAGCAAAAAACAAGCCCATTTTAAATTAAATAAAAGTTGGAAGAGGCGGGAGTGCGGGACCCATACCATTATTATATTTTCAAACTCAAGTGGGTCCCGCCTGCTTCCAACTTTTCAGCTTTTCAGTTAGTTTTAGTTTAAGGTTGCAGTCGGGTTTTTTTTTGTATTTTTTTTTTTATTGTTATTACCTATTATTGTTGAACTATTTACATTTCACAGTGATCGATTTAGCCATACATACGTAGCATTCTTTATTTGATTTTATCGTAATCGTTTGAACTTACGTAATTAGATATATGAAATCTTGGTGTATTTATATCACGAAGAGATTCGAAGGAACAAGGCGCTAAATATCTCACACTTGTCTTATTCCTTTTGGTTAGCAGATGTGTGTGACCCCTTAATTATCTTTTGTAATCTCGCTCATTTGTTACTGTCAATTTCTGAACAATTCTTCTCAAAACAATTTTAGTTATGAATGATTAAAAAAATAGTTGATACATATGTTTCATAAGAGACAGGTCTTTTCTCTTATGAAACTTTGTCCGAAGATAAATCTTTATTGCATTTTAAGACTCGGGATATGCGGTTACCATCTGCTCTCATGCCAATATACTTCGATACTTAAAGTATCAACCACTAAATCTGTACTAAAACAATACAAACAAACCACAAACCATCGCCAAGTTTTGTAAACTATGTATATTCTTTTTATGATATTTTAGAAAGGAGTTTGGATGTTAAACAAACATTGGGACCACACGCAGCGCATGATTCACTGTCCATCATCTCTGTATACGTGGATAATGTCCATCAAGGATGCTCTTGAGGATAAAATTATAACCTTCTGTTGTAAAGGAAAACAATCTTGTCTTTTTAAACATTCGGGAGTGCACGTCGATGTATTATAGAGCGTATTCATAGAATTTGTGTGTTCATCATCTTTACTTGAATCTTTAAAGGTCGTGTAATCGACAGCATTGCTTTTTCGTAGTTTAGTTTTTGCCATGTCATATTCAAAGATTTTGAGCTGAATCGTTAAAAGTATTGCTTCAATAGCTGTTATGAAACAGCTGTAAAATCACAGAGTCATTTAGCTTCTTACAAATTGTCCTATCTCTTTGCTCCGACACTTTGTACCTAGTTTTTATCAGGGAATTAATCTTTCGTCCCGTTAGATTCACTACCTTTATATGTTATCTTGATTTTAGCGTTCAGTTTTTCTAGATTCAGTACTACGTTGTGATACATTGTTATACTTTGCAGAAGACTTGCATTTACAATTTTTTTGTCCGGATTTTGTGTTTGTAGGTCTTCTCCTATTTCTCATTTTGTGTTTGTAGGTCTTCTCATATTTCTCCAATGTCTTCTAGTGTCCTTCTTATTTCTTATGATATAAATCCTAATTAAAAACTCCCTTGTTTTTGGTAAAACATATCAGATTAGAACATAAAACAGCTTACGCGTAACTACGTATATTCATGCCCATTTCTAAAAACATGATAATATGAGGACACGTATGGAAAACGTAACTTTACTCGTGTCAAGTTATTACAAGTCACATTCAAAACCGAAATAATGTTCGTATTACAAAGAAACATGGCGTGTTGGCCACCTCTACATTTTTAATGACGCGATCAACGCCGCTGTGTTATATTGCCCTGATGGAAAGTATTTTATAAACATGCAAACCTTTAAGTCTTCGTTTCCGTGTTACCAATGTTATGGCTTTGTACGGAAATCTGGACATAATAAATAATGTAATATTATGTTGTGTAATGGTATATGGTTAGTGGTATATTCATGATGACCCTTCACATACAGTGGTATGTGAAAGGGTCATCACGAATATACCCGCCATCACCCAGAACCACCATAGATATACCTATATGATCTTCTTTTGTTTTTTTTTTTTTGTCGTTTCTGCGCCGTCTTAGTTTGATTAGGTAATTTTATTGTCACGTGGAAATCAACAAGGGCATGATGCTGTAACACACTACAATCACAAATTGAATAATTTTGAAAGATATTACTAATCCATAGCTTCATATGTTCGAAAAAATTGTCTGCTCAACAACAACGTAAACAACGCAATGAATGTTGGTGAACTGTCAAAATTAAAGTCATTGCTACTGTTACGCAATCACCCCGCAGTATATAGGTGTCATGGCAATATAGATAATGTAACTTTCAGTACGCACACATCTTCCTGATAAAAATTACAACACTTCTCAACGAATTCTTTGACTCTTCACAGCTTTATCCCTACCAACCTGTAGTCAAGAACAGCTTCCTTCAAAATTAACAATAAAGCAAGATGAATTCCCAAAAAGCCTCCATTTTAATAAATTCTATTCGTCTTGTGAATTCTAATATTGCTGAAGGCAATAAGACTCCTTCCTATGTTTATATTTTCACGGAGACTGCGTTGATCTAATCAACTTCCAAGATGCTTATCGCATATTCAGCAGCATTTAAAAGATTACTCGTCAAGTTAATTCCGTCGCGTGCGCAAACAATGCCGTGTGGCCCACATAGAGGTAGATAGGCGTGAAGATAGATGGTTCTATCTCGCCAGAACGACACCAGCTCCATATAAACAAACAAAAAGACTTTCCCTCTTAATTACATCACATCTATCACGTACCTACACGCCCACGGTTCAATGAATTCTAAAATGAAAAAACTTAGACCATTTATATTCAACGAAAACTTCAGTATGAAAAGTTAAACATAATCGCGTCCCGTGTCCTGAAGTTGATTCAGGTCATACCCAATGGAATTTCATAAATAAAATCTAATTTCGCAAAATGCGACTCCCGCCTAATGAGGGACGCAATTATGACCCTCACTCAGCCTCTTATCCTTCATAGGGATCAGAGCTATCTCATAATTATAACGATCTGATTTTACTTTGAACTGATTGGGCTGTTGTATATTTAGTACGGGCCTACTAAATTTGGGGTGTCGAAATTGTTACGTGTGTACTGTGTATGTTATTTCAAGGTGACTTTAACTCCAACCGCGCGTACCTACTCGATCAAATATTCAGTGGATCACAGTGTAATGTAAGATTACTCGAGTTGATATTTCTATTCGAGCTGTTCCATTTTCATCCACAGGGATGTAGTAAACGACTACCGGCTTTCTTTGCTTCGACCCTCTGCATCATTTATAATCATAACTCCTCCAGCGAACACTTTAACTTTGCACCTCGCCTAGCACTTGCCTTGATCCGAGAAAAGTGGAGGAAAACATTTTCGTGAAAGGCTTTTGTGCTACTCTGTCTTTGAATTCTAACTTTTCACGAATCAAATGCAGAAATGTGTGACCGACCTCTGCTAAGCGGGAGGCAAAAAGTTTTTGCAGCCCGTTTTCGAAAGGCCTTTAACTTTGCGTTTCACTGTCATTATTCTATTCTCGGTGGCGGGCCAATATAACTTTTATTGGCGAATCGTTGGGCGTGCGTGTCACTCGTGATGTCGAAGGCATTTCCACGCCTGAATCATAATGGGTGTTCCTGAGGTAACATCGTATCGTATCGGAGAATCCTGAAGTTAGTAAAGATATTTGAAATGATAACCAGATATAAGTGGATCGCATTATTTACGCAATGATTCTCATTTACGGCTACGTGATGAATATCGGATCCAGCACTCTATATTCTCAGTGCTCATCTAAGTTAAAACAAACGCGGGCAATAAGTTACAGGACTTGTAATGAAATTCCCGGGCTTCGTTTGATTAAAATAAGTCCGGGATGTCGGTCCCGTTCCTGCAGTGAGTTCAAGCAATTGCGTTATTGGAACGCAATTTGCGCCAATTTAAAAAAAATCGAGGAAATCGTTCGGTTGGAAAATATTTCAAGATTGTGTGCACGGATTGTACCTAGTAAGTACGCTTATAGCTAGGTAAGTAATAGAGTGAAAACTGTTAGCTTTATTGTTTGTTAGTCCAACAACATTGAATAGGGCAAACATCAACAACTCTAGTTCGAGTTGCCCCACTTTGAAGAATCCGAACTTAAAATAATTATGACAAAAGTATACATGATATAGTTAGTTTACATGAAGACAAGTACTGTTAAAATAAATATATGAGCGCTTTTAACGTCAACGTACAGTCACGTACATATATTGATCAAATATTACCAAGGGAATGTTTTTTCAAATATTCCTAAAAGCAATGTTGTGTATTAGGTCGTCCGATATTATTGTTAATGTTTACTGTAAACAAAGCTCGTTAGGAGTTTATAACCTTCACATAAACTACCATTAGCCGAGGCCAAAATATAGGTGCTACATTTTATGTGCCAAAATATTTTTGATAAACTGTATGAAATTCTACTGCCTCATTATGGGTGCTGGAAAAAGCATGCGATAAGCGATACTTAACCCTTTGATATGATTACGTTTGGTGCGGTTAAAAACTTGGCTCTGTGTGAAAATCCAAAATTTTCAGGAGTATGTTTACAGATAAAGAGCAGTGGTGGCCCAGTAGTAACGGCCGCAACTTACGAGTTGTAAGTCGTAGGTTCGAACCCAGTCAGGCGCTTTACTTTGTGTAAATTATTTCCTCGCCACTGCTCTCAAAACAAAACGACTAAGGAAAATATCGTGAGGCAACCGGCATGTCCTAGAACAAAAAATTTGAAGAGATGTGACATCTACCAACCCGCACTGGGCCCGCGTAGTAGATTACTACCATCTCACAGTGACGAGTACGTAGTAACTATTCAGTAATCTGTGGACGAGGCCTGTCCCAGAAGCGGGAACATTATAGGCTGATAATGCAGCTTTGATTTCGGTTGAAAAATTTATATTATGACATTTTCTCGACATCTAGGTCGGTTAGTCAATATTTTTGTCTGGAGTCTGTATGGTTATACAGACTGTCTAGTGTCATTTGAGTATCAAAGAGGTTTCTTTGATACTCAAATGACACTAGACAGAGTTACTTACGTAAGTAAATATAAGTACGAAACATAAATTATTATAAATTGTGCTCAAATCCTAGCTTAGAAATAGGCACTTTCTGTGTTCTCATTTTCGTCATCCATAAAACAGTGATGTCACAGTTTACGTCTTCATATAAAAAATGGCTGAAAGCTAGAGCGTATTTACCTAAATTATACCTAGTGAAGATACTCATAACTAACTAATACATCTATAGACTGTTCATTATACGAGGCCGTTGTTCGAGTTCGCTGCAAAAACTTATTATACTGAAACAACACAGGATACGTTAGGTTAATCTAAATATGAAAATATTTTGTGTACAATCTTCGTACAAGCAGGGAATATGAATGAGGGGTATCTCTCGTCTGCAAGAGTGATGAAGGACGGTGCCGCATACGCGATTCATGTCGTTTAATTATGCTTTCATATGAATGAACTGCCAGACCAGAGGGGCCTGTGCCTAAGTCGATCGTTCAGGCGGTCTGTCCATGGATGGGTGACCGTCTTTACATACCAAGACCCCCTCCATGCCTCGGAAAGCATGCTAAGTCGTTGGTCCCGGCTGTCTGTTTGACAGTCGTTACGGGTCGTCAGAAGCCCAAAGTCTGACAACCTATTACCAAGTGGTATTTTATTACCCACTGGGTTTCGGAGGTCAGATAGGCAGTCGCTCCATGTAAAGTACCGGTAAACCGGGGTTACTTTGAACAACCGGGTGACTTTGATTGAAACTTTTATTTCATATAAAATCGCAAAGTAGGTACGTAAAAGTAAAAGTAAATTTTTTTTTCTTGTCTAACATCATTGATGAACTGTTGAATCCTTTCTAGAGGACACGCTGGGAATTTAAGCTTATGCTTTCTTTTTAGGTTTCATTTGTCTTTTACTAGATCAAAGTTACCCCATACGCAACGTGCCCTATTTTCTTGCGTGATTCCAAAGCTATCAAAGTAACCCCGTTCTCATTATAACTTTGATTAGACAGTTTTAATTTTTTTTCTCAGATCAAGCCATATTTTTTCACATATTATTACATAAATCGCGAGTTTAAAAAGAATCGATTACTAGACCGATTATATATTTTTTTTACAACAAGAGATTCAAAAGATATGGATCTTGAAAGTTCAATATTGATCAAAGTAACCCCGCGGTTTACGGTACTGATATTCAGCTGCATCCGATTAGACTGGAAGCTTGGTTGGGACAAGGCTAGGCAAGTAATGATGAAAGTACTGCCATTTTTTTTCCTCCTCCCCAGCTTCCGTGAACATATAAGTCAATTATTTTTTTTATCTTTTCAGGTCAATTACACATCAACCTAGTCTGATGAACAAGGCTTCCATTCCATTGATTTAAGGTAAGCTCTTTTAATTTTATTGCACTTATCAATGCTGCCGTTATTTGTGTGATGTGTATGATTCAATATGGAAATGATTTAATAAGCATATCAGTACAAGGGTCGCTTTATTGGCAGACTTGAGTCGTTGGCAGTTTTGCTAAGAACCGAGATATGAATATGAACGCATCATCGCCACCGCGAAAAAGTGAATCATTTTTATTTTAAAACATGACCATTAGCATCGTACCACCACATGAGTACGGAGTTGGTATGAAATGCATAAACAAAAGAATAAATTACTTAAACTCTAGAATTAACAGGTTGCGATTATTGCCTTTATTTTTTAGTGATCTCATCTATGTATTTATAAAAAAATTTAGTAATAAAAAATTCACATGACAGTCGCTAGTCGTCCAGTGGGAATGTTCCTGCATAATTAATTACTGTCAATTAAGTGATTTTCAAGTTAAAATAAGGTCATACGGAAAATGGAACCAAATTTTTTTTACTGTGATATGAGCTTTCATTTCATCGTAAAAATACTTATTAGGTTAGGGATTTGGATGATTTAAATCTAAGTAATACCTATTCTAAGATTCAAGATATACATACAATGTGATACTCACTACTGCAGCAGTTGGTGGCAGTTTTTTTAGTTAAATCTCAGATTTGATACCACATACTGCATCAGTCAGACTGCTTGAAAAGTGAGCTTGTTGTAAACTTTTTAGTAGTTGTAGTCGGGTTTTATTTTTTCAGTTTTAAGTAGGTACTTGTAGTACTTTTAGAATCATATTCTGATAGGGTCCACATGATAACGGTACTAAACATAGCCACTACTTATTGATGTCTAAAATCCGCCATTCTGATTTTATAAAAACAAAATCTAGCCATAAGAACATATCCCACATACAAACATATAGATACCGCATGAAAAACATGAACCTTACTACCTACCACAAAACAGTGTTTATCAGTTGTTTAGGCTAAACACCTTTTAAACACGACAAATTTCTATGGACTTTGACGTAACACTGACATTAGACACACGTTGAACAAGTGACAGGGTCGAAACTTCCGAAAATCGGTTTCACAAGAACAATTCATAATTTAAACTCCTGCCAGAGCTTCAGCTCCAAAATATACTTTAATCTCTCCTCGGATCGACAGCGTTTTAATCACCGAGTACAGTCAGCTATGAAAATTTGTATCGCCTGTGGCTGTGCGAAGCCTGTTACATGTTTTATTGTCGTGTTATTACTGGCACGCGGTGTCAATGACGAATTTTGAGGACATTTAATAGGTACTGTTTATGCGATCTTCGACTGAACTTAACTGTTGTATTATTTGGCAGTTTACGATTTTGTGAGTTTCACATAGGGCTACAGGAGCTAGTGCGAATCTTGGGGTTCATTCGATTAATCGAGTCTGGTTTAACCACGCTGGGATCGGTGCAATTAATTCATTCATTTCATATTTAACCTAAGTTGTGAAAGAAAATGTTTTTGAGTTACCTCCACTCTGTAATAAGACCGTAAGTATATAAAATAACATTATGCCCTTATTTCTCGAAGGGTTAGACAGAGTACCTACATATAGTAGCTACAACCTACATTATACATACCAAAAATAAAGCTGAGGAGTTTGTTTGTTTGAACGCGATAATCTTTGAAACCTCCGGTCGTATTTGGAAAAATATTTTTGCATTTGAAAGCCAAATTCTTGAGGAAAGCTATTTAATATCACAAAAATAGAAAAAGTTAGAAAAAACGCTAAGCGAAAACGACGTAGGTAATAGCGCGGTCGGATAATTTCATGCGGACGAAGTCGCGAGCAGAAGCTAGTAGCTTGACAAAGTTGATTACCTACCATTTTCAGGAATCATCAAAGTCGTTCAACTTATTTCTAACACCACGTAATTTACAAAGTATTTCACTCGATAACCTTGCAATTTGTCGGGTATAGCAATTAATGTTATATTAAGGAATCAACTCTAAGTATGCGTTACAAAAGGCGCCGCTTACAAATATTTCATCAATCATCATTAGACGCCACGTAAAACTTAGCGATTGTGTACACGTAACAAATGTACACGAAACCTGTGACGAAACTCGCAATAAATAATGCTGATTGTTGTATTTAATATCTACCTAAAGGCTAATTTATGAGCATTAATTCATAATAGTAAATTCTTTGCTTTATCACGTGCGTAACGCGCGTAACGTATGAAGAGCGTTTATTCTCAGTACCTACACATGACGTGATGACACAGAAAGGACAAGTTCGGGAAACTATACAACAATCCACGCAAAACGGCCATCGCTCAGCATAATGCTGCGACCCTATGCGAGACAAAGCCCCAGCCCAGTGCTACCTTCAACACCGCCACCAAAACAAACAAATAAAAACTACGTATAGAGAAGGGATGAAATGGTTACGATTATTAATCGTATCGTTCGGGAAATAATCGTAATCACCAAGCGATAATCGTTTCATCTACCAAGTAGGTCAACGTATTATTCCATTAGACAAAAAATATCAGTAAACATTTTCCCCTAATCGATATAAAACCCTGAGAAATGCTGTAGTGTCCGGGTTTCTGGGTGATCTGTGTCTCTGACCGTTTGGTCAGAGACACAGATCACAGATGTACATAGGCCTAGATAACCACCCGTCTCGCCCCACCCCTGGGGCCTAGCGCCAGCACTTACGCTCACCCAGCGAGCAGTACACAGGCAGGACTGAACGCGAAAGTGGCGGCTTACGATTTTTGTACGTAAGCTGGGCACACGAAGTACTTGCCCCTGCGTTATCTAGGTGTAATAACATCTACGTGAATGAACTGCCGCATGCCGGGGTTGCCAAGTTATATCGTCCTGATATCTCCCATGCGTTGTCTATTGTTCCGAATACATCGCCGGAGGCAAACGGATCCGGGACGTATAACTGTCACTGTTGTACTTGGTGCCTTCCTTTATCACCTCTGAATTGCGACCCAACTTACGACCTGTAGTTTCCTTAGGTAAAACCATAGTCTAAAGTTTTAATGAAACCGGGAGGTTGACCTTCGAAATCCCACGAGTATATCTTACCCCTATATTTGCTGTATTTATACGGTGAGCAATGTTTGTCTAATTTAGTAATTTCGCTTCGCTATTCTGGCTAAACGAATATTTGCACATCACTAGTGCGAAGTTTGGGTATCGAAAATTGAGCTTCGGTAAATTTCGATCTACCGTAGGTATTTTCAAAACTCTCACCTTAATTGCGTAACATACTATCAATCACAGTCCGAAACATGTTGAAGGATGTTGCTAATCCATTGCTTCAATAAGTTCGCTCGAAAAAAAATTCTTCCTAACAACCTAAATAACGCAGTTAATGTTGTTGAACTGTCAAAATGAAAACCATTCCTAATGTTAGTGTGTTACACAATTACCCCGCAGGTTTACTATGTGTGTCTTCTAAAAGTTCCAGCACCCACAATTTAGTCAGCAATTTTATCTTATTAGATTTTCGTAGCCATTACAAAAAAAACTAAAGAGTAGACTAACCGAGAATTAAATAAAAAAAACCGAAGCTATTCATGCTTTTAACTTAATCTCGAGGCTTTACAAGAAGGATATTAATGAAAAAGTTACGACAATCTTAAGTAATTGTGGCTTTTTTTATAGCTGCTATTCGGCTCTCATGATTCCCTATTTGGCTGCCCTATATTCGACTAGGGACGTTCTATAGTTCCGAATACGAAGATCGATATTCTAGTAGGAGTACATACAACTTTATTAGAACCGTTTTAATCAAAGCTGGTTCTCACTAAAGCATATTTGCCTACCCTAATAGAAACCATTAATTAGTACTGGAACTTATTCATGGTGTTTTTATAAGTCCCCATAGTAGGTCGTTTTCTAAAGCGTTTTATTACTAATTTCAAGTTAATTACCAGATAAAAATCTTCATTTATTAGTAACGATATTCTTAAGTGTATTGCTTAATTAACTTTTAGGGCTTTGAGCTACTCTGGTTCAAAACTAATCTCATTTAAAAGAAATTATACCTTTTTATTTGTGATTAATGGTATTACAAAACGTATCATCTTATGGCTGTGTTAGATTTAACTATCCAAACATACACAAACTGAACCGCCTCGCCGTAGTCGCAAATTAGGTAAAATTGTTTATATTTAAGTAAGATTGTAAAAACGGGACCCTATTACTAAGACTACACCCCACTGTCCGTCTGTCTGTCTGTCACCAGGCTGTATCTCTTGAACCGTGATAGCTAGACAGTTGAAATTTTCACAGAATGTATATTTCTGTTGCCGCTATAACAACATAATTATACTAAAAACAGAATAAAATAAATATTTAAGGGGGGCTCCTATATAAGAAACGTGATTTTTTGCCGTTAAATATTGTATGGTGGTACCGAACCCTTCGTGTGCGAGTCCAACTCGCATTAGGCCGGTTTTTTTTTTTGCAATATTTGTATATTCGGGTGACCCAATATTTAAGGGACCCAAGGGAAAGTGCTGAACAAAAAACTGGTTTATGAATTCTTTAGTCTTTTTAGCCTTAAAAACTTATCCGATTAAAACTCCTGTTCATTTTTAATGCACAGATTTAGCAACGAAAAACAGAAGAACCGGCCGATACGCTTACCGGAGTTTCAAAGTTGGATCATAAAATTTTACACGCCAATTTTTCGTCTAAAACAAATCGGGAACACTACAACTCTTGGGTTGGTACTTGGTAGTTTAAACAGGGCCTTTACTAGCGAGTTTTGGAAACTACTTGGTCTCGAACTTGTATACTTTTACATCCGACTTTATCCGCTATCGAGATCAAAGTTTCAGATTTCATTTTGGGGTAAATCGTCAACGAAAAATCGTTGAAAGCTTTTTCTATGCGCTAAAGTTTGCGGAACTATCCACAGTTTTGTTGACGACCTCTTTGTTTTTATTGAGTCGTAGTAGGCCTTATGTTGTTACCATTTGGTGTTTTTAATAGTTCTCACTTTCGTTTTAGGTAAAACAACATTATTAATCAACAACATAGAAATCGAATATGATCAATACTTCATTCAACTAAGTTTTTGAGTTCAATGCCTATCAAATAATAGAGTTTCAAATAAACTGTCCGTTATTCAACATTATGCTCGGTTCCTATAAACAAAAAGGAATCGTTTTGCTTACCAATAGTAGCATTTTTCATTGCCAAACTGGGCATTTCAATATATTCCTAAGCTAATTTTACCTTTGATAGCTACATCCATACGGGAGGGTCTGCTATGCGAAGCTATGAGGTCTTCCCTTAATTATTGATAAAGATACAAGAGTCTTAATTTTAAGTTATAGAAATTGTAAATTATAGGAATCGACCAATAGACTGCCCGAATTTCGGCAAAATTCTCTAAAACTCAGAATGGTACTGGACTGAAATTGGTACCTACTTATAACATACCTAGTATATACGTACATAAAAGGTGTCATCCTTATCAAAATAAATTTTTCGCAATCATTAATACTGTAACAATAAGCCCTTCAATCACTTTAGTATTCACATTATAACGCCCCAAATAGCCTATTGTTGTTTATAATAAACCCACTTTTCTAATAAGTTTTATTAAGTGCTTTTCTTTATTCTTTTTTACCTATACTTGCGACCTTCGTACGCACGGCTACACATCAAGCTATACGTAACCAGTATAAGCTGACTTCTGATTGTACGAAAAACCTATACAATGTGAGGTCAGCTAAAACTGGAAATGCATAGAGCTTAATGTCTAAACGCGTGTACTCCATTATTTCCATACTCGCATTAAGATTGTGGTAAACTACGGGCAAAATTGACCGCAGATTTACTTAAAATTCTGCTATTCCCATGTCATTCGATTTTAATAATAGGTAATTGCCTCACAAGGACGTGTTATAGCAAACTTTTCTTAGAAACTTAGTTCTCATCATGTTAAACTGCGTCATCCATCATCGAACATACATACTTGTAAACAAGCTATTAAAATTAAAGTGGTTTTATTATATGTACTTATAGTTAGACTGTGTCAGAATTTTAATAATATTATATCAGCTTACAGTCATGTCTCGGAGATACATTACTTCAAAAATAATTTGTATAGGATACTTCTTCTTATAACTAAAAATAAATATGTAAATAACAAGTATGTTTAAGTATATTCCGCGGCATCCGGCCTCGCCAAACAAGAGGAGCGCCGCTTTGACGCCGGATGCGAGAGTATCGGCGCACGCGCAGCCCATTCTAAAGTTCGATCCACAAACGTCAATCCATCAATGTCCATCCTTCTTCGCGCCGGAAAGAGATACTGAATTCGTAGCAAATTAAAATTTATTTTCAATACAAATCCTTAATTTGTTAGGCAAACGCGTCGTGCCTATTATGAACAGCCATATTTGCAATACTATTAGAAATGGATAGATACTCATGCATTGTTTGTACTGTAGGTGCCTTTGTGCATACATTATGAATGAAAATGGAGCCCAATTTTAAGAAGTTGTTGTAATAAATTTTATCGGATGACAATATCCGGACCCGTACCTCATAGACATCCAACGATGAACTCACAAAATCTTGAAAAATGTGTACAATATTACATTACTTACACCACATTCTGCAAAACCGATAAATTGAGGAAATATGTCACGATGTCAACCAAACAAATTGTGAGATAGAGTGTCTAAAGATCATGTCCAATACATCTCAGGATAAGAAACAGCGCAACTTGACATTGATGCGTTGAGTCAACTTCGTCCATCTCGATAAGGTCCGCAGTGCGTGCCACTTAGCTATAAATAAGTCAGATAAAATACTGGTTACTGCAACTAATTACCATTTAAAAATGGCCTTGAAGCTTTATTAGAGGTGCTGGAGAATTTCACAGCAAAAACAGTTAGGTTAGTCACACTCCGTTAATTTTATTACACTTTCAAACTACTGGGACGGAACTACGTGTGCAGGGTAAATTATTTAATCAAATTATAGCTAAATTGTACTACAGCAATCTTGAGCAAACTTTGTGTTATAATCACTACTAATAAACTAGTTGTGTTGCTGGCCATCTGACGTCTCGTTTTCTCATTTACACTTCAAGGAGACAGAAAGGGACGGCATCAAAGTCGTATGTGTATTTATTAGTAAAGGACTAGGCTCCTAGAGCGAGTTGCTCTCTCGTTGAAGCCCTTGCTTCATCCATTTTAGGTGTCGTCAGCGCCTGTGGATTGTCGCCCCATTATAGCGATTGCTATTCCGATATTTATGATAGTCTATAAAAATATATCTGCTATTACCTCTGCCTCTGTGTTCTAATCTATTATTCACGTTAAGTGTTACTGCAAGAATGACTTAATGGTTTTCTTGCTAGTTAGTGATCAAGTGACTAAGCGTCTATTTCTAGTTCACAATGCCACTTTGATCCAGAAACAGAACGAAACAAAAGTTATTTTCACTGCTGATCCTTTAATGAACTTGCGGGTAATGTGTGACTCATCTCATTAGTTAGCTATTTCAAGGTGCTTTGTACGTAAACATTAGTAATACATAGTATCAATCTCAATAGCAGCTCTTATAATTGTTTGTTTGATATAATGTGATAGATTAGCAGTTCAATAATTTGTCACACAGAGCGCACGCAACCGTATATGGGGAATTCTAATGTGGTTTGACAAACGCACGCATTGGTAGAAGATTCTGTGCGATGGTTAACAATTAAAGCCAATAAAAGAGCATCGTCTCGCGTGAAGACTCGTATCATAATATCGCTTAATCAATTTGATCGCGAGCAACTGAGCCGGGGGTCATTGACATTCAACTAGCGTTTCTTGTTACGTTAACTTACGAACGTTATACGCTAAAGTTGCATTAATTAGTTGTACAGTACGCTGCGTTAGTAATCCTTTTTATTGGTGTCGAGATAATCTATGACGGGTTGAAACATAAAATGGTCCGAGCCTGGTATTTGGGTCGCGGTGATTGCTCCAACGCCCAGAGTCCCAGCAACAATGCTCTGTCCCACTCATCAACGGCCTTTTGTCTTGATACACGTCCCATCCCAATCTATTTTCACGGGTGGATTCACTTTGATATAGTTACATTATAATATTTCATCGAGTTTTATATTGATATAGTTGGAACTGGAGGCCTACCATTATCTATTTAAAAACGATTCAAAAGCAAGACATTTCAGTTTAGGTTCTTAAACTGCACCGTTCACAGTCGTACCATGACGTCCAATACACTCAGCGGCATTTGGATCGTTGAAAGTGAATGAGCGTTAAGAGCTCATGGTAGATATCCAGATGGCACGGCCTAAATTGAATCGTTAAACTAACGTCATGGTACGAATTAGCAGAACAGTTCAGTTTAGGTCCTAAAGTGGATCGCGTTAAGAGCTCCTGGTAGGTATGCTGCAACAAAAAGCTGACGTTCGTGTTTATTTATTCGATCAATCAGTTTTATATTCCACGCGACATATTTAAGACACGAAAATACTTTTATGACGTAACTTAGCATTTTACAAAAAAAAATAACAACAACAACGTCGGCCAGTGACTCGCGCAATACCGTTTGCCGCCTAATCCAAATAGAAACAACTAACGTTATGCGATTGCGAAACTGCGAATACTAATCCTGGAGTCATCGTTTTGAAAAATGTCCCGCCCGACTTTAATTTGCATACAATAGACGGTGGTGAACGGCGCAGGACATGTCACGCTGCCTCCGTATTCGTTGGAATTACGCATTTTACTTAAAGTCACGTGACAATTTCCCACACATTGTGCTCCCGAACGAAAGCTTTGCCGCCGGAAAGAAAGAATTTAATTTGCTGAGACAGACAGGCTTGATTTACTTTTTTGGGAGCCTTAACCTTTTTAAAACATGCACATAAAACAGGGAATGTCTCAGGGAATTTTCTCGTATGTGATACAAACTTTTTATTTTTTCGGATAAGTAGGTAATTTCAATGAAAATTCATGAAATAATGTCGTACGTTAATAAAGGTCACGAAAACAGGTCCTGCTATTTTGTTACCGGGCAAAAAGTAAAACAAGATTATAAATCGGGTGATAATTTATAATTACAGACGCGGTAAAAATTTAAATCTCGGCATGTTGTTATTTATATACTTTCAGAGACTTACACATTATTATAGTGTTTGGACTCACACAATATAGCTATCACAAAAACATCGAAACATCCAGTCGGAAGGTCTGGACCCCCCTCACGTCTGGACACGAATTAAATGTTTCTCGCATTTCATGTTATTGTGTGTGATGTAATAAAGGAAATAAACGTATGCAATATTCGTACTGCTATTAAGCCTGTATTGAGCAGTGATCCCGCCTCAAATTGAGCCAAATAACTGTTTTCTTTAATGATATAATCTTTTCCTGTGTTCGTAGTCTCTGTTTTTGTGTCGACTTTGAGTCTTGAGTTTGGGTCAGAGATGAGAATGAAAGTGCTCTAAGCAGTTTACAGAGAAAACTAAGAAAAAAGTCGTACGGTCGGTGAAACCAGAATAGGTATTGTCAGACGAATGAGAACCGCCATTCGACGGAAATATGCCCACCGTCAATTTCTACAGAAGTTTTTTATAGGCAATCAAATACAGCATAACTAAAGCCAGAAATAATATCTTACAGGCGGTTTTTCTCTAGAAACAATAAACGAAGTAGCACAACGAACAATGCTCGCGCGTGTACGTATATTATTTTCTCTAAATATTTCGGTACAGTTGTTCAGAAGTCCCCTAAGCCATTGAAGAGGATGTATGTTTATATGAGCACTGGATTACTTAAGTTTAGTTGGATATGTTTCTTAGACCATTGTTCTCATTGTTACTGGAACCCTAATCTCGGGGTCTGCGAAAATTCTGTATCCTTTGCTTGTGTTTTGTCTTCATCGTACGAAAATGTCATCTCAACATAGTTACAGTACTCTCTACTTACTTACACTCTTGAGTGTATTTATAATTTGTAACGTGTGTGAGTAGTGAGATTAGTTTAGCTTCTGTTTTTACAAGGCGTCGTTCTTCGTCCTCATCCTCACTTCTGCCCGGTTCATTGCCAGATAGTTCTCCTTTCTGCTCATTAGTAAGCACGTTCAAGACAAGTTATACAGTACCTAGCTGCTTGTCATTCATGAACATTCACTTCTGTCTCATTTCTGCAAACCCGGGAATAACATGTGTCAACGATTTTAATGTTCAGGTGGATTCTGCCTTTGATTCAATATAAAGATAGTAGTAACATGTAGCTGTTTACAATATTGTTTTTTTTTTCGAATCACAAACCAATTGATTTTTCTTGACATTAGCATCTCTTCTGAGGGGCAATTCTGGTAATTTTAAGAACGTTCACAGTCTGATCTCAGTCTCAATCTGTCAAAAATACCTCAAATTTCAGTACATTTTGACAAGTTTTTGACATTTGTTTGTCGCTGAGATGAGACTGCGACTAGATTTTGAACGTTTTAAATTATGAGAATTGGCCTACTGGGCTTGTAGGTCGTTGTCATACTGAGTTTAATAACTTCTTTGAACAATTGAAACAACAAAAACAATCTCGTTTCTGTGTCAGATTTATAAGTATGTAAGTGCACTAATCTCATGTGGCAGACGATAACGTAATTAACTTGATAATGATTGTCTCGCCGACAATCAATTCACTTTCGCTAATGCTCGCCGAAGTCCCGTGTGGTGAGACAGTGATGAATTGCAGCCATATAGGCATACCGTCTAGATAAGCCTAATTTATTACGCCTTATGTACACCATATAGTGATTAAATTGCTCTCAATACTGCACTACTTGAAGGACAATTCACCTATTAACCTCATCTAGGAAAATATATGTCATGGCCAAACAACAACATTTTTCGCACATTATGTTCTATGCGCATCATTTATATGCACACAATCCCTGCACACAATCCCCTTTATCTAACTTAGAGTAGGTATAAGAGCAATCTCGTCTTGATAATTAAATTCCTTTCTGATATTAACATAACACTATATAAGTACATACAGGGAATCTGCTCCTAATTCTTCAAATTCTTCTTTACGTAACTAAGAATTTAGCAAGTTTTAGATCGAAAACCTTAGTAATCCGCACTGCCTTCTAAAGACGACCACACTTGGCTACACTTAAATCCGTATTTTTTCTACGCGAAGGATCGTAAAGAGCGAACGTTAAACTTCAATACTTACGAGCTTGGGCGCTCCCCTAAAGGGATCGAGCTTACAGCATTGTCTCGATTTAAACCCGCGACATTGGATCACGATGCGTCGAGTATCGTGTATCATCTATACTTTCCAGGGAAATTGAATGGTACACGAGCGGTTCAATCTGCTAATACGTCTGTATAGACATTGTTGAGAATTCTGCTAAGCCAACTTAATTTCTCCTTACCCTAATAGATACTATAACTTGTGTGAATTATGTAAGTGAAAGTTACTTGTTCTTCCATGAGCCGCTAAAAGATTTAACACTGTTGACATGAAACGACAAAACAATATTAATGGACTCGTACACGGACATTACCGTAATAATGGAAATAAAAACAAAAGAGTCAGACAGGAATTCCGTTTAGAGAGTTGATGAAAAAAAAAACTAGCTAATGATGAAACATTATTTGATCAACCTTTTTCTGTGGTAGGTACCTATTCATCAAAGCAGTTATTAAACATCGTAAATATTAAATTCATAATCAAAGCCCACAAATCACAATAAATTTGACAAAGCTATAAAAAGAAAACGACGATACTCAGCTATTCAGATTCGCTTGAATTGAAATTAATTTCATCAGTAGGCCACGTCTCATTTCACAAATGGACTTTCAGACGAGTTGTGAAAGGAATGTGAAGTGAACGAGATATTGTTGGAGGCAAATGAGTTGACGACTCGATTGTTAGTGGCCATTTGTAAAAAAATAGGTCGTCATTGTTCGGTTGACGACCTACGCCTCCTATTATACACAAGTTCATTAAAATTCTATTTAAGTAAATATATTTGAAGTAAACAGTAGTGGGAGACCATACCATAGATATTGTTTATTGATAACCTTGTTGACATATTAACGAGATGTCGGAACGAATTGCTAAGTAAGCACGATGAAAGACATGGGCCAGGGCTGCCCGACCGCACCGGGCTATTTCTGTTTCAAGACGTTGACCTGCTCCTATCTGCATTTGGAGATGCATTCATCGTTTTTCAAACGTTATATTCCAAGTCTACATACAACGCAACGTCCGCATTTATGAAATGTTTATACGTTTATTGCATGAGTGGACTGTCACTTTTATTAATGTGGTCATTCGTATTAGCAACGCCAACGTCATTACCTTCAAACGTAACAGCAGTATAATAAATCAGTTTCATCCCGCCAAGGGTCGTCGCCTGAGTCCATGTTTGTCTATTGTTTGAGTACAATGTGCCCCATCTGCAATTGTTCGGAACAATTTATGGCATACACTTTTGGACCATGATTTTTATTCAAATCTTTCTATTGTGCTCTTATGTAGGAGTAAAAATGGGAAATATTTGAGAACTGCCATAATGTATAACAACACCACCTGAACAACTGTTTGTTTTCATATCAAATGATAATGATTTCAAACTTCCGATTCCTGGTAATGTAGCTGTTGATTTGAATTGGGAATAAGCTAACAATATTTTGGAAAGCCACGGATTCTTACTTTGTAATGTAGAGACCGTCCGCTTTTGGTTGCCGCACGAGTATTGATTTACCCTGCGGCAAAGAACTTTCTGTTATTAATACAAAGTCTGTAACAGTAACACAGACGTTAAGTGGTAATTAAAGGAATACAGAATTACAGACGAGTAGGAAACCAATAGCGACTGCTTAGTCTGCAATTATGTGTAGATAATTGATGAAGTTTCCAGACGATTTACGTCTAATTGAAAAACTTCCTAAAACAATGCCATAATTAGTCCTCGTGCATTTAATTTCCTACAATTACTACTGCTTTGGTCAGGCAGGACTTTGTTTTGGTTTTCTTTTTGCCGGAAAATAGCCACCATACCATTTACGATTGATGTTAATAAATCTTTGAACTGCTAAACAATGAATTAATAAAAGGTTTGCTTTTATGTATCATAGTTGATAATGAACATTTTCCCTTTGCTCCGAACTTTGAACAATTATCTTTCGTTCTCTATTACCATATTCGTTGATTGTGAACCTCTGTCGGACGTGTCAACTCGAATATTATTCAAATAATTGAATCTCACCGTTGGAGTGTCCCATCGTAGGATCCTCTGAATTTTAACAGACCGGCTCCGTCTATCATATAAACGTGAATAATTGAATATCAACGGTAAACTCTCGAGACCCGATTCCCAGTGACCTGCTGAAATTATCTATTTACTCAACCACCTGGACGGAGATATTGTTGGCTTAAATTTTAAAAAGCTTATTTTAAATGTAACTAGAGTTGGTGCTATGTTGACAGTTTGCATATTGAAAGAGTTTGACTTCGCTAGTGTTATTCTTGAACTAAACTTGTTGGTTAAAGATAATTCATTCCTAGTTGCTGTGTGGTTATGACTTGCCTCATTGTTTATCACAAACAGAAAGAAAAACAAAATTAATGAAAACATCTGTGGGAAAAAGTCATTTAATTAATAAACATAATTGTGCAAACATAAAGGTAGATTGTGGCTGCTGTACGATTAACTTGATATTACGAAACTCGTTAGTACTAAGCCCAGTAAACAGGTACTAGATTCGGTTACTGCGGTCAGCAAGCGAACAATATGCACTCACCGCAGTATCAAAATCTGTTCATATTATGTAAATACGTTGGAAGAGACATGCAGTTTTCGATTATTATTCATACTTTTCATCCAATATGTATACTTAACTCGAAACTTTTGAAATGTGATAGGTCCTCCGCGTCCTTGGCTCTTTATTTTTTACTTAATTGTCAAGTGTTATGGTTCCATCATTAATTAAATATTAGTCTTCTACACAGTGTTATTCTTTCTCTTTATCTGCTTCACATACGGCTTAAACTTAACGACGCTGTGGATCTGGTTTACCATCGTTTGTCTTAACTTTGGTTAGACTTTTGTCTTCTCCCTCCTCTAATACAAGTTTATTATTAAAATAAAATTCAAAACGAATAAGTACGTCGCATAACATAACATAACATATGGTACCAAAGCATGTCGAGCACTACCTTAGCGACTCCGTATCCTGCACTATTAGATTACGTATTAAGACAACAAAGCAATGTAATTTCAGCTGTGACCGCAACATTTACGACCTGTTGCGCTGGGACTAATAAAACACTAAATTAGTGCTTACCTGTCTTTGTCGAAAGCTTTGCGAAAATCCATTACAATCGTACAGCTCATTGTGTAATCTTTACATTATGGGGAATTGCGTAGCGAACAGGCTATCCGAATGTCAACCTTACTTACAGATGCCACAAAATCTGTTCAGGAAATGGATGTCGCCTGTATTTCACCTACTTTGTTAAGAGGTTCTTAAAAATAAATACTAGTTCTAAGAATTACTGTTTTAAAAGTTTGTAAACAGTGTTTTAACAGCAGAATAAAACTGCCGCAAAGTGACTACGAATAACAGGAAGCATCCAATTTACCAGCTTGGATGTGCTAAAGCCCTAAGCACAGGACAATGATGGACTGATTGACAGTAATGACAGTAGTGTCAGCATATAAATTATAATATATATTTTTTCAAATATTCACAATCATACGTCTCTGCAGACTGTAACCTATTACCATTGTTCAAAAATGTTATTGTCAGGCTTAAAATACATCATCCAGTTTACAAAGATGGTTGTCAGGCATTACCATCCGTATCTACGTCTTGTTTGCGTTGTCTCCTCTGCCCTAAATTTTCCAAGTTGTTAATGAAAAAGCTCCGTCGCCCCGGCTCGCCGTGTAATTTCACTTCAAAGCTGGCTCCGAGGCCCATTTGTTATTTTCTGTAATCACAAGCACAGAATATATTATACTTACGTTAGACGCCCTTCGCTTGATGCGTTATGCTACGTAACTGCCTTAATACATTTTCGTGTTTATCGATCTGTCGTCGTGCTAATTACCTACCGTGTTACCAGTTTTTACGATGTCCGGTTCCTATTATCCCCTATTATTTCTTTGTTGTCTGAAAAAAGGTAAATTAAAACCTACACACATTTTTACTAAAGGAATTCCCTTTTTCGTTCATTGATTCTACGTATCGTTTCATTGGCAATCATTCTCCTACTCGTATAGGTTATTAAAGCAACAATTATTTGGATCGACGCTTATGATCGCGTGTTGTTTTGGCTTCCTGCTATTCAAAGAAAATTGAGATTTCGATGTCGTTGTGATTCAGGCTTTCATTGCAATTTTTCAGGCCACCAAATGTCTTGAAGGGTAAAATGTGCTCCGTAATTAATTTTGCATTGTGCTCTTTGCTTAAATTACTTTATTACTCGTTTTGGGTTTAATTTCTCCCCCGGCATCTTGTTCAATATAATTACGTTGCTCTTTGTAACAAATTCGTGTATGTTAGTACCCAGGTACTTATTTAGTCGTGCCAAACGTTTGTGAAGACATGGTTTTACAAGTACAATTTTTCCGATAAGTTTATATTTAAAGTATGAATTGGAATGTTCTTGCAGCGCCTAATTGGAGAATTCCATATAGAAGGCTCCTCATAATATTATAAAACATAATTCCATACTGTATTTGCCTTCAGGGTAACATGGCTACATCAAAGGAGTCTGTTTTTAACGTGGATTTTACCGCTCGGTTTCGAAATAAAAGTAATCCATAACGACATCGAATACGTTTTTATGCAAAGGTCCGAGTTTTTTCCTTTGTCAGTGATTGATGACTTTCCAAAACGACCACAGTACTAAATAAATAGTGTGGGCCGAATAGCCTTGTGGCAAAAAAACTCCTGACCTTTGAAAACGTTGTACAAGTGAACGAAGAAAGACCTTACATAAGAAGTCTTATTGTTACTCTGTCTTTTGTATAAACCCTCATTCATAAAAGCGTAGAATGTGTACTATCATCACTCTCTTCGGCTTTTGTTACTTATCCATGTTTTACATTGTTCTATACATTACGCGAAAATCTCAAAACCAACCCGTATATAACGTATTCATATATTTTCGTACCTAATTGAGTTCCCTGGAATTTCTAAAGAGTAATGAGCCGGTTCCGTAATTACTTTTCTAGTAGGTAAACTAGATCATTAAGAAATACGCAGACACTGCTAATGAGGATTGGCTGTTCAGGATGCCTAAAGCTGAATGTTTGTATAAGCATAAAATTGTCGCGGTGAAATTATCTATGATGATAAGGTGCGCTCAGCTGTGTGTTCGGTGCGAGGGGCGGACTCACGGGAGCACACTGACACCGCGGTTCTCTGTGCGAGTGCGTGCAGTCAGCAGTTCAGTTCTGTTCAGTCAGTGCTCAGCCACCCAGTCAGTTGTCTCGCGTCGTTGATGTCGGTCGACGCGACGCCCCAGCTCTCTTTATTTTCATCTTTGCATGTAACTCGGTATGGTTGAATTGAAGTGTTAGAAACAGTGTCTTCTTGTCAAATAGTTAATTTTGTGTGAACGTTGCTGTGATAAGTGAACTCAAGTTGTAATATTTCGACGCACCGTGTTTTTTTTCTTCATTTGGAACTAAGTTACACACCGGTTCAAGGTAAAACTTCCAGGTTACCAACTCACACTATATTAGACAGCTATGGCTGCAGTTTTATCTTATCTTTCATTGATAAATTGTGCAAACGTGTGTTATTCAGAACAGATTTATTTATGTCCATTAAAATAATTTTATTGGCTTGATTTTTAATCGAAAAAGTTACAGGAAAAGTTAGTTACGCTTTTAATTTCGCCATCATAATTGAACTTTTTTCAATCACACGCCACATTATTAGCGTTACAGTATTTATTGCCGTCATAAACGTTTAAAAAGGGGTTGAAATATGTGTGGAGGGCTATTGATTCGCAACCCTAATAAAATTCGCGTATTGAGAGCGGCCCTATTTCATATATTGAGAGGGAACGCGCATTCACCTCGGGTTCAGTTTGGATTAAGATCAGTCAATTCATAGCGTGCCATTTATAAAATGGGTATGTCCAAAATTTTCTTTGCGAACATTTATATCCCACGTCTGTTGTAAATCTTTGAACATTTCAGGAGTATAGATCAGTTCAGTAGGAATTGAAGGAGAACAATAAGAATTCCAATATACAGAAGGACATAAGCGTAAATAGAAAACAGAATAAGAAAAGTGATAGATCAAGCCAGTCCTGCGTCCTAATTGCGATCAATCACAATCTGAATCATTTTGAAGGATACCCATTCCTTCATATGTTCGAAAAAATTTACTGGTCAATAACGCAGTGAATTTTGTTGAACTGGCAAAATCAAAGCTATTAGTGTTACCGTGGTGTTACCCAATTACCCCGCAGGAACCTGATCGCTGATTCCTGGACTTCATGTATTGTGATACGCCTTCGAATATGCACGATTATGTCACATTAGGCAACACATAACTTACTCCTCGCGTATGAAACTACAATCATTATGCACAGCATGACTCATCCACAGTATTTATATTCTTGGTTATGCTGCATTTAGCTGTAGTGCTGCAGTAGTTTACTGCCCTCTAGAAGTCCATCCGGCGTTGGCTAGTAGATTTCTTGGTAGTTAGAAACTGTTGGTTGCTATGACGACAGACAGAAGGCACGCAACTCCGTCACGCACAGCCGACTTGAACGTTCAGCCACAATTCCTGTTACACACCGTCAAATCTTTATTATGTCGCATCTGAAATTCTGCCTCAGATTTCCAACGAAAATGCTTATACAGCACTAGCTTGCATTTATGCTACACCAGCTTATAGACGAGGTTTATATAGGTGAATTTCTAAAGTAATCTCTATGTTAATCCGGGTTAAGACTACCAAATTTTCAGGAAAATCTGATTAGCACAAACTTCCTGCGGCGGATTAACGAACAGGGAAAACAAGCACGTGCCATCAAGCCACAATCCTCTAGCTTTTGTGTAATTGTTATAATAACTTTGGTTTATATTCAATAAGTGTAGAAGAAGAATTATACAAGAATCTCTTAGTCTAAACTTATTCGCCCTGCAGAGATCTTTGCTTTATTTTTACTGAAGCCCAAACACATCCTCAACTACATTATCATTCTAATCAATCAGTAATCTGGTCCCCAATCAGTCCCGTGTTTACTGAAATGCACTGTATTCAATCCATCCCAATTACATTAGGGGGTATTTCGGAGGTTCCAATCCCCAATGCCCTTTTCAATTTTACAGTCTCATAACAATTACGTGATGAACATTTTCACCCTTGCCACTGCCACCTTGGTACCGTGTTTTCTTTATAGTGTTGGATAAAACTGTGGGATATTTATGATTTATCGGATTTATAATCTGATGACGCCGACTGAGTCTCTAGAGCAGTGGTGGACTGGTGGCCTAGTGGCATCGGCCCGACTTACGAGTTATGGTTCATAGGTTCGAAGCCAAGCAGACGCTATACTTTCTGTAATCTATTTAATCACCACTGCTCTCAAAACAGTGAAGAATCCGACATGTCCTAGAACCGAAAATTCGTACACCAACCCGCACAGGGCCCGCGTGGTGCATTACGTCCCACTCCCCCTCACATAAAGCAGGTCTGTGTCCCAGCAGTGAGAACATAACATGCTATACCTACTTATGCTAATCTGATGACTCTTTAAATAATTTATCGTATTAACAGTAATAATTTATTATAATTAGATTAATTATTGAGAAAGTGATTAGTTTATTATTTATTAGATAGGTATGATGTGTAGTTGTTGTAAGTAGTCGTAATACTTGATTTAATGCTATGCTATGACTGATCTGTAAGGAAGTAAGCAGTAGTCATGATCAAAAAAACTTTTTTACAAAAAAAAATCAAACCGACGTCCAACAAAACACTACAAAGTGAAAAATAACTTTAATTTTAGAAGTCGGTGTCGTTGTTTCTGCATTTTCGTTTTTTGACACCGACTTCTGAAATTAAAGTTATTTTTCACTTTGTAGTGTTTTGTTGGAAGTCGGTTGTTTTTTTGTCACAGAACCAAACCATGTTTTTCTAGTACAGAATAGTGTAACAAACGAAACTTATTTGACATGCATATCTCTAGATGCAGTCCGAAATCAGTTATTAAGAAGGGTCATTTTACTGCAGCTAATTAAAAGTCGGAGTATAGGTAAGTGATGATTCTCAGACTCAAACACTTGAATCATCTATAGGTTTCATTTGATTTGAGAGAGTTCAACTAACACACTGTACATGCCTACAAAAGAGGATTTTCCTCGACTTTCATGGGATCCCTTTATCAGACTCTGACTTGGTGACAATGGGACCACCTCGAGAGCATACCGTTTCAAACCCTAATGTCAACTGCTCATCACCAGTTACAAAATATTGCTTTTCCCGACGCTGGGACGTTAATTGTTGAGGAGTTCTCCTGATAAGAGCCAGAAGAACTGGAGCTGATGGTAAAGTCACCATCAGCTCCACTTCACCATACGCATTGTGACGAACATAAATTGCTTAGCAACCATATTACTTAAAGCAATCGAATCGCTACCCGTGAAATATTTGTCATTGAGTAGTTCCGATGGCCATCTGTGGTCTTCATCATCAGTTCCACTTCACCAAATTATACTTTCTGAATGCAAATGCTTGAGTTGTTAATGAAAATACCAAAATTGCTATATGTATGCCTATAATATTTGAGGAGTTCCCTCAATTCCTCATGGATCCCGTCATCAGAACTAGATTTTGACAAAAATGGGACCAATCTGGAAGAATGTCCTTTCAAATAAAAAAAGAATTTTCCAAATCGGTTCATAAATGAGGGCGTACTGAGGTAACAAACATAAAAAAAACACAACCGAATTGAGAACCTCCTCCTTTTTTGAAGTCGGTTAAAAAAACCAGTTCTCATTAATTTATTGACATTCTTCTATGACATTAGAGCAATTACATTGTTTAATTATAGCCGAGTTCCTCTTCTTTTGCTGCTGCAAACAAACGTTCCCGACAGTAAATTTTTAACGTCGTCGCCACACTCTGTCTCAGCATTTATGATCAGCCGCGACAGCTGTTATTAACCTGTCATTACAGTTAGCAAAAAGACCGATTAATTATTTTCGTTGTTTTCACTTATATCGATAACGAGCATTCCTCTCACTAGTGAAGATAATACCTACGGTAAGAGATAAGATAGCTCAAAACTGGTTCATGTTTTATATTTTTAACTGACTTCCAAAAAGGAGGAGGTTATAATTTATGTTCGAATTTATGTTTTTTTTTTTCTATGTAAGTACGTTCACCGATTTCTCTGTCAATTGTGGACCAATTTTTTTTTTACGTTTGTACTCTCAAGTGCTCCCATTGTCATCAAGTTGGAATCTGATAAGAGGATCCAATGGAAAACGAGGGAAACCCTCAAATTTTATAGGCAAACCTATAGCGATTTGGGTATTTTTTATAGCAACTCGTGCATTTGCTCTCAGAAACCACCATTTGGTGAAGTGGAACTGATGATGAAGACCACAGAAGGCCACCGGAACTACTCAATAATAAGTATTTCACGGGTTGCGATTCGATTACTTTAATAGTTGCTAAGCAATTTAGGCTCGTCACAATGCGAATGGTGAAATGGAGCTGATGTACCAGGAGAACTCCTCAACAATTGACGTCCTTACATCGGGAAAAGCAATATTTTGTAAAAGACGAAGAGCAAGTTGACATTAGGCTATTGTAACTTAGATAAATTATAAACAGACCCACTAAAAAGCGAGAAATAAAAAATACATATACTGCTTTGATGGTTTGGAAAATCGAATGAGATTTAGCGAATGTTTTGTCATAAAGCAACAAACCGTGTTATCCAATTTCAACAATCCTCCCCCGTAGCTTTAGCCAGGGGCGGCTTGCGAGCTGCCGAGTTACAGAGACATTCGATGAAAGGAAACTCTGATCAAATAACGATGATGTACCAAATTATATCATTTGCGTATTGATTATTTCCCTTCCCCTTTTTATATACTTGTACATATTATTATTTATTTTAAGACTGTTAGCTTTTAAATTATATAAATATTTGAATCTCTAATAAAAATAACATTACTAATAATAAAGCTGAAGAGTTTGATGTTTGTTTGAACCCGCTAATCTCTGGAACAACAAGTCGAGTTAGAAAAAATCTTTTGCATTTGATAGCCCAATTCTTGAGGAAGGTTATAGGCTATTTAGCATCACGCTACGACCCTCAGTCCCCGAGCAAAAAGAAGTACTTACAAAGAACGCTATGCGAAAACGTAGTACATAGCGTGGGCAGGCGATGCAATGCGACGGGGTAGGTCGGGGGAACAAGAAATTTCACTCGGACGTAGTCGCGGGTAGAAGCTAATAGAGGGCGCGTTCCGAATTGAGGAAATAATCGATGTAATCGATTTGAGCGTGCTAAAACCCGTACCGAATTGGCGTGAGCGCGATAACGATGTCCCGTGAATCGTCATAGATGACGTCATGGCATGCGCCATCTTGCGATAACGCCGACCATGCCTCGTACAAATATCACCGTGAGCGCTGTCAAAAATGACAGTGTGTGTGTGTGTGAGGATGAGGATGTGTCAGTGTGTGTTTTGTTTTGAGTTGCACCATATCTTTTTAATAACGTGGCATTTTCGAAATTGTGCTTCTGGCTGACAGTCGCCACCTAAACAAAGAAAAGGAAGAAACGTGTGGTGTTTTTATGAAGAAATACTGCTGTAATATCTTTTTGACACCGAGTAAGCACTGTGAGCGCGCTAACGAGTGTTCCGAATTGTTGACAGCTCTCAGCTGTCATAATCGTGATATCCATTATGGAACGCATGTGAGACGATTTGAGTGCTGTGAGCGATATTGGCCAATTCGGAAGGCGGCCAAAGTAAAATGACAAGTCATAACCTTATAAAAAAAGATGGACTCCCCGCCACGCATATCGAAAGTGAAGCACCGTACCGATCTATGTGTGCGTGATTGACGATTGACGCTGTCGTATCACGTAATGGCGGCCGGTCGGCATAGTATGATCTAAATGTGAACGTAAGGCGTGTTTGTACAAGCGGTCCCGGCATACTTAGGTACTGTGCTTCACTTTCGATATGCGTGACATCTTTTTTTATAAGTCTATGTGACATGTTAAAATGTAGGTACAATAACAGACTCTACTCTTTTACTTGAAAATTTTAGTTACTTAACGGCGTCATACTTATATTTTTAGCCTAGTTTAATTCTTAATCGAAAAGCAATAATATTTTTCCCTAAAACTCTACGTCACCCAATTCGGGACGATCATTCCGCTGTCGCATGAAATCTGACAGTTTTGACCCTACACCGCTCGAGTAAGTTTTTTCTGCCAACAACGTCACGTCAAGTCAATCAGCTTGGGCACGAATCGGTAGAAGGTAGAATGTTGGTTACAACATCGTACGCACTACGCATCTCTGTATCGATTGTGACCGGCATATCCTACTTTATTTCGGAGCAGGTGGCCTTGTTTGTTTATTCATGGTCTAAACACGGTATAAAAGATTCCACGTTTTCTTCGGAATTTGTTTATCGACAATGATTTAAACGGTTATCGGCTGCGGATCTGACGTTCGTCATAGATTAACAGTAATTTCACGCCTATAAGCAGAATGAAAAATTCACACATGTTGTAAGTTTGTTACGCATCCTTCTCTTATCTGGAGATAGTTCAGGACTTCTGAGTACCGTGCAACAGTGTTTTAAACAAATGGCATAATCTGTGTACGTTTCTAGTTGTTAATCATGTTTAATTTTTGCTAATAAACGATAATCAAACATCCAATTGCTATTTTTACAGGCAAGGCGCTAAAACGTGCCTTTCAGCCAGTTTTATTTTATCAATATCCGCAATTTAAACCGTTCGTTTCTTGCACAGATTTAGGTACCTATCAAAAGCCAGCCAGCTATCCTATCCTATTAATTATTTTTAATTTTTTTATATATATGTTTTTCTTTTGATGCGTCATGTTTGCCGCAAATAAACGTATTTTCTTTCTTTTCTTTTCTTTCTAAAAGCATTTCCATCTGCGTCAGCAACCAGCGTCCGTAACAACGATTTAATTGAGCCGTGTTTATTATTTTAATTAGTTGTTTCGTTAGCCACTACAATGCTGACTTTTAACAAAGAAAAATTATTCCAGTCTGCAAAATTTTAAAAGAACAAAAATGTTAACTTTTAAAACATTTTGTGAGTTCAAAACGGTCTTAGCGGGGTATTATGAAGAGTTTTAATGAATACGGCTGTCTTGTCTACAGTGTCTCCATGTTATCCTCAGGGCAATTTAGTTAGTACATAAAGCGCATTACAGCGCTGTGTGTGGGGCGAACACACTAATTACGCAGCCGAAGAATTCTCGGCTTAATGCCTAACAACTTGTTCACAGAGGGATTGAACTGTCTTGCTCTAGACCCAGCTTTATTTACACAAGTATGTACCTTCAAGAGCCAATGAGCTTAGCTACGTTTAAAATCCGTTAGAAAATTCAGATCTTTGTTAAGAAAACTTTCAGTCGACCTTTTACGTCCCTTTTATATCCCCTGACGATTCTAGACCAATGATTTTAATAATATATATGTCAATGTTCTAGACCCAATAATCCGACAATGGACACACAAAAATACACAGCGAGACCAACGAAAAGATTGTAATCGTAATTGGCGCAGCTCTAGTATCCAAGAACTAGAGTTGTTCCCCCACGTTGATCGCAGGGGCGTATGTCAGTCACCTCTCATATATTATGTTGATAACTTTAAAGAAGCAGTCGTTAGTCTGTAGTGAGCAATGCATGGTGGCCCAGTGGTAACAGTCCAGGTCGACGGATCAAACCCAGGCAAGCGATTAACTTTGTGTAAATAAATAATTTCATCACCACTGCTCTCAAAACGGTGAAGGAAAAGATCGTGAGGAAACCGGCATGTCCTAGAACCAAACATTCGAAAACATGTGACATCTACCAATCCGCACTGAGCCCGGATGGTGTATTACGGCCCACTCCCTCTCACTGAGAGAAGGCCTGTGTCCGAGAGCAGTGGAAACAATATTCTAGACTGATTATTTATGCATGATAAATTCGTCAATGAAAACTCACAGCGAGACCAACGAATAGATTGTACTTACTCGTAATTGGCGCAGCTCTAAGTATCCGAGAACTAGTGGTTCCCCCACGTTGATCGCAGGGGCGTATGTCAGTCACCTCACATTATGCTGATAACTTCAAAGAAGAAGTCGTCAGTCGTTATCCAGGGACATTAATACCTTGTTAATAATGTATGTCCATTCGTCGGCGTTTATTTTCATCGTTATCACGCATGTCTGATATTACAACTTTTTACTTAACGTGAATGAACTGACTAACCAACTTAGTTAATCGATAATGAGAATCAGTGCGTGTGCACGGTTTTAAACGAGAACGATAATTTAATTGTGTTCTACAAATCAGTTATCAATTAAATTGGTTCGGTACAATTAATTTGAGTGATTGGTTTTCTCTTTTGTAGAGAAACTGAAAAATTATTAAGCAGGTACCTATTTAAATATATTTTCTTTGTCAATGTTATCCCTTTTCTAAGTAGCCCTGGGTGACCTGAGTCGTCAAATAGTCTCAAGTTTTACCTAAGAGTTAGGGGCACAGATCACACAGGGTGTCCCGTAAGTCGACGTCAAGCCGGAATCAGGTACTTAATAGGCCAAGTCATAATAGTTTTCAGAAAAATATTTAAAAAAAATCTTACTGATTTTTTTTTGGGATGCGCCTATTAAATTCTTTATTTCTTTTAATGTTACTTGCCAAACTCGCATAGTACATTTTTTTAGTTCAGTACAGTCAGTCAAAGTTCGGCCAAGTATCTATTAATTTTGAATATTTGGTTGGGAAAAAAGTTAAATGTCAACAATTTTAAAAATACATAAATTAGTTTTTTTTTTTATTTCCTCTGATAACTACTACTATGACTTGGCCTATTAGCCGATTCCGGCTTGACGTCGACTTAGAGCGGTTTCGCACTACATCCGATCCGAATCCGAATTAAAGATCCGACTTCAATCCGAATTGGGAATGTTCTAAATTCTGACGGATAGAGTTCGGATCTAGTGCGCAACCCCTCATACAAATATGACAGATGACTATGGTCACTTCGGACCGGCCGCGGTATTTCTCGGATTCGGATCGGACGTAGTGCGAAACCGCCGGGACAGCCCTGTATAAACACAGTTGTGTTTGTGTGTTTATCTGATCTGTGGTTAGGGGAATAGGGGCCTAATTAAACAAATAGTTTTACTTGGGATTTATTATAACAACACACTAATTATGATTAAGCTCATGGTTTCATTTCTAAAGTTAACTTTCTCTGTTTGCCCTATACGGTTTCAAATTAAATCAGCTAGCGAAACTCCGCGGACGTGTTGGGTATGAACACTGAACTATGAATATAAAACATGATAAAACGAAAAAAAAATTGATGATTTATTTTTTGGAGTTAACGACCGCAGTGTAGTGTAGTTACTTCAATAATCAATTAGTATAAGTTAAGAAAAACAGCTAGTTAATTTAATTTTACCCTATAGATAAATAAAAGTTGAAAAATACACCAAAATTTGTACCTGTTTTTTCTTGTGCTCTTTGGAAGTCCTCTGGGACTTCCTCCATCGTGGGGGTGACAGTGGGGCAAGCCGGACTCTTACCGGCTAAAACCACCGCGGTGTTCCACCTCTGCCTATGGCCGGGGGTGCGGGATTCGCATAAGCATTCACCGCTCCACCAACATTTGCACCTAACATAAAACCAACACGTCCCACCTTTAAAACCACATTACAATACCCACATAACAACAATCAATTAAGTCAACTAATTTATTGAAACACATCCAATGGAAAATAGCACGCACTAATCCCATTAACCCGACTCAACTGGAAGCGCCATTATCTAATATAGGACTGTAGTTATAGCATTCGCTATGCGCTTTAGTAACAGTCTTAGTAATGAGTGTTAATCGTGTCTAGTGAACGGTGCACATGATCTATGTTATGTGAACTGCTGGACTACATTCCGGTGTCATGTCATGTTATAAATGAGCTTTTGTTTTGTTTAAAATTTTACGTAGAAGATACAAGATAAATGCCCTGCTTAGTTTGGACTTTAGTCAAACTAAAAAAAAATTAACAAACTTAATTGTTTTTAGGTATGTAGTATTACTGTTTTTCATCCTCATCAGCTTTTCTTTTCTATACAAATAAATAAAATTGGAGTGTCTGTTTGTAATATTAAAATAACCGCTTTTTACAAAAAAATGCAGGATCTATCTATACACGGTACATATACAATTTTTTTTTTGTCTGTCTGTTTGTTCCGGCTAATCTTTGAAACGGCTAGACCGATTTCGACGGGACTTTCACTGGCAGATAGCTGATGTAATAAGGAGTAACTTAGGCTTCTTTTATTTTAGAAAAAGAATTAATGTGCCGCGCAAAAAAATTAAAAGTTTTTCGTCATGCACGCGAATGATACCGCGAGCACAGCTAGTTGCCCATAAACGTTTATTTAAAATTTTTTGAAGTAGTTCTTTGGCACTAGAATGGGAGGGTTCTGACGGTTTATTCCACATCTAATATATAAAATTCTCGTGTCACAGTTTTCGTTGCCATACTCCTCCGAAACGGCTTGACCGATTTTGATGAAATTTTTTGTGCTTATCCGGTATCTATGAGAATCGGCCAACATCTATTTTTCATACCCCTAAATTGAAACTTACGCGGGTGAAACCGCGGGGCGCAGCTAGTTATTCTATAAAATCTGACAGTGGAAACTTAGATGATGTCAGCTTCAAGTTAGCTGTCATTCCACCTGATGCTAAAGATTGACACAATTGACAGCTTTCTTAGTTTCCACGGTGAGAATTTTACAGGATAGACCAGGTGGACTTCTGTTAATATTGGTTGATGCAAATTCCTGAATATAAGCTGATTTTATTTGAGGTTGAACTACTAGGTACCATTTGGGTGTTTGGCCAGAGTAGCAGTGGAGAAAATGCACAAACACGAGCATCATTTTACCTATTATGAGACAATAATGTAGGTACGTTGAGAAAACTAGCGCTGAGTCGAAAAAAGAAATTCTCAATAAGAATTATCACGAACAAAGCAATTATTTAATAAAAACTTTATCCCCTTGAACAAGAGAAAACAACATTTGTTATCTCACCCTCGTTACTGCGCAGTTTCTTGTGCCTTACCGTTCCAACATTACACAGACAGTTTCTCGAGTCTTAATCATTAAGTTCTCTGAATTGAAGGTTTTGCTAGCCATACATAGTTCTAATAAATATAGTATATCATATCTAGCCTTTAAGTACAAAGAACATGAATAAAACAACCTTTTAAATGCTCCAGGCTAGCGATCAAAGAGCAAAATGGATTAACAGAATTACCTTATCGAATCGAGTTTACGTTTTAACAAAGCATGCAACCAAAAGAGATCGAAGTACCAGTAAAGCGCGGCCAGTTGGGTTAGTGCGGTGCTTATGACGAATCGCGACTCGAGTCGAGTGCATGACAGTTCAGTCACACCGATTAATTTGCCAGGAACCACCGGCGCGTAGAGCCGCACCCACAGACCGCCTGGCAAGACAGAATTAGCTCCAAATTTTATTTACGGAGATGACAACGGCCTTGTGGCGTTCAGCTGTAATTGAGATTCTTTGATTGTAATAAGTTTATTGTAATTGAAATTTCTCCTACACACTGTGAATGTTCTCGTGTTTACCTCAGTTCATTTAGCTTTCGAATAGATGTCGTATCAATGCAAATAGACTACGGGTTTTGTAAACAGTCGTTCATTATTCAGGTAGAATAATGAACGACGATTTGAGGGTGAAACTCGATATCGCCTAGAGGCTCAAATAACAGCCAGTCAATGTCAGTTTTTGCGGACGAAGCAAAATATACATGAAACAAGTCTTTGTCTCAATTTCACTACAACGCAGCGCTATTTCCCCCGCACTCATTTTCATTCTGTCAATCAAGCCCGACAATCAGCACGCACGTAATTTTACGCTGAGATCTTGTTACTTGAGCTAGTGTTCTTGCTCACGTCGACATTGACGAAAATCTCATATATCAAACATGTGCGAAATACGCGCTTGAACATACTGATTAACAATATAATTGTACATAAATTGTACGTTATCTGACAGCGAGATATTATTATATTCGGTGTCAATTTCCCTTTTACCTAACCGATAAGCGGGGATCGACCTCCTAGAATCCGAGCTGACTATTATGTTTTTTGTTGCTTGCTCTAACTCACGATATTCGTGAATCGAATAATAAAATAACGTGGGCGCTTACGCATACGGTGCCGCAGTAGTAATGTGGCAATGTTTACCGCATCCATTCTTCGCTACCGATACCCATTTATCACTATCGCTTATATCCGTATCTTTACAATTTAACACAAACCTACGGAGGCAAATATTTATATGCTTTTATAGAAATGCAGTGTTTGTACTGCATCATTATCACCGGCACTGGGTAATTTACATTTCCATAAAACAAGCCCACAAAGGTTGCGCAAGCGATGGCACCGCGGCGACAATAATTGACCGGCGGCCCACATGACATCACTGCCCTGCCTCCGCGGCTGCACACCATTTCTGCGCAGTGTCACAGAGTATCGACATTCGACGGTGTCGCAACATCCATCGGTAATATATTAATTTGGGCCGCCCATTTATAATTATCTACGGTCTGCTGAACTTGTTTTATAACAGTGTTGGCATTACCGTTTCTTTCCATTGATATTATCTGATAGTTCTCCCTTTTATATGTAAGTATATGGCGCCATTACACGTAACGTAAGTTTTATAATAAAATCAATGACATAAAAGTGCAGTGTCTGGTCATTCGAAAGTAAAACTGGTAGTCGTCGACTATAGAAGCGTGTTGTACTTATATTACTCTATGACCCCAATAAACGAGGTGAAAATTGGATGTTATAAGCCCTTAGTCTACCAATAATCCTAGACGGGGAGTATCGCTAGAAATTAATTGAGTCATACCTTAATTAGTGTGAAGTACCAATAAACTGAATCTAAACGACCGTTTACATATATCTACTGCACTACCCGTATTATCAATTTCTTTTAAATTGGCCCTTATATTTATTTCAGTAACAGCTGCTATCGATTTACGAGCCAATTAAAACGTTGTAAGGATTTATCGGTTCTGTCGTAAAATTGTAATTGTATCAAATATTTGGTGACACTTCGTTACTCCGACGCGGGACGGTCAACCTTTGTTGACTATTTTGACAAATGTTCTACAGATTACTTAACTAATGTGTAGAACGTTTCAATGGAATCGGTCCGCTGGATATTTGAATTTTGTCGGCAAACGTAAATCGTTTGAAATTAAAATACATAGGTAATTTAGCTTTCAACACAACTGATATTGGAGATTGAAGAAAAACTCGGCTTTCGGCACCATCAATTACTGTTATCTGTCACTGTCATTTCTTCTAAATAAAACGCGCCTAGCGGTAGAGAAGTAAAGTTATGAAATGTTTTAGACAGTATACCTACCTATCTCAAGTGTTTATAAATAAGCAAGGTACTCTATTAACTCTACGCATACAGGACACACAAAAGCTTATTATTCCACGGTAATCCATAACTTCTGTTTGTCGAGAGCATCTGCTAAACACCACCATTGCGTAGTTATACAAATAATGATTCACGCATGCTATTGCTAACTGACATGAGCTCATACTGAATCATAAACCTTGAATTATACTTATCTCGAGGTTTTACAAATATACCGTTAAAAATCTCACACCTCGGCCCGCGGCCCTCTAAAGCGAAAGCACAGAAATGAAATATTTTGCAATTAACTCGTTCAAAAGGGTATATAACGGCTGTTTACAGTAAACGTAGAAGCAAAAAGCGCTTTACATAAATTTAGAGGCGCTGCAAACCAAAGGGAATTGCGAAAGTTTTCGGAATGAATATGCGATGGTAGTCGCGGTGCGGGCGCGGCGCCGATAAGCGGAGGTTACACACGAATCGCTTTGCACATGCACATGGCTGCATGCTGTTAATTTGTTACTACCTCCTGTTTATGACACGAAATCGTCGGGGTGACCCGCGAAATTCTAAGTTTCTTACGTTTTTTGCAATTTGTAGGTCAGTATTAGGTTCTATGTTGATCTATGATTCGCTGCCGTAACATATATTTATTTATAGAACCATAAAAATCATCTATACAACTCTCTCAAGTTAATATTACCCCCTATTGAATGACTATTTCATGAAATCATGACATTTAAGGCCAATTCTAATTCATGGAGTTGTATTACTGATTGTAATGATCACAGAACAGATACTCTTTTATCTGTTCTGGATATGTAAAGCCATATTTGTTAAAGTCGCGAATATAATATATTTTCAATCAACATACAACCTGTCTAATTCTCGCCCTATTTGTCCAGATGACATCATTCTTCGCGAACATGAGCTTAAATTGGAGTTACACTATAAAAGTTAAATGGATCGCTTTTATTATTCATCCTTTATCGAACTGAATACAAATGAGCTCATCTTCAGTCCCTTAACTGTGCCTACCAATGACTATTGTAATGAAAAACAATCTAAATCTTTACTTGTCTTTGTCCCTTACGAGGAAAGCCGAAAGCAGAACTTCTGACGGAACCTGATCTGAATTCATAATAAGCTCCAATAGCTTCTTTACCTGGATTTCTCCCTAGCTTCTGCCCGCGACTTCGTTCTCGTGGAAGTCTTAAATTCGTACCTAATATAATATATTTAGGTCTGTAATTTATATGGTGTGCATAATAAAGAGTATTCTATCTATCTATCTAATATACTTACTAAAATGACAGCCACATTTTTATAAAATTGCCTCGGCCCCCAGCCCACGGTGTCGCAGGCTCGCAGCGCATCGGCCGCTCCCGCAATTATTTTGTTTTCGGTTAGCGTTCTTTCTGACTTTTTAGTTTTTGATCGGCTCCTAAGGGCCGTAGCGTATCTTTGTACCTTCCTTCAGAATTGGGCTATCAAATGCAAAAAGAATTTATCAAATCCAACCTCCTGGTAGTTCCAGAGATTAGCGTGTTAAAACAAAAAACAAACTAAGGGACTAACCACACTTATTCAGCTCTGTTCAGCTTTTGTCCATAGAAAACAACGATTTTGTATGGAGTCCGTTCTGCTTTCCGCGGCTAAACGGATGCGTACGCATCTCATACAAAATCGTGTTTTATATGGACAAAAGCTGAACAGAGCTGAATAAGTGTGGTTAGTCCCTAACTCGGCTTTCAGCTTTATTATATTTGTATAGATTGTCGGTGTTACGATCTTTGAAACATATTGTTACTTATAAATTAATGTTATTATCATCTCGCTTGGCAAGCGGATTAGTAACCACAGTATGTCGTTATGAGTTAGCGTCCACTACTGCCCAGTCTGCCCACACGATTGTAAATACGATATTCATAAGCTTCAGAGATGTTTGCGTTCAAAAAGAACATCCAAGTTGACAAAAGTAGAGTAAACCAGTTGCTTAACGTCCCGCGCAACTTGTAAAGGTCATATTGGGGTAAATATCTTGTATATAAATAAAGTCCTTCAAAACAGGCTTCGTGACATAATAAACATAGGTAACACGATCATTCACTCAATATGGAACGCAGATGATGCAATTCGAGGCTTTCGAACCAGACTGGTCTGTTACTAACAGAAGCTGCTTCTCACAAAGTAAATACATAACTGAAACAATATTCCAATGATTTTATTCATAGTGTAGCTGTTGTATTCCGAACTGGGTCAGGATTGAGTCAGGCTAGGGGTAAAGTTGGCAGGCAACGGATGTAGAACCGAGAAGTCGACTGTCCAACAAACTTGTAATAAAGCCACGGACCAGCGCTAAATGCTATTTGCAGTTTTCAACAAAGGTTTGTTTTGTTAGACTACGAACACAACGAGAGTATCTACGTCCTATGACATAATACCTGTAGATGAATTCTAGAATTACGAAAAACATTGTAGGATCTCTTTAAGTAAAAATAACCACCCTATTATTTTGTATTTGCTGAAGAGCAGGTTTGCGTAGTTGGAAAGTCTTTAATTAATACAGCTTCACTTTTTTGTACCCACAAATCCTTAAAAATCTCTCACAAAAATAAGCACCAAAGTCGTGAAATAGCGAGATATCAAACTTTCAAGTATTCATGAACGAGATGTTGAACATTCTCCGTTATATAAATTAAAGTTAAGGGCACCTCAAGATTAATTGCACTCTAAGGCAGCTATAAATTCTCGTGTTAATTTCTAAAAAGATCTCATTTACATAATGCCGTTCTCTTTATCTTTTCAGGTCAAAAAAGTTCCTGTAACGCCGTCCATCACGGCTTTAATTTAAACAAGTAAGTGTTATTGAACGATACTCTTTTGTTACGTTTTACTTCACTTCAGAGCCGAATATAATCATTTTGAATATTTAAAAGGCAGTGTTTGAGTTGCTTCATTAGGGTTCCGTACCAAAATGGTAAAAGGAACCCTTATGGTGCGACTCAGTTTGTCGGTCTGTCCGTCTGTCACAGCTGGATATCTCTAGAACTACTTATGCTATCAACTTGAAATTTAGAGTAGTTTTAGATGACATTTGCCCAACTATTTTGCAAAGAAAGATTTTTTTTTGCAACAGGGTCTGAAAAATTCGAGGTGGGGCTACTAGGACGTGGGGGTATCATTTGAAAAAGCGCAGTTTGCACATTCTCAAACACTTTTTCTTTTTTGGCCGCATAGTTTTCGACTTTTGATGAAAAATGAAAAAAAAACCGCCACCTTATGTCCGAAGTTTGCATAGACAAAAATCTGAAATTATTCTATGTGATAGAAGTTTATGTAAAGATTGCAGGAAAAATAAAACGATGTCTCTAAATAGCACACTTTTTCAGAAATCATCAACAAAAGTTACATTAGTTCCACTATCGGTCACGAGATGGCGCTGACCTAAAACTGCAATATTCTACACCTCAGCGTGCAGTGTTAAAATTCTCTGACGAATATAGGCCTCGCCGATGAAAATTTAAAAACATATGATGGTACGGAATCCTCGGTGCGCGAGTCCGACTCGCTCTTGCCAGTTTTTTGTCTATTTAGTTCGAAAAAGAAGCGTAGGAACTACGGATGCGGTTTTAGGATCTAAAGCCACCGCCAGGGTTGGACGCTAATGATAGGGCGCTATACGGCGGAGTTTGGTTTAGACCCGAAGCAAATGGCCCGTACAGACACGAAGTATTTCTACTGAATCAATAAATCAAGTCTGGAATCCTCTACCTAGCCTTTCTGCACAATTTTAGCATTATCATTTAAATTTAACGGTGATTCGGGGATAAAATTCAATGTAAGCAATAATGTTTTCACAACTGTAACCTCATAAAATCATTCATATGTCGTAGTCGAAACGTTAGCCTCGTGGGTACCAATTGAAACTAACTACGCACATCTGTGTGCTCCATTTTAATATGGGCCACAATGGGACATAAATAGCAGCAGATTGGCAAAGTTTCGTACTACCTATGTTTTTCAACTGCAGAACTTGAGTTGTGACTGCATCAGCACAATACAAACATGCATACTCTGCATCGCATTCGTTAGCTTACTTCTTTTCATTTACTTATGGGGAAGCGCCAGAGTAGCCCGGGAATTAATTTCGATCAGGCCTGTCCCTTGCTGCCCTCTCCCAGCGACGCCCAAAACCGAAGTCCATACCCCACAGGGGGTGGTGGGTGTCCTTAGCGTGTAGTCGCTTAGTTTTTAAGTTTTTTAAGCCCTGGCTGGAGGCCTTAATTCATTGAGGCATCCAGAGGCAACCTCATAGGTTGAACTGCGAGATGTCATTTATAAAAAAATAAAAATGTTGCCCGAGAAATTCAAATTTTCTTACGTTTTTTGTTATTTGCAGTTCAGTGTCACGTTCCATGTTGAACAAAATATGATTCGCGACCGTAACAACTACTTATGTATTCACAGAATTATAATCATAACAATCAGCAATACAACCCTCTAAGTTTAATTAGAATGTTTACTAAGTTTAGTTTAAGTAAATAACCATAGTTAAGTTAATTCTATATTCTTCTGAATGTAGGTCTTATACTACACATTCTTGTGCATTCTTATTTGTCTGTATCTGTCTGGATTCTAATTGCTGAAACGAATCTCCAATTACATTACTAACCGAATGAATAAACGAATGAAGTTGAAATTGGTTTGCCAGACAGAAACAATTAAACCTGAAAAGTAAATTCATACATGGAATTTTCTCTCTTTCGTGTAGGTATACCATAATTTCCATAATGAAAAACATTTCATTCCATGAAAATGCAACAAAGTTATTAAATTTTTTAGTGCCTCCTTATAAAAAGGTGCATTAAACCCAGTGCTTATGATTCCAGAACATAAATGTTGGATTTCGTTTAATAAAGACTATCGTAAATCAGTTTAACGGCGTCTGACTATAATGTCCAGTATCGCTGCAATATCCCCGTAAAGTGCAAAATGCAGCTCGGATTCTCATGCGGAGTTCCACGAATAATTCTTGTGTTGCCGTGTTACAAAAGTATTACCGAGAAATATTTGAGAGTGGATTTCAGTGTTTATTGAATTTTGTTTTCAGATATTCAGAATGTCTGATAGTACCTACCTATAGGTAGTAAGCACACTTACGTTTGAATTGCCATCAACATGAGACTTGAAATATACTACCGCTAGAATAAATTGAGGTTTCGACCCAATTGAATCATCACAAATATTGACCGCGATGTTCTCGGTCGCGATCTTTTGTCGTCTGTTTTGTTTTGCTACCAATATTTCAGAATTCTCCATTATCTTTTCATTTATAAGTAATATGTGACAGGTAACAAAAGTATTTCATATATTTAACAGGCATAATCTGATAGGATTTTGCGACATGTGCCCCGGAGTCCCAAGTGATCCCGATATTATTATTATATGTAAATCAGTGTCGGTGGTAGGTTACGTTCGGTTCAGTGCTTCGTCTAGACAGGCATTGTGCTGGTATACATAAATGCCTCCCCAATTTGCACACTAATGTATTACATATTAAGCGGTATTTACTTTGACATTGAAATGTCTGCTCGTTTTCTCAGTGAAACATTGCGTGAAAGAAGTACCCCCAGAGAAATATAATAAAACTTCGTTTCTTTTATTTCAGTTCCAAACTTCGTTATAAAAGTACGATTTAGTGAGATCAGTAACTTGATGAACTAGGGTCACGATTTTTGTCACGGTTCTTAAAAAAACCATTTGAAATGCTTTTCCATTTCAGAGCTTTTAACGTGCACGCTTCATTTCCGTATTAATGGAGTTTTTTGCAGGCTATATCAATTTCATCCAACTAATATCGGACGAGTAGCATCAAATATACACACATCAATTTGGATGCGAATAAAACTTGAATGCTGGTTGATAACAATCTATCTACAGCCAGACACATAAATTGCCGTTCCCCAAAATGTCTGGCCATAAAGGGAGAGGTGTTTTGGGGCCAGAGTCGTGTAAATCACAGTCTGGTGCAGCCGTGCGGTCCGCCCCTGCGAGCTGCGTACACATGGCAACAATATAGCAGATTTTCCTGGCTAAAACGACAAGCGCACACCCGAAGGACAATGTCGCCTATTATGACAACGCAAGTACGATGCTCCAGTTTCATTTTATGCCGCCAAATCTTTCTGCTGTGGCAGCATAGTATCTTAGAAAGCTGTCGCTTTTTCGCAGAACAATGATCGCCATATCACTTTAAACCTCTTGTAAACACTCGTGCACGTAAATGAAAGCCTTCTGTCTGAAGAAACTGTTGAACAAAAACTATTTAGAACCACTGTAGAGTGAAACGAGAAATGTAGTAGATAATCGACCTGCGGATTCGAATGGTTTCTTGAGTGCTATAGTGCAAAATGGAGTTTCAGCTAGATTATACTTATACGTACTGGTAATGCAATTGGTTCTAAGCAAACAAATATTTTATTGACCTGGATTTTGTTGACGTCATTTGGATCTTCATGCGTTTATTCACTGTTCAGCGAAGTGAACACAATACTTATCTCACTCAAAAATTTACTCCTCACCAAAATCTTTTACTGGAAATAACAATCTGGATGCCTAGACATTAAGAGAATACGTTGTAAGATTATTCACCGAATCCAAATCATCTTATAATTCAGAGCCCGCCTCTTCCATTTCGGTTTCGACATAATGGCACTGTACGAATATACATCGACATTCTTCGCGCGCTCCCTTACATTTTTGTCTTATTCAGGAAGTTTAATCTCTTTGTCTGTAATTTACTGAAAGTGGACTTTGTGTTAAAACTTTGTGCTCTTCTCTCGTCACTTGCACAGTGACATGCCGCGGCAATATCGCGTTTGTTGAAATAATATACCGGTTGTTTCAGACGGTCGCTGTTATTGTAGGGAGGAGCCGATATGGTCTGGTTTTTTATGGCTCTGCGTTACCCTGTGCAGATATTTCACGGCCAAAACAATAATAATAAAAAGTAAAAGACGTTTCATAATTTAGCATGGGATTCGTTAGTTTCTCTTTTCTGTTCCAAAACTATAAAACGGCGAGTAGATACTTCTAGGCTATAAAACGGCGGTTTCTCGGAGACAGGGCGAAGCGGTGCGGGAAAGTTTAGATTTATGTTTAAAACATTCAAATTTTCTAGCTATTTGGAGTACCAATACGTGATGTGGATTGTTTGTTTACTTGTAGAATATAGGTAGGTGTGCTTCAGAAGTAAGTCATCCGAATCGTTGACGATAATAGTGACCATAACTTCGAATTCATAGCTTACTATGTTACATCTTCCATTGTGTTTTTATCTCTACCAGAGATGCAAACCGCTTTTTGCTCCAGTTTATTTAAAATTTATTCACAACCTGAATGAAATCTGCCTTAATTAATTCCTTATTTCAGAGCAGCTTACTTAAACTAGTGCTATTAATGTATCTAGTCTCACCTCGACGGTGTAATTATAAAGAAACTATAGTGAATGCGGCCAGCATAAATATTTGTCGATATATACGTGTGCCAACAATATATTTAAACGTACTATCATAAACTGAAGGCACAGGCGCGGCGGCGATAATTTACGATTAGACTATAAAGCATCGCACTGAAAATAGATGTGCCATTTTAATATTGTCATAAAGCCAAAGGTGACTATCTAACCTGGCTTAGTGCTGATATCACCAATGAAACTGAACGCGACCATTACTTACATCTAAACCGCATTCAAGAGCTGTCAGTGTCAATGTCAACATTCCACAACAACCACAGAGTACTTTTTAAACAACAACACAGCGGTTTAGATGTGCTGAACGCTTTCAGTTTAATTGGTGAAATTTGGCGTTAATGTGTCGAGGATGGAATACTAAAAACCTATCGTGTTCTGCAAATAACCAGCAAGGCGAGTGACAGCCTCTTTCGAAAACTCAATTAAGTTGACTCGTAAAACGCCCGACCCCCGACTTCCTCCTGCCGTTACCAACCGCCAATTATTTAGACGAACCACTGAACTATGTTCTAGCAGACTGACAATTATTGATTTCGTACTTAAATAACTTCCAAGATTTTTATCCGTCGTCTGAAATCACAAAAAAACGGCTAAGTGCGAGTCGAATTCGCACCACCACCGTGGTGGTCCCGTACCAGTGTACAATATTTAACACTACATATTCAAAAAAAACACGTTTCTTGAATGTAAATAAAATAAAGTTAAAAATTAAAGGGGGTCCCCTTTTAGCTTTTAACTTTATTTTGTTTTTATTGTTATAAAGTAACGGCAAAAGAAATACACATACACACTCTGTGAAAATTTCAACTGTCTACCTATTACGGTTCATGAGACACCTACAGCTAGCTTACAGCTAGCTGACAGACAGACGGACGGACAGCAGAGCCGTAATAGGGTTCCGTTGGCACTCTTTGGGTACGGAACCCTAAAACCGTCATGGCCTCATGGGTTGATACTATAAAAAAAGGGATTCTTTGTCTTTTTTAAGCTAGGTAATTTATCAGAACGTCACCTGCACAGTTTTTGCACCCCACACGGCTCGAAACAATACCCGTTTTTGCCCTTTGCGATTACACACACACAATGCTCGCTTGGGTGGGCTCCTATCGATGACTGGCTTCCGACGTGGACGTAGAACTATAAACACAAACGCAGAGACACATGCATATTTATAGCGTCTGGATACTGAGAATCATGACATTATGATGCACACACGCGCAAGTGCACCACGTGACTTCCGCTGTCGAAATAGACTGAAGACTGACGCTGCGTCCGCCTTCTCAGCCTAAAGATGATTTGGTTCTGAGAATTTGTTACCTATGTAGGTTGACGAGCAATTTTGAAGGGAATATGTTGCAATTTTCAATCCTACCGCACCCCGGAGGGAGACCTAAATAAGCTTTTGACAAACATCGGTTGCCAAATGCCTCAAATTCTCACAGCTGTAATTACCTAAGAATAACTGCATTCCCTGGTAATAACTGCAGCTTTCTGGTTAGGCTGGGAGCCAACACTGAAATAGTTAAAAGGCTGATGAAGATTTCTGCTGCAAATTCTTATCAAGTATGTAGGTACAACGCACTGACATCATAGCAGCGTTTTGTTTTGTTTCCTAATTCTCAATTTTAATGTTTCCTGTTCCGTTTTCCTGAATCTATAAAATAACGGCCCGGAAAAGCTTTGATTCGGATTTCGCGAATCTCATCGCTTCCTACGAAAAATCTTTTATGAAGAATTCTCCGAATGCTCTTTTTATGTGTCTAACATCATCTAAACTTAACCGGAAGTAAAAGTAAAAGTAAGATTTTTACACAATCAAGTAAGGATTAATAAGTTTAAACTGAAGGAAAAAAATCAACCGATATGAAAAAATATAAATTCATGGTCAAAAACACTTTCCCCCACTATTTATTATACCTAGTAATAATCATTAAGAAGAGCTGACTTGAGTTGAGAACAGATAGCATCGTGCACGCAAAGAACATTTCAGAAGGAAATTCAATCTGATACGGTGAATTATTCACGTTATGACGAGCCTTATTACCAGCTGACCTAAATACGCGATGCGGAATGTAGTGCCGTTCTCATTACCCCTGACGACGCCGCGCACGTTGGGTGAAGTACTGATACTTTTTCTACGCATCCTTCGAATTACATGCTTAGATAATTGAAAGAAAGGGAAGGATAATTTCGAATGTCCTCGGAGCAATAATGAAATCGTTTGACATTAATGGATGAGTAAAAAAAAAATTTGACACCCTGATTTTACCTAATTCATCAACATCATCATCTGCCTAGCCGTTTCCCAATTATGTTGGGGTCGACTTCCAGTCTAATTGAATGCAGCTGAATACCAGTATTCTACATGGAGCGACTGCCTATCTAAGCTCCACGACCCAGTTACTGGGTAATACCACAGAATAAATAATGTAATACTCTGACTTTATCTAATTGTACCTACATGTACACAAGTAGGTAAAGTCAGGGCAATATTATTTTTTTAAATTGACTGCCAACTTAAATTTGCCGTACATTCAAATCACAACTGTCATTATTTGACAGTTTTATAAAGTGGCTATAAATACAGGACGTAGTGTGTCAACTTGATAAACAAATAATTTCCTTGACTGTATAACCCCATCGAACTGGGACTGTAATATTATAATCCGCCAGTAAAAAGTCAATTCATAACACTTGACAATCAAGCTCATCAAGCTCAGGACTTGGGGTTCCGTAAGGACTTGGAACCATTGAGTGAGACAGCGCGCGCATTAACTTTGTCATCTTAAATTCTTGTTTACACCCCCCTTTTCTCCTACAGCCCTGAAGACATTTAATTATCGAAACAAGAAGTTTGATAGAATGTTTTATAATATTTGCGCCCCAAACCCTGAACACGGAGGGATCCTCAGCTTTGAACGATTTTCGATCGCATGTACTCACCCCTCAAGAAGGGTCTGATTCTTTTCAATTTTCCTTATTTAAACGAAAATAATGAGTAATGATGGCAAATATCATTGTACCCAGAACCAACTGTGATTAGGATTACTGAACAAATATTTGTCGAACTTTGTAAATATTGTTGCATGCTTTTACTGTTGTTATAACTTTATAGTTATAATAACTATCAGTTTAGATGCTTGTTTAATTTTGATTGTTACCATGTAGTACGCTGTACATTTTCATGTTGAAATAATTTACATGTTTCCTATTATGACATAGAACTTAAGTCTACAGTGAGGTATTGAACACAAACTCTATACATATATTCTGTATATAAACTCAGACGAGATTTTGCCGGGGGAAAGGATCCATTGTGGTAACCCTCTTAGTCGGTCCCCTCACAACCCAAGGGTAAGCTGCCAGAGAGGTTGCCTGCCTCTAACATGCTTACAAACTTGAAATAAAAAATATCCAAGAGACATTTTAGAAATATCAACATAGTTTTGCTCCAGATTTACCATCCTACATCTAATTAATAACGTCTCGAACGTTCTCTATTGAACGGGGAAAATTATGTTGATACCTAGCGACAAAAATGATCCAAATTCGCTATGAAATTATTATGACGAAGCTCAATTAGTTAAAAACTTGCGAAAAATATTTTTTAAGTGTTTGTAAAGTTTTAGAAAAGCAAATGCCTAAAGGAATTGTTCGTAAACTGGGACAAATTTTACCATTTTCCTTTTACTCCTTAAAAGTTTTCCGAGCACCTTTTTTTTTATTCGTATATCAAATACCAAAGTTCGTGTTTATTGGTATGTCAATAATTTATGTACTTGTTCTCTACGTTATTATTGTCCATTTCGTTCACATTACATTTCGTAGCATATGTATTTTTTTGCTTCGTTTACCTATAGTTTTGCTACCTGAACTTCCTAATTTAGCAACTTTTTTTTTGCTGTTTCTGCAACTACATGCTGTTTGTTTCTAAGTACCTACTGACCTAATCTTGTATTAACAATTTCATTTACATTACCGAATCAGCTAAAAGTCACTACTGCCAAATAAACAAAAACTTGCCAAGTGGTCGAGCGGTTTTATTTACTCGTTTATTAGTATTAGTATCACAAACAGAGCTCAAATTGTTTAAAGTTAACTACTAAATTATTCCGATTGTGACATCTAGAGTTCTTTTTCACAGCAAATGTGTTGTTAAGATATTTCAGTTGCAGTAAAAACAATTGCAGGAAATTTAATAAAGTCAATACACATGTCCCACACATCCTGAGAATTTCGTCAATGGCATCATACAATACAATGTTGTCGGCGACTGCCAGTTTTATGTAGCAGTTATTTTTGTGTGTGATTGCAGCAACTTGAGTTTGCTTTTTAGCTTTAGCTTTATATTTTGCACTGCTTTACACGGCTGGGTAGAAGCACTTTGAATGAAACTACTCCCGTTTCCTCTCATCTTTATAGTGCCGACTTGATAAAAACTTTCCGATCGAAACCGATTGACCGACCCCTGCATCCGCACATTCGCCTCAGTATTTTTCCCCTCGGTCGGATTACCGCAAAAATGTTTATCATTCAGAAACTTCCTATGTTGAAAAGAGGTCAATATTGTTTGAACAATATTGTTGTTAAAACATTTTGTTACGGTAATGGCTATCGCTGAGCACGTTTCATTCGAAACGCTTCCGCGCCTCGCGCTCTTCTTGAAAATAATTGGAGTGGTCGAATTATGTCCAAAATCTCAGGAATCGTCATAAATCATTTTTAACGAGTCTGTTTATGTTTCACAAAGAACATGTAGACTTTCATTTACCTAAATTATCATTTTAATGCGCTTCGCTACCTTCCGTATTTCCGTGGGTCACCGAAATTAATATAGTAGGCACCTACTACATTATTTAGGCTTGTTATCCCTGAGGGATCCTGAGTACATTAGTATTTGCTTGTCTCAGGAATTTTTCCCGGAGCCGAAATTGTCCATCCTTAAATAACAACACAATTAACTCGAACTCATTAAAAGTATATTTGGAATTAAACGTTGCTCTTGCAATATTGGCTCTCGTCTCGAGTGGTAGTAAAGTAAAGGCCACATTATTCTAAAAGGGATATAAAAGTATTCCCTGAAGTGGTTTCGCGACAGCATGCTAAGCAAGGCGGGGAGCGTTCAAAAGCTCATTCTATTTGTGTCCAATCATTATGCGCCAACACGCGCCTTTAACTGTGTAACAGTACCCGAGTCGTTTCCGTTTGCCCTCCCTTCTCTTTCTTCTTTATTACCAAGTCATTTGTACACGATATTTAACGAAAATTTGTCTATATTTAAACACAGCATCCAGAGCTAAACAATGTCTAAATTATCACGCCCATCTTTGTTTAACATGTGGTATACATATTTCATTTTAGTCATAAATGTATCTTGATGTTCATTACGTACTGATTCATATTGGAATTTCTTTGTTCATTGTGATTCTCAAGATTGATAAAAGAGGGAAAGCCTTAAAAATATCATCGCCACGTCTATTGAAATGTTTACTTTTCTTTATGTTAGCAAGTGTCGCCGTCTATGTCAGACAAAGGGCTCTCTAGTATCTTTGACCGTCCTCTATTCTCGCCCACTTAGGCCTTTTTGGTGAAGATATCGAGTCTAGTCATCATCTGCACTTTTCCCTTAACGGTAGTATTACGGTGTACAAGGGTAGACCGTACCTAATTCCTTTTCTATCTTATAGTATGGTAACGCACAATCAGCATCATGCAAAACTTAAAATGTAATAATCGGCGATATAATAACCCGAGAAAAACAAACTACATTGTCTTTGTCGGTCTATACTCACAAGGTTACAACAAATTATCGGATACTTCACAGCAAACATGCAACATTGATTTCCTGCAAACAAGTATGTTTATAAACATTAACAAATTAATTAATTAACTGTTGTATAATTGTCCACAGATGATCAAGATGTGTTTATGAGAGTGGTAGTAGTGGGGAGGCGAGATGGGGCGGGCGCGGTTCATCGCGTGCGCTCTGCTCATGCTGTGTCCACTTGCGCTCACGAGGCACGATGACGACTTCGCATTCGACAACAGCGAAGAATTCCTGGTCAGTGCACTCTCTCACTCACTTCCTACTATTAACTATTATCCCAACAGGATTTCCATGTATTATTTCAGAATATCAATGATATTACGTCACGCTACCGACAAATCGTAGCTCCCATACTCCTCGTACGTTTTCCGATTGAACAATAGAAGCGTAAAGTTTTATGGTTGACCTTTCAGGTTGAATTAACAGCAAACCACTCAGAAATAGCAAAAAATGGCCTAAGAAGGTTATGGGGCGTGCCCGACACGTCGGCCTATGTGGGACATCTGTTCCGAATGGAAATTCCAAAGGAAGCTTTCTCGGGAAAAGTGTTAGCTTATAAGGTACGTGGAAAAGAGATTTTCACTTTTTAGCGCTTAGATTTAATTTAAACTTACTTAGAATCAATTAAAGTCTTATAGTAACTTCTTCATTCGAACCCAGTTAGGTAATTTAGCTTATGGGGGAAACGCCAGGGTATTTTTTTTTACGTTTTTTGTAATTTGCAGGTCAGTGTCAGGTTGTATTTTGAAAAAAAAAAATATGATTCGCGAACATACCAAGTATGTATTTAAATAATTATAATAATTAAAATCATCAATACAACCCAAGTTCATATAATCCTATAGAATATTTTATGAAATATCAATAAAATCAAAATAAGAAAATTTTAATTTATAGACCGTTCTAGATAACATAGACGTGCGTTCAAAATATAAAAACACGCACCCCACATTCCTGGCCTTGGAATGTCGCACACAACAAGACGGCACTCAGGTCCTTCGCTTGGCTGAGCGTCAAGAGACCACGATCCCGCGGCGCTGACGCTGTAAAGGAAAACTGGGGCTTATGCTATGGACAGCTTATACGTAACATATCTACCGTGAAAAAAGATTTGTGGAAACATAGAGGTTTTGTATTCCAAACAACACATCTTGCATTGCTCCAATTTTCCTGCGATTCCAAGACAGTTAAACAATTTCCTTGGAACACGGCGTTGTGTAGTGTAGTGTAGATTTGGCAAAAAGGAGTAGTACCCGGGATTTCGAATGACAAGTGTCCCATTAAAATAAAAGGGACATAATACACACACACACACATAAGACATAATATTGTTATAATATTTATTTCGTTTGAACCTGCCCCAGGTATACTGGCAATTTGGCAAAACAGCGTACCTAGATTAGACTTTTAATTTTATAAAAAGTTACCCTACTTTGGCAGCGTGGCTTGATGGGCAGTTTAACTCCAATTTGTTCAAGATACTCTCCATAAAGAACTAACTGGTATTAGAGCATGCCAGGCCATTAAATGGGCCTTTGAACTTTTTCTGTTCCATAGAGTTAAATAGTCCTAACCTAAATATTGTCAACCAGGTTCGAAGTGAAGATGGTCGCCGCATGCCGAGCTGGCTGGCCGTAGACTCAAGGCACGGTCTGATCAGCGGTGTGCCCCAGAAGCAGGACTTAGGCACGCATACCTTCACTGTGACCGCGCACGGCAGTACGCGTGGTCTCACTGCCACCGACTCTTTCACTGTTGAGGTCAGTTGCGCTTATGTAACCTTTCGCGTAGCATCTGGCCTGTCAATGCGTCTCTTACATCAAGATGTGGCCCTAAAACTTATGGTAGCCGAAATTATTTTGGAATTCCTGAAGTACTTGGCAATTTTCGGTATGAACTGATGGCACCAGTCATAATTATACAATTAATTTTAGAAGACCATTGCCTAGTCTGAGTCAGACGCTATTTTGGGTAATAAATGGGTAGATGGATAGAAAAAATATTCTTTATCGTATACCACAACAGTAGTCTAGCTTCATACTAGGCAATTCATTCATAGAGTAGTCGTGTTAAGACAAGAGAATTGTTCTTGTTCTATTCTATTCTATTTTTCTTTATGGCAATGGTGCCGATGTCGACAATTCTGCCAATGTCAGATGTGATATGAGAAAACGTAGTGATTTTTAGAATTATAACAAACAAAAAAAAAAAAAAAAAACTAATATTTTACATCCATGATTATATCCAAAGAAAATAGTTGAATTTAATGTGAAACTTGTTGAAGAATATTAATAAGTACACTGAAATAAATAAATAGAGAGAAAAAAAAATTGTTATGTTATTAAAAAATAATATACATATTATTATTTACACAGAAATCATCATAATTTGATGTCATTGACGCGGATAAAATACATCAAAGCTTCAAGGAGCTTTGGGGAAGAATATGTTAACAGGGATGGAAAGTTAATTGGGACAGGGATCTTTAATTTATAGAGATGGCTATACAAGTCATGGGCAGGGTTATTATTGGAGCAGTTAAAAAAGATGTGCTCCAAAGTACCTTCATCCAACCCACATTCGCAGAGAGATGTGTCTCTGACCCGTAATTTGTGAAGAAACACCGGGGAACAACAGTGACCTATGCGGAGACGGCAGATTACAGAAATTACTTTCTTGGATATTTTTTTGTAAGGGTAAAACCAAGGCTTGGGTGTAATATTAGTCTGTATTGCATGATAAAAAGCACCTTTTCGTTTACTAGAGTTAAGCCACTGCATCTGCCATGAGGATAGCAAGCTCTTTTTTGGAAGGCTCAGCAGATCGTAGCCCTGGCATTGGAAATGCTTAAGATCAACGGCTTGGGACGTGACAGCATCCTTAGCAAGAGCATCCACATATTCGTTTCCTCTTATGCCACAATGGCTTGGAATCCAAACCAAGTGAACGGTTTTGTGATTCTTGGCACAAGAGAAAAGAGACTTTTTGATTTGCAATATAATCGGACTGTGCAGTCTACTCTTGAAAGGATTCTGCTCCAAAGCCTGTAAGCAACTAAGTGAGTCTGTAAAGATTACACCTAAACTTATGCTATGGGCTTCTATGAATAAGCATGCTTCTAATATAGCCACGCACTCACCCGTAAATACCGATGATTGAACAGGGCATTTGAATTTTAGAACGATTTTGGAGTTTTGGTAGTATACCGCAGCACCAGTGCAACTTGCATCTGATAATTTAGAAGCGTCCGTGAAAAATCTTTCAAAATTGCACCATCGCTCACCAACCGCCGCATTGAACATAGAGTCCGCCGAAGGTGACTTTTTCGAAATGCCAATATTGTAGAAAATATCTGGTTTAAAACATATAACTTCATAATCAAAATTAAAAAGAGGAAGTTTCGGAAACTGAACAATGGTGGAATCTAAATTTTGATAACAACGGAAGGAATTTAAAATCAAAGGAACTTCTTTATGGTTCCAATAATTGGAACTTCTGCATGCAGTATCCAGGTCGTCAACCTTTTGGACAAGAGGGTGGGAAGATTTGGAAATGACTCTAGCCCAAAATCTCGACGCTAGATACTGCCTTCTCAAGGCCAACGGTGGTTCTGCGCACTCTACCTGCAATGCGTTAATTGGTGAGGACTTCATACAACCCGATATGATCCGTAGACACTTAGCCTGAATTCTGTCCAGCCTTGTTAAAGCACCTTTGTTGCAGGGAATCAAAAGAAAAGATCCGTAGTCCAGAACACTCCGGATTAAGGCATTGTATACCAGTTTCATGGTGAAAGGATGAGCACCCCACCAGACACCGGCAAGCACTTTTAATATGGGAATAGTTCTCTCACATCTGTTAACTAAATAATTTAAATGATGTAAGCCACTCAATTTGGAATCTAAAAAAACACCTAAAAATTTGACTTTTGAAGAAACCGGTATACAATGCCCTTGGATGCCCACTGAAATTTGTGGTATCATCCTCCTGCGAGAAAACACAACTACAGCACTTTTTGGGGCAGACAAACTCAGACCGTGGGAATTTAACCATTGATTTAAGGAGTCGAGGGATACGCAGAGAGATGTAGCAGCGTCGCTAACAGAGTTATCGGTGACATAAAGAGCTAAGTCGTCAGCATACTGAAGAATTTGACAGTCGTTATTAAGGCATGAACCGATGTCAGCTGTATATAAGTTGTACAGTAATGGACTAAGAACTGAGCCTTGTGGTAGACCCTTCCATGACATCCTGACGTCAAATTCTTCACCCGGCACTCTCAAAACCAAAGACCTAGCCATGAGTAGACTACATATACACTGTACCATTCTGTCCGGTATGCTCAGCTGTTGCAATTTTTGCCTGAGAATGGGAAGAAGGACATTGTCATATGCAGAGGAAATGTCTAAAAAGGCAGCGACTACGGATTCATTTTTCGAAAAGGATGAGCGTATATCTGATACCAAAACCCCTACACTATCCATGGTACTGAGTCCCTTTCTAAAACCGAATTGAGACCTAGGAAGAATGTCTCTGGATTCTACTAAATATTCTATTCGATTCTTCACTAGGTGTTCTAATAGTTTTGCAAAGACTGATGACAAAGCGATTGGTCTGAAGCTGTTTGGGTCATCAGTGTGTTTGCCTGGTTTTAAAATAGGTATGATGATTTGAGTTTTCCACTGATCGGGTACCCAGCCATTAGAGAAACAGAAATTTAAAATGTCTAAAAAATAGTTTTTTGCTTTAGGACCTGCGTGTGACATAAAGGAATAGACAATACCGTCTATACCGGGGGCAGAGTCATGAACGTGATTTAAAACTGAGTTAAGCTCCTGTATAGAAAATGGGGCATCTAAAGGATCCTGTGAAGGAATGTGAGACAGCTGATAATGTTCTGTTTCCGAGGGTACATACGGAGGAGCTAGTTTATCAAAGAACTGCTCAGCAGTCTCTCGAGAGATGGGAGAAGAAATTGACGGGGAACATCCCGATCTAAAACGGTTGATCTTCTTCCATACAACTGATAAAGGAGTGGAGGGGGATAGAGAACCACAAAAGTCAGCCCAACCAGCGCGTTTCTTCCTTCGCAGCAATCTTCTAGATTTAGCAACGGTCCTGTTGAATGTTACTAAATTATCGCTAACCATCGCCTCATTGTAAATCATTTCAGCATTATCTCTTTCTCTTATAGCTGATGTGCATTCATGGTCCCACCATGGTGGAGGAGGGATCTGCCCGCGTGCTGAGTTTTTAACAGGAAAGCATGAGTCTGCACTAGCTGTTATGGCCGAAATGAAGTTATTATAACAGTTAGACACATGGGGGGGAGTAAGGGAATCAAAATCACGAGAAACTAAATTTGGAAGTGAGGCTATTTTATCCTCCAATAATGAGGAATACTTTGTCCAATCAGGATTAGACAAATTATACCTCAAGAGTGGAGGGCTTGATTTTTCTAAGTATGTTTTATCAGCCAAAGATATTATAATTGGATAGTGGTCACTCCCATGTGACAAACTGACACATTCCCAATGACACGAAGCTGCAATATCCAGAGTGCAAAATGTGAGGTCAACACAACTCTTATGCTGTCCAGGAAGAGACCTACGGGTTGGGCAACCATTGTTTAGGATACACAGGTTAAGGTCATCCAAGATTTCAACTAAACCTTCTCCAAAAGAGTCGCAACGTTCAGAACCCCACCTAAAGTGATGGCAGTTGAAGTCCCCCATAACAAGTACAGGGCCTTCTATGTTTTCCAAGGTACGCTTTAAGATTGGAAGGAAACTTTGGTGAGGGTGAGCAATATAGACAGATAAGAGGGTTATACCCTCTACCCTAACAGCCACGATGCTAATATCATCACCTAGAGAAGGCAAAGGTACAGCCGCTAGTGCTACACGATTGTTCACGCAGAGAGCCGACCCGCCATAGCCATCAGGTCGGTCACATCTAAGCACATTAAAAGAAGGTAAACGAAAACTAAGACTCGGAAATAACCAAGTCTCAGCAAGGGAACAAGCTAAGGGTTTGTATTTGTTGAATAGGAATGTGAGCTCGTGCTTCTTATAAAACACGCTCCTCACATTCCACTGAAGGAACACGAACTGAGGCATTATTAAAGGATGAGAGTGAGTTGATAAGTGAAGAAGCAACGTTGGACGGTAATTGAGTTTTGTTGGACGAAGACATTAAAGTTAACAAGAGTTTACTAAGAAGTTCAATGATTGAAGACAAGTTTTCAGGAGATTCTGCTAGTTGACTATTAAAAGCACAGCCATTAGACTGAGAAGATTGAGGAGTGCTAATGAGCTGCTGATGAGCTGTTTTATCATAGGAGGGAGAAAGGGGAGCATGAGTCTTTGACTTTAGGAACACAGTTTTTCGGTATGATTGGGTCAGTGATTTAGCAATGTCTGCATAGCTACGAGTAGAAATGGGAACAGTTTTACTTGCCTCAGAATATGAAATCACTTTCTCAGCCATAATTGTTTTAATAGTCTTCTGCCTGCTATACTCCGGACAGGCCCTGCTATTTGCAAAGTGACTTCCAGAGCACAACACGCAGAAAGCTTCACTCTCAGCAATGCTACAACCATCACCAGGGTGATCATTGCCACACTTGCTGCAACGGGGTTTGGAACGACAAAGAGATTCTACATGACCAAATCGGCAACACTTGCGGCATTGAATAGTGGGGTAGACATACTGTTCTACAGCAAGAGAAGTATAAAAACAGAAGATTCGTTTTGGTAAAACTTGGCCATCAAACGTGATGACACAAGTTTCCGTGGGCCTGTATTCGGTTAAACCGTCATTATGAACCTTTCTATTTAATCGCCTAACTTTTATAATTGGACCACAGCCTACTGGGACCTTTAAATATGATAGCACTTCCTCTTCTGAGAATTCAGTAGGAATTCCACTTACAACACCCATACGGGTAATATTAAAAGATGGAATTACAGCTTCATATAAATTTGTCGCTAGAACATTATTAGATATAAAAGCATTTGAATCTTGAGGGGACGCAAACTCAACTGAAACACGATTTCTACCAACTCGCTTGACTGCAACAATATTTGATATTTTCTGATTTGCCAAAAAGCGCCCAAATGAAACTGGGTGTAAGGTAGTTCCAGAATTAGCTTGAGTTTCCTGACGGGAAACATGGACGATGAAAGGGCCTTTATCTGTTACTAAGTACGTAAGACGGCCTACATGGGTTCGCGGTTGTTTGGTAGGACGATTGGATATATCCCCATCATTACCGGGGCGTTTACGTATGTTATTCTGGGATGGGAGGATAAGAGACTCCAGATTACAGACCACATCTGTAAACTGGCTTAATGGGTTGGGTGAGGGACTTAGGTTAGATGAAGAAAAGTGGGATGGGGGGGTAGTGGGTACATCATCAGGAGGGTCTGGGGGTTTATTTTTATTCAAATTCATCTTGGGTACGTATAATCGTGACGTAAAAAACAAACAGTAAGTAAAGAAACCTGATAGCAGGCAACTACAAGACAAAACACAAACAATCACAATAACAAGTCACAATAAACACAATATCACAAAAAAAAGCAAAAATTCAAACACACGTGTTCCCAAAGAGCACTCTGTGGCGAGAATCAATTGTTCTTGTTTGTTTGTTGTTGTAATGGTCGATTACGTCATAGGAATAGCGTGTCCTGTGCAGTTCATGCTCCTAACGTTTAATACTCTTTGGTGTTCCTGTAGTGTGTGAGTGATGTCATAGAGACACCTCCCGTTTCCTTTACTATAGAAGTGAGTAGATACTACGACGTCTCAAGAATGCACGTCCTGGTATACTCTAGTTCCTGTGTAGTGAAGCCTTCTGTATTGTATGTCTAATGAGGAGGTACTGACGTCAGTTTCTGTACTTCCCGAGACACGAAGCTAGTTCCTCAAGCCAGGATAGTAAGCTAGTAAGTCTGACTTCGTGTATCAAGAACTAGCTTCATTTGTAGGCTAGTAAGCTAGTGTGAAAGCTAGAAAACTATCGTCTCAAGCTAGGATAGTTTATTATGATGGGGTTCTATTTTTTTGAGCTAGTATTGTTACTAGCTGTGCTACTAGGTGGGGTTGTCCCCACCACTGATTTTACTATCCTGGCTTGTATATTAGCTTCTTGTGGCTGGCGAAGCCAGTATTCGATTGGCTAATGTGTGCAGTGTCGGCGCGTTTTATTTTTCTGACCGCAACCACGTGTTGTACTGTACTGGCTTAACATTATCTGAAGGCCAATTCACGTAATTTAAAACGTTCAAAATCTAGTCGCAGTCTCATGTCAGCGACAAACAAATGTCAAAAACTTGTCAAAATGTAGGGAAATTAGAGGTATTTTTGACAGATTGACACTGAGATCAGACTGTGAACGTTCTTAGAATTACGAGAATTGCCCCTCTGGTATCATTTAAACAGCATGTGCCAAGCCAGGATAGTATACAGAGGTTCTTTGAAAAACTTTTGAGGAGCTTTGAAAAACTAGCCCCGTGAATCTCGGGTATTAATGATAGCCCGCCATACGACTGAAATATAATACGAGGGCGGCACTGAAAATTTCTGGAATCAAGGAAGTGACACAACATTACTATTTAAAAATGTATTTATTGCTTTTCGAAGTATTCTCCGCGAAATTTGACACAGTTTTCCATACGACGGAACCAATCATTGAAGCAACCATTCCATTCGGAAGTTGGGGTCTCCAAAATAGCCGTTTTGTAGGCGTCCACAGCTTCTTCAGTTGATGAAAATCTCTGTCCACGCAATTTATTCTTTATTTTAGGGAAAGTATAGAAATCATTAGGGCTTAGGTCGGGGCTGTACGGCGGATGGTCTAATAATTCTATGTTTTCTTGCTCTAAAAACTCTTTTGTTCTGTGCGCGGTGTGAGAACTCGCATTGTCGTGATGGAGGATGATGCGGCGGTTGCAGTTCTCTTTACGGAGTTCAGAAACGACCTGTGGCAAACAAATGTTAGCATACCAGTCTGCATTAACCGTTCTTTGTCCCTCAAGAGGAATAGTCGTAACATGGCCGGTTTTGGAGACAAACGTGGCCACCATTTTTTTTTGCAACACTCCGTGAACGAACAATTTTTGTTGGCTTTAACTCATTTTCGAACACCCAAACTCGTGACTGGTTTTTTGTTTCGGGTTCGTACGCGTACATCCAGAAGGCCAATTCTCGTAATTTAAAACGTTCAAAATCTAGTCACAGTCTCATCTCAGCGACAAACAAATGTCAAACACTTGTCAAAATGTACTGAAATTTGAGGTATTTTTGACAGATTGAGACTGAGATCAGACTGTGAACGTTCTTAAAATTACCAGAATTGCCCCTCAGGATTCGTCACCTGATTCGTGTTGTATACAGCATTTGAGGATCCTGCGTGGAATCTTTCGAGAGTTCTGAAGCACCAATTAACGCGAGCCGCTTTTTGCTCTTCACAGAGCGAATGCGGTATCCATCGGGAAAACAACTTTTTTACACCTAATTGTTCATGCAAGATTATTTGTATTTGACTCATGCCAATGTCTAAAGTTGCCTGAATTTCTCGATATGTCACATGTCGATCTTCCTCAATCAGCTTACGCACAGCATCAACGTTTTCTTGGGTGACTGCAGTTTTTGGACGACCTTGACGGGGATCATCACTGAGCTTGACACGTCCACGTTGAAATTCAGCAAACCAGCGATAAATTGTGGTTTTGGATGGGGCTTCATCATCAAATGCAGAAATCATCCGGTCAACGCACTGTTTTTGTGTTAAACCACTTCGAAAGTCATAATAAATCATCGCTCTTGAATTTTCTCGAGTCAATTCCATTTTCTCAACGACTAAACAAGTTTGACAAAACCATGTGACAAGACCGAGAATCTTTTTTTAAATAAATAAATGGTATTCGATTTTTAAAACCAAAGAGTTTTCAATTAAAAAGATTTTAATATGACAGGAACAGTGGAAATATTCCATTCCCGATACTTTTAGTGCAGCCCTCGTAGCAGACAATTACGAAGATATATCGTAATTATGTAATTAATAGTTTCAGTGAAACATACCACTAATTTATTAGTACGCTCGCTAGATATGCTTCGTTTCATAGCGTGTTTAACTATTAAAATATGCACAGACATGGGCAGTTACAAACAAATGGCCTTAATAAACGATATGATACATAAGTACCGTTATAGATTGCTAAACATAAATCAATCGTTTTATTCGACGCTGACAGATACTGGGACCATAAAAATTAAAGTATCCATGTACCAATGTTGGTACATATGTACAGAATACTGATATTTTACTGTAGAGGGCGGTGGCCAATAAAGTATGCGACAGTTGGCTTGTTCATACTGCCATTCAATATTATTGACATTACATTTACCAACAGGGGTCAGGGGTGTGGTACTGCGGTGTAATAAATGAATTTTTATTTCACTCCGCCCGCACTTTTCAATGTACAAGGATCATTTACATTATGAACTGTCATGGTAATGTTGGAAGTAATAATACTGCGGAAATTGTGTCCTCGTTTTCTTAATGTTACGTTCACGATTGGCTTTGCAATGTTTATGTAGGTAGGTAGGTACTTCATTAATTTCCGTTATGACATATTTATTTAAACTTTTCGCACAAAAAGGTACAAAGGCGGGCGGAATATTCTCAAAACTCTCAGAAAAATTAAGTACTTACTTGAAACTCATAAAGGGCAAATAAAATAAGATATGAAAATAAAAAATAAGCATCATCTTTGTTTGTACCTATTTTTCTGTTATTTTTTTCTTGTCTCTATATAAATGTGTGTATGTACATAAATGGTAAAATAAATAAAGGGAAACGTACCTATTCGTAAGCGTCTGTATCGTACCGTACCTACTTAATTTCTCAGAGGATCTGCCATGAGTCGGAGAGTTAATTGCTACATAATAATGATTTACCATTTACCAGGAAGTTCATCAGCAGTCTTTACGTTTCTTTTATTTAATTATCGGCTTCGATAAAGTTCTTTCCAATACTACAAGGATTATTTGGCGCTTTAATGACGTAAGCAGGGGAGCGCTGTTGGTAAACATTTTTGTGCAATTGTTTTGTGAAAACAATGATATTATAAGTAAAACCATTTTACTTATAATATCATTGTGTGAAAAGGATTGAAAGACAAGATGGCAGCGTTAGTTTCAATTTTAGCCACGCGCCAAAAGATCCTTGTAGAGATAGAATAACGTTTATTTGGACACAGCTCGTGAAACACGAAACACAAACCGTACGTTTTTTTTTTTGTGCTTGTACAGCTTATACGTGCTGTTAATTCGTAGTTAGAAATAATTTTCGCTTCTATTGTTTTTCGACGCGGGAGAGATCGTCTTTCTGGTCTCAGAATCGTATACAGGGTTATTGGAAAAACACCAACAACCTCTTAAGAGGTCATTGTACTAACTATTATGAACAACTTTTACTATGGGACCAAACCGGATCTCATGAAAAAAAAAAACAGCTGTTCCCTACATTTTTACGAGTTATACGAAGATAAATCTAGGAAACAACAGATTTTTTTTTTGCGATTTCATTTTTGGTAATAGTAAAAGTTGTTCATAATTATGAGTACAATGACCTCTTAAAAGGTTGCCGGTGTTTTCCAATAACCCTGTATAGTTAAGGCATTATGCAATTATACTATAACGAAGTCCTAATTAAATTTCAGGTGAAGAAAGCCCAAGACAAACCTCACTCTAAATATGGATCCTGCGTTGGTGAGGAGAGTCGGCTGGTGCTGGTCATCATGGTAGACGGCTCCTTCCACAGCGTGGAGCCGCGGCAGAGGATACGAGCGCTCATGCAGCTCGCCAGCTTCATGGCGCTTGATGGCGTAAGTTGTATGCTTTATAAAAACTAGATTATTTCAGTGTAAAAGAAAAGCTTACAGCCACTAAAATAGCCAGCAACCAACCAACAGGTTGACGACTTACCGCTATTAGGCCACCGAATTATTATTTCTCTTACTAGCCCAAATACTCGTGAAGGCTTTTGCCTAAGTAATAACAGCCGCACAGGTCGACCTTTACATAACAAGAACAGTGCCTCGGAAAGCACGTTAAGCCGTTGGTCGCGGCTGTCATTCGTGGATCTTTGACAGTCTTTAAGCGTCGTAAGACGCCCGAAAATCTGACAACCAGTCTTACCAATTGCAATTATATCCGTAACTGGGTTGTGGAGTTCAGATAGACAGTCGATCCAAGTAAAAAATACCAAATTCAGCTGCATCTGGCTAGACTAAGCCAACCCCAACATAAAAATGAAACTCTAGGGAGATGATGATAGCCAAAAACCCTTGGTAAATGTTGGGAATTTGACAGTTGTAAGCGTCTCGCATATTTTCTGAGATCTCTCAAAAACCCTTTTTAAACTAACTTTGTTTCTATTTTCAGAACGAGTTCTGGATGGAGCCGTACAAAGCGGAGACGCATGCTGACACCATCATGAGTGGGACTGGCTCCTCACAGCGCAGACACGGAGATGCCACTACTGCCATCTATCTTAATGTAAGTCATATAAACATTAAAGTTGCCTCTAGTCTAGTTCGGCGTAGCCTGGACAGTTCCTAAACCTTGCTGATTGGCTAATATTTTTATAATGGCTGGGAATTTAATTACTTTTTGCCAATACGAGAAGAAAAAGACTGTATTGTCAGCCATTTGGGATTGAAATTCTAGGGCCATGGGGTCCGAGTGCCTACTTAGTTTTTCGAGACATTGCCAAGCGTTTGGTGTCGACCAAACGCTTGGCAATGTCTCTTCACGTGCACCAAAGGATTAGCGTTGCCATACAATGTGGCAATGCTGCCAGCACTGACCTGTTGACCTATAATTAATTCCTTTTTATATAGGTACTTACTTGTACATATTATTATTCTAAGACTGTTAGCTTTAAAATTAGGTATGTAAATATTTTAAGATAAATAAATTCACATTGTCAGCTAGTTAGTTTAGTTAAATGGACATTGGAGCATGTGACTGATACAACACGGCGTCGTTGCTTGTCCGAGGTTAACTGGCACATACTAGCTTTAGCCTTGATCACAGAAAAAAAATTACTATAATTGGAGTGATTTTAGCTTAAAGCATAATTATTTTTTGAAGTGAAAACTTCTTTAGGCACGTTAGGCATTTTTTGAGATGGGAAAAAACCATTGAACTCGCGACACTGTTACCAGCGACACCGCATCGGATGTGTTCGGCTGTCCTCGGGATATACTCGGTTTTAATGTATGTACATATCACTGAGTAAAAACAAAGGTACATATTATATCCGATATGTCGGTGAGTGATGGCAAAGTATTCTGTTTGTGTTTTGTTCACAAAACGATTCAAAATATACACACATAAAATAATTGTTTTCACTTCTGTCGGCATTTCTGGAGTGCCACTGTTTTTTATTATTTTAATTTGTTTATTCTCCTACTAATAATATAGGCTGATTATGAATGTTCGGGAACAGCTGGGACACAGGCCTCATCTCTATGAGAGGGAGTGGGCCGGTGGTTGTCACTTGTCTTCGAATGTTTGGTTCTAGGGCTTACCGGTTTCCTCACGATGTTTTCCTTCACCGTTTTTGAGAGAAGTGGTGATTTAATCAGTAAAGCGGCTGTCTGGGTACGTTCGAACCTACGTCCTACTACTCGTAGATATGGTCGCGGCCGTTACTACTGGGCCACCACTACTCTATACCTCTTAGAGATTTTATTAAAATATTTTTTTTATTTAATTTTTTTATATAGGCAACTAGCAGACTCATTTATCATCTGACGCTTACTTAGAAGAAACGAATGCATACATTGTATATATGTCGCAGCCAACTGGTTAAATTAGCCGTTCAGTTAACCGCCTAGCCTTTCAACTAAACGGCGGCCGTTCAACTAACGGCCTGAATGATATTCAATTACAGTTTAGGTTGTAAGTCTGTAACCAATCACGCGCGAGCCGAATTGGTCGCAGTAATTAAGGCATTGCACCCCGACCAAGTGGGTTAGGTTAGGTTAGAACTGTGATCAACCGCGTGCGAGCCGAGGGAGGAAGCGAGGCGAGCACTACTTCTAAAGGCCAGGCAGTCAACTGAACGGCTAATTTAACCAGTTGGCTGCGACATATATATTAATTATCTAATTATCATCATCTGCCTAGCCTTTTCCCAACTTTGTTACGGTCGGCTTCCAGTAATACAGTCTAAACGGATGCAGCTGAATACCAGAATTTATATTCATCTAATGTCCATGCTAATAAAACTATCAAGGAAACAAACATGAAGTTGTGTTCAATGTTTGGAACAACCTCATCCATTAGTCACGTTCGACCATAGGTCTGGCATACAAAGACGCACTTTATTTCACATCCTATTTATAGGATTAACAAACTATATGAAAATTAAATATATATAAAAAATATAGGTATATAAATATGAATTGATGTTGATGGATGCATATTGCATAATAATCACGAAATAATAAGTCCGTCTGCGTCCGCGCCGACCTCTGCCTAAAATAGTTTTCAAGCAAGCGCGGTCGCATCTTAATAAGTTCCAAGTTAATAATAATTGTAATAAGTTATACCATGATGGACTAGTTTATTAGTTTTTCCCATAGCTGAAGTAGGTAGGTACCCTATGGATACCCTAGCCGTCCAACCTACTTAACTAGATAGGTACCGTTGCTAGGTAGGTCTTCGTTTTTCGTGTCGATGACTTAAATTTTGTCCGAACAGAACTAGACTAAACTACAAAAAAAAAATGGATCAAAGATGTTAACACAATTTAGTATTTAAACATTTCTTTATGAGCGTTTCCATCTTATTTTACAGGTGGGCTGCGGCAACAAGTTATGGAACCACCACAAAGTGTTGGTAGCCGGTCTGCGGGAACAGGCGCGGGACGGCACTCTTGCGCACGTACTGCGGCTGCCCGTCATTGGCTGGAGACTGCAGGCCATACAGCCCGCGCCCAGGATTAAGAGACAGGTAATTAAATAACTATCCAGTGGCAAGTTAAGAGTGATGTATGACGTCACCGTTAAAGGCAAAGAGGCCTCAACATAATTAATATCCAGAAAACCAATCTGGTTCTCCTTATGAAGGTTACTACCTTTTAGTTTCCGAATGGTACCCATTACTCAAAATTAACTAGCAACTTGTGCGCTTAATCTCAAGAAACAGAAACAAAAAAATAAAAATCCTCCTGGAAAGAAAAGAAAATACTGTAAATACTAAAAGTACCTATATTTTTCTCAAAATTGGCGGGTCAGGTATTAATGTAATTAGTAATGCCCCTTTGTACAAGGGCAAAGATGGTTTCTCCCTACACTTCAAAACCGTATCGCTATTTGTCCATATACCACTTTTACCCAGTCTCCTGTGAACATACCTCAGAACCTAAGATTATAGTCAGCATTCACTCAAAAGTGCATGTCAATAAGGTGAAGTTCTGAACCTAAACCCCATGTCTCACTGTTTCAGCTTGAAGGCTCAGGCGGCGGCATCTATGACGCCGAATACGACGGCGAAGACGACGCCGACGACGCCGACGCAGACTACAGCGGCTACGACGACAATGACGACGAGGACGGCTACACTAACAACGACGTCGGCATCACCGGCCTGGTGAGTACCATGCTTCGTTCGGAAGTGATCGGATGCTCTCGGGTTATTTCGGTAGGGTATTGGCAATGTCACATCTGCTTTGTACCAAGTTTGCAGACACTGCAAGTTTTAAGTAATATATGACTGTGTTCACGAATTATCAAATGCATAAGTTTTTTCATTTACTTTACCACCTCGATTTCGTCTAATAAAACAGGATTTTAAACTATGAAGGTACCTATATAACTTATCAGGTCAAACTTGGTGTTGTATTTATTTGACAAATAAAAGTCTAGCCTGCCTAAATCAACTGCAGTAGCTAAAAAAGCCAAAAAAATATATATTGAAAAGTTAGTGACAAAAGTATTCAAGAGAAGATGTGACATTGTTAAAATTCTGACGACGCTGGTCACAACTGTTGTGATGTGTGTCGCCGTCTTTTCATCTCTCACATGATTATTACAATATTTTATATTAAAACTCTAATGTTCGATCATCCTCAAATGCTACGTCCACATTGTCGCGATAAGGCGAACTACACATTATGACGACGCCTCACTGTAAACAGACAGCACGCGAAGTGTAGTTCGCTTTATCACGACAATGTAGCCGTAACATAAGAAATGCCGTTAATATTATAACAAATACTGGATGGTAGTTAGACTGGTTAATATTTTAATGTCTACTTAATATGAAGTGAAGTTATACGATTGGGTCTAGAGGTTAGAAATGAGTTTTACCTATTGTTAATAACAAAGAAACAAGGATAATAAATAACTGGTGCGATAGTTATTAGATTGATAAATTAAGGTCCTGTGGGGGTAACTAATGGCTTTATTCACACCATTCTAATATACCTATCCAACTAATCGAAAAAGAGATATTAGGACAACGCTAACAATTAAACCATTTAGGGCGATGCCTCATTGTTGCGTTGCGTCATTGCAACGGATCAACGCATTGTATTGTATGCCACACCTGCGTTGAGTCATTATTAATATAATAATGACTATTAAATTAGACAATATTGACGAATTTAATTGAAATAATAATTTCATTGTCATAATTTAATTAATAGTCATTATTGAGTCGACGCTGCGACGACGCAACGCAACGTACTAATAAGGCAGAGCCCTTAGATGTGCTCACTTACATCATGCACTGAGGGAATTAAAAGTCTAAATAAAAATAACTTCATCACATGACAATGAATCATTTAATGTTATCAATGCAACTCATTTTTTATTCTAGTGTGGAACTGTCATACATTCTATGTGTACTTACTTATGCATCATTCGTACCTACGACTCACTGGGAAATATACCTAACTGTCCGTCCAAACAATGAATATTTAATTAATTAATGTCGTATAATTATATTTGTAGAAGCAAGCTGGACAAAGACAGTCTTTGTTTATCAAATAGGCATGTTTTCCCAATGAGCAAGTTTATTCATCCCACATACCTACCTATACTACGGAATGCATATCTTGCACTTTAATGTTCATCACATTATAGCAGCGTTCGTACTGGGAACCACATAGCATGGAATGTTGAATGAAGTATCCTTTATCACTTGAGACAAGCCAAAAGTGTAATTTGTTGAGTCCCTTTATTTATTTTGAATTTAAGTTACATTCTACTTCCAAAAACCCCCTTAAATTTTGTCATACATGACTTTCCAACATTCATTTGACATCAAAATTTCATAAACAACTTAAACATGATTATTATTAAGTTTACCTTATAATAGGTATAAACATAATATTGTGAGCTTTGTGTGTGGTTATAACAACGCTTGACTTAAACGCTTTGTTCATCACTATATAAATAGACTAACTGGAGCATATTAATCAAAGCTTAAAGCGTATTCGTGTTACGCATGGACTAAGATTTATTGCGCTTCGACCATTGTCACTTTTGACAAACACTTTGCGGGACACTAAACGCCCCTAGAAGTAATAACAATTAAACTTCACTGGAAGCAATTATTCGAATACATTGTTGCAAACATAATTTTAACCCAGCGCACTTTACCCCACTGTCCTCGAACCTTTGTCTTGTTCCTATTGAACAAGATAAATCACTGAATGATAATAAATAAAATAATTATGCTTAAATGATCTTTTCAAGCACTATTAATACTGAAGCAATATAAAACACTTACAGCACTGAAATTGCACTTAGAATATGTCTGGTTATGGTAATTTCGAAAATATACCTAATATAGAAGAGTACCGCAAATTAGAAATGAATGACATAGTTCATGGATATAGACTTGCGAATCGAATTAGACTGGTCCGTATCGATGGCGTCTCATGGAAGTAGCTCGATGATAGATAGACGTCGTCGCTTTATTATCTGAGTCCATGTAGCCAATACCAAATAACCACAGACAGCGCTCTTGGGTACGTAAGGGTGTGCGTACTAACGTGCGTGTGTGTCGCGGCGCCGCTAGGTGCAGCCCCTCGCCCCCCTCGCCCCCCCCGCCCCCGCCCCGCACCCGCACCGCCACCACCACGGCGAGCCCGCGCCCCCCTCCCCCGCCCCGCCCGCCCCGCCAACCCCGCCCGGCGCGCCACACACAAGCACCGACACGTTTCAGACCGAGAGCGCCGCCCCGCCGCCGACCCCGGCCTCCCTGCCCCCCCTCCCTGTCCCCTCCCCGTCCCCCTTCCCTCCGCCCGCGCCCCCTACGCTGGCCCCGCCCCCTCCGCCGAGCGCCCCGCCCACTACCACCGAGGATGCCCACGAGGATACCACTCCCGAGTCCGCAACTAACTCGTATACCACAGAGGTTTGTCGTAACCCGCTCTCGAGTTTACGTGTCATATGCATGTGCGTGTTGTGGCCCGGTCGCATGCTATGTTTGAAGCTAGATTGTAGTTTAGGTTTGTTTGTATTAACTTAACATGGTGTTAACTGCATTCGCTCTGAGGAGTCGATCTGCAATTTCATAGCTAGCACAACTGTAGAAATAAGCTTACATCCATTTGCGTCTGCGACTGACATGTCCATCGTAAGTAGTCGCAATAAATCGCGTTTTGTCAAGTTATCGCTTTTATCACTCAAGCCCATGACGGTAATAATATGACATTGACAGCACATTTATTTCTTAGTAATAAGAGTGGTTTTCGTAATTCAAGTGATAAGTGCTATTGATGTGCGCTTGACCTTACGATGACTGAACGTGGTGCTGTCATATTAAAAAGAGGTTTCTGAAACAGTTGTGCAAGCTAAACCCTTTTACAAATTTACGCTAACCCCAATTAAGTACCTAGGTATGTTCGTTTCAGTGTGTATTTTGTTATTAATTAATATTTTTTAGAATGATAAGGATTGAAATGTATACTGTATATATTTTTATAATATTGTGTAACTTACAACCGTAGGTGCTAACCTAATGTATTATGCATTTAGTTCTCTTTTTATATGAAGATGTTTTAGATAGTTTTGGAATGTCTTATTTAGTATTATTTTGATTAAATCATGTATTGTCAAAGCGCGTTTTGAAAATTTTGTTTAAAATATAGTGCATCTCTAGTAGAAATTAGAACGTGTTTGTAAACATAGCATGACTGTGATAATATTCAGTTTAGAAACTTTGTACCTTAACAGATACCTAATACCTTTATTTTGTACCTTAACAGATACCTAATACCTTTATTTTGTACCTTAACAGATACCTAATACCTTTATTTTGACTAATTTATTAATAGATACATGCAACTCTTGACCGCCTACTATGAAAACTGACGTAATAATCAAAACCGGCTGTCCTTGCCTTATAAGAGATAAAAGCATATTCCAAATTACGCTTTAACAACTCTTTACATGACAAAAAGGATAAAAATACTTGTTACTTACCTACCTGAAACCAGTAAATGTTAAAAGTTACCTTTTGATAAGGCCAATCTAAAAAAAAACTAATGCTAAGAATACTTTACCTACTTAATTTTTCTTTTGATAGTAGACGTGTAACGACTACCAAGTCACACACAGACAGTGACTAACAGCACATAGTTTCTACTGTACACTTCACACTCTCACAAACCCACAACAAATACTAAACGCATACTTTTCTACAGCATAACGAAGTTGGTATCACCGCACTGTCGGCTTCACCTTCAGAGACAACCAACGTTAACATATCTTTGGCCCCGACGCTACCTATCAGCCCTCGACGCCTCGATCCTTCCTACCTACCAGCCATCGTCGAAGAAACCACGACTTTAGAACCGGAATTGGTACGTATCTATATTTCTATATCATCCTTACTCACTCCTGTAAAAGTTGAAACTAATCGTGTGTGAGTTGATTTTATTTAACCTTGGGTAGTGATGGGTTTCACACGATTCATACCCCATTTAGAGTAACTACTTAAATATGTTCTCGACTAATCTGCGACGTGAAGACAACGATACGGGATTATTTGATGTAGGTATGAAAACTGCGTGTGCATACTCAGCATAACATATTCGGGTGTAAAAACACAATACATTGGGATTCCTAATATTCTATCTTTCGGGACTAATTTTCTGTAAATACATTTTCAACCTTAAATCTGTACATACAAATCTGGCCTCTAAAACGTTGTCTTAACGTCTATATTTCACAACACATCGTGTGAGCGTCCGCATGGCACTTTCAGCAAACCGTAATAATCCGTGAGTCAAACGAACTACCCCCGATGTCTTCTTCGACGGAGAGAGAGAATGTGACGTTGCCAACCCCGGCTCCTGAGATACCGACCCCGACGCCGCCCCCGACTACTACACCGACAGCGGCTCCCCCGCCGCTGCCGACAACGCCGACAACTCCGCCGACAACGCCGACAACGCCGACGACTCCGGCGCCTCCGCCGACAACTGCCCCCACCACTACGCCGACACCTCCGCCCACAACGACGCCGACTCCTGAGACTACTTTACAGGAGGTCACTAAACAGGTCCGTAACGGATTTCACTGGTGGCCGGGTACATATTTCCAATTGTCTGATGGGTTCTGCAATAATATCAGACTCACGGATCAAGATGCACGGGTACCTACGTCTAAACATGTCTGAATCATCGGTGATATGAAATAGTCATGCGATTGGCAAATGCACCTAACTTAAACACATCGGAAATATGGGCCCGGTACAGATGCGATGCCTAGTGTTTAGAAGTAAGTAGGTACTTATTTATCCACGTAACTCCATGAATCATCACATCCGGTATCATCCAAGTGTATTTCGTACTTTACTAACTGCTTAAACCGTGTGTGCGAATTGAATTCGGTTTGTGATTGGGTTTCATTCATTTAACATTAAACCATTTTCTAAATTATTAATTGGCAGGTAAAGTGAAAACTTCTAAATTGTACAAATTAATTTGGCATAATTTTAACGATTTTCAAGGCTGTAGGTCAAATAGTGTAAATTCTTCAACTTCTCTTACTTAACTTTTTCTTTCAGTTTCAGTTTCAAAATTAAATATAAAAATTGTAAATTATTTCTTCTGTATTATAATTTATAATTATACCATATATTATATTAAATTAATTATTAGTTACTTATTTATTCTTTGATAATTTAGGAAGCGAACCCGACGGAGGGTAGAAGTACAATAATCGGCCAGACAACGGAAACAGTGACATGGGCCATGCCGGTCAACCAGCCGCCCACGCTCAAACACCACATGAAGAAACTGGCCATCACTGCTGGCAAAGCTTTCAGGTAGGTCGCATAAACTACAATCTAAAATAATGCTAACGAAGACATCAAAGATTGATGACGTGGGTTTCTTTGATATTCTAACTAATGTCTATTCAAACTTACGTTTCAAATTAATATTGTAAAGACTTTCATTCCAAAGCGTAGTAGGTATCCTATGGAGAAGAACGGGCAAGAAACTCCATGGACACCCTTTTAAATCCTACTAATATTATAAACGCGAAAGTTTGTGAGGATGGATGTTTGTTACTCTTTCACGCAAAAACTACTGAACGGATTTCGATGAAACTTCACAGTAATATAGCTTATACATCAGAATAACACATAGGCTACAATTTATAAAGATTTTGTGTAATTTTTTTTTGGCCTTATTAGTAAGTCGGAAAAATTCCTGCCCTCTGAGAGCTATCTTGGCGTGCGCTGCCTAAACCGTTACAGCTACACGAAGATAATGTATCGTGGGACTGTTTGTCTTAAATAGTTCTAAATAAAAGTCCGCGACAGCATATATCTACCTTTTATGTGGAAGCCATTATATCCAAAATAGTGATCCATAAATACATTTAAATCGGATACTTTTATTACAATGCACATTTTAGAGTACTTAGTTAATTCTTATGAAAATTAATACATTTATCGCTTTGGGTATTTAATGTAGATAAACTTTGTCTTTTACACTAAGTAATTTGGACTAATTCTTTAAAAGTTATCACGATAAGATTGACCTGAGGTAGAGCGCCATAGAAATTGGCGGCGCGGCGGCGCGGCGCGGCGGTCCCGAAGGCGGGCAGGCAGACGCGTGAGGCACAGAGCACTTTTATAATACGTATTGCGTACCTATCACAGTATCAATCTCAATCTGAATCATTTTGAAGGATATCGCTAATCCATCGCTTTACCTGTATATGTTCGAAAAATTTGTCTGCTCAACAACGTAAATAAATAACGCAATGAATGTTGTTGAACTGCCAAAATGAAATGAATGAGTAGGCATAATTATAATTTTTAGGTAGTATATTTTAAGAAGGGCCCGAGGGGCCCGTAGCTAAATAATAACAGCCGCACAGGTCGATCGGTCAGGTTAAGCTACGCTTGCCACGGTTGGTCTGTGGATGGATGACCATCTTTACATACCGAGACCCCTCCGCGCCTCGGAAAGCACGTTAAGATGTTGGTCCCAGCTGCCATTCGTGGATATTTTCTTCTACAGTCGCTACGGGTCGTCGGAACCCCTAAAAGTCTGACAAACAGTCTCACCAAGGGGTATCGTATTACCCAGTAACTGGATTGTGGAGGTCAGATAGGCAGTCGTCCTACATCAAATACTGGTAATCAGCTGCATCCGATTAGACTGGAAGCCGACCCCAACATAGTTGGGAAAAGGCTAGGCAGATGATATTTTAAAAAGAAATATCAAATCAAATCACATTTCATTACTTAGATTATTACAATTGTTTTTTTTTTTTGTTAGTTTAAGATTAACGTATAGTTTTAGGTTTAGGTTGTGTTGTAAGTAGGAAGAACATAGATTCGTTTTCCTCATAATTAGCTAATGGAATTGTTTTAGTTAGTTTGAAAATTACTACGGATTTTGTGATTTTTTAAATAGTACTTACAATAATGACTCAAAAGCGTAAGTCTAATATATATTTCATAAAGCTCTAATAAAGCTCGAGCTATAAAAATAGCTAGACTTAACGAGACGTCTCAACAAACTGAGCTGCGAAGGTTTGAGCAGGCGGTGCGTGAGGCGCACACAGAGCTACTGAGACAGACACCAGAACAGTTCCAAGATTATCGTCAACAACACGCTGAGTATCTGGCATTTCAACGAGCTGCTGAAACTTCAGAACAGTGTCAACCTAGACGTCAACGGCATGCTGAGTATCTGGTGTCTCAACGGGCTGCAGAAACACCAGAACAGTCCCAAGATAGGCATCAATAGCATGCTGAGTATCTGGTGTCTCAACAGGCTGCATAAACACAGGAAAAGTCCCAAGATCGGCATCAATAGCATGCTGAGTATCTGGTGTCTCAAAGGGCTGCGGAGACACCGGAATAGTCCCAAGATCAGCGTCAACAGCAGACTTAGTATCTGGTGTCTCAACGGGCTGCAGAAACACCGGAACAGCCCCAAGATCGGTGTCAACAGCATGCTGAGTATAGTGGTGTCACAACGGGCTGCGGAGACACCAGAACAGTCACAAGCTCGACGTCAGCAGCAGGCGACTTACATGGCGTCCCATAGAGCCACAGAAACCTTTACTAGGGCTGAATCCCGCAGATGCGCTGTTGTTACACTAATATAATGTATCGTGGGACTGTTTTTCTTAAACAGTTCTAAATAAATGTCCGCGACAGCATAATTATCTACCTTTTATGTGGAAGCCCAAAATAGTGAGCCATATCGAAAGTACCTCTTCCTGTATGTTACCTTTTCACACCTAAACCACTGGACGGATTTCGACAAAATTTGGCAAGGAGATAGATAGCATCCTAGGGAAGGGCATGGGCTAATTCATCGTTACTGTCCCGTGGGATAATTTCCGATAACCACGCGGGCGAAGCCGCGGGCAGAAGCTAGTCAGAATATAACCTTAACCCAACTTCTTCAGGTACATAATCCCTGCGGACCTGTTCACGGACCCGGAGGAGGGCAGTAACTTAACATTCACGATGTACGAGGCGGAAAACGTGCCGCTTAGCAACAACTCCTGGATACAGTTCATACCAGCCGCTAGAGAAGTTTATGGATTGTGAGTATACCTATTTTTGGAATATTTCAGTGTCTTTACATTGATTTATGCTCTGTGTTTCGGGCTTTATCTATAGTCAGCGCGTTATCAACTGAGTCGTGAGGCCATAAATGTCAATAGAGATAGGAATGTGCACCGCACCGGGACCGTTATCGGTAAACGGCTACCTGCTCACGTGGTGTCGATGAGTCACTAAGGCCTGAGTTCACCAACATTCTAACCATCGGTTAGGTATTTAAACAGTTGATTTCCTTAGGAAATTTGACATAAATCAACTGTTTAAATACCTAACCGATGGTTAGAATGTTGGTGAACTCAGGCCTAAGGAAATCAACTGTTTAAATACCTAACCGATGGTTAGAATGTTGAACTCAGGCCTAAGGATCTGTAAGCTTCTAATACTTAACTTTCTTGTTTCTTGTACTTAAATTTCTTTGTGTGTATATGGACATACGGTATACAATCTTTACGGTTTATACTGGTATTTAATTTAGTATCTTTTAGTCACTAATAGCATTTAACTCGATAAAATCTATGAACAAGATACGATAATAAACGTTACTTATCGATAAATTTATTTTATAGTTACGCCCTTCACTAAGCGGCTCCATAAGGCCCGTAAGTGCAAGCGAGATAGACATAGGAAAATGATTTATGGCCCGACGACATAATGAGAACAGTATCGTAAATTGGCCATGTTGACACTTATGATGCTTTTGTTTTTTAGTTCTTTTTTGAAGTGAAAACTTCTTTAGGCGCATTGGATTTTTTTTCAAATGGAAAAAAAAAACCATTGAACTCGCGACACTGTTACCGACACCGCGCTACATTCGGATGTGTTCGACTGTCCTCGGGATGTACTTATTCGGTTTTATATGTCAGTGAGTGATGGCAAAGTATTCTGTTTGTGTTTTGTTTTCACTTCTGTCGGCGCTGCCGGAGTGCCACTGTTTTTTTTTTCTTCCTCTAAACGATGTGTCATTTTAATGGGGCTGAAAGTTGTTAACGACATTTATATTCACACTGTTTACGAATGTCACGGTTGAGTTAAACTCTTAAATCTTCTCGGCTCAACTAAAATTCTAACAGAAATTTATTAAAATTTCTGTCATTTGGCATCCTCATGTGGCTAATTTCTACTTTCTCATTTTAATTGCGCCTAGAAATGTTACTTTCTACATGACATATTGAACAGTACTTTTGTGAACCATCCTTTTAACAAGGCGGTATACTTGTTCCAAATTGGACAAAAAGAAATTGGTTTAAACCAATTTTTTTTTCACCCGCAGACCGTTAGAAGCCCACGTATCTCGCTGGAACTTCATAGTCGAAGCTCAAGACAGCGAAGGTCTAGTCGCTCGCGGACCCTTAGACATCACCGTGCAACAACACAAGAGTGGTCGCACTATCAACCACCAGTTCATTATGGAGTTCAAACTGTTGAAGGAGTATAATAATGCGATTGACTGGCAGATAAGAGCCTTGGAAGGCATTGTTAACTTGTTCAGGTATGTTTTTTGAGTACATATTTGCTTTACCTATTTTTTTTTTTTTTGTTAATCATGATCGTAAAACTTGCAAGTAGGGCGGTGAGTATTAAAGTCTACAATTAACCCCCCGGCTGCTATTTGAGATTGAAAATGCCGAATATCATATTTTTATAACACGCCACGTTAGCATCATAACTTACAGGGTACGACGGGATTACTATAAGCTCTAAAGTAAGACTGAGACCTAGAGAACGAACTTGACTTTACTCCAGGTAAATAAACAGTGAGCATTTATTATTGAAACGAAGTTCTTTTGGCTTGCGGTCGTAGTAAACTGGTAGAAATCATCACGTAACGAAAAAGCGTTATCCCTCCCTCCATGCGACTTTCTCTCACAGAGGAAGAAAGTTAGTTTACATTTAATTATTAGTGCTAAAGCTAATAGGAAGGTCAAAATGAATATCGAAGATGGCAACAACTCTATGAAAGCTTCTACTAACTTATACTAGATGGCTCTGTATTAAAAACGCGTTTTAAATTCACACTTTCTCTCTCCCTGTCTCTTTCTATTATATACGAGTGTGTGTGCGTGCAAGTATCATGTAAGGAACTTCGTTACTGACCGACACTTTTTTATATATATAGTTTTAAATATAGCTTTTTTTGTAAATAGTTCATGTATAAATTCGTATAACATGCTTGATCACAGCCGCATATGGGAATCTGCACATAAACTTGATACGAATAAGGTTAATATTCGTATGGAAGGCTTATTAGCTTATGTATATTCTAACTAAGCTATAGAGATGTCATAGGGTGAGACATATTACGTCCATGAGGTGAGATCACTTGTCATCTCACTCACACGTTTATGACCACAGCTGTCAAAATATTTCGTTAACATAATGTAGTTACATTTTATTTTTGTATTTAATTCTTTATTATTTATTACTTTTGAACATAAATTGTTCTATTTTATTATAATAATTACTATAGTTGTATAAGTAATTAAATGTTCTAATAACACTAACTTTAATCAATTTTTAATCACTGCTTATGCAGTACAAATTTTGAAACAGAAACTAAAATATTGTTGTTTTTTTTTCAGAGATACGGATATGGATCACCTGACAGTACTCAATACGACTCAGAACGGTGATATGTGCGAGTTTGTGTGGACTAACGACACGTTGCCGAAGGATCCCGCCTGTCCTATGGATGACATTAACAGGCTGATGAAGGTAATCATTCAGATTTTTATTGCTACTAACTGTTATTCTTAAGATATTCTCATTATATAGAAGAATGCATAGCAGTCGTAGTCGTAGGTAAATGAAATTCAGCTATAATTTTGCTTAGATCCTAATTTCTGATGGCTTCATAATAGTGTACGATTTTATTTTCAATTCTTCGTAATGATCGAACGAAAAACTTGTCTAAGGTTATTTAAAATATTGCGAGGATCGCCCACAGGACACGGTGGTGCACACGGTGGAGGTCTGTCCCGCTTGGGCAGAGCACCGCCGTGTCCTCGTAGAGGCGATCGGCAGCGGCGGCGACCTCTCGCGCCCGGCCCTGGTCCAAGCCATGGTCCGGGGCGAGAGGGAGTGGGAGGCAGTCACCTCCTTCTGCGAAGCAGTCATGCTAGCGAAGGAGGTGGCGGGATGGGAGAGGGAGAGAGCCGAGAGGGCCGCCCGTCCCAGCCGCCGCGGTAGACGCTCCGGGCGTCGGGAGCCGCGTGACGACTCCCGGCCACCGTAGGCGCGGGCCTGCGGACGGCGAGTAATGGGTAGCTCGCCGTCCGATCAAGACCAGGCCCGTGCCGGACGGCGCGTATGTGTTGTACGCGCGCCTCAAAGAGATGTCAGCATCGAAGGAGAGGCCCGTCAGGGCCGAAGCCTGCCGGGGCAGCGGGATTGTCCGAAAGGGTTACCGCTACCCCGGAATATAAAGGGCTAAGGAAGGAACACGGATGGGTTTTAGTCAGTTACTACAGCCTGTCTTAACTACCCTTTATCTAGCTTGTTGTAGCTCTAGTGATATTACTACAGCGATTGTTTTCTTCTCTTTCAGATCATGGAATCCGACACAGATGCAGGCAGTCCGTCCGCAGGCCTGGCGCGGGCCATGCAGCCCGAGCTCAAGGTGGGCGGCGTGCGCTGGCGCGGCGCGGGCCCGTGTGCGCACGCGCCGCCCGCCACGCGCGCGCCCGACACTTACCCGCCCGTCACGCGCAACCAGGTGGACCACTTCACCGCCACTGTCGGACATCTGCTGGTCTATAAAGTGCCCGAGGTGAGCTGATTTACGTTTAACATCCATTCCACATTGGAAATCACAATGAGAACAAAAATTATAGGACATTAACAAATTGCCATCATTCTGTCATGTTCAAACTTCAGTATTTTACGGAACCAAACCCTTTAGCACGAACCCGCGCCGTAGACATAACGTAAATTCGAACGATTTTTGAATCGAAATACAACTATCCTATATTTTGTTTTTTTTTTTTTCAACAAGAACTATTTAATATGATCAATATGAATAAAACCAAAAACCTAGGTAAATATTATGAGCAATAAAAGTATTTTTAGGTTTAAAATCGTTCTAATTTACGTTACGTTTACGTCACGCGTTCGAGCTAGAGATCAAACGCTAATCCAGTATGTCAATCGTGCAGTTGGTGACCACTGAGTGGTAAAATGCTCAATTTTAGTTATTTAGTTTTTTCTCAATTTTTTTTTGGCATGCATGAAGAAGCCTCCTCGTGTAGCGCAGTTTTTTCCGCCAGTTACTCAACTGAACGCTCGCGCTCGGCGCATCCGGGCCAGGCACACCCAACGCCTCACTAGACTGGCAACTCTTCCCTTGCGGTGGTAGGGCTGACACCCGCTGGTGTGCGACCTCCCTCCCACCGCAGTCCGGCGTCAAGCAGCCTGTGTTTCGACGATGCGTGGGAGTTTCAGTGACTCTGAAACTGTCTGTGATGGAACGAGCGTGCCCAGAAGATGCCTTCTGGGCACGCTCGTTCCATCACAGACCTCATCCATCGCTTTCCATCAGGCGTCATCGAGGTCAAGAGCGAGCCCATTCAGCAATAAAAAAAAAAACAATAAAAGACTGGAGAATTTTGCTGTTTGTAACAGTTTTGACCCTTGTTTAGGCAAATAATCGCCTGACTGCTCACAAGTATTAGGTTGTGTAGAAATTACTTCCACTGAGAATTTTCAGCCCAATCAGAAAATAAAATACCCTAGAAGAAAGGAATTTCGTTTATTGACACAGTCCAAGGAACAAATATTCCAATACACATACAAATATTAATTATAAGTTACATTACAATCTCCCCTCCTTCCCCAGGACACATTCTTCGACCCAGAAGACGGCGGCACCCGCAACCTGGCCCTCTCTCTCCGCTACAGCGACCGCTCGGAACTGCCTGCCGGGCACTGGCTGCAGTTTGACGCCAAGAATCAAGAGTTCTACGGTCTACCCGCACCGAGCGACGAGGGCAGTGTGTCTTACCAACTGGTGAGGAATTATTACTTTTACATTTTAAATCTACATACTTAAGTATTTAGCATTGGTAAAATCATTTTGCTTATTCCAAAAAAGTATGTCGATTCGTTGACCCAGGGTGTACTTGTGTCGATGTCGGTATCTTAGTATTTTGTTCGGCGCGTAGACAGAGGGGAATGTGTCTTATGGACATGACTTTAAGGGCTTTATCGAATTCGTGGTCGACATTTTCTTAAAGCGCGCCGCCCATGGCGCCTCACTTTGTCAACTATGATGATTAGGCTGATTATGCAAAAAAAAGTATAAATATTACAACCCATGCAACTTCTCGTCACAGGCGTTTTTATTACGCGAGAGGCGTTTTAATTTCGATTTTCAAAGCCTCGTCAAATAGCACTATTATTGTAGACACTTGATAGCGTTGATTATGGAACTCGAATGTAGTTCACACAGATTAGCATTACCTTTTATTTAAATTGAAAAATAAGTATATACATTTATCTTTTGCTGCAGTACAGCCCAATTGAAGCCTAATGTTTAATTTATTATTCCAGATTGCCGAAGACTCAAGCAAGAAGAGTGCCTACGACAGTTTAATAGTGGAAGTAGCTAAGGCACCGACAATCAGACCCACAGTAGAGTTCCAAATGACCATGGAATATCCGTTCCCGATGCTCGCGTACGATGCCAACAACAAACGCAAGGTGGTTGAGAAGTTGGCGGCCTTGTTCGGACAGAAAGAGTTTGAAAATATCCGGATACAGAGCATCACGAATAATCCAACAACTATAATATGGTGAGTCATGCCATACTTAATCCCCGAATTCTTAGGTAGAAATATTTCGCCAGTTATGTTTTAGTCCCTTGCAGATCTTGGAACCGGTACCAACAGTACAGGTTCTGTACCGGTACTTAGCGGTTCTTAACATTTCGGAACTGGTGTACCCGTTCCAGATTGTACAGGTACCAAATTCAGGTACCCTCCGCGAACCTACCACAAATCTCGTATTTGTACCTTGAAGTTATTTTCCTAATACCTATTAACTAACCCGCACGCAAAATACGCGCATTGACGTGGAGTTGCGGACAACAGCCCGTATTACCTATTACCTATTAACTATCCTTTTTACTCGGAATCTTATTTTATTACTACTTTTAATTTTATAAACGCAATTATTTCACAAAAAAAACCCTATTCTTTTCTAGGTACAACACAAGTCTACCAATGGACCGATGCCCTAAAAAGGAGATCGAGGAACTACGCAAAATGATCATAGTTGACGAGCGAGGCTCCATGGGCGGCGCGCTCAAAGAAAACGTCGACCACGTGTTCGATAAAGACCTTAAAGTCATGTCCATAAGACTCATTCCCCTCGGCCTGTGCGCCGAACAAAATACTAAGATACCTAAGACACCGATACAAGTACATCCTGGGTCATCCTCGAATCTTCAGAACAACAAAGCTAGTAATGCAGCTGATCCGAACTATTTGGTGACGTTCATCATACCGGCCATTGTCATCGTGTGTATGATATTGTTGGCTGCCATCATCGCCTGCGTGCTGTATAGAAGAAGGAGGACAGGTAAAATGTTTTATTTTGGTTTTTAATAGATTTGTTACATTAGGCGAGCATAATAGATAACTGAATAGTACGACTAAGGGCTGATTTTACCAAAGTCAGATAACGTTTATTCTTGGAATAAAATTGACGACTGACAGTTCTAGTATGGACTAACTGTCAAAAATTCAATATTTATCTCAGGATAAGACTTCTAGGTATAAAAGTTTGGTAGAATGCGCCCTTAGACTTCCACATTTGTTATCTGACTAACAATTTCATAGCAACAAGTTTTTGTGCACGTCTAACCTAACTGAAAAAGGTGTAAAATAAATAATGTTTCTTGGATAAAAGCATAATAAGGGTTAACTAACATCTAGTTTAATTCTGTAGGAGGTGACAATGCTTGAATAATAAGGTGATTTAAAAAGATACAAAACAATATTTTAGTGTTCCACATTATTTTTGATTAAAAAGTCATTGCTTCTCACGTATTGGAATTATGTTAAACGTCAAAATTGTGCGCTAACTTATATCAAACAATAACCTCACAGTATCGCTTGCCTATGCTAAAATACACCAAGGTTTCAAAAACTAAATGCTTGAAAGTTGATTGCTATAAAAGTTTATGTAAATATATTTTGATGTCATGGAGTATCACAACAGAAATAGTTTAACTGTTGCGTAATTTTTTCCGTTGGGGGCGCCACCATTGTACGATACTGAACAAATCTGAACATTCACAAATTCATAGCACATTTATCGGATTGGCTACAAATGACTCAAAGTATAGCACAGGAACACAAAATATATAGGTACAGGGGGTCGGGTCGTGGTCGTTACTCCAGCAAGAAAAGTGGCTCCTACATTGATATGAGTGGAACATATAATTAGTGCGCAAACTGCTGTGAATGTGCGCCACATAAAAAAAAATTGCGCTATGTCGTTTTGGAAAAAAACGGAAAAAACTATTCCTGCTGGAGTAACGTTGTTCCAGCAGGAAAATTCTACACGAATGATCGGAGAGGGAAATATTGTGCATGGGCAAAGGGCTTATATTTGTGCAAAAATGTGCTTATATTTGTGTGTCTTCAGGTTTTCGAGATTTAGCATTTCTTGCTGAGTAACGTTTTGCAGAATCGTGTATCTCTAAAATCATTGTATGTGCGCCTGTAGAATAAACATACACGAGTTGCTCTTTATTTGTGCGTGTTTGTGATAGAAATAGATTTAAGAAAATATTTATAACTAGCAGCGCCTTGCGGATTCACCCGCGTTAGTTTTGATCCCGTGGGAATATCGGGATAAAAACTATCCTATGTCCTTTGTCGGGACTAAAACTATATACACAAAAAAATATTTAAATCGGTTCAGCGGTTTAAGCTTGGAGAGGTAACAGACAGACAGACACACTTACGTATTTGTCCCAAATCGAATTTGGTTGGATAACCAGCCGTTGAATTTTTTATATCTACTTAAGGCGAAACATTCCAAGCTGAATATCTTCACTATATATTTTTGTCTAAAGCACAATTTTTTTATTTACACCTACAAAATCTTGAGTTGAGCCGGTTTCTTGTATTTTGCTGTCAAAGTTATGATACCGTGTCATTTTGACTTTTAACAATATTATTTTTCAATAACACATGCATGTACACTTTTGAAACTTTTTATATTTATTATAAGCCTCAAGGACCGAATACAGTTTTCAGCGAGCTTATTATACGTTTTCTCATTTAGGTGCTGCGATATTTTTTCGGGTTTACAAAAAAGCGCGATTACTTGAAAATTATAAATATTTTCTTAAATCTTATTCTGTCACAAATACGCACAAATAAAGAGCTACTCGTTTATTCTACAGGCGCACATACCTACAATGGTTTTAGAGATACAAGATTCTGCAAAACGTTACTCCAGCAGGAAATGCAATCAATGAATGCAATTTCGAAAAACTGAAGATGCACAATTATATTTTCGGCGCACATTTTTGCACAAATATAAGCTTTCTCCTCAAGTACAATATTTTCCTATCCGATCATTCGTTTAGAACCTGCTGGAACAACGTTACTCCAGCAGGAATTGTTTTTTCCAAAATGCACATTTTTTTTTTATGTGGCGCACATTCACAGTAGATTACGCACTAATTATACGTTCCACTCATATCAATGTAGGAGCCACTTTCCTGCTGGAGTACACGGTCTGGTCTATACAACAAGTGGAAGCGTACACACGTATAGACACGCGTCTGCGTAACGCGCACGCTCGCGCGTACGCACTCGCGAATGGCATCTACGGGTGTGTGCGCACGGGTGTTTTCGCTCGTTGTGTTAAGCCGGCCCTATGTACCTATCTATTTTGCCACAGAAAGCAATAAAGCGCTCGCTTTTAATCTCTTTAATATCTTAACAAATCGTAATAATGTGTACTTTCCAGGTAAAATGAGCGTGGGCGACGAGGAGGAGCGGCAAGCTTTCCGCTCGAAGGGCATCCCGGTGATCTTCCAGGACGAGCTGGAGGAGCGCGGCGAGGCCGAGCCCGTGCACAAGTCGCCCGTCATCATGCGCGAGGAGAAGCCGCCGCTGCTGCCGCCCGCGCCCGAGTACCGCGGGCCCGACGCCGCGCCCTACCGCCCGCCGCCGCCCTTCGCGCCCTCGCGCACGCCGCCGCGCCCCAAGGCCACGCCCACCTACCGCAAGCCGCCGCCCTACGTGCCGCCCTAAGCGCAGCCCCGCCCGCCTAGTATGTACGCGAAACGCCAGTTTCTTGAACGAAATTTATAGCAAAATTATTCTGACAAATTGTCAACCGCGCTTAAACTGCTGTGATTGGTTAAATGATTTATTAACAACCAATCGCAGCAATTTACGTGCGCTTGACAATTTTTTACATTAATTTTATGATAATTTTCGTTCGAGAAACTAGCCCGAGATCTTACTTGTGACGACGCTACCTTGGGGATTGTAGTATTCGTGACGTCATCATAGTCAAGTCATCATTTACGAAATACTTTCGATTATTAACTGCGATACGGTTTCAACTAGTCGACGCGAGCACCGGCAGTTATTTTCTACGATTTATTTATTTATCTAACTCTCGTGAGCTGTCTTATAATATTTAAAAAAAATCGCAGCAATTACGCACTTATAATGAGATGCATTTATAAATTAGGTAGGGGAGTAACCCGACGTCGACGAAACAAGGAATTATGCACAGTTTAATGTGACTACGAATTTCTTATAATGTAAGTACGTCACGAACCTGTCTATTAGGGTAACGTGATGTCGATTTTTCAATTATGTAAAAACTGGAGACTTCACAATAAGATAAAGTACCTAGTGTTATTGTTGAAGTAGATGATGTTACATTAGCTCTTAGAATAAGCCGAAGTTCAATCGAATGTGTGAATGATTTCGTATCTATTAAATCATTTACAAAAACATGGCAGTAGAGAGAGATTTTGTGAACCACACGAATATTATTGAGCTATGTGAACTGAATGCTCATAATACTCGTAAATCAAATCAACAAAACGCAAGATTTAAGCCCCGTATTCATGGTCAACTTTTGTTGAGCAACAGTGGATCAACATTGTTGATGAGCAACGACAAATAAGTTGCTGGAAAAAAAGTTTATATCAATATGTCTTGTCCACACGCCAGTCTGCGTCCGAATGTTGCCCGAGAAAATAGTGTTGTTGTGTACTGCCATGTTAATAAACTCGTTGCAAACATGTCCACACACGTCAACAATATTGTTGATAAACAGATGTTGTCGCTCGTCGAGCGAGAACTTTTCAACATGCCGTGATCAACTCTGCAACACGTAGTGTTGTCAGCAACATGTTGACAGCAACTCAGCAACATTTTGTTTATAAACAAATGCTTACCATGAACATGGGGCTTAAATCTAAAAATGGAGCACGTTGACATATTGTCAATTACCTAATACTACAGCTTATTTATTTGCTAACGTACCAAAACAGCAGTAATTAAAGTGTTTGGCTAAAAATGTGCCATTGTTTCACAGTTGTTATTTAATGTAATTTAAAATAAAACATATCGAAAGTGTAACATTTTAGCCTTTAGCGTAGATCTTCCATACACGTTATATTTATAGGTAGTGCGTGTGTGTGTGTGAAGTACATATGAGGTTACTGTTGAGTAGGCGGCGATGACGTCACCGTCTGAGCGCCATTTTAACGAATCGCTGTTTATAATGCATGAATCGATCATGATTTGCTGGTGTGTAAACTATGAATTACAATTAACATACATTGTAATGAATATACAACTGACTTTAGTTATAGGCTACGAATAGATATTTTTAAGGATGGAATATCATTTTGTACTTGTCTAATATTACCATAGTTGTAAGGTTAACAAATTGTGTAAACTTAGGGACTTGAACGAAATGAGCTATAATGATAACTTTTCCTTTGGATGTATTTTTTTCTACTGTATACTCATTTAGAGTTTTGCATTTATAGATCTTTTTAGTGTTATTAATATACAATTTTATAGGCCAGATACATTCAAGTTTTCATTTATCTTTACTGTGTTTCTCAAGTTGTGTAATAGGAGTACTTAAATGTCCATGTAAGACCGTACCATTTTTCATTATTTCAAACTTACTAGCTACTTTATTTTCTTTTAAACCATTCTAATTATAAACGCACATAATTTATGTAATTAATGAGCTTTTTATTTTAAATAAATAAAAATTGGTTTAGAAATGAATCTTTCATTTTCTAAAATAATTTGACAATACCTTAAATTCATTAGATGAATAGCAAAATGCTGGGGAAAACTTTCAAGAAAAAAAGCATAGTATAGGTACTTGAGATGAGAAGTTCAATGTTGTATGTAAATGTGGTAAAACGCATCCCTATCACCACTTCCCTTAGTCCCTAGTGTTCATTTACTTCGACATTTGGTGCTGGCAACTTTCTCGGTGCCCTGCTGGCACCCCTAACACGTTCAGTGCCGGGAGCCCTCCTGGAGGGTTCACTCAAATCGCATATGGGATGCCGGGAGCCCTCGCGGAGGGCTCACTTTAAATGTACGTTTTTCTTAGCGAATATAGCATTTTAGACTTTGAAAATAAAATTAGTCGTATATTTTAACAAGATTTATTAGTATAATCGTTGGTTTTCAAATACAAGCATTTTTATTTTCAAAAATAATTGGGAGCTAGGATGCCCGTATTTCAGGGATGGTAAACTGTTTTTCGTTTAGGTAGGTACAAATATTCACTAAAAATAAAAATATTTATTTTGAGATTATAAATTAAGAGGATGAGTTTAAAAATAGAAGCTTTACAGGGTTCCGTATCAAAATGGTAAAAACGAACACCCAAGGTGCAACTTCGTTTGTCTGTCTGTCCGTTCGTTTGTACAGCTGCTCATTTCAGGCACATACTTCGCTACATACAAGTTGTTTGGTTTTGTCATTTTTTATATTATCTGTGGTCATGTATACAATGTGTAACATAATTAACGCAAGACCTCATACACCCCAATTAGAGTATTGAGTTAAAAGCATGCAAGAACCAAAACTTTTTTTTTTAAAGCTAACTTCTATTATTATTAAGAAAATCGTGTTGACCGTAACACTAACTTATGCATTTAAAATATGGACTTATTGCTTTGAAAGAAGTTTTATTTTTCTTTGGCTCAATCACCGGTCAGTATGGCAAACGAATAATAAAAAAAAAAATTTCGTTCTCAAACATGCTTGGAAATTTGAGCATTATTTTGACAACCTTCTTTGAGATAAATCGAAGTTGCTGTACTGGCCACATACATGCGAGCAGCGGCTGGCAAAAGTTGTATGAAAATCCATATCTGTCCTGGTTTAGCGGCCAAACAAATTACATAGTAAACTCATTTAAGTCGTGTTGATCTTTTACTTCGAAAAATGGCAAGCAAGGAAGTAAAAAAAAACAAATGAACACTTTAACGCGGGAAAAAATATTGTTGTGCGTTATTCTTCATTGATTTTGAAAAGTAATTGTATTTTAATTTCCGCGCATTATTTGAGAAAAGTACTATACAAGCCTTGGCCACAACTAGGCATTGATGGACTTACGTATGTGTGCCTCGGCTTCGCCTCGGCCCACATTTACACGTTCGTCCTTCAATGCCTCTTTTGCTGGCCGCTGCAGTAATGTACTAATATTAAGGGGGAAGCGTTAAGGTAGCCCGCGAAATTTGCTGGTCAATATTAAGTTGTATGTTGATCAAAATTGATTCGCGGCCGTAAAAAAAAAAGAATTTCGCGAGCTACCCTGGCGCTTTCGCCTTAAAAGTTACTGATATCGAGTCAGTAGTTAATTATGAACAAACTACTTTCAGGACTTGCGTTTATTCTGTTACGCCTTGTATGTGTATCACACCAATAGGTAGTGTGTGATTTCCGTTTGTCTTCTTTCACGTAATGAAGCTACCTACGGAATGACGCGGTGACGTGCTGTTTGTAGTCATAGTATAGGTATAGCTGAAAGAACTTATGCTAATTAGAGGCAATAGAAGCACGGGAGCGAAGCTACAGGTAAAAGTAGTTAAGACATAAATTTTTCTTGTCTCAATCGGAGTTTTTTCGTCATTAATTTATACGTACTTTCTTAAATATTGATTATATATGAATAACGATTGAAAGTAGATAATTCCAGAGTGAATCATGAACGTCAAGTAAATAATAGAACACTAAACGTTAATAAACTGTTACAAAATAATAACGTTTTTATTACATACAAAACTACTAATACTTATTGCATATTGTAATTGTTGAAAAAAAAAATACATTGCATGAAAATTTCAGAAGAGGTTGGACACCCCTGTCACGGGATCAAAGCGAGCGATTATACTTTTTCTTCATATTTTTATTTTTTATATTTCTCGTCTCCACCCCACTAGCACATGTAAATACCCCCAGAGATACTAAATATAGCAACAAGACGTTCCGAAAACACTAATTTACTTCTTTTTACAGTGTTTTATAATACGGTTTCAAACCTAATGCCGACGACCCTCCTCGAGGGTTCACTTTAGCGCAAACGTAATGCCGGTGACCCTCCTGGAGGGTCCATTTGCAATATGTATGGCGGCATGGCGTATGAGCTCTATGAAAAGTGGGCGGAGTCGAAAGTGCTAACTGAAAGTTGTAAAGTATTTCTACTCGTGGAGTTTTACTTCCGCCTACTACTGGAGTTCCACGACTGCTATTTTTTAACTGACTTCAAAAAAAGGAGGAGGTTCTCAATTCGTCAGAATCTTTTTTTTTTTTTTATGTATGTTCCCGATTTCTCGAAGACGCCTGGACCGATTTGGAAAATTTTTCTTTTGTTTGAAAGGGTATACTTCCCAAGTGGTCCCATGATCATCAGGTCAGGATCTGATGATAGGATCCCAGGGAAATCGAGGGAAACCCTCAAATTTTATTGGCAAACCTATAGCGATTTGGATATTTTTTAGAGTAACTTGAGCATTTGCTCTAGGAAATCATCATTTGGTAAAGTGGAGCTGATGATGAAGACCACAGACGGCCATCGGAACTACTCAATGATAAATATTTTACGGATTGCGATTCGATTACTTTAATATGGTTGCTAAGCAGTTTATGCTGGTCACAATGCTTATGGTGAATGGTTGTTGAGGAGTTCTCCTGGTTCTTACCAAGAGAACTCCTCAACAATTAACGTCCCAGCATTGGGAAAAGCAATATTTAGTAAAAGGTGATGAGCAGTTGACGTTAGGCTTTATCTAAGTTACAATAACTTAGATAAATCACAAACTCTCTCACTAAAAAGTGAAAATTTGGAAGTCGGTGTCAATAAACGAAAATGCAGAACCAACGACACCGACTTCCGAAATAAAAGTTATTTATCACTTTGTAGTTTTTTTTTGGAAGTCGGTTGTTTTTTTTGTAAAAAAGTTTGCTGCTGGGGCAACGTTTAGCAAATTGCTGTATCTCTTAAACGGCACGACATAATTTGTCACGGTCTTAATTTGTGCTTCATTTGTGCAGTTTTATTTTTTCTATTATCGACACCGTTGGAAAATTAGAATCCTCCACTTCGTACCGAACGTGCTAGGGGCGCCAGTCATCGTCCCAAACATTATTCTCATTTTTTGTTTGTTGATAACAGTAACTCTTCTTATAAACTACATAGATACTTAAACTTAGATACGTAAAAGAAAAAAAACGAAATAAACGAGCAATTATTTAATATTTAAGCATCTAGCGACATCTGGCGACTTTTGACTTTCTGTCTGGCTGGCGACATTTACTTTAGTCGAGTTGGCAACACTGCTAGCAACATTTGCTTTAGTCGAGTCCACAGAGTACTTTTTTAAATAGGGTCGAGTCACAGAGAGTCGAGTTGGCAACACTGCGTCAGTCAGTCATTGTCAAAATTTGGCAATAGTCAATTGTGATTTACCACACAATATTAATAATTTTATTTATTTCGTTGTAAATAATAGGATTATTGCTTTTTAATTTGTTTTAGTTGACTCAAGTTTCTCTAACTTTGACATAATAAAAATGACGGAATTACGGAGGCCGAAACATAGCTTCAACTTGAGGAGTCTTCGACTATCTCTAAAATACCGGCCTGAAATCCTGGAGCTGATACTAAGACTGAGATTGCGTATCAAACAGAAACAGTTTATGATACAAAAGCTAAAGTATGGCATAGATGAAATGGTAAATAAACAACTAAATATGTTGTTGATTTTACAGTTTTTCACTAGTTATTTGCAGCTTGCCTATATACCCATAAAAGTTTCAACTGTCATTATTGACACAGAGCATGTAAAAACGAGACAAAAGTACTTTTTCTATTGTTACCGAACTTAATAAACTTGCCTAACAGAAGAGTTAAATAAAAGGAGGTTAAATAAAAAAAGAAGCAACAATTGAATGCAAAGATTACTTAGCACTTACTTATAATATTATTAAATTTTACAGGTATATGAAAATAGATTTAAAGATGTTTCGTCTGTAAAAGAACTTACAGATACTGGTACTATCACTGATATTATACAAGCAAGCACGACTACTACTAAAGACCAAGATCAATCCACTCAAACAGAGTATAATGACACTTCAAAATCAGAAGGAATAGAATCTGAGAAATCTAAGTTAGTTAAAACTAAGGACCAAACAACGCAAACAGAAGAAATATTAAACAACACAAAACACAATGCTCTAAAAGTAGTTAAAGAAGTAGAAAAACCGGAGGACTCAGGATGGAATATAAATGACAACAATAAGGAAACTAAGAGCATAGCGGAGCAAGTAGCCGAGGTTGCACAAGATGCTATGAAGGAATCTGGGATGGTTTATGTGGAGTCTGCGGGAATGTACTATGATTATAAGACTGGATATTATTATAATTCGGTAAATTTTCATTAGTTTTCTTGTTTCACATTGTTTTAATAATAGTAATAGCAATCATTTACTTTTACAAAATGCATTATACAGAGTGGCAGGGACATTGATGTGTAAAGTGTAACCATGAATTCAGCACATGATTCTAGACTTACTAGAGTAGACATATTTGTTGTGTATTAAAAAAAAAATTGCTCTTCCATACATTTTTACTGATTAGGTATTGCCCTTTTCTATGAAACAGCAAAATTTTATTTTGATAACCAACTAAAAATTTCTATCATACGGGTCTAGAATCATGTGCTAAATGCGCGGTTACAGTTTGCGCATCAATGTCTCTGGCACCCTGTATAATTAGAAATAAGACTAATAAGACCTGTGATCAATCCTTGTCAAAATCATTCAACTATACTTACTTTATGTGGTTCCTTTAAAATAGTATAATTAAGTCATCAACCTGTGCCCTTACAGTAGGACCCAAGGCTATTATTCTCTCGATACTTTCTAAAAAAAAATATGTGTCTCTTGGTGGCCATTATCATTCTCCTGCCTTTATCCCAATTTATTTGGGGTCAGCGCAACATGTTCTTTTTTCCCATACTTCTCTATTATCTCTTGTCTGCCATACCATGTTAAATTTCGTAATTTTCAGGAGCTAGGTCTATACTACCACACGGACACAGAATGTTACTACTACTACTCAGAAGATAAGAAAACATTTGTTTTCCACTCATACCCAGATAGGAGTTCCTCAAATGCAGCATTATTGGCTCATGAGAAAAGGAAAGCTAGAAAACATAAAATGGTTAGTGGATGACTCACTCAGTGTTGTCACACAAGATATTGAATTATATTTTAACCTTAATCATTGATCTCTATATAAATACAGTATGAAAGTGATTGATTTCTTATAAAAGTATGCTTAAATCGCATCCCAAAATTGTATTCAATTTGGTAAAATAGTAATTCCCTTATCTATAATATACAAGTTATAAATTATGATAAAAATACAGTTGTTCTCGTATCAACTAATTTCAAAACTTATATTTTCAGGAAAGAAAAACAGAAGACGACATTGACAACCTGACGAAAAACTTATCTCAGGTTTCACTCCGAGGCCAAACAGCCTTAGGTAATTAAATGATGAACGGTTACACCCATACCAACATTCTAAATGTTATATTACAGGGCAAAGAAGCCGATGGAAAAGAAGAAACTAAGAAATCTAAGCGTAAGATGAATAACACAAAGAAAGTTAAGAAAGACGATTCTTCTGAGGTGAAGACTAAAGATGAAGAAGTCACAGAAGCAAAAGAAAAAGTGGATGAAAATGTTGAAACAGTAACTTCTGATGATAAAGAAGAGGAAAAAGAAGAATCTAATGGTAAAACTGCTGCACCAGAAGAGCTAGAAGATGGTGAATGCAGTGACACAAGCACTGAAAATTCTGACGATGAAGATGAAGATAAAAAGTCAAACATTAGCACATCAACAGCTAGTGATGATGGTAAATTTTACGTCACAGCTGTGATTTATTATGATAAAACCAAAATATTTAAAAGGTCTGTCCTGAACAATTACCTTTAAGACTTCTGGGTCCATAAGGCATTACCATTATGTTTAATATCATGGTGTAAGTGCATTTTGGCCCAGTATCAGCCAGCCCATGCAGCAGTGGTGGCCCAATAGTAATGGCCCCGACTTTATTTTTAATTTATAGGTTGTGTGGGTTTGAACCCAGGCAGGTACTTTGTGAAAATAATTTCATTGCCACTCCTCCCAAAACGGTGAAGGAAAACATCGTGAGGAAATCGGCATGTCCTAGATTCAAAAATTCGAAGACGTGACATTTACCAATCCGCACTGGGCCGGCGTGGTAGATTACTGCCCACTCCCTCTCGAAGAGAGGAGGCCTTTGTCCCAGCAGTGGTAATAATTTAGGCTACTTATGTTAGTGCATTTTGAGCTTAGTAAATGTCTTAAGAAAGTTAAAATGTGTGTAACTTTCCAAGTTTGACATGGGCCACTTTATATAATTTTTGTGGCTAACATTGATTTTTCTTCATTTTGAAAGGGGTTTGTAGATCCATGGCATACCAACTGTCGCGCCATTGATGTTCGATTACTTTAAACTTTCAGAGTGATTATTTCAAACATCTAAACCAACAAGATGGTCAATTTACATAAGTTCCATGCTTGGCCGCGATTTTGAAGAAAAATCAAAATGGTGCTGCAGTAGGTATGTTAGGCTCCATATAAAAGACTTCAACCCTCTTTCCCTAAAAACATATTATCTATATTAAAGCGGACGCACATTTGGACGGGCCGCACCGCAACGCCAAAATCCTCATACATCAGTTTAGTACTTTTTGTATGAATCGGCGCACACTATACAGGGTGCTTACTCTCGAATATAATTCCGATAGATCGACATTGGAATTGTCAGTCAAACGTCAGCAATCCCTGACGTTTAACTCAACCAACTGTCGTTTGACCAATGTCGATCTATCGGAATTATTTTCGAGAGTAAGCACCCTGGCCGCACCACGTTTTTTTGGTATTGAAATGCGAAGCGCTGCGGTCCGACGCAACTGTTATGTGCGCTTGCCTTTACTGTGACAACAACGGTAACAGTACAAAAACACTCAAAGTTGGATTGAAACAGTTTCCCGATTTCACTGTTTGTGATTTGTTGTGTCAGTAATACAAATATCCTCATACCATCGGACTATGAGAGTGAGGGCAGAGAGTGTGCACCTGTGTCTGCGCGCACACTTGTGCACTATAATATCTCCCGTGACGAGGGCTAGTCTCCGTTGAGATTAGCCGCCATGACCGAAATACGGTCTGGAGGACTTTATAATGCCAAAAGTAAAAATAATGCTACAAGCAGCCCATATTTCCTATATCCAGAAGCAGTAGCCAAGCATCACCCACCGTGCATGCGTGTGATCGTGCGAGAGACTACGTTACCGAAGCTGCGCGTGGGCAACCTGTTCATCGTCACTAAAGATGGCGGCACAGTCGGCAGAGAGGGGGAACAGCACACTATACTGCTTAGAGATCATAATGTTTCTAGGGTAAGTGGTTAAGTTAGTTTGAGGCTGTTTTGGACTACAGTTGCAAAGAATGACCGTTTATTAATTAGATAATGATTAGAAATTGGTCATATTAAAATAGAAGAAGTTTATCTTTAATTAATCTCCTTATGCTGACGCAGTCGGATAAAAACGCCATATTTCCTTGGACATTCGCACTACTGAACATGGGCCTCAAATCAAGGGGATCACATGACTATGTTAGTACTTAGACATCCTCTGCCACATCCAGATGGCCAAACATACTTAACTGCATTCGCGATTTATTTGCCAAAAATGTAAACAAATATGTATTATGGAAAAATTACTTTAATTCATACACAATAAAGTTCAGTTTACGCTACAACTTCAAAAATTTTTATACGTTTTTCAATAGTGCTAGTCACTCTGAAACCAACTTAATTGCCATTAAAATAAAGTTGATATTTGTTTAATTTGAAATAACATCAATTTGAAACCTAAGTTTGAATAGACTACATAAACTCACGCCTTCCCATGGGGTAGACAGAAACTACAGAATGCCACCTGCTACGATCCTTACTTCTTTTACCTCGTTTTCGTCCTTACTTCTTTCTGGTCATACACGCACGCCGGTTTCAAGTACTACGCACCGAGAGCTTTCTGAAAAACATGACAAATAAAGTCACTCTATGTCCTCCTAGAGCGTCCTCGGCCGCCAGATGCATTTACATTATTTTGGTCTAAAATGGCTTAACCATTTTTAGACAAAAATAATGTAAATGCATTTATTGAGAAATAAAGAGATATTATTATTATATCATCATCATTCTCCTGCTCGGCTGCTCTTATCCCAATTTATTTGTGCCTGCGCAAAATGTCTTTTTCTTCCATATTTCTCTATTCAACACATTATATTATGTATTTCATATTGTTTCTAGAACCACCTGGATATACAATTCGACCCCTCACGCAACTTGTATATGGCGATAGACCTCGGCTCTAAGAACGGGACGATACTCAACGGCACTCGAATGGCAGAGAGCCAGGTCATGAGCAAACCTATGGAGGTAATTATTTATTATTATTTTTAGCCTATGTTGTCCCACTGCAGGACAAAGACCCTTCGTACACAGAACGGTTTCTTTACGGTACGGCGTATAAACCGTGTGGTAGAAAAAAACGTCCGTCAATAAGCTTCCATAGTGATCCATGATGATGATGCGATCCGACCGATTTCGGCCAGGGCGATTGCTTCAACTCCGCGGTAGCTGTCGTTCGTGAGCTCGCATGTGGCTTATGTAGCCAATCTTCTTTGAGAAAATCCTCGCACATTGCGGGCACGTGAGCACACCATCTATGTAATTATAGTTAATTGCCGTAGGTGGTCGGGCTTTCAGTTGGTCACGCTTGGCATCAAGCTCAAGACACCGCCGTAATTCAAAGTCTTGGACTTTGGTTTTAACCAAAGTCCTCCACTCAAGTCTTTGAGAGCTGCTTAAGCGGGTTCGCGTCGAAGTTACTGCCACCCAGTATAATTTTATGTATTTAGCTGCATCCGGTTACACTGAAGCCGACTCCAAGAATTGTTGGAACAAGGCTAGGCAGATGATGATGATAAGATTTCGAAAATAAGTCAGCCTTTTTCGTCTGTCTCAGATAGTACACGGGAGCACTCTACAGCTTGGAGAAACAAAACTGCTGTGTCACATTCATCCAGGCAACGATACATGCGGACACTGCGAACCGGGACTTCTCATGGAAGGTAATGTATTTACTATGCCGAATATCTCAAAACTATGTCAACAGTCAATGTCTTTACTGTGAAGTTGTCGACTGTTTAAATTTTAAATATTTTTCAGTTTGGCCACTATGTCATTCGAACCCTAATCTTAAACAACAGAAGTAAAATACTCCATACGGTAGCGAAGCTGGGCGTGTCATACCCAAATTGTTTGTAACGTAATTTTGAACGCGTTCGGAAAGCAAGCGTTTCTTGAGGTCCTTCCCACATACATTATTTACTAAGACCACCGTTTTTTTTTAATTTAGTGTACTCCTTTTATATCAAAATACAAATTCCCAACCCAATTTCTAAACAAAATTCAACTCTACAGCCATAGAAAAAGAGAAGAAAGTCGCGTACACGCGGACCTGCAACATTCAGATGCAGCATCAGTTGGAACTGGCCCGCCTGAAGAACAAATATGCGCCAAAAAAACCGCTGGCTATCGAAGAGACGGCGTACAACGATAGAGCGCAGGCACGGAGAGAAACTGTGGGGTCGTCGCATCACTCTGAGAAGACGCAGAGCACTGATGTTAACACGTTAGTAGAACAATATTGCATGAAGTTTAAATTATGGTTTTTATAATCCATAACCAAAAATATTGCACACTGCCCCGTCGGTCCCATGGTCGCAAGCGAGACTGTTGAGCGTGGTCATGGGTTCGAATCCCAGGTCGGGCAAAGTGTTATTGGGTTTTTCCATTAGGAATTTCTTAGTAACAGCCCGGAGTTTAGAAGTTGGCGCTGTGTTGGCCCCGTGTCTCGAAAAGCATGTTAAACTGTTCGTCCTGCGCCTGATCTCTCTCCGGTCGTGTCGGATTGCTGTCCCATCGGACTGTGAGAGTGAGGGAAGAGAGTGCACCTGTGCCTGCGCACACACACCTGCACTATAAAATCTCCCGCGCCGTAGGCTAGTCTCCGTTGAGATTGGCTATGGCCGAAATACGGTCTGGAGAACTATTGTTTGTTAGATTTAGTTATTTATTTTCTGTTGCTTCCTGTAATTTCTGTAGTGTATACGAACGCTGGTAAAATAAATGGTCGAAATAAATTAAATAAATAAATCTCATTGACAGGTCTATAGAACCAGAGAACAAAGGCTTCAAGTTGTTAGAGAAGATGGGCTGGAACAAGGGCGAGGGACTTGGCAAGGAGAGCCAGGGAGAAACGGAGCCAGTAAGTCACTTCTTATTATGTCTAGCATAATCTCACAGCCTGCGGACGGCGAGAGCCTGCGGGCGGCGAGTAATGGGTAGCTCGCCGTCCGATCAGGACCAGGCCCGTGCCGGACAAGCGTATGTGTTCCACGCGCGCCTCAAAGAGATGTCAGCATCGAAGGAGGGGCCCGACAGGGCCGAAGCCTGCCGGGGCAGCGGGATTGTCCGAAAGGTTTACCGCTACTCCGGAACATAAAGGGCTAAGGAAGGAACACGGATGGGTTTTAGTCAGTCTGACACTCCCTTCCGCTCCACCCATAGATTGATGACCCAGAGATGATTTCCCATCCTTAAAAAAAAATAAACCTCACATACTAACAACTAGTGTGTGGGTCGACTTGCTTGATTACAATCTTCGATCAATTACAATGACCAAAAATCCGAATTTAGAAAAAAACTGCCCGCAAATGCGTTCACGTGCATATTTGGATTTCATGGGTTTTAATTTTTATTGCGCGGAATCCTAATTATTTACTTCGGAATCCTAAATAGTTACTCCTTATAACATCAGCTATCTGCCAGTGAGGCCCGTCAAAATCGGTCCAGCTGTTTCGGAGATTAGCCGGGACAAACATAGATAAACATTACATTTTTTATTTTATTTTATTAGTACCGTATATACTTTCATATGCATTTAATAAACATATTTTTAGAAAACAAACAGACACTTCAATTTTATTTATTTGTATAGATATATAGATGGACTGCAAACTGTTTGATTTATCGACATGTTAGTAGGCAACTAGAGCTGCGGTTAGACTAAGAATGAAGTTTACAATTTCGCGATGTTGTGAAGTTTTCGCTGTTTATCAAACACAGTCCTGCTGCTGGACTATAATTTTGAATATATAAACGCAGCGAATCGTAAAATACTTTCTTGAGGGCAGCCTAATTGCGTAACACCGCACATTGCGTATCATCACAATCTGAATAATTTTGAAGGACATTGCTAATCCATTGCTTCATATGTTCGAAAAATTTGTTGCTTGACAACGTAAATAACGCAATGAATATTTTTGAACTGCCAAAATGGAAGCCATTGCTACTGTTAGTGTGTTACACAATTACCCCGCGGGTCAGACATAACGCACATTATAATGACACTACCGTAGATCCATTAGTAGTATAACCAAGGAGGAAAATAAAAAGGTAAACATTTCAAAGAATGCGAGTAGGTAAAAACTAATATTAAGTACCAAAAAATGTGGATCGTAAAGTTTAGAGAAAAAAATTAAACGATCCATTACCTTCTGTCGACTAAGGGCTGATTGTTCCATCGCCAGATAACTTTTATTCGAGGAATAAAATTGACGTTTGACAGTTTTTGTATGAAATAACTGTCAATATTTCAAAATTATTTCTCGAATAAAGTTAACAGATGATGGAAAAATCAGCCCTAAGACTACAAAATGAATTATAACTCCATTTCGTTTTGACGTGACTAATTAGTCCAGACTAAATAATATCTTTAACCTTGCTCTTGCTACGGAATCGTAAACACTGAAGACTGCGGTCAAGTGCGAGTCCGATTTTACAAAATACTGATATTTTACAGTACCCAGCCGTAAAAAGGACACATCTGTCAGACAGGTGTGAGTGACAGAGACGACGCTCTACAAAGCCGAAGCTTTTGTAAAACTCGATGTGCCATACTAACAGCCGCGTAGAGTGCTACAGTATTTTTATCCCACGAAGCGACGCACGCTTTACTTGTGGTAACCAAACACGCTGTGAATGTGTGCGTGAAGACGAGTAGCGTCAGAACATAAACACAAACACACGCGCGCTTCCAAATTCGCCAATGTCTCTGACGGTACCGAGAGTTCCTGCGCTTACACTTACACGCATTCACAGCGTGTTTGTACACTTGGTTACCACAAGTAAAGCGTGCTTCGCTTCGTGAGATAAAAATAGTATACAAAGATCTTTTGGCGCCTGAATGAAGTTGACAGGGGCGACCCCCTGTTGTTGGTAAACATTTGTGAAATCTTCACAGAATTTGTATTGACAAACAAGATGGCGATGGCGGCCGATTTTGGCCACGCGCTTAAAGACTCTTGTAACTTGGTAGGTACTCGTAATTATTCATTGATGATTTTTTATTATTTTATTTTGTTCTTGACAATTTAAAGTATCAAGAAAGGTTACGTTATTGGATCTTATTTATGTTTTATTACATCCTAAGCACAGACATTGTGGTCATAAAAATTTAGTACATACCTTGTTTTTGTGACTCCATTCATTTTATAAAATGCAGTTTTGAATAATATTTATCAGGTGCTCAGCGTCGCACGGGAATAATAACAATATAATATGCGAATCCAAAATATAGCCAATTTATTTTTATAGTATGGAAACATTAGTTTGTAACAAAAATTGCCAATTGAGTTAAAAATAAAATTCTTTATTATTTAGAAATGATTGCCTTTTGCCAAAATTGAAGTGATACATATAATACACTAGCTGACCCGGCCACGCGTTGCTGTGGCTAACGTTTTTGTCATATATATATGTCGCAGCCAACTGGTTAAATTAGCCGTTCAGTTAACTGCCTAGCCTTTCAACTAAACGGCGGCCGTTCAACTAACGGCCTGAATGATATTCAATTACAGTTTAGGTTGGAATTCTGTAACCAATCACGCGCGAGCCGAATTGGTTGCAGTAATTAAGGCATTGCACCCCGACCAAGTGGGTTAGGTTAGGTTAGAACTGTGATCATCCGCGTTCGAGCCGAGGGAGGAAGCGAGGCGAACACTACTTCTAAAGGCCAGGCAGTTAACTGAACGGCTAATTTAACCAGTTGGCTGCGACATATATATTTTTTTTCTATCCTTTCTTTCAAGTTGGATCAAACTGCACACGGTGTACAAATTTGATTAAAATCGCTTAAGTAGTTTAGGAGTCCATCGAGGACAAACATCGTGACACGTAATTTATTTATATTAAGATAATAACAAGGATAAATATCCAAAACAACATTTTGTGTCAAAAAACGATTTATTAGACTATCTTATAACTCGTTTTTGACACAAAATGTAAATTTCTACTATAGGCACAAGACAAAGAAAAGAGAACTTTATTTGATTGTATGGATCTTATTCGTTCATAAAAAAGTAAACAGAACTTCTTGATCCTTCTCAAATCTTAAAACAGTATTGCCAGAATGCATAATTTTCTCCTCTAATTTATTTCCCCAAACATTTTCATATACCACACACAACCTACCACAATAATTTAGATATCCCACACGGTACTCTAAAAACGCATTTTTCCTCGTTTTTGGCAATAAGACCGTCTGTAGGTCAGGCGGGCGTGAGCCTACCTGCCCATTTAAAACAATTTGCGCACTTGTTTTATTTTGAGTCGCAAGCGCAACGCATTATAGTCGAAGTGATGGCCTGCCATTGACTTGCGCATACTGTGACGTTTACGTTGTGTGCCGTATAAATATGCACCTATATGTACTTGGATACAAGACGATGCTTACATTTTTGTAGCCGAATTTGTTTGTACTTGTTGTACTATGGTTTGGTGTCCATCATGATTTTTGGTACTCATCAATTCGTACGCGTGTGTATCTGAGCGTAGGATACCGTTTTGCGAATATATCAAACGATAAATCTCGTAGATTTATCAATAGAAAACCAAAGATGTAGTGAGGTACCTAATGGGGCGCAAATTTCTAAGAGTCAATAGAACTTCAGCAACAAAATTTATTATGGATTGGAGAGGATTCATTGTATGTGCGCTAGTCGCTGTAGGAGACACGAGACTGCGACACCTGTGGTGGAGTACAGTGACCAAGACTATCGTTAATATTACGTCGTTTTTATGGCAACCAGGATCTAGTCTGTCTAGTGTACATACCGGCAACATGGCGCCTGCGGGATTATTTCCCAAACCCAATTAAAACTCGAATCTAAAATGCATAAAATAAGTCTACGCATATCTTATCCTAAAGCTAATTTACGCGTATTCCGATGCAAACATTACTAATGTATGCGGTGCCTTATTAGGGCGTCTCAGACATCAGGCGAGTAGTCGCGATGCAATTATTGGTGCATTTAGACGTCACAAGGGCAGGGCTATTTAACGCAAATAAACGACCGGCGCGGGCGTAAGTACCGCGTGTCACGGATCACTCCCGCCGCAGACGGTGTGATGTGCGAGTAGCCACGATTTGTACGAACTCGTGCGAATTTGTGCTTATAAGTTTATGCAATATACGGACTAGAAATATTTACACCTATGTATGTTGCAGATTGCAGCTGAACGCTATACTTACAAAAAAATATGTGGTCTGTCTAAATTTGGTATTGATTTTAACATTTTATACATTTTTTGTAACATAACGAAGAAAAAGCTTTCGATATCATGGCAATAGGCAATACTGACGCTGCCTGTGAAAACAAATTTTCATCCTCCACATTAATAAATCCCCATAACCGCCAAAAATTTTGATCCCCAAATCTGTTCATTTAAACATAAATTCTCAGACATTCGTCACATATGAAATTTAAAAAACCCATATGCCTTTATGGCTCATTATTTGTGTACCTTCAATACCTGCCTACCTATAGGTAGCAGGTACGGAGGCGTATGTCATCAATCATTGATACAAGGACCTCCGTAATAAGGCCTTTTGCATTCGTCGACGTTCACACTAACTTTGAATTTATAATACAATGCAGTCCTTTATATTTTACCGGTTTTTCTTTTTCATTTTTTAAATAATTTTAATACATTACTATTTTGTTTTTATTTTGTACGAGTAATAAGGCGTTTTATAAGCGGAATAATAAATATGAAACGCCATCGAAGTATGAAGAACTGTGAAGGTTCATTTTCGTATAAGGCACATGGTTTCCTATAGGTGTGCAATGCTCAGGGCGTATGTATCATTAATTATTGTAACACCTGACCCAGGTATTGTAATGTTATACGGGACTTACATCAGTATATTACCATAAATCCTTGTAATGTGCCATAGGAAAGGAAGCATAAAATCTCTAAAGCCATTTGATTTTGAGTAAAATCACTACCTAAATAAGTACGCTGAGATTCCAGAGGTAAACTCAAAGAACATAAAATTAGCAAATTCAAAACTTTACATTAAATATTATTATTGAAAAGAAGTAATTGCGAGGAACGATACTAATGCCGAAAATATTATTTTTAGTATTTTGTATGTTTGTCTTTATGTTCCATTATCACTCAAATATAACCCGATAGATTTTGTTCATATTTTGTAGAGATATTCCCTATAAGTATGGTGAGTCTGTAGGCTATAAATGATCACGCTATTTACTATGGGGGATGAGCAATGTTGCATTATGTTCGTATTCTTCTATAATTTCCCGCAAATTGTAAAATACGAACCAAACGGTTAGAATATTGTAGATAGTTTACCTACAGATTTAACTTTTTCAATGGTTGCAGTCACGCTAAGCCTTACTACCCTAAAAACGACACAAGAGAAGTTTTATATAAATATGGGTGCTTTACTACTATTTTGTGGCGTTTTACGATTTCCAAGCGAGCGAAGTCGTGGGCAGAAGCTAATCTGGAATAAAAAATTATAAAGCCACTTCTTATTTAGCAAGCTGATCCGTACTTTCTAGGCGGAAAAATATAGATTTATTCCTATTTCCAAAACTAGTTAACAAAATCGAAACCGTCTGATAATAAATACCCCTGAAAAATGTACTAGCCGCACAACCCTACCTAAGTGAAACTCCTCATTTTGTCCTTAATCGATGTATTAAATACCTGCAACTATCTTATAACAATAGAACAATAATTGTATACCTTAAGAGGACATGCGGTCGGAGAGACTTTTAAAAAAGCCCAAGTATTAAGTAAAAAGTCGTAATTCGACGTTTGGCTCTCGCCTATTTCCTCCTCCAATATTAGACCAATTTAAAATGTATTTCATAAACTGAATAAGAATGAAATATACTGTGTCCCTATGTTTATCTTTTTTTCATTATATTTGTCAAATTTGTACACTAGGCCTCTGTTGACAGAGTTGGTTGTTGTTGGTTTAAATTGGCATTTTTTGAGGGTTCTAGTGCTTATAAAAATAATGTATCATCGAAAAGGAAAATATAAGGACATACAAGTAGTTAATATTTATTATTCTGTAAAAAATCATTGCTTTATGGTCATTAACCAGAAAGAAAACAGGCGAGAGCGTTTCTATGGAGAAACGACCACCCGTATTTCCTCTTAAATATAATTATGAAAGGGACTTATGTAAAGAGGACATCACAGTTAATTGTAAGTAGAAACCGCCTACGTGATGAAATCGCTGACAATCGCGTTGCTACACAGCTACTGTCGCTATGATCAACAGTTTTGAGAGAACTCATTATTGCTTCATTTATTTTTTCTGTCAAAACTGACATAAATACCTTAAAAAAATATTCTTCTTTTCTTCGAGTCGTTGGACGACAGTTATACTAATTTTGTTGGACCAAAACTTCGCCACTTCCACGGCGTTATCGGTGGCAGCGCAAAGATGGCTGTAGGTTTAGGGGTACAAACTACGAATAAGTATAGGGTACAAAGGGCAGGATAGGAGGTGGAGTATACCTTCATTAGAAAGTTCCCATTGGAGCTTTACTGAAGTGTGTGCAGCGGTGCTAGTAACATAAGTTAGGCAGAAAGTCCTTGTAAACTGTGGCAATAGCGAGGTCTGAAATTCAGCGATGATTGTTTGCTAAATTTATGATTTTGACGTGTAATTGCCTTAAGCGAAACGTTTACTATTCCTCAATAAATTTTCTTCCTTCCGAATTTTCAGGCTGTATTTATTTATTTACCCCCTTACTAATAAACGTATTATATCAGATGAATAGTTACACACCGATTTCTCTCTTTCAGTCGTCAGTAATTTGACTTTCGAAAAAGAAGACAAACCGTTGTGTAACTATACAGACACTATACAACGTTTATTAGTAAGGGGGGTAAACTTTTCGCACACAAAAGCGGACAAAGGCGGACTTAGTGCCTAAGGCATCCTCTATTAGTCAACCAAGGGTGGTGAAGAGATTAGATGGCAAGGGCTTTGGTTGAGAGGAATTTTATTTCCTCAACTTCATCAAGCCAAGCCATACATTTGCAAACCATGGTCACCCGACACGTAACACTATCTCACATAAAATATCTTACTGTTATTGGTTCCGAGGCAATTTAATCATTTGTCGGGTGTCTGCCGTGGGCCGTCTCTCCGTCTGCAACTTGCTCACCCCCCTCTCCACGAGCCTTACATTGTTGCCTGTAACCACACATCGTATATTATGCACTCAATGAGCCGCCGGTGATTAGCCTAGCTATTAACGTATAATACTGCATACTAGCAATTTATATAGAATATCACAATTATCTAGATTATAGATTTCCCCGCTGATGATTACAACTTGTGGACGGTGATGCGAAATTAAATGGCAGCCTTTTTCAATCTAATCTTAGGTGTAGGTTTACGATTTGTGCATAAGTAGGTATGGTGCCTGGTTTGTTTTAGAACTGGTGCTCCATGCAACGTGAGATATGACAATGTAAGGGCAGTATTTAGTGTGACATCATTTAGAAGCATCTACTCCTCTAAATGATGTCGCACTAAAGAGATGTGTTACTACACATCTTACCCATTTAAATGTAATAAATTCGCGCAGAGTAAATGTTATGGCCTGTAGTTGTGTATTTAACGTAGCATTTACTATTGCAGTGTAGCGCAATATAAATCACCTTGCACTAACTATATTTCGTTTTATATTTATCAAAACTGCAGTCTTGCAATTTTCTTAAATCTTAAGATGCATTCGCACACATCGCCGCAGACAAAGGTCCATTCTAAAAGAACTTCCAAACTGAAGTTTAGTCAGTACATTTACTAAGGTAATATTGGAATTGATGTCCGTTTGGTCGCGTCAGCGCGCGTCGCCTCACTCATGCATATTGGCATGTCCTTCATGAGTTTGCATTTATGTGTCCGCGGACGCTTCGTCGCCTTGCGGTGCACCAAGTGTTGTGTCAATATGAGAAGTGCCTTCGTGTCTTCGCACTGACGGACCAATGTGTTTAAAAACTTGGAGTACCTAGGTAGGTAGGGGCAACCACTGATATTGCCAGGGTACTTTCACGATGACTTTCGTCTGTATGCTCTTGTAGCCAATTGAACAACACCTAGACACCTACTCTTCATAAGAGGTCTCGTAATTGGTTTCGTCAGCAGATATTTACATTTCCGCATAGTTCTCAGTAGTTAAGCGGACGTCTAACTTTACGTTCTCAGTTTATCTATCTATATAAATAAAATGAATCACCGAAATGTACCCGCATAACTTCCGAATCACTGCACCAAATTGGATAATTCTTTTTCTGTTGTGTTCGGTATTGCCAGAAGGTTTGTATGAAAGAAAATTACGGAAATTCGAAAAAAAAGCACCCTTGTGAAGCTGGGGCGGGCCGCTAGTATTCACATAAAATTACGGTTGTAACCACCGAAGGGTCAGGCAGAGGTCTTCCTATAGTAACACCCATATTTCGCCAGTCATGTTTAAGCCTATTGCCATCAATCGGGCGCAAATCCAGGCTCCGGGTTACTGAGAATTTCCTGATGGAAAAGCCCAAGAACACTTTGCCCGCCCTGGGAATCAAACCTAGGACCTCATGCACAGCAGTAGCGTTTGCGACCACTACCACTTTTACATGTAAAGTACATATTGACAATATAAAAATGGCATAGAAACTTACGAGCGTTTACGGCGTACGGCATTTCATACAAACTTTCAAGCCCTTGTTTTTCGAAATGAATGGACCGATTTTAATGAAACTTCGTACGCATAAGCAGGATACAAAGGTCTAAAAAATTAACATTTTCGAAAAATAGTGTTACAGCCAAATTTTTTATTTTAATTTTCGTGTTAAAATTTTCCATAGAAACAGAGATTTCTAGTTATCTTTTTTTTAATAAGATTACGAAAATGTTCTTTACTAACTTTTTAGACCTTTTTAGAACAAGGGCTTGAAAGTTTGTATGAAATGCTGTACGTCGTAAATGCTCTTAATGCTTTGTATACTCACATTCACACCCCGGAATGCAGTCCTAATGTGCTAGTTTAGAAACTTGGAGTACCCCGGACATTCCTGGCGCACAGCCAATTGATTGAACCACTTATCTGCACAAGAGGTCTTGGAAGAAAATAAACGTCGAATAACTTGGCATTCTAATACACTTTCTTATGGTTCTATTAGCTCCAATAACATTTGTTATCTTTCGAATCCCTTAGCATACCAAAGTATCACATTTATAAAGCCTCGTATTCATGGTACGCACGGCTGCACATCAAGCTATACATAACCAGTATAACCTGACTTCTGATTGTACGAAAAACTTATACAATGCGAGATCAGCTGAAACTGGAAATGTATAGGTTGATGTGTGCCCGTGTGTACATACGTAAAAGTTGCAGCAACATGTTTTGTGTTGCTATACTCTGATTTTTAATTTGGCATTTTGGTCTAACAAAATAACAATCTGAGTTTAGGAACATTTAACTGGCAACACTGGACAATATAGGCAGCATGTTTTAAGCAACACTGAAACATGTTGCGCCTCTTTTCTTGCCATGCATACGAGGCTGAAGAGTTTACACACTGGGCCTGCTTGCACAAAAAATCACTAAATACAAAATAGCGCTACTTAAACGTATTGAAAACATCGGTCTGTTTCTGTCATTTGTTAGAAGATAACAGAGACAGAATGATATTATACAAATAAATAAAATTGAAATGTATATGTGGAATGTCAAAATAACAGCTTTTTTACTAAATCCACATGAAAGTATTTACGGTACATACTTATTAAAAAAAAAAGTCTGTCAGTCTGTTTGTTCTGGCTTATCCCCGAAACGACTAGACCGATTTTGATGAAATTTGGGATGGGGTTACTTTGAACCCTGGGATAGGACATAGACATACTTACTTTTTATCAACATACCACGCGAGCGGAAGCTAGTTATAAATGTATGTAACGCTAAACACATTTAAAACATCAATCTCTTTACTGTTAATTGTTTTGAAAATAACAGAACGATGTTTTAGATGTGTTTAGCGCTAAATAAATTTAGTGATTTGCAGTACATGAAGGCCTTAGATATATGTATGTACTAATATATATATATATATATATATATAAATATATATATGTATAGTGTATATATATATATATATATATGTATAGTCTTAAACTGTTTACTAATAACAATTTGTTGCTACTGTCGTTGCCATGTGGATTGTGGAATTGTGGATGTCGGCAAACCTGAAGCTCTAAACATAAGGTAGAGAAGTTACGACATTATTCAATAAGACATCTTTGGTGACAATGTTATAGTAAAATTGGAAACAGTAAAACGATGGAAAATATGACCGCTTAAGTGCTTACCATATCCAGTTGTGACAAAGATGGCAATAAATGAAGTTTTTATATGTAAATGTGTTACTGTAAGCCTTTAAGTTATGGCCGTTTTAAATAAGTTGTGCTAATTTGTATCAAAGGGAAGGCTTCTAAAGATCTGATAAGACAAGCATAATCTGATCGTAGACAACCGAGATATCTTAAAAGGAAAGAGTGACTTGTTTCGCCATAATAGAGTCCATAACATACCGGATGATTATTTTTACCGTCTCGAAAATTTTACAGAATGTTCTAACCATGAATATGAACAAATTTCAATATGGGACCAACTCTGAAATTACAAAAGAAAAAAATCGGGTGTTTAATACCTACAAGAGTTACCAAAATTTATGAAACAGCTGTTTTTTTTTCGTGATTTCAGTATTGGTCACGTAGTGAAAGTTGTTCATATTTATGTGTAGAAAACCCTGTAAAAATTTCGAGACGGTAAAAAAAAACATCCGGTATATGTAACTTTGACCCTTTAAGCTGCTGATAGGTATTTTTTATTCATTTATTTATAGAAATATGATCAATAAAATCATCAATATAACCCTCTAGGTTCATATTACCCTATTGAATGACTATTTCATGAAGTCATGACATTTGAGCCCAATTCTAACATAAGGAGTTGTATTGTTGATTGTAATGATTATAATTCTGTAAAACCATATTTAATTCGGCTTCGAATCATATTTAGATCAACATACAACCTGACACTGAGCTGCAAATTGCATAAAACGTAAGAAAATTTGAATGTCGCGGGCTACCCAAACGCTTTCGCCTTAAATGAGAGCATCAAAGTAGTAAGAACCGTTCGACGAGCAGAATACATTCAACTGAAGGTAATCTGAATTCATTAAGCATTACATACTCAGCCTATAATGTTCCCACTGCTGGGACACAGGCCTCTTCTCTATGAGAGGGAGTGGGATGTAATCTACCACGCGGGCCCAGTGCGGGTTGGTAGATGTCACGTCTTCGAATTTTTGGTTCTAGGACATGCCGGTTTATCTCCTCTTATTAAACATTAATAATCAAGAATTAATAATACGATGGACAACAAACAGTAACCCGAATGCATATTTTAATATAGGAATATTTAACGTGTTTTTAAATAAAATGTTATGTTATGTTAATATGTATATTATAAATTGCGTTTGAATGAAAAATTATTCAAATTAGTTAAATCGCGTACCATTAATATACTGATACATTGTACGAATAACTTTATACAATGTTGCGGGCCCAGTGCTGTCCAATATGAAAAGTGGACGCGCAAATCGGAAAGAGAACTTTTTTTCTCAAAATAAAGGGCCGCAACCCACGCACGCTGACAATAAACTTTATTTTGGGACTCCACAAAATGCGATGTCTTAAAAATCTACCCTTTTTTACTTTTACTGAAACCGCCGCTTAACCGGTCGGAAAGGCACAAAAATGAAAAGATAAACTTTGAGTAAATGTTAACATCAATCTGGCACGGCGGATGTGGGGTCCAAGTGGTAATTGTGGTCCTCATATTGTATTCGAGAGTAATGTTTTGTTGTGAAGCCGTAGATCACTCGCATACCTTCCTGTGCTAAGTCTGTGTTAGATGCCGCGTGTACAACGCACAGGATGGACAACGCGCAGGTGCATTGTCAGATTCGCAGTTTATCGATGAGACATATATATAATATATATATACGTATTTCTCAGTTGTTTATGTCTAACTGCTATTTCCTCAGTTAGAAACATGAGACATTACTACAATACATTTGTCTGCAACCACGTCATAAATCTTCAATGCATTAGATATCTAACAACTTCTACAACAAATAAGAGAAAATTTCATATTATTAGTCGATTCGCACGAACGATCTACGAATCGACACTTATCTACGAGATCTACGAATCGAAGAAAATATAAAATTATAGAAAAAAGGACACTAGCCCACAGAAGTCATAAGAGTTAAATAATTTATCTATAAAATGTGTACTTTTTTTTTAACTTCATTGCATAAAATTCAAAATTTGCCAATAGCCTAATACCTATATCTACATATTTCTGGAGTTGTCGATTTGCCCACAAATAAATTAACTTCGTGCGAATCGCCTGTAGAAAAAATAATATTATTTTGAAAGTTATGATTCGCATGTATCGGGCGACTAAAAGCCAAAATTTTACAAATGAAACTGACAAGTCTTGAACAAAGTTAAGATTTGCTGATCGCGTTCAGTTTCATTGTTGAAATCCGCCCGGGTTTAGGTGCTGTTTCATACATATTTCTACGGCATGTCCTGCGATATTTTAATCCATTCCCAACTTTGGTATTTTGCAAAGCTTGCTAGAGGAAGTGGCTCTACAATTCTTACGTACAAAATTATCCTCATCTGTTAGCCACAAATGCCAGCTGTTACCAGTGATTGTGTGAGCTATTTCCCTGTCTGCCCCTTACGTGCGATAGTGCGGTCTGACTGTTGCTCTATTTGTTGATGTTCCCGCAACATTGTTGCATTCGTATTTACTTCAGGGGTAATATTCTTGACTTACGTCATCGGATTGTTATATTACGTATAAATTTTGCAATTTTTGATATGAAAGTTGATAAATTTCTGTCATGGACCCATATAAGATTTCATTTGGGTTCAATTGCTTTATCTTAAGCTACCTAACTACAATAGCTACTGCCTGCGGTTTCCGGCCGCTTAGTGTTTAGTGAAAGAATTTTTGTAATCGGTTCAGTACCTACCTCCAGAGGTTACCTCTTACAAACGAACAAACAATTTTACCTCTTTATAACTTTATATAGATTAAATAAAGCTTTAGGATCTTAGGTAGGTACACACGGCTACACATCAAGCTAATAGGTACATAACCAGTATAAGCTGACTTCTGATTGTACGAAAAACCTATACAATGCGAGGTCAACTCAAACTGGAAATGTATAGCTTGATGTGTCGCCGTGTGTACCTACTTTGTTGACTATTTTGATTGATTGATCTTATTTTATTAACCTACTAGCTGTGCCTCGCGGTTTCACCCGCGTAATTTGAGGAAAAAACCTACTTAAATATATTTCATTATTTTAAGAATGTTACCTATACCATCATGACCGGCCGTCTTGCGGAGTTATTTTAAAACTATGATATAACTCTACTAAGATATTCATTGAAATCAAATGATGTCAAAGGCAATTTTGTTCAAAATTAAATACTTATAATGAATAACGTATTTATTTGGATAAGGATTAATATCATGTTTACAAAAACACCTTCGCAAATGCATAATTTTAGAAAAAAAAAATATTACCATTAAAAAAGGTTATTTATAGTGAGTCAACCTTAAAAGATAGACATATGCTGTCGAGGATATTTTTGTTTTAACTTTTAATGGGGAACAATTCCGTCATACTTACATGAGTTTTGCGTAACTTGAACCGTTTACGCAGCGGCGTACGCAACGGAAGCTCTCAAAAGGAATAATTTCTCCCGTTTTTACAACATTTTTCATTGATGCTCCGCTCCTATTGGTCGTAGCGTGCTATTATATAGCCTTCCTCGATAAATTGACTTTCCAACACAAAAATATTTTTCTCATTTCGTACCAGTAGTTCCTGAGATCAGTGCGTTCAACCAAACAAACTCTTCAGCTTTATAATATTAGTATAGATTGATTGGTATTTATCTGTTTGAGCCAGTCGCTAACAATCTCTTGTATCGTGATTCAATCAACATCCACAGTGTTACCCACTGAAGCAATACAGATTATATTTAATTCAAATGCCTAGTCAAAAAAGAAAACGTTAACTTCATAAATAGCAAAATTGTAGATACTGTTAAGTTCCATAATTACACCTCTAGCCTCCATAAATCAAGCGAAATATTTCGCTGACTTCTAGAATGTCGCTCTCAGACCCCATTTAACCGGTGGACATTTAAATGACAATACTGTGGTATAATCAGCACATTGTCATACCTCGGGGAATAAAAGCATTACAGCCTTTACAAGTCAGTCGGGATCAGAGCTTGCCCTCGATCTTCATACAATGTTAATATTCGTTGCACTTCCGTCACTTGCATTCGAGACAGTTGAAAGTATGAATAGAAGATTAGTTGAGCATTGTGCAGTTTCAAATTTTACCCACATCTGATAACATCATCATTCACTATGGAATCATTATCTACTGCGTCTTTAAATTTTGTTCTTCTGTCATTTAGGGGTTTATAAGAAGAATTTGTAGAATGCACATTGCTACACCGGCAGGACCCAGCACGGAGCTAATGTTTTTGATAGATCAATCAGTAGATCTATCCATCACCACGATTAAATGACTTCGGAAAGCTCATCATCACACACACGGCACGTCAGCACCGCTGCTGTTTGTCTATCTGACGAAACTGTCTTTCTGTTGGCGTTCATATCCATTTCGTTATCTTGATCCATTTCGGTGTACACTATTTGCTGTTCATCATCATCGTTGTACCAGATATAGAGTGACTGCCTATCTGGCCCCTACAACCCAACAAACAATGTTACTGAGTAAAACATGCCCCTTGGTATAACTGGTTGTACTCCCCTAAACCCTGTCTTAGAATACCTTAATTACGTTGTAAACTTTGACATCCACGTCACGAGATACGGTAATTTATCGGCAGAGTCGCGACGGCCTCATTATAGTGCTGAAGTATTCATTGTAACTGTTTCTCTGCTATCTGGTCTATAGTCCTGTCATCGCCAATATAGTGTCCCCTGGTTCTAACTGCCTGCGATTAACATGTCTGCACATAAGCTGTACAGCTTTTAGCACTGTTATAGCTGATATAGGAGGTTGAGAATCATAATTCATAATGAATATTTAGTTCAGCAACAAAGTGTTAAATGCCCTAGTTGAACTACTAGAAAGCACAAAAACGTAGGTCTTTTAGTTTCCGTCTGAAAAAAAGCTTTCAAGAGTATACGAATAACGCTCTTTTAAAATTCAGCCTTCTATGTCAATCTGACACGCGATGCTTGCAGTAAATGCCAATAATTATAAAACTATGTACTTAAAAACGTGCAAAGTGTAAAATTAGCAGCCGGACTGGGATTTAGCTTGGATAATGCACTACCACTAATAGCTTGCACTCGCAAACTTGCAACAATGTAGCTCGAAACCGCTCCGTGGCGTATTACAAATCGCCCCGGTCCAACTCGGCGCGCGCAATCTTTTACACGCGCACTACTATCTACCTCGTGCTGCACATTGTTTGCACACTTTAATAGGATACCATAATTCACCTGTCAAACATGCTTTAATAACGAACACAACTAAAATTGACCACGTTTTAAGGCTTGAAATAACTCCACAATTCAACCCATTACAATCCCAACCGTTGTATTTATTTAAACAGGTTTTATTTATTATTTAAAAAAAAAAATATTTACCATAATCACTGTAACTGGGTGTCCTTACATTAATAATCAATTTAAATTGCTCTGGGACTGTACAAAAAATATAATTTTCGTAAAGTGACGCGTCATTATACCGGGTTAACTTCAATTTATTTCAAGATTAATTGAGCTCTCGCGTTCATCGAAATTTAAAATCGAAATTAATTAAAATACAAGGAGCATTACGGTGACATGGTGAAGGGGGGAGGTCCGGCAGCTCGCCACACTCCAGACACAATGCAAATTGGCCGCGTTCGCCGACCACACCCGCTGCCCGCTTGCACACAACACAACCACTGCACTGTTTAATTATTTCGTACCGTTTACAAACGAATTTTATTTCATTACCACAGGTCATCGCACCCTTTATACAACACAGGTTAACTTAGACCCGGAGCTCAATATAATATCATCTCTAAATTAGGCGATTTTGAGTCCAAGAAAATAAGTACAGCGACTCAATAAGTCGGTCGTAAACAAGCATAAGCTGATATCCTATTCTAGCCGTAGTGGGCAAGGAGTCGCGACGCTGCCGTGGCCCATGGGCTCGTTTAAGTTAGAATTAACAATGACAGCAGCGCGTACATAACCGAAGAAAATAAGGTCCATGCCTTGCAGGTACTCATATGCGTACAGTCTATTATGTCGTCTTCGCATTTCTTATGCGACGCGTAAAATCGAAACATTATCAGATCAGACTCCATTATCGTTTTAGTACGAATGTATTTTACATTTTTAAATGTGTGACTACTCGGTAGGGACCTATTTAGTACGCCTTTTAGCACGTTCGCCACTCGTAAGCGGACGAAGGCCGCCGTCTGAAATGAGCTGAATGTAGGCTCAAGACACTTAAATCGAAACTTTACGGTTGTCTTTATCGATACGATTGTATGCTTAAATGTGAAAACAACGATACACGGCACGAATGGACGGACACGGATCGTTTAGAGCTTATCTAGCTTTTTTTATTTCGCAACAGATTTTTTTTTACGAGCGTGTCCTTACATTTCGAGGTGTCATGTAGCATAATTATGGTTGTATTTTAAAATTGTGCACTTTGCGCCAATTCGAGTTGACGCAAAGTGTGTGACATTAAGCTTGAGTGCGTTTCGATGCGTACTGCTATGAAGGTTTATTGCGCGTCATCAAATTTCATGCGGTGAAGGTGTCCGTCTGGTTAAAAGTATGCATAATTATGTGGGGGCGCGGGTGTAATCAGTGGGTGTGCAGTATTTGCATGTCCGTCACCGGCGGCGCATTCGTGTGCAACTCGCTTATAACCTGAGGTCCCGCAATTCGTATGCAGATGTGGAAATACATGAACGCCAACTATGGAAGACTTATTTACTTGACATTGAAACTAGTAATCTCTTGAATATACGTGCACAATGGATTATTAGCGACAGTTGCACGTAATACTTAGGGAAAGATTTATTGCATTTTATGAACTGCAATAAAGCTTGCGACACGTTTGTCTCTTTGCGGCGATGACGCCAAAGAAAATGAATGCATGTCATCTTTTTGAAACGATTTTACTGCGATACATCAAGAAAAGCACGTTATAAGGTTTTTTTTTTCAAATGTTTTTACGAATGAACTGACTTTGTCAATAGCTAGATTCTAGAATAGGCGTAGCATACCAATATGTAGGTAGGTATATTCTATAGCAATATTTTTATCAGAACGTTTCTTTTTCTGCCTGTCTTTGTCCCATCGTGTTACTTGGGGTTATTGGTGCAAAATGTTTTCCTCTTTTATAATTCCTCTGTACGGCGTCGCTATATCATTCACTCTCTTCATCCCTCATCTACACAATCCAGCTTTCCCTTGGTCTCCCTCTTCTCCTCCATACGCCAACATTTATAATCATCGCTCTCTTAGTCAGATTACATGCTAACTAGAAATCTAAAACATGTTCCAGATTTTATCTTCATACATGCTCATAAATTCGATATGATGACCCATATCTTCACTGATAGGAATGGCTAGAAAAACATCAGTGGAAACATACTGATCAAATATTTCTTCTCATAATCCGTCGTATCACGTTACAGAATCGTTTGCTTTTATGGTTATAGTAATTTTATTCAAATACTGTTTTCTAAGCTGGGCAGATGTCTCGTCATGTATGTCATCATGGTTTAGATACAGTTAGATAGCGGCTGCGCTGTGTATCTTGGTAGGCAATCTGTCTACAACGTGGGAACATCACGAGTTTACGTAGTAGGTGTCTAGGACTATGAATCCACACAGGATTCATGTAAATGTTTAGTGATGTTAAGGATAAATTAATTTGTGATACAAACTGAACCTAACCCTAAAATATTTATTCTTGTCTTTTGGGGGTTTTTCTGTCTGGTCTTAGACAACTTTGTTAAAATAGATACGATTAAAAATGTCGTGATGAAAATAAGTAAAGTAGCCCTTTATAAAAAAAGTCGGTACTTACCCTAAGAAAATTTATTTGCAAAATTTTGATGAATCCCAAAAACTACAAAGTATTATGGGGTAACTTAACTGGTTTAAATTTATTGAAGATTTCGTTTTTATAGAAAGTGTGAAAGATGATATGGCCAGAAAGAGAGTGTCTACCGAGTTGTCGACTAAAAGAGAAATATGCAAGAAAAGACTTGTTGCGCTGGCCCCAAATAAAAAGGACTGGAGAATGATGATTAAAGACTTTTAGTAAAATAATAACATTCTTTACATATAAAGTAAAAATATTTTACTAACAATTTTCCACTCCACAAGATCATGCATAGAAAATTAGCTCCTATTCAAAATATGCCATGTTGTATATGTATAAGTTGCGTGTGAGTTGCTATTATTTCCGCCTGAAGCCTCACCTTCCTAGTAAATTTGAGGTCTCGGTCTTGCTATTCATGCGATATCGACTTTCCCATAGAGGTTATAAAGCTACTGTAAAGAACAGGCGTGAAAAAAGCATGAGTGACAGATAAAAGGACTCCACACTCCACATAATTTTTTGTACGAGATTTTAATAAAAATTATTGTAATAGGTAATAATAATAATTAGGGATGCATGAAGAAGTCTCCTCGTGTAACACAGTTTGTTCCGCCAGTTACTCAACTGAACGCTCGCGCACGGCGCATCCGGGACAGTCACACCCAACACCTCACTTGACTGGCCAATTCTTCCCTTGCTTGCGTGATAGGGCTAACGCCCGCCTGGTTTGCGACCATCCTCCCAGTAAAAAAAAAAGTTTATTATTAAAAAGTAACGATGCAATTCAGCCAAATTCGGTGATCCACAAACTAGCGTTGCTTGAAGTGTACCTATGTGTATTTTGAAAGAATATGCGATGGAAATAAAATTCGCCCTATACAAATTATTATTTCAGAGAAAATGGCGCCTATTTTATATATGAATCCTATTTAAACGAGAACTAAAATTACTATTGAAGTGATTTCATTTGCTTTTACTGTCTTCAATTCAAAACGAAGATACCTCGATCCTTTACTTAACATTCCCAATTTTATATTACTTTAATTTTCACACCTATAAGATTTTATTTTCTCTGGTCATGCCAGTTTCGTCCTTATCCTCACACTTATCGAAACCGTAAACTGTTATCTCGGTATCTTGTTCAAAAATCTTTCTGATTTTATCAACGCTGCTACCGCGCGTCAAATCTCTTCAGACAGAATTTACTTGACTCGATGATTTTATAACGGGTGTAAAAGGACACCTAACATATTATTAATAAAAAAAATATACCTGGCCATACCAGGGAAGGACAAAATTCCAACTTATAGGTACTGACGTTTTTTTTTTTCGAAAACAACTTTTTCAAGTTATAACACTACTTTAAATACCCCTTTTTTATGTATGGGAAATCATCAAATGACCTTTCCCGCTCTGGGTGGAGCGGAAGGGAGTGTCAGACTCTTACTGACTAAAACCCATCCGTGTTCCTTCCTTATCCGTGTCCTTTCCTTATTTATGTTCCGGGGTAGCGGTAACCCTTTCGGACAATCCCGCTGCTTTAAATACCCCCACGACCCCTGTACCGTTGCATGCACCCATAAGCACAATGTTTTGCGTGTGTCCCATTGCGCACTATCGCAAACAGCAAATCACACCAAAAATAAATGTCGTTTCCCAGCGATTAGTTTTTTGCAAAGTTACTTAGTTTGATGTACAGAATGCGTACCTAGTTGACGGGTATGTGATGGGTATTTTTACACCCTGTATGCAAGGCGAATCTGATTCACGACGCATAAAAATTCTTAGCACAAATGAAATTGCAATAAGTCTGCAAAGGTAATGACATACTGTTGGCACGGTATCCAGCCTTGACACACCGAGTATGCAAAATAGGCGCATCCAGACGCTCGGATACTTCGCACGATAAGTCCCGAGATATCATCGTCCAGTAAAATAAGTATTCCCACAGCCACGGTACCTAATTTAAATTGCTCTGCGTACATCAGTGCATATCTTAAGCGAGTATCAGTTTTATTGTTAAAATAGGTCATGTCGTAAAAAGACTGCAGTACCTACCTTTTGTAAGTACAAGTTCGAATTTTCCAAAAAAAAAAACCTGGTTACATATTTTTTACTGTCAAGATCGTCATACTCACTATCTGTCTATCTCGTATAGCCCTCGTTTAATGTAACTGCGCAGATATGGAAAATGACAAACCATATCAAAACTTGAATATAAATAATTAGCCTCATCTGCATATTCTGATTTTCATTGCTACAAAGTTATGTCATGTGTTGTCGGAATTCAATATTTTAGTTCCGTTCAAGTAGGTCAAACAAATATTTTAGTTGTAATCTTGTAATGGTACTTTACTATTTGTCGTCGTTTTAATGTGCACTAAACAATTTTAAAATGGGCTGCTTTAAAATAAATAGGACTAACTTTTCTAAACTAAGACAAAGCTTCCTCCTTATTAGATCTGTGTGAGAAAAGTTATCATTCCTGTTTCACGTCGCATAGGTAAGTCTACGTACAGATTCTTGCTGTGCCATATTAGTTCTGTAATAAACAAAAGCTTCATCAAGCCAACAATGCAGTGGGCATTGTTCGAATCCCTGCATTTGGTCTCCTCAAAGTGGGCTACTTTAAATACTATAGTTAGTAACAATGCTACAACAATAGTTTTCCAAGAGAACTGCAACAAAACTGTGTGTCGTGGAGCCGTCAGTGCGTCAGCCGTCGTCGGCGGCTATCTAAACTGCATCGGACCGCTGCGCCCGCGCTCGCCGCATATGCACCGCCTCGCGAGCCGCATGCAGCCAACGTAATTGTCTTTAATGCCCATATTAAGACAACCGACAACTCTAAATTATGCACATTCACAATATTATGAAGATTTAAATTATTTTATTGTGCCTCGCATTATGATAAGCGGTGTGTCTGACATCTGAATCATAAACGTGTCCCGTCCATTATTCCACTTTCGTAGAATTTTTGAGCGTGTTCCTTTGGCGGTATTTCCGGATTTACTGTCATAATGAAAAACGCCATATACTCGTGTAGTTTGTTCTATATTTAGGCAACAATATTCTTATTCGTGTTTCATTCTTATTTTCTTTGCATTTAGAGTAAGTAAATACTTGCTGACAGTGACAACACGCTGATTGATTACCCAGTCGATTTCTTGATCGATTGTACGAAGCACGAATACCAAGTTCTAACTTATACCTAGAAACAGACATAAACGTATCAGTTTTATTTTATACAAGAAAATACTCCAAAAACTTCATCCACCAGAAAATGTTGCAGATTGCAAAAAAAAGAAGTGAAGAAAGTCCATCGCAATCATGATTACTGCTCCACTCTACCCACTTCTGCACACCACAATATATACGTAATTACGTCAGCATAAATTGTCATCAGTGAATGAGATTGTGGGTGCGATATTATCGGGTACATAAGTGGTGGTCAGGCACTCAGGCGCAAGCGCAACATTGTCGCGTGGGATTGCCCCGGCTAGGCCCGCCGCAGACGATGGCGGTGATCGGGTTACTGTGGTCACTTTCTTGTCTGTTGGTATGCAGTTAATGTGTTATGTGCACTCTCTCCAATGACTTAGAAAGGCTTTAAGGGCAGCAGATTAATAGTAGGTATGGAATTACAAGAAACGATTGTGTGAACGTCTTGAGGACTAGATTCGAGGGAGATTTCTTGACGAATTTTCCACTTAGTAATGCATACTTTGGAAGCGTGCAACTTGTATGTATTTGATATTTAATCAGGTTTGAAAAAAAAAATAAAAACATTTTGTTACTGTACAAAAAAAAAATACGTTGAATTCAAATGGTGCCAAAGAAAAAAATTTCAAAAACGAAAATATAAACAATTTTGACATATTCAATTCTCACAAATTGATTTTCGTGCACGGAAATGCAAAAAGCACGTCAACTGATTCCGAAAAAGAAATACAAACAACATATTCACGTAGTTTCGTGACCGCGTCGTTGTTTCACACTCAAAATGCCCACATGCATGCAACTCAGTTGCACGGTCCTAATAAAGAAAATTTATCCATCACTTCGCAATTGTGATTGGTATTTTTTCCTACGTACAAAAAACCGTCTAGCCATGTACTGAGTGGCATTGAGTCCTTTATACATGGTATTGTTTTGCTCCAAGCCGTTGCCCCGCAGATCTCCATACACCGACCTCGTATGTATGGCACAGGAAATCTAGACTTCCGTCCGTCTAGGATATTCACCTGGCTAGACAATGAATCACTAATAACACATTGTTTGTGGTATATGCGTATAGATACCCGTCATTTATGCTCTAGTGATTTAGACCGCTCTTTTTCTTCAGATCGCCTTGAATGGATGACGTTCGTAGATAGGGACAGAATAGGGTCGTTAGGGCACTCACACATTGGTTGTGTGAGCAGTAATTGCCTAACTTGAAGATCACGAACGAACTTTTCACACAACTTGAGTGCATTTGAGCGTAGGTAAACAAAGACCTGACGGAGGACCATTAAAACACCAAACACGTAATGGGTTTACTTATAAAAAGGAAAACATTAGCCGCCTTGTGCCCGCCGCTATCTCGTTTTTAATTTTATATGACGGTCAGAGATAACATAAATGGAATATATACTTAAACATTTCTTAATTTTTAATGCATTTTATATATTTAAAGTTTAACTTCATGGTAGGAATAATTCCCATACATTATGAGCTAGATAAACTCCCATGTTTTTCTGCGCAGTAAGGCTTGAAACAGGTTCAAATATCCTGTAGTTAGTAGACTCACACTGAACTGATCCGGCTTATACTCGTAGTCCGTTAACTCGGATTTAAATGTAATATTGTTTGGATTAACTTCCCTAAGTAATTCTAATTAAATATTCTCGTATGGCGTTTTATACCAGGAACAGGTCTAATGCTGAGAACTTATCTTAGCTTTTAAAGGCAAATAAACAAATACGATCAATTTCTGAGTCCTGGCTTAATATCCATATGATTCGCTTCTGTCACATAACGCTTTTGGTGTTTATACTCCTGACGAAACTACGTCTGGAATGAAAACTGAATATAATAAACAGTAGGTATAGCCCGATTCAAACTTTATGGTGGCTCTGAAGTGCGCTACTCGCTGCGCAGTACCTCACCCCTCACCCCCGCTGACTGGTGAATTTTTTACTGCGCAACGACTCGCCTCATGTTCCGAGCCGCCATTCAGTTTGAATTGGGCTGTAGGTACTCCTCTCATTATGATGAATTTCCATGAGCGAAAATGTATGTAAAACAGACTATCGAGAGCTAACTTCTGTCTCGTTTCTGGCAACAAACACGAAAGCAGTTCAAAATAGGTCTAAATCCTAGCTTCAGAACACTGTTCTCTCACTACCATTTTCTTGTTACAGGTACCTCTAATATCCAACGAGGGTAAAGCAGGTTTGGGAGCGGGTCATCGCCCACCACCTGTTCCTCTTGCAAAAAACACGCTGGGCCCGGCGACCATGCGTCTGGCAACCCGGACCAAGATGCTGAAACCACCTGCCAAAGCATTCCAGAATACTGTAGATGACGAAGAAGAATTAGAGTGATTCATTATGACTAAGATGATGATGACAGAAACAATGTGACATTTATTGTTATGAATATAAGGTTCAAAATTGATTGATTGTCAACGGACACCCAAAACTTTTTAAAGTGTTACCAGTTTATTTATTGTGACTAAGTATCAAGAGGTTGAACTATATTGTATAATGTATTTTTGATGTCTACGAGTATATTTTATATGCACTAGCACTGAAAATGTTGTAAATAATATCTAAGTTAAGATCAAGGCATTAGCTATAATCGAATTTAGAACTATTTGTGTCTATGTATATTCATGACTATTTATTGTCAGAAAAGAATAAACCTAAGTTCCTGTTCTAAATTTGGTTTTAATTTCTAAAAGCTGTTGAAAGATGTGACATTTTCACATCTTGGAAATATACTGGAAAAGGGCGTGAATAAGTGATTAAAATTTATAGAATGCACCAGGATGCATGGGTCAGTCGTCCCTCGTCAGTCAATTGGATCCTGGCGGGAATCAAGCAGCTTGCCAAGGAATTCCCAAGAAATGCTGGCGCCGAATCAGATGCCTTTCTAACTTCTAGTTCGAGAATCAAACATAGAGCTGCATCTATGAAATACTACAATCTATAAAGATAATGTGAAGGCATCTACTGGCCTAACTCGCACAGCCCGTACCAAACTATATCATGGTCATAGAATTTTAATCCGCAAATAAAAATACTTAAAATTAATTAGATACAGCTAACTAAACCAAGTTCGAGCATCAAGAAAATATAATTGCTTCAAAGCTGACTGTCGCACTCACTTGTTTTACGATTACAACTACTATTTAAACAGTCATACCTAACTTGTACAGGAAGCTGGCAATTATATAAACACTTACAATATCTAAGGCTCTTTTTAACTTATTGCTCGCAGAGTCGAGCAAGTGGCAGTTGGTGGCAACCGTATCATTTGTATATCACATTAGACATTTAGCAGGAGAAATAACGGCAGTCGATTGAGGAAACTCCGCAGCTAAAGCCATAGCTAATAGCTGCGAAAGGTAACAATTAATCTAAGTTCCCGAGGAATCGGACTAAATGACAGACAACACGTTTGCTGTGCGTTTCCTAGAAGTGCGAATGCCGAGGTGCGGCGCGCGGCTGCGTCCTGTCAACTCGCCGCTCCGCAATTTTGTTGTCGATAAAAAAATTGTTGAGTGACAATGCTGGGTGGTGGTGAGGTTCCGTAGGTGAAACAAATATACAATGGTAAGTTGTGAATGCTATGGAGATCCCTCGTCTAGTCTCCCTTCAGTAACGACAACTATTGCCGTTTAGTTAGGTCAGTTTGGTAGAGAATTTAATGTTTAATCACATAATTTACTTATAAATATAAGCAATAGCTTCTGCCCGCGACTTCGTCCGCGTGAAATTTCTTGTTCTCCCGACCCACCCTGTCGCATCACCAAGGGGCCTAAAAAGGCCACTTTGGCAGAATCATAAAACAACTCATATCACGCAATTTCATCTGTATGACAGTTTTGTATGGAGATTCGTAAAATCCTATAGGTACAGCTCTGCCTAACCCTTCAGGGATATATAGGTGTGAAACTGTCAAACAGATACTAGATTCGTTTTCGCTAATCGTTCTTTCTTACTTTTTTTCTTTTGCTCGGCTCCTAAGAGTCCAACTTAGTGTGATATTAAATCCATACTAGTCCATACTAGTACTATAAATTCGAAAGTAACTCTGTCTGTCTGTATGTTACCTTTTCACGCCAAAACAACTGAACGGATTTCGATAAAATTTGGCAGAGAGATAGATTGCATCCCGGGGAAAGACATAGGATAGTTTTTATCGACATACCTCGCGGGCGGATGCTAGTAGTCTATAAGCCTTCCTCAAGAATTGGGCTTTGATAGCCCAATTCTTGAGGAAGGCTTCAAAAATATTTTTTCAATTCCGACTGGTAGGTACCTACTTCCAGAGATTAACGCGTTCCAACAAACAAACAAGAACTTGCAAACTTTTAATAATTTCTTCCTTTTAATAATAATTCCTTTTAATAATAATTCCTTATAATATATTTTTATATATAATTATAATTCCTTTTCCTTATAATAATAATTCCTTTCACGACCAGCCTCAAAGTTCCGGTTACGAATATAGATCAAAAATGTTAGCAGATAAGTACAATACGTAAGTACCAATGCATGGAAATTTTATCGCCCTGAAGTTATCAAGGCAATGTTAATAAGCTAAAAATATATTAATTAAAATTCTTTTCATCGAAACTAATTAAAATTCTGACATTCGTAATTTTATTTCTGTATATTTTAATAAATAAAAAATAAAAATAATAATAAAAAAATATTTTGGCTTCCGTCCACACTCGAATACACTTTCGGCTACTGTTGATTTAATTACTAAAATAAAAGATAATATAGACAAAAAAAAATTAGTTCTAGGTGTTTTTATTGACCTAAAAAAAGCATTTGATACTGTTAGTCATGGAATCCTTCTGAAAAAGCTTAAAATCATAGGAATTACTTCTACAGCCTACAAAATGTTCGAGTCTTATCTTACTAATCGCCAACAGATCGTCAAACTTGATAAATTTGTAAGTTCCCCGGCCAATATACAGTGCGGAGTGCCTCAGGGATCGGTCCTGGGTCCATTGCTTTTCCTCATATATATTAATGACATTAGTACCGCTGGACTGACTGGACACATATCACTGTATGCAGACGACACATGTCTTTTTTATTTTGGCGATTCCATCATCGATATTATATTAGAAGCACAGAAAGATCTTAATGTTTTGAATGATTGGCTTAGTCAAAACCTTCTGACTATGAATGTTGGTAAAACTGGTTACATAATCTTCGCAGCAAAGAATAAAAAAATCCCATCATTCCCAAATCTCACAATAAATAACCAGCCGTTACGAAGATCAACGCATGAAAAGTATTTGGGCCTAATTGTGGACAGTAAGTTGACATACAGAGCGCATATTGACTACATAAGATCTCGAATACTCCCACTAACTGGAGCTATACGTAACATTGCAAAATGCGTACCCTACAAACTAAGATATACTATTTACAACACGTTGGTCAAGCCACATCTGGAATATCTGATCCAAATATGGGGACAAGCTGCAAAAACAAATCAACAACACCTACAACGAACACAAAATAAAATAATCAAAGTCCTCTTCAATTACAACTACTATACTACTACAGAATTACTCTACAAAAAAACAAAATTATTTAACCTACAACAATTGTATACATACCATACATGCATGACTATCCGGAAGATCCTTAAGGCCAACATACACACAAATATTACATTTACAGAAAAGACTCATAGATATAATACCCGTAATCAAGACGAACTAGAAGTACCAAGAGTGAGAACCCTGTACGGCAGGAAAACAATACAGTATGAAGGGGTTAAGTTATACAATAAATTGCCTAAAAAAGTCAGAGAGTGTACAAGCATACCAACATTTAAAAAAAGCCTAAGGAATTATATATTAGATACATAAGTTTAGCTTTTTTTTTTTTTTTTTTTTGGCTTGAATTGTTTTGTATTTTATCTAGACGTATATACATCCTTGCTATATTTTATTTTATAAATGTAACTATAATGTTCAGTTTCTCAGATGGTTTTAACGTCGAAATGTATACTACAACTTATTGTTAATTTTGTTAAGTTTCTCTTTAAGTGAACTGTATTTGTTCTTTGAGAAAATAAATGTCTTTAAACCGAATAAAAAACTGTGTGTCCATGAACTTGTTCAAAATACTCCAGATTACGATTGTTAGCCCAGCTGGTAAATTAATGTGCGAATAAATAAACTGCATCGTTTGCATTTTGATACACTTATTAATATTTAAACAAAAGATATCTATCTACATCTTCTAATATATAAAAATCTCGTGTCACAGTGTTTGTTATCGACCGCTTCGAAACAGCTTGAACGATTTTTATATGTTTTTTTGTGTAGGTATATTTGGTAGGTTTGAGAATAGGTCGTAGTCTAAATTTTTTTTGCAGAACAACGTTTACGGTTTCGGCTAGTAGTACCTACTTATCTAGATTTTTTTGCATAATAGGTTGATTATGTACTTACCTATAATACCTAGATTTATGTTCCCGTCGTAAGTCGTGACTTTCACGCTGAAATATCAACTTTTACGTTTAATTTATTAACTAGCTTTTTCCCGCCGCTTCGTCCGCGTGGAGGTCGGAAATTATCCCACGGGAACGGGTACTACCGGGATTAATATTTGTTAATCCAGATCTGTGTGCCAAATTTCATCCAAATCCGTTTAGCCGTTGTTGCGTGATTGAGTAACAAACATACAAACTTTCGAGAATTTTTCACATACATTGACTACAATGCGAATTAACTAAAATTCGCTATGGCTCCTGCTGCGATATGACAGGAGCGAATATAACATTTCTATTCACACGAACCCTAAACAGTAGCATATTTCAATGGACAGTAATCATTCGCATTTGTCGTAATACATTCTAGAAAATAATTATATCGCCACTGTTCTGCAAACTGCGCTGACGAAGGAAATGCAGCTGATTGCGTCATTTCGAAATCATGACTTCATTTATATGGATGGAAAAACTATAATTTTTATAATTCGGTTTCTTTGAAATGGCTAAGGGGCAACAATACATCGAATCAGTCATTGTGGGACAAGACTGGAAAAATGGAAAAGTCCGGTTACAAAATTACTTACAATATTCTTTTTATTATTTTAAAATTTATTATTACTTATTATAAAATTTTCATTTTCTTCGAGCATGTAAAAGTCATGATGATCACTGTGATCAGTACCTACCCTAATTGCGTAACACACTATCAATCAAAATCTTAATCATTTTGAAGAATATTGCTCGTTGCTTCATATGTTCGAAAACAAATCTGCTCAACAACGTAAAAAACGTAATGAATGTTGTTGAACTGTCAAAATAGAAGCCATTGCTACTGTTAGTGTGTTACACAATTACCCCGCTGATCACTCCTGAAAATAAGTCAGTGTTTCATAATTACAAACAGATCAAGATAGACAAATTTCTTGTGCCATAGCCCTATAGTCTGACAACCAGTTTTATCAAGGGGTATCGTATTACCCAGTAACTGGGTTGTGGAGGTCAGATAGGCAGTCGGTCCATGTAAAATAGTGGTATTCAGCTGCATGCGGTTAGACCAACATAGTTGGGAAAAGGCTAGGCAGATGATGAGTCTTTCAGGGTTTTTCTTTGTTAAAAGGGAATTAGATGACTTATTAGTATCTATGCTTCAGTTGCATCCTAGTCTGCTATGAGCATCAATCGGGAAGAAAAAGAATTCTTTATAAAAAGTGGGAAACAAAACTTAAAAAAGAACAAGCGACTTCAAAAAAAAATTAAAAATGAAAATTAACTTTAATTTCGGAAGTTGGTGTCGTTGGTTTCGCATTTTCGAACATGAATGAACAACTTTCATTATGGGACCAACTCTGAAATCACGAAAAAAAAATCAGCTGTTTGTATATTTTGGTCTTTTTTATTAAAAGGCAGATTTTTTTTTCGTGATTTCAGATTTGGCCTCATAATGAAAGTTGTTCATATGTTGTGTGTGTATGTTGTTCCTGTAAAAATTTCGAGACGGTAAAAAAAATCACCTATACAACATTATTTTTAGTATATGCGAAACCCGAAACACGTGTCTAGTATTTTTATGTAAAGAATCTATGTACAAAATTTCAAAACTGTATCATGATAAATCGCAAAGTTATTAAGCTTGTTGCGTTACCTGGTTGTCCGTTCAAAAACATGCTCACCACGCGGCGCGACGCGGTGTGACCATGTTTTATGCTCTTCCAGCATCGTACGCTCATTGATAATAGTTTGGCAGTAGGTACCTAACTGTACGGCGATTTTATTGTAATTAACTAGTGATTAAATATTTTTGAGACAAAATATAGGTAACATGGTGTAAAAATCATTGAAATGGATTCTGTTACTTATTCTGAACAAACTATATTCAGGTTTCGCATATACTAAAAATAATGTTGTATATAAACATCCGAATTGAGAAACATCCGTAAGTCGGTGAAAAATTATTTCATTTAAAATTATGTTATTAAATTGATAAATATATAAGTAATCGTTTTAAGAGACTTTACGACCAATTAAATTTTTATAAGTACTTCCTCCCACCTCATAAAATTTACACCTTTTGTTGATAGCGTCCGCTTTAATAAAACTGATAAAAATACACCAAAAGTCATAATGAAAACAATAAAAAAAACTTAATTTACAAACTGCCTAGTTTTTTATTTCTACGATTTCTCTTCGTAGAATTTACAGATATTTTTAGCGCTCAACTCTCTAAAGTTCCTCTTATTAGCCGACAATTCTTTAGTGTAATGGCGTACTTAATAGGCAAGACTTGATTAGCGTGATGTGGGAAATCAGTGTGCGGGATGTGGCTCGCGTGTGGGCGACGCGACACGGCGACATGCACTTTCATACTACGTGTTTATGGCACGGAAACGCTGGGCGGCTTTCGATGGTGGCATGCACGCGAATACCTACCACTGCATACTGGCTGCATAAAAACCGCAATAAAATCGATTTTATAAAAGCTGCACTGATTTAGAATTTTATTTTGTTCTTTTTTAGGGTTCCGTTTTTCCATTGGAGGTACAATGGAAAAACGGAACCCTTATAAGATCACTTAGTTATTGTCCGTCTGTCTGTCCATCTGTCAAGACCCTTTTTCTCAGGAACGCGTGGAGTTGTCAAGTTGAAATTAATTTCAAATGCTTAGGGCTGCAATCCCTTGAAGCAGTGAAAAATCAAACTTCTAAGTCAACGCAATCAAAAGATACGGGCGTTTATGTTCCGGAATCAAAACCTATAGGATACTTTCCGTTGACCTAGAATCATGAAACTTGGCAAGAAGCAATTTCATGTAGCACAAGTAAAGGAAAAAATCCGAAAACCGTAAAATTTTAGTTACATATCTACAAATTCGTACGGAACCCTCGGTGCGCGAGTCCGACTCGCACTTGACCGGTTTTTTTATAGATAGAGGTTATGTAGGTCGACTTAAATTCATTTAGAATTACACCTAGTCTTCAAGTCTTGGCTAACATTGGCTAAACAACCCAACTACAGACTACCTAAAGACATCATTAATAAAAGATCTAGAAATAGGGCTGTTTAGCATTTGCTTTCTAAAATATAGACGTCTTATGGAAATACGAATACACGCAGTAGCCAGCAGCTTTCCCACGCACTGCGGGAATGCTCCAACGATAATTTCTTCAACGAATTAATTCGGTTTTAATTATAAAACAATGGGTCATCCACCTATAAATGGAGTCTGGATGAAGTCTAATATCACCCCCTTGTCCCGATGCTCGTAAACAACGTGTTTTATATAATCTCGATTCGCATTCGACTTAAGCTGCATTTATTTAATTATCGTTCGTTGGTTTAAATATCCATGGAAAGGAGCAAGGGAGCCAAATGATTGCTCGAGACGAGACAAATGATTTCGCAGAAGGATTTTTGTATTAGTCACTTCAAATGACCGGCAAATTTTATAGTTACGGTTGGGAACTTATGCATCCGCTGAAGTTACAAAACAATATCTTGATGTGACGTCATTGATGTGGATCAGGGTCAGGTTTTTGTACTTAGGTACAATGATACAGTTAGCGTGAATTTTCTGATGTGAGGGGAATGCCAAATTGTTTTATTCCAATAACTTGCTGAGAGATACCGATCCTAAGCACAAATTTTAAGGAAAGTCATAATTTTAAGGTCTGTTCCAAATCCATTCGATATTTAATCTAAGTGGCATCGACGATTACCTACGAGTGATACTAAGTTTTGAGTGTAAAGAACATTTATGTGCATGTCATTCAGACATTGCAACAGTTGTCAGCTGAAGCCACGCTTGAAATACAAGCACAAAAAATGGACAACTGGCGTGACGTGGCAGAAGACTACCATGAGGTCCGATCTAGATATTTTATAAACGACAGCAGCACCCACTTCTTAGGGGGCCTAATTTGCAGCAGATTTAATTGGTTTTTATATTCATCTTTCATGCAGTTCAAGCCGGAAAGCAGAAGTGCTGCTTGATGGCTGCAAAAGGTGGTGGGATTTCCTCGGGTGAGATACCCTACCTACTTCATCAAAGTCCCTACTAATATAAAAAAATATAATTAACATTAGGTAGGTAGGTATTTCGTAAAACAGCAGACCGTCAAAATTGCGTATTAGAATAGTACCTAGAGCCTCGCCATACCCCGACTACATTCTCATTAGCACTTTCCAAAGCTTTTCCAGGTGAATGCGTAAGGTCAGGGTGACCTCGGCACCAGGTGGCGCCAAGGGCATTAGTTATGCGTGGCGGGTGCGCCGTCTGCCGCGCTTCCTGTCACCCCCACCGTCCCCTCCCGCGCCCTGTGCCCCCAAGCGACCGTTGGCGAAACTCATCGTTGTATTGTATTGTTTCAGTTAATTAATTGTTAAGGAAAATCAAACTGAACGCATTTATTTCAATTAAACTAATTACTGTCACTTTTGAATTGTCAGTCAGAAAGTTGAAGCTAGTTGCCCATTCCAAAGTGTAGTATGTTCCTATGGAGAAGAAAAGGCAAGAAACTCTGGAAAATCTTGAGTGTGTACCTCCAGCCATTTATTAAAACAAAACCACGCTAGTAGAATCCCCCGAAGGGGTAATCAGAGGTGCACACTCACAGTTTGCCCAAGTTTTAGCCCATCTTAAGGGGGCAAACTAATAGCACTATTTGTTGAGAAAAATCTTGTGTGTTTTATGTCTCGGTTTAATTAAAAATATTTATTGGGAAAACCTTTACACCTTTATTGGGATAAAGGTAAAGGACTTGATGGTCATTAATTGGAGGTAATTTGTCCTTTTGGCAATTTTGTATGGATTTTTGGTTGAACAAAATAAAAATAAATCGATTAAGTACCTAATGAAATAATTAAAGTATTTGATGAGTTGGTCTCGAGTTTCGATCGTGTGTTTATAATTTTCCCTCGAAAATATTATGGTGAATGTCCGTAATGTCAATATTTGAAACTATTGTTTTGGGCCAATGTGCCACAATATTTTCATGAAAATCTGCACCTGAAACTACGTTTTAGGAAGGTCTTGAAGCACTTAAATTTATTTAAATGGACATATTTATCCGAATGTCTACGCATTATCGGCATATACCTTTTATATCCTACTATCCTAGTATTATAAACGCGAATGTTTGTGAAGATGGATGGATGTTTGTTATATGTACCTACCTACGTAGTCTTTCACGCAAAAAATACTTAACGAATTTGGATCAACTTTGGCACACAGATAGTTTATAAAATATTAACACATAAGATATTTTTTATGTCGATGTTCCATAGGATCGAAACTTATGCGGGTGAAACCGCAGGGCACAGCTACTGTGTATAATATTTCTATGAACCTATGTTTGTTCTAAACTGCACCTTAATTGCATAACACACTTTTAATCACAATCTGAATCATTTAGAATACTTCATTTTCTTTAGTAAATTGATTTTGGTAAATAAGTAATTCAAACTCAAACTCAAAGCATTTATTTCAATTAAATCATTTACAGGCACTTTTGAATTGTCAAGAAGTCGGTCAGTCAGAAAATATGAAGCTAGTTGCCCATTCCAAAGCGTAGGTACCTATGGAGAAGAACGGGCAAGAAACTCCATGGACACTCTTTTAAATTATATTTTTACAAAAATATTAGTTACATCATTAATGTTGAATTTATAAATATAGGTGAAAACGATGTTATAAAATAAAAAAATACGTACGTGTTAAAAGCGTCTAGAGTACAGCAAATAAAATAATTAAAAATAAGCCGAGACAGCCAATTGATGACCAGCCCCAACTGACGGCGCCCGTTCACGAACATGACGCATAGGTCAGCACCATTCAGCTCAACCATTTTGAAGGGAGCTAAATGATCCAACACACACACCACCGTCAGCGAGGCATTTTAGTGAGCATGACATACTATCATAATTTGCTTCTTAAGTTCAAAAAAATTGTCTGCTCAACAACGTAAATAACGTATGTTGTTGAACTGTCAAAATTAAAGCCGTTGCTACTGTTAGTGTGTTGCGCAATTACCCGCTGATTTTAATATGTAGGTATGTTTTCAGTTATGTTTATAGATAATTTTAGTTGTCCTGTACTTATTGTCTTTTTAAACACTGTGTCTGCGTTTCATATAGCCAACACTCCTGTCGCAGGTCTGCTGGAAGTTGCTATAGCAACTTCCAGCAGACCTGCGACAGGAGTGTAGGGCACACAGACACCACAAGGGCACACAGACACCATGCTTATTACAATATATTGTAATAAGCATGGTGTCTGTGTGCCCTTCTATCTTTAAATTTGTTTCACTATTACCTACAGTCCGGCCGTCGAGAGGATGCGTTCTTGACACATTTCAGTATCACACAAACGAATACGTGTTTTGCGAATTTGATCTTTATTAGTTACTAGGTTCTGCCCGCGTCTTCGTCCGTGTGAAATGTCTTGTTCCCCCGACTTATCCCGTTGCATCGCCTCGGCCTCCCACACTATTACTTCGTTTTCACTTAGCGTTTTTTATTTTTGCTCAGCTCTTAAGGGTGCTAGCGTGATGTTAAACAGCCTTCCTCAAGAATTGGGCTATCAAATACAAAAAGATTTTTTCAAGTCCGTCTGGTAATTCCAGAGATTAAGCCTACCGCGTTCCAAAAAACAAACAAACTCTTCGGCTTTAATAATAGTATAGATAGACCAAATGACAGGTGTCAGAAACGCATTTTCTCGACGGCCGGACTATAATATATAAGTGTTTTGTGTGTAGGTACATAAATAAATAATCGTCCTAGTCTTATCTCAATTACGTTAGAGTCGACTTCTAGTCTAGCTAGTAGTCTAGTCTCCGATTGATAACTCAACGATTAAGATTAGACCGGCTTGGTCTGGCTTTCGACTCCCCGTGACGACGGCTAAATGTGATCTAGGCTTTAATGTATGCTGTATCCTGGGTTTATAAATTACTGGTCAGGTGCCTACCCTAGGTAGTTATGTAGGTTAATGGGGTCTAGATTTTCTTTATTTTAAGTCTAAGTACCTATGTTTGGTTCTAGGCCATGCCGGTTTCCTCACGAGCGATGTTTTCTTTCACCGTTTTGAGAGCAGTGGTGTTAAAATAAATTACGAAAAGTAAAGCGCCCGTCTGGGTTCGAACCCAATGACCTACATCTCGTAAGTAGGTACCACTGGGCTACCACTGCTCAAGTAAGTCGGTAAGTACAAGTAGGTGCCCATGTCTAAATAGCAGGCTAGTATTTCTGAAATACGCACGTACCTATATAATAAATCAGTGGGTAGGTATGTACCTACCTAAGTTTTATTATAGTAGATAGGTACCTGGTCTATCCATATAATTATCAACATCACATGTTTTTAATCACATAATAGGTATAGGTACATATATCTGCATTTAGTTTTCCCATATACTTTTAAATATATAAAAATCAATTGCCGTGCGTTAGTCTTGCAAAAACTCGAAAATGGCTCGACCGATTGTGATGAAACTTTGGTAAGTTGTTGGTAAGCGCCTGAGAAGGACCCTAACAAAAAAAAAATGGCTTTGCAACGCATTAGCTAAATGTAGGTGTGTAGGTAACTACGACATCTTAAAAGAAGCTAGAAAAAACATCATAATTAAACCAAGTGTTAAAAACTTAATCTTTATTCCTATGCAATCTGTTTGAATGTTAACTAGGCGCTGTTTGCCGACCACTTAAATGTAACATTGACTTGATTATAAAAATAACGATGTGAAGTTGTTTACACAGTATTTATTATACATGCTTAAAAAGAAATAAAAAATATGTCTAGACTATGTAAATTATACCTACGTATTTTATTTTTACTCTACCGCGTAAACAGCGAATACTTTTTGCAAACCGCCGTACCTACCTACCGATATTTGATTAACGTTACAAAAACGCTTATAACCTCAAAAATAACTTTATAATCATCATAATAAGCTTATAATGTTCCCACTGTTGGAAAACAGGCCTCCTCTCTGTGAGAGGGCCGTAATCCACCACACGCGCCCAGTGCGAGTGGATTCCAGTTGGTAGATGTCACATCACACATGTCTTCGAATTTTTTGATTCTGATGCTGGTTCATCTCACGATGTTTTCCTTCACCGTTTTGAGAGCAGTGGTGATGAAATTAAATACACAAAGTAAAGTGCCTGCCTGGGTTCGAACTTACGACCTAAAACTCGTAAGTCGGGCCGATACCACTGTAACACCACTGCTCCAAATACGTTTATAACCTCAAAAACAACTTGATTCGCCTAAACAACGTCTAAAATTAGTCGATAAAACACTAAACAATCCGGACGCGGCCTCTCCTCCTGTTTACCTTCGTCTTGAATACGTTTTCCATGCCGACAGACATGTAAACATTAGAAAATCGAAACTGTTTACATAAGCAAAGTACTTTTAAAGAGTTATTGTCGCTTATGCATGCACGGTCTAAATCAACACACATTTAATGTATGTTGTTCAAATAAATCGTGACCGATCCCGAGCTCAGTCGATAGTCTTCTGATTGCTATAAAGCGCTGATGATATTCTCCAGACCCAGACGGCTCGGCTGTTCATGAAATTCTGAGGAAATTTCCATAATGTTTACTGAATGTTCGTCTTTGAAATATGGTTCTCGTGTAAAATCTTTCAGTTGCAACGTTACATAAAGATTTCGATGAACATTTTCGTGGATTTTAGAATCGATAACTGCATTGCACATATTAACAGATACTTAATATAATCAAAAAATCAGATTATAGCCCTCTTCCTCTCTCCTACTTTGCTGTGCCCGACAGGGTCCACAATGAACATGTATTTGTAAAACCTACCACCTAAGTTCATATTGTGGAATGCAAAAAATATTATATATTAATCAATAATAATATTATATAATTATATTGTTGTTAGAGCAGTGGTGGCCCGGGTGTAACGGCCGCAACTTACCTACGAGTTGTAGCTTGTGGGTTCGAAACACAAGCATTTATTTTGTGTAAATTATTTCATCACCACTTCTCTCAAAACGGTGAAGGAAACTGTCGTGAGGAAACCGGCATGTCCTAGGTCCTAGAACCAAAAAATCGAAGACATGTGACATCTGCCAACCTGGACAAGGCCCACGTGGTGGATTACGGCCGACTCCCTCTCACCGAGAAGAGACTGTGTCCCAGCAGTGAGAACATTAAAGGCTTATTCATGAGTAGAATATGGTTAAAAAGTTCAGCTTCATGCATTTTTTCATTCACAAATCACTATTACATCAAAATCGAAAATAGATAGGTAAATGTAGCATGAAGCTTTTTCACAGAGAAAATGTTACTGCGGTGTAATTGTGTAACACATTAACAGTACTAGCAATGGCTTTTATTTCGACAGCTCAACAACATTCATTGCGTTATTAACGTTGTTGAGCAGACAATTTTTTCGAACATACACCAATGGAATAGCAATATCCTTCAAAATAATACAAAATGTGATTGAATTACGCAATTAGGGTGCTCTTCAATCAGCGAAGTCTTAATTAACTCTTTGAAAATAGCTTGTGTGTCACTGGTGCAGTGGCACACATCATTAGCTATCACTAGAACCGATAAATCTATTAGCCATCCAATTCTATTTGACAATTGACCCAGAGAGCTTTTACAGAAAAGCTATCACCTAATTTTAATTTCTCAGAATCGTGAGACGGCTCTAAGTGGGCCTCATACCTACTCAAATTCAGGGGACTATGCATTATTTTGTTAAGTTACACGCGAATTTACCTTTTTACCAATAAAGATCGAGAAATAAAAGAAATTGGGTGCGAATTACTTATATCTACCCCACACAAATTCAATTAACTCTATTTGCTATGTAAATATCAATATCAGGAAGTTATTAAAACACCATCAATATAAACTAAATGGAAGAAATCGTATTATTGAGCTAGCTAAAAAACTACCCAAGCAAAGTTAATCAAATTTATATGGGACCACCCCAGTGGCATATCTTATCTATTCAAAACAATATATAGATATACAATTACAGCCAAGCGGTGCCAAGCTAAGGTGCATTGAAGAATTGAAGACACCGACTAGATGAATCATCAAAATTCGCATAGAAATGCCGGAGATGCAATTCATTTATGCATATAACTTCGTACATAAGAATAATTAACTAATGTATTATATACTAAAACCTTCCTGAAACTATGTAGATCCCTTAATGAAAGAAACATCAAAATTGGTCCATTAGTTTTTAAAAAATCGCAAACTACCTACATGTCATAGGTACGGGTCGAATACAGAACCTCCTTTTTCAAGTCGGTTAAAAATAAAGTCGCTTTTTAGGTACCTATATTTGTGTGACAGCGTTGTTCTTCTAAACTAAGCAACGAATTTTAATGCGTTTTTACCATCATTTAAAGAATGTATTCCGGTGAGTTTGTGTAAAATATACTAATATTAAACTACCTAACACGATGTTTCGCCAAGTCGTAAAAACTGTGCGAATTTGACCAGTGACGGATCGCTAGTTATCAGATAGGTACCTAATCGAGACTGTAATGAAAAAATCCTAAAGCCATTCATCTCCACGACTTAACTCCTACTTATTCATCAGTGCCTATTATAAATACTGTGCTGTCAGAATAGTCTGCGTGTGCCGTGCGTGTGCAACAGGTGCATTCGGGTCGAGTCGTCTAGTGATGGGTAACTCATCAATTTTATTTGAGGTTGAGGGAGCCCCTCAATTTACCTCGCGAGGTCCTCACGAGGTGCCCCTCATTTGAGGCGAGGAATCGTACGACGACGTATTCACCTCACGACTCGTGGGCCCGAGCCGAGTTCAGACGAAGCTCCGAGGGAGCGAGGCGGGCGGGTGCAACGACGACTCACGAGTACTCACGAGTCATGGCTCTCCGATAATCCGATGATTCACGTCCTCATTCTCTTACACACATTATTTTGTTTCGCTCATAAATTTTAGACCGCCAAAATAAACGAATCAATGACACTTGATTACCAATCTAATGCTAATACTTTTAGAGTTCATAATAATTAACCATAGCTTTAAAACCAGACCTCACCTCACTCATTCTCAATTATCTATACAATTTTTCAGTTGGTTCATTCTCTCACTGAGTCCCGCTCAATCACTCAATACTCACTCGCGAGTCACGAACTCGCTCGCCTCGATTTTCTATTGTCAAACGAGTGAGGTGATGAGGGATGAGGTGGTTCAAAATTGAAATTCGAGTAACTCTTTCAATTGGCGATCACGAGTACCTCAAATGAGGTGCCTCATGAGTGAGGGACACATCACTAGAGTCGTCTGCGAGGCGTCCCTGAGCAGCCGAGGTAGACGCAACTGTACGATTTATTGCCAAAACCAAGTATGTTGTCTAGATAATAAATTACAATTTACAATGAATAGTAAATACTGCTTTCCCTCTCACAGAGAGGAGGCCTGTGTCCCAGCAGTGGGAACGTTATAGGCTGCTTATGACTGAATTCATAGGCTTGGTTGATAGATTTTACAGAGTAGGTACCTTTGGTTGGTTGTAGTGAGAATACAAAACTATAATAGGTCTAGGTATTGCTAACATTGCCTTTGATGACTCACTGAGCTACAACTAAACTACTTCAAATGATTAATAATTAATGAAGTTCTATTTTTAATTATCTTTTTATATGCACGTGTTTCCGTGATAAATCAAGCTATTTTTATTTTCTTACTAAAGTTAAAATAAATTTTAAAAGATAACTTAGGTACAACTTACTTAGGACGTTGTAACTTTTGTAAATATTATGTTTTTTTAGATTTTCAGGGACATCTTTAATTTTTTCTGAAAAACTGGGAAGTAATTTTAATAAAGCAGAATTATTTTTAAAATATGACTGACTGCTTTTGTTTATAAAATCTTAGAATATTTTTATTAAAAGCAGCGGTGTAAGTAATTGCGTAATACACTAAAAGTAGCAATGGGTTTCATTTTGACAGTTCAACAACACATTCAACAACAACAACAACATTCATTGCGTTATTTAGGTACGTTGTTGAGCATTTTTCGAACATGTGAAGCAATGGATAAGCAATATCCTTTAAAATTATTCAGATTGTATTGAGTGTATTTCGCAATTTTGGTGATGAGATACTATAAATGATTTAAAGTTTTTGATTCGATTGTATCCAGACTACTGTCGATTTTAGGACAGAAATATTCCTAATCTCTTGAATCGTATGTAGGTAACAGCTACGCAACCTCACTCACCATCTTGAAATGGTGCCGACATAATTCGCATGCGACCCATTAGTAAATAGGTCAGAATTATTTCTGGATGTTTTTTTTACTCAGATCTCATCAATAGTTATGATAAATGATAAATGATTTTATTTTGTAAGTAGGTTTGTACAAACACTTTTACACGTCAATCATATTTTTTATAAAAAAAACTAGATGAGGTCGGCGTTTCCTATCTGACTACTCTGAGAAGAAAGGCCGAAACAAACTCAGAGGTCACAGTCTCTTTTAAAGTCCAGACATCATAATCTTGGTCAGGTTATATGAAGACCATGTAGATCGATGTCTGAGATGGTCTTTTGAGGAAAGAACCACACAGATTGAGAGGACCTGTCCAGTTAATCATACGTTCAAAATTCAAGCATTCATGATTAATTAATCTAATCAACTCCAATCAGTTTTAATTTTATGCGTCAACAAGTAGGATAAGTCCTCATAGCAAGATCTTCTTTGCGCTTTCCCAAAAATCGTCTGTTTTGAGTTAAGTCAGTATTCCATTATGCATGCGAATATTTAGTGTTAGAGCGGTTTCGCACATACATCCGATCCGAATCAGAATTAAAGATCCGAATTCAATCCGAATAGGGAATGTCCTAAATTCTGACGGATAGAGTTCGGATCTAGTGCGCATACAAATAGGACTATGGTCACTTCTGACCGGCATTTCTCGGATTCGGATCGGACGTAGTGCGATACCGCTCTACAGTTAGTTTATTCAAAGATCTGCTCACAATAGCTCCGCTCGCATTAATTCGAGATCGATATCCCTCGAAATCCAGATTCGATTCTAGGAAATGTGTGCCTATTTTACGTTGATCTACGATAATAATATAATGAATCATCCTTGTAGATGGGTAAATCGTGTGTGGATGAAACAGAGATAGAAATCACGGGATATGTGAGTGTTGTAGGTATAACTGCCTATACCTTGCAATTAGTTTCTAAGAACAGCATTCAGCCTTTACATGATGTTCCCACTGCTGGGACACAGGCCTCCTCTCTATAACTTTCTAAGAACAAATAATATAATACACACACACACACACCACACACACACACACACACACACACACACACACACACATTTACCTACACGTTTATTTTTAACTAGCTTCTGCCCGCGGCTTCGCCCGCGTGGTAGTCGGAAATCCATGGGTTATAGTTTTTATACGCGGTAATAAAATAACTTACGGTCACTACGTACACTATCAAATATACTACCCATACTTTAAAATTAAAATCTATACCTACAACTTATAAAAATAAACCTAAATAACTACCTTAAACGGTACTTAGTAAAAACTAAAAGGAATAAAAAGGTCGCACTGAAAAGCACGGTTTAGTTGCAAGTAGCAGTTAAAACATACAATTTATAGAATACTAATAAGAACGAACGCTCGCCACTCGACACGTCCGTTCAAATCAAAGTTCAAAAAATGTATGATGCGCGCGTTTTTTTTATTAGAAATGGCATCTCGCAGTTCATCCTATAAATGAGGATGGCTACTGCTTAACCGGACTTTCCTGTGGATGCCTTAATTAAGGCCTCCAGCCAGGGCTAACAATAAACTTAAAAACAAAGCGACTACGCTAAGGGCAGGGAGGTCCGAACAACGTGGGGGGGCCCACGGGGTTCGGACCTCGGCTTAGGGCGTCGCTGGAAGAGGACAGCAAGGGATAGGCTGGATCGGTATTATTATGATGCGCGCGTTTTTTTTTTTTTTTTTTTAATAATGGCATCTCGCAGTTCATCCTTTATGAGGATGGCTACTGCTTAACCGGACTTTCCTGTGGATGCCTCGAATTAAGGCCTCCAGCCAGGGCAAACAATAACTTAAAAACTAAGCGACAGCGCTAAGGGTAACCCCCTGCGGGGTTCGGACCTCGGCTCAGGGCGTCGCTGGAAGAGGACAGCAAGGGACAGGCTGGATCGGTATTATTATTGGTGTTTAGGGGCGAATTTAAAACTACAGGCTCAGCTGCGCGGGCTGGCTCGAGCAAGGGTCGGGGCGGGCACGGTGATGGTGCGGGACGTCGCGACGGGCCTCGGCGGCGAGGACGGAAGGACGGATGTCTGAGCTTGTGATTGTGTTGTCGTCTGAGAGTACTAGTGGCCTTACTGCTCTCCTGGAGGAGGGTAGTGGCGTCGTCGGGGACAGTGAGGGTATGCCTTGGTCGGCGAATCCTACTTATGCGGGAGGGAGTGTATCGGGAGGCCGCCGCAATCAGGGGATTGGGGTGCTTTATGGCAGAGTCAAAGAAGCGCTTGGAAAGGCGTTTCATGAACTGCTGGATGGTGGGGAGTCTGAGATCTAGATGCAGATTCACATTTCGGACATAGAAGGGGGCTCCCGTGACCTTTCGGAGGAAACGATTCTGGAGGGTTTGCATTTTATGCAAAAATCGCGGCTTGGCGTGTGCGAAGACTACGCAAGCATAGGTCATGATGGGACGGATGACCGCGGTGTAGAGGCGCAATTTGCACTTGAGTGACAATTTGCTGCGGGCAGTTATCATAGAGTGGAGCCTACCGAGAGCGAAAGAGGCGCGCGAACGCGCCGTCTTTATGTGCTCGTTGAAGGTGAGGTTGTGGTCTAGGATGACACCTAAGTATTTGGCTCGCTTTCCCCAGGGGATCGGCTTGCCGTACATAGAGATCGGGCGCGGGAGGGGGGGGGTCGTTTGCGCGGTCTCGAGAAGATGACCGCCTGACTCTTATCGGGGTTGACCTCGATTCTCCATTTCCGGAACCAATCGCTCAAGGCGCTTGCGGAGGTTTGGAGGTTTCGAGCTATGGATGACTGGTTGGCACCCGAACAGTAAATGGCAGTGTCGTCGGCGAAGAGCGCCAACTGTGCCTTTTTACTGTTCGGGATGTCACTAGTGAACAGGGTGAAAATGAGGGGAGACAGAACGGAACCCTGGGGGACTCCGGCGCGGATGGGGTGAGGGGGAGAGAGAGCGCCCTCGATACGGTAGCGGAAAGTGCGGTCCGACAGAAAATCTCGTAAGATGAGCACGAGACGGTCTGGCACACCTAGCAGGTACAGCTTATATAATAAGCCATTGTGCCAGACCTTGTCGAACGCCTTCGCTATATCGAAGAACAGGACGCCTGTCGAAGCACCTCGCTGAAAAGCAGCGCTAATGTGCTCGACTATGCGGTGGAGCTGGTGGATGCACGAATGCTTCGTGCGAAAACCGAACTGTTCGGGGGGGATGAGGCTCTTTGCTTCGGCATAGTCTTTGAGGCGCTTATAAATAAGCCTCTCGTAGACTTTGCCGAAAACATTGAGCAGACTGATGGGGCGGTAGCTGGAGGGCTCAGACTTGGGCTTGCCTGGCTTAGGGATGCCTATGACTGTGGCATGATGCGCGCGCTCAGACTCCGTCCTTATATACGGTAGCGATCCGTGGCGGCCGGGCGCCACGCGTGTGCTGCGAACGGTGCAAGCCAAATTCAACCTTCAGCACTACATTTACAGCATAACTTAGGGGACATTTACAGCATAACTTAGGGGACATTTACAGCATAACTTAGGGGCGCTGCACACGGCTAAGATACTATAATATCGCTCGCCATACAAATTCATCTTAAGATACTAAAATATGAAATATTATTTATTATCTTCGTCGTGTGTCGTGTCCATTGAATTGTATGGCGAGCGAAAAATATTATAGTAGCCGTGTGCAGTGCTCCTTAGTGAACTTCACTGCGGGTGACATAGCCCACGACAAACTTATTATTTGCGGTTGGTACAGTAATCGGTTCTAGGGATCGAACCGCAAAATTAAGTTTGTTTTTTATTGTATATACTTTTCCGGGATAAAAAGTACCCAGTGTGGTGCCCAGGATATTAAAGAATAATTATACCAAGTTTCATCGTAATCGAACCGGTAGTTTTTGCGTGATGCCTGAACAAACAGACAGACAGACAGACAGACAAACATTTTTTTAATCACATTTTTGGGTTCGGTGTCGGTCTAGTAACACCCCCTGCCATTTATATTTTTAATATTTTCAATGTACAGAATTTTCACTTCTACAGATTAATTATAAGTATAGATTTTATTTAAATATTAGTAAAGAACTAGCAACACTAAACAATTAAGTATAGGCCGTGGGTATAGGTAGATCTTCCAACAGAACTTACCTACTTAAAAGTCTCAAAAAAAATTGAAGAGCTAAAAAAACTCGACGAAAACGAAGTTACGAATTCACATGTCGCTAAAACCACTAATGGCGGTCCGTAATTGGGGGTATAACGAATCGAGCAGTCAAATTTTATAAACACACGTCGCGTCATTCAACAATAGACAGACAATGTGTCATACACCTAAAAAGAAAACGAAAAAGAAGCGGCCGCTGCAAAAAGGTGCATTATCGAAGGACAAGAGCACACTGGTGAATGGAGGTGGGCAGAACAGGTGTGTGTCAAGGTTGCAGACGGCGTAACGAGTCCCAGAGGTGCGGCCGTCTGCCGAACGACCTTGGGTGTATAACCCGCCTTAGTCCCACATACGGCCGCTAATCGAAAATCAACGTTTAAGAGGTTTCAGTCTTTTTGTAGCCAGACGCGTTGCAAGCTTATAATTAAAACAAAAATCTTTCCCAAAAGCTTCTCTTCGTTTTAAAAAATACTTTTGAAACGAATAACGTGTTTTTGGTTTGATTTCTTGCTAAAAAAATATAGACTCGTAAAAACGGACTCGGTAAATCCAACGAAAATATGTCTACATTCCTAATTTGAAATTAGAAAAACAATAGAATAGATGAAATTGTTTTTGGTCTGAAAAGCATAGAGCATTTTGCAATTAACATTGTTGTCTGCTGAGGTGATAAGTTTAACTGAGGTTTCGTCAGTACCTAGCCTACCAGTACCTATTAATTAGCATAGCATATATGCGTTATATCTTTGTTTTCATAAAATCGTGGAGGTATCTAAGTTTCTCCCTAGGGAGAACCCAGTATCTACAAGTTCATTATAATTGCAAGCAAGTTGCCCACCTGCCTGAAAATCTTAATTTCTCATAACAAGCTTGTATAGGTTTAATTGTTTTTCATACTAAATATTTGGTGAAAATTCCTAAATGCACCCATCTTTCCAAATGTTACATAACTTATTTTTTTACGGACAGATATTTTGTCATGTCAAACACGCCCATAATTAAAAGTTCACAAGTTACAGTCGAAAAAATCAAGTAAATAATTCAACTATAATTATATCATTTAATTGGTACTTTAACATAAATTATAACCACTAGGTACAATTATGTTACCCTGACATAAATAATGATAACAAAGTTGAGAGTAAGTACTTGCACTTATGTACTGAACATTTGTAGAAATCTATGTATTACTGCACCAATTAGTCCTGCCCACCTGCCGATAGATTTACACAAATCTATATACTAATAATAAAACTGAAGAGTTTGTTTGTTTGAACGCGCTAATCTCAGGAACTAACGTTACCGGTCGGATAAAAAAAAATTGTATTTGATAGCTCAATTCTTGAGGAAGGCTATAGGCTACGTCACGCTGAGCCTTAGGAGCCGAGCAAAAAGAAAAAAGTCAGGAAGAACGCTCAGCGAAAACGAAGTAATAGCGCGGGCGATGCGATGCGACGGGTGGGTTGGGGGAACAAGAAATTTCACACGGACGAAGTCGAGGGCAGAAGCTAGTAAATTGATATGTCTGTCTTGTCCCTCATTATAAATTAAAAGTACACACTTGACTTGCAGTAAATACATGATATGGCGGCCAATTTGTATGATTACCTACTTTTAAACAACCGAAAAACACGCCTCTATAAAGTATAGTCTTCATTTTTTGTTCGCTTCAATTTTATAGCGCTTACGACATTATAGTTAGGTACCGCAGATTTTTCATTGTTACGTGAACCAACGTTAACATAGACGGTTTTTTTTTGGATTTATTACTTTTTGGTGTTGTTAGACAACGCACCAACTTTAAAATTGTTATAATTTTGAGCTGGTTTCAGATAACCTTGATATACCAAAACCGTAAAGTAAAGTATTCAATAGTAGGTAGGTACATAACATATATAGGTACGAGATGATACGTGTAATATAGAGAACACACGTGTTACTCATAATTTAAATACTTTAGATGGACGCTTGCTGCAATTTCAACATGATAAACCAAATTATGTTAGCATTTTATCATTTTATTTAATTGCTAAAACAGATTTATGTAAGTGGGTCCTCAGATAACTTCGTATAGAAACACATACTTCTGTAAAGTAGGTATGTATTAACTCAAAACCCAGCTTGAAAAAAACATTAATAAAAATCATCTCTCAAAAAGTTTCAGTCAATTTAACCGTTTGATTCCTCAATTCGTCATTTGTTTACATTGGTGGGTATCACAAAAAAACCCGACAATAGTCACAGACTGCAAGCAGACAGACCAAAGACAACATTAAGATAATTCGTCACGCTTGTTATCTGTCATTTTCGTGTGTATCTGAGCATTGAGCAATCTTCGTGCGTCGGACAGCGGTCTAGGCCTACCGTAACTGTGTGCTAACAACTATGTACATAGTTATTGGATACTACAAACTAGACGTGGAGGTCGGAATAGTTCACACGGTCTTCTAGATGTGTCATAGAAACTTTTATTCTATGTGGTTACAGACTAATAAACCCTTTCTGCAGTTCTACCTCTGTGGTTGAACTAATGGTGGCAAACATAGAGCTGGTTTTATGTGATCTGATTTTCAGGACAGGCAACGCTTATTATAATTACATATTGGTAAGCTGAGCCTACAAGAAAAGAGACAACTAAAACCATCAAAATAGGTCAGGCAGTACTTTCGGAGTGCCAGTGGCAGTACATAAGTATTAGCTGTGCTGGAACCGAAGGCTGGAACTTAAGAATTCAAGTAAAGTCAAGTCATGAAGCCACTTTAAAACATTTTGCCTATTGAAATAGGTGAGATTCAAGGAACTTCTAATTAGCCAACATTGGTATATAAGTGTATTCTATTTCAAATCAATGACGAACAGTGTTGATTAGTTTTTTTTTTTTTTTCAATAAACAGCTTTCTATTTGCAAGCCAGTTCGAAATTTAAATAAAACCTTTGATAAGTTACATCCTTGGTTGCCACGTTTCGGAGTAAAAGATCGTTCTATTTTTAAATTACACGTCAGACTGTTAAGAGTATAGTATACCTACTATGTAATTTATTTGGCCGCTCGGCTAAACCACGACAGATATGGATTTTCATACAACTTTTGTCGGCCGCTGCTCGCATGTATTTGGCCAGTATAGCAGTTTCGATTTATCTCGAAGAAGGTTGTCAAAATAATGCTCAAATTTCCAAGCACGTTTGAGAAAATATTACCAAGTATGTACATTTTCCTTCGATCTGACAAAACTGCCTAGATTATTGTCAACTTTGATGTCGCTATTTTTCAGCGAGCTACCGCTGAATCTTACATTATTTTGCTGAAGGGATTAGGGGTACCTCAGTTATTGAATCTTTTATCATAAACCCTCTTACTTATAAACGTTGCATAAAGTTAAGAGACGTTTAAATGACAAAATTGTATAGGTATGATTGAACAGACGCTAATCGAAGTTATATTAAATAAGGGGCTAATCTGTTATAATAAATAAGGGGCTAATCTGTTGTCAATTAAAAATCTGGCTGTTTTGACCAGCGTTGAGGTAAACATGGTCAGCATAAAAAAAAAAATATGCTGTCAGGAACCGGGTGCTCACCTCTTAGATTGATTTATTAGCGCGGCAGCCACGCGTCCACGACACATGCCTACAAAAGCACACATGGTAAAATTTAACGATCATTATACAACGGCTCGGAACTGGTAACACATTCGAGTCACATCCAGCGTGTGTACATCGACGGGTCTCATGTACGTTGCCAGACGTGCACTTAGCATGTTCGGCCGGCCGAAACGTGATCTCGCAAATCGCAATGGTCTGTCTAGACGCCGCAGGCCGCCTGTCTGGCCTAGCCGTAGTCTGATGGCTCATACAAAGCCACCAATTACCAATCCAGTGGCCGACGCTAATGGCTATACCCGTATTGTTCATATTTCAATGTACGCCACGCGTCTGTGGAGTACAGTGTTAATTAATATGCTCCAACTTTTTCATGCGGTCAATGAACTATCGAATGATAAAGGTTTTGAATTCAATTTGTGGGTTAATTTAAGACACACCTTTGGTGTTATTGAGATGTACCTAATGGTGGTCAAGTGAAAATATGTTTTTCCTTACACATTTTTAGGGTTTTTGGTACTGCAGTAGTACATTCATTAGGTAAAGGTCGAGTTGAAAATTTAGCTTTTTTAAAAACTTATTATAATGATAATGACATAATAAGCTGAATTTTAAGTTAAATTAAGGGGAGATAAAGCCCTGATGACTCATTATCCTCATTGACTCTTATGGTAGCGAGATTTAAGTACTCGTATTTACTTAGTTTGAAAATAAAAAAAATTTAATCAATCAGATCAAGTTATTTAATTTACTTGTTTATCTACACAGGTAAATCTCGCGACAAGCTTTTATATCATATAAATTGTGTAATGACGTTATAAGTTAATAGTAAAAGTTTTAAAGGAAAAGTTTGTTTTATTCTTATAGCGCATTTAAATAAAAGCTTGTTTTTAAACAAGTTTTTTACTTTAATTTATTTTTTACTTTTTTTTTTATCGCTGGACAGGTTTCTCCGTCTGTTCATCTCATTCAACGCATCATTGTTGCAAGGCCCTTTGCCGGTTAATTTCGAACAGTTTAGCACTTCAATAAGGAGACCTTCTATACAACAGGGTTCGCCCCGGTGCCCTGAGGGGTACCTTCACGCCAACATGTTACACCCTGAATCTTGATGCCACTCAGTCCTCCACCTTGACTTGGGTGTTTGGAGGAATGCGCCACTTATTTCAGCTTGAAGCTTACTTGTGCCTTACAAAACACAGTTCCGGTTTTGATTTTTCAGTTATCCTTCTCCTAGACAGGTTGCAAATCAATGCCGTTGACGCCTATTTCGCCAAATTACACAAGTCAAAGTTAACCAACCGATGCTACAGACTCGAATAATTTGACCTCAATATCATAATCGAGGACTCCAAAAACCCCACAGTACATAAAAGACTTTCAGACTGATTGGAGCAACGGAGTTTAACTCGCATTCGTATTCTCAGCAAGTCCTTTTATTCCCACATTGTAAGAAAGCATAAAAAGCTTAGTCCGCCATCCATAGACTTATAAAAAAAGATGGACTCCGCGCCACGCATATCGAAAGTGAAGCACAGTAAGTATGCCGGGACCGTTTCTACAAACACGCCTCACGCTCACATTACATCATAGTATGTAGACCGGCCGCCATTACGTGCCACGACAGCGTCAATATTCAATCACGCACACATAGTTCGGTACGGTGCTTCACTTTCGATATGCGTGGCGCGGAGTCCATCTTTTTTTATAAGTCTATGCCGCCATCTTTAGAAGTTCGCCAAATTGGATTTAGAGTGACGTTACTTTATTTTCCGAGTTATTCTCAGCAAGCCCTTTCATTTAATACCCATATTGTAGGAGTGCATTAAAAATAACTAGTCCGTCATCTTGGGTGTTCCACCATGTTGGATTTAGAATGACGTCACACAGCTAACCATGCATTGTCATCCAAACTAAACGTGTATGCAAAATTTCAGCTTTATCGGTTGAAGATATCTGCTTCAAAATTGAGTTGCAAGGTTCCACCCGAACAAACATGTTACATTGCAAGTTAAATAAAAGCTTGTAAATGAGCGTAAACGTAGTAATGGTCTAATATTTTATTTTATTACTTATAAGAAGTACCTATAATAATGATTATTTCCGAAGGAATTCTTCACGTTACCTACATGTGGCTGGGAAAATCAGACCCTCATTATAAACTAACGACAAGTGAGTAAGTACATCATATTATTACCTATACAGTACAACTATGTAGTTAGAAGGCAATAATTAGATACTTGAAGATAATAACACGACGCACCATCCTCGCGCTGTAATAATAAACGAACAACTGTATGATTAACACTTTTTGTGAAGCGGCCGTCCACAATTTCCCAAGTCATTTATTTACAAAGTAATATGATCATTTGTTACGGCTACCGTGATACGCACAGTAATTCTAATACATTGTATAGAACGCGTCGTGTAAACACAGACGAGAGACCAGACGGTCATCAATCGAGATCGGAGAGAAAAACAGCCAATGCGGAGGCGGAGTAAAAAGTGGCGCAGACGCGGATGTGCGAGCGGGGAAAAAAGTGGTTGCATCGAGTGACTCGCGCGCACTGCAAGCGTACTGCCAGCGGCGACCGGCGGCGACCGGCGACCGGGCCGCACGCAAAAACCACAATAACTCACCATGCCCAATGAAACGTGAACTTTCCACCACACGTTCAAACCTCTCCAGCACGACCGTTGAGCTACTAAGAATTGCTAAGTACTTGCAAAAATCTGCAACAACCACGTATGGCAACAACACTATCGTACATGTACTCGTATATTTATTCAGCATTCGAAACGTAATTCAAAAATCAGAGCCGTAACTTACGCCTTTCGGTCACTTAAAATTCCATGTTTGTAGATAAACCGCACCGGGAATTTTAAAGTATTGTTATCTAAAAGCGGCTCATACCTATACGTTATCTAGTATCATAAAATAATAAATAGTAGGTAATGGTTGACCGGCTTGATAATTGGTGCTGCAGATAAATAGTTTATTGGAGCGGGCTGTCTATTGACTTGATAAGGTCGAAATTAAATTATGACCAGTTTCATAATCACGCCACCCTTATAAGGCTGTGCGGTATATACTGGGTGTTATCACAAGCTATAAGTTATGCGATACCAATAGCTACTCTATCAGCAGCTGATCCAGGTGTTGTAGCTATTTAATTGTAAATTTTGTATCGTTTCGTGTGCTTTAGATTAACTAAACGGCAGGAAAGTGTAATACCTTACCCTTTAATATTGCCTAAGGATAATAAAGAATGCCGATAAGTAAACGTTTAACAATCCCTTTTAAATGTTTGATAATATCCGGCACTGCGGTTTATTTGCTTGTTTTACGATGTGCAAAACTTAAGCAAACATTTTTAAACAGTTTAAATTTTGGGAACAAACAAGAGTAATATTTTGAAGACGCCATAATGCATACATCTTCGTCTGTTTTAGTTACTTGCTCGCTGCTGCCCTCGACTTCGGCCGCTTGGAATTCCACTATAGGTACCATACAACATGTCATATGGCACTCTGCAATAGTGTGCCTTTGTATCAGTGAAATAATTTTTGAAATTGTATTAAACTAAACCTTACAAAAAAAAAAAAATTTACCTACTCTTAAAATATACTTAATGGACTCAATGAAGCCTTTATTGTTAGAGGGAAGAAGAATTTAAAACATGTTTATTTGAAAGATAACGACGTTTAACGTGTTTATTTGGGATTTTATTACTCCGGTCGAAATAAAATCCCTTCATTCAAAAAATCATCTAGAAAGAAGCACAAAATATATCACTAAGCAATTACAAAAGTACTCAAGCTTACCTCATACTCGCGGTACAGCGCTCGCTACGCAAGCACTTGCGTAGACGCAGTAAAAACTTATAGTTTTTAGTCACCGGATCGATAATGGGATTATAATCGATTTTTTACCCACATCGTCGTTCTCGTCCGCCATAAAGGATTCAACTCCATCCATTTATGTACGACAATGATTAAAGAGAAATTATAATCAGAAATAAATTACTTCTTAAGTAAGATTTAATTCGATGTCCGCCGTTTACTGATGTACAGACGCCAGCACATCAAGCTACCCCAAACTGTCAAATTTTCCCAATCAACCTTGAACCTTACAGTGTAGCGATAAAGTTGAAAATCTATCAAAGAAATTTGACAGATTGTAGTAGGTTGATGTGCTGGCGTCATGTTATGGAATACCCATACTTACCGTGTCACTTTTTATTTTTTGGACGTAGATTATGGCAAAGAAGTTAGTTGCTATTTATAGAGTTAGGAATGTTTTTTTGATGATTTCTTTGGTACCTACGAAATATTGGATGCGGTGCAGAGGGTCTAAACTCCAAGTCCGTCAACGAAGATACGGCGAGCCCGTACGAAAGTAGTCCATCAAAATAAGCGACAAATTAAATTTTTCAAGCGGGCAAAATCACATCGCGGGTAGGGACAACTGTCAAATCGTTTGGGCTTTGAACTAATCTTAGGTCCGTAGGTGATACGCAAAAATGAAAAATGTAGTATGGTAATTGAGGTACGAGTAACAAGTTAGCCATCCCTCGAGTCACAGACAGACCACAGACAAAAAAGCTGGGCACACACAATCAACAGCTGCAAAAGCCAACCCGAATACACTGACAGATAGTCACAACGTAACTAGATCCTTGTAGCCTTCAGCAAAGAGGGTTTTTGCTGTGGGTACCTACTCTACTTTCGGTGCTGTCGCAAAGAATAGGTAAGCTTCTCAACAGGCGACTAAAGATTTATCTCAAGATAATCGGCAGAGTTCTTCTAGCTAATAATAATAGTAATCTTACAATCAATCCGTCAGCAAATCGTTGCGATTAGAGCAATTTTTGTGACTATCTACTTGCTATTTTTATGACTCAAAAACTTATAGACAAGTCCATAATGAGACACAGCCGTATTATATGAGTCCCGCACAAAACCTTCATTTCCATAAAATGTTGATTAATCACGTCCTCACCAAAAACGGCGACCAAAAGCAAACAAGCCAACGGTCCGGTATTGTCAAATAGTGATCAGCATCAGTCATCACACAAGGTCACCCAGGACATATGATAATCACTGACAATTAAGGTAGGTCGCAACTGCATGTGGGTCGTTCGCAAATAAAAACAAATCCTGTTAGTCTTTACAATAAGAACAAGATAAATAGTTGTCTACTGTCTACATCCGCTATTTGAAAAGATCTTGAGGATACGTCATCATTCGTTTTTTGGATGGTTTTTTAGGCATCTGCTGTTTTTTTGGCTCATTTGTAGTGGTCAGTTTATGTGATTGCTGGACTGAGTTTTAGAGGACTGCCACACTACTCGCTCGTGACAGAATCTTGAATGCATGTTAGCTTGGAAAACGACTTTGAATTTGCGAAAAAGGATGTCGTTGCTTATATAACATACAGGGTGGCGGGGACATCGACGTGCAATCTGTTACCAGGATTCAGTACATTCTTACATTCATTCAGTTGAATCCACCTGCGTTGAAACATTTAATCGGTAAACACCTGTTCCATAATTTTTTATGACCGCGTAGGTGTTGCTCGACCGGAGTTACCGACATAGCTTGCAGAGTACGCAAGCTAAAGTGGTGGCAGTGGGCTGGCCATGTTTGTCGAAGGACCGATGGCCAGTGCAGCAGACGAGTCCTGGATTGGAGACCGCCTATCTGAAAGCGTAGTGTGGGACGCCCCCCAGCTAAATGGACATATATACGACCTTAAAAAGGTGGCCCGGACAGACTGGATGCGGAAGGCGGAGGACAGAGTGTTGTGACGAAGCCAGGGCGACCCCTGTGTCCAGCAGTGGACTGCGATAGGCTGACTTGAATGATCTCGACGTAACTACACCCAGTTACTTTTCCATTCTTTTGATCATCAACACACCTATTTCCATTGCTTTTTATGTTCAATACTACTTACAAATTCTGTAATTTAATTATTGTGAGCATTATGTGCTGACCGTGTTACCCAATGGAAATTAAGTGTTAATAGAATGGTCCCAAGGTGACAAGCTGGCGTCCTGTTGACATCGTCACTTACACGTGCCTCGTTTACATTGACAGCACCGACATCTATAATCATACCTTTAGCTTTAACTAGTAGATTTTATAAATTAAAGCCACTTCTCGTATCCGTCTGTGTGACCGCGTGTTTCTTCTAAACTCCGCAACGGATTCTGAAGCGGTTTCACCATTATTAAGAGCATTTATTCCGGATTTATTTGTTATTTAGGTAAGTTTTATATGAATTACATATAAACCTGGAATTCATTAACTTACATATACTATAGACATCTCGATGTTTTGCCTAGTTGTCAAACCGTGCGAAGCAGGGGCGAATCGTTAGTTGCTCATAATTATTAACTTGTAAAAAAAACTGTAGAAAAAACTTAAATTACAATAGGTAAGTATTGTAGTACCATGACGGAGCGGTCGACATTTGTTCGAAAGACCATGTTGGGCCGAATTCGTAGATATTAAATTATCCACTTTTCGGTTTTGCTTGGTTGCTAAGTACTTCTACATGATGAGTTCATCACGACTATGCCCCGTGGCTCCTTCTACTTCTTAGCGTGTCGATAACATCGTGGTGAAAGGGTTAGCCAATCGACAGAAGGCGATTGCCCAGAGTGCGGCAGACGTAATAAAAGGTCGGAGGGTACGTCACTCGGGGAGGCTCCTTTCATGCATCCGTGGCTTCTTAAGCTCGATTCCTATAGACAAAAACGAATCGTTTTGCTTACCAATGGTGGCATTTTTTATTTCCAAACTGGGCATAGATATAAATAGATTCGTAAGGTTCGTACGAATCTATTTATATGCCCCTTTATAAGACATTGGAACTACCACGCATCGACGAAACAGCAGGCTGCTTGACGCCGGACTCCGGTGGGAGGGTTGGTCGCAAATCAGGCGGGACCCTACCACCGCAAGGGAAGAATTGTCCAATCAAATAAGGTGTTGGGTGTGACTGTCCAGCTCGGTTCAGTTGAGTAACTGGCGGAACAAACTGCGCTACACGAGGAGGCTTCTTCATGCATATAACTAGTATTCTTGTCACTAGCCAGGATGAAGAAGTTTTGTTTTAAATTAAACATCGAACTTAAAAAATACCTTACCATCCGGCTCAACGGGTCGTTACAGTTGAACTACAGTAGTTAGAAGCACGAAAACAGGTTGACAAGATCATTGAGAAGAGCTATTTATTTGCCAAGCGGTCGCAACATTGTTGCAATCGTTAAACCGACACCGAACCGTAGGTAAAAAACTGGGCTGGGAACTAAACGAAAGCGTTTTGTATCGTTAACTACTAGCTATTCGACAAACAACGTTGGCAGTTGACGATACAATTATGCCATGGTCAGTATTCCATCAATTAAGCAACAAGTCCGACTATTGAAGGCAGAAATCCAAAAATTTTAAGTCTGTTAAAAAGGCACAATATACGAAGATGAGTAGGACCATATGCAGGTGTATTTATTTATCGAATCCTAATGACTCAATTCCGTGACGTAATTGCGTAACACACTGACAGTAGGAATGGCTTTCATTTTGAGTGTTCCACAACATTCATTTAGCTATTTACTTAGTTGAACAGACAAATTTTTCGAACATGTGAAGCGATGGATCCTTAAAAACCTATCCTATTGGATATCCTTTAAAATTATTCAGACTGTGATTAGCGTGTTACGCAATTAGAGTGCCAGTCACCTTCGCCTAGACAAGTTACATACATAATAAGTATCCACCACGCGCAGTCGCCACGCAATCCGCAATATAGGTACTGGATGATTTTTTTTACCGTCTCGAAATTTGTACCCATGAATATGACCAACTTTCACTATGGGACCAACTCCGAAATCACGAAAAAAAAATCCGCTGTTTCAAACATTTTGGTCTAGTAGGTATTGAACTTTTGTATTGAACAGCTGATTTTATTCGTGATTTCAGAGTTGGTCCCATAGTGAAAGTTGTTCATATTCATGGGTAGAACAAACTGTAAAAATTTCGAGACCGTAAAAAAAATCACCCGGTTATAAAGTTTTCACAATGTAACGAAGAGTAAGTCAAAGTAAGTGCTGCCTTATTGCATAAAACGTATAATCAGCCTATAACGTTCCCACTAATTTTTATTTTTATTTTATTTTTATTTTATTTGTTAGGGACAAAAAACAGTTACATGCCAAGCTTAACTAAAGATTCTTAAATTAGCATAGTACTTAGAATACATTTAAATATAATCTATTCCATATTTATGTTAATACACATGTAACCCACAGCATTGTCCACGAATTCACAAAAAAAAGTTAAAAGAGAACAGACATACAGTACAGTGTGTATCATAAAATACTATTAAAAAGAAGAAGAAAAGAAAAAAATATATATATACTTAAGAATTTAGTAATTCTATTGCTCTCGCCCTGAAACTATGTTTAGAAAGAGTAAATATGTCAAGCTCCATAAAGTGAGTGTTGTATACATCAACGAGGCGACGAAGAGGCACGCGCACCCCGGCGTTAGTCCTGCACGAATTTGTGTGAAATAGTCGAGGCACACGTACCCCACGGAGCATGACAGATCTAGGTACTATATAATGTAGACTATTTGATAGAGGAATGCAGTCGAATCTATTATTACATATGCCATGAAGCATCATTACACCCAGAAGAAATCGTCTAGATTCCAAACTAAGAATATTATAACGCTTCAGCAATTGTTCATAGGAGACTTTACGACGATTACATTTATAAGTCATAGTACGTAAATACTTTTTCTGCACAGTTTCTAGCCTATCCTTGTACTTATCATATAGAGGATCCCAAATTTGGACAGCGTATTCTAATTGCGACCGAATTAAGGCTTTATATAGTATTAAGAATGTAGAGGGTCGCACAAAGTTACTTGAAGATCTCATTACGAGTCCATACATCTGAAAGGCTTTTTTCACTATATTATCAATATGAGTATCAAAATGCAGACTAGAATCAAGTGTAACACCCAAGTCACGGACAGATTGAACTTCATTAAGACTTATGTTATTTATTGAATAATTAAATTTAATCAGATTTTTATTTTTAGTAAAGGTGATAGTGTGACATTTCGGAAAGCTAAGAAAGAGTTTATTTTTGAGGCAGTATTCATAAAATCTGTCAAGGTCCTGTTGTAAATAACAGCAGTCACGATAATTTTTACAGGTGATATAAATTTTCATATCGTCTGCATACATCAAGAAATGTGAGTTGACAAAACAATGTTTAATGTCGTTAACAAACAATACAAACAAAAAAGGACCCAATACTGATCCCTGAGGAACACCGGATTTAACAACAATAGAGTCAGATTCATGCCCATTAATGACGATCTTTTGAGTCCTATTGAAAATATATGAAGCAAACCATCTGAGTAAGTTGCCACGTATACCATTAAAGGCAATTTTTTCCATAAGCAGGGTGTGATCCACCTTGTCAAAGGCCTTCTGAAAATCCGTGTAAACAGCGTCAACCTGTACCCGGCGGTCCATATTTTCAAAGAGATAGTTCACAAAGGTCATGAGGTTAGTGGTGGTAGAGCGATGTTTGACAAAACCATGTTGTTCGGGTATGATAATATGACGGATATGTTGGTATAGCGCACTATGCACTAGCCGTTCAAAAACCTTTGACAAAGTGGAAAGAATGGAAATGGGCCGATAATTCTCTACATTATTTTTGTCGCCACTCTTGTACACAGGGGTGATAGAGGCTCGCTTCCAAACTGCAGGGAAGACCCCTTCCTTCAAACATTTATTAAAAATTATATGTAAGGCAGAAGACACGTGGTCAGATGTACTTATGAAGAAGGAAGGTGGTATGCCATCGGGTCCAGCTCCTTTAGAAGAATCCAGTGACTTCAATGCTGTACATATTGATTCTTTTGGCAAGTAAATGTCAGAGATACATGGCGAATTGTCTTCGTAGCAATTAGACGGTTGCCATAGGTCTGGGTCAAAGGTAGAGGGTTCGTATACCGAACAAAAGAAAGTTGAAAACAGATTGCATATTTCCTTAGGGTCATCGGTAGAGAAATTTTTGTAAAACATATTAGCAGGGTACTTGGCTTTGCCTTTCTTGGAGGAGATGTACGACCAAAAATACTTAATAGATTTGGGAATACTGTCTTCAACTGATGTCATATATCTCTTATAACATTTAGCGGACTCACTATGAAATAATTTGCGATAATTTGAAAAATACACATAATCAGAGTGATTACCATATTTCTTCCACTTAATCCAAGCATATTGTTTAGTTTTAAATATTTTTATTAGAGAAGGTGAAAACCAGTTCGGAAATTTTGAGTTTTTAGTAGAAGTTCGAGGAATATGTGACCTGATGACCCCATATATAGTTTCATAAAAGAGTTTAACAGCCATCTCAGAAGAATGATGAGAGAGTAACTCTTCCCAATCTACATTGCCCAAGTCATGTTTAATGTAATCATAGTTTGCCTTGTGAAAGTTATACCTGCGAACCGGATGGCATTTCATCGGTTTGAAACGCATGTCTAGTTGAGTTAATATAGAAAAAGGGGGGTGGAGGTTATCAGGATTCACAAGGATATTGCAGGGCATCGTTTGTGGGTCCGCATTAGAGATTATCAAGTCTAGGACACGACCTAAACTATTTTTTGTGTGGTGAAATTGTAAACCATTTATTATATTTATAAAATTAAGTAATATACGTCCCATAGAGTCCGTGTGTCGCGCAATAGAATGGTTGCCTTGCTGCACCCAGTCGATCTCGGGCAGGTTATAGTCACCAAAGAAATGATATGTATTGCAATTGGGACTATTAGCTAAACCTTGCAGCATGTCTAAGTATTGCTCATATACTTCTGCGCGAGACGCTGGAGGTATATACACCACACCAATAATATGACGCGTGCGCTGCTGCGCGGCAGGCAATTGTACTAATACGTGTTCAATTTCAGAGTTGAACAATTGAGTTATCAATATTGTCGCCCGCAATTCACGAAGCACAGCAATTAGGACACCACCTCCATCTTTTTTATTCGTCGCGATACGGTCACGGTCACATCTAAAGACAACATATCGTTCATCAATAAATTCACTATCACGGATATCAGGAATAAGCCAAGTTTCGGTCAGAACGATGACATCATAAGAATTACTCAATATGTTCATATAAAGCGTTTGCAACTTTGTACGAGTACCTCTACAATTCTGGTAATAAAACGTAATGTTGTTAGTAGCCATAAGTAACAGTAAAATAATAAATATGTAGTATGTAAATCGTACCACCAAATATATAATACCTAAGCCCGTTGTCTACAATTACATGATAAGTAACGGATAAGCCAGAATTACAAATTAGTTTAAGTTTGCAGCAGTGTTTATACTTATTCAAGGTAGTATCCAATATTATACATAAAAGTTGAAATGGCACAAAAAGACTCAATCGCATGCAATATAGAAAGCCTAGAATAAAAAATGAGTTTTTTTTAAATATAATCATTGACAACCAGAGTGGTAAGCTAGTGGACAAGAGATAAATATTATAACATTTGAGACAGAGATACCTATTAAGACTTATAAACCCGTCAAATAAATTTATGGAAAGCAACAGCAAAAGGACATCAATATATGGACAAAACTTGATATATATATACAAACAAACTGTGTGAATATAGATATGGCTATGAATCTGGGTTTTCAGTACACTTCCTCTCACTGATAACAATCTTTTTAAGATCCTCTCCAGAACGTATAGCAATTGATGACAATCCATCCCGCTCTCGTACAAGAATTGTCCCATTCCTGACCCATACGTATTTAAAACCGATTTCAGTGGCAATCTTCCTAGCTTCACGAAATAATGCTTTATTATTTAGGGTTAAATGTTCATTAATGTAAACGCGTACCGAGGCACCAGAGATCCCCAACTGATCAGACTTTAGGCCCCTCTTTTGGCGATAGGCACTAAGAATGTTATCACGTACAATACGTGTTCTGCATTTGATAATAATATTTTTAGGTTTGCGATCGTGTTGTTGAGCGTGTGGTACTCTATGTATCGATGTGATGTCACTATGAGACACAGGTAAGTTAATAGCACAACTTAAGGAATCCACGATGGCGAACAAATTTTCATTTCTCTTTTCTGGTAAATTACAGATTTCAATGTTACATGAACGTGCCTGCTGCTCCAATGCCTCAATCTTAGCCTCCAGCGATGCCACAGCCTGTGCATTCACACCGTTAGTCGAGTCATTCAAGCGCTTAACATTCTCCCTATGTGCAACTTCCAGGCTTTCCAGACGAGACCTCATCTCCTCATAGTTCAAGTTAAAAAATTGAATTGACTTTTCAATCTCAGAATATGACTTCTGGATATTCAGATTTTGTAGTTTCAATTCAGAAACTTCCGCGACTATTTTGTTGAGGACAACGTCTTGGTCATTTTTCCATGATTGTAGCATATTCTTCAAATCTTCGAATCTGTCAGTCTCCGCGCCGTCGTCGTCACCCCTGAAGCGTTTCTTGCAATGCCGTGTCGTGATGCTATCCATTGCATCACTGATATTTAAATCAGGAACGGATGTGGCAGAGGACAAATCAGGCTCTGAATAAGTCTCAAGCAACGGGACGGCAGCTTTCGAAGGGGGTGTCCGCATAGCGCGCGGCATTGCTGATCTGCGTAATCACTATACAACACGAGTAAAAAATTAATGCAATTCCTTGCAGTCGATAGTACTTAGCGATTTCGGGCGCGTAGTCAGATGTTCACTTAGCCTAGCGCGCACACGCGCCGCCTCCGACGCTCCGGCGCCGCAGGTTCAAGCCCGGCAAAACGCAAAACTTTTTGTGTTTATTGAAATGAGTTTTTCAAATATATTTGAACACCCATTCAATGTAGGGGCCGACAAAAAAGTTCTGTCTCGCCTTAACTCCTCCCAGTGGGCGTAGACCACAGGCAATAACACCGCAGGAGCAACAAGGAATCGAAAACGGCAACAGCAACCAATCACAGCACTACAAATCACAAGAATGTTCAATTCACAGCGCGACGCGATACACGTCTGTTCGCTTCCAGTTAAAGAGCGTGTTTTGGAATGGAACATAGACTTCCTCTCTGTGAGGAGTGGATCCCAGTGCGGCTCGGTGGATGTCACATGTCTTCGAATTTTGTAGAACGAATTTTGTAAAAGGTTGTGCCGATTTCCTCGCGATGTTTTCCTTAGCCTTTTTGAGAGCAGTGGTGATATAAATTGCACAAATTAAAGAGCCTGTCTGAGTTGGAACTCCCGACCTACAACTCGTAAGTCGGAGCCGTTACCTCTGGCCACTGTCTTATTACGTTTACGAAATAATCTCGGTTCAATACTTAGCAAAGGAACATAAACTTTTAATGACAACCTTATCGCCAAGGGCTGCGAAAGTAACTTGCTCCACTTAAAAACTTCTCTCTCTAAATTTGTCAATTTTATTCCATATCTAAGATCTGTAAACGACCAGATAAACACGAGACTGTAGGTACCTATAATATAACTTAACTGATGTATACAAATTACTATAAGGTAGGTATATCCTGATGAAATTTATTTTTTTACCCGCTTACATAGACTTATAAAAAAAGATGGACTCCGCGCCAAGCATATTGAAAGTGAAGCACCGTACCGATCTATGTGTGCGTGATTTGAGGCATGTCCTAACCTGTGATAAGTTATTCCTTGACACTTTTTCTGGGATGTAGAATTCTTTTTACACCTTTTCACAACACAACACATTATTTATTCTATTACTTGACACAATTAGTACCTGCACGGACGCTGTCGCGTCACGTAACGGCGGCGGTCGGCATACTATGATGTAAATGTGAGCGTGAGGCGGCGTGTTAAAAAGATGTCTATGGTGTTTTGGTAGAATTTATGTCAATTCAAATATTACAATTAATTAATACCAAATAACCCCCGTAAATCTGAATAGCCCCGTTCTACGGTACGTAACAAGTTACACGAAATAGAAAAACCACATTTTTTCAACATAGCCCCTTAAGCGTGAAAACTAGTGTTGCAACGAATACTATATTCGGCCTTAGGCCGAATACCGAATATTCGATCAGTTGCGTTGCCGAATAACCGAATCGGCCTGATTCGAAAATTGGCGTACACACCGCATTATGACAAGAAGCTCTGATTGGCCCGCTGTCATATTACATTACTTATCTCCAACCGCACATCATTTTTAAATTAATTAAGTGATTCATTTTTAGTGTATAATTTAAATGTAGGATATCTGCAAAAGCTTTTTTTTTATTTGCAAATATGTAAGCACTTGGTTTATTTTGTTAGCGTTTATTTAGATAAGACTACACTACATAATAAGTAGTTAGTTTTAATTCGATCAGTTTCCTCAAGTTAGGTACCTGTTTTTGATCCTGAATGTGTATGTTACTTTCCATTGATCTATAAGAAACATAAAGCAAAAATTACGCTTTCTCGAAATAGCAATATACGAGTATGTTCAGCATTAATAAAAGTTACATGATTTTAATTTAGGAACTGTGTTTTTTTACACGTTTGCCCTAAAAAAAAGAAGTGTTATGTTTTCAGGGTTCATGTTTTACTTCTGTTTTTAGGTGTTCGGTATTCGGCCGAATTACAAAAATAGACGGAATACGCCGAATCCCGAATAGTAGGTAATCCAATATTTGTTGCAACGCAACTGTAGTGAACACACCGTGTTTCACTTTTTCTAACCTCGAACATTTTTTATCTAGGGTCGCAAAAAATTACAAGGCATGAAGGCATGTACCTACCTACTTACTTAGCTGCAAATATTTGAAAACACCACGTGACTTTAAGCGTATTTCGTAGCAAAAAATTTAAATCTCAATGCGGATTCAGAACAGCTCGATCTAGGTCTGCACACAACGTCCTTCATAGCAACAACAAAAAAGAAAAATATATAAGTACAAGCAGCTCCGTATTTGAAGTAGGTATGTATAATTCGTAACAAAGAGTGAATACGACACGCCTCTACTGTTGACGAAGACGTGAAAGAGATTGTGACGGACGAATCGGTCCGGTTGCAGCATAATAAAACATTAATTGCAACAGGTCACGAAAATAAGTTCCATTAATTTTCAACGCAATTATGTGATGTTCAGGAAACTTCCTATCGAAGGTCTTCTTCTATAAACGGACTGGACAGGTCCACTCACTGTACGCTGTTCTTTCCCCAAAAGACCAATCTACATGGTTTTCACATGATCTGACCAAAATGTCTGGACTTTAGAAGAGACTGTGACCTCTGAGTTTGTTTCTGCCTTTCTTTTCAGAGTAATCAGATAGGAAACTCCGATCTCATCTATTTTTTTAAATATGATTGACGTGTAAAAGTGTTTATACAAACCTACCTACATAAAGACATGAAATCTTTTATCATAAGATCCATCTAAGATGGGTTTCACAGACAATAAAAAATAATTCAAATAAAACGATTAAACAAAAATCCATAGCCTTATAAAAAAATATGGACTCCGCGCCACGCATAGCAAAAGTGAAGCACAGTAAGTATGCCGGGACCGCTTGTACAAACACGCCTCACGTCACATTTACATCATAGTATGCCGACCGGCCGCCATTACGTGACACGACAGCGTCAATCGTCAATCACGCACACATAGATCGGTACGGTGCTTCACCTTCGATATGCGTGGCGCGGAGTCCATCTTTTTTTATAAGTCTATGCAAAAATATTTATAATATTTTCTATGTTTATTGACAAATAAAGCAGCAATCTAATAGACAACTTCATAGCCAGTTTTTGCCACACTTTCCCAGCCTCAACCAGAGTGTGAACAAGTCTACTCCAATAAAACGGCTGTAAGTGGCTTCAAAGCCTTTCTTATACTCTCTACTCCAATTACTTAGTACAAGTAACAATTAAGGCTCGCTTAATCACGATGTTGTAATTCGTTATCACAAACACATGTGATCAATGGAGCTATTGAGACCGACACGCGATACCGTTTGCCCATTTGCACCACCGTTTCTTTGAAACCCAGCATCGTGGAAACGCTGTATTCAGCGCTTTATTTATAAATTTTCGTCATTTGTTTTGGCGGGGCTTACTTCCTAATTTACACATAATGTTATGACGATCACAGATGACGATTGTCTTATGATATCTTGTTATGAGAATTGTTTGGACCGTGTTGGGGTTGGGACAGATATCGGCACACGAGAATCTACTGCACCTTGTCGAAAACTGTGGTCATCTAAGTTGAGGACATACCTAATATTTAAACTAATGTAAAACTAGAGGAAAGATATTTTTCCCTCGTGATAACAAATATTTTCATCGGGGAAAAACTCTAGATCTAAGAGAAACATGCCCTGCATCAGGTTAAATTGTAGGTACACTTTACTTTGTCGATAATTTTTCATATTTACTTTTTCTTCTTTATGAGTAGCCATTTCTTTCCGAAGAAATAACTGCATTATATCTTTCAATGCTTCGTCAATTCCAAATAAGTAAAATCTAAGTTTTAGCTGACTAGGTTTTACAGTAAACATGGTGTCAGGCTTGTTTGCCGTCTCGTGTGTAGTCTAGACGCGATGACATAATGCTCGTCTGCATCGGTCAGCGTTGCATGCCCGCTACCACTGCTCTTATAAAAATAAAAAAATAATTTACTATGATTTATTCTTTTATCTAGATGAGTCCCCGTGCTTATAAATGTAAGGTTCATTTTTTAAAGATTTTTTTTAAACGTTTTGCAACAACTCAAAACTTTCAACCTGCAGGATTTTAGTTTATTATGAAAAATCTATAATATTTTAAAAGTTGAAATTAGAAGTAGCCAAATTGATTTCCGTAGGTTTCACTTACATAGGTACTTTCAAAGTGTTTACTTGGGCGCGTTATTATAGCGATCTTGTATAAAACAATGAATGCAGTAAAAATATTTTATAATTTTTAGTATAGAAACGACCACGCGTTTTCGAATTTGTTTTAAATCTAAGGTACCTTTTTAAATTTCTGTTAAATTTATTTTCAACGTTTTGCTACTCCCAAAACTCCAAACACCAGATTTTTTACTTATTGGCTTGTAGTTTTTCATAGCTATATAAGTTATACGCGAAGTTATATAAACACGTGTTGAAACGTAACAATGTCGTGATTTTCAATAAGACAAGAATTGGAGTCGAGTTAACTTATGAATAGTTTTCTCAAAGGATAAGTAACATAGTAATACAATCAAGCAACTCCCTATACTTAATAGAAATAACTCATTACAACTGTCTGGAAACTTACTAACTTTACAGGAATTGTCAGGACTCCTAATTATTTGAACAACGCATCGCCAAGTTACGCTTGTCTATGTCAACAACTAGATTGACTTGCAAAGTTGTCACATAATCAATCAAACTTTAATACTAACTTAGTCACTGTTAGTCGCTAAGGAAAATTCCTTGATCATAACGAGTACGGCGCATTTCACCAATGTAACTAAACGCGATCAGCACGTCATCTAAACAGCGTTCAAGAGCTGTCAGTGTCAATGGGGGTTGCCAACTTTTTATGTCATTTAAAGTATTATATTATGTATGCAAAATATTGTAAAACATTTTAAAAAAGTAACGGTGGAGTTTCTTGCGCATTCTTCTCCATACGAAAACTACCTTTTGCAAGGGGCGACTAGAATCAATTCTATTTCATTGTAATTTTTGACGTTCAAAAGTGCCTTTTATGTGCCTATTTGAAATAAATGCTTTGACTTCCATTTTTTTTTTTTGAAGACATTGCTTATTGAGATATAGTAGATGGTGAAAAAATATAGTAGGCATGTTTCGAAAATATTTTATTATTAAATGCATATTTTTTGCTACTTTGGGGTTCTTCAGGTTGCCTTCAGGGTTCTTGTTTTTTTTATAAATTTCTCATAACTAATAATATTTCGCCATTTTGTTTCGACATGAAAACAATAATACCTATACCTAGAAACAACTAAAAAAAAACTATATTTTTTGTATACAATGTGTCAGGTTAAACGAGGGACATACTTTAAATGATCAACTTTTAATATGGGGCGGATTCAAAAATATGAAAAAAAAAACAGCTGTTCCCTACTTACCTGTTGTCCAGTTATGCGAACATAAATGTATACAGCGGCTGGCTTTATTTTCTCGATTTCAGTGTTGGTCTCTTAGTAAAAGTTGTTCATTTTCCTGAACAACTACACTCCCTTAAAGTATGTCCCTCGTTTAACCTGACACACTGTATAGTATTTAGGCCTCTAATGTAGCAGGATACTGTATTATACAGGGTTATTGGAAAAACACCAACAACCTCTTAAGAGGTCATTGTACTCATCATTATGAACAAGTTTTACTATGGGACAAAACCTGAAATCGCGAAAAAAAATCAGCTGTTCCCTACATTTTGACGAGTTATACGAACATAAATGTAGGGAACAGCTGATATTTTCAGCTGAATCATCAAATCTTTTTTTTTTTCACGTCTGCGCTCGCTATCTAATTTAATTTGACCCTGTGTGTTCATCGCGTTTAGTTTCATTGGTGAAGTTCGCCTTTAGTACCTAAGATGGAAAGCTGAATCACGCAAGGCAATTTACCAAATCTGTTGTAAATTACTCGAAGAAAGTCGTCAGACACCACTTTCAAGGGAACAGTTACGCCTAACAATTACAGCAAGGATTTAAAGTAAACCAGACGCTTTATAACGCTAAATGACGTTTATATCGACAATTTAGCTGATTGAAACGCCGCTTGCGGCTGTTACCAGAGTCATTATATTGTTAAATGATTTATTTTATTAGCATTTTTATTGTCATAAGAATTAAACATAAATTCTCAGTCGAGGAAGGAGTGAAATCGTTGACTTGCTTGAAAAGCTGAAGTAAGACTTAAATGATCGTAAACGAAGATAGAGTAGGGATTACATAAGAGTATTTTGTTGGCAAAGCTCTGAGGGCAGCCGAAAAGTAAAAGACGCAGATTTTCAAAAAGAGCACCAGGTACGAAGTGTTTTTTTTGTGTTATACTTATTTACTTAAATGAAAATGGTTTTCCAAGCAACGACAAAATTACGCCAGTTCTAAATGGGTACAGACGCCAGCACATCAAGCTACCCGAAACTGTACAATTTTCCCAATCAACCTTGAACCTAATGCTTTAGCGATAAAGTTGAAAATCTATTATAGAAAGACAGATTGTAGTAGCTTGATGTGCTGGCGTCTGTAGGTACATACTTACCCGAAAAACGAAAAATAAAAACGATTCATAGAAAATGAAAACTGAATCATTATTAAATCTAAAATAACTAAAAAAAATAAAGTATCATATCGACTGTTCTACTTTTACCTTATGAGTCAATTTGAAGCAGTTCCGCTATAACTCATTTCCCGGAATTTTATAGAAATATTTGATAATTTACGACATTATCTGAGAAACTAGCCAAACTATTTGCCATGAGATTGCAACACGTAGACCTAATAGTATCCGTAGTAAATTAGTTCAGTACAAATTATATTTATTTGTACGTACTTAAAACATCATTTTTTTCCGCGCGTAATTTTTACATAGCTGATTAGGTACAAATTCAATAAAACCGCGTCCCATCGAGACATCGAGTGGCAATTTATTTCAATTAAACCATTTACAGTCACTTTTGAATTGTCAAGAAGTCGGTCAGTCAGAAACTAAGAAGCTAGTTGCATAATACAATGAACAACACTATTTTTTTAAAGCTCAGCTATTATTATTAAGAAAATCGTGTAGATCCTAGCATTACTCTATGCATTAAAAATTTAGTCTTATTGCCTTAAAATGAGACTTAATTTTCTTCGGCTCAATCGGCGGTCAGTATGGCAAAACACAAAGGTAATTAAAAAAAAACTTATATTAAAAAATTTACTGCAATCGATTCAGTAGTCAATTATGAACAAACTAATTTCAGGGCTTGCGTTTATTCTGTTACACCTTGTATAACCCATTTATGTATTTGTGTACCTTTTTTATTATAATTCAATAGTTTTACTTAATAGTTTTTTTTATCATTGTTCTTCTCAACCAAAGCACCTAAGCCATCTAATCTCTTCACCACCCGTGGTTGACTGGTAGAGAATGCCTAAGTTGTACCTTTTTGTGTGCGAAAAGTTTTAAAGAAATAAAGGACGCGATGTTGCGTTGTGTGTGTCATCAATATTAAATTAATTAAAACAGGAAACTGCATCTGAACGAGTAGCGGCTATATTTACAAACGGCATGCGCCAAAGGAAATGACCGTATTATAAATGATTTATCAAGAGCCACATATAATATATATATATCGCTCAGTTGAGCGAAGCCCATATATCAATCATCGGATAACGATCCACTTACATCTATACATTAAGCTTTAATTGATTAATTATAAAGCCTATAAACTGATATAAAATTAACTATAATTTGTACCTACTCGTCGTATACAGAAATGATAACATACGAGTATCCAGTGTCGTATACAGTGTTTTGTGGAACAACGGCAGGAGCCTTAATTCCAGGCTCCTGCAGACAGGCGCGACGCGAAAGTGCGACGCGACTGTAGTAGAACAATTTCCTTGAAACTTTATGGAAATTGTTCCACCAGAATCGCGTCGCACCGTCATGTCGCGCCTGTCTGCGGGGGCTTTAAGATATGATTTCTTATGCCGTTACCGTAATGGCTCGGCTTTATAACCTTCTGACGAGTCTACCTTACTTGTAGAACTCTGAAGTTAACTTTATTAGTAAAGTGTAACGTAACTTGATGATAGACAGCTATTTTTTACGGTATCGTTATATCAGGAAATTGTATCATGCACAAGCACATCCTATTTACTTTTCAAATGGGGCAAGTGGAGGTTCGATGCTTAAGTAGTTATTCCTTTCTCTAAATATAAATAAGCGGTATTTTTCGGCTATCCCTTTCGTGAAAGCCGAAAATTTAGTCACCTTGCCGAATTAGTAAGAGTTTTGGTGACTAATTTAGTTTCTTTCAAAATTCAGCGTAGAAGAAAAACCGATACGGAAAATGCTGTGCTCAACGCAGGAAATACGAGTGGCTTAGGTACACGTCACTAATTTGTCACTAAATATTTATTAAACTTAACGAATTCTGTCTTTAAATTACATAAACATGGATTCATAAGCTTATGATTGACAGGTAACGTTGACAACTCATTTAACAAGATGCTGCATATGCGCAGCTTTTCCTGGAGTTTACCAAAAATGTTTGCAAATCTAGAATTTTTGGCTGTATCTATGCTCCATGCTGCTATGCTCGTTTTGGAATAGAATGGTGAATCACCATGGAACGTCTAGAATATGAAACGAATTCTACATATGACTGGGATGTATCCCAAACTTTATCTAAGCGTATTTGAAGATGTGTCTCATTTCTCAAGATGAGCACTGGACGAGGTCAAAATGATTTTTAAAGAAAGTTATTTCGAGATTTCGTTTTAATAAACAATTATTTCAGAAGTGGTCTTAATCTTTAGTTGTCTTAGCGGTAAACCAACCAAGAAGTACCTACCCTTGATTAACCCTTGAAACTGCGATGGGTTCATGAACCACTGCGAAACAATAAAGAGTATTTACAGACTTGAGTGTTTTTTCAGCAGCCTAAACTTTACCACTTAATCAGTCTCTGTTTTGACAGGTTCAAGACATGTTTTTATTATGAAGAGCTTTCAAAACATGCAGTAGAGGACCTCCCTGACCTCTACCGATGACTTAGATGTTCACACCAATCGAAACTCGATGGCATCTCGCCGCGGTGAGATCGTATAGCTTGCGATACACAGTTGTCGTGTGAACACGAATTAACGGTACTATACCGGTATTGTGCCCGTAAATATAGTGTACATTCAGAAATAGCCGTTGCCACAGCGAGGTAAACAAGTGTATGTAAAGTTGCCGATTCGACCAAATTCTTGGCATCGCTCGCCTGGCCGCATATTTGTTCGGCTTAAGTCCCGCGGTATTTGTTAATGGTCGTTAGTTGGTGGTGAATGGGGCCCGAGTCACCCAAGTGCCCGACCTTACGTACGGAACTAATGTCCCTAACTTTCATACCTTCGGAGCGTGCGTTCCGATCGAGTGTTCGATGCCGATGTCTGATGGGCTGCCAAATGTCAGCTCAATTAGTGAGGGGTTTAAGTTTGTTGATTTTGGCGGTGCTGCATCGTTGTGAATGTCACGTCTTGGTCTAAAAATAGGTAGTTTCGTAATATGTATATATAGAAGCATATACGTTCCACTATCTAGGTACACATTGCGTGATATTTGCCGTAAGATTTCAGGAAAACGTGAGTGGAAAATTTAAACTAAATAATGATTACTTAAGTAAGAAATTATACAGGGTGACAGGGACGCGAAAACTGTTCATAGATTCAGTACACACGGCTACACATCAAGCTATACATAACCAGTATAAGCTGACTTCTGATTGTAAGAAAAACCTATGCAATGCGAGGTCAGCTAAAACTGGAAATATATAGCTTGATGTGTAGCCATGTGTACATGATTTTACATCATTCCCTAGCGTAGAAATTCGTTATGCGGATGATAGACGATTTTTTTTTTTTTTTTCAAATAATCTGCTGTTCTATACAAAACTGCAACAGGTACCTACGCGGTCAAAATGTGATGAACAGCATTTTTTTTTTACTAACCAATGAAAGTTTTTACGCAGGAGGGTTCCGCAGAATCATATAGCTACTGAATGGTTTCAGTTGTGGTTCGTTTCAGTTTACGCGTCGATGTATGTCACCCTGTTTACTAAACCTACCGTCTTAAAGCTTATGTCGTCGGGTAGGTGACGAAAGCAGCAAAATTGCAATTTTGCACCAGTGCACTCTTGGCCCTGGTCCACTTCCATTGAATTTACCAAAATATTCTGATTGGGATATCACACCAATCAAAAGTTTATATGAGGGGAACCTATTTGTGTTTGAAAAGTTAAAAAAATATTAAGTAAGTATTTTCTTATAAAGGGTCAAATTAAAATAGCTAGCGAAACTCCACAGACGCGATGGGTATCGATAAAAAAAAATCTGTTGTTCTCAACGCTGGTACAAGTAACCACAATACTCGAGGTCTTACACCTATCTAAAAAAAACAAATATTTTTATTTTATCGTGTTTTGTTATCGATACCCATCACGTCTGCAGCATTTCGCTAGCTAATTTAATTTAGACCGTGTATATTTACACTCGCCTGCGAACACTTAAACAGCGTCATACTAGTTCATACAGTTAGTTGTAACACTTGTAACAAATAGTTAAATAATCTAAGTAGTTTTGTGCCAAGTGTAATATCAGGCTATAAAGTTGTAAGGTATTAATACCCCTAGATATAAACCTTCGTAGGTACTGGAGTGGAGTTAAGTATTTCTTACGTAGGTCATGCTACTGTTTTTAAATATTATATTTAATTAATAGGAACACATAAGCATTTATAGGGAAGGGACAGTGGGCTGCATCAATTGGGTACCCCCCTTGAAAGCATTTAGCAACTGGGGTAGGGCCAATTGATGCAGCCCACCGTACCTACTATACGCCCGGCTTCGCACTCGTACGACTTACAGCAAGATTTTAATATTGTACAGTGTGGCGGACATCGACATACTCATTTTCATTGCGCATGTTCAGTTATTTTCACATCGACTATGAAAATGCTGCTTCCCGACTTCCCGAAGGATTTCAATGAATGTAAAATATGTGTACTAAAATAATATACAATAACAGCGCAACAACGCGTACACAACTACTGCAAAATTAATAATAGATAATAATAATAAGGTTCCTCTCTCTAGAACCCTGACCACCGGTAGCTTGGACCCTGTTCCCGATACCGGTGGGCTATTTTTTTATATTCTAATATTTAGAAATATAATTTATATGTATATATCGATGAAATAAAGTAAATAATAATAATAATATTATTGAGTGTGCAAGTCACCCCCTGCCATTTTATCCGTGTATATATAAAACATTGATCAGGCAGGGGTAATAGTTCTTCCATAGTTCTTGGTAACCAGTCCACTTTAGCCACCCAAACCCATAGTCCAACTTTATATTTTCCATATCCTGCAATAGTCCTACACCAACCGGGGGTTGTCCTTGGGTGCACTTGCATAGTGCGAACAGGGATAATCGTCGGTTGGTGCCTCATTTCATTGAAAACTTCCAACGGGCCTCTGCGAGTTGGCTTCGGCCCCTCGTACGCCTTTCAAAGGACCGGGACCCCATGGTCCCGAGATATGTTAAAAGTATAAATAAAAATAATAATAAAATCTTTATTATCCAGTTTAACAATTTATATTTACTTGATTTATATTTCATATTGTCTTATAAATTGTAGGTCTATATGTAGATTCACAGTTATAAACCTCTGACACCTAAGCTAAGATTGAATTGTGTTATGGGTGTCAGGGCTCTCAAGTTAATATCAGGTAGACAAATATAAGTTAAATTATTTTAATAATATACAACAATTTTAGATCATACATTGCAACATGAAATTACAAGCTATATTTAGGTAGGAATAGGTAAAAGATAAAAGAAAAAAAAGGCTAAAAGATGAATGATAATTATAAACAGGGCTATTTTAAATTGGCTAGCTAAACTCCACAAACGCGATGGGTATCTATCAATATCTAAACATGATACTTAAAATAAATAATAAATTGATTCGATTTTTTTTTTTTTGTTGGTTCATCGACAGTGATAAAAATTATAATATGACTTTTATTTTCTGTAAAAAAATCATTTACACGTCAATCATATTTTTTTAAACTAGATGAGGTCTTTGTTTCCTATCTGACTATTCTGAGAAGAAAGGCCGAAACAAACTCAGAGGTCTAGTTAGATACTGTACGAGTAGTCAATTGAAATATCAGTATTAAAAATCTGTTTTTTTTTTTTTGTGTAAACTTCACTGACGTAGTGAGTATATCGATATTTAAATACTATAAAACATAAGGAACCAGTTTTTCTCAACTAATACTTCACTAAAAGCGACCGTTGGTGTCCCAATAAAAAAACATTGAATCTTTTTAACCCTTCGTATTCCGGAACGTAGATCTACGCGAGACACAATGGCTTTTTAATTGTGTCTGTAATTACGACATTCAACCGGTTAATTTTTGATTTTATCTTGTTTAGATATCGATACAAATCGCGTCTGCGGAGTTAAGCTGAGCAATTTAAAATAATCCTATATAGGTACATACCTACCTACATCAACAGTTTTCACCTGCCTGGCTTTGTTAAATAAATAATACATAATTAAATTATTTATTGAGATAGGACTATACAGTGTGTACCTAACAATAAAATTTTATAAAAAGTTGAGCTAGTCAACGTCATGTTTCAGGAAAGAGCTTCTTCCAAGTTGCGCTACAATAGATTAAATCTACCCTAGGTGTGTGCCTCCTTCAGGAAGACAATTAATCTGTTTTTCGAAAAATGTGTTCGATAAAGCGTAAGAAGAAACATTATTCATCATCAAGGACACAACGAGTCATCACTGCGTAAACGCTAAATTAAATTCATTTATTTCAGACTAATTTATTTGTCCGTACTTGTTAATAACAAAGGTCTTAAAACTATGTTAGTCAATGCTAAAGTCATCATCATCTGCCTAGCCTTTTCCCAACTATGTTGGGGTCGGCCCCCAGTCTAACCGAATGCAGCTGAATACTAGTATTCCATGGAGCGACTGCCTATCTGACCCCCACAATCCAGTTACTAGGTAATACGATAACCCTTGTTAAGACTGGTTGCCAGACTTTCTGGCTTCTGACGAACCGTAACGACTGTCAAAGATCCACGAATGACAGCCGGTACCAACGGCTTAACGTACTTTCCGAGGCAAGTAAATGTCAATGCTAATCAGCCTTTAAGTAATGTTTCCACTGCTGGGACACAGGCCCCCTTTCTTCGGAGGGCTATAATCGTGGGCTTATAACCTACCACACATGTCTTCTGGGCTTATAACCTACCACACATGTCTTCTGGGCTTATAACCTACCACACATGTCTTCGAATTTTTGGTTCCGGTACATGCCGGTTTCCTCGCGATGTTTACCTTTACCGTTTGGAGAGCAGCATAATTATAATATATACGAAACTATGAATGAGTTGAGTATTCGTCACTTGAAATGCAATGACACGCTGATGACGATGTCAACATTCTCATTTCCCATTCAAATCAACATTATTTTCCAACTATCCGGATTCAAACAGGGATCCGGCCGTCGAACAGGAGCTGTGATTAAACATGATGGAAATAGAGCGACCGACAGACAGACGCGACTCTGATTATAAACACACCGATTGCTCAACAAGTGTACTAAGCGCCCAGATTAGGGATGTGCGTACCGGGTTTAAGTATGTACTATCAAGCGTACGTACATGTGATAGTACATGTGAACAGTTTTACTTTGAAAGCGCTTTTATTTTGTATCATTAAGGTGCTAACAATAGCGAAATTCTAAACATAGGCCTGTAAAAAAAACATGTTTTACCATAGTTTGTAGCAGTGATAGCCCTACCATAGTTTGTGGCAGCGGAAAGATATGTTAACCTTGAACATGCCTATTTCTAAGTAATGGGTTACTTCCAAAGCATGTTTTTGAAAAACAAAACTCTATACAGATGAACAGTAAACTAATCTCTCACCTGACTTTCAATCCAAATTATCTGGTAAAATATCTTGGTAAAATTCATAAGAATAACGTATCATTTTTTAATCCAGAACTTGGTTGTTTTTTATACTCGATTATAAAATGATAATTACTTCATATTTAGCAATTAATTACAAGCGTTATGTCATTCAATCAAATCAAAAGTCATTTATTCAAACTAGGCTGAGATTCAGCACTTCTTGAACGTCTAAATTACATAAGACAGTCCCCCAAAACGCCCTTCACGTCGGCTTTTGTCAGCGTCGTAAGAGGGTTTTCATAGTTCTTTCACTGTTGCTAACGTGCGGTTGATGGTACTCGTGAGTACCTGTGCCATAATGTGCGATAATCTTGTTTATTTACAGACGGTCAGCGTCCAGGATGTGGTGTGAAAGCGTGTAATACAAATTAGGCCACTAATGTGCATCTAGATGTAGGTTTGTATTTTGCTTGTTTACAGCTACCGGGTAATTTCCAGATTAGGATCAAAGGTGGAAGAAAATCATGGACTCAGGGCGAATTTCACCAATGGAATTGAACGCGATCAACACATCTTTAGGCCGCGTTTAATAGCTGTCATGTTATCATTGTTGAGGAATATTGACACTGACAGCACTTGTACGTGGTTTAGTTAAGCTGGGCGTGGTCAGTATCATTGGTGAAATTCGCTGACAACTTAACGTTACTTTTCTCAGAGAATATTTACATATTCAATTGCGCCCGCGTTGATTTTGGAAACTTGGGTTTTAATTGTTTTTTGCGCTGAACCCTAATCATTTTTCTAAAATAAAGGTAAAGTTACTCCTTCTACCTAATATCAGCTATCTGCCAATGAAATTCCTGTCAAAATCGGTTCAGCCGTTTCGGAGATTAGCCGGAACAAACAGACTGACAGTTTTTTTTTTATAAGTACCGTATATACTTTCATGTGTGTATAATAATTATGTACTTAACTTGTTGGTGTTGTTCATATTTCATTAAGAAGTGTTTTAAAGTAGGCCTATAAATCAGTTACGAGTAACTGAAATTAGGTTAGAGGCACAATCTCAGATATTTCATTGATCTTAATGATACTATTGAAAAGCACTTAACCTGACCGAATCCAATAGATCTTAAAGTCTATAACTCTCTCACATCAAACAGTTTTATGATGAAGCAAACGAGAGGTCGTCTGCCATGCTGTCATGTTTATAGTGCAATTTCCGTCGTAAAGCCATTAGTGTAAATTTACGAAATATTCGCGCTGCCCCAACTAAACTCATCTCGGTATTCAGGGCAAAACAAACAGACATGCAAATAACTTGCACATAGCAAGTTATTTGCATGTCTGTCATACAAGTAACACATTTAAAATTAACAACTTAACTCACAAACTCACAACATCATCATCAAAATTAACATCACGATAAAAATTTTCAATGGCAACTCATTAAGAATTTAAGATTAGAAATAGAAATCATTTAAAAATTATAACCGAAATAAAACGAAAATAACGTAAATAAACGTTAATAACGTTGTTAATGTTAATAGTGCTAGTCAAACGTTTGGAGTTGTAGCGTAAACTGAAACTTTATTGTGTAGGATTTAAAGCTATTTTTCCATAAACTCATATTTGTATGAGAATTGTCAAAGAATGAGAATTGTCATCCAACGTGGCAACGCTGCTAGCCTTTTGGCACTTTTTCCACTGACAGCGATGCGGAAGAATTTTGGTGCCCAATGAGCTCTACTTACCTTTTTTTTTCTGTGCTTTATATAGTAGGTAAGTATTAAGTTTACAATAGAATAGAATATGCTAATTTGCATAGAATGTAGTTATAGAGGCGAGAAGGTACAATAAAGTGGTCTTTAGTTTTGGCGGTCAGTAAAAGTATTAAGAACAAACAACAAATAGAAACGAAAACCAACACAAATAATAAGTAATTTCATAAATTATACATTCGTGTTTCGTTTCATGTACATTCGATGTATTATTTGCGAAATTAACGGAACGAAAAACATGATTGAGGATCACACAGACGGAAATGTGAAGTCTGTCATTTGTGCAATTACAGGCAGCTTGGCAGCCTTGCTCAGATCAGACATAACGGTTTCCACCATCTACACAGGAAATGTTAAATTAAAAAAGTACATTAATGAATTTACATTTCGGCAGTTCTTTTTGTCAACCGTTTTCTTGGTGTCCCGCAATTGTAGTTTTATTTTGAGGCACTTTAACTTTTTTTCTTTACAGCCACTTTTCCAATATCTATTAGGTACCAGATATGTCATTACATTATATATGAATCTGTGTTCTAGGTAACCTACTATAATTTATTTGGATCGTCAATAATGCAAACACTGCAAGAGTTTATTAACAGTACCTACTGTATTAATTGCAAAAATAAAAATAAAACAGCAATATGAACAGCAATATGAAAGAATGACAAGATAAAATGGGGTTGGTATCATTTTATTTGTGTAAGTAGCTTTGTACTTTTGCACAAACACTTTTACACGTCAATCATATTTTTTTAAACTAGATGAGGTCAGTGTTTCCTATCTGACTATTCTGAGAAGAATGGCCGATAAAAAACTCAGATGTCACAGTCTCTTTTAAAGTCCAGACACAATCGTGGTCAGATGTATAAAAGACCTTTGTACATTCCATACTTAATTTGGAAGCTAATGACAGCATGAAATAGCATAGCAGCAGCACAAAGATATTATATGCTGGAAAATTCCGGAAAATTGTCCCTGGCCTGGCTTAACAGAATGGTGGTAGCAGAGTGGTGGCCCAGTGGTATCGCCCTGACTTACGAGTTCTAGGTCGTGAGTTCGTACCCAGGCTTTACTTAACTGCTCTCAAAAAGGTGAAGGAAAACATCTTTGAATTTGCAACAAATTCTAATGATTCAATAGTATTTTCCGTATGTACAAATTATGGTTATTAAAAGAAAATACTGGTATTTCCCTTTTCTTGTTTGTTTTTAGTATATCTGGCCTGTTTAGGTATGATATTATTATAGGTAATGATGTTATGATGAAGAACGTTCTGTTTCTTTTGTGGAAATAATCGAGATTTTTTTTTTTTGTGAAATTATTTATATTAATTATCGACAGTTATAGGGTATAGTGGAGTGTCGTTTAATTTTCCATAGAAAAGGGGAAAGTTTTCATAGAGTAGAATAGAATACAATATAGTTATTTGCATTAAAACGTGGTGCAATAATGGTCTCAATAACAGGGTTATGATCAACATGTCTCGCCATGGACTGGCATACAAATATTTCAAAGAACACAAGTTATAATTATGCACCTGGCATCAATAATATATAACATTATAACAGTGTAGTTATACAGTCATTATACCTACTATTTAAATTAAATTTTTTACAATGTTTATGTTTTCATTGGGTAACTAGGTAATAATAATTGAGAATGCTCATGCCTTCGCTGTCAGAGAAGAGGCATTTGCCCTGAAGTGGGACAATATGGGCTGATGTTGATTATTAATAGGAGTTAAGTAACAGCAGTAAATAATTAAACGTTTATATGTATTTTTTTTCACTGAACAGAAGGCTTATACTTAAAAACTTATTCTTAAAAACGTTCAAAATCTAGTCGCAATCTCATCTCAGCGACAAAAAAAAATTTAAAAACTTGTAAAAAATGTAGGGCAATTAGAGGTATTTTTGACAGCTTGAGACTGAGATCAGACTGTGAACGTTCTTAAAATTACGGGAATTGCCCCTCAGATAACTGTGCTGCTGAGGAGTTTGATGCGCCACAATTTTTTTCTTTTTAGGAAGTGGCGAAGGGCGTTTCGGGGGACTGTCTTATCTTGACGTTAAAAAAGTGCTGATTCTCAGCCTAATTTGAATAAATGACTTTTGATTTTGATTTTTATGGTAAACAAGTTGACAAAACACCATAGAGAATCGTAGACACAACATTATGTGTAAAAAGACGTGATGTTATATACTATTGTGTGTACAACTTAAATTCTTTCAGTGGTAAATTTAATTTCCTGTGGACATCCACCACTTTTTTTAATAGTTCCGTAGTCAACATAATTGAATTGTCTTTACGTAATAAACAGTCGAATGCAGACTAACCGTGAGACTAATCTCTGAATCTATAACAAGAAACCTTTTTGCATAATCATGACTCACTCTTGACTGTTACTAATAGGTCGTTTGTTTTCATATGTTTCTTTATTTTTTCCGAGAACAACACATTAATAAGGACATTTGTCTGCAGACTCGATGTATCGAAGTCAGTGCCTTTTTTTCCTAGAGAAAAAATGACTTTAACTTGGAAAAGGACACGAGGATCACGAGTCACTGTGTTTGTGACCATTTAATTTGACATAAATTAATGGTACCTACCTCTGCACGGTACCTTAAGTATTGTACTCTCAATAACCAATATAACATAAGTGTGTATAGTGTAGATAAATGCCTCAACAAATAAACATTCGATTCTCTCCGTCGTCCGATGGCGGACTACCGAGAGGACGTCTTAAATCCGATGGCACCGTTTAATGTAAGTCTTGTAATCACGAGACGTAGATTATATCCTGTCGCCGCGGTACATGCTCGCAGGTACCCACTGGTACACACTGCACGCCCAGACCCGCAATCAAGGCGGATTTCTTGAACCATTACCACTAATAATCGGACCGGCTACTGTGCGTTTTCAAAATCATTAGCCACAGAAATAAACAACAAAATGTTTCAAGAATTCGCGTTTTATCTTAATCTCCATACAATTATTATAATTACAATTAACTAACCACATCTCAAGCATACGTAAACACAACATTATGATAAATGGATGTACATTAAAGCAGTAATAGAACAGCAATAGACGAAGTATTTTGTGTTACAAGACAAACTTGTTTTTTTAAGAATGTAACGTAATAAGCGCCCTTGAAAAGACTTCAACGCTTAACCGACATGAAGTTCATTGATCCAATGCTATTATCGAGCATGCTTTAATCAGATTAACATCAATACAACTATGTGACTCGTTATTAAGTATGTCATATACAAATTATTTAAATTTTTATCAGAATTCAAGTTCGATGATGTTTCATTATCGGATGTTTTGGCGGGAAAGTTTGTTGAAGAGGAGTGTCGATAGAGATAGTGTAACGAGATGATAAGAGAGGGTCACAGTATGACAGTGTGTTCGGTGCGGGTGGTGCGTGCGGCGGCGCGGCGCGGTGCTGGCGCGGCCGGTCGGCAGGCGGAAGGCCGGGCGCGTGGCGCGGGTCGTCGACACTCCACCACTCGCTGCACTTGCACCGTCGCGTATGGCGCGCTGACGGCCGCGTCTCGTTCAGTCCGCGCCGGCTCTCAGGGGTACGTGGTCGCACGCGACGCCGGGAGGTGCAGCGGTGACTAGTTGCGGCACGTGTGCGCGGCGCCGGTGGCTCGCCCGCGCGCTGCCGCCACACCGCACGCGCCGGCATGCGCCGCTAGCCCGAGCATGCGGCTGCCCTTGCTGCCGCTGCTCGTGCTGCCGCTCGTGCTCGCGCGCCCGGCAGCAGGTGAGCAATATCCTTTATATTCTTACAAATTCTCCACACATCGCCAGTGAAGTTTGCACAAGTTTTTCCCGGTAAAATGGCTTTCATGAACTTTACAACGTCGCGTCTGTAACACTGCACACTGCTGCTGTGAAAAAGTTGTAAAAGTTTTCAACTTTGACTCGGTTTCGGAAAATTGTAAAACCCCGGTAAAATTTTGCACTTGATATTATTAAAAAGCATTAAATATTACACGCTCGTATAACAGTCTTCAGGAAAAAGTTTTTTTCAGTTCTATGAAATCGTAATCCTCGATAGAATTTAAATTACTCTATCGCATTTGACACATTCTATCCGTGTAAAGTTTCTTACAAAAGTTTACCTAACTTTCTTCCTCTCCGGGAAATTACAATTCGTGAACTTTCAGCGTCCGTCGTACTTATTTATAAGATTACTTGGCAAAGTTTTCGTTTACTCACTAGCTATATGTGGGTATGTAATTATTTTTCTTTTATTTCTGTCTTTTTCTTTAAATAATTACTTGGCAAACTCTGCATGTGATAATTGTTTTACTTTATTCCAAAAAAGATTTTTTATTTTTATTTATAAAGGATGTAGTCATAAATGAGAACTGTGGTGATTTATTAATTATGTAGGTACATAATAATTATGTCAGTTAGATATTTGAGTTGTTGGATTGGGTATAATGAATAGCGGTGCAATAATCAGGACATGTGATAAGTCTGACGGACCGGTGCGACGGCTTCCGCGCGATGTTACGCGAGACGAACCGTTTTAAACGCACCAACCTATATTAAAACGCTTATTAATTGTTACGCTGTTTATTAACCAAATGTCTAGTGTCTAGAGACGTTTAGATTCATTACTAATTTCGTCGAATTTTTTTATTGGGAAATATTTTTTTTTAAAGTAGATACTTTTTCTAAAAAACATTTCTGTTCAATTAATTTAGCGGTTTAATTGAAATCAGAGCTAGTTATTCCCTATTCATGATATTCTATATTCCTTGTGGACAGTTTTCACGAAGATTTTGGAATAAAAGTATAAAGTTGGAGTCGAAGATAATTCCGAAATCATTTGTATCTCTACTCGATCCCATTGTCCATGTCTACTAGAAGATTTGTGATTTCAAACAATTTTTACGAAAATCAACAATTATTTGCCAATGAATTATTTTAAACAGAATTCTTGATAAAAAAAAAATATTCGTATCCTGTTGGGTGTTTTTTTACTTACAAGTTTCTTGGAAACTTTCTTTAAGCATTGAGGAAAAAACATTCGTAACATCAACATCGCTTTTTTACGTACCTATATGAATAATATATTATTATTAGTGGTTTAAAATGTATACGAATGTTCGTCTCAATAATCATACCAAGATTATATTTCATTATTTCAGGGAAATCACTGAGTTTATTAATAATGGGTAGTTAAACATGGCTTTAATATTAAACCTATCCAAAATCATAACTGAAAATAATGATAATTTAAAAATACTGTGGGTAAGTACTGTTAAAAGTACTTCAATAATTATGAATTTAACAGACTACTTAAATTAATTGTATGGAAAAGCCGCGTTCTTAAAGAAAATATCAAATGTTTATCATGTGATATTTTCTTGTAACGCTAGAGTTGCTTTCGAGAATCAATGAAAAACATTTTACAGAATCGGTACCTACCCTACGACTTTGATACCTACTGAAAAAGCACATAGGTAGGTACTTACAACAAAATTAGGTTCTTAAAAATTGCGCATATGTTTACGTATTCTTAGGAGGTATTCTGTATAAGTCTCACCGTGACAACCTAGGTGAAGTGAGCTATCAAGAGTGTCAATCCCCTTGTATCAGGTGGAATGACAGCTCACTTCACGCTCACTTCACCTAAATTTTCACGGTGAGATTTTTACAGAATAGATCGGCTGATCGATAGGATAGATAGATAAACTATTTATTTGGCGCACACAAAAGACCAGCACAACACACAAAAGTAGATACAATTAGATGATAACCAATTACCTACATGAATATAATATGAAAACAAGGTGCCGATATAAAAACAAAAAGTAAAACATACATATCGAAGTAAAAGTGACACTAAGACGAATACTTAAAATCAAATTGATAACGAAAAATACACAGTGCGGTGTGCGTCTTAAGGTTGCACCAAATATGAGTCCAGCTCAGCATGTATCAGGCAAATATACCTGGCGCTGATATTCTGCTGGATCCCTGCAGTGACACACGTCACACGGACGACGGACGTTGAGCAGACGAGATAAATTGGTGTTGTGACAGTCTTAGGTATGTGCAGAATGAAGTAATGTAAGTATACCCGACACTAGAAAAAGGGTATCTTTCAGAAGGCCTAGCACGAATAATATTTGTCAGAAATGTTACAATGCTAAAGGTACACCTCTGCTTAACCCTGCAAGGAAAACGAGCACTAAGTTATGTTATATTGGAATCAATAAATTTATTAGCGCGTTGTTTATTCGATTTATTTAACGCAATAAGTAGTAATTCCCAAAAACATTTCAGAATCACTTCTCCTTTTGTTATTTTCCTTCAGGAATTCAGGATCTTAGTAGGTTGGTAAGTATCTCATCATGGTGGTTTATTATAGAATAGGTACCTACATTAATTCCGTTTCGAACAGCTAACATTTGCCAGAGAATAGTCGATTACATTAAACCTTTTTTCACTGCTACTCGATAAAGGTAAATTCATAAACTTGGAAACTCAATGGAAGTGATAACTCATACCAGAGTATACCGAGGGGCTAGGTACGTACTTAGGTATTGCAGACTTGCTGTACAAGTGACTGTCTTAAGCCTGATTTACATGTTACAAATTTAACAGAGGTTGTTTCCTCAAGTACGTTGCTAAAATGAAAAAAAAACGTGGAAACACTAGTTTGAGGAAATTTAGAATGAAAGGTTGGGTAGCAGTAGAATTTTCTCTTTAAATTTGTTCTCAACATTTTGTTTAAGAATTTGTAACGTATTTTTAATTATGTAACAAATAAAGTCAAAGTTGTAACATATCTTTTCAATCTTGTAACTAAAGTTCAATCATGATTGTTAAAAATTAAGTTAGTAACTCTCCTTATCTAGACTTAGTACTTAGAGTTATCTGCCAATGACCGAAAAAAATTAAAAAGCAATCATCAAAAATAATTAAGTAAGTACTTAAGTAATAAAGAAGTTGACCTGACACACGCTACATAGTAAGTATTTTATTAATGAGTAGGTTATGGGTGGTCTCTTTATAGGTAAATTTAATAAGTGGGCCCATACAATCTGTATATGTAAATGCCTATCGTCATTCACCGGGCACAATTCCAACCCCGAGCTATAATTGAACATTTTCTCAAAAAATCTCAAAGAATGCCACATAAAAAGTAGTTATTTTGGCCGTTGTCAAATATAGTTGCATTGATGCGGAACCACAGGAAGTGGCGCACTTGTTACTCTGACAGTGATGAGAACACGATCATGAGTCAAACTGTTAGATAATGTCAAAAGGAACGCTAAAATAAAGAGAAAACTTCAGAATAGAAGACACCGGCTCAACAGTTAAGAAAAAATATAAAAAAAATATGAGTAAACTCGACGAACGTATCGAACGTTTTTCCTAAGACGTTTTTACGTAGGTAGCGCATTTTTGAAGTGCTATTAATAGTGGTCCAAGAATAAGCTACCATAACACCGTACCTCTAAATTGATTTCAAATTTGCAATTTTTTTTTTGTATCTGTAAGGATATTAAAGCCTTTATATTTGCTTGTGGATGCAGCTTCATTTGCGTGCCCGAAATAAATTCCGAAGCACCGCAGCCAATCCCCAAAAACTCGGTCGTATATTTTAATAGGCTATAAAACTTAAGGCAGACTTGCGACTTGAAATGTCGGTGTTAAATAACTAACCTGAATGTCCTGAATAGAACTACTTTTCGTCCCAATATTTGAGTCTCGTCGTCTTTGTATAATTCGCCCATAAAACTGACTAGTTAAGGCGCGTACACGCAGCTTACAGCGTTTAAGTGAAATTAGCGGCAGTTAGCGCCTGCTTCTATGTATTTAATATCCACTTAACTGAATAACATAATATTTCTCTGTCTGGGAAACATCCGCTGGCTAGACCGCTGCCCGGCTGCGGGCAGCCTAGTGCCACACAGTAGACAGTTGTAGAAGGTCAGCTCCTTATAAAGAGCAAACACAGGCAAACCCATTCATAGACGCGTATTATAGCGATCTCAAACTATCACAAACGATTGTCCGTCGCGAATGCGCTTGCACTCGCTATACGAAACAATCAGCCTATGATAATCCCACTGCCATAATCAAACACGCGGGCCCAGTGCGGGTTGGTAGATGTTACATGTCTTGTCGAATTTTGTCGGTTTTCTCCACTGAGATAAAGTACAATAATAGTTCTATGGTTTTCTCACGATGTTTTTTTTTCTTCACCGTTTTGAGAGCAGCGGTGATGAAATAATACACAAAGTACCTGTCTGGGTTCGAACTCACGACCTAGATAGGACTCGGTAAGTTGGGGCCGATACCACTGGGCTAACACTGCTCTCTCTATACGTAGAAGCGTGTATATTTTGAGCGCGTGCGTTTACACTATTCTGCGTCTATCTATTCTGTGTTAGTGCCTAGCCGCCGATATCAATGCACGTATGTTAACTACTTGGTTCTACTTCATTAACTTCGACGCGTCGTCTGGTTGATTTCATGACCCTCGTGAATTAAAGGGTGAGCGTTGATGACTGTATTAAAAACATCGTAAAATGATAACTGATAAAAACGCGTTTGTTTTTGCACATAACCTAATTAGAGTTGCACTACTTAACTCATTTTTATCGACGTTTTTTTTTATATATTTAACGTATAGGTAGGTATTATATGTAAAGTATCGAATCTAAAAATAAATCCTAATTTTAGGTTATGTAACTTTAATCCGTCATAGACTGATTGTCTGAGTCAGACAAAGCAATTAACAAAACGAATTAGAATACCTAATGCAAAAACATTACGTGGACCGACGTCACTGCAACAATAAATACCTATATAAAAAACATAATTATCAGTGTTAACACAAATAAATGTAGACGTGATACTCGTATAATTATTTTTACTACTGCAGTTTTTCTGCACGAAAATTCGTAGAAAAAATCTAACATTCCATGATGAGTACATCTAAAATTAAACTGTCATAATAAAAACTAATGCGTCACCTTACTTAAATTACGTTCGCAAATTATTATAATGACAAAATCATCAGCGTATTGTTAGCTCCACAAAAATTAGTCGTCAACTTAGATTGGCTCGGAGCGTTTGGTAATGTTTTGGCCGGTTGGGTGCATATTTGCATGTGTAAATAAATATTAAAGAGTTCGGTCGTCTGGTCTTGGCGATTCGTCGGCGCCGGCGATGATTCCAGAGGAACCGCATATCGGACAACTGAACACCTGCGGGCTGGTGACGGCGGGTTTATCGACATCGATAATTTTATAGAAATTGTTGAAGGAGTACCTACACTACTACCACACACTGTAACCAGAATCACCAATTAAGGGAATTGGTGATTCTGGTTACAATGTAAGTAGTGTAATTGTTGATTGGATAAAATGTAGCTTTTTCCCTCTGCTACGTGTGGTGGCGTTTACGATTAATACTGAAATGTACGAGTATTCAGCAGTAAAAATGTATTGTTCTTTTCCCCGACATTTTGAGGATGAGACATTGTCAACGCGACGCACGGCGATAGTTTTGGGAAATATGACGATTGATGAATTGATCGACGGACATAGCGTAGGCACGGTCCACGTATGTCGTTTATTGTTCTCCAATATGCACATTGCGTCGCCACTAACGGGTTTATTGCTTTGGAATGAACGCGGCCGTCTGCATGCCAAACGGCGATTCCTGGTGATCGCCCCTTTGAATTATGCGCATGGGCACGCTTACGCGTCTGCATTCAATCGCCTCACGAGATTTATGTGTGTCCCGCCTGTTTGCCACATACAAATATTTCCATGAATTGCGACGTGAGAAGCTCGGTGTGCCGGCCGCCTCTGTGCAGACTTACATTAACATCACTTCACTCCATCTGTTTCATGTTATCGCGCGTTTCACTCCTCCGCGGTTAATGTGCAGATTGTTGACTTCAAAGAGGTTATTAATCATAACGTCTGGAACCTGTTTGTTATCTATGTTGATATGATCGATTACAACGATATATTTTAGTTGTGTCGATTCGAATTCATTAAGTAAATATGTCTTAAGCCTATATCAAGTACAATAGATTATGCTGACACTTGTTTATGATCTGTAGCATGTTGAAATATTTTTTGTTCCATATTTAGAGTCGTCAATATGCAGATAAATGTTATACAGCTCTTTTTTTATTCACTTAACGAATTCTAAAACAAAAATCAAGGTAGCAAAAATATTGCAATCAATTATTAATTTTATCGATATCTGATCCAAGCTCCCAAGTGTTCCGTCACTAGTGTAGATGCAAGCGCAGTGCAGGCGCGGCGGTTCATCGGCGCACTCCCGCTATTGTTAGTAGGGATTGAAAAAATACGCGGCGCGCGACCGTGCGGGGCCGGCCAAACCGGAGTATTTTGTGTCCCGCCACTTCAACTTATTGTCTCGCCTGCCCTTAATTAGATGTAGTATTTACTTGTGTACAGAACTCGCTTTTGAATGTAAGTTAGTATATTTTACATGGGGCGAAATATTGGTTAACTAAATTCTCGATTATTTTTCACAGAAAACATGAAAGTGACTTGGGGAATCAAATAATGAAACTACATTTTAAAGGGTTTTGAGGACATGCAGTATCTATGTCTTTAAAAATTAAAAAGGATCAAACAAGAAATATTATTAAGATTGAATTGGCTGCTGTAAAAAAACTTTTTCTATATCTAATGAATTTTCCCGGTATTACCGATAAACATCAAACTGAATTACAAATGCATGTAGGAATGACATTTATGTATCGGTATAAAGTTCATAAGATTAATTTAATTATGTACACAAAATCAAAGCATAAACAAACCTAGTCAAAATATTTCGATATAGACAAAATAAACGCTCAGGAAACTCTATGTTATTGCATTTCACGTTGCAACGAACTCGTAATTGGCAGTACTCAGGCCCATGTTATTGTTATCGAATGCAGACGCCTATCCGATTACAAATTGCAACCACGACCCCTTCCTACAATCCCTCTCTATGGTCCCTCAATATCTACGTCATGTTTGAATAAAGAGAACCGTCTGTCAAAAGAATAAAAAAAATATTTGCTGTATTACCGTTCGTAGCACGCGTAGCACATCTGCTACGATATTTTGATTGGTCTACGACGTTAGGTAATGTTTGCTCTGTCGCCATGATTTTAAAGTGTTTTTTTATTTTTTTTACGTTAGAGTATCTTTGAGATGAGTTCTGCTGAATTCTATGAATATAACTGTGTTTTTCAGGCAGCCTGAAAATTAATAAAAAGTACCGTAGGCTTACGCATAACTAGATTATTAATTGACAGGAGAACCCTGCTACCCAAAGTTATTATCGAGAGAATTTTTATATACCTATTTACTATTTATATTTGATAATCAAAGTAAATAATCAAATTTTTATAACCGCATTAAAAATCACGTAATTCTTTATTATTGGCGCCAACCAATTTTATTCTTCTATACCTAATAATATAATTATAAGCCAACTTTTTTGTAACATCACGTCAAAATAATACAGACTAGAATTAATATGTACCTACTCTACCGCACGTATTCTCCTAACACGTCTGCCATTGGTAGAATTGTCGACATCGGCACCATTGACATAGAAAAAAAAAAGAATAGAATAATATGTGCTGTACTTGTAGGGTGGCAGGGACATCGACACGCAAACTGAAAACATGAATCCAGCAAGAGTCTCCTAGACACCCTAGCGTAGAAATTGTTCGTCGCTTATCAAACAAAAACAGCTGTTACGTAGAAAACTACACGCGGTCAAAATGTATGGAACAGCAAATTTTTTTAATAACCGACTAAATGTGTTCATCATGTACTGAATCCATGGTAACAGATTGCGCGTCAATGTCCTTCCCTGCCATCCTGTATGAACGAAACATGGAGAACGTTATTAGCAGCCACGTGTAATATAGACAGCCACGTGTAATACAGACAGCCACGTGTAAGTACAGACAGCTACGTCTAAGTATAGACAGCCACGTGTAAGTACAGACAGCCACGTGTAAGTACAGACAGCTATGTCTAAGTACAGACAGCCACGTGTAAGTACAGACAGCTACGTCTAAGTACAGACAGCCACGTGTAAGTACAGACAGCTACGTCTAAGCACAGACAGCCACGTGTAAGTACAGACAGCCACGTGTAAGTACAGACAGCTACGTCTAAGTACAGACAGCCACGTGTAAGTACAGACAGCTACGTCTAAGCACAGACAGCCACGTGTAAGTACAGACAGCCACGTGTAAGTACAGACAGCCACGTGTAAGTACAGACAGCTACGTGTAAGTACAGATAACTACGTCTAAGTACAGACAGCCACGTGTAAGTACAGCCAGCCACGTGTAAGTACAGCCAGCCACGTGTAAGTACAGACAGCCACGTGTAAGTACAGACAGCTACGTGTAAGTACAGACAGCCACGTTTAAATACAGACAGCTACGTGTAAGTACAGACAGCCACGTGTAAGAACAGACAGCTACGTGTAAGTACAGACAGCTACGTCTAAGTACAGACAGCCACGTGTAAGTACAGACAGCCACGTGTAAGAAGTAAGCACACTAAGCAACTAACACTTAGCGAATTGCAATAGCGATACGGCTTGTCTAATATTTTAATATTTCAGATGAAACTTTAATAGACATTAGCTATTAAACGTGGTCATTAGTTTTATGATTACCTATTTCAGCTTAACAAAAAGGTATGTTTTAACATGCCATTTTCTTAAAATTCTAAGAATTAGCATATTCCTAACTGTTAGTAATTCCACGTATCTTTAAAATAACAGTATTCGAGTCATAAGAGGAAATGAAAATTCTTAACAGATTATGATATTTACGTGAATGTAGTCATAGCCATATTTTTTTTATTTTTTCAAAAATAAAGTCATGACCTTTAATGACGTCTGAAATTATAATAACGACTTCCACTTACCACTACTATATCGTTAAGAAGTGATATGTTACGTTTTATTAACCGCAAAATATGATACCTAACATATTATGATACATTTTATAGAATTACATTATTTTAATAACAGGTTTGCTGTTTGTGTGGGCAGTAAAATACATTATGATAACCATAACATAATTTTGCGCTTAAATTCTATAAAAAACAATTTAGAAGAAGTATGTCTTAGTTCCCGAGAAATATTGTAATTAAATAACTATGTAAACCATGATAGTTAATGTTTGAATCTTAATAAATCTGAATAACTTAACTCGGGTGCCCGCTTAACTAACTTAAAGGGGACATGAATTATATCGTTTACCCTTACAATTATTCCGTTGTAACGTCCCAAAATTAAAATATTTAATCAAACGGCTAGACGGTGTCTTATCTTATTATGCAAAATGTGCTCTCAACCCAGACACCTGGTTAAATTTGTCCTTCATTGTCCCAGAAACAAGAACTAGGTCGGCGAGAGGCTGCCAGACAATCACAATTTTAAATTAGGTACCCTTTAATGGCTAGACGGACTTTACAATACGAATATAAATGCATTTCATTAGGGATCGCTTGGTCTCGGCTTACGAGAACTTTATTAGGCCGTCTGGGACCTAGACCGTCTTTGTCAAAGCCACTTTGAAGTTAGCCGGTAAAACTTTACGGCTCCATTAATAGTGATCATCTTGGCTACTATCTGTTTTGTAGATTTTATGACGTGACTTCCATTAGCCGCGCAATTTGTATTAAACCTGGGGAACGTGTTGCTATGGAAACAGGTGATCCTACCTTCAAAATAGAAAAAACGTTATTTTGTTTTTTTTTTTTTAAATTTGGATTGAATTTACTACCCATTTAACATTTTTATTATTTACTTCAATGGCGGTAATAGAAGTAATACCTACCAATAAAAAAGGGGAATTTCAAATAAAATAGAGAGCTTTTTGAAAAGGTTTTATAATTAATGGTAAGAAAGAAATAAAACAAGTTTAACTGACACAGTTTAAGTATCTAAGGCCTGAGTTCACCAACATTCTAACCATCGGTTAGGTATTTAAACAGTTGATTTATGTCAAATTTCCTAAGGAAATCAACTGTTTAAATACCTAACCGATGGTTAGAATGTTGGTGAACTCAGGCCTTAGGCACACAATATTCCCACAAACACAAAAAAAAAACAGAAAAGATAAAAATAGTAATGGTAATGAGTCAGGTTACATTTTCTAAATATTATTCCAAAATGAAACAAAAATTAATTTCCAACAAGCCATCAAATAATATATAACCTGACAAACAGAATGTAAGGCAATTTGCAAATCTTCTAAAATAAAAAGTTTCGTTTACGAAACTCAGCTATTAGTTGCTTATAAGTTGCTTATTATTATTTTGACGTAATCAAGCCCGCGGATGTTGTTCAATGATTTGTTGATAGTGCGGATAAAACGGCCATTGAATATAATTAGACTGACCGATTTAGACGCCACTATTCTTGGGACATTCATCTACCCACTCATAGGGTTGCTCATAATGCTTTTTTTATCTTATACCAGAGAGTATAAATAACTCACGCGTCGAACTCATTTTGAAATCGAATATTTTATTTCTAAATTCAAATAGCCCAAGGAGTTGACCTTGACAGTGTTCAAATCGACGGTTAAGAGGAAATAGGGTATTAGTGACAAAAAATGAAATGTTCAGGAGAGCCGTTCAAAGTTTAAAATTTTAGAAAAACTGACGTATTTTGTCATTCATGTTTTTTTTTTGCTAGGGCGGGCATAAACGCCAAAAAAGTCATCGTAGAACCATGGGAGTAAGCGCATTCGAAAGAGCGGATAATTTTATGTAGGATGGCATATATAACTAATTTTTGACAAAAATGTCGCTTTTTACCATCGAAATGTTTTTTTTTATTAGGAACTCAGCATTATAATAATAATTTTATTGACACAAATACAGTTTTTACAGGAGCCAGTGTCAGTATTCAGCCTCATTGATAGTTGTTGGGTCATTATAAAGACATTTTTGTTTTAAGTTTGTTGTCTGGCAGGGCTTCAGTCAACCCTATGTCCGTTCCTCACACGGCTGACACGAATGACGCCGCTGACGCACCTCTGATCTATTTCCAGCTTGCCCGCTCTTGACACCTCGCTTGTTTGTTTTTCGCGATCGTTTAGAATTCCCCCGCTAATTGCTCCTACAATATTATCTGTAGGTACACACATCGGATTGTAACCGAACTATTTTCATGGAGACGACTCTGGCTCTTATAGGCTATAGCTGTTTATATCTTGTTCCAGTTTTTTACGATGTGGTGAAAATTCTGCAATAACAATCTGTTTTTAGACTAAACGGATTCTGATAAAAATAGCAGTTACAACCTAGGCAAGGACCTGCAGGTATCAAAAGGCCAATTCCCGTAGATAATTGAAAACGTTCAAAATCTAGTCTCAATCTCATCTCAGCGACAATCAATGTCAAAACACTTGTCAAAAATGTAGAGAAATTAAAAGTATTTTTGACAGATTGAGACTGAGATTAGAATGTAAACGTTCTTAAAATGACGGGAATTGCCCCCTGATTTGTATGGTACGAAAATGTCATATTATTTTCCGACAAAATCTCCGGGCCGCAAATCTTTTCCACATTTTCCCAAAACAGACTACTTATCTGTTCCAGTGACCCACTTAAGAATTTCGTAGGTTTGTTGTGTCTACACTGCAACCGTGACTATTGTTTTGCGAAACTTCTAAAACAATAGGACCTATATTTTTAACGTTTGAAGGGTCCTTGTCTACGAAGCCACTTCAGCTCTTGACCTGGTTTTCTTCGGGACTTCAGACGGCAGTATAAAATCTACGAATAAAACAGGGTGTCTACTCTCTGAGTCCGTCAACGAAGAAGCGGGCCCGTCCGAAAGTAGCTCTATTTTTCGGAGTCAACCGTACTCTCGATAAATTTATTTAGGAACACCTCTGAAGTAAGTTCATCTAATCGTGTTGTCATTCATTCTTAGTTCGGTCCCCAAACTAATCTTATGTCCATAGGTGATAATAATAACTATCGAGTAGGAATCGCCCATAACTTCGGCCGAAAATACAGATTTAGTGCTTAGCGAGTTGACATTAACACAGGTTAATATCGCACATTTAATATTTAGCTCACGACCAGTTCCTTTTATCAAGCCAATTTAATATGCAATACTAGTGCCATTCCTAAAAGTCCTGGGCGTGTTCTGGAATACCTTTATGTCCCATTAAAGTAGAAAGGTGTCGTTGCGACCCTGGCAACAGACTGGGACAGTTTAAACTTGTATAAGTGAGATATTTTCATATTTATCGATGAACGCCACGTGCCAATTCTTCGTTTTAATTTAAATCATAACCAGCCTATATTGTTCCCACTGCTGGAACACAGGCCTCCTCCCTTCGAGAGGGAGTGGGCTATAATCTACTATGCGGGCCCAGTGCGGGTTGGTAGATTTCACATGACTTAAAATTTTTGGGTCTGTTTTCCTTCACCGTTTTTTGAAAGCAGAGGTGATGAAATAATTTACACAAAGGAAAGCGCCTGTCTGGGTTCGAACCTACGACCTACATACAATTCGTAAGTCACGGCCGTTACCACTGGGCCACCACTGCTCTAATAAATATTATTTAAAATATATAAGTAACTAGCTCGAGGTTCGGTTCTGGGTTTCCAGTCTAGATTTATACTCGGCTGATGGCAATAGGGTCGCTCCCTACTAATTATAGTTATGTACTTAGAAAATAACTGGAGAAATATGTGTATATGTTACGGCTAATAGCCGAAGTGCGGCTACACCTAGTCTTAACCAAACGTCGACGGAGCCCCGCTAAACGGGGCTCCAATTTCTGTGTAAAGGGTTTAAAGTAACCTAACCAAACCTAACCTCGGGGTGCCCTTCGCTCGCTCTTGCATCCTATGTCACCTATCGACCGACCGCAGCCCTGCAACCGATGTCACCCGAAGTTCACACGAACCGCATGTGACCGGCTGCACCTAGTTGTACCCGGATAAAACTAGGTGTAGCCGCACTTCGACTATTAGCCGTGACATATACGCTCTCTGACTATAGGTAATAGGTAATAGGTAATACGGGCTGTTGTCCGCAACTCCACGTCAATGCGCGTATTTTGCTTATTCGATCCACCCCAGCTCCTCAAGGAAGGCCAGCAACGCCTTGATGTTACTGACCGCCTCACGTAGGGTACCTGGGTTACCGAAGTACTTTGCCCTGTACGTGGCGACCACCGGGCAGTTTAGAAGCACGTGTGCCGCTGTCTCGTCGTCCTCCATGCAGGCTCTGCACAGCGGACTGTCTGTTACTCCTATGACAAAGAGGTGTTTATTAAATGACCCATGGCCGGTTAAAGCTGCAGTAACTATACGCAGCTTTTGTTTAGTTAGACGGAGAACCTGTTTAGTGAGGCGGCCGTCCAATGTGGGAAGTGCTTCCCTAGCCTGCCTACACTCGCTTTGGTCCGTCCAAAGTTTACAATGTTGGTCTCTGGTGCGTTTCCTTACCAGAGTGCGTATATACCCGAACGGGAGTGGGGCGATGGGCTCAGGTCCCACTGGTGTCATGCTAGCCCCCCTTCTAGCAAGCTCGTCGGCTGCGTCGTTACCCAGCGAACCGCTGTGTCCTTTGATCCATTGAATGGTTATTTTATTGAGGTTACCGACCTGGTTGAGGCGCTGGTGACACTCGTGTATTAGCCCAGAGTCAACTGTATAACTGTTCAGCGCTTGCAGAACCGCCATGCTGTCTGAGAGTATGCGGATCGAGTGGTCCATTACTTTCCTGGCCATAATAGCTGCAGCGGCTAGTGAAATGCCCATGCATTCGGCCTGGAACACTGTGTTATGGGCCCCCAAAGGTGTGGCAATATGTATGTTGAGGTCCTCCGAGAAGATTCCAGCACCTGTGCCACTACCTGTTTTAGATCCATCCGTGAAGATGCGCAGTTCTGCAGGGCTCAGCCCTTCACAACGGCTGTCCTCGTGAAGCTGGATCTTGTATTTTTTATCAAAGATAAATTGTTTGGGTACCCGGTCGTTTATGGCTTTCGTAATGGGATATTCCTTGTGGAGTCCCTCAAGCACCGTAGTGTGTGGTGTGTCACTCTTACCCCAGAGATTTAGTGTGTTAAGACGTACTGCCGCCATCGTCGCCTCCTGCTGTATGAACAGGTGAAGTGGTGGGATTCCCAGGATGGCTTCAACTGCTGCAGTCGGAGTAGTCCTCATGCAGCCCGTAGTCGCCATGCAGGCTAGTCTTTGCATGTGTTGTAGTTTGTTGATGGCTGTAACTAGCTTGGTACGGGGCCACCAGACCACAGCCCCGTAGGTGATCATGGGGCGGATCACTGCAGTGTACAGCCAGAGTATAATTTTAGGGGATAGGCCCCACTTCTTACCTATCATTCTCCTGCACTGCCAAAAGGTTATGCAGGCCCTGTTCAGTATGTTGTCCAGATGACTCCTCCAGTTTAACTTACTGTCTAGTGTGACCCCGAGGTACTTGACTTCGTTGGCCAACTGGAGTTCAGTATCGAACAGTTTAGGTAGGCGAAAAGGCCCTAAAACTCGTTTATGGGTAAACATGACTAGTTCAGTTTTAGTGGGGTTCACTGAAAGGTCAAAATCCCTGCACCATCTCTCTACGATACGTAGCGCTTGTTGAGTAAGGTTGCATACTGTACCCGTTACCTTCCCCGAGACCAGGATTGCGAGGTCGTCTGCATAACCTACTGTGTAAAAGCGGTTGGCGTTGAGTTTGGTGATGAGGTCATTGATTACCAGATTCCATAGAAGGGGAGACAGGACCCCCCCCTGAGGGCAGCCTCTGGCTATCATGGCCAGCTGCTGCTCACCTTCAAGGCGAACCACTCGTTTACTTAGCATGTTTGTGATCCAGTCCGTTAGTACTTGTTCTACTCCATGTCTAGAGAGGGCACTGCTGATACTGGAAAAGTTGGTTTTGTCGAAAGCTCCTTCGATGTCTATAAAAGTGCCCAGACAGGTGCCTTTCTGTTGAATCGCTCCCTCTATCTGGCTGACTACCAGATGAAGGGCAGATTCAGTCGACTTACCTGAGCTGTATGCGTGTTGGTTACAATGTAGCGGTAAAGTCTTTAGAGCGCCATCCCTCAGTTCCCTGTCGCACAGCCTTTCCAGAGTTTTTAAAAGAAAAGAGGTCAGGCTGATTGGTCGATGGGATCTGGCGTTTGTATAGTCTCCCTTACCTGGCTTGGGGATGAATATTACTTTCACTTCCCTCCATCCTTTAGGAACGTATCTGAAGGCCAGGCACGCTCTCAATAACGGCACCAGTTTTATGGCGACAGAGGTGCCACCCCACTGCAGTAGGGCGGGGAACACTCCATCAGGGCCGGCTGCCTTAAAAGGGTGGAAGCTGTGGATGGACCATTGGAGTTTGTCCAGCGTGATCACCCTGCTAGCGTAGTGCCAATCGTTCTCAGATGGAGTCTGAATTGCATCCTGCCAGTCAATTGCCTGTGCGAAAATGCATCCCGGGAAGTGAGTTTCAATAAGGACATGTCTCGTTTCTTCTGGCGAGGATGTAAGTGTGTTGTCAGGTTTCCGGAGGGTAGCTGGTCCAGGTATATGTCGTTGCGCTAGTACTTTCCTTACCCTGTTGGCTTGCTGGCAAGATTCAACACTACCACAGAATTTGCGCCATCCTGTGGTACTCCTGAACCTGATGCATTTTTTGTAGCTGGATTTGGCTGCGTAATAGTTATCCCAGTCCTCATCCGCACAAGTATTCATGGCTCTATTCAGAGCTTTCCTTACCTTACCGCGCTTCCGCTCCAGCTCAGCGCCCCACCAGGGTTGTTTGCCCGGTGTGCTACGCGAGGTGGTCTCTGGGCAGGCAGTTTGGTAGCTGTCTATCATTGACTTAGTAAGATGACTTACTTGTACTTCAATCTGTGTCGTATCCGCAAAAGTTGTCGGATCGTTTGATACCGTCAGCTGTGTTAAAAGACTGCGTGTATAGGTGGCCCGATCCGTGTTGCGCGGATTACGCCTTGGTTGTGTTGCTGGAACACAAACCTGGATGTCGAAGCGGATCCACCTGTGATCAGAGCAGGAGGCCTCCTTGGAGACATGCCACCCAGTGATTGCTTCCGCCACTCCCTCCGTAGCCAGAGTGAGGTCTATGATTGTGCGGCTGCGCCTGGTTACGAACGTTGGTTCGGAACCGGTGTTTAGTAGGGTTAGGTTAGTCGAGAATAAGTAGTCAACCAAGGCCTTACCCCTCTCGTTTTGCGTGTCCATACCCCACAGTTGATGGTGGGCATTGGCATCGGCCCCGACGACAACGTCAAACCCGCTCCTCTCGCAATGGCGCACAAGGCGGGTGAGGTCGTGCGGAGGCGGCGCCTCTGCCTCGGGCATGTAAACCGAGGCGAGGACGATCACCATCTCCATGGCGTCTTCACGCTGTATTAGCAGCTTAGCTGCAGAGACATCTCTGCAACAGAAATCCGTTAATAGCTGTGTTTTGAGGTTGCCTGTGATATAGATGCACGCTCTGGGATGATCGTGCTCTGTGGTGACCAGGAGCTTACCACCAAGATTGGAGAGTCCTTGTATGCGGCCTGTCCTTATCCACGGCTCCTGGATCAAGGCGATGGCCGTGTGTTGAACCTCCAGCCACTTTCGAAGCTGAGCCGTTGCGGTCTGACTGTGATGGAGGTTTGCCTGGAGGATTTTACAATCCGACGAAGGGTACGCCATCGCTGGCCAACCCCTCCTCGTCCCCCCCCAGTTTGAGCCCGGCAAATAGGTCGCCCTCGTCGAAACCGTCCCCTCCCTGGCCCGAAGCCGGAGACAGGATCATGTCGTCCAGCTCCGCGTCAGATGATGGGGCGGCACCCACGGTGGCGGCAGCAGGGGCGGCCGTCCCTGCCAGAGCAGGTTCAGTCGCAGATGCCTCCGGGTTGTCTATAATGGGAGATGACTCCCCCACTGGTGTCTGCGGCTGGTTTGGCACCTCGCCGATGGTTCCCGTGGCGGGGTCCCATCCCTGAGGGGCGTCGGTGAACCTGCCGTTCCGACCCTGGAACTTCACGTACACCGCTCCCAATCCAATTGAGAGACGGCGTTCGGCCCTCATCAGGATCGGAATCTGGTCCTCAGGGACGCCCACCACCACAAACCATTGTGTGGCCTGTTTGTCGGCAAAAAGAAGCACCCACCTCTTAATGTCGACCCAGGGGTTCTGGTAGCTGAGAGCACGCCCGATGTTGGTCGACTCTCCATATACCCCCTGTTCGTCTGGGACCACGATGCCACATCGTGTGAGTTTTTTAATTTCCGACTGACTCTTGACTACCAACGAAATGTTAGTAGGGAGAGATAGGTCGGAGACTGTCTTCCTTAGCCAGGCTAAGGTGTGGTCGTTACCGCACCACAGTTTCACGACGCCCCCGGCGACCAGCGGCTTGGCGTTGAATGTCGGCCCCGGAGTGTCTTGTTTGGGGGAGCAGGCCTCGAGGATGATCTGCCTCTGGATGGCAGCGAGTACCTGGTCCGATACTTCCTTGCTGAGGATTCCCGTTCGGTCGCAAGTGATCGCGACGTCCAGGGTTGCACTGGCAGCTTGGGCGTAGCTTCTATGAGGGACCCGTTTGGATTGCTCAAGACGCGGCCGCTTATGCTCTCCCCGAGGTGTTGAAGTCTCGTTGAGAACTCGCTTGGCCGCGGCCTGATCCTTCCAATCGGGTCGCTGTGTGTCAGAGTTACCAGCCTCTTTCTCCGGAACGCCGGTTGGCGGTTCGCTGGGCGGAGGTCGGCTAGTGCCAGCCCCCAACTGCGATCGCTTACCGGCGGCGAAGTTCAGCTGGCCGCTAGTCAGTTTGGCCGACCTGGCGGCGGTGGCCTGTTTATGAGGGCTGCCTTTACCTAGCAGCCTGCGTTTTTGACGTCGCTCCTTCCTCGTCACTCTTTCCCTCTGCTTGCCCTGTAATGGGGAAGCTGGTGGACCTGAAGGGTCTGTGCGGGGGCAACGGGCTTGTTGAGTGCCTTTACCCTTGCCCTTGCGTTTCTGCACTTGCCAGGAACGTGAAAAAGTGTCCTCTGTGCATTCGGCCGTCTCCGTTTGACCGGTGACGGCCGCCTGATGGGAGATGGGTTGATGAGTTAAGGGAGAAGGAGGGTGTTTATCAGGGAGCCCGGCGCCGGTGTTACCCGACTCCGGGATCTGTGTAGTGAGGGTCGGACCGGCAGTGGTATTAATCGTCGCCTTGGTCTTCGCCTCAGTTTTAGAAGGGTCGGTACTGGTCCCAGTCAGCGCCGACGTCCTTTGTTTGTTTTGGGACTTTTTGTTTTTGGTCTTGGCTGCGGTTTTCGCCACAACCGGACCTGCACCCGCGCTGGTACCCGCAGCATTAGCCGCAGAGCCACCAGGGGCGAGGGAAGTGCAAGCACCTCCCTTAGGAGTATCATTGGCTTTCGCCTCCTCTCCGGTTTTTATATGTTTAACTGGCCTTAATTTATCCATGTTAAAGTTATTTAAATATTCATCTCTCTGGCTTCCCACCCTCCATGGAGCCCGCACCTGGGAACGTCTCGCTACAAAAAAAGCTTGAACGTTAGGACTACCAGAGAGATATAGGTGCGCAAGGCTGGTTTACAGTGCGACATCGGGTGCTTGATCGGGTTGGCGTGGAAGGTTCAAAGGGCCAAACCCCCTACGAACTGATCAACCCTCACTTACACCGTCAGCATGACCTTTACCTACCGCTTTGGCCGTCCAAGAACGACCTCAGCGGACCCCACGCACCTCGCCTGTGGCCCTCTGACGGGACACCATGGCCATTTCCCTACCCCTGGCTAATGGGTAGGGCCACCGTTTCGCTTGAAATCCAGACCAAAGGGGGCGTGTTGCCTTACGGGCACATTACAGCCAGAGCCGCTCGGCTCAACCCCCCAGGACTCCTTCATCCCTGCTTACGGCGCTCAACTGCGCAGGTCCTAGCGCAGGTGACTGCTTACTCTTACCCGCCATCAGCTGATTTTAGTGATGGGCGCGCTCTCTGACTAACCCTTCGAGGAATTTATGTGTGATATTATGTTACGTGTAATATAACTTAAAGTTATTAAAAGTATCTCGTATCTTTATTTAGGAGGATCCTTAATCCCTGAATAGCGTAACAATAAAAACACACAAGGCGAGCACAGTCTACGTTTGGACCGCTTCACATTTTTGTCGCAATTTCTCACACCCACACAATCACAGCCGGATCTCGGCTCCAAATTGTGGCGCCAAAGTTGACGGAACCATCCAATGAGGAAGAAGCGGAGTATTTAGATGTGCTGTAGAGCGCTTGTTGAACTAAATTGGCTGAAACATGTCTAAGATGTTTAAGAGCTTAAAGATTCTATAACATTCATGTCATGTCATGTCATTCAGTCTATATCGGAACTCAAGACCTGGCGGTTCTTTTGGCATCTGGATAACACTTAACGTCGATGACATTGACAGCGTCAAATTGGCGAGCCGCGGCGTCAACATAGGGACTAAGAAGGGACTATATAACTTTATAGGAACCATTGTTTAGAAGACACAGAAAAGCTAAGCTTGATAAAGTAAAATGTAGTGAGTTTTGTAATAATATCTATTAAAGCAAAACTCACTCAATATTGAGTGAGTTTTGAAAGCGTTCAGTTTTTAATCTTATACTCAGGTTCTCTTAAGCGCTGTTGGCACCTTTTGTGTCCAAAACCTTTTAATACTGTTTTCGCATTTAGGATTTGTAAGATTATCACTGTCACGCGCATCATTGTTACTACAAAACATGCCGCAATGCAATTTACGTGGGATAACGCTCTATAGCTCTTATTGCTACTCTAGCCCATGAAGATATAAGCAACATGCTCCTATGGCCACCGGAGTCAACGTCCTCGCTCGCCACACTAAAATCATATTCGAATATATTTACATTTCTCCCAAGGTGCTATACTGCCGTACCGAACTCCGAATTCGAAAACCGGTCAAGCACGCTCCGGCCATTAACGCGCGCCATATATCAATTTAAACTTTCGTGGTTTCATTAAAAACGTAGCACCACGAAGAGAGAAGGTTCCTTGAAATACCAACAAAATCATAATTTGCCTTTTCCTAACTTTTTGCAGTCGGCTTCCATTCTGCCAACTGGATTCAGCTGAATATCTACCCGTATTTTACATGATGTGATTGCCTATCTGCGCTCCACAATCCAGCTACTGTCGGTCAGACTTTTGGGCTACTGACTACCCGTAACTACTGTCAAAGATCTAACGTGAAATGACAGCGGGGACCAACGGTCTCGGTATGTAATGGATGAATTGTCACCCACCTACGTACCAACCCCGGCAAGCGTAGCTTAACCTTCAATCGACCCGTCTGTCTATTATTACTTAGCCACGAGCCCCTAGAAAAACCCCATCGCGAAGCTCGAATCGAATCACGCACGGTAGCTGCGCTTGTAACCACAGTCTAACCAATGTGGCGGTTAGAACGTTTTAGTACCTCGCAAATCTCTCTTGAACATTCATTGTCGCTACATTGATTGACCTAAAGGCCGCTGACTATTAGCTCTTAGCACTATAGGTCTTATGTAGTTTGCAGCAGTTGGAGTTATTAGGCTGATAAAATACATTAATTAATTCCTTTTGGTCACTCTTTGTTGTTACTCTTTAGGTATCTTATTTTCACTCTCCCCGCATATGGTCCTTTCCGTCGTCCATGATGTGGCGAAGTATCAAATTCTGGTCCTTCGTCTAACAGAAAAGACAAAATTTAGGAGTTGAATAGACACCAGTTTCCTACAAAATAGTGAAGAGCTCTCTTTCCCTAAGTTTTGAAAGTCAGCTATCAGGAGCTATCACAGCGAAGGCCAAGTCCTAGGTCAAATAAAAACATGTCTACTTCCTTTAAACCTGACTAAGTCAGGAAAACAGGATGAGAGAGTAGAGTTCTCTCACGTAGGCCCGACAACAACCGGTTACCATGGAAACCGTTGCAATCCCAGACGGCTGCGAAATATATTCCTACGTGTTGAATAAAGTTAATTAGTATACAAAAACGACCATCTATAATAATAAATGTTAATTAAGATATTTAATATTTCTATATGGTCCCATTAAAATAGAATGACAAACTTTTAGAAATCACTAGCTGCGCCCCGCGGTTTCACCCGCGTAAGTTTCAGTTTAGGGGGATGAAAAATAGATGTTGGCCGATTCTCATAGATACCGGATAAGCACAAAAAATTTCATCAAATCGGTCAAGCCGTTTCGGAGGAGTATGGCAACGAAAACTGTGACACGAGAATTTTATATATTAGATTCAGACCACCAAAATAAGGACGATGGTAAAAAACATATATAAGAAAAACGCATTAGATACTTACTAGAAAAATAAACAGCTAACGAAAATACACTAATGTGCCGACAAATTATTATTTTAGGGCAAAATAAAATCACTCTAAACAGTTTTTTTTTTATATGTTTGGTTAGACGTACTGAGCGCTGTGTCAAAATTTGTCCATCAATTTTAATGGGACCCTATAGGTATATGGGTAAGTATATATTTTATTAAATGTATATTTATTTGTATTAAGAGCGTTTACGCCGTACGGCATTTCATACAAACTTTCAAGCCGTTGTTTTTCGAAATGAATGAACCGATTTTAATGAAACTTCATACGCATAAGCAGGATACAAAGGTCTAAAAAGTTAGTTAAGAACATTTTCGAAATGTCTTATTTAAAAAAAGATAACTGGAAGTCTCTGTTTCTATGGAAACTTTAAAATCGGTCTAATTTGGCTGTAACAATTTTTCGAAAATGTTCTTAGCTAACTTTTTAGACCTTTGTATCCTGCTTATGCGTATAAAGTTCAATTAAAATCCGTTCATTCATTTCAGAAAAGGACAGAATATAAATCATACAAGTTCATTTAGATGTGATTAAAAACTTGCCCATTAAAATTACGTCAATTTACATCAGGCGCTGATTAATTTGACAGGACTAAACTAAAATTTGTCCTTTTCATAATGAAATAGAAAAAGATGCTCTGAACTTAAATTTAGTTTAGTTTGTGAACAACAGAATCAGCACCAATAGCGCTATAATCACGTCTATGCATTGATTTATCTTGAGTAAACTAACGGGTGATTACGTAACTGTCTGAAAATGTGTTATGCACTATGACTAAACCTACCTAGTACTATCGACGGAACAATTTGAGAGAAAAAAGATGCTCAAAATAAACTCACACTTAATCCTAGACTCGATGCTTGCTCATACATTATGCACAATAGGAAAATGATTTTAAACAAAACGATAATTAAAATTCCAGAATGGAATAATATTTATTTTTAATACAGCTTGAAAAAAATACTCGGCTAATATCAATAGACAAAAACCATCTCCAAACTTTTAAAATTATTCATAATGAGTTTTAAATAATTTAAATTAATACATTCGCATTTGTAAAACGTTCAAAATAAATTCCTCTAAGCCATTGTCATTAATTCTGCCCACTCGCTTCTGATACCGCAAGATTTTTTTTTTTAATATTTTTTTTATTAGAGAACGAAGATTATCTGCATATCACACTATCAAGGTCAAAGAGTACGAGAGGTTACTCTCAACGAAGAATGTTCATTCACGACTAATTGATTTTTCCGAACATATCTCATCCACACATTCTAGCCTGTCGCCAAGTCCTCCCGCAGCTAATAAAACTTTTAGACCCACACGAAATTATCCAAAATATAAACCAGACGACGAAGCGTGACAATATCTTAAGAGATTACGATCAATCAAAACTGTAGGTAAACACGTTACAATTTTAATATGTCCTCGTCCTCATCAATCATAAAACGCCAAGTTTCATAAAGTAGGTCCTCCGATCCGTATTTTCGAGCGAATAGTTGTAAAAAGTCAATCGATTACTAGTTAAAGGCATGTCGGGTTGCGGTTGATAGGTAGCGTCGCTGACCGGCGCGGGCGCACATTGAAAAATAGTGTCTGGCAGTCGTCTAGCGCGGCCGGCGCGCGCAGCCGAACCCTGTGACTCACGCGCAGGAATCCGACCGAATACGGCGCTCCGAGCTAGCCGCTTGCGCAGCGTCCAGACACATCTGTTCAATTTATGTTTAGTCTGGACCCGGAGCGAACGTTTTATTATAAGTATCTTCATATTGCAATTTTTGTAATGTTCCGCTGAGGAAGTTTTTAGGCTGATAAAATAAACAATTGAATAGCGAAACTAGACTTGATTGGTTCACAAAGGCAATTGACGGCTCACTTCACGTACGTACTCACGGAGAGATTTTTATAGAATAGGTCGGCTGAACTGGACTACGGTCTACTAAGGCTACAACATCTTTTTCAGGTTTCTGATATTTTAGCATTGAAAATGCTTTTTTACTGGCTCCGGATATAGGCCCTCATTTTACGAAATAGTGAGATTTTGCAAGGGCTTCCTGAGTTCTAGGGCTATGTGAATGGTTGAGGTCTTAAAAAATGCATAGGTATAGACAAGAGCTACAAGATCGTGAAAAAATTTTTTGCAAAAGTATTTTTTTTTTAAGTGCAATATGAAAAAAAACCCATTTTGTTCATGTATTTTGTGATAAAATCGTCTAATATCTCGAAAACGAAATGCAATATCAAAAAAATTTAAAAAGCCCTCGGGGTATTGAGTTAGGCTTCATTTTGAAAGAAACAGGACCTCTCTATCTTTTACGGTCTAGGTGCTAAGGTGCCCTTTGCTAAGGTGCCCTAGCCGTATTTTGGGCAACACGCGGAAGGCTCTAGGCGCGTAGGGGCGAGGCGGCCCGCGGGCTGAAGAGCAGGAGGCTGCGAGCGAACCGCCGCGGCTGAGGCCGGCCCCGCAAGCCAGAGCTGCGGTGGTGAGTGAGGGATTTTTTTAATCTTGAACACAACCATCTCACGACGGTTACGTTAGGGTAGATTTCGGATGATGGTCGTGCAAGGGTGTTGTCATTTTGCAAATTTTTGAGAATTTGATTATAAAAATAATTTTAAATTTATTAAATTCATTTTCAATGTATCCGAAGGTCGTGTTATGCTACTTTAATATCCATACTGAGTGTTATTTATTTTAGCAACATGAACTGGTGCCTTATAAAATCCAATAACACTTTGCCCCACCTGGGAAACGGACCCAGGACATAATACTCAGAGTTAAAGCTTACGAAATCTACCACTGACTGCTAGCTTAATGTAGGACCTAAGGTTTTCCACCTTCCAACACAACACTACCTACAAACACATGGTTTTTAGTCTTTTATTTTTGATACTGTATAAAATATTTATTTTCTTTCTGTTGTAGATAGGTAGTACTAATTATCTAGGAAAATACACTATGAACCTTCGAACTTTTATTTGTCTAATGGCAATTTAGAAAGCCCTGACACCTATAATACAAGTTTAATCTTAGCTTGGGTGTCAGAGGTTTACAACTCTGTATAAATCTACAATTTATAAGACAAAATACGTCATGTAGTGAAGCCAAATGGCCATTTGCTGAAAATCTAAAGATAATTTAATTATAATAGTAACTAATGTCTTTATTGTCCACAGCCGGAATCTGCTGGACGGGGATGGACCGCGGCGGGCGCTGCAGTTCGGTGGCGGCGCTGCGCGTGGGCCGCGCCGAATGCTGCGCAGGCGCTTCACGCGCGCCCGCTGCCTGGAGCCCCCGCGACCTCGACAGCGGCGAGATATTCTTCTATAAAGCGCTCTCTGGAGGAGTTCCCTGTGTTGCCTGTGCTGGTAAGAAAGTTTTTCTATCGTTTAAAAGCTTAAGGGCTGGTGTTAGAAGTTAGACGAGTCTAATTTGGCTTTAACACTATTTCTCGAAAATGTTCTTCAGTAACTTTTTAGACCTTTGTATCCTGCTTACGCGTATGAAGTTAAATTTAAATCGCTTCATTCGTTTCGAAAAAGAAGGGCTTGAAAGTTTGTATGAAATTCCTTACGGCCTAAACGCTCATAAGATGACAACATCCGGCTCGAAGGGCCAAAAAAGGACCACAGTAAAAAAAAAACTTCAATAAAAATAATTGCACCTAAGAATTAAACAAGACGAAAGAAAACCATTCGAGAAATTGTCTATGGCTTTCCGTTCATCATTTAATTTGTGGAATAAAGGAAGCCAAGTCAAAGTTTACACGTAGACAATGAGTTAGTTACCTGCCAGCACAATGCATATTTAAATTTAAGTATTATTGAATGTTTTTCTCGCGATAGTTTGCGTCACTTCGTCGAAGCTGCTTCCTTAGTTAATTAGAGACATGGCCACATCCTTCCTGGCTCGCTGCTTCTGGAAAAATACAGACCAATTAGAATTCAAAGAAGGTATTGTTTTTGTAGTAATTTGAGCCAAGAATGACGTCATCCAATCAATCTAGTCGCCGTATCCTGGTAAAATTAGGTATGGATGCGAAGAGCTGAACGGCCATTTTGTTAGTAAATTTAGATTACCTACTTTGAATTCTTTTAATAGTCTTTACAATAGACTACGCGCAATATAATTATTGGAACATTTTTCTCAGATTCCACGAAACCCTGTTCAGCTCTTATTTATTTTTCTATGGTCTGATATCTATTCATGTAAGGCAGTCTGCTGTAAACATATTAATTTCGATGTTAATAAAAAAACCTTTGTCTCTACGAGTATTCCCTATTTGCAAAAATGCAGTTACACCTCCGGACTGCATTCACCTAGGTGCATCTGTAAAAGAATGGCAAACATCCTACCTATGCTGAAATTGCAATCGGATAAACCTGTTTTATGTGAATCTCAAACAAATAAAATACAAAATAATTTCCTTATGCACAGTAAAAGAGTGGAAACTTTTAGCGGCAGGTCTTATAGGTGCGGCGCGATAAAAAATAAAACAATCCTAGGCACTAAAACAATTGCCTCAATAGACACACAAAAGACAGACGTGCCTAAGCCCAATTACACCAATCAACTAAATCAACAGATAAACTATATATCCGACCGCTAACAACCAACAACATTGTTCAGCAAATAATTAAATTGGGCCGTTGAGTGCATCGCCCGATAGATGTATGTTGCGCATCGAATCAACACAGAGTTGGCAAAACGTCAAATATTTGAATTTAGAAATAAACAAATAATTTCTCAAATAAATGAATTGTTTTGGCAGAGAGTGATCTTATGTAAGGGCATTTGTCGTCCCGTGCATATTATGTAGGTTTAATGCTGTGATATGAATTGATGCTGGCGTTGAGCAGAGAATTACTTTTTTTGTTTTTTACTCGTGGTAAACATGAGGGAAATATTATTAGTCCAAGTGAAAGTGTTGTAAGACGATAGCCGTACCTAATTCATAAATATTCTCGAAAAATGCACTTTCAAAATTTACAGTCAATAACTCTGTCGCCCACACAATTTTTCTCTTTATTGCTAACAAACGAGCTTTTGTTTTTCTCCGAAAAATCAAGAATATGCTTATTTAAAAATTATTTTACATATGCGTGGGGGAAGAGTAAACCCGAAAGAACAACTTTTTAATGACTCGTAAAATGTCATCATTCGTGAAATATAAATTCGTGTGAAATGTGACAATTTCTAGTTTAGTGTTTAACGAGCGATCCAAAGCGGAGTAGGTATGTTGATATCTCACTTTCATCAGCGCCTACATATTTGTCGGGCCACCACGTGAGCCATAAAACACTCGATTCTATCTAAATATCTCGAGATTTATCTACATGTGTAGGTATGCCACCGCCAACATCAGGAGTCGTTTATATATCAGGCGGTACCGATGTTCATTGATAAATATCTAACTCCGCATACTTTAGATTCTAATGTCATGTGTATGTGTGCATTAGAATCTTTTTCAACATAAAATCTAATCGTTTTCACAGTTTCCTTTAGTGAAAATGTTTGTTCCTTTAGATAGACAATTAGTGCAACCCAGAGCAATGCTGGCCCAATGGTAAAGTCTTACGAGTTTTAGGTCGTAGGTTCGAACCCAGACAAGCGCTTTACTTTGTGTAAATTATTTCATCACCACTGCTCTCAAAACGGTGTAGGAAAACATCGTGAGGAAACCGGCATGTCTAAGAAACAAACTTTTGAAGACATCTACAAACCCGCCGCACTGGGACGGCGTGGTGGATTACAGCCCACTCCTTCTCGAAGAGAGGAGGCCTGTGTCCCAGCAGTGGGAACATTATAGGCTGGTTATGTAGTCCATTAGTGAAAAATCGATGTATCTAATTATTTAATGGTCTTATGGTCCTTGTTGCATTCGGACAGCCGTGGCTCGTACCAACATAAAAAAAAAAAATACGTGAAATATAATTTATTTTTATCTTGATTGAGTAGTCTCTCTTTCTTTAACTTTTTCAGCCTCCTTTAAGTACCGGATGATTCAAAGGCTGTTTCATGCAATATTCTACCTATGACAGATTATCCCTACGGCTCATTACCGAATACCTAATGGGGAACAAGAACACATCATCAATCTGTCATTCTATCAACGTACCCATTTTCTACAGAATCATGCGCCGGGGTGTCATGTGGCAGCGGACGGCGCTGCGTGGTGAGAGGCGGTCGCGCACGCTGCGTGTGCGCGGCCGCCTGCCGCCGCGTCGGCGCCGTGTGTGGGAGTGACGGCCGGACCTACCCCTCGCTGTGCCGGCTCCGGCGACGCGCCTGCCGGAGACCCGCCAAACACCTCGTGCTCGACTACCCGGGATCTTGCCAAGGTAAGACTTTTCATATCTAAGTTTTACGTGTATTGGTGTTAGGAGATCGTGTGGCCTGTGGTGTAAACCAACCACTCAATGGATTGATTTTGGAAATCCAAATCTACTTAGCTATTATAATGACGATGATGCCAACTAGCCGATGTCACCCACAGCAACTGCAATCTAATCTATGCAGACGACATCGTTGCCATCGCGGGCAAAACCTGGATGAGGTTGGCAGAATGTGGGGATTGGCTCAAGAAAAGAGAGGCCAATGCCCAGCAGTGGGTGAAGTCGGGCTGTGGCTGATAATGCTGAACTAAAATCTATATCTATGGCTTTCTTCCTGTCACGGTGGTTGCTATGAGCCTCGACGTGCTCTCTCGGTGCTTAGGGAGGTGTGCGTGTGCAATATGTATAAATACTAAAAGCTGAAGCTACTCTTGAAATCGGATTGGTAACCACAAAACTTAGGTATCTCATGATTATCCACCTAATGATCTCGCGTTTCGCGAGTCAGTCATAAGTGGGTAGTTATACGTGATACACAACGTCCCTATTCATTAAAACATAATAATCAGCGAATGATTCATTGTCGTTCAGTTGCCAACAGCTCCACCATCCATCATTCTTGTTTAGGGCAGGTAGCCAGGCTTCTACTGAACCAACAACACAATTTATAGGATCGTCAGTTGGGCTGGAGCTTTCGAAGATTTCAAATATTCCTCCAGTGAATTCGAAAATGTTTGAATTGAATACATAGTTTCCTTAGGCGCATTTCAAAAAGAGCCTCCACTAGTGATGCCGTCCCACTACAAAAAAATACTCTCTGCCCTGCGTAGTTAGATAAATCACAAATGAACGTTAAAATGAAAGCCAAACACTCATAAATCATCATTTACTTTTCAGCCCATAAATAAGGTTAGTACAGTGCTTTGGAATTAATAATAGGACAATAACTACAACCACATTTAAACAATCAACTCCACAACGCAAGCCAATTTATGCTAGTTGACGATAGTTTAATCAACCGCTGAATACATTATATTGATCATGAACACGACTATTCGCAGTATCAGCCCCTACCACTAACTCCATACAATCTGATCTATGATTATTAATAACGTGGTGTATATTATACACAAATTACAGCATAGCTCGCATCGCTATTCAATTATTATCTATAACATCTGCACTTAAGTTGCATATTAATCGTATCTATCTAGAGCTATAAATACACACATGAGTCATTGCCGTTCACTTGGCAACAGCTCGACCATCCATCATTCGCAATCGCGGGCACCTAGTAACTGTCTAGCCGACTGGATAAATATAATAACAAGTACCTTTACAAACCGACTGTTTAAAGCCCCATCAAAGTTTACTAGCAAATTATTGGCGCGCTCAAGCTTGACCAAAGCAAACGCTAGCCACGCTTATCGCTCCCAGAATGTTGAAATGCACGAAGCTCTAACGCAAGTCCACGAGAATAACAATATCTAGGTCTGACAAATAATCATTTCAAATTTAAGGTGCGGGTGCAACAATCTGGTATTCAGATTCTGTAGTAGAAACGTCGAAGTACGATGGAAATGTTTCATGAAGCTGAGGAAAATATGTTACACAATAACCGCGAAATTAAAAACGGATTTAGATAAGGTCATGCATGTCACCGGTGAGGCGGTAACGCATTGGGCTTCATTCATTCACACAAAATAATGAATGACGTGCATTTTTAAGTAATTTGCAACCACCACAGTCACTTTTCCCATCAAGTGCAGAAATTACCGGAGCATGACAATTCAGAACATGTAAACGTTTGCAATTCGCGATTGTTGTCGCTGTCATCCCATAATGATAATGGCGTGTTGGCGAGCTTTTGTATTATTCGCGCAAGTCACCGCGCAGGCTGCGTCTGCGCCGCCGCGCCGGACGGGCACAATAGCGTCATTTGCACCTCTCGAGCGCACACGCAGACGTAACGAACCGATGGCATTGATGGCCTACCTCGTTTCAGTGAATTTTGTCTTCGAATTGTAAATGTGAATTTAAATGCGCACACGGGTTTCAGATAATTTTGAATGACTTTTTGAACGAAAGCAGCACCTGAAACGTCATGAATTTACGACAAATCGTAGCTGCATGTTTATGTCATCGGAAAATTCTGTTACAGCATCCACCCACATTGTCCATTGTTACTTCCATCATAGCTCTGTAAGTTTTCCTACATTTAACATTGTAGAAATATCAACTAGTTTCCAACTTACCTTTTGGTAATCTTGACCATATTTTATTTTCCATTTTGCCGCCCACTTGGCCTGCACAAAACAATCGCCTATTGAAAGTCACGGAACTTTTTACTTACCTCGCTAAATGGGAGTTTCGCGGGTTTTCTTTTGTTCGTTCGCGGTCGGGTGCATTAATCCTGACTGCCGTAATGACCGCGGACACACCCCTACTATCGCGCTAGTAAATTGCCCTCGTGTTCCTAGAAGGCTAGCTACATCTCTATTGGGATCGGGACTCAATAATGGCTCATTGCGATGCACGATACGTCTGGACGAACGCGTCTCGCCCCAGGTGCATGAATGTGAATGAGAGTTTGCTAAGTTAGCTACTGTTGGTTCTCGACACAATATCACTTTTTGAGAAAAAAATCAGTTTGTTTCGGTATGTGGTAATCCTAATATGACCCCAGTTACGCAAGCCTGACGAGTTGACGACCCCACCCGACCACAAACACCACTGGAAGAATAACTCAAACTCAAATCATTTATTTCAAATAAACCAATTACAGGTACTTTTGAATTATCAAGGGCCAATCAGTCAGAAAGATGTAGCTAGTAGCCCATTCCAAGAAATAGCGTAGTACCTATGGAGAAGAACGAGCATGAAACTCCGTAGACACTCTTTTAAATCAAAATAACATGGTTACAAAAATACATTGGACGGACTCCACGAAAAACTCAGGAATCAATGGTATTCGCAAAATGGTGTTTAAAAGCAGAGATTTCTCTATCCACCTGACATATCCAGTCTCCGTCAACAAGTCATTAAGTATTACTCGGATGAGAACTTCGTCATTTAGAATTTTCGAAAAACCGTCCAGTGCAAGAGGAGCGAGTCGTGTTCATCGATTGAGAAATAGAAGTGACTATGTTCGAGTTCCCGTAGAGTAACCCGTACGCAACTACACAGTTTGAGTAGTCGTTTTTTGTTGGTGGTAGGCCCTGGAGCTAACTAATAGCAGTGTTACAGGTAAATAGTAGGTAAGGACCCGATGTAATTGTACCTTTCTGTATTGACTTGCAACATTTAAGCACATCGTAATTCATGTTTAAGTCTAGGATAGGCAAACGTCCACATAATGTAAGTGTAGCAGGATTATTTTGTTGAATTTAATAAAACTAAAACAATTTTGGATCCCTTTTTAATGTAACTTGGGTAAAGTGAAGAAAAAGAAAGAGATCGTAGAAAGCGATAAGGCCGCCCATTGTATGTTTTGTACTTAGTGTTAAATGTATTTTTGTTACCTACGTATTTTCTGGTGTACAATAAAATATATATAAAACATAATAAAGTGGCGGGGGTGGATGGTGTACTATCTTTGAAATTATGACATTGAACTGATAAACATTTTAATTAGGCAAGATTTTAAAATACCTACCTACTAAAAATACTAATTAGATTTATGAAAATTGCCGGTATATCGGACGAAATGACTTCGCAGTCTGCACATTTTGCATATGTTGCAATATACTTATTCAGTTGACCTGAAAACAATCGAATCATAATTACCTATACGCGAATATTCATTGGCTCAGCTCTATGAATATTCGTGTTACTGTCTACGGGTTAGAAAAGGTAAACAAGGATTTACGAAACTGCAGGTGGGTAGGTAGAATATGTGGAATATTAATTTTCTCAAACATGCTTGGGTTGAGCATTATTTTATAAACCTTCTTCGAGATAAATCGAAATTGCTGTACTGGCCAAATACATCCGAGCAGCGGCCGGCAAAAGTTGTATGAAAATCCATATCTGTCGTGGTTTAGCGGTCAAATGTAATTCGTGTAATTTAAAAATGGAACGATCTTTTACTTCAAAACATGGCAACCAAGGAGGTAAAAAAAAAACAAATGAACACTTTAACGCGAGAAAAATTATTGTTGTTCGTTGTTCGTCATTGATTTTGGAAAGTAATTGTATTTTAATTGCCACGCATTATTTGAGAAAAGTTGGTACTATCCTCGGCTTCGCCTCAGCCCACATTTACCTACACGTTCGTCCATCAATGCCTCTTTTGCTGGCCGCTGCAGTAATGTACTATATCGACACTAAACTGTCTTGATTTAGAAATGACTCTGGTATTTTGTCTAAACAAGCGTCCATGGATGGGTCACAGTATTAAGCGTTTTTCCAGCAAGTCCAGCGGGGTTATTGCGTAAAACACTAACAGTAGCAAGGGCTTTCATTTTGATAGTTCAACAACATTCGTTGCGTTATTAACGTTGTTGAGCAGACAAATTTTTCGTACATATGAAGCAATGGATTGACAATATCCTTTAAAATGATTCAGATTGCGATTGAAACCGTGTCTTAGTCGCGTTTCCAAGCAAATAAAGTCTAATCATTTTACCACCGAATGAGATTCTCGTATAGCCCGTACCGACTCAGGCGCGGTCGCAGCCCAGGATTTTGGGGGAGGGTCACGATGGTTGCCGAGGAATATTTTAAGAGGGGTACATATCCACGTTGGTTTAGTGGTCGCAAGCGTTACTGCTGAGCATGAGGTCCTAGGTCGGTTCGATTCCTAGGTCGGGTAAAGTGTTATTGGGTTTTTCCATCAGAAATTTCTCAGAAGCAGCCTGAAGTCTGGATTTGTGCCCGGTTGGCGGCAGCAGGCTCACCCCCTATGACATGGCACTTAATAACTGATGAAATGTAGAACATGCCTATTTCATTAAGTCCGCCTCTGTATTATACATATAAATAACTGTGGGTGTAAGTACTATACCCCTGCCTAACACTTTGGGGACTAAAGGGGTGAAAATATTTTAAGGTTCCTGTTTATCTCCAGCTCCATATTACTTATGCTAGGGACGCAGCTTTTACCGCGAACGCGATCTAATTATCATGAGTTAATGTCGCCGCAGCGAGGCCTCACATTTTCAACATCCTATTTCATTAACTGTTTCATTTACCTAACCGACTAATCGCGTACCTGCGTGCTGTACGCAACACTAAGTGGGTGTTACTTTATAATGCTGCCAAATTGGTCGTAAGTATGTATTAGAACGGCAGAACACGTAGGTTGGGGAGAGCGAGCGAAGCGAGCTCGAAAATTTTAATAACCCGCCTCGGTTTGGTTAGGTTTTGTTTTATATTTTTAAGCTGAAATAGAAGTTACATTGTCGACTTATGCAGGCAAGCCCAAGCATTTAATAAAATGTAGAATATAAGAGCGAGCGAAGTGAGCTCGAAAATTATGCACACTCTCGGATAGGTTAGATTTTTTTCGATCATTCACAAATGACTATAAATTACTTGCTTTGTCGATTTACGAAGAAAAGCTCAAGAATCAACAGAATATAGATTGCAAGAGCGAGCGAAGCGAACCTGAAAATTTTACTTAATTTTACACCTTGAATAGTCTCTGTTTTCTTTTAACCATCATACAGAAAGAGAACTTACTTTATCGAATTATGACGAAAACTTAAAACTCGTTTTACAGCAGTTTAGGAATCTGGCCTTAACCTAAGCCTTTCGAACCTTACGTACAACAGGGGTGCCCAAATCCCGAGTTTGCTTCGCTGGCTCTTGCATCCTAGATTCTATGTTTTATAACAGGCTTTTTAAATTAAAAACTTTTTAGGCGCGTTAAAAAACCCACTGTAATTTCATAGTTTTACAGTTTTTACTTCTGTCGGCAGTCCCCATGTCTGCCTATGTTCTTAATGTTTTTGTATTTTATGCCCATCGGGGTTTTCGTGGCTCAAGTAAAGTAGTAAGGCAAGTAAATCATTCAGAGCCTCGACAGCTTGAATGATTTTGGGGGGGTCATGACCCCCACGCCTCTCGGACCGCCACTGTACCGACTCGACAAAGACAAAGTCTCAGGATATTCAATCTAGTCAAAATAAAGGATAACACCCAAGTTACCCTTAGACATTCCTAGCTGTAGGTTTGGTTCCACAAAAGAAACGCCGCTTTTTTAACGACTTCAAAAAGGAGGAGGTTTTCGATTCGACTGCCACGCAGAATACGCACTTTTACAAGCTCACGGATAGAACCGGCCGCGGCGAACGTTACACGCGCTGCGTTCAATCACACGTGGAATCGGAAAAATGTACCCTGAATAGACAACATTTTGTATCGTATCGATATTTTCATAATAGACCTATTTTATTTTATTTATTTTATTCTATTCCGGAAACTTACAGCTAATTTATACAGTATTGTTAAACAATACGAAATTGAAAACAATACAAAGAAATAAGGTCGGTACAAAATACCTATAAATAAAGATAAATTAGGAAATAAATAGTACCTACACGACTATAGGTAGGGCTCCACTTGTTTTCTATTTCTCCCGCTGGCATTTCAACTAACTACTTGTTACGGTAAAAAAAATACAACCCCGTGTTTGTGACAGACGGACATACAGGCGGCATAGTAAAAGGATCCCCTGTAAACCCTAGAAATATCTGAAAATGTACTTTGTTTATTATTATATTGCCAATAACAACAATAATTAGACTGATCAGTTTAATTATTGTCTTCAGATCAGCAAATTTTGATTGCACTTCGAAATTTTGACTTAAATAATAGTAATGTCACGATGCCTCAAGACGTCGAATGTATTATTCAGTAGCCCTAGGCTAAGTAATTGTCGAGGGTATTCCTATGCCATTACTACCACACTTGGCAGGAAGAGAAGTGATGTCTTTATAGCCAGATGGGTCCTGCTGCATCCACTCACATAACTCCTTACGCGACACCTACGGAACACGATGTAGGATGTAGGATGCAGATAGCATCAAGCTATTACACAGCACAGTTATTTATAAACCAGTCTCTATAACTAAACTTTATGTGTAAAAAGTTGTTACTTGTTACTACTTTATTATTCATAATATTTAACGCTTAACTTCAACGCGGACATTGCATTTATAAAATTATCTACCAAGTTTACGAGAGAGATAAATAACTTTATTAAAATGTCCCCTCGACTTGTTACTTGGCAATCATATTTTACGTGCTAACTCCTTTATTACACAGAAACTGTTCTTAGTTAAAACATAAAAGTTAGATGTTTTGCAGAAGCAGCCGTAATAATTATCGTTTACGGTACCTGGGAAAATCAATCTGAAGTTTAAACAGACGAATCTGATCCCGGATTCAATCGGGATCAAAAGCGTCTCTTAATTTTCAGACAGTTTAATTAAACCGATCTGCTTTTTTAAATGACTACCTAATCGTTCCGGGACCAGCACCCTAAGGGTAACGCTATCAATCTGAATCTGAATCATTTTGAAGGATAATTAATTATTGCTAATCCATTGCTTCATAGGAGTATGTTCGAAAAATTTGTCTGCTCAAAAACTAAAAAACACGCAGTGACTGTTGTCGTACTGTCAAAATGAAAGCCATTGCTACTGCAGATAGTATGTTACGCAATTACCCCACCGGGCGTCATTAGTGATAGACTTCGAGGTCGGAACAGCCACATACCTACGGTAGGTACCATCGCGGACACTGGCGGTCGACCACTTTTCACCATTATGCCCATGGTAATAAGGTTGAAAAGTGGTCGATCGCCAATGTCCGCGATGGTACCTACGGATGGCCAGACTAGACGGATTATAAGGCGGAACTCATAATACATGGGAGCCGATAGCTGGAAAACGTATATCGTTTTGCAGCACCCGTAAACATGATCGAAAGCATCCACATGCGTGTCACCTTGGCGTTTGAACCTCGTCTGGTCGTGTTGGCTCGGCTGTCATACCCGGAGTCGCCCCAGACGTCCTCATTCCATGTTATGATGTTCCGTGTTATGTTATTCCATGTTCCATGTTGCGATATTATCGACGTAAACTTGGTTCTAAACGCCGCCGCCACACCACTTCATTGCATTTACGAGCGTATAGGCCCGCAACCGCAACGTATACTGCTCATTGTAACTGCTAAATATTTTATGAAGTTGGTTTTTACAAGATCATTTTCATTTTATGTCTAATATTATTTCCTACTACTAAGGTACGGGCTCTAAACCAGGAATAGCAAACGAATGTAGATCCTCATCAGATTTTATTTTGTTTTGATTTTCATTTTATTTGTATTTATGTAGGTTTTTTTTATCAGACAGCAGTCTTATGCAAGCTTAGGTACATACTCTGCGCTCTATAAGTTTTAATTCAAAAATCGTTGTACCAATTCAGTTTAACGACGACTTTGATGCTATCCGTACACATCAAGCTTCGACAACGAGTACAATCTTTAACATAAAGCAGACGTGTACCGGTCACGTCCGATCGGACCGATAAATTCTATGTAATCTACACTCTAAAGTTGGACACTCGATCGTCGAAGTCTAGACCAGAGCTCCATAAACCGCAATACGATACAATCCCGGGAAAAGCGCGGGATTTACACGCGGACACGCGGTTTGACTGATTTCTATCACGTTATAATGTTACCCAGAAATTCCGCCACGCCTAAGAAAGTTACCTAGTTACAATTAACTTTATCTTGCACGAATTTATAGCTTATAAATAAGTATATAATAGTCTAGACTTTTATGTTTAAATATGCTGCTCCTGTCCAGCGATTGAAATGATAACTGTAAAATTAAGTGCGCCTGCACACTTAGATACAGGATGTTTTATAATTATTGATTAAGCAAGTTTACAATCACATTTTTAAAGCTTGCTGCTGTTGCGTGCAAGTAGGTGCCTGTCTAATTAAAACTGTTGAATTTTCACAAAGAATGAATTTTGCATCCCCACCGTTTGGCTTTTACAGGTCTGAAATCCAAGAATTCAGTGTATTTTTCAGAGAAAAATCGTCCCCTTTTTTTGATGCGAAGATACGATTCAGAGGATCTTGTCTTGAAAATGTAGGTATTTGTTGCTATATTGGCGTGTGCTAGCTGACATTTGGAAAATAATTTAATTTAAAATATTTTGTGTTTCTTAATGTTAATTACTTATTATTGTATAGAATCTTGTTCTTCTAACTGAACAGACAGCTGTAGGTAGGTACTGCTGGGGAATTCGTTGAGCTAGCTCTTCCCAACTAAAGCACTCGGAAGTGGTGAAGGGCGGGCGTTTTGGGGGACTGTCTTATGTAATTTTGACGTTAAGAAAGTGCTGATTCTCAGCTTAGTTTGAATAAATGACTTTTAATTGATTTGAGTGAATCCAATCGATACTCGCTGTAGCATTTTCTGGACTGGCTTTCATCTAGTAACTACTCAGTATCAAAATTGTAAATTACACTAATATTACAAAGGCGAAAGTTTGTGAGTGTATGTGTGTGTGTTTACATGTTTGTAAATTCTTCACGCTAAAACGGCTGGACCAATTTTAATAAAACTTTGTATGGAGGTAGCTGACACCCTGGATTAACATATACCTAGGCTACTTTTTATCCCGATATTCCCACGGGATCGACACGATCGGGTGAAACCGCGGGGCGCAGCTAGTATTACATAATTTAATAATAATTTACCACTTCATATGTTGCAGAGGGTAGTTGCGAGGGCGTGCGCTGCGGAGGCGACAAGCGTTGCGTTCTGGACGCAGAACTCGGCGCGCATTGCGTGCGGTGCGGCGCGTGCGGCGTTGCGGGTACGCCCGTCTGCGCCGTCGATGGACGAACATACGCCGGCGCCTGCGCGCTAAGGCGAGCTGCCTGCGAACGGGGCAGAGCCCTGCCGCTGGCGTATAGAGGACCTTGCATAGGTAAGATTTATACAGATTTAGTGGTCACTTAAAAATCGACTTGGACATAAAACTAAAGTAGATACTCGAGTAAGTCGCAGTGAAATGTAAACTACACAAACTTTTATCTTTTTTTAAGCCCTTCTTCTACTAAGCCATCCTTATGAAGATAAATTTTCAAAAATCGAATTGCTCATTTTCGCTATTTATGGAACTTTGGTGCAGAATTTCAAGCTTCTAAACCATGCATCATGCTTCTAGGTTGTATGTTTCTATCTAGCTGGTCCCCCCAGATTCACAACAACGAAACCGATGTAGAATGTTAGCTTATGGAATGCGCTTGTCTAATCGAACGAAAATATTTAATGTACCTCCGTCACTTACACAGAAATGGCATTTAATGTCGGTTTCCATCCAGCGGGCCCTTCGTTATTCCATTGCTTAGACTTGAAATTTTATTAGAGATCGTTCCTAAGCACTAATAAATGATAAATTATTTATTTCTGTAAGTAGGTTTGTACAAACACTTTTACACGTCAATCATATTTTTTTAAACTATATGAGGTCGGCGTTTCCTATCTGACTATTCTGAGAAGAAAGGCCGAAACAAACTCAGAGGTCACAGTCTCTTTTAAAGTCCAGACAAAATCTTGGTCAGATCATGTGAAGACCATGTAGATTGGGTCTGAAAAGTTATGATACTTTTTAAATTATTCAGTTATTTTTAATGTATGTACAGGGATTGATGCGTTTTTTTGTAAAAAAACCACATAATTAACAGTAAAAAAAGGAAATTAACAAAAAGTAAGGTCAGCATGACAACGTTTGGTTTATGGTAGGTAGGCAAATAATATACACACAAAACACACACACACACACACACAAAAACACATAATTACACACACGATACACACATAACTATCACATTTTTTTTTCAAATTAAAAATCAAGTCTAATTTAGGAAATTGTGCAATGCAGTACCTATGTTTTTTCTTAATACAAAAGTTCAATACCTACTTGACCAAAATGTATGAAACAGCAGATTTTTTTTTGGGAAAAAATCATTCTGTATAAGTAGGTATTTTTGCCAATTAAATTGGCGTGGCACTGTCAAATCCGTGTAGGGCCTATTATTAAATAGCAGATTATTTTTCGTGATTTCAGAGTTGGTCTCATAGTGAAAGTTGTTCATATTCAGTTTCATTCAGTTAGTTGTTCAAAAAAAACAACCGGTGTAAGCATTAGCAAGCAAGTGGGTTAACTGTTTTTTGCTGACCCTTTTACAATTCGCTTTAGTTATTTTTTACTTAACCAGCTTATGATCAGCCAGTTGAAGCCAACTTCAAGAGGCCAGGCCTTTCAGTGCGTCCGTGCAACGGAATTTAACTAAAACTCACATTTGCACGGAACTCACGCGTGTTTTTTTTCGCATCGCCATCAAACCCCACCGGTGCCCTGTTACAGCGAACGCAACATGTGCGTCAATCTCCTGCGGCTCCGGCCAGCGATGCGTGTCGGGCGGCGCGTCAGGCGCGCGCTGCGTGTCGTGCGGCGCGTGCGGCGCGGCGGCGCGGCGGCAGCTGTGCGGCTCCGACCGGCGCACCTACCCCTCCTGGTGTCGCCTGCAGCGCGCCGCCTGCCGCGCCGGGCGCGTCGTCGATCCGTTACATACTGGACCCTGCAAAGGTAGCTGTCCCAAACTATAGAAATCCGGCAATCAAACATCTTTGAGGAAAAGTCACAGAATCCACGCAGTGTTTAATTGCTGATCGGCTTTTTGCACTGAAGTTTTAAGCGTCACTTGTTTGGACTCAGGATTTGTCCTTCAAGGATCTTCTAACCCTCGAATTTCATCAAAATCGGTACAGCGGTTCCGGAGATTAGCCGGAACAGACAAGAGACAAAAAATTTTAAAATAATTTTTTTTTTGTTTTAAGTACCGTCATATAATTTATATTTCTTTCTTTTTTTAATTTTATAAAAAGCTGTTATTTTACAAACAGATACTTCAATTTTATTTATTTTTATTATAGATAAACTATTGCCTAACATATTTTTTTTTGTCCACAGGCAACAAAAACATAACGGACAATAGTGTGATTGGGAGAAGTGTGAGCGACGTGGACACCACGCGCGTCCTATAGTCATGGACTCTCTAGTATCGTGGATTGATCCACTGGCTTCGTAGTGTGTGGCTGGCGTAGACGATGGGCGACGATGGGCCAGCCTGGCGCCCAGTGCGCACTAGCTGGAGAATCCCCCGTCGATACAACTACCTACACAAGTCTTTGAGCAGTTTCTTCTCTGCGTGAATCTGGGTCATCGTTTTGAAATACTCAGAATGAGGAAAGTTGTGAAGTTTGTGCAGCAGATTATGTGTCTGTTGTCTGGGATGCGGTCACTTGTGCCAATAGCTCTAACTATCATTCAGTAGTTAATCCATCGTAACCAAAAGCGGTATTATTGAACTAATGTTTCATACCATTTACTAAATATCGAAATCGAGCCGTTAGTGACCGCTCCATTGATTGTAACTCAACATCGTGTCAGATCTATTGAAATTCAAAAATACTTTGCTAGTTTAGACTTAGATAAATCTGTCGAGCTGATGCACCCTTTCGAAGTTTGTAGATAAATAATTCTATATACCTAGTTTTAAATTATTAACACTTACATTATTAAATTTGAGCACCAAATCGTACTTAATATTTAGTCAAAATGTTTAAACATAGGGACTGTAGTTAGCACAATATTTGGAACTTAGATACTTTCTATAGTTTCTATATTAATAAATTCTAATTTCCGTCTTGTTGAACGTCGCTACAATGAACGAAGCTCGTATTAGGATGAAATGTTACTTTCATCGGACTGAAATATTGTTCTTAAAATTTAATTAACTCTTAGTACTTTAAGACTTAAATAATTTTACTTCACGAGATGTGGTTAACGCTTAATGCAATATTTATTATTTAATTACGAGTATGAAGTTTAGTGCAATAATTTTTATTGAAAATTGTATGAAATTTATGTTATATGTTTTGTTTTGTTTTTACACATGGCTCGTGATGCGTAGCACAAGAAACGTCAAAACGTCATTCGGACATGGTGAGTGTTATAAATACGTTTTCAGTATTATGTGTATGTAAGATTTTTAGACTATCGTTATTTTCGAAACATTTTACATTGAAAATTAAGTGATTTTTATAGACTGTAGGTAAAAAGTAATTTATTGTTACTTTTAAATTATTTCCAAAAATGTTTCCAAGACTATTTGTATGTGAGTTTTATCTTCGTGAATTTCTCAAATGATTCAAAGCAATGTGTGATGTCAAAGTAGTAGGAACAAATTTCTCGGCGTCCTTCTTAGCTTTAAATAGTTACAAGTTTTTCTACTATTCATTATATTATGTAATGGTATAACTTCAGAACAGCGTATGGCATAAGCTTTAATGCATACTTAATACTATAATTTAATCCATCGAATTTGGACTAATATTATTGCTACACAAACGTAGTCTGGCCATTCAACGCGTCGCGTCGTGAGCTCATGAGCGATGCGTTCAGTGAGCATAGTACATTTGTTTTATGTTTTCTGAAAATTCGAAGACGGAAAACGCAGCTCAATAGTTGTTGAAGTCATTTTATAGTCATAAAATCTTAATAATTAATTATAATTATTATGTTAATTTTTCTGCAAACGGAAAATAATTATTGTTTATATGTGTACTTATTTTTAATATTGTGAACAAAACAATACATAATACAGTAGCTCGGCTCTTGTCAATTATTTCCTAGTGCTAATCACGTTGTTAACTGTGTCTGACTATAATAATACTAAATTGTTGTAGTTGAATTCATTGCAAACATTAGATGATTTGTATAATATATTGTCCTTGTTTCTTCATAAATATTTTACACTGGTAACTGTATTATTATTTTAAATCCCTATAGAATACGACATAAAAACCCACAAAATAAAAATAGGACCAAACTTTGAAGATATGTGTGACATGTCGAGTATCTTCAAAATTAAAACAAAAACCAAGAAAGGTTTGGTTTACACAAAAAAAAATCTGTTCAACTCAAAAAATAAATTAGAAATATATTACATAAGAACGAGACTGCCCTACAGCATCGCAATACAGGAACTCCGGATATACTGGGTGTTTTTTTTTTCGTCTCGAAATTTTTACAGTGTTCCTATGAATTTCTGAAAACACGAAAAAAAAACAGCTGTTTAATACAAAAGTTCAATACCTACTAGACCAAAATGTATGAATCAGATTTCTTTTTCGTGATTTCAGAGTTGGTCCCATAGTAAAAGTTGTTCATATTCATGGGTAGAACACCTTGTAAAAATTTCGAGACGGTAAAAGAAATCACCAGTATAGTGCATAATGATGACATTTTCTTGTTATTTTAAACTCAAAAAAATATTTGTTTGCAAATAGTGCAAACAATACTGTAAAAAGCTTAAAGCTTAAACAATTGCCAAGTTATAAACTTTTTAAAATAACTGCTAGACAAAGACGCCACCATCACAGAAGTGACGTAACGACTATGTAATGTAACTTCATACTAGCGCCATATATTGTCTGTACCCCGCTACAAGGACGGGAATAATCGGTATATTCCCGATGTCCACCACTTGTTTGGCCACCACCGGGGGACAGCGAAACAACTTGTAAAAATTATTCTCGTTGTCCACCAATAATCATCATGCCTATTACCAAACCCTGGACAGAGATAAAGATACTGTCACATGGTCATTTTACTCGAAGACTCTAAAACAATTTGTCAAAATAAAACCAATACTTGACACAAAAGACACCTTTATTATTGTAAAAAGGGGTATAATAATGTTACAGTCACTATACAAATGATATTAAAGGAATGTCAATCTATTACAAAGTATATTTTTTCATTGAAGTACAAATAAAAGTATGCTGTTACTGACATATCATAAGTAAATATTATATTATCTTACATTGAAACATTTAAGCTCAATATGCGCGAAGCTTTATCTTTTATATGGATAATAATATGGGGGTTTATTTATAAACGATGATTAAAGTCAAGTGGCGTTTAGACGTCAAAATGTATGGTTAAACATTCGCTAATCACTACTTGACGTTTGCTGGTCTTTATTGGAACACAATTATTGCTATTGGTGATCCGACAAGGCAAACATAGTTTAAAGAAGTTTTTAATAATGATTTACGAACGCTTAACAATTAGCTATAAGTATTAAGGTTTCTACGACTGGGGATATACTATTCAGTTTCATATTCTTTATTGAGATTTTAGACTCATCCGTTTTCATCGTCGATAGAATAATATTTATAATATATTAAAGTAGTAACTATACTTAAATAACAAATCTTAGATAATAATTAATATGTATTGCCACTTAATCAACCATCTACTCTAGAGTTATTTAATCGAAGTTCATTTTTGATAAAACGTTAAAAAATGTCCTATTAAAATTTAGCTTGCAATGGAATTTGAACTTTGTCGTGTATGAAATTGAGTTTGTCCCTCAAACTTGAAATAATCTTGATAATTATCTGAGATGCTGAATTCAAATATAGACCGTACCTGGCTAGTTTACTACTTATAGAAAGAGATGTATGCCTGCATACAGTGGCGTGCACTCCATTCATGCAAATAAGCTCTGCATACCCTGTAGTCCCCTAAATACATGCCCATCTGAATGATAAATAACTATAATTTAAAAAACATGGTAATTTAGCTTTCGCGCCATCTATTACTTTTTTTGGAATTAACTCTTTGGTGCTGCGAACACCCGCTACCCGCGCAGGCAGCGCTCTCGTGAGCAAAAGCAATACTTCGCCTTGCTTATTCTTCATACAACGCATCTCGTGTAGTACACAGCAAAAATGTGACTGTGTGCGTCAAAATGTGTGCGCGTGTTGAAGTTTTAGAAGCATAGCTTACATTGCAAATTGCAAGCTTACGTTCAAATTGAGAACCCGTAAAAACACTGCTTAATTGTTGATTGCAGAGGGTCGACATTTTTTAGTCGGATTGACCAAATGAGCGATTAATTAGTTCGTATTAGTTCGTAACGTAATAAATTGCAGAGATTTTTTCGCCATATTGTTTTTCTTGGCGCTATACGCTAATGATTGACGAGTAATTATTTTGTAAGTCTATTGTAAAAAATGGAAAATTATACATGTGAGACCTGTGCTGGCGGCAAAGTGTGTTTAAATAGTAAATTTCGGCCGCGATTTTTTTGTGCATACCCTGTCTGAAATCTCTGTGCACGCCACTGCCTGCATAGTAACGAGTAACAAATGATACGACGAACGAACAAACTATATGTGTGCTCATGCACAAACAGTTGCGCAGACGGATACGAGTCATCTTCGCCTCTTGATTTATAGCTTTTGTAAAAAACTCACCAAAGTTACGCCATTATCACGTATTATGATAATGATAAAACCCCTTTTTTTTAAAGGACTTTGATTCAAGTTCTGGTAAAAAACCTCACAAAAAATCTTTACAGTGTTGCCAGTCAAAAAAATCATACACATGTCATTATTAGATCTGCCGCTCGGTATCGAAATAAATTAATCATTAAAACTCCCATTATATTGAGTTATGGCGCTACAAGAAGCGACGTCTGTTGTCCAAGGCATGGTAAAAGAAGCCTGGTATTCTTACAACTTCATAGTACATCCCCAATTCACATAAATAGCTTTTGAAAGTTCGATCTACACCTAATATCTAATACTTTCAAATACAACCAATAAAATACATTACAAGCACTGGTTGCGACTTACAGACATGCTCTAATAGGTTTTATGGAAACGTAAATAAATGCCAGTATGGCGTGTAGCTGCGGCCCCTAGAAAAAAATGTTAACGTTCTATGCGATTGAGAAGTCTGCTCGTAATAATAATAAATAATTATACGACAAATACGATCTGTGTCTTGAAATATGTGTAAAATCATCGGCTAATGCCCAAGCATACATGCTAAAGGTAGCATGTCTGCTTAGGCCCTAATTAAATTGTTCAATACATTTCCCTTACTTCAACAATTAAGTATGATAATATCTAGGCAACTATTAAAGGATCAGAAAACTGAAGTCGAAATTCTTAATTCTATTTTAAACTACGAAGGATGCAACAATGAAACAATGATTGCAGTTATTTTTATTGTTTGACTACATTTATAATATGGAATTCTAACAAGTTTAATTGACACCTATCTTTATTAAAAGTTATTATTACATCCCTTATTACGAAGGGACAGCGATAATTGGGAGAACATGAGCGAGATAAAAAATTAGTCTAGATAATTAATCAATCGCTTATTAAGAATAGTGTCACAACTAAAACATTTTAGTTATCTGTCCCAATATTCTTAGGGTGGTCGCACAACTGACGGAAGTTGTGTCACGTATCGTCGGTCGCTTAACGCCAGAACGGACAGGTAGATGACAAAGCGTTCAACCTTACGCACTCAACCGATGATGCGTTAAGCTACGGTTTCCTGGAAGTGCGAAGGGCCATAGTGACCGTTTCACGAAAATAATGACAGAGACCAAGATTTAAATCGTTAGATTCGCCCTACGTCGTCAAAAGATAGTCGCATGTCTGTTTAGTTGTGATATCTCTGACACACAATGACCCAGTGATTTGACTTATTGTCATGGAAACGATATTTAAAAAGGTGTGTGCTCACTCTTCTCAGTATGGACAGTTTTTCGCGTGACTAAGTATGGTGAGAGCAAATCTAGCGATTTAAATCTTTGGGCAGCGGGATTTGACTTTAGCAAATTTTCGAAGATGCTTTTGTTCGACAACTCACAATTGTATTCAATACATTAGAAAAAAATGGTTACTGAATTTCACAAAGCATATAAATGTTTTTGCAGATAACTGTACCACTATTCATACTAAGCAACTGTACATTATTAACTATGACAAAAATGTTTAGCTAATAAAAAAATCAGCAACACTGTTACATTCTTCGTATGTATTTCCTATTAAAAACAAATTAGGCTTACCGAAAACATAAAAACATTTTGTCGCGAGAATTTACTATAACTAACTAGCCAAGTTTTTACGCAGCGAATAAATAGTCGTGCAACAAAATAGTCGTGCGACAAAATAGTCGTGCAACAAAATAGTCGTGGGACAAAATCTCAAGTGTAGGACAACCCTATCCCTACCTTGTCTCATAGAATTTGCTGCATAGTAGTCCTAGTGAAGAGCTCCATAGTGAGAGCGCTTAGAAACAGTGGTATAGAGCGATGCTGATGTAGGTGCAACTCTACTAACTCGCCTAGAGTGGAGGAATAGTCGGTGTGGACCATCTCTATTCCGTCGTCGTCGAGCGTAAATGTAAGGTATTCTTCCGAAGATTCCGCGTACATGTTCGATATTCTGTAAAGAATAAAAGAAAGTGTAAAATGGGCTATAAAAAAATAGAGAACACCAAAACTTTCAGTGGGAAATATATCGATATGAAAAGATTATGTGAAATAGTTCAATATCGATATTAGAGCAGTAGGTACCACCAAAACGTAGTTAAGGTCAGTAAGTAGATTTAGATTGAAAATATTTTGTCAACAACAGGCTTTTAATTCTTATTCTTACTCATCCTAATAAATATAATTATTATACAATTCGGCATTGTATAGACATGGAAGGTAGAAAGAATATGTTTATGAACTGGGATAGAAAAAAATATATAACTCACAAAATATAAATTATGAACTACTAACTTTTGCCTGCGGCTTTGCGCACGTGATGTCGGGAATTATCTCACGGAAACGGAATAAAAAGTATCCTAATCCCGGTCATAGTCTATCTCTGTGCCAAATTTAATCAAAATCCGTTCAGCAGTTAAGAGGTAACAGACAGACAGAAACGAGTTATTTTCGCATTTATAATGTAAGTAAGGATCAATGACTCACCTGTAATTCTTATGTCCAGTTCTATCGATTTTATAACCTAATAGCATATAACACACATCTCGGTACTCCTGAGCGGAAGACGTGAACTCTTCTTTCAACCTGAAATTATTAACATTTAATTTTTATTTTGTTTATTAAATACTTCCCTCGTATAAGTCGTATACAGTACGCAGACCCAAATACACAACGAGTTTTATATATATAGTTCGGCTTGTAATTTCAAATGATACATGACATCCGTACATTGGTTCAAAAAATACTTTTACACGTCAAAAATAAATAATTTTTGGAACGAACTTCATTCGCGGTTTGCGCTTGGAGTTGACTAGCAAATATCGTCACGTAAGGAAAAAGCATTATGCACACTACATGCGACTTTCTCTCTATCTCTGTCTCTTTCTATTTTATAGGAGTGTGTGTGCGTGCGACTATCACATAAGGAACATTCCAGAAGGGAGTCCCCGACCGCACACGTTTTAAAAACTAGATGAAGTCGACGTTTCCTAGACTACCCTTGAGAAGAAATACCGAAACAAACTCAAGAGGTCGCTACTTCTCTTTTATATAGTCCCAGACATAATCTTGGTTAGGTCAAATGAGGGCTCAGTAGATAAGTGTTGAAGATGGTCTTTAGAGGAAAAAGCCATACAGATTTCAGTGAACCTATCCTAACCATAACCTATCCTGTCCACGCAAATACCAAAGAAAGGTCATTTGCGTAAGCCGCATAAAGTACTCAAACTGGCAGACAATCGTGAAGAACCAGAGCTTCGTCTTTGTTAGCGCTCTTATACACGAATGAATGAGCACTTACCTCCTCTGTGCTACATTGAAGCACAGGTACCATAGACAAGTGAACTATAACTATTGAATCTGTACCTTTTAAGTTTAATACGACTACTCTCCAACTGCTGCCGTAACTGCTGCGTCTCTTCCGGACAGGCACGAGCTCCGCCCCCTTCTCGCAAGGTTGCCTTTAGCCTTTTTAACTGAAAACGATACATTTAAACATTGAAAATATACTAAAACACATTCATACAAAACTACTTTCTTGAAACACATTATAAAAAATATATTAAAATATTGAAATTTTGTCGCATTTGCATGATGATACTACGCAAAGCACGCAACAGGGGGTCTATTCGCTATGCTCGTGAACCGTAGCTTTGGCCGAAGCCGACGTTACGGGCGCTTTCTACTCCGTATCATGAATGACAACACAATCAGAGAGTTGTTTCTACCCGCGATGTGTTTATGCAAGTCCGAAAAAATTACAAATCCACTTCTTCGGACGGATCGTCGTCGATCTTCGTTGACGAGCATAGAGAGTGGTATTTAATTGCACAACAATTTTCAACTAATTACAATTATTACAAACATATTTTGGAACATCTAGGTTTAGTAAAAGTTTTTCTTTGTAGAGCGTCGTCACCGTCACAGATACCTGTCTCTTTCTAAATATCGATGTGCCATATATTAAAGTCTGGGTACATAATGCAATTTCAATTATTTCAATTGCAGTTGTTTAGTCATCTTGAGGTAATCGCTAGCATAAAACTTCGCTAACTGCCTTGTTGGTAATGTTCCAAAAGACTTCCGAGCCTTTAGTTCTAAAGATTCGTGATTTTATTTAAAACTATACAACCTTTGTTTTTGTGTGCGGGAAATGCATTTCGTTTTTTCAATTTCCGAAATGCGGCGCGTACAATGCGAATGAAGTGTGCGAGGTTTCACATGATGTCATACAACGAATCCTAAAATGCGGCGCTTACGGTGCTGACAAAATGTGCGATCAGCTTTAAACATATCTGGCGAAATGTGTGTGTGTTATAGGTGCACGTCTGCCTAACCCTTCGGGGAGTCGTGATGTTATCCTATGATGTCATGTTTATAAGGTTGTTGAGAAGGGGCTTGTGGCTAAGTGATAACAGCCGCACGGATCGATCGATCAGGTTAAGCTACCGCTTGCCGCGGTTGGTCCGTGAATGGGTGAACATCTTTACATACCAAGACCCCTCCGTGCCTCGGAAAGCACTTTAAGCTGTTGGTCCCGGCCGTCATTCGTGGATCTTTGACAGTAGTTACGGGTCGTCAGAAGCCCGAAAGTCTGACAACCAAGGGGTGTCGTATTACCCAGTAACTGGGTCGTGGCGGTCAGATCGGCAGTCGCTCCATGTAAAATACTGGTATTCAGCTGCATCCGGTTAGACTGGAAGCCGACCCCAACATAGTTGGGAAAAGGCTAGGCAGATGATGATGATATGTTTATAAGGTCAACTTACAATTTCCGAGAGCCCAGGTTCTTGAAGGCTTGATAGCTAAACAGCTAAATAGGCTTTTAAGCTACTAGGTGCCTATAAAGATAGACAGAATACTCTTTATTATGTACACCAGATAAGGTGGCAGGCACATCTACACGCAAAATGTAACCATAAATTCAGCACATGACTGTAGTTCCCCTAGCGCACTTTATTGTCGGTTATAAAAATGAATCTGCTGTTTCATAGAAAAGCGCAATAAATACGCGGTCAAAATGCATGGATAAGCTATTTTTAAATAAACGATTATAGATTTCAACGCAGGGGCTTTCAGAATCTTGTACTGAATCCTTGCACATCAATAAGCAGAAATCCGAAATGTATTTATAGCAACTTGACTCAATCAACTAAAATTGTCCGTATATTGTTATAATAAATATCATTTTTGATACTTTTACGAAGTGATGTCATTTTCTGACCACGCGGGCGATGTGCTGAGTAAAATATCGTCATTTCAACGCCAAGTGAACGAAGGCTCTTTGTATGAGGAAAGTTTACCTTGAACCTCGATAGATGGCGTTGGGATCGAATTGAATCGCGCTATGGTTTCGTTACTGCGAATACGTAGAGATAAACTATGATAACATGGCGCGCCCCTTCAAATTACTGTTTCAATATGTGTAGTGACATCCTTACGAAGGAGTTTGTAAGTTTTTGTTCGACGGCCGTCTCATTACGCACACATGCGTTGTGAATCTTGGTGGTGCATTGTAAATACTTTCACAAATACTTTCAAACGTTTTGAATTTTGGAGGGGCGCGCCATGTTATCGTAGTTTATCTCTATACCGTTATGTAATAAAAACATTAGTTACCTTTCGATGTCCCTTCTAGGATTATTTTTTTGTAAAACCCCTCTCACAGCAGTGAAGGGTTTCATAAACAAAATAATAGACTATAGTTGAATTATTAAGACGACGACGCCGAAACTGAAAATAGTGGCCACTACACCCGTTTTAATGATTTTATTAAAACTAAACTATGTAAAACAACCGTTTATAATAATATTAACGTATAATCTTGTGGAGCACAACTTAACGTGCTTATTTTCTGCATTTTCTAAATTAAAATAAATAACCAAACAAACGATGAGGGCGCCACTAGGCCGTCGGCGTCGCCTTAATTCAATGAAAAAAAATATAGGATCTAGCTCTCTCTCACTTTGAAGATAAGCATAATCAGCCATGTTCCCATCCCACTGCTGGGGCACTCACACAGGGGAGACTTTGATGATTATTTTGTTTAATACTTATTATTGTGACAATTTAGGTAGTGGAAGTGGGTTTATTAGAGTAATACAGTTTTTCAAGCCATTGTGAGCAGAATCTGTACTATTAATGAAAACGTCAAAAAGTGTATAACACGGGTTTATACATAGTGTGTCAAATTGCTGAACAATACATTAAGCTGTCTGTACTATCGCGGCCAATTCCGCCTCATCACTTAAAAAAAATTCGCCTAGATCCTGCGGCGGCGCCAAGCCACACCCCTTAAAGTTTTCGCCTATTAGGAAAGAGATAACGCAATTAGTTGCAACCTGCACTGCGCAGCTTAGTGACGCAGCACGTGTACTCCTTTTGTGAATTTTACTGACGAACTATTTGACCTTGGCGCACTTACTAGAAGAGCGCTTCTATTTTTAGAACGCCAGCAAAAATGAACTTAGTGGTGGTCGGGCGGGAGTGTCCGCGATAGTACAGACGCCAGCACATCAAGCTACTACAATCTGTCAAATTTCTTTGATAGATTTTCAACTTTATCGCTAAAGCAGAAGGTTCAAAGTTGATTGGGAAAATAAATGTATAAATGATTGATAAAAGATAACTTGACATACCTCTTCTTGGGCAGCTTCTAGTTCCGCTTGGATTTGTTTCTGAGCTTCAGCAGCTGGGTTGTTGGTTAGATGCAGTACCTAGAGAAGTGGACACAAAAAAATAATTTAAGGCAAATTTAATTGCAACCAAAATTAATGTAGGGCCTTTTTTTAGGGTTCGTACCCAAGGGTAAAAACGGGACTATATTACTAAGACTCCACTATCCGTCTGTCTGTCTGTCACCAGGCTGTATCTCATGAACCGTGATAGCTAGACAGTTGAAATTTTCACAGAATGTGTATTTCTGTTGCTGCTATAACAAAAAATACTAAAAACAGAATAAAATAAATATTTAAGGGGGGCTCCCATACAACAAACGTGTTTTTTTTCCGATATTTTATATGTAGGGTTAAATATTGTATGGTGGTACGGAACCCTTTGTGTGCGAGTCCAACTCGCTCACAACACAAAATGCTCACTCAAAAATCAACTTATATTACATTACACTTAAAAAGATAGTTGAGTAAGTGGCAATTATGAGTGTTGACAAACCGTGTGCCAGATGGGATTTCCCATTGGAAAAAATGACAAAATTCGGTTCGAACTTTCATCCTCATTTTCTTTCATCATCATTTATTAACCCCTTTATGAGATGAATTTTCTAAAATCTCAAAAACTAAAACTCTTGTGAAAAATTTCGCGTTTCTAGACCCAGCGGTTAACACCGTTTGTCCACCCGCCACTATGCGTTGTCTGTCAGTAAATCAACGAATTTAAGATTTTTATGAAGTGATTCAAGTTTGTGTTTTACTGTTATAGCGTGTGTTACCTTAGTCTGTGAGTGCGCACCGATGCGTTCCAGGTTGACTTGCAGTGTGTCTCGTTGCGCGCGCAACTTGGCGACGTCACGTTTTAGATTTTCAGCCTCTTCGCGCCATTTGCTCGACTCAGCGCGTAGACTCTCCACCACTGGAATAGAAAAGTAATTTTTTTGACTTCGAAAGAGTTTGACCTCTGGATTAGTTATATGAATTTGCTATTTCTTTTTGACGCGTAATTATTTTTTTAAAGCCAATTCACAAAAATGAAACATAATTTAATGAATGGTCTAATCGCAATCAGCGATATCTAAAAGACAACCTTTGAATGTAGGCAGGATTTTCGAGGGGGATTTTTTTTTCAGGAGTTTTGAGTAGGCTTTCTGGTCTGTCAAGGGCAATTTTTTGCGGTCTAGATACAATTTTTTTGCGGCAGCTTAACTAGATAGCCGGCCGCCTCAGACAATTTCATATTGGTTAAGTGCTGGAAGCCCATTTACTATGTTAGTGTACACACGAGCGGCACGTGGCAACTACGACAGAGCAACAGGCTGCAGTCGCCTCTGCCGTCTTTCGCTCGCATGTCTGCACACTACAAACTGTCCATCAGTCGACTATGTCCTGTGGTACACAGTAGTGTAACGTTACGTTTGGTGTGCGCGGCCTGGTCGTGCGTGGCCAGCAGGTCGCGGTAGCCCTGCAGCGCCTTCTCCAGCTGCTCCACGCGCGCAGCCAGCAGCGCCGCGCTGCCCGCGCCCGGCTCGCCGCACAGCGTCACGGTCAGCTCCTTCTCGTAGCAGTCTAGTTGTTGCCTATACAAATTATATTCTAAGGTTTTTAAATTCAGGAAATAAAATGCAAAAGCTGGACAAATGTGAGTAAAAAATGAAATAAGACGGGTGGCGTCCACATAGTTATAAGGTCGAGTTGTCACCTTTTAGGTACGGAAACCTGCAGGCGGCGTCGCGGGTATAAAGATGTTTTATAATCCCATAATGGATTTAACAGGCGGGTAAGATTTATCAGTCGGGTTGTCGCGACGCCACCGTTAGGGGGGTTTTGCAAGTGGGTACGGGGATATGCCCCTCCCTCCCGCGGGAGTTGTACCTTAGCCCATGACTACAGGCTCGTTGTGTTTGTGTAGTGTCTGTAGGCGCACAACGTTGTATTCCCGACACTTCAGTCAGTCACCTAGGCAGGCGGCATGAGGCAAGCGACGACAGACGTAGCGACTCGACGCTCCGACAGAGAGTATGTGGCTCCCGCCCGCCCCGCTCCCAGAGCTAGCCGGTCACGAACGGGTAAAATTTATCTAAAATCATCCGCATCGTCCATGTGTTGTGTGCTGTTGCCGTTCTTACCTGTAGCTGTCTCTCTCGCGCGTGACGAGTAGCAGTCTCTTCTGCAGCCTGTGTATGAGACTCTCCTGGTTCTTGCGCACTATGAGCAGTTCATTCAGCTTGCTTGTCGCCTTATCGCGCTCGAACTTTACTGTTGCTACTTCCTGCGAATAAATACGTTGGTTATTTTATTCTAGAAGTCATTGCCATAAAAAGTCTACCAAAAAAGGCCGCGACCTACGAGTTGTAGGTCGTACGTTCGAACCCAGCCATGCACATTTTGTGTAAATTATTTCATCACCAGTGCTGTCAAAACGGTAAAGGAAATCATCATGAGAAAACCGGCAAGTCCTAAAACTAAAAAATTTAAGACATGTGACATCCACCAAACCACACTGGGACCGCGTGGTATATTACAGCCCACTCCCTTTCATAGAGAGGAGGCCTGTGTCCCAGCAGTGGGAACATTATAGGCTGATTATGTTATGCTTATGCTATTTACTTATCGACTAAGAAAGTAACTTACCTCAGTCAGTTGCGTTAATTGCGACTGCGCCTGCGACGAGGCGGCGGAGGCGTTGAGTTGCCCGTTGAGCGCAGACTCCAACGTGCTGGACAGACTGCGCGGGTCCTCCACGCCGTGCGAGCGCGCAGCCGCCTTCCATTCTTCTAGAGATGACTCGAGGGTTGCTAGTTTAACCTGTAAAAAGAGTCGCGTTTTTTTGGCTTTTGTTTCAAATAAATATATCTGAAATTCTTAAATGTGTGCCTTCATCGCGGCAGTCGTTCCATATCTACTTACTGACAGTTGCGTCACGTTAACTATCCTTGAATCGGCGAACGAAAAGCATCCGCTCGCGCACGCCCATAGCTTTGTGGCATCAGCAACAAATAGTTTATTCAATAGCATAACCCATTACAGACTAATATATCTATATTGAACCTTTTTTTAACATTGTAAAGAACACATTACCTTGGCCTCATGTAGCTCATTCTGCACAGGCTGAAAGGCATCGACCCTGGACTGCAACAGGTGTACTTGTTCTTCCAACAACAGTTTATTGCATATCCCGTCCCGTAGAGATCGCTCTTGCGAACGTAAACGTGCTACTTCCTTTTCTAATTCCGCCATGTTGGTTAAGCGTTTTTGTGCAGTCTGTGGCAGAAAAGGAAAGTGTGAAAAACAAAATTACACCAATATTATCAAACACTATCTTGTGTAGTAATTGCCTTATTGGTGTGAATTCACTCAGCACAAGCATAATTCAAGTTATATAATTTCCCCTTTTTGTCCATTACAAAAAGGAGAAATTATATACACATCTTTATAAAAATGCAAAAACGATTAAAATTATTCCTTTTCAGCTACTTTTTTGTGTTAGGATTAACTTCAGAAAAACAAGGTTTTTCTATAAAATAAAAAAAATTTCTTAAAGCTAAATGATCCATTAATTACCTTAGCCTGTTGCTGCCAGTCTACGAAAGAGTCCCTCTCATACTCCAACTCCTTGAGTTTGTTTGTGACGCTTAGCAGTTCATAGGTCTGCTTCTCCAGTTGAGTTCTCAAGGTTGTGCACTGTTCTGCTCTACTGGTCTGTCTCGCTACTTCGGTCTTTAACATTTCTACTTCTGATTGAGCTCCCTCTAAAGCCTTTAGGGAATAAATGAGAACATAATATGAGGCAGCTTGGTACGAGAGACGGTACTTTTTTTTTATGTGATAGATTTGTAAATGGACCAAGGGTTTTTTGAACTTTATTACAACTAAATTATTGCAAACCATCTGGTACAGTATTTTTATCACACGAAGCGACGCGCGGTTTGTGTTAACCAAAAATAAATACACGCTGTGAATGTGTACGTGAAGACGTAGCGTGAGCACATAACACACACACACAGACTCTTCCAACTTCACCATTATCTCAAACGGTACCCAGAGAGCCTACACACACATTCTCAGCATTTGTACACTTGTTAACCAAAAGATGTGCCAAATACAATTCAACTTTTCGAAAGTATCCACTCACTGTTTTTTAGGGTTCCGTACCTCTAACGTAAAAACGGAACCCTTATAAAATCACTTTGTTGTCCGTCTGTCAAGACACTTTTTCTCAGGAACGCGTGGAGAATTAATATCAAATACTCAGTGCTGCATTCCCTTGAAGCAGTGAAAAAAACTTCTAAGAGATACGGGCGCTTATATTCCGGAATCAAAACCTATAACAGAATACTTCCCGTTGACCTAGAATCCAGCACAAGTAAAGGAAAAAATCAGAAAACCCTAAATTTTTAGTTACATATCCACAAATTTGTACGGAACCCTCGGTGCGCGAATCCGACTCGCACTTGACCAGTTTTTTTTCCTATGTATGCCTGTAAGTACTCGCTGAAGGTTGGACAGAGGTGTACCTTTAGTAACGCCCACATTCTGCCAGATCCATATAAAGTGGCTGCTTAGCTTTATAACACAATATTTACCTGCAGCAGCTCATCCATATCCTTCTTCATCTCAGACAGTTGATCTTTGCTGCTAACACTACATTCAAGCAGTTTATCCTTCAAGTCTGCTATCTGCTTCAGAAGCTCCCCCTTTTGTTTGTCCCATTTTGCTTTGTTCTCCTTGTGTTCTTTTATAGCCTGCATAAAAATTAAAATTGTCGTGTCGGATTACCGTCCCATCAGACTATGGGAGTGAGGGAAAAGGGAGTGCACCTGTGCCTGCGCACACACTTGTGCACTATAATATCTCCCGCGCCGAAGAGATTGGCTGCCGTGGCCGAAATACGGTCTGGAAGACTTTTTATTTAGAGATTAAATGTGAAATAACCACAGATTGGATATAGAAGGAATGGTATGGTGTATGGATGATTTATCGAAGAAACTTAAGCTGGATCTTAAAAACATAACTAGGGATAATTAATCACTGGAATGAGCTACAATCAACAGTAGTACTAGATTTCTGATGAACGCATCAAAAACGACCGGAAAAATAAGACCACAAATTTTAATAATGTTATGGTCTTTTTAGCAGTTTTTTCAAAATTTTTAGAAATGATGTTTAATTTTTCCATAAATATTATTTTTCTTATTTTAAAAATACGTTTTTTCAAAGTAGGTAGTTGTAAATATATTGCAAACGTTAATAAACTTTCCCCCTTACTAATAAACGTATTTCAGATGAATAGTTTACACACCAATTTCTCTCTTTCAGTCGTCAGTAAAATTAGACTCTTTCGAAAGAAGAAGACAAAGCGTTGTGTAACTACACAAACGCCATACAACATTTATTAGTAAGGGGGTACATGTTGACATCAAGTTATATTAAATGCTATCACGGCCACTTGAGCGATGTGTTTTTGTTTCTAATCCTTAATCTAGTGCTACTGTTGATCGAAGGAAATGAGGATTGAAAGACCTGTGGGGCAAAATACTATCTATTAATTGCGAATTTTTGGACAACGTCAACGCGATGTTGCTGAAAACCAGCGCTGGGGCTCTGTCTCGCATAAGGTCTTAGCATTATGCTAAGCGATGGCCGCTTTGAGTTGAAGTGATGCTGTTTTCCTCCAACTTTTTATTTTTTTTGTGTTTTTGTGTTTGTGTCATATTTACCGAAAATGAACGTATTTTCTTTCTTTCGTAAAATTACTGTCACTGCCTACTAAACACTGGCTCCGAACCAACATTCATAACCAGGCAAAGCCGCACAATCATAGATCTCGCTCTGGCAACAAAGGGTATGGCGGAAATTACCACTTGGTTGCAGGTCTCCAAAGAGAGTTCCTGCTCTGATGCTCTGCATAGGCGGATCCACTTCAAATGACTGATACTGTGTCATTATAACATCATCATCTGATCTACATAGCCTTTTCCAACTATGTTGGGGTCGGCTTGCAGTCTAACCGGATGCAGCTAAATACCAGTATTTTAGAGTAACTGCCTATCTGACCTTCACAACAAAGTTACTGGGTAAGACAATACCGCTTGGTAGACTGGTTGTCAGACTTTTAGGCTTCTGACTGCCTGTTATGTCTGTCAAAGATCCACAAATGCCATTCAGAAACAATGGCTTAACATGCTTTCCGAAGCACGGAGGGGTCTCATAACAATAAATTACATTTTAACCTGATTATAGTCATCCTTCAGGTCCTGTTCTCTCCTCCTAATCAGCTGCAATCTGTCCTCCATGTCAGAGCGAGCTCTCTCGTCTCTCTTGTGTTGTTCCATTAGAGACCCTTTCTCCTCTTCAAATAAGATCTGCATCTCCTTGCGAATTGTGTGCTGGTGGTTTATGCGTGATTCTAACTGTATTATCTGGAGGAAAATAAGCTTTTTAATGGTTATAGATAATATACAGAGTGACAAGGACAGCAACGCACAAACTGTAACCATGAATTCAGCACATGATTCTGGACATTTTTCATTGGTTATCAAAAAATCAAACAGCTGTGTCATAGAAAATTGCAATATCTATGTAGTTTTTAGTAATAACCTACGAAAATTTTCAATGGCAGGTCAGAGTCACGTACTGTATCCAAGGTTTCAGGTAGAGAGCGGATGTCCGTAGGACATCAGCGAAAATGGCGGACAGGGTAACCTGTATAAATGACAATATAATATACATTACATAATTTTTATATTCTACTAGCTGACCCGGCCACGCGTTGCTGTGGCTAACGTTTTTGTCATATTTTTTTTTTCTATCCTATCTTTCAAGTTGGATCAAACTGCACACAGTGTACAAATTTGATTAAAATCGGTTAAGTAGTTTAGGAGTCCATCGCGGACAAACATCGTGACACATATTTTATATATAATAAGATATTTATTGCTAGGCTATAGCAGTAATAGAGCTGGGGACAGGCCATTCTCAGAGACAGAAAATTAAAGTTGATTTAGTTGGATATAAAGTTTGATAGTTTTGCACCAAAGAATGAAAACATAATGGGCACTACAGCATTGAAGAGGATTCAATTAGTCATTAAAACACTAAAAGATAAGCAAAAAGCTTATCTTACATTTAAATGCCTATGTGTGACATTCATTAAGGGCTGATTTGTCAATAGTCAGATAACTTTTATCTGAAGAATAAATTGACAGTTTGACATATTTTCTATACATCATCTGCCTAGCCTTTCCCCAACTATATTGGGGTCGGCTTCCAGTCTCGCCGGATGCAGCTGAATACCAATATTTTATATGGAGCGACTGCGTATCTGACCTCCACAACCCAGTTACTGGGTAATACCATACACACTTGGTAAGACTGGTTGTCAGACTTTCGGACCTCTGATGATCTGTAACGACTGTCAAAGATCCAAGAATGACAGCCGGGACCAACAGCTTTATGTGCTTTCCGAGGAACAAAGGGGTCTCGGTATCTAAAGTTGGTTCCCCATCCACGGACCGACCGTGACATGCACCATGCATAGCTTAACCAGATTGTTCAACCCGTGTGGCTGTTATTACTTAGCCACGAGCCCCTGATAATTTTCTTATTCTATACAAAAGCTGTCAAACTAGTTACCCTTCAATTATTAGATATCTGACTCGAAAATTCAGGCTTTAATCAAACAGAGAAAGCATGTGTTTACCTGAGCTCTAGCAGCTATCAGATCTATCTTCAGCCTCTTTGCCTCCCACGGGGAAGGCGGTGCAGACGCCGGCGTGGAGCCAGACTCCATCCGGATACGTTTCTCAGGCGTACAGACATCGTTCATGCAAATACTGGACTTCCTTTTACCAAGCGACAGGAGGTTACTGAGCCCTGGAAATATTTTCCATAATCAAAACAGAAGTCATATAGAAATATGGCTGCCGTAAAGCATAAGACACTATTTAAAATATTACCTTCTTTCAGAGATTGATTACTATCAGAAAAATTCAGTTTTGTAGCAGACGACAATTTGTCTTTCGGCGGGTCCGTATTTATTACTCGTCTAAATGGCTCTAAGACATCATTGAACAGTGACATGTCTCCTTCCTTAGCCATGTTGTCACAATACACAAAACTTTAGTTAGTTTTAAGTCGTATTTATTTTAATTAGAAATCATTATCTGGAAAAAATCTTAATTTTTACTAAATTCTAAAATACAACAACGCACGTACTCCTACAAAACGGAAGCAGATTAAAAAATATTTTGTGTCAATATCACAGATTACTGATATGTAGCTTATAGTCAAACAAAAATAATATTTTTCGTGGCACAGAGTAAAAACCGGCCAAGTGCATTTCGGGAGCCGCGTGACGACTCCCGGCCACCGTAGGCGCGGGCCTGCGGACGGCGAGTAATGGGTAGCTCGCCGTCCGATCAGGACCAGGCCCGTGCCGGACGGCGCGTATGTGTTCCACGCGCGCCTCAAAGAGCTGTCAGCAGACACGGAGGGGCCCGTTAGGGCCGAAGCCTGCCGGGGCAGCGGGATTGTCCGAAAGGGTTACCGCTGCCCCGGAACATAAAGGGCTAAGGAAGGAACACGGATGGGTTTTAGTCAGTAAGAGTCTGACACTCCCTTCCGCTCCACCCAGAGCGGGAGGGGTCATTGGATGATTTCCCATCCTTAAAAAAAAAAAAAAAAAAGGGGTTTTTTAGTTGGATTTTGGGATGAATATATTTTGCGCAGGCACAATATTGTTTTTATCGACCGCGAAAATATGTTTGTATTTCATAAAATATTTATTGGAAAACCTGTTAGTATTTCTGCAGTTAAAGCCCGAAAATATGACCACAAACTATTGATGGAATAGCAGTTAGATAAAAAAAATTAAAATCAAACAATACCCGTGTCGTTCGATCCTCCCACTCAACCTACACCGCAAAAGAAAGCCTAAAGGTATAGTATTGGTAAATATACGTAGTTTTCATCATAAAATGTTTACTTTTTACATTTTTTACAATAACATTACACCAGCATAGCTAGAGAGTATTATGTTTCGTGGCCATTATAGTTTTCCTACTATACAGTTCTGTTGTGTTGTTAAAATATCGTGATGGTAAAACTTTTCAGTTTTCACTCCAAAAATAACGAACAAAACATTAGGACTTTACGGCTAAGTTCACAGGACGCGATACCTCAGTCTTTTTCAAACAGATCCCTGTATCGAAAAATGTTCAGATTACATTGATTATAGAGAGACACTATCCAATGTAACCACATTTAAAAGGGTCAGTGGGTCGTCTTAGGGGTGGCGGAGTCCATGAACCCCACACAATGGAACAGACGAGTAAAAAAAACATGGAATATAAGTCCACTACACACACTACACTTAATTTTTTTTTTTTATGAAAAAAATCGAGCCTGCTTTCCCAGGAGAGGTGCCCTAAAAAAAACTTTTTTTAAAATCTTATTATGAATAATTATTATTGTTCTAATATGAAACCATGAAAATCAATGCTATTAGTCGATTTCTGAAGAAGAACGTGCGTGTAGTTTGGCGGTATTATATTTATTTCTGAATCTTTGTGTTCGTGGAACAGGGTGTTTTAATGTTGCCAGCAAATAAAACTTTTCCTAGAGTAAACGGTAAATTAAAAATACTTGGTACTTCATTAACAGAACGAGCTCAATCCACTTTCACATTATCTCCAATCGTGTATGTACATCAATTCTACTTTACTTAAACAGAAAAGAAATACAAATTCTTTGCAATCTTAGAGTTTTGTAGAAAAGTTTATACAGAAATAATTAAAAAAAAAACTGGGACTCCGGGAGTGCCAACAGACAAGTGAAAACAAAACACAAACAGAAATTCTGTTTGTGTTTTGTTTTCAGTAGTAGGCAAAGTATTCTGTTACAGAATACTTTGCCATCACTCACTGATATAGTATACACAACCGAGTACAACCCGAGGATAGCCGAACACAAAGAGTATATGATGAGGATGATGTTCGGAATTTCGGATGTGTTCGGCCTCCCGTTATCCCGTATTATTATAATATATACTATGTATATGTCGCAGCCAACTGGTTAAATTAGCCGTTCAGTTAACTGCCTGGCCCTTAGAAGTAGTGCTCGCCTCGCTTCCTCCCTCGGCTCGAACGCGGTTGATCACAGTTCTAACCTAACCTAACCCACTTGGTCGGGGTGCAATGCCTTAATTACTGCAACCAATTCGGCTCGCGCGTGATTGGTTACAGACTTCCAACCTAAACTGTAATTGAATATCATTCAGGTCGTTAGTTGAACGGCCACCGTTTAGTTGAAAGGCTAGGCAGTTAACTGAACGGCTAATTTAACCAGTTGGCTGCGACATATACATAGTATATATTATAATAATACGGGATAACGGGAGGCCGAACACATCCGAAATTCCGAACATCATCCGAAGCGGTGTCGGTTACGGAAACAGTGGCGCGAGTTCAATGGTTTTTTCCATCTAAAAAAATGCCCAACGCGCCTAAAGAAGCTGTCTCTTCATAAAAATTTAACATTGAACCCTCGCGGGACGCCTGGTAGATGTGAAACATTGAAACTATTTTTAACCCCCTACAATGACAGGTGTGGTATTTGTATAATATAATTAAGTGTGTCTGCTGTCTGCGCCTTAAGAAAATACGCTATAATTAAGTGTGTCTGCTGTCTGCGCCGTAAGGAAATACGCTATAGCCTATAGGTATACGAACTCAGCACTACAAAAGAGACGGGGATTACCGAATTAGATGTTTCACATCAAAAGAGGAAAATCGTACATGTAATAAAATTTTACTCTCTTCACTTCACTCTTTGGTTGATTGGTTGGGGAAATCTTTTCAATGAGCAGTCAACACTGTTCAATGTTTTGATTATTTTTTTATAGGTTAGGTATCGTGTTTAGCGAAGAAATAATTGTTTTGTTGTTTTTTATTGTTTATATTGCATATAATTAAGGCAATCTATAAAATTAAAATAATCATATAATGGAGGTGGATTCGGCGCAATATTTTTCAAGCTATGAAGACTTAGAAGTAATAACCAAAATCACAAAATATTCTAATTATTCTTAAACTGTGTGTGATATTCATAAAATATATGTTTTAGGTGCATAAGTTAATGCTTGAAGATGAGCCAAGAACCCTAGCCTATAAGAATGTAATTTTAAATAACAAAGCATATTTTAAAGACAAAGTTGTAATGGATGTTGGGTGTGGAACAGGGATTTTGTCCATATTTTGTGCTCAAGCTGGTGCTAAAAAAGTATTTGCTGTTGAAGCCAGTAATTTGGCGAATTTAGCTAAGGAAATAGTGAAGGAAAACAAATTTGAAAATGTTATAGAAGTAAGTATATCATTACTTTTTTAAATTCTTTGCATAATAATAATACAAGCCAGATTCAAACTTTATGACGGCTCGAAACATGAGGCGAGTCGCTGCGCTGTAACAAATTCACGTGTCAGCGGGGTTGACGAGTGAGGTACTGCGCAGCAAGGAGCGCACTTCAGATTCTCCATAAATAAAGATTGAATCGGACTGTTGTTGGTTTGAAACTGAGGCTTAATTTGTTTAGTATTGTAATATTGTTCTATTGCTAATCTACCTAGATAATTTGATGTAAGTGCTAGAAGTACAGCAATATTTTTTGTAGGATTTAAAATATAAGTTGATTATAATGCTTGAACAATTTTCAGGTAATTCACAGCAGAGTAGAAGATGTGGTTTTACCTAAGTACATGAAAGTAGATGCCATAGTATCAGAGTGGATGGGCTTCTACTTGCTCCACGAGGGTATGTTAGACTCAGTCCTGTTTGCCAGAGACCGCTTCCTCAAAGATGGAGGAGAGATATTCCCTGAGAGTGCTACTATTTATATTGCACCATGTAGGTAAGACTCTTACCTACATTATGACCACAATAATTATATTTGATGTTATTGCATCAGAAATTAAGCATTCTTTCAATAATACGAAGGGCAATTCATATTTGCATAAAGTATGGTTATTAACACTAAATGCCCCCAGATAAATAATAAAATTTCTATGGTTGTTCAGTGTCCTTTAACCTTTTAACCGCTTACGTCGGATTAATCCGACAAATATTTTCGGGTCCATTTCGCCAGGTTCGTATATTTACGACAAAAAACCACAGCTCGTTTAATCTGCTTTTTTATTTAGGTAATTATGCTGTTTTCTATCAGGTATTTTTTTGCGTTTTTTTTTTTTAAACTTCGTGCGCTGAAGGCACGACAAATGATATGAAGTCGGGCAGTTAAAAGGTTAATATTGGATGCAACATTCCATCCAGCATTAAAAAACATCAGTAAACATAAGGTAGGGCATTCAGGCTAGGTGGAGTGACAACCTTCGCAGGATGGCTGGTAGCAGCTGGATGAGAGTTGCCAAAAATCGAGTTGAATGGCGTGCAATAGGAGACGCCTATGTCCAGTAGTGCACTGCTATAGGCTGATGATGATCCAGCATTATACCTCAACACCTCATACAATAATTTACCTATTGTTTTCCAGTGTGCCATCATTATACAACAATTGGGACAGCTTACATGGAGTATCCATGTCATCGTTCGCCAGAGAGCTAAGAGCAAGTAAAGGCAGCAAGCCAGAGATCCTTACCATAAAACTTGATGACCTGCTGGGAACTAAAGTGGCCCTCTGCTGGGTCAACTTAAGAGAGGATGAACCACATGATTTAAATTCGTACAGCATACAACATGTTGTTGGTAAGTGTACTATAATCTCATAGCCTACTGAAAGGTGCAGCCTCTTTTGAACGCTTGTGGTGGTTCAAAAGTTGGGTTTTGTGTCTGATTGCTTATTAGTATTATTACCAAATTGCACATCACTATATAGTATGCTAAATGTGTGTCAGCAATATCTTGTCAAGTGTCCAATTAAAAAAAATTAATATAACGCTAGTGTTTACATTCTCTTTGAATTGAACTGTCAATCAACATACATCAACAAAAGCAAACAAATTATTAAAATTATGAGAATTCAAATAAGTTAACAAATAAATGTGCTTCGGTGTAAATTTTACTGGCTTGTACGCAGACTGTTGTTTAAAAAAAATAATGATTGAGTTTTGTGGAAAATTTAAAAATGCTGTTTCACTATGAGATATTTTGTTTCCCTCTTCATGAAATCATCAGACTAAGAAAAAAACTGAAAAATGCTTTAATATTAAGATTAAGAGAGATATTAAAGAGAATGGTAAAGTTGTTTGAGTATAGGTACTTCAGAAATGGAAAAACATGCTTGATAGCATGATAAACAATTTGTAAAAAAATATATAAGTATACATTTCGTACTACCACACTGAGTGAGAAAAGACAACCACATAAATTTTCTCTTTTCAATTCCAGGTGCAAGCAAAAATGGTAACTACCAAGGCCTCTGCATATGGTTCGAGTGTAATTTCCCCCAGCTTCCTGACACTACAGGAGACAGTCACACAGTTCTGGACACAAGTCCACAGAGTGCGGCTACACATTGGAAACAAACGGTTATAGTGTTGCCGCAACAGCAGGAGGTTGAAGCAGGAGAACCCATCGCCTTCCAGTTGGATATGAACAGGGCAGAGGTTACAAGCAGAAGGTAGGATATTTTCAACATTTTTTACGCTCGCTTTTGTCTGTTTTGGGGTGGCTTCAGATTTTCTCGATTTTTTGCGATAGCTATAGTTGGTAGATATGCTGTGTTTTCATGTTTTGACTATCAATGAGATCTATGAGCTTACTGCTTACGCATTGACTCGATTTTGTTAGATCACATGACATATGTTGAACGCCAAAAACTTTAGCATATTTAAAGGCACCTGATGTGCAGAATTTTTCAATTCGAAATGTTGAGATTCCAAAAGAGAAACACAGATTTCCAAATCCTGTGCGCGATAAAATCCGAATGTGCTTAATATATTTTAAATGTTACAGGTACAACTTACAAATGACCATGTTAGACCCCGAAGAAGTTGAACACCCACTCCCATGCTCCTGCCACATGACAAAGTGTATATTAACTAAAACCTTCATGATGCAACATGCTGAACATGCTTTAAACCAAAACACTAAAGAATATAGTACCACTGTTCTACAGGATGAAGAAATTAATGATGATAGTGATGATGATAAATAAAAAACATAATATTGCCAGTATTGTGGTTTTATTTATAAAGTTAACATGTTAACCCCCTTACTAATAAACGTATTATATCAGATGAATAGTTACACACCGCGTCTCGTCAGTAAGAAAGAAGAAGACAAAGCGTTGTGTAACTATACAGACACTATACATTTGTTAGTAAGGGGGTAAATATAAAATGGTTTTTATAAAATCATAATATTATTCGAGAGTTACATCAAATCCATGTGTTATTGAAATATAATAAATACACAATCACATTTGAAATATATCATGTATTCAGATTGTGACGAGTATTTGTGACATTAATTCGAGTTACCTCCAGCCTTGCGTGGTTAGTGTGCATACACGCGTGCGACACGCGACGACAGAAGAGCCTTTATTTTGTGCCACTGTACTCGTAGGCAAAGACGTTTTCGACGACCATTGATCCCCATACCGATTTATTTCCAGTTTTCTCTACCATCTCAAGTCTTCATCAGCATCTCAACATGTTAGTAACAGACTGGGTGAGCTGCGCTTCTCCGCTAAGCCAGCGGTTATAGTCGAGCCTCATCAGTAGGCGAGCTAGGTAGACGCCGCAGGGACGGTCGCGAAGAGAAACTAGAAGCTGCATCAATTGCTTTACCAGCTTGCTGAATCTGAAATATATAAATACATTTTTGCTGAGTTGTCTGGCCTTTTTGGCGCAGCCGTGAGGCACACTTTCCTGCTAATTTCTTATATCGGACTTTATACTTTTTATTTTTAATCTAATGTTTATTATATTGTGTGCCTTTTAGTCTGTGCTCAATAGATGCATTTTCTTTCTTTCTAGATGTTTTATTAAATGGGATAGAATTTGCTTGAAATTATCAAACAGAGCCATTATGTTCGGAAGTATTTCAAATAAAGCCACATAACAATTCGAACATTACAAAAATAATTGCGAAACATGTCGCAAGACAGTAAAAAAATAAAAAGGATAATCGATAACAAATTCTTTAGAATTAGATCTGGACCAAAGCAATTAAGTTATTTATTTTTTAGATAAGGAATCTTTGATAGAGCACCACAAACCTACGGTACACAAACAATTGATGAATACTAACCGCTCAGAATAGCCTGTGATATAATAATCCTCGGCCTCTCTATCGGCGACATTGTCGTTCATTCCGCAGAAGGAGTGGCAGAGTTTCAGCAGTTCCATAATGTTGCAGAACACTGGGTTGTTTAGCGAGTCCGTCGTGTCGCACGAAGTGTCGCTGTCGCAAGACTGGAACGTAGTACAGAACACTTTAATTACTTGAAAACAAGATAATTCATGAATTACGAACTAAACGAGTGTTTGAAAACTGAAACCAAATTGAAAATAATTACTTGGGGATTCGGGAGCGTATAGTATTTTTATCTCACGAAGCGACGCGCGCTTTACTTGTGGTTACCAAGTGTACCAACACACACTGAATGCGTGTGTAAGCGCAGGATCTCTCGGTGTTGTCCGAGACAGTAGCGAAGTCGGAAGTGTGTATATGTGTGTGTTATGTGCTGACGCTACACGTCTTCACGCACACATTCACAGAGTTTTGGTACACTTGGTTACCACATGTAAAACGCGCGTCGTTTCGTGAGATAAAAATACTGTACCATCCACGAAAATCGAAATAAATAGAATTTTTTATACAATATGTCGTTTTGCATCCTCGTCAAATTTCAGGAGGCTGTTATGAAAGACATAAATAATCAAATACAATAACGATACCTGCTCAATAATAAATACATACTTGTTTTTTTCGTTATTTAAGTTTGACAGTATTTCAGAATACACCACTTGCAAAGAACAGAATCGCCCCGTAGCGTATGCGGTAGGCAGTGTCGCACGAATATGACGCTGTGTGCGTGCGTGTCGACGACCGGCAGACCCGCCCACGTAACAGCGGCGCGTGCGGCTAGCAATAGCAAAAATCACCTACATGGCATAAACTGTGGATAATTACTTAGATAATTTTTAAGCTTAATTAGAATTAGTAAAAAATGACTCACTATGCGCCAAGGAAAGGTCAAAAGTCAACGTAGGTAATGCAAAAAACGTAGCCAGGGCTACATCACTTCATGAACTTGCGCGCGATAACTGTCTGTAAGCCCAAGTGGCAGCGAAACGATAATAACTCTAGGGTCGAGCGTCTTAGGCACAGTTTAGCACGTAGCGGTCGCCGACGACATGAAAAATGCTTTTATCGCGATAGGTAAGTATAGGAGATTTTGTAGGGAGTGAGGTATCTGTTACAACTTAAATAATTTGTGACGTAACTATCAGCTGATTAATAAAATGTTAGTTTTGCTTATAAAATGTATTTCATTCCTGCTAATCGGACAGTAAGTAATCCTAAAATTGTAAATTTATCTTAGTTATAAAAACGTGTAGGCACGAAATACGCGCCGTGCGTAGTTTAGATAAGTAGGTAATAATAAAAACCTGTAAGACTAGGTACGTAGTTACCAGCTTTGATTAATAAAGTGTTAGTTTTGCATTACGTATACAATTTATTTTATTTTTGATAAATGGTCAGTAAATAATAAAATTGGGAAATTGTAAATCGTATCCACTCACCCGTCCCGCTTCCCGAGAACTGCAGCGGTTAGGCTTGTCCGCGAATATTCCGCGAATTATTTTGTTGGCGCGGGGCGGGTCGCCTGCGCACTTATTACACGACTTTGTTTATTTTTTGTTTTTATTTGAAAGTCATTGTTTTCTGCAATGTATTGTTTAATTATTATCTGTGTATGAAATTGGTTGATTTCAAATTTTCCTTCCTATTTAACGGGCAAAGGACCGTCAAAAATACCTCAGTTAGTGTACCTATGTAATGTACTAAATCTAAAATGGTTTATTACTTTGTAATAAAAATGGAAAGCTAGCTTTTTAAGTGATACATTTGTTTAGGAGCACTGGTTATCAGATATTCTAGACCGGTATTTTAGGCGTAGTTAAAAATTTTAAATCAATTTATTTACACCAATTGATTTAACTAACTACGTATTCACAAATGATTGTATGTACAAATAAATAAATAACCTACGCTAGCCGGAGGTATTGTTCGAAGTGGCCACCTTCACGTTCTAAACACAGTCTAGCACGACGTCGCGTCGCTGGTTTTCTTTTAGCTTTCGCAACACAAACACATTCGTTTTTACAGTGTCGAAAGCACTAAACACTTTTTCCCTCAATTCTGTAACACTAGTTATTTCGTCTGTGTACACTAGTCTTTTAATGCAGGGGCGTTAAGTCCGGAGAATGCGGAGGCCAGGCCACAGGTCCACCGCGGCCAATCCACTGATTGCCGAACCTTTCGGTCAAGTACCTACTCGCGTACTTGACGACCGTAGTGAGGAGGGGCACCGTCCTGCTGGTAAAACAAGTTGCGATGGATTGCCAGGGGAACGTCATCGAGCATCTCCTCGACGCCGCGGTGGTGGCCGATTGGGAAACATTTCCGCGAACATCTGCACAGAACACTCCACTCCACTACCACGCCACTCCACTTATCGCGTATAAACGCACCATCTCCACTAACTCAACATTGGAGTAGTTTTCCGTCATCGTGTCGTATTTAAAACGAAATTAAATGACCGCGAGCCGGGAAATCGCGAAAGACGTGCTCACGACGGCGACATCAATCACACTAGTCGAAATGTGGGCGTGGCCGGGTGGGTTTAGGGATAATAGTAGGGCGCTGGCGGCGGTGAGGGAGCGCGCGCGCAGGGGTAGGCAAAATTATTGTATCGTATTTAAACCACATGAGTTTTTAAGTGTGTGTAAAAGAGCAATTGCAGTGCGGTATCACACGGGTCGCGTTTTAACATGCGTGTCCCACACATGCCGATTTCCGAAAATTAGAAAAACAATAAAAAAATTACCTACTTATTTTATTATTGATTCGTATCGAGAATCATTAGCATAGTTACCTCCTTGAATTTGACGAGGATGCAAAACGACACATTGTATATTGATGTAAAGAGAACCTTTTGCGTGTAAATGCGTAGAAAAAATATATAATGCTTTTTAACTGAGTATAAAAGCGAAATTGGGCGTATCATACGCCCAAGCTGTTTTGCTGCTGTATGTAAGACTGTAGGCGATTTTGAAACAAGTTTGCATTACTTATTTTTAACCGACTTCAAAAAAAGGAGGAGGTTCTCAATTCGGTTGTATGTTTTTTTTTTTTTTTTTTTTTTATGTTTGTTACCTCAGTACGCCGTCATTTATGAACCGATTTAAAAAAATATTTTTTTATTTGAAAGGACATACGTCCAGATTGGTCCCATTTTTGTCAAACTCCAGTTCTGATGATGGGATCCATGATTAATTGAGGGAACTCCTCAAATATTATAGGCATACATATAGCAATTTTGGTATTTTCATTAACAACTCAAGCATTTGCATTCAGAAAGTATAATTTGGGGAAGTGGAACTGATGATGAAGACCACAGATGGCCATCGAAACTACTCAATGAAAAATATTTCACGGGTAGCGATTCGATTGCTTTAATATGGTTTCTAAGCAATTTATGATCGTCACAATGCGTATGGTAAAGTGGAGCTGATGGTGACTTCACCATCACCATCACCACCACCACCACCACCACCACCATGGGCGAGTTTGTGTGTGAATTTTTCTTTTCCTAATAGCATTATTACAGCGGGAGCACGCAGTTATTGTACCTAAAGCAATTAATTCTTCGGGTAACAGTGTGCTATACATATCTGCTTGTAAATTGAAACGCTGTTGTGGATAAACAGTTCTTTTACAAACAGCACATGAAACATCGGCAAAAACGTTAACAGCCTTTTGAAAAGATTGTTCACTTGTGATGTCCCTACGAACATGACTAGCTTGTTGCATTGAATTAAGCCGATTCAAGCGAGCTTCAGGTGTTTCGTTAGATAAGCGATAGTGGATCAAGCCGAGGCGGTGGGCTCGTTGCTCCTCCGTCTCATTTGATAAGCGATCGTGGATCAAGCCGAGTCGGTGGGCTCGTTGCTCCTCCGTCTCATTTGATAAGCGATCGTGGATCAAGCCGAGTCGGTGGGCTCGTTGCTCCACCGTCTCATTTGATAAGCGATCGTGGATCAAGCCGAGGCGGTGGGCTCGTTGTTCCTCCGTCTCATTTGATAAACGATCGTGGATCAAGCCGAGTCGGTGGGCTCGTTGCTCCTCCGTGTCATTTGATAGGCGATCGTGGATCAAGCCGAGACGGCGGGCTCGTTGCTCCTCCGTCTCATTTGATAAGCGATCGTGGATCAAGCCGAGTCGGTGGGCTCGTTGCACCTCCGTCTCATTTGATAGGCGATCGTGCATCAAGCCGAGACGGCGGGCTCGTTGCTCCTCCGTCTCATTTGATAAGCGATCGTGGATCAAGCCGAGTCGGTGGGCTCGTTGCTCCTCCGTCTCATTTGATAAGCGATCGTGGATCAAGCCGAGTCGGTGGGCTCGTTGCTCCACCGTCTCATTTGATAAGCGATCGTGGATCAAGCCGAGGCGGTGGGCTCGTTGTTCCTCCGTCTCATTTGATAAACGATCGTGGATCAAGCCGAGTCGGTGGGCTCGTTGCTCCTCCGTGTCATTTGATAGGCGATCGTGGATCAAGCCGAGACGGCGGGCTCGTTGCTCCTCCGTCTCATTTGATAAGCGATCGTGGATCAAGCCGAGTCGGTGGGCTCGTTGCACCTCCGTCTCATTTGATAGGCGATCGTGCATCAAGCCGAGACGGCGGGCTCGTTGCTCCTCCGTCTCATTTGATAAGCGATCGTGGATCAAGCCGAGTCGGTGGGCTCGTTGCACCTCCGTCTCATTTGATAGGCGATCGTGCATCAAGCCGAGACGGCGGGCTCGTTGCTCCACCGTCTCATTTGATAAGCGATCGTGGATCAAGCCGAGGCGGTGGGCTCGTTGTTCCTCCGTCTCATTTGATAAACGATCGTGGATCAAGCCGAGTCGGTGGGCTCGTTGCTCCTCCGTGTCATTTGATAGGCGATCGTGGATCAAGCCGAGACGGCGGGCTCGTTGCTCCTCCGTCTCATTTGATAAGCGATCGTGGATCAAGCCGAGTCGGTGGGCTCGTTGCACCTCCGTCTCATTTGATAGGCGATCGTGCATCAAGCCGAGACGGCGGGCTCGTTGCTCCTCCGTCTCATTTGATAGGCGATTTTGGATCAAGCCGAGACGGTGAGAACGCCTTTCGATGTTTTCATTGTTCAAAACTTTTTTACTGTGAGCTCGCATTTGCGAAAGTCTCTTTATATATTTAGCAAGTAGTGGTATACGAATTGGTGTGGGGTACGTACCACAACTCAAAAGTGAAAAATAAAAACTTTTTAACAAAAAAAACAACCGACTTCCAACAAAACACTACAAAGTGAAAAATAACATTAATTTCAGAAGTCGGTGTCAAAAAACGAAAATGCAGAACCAACGACACCGACTTCTGAAATTAAAGTTATTTTTCACTTTGTAGTGTTTTGTTGGAAGTCGGTTGTTTTTTTTGTTAAAAAGTTTTCAATGTCAACTATAGGTAAGCACAAAATTGCCTTGGATGACAAAACCTTCAAGCCGCAAAGTCCTGCAGACCGAATTTCGGCTTTGGCGACTAATATCAGCGGAACAGTATAAAATCAACTTACAGAAGTAACAGTCAAGAACGACTGACTCAGTATATCAGCGAGGAACGTAGCATGCGCCTTCTTAAGTTTCTCGAAGTCGTTGGTCTTGTGCACCGCTTCCATGAGCCGGGAGAAGTTGGTCTCCAGCACGTCGGCTTGCATGTAGTGTTGCAGGTTGTCCATCAGGAACATTAGCTTGTTGTGCAGTTGGCACATTGAGAAACTGGAAATTGAAACCAATCAATATTAACATTAGATCTAGCAGGAAACTGAGACGATTTTAAATAGTTTTTTCCTGACAAGTTTTCAAGTTTGATGATTCCAGATTGGAAATTCAAGATTAATAATATTATGGCGTAGTTAGGTACAGAGGCCAGCACATCAAGCTACCCCAATGTGTCAAATTTTCCCAATTGAATATGAACCTTATTCCTTTGCAGTAAAGTTGAAAATCTATCAAAGAAATTTGACAGATTGGGGTAGCTTGATGTGCTGGCCTCTGTACATAAGTCCAGCTGTACACTACAAAAGTCAACGTAATAACGATGACGTCCGCAATTTGAGTGGCCATGATGTAAAGTTCAGTACCTTAATTGCGTACCTGAATAATTTACAAGGCTTAATAAGTTGCTACATAAGTTCAAAAAATTTGTCTGCTCGACAACGTAAATAACGCAATGAATATTGTTGAACTGTCAAAATGAAAGCTAATTACCTCGCTGGTTCTGGCTTTATCTCATAATCATCAAGAGCAAATCAAAGTCTCATACTGTCCTAAGGCTTAAAAGTCAATCGAGGATACAACTACACAATACAGGGTGAAATTGAAAACATGCGACAAATCGAAATGGGAGATTGTACTCATCATTATGAACAACTTTTACTATGGGACCAAACCTGAAATCGCGAAAAAAATATTAGCTGTTCCCTACATTTATGTTCGCATAACTCGTCAAAATGTAGGGAACAGCTGATTTTTTTTTCGCGATTTCAGGTTTGGTTATAGTAAAAGTTGTTCATAATGATGAGTACAATCTCCCATTTCGATTTGTCGCATGTTTTCAATTTCAACCTGTACATTTGCAGAACTAGGCAAACGCGATTCAATAAACTTAACTTACCTAGCAGACTGTTTGTAAGTCTTCCACAAGGCATGTAGATCATGCTGAGTCTTCTTGATTCTCAGCAGTAGACGAAACATATCATTATACCGTGCTAGTACTTCAGGCGTAAATAACAGGTGGAGAGGCCATTTGAAATCGTACTTCAAGATTATACTGGACCAGCCATCCGCTACTGCAATTTAATTAAATCTTATGTAGGCAAGTATTCTTTATTTGATGACCTTATGACTGCGTCAGTGAGCGGAGTTTACGTAGTTGAATGCTGGTCCAATCATATTTGAACTTCTCCCAGAAGAAGTAAAAATTAAAATAAAAAAAAAAAAAAACAAAAAAAACACACTATTATTATTAAAGGCGAAAGGTTGTGAGTGTGTTTGTATGTTTGTTACTTCTTCACGCACAAACGGATTTGGATGAAATTTGGCACACAGATAGTTTATAACTAGGATTAATACATAGATATTCCCAAGGGATCGATACTTGTGCGGATGAAACCGCGGGGCGCAACTAGTAAACAATAAAAATGATTTCGGTCAGTTTTCGACTACATTTTTTTCCATCGCAAGAATTCATCCTGTATAATAAACACTTGGTCGTTTACCCGCATTCGGAAGTCTATGGAATTCGGGATAGACCAATTTATATGAATAACTAGCTTACGCCCGCGGCTTCGCCCGCGAGGTATGTCGATAAAAACTATCCTATGTCCTTCCCCGGGATGCAATCTATCTCTCTGCGAAATTTTATCGAAATCTGTTCAGTGCTTTAGGCGTGAAAAGGTAACATACAGACAGACAGAGTTACTTTCGAATTTATAATATTAGTATGGACGAGTTGTGTAGGTAGTCTTCAGAAGAGTTCATCCAGCTTTGTCTTACATATGCTTGTTATATGTACCTAAGAGAGTTGTATTGATGATTTCTATGATTATAATTCTATAAATAAATATTTAATACGGCCACGAATCATGTTTAGATCAACATACAACCTGACACTGACCTGGAAATTTCAAAAAACGTAAGTAAATACCGGGCTACTCTGACGCTTTCGCCTGAAATGTAAAGCTCATTTCAGACTACGCTATAATACTCGTATAATAAATAGCATATAATAGTTCAGAGCACAACAATATCGCTCGCCATCATTTATTTAGAACACGTTCACACTTTGCTATACTATAGTTCTAAATAAATGTATGGCGAGCGATATTGTTGTGCTATGAACTATATGCTATTATATTATAGCGTAGTCTGAAATGAGCTTGAGTGATTATACATTCTGCTGTTGTTTGATACATACCAGTAGTGCTGTCATCTTCAACAGTAGTGTTAGCTGTAAGGTTAGTGTTAGGCTTCACATATGGTAGCTCAAAACTAAACTTTTCTATATCAGCACTATTACTTAGGAATACCGCTCTTGCTGCTAACTGGAACGCGTGGTTCATATCTGGAAATAACTATTATAATAAGGACTTGATTTCTTATTATTCAAGTATATTTTAGGTCAATTTTACTGAAAAAGATGACGCATGCATCCGATTCTTGAATCCAAAAGATGATTTTGATCATTTATAATATTGTAAGAATAATAGAATAGTCAGGAATGAAATTATCAGGAAAAGAACCGGAGTTACCGACATAGCTTGCAGAGTCAGCAAACTCAAGTGGCAGTGGGCTGGCCATGTCTGTCGAAGGACCGATGGCCGGTGGAGCAGACGAGTCCTGGAGTGGAGACCGCGTATAGGCAAGCGTAGTGTGGGACGGCCCTCAGCTAGATGGACGGACGACCTAAAGAAGGTGGATGCGGAAGGCGGAGGACAGGGTGTTGTGACTGTTGTGGCGCAGTCAGGGGGAGGCCTATGTTCAGCAGTGGACTGCGATAGGCTGAGTTGATTGTTGTTGTTGAGTAGATAGTAACCATGTCAATTATTGTCTTAACATTGATGACACATCTGACGTATTTTTAACGCATTTAGCAAGAAAATTACCGGACAAATCTGCAATATCTCGCCGAGCAACTGACAGGTCCGATGTATCCGAATCACTGTATTGAAGAATATGTACCTCTAGTAGAAGTCCTGGCAGTTGGTTTATCAAGCATGTGCGCAGTCAGTCTCAACAACTCCAGGAATAGTTCGCCGCGACCCAGCAGGTAGAAGTCTTTCATTAGTCGCAGTTCGTGGATCAGTTGAGCCTCTTCTACGGCTACTGTCCAAAGGTGCTGGAAAAACGTATTTAGGGTCCATTGATTTATGAAACTACAGAATAAAAATAAAAACAACAGAGGGGCCCGAGGCTAAATAATAACAGCCGCACAGGTCGATCGATCAGGTTAAGCTACGCTTGCCGCAGTTGGTCTGCGAATGGGTGACCATCTCTACATACCGAGAACCCTCCGTGCTGCTGAAAGCACGTTAAGCCGTTGGTCCCGGCTGTCATTCGTGTATCTTTGACAGTCGTTACGGGTCGTCATCGTCAGAAGGCCGAAAGTCTGACAACCAGTCTTACAAAGGGGTATCGTATTACCCAGTAACTGGGTTGTGGAGGTCAGATAGGCAGTCGCTCCATGTAAAATACTGGTATTCAGCTGCATCCGGTTAGACTGGAAGCCGACCCCAACATAGCAGCTAGGCAGATGATGAGAATAAAAGTAAAAACAGAAACATAAATTAAGTCCATCAGAATCAAGTAATGGACTGTTTCAACAGCTGATAGGCTCTTAGTTGTTGAAATCAGTAAGAGTGAGGTAGTGTGGACTCGTCCAAGAAAGTTGATGGTGTATTTGCCAGACAATAATGCTTCTTAACTTAACATACCTTAGTAACACATTCTTTTATTTCTCTGATAACTCCTCTAAGATTACAAACTTCAAACACTTCAGGGTTCTTCAGCATCTGCAACTTCTCGTGGAACTCAGCTTCTTTATCATCCCAAATTGTGAATCTAAAAATATAAACAGTGGACATGACACCATGATCAAGGCATGATAAATTAATGCGCTGTTAGATTTTGAACGTTCGGCTCAGCGTCGAAAGTTGAAAATCCAAGACCGCGCTTTTATTTTTCACATTCATTTAGGTGTCGCCTAGTGTTAGTGAAAACGGGCATAAAATTACCTTCTAGATTCCACCCCTAATTTCTGCAAAGGCATCGAAGTCCTGCTGGCGACAAAAGAGCTGTTTTTCTTAACTTTCTTGGGATCAAAACCAAATAAGATGATAGTCTTGCCAATAAATAGTATCTCTTGGGCGAGGGAGAGAGGCACAAAGTATGGGATCATGTTTGTGTTGAGGGCGTATCCACATTCTAGACTTGTATCTTGAAGCTGTAAGAAAAAAAAAATTATATAGAAGAACATTTATTGTCACAGAAACACGCATCACATCGCATAATTAGAGACAGTTACATATCAAATGCACAAAGCTTGAATTTCTGGTACTGCTTATGCATAAAATCCTTTTTGCATGACTTACCAAGTTAGGAAGATATTCATAGTAGGTACCTACCTACATTTTAATAATGACATCTATACATACAAATAAATGAAACTGAAGTGTCTGTTTGTAATGTCAAAATAACAGCTGTTTACTAAATGCATATGAGAGTATTATATGGTAATTATAACAAGAATCCAATTTAAATTTTTGTCTGTTTATTCCAGCTAATTTCCGAAACGGCTGGACCGATTTTTTCGGGACTTTCACTGGCAGATGTCTAATGGCATAAGGAGCAAGTTAAGCTTGCTTTAATTTTAGAAAAAAAATTGGGTCCGCGCAAAAAAGCTATGATCGTATTAGATATGAATGTCCATTTAAAAAGTAAACAAAAAAAATCCTCTTTTTTATTGCCATTTTTTTATACTTACAGTGGTCACTAGAGATTTTTCACAGGTAGATGTGGGAGAAGAAAGGAAAGTGTCCGATGAATTATGATGAGTTTGGTTGTGCAGTATGATGAACTCGTGATATGGATCCTTCAGTTCACCGTATAGAAGCCATGTGCATAACTGGTTCACAAATACTTTGTTGACACATGAAAATATTCTGGAAATATTAAAATATCTTTTGTAAAGTTTGTCAAATCAGGCGTGGATACATGGGGGGGCGACAGGTGCATATGCCGCCACCCTGGGCTTCGACCAAACCGAGTCTAAAACCCTAAATTAGACAGTTTTATAACCTGTATTTACTTTGTATACAGTATATTACTAAGATACTGATTTGTTGTAGTCATCCTTGAAAAAGCAGACACATTGTTGAGTTACCAGAAAATAGGTGCCATTGGTATTTTTTTAAGGGCTTTCACGGTTTGAGAAATTCCCCCCCTCCTCCCAGATACATTTATATGCCCACGTTAAGCGAAAAGCTTAGATCCGCGCTTGAGTATAATGTTATAAAGGATGAACATTTGTTTTGGAACTTCAGAGTGAAAGCTGGAACTAATGCTTACTTCATCACACAAATTGCAAAGGTAAAAAGGACTTATTTTAACTAATGTAATATGGAAATGGATAGCTGCACATAACGCACTATAGAGATTTTTCCAAAGGGGATTTTGTCTCTCGAAGTTGTCTACTCATAATCTACCAACAGATGATAAATGATTTTATTTCTGTATGTAGGTTTGTACAAAAACTTTTACACATCAATCATATTTCCAGATGAGGTCAACATTTCCTACCTGACTATTCTCTGAGAAGAAAGGCCAAGACAAACTCAGAGGTCACAGTCTCATTTAAAGTCAAGACATAATCTTGGTCAGATCATGTGACGACCACGTGAATTGGTGTCTGAAATGGTCTTTTGAGGAAAGAACCACAGACTGAGTGGACCAAAAAGAAGCAAAAAAAATAAAAACAAAAATATATAAATAAAGCAGAAATAAAAAAATTAAATATAAAAAAAGAAATTACCTTACAACAGCTTCATGCACTCTTTCATTGCCGTTCAAAATGTACTGATGCAGCAAACTCAGTATTTGACACCCAGTCAGTTTCCGCTGCTCGATAGTAGCTATAATCTTATTCAAAGTGTTGAACAATCCTCGGTACTTCTCTACGTAACTGTACACAAATGATAGTGTGTAGTTATGGTTGCCTATGACTAGGCTCTCTACTTCCATTAGATTTAGCTTGTACAACTGTAAAACTTCTGAGAAGCCTTCGCTGAGCGCTTGCGAGTACAGACCACACATCTTGAGTCCTGCTAGTAAATTTAATTATAAAAATTAAACCTATATAAGAAAAAAGTTGAGTCTAAAACTGAGTTTATGCTTATAGTCTATATTTCTCTACTTATCCATAAGTACTAATAAATACGAAGTAATTACTAATATAATATTAAAAATTCAAAAGTATCTCTGTCTGTTTGTTACCTTTTCACACCTAAGTCACTGAACGGAGTTCGATAAAAGGCAAGGAGATAGATGGCATCCTGGGGAACAACATAGTCTACTTTTTGTTCTGGTAGCACATTCTCTTAGGGTAATATTAGGCTTATTGTCTAAGTTATTTCTCTACTAATTGGATCATAAATAAAATAACAAATACCTGCATGAGACTTCCTGGAGCGAAACCCCGTAGCTTCAACAAAACGTTGAATTCTATGGTGACTCTTGGCTATGTCATTTATTCTTCCAAATATTTCTGAGTCTCCCTGGTTGGCGTATGCTACTAACTCGTTCTGTAAAGTAATGAAACGATTTCGTTACACTTGTTTCTTCAGTCTTTACCCGTCTACAGTTAGACACTTGGATACAGTATAAAAAAACAATAATTGAAAGATTATTACCTCTTGTCCCGTTTCAATAGTTTGAGAACAGTCCCAAAGGATTAGTAGAGCGTCATGAATCATATTTCTCAGTTATTTTTGTGTTCTAATAATTAATTACTCATAATTCGCCTCTCTCTCGAATGTTTTTCAAGATTACTCTATCAAAAAGTACTCTGTGATTTGATTTAATTGATTTTTGATGTTTTTATTTGACTTGACGTTGAGATTTTTTTTAAAAATAATAACAACAACAACAACCACAGACAGGCTCAACTCTCAGATCACGATAATAAAGAATATGCCCATCAACAACAAATACCTAAGACCTACAGATAACATAATTTTCAGGAATTCAAGCTTTTTAGTCGATTTTAACCGACTTCAAAAAGGAGGAGGTTCTCAATTCGGATGTTTATATTTTTTTTGATGTATGTTAACTCCGTCATCTAAAGACGGATTTGCAAAATTCTGTTTTCTTAATGGATACGTATGCTTCAGGGGTGGCCCCAGTCTGGTCCAAGATTAACTTTGCTTGGATAGTTTTTGAGTTAGCTTCATTATTATGATTTTTTCCCACTTAGTTTATATTAATGAAGTTTTAATAACTGCCTGTCACTGATATTTACATAGCAAGTAGTGATAAATTATTTTTTGTGAGGACATTCCAGTTTTAGCTGACCTCGCATTGTATAAGTTTTTCATACAATCAGAAGTCACCTTATGCTGGTTAAGTATAGCTTGATGTGTAGCCGTGTGTACTAACTAAAAATTGAGAAATAAAAACTTTTTTTACCTAATAAAAACTTTAATTTCGGAAGTCGTTTTTTTTTTTTGTAAAAATGTGTTTATTTCTTACTTTTTAGTTGTGTACATTCATCCTTCCCCATAAAATTCATTTAACAGTAAAAATATCAGTGACAGGAAGTTATAATTATATATGGCTTTGCTTTTAAAAAATCTAAACGTACTGGTTTTGTTGTTCGTATCATTATTGTAGTCCTATTTTAAGAAAAACACTTTTATATTGACTTGGAAAACTTGATATTTGTAGGATCCATCTTAAAATGACCGATGGATGTCCGAAACACACCGTCACATCGTTTCAATATATTATCTGTATGGCGGTACGAGCGAGCCACCCTACAATGCGTGAACAAAAGTTTGCCTCTAATAATACACGCCCCCACGCTGCGCAGTGACTTACGGCATTGAATTATCATTGATTGTATTGGTTTGTTGAATTTGACGTACAATAGTTAACTTGATACTGTAAAGATTTCGATAAATGAATTATCAGTCGATTCTGAAATAATAGTAATGACAGCAAGTCAGTTTATGCTGAAGTTTATTTGTTTGTTTTCAATATGTGTTTATGAATGAATTTTTAGAATGGCGGAGGCTTGTAGATTTGGAAACCATAACACAGAAAGTAAAATATCAAACAATCAAGATGAAAACTTTTGTATCATTCATGTTTTGTGTGTATTTATATCACTTGTTACGATATTAGCTGATTTGACGACAGGTGAGATTATCTTTTATTTATATTGATAATTTTGAAAGTTAATTACTAAAACCTGCGCAATGTTTTTCTGTTATAATTTGAATTTAAGCCGGAGTAATAATTATTACAGCCGTGAACCATGTAACTTATATGTTTATTATTTATTTTTATTACAGATGTAATAGTTTTTGCCGAATATTGTAAAGATGGACATCTTTACTGGGCATTTGGTACATTCATTTTTATAGTAACTCCAAATATTCTTATAAATATATTTTCAATTAGGTGGTTTGTTACTGATGAAAAATCAAGTTTGCGTCATTGGATTACTCATATTTGCCTTGTTGGTTTACTAGAAAGGTAAAGTATCAGTGTTAAGTTGTTAACAAATAATTTGTGTGTAACTTTTTTTATTTATTAAAGTGTGAATTTTTATTTCAGGTATATAATATTTCTGCGCAAAGTATTTGTGTGTAAAAATCTAGAATCTATAAAAACTCATAAATTAATTTCTCAAAGAAATGACTTGAGTTTGTTGCATTTTTTATACATTTTTATTGGTACTGTGCCACAAGTAATATTACAAACGTATGCTATTGTTACTTTAGATGAAAATTACTATACAAAAGGTAAATTTATTTTTTTATTCTAGTTTATTTATATTCATTAGGTGAACAGAAGCGGGGTATTTATTATGTTTATAAAGTTTGTTTATTTGCAAATTAAAATGTATAAAATAGTTTTGTCTCATAAAAGCTTCTATAATTTCAGTCTTTGCGTTATCGGCGTCGTTCGCGTCAGTTATTTGGGGTTGTGCGACATATATCTACAGTATTACTGCATTTTCCAATGAGAATTTCAGTTGGAATTCATTACTGCTGAAATTGATATGGCATTTTGGAATGTTAATCGGAAGAATTCCAGGAATTTTGTTATTTGCTATAATTTTTGGTATCTGGACATTAATACCTTTAGGTAAGATTTCTTCATTTATTTAGATTTTGGCCATCCCATTAATGTTTTAATTTTAGTTAAGTTAGTAAAGTTTGTTTGTATAGACGTTTGGATGTTTGTTATTTAATCACGCAAAAACGGCTGAACGGATTTGGATGAAATTTGGCACACAGATACTAGATAGTTTATAACCTGGACTAAAACATAGGATTCTTTTTATCTCGGTAGTAGGTTCCCATGGGATAATTTCCGACATCGATGCAGGCAAAGCCGCTTGCAAGAGCTAGTTATATAGCAATAAATGCAGTTGTTATACATAACGCCTGTATACACTAGACCTAAAGCGCAATACCGTGTAACCTTTATTATATTTTCAGGTTTGCATTGGTTTGCAATGACCTTTTGGATTGTCGTTCAAAAAACTACATTTTGTCCAAATAAATTAGAAGAAACTCTTTACAATGTTGTCATGGGCTTCGTTTATTGTTTCTGTTATATTAACTTGCGGGAAGGACATACGCGATATCGTTTGATGTTGTTTTATACGTTGATGATATCACAAAACTTTGGAAGCTTATTTTTGTATGTGCTTATTTCTGAAACTGAGCGGCAAAAGAAGTCATGGTCCATTGCTGCAGCCATTTGTATCATATTTGGTACAATCGTTGGTACGTTAACACAGACACGTTGGTTAAAATAATAAATATAAAATATTTTACTAACCGACTCTTGAATTTTAAGTTATTTTTATCGTTTTTAGGCATTCTTTCAATGATATTATACTACAGATATTTTCATTCAACGGGACCTATTTCATGGAAAAATGACGACATCGAATTGAACAATAAAGTCGATATACAAGAATCAAATAATAAAAGAGATCAAGGTATCAGTCTAAACCATGTCAGATCATTTAAAAGTTCTCGGAAAGCAGAAGAAACAGATGCCAGCCCCAGGTACTTACAAAAAAGTCAAATGTGTCTCGTCCTTAGATATAACTTATAACAAAAAAACTTTATAAGAATATTTTTTTATGTTTATTTGCAGTAAAGATGTGTCAACTGAACAAGCTCAGAGACAGGAAAGTGAAAACGCTGACAAAAAGTTTTTATTGGAACACTGGATAGCTAGATCTGGTACACCAACGTTTACATCGGCACCTATCGGGAACAATAGCTTAGAGGTTTCTAGCGTAGAATTTTACACGGTTGAAAACACACCTCAATCGATTTTGCACGAAGATGAATACAAACATAAAAACAACAAAACAATTGCTATTTGCTCTCCAACAGAGTTAACATTAAAGTTAAGTTCCATGGAGAATTTAGAAAGCTCAATAGACGAAATAACTTCCAGCAATTTGAACTTGCACAAGCGTAGAGGCATATGTTCCTCAGATGCATTAAGAGACAATTTAACTAATTTAAACCTAGACGTATGTAACTTAATAAATGAAGAATTTATGAAAATGTTAAAGACTGACAGTTCTGAGATCAGTCACGAAACAGATGGTTCTAATAAAAAGACTTCTTCTGACTCTATTGATATGGATTTAGACCTTAGCTTCAGCGATATCAATAGCTCGGATATAAACACATTTAACGAAAATATTGTCCAAAAGTTATGTTTGAGTGCACTCAAGAATATTAAAGTTGGAAACCAAGATGCAGATATCGAAAACATTCAAAGAATAGCTTTAGATATCCTCAAGGAAATGTATGCCAAGAAGGATAAAAATAAGAATGGAATAGGAACGGACTTATTCCCTTCGAAACCACGTGAGTTAGATACTCCAACGGAGGTTTTGTCAGTTCATGATTATGAAAATATATGTGCCGTAAATATTGCTCGAGAAGCTTGGGGACTGAGATCCTGGAATGGATATTCTGATATAGAAAATTGGCTTCATGATGGAAGTGTGGTAAGAGACAGAAGAAGAGACACGTTAACGTCAGGTAGCTCTGAGATAAGTAGCTGTGTTTCACAAGATCTTAAAAATGCTATTTTGGCTGCACCACCTTTCCCTAAAAAGCCTCATACATACTCGAATGTATTTGTGAAGTTTGATAGAACAAATCAGGATGATTATACCAATACTTTCGTTTCTCATGATGATACCTTCTTAGCAAAACCATGCATGACTGATGTTAGCAAGGATCCTAACCACTTAGAACCTATAATGGAAGAGTTAGATGACCTTGGCGATATAGACCCCTCGAATAAGAAAAGACTGAATTCTGAAAGCTCTCTGGTTGCAACAATAGATGAAATTCGTAAATCGACTGTTACAAATTCCCCAAGAAATTTATATTACAGGCGAGAACATTTATGGGACTCACCTCAATTCAACACATCTACGAAAATTGATTTAAAGCAAGCACTATGGAAAGAACCTTCCAAGTTTGACCCAAGCAATATAATGGAATCTTTACCAGAAAAAGAAAACTGTATGAACATTAACCAAAGATCAAAATTTGAGATGATAAAAAAAGAGATAAACGTTTCAAATATGTCATCTACATCCACAGATTTACATAGTGCAGAAAATGTTACTGCTTACAATAAAAATACGAGACGTCGTCAAAAATCGAATTCAAGTAACATCAAACTACCAGGCAAGAAAATCAATGTTAAACCTGAACAAAACCAACACGATTTTTCAAATAAAGACATTGATTTTTTGTGGCAGTTAGTTTCAGAAAGTGGTGCTCCTACTAACTCGACTGAAGACTGTTCTTCAAATAAAATATCGACATCTTTACAGTCACTGATACAGAAAGATACTGCAATGCCAGTAGTAAACACGTCAACATTGAAAATATCAAATGTTAAGAAAGGAGCGAGAAGTCGACCACGACGAAAGTTTTCTATTTTAAGAGAAAGGTTTGAGCCTAGGCTAAATTTAAACTCTGACGAAGAAATGTTATACCGCTCATGTGAATTAAGTCAGCCGCAAGCTGATCCTAGCGTTGTTAATGTAAAAAACCAATTTGACGTAGATCAAGGAGTAAGGACAATGCCACGACAACATAATTATGATAATTCATCTTTTGAAACTAGTGAACATCTACCAAGTGCTGCTGGATGCGACTTGATCATGTCTAAAAACATTAAGGAAAAACGATCCTTATTTATGAAACAAGTTTTAAGCCCACCAAAATTCAATACGAAATTAAGACATAAGGTGTAAATTGGTAGTTACAATATGTGATTATATTGTTCCTAGTTTTTTTTCTATTTTATCGCTACAAGGAATGAAGTCATTGTGAACATGGATCTCAAAATGAGTGTAGTCATTTTATACTACCATAATTTTACAACTTATACAATTTAGAAAATTTCCGTTGATTTAAAACGTGGTCTGTGCTGTTCAGACTTTTAGTAAGATAAGAATAAATTAGTAGGTAGTACTGATGACCGTTATAGTCTTCCATAATGTGATATTAATATCGAAAAAATTGCAGCTACCTATGTGTCTAGAGAAGTTCGGAATTTATTATTGTGAATAATTTGTGATAATATTTAAGTAACATTATGAAATTTTGGAACTAGGACATATCGAAAACTTGCCTTTATATTTTTTATATTAAGCCAGTATTGTAAACTATAATTACTATTAGTTAATTCTATATAAATAAAATACATTTTATAAAAAATATACTAATGTTATGCTTATTTCTTAAAATAATCCACGACAAAGTAAAATATAATATTTTTATTACAATATGTTAATAATAATAAGCTGCCACAAAAATTTATTACAATATTATGTAACTACACTATTTTATAATATAAACGATTTTATAGCATTTATAATGCTTCATAAATAGAAGATACACAACAATATTGTCTCGATTATCACATTATGTAGTTATAATAAAACCAATTAAATTATTTTCCATTAACCACTAACATTACAATACAATTGACAAATATTACTCTGATAACAGTCTTCTTATAGAATACAATGGCTCAAAATATGCATATAAATAGGAATAACTACAGTACTACTTAGGACCTATCACTAGAACAGAATACCAGCTAAAATCATCAAAATAAAGCTGTCTACTTCTACAAAAATCTACTAAGAAATATAAAAAAAAATATTATATACTTAACTTTATAAAATAATGTTAAGATGAGTTACATTTTATGATAAGAATTACGATTGAATAAAACAGCATTATAATGGGATTATTCAGAGTATGAAAAGATATTGCTTTAAGTGGGTTATTATGAGCGAAACGTTCAAAGATCTGTCGTCATAACATTTGTGAGAAGGCGGATGCGATGAGCATTGCAGTTTCTACAAAGAATATGATCATCAAGCGGGTAACATCCTCGACCTTCTGACTCTGAAGACAGTAAGAGCCCACAGTCTTCACATCGGTAACATCTTACGTGGAAACTACGATCCAATGCCACCACTCTGACCGTCTCTTCTTCGCCTTCTTCTGGCATAATAGGCAATTCACAAACACAACAGCGTGGAGCAAATTTCTTATGGAAATCCTCAATACAATGAATTTGATTCATGGCATCAACAGTGAATGGTATTCCATCCAGACTTTTTCCACATACAACGCAAGTGAAACAGTTGGGGTGGTAAGGTTTCCCAGTAGCTCGCAAAATCCTATCTAGGATTGGCATGTCACATACAGAACATTTCTCTAAGGTTTCATAGTAATCAGTTTCACAGTATGGCTGTCCTTCCACAGCATAAAATGGTTTCCCTTGCAAGTTTACATTACAACGGAGACAACAGAAGCACGTCACGTGGTACATGTTTCCCATTGCTGTGCATCCAGAACTCTCACCTATCACTTTACCATCGCATTTGACACATGTTCCAAACACATCTAAATCCTGACTGTCCGATATAGACTTCACAAGAAGATTAGTAAGTGCATCCACCTCCTCTTCTTTATGCAGTGGTGACTTGCTTGTGTTAGACAAGTTATTGCGATAATTGTGTAAGGAATTAGATTGCGATGACATGTTGCTGTGTGGACGTGGGTTAATAGGCTCATAAAGTGACTCATAAGTTGAAGTTTGTGAGACCCCATATTCAGGAAACTCGTTTTGATATATAGGTGGATAAGATGACCTTTCTTGATTGTAGTTCAAGTTTGCAGTAGCTCTGACCAACTCACTGTAGTTAGAGCTTACAGGTGATGGTGGTGGCAAATATTCTTCATTATTTTGGCTTATGTTGTATGGTTTCGACGATGCAATAGAAATTGATGGTGGTGGAGGTGGCGGCGGCGGTGGCGGTGGTACTGGAGGCAGGGTATCATTGCTTCTGTACGGAGGAATATTGCTGTATGTTGCATTGTAACTCTTAGGCGGCATGGGTAAGTTCTGTCTAGAGGAATGGTTAAAAGTTGCCAGATTCAATTGGTTTACATTTGCGTAATCTTTATGAATTTGAGGGCGTATATTGCCTGGAAGTGTGTTACTATACGTTGTATTATTATTTGTAGTCGGCATGATCATTGCCGAATACGAAGGCTCACAAATAGTGCTTACAACAGCACTGTGTGGAACTTGAGGTTGAGCCTTCTTTTTTGGCGGTACGGCTGGTGGTATCTTTTTAACTTTGCCAGAGTTATTTAAATCCTTAGCCATTTGCAATTCGGCTAATTGCTTTTCCAATGCGTCAATGTTATCAAGTCGTGACATTTCTGTGATATTATTGACCTGATAGTGTAAGAATGGCAAGTTAATGTTAAGAATATTTACCTTAAACTTTTTGGAGATGTTCATAAAGATATATTGATAATATAAACATCACATTCTTTTGTGGGTACACATTCACTTTACACATTTGAAGAAATGCTTTTGTTATCTTGAGAGTCCACTTGTCTGGTTCGCCTTGCTTTGATTCGATGATGATGACATGTTCTCGTTCTCCTCCTCAGCCTCACACGTCATTGTCGGTCATAGACATTGGTCATAGATTGCAAATTCGCAAAACAAAACTGGCCATCGGACCACAGACAGAATAACAAAAATGTCACTGCGCATGTAAATATCAAAATGAATATTTTGTTTCTGTTGATAAATATTCTATTTTTGCTGCATCCTATGTATTTTAAAAGTTGTCAGTAAAAGATGTTTGGATCAATAACTTTATCACAAAAAATTCGTTCGGTTTCTTTTTCTTTTTTTAGTCGATTAATCAGTAAGTGAAACTGTTTGAATCATTCGGTCAGTAGTGTTTATATTATCTGTTCAAATTAAAAGTTTATGATCTGAGAAAATTATTGTCCCTTGACAGTTTTATAAATATAAATAATATGTTCTGTCGTTTCGCGTGGTATTCGCAAAGGAGTTAATGTGTTGTTGTGGAAATCGATATTTTTAATAAATCATTATTTTGTTTTCCAGATAGTTAAAGTTTTAGTTTATATCATGTCTATGCAGTGTCAACTATGGATGGGCAGCGTAAGTATTAGATACTTTTCAAACAATATCATCATACAAGTTAGGGTCTTGGGCAGTCTTTAGGTCCATTTATATTCCGAAGAAACTATCAAACATACTTAATAAATTCTTATTTATGTGTAAAGCCGCATGATCGTTCCCGGGGCGAGCCGTGCATTTTTCTGGAATTTATACTGTAAAATTATGAGGCGGTACGAAGTTTGCCGGATCAACTAAAATAATAAAGTGTGAAATCGCCAATCCGCCTTCAGCAAGCGTGGTTATTACTGCTCATACCTTTGTATGAGAAGGAACCTTGCTCTAAAGTGGGGCAATTACAGGCTGATATTTAATATTTGTAGAAGTTTTCCCACATAAATTATGATGATTTCTTTTAGTTGGAGCCCAATATGACGGAGAGTTTCATCATGGCTGCCTTCAATCGGATGGGGCAGCGTCCACTGGCCGTAAAAGTCATGAGAAACAAATTCACTGGAGAACCAGCTGGATATGCCTTTGTACATTTCCAGGTACTATACTAAACCCTACAGGATTCAGCACATTTATTTGAAAAAAAAAAGCAGTGGCGTTCCGGGAGTACAGACAGAAGTGAAAACAAAACACAAACAGAATACTTTACCATAACTCACTGACATATTGGATATACATTAAAACCCAGTACATCCCAAAGACAGCCGAACACATCCGAAGCGGTGTCACTTACTGTAACAGTGGCGCGAGTTCAATGGTTTTTTCCCATCTCAAAAAATGCACAAAGCTCCTAAAGAAGTTTTCACTTCAAAAATAGTTTTGGAACTATTACCTCTTTTATATCATAAAATATTTAAATTACAGACTGATGAAGAAGCAATAGATGCCATGCACAAACTGAATGGAAAACCAATCCCAGGGACATTTCCTGTGGTGAGGTTCCGCCTAAACACTGCATCACGGGAAGCTCGTGCTAACATGCAAACAGAACGTGAATTTTCTGTGTGGGTTGGAGACCTGAGCCCCGATGTTGATGACTACTCACTCTACAGAATCTTTGCGTCAAAGTATTCTTCAATAAAAACCGCAAAAGGTATATCTAATGTGTGGAAAGACCAATTCCATTCCCTTTCCCTTAACATAGTTAGTAACATTAAAATTTTTATCATTACAGTTATCTTGGACAGTTCAGGATATACAAAAGGCTATGGTTTTGTGAGGTTCGGCAATGAGGAGGAGCAAAGGAATGCTTTGTATGCAATGAACGGTTACAATGGACTTGGTTCTAAACCTTTGAAGATTTGCACCGCAGTGCCTAAGCCTAAGTGCAATAACTCCTCACAGAACCCATCAGCGCCGTCAACGCCTAATTCTACATTTAGCGGTGGAACGGTAAGTAGTTTCAAGTTGTTAATAAAAAAGAATTTGCTTGCGTTCTTTCCAAGTGGATGCTACGTAACAAATGCTGCTGTCGCAAAATGGCGGGAATCTCACCTTCAGTATAAAACATCTTTCATTATATAGCTTGCTTTCCAGCACTACAAATGGCCATGCAGATGGCTTGGGGGATAAGCAAGATGAAAAAGATGCAGAATTAAATTGAATTTATTGGCATAGCTTCAATAGTCTAATACATCTTGTAAATGAATGAAAATGAATTACAATTATTTTAAACACTTATTTGACAGGACAGTAACAAGTAGTAGAATCATAAAAGTATATGAATGCCAATGTTTTCAATTTTCGACACTGACAATATCTGTAGGCAACCGCTTATTGCTTGCAAAACAAAATCAAGAAGAATTCTGCTTCACAACAAGCTTGCGTCCTTAAAAACTTCATCGCAATGAAACTAAAGAAAAAGCGGACCCTGGATAATGGCTTGACGGATAAACTGTCAGGATGTTGTACATATGAAGTAACATTTTACTTTATAGGAGTACAATCAATACTATGATCCGTCTGCATACTGGCAGAACTACTCTGCGTGGTCTGGCTACTACGGGCAGGGGGAGCCGGGCGCGGCGCCGGCGCAGACCGTGCCGGTCGTTGACCCCGCGCAGGCTCCGGCGACCAAGGTGCAGAACGATGAGCTCGCGCTAGTTGGTAAGTCGACTATACTCACGCATGTGTATGGATGAAGGCTTGGACTTTTACATATAATCATCCTATGACTAATGTTTTCAAGGCTGACATACAGGTCCCCTCTCATTGAAAGTGTGGGCCGAGAATCCGGGTTCCAGTGGGTGGTCACTTCACATGTCTTTGATTGTTTATTTAAAAAAATTCCAGATGCCACCAAAAAGTTTATCTTCAGTGTATTCAGTGGTCATAAAGCACGATATACAGATTATACAGTGCACACGTGCATAGGTTCGTCTTCGTTCTATGACCTTGGACTCGGTAAGTCGGCAGCTGGGCCACAAGTGCCACGACAGGGCTGTAGATAAAGCTGGTACAGAAGACTATAATTTTGATTTATGTACAACAAAAGAGAAAGTATGCAGGATCGTCGGATAAAGTTGAAGTTTAGTAAGAAACCGATGGATGTTGTCGACTGTTTAATTTGGTAAATTTCAGTCGACAACATCCATCGGTTTCTTACGCGCCTCAGTCCTCCAATCCTTAGATAAAAAATGCATCACATCGAACCTAATACTAAAATGTCACAAAGCGCTTGAACAGGCAACTGTATTGAACCGCAATATAGTGACACTACAATGGATAAGAGGACACAGTGGATTGCTAGATAACGACGCAGCTGACGAGCTTGCCAGAAGGGCATCGAGCATGTCAGTCTGTGGACCGGAACATATCGTGCCCATCCCCTTCAATCAACTACGCAGGTGGCTACAGGAGCACACCCACATACAAGCAGAAAGCTGGTGGACGTCGTCACCAGGCTACAGGCAGTCCAAGGAAGCTATGCCATCACTGGATGGCAAGCTAAGCAGTCGCTTATTACGATTGGACAGGAAAGGCCTGGTGACGGGGACCACCACGGGACACTGCTCGCTAAACAAACACTTCCACACAATAGGTATAACGGACAGCCCCCTGTGCAGAGCCTGCATGGAGGCTGATGAAACCATTGCGCATGTGCTCTTTGAGTGCACAGGCGTCACCCAGATTAGGTCACAAACCCTCGGGACACCCAGATCGTACACAGATGTTCTCAAAAGACCAGGAGACCTAATCAGGTTCTGGAGGGAGGTGGGCTGGTTGGAATAACCACCAACGGCCGCCAAGGCCCACGCACAATGGTCCACCGAAGGACTAAGTGCGGAAACCAAACCCATAACATAGATTGCCGGCAGGCGCCGGTTTTGTCGGCGCTGGGGCTTCGCCAGCCGACGCCGGTTTTGCCGTCGCCGGGGCTCCGCCAGCCGATGCTGGTTTGGCCGGCGCGTGGGCTCGGCCGGACGGTCCAGGCTTAAGGGCGGCAGCTGCCGCAGCAGCCGCGTACGAGGCTGTCTTCGGCCCCGGGGCCGTCCTACCCGCCAGTGGGAGGGCAGGACTATACCCTCCAGGGCGGAGAACCGCGCCTGGTAGGTCGCCAGCTCCTGCCGAACCAGGTTCAGGACCCGGTCTCCACCGGGACGGGCTGGCTTGGCAGTTTTGCCTGCGCGTTGCCGGTGACCTTTAGGCCGGCCAGGTCTGTTCGGAGCCTCCCATTCTCCTCTTGGAGAAGCTTCATGGCAGCCGTCAGGCGGGCGACCTCTGCCTGCAATTCGGCCACTTCGCTGGCCGAAGGACCGGTGTAGTTGGCGCCTCCGCTGCCGCCATGATGGAGGCCGTTGCCGAGACTACGGCCCTGTTCTTAGAAGCTTGTAGCTTCTTCAGGGACACGTCCCGGATCGCGGCCTCCACGACCGCAGCAAACCTTAGTTTGCGGTCCTTATTGGGGCCGCCAACTGCACCCGCCTCATCGCTTGAGGGCCCCGAAGCGACCGCGCGTACGGTCCCCCCCCCCTTTGCAGGCTCCTCCTCTCGTTCTGCTGCCTCCCGGGCAGTGAGCCCCCTCCCCTTGCCTCGCTCTCGGTCTCCTCCCCGCCTACTGGTAGGGATTTTCCGAGCCGAGGCCAGCTCCCCGTCGGAGGACGACCCCAGGCCGTCCTCTGACCTTGGCCGCTTGCTGTAGAGCTTCTTCGCAGCGGCCACCTCCTTGGCATGGCTGGGGCTCCCTGAGCGTCCCGTACTCGCTCCTCCAGGAACCGGGCCACCCTGTGGGTGCCTTAAGATATTAAGGCTTCCCGCAGCCAGGGCAGCAACTTACAAACTAGGCGATTACTCGCTATGGGCACCCCCTTGGGTACGGAGTACGGCTTACGGCGTCACTGCGGGGCGGGCAGCAAGTGACAGGCCGTGAGAAGGGCTAAAGCTTTCTATTAAATTCTGATTCACATAAGATTAAGGGCAAATTTCACCAAACTTTTATACCTAAAATAAGTCTTATCCTGAGATTTTTTTTTTTCAGTTTTCCATACTAGAACTGTCAGTCGTCAATTTTATTCCACGGATAAATATCAGAAGGCCAATTCCCGTAATTAAAAACGTTCAAAATCTAGTCGCAAACTCATTTCAGCGACAATCAATGTCACAAACTTGTAAAATAAAAAAAAATATGTAGGGATCATAGACTAAAATAATATAATGCAGGGTAGGGATTTTAGAGGTATTTTTGACACATTCGAGACTGAGATCAGACTGAACGTTCTTAAAATTACGAGAATTGCCCCTCTGACTGATAAAATCAGCCCTTGATAGCACTGCCTCTGGTAAAAACTGAACTTCTCATCTCATTTCTGCTGGCATGTTTTGGCCTCCAGTAAATATATTTTTTATGACATTATTACTCTTTGTTTTGCAGAACACAAGAAAGTTCTCGACGTTGACCTACTGAACCAAGAATTCCTGGACCCCGAGTTCTCACTGTGGGACAGTCTTGAAGACTCGCAGTGGTTCCCCCACGAAGTTGTAGAGTGCTGATAGTGAGCATAATTATAGTTGTTAGTGACATATTTGAAGTTAGTACTCTTCATTGTAAATACATGATTTTGCTTTTGTTTGAGATTTTTATTTTGTGCACTCTGTGGCAGAATTAAGGGGGCGAACTGACTTTTCAAAGTTATCTGACCTAAGAAAATTACACGATTTGTTAAAAAAAAAAAAAACTACAGAATAACAGTTGTCGTGTACCGATTCTTTTGAAACCCGTTGTGTATTTTATTTATCTCTTTTTCTTCTTAGTCTTTCAGATAATTTTGAATTTTATTCTTTCTATTATTTTTGCCGCTGCCCCAGCAATAGTAAGCGGCAAAAGTCCATTCGGCTTTCCAACGCCCATAGACAAAGACAAATAAATAAAACTAATTATATTCGGAGCAATACTTCACAACATAGTCAATAAAAAAAAAGTAAAGTTAATGAGTTAAATGATTTACTGTAGTTTATAATATTTTTTTATGTATGTTGCTTATCAGCATAGCTATTCACGATTTCGTGACGAATCGAAAATCAATCAATGTCATTGGTCAGTGTCATCAATCAATGGCTACTTTTTGTGGTTACATGTTACAATAAAAGAATTTTAACAAATAAATTAATGTAAGTATCCTTTTAATTTATTACACGTAACGTCTTTAAATATTGGTATGCCAGTCCTTGGCGAAACATGTAAGATCATAATTATTCTATTTAGAAGACCTTAATGTACCATGTTTTAAAGCAAATAAATATTCTATTCTATCGAAGGCCGCGGTCTGTTCGACGGCTATTTGCGGTCGGGAACTAGATAAATCAGGTAGGTAATCAAAATGTGTAATTTTCGACTCTGAACCCTGTCGAGTGGTTGTGACTAGCTATGCAGATTTGAACTAGTCCTTAAACATCTGATACCTATGCACTAAATTCTCTCTATTGAATATATTTTATATACAAATTGTGGTCAAAACATTATTAAAAACTAAAAAGCTTTTTATTTGTGAATATAAAATTAATCTGAGATCAAACAAGGTTGGATTATTATATGTTCATTTTCACATAATTATGTAGCTGGAATCTAACATTCGAATCTAATATAAAGAATTTTAAAATACACAAAATATACTCCTTTCGAACTTCATTATAGTGTTAAACCTATTTTTAGGGGATAATAAGGATAGAACTGATCTCTAATATCGCTTAAATCACAAGACTGCGCACTTCCTGCATTTTTAAATGTTCGTTCTTATTTAATAAAATTAAGCCCACGTTCTCCTCGTACGGGTTTTTTTTTTCGCGCACTTCATTTTCAACTCCCGGTACTGAGCCGAGCATTGAGAATCCAACAGAGCGCATTCCAGCTCATTAAGAAAACAGTTGGATTTTCAACTCTATGCGCTACCCAGAGCGAGCGTTTTGAATTCAACAGCGCGTCAAGCAAACACATTGTTGGATTTTTAACTCTCGGCGCTAAACAGAGCGTTAAAAATCCAGTACTCGAAAAAAATCGCTGGATAAAAATTTGCCCTTGCGAACCTGGGCTAATAGTATGAACTTTTGTGGCACCAGTAAGGGTTGTCTGTGACCTACCGTGGAAGGTGCTCTTCTATTAGAATTGCGGTAAGATTCAGTGACTCATTTGGAACCACTGCGACACTCAATACGAAACTAAGTAGCCGCTTGCTAGGTTTTCTACAAAATTCACTCGTATTCCCAGCATTCGGGTAGAAAATGTACGCCATCTTTAAAAGCGAAGAATTTGACGAATGTGAAACGAACTAAAACGCAATATACATACAATTATGTAGTAAAATAAATTAAAACCCTTACGTCTATATCTTACAAATATAGCATACAATAAACGTATCTAATTCAGCGTAAAACAAATTGGCATGAAACTATCACTAATGGTGGGTATTACACCCAAATTGTCGATGTCACATCGATGCCGCGATGCATTGATCAACTTCGACCGCGTTCGTGGTCCAGCATGATCGATACTCGATAGAAGTGCGCGAGCCACGTCACGGCATATCGGGTTGGTGTATATTTTTTTGTCGGCAATTGATCCTGTGTCTATTCTGCCAGCGTCACGTTGAGACGGGGCGGCGCAGAGTGGCGGGTCGTCAATTTTTGTACTTTGTGGTAGATGTAATAGCACAAAACGCTTGACATTAAAAGGTCTATCGTTGATAGATGCCATCGATTGACATCGACTATCTGGGTGTATTATTCATTATCTTATCCTAGTATTAAAACTAGTGATAATCAAAACATATAGGCATCGCAGTGATATCGAGTTATCACTGCTTATTAAAAGTTGATCATGATTTTATTACTTTAGGCGTAAACAATTCACTTTGCATGCATTATTAAGAGCTTCTTATAATTTTTGTTGGTTACAGTAGTCGACAGTGTGCAGTGTAGCCTTGTATTCTTAGTCAAGCATCATCATCTGCCCAGCCTTTTCCCAACTAAGTTGGGGTCGGCTACCAATGTAACCGGATGCAGCTGAATACCAATATTTTACATGGATCGACTATCTGACCTCCACATCCCAGTTACTGGGTAACATGATACCCCTTAGTAAGACTGGTTATCAGATTTTCGGGCTTCTGACTATCCATAATGACTGTCAAAGATCCACGAATCACATTCTTAATAAAGCTTTTAAACTTAGATTAATTTCGAGACACTCGAGAGATTTTAAGGAGATTATTATAATGAATGTGCCTTCTCAGTATATTTATGAAATATTTTATATATAATAAGAACATATATACACAAACATATATTTTATAAATAACAATACAAAATTGTTTAAAAATACAGTGATATCCATATTATAAATACTAGGAAAAAAATAACTTTGTTGTACAGAGGCCAGCACATCAAGTTACCCCAATCTGTCAAATTTCTTTGATAGATTTTCAACTTTACCACAAACAAATAAGGTTCATATTCAATTGGGAAAATTTGACAGATTGGGGTAGGTTGATGTGCTGGCCTCTGTACCTACAACAAGACATGAATATAGGCGGCTCGTTTAGATGTTAATGTATACGCTTTTTTAATAAACTACCAACTCACATTCAAGCCTTATTATATTCAAAACATTAATTAAAATTAAATGTTGTGGCCGAAGGATTTCATACAGAGTGCAAAAAGGCTTGGGATTGAGCTGCTCCAATTTTTACATACTGAATGTTATTTTTTTTTTAATATACACTTTGACATTTGATGATTATGATAAATACAATGACATGAAAATTTCTTTGTGAAGTATGATATTAATATTACTTTAATTATTGTGTCATGTGGGGATTGTGTAGGTCATTTTTTTTCTCACTTTTATTGGTAATCTGGCAGGGTTGAGTACTTTATGCGGCCTACTCAAACGTCCTTTCTTTGGTATTGGTCATCGAGTCGTTGAGCTCCTCAAGTTCGGAGTTGAGCTACACGATTATTGACAAATGCGTGCACGAACTGGAGACGTCCATTCAAATCTGTATGGTTCTTTCCTCAAAAGAGAATCTCAGGCATAAACTTGCATGGTCTTTATAATATGGCCTGGCCAAGTTTGGTCTTTTTTCTCAGAGTAGTCAGTGAAACCCTGAACTTTGATTAGTTCATAATATAGGGAAGTGGTTGTTATTGTTCCAGAGCGAAAAGTGATATAGAAAGGACGTATAGAGTACTGTATAGTTCCATCTTTTTTCACTTGAACAATCATGCCTTTTATGGCCCGATCATGAAAAATGGCCTCAGCTCGTGGTCGCAAGCGCGACTACTGAGCGTTGGGACTTGGGTTCGAATCTTAGGTCGCGCAGTTAATGGGTTTTTCCATAGCAATTTCTTAGCAGCCCGGAGTTTGGAAGTTGGTGGTGTGATACCGCCGAGCACCGCGCGCCCGAGGCGCCGTGTGGCCGCGTCTGGTAGAGTCCGCGAGCGGTGGATTAGACTATAAGAGTGAGGGAAGATTACGTGCACAGGTGCACGTAATCTTCTGAGTAGATGGCTAGCCTCCGCTGAGATTGGCTGCCATGGCCGAAATTTAGTCTGAAGGACTATAAAGCTCCAGACACGTAGCCACTTTGATTGATTAACCAGCGTACAAAAAGGTCACATTGTCTGTCTATGCAAAAATCTTAAAAAACGGTCCACGCCCCAGATTGCAATACAAGATCCATCCCTTTGCACAACATAATTAAATAGACCGACTTTTCATTCTGCCCATTCGCTTACTAGCAAGTACCGTACACAAGATTTAAAGGTGGGTGATAGTATACGAACTATGTCGCTTTCTTTTAGGACTGTTATTTATTTGAATAACCCCTGGGGTGGAACTGGGCCGGCTATCCTGGCTGGCAACACTGCTAGGGGAAGCCAAATGAGGCGAAGACCCCGCAGACATATTGCTTTTAGGCGTACCTCCGTTCTTCATATAGGTAACAACAGTGTTTAAGAACGAAGTAGGCAACGCGACAGGAGTTAGCCGACCTCCATCACCAGAAATGTACGTTTGCAACATCTTTTTGGAAGGAGAGTTGGGGTCATTGACCGTAAGTACGACGAGGGATCCGTTTTCGATATTGGGAGGTAAAGACACTACCGGAGTGGTTGGAGGTTGCTTATCGGGCGTTTCGCCCTGAGGTCTGGCTTCTATTTTACGTAATGTGGCCATGTTATTGGTTCTCTTTGGCTTTGGCGCGATGGTCGCGAGTTTTGATGAGGCTGTGGACTTCGGTCGGCCCCTCGAGGCTTTAGGCTGTGTGACCTTCGCGCCGCTTGCCTTGGCCTCGTGGTGCCGAAGTATCAGCTCGTCAGCCGTGAGACCGGTGTTTGACGAGGGGAAGGTAGACGCTCCCAAGGCCTTTGAACCTTGACCTGTAATGTACAAGAATGTATAAAAGCATGGTTTTAATAAAGTTTAGCTGCATCAGAATAACTTTTAAATAAATTATGAACATTCTGTGAAGTAGTAGGTCAGCACGTGAGATGTATTCAGAATTATACATAATTTACATTTATTACATTTAATTAGTCAGCTACGAGTATATACTTTAGCGTTATCTAGTTTAAGTTGATTTTTAAATGACCATAAATACAATCACGCCTCGAAAGATTGGGCAGAGGTGTTTAAATAATAAGTACACCCATACTTTGCAATGAGGGTTTTTGAAAAATGACGTTTACTAGATGGCAGCACTGAGACGTCAGGTCCGGCCACCTGTCACAAGTGTCAAAGCGCCTATAATTTCTTTAGTCGTGACTGAATGATGAACGAACGAATGAAACGAATGGTGATTGACATCATATATTTTATATTGGAAGACCTCTTGTCAAAGTGGCGCCAACTGGTGTCGTGAATTTTCATGAAAACCCTCATTGTACTAGAAAAAAAGGTCATAAGTTAATTTTGGTTGCAATGGAATTTGAATTTTGTCACGAAAGAAAAGAAATAAAAACTATTTATTGAGACTCGCGCAGGAAGAACACAAACAAAATATTATGACACAGATATTTTGTAATTATCCTTAATTTTAATAAAACTGTACCATTCTTTGTTATCAGCTGTAAGTTTTCCTAGTAAAATAAAATAAAAACAACAATAGTCTTTTCACAGTTATTTGACCTCTTTCAGCAGCAACCCTACTACAACCTTATTGTAACGTGAATAAAGATCACTGTGAGTCTGGTTTTAACAGACATGTCAGTGGCGACAAACCAACAGCAACCTTATAGCAACAACAATAAAGATCATTTTGATTTTGACAGTGATGCAAATTTAGAGGGAAAATTACTGTGAAAGGACTGTAGGTATATCAACATTCATAGCATGACTTTTCAAGTGTAAGCCGTATACTTCGCCGCTCGTCTAAAATAACAACACAAAAGGTACTCACTCATGCGCACGCGTAGTTCCCGCGCCTCTTTCTGCCTGCGCCGCTGGTCTATGGCACGTTGCTGTAACTCTTGCGCCTCAGCGCGCGCAGCTTTGTCTGCCTCGTCCCGTTCGGCTTGGAACTCTTCTCCTAATCGAGTGGCGTCCCACTTGCATGTCGAGCGAAGAGCCTTGTCCACTTGAGCCATGTTTACACGCTCTTCCTTTTTGAACTGGAACCAAAAATTATCACACATGAAATAAAATAAACTAAAAATGTTGATCTTATGTTTCCCCTTATGTCATGAACGATTGTAGTCATTGATTGATAGGTGCTGTTAAAGTTTTTTATTAGGGCAGAAGCCGGGCTTTTAGGCTTTTATGAGGTACAGTCACGAGCATAAATATATTGCTATGGACAGATGGGTAATAATTTCTCTGATTTCATGATTTATTCATTAATATCTGTCCTCAAGAAGATAGCAAAAATGTTTGTTGCCTTCTTGAGAACAGATAGGTTCGTGATCATCTGTGGAAGGCGGCACAAATATGAAATATGTGACATCGAACAAACACCAAAACTATTTGACGAGACAAACGACGCCAAAATGACGGCAATTGACAGCGTACAAATCACATATTATTGCCGAACTGTATGCTCGAGGCTGTTCCTAGGGAATGTAATCGAGATCTCAAGCCTTGGGTCTTGCCTTAATCTCATTGGAAAATCTAGTTCAAGATTTGGAGACAGAGCGCGCGCGATTTAGGACTCTATGCGTTTTGAGAAGCGATTTTCAATATAATAATATTATGTGCTTATTTATTGGGTTATGTATGTGTATTACGTAGTAAAGGTGATTATTACTTAAATACACGTTGGTTTTTGTGTTTCGAGATTGGATGTTTTTTTTATTTATAAAATCTTACATGAGTAAGTAGGTGAAGCTTTCATTTTAATTAAGTATGTTAAGAATATTCGATTTAAGAAACATTAAAAACATACCAAATCTCGACACCAGACATAGTACAGAATTTTTTATAAGTTCAAGCAAGGCTTTTGGGTTTGTATTTAGCTGAGGTACCGCCACTGGTTTACCTTACCTTAAGCTTCAGATCTCTCCTGGTCCGTCCGGGAAACAAGCTCTCCATGAGCATAAAGTCAGTTCCCAAGGTAGCTAGCGCGCGGTAGAACCGTACTGTTTCTGCATCACTCCAGTCGGCAGTACGTGGAGTACGTCGGTACCGACCGCTAGTACTGCCGGTCCCCCAAGCTCCTTCGTGCACGACGTTTGATGATACTTTGCGCTTGTCTGATTGTTTTATTACCTAGAGACAGTAAAACGAGATAATTATGGTGATTAATGTGAGAGCTTGAAACGACTCAAAAAACGGTAAATACAATAACAACACGGTAAATCTCTTAATATTGTCCGCATAGTACGGAACCCTCTCCACGCAAGTTCAACTCGCACTTGACCGGTTTTTTTTTTTGCTGGGAAATTATCAAATAACTTCTACCGCTCTGAGCGGAGCGGGAGGGCGTGTCAGACTTTTACTAACTAAAACCCACCCGTGTTCCTTCAGCTGCCTGTGCCAGGGGCCACGGAATCTCTTTCGAACAACCCGCGACCCTGGCAGGCATCGGCCCTAGCGGACCCCATCCTTCAGCGTCGATGACCCTGCCACCTTGTTTTACAAAGGTAGGAAGAAAGCATTAAGGAAGGGTTTTTAAAAAATCATCCCCAAAAGGAGTTAAATAGGGGATAAAAGTTTGTATGGAATTTGTAATTTCTGGCGATGGGATATCCACGGAGTAAAAACAAAGAGGAGATGTTGTAATTAGATTTCCTTAGGAAACAACGCGTGACATTTTACGGGGTGAGGGGGTGCTAGATCCCGCCCACTTCTTTATTTTCCATCTACCGGTCAATAGTAAAACTTGTTGTTCGTTCTGATAATTTTATTTTGTAGTTACGTAACTATCTCACACTAGATGTCACTAAGTGCAGGATGCAACAGGGTCGTACTCAGAATTTTCGCACCAAAATTTTTTATTGAAAGTGATACTACTATGAAAAAAAAATGTTTGAATAAAAAGGTTTTTGATGAATGACGAAAGATGATTATTAGACTTTCTCTTATTTTTAAATTACTTATCTTGTTAAAAAGAGTTATCAAGATGTTCTACAAAGCTAGTATTTTTAGAAAAGAAAAAACACCTTCTCCCGTTTACGTGACAATTCATCGTTGAGCTCCTTAAGTTTTGAGTTGAGCTGCACGATTTCTGACAAATGCGTGCACTGACTGGACAGGTCCTCTCAATCTGCGTGGTTCTTTCCTCAAAAGACCATCTCAGACACACATGGTTTTCATATAACCTGACCAAGATTATGTCTGAACTTTAAAAGAGACTGTGACCTCTGAGTTTGTTTCGGCCTTTCTTCTCAGAGCAGATAAGAAACTCTGACCTCATCTAGTTGGCTCTGTAAATTTTCTTTTAAGCTGTAACATAAAGGATGAAACAATAAATATGTACTCATTTTCCCACAAAAGTATGAAACTGGTAAATACAAACTGCATTGAAACGAACCGATATATCCAGTTTTAAACAAGGTAAAGTTCCCTTCTGTAATTTTCTAAGAACTTTTTTGTCACTATGAAGTCTTCATTATTAAAATGGCAAGAACAAATATTTAATCGGAGACCAGTCTTGTCTATTAATTTTTGTAATCCATTGCTGTCTTAGATTATCTTCGGATGGTAATCTAGAACGTACAGAGGCCAGCACATCAACCTACCCCAATCTGTAAAATTTTCCCAATTGAATATGAACCTTATTCCTTTGTAGTAAAGTTGAAATTCCATCAAAGAAATTTGACAGATTGGGGTAGGTTGATGTGCTGGCCTCTGTACATTATTTAATATTTAACAAAATAAACCAGGCTTTAAGTACTTTAAATTAAGTATACAACAACTACTATACTAGCTGTCTCACGGAGGGAAAGTACTTTCAATAAATTATTTACATACCGAGACCCCTCCGTGCCTCGGAAAGCACGTTAAGCCGTTGGTCCCGGCTGTTATTCGTGGATCTTTGACGGTCGTTACCTACGGGTAGTCAGAAGCCCGAAAGTCTGACAACCAGTCTTACCAAGGGGTATCATATTACCCAGTAACTGGGTTGTGGAGGTCAGATAGGCAGTCGCTCCATGTAAAATACTGGTACTCAGCTGCATCCGGTTAGACTAGAAGCCGACCCCAACATAGTTGGGAAAAGGCTACGCAGATGATGAGATAGGTATATATTTAATTTAAAGGAGATTATATTTTTATGTCCAGCGTTTTAAGTACTTTCCATTTATGAGACAGCCGCGGGACATTCGGTAAAATAATTGGATTCTAATTACGGCCCTGTCTTTTTGTTTTGTTTTTGTTTTTTGTTGAGTTGCCTATAGATGGCGGTCCGTTTCCAAAATGATATAAAAACTACAAAAATAGTATTTTGGCCATTAGAGGGTTTATAAGAATGAATGTCGAACAAATTTCAGTACATATGATTATTAAAATATGTTAGTACTGAGCTCTACGTACCTAAATATTTTTAGTTCCCATGACACCAAGTGTCGCCATCTAGTGTCGGGTAGAATTATGTTTGGAAACGCCGACGCTAAGAGATTTTTCTAGAACAATTTTCTTAAATTACGCATAAAAATTACTTACAAATGAAATGTGATGCCATCCATAGCTTCAGAACGTCTATCCGAGTAGTTTTTACAAGATAAAACACAACACTTCATTATTTTTTTCTTCTAGCGCGAATATGCTGTAAAATGGGTACTTTTACAAAGTTGTGCACAGGACGAACGCCAACAATCCACTGACAACGAGGCCACGCCTACATGATGACGTCATGGCCTAGTTGTAATCACAGTGCACAGTTGCTTAGGCCATCTCCTCTTTGTATTTACTCCGTGGGGATATCCAATCGGGAGCAAGGCTTGTGAACATAGACCGAGATAACGCAAGTATTACGATCTGTATGAAAACCAAGCGTGCCATTTTTTGACTACCTACTATGACGTCACAAGCACTATTTAGTGATGGGAAAATCAAATCGATTCAAAGACGCCGCCACGTGCGGCACCCGTCTCGCCCCACCCCCGGGGCATAGCGCCAGCGCGAGCGCTCACCCAGCCAGCTGTAGTGCTATTCTGTAAAAATCTCACCGTGATAACTCAAGTGAAGTGAGCTTAAAGTGAGCTGTCATTAGTATCAATCCCTATAGAATCAGATGGAATGACAGCTCACTTCACCTAACTTCTCACGGTGAGATTCTAATAGAATCGACCGGCAGATTTGCTATTCCGTAAAAAGTTCACCGTGATAACTTAGGTGAAGTGAGCTTAAAGTGAGCTGTCATTCCACCTGATTCTCGGGATTGACACTATTGACCGCAGTACGAAAGTGGCCGCTTACGATTTTTGTAAGTACGTAAACTGGTGCGATTTTTGGCACGCGAAGTAGTTGCTCTTGCGTTATCTAGGTGTATCTATATCTGTGCTTGTAAAAAAGAAATTATATATTGTTCAGTACATACCAAGCTCTGTTCATCCAACATGATCTCTCCATTGGGCCCTAGTTTGATCTGCGGCACGGGCGCGGCGTCGGTGTCCGTCTCGGGCGGATCATCCACATTCTCTTCAACCTCCTTAGTAGCGGCCTTGCGAGCAGCTTCCTCCTTCTCGTTGGCTTGCTGGACTTTAACCTCGTCTTTGTCAGGACTGGGCAATAAATGACGAAGGGTTTTATGGTTATACTAGCTGCGCCCCGCGTATTCACCCGCATATGTGTCGATCCCGTGTGAATATCGGGATAAAAAGCCTATATGTTAATCCAGGGTGTCAGCTACCTCCATACAAAATTTTATCAAAATTGGTCCAGCCGTTTGAGCGTGAAGAAGTAACAAACATTTAAATAAACACACTCACAAACTTTCGCCTATATAATATTTGTGCGATGTATGTCGCTGTTACTACGAGTTCCAGTGTATAGTTGTGAAAAAAAACTTATAAATCCACTAGCTTCTGCCCGCGACTTCATCCGCGTGAAATTTCTTGTTCCCCACCCCAACCCACCCCGTCTTATCGCAACGCCTGCCCGCGCTATTACTTCGTTTTCGCTTAGCGTTTTTTTATAAATTTTATTACTCCTTATAGTTCTAGCGTTATGTTACTAGCTAAAAGCTCAAGAATTGAGCTATCAAATGAACAGATAGAACAGAGTATTTTTCAAATCCGACCGGTAATTCCAGAGATGCGCGCTTTCAAACAAACCAACAAAAAACAAACGAAACTCTTCAGGTCTATTATTAGTATAAATAAATGCCTATTGAATAGAATTGCAAAAGGTCTTAAAATAAGTCAAAGGACAATGTACTCACATAATAGGGTTGCCGCTCGGGTTATAGAAGATGAGGTCGTACATCGTGAGCGTATCCTTCTTGACGGTCTCACGGCGCCGGCGCATAGCGGCCATGCGGCGAGACATGTCCTGGCGACGAGATCTGAAATTAGATATTTCAAGTATAAAATTATCCTGTTTAGATAGATTGCTGTTGTTGTTTGGATAGATTGTTTAAGAGTTTATTGCAACCATGTATACCTAATAAGTACATACAAGAAGAGATGATGTTTCATAGCAGTCGCATGGCATGATGGCCGTCGGATATTTCTTAACTGAAGAGTAAATATTGCCATTTGACAGCTTTTTGAATAGAAAAACATTTTCTATACAGAAGCAGACAGTTTGACAGATCAAACTGTCATATTTATTCTTCAGATAAAAGTTATGTGACTAATGAAAAATCAGTCCTAAATAAACAAAACACGTAAAAATAAATGTTTGATGTCGGTACTTAGGGCCATGTCGGTACTTATTACACGCTACTTTTAGCATCGGCGATCTGCGATTTTGCGACTGTATCGATGCATTTAGCTTCTTTATAGCGGCTAAATCGTCGATGATGATGTATATGAGTAAAACATTGGAGATGAGTGATGACTCTAACAAAAACACTAATTATGCCAGGCGAAAAAGACTTGATGTTACCTTTAGTTTGAACGATGATCAGATGGCTTGGGACAGTGTGTGAGCAGCCAATGGATTCAAGTAAATAAAAGTAATGAATAAGAAATTATAGCCAGTCACATAAAGAGGACAATTATGTTCTTTAAATAGGCCACTATAACTGAAGATTATCATGTTATTACATTATTTGCACATTAAAGTCAAGTGTTGCTTCTAGTACGGTATTTCCCACTTGACGCCGATAAAACACTCCATAATAGACTTAAGGGGTCGTGCACGAAATTTACTGATGTTGGTAAATTTTGTTCATTATTTGTGAGAAAGGGAAAATAATTTAAATTTAAGTGTTATATAAATATTATATTTTAAGTATTCATGGAATTTGGAAAATCGCTAATATTTGCAACAAGATTTCCGAAAAATAACGCAAGACTGACGTTTGAACATCATTTACAAGAAACCATTTTTGAATATTATAAAATATCATGAACATTATTATAATATGGTCTATTTGCTCATGGCTAGACCTATTATAATATACTCTGTGGCTAGACCACTTTTTACAGACAAAAAAAAAAGGAGGTTATCAATTCGACACGTATGTATGTAATATTATTGGAACTGCAATATATTCACATATGACAATCTATTAGGGTTTCCAAACAAATATACAAAATGTTATAGATGTATGTATGTATGTATGATTGTCCACGCTTTTCTCCGCAACTATTAGTCGGATCGTGACCATTTTTTTATTGGTTTACATTTACTTCAACTTAGGAAACAGTGCAAGTTTCATCACAATCGATTCAGAAGTTTTCAAGATATGGATTCGAGGAATAATGTGTAAAGCGTTTAGAACGAGTAGTATTTTAGCTAAAAGACTAGTCATAGACTAGACAAAAATTAAAGAGTAAAGCTGCCATTCTACAGAATAGGTAAGTTGTATGTATGTGAGGCGATTTCAAAGAGCTAATCAAAGAGGTATCATCTCTCTTTGATTAGCCCAATTATTTGTTGACCAGGCAGTGCCAAACAATTTTTACATTATTATCTTATGAATGAACTAAACTACTTACTTAGATAAGTGTTTCTCCTTAACGGGAGACGAGGCGGCCGCTGGCTGCGTTGTCGCCTGACTAACACTTGAGCACACAGAGTCATTCCTAATACGGTTCACTTCCCTGAAACAAATGAATTAATGTGTCTTACATTACACTATTTATTTTACAGATCCTGAGGGGCAATGCACTAAGGTAGCCCGCGAAAATCAAATTTACTTACGTCCTTTAATATTTTCTTCTAGATCGTGACACAAAAAAATATGGCTTTACAGAATTATAATCATTAGAATCATGTTCAAATGTTTTTTATTGCTGATAATCAGATTTTTTTTATCCACACCTGAGCGCGTATGTTGCGCATGCAAAAATTATCCTGCGTTCGCAATTTAGTCTTCAAACATGTGTTTTTGGAAAAATTACTTTAATACCTAATAAATAAGATTAATCTGAAACAAGATAGAACATATTTTATATATTCACCTGTTAGGCAATGAATGCATGGTGCTGAGGGAAGTGTGGGAGTCATGTCTCTGTCGCGGTGGAGCCGGTGTATTGGCGCCGCCGCTGCTTAGCAAAGCACGACGACTTTCATCCTCAGACTCTGATGCGCTACCCTGAAGTTGTAATAACGTTATACTTTTAGAATATGCATGAACTTGACGTGTGTGGTAAGTATGACACCCCTGAAAAAATTGCTAGGTTTAAGTTTGAGGGTTTTTCCTGTACTGCTTTTGGCAAAGCATCAACCCTGTATTCCCAAATGGGTAGGCAGAGGTGTTGAGATTCATCATCATCATCTGCCCAACCTTTTCTCAAATTTATTTATTTAATACTTCAAGCACAAAAAATGTACAGAGGCGGACTTAATGCCATAGGCATTTTCTACGAGTCAACCTTTGGGTGATGCAGAGACAAACAATGGTAGGTGCAATCATCATCATGTTCGGGTTGGCTTCCAGTCTAACCGGACCTAAATACCAGTATTCTAAATGGAGCGTCTGCCTATCTGACCATAGGTGTATAAGATGTTGACATTATGCCAGTTTATTCAAATTACATTATTTGTTAGGCTAAAACAAACATGAGATTCAACAATATAGTATAATGAAGCTTAATGCTGGTTTAAACTAACAATAATATGAATCAATAACATAACTTGTTTTATATGCTGCAGCTGTTCCAACAATCAGACGTAATGTTGATTTTACTTGAAAAGAGAAAGCTTATCCTGAATTGCACACAGAGCTCTCTAAAACTTGGGATTAAAATAATGTACTAACTTTCATAAAATATTTATGATTGTCCATTTCATCACTCCTGAATAAGATCATTTTAACTTATTTGGCAGATAATTTCATCATACAAATATTATTGTATTTTTAACTTATCTGGTTGATAGTAACTATCTACATTGTATGAACAAGCCTTTATTTAACCTATTATTTTAAGTATTTGTTCAAATAGGCAAGAGTGGTTGCAGTTGGTAGAGAAGAAAGAAAGGCTTTTTCCAAGTATTGGCTCAATAGGCTTAATTATTACTTCCTTGCTTCCGCCTGCGAGGTATGTCGATAAAAACTATCCTATGTCCTTCCCCGGGATGCAATCTATCTCTCTGCCAAATTTCATCGAAATCCTTTCAGTGGTTTAGGTGTGAAAAGGTAACATACAGACAGACAGAAAGAGTTACTTTCGAATTACTAATATTAGTATGGATTAAAAATAGTCAAAAGTGTAAATATCAGTCACCTGCACACTATTTCTCCTCAAAGGTGCAAGTCTAGGCACAGGACGTAGTTTCGGCCTCACTTTGCTCGGTGAAGGCAGGGGCACGATGGGATCAAACAAGACCTCAGCATTTTCTGATATAATCTCATTCTTCAACAAGGCAAGGGGTTTTGGAGCACTGGACACTGCTTGGAGGGGCACAATGCCATCCATAACGGTGTCTTCAGTGATGCTTTCAGGTACACTTGGAACACTGTAATCTGTAAAAAATATCATATTTTTATGACATATCTGTTTCTTGTGGTACAAGAAGGTTTCATTGGATCTAGCATCTCTACAATTTTTATTTTACTTTATTTATGTTAGATTTCTCTCCCTTTATTTATATTATTGTAAAATAAGTATTATAATTTGCATTTGAACTGAACTTCTATCATATTATTAACTAGTTTTGTCTGCTTGAAAAAACATACTTATAGCATTGCATTGTCCGTCTGCACTATTAGCATTCTTTCTGTTTTTTTTTTTTGTTTCTGTTCGGTTCCTCAAGGTCGCAGCCAGATGGTAAATAGCCCATAACTGTCCTCAAGAATTAGGCTATCAAATGTAAAAAGATTTTTTCGAATCCTACTAATAGTTTCAGAGATTAGCATATGCAAACAAACTTTTCAGGTTTATTATTAGTATAATTATATATAGATTTCAATAATAAATAGAGTGAGTTATGCAAAATAAAATACTTAATTACTCATCATATTTTTATAATAGGTAGGTCTGTTAATAAAGTGTACAAGCAAATTATTTCCTTTGTTTTTGTTTAACATAAACCACAAAGGGTTGAATTGATTGACAGTATTTTTTTGGTGATGTTATTAAACACAAAATTATATTGTTGGGTAGTTAGGGAGTGATTGCATACTCTCTTGATATATTTTTAATGGGTTAAACAGTTCTGGTTTTGCAGTATAATAATTTCTAAATCATTATGAGCCTTTTTATTAGAACTTTAAATATTACATATTGAACTGATACTATGATCTATAGGTAGGGACATTGATGCACAACCTGTTATCATAGATTCAGTACATGACATGATTCTGAACAGCCATGCGTTGAAATTTTTCATTGTTTTTTTTTTTTTAAAGTCGCTGTTCCATACTACTTGACCACGGAGGTAATGCACTTTTATATCAAACAGCACATTTTTTTCTGATAGCCGATTTTTTTTTCTACACTTGAGTTTGTGCGTCGATGTTTCTGCCAGCCTGTATATTAAATAATTTAAAAACATAGTACAAACCATCTGGAACATCTGATGAAACAGTACTGACCACATCCTTCGTAGCTTCCTTAGATTTGCCATCAGTAACGTCAACCTCCACTGGTGTCTCAACTCTCTTTTGTTTTGGCTTCTCAGGAACCTTCTCCGGAGTGACTGGTGTCAATCTTTGAACATCTATCTCTACCTTAGAGCTGTGCACCAGAGGTGACTCCAAACGCTTCCTGAGATGACTCCCGACATATCGCGGCGACACAAATACATTAGGCTTTATATTATTGACACTTGTAATCACCGATACCTTTTCAGACCTTTTTGGAGTGACTGCCACCTCTTTTATGACCTCAGTCTGGGCTAAAGGCGATGGTATTCTCTCTGCTTGATATTGATTTAAAACATTGTTTACAGGGCGCGGTGACAATAATAATGGAGAACAAAGCTTTGGGGAACGTCTGTCAAAATTATCTTGAGCTTTAATAGAACCTCGTGGCGTTCTAGGACTTCGAATCGGCTTTTCAGTGGTTTCTTTCTCAAGAATTTTAGCTTTGTTGTTGTCTGTGACATTGTTATTCTTTCTTCGGGGCGGTAATGAGGTAACAGCTTTAATTCTTGCTCGTCTAGTCGACATTTCGGTAATAAAATAATCACTCAAACTATTGCCTAAAAACTGCTATCTCGTCTCGTATAAACTAAACAATTTTTTAAATGCACTTGTAATATTTGTGCCTTTAGATTAATCACTGCAAGACTGCAATAAGCGATTACAAACATTTATTCCCCAATCCTTAGTGAATTTTAAGAATTAATTACTGAGCACCATCATGCACGATCAAAACAACAATATTGAACAATAGTGATTTTGACATTATCAGTTGACAGATTGGAATATCGTCGATCGATTTTTTGACTTGCCAATAGCAATGTTGCCAAAAATAAATGTTCTTTTTTACCACGAAGGGGAAGGTTGATATTATAATGTACTCTGTGGTCTCGGCCTTCATTTCATCTCACAAGTTCACAATTGTTTCAGAGTCTCTGCCACAGAGTACATTTTTATATAGGGTCTCTGCCATTATGACCACAGAGTACTTTTTGATAGAGTGAGATTATGACGATGTCATCGGCAAAGCAAAGGTGTGAGATGTCACTATGTAAGTACTCGCTGTTCACGTTGATATCCTGTCCAGTCCAGTCCAGCTCGTGGGTGTTGGAGCGCCGAAGGTCGCGTCGCGTCAGCTTTCCGATTATACGAATTATTCCACTTTGTCCCACCGGCCGCCCCACTGGCAAAGTCGAAACGCTGATTGCAATTACGAGTATGTAAATATCTTGTTTGAAAATAAAAATTACCAAGTTTTAGATATTTTATTTTGACTGGGCAAGCTGCTTTAGTTCCACAGTATTTAAGTAAATAGTACAATCCAAAGACGAAAATCGTACGTAAAACATACGACTAAAGTCAAAGCCAAATAATTTATTTGAAATAGGGACAAAAAAAGGCATTTTTGAACACACAGATTGTGCCTATTCTATATCATTTCTATGCCCAATCTATGAAAAAAAAAGTAGAAAAGTAGGTAATCTTTTTAAATGATTTTCAAGTGCACCTAAGTGTTTTAGATTATGTATACAAAATGGTTTTGGATTAAAGATTTGTGTTAGTCATTATCGTACATGTTACTCTTTACAGTGGTAGGTATAGCACGATGATGGCCCTCCACGTTGATTTTAGTTCTATCGTCAAATAAATTGGTCTGCTTTATAGTAGACAAGTATTTACACCGCGGCATATCTGTATCCTGCGGGGTAATTGCGTAACACACTAGTAGCAATGGCTTTCATTTTGACAGTTCAACAACATTGATTGCATTATTTAGGTACCTACGATTTTCGAACATATGAAGCAGTGGATTAACAATATCCTTCAAAATGATTCAGATTGAGATTGATAATGTGTTACAAAATTAGGGTGCCGGTCACAGTTTGCTGATAATGGAATTGGACCATTTAGGGGATATTGGACAAGGTTAATATAGCTGGTTTTATCTATTCATTGGTAGGTATGTGACTAAGTAGGTATAGGGTTTTTAGAGTAGAATAAAAAGAGGCCTAAAGTGCGCCTTGCGGTACATCTATTGGTTTGAGGTAATCAGTCTTTTTAATAATAATAATCATCAGAAAATTTTGGACTAAGTACTCTACGCATTTATTTTACATCATTGATTTGTCTGTTGCTATTAAACATAATTATTTTATTGTTTTCTGACATTGACTTTCCTTAGGTACTACGGTACTCTATACTGGGATAATTGGAAATCCAGCTATGTCTGTTCGTAGGTCGAAACCATCCAAATGTTAGAGTTACAGACTATAATATATAATTTATAATAGAGTTAAGAGATACGCCCCCGATAGTCGATGGTTATTCGATTGGCAGCCGAGGGCCGAGGTAGATGATAGATTGCAGGAAGGTAGTAAGGAAGAAAGGTAAACGATAGACAGTAAATCAAACAACGGAGCGGTTTTCTTCATTCTTTAATGCATTTTTTCTCTAATTTTCTTGACAGCGATGAGCACTTTTGGTGACAATAGTTACCAGAAATTATTAAAATATGTAACAAATAACAGTTCAGATTAAAAAGAAATAAATTTTATATAGGTTTTCACTTATCCAGTAGATCAACTTCACAATAAAAATAGATCTCTTCTATAAAATTTATATAATTTACAAAAGCGGTAATGATAAGTAGATAAAACAACAACAAATAAATGCTTCTGGGAATGAAACGCAATTATATTTCACTTTGTAGATAAATTGACAGATAGTCACTTTGCTAAGACCAATGTATTGTATAAATATCTTAAGAGTACAAAGTATCTATTGGTGTTAGTCGCCAAAACTGAGAACTAGGCTGCGTTCATCTACAAGTAAGCTACTGCGTATTGGTTCGTCATTCATTAACTATATTTTGGCTAAAAAGTCAACATTTGCAAAACCATCTTTACAAATTGTCATGACACTATAAGAATTAGTCAACGATGATTCGTGCCCAAGTTTGCGACGCCGGCGCGGCCATCGGCTCGGCGACAGAACTAATGTTGGACTGAGCCTCGCTAGGATATGTCGCTCATTATAATAAATAGTACCTAATTAAGTTAGGCTAAGTTATTCAAAAATGTATAAGCGTTTGCAGTAAGCCAATATCATTGCCAGAAGTAACTAAAGTGGCTATCGAAAGATTTAATTAAACGATAGATAAGTTCAAGTCAAAGAATCAGTGTCATGCGGTAACTGCGCTATCTACTGGGTCTACCTACTGAGTACTGTGTCGCCCAGCCGGCGGCCGCGGGGCACGCGCAGCCGACCGCTGCTCTATCACATAATGTAATTCGTCCGAATTTGTTAACGCTCCGGCCTACTTACTCCTACGAAATGATCACTATCGACAATAAATTATTTTCACCTACAATTAAAAACAAGGTATGAAGTGTAGTAGTGCATCGAGTGCCGAGACGTCCGTCGCGCAATGCGAGCGCTCGGATAATTGACTGGGCAGCTCGAACGAGCGCCCGCTTACACTCCGCTCAAACGAACCGCGCTAAGGCAAATCCTCGATATTACAATATTTACATACAGAAACGACTCTCAAAAGATTCGAAGCGCTACTGATCCACCTCTACTTAAGAAACTGAGAGAATTGTTTGCGCTAATTATGCCGATTAACGGTAGATACTACTTATAATTAAATGAAGAAAGCAACCGTGTGCTATTGGAATCGCGCGTAAGGCTCTGTTCAGTTGTGCGTCACTTGTGCAGTGGCAGCGCGAGCGCGGCCTTACCGGCCCGCGCGTGCGACATACTATTGTTGGTGCATTTTAGCATGGCAATAGCGAATAGCGGTCATTGCTATTTCCATAATATCTCTGGGATATCTTAACAATAAACTATGTATCGGTTTTCATTAGTGAAGAATGTTGACGAAAACGATAGATATTCAGGATGTAAATGGAATATAAGGGTGACCAATTCAAAATAGGACTGGATAATATATGTCTGCCGCATGCAGGACAAACTGCGGGCTCAAATAGCACGGAACTGGTGCCCTGAGACTGTGAGACGGGGTTGCGGCAGGCCAAGTCAAAATTGAAAGGAAGACGCACGGGCTTGCGAAAGATGAAAGGAGTGGAAGGAGGCCTTTACCTAGGAGTAGGACAGAGAAAAGTAGAAAAAGGACTTTTATTTATTTTTCGTAGAATCTGTGATTAATGTAGGTGACCATGACTGCTACTGCCATGCTAAAACGCACCGACTAGGTACAGTCGCCGACGCAGCTCGGGGCGACAGTGCGGCGGGTCGCGCGCCTGCTCGGCTCGTTGACGCTGTGTTCGGTGCGTGAGACGGCACGGGCGACCCGTGTCCTCTCGCCTCACTCCACGTGTACCCTCCACGATCCAACTTTATAATTAAAGAGTTTCCAATATAATAATCTCTGAATCGTGATAATCAGGAACGCTTAATACACTTCGTACTTAACTTCGCGATCGAATATTCCGCATCAACAATAGAGGTCTATTTCATACGCCAACAAAGCATAAAATAGTGATATCTTTACATTTCAGTCTAGTCTATATAATTATTTCCTCTTTTAATGGCAAGGTATCTCTATAAAGATTCAATAGTATCATTCTTCAATATATAACAGGTATATCTATACAATCGGAATACGTCACGTATTCGTCGATTCCTCACAGCGTCAATGATATAAAATTTAACCTAAATTATAACACAGGAGAATTAAGTATAAGATCACAAAATGAGATTCAACGGGCGGCGCGGAGTCCACCCGCGAAGTCGCAGCTATAATACTCGTGTCTACGCTACAACTAGCGAGCGTGCCGCGGGACGCTCGCACTAAGCCTAGTATTGCTATGTCGCGCACTAGCACAGCGTGCGGCGTCAGGGCGCGATGCCCGCGTCGGACTTGTGGAAGGCGGCGCTGCCGGCCGACAGCGGCGCGGCGGCGCTGAAGTCGTGCTCGGACTTGGGCCGCGGCAGCTGCGCCGCCACGCCCAGCCCCGGCAGCGCCACGCCCGCCATGCGGCACGACGCGGCCTGCAGCGGCTGCAGCGCCAGGCCCAGCGAGCGCTCCGACAGGCGCGCCACGCTGTCGTCCGACAGGCTCACGTGCTCGGCCTCGGCCGCCAGCGCGTTCACCACGGCGTTGATGGTGTTGCCCTCGGACGTGGTGTCGTCCTCTCGGTGCGCCACCAGGTTGGGGTTCTTCCCTATCTTGTTTAGTCGTTCGGCCGCAACGCTCTCCATGGTCCGTCGCATGAGCGGGTACTGGTCGAGCACGGCGTTGAAGTGGTCCACGGACAGGGAGAACAGGTTGCAGTACGTCTCGGCGCGGACGGAGGCCACTCTACGAGCGTTCGTTAGAAGACAGATTTCACCAAAGTAGGAACCGTCTGACAGACTCGTGGCCACCTCTCCGTTAGCCATGACGATATCCACGATGCCTTCTTGGATGAAATACATTTTGCTCCCGATGGTGCCTTCCTTGATGATGATATCACCTGTAATCATAAAATTGGGTACATTAGTATTTTGTTTTCATATCAATGAAACCTATCAAAATCCATACATTCAAAATAACTCTGTCTATAACTTTATCAGGCCTTATTGACTGAACGGATTTAGATACAATAGGCACATGGATGACCTGGACCATGACTTGGCTAGGACATAGGATACTGTTTATCCCAGTAGTACATTCTGGTGGGATAATTTCCGACCTCCACGCAAGCGAAGCCGCTGACAAAAGCTTATAATTGTATAAACTGGTAAGTGTTTTGTCCAGTTAACATAAAAACTCACCAGGTTGGAAGACTTCGTAACGTAATTTGGTCACAACGTCGGACACGAAGTTTGAGTCGGCGTTGGCGAAGAAGGGCACGGAGGCAACGAGCGAGCGACAGTTGTAGTTGATGACGTCTTCCCGCAGCTTCTCGCTCAGCTCGCCCAGGATCAGCTCCTCGTCGAAGAACTTGCCCTGGTATCGGTGCTCGAAGTACTCCGTGATCCGCTGTCGCATCTCTCGAGGCAACTTCCGATACGCCATATACTCCTCTACTTGTTTCACCTAGAATACGTACACAAGAAGCTATAAAACGTGAAACAATGGAATGTCTCGAATCACACACGCCTACAGCAAATATAAAATCATGCAGCTTTAAAAACCATGGACTGTTAGCGACAACTTCACTTTACATTGAAGGACAAACTACACACCTGCAAACCGACTCATCAACAATACACGCATGTATATGTATAACCCTAACGAACAGAGTCCAGCAGTTAGTACCCATGGAAGTAAACAGTTATGAACACCCGTTAATATTTGTGAAATGTACGAAATAATGACTTTGTTATTTTGATGGGAGACATGAGTATTGGTGCAGATGATTGAATCTGTAATAACAACCAGTGAAACACTAAACAAACATTCTCTTTGTACTCACGTCTAATCTCTGAAACAGGCAATGAAGGCTTTAGTGATCGATTTATTAGATGAGGATATTACATAGAAAATTTAGTCAAACACATGCATGTACGATTCTGATGTAATGTATAGTTCGAGACTTATCATGGAATACTTATTCAGAAGTTTTTTTACCGAAACTTTGTCCGGTTTATGTCCATAAAGTTGACTCTGCAGGTGTTCATAACGATTTATCTCCGATATTAGAAAAAGGTTAAGAGGAAAAATCTACTAAAAATGGTGATTGGTTTTATGCAAAGGATGCTGTAAAAGAGTTGCAGTTATACCTTTTCTCGGTACTGTCTTCGTGAAGAGTCAAGACTCTGGATGAGGTTGGTGGCGTGACCGAGGAAGAGTGCGTAGCAGGTGGCTCCGGAGATCATGGACAGCATAGTGAGCCACATATCCGTGAGCGACTGCGGTGGAAAGCGGCCGTACCCAATGCACAGCATGTGCGACATAGCCTTGAACAGCGCCCACGAGTACTGTTCTAGCCAAAAGGCCTCCTGGAAAGTCATCATAATTTTCCATTATTATTTTGTGGTTATTTTAACTGAACCACTTTTTCAACAGGTGGTCGCAGATTTAGTTGGTGTAATTGTTTCTTGTTTATAGACACTGTTCTGATACTTCCGTGTTCATACAAGAGCGGTGTCTACATACAAGCATTGTCGCAACACCTGTTCATCTCGCAGGGTTCAAGTCGAAACCAACCTCTTTTTATTTGCCTTTGTTCCAACTATTCAGAGTATAGTTGAGTCGTTAAAATTAACATTTGAATACTGACCTGCAGTTCGTTTATAGCAACCCAGGAGTTTGGTGGGAATCCTTGCAGCATAGGAACGAGGAACTGTAGACAACCGGACCAGTGTCCGATCAACAACATCATGCAGATAAGGTTGAATATCCGCATGAAAACTGATGCCATGTTGAGGAACTGGAAAGAGAAGAAAATAAATTAACAAGGTCAGCAACAGAGGTGATGTCGCCTCTAAAGGAAGCCGTGCGGACTGCGCGCGACAAGGACGCTCGAGGACAAGCATCGCGATGATTCTCTACCGATGGAGTCGTAAAGAAGTGAGAAATAAAACATGAACGCGTGAGACGAATTGTCGAGCGAGCATGCGTGGTGGCGGCGTGGTGTCGGTCGCGCGGCCGCGGCCGCCGCGCGGTCGCGCGACCGCACCCTGCGCGCCTCAGCCCGCGCGGCCGCCGGCGGGACGAGGGGTGGAAACAGAAACGCCAAAGAAAGAGAGAAAGCGAAGCGAACGCAGCGGACTAAGGGACGCCGGGTGGCGCCGCCGGCAACATGCTAAGCGGGCGAACGAGCACATGCGCGCCGGCTCGTGCCGACCCTGGTTACCTTGAAGATTAGATTGCTTTTGGTGCCACCCTTCTTTTTGTTGGCAACGTCGGAGCTGAGACGTCCCCTCCGTTCCGTGCGCTTTTTTTGAAGATTCTGCAAGATCTAGAAAACAAGCGAGAAACACGAGATAGTAGGAAGAGAGCCAGGCGCGCCCGAAGCGCGGAGGGGTCGGCGGGCAAAGGTCGCGCGAGGTGTGCGGGGCGGGGCTGGGGCGCGTGCAGGCACACACAGGATGCACTAACACCGAGACGAGCGGACGCGGGCTAGTCCCCTACGGATGCGCTAGCGCGCGGCGGGGCATGCTGCACCTGCGAGGCGAGGTCGCGCGAGCCGCTGTCCGCGTCGCCCGGCTCGTCGCGCGGCTGCGGCGCGGGGCTCATCTGCACACAACACCGTCACTGCGATGTCGTCGCCACACCCTCCCCGTACTCCACTTCTCACTGACTCTCCGCTTCGTTACCGTTGGTTGTACGTTGTTCGGACGTAACCACTACCTACTCTTTGTGTTGCCAATTCTAACTTTCTAATGTTATGCAACAGTTGCTGGTAATGATTTCTTTCATTAGCTTCTTATGAGGCGAGGTGTAATTCTCGGAATGCGAGTTGCTTTTTCCCCTAAAGGTCTACATATTATTCGGAAACTACGTGCTCACTTTCACTGAACAGGCAGGTATTTGGATCGAAAGGCGTTTGATTTCATTGATCGCGTAAGATTACTCATGGCGGAACTATGTTCATGACGTTTATTGAATTTTGTTATGTATTTGCAGAACGTCAGCTTCAGTGCACGAGTAGTACTATAGAAGCTTTAAAAGCGGCAACATAATATTAAGATTTTGGCAAATAATATGTCATGTTGGCAAGTGTGGGACGGTTCGGGTCGGCGGACACGTCGCGGGCGTGGATCGCGGCGCGGGCGCAGAAACAAGAGATAGATCAGACTTCACGAGTGAGAGCGTGCTCAGGCAGAAAGAAGCTTGCAGAGAAGCAGTAGAGAAGTGCAGAGCGGGACGTGGGGCTCACATACAGTGGGGGCGGGATCAATGGTATAATACAGGATTACAACAAAACTCCATATTACGTCATTAGGATCACTACGCTAAAACAGTTAACATTATTACTCATCATTATCACAACAATTTTCATCAAAATCACGTACAGTAGTAGCCAATCAGAAGATATCTTAATTGATAAAAAATTTGAAAATTAATTGCTTATTGCAAATAATAATTAATCCAATATTATAGTAAGTTTTAGTAACGTATTTAGTCATGTCATGTTAGTAAATGTGAGCGTAATGTATATTAGAGCAGTGTTAGTGGCAAGTAGTTAGGGGCAACCCATGGTATGTGGGTCAGGAGAGCATGATGGCTTACATATACTTCCTCCCATTGTGATACATATCGGACGAGCCTGGACAGCCGCAACAACCGCACCAAAGACAGTAGTTTTGCTAACCGAAGTATCCTTAGTGCACGACCCGCGTGAAGAATTTGAAAGCTTTCACTAAAGTCCTGTCAACACAAAAACACACGATTTAAATGGTGATGATTAGCCTATTGATGCTCTCAAACAAATTCATTCAGTTCAGAGCATCCCATCTAGCCGCTATTCCTATTCAGTTTATACAGACGAAGTGTTGAAGACATGCATAATTGCAGTATTTGAAAGATTTTGTCAGCCAAAGAAAAGTGCTGAAGCATAATAACATGTTATAATTATGTTTTGTAAATTTACAATTTTAGTAGAGTTTCAAGTGGGGAATACTGTATATTATTTATTAGTGAAAGCTGTATAATATGTAAAGAACAGGCTGTAAATATTCTTCAGTGGCGAATCTATTATATTAAGCTTCAGTACTGATGCAATTTATAATTTATATAGAGGGTCATTTAGACTTGTCAGTGTAGATTGTTAATATTACAATTTGGTCGTGTTGTAGCTGTTATAAAATTTAAACCAAACGAAAAATCAAAAATATATACGTATATAAAACCAAAGACATGTTTTAATATGATAAATAGGAAACCAATTATTCCGAAGTGGTAATTGTTACAATAGGAAGCTTTGAGACCATGCTGTACGCAACTCTGAAGGTAGGAAACCAAATATTAGAAGGTAGAAAGAAGACGACGTGCATATGACCAATGTAGAGCTTAGATTAGGAAATACAACTGTATATACCTAAGTACCAAATTATAAAGAAATACAATAAACACCTTCGGAACAACAGAGTGCAATTTAGTGGAAGCATTTTAGAATAGCTCGTGCAATAAATTGGAAAGTGCTGATTAAAATCTTCAAAAGTTTTTAGAAAAGGATTAAGTATCCCATACGATCACATAATCGGATATGTAGGTCGCTTACACAGCGGAGAATAGAACAACATCGAGAAATCATATGGGTTACTGATGATGACGTGCAGGTGATTTTCTGAGTGTGTCGATGTATAATAAATTAAATAGAACAGACTTCGATGATAATGAAAGTGGTGTGCTTTAATCAAACCTTTGCATGTTTTCTTAGACCCTGATAATAAAAATACTAAATTGAATACACGATGACGCACAGGTTCTCGTGGCGGTTGGGTAAAAGTTCACAATGAGAAACAAAAACAAAACGGAAACAATAACAACATATTGTCTATAAAATAAATGAACACCCAAGCTGAAACAGAATATCAACAACATAAAAGATAGTTTAAAACTATAGTAATAAGAACAACACGGCCAAATTGCAACGTACGTTTACCTGATTGAAGATCAAAAATATATAATCTAGTGGTATACTAGAGATGAGGTCAAGGAAGAACCATGTCCTCAAATAGTGCTTCGCTATTAACTTGGGATCTAATATCACTTGTTCTGCATTATCTTGCTGCATTATTCCTGGAAAGATGAGCGAATAACATTATCAAATCTTTTGCACTATATACAATCTGAACGTTCTTTGTAAATATTGAATGAATACATACCTGTTCTAAAATTAACAACGATATCTATAAGAAATATGGTGTCGGAAAGACAATTAAAGGCGATCCAGCGCGTGCTGAGGTCATCGTTGAAGAAGGAGATGGCTACTGGCAGGATGATCAGGTTGGCCACGAGCAGTAGTAACATACATAGATCCCAGTAGAATCTGTAAGTAAAGAAAATACAACAATTAATGAAAATTGTTATAAGACACATAATATTTGAGATGTAAAAGGGATTATTGGTGAAGCTGATCTATAAAATGTTTGTTTCATGTAAGATGTATTTGCTACATTAACTTAGTTAACTTTGTATAAAAGTTTAAATGCAAAAAAGTTTCCGAAAAACCGTACAAAATTATTTATGTACCTTTTACTCTCTTTGTATTTTGAGTCAGAGAGTTTAATTTAAGACCTTATACCAAGGACCGTACGCTGACACATGAAATTCAAAGTATTTGCCATAAAATACGTCTAAAGTTCTCCAATAAACTTGAGACTGAATACGCCAACTTTTACGTTACAGTGGCCTATTATTCATAGTCACTTTGGTCTACAAAGGTACCTATCTAGAAGCAAAGTTTTTATATTCCATTGCTCATAGAAGAAAACATGGTGTCACCATCATATTAAACTATATTAACAAGGATCTTTTTATACAGCAACAAATGGTGCAAACGCTTTATTTTCACCACAACCAGCAGCTCAGAAAACCATAGATTTAGTATATATACTCTAGTAGTATATACTAAAACTATGTAGAAAACAACTTCGTAAAAGTTAGGAACTGTTATTATTGGATACTACTCCAAATTCTAGTATGTATCATAATCTTTTCGTCCGACTTCTACGAGACCAATACAAATAGGTAAGAGACATCTCCTTTGTTTTGCCTAGCAACGAATGTCACTCTCATTCAGGAACTGAGATTATTAGAATTCTGAACGACATCTAAAAATCAACGACCCCCCCCCCCCCAAACCAACCCCCCCCCTCAACTCATCCTTCCTTCTACCCTTATTCCAATTTATTTGCGTTTGTTTTTTCTTCCAAACATCTGTTACCCGTCAAGACTTCCTATGTCCACTATGCAATCTTATAGATCTCAAAACTATACAGTTTTGTTAAATTTTGCATCTTTCGGAGCTGTTTAACTATGAAACTAGTTAATTCGTACCACCAGGTGAGTAATCGAGCAGTAAGCAATTGTTGTCAGTCGGAGGCGGGCAGGACGCGTAGCGTGCTCATAACTACAATTACCTAATTGAGAGGCGATTGAGCCAGCAATTGGCCGTGGAATGATCTCATCTGGCTTATAATCTGGCTGCACCTGCGCCCCCCCCCCCCCCCGCGACGGATCTACACTTGCGATACTGGAGTGACCCGTATTATTTTATTGTGGCTGGGAGATATATTTTACGGTTTCAGAATTTTTTCAGGCTCTTTCGATTTGAACTCGTTTTTAGTTTTTTAGCATTCACCGCTGAATATGAGCATCCTAATGACCTTAGTTTTGATGGTACGATAATTTTTTTGGACTTTTTAAGCGGGTTCGTGTTTTAAAACAATTTTGATATCTCTACTAATTACTCGTGTTGAATTTAAACTATGAAAAATACTAATTAACTAATATATTTTATTCGTTCTTTAAACCTACTTTAATATAATAAAAACCGAGCAGTTGTCCAAACAGCTTACTGAAATTACGCTATATCCAACAGCCGGCAGTCGACCGCAGTTCGCATAAATATAAAGAGGTAAATGACGGCAATTTCCAACAATAAGCTAGAAAAATCACCACTATAACTTCGGTTTCAAGAGATCTGCGAGGCTAGGAAAGCCGACTTGAAACTTTTAATGTGGCGTATAAGTGAAACTGATTCATAAAGAGAAGAAAAATTACGTTTATTATGTACCATTAAAGTTCTTCTTTATCCTAGGTTTATTTTGGTTAAAGACATAATCAGATTTTTTTAACATAATCTTTTTATCTTTGAGGTTAATCTTACGGCCCCGACTTACAAGTTGTAGGTCGTGGGTTCGAACCCAGGCAGGTGATTTACTTTGTGTAAATAATTTAATTATCACTGCCTTCAAAACGGCGAAGGAAAACATCGTGAGGGAACCGGCATGTCCTAGTTTTTATTTTTTATTTTGATGCGTCGTGTTTGCCGCAAATAAGCGTATTATTTTCTTTGTTTTCTTTTCTTTCTTGAACCAAAAAAATCGAACATCTACCAATCCACACTGGGATCGCGTGGTAGATTACAGCCCACTCCGTCTCGAAGAGAGGAGGCCTGTGCCCCAGCAGTGGAAACAGTATAGGCAGATAATGCCGAGATTAATAAATTGTTAGACTTCAGTTCTTTAAGCTTCCCGATTAATCAGCCTCGTCAGTTTTGTTTTCAAATATGACTTGCAAATCACAATGGTGTCAAAGTTCTAATAAGCAGTTTAACAACATTCTTTTCAAAGGTACCTACTTCGACCTTTGCCTTGCTCTAATTCTAAGTATTTGGTACAATGCAATCTACTAAATTATGTGTCTTGTGATTTTATCTTACGACTGAATTAATGATTACTTGTTTTGGTATATTGCTTATTCACACAATACTTAGTCTCTTGATCTAGGAGTAGTTAAAGTGTTATGCTTACAGGCGAGGTGATTGCGTATCGTACTATCAGCAGCAATGGTTATTAACCGACTTCAAAAAAAGGAGGAGGTTCTCAATTCGGTTGTATGTTTTTTTTTTTCATTTTGAAAGTTCAACGGCATTCATTGCGTTATTTACGTTGTTAAGTAGACAATTTTTTCGAAAATATGAAGCAATGGATTAGCAATATCCTTCAAAATTATTCAGATTAATATTGATAGTATGTTAGGCAATTAGGGTGCAGGTTTTTGGTTAAAAAAAAAACAATAAAAACTGTCATTTTCAAGGAAAATTATAATGAGTATCTAAGGGTAGTTTTTCTGAATAGAGAAACTCAAGAAAAACAAAACTTTCGTACCCAAAAACATAACCGCAACTTCTTATTTTCCTTTGTGAACGGATTACTAACAGACACAGTCATTCAGGGTAGATACACCTCTTACACCTTTTAGGGCCTTGACGCATGTTGAGAGGAAGGTCGCACATTATGGGGCGAGGTAATAAGGGACGACACCCGTGTATTAGAGGAATTACGAATATGCATTACCCTATACACACTGTCTGTTGATACTCTTAACAATAGTCCTATATACCTCCAAACAAGTCTATTGTATATTCATCGTTGTACCAACAAAGCTGTTGACTTAGAAGATTTATATAGAGTTGTTATTTACAGTGAAAACTGGCAATAAATTGCTGGAGCGGTGTTGCTGTAATCCTCTTTCCTTCAGCTTAGTTGAGCATGCTTTGAAGATGTAAATAGGTCAGTTGTCATAACTATAAGTTGACCAATGATCGTACCATTGGGTGCAAGATAGAATCTCTCAACGAAATTGGTCATTGAACTCCATCTTTGTAGGTGATCTATCAATTTGTGAAGCATAATAATTATACAAAGGAGTACTGATGATTTTAGCACGTCTGGCATACCGTCTGGCGCGCTATAGAGCGAGCTATGCTCGGAGTCTCTTTGAAGGATAAAATCAGGAATGAAATTATCCGGAAAAGAACCAGAGTTACCGACGTAGCTTGCAGAGTAAGCAAACTGAAGTGGCAGTGGGCTGGCCATGTCTGCCGAAGGACCGATGGCCGGTGGAGCAGACGAGTCCTGGAGTGGAGACCGCGTATCGGCAAGCGTAGTGTGGGACGCCCCTCAGCTAGATGGACGGACGACCTAAAGAAGGTGGATGCGGAAGGCGGAGGACAGGGTGTTGTGACTGTTGTGGCGCAGTCAGGGGGAGGCCTATGTTCAGCAGTGGACTGCGATAAGCTGAGTTGATTGGCACACCCTGTCACCTGTTTTTGACAATGTCCTACGCTGTTCTCATATACCTTGTCTCGAAACCAGAGAAGAAGACTGCCTTATTATCATCTGCCTAGCCTTATCCGAGCTATGTTGGGGCGGCTTGCAGTCTAACCCGATTCAGCTTAATACCAGTATTTTACATGGAGTGACTGCCTGTCTGATCTCCTCAACCCAGTTACTGGATAATACGATACCCCTTGGTAAAATTGTTTGTCTGACTTTCGGGCATCTGACGACCCGTAAGGACTGTCAAAGATCCACGAGTAACAGCCGGGACGTGCTTTCCGAGGCAGGTACCAACCGCGGAAAGTGTAGCTTAACCTGATCGATCGACCCTTGCGGCTGTTATTACTTAGCCAGAAGCCCCTCAGAAGAAGACTGCCTACACGAGAAAAAACAAGAATGCATTTGTCAGTAACGTTAGCAGTCCACCAGACGGTATTACTGTATTAATGTTGTGCAAACAACTGTACCATATATAATGCCTCTTAACTTCTGCAGTAAACGTCCCAGTCTGGTCCATAATAGATCAAGAACTACCTACAATGACCGATGTTGGCAACACAACGTACAGTTATGGTTTGAAGATTGAAGCTAACGTGAAACATTGCGCTATTTTATTGCTGTGACGTTCTGCTATCCAGAAATCTGGGGACTTAACGTGACTCGTATTACTAGGCAGAAATGTACTGCCGTGAATCGTACTGTGATAAAATTTCTCTGTAAGCAACATAACATCACGCCTGTATCTGGAAGGAGTGACACACAGAAGTGTAACAAGCACCTATATTCTATTTTCCGTAAAATATAATTTAGTGTTTGGATAAGGATTGATCTGCACTATTAACTCAGTTTGCACTCAAATTAACGGGACTTATACCAACATTGAATGATTCAATGTTTTCATTAACTTAATAGCATAATCAGCCTTTAATGTTCCTACTGCTGGGATATAGGCCTGATCTCTGTGGGAGGGAGTTGGCCGTAATCCACCACGCGGGCCCAGTGCGGGTTTGCAGTTGTTACATGTCTTCGAATTTTTGGTTCTAGGACACCGTATTTATTACAAAGCAATTATTCGAAATTTATCAATAGGTAAACGTGGTTTATCAATAGTATTATAATATTTAATATATTCAATATCAATAAGTGTGGTTTCCACATTACTGTTACTCTCCAACATTTTTATTAATTAAAGTATCTTAAGTAAGTATACAGTGTGTCAGGTTAAACGAGGGACATACTTTAAGGGAGTAGAGTACTCATGAAAATGAACAACTTTTAATATGGGGCGGACTCAGAAATATTAAAAATAAAAACAGCTGTTCCCTACATTTTGTCCAGTTATGCGAACATAAATGTATAGAGCGGCTGGTTTTATTTTCTCGATTTCAGTGTTGGTCTCTTAGTAAAAGTTGGTCATTTTCATGGGTACTACACTACCTTAAAGTATGTCCCTCGTTTAACCTGACACACTGTATAGTAGGTATATGCAGGTATAGCATATATAATTGTGTTCAGCATTCAGTATATAAGGTATTGTGTTAAAGTTCCTATTACTTTTTAGATTATTAGTTTTAGTTCTATTAATTATATTTAAATTGTAAATAATAAGTTAGTAACTTAGTATAGATTTGTAAAATGACCGCACTGTCGCACTGGGTACATACACCTGAATGATAGTTGTAAGGGAGATTTTAATAAATGCATACTAATATTATAAATTCGAAAGTGACTCTGTCTGTCTGTCTGTATGTTATCTTTTCACGCCTAAACCACTGAACGGATTTCGGTAAAATTTGGCGGAGAGATAGATTGCATCCCGGGGAAGGACATAGGATAGTTTTTATCGACATACTTTGCGGGCGAAGCCGCGGGCGGAAGCTAGTAAATAAATAAATCTTGTAAGGTACCTCAGCTTAAAGGCACTACTTCTGTTCTCATCACTCTCACCATACTGAAGGCATTACCCAATCTTCGCCTTTTGTTGGACTCACAAAAGATTAATACCGACACAAAACAACGGGCATCCTCGCTAAAATTAGCCTTTCTATATGATGTATAAATAGCTTTAACTCTCCTTTGTGCTTCGCTAATGTCATCTTAATAAACATTCCTAATTATAATGGTTAAACTGAAATTGTTCAGTAAATAATTTATGATAAGGTAATTGGAAAAGGGAATTTGGAGTAGGGATGGAGGATAATTTTATTATAGGGTGACGTTTGAAGAACAGCGTTTTGTCCTCATCAAAGTATAATATCTTTCTCGGTTAATGTTTTATGTTGGTTCCGTCATCAATGGTTTATTCTCTCTGTTCTTAATCATCTTTATTCTCTCATCTAATGATGGGAGCAACCCACTGGCTGGGCATATTAAGCCTCTCTTTTCCTTGTGCCAATCACCACGCTCCTGTGACAGCCTCATCCAGGTTTTTCCCGCGATGGCAACAATGTCGTCAGCCCATCTCGCCGCTAGATGACCCAAAATCTCGTCTTTCAGTCCTTGGACGCCACTCTGTCACAGCCTAACTTCATCTGTCATCACTACGCCTTTTCAGATGTCCTGCCCAACTCTGAGTTCCATAATAGGTACGCTTTCCGATATCGAAGACCTTCGTATCTCGACGCCGGCGATATTCTCTCAATTCTCAATAATTAAATGGGATATTTTCCAGGTAAGCTTAAGTTACTATGTAAGCTTAGCTGCGAAATATCCCATTCAAATAAAATACAAGGATTACTGTGTACCGAAGTTAAAAATATTTTCTTTTGGTATCTAATAAGTATGTAGCGGAAAATCGTGGGTCGGGAACTCGGAGCGCTGTCGTAAAGCACGCGGAAGATATACGGCCGGCCGATAGAAAAGGCTGTTAAAATATAAGTGTTTATAGGATATTACGGCGTAGGAGTTTCATAATAACACTTTATATGAAATTATAAATAACATTCCAATGTCGAACGTCAATTTTTATTTTATTATAGTTATATCGACACGTTATAACTTCAAAAACGTTTCGCTTATTCTTCTCGTGATAAAATGCCGCCGGGACGGACGAATGAAGTGCTCATAAAATTTGCAACATTATACAGCTAATATGCGTACATTTATTTATCTAGAGTATCGCTATCAATTTACGTGATTGCACCCACATTAGTTCGTCCGGTATAATCTCTATTAGGTGCGTGATAGAGTTGAGTTTGTTGTGTCTATCGTATTCATTGCGAACAATAATAGTCATTGGTTTAATTAACCTTAATTCGATGCACTTACTATTGTTGTATATTCAAATTGCGCAATCGCATGAGGAACTAATGGTTCAGATTTCAATTCAGATTCAATGTGATTACAATGTAGAGAGAGTGCAATCTAAAAGCCAACTCACTTTTTAAAGCTTAAAACTTTTCGTTAAATGAATAAAGTTTAATGGCGTACGAAGTCGTCGACTAAAATGAAGTGGATACTGAACTAAATAATAAAAGTTAACTACACTGACTCAGAAATTCATGAAAAGTAGACAATATTCGGTCTGAGGTCTGGTTTTAGTGGGAGTTTTGCATATTTAAATAAAGATGTTTTATAAAATTTTTGTATATTGTTTTTAATTTCTGGGGCGAGAACTTTACACTGCATTTAAACGAGATGCTACTGAAGTAGGTCCCTCTGAGATATTTAAATTCACACTAGTAAAATAACCAAATTTTATAAAATAAATTATAATTCATTATAACAGTCACTTACACACAGAGTACGTACCAGCAAGTATAAAATCATACAAAGCATCAACTTGTACGCACTTATGGTTAATAAAGGCGGCAAAGAGCTCTCACTAAACTGCGCCGATAAAAGCTCAAACAAAGGTAAGATTAACGATCACATCACGTGAGCCTACGACCCTAATCAGTACTCGTATATACCTGTAGATGTACCTACCTCATGTACAGCCAGACCAAAAAATTTCGGGACCAACAGACCTCTCAAAATGACCTGAAGGTCCATGAAAATTATTCAAAAACTTTGACATGGGGGTACATTATTTTCACAATTTCAACTACATTATCTTACTTTAAGGGCTGATTTTTCCAACGCCAGATAACTTAATCGGAGGAATAATGTTGAAACTTTGACAGTTCTTCCATGCAAAAACTGTCAGACGTCAATTTTATTCCACGAATTAAAATTATCGGTACATTGAAAAATCAGCCCTTAATCTAAAGAATAATTTATTAATTTCTTGTACTTATTATTTCAACATATTTTATTTATTCTTACTATTTCTATGCTCTAGTGTAGGTATTGTATCCTTATCTAAGCTTTATTGCATAAATTCAACACGTGTTATTTGCTTATTACGTATTTCTGGAGTTGTCGATTCGCCTACAAATAAATTAACTTCGTGCGAATAGTGTGCAGAAAAAAAAAATTAAAGTGTTGATTCACCCGTTTTGGCAGAAGAAGTTCGTGCGAATTGACAAATAAGCCTTCAGAATGCAAATATTATCTTGACTGTTTAACTTTCATAGTCGTTCAAATCATTCTGAACCGTCTGTTCGCTCTGATATTTTGACACAGACTTTACCCGTACCTGTAGGCTGTAGCACCTTAATCCCTATTAAAAGGTATCCCTATGGTTGTGAGTGTAGAAAGTTTCAAGTTAGACGCGACCTTTGGTAAATCGTGGGTGTAGCACATCGTTGAATTAGTTAGCAGGGTTAAGGGACGCCTATCCTTTGGGATCTTTTTCCGTGGAAGCTCATAAAACCTATAGGTTAGAGTGAAGGTAAACATACCGGTCGACGAGTGGCCCCACCGCAGAATGCTGGAGATCCCCGGGTCGACGAGTGGCCCCACCGCAGACGCTCTAGCGGAGAAGCTCAGAGCGTCCCTGAGTGCGGAGGAGGTCCGAGTCTCCAGGCCCGTCAAGTGTGCAGACATGCGCATCATGGGCCTGGATGACTCCGTCACGGAAGGGGAGGTGGTAGCCGCCGTCGTCAGGACGGGAGGGTGTCTGGCCGACCAGGTTAAGGCGGGCACCTTACGTCCTGACGTTTCGGGTATGCGAACCGTAACGGTAAGCTGCCCCGTGACGGCGGCCAAAACCATTGTGGAGGGCCGAAGACTTCTGGTGGGCTGGGTGTCAGCGCAGGTAAAACTGCTGGAGCCCAGACCTCTGAGGTGCTTCCGATGCCACGTGGGGCACCACGTTGGCGTCCAGTGCACCTCGGAGGACCGCAGCACCCTGTGTTTTCGCTGCGGACAGCCCGGTCATAAGGCCGGCTCGTGCAGCGCCGCGCTGCACTGCGTTGCATGTGCGGCTGCTGGCAAGCCGGCTGATCACCGGGCTGACATCATAGACATCGCTAACGCGTTTAACACCCTGCCCTGGAGCTGCATTAGGGAGGCACTCCGGTATCACCGAGTGCCGACCTACCTCCGTCGAGTAGTCGGGGCGTATTTGACGGACAGAGCCGTCATCTACCCCGGTCGCGATGGGGAATGGAACCGGCGAGAGATGTCGTGCGGTGTCCCACAGGGATCGGTCTTGGGGCCGCTCCTGTGGGACATCGGTTACGACTGGGTGCTGCGGGCAGACCTCCCTGATGGCGTCAGCGTAGTTTGCTACGCTGACGACACGCTGGTCCTGGCGCAGGGGAGGTCGCATCAGGCGGCGGCCGACGTAATGACACGCGGGGTTGCGATAGTCGTGGAGAGGATCCGGCAGTTGGGTCTCGAGGTGGCTCTGCACAAGTCCGAAGCCATGACATTTCATGGGCTTCGGAACGGGCCACCATCGGGATCCCAACTTACGGTAGGAGGGGTTCACATCGGCGTCGAGACGACGATGAAATACCTGGGTCTCGTCCTCGACAGCCGGTGGAACTTCGTGGAGCACTTCCGACGTTTGGCCCCCAAACTGGAACGGGCTGGGGCCGCTTTCAAGCGGCTCCTGCCCAACCTGAGGGGGCCAAACGCCTCCTGCCGGAGGCTTTACGCGGGGGTCGTGCGGTCCATGGCCGTGTATGGCGCCCCGGTGTGGGCGCGTTCACTGCGGCTTCGAGCCGCCCACTACTTGAACGCGCCCCAAAAGGTGGTAGCCATACGGCTAATACGGGGGTACCGCACGATCTCGCGCGAGGCGGCAAGCCTCCTTGCCGGACTGCCGCCATGGGATCTGGAGGCGATAGTCCTCGCGCGCCTCTTTGAGTGGCGCGCGGAGGCACTACGCCGGGGGGAAAAGCCGCTTCCGCGGCAAATTGCTGCGGAGCGGACGGACCTCCGGCGCGATCTCATGGCGGCATGGAAAGCGCGACTGTCGCAACCCAGCGCAGGGCACGCCGCGATAGCGGCGGTAAGGCCCCTCTTTGAGGAGTGGCTAGAGAGGCGTCACGGCGCCCTCACCTACCGCCTGACGCAGGTCCTCACCGGATGTTTCGGGAGGTTCCTGCACATCATCAGGCGGGAGGAAACGCCCGGGTGTCACCACTGCGAGGATCGCCCAGAGGACACGGTGATGCACACGGTGGAGGTCTGTCCCGCTTGGGCAGAGCACCGCCGTGTCCTCGTAGAGGCGATCGGCAGCGGCGGCGACCTCTCGCGCCCGGCCCTGGTCCAAGCCATGGTCCGGGGCGAGAGGGAGTGGGAGGCAGTCACCTCCTTCTGCGAAGCAGTCATGCTAGCGAAGGAGGTGGCGGGATGGGCGAGGGAGAGAGCCGAGAGGGCCGCCCGTCCCAGCCGCCGCGGTAGACGCTCCGGGCGTCGGGAGCCGCGTGACGACTCCCGGCCACCGTAGGCGCGGGCCTGCGGACGGCGAGTAATGGGTAGCTCGCCGTCCGATCAGGACCAGGCCCGTGCCGGACGGCGCGTATGTGTTCCACGCGCGCCTCAAAGAGATGTCAGCAGACATGGAGGGGCCCGTTAGGGCCGAAGCCTGCCGGGGCAGCGGGATTGTCCGAAAGGGTTACCGCTGCCCCGGAACATAAAGGGCTAAGAAGGAACACGGATGGGTTTTAGTCAGTAAGAGTCTGACACTCCCTTCCGCTCCACCCAGAGCGGGAGGGGTCATTGGATGATTTCCCATCCTTAAAAAAAAAAAAGGTAAACATACCAGTTTATGTAAAACGCGTAACTCATTTGAGATCAATATTTAAAAATAGTGACACGAGACAAAAACGCAAAAACATGAAGAGTGTTTTTTTTTATAATATGTTGTGTGCTAATTACCACAGGATAGAAGTGAAATTGTAATATATGATTTTCTATTTCAAAAATATACATAATATAAATAATAAAACGTAATTCTTAAAATGATGCACTCCTTGTTAGACAGTAAATATAATAAGCCAATGACAGCTGATTACGACTGGAGCCGGGTATATACGCTTCATATGACTGTTCAGTTTCAGAAACAGCGCAAAGTGCGCTTTCACTTCAAAAAGGATGTTTTTCTCCAATTTCCAATTACACACGGAAACGATACGGTAATACGGAAATGTAATCAGAACATTAAATCACTGATTACACACATTATGTCATTGCAGGGGGAATTTTTAACACATATTCGGCTCTACACGAAGCCAATTTAAGAGATCGTTAAACGGAATGGACTATAACTGACGACCATAACACGTGATGGCTGATTTCGCGAGACTAGCTAAGTACATTACTGCTTAGGTACGTCAAATACATAGGGGATGATGTAACATACAATGTATATACTTTGGGTACTTACTTATCTACTTATGAACGCACGGTGATGCCTGCGGATAGATTAAATTTTATGTTATTTAATAATATTTATTCATAATTATCAATGATTGTTTATGTAGTTGCTTTATATTATAAGTTCTGTTTGTTTTATTTTATTTTGGTACTTGATCTGACTTGGTTTACGTACGTCCTTTTCGGGTAACCACTGAAAATCATCGCTGTGCTGTGGGTCCCCTTATAGCACAGCATCATGCTGCGAAAGCACTAGGAAGTGGTGAAGGGCGGGCGTTTTGGGGGACGGTCTTTTGTAATTTTGACGTTCGAAAAGTGCTGATTCTCAGCCTAGTTTGAATAAATGACTTTTGATTTTGATTTTGCTGAGTGGAAACCTTCTTGTCACAGTCATGACGTGCAGCCGTCGACTATTTCTTATTTGTGCTTGTCATAGGGAAAGTTGTTCAGTATGACAAGATTTTCTGTTTCTTTCTTCTTGTCTCTTATATATGTGTGTACATACAATACATGGTTAAAGTAAATTATTTCATCACCACTGCTCTCAAAACAGTGAAGGTAAACATCGTGATGAAACTGGTATGTCCTGGAACTAAAAAACTGAAGACATGTGACATCTTCAAACCCGCACTGGACTAGCGTGGTGGATTATTACTACCCCGTCACAAAGAGGAGGCCTTTTTAGTATTTTAATGATTTGCAATATTGTCTAAAGAATCAAACTAGTAGAATTAACTTTTCAGACTTGAAGTGAAATCGATCCAAGAATTTAAGTTAGGTAATAATCTAAACGTGCATCAAAACTTGGAAAGCGATTTAATTCTTAAATGGATTGTAAATTGATAGCTATAGCAGTTTTAAGGTCATCTTTGATGAATGGCATCGTCGACCTTGCAAATAAACCGATGCACAAGACCTCATGCAGAAAATTATTGTAGTTTATAGTAGATTCAATAAATTTAAGCATGTTTAACTTCAATAATATTTCCCTAAAGTACCTTAGTTCGACAGCCCCTATTATACAGCTCAGTTGAAATTGTCAAATGAGGTGTAATTCGTAATCAGGTAACGGATAATTCAGTACATTTCCGTGTCAAATTAGACTCAGACAGGCGTACAGAGATACGCGTGTGCGGTGACCCGGCCAAATTGGCAATATTGCTAATTATAACGTACTTCATGTGAGCTCACTGTGCTGATCAGATTACATTCTAGTGTTTATATCGAGCTATTTAGTCGAGTATAATTCGGTTGCAGAATTCGACTATCTGGCTAGAACTGGGGTAATATCAGCCCGCGGCAAAGAGCTCTGCAGTTACATACATTCTGAAATGTTATGACCCTTGTTTATGTACGTTGCACAGTTTATGATAGAATTATAAACCGTAACTGTTGACTAATCTACAGCTCTATCAACATTGCACAAAATGACACTTCTTAATAACTCATTTCGGACTGCGTTTAGAGATATGCATGTCAAATAAGTTTCGTTTTTTACACTATTATGTACTAGAAAAACAAGATTTGGTTGATAGCCGCGAAAAAACAAAAAGAGGCCACTGTCAGTCATTGAAGTAACACATAAGCTGTCATTTTACTGTAGCTAATTAAAAGTCCGACTGTAGTAGAGTGGTTAATGATGATGCGTTGGCGGTAAATTAAGCACATCTAAAATTATGTACGTTACGTTTGATCATTAATTATTGGCAGTGAAATGCTTTTTGTGTAATAAATGATTTATGAATGGGCTTATTTACATTTGAATGAGTAGAAAATGTTATTGCCTTTAATGGCACCTGATGAAAAGCCGTATTGAAATGAAAAGAGACGGCAAACAGTACGACACAATACCTTTGCTATAGAAGCTATTGATTTGTTACAGAAAAGATTTTGTAGAGAGATACTTAGCGCTTTTTAGACTTCATAATAGAATTTCTTGCAGCAAATATTTTTGGATAACGGATACAACTTTGAGTCCTTTGGATATTCCTATAGGTACATCGTAACTTTTGTGTTTAAGAAGTGTAATTACATACATCAAATATAAATTTCCTAATGAAATGTGGCATATTGTCTAACTGGCTTCTGCGAGTTGGCTTCTTCTCCTCGTCCCGGACCTGTGAAAGGCGATGCCAAAGGTCTGGACACCAGGGTCACAAGATATGACAAATACATATAAATAACACATCGATTTTAGTATTGAGATCATGATAAAATTGTTGTTTAAGAAAATGGTTCGAATGCATTACTGGAATATATTTTAAGCATTCTTCTTTTGTGCCACAGATGTTTGTTACTGTACCGTACCTACATTCTACCAAGGTCAACGAAGTGTTGTTTGCCAAAAAAGGTTTCAACGATATTAAATTTTCTTCCATTAAAAGGTGGATTGTAGAGAACAATATGTTGTGAGCATTAACGGCATCTACTCTCTACCTACATAAGAGAAAAGCTTTATGTAAGTTTTTAGAAACATAAATATTTTGAGCTCTCTGTGGACTTTAAGATAATATATACTTAATTAATTTATGATTTAGAAACATTGTATGTACTTAAACGACTTTATATAATGTATAAACATACACCTATATTATATCTTATTTTTATAGGTGTCGCTGGCACGACTGTATTTCAGACTGTTGGCCCATAACTTCGCCACTTCCACGATGGCTCGAACAAGTTTTTCCCAAGATACTAAACGGTTCTTTTACGAGCCAATCCCCGAAACTAAACTACTTCAGCCGTTTGTGTTATTTCAATCAATACATTATATCTACAACTGAATTTCAACTTGATTGATACATGTGTCCGTGTATGTATTTCGATCAGTCAATCAATTCAGCCTATTTCAGTATACTGCTGGACATAGCACAACACCTTGTTCTCCGCCTTCCGCGTTAAGTCTGTCCCAGCCGCCATTACAAGGTCTATATTTGAAAAGTTCTAACGAAGCCTTTGTAATTACTCTCTGTAAAGGCTACCTATGTGAAACTCATTATAAACTTAACACCAGCTTGAAAAAAATTGCGAGTTTTACATATCTAATCAAGTCACAACTCATCAGCCAGTAATAACTGTATGAACTTGGCAAAAAGTCACTGTAACATGTGACGTATGCAAGTTAATTCGTCTAGGTTTGCGGCTCGATGGCTTACCAAGTTTTAAAGACTGTCCTACCTACATTATAATATCATTAACTGAATTTCAACTTGATTGATACATGTATCTTTATTTGAAAAGTCCCAACTTGTAACGAAGTGATGCTTTCTATAATAGCTACTTAAGTGCAACTTATGATTACCTTAACACAACACAAAAGGTATCTAATCCAGCCTTGAGTCATCAGCAAGTAATAACTTTTCAAAAAATCGCCATAACTTGTGACGTACGCAAGTTAATTCGTCTAGGTTTGCGGCCCGACGGCTTACCAAGTTTTAAAGACTGTCCATACCTACATTATATCAACAAAAGAATTTCAACTTGATTGATACATGTATCTTTATTTGAAAAGTCCCAATTAAGCCTTTGGTAATGAAGAAGTGATGCTCTCTACTATAATACAACACAACACAACGAGGCTTAAGTAAAACAAAACATCTAAACAAGCTCATCAGCAAGTAATAACTTGCCAAAAAGTTGCCATAACTTATGACGTAAGCAAGTTAATTCGTCTAGGTTTGCGGCCTGCCGGCCCCGGTCTGTGGCTTACCAAGTTAAAGTCTGTCGGGCAGTGCCGGCCGCCTGATTAATCTGGCAAAACGGCCTTAACGCGTCCGTTAAATTTAACCTTAGTTGTTTTTATGTCGGCTACCAGATATACAACATAATTGCGTGTAACAGTTTCGATTTTATTTTTAGTTGAACTGTTTAAAGTTCGAGTTATGATATTACTCACACATAACTTCACATCACGACTGTAATCCTCAAAGGGTTGGGTAGAGGTGTACCTACAAATGTCAACTTTTTATATTATGTTTGAGTACGAGGCTTTTAACTACGTTGTTTGTGTATATTTTATGTTTTATTTTATTTGTAATGTGCGTTTTGTATGTGCAGAATGTTTTTTTTCTTTCTTTCTAAGTAAATTCACATTTCGCCTTTGTTTTTCAAATAAGATCTTTCTTTATGATTAAGTTACTGTTTTGAAACCTGAAGTGAGTTTTAAGGCATACATTGTTTGATGTTGTTACCTAAGTTAATTAAGTAATGGTAGTTGACATGCTAGGAACTATTATGTTATATTGTACGAAGAAATATAAAAATTATGATGAATAAATAAACATTAAGATTAATAATACCTATTTATGGCGTTTCATACTAATAGGTTTGTACATTGAAACTAATTAATATTTACTGCTAAGTTATGAAATCTTTCAATAGGAAGGAACGTATTTAGGATAATTATCGTGTTTTGATGTTTATTTTATACTAGCTGTGCCCACGACTTCGTTCGCGTGGATGTCGGAAAACAATAATGTGTCACTTTACTAATTCTTATCCTAAAATAAAAGCCTTAATATAACCTATCTGCCAGTGAAAGTCCCTTCAAAATCGGTCTAGTTGATTCGGAGATTAGGCTTAACAAACAGACAGACAAAAAAAAACTTAAAAAAAACTTAAAAGTACCGTATATACTTTCATAAGCATTTAGTAAAAATCTGTTATTTTGGCATTACCAACAGACACTTTAATTTTATTTATTTGTATGTACAAGTATAAATAATGAAGATTTCCAGGAGATTTGCGCACGTGGATAGACAAGCCATTAAACAGTCTTGTTTATCTCATTATGAAGAGATCCGGCGTCATATTTATTTTCAGGATGGCAATAACTATTATTATGCATCAGTTATTCTCTCGGTAAATACTTAGGTACCAGATCTATGAACGTAAACGAAGCAAAAGGAGTATTAGTTCTGTGGTTCCTGCCTACCCCTATGGGGAAGAAGCCGTGAGCTTATATTTGCATGTGTACTTAGGTACAGACGCCAGCACATCAAGCTACCCCCCGACAAAACGGTCGCTTTCGAAAACCTCGAAAAGGCCGAATGCCTAGCCGACAGCCTAGAGGCTCAATGCACTCCCAGCTCTCAACCAGTAGACAGAGCGCACCTCGACGTGGTGAACGCTGAAGTCGAACGGAGAGCCTCCCTCCCGCCAGTCGAAGACCCTGATGATCCTCTGCCTCCCGTCACTCCCGACGAAGTGCAAGACATCATAAAAGGGCTCGCAACCCGCAAAGCCCCCGGTTCGGACGGTATCACCAATAGGGTGTACAAACTCCTCCCCGCCCCCCTCATACTGCTCATGACCGCCATCTTCAATGGCGCCCTGAGCAACAACATCTTCCCCCAAATGTGGAAAGAAGCCACAGTCATAGGCATCCCTAAGCCAGGCAAGCCCAAGTCTGAGCCCTCCAGCTACCGCCCCATCAGTCTGCTCAATGTTTTCGGCAAAGTCTACGAGAGGCTTATTTATAAGCGCCTCAAAGACTATGCCGAAGCAAAGAGCCTCATCCCCCCCGAACAGTTCGGTTTTCGCACGAAGCATTCGTGCATCCACCAGCTCCACCGCATAGTCGAGCACATTAGCGCTGCTTTTCAGCGAGGTGCTTCGACAGGCGTCCTGTTCTTCGATATAGCGAAGGCGTTCGACAAGGTCTGGCACAATGGCTTATTATATAAGCTGTACCTGCTAGGTGTGCCAGACCGTCTCGTGCTCATCTTACGAGATTTTCTGTCGGACCGCACTTTCCGCTACCGTATCGAGGGCGCTCTCTCTCCCCCTCACCCCATCCGCGCCGGAGTCCCCCAGGGTTCCGTTCTGTCTCCCCTCATTTTCACCCTGTTCACTAGTGACATCCCGAACAGTAAAAAGGCACAGTTGGCGCTCTTCGCCGACGACACTGCCATTTACTGTTCGGGTGCCAACCAGTCATCCATAGCTCGAAACCTCCAAACCTCCGCAAGCGCCTTGAGCGATTGGTTCCGGAAATGGAGAATCGAGGTCAACCCCGATAAGAGTCAGGCGGTCATCTTCTCGAGACCGCGCAAACAACCCCCCCCCCCCTCCCGCGCCCGATCTCTATGTATGGCAAGCCGATCCCCTGGGGAAAGCGAGCCAAATACTTAGGTGTCATCCTAGACCACAACCTCACCTTCAACGAGCACATAAAGACGGCGCGCTCGCGCGCCTCTTTCGCTCTCGGTAGGCTCCACTCCATGATAACTGCCCGCAGCAAATTGTCACTCAAGTGCAAATTGCGCCTCTACACCGCGGTCATCCGCCCCATCATGACCTATGCTTGCGTAGTCTTCGCACACGCCAAGCCGCGATTTCTGCATAAAATGCAAACCCTCCAGAACCGTTTCCTCCGAAAGGTCACGGGAGCCCCCTTCTATGTCCGAAATGTGAATCTGCATCTAGATCTCAGACTCCCCACCATCCAGCAGTTCATGAAACGCCTTTCCAAGCGCTTCTTTGACTCTGCCATAAAGCACCCCAATCCCCTGATTGCGGCGGCCTCCCGATACACTCCCTCCCGCATAAGTAGGATTCGCCGACCAAGGCATACCCTCACTGTCCCCGACGACGCCACTACCCTCCTCCAGGAGAGCAGTAAGGCCACGAGTACTCTCAGTCGACAACACAAACACAAGCTCAGACATCCGTCCTTCCGTCCTCGCCGCCGAGGCCCGCCCCGACCCTTGCTCGATCCAGCCCGCGCAGCTGAGCCTGTAGTTTTAAATTCGCCCCTAAACACCAATAATAATACCGATCTAGCCTGTCCCTTGCTGTCCTCTTCCAGCGACGCCCTGAGCCGAGGTCCGAACCCCGCAGGGGGTTACCCTTAGCGCTGTCGCTTAGTTTTTAAGTTATTGTTTGCCCTGGCTGGAGGCCTTAATTCGAGGCATCCACAGGAAAGTCCGGTTAAGCAGTAGCCATCCTCATAAAGGATGAACTGCGAGATGCCATTTAAAAAAAAAAAAAAAAAACATCAAGCTACCGGAAAGTGTCAAATTTTCCCAATCAGCCTTGAACCTAATGCTTTAGCGATAAAGTTGAAAATCTATGCCAGATTGCAGTAGCTTGATGTGCTATTAAAATTGACAAACAAAATTAGAATTATCGTACTTATTTATTTTTGAGATAAATATGCATAGTAACTCGTGGATAAATATTAACAGCCGCACAGTTTCACACCTATATATCCCTGAAGGGTTAGGCAGAGGTGTGCCTGTAGCATTTTACGAATCTCCATACAAACCTGTCATACAGATGAAATTGCGTGACATGAATTGTTTTATGATTCTGCTAGTGAAAAGTAGCTAGTGTAAAGTGGCCTTTTTAGGCCCCCAGATAGGCAGTCGCTCCATGTAAAATACCAACTGGTATTCAGCTGCGTCCGACTGGAAGCCGACCCCAACATAGTTGGGAAAAGGCTAGGCAGGATGATGATATAATAACGGTAAATACTTATTTTATAATGCTTACTTTCTCCTTTTACTTCTTCCACATCCAAACCTAGCTTTATAACCAGAATTGGCTTTCTATTTTCCTACATAATGTACGTACTCTATGTTGGATGTAGCCAGTCATATTTGCAGACGGCTCGACGACCAATGTTGCGTACAGCAAACATTGCGCACTGTCTACGTATATTAGTATCCATATGTGTGCAGCGATGGATAGCTTCCGGGAATAGAATGTCCATATCACCGTTAATAAGCGAATATCAATAAAGGTCTTATTTATAATATATCTTTAGTTTCCGGAATGAATACGATAGTGAATCGGGAGACGGAAATTAGTTTTCCATTAGTTATGGTAAGTGTCATTTTATTTATTTATTTAATTTATAAAACACTTAACCTAATTTACATATTTTACTTTTAACCACACAACGAAAACCTCTCAAGGTTTGTCTGCATTTTGGCGAGCCGTTTCATATCAATTTTATAAACAATGTTAATAATCTATAGGTACAGTCAGCAAAAGAGGTAAGTATGCAGGATCGTAGGATATAGTTGAAGTTTAGTAAGAAACCGATGGATGTTGTCGACTGAAATTTAATTTGATAAATAAGCTGCTTGTTTTCTATTAATAAAATAAAATTTTATCGGTTTCTTACTAAACTTCCAACTATATCCGACGATCCTGCATACTTATCTTTTTTGTTGACTGTACATTAATACATTAGGAGATGAGGAAACGCTTTGATTTGTACTTATATCTTGTCGAACTCGTTTTGTATAACGTTTGCAAATCTTCTGGAAGTTTATTAAGATAAAAATGTACAAAATATTCTGCAACCCTCATCCCGTACACATTAATGAATTTTGGTACGATGTATTCATTTTTAAGTAGTATCGTTGTCAGAAAATCAGGTCTTGTTTTTTCGGTTAGCAACTCATGTCTATTGACTTCCGCTAGAATATAAAACTCAACTTTATTGAACACATTCATAACAGAGGTAGAGAGGACAGTAGGTGTGTTATTGCTGCTTTTATGGTTCAACAACTTTTTCTTTGATTTGCATGATATAATACGACCACGACTACTACTACACCTTGCTTGCTTATTTGCTTGCTTTTTTATTCTACGACTTGTTTCCCCGAAGAGTTGGACAGACGTAGGTAAGGAAAAATATATATTTTTCATTGACATAAAACAAACCAACTGATATGATATTTGATCATTTCGTCAGCTATTTTAAGTCCCATGTAATAGGGGGCGAGCCTGTTAATGCCATTAACCGGGCACAAATTCAAACTCTGGGCTGCTAATGAGAAATTTCAGGTAGAAAAACCCAATAAGACTTGGCCCGATCGAGAAATCGAGCCCAATGCCTCATGCTTAGCAGCGCTTGCGGCCGCTAGATGTAGAAAAGTTTTTTTTTTACAAAATGTGTTTGAAAGATTCCTTTAATAAAACTGTACCCACACGTTATATTTATTGCATTTTGTATTTTATACTAGTCTTATACTTTCAGTTAGCTCACTCCAGGAACAATAACAACAAACTATAAATCATTGTAAACCTACAAGCGTAAATAAATAAGAAAATAACAGAACATTATGTCACTATTAAAAAAACTAGGTAAACAGTTTAACCGCAGTTGGGTGCACACGGCTACATATCAAGCTATACAAGTTCAGTTTTAGCTGGCCTCGCATTGCATAGGTTTTCGTACAATCAGCAGTCAGCTTATATTGGTTTTGTATAGCTTGATGTGTAGTCGCGCGTACGTAAACAGTATTCATAGTCCAGCTAACTTAATGGCGACTATTCATAGTCGCGTCAGTTAATGACGAACAACGACAATGGAGGTGCGAACATGAATCATGTTTGTCAAATAAACATAATGCAGGGAATTGGTACAATTTTGAAAGATTGTGGGTAGATAAAAAAATTGGGGCCAATTATTTGGGTAACAAGCAGTCATTTAATAGATTTGACAGTAAAACTCACAGCAATAATTTATTTTGTTCATTTTAGCTGTAATTTAGAGGCCTGGGGTCAGCAGATAACCTTTATTAACGAAAATTTATTATGTTCACCTATGAAAATAAAAATAATTGAGCTCTTTTAAATAAGAGAATTAATATACTAAGTTGTCAATGATGAAAATTACACAGTTAAATAGGTACTAGGTTATAATGAACACCGAACACATAGCCTGCAAGATTCAACTTAATGTTCGCCCCAAGATAACTCAATCCCAGTGTCCCAAACAGTGAAGCTAGTCCTACTACAGTTCACGACAACGTCGCAGTATATCTCAAGAGGCGCATATTTACATTAACAACGAGGCGGAGTGGTTCCGGGAGGCCATGTCCGAGATTTGTGACGTGGCCATGCCCCGAGTTCGGCCAGGATGCGCCCGACGTCAGGTGTACTGGTGGTCGCAGGAGGTAGAGGTGTTACGCAAGGCGTGCGTTGATGCGCGACACCTGTACACCAGGCACCGCAGGCTCCGCATCCGCCCTCCGGATGCGGAAGCCACGGAGGCGGAGCTGTACGAGGGGTACAGAGCGGCGAAGACCGCCCTCCAAGAGGCTGTACAGCGGGCCAAAGATATGGCCCGCGAGGAGATGCTGGAGACTCTGAACAGAGATCCATGGGGGCGCCCTTACAAAATGGTGCGGAATAAACTCCGCACCTGGGCCCCCCCGCTGACGCAGAGTCTCCGGCCACAGCTGGTGGAGGAGGTGGTGAGCGCTCTGTTCCCTTCACGGGGGGAGCATACTCCCCCGCCTATGGCTCCGCCAATTGCGGTGCCCGAAGCGGACCACGCGGACGACGACGACGACATCCCTGAAGTGACCGGGGTAGATCTGAGAGTGGCGGTATGTAGGCTGAAGGCCAAAAATACCGCCCCAGGGCCCGACGGCTTGCCGGGTAAAGCCTGGGCCCTGGCCTCGACGGCTCTCGGACCCCGACTGGAGGCGCTCTTAAGCGCATGTATGGAGAGGGGCCAGTTTCCACTCCGTTGGAAGACGGGGAAGCTGGTCCTCATTCGGAAGCCAGGGCGCCCTGCGGACTCTCCGTCCGCATTCCGGCCCATCGTGCTGCTCGACGAGGTCGGCAAGCTCTTTGAAAGAGTGATTGCGGGCCGCCTCGTCGGGCACCTGGTGAGGACGGGGCCGGATCTTGCGGATAGCCAGTTTGGCTTTCGCAAGGGGCGCTCGACGGTGGACGCCATCATGCGCGTGAGAGCCCTCACGACGGGGGACGCGGTGTCCCGGGGTGGGGTGGTCGTGGCGGTGTCACTCGACATCGCCAACGCGTTTAACACCCTGCCCTGGAGCTGCATTGGGGAGGCACTCCGGTATCACCGGGTGCCGACCTACCTCCGTCGAATAGTCGGGGCGTATTTGACGGACAGAGCCGTCATCTACCCCGGTCGCGATGGGGAATGGAACCGGCGAGAGATGTCGTGCGGTGTCCCACAGGGATCGGTCTTGGGGCCGCTCCTGTGGGACATCGGTTACGACTGGGTGCTGCGGGCAGACCTCCCTGATGGCGTCAGCGTAGTTTGCTACGCTGACGACACGCTGGTCCTGGCGCAGGGGAGGTCGCATCAGGCGGCGGCCGACACAATGACACGCGGGGTTGCGATAGTCGTGGAGAGGATCCGGCAGTTGGGTCTCGAGGTGGCTCTGCACAAATCCGAGGCCATGTCTTTTCATGGGCTTCGGAACGGGCCACCATCGGGATCTCAACTGACGGTAGGAGGGGTTCGCATCGGCGTCGAGACGACGATGAAATACCTGGGTCTCGTCCTCGACAGCCGGTGGAACTTCGTCGAGCATTTCCGACGTTTGGCCCCCAAACTGGAACGGGCTGGGGCCGCTTTCAAGCGGCTCCTGCCCAACCTGAGGGGGCCAAACGCCTCCTGCCGGAGGCTTTACGCGGGGGTCGTGCGGTCCATGGCCGTATATGGCGCCCCGGTGTGGGCGCGTTCACTGCGGCTTCGAGCCGCCCACTACCTGAACGCGCCCCAAAAGGTGGTCGCCATACGGCTGATACGGGGGTACCGCACGATCTCGCGCGAGGCGGCAAGCCTCCTGGCCGGACTGCCGCCATGGGATCTGGAGGCGATAGTCCTTGCGCGCCTGTATGAGTGGCGCGCGGAGGCACTACGCCGGGGGGGAAACCCGCTTTCGCGGCAAATTGCTGCGGAGCGGACAGACCTCCGGCGTGATCTCATGGCGGCATGGAAAGCGCGACTGTCGCAACCCAGCGCAGGGCACGCCGCGATAGCGGCGGTAAGGCCCCTCTTTGAGGAGTGGCTAGAGAGGCGTCACGGCGCCCTCACCTACCGCCTGACGCAGGTCCTCACCGGACACGGATGTTTCGGGAGGTTCCTGCACATCATCAGGCGGGAGGAAACGCCCGGGTGTCACCACTGCGAGGATCGCCCAGAGGACACGGTGGAGCACACGGTGGAGGTCTGTCCCGCTTGGGCAGAGCACCGCCGTGTCCTCGTAGAGGCGATCGGCAGCGGCGGCGACCTCTCGCGCCCGGCCCTGGTCCAAGCCATGGTCCGGGGCGAGAGGGAGTGGGAGGCAGTCACCTCCTTCTGCGAAGCAGTCATGCTAGCGAAGGAGGTGGCGGGATGGGAGAGGGAGAGAGCCGAGAGGGCCGCCCGTCCCAGCCGCCGCGGTAGACGCTCCGGGCGTCGGGAGCCGCGTGACGACTCCCGGCCACCGTAGGCGCGGGCCTGCGGACGGCGAGTAATGGGTAGCTCGCCGTCCGATCAGGACCAGGCCCGTGCCGGACGGCGCGTATGTGTTCCACGCGCGCCTCAAAGAGATGTCAGCATTGAACGGAGGGGCCCGTCAGGGCCGAAGCCTGCCGGGGCAGCGGGATTGTCCGAAAGGGTTACCGCTGCCCCGGAATATAAAGGGCTAAGGAAGGAACACGGATGGGTTTTAGTCAGTAAGAGTCTGACACTCCCTTCCGCTCCACCCAGAGCGGGAGGGGTCATTTGATGATTTCCCATCCTTAAAAAAAAATAAAAAAAAAAAAAAAAAAAAAAAAAGAGGCGCATATTTTAACAACGGCATATAATTTTACATTTATGATGTGCTACACTTCTACAGAATGGCACTTGCTTTGAAATAGAAGCTAATTTGTGCGGGTTTGCGACAAGTACGGTCTTTGTTACTGCCTACTTTCAAAGGGCAGGTTGTAGGTATACTTAAGCATAACATAACATCTCGGTGGCTTTTCCCGAAGAGTTAAGCAGAGGTTATTTCTCCACACTCACATTTCGCCAGTTATGTTTCAGTCCAATGTAATAGGGGCGAGCGTGTTGACGTCAACCGCACAAATCCAGACTACGGGCTGCTACTGAAAAAATCCTGGTGGATAAACCCAATAACACCTTGCCAGACCTGGGAATCAAACCCAGATCTGGCGGGACATGTTATATGTCCTGGAATAACGCACACACCTAAGTGCACATGCACACTGAAAAATATAAAGATTCTCGACAATTGGTTTAATTAATGAACAGATAACGAACATGAATACTGATAATGGGTGATTTTAAAACCTATTTGAATGGTTGCGCTATTTAGATAACTACTATACCTGGCCTGCATTCTCAAACGATAACTAACCTTTAAAGGACGTTCTGAAAAGCCTTTCTGTTACTTGCTACCTTAAGGAAAAGAAACAAAATCGCTTCTAAAAATAAGTTCTTTTGTGTACCAAAAAAAAGTAAACTTCGCTATAAAACCTTGGGTACAAGGCGGGTTCCATACGACCAAACAAGGTTTACTTCGTATCTAATGCTAACATAGCGTGATAGGCCACACTATCCAAGTGCCTAGACCACTTCAAACTTACTTCAGAAACAGGAAGCCCATCGGAAACCCTTAACGCGATATTGTTAAGGGTTTGACTTCTCTTTGCTTATAAGATAAATAGTTTACCTTATAGAGGTAGAAGGAGCAGGGTGTAAAGTTCACTTGTCCTCCATAGAAAAGGGACGGTCCTCCGATCAGTAGTGCGATTCTGTAACCATCTCACCGTGAAAACTTAGGTGAAGTGAGCGTGGAGTGAGCTGTCATTAGTGTCAATCCCTATAGCATCAGATGGAATGACAGCTCACTCCACGCAAGTTTTCACGGTGAGATTTTTACAGAATCGACATGCAGATAGGTCATAGGTGACGTGTCTGGTGGGCTACTGCCTGACGATTGATGTCGGGTCATTGTATATAATGCTAGTTGCGCGGTAAACTCTGCTTGTGCGATGAAGGATTTCGCGTGACGTCACTGTGATGCGTAGTTCGCATGTGGCGATCTAGATGCCGCGACAACCTTAACCTTCGTTTAGATATGGTTTAAAGTTTACGATGACTTTGTAAGAAGCCTTTTGATGTGGTTATAAAGATGAGATCATAAAAATAATGGTTTCAAAAGAAACGAACTCATTGAATCAAAGTAGGTACTTAATTGCTAGGTAGGTACTTATTATAATCTCGCCGACTTTAAATATTATTTTGCAGTCATTACTAACACGTTAACGTGTAGGCATTAATCTACAATGTTCATACATTGCATATTCTTAGCCGAATCTGCTTTAAGAGTCAGAGCTGACTTCTTACGTTAGGTATCATTGTCCTCCCAATAACCACATCACGCCTTTATTCCACAAACATGGAAGCCAGGAGGTCTGTAGTACATGCACCCACTGACATTTTAAGGGGCGAGCCTATTGGCAAAAACCGAGCAGATGCTGCAGGCAATTTATTACTACTTTATACATTATCTTAACTAGCAGTACACCGTACAGTGGTTGTTGCTGGCTGTCTAACTGGCGGAGCAGCATGGTAGCATCCTCAAGGGATGCCACGTCTCAGATAAACGAGATCTGACTCACATGAGGCTCTGATTAGTAATTTATGTAGAAGCTACTGGAGGTTCTAAGAAGAAAATTATTAATAACAGTTAAATAAGTTCAAATGTTATTGGTTATACATACACGCTGGTGACATCATAAAGATAAAGCTATAGTTAATTATTAATGTAATGTAATATTATAATGTAATATTATAATAATAATAATCAATTATAATAAATGATGTAAATACGGACAGGCATATGGTGAGAACTTCTGAATAATTCCATATTCAAATCAAACAGTGTACTGCACGGTCGTCAAGGGATTTGGTAATCAAAGTCATCTGACTGTCTGGCGTAGTCGACGTAGTGGCGTAACAGCTTGGTGGCATCCTCTAGGGAAGCCACATCTCAGAACAACTGGATCAAGGTAACGTAGTTAGGCTTCGGAGTTACACGATTATGTACTTTAGAACTTAGGAAATATGGTTTTAAACAGGAAAATTGTGGAATAAATTTTTGGCAGTTTCTGGTTTGTGGACGCAAATATAACGGACTTAGATATTTTTTAATAAAACTATTTATTGAGGATGTTGAGGTAAATTATTGTGGTTTAGTCGAATTAGAAATGTTCTCTATGCGCATTTCAATTCTTAGAAATGATCTTTCGCTGTGAAAGAAAACTATCTACCATCAAAAAAAAAAAAAAAGAAGAAAATTATCTATCTACTTTCTTTTTCCTTCTCAGGTTTCATATCAATATCTGACATTATAAGGGTGCTTACACATTCATTGCATTCTCAGAACCTAATTCGAATTACAATCTTCCTAATATCCTATTCATGGTCTTTGAATTTAGAATACATACTTTCAGCCAGTATTTCCATAAAAAAGTATATTTCAATTCGTCTCTCACATTTCAATTTTGCGAAAGTCAAGGAAATATCAAAGCTGACCTTTATGTGGTTAGGGGGCTAGGGGGCCGGAACGACGCCCAAATTGCCCTCGCAAATATGCAAATGTTGATAAATTGTTTCTCTAAAAATATTTGCTATGACAGCTGTTTGATTTGACGACGTCGGGTTGGTTATGGGCATTTTATCGGTGGTAAATGATTTCGAAATCATAAAAAGTTGAATTGTAACACTAACAATATTATCGGTTTCTTTGTTATTTTTGCGTTATGTTCATCGTAAGTTATGAGTTAGTATCCTCAATTTTGTTTAAAAAATATGGCTGTCGGAGATCTAACCACACAAATACCTATCCCATTATAGAATGCTTTATAAGCTACTAAATATCTATCTACTTATCTCGAAAGCTTTGTTAAGCATTTATTCTCAAGTACAAATTAGAATTCAATTATACAGTCGTCTTCAAACCCGTACAAACTAAGGAAAATGGCGTCTAAGACGAACGGAGAGAACTCTCTGTTCTTCTTAGACGCTGCTGCGAAGCTTTAATTTGAATGTAAATCTGCTAAATTACAACAATTTATCTCTCTTCGTGTGTTAGAGACAGCATACTAAAGAAATAGAACAAGCAGTTTATACCTCCTTTGTGTGATACAGCTGAAATTTGCATCACCTCGTTAAGGTTGCAGTAAGCGACTGGACGGTAACGGATTTAGTCCTGTCCCTCTCGCTCATATGGCTTTTATCTGTAGAGGAAGCAAGATGCGATATCTGTATACCGTGTACACACCATTCCGGATAATTGTGTCACGCTAGGCTTAGCTGCCTGAGCTTCCAGGCTTTTGCATAATAGGATAATGCCTAACTGTCATCTCCTGTACAACGGATTACACAGAGTAATTTCGTTTTGAGAGACACCAAACTTAGTTACCGGTTCGTTTCGGTGACTGTCCGCAGTAAAAGCTAGATTTATAAATTGTTACGTAAAAAAGATTGCCTACGGTTGCGGATTTTCGAGGAAAGTTTTGTTATTCTAAAGTTAGTACAAATACGGATTCTGTTGGAATTAAAGCTTAGGTACCTAACTTTTCTGACAAAGTCATATGTACCTATGTAGGTAGTAGGTACCTATATTTTTGTTGGATACCGTTAGGCTCGGCTTTACGTAAGCTGTATTTCATGATCCGGTTAATTCTTTTCTAATCGTAAACGCAGAAACGATTTATTCCGGTAAAGCTTCACAAGCAGGACAGCAAAAAAGAAAGTTCTTAATCAGCCAATAATGTTCCCACTGGGACACAGGCCTCCTGTCTTCGAGAGAGAGTGGGCTGTAATCCACGGCCCCGTGCGGTTGGGTAGATGTCACGTTTTCGATTTTTTGGTTCTAGGACGTGCCGGTTTCCTCATGATGATCACCGTTTTGAGAGCAGTGGTGATGAAATAATTTACACAAGGTAAAGGTCCTGACTGGGTTCGAACCTACAACCTACAAACTCGTAAGTCGCGGCAGTTACCACTGGGCCACCACTGCTCTCGGTTTTATATAATTCTCATTTAATTTTAATCCGAGTGTTTTCTAATCGAAAGCGCCGAAACAGGCCAAAGCTTCACAAGCATGAAAGCGACAAAGAAAAAATAAACTCTTTATGGTAAATCTTTATCTTGATCTGTGGAGCCTCCGAATCATAACTATCCATGTAACTACCTACTCTACATTTTGACCTTCTGTATCTCTGTTACTCTACTCATTCAGCACCCAATACAGGAATAAATATAAATCATAAAACGATAGGGACCCGGCGGCGCGGCGGCGGCGGTCACTCAGTAGTTCTCATCCTACAAACACTCGTGGTAGGCATTGAACCAGATTCTGGTTACCTAAATAAATAAAGCGATCAGATTCAAAGGTAACTCGAGTACGTACTACCTACTTACCTACCTCGGTAACTAGGCTCAATACTCTTTGGTTATTTAATATGTATCTACCTACTGTTTTATTCAACACTTTATCCCGAGCACAACGCTCTTGGATTATAATAAAAATTACTATGGAATAGTTTTGGTGTGTTAATATTTTTATTATTTCAGTGTACTGAAGAATTTGATAAGCAGTCGCTCCGTGTAAAATACTGGTATTCAGCTGCATCCGGTTAGACTCGAAGCCGACCCCAACATATGGGAAAAGGCTAGGCAGATGATGTTGATGAGGTGTCTTAAAAAATGGGGTTGTGAAATCTGAATGGAAATAGCTTCTATGTGTTTTGATAAGTTGGCAGTCTGTCGGTATTATTGCACGTATTTAAAATGCTTAAAGCTCGATTTGTGAGTGTCCCTCGTAAAATGTCATAACTTTTTGTCTCAAATAAAAAAGTTATGCAGAATCTGTGTTATGTTCTTATATTATTAAATATATTTCAAACATTCCCCACTGTCTATCTTTCAAAAGAAAATGTGTGTAATAAAAATTAAAACTGAATATTGCTTAAAATGAGAACTCACGATCCTACATTTAAAATTCAGTTTGCTTCTATTCAACACAATTTCTCAAACCACCTAACTTTCAACTTCTCATACATAAAATAAATAAATTCTACGTCTATTTTAATGTACATTTCCTACTGTAACAGAGAGCCCCAGCTCTGTTGAGATATCTTTATCATGTTGTGAAGTGTCCTCATCTCGTGTCTGTGAAAGTGCTAGCTCCGCATTGGCATGATCAAAAGGCTGTCAGCCGTACTTCGCCTGTAACCTTTGACTTACACAATTTTGTGAATGAAAAGCCTTCCAGTAGACAATTTCCGCACTTATCAGATTGATATATTATAAGTATTTTGCTACGTGTTTTTGATGATTGAGAGAAAATGTAATATACTAACAATAGATTATGCCTGTCTTTTCCTAAACGGTATACAGACTTGTAATGGTAGCGCTTGTATATTATATTATATATATATTATATATTTTGCAAGGTTAGTACTATGTCTCACTCATTTATCATACACATTACTCATTGATCGGTTCATAGATTAAAACGAATCTTTTTCCTTACCAATGGTGTAACTAGTGATATTTTATTGTCAAACTGGGCATATACATAGATTTGTAAGTTAATTTTACCAGTGATAGCTACTTCCATGTGGGAGGGTCTACTATGCAAAGCTATGAGGTCTTTGCTTCTTATTGGTAATACAAGAGTACTTAATGGTGATACAAGAGTCTTAATTTTAACCAATAACGGTTCGTAAATTATAGGAGGAGGTGACTAGAATAATCCCAGGCTCTAACGTGCTTCTGATAATTTCCAGATGGAGAAATCCAAGCCCAGCACCCTAATTACGTAACACTATTAATCACAATCTGAATCATTTTGAAGGATACTAATCCATTGCTCCATATGTTCGAAATATTTGCTTAACAGCGTAAATAACGCAATGAATGTTGTTGAATTGTCAAAATGAAACCCATTGAAGCTTATCTATCATTTGCAAGTAGGTACGTATCTATTATAAATCAACACAACACTGCGAAATAGGTCTCGAAAATACACGCTGGACCACCTGTCCGGCGCGCTATATGCTGTATAAACTACCTTAGTACCTACATCTTCCTGCAATATACATGAAAGTCATCAAACCTGGATAATTTCATCAGCGTACTCAAGATATCGAAGTTTGATTATATGAAATATCCAATCTCACAACGGAAATAGGTATCGAGAGTAAGGAGATTTTTGACGTCGACGTCGGCAGAGCCTCAAGTGGCTTCGACAGGGCCAAGTGGCCGAGAGTCACTTGTTTGAGGGTACTAGGACGCCACCTGAACGTGTCACAACCGCCTTTTTACTCAGCCAACCCAATTCTACACTATTGTTTAGGCACGGCCAAAGAGTATTTCGCATTCTGCTCTTTACTTCTGTTGTTAGCACGAATGATTTGATGTATCATATGGCTTATCAGCCAGTACGTTAGTATAGCATAATCAGCCTATAATGTTCCTAGCCCACTGCTGGGACCCAGGCCTCCTCTCGGTGAGAGGGAGTGGGCTGTAACTCACCACGCGGGTCTAGTGCGGGTTGGTAGATGTCACATGTCTTCGAATTTTTGGTTCTAGGACATGCCGGTTTCCTCACGACCTTTTTTTCCTTTACCGTTTTGAGAGCAGTGGTGATAAAATAATTTACACAAAGTAAAGCCGGGTCTGGGTTCGAATTCGAACCTACGACCTACAACTCGTACCTAAATCGCGGCCGTAATCATTATTCAGATACTTATACTTTTGTGGAAAAGTGAGTGTGCTGCAAACAAAATCAAATTAGGATGGAAGAGAACGATTCCATTTTTGGTTTAAAGAGATTTATTCGATTTTGTCGTCAATATTAGTCGAGGTAGGTTTTCTGTTGACTTTTCAAGTTCCTTCTTGTATATCGTAGAAGCAAGTTTTTTAAACTTGGGACAGTTCAGGTTCGTTTGATATGAGAGTCAAACTGTTTATAGGAGTTAGCTTGAAATGCCAACTGTCAGAATCTGTTCAAGGAATCTTGAAACTCTCATAGATTATTTAAGTATAAAGAGGAGTTTATATTTCTTTACTAGCTTCTGCATATCGGATATTATCCCACGGGAACGTGCAACTGGGATAAAAAAATAAAAAAGCCTGTATGTTACTCCAAAACATCAGCTATTTGCTAGTGAAAGTCCCGTCAAAATCAGTCCAGCTGTTTCGGAGATTAGCCGGATCAAAAACTTGTCTGTTTATACGTGAGTATATACATGGTAACAAAAATAATAATAAAGAAAGAATACAGCGAACTGGGCACAATTTCAAGATTTGAATGTACTTATCTAAATATTTCACCGGAACAAACACATTATCCAGGGTTACCGATGCAGTGCTAATTGCAATACCAACGTCTAAATGAATTGGTAGGTATTTAGTTTTGTCGGCATTTGTTACGTAAATCGTGATACCTTACTTAGAGATGAACTGCTAATGTGGCACTTAATAAATATTATGTTGATACGACAAAATATGTCAAGGAGTTGAATGAATCTGCTTAATTATGATAATTTGTAAAGAGCACATGGAGGTATTTTCAGAAAAATACTGTACTTAAGCTGCTTATTTATAACCAAGTAGTAAATAGATATTGATTGAGTCAACTCAGCCTATCGCAGTCCACTGCTGGACATAGGACGCTCCCATGCTGCGCCACAATACCCTGTTCTCCGCCTTCCGCATCCAGTCTGTCGCAGCCACCTTTTTGAGTTCGACGGTCCATATAGCTGGGGGACGTCCCACACTAACTCTTGCCGATACGCGGTCTCCACTCCAGAACTTGTTTGATCCACCGGCCATCGGTCCTTCGACAAATATGGCCAGCCCACTGCCACTTCAGCCTTGAGTGATGACTATCAATTGCAAAATGTTGCGTGGAACTCAGGTTGGTCCTGAGTTCCACGCAAAAATGGGATGGATGGAATGGATCGAACACGTTAGATTGACTAAGGATCAAAAGGCTGCAGGGACAGACTGGATACAGGCCGAAAGTGGACTACTGGGTGTTATGACGTAACTTGAGAAAGACCTAGAAGCAACTGTAGACTGCGGCAGGCTAAGTTGATTGAAATACATCAGAAACCCACCTGCAATAAGTACGATTCAAGATCTCAATTAAATTCTATAAAGTAGAATTTAATTGAGATTTAACCAGTCAATGTCTATGCAAATCGATTATAGTAAGTCTATGTTAGTCTGAAGTTGATCTATAACTAACATAGGCAGGCAGGAAAACCAATCTTGAATATCTAGTTAATCGGCCACAAATGTATTTTATTTAGCAACGTAGTACGTTGCAGCAATAAATCTAGCAAGTTTGAAGGTAGGACAGGGATAAAGTAAGACTAATGGCGAAATAATCTCGATATGTAAGAACCACGCTGTTGTGTGAGAAATAGCTAATATTGTACTTATACTGCTGCGGTATAAAATGTAGGTAGGTAGCGTCTAATGAGTTATTTATTGTGTTTAGAATTATTTATTTAATTATTGTTTTTTATTTTATTAGAGTTTTAGATTTTGTTTATATTTTAACTAGCGGCTAAAGCTACGCTATTGCCGAGTGCCATAGGATATGCCTATGGCACTCGGCAATAGCGTAGCTTTTAAATTTGTGGAAACGGACGAGTAATTTCGAAGATTACCTTTTACATACAAGCTAACAAACGTTACCTCTTCATAATTGATTTCTAAGACAAATGCTGCAATAATGTAGCAAAATCCTTCGTGGTTTCAGAGAGATTCAGATTCCACGAGAGAGAATAATTTCCATAAATTTCAGCCTAAAATGAAATCAAAACTAAATCAAAGACCAAAACTACTCTAGATACATAATATTTGGTGAAGTTTATATATACCTATCCCGGCAACGTTTTGAATGTCGGTCGTAAAAAGCACAAGGAATGCATAATGTGCTCCAGTCTGCCAGTTCTTCCAATAAAAAATAACTTATTTTGCTTCAGTGAGCTCGGCCCGTGACTTACTACATGTTTACCTTGAGCGTAGATGCACAACACACTGAAATTTTCCAAAATGGACGACTCTGTGGGGTGACTTAATAAAATGTTAACCGTGTTCGAAATTTAAAATTTGCGAGATCGTAATCATAGACAAGAATAGACTTTATTTTAATGTAATTACTCAATTTTATGATTCGTTTTCAAATCGAATATATATTTTAAATTCAAAACATCTTTGAAAGCTTACGTGTCGTGTCGCTATTCTTCATACGAACTAGTCAGGTGTTCCGATTCTAGGTATTTCGGCAACTTTTGTTCTAAATTCTGTGCACGAATAGTTTTGACTTAATATGTACCGGGTGGCACCGATAGGTATGTTATAATCGATTATGTCGATTCTTATTATTAAATTTAAATTCGACATAGAGTGCCAGTATCTTTTTTTGCCAGTGTAGGTTTAGTTTTACATGGCGGTTTAATTTTTATAATGTTTTTACGACCGTTGTATATTATTATGTGTATTGTGTTATAAATGTGTGGCCTGGGCACAGTTGATTGTATAAAGCACACAGATAAAGAAAGAGGAAGAGGTAGAATTTAAGAACATTCTTGTAAAATTGTAACAGAAAGTAACAAAAAGATTTTTATTTTTATTTTTACCTACTTTCTGTGTGTGAAAACTGTTCAAGTTTACGTCTCTAAGGACCTTGGAAAAGTAACAAAAACGAATGAAACAAGCCTTCTTAGTTCAGACAAAGTCATAAAAAAGTTATTTGTAAAGGATACTTTTCGGTTTAGGTACCATATACAGGCGGTTTTTCGTGACTGGTTCTTTACCATGGAACTGAGAGCACCTGAACATTTTAATAATATGTCCTAGAACCAACAATTCGAAGACATATGACCCATATAACCCGCACTGGGCACGCGTGGTGGATAACGGCTCACTCCCTCTCACAGAGAGGAGGCCTGTGTCCCAGCAGTGGGAACATTATAGGCTGTATATGCTAACTTTTAAAATTTGGTGTAAAATTATTTGTATCTCGTGAGAACCATCCCTTTTCAGGCAGTTTTATGAGCAACACCTATGATTCCTTCTTTTTAAATATTTTTTATTTTATTAGTGGCCAGTACTATTCTGAAGCTAAGCTTAGGCCTAACCATGCAGCGGGATTGTCCGAAAGGGTTACCGCTACCCCGGAACATAAAGGGCTAAGGAAGGAACACGGATGAGTCAGTAAGAGTCTGACACTCCCTTCCGCTCCACCCAGTGCGGGAGCGGTCATTTGATGATTTCCCATCCATAGAAAAAGGGCTAACCATAACTCCTACAAAACATCCGAAGGGAATTTGTTTCAATGGCACATTTAAATTTGTATTGTATCGCCGAGTGTAAAAAAAAACATCCCAAATTATCCTTTCAACACAACACTCGGCGATACAATACAAATTTAAAGTGTATACCTATTTAATTATTTATAGTGGTCAGTTATTCCAATATCATCGAAACACAAAGTTTATTCACGAATTAAATTACCTATTTAGATCCGCAGCGTGCAAATCCAATCCTTTCCCGTCGATGCGTGTAATCCTCTTAGTGCAGTTTATATCAATCGAGTGAGCTCCACATAAAATGGATGTGTTTCACGAATTTCAACCCATATGCTGGACACTACGTATAGAGCGACAGATTGCACCAACAATCACATAAATACAACTACAACGAAAATACTAAAAGGGTTTTTTGAACTCAATTCGACGAGTATAGTTGAAATGACTCTTCGTATGTGAGAAATAGACATAGGGTACTCGTACAAAGGCACTGAGATAGAGATGTGTCTTTACTTACTACTAGCTTCTGCCGTCGGCTTCGCCCGCGTGGTAAGTTGATAAAATACCCTAGGATTCAAAGTATCCCCATGTCCTTCCTCAGGGTTTAAAGTATCCCCATTCCAAATTTCATCAAAATCGGTCCAGCCTTTTCGGAGATTAGGCGGAACAAACAGGAGACAACATTTTTTAAATTTGTTTTTTTTTTTTTGTTTTAAGGCGCAGATATACGACTTCTAATGATTTTAAATTCAACATCACGTCTAATCGACCGGACTGATTTCTTTGAAAAAAATAAATGTTGTACTAGACCATTTGCTTCGTAAATTGATATATTTTTTTAACATAGTGTAATTAATTTGTAAAGTAATGTCTACCGCGGACATAAAAACGATAATCACGCAAACACTATCGGGTGTATTTTCATAAAACTTTCACCATATAAAAGACAATTTAATTCCCCGAATTTTAGTATACGGTTTTTATTTGTTTGGTGTTTGATAAATCAACAATAGATGATTGTTTCATATTTTGCAATAAATTACCAGCGTTGTGTCATCGCGCTTCTCTTTCTTTTCTATGCAGTCCGATAGTGACCGCGCTTTAGGTCATGTGGTCGCCAGTACCGTGTTTACTTTTACTAAATAAGTAAAAAACTATTATTTTGACGTTACAAACAGACACTTGAGTTTTATTTATTTGTGTATTGTATACCTACAAATAGGTAAATAAAATTATAATATATTATCATATCCAATGGTAGACAAATACCTACCTAAATACTAAAGTCAATCCGCAGAATACAGTTGTCTAATGAATCCTAAGTACGAATAGAATGTAGATGCACAGAATAATTATGTTGGATTGTAACATCGAATAATGGATTATAAATTACTTTGATTGACCTATGTAAGAATGTCTAACACAATAAATACCTAAGACATTTGTAGACTAAACATGATAATAGCTAGTCGATTAGCCAAAACATGACACCGGATATTCTTGTCAGAGTTGTCAGAGGAAAACGACGTTAAACATTGAAGAAAATATATATTACGGAAACTGTTTAATACCTCGACTTTAAGGCTCCCGCGGACAGGCGAGACACGACGCGACGCATAAAATATGTATTACGGTATTTAGCTTTCATTCACTGTGTTTTAAGTAAACACTATAAACTAAGTTAAGCTAATGTGAAATGTACCTAACAGTAGGTATCATCTGTGAACAAAGACCAACAAAAGCTTCTCGTGTAAACTGTCAACTAAATTGGTGAACTGCACATCACTAACATTTTGCTCATTCACAGTAGGCAGGCTGTGGTTTTTTTGTGTTTAACTGCTATACTAAATCGGTTTAAAACAGTACAATAATGCTTAGTCCTATAATAGGGAACAAGTCAGTCGCTAATAATAAAGCTGAAAAGTTTGTATGTTTGGACGCGCTAATCTCTGGAACTACCAGTCGGATTTGAAGAATTATTTTTACATTTGATAGCCCAATTCTTAGGGCCCAAGGCTATAGGCAAACAACATATAAAATCACGCTAAGACACTTAGGAGCCAAGTAAAAACAAAAAAAAGTGAGAAAGAATACTTAGCGAAGTAGCGAAGGAGCGGGCAGGCGATGCGTTGCGAGTGTTGCGACGGAATGGATCGGGGGAACAAGAAATTTCACGCGGACAAAGTCGCGGGCAGAAGGTAGGTTTAGAATAAGTCTAGTCGACCTTGTAACTGCTTCAAATATCACTTGTGCGTCATAAGACGACCTGCACCCTAATTGAGTTTACTTTCAGTCCTAATCTGAATCATTTTGAAGGATGCTAATCCATTGCTTCATAATATGTTCGAAAAATTTGTCTGCTTAACAACTTAAATAACGCAATGAATGTTGTTGAACTGTCAAAATTAAAGCCATTGCTACTGTTAGTGTGTTACGCAATTACCCTGCTGTCTATTTGACTGTGACAGTTAGTTAGTGAAGCTTCAATTTGGCGGGAATTGTTGACAGAAGTGTTAACCAGCGATAATACAATACCAAACACAAACGTAAGTTCCGATTCTCACAATATCCTAAGCAAATATTTGATCAAACTATTGATCAAACTTGCAACTATCACCAACTTGAGTCATGTCTATTGCTATTCCAATAAAACCTACCCCAAGCACTTTGCATATTTAAGCTAGATAATAAAGGTTAACGAGAAATGTTACAAAAATGCATTAGCAATGTAACAATTGGAACAAAGCGAACAATGGCTCGTGTAGATCCTGTACTGTTACATGAAACTGCAGAAACCAGTTCGTTTTGTGCAGAACTGCGGTTTTTCTTTCTCTAAACAACCGTAACTGTTCCGGTATTCGCTTTTGTGTACTAGTAGGTATTTAGGAACCATTCATGCATGTATAGTTGAAATATTTATGTTGAAAGCGTCTGGGGAGGCTGGGAATTTTCTAACGTTTTTTGCAATTATCAGATCAGTATCAGGCTGTATGTTGATCTAAATATGATTCGCGGCCATAACAGATATTTATTTACAGAATTATAATCTTAAAAATCATCAATACATCTCTTTAAGTTCATATTATTAGCCTATTGAATGACTATTTCATGAAACACACATGACATTTGAGGCCATTTCTAACTCAAAGAGTTGCATTACTGATTCTAATGATTATAATTCTGTAAAGCTATAGGTAGTCGTGGGTTACCCATCTTATCTAACCAAGTATGTAACAGTTTTGGTATTCGCTTCTGTGTACCAGTATTTAGGAACCGTTCATGTGTAAATAGCTGTAATTAAGCTGCATGTTCTGGTATGCTTTTTGCCTACACTTCAAAGCATAATTATTTTGCGTTTTAGGAAAATGTTAAGCCTTATATGTTGGGCTAAAGCATAATTCAGGAGCTCCAACGTACTAATCAAAAATGGTGTCCTATCGTCTGCACGTAACAGAAACTGATAGACGCTGGTTATGGCGCCAAACACTTGATTGAATTCTGGGCCGAGTCCATTTAGATTGCCATCGACAAGCTAAGAAGAAGAATAAAACATGGATTTACAATCAAAGTCAAAAGCTCCATCTACATAAACTTCCAAAGCTTTAAAGCTCCCATTTTTCAGCTCATCCATAGACAATCTAACGGAACTATCCCATATTTTTCTATAAACATAATAGTCTATCATAGAAGTCCGCAGTGACCATAAATTGAGTCAAGAGTGATTTCAACTGGACGTTCGTAATCTTCGCAGTAAACTGTTCTCACCGACATTAAAAATAAACTTTATGAGCGAGCTTAAATAGACTTTGCAGTTTTATTGCTTTGAAATTAAATTTCTTTTAATGCATCTTTGAAATTGAAAATTAAATGTTGAGTCATCCCGGTTTTCATCTTGCAATGTTGCAATTTCCTTTTCAGTAAATTCGAATTTAATTTATTTAACTTTTCTTAATTTACTTAGTTACTAAATAAATTAGGATAACGATTTGGCTATTTTTTGCATGTTATTCACATAAAGGTATTTTTTATATTACATTGTTTGTATACAATAACAGTAATATAATAAGTATAATGATAACAGTAATTATAATTACCAATATGACTTTCGCTATGTCAGACAATAAAATAAAGAAAATGTATTAAAAATGATAAAATAGCAATACCAAATATCTGGAACAGACTGAATTTATTACGTATTTCGTTTCTTTCGAATAGGTACTTTATCTACTTGTAACTTTAAAGTTTTGTGGAAATCTCAACCAAGCTATTTTATTGGGAGTAAAAGTAATATTATGTAATGTACCTAATCACTAAAGGCTAATGCTGTAATGTAAACGTAAAAATTGAAAATAGGTAATTTGTTTTCCGAGAAAATGCCATAACTTTGGGACCGATAAACAAACGGAGCATTTTGGATTTTATGAGCAAACAAGATAACACATAAATTTTCGAAAGATTTGGAACAATTTCAAAGTCGTGTTCCAGTACTTTTTTCGAGAGCTTTGAATATGGCTGAAGGGAGTAACAATATAATTTATGTACCTACATGTTTCACAAGAAAACGCTCGAATTTTTATTATGCTCCTGAACATGGTCAGCGCCCTAATTCGCACTTAATGATTTGTGAAATGAAATGACTTTGAAACCACGTTAAATCTAATCACGACATCTACTAATAACGTATTCTCCATGACGTGGTTTGAACTGGCAAAATATTAAATACCACGCTTCACAACCGTACGTGGTTTGCACGCGGAAAGATTATGCGGGGAATAATAATATATACAGTTTCCCGGCCTAGGCCGCAACCCGTTATCAAAAACGTTCAAAATCTAGTCGCAATCACAGCGACAAACAATGTCAAAAACTTCAAAAATTGAGGGAAATTGAGAGGTATTTTTGACAGATTGAGACTGAAATTAGAACATGAACGTTCTTAAAACTGTTATTTGAAATTCTTGGCTATCCGTCTAATTCTTGACTAAGTAGTCACTATTTGTACCCTTAAACCTGACATTAACATTGGAAGTCACGAGCATAACCCTGTAACCGTGGGCATTTTCAAAGGCTGATTGCAGCGTCAATATTTAACTCCTAGCCTGCCGACTTCGGCCATGGTCTCGAGTGTGTTCTCGCGGGTACAAGTGACCTTTCCCTTCCCTCTTCATGTTTCATTCAGTGTTTAAAATCCCTTCAGATAGGTAGGCATCGATTTATCGACATTACTTTTTAGGCAAATTACCTTATACCTACCTACATGACTCTGGCCAAAAGGTAATAGGTGAGGTTAGAATTGGACACTTACCGGCTGTCGCTGAAAACCAGCGCTGGGGCTCTGTCTTGCCTATGCAAGACAGAGCCCCAGCGCAGCGCTATGGTCGCAGCATAATGCTGAGCGATAGCCGGTATTATCTTTTTAGTATACCTATTCTTTTTTTGTGTCATGTTCACCGCAAATAAACGTTTTTCTCATTTTCTTTACTTAGCCCAGGTCCGCAAAGGAGATTTTTGAACGCGACCTTTTTCTTTATCGCGCACTTTATTTTCCATTGAGAATACATATCGTCAAAGTCGCGGGAAACACCTGGATGAGGTGTGATTCCGGGCTGAAATGAAGGTGATGATGATGAGAATCCAACAGAAAACATCACAGCGCGTCGAAAAAAAAATACACAGTTGGATTTAAAACTTTCAGCGCTAAGCAAGAGCGTTGAAAATCCAGTGCGCGACAAGAAATCGCCCGTAGCCGATAGTGGGCAATCCTATCGCTATTTATCAGGTACGGAATTTCTCGAAGAAAACGAAAGATTTTATATTGGTCAGATTTTATAAATAACGTAACATAACATCACGCCTTGTTTCAGGGATGGGCAAAGTTGTACTTACTCGTATATAGTACACCCACATTTCGCCAGTTATGTTTATCCGTAAGTCCCAAGTAATAGGGAGCGAGCCTATTACCATCAACCAGGCACAAATCCAGACTTCAGGCTGCTACTGAGATTCCAGATGTAAAACCCATTAAAAAAAATATAAATACCTAATTAAATTCTCTTTCTTTTTTTATAGTAAATCATGATTCAGTGTTCCATAATTAACTTTGTACAGAAAGTTTAAATTAATTTAAAACAATCACGTAACGACTTTAGGAAGTTTGTTAAACGTTTAATCTTTATCAGTTTTAAACATTTATTTTTTGTTCAGTCTTTGGAAGAATGTTTTCAGCAAAAAAGATTAGGTATGGAGTTATGGACAACGAAGAGGTTTAACGAAGTTTAGTAAAATTATCTAGTACCTATAATGTTTTACAAGTTACAGTATTATTTAATATAATATATGATATTTTATAACATATTATATAACACATTTTATAAACACACTAGTACCTATAATATATTATATAACACATTTTATAAACACACTAGTACCTATAATATTTTATAACATAACATCACGCCTGCATTTCCCGAAGGGTTAGTTAAGTAAGGGTTAGGTAACTTAGTTAGTTTATTATTTTATAGTGTAACATTATTCCTCGTTCGGCTACCCAGTATACCTGCCCATAATTACAACGTCGTTAGGAAAACTTCCGACATTTCTCAAGTTTTTAATTGGTGAGCGATGTCGTTTCAGCATTATTAGGTCAAACTTGACTTTCCAAAGCATTCTTGGTAGAATAACTTATACGTAGTACCTAAATTGTAGTTTTCCCCTATTTATAAAGTCACGATACAGTTTCTTAAAGCATGAATGGAGCGTAGGGATTTTCAAAAATATTCCACGTGTGGTCACACTGTTCGTTTATTCCCGATTTCGTTTTCAGATTAAATTGTATCGAGATGAATTTCCTGATCCCCGAGCAATTTATAAGGAATGTATTTGTGTTAATTAAAGTTAATACTATTGTTAAGAACTTTCAGGGCAAAGGTGACCGACCATTGAACCTCTTTCAATACCCCCACTAAGCTTTGAAGCACATGTTAGTTAATTCATTTTGACAAAATTGTAATATTAGAATATCGTTTGTTGGCTAATGGCATCTGTCACATTTACGAAGCTTGAGATCAACCTAGAAGTACATAAACACGTTTCACAGCTGGTCGTGTCTGAAAATTACTATTTCTAAAAGATCAGAATCGTTGGTACCATTGTGTTCCGAAGTTCCAGTCCATAAGACAAAGTGGAAAGGCGAAGATATCTGTAGTGTGTACGTCTTTAATTAAAACTTTGTCAGAACAGTCGATAGGGATGTTTGGTACATTGTTAGGTACTATTGTTTTACGAGTTTATGTATTTCAGGTACACTGGTACATATTTATTAGGAGTCGTTTATGGTTCAATGAGTTCGTTGAACCTTGTTTCTAGTCTTAGGATTATTTTGTTCGTTTAGTTGCAGCTTAGTTGTTAGGCACAGACGACTAAGCTGGATGTAGGTATTGATTGAAAGACGATATGGCTAGAAAGTGTATACAGATACTTATGATGGCTAAATGAAATCTATGGAGGAAGATTATGTTCAGCCGACCCGGAATAATTTGGTATAAGGGATCTTCTTCTTAGCGTGTCGATGGCAATCTAAGTCAGCCTGCATCCTAATAATCAAAATCGTTTTGGAGGATATAACTAACCCATTGCTTCTTGTGATCGAAAAATATGTCTGCACAACAACTTAAATAACTCAATGAACGTTGTTGAACTATCCAAATTGAAAGCCATTGCTACTGTTAGTGTGTTACGCAATTATCACACTGAATTTGGCTATGAGTTTGGCACCTTCGGTAGCATCCGTCACTCCATGGTATATGGGATGATGAGGAGGTAAGATTTGGTTAAGATTTTTTGGATATAAGAGTATACCCAACCAATCATAGCACTCGATTACATCAAAAAGAAATGGAATACTTTCACGTAATCTGGTGTAAATCAAAGTAGACGAAAGTGTGAGATTGCAACAAAGTTCACTATTTATATGTAACGGCGAGTGAAAGCGTCGGCGGTGAAAAATGCGATGAAATCCTGAACAGAAGTTCTGCATCCTTGGCACTAACAGACTTTTCTGCTTCGAAATTTATTTAGTTCGCTGCACCAACTTTCTATTGCTGGCAATCCTATTTGTTTTAGAGAACGACTTGAATTTTGTCTGAAGACGACGTCGAATTAAAAAGTACATAATATGACTTTGTCGTTTCCAATAAGAACTTGCTAAAATTATGAGGGTGTCATGTTCATTAAGTGATCAAACACTCATTAATAAATATAAAAAAAGAGACTTGCTTTATGTATTCTGCTTGGATGTTAATCGTTTTTATTTTTAAGGCTTACAATTATACTTGTATACCTGACGGCAGTGAACGAAAATTACCGGGCTCTAAATGAAAACAGCCCGTAACTAAAGCTACAATTTTCTAAAAGAGTGGCCGTCATAAGGCCGTCATGATAATCTGTCATTTTCACCAATATTTGACATAATAAAGGTGTTAAAAAACGCTGTGTATTTTGATAGCCGTTATTGTGTGACCGTTCACCGCTTTCATCGGAAACCAAAGTAGTTCTTCTATATTGGCAATAAAACAACAAATATTTATATAGTAACAACTTTATATTCAACGACACAATCGATTATCGTCTTCACGAAGCTTTTATTAGCGATGTCTATAAGATAATTAAATACATCTTTACATAAACTTTATTGCACTTGCAGTAGCAGAATGTCATTTTAATTGTACCATTACTCGGATGCAAGTAGGTAGTACACGATGATGAATAAATTACTAAATTACGTAACGTCACCAAGTAAAACATCGTTCATACTACATATCGTAAACAGTATTTTTAAATGCACATAATAATACAAAAACATGTCACTTAGAATCTTTTAAGTTATTATGCTGTTAACGATTTGTGTCGTTTGTAGAAATGTTTTTGTTAAGGCCTTGTCGTGAGTGGGCTATCCCCTTTCATTCTGTGAATAATTCTACTTGTAAGGATGACACTATTCTTCGGATAAGAGTAATCTTTTTAACGTTCTTTAATATTACTGTAATGCGTTGTGATTATCGCATTTAGTAGAATTGTATTCCAGCAGGCATTACGAGAATTCTATTCCAGCACACTCTGCTAAAATATAATTTTACTAAGCACGATAATCACAACCCATTACAGAAATATTAAAGAACGGTAAAAAATACTCTTATCCAAAGAATAACAATATTAGAACAATTTTATGATTTTTTTATTTTTTTAATAATTAGTTGCGTTGCTGTTAAATCTTATTACTGTCCTTTTAAAGTATCTGTTGTTACCTACTTAGATGTATAATAAGATTGTTGATCAGTACCAAATATTTAAGACGAGCGCTAATCCTGCCGACTAACTGTCACGCAGTTTGGCAGATTTATGATATATTTATGTACAGACACCAGCACATCAACCTACCCGAAACTGTCAAATTTTCCCATTCAACTTTGAACCTTATGCATTAGCGATAAAGTTGAAAATCTATCAAAGAAATTTGACAGATTGTAGTAGCCTGATGTGCTGGCGTCTGTACAAGTGTTTGGTCCAAAATAAATTATTTATTTATTTTATTTTATTTTTAAAAGACAGTCCGTGGGATTTCTTGCCCGTTCTTCTCCATAAGAACCCTAATGAACCCTACGCTTTGAAATGTGCAACTAGCTCCATCTGTCTCACTGACTGACCCCTTGACAAATCAAAGTGCCTGTTATTGATTTGGTTGAAATAAATGCTTTTGAGTTTGAGTCTACAAGACAACAAAATATGTAGGTAAGTCTACCAGAATAAACCAAGCTTCGTCACGCGATCATCACAATTCATCTGCGTTCAATATTTCATAATAATGATGACACTGTCAGCTCTTAAACGTAGATGTGCTGATCGCGTTTAGTTTCATTGGTGAAATTTGCCCTAATAAGTATCCACAATGCATTCAGGGATTGGATCCATTTAATTGATATTAGAAAAAAATAAAAGCTTTTCTGTGTTCACTTTGCCCTCAAACAAATGGCTGTTCTAAAACGCTCGTTATTTAATGAATTGTTATTTTTCATTCAATGTTATAACTGGAGATGTAATTATTGTTGAGAAGGGTTTACCAGGCTAATGGATTTCATTCGTAATTATCGTTGAGAGATACCTACAAAATTTGTATCTCTCAATGATAATTATGAATGAAATCCATAAATATAAATATTTAATATTTCAATCGTTCAGATTTGCCCACACAGTACTTATGTCGGGAAAAAGTGTGCACATTGAGCAGAGAGAGCTCACACATTCCGTATATTATTGCGTATCCATGGCGACTGACAATGTGTGTTTCAGAGGTGTCAAAACGAAACGCAACCATATTTTCACGCGATAGGGCGAATCTAATGATTTAAATCTTTGGAGAGATAAATATTTTTTTCTGTAATGACAGAAGCATTGGGCCCGCGTGGTGGATTTTGGTAGGACGCTTCTTCTCACAGAGAGGAAGGAGGCCTGTGTCCCAGCAGTGGGAACAATATAGGCTGCTGGCTGGTTATGTTATGCTATGCAGTAGACAAAATAATAGATTTTCATTTTGTCAATAACGTATGATTATGTCGAGTGATTTTTCCTTACGCATGGCTTTAGAAAGTGAATTTTAATGTGTTTTATTTTACTTTTAAGTTATAAACCACACGTTAAATACGTGTATTTGTTTTGCGGTTAAGCTTGTGAGTTGTGCTAGATGCAGTGGTATATAATATTTGTCCGTTATGTAAGTGCCTGTTTAAATAACTTGTAATAAAGGGCTAAGGAAGGAACACGGATGGGTTTTAGTCAGTAAGAGTCTGACACTCCCTTCCGCTCCACCCAGAGCGGGAGGGGTCATTGGATGATTTCCCATCCTTAAAAAAAAAAAAAAAAAAAAAAAAAAAAAAGGCTGTAGGTATATGTCAGAAATATTGTATTCGAATAGGTAGGGTATGGTTTGTCTTTACCATTTCCTGCATGTCTCCTTTAAATCAGACTTCAGTTCTTAAGTTTTGATTTTCTTTTATTTTTTGTTCAAACAATCATAGCAAGGTAATGTTATCTAAATTACTGTGATCAACAGGGAAGCCAACCAGCTGCTTGTGGTAAACGTAATTAAATAAACAAAATATGTCACCTATTAAATATTAATACATGTGTTCATACGTCATAGGATTTTAATCAGCTTATGAGTTGGTAAACAGAGTTCTTAATTATATCATTATACACCTACTTATTGAACCTGTTTACAAGAACAAGCTGCTAATAGTTATTTATTGGCATTTCGATGTAGCCATTACGGAGCAACTGAAGTACAATACGGCAGATGAATCAAGGCCGGTCCAAACTTTGGTCGGTCGGCGCACACGGAACTGACAGCAACGCTACTTTTTCGTAAAATTTTGCCTTAATCATCAACTGGCTGGCCGGCCACTTTTTTGTCGCCGTGTGTGCACTTGCATTGCAACCAATAGACGGGCGACAGTTGCGTGTCCGGCTCGTGGGCGCCCTCCCTTTAGGAACCAAATGGTGACATGCGGCGAGTGTGAGTCAGGGAACATGCGCGGAAGATCGGAGAGCCTATGTTCAGAGCGGCCATGATTCAACGTCCGTATTGTAGACGATACTTCTATCTTCTAATTGAGAAGACTGTCAACTGTCATCGAAAAGATGACTTCTGCGGGGTAATTGCGTAACGCACTGTCAGCAGCAATGGCTTTCATTTTGATAGTTCAACAACATTCATTGCGTTATTTACATTGTTGAGTAGACAATTTTTTCGAACTTAAGAAGCAATGAATTAGCAATATCTTTCAAATGATTGATGACTTCAGCTATTGTTTTACGAAATAAGGGTGCAGTTTAAAATTGAGACCAGCTTTGTAAAGCGTTGATTGAGAGTAGCAGCACAGAATTGAAGTCACCTTAACAGCCGGGTAATTGCGTAAGGGCGGTTTCGCACTACGTCCGATCCGAATCCGATTCGAATCCGAGAAATGACGGTCCGATGTTACCATAGTCCTATTTGTATGAGGGGTTGCGCACTAGATCCGAACTCTAACCGTCAGAATTTAGAACATTCCCAATTCGGATTGAAGTCGGATCTTTAATTCGGATTCTGATCGGATGTAGTGCGAAACCGCTCTGACACACTATCAGTAGCAATGGGTTTAATTTTGACAGTTCAACAACATACATTGCGTTATTTATGTTGTTGAGCAGACACATTTTTCGATCTTATGAAGCAATGGTTTAGCGATATGCATCAAAATGATTCAGATTGAGATTGATAATGGGCCTAGATAATTGGCCATTGCTTTCAAAGCGATACTCTGAAATCACGATAAAAAATCATCTGCTGTTTAATACAAAAGTTCAATAGATACCTACTAGACCAAAATGTATGAAACAGCAAATTTTTTTTTCGTGATTTCAGACTTGGTCCCATAATGAAAGTTGTTCATATTCATGGGTAAACAGCCTATAAAATATTTATTTTATAATTTCGAGACAGTAAAAAAATCATCCAGTATATTTTTTTGTGTTAATTTTGCCATACCATTGTACAAGATTATTAGGTAGGTATAACCTTGCAAACTAACAATCGTACAGTCATAAGCACTAAATGTATACACTTAGCAAAATTAAAAAGCGATGTTCTCGTAGAATAAGATAAGACCTACTTATTTCATAAAATAGTATGGGTTTCAACACCATTAAACACTACACTATGTTTGTAACACCTTAAAATTTTAATTACAATGTATACAGTAGGGGAAAATCTCTTTTAACAGTTGCTAAGTGTATACATACCTACCTATTAGTGCTTGTGACTACTCTTCATTGACTTGTTTTAGTTTACACATCACAAAATATCATCAAATTGCCTAATAAAAGCATAAACAAAAGTAAAAGAAACATAGATAAAATTGGATAAGAAAGATTTCAAAACAGAAGAAGAACTAAAAGGGGATATAGGAGGGGGGGGGGGGGGTGGAGGGGGGACTCAGGGATCACACCGGAATAAATCTCGTTAACAAAATTAGATGCAATTCCAAATTCAATTATATTAGTTTGAGTCAGCATTGCTCAGCGGTCCGGTCCCACACACGAGCACTGAGCAATGCATGAACCGAGTAGGTACGGTGCACACGATATTGAACCACAAGGATTGTATAATGTTACACATTTGCCTGCTGGCTGTATTCGCTAGCTGGATAGTAACTAACTGGCTACGGTTTTTGTACCCTATACTGTAGTAGGATATGAAGATAAGGTCTGAAAATGTACATTCATGTTGCTGTTTTGCTACTGGAAACATAATTATGGCTGTTTGTCCATGATTCTACATAACAGTATCGTGTTCTAAACTCAAATCACGTAATTGGTTGAGTCGTGTACGGACTCGAACCGATATTGAAATACTTTAGTGCTGTGACAATCTGGCATCAAATTTTTTTTTGTGCAAAACGAATGACTTCTTTATTCTCGTTTTTTTTGTTCTTTTCTTTTCATGGTGTTTGAAAGTAGATCGTATCTTGAAAATTAGAGTAAAGAGAATGTTAGCTTTTTAATAGTTTTTATCTTCTTCTTCGTGTCGGTGGTGCGACTTTTCTCGGATTATGTTGACCCAAAACTGCGTCGTCGCTGGCAGCGCTAGCGCAGAGGTGACTTTGACTGCAAGTTCCCAAAACTTGCATAGTCCTTACAATACCTACACATCTTTGTTTAAATTTTTTTCTCGATGATATAAGCACTTCTTTGAATGTCACTGTCACTAATTGATATTGAAGGAGACAAAAATGCATATTTGCTATTGAAAGTCACTAGACATTTGATACATGTTTTTTTATTATATTGTAGATATACCTATATTGTAAAGCCATATGAATAAATAACTGAATATAATTTTTAATAAATACTGAGCAAAGCAGGTGGGAACTTACACACGCGATAAGAACCGGTGTCACGTTTATTGATGTAGTTTCAAGTATAATTTATATAAAATGAAAATTGCTTAATTAGCAAGCAATCAAATCATGTGCATGACGCAGTGCCCTATGACTGTGACGTCAGCATTCGATACTTTTAATCAATCTGCGTTCGCGCACGTGCAACATAATATAAAGATCGATGTCTATGTTTACCTATGCATTAGGCATGCATAGCTTCACGCTCATTTTCTCAGTAGTACCTCTTGAATCCACGTGCACTGTGAGTCGCTGAGCAAGAATGTAAATGTGCGTAAAGACTGACAAACTTATATTTCTCCATGGAGTTTAAACTTGCGTAACACTATCAGTAGTAATGGGCTTCATTTTGACAGCTCAACAACATTCATTGCTTTGTTAACGTTGTTGAACAGGCACATTTTTCGAACATATGAAGCAATGGATTAGCAATATTCTTCAAAATGATTCAGATCATTCAGATTGAGACTGATAGTGTGTTACACAATGGGTGCTTGTGTGAACTAGCACTGTTTACACACTACTTCTTTTTACGTACGTTTCGTGCATAAACTATAAAGGGTGGCAGGTATATAGACGATCAAACTGTTACCATGGTTTTAGTACGACTTACATGATTCTGAAGTCCGCACCCTCTGCGTTAAAATTTTTCGTCGGTTATTAAAAAAATTATTAGGTGTTACATTTTGAGTTATGACTGACCGCGCAGGTATTGCACTTTTCTATTGAACAGCAATTTTTTTTTGATAAACGACGAAAAATTGGTTTTATGTAAATAACGCTAGGGGTTTTAGAATCATGAGCTGAATTCATGGTTAAAATACTCCAGGGTGTGCGCATGACCTGCGTTTGGTTATCGCCACTTTGATTTCTACATATATCATTTAACATGGCAGAAGAATACAACCTTTAAGCAAGGCAGACGGGTACGAGTTAAGTAGTTATAGCATTTAAATCTCAAAATCGTAATCAAAACTCACTTTGTATACCTATAGAGGTATGAGAAACAGGGAGTAAAGTTCACTTATCCTCCATAGAAAAAGGAGGATCCTCCGACCAGACGGTGGGCTACAGCCCGACGATTATTTTAGCGACTTTGTTTAATATTATGTATTCTAGTTGCGCGGTAAACTCTGCTGGCGCTATGCAGAATTGTGCGTGACGTCAGTGTGAAGCGTGTTCGAATGTGGCGACATAGTTGATAAACTAAGATCATTTGCCGTGTAAATGTACCCTAAGTCTAGCTTTCTCATTATCCACAATTGAAAAAAGCTTTACAAAATCATTAAGGGGAACAGCCAGAAAAGAACGATTACGAAATTATTCTTCTAGGATAGAAAGAATACCTACCTATAGTATTATTCTGATATTGAAAAGGATTAGCTTGGTCGCCAGCTTGTTAGGAGCATGTGACCTTTCTTTTATTCATGAGTAGAAGTTTCTGATTTTATGTATTACGCTTGTTACAGGAGTCTGCAATCCTTGGGGAGGAAAACGTTACATACGAGATGGTTTCTTTGTAAGAAGCTGTACAGCAAAACAAATAATGTGGTAAAGTGATATATTATACCTAATTGAGTTCCAAGAGGTTTCCTGCAACGGAACTGGCCACGAAACACCTTCCTGTCACATGTGAATTTTTCATATGGATGTCGATAACTGTTCTGCTATCGTCAATTGGTCTATATAACGTAGTTATTGTGGGTCAAGTTTTTTCTTTAACATTGTATCGATTAAAACTCTTAATACATGCATAGAAGCATTTAAAAACACCGTTTACAACGAAAAAGGGCTTTCTACTGAAGCCATGGACATTTGTTTGTTAACTATAAATGCCCATGGTTTTAGTAGGAAGCCTGGCCAGACTTTGATGAAGATTATGGAATTGCTTTTTGTTTTAATTCAAAGCATTTCCTGTTTATACTCTTCCTGCCAACCCCATCACTTAGATACAGATAATAACCGTTCAAAGATGAATATCCAGTGTTTACCCACCACTGTTTGTCTCTGGCGTTTTAATCAAATATTCATCAATGTGGCACAAGATGTAGAATCGAACTCCGGATATTAATAGTTCCATTCCATAGCAATCACCCAGCCCAGTGATCTGTCCGTATGTCATGTGAGGAAACGTCCAGTAAATATCATGTTTATTTACATACAGAAGTCGTAACTTATGTATCGATGGCGGATTATGGATACTGGAATTATTTTATTTTAAAAGCACTCGTTACGTAGAATGCACTGAGTATTTCCTTATATCCTTAATGTTCTACAGATTACTAGGGATGATAGTTTACGAAAATAAATTTCGCACGCACCATCGGGATGACGACGAGGACGAAAATTAGATTAGACTTGAACACGTAGTTAGATAAAAAAGGAGGCTGGACTGGGATAGACTGGATGCGGAAGGCGGAGGACATGGTGTGGCGGCGCAGCCTGCGAGAGGCCTATTTCAGCAGTGGACTGCGATAGGCTGAGTTTATCGTAACACGGCATTTCATCTACTCTCAAAACGGTGAAGGAAAACATTGTGAGGAAACCGGCGCATGTTCTAGAACTAAATAGTCGCGAATCATATTTTGATCAACATCTCGTACAACTTGACACTGACCTGAAAATTGCAAAAAACGTAAGAAAAATTGAATTTCGCGGGCTACAACCAAACTACTGATTGAGCAAGAACAGTTAGTAACTAGTTACATAAGTTAACAATATACATAGGTAAGGTATACAGCACGGCTTATGATAAAGTTTCTTGGTCCCTTGGTACGCGACCCATAAGGGCATAATGTAACAAGGAAGTAATCAGTGAAGTTTCCGATAAACTTTGATAACGTTTTATGTTCTCCTGTGACTTCCAGCTTAGATAAGTATTGAAGGAACTCCAGGATTTTCTTGACTTACAGAACCTTTCTCAGAAGAATCCCAATAAAAAATGAGTTAGCATACGTCAGCTGTCGTTGAACACTCTGCTGTCTCACCTGGGGTCTTAGCATTATTTTGAGCGATGGCCGTTTTATTGATATATTTTTTTTTTTTATGAAGGCGTACCGACTAACACACCAATGACATAAAGCATGTAATATTGAAAAACTAGCTAATAACAACAAACATTTTGCATGGATGTGATGCATATTCTCCCCCAACAATTTTTTTTTGTGTCATGTTTGCCGCAAATAAACGTATTGTCATTCTTATTTTTAGTATGTAGGTAATCATCTCTATTTTGATTTGAGGATTAGTCAATGATACTAGCAAGAGCACCGAATCACAATCGTAATGAATGATTTCCGTCGGTTTGCACCAGTTCTACAAACAATGACTAACCACACATTATTCGATTGATTCTAATTGTCTTGCAAACATACCTACACACATATCACAGTCTGAGTTTCAAGTTCTTAGGATTCCTCCCACACTTTCTTAGACAGATTGCGCCTAGCCGTGAAAAGGCATTATAAACGCTGAGGCATGACAATTTTCCAGATTTCCCTGTGTTACGGTTGCATAACATGTAAGTATAGCGGGCTCCGTGCTTTAATATTTTAAGCTCCCGTATAATGAGAACAAACGCATTATATGTATTGTACAGTATAATATTCTTTCGTTTTCAAGAGAAAACCGGAATAAATCGTCTGTTGTAACGTAGCTACAGGCGAGTCATAGAGCTTTGTACCGCTACTGTGTGCTCATTGTCCGTGCTTCTCATACGGCTAATGTTTATAAAACATTACCCGCGATACGGTTCGCATAGGAAACAATAATATCGATAAGCAATTTCTTCATTTCCTAGTAGCGCCATTTGTTATTGCGTTTGCCCTTGATTTGAGTTCTGTAGCAACCCGATAGTATGTTGTTTTATTCCTACCTACTTGCATGGACACGCTTGAAAACAAAAGACAATATCATGAAAACAAAGGGCGAAATCGGGCCTGTGAAGACTAATGTCCATTCTATTTTACCTCTAACAGCAGCAACCCAATATCAACCTTACCATAACGAAAATAAAGATCACTGTGATTTTGATAGTGATGTAAAATCGAAGGTAAAATTATGTGGAAGGATGTACTCGTAACATTGAATGAAGCAACAAATATAACAAAGCCTCCCTAGATTTTGTGTGCAGCATTAACACTACGTACAACGTACGCTATTTCCTCAGGGAGCCAAATTACGAGAATTAGTACAAAATTCATAAAGTTATGTTTAAATTACTCCCATATTTTTTATCTAACTAATTTAGTCTGTGTATTCAGCCAGCAATAAAATAACAAACAGAGGATCTCGCGCAGGGAGCCATATTTTTGTCTGAAACAGACATGAGTTTCAGTTTTTATACGAATCGTCCGTGTTTTCAGACTCGTTAAACAATCTGATGAAAAATCAATAGGTATTTACTTTGCTCCATTTAAAAGGCTGTATGGATTTTTTATGTGTTAAAAAAAGCGCTTTTGCAGAATTTCTGACATCTAATAACTCTGCACGATATGACTTTTAAATGGTTGCAAGTAACTAATAAATTGCGCTTCATTGTTAGACTCACACATCTTAATACTACAGTAGTTGGACTATAAAAGAGACGATTTAACTCTAGGAAATGAGGACGCCATCTAGTTTTAAAATCATGACTAAAAATTGACTTGTTAAAGTGTCTTAGAAGATCTACTTACAGAAATAAACATTTCAAATAATATAGACAGAAAAAAAATCTTTGTACTTAGGTATTCTTCACTTGAACTTATACTCCTAATTAATGTATCAATAGATACTTATGACGTATCAGTGTAATTTCTTCATTGCTCTTCGCTATTCTCATTCGTACCGCGGTCATGTGCCTGAGTGAGCAATTTCACAAAGTACACGATATTGAGTTAATTATGTGTACTAAGTTTATGTTCGTATTTTACGATCCATTTGCTCAAAGAACTAAATTAACTAAATTACTTTGAACTACTTTCCAATCTACAATATTATTATGTGTAGGTATATTACAGACCTAATCCATCATACTTATGTTTAAAGCTTATGTAAAGACTCAGTGAGTCCAGCCAATCCCTGACGTTTGACTGACAATTCCAATGTCGATCTATCGGAACTATATTCGACAGTAAGCACCCTGATTGTGATTGATCTCGTGTTACACAATTAGGGCGGTGGTACAGTTCCTTGTATTATAATTTATAACATGTCTAAGGGTTATTGCCGGTAGGTAATTGGCCTGGCCTTATAGGTATCAATGATCGCCTCAGGTGTCGCATGAAGGTGCCTGAGCAATCATGTGCAAATGGCACCCAGAGGCGGCACTGGAGCGCTATTGTACGTACGGTTTAGTTGTAGCCAGAGCTAACCAGGTGCGATCCAATTTGTGGTTTAGGTATAGGACATCCACGATCGACGATTTTTAATACTTTGTACCTACTGAGTATAGTCATTTTATTCTAAAGTCCGGACGTCGAGAGAATGCGTTCCTGACAGTTTTCAGTGCGACAATTCTAGTAGCTAATAAGTAGTAGTTATCGTTTGTATGGAACTGACAGGTGTCAGTAACGCTTTCTCTCGATGGCCGGACTGTAGGTACATCGTCTTCACATAATTATATTAATGTGTAAAGAATATCGTAAAACATTTTAAAAGAGTAGGAGTTTCTTGCCCACTCCTCTCCATAGGAAACTACCTTTTGGAAGGGGAGCATAGAATCAATTCTAGTTTTCTCGTAAATTTTGACGTCAAAAAAGTGCCTTTTAATGGCCTACTTGAAATAAATAATATGACTTTGACATAAAACCATTATTAATAAGTCATTGCAATGTGACTCTTATCTCGGTAAAGTAAGGTAAAAATTAGAATGGCTGCCGAGAGTTTTATCAAACTCACGGAAATAGATAATTGTAATTTATACTTTATAACAATGAGATACATTGCAATAACTTATTTATGGTTTTACTTCTATCGTGAATGACCTACCTCAATTACAGCCCGACTCGACCAGGGCCTTAATTTACTACGTTTCCTTACTTCGAAACCGAGTCAATTCCTTAGCAAATGCCGCCAATCTCGAGTTCATTTCGGCCGGTTTCGTTCATTGTGTCTTAAAGAATAAGGCTCCAGATGCGATCCAATTTGTAGCTAAACGATCCCTCTAACGGTATAGCTATTGGGACAACGCAATAGGAAGCCATGTTTACATGCCGTTTGAAGACTTGAAGAATTGGTTCAATAATACTGCTTTTAATGTACGTTAATTCCGATTAGTTGAACTTTGGTTTCCAATGTTTAAATTCAATAAGGTACTGTCCCCTGATTTGTCGGTGAGCAGTGGTGACTTACGCATTGTAGGTTGTAGGTGTAAATTATTTCATCACCACTGTTCTCAAAACGGCGAAGGAAAACATCGTGAGGAAACCGGCATGTTCTGGAACCAAAAAATTCGAAGACCTGTCACATCTACCAACCCGCGTGGTGGGTTACAGCCACGGAGTTCCGTGGTTACAGCCCATTGCATGCACTCCCTCTCACCAAGAGAGAAAATTATAGGCGGATTATGTACTGTCGTTTGAATGGATTTTAATTAATTTGAATACAGAATAAAATGGGAATCTATCCTGGATTGGCACTAAATTTTTTAATTAATTTGAATACAGAATAAAATGGGAATCTATCCTGGATTGGCACTAAATTTTTTAATTAATTTGAATACAGAATAAAATGGGAATCTATCCTGGATTGGCACTAAATTTTTTAATTAATTTGAATACAGAATAAAATGGGAATCTATCCTGGATTGGCACTAAATTTTTTAATTAATTTGAATACAGAATAAAATGGGAATCTATCCTGGATTGGCACTAAATTTTTTAATTAATTTGAATACAGAATAAAATGGGAATCTATCCTGGATTGGCACTAAATTTTTTAATTAATTTGAATACAGAATAAAATGGGAATCTATCCTGGATTGGCACTAAATTTTTTAATTAATTTGAATACAGAATAAAATGGGAATCTATCCTGGATTGGCACTAAATTTTTTAATTAATTTGAATACAGAATAAAATGGGAATCTATCCTGGATTGGCACAAAATTTTTCCTGGTCAAGTCAGTAGGTAGACAAGTAAAATCATGGAAACTACAGCTTGCTATTTTTATACGTTTTCAGCAAAGGCATGGCATGTCAATGAACTTCGTTTAAGAGAAAAGTTTCAAGAAAGTATCGGAAAGAAAGTTTAAACCTTTTTGTAATTTTTCTTTTACTTCTTAAAGTATTCCTACTATTTGTTGGAAAGCTTCACAAGTTCACACATCTTAAAGTTCGGGTTATATTTTAACTTAAGTACTTAAAGTTAAAGTACTTACAAGCGTGGGAGTTTCTTTTCAGTTTCAAGTGGCTGCTACCCAATGAATTCTTTGAGTACAAATTTTTGTGAGTGGCTCTGCTTTGCATTCGAGTAGAGTTTAACAAGAACATTTTGTTTAAATTATTTATTTAAATCAACTGACTCACTGTGTCTTTAAATACCCCTGTAAATCTCACAACGATAGGCAAAAGTGTGAACCACAACCTTTTTTGTAATTATGTTTATGTCGCTTGTAATAAGGTCTGAGAGCAGAGCCTGTTAATCTTAGACTCCAGGCTGCTATGGAAAAATTACCAATGGAAAAACCGTATAGTATAACACTTTGCCTGATCAGGAAACCAAACTCCATGCGAAACAGTTGGTTTTGCGACTCATATAACAACGAGGCAGTTTAATTTCCTTATATTTTTTTTTGCTTTAAACAGCCACTAATAGGTGCTATTCAAATAATCTACGCCTCTTATATGCGTGGCCTATAATTTATGAACCCTTGACATTGGAGCCGAGATTTGCTCACCCTAACCGGTTGTATCTTCTTTCAATGAGATCGTTTCCGCGCAGCATACAAGCCTGAGACAGAATACAGAACTATGCAGAAGGCGCACACGATCATATATGCCTACATAATTTATTATGTTCCTCATGCCGCATACGGTGTTCAAAAATAAAACAAACGTCGGGGCGTCTGGCTTAATTTCCACCCTCACAATAAATTTGCCATTTTTAGGGAAAAACGTTTTCTACTTTCCTCCTTTCTATCACTCTTATAAATGATGTATTTATTTGTGTACAATTTAAAAAAAAATCTTTGCAAATGCGGACTTAATGCTTTAGGCTAAGTTCACCTTAAGGCGACGCAGACATAGACGTAGTAAAACGGACGAAAATTTTAGTACAAGAGTTACGCAATCAGGGAAACAGAATTTTTTTTCGAACATGAAGCAATGGTTTAGCAATATCTTTATTGCTAATCCATTGCTTCATGTTCGAAAAAATTGTCTGCTCAACAACATAAATAACGCAGTGAATGCTGTTGAACTGTTAAAATCATAGAAATGTATGGTCAAAGTGAAAGCCATTGCTACTGTTATTGTGTTATGCAATTACCGCTGGTGCCTCACTGGCACTCACGTTTGCGGCTTCTAGTTTTTTCCGTATTCTGGTTGGTGTACGTTGGATACAGTCGTTCTCGTGTGTTGTCCGGTCATTATGCGAAGCGCACGCCGCCATTGTTCTGCCAATAGCTTTTGATGAACATTGTTACATTGTTGATTTTATTAATGGCGCTGAACGCTGAACTGATTGTACTCGCTAGTCTTCTTTGGTATTTTATTTGTACTGAAATGGATTGTAGATTTTTTTACGTCTTTTTTATGCGGGTGCAGTTGAACGTTGAGGTAGGAATAAATGCTTCATCTTTGTTTGTTGTTGAAAGGATTTTTTTGCAATGTGGGTTGCACATAGCAAGTTTTTCCGTAGAACCCTCCAACAGACATATGGCTGCAGTCAGACATATAGAGATACAACATACAGCTATATGGCTTGTGTTGAGAGTAGTTCTCGTCAATAGTGCAACGGCACCTAAATGCGACACACTTTCAATCACAATCTGAATTTGAAGGATATTGTTAATCCACATGTCAATCTCATATCTTACTTTGATTAAGTTTACTTTGCTATTTTCTCAGTAATTTCGTTTTATTTGCAAACTATTTATTTCAGAAATCAATGATGCTTCATATTTCTGAGACATCACTCAATAACATCGTCTGTTACATTTTCATGCGGCATTTGTTTCTCGTTAGACCGTCATTTGTTTTATTGTTGGCATGTCGACGAAACTACACGGTGATGCAGTAAACGAACCTACACCCAATATAACATCGATTGTGCATGATATGAACGCGCTGATCTCTGGAACGTCCAGTCCGTTTTGAAAAATTCGTTTTGCAGTTGATAGCCTAATTCTTGAGGATTTACCATCACGCTAGGACGCTAAGCGAAAACGAAGTAACAACGCGGACGAAGTCGCGGGCAGAAGCTAGTATTTTATATTGAAGGTTCTTGTAATCTTCTTGGTATATTATTCCGCATTTATTGGCTTTTGGTGTAGTGGTCGCCAGCGAGCACTGCTGAGCATCCTCCTCTTTCCGATTCCCTGGTTTTGCTTAGGTAGTGTCATTAGGATTTTCATCAGGATTGTCACAGTAGCAGTCCGGATTTTGGATTTTTCCCAGTTGATGGCATAAGGCCCTGTTACATGGGACTTGCAAAACGTGGGAAATACACCTCTGCCACCCCTTCAGATAAACAAGCGTGATGTAGTGTAAAGATTGAAAACAACACAGCAGAAACGTATAATTCTGAAGCTGTATCATTGAATTTTATCGAGAGAGAAGTGGGTTATTTGGTGCGAACGAATAAATAGCGGATGCCAAGGTCATCGGTCTGATCTTAACAGTCAGCAAAGGTTGGCTGACAAGTACCCATTCAATGAATTGATGAGGTTGATCTCCAATGAACTGAGTTTAAGAAGACTGGAACATAATATCACGCTTGTATTCTTTAAGCGGCTAAGCAGAGGTATTAAGAAATTTCGTCAGTAAAGTTCCAATAAGTATGGTAGGTATGAGCATTTATAGCCCTTAGCAGCGGGTTGATTGTCTAACACACTGACAGTAGCAATGGTTTTCACTTTGATAGTTCAACAGCATTCACTGCGTTTTTTACGTTGTTGAGCAGACAATTTTTTCTAACTTATGAAGCAATGGTTTAGCTATAAACTTCAAAATGATTGAAATTGTATCTAATTGATAGTGTGTTAGGCAATTAGGGCGCTGGGTACAAATCTAAATTCCATGCTGCTTTTGTGATTTTCCAAAACATTTTGTCCGACCATGGAACCAAACTCCAAATCCATACGCTCAGCAGTTGCGCTTGCGACCACTAGACCAATGAAGCAGTTAAAAAGGCAAAAAAATATTTTAAGAAAGAATAATTTAAAATCCCGAAGACGTCAATCCCTAGTGTCTATAAAATCGATATCAAGTATCGAATCGATGGATCGATTGACGGTATCTAAGCAATCGAGACAGCAACTCAGCCGGAAGCTTTCCGATGTCGGACGGACATCACCGTCCGATAAACGACTAACGTTGGTTTTCACTTTACAGACTAACAACTTACAATATTACATCTAATCGATGGCTAGAAAGCTTATAGGTAAGTACCTTTCTCTTAACCGTCACAAATGTATTTTTTTTATAGATTGCCTTTCTCAGGTCACCCTAGGAGGTTGTACTCTGCTTAACCGGACTAGAAATGTCAATTTAAATTAGGAATTAGGTTATATAGGAACGTCATGTCAGTTGTCAGTGCACTTGCGACCAAAAAAATCGATTCGCTTTTTATCGATAATGCAGCACAGTGAATATATTGCTAGCATAAATACAGTGTCAAAGATATTGTAATGTTTTTTATTTGTAAAATTAATGTTTATCACGCGCGTCAGTACCTACTCGTACCTACAGATCATTTTTTATGCATGATAATGAATATTTAATCTAGTTTCAATAGGTTGTACTGAAATTGTATGATATGATAAACTTTGAAAGAAAAAAATTTTTTTAACCAGTCAGATAATAAACAATTCGGTATATTTATAATTAAGTACTATTTTTTTTTTACAAGCGTTAAAAATCCTGAAGATAAACTTATTTTTACACATACGGTATGATACATTATCTCACCTTATTATGTCTGCTTTAACAGTATAATTACAAAAGAAAACGTATAAAACAGTCCTCAAACAAGTACTGACCACTTGTCTTAGCAGATAGATTTAAATTCTGTTTGCCAGAAGCTCGTTAACGGATTTAATTGCGAAGTTTCCCTAGCATAGTTAACAAGGTTTTCTCCTTTATAGGAATTTGCAATGGCGGCCTAATTACTAGTTCGAATTAGGCCTTTGTGAGTTCAGCTCTAGCAACATTAAATTTTAAGTTCGTGCTGCGTTCACCTGTACCTAAATTGAAATTATACTGCCTACCATGTTCAGGATGACAGCTGAGCAAGGCTCATTGAGTGTCTAATTTATTATTCGGATCAATATTATGCATTTAGGTACGCACGACGATAAACAAGCTATACATTTCCAGTAGGTATAAGCTGACTTCTCATAGTACGAAGATCCTATACAATGCGAGGTCAGGTAGAACTGAAAAATAGTTTTTTATGTCGTCGTGTGTACGTGTATTTAAAAGTTTGATGTAATGATTGGGGCAGGTGGGTGTTTATTTCTGAACGAATGTGTATATTTTATGACATTTAGGTTTTTCAGTCGCACAAACAGCGCCAGATTTATAGGTAAGATGTTATTGCAGTCGCGTTTTTCTATTGTTTTTAAATTGATATAATTATGTAAATAGGTATGTTAGTAGGTGGTGTTTTCTTGGGTATGTGTGTGTTTATTTTTGTGTAGTGGTGCGCAAGGCTACACATCAAGCTATACATGACTAGTATAAGCTGACTTCTGATTGTACGAAAAACCTATACAATGCGAGGTCAGGTAAAAATAGAAATGTATAGCTCGTTAATTGTGTCGCCGAGTGTACCTATATGAAGTTTGCCTTCACTAAAGCCAGTAGGTACCTCAAAAATTGAAAAAAATGAAGACTACTTTTAACTGTACATTTCCATTGATGTTTTTAGATAGCTAATTGTATTCACACTCATATCGTGCAGTAGGATCTGTATGTGCATTTCAGTAATGCAGTGATACTGATCTACTAAATAATGCTCTATGAATAGTTACTGAAAAAAGTAGGTAACTTGTTTACCCAATGGTATATTTGTCCTACTATGTTTAATCAGTTTTGACAGCCAAGTAATTGCTCGAAATTAAAAGTCCATTATACTAAGTGTTATATTGAAAAGAAATAAAATTAATTTACTTCCGACTCAATTCAATAATACAGTTATGATGGATTTTATATAAAAACAGCAGAATTTTTGGGCCAAACATTTTTGAAATTTTCGATACGCTAAGTAAATGAAGAATAATTACCTAACTGATGAAACTTTGTCGTGCACACGACATATATCAAGCTATACATTACCAGCTAATTTCAGCAAATTTCTCATTACACGAAAAGCAATGCGAGGTCCGCTTAAACTGGAAATGTATAGCTTGATAATTATGTTGTCGTGTGTACGACAAAGTTTCATCAGTATTTTTTTTATCCAGTCCCTCACAATTAAAGACAACCCATACCCAGTACAGTCAGCAGACAATGAGATAACAGCTCTATATAATTACTCATTCAACACTACTGCTGAACGGTCCGCTGAGCAAACTGATCGGCAGTTAAGTGCTACGTTTACGTTAAAATAACCTATCTGCTTTTGTGATAGGCTTCTATGATCGGCCATGTTGTGGAGTGTTAATTGTGAAAAATAGGATTGAGGATATACCTACCTAAAATAAATTATAATCAGTAGGTAGGAAGGTATGCTGTTTGCTAATAAGTAATTAGGCACCTACATGTTTCATAACCGAGATCTAATAGAGGATTTTTATGAATGATCCTGCTTCTGGGAAGTGAGTTCTATTAGGAGTGATAAATTACATTCTCGGATGTTAAATTACAAAAAAAAAAAAATTGGTTTAAAATGGCGCTGTTGTACCTAGCTAGTTCCTAACACAAGCTAATAATACAAGGCGTGAATGAGGTGGTTTTATTTTATTTTTGCGTGAATGACGCGTTGTCATGTGTTCCTAAATACTCCGAATTTGGAAGACTCCAATTTCGGATAGCTATTCGCAGAGATTTTTTTTTTAATTAAACAGTTCGAGGTAATGTCGGAAACATTTTGAAGAAAGTGATTACGGGAAAATATTTAAAGTTTAAAATTCTGACACTACATGTCAAATAGGTTACATGTACTACCTACGTCAAATACTTGATATTGAAATCACCGAAAATAACGAAATAGTGAAATAAAACCAAACTCATGAATGAAAACGACATGGAACGAATGAACGAAATTTCAAATTTATTGTAGGCCGTAGGGATCTGCTATGATCACGCCATTTACTTTACAATTAGCTTTGCCCGACCTTCCCCATTGAATTAAATTCGTAGAATTATTTGTATTATTAATTTATTGTTTAGCAGTATTCATAATCCTCAAAAGATTACATTCCATCCCCACATCAGTAATCTATTTTAGTGACATGTAATCTAAGTTGATTTTTGAGTGACCATTTGTAACAAAAAGGTCCGTATAAGTTTTTGGTTGCAACGGAATTTGAACTTTGTTAAGTACTACATTTACTTTGTTGTTCCATAACTTCTAAAATATCTCAAATTTAATTCAAATAATTAATGAAAAGATCAGAGCTAATCTTAATAAATAAATAGAATATTTAGTAGTTACACCAAAATTGTGATACAGCTCATAGACAATGTATTCGAAAAAAACTAATGTCCACTGCATGAACTAAATATACCTACCTAAATATTTATATTTATGGAAATAACAGTTCATATCCAAAACAGATTACCATTTCTAATTGAAGTTTATATTCAAATTGGACGGTCTCATCTCCAGTTGAATTTAAATGAGAACTTAATTCATTATCTAGTTCATCATCATCATAGTCATCCAGTTAAAAAAAAATATGATTAACGTGTAAAAGTGTTAGTGTAAAAAATCATTTACCATTCATATTTGTTTGTTGTTTTCTTATTCATTGGGTAAGTAACTTACAGAGAGAGAGAGAGAGAGAGAGAGAGGGAAAGAGTTTTATCTTTCTTCTCTCTGTCTTTGATGCTGACGTGACGCATCCTTGAAATTTCACCGTCAATTCTGGTACCTACCTAATTGCGTACACACTATCAGTAGTAATGGGTTTCATATTGACAGTTAAACAACATTCATTGCGTTATTTAGGTTGTTGAGCAGACACATTTTTCGAACATAATGAAGCAATGGGTAAGCAATGACCTTCAAAATGATTCAGATTGAGATTGATAGTGTGTTATGCAATTAGGCTGCTAGTCCAAGTATCAAATCGCCGCTTATAAAGTTTCACTTCAAAAATTCAGAAACATCTGTGTTTACAAACGTACACAAAGTTATTGAAACGTAAAACAAAACGCATAAAACTGAAAACATAATTTCTTCGTTATCAAAAACAAAACGTATCCTTGAAAAAAACTTGACATTGAACGAAACGGACGAACAAAATGCACATGCCTGAGTTTACGTCAAAAGTTACGATCTCTCATCAAAGATGGCGGGAGTAAAAATACCAGACCGTTAAACTATAGTTAAACTTACCAATGCTAAACTACTGTAAACAATTAACCACGCGTTATTGTATAGTTAATCGGCGGTTTATAAGACGTATCGAATGAAGAGCTTTCCTCGTGAAGCGATATTAATTACGATATTGAAGTAGGTAAGTATCTCATAAATGGTTTTTTAATGCAGTATTAATTACGTGACAAAAGTGGCTTTTATAATGTGGATTTTAAGTACGGTCAATCGGAAACTCTTTAAGCGTATCGTTACGTATTGATTAATTGTTAATTTATAACAATTAACAACGGCGATTGTCATAATTAATTACTTTAAAGTTGAATGTAATTGACCTACATCAATTTACACTTATTTCGCCTAAAACACATCCATTTCCAAACCCATTTAATAACTAGCCGACATCTCAAGATGAATAGACTAAATGAACACATCCTATTCATTATCTCTTTCATTATATGGAACAAGACGTTTAAGTACAAAAACAATACTACTATTCAATTTTTGCGCCTCGGCAAAGTACGTGTCACAATGTCACATTCAAAAAACAAAAGTCACTCACCTGAAACTACTGCACGGATGTATTACCCAGTGGCCCGCAGCTTTCTGCCTGATGCGCTCCTTCATCAGCGCCTTCTTAGACCCGAACAGTTTCATGGCTAGTTTGTTGTCGGTGGGCTGGAAGAGGGCCTGCAGCTGGTTTCGCAGGAAGCCTTGCTTGGCGTCCGTGGCCGGGGGCGCTGGTTCCACAGGCGTGCCGTACAAGGACACATCGTCCAAACCACCGAAGTGGACTTTGCCGGTGCCGCTGCCCTGCTTCAGCGACATGTCCGCGTCGCCTGGGGACAAAAGGTTCCATTAGAAATTGATAAAAAAAAAATTGTGACTCCTAAATCTGTATGCCTGGATAAGACAGGGTAAGTACCGCCAGATGTATGAAGCGTCCTTGCTCTTTCTTTAAAAATGATGGCGCATACACTAAACATTATGGCTGGCATCTGCAAGCTCCATATCGCATAAAACTTCCTTCTTCTCTAAAAGACCCTGACAGAATTGCCACAAAATTCAAGCACATAAATCCCATTTGCAGTTTCCTGTCTGTACCAGAAACGTGACAATAATAAACGATGAAGAAGTTCGACGCGAATCGGTTCCGGCTTTCCGGGCGCAGAAACATATGTTGTTGGAGCGTTTACATGTGCATCCCGTGTTGATGCACGGTCTACAGGATGAACATTTGTATCTACTTGACAACAATAGAGAGTATTTTGCACCTGCAATAGCAGTGTAAGGAATGTAATTACACAAGCCTTATCCAACGAATGTTGACTCACATTACGACTGCATTTGTCACGTCATAGAAAAACATTTAAGTACGCTATATTTTTATTTCAACTACAATCATTTGCTAGCCGTGTACCTACTTAATAAAGCCACACATAGTAACGAATTCTATTCAAATTCAACATAATATCAGACACTGCTGAACGTAACGGCAACCCCGAAATGGTGCAATAGTTCACTATTCAAACGATTCAACAATACGCCAGGGTCAGTGACGTTTGTGCACAATTGTTCCAAAATCAATAGAGATGTGAACGGAGCATGAGCCACAGAAGTGACGCCAGAGGCGCGCCAATCAAGCCAATGTTATTGTTTTTTTAATGCATTCGTTTCCAATGAACTGTTTCACATGAGTTGTAGAATGTTATGTGAATGGAAGGAAACTTTATTATTTAATCAATCTTGGCTTGGTGAAGGCTTGAGGGGGGATACTATAGGGCACGCCGCGATAGCGGCGGTAAGGCCCCTCTTTGAGGAGTGGCTAAAGAGGCGTCACGGCGCCCTCACCTACCGCCTGACGCAGGTCCTCACCGGACACGGATGTTTCGGGAGGTTCCTGCACATAATCAGGCGGGAGGAAACGCCCGGGTGTCACCACTGCGAGGATCGCCCAGAGGACACGGTGGAGCACACGGTGGAGGTCTGTCCCGCTTGGGCAGAGCACCGCCGTGTCCTCGTAGAGGCGATCGGCAGCGGCGGCGACCTCTCGCGCCTGGCCCTGGTCCAAGCCATGGTCCGGGGCGAGAGGGAGTGGGAGGCAGTCACCTCCTTCTGCGAAGCAGTCATGCTAGCGAAGGAGGTGGCGGGATGGGCGAGGGAGAGAGCGGAGAGAGCCGCCCGTCCCAGCCGCCGCGATAGACGCCCCGGGCGTCGGGAGCCGCGTGACGACTCCCGGCCACCGTAGGCGCGGGCCTGCGGACGGCGAGTAATGGGTAGCTCGCCGTCCGATCAGGACCAGGCCCGTGCCGGACGGCGTGTATGTGGTCCACGCGCGCCTCAAAGAGATATCAGCAGACAAGGAGGGGCCCGTCAGGGCCGAAGCCTGCCGGGGCAGCGGGATTGTCCGAAAGGGTTACCGTTGCCCCGGAATATAAAGGGCTAAGGAAGGAACACGGATGGGTTTTAGTCAGTAAGAGTCTGACACTCCCTTCCGCTCCACCCAGAGCGGGAGGGGTCATTTGATGATTTCCCATCCTTAAAAAAAAAAGGGGGGGTATACTATAGCATTTTAGAAAACAAAGAAGCTGAAGTTCTAAATGTAACTCTATTGTGTGTGAACTACTAGATGTTTATAAAACCGACATTGACTTTTTCAAAGTTCGAACAAAAACATACGAGCATGTGGCATATCATGTGTGTTCGACCGAATTAGACATGATATTGCGGAGAAAGGCAGGATAGGTAAAAGTAAAACAATCTCAAAAGGAGTAATGATTACGAAATCAGAAAAGCTAAAACCGAATCCACAGGAATTTAATTTGCCAAACAGTTGCGTTAGTTCTGATAGCAAAACAAACAAATTCTTGGAAATGGGCGTAAAAAATCGCACGTTTGCAAAGCTACAAATAATACGTAGGTACCTATACATCGCAGGCACGCTGAATGTCGATGTATCATGAATTCATGATTGGGTGCCTTAACGAGCCGCTTGCACGGACATCTCGGCTATGTTCATTACAGCTGATAAAACAGACGATTAAACAATGAGCCAATGGCACTTCATTGATTCAAGTGGCGTCGACAGTGAAACGGGAGACGGCCAATCAAGCGATGCGTGAGACACTACCCTAATAGCAAAATCGTTTCACTTATCAAATATTTTGTCGTCTCTAACAAGCCTAGTCCATGAAACCATCCTGTTCCTCTTCAAATTATCTGTTATGAGGTAAACTTGATTATTCTTCTGTGTTTGTCATGTTTTATGAAGGTAGAGTAAGAATATGTTCATCTGTATATCTAAAGATTTTCATTTTCATATATTCACTACTGTATTATTTTCTCTCACTATTTTTCATAGCTTTTCCAGATGGTAAAATAAGACTTCTAGAAAATGTAATGTTCCGTTTGAATCTTTTATTTTCCGTAGTGTGTCTGTCGCAGCCAACTGGTTAAATTAGCCGTTCAGTTAACCGCCTGGCCTTTAGATGTAGTGCTCGCCTCGCTTCGCTCTCTCGGCTCGCACGCGGTTGATCATAGTTCTAACCTAACCTAACCCATTTGGTCGGGGTGCCCTGGCTTAGTTACTGCGACCAATTCGCCTCGCGCGTGATTGGTTACAGACTTCCAACCTAAACTGTAATTGAATATCATTCAGGCCGTTAGTTGAACGGCCGCCGTTTAGTTAAAAGGCGAGGCGGTTAACTGAACGGCTAATTTAACCAGTTGGCTGCGACATGTCCACCGACATACACTACACATATATGGGTATTAAATAAATGCATTACTTACATACAAACGATTACCTACTTCATTCTTATTATTTATGACGAGCATAGGTGGAATAAAAACATAATAATCTTGATAGACGTGACCTCAAAGTATCAAACTGAGAGATGAGAAGACGAAGCAGATCTTGCTATAAGACTAAACAATAGTGATTCATTATGACTGAAACAATAAGCAGCAGTCAGATTTATGCCTCCTGGAAATATTGTTACTGCGCTAACAAATAAAGATTTGTTTGAGAGCTCAGAGACTTTAATTAAATGTAAAGTTTTATTCTAAACGGTCTAAGAAGCAGGTGGCCCGGTGCGTATTGATGCACCAACAATTTCAGTAGAAGCATTCGAAACAATTATGGAACTTGTGAATTGATTGCTTATTGCATGAAGCGAGGCAGTATAGACATGTGATTGATTAGCTCTTTTATTATTGACTTTATTAGATTAGTTGCATTTGTTGATTATTATTGTCAGCCTTGAGATCAGCAGTTGACGATACTGTTTAGTGGCGGTGATGTCACTAGATGCGGACACGTGAGCTTCAGCCACCAAGGAATTATAAACATTCCATAAATATAGTATAGTTGGGGAGCTCACTCCTCAAGATATTTCCGTAAAATCTGTGCCCCCTAATTAATAATACAAACATCAAATTATAGTATTTCCTTCATCAATTAACATAATTTCAAAATGACTATTAATAAATGTCTCAACTTCTAGGTATAATGAGAATCTTGAGGAAAATACTTCGATGGAAGTGAGTCATGTCATGATTAATGGATCAGATCTGCAATATTTGTGAATGTTGCTGTGTAGTGACACTTACCTTTAGGCATCTTTAGAGTTTTTAGTTTCCCGTAAACGTGACGATTTGTGGTTAGCGGTTAGTTATAAATATAATCCACGTGGCGCTCCATGCAGTTCTCAAGCACATCACATATAACACACATCGGTAACAGCACAATCAGCACGGAGACACTTATATATTAGTTATATTTACACTATTCATCCACTTCCCAATGACTATGTATAATTGACTAATTTTGTTTTGGCTTTATATTTTGGCTGAAATAAAAAAATAATTGTTGATTATGTGAAACTTTGTGTGACGTTATCGCATCCGTACTAATTCAACATCTACTACATGACAATCATAAACGCCACGAAGCACGTATGGTGGTGGATCGTTTAGCCGTTAGGTCCTTGGATGGCGACCAGTTTTTTCATTCAATTTATCCTGTCGCGGCATAATAAGTTTTAACGCTGATCAACAGTTAAGGTGCAATTTGACAGAACAGTAAGTGCAAATTGTATCTGAGAATAGAACTGAAGACGTCCCCAGCAATTACGGGCCAATTGAGACAAAAGGATAATGTTTGGCCGCCTGGTCAAGGTCAGCGCGCTTTATTCGTTCAATTGGAAATAAAATTTGACACGCTAGATTTATTCATTAAATATTAAATTTGTTTTTTATATAAATACATTATCCAAAATGCCATTTAGATAATAACTAAATGGTAGTGATGATTAATGATAATTATTTATTTCAATATTTTTTTATTTAATTACAAAATTGATTTAGTCACTAAATCAATTTTTTTATTTTAATTTAGGTTCTTTAAAGAGATAATAACTGATTTATACGTAAATTTATCCAATGATCACTATACTTTAGTTATTATTAGTAATAATACCAAAATAAAAAGTGCATCTAAGTTTAATATAAAATATGACTATTTTCCTTATTACTTATTTGTTACGGTACCTACATACCCATTGAATTGATTTCTATGAAACATGTAGATAGGTACCTAAGTTTAAACGAAGTTACTTCGAGTTACCACATTATAACTGTTTGCTTATGGACTAAGTAATTACGGACAACGAGACGGTAATTAGCAAGTTGCACTATAAACAGGTAGTATTAGTAAGTATATAGCCAATGAAGTAGGTAAACGTCGACATGGTATTGACTACAGTGATCAATTATATGATCCGGTTATTGAAGAGAGTGCATTTGATCCGAATAGGTCAGCATTAAGAGGAAACGCGGCGTAATTATGTGCATTAAAAAATACGCCAAAAAACAAAACAGGTACCAGATTGTATGGGTAAAAAAATTGGACTGACGGGCAATTCTCGTAATTTTAAGAACGTTCACAGTCTGATCTCAGTCTGAATCTGTCAAAAACACATCTAAAATCCCTACATTTTTGACATTGATTGTCACTGAGATGAGAATAAGATAGCTATTTGATTTTGAACGTTTTTAATTACGGGAATTGGCCTTTTGGTATCATTAACCAGGAGAAAACAGGAATACGTTAGTATGGTATGGATGCCAACGACCACGTGACTGCGTTTCCTCTTAAGGCGAAGATTTTCTTCGCAGCCTCCAATACAACCCCAGACTACACATTACTTAGTTTCTCTCCGTTAGAGGTAAATTACATCTTCCAATTACATGGTTAATTCGTTTACGATTTTAACGAGGTAACAAAGAAATAAATTGGTTTCTTAAATATCACCGTAAAATATTGTACAATTATTTGTCGTTTTGCTACGGAACCATTCAGTGTACTTCAAATTGCTTGTATAGTATAACTTTCATTATAATGCGGCATGCAATAATAAATGACATATTGGACCTTGACTCCTGAACTATTATCGCGAGCGACATTGGCGTATGATTTTTATTTAATTTATATTATAAACCGAGTTTGTATTGACTTAGTTCTTACAATAATATTACTTGTGAAGTTATTAGATATTGATGTGTTTAATTGTAATGGATCCATTTCAAACATGGATATTATAAATCAATGTAAACATTAACCCCTTACTAATAAACGTATTACCTATATCAGATGAATAGTTACACACCGATTTCTCTCTTTCAGTCGTCAGTAATTTGACTTTCGAAAGAAGAAGACAAACAGACGCTATACAACGTTTATTAGTAAGGGGGTAAGTTATTTATTTACTCAGTTTTATTTTAACAATGCTTCGATGCGTCAACCACTTCACGTGACTTTACGTATAAGATTCGTTAATACCTATTCGTTTAATTTTTACGTTGCACCAACTCGTGGCTTCCGAATGCCACCGAATGGAAGTTCCAGCTCTAAACACCAACGGTTTGTTATGAGTAAGCTTCAGCTTACACAATGTGTCCGTGCACATTCGACAGTGCTTAGACACAACAAGTTAATTCTCAGAAACATTCTAGAAAGTTGCCTTAAGGACGTGTGGTGATTGAGCACTAAACTTGTTTGTCTGCACCGTACTAGGACGCAAAAACGATTGCACCACGAAAAATCTTAATAGTTTCGTAATTTGACGAGAGACGTCAATAAAAACAAGCATTAAACTAACATAAACACAACACAATGTTGTAAACTTTATGTTCCATCGCCGTTGATAAGTTACAATGAATTTTGTAGTCACATGTAATTATAATGTACAGAACGTTATCGGGTTTAATTTTAGCGTCGTCGTCGGGAACACTGCAGATTGAGCGGCTCGTGTGTACCGGACGTTTTGGCGCAGTTTTTACTTACTTTCGCGGCTGGCTAGTCCACATGTGTACTTCACTACACTACGGAACAGGTAGTCGGCGAACCTGGCACAACACATGTTTAATGTTTTTAATTTAAAGTCAATGTATTGAGAATGTCATTTTGATGAGCGAGCGGCGCGGGCGGCGCGGGCGGCGGCGGCGTGCGGAGCGGCGACCGCGACTGATCGACGCACATAACACTATACTATTGACCGGCGGTAGTGGCAGGGCTCGCTTTCGATGAGATACGCCACGGGCGCCCCCCTAATATACACTATGAGCTTATAATACCATGTATTGTAAACGAACCGACGAACAAACGCCCGCCCGAGCCCGCAACCCACCATGCACTGATATTTTTTTCAATACAGAGGCCAATTAATGCCAATGACTGACGAAACCAGAAGCAGATCAGTGGTGTTGCTCAGCTAATAGGTCTAATGTTTACAACAGTTTTATGGGCCGATAGCTTTACGACTCATTTTATCCGTTTTGCTAGCAACTTGGAAATAATTAATGGCATCTTTGTTCTGCACGTGAGTGACGATCGAGTGACATTAATAACTAAAGACTCATTATACATTAATCGTGTTTTAAAATGTTGTTTTTTTTTTGCATAATGGAACGTTACTATTGATATTTCATAAACAGAACATCACGCCTTGTTTCCCCGAAGGCGTGGGTAGAGGTGTACCTATCTACCTATAGTACACACCCATTTCGCCAGTTATGTTTGAGTCCCATGTAATAGGAGGCGAGCCTTTTACCATCAACTGGGCATAAATCCAGACTCTGGGCTGCTACTGAGAATTCCAGATAGAAAAACCTAATAACACTGCCCGACCAGCACACTAATCACAATCTGAATAATTTTGAAGGATTCAATATTTATGGTCGGAAAATGTGTTTGTTCAACAACGTAAATAACGCAATTAATGTTGTTGAACTGTCAATATGAAAGCCATTGTTACTGTTAGTGTGTTACGCAATTACCCCGCAGGTAATCGTATGCAGGACCTTATGCTCAGCTGCAGCGCTTAGCAGCGTTACCTACCTATAAATACTGATTCTGCACACAGCAGCTAAGTAATTCGCGAAAGTGCGACGACTTTCGAAACGGCTCGACTGTTTCTAGATTATCTCATAAAGAATGATAAAGACTAATGTTAGCTTGAAATGTCAAAAGTCATTCTCAGCCCGAAGATAACTAAAGTTAAAATTGTTTTTTAGCTTTTGAACTTTGAGGGCATAATTCATGTTAATCAGATGAACGAAGTTAATTAGAATACTTGGGGCATTGTTTCTTGGGTTATTAAGATGATGTAATAATAAAGCGATAATTAGAAAAGAGAAGGCGATACCTCGAAAATTTAAAATCAAAAAAAGTGACGCAATTACTTTTGAAACGCAAAAGAAGTGTGAGATGTGCGTGCGCTCGGAATAAAACGACGTATGTGCCAAAACGAATTTAAGTCCTTTTTAACAAAATAAACGAATTAAATTTAAAACTACTTTGAGCAAACTTTGATATGTTTTAAATTAAATACCATTGAATAACTCTTAAGCGTTACGCCGTGATATCGAAAAAAAGTAAAATATAGATATAACTTTGCAATTTTTTTGTATCGAGAAAAATACATTGAATCGTGTATTCCTTTTACTTGATACTAGACCAAAGAGTCAAAAAACATATACCAAAATGTTAAATTTATATTCCACATACTTACCTATACGAAATAGAAAAAACACATTTTTTTCAACATATCACCCAGACCATCAAACTGAACTTACAATATAAATAATACAATCCATGGGACCAACATCGTAATCGCGAAAAAAATTATCAGCCGTCCCATACATTTGGGTCGAGTAGGTATTGAAGTTTTGTATAGACAGGGACAGTTGATATTTTTTTCGCGATTACAATGTTGGTCCCATGGAGAAAGTTGTTCAGTTTGATGGTCTGACCACACCTTTCTGATACAAACTGTATAGCTTAGAGAAAAGGAATGCCTATACGAGTAGTAAAAGTACGCAGTGCTGCACAATCCCACCCTATTACCTACAAGTTAAACAAATATCAACTTTATAACAATGAATTTTAAGTTGATTTCAGAGTGACTAGCACTATTGAAAAATTTTTGAAGTTGTAGTGTAAATTTAACTTATTGTGTAGGTTATTTTTCCATTAATTCATATTTGTTTACATTTTTGGCAAATAAATCGCAAACACAGATTAGCTGTAATGTCTTCGTTTGTCATCTAGTTATTACGACATTATTATAGAATGTATCTTAACAATACCTAATCTTACATTAGTGTACCTACTGTGTGTGAATTGAATACCTATCTAATTAAACTAGGTAAGTACCTACTCATGACATAAGTAGGTACGTTTTTGACTCATACCTGACTATTAGGGTCGTCTAGTGGTCGCAAGAGCTACTGCTGAGCATGTGCTCCTGGGTTCGATTCCCAGGTGGTATTGGGTTTTTCCATCAGGAATTTCTCAGTAGCATTCTGGTTTCGTGGCCGGTTGATGGCAATAGGCTCGCCCCCTATTACTGTAGCGGTATCTACATCGCCACATGCGAACAACGCGTCATACTGACGTCACGCAAAATCCTGCATCTCGCAAACAGAGTTTACCGCGCAACTAGCACAGATACAACGGCCCGACATGCATCATCGAGAAGTTGCCCGCGAGTCACAACACCCGTCAGGTCAGAGGATCCTCCCTTTTCTATAGAGTACTAGCTGCTGCCCGCGGCTTCACCCGCGAGGTATGTCGATAAAAACTATCTTATGTCCTTCCCCGAGATGCAATCTATCTCTCTGCTAAATTTTATCGAAATCCGTTCAGTGGTTTAGGCGTGAAAAGATAACATACAGACAGACAGAGTTACTTTCGAGTTTATAATATTAGTATGGATGAGTAAACTTTACACTCGGTTCCTCATACTTATAAAGGACTGAAACATAACTGGCGAAATGTGGCGTGTGGTACTATAGGAAACAGCTCTGCTTAACCCCTCGGGGATATACCTGCACGTGTGATGTGATGATAATTTATAACTATTTAAGTTTCATACTATGTCAATAAAGAGAGGTGACCTGTGTCCCAGCAGTGGGAACGTTATAGGCTGATTATGTAAGTTTCATGCAAAAAAATACGTGGTTATAATTATGTCCACTTTTGAGATACTTAGGTACTCTGAAAGTATTTTCACTCTTAATCTAATTTAGAAAGTACGTCTAACCAACCTTTATTTCGTATGCAAATATAAGCACTACCCTTCTGTGGACTTGTTTAAAATCGTGGACTGTTTTAAATAATATAATTTGAACTGTTTTAATAGGCTTATACGATTCACAAATGAGGAAAATATGTTACAGGAATTTGTAGAAACTGAAAAACCTAATCCTTAAATTGCTTAGTAATTGCTCCAAGTAGGCAAACTAAAACATGCCTAGAACATGTCGGGGTCGGCTTCCAGTCTAACCGGATGCAGCCGAATATATTACAGACTGATTATCTGACCTCCGCAACCCAGTTACTGGGTAACACTAAACTCCTTGGTTATGAGACTTATGAGACTTTTTGGCTTCTGACTACCCGTTACGACTGTGCATAAAGATCCACGAATGACAGCCGGGACTAACAGCTTTACGTGCTTTCCGAGGCATGGAGGGGTCTCGATATGTAACTTAATTTAGTGGTGAGTGTATTCAATTATTCCAATAATCTTTCACAATGACTTGGTGCATTTTATTGGCGTTTTACCGATTTAATTTATTTTTATTTGAAATGGGTCTTGCTCTTGACTCTAGTTTAGGTCAGATGTGACAGAGACAAAGTCGACGATGGAGTGAGCTTACCCAGAAGAAGCCTATTCACTCTCACTTTGAAGAGATTCGGGTTGTATGCGCTCGGAATCACAGACTCAGGTAGAGAGTTCCATTCTTTTGTTGTGCGCATTAAAAAGACATTTGAAAACGCCTTCCTTTCCTTTCTGGCTGCAAAAGGAACATCTCTTCTGTAGGCTTTTGAAAACTTTAAACACTCCAAACACTTAGATACTTTACATACTATTTTAGCATTTATGGGTCGCATAATTCTAATTGAATCATGCTGTAAGTGGATTGAGGAAAATGGATTATTGCGGTCCCGTGGCAACCAATTTCAATCTTTTTAAGCTGGTTGTACGAAACTGCAGGAATTCCACTGAAAAATACTTGCTAAGCTGAAACCGCAGTAGATACTTTTGAGGTTTATCAATTTTGGTTTCTTTGAGAAACTCTAGCTGGGTCATTTTGTAACACAGTTAGAATGGCATTCGATCGCAATGCCTCGTTTTGGTATCCATTGCTTCATAGGTTTGAAAAATTCATCGGCTCAGTGGGCTCAATAATGTAAACAACGCAATGAATGTGGCTGCACTGTCAAAATGAAACACATAAAAACTATTAGAAAATTGTTTTTTCTTTCGTTTGCAAATTACATTCAGTATACCTACCTACAATTACAGGTCGATTCCTATTCAGCTAGATGCGGCTGTATGTATATCGAAACAGTTGCATCCTGAGAAAATACCCTGTGTAAACATGCAGCTCGTCCTATAAGGATAACAAGCGTGAATATAGTTTCTGAATCCATTGTTAATAAGACGAACAATCATGTACCTACGGTGTGCAATAATAACATAAAGTCATAATAACATTCAGAGAAGAACACTTAGACAATTTGAGACCGCTAGTGCGAACCGTGCAGTTTATTTCCTTAGACTTTCGCAGACAGGCGCGTCCCGACTCCGGTAGAACCATCGTCATGATGTTTTCATAGACATTCGATTGTGCCACCAGAGTCTGTCTGCGAGAGCCTTAAACTATAACTTAAATTGTTTATAAAGTTTGTTTTATTACCATTGTCTTAACGAGTATAAAGTATACAATTCATTTGTTTCCAATTGAGAATCCATATTGCGTTCTAGGGAGCAGTGACTATCGTTCATTCGGCCTTTCGATCCAGCAGAGCGCTGCTCGTAAGTTCTTATTTTGATTGATTTTCCTTTCTATAAAGCTGATTTATTAAAAAAACGGGACTTTCCTGTGGACAATGTGCGATATTGGCAGATGATGTTATTACAAATAATAATAAGGCAATAAATAATATTGTGCACGAGGAAAATTAATATCAACATATCTAATATTCTTCTGACATGTCTTACTTTTCAGTCTTTACTCATCAAAAGCTGCAAAGTCTGACAATCAGTCTTACCAAGGGGTATCGTCTCACCCAATAACTGGGTTTTGGAGGTCAAATAGGTAGTCGCTCCATGTATAATAATGGTATTGAGCTGCATCCGGTGTCTCTTGAAGCCGACACACCCAACATAGCTGCGAATATAGGCTAGGCAGATTAATTGTATTACTTTTATAAAACCGAAAGTAATCGATTTAAGAGCGTTTACGATGAACGGCATTTAATACAAACACACATCTAGGTACTTATTTTAAAAACTTGCAAGATTCTACTGAAGTTTCAAGGTAGTGTTCAAGGTAGACTTTGTGTAGCTAAATTCACGCGAGTGAGTGATTTTGCGTTGTCTCAAGTCATGATAATTATTAATAATGGAGTAAGCAGTAATCAAGTTGATTTTGTTTTATTTCGTAGTTGGGAAATTCCCACGGTTCATTGTAATGCAGTGTCTGTCTACTAGATAATAATGTATTAGCGATTTGAACAGTATGCGACGCTAGACCATGTATTTTACTTGTTGCTGAACCAACAGCCTGTCATTCGTAGATCCTTGACAGTAGATACGGATAGTCAGAAGCCCAAAATTCTTACAACCAGTCTCATCAAGGGGTATCGTGTTATCCATTAACTGGGTTGTGGAGTTCAGATAGGCAGTTGCTCCATGTAAAACACTGGTATTCAGCTGCATCCAGTTAGACTCGAAGCCGACCCCAACATAGTTGGAAAAAAGGTTCGGTAGGTTGATTGATTGCTGAACCAACCCTTAATTGCCGAAATAGAGAAAAAAAGGTGACCGCTAAATTTAAACAAAGTTAATTGAAAACTAAATTGATGATATTAAAACGGATTTAATGAACCAACAAACGTGTTACGTATTTTTCAAATAGGTAGAAATTTTGTTTTGTTTCAACAGGTTATTGTTTGAAAAACAAGAGCGCGTTTCTTCAAACAAACTTGTCATAAATTCTGTGACTTGAAAAATGCATCAGTTTCTCACAATAAAGGAAAATGTAGAGAGCAGTGGTGGCCTATTGCTAATAACTGCGACAAGTACGAGTTGTAGGCCGTAGTGTCGAACTCTGACAGGTGCTTTACTCTGTGTAAATTATTTCATCACCATGCTGCTCTCAAAACGGTGAAGAATAATATCGTGAGGAAACCGGCATGTCCTAGAACCAAAAATTCGTAGACATGTGTGACATAGTACCAACCCGCACTGGGCCCGCGTGGTGAATTACGGCCCACTCCCTCTCACAGAGAGGAGGTCTGAGTCCCAGCAGTTGGAATTAAGTTGATTAACACCCGGTTTCTGATTTGAAGAAAGTAGAAAATCTCAACTAATTATTCTCAAATACAGTCATACTTCATACTTAAGTCATACTTAAGTACAGATTAAGATGTTCTCAACTTCAAATTCTCAATTCAGAAACTGGGTGTATGTTAAGGAAATCGCATACTTAGTTACTTTGACCAATAAATCCAAGATTCTTTCTGAGGTCCGAATGTCAAATATTTTGATTTCATGTGTTTTTGTAGGTAGGTGTTCTATGAAAGTTTTATGATATTTTATGTCAAAGCACTTACAATATTCTTGCTAACAGATTTATAAAATTTAAGAAACGAATTAGCTGATTCACAAATTATTTTAGTTGTTTACTATCATTGCCCTTAAAATTAGCATAGGTAATTAATTTACATTTGAATGAATGAAAAAAAAAATGCATGCACATTACGAGAGTTCGTTGACACCTTACCTAATGGCTACTGTGAAAGAAATGACTAAAGTATGGTAAACAAATCACGGATAAGTAGTTTTGTGACCTTGTGAATGAAGAACGTGTATAATTAGACGCGGTTCAAGCTATAATTATAGTTTTGGAATCGATGTGTATTGATAAAGTTCACCGTCGATTTCGTTTATTGACGAATTTATTACGTAGAATTTTTAAATCGTCTTTCAATCAAGCATAACCATTGTTAGTCGTCCGATACAGTGACAAAACTGAATGGTAAAAGACTTGATATTTGAAAAAAATACATTAAATGTTGTACCTACCTACGATGTTATTGGTTTAGGTAGGTAATGATAAATCTACTTAGACAGCACATAAGAAAAATACAAGTTTTTATAACGTGATGTACTTTGACGTGGCTTCGGATTATATACAAACTTTACTGTTAGTAATAGGTAACTACAGTTATTTGAATAAAATTCATCGTATATCTCATAGGTAAGTTCTTACGATATATTGCTCTAAAATTAATTTAAGAGTGTTAAAAAGATGATATCTAGGTCTTTATATGTACCTATACAGTCTATTAGTTGCGTCAGTAAAACTTCCATGTAAATAGCTTTTTAGAAAATACATAGGTACCCACTCTGTTTTCCTTCCTCACCAATTCGACAAAATTATCAGAAATACTTTTTAAATGCTAATAGTACACTGGGGATTTTACCCTCATTAAACAACCAGGTACACCTACCTAACCAAACTTCCCGATCACCGGGTACTCGGGTACGGTATTTCGTATTACCGACTACCCGGTGACCGGGAAGTTTGTGCCTGAATACAAGTTTTGTTGCTTCCCTGTTTAGCTAGGAAAAGTCACTAATTACTGATTAAGGTGATAAACAATCGACTTCTTTGTTGTGTATGTTCAGCATCAAAAGTCAACAAATATAACTGTTTTGTTTTATTGTTACGATTTCAGGGGAGGGTTAAGCAACATTTATAGTAAGAAACAAAAAGGTATCTATCAGTTATTATATCCCGTTTTCCGGGACTTTTGAATTTTAATGAATACCTACAATCTTCTTGAAACAGTACAATGTTTAACAATTAGTTATCGTGTTTGTTGACGGTACAATATTGTAACAAGATAATTGATAGCCTATCGTTATTGTAAGGTGGAACTAATTATTGTTGACTAAACGATCGATACTTAGGACTAATTATAGTGATGAATTATTGTTTACTTTGTTTTTGTTAATGAATGGCTTAATTACAATGGAAATGTCATTGTCACCAATGTTATTTGAACCGCCCCGTTAGTCCAGTTCGATTCTCCGGTCGGACAGTGTTATTGGATTTTTCCATTAGGAATTTCTTATTAACAACCCGGTTTCTAAGTTGGCGGTGTGATACCCCCGTGCGGGTACCCTCGGAAAGCACGTTAAGTTTGATCCTGCACCTGATCTCTCTTTGGTCGGGTCGGATTGCCGTCCCATCGGACTAAGAGAGTGAGGGCAGAGAGAGTGCACCTGAGAGGGCGGGAGATATTAAGTGCACACACTTGTGCACTATAATATCTCCCGCGCCGAAGGCTAGTCTCGTGTTGAGATTGGCTGCCGTGGCTGAAATACGGTCTGGAGGACTATAATTATTTGAATTTCATAAAAACAAACCTTTTTTTTTATTAACATCCTTCATGTTACCGTGAAACTACCCAACGAAGTGGGACGAGTACCCCCTTACGAAATTAGAAAGGTGGAATTGGTCCCTGGTCCCAGTTTCGAAGTGAACGAATTGCCCTTTAACCCATTTTATATTAGTCGAACTGATAACTACTGATACTACTGATACTACCAATCATATTGCAAAACCATTTTCCCCAAGGGGTTGTTGAGGTCCAAAACAGGGTTTTGTGAAAGTACAAACTCTGTTCATGAAAAATATCGAATGATTCAGGAAGGGTCAGATTGATTCGCAGGGATAATTAAGGCCATACTCGTAAATAGAAATATTTGAAACGTTATAGGAAAAGCCGTTTCAAAAGCAGTCAGGCAATATTGGTCATTAAAAGAAAATAAAAGTATTAAGTATCTTCACACTGCACCGCATTACGTAGCGGGACGCAGATACCGTGCCCGCGCGTGATTTTTTACACATTAACGCACTCCCGTGCGGAGAATTTGGCTCCGTTTCTGAATTGCCTAAAACAGAATGAATCACGTTGTTAACCGTAAGAGGCTCTAATGATGAAGAAGGAAGCCTTATCACGAATAGGTAAGGGAAAGACAAGAATAAAAGATAAAAAAAAGAAATACATATATAGATAGAAATTACATATTTTCGTAACTTTAGTTTCTAAAAAAACTTCGTTCAATCATCCTATAATAAGAAATGATGCAGCCCCATAATACAGCTATTACAGAAATAGCTAAATTGCTGACTAAAATAAACAAAAATTATATTAGTTTTTAAGGTAATTCCACTAAGTTACCGACAGATGTTTCTGAATTGTGTACAAAAGAGTATACAATTTTGACAACTCATTAATAGCCTGTAGTGTATGTACATATAATTAAATCAAGCGTGGAAAACGTTGTCTGCCTTTTGAAATTGTCGAAACACGCTAATGACGTGCGTAACTAATCTTACTGTATACTACTGTATAGGTACAATCAATGTTTTAAGTATCTACTAGCTCCCTTCTCTCGTTTCTGCCAACGTCAACTAAATAGTGACGTGTTTTAGTAGTTTGTGGGATTAGATCACTGCTTGTTTCATGATTTTGGAAACAAATATGACATAAGCCTACACTAGTAAAAAACGAAAATCTGACAACCAGTCTTACCAAGGGGTACCGTTTTACCCAGTAACTGGGTTGTGGAGGTCAGATAAGCAGTCGCTCTATGTAAAATACTGGTATTCAGCTGCATCCGATTAGACTGGAAGCCGACCCCAACATAGTTGGGAAAAGGTGATGATGATGATGAAGAATGCACTAGTATAAAACAGAATTGTGTGGAAAAGACAGGGGGAAGCCTTTGCAGTGAGTCTTCTCTTTAAGTCCGTCAACGAAGATACGGGCCCGACCAAAAGTAGTTGATCCGTCAAAACAAACGACAAATTCGATTTTCCGAACGGATAAAAATACATCACAATTTTATGTCCATACGGAGTAAAAACGCCCGTAATTTCGGCTGAAACTACGGACTTCGTGCTAAGGAAGTAGACCACCGGGCTTGTTAAAATAGATTAGTCGAAGACTGCTTAAAGACAAGACAAAGTCTAATTAGGTCTCATTATCTAGACGTGTGACGCTAGATGGACGGACGACCTAAAGAAAGTGACTGAGACAGACTGGATGCGGAAGGTGGAGGACAGGGTATTGTGGCGCAGACTAGGAGAGGCCTATGTCCAGCAGTGGACTGCAATAGTCTGAGTTGATTGATTGATCTAGACGTATCGCCAAAAACTCAGTCAAAATGTAACAAAACTGTTTTCTACGTTTGTATCGGTACAAAAACTGTCTCAATTGTTAGTAGGTGGGTATGGACAACTATTTAATATGTTGTGATAGAATAGACCAGATCCATCCATAGCATTGAACTATTTACTTGTGTGCCCATTCAGGCCTTCTGCATTGTGTCCTGTCAATACATCGATATGATTTAAACCGGTACATGGCTGGCCACTACTGGCCAGCATTGTATATATGATGGTGATATCATACATCGATGTAAACACATCAACAAGCCAACACAAATAGTCTAATTCTGTTGAGACTGGTATTGATGAATGGGAGGCGCCTACGCGCTGTTAATGATTTTATGAAGATTTGTACTCGTAAATAGGAACTGATTACACGTTGTTGTTAAGGTCGTTATTCAAATAGTGAAGCGTCTTTATAATGTGCATAGAAAAGAGATACGCATAATTCTATTAAAACTATAAATATAATTATTTACCTAATTACAAAAAAAAAAACTGGTTAATTGGTTTTTATTTATTTAATAAATTAAATTTGTTCACTGCACTGTACAAAATAATTTTAAAACTTGGTACAGTTTGGGGAATATTCGTCCTTTTGAAAACCAGATTATGCGGGGGAAAAACGAAATAAGACGTTTGTGCTCATGAGAACGAAATTTCCACTACAATATTTTGCTCCACAGTGTAGTTTTGAAATAATATTTCTTTTAGTGCAATATTTAAAATGAGCAGCTGTATGTTCGTAGTTAAGTAAATGAAGATGTAACTGTTTTAAGTTTGCTAATTACTTAAGTGTAGAACCAAGTTGTATTGTAAGTTATAACTAATGTTTTCTCTGAAGTAAGTAATGACGACAAACAAAACAAGTGCAGTCTCGTAAATCTTGTTTTCTTAGAAAATGGACTTTTGCCCGTAACATACAGTATGGTGAATGTTTTACTTTTAAAGATGGCGAAAAATCTGTAACTATACATATAAAAAAATAGTAACGAAGTCAACACTGTACATGGAATGTTTTAAAAGAAAGTTATTTCTACGAAGTGGGGAAAAACGGACAAAAATTCAAAAATCATATATTCGGCATCAGACATGCCGAATATATGATTTTTGAATTTTTGTCCGTTTTTCTGCATGTATGTTCCGGATTGGCGTAAAAACGGCTGAACGGAGTCGGATGAAATTAAGCACACAGATAGTTTCCGTGGGATATTTTCCGACATTTACTGGGAAGGCCTCGGGCAAAAGCTAGTACAGAAAAAAAAACAAAATTCTCGCTTGACTGAAAGATTTAGAGCGGTTTCGCACTACATCGGATCCGAATAAAAATTAAAGATCCGACTAGTGTGCAACCGTTCATACAAATAGGACTATGGTCACTACGGACCGGCATTTCTCGGATTCGGATCGGACGTAGTGCGGAACCGCCCTTAGCAACGACAGCCCCATTTTATGTCCAGGCAAATCACTGTCCATTCCAAGGTTGCCTGGAAGAGATCGCAGAAAACGATAAGACCGCCCATTGTAATGCTTTGTAGTGTTTTTTTTTTTTTTTTTTGTGGTGTACAATAAAGTAAATATAAATAACTAAGTAAAAGCTCAAGATTAACGCAACCCTAGAGAGCTAAGGCTAGGACGAATGCCAGTCTTCGTTTCAAATACATGTTTTTAAAAGGATGTCTCGTTTCAATAATTTCAAGGTGTACGTGCGGCTAAGTTACGTTAAACTTAAAAAAAAATGTTCAGTAAGCAACAGACACGAACAGAATTAGGTATTGTCTGCTCCGTCACGGCAAAATATTGTTTTTAATCTTCATAATTCAAGGACAATGGATTATTTTTTATTATAATTTCGAAGAAGCAAAGTTGGAAGTAGCCTCTGAAATCCTAACTAATGTTATAAATGCGAAAGTGTTTGTTTGTTCATTTGTTTGTTATGCTTTCACGCAAAACGGCTCAACGGATTTAGATGAAATTTGGCGCGTGGGTAGACCATGACCTGGGTTAGGACAGAGGATATTTTATCCCGATATTGAAACGAGATTGAGACTTAAGAGGGTAAAACCGCGGTGCGCAGCTAGTATAATATAATGATCTAGGTACCTACTTAGTTTGCAAATCATGATTGGCAAATTAAACATATTTGCAGTCCAGAAAGAACTAGTGAATGTATGACGTGGCTAGTTTTAATTAAAAAGTAGGTCTTTTTGTAACTTTTCATACATTGACTCTTTTATTTTTCAGGAGCATTTCTGTATACTAAAATAGCATTGTATAATTTAGTATGTAAATGAATAACAATATTCGTAACATATTATTTGCAGTGTGTATGTCCTGCACGAATCCTTCGTTCTTGAAACTCTTCCGCAAGTGTGCAACACACAAGTGTCATATGTACCTATAGTAACGCCTCATTTGCATTATGACTTTAAGTGCATGCAAATATCTATGAATACGACACCGCCTAAATGTTTCCCTGTAATATGCAGTTACCGTTACGTGTGACTTATTTTTATGCTCTATTTTACAGAGATGACCTAGATTATCTTGTACAGTTGGGAAATGAAAATATCAAGCACCTTTGGGTACATTTTTTGTTTTTTACTTTGATCATGCCCGAGACTGTCTGAAATCGCCAACTCGTCAAGAGCAAGCGTGGTTATCAATGCCTTCTCTGAACGAAAAGAGACCTTTACCCTGCAACGGGGCAATAATAGGCTGGTATTATTGTAGTTATCCGCAGACTGTAGGTACTTCGGACAGTGTGCACAGGAGCTATACGACCTGATCCCTCCATCGCCTTTTTACTACCGGACTCTCTGCCAGCGTCTGTGTTCCCTTCCACATTTAACTATTCTATCATATGTAATCAAATTACTGTGAGAACTAATCGCTTGTATAATAAATAAGATTCGGAAGTACTTCCGATCTACATACCTAACATGTTGCGAAAAGGCAAAACTTGTTTTATTTTTAAAGGCTATCTATTTATGTACGAGTAAATAAATGTACAGACGCCAGCACATCAACCTACTGCAATCTGTAAAATTTCTTTGATAGATTTTCAACTTTATATCGCTAAAGTATAAGGTTCAAAGTTGATTGGGAAATTTTGACAGTTTCGGGTAGGTTGATGTGCTAGCGTCTGTACATTATAATAACAAGTTTTAAGACTAGGGTTATCAAAACTTTAGATTGTAACTTATCTGTTTTTTTTTCACTTTATTTATTCTGTATTCATTTTCATGTGTGTCTAAACTAAAATCACGTGATTATGATATGTGGTTGTTTTTAATTAGTACCTATTTATATAATATACTAATGGATATTAATGAATAGAAAACCTGTTATAACATTAGTAAACTACTTCAAATGGATGTTTTGGTCACTTTGGAGTGGCTTGCGGCTAAGCAATAACAGTCGCACGGGAATGCCGCGGTTGGCCCGACCTTCTTTACATAACAAGAACCCTCTGTGCCTCGGAAAGCACATTAAGCTGTTGGTCCCGGCTGTCATTCACGGATCTTTGATAGTCGTTATGGGTTGTCAGAAGCCCGAACCTAGACGCTCCATGTAAAATACTGGTATTCAGCTATATCCGGTTAGACTGGAAGACGGCTAGAAAGATAGTAAAAAAAAAAAAAATGGTCACTTTGGCAAAGATTCCGAATAACAGAATTACTACCTACTTTTATTTGTTTCAAAAGAATAAGATTATTTTTTATACCTAATACATTTTTTTTTGTTTTTTTTCGTCTTCACTACAAGTGATCGATTCTGAAGCTCTTTTGTGCAAGGTATCATAAACAAGACATTCTTCAAAGGTTATGTTAATTTTAGCGCGGTGGTTAGAAACGGTGATTTCTGAAACTTTTTAGCATAGTAAATGTTCTGTGCGTCTTTTAAATTATATGCACAACCACTTAACATACTCTCATATCTACATAAGTATATTTCGATAACGTTAAGCGAGAACAGGAAGGAAGGAACCTTGCGCACGCGCGGCCGTGGCCTTTAGCGGTTTATGTCTGCATCTGTCGTGGGAATGACCGCCCTCTGAACCATTTGTACAATGTTTTGGCGTAACGTATGGTCAACTACAAACAGTAGTAACATTTGAACTGCGAAACCCGTCTTTATTACTACGAAATAAAGTCGCTGTCCAAATGAAAATGTTACCATAGACGAATGTTGATGGTCCTTGATTATTGATGTATTATAAATCTTAATTGCTTGTTTGAAACTTAATCAGGGCAATTAATAAAATAAGATATTCTAATGTCAACCGTTTAATTAACAAAATAGGGTGCTTATTTAATGACCATGTTGAACCTATTAAAGTTCCTCATCATCTGCCTAGCCTTTTCCCAACTATGTTGGGGTCGGCTTCCAGTCCAACTGGATGCAGCTGAATACCAGTATTTTACATGGAGCGACTGCGTATCTGACCTCTTCAACCCAGTTATTGGGTTATACTATATCTCCTGGTATATATAAAGAGTGGTTGTCAGACTTTCGGGCTTCTGACAACTCATAGCGACTGTCAACGGGAACAACGGCATAACGTAATCATCGAGGCACGGAGGACTCTCGGTCCGTAAAGATGGTCACCCATCCATGGACCAACCGCGGCAAGCGTAGCTTAACCTGATCGATCGATCCGTGCGGCTGTTATTACTTAGCCACGAGCCCTTGTTGGACCTATTAAAGTTGTGGTACTAAAACCTGGTCAGAGATACTTAATACCTACGTGTCAAAACAGAACGTAAAATGGATCTGGGTTTAGAAGTGCACTAACAGACTGACAGACGAGAGAAACTGCATTTAAATAGGATGATGAAGTGATTTCTATATGTAGAAATAGATTGACAAGTAGGTACCATTCTGAAACCAGAAGTTTTATCCAATGACAAGTATGTACTTTCGATTTGTGCCCGGTTGATGGGAACAGACCGATGGACCTTCATCATATCATTAAAGTCATCAAGACAACTCTCTAAGACCAAGTAATCCTACTGAATGACTATTTCATGAAATCTTGACATTAAATACATATTTGTTACAGCCGCGAATCATATTTTAATCAATGTACAACTTATACTGACCAACAAATTGCAAAAAACGAAGGAAAATTTGAATTTCGCGGGCTACCTTAGCGTTTGCCTTAAAGAAAGTGGCTGGGACTTACTAGATATGAAAGGACAGAGGACAGAGTGTTGTGCTTGTGGCGCAGCCTGGGAGATGCCTATGTCCAGTATTGGACAGTAATAGGTTTCCACACGGTGTTTTCTTTCACCATTTTGGGAGAAGTGGTGATGAAATTAAAAAAAACTAATTAAAGTGCCTGTCTGAGTTGGAACTCGCAAGTCGGAGCCGATACTACTGGGCCACTGCTCTCCCCCCATTTCTATGTTCTATGTTATGGGTTTGGTTTCCGCACTTAGTCCTTCAGTGGACTATTGTGCGTGGGCCATGGCGGCCGTTGTCTCCCCCCATTTATTAAAAAAAAACGAAAACATGAAGACATGACAGCGAACCTTGTCTCATTTTATGAAGGTTCAATCTGACCCAATTAATCCTCATTGTTCTTGCATGCCCAACATCTAACCTACATTTAATTTTAAAACGGCAGCCTTCTTCGTCCTCACTTAAATATCTACGTAGGTATATTATTATTTATTCGCGAGGTACAGATCTCGACGTTACTCTGCGCGAACAATAGAGTTTAATTATTCAGGGATTGAAGAAGTGGGGAATGGTTACGCAGAATCGGGTCAGGTGTACGTGGCTACGTGGCTACGGGGCTACGTGGCTACGGGGCTACGGGACTACGGGACTACGGGGCTACGGGCCTACGGAGCTACGGATTATCAGTGACGTCATGATTTGCTGTAGATTTACGATCGGTGTTAGGGTAAAGGAGTCGACGACAGCCATTAGTTACGCTAAATAATTTATGGAAATTCATACTTTACACTCAATTCGGTGTGTATGCGGTAGCGCGTCTAATGGAAATTCGCTTATGTGCGTTTTTTTGGTACAAGTTTTGAACTCAGTTATAATGTATATTCATGTAGTACGTAATCTACGTCTTGAGTAGGTATCATGCGTTTACGTTCCTTATCCTACTTTAGACTACTTCTTTATGTAGCAAAATTTAACACGAATTTTGCAAACTTTTTAAAATGAACAAAATGTTCCAAGTGAATATTATCTACAAATTCTTTTTTGAAACAAATTTTATTATTATACCTAGCGTATGCTGAAGATTTACTGGACAAAATTTAGAACAAGAAAATTTTTGAAGCTATTTCTTGAACTGAGCTAGAATATGTCTGTAGGTCAATACTGTTTGCTATATAGTTAAACTAGCTTCTGCCTGCGACTTCGTCCCCGTGAAATTACTTGATCCCCCGACCCAACCCGTCGCATCGCATCGCCTGCCCGCGCTATTACTTCATTTTGGCTTAGCGTTCTTTCTGACCCGTTTTCTTTTTGCTCGGCTTCTAAGGGTCATAGCGTGATGTTATATAGCCTATAGCCTTCCTCAAGAATTTGGCTATCAAATGCAAAATGCATTTTTCAAATCCGACTGGTAGTTTCAGAGATTAGCGCGTTCAAACAAACAAACAACTAGACTCTTCAGCTTTATTATTAGTATATATAAAGGTATGTAATTCCAAGACCCATTTTATTAATGTCATATAAGGTCCCAACATTATTAAAATATTCAATTATGATTCCAGAGTTTTGTTCATACAACGAGAGAGAGTAAAACATTGCGCACGAAATTGGCAACCCACAAATTCGTACGATATTGTTTGCCAAATTGAAGTAAAAAATACATATTAAAAAGTTCAAGGTGCTTTCATTGGTATGCTGACATTATTTAACACTTTCCATTCAAAACTCCATTGACTCCGATTATCCAATTTTTCAATTAAACCCGTTGTAGAATCTATGCCGAATATGAATACATATTATAAAAAAAACTTAAGCAATATAAACAACCGACTTCCAAAAAAGACTCTACAAAGTGAAAAATAACTTTAATTTCGGAAGTCGGCAAACAACGAAAATGCGAACGACACCGACTTTCGAAATTAAAGTTTTTTTTCACTTTGTAGTGTCTTTTTTGAAAGGCAGCTGTTTTCTTTAATTTTTTTTTTCACTTTTACGTTGTACTCACCCCGCAAAAATTCGTATAACACTACTGCTGTGTAAATATTAGTGACAGGAACTTATTATAACATTATCAATATAAACTAAGTGGCAAAATAAAAATACATTCGATATGAGAACCTCCTCCTTCATTTTTTAAGTCGGTTAATTATTTATTTATTAAAACTTTATGCACAAGTAAAAGAAATACTGTACAAAGGCGGACTTAATGCCTGAGGCATTTTCTACCAGTCAACCTTAGGGTGATGCAGAGACAAAACATGGCAGGTGCAACATACGTGATAAATAGCTAGGAAATTACTATAAAATACAAGAATAAATATATACATATAAACAAAACGAACTGCGAGGAGAAAAAAAAAATGAAATATCGGTAGAATTATGTGAAGATACCACTAAGCCACCACTGAACAATCACAGGAAAGCAAACGACGCAATTTCATTTAGGTACTTGAATTTTTACCACAAACTTTGGTTTAAAAACCAAACTACTAAACCGATTTTGATGAAATTTCTATGGGACCAATCTGAAAGTATTAATGTGAATTGTGTATTACTGTGTATTGTGTAAGTTTTGCGAATTGGCTTATAAATAACGCAGTTCTGAGATAACAAACAAAACGAGGGAGTGGTCCGTAGTCCCGCGAGCCTAGTGCGGGTTAGTAGATGTCACATGTCTTCGAAATGATTCTAGGACATGCCGGTTTCCTCACGATGTTTTCCATCATCGTTCAGAGAGCAGTGGTGATGAAATAATTTACACAAAGTAAAGCGCCTGTCGGGCTCGCACCTACTCGTACGACCTACAAATCGTAAGTCGCGGCAGGTAGCACTGGGCCGCCACTGCTCGCCACCTCAGTGTGTCCAGAGTTTTTTCTGACCAAGTCAATCGTTAATTTATGGCAATTTTATGGTCAGTGTAATCTTTAAACCACTGCATACGCTTATATTCTCGTATAGCTTGTGCAGATACGAGAGAAATGGATTTTCAACGAAAAGGTTTTATAATGAAGATTAGGTTTTCAATTTCATCACAGCTGAAGTGGGAAAATGTCAATTAACTCTTGGAGGCCACTGTATGTTGTACATTCTACATATTTTAAAAACTACTAAACTATTGGTTGATGTCTGCAGTCAGCTGTCTGCGGGCGCCCTAAATCGACGCGACCTTCGAGCCCGTTTGACGTGCTAACGTCTTCGAAGGGAATTACAGTCGCCGCTCCGGTCACTTCATAAGTTTAATCACTGAACAATACATAAATATAGGTATACGATGCAACTGGCCCGTCGGTCTCTTAGTGACTCAATGTACTTGTAGGTACTTATCATGGTTGCCTTTAGTATGCGTTAATTTGAGGAAAATTAAAGTTTTGCAGTCACGTTTTTTGATATCGAATATAGGTATCACCGTCAAAGCTTTATCCTTAACATGAATTAATATTCTTTCTTATAATGAGATATTAAATATCAAAATCAGTGACGTTAAGGAGAACTTCTCTCTTGAAATAAGAAACGTATTTCGAAAGGTTTTCCCGCCGTCACTTATGATTCAAACAAACAACTTTCAAAGAAGAAAAAGAAAAATCGAAATTCTAAAATGCATGGAAACGGAAAGTGCAGCGCATTCCTACATGAAAAATAAAAGCTTTTGTTTTATAATTCGCGACAGTGCTTCGGTCTCGAGCAAGAATCAATATCGATACTTTCTTGTAACCAAACATAATATGGCCTGCTTCCGACCTTCCTCGCTGCTACCAACATGTTATGTTGCTGTGTATTACGATATAGTTTTGTATATCTACCGTAGTTTATAAAAGAAACACTGGGTTAAGAAAATTTTGTGAGTTCCGTTCAAAATATATTTCGAAGAAAAGTATTTTTAGTTGAAGTGTAAAATTATTTTGTTTTGGTATAGTTCAAAGAGTTTCATGTATTAATGACGTAAGGAATTATGTAGCAATAATTTAATAGGTACGTAAGTATGTTTTTGCTAGTTTTATAGATATTACTTTTGTAGCCATTCTGAAAGACAAGTGCATTAGTCTTAAGATGAGAACTCGTCACAAAAAAGTTAACTGACATATTGTTCTTACTTCTTAATTTAAACTCCAACAAAAACGCGGCTCTACTAATGAATATCCATTCATCCATTCCCTCATTTGTAATTGACACTTTGAAAGGAAAGTAGCACGTGTAGTCGTGTCCTAAAATAACAAGAACTTACAAGAAAAAAGGTTCACATGTGCAAACATTTAGGTAATTGTGTATTTTTCCTCATTTTTTGTCTGAAAACGGACCTATATTATAAAATATAAAGCAACATACTGTTTAGGTGCACAAAAACTTTGTAACCTATACAGTTTTTTATATCTAAATATTAACGCTTAATTATATAATTTTTCGGTCTTGTTTGAAAAACAATTTAGTGATTTACGACCTCGGTATTATACGACTATGATACGACAATGATCTATTTAACTACTAGTTAAAGTTGGTTTGATGGCAGTTGCTCATTGTTCGATCAAAGAAATAAATGAGGTTTGACAGCAAATTGAATTGATTCGAATCCAGAATCCAGGGGTAAAGTACCTTTTCCCACTTCAGTGTGGCCCAAAACAATATTACAAAATACTTTAAAGGAAGGAAATGTAACACGGTCTGTGCCTAAAAGGTCATCACTTAAATGATGGAGTGCTAAACCTTTCCGTTGAGGGTTAAAACAAATTGCACACACTTTGAAAAGGTGTTGCCGCATGCAAAAAATATGATTCATTTGATACTAAATATTTACGATGAGATACTCTATATACGCATACGCTTAAAATAAATGTCCGAGGCGTGGTTAAATATTTGTGGATATCTACTCAGTTGAGTAATTGTAGAATTGTGTCCATGCTTGACCATAATGGTATTGATATCGCTAGATTGCTCCATATGAATTTCTTTCTTCGATATAACTAGCTAGTTTTTCACGAGGACTTAGTTTAGTTATATATAGGCCTAACATCAACATCATGACCTGACATATCTATAAAGTATTCTAAGGGAAACGAAAATGGTAGCAAGCTTCACGAAAATGTCTAAAACCTGCTATAATGGATTGAGGATGTACCAATTCCATTTAGCAAAACTGGACTCTGGCAATATGCCAGGTACCTAGTACAGAAGGTAGAATGTAGTATTTCGTAAGCACGAGGCATAGGTGCACCTATCTAAGTAAAATCTTCAATTGAAATGACAGAGGACCAATCAATGAATTATTAACATTGGGTTTCATGCTCAGAAAAAGAAAAGAAAAGAAAATAAAAAAGAAAAGAAAGGAAAAGCAAAAAAAAAAGAAAAAAAAAACAAACAAAAGAAAAGAAAATAAAACAAAAGAAAAAGAAAGAAAAAATACTTACGTTTATTTGCGGTGAACATGACGCAAAAAAGAACATAAACACAAAAAATAAAAAAAAAGGTATGGGGAAACATGCGTCACATCGACGCAAAACAGCAGTACTAGCACTTGCGACCAAAAATGCTACACTACCCCGTAAGCAGAGGATTGACCGCCTAAATAAACATATACTTTAGGTACTTTATCATTTCATTAATTCATCGGAATGACGACGGCGCGGCGTGTGGCGTCTACAATTTCTTTTTCCAACAATCTACTTTTTACAAGGAAAACTTAAATGTTATCGTATACAGGTTTATTTACGTGCATGTCGGGATTGCCCCACTGGTTTTGTTTTCTAATATTAGATAAGACACTGTGTCATCATAATATAAAAAAAAAACCGAACGTCCATTCGCATGTGTCATGAAACTTGGCTATAAGATTATGACGTCTACAGCGAAACCAGTTAAGTTTTCCTGTCTTCTTAAAAGTCCCCTAATTCTAATAGTTTGTATATCCTTCACCTTTCTCTATCCAAACTTGATGGTTTTTTTCAGACTTGATCGTTTGTGAATGATCACCCATCCACGAACCAATCGCGGAAGCTTAACCTTCGATCGACCCGCACGGCTGTTATCATTTAGCCACGAGCCCCTTGATTGTAACATTTAATTCTGTTATTATTGTAATCTGAGGAAATTATATTGCAAGCGCACGACTTCATTAATTCTTTGTTAATTGTCGTTACACTGTATCTGAACTAACATTGTCTTGTATATCGATTATTTATGATAATTATTATCAAGCTATTTCTTATCTCTGACGGTTGTGAATAGGGATCACAGAGGTGATACGCGGGGGTCATCTGTGCAGACATTATCACTTAGGTACATGTTTATGCTTGTCTCTAACTAAGTGTTCTAACTACAAATTGATATGCAAACAATTATTATCTTCAAGTTCTGAGTTGAACTACACGATTACTGAGAAATGCTTGCACTGATTGGACTGGTCCACTCAAATCTGTGTGGGACTTCCCTCAAAAGACCATTTTAGACATCAAGCTACATGGTCTTCACATGATCTGGGGGCTTAAAAAGGCCACTTTGGCAGAATCATAAAACAATTCATATCACGCAATTCATCTGTTTGACAGTTTCACACCTATATATCCCTAAAGGGTTAGGCAGAGGTGTACCTGTAGCATTTTACGAATCTCCATTCAAAACTGTCATACAGATGAAATTGCGTGATATGAATTGTTTTATGATTCTGCCAAAGTGGCCATTTTAGGCCCCCAGATCAAGATTATGTCTGGACTTTAAAAGACCTCTGAGTTTGTTTTGGCCTTTCTTCTCAGAGTAGTCAGATAGGAAATGCCGACCTCATCTACTTAACTTTATTTTTTATATTATGACGTATAAAAGTGATTCCAATATCTTATTAACAGAATAAAACAACTTCAATATATTGTTAAGAGTTTACCCTAACATGCATCTTCCTTTTTCAAAAAATCTCTCTTTGACTCAAGTTTTGTCAACACAAATGATAGAACTGGGTTTATTCTTTTACTATGATCAAATATACTATAATGACTAATGAGTAATGACTTTACTATTTATGATTCGTTGTTTTACACCACTTCTTTGTGGTATTTTTGTGTTTTTTTTTTAGAGATATAACAGAACACCACGTTGATAATTCCTAAGCTTTAATAATTATCTGCAGGGTAATTGTGTAACACGTTATCAGTAGCAATTGGTTTCATTTTGACAGGTCAACAACATCCATTGCTTTTATTACGTTGTTGAGCAGACAAATTTTTCAAACGTATGAAGCGATGGATTAGCAATATTCTTCAAAATGATTCAGATTGAGATCGATAGTGTGTTTCGCAGTTAGGGTGATAAAGACTGTCTCGTTGGTCCAGTTGAGCATGAGGTCCTGAGTTCGATTTCCAGGTCGGACAAAGTGTTATTGGGTTTTTCCATCTAGAATTTTTCAGTCAAAGCCCGGAGTACAGATTTGTGCCTGGTTGAGGCAATAGGCTCGCCCCCTAATCCATAACTTGCGAAATGTGGGTGTACCTACTATAGGTACCTACACCTCTGACTAACCCTTAGGGGAATACAGGCGTGATGTTATGTTATGTAATAATTATCTATTGACCAAACAATAGATGATAAGTTTTATAGTTTTATTTTATTTGTAACTAGCTGCGCCCCGGTTTCACCCGAATAAGTGTCGATCCCGTTTGAATATCGGGATAAAAAGTGTCCGAATATGTGTTAATCTTGGTTATAAACTATCTGGGTGGCAAATTTCATCCAAATCCGTTCAGCCGTTTGTGCGTGAAGAAGTAGCAAACATACAAACACACTCACAAACTTTCGCCTTTATAATATTAGTGTGATTTAGCTACGAGTATCATCTTCCGTTGTCTGCGTGCATTCGTAATTTTTCCGGAAACTAACAAGCAATGGTAAAAACGTCTGCTGTTTCAGATTAGTGCGACTTCACAGGGTCAACCGTTTCAGAGATGATCTTGAAAAACAGACAGAGCATAAAACAGCTGTTTACACTGTCATGTAATATAGTGTACTGATGCGATTTATATTATTTATACTGCTTATTCACTGGCTGATTTTACGTCAATTTTTAAGTTTATGAAAGTTTAATGATTTATTCTGAAACGACTCGCAACTTGTGTAGGACCTACTGTGCGTTTGAAACTGTTTTAGAATGTTGTTCAACAAGTTTAAATGTTCATTCGAAAACAAAAGAGAATCTGACAGTTGCAGTATATGGTAGTTCTAGACATTTGAGTGGTGAAGAAACACGAATGAATTTTTTTTTATCTAGCAATGATTAGGAAGACAACTATAATAGCAAACAAATCCGAACCATTCCAAAACGACAAACACTAACTTGACAGACATCGTACAACCAAATTACGTCTGTCGGTGCTAAGATCAAGGCTCGGCAAATACGTCCGAGTATTGTCGAGCATTGCCGAGCGTATGATGTGCGGACAATGTAGGCGGATGGTAGTGGCGTTAGCGCTGTCACACGGAACGAAAGCTATCAGTCAAATTCTTCACGACTGTCAGACAATTTGCAACATAATAAAAACTTTGCACTGTAAAGTGTTCGGAAATTGACGATCGTTACGGCCTGGGAGCCTGGGTAAACCATCTAACATAGAAAATAAACATTAGAATAGCGATGTGATGTGGTGCTGCAAGAAACTACGTGTGCAAAAATTACTTTTATAATGCTACTCCACCAGTACCTACGTGAACAGCTTAACCATCCCATTTCTAGAACATAACAATGCTATATCATTCAATGCATTCTAATAGTTCCGATTCCTTGAACCACAACGACAATGTTATGTCATAGCGTCAGCCAGAGCAGACACAACGTGCACGAATGCCGTCAAGGGCGTAGAAAGATATCGTCCTTTTCAATGTCACTCAAACTAGTTCCACATTGCCGCATTTAAAATTAATTTTGTAGACACGGCAAGTGCGACATGCCCGTAATTTAAACATAATATTCATCGAGAGCACTTTTACTTTGGTCTAATGCAAAAGTAAAACATACCTACTGATATATAACTCTCGTGTCCTCGAATGTATTAGCTGTAAGTTTTCTTGAAATTAATTAAATTAAATAAATAAATAATACTACGGATGAAATTAGTTTAGAAGCTTCCAAATAGTTCTCGAGAATAATCTCAATGATATTTAGATAAAAATTGATCGTAATTATTGTAGTCGGTGAAGGCGAGCAAGCTTTTTCCATGTCACTAATGACCAGCGGCAGTAACAATAACGAGTTAACCGTTCCAAAAGAACTGCACGATGTAGATCACAATTGGATAAGAGCTGGTTAATATGAACATGAGATGTTAAAACCGCTTAGATGGCAGAACAATATCAACGCTTTAGCGGCTGTAAGTGCTGTGACCGCTGTAGCGAATTAAATTAGACGAATGAATGAATGCGTGGCAGGAACGGATTAGGCATGTGGTCTGATAGTGATAATTTAGGAGAACGAAATAAAACTTTGACCGCCAATATTTTCTATAGTTTGTGTTGCGAATAATGTAAGAGATGCGTGATCGCATTGAACCTAGTACTTCTAATTCTAATAATATTGGCGCGGGCGGGTTGCGAAACCTTCCTGACGTGGCTCCGGACACGGACATCTCGAGACGGATACGTACGGTCTACTTAGATTCTGTCAGTGTTCGGTGTTCGCGGTTCGTCCGCAATCTGTCCGTGCCGGTGTGACTGATCCCTAAGTGAAATAGAAGCACTATTTCACTTAGGGATCAGTCAGTTGGTAGTTTTTAAGGTTAGTTTTTTACTATATTGTGTATGGAACAGGCGCTTCTCGCCATCAAACTCGAAAGTTTGGCGAGTAAAATGTAAAAACAGCAAATAATGTATTTTTTTTGAGAATAACAATAAAAAATAAATGTAGTGTGAGAAATATTTTTTGAAATATGTGAGAAATTTTCACTAAGAACCTACTGGATTACGAATTAAAGACGTAACACTTAGGCCCAAGTATGATATTTAACTCACATGAAGGCACACGTGTCTCAGTAACGTAGCCATTGATTGTGGATTAGCAAACTGTGACGAAAGACCCAACTTGAGCTGAAACGTCGACAGCGATAAGATGTTCGAAATCAATTCTGTGAACATTGTGTACACAATGGTTAGCTAACAGCTATGGGCCGCCTACGTTTATTTGTTGGTCTAGCTAGTCTTTCGTTTCGCTCGACTTCCAGGCCTGAGCCAATCGCCAATACAGTTTTCAGCCTAGTGTCCAACGAATCGATTAATTGCTGGTGAATTCGAACGTGAGTCTGTGTGGCGATTGGCACAGAAATTGCTTGTTTCTACAATAAATGTTGTAGCCATTTCCCGCAATTTATCTGGCTGTACATTTGTTTTATCTAGCAAATGCTTATTTTTGCAGCTAAATGGTTAGTTGGAGTTATGAAATAAAGTGAAAATCCTGATGTAATTGCCACATTTAGGGTGTTACCGGTCTGGTAGGTGAATTGGTTAGGTATTGTAAAACAGATATAAATAATACCCAGACGCGATGTTACGATTCGATAGGTTTAATAAAATCTAAAGTAGATACATGTTTCAATAGCAACGATCGAATAACATTGAAAAGCTTAGTTATGTTCGATTGAGAAAAAGAACTATTTGTCAAAATAATATTTTAGAAATAAAGCGATTCAGCCTCCAGCTGTAGTTTTTCTAGTGGAGACAATGAAAACAGATAGATCTAGTGTGAAAGCACGTCAGTTTTTTTGGCGTCAGGCAGCATATGTGGCTCTCTAATCCTTTTGGTTTTTGCTGCTGGCTGAATATACAGAATTAGGAGAAAAGGAACTGACGGCACTGATTTTTTTTGCAGTTCTGAATTTGAAACCGCCTGTCACTTATTGTTCTCTGTTGTGTTACCACGGTTCATTGAACGAATTTGAACAACAAGTTTATGTATAGGTAACGACTTAGATAAAAATAAATTCATTACTATTATTGATATTATTCAACACAAGTCAAATGCGGAAGCAATGTACCTATATTTAACATTTTAACTGTATTATTTAATAATGACAATGTGTTTATTATCAGCCTTCCCTTTCACGCGTTCCTCAAATATGGAAATATTATTTTTAATTTGAAAACAAAAGAGCCGAATTGAATGCGGAATACGAATCGAAACGAAAATAAAAATATGCTGTAAATATTTTTATTTTATTAAGCTGTTTTTCTGTATTCTGAGGAGCTGATGTAATTTTTCAGCGTTTATTCCACGTTTTTTCTATGTATGTTTACTCAGTCATTTTTTGTTCATGTTCATGTATGAATTCTGCTTGGTTCGCACCGTTTTGGTTTTATTTTGCAGTAAGAGATACGTTTTATGATTATTCAAAAGCCTCGTTACATTCAGAAAACGGAATAATTATGTCATTTTCTTGGATGTTCTCTTTCTAGTCATTATTATTCTTTAACAAAAGTTGGAACAGAGATATATGTGTGACATAAATATTTAACAACGCGTTAACAGTGTTAGCTTCTGATTGACAATCACTTACAGTTACCTGCTAAAAATTATATAAAAGAAAACAACGTTGAAATAAAATTTAAAATATTTCACTTTTACTAAGAATCGACCAAGGTAAAATAAATAAATAAATAGTTAGTGAGTACTCTGTAATAAGTAGATATATTATGTAAGAGCGCAGTATAATTTATATCGAATTGTAATGCACCAGTTGAAAGCTGATGTCTTTCTAAACAAAGACTATATAAATTACTTTTAGTACCGTCAGACAATCACCCTATTAAATTATACATTTGTACGAAACACGTAGTTATCCTACACATATAACTTGAGACTAGAGTTTATCGAAATTAGATTAAATATGCGAATATCCGAAAATAGACCTTACTTGTCGTATATTTGCCGTCAGTCCTGTGAAGGCGCGGCAAATAAACAGCGTTCCTCATGGCTGCACGAAGAGACGAACCAATTCGTTTCAAAAGGTCCATATTTGTCAACTCTTGCGTGAAAATAATATAAAACACCAAACGTTTACGCGAACAAATGTGACGTCACATAAACACAACATACTTGCTGTGAGGTTAAAATAAAACTGACATATAAACAGAACTGACTTAATTTTATTAGTTTGTTTTATATACAACGAATATATTAAAACTACGGGAAACCGGTTGCGGACTCGCTGCACGTGGTTCGACAGCTCGTGATCATTCTTACTCATACCTTGATAACGACCAATCAAATTAAAATAGTACTAGCTGACAATTAGTGACGTCGACGACGATCTTTATAAGCAAAATCAAGTCATTAACGTAAAATTAATTAAACGAATACTCGCATTCGAATTCAAAGTACTGTTTGATAAGTTTCATTGTTTACTTATGTAAATTAAGGAGTGTGTTAACAGAATTCTTTACATAATAATGAATACTAATGAAGTAACGCATTAAAGTAATGCGAGACGCAGCTAAGCAAATGATGGATCAAAGTGACATTTACTTTTTAAACCACGGACAAAGATCGTCGTAGCACAAAATGTACATTGGATCAACACCTCTGAAAGTATTCTTGGGTGTGATATAAAAATCCTATATAAAACGCCACAACAAACAAAAGAACTGAGTAATAAATTTTAGTTTTGACAGTTACAGCACGTGTCCAATAAATTACACAGAATAAAGTCGTCAACTGTCAAAATATGAAATCCTATGCTGTAATAAAAACAAAGCTGAATGGCGCTAAGTCTACGATTCATGGCTAGCTAATGTTAGATATCAATAGAGATCAGAGGGGCAATTCTCGTAATTTTAAGAACGTTCACAGTCTGATCTCAGTCTCAATCTGTCAAAAAATGCCTCTAATTTCCCTACATTTTGACAAGTTTTTGACATTTGTTTGACGCTGAGATGAGACTGCGATTAGATTTTGAACGTTTTAAATTACGAGAATTGGCCTTCTGATGTCTAATGTGTGAATAATTGGATTTAGCATAAAAACTCTTAGCGCCGCTCTGTCTATTCAATTGTTGATTGAACTTCAGACATTATTTGGACTAATGGAATAAATAAAAGAAGTCAAATATAATAAAAAATAAATTAAAATTTCATCGATATAAGTATCACTATTTCAGATAAGGTTTTTTTGTTTTACCAAAGCAAACTGATGTGATCATTATATGTTACAAGAAAGATCATTTTCCTGTAATTCTGGATCATATAAATTTGCATCGGATTCTGGTTCTAAATGCTGTTCACAATCGGCCTGTGAGATATACTTCCCATTCTACACATGCACTACAATTTACATTTTAATTAAGATCGTGAACGCGTCGTGATGATCACGAATCTTATTTGAATTGGCGACCGATTTTTCTTTTGGATTAGATTTTCTATCCTATATGATGATGAATTTTTTGAACCATTCAAAAACGTTTCGAACCCATGAGAAAATTCCATGCAGCATGACCCAAAATACGGAGTTTACTAGCCCGTAGGTACTTTCATAGCGCACGCCCATCGCTGAAATGAATTGATCCCAACGATCCAGACACAATTTCTATTGTCCCTGTGAATGGATGCAGTGAATAACGCTAATACAAACTATTCGTATACAGCTGTTTTGTGATGTCTATCTGATAAGAGGACGTTTGTCATTTCACAATTATTGAGACCACTAAGCTTCGCATTCTCTTTACAGAATTCGGTCGAGCCTCGCTCCACGTCATTTACAAAATGCGGTTCCTGACTGACGCTCATTCACCATTTATTGGCATGCAACACAGTTTGACGCCGAATCAAATTAACATGACACCTCACTGGAATATAATATTATCTTCTGTATGATGCATTTATTACAATAGATAGTTTCAATGGAAAAATCTTGTAAATTATCCTACAAGATACATTGGATGAAGTTGAATAAAAATATTATGTGTATACGAGTAAAACGCTTTTTTCCCAGATGGTAAAGGTAGCAACGAAAGCTTAGAATTAAATGCCCTGTAATATGTGAGAAAAATCAACAATGGACTGAATGTGTTTGACGATGAAGAATTTATCAATGGAGTGCGTGAGTAGCTGTCAATATCAGGGAAGGAATTCGTCATTTTAGGCGTTAAATTCGACGTGTGTTATTACAGTAGCACTTAAAAAACTTTATAGGAAATCAATTAAATCTATTGTGAACGTTGTTTTTCATTCATCGTCTTACAAAACCGGAAAATCTTATATTTTTAACCAGTTTCTTAAAGTTTTTAACAGTAGTACTGTTACGTTGGAGACGACAATTGATTCGCGTCGCTGAATGTAAACTATTCCAAATTCCAACCTAAATGTCAGAAATTACGTTTTTATCATATCGCAACGTCACAATAATTCCGGCGCCGATACCGTTCCGGTTTCACTGTTTCAACCTTTCGCAATATAGTCTACGAGGTTTTTTTCTCATCGTCACTTCAGTGTTCTCCGTCGGCAATTAGTCGTCGCGTATCTAATGCCACACTAGTATCGTTAATTTGTTTAATAAACATGAATTAATCGTCATCGTGCGACGTTCTTGCCACGTGATTTCGAATGGTAGATAATATAGTTGCAATGTCAAGACTCAAGTGGTTGTAAACAATATGTGTTGGTAGTTCGGAATCGTGGATTATATCAATTGAATTGGGGTATCGGGTGAGGCCGATATCAAGTGCGGCAGCTGCTCCAGGGCACTCTTGAGGGTAATCACGATAGGATTGCGATCGTCTTCCACACGCGTTACATTGTGCTTACAAATATTGGTGGTTGTTATTGCACGTTATTTTGATTCTCTACGCAGAGAATTTAACATCTGTGGTATTTCTGGAATTCGAGAACTTTGTACTGTGGTTGAATCGATTTTTTGTTTGCGATTTCTAGGTACACTTTATGGAAGTTGGTTGTTTTAATTTGTTTTTCTTTACGTCTTATTTTAGCATATTGATAGTAACTTATATTTTATTGTAAATATTATTTTAAGTATTCAATAGGTGTCGGTTTCTTTTAATCTCCTACCTATTTTCTTTGTTTATCTTTCAGTGTTTTCTTGTAACTCGTACCGCAAACTTTTTCATACATTTTCGTTTGTTTAAAATTTAATATCTAGGTTATTAGTTCACATTGGAAAAGTTAATGGTACTTAATTTATTAATATCAGTGATATATTTGGGAGAATGTCTTCTATTCTCAGTATCGCTGCGATCGGAGCGCGATGCAGCGATGCCGATGGTGTGGCAATCGGTTTGGCACTAAGCACGAACTATGTGTTAACCCACTTTTACATTTATTTCTGTTAGTTATGCTCCTTTTCCATGGTTTCAGTGATGAACTATATTTTTTTCAATGTTGATAAATGTGACATTCAGCGTTGTTATACAAGGTTAGGACATGCGATAACGTCGTTACAAAAATTACTTTAAAGCTTATTTTTATTACACGGGTTTAATTTGTTTATTTTGCTGAGGCAGCACATCCTATTTTGAACTCAATTTTTTTTTCACTGAAGAATGTTTTTATCGGGATTTTTTTTTTGTCATTGAGGACAAAATAGGATTATTAGCTAAGATTAATAAGTTTCATCATTTTGATTAATACTTGGTTGAATTGTCAAGTCTTTATTTACACTGTAATATTTGTATCAGAAAATTTAACAATATTACCTAATTGTTCCCCATGAATTCATAAATTTTAACATTCAATTTCATTGTTAATCCCTTAGTTAGACCCCAGCTGACGAGACAAAACAAACCCGAACATTTAAACATGTACAACATTTATAAGCTTTGACACTGAAAATTAAATTATCTACGAACGTGACAAAATCCCCTTCGCGACATTTTTCTTGAATAATTTCGTTCACGTTGAAACCAATCCTTTGATATTTATCACTGCACACGCGATACACGGTTTGTTTTTTTTTATTGTATTGCAAGCGAGCTTGTTTCGCGTATGTAAGGAGCTTTAGTCGTGGGGGGTTGAGCGCGGCATGTCATCGCGCTCGACTGGGCGGCGGAGGACTGCTCGGAGCGAGTCGCCACACGGCCGCTGAAGCGAGCATGCCGCCATGCGCGCCTCGCCTCCTGAGCGCTGTATCCGCACATCTCACATGCCCAACATTCATGGTCAATGCTAACTGCTTGATAGCCGAGAGCCGCGATGGTCACGATAGTCTGCAGCCCAAACAATCCTCCACCGAATATCAATACAATGCCAAACAACAAATTGCACCAATTACACGCACGTTAAGTGCGGATAATTAAAGCTGAACTATTGCTAATTGGAAGATTACACTTGTCACTATCTAAATTGGGCTGCTTTTAAAACTTACAAGAATGACAAAATTCTATGGCGGACTCAATTAGTCGATAATAAACATAAAACACGTAAATGACGTGAAACATGGTTATTTTCCTTGATGCCCACTCAGTGATGAGCTCGCGTTACAGTGATTGGTAGAGCTCGATCTAATTCTCGCGGTTTTCCCTAGAGCTTCCCATGGTGGTGTTTATTAGCTGGACCAAATTCCTATCAGTATCTTCTTCGATCGCTTGGAGAGAGAGGGAGGGAGCAGTGTCGCTGAATGTTTAACCGTCCGGACGGAGAGCGGCGTCAACTTTGCAATATTAAAGTTGGTGCGCCTTAATTGTTTCAGGAAATGTGCTTCACATTCGCGCGCGTGCAGCCATCGTGGGCCAAATCTTCACTTTACACTTGTTTTTCGTTTTTCAGTGAGGTTCCGGTGTATGTGTGAGTTGGAAAAAATTAAATTGTGATTGGCGACCGAGTTCCGGGGCGTTATGATGTTTCTGTAATTCACGCGCGCCAGCAAAAACTCTCAACTGTAGACGGAAGTTTAAACGGTGACCTTTTGCTCGGTTTAAGCAAACATTTTAGAAACCTTTCATACGTAATCGATTCATGCAGCCTTTGTTATGTTGCGTTGGGTATTTTGGTACGTCAATCCGGTAATTCTTTCAAGAACTTACTGAGTAACTGATGGGTAGGAAGGTACTTCCCATAATGACGAATTCGAATTACTTTTACTTGGTCAGTTATAGATAAATTAAACAATGCAACTAGAATGACGCATGGGGTATTTATTCTGTATACATTATTGTTTAAGTTCAAAGGCATAGGCATTACCTTAAGTCTTGGTAAATGGATTCAAAAGAATCAGTATCTGCCATTTTAAGTGTGAAAATCCGTCGTTCATTTTGTGTTCGATAGAACAAATACTTTAGGGCAGTAGGCTCTTGATTGAGTGGTGCCTAGAGGCCAGTGACAAAATATAAAAAAGAGATCAAGACGAATTGTGGTTGTTATGAAAACGTGCTGACTTCAAAAAGTATAATATTATTATGTAGATATGTTACAGTTTTGAAAGTCAATGTCTTTCCAAAATATTTGACCTCATCTTCATCAATCATCAATTTTATCGTAATCTCTTCCTTTTTCTTTTCTTCTAGTTTGTACAAAATAGCAAGAATGAAAAACCCCAATTTCGACCACATCAACTGCATTGTATGTTTTCGATCATGGTTTCAAGCACTTTCATCTCACCTACATAATCCATAGACAAGTGACTACCATATCCTTCTTTCATGGAGAAACTCTGAGCACAAATTGGTAAGGTAATTTACCGACAAACGGATAGGTAGGGCAATAGAGCAGAGACGATCAGGATCATACTCGTTTTGATGTAAATAGAATCTGCTTGCACAGGATACGCAGTCTTGTATCGACCTTACTGCTGGCAACTGACAGTAACCTATTGATATTAATGTGGGTTTCCTAGGTCCACACCTAGCCTAGGTAGGTTTAAACACTAAGGCCGACGCCACACAATATGTTAAAGTATAGTATCAGTATTTATATGTACTGTCTAATTGCATAACACATCTATCGATTTCATCATTTTGAAGGATATTGCTAATCCATTGCTTCATTTGTTCGAAAAATGTGTCTGCTTAACAACATAAATTACGCAATGAATGTTGTAGAACTGTAAAAATTAAACCCATTGCTACTGGCCGCGCACTGGCTACGAAAAGTATGTTGATATTCAATATATTTTTATTTTGACGTTGTTGTCTGTCTTGTTGAAAAAAGGGGTGAGTTTATTTGTATAATATATTGTTCTGCAATATGTGCATGTAATTTTTAAACTGAATATTTAAACAAATTATTCCAGCCGTCATATTACCAACAACAATCACTTAGTATACAACAACAACACTGTTATGAGCTAGCTAAAGTAGCGAAGCTAGAATGAGTGATTAGTGATGCAGCTTCGCATCAAGCGTCAATGTGGCCACTGGCTATTTACAATAGTAAAACGATGATTCGCTAAAAGCATGACAGCTAGAACGCAGTGTAGCATTAGCACCGAAGCACCTAGTAGTGTGTCCACGACCTTAAGGACTTCTCCTAGAAATCTGAGGTTTCCATACTAAATTCTCACTAATCGTTCTGTCAATGACCCTGACGCAGATGGTTTTATCAATGAGTCAGCGGTTTTAGTTCCGAATTAAGAATTCCAATGGGTTTTTGCTATTGATTCGGTTACCGAAATAACGTAATATCTGAATCGGAAAACGTTATTTTAAGAAACTTTTTTTATGAGTTACTGGGATTCCGAAAACGCCCTAAGAACATGAACCAAGGCTTAATTTTATTTTGAGAAGAATGGAACCGTTTGTGCCTCATTGGTTTAGTGACCGCACAAGCATAGGCTGTTTGGCTTGAGGTCAGGGTTTTGATACCGGGCACCTGGTGAGGACGGGGCCGGATCTTGCGGATAGCCAGTTTGGCTTCCGCAAGGGGCGCTCTACGGTGGACGCCATCATGCGCGTGAGAGCCCTCACGACGGGGGACGCGGTGTCTCGGGGTGGGGTGGTCGTGGCGGTGTCATTAGACATCGCTAACGCGTTTAACACCCTGCCCTGGAGCTGCATTAGGGAGGCACTCCGGTATCACCGAGTGCCGACCTACCTCCGTCGAGTAGTCGGGGCGTATTTGACGGACAGAGCCGTCATCTACCCCGGTCGCGATGGGGAATGGAACCGGCGAGAGATGTCGTGCGGTGTCCCACAGGGATCGGTCTTGGGGCCGCTCCTGTGGGACATCGGTTACGACTGGGTGCTGCGGGCAGACCTCCCTGATGGCGTCAGCGTAGTTTTCTACGCTGACGACACGCTGGTCCTGGCGCAGGGGAGGTCGCATCAGGCGGCGGCCGACGTAATGACACGCGGGGTTGCGATAGTCGTGGAGAGGATCCGGCAGTTGGGTCTCGAGGTGGCTCTGCACAAGTCCGAAGCCATGACATTTCATGGGCTTCGGAACGGGCCACCATCGGGATCCCAACTTACGGTAGGAGGGGTTCACATCGGCGTCGAGACGACGATGAAATACCTGGGTCTCGTCCTCGACAGCCGGTGGAACTTCGTGGAGCACTTCCGACGTTTGGCCCCCAAACTGGAACGGGCTGGGGCCGCTTTCAAGCGGCTCCTGCCCAACCTGAGGGGGCCAAACGCCTCCTGCCGGAGGCTTTACGCGGGGGTCGTGCGGTCCATGGCCGTGTATGGCGCCCCGGTGTGGGCGCGTTCACTGCAGCTTCGAGCCGCCCACTACTTGAACGCGCCCCAAAAGGTGGTAGCCATACGGCTAATACGGGGGTACCGCACGATCTCGCGCGAGGCGGCAAGCCTCCTTGCCGGACTGCCGCCATGGGATCTGGAGGCGATAGTCCTCGCGCGCCTCTTTGAGTGGCGCGCGGAGGCACTACGCCGGGGGGAAAACCCGCTTCCGCGGCAAATTGCTGCGGAGCGGACGGACCTCCGGCGCGATCTCATGGCGGCATGGAAAGCGCGACTGTCGCAACCCAGCGCAGGGCACGCCGCGATAGCGGCGGTAAGGCCCCTCTTTGAGGAGTGGCTAGAGAGGCGTCACGGCGCCCTCACCTACCGCCTGACGCAGGTCCTCACCGGACACGGATGTTTCGGGAGGTTCCTGCACATCATCAGGCGGGAGGAAACGCCCGGGTGTCACCACTGCGAGGATCGCCCAGAGGACACGGTGGTGCACACGGTGGAGGTCTGTCCCGCTTGGGCAGAGCACCGCCGTGTCCTCGTAGAGGCGATCGGCAGCGGCGGCGACCTCTCGCGCCCGGCCCTGGTCCAAGCCATGGTCCGGGGCGAGAGGGAGTGGGAGGCAGTCACCTCCTTCTGCGAAGCAGTCATGCTAGCGAAGGAGGTGGCGGGATGGGCGAGGGAGAGAGCCGAGAGGGCCGCCCGTCCCAGCCGCCGCGGTAGACGCTCCGGGCGTCGGGAGCCGCGTGACGACTCCCGGCCACCGTAGGCGCGGGCCTGCGGACGGCGAGTAATGGGTAGCTCGCCGTCCGATCAGGACCAGGCCCGTGCCGGACGGCGCGTATGTGTTCCACGCGCGCCTCAAAGAGATGTCAGCATCGAAGGAGGGGCCCGTCAGGGCCGAAGCCTGCCGGGGCAGCGGGATTGTCCGAAAGGGTTACCGCTGCCCCGGAATACAAAGGGCTAAGGAAGGAACACGGATGGGTTTTAGTCAGTAAGAGTCTGACACTCCCTTCCGCTCCACCCAGAGCGGGAGGAGTCATTGGATGATTTCCCATCCTTAAAAAAAAAAAAAAAGGGTTTTGATACTCGTGTCAGAGTGCTTTCGGTTTTTTTTTTTTAGTAGGTAGGTACCTACCTACTTCTTAGTAGATCGTGGTTACGTCAATGGGGAACGTATTGAACTATCGAGGCCACCAGGTTCGTCGCCTGTAGTCATAAGCACGATAACATGATAGCTTTGTTTTTTTTGCGTTTAATTAATTGTTATGGTTTACGATATTGTTATGATATTTGGGTTAATGAGTGAATTTAAGATTAAATTATACGGGCTTGTTATATTTTTTGCGTCACACCAAAATAGTATCAAATCTGTTTTGTACCGAGACTTTTGTGTTGCGGTATGCGCACAATCATTGTCATTGTTTTTATAAAGTATCTGATGAAAATGTTAATAAACCCTGTTCAGGTTTAACTCTTACGCAATCACTCACAGGTTTGTTGACATTTCTATCAGATACTTACTTTTTAAACTGACTATAACTAACTTAAGAAGACAGTCTTTAGTAGTCCGCGGCCTAAGGAATATCGCCTAGTCTTCAGCAGTATTTTAAATATTACCAATACTGAAACATCTCATGACGTCATGAACAGGAGAAAGAAAATACTAAATGGGTCAAGACAATTACGTACGGGGTTGAACTGCATACGTCAGTAATAGAATATGGTATTGTGCAAGGAGCCAAGTGCCAACGTGTTCGACCTTTGCATATCTTCGGGAGGTCGCAGGCGCTGGCACTTGATTTAAATCTGCCTGCCCTTCTAGCCAACAAAGAGGGTGCATACCGTCACGACGACTGTATTAGCGAGTGAGAGAGCTTAGCAGAGGCAACGAGGCGTCTACATGAGTCATATGCGTTTTTAAACAGTTCAAATAGAAATTCGAACTGGGTCGAACTGTGCTCTCCAATAAATTATCTACTTAAAAAAAAAAGTGAGTTTGTCTTTGAAGCTGTGTGTGGTCTTCGAATTGAAAACTTACTGAACACCTGGGTATATCTGTAGTAAACTCCTTCTTATTTTTTTTTTTTATAATATGAAACTTTTTCAAGTACCTACCTGTACCAACTAAGGAAAACTTTTACCATTATTTGGATTGAATGGCAAGTCAACAACCAGCTTCCGTAGCTTCAGTAACAAGTATGTCACCAACCTCATTCAACAAGCAACGCAAGCCCTTATGTTGATCAAGATGGCGGGATACCTAAATTACCAACTGAGATGCGGGCTTAAGTCAAAACTGATGAGCGTAAGTACTGACTAGGTGCACATTGGTATCAAGAAAGTACAAGGCATGTAGATTCCCTACGAGTACTCTGTCGACTGGGACCGCTCTCATACTGAGACTGCAGTCCAACTCGCTCCATTACGTTTTTGAATCATTCGGATGGGACAACAAACCACGTGACGCCAATTGTACAGTCAACAGCGAAATAAAAAAAAAAATACGCAATTGAAACCCGACTGTGGCGGAGCCCAAAACGTTTTTGGTTGGTGTGGCCTCCTCTGGCGTATGTATGATACAGTCAGTCTCACTTCCATACCTACAAAGTTTTTTTAAGGTACTACCAGACTGTTTGTAGGATCCATAGATGGCAGGGGTCAAATCTTAGTTCTACTTAAAACGAAAAAATATTGATCCTTACCTAGCAGTAATGTCTCGTCGTCGAGGGCGGTGACGAGCGAGTCGGTACAGCAGGTGTTGGTGTTGTCCATGGAAATGCGCACGGACGCGCAGTCGGCCGGCGAGTGCGGCAGCTGCTCCGCCGACTGCGCCGCAACCCGCCCGTTGGCGAGCCGCAGCGACGCCGCGCGCCCGCCCGTGCCTGTCGCCGCGCCGCCTCCACCATCCTCGCATCTGGAGACAAAAACATAAGAACATCAGAAAACTGTCATGACACAAAAAAGGACCAGTCAGCTGTTAGGTGGTTTCAGGAACTTGAGTTGTTCCCGCCAAAAAGGCTTGCCACCAGGTCGACTTCGCTAGCCAACTCAGAGTAAACAGCGTTACCCTTGTCTTTTGATGACAATAGCTCGCAGCCGGAGTAACTTGCCGAAGATGGCAGTAGGTTACCATGGAGTAAACGAGTCATGGATCTCTTTGCACCATATCTGAAAGCTGTGTGTGAGGGCTGAACAGCAAATTGAGGAGCAGAGAGAATATGGAGAAAAACGGAAAGCTATTATATAATATAGCTATATACTACAACCCATTAGGTACCCATAATTTTCGACACAACAAAAAGCATGAATGAGTTGACTTTCCAACCAGCTTTGCAGTAAATATATACATCACACAACTAGACACTATTTGCAAATAACTGTATAAATGCATTATCGAACCATTTCACTCTATTGAAAGTATAGGTTTGTTGCGACTCGATAAGTGGCCTCCAGTCACATCATGTTTATTTTTATTATTAAAGGGTCATCTACAGCGCTGAATATTGTGCTTTTCTTCTATCTTCTTTTTTTGATGCCCTTTGATTATTCCCCTCCCCTTTTTATATACTTGTACATATTATTATTTTAAGACTGTTAGCTTTTAAATTATGTAAATATTTGATACTCTAAAAAAAAAAAAAACTGATTCTTTCTCCAAATGTCTAGCAATAATAGCACCGACTATCTAAAACTGTCCGGAATTTGGGTCGGATATAAAACCACATCTGCGTCTTTCTTTGATCATTGCGTGCATTTTATTTCTGAAGTGGTCTCACGTGTGATTTTCATGAGATCAATATGAAAATATATCTTAACATCATAGTTACTAGAACTACACCTGTCTTGTATGTGAGGGCCTCACACCTAAACCTGAGCCCCTGTTAAAATGAACTGTCGTGACAGCTACATAACTCATAATCATTAAGTTTCTCAAGCTTATTAGTGATCGCTTTATGTTGCTATTAGCAAATCGGAGAATGCTCCTCATCATCCTGGTATGGTACATAATGCCTCGGTAGCCTTGTACGACATTAAGTTTAAAATCGAATCAATACAACCACAAGAGATGTGTAAACGATCTACGATTTAGCTGATTTGTTATTATTTCCTTATGGAGTGTAGGTACTACATATTAAAGACAACTTTACCAAACTAGTGTTTTTCGATGCCTAGCCAACTATTTCCAGATGAAGCTGAAATGTCTCATGTTCCAGCGGACTTGCGTGAAACAGTAAAGTAGCATGCTTTAATTTTGACCGTTCAACAACATTCATTGCGTTGGTGAAGAGACAATTTTTTCAAACATGAAGCAATGGATTAGCCTTCAAAATCATACAGATTGTGATAGATCGTATGTTATGCAATAAATTGACGCGTTTAGGTAGTTTCTCGGACGAGTGTTTTCAGTTTTACTAACAACTACTACACTTTGTCAACTTATTTATCTACTGATATGTTTTAACCGTACAGTATCTATTCCTAAATATCTTAATTCGACTTCCCACATCAAATCTCGTTTCTAAAAATTCTTTAGACTTAAGTTCGTTCAGCTTTGCCATTTAGCACACGTAGGAAGCTGAATTATTCCCTTGGGTGTTGTAAAAAATATATTATGTGGAATGGCCACTACTGGGCTGTATACCGACCGTGTGATAGCAGATTTGCAAAGTGTAAGAAAAAAGTGTGTGGGTTCATGTGTTGAACTGTAATATTCTGAGGTTGATTCAAAAATTATTGATCTTTGAATTGATAATGGTTTATTTTTCGTATAGGTAGGATTCGGGAAAAGGAGACAGCACCCTAATCGCGTAATACACGCTAATCCATGCTACCTAAGTTTGAAAAATTCATCTGCTCAAAAACGTAAATAACGCAACGTAAATTAACATTAATGTGTGTTACGAAATTACCCCGCAAGACAAAGCAAATTATAAGGCAATCTATTACAACGAAAATGATAAACAGTTGCGACACATATTCAGCAAGTGTGTGAAGTCATCTTCATATAAACCATGATATGAAAATAAGCTGCTTTTATCGCGAGTCTCTGATCAATCAATCAATCAATATCTTTATTGTGGATCATAGGTAGGTACACACGGCTACACATCAAGCTATACATAACCAGTATAAGCTGACTTCTGATTTTACGATAAACCTATACAATGCGAGGTCAGCTGAAACTGGAAATGTATAGCTTGATGTGTAGCCGTGTGTACATACATAATACAGGTCTTAAATAATTAAATTGTGATCAACTATGTCCCGCCCTTGGGGCATACTATAGTTAGGTGCATATAAATTAAATTAAATTTACTTTCATTATTGATTACAAATTATTAAGATGTCGCATAAAATAAAAATAAAATAAAGAAAATAAAACAGAACGAATTTTAGTAGGTACAGATTTATACATTTCAGTGGGCACCGAACACATCATGACTGAGGGAGACTATGTTGGAGCAGTGATTTGTCTGATAGGAAGTCTTTTATAGAGTAGTAGCACTTGTCTACTAACAGATCATGGAGATTCTTTTTAAATTGTTTTATTTCCGTAATTTTTCTGATAGGCCCCGGAATATTATTAAAGATGCGTGAAGCTGTGCAAAAGATACTCTCATGCATTAGATGAGTCTTGCTAGCTACTGTGCGCAATTTGTCCTTACGACGTACACGCGTGTAGTAATTATACATGTCAATATTATTTTTGACAAATACTGCGGGCTGGCTATGAGGTTTATATTTATTTCACAGTGTGGCGATGACACACTGGCGGTAGGAACGGCTTTCATTTTGACAGTTCCAATAATTATCTCTGTGGCAGAAAACATTGACTGCTAGCCGTGCCTTCGTGTCGGACTGTGGCCCGTGCTGCGTCTCCCGTACCGCTCGTGTTGACCGCACTAAATAAACTCGCTGAGGCCAATCCGGACTGCGATCTGTTCGCTAATAAATTCTCCAATTTAATGGTTATGTGCCTACATTTTTATGAAAATAATAGCATTTAGGTAATGTTGTTTTTAGTTTATGTTTTATGTTAGTACTTATTATATATATTTTGATTTATGTAATTGCGTTGATAAGCCGTGTAAATAAAATAAATAAATAAATAAACAACATCCATTGCGTTATTTACGTTGTTGAGCAGACAAATTTTTCGGACATAATTATGAAGCAATGGATTAGCAATATCCTTCAAAATGATTCAGATTGTGATTGTATATAACCCAATTAGGGTGCTGAATACCCGGAGTACACTGCCCAGCTGTTTTAAAGTTCATAGATCTATCTCACTTAGGAGACGCGTTTTGATTGCCGTTTTTCTATGGCTTGCAAGGGAATCTTCAGGGGCTTCATCCCGCCAGCTCTAATGAAACCGTTGATTGAATGGAATTTCCACAATCACCATTGTGGCGGGTCCAATGAAGGTAGAAAAACATGTCGGACAGGTCGTTAGGATTTTATTATTCATACATACTGCTTCTTTAGCTATATCCATCATCTTATCTTCTTCTTAATATCTTAATATATATAAATTAATCTAAATAATAAAAAAAATATAATATTAATAATAATAAGTAGTATATAGTCTTAATATTTTTTTTAATCATTGTTCCTCAACCAAAGCACCTGCCATCTAATCTCTTCACCACCCTTGGTTGACTGGTAGAGAATGCCTAAGGCATTAAGTCCCCCGGTCACGACGGGCTCAGCGTCGAACATCTTAAATACGCTGGGGTACACCTACCGCGGGTTCTTGCTATGTTTTTTAACCTATGTATAAGTCATAGTTACCTACCTGTCGAACTTACTAATACGATTGTTGTTCCAGTAATAAAGAATAAGCCTGGTGACGCCTCCGATATCTCCAACTATAGGCCGATATCGCTTACCACGGTCTGTGCTAAGGTATTGGATAGTCTGCTTGACAAAATTCTAGCTGAACATATCGTTCTCGAGGATGGTCAGTTTGGCTTTAGACCGAACTTGTCGACGGATAGTGCAATTTTAAGCCTTAAGCAGACTGTCCAATATTATACTGACAGAAAGACGCCAGTAATAGCATGTTTCCTGGATTTATCGAGGGCCTTTGACCTGGTCAATTATGACCTGCTCTGGCATAAGCTCACTCACGACACTACTGTCCCGGCTGATGTGATATCACTGTTTAGATTTTGGTACAGTAGTCAAAATAATACAGTTAAGTGGGCAGGCTCATATTCTGTTGTGTATGGGCTGGATTGTGGGGTGAGGCAGGGGGGTCTGAGCTCCCCCCGTCTTTTTAACCTGTACATAAACAAACTGATAGGTGGACTCAGTAGCACCAAAATCGGTTGTCACGTGGATGGTGTTTGTGTGAACAAAATCAGCTACGCTGATGACATGGTGCTGCTGAGCCCGTCTATCGGTGCATTGAGAAGGCTTCTTAAAATTTGTGAAAGTTACGCGGTGGCTCATGGGCTCAAATACAATACCGATAAGAGTGAATGGTTAGTTTTTAAATCGGGTACTCTAACTTACAAACAGCTGCCTGAACTCTCACTCTCTGGGTCTCCTTTAGGTCGGGTTTCGAAGTTTAAGTATTTGGGTCACTGGGTCACTGATGACTTAAAAGACAGTGTGGACATAGACAGGGAGCGCAGGTCGCTGGCTGTCCGGTGCAACATGCTGGCCCGCAGGTTTGCACGCTGCATAGATTCTGTTAAGATAACGCTTTTTAAGGCCTGTTGCCAATCGTTTTACACGTGCAGCCTGTGGACCAAGTATACCCAGCGTGCATACAGCGACCTGCGCGTACAGTATAATAACGCATTCAGGGTGCTTTTGGGGTTGCCGTGGCGGTGTAGCGCGTCAGGGATGTTCGCGGAGGCGTGCGTCGACGGCTTTGCCGCGATCATGCGGAGGCGATGCGCTTCCATGATGGTGCGCTTGCGATCCTCCTCCAATGGCATCCTGAATGTGTTTGCAGACCGGTGGGATTCTCCCCTCTTACGAAGGTGGGTAACAATCCAGACCCATCTGTCCAAATAAACTGGTGTGCCATGGAACGAACAGTTGTATGGGTCACTAGTTATTAATTATTATTATTATTATTGTTTAATTTTAATTTAAAACTAACATTAGGCTAAGTTATACTAACATTATATGGATTGATTTCTGAAATAAATATTTGAATTTGAAATTAAGTCCGCCTTTGTACCTTTTTGTGCGAAAAGTTTAAATAAATAAATAAATAAATTACGTGTCACAATGTTTGTCCGCGATGGACTCCTAAACTACGTAACCGATTTGAATCAAATTTGTACACCGTGTGCAGTTTGGTCCAACTTGAAAGATAGGATAGAAAAAAAAAAAACCTTAGCCACAGCAACGCGTGGCCGGGTCAGCTAGTCTTCTTAATATATATAAATTACGTGTCACGATGTTTGTCCGCAATGGACTCCTAAACTACTTAACCGATTTTAATCAAATTTGTACACCGTGTGCAGTTTGATCCAACTTGAAAGATAGGATAGAAAAAAAAATGACAAAAACGTTAGCCACAGCAACGCGTGGCCGGGTCAGCTAGTAATATATATAAATTACGTGTCACGATGTTTGTCCGCGATGGACTCTTAAACTACTTAACCGATTTTAATCAAATTTGTATACTGTGTGCAGTTTGATCCAACTTGAAAGATAGGATAGCTCACATCTCAATTTATGATCGCAATATTATTTTATTGAACAATATCATATGAAAAAAACGTTAGCCACAGCAACGCGTGGCCGGGTCAGCTAGTCTTAATATATATAAATTAACTACGCGTCACGATGTTTGTCCGCGATGGACTCCTAAACTAATTAACCGATTTTAATCAAATTTGTACACCGTGTGCAGTTTGATCCAACTTGAAAGATAGGACAGAAAAAAAAAATTACAAAAACGTTAGCCACAGCAACGCGTGGCCGGGTCAGCTAGTAATATTATAAATTAAACTCGCTTTTCGCGTCAGTATGTGTGATCGCGTTGTGCTTCTAAACTACGCAAGGGATTTTGATGCTGTTTTCTCTATAATTTAGAAAATTTATTCCGAAGTTCATCTGTAAAATATAATTTGTTTAAATTACTTATAATAAAGAAGTCTCAAAGTTTCGTCAAATCATAAAAACCGCGTGAAGCATGAACAGGTCACTAGTAGACTATACAAATGACGCTAGTAGAAAGAATTCAGTCAGTCTGTAGCACAAAAATGTTAGGTACCTACTACTCGTATCGTATTCATTGTTATAGGTACCTACCTTATACCGTTCAGTGATCTAGGTACCCACAAAAATAGGCTCTTGAAACTCAATGCTTGTTACTACGAAAGAAACAAAAGAAATAATGTAGGCTTTGACAGGCTTTCGGCTTTCGGCGTCGTGAAAAGTGGGACACAATCTTTCGGGTAGGGTTTCGTCAATGAGTTTCCAACGGCTTCCGTACGTGATCCCGAATAAAAGGTTTTCGCTTTTGTGTTTGTTTAATAGTATTATGGTAATTTTCCATGTAGGCAAGCTAGTTAGTTAATAATATTCTAGTTCAGGTAATAATATGATTAGGCCCTTTGTACAGGTAAGGTACATTTAAATGATAAACTGATAAATGTTCGACTTGTGTATTGATAATAAGGTAATCAAACATGTATATTTCATTCATTCGCCGCGCGCAGATGTCAGCACAAAATTGATACAATATCAATTGTACGGGTTTGCTCGTACACCCTTTGTACACGGCACGGTTTTTAATGGTACGGCGCGCCGTACCATTAAAAAACCGTGCCAGACACGTTTTGTATACGGCGCGGTTTATACGCCGCGGCGTATAAACCGCGCCGTATACAAAACGTGTCTGTCAACAAGCTTCCATAGTGATCCTTACACACTGACGATCGTGCCTACAGACGGCGAATAAACCGTAGTTATACACGGCAAGAAAAACGTGTGTGCACAAAGGGCCTTATGATAGGTAATAATTTAGTTTGCAGTTCCATTAATTTTGGTTGTGTTGCTAATTTCAGCCTTGTAAACGATTATTCCTGAATTGTACCTATTTTGAAGAGGTAGTCTAGTGCGGGTTGGAAGATGCCACATGTATCCGAATTTTTGGTTCTAGGACATGCCGGTTTCCTCACGATGTTTTCCTTCACCGTTTTGAGAGCAGTGGTGATGAAATAATTTACACAAAGTAAAGCGCCAGTCTGTGTTCGAACCTACGACCTACAACTCGTAAGTCGCGGCCGTTACCACTGGACCAACTCTGCTCTGCACGTTCGATAAAAAATGATGTTTTTTTTTGTGTTGGAATTGGAAACCCTAATAAATAAAAATAGATAAGTAAACTCTCGAAAGCTCGCCTCTATTTTATGGCACTTAATCAAGTACCTAATTATAAAATTTTAACTGAACTAGTGAACGTGGAGATAAACTAAACCACTCTTACATCTTTGGGAAATAAATGCCTGATGTTCCCCTTTATTCATAAACGTTCCTTAAAGTTAAGTGATTAGAGACTTATCACACCTATTTTTGACGTTTAAACGTCGCTTAACTTTAATCATCGTTTATAAATACACCCGTTAATCTTTACGTATGTAGGTAGTTTGTAGTTCCATGTATTCTTAGTTTCATTGCTAATTTCAGTTTTCTAAACAGTGGATTCCTAAACTGTGATTATTATGGTTTAGATTTAGCTATTCATATTTTCCTTTTACAATGTAAGTATTTGTAAGCAAGAAAATACTAATTCATGTGTTCCTATTTACTTTATGAATTTTACTTTTTTATTTTTCTTCATGATTTTTTGCAAGTGTAGTGTATCTATTTATAGGCCTACCGCTTAACTGAGACGTTGCCTGAGGTAGGAGAGCGGTGCGGGAGGGGTGTGGTGACGTGATGCGAGAGCTCAGTGATTCGTCAACTTGTGACAACTATCACCCCTCCCGCACCGCGCAGCTACCTCAGGCAACGTCTCAGTTAAGCGGTCGGCCTATATTAGATATGTCAAACACTGTCTCATTCTCACAAGAGGAGGTAGCTCCTGTCACTAATGCCATCTGTCAGTCACGAGGAATGGCGGGAAACAGACAAGGTGAAGCAGAATCTGCACGATAACACTCGTGTGGTAGTGAGCCAGTGAAGTGATATATTCAACTTAAATACAGAATCAACAGGATTCTACAGTATGGATTAAAATAGTATCTTATATAAAGATACTAGTTGCGCCCCGCGGTTTCACCCGCATAAGTGTCGATTCGTGGGAATATCGGAATAAAAAGTAGCCTATATATTAATCTAGGGTGTCGGCTACCTCCACACAAAATTTTACTAAAATTGGTCCAGCCGTTTGAGCGTGAAGAAGTAACAAACATATAAACACACACACACTCACAAACTTTCGCTTTTATAATATTAGTGTGATTTCACATAACCAACTCGCACTGGGCCTTTTTTTTTGTGCGTGTTGGAAATCTACTAAAAAAAACTAAGTATAAGTATGTACAAAAAGGCTATAGGATCTACAATAAACTAGGTATTTTTTTGGCAGTATTAGGTACTTAAATATTATGGTTATATGAACGTAGCAATATTTAAGTACGTATTTGTTCGGAAATATATTTATTTTAGCACTTACGGTCAAACCACATAAATAAATCAGTTTAAACATCTGCATTTCGGGCGCAGTCGTTTAACAGGGTTCAAAAAATATCCGACACGTATTCAATACGTTTGTGTCATATCAAAATGAAAATATGTTTCTTTTATACTGCATATTGGACATGAAAACTGAATGAAATTGATGTATGATCTGTCGTTCTGTGGCTTGAGAGCATCCAGTTACTCAAAAAAATAAATCTTTATTTTTTCTGTGACTGCATGTGCCTGTGTCCCTGTGTGATGATTTGATGAATTTAATTTAAGTAGGTACATTTTAAAAACAAACAATTCTTGATCTAAGTATGTACTAGCAAACATAACAATATATACTTACTTTTATTCTCCTAGTTTTCCAAGAAAGATTAATCCATTAGAATTTAGAAAATCTGTAGTCTTCGTCTATTAGATTGTAATTGTGCCATACTGCTGAAGACGGCTACCATCTTTGCTGATATCCCAAACTAAACGAAGAGGATATGAGGATATTCATATAATAATAAAAATGTTTAGCCATTGACTCGCAATGGTTGAAGATTGACCATGACCAGCCTCCTTTAATAAGCCAGTTCTCCATCTATCAAGCCTTCCTTGTCAATTAAAAATCCATCAATAATCTATGACTTGATTGGTCATTGACTATGCAACGAGGAAGAGTACCTTTCCTAGTTCTTTATTTTCCTTTGCTTCCTGTAATTTATGTTGTGTGTACTAAAGTTGGATAATAATCTTAATAAATAAATAAGTTACCTACCTGACCTACTCAGTTGCGCAATAAGGCAAATTATGCAAAAATGAGATCAATTAATTTTTAATTTTGCATTAGGTAACAAGTTTTAATTTTCTTTGTTTTAATTAGGTACATTTTTCAACATAAATTAATTACTTGGTTGCTACCGTTTAATTAGTAATGACATAAGTAAGATATCCTGGTGTTACGTTTACTATGTAACTTTTCATAATTTTTTGCGAAAAATGCGTTTTATAAAATAGCAACGGTACTCTCATTGCGTGTTCACATGTAATACATGTTCAATCACAATCTGAATCATTTTGAAGGATAAAACCAAACCATTGCTTCATAAGTTCAAAAAAATTGTCAATGAATGTTGTTGAATTACTGTCAAAATGAAAGCCATTACTACTGTTACAGTGTTATGCAACTAACCCGCTGCTCGGATCCCTACTGGTGTGTGGGTAATACAGCGTCTAAAATATAACAGATTACGTTGAGGGACAACCGATTAAAAAGTAACTAACTGTAAATAGAAATAAGCCCCCAACAACAAGAAAAAACAGTCTACTTTTATTATATTTTTCATTTTCCAGCATAACATTTCGGCTTATTTTTCAGTCAGTCATTGTCAACCATAAGAATATTGACCATAGCGAACGCGTCCGTACGTCGATAGACAACGCAGCGTCGGTCGCATTGTCGCTTTCAATTTCAGCAAAAGCAAAGGAGCGTCATGTTACTAATTATGTGTAGACACAAAACGCAACGTGTGCAGGTTTGTTTTGATCTTTTTTGCTCAGAATTATGTGGCTTATTTAGTATTATTGCGGTTTTATGTTATGTATATCTTAGGTGACTCAAAAATAAAAGTCCCTAAGTATAAGTTATATTTTCATTGTGCAAGAGATCACGAGAAAAGTTATTCAATTCAGTTTTTGTAGGTCTCTTCATCTTAAACATTAATTCATCTTACTTAATAAAAAACTATAGTTTTATCTTAACTGTTATTACCATTTTCCTCTAAACTAATTGAGCCGAAACTTCAGTGATTTAGCGTTTTTAAAAAGAACAATTCAGTTATTGTGATCACAATTGGATAAAGTGAATCGATTTCCAACGCCACAGAGGCGGTCGGTTTCACGTACGCGACATGCATACAGTGCAGTGTATATCTAGATTTAAGCCAATCGCCCGAAACCTCCGCACAACCTAGTTCAGGCCGCGGGCCATGATCAATAAATACTTATTCATGTGAGTGACTCAATCTGGGGGATTTTCTTTACACGGACGTGTATTAAAATGACCTTTAAAACTAAATACATTAAAGACATAACGATTTCTTTAGACTTAACACCGTTTGGCAATAAAAAATGTCTTCGCTAAGTACGTTTTGTAAGACACAAAAACTTGAGAATTAATCTAGATATCTTGGATTAATTCTGTTACGTTTTTGTCTGTCTGCGTACTTTAACGAATAAAAATCACTATTGAACCCATCGATTACGATTCGAGAAGACGCCGTAATAAATTACCTTTTTTGTCAACGTAGAAGAAAAACCGAAATGTGATTGTGATATAATGACAATAATACCACGCGACGATGCGGTAACTAACAATAGGTACATTACGTAGAATACAGTATCCCCTAACACTAAAACGTTTAGCAATTCCGAGAATTCTAAAGCACTACACAGACTTCCGTAGAATTTTGAGGCTGCACGTGAGATATACCGCGAAATCGTTCATCCCACGCTCAGCTGAAACACTACGGGGAACCATTTCTTTTCAAAATTTCCCCGAACAAATAATAATAATAATATTCGCTGGCTATCGTACGCCACATTATTCATACGAAGACCTGGCTTCGGTAAAACCCTCGAAGGAAAACTTCGGTGCTCGACCGAACTGAACTTAACCTACCTTATAATTGCTAGTTGGAAGTTTGCACTTGTTACATTTTGTTTCATTGCCATTGGAAACTTTGTTAATGGCGTTATATAATGTAACCTTTGGAAGCGTCTCCAAGGCGACGTTTCATACAATCAAGATTCGAGATAGCTGAAAACGTGCAAGCAATGCTCTCTTTTGTTGTTTTTTAATTTAGGTTTGAGGATGAAAAGGAGGACATTCAGAAGGTTAAATATAGAGATCTAAGAAGCAAGGGAAGGTTACAGACAGAGCCTTAGATCATCATGATCTCGTTTCTAAAATATCTCAGGTCCTGATGTAATTGACGAGACATCACGCTCACCCACGTACGATACAGTTCGTGATAGGTTTCAGTAAGATATTTCTGTTCGAAGGTCGGCGTATAATTTCAACGGTTGGATTACTGTATGTTTCCGCTCTATCCCCGTGGGATAGCTACTGAGTGTCGGGCATGACGTATGGCCACCGCATGCCCCCGAAGGGGGGAGGTTTCATACCAGGAATTCCTCTTAAAATCACCAGAATTACTTGGCCTCCCTCACCCCTCGCGCACAAGGCATCTGAACAATGGGAGATGAAGCCTAATAAAGCGACGCAGCTCAATTTTCAATGGACGTCGCTCAAATGGACGTTTACACAAATTGTATAATATGTTTGTTATACTGAAACTGCGGTTGTGTGTCGTTTTATTGTTATTTTTGTTGTTGTGTTAATTGAAAAAAATGCAATGCGTATATTTTTTGCTCGTTGTCGAATTTAATCATGTGAGAGATGTTATTGTTGTGTACATAGTTGTTCAGTTGGGTATTAAAGTTTTAACAGAAAATTATTTTTTTATTTCATTTTATGTAATTAGTTTTCACACGAATATTATTATTGTTTCAAATGAGAGAGGTGAAAAGACGACACTTTTGACGCATCAAAAACCCACTTATACAACTTACTTGAAAGCCTGAACAAGCAGTTCTTTGAAAATGACGCCCCCTTAGCGAGGATATAACACTGAGTACACTTAAGTATCTATAATCCTGTAGCCAAAAAACGTTTGGTATCACACAATATTGAAGATGGCGAAGAAATCTGAAGGAATCCTCTTGACACGTTTGAGCACCAGCTATAGTACAGTCAACAGGCATGTAAGTGGTAATAATTTGAACATTTACATCGCCTTTATTTATAGAGGTATAAGGGACAGGGGTTCACTCATCTTCTTTAGAAAAGGAAGGATCCTACGACCAGACGGGTGTTGTGTCTGGTGGGCTACTGCCCGATGATTGATGTCGGGACGTTGTATACATGCCATAGTTGCGCAGTAAACTTTGCTTGCGCGATGCAGGATTTTGAGTGACGTCAGTGTGACGCGTAGTTCGCACATGGCGATGTAGATGCCACCACAATATCGTAGCTATGAGGAGGATTTTCGGTGTAAGTGTTGCCACTGATGTGCGGGTTGACTGTACCTACCTACCCCAAATAAGAAGAAGAAGGACATCCTTAATATTATATTCGAGACAATTCCTTTTTGTCTTAAAGACAAGAATTTATTCGCTATAATATGAATGGTTTATTAAACATATTTATTTAGATCTCATAGGTCTTCTTTCTAAGTTAGCCGTCCAAGTTTGGGGAACTACTAAAACAGTTTCTAAGTTTTGCATTAACTTTACTGGTGCCTAAGTTTTGTTCTGGTTGTACTAAGCTGCTTATGGCAGATTTGTTTTTGACGTTGTAAGGCAAGCCCCTTGGCTCTTTTCTAGGATTTGTGGATGAAAGAAGAAAATAATTATACATATGGTCTGTGTAATATTTTTTTGGATCTAATCAGTGAGCAGTGGCGGCCCAGTGGTATCGGTCCCGACTTACGAGTTGTAGGCAGTATGTTCGAATCCAATCAGGCACTTTACTTTGTGTGTTTAATTTTATCACCACTAATCACTGCTCTCAAAACGGTGAAGTAAAACATCGTGAGGAAATCGGCAGTCCTAGAACCAAAAATACGAATACATTTAACATCTATCGACTCGCACTGGACCCGCGTTTCGGATTACGGCCCACTCTCTCCCACAGAGAGGAGGCCTGTGTCCCAGCAGTGGGAACATTATATGCTGATGCTTATGTTTATGCAGCATGTCTTTTCCTTCCATTAGTCATCGAAGCAAATAAAACCGGTAGATGCTGACCTACCCTTCTATATTTGAAGTTAAGTCCCTGACATGATGCAACACGACCTTGAAAGCAATGTATTCTTAATGTTTTCCAACCCCACATTTTAATGCTTGATGCATTCGGTAATAAAATCGTGAACGCTACTGAAAATAGCATGCAAATATTTTTTTATATAAGGGGGAAACGCCAGGGTAACCTATTGACTGATATTTTATGATATAGTCATTTAGTAGGGTTTTAAGTAAAGAGGGTTGTATTGATGATTTTAATTGTTATAATCCTGTAAATACAAACTTTTTACTTTCGCGAATCACATTTTGTTAAACAAACAACCTGAACCTGCAAAAAATTTAAGAAAATTTGAAGTTTGCAACAACTTTTACTATGGGACCAAACCTGAAATCGCGAAAAAAAAATCTGCTGTTTCCTACATTTATGTTCGCATTAACTCGTCAAAATGTAGGGAACAGCTGATTTTTTTTTCGCGATTTCAGGTTTGGTCCCATAGTAAAAGTTGTTCATAATGATGAGTACAATCTCCCATTTCGATTTGTCGCATGTTTTCAATTTCATCCTGTATATAGGTAAGAGTAGGGGAAGAAGAATACATGTTGCGCCGATCTCAAATAGATTGGGATAAGGGCTGCCAAATGATGGTGAATTACGCGAGTAAGCGTTCAATTGGATGGAAATCGAATTGCATATAGATAAGGTCATTGGGTCAATACTGTTATAATGTATAGAACACGATCATTAGTCGAGATCAGCATGGCTTTATCAACGCGGATACCATTAAGCTATGACCCTTTATATTACTTATCTCTTTACTTTAGGTACACTTTACATGCTCCAAATAACGTAAATATAAGCAGTTTTGTTTGGAAACTTATAATAAATTGCTGTTTTAGGCCCTTTATCTACGACGCTACTTACCCTTTTTTCCTGTGTATCCTTGGCTGTTCCCTTGATGGTACAGTGGAAGATCAATTTTTAACCGCTGTACCCTTTTCCGCGAAACCCGATCATATTAAAGGATGTAACTATCATTGGGTGCGAAACATTTGGAAGAAGGGACAGTTTTTAAAACATACGAAAAGTAAACCATTTCTATAATTCACGAACCGTTATTGGTTAAAATAAAGCCTCTTGTAACTGTACCAATAATGAACCAAAGACTTCATAGCTATCGCAGGTAAAATTAGCAAACGAATCTACTTATAGGTATGCCCAGTTTGGCAATAAAAAATGCTACCATTGGTAAGCAAAAACATTATTTATTGTTTATAGGAACCGAGCACTAATTAGTAATGTGTTACAAATTCAACCCCTTTATTTATAAACTGTTTAACCACTCATTTTGGACGTTTCGTTTTCGACGTCTCTTAATTTAATCAAAGTTTATAAATAAACCCCCAAATCGCCAAAGAGTACCCTAAATTTCACAGCACGGCACATAGTATTTTAATGATGGTCCGTACATAACGCAATCAACCACAAACTAGTTTTAAACGTGTTAGTAAGTCGCATCTTATACGGACCGTCATGCTGTGAAATGCAGGCTACTCATTGGTGATTTCAGTTTGCAACCCGGTACTCTTGAGTAGTGTCGTGGACCTTGGGCTTACGGCCCAATACTTGGCTAGTTTGTATGGATCCAAGAAATTCATTCAAATGGCACAAACAATCATTGAGAGAAGTCTGATATTTTAAACTTTGTCATTTTTATAATAATTGTTATATTGGTAAGTAGGTATAGGTATAATTCTTTGTAATTTTGCTTACGGCTCATTTTATTTTTTGTAAATTTATGTACAGACATTTTGAAGTATAACATCGCCTTGGCTCGATCTTCACGGCACGATTCCGCTATGTAAAGAATAGACAATGTTATCAATAACCAAAACCTTTCCTTAGCTATGAAAAAAACATGCGCAATGTCAATCTATAAAGGCCTACTCTACTAGATCCTACTTCTCAATATAGATCTAGTCCGACTTAGTCCCAGTCTAGGTTTAATAGCATAATTGATGAGCACTACAGTACAACAGTTACTGAAGCAGTCAGTCACTCGTCTTAGTTAATTAGAACTAAGGTTACTTTCTGTCACACGTCACTCTAGGAAAATTCCAAGACTGCTGACAGATGTGTAAACCAACTTTTTACTCGAAAGGTATATGAGAAAAATTATACGTAAGATTTATCTCATCTTTACAAATAAATAAAATTGAAGTGTATGTCTCTGATGTCCAAATAACAGTTTTTTACTAAATGTTAAGAAAGTTTAAACGGTAAGTAGGTACATAAAAGAAAACAATCCTTTTTAATGTTTTTTTCTCTCTGTCTGTTTGTTTGTTCCGGCTAATCTCCGAAACGGCTGGATTGGTTTCGACGACTTTCATTGGCAGATAGCTGTCATAAGGAGTAACTTAAGTTACTTTTATTTTAGAAGAAAAATATTGTTCTGCGTAAAAAAACTTCAAACCTATGAAATCCATTTTGTTTTACGATACGCGAAAGAAATCGTGGGCAAAGCTAGTGATAAATATTCTAACAGATAATAGAATCCGGGATCTCGATTTGGCCTTTCTTGTCTATATAACGACTGAAAAGAAGTCAATTTTGAAGCTGGGAGTTGTGTACTTCCCCTTATACGCCAAAACATACCTAAAAGTTTCCTTGTTTTAAATGACGTCACGGTAAAGAACATGTAACTGACACCTCTGTATAGCCTCTGATACGTGCCTGTAGGCAATGTACCGGGAACATATTATTCTTTATGCAATATTGCTCTCCTTAAACTTGAAACATACACGATATTGCTCGACGTGACTCCGAGCAAAAGTATCTAGAATTTCAGACAAACTCGTATAAAATATACATTTCCAGATAGGTACACATTGTTTGTTTATTATTAATTTCCACAATGTGGCTAACTGACGAAGCAAGGCATGAATACACAGTATTGCAGCCTTTTAGCTTTAACTAGATTGAGTCTAAATCTCCTTTAGAATTGAAATGGGTAAGTACGCTTCTTGTTGTAGCTTAGCTTTGCGTATAATTATACGTTAGTGTTGTGCAAAATTAAAGACCTTGTTTAGAGTTTAGGCTTGAATCTCGGTGGTTTTGTGGGCGTTTCTTTGTGATACTGTAAAGTGGAGCGTTTTGCGCTGTACTTAGGAATTTATTAATTAGTTTTAGTTAATATTAATTATAAGTTTTTATTGTTGGCTGTGATTTATGGGCTTGTCGTAAAGTATTTTTGGGGTTATTTATGCGAGCGATATTTATGTGAGCGCAGGCTTTCATATCTTTTAGATTACAGGTTTTATGTCAATTGAAAACGTAAAACCATAACATTGAATACTAAACCAACTGCCAAATGATCGAAAAATTATAAGCAGTGGTTGATCGATGCGCCGCTACGGTGAGCCTATAGAGCCACTGGGGAGCTAACAGTTATGCATTTGCATGATACACGGTTATTAATTATATCAGCCGTGTAGGTTGTACAACTCTACTGGCTTGTATGTGAACGTTAGGGTAGGTTCAGACTAGGAGGCTTTAAATATTGTGGGGGATTGAAAACTTGCGGTGTTCTTTATAGGTAGATATCATATTATGGGTAAAAAGTTATATATTACTTACTAGCTGTGCCCACGACTTCGTTCGCGTGAATGCCGGCTATCAATAATGTGTCGCTTAGAGTTACAGTAGGTACTACTTCTCCATTGAAAAGGAAGAATCTTTTTTCTCTAAGTAATTAAGTTTTTTTTACGTAGAACTCTAATAATTTTTCTTAAATAAAAGTTACTCCATATAACATCAGCTATCTGTCAGTGAAAGTCCCGTCAAAATCGGTTCAGCCGTTTCGAAGATTAGCCGGCACAAATGGACAGTATTTTTTTTATAGTTATTCTAGAGTAGTTTATTCTTAAAATTATTTTTTTTTCATCGAATCGGCGCGACCTTGAATGTTTCATGCATTTTTTTGTAGCACGAAGTTCAATTACCTATATCAACAGCAATCAACAGCTAAAATAAGAAATACTAATCTAACTTGAATAAAACGAAGCGCGGAGTAAAGTAACAACGAACCTTCAGATTAACCAACCTTTTTTTAGATCTTTTTTTAATTAAGAGGCTATACATGCATAACCATGTCAGCCCCATCTTGACAAATACTCGTCTATGTGGTAAAAAACACCTTACTACTATGAAAACACTATTACCTACCTACAGTCTTTTTTAGATAAAAGAGTTGTCAAAAAAACTTGTAAATTCCAATGCTAAATGGATTTGATGTGAGTGTATGAAAAGCACCCAGATCGAGCCTATTGATGTTTAATTCGGTCATCGAAGCCTTCAATTTACTCCGTGTGGGGGGGGGGGGGGGGGTAATTACCAGTTTACCACCAAAAAAACAACTAAGCTGCGATCAAGATCAGTCAATGTCAACACTGTTATATATGTTGAGTACACTTGAACGCGGCTTAGAAGTACTTATCGCGTTCAGTTTTATTGGTGATATTCGCACTTAGTCCGAGTCTGCTAGTCTAAACCAACCTTTACAGATGTAAACTCTCTCCCGTCGCATCCGATCGATGTGATGCAGTAAGGATGTCTGAAACTGTACTCTGTAGGTACGTGTAGGACTGTAGTGTACACGTTTTGAATGTTACTCCAACTAAGCGGAACATTCCGAGACTTTGAACGGATTTATTCAATCTATTCCGTTGCTTGTTATTCCAGTAAAAATAAAACATGTTATCTTTGAATACTGTCTTAAGAATTAAATAGAAAATTACTTTTAAGAATCGAGGTAGTCTTAAAAATTAAATTACTAATAGAAAAGTGTGGAAGCCAACCCCAAATAAATTGGGCTAAGGGGAAGTATGATGATAATTTAACTTTAGGTATTAATTTTGATGAGAAATGTGACATTCAATTTGTGTACTCCTAGTTTTAAATAAATAATAGCATTTATTACATTAGATGTATGCTGCATTTTCGAGTGAAAACTTTTCTCTTAATAGAAATAAAGATTATGTTGACCATCAGTTGTGATATTTAGGTACCTGTGTGCAAACATGAAATCGTGAATAAAAATCAGCTGCTCCCTACATTTATGTTCGCAAATAACTCGTCAAAATGTAGGAAATTACTTTAGTCATAGCTTTACGGATGGTTTGGTTACATTTACCAATATTGAAAAAACTGAGAATGTAAGCTCTACATATAAAATACCAAGTTATAAAGGTGAATTTTATTCCCGACCCGTAAGATTACGCTATCATAAAAAGAAAGCTTCACATTAAAAAGTCATAAACTCAGGAGCTACAAGCATCAAGTAACTCCATCATAAAATTACGACACCTATAACAAAGTTAACACCAACATCACATCATTTGAATTTCGAAACACCTAGTGCCATAGACAAGCTAAAAAGCTTTTACCAACCTGATACGGTATGACGGGCAAAGATAATGAAACACGCAGCCTTTGGCTTCCACATCAATGTGGGTTAAGGCTGTGATAGGCAAACTACAAAGGGTAATTGCTACGATTCTACTTATTTTTGGAAGATTAATAAGCACAAGCTGATTAGCTGCTTTCGTGATGATCTGATTTGAGTTTCTCTTGATGTATGAAAGGCATAGCTAGAGGTGACTGTTGTAGTTCGTTCCATGTGAGGTAGTGAAACTGTACTCACAGGGGTTTATTTATAAACCATCGTCCATAAACGAGTATAGGTTCAGTAACTTTAATCATTATTAAAGTTAAGTGACGTTTAAACGGTCAAAAAGTATGGTTAGACAGTCGCTAATCGCTACTTAACTTTAAGCAACGTTTATGAATAAAGGGGTAATATTTTAAACTTCTACGGTGGCCGCGACCTACGGTCCTGCGGTGAGTCTAGAAAAGAATGCCTGGTAGGATTTGGGGAGGCTTTGCTCAGCAGTGGGACAGTGCAGGCTAACTTAAAAAAAAAACGGCCCCAAGGCAAACTGCCTAACATACCTCATGGAAGTAAATATTGTTTTTGTAATAAAATGAAATAATTATGATAGGCACAGAACATATTATATGTATTACGTACATTTATAGAAGGATAATGACTTTAAAATATTATGTTATCATACGTATTCCGAGCCCGACTTCCGCCTAACCCTATTACCTACACGAGATACCTAAATGTTACTTGGGACTTAAACATTTATTATTTTTATTTTGGGCTGGCCTATTTTTAGCCCAAAGAAGCAGAATTGCCATCCAACGTGGTAACAAGCAACGTGGCCAACTTTTTGGGCACTTATCGCACTGACAGCGATGCGGACGAATTTTTTGATGCCTAAGTGTTCTTTATTTTTTTATTAAATGAGTAAACTTGTTTATAGTATATTTTATTAAATCCCAAGTAATTATGCCCAATAAGCAATGGGCTAAAATAACCACTACGTGGAGCCCTGACACAGCCAGAAGGCATCGCGGCAGACCCCGTAGCAGATGGCGGGACGAGCTGGACAAACCAGTGGTCCACTTTAGCCTTGGATCGAAAGAGCTGGAAGGCATGGGGAGAGGCCTTTGCCCAGCAGTGGAATGATGCAGGCTAACAGTTACCAGCAATTAGTTAATCTTCACTCCAGAATACATTTGCGTTTTACATCGTCACACTACATAAAATCCACAAAATATACATGAATAATTGAAACGCTAAAAGTACATACAGTTTGAGTTGAACGCAACCCAGTCTCCATTAACAGTGATTAAATCCAGCATGCGATCTCTGAATTACGTCTCCAATTTATTATTTAATTCTATTGCTGACGGTAACTAAATGTTAGTTTCATCAAATCTGTCATTTGACGTAAAGTGCTTCTATTTTTAGGTTTTGTGGTCGACACCGATGAGAGAAGTATTCTGTATCTTACAGTTATTTTATCTTTTAAATTTTATTATAATTAAGGGAAAACCAAAATCGCATTTTAGTTTTCCCTTAATTAGTAAAGGTGGTCTGTTTGTTTGTATATTTAGTCTTGTAGTCTTAATGAAGCTTAACTGTAGCCAATTTCAACTTTAATTTTACTTATTTTGTCTTAAATTATCAAAACGTTGTACGTATGTAACGGTGCCCAAGATACAGGCTGTGCCTAGTTTGGGACCAACGATACCTCCATATTTTAATTTTGAATGATGAAATACTTAAACTATTTAAACTACTTTACAGAACACGGAGACGCCTCGGCGGTCACTGCTTGAGGCGGCATTCTCAGGCGGCATTGTCAATACTTTCCATACAAACCAAGCATGTACACCGTTAACTCGCACTACGACACGAATTTCGTTTAGAAGCTGACGGCTTTGAAGGCAGTTCGTGGCAGAATTTAGGCCCGATATCCACCAAAGTGGAGAGGAGATGCGTAGCGGGGAGGAGCGCGGGCGCCGCGCCGCCGCCCGCCCGGTCGTCCGACTACACACATTTCCAAAATTCTATTAAAAAATGAGACATCTCCTCTCCTCGTGATCTATTTCCACCGAAGCTAAGCGGAGAGAAGATGTGTAAATAATGAAATCTGATTGGTTATTCAAAACACATCTCCTCTCATCTCTTCTCCGGTTTGGTGGATACCGGGCCTTACGCGCTTAACGCATTTTTGGCGCCACGAATTTTGCTAGCACTGCCACATCTAGATGCTGTCGGCACGGTGATTCCGAGCTCTGTGGTCTATCTAGTAAGATAGACAGACTACTTCTCCGTCCACTGCTGGCCCATAGGCTACCCCCAAGCACCGCCACTTCGGCCGGTATTGTGCTTCGCGCATCCAGCGGATTCTTGCGGCACCTACAAGGCTACCAGGTCATCGGAAGACGTAGCGGTAAGGCCTCCCACAAGATGGACCGTGACCTGATGAAATTATTATGCAATCAAGTGTTTTCATCTTTGGGACTAACGTGTTTTTGATAATAGGTATTATTAAAAAGTCTAGCTTGGAATAACTGCACTTCTGAAAGCAGCCTACTTTATTAAAACTGTCCTTTATTATTATAGGTACTTCGTAGGTACCCCATTAATTGCACTTAGACTATTATAATAAAGAAATATAGCTGTTATCATAGATAAGACTAATGTTTTGATCTAGTTCCTACTCAGGAGGTCGTTTCCGTAGTGCATAAAGATAGCCTATGTGCAATGTGCATGTTATACCTAAGCCATTTGAATATCGCCCCTGGCAACATTATAGGTTGATTGACGTTATACTCTAGTAGCCATTACACGCATTCTTATCGTTATTCTGTATATTATACACAGCTTTAACATGAAAACCGACACGGTAGGCGTGTTTGGTTCTCATGGAGTACCTAACTTAGGTACTATTTCCATGGATACTCCCAATTTTCTTCAGATAATTATATTGTAAGTCCTATGTAATAGAGGGTAGGCGTGTGTCATTTTATGATCACAAATACATAGTCGGGATGCTACTGAGAATTAACCCAACCAAAAGAAACCGGACCAAAGTTTGAACCCAAAACTCTCTCAGCTCGGCAGTCGTTCTTGCACTTGATCAACAAGGCATACACATAAAATTGACTATATCGTATTGAAACAGTAAAATCTATTTTGGGATACATATATCTAGTTTTCCGTTAACAGTGCCAGGTCCAAATGAAACGGTGATGAACGAGCATTTTAACGCGCTCATTTCCAATTCTGAACTGTTTGGAAATGTGCTGCAATTACTGACCGCACCTAGTCCCAGCACCCTGAGTCCAAAACAGTATTTCCTTTCATTGTAGTAAAGACAGAAATAAAATTATACGATATTAGCAACCTGCTGCTTTGCACGGTTTTTTGGACTTGACGAAACATCGAGATTTTTTATTATATGTTAGTATATTATTAATGTTTATTATACATAAACCTTTCGGAGTAAGTTCTTTAAATGATGGTGAAATCCGTATCAAAATCCATTGCGTTTAGAAAAACAGACACGAAAAGAAACCCAGATAACTCGGAGGAATAATTTTGAATTTATGACAATTTTTTCATACAAAAACTGTCAGACGTCAATTTTATTCCAGGAAAAAATTATCGGTCGATAAAAAAATCAGCACTGATATTATGTACGGTGTATATATTTTGCCACGTTTTTATTGTTCTCCAAAATATCCATTATTTTTTTATTTTGCAACGCTCGTCGGTAAAAGCGATATCTTTTTTCCTTCGCTAAAATATAGGTAATAAAATCAAATCGGCTCTAAAGTCCAGACTAAAACTTGAAATTGGCGAGCTATTTTATTGAGCTAATATTGAAACAATCCTTTTACCTTATCTATACTACACTTTAATGGACGGCGATGGCCACAAGTAGGTATTGCACGTGGATACCAATGATATTAATATTTGTAGGTTGCCACGGGGGGAATCAATTGAAAATGTTGCCAGGAAAAGTGAATGTCTGTTTTATCGCTCACTTGTAAGCCGGCGCCATACCTATACTAGAACTTACGCCAGTTCTAATATTAGTAATATTGCAGTGAGTCCAAACGTTACATAAGTAAAATGATTACAACAAATTATTAGAATATGATGCAACCAATTTCACAAAGCACGTAATTTTGTATAATTATCTGTAATGCTTGCATATACTGCAATAATTTCTTTGTTAAGTAAAGGTAATACTTACAGATAAAAATCCCGAAGTGAAGAAATAAGGTAAATAAAAATGTATTGCTCATTATTAATTGTACTTATCTATACTTACGTGTTGCATCCATTTCAATAAGATGACGAAGGTATAATTTCATCATGGAATAACCGATTGATGTAGGTAGCTTAACATACAAAAAATTACCGTATTATCTCTTGCCAGGGTTTTCACATGTGTGAGAAAATAAATTGGAATTGGGAAGAATTAAGGTAAAATAAAATTACGGATATCTAATTATACCTATTTACCTACGTCTTGCAAATTGAGAAGAACCTAAGGATGTTCAGTTAGATTTATAAGTAGAAGAGATTCTGACGTGGTTGGTATTAATATATTAAAGTATCTAAGAGGTGTTTGTTAAGTAACCCTGCATTCCAAACTAAGTACCTCCAAGGACAAACATTAATCCTTTAATAAGAAAGAAGATGAGTTTTATTATCTTCAGGCTTGTCATACCCATAAATTACTCTCAGTACCTATCTAAAGGTCTAAACAGACGGACTGCATTTCAGCTGCAACATCGCAGTTTGGATGCAGTTGACATAACTAGAGCTGGCATGCAGTTCAAAAGCATTCTGTCTGTTTAGACCCTTAGATATTTCATAAAGTAAGTTAGTATTTATGCATGCAGTTTGTGCATTTTCCCCATGAGCTTCAAGCGGTACCATTACGGGTTGGTACCGGTAAGAACTTACTTAGTATTCCATCAGACGTCGCTTTGGATTTAATAAACAGCAGATTCCTTTATGTAAATAAATTTTCACCATATCATGATTTATACTAGCTACTGAACAGTTAGATAATAATTTAAGTTCAGAATTGTCTCTCCTTCTGCCTTAACCCATCCAAATGTTGTCTTGAAAAGATCGCTTTTAGCGATAAGACCGCCCATTGTGTCACCCCTTGTCTATATTTTTATCTGTAATTTTTTATTGTGTAGGTACATAACAAAGAATAATAGGTATTCTATCTATCTTTTTTATTTGATTCACATCTAACTGACTGACTTTTTCCAGGAAAATGTAACGTTATTTATTAGCACAGAGTAACATGACGTACCTACTTACCTTACATTGGTGTTTATCAAAGGGTATTTTAAAAAGTCGATTTTTATTTATTGCTTCATTCTCTTGCAGTAGCTAGGTACATGTATGTATGTAGGTATACCTAATGTATGTACTCATTAGACTTATGTAGGTATCTGCAAACTATTGACATCATCATGATCAATTGCTTAAGAGTTATGTGTCAATTGCATAGTCGACTAGTGGGTAATTACCCACGTCGCTGAAATGAAATCACTTATACTTTTTATGGAGGTATAAAATTAAATTAGTTCTACTTAGGTCTGAAAAAGAAGCCTCAAAAATGTAAGTTAGTATTATCTCGTTTCTTAAAGCTTTGATAAAAAAAGCTTCCTCTACTAAGCGAAGATAAACTCCCAACAGCTTTCATCTAATCATCAAAAAATTGCGGCGCTTAAAACTAAATCGCAAAATCTTTCTCTCGATAAAAACTAAGTCGGCCGCCCCTCTAGTTATTGGTAGACGAGGTAACCCTGGAGGCCCAGGTAGGCACGCGACCTCGAGGTCAGGGTCGATACTGTACCACTTTACGGGTGTATCTTGTGCCGACATCGATGACTTTCGCAAACAGCTGCTGTTTTCACCCCGCCGTCGTTACGTCACTGCCCCAATTTAGGATTGAAAATTGGAGCAATTATTTCAAAGTTCGATGAAATTGTGTTAAATTATTTTTCAGTGATTTAAGTGTTATGGTTTTCTTTATTACATAAGTAATTTTAAAACCTTTGTAAAGCATTTTATTAACGCCATCTTGTGGCAAGTAGCTAAACTAAAATGTTCTAGTACAGCGCCATCTATACTGCTCAGAGTGTACTACGTGTTGCGGAACTTGAACACTGCCTGAAATCAAGTGTATGGCGCCACTGTGCTGTGGTTGCCCGCTACTCCAACTTTTTTTGTGCTTATTACGCTTAGGTGCACTTCAAAAAGCTTTTGCAGCGACAAATTAACTTTAAATTCAAAGCTGAAAGTACTTGAGTGTACTGGAAACATTTTTTATTCAGTACAAATTAGGTTCATCAAAAAGAAGAGCTGGCTAGTGAGACTCAGCGAAAAAAATCGCATTCGTTTTTTATAAAATTGTTTTGAAAAGAAAATTGCGCTGCGGTGTTTTCAAAAGTGCACAGCTTTGATAAGTTGTAATAACAGTTATCCGTTTTAAATGTTTAAGTATAGCTTTTGCAATATTTAGGTATGCTCCTATTCCTATTTAATCAGTGTTAATGATATGAACCAATTTATCAACGCGTATGTTCTCGCCATGAAAGGATAAATTAACTTCCATTTCGATATTACTTTTCTTTTTGAAGACATGCGAGCCTCTATTTCGCAGTAACTTGCCAGTAGGTAACTAATGTACAATCACGATTAGGTTTTTACTTTAGAAGTTTAATGGTTTGTTCCCAATAATAATAATATGTACGTACACACGCACAGTCATATAATGTAGTTCGGTATGCTACCGACAGATGGCGTGCAGAAAATGGCCTTTTTTAATTTTGTGTGTGGTTACAATATTATGTTGCATGAATTTACCGCCCTTTCTCTCTACTCAAAAGTCTTCTAGATGAAGGGGATGGCCAGAAGCATCCTTTTGTTTACAAATAATGTACATAATATGCCTAGGTAGGTATTAGGTAGGTATGCGATGAGGTACTGCCCCGTTTTGACGAGGAGCTCTTTGCCGATATTTAGGTACCTACTTAACACACACAGAGAGTGTGTGTTTTTAGAGAGTATTCTATAACTAAACGACAATAAAGAATATAAGACTAGCCTATAGGAAATTTCAATCCCGCTGTAAAAAAAAAACCAAATGCAAATCACGTAAAAGCCGATAGCGATGTAAAATACTGCAAAAATTCGCATGCATTCATTCTATATGGACCATCGAACATAATGGATGGATTTTGCGACGCCATCCGATCCATCAGCTGCATTCCGTAGTGCATAAAGTATATGGAAATTATGGCATACGGAGTTTTTGAAGTAGGATGTGTGCGACGTGAATAGCTTTATTTTAGCTGCTGTAATGTAAAAGACAGCAGTCTGCCTATTTTTAAATTTGAACACAGTGATGGTACAGATGCAGATGGTAGGGTAGGTATTTTTCTGCGCATATTGTAGTGACGTGACGTGTGTGTATGAGTACCGAGGTGTTTAATGTACAAATTGTAAAGTAACAGTGAAGTACCTACTCGAAGTTGAAAAGCAAATAAGTACCTAATAAATAAAATAATGTGATCGAACAGTTTGACAAAATAATGAATCTTGATTCGTTGAACACGTCCTGTATGTCTAACACACTGGCGAATTATTTACAGCAATGATTGATTTTGCCAGCATTATTTTGAAAAAAAAAATCCCTGAAAATATTGGACAAGTGAGCTTGAAATGAGCTGTCATTCCACCTGGCAACCTATTCTATGGATTTAAAACCTGTGTTTAATTTTGGTCGCATCACTCGTGGCTAAATAAGAACTGCGTGAGCCGCGACGGTATTCGTGTGAAAGTGTAATAGGAGACCAAGCGAATAGCAAGCCTAGTGCTATTATGATGGCGCACAATTATTATCACGAAGGTGAAAATTTGGACTTCCTTTTGGGAAAAAGGAACGAGATTTCCCTAGATTTGGTTGGATCTTTCGCTGAATAGTCACTGTTAGGATCATAATCAGCATATACTGTTTCCACTGCTGGGACATAGGCTTCCTCTCTGTGAGAGGAAGTGGGCCATAATCCGCTACGCGGGCCCAGTGCGGGTTGGTGGATGTCACACGTCTTCGATTTTTTGGGTTCTAGTTACCTGACATACAAAAGAAGAGAAAAAGCAGTAGAACGCCGCCAAAAGATTACCGATGAAGCTCGACCTGCACCTGGCGGCAAGGTGGTTAAAAGATGCAAATCCATACCTAGATAATAATTACCTACCCATCTCTCTACTAGTCTAATGCTTACTCTAGGAAGTATATCAGGTAGGCTCTTAAATCGTTACCTATCCTACGGGCACGTCTTCCCTACCATTACCGCGCCCCCCGGTCTATTCCTTGATATGCAATGGTCGCTGTAGCACCATGAACATGAGGCTACATGAGCTAGTGCGAATCTTACGGTTCATTCGATTAATCGAGTCTGGTTTAACCACGCTGGGATCGGTGCAATTCATTCATTCATTCTAAGACATGCCGGTTACCTCTCGATGTTTTCCTTTACTGTTTTGGCCTCACTGTTATGACCATCAAGGCTTAAATAAATTCTCCTTATTTACTAAGTAATGATTTAAACACACTGTTAGAACATCATACTAACTGAATGGGCTTATCGATCCGATGCCAAATGCCAATCGTGTTGATAATGTGAAGGCGTAGAGGCTTTCTTAGAATCGGAAGCGAGGCTGCTATTACGGTCTATTATTATGGTTAGTTTACTGGTTAACTTTTTCCATGCAAAAAAAAGAGAAAGTATTCACAAGAAACCTTTTAGACTAATGTAATATTTAAACACGCAAATTAAAGAAAAGAAAGAAAAAATGTTTATTTGCGGTGAACATGACGCAAAAAAAGAACATAAACACAAAAAAGGTAGGGGGAAACATGCGTCACATTGAATGAGACTGTTTATTATTATTTACTAGCTTTTGTCCACGGTTTTGCTCGCGTGGGTGTCGCAAAACATCCCCACGGGAACGTACAGCCATTGTTTTCATATAACTCTATGGGTTTACGCGGCGCACACCAGTAAAGATCCCAGTCAGGATGATTTTTTCCGACATCTTCGACAAATATTATCATATTTCAGCCAATTTACACAAACCTTTATGAATTATACACCGAAATCTTCCTCACGAGTCACTCGGTTCTTTTGTGAAAATTTTATGAACATCCGGGAAGTTTTTGAGTTTATCGCATTCAGACAGACAGACGCGGCGGGGGGGGGGGGGGGAGGGGGAGAGAGACTTTATATTATGATAATAATATATTGTAGTGATTGTCCTTCCTCATGAGTCACTCGGTCCATTGGTGAAAATTGTATGAAAATCCGTTAGGCAGTTTTTGAGTTTATCGCGTTCAGACAGACAGACGCGGCGGGGGGGGGGGGAGGGGGAGAGAGACTTTATATTATGATAATAATATATTGTAGTGATTGTTTTGCTTTTCTGGTTTTATGACTTTACAGGCAGAGCCACGGGTAGTATAATAACTTAAGCCTACAACTGCTTAAAAGCTCTCACGCCAATAGCCGATTTATCGTAATTGAAAAAGTTTGAACAGACAAAATAATAGGATTTATTCGAGACACGGTAAATTAGCCGGGCCGGTACCGGAGGCGGCATACCGTGGATGATCCACCCCTAATTGTAAGGGTTCCCTCCGGTTTATAGCAGGTTTTATTAGCCCGCCTCGCTCGTTGCTCTCAAATACGAGGCTAATAGCTTACAGTGTAGGTTCTATGATTGTATTTGTGCCATCATTTAAGATTATTGCTACCGGTTGAAGTGTTAAGGCGCGGGAAGCTTAGTTTTATGAAAAGGGGTGAAAACAAATGAAAGGGTTAATTAAATGAAAGAGTTATTTAAAAAAATCAATAAGTTTGTGTTCTCGCTACACAAAGATAAGAGTAGCTTTTAGTTTAATTTATCAATTAGTACCTATAGTTTTGATTATGATCAGGCATATAAAGGCACACCACTGCCTACCCTTCCGGTCATTACGGGCGTGATGTTATGTAAGTTTGTAAGGATTAGTAGTTAAAAGCAAACTGAAGTTGGAGTTTTTTTTCAAATGTTTGATTTTAACTTCCAAATGGGCTGTAAGTCATCTGAGGGGCAATTCTCGTAATTTTAAGAACGTTCTTCAATATGTCAAAAATACCTCTAACATTTTTGACATTGATTGTAGCAGAGACGAGATTGCGACTACGTTTTGAACATTTTTAATTACTGGAATTGGCCTTCTGATTCCAAATATTCAATGAACCAAACGCGCTCAAATTAATTTTTATATAGACAACTCAACTACATTGATTTTCAATTAGGTACATTATCCGTTCACCACTCAAATCATAACCCGACTAGCAATAAAGCCAGGAACACAGTAGTCGAGACAGCGTGTCGCTACTCGCTAAACACGCGACTGTAAACATTCCGCAAGCGATAAAAGCAATCGCTTGATCGTTTAGATTCGTAGAACGGTCGCTTCTATATTTAGACGGGTCAATACCACGACTGCCGCTGGCGTCTGTACGCGGGCTCACTAAACACCCTGTGTGTCGTGTTCCTATTTACCGCTGCTGTTTCATTTTCAGCTCAGAATTATTAGGTTGAAACTGACGAGTTATTTTCGTTTTGAGTATTATTATTGTGGTTTAATGTTGAAGGTAAAAGGTCGAGAACCCTTTGGGAGCAATCGATTTTTTCATTCTAAATATAAAGTTAAATTTGAATAGAAATGTTACGTTTTACTTGGACATCACTGACTTCCGTGAAGGAAAACATTGTGAGGAAACATAGACATAGGTATCTGTATAAATAAAACAAAGTCGGGTTAGTTACACCATTTATAGCTCGAGTGTTGCTGAACTGATTTTTATGATCTTTGATTTGTTGGATTTTTCTCCGCCCCGAATAGCAAAATAACAAAAAATATAAAATTTAAATATTATATTACTGGTGACATCTCATCCTAAGTTTTTAAATATTTCTAAGTAATGTGTTGTGAGCGAGTTTGCTTCCTCCACTTTGTCACATAAACCTTCAAAGGTTTTAGACAGGTGTATGCTTGTATTATTTGATAGTGTAACTTAATGTATTGAAAAAAAAAATAACTTATAAAAGATGGGAAAAATTCACATACAAAAACGATAATTCATTTTCTAATACATTTTGTACGAACGTTTTTTTTTATGACATAGAGAACTGATTGACTGATTTCGATGTCGGTACGAAGTTCGCCGGGTCCGTCAGTGTAATATTAAAATTAATGTTTGAACTTTAACGTGACTTAATATTTTGTTAGAAATAACCATGATTCACAATATGTAAGTAATGTTAATCGTGCCCTCTGACCAATCCAAACGTTGGCAAGGACATGAAAGCCTGTACAGAATAAGGCCAAATTTCTGGCACACCATTTATTGTGTAAAACTGATTGTGAAAGAGAAAATGTATATCAAAGACGACCTAGATGGGTTTAGTTATGTCATTAGGTCTCGAAGAACTCTTGTAGCTTTGTCCCCAATTATGTCACTGGGTCGTCACAAATAAATATGTCGAGACAATTCCATCTCACTAGATAGAAATGTTGCCATGATGTCATGTTGCAATTGGCAGGGTAAAATGCTCGACTTGAAATATATAAAATGGGAGCAATTCAAGAAAAGTAATGGCTACGATTTAAAATGTCATTAGTGTGAGTTTTAGTTTACAAATTTTTGTCCTAAATAGAGATAAATTCTGTAAATTAAATTCTTGACTCGTCGGTCTGGGAAAACAGTGTGACCTTTTGACTTTATATTTAGAGGAATTAGGTTTTGCTAGGTTTCGTACTTTTCGTCCTAAGCTCGTTGAGACATTTGCTGACGCCCTGAATACTAAACAGCCTTTTTAGAAGCTTAATATTGACATAGCTTTGTAACAGACGTGTTCTAACTCAATCTTAACCTATTTTAAGCCTCTATCCTATCAAGGCACTTATAAACCAGGGCTTTAAATACCGGTAAAATTTTCATAACGTTTCCTTGATTTGACAGCGTTACCGTTAATATTAAAATAACGTTAATGGATTTAACGTTATTTTACCTCCATTTTATCGGTAATCATTATTAACGTTAGTTGTTTATTAACGTTAATTTTATCGATACTTTTAGAACGGTTAATCTAGTGAGTTTGAAGTATAGGGGGACGAGACGCGCGGGGGCAGGCCACCCGCCGTCGCCCCGCTCTGTGATGCCGTGCCGATCAAAACATTGCCGATTCTTACGCGTGAGAAGTAATAAGTGAGATACTTATCTGATAAGATAATTTATCCAACATCAAGATGAGTGAAGACAATATTTTTTTTTATTTTTTTTATTATGAATACAGTAACTTGGCAATCTGTGTTAACACAATAAGCCATTCAGATGAGGTATCTCGATCTATGTCTTAATAGCGTAAGGAATTCCTATGAATCCCTTTTATCATATGTCACCAAATCTCACGGTAAGTGTAGAGACACTATGCCGTTTCAATCGGGAATGTCTAATACTTCCTGTGCCTTCTAGTTTGGATGCCAGTTCATTGACATGAGTTGATATTCTCGTCTGATAGCTTTCACTATATCTAGCGATCTCTTGTTTGACGGTAGTGATACTTAGGTCCTCGTGTATATATTTGTTGCTTACATAGTAGGGTATATCTAGCATGGTTCTCAGTGTCTTGCTTTGAAATCTTTCAAGAATCTCTATGTTGCTATTGCTAGCAGTACCCCATAGCTGGATTCCGTAAGTCCAGATTGGTTTGAGAATGGTCTTATAGATAGCTATCTTGCTTTCATGTGACAGGCTTGATTTGCGACCTATCAGCCAGTTCATTGATCTGACTTTCGTATCCAGCTGTTTACGCTTGGTCCAGATATGCTTTCTCCAGGTGAGTCTTCTATCCAGATGCATACCCAAATATCTGGCACCTTCAGCTTGAGGAACCTCTTCATTATGAAGTCTTATTGGGGGACAAGTCTGCCTTCTCAGGGTGAAGGTCACGTGAGCAGATTTTCCTTGATTAACCCTAATACGCCACTTTTCCACTTCATGGATGTGGGTTTGTATGTTGGCTGATGCTATAGCTGGATCCACATGTACCGACAAAAGGGCTGTATCATCTGCATAGGTGGCAGTTATAGTATCAGCGTGCATTGGAAGGTCTGCGGTAAAAAGCAAGTATAGGATGATTTCATTTAAAGAAGAAACTTCATTGTTAAAATTCACCTCAAAGCATCTACTGTGTATGTACGATCGTAGAATCGGAAAGAAAGAGTGAGGCAGTAACTTTTTAAGTTAGAAGAGAAGTCCTTCGTGCCACACTCTGTCGAACGCCTGGCTAATGTCAAGAAAGACAGCAGAGCAGAACTGTTTGCATTCTAGTGCACGACTTATAGTATCCGTAATACGGTGTATCTGTTCAATAGTTCCATGTTTCTCTCGTAAGCCAAACTGGTGAAGAGGAATAACTTCCGGTAGATAGGGGCGCATCCTGTTCAGCAATATTTTTTCGAAGAGTTTACCCAACACGGGGAGTAGGCTTATTGGTCTGTAGGAGCTTGCATCGTGGAGCGGTTTGCCTGGTTTGGGTATCATTATAACCTGCGCAATTTTCCACTGAGCGGGGTAAATTGCTAGTCTTAGGCAGGCGTTGTAGATGGTCGCGATGTGAATTGTGCTTTTTCTAGGCAGCTGCTTGAGAAGTTGTGCGTCGATTAAGTCATAGCCTGGTGTTTTACCCTTTTCTAGTTTTAGGATTTCTCTCCATAGTTCGTTGGGGCTTGCACTTTTTAGTGGTAGGTTCATTTGCAGTGGTGCGTCCATATATTCGGAGACTTCCTTGTCGTGTTCAGGATTTTTGCTTGGTAAGGTGCTGAAAGTTTTTAAGTGTTGCGCGTATACTTGGGCCTTTTCAAGATCTGTTTTTGCCCACTTGCCATCAGGAGCTTTTATGGGTGGTATATGTTCTTTCGGTCATTTCAGCCTTTTTGTTATCTTCCATAGAGAGTAGTTGGTGTCTTTATTAGGAGTAAGTTCTGCTAATTGTTTTTGTAGACGCTCGTTTTCTGCTTGGCAGATCATTTGTTGAAGTTCCTCAGAGGCCATGTTGAAAACTTTTTTGTCACGGGGATATTTCGTAGAATGCCATTTTTTCCGCAGCAGTCTTCTTTCATTTACTTTATCCTTTATTACTTTAGAATAGTGGGCAATTTGTGTTGTTTTTGGTCTTGAAAAAGGCGTAAATTCTTTGGTCGCTATGTGAATAAGCTTATTGAGCGTTTCGATAGCTGTTTCAACGCTATCTACATTATTTAATGGCAAGTTCAAGGTAATGGATTCTGATATTTTGGTTCTGTATCTGCCCCAGTCTGTTGTGTGGTTATACAGTCTTTGTGGGTATTCAGTTAGAATGGCCTTAGAGTGAACATTGATAATTACTGGTGTATGGTCTGACGACAGGTCAGTACATTCCTCTACATTTATTTGTCCAAGCGGGATATTTTTGGTGATGAAAAAATCCAATAGGTCTGGTACCTTTTGTGGGTCCGCAGGCCAGTATGTAGGAATATCATGTGAAGCGCAATATAGGTTAAGTTCGTTCGTGGCTATATAGAGTTGTCGACCCCGTGGCGAGGTTAGTCTGGAGCCCCAGGAGGCGTGTTTTGCGTTCCAATCGCCACCGCAAATAAATCTGTTTCCTAGAGTGTTGAAGTAATTCTTTAACTCATCTCTTGTAATAACATGCCTAGGTGGGCAGTAGATAGCAGACACTGTTGTTTCTATATTGTTATCCTGAATCCTGATTGAAGTTGCTTGTATTTTTTCAGTTCTGTTTTCCCCAAAAAAATAATGTTTGATGTTCTCTTTAATTATGATTGCAGTTCCTCCATGTGAATTACCAGAAGGATGGTTTGTAGCGTACACCATGTAATTTTTAAGTCTGAAATGGGTTTTTTGCGTGAACCTTGTTTCCGAGATTAAAGCCACGTCAACTCTTTAAAGTTTCAAGAACAGTTCAAGTTCCTGTCGACGTTCTGTCAGCCCGTTGGCATTCCAGGTGATTATTCTAAGGTTTAGGGGTGTTTTATAAGGCTTTTGATTAATTGGATCATACGATCCATCATGTTGTCTAACATAATATTTATTATGTTTTGAAATTTGTTGAACATGGCGTCCAGTACTTCCCCAAAATTATTTGGGTCCTTGATGTCGGTTAATGATCCTGCTGAGTTTTCTTGTTTTGTCGTTTGTGCGTATGTGATATTTGGTTTCGAGTGATTGAAGAGGTTCTTAGTTTGATGTTTTTCTTGTACAGTTTGTGTTGGGGTTTTGCGGTATTGATTTTGTGTTATGTTGTTTGTGTTTTCATAAGTTTCTTTGCCCTTTCCTGTCTTGTTTTTCGTAAGTAGGTCTTTGTACTGTTTGTATTTTGTGCAGCCTTTGTAACTTGCTGGATGTTTTTCTTGGCAGTTGGCACAAGTTGCCTCGGTGTCCGGTCTTTTTAAACAGCTTGTTGTTGAGTGTTCTTCCCCGCATTTTACACATCTAAATGGTCTGTTGCATTGGTTTTTTGCGTGTCCGAATCTTTGACATCTTTTACACTGTAAAATGTCCAGCTTTTTGTATGGTGCTTCAAATGAAACTTTTACGTAATTCATTCTGTTGATTTTAAAGATTTCTTTGTTGTTGTGTTTGTGCTCAAGATCTACATAGAATAAAGGTAGCGGCTGTTTTGTGTTTTTATGTTTTACATTTATGATGTGGCGTAGTTCATGCAGAAGACAATAATCAAGGTAATTAATTGTTCTTATTTATGGTTATTACAATTGTTGTTTAGACATGCAGAAATTAATAGTCTAACGCCAACGTCCAACGTCTAACTACCACGGAATTTGCGGCTTTAGCGCCCTTGAAAACCATAAAAACGACACACATGATGAAAAAATAAAAAAAAATTACAGCCGCCATCTTGGATTTTCATTTTGACCTCACTATCGGCTTTAGCGCCCTTGAAAACCATAAAAACGACACCCATGATGAAAAATTAAAAAAATATTACAACCGCCATCTTGGATTTTCATTTTGACCTCACTATCGACTTTAGAGAACTTGAAAACCATAAAAACGACACCCATGATGAATAATTATAAAAAAATTACAACCGCCATCTTGGATTTTCATTTTGACCTCACTATTGGCTTCAGCACCCTTAAAAACTATGAAAACGAAGCCCATGATAAAAAAAAAATTGTGCAGCCGCCATCTTGGATTTTCATTTTTATCTCACTATCGCCAATCTCAATATCCATCCCTTTCTTTCTTCGTACGGCCAAATTACGAACGAATTACAAATTACGATTTTAACATTCATACTCGTTTGGATTTGAGTAGGCATGCCTACTTTAGGGTGATAAATTGCGAAGGTCGAACGTCATGGTATTACGCCGCGACACGTATTACGTATTACGTGGCGACGGCGCAGGAGGCGCGGTTAGCGCGTGGCGGAGCGGCAACAGTGCATCTAATCCAATGCTAAGCGAGGCGCCCGCGCGAGCGCACAAAAATGTAAACAGACGGAACGGCAACGTAGCTAAATTAACGGTAAATATAACGTTACTGATGTATTTGCGGTAACGTTACGCTAACGTTACTTTACTGGTAATGTGACCAAGTAACGTTACATTTTTGTGAACGTTATTAAGGTATCAAATTGAAATTAACGTTACTTAACGGTTATTATTTTGTTATTTGGTAACGTTAACAAGCCCTGTTATAAACAGCAAGGAGCAGTGGTGGCCCCACCACTGTAGGTCGTGGGTTTGAACCCAAGCAGGTACTTTACTTTGTATAAATTATTTCATCACCACTGCTTTCAAAACGGTGATGGGGAAACCGGCATGTCCAAGAACCGAAAATTCGAAGACATGTGACATATACCTACCCGCTCTGGGCCCGCGTGGTGGATTACGGACCACTCCCTCTCACAGCGAGGAGGCCTGTGTCCCAATAGTGGGAACTAATGGGCTGATTATGCTTATCCTATCAAGCTTCTTAGTTTGAATGACGTCATATTTTTAAGCTATGACGAATTTAGAGAGATCTAGAACAATGAGCTATGTTGGTTTTGATCCCGCAATTAATCATGCAGATATTTATTACACACATAAAGGGACCGTCACCGGCATATTAATTGCGTGGGAAGTCTTTTGATTGATCGTCGCAGTGACTTCAATGGGATATCATAGATTTCTGTAATAGATTTTAAGCGTTTTCACTGTTTGGAAGCAATTGATTTTAAATTACAGGTACTTCTTTTTCTCTGAGATAAAGGTTGTCTAAAACGATCCTAACCGTTGTCTTGCTTGTCCACCTCTTTTTAACATACCATATCACAGACATAAATACACCTACATAACGCAAGAGCAACTACTTCACGTGCCAAAAATCGCACTAGCTTACGTACAAAAATCGTAAGCCGCCACTTTCGCGCTCAGTCCTGTGTACTGCTGGCTGGGTGAGCGTGACCGCTGGCACTAGGACCGATTTGATTGGGGGTGGGGCGAGACGGGTGCCGTACGCGGCGGCGTCTTTGAATCGATTAGATTTTCCCATCACTAAATAGTGCTTGTGACGTCTATCTATATCTGTGTGCCATATGGTCAAAATTAGGAGCATTAGACATGACTTAACTGTACAATACTGGAACCGATCTGTCAAAGTTAAACTTGGTTATGCTGAGAATCCACTACAGCAGAACAACAGTAACTGTTGAGCTAACAATCTCTAACAGCTCAACATCATAGCAGGATTCTCCTTAATTCCGTATACGGCCTGTTTTCAGGTGTTGATTCTCCATGTTAGCCCGCATTGTGTGACGTCACGCCTCTGCCAAACGTTGGAGTCACACACTGTATATTTACATCGGTGGTCAGACTGGCATCCTCCCTCAATGTTTGTTTACGGCGTGTCCCCTGCCTAATGAAACTGAATGACAGGTTTGTCGCTTGTTTCAACCAGGAGTGGGAGTAACGGTGTGGTTAGAAGGTTTGTACAGTGGATTCGATGTGCAGTATTTGAAGGATGAATTGATTGTTTTAGGCTTTTTTAAGTCTAGAGAGAAATCTTTGATTGTAATGGTGTAGTGTTCGCAAGCACTCAGTACATATCGTTGCTTCTCAGGAATATTGTCGTAACAAAAAAAAAAATCTTTAAAATTAGTGTTAAACATAAAACCGAAATTACGTGCCGGAAAAAAATCTATAAAATTAATTTTAAAGACTTTATTTGTTACGACACTAATCAAAAGTTCAAAGTTGATTGGGCAAATTTGACAGTGGGTAGCTTGATGTGCACTATACACTACTGCCTACCCAATCCCTTCGGAGAATACCTCTATAGACGTGATTTTAATTTACAAGGTAAGAATAAGCATTTACAAGACCAATCAATGAGCGTTACGTACTAAAATAAATATTTCTGAATTAATTAAAACCTTTCCTTTCAGCTCCCTATGAACCCTCTTTCAGTAAGCCATCAAATAGAAAAATGGTCGTCATTTATTTCATCCTATACGTGTGCGTGTGAGTTGTGTAAATTCCAATTTATTACGAGTCTTAAACACGGCAGACCCTTTGTTTGTGAATTATTGATGGGTAACCATTTGTATCAGCTGACAGTGCTTCGAAGAACTAATACAAGAAAGCTAATTTTGCCTTGAAAGTGTTGAGTTGATGATTCATTGATCAGGCTAATATTTTATTTTGGTTATTTTGTAAACTGATGGGTGCTTTGTCTCGCTCCGCTGCACTGCTACGGCGTAGCACTCTGGGATACGATATGCCAACGAAACGTTTTGGAAAGCTTATTTTCCCTGATAAAAGCAAGCCTATCAATTTATAGGCTAAGAGAACCACCGATTGGGTCCCATTAAATGCATGACGCCATTGCGGCAGGCCGAGGCGAAGATGGCGGGACGAGCTTAACTCATACCGAACGGACTGCCACTAGTAAAATTTAGAACGGAATGGAAAAGGGACAAAGGAGGCCTTCGCTCTGCACTGGGACAATACAGGCTGGTTAGATTAGATTAGATCAATTTATAAGCAGTCCTTAACATGCTATGAAGTACAAACGCCATTCTATCATTACTTCAAATCTGTCTTATATGAGAAAGGATTAAATCTTAGAAAAAGCTCAGAACAACGAAAAAAATATGCCATAGGCGCCTCACTCACTATTTTATTGCGTCATCAAATGATCGCTTAAATCAAGACTAGGCCTTGTCAACAAGAAAACCAGTACCTATAAAATAAAAACTGTGTTCTAATGTCCTTGACATGGCGAATTCCAAGGTTTACCAAGAAGTATTTCCATTTTACTTATTGTATTAATATTTCAAAGAAGTGAATAAAATAAGCGGTGTTCACGAACCGTTTTACCGCTTCTAAGAATTACTTAACAAGTTAAATTAGACGTTTGAACTTTAACACCTGATCCAATACTGCAATGCTAATACCTACAAATAATACTCACGTGCCTTGGCCTCGTGAAATAAAAGGCCTAACAACAAAAGGACACATTAGCCTTTAAAAAATTTAAGAGATGAAATCCTGGGCGATAACTCAGTTTTAAATGCGTTTACAATTCCCAACACAACAAACGAGGGCAGCACAGTCATCTATCTAATCAGATGTTGATAAATTATTCCAGCTTATGCTACCTAACAACGGATAACATAACCATTTGTGTTTACTAAAAAAATTATAAACTATTATGATTCTTTCTACAGTGTTCTTTAGATTACAAATCGTTTCCTGTCAAATGGACATGGGTTACATAATGATATTATCATAATTACACAATATCAATAATATTGTGATAGGCAGCAGATTTGTAGCAAAATTGACTATCTAGGGTACAGTCAGCCTCAATCAAATGTAAGTCAAATTCAAAGACAAATCATTTATTTGAAATAGGCACATTGAAGGCACTTTTGAACTTCAAAAATTGCAATAAAATAGAATTGATTGTAGTCACCCCTTCCAAAAGGAAGTGTTCGTATGTAGGTAGGTAGGTATACATCGACAAGAATTCTTATCTTTTTTATATTGTACCAATATGTAGCCACAAAACATTGGGTACCTAATCATTATGTAGCTAGCATACATTGTATGGCTACCGCACTCATTATACACTATCAGCCTATAATGTTCCCACTGCTGGGACACAGGCTTCCTCTCTGTGAAAGAGAGTGGGCTGTAATCCACCACGCGGGTCCAGTGCAGGTTAGTAGATGTCACATGTCTTCGAATTTTGGCTCTGGTAATGTTTTCCTTCACCGTTTTGAGAGAAGTGGTGATGAAATAATTTACTCAAAGTAAAGCGCCTGTCTGGGGTCGAACCTACGACATAAAATGTGTAAGTCGCGGCCGTTACCACTGGGCCAATACTGTTCTCGATACAGTATTAAGGAACACAAACTACAGATAATCAAATTAATTATTGTCGGTCTTCATCTTTTTGATGCTGATTATGATGACCAATCACTATTAATTGTTAAGGAAATCCTTATGATTGTCCCCACGAGTAAGCAATACAGCAAAAAGCAATATAACCTCCTCCTAATCAAGAGTTAGCCAACAATCGTGCACAACACACGTAACAATAAAGTCTGCCTAACAAACTCATCGGGCCCACTTTCCCTTTCGGAGCTCGCGTGACTGCCTCCGCGTAATCACTAAATCAATATGAACTAGGAACACCTTTCACGCAAACTTGCGATCCATTGCAGGGGGTCTAGAAGGAAATTAGTAGGCTGTGCATTGATAAGAGGTAATTAGGGGCTGAAGACGTCCAAGGTTATGTAATAACTGTGCCCCTGGACAATTATTGGGTAGAGAGTTAGCCACTTTTCACACGCTTCGGCTGTTGGTTGTCCACGACAGATTCCCGGTTGCGAAGTGTATAATTAAAATCATTCATTTAGGTACATAGGTAGTACATGAGGGACTTACTTATTATTAATTACATGGTCTAGGTACAAGGAATTTTTGGGTGAATCGCTGCTCTCTTAGCTAGATCACTGAGTCTGTATTTAGGAGAGACAGTTTTGACTCCCAATTTGAGTTTTGAGTATGGTGAAATAAGAATGCTTTCAACCGGGACGACGCAATTTTCCCGGATTGCCTATTTATTCTCCTCTGGTAATAATATACGGCGCATTGAACTGACGAAAGTGCCGTGGTCAATAACTGTCAGTGTCAATATTATTCCACAACAATGATGACACTGGCAGCTCTTGTACGCGAAGTCTTTAAGTTATCTACTTTTTTGGTTAACAATGTTATCAGATACCGGATGACAATTTTGTACTCGAAAATAATAAAGTGGTGTGTTGTGTAAGTGAAACAAAAGCCATACACGAGAACATTTGCAAGTATGTAAAGTAGATCCCTACGAATTCATTGATAAATTCCGCGCATTTAGTAGTATTTAGGGTGCGAATGAGTTGAATTTTGATATTTGTTTATCGATTTTTTTTTTCAAAATGTCTGTGTTTATTGTTCAAGTATGAAAAGTTTACTTCAAATGTGTAGTATTTATTGCTAGATCATTTTTTTTTGTTATTGAAAAATAAACAAAACATAAATTTTTTATGCCCTAGGTTTATAATCCGTTCACCTAAATTATGACCATATTTTTTCAAGACGGTAACATGTCATATGGTATTATAATGATCAAACATGTGGAAAACGTCAACTATATATTTATAATGCTATGATTATATAATCTATGATACTTTATCCTTTATTCGTCAAAAGGGAAGGCTAGGATCTGTCAGCTACTGACAAAAATCTGTGAGAATGCAATTTCCCTTTGACCGTTCAGGTTGTAGTTACCACTCATATATTCCCAACATTATCATCATAAACTTATATTCACTTTCTATATTGATTGATATTCTAAAGACCTATCTCACGGTTGAATCAACATGGAAAGATCTTGAAGGTAAAACGAAAGAGTTTCATTTGAATATGATGAATTCTCCCCAATTTTTGGCCAGCCGCCAATAAAAACTGAGTGCATAGTACATAAAAGTGGAACATAATATCAAAAGTTTGCCATGATTTTAAGTGCACTGTTTTGGTATAATAGCTGAACTAGAAGGAATGGTTTGCTGTTTGCGTAGTAAATAGAAAGTATAGTTGTGTGGGAGTTTGTACCGGTACCGTTACGGTTCTGATCAAAAAACGAATGAAACCATACGTGTTCGAAGAATAAAGCCATATTTTATTCAGTATAAGCAAAACCTTATTGTTCTAAGAGCTGATTTCCAACCCCAAATAATTTTATCGGAGGATACTTAATTTAGAATTTTTGACAGAACTTCCATACTCAAGCTGTCAGACGTCAATTTTATTCCACGAATATAAATTGTCTGTCGATTGAAAAATCAGCCCTAATTTGAAAGCTTCAGTATTTTTTTAACAATTTTCTTTTGTTTTTATCCATAATGGCATTTTAAATTGCATCATTTTTACTAGATTTTAGTAGCGATATATTAGAATCGATAAAATACTTCCTGTTATTTAAATTTATGTAGTTTCTAAATAAAATGTAAACATTTTGCTGACCATCTTTAATGCTGTTGTATGAAACTAAAAAAACTAACGATTAATCCTTCTACATCTGCTCGCTTTAATAAGTATTAAGACTGTTTCCTATCCATTTAAAAAATCACGTATTGAGTGCAAGAGCAGCTAGTATTAAATCTTCAAGCGTCCAAAGTTCGCTCCCAAAGTATTATAACTTCATGACGCGAAAGTTGAAACGTTATATGAATAAAATATCGCCCGCGCCACTTTCTATAGTTATCACTTACACTGGGACCATATAATAATATAGAGGTTGTCCTATTTATGTTAGTCATGAATCGTGTTTGTAAGTTTTACCAAAATTGACGTTAAATATTTAAGGCAAGTGGAGGGTATTGATATTTTAATTGTAACCTATTCTATAAATAAAAAATACTAGCTGTTGTCCGCGACTTTGTCTGCGTGTATTTGTATTTAATATTTTTTTAATATAAATATCCATGATGAAAAGTAAAGTCTGTCTTTTTTCAAGTATCTGTTAAATTTCATAAAGATCGTTTCTGTGGTCTAGGCGTGAAGAGGTAACAGACAGACAGAATTACTTAATTTCCATTTATACTACATTAAACGTGTACGTGTACTACATTAAAAAAAAATGCTCATGCGTAGGGTTAAACATTATTATTTTCGATATCTCTGGACTGTCTTTTAGTTTCATATAAGAATTAATCCAGAAACAAATAAATATGACATTTAAAACGTCCTTCATTTTTGTTCAAACGATGTATACGCTCGGATATATGAGCCGCTACGGCGCTACGCCGCTCGTAGACGCTGCTACGTGAGCGGCCTACGCGCCTAGATGTCGTAGCCAAATCATTTTTCAATTCCGTTCATAAGCCTCATTTGCATGAGTCGGTAAAAGGGGTATTATATTTTTATACGCGTCCGACATAAGTACTTGGTGGTTTTATCGCGGCCATTGGCTACAATTTTTGTAGCCCCGTAAAGAGAAAGTATTTATTTACATCGTTTTCCTTAATATCCCTTGTGTTTGTGTGAATGTCTCGTTACATTATCGTGAACACGTCTGTTATTGTTAGCGTTATGGTAAATATTAGAGTCTTCTATTTATTTGGATAATTACATTTAATTAAACGGTTAACTAATGCAATCCGCATTAGTTAACCGTTTAATTAAATGTAAGGGCGTGAATGAATAATGAAGGGCGATCTAAATTGTAATTGACCTAATTTTAATTAATGTTGAAATACATTATATCTGAAGAGAGCTTACTAAGTAAAACCTAAGAAAAAGATTATTAGCGATTTGCTAGCTATATTCCGACTTACGAGTTAAGTCGAACCGATACAGAGGCACTTTACTTTGTGTATTTAATTTCATCACCACTGCTCTCAAAACGGTGAAGAAAAACATCGTGAGCAAACATGTTCTAGAACCAAAAATCTAAGTCGTGAGTCATCCACTAACCCGCACTGGGTCCGCATAGTGGATTATGGCCCACTCCCTCTCACAGAGAGGAGACCTGTGTCCCAGCAGTGGGATCATTATAGGCTGATTATGTTGTATGTTGTTATTGCTGCTATGTTCTAAAAGCTGCGTCGATAGAAATATCGAAGAAATTAGGTCAGCAACACCCACAAAGAGACCGACGCAAAAATTAACAAAACAATTACGCGAAACTTACTTAAAAGTAAAAATGTATTTCATACTAACTAGATGCTGGAAGTCTGAAGCTGGGGCGCTCTGGGACGTGAGTCGATTGCGAATACTAACCCCCCTCCCTCCTTCGTCCCACTTATGACTCGCCCCGCCCACGTCCTGCCCGTGCCTAAAAGGTTCTTATGAGAACTTTTATATTGCCTACTGTTGTATTAGGCGGTTAGGCCTACATATTGACAGGCTTGACTGACAGCAGCTTATTAAATAATGATGTTCGGGTCATAAAATGATGAAGGACTTGTGGCTAAGTAAACTAATAACAGCCGCACGGGTCGATTGATCATGTTAAACTACGATTGTCGCGTGGTCCGTGAATGTGTGACCAGGGACTATCTTTACATATCAAGGCCTCTCCGTGCCTCGGAAAGCAGCTGGTCCCGGCTGTAATTCGTAATTACCTAGTAGTTTGGTTGTGGAGGTCAGACCCCTGTCTGACCTCCACAGTCGCTCTATGTAAAATACTGGCAGCTGCATCCGGTTAGACTGGAAGCCGACCTCAACATAGTTGGGGAATGGCTAGGCAAATGATGGGTGATAAATATATGGGTAAGATTATTCTGATGGTTATCACGGTCTGTGGATATTCAGGTCGTGTTTAATAGCTGTTGTTAACATTGTTGGGAGTTTATTTTTAGTTATTAATAGTTTTAATTACTTTAATGGCTGTGACTTTGTATTGATTGCGTGTATACATCGAGGTATTATTTTGTAACACTAGACTGTGGAATTAGTATTGAACATAAACCTTTATTACCTTTATTTATAAACGTTGCATAAAGTTAAGAGAAGATTAAATGTCAAAAAAAATTATGGTATAATAAACCCGTAAAAGCCCACCGACCTACACCATCACTGGTTAAACTCTTTAGGCAAAACTAAGTTCTATGTATCTTCTCTTATATCTTATATCTAGTTCTATATATCTTCTCTTATTTACAGCATAAAAATATGTACCTACCTACTTCCAATCGGACATGGAAACAGCAAGATCAGGAAAAGTCCATTTTAAACTCAAGTACGTATTTAATTGAACCTATCGCCTAACTTCGCTGTTAAAAAAGTTCCAAACTCACACTAATTGATAGAACTATCGATTAGTAATGTCATCGCCCTTACATAACATAATATCACGCCTTGTTACCCCGAAGGATTAGGCAGAGGTGTACGAAAAGCACTTACACCCACATTTCGCCAGATATGTTTAAGTCCCATGTTATAGGGGGCGAGCCTATTGCCATCAACCGGGCACAAATCCAGACTCCAGGCTGCTAATGAGAAATTCCAGATAGAAAAATCTAATATCATTTTGTTCGACCTTAGGCATCGAACAACGAGGCATGCATAATTCATAATGTTCCCACTACTAGGATGCAGGCCTCCCCTCTTTGAGAGGGAGTGGGCTGTAATCTACCACGCGGGCACAGTGCGGGTCGGTAGATGGCAAATGTCTTCGATTTTTTGGTTCTAGGTCATGCCGGTTTCCTGACGATGTTTGATCAACGAGGCAGTCAAATCTAATTCCTAATCTTCTGTTATTTACATCTGGCATGAAAACATTTAGATCAGGAAAAGTTCCAGTTTAAACTAAAGCATTTAAGTAATTTAATCTACCGCTCAACTTTACTGCTTAATGAGTTCTAAACTCACACTAGTCTATAAAACTATCGATTCCAAATGTCATCGCCCTTATTTTATTGTTTACCTCAAACGAAGCGACTCGTATCGACCGATTCTATAATAACATCGAAGCGAGAACACACGTAATCCATTTTATGTTATCTGATATTTACGAATAATAGTCGTAGTGATAAACTTGGCTTTATGAGTTATTTATGCCCTTAGAATGAGTGCCGTAAAAACTCGGAAGTCCGAGAAAGAAGGTTCAGGTTTTTTTCTGTTTTGCGGTGAATTTACTTACTTGCAGTTTTTCTGAATGGTTGGGTGGTAATATTTACGTCATTAAAAATAAAAACTCATTGAATGCATAACCTTCTCCTTTTTTAAAGTCGGTTAAAAAAGGATCCAGATAAATTAAAAATGGAACTGAATTTAAATGACAATTAACAGCCAGATAAGTTATCCAGTGATAATTATTTATTTGTATAGAAATTGATTTTGATATTGGCAGCAACAAAATTTATTCATAAGTCCTAAAATTGCTGATGACCTTATGTACTGTTATACTGTATTTGACACGATAATTAATTAATCTACGTAAGTTTCCGTCTAGCTTTTTTCCAACAATGTTGGGGTCTGCTTCCAGTCTAACCGCCGCCGTCTGAACATTGCACATAGAACAACTGCTTATCTGACCTCCACAACCTAGTCACAGGGTAACACGATACCCCTTGGCAAGACAGATTGTCAGACTTTTAGGCTTCTGACTATCCGTAACGATTATCAAAGATCTAATAATGACAGGCGGTTCTAACGGTTTACCGTGCTTTCGGAGGCACGGAGGGGTTTCGAAAAGTAATGGATGGTCTCCAATACAAGAACCGACCGCGGCAAGCGTAGCTTAACGTTCGATCGACCCGTGCGGCTGTTATTATTTAGCCATGAGCCCCTCTAAGTGAAACTACGTAAGTTGAACAATAAGCAATTATTGGAATTACTTTCTCCAGTGAAAGCTGTGAGTTTCGTTTCTTAGCACCAAGTATAAATCGGGAAACTAGCACAATATTCAAATGGCTCTTATAGTACCGCTTCAACAAGTTAGCTTCGTATTAGAATTTGGCTATAACAATAATTCAGCTCAGGACATTATAGGAATTAATGTCGGAGCTGCAAGAACTGGGCTAAGTATCGTACCATTACTATTCCTTTCAGGTTTGTTGCTATCGCCAAAATATATTAAAGTAGACGCCAACAAAAAATAAGCACAACAATATCCAAAGTTGAGATCTTTGACTAGGCTTCGCAGTATTCATAAGTTATTAAAGACCTTACATATGGGTTTTGACTTTTACCCTCTTCCAGGGTAAAACTCAAAATATCTTTGATCACGAAAAACCTTTCAGAAGAGCATTGGCGTATCCATGCAAAACTGTCCCGTAGGGTATTAAAAGCGGATTGGTAATCTTAGCATGAATATTGATATAATCCCTTGCCCTTTTAGAACGCCTACGAGAAATGGAGTGGTTTATTTTTAGACAAAAACGAAAGTGTTACATGTTTATGCGTGCACTGACTGGACGGGTCCACTCAATCTGTGTGGTTCTTTCCTCAAAATACCATTTCAGACACCAATCTACATGGTCCTCAAAGATTATATCCGGATTTTTATATACACATTGACATTGATGAATTTTATATATACAATGACATGAATATTTACTTTGTAAAGTATATTTTTTTTATTTAATTTTTGTGAACTATGTGGACTATGTGGGTCATTTCTTTTTTCTGTTTTTCTTCTTAGTTAGTTTTAATCATGATCTGACAGTTTGAGTAATTTACGCGGCCTACCCAAATGTCCTTTCTTTGGTATTGTTCGTCAAATCGTTGAGCTCCTCAACTTCTGAGTTGAGCTGCACGATTTTTGACAAATGCGTTCACTGACTGGACAGGTCCGCTCAATCTGTGTGGTTCCTTCCTCAAAAGACCATTTCAGACACCAATCTACATGGTCTTCACATGATCTGACCAAGATTTTGTCTGGACTTTAAAAGAGACTGTGACCTCTGAGTTTGTTTCGGCCTTTCTTCTCAGAATAGTCAAATAGGAAACGCCGACCTCATCTAGTTTAAAAAAATATGATTGACGTGTAAAAGTGTTTGTACAAACCTACTTACACAAAATAAATCATTTATCATTTAGTAATTGAATTTGAATAAACTTAATGGCCGCTTAGGGTATTTGGCTTGAATTAATAAGTACTTTTTTTTTCTTTATGTCTAAAAATCCGCAATTTAAAAAGATCTAAACTTTGGTGGCCCACACTGGGCGCCATTACAGATTTTTTTAATGAGTTGTATAACACGAAGCTTTAATTCAATTTTATTTGTTATATATAACATGCAAGTTTGAGTCAAACCCCCTAGTCGAATCTAAAATGAAATATCAATTTCACGCATTCATAGCCACATACATAATTTAGAAAATATGTCCTTGTCGCCTTCTAAGACGCCCACGAAAGATGAGGTCCCTTCTATTTTTAGCCGAGTGAAAGCTTCAAGGTACAGACGCCAGCACATCAAACTACCCGAAACTGTAAAATTTTCCCAATCAACTTTGAATCTTATGCTTTAGTGATAAAGTTGAAAATATTTTAAAGAAATTTGATAGATTGTAGTAGCTTGATGTGCTGGCGTCTGCACCATACTGTTTATAATAATAATTCAAGCTTGACTGAGTAGGTGTCCATTTTATCAGCAGTGGTCTGTTTTAGTAGATTTTCCCTTAAAAAAGATAGATACCTAAATATGAATAGGTACATTATTTTTAGAGTCCCGTGTTGGGCGCCATTTCCATATTCAATACAAAATGCTAGATTAGATAGAAGGCAGTGAATTAATCACAATAAATACATAAATTCTCAACTCATTTGAGTTACATCACAATATTCGAAAGAGGTTTAGATATTCTAAACGCTTTCAATCCAGTCGAGCCGCCGCTGTTTATGACGCCCACTAGATATTGCGGGCCAGTTATTTTTAGCTGGCTCTACAGTGACCTTATCTATTATTAATAGATGCATGAATCACTTTTACCTGAGCAACTAACAAGAATTAAGACAATAACAAAATTAATTTCGCTTATAGTAAACCAATTACTTTGTCCCATGCTGGGCGCCATTACTGATTCAGTACATTTATTGAGACACGGAACAGTTTATTGAATTTATCATTCTGAAGCATTAGCAACTCATGCGAGTCACATCGCGATATCCGAAAGCTCGTAATTCAAACGCGTTCAGTTTAAAGTTCTGGTCAAGGTCAGGACAAGGACTTACTTTTATTACATTACACTTTTTGGCTCGATAGTCACGCCGATGTCGTATTGCATCTTATGGTAATAACGGCCTTTGGCCTATTTTTTCTTTATATTCGGCTGCAGTCAATGGGGACAAGGTTGTAACACAATTTTAAAATATATTACTTTCTATTCTTTGTTCGTAGATTTAATGACATTCCTTTTAATTGTAATTATTTACAAATCCATTTACATAAAAGAATTCGTGTATTGTTTTTGTATGCTATTGTTAGATATGTAATAATTGTGTACTTTATTCGTTCATCGTAATTATAAAAGCATTAAATATTCCCCAAGGGAACAAGGTATTATGGCTTTACAAATAGTCATCTAAGTGACTTCTTTATACTGTAATAATTATGTTTTATTTTAGTATCATGCCTGATAAAAGCTGTTGTCATTATTTCAAATCCCTGCAAATTATTAATACAAAACAGTGAGTCAAAAAGTAGTACAAAAATGTCCCACGTCGGGCGCCATTACGTAACAAAATCGGCTGGAGCGTGAGTGAATTTGATGAACGTGTATATCATACTGAACATATAACATTGATCAACGTGCGTCTACATAATACTTACTTCATCTAAACATCGATCGCACGTTTCTATACATGAAGCTACAATAAGCACAAATGGGTACTCAGAAATTGCTGAGGTAGCTGTCATCAAAATGCAAAATGAAACAACAATTTGTGGGAGTAACATTTATTATAGCAGGCATTGCATTATGACCGACGATGCATACAACAGACTGAGACCGCAACTCCAATGTGAAATGGGAAATGTGAAAACTGGAAATGTAAAGCGGGTGAGCAGCTGGCAGCCGGAGCAAAACAAACTTAATGTGAAAGAGTCGCCGCGGAAATAGGTCTGACCGGACTCTTTACACAGACTCTTTGCATAATTACCCACTTTTATAAAACGAGTGGCGCTCTTTGAGCTTCATACATAAGCGTCGTTTTAAGAAATAGTGTTAGTTTCTTTTGAAACTTTACTGAAATGAACAGAGATAAAAAAAACACAGTGAAGGCAATGATGGGTCATGGTTACAGAAGCTTGCAAGACAGACATTGAGAATTGAGATAGAAGAAGAAACGTACAGATGGTTGGTCTGTTCATGGTCATTGTTGTCTTGCGCCGGCTGCGAGCCGGAGCGCCGCAGCCGCCAGATGGCGTGGCGGGCCGCCACCAGCCGCGCGAATCCGTGACGAGCCACACTCGGGAGCGCTACGCGCGCATTATCACCCCGCGATCAACAAGTACCGCGCGAACACCGACCGAATACCCACCCAGTGCTCACCATGCGACCAGGAACACGGGAAAAAGGAACCGGACAGGAAAAAACACAATCAACAAGTTACAGGATGACGAGACCAAAAGGATTCAATTTCCACAACGTCAAAACGGCGGCTTAGACGTACTCGACTCCGTTACACGATCAAACTTAGCAGTGCAATATTATCAACAAAACACTAGCCCTATGATACTACCTACGAGCAAAAAGCTAGCCTAAAGGAATATATCACAACCGAATATCACAATAAAGCGGTGGCAAGCGAAGCTTCGTGGACGGCGGCGGCTTACGTAACGCTAACCTAAACTACGCGTGTAAAATGTCCAAAAATTTATTGATCACAGAAAGAAGCCTTAACACTATGAGGTTTAAAATGTGCCCTTCGGGGGTTCTTATGTAACGGAGTCGCGTTTTGTGAAAATTGTATTGAAGGGTATGTCTTGGGGACATGCGCGCGGGATGGGGGCCGGGCGAGCACTGGCCGCGGCGGGTGGCCGGTGCGCCGCCGCGCCCCGCACCTGAACCGACGACCCCTTCCCTCCCGCGTCCTACTCCAACTTTGACATTTGTGCGTTCCTGTCCAGCTGATCACAATTAAACTAAGCTTCCGGGATAAACATCTTGCATTCCGTATTCGTGTAAGGATATAAAAAAAAAGAAGGAATACGAGTTGCTACCTACAAAAGAAATTTTAATAATATGATAGGAAACGTATTCCTATCATATTATTCATGTATCTAATATGTATGTAATATAATAATCGTTACAGTTATGATTTATGTACTTATTGTTTTTATTTATGTACTTATTGTTTTCATTCCGAATTAGCTTTATGATGTATCTAGGGGCATAACTCTATTTGTAATAGGTAGATTAGAACAAGGACTATAAAGAGGAGAGGATTTCTTTATTCTAATATTGACAAATTTTTTTCGGACCTAAATAAGGAAGTCTTTCTTTTAAAATTAAACGCACAGTTTTCGGGCTTCAAGCTAAATTAAGTAAAGAAATTATGTATCGCGCTGATGTGCCATTCCAAGACGTATAAAGTAAATGAGTGTGGTGGGGAAGACGAATGGCAAACATAAAAGTTTCATCAATCGAAATCTTCTCAAATGTATTTTAATGCTACTTTTACAACATTTGAAACTAGTGCATGCCGTATAGATTTAATTATAAAATAAAGGAGGATTAAAACTCAGTTATACGGAGTTTATATTGAAATTCCGAGTTCCAAGTACCAAGTTCGAGGTCAAAATAATGTTTCATTTTCTCTTTTGTTTTTTTTTTATATACCCATTGACACTAATGAATTTTATATAAACAATGATATTGAATGATATGCTTACTTTGTAAAGTATTAATTATTGTTAATTTTTTGCCCTTTCTTCTCAGACTAGTCAGATAGGAAACGCCGTACTCATCTAGTTTTTTTTATAAAAAATATGATTGTCGTGTAAAAGTGTTTATGCAAACCTACTTACAAAAATTAAATCATTTATCGTTTATCAATCGTTAACCAGGATGAGAAGTATCTTACGACAATCGGTAGGTACTTCCGGTTCGGAATCTTCAGCTTCATCAGTTTCAAGTCGGATTAACTGACTTACCTTAGGGTATAAAGATTTGTCCCATTTAAAGCCTCGAACAAAGGATGAAACTCGGAACAAAGGACTTACCCTGGGATCTAAAGATTTTCAAGAAATTCATGACTGTTGGTTTTGGCAAGCCAACGACTGCCGCGTGTCGTCTGGCTGTCGCTCCGTGTCTAAGGGCCAAAAATATAGCACAAGTCACCTAGATGTAAATTTGGTGCCATCATTTTTAATGGTGATTGTAATTTTATATGAAAGTCTGTACCCAATAAAAAATTTGATCATACCTATAATGCACTTACCTACCTAAAATTATTACTAGAGCCTTATCTTTCGCCAGCTGGGTAGCTAAATTTAATATTATAGAAGGCAGGTTTTTCGTAATTGGATTGGGATGGAAAAATTAGGGAACGTTTCTAAAAAAATATATAAAAGCTCAAAAGATAATACAGTGACCAAATATTGGCAATAAGTTTTGCTTAAAATTAAAATTTATGAATTATATTCAGCTGTTATTTAAAATTGAATAAGCATATTAAATTATCATGTAAGAAACGAAACTATTATTATTTCAGTATTTTACACAACGAAACAGAAAATTAACAGCGCCATCTACCGGCAGACAACAGAACTACGACAACAGTCAGCCCGGTACTTTCAATGTTACGTTTTATATTTAGACACTTCAGGTAAGCGAGCGAAGTGTGGATCACGACCTAATCCGCAATATCGGTCGCTAAACAAACATGCAGCCTTCGAGCCGCCCTTGAACACTGCCCTTTGTGACCGACACAAAAGAAAATGGCTTCTTTGTAAAGCTACTAACAAACGCAAGATTTTATATGGGTAGCTCTAGCTATGTTTCTTGCATTGTGTTGACGACATCCGGCTCACTTTAAGTGTAACAAGGGCTTTAGAATAAAACATACAAAGTAATGAAAATTAACAAATGAAAATGTAGTTCAGGTTGTTTTGATTTTAACGTTGTTGATGATTATGACTAAATATTTTTCGGAATTTTCATTTATCTAATAATAGATATTTATTTCAACAGTACTTTAATATTTTCGATAAAATTTATTGAAAACGAAATAATCTCTAGGGATTCGTGTTACCTAATTTCAGTTACTGTTACGTATTGTTCATTCTGAAAATGTATATTTCCTAGTGGAGCTATAAGGTACTACTACATGAAGTGACACTGTAGGCTTTTACGGCAGACTGCGGAACTAAAAAAAGTTTTGAGCTGTTGTGCTAAACTATTCGCTACTCGACAATAGATGGCGCTATAAGCACAAAATGTACCCAACCACTTGCAATATTTGGAATAACATTCAGTTTTGTAAACTATGAGAATTCAAAAATGATTTGTCTTCATTCTAGACTTAAAGAAAAAGAAGACTTAAAAAAAAATCGTCGACAAGGGAATAAAAATAGTCGCTTCTAAACTCAATTTTTTTTTATATTATATGAGGCAACTGGCAATACAGAGTGTAATTATAAAAACAATAAAAAATAAAGCTCTGCGTTTTCTGTCTACGAAAATTTTAAATCAGTTAGCTCAGTCACGAATGCCGGGAATTAGAAATATAAAATATTTTATTAAGTGCTTTTTAATTACACAATTTTCCTGTTACAGCTTTACCCAAGGGTGTTGCATTGGGACGATTAAAGGATTATATCAGGACAGGACCCCATTTAATAAACGTACCGAATCGTTGGAAATTTATATTTTATAGATTGTAGCTCAACATTTATGATACAATTTGTCATACTTTCACTTCAAGAAATTAGGTCGATTACATGTACATAAAGCAGCAGCGGGAGCAGAGGTGGGGTGGCCCAGTGGTAACGGCCCCGACTTACGAGTTGTAGGTCATGGGTTCGAACCCAGGCAGGCGCTTTATTTTGTGTAAAAAAAAGTAATAATTTAATGACCATTGGTCTCAAAACGGTGAAGCAAAAAAATTGAGAGAAAACCTCCATGTCCTAGAACTAAAAATTCGAAGACAAGTGACATCTACCAACCCGCACTGGGCCCGCGTGGTACCAAATACCTGAGTGGAAACAGATAAATTAATAGATAAAAAATTCGAAATATTTCTACGGCTCTATTGCCTTTTCAGTTCACCCCAATCATTTCATTTTGTAAATGTTGCCTGGGTATCAGATTGAGAATAGGTAACTTAATATTCTCGTAACTAAACCTAACTATGTAAAACGTGTTGTCAATACTTGTACAAAAAAAATACTCATCAGCCTTATGGGTGTTACACACTTGTACGGGTCGGCATGATTCGTAGTAACCGGGCGGCAAAATCTAATTAAGTAATATTTTGCTGTCCGGCTGTGCCGTATTATGCCGACCCGAAAAAGTTTGGAGCCGTCTTACGACCATAGGTTTGTTAGTCCCATAATCACTGTACATTTTTACGAACTAGAATTACCAATTTTTCGTAGCGAATTTGCCATATAAAAGTAAAACCGTCGTAAGCACCAATATTGTTCATTGTACCAGTTTATAGCAGGCGCTCACGGTTAACGGCGGGTATTTACGGCCTGTTATGATGACTGATTGACTGAATGGCTCAGTAATTTGAGACGACCAGTAATTGGAAGGACTTGTCTGCTTGTAGGTAGTTAGTGCCAGGATAAGATATATACCTAAGCTGCGTGGTGATAGTACATACATAACTTATATGGATTTGCTTTTAATAATTCATACATATTTTGCCTGTACTTGTCCTACAGTATTAACTATACCAGTACAGGCAAAGTATATCTAAATTACATGTAGGTCTAATGTGGTGAGAGAGCAGTGGTGACCCAGTGTAACGGCCGCGACCTACGAGGTGGTCGTAGGTTCGAACCTAGAAAGGCGCTTTACTTTGTGTAAATCATTTCATCACCATTGCTCTCCAAACGGTGAAGGAAAACATCGTGAGGAAACCGGCATGTCCTAGAATCAAAAATTCGAAGTCATGTGACATTACCAACCTGCACTGGGCCCGCGTGGTGGATTACGGCTTACTCCCTTTTACTGAGAGGAGGCCGGTGTCCCAACAGTGGGAACATTATAGGCTGATTATGTATGTTATGTAATGTGGTAACAGCAAATTTTACCAATTATAAGCCCCCCTTCCTCTCTCCCACTTTGCCCTACAGGGTCCACAATGAACATATTTTTGTAAACCTACCACCTAAAGTCACAATGTGTAATGTCATAAATATATTGAATTATATATTTTTATTTATATTACAATATTTTTTTTCTATCTAGCAGCCCGACGAAATCTCAATTTGTGCCTGATTAATGGCAATAAATCGCCGTCTCATCATCAGCCTAACCTTTTCCTAACTATGTTGGGGTCGGTTTGCAGTCTAACCGGATGCAGCTGAATACCAGTATTTTACATGGAGCGACTGCCTATCTGACCTCCACAACCCAGTTACTGGGTAATATGATACTCCTTGGTAAGACTGCTTGTCAGACTTTCGGGCTTCTGACGACCCGTATATCGCCGTCTCTGACTTAAAAAACTACTTAACTGGCGAAATGTAGGACCGCTGCTACACTCTAAGCATCGCCACTTCGACCTGTCCTGTACTTCGGGTAAATCCAGCATGATTTTGTTATGTGTTAAAAATGTTCATCCTTATTTCGTACGTGTTAAAGCAGAAATTGATGAAACATCAAACTCAAACTCAAAGCATTTATTTCAATTAAACCATTTACAGGCACTTTTGAATTGTCAATAGGTCAGTCAGAAAATATGAAGCTAGTTGCCCATTCCAAAGCGTAGGTACCTATGGAGAAGAACGGGCAAGAAACTCCATGGACACTCTTTTAAATTATATTTTACAAAAATATTAGTTACATCATTAATGTTGAATTTATAATTATATGTGAGAACGATGTAAAAAAAAAAATATACGTACGCGTTAAAGTGTCCAGAGTACAGCAAATTGTACTTAACAAAACAATAATCCAAAAGTAAAATAATTAAAAATAAGCCGAGGCAGCCAAGTGATGACCAGTCCCAACTGACGGCGCCCGTTCACGAACATGACGCATAGATCAGCACCATTCAGCTCAACCATTTTAAAGGGAGCTAAATGATCCAACACACACGCCACCGTCAGCGAGACATTTTAGTGAGCATGACATACTATCAGCCGCCAGGGCACATTCAAGTCAATGAAAGACATTATTATCATTACCCGGTAAATGGTAGCACTACAGTACATAGAACTCACATTTGTGCTATGCAATTATACAATATAAAGGAAATTGAGTTTATACAATGCAAAGATAGTCTTACAATCTTCAACAGCTCCAACAGTATTTTCAAGAGTTAATCAATTAGTTGTGGTTGTGGAGCAGGACCAGCATTGAGCCAGGCATCTTTATCAACGATGTAATCCCCTAACTTATAATATGCCTGCCTGCATAGTGTGCGTTTTATACAAGACTTGAATTTTGTCTCATTCAGTTGAAGAATGTGGGGAGGTATTTTATTATAACATTTTAAACAGTACCCCATAAAAGATGAGTCTACTTTAGCCAGTCTGAAACCTGATTGAACTAATAGGTCCCTATTTCTAGTACTATAATTATGTCTTTCACCTCTTTTGCTAAAAAGATGTAAATTTTTCCTTACATACATGATGTTTTCGTAGATATATTGACAAGGCACCGTCATGATGTTAATTTCCTTAAACAGTTCCCTTAGAGAATCGCGCCTGCGAAGATTATATATGGCTCTAATGGCTCTTTTCTGCAGAATAAAAATAGAATCGATGTCTGCAGCCCGTCCCCAAAGTAAAATACCGTATGACATGATACTATGAAAGTAACTAAAATAAACTAGTCTCGCGGTATCTACATCAGTAAATTGACGGATTTTTCTGACAGCATAAGCTGCTGAACTTAACCGTCCTGAAAGAGATGTTAAATGAGGACCCCATTGTAGCCTTGAGTCGAGCGTGATCCCCAGGAAAACAGTTTTATCGACGAATTCTAGTTTCTCTTGATTCAATATTATCTCACAATCACTACCTTTGACATTTGGTAAAGAAAATCTTATGCACTTAGTTTTTTTTCCATTTAATACTAAATTATTAGCAGTGAACCAATTTTGAACCTGCATTAGGGCGTTATTTACGTCGTCAAAATTTGTAGCCCGTCTATTTACCTTAAAAATAAAGGAAGTGTCATCAGCAAATAACACCATTTGAGGTTGATTTCTTAATAAATGGAGTAGATCATTAATATACACTAAAAAGAGGAAAGGACCCAATATCGAGCCTTGTGGCACACCCATTATTACTGTTAAACCATGTGAAATCATCTTTTTCAGGTTGTTAAGTCAGTTAAGAATTCCCCAAAGAGCTTGTAAGACCGTAATTGTTCAGTATTCTCTTTGTATGCTATTGTTAAATCCCTGGCTTGCTACTCTCAAAGCGAAGTGTGTGGGATTGAATTTGATTGCTTCTCAGAAGATTTTACGAATCGAGATTTAAGGGCTTTACCGTCTGCCAGGGTCGCGGGTTGTTGGAAAGAGTTACCGAGGCCCCTAGCACAGGCAACTGAAGAAACGCGGGTGGGTTTTAGTCAGTAAAAGTCTGACATGCCCTCCACGCCCCGCCCAGAACTGGAAAAGTTAGAATAATAAATTAGCACCAAAAAAAAAACAAAGATTGAAATCGTTAGACTCGCCCTGCCTGTCAAAATATGATCGTGTTTCTGTTGTTTTGATACCTCTGACACACTCATTTTTGCATGCTGCTATGAAGACGTCGTATACAGGATGTGTTGGCTTACTCCTATCTGTGTATTGTCAGTCATACTCTTCTTAAATTTTGTTAGTATGGTGAGGGCAAATTTAAAATCTTTGCCTTTAAAGGAAGTAAATCCGTCTGCGTAACATGTTGTCATAACAAGGAGGCTATTCTGTTTTCAGCCATTTCGGCTTCTGACGACCTAACGTCGATGACGTCTAAAATCTACGAATGACAGCCAGCAAACGACATAAATTGCTTTACAAGGCACGAAGGGGTCTCGATAATAATATGTAATAGTTTGCCACCCATCCACGAACCAACCGCGGCAAGCTTATCTTAACCTTCAATCGACCCGAGAAAATGTTATGATTGAAATTAGAAATCTCATAATAAATCCTAAGACGCTTTGTTAAGATAATTCTCAATTAACAGACAACAAAGGAACAGATTACGTTAAGACCAGACTGGTTTGTGTTTATATTTCTGTAGGCATTACCTAAAGCTGCTGCGTGCTGTACAAATAGACGCTTTCAAGCGTCTATTTGTACAGCACGCACAAGAGCGATTAGAACGTCTGATTACTTTAACTGTTACGTGGAGAGTTAGGATTGGTCTTGCTGTTTTTTGAAAGTTTTAAGTATTCATTCAGAGATCAGACTGTGAACGTTCTTAAAATTACGAGAATTGCCCTTCTGGGGAACAGTTTCTACATCGTGGGTGCCTGAGGATGGAGGGCGCCGCCGGGGCCGGCCCAGGGAGAGGTGGCGAGACGACCAAGACGCGTACCGCAAGGATTGGGTCGCGGTGGCTCTAGAAAAGTTTAAATTGTGTGGCAGGATTTAGGGGAGGCCTTTTGCTCAACAGTGGGACAGTATAAACTAACAAACAAAAAAACGAAAATTGGTAATGCGAATTCTTCTTATCATATATGACTGTATATGACCAGATATATGAACGTAAACGAAGCAAAAGGAGTATGTAAGGACCGCAGGTGGCGTTCTGTAATTCCTCCTTACCCTCATAGAAAAAAGTCTGAGTTTATGTATGCATTTTATTATATTAATAGACAAGACCTGCTGTCGAATATGACTTTGTTGGTTTAATATAAAAGCATATTTAATAGATTTCGGGAAAATCCTAAATTAGGGACTGTCAGGAAGCTTTTACCAGTAACGGAATAGATTAGATTTTTCATAACATGTTGATTATTAGCACTCTTGGTAATGTGATTACTGATTGTATTATCAGTGGCCTTATGTCAAAATGGCGACTAGAAAATAGAATGCTCCTGTAAGCTAATGATAATGTAATTGGAATAACTAACCAGTTTGCTTAGCACACTGATTATAATATAGATCTTATGCTGTGCTGCAAAGGTGCGTGTCTTCCTTTCTTTTTATATCTTTCTGGGTTTATAAGCAAGTACAAAATAGCAAGATTACCTACTCACTTACCTTCAGTTGAGTAAGTCGTTTTCAAACCCTTACCATTCTTGTTAAGGGACATTCAACGCAATTGTATAGGAAGCGGTCTGTGACCTAAAAGTGAAGTGTTTGTACATTTTAGAAGTAGCTACCAAACATCTCAAGATATTGGTCAACAAACAAGCATTACCAAGTCTCTTTTAGTAGTAGGTCATGTTATGTATATCAGAATGCAGCCCTCGCATTATGTAAATTCTCAATAGTGGAATGACAGCTCACTCGATGCTCACTTCACCTAAATTGTCACGGTGAGATTTTTACAGAATAGACTGGCTGGCTACCGTCCTCCATAGCAACAGATCACGCCCACCGCCACGGGCCAGCGCTCGGTTACACAGCTTTATTAAACGCACAATCGATACGCACGCACGATGAATAGGAATCGATTAGATATGCCACTCACTATCTAGAGCCGGGGCCAGTGGGGCTTATTGAAAAATGTTGAAGTTCAAGGAATAAGATGAGGGCAATGATATTGGTGAAGGTTGTTGGCTATGTAGGTATTGAAAAATTATTTTTATTCTGTAAATAGGTTTGTACAAACACTTTTACAAGTCAATATTTTTTTTAAACTATATGAGGTCGGCGTTTCCTATCTGACTATACTGTGAGATGAAAGGCCGATACAAACTTGGAGGTCACAGTCTCTTTTATATAAAGTCCAGACATAATTTAATTCAGTTGACTCTGGGTCTTACGTACTATAAAATCTTAAAATTGTTCTACGTGTGTCTAATGTCAGTGTTACGTCAAAATCTATACTACTGTTAAACACTATTTTGTGGTAGTAAGGTCTATGTTTTGCTAGCGGCGTACAAAATTTTAAGTTTTGTTAAGCAAGTCTATCAAATATTCTTGATAGTTTAGGCGAATCTATTTACGAATTATTCCCTAAACCCAGCGGCGCAGCTACCGCCTTATTAGCCGTATTACTGATAGTAGTAGTATCAGAGTCAGAATGCTCCAATTTTTGAGCTCGCCCTTTCTTTATCTTTTAAACTCACAAACAGATGCCAGATTTTGTAAAAAAACAATACCCTTTTTGAGCTACGTCGTAAGAAGGGCCCAACATATTTTGATACACCCCACTTTGCCCCCTTTAGCCCCTTTTGGTTTAACTATGCTACTGCTGAAACCCTAGCCTAAGTGTAAATTAAACAAACTAGCCTCCAGCCGTATATCCAAGTTTGATAGCTCTATTTATTGTGCTCAATGGACTTATTTTAACAGTTCAACAAACGCTCTACAAACGAGTTAGAATATATTATGTGCCCTTCGAATAACCTAACATGATTTATATGATTTATGTTTTCATGCGCTAGGAATAAAGGTGTGCTTACACGGTCAACTTACTTTGCTTAGGTTTTGGCAATCTTGGTCACATATTTGACGTCATTACATCGTCAAGCCGAGTCTACTTGAAATCTCTAGACTTCTAACCCAAGTCGGCCGGAGCAAAGACAATCTCCACATTCTCCACAGATGGGGTTTCACGGACGACTCAGATCTCAAGTACCCACATATACGGCACCTCCCCACGGACAATAGCCCACCTTCCATCCTGCGCCGTATGCACGTCACCTGAGCACTTGATGATTTTGACTGCGTCAGTGAGCGGAGTTCGCGCATCTGAATTTTGGGATATAGATGTCTGAACTTTTTGTCATCGATACGCTAAGAAGAAGATCGTCAAGCGATACCAATGTTATGATGCCAATCTTACTTGAGACACTGCCATTTTGAGCGTTATGGAGCAACCCAGTAGACTTCATTGACAAATCATTTGGGTAACTTTTCGTAATAAATAATATATGGAGCAATAGTGGCACTTCCGTTGAAATAAATTAAGCTAATTATTTGTGCTCAAAAAAATCCCCCAATATATCCATCACATCCGGCAATTAAGAGCAGTAGTGGCCCAGTGGAAACAGCCGCGACTTACGAATTGAAGGTCGTAGGTTCGAACCCAGGCGTAGTAGGTTCGAACTTTACTGTGTGTGAATTATTTCATTACCACTGCTCACAAATCGGTGAAGGAAAACATCGTAAGGAAACCGGCCATATCCTAGAACCAAAAAAATTGGAGTCATGTAACATCCACCAACCCGCACTGGGCCAGCGTGTTGGATTTCGGCCCACTCCCTCTCGCAGAGAAGAGGCCTGTATCCCAGCAGTGGGAATATTTAAGGCTGATTATGCATGCAAGCAAATATTACCTGTAGTGTAGGGTGTTGTGGCAATATTAGTTGAAAAATTTGCCTGTGTAAGTGCAGCCTTACAGTAGATTATAACACATCTACCCGGGAGATATGATCTGATGTCGTACCGCTCCCTCCCCTTCGCCCCGCACCCCGGTCTCGTCAATCATTTCATCTGAGAACTGGACCAAGTATTTTTTGCTCCTATTGTTTCAACGAATCCGCCGAATTGATGGCGCTATGTCGAAGAAAAGGGTAGCCTTTGTTATTCCTTGCGAATCATCGCAGACGATAATTGAAAAAATAATAATTTACGTGAAAGAATTTAGATTACGTCCTCTGTAATCTGACTTCGAGCTCTATTACGCTATAACATCAATCAAGCAGGAACACCGATGCGTAAACTGTAACCATAAATTCAGCACATGATTCTACATAGATTATTTACGTTGTTGAGCAGATATATTTTTGGAACATATGAAGCAATGGTCTAGCAATATCCTTCGAAATGATTCAGATTGAGATTGATAGTTTGTTACACAATTAGGATGCTGTATAAAATACTGGCTAGTTAAATCGTCTATACTAAATTAATGATCCCGATTCTGATGAAAGTTTGTTTATCATTTATACCTATGACTAAAGCCCAATGTTGTTTTAATTATTTAGAATTTTGCGAGTGCTTTTAACAATTATCTTAATGCCTTGTTAATAATAGAAGTTCAGAGTTATCTCTGTTTTGTTCTCAAATAAGTGGCATCTACACACAATGTTGGGTCTTAATTAGTCAAAATAAGTACAATACAGATAATTAAAAGACTTTTGATGTTAAACATGAAACAAAACCTCTCTTTTTGGTTGTTTATTAATTTTCTTTTGTTCTCGATACCTCTAGATATTCCGTACATTGCAATAATAATAATAAGATTTATTTAAACATTGACATAATAATTCTGTCTGTAACTGTGGGTGACATTTTATTTTGCTGCCTGTATCTTGGGGACTAATGTAACGTCCTTTCTTTTATACTATGTTCGACATAATAGAGGAAGTGTAGGAACTTAACTAGTTCTCATTTAAGTGCGTTGTAGTGCCGAAAAAACTATTTTTCTTTCTTTCTTTGTACTCGCAGTCGGTTGAAGTTGAGATCCGTAAGTTGCGGGATTTTAAGGTCGGCCGGGTCAAGAGGCTGAGGTTCTGTGGTGAAACTTGCGAGCTACACTGGATGGATATAAAAGATGGAAATAGGCTTATGGAAGAGTTGTACAACAGCATTTTGGACGGTTTTGGACAAGTACATCCAATTATAAAATAAACTATTAGTACATTTATGGCTAAGTTGGAAGGTTAAGCAGGAATAAGCAGTGTGGAAACCGCTTTTAGCGGCGGATGTGTTTTGAACGTAACCATATAATTATACTAACCAAGTTTGTACAGACGCCAGCACATCAAGCTACTCGAAACTGTCAAATTTTCACAATCAACTTCGAACCTTATGCTTTAGCCATAAAGTTGAAAATCAATTTGACAGATTGTAGTAGCTTGATGTGCTGGCGTCCTACTATTATAGACGAATATGATAAATAATGTTGGTATTGGTAGGTCATCATCATCTGCCTAGCCTTTCCCAACTATGTTGGGGTCAGCTTCCAGTCTAACCGGATGCAGCTGATTACCAGTATTTTACAATAACGTTTACGTTCTTTTTTTTTTTTTTTTAGTTTTTACTAGTTTTTTAATGTTGGTATTGGTAGGTACCTACACTTAATTAACTTTTGATGAAGAAAATATCTGTACCTACTTCCATTACAAACCATAGACCTGAGTCGTGAAACTGTTCTGCAATAATCGTATAGATATTACTATACACAACCGACAACCACAAAATAAAAAAAGGTATTTAAAATAAACATTACGAGCTTTCATAAACCCAGGTGCCAATTAGAAAGAAGTATGGAACAAGTAATTTAAAACGGTGCGAGTAATATTCACAGTTGTTGCATGTTTGTAGTAGAGAGTCATTAGCGACATACTTTTGTGTCAACGGCAACCCACTCCACCTCATATTACTCCTCGTGTCGAGTGTTAAATAAATACTAAATACTATGCTTATTTAACTGGTTGTATTTTGTAGCAGATGTGCCCTGGATGAGGAAGTTTTTAATTAATTGGCCTGGAAATTATTTAGTTAATGTCCTTCTCTGAGAATTTAACTTTCTATCTGCTAGATTTCATCAAAATAATTTTGCTTTACCATCTCGAAACACTTCCATCAACTCAATCTATCGCAGTCCATAGCTGGACCTAGCTCTCGCAAGTTTCGTAAGATCATACGGTTTTTTATTTCATCACCACTGCTCTTAAAACGGTGAAGGAAAACAACGTGAGGAAACCGCCATGTCCTAGAACCAAAAATTCGAAGACATGTGACATCTACTAACCCGCATTGGGCCCGCACTGGGCCCGCGTGGTGGGTTACGACCCACTTCCACACTGGAGAGGAGGCCTGTGTCCCAGCAGTGGGAAAGTGGAAACGTAAGACGTTTAGGTTTATATGCTTCATGTAAACTTTAACTGGTTATTTTTGAAGCAGATGTGCCCCGTTTGGACGAAGGAGTTTTGAATAACTAGCCTGGAAATGCTTCTACATCCTTCTATGAGACTCTAGCTTCCTGTCTGCTAGATTTCACCACAATAATTTCACTATATCATGTCGTAACATTCCCATAAAATTAAACTATCGCAATCCACAGCTGGACATAATTATGTAGGTCTCCCCGAAGTTGCGTTTCCTTCTTCTGAATTCTGACTGTCCTAACTGCCTTCTCAAGGTTGTTGGCCCTTCTACCTAACTAGGCCAAAAACCTTAATAGCCATAAATTAACATTCCCGTACGATAAAAAACATATAAAAACTCGTTTGGCTCAGGAAATCCAAAGAATACAAAGCCAATATTTTACAGCTTTTGACACTCGAACCGTTAGGTTAGCATCTCTATAACTCACAAGGATTGAGGGAACTCGAAGGACATCAGCCCTAGAGGCATATTGTCGTAATATCCAAAATTATAGGACAGGACGGCCACCCCCACTCTTGAATAAATAAGTAACGACAGCGCCTTGAGCGGCGAATTAAAATGAGATTATTATAAGGAACATTTTGCTAGAAACAAATTAGCTATCATCGTTCGAAATTGAATCTGAGTCGATCGTAAAAATTGTACCATTTTCTTTTGAAGTTCGCTTTTTTGGTCTTATGAGTTGATAGGATGTTGAATTTTATCTAGAGACAATTTTCATTATTTTAATTTGTTAAAGATTGCTAATGTATTTGTTTTTCAATTAATTGTATTTTCATTGCAGATAAATACGAGCACATCTATACTAATAAAGCGATCTAATAATAAAGCTGAAGAGTCTTTTTGTTTGTTTGAACGCGCTTATCTCTTGAACTATCGGTCGGATTTAAAAAAAAATTGCATTAATGCCTAATTCTTTAGGAAGGCTATAGGCTATTTAACATCACGCTAGGACTTTTAGGAGTCGAGCAAAAATAAAAAAGTAAGAAAGAATGCGAAAACGAACGAATAGCGTAGGCAGGCGATGCGATGCGACGGGGGTCGGGGGGAACACGAAATTTGAAATTTTACGCGGACGAAGTCGCTGGCAGAAGCATTCTTTGGAGTCTAAGTAAACTAGCGTCAAACGTTACCACTCTGAAAAAAGAAAATTACCACCTTCACAGCGTTAATTTTATTTTTTCCGACATTATGACAGCTTATAACAACTAACTGTCGAGTAAACGACTAAAATAGCGAGAGAATAAAAACATTAATAAAACGCTATTTCTGAAAGAACATTACGAAACAGTTTATGTTTTAAAATTATTAATTTTTGAGTAGCTTTTAATGTTTGCATTTTGGTTTTAAGCGCATTATGGAATGATGCTTTGATAAAAAAAAACATGTTTCATTTGATAATAACACACATAACTTAAGATCACGCTTGTAATCTCCGAAAGGTTAGGCAGAGGTGTACCTCAGGAGCAGCCGGTGTCTGGCTTTGTGCACAGCTAATTGCAAAAGGCTAGCACCCTATTACATACTGGCGAAAAGTGGGTGTACTATACGTACACCAATGCCACGTAAAAATAATCCGTAAAAAAAAAATTTGCTAATTTCTCAGATAATACATAACTAAAATAACGTTTTAATTAGATTAAGTGTTACATATAAATTAACGTGAATACAAAAACGTTATACAATAAATCACCATTCCTGAATAGAGAGGTACCCTCATAAATTGCGTCGTGGTTCAGTTTCGACTCGTATCATACACCCCCCCCCCCCCCCCCCTTCACCCCGTCAGGCACCCCGCACTCCTAGTTAATCAGCCACATTCCATTTACAGGTTGACGCGTTATAAAGCGTGTTTTCAATTAGATTACTATACGTATTAATAGTTTCAATTACGATTATGTTTTGTCACTGACATTTTTGAATGTATCTATACGATTTATAGGTACCTAGGCGTGATAATATGTTATGTATAACATCATCATCTGCCTATCGGCTTCCACTCTAACCAGATGCAGCTGAGTACCAGTATTTTACTTGGGGCGACTGCCTATCTGACTTCCACAACCCGTGACTGAGTAATACGATACCCCTTGGTAAGACTGGTTGTCAGACTTTCGGACTTCTGACGACCCACAACGACTGTGAAAGATCCACGAATGACAGCCCGGACCAACGGCTTAACGTGGTTTCCGAGACACGGAGGGGTCTTGTTATGTAGAGATGGTTATGTTGTCTATACATATAAACAAACAAATAAAGTTTAAGTATGTAATGTCAAAGTAACAGCTTTTTACTAAAATATGTTCATGAGAGTATACAGGATGTTTGACAGAAGGGGCCACACAATTTTTTGATTGTGGATGTCATTTACTAGCATTGAAAAATTGTTATATTTTTCATTTTTATAATGAATTTTTAAACTGAAATTGTTCGTTCCTTAACACAATTTTACGACTTCGGAAGCACCCAGTATTTTTCTAGAACCAATTGTACATGAACAAAAAAGTAAAAGTAATGAAATCCAATTTGTTCTCCGACATGTACGCGAACAAAGTCGCGGGCACAGCTAGTGTTATATATCTATACTATACATACGAGTACATAGTGAAAAACAAAATTGCTTTTCATGTCTGTCTGTGTGACTGCTTAGATTTCTAAACTACACGGATGGTGATGCGGTTTTCACCATCACTTAAAACATCTATTTTGGAAGGTTCATGTATTATCGTAAATTAATATTTAACTTGTATATAATAAATAATATATAAGTATAAAATATTTAACTTTAATTTTGCATTTGATAGCCCAATTCTCGAGGAAGAATAAAGGTTTATTTTTTCGCTAAGACCTTTAGGAGCCGAGCAAACAGAAAAAAGTCAGAAAGATCGCTAAACGAAAACGAAGTAATAGCGTGGACGGGCGATGCGATGCGACGGGGTGGGTCGTTGCAAAAACAAATTTCACGCAGACGAAGTCGCGGGCAGAAGCTAGTTATATCAAAATAAAATTGACAGAATTTGTAAATGTGACTATTCATCAATTAAATTGACATTTTCGTCGTCATTATCGTCTTAGAAAATGCGTAAGATAACTGAATAATTTACAAATAATTAGGTAAAATAACGTTTTATAGACGTGTCTCACTTGCGGATGGCATCGTCTCCGACGCAATCCCCCAAGTTAATCAGCTAACGTGCCATTAACAGGGTGTTGCTTTATCAAACAACGTTTTCAATAGGGGAATTAATGTATCATCCTCTTATATGTTGTAGGTAAAACAGAGACCGTTGTAAACGTTGTAAAGCTTGTGTGTTTGAGTTTGACTTAGGTAAAATAGTAAAGGTTTTTTTTTTGCGGACTAAGCTTGCTAGAATACTAGCAGGCCACCCAAGCCCCAACCCATACCCAAGGCCTAGAAAGATTTAATTATAGCATTATTTAAAAAGACATTGCGAAACTTTTTAGCAGACAGGACATACATAGGTATTATAACATGACCGATTTCATAATGGAAAATTTGGGCAAATAAAATATATTATCTTATCTTATATTAGTAACGGCCCCGACTTACGAGTTGTAATTAGTGGGTTCAAACCCAGCCAGGCGCTTTACTTTGTGTAAATAATTTCATTACCGTTGCTCTCAAGAACGGTGAAGGAAAATATCGTGAAGAAACCGGCGTGTCCCAGAACCAAAAATTCGAAGACATGTGAAATCAGATTCTAGGAACAATAAATACTGATTATGCTTGTTAGAATCTCATAAATGTCATTGACGAAAGTAGTGATTTTTATTACACAGATATTCTTAAGAACGCTCTTACGCCGTACGGCATTTCATACAAACTTTCAAGCCCTTGTTTTTCGAAATGAATGAACGGATTTTAATGAAACTTTATACGTATAAGCAGGATGCAAAGGTCTAAAGTAAGTTAGCAGAGAACATTTTAGAAAAATTGTGCTACAGCCAAATTAGACTGATTTTAAAGTTTCCATAGAAACAGAGATTTCCAGTTTTTTTTTTTAAATAAGACATTTCGAAAATGTTCTCTGGTAACTTTTTAGACCTTTGTATCCTGCTTATGCGAATGAAGTTCAATAAAATCGGTTCATTCATTTCGAAAAACAACGGCTTGAAAGTTTGTGTGAAAAGCCTTACGGCATAAACGCTCTTAAAACCAAACCAAACCAGACAAAATATGGAAAAACTGAAGATTTTAGACATTTTAATGATTATAGACACTTAAATTCACTGACAGACAAAGCTCAGCCTAAACGGCTGGGTCAAGAAGCTTACACAATTTTGTACGCGACTTCCTTATTTAACGAAGGTGAGCACTAAGGAAGGATTTATGAGAAATCAGCCCCTAAAGGAGTTAAATAGGGGGCGAAACTTTTAATGGAAGGTCTTATTTTTTCAATTGGGAATCCTATTACGCACACGGCTTGTTCTTCAATAATTCCAATTCAGATTATTTTTTAATTAAAATTTTATCAGAAAATACAAATACAACTCATCTCTCAATCCACTCCACACATAAGCGGTAGTTAACTCACTTCCTCTTTCATTTCGATCTCAGCATAGATGACAGAATGCATGTAAATTAAGTAGACCGCGTCGTGTACTAACGCAAAGAAACTCTTTTGCCTTAGAGCGAGGGCCCTCGGGTGAAGTGGCTTCGTCTAATTAGTACGACGACAAACCAGACACTATCACGTCGGAAATAAACGGTTTAGATTTCTTCCGAAAAAAACGGATCGTTTTTTTTTTATACAACCTGTATGTGAGTGATTTCTGTATTTTTTTATTTGTTAAAGTTATAGCAGTAATAGAAAGAAAATAGGTTTATTTGTCACAGAAATACGTGCATACAAAAACATAAGAAGGAATAAGTAGTGAATATTTTTTTTTTATTAATTTTGAGCTGGTTCGATTCCCGGTTTAGGTAAGCTTGCCGAGAAATCCGCGAAACCAGTTTTGTTTCTTTTTAAAAATAAAAATGTTTCCTTAAAATAATCTATCTTAAGGATTTAAAGTGGTTTCCCTTCAGGGCCCATTGATTTTTCCACCCTGTATTTATTTATTATTTAGGCACATCAACGACATAAACACAAACATTTACAAATAACAGAGAACAGAGACATGGACTAGTGTTTACGTCAACTACAGACGTGCACAGCATTCACAACAAAAAAATAAGAGAAAAACACAGCATTCACGTCACAAAAATAATAATAATTTTAAAATGATAAGAGATAAACAAAACCAACAGAAGAAAAGAACAAAAACTCTAGCTAAAATCTTGGTAGTAGAGAGAAATACCCTCATCGACTTAAACATTGATTATACAACATTATTTTTAGTTTACGCGAAACCTGAATATAGTTTGTTCAGAACAAGTACCTAACTGAATCGATTTCAATATTTTTTACACCATTTTATATTTTGTCCCAAAAATATTTAAAAACTAGTTAATTACAATAAAATCGCCAAACAGTTAGGTACCTACTGCCAAACTATTATCAATGACCGTACGATGCTGGAGGAGCATAAAACATAGTCACCCCGCGCCGCGCCGCGTGATGAGCATGTTTTTGAACGGACAACTAGCTAACATAACAAGCTTCTAACTTTGTGATTTCTCATGATACAGTTTTGAAATTTTGTATATAGATTCTTTACATAAAAATACTAGACACGTGTTTCGGGTTTCGCATATACTAAAAATAATGTTGTATATATTGTAGCGAAATAAAACAAGAAGAAGAAACACTGTATTTTTTCGGATTTTTTTTATTTTAACACCAAAATTAAACGTATTTATTAGCGAAGTGTTTCTTCTTCTCGTTTTATTTCGCTACAATATGTATAAGTATAAAATTTTATACAAGTTAGATATACATATACTGCCACACAATAAACTCTTCCCTGTTTTGAACATTCATAAGCAGACAGAATTCTTAAAAACGTGTCATAATGATAAAAGTTAAAAATATATTTTATTTCACATAAACCCACATGGGCTCTTGTAAAATGTCAGAAGCAAGGTTCACAGTTCCAATTATTATGACTTATGAAAAGGCCACAGTGATCTTTCTCCTCAAAATAATAGAACCTATCAAGTTAAATTTTCCGTTCCATAAAATGCTATTATACCTGGTCTACAGACACAGTTGTAGAAAATTACCCAAACACACATCGTGCCCTATATCCCTTCACCTGACAATAGGCAAATAATATATCGTGGTAAGCAACTTCCTGCCCTCTTCATTATTGAGTCCGGCTGTATGACCCTTATTATAACTATCCTTTTTCGGGATACGAGAATCACAGTGACAATGTCAAAACATAAATATTTGAGACATATTTTTCATTAGCTTTTTCGAGATTTCTATTTCGTGGAATTTAGGATTGGATACAGATTCTTCGTAGGCCATCCCTTGGGAAGCTTTTTCCCTTGCGAAGCTTATAATGGGATAAATATACTGTAATTAGTTCTAGAACATACTCTGTCCCGAGATCTTTATACACGAGAGCCACGCAACAACTCAACGCACAACGCGCTCTGTACAACCAACGTCTTGGGATTTAATTCTGTAATGTAGTGCATGTAATAATAAAAAAAATGGTTATCTGTAAAGTCGGTTTACGGACGATAATTTTACGTGATAACGTCATAAGAGATAGATGCGTCACAAGCCGAACGCTTAGGCCGATCGTGCCTCTCTATAGCTTGTTCCGCGCTCTCGCTTGCACGCTCGACTCAGGCGGAACGTGACAATGAGTCATGCTTTTTTGTGCGTGCAGCTGGCGTTCATCGATTTATAAGACGTTATCACGTCAATAAATGAATAAATACCTACCAAAATTGACCAGAAATGTCTATCTGTATCTTTATAAATGTATAGATAACTAACTATTTAGAATCACCAAGGGCTGTAGGTAGGCAATAGGTATTCTATTGCCTATCTACAGCAACCTTGGCCATCAGTAGACAACAATATCCCGATAATTACAACACTACTTTTCGATAAACCAAATCAAATAAATAAATAACAAGCAAAAATACGACGTCCCTGACTAGATTTGTGAAAGTTAATCTATAAAAATATGGGCTTATTCGTGTTCACAGGAATGTTCTAGTCTACAAAGTAATTAATGTAGGACACTACGTGTTCCATTATCGTAAGCCGCTGCCAACCTTTGCTGCTGACCGTACTTCGGCTTACCATTCGTTCGGTTTAAGGTAAGGTCAGATAGGAAAGTGTTTTGACTTGGTGTCTTTTTTTTGGGTAGTGAGAATTCGATTGGGTTAGGAAAATATTTGTTTGAATCCTTGTCGTAATGTAAATTAACTATTTTATTCTTCTTGTGTTCGGTTCTGGGTGTGATTCCCACTTCTAGCTTGTACAAAAGATTTATAAGAATAAATACTTGACAAAATATCGAGATTTATTTGTTAAATGTTAGCTCAATATTAATGTATTATACATATAAACGTTCTGGAATAAATTCTCAAAATGTTGGTGGAAACCGCATCAAAATTCGTTGCGAAGTTTAACAGAACAATGCGGTCACACAGACAGACACGAAAAGCAAATATAATATGCATAGATATCTTAGAAGAGAAATCAATCAAGACTTCAGACTTGTAAGGCACGCCTTCTATAAGTAACATGGGACCAAATCCAGACTTAGTTAAAATGTGTAAACTAACTTTATCATACACTACTTACACATATAACCTACCTTTCTATAAATACAGGCTGATATTGTGGCGGCATCTACATTGCCACATGCGATCACACTGACGTCACGCAAAATCCTGCATCGCGCAAGCAGAGTTTACCGCGCGACTAGAATTATACCTACAACGTCCCGACATCAATCGTCGGGCGTTATCCCAAAAGACACGACACCCGTCTGGTCTGAGAATCCTCCCTTTTCTATAGAGGATGAGAGAACTTTACACTCTGTTCCTGATACCTCTATAATATTAAAACTATAAATTGTAAAACATTTTCATACAAAAAGCTGCCAGCAAAATTGTTCTTATACCACAAATAGACATTGATATTCACACGAGTATTTTGCAGAATATACTAGACCGACCTTCCCGGAACTCGTAGTACTGAAGGTCAGTACCGTAGTACTATGATGAGTTTACTATCATGTCCGAAAATTAATCCTATTATCTGGAAACAACAGATTCAGCCCGTTTCCAGACAGAATTCCAGGTATAGATGCAACGGACAGATCACTGCGCCAGACGAAATTCGCGGTACTACCGGTACTAATTAGGTAGTGCTTCATTTTATTGAGTCTCGGCGTCTATAAATACTTTCATTCAACGTTGGGTTTATGAATGCAAGCTTGTACATATTTCCCAGAGGGGTATGCAGAGTTGTAGGTACTGTTGTACTTCTCTGTTTAGATGATTAGGTGGGAAGAAGGAGAATGGTGATTAATTACATCCTATAAAGCCGGATTTACATGAATAAACTCTTTGCGCACTTACGTGTGAATTGATAATTATTTATGCCTATCACAGACGTAGCTATAATATAGCTAGGCATATTACGAATTTTTTTTCATACTATATTTAAGTGACCGCACACACAGCTATAACAATTTTATATTTCTTTATCCAACCTCTGTAATTTATATTACCTATAGCTAGGTCAACCATCGAAGGCAAACTATATATTATATCACCGCCTCCGTGTGTGGTAGCTTATTATAGCTACGTCTGTAATCGGCTTTATTATTGAAACTATCATCAATGTACCCATTACAGTGGTTTACCACTGTCAACAGAGGCCTAGTGTACAAACTTGACAACTATTAATGAAAAAAGAAAAACATAGGGTAACAGTATATATCCTTCTTATTCAGTTTATGAAATATCTTTTAAATTGGTCCAATATTGGAGGAGGAAATAGAGCCACACCTCGAATATGACTTTACTTAGGCTTTTTCAAAAGTCTCTCCGACCGCATTTCCTCTTAAGTACTTATTAGTAAATAAATATTAAGTTATTCTCACAAAATGCTCACTTTCACGTTTTCATTGCAAAGTGGCAAAGTTCACTAAGCCCGTGAAGCCAAGTCGTGTAAGCCGGAAATCTTTTAAGGACCTCCGAGTAATCTTTAAGACTTACCTCCCGTTGGTAGGCAGCGGGCCAAGTAAGCCCACGAATAAATGGCGACAAGAATCGATCAATGACTACATCGCAAAAATTACGTTAGTTACGTTAAAATTACGACTGCAATGTAAAAAAGCCTTTTCTCAACTATGTTGGGGTCGCCTTCCAGTCTAACTGGATGCAGCTGAATACTTGTATTTTACATGGAGCGACTGCCTATCTGACCTCCACAACCCAGTTACTGGGTAAGAGTGGGTATCAGGCTTTTGCTTCTTTAACTTCTGATTCCCGTAACAACTGTCAAAGATCTACGATTGATAGAAGGGACCAACGGCTTAACTTGCTTTCCGAGGCAAAGGTTTCTATACCTATGTGGGTACTGAACTACATATAAGTAGGTAAATATACATATATATAGGTATATGCCTTGATTAACTACAACATAGTTGGAAAACGGCTAGGCAGATTGATATATTTAATCAAGGTAGTTATATGCATATCTACCTACCTGTATCTAGCTCAGTACATTTCTCATTTCTCTGACCTATACCTCAATATTTCTCAGTCATCTAGCGACCCATATTCGGTCGAACTTCCGTGACCTCCCAAGTCTTGTATACGGAAGGCAATTTTGTCGGATAATAGGTAATTGTGAGAGATTTTAGCAAAACACTATTGACTTGGGTTCGTTGTTTATAGGGTTTTTTTTTCTTTTTTTAAATTATCTTGCGGGGTGAAATAGGTGGATATTAAAAGCCAATTTAAGACATTTAACATCATACAAAAATGATCCTCTTTTTAATAATAATACCAGGCTGTTACTGACACAGTGACGCCCACAGGAATCCGCTGGATGCGCGAAGTACAGATATGGTCGAAGTGGCGGGAAGTTGGGGTGACACCTATGTCCAGCAGTGGACGTCTTCCAGCTGAAATGATGATGATGATAACTGTCCCAGTGTAGGGTAAAGGCCTCTTCTCATACAGAGAAGGCACAAGCATTGACCAGGCTTGCTCAAGACGGGTTGGCGATATTAGAGTTGTCCTAACTATAAGTCCAGGTTTCCTCACGATGTTGTTCCTTCACCGATGATGTTTTTAAGAGAATAAATTAATGACGTAATGCCAACAAGTACTCAAGTCATTAGTGTGTGCTTAATAATGTTTAGGTAGGTAACAAAATATAATTATAATATCGCATTTATGTACAAAGAAAATGATTAGGTACGGGTTTAATAAAACTTATTAGATAACATTAAATTAACGAGTTAATTTAATTTTGACCAACGTTGTAACCAAAAAGACCAATTGTTGTAACCGAGATATGAAAATGCTGTTTGCGTAATATAATTTAAAATACTTATTATAACCTTTTTTCGTTTTTTAATACTTCCACGCTATGAATTTACTTTGTAGGGTAAAGTAGATTCGATAATCAACATTAATAATCTACAAAAGTTGAAAACTTCCACATGTAAGAAAACTGTTTTTTATAAAACTCAAAAATTGCCGTTCTTTTCCACCTTTTGATTTACCATATTAAAATTGCTACCCTCTTTTACATTTGCATTCGAATTTCGAATAATCCCTTCCTGCAGCCAATCACAAGCTAGATCGAGTCCAACTAGTCTACATACCCCACTACTTCAACCTATTGAGCATGACCTTACTTCCTTCGCCTCTCCATCACCCGTGACATTTTCTACCCAATACACCTGGCTCACCCTATTGATAACCTCAACCTAAATCTATTGTATCCCTTTACGTAACTAGACGGGTAGGTATTTATATGAATTAGGTGGCTAAAATTATAGTATTTTTCAGAGAAACGTTTCGTTAAAAGATAAATGTACATAACACTATGACATGTCAATTTTGTTAATTAAAACTAGATGAGGTTGGTGTTTTAACTCGAAGAATAAACAGCGAAATGAACTCGGACGTCAAAGCCTCTTTTAAAGTCCATACAATTAGGTGCATTGTCATTGTCAGATCATAACGAGGAACATGTAAGTTAATGTCTGATGTGGTCTCTTGAGAAAAGCACTACACACATACACAGGTTAATTTACAAAGTGTGCTTAGAACTGGGGGCCTAAAACGGCCACTTTGGCAGAATCATAAAACAATTCATATCACGCAATTTCATCTCTAAGACAGTTTTGTATGGAGATTCGTAAAATCCTATAGGTACACCTCTGCCTAACCCTTCAGGGATATATAGTTGTAAAACTGTCAAACAGATGAATTGCGAAATCGACTGCCAAAGTGGCCTTTTTAGGCCCCCTAGTAGAAATAGTTTCTAGGTTCATATCAGTATAGTCTATTTATTTAAAACGGTGCTTCTATGTTTCGTAAAGATTTCGTGCAATCCCCATGGATATCACGCATTTATACGCAATTAATGAATAGACGCTTTGCTTGTCGTAAACAACGATGGGAAATTCGATATCATCCGGGGTTTTAGGGATTTCAAGAAATACTTATTAAAAGTATCCTCACTTCTTCGCAGCTTTTATAGCAGTGGACAGTGGCACAGTGGTAACAGGCACGACTTATGAGTTGTATTGTAGGTCGTGAGTTTTTACCCAAGCAGGCAAAACGATGAAAGAAAAAAACGTGAGAAAACCGACATGTCCTAGAACCAAAAATCGGAGACATGTGACATTATTGTCTAGGTACTTCATCTCACAGAGAGGAACATTATAGGCTGATTATACATTTCTTGCGACACATGCACCGATGACAAATATATGCAAATAACATGTTAGTTAATTGCTATAAGTACGTAATAAATAGATACTGAGCTGGCATTAGCAATTTAGTTTACATGCTCTGATAATCAAATAATAAAACTTGATAGCTTAGCAATTATCAAGGTAATTGGACGGGACATGGTGTTAATTTATGGTAAGTGTTCCCCCAGGTCTTTATTCCCATATATTTTATTACCTAACTACCTCATAGCACTTAAAACATGGCGTTTGGCGTAGCTCAAAAAAACCAACGTGAAATTAAATAGAAAAAGTACCTAATGCGTTATCTTTTTTTTTTACGTGATTTTTTTAAGATCTTGCACGCTCCGGGCAGTTAGTTTACTACCAATCTTACTGCCTTTTGCTGATGATCTTTACGATAGCATCAGCTACTTTAAAGGGTATGAGAGAGTAGCTGATCAAACAGAAAAAAACCGTACAATTGAGATCTACCAAATATCCGTCACAAAAATCACAGAAACCATACAATAGCAAAGAAAATAAACATCATCCAAACCCGACAGTGCAGATCAGTGATGGCGCAGTGGTAACAACCGCGGCTTACGCGTTGTAGGTCGTAGATTCGAACCCAGCCAGGCGCTATACATTGTGTAAATTATTTCATGACCACTGTTCTCAAAACGGTAAAGGAAAACATCCTGGGGAAACCGGTATGAACCAAAAATTCGAAGACATGTGACATCTACCAGGCCGCATTGAACCCACATGGCGGATTACGGGCATTACGGCCCAATCCCTCTTACCGAGAGGAGGCCTGTGTCCCAACAGTGGGAACACTATAGGCTGATTATGCTAAACTCGCAAGCTCTATAACCCACAAACAAAAAAAAATCCCTCTTTATTACATTAACATGTTTCAACAACAAAACTCAGAACATTCAGCGGAAAATGAGAGAAAAAGCATAAAAAACTAGGCGTCGCGTACAAACTTGTAGGCGACACATTCCCACAATGCGAGTACAGTCGACGGCGCGTAAAAGTGGTGTACAAACATACTTTTGTGTGTTTTGCTTGTTGTACTGCACCCATTTTGTAACTGAATTAATCGGTGGGTGTGGTGTAAGTTACAAGACGTGGAGTGCATGACAGGGTTTTGAAAGAATAACTTTGTGGAAATCATCATCTGCCTAGCCTTTTCCTAACTATGTAGTGGCTTCCAGTCTAACCGGATGCATCTGGAGCGACTGCCTATCTGACCTCCGCAACTCAGTCTGGGTAATACAATACCCCTTAGGTCTGATTTTACCAAAGTCAGTTAAATTTAATCCGTGGAATTAAATTGACATCTGACAGTTCTTGTATGAAATAACTGTCAAAAATTCAAAATTAATTCTCTATATAAGACTCATTCTATGTATAAAAGTTTGGTGGAATGCGACCTTAGTAAGACTGGTTGTCAGGCTTTCGGGCTTCTGAGTACCCGTAACGGCTGTCAAAGATCTAAAAATGACAGCCGGGACCAATTAACGTGCTTTCCGAGGCACGAAGGGTCTCGATACCAACTTTGAATTTGTGAAAACATGTATGGTAAGTTGATAACATATGTTTGTTTCCTGACTCTTATTTTAGTCGTCGAGGTGCGTCAAACTTGCATGTTCCTTGCACCTCGACGAGGCCTACAGGCCTCGTGGCCCTGCAGCGGGATTGTCCGAAAGGGTTACCGCTACCCCGGAATATAAAGGGCTAAGGAAGGAACACGGATGGGTTTTAGTCAGTAAGAGTCTGACACTCCCTTCCGCTCCACCCAGAGCGGGAGGGATGATTTCCCATACTTAAAAAAAAAAGGCCTCGCGGCACATGTTATAAAATAATAAAAACATTTTCAATAAGTTAAGCGTATAAAATTTGGCATTTCAAACTCGCACTCGCTGTAGTTTTCGAATTTACAGGTACCTATGTGTAGTGTAGCTAAAAATACGAAAGATAACGATAATATTTATTCCCATATAATAAACAAATGATTTGATAGTATAGCGCGTATTCTGTTGTATAGGTATTATTACGATTGAGGCGACGACGACGCAATGAATTTAGAATTACCCTCGCACCACATATAACTTTATGATGGAAATAAAATTGAGTTTCATGAAATTACTCTAACTTAGTCATACGTATCGCGTATTGCATATTCTTGTTATGTATATTTGTATTTGTTTTAGGAAGTTTGACTGTATTGAGCACCGAAATTTAGACAAGAATTTAATTAACCTAATCTAATCGTTATAGAACGGGTCATACGTATAGGACGCCTCAAAACAGATTGGCCAGTATCGCCACACAGTGAGTGCCTGATGTAACCGAGGCAGAGATTTGGACTCGTTCTTGACCGAATGGCCGGAGAACGCATACGTAACATAAGGAAAATTGGAAAAGTATGGGGGGAGACCATTGCAGTGGGAAAATATAGTTTAACAAAAAAAAAAAACAAGTTAGGTATACACTTGTTGCTAACTTTAATACTTTTTTCTACTTTGACTTTTAGAGTATAGTAAATTTCAGTAATGCTTTGGCTTACCTCACGTTGGACGAAGCAAGGAAAATCTGCACAGGTAGAGATTCACAGATGACTCCGCCCTGGAGTCGGAATGTGGTGCTGTTCCACAAACAATGGGGCAATTAATATCGTGCCCATCGTGTATTGTTGCCTGCATGTTACATGAATTGATGGACGCTACTGAAGTTGCCAAACTCGTAGTCGAATTCCGGGCTGACTCTACCGTGCATTCACGATTTATTTGCCAAAAATGTAAACAAATATGAATTAATGGAAACATACTCGTAACTTTAATTCCTACACAATAAAGTTCAGTTTACACTACAACTTTAAACATTTTTATAACTTTGTCAATAGTGCTAGTCACTCTGCAATCACTGCAATCAACTCTGCAATCACTGTTTAACCAGCATGTCGATTCTGTAAAAATCTCACCGTGAATACTTGCGTGGAGTGAGCTGTCATTCCATCTGATGCTATAGGGATTGACACTAACGACAGCTCACTCCACGCTCACTTCACCTAAGTTTTCACGGTGAGATGGTTACATAATCGCACTACTGAAATAGGATTGGAGTGTGCAGTACTGCGCACTTTTACTTTATTTGAATAATAGCTATTTAAATAAAGTAAAAGTGCGCAACACGCTATGCAGAAGACTAGTGTATGGAGCTGGTGGATTCTGACAAATGGCGAATAATGAAAATATGCTACTTTCCATTCCACAGCAAAACATGAAATAATTGATAAACTCTAGTTTAATTTACATTACCTTTTGCAATGTACTTGGAAAGGATCCAATTACTACAATTAATTGTTTAATCAAGTTTAGTTTGTAGTTTAATTTAAATAATAAACAGACCCACCGCTAACCAATTATAAGGATGTCTAATTGTATATTCAAGTTACGAATTAAGTTACAAAAGCATTCCTCATTGAAGTAAAACCTTTTATTTTATGCAAGTTATGAAAATTAACATAAAATGTGCACTGAATAACATTTTCTTAAGTTAAATCTTGAATACTTGAAGCAGCATAACGCGAGCTAAGCTCTTAACAGCAGTTTAGCTTTATTCGCTTCTTTACCTCCAGCTTAAACTTAAATGCAGCTTAATTTTATTTCATCATCATTATATCGTTAGTGTCCACTGTTAAGTGTTCAATATTAAGTTCACTCACTGTCCATTAGTGTTATTTATAAGGAGGTCGTTTGATGAAATAATCCAGAAGAATATCGTTTCTTTTACTGAAGTTTAGGTGCTTTTTATAAAGATTACATGATTTACGGGGATGGTTAGTAGCCTAGCTAACCCCTCTGGCTTCTGCCCGCTACTTCGTTCGCGTGATATTTCAGCCCCGACTCGTCGCGTCGCATCGCATCGCATCGCATCGCCCGCCCACCCCTGTTACTTTGTTTCGCTAAGCGTTCTTTACAACTTTTTGCTTGGCTTCTAAGTGCATGCCGTAGCGTAATATTAAATAGTATTTAACCTTCCTAAAGACCTTCCTAGAAACCTGGCTAAATTATGTTTTTCAAATTCGACTGTTAGTTCCACAGATTAGCGCGTTCAAACAAACAAACTCTTTAGCTTTATTATTATTATAGATTACGATAATACAGAATCAATTTTGCTATGTGAAATATTTTCTCAGTTTAAAGTCTTTACATATCTGCCGATAACGTGAAAGAAAATAGAATAACAAAACTTTCGATACAATCTTGAAACCTATTCGAATTTCCCCACGTTATCATAATTGCCTACGATATTATTCGTAGGCTCCTGTATTCTACCACCGCAGGCAGGATATAGCGGAACAAAAATATTTAGCTACCGTAAACCTCTCATCGCTTACGTCCCACCAATGTTGGTGAATAATACAGTTCTAGGTATGTAAGAATCGCGTGACAATCGTCCTGGACCTCGCGTGTCTCTGGAACTCTGTTTACACCGCGATACGGCTATCGCACCGTCAAACTAACACTGTATACCTCACTACAACTTTATTCTGTCACCTTTCATTCAGCAAATAAGTGATAAAATCAACGGAGTTGTCGACACAATTGCCGTTTAACCTTTTGGGAACACTTCGGGTACATTGAGAATGGAATTAATGTTATCACTACATTATTTAAAGGTTTTCGTGCGAATGCAGGGCGAGTCTCTAGGGTGCGTCTGTACGCAACGTTTGTTTAAAAATTGTAAAAGGTGGAGCGTTTCATTTTAATGATAGTTATGTTTTTTTATTACAGGTAGTGTTTGTTTTGGTTTATTTTTTTAGTCTTGCCTGTTCCAAGAACAATGTAACTGGAAATAATATTACTGCCTTATTTTTTATCAATAAAAGAAGAAAAAACATAATGGAGGTTAAGTAAACGTTGCTTAAAAAGGGTCCATTAAATTAGTTAGTAAAACTCCGCAGCCGAAGATTGATGATTTGATGAAATTTTCTTTTGGTTGTATAGTTACTTGATATGAGCTGAGATTATTTTTTTTTTCTTTTGTCGTGTTTATGTAACGACAACCTTTTCTTCTGTGAAGTTTCGGTCAACAAATTTAATCCGACTCTGAAGTTAAGTAATGATTATTTACATACATATTTTGACGTCTCTGATTAACTTTAAGCAACATTTACAAATACATAAATCATACATATAAAATTTAGCCTTGGTTAAATCTTGATCCTGTCATTAAAACCGGCCTGCGTTCCTGTCATGCTACTAAAGTCGTGAAACGATGAAACTGATATTCCGCAACTATGTTGTGCTTGTGGCGACGCGATGGACAAATTGTAAATATTATACTTTAGTTTAAAACGTTAGGCTAGGAATATTTTTCAGAGCAACTAAGGTCGCAGAAAACCTCAAACGGCGCAAATATTTTGAGCTATATGTTTGAGCCGTGGGGTTCGAGTGCTCATCGAGTATTTGGGTTTTCCCATTGACAGCAATGCGGACGATTTTTTTGATGCCCAATGAGCTCTTCCTTTTTTTTATACATATACTTGTACATAGTATATCATTGATATATTTTAGCATTAGCTTGTATATTGTATTTAAGATTTGCCAAAAGAATAAACGGTTAGCACGTGCTAATTTTGGTACCTAGTAAAACAAAGGCTGTAAATTTTATTCAGGATTTTGTTTCGGTGACAAATAGAATGAAACTATTTTAGAAAATCGTGAATAAATACGTAAATAATGAAGTTTAAGGAAAATAAAATATGTTCATAAAACGAAACGCACACGAACGCGTGTTTGATGCCATTAAAGCAGAACGCTGTATAACGAAGCAGGTTGCGTTCTGTAATTTCTGCGAACCCCCATGGGAAAAGGCGTGACTTTACATACCTATTTATGTAAGGTCTATATAAATTCATGTTTCCAATTGATGTTATTTCAAGTTAAACAAAAATCAACTTTGGTGCGGTGACAATTAAGTTTATTTCAGAGTGACTAGTACCATTGAAAAGTCTTAGAAATGTTTAAAGTTGTAGCGTAAACTGAACTTTATTAAATTTATTCTTCCAATAACTCATATTTGTTTACATGTTTGGCAAATAAATTACAAACGCAGGGTATGTCTATCATCTCTATTATGCTAAGATTCAAGAAGCGACGTTTGAACCCAAATAGTTTAATCCAAATTCTCTCAATCGACGCCCAATATAACTATTAGTTGTTCCCATTAACACCATCCATACAACCCTTTCTGTGCTCGATATCTGGAGATCCTTCACATCTCTAATTATTGGTTTAGGATTGTACCAGTATTTTTTTTTTGCCATCGATATTTTTTTCATTTGTTTTGCAAACAACGGTTGAGTATCTGAAAACAAGAATTTTAAATGAGGTTGTATTTAATAAATGCTGAATCACATTGCATCACGCCTTGTTAAGTATTAATAATAATTCCATGCGTTCATTCGTAACCAACATTTATTAAGAATTCCCGCTTGCAGGGAAATGTAATAATTTAGGTTAAATAAAGTATAAACATAGTTCTATAAGCCTAACAAACCGCTGAGCTATACGCTGTTTCATACTTAGTAACAAAATATACGTGATATCAAATAATATTTCATTGTGAACAGTTTAGCCACTGCGTTTACCGTTTCATATTACAGCCGTTCATTGATAATGATTGTTAAAGCTCGTGTCAAATTTCATAAATCGCTGTTAAAAAGTGTTTTAGGCTCCAACTGTTACAGATTGATTACCTAAATAGGTAGGTAGGTAACATGTGGTACCTATTTCTGTTTTGTTTTTAATCCTTTAAAAACTATAAATGGTAATCGTGCGATAGTTACGGAATAATCAATACACCCCAATTATTATTGAACGCACCTCACTAGTGAATAGAGTTGTCGGTATAGCAACAACACTTTATCTACGCGTCGATAATGATGAGAGCAACACTAGAAGCTGTGTTGTTAGTCACAAGTATTCGGTTACAGAGAGTATAGCGTCGCTATTTTCATTTCTCGATTATTGTGAAATAAATAAAAATTTTATTCAAGCATAAAGTAAAAATATGATGTACATTAATTACAATCGCTGACTGTAATGTAGACTTGCCTGATCTAGGTTTATGAAAAACACAGGGGTACTTATACATAATACATACAGGCTTTAAAGGTTAAGATTGTTGATCTAAGTAACAATAGAATGGCTCTACCTACACTATCTTATAGTTATAATTTTTCATTTTTTTAGGGTTCCGTACCTCAAAAGGAAAAAACGGAACCCTTATAGGATCAGTCGTGTGTCCGTCTGTCTGTCTGTCCGTCTGTCACAGCCAATTTGCTCCGAATCTTATGGACCGATTAAGTTGAAATTTGGTACACAAATGAATCTCTGTGACCCAAACACAAACGTGTAACGTAAATAAATGAGTTCTCAAAATGAGAGTCATTTTTGAGGGATAAATAGACAATTTAAAAAAAAGTTTCGCAGTCTGTACCGTGTGACATATCAATATCTATCATATGAAAGGGCTTACCGTGAGGATCTCAAATTTTTTTTTTCATAATTTTAAATTAAATTGTATTAAAGTTATTTAAGACAATAGACGGAAATTTACCATTCCCCCCCCCCCTTATCTCCGAAACTACTGAGCCTAAAATTTTGAAAAAAATACAGAAAATAGTTATATACCTATAGATTACAGGATAATTAATAAGAAGTTGAAACAACATGGTAAATCTCTCAATATTGTGCGTACAAACTTACATTTTCAGTTGGAATGTCGGTGTCACGTTCTTTAAAAAAACATGGTGGATAAAATATTCATCGTACGGAACCCTCTCCACGTGAGTTCCACTCGCACTTGACCGGTTTTTGTTTTTTGCCACATGTGCTTGACAATTTCGCATTGTTCTCTTGTTGCACTCTTTATCGCGTTCTGCTGTTTTAAATACCAACTTTACTGTTTATCTTTTTAAATTTTAATCTTAATCTTTTAATTTTAATTTTGATTCCAATGATAATTTTGATTTTAATTTTTGATTCTAATATCGGTTATGATTTTGTTTTAATAAATAAAAATTAATAATTTTTTAATTGTCACTACGAGTAAAAAATCTAGTTAAAACGTATCTACATATTTTTTATGTAAGTGCTGTGTACGCCTGTAAGTGACCAATTCACCATAACTCAATGCATATGTTATTTACTATTGTCAATGTTTCTAGTGAATAGGTCGTTGGTGTACCTTTTAAATAAAAATAAACTAATATTTTGCGATTCTAATAAATCCATCACAGTGGAATATTTTACCTACATTTACGCAACATAACGACTTACTACAGACCCACATATGGCCAGTTATGTTTAAGTGCCCTGTAGGTAATAGGAGCGAACCTATTACCATCAACCGGGCACAAATCCACACTCCGGGTTGCTACTGAGAAATTCCTAATAGAAAAACCCAACAAAATCCTTCCTCGAAAATTGCAGTTCCACAGATGGTAGTTCCAGAGATTCAAACAAACAAAGTCTTCAGTTTTATTATTAGTATATAGATACAGTTAGATATAAATGAGGATAGATAAATAGAGAAGTCCTGAAGGCCAATCCTCCTTATTTAAAACGTTCAACATCTAGTCGCAGTCTCATCTCGGCGACAAAAAAATGTCAAAAACTTATCAAAAATACAGGGAAGTTAGAAGTATTTTTGACAGATTGAGAATGAAATCAGACTGTGACGTCCTTAAAATTACGAGAATTGCCCCACAGGTTTCTTCACGATGTTTTCCTTCACCGATTTCAGTGAGAATCCTCCAAAAAAGCCGAGGCCAAATAAAATTAAGCTTCATTTTCTCAGAGTATTTTTTCCTAAGTCGTTTATTTACCTTACTTTAAAATTCATAGAATTTAAAATACAAGAAGCCAGAACGCAGTCTTAAAGCATTTTAAAGTACATAAATAAACTTTACAAAACACTTTGTCTTTTGCCACCAACATAATTCTTAGTCAAGAACATTAAAAATATTCTCACGACAAAATAAAACCATTCTGGAGGAAATTTCAGTTTCCCAAAACCGTTCTGCATTAAGTATAGGTAATTACCCGAACAATAGGTCTTTTTGCCCCTCCGTTTTTTTCCGCTATGAATCGTTGGTTTTCTTTCGCGTTTTAATATTTTATTTTTCGCGCATAAAATCTCATCTTCTTTTGCACGGTGGTTAATAGGAAGATTGTTTTCGTTGTCATTGACATAATAATTATATTCTACTTTTTGTAGTCATGTTAATTTAAACCACGTAGATATTAGGATATAAGTAATCTATTTTTGTTGTACTGTGCAGTCTAGTCTTAAGAATCATCTTGTATTGGCATTTCAATGCTACAATTATTTCTGATTCAACAAAACTCGTTAAAAAATAATTTTTGTCTGCCTTGCTGGTTTAGTGGTCGCAAGCGTTACTGCTGAGCATGAGGTACTGGGTTACATTTCCGGGTCGAGCAAAGTGTTATTGAGTTGTTCATTCAAGGTCGTAGTCTGGATTTGTGTCCAGCAATAGGCTCGCCCCCTATTACATGGGACTTAAACATAACTGGCGAAATATGGGTGAACTAAAGGTACACCTCTGCCTAACCCGTCGGGGAATAAAGGCGTGATGTTATATTATAAAATTGTTGTACCTTATCAGCACAGCACTATAGGCCGACCGCTTTACTAAGACGTTGACTGAGGTAGCAGTGAGGTGCGGGAGCGGTGTAATAACGTGATGCGAGAGCTCAGTGATTCGTCAACTTGTGTCAACTATCACCCCTCCTGCACCGCGCTGCTACTCTCAGTTAAGCGGCCTATAGAGGTTACAGTAATATTACACACGTTACAGTAATACATATTTAGGAAACTCGTCCATTAGCCTAGCCAGTAGCCACTATTAAGTTGTAACTGCCCGAGATTGGCCCCTCCATGGAGAGCCCTCAAGTGACCCTTCCCTCCCACCGTATTAAGAGTTTTGAATGTAAACTAGTTTTGTTTACGTTATGTACGTACGTGTTGGTTACTTTGTGGATCGCGATAAAGGAGATTAAGCAGGATTAAGGGATTAAGTCAGGTCAAGATGGAGAGGGTTGTCCGGTCTACAAAAATCACTGTTCGATTACCAAGCTTAGGTTATAATATACAAAACTCATCTCTTTTTCCGATGGCAGGCCCCAGGCAGAAACAACAGAACTCACCTACTACGATTTCGGATCTCTTTAAAGTGAGAGTGAATAGGCTCCTTCTGGGTTAGCTCACTCCATCGTCAACTTTGTCTCTGTCACCTCTGACCTAGAGTAGAGTAAAGAGCAAACCCATTTAAAAAAAAAAGCAAACCCATTTTAAAACAATATATCCATACATAGGAGTATGTAAGGATATTTTTTTTTTTCAAAAATCTCTTAGTGTCAAAAATCTCTTCCTATCCCTCATCTTCTGGAAATCAAACCAACCTACAGTCCACTATAACAAAGGGTAATCGTGAGGGTTCACTGAATAGTGCCACACACCAGCTTATATCACCGCCGACAACTCGAACGACCTGAATTCCTGTTACGCTGACGTCGGTCGCGTACGGTCGGTCGTGTACTGTCAGTACCAACATACGCGCCGCTGTCGTCAGCGTCGCAGTATGTATGTGTATAAAGAACACAATGTATATTCACACGCGCGACCGACGTACGCGACCGACGACGTCAGCGTAACAGGAATTCAGTAGAGCGATTCTGTAACCATCTCACCGTGAAAACTTAGGTGAAGTGAGCGTGGAGTGAGCTGTCATTAGTGTGAATCCCTATGGCATCAGATGGAATGACAGCTCACTCCACGCAAGTTTTCACGGTGAGATTTTTACAGAATCGACATGCAGGCCTTGGTGTTCGATAAATTTTTATAACAGGCCTTCGTAAATACATCATTCAACATAATATATTCTCACTTTTCAGTTACCAATTTATGTCATCTTTCCAATAACATATCATCACGCCTGTATTTCTCATAGGGTTAGGCAGAGGTGCACCCCACCCCATTTCGCCAGTTCTCCTTAAATTAAAATGAACCAAAACCAGCAAATATACATTACAAATAACATAAAGACAATTTCACCAAACACAAAGCTTGAAACGCGGAAGATACCACTAATTCAATAAGTACTGGAAATTGTGTGAACAATCTAACGAACAGCCTACTCACATAGGCATCTGTCCCACCGCGGCTACGAGGAATTAGCGACCAGATCAACGATTTTCTCGCTCAAAGACTACTTGACTTTGAAAATAAATGATTTGAATAGTTGAATGCTGACTGTTCACACCGGTGGCGAGTACTCGTTTGTTGCAGCGACAGGAGAGTACTGGAGTGAGAGACTCAAGCTTGGTACATACGCATATCAGCGAGTAATCGCTCGTCGCCGTCGCGCACTCGCTGATCATTGCTCGTCAACTCCTTTTTAGTTGCTAGCACCCGCTTCTCGTTAATCGGGCGTCGTGGGGCAGGTGGGTTACACAATAATTTCACCCTTCTTTTGTTTACGTACGGATCTAAATTCCAATAAAAACAGATGGAATGTCAGAGCCGATTGGTTCTTGAAAGCCTTCGTTTAATTAAACCCTTAACAATTTGAAGCTCTCATATTTTTTCTGTAACATATTCGGGCTCTGAACATAGGACATGTTAAACTTTTGATCGAGGAGAAGTTATTCCGTTTTTACTTTTAGAGTCTTGAGTTTGAACGTTGTTGTAGGAGAAAAAAAGAACTCTTCTCTCTTACTTAGGTTACTTTGGCAATGCATCAGTGGGGTAATTCGGTAACACAGTAACAGTAGCAATGCCTTTAATATTGACAGTACAACAACATTCATTGCGTTATTTACGTTGTTGAGCAGACAATTTTTTCGAACATATGAAGCAATGGTTTAGCAATATCCTTCATAATCACTCAGCAGTTGAAAGTTAAAGTTGTTATGCAATGTGGGGGGCAGGACAGCAGGTGTGATAGTGGTAAGAAGCGAGCCTGTCCAAGGTAAACAAAAGCCGCTTCTTATTTGTTGAATCTGGTAATTGTCTAAAACTGCCAACAGGTCCCACTCCACAAGAAATACGGTGTATTGGTTTTAAAGTTTGCCAAATTGCCCGAACAGATGGTGCTGCTTGCCAAGAAGACGCTAACAAGTTTTATATACTATCGGCCGCCTCGTGGTTTGCTTCCAACTGCTTTTGGACGTAAATAAGACTTTGATAGCTGATATATGGCTGGGAAAATTTTGGGTTTATTTTTACGGTCGGTTTTCTTGAAACTAACAGCGCAATCCTTTAGGATTTTAGTTTTTGATAAACTTATTTTCAAAATGGTATGATCTTTTATGGACTAGCTTCAGCCCGAGGCTGCTTCCGCTTAGATGTCGGATATTATCACACGGGAACGTGCTACCGGGACAAAAGCCCTATATCCTTCCCCAGGATGCCATCTCTCTCTTTGCCAAATTATATCGTAATCCGTTCAGCGGTATAGGCGTGAGAAGGTAACACACAGACAGAGTTTAACTTACTTTTAGTTAGGATTAGTATGGATTTATTGATTATAATGATACACTCTATTATACAACTCTGCACTACCCTTTGGGGAATACAGGCGTGATGCTATAATGACTACAATCTCATAAAAAAGATACAATGTTTTGTATGTGCACAATTTGCTTCTTGGCCGCGCATCATCCTTAATTGGGAGGCACGGCGCTAGCAGTAAGATGATTGAGTGCAATAAACATGCTTTCTACATAATTATACCAAATTAGGGCACCATTAAGTACAATAAATGTAAAAGGGTAACTTGGAAATTGTATTTTTAAAGCATAACTATATCGAATACTTAATTAATCAGTGCAGGCAAAATGAGTGCCTCTCCTCATTCAAATTGCACCATTGTTATAAGGATCCTATGGAGCAGCGGTAGCCCAGTCGTAACCGCCACGACTTACGAGTTGTAGATCGTAGTTTCGAACCCAGAGAGGCGCTGTATTTTTTGTTAATTATTTAATCACCACTGCTCTCAAGACGTTGAAAGAAAGCATCGTGAGGAAACCGGCATGTACTAGATAGAACCAAAAATTCGAAGACGTGTGTCATCTACCAACCCGCGTGTTGGATTACGACCCCATTCTCTCTCACAGAGAGAAGGTTTGTGTCCTAGCAGTGGGAACGTTATTTAGGCTGATACATGTTTAAAGATCTTCCCATATGATCAAAACCGCTCTATATAAAAAAAAAAAAACGTAAAAAGAAAAACGAAAAAAAAAATAAAAAAAAAATCTTATCCTAATTTCTGAAAATAACGTTATTTAGGTACACGTTACATGACGTGACATTTCGCAATATCGCACAAAAATTTAATATCTGAGAAGAGACGCATCAGTTTAGAATTTAAAATTATGACTGCTGACATCTATATTTAACTGAAGTGACTGCTAAATTCTGCGAATATTGAAATGATTTCAAAATTAATTTCTTTCGATTTCAAGTTTACTTCATTCATGAAAATTCTTTCAATCAGTTGGAGCTCAGGGAAGAAAGCATTGAATCTTATTCTATTTAATTCTAATAAAATACCTCGTTACAATTTTGAGCCCAGTTGTTTTTAAACGAAGTCAGGATTCCTTTGTGCTTTAATTTCTTCAATTTCGACGTCTAAGTTCAATAGAAAATAAGAACGATACTTACTGGTGATTCTGGAATTCAGTCTAGTGATGGATGAAAAACCCCCTAAATGACCAGTTCCATTGAGGGAGTTTACTCCTTAAGCTCAAATCAACTACTTTCGGACGGGCCCGTATATTCGTTGCCGGACTTAGAGAGTACACCCCTTGATTAAGGCTCTGGTCAAGCGGGATTCACTCGCGCTAATTGTGTCGACTAACTTGTACGGACGCCAGGGGACCTACCATGATCTATTTAAAAACGATTCAAAAGCATGAGACATTTCAGTTTAGGTTCTTAAACTGCATCGCTCACAGTCGTACCATGACGTCCAATACGCTCAGCGGCATTTGAATCGTTGAAAGTGAATGAGCGTTAAGAGCTCGTGGTAGGTATCCAGATGGCACGGCCTAAATTGAATCGTTAAACTGACGTCATGGTACGAATTAGAAGAACAGTTCAGTTTAGGTCCTAAAGTGGATCGCGTTAAGAGCTCGTGGTAGGTATCCAGGTGTACAAACTGGCGCGAATAGTCGTGTGGCTTTCACACAGTCGTGTCTCGCGTCCGGTGTAAGATTCACCTCTTCAGGATAATTACATGACACAGTAACAGTAGCAATGGCTTTCATTTTGACAGTTCAACAATATTCATTGCGTTATTTACGTTGTTGAGCAGACAACATTTTCGAACATTTGAAGCAATGGATTTTCTTCAAAATAATTCAGATTGTGTTTGAAAGTGTGTTTCGCAATTAGGGTGCTGGTTATCCAGAGCTTTATATCTAGTTAGATAGACACACATCAAAAACAACCTGCCATAATTCCTTTATCTTCGAACATACTTGTACAGTCATTACTGGTCTCATTCTACAGCATTACATTCCTAAATGGAGATCCAGAGACTGCGATAACAGCCAACACGTCGTTTCTGACAATTTTACTGAAACAGCCCCCACACCCGCTGAATTTTATTCACATAAATATTCTAAAGCGGAAAGGATACTCCAAACTCTTCATTGAATTTCCTAAATTAGTGCTTTGAAATTTTCCTGTTTGTTCTAGACTTTGTAAATAATGTTTTGCTTGGAATATACGGTTAGGTAAAACCTCATTTCTTGTCAAATATTAAACTAGACGCGATACATAGTGGTTTTTGGTCGGACGTGTCAAAAACTATGAATATTTTAAAGAAATATCTATCAGAAAAGTTATTGTAATTTTAACTGCGTTTTTTATATTTATGACGAATTTTGATCGAGTTATAGTGTCACCGTTTTGATTTTTAACTTCAATCGAAATAAAACTTTTATGTCACAAAACTAAATCTCAAAAGTTTCACAAAATCTCGGTTGTTTAAAGTATACGCAGCAAATAACAATTTGAGCTCACACAGCCTACTAAAATAAGTATACCTATAAATGACCCGAACGCAAGCCAAAAACAATATTCTCGCTCATCTAGGAACATTTTCAGATTTTTACGAACATTCTAAGCAACACACAGCGAGCCAAGAGGCCTCGAATGATCACAGCAAGTGTGTCTTCGACAATAATGTGTGTCGTAAGTCGTCGCCGCTGGAAGCTCGCCACGCCACGACGCGCGACCACGCATCGCCCCATATAAGGCTTGCGCCATATGGATTTGTAGGGGATGCCACAGATTAACAAACTTCAGTAGACCAAGATGATTTGTACTGCAATAACTATTAATGCCCACTTTTTTAAGTGATAGATGAAGCAGTCAATTACAAAAAAAGATCATGGAGAACAAGTGATTCACACCTGTATTTTGTATTGGAGCAGTGATCATTGACAGGCATTCCGAAGCGAATAGATATTATAAGTGGTCGGTTATTCCATTTTTCCATTCTTTAATGTTTATGGGAGCAGTCTCTCATTTTAAGCAGCTGTGGTACACAGGGAAGATGAACTATCAGGGCAAGTAATAAGTTTCTGGTTTTGCAATTAAATTCCCGCTTAAATGATAAAGAAACGAAAAGAAGGTACTTAATTTCTTCATTTTGCAGTAAATCTTGTGAAGCAGACTTTATTTTACGTTTTGCCAAATTAATTTGCATTAATTATACAATAATAATATACAACTTATATAAAACGTACGAATACGTTTTACCCTAAAATAATTATAATAATTATCTCAAGCATATTTTATGAATTAAAAAATAAGTCAAACAACCACAACCGAAAGTTTGACAACCAGTCTTACCATGGTGTATCGTATTACCCAGCAACTGGGTTGTGGGGGTCAGATAAGCAGTCCCTCCGTGTAAAATACTGGTATTCAGCTCCATACGGTTAGAATGAAATGAAAATCATAAGTTTAGCTCAATAAAAACTTCAGTTATGCATAAAAATGTCGAAAATATTCTAACAAAACTCCAACAAAGAATGTGATTTTATTTCCAACAGAGACCTAGTTCCATAAAAATGCTAAATGCCCACCGTTTGGCGGACAGTCGAGTAAATAAAATAAACTCAAAAGATTGACTGTTGCGTTAAGCCAACCCCCAGAGCTGAGTCCCAGCCTAACAAATCCGCAGTTGAAATATTTTCAGGCTGAAATACCTACACTGTGTCAAATATTAGCAAATAGAACCTTCCGTGTGGAATGGGTTTTTGTACCTTTTATTGGTTTGTTTTCTATTTTACGAACGGAAATATTTTGCCTTTATTGTAGGTTCGTCATAAATATTACCTATTGTACCCATATTTTTGACGGTGCAGCGAGTGGCACCGTCTAATTTTGCTACGATGTTACTAGGAATCACCGAAGAGGTCGGATAAGAATGAATGTCATTCTGGTAGACCGTCGCATCGATGGTTGCATGGCGGCTGTCTTCTGATGACAGATGGGGTCAGGGGACTATTAAAATATTTCCTCTATGCAGGCCATGAACTCACTACGAATAAGTCTTATGCAGGGGAGCCACTGTCGTACCACGTCTACGACGAACTGCTATATTCCGGCACGAACCCTGCATTTATATTGTAGTCTGTGGGCACAATCCTGATGATATTGAAGCTGCTGAACCACTACATCGTCATCATAAGATGACGTTATGTTCATATTCCTGGTACACTTGTTCACGAAAGGAAGGAAAATTGGTCTAGGTCGCTGTCATGCATCGGTTAGGGTGAGAAGCTCTTTAATATACCTACTTATGCTATTACCAATAGAATAAAAAGTAAAAATTTACACAGATATCTATAAAAGTTTAAAGGTCTTCTTTTAAACTATTACATCACACCGTCACACCAAAGATACAGACCAGACCCCAGTAACAGAAAGTCTGGGTAGAATTGAGAAAATACTGAACTGAAAATCACAGCTTTTCATATTACCTACGAAAGCCTAATTCCTTCATAAATCACGAAATCTCGGTAAACTGTCACAGACCTTAGATAAGCCCCGAAACTAAAACGGGGCCAAACGGCATACAAGTCAAACTATCACTTACTCAAATTCAGACAACAATCTTAAGTTCGACAAGCAAGCATCTGTAAATTGGAGCCTCGGCGACATCTACTAAATGTATGTACTCAGCTAATAACAACTGCCCGGAGTTTGCTCCAGTTCAGAAATCAAGAGACAATAGTTACGACCCTAGAGTAGGCATTAGACAAGCTACTGCACGTTCACGGAAGCGTGACCTGCTAAAGTGAGCAGCGCACAATATGGTAGTCAATTTAGTACTAAGTTGGTCGAAATATCTGTTTAGGTAACATGGTTAGACAGTTTTCAGCTATCGATAAAGACAGCTGTAGTTGGCAAGTAAAAACTTTGTACGTCAAAAGAAAATAGAAAAGAATCGACAAGAGTTGTCATGCGAAAGACGCGACGTATTTTTTTTTCATGATTTATAAATTAATTTCAATCCGATCCCATTTTTTTACACGATAATAAAATAAATAAATGGAAAATAAACGCTCTACTTGTATTGTATATACTCTCAGGCGCCGGGAGAAACACAGGAGCTAATTGTAATCGTGCTCAGGTGACATTTGTACTAACATGTTCGACGGAGGCCTCCTCCCGCCCATTGCGCGGCAGTTACGCCTAAGTGCATAAGTTTGGACAACGCCTAACTTTATTGTACCCAAATTGTAGCACAAATGTGGAAACAACACAAAAATGTTTTGATTAGATAGGATTACCTTTACCTTTTCTTGCTGTTTGGGACTTTTTACAAGCTTTTACATGTAACTTGCCTAGTTAGAATGTATGGGACAAATCTTGCAAGCCGAATTAAAACCACTTCTTCTTATTCTACGGAGTTAAAATTTTACATGCTGATTCTGTTTCAAAGACAATGCATTTTTATGATGCATGGTCAATCATGATTGGCTCCAGTCGAGGGTGCTCCTCAGCGATCAACAGTACAGACAATTTTTTTTTATTGCGAAATAGACCTGCTCTTGACCTCTTGAATCTCCTGATAGAAAGCGATGGATGAGGTCTACGAGCGTGCCTAGAAGAGAAACGAGCGTGCTTAGAAGATGCTTTTTCTCTCGAATCTTGCTTTGAAGGCTGACGGGTTATACGCGGAAGGGAACACGAACACTGACAGAGAGTTCCACACTTTGTCCATGCACATTATAAATGTGGAGGAGAAGCGCTGAGGAATTTATGGTCGGGACTTTATGGGATTGGAATTTATTTTATACCGGATAACTTACAAATTTTTCTGAACTGGAGAACTGTGGAAATTCAACTCTTAGTAATTTTGTTTAGGCTACATACGATACCGTCCTAGGTGAACTCGCAATATTAAACTGCTGAAATTAAGTTTGACTTTGTAGGTACATACCAAAGAATACACAGAAATCGCGAGAGTAACTTTAATTTGGTGAATTCTTAACTGAAATGGTTAGAGACCAAGTTTCTTCTGTAAAGTTGTGGGTTGTGGGCAATGGCTTTCAAAACGTTTCCTCGGGGTAGTTGCGTAAAAAACTTACAGTAGCAATGGCTTTCATTTTGACAGTTCAACAACATTCAATGCGTTATTTACGTTGTTGAGCAGACAAATTTTTCGAACGTAAGAAGAAATGGATTAGGAATATCTTTCAAAATGATTCAGATTCTGATTGATACTTTACGGAATTAGGGTGCTGGCCGGGGAAATAGACAAGTAGCAATTACTTTCAAAGCGTTTCATATTTCTAGAAGGATTTTCAATCCAACAGCTGAACGAAAATCAATCCAACACAACTTAGACTTTTCCATCATCGTTTTCGGTGACAGAATGACAGATAGAATAATACTAGATATTATTTATTGTTTACACCATAAAAATTGCAGATATAAATGTAGACATTTAACAAGGGGTGACACTATGGGCTTTCTGAATGTCCCTTTGTCTGGTGACAAAAATAAACCAACCTTCTCAAAAAATTCTCGTTGCTTCCACGAAAAATCGCGTACATAATCCTCCCTAAACGTGATTCAGTTACCGAGAACATGACGTTACTGACAACCCTAATGTCAGTTGTGTCCACTTGCATATTCAGTTATCGAGAACGTGCTCTCATTGGCTGGCTTCCAAATTGGCCTCACGCTCGCTATAAGGCCGTATGGACTACATAATTGTTCTACGGTGCAAACCTAGTAAACATTACGTCTGCTGTTGCCGATTTTCACTTTCTAGAGTCTAGAGTCTGGAATAATGAAATTACTCGCCAAGTCCGAGTGAGCGGGTTAGTGATAAATAGTTCGATTAATTGTTTAAGGCTGTTTTTGTGTTCAATGTTTGAAAAAATATTTTTAGTTTAGCTTTATGTTGTTTATCGAATGTTTTCCTCCTCCCTAGCTCCTATAATAAAATTAGTGTTGCAAGTTTCGAATTGGCTTTACTACCAACACAATAATAATACTATTAACTCACATACAAAATCCAGGCGACAGTAATGAAGGCAACGAGACTTACCTGAAAAGATAAATCATCAATTAAATTACAGAAAACTAGACAAGCATTACAATTAGAAAATCATTCAAGTAAACGAAATTAAAAAATCACTCCTCTTAGATCCATAATTAAATATCACTATCAAAAAAATTGATCATTATAAAAATCAAGAGACACAGTGAAGTACCCTACAATTAAGCGCTGTAGTTCGCTGTACCGGTCGCTTCCCGCTGTTTCGTCGAAAAAACGAATAATGAGGAGCTCTGCCCTCTAGGCGAGGTATCGATAACACCGCACAGCGAGAATTACTAACGATGCTTTACGGCCTCATTAAAAAGGCCAGTGCGTCAGAATATTAATCCCGTAATCCTTTTCTGTGGCGGTTTTGAGTAACTCAAAACCTCCACAGAAGAGGATTATAATGTTTTGTTTTTTGTTTCCAAATCCTGTATGCGAAATTGCTGACCATGAGTTCTGTTGCCATGGCAGAAATTGTTGTGAAATTGAAAGTTTGTTTTCATAAACATGAGAAGCATGCACGTAATTGGATATTAATTAAAAGAGCCTCCAAGAGTAGAGAGGTATTGCCCCCCCCGACCCTTGCTCGAGCCAGCCCGCGCAGCTGAGCCTGTAGTTTTAAATTCGCCCCTAAACACCAATAATAATACCGATCCAGCCTGTCCCTTGCTGTCCTCTTCCAGCGACGCCCTGAGCCGAGGTCCGAACCCCGCAGGGGGTTACCCTTAGCGCTGTCGCTTAGTTTTTAAGTTATTGTATGCCCTGGCTGGAGGCCTTAATTCGAGGCATCCACAGGAAAGTCCGGTTAAGCAGTAGCCATCCTCATAAAGGATGAACTGCGAGATGCCATAGTTAAAAAAAAAAAAAAAAAAGAGAGGTATTGCTAAAGTAAGGTTCAGGTTTATATTTCAGCCCACTACCAACAATTTTATTGTACTGGCTGGTAATATTTTCTAATTTAGGCACGCTAATTGCGTAACACACTATCAATCAGTCACAACTTTAATAATTTTCAAGGATATTGCTAATCTATTGCTTCATATGTTCCATAAATTTGTCTGCTCAACAACAACGCAAAAAATAACGCTATGAATGATGTTAAACTGTCAAAATGATAGCCATTGCTACTGTAAGTGTGTTACGCAATTACCCCGCTGAGCCTACCCGAGTGATTGACATAGGCGAAAATCCCACAGTAGAAAAAAAACCTTAAGCCTAATTGTTGTCTATAAGTACCTAATTACAGCACCGCTAATATAGAATACCTCCCCCGTCAATACAAACAATACAACTAACAATTCGATTGGAAATCACACTTACGCCGCCACAAATAGACTTTTTCTCCTCACAATCCTTGGTACGAGGTGTCGAGAGCTACCCTCGGGATCTGTCGCCTGTATTTTAAATCACACCGCCTCTCTAAAGATATGTCACAATCGTACGAGATAACTCGCAATAGACATGGAGATATTGTGGTTTCAGAATACGCCTTTTTATTTACGATTTTGGTGTAAATCGGTCGTGGGATATTGTAGGTTTGTTTTATGTTTGTTTGGATTATAGACTTACATACATAGGTATGTGTACAAGTGTGCGTGTTATACAAGATGGAGACGACAATAAATGATACAGCGTATATCGAATGATCTTGTGCGATCTCTGGCCATGTTGACCCTGAAAACCTTGTCAGATCGTCACACCACCTTCGCCTTGGTCTACCTCAACGGCGATGTCCTCCCTCAGGCGTCCAGTGAGTGACGAGAAAAATTCAAGGAGGTATAGAAGGAAAAAGGGAAGCCTTTGCCCACTAGTGGGACAAAAAATAGGCTAACAAAAAAAAAACCTAATGATGTTCCGAGTCTACATACAAAAATTCAATCAAATATATCCAATAGTTTAATCCCTATAGCCAGCCGCTTATCGCCAAAACCCATAGTGGGCCCAAAACCACTATTTAGTTTGGAAAAAATTGTTTTAATTTAAAAAAACAAAGACGGATTAGTCGATTAAACCTTTCAGACAACAAATTACTTTATGACTTTATGTTTGCAATGTCGGTACAAAAACGATCTGCGAATAAATTTATTAAAATTTTCACCCACGACACCTTGACGTTCTTGTGTTTACCTACTTTGCTTGCTGAACAGAATAGTTTGCAACTTCTCCGTGTTAGCAATATTAAACTTGCTATAAAAATATCTAGTCTCTTTTAATTATAACTCATTCAAGATTAGAATGGAAACAAGGTAATTGCACGGGTAAAGTAATAATTTAGAAATTTTGATAGTTATTTCATACGAAAACTGTCAAACGTCAATTATATAGCTCGAATAAAAGTTATCAGGCGATGAAAAATCAGCCCTAAATCTAATATTCTGGAGACTTAATCAGTTGAATAAACAATTTTTTTTTACATATCATTACGCCTGTATTCCCCGAAGGGTTAGACTGAGGTGTACCTATATTACAACCACATTTCGCTAGTTATGTTTCAGTCTTATATAAAAAAGGGCGAGCCTATTGCCATCAACCGGGCACAAATCCTGACTCCGGGCTGCTACTGACAGAATCCAGATGGAAAAACCCAATAACACTGCCCGTTCCGGGAATCGAAACCAGGACCACATTCTCGAAAAAAAAATACTACCTAAGTAGTTACTTATATTATATTACAAACCTACCGATGCAAAAAAAATCTTCTCACAAACCAATCTTATAACTCTGTCTCCGGGATTAAAATATCCAAAGACGAGCGTGAATGAAGACTGTACATTTGTACAACACTATTTTACTGTCACATTAGTGACGTTCCAGTGCGCCGGGAATTTATTTCTTTGATCGGTGCGCAAAGGAAATGATTTCATTACTAGTCGTTTCGGATTGGTAGCTTTTTATAAATAAAAGGGAAACACATCAAAGGAATGCTTTTATCGGAGGCTTTTTAGGCGCAACAGCTGATCGTTTTGTGTGCTACAGTACCACAGTATCCATGCGGGTTCAATGCCACTCGAGAAAATAAATAAAGTACCTATAGGTATATACCTAAAAGATGAATAAGTAGTTAGTTTTTGTGAGTCATAAATTTTAAGCTTTTGCTTAGTGGATATGCAAAAAAAAAATGTGTTGGTAGGTGGTTAAAATGTATGTTGTTAACGTTAGGTTTTCTAGGAACTTAAAATAGTGTTGCTCCCGAGATGGACACTCTACTTTTTATCACCCTCTATGAAAAAATAAGTAAGTGCAACTTATGAATAAGAATAGTACGTTTATTTATTTAAATATAATTAAGAGTAAACAATTACGAACGAAGGCAATCTTCGCGCGTTTTTTTATGTTTCACAAACTTTTTTTTTTTTTAATTTGGCTCGCGAGTTTTTATTTTATCATACAGCCTGTTACTTGTTCATACAATGTTCGTGATTGATCGCTTTAGTGATTGGAACTTTTATTAACAGTATCCACATTCCAAATTCAAATCACTTTTATTCCCTACGGATTAACGAACTATTTTAGTGCCTGTTTACGAAGAATACACTAGCTCTTTTTGAATAGATGTGATAAAAATATAATCTTCTTTCGGAAGTGAAGCTTGCGGAGGTAGATTAACATAATATAACATCACGCATAGGCGTACGCATAGCTATGTACACCTCTGTAAAACCCTTCGTGGAAAATAGTTTCCAAGAAGGGTTTTGCAGAGGTGTTCATTACATATAGTATACTCACATTTTGCTAGTTATGTTTTAGTCCCATGTAATAGGGGCGAGCCTGTTACCATCAACCGGACACTTATCCAGACTGCGGGCTATTATTGAGAAATTCCTGATGAAAACACGCAGGTAGATTAAGATTCTTCATAATAGAAGTTCTTAATTTCAGCAATGTTGTTTAATATTATCTACACACGGCCCTATCTCTTTGCAAACCCTTCGAAATAAAAATGTTGAGACGAGACCTGTTTTGTCTTCTAAAGTAATTTTGTTAAATATACACTGCAGATAACAGTAATAACAAGATATGCCTGCTTAATGCTTATTGTGTTAACTTAGCATTAGTGAGAGAGCATACATGTTTTGATAGCAAATCCGGCGCAATGCAAACAGTCTGTGTTGTTATTTATTTTGAGTTATCAGTTGGTACCTCGCTGAAACTTAAATGACTAGCTCGATGGTCGAATTCTGAGCGTGAGGTCCTGCAAGGTAATTGTGTAACACACTATCAGTAGCAGTTGTCTTTCATTTTGACATTTTAACAACATTCAGTCAACATTCATTCATTCGTTGAGCAGACACATTTTTCGAGCATATGAAGCAATCGATTAGCAATATCCTTCAAAAGTATTCAGATTGTGATTGATAGTATGTTGCGCAATTAGGGTGCTGGGTTCTATCTCCGAGACAGACAAGTGTTGTTGGGCAACTAATTATCTATAAAATTTTAATGACTATTTTCGGCATTATTTTTCTGGGGTAACGCACACAGTTTTTATCATATGTACGCTTGCTTGCTATCGACTCATGCCTTTCATTTGCCTGTTTTTTTTACGTATTACTTTACAGAGTAGTGTAATGTTATGTTATGCTTTGTACCGGTTTCAGGCGTTGTGTTATAATCTGAAGCTCAGTAGGTCGTCAGCCAAGCGGCTGCCCCACGCATAACTTTCCTAAATACGCGGTACTATCCTTCTTTATTTTCATTAGCCTAAAACTAAAAAGACATGCAGTAATAATCGTTATTCTGAATAGCGATCATACCAACCGTGTAATCCGCTAATGTAATCGAGATTACCGTCGTTAGAAGACGAGTTGACAATGTTATCGTATAATATTATACAAAAAAAATATTATGTTCTAGCTGCGCGCCGTGGTTTTACCCGCATAATATAAATATTATCGGATTAAAAAGTATCCTATGTCGTAATCCAGGCCAAAGTCTACCCATGTCCCAAATTTCATTGAAATCCGTTAGCCGTTTTAGGGTGAAAACGTAACAAACAAACATACAAAAAATCAAATCTTTTCTTTTTTATGATATTAGTTTAAATAATAAGGGGGTTCATTATAGTCGCTTTTCTATAAGTAACGCGTCAAGCGTAAAATTCAAACATGGACGTAAGTTCTGACTGAATTTTTTTACGTTTTCCTAAAAAGTTAACATCTATGGGACAATTTTTTTTTTAACCACAAAGTATAATTTAAAATATTTGTATTTTATCATAGTTTAATTTAATGCCCAAACAACATACCTAATGAATTAATTACTTTAAATTAACCGAAACCGTGTACAAATGTTAGGGTGAAATAATAAAATACAAAACGAAATATTTTAGAGCAAATAAATTACGCTTCAAAGATGTTCTAATTTAATGTAGAAGCATCTACATAATGTATATTATCCTTTTTTGAGTATCATCTCATCTACCTTAAGAGTAAACAATATGTGTCATGCTTGAGTGCACACCAATGAGGCAACGAGTTCAGAGTTTACATGTTATTTAGCCTTGTTACCTAGTTTAGCGAAATAGAAGCGATTCCCAAGTTTGTTATCGTAAGTTTATACTTTACATCTGTTCGTGTTGTTTTGCGTTTAAACTTTACTATTGAGTTCCACTTCTTGGTGGGATGAAGGATGAAGTTCAAATTACATGTTTTTTTGTGGATTCGTCGTAGTCTGCTTTTTGCTGATTACTTTGGAAAAGTATGAAGGCATTAGTAGGAAAGTTAATCTCATTTTTAACCCGCAAGAAGTCAAATCAAATCATTTATTTGCTTGAATTTTGTAATAAAGTGATATATATTACCAAAAAGTTATTTAAACTATATCCTAACTTGTTAGTGTATGTATTACCTGTTTGTATAATAGGTATATTAAAATATGCTTTGCTTGAATGCACACCAATGAGACAAAGAGTTTACAAGTTATTCAGCGTCGTAACTACAGTACACATACACTATACATACTTACGTACACTGTAGTTTAGCGAATTATAAGCGAGTCCTAAGCTTGTTATCGTAAGCTTATAATTACATCTGCATTTGTTGTTACTGAGACTTTTGTTGTTTTTTGACGTTATTAATGAGTTTTAGTTCTGGGTCTGAAAAAGTTTAGATAATATTTTTTATGTGGTTTAGTTGTCTGTTTTTGACCGATTCTTTGTTTCAGGTTAAAACTGAGTAGAAGAATGAAAAGCGTAAAGTTTTATTAAACTTCTGACCGAAAAGCAATTATTTCATTTATATAATACATACCTAAATACGTTTTTATTGATGTACTATTTGAATTATTATGCATTACTTTGAAAATACGTCTTAGTTCCCGTATTTTTACTGTAAAATATAAAGTAATGGATGAATGAACTGCTCGTGGTTTCATTAATGATTGCTCTCAGCTCTCATGGGGTCGATTTCAAACGATACGTTTTTAATGGCAATTATTTTGTCAGTAAAGACTTGGAATAATTACCATGGGTTACACGCTCGGGATCCTCGGGTCTCTACTAATAGGAGTCAAAACTCTGACCGCCATTAAATTATAACATGGGAGGAATAACATTACGCTGATTTTAGAGGATTCGCAATTATATCATTAGAATTATACGTGCAAGGGAACTCCGTGCTTGTACGACTGGTTGTTGTTTCAAACAAAACAAAAGGAGTATGTAAATGTACATAGTTACATGAGCTTTGCAGAATGTAGTCTTCTTATGTAAGCTCATTGTCTCTTACCGAACATTAAGCTCAGTGATTCCAATATACCAACAAACAAAGCATTCTGGAGATTTTAGCAATATTGTGAAACAATTGAAGACGATTTTAGCAATATTGTAAAACAAATGAAGACGAATAAAACATGTGTGTGTGTTTTATCTATAATATGTATGTATTTACAAAAAAAAAATGTATATAAGTAGTTTATCAGCCATCTCGTTACCATAACACAGGTTGCTTAGCTTGGGACTAAATGGCGTTGTGTGAAATTTCCAAGGATATTCAGGGGGCTTATTATTATTATTATTATGTTCACAGTTTCGAAGTTGCCATGCTCAAATATTACAAGGTGACTCATATACTATTACTGCAACACCGCATCGCGTGTATGTATCCCCTTCCGTGGTACCACCTAGCATGTCTGCCACCCTAGTACAAGTACAGGCAACTGCCTTGTTGGTGTAGTGGTCGCAAGCGCTACTGCTGCATGAGGTCCTGAGTTCGATTCCCTGGTCGAGCATAGTATTATTGGGTTTGTCATCAGGTATTTCTCAGTAGCCACTCGGAGTCTGGATTTGTGCCCAATTGATGGCAATAGACTCGCCCCCTATTACATGGGACTTAAATATAACTGGCGAAATGTGGGTGTACTATAGCTACACCTCTGCCTGTAACCCTTCCATCAAATACAGGCGTGATGTTACGTTATGTACAACAGAAAACTAAAACATATCTACAGAATAAAATATATCCGCACTTCGAAGACTCCCGGGAAATCTTAATTTCATAAATTAAAAACGTCCTAGAAACGTCGTGAATACAATATTATCTTTTTCATGATGTTCTGTATTTTTTTAATACGATGCCTGCAGGCTTTCCGCAAACCAGTTGAATTAACTGAGCTCCGCTATTCTTTTGATTTCAGCTGTGTATTTTATTTTATTTTCTGAACAGACAGGCGGGAACTGCTACGTAGGCTTAATTTGGTTTGGTAAACAGAATTATAATGTACAAAAGTTTGGTAAACAATATTAAAAATGGCTACTCCTATAAACTCTCTGTGCACTTAAACTCATACATACATACCTACCTAATATGTAGGTAGGCTCAGCCTCAAAAAGTTGTTTTCATGGATAAGCCTCCACAAACGTCTACACTCGTTGTGCTATAACTAATATTATATAAATGCATTTGAGTTTCTAGTATTACAGGGTTGCTTTCTAGATCCAAATGATGAATGAAATCATAAGTTCTGGATTTCAAGTACACACAAAACATACTATACATTTGTTTTTTTATTTTTTTTTATTTGAAATGGCTTTGCTCTTGGCTCTAGTCTAGGGGGGAAGTCTCTAATTTAGATTAGAATAAGGAACACAAAATGGAGAAAAACAAATTAATTCTGGTCGATGTCATACGTCTTTTTGGGGCTGACTGTACCTAATACGCTACATTCATGACGTCATATTAAAGCCATAGATACTGCTGTTTTATTCATATCGAGGACAATACAAGCATGAAAGCGTTGCATGCACGCATGTTACGATTGCATTGAATAACTTTAAATATTCTACGAAGTTTCATGCACACACTGTAAATAAAACCATGTTACGGTACATGTATCATTACCTTCACACACGCTATGTGCCCAAATAAAAGACAAATTAACCCTTGTAATATCTTTCACAGAATTTAAAATGAAACAAACATAAAGGGGGTTAAGGTTGCTGCACACACACTTCTTGGGGTTATCATGATTCGGTATAACCGGGCGGCGAAAGCAAATAATTCTAGCTATACTCGTATGTTCGGGAAAAAAAATCGGCTTAGCACGAATTGTGTCGAGCCGACTCAATCATGATTCAGCAAGGGAAGATGCCGAACGGAATTTGCCGATTATCGCGAGCCGATTGATCACCCGAATAATTATCTGTAGTAATTGCTTTGGGTCGGCTTTGATCTTCAACAAATACTGCCGAATGGAATGTGCCGACTCGCACCCTTAAGCCCAAAAATGTCACAGTTGCAACTGGTAGTATTTTCTATAACAGTGCATTAAAATAACAAAATTTATATTAATAATTTTATATAAAAAAAGACAAACAGCTCTCAAGAACGCGTGATGTTTTCATTTATAGTACGAGTGCTTGGCCTGGATTCCCCGGTTAGCAGAAGTATAATACTATAGTTTTGTAGTAATATAAAAGTTTCCAGACACCATTGTCTGTTGATATAAAAATGTTAATAGTGAAACGTGCTTCCTTTGGTTTTCTCGTAAGTATACTTGTATTAAAATATGACGGAGTTTATTTTAAACTTGGTACGGAATTGCTCTTTAAGAATACTCTTTAAAAAACAAATAGAAATTGAACATTTGACGAATTGGACCCTGACCTTTAATATAATCCACTTAACAATATAAAAATATAAATGTCGTGGAAAACGATATCGTTAAATAATAAGTTGCTGATTTGACTACTGTAGTACTATGGTAGTCGTGAACGCCATAATGTCAGTTATTATTTGTAATGGCGGCACGTCGTGTTGGAGATAGGGGACCGTGCCGAGCGTACTTTTAGACTTGAGGCGCCAATTGAGACACTCCTCCAGAATTAACCTATCGGTTTACTATTTCAAATTGTGGTTTGTGATCACGGCAAATATAGTAAGGTTATAACTGAATATTATTATTCTACGCATTAAACCCATATATATATATATACCTGTATCTGTGCTACCTGAAAATGTTACATAACAACAGTCGGCTTGTCAAAACAGACATTATAACAGTAAAAAAGGGATATCAATATCATAACATAACATCTCGCATATATTCCCCTAAGGGTTAGGCAGACATATTTTGTAATTGTTTCTTCTCTCCTTAGCAACACAGAACATTTTTGCATTTCAATCGAATTTGCGAGTTAGAATCTACATTTATGGAGTGTTAAGCAAGTCTGAAGTGCCAATACACTTACTATGTGCAAAATTTTCAAAGAAAATTTGTAATTTAGCTTTGGTAAAATCAGGGACATTAACTGTTAATCAAATTGACTACCAACTTAAATTGACCGTATGTTCAAAGCACAAACAGACATTATTTGACAGTTTTATGAAGTAACCATAAACACGGCAAATTTACGTTACGTGTCAATTTGATTAATAATTAATTTCACTATCTGTACATTTATTCAGCAGTTACATGTCTTGCTATAGTAGACTCAATGCTATAAAACAATAAAATAAGTTTTAAAAAATCCATTAACCACGCGTGGTATTTACAAATATGAATAAAACTATCAGTCACCGAGTTATTAATTGAATTTATCTCGCAAACATCTATTCTGCGCAACTACACAGAAAATAAATATTGGCTAAACGGTTGGAATAAAAACCATACATTTATACATCGTTTTTTTTACTTTTTTTTATTCTAAACAAACTAGAGAGTTAACGTACAGAATAAAAAAGTGGTTTAAAAATTTACGGCAGTGTCGAAACGCAAAAACGGTTCGTTTGATTACTACGCATAGCTATGCTACGAGCGTAGCGTGTAGCCGCGTAGCCCGTAGCACTTTTGCTACGAATAGAGAAATTATGATTTAAATTTTAGTTGATAGTTTTTTTTTTTGACTTACAAAGGTTCCTTTTCGTGGATACGAACTATTGGATATGACAGAACATAACATCAAGTCTATTTTCCTTGATAGGTACATAGAGCTGTAGAATTCACACACATTTGAAACTGATGACATGGTTTTATGGGAATACTGTAATTACCAGTTGTTGTTGATGTTTATGTTGCAATGATAATGATAATAGGGACAGTTCCATTACGATTACCGCCAAACCATGATTTTATACATGTATAAATATAGTACGTATCTTTAAATTGATACTGTACTACAATTGCTACAATGCAAAAGCTTTGTTCCAACCCCATCGTCCATCCAACAGTGCAACAGTAATATGTCTCCCGGACGACATTAACGACTTGTTACTTTGTACTTTTCTCTTAAGTGGAGCACAAACACTACACTTTTTGAACGGCTTTTTGTAAGACTATCAAGCTTCGTGTGTAATTGTCCGTTTACATATTAGTAACCTGCAGTTTGTGAGAATTTAAAGTGTCTTGAAATATGTATAGAAGCCTTCATTCATTGGTGACCTATGCAAATATAGTAAATACAATGTAAGTGTCTGTTCGTTATGCCAAAATAACACCTTTTTACTTAATGTATAAAAAGAAGTTATATACTTTCTTAATTATGCATGTAGAAAAAGCTTATAAAAAAATCATTTTTTTTAATGTTTGTCTGTCTGTATGTACCTGCTAATCTCCGAAATGACTAGACCGATTTTGACTGACACGAGCAGATAGCTAATGTTATAAAGGAGTAACTTGGAGTACTTTTTTTAGAAAAAGACTAAGGGATCCGCGCAAAAAAATCCCCTAAAATAAAATTTGCTTTCCAACTTGCAAGCGAACGAAGTAGTGGGCTAGTTACAAAAATAAATGATAAATAATTCTTTGCTCCGTTGGTGTAATTGCTGAATGGCGTTCCAGTGAATAAAAAAAGTAAATAAATAAAATAAAATAAAAAGGTTATCCTTTTTTAAGGTATATTAATGAGTAGGAGTTGTTTATTTAACACATTAAGGCCGCGTCCTAACACACTGTACTCTGTATACACACCCTCACACACACACAAGTAAGAATTTGATTTAAAAAAAATTATGAAATTTCCCGACTGTCTTTTCACAACAACATAAAAGTTAACTTTTCTTGCAATCCCTACCTTCAACTGAAGCAGATAGGAATTATAATAAAACTTAGCACAAGCCCCGCTCGTATCGGACGATCAAATATCAATTTTGTGCGACAAGCTCGTTCTGCCAACGTAATAAGTTTCAAAGCTCTGCACATGTGACACATACAAAATTTTAAATTGCATTATAAACTTCTCGTCTTATCTTTATGAGGGTATAGTTACAATTACGACTGTATTTTGCAAAGGAGTGGGCAGATTTGTGCTGTCGACTGTTTACTGACGTTTTAGCAAAATTATGGTTAGTTACCATTTCACTTATCAGAATACCAACACCGGGCCCTAAGTATAATTTTTTTAAATATCGCTGTTTTATGTTGACATAGAAGCCATTTTGGCATCACACAGGTCTTTATTTTTTTTTATATAATTTTGTTTTTTTTCAATGCCTCTTTTTTACTGTTTGTATTTCGTGTGCTTGTCCCAAATAAAATATTTTTCTTTTCATTTCTTTCTGTATTTAAAAACAAAATTACAGTATCTAGCCTAAAAACAAAGCTGGAACTTTTTAAACTACTTCCATGCAAATAATAAACAAATATGAGTTTATGAAGAAATAACTTTAAATCCTACACAATAAAATTCAGTTTACGCTACAACTTCAAACATTTTTATAATTTTTTCAATAGTACTAGTCTCTCTGAAATCAACTTAATTTCCATTAAAATAAAGTTGATATTTGTTTAATAATATTAATTTGAAACTTAGAAGACTTTACATAAACTTTCGACTTTTTCCTATTATGATTACGATATTTACATACTCCTTTTGCTTTTAAATTATTTTAGCAAAAGACAGTAGGTTGCACTGTTCATAGGTTAAAGTTTCCTGTTAATCACTCCAACAATTCAATTATGTTCGTTGCTCAGCATGGCCGATGGAAAGATAGGTACTATTAAAAACTACGCCATTGTCTTCGAAATTCTCGAATAATAAGCGAATTCTTCCAATGGAGTATAACGGTTTCGCTCAAAGGAACAAAACGTGCGATCATTAGGTAGCGCACGAGTGCCCTCGACATCTATAACATTACGCGAATGGGGGAGCTGGTCGCCTGCCTTCGACATAATTCTCGAAAGAATTGCGGTGCTAGTCGATAATTTGTTCAAACCGAACTGCGGAAAGTCTTATGACTAGTCTAGGTGGTACGTAATGTCTTTATGCGGATATTGTTGTTATAATATATAACGGCAAAAGAAAATTCAGAAACTAAAGATTTTACTAAATTTTACTTGCTTTTCTTCTCTCGTGTTATTATAGATATATTTATATGAAATATATCTACTTATTATACACTACAATGTAGGAAAGATAAGAGACTGTTACGAAGGTTTATATACTGTAAGTTGACTGTCTCCAAAGAGATTTATGAAGCCTACTATAATTAATTGTTTCTGAGTGACTGTCAGCAAGGTTAATTATTAGGTTACGTGTTATTTTACTTTAATTATTGTGAATGTGACTATGGTGTTAGGTTTTATGTTGGTCTGCCAGTTTGAGTACATACTTTATGCGGCCTATCCAAATGTCCTTTCTTTGGTATTGTTAATCGAGTCGTTGAGCTCCTCAAGTTCTGAATAGAGCTACACGATTAGTAGCTAATACTTGAACTGACTGGACCGGCGGTTCCTCAAAAGACCATTTCAGGCACTAATCCACATTGTCTTCACATGATCTGACCAAGATAATATCTGGACTTTAAAAGAGACTTTGACCCTTGAGTTTGTTTCGCAATATCTTCTCAGGGTTAGTTATATTTTTTTATAATACGACCTGTAAAAGTGATTCCGATATACTATTCACAGTTTTTTTTTTTTTTTTTAACAATGGCATCTCGCAGTTCATCCTTTATGAGGATGGCTACTGCTTAACCGGACTTTCCTGTGGATGCCTCGAATTAAGGCCTCCAGCCAGGGCAAACAATAACTTAAAAACTAAGCGACAGCGCTAAGGGTAACCCCCTGCGGGGTTCGGACCTCGGCTCAGGGCGTCGCAGGAAGAGGACAGCAAGGGACAGGCTGGATCGGTATTATTATTAGTGTTTAGGGGCGAATTTAAAACTACAGGCTCAGCTGCGCGGGCTGGCTCGAGCAAGGGTCGGGGCGGGCACGGTGATGGTGCGGGACGTCGCGACGGGCCTCGGCGGCGAGGACGGAAGGACGGATGTCTGAGCTTGTGTTTGTGTTGACGTCAGAGAGTACTAGTGGCCTTACTGCTCTCCTGGAGGAGGGTAGTGGCGTCGTCGGGGATAGTGAGGGTATGCCTTGGTCGGCGAATCCTACTTATGCGGGAGGGAGTGTATCGGGAGGCCGCCGCAATCAGGGGATTGGGGTGCTTTATGGCAGAGTCAAAGAAGCGCTTGGAGAGGCGTTTCATGAACTGCTGGATGGTGGGGATTCTGAGATCTAGATGCAGATTCACATTTCGGACATAGAAGGGGGCTCCCGTGACCTTTCGGAGGAAACGGTTCTGGAGGGTTTGCATTTTATGCAGAAATCGCGGCTTGGCGTGTGCGAAGACTACGCAAGCATAGGTCATGATGGGACGGATGACCGCGGTGTAGAGGCGCAATTTGCACTTGAGTGACAATTTGCTGCGGGCAGTTATCATAGAGTGGAGCCTACCGAGAGCGAAAGAGGCGCGCGAACGCGCCGTCTTTATGTGCTCGTTGAAGGTGAGGTTGTGGTCTAGGATGACACCTAAGTATTTGGCTCGCTTTCCCCAGGAGATCGGCTTGCCATACATAGAGATCGGGCGCACTATTTACAGAATAAACAATTTTATATTAATTGACTGTCCCGAGAGGACATATTTTAAATGTAAAGTAAATTCTGCTCAAACTCCTAGATTATAAGAGCGATGTATTAATATGAATATGTAGGTAAACCCACTGTTTTTTCCTTTAAAAAATTCTGCCATGTGTAGCGATGTCAAAGCCCTGGGCCCACATGGGGCTTGCCCTTTACTTGATATTTAGAGAGCATTGTTGTCGCACAGAGGGCTATTAATTTATTTAAGAGGCATAAACTTCAATATCCAGATAACGGTACAATATATCAAACTTTATGGGTCTTGGGGCTCAGAATGAACAATGTATTTGGTTGAGGGTAGTTTTCGCCTTTTGAAGGTGACATTTTTTATATGAAACGTTGCCTCGAAAGTAGTGTCGTGGATGTGTAGACATAAACATCAAAAGCCGTGTACAGACGCGGTTAATGTGTAATGTAACGCGAATTCTGCGTAACAATGTCCGTTTTTAGCGAACACAAAGGCTCTCTCCGTCGAACGCATACAGATAGAAAGTGACAGTATAACTCTAACTTTAATGTTAACTCCGTGCAGAATCAGGACCGATATCACTATAATAATAACGGCATCGAAACCTATTTTCGAAGATGTATAATTATTACATTATGGAGCATACTACTATAGCAGGTAGGTTATATTGAATTAATTAAGATATTAATCCCTCATTGTTCCATTAAATCACCGGTAATTATAACCACCGCCACCGAAGAATGAACAGCAGGTATAGGAAAGGGATTACATCAGTTTGAAGCGAGGCTTCATGGTATTCAGTAAACACAATGATTTCAAAAGTATCAATGAGTAAACAGCTTTCAACAATATTAATTATTTTACCCGTAATCTTGCAATATAGTGATCTATATTTGTCATTGTTAGAAGGTTGGTAATGGGTTGCTGCCACAGGTAATGAAACTGAAAACGACTGTAGAATTTTTAAATTTATTATAGGTTAAAAAGTAGAATGTCAAACCAGACAGCAGCAAAACAAAACAAGTTCGAGAACGCTAAAATATAAACATAGCTCTCAAAATAGTAAATGAAATTTACCCCCGTTTTATAAGTCATTTCCACGAAAAATTTTAACTCTACTCAACGTCACTCATTGTCAAAAATCACGACTCTATGACGTTTCGAGAACTTCTCTTTGAACGTCGATTTTTTCGGAGAAACGCTATAGAATAGGTACGAGTGTCAATCTCAGAAGGGTTAACCGTTTTCTACCCTGAAGACCAATTCACGTAATTAAAAACGTTCAAAATCTAGTCGTAATCTCATCTCAGCGACAATCAATGTCAAAAATGTAGGGAAATTAGAAGTATTTTTGACAGATTAAGACAGATCAGACTGTGAACGTTCTAAAAATTACAAGAAATGCCCTTCTGATCCAAATACCGATCTCCGCGCTTTACCCCGCAGTTCTATTATTCTTAGTTTAGTTAAAACACTAAGTCAAGTTATAACACTTCCAGTGTCGACAACTTTATAAGACCCGCACACAATCTAAACTTGTCCCTTCCAGTAAAACTTTGATGCAACTTTACCGCTGCCTGACTCCCCGCTCTCCGACTACACCCAGCTTCATTCATCAGTGCAAGACACTCGATTTCGTAGCGGTTGACTTGAATGAATTGCACTTGTCTATGGCACGAACATAAGTCACAACATAGCCGCCACGTCACTGGAATCGACTGAGGGCGCGCTTACATTCGGTAGTAGACAAATACTGGTGGATGAGTTCGAAGGATATATTTTTATACGGAAATAAGGGTTAAACCGGTAAAAATCAACAAATAAAAAAAAAAACTAAGAGTCTGTTTATAATGTCAAAATAGCATCGTTTTTACTAAATGCATATGAAAGTATATACAGCACTTATTACAAACAATTTTTTTTGTTCGTCTGCCTGTCTGTTTTTCCGAACAATCTCCCAAACGGCTGAACAGATTTTAATGAAATTTGGTATGAGGATACTTTGAACCCTGAGAAAGAACATAGGTTACATTTTATTGACATAGCCGCGGATGGAAGCTAGTTCTATATATTTTATTGACATAGCCGCGGATGGAAGCTAGTTCTATATATTTTATTGACATAGCCGCGGATGGAAGCTAGTTCTATATATTTTATTGACATAGCCGCGGATGGAAGCTAGTTCTATATATTTTATTGACATAGCCGCGGATGGAAGCTAGTTCTATATATTTTATTGACATAGCCGCGGATGGAAGCTAGTTCTATATATTTTATTGACATAGCCGCGGATGGAAGCTAGTTCTATATATTTTATTGACATAGCCGCGGATGGAAGCTAGTTCTATATATTTTATTGACATAGCCGCGGATGGAAGCTAGTTCTATATATTTTATTGACATAGCCGCGGATGGAAGCTAGTTCTATATATTTTATTGACATAGCCGCGGATGGAAGCTAGTTCTATATATTTTATTGACATAGCCGCGGATGGAAGCTAGTTCTATATATTTTCATTATTGAAATCGGTTTATAAAGCCGGCCTACTTTCGTCATACTCGTAAAGTATTTTGTTGAAACGATGATGATAACCGTACAATCTAATAAAATGTAATGCAAAAGTCGCAATAACTTTTTGCCGGGCTGAGTAATGTGACAGTAAGATGAATTTAAATAGTTATAACTGATTTGTATACCGTTATTCCTATTCGCTCATAATAACATAAAACATTGTGAGTCATTCTAGCCTGTTCTTAGAAATTGCTATATTGTTTTTTTTTTTCTGTGACATTCGTCAAATCGCCTATCCATCGTGCAAGCATTCTATGATGAAACCAAGTATTAAAATTATTGCTGATTCATAAAAGGCCTAGTTCTGCTTTATTTTAGGTTTTGTAATACTACAAAAAGGGCACAAGGCGCGTTTAGACCCAAAGCATTATAGAGCAAGTAGGTAGGTACTCAGTTACTCAGAGCCAGGGACGTAATAGTGGAATGCAGAATCTCCGACAAAATTCCTCTTTAAAAATCAAGAAAACTTTGCATATAACTTCAAAATAATCGTCTCTCATAACTCCTCATTTTTCTAACTATATCGGTCGAACCAGCTTCTCTGGAGCCACGTTATAAAGGTTGCAAGCAGGTGGGCGATACGGCAGGCATCAACTATTCAGAGCACTCGACAGTGACTGATGGCCGGACGGTGTAGAACATTCCAAGATGTTATGTGGCCATTTAGAAGAATTGCTTCAAGCCGCTGTGGCCGAATTAGCTGGATAGTTTGCGTCAAATTAGTTTGATGAAGGTTTGAGCTGTTCATTTGTAGGGTAGGTTTATGTTAGGAATGTGGAATGTAATGGTCTTTGGGTTGAACAGTAGTGTTTTACAATAGAACACGGTGCCTTTCATCGCGATTGATTAATTAGTGATGATGGACGAACATTTTTTTTTGTGCCTTATTAATGGATAGATCGACTGTGTGAATGATGATATGGTTAGAAAGGGGGTGACTACCGAGATGACTACTAATAGAGAAGTATAGAAGAAAAAGACATGTTGTACCACAAATAAATTGGGATAAGGACAGGAGAATGATGGTGATTAGTGCCCTATTTTTTTTTCTTCGAAACCTTTTGTGATTTTACAAATACATAAAATTACCTAATTTGGGTTATAAAATTTTAACTATCAGCTGCATTTTCCTGAAACATTTTATTGGTTTAAAGAATATCCATCCAGCTAATTCCGGACAGCACAAAGCATTCCATTTATTCTTAATTATAGAACAAAAGACAATAAAAAAAATCAATTTTCAAAACATTTTACACGAAATTCAAATCAGCATAGAGAATGTTCTCTGTAAGTACTTAAATTTTTAACAGATAAAACAATTATACAGATGAGAAAACAATTTTGTTCCCTCAAATCCGTAGCCCACGGCACGTTATTTTTCTTCATTCCACTGCATTTTCATTCGCATTTTATCTTTTTATATGTTAAGGCTCAGTTATATATGTATATGGCTCGAATCTTACGTGGATATTTTTGGGACTCTTTCAAATACGACCTTTTTTAATAATATTAATAATTATTAGTATTCATTCAAAATACTGGCCACTTTGCGTCAAAATACTGGAAAACACCATTAAGTTTTTTATTTTCTTGTTTCTTTTTTTTTGGTAAATTATGTCTTTCAATGATTTTTTCGTCGGTGAAGGCGAGCATTTTTAACTGTTTAATTGTTTATCCTCAGTTTTCATATTCCAAGAATTGTCTTAAAAAGAGAGAATATCAACGACAAGTTACTGTATAGTTATACAGTAACTTGTCGTTGATATTCTAATATCAATTTACTCTGAATAGAGGGCATTCTAACAGGTTCACAATTAGCGATAACTTGGTGGTTAGTATCCCAGATAAAGTTTAAAAAAATGTTTAAAGAAATTCTGACGGTGTGTAAGCAAACCTTTATTCTTCATACATATTTCGCGGAACAAAAATAAGCTGTCCCTCCCTCCAAGATCTTATGAAGCGACGAAATGGAGAGGAAACTTCTACCTTTTTGCAAATTGAGGCTCAGGCTTCGACTCACCGAGATTAGATAGAGGTGTTTCTGTCTGTATATTTTGCTGGAGGTCTACCGTGGGACAGATAAATACAAATAAGGCTATTGTCGTGTAGTAGTTGTAGCAAATGTTGCTACAAGACATTTTTTTTGTTCATATTTTCTACATGTTTGTCTCGGTTTTCTGCTGTTTTATGTTGTCAGAGGAAAGGATGATTTTATTATTATGTTATACAGATTTTAGTTATTTTTCCGAAAACGAGTAACTTTTCAGATACATTGCCGAAATATTACGTAACAGTATGTATTTAGGGTATGATAGGACTGCCATATGGCATTGAGATTATAAAAGGCTGTTAAAAAAATGATTTAAAAAACATGAACAATAATATTTTACTGCCTGCTTTCCTATAGGTAGTTACTTACAAATTGTTACTCAGAGCTCATCATCATCATCATCATTTCAGCCGAAAGACATCCACTGCTGGACATAGGCCTCCCCCAAGCACCTCCTCTTCAACCGGTTTTGTGCTTCACGCATCCAACGAGTTCCTGCGGCCTTCACAAGACCGTCGGTCCGCCTTGTGGGAGCCCTCCAACGCTACGTCTTCCGGTACGTGGTCGCCACTCCAGAACCTTTTGGCCCCATCGGCGACCTGTTCTGCGAGCAATGTGCCTGTACTCATAGCTGTACTTACTTTAATTGTAACTCCAATTAAGATGTCAACAAAATTATGAGTGTTTAGTCACATGAGTTTGGACCGGAATCTGAACTGAACATCACTGGGAAAAGCAGAATGATGTTCACATGAATTCTACACTCAAAACAGTTTCAAAAACACAACCTTCATGTTTATTTCACTAACAACTTCTAAAAATAGCCTCAAAACCAACTCATTGACCCTCAAAAATAAATAGCCAGTAAACTAACAACACAACAACTAATTTCGTAATTATGAGAGCGTAACATTTTCGGCGGTAGTTTGTCAAATATTTGTGGTTTTCGTAAACAGGAGGGCCAGTGGGAATGTTCGGACGGGAACATACCGATGCTGTCGAGTTTCAGTTTGACACCGCCGCTGTCAAACGGGGGAAAAATTATGGATGTTCCCAGTCTAGTGTAAAACGGGCGCGATACGTGTTGGCACACTTGATGCGTTTTTGTTTTTGTAAATCGTTTTGCTGCTAGATTTGTTTGAGAGTGGTTGTGATTGTTTTTTTGGCTGGTGTGTAATGGAGTTGTGTGCTTTGTGTGGCGATATCAATTGGATTTTGGACGGTTAAATGACGCGGTTTTTGAAAGTGGTTCGGTGGTTTAATTTATTGATTTATGTGTGTGTAGAGCTATTATGGGTAGCTGCAGAAGTAGATTTTTTTTCTAACATTTAGTATTTTTAGCATTTGTGAGATCACACTCAGCTTAGGGTGGTTTAGGTGACAGCGATGCGGACTATTTTTTTTTATGCGCAATGAGCGCTTCCTCTTTTTATACTTGCAATTAATATATTTTAGTATTTAAGATTAAGTACCATGATGAAACTGCATAAAAACCCGAAATGAAGAACAAAATATCTTTGAAAACGATATTGTTTCACTTTCCTCCTTGCGAAACGAAGACCTTGATAACCACTTTTAAAATTTTCAACAAGAATAAGCACAATTGAAGATCACCCGTTTAAAATATAAAGCATCGTTACACAAAATACGTATAAAATATTTGACAGCATTCATAAAATTCATCGTTAATTTTCCTCACGATTATGCACGGGTAATAACACTGTGGAAATGACCGAGCTTCCCAAAGTCCACTCGTTCATTCAATCAATCATTCCATTAATTTTCGGGGATCCTCCCACCTCGTAACTCAATTTACCTTATTATACTATTAAATTAAGCTTAGATTATTATGCATCTTGTGTTGTTTTTAGTCTTTTATTATTTTTGTGATATTAATGATATTAGATATTGTTGAACTCCTTATTATTTTATCTTATTTAAGCTTATTATTATTTCATATTTTATGGGGAGGTGTTGTGGATTGTCTATGTTTGATTATGATATTAAAGCAGTTACAGCAGTCGTCATCTAGACTTGTATTTCATTACAGTATATGGTGACCAATTTCATTAATATCACAGTATCCTTAAAGTATGATGAAAACAAGTTTACGTTCTGTTCTTGGTAAACATGATTTTAATGATTACTTGGAAATTGAATCTTTATCGTACCGTATTATGACATATATACTGTGAAAACCTAATTTACTTACCTACCTACTTCCGGACTCAAGTTCACTCAGCATAAAACCCAGAAACGACAGTAAACACCTGTGTAAATATTATGTGGCTAAATAATAACAGGCGCACGTGTCAATCGAAGGTTATGCTTCGATTGACACTACGCTTGCCCCGTTCGATTTGTAGATGGGTGACCATCCATTACATATCGAGACCTCGAAAAGCACGTTAAGCCGTTGGTCCCGGTCATCATTCGTTGATCTATGACAGTCATTCCGGTTAGTCAGAAGCCCAAAAGTTGGACAACCAGTCTTACCACGGGGTATCGTGTTACCCAGTAACTGGGTTGTGGAGGTCAGATAGGCAGTCGCTCCATGTACAATACTGGTATTTTCATCCATCCGGTTAAACTGGAAACTGACCCCAACATAGTGGTGAAAAGGCTGGGCGGATTGATTGATTTATTCTCATGTCCTTCGTGTTACATAAACCAAAAACAAATTATACGTACAAAATCGTCAAGATTACCATTCTCACAACGATATATTCTCTATCCCTATTTTTCTGTATAACCATACTGCTGAGCTTGAGATTCGCGAAATTCATGAATATCAAAATGTTATTTGCAAATTGCAGTTTATTTCAGTTGTGTATTTCGAGAGCTTGTTGCGTTAGTTCAGCTAGAGTATTACTTATGAGTATAATTCTGTATCCCCGATTTGGGATTTGAGAGAAAATGTTAGGTAATATTGTTGAGTTATGTTTCTCGACGGAGTAGTAAACTGAACACATTCCTAGTTAGTCGAGCTAAGAATACTGACTAAAACTAGCGCGCAAAGTGAAGAAAATATTCTAAAATTTAAAGAGCTTATATTGCAAGACGCGTCGCTTCGTAAGGCTTTCTTACAATATTTTGGAAACAGAATACAGTTCTTATACGAGGTGGCATTCAGTACATGATTCTGAAACTATTAGTAGGTTATAAAAAAAAAAACTACTCTACCCCGGTCTAGAATTAAGTGCTAAATTCATGGTTACAGTCTGTGTACGAGTATCTTCTACCAATACAGATCCGTACAAGTTTATATAATAGCCTTGACTCTCTGTTTCTAGCAAAGTAATGCTAGAATATTATTGCATCTTCCCACCTCATTGACATCAACACCCAAATATATTATTATCACCCAAATGTCAATTAATGTGTGTTCAAAGAGAATGTAAACACCAAAGAGAATGTAAACACTCTAGTGTTATGTCTTTGGTCCCTCGCCCTGACATCAAGCAATGGACAAAATTGTCAACATTTTATGTGCTTGAATACGAGGCTTTTGTTTGACTACGTTGCATGTCTTGTGTATATTTTATGTTTTTTTTTTTTTTATTGTGTATTTTGTTTGTGCCGGATAAACAATTTTTATTTATTTTGAAAGAAAATACGTTTATCACATGACGCAAAAAAAGAATATAAATACAAAAAAAGGTAGGTAGGTTCTTCTTTATTTATTAATAACACAGCTCTGAGATCTTCGTTCCGGGCACACTCCACCATGATGTAAAGAGAGAAGAAGATTCATTTTAACTTGTGGTTCTGGTCATAGCAATACTAGTGCGGTAATAAAAAAACTTTCATTTTTATCAATCTATCCCTTGGTACTCATGCACACGAGCGACACACGTCGACGATAGAGGCAACTACATACGTCGACGGTTCCAGTGCCTTTGTCGTTGACGCGTGTCGCTCGTGTGTAATGCAGACTTAAGGGAAACCTTTAACTATCAGCACAGCTGCTGGATGCTACAGTTGTTATCTTAAATTATTAATCAGTCTATTCTGGTCGTAAATGTGAACCATGGATAGTAAAGTAGGCAGTCGTATATTAACGTTATAATAATAATGAGTGCAACTTTGTCATATTGTATATAACTCAATTATTTTACCACAGCGCACGAAGTGCAATGAAGAATGTTATTTTTGAACATCTACTTCCTTACAAAGCAAGGGTTTTAATGGCAACAGTACGAGATCTTTTAGTACCTCAAAAACAGCCTTAGGAACTTTATTATCTTGCTTCGGAAGCCAGGCAGTAAATTGCAGCCGGTATGGAAACCTATTGGCTTCGAAATGAGTGTCTCTTAACTGCAAATTGGTATACACAACACCTACAGGCCATGATGCTCTAATGAATGGTCGTGGCTACATACATGGTCAAATCTACCTTGCAAGTCCGTGTTTTATGTTTGTCTCATAACGCCGCCGGAGCGATTACTCCTTGAAGCAAATTGTTTAAATTGATGAGATTGTTTCTAGTACAGTCACGAGCAAAAGTTATTTTCTTGTGGAATAACGTTTGCAACTGAGAGATAAGACCTATTTTATAATTCTGTGTTCCAAAATATTATGTTCGTAACAAAATTATATCTAATACAGTAGGAGAAAATCAGTTTTGAATGTGGTTAGTGTATACATTATTAGTGCTCGTGATTATAACTATGTGCATCCGCTCGGAATGATCTGGCCCAGGATCGTCTGATACGATATTTCCATAAATACATAATAAGCCTATAATGTTCACATTCCTGTGTCACGCTGTGTGGCCGTAATCCACCACGCGGCCCATTGCGGATTGGTGGACGTTTTGCACACATTTGCACGATGTTTTCCTTCACCGATTTCCTTAAAAGGTAGCGTTAATTTGTTTTATTTCCAGTGCATCAATGCAGCGACACAAAAGGCTAATCCTATCAACTGAACCACACCTGAGTACTTCCGTACATTGTAAAGTTTTAACATTGTTCATAGAACAACTGTGTCCGCTTGCCATCGCACCATTGTCTCATGGATATAACAAAAGGGTGGATCAACTGGGATCACTTTATTACGTACCACCACTTTAACTCAGTAGCACAATAGTCTTACACAGAGGTGTTTCTATGCTAGCTCTAAATTGTTTTGAAACGCCCTGCTAGGTTAAGGCGTAAGTCGTCCCCCTAAGGGAAAACTGCTGTAGTTCTTACGGTAATTGAAATTAATCAAAATCTTATCAATCTACTGAATCTTTATTTATAAGCTACCGTAAAGCATTCATAAAAACACTAATATATTTAATCTTGTTTCTTTTTTGTTTTTAAATGGTATGTGAGGAAACCGGTATGTCCTGGAACCAAAAAAAAACGAAAAATTGTGACATCTACCAACCCGCACTGTCTACTCCCTCTCACAAAGAGGAGGCCTCTGTCCCAGCAATGGGAACGCTATAGGCTGATTATGCATGTAATACAGATTAGATTTAAAAACACAATAACCTCGGCTATAAGAGGTAGTCTAGCACATCCACTCGTGCAGCCTCTCATTCAGTGTTCAAAAAGCAGCGATCATTTGAGCTGAATCACGGCTGTGTCAGTCGGCAAGTGTCTATGAGTTCGCTGAATCGATTGCACTCGATACGTCAACACTCAGCAGTGGTCATTCGAACTCTATGTCAGTTTCCTTCACCCAAGCCGACTTTGTGGTGGAAAAGTGAGTGTGTTAGAGGCTCGAAATGGGGGTAGTGCCGTCTCCATTTCATTGACTACCCATGATCTGTTACAAAACTATCCGATGACAGTATAAACAAAGCCAGTTCAGTTTAAATTCTTACGCAATCACTTATTATAGGAAGTTAGTTACAAATTCGTCTGTATTTGGAAGGTATCAAGTTCATATCTAATCAATTTTTCTATTAATTTATTGTTTGAATAACATTATAAATGGTAATTGAAAAATAATTAATGAAAATTATAAAATTAACCTCAATAAAGTTATCAATTGAAAAACATCTTTATGGTGATTTATAATTTGAATTTCAGGTATATTAAGAATTCAAATAATCCAATCAAAGCACCCAATTTGGAAATGGCCCTACAGGTTGGAATCCAGACGTACGTTTTCTGATACATTTGTTGACATTGTCATCAGATAATGTTGGAACACACGTATGGACTGCACGAGATAGGCTCGACCTAGTGTCGAGTTCATAAGCAAAATGCTTCCTTTGGGTTTTTTTTTTGTAAACCTAGCTATTAATATATACCTACTACAAGGAAATGTAAACACTGTTTTTGGCAAATATACATTATCTTATCTTACTATATGGAAGTAGAAGTAGAATACTCTTCAAAGGAAAATGAACTCACAACAAGATAATGGAAGTCATTGGTCATGGGTTGTTGCAGCAATGATCCACCTTTATTTGTTGTGTTGTTTGTATATTCAGTGTTTACTGACATAGTCATAAGTTTTACTAACAGCTTTTGAGTCTTTTGATACTCGAATAAAGAGAAATTCTATTCTATTCTATTGTACAATACATCCATGTGTAGTACTCTACGCCGTTAACGGCAAAACATAGAGATCTTTGTAACTATTCTCCATATTTCAAACAACTATTTTACACCTATGTTTAACAAATAAAAAACTTTGACTTTGACTTCTACTTGAGAGAAAAATCTCGAGAATATTCTAGTTTTTTTTTTTTGTTCTTGTAAATGAGAGGTGTCGGTTTGGTTATTATCACAGTCATCTGGAAGCGAAGGGAAAATAAAACCTTGTTATTGACGATCAAAACGAGGGCGGGGGTCACCGCTAATGTGTATGACCAGCATAATTATATCGTTCATGGGCGATTGGCTAAACCAGTAATTACTGCCAAAAATTTGGTTCAGATATTAAAACGAACAACGCTTTATTCCGAAACCTGTAACATTAAAATATTAGTCTCTGTGCTGGATGTAATCATTCCCGTCATTTGTCATATCCTCAATTTTTCTGCATCTAGTGAGATCTTTCCGTGTTAAAACTAATCCTTCATCTTTTTCTGAATATCGTCTAATATCCGGCTCACCATTTCTAGCCAAAGTCCTTGAACAGTTAAATTAAGTTTTTTTTTTTAAATTAGGATAGTAACACCCGTTTCTGGAAACAAGGCTTCTCGAGAAATCATAACCGTAGTTTACAACTTTATAAGCTCTCAATTAATCAAATAATTATTATCAACCCGACTGGAGCAAAGCCGAAAATTAGGATAACGTTGTTACGGTTAACAACACCCAAGACTGCCACACCAATCCAATCAAAGCCCAATAAATTGATCCAAAAATATGTAAACAATGACCCGACCAACCATGTACAACAAAGCAACATAAATCGATCCAGCAGTTAATAGAAACGGAGGAAGCGGACCACATAACAACAATATGCCGCACTCAGCTTGTCAGCAATTTGTCAGGCTCATCATTGGGACGAGTAATTAAACGCTGGTCGGGCGTTCGGCCGTCTTTATGGGCCTTTATATTGACGCGCGCGGGTACATCGTAAACTTAATTTTTATGATTGCCTGGTACTGGTGGTCTGTTTTTTTAATTATTTTGCGTTTTTATATAAAGGACTTAATGTGGGATGATGGGGTTGTTTATGTGAGTGTGGGTGGTTAGAGGAATTTTAAGTAGGTAGGTTAATTGTAAGTACATGTCGATGGGAATGTTATCTCAATCTCATTGCGCTTGAGTTAATTTAAACATTTAATGCAGTGCTCCATTTGTTTAAGAGACACAGACATGCAGATAAATGGTATTTTGGGCGTCTATCAGTACGTGACTTGTGGCTAAGTAATAACCGCACGTTTGCCGTTTTTTTTGACAACCAATCTTACTAAGGGGTATCGTAATACCTATCCAGTAACAGGGTTGTGGAGGTCTCATATGCAGTCGCTCCATGTAAAATACTGGTATTCAGCTGCATCCAGTTAGACTGAAAGCCGACCCCAAATTCGCGTGAATTTGGGTAAAGAATACGCAAACCGTTTTCCACCTGCGCAAAATTACAGCTGCGGTTGTAGCGAACGCCAAAAAATATTATGTAAATCGAACTGACAGCAGCATCCTTTAATTCGCGAATAACAAAACACTACTACTACCCACCCATCTGCCAATTCAAAACAACATTATCCCGATTAATCTTGATACCTAATAGTCTCTATTCTCTATTACCCTGTCACTTTCAAACAATAGTACACATTGTTTGAAACACGTGCAAAACAACAAGGATTTCCTTTCATTCTATTAAACGTTAAGTACATACGAGTACACGTAACACTGTTGTGATGTGTATAGTATCGGGCTACATCTCCGAGCGTGTTCACCGTGTCACCTGCCAGTAACAACACTTTACGTCTCTTCATAGAGTAATGACACTTTGGTGGAATTTACCAGTAAGAGAATTCATTCTTAGTTCGGGCCCCAAACTAATCTTATGTCCATAAGCGACACGGAGTAGAAAACTACGGAATTCGTGCGTATATAGAAATTAAACCCCCTGATTTAAACTTACTTCGTGTAAATGGGGCTTTATTTATTTAGGTTTTTTTTTTTATTGATACGCATACAAAGGCGAACTTAATACCTGAGGCTTTTTCTACCAGTCAACCCTAGGGTGATCAGAGACAAACCAATAATTATCAATGAATAATGTTCTAGTCTATGGCAACGTAAAAGCAAAGATTCTTACTTAGAAAGAATGAGCACAGATAACCACGGTTGCTCCTGTGACAATTTAGAGTCCGATTTCATTATAACTTTTTCCTTTCACGGTAGTTTTTACTCATTTGGCATCGAAAATGTCATGATGACTTAAGATGCTGGATGCTTTTCATGCAGATTCGCAATCCCTCTGGCCACATCTTTTGGTCATATTGTCAGTAATTTTCTTTCTAATTTTTATACAGTATCTAACACAACGAATTATTTACACTAAGTAGGTACCATATTAAAAGACTAACTAACGTAGGTACTACACAAATAAATACAAAAAGAAGAGGACACTTTTAACATAGGGCATGGGCTACATTTTAGTTTTCGAAAAAAAAAAACGTATTATTCAGCTTTTTGCACGCCAAAAATCACAAGAAAAAAATCAGGGTGTTATAAGTCACAAACTTATGAAAACGCGACGACAGAATTAAGAAGAAAATAATGTCCTTATAAATTTATAGAGCGTGAACTTTATGGGTAAAGAATTCCGTAATTTATTTCTAATTCAGTCATAAAATGGCTTGCTCGTACACCGTCATACACGAGTGATTCCGTGTAAGAAATTGTACAATGTCGTACAGAAGTCATTAAAGATTCCTTCCGTTAAGAATTCGACTGTAATTTTAGAAATGATAAATGATTTGTTCCTGTACAAGTTTGCACAAACACTTTTACACGTAGGTAAATCATATTAAAAAAAAAAAACTAGATGAGGTTGGCGTTTACTATCTGACTACCTACTCTGAGAAGATATGCGGAAACAAACTCATAGGTCATAGTCTATTTTGAAATCCAGACATCTATGTTCTATGTTATGGGTTTGGTTTCCGCACTTAGTCCTTCTGTGGACCATTGTGCGTGCGTGAAGTTCAGACATAATCTTGGTCAAATCATGTGAAGACCATGTACATTGGTGTCTGAAATGGTCTTTTGAGGAAAGAACCACACAGATTGAGTGACCTGGACCTGTCTCAACTTAGAACTTAAATGAATTTCTAAAATGAATAGGTAAGTTCTGTTTTTTGTTCAATAGATACTTGGGTAATCGTTCACAACAAAGAAAGTCCCAAAAACAGAAATTAATTATACTTTTCAATTCGATCCTTGATACAATGAAAATGCAATTTTCTTCCAACACCTTGAATTAAATTTAACTAACTAAATAGCATCCTGTACTAACAGTACACTGCCACACACATGTGCTTCACAAAATGTATTTATGAGCACGCAAGCTACACTTCATTACTGAAAGAACCGGCTCGCGGGACACGATATCATTTTGAGAGAAAAGCGCTTTTAACATATTGTATGGCCCAATGGCGCCTCCCCGTCTATAAGAACAAACTTCTGTCAGTCTTGAATTTTTTGTACGGGTAGTGACACTTTAAGCTCACGAAACATTTTTCAACTACGAGGGTTAAAACAGCTGACAACCTTCAGCTGCTTATGACTGCGTCTGCTTGAATGATTGTTGTATGATTGTCACAGCTGACCGTGTGTAGATTATCTATTCTTCTATCTATTCTTCTATCTTCTATCTTCTATCTATACATATAATAAATCTGTAGACGCGGCGTTTCTGTACATTGAAAATATTTCCAAAAAAAATAGTTGGGGTGTTAAAGAATAACCAACAGATGCCATTTCATCAATTTTTTAAATTTTTGTCTGTTTGTCGGTTTGTCTGTTTGTCGGTTTGTCTGTTTGTCTGTTTGGATGTGACAGATTATTGATTTGAACAGGGTAAACGTAAAAAGTACCAAACCAATACGGTTACTTTTTATACTCAAATATGGTGTAGAACTCGGAGCAGTGATTAGTTTTTGTTTCATCGCAATCGGTTAACTCTATCAAAAGATATAATCAATTTAACGTATTCTAAAACAACTTTTTACGTTTTTCAGTAACACGTAACGACATCTGTTGGCGCGATATAGTACTACTAACGAAAACATTGTTGTTGTGATGTGAAAAATCACGTCCTATTAGTCTAAGCTTACTTATATGACGAAATAACACAGATACTTATGTCTGTGTTATATAAAAAATAATGATAATGTTTATAATATTATAAAAATCGCTTTCCATTGATGGTTTATTTAGCGCCGCCTGTGGCGCTAAAAGAGTTTAAACAAAAAGTGAGGATAACGTAAGATAATAATAATTAATGTGGTGTTCTGAGCGATAAAGAAGTTAGATAATTATTGATATAGAAAGTTGAGTAACGCAGAGCGTTTTTTAACGATGTTCTTATATGGAGCTTGCGGTAGGAGTTATAGGGGAGAAATTGTCACATAACGAAAAAGCGTTATGCCTCACTTTTCACAGCAATAGATAGACACAGAGAGAGAGAGAGAGCAATTTTTCATGGTTTCCGAGTATCCTGACCCCGGTAAGTGAGGTAATAAAGAAAATCAAAGATGGCGGTTGTCTAAATTTTTAACTTTTTCGTCATGGGTGTCGTTTTCATGGTTTTCGAGGATGCTTAAGTCGATAGTCATGTCAAAATGAAAATCCAAGATGGCAGCTGCAATTTTTTTTGTCATTGATGTCGTTTTCATGCATTTTTAGGATGCTGAAGTCGATAGTCAGGTCAAAATGAAAATCCAAGATGGCGGCTGCAATTTTTTTTTTGTCATGGGTTTCGTTTTCATGGTTTTTGAGGGTGCTAAAGTCGATAGTCAGGTCAAAATGAAAATCCAAGATGGCGGCTGCATTTTTTAAAAATGTTTTGTCATGGGTGTCGTTTTGATAGTTTTCGAGGGTGTTGAAGCTGATAGTCAGGTCAAAATGAAAATCCAAGATGGCGGCTGCAATTTTGTTTTATTTTTTTGTCATGGATGTCGTTTTCATGGTTTTCGAGGGTGCTGAAGTCGATAGTCAAGTCAAAATGAAAATCCAAGATGGCGGCAAAAATTTTTTTGTCGTGGGTATCGTTGTCATCGTATTCGAAGGTACTGAAGCCGACATTCAGGTGGTTCAAAATGAGGATCCAAGATAGCGGCTACAATTTTTTTTGGCATGTATGTCGTTTTCATGGTTTTCGAAGGTGCTGAAGTCGATAGTCAGGTCAAAATAAAAATCCAAGATGACAGCAGAATTTTTTTTTTCATGGTTGTCTTTTCATAGTTTTCGAGGGTGCTGACGCCAATAGTCAGGTCAAAATGAAAATCCAAGATGGCGGTAGTAAACATTTTTTTTTTCATGGATTTTGTTTTAATGGTTTTCGAGAGTGCTGAAGCCAATAGTGAGGTTAAAATGAAACTGTAACGGCTTACCAACCGTCGATTGGCCCATGAACCGTTGGTCAACATTATCTTTAAACCATTAACTTTTTTCCAAAGGACTTTTCACCCACGAACGTTTTGCCAACATAACTCTACGTCCGCGTCAGTGTATGCTTAACCAACAGCATATTTTGACCAATAACTTTTCACCCAAAGAACAAGGCCAACAGACACCGGGAAAGGTGAAAGTAAAATAATAATAAGTCGTAGTCCTTTATTTCTGTGAAAAAGGTTTAAAGTAACCTAACCAAGCCTAACCTCGGGGTGCCCTTCGCTCGCTTTGCTCGCTCACTTGAGCCGCCATCATCCCCTGTAACCTTACCTGTCCGAGTCGGGGTGCCTTAAATCCCGAGCTCGCTTCGCTCGCCCTTGCATCCTTAGTTCTATTTGACATGGGTCAAATGTTCTTTGGGTGAAAAGTTATTGGTCAAAACATTCTGTTGGTTAAGCATTCACTGACGTAGAGTTCTGTATGGGAAACGTTTGTGGGTCACAAGTCCTTTGGATGAAAAGTTAATGGTGTTAACCAACGGTTCATGGACCAATCGACTGTTGGTAAATCGTTTCAGTACTTAAAAAACACACTTCAAAGTGCAATAGACCTTTGGTTTCAGAAGTCTGTAATTTCTTGCCAACGCGGCAACGTCTTCCCAAACTAAGGTTATTTTGCACATTGTAGGGTTTTTTTTATGGAAGTCGGTTATATTTTTTTGTAATTATCTTTACGATTTTTTTTCTGTTTTTCGGCAGTATAAGGTCTAAATTGAAATCATGTCTAAAGTTTTCGTCATGGGTTTCATCTTCGTAGTTTTCAAGGGCGGCCGCGGCGGTGTCAAATATAACCAAAGTAAAATGGGTTGCTTTTTACACGGGCAACTTTATGTAGAAGCTCTTTCGAGGGGCAAGCAACCTTTCTAACATCGTTTACAGAGAAGCATTTTTTTATTTACATTAGGGTTACATTTTTTTGCCTTTTTTGTCGAAATTTTTTAACCTTAATTTACCATGATAACGCTTCAGCACACTCCGCCAGACGGGCAGTTGATTTATTGAGTAGGTACGGCAGTTACACACAGCACTGCCATATCATAAAAACATATTGTAGAATATGTCTTCGAGACAATAACTAAATTCTTGGCCATTGTCTTGGTTACAACTATATCGACCCTCAAGATATCTTAAGGCTATCCACCAAGGGAGAGTTAAGCAAACGTGGGCACAGGTTTACAGAATAAGTTATGAAAGACTTCAAACTACTTTTCAGATAAACTTCAGTATGATTTAAGAGTAACACCATTGATGAATTCTTCCTTTTATCATCTAGATATCTCGACGCTTTACAAGGCATAATATTGGTAGGTATAGGTATATGATATCTTCAATAGCAAGTTAAGAAATTCTAAATTTACCGCAGAGAAGAAACCAAGACTTAGAAAAACTAACTTCAAACTTCACCTACTATTCTTAGATATATTTTAGATAAAATGGTGATATGATTTTACAAGTTGGTATTCTAAAACAGACTCAAAATAAAATACGCATATGGCTGTTTGGTTAGATGATCAGCCTCGAGCAGGCGATTTCATTTTAATTTACTCTCAAAAATCAAAGTGACACTTCGTCGCATTGTCATTAGGTATGAACCATGAAGACGCAGTGACTGCAGTCGAAAGGGCCGTGGTAGAGAACCCTAGGTAAGGGAGCGCTACCAGGCAAGATCGGCTGATTCTTCCTTTTCAATGAAGGAGTGGCAATTACACCTTTCCTAAGCGACACATTACCTATTGTTTTCCGACATCCACGCGAACGAAGTCGCGGGCACAGCTAGTTAATAATAAAAATCTTACAAATAAAACTTAAGTGTCCGTTTGTAATGTCAAAATAACAGCTTTTTACTAAATGCATATGAAAGTTTAAACGGAACTTTTTTTTTTCTCTCTGTGTGTTTGCTCCGGCTAATCTCCAAAACGGCTGGACCGATTCTGATTCGGGACTTTCACTGGCAGATAACTGGGACTGGGCTGGTAACTAGGAGTAACATAGGCTATTTTTATTTTAGAAAAAGATTTAGGGACCCGCGCAAAATAAATAAAACCAATGAAAATCCAAAATGCTCGCGAATGAAGCACAACAGCTAATAAATAAATATATTCTTTTTTTCACCAAAAGTCTTTCTACAATCTTTATGAATTAAAACATAAAAGACCTAATCCCAATATCAACATTTAAATACTGATAAGCTAGTTGTAAGTTCCTGTGACTTAGGATATGTGATTCTCCGTAGCAACAAAGTCATAAAAGCATAATAAGCCTATGTTCCCACTGCTGGGACGCAGGCCTCCTCTCAGTAAGAGGGAGTAAGCCGTAATCCACCACGCGGCCCCAGTGCAGGTTGTTACATGTCTTCGAATTTTTGGTTTTAGGACATGCCGGTTTCCTCATGATGTTTTCCTTAACCATTACCTATGAGAGCAGTGGTTATGAATTATTTTACACAAAGTAACGCGCCTGACTGGGTTCGAATCTAAGACCACCACTGCTCACCAAAGCCATAAAAGATTTGTAGTAACTTGGAACATTTTAACTAATATTAATGTGAGAAAGACAGAACCCAACTTCAGTCAAACCATAGTGCAGGAAACACGATAATAACTTATTAAAAACTGCCAGCTAGGGTTGCAACTGTTGACAGCCTTCAGCTCCACCCGACTGTGTGCGAGAATGATTGATGGGCGGATCATGAACAGCTTGAGCGTTCTGTAGATTGCCTTCTGACTGTCGCAACTGACCATGTGTAGGCGGCCTGAGATAGTTGCATTGAATTATAATCTGACTTCTTTGTAAGTTAGTTCTATAATATGATCTGTTTAGGCCTTGTTCCCAAAAGCTTGGTGCTTTTAGTCTAATATTAATGTGAGATCAAGTAAGAGTCAAGAAACCAACTCCATTATAAGATTACCGCAGGAAACAGAATAACATCTTATTAAAAATTCCGAGATTGCCAAATGGGGTTGAAACTGTTGACAGCCTTCAGTTCGGGTCGCGCCCGTTTGTCCACACGACTGTGTGTGCTAGAGTGATTGATGTGTGGATTATGAACAGCTGGAACGGTCTGTAGATTGTTTCCTGACTGTCACAGCTGACCGTGTGTAGGCAGCATTAGAGTGTTGCATTTAATTTTGTAATCGTCAAGAGTAGGGTTACTACAACTAGGTCAACAATCTAGAAAGAAAGAAAGAAAAAATCGTTTATTTGCGGTGAACATGACGCAAAAAAAAGAACATATACACAAAAAATAAAGTAAAAAAAAGGTAGGGGGGAAACATGCGTCACATTCACGCAAAACGGCTATTGCTCAGCATTACGCTAATCTCGATAGTACTTATTTTTTTACTTATTTTAGAATTGCTTTCTAGTCTAACCTAAGCTCCGTAACTTCATTAAATATTTCACTGGAGTTAACTGCAGTTAGTTGGTCGAGATGTCCAAATAATTCCCGCATAGACATCGACTTTTTACAAACACCGAAGATATATTTTACAATTTTCTGTAAAGCTTATGATTTTCGGGAGATAGGCCAGAGAAGGTAACACACAGCGAAGAGTGGAAAGCTGTGGTACCTTTGTAAAGCAGTGAGAAAAAACAGGTTGAAAAAAAATGCTTATGATGTTTTTTTCGATTTTATCGTTTCTTTTGCTATTCGAAGTCTTTATGCAATAGCGCCCACCTACATGACATAAATGTTGGCTTAGAACTGATGTGGTGAATAAGTACTTATTTACCTATCAGTCATTCAGTAAGGGGAGTGAAAGTAACAATCCCATACATAATGCATGACCGAGCGTGTTTAAGCCTCCTTACGCCTATTCAGACTCATGAATACCAATACATAGTGCATTACATTCAAATAATAGATATACCTAACCTTGTTAGTTTATTCAAGAGATTTTCCCTAGGTCTAATTGAGGTTAAACTTTGGGATTATATCTGCTTGTGTGTTGCCCCCACTAAGGCCTGAGTTCACCAACATTCAAACCATCGGTTAGGTATTTAAACAGTTGATTTATGTCAAATTTCCTTAGGAAAGTATACAGTTTTATTTTAGCGAATGAAACAAACGTTAACGTGTTCAATAGAAATTATGCGAACACAAATGGGTTAGGTCTACTCTCGAAGTCCATCCACGAAGATACATGCCCGTCGGAAAGTATAGTTAATCTGTCAGAACAAGTAACAATTTTCATTTGTCGGACGTGCAAAATTAAATCGTAATTAGGGACAACTGTCAAATCGTGTTGTCATTCATTCTAAGTTAATCTCATGTCTCGGAAGTGATACGGAGAAGGAAGGGCCCGTAACTTTGGTCAAAAGTACGGGATTCGTTCTTAGGGAGCATTGCAAGCGTGAGTAAGCATATCGAACTTTCCGTCGCAGATTCCACAGAAGTGCTCGAAAGTTCTAATCGAGGTCTAAAAGTTATTAAAATACTTATTCCTGTGATAATATCGTAATGACTTTTAATCTACTTGTCACACTTAACCTATTAAATAAATGCCTTTCCATAGTATTAGCCTTCCTATGTAATTAATGTATCTCTTTAGCCAAATCTATGACATAATAATTAATGTGCATTTGAAAAAAAGTTCTCTCTTTTATAAGATGTAGGTACCCAATATAGTGTGGCAGCGTAAGATAAACTCCTCAGAAAGTACCTAGGTGAAGGTATGCAACCAACTTTGTAAATTATGGCAACTTAAAATTATGGCTTAAAATTAACAACAATTACTCTGTAAACACAAAGAGTTACTTAAAACAGTCGACCATTGTTGTAAAATAATTAAATCGTGGCTTACAACGGGAAAGTTTTCAAATATATTTTTCTTGGGAGAGCATTTTGTTAAAGAAAAATACGCATTTAGTAAGATTTTATATTAAGACCAACAGATATATTCTGTAATTAAACTCAACTTGAAAACTTAGGTGGAGTGAGCTTGAAGTGGGCTGTCATTCCACCCAACGCCAGGGCAATTCCTGGCTGGGCAAACTTAGGTGAAGCTGTTTGCAGTGTCAATACACTGCAAACAGCTTCACCTAAGTTTTGACTGTGAGATTTTTACGGAATAGATTGGCGAGTATCCACAACAGATTACTTTGCAAGAATTTGAATATGCAACGTCGCGCACTGCTGGCACCATGACATGATGCTGTTTTCCGATACGATACTTCGTCCAGCGCATTCTAAACAGCGCTCTACCTATCTTGCTGACTGGCTTATCTCTTCACTATGCCATCAGTTATTCTCGACACGAGACAAGATCAAAAATAAATTTTCACCACACAATAGCAAAACTGCACTTAACCACATTTTGTTTAGGTGCCGTATGTGAAATAGCTTAGGCCACTTGTCAAGTGGCGTTCAAAATGGTGCTGCAAGTGGAATACCTCGCTAAAACACGGGTAAACACTCAAAAACACCTTCGCCGAAGAAAAACCACGCGTTGCCAAAAACATGTTGATCAAAGAAGCAACAAATGTTTTGCAACAAAACGTTGCTAACCAGCAGCCCTTAAAGGAGTCAGTTTCAGTAAATATCAGGAGTCACGTAAGTTGAAATATTAAACTGTACGTGTTCCGGACATTGTGATATTATCGGGGGTGTTAAAATCGTTCTCGTTTTACCAGTTCATTTTTCACTGCTAGCCAAGTTTTATCCTAGTTGTACTGTAGTAAATGGTGCGATTACCTATATTTAAACATAGAAATCAACTTTCTGTTATTAATAATAGTTCAAATGATTTTCATAATAAGAGTTGTGATTGTGGCAATATTAGCTGATGCCGACTTCAGTTCGTGAAGCCGATAAATATACAAAAAATCTTGAAATATTTTCATTTTATCAAAATGGAATAAACAGAATTAGAAAGTACTGCACCTTCACGAGCTTTAAAGTAGAAAGCACTCTAGATTTATGTGTATAGATCTTTTTTCCGATCTTTTTAGAAATGGTTTGCCTATCTATTCACAAAAAATCTCACTTGAAAACTTAGGTGATATGAGCTGTCAATAGTGGCAATCTCTAGCATCAAGTGGGACGACAATTTACTTCAATCTCAATTCACCTAAGTTTTCACGGTGATTTTTTGACAAAATAGCACTACAGTAGACAGCGTTTAACAACGTTAAAAATCAATAAAGAAAAAAGTCAGCAAGCCAACCGTTAGGTCACTTAATCTTCCCTCAAATCGATATATTCCAGTCACATGAGTGTCCCCAATCCACATTAGGCACGTCCAAGTTCCCCCCATTTGCCGCTAACTGAAATTACCGAACTTAAGGACTGCGGAACCGGACGCCATCCATTTCTTCGGCCCCCGCCGCCCCTGGCCGTAATTAAGGTCCGCTTATCCCACTGGCTAGTTGAACAGTCCTATTAACAGCCTGTTTCCTCAGTTATGTATCCCTGGATAGGTTTTGTGTTGGGAATGGGGCTATCTTTGTGTGGATGGTTTTTGTTGCTAGCAGGGTGCTTAAAGACATGTGGAATGAGACATTTATTTTATACAAGATTTTGGAACGGAATAGGTAGATAATATCCTCCCTTTTCTTTGTCAATATGACAGAAAAATTGTCATCTTTGATTTCACCAATATACCTACTCGCAGATTCAGAGTGTGATCGGGTTGGTTTAAATTTTTAAAACCAAAAGTTGTTTTCATGGAAAAATAACCTTTTACATATCGACACAGCGACCACCATAACTTAATTATGGACGCAAAAAATGTCTAACAAAACATTAGATACGTTGTTCGAAGCTAAACGAAATTTTAGTCGTCACACGTCGACGTAATTGAGTAAACATTAATAAATATTATTTTGAAATTCATGTATGAAAAATTAGGTTTTTGTTACATTGTGTTTAAAGAAAAATATTCGGGTAGAATTCAAAATCAACCTTATAAAATTGTGTCAAGACTTATTAAATGTGTAAAATCCTACGTATATATACAAGGTGTAATAGAATAAACGCAAATCCTAAAAGCAGTTTGAGTTCAGTATTTACTACTGAACCGATATAGGTTTTTTTCTTCTTCTAAAATTATGTATTTTGCCATACTAACCGCTGATTAAGTCAAAGAAAATAAAATCTTATATTAAGGCAATAATAAGACTCCATTTTAAATGTATAAAAACTAAAACTAGGGTAAATAAAATAAGTTTGGGTCATTGTATCATGCTTTTAACTCAATAGTCTCGAATTGGTATTGTATTTTTTTTTTTACTATTTTGTTTTATTTCCTGCACACTTTTATCTACTCTAACCAAAGAATTAGCAGGCCTCAGAAAAATATCTGACACAATATATACAGATTTTCGGAAAAGCTTGTTGCATTCCCGGTGCGTTGCTAAGAAGCCGAAGCAAATAGAGTTGACACCATCCGGAATTTGCATAGAATTTATATCCGAAATCTACGGATTTACCTCCGTTTCATACAGAATTCCGTTCAGAAATGCATCAGTTGGGAAATAGCAACATTACAATTTCAAAGTGATGCATTACCTGTAAGTTTGTGACTAATATTGTGATATGAATATATATCTGTATATTTGTTTTAGTATATTGTATACTTATTATTTGCACCAATGACAGCCCCATTTTAAGTCCTGCCAAACCGCGGTCCATTCTAAGGTTGCCTGGAAGAGATCGCGGAAAGTGATAAGGCCGCTCATTGTACATTTTGTAGCTTTCGATTTATTTTTTGTTATGTATTTTTGTGGTGTTTAATAAGGTATATTTATAAATAAATATGTAATAGTAAACGCCGTTACATAATTTCTTCATAAAGAGAATGACATCTAGGTACCAAGTTTATCTCATGCATACGACCAATTGATTATTATTATTGCTCGTACGTTTTATAATATTCTCGAAAGACGAGAGATGCAGATGGGAAATTATCCTGAACTAACATTTTGCTTGGAAAACTCCACTTTATACTATAATAATAATAACATATAATATCCTTGCACATTTCACACAACGCCATATAGTCCCAAGCTAAGCAACCTAATGCTTGTGTTATGGTAACGAAATGCGTGGATGCAGCTCAGACTGAAATTTCCTGTAACCACGTTTACCTTCTCTTTTTTTTACATTTATCTTCTCTTATAAAAAGTAAGAAAGTAAATGATACCCAAGTCTCCTTATAAAAGAATACAACTCCTTATTCATTTTAACACCTCAAAATGAGACTCAAACATTTAACACTTACTTTGACATGCATAATATCGATAAAAATTCAAAGCATTGTCAACGACTACTCCAAAACCCCTTAATGGTTATACAACACACGTTATCTTCCAATAGTACTGGCAATAATATCAGGACGCGAAGAAAGCGTTTAAGGCCCCCCAAACAGGCGCGTCGCGACTTCGCGACGAGACGACTTTTACAAATTAAACTGAGCGCGATCAACAAATATGTTAAACCACTTTCAAGAGCTGTCTGACAACTCTTGAACGCAGTTTAGGTGTGCTTAAGGCGTTCAGTTTCATTAATGAAGTTCGCCCCGGGCCCCCCAAGATATACATCCCTAGCGCGACACAGGCGCGACTTGTTGCGGTGGGGTTTAAGAAGGAACCGAGATGTCAAATTAAATCTGTACCGTGCGACGTTGATATACACGCCTACAACGTTTGGGCAGACCAATTCCTGAAGCCAATAATTTACACTGATGGGTTTGATTTGATCTGCCGTAATCTAGTCCGTTCAGATTGATCTCTCCATATAATAATATGGTAGCATTTAATCGCATGTCAAATCGCAACTGTATGGAAGAGTCTTTAAACGACGGTGGCGCAGACAATCGCTATGGGTAAGTGTGCGCGCGCCGACTTACACCGTATCATGATTGGATTGGAATCAAGTGACTTCTTTCATTTTGCCGTAAATTGAGTTTTGATCGGTTATTCTCGTCCTTTTTCGTCGTCTGTGGGCGTCGCATCTGTTTTACTTTTTTGTTGCGATGAAACGTAGAACTTTTTAGGGATTTTCAGGCAGTCGTAATCTTTATTTAATTAAATTCTTGAACTGAATAAAGTTCGTCTAATTTTCTTTGGATTATTTTTATCGATCGGCAGTGGTGACCCGGTAGTCACGACCGCGACTTACGAGTTGTAGTTTTGAACCCAGACAGGCGGTTTATTTTGTGTAAATTATTTCATTACCACTGCTCTCAAAACGGTAAAGGAAAATATAGGGGAAACCGGCATGTCCTAGAACCAACGAATTCCAAGACATGTGACATATACCAACCCGCGCTGGAGTCGCGTAGCCTATGTCCTAGCAGTGGGAACGATTTAGGCTGATAATGCCTGAATTTCCCTGATTATAGTTTGCAGTTGATACCTAGTTTCATAAGATCATAAAAATTTCGACATTACGGGGTAAATTGATAGATAGATCGATTGCAAGGTAATCTTTATTGCATCAATTTCTATTTTATAAGCCTATCATAATAATTATGCTTACTGTCAGTAAACTGTAGGCCTTGTCTCAACAACGAGCTGATTGCCCTAATCACCGGTCACCAGTCACCATATAAAGACAGCACCAGTACGTATTCTCTAATTACCCTGACGAGAAAGTTCCGACATTAACCACCAGTAAATTATCCTGCCTACCACATAACCCCATAAACATAACGATTGCAGGCAATAAAATAAGAAGTTATTAGGGTGGTCAGCATAAACACATAAATTTAGGCATCAGCAGTTCGTAACATTAAAAGGCCGTTAAATATTACTGGTACACTGCTATTACTTCAATATTACTGTAAACTGTTAGTATTTCAATTTTACTGTAAACTGTTAGTTTTTTTTAGCCAGCCTGTTCAGTTTTACAAGCGTTACAGTACACGCTTGTAAAACTGAAAAGGCTGGCTAAAAACCAGAAGAAATTTTATAATAGTACATTACGATACGTGTGACTTACTCGCAAGTTGTCCATTAAAGTGAGGGTTCTAAACGCCATCCATTAATTAATTACTTAAGTCACATGTATCGTATACTATTTTATAGCTCGGGTGACCTAAACCTGCACTTAAGTCACTTTTTCTGTGACAAGTAGTCCATTTTTACACAGAAAAGCGTGACATAAGTGCGGGTTTCAGTTAGTGCTATAAAATCTGTTTCAGTGGCCAAGAAGACAGATATCTTAAAACTGTGCATCGTAGAATAAAATAACACCCAGGGCCATTATTCACTATGAACACTTAAAGATTCCTTACTTTGAAATCACGTCAATTCCTTAGCTAATAACGCCAATCTCGCGTTCATTTAGCGCAGTTTCGTCCATTGTGTCATAGAGAATACGGCCCCTAATATAAATATTAAGTAAACCCTTTTTTTATTTCATTTTATTTCTCCAGGTTTGTTCAAGGCATGACACCAACAGGGCTACAGTAGGTACACTTTTAACTTTGTTTCTAATCCGAAGGATTTTTAAGTAAATTCCTAAACCATTGCTTCATATGCTTCATGTGAAAAATTCGTTCGACAACGTAAATAACCCAATGAATATTGTCGAATTGTTGAAATATAAAATACATTGCAATTGTTAGTGTGTTACGCAATTACCTCATACACGCATTTCTATTTTATCTAACAATCAAACACCAATAATCGATGAATAACTTGCTTCATGTTTACACCTGCTGGAGCCCTATCACTATTCATTCCGTTTGTATTGGACCGTGAGCGGTATTGGCCGAGGCATATTTACCAATATTATTGCATTGTGTTCTCGGGTTCCTCACAGATTAAATGCTACCAATCTGTCCCAATTTGTATTAATCCTATTAATCTCTCGAGATTGACTTTCTGTTAGAGGTTGACTATGATCTGAGGGGAACGAAATTGAGCTTACCTACTACAGCTTGGTTAGTGGAAGACGAAAATCAGTGCGCGTATAGATCGAATGAAATGCTTTCTAAACGCTACCGTGGCCATCTTGGAAATCTCTGAATAGACTTCGAACTCAAATCGGTCGGAGCAAAGACAGTCTTTATGTTTGGGGTTCACAGACGGTTTAGATCTCAAGTGCTTAAGCGGCACCTCCTCACAGACAATGGCCCACTGTCCATCCTTCGTCGCATGCGTTGTTACCTGTGCACTTGATGATATGACTGCGTCAGTGAGCGGTGTTAACGCTGCTGAATTTTGGGGCCAAAGATGTTTGATCTTTTTACCATCGATACGCTAAGAAGAAGAATTGCTTTCTGTGTGTTTTATGTGCAAACATTTTGCTTTTTAGGGTCACCACACCTGTATTCGCCGAATGGGTTGGCAGATGATTAGCAGGTACGACTGTGGGTACGACCACATCTTGCCAGTTAGGTCTTAAGTCCCTGTAACAAGGGGCCAACCTACTGCATTGCCATTAACCGGGCGCAAATCCAGCCTCCAGGCTGCTACTATGAAATTATCAATGAAAAAGTTAATAACACTTCGCTCATTTTAGAAATCGATACCAAGAGCAACACGCTCCGAAGAAGAAAAAGACTTGCAACCTCTAACCAATGAGACTGACCTAAATCTATAGAGGAATCATGGATACAGGCCTTCAAAGACACGCAGGTGCCTGCAATCACCCAACATCATTCAGTCAACGGTACAAGGGTGACTCTCCATTGTCTTTCCTCACAGTTATGCTACATTATTTCTTCGCAGACTATCCGTTTTTAACTAATTGGATAAAATGTGTAACGTTGATTTGTGTCAGGTTTGGGGCGAGTGTCGGGCCAAAGGGCAAAGGTTTTAATTTCGCTAAGTAGGCTTTACTTTGACTTATTAGCCGGCCCTGCTTATATTTAATTAAATATTATTCTTGATAACTTGGTAAAAATAAAGGACATGTCTTCTTAGCGTGTCCATGGCAATCGAAATATTTATTTATAATTTTTCTTTATTTATAATTTATCTTTTTTTGAGTCCAGTCAGCCTTTGGCTACGAGTTTAGCACCTTCAGTAGTGTCCATCAGTTCCTGTAGGTAACGTGCAGGCAACAGGACACGCTGTACTAAGTGCCGTACTGCTTGTCCACATAAGCACTCCAGTTCAACAATATTCATTGCGTTATTTGCGTTGTTGAGCAGACAAACTTTTCGAACATTTATAGCAATGGATTAGCAATGTCCTTTAAAATGATTTGGATTGTAATTGATAATACGTTACGCAATTAAAGTGCAGGGCGGAGTCATAATATGTGAATCTTCACAATTCAATGCAAAGGTCATGTGAACGTTGTTCTTATTGTGTGAAAATGCCTGGAAGAGCTACTGGTCCATGAAAGAGCTTATGAAAGGAAATCTGCCTTTGACACTAAAGCGAAAAATTATGGACATGTTTATTCTTCCCATTCTGACCTATGGATCCCAGACTTGGTCTTTGACAAACATACAAAAGTCCAAACTCAAGGTTTGCCAACGTGCAATGGAGCGCAGTATTCTAGGCGTCAAATTAACAGACCATATTCGCAACACCACACTGCGTTCCAAAACACAGATTACTGACGTTGCTCAAAAAGCCGCTAAGCTGAAATGGGACTGGGCTGGCCACGTCTGCCGTATGCCCAATGAGTTGTGGGCCAAAATAACCACCACGTGGAGCCCTGACACAGCTAGAAGGCGTCGCGGCAGACCCCGTAAAAGATGGCGGGACGAGCTGGACAAAACAAACGACCAGTGGCCCACTTTAGCCCTGGATCGAAAGAACTGGAAGTCATGAGGAGAGGCCTTTGCCCAGCAGTGGGATGATGCAGGCTAACAGTAACAGTAACAGTATCGAACCGCACTTCGAACACGACGCTCGATGTTTTGTTACAACCTGATTTTAGAAACCAACGAGCGTATTGGTGTAACATTTTATCAAACAAAGGCACGAGCGATATCCTTAGGTCCGACATTTCAACAATGAACGCAACGTAGAAAGAAATGTAACAGGTAAATAATCACTCGCCGTGAGCATTACGTCGAACGCAGCGTCGAGCATTTGCAGAAGCGTTACATTACATAGAAATGCTTTTGGAAACTGAGCTTTTGCCTGTCCTGTATTGTACAATTCAAAAGAACGTTACATTACAGGGTTATGTTCAGGAAAATGCTCTAGTATATACTGGCCTTTATGTTACGCTGCATAAAGTAGGTATGTGTATTTTCTTACACAATCACCAAAGTATGATTGCGTATAAATAGGCTGTAATCTCTACAGATTATAGCCTATTTGGTGCTTAAATGCAACTTTATGAATATTTTGATAAGTCGATGGCATCATTGGGAGACAAACATTGATTTATATTTAGAAAAAAAACAGGAAGCACAAAGCATAAAAACAGGATGAGTCAGATTAGCTGACAAGCTTATGAGATAATATAAAAAAAATATTAATAGTATATAGAAATTATTATCGAAATTATTCGACAAACTTTCGTATAATTTATTCCTCCTAGTACCATATGATTTCGTAAAGAACTCATAGTAGCTATCTGGTAAAAAAATATTTCTATAAACCTAAGATCATTCCCAAATAAGAAGTCATTTCTGTCTGTGACATTTATTTTTCAAATCTTTTTTAAGAAAACCTCAGATTAAGTAACCTTTGCCCTTAGGCAAAGGTTAATTCGACTACACATATCTGACGCACCAAACCACAGATATAGATAGACCTAGATAACGCAAGTATCACCATCTGTACCAAGCGTGCCATTTTTTGACTACCTACTATGACGTCATCGATTTGATTTTCCCATCACTTAATAGTGCTTTCATTTAGTGATGGGAAAATCAACAGCACTGACTTACAAACAACGTGCTTAGAAAAAAAACAAATTTCGGACCAATGAACATGTCGGAAACATCGCCAGATATCTCCACACAAGACTTTATCATTTAATTCAGTTGCTTGTCATTTACAGACATCGTTGATATGTAGCTATGTAGGGGCGAAAGGAATCGTAAGTAGGTCAACCGTTCCCCACCCTGTTTACACCTATACCCTACCTGAGTTCTCTTGAAATCCTGTAAACAAACAAGAATACAGAATGTAGTGTCTATAGCTACACCTAATATTATATTGTTTGGAATAGTGTCAAGTTAAGTAGGCTGAATTTAAGACATCTTTGCTTCAAACCAATTGTAAAAAAAAAAACTCGCACAGGCTGTATGGTTTCGAGGCCTATGCTTACTTGAAATCAAATATTTTAACGACAAAGCAAGCGGAGAGGTTTACTTTTGACGGGAAAGTTACGTATAAATTATAGTATATTTCATTGATAGGTAATTCGACCTAAATTAGAAAGTAAGTAGTATTTTTCTAATCTATTCCTCTGTTCAATTCTATCATCCACCTGCCCTTATCCCAATTTATTTTTTGTCGGCGCAACATGCCTTTTTCGTTCCATACTTCTCTATTAGACGTCATCTCGGTAGTCACTCCCTTTCAAACCCAGATCATCATTCACACATTCCATCCTGTTCAATTATATATTATTTATATACTACATTTAAACAATACCGCCTTAAAATAAACACTGAGTACAACCAAACTGGGCAAACTTAGCCTAAGTACGCACGAGCGCGTTTTTCCCGAGGCGATTTTTTTTTTCGTGCAATGTTAGCGCCAAAAGTTGACGATCCAACAGTGTGTTTTTATATACGCTCGATGCTTGGCTCAACACCGAGAGTTGAAAATCCAGTGCGGGATAAAATCCCGCCGCGATATTTTTACGTCAGTGCGGACGTGGGCTTAGAGCGATTTTGCACTACAGGCGATCCTAATCCGAATTAAAGATCCGACTTCAATCTGCATTGGGAATGTTCTAAATTCGGACGGATAGAGTTCGGATCTAGTGTGTAACCCCTCATACAAATATAACTATGGTCACTTCGGACCGTCATCGGATTCGGATCAGATGTAGTTATTAACTATTTACTACTAATGTAAACGTTATGCTCAACAAACAATTATTATACTTACCTTGACCAGATCCTAGTCGTAAAAAGGGACGAGGGGAAATATGTCAAGAAGATGGGATGTGTTTCCGTGTCTGCTAATAACAACAAACTGCCAACGGCGTGATTAAGGCAATTTCCCCTTTGTCCGTTCATTGGCAATGGACAGTTATGCCTTTAGTTGAGATATAAGTATCTTTTTTGCCACGGGTTGCGAGCGGAAAAACTTGTAGGTAACGACAAATTGATAAATAAGATGTGGTATCATAGAATAATGAAAATAAATGTATTATGGCGTTAATTTCAACAAACCGGTGTAGTAAGTAATTGCGTAACACACTAACAGTAGGTCCCGTGTGGCAGAGGGGTAGGCAGAGGGGCCCGTGGCTAAATAATAACAGCCGCACAGGTCGATCGATCAGGTTAAGCTACGCTTGCCGCGGTTGGTCTGTGGATGGGTGACCATCTTTACATACCGTGTCCCCACCATGCCTCGGAAAGCACGTTAAGCCGTTGATCCCGACTGTCATTCGTGGATCTTTGACAGTCGTTACGGGTAGTCATAAGCCCGAAAGTCTGACAACCAGTCTTACCAAGGGGTATCGTAATATCCAGTAACTGGGTTGTGGAGGTCAGATAGGCAGTCGCTCCATGTAAAATACTGGTATTCAGCTGCATCCGATCAGACTGGAAGCCGACCCCAACATAGTTGGGAAAAGGCTAGGCAGATGATGACGAACAGTAGGTAGCATTGGTTTTAATTTTGACAGCATTTTCGGCATATTCTTGATTTTTGATAGGACGTTATGTAAGTAAGATGGGAGTTGAGATGCGGAAAATGTTGTGAAGAGCGAAAAAAATGTCTTACAATTACAGAAACGCTTTGGCGCCACGTTTTTACCAATCTTTTTGTTTGTTCCGGGACTGTGAAAATTGTGATAATTTTTGTTGTCAAGGAAAGAACTGAGTACGAAATAATAACGAAAATTAGAAGTGGTTGTAAAATGGTCCATGTTGCTCAGTTTTTAACCGACTTCCAAAAAGGAGGAGGTTATATGTTCGACTTTATGTAATTATGTTTTTTTTTTTTTTTTGTATGTTCACCGATTTCTCCGTCATTTGTGGATCGATTTCGAAAATAATTTTTTTGTTTGAAAGGGTATACTCCCAAGGTGGTCCCATTGTCAGCAAGTTGGAATCTGATGAGAGGATCCCATGGAAATCGAGGGAAACCCTCAACTTTTTTTGGCAAACCTATAGCGATTTGGATATTTTTTAGAGTAACTTGAAGGGTATACTCCCAAGGTGGTCCCATTGTCAGCAAGTTGGAATCTGATGAGAGGATCCCATGGAAATCGAGGGAAACTCTCAAATTTTATTGGCAAACCTATAGCGATTTGGATATTTTTTAGAGTAACTTGAGCATTTGCTCTCGGAAATCATCATTTGGTAAAGTGGAGCTGATGATGAAGACTACAGACGGCCATCGGAACTAATCAATGATAAATATTTCACGGGTTGCGATTCGATTACTTTAATATGGTTGCTAAGCAATTTATGCTCGTCACAATGCGTGTGGTGGTGGAGTGGAGTTCTTCAGGTTCTTACTAGGAGAACTCCTCAAAAATTAACGTCCCAGCATCGGGAAAAGCAATATTTTGTAAAAGGTGATGAGCAGTTGACGTTAGGCTATTGTAACTTAGATAAATTACAAACTCTCTCACTAAAAAGTGAAAAATAAAAACTTTTTTACAAAAAAAAAACAACCGACTTCCAAAAAAAAACTACAAAGTGATAAATAACTTTTATTTCGGAAGTCGGTGTCAATAAACGAAAATGCAGAACCAACGACACCGACTTCCGAAATAAAAGTTATTTATCACTTTGTAGTTTTTTTTTTTGTTACGACTGAATTTTAAAAAATCATTACGTCTAGGTACATCCAAAATTTTTTTTTTAATTCTTCCAGTGAAAAGACGTTAATCTGGCATTCCCGACCAATGTGTTTGAAGTAATTAGCCACTGCCTCAGACCAAATAAAAAATCAAGACAGGGCTGTCAACAGTAAAGTGAAGCGGGTTTCGTAAACATTTGTGCACTTAGTGAGGTGTAGTTTGATTGTAAATGGTTGTAAATGTGTGCGTGTGAGCGTGTATGCACAGAGCGGCGGTGTAGTTTTGGCATGCGTTCTCAGCGCTCTGTCTGGTTCTTTATTTAGTCTGAGGCCAACGCGCGTACATAGAAACCTATGATTAATATCAGTTGAGTGACTAGATGAGCTACCTCAACGAACATAACTGAGCCAATAAAATACCATGACATTAAAATAATAACAACTGTTACAACTTGATTCACAACATCAATTTACAAGGTAATATTTAATCTAACATTGTTCAACGGGACCGTATTAGACCAAGTTAATATCCCACATAGGTAACAAATCATATTCATACGGCCACTGCCCATTAACTGATTAAAACCTTAATTTAATTACCTACATGCTCGTTGGTTGTTACAGCATGCAACATTGTTTCCAACATTATTACATAGTTTTGTACTTTATGTAATAGGTATGCTCATTTTATCAATGAAGGATTTTGCTATTCGCAAGTGACCTTCTGGTCAAGCAGGAGTAGCGGCATCACTCTGGGACCAACTCTAAAATCACGAAAAAAAATCAGCTGTTTAATACAAAAGTTGAATAATAAGTACCTGCTAGACCAAAATTTATGAAACAGCAGTTTTTTTTTTCGCTATTTAAGAATGGGTCCTCGCGCGTGCCTATAAATGGATCGTTAGATCGAATATCGTTTTGAAAACCCGGTCCCACAGTACCTAGATACTCAACAACCTTTTCCAAAACGGCTAGGCACCCAGAGGGATAAACTCTCAGACCGAATAAAAAAACCAAGCTCTGTCTTGGTTTTTTTATTTGTTCTGAGAGTTTATCCACTGAGAACAAAGTAAAGTATGCCAAAACTACACCTCCGCTCTGTTCATACACGCTCACACGCACACATTTACAATCAAACTACACCTTACTAAGTGCAAACATGTTTACGAAACCGGCTTCACTTTACTGTTGACAGCCCTGTCTTGGTTTTTTGTTTGGTCTGAGGATAAACTCAACATTTTGTAACATATTTTCATCCTTACCCCGTTTGATACAAAGTGTTAAACTCACAATTTAATTAATCCAGCATATCCCTGTTAAAATGCTTACCCCGTTACCCCATCAGGGATGAGCCCAATCCGAGTGGTCTAATGAAGTGAAATAATTGATTAATTGCGAGCCACCCGCGGGTCGCGACCCTGACTAATTACGACTTATGACTGCTTTGAGTTATGCCTGGGCTGACTTATGACTATAAATCGCTTTGCGTGGAGTATGACGTAGGCGTCAGGATCTCATTTTGAATCATAATTTTCATATATCTACTACGCTTTAGAACGGGCAACTAGCTTCATATTTTCTGACTGACCGACCCCTTGACGATTCAAAAGTGCATGTAAATGGTTTAATTGAGATAAATGGTTTGAGTTTGAAATAACCCAATACTTTTTGATGATACCCACAGTTTTTCCGAATCTGGAATTTGTAAAAGATGGGTATTGAAATACGACAAAAGCATGATGTAGTATCTCACTGCTAACAAAAACAAAAGACAATAAACGTAATGTCTGCCAAGCTTGATAATTATGGGATACTCATTCACAACAGTGAGTATGACATTAGGAGGCATGTTGTTACGTAACGGGGTACTTTAGACCCCCAGCCCTATTGAATACATACATACGCCATAACACTTACAAAGACTTACGTATGTATAGAGTTACTCATCAGAATCTCGAGATAAACTAATCTGTATTGATGGTATATTTATTCTTACGCCGTTATCGTGCTTGTAGATATAAATTGGGATACTATTAACGCGAGATGTATACAAGCATCAGCAGAAATAGATGATTCGTCTAATAAATAAATCGGTTAAGGTTAACTATCAGTTTTAGTGGGCGAAGGCCAGTCGCGATTTATACAGCATCATGCACATATTCTAGACCCTCTAGCGTAGGAATTTTACATCTTACTTCCTATCCTACTTGTATATCCTACTAAACCCCTACTACCCTTGTATATTATAAACGTAGCTTGTGAGGATGGATGGATGGATGGATGGATGGTTACTCTTTCACGCAAACACTACTGAACGGATTTTGATGAAACCTACAGTAATATAGCTTATACTTATATCAGAATAATACATACAATACTTTTTTACCGATAGTCCCACGGGATCGACATATAAGATGGTGAACTGGGCGCAAATAGTCGGTTATAAGAAAAAAATCGGCTGTTTCATAGAAAAGTGAAAATTGTATAGCACAGCACATTTTTATTTTGATAGACCGCAAGGGAAGAATTGGCCAGTCGAATAAGGTGTCGGGAGTGACTGTCCAGGATGCGCCGAGCGCTCGGTTCAGTTGAGTAACTGGCGAAACAAACTGCGCTACACGAGGAGGCTTCTTCATACATCCCAATATGTTTAACGGTGGATTCTTCGGTTATCAAATAAAACAATTCGTTCAGAATCATGTAATGAATCTATGGTAACAGGTTCGCCTAGATGTCCCTGCCACCCTGACTCTATAAGTTCATATTATCTCCCCCATGAAGTGGGAAGATGTAAGTCCAACCTGGTAAAGTGCCTACCTTGATGGAACGGCAGTAGGGTGTGATTGTGGAGCTATGTCACAAACCATGCTCCACCTCCTATCCTGCCCTCTGTGTCCAAAACATGCAGTCAAAGTGAGCTCTGCGCTGCCATCAACAACGTTTTGGGAAAACGAGATTTAAAATTTTGATTTTATTTTAAAATACAATCGTGTCAGCCAAACGAAGAAGAAGAATCTTCCCAATGATCGTTCATATAACTTAGTGATCGCCACAAAGCGTTTAAAAAAAATAAACACCTAACCCATTTTTTTTTTTTTTAGGATGGGAAATCATCTAATGACCCCTCCCGCTCTGGGTGGAGCGGAAGGGAGTGTCAGACTCTTACTGACTAAAACCCATCCATGTTCCTTCCTTAGCCCTTTATGTTCCGGGGCAGCGGTAACCCTTTCGGACAATCCCGCTGCACCTAACCCATGCCTGTGGATTTTTTATCGGAACCGATTTGCGCCTGTCTTCTCTACCTACGCATGACATCACAACTCCATTAGATTTAGGATTAGTACATACTCTTCTAATCTCTTATGTAGGTATAATTAAAGTCTACTTACTGAGGGTGAAACATACGACAAAGTTCTGATATCTCAAATTTGAAGAATATCTTGCACGCCATATACCCATAAGTATGTATTATATAGCTAGACCTGTTCATTGTCCTTAATAAAAATGTAAACGTTCAATCTTTGGGAAATAGCGTTTATCTTTTGTTTGTTAGACCTGCATTGTTGTTTTTTCTAAATCTAGAAATCGAACAAAGGGCTGCAGCCAGATCGTCAATCAATACGGTGGTGTGCATACATACGAGCGACATGTGTACCGTTGAGTACGGTGCTCAAATACACGAGCGGCAAGTTGACAGTTGTCGCCGACACGCGTCGACGCTTCGAGTTGCCTCTGTCGTCGACGCGTGTCGCTCGTGTTTAGGCAAACTAATACCAAAATAATCGTCCAAAAAGTATAACTATTTGAAGGACAATGAAACTTGGTGACTAAACAACTAACAAAACACATGTAGGCCATCATCATCTGCCTAGCCTTTTCCCAACTATGTTACCCGGATGCAGCTGAATACCAGTATTTTACATGGAGCGACTGCCGATCTGACCTCCACAACCCACTTATTGGGTCATGCGATAACCCTCGGTAAAACTGGTTGTCAGACTTTCGGGCTTCTAACGACCCGTAACGACTTTCAAAGATCTACGAATGACAGCCGGGACGAAAGGCTTAACGTGATTTCCGAAGCACGGATGGGTCTTGGTATGTAAATATGGTCACCCATCCACGGACCAACCGCTGCAAGCGTCGCTTAACCTGATCGATCGAACCGTGCGGCTGTTACGAGAAGTTCTTAGCCACAAGCCCCTATACATCGTTTCCAATATTCATACAAAACGGTTTACAAATCTAACCTGTCATTGACATTTTCTTTATGCAAAACGTAACCAGACGAGACGACGCGACGGCTTTATACTTATAATAGTCTAGCTAACAAGCTAGTTATATTGTGAATAGATTCGACTCTGTGTGGGATGAAATTGATTTAAATCCACTCTAATGTTAGACATAAATGGCGTGAGTCTGTCTGCTACGCTTTCAAGGCTAAACTACCTAAGCTGGTCTTGTTTTTTCGCATGAAAGTATCTGGGTTTCCTGACCTGGTATCTACGACAAGACATAAAGATAGCTTTTATACACTCGTTAATGGTAGTAGGTAGGTACACCATAGTTTCGTCCACTACTGACTGTTCTTTTAAACATTTGTAATTTGTTTTCTTAGCGCATAAACACGAACGACACGTGTCGCTCCTGTGTATGCACAGTTAGTGACCTAATTTGCCACAGAAATGAGACCGCACCCCAAAAAACAGCACCTTTCCAAAACAAAACTCTTAAAATAGCACCTAGATTCAAGATATTTTCAAACCGATTTACATAATTGAGTTATTCGGGCAGTCGAGGCAAAGGTTTTCGAAGTTATTGTCTCCAATTACTAAGCGGCTTCTTCGGACGAAATGAAATAAAACAGAAGAAAAAAATGTCATTATATTCAGTCGACTTTGTCTCTACTGGAGCGGCGATATAGCTCCCTATAGGAAAGAATCGATAGTGAACCTAACTAGATTTTGAATCCTTTGATCCTGTGGCTTGGAATGCAGTTATGTCATCGAACGGGTCGTTTTGTCTCGTAAAATTTAGAGTTTTCAACAGTAAAGAGAAACAGTTTGGTTTTAAAAGTTGCGGTATTTTTATTTGGTAAATTAGATCCATCATCTGCCTAGTCTTTTTCCAACTTTGTGGGGGGTCAGCTTCAAGTCTAACCCGATGTAGCTGAATATCAGTATTTTACATGAAGCAACTGCCTATCTGACCTCCATTAAGTCTAAGACAAACTCAAGGTAAGTCTGGTTGAAAGACTTTCGGGCTTCTGACGACTGTTGAATGAGATGTGTGTTGTATATATTTTCATAAGTTTCATCGTCTTAACATTAATCGGAAAATTTATAAAAACTTATATAGGAACCCCAAGAAGAATTTCTCATCATTATGAAAACGCTGAAAAACAGACGAACTTAGAACCTTTTTACCAAAGTCGGTCAATAAAGAAAAAAAAAAAGTTTGTAAGCACCTTTAATATTCTTTCTATCTTCAATGTTTGTTATCGTTGTGTTAAAATCTCATTTTGTGTTTTAATTTATTAAATCAAGTTGGCTGAGCCAGGGAAATTGAAGGCGCCTGCCATTTGTCCATAATAACCCCCTTTGTCTTCATTATTTTTGCCCCGCCCTTGCTCTGTCAAAAAATGCTTCTTCACTTCGCCCAAAGGCGCATTAAGGTGTTGTAAATCATCTGATATTGTGTTGAACGATAAGCTCGTTATGGGCATTTGTTAATTTGTCTATTTATTAGCTTCAGCTTTATGTTTACCTTTAGCTTTTTACCTATTTATACTACTATTTATTGTAAACTAGGTCATGGCTATTTTCTAATATATAATATTAGAAAATAGCCATGACCTAGTACCTATGTTTCCGTTGGTTCATTATCATGCAACAACGAACTCATAACATAACATGATGTTTCTTTTTTTTTATTCTACAAAACGCATCGTTAAGGCCAAAAATAAATCGACGGTAAAAAGGAAGTAGTAGACATTTTGGTCAAAAATGAGTTATAATATAATATATGCCATCCTACGTAAAATTTTCTGCTCTTTCGAATGCGCTTCTCCCATGAGTCTACGATAACTTTTGTCTTTTTTGGCGTTTATGTCCTAGCAAAAAAATCATAAATGACAAAATACGTCAGTTATTCTAATATTTAAAACTTTGAACGGCTCTCCTGAACATTTAATTTTATGTCACTTATTTCCTCTTAACCGTCGAAATTCTCTTTAGGTATCACAAAATCAATCAGCCAGTTATGAAGTCCATCAAATAACCCTGTACTAGACTTTGCATGTCCATTTATATTGGAAATTTATCTATATTTCATTATATTCTATTTGCACTCGTTGAGCTTAATCGATTTTCAGAACATATTCTGTTTATTAAACTACCAAAGAGTTTATATAATACATACAGTACATACTAAATCCATGCAAACTACAATCTGTACAGATCCGCTTTTCCTGTCTGTACCTACTAATGTGTTTAAAATTCGAACACATGTTGAGGAAAACGTCGAAGTTTCAAATTTAACCATAGACACTCTCGTCAGAGAGTAGTATATTCCTTGGTTGGACTAACAATCAACCACTCAAATACAGTCGTGTCTCAATTCTACTTATATCTTCCTGATCAAATCGTTCACACAAAGAAATCTCCTTTTTCGTTTTTTATCCGACAAACTGGGTTCAAACATGGCAAGTTACGTCTTCGTCTACCACGGACGCGCGGACGTCGGCAAAATCGATTGACGTTTTATATCGATTCGAGATTGTTGATAATCGAGATGAACCTGCTCGAGTCTGGAAGAGACTGAAACATTTTCAATCCTTCCCTCCCAATTTCCGTCTCAATTGTAAATTGTTTTGTTATTATCAGTCCGTTTTATCGCCAAGGCATCGAGTGCGAAATAAATTATAGTAAAATTGCTGAAATCCAGTGGTAATTTTAGAATAAGAATATTTTATTTTATTTATTTTGGGAAAATGAACGGTTACACATTACATTATTACACAAAATTTGAGCTATAGAGTGAGTAAATGTATCGTATGCATGTACCCACGACATTTTCTCCATAGTATAAAGACCGGTTACAAAAAGAATGGGATGTGCGCTTACAATTTGATGGTTACAATAAAATAAAAAAAACAAACAGGCCTGCAGAACATTGCCACTTATTCAATATTATTATTTATAGACAATCATAAACACATTGTAGGTACTCAGTGCAAAAATCGGACGTAGAGAGAAATTTACGAAAAAGGAATATTTACTATCAAAATATATTTATCAAACTACACAAAATACGTCGTGATATTTACTAAAGACACGATTCCTTACAACAAAACATCTCACAATCTTAACAATAAGAAGCTCTCCTCATTCCCCCATAAAAAGTGTTTAACAAAATTCAATACTGACACGGCAGTTGCCACCATCTGTTGTTGCATAACTCCGATCGATATTCAAGATGCGGTCGAGTCTTCAACTTTGGACGACCACTCACTGGCTCCAGTCCAAAGACTCCAAACCAGAACAGGACAGTACTTGGAAACAATTGAATTTTATTAGGTTTAAGCGGGAAACGCCAGGGTAACCCGCGAAATTCAAATTTTCTTACGTTTTTTGCAATTTGCTGGTCAGTATTAAGTTGAACGTTGATTAAAATATGATTCCCGGCCGTAACAAATATGTATTTACAGAATTATAATCATTAGAATCAGTAATACAACTTGTTAAGTTAGTATAATCCTAAAATGTCAAGATTTCATGAAATAGTCATACAGTAGGATTACTTGGTCTTAGAGATGTTGTGTTGATGACTCATTCTGTAAATACATAATAATACTTGTTACGGTCTTGAATCATATTTTAATCAACGTACAACTTAATACTGACCAGCAAATTGCAAAAAACGTAAAAAAATAATTAATTTCGCGGGCTACCCTGGCGCTTTCGCCTTAAATCAACTTGTCTTGCCTAAAGTGGAAGGGATGCTAGGTACTGGCTGGTTGAGTAATTTAATTTCTAGTATTATCGTTGACTGGACTGTGCGGCGCGGCGGCGTGGGTTGAATCGTCTAAGGTTTCGTATTTTCCTCGTTGGGGAAAGGTGTAAGGAATAAATTGAATTGTTGTCAGTTTTGACTCTGAATTGTTAGCAGGCAGTCATTTGCTATTTATTTGTTATCTTTTATTTATTGACTTGAGGATAACACACGTTAAACTATTTATTATTTACTAGGCGTAAGAAGGCCAGCTTGACAAAACGGTAAAAAATAAATAAACTGCGAAATACCGCTGTAAACTGTTTTCAGAGCGGTAATTCCCTGTATATTCATCTCAATCAAATCGCCATTATTACGTTTTTGCAACGATTAATTCATAATACAAGATAATAATAGGAGAACAAACAGAAAAGTGTGTAAGTACAAGACTGAATAAAATCGATGTTTAAATGACAGCCGGGACCAACGGCTTAACGTCCTTTCCGAGACACGGAGCGTCTTGATAATTTATGTACCTAATAGATGGTCATCCATCTACAAATCGACCGCGGCAAGCATAGTAATCCACAATCGATCTGTGCCGCTGTTATTATTTAGCCACGAGCCCCTCCCCTAAATTATGTACTTTCGCGGCCTTTTCCGCCTGATCACTTAATTTATTTTTCCAGACACGCCCCCTTAAAGTTTTCGCCTATTAGAAAAGCGATAACGCAATTAGTTGCAACCTGCACTGCGCAGCTTAGTGGCGCATCACGTGTACTCCTTTTGTAAATTTTACGGACGAACTATTTGACCTTGGCGCGCTTACTAGAAGAGAGAGCTTCTATTTTTTGAGTGCTAGCAAAAATGTACTTATTGGTGGTCAGGTCTCCCGCCTGACCCGCGATAGTAGTGCGTGTCCGCGATAGTACAGCAATTAATCTAAAAGTCTCGCTACCAAACCGGCGTGATATCGAGCCGATAAACGAAGGTTACACAGAACCGGTCGAAGTAGAGGTGCTTGTAGGAGGCCTATGTCCAGCTGTGGACGTCTTTGGATGATGAAACGAAGGTTGAGGTACAGACACACACAGACAGATAGATACATACTAGTTTAACTGCAATGAGTCATGATGAAGTCTTCAAGCAGTTGTTACGTTAAAATTAATACTTTCAAAAACCCAAAGTCTTACGAAGAAGTTTAATGTTTTAGAAAAAAAAGTCTGAACTATCAAAAACCAAGTGCTCTTTCAGGGCTGACTAGACTTGTTTTTACGGACTAGTGTTGTTTTTCACATACCTTTTTTTTTCATTTGCTTTATTTATTGAGTTAGTATAATCAGCCTATGATGTTCCCACTGCTGGGACACAGGCCTCCACTCTGTGAGAGGGAGTGATCCGTAATCTACCACGCCATCCAGTGCGGGTTGGTAGATGTCACATGTATTCGAATTCGAATTCGAATCTGATCCTTTCCTTCACTGTTTTGAGAGCAGTCATGGTGATGAAATAATTTAAATAAAGTAAAGCGCCTGTCAGGGTTGGAACCTACGACCTATAACTTGTAAGTCGTGGCCGTTTTCACTGAGCCACCACTGCTCTATCGACTTATTTATCGGCAATGCATTTACAGAAGAATGAAAAGTGTTGCCCCTTCAACTCTAAAGCCAGATTTTCATACAGATTAAAAAAATTACGATCTTCACTAAGAATTAGCATAGTACCAGGATTCGGGCCAAGGTATCATGAAGACTTACCTAAAAAATACAGAACTCTCGCAGAAATATTAATCTGCAGTATATTTTAATTCGGCCTTTCTATGTGCGGATGGGAATACCATCAGTATGCTCTGTATGTTGTTGCATCATTTTCCGTAATTGAAAAACTCCAAAGGGTGGAATGCGAAGGGCATCTATTTAGGTCAATATGGATTACTGTGCGCGTGAAATTGGTACGCTGTTGAAGCTCTGTTGTTTTAATAAGTTAAGTATCTAACATACAATGGAATGTAGGTACAGTGATTTCATTCGTTTAGTATGTAAATATTTTTATGTGCGCCTTTGAAATAGGGCATTTGTTACTACTTGTTTATTACAGTAGTTTAAGTTTTATGTTGTACTAGCTGTTGCCCGCGATTTGGTTCGCGTGAATGATAAAAACAAATTAGATTTCATGGGTTTTAATTTTGCTCAGAACCTTAATTCTTTTTCTAAAATAAAAGTAGCCTACGTTACTCCTTATATCATCAGCTATCTGCCAGCGTCATGTCAAAATCGGTCCAGCCGTTTCGGAGATTAGCCGGAGAAACAGACATTTTTTTTTGTTTAAGTACTGTTTATACTTCTATACTTCATATGCATTAGTAAAAAGGTGTTATTTTGACATTACAAACAATAACTAAGCAAGTGGATTTATTTTCTCCCTATTTATATTTATTATTATAAACGTAATAAAATCTGAGAAAATAGTGCTCACTTTCAGGTTTCAGACTACCTATAAATAGTTTTCGTAAAGACTAAAATACTGCTTCAATTTCAGCCTGAGAAATCATATTAGCTTGGGTCGTATAAAAAAAATCCGTCATTCATTTCCGTATTGAAAAAACTTTCAAAACCTCTACAGTACTTTGTTTGTGACCCAATCTTATTGCAGATGTGTGACAGGTGGTGATGAAATTTTGTACAAAGAAATAACGCACTTGGAAAAGAAATAAGGAATCTTTTATAGCGAATAGCCCAATGCTTCTCCCCCGATATGAAGTAAACCATTATTCCTCAGTATTTACCAGCATCATATCTTTCTTAGTGGGTACTCCGAGGTTTCGAGATGCGACACCGAGAGCATATGAAATATTATTCCTTGTGCCTACTGATAAATATGCCAAAGCACCCACGCCACGGCTTGTTTATATGGGAAATTCGCGTTGACATCCTCTTCCTCTCACATGACTGTAAGAATATTTATTCAATAAGGTATTGGACGAAAGATTTTCTGATTCTCTAAAGGAAATTGATGCATTTAATGCAGACACCACAATCAGGTTCTCTATGACAATAATTATTTTTTATTTAAGCTCTTTAGAATAATAACAGTACATGTAACTGTTAGCCAATTATAAGTCTTCAATGATATAAACAGAACAGTGTACTTACACAAAAAAACAGCACTGACCACAAAAAAGAAAAAAAAAATCAAAGCTTAAACTAAAAGTACATATCGTAATATTATCAACGTAGACTATTAGTTAGGCTGCTGTAAGTTGTAACTCATCCATTCCTAAAACGCTTCACAAAATGCATAACTTGCACACTTATTCACTTTTCCTTCTGTACAATTCTAATCGAATATCAATTTCACATACATGTATGAAATGCAAATTCCATGTAATGAATAGTCGAGGAAGCTGCGAGTGTATCGCGAATTGATTAATGGATGGCTTGCCGAACACGTCAGTGTGGGACACAATATCTATTAGTCATAGATCAAGGACACGACTCGACTATAAAGTTCGCGTTGTATTGTTGTGCTATTCTGTAGCTTAGTTCAAAAACTCGAACCTCAATCTAGTGGCTGCAATGAACGCACACGTTTTTAAAGAAAATATGGTTACTTTTGGTCCTGTTTTATTTTTTGCACGTTTAATTTTTGAGCCGGCTTCTTTTATGCAAACATTTATCCTTTATCTAAACTAGAGCTAAAGAGTCATTAAATGCTGTCAATATGGCCGAAATCGACTAGAAGGCATCCTCATCCTTCACCAGACATCACCTATATGCTATACTTAGGTATAGCATCATTTAAGCAGCTAACTCTTCGATCAATAATAGATTATTGGTCAAAGAGCTAACTTGATCGTTTATCTGATCCACAAAAGAAGCTTATAATTATAAGATTCGAAAGATATATTGCCCCAAGTGTTCATAAAAACGATACCTAAATAATAGAAGGTGATCAGTTTTTGTTTGAGTAAGTAGGTGTTTTGTGTAGGTGGATACAATAATATATTCATTTATGTAAATTGGGTTTTATTGAAATAAGATGGAGTACCTACTTGAGTCAGCTCCGGTCAGTGCCTTAAGCAGAATTGACGAAAAAAGGTAGTATCTATTTCAATCGAGGATTTATTCTACAGTCTTCATAAGGTGAGTATATGTATACAGATACATTTAGGTACTTGTAACAGAACATCGAGCATTCGCCGTTTTATAATTCTATCGAATCGCACTTCGAACACGACGCTCGATGTTTTGTTACAACCTCATTTTAAAAACCAACGAGCATATTGGAGTAACATTTTACCGAGCAAAGGCACGAGCGTTCAGGAACGTACAATCATCAACAAAGAACACAAGGTAGAAATAAATCATCATCATCTGCCTAGCTTTTTCCCAACTATGTTGGGGTCGGCTTCCTATATATTGGGGTCGGCGTCGGCTTGGTCGATGCAGCTGAATACCAGAAAGGTAAAAAGGTAAGAAAGAAAAAAAAAAGCGAGGTAGAAACAACTGTTACAGATAAATGATCACTCGCCATGAGTATTATTACTTCGAGTATTCCCAGGAACGTTACATTACATGGAAATGCTATTGGAAACTGAGCTTTTGCCTGTATTGTACAGACGCCAGCACATCAACCTACCCCAATCTGTCAAATTTCTTTGATAGAATTTCAACTTTACCACAAAGGAATAAGGTTCATATTCAATTTTGAAAATTTGACAGATTGGGGTAGGTTGATGTGCTGGCCTCTGTACCATTCATAAGAACGTTACATTTCATGGAAATACTCGAGACAGTGCTCTAGTGTATACTCACCAAAACGAAATCTCGAGTACATTTTAAAACAAAAGAGTTTATAAAATGGCTGAGTACTCTGTCATATGGTGGATCCTGACAAAAGGTTGAAGTATCGAGGGAAACAATTGAGGAGCTGTAAGCACGTCCAATTTTTAAAACGCCGGCAGCAAAGTACTCTTCAAAGGTTTTACTCCCGAAAAAATAAACCAGGTCACAGTAACCTGGGTTCGTAATAAGTTTTACAAGATTGCATATTTGTCATCCTGTTCATGATTTAATTCAAAGTTAGATCATCATCATGATCATTTTTATGTTTTTTGCACTTGTTTTATGATTATGATTGTATATATTTATTTATATATATAAGTATATATTTTATGTATATGCTTTATATGTAAATGGTACACCACAGACTATCTGCAGTAAGTTGTCTTTTATAGATCGCTTTTAGTGACAAGACCGCCTACTGTGTCACCCCTTGTAAAATTTCTCCATTTATATCTGTAATATTTTATGGTGTACAAAATAAAGAGTATTCTATCTATCTACCTAAATACACTAACTCTGCCTCGAATTCTCTAAAGTTATTCTAGTATATCGGCACAGCATACATAATACTGTAGGCACAGACGTAGACACCTAAACCAGCGCCCTATCGTGATTACCATCAACTTTTATAGTACTTTTCTAATCTGTGTGATAAAATTAAACGTCCCTTTAAAACGTGCTGGTTATTGTGTTAAACGGAGCTTAAAAGCGATACTTGAATGACAAAGTTGGCAATAGCGTGTAAGCCCATCGCCTTCGAGTGCCGTATTAACCCATTTTCTTTGGAACCACTCTTGCTTGTCGTGCGGGAAATACCACCGATATTTTTCTTTCAATCCTGTAATATAAAGCTATTGAGGAGTGTGAAAGGACTTGTAGGTTGCCTGTATTTACTTTTCATATTTTATGGTAGGTATATTAACTTTGTAGTTCAAAAAGGTTGGGTATTTCTTGACCAGGAGGTTATTTAAGTACTTCGGGTAGTAATATCCTCTTCGACTCATTGTCTAGGTCAATTAGGACGCGATATAGGTATAGGCAGAGCCATTTACTTAAGTATCTACTATAGGTACATTATATAGGTACACACCAACCCGAAGAAAATAAGACTCAAAATGCGAAGCGAAGTAAGATTTATTATAAATTATAACAATGATGAGGTTTTTTATTCCTTTGTACTGCTTTCAATATTAAACAAACAACTTTTCCATCCTTAATCAAAGCAGTTACAATAGGTCAAAGATCCTACAATCTATACAGAATAGGAAGGCTGATATTTTCTGACAATACCCCGTGATTTAAAATACAAAAGCTATGGGGAAGTGGCGCAATAATAAATTATATATAGAGAGAGCTTTGATTTCGTGGGAAGGAGCAATAGAGCGCCCCTGCCCTATTTCCCCATTTTATTTTTTCCGCATTTTTATTCATTTGAACACACCTTACGCCCGTTTTGTGAGCGTTTCCGAATGAGTGTATGTAGCTTAGGAATAAACGTGTTTATACGGGATTCGAATTCGCAATTGTGTCATGAATATCGAATAATAACGGGCTTAGGGAAAACTTTTATTGGTGTTGGTACAAGGTTATGCTATTACAGTTATAGGGGCTTTGCCTTGGGTTTTGATTATCTAGGTACCTATTTCAGTTGCTTGGTTTTAAATCTGTACGAAAATAGATACTTAAAATGGATTTTTGAAAATAAGTAGACACCTACTTATTTTTAGAAACTTAATAGACTTATATTTGATACTTTTTACGTCTAAGATTCTTTATAAAATAATGCCTAAAATAGATTCCTTTGTGATAAAAACTAAATTGCTAAAAAGCTTTTTGTTGAAATTCATAATAAGAATCAGCACATTTTCCATTTTCTGCATGTCAAAAATCGCTTCAAGATTTTTTGGTATTTTTATTTCGTTTCATCTTACCCCATGCTAGTCCAAATAAAAAGTGAACCCCAAAAACACTCCGCTCAAGCATCAATTGAAAAAGTTCTTGATAACCGGGTCAAGTGGTTACAGCACCGAAAAAAATAATAATTATACAATGCACCGTTGTCAAACATCAAAGTCAAGAGTTTGGTAATTAAAAAGTGAAAATTGGGAACGGCTAGTATTTCACTCCATAGTAGATAACACATTCTGGCTTGCCGCCAGCTTTTGACATTTGGGTCATTCCGTAGGTCATCAGAATTTTTTTGTTTTTTTTTTGTTATGTTTAAAAGGTGCAAGTTGTTTGTTGGCCGCTGTTCTGAGGCGATTAGTTTTCAGCTTTGATTGCTGTATATTTTACAGAAATAACGAACATTTTAATATTGTACGACGTACGTAGGTACTAGCTTCTGCTAGCGACTTCGTCCATGTGACATTTCGGCCACCGACCCACCCGCGTCGGATCAAATCGCCCGCCCGCGCTATTTACTTCATCTTCACAAACCGTTCTTTCTGACCTTTTCGTCAGTTCCTAGAGGGCGTAGCGTGATGTAAAATAGATGATTGGGATCAATCTTGAGGAAGGTTATAGGAACCTTCCTCAAGAATTGGGTTAGAATTTTTCAAATCCGACTGGTAGTTTCCGAGATCAGCGCGTTCAAACAAACAAACTTTTCAGCTTTATTATATTAAATAAAAATATTCAATAAACAAGAACTTAACAGACAAATAAATGAAAATAAAAAAGATATTTACACCGTATAAAGAACAACACATTGACCCAGTCAACAAAATATTATCGGTTACACATTAATCACTGAAATAAATGCACAATAATTTACACAGCCTGTATAAAATAAGGCTGGAAATACACCAACAGCTTTCAAAGCAACCCGCTCAATAACCCGAAGAAGACATGGCGCATAGAATTGAGTGGCACAGTCGGACGAGGCCATCAGATTAGTTATCGCACCTGTCTTTTCAGCCTGGCTAGCTGATGCGTTATCAGCCTTACGTAGTCTTCCCTCGGAGGGGTGTACTATCAGAATCGTTTACGTTGCTTAAAGTTAAAAGAATGAATGAATTGTGATACGGTCGAAGTTAAAAATAAATAAGTACCTACATAGTCTTGTAATTAAGGTTGAGTGTTCATATTAATTAAATACATAGCCTGTAGCCTATCCCGGCCTTATGTTACACCATCTTTGTTCACTTACCGTTTTGCGGTTGACTAACAACCATACAAAAAAATGCACAACCAATGCGTTTCAGTGAAGATCAAGTTGGTGCTGTGGGTGCCCTAACAACACTATAGGTAGGGATTTTTGTGATAAGCCCGGAGACGAAGTGCAACACTATGTACACAGCAGACATACATAGAACTGATGTGATTGTAACAACACTAAGGTTTTTTTTTGTATAATAAACCTACAATGTTTCCACAGGTGGTACACAGACCTCTCTGTGAGTAAGAGTGGGCCATAATCCACCACACGGGCTCAGTGCGAGTTGGTAGATGTAACATGTCTTCGAATTATTGGTTACTACTACTACATACTAGTTTGTACATACTAGTTTCCTCACTCGATGTTTTCCTTCACCGTTTTTGAGAGCAGTGGTGATGAAATAATTTACACAATGTAAACTGTTTGCTTGGGTTCGAATCCACGACCTACAACTCGTAAGTCGCGGTTGCCACCACTGCTCTCTCACTCTCTCACTGGTTTTTGTTAGAAAGTATAATATTCTCATAACTGTCATTTCGGTCAGAGCTGCTTGAAGCAGCATTCATACCACTTCCAATGACCTAATATCCCCCTTTTACATTGCTCATTGAGTAGAATCTGATCAATACCAAGACACGCATTATCTCGTATAGTCAGCAACAAAAGTCGATCAACACTATCATTTTTACGTTATTAAATTGACAATATTTTTATTTCAATAAACTGCTTTTTAGCTTTTTACATAATAGCTAAGTTTTATATTAAAAAAAAGTCTTCTGCTGCAATTTTGAACAAATATTTTGCTCAATAACTAAGATTAAAAAAACTGAAGTGTTAATCGAATTTTGTTGCTGACCGTACATAGTTAACTTAATTTTAAAAAAATATACGTGTCGACTTGAGAACCTCCTCCGTTTCTTCGTCAGTTAAAAACAAAATCCACTCTTGTATAAACGCTGACATATTGATTGAATAAGAAGTTTTGGAGCGATGCCAACTGGGGCCGTTCGCGAACGAAATCAAGTGGCTGGTTTACACTCGTAATATAACGACCAGTGATAATTTGGACATGCCGCCGATGTGTGAATTGCAGCCAGTTTGATCCGCGCTGTGCTGCTTAGTTAGGGCATGTAATTATGACAGACGTTGTGCTTTATCTAGGACTAGCAGCGCCCCGCGTTTTCAACCGCATAAGTTTCGATCCCGTAGTAATATCGGGATAAAGAGTATATTATGTGTTAATCCTGGTTATAAACTATCTGTGAGCCAAATTTCATCCAAATCCGTGCAGTAGTTTTTGCGTGAAGAAGTAACAAAGATACAAACACACTCACAAAGTTTAGCCTTTATAATATTTTAGTGTGATGTGATTCTAGGAGGTGCTGTGGGTCCACGGATATCTGTGGGTCAGATAAAATACTTAACATAATTTGGATCTAGATGAAATAAGTTGCTCACCGAAAAAACGAAAAGTTCAAAAAAATTCGCGGTCAATTTTCATTTGGAAAAGTAGGTATAAATATTGATCCGGAATTTCACAGATTTTTCGGCTAATACATCTAGTAGAAGTAAGATCAAAGATTATGGACAGGCCAACAACTCCCTTGATATATTAACGCCAAAGCCCTAATGATTTGTCTGAAGCCTACCGACCCTCATCAAGTTGGAAAAGCCGAAGGTTGAAGAATTAGTCATTTAAATAGAAGAGATAAGTTCACATATTTTGTTCTCCTTTAAATCTGTTCTAAAATTAGGTACCTATTTTTGTAAAAGAAAATGTGTTATATCAACTCTCCATCAACAAAAAAGGGATTTTTAACTCTAGGTATCATAATCCATGCATACTAATACTATAAATTCGAAAGTAACTCTCTGTGCATGACCTTTTCACGCCTAAACCACTAAACGGGTTTCGACAAAATTTGGCAAGGAGATAGATGGTGTCCTGGGAAAGGAAATAGGCTACTTTTTGTCCCGGTAGCACATTCCCGTGGGATACTTTCCGACAACCACGCGGGCTAAGCCGCGAGCAGAAACGAATATACTCGTATGTTAAGAGATTTATCTCTATACAAACAAACAAGTTTGTATGTAGGTATCTTCTGAAATACTGATCCGATTCCGAAAATTATTTTACTAATGGAAAGCTACAGTATTGCCAAGTGTTATAGAATATTTTATGTTAAAACAAGAAATCACACGCAGACGAAGTCGCGGGCAGAAGTTAATAAATAATATTCCCATTTTAAACAAAAAATAAATCGTAAACAGAACTTAAATGATTAGATTTGATGGATGATTGTAATTTGTTTATTAAGTACCAAACAAATGACAATCATCACGCACCTCTCCATAACGTACCTCTTTGTGAATGTCAAAGTTAAAGCCTGAGTTCAACAATAATTTGCTTTTGCAGCCAATCGATTCGCTCGTCACGTCATTTCGTTTTTCATCCAGTTACCACTGTAATAGGCGGTCCAAACGACCGTGTGCACATACATTGCGTAATTCGTTCGTTGTACCCTCCGATGTTTACATTGCCACTGTTCCGTGGTTGCGTAAGTTTTGTTTGTTCTGCGTTTTATCTTCAAGTTTAATGTTTTTGGGTAATAATCGTTAAATACGATGATATCTGAATTTGTCTGGTTACAATATATTATACACCGTGACATTTTGATCGTTTAAAAAAAAAACAGTTGTTCCCTACATTTTGACGAGTTATGCGAACATAAATGTAGGAAACAACTGTTTTTTTTTTCACGATTTCAGTGTTTGTTCCATAGTAAAAGTTGTTCATATTGATGAGTACAATGACTCCTTTTAAGGATTAAAACGATCAAAATGTAACGGTGTATATCCTAAGTACGATTAAATCAAAGTGTAATGCTACGTACAAATATAGATCGTCTTTTGAGTTTAATTTACAAACACGCTTTGAATGTGTGCGTGAAGACGAGTATCGTCAGCACATGACTCACACACATGGACACACACACTTAGGTATCTCGAGCGGTACCAAGAGCTCCTGCGTTTACACACACATTCACAGCGTGTTCATACACTTGGTTACCACAAGAAAAGCGCGCGTCGCTTCGTGAGATAAAAATTAAAGAAATTATTTTATTTATTTACTTTTTAAAATCTAGAGAAGTGATAGGGGTATATGTAGAGTAGAAGTAGAGAATAATGTATCAAATCACGGATTCCGCGAACAACGATGCACGATAGCGACTCCGACTGACAATTCCCTGCTCTACATTTATCGAGGTTCGATATGACAAATAATTTTTAACCAATGCATTTCGAAATAAAAGCGACACCACTGAGTCCAATTTGTAACACATCCATTGCATCAGTTGCGAATGAACGCTCCAAATAAACAAGTTTAACGTATATACTTAATTCGATTTATTAATAAATCCTTTTTGGACAAAACTGCGAAAACTTGTATAGGATAAAATATTATTTGTACATTCCAGTACTTTATTGAAAAATTAAAGCTCGTTGCAAATTCCATTTCTGATATCGTTAATGTTTTTTTTAACCCGTCGTGTGTGTAAGTGTACCTCGTTAACTTTTGCGAGCGGCCGCGGTCTCCGCAAATCGCTTGCACTTTCAGAAATTTATGGGTTTCATTCGTCGGACCCATGAATATTTAGAAGCTATATGCGGGTCGCCGCTAGCGTTCAATTCATTCACAAAACTCACCAAATATTAAACTTTTGTACCGAGTGTTCCGTACAAATATGTAAAACTCACTCGACTCATAATTATAACATAACGGAAGTTAAATTTATAAATACACGAGATAGAATAATGATACACTAGAGAAACACTTCCCCTCAATCAATCAACTCATCTTATCGCAGTCCACTAGTGAACATAGGCCTCTCCTAGGCTGCGCCACAACACCCTGTCCTCCGCCTTCCGCATCCAGTCTGTCTCAGCCACCTTCTTCAGTTCGTCGGTCCATCTAGCTTGGGGCGTCCCACACTACGCTTGCCGATACGAGGTCTCCACTCCAGGTCTCGTCTGCTTCACCCGGCCATCGGTCTTTCGACAAACATGGCCTGTCCACTGCCACTTCAGTCTGCTTACTCTGCAGGCTTCCAAGCAAATTCCCCCTATTAAAACCTTAACAGACACAAATACTCACAAATATATAATTGAAACTGTTTAAAACTTCAGCGTTTATCTAATATCTGAAGGGATCCCCAGAACACGTAACTCTTTAATAGGACGCCGTTGTTTTTTGTTCTCCGATTACGGTCCAACCGGATTCAATTGATTTTTGCTGCCCGGTTGGTAATGAGCGATTTGTAATCTAAAAGTGCTTTCTTTGCTGAACTATTTATAATTGGAATTTTAACAGGTTCACGGGTATATTGTTTTAGAATGGGTTTAAAAGGGAAAAATAATTTTGGTAGCCCGGAAAAGGCTTATTTTTTGTGTAAATGGTGTCTAGAAAAAATGCCTAAGGGTGCTTGCAAAAAGAAGCGGGTTTTACCTCCGTGGGTTTTACAGATCTCTGCAGGTTGATCTTTGGAAGGAAACGGTTAAGTACATGTTTTATGAGGCTCTTTCATCCGCACCGGTCGGTACCGACTTGTCTTTACCGGGAACCCACTTTTTCATGCAAGCACCCCTAGGCATTCAGTCTACATCTGTAAGTACCTACTATTGTATGCATAAAGAATTAATATATTATGTACGTCTTAGTAGGTAAATAATCATCGTCACAGGTCGTCAGACGCCTAAAAGCCTGACAACCAGTGTTACCAATGGGGTATCGCATTACTCAGTAACTGGGTTGTGGAGGTCAGATAGACGTCGCTTGATGTAAAATACTGGTATTCAGCTGCATCTGGTTACACTGGAAGTTTACCCCAATATAGTTGAGAAAAGGCTAGGTGATGATGGTTGTCTTGGTAGGTACAGACGAAAGCTCATTAAGCTACATCAATCTGTAAAATTTCTTAAATTGATTTTCAACTTTATCGCTAAAGCATAAGGTTCAAAGTTGGTTGGGAAAATTTAACAGTTTCGGGTAGCTTGATGTGCTGGCGTACATAGTTACCTAAAATACTACCGACTTGGTACGGGAATGGAAAGCGTGAAGAAACCTGGTAGAGTGGTGGTCAGGTCCTCTTTCTTTCTTTATACGCTAAGACAATAGACTTTTTCTCAGTAGCAGTCAGGACAATTATCTACAGACAGAAATGACTCGTGTTTAAATTCGTACAAAATAACTGTTTTATCCTAGCTCATCTATTAAAAAAAAAGAAAAAACGTTTATTTGCGGTGAACATGACGCAAAAAAAAAGAACATAAAGGGAATCATGCGTCACATTCACGCAAAACGGCTATCGCTCAGCATTATGCTGCGACCCTATGCAAGACAGAGCCCCAGCGCTGGTTTTCAGCGACAGCCGGCGCCGACGTAATGACGTCACCCGGTGCAGCAAACAATTATTAGGATACTGTACCGGTACAGCGTACTTAAAGAAACATAACATAAAATAATTTAGAAGTGATAGAATAATAAAATTATACTAAAGTAAACAGGAAATAGACATAGGTACAGACATAGGTATTTCGTTTTGACCTTTAATTCGCTAAATTACTTTTGTATCTATTTAAATCGTAGCCCATCTGCCCTAATTCCAGCCTTGGGATCAATCTGAATCTTATATTATGAAATAACCTCAGTGTACCCAGATCGAGCGCTCACCTCAAGATGTCCCCTTAACCTTGCTTGCCAAATAACACTACCTGTCTTGCTCTAACACGTAGATTTTTTACATTCGTGTCTCTTTCGATGTTTGCTTCATGCCGAACCCTCTATCATACATACACCTTTATATAATTTTGTTCGTAGATTACTCCTGGAGAAGCATGTTTTTACGTGTGATGTAACGATTTTCATTAACTTTTTATCGTGGGAAGCAAATCGAAAACGAGCGCGGCGGTTATTTTTTAAATCCTTGTCATTTTGCCAAATATTGTGTGCGTAGGGGAGATGATTACATACACATTACATTTAGATTCGGTTTTATTATTTGTTTTGTATGTTTGTGTCTTTTTAATATGTATGCCAGTGTCAGTGCGAATGATCAAGTAAGCAGGTCGTTCACAATTATTTTACCTCTGACAGCAGGAACCCAACAGCAACCACACTGCTGCGGGGATCTTGTGGTGCTTTAATGACGTTGACATTGCCCCCCTGTTGGTAAACAATTCATCTTTTTTTTTTTGCGTCATGTTCTCCGCAAATAAACGTTTTTTCTTTCTTTCTTTCTATTTGCCTAGCCTTTTCCCAACTAAGTTGGGGTCGGTTTCCAGTCTAACCGGATGCAGCAGAATACTAGTATTTTACATGGAGCGACTGCCTATCTGACCTCCAACCAACCCAGTTACTGGGTAATACGATACCCCTTTGGTAGGACTGGTTATCAGACTTTCGGGCTTCTGACTACCCGTAACGACTGTCAAAGATTCACGAATGACAGCCGGGACCAACGGCTTAACGTGCTTTCTGAGGCACGGAGGGGTCACGGTATGTAAAGATGGTCACCCATCCACAGACCAAGCGTAGCTTAACCTGATCGATCGACCTGTGCGGCTGTTATTATTCAGCCATGGGCCCCTTCTGTTGGTAAACAATTAAAGCACTTTTTTGTGAATTGTATTGAAAAGACAAAATGGCGGCGTTAGTTCTGATTTTGGCCGCGCGCCAAAAGATCCTTGTTCAGCTACCTACGAACACAAACATTAGAATATCATACTGAACGGTACGACAACAAGGAAACAGTAGTTTGGAGCTGTCTAATAAGTTTTCAAATCACCTTAGCGTGACGTATATTTTGGAGGTGCCGCCAAAACTTCCAAACAGAGGATGTTAGTTTAACTCAATTAAACAGCTATAACTTTCACTCATATGTTATTGTTCCATCTAATAAGCAGTTAATGTAGAAATTAAATCGATTGTGCGGTATATAGTGCTAATTACGAAGCTTCGTTTTTAGAAGAAGAACGTTACTTAGTTCGTGCTTTGACGACATGTTCCCGTCTCTATCTTGCACTTGTAGTTTGACAGTTGTGCGACATTGACAGGTATAATGACCTTTTTTTTTAATTACAGTCCTATTATTTTATCTCTGATCTTGCATCACTGTCAACTTTATTCTCGTCACAATAAGGTTGCTGTAGGGTTTGTTGCCACTGACTAGTCTGTCAAAATAACAGTGATCTTTATTCCCTTTACAATAAGGTTGTTGTGTTGCTGCTCTATATAAAATAAGTATGAAAGGACTGTAGGCAGTACTGTAGGCCTTCCTTTGACTGCCTTTTCATCCTTTAGACAGACTTTAAGTATAATAGTTATCAGCAAAACAACCCGGGCATAGGTAGAGCCTCAACAAAACGGTACATAAAAAAGCCATTCTCAATACCTTCAAGAATAATAAGAACATTGGCACTGTAACTATATCAACATTCACGTAATACTAAGCAAACAATTCTTCTTAAATATTTATCAAAGAAAACTTTCTGCTTCGGGAAGAAAACCTCGCTGGCCTAATTAATAATTTTCTGCGAATACAACAATGACTAGTGTAGCGTCGAAGTTTTTGTTTCGTCCTCAGGGTATGTACAACTCTCTAATTAGATCCATGTAGGTACAGAAGTTGTTCCGTTCGTGGATCCGTTGTGTATCTGTGCTAAATTGACGGCCATTTTGTTTTGAAGGTGTAAGTATATAAAATGTTTGGCGTTCTAATTTGGTGGAATAAGTTCTGGCTTATGAATTAGTATAAAATAGTAAGCGTTCATCCATTTAATTATGACAAATCTTAAATACAATGTACAAGCTAACACTAAAATATAATTGTTATAATGAACAAGTATACAGGATGTATAATAGCATGGCCGGTGCAAAAAGATTTTTGTAATAAATGTTTAACTTAATTCAGAATTTCAGACCATTCTTATTAAACCTAAATTGACAAGTGAGAATCGGATTCGAATGAGGATCGGATCAGAAAATCACAGATCAAAGATTATGTCTAAACTGTTACAGACGGTGATAGAATCTTTCCAGAAAAACCCATAATCATAAAGCAACTTAAAACATAGGCTAAGGACGTTTGTACACTGCACGGTTTCTTCACGGTACGGCGAATAAACCGCGCCGCAGAAAAAACGTCTATCAACAAGCTTCCATAGTGGTCCATACAACACTGACGACCGTGCCTACATACGGCGAATAAACGGTAGTTTTTCACGGTAAGAATAATATGTGTACCTACATATACAACCGGCCTAACACTTCCTTGCAAAAGGCACATGGCCCAGCACCTTAGTTCCCTTTCCACCCTTCCGAGATTACAATCCATATTGTAATACGAGATATTCAAACTCGAACCTTTTGGGTCCGAGCCAAGGTCGCGTGACGTCAGTGCCATGACGTCAGCAAACATCTCTCTATTTCAGTTCAAGTCTGTTTGACGCTATTTGAAGAGTTGCCACGGGATAGACAGCTTCAGAAGGTTGGCTCCAGACAAAAAAGTGAAAACTTTGAAATAATAGTTTTTTTTTATTTATTTTTTTCGTATTGATAGGGGTTCATAATTTGTAAATTAAAATTATTGACATTAGTATGGTTTTCACATCTATCGGCACTCTGAGCAAGAACAAACGCAAAACGGCATACTCATAGCTACAGATATACTGTAACATTAGCATGTCGATGACGCAAACCCATAAGATTTTCCCCTACTAAAAATCAATTCAAAGCTTCTTAAGAAATGTTCACTTCAATAAGTGAAAACACACGCACACATAGACACCTACGAGTACGTACGGAGATCTCGAATGCTAATAGCGCTTGCACACGTTGTACAATCACGAGCATAAATACAATGCTACTCAACACACATTACAATACTCAACACACAATACACATACATGTATGTCACAACATTTTATTTGATTTCGATGTGCTTTTTTATATTATCACATTTCATTTATTCTCTTAATTTATTATAACGGACACATTCTTCCTTAGGTGTTTATTATTATTCTAGCGTATGACACTCGCGGGTTGCAGCTGAAAATCAGCGTCAGGTTGTACATCTTGTATTTTCATCTGACATTATGCTGAACTTAGGTCATTTTGGCGTTATAATAATTGTTTTTTTTTATAGTTTTAAGACATATTTGTCTTCCTGTAATGCCAATAAACGCATCTTTCTCTATTTCTTTAAATATTCAAAAGCAATTTTCTCCTAAAATATTGACAGAAATTTTCGAAACCATACTGGACCTTTCTCAAAGTTGCAATCGTGATTTCACGAGAAAATTTTGAACTTTGCGTGACTGCAAGGTATTTTATGCTATTTACTGTACGTGAAACGTGTCTATGTGTGCGTGTGTTAGAAAGTGGATGAAAATGATTTGTAATTAGATATTGATATCCACTTAATTAACAAGCTTTGTGTGTCAGAATGGTTATTGGTTATTTACGGTCTATGAAAGTACCTATGATAACCTTTCCATTGACAAAATATAAATTTACGTTAAATAAAAAGAGTATTGTTGAAATGGAACGTTATAATATGGCAAAATGGACTTATAATATATAAGCCCATTCGTATGGCAATGTCAGCTGTCATCTGAAAGCCGACGTTCTTATTGTGATTACAGTCCTTTCACAGTTATTTTACCTCTGACAGAAACAACCCAACAGCCCTTTATTACAACAACAATAAAGATCACTGTGATGTTGACTGACTTGACAGTTGCTGCAACTCAACAGCAATCTTATTGTCACGAGTTTAAAGATCACTGTGATGTTGACAGTGATGCAAAATCTGAAGTAAATAATTGGGAATGGACTGTATGTTGTACAACATCAATATTATGTGATCAATAAACAGTCAGATATTCTCCTACAAATATTAATAATCTCACACGTACGTTTCCGCTCGTTGTAAGAAGCTGAACTTCTGTACCTATTCTGTCCTTGGGGCTATTTGAAGAATTGCCCTATGACGTAGCCTCTTGTTTAGACGTTAGTGTGGGACTAAGTTTGGCGTTCACTTCGTCTCTTGGGATTGATTCTACGCTGGTAGGTATTTTTAAGGTTGAGGAGGCAGAAATAGTTGTGTATCAGATTTATAGTGTCTGAAATTTTTCTGTTGAGGTACCTAAGAATTAGAAACGGTAAAGATTGTATTGTAGTAACTTTTTCATGTTTTTTACGACTTCACTCGATTTCGAACCAACTCGTATTAGGCCCGTGTGGTGGATTGCGGTTACGGCCCACACCCTCTCAGAGAGAGGAGGCCTGTGGCCCAGTGGGAACATTATAGCCTGATTAGTAATTCGATTTCTTAAAAAAAATAGCTGGATGAGCTTATTTATATGAAACTAGCTTCTGCCCGCGACTTCGTCCGCGTGAAATTTCACCCTCCCCCCATTCACCCTCTTAGGAGTGGAATTTCGAAAAACCCTTTCTTAGTGGATAAGTAATCCTATATACACTTCACAAAGAACACACTCTCCAAATTAAATGTCTCTATATGACCAGCGGTTTAGGCTGTGCATTAATATAATCAGTCAGACAGGATCACAGGACTTTGAATTTTATATTAGATTATAAAAGTAAATCTAAGTACCTACCTAATTTAAAAAAAAAACAATAACAGAAAATAAAATACCTACCTACCTAAATAAACCTATTTCTGATGATAACTAATCTAAACTCAATAAATAAGCAAAATCCCTAAAAACTAATTCTATACGAATGACTAAACCTACCTAACAGTTTTATAAAATAACCCACGGTCACTACGTACACTATCAAATATACTACCCATACTTTAAAATTAAAATCTATACCTACGACTTATAAAAATAAACCTAAATAACTGTACTTAGTAAAAACTAAAAGGAATAAAAAGTTCGCACTGAAAAGCACGGTTTAGAATAGCAAGTAGCAGTTAAACCTGTATACAATTTATTGAATGCTAATAAGAACGAACGCTCGCCACTCGACACGTCCGTTCAAATCAAAGTTCAAAAAATGTATGCGATCGGTGCAAGCCAAATTCAACCTTCAGCACTACATTTACAGTGCAGGTGACGTAACCTACGACAAACAGTTGGTACAGTAATCGGGTCTAGGGATCGAACCGCAAAATTAAGTTTGTTTTTTATTGTACATACTTTTCCGGAATAAAAAGTACCCAATGTGGTGCCCAGGATATTAAAGGATAATTATACCAAGTTTCATCGTAATCGGACCGGTACTTTTTGTGGGATGCCTGAACAAACAGACAGACAGACAGACAAATGATTTTTAAATCACATTTTTGGGTTCGGTGTCGGTCTAGTAACGTTTATTTTTTTGATATTTTCAGTGTACAGAATTTTCACTTCTACAGATTTATTATAAGTATAGATGATATTTAAATCAATTAAGATGTTTAGACATGTTGTCAAATACAGTAAGTAAAGGAGGACTGCAGAATATTTTTTATGTTAATAATGAAAGGGCATTAACTTCAAACCAAGTCAAAATTTTTCATCTATAAAAAGTATCCCTCGAAATATTATTCCTGTGAGTTATGCGGGTGTTATCTGCTGTTTTTCACAAACCTTTTTTACATACAACTTTTTTTCATTTTCCTGCACAATTTCTCATTAGTAAGTTAAGTACCTACGTACTTACTTTTTTCGTTCCCCAAGCCCAACCTAGGACAATTTCTACGCTAGCCCATTTCCCATTTTATTTTTCCACTCTTAACGCGCTAGTTTTAATCTTGTATTTCAAAATAGGATTGTCCTCTTTCATTTTAAGTACAATTCATTTTAAGTACAATTCCCACGCAAAGGGTTTTATTTTTGCTTAAGTTTTAACTTTTCTTATTCAAAAAAGAGTTTGTTAAAAAGATAGATCAGTATTTATTTAACCATTAATGTGCACACAGACACAGATAATATAATACACAGACTACAAGAAAGGAACAGAAAAATACGTAAACAAAATACATAAAATCAAAAACAATTCTCCAATTTAACTATAACCATACAATATGAGAATATACTTATATACATACTTCTAAAATAAATATAAATATAGTACTAGTTACTTAGTTTTTCAAGTTAATTTCTATTTGTTCTGTCTCTCTTTTCACCTTTAAAATAGTACTACCAAATATTATAACCATATATACCAAATATTATAAAATATTGATATAAATAATACCTCTTCTATATTTTACGTTTGCGTTTAATTTTAATTCCCATAAAAGTTTCATCCATGACCACGTGTCGTTCGTGTATTATTTAGCGAAGTAATAAAGTATGCAACGTCATGAAAACTCGCCAATTTTGCTGTCATTCGATATAAATAGTAGGCTATTATACCGCTGAAAATATGCAGTAGTTAATTATCTTCGTACTTAGTACTTATGCTAAGTATGACACATGGAATGTATTTTTTTTATTATGTATTTGTATTAGGTCCTTACCTATGAAAATGACGATTTTTGATACTAGTTATTGTGAAGATTGATATCTTTCATTTTATTTAGAATTCCAAATTCAAATTTATTTTATAATATACCTAGCATGGTATATTGTTTTTATAAATCAGTCGTTCATTTGTTTTTTTTTTATATCTCTGTTTCGGTAACCATGGAAAAATCAAAATTGCACGCTAGAATACGAGTTCCGTCGTGACATCAACTCAGCCTAAACAGCACACAACGTTAACGACGTTGTATGGACATGGTACCGCATGTGAACGCATGGTTTGTTTTTGGTTTGATTGCTTCCATTCTGGAAATTTTGATCTCAACAATGAGCCCCGTGGTAGACTGGAGACGAAATTCAATAACAAACATTGAATTGTAAGCCGTAGGTGAAGCGGAAGATACCTAATCATCTCAAACCACGTTGGAACTTGCAGCAGCCTTCAAGGTAAGTGACAAATTGATGGTGATTCATTTACTTCAAATATGAAAGATAAAAAGCTTGGAAAGTAGGTACCATAAGAACTCACTGAACAACAACAACAAAGTCGCGCCGAAACACCTCCCAACGGACCGTCTCAAAACTATAGGAGTTTCGACTGGAAACTCTCCGTCACCCACCATACTCACCAGACCTTGCTCGAACTAATTTCCATTTTTATTATATATATAAATGTATAGGAAATATTTAAAAGAGTTCATCGATTCCTGTCCCCAGGATTCTTATAGCAGAGCCATAAGAGAACTTCCACTATAATGGCAAAAGTGCATCTTCACTAATGGCCAATACTTACTTCGATTAATGAAATACATAATTTTATTTCAAAAAAAATGTTTTTTTCTTTGTAAAACGGAAATTTCATAGGTAAATACCCAGTATAACTAATATTTTATAAACGCAGTCTATTTTTTGCGGTAGGTTTTTGTAGGTAGGTTTTTGCGAAGTAAACTCAACAGTGGGTTTATATGCGGGTATGTATAGAGAAGGAAACTTCCCAATACATACCCATACTACTAAGTAAATAGGAATAAGGGCGTTCGCTACGTAAGGCGTGCGCACGCGGCGGGTGCACGGAGCGGGTGCCACTGCGGTGTACAAACCCGTCGCACGCGTTCGCGCACGAGAGCGCTGCTCATATTATCTTTCAATACAAACACGCGAGGCGGGAACCGCCGCGTGCGCACGCTTAACGTAGCGAACGCCCCTAATGGTAGGAATACCTTTATTCCTATTAATGTACCCAAGAGGCATTACCACGTTATATGGCAGTCTCTTGAGTACCTACATTAATGAATTTTTCGACGCAATATTTTAGTTTCTGTATAATTTTAGTTAAGTTAGGATTTCATTTCGTTATTCTTATTTATAATTAATTGGGTATTAGTTATTATTTACTTATTTTACTATTTGAATAAAGATTTTCATACTTGTTGTTTCACATATACTTACATACATATTGTTGAATCATATGGCTTAGGCATATGGAAAAGGACGGTTCCTAACATCGGCCTCTGATTCCTCTCACGTTCTACTACTGCCGTAGTTAGGCCCGATTCATTCTCGCACAAAAATAAATGTCGCCATTTTTTTCTCTATGGCACAGTATATTTTTTTTACAAAATATTGCCAGTATTCAGCCTCTGTGTCCACAATATTTTACCTACAACAATTCCGCTTGTGTCACTAAATCTCGTTCATACACAGACACTATATTAAACTCGTGTTAACACAAAAAATAAAGTCCTTTATTAATTCCAGCTCGATATTCGCAACAAATGAAATGTTTTTATTGCAAATATTTGTTCTGCTTTATCAAGAGCACTTAACTTTCATTGAAAATTGTACACGGCGTTAAAATAAAAGAGAACAATGATCAGAGGCTTTAATTAAAGCTAAGTGGGTTAAACAATAGCACTTTTACAGAAACAGGCTATACATACCATGACTGTGTTCGTAAAGGGCGGAAATACATTCTACGCGGTTTGAAATCCACTTTGTGGTGTGACCCTTGTACCCTGACCAAGAGCTATAAGCAACAGCAATATGTTATGCAAATTTCGACCGTCTTGTTATGACCGTAAAGCTAAAGATTTATCGACACACAATTGAAGTGGTCTACGCCGTAGACAGTTGCTACGAAATTCTACGGAGTTTCAAGCTACGTCAAATTCTTGTGTGCTACGCTGGCCCTTGTAATACCTATCTGATTACCCGACTACGAAAATATATTCATGTTTTTTGCTATTAGAGATCGTTTTAATATTAATTATTTTATTTATTTCTCGATACGATTTGCATTATTTAATAGTCTTAAATAAGAATAATTACACAGTGCATACAGGGATAACTGTCGGTTTGTGCTTCATTTCCTTAACTTTTAGAGTCTGAGGGACCTCTGCAAGTTAGCTTCGACCTCTCGTATGCCTATCAAAGGTTCGGAATCCTATGGTCCCAAATAGGTAATAATATGTACAAGTGTATAAATATCTAGAATATTAATATCTAGAAATTGAGTTTATTATATCAAAACAAAAAGGCCAATTATGAAAAAGTGTTGATAAGCTAGTTTATCGCTAGACCTGTGGCGACTGGCTTTATCTTATCTAATATTAACCAAACTATAACCTAATCGTAAACATGATTAATAACTTAGCGTCCAAAATTGTAGACAAAGCTTGTGTTTTGTGTACTATTATAGTAGTATTATAGTGTATATATAGTAGTTTATCCCCAGAAGACTCACGAACAAATTGGAATTATCATGCCAAAGCAAGAAGTACACATTATAATTGCTTCAGCTTTAGACTGTTAAACTTAATCAATCATCGACATAAGGTCTATTAAAATTTTTGTATACAATTGGTTATTTTAAGTTAAACAAATAACAACTTTATTGTAATTGAAATTAAGTTGATTTCAGAGTTACTTTGACCATTGAAAAAGTTATAAAAATGTTAGAAGTTATAGCGTAAACTGAATTTTATTGTTTAATAATTAAAGTTATTTTTCCATAAACTCATATTTGCTTACATTTTTGACAAGTAAATCGGGAACGCAGATTACATAATTTGTTTTCTGTTTGTTTTTTTTTTTGTAAATCTGGTTCAAAATAAATATATATTTCTTTCTTTTTCTTTACTTACCTAAACATTCTTTAACAACAGGTTTTCATTTTTTTCTCATAAACAACTGAATTTTATTTCTCATAAAATATTTGACTTCTTAAACAGTAAACCGAGAAAATTCCTCCTACATTTTCACTGAAATACTTCGAATACTTTTAATAAAAAGTATAAATAATAAAATAAATCAGCCATACCGACCCATAAATCCGTAGATTCCGAGCATAAAAGACAATCATTGTTTTCTTTGGATTACCCATAAAACAATGATTTAACCGCAATTTGGGGAAATACTACCGCCCGTTATGTGGGTACGAACTTCATACGGAATATTATGCATAAATAAGGTTATTGATATGTAAATAAAACAAAAAGATAAGCTTTTCATATTTTGATCGTGTTTTCATTTGATAATAATTTTCAGCAAATTGTTATTTTACGTCAACTTTTTTTTTATAACTTATTGCTTTCTACGAAATTTATGATAGCTGAATAGGTAATATTATTAGGAATTTTCCAACAGCAGGGCATGGCAGACCTTTTCATAAAGAGATGAATCTACATCTGCTGCTGTGCTGTGCTGTGGGTCCCATAGCACAGCATCATGTTGAGTGGAAGGGAAGGCTTCTTGTCTCAGTGACGACGTGTAGCTGCCGACTATTTCTGTTTATTATAGATCTACTTTGTATGTTTTTTTATCTTAATTTTTTGTTTCTGTCACAAATACCTAAACTTTTTTTTCTTTCTTATCTAACTAGATAAAAATCTTAATTCTTTCTTATCTAAGTAAATAAAATTTCTTATCTAAGTATAGTAAGAGTAGGGTACAGGGACAAGTCTCCTACTGTTACTATACACGCAAAAGTAAAGCTCAAAACTATTAACACATCAATAAGGGAAGACACACATACAATACATACACTATTCTAATTGAAACCGGTAAATAATAACACAATTCCTTCCGTTACATCAGTGATGAATTCAAACTATTGCAAACGTCCAGATCATTGAACGTCCACAGAGCGTGTGCCCATACAAAGTACAGTATTAGCCATCCAATGGCAGTCGGGTACAATCATGTCCCATGACCTTCTGACGTCACGACCCTTTCATACGTCCGTCAACATGATTTATGTACATCTTTGGAAGCTTTTGGTATCGAAATCGTGTTTTTTTTTTTGTATTTTTGCTATTTGGGCAGTGTTTCGGTAACTTATAATAAGCAACGCGCTAAGTGCTTTTTGCTAGCTGAAGTCCAAACTCTTGGTTTTCTGTCCATCAGCCAGGTGAGTACCGCCGGAATGATATGAAGTCTTGTTTTGAACTTTGGATCAATGAATTCGGCCATTCTTGCCCACAAAACCGACATTACGTATAGCCTATGCACCCACAAATTAGCATAAATTATGCCGCGATTATCACCCCTAATTGTGCCTGCTAGAAGTTATAACCGATTTAGATTTCATTACACACTAAAACCAACCCAGTCGTAATAGCATTAGGTTCATTTTCGCTTACTTACGCTGGATTTATGGCAGTGCGCTCTGGATTTAGGTTCGGTAATTGAATATTCACATCCCGATGGTCGACCGTTCGACATTTTGACTTGTCGATGGAGTACGTTTGAGCGTCTTTCAGATTGGAATAAATATGAATGGGTTAGCTTCTAAATTGACCCGTTTCATTTATTAGGCTGAGTGCCCAATCAATGCAATTATGTGCATGTCTTTTAGGGAAAGTCAATGGAAGGTAGCTTAGCTAGCTCTCGTTAGCTGAATGTTGTATCACTTCGACTATCATGCAAGTACGGTGGCAGTTACAGATAATCAATTCCGCATCCGCGACCGATTACTTAGCAGTTTCAGACAGTTGACTACATCACTTGCGAGTTAAAGTCGTTAAAGGTGGCCCTGCCGTCATAATCATAAATGTAATATTAAGGGACTATGTTGAAAAAAATGTGCTTTTTCTATTTCGTGTAACATGTTAAGTAAGTGGAATAGGGATTTAACGTTTTGGTACCTATGTGTTTTTTGACTCTTTGATCTAGTATCGTATAAAAGGAATAGGTACACGATTCAATGATTATTTTCGATACAATAAAATTGCAAAGTTATATCTATTTTTTTACTTTTTTCGACATCACGGCGTAACGCTTAAGAGTTATTCAATGAAATTTACTTTAAAACAGAGAATTATCATATCAAAGTTTATTCAAAGTAGTTTCAAATTTAATTCATTTATTTTGTTGAAACGGAGTAAATTCGTTTTGGCACATACGTTGTTTTATTCCGAGCGCACGCACATTGTAGCTCTTCTTTTGCGTTTCAAAATTAATAGCATCACTTTCGCTCGCGTAGTAGGTTTTCGAGGATTTTAGATTTTCGAGGTACCTAGGCCCTTAACATTAGCACTACAAAAACAAGCAAATGCAACTCACGTGTTATTGGCGGATGACAGCCGCCGGTGCAGGCTGCGCAGCGACATGGCGTACCCCTAGCAGGTCGGACTTCCGCTGCCTTTGCCGCGCGGCCGGCGCAGCGCACGCGCCCCGAAGAACGCGCCCTCTTCGTTACAGGACTGCGAGCGCTGCGACGCCAACATCACTCCGGCCGCGCGGCCCAGCGCGTGCAGCGGCCGCACGCGCGCGCGCCTGCCCCACCCGCACCCAGCCACCACCTCAATCTTGCCGGCCCGACGCGCACGCGCGCGCGACTCTCTCACGCCGACAGCCACCCGACGCGCGCGACGCGATACACACGCATTGATCCTCGCGACACAAGCAACCGACACGCGCGACACCTCGCGCCTCACAACCACAACTTTATCTTCTAAGCTACACTATCTTATCTTCTTATTAAGCTAGCTAATGCGTAATTGGAAAATTGAAGGCGCTTCGTCGTTTATTCGATAAATTTGTAATATTAGACTAATTAATTATTAATTTTGTGAGGTTAGCGCTGCTGCCCGTCGTAGTATCTGAAACAAACAAAATTCATAATTAGAGCAGCGATTCGGAATCTGAATGAATCGAGAGGAAATTACGATGGATCGACCCAGCGGTAATCGAATCAGTGCGTCCTAATTAATTTTACGATACGAACAACGTTGATGTAATGCGACGTACTATAAATACGCGTAAATATAGAACGCATGTCAGTGTCACAATTAATCCGTAGATTTGGATGAGTCATGAGTTACACGTACATTTAATTGAGTCACGGAATGATTTTTGTTTTGAATGTAGGTAATTAGGGTGCCAGGCGGGAGGAAGTTTCAATGAAATGGTCAGATGGAGGTCTGCCCCAGTTAATCTTTTGAAAGCTTCTAACCCGTACACTTCGAACAGGCGTGCTCTGTTTATAATGTATCTTGTGTGGTTATAACAACGAACTCTATTCGAGCTACGATTTGTTATTAAAAAACTTATTAATGTTACTTCTAAGTAGATATTTATCAGAAAGGAAAAGTTAATTTAGTTGAAACTACGGGAGACTACAAAATACTTCACGTAGAAGTACAAGAGAGAAGTTTCGAGCTAAATCTAGTGGCTTATACACCTCGGTATATCCTTGATTATGAACTGAGACGAACGGCGGATAATAAAGAAACTTCAAGATTGCCGGCCGCGTGGAAACGAAAAAATAACACTAAAACAAAAATGTGAGCCGAATATTTTCGTGATGTTTTTAACAAGTGTTCGAGACAGCTGGCAACATTAGCGACAAGTCCATTATTTCATTAAAACTTCATCCGCGACTTTTAATTTGCTTATTTCTAGTGGCAACACTGCTATTGACACTTTTTCAGATTAACACGCGCGTCACACAATTACGAAATTTTTACTTTTTAATTATCAATTTCCTTTTAATTAATCTCTGTTAATGTCATGGATTAATAATTTCAATGAATCTTTGATTTCATGCTATTAATTCTCAATTATTGCCGTTGCGATAACTTTTCTCATTTATATTTAAATATGGTTTAATATTAAAACGCGGGGCGCGTATGAAACAAAGGTAACGAATGAGATCGGAGTTGTTCAATTGTTGCGACTTTAAATTATTTCCCATCCAGCTCTCGCTGTCCTAATTACGAGATTAAAATGGAATGTTTTATTGCAAGTCTAAATGGCATATAACTACATTTTGTATTTCTAGCAGCTATCGATGTTATTATTTTTTAAAGTACGACATTTAATTGTAACTTTGACATGAATGTCTGGGTAACATAAAGCTACAGTCCATTCACAGCTATTTTACCTCTGATTTTGTATCACTGTCAATATATCACATTGCAGTGATCTTTATAGTTGTAGTTATAAGGTTGCTGTTGAGTTGCAACTGTCAGAGGTAGGTAAAATATCTGTAAAACGACATGTGAGGTCCGCTTGCATCATGATGGTGATATATGATGCAAGCGGACCTAAGTCTAGGTGACACGACATGACTTACTAGCTTAAAATCGGTCAGGCAATCTACGACTTTATATTATTTTATTTTATTTTTTTCACTTAAGTAATCTCATCATCACCATCTATCATAGATTGATTCACCTCACTAACGTCACCATAAGGTTCCACAAAACCGCTTAGCATAGATACAGGCCTCCTCTCGGTTAGAGAGAGTGGGCTCTAATCCACCACGCGGGCCCAGTGCGGGTTGGTAAATGTCACATGTCTTTGAATTTTTTGGTTCTAGGTCATGCCTGTTTCTTCTTCACGATGTTTTTCTTCACAGTTTTGAGAGCAGTGGTGATGAAATAATTTACACAATGTAAAGCGCTTGGCTGGGTTCAAACCACAGGTTCAAAGTCACAATCTACAGTCTGGTAAGTCGCGGCCGTTATCCTGGGCCACTACTGCTCCTGCAAAACCTCTTATTTTGTTCTAATAAATAAAGATTATGTTAATAAATCATATTCATAAAGCTCAACATTTTAAATTGAAATTAGCTTGGCAGGCTATACGGGAATACTAACTGGCGGTTTGTAATGTAAAGCTGATCACGGTTTACGCCCGTGTTGAACCTTCGGTACGTGGGTCTGCCACGAACGTGTGACGTAAACGTTACTTAAATTCTAACGATTTTTTAATCGGAAATACAACTACCGTCAAACTGGACGGGATGCAGGGTTGAATCGGGACGAAACTTTAAAAGGGATTTTAATATTGAAATAATATAGTTTGTTGGAAAAAAGGATTCGAATGTGTTTACTGTACTTATCAAAGATTAACTTGTTGGCAACAAACTTTATTATTTCAAAGTTAAAATCCATTTTAAAGTTTCGTCCCGATTCACCCCTGCATCCCTATTTACCCCGTTTGTGAATATTCAATGGCATTATGATTTAAATTAAAATTAAAAATTGCGACTAGAACAAATTGGAACCACTTGCACCACAAATCACTAAATGCATTTAACTCTAAACGTATTTAAAACATCATACAGTCTCTGTAATCTTCAAACGATTGACAGAAACATATGAATACAGTTTTAAAACTAAGGAATTTATTTATTTACAGTTAAAACGGTACGACACCAATTACATTAATTAACATTAGAAGAATAGAAAAATGCATAATGTTGATAAATTTGTTGTGTTTACATAATTTAATTAAAAACTAACATGGAACAGTGGACTCCCTTCATCACCCTTGTATACTTTCCCTCACAGAATACCAGACATATAGATATGCATAATTTTACTACATTCATCCGCGAACACATCACATTCAGGGTTGGCAGCGATCTTCTTTAATAATAAAGCTGAAGAGTTTGTTTGTGTTCTAGTTTATTTGAATCTCTTTGCATTTTAAAGTCCAATTCTTGAGGAAGGCTGCTATTTGACGTCACGCTGCGATCCTTGGGAGCCGAGCAAAAAGAACGCTAAGCGAAAACGAAGTAATAGCGCGAGCGGGCGATGCGATGCGACGCGGTGGATCTGGGGTTGAAATTTCACGCGAACGAAGTCGCGGACTGAAGCTAGTAAGTAAATATAATGTAAGCAACGAGTTTTTTTTTTATAGTTTCAATTTACGTTACGTTAAGAGCGTTTACGCCGTACAGCATTTCATACAAACTTTCGAGCTCTTGTTTTTCGAAATGAATGAACTAATAATGAAACTTCATACGCATGCATGCAGGATACAGCAGTCTAAAAAGTTACTTACGTAAGAAAATTTTCTAAACATAGTGTTACAGCTAAATTAGACCGATTTTAAAGTTTCCATAGAAACAGAGTTCCAGTTATCTTTTTTTAAATAAGACATTTCGAAAATGTTCTTAAGTAACTTTTTAGACCTTTGTATCCTGCTTATGCGTATGAAGTTTAATTAAAATCGGTTTATTCATTTCGAAAAACATGGGCTTGAAAGTTTGTATGAAATACCGTACGGCGTAAACGATTTTAACTCCGCGCGTCTGCGCAAGGCCCACAAGACTGTGTTATAAGAGATTCAATTTCTCATGACGCTTCCGTGAGAAGATTATTAAGGTCGCTCTTAAATTAATGGCTAGAGTTTCAAACGTATGCTAGAAATATGTCAGTAAACATTTTCCCGGAAAGAGGAAATTGGTTTATTTCGTACACTTAATGATCAACCTTGTTTAAGAGAGCAGTACCGATAAGCATAATTATTTTTTGTAGACTGTGTGATGGGCTGTTTTGATTGATTTAACTTATGTCTGTAAGCAATTGTTTTCGAAGTAATTTGAGGGTTAATTAATTACTTTTAGGTACCTATACTTACTTGGTCAACAGAAATACGAACAAAACAAACGGACAAACGCTTTTGTAACAACGAATTGAATAATGTACCTACACCTAGTAAACCCTCATTTCGAAAATTAAATTTAAGTCCCATGTAATAGGGACTCTGTTTAACCCTTCTAGGAATACAAACGTGATGTTATAAGTGGATTGAATAATACGTAGGTATCTACTTTAATCAAAGATTGTTTCAGTTAGAATTTACCCAATTTCAATGACAGATGATCATAACGAAATTATAAAATAGCTTATTCTTTGACTAAGGAGCTCTGAAACTCCTATCACAGGACTATATCGTAAAATGTGTCTTATACAACATGTGAAGAGGTTTAAGTTTAATATCGCTGTGTTATGCGTCCAGCCGGAGACAGATTGCTCCGTGGCGGCCATCACTAAGTTCCGCTTGGCTGCCCGTTCAGATTGAGCCGGTCAAATTGAACGGCCGACATCTAATTCATCAAACCTACTTATAATGTAGTTTGATGAATAAATTTTCCTGATATGTATTTAATTATCCGTCTACGGTACCTAGAGAGAAGGAGCTTCGGATTTCAGACAGGGATGTTTTCGTGTTAACTAATTTTCAGTTTCCCTTATCATAATCAGCCTATAGTGTTCTCACTGCTGGGACACAAGCCTCCGGTGAGAGGGAGTGGGCCGTAATCCACCACGTGGGCCCAGTGCGGGTTGTTTAATGAATGATGTCATGTCTTCGATTTTCTTTGTTCTAGGACATGCCGGTTTCCTCACGATGTTTTCCTTCACCGTTTTGAGAGCAGTAATGAAAAAATATTTTGCCCAAATTAAAGCGCCTGTCTGGGTTCGAACCTACGACCTACAGCTCGTAAGTCGCGGCCGTTACCACTGGGCCACCGTTGCTCTTTGCCGTAGTCAGGCTCAAATATTTCTAGCCTTGTTTATTGCTAATAGAGACCGTTTAGGTACTACCAATGTTAAATTAACACTATTGTGACCAAAAATATAGGTTTTACAAATAAGGTCAATATTATTTATTTATTTATTTATTACCGACAAGCATTCAATTCGCTTCCAGCACTTGGCTTGGGTACCTCTCAACATTTTTCAATCCTACACATCTACTTTTACATGGCTGTGTTAGAGACTTTCAACCCCCTTTGAGGGAGCGGAAAGCTGGTATTATTTGCATTGCAGTGTAGTTTAATAATTGTGCTCATTAAACGCTATAATTACCCACATTTGAGCTGCTGTATTGTTTCAAGGATTTGTTTTGTTTCACGCTCGTTATTTATGACGGGGTGAGCAAAACTCCGAGCTGTATAAAAACTAGCGCTGACAGTACAAAAGCGTTTCATTTAGCGGCGAGCTTCAGATAAATACTATCATTTGTTTTCTAGGAAGATGAAAATCTTGTAGTTGTTTTCCTGTGGAAGGATAAGCTTGCTTCTAAACAAGGTGCCTTTATCAGGAATGGAGTTATAGAAATGGATAAAACATGTTATTTGTTATTTTACTTCGTTAAAAGAGAACAAGATAAGAAAACAGATAAAAAAAGCAAACGCCTATACAGCATGTATTAGAAAGGTGTGGTCAAATTTAAGGTTGTGGTGCAGACCATCAAACTGAACAACTTCCTCCACGGCACCAATATCGTATTTTTGGTCGAGTAGAACAATTCATGATCTTTGTTCTACTAGAGTTTGACGTTCGAAAAGTGTTCTCAGCCTAATTTGAATAAATTACTTTTGATTTTAGACGCGTCGCGTCTTACGACCAACAATACTTTAGTCAAGTTTTTCTTTCACTTCTAGGTATCCAAGTATAACCAGCTGTATAAACAAAGTAGGAAAGTTAAAGTTGCCAACATGTCTTCACTCGTTAGTAAAGTTCGGGAGCCGAGTAGAATTCCCCAAAGTGATCGTAACATCACATGAATTTGTTATTTATAATATTCAAAACATTTCTAAACTTTGTTGAAAATTTTATGCGTGAGTGCGGTTCCTGGTTGTGAAAAGCCAACCCGAGGGGGGTGACCCCTCTTCAAAGGTGACTGTCGGCAAGGGCATACCCTTGCCGACAGTCACCTTTGAACGTCATAACTTCACAAAGATGGTTAACAGCGACCACGACACTGCAAGCACGGTTGGAGATTGATTTATCTGCCAATGATGTTTCTTTTTATGTTTTTTTTTGAGGTTTCCTATTATGGCACCGTAAACACTGATTTAAATTACTGAGTTGTGTCGTGTCGTGATGATTTCTGATGCTGTGTTAGACAATTGATTTGTCGTAGTCCTGAACAGGGGGTCTACTCTCCTAGTCCGTCAACAAAGATATTATGTACCCGTTCGATACTAGTTGATGCGACAGCACAATTGTCAAATTAAATTTTTCGGACGGGTAAACATTTCGGGAGTAAGGACAACTCTCAATCGTGTTTTCATAATTTTTATGAGTTCGGCCCTACACTAATATTATGTCCGTAGGTGATACGGAGTACGATACGCCGGTAGCTTCGGCCGAAATTACGGACTCCGTTCATAGGGAGTACACCGCCTGATATGTTTGATTCACGACACAACATGCACGACATAGTCAGGTCCCGGTGGCTTAACGGTTGGTTTATTTTCGTGTGTCAACTTATAGGTACTTGAACAATAATAATCATAATAACAGCCAACTACTTTTTCATCTCGTAAAAAGCGAGATGTAAAAACTTCATAAAACAAAACTGTCTCGTGGCGTGTTTCGTCTGAAAGTATTTAAATATAAAAAAATATTTATTATTCTTTACTTATACCTGCCTACTGAGTTTGCATTTAAACCAGCTAAAAACCTAACATTTATCTGCAGAAATCCTCCACCCACGTGTCTACCAAATAAGAGGCCTGACCTTTACCTAATTCAGCACAAAAAGCAATCCCAGACAGAATGTCATAATCACCGAAGGCGACAGATGGGTTACCGAATTCTATATGACATGTTAACCCAGTTCATCCGTCTGTCTGTCAGGAATATGACACCAACATAATGCCATGTCTGAGGCTTGCGTTATGTAAGGAAAAAATAGGTACAGTCAGCCCAAAAAAATATGTATAAGGACAAGAAATTCATTTCATTGTCTGTACTTAATCTTTGTTCCATAATATTGTGTTAATTTGTAGCCACAAAGCATTACAACAAATTAAACATTGGGTACTTACTTAATAATAGCTACACATTGATACAATATTATTGAACACAGATTGTGAACAATCAAATGAAATCTTCACGATGTCTACATTTTTTGAGGTTGACTGTACCTAGTGCTCAACTGTCATGTCGCACGTTTTTCACCTCCGACGCAAAAGGTTCGCCACATTCAAAATCTGCTATACATTTTTTTATACAGTTTGTGGCCACTGAGTAAGCAGAACTCGAAACGAAAAAAATAGATTTTTAAGTTTGAAAACCATTCAGCATAATGAAGGTGACTTATTCTAAATATAAATATTTAAACCCCGGCCGCGATCAGACCTGAATAAATCGCGAAATTGCCTTACGTTTTTCGCAATCTGCAGGTCAGTGTCAGGTTGTATGTTAATTAAAATATGATTTAGCGTAAAAATTATGCCTTTACAGAATTATAATAATTAAAATTATCAATACAACTCTCTGAGTTCCTATAATCCTATTCAATGACTATTTCATGAAATATCAATCAATAGGATTGATGAATTTCGCGGCCTACCTAGCGCATCCCCCTTAATGTTAATCTTTGATAAATGGATGTTAAATAAAATCTTTATGTCCGTCACGGCATTTCAATATGTATCTACTTAGGTACCTAAATATTTTGTAAACGAGAGTTTCGTTCGGGCTCATAAAAATTCGTTCGTCAAAATAATTTCATCAAACTTATTTTTATAAAACTTGGCATTCAAGAGCTATTCGACAACAAAATAACGTCATACGAATTGCGTGCGATTACACGGAAACCTGTGTTAAATACATATTAAAGTGTAATTAACAAACTTGCCGTAAAATATACAACCTCATTACAGCCTGTTTTAATCCCGCGTACGACTGATATCGAACATAAATTAACTTTTTGTTGTAAACAACTGCCAACTCCACATTAATAACCAACAAATTTGCGGGAACTTTGGAAAACAATTCAATAATGCAGTGGAAATTACCGATCTCTATTTTAAGCGAAAGTGATTCAGGCCATAATGTTTTAACGTTCCTGAAACGTACCTGAAGTGATTCTACCGTTTCGTATATGCTGATATAACAGGTATTATATTTTTATCTTACAATACCTGCATCCCACCCCTTCTTAGGGTTCCTTAGCCAAATGGCAAAAAACTATGATACTTTTTGGACATGCGGGTGAAAAGTTTCACAAGTATTTATTTCAGTTCGACCATACATTTTAGAATTTTTCTGTTTAACCTCTCAAGCTCCGCTAATGAGACACAATTGATTTTCTATTGTATCGTATCACGTGTGATACGCGAGGAGCTTACCGGTTAAAATAATTTAACTCCGAGTTTATTAATAAGCGGGAATTATGGCTCACCTCCCATCTTGCACCGCATGCCCTGTCACCTGCACACGTGAGGACTTAATGGCTGCGTCAGCGGCTGTTATCCGCGTTGCTGAATTTTGGGCCAAACAAATTTTATAAAAAAAGCTATATTTTTGCCATCGAGACGCTAAGAACAATAAGCGGGCATGATTTTATTCAACAATTTGCTATTAAATTAAAAAATATTGGCGCAATATCCTGTTTATATAATAGGTACCTTTTATCTAATGCATGAATGAGATGTACTTATCAATTAATTGATAGAACCCATCAGCATAGACCTACTCATAATTTATTCCAAAGTAATTAATGTTGATTTACTTAAGCAAATCTATTATTCATTATCAAAGATTAACTAAGATAAACAGTTTACAAGTAATTGAGGCTCCCGCAGACAGGCTCCACGCGACAAACAAATTCTATGAAAACTTCGTGGAAATCGCGTCGCGCCTGTCAACGGGCGCCTTCAGGATTTCCACGAATACATTTTGGACGCAATTATGAAGTTGGAGATGGTTTAACCGCAATAACTAGTTACGAGTTAATTTGAACTTAACTCGTCTGACACACTAAGTTTCATAACATTAAAAGTTTCGGAGCCCAATTTTTATTAACGAGTATTCTTTAGATGTTACCCAAAAAGAATTGAGCCTACGCTATGTAGGTACAGTCAGGGAAATTAATCAAATTAAGTATAGGTAATATCAAATTAACACCCTACGTCAATTTGCCGTGTTAGAGCCATTTCAAATAACTGTCAAATAACGACAGTTTACGGTACAGTTTAGGTCCGGAAGATTTAAGTTGGTGTAGTAAATTTACCCATTAATTTATTTCCCTGACCGTCCAGAGCATTAACCAAAATGCGTAAGAAAATTATATCACCTAATAAGAAAACTGTATAATAAAAAATAAATACTGTTCGTACCGATTTGGCTATTTTTTGATTCGAATCAGGTTCTTACGGAAAGAAAAAATTGAAAAATTGCCGGGATGATTGGAAAATTCGGGAAAACTGAAAGTGCATTTTCCATGGGAATTTTGTATGCATTATTAAAATTTGGACAGGACAACGTCTGTCCGCTAGTTAGAATAAAATTAACTTTATACCAACTTTAGCACTGTCTTAGTACCTCTAAAAACCTAAAACATTTGTCCAGTACATCCGCAGCCCTGTAAATCAATGTCGACGTTACCGATGATTGATTCGCGCCAACCCTGCTTGATTAATGACCCGGCAGCGACGCCCACATGAACTACACTTCAAAATTCACTTAGCGATGTGTACTTACTTAGCGGCTTCAATAAACTTAGCGTTACTTAACGGAACTTGACGCTAACTAGTTTGTATTGATGACTTTATCATTTATTTTGCGATTTTGGAGACGGTTTTAGAGACTATCTGCAGTACCTTATCTTATGTGCTTTGTATTTTTTTAAACATAAATCAACTAAGTATTTAATAGACACGTGATAGACCATGTGCATAGTAACACCCTGATAAAATGTTGGGGATAAGCAGTTTGCTAAAGACTGTTATGATTACATAAATTAGCGGAGAGCAAGACTATCGTTATAATTCAGGTCATCTCTAATGCTAATACAATGAAAAATATTTTTCTTTTAGAGATTTAATTTCCTAGGCAAATAAAATACACTCTTAGAAAGAACAAAAAAAAATCAAAATTCGCAAAAAAAAATTTGTGGGGTAATTGCGTAACACACTATTAGTAGCAATGGCTTTCATTTTGTCCGTTCAACAACAGTCAGATTAGCAATATCCTTCAAAATGATTCAGATTGAGAATTACGCAATTAGGGTGCAACTCGATAAGTCGTCTTCCCTTATTAAAATCCCAAAATGAACTCAACCGAGCATACACAAACCAAAACATTCTCACTAATTAGTCAAAGCAAACTAAACCCCCTTACGTCAATACGTAGAGAGAGTAATATAACTTGACACAATTTTAAAGAGCGCGCAAGTACGCTGGCACCTCTAGCTATATCGATTTTTCACTAAGTCTATTTTCGCGGTCCTCGTCTCGGTCCAAATACGTAGCATTGTACACGCGGATTCGTCGCCATTCGTCTGTGGTGCTATTATGTACCTATATAACCTCAAACTCCACTCCAGCAAATTGCTGTGCATTGACTGCATACATCCCAAAACGTTGGTCGCTGATCCTAGGGTCCTACAATACAGGGTTATTGGTAAAATACTAACAACCTTGCAGGACTGGATTACTAAAATCATAAATAACAACTTTTGTTCTATGACTTTTTACAAAACATTTTAAAACATTTACCATAAACAAACCGTTAAGATTTCGTTGTTCTATCTGACCCCCGCTTCCCTCCGCTGAACTTTGTACACGGCAGTTTGTTTACCTAACTAGCGCTTTTTTTTGCTTCGCATAGAGTTCGTAACAGAAAATCGAATATTTCAATTAGTTGAATTTAAATATTTTGTTTTTGTATGAAATTCTGATGAATTAATAAAAGACATAGAACAAAAGTTGTTGTTTATGATGTTAGTATTGAGTTAGTATAGAGGGTTATTCAACCGAATAACCCTCTATAGATATGATTAAAATGTGAAAGTTTATAAAATACAATGTGCAGACAACACTACAACAATAAATGCATAAGAGTATTTGGAACTATCAAATAAATCCTAACATCGAAATAAAAAAATTAAGTTTTTCAAACAAACTAAATAGTAGCCACTCTTTGACCAGCTATAGAGACTAAGCTATTTTATTCATTGATTGAATATATTTGGTTGAGTTTTCGTATGCAGACTGTCAACGGCATTAGATATATAATAAGCAGTTTAATTTATTGTTTTATTGTCCTCTCCACCTTGTATGTTTGGATGTTTGCTATTCAATCACGCAAAAACGGCTGAACGGATTTGGATAAAACTTAACAAACAGATAGATTATAACCGGGATTAACACAAAGGATACTTTTTATCCTGCTAGTACTTTCCCGTGGGATAATTTCCGACAACAACGCAGGCGAATTCGCTGGCAAAAGCTAAGTTTGTAAATAAAATATTTAAAGAAATATCTGGATCCGAAAATAGAAGTGGAGAAAGCAGGCGTGCCATTTTTAAAGTTCGCAGCGTAGAATTGATGCTTCATAGATGTTTCTCGGATATTTATAGGAGGCTGAGACCGGACCGTTTATATCTGATCGGGGTACGGAAAAAAATGTCAGTCGGAGTCATAGTAAATGGGTTAGTGGACCGGTTTCACCCACTTTTTCTGATATAACCGGGTTATTTTATGCCATGGTCCATGTTTCTTTAAGAGTTATGCTTAACAATAACTAACCCGAGTCTTCTGTAAAGACGTTGGTCCTCAAAATGTATCACTGAAGTGAATTCTGTCTCGAAATATAGTCATGGAAAGAAAAAATCTTTATTATATGTCCTAGAAATGAAAATTCGAAGAGCCGGGCCCATGTGGTGGATTAGGGCTCACTCCCTCTCACAGAAAGGAGGCCTGTGTCCTACATGCGAACATTATAGGCTGATTATATGTAGGTACACCATACAAATTACAGATCAGGTGACACAATGGCCGGCCTTATCGCTAGTCATGGACTGGTGTTCCATAGTAGATGCAGGAAGCTAGAGTAAACTAAAACAATGCTGATAGTCGAGAACCATGTCCTGTGACACCATTGTTCACCATCTTTGAGACACGCCTGTGCAGGCCTCAGCCAGGCCTCCGTCACTCCATGTACTTGCGCGCTATAAGTGCCTACCGCCCAGCCGAGCGGTCTCGGTCCGCCGGCGGATCAAATTCAGTGCGGTTTTCGCAAGCGAAGCGCGCGCACGCCGTTCAATTTTAATAGTGCTGTTCGTTCGTACGCGTATTACGATGCCGTGTGGTGCCTTATGTGCTGTAGATGGGTGTAAATCAAGCAAAAGAAGGGATAAATACCTAACATTTTTCCATTTACCTGTCAATGAAGAAAGGTAAGTGATAAATTATTACTAGTTTTTGTCGTTTAAATTTTTTTCCATTCACATTCCGTCATTAGAGACATAATTAAAAGACAGTAGGTGTGCGGACACCGGTATCCACTTAGAATTTGACAGTTTAATAGGTATATACTAAGCATTAGCTTGCCTTTCAGACACAGATTTACATAATTTTGTTACATAGAAACGTTATACCACAGAACATACATACCTACAAACCGTACAAGTCAAACTTCTCAGTTTGGCCTGTATGTCTGATCACCTCCTTTTTTTTAAGTTGGTTAAATATTTTATAAATGATAAAATTTTTAACTGCCACATAAAAGTCAGAACATATTCACAGTTCTCAATAACATAGATAAAAAGTTATGTTAATTTAATTTTATCGAAGAGGCAGCCCTGCGATTACTGTGGAATCGCGCGGTGCGAAGCAATCACTGCTGTACGCTTGAGCATTTAGGCGCATTTTAGCATACAGTGGTTGTTGACGCGAGGGAGTAGGCAATTATCGTAATAGGTATTGGAAATTTTCTACTGAGTGAAGTATCTGTTACGTAGTAACTATTCAGTAATCTGTGCCTCAGCAATGAACCACAAAAGGCTGTGTTGATTGATTACTCAAAACGATAGTATAATCAGTCTATCACGTTCCCACTGCTGGGACATAGAACTCCTTTCTGTGACAGGAAGTGGGCCGTTATCCGCCACGCGGGCCCAATGAGGGTTAGTAAATGTCACATGTGTTCGAATTTTTGGTTCTAAGACATACCGGTCTCCTCACGATATTTTCGAGAGAGCAGTGGTGGTGAAATGGTTTACATAAAATTAAGCGCCTGTCTAGGTTTGAACCGACCGCTACCACTGGGCCACCACTGCTGTTCACATTATATTTGTCTAAGGGCTGATTTTTCAATCGACAGTAATATTTTATTAGTAAAAAAAATTGACGTTTGACAGTTTTTGTATGGAAGAATTGTCAAAAATTCAAAATTATTCCTCCGATAAAATTATGTGGCGTTGGAAAAATCAGCCCTTACTTAATGATACTATACAAAGTTATGAGTAATGTGTCTGAATTTAAGATAAACAAATAAAAATTGTAGATGAAGGACGCTACAGTAAACTTAAACAATGCAGAAAGTTGAGCGTCGTGTCCTGTGACACCATTGGTACCTAACCATCTTTGAGACAAGCCTATGCCTCAGCAAGGGACCACAAAAGGCTGTGTTGATTGATTACTCAAGATAATAGTTTTGTTTTAAAACTATAACGTCATCTAGAGCACAGTTCTTATGGCGCTGACATCGACCTTCGCCTCAATTACATTAGCATCACAATAGACACAATCACATGTAATTATTTGATTACAATGCACTGTTATATAAGTAGTAGTACTTGGTTCTTTGTTATGTTCTTCATGTGATTTGCAGACGCATTTAGATCCTTGTGCCAGTGTACTTGATTATTCTAGATCCTTGAATCTTGTTAAGCCTGTATGGAAAGTCTATCAAAATAACTCATCATCTGCCTAGCCTTTTCCCAACTATGTTGAAGTCGGCTTCCAGTCTCACAGGATGTAGTAATACCTGGTCAAATTTCTTTGATAAATTTTCAACTTTACTGCAAAGGAATAAGGTTCATATTCAATTGGGAAAATTTGACAGATTGGGGTAGCTTGATGTGCTGGCCTCTGTACAATAGCAATGCCATTCATTTTGACAGTTCGACTACATTCATTGTGCAACAGTTTAGGAAATTCCTTCAATATTGTTCGGAATATAATTTAAAGTGTTTGACGCCATTGATATCCTATTTCTTTATAGTAAATAATTGGTGTCTTATATTAGACCAAAATTAATAGAAGTTCATACATTATGACATTGAACAAACAGTACATCTAATTAGGTACAAACTTCAGAGGTCGGGCGCCTTTTGAAGGTGTAACCCCGACTACAAAAAAAAAAAGGTACAAACTTTTATTTTCCGTATACTTTAGCGCGCCAACGATTAAGTTACTTAATTATCGCAAGTCTAGTACCGTGGATCAATATTTTTGTTATTTACTTAGAAAGTTGTTAAGTTTTAAGTTCTTCACTTAAGTTCTTGCCCCAAGGTGAGCCCATTCATTGTTCTAGTATTAGGTAACTGCAAAACTTTGCCGGACAGAGTCCCTAAGGGTTGCTACGGCCTTATTTGAAAAAAACTTTTTGGTAAAGTAGTGTTTATAATCCATCTTTTGGAAGTAAAAAAAAAAAGTTTCTTTTGGTATTATTTACCATACTAGAAGACAATAGGCCTACATTAATTGCACTACTACATGGCACATGACATACGAATACTCTATGTACTTCATTAAGTTAAGGTTCGCGAGCACATTCGCAAGAACCTGGCAGAATCATCACAACGCTAAAATATTTTCTCATTGTTTGTCATATTTCTTTTTAGTAAGTATATTCATGTATTTATGTATATTTATTTGTGCTTATATTTATGTAATTAGGTTTATATTATATTCATAGTTTTAATAATTTTATGCGTATCTTTATATTTAAATTATTTATTCATCAATTTTCATGATTGCACCTATCATTGTTTGTCTCTGCATCACTTAAAGGTTGACTGGTAGAAAATTCTATGGCATTAAGACACATTTATGTGCTTGAAGTATTAAATAAATAAATTGTATCCCTTCTAAAATTATTCAAAAAAAAAATATCTTTGAATAAATTGTCACATCCTTTAAGTCCAACCCAACAATTCCCAAAAGCCTGTCAGCCCTAACGGGGGGATAACTGGCCACCTCGAACAGACAGTGCGGTCAGGTGATTAGAAAGTTGAAAGGCCTCACCCGGCCGAACTACCTACAGTAGCTACTCCATCCTCATCAAACTTGTCCGTCATTTGTCGACACTACCAAACTTTGACAAAAATTCACAATACTAAAGCCTCGAGTTCACTGGAGACTAATTTAATGGTTCATTTTATATTTGAGACAAAATTTTAAGTGGAATGAATAAATGCTATTCTATCAAAATGTATACTAATAATAAAGCTGAAAAGTTTTTTTTTTGTTCGTTTGAACGCGTTAATCTCTGGAACTACCAGTGCTCTAGTAGGTCTGGCTCTTTTGCTTTGTAGGTAATTAAGGCCATTAACGTTACATGTAGTGGCAATAATGTACATACGTCCTTAAAAAATGGGTAGTTATTTAAAAAGGCACACAAGCAACTCTTCATCCTCATCTGCCTAGCCTTTTCTTGTAAAAAACCTCAACATAATTGTTTATGTTGAGATCAGCTTAGAGTCTAACCGGATGCAGTTGAATACCAGTATTTTACATGGAGCAACTGCCTAACTAACCACCACAACTCGAATTATTTCGATTTTAAAGGATTATGATTTTAATACAAAAATTACGTTTATAACTCTATAATGCAATAGCTGTGGGAATAAATCTAAAAAAAACTTGAACAATTGTGTGAGGAGGTAAATATATCAACTCTGAAGACGTCTCGTCTCATTTAATGAACCATAATTGAGATAAATGGTCCTTTAACAAAGTAGGTGAGTACTTGAGCCTTGGATCAATTAGTAGTTGGAAACCCTTTCAACAGTGTGAGCCGGAATTAAATTATACAGAAACATACTTCGTAGTTTAGAAGACCCTAACTTGAATAAGCTATAGGTAAGTGAATGTTTTGTCTAAACAAGTTTCGGAATTTTCCAACAATTTTTAGGACTTAACCGGAGCCCAATACATGACAATAGTAAACTTGTAAACAATTCAATTCCAATTTCATAAATACAGAGTCAAATTAAATTTGCTAACGAAACTCCGCAGACGTGATCGAACAGGACAAAATATTTTTTTTTTTTTTGGGGTCAGTGCCCTCTGGTAGTATTGTTACTTGAAGGGGGTCAGTTGATAACATCTGTATTATCGTGTTGAGATATCAATACCCATCACGTGTGTGGAGTTTACACAAAAAAATACTGATTTTAAACTGATATTTGAAAGCTAATTTAATTTAACCCTGTACCTAAACAAGATCAAAGACATAATCATTATTAACGCCCTGTAGAAATATATACCGTTATCCTAACCTCCCCTTAAATAATAATAATAGGTTGTACTTACCTAAACACTCATAAACCACGACGAATTAAGGCAATTCATTTAATTGACTTGCGAGGTTAAAAGACTTATCCTGGATAATCCACTTGTGTGTCTGATCTATCTGATCCTGTTCACATCAGTAATTTAAGTAATCTACATACTGCACGTCGAGTTAAAACCTCTTCGAATGATCATCTGCTAGCACAATTTAATACCTATAACCATTGCAAAAAAGTGGCAAAACCTGGGATCTCGACGAAACGGAGGCAGCGTGTAAATGTGGCGCTATGTCGCAACTATGCTCCACATACTGTCCTACTCTCTGTGTCCCAAAACTTGCAGTCAAAGTGACCTCTGCGTTGCCACCGACGACGCCGTGGAAGTGGCGAAGTTTTGGACCACAAGATTTGAGAAAAGTCGTACCAGCGACACGAAGAAGACAATTATTACTAGTTTAATGCTATGTTATTGCAATAAACAATCACTCTCTGCAAAATAATTGACAATCAATATATTAATCCGTTTGGCAAATTCTTACCTTACAGCATCCCTACAGTTAGAAAATGTGGAGTTTCCTTCACTCTTAGAACCCAGTTTAAACACACTCTTCATAGCCTTAAGCCTGTACAGTTAAACGTTCGTTAAAATAAACCAGGAGTACGTAATTATGCAGGCTTTTAGCTTAGGGAATAAATATAATATGGGAGTTGGCACCAGCCTACCCACATTTATCCTAATAACATACTACCGTAAATGGCGTGTAATGGCTGCCTATTTATTTAGCTCGGGTTTGACTGGTACAGTTTGGGGACAAAATATTTTGTTTTAGATGGCAGATCACTTTAAACCAAAATAATATAAGATGGGAAGGAATACCAAAGAAACCATGGATGGACTGTGCGAAAGATGATATTGCTGATGACGACTATTAGACAAGTATGGAAGAAAAAGAGTATGTTGCACCAACCCCAAATAAATTGGGTTAAGGCACGAAAATAATGATGGCAGATCACTTTAAACTGCATAAAAAAAAACAAGAAACCTTTGGAAACAACATCAAGTTTTCCGACGAGACAAATTTTGAAATCCACCAGTCATGCTTGACTTGTCTTGTGTTAAAACAAATGACTGTCTGAAGACCCACCACACTCAAACACCAAAAGCGAGGATCGGAAGAGATTTTCAATATAAATCCAAACTGAAGACGAAAACAAAAGCGGACTGCGCTTTGATGGTATAATATAAACAGAAGAAAGGAAGAATGAATTTACAAATCTTTTAAATAAAATTAATATAGGTAAAGCAAAACAGCAAATCCTCTTATCTGAAGCTTATAATTTTAACTGAATTTAAACTGTGAATTGAGAGATATTGAAAAATAACAGCCAACATTTTAACCGAAAAATGAACTCAAAAATTCAAACTCAAAAAAAAAAATTCGCCCCAAAATAATACCGAACCAGCCTGTCCCTTGCTGTCCTCTTCCAGCGACGCCCTAAGCTGAGGTCCGAACCCCGTGGGGGGGTGCCCTTAGCGCTGTCGCTTAGTTTTTAAGTTTATTGTTTGCCCTGGCTGGAGGCCTTAATCAAGGCATCCACAGGAAAGTCCGGTTAAGCAGTAGCCATCCTCATACAAGATGAACTGCGAGATGCCATAGTTAAAAAAAAAAAGGTGGCTTAGTGGCATCGGCCCCGACTTACGAGTTATAAGGTCGTGAGTTCGAACCCGAGCATGCGCTTTACTTTGCGTATTTATGTTATCACCACTGCTCTCAAAAGGAAAACATCGTGAGGACCGAAAATTCGAAGACATGTGACATCCACCAACCTGCACTGGGCCCGCGTGGTGGATTACGGCCCACTCCCTCTCACAGAAAGGAGGCCAGTGTCCCAGTAGTGGGAACATTATTGGCTGGTTATGTTTTTAAAGGAAATTGAAAAACAGAGGTAAGCAACATTGCTAATTAAGTTTAAGTGCGAACGTTAGCGTATAGTGTAGAAATAAAGAATTATTATGTTTATTGCAACATAATATATATCAAGGAATTATGTTGAACTAACTGTGCTTGTTTCTGCTGCTTGTAATTTTTTTTTTTTTTGGTTTGAAAGGTACCTAATCTTTTTAGCATGTTGATGGCAAAAATAAATATTAATAAGTAAATATCGTTTTTTTTTTTATTTGTTTGCCCCAAAATTCATCAACGCGGATACCGTTTGCTGACGCAGCCTTTAGGTCCTCACGTATGCAGGTGACACGGCATGGGGTTCAATATGGGAGGTGAGCCATTGTCCTAATCTATACCTATGATTATGTCGTCCACCTCGTAATTGTACCCAAAGACCAATAATTACCATCTGATAAAAAACCTATAGTATTGTTAGTTTAACCAGCTTTTCCTAAATAGAAAGTACCCTAGTCCTATTGCTGTAGAAATCATCGCAAGCAATTTGGAAATGAGGCACGAACGGCCAGCACGAACGGTGGAGGACAGGGTGTTGTGGCAAAGCCTGGGAAAGGCCTATGTCCAGCAGTGGCCTGCAATGAATTGCATTGATGAATTTGGAAATGTAGTTCACATTCGCATTTATGATGATAATTGGAATCATAATCATCATCATCATCCTTTTCCCAACTATGTTGGGGTCGGCTTCCCGTCTAACCAGATGCAGCTGAATACCAGTATTTTAAATGGAGCGACTGCCTATCTGACCTCCACAACCCAGTTACTGGGTAATACGATACCCCTTGGTAAGACTGGTTGTCAGACTTTCGGGCTTCTGACTACCCGTAACGACTGTCAAAGATCCACGAATGACAGCCGGGACCAACGGCTTAACGTGCTTTCCGAGGCACGGAGGGGTCTCGGTATGTAATGACCCATCCACAGACCAACCAATTGGAATCATAATGTAAGTTGGAAAATAAATAAATAAAATTAATACAAAATAAATAAATTATTCATCATCATCACTTGTTGCCTTGTTCTACCCACTGCTGAGTATAGGCCTCCTGACATAATATTAATTATTATCTATACAAATAAAAAAAAACATGTGAGGTCGGGGGGACTCCCAGCAGGAACGAAATTCAAAATGAAAATTCAAGATGGCGGCTGCGAAATCTGCTCAATCGGCGAATCGGTTTCAGAGCCCTCGAAACCATAAAAATGACATCCGTGACGAAAAAATTTAATTTTTGCAGCTGCCATCTTTGATTTGCATTTTGAGCTCATTATCGGCTTCAGCACCCTCGGAAACCATGAAAACTATCTCTCTCTCTCTGATTTTACTAGGTATACATATGTAATAAAAGTCGCTTGGAGGTGACATAACGCTTTTTCGTTACGTGACGATTTCTTCAAGTTTACTCCTACCGCAAGCTCCGTTAAAGAACTTCGTTTCAAGAATTGAAGTGTGTTTTTGTAATGTCAAAATAATAGCTTTTTACTAGGTAAATGCATATGAAAGTATATTCGGTACTGGTAACACAAAACAATTATTTCAAACATTTCTGTATGACTGTTTGTGCCGGCTAATCTCCGAAACGGATAGGCCATTTTTGACGAGACTTTCACTGGCAGATAGCTAATGTTTTAACTTTATAAGTAGTCACTTAATACTTTTGTCCCGGTAGCAGGTGGGCGAAGCTGCGAGCAGAAGCTAGTCTTTCATAAAATAAGCCTTCAGAAACTTTCAGTCATAAATTCTAAAGACCTTGTCATTCTGGAAGAGTATTTTGGTAGGAGATGCCATGACCTAGTCGCCTCTGAATTTCTGGAAAACAACCTTGAGGTCTCCTAAAATAGCACTGACGGGAAGTTGTGACGGATGGTATGATTTGATATCCAATAAAGGCCAATTTGTCAATTTCAGTGATTTATCTTTGAATGTCATGAAAAACGAGACCTAGGAATCGAATGTCGATAATATCTCGCAAAACAAAAGTTTTTTATGAAGGCTGTTGACGTGACTAATCTACGAGTATAAACTTATAGGTACTTATATAATAATGCTGAAGAATTTGTTTGTTTGAACGCGCAAATCTCTAGAACTACCAGACGGATTAGAAAATTCTTTTTGAATTTGATGGCCCAATTCTTAAGAAAGGTAATAGGCTATTTAACATCACGCTAGGACTATAGGGAGCCGGGCAAAACCGCGGGTACAGTACAACTAGTTAGTATATTATAAAGTTTTTCGATCCTTACTACAGATTTTTTCGTTTTTTTATTTTAATAAATACAATCGCAACTACGAATCGTATGAAACCTTTTTATTGTTGGCTCATGACAATTTTCTTAAAATAGATAACCCGAAAAAAAAAACACTTCTTAAAATACTGTTGCGCTAAACGCGCTAACGATTCGGACTCGTAAAAAAGATTAACCAGAAACAACCTTCATATTATTATGCTAATCTACATAGTTTTCATTCCTAACCCTTCTGATTCCATCTTGCTGTAATTAAGACCGCAGCATCCGCGCCGATACTACCTAATTAGCTGATCAATTTTGACTAGGCCAAGTTGTTGTGTGAATAACTTGAGATTGGATATCAGCCCACACCTGTTTATCAGGCTTATTTATTAAAGTTCGAGGAAACCTTACATGTGGTAGTAATCTATAGGTACATCTTAACAAAAAAATAAAATTAAAGTTTCTGTTTGTAATGTCAAAATAACAGCTTTTACTTTACAATATATATGGTATTTATAACAACTTGTTTTTATTTTTGTCTGTCAGGTCTGTTTATTTGTTCCAGTTAATCTCCGAAATGGCTGGACCGATTTTGATGAAAATTGGTATGAGGATACTTAGAAACCTGGAGATGGTTATAGGCTATAATTATAAACTTTTTACGCGGTCGGAGGCTAGTTAATTATAATAAAATTATGGGAAGTTTTACATTTTGGCAGTTATTTTTGTAGGTAAGTGACCGGTCCAGAGTAATGCAGGGGTATTTCGGGTGAACACTATGAGTGATTGGTATAAGATCATGAACATCTCATAGCAGGGCCAGGGGGCCATGAGATGTTCATGATCTTATGACTGCGAAGTACCATTTATAAATAGGTTTTATTGTGCTGATCGTATAATAGCAAACCTACAATTATTTTTGCAACTGAAAAAAAAATTGCGGCATGTGTTTTCATTTCAAACGGCCTGGTACCTACCTATTGAATATTGCAGAAGATTTTTTTGCTACAGCTGTCTATAAAAAATTAAATAAAACTTAATGTGTCTGAAAGTCTAATTCGATTTCCTAACGAAAACCAGTCACTAAATTAAATATTGATTAAATCTTCTTAAAAAATAATTAATATTGCTAAAACTAGACTAATTACTGTGTAGTAGGTTCATAATACCCATCCTATTCTCCAAATGACCCTAAAACCGACTAGTCGAGACATTTCCCTCATTGAGAAAGTTAATACAACGTTGGTATTTTAAAAAAGGTTGCTACAATGTCCCTTTCGGGCCATTCCGAGATTAGGGTTGGCCCAATAATTACTTACACTTGCTAAAATTCAATTAAGTAATGTTTAATTTTTTTGTGGCATTTTCTAGGACTCTCGTGTTCGTGAGGGGCTCGTGGCTAAATAATAACAAAATCACGGGTCGATCGAAGGTTGGATATGTTTGTGGATATGACCACCCATTACATATCGATACCCCTCCGTGCCTAGAAAAGTACGTTTAGCCGTTGGTCCCGGCTGTAATTCGAAGATCTTTGACAGACGTTACGGGTAGTCAGAAGCCCATCAGTCTTAGCAAGGGGTATCGTGTTACCCAGGAACTGGGTTGTGGAGGTCAGATAGGTAGTCGCTCCATGTAAAATACTGGTATTCAGATGCATCCGGTTTGACTGGAAACCGAACACAATTTGGGAAAAGGCTAGGCAGATTTTTATTATTATTCTAGAAACATCAAGTGATCTCTAGTGCTATTAAAAGGGTAATAAGAAACATGTGCGCCATTACTTACAGTCACTTATAGTTTATTAGAACATTAACTTGAATTATAGGATTTTATATTTACTGAGCATTTGTATAATAATATAAATTATTTCCGACTGCCCTTGTTTATTCCAGGATCAAGTTGCCCTGAAGCCTGATTTACATACGATGCGATGTCATTGCCTGTGGCATACTATAAGTTGAAACAGCAATAACTGTTGCACCGTCTAAGCAGTGTTTAGAATAAGCAAGACATTTGTTGCTTCAATTTTAATGAATGCCACAGACAAGAAACTTGCATCAAGTAAAGAGGCTTTATGTACTGTAGAGGCTGTAACCAGAAGGCCAACTCTCGTAGTTAAAAACGTTCAAAATCTAAGTTATCGCAATCTGATCTCAGCGACAATGTCAAAGACTTGTCTAAAATGTAAGGAAATTAGAGGTATGTTTGATAGATTGAGAAAGACTGAGATCAGAGGGGCTATTCTGGTAATTTTAAGAACGTTCACAGTCTGATCTCAGTCTCAATCTGTCAAAAATACCTCAAATTTCAGTATATTTTGACATGTTTTTGACATTTGTTTGTCGCTGAAATGAGACTGCGACTAGATTTTTATCGTTTTAAATTACGAGAATTGGCCTACAGACTGTGAACGTTCTTAAAATTGAGTATTGAATTAAAATTGATTCGAGAATTGCCCTCTGGTTGTAAGCATGCAACCTCCACGAGTCCGTTATATGTAGATGGCACAATTACGAGACAAACATTGATTTGTATTTAGAATGGAAGAGAAAACAAAAGAAGTCAGTTAGCTGACAAGCGATGTCATGAATATATAATATACAAAATGTAATAAACGAAAAACAAGAACGAAACGTAATAATCATTCATTATGTGAGCTCCAATTTCCTACTGTACCTACATAATTAAAGCACACATCGATATCTTTGGCCGAGATCTGTAAACAGTACTTAGCGCATGCTTTAACTTAAACGTGTTTCCGTGTCTATCTTTTACTTTGTAGTTTGACTGGAAAACGCTTAGCCAAATTTCGAGATAAGTTTAGTAACGGTTCTAGATCTCGACTTGGTTTCCCAGAAAAGCGGTTTCGTCATATTATTATAACGGCTGTCATGAAAATCTGTCATTTTCACCAGTATTTGACAGCAAGGTGAAAAATCGCTCTTACCATGCGGTTAAGTTTTCTCATATTCTCTTTTAATTTAAGCCAAATTAAGTGTAATCGCAACTATTTTGTTAATAATATTTAGCTTTCACTTATTTCCTACTTAAAATACTATTAAATTATAAGTGGTGAATTTTCATTTTTATTTCACTACAAAATGGCGTCCCCGTCAAATAAAGAGCGTTTTTAGTATCTTGCTGTCAAATATTGGTGAAACGCCGTTTGACAGCCGTTATTGAATGTCCGTTCACCGCTTTCTTAGGAAACCAGAACTGTAAAGGTGGACTTCTTACGTAAAGGTATCTTTAATACTCACTGAATATTCTCATTTACGTGTTTATACAATGTTTATCATTTACGTGTTTATACAACGCGAAAAGACTCGTACGAAAATATTTCAAGCGGAATCAAAAACAATTTTAATTTGTTCACCTAACTATGAACGAGAGCTAAAACGTTGAATTTTAATAAATAAAAAAATTGAATCGAAAATTGATCGTTGAATTTTTCATTGGAAATATTACTGGGTGGCTTTTAGAACTATTGTAACGCTTACGTTACAATAGTTGATTTTTTAACCGGCCAAATCGACACATTCATTACGTCCTTTAAATTTATTTTTGCAGACTGAGACTCGTTTAGCCAAGTATACCTCAAACGGCGAAAGTATTCCAATCTTATTGAGAGTTATGTGTTTGAGCCGCTTGGGGTTGAAACACTAAAGCCATGGGGTCCCGGTGCCCACTTAGTATTTCGATACGTCGCCAAGCGGTTGGTCGAGGGCTGGCCTATTTTTGGCCAAAGAATCAGCATCGCTATACGAGTACTACGTGGCAGTGTTGCCAGCCTTTTAGGCACTTTTAGGCACTTTTCCTGTTGACAGCGATGCGGAAGAATTTTTTGATGGCCTATGATTCTTTTCCCTCATTTTTATATACTTACACATGTACCTACATATTTTTAAAATTATTTTTAGTCTGTTATCTTATATAATATACTAGCTTATGCCCGCGACTTCGTCCGCGTGAAATTGTTTGTTCTCCCGACCCACCCCGTCGCATCGCATCGCCTGCCCTCCAATCACTTTGTTTTCGCTCAGCGTTCTTTCTGACTTTTTACCTTTTTGCCCGTTTTTAAAGGCCATAGCGTGACATTATCTCCTATAGAATCCTCATCAAATGCAAAAAATATTCTTCAAATCCGACCGGTAGTTCCAGAGAGCACGTTCAAACAAACAAACTCTTCAGCTTTATTATTAGTATAGATTATGTAAATATATGTATATATATAAATGTAGTAAGTATGGCAGAATAACCCAGATGACATAATTGAAAGTAAATTTACACCCCTAAATAATTATTAACGAAGGTCGCAATTACAAACATAACTCTGAAGTGTAGCCTAGACATTCAGGTTTGGCCCAATCAGGTTTAAGAAACTGGCTGCGTAGAGGCGCTAACGATATAATTAGTCACACGCATGCCTGTTCATAAGCAGATATCTTAGCAAATCTGACTATGGACACGAAGCTTGAAGTCCCATAAAACTTTTAAAAAATTCGAATATTCTTAGGTCGTTCAAAGAAAAGGGGTCGGAACGAAGGTGAAGGTATATCAAAAAACTCTTAACACAGTTGAATTAATTCAATTTTATAAGTAACGACTCAGAATACTGAGACTTTTTATCGAAACTAGGACGTATATAGTTTTATAGCAACTTCACGTATGACGGAGTAAGGTTCATCACGACAATAATACGCAGGTATACGCTGGTGCAGGGACGACAATAATTTCATACAACATTTAACATAGCCAGCAAAGGAAACAAAGCTTGCCTACCACGAATGTTCTTGAAAAGACAGCCAAGCCACAAAAAGCCGTGTACCGGAAAACGTTTAGCCACGCAAGTCTCAACCCTTCCTAACGACTGTGGAAAGTATTGCCACAGAATAGATACGCACAGAGGCAACAAACGAGATCATGCACGGGCACATATACACACGGGCACACGTACTTAAGTTGAGGTCAAACTACGTATGTCTACTCTTGACTCTTATTTTACAACTAGCGTTTGCCAGCAGTTTCGCCCGTATGGATGTCGGAAATTATCCCACGGGAAAGTACTACCGGAATAAAAAGTAGCCTATGTGTTAATCAAGGTCATAAACTATTTGCATGCTAAATTTCATCCCAATCCATTCAGCCATTCATGCGTGAATGAGTAACAAACATCAACAACAACATCTAAATATACAAACTTTCACATTTATAAAAATAATATTCGTAGGATTATATTATTTTGATTTTCTTTTCCTATACTTGATGTGGAATTAAGAGTATTATATCTTATCTATGTCATGACAAACAGATGCCAACCGCAAATGGACTTGCAAACGCTATAAGACGCATGTTTATGTGTGCGCTCGTTTTCGGTCGCTGTATGTAGCTGACCTTCTGTACCTGTAATATATTCTGTGTCCCTTTTCTAACGACTGTAGTAAGTATAACTGCACTACGCGTCTACGCTTACTCCCCGGAGATGCTCGTAAACGGGTTTCCTATGGGAAATGCTGTTAGTTTAATATCGAAAGAGATAAGGTGTGCAGCTATAAAGTTTGTACTTATTTGTTTTCGATATTGAAATATAAAGGAAAGTCTTTAGAGATTATTGGACATTATGGCATTTTTTTTATTTTTCAGTGATTGTTATAGAGTGCATAGCAAAGGTACGCCAATTGTGTAACTTTGCCTATGAGAAGGAAAACAACATTTAATCCCAAAGAATCTATAGACGCTAACTATAGGTATTATAAATTAACAAAAAGCGAAAGGTCATAAAATACATTTATCTATCCATGCGATAGTGTTAATATTAGAGCAGATAACAACTTATAACATAGGCAACCTAACAAGACCGTTATCAGTAGAAAAACATGAATGCAATAAAAAGGTGTTATTTAATAAATAAAACTGGCATAAAATACGTAGGTACCTACATTCACTTTTATAGTACATACTAATTCCATGCATTCGCCACATTAAGGAGTGTCAAAGAAAAAAAAAGTTGTGAAAAAGAAGGAGTCGCGCATAAAAGCAGGTTGGTAACCTACGCGATCTGCCTGGCTCCTAGGGAATGTGAAATGTTTTTTTTTTTATTCGAGTTCATATGCCTTTTGCGTAGGGTATTATAATATGGCACGTATAGTACGATCTTAGCGTGTTGTGGTGGTAGTACTTAGGTACTTTTAATGTGCGAGTATAATCAGTGCAAAAATTAAGAGTGTCCAGTGTCCATAGAGTTTCTTTCCCGTTCTTCTCCATAGGTACTACTCCGCTTAGGAATGGGCAACTAACTTCATATTTCTGACTGACCGACTCCTTGACAATTCAAAAGTGTCAAAAGTGCCTGTAGGTAAATGGTTTAATTTAAATTAAGTTTGAGTTGAAGTTTGATTTTTAATACATCTCGAACCCTTTAGTACTTTTGAAAAAATATATTTTTCTACGAAACCGGTTGCATTTTTAACTTGCGTTCAAGAAAATAAAATAAAATGTACAAAAAAATGGAGTTAAAAGAGCAGAACACTTTAGAAAATCAATATTTATGAAACACTTAGCTTTGTACACAATACATCCTTCACATACTAAAACAGTAGGTACAGGCAGCCTCAAAAAGAATACATCGACAAGAATTTATTTGATCGTGTACAATTTGTGTGCTGACATATACTGCCTCAATGTAAAGCTACAATTAAGCACCCACTGTGTAATGTTTTGTGGCTACATTTGATACAATATTATGGAACAGATTCTAGACAAGCAAATTTATTCGTGGCCATGTATACATTTATGTATAAATGTTATACTTTAACATAAAATTTGCTAAAGTAAATTATTATTAGACAAAATATTCATACACTCATCTCACAGAACTCCAGATGATGATCAAAAGGAAAAATCCCGAAATTAAAATGTTCAAAATCTTGTCGCAATCTCATCTCAGCGACAATCAATGTCAAAAACCTGTCTTATATGTAGGAAAATTACAGGAATTTTTGACAGATGGAGATTCATAAAAACACGGGAATTGCCTCTTAAGTTTAGCGTCCAAGTGAGTTGAGCGTTGAGCCCGTTACTTATGTTTGAGGCTAACTGTACTAAAACACACCAACACACGTTATTTATAAACGAGGTGAACGCCCGACAGCTTACACAATAAGTATTAAATTTTATATCATGACTTAGACAACGAACAAGACAAAATAACCGTACATGGCGTTTTTTTAGAGATCCGTACCCAAAGGGTGCCAATGGTATTATATTACTTGGCTCCGCTGTCCGTCCGTCCGTCATAGAGTTGTATCTTTTGAACTGTATTAGGTAGACACTTGAAGTGTTCACAGAGTGTTTATGGCCTCAATAACAACGAGAAATTTTAAATAAAATAAAGTAAAAATTTAAGGAACTTTAGCAAAACGATGTTTCTTGTTTGTATGAGGACCCTCATACAAGAAACATCGTTTTGCTAAAGTTAAAAAAGATATATGCAGAGTTAGATATCGTATGGAAGTATGAAACCCTTCCTGTGCGAATCCAACTCGAACCTAGCCGCTTTTTTACAAAAACCTAACTGGTTTAATGTAAAAAAGCGCTGTTTCCGTAAGAGCGAACAGCAACAACGTGTCCTGTCGGTCGACAGTTCGAGAATTCTTTCGGAGAACATAAATCTATTATTTAGATGGGAACGAAATCTAACTTTAGCTAGCTTTTATGAGTCTCACTGTTCTGAGTATTTCTGAGAGAGACTTTGCTTTGTTAACATGTAGGTCACAAGAAATGTTAATCTAGTTTAGAAGTTAGTTTTATTTAGTTCAGCTCCTTTGTATTCTGCGCCATCAATGAATGAAGTACCTACATAAAAATCTGACAACTCAGTCTACCAAGGGGTACCGTATTACCCAGTAACTGGGTTGTGGAGGTCAGATAGGTAGTCGCTCCAAATAAAATACTGGTATTCAGCTGCATCCGATTAGACTGAAAGCCGACCCCAACATAGTTGCGAAAAGGCTAGGCAGATGATGAGGCAGTCTTCGTTTTTGGTTTTGAGACAAGCTGTATGAGAACAGCTTAGGATATTGTCAATGCTCGTCGTCGAAGGAGTGGTAAACTGCCAACGCGGTCACCTAGTGACCGCGAACAATAGATTTTCTATTGTGTCTGGTGCCTGGCAGTCAACGTGTCAACACATTATTGTTTTCCAATATCCACGCGAACGAAGTCGCGGGAACAGCTAGTTTTGAATAAAAATGGCAATATATTAACGAATATTATTAGAGTACTAACTTTTTATTATTTGTTTTGGTCTGGCGTAGGAGGTCAGAAAAAAATAGCCGACATAAAGAAAACGGAACGTCACACGTTTATATTGAGATTTCTGTATCCATAACTTCACAGAAAACATGAACGCGGAAAACTCTCATAATTACAAAATAATGTAAGTGTAATTACTTTGGATATCATACCTTCTAAGAACACACGCGATTCCTCTGACGACATTACAAAAACCAGCCCCCTAATTGCGTAAACACTATTTATCTCAATTTGATGAAATTTTGAGTATATTGCTAATTCATTGCTTCATATGTTCGAACAATTGCCTGCTCAACAACATAAATGACGCAATGAATGTTGCTGAACTATCAAAATGAAAGGTATTCCTACCGCTAGTGTGTCTTCGTTGTTCAGAGTACACAAGCTTACGACCCTACGATAGTACACGAATACACCGCTTTATCGGACCCGATCTTAAAGATCGAAGGATCCGTCAATGACCTTTCGTCGCCAAGTCCATCCGGCTTTCGGCCTCCACCGCATTTATACCAACATAAGGATAATTTACTCGCTCATTGCTCGATAACGAACGAGCTGTTTCCGCAAACGTTGTCAGTGATCGCAATTCACTGCGGTATGTAGGACCGGAGCTTGTTTGCCTTTCAACGTTTCAATACCCTTTTGTACCCAACAAAAAGATCAAAGTAAAGTTTTCTCGTATAAGTATCCCTTTCTTTTTTCAAATGCAACTTTAGTTAACTATCTAGGTACATAAAATCACCCTAACTAATAAACGTTGTATGGCGTCTGTATAGTTACACAACGCTTTGTCTTCTTCTTTCGAAAGTCAAATTACTAACGACTGAAAGAGAGGAATCGGTGTAACTATTCATCTGATATAATAGATACGTTTATTAGTAAGGGGAATATAAACTGTATCTATATATTCTATCTATACCTATACTAATAAAAAATCTGAAGAGTTTGTTTGTTTAAACGCGCTCATCTCTGGAACTCCTCCGAAATGAAAAATTTTTTTTTGCATTTGATAGCCCAATTCAATGGAAGGCTACAAATTAATTAACATCACGCTATCACCCTTAGGAGCCGTGCAAAATGAAAAAAAAAAAACAGAAAAACGCTAAGCGGAAACGAAGACATAGGCTCGGGCAGGCTATGCGATGCGAGGGGGTGGGTCGGAGGAAGAAATTCTACGCAGACGAAGCCTCGGGTTAGTATGTAATAAAAACAGAAGCAGTATCTCATCAAAATTATTTAACATTAATTGCAGCAAGTGCTTACATTCAGTATCAAAACCAGTCCATTTTAATATTTTGTGTCGGTTCTTTGCTCAAACGAAATAACATTGCGTAGTAAAAACGTGGCAATAACAAGAGGAACATCGGTTGCTACTGGTCGTAACGAGGGACGAGCCTCGCCAAATTGGCAGGGAAGGTGAACACAGGGGTGCGATACATCTGGAAGTGCCACGTCATTGGCGGAAATTTGATGCGACGCCTTATGAAAGTCAACGTTAGGTAGGGCTTAAAACTGTGCGGAGCAGTTTTAATAACAACATGATAAAAAGAAAGTAATTATAACAAAATAAGAAAAATACTTAGAATTTTTCAATTAGGCGTCATAGAACCCTAAAACCTATCTTATGCGTCTAAAACTTTAACAAAATATAAAATAACATTAGCGTACTTGTTACATCGTAAGCCTACAAACTTGAAAGTGTAGCCGTAAAAGGAGAATCCCTGCCAGCCAAGTTTAGCCAAGTTTAACTAAACACAATCTTACTGATTTTCTTGTGCAAGCAACCGCCACAGGGACCTGACCAGACAAATGATTTTAATATGAGTTCCGAATACCAGAGCTCTGAAATAATAAACTAGCGGCTACATCGGTTTCACGCCAGAATTCGGGCTGTGGCTGAATATTTGCGGGCTCCGATTTAAATTCCAGCTCTATCGTAATTTTCTGCTCGTCAGTGTAAAACCACTATTCCCCGGGTTAATATCGGAACTCTGATTTTGGTCGCTCGCTGTCACATCTAGCGTAATGTGAACCTCTTTTGGCTACACATATTTTTGAATACTTCAATTTCAAAATAGCGAGTTGATTCAACATCAAAAGCCTTCCTTTATTTTTCAAGCGAGTTTAAAGCGAGTTACAGACTCACAGAAATACCTCGGCGTTCGCCCGGGCATTTCCAGTAAGTCGGAGTAATGCGCAGTGCACACAAACACGCCTAGTGGGCAAAATCAATCCACGTCGGGCCCGGAGGCGAGGCCACTAAGTGCCTTAATACCCGCTGCCCAACCTCACAACCTTCGAACACAGAAACATGGAAATTGGTTCACATTCTCAGAATAACAACCGAAAATCGACGATTACATGCCAGTTCGTGTCCATTTCGTGAAACAAAAGGGATGGTTTTTTTAAGTTCGGATCAGTCAAAGCCGTGCTTTAGTTTAAAGCTTTAACGTTTTTACCAGAAAACCATTAATTGCGACATTGCTTTCTAGTTCGAACGAGTTTTTCTGGAATTGTGTGTAGGAGAAAACAAAATGCATGAATATGGTTAACAAAATCAGTTCCAAGTACCTATCTAGGACGAATAACGTGGTGCTTATTCTTGTGTTTTTGGCAACTTTAACAAGTGCAAGACGAATAAAATCTTTTTTATCATATTTTCGGCAATTGGTGATAGAAGCTTGTTTGAACTGGATGAGGACCGAGTTTTCTGATATAACTTAGATGAGATCTACCATTGGCAATGCAATAGATTCAACTGGTGAAGATTAATAACAATGTAATAATAAGATCGTCGAATTATCATCTTTTAAACGACTGCTGCTCAACAGCTGCTCTCATAATGGAGAAAAAATACATCGTGAGGAAACCGGCATGTCCTAGAAACAAAAATTCGAAGACATGTGACATCTACCAACCCGCACTGGGCCTGCGTGGGAACATTATAGGCTGATTAGGCTAGCTATCAAAAGAACCGTAGAAGATCTCCAACAACGAGGTCAGTCTTCCAACCTCAGGTATACTTTCAAATCAATATGTTCATGCTCATCTACCCTAATGGAGTGCACTGAATTCCACGCGGTATCAACACTAACCGAATTGGCAGAAGTCCAAGCCACGTGCACCGCTTGAGTCTAAATAAATAACTATAGCACAGCTGATATGATACCTTAGTTCTTGGATGCAATATCGGTCGTATCGGCCAATACCTTCCCGTGAGGGAGGGAAAAAACGAATTTCAATAATATAATTATTCCGGGTGGAACCATCGCGGTCAACTATGTTTTTCATGAAAATTAATGGAGAAAATGGTGGCTACCTTTTTGCTCAGAAAATAAAATATTGGGAAAGTTCTTCATGGTAATCCTCGGTTTCTGAGAGCCATATTAATATTCTAGAATTTCCAGTGAACAGTTGTGATTGGTTAAGAAAAAACAATTACATTTAATATATTATTATAAGCTTTCAGAAATCGGATGTAGCAGCCATTAAAATTCTTTTTATATTTTCCGAAAGGTATGTTAGGATAATAGCTGATCGAGAATTATCAAAGAAGACATGCTGCAAAAATCTCACCTCCATCTGATGCTGATGATTGACACAACTGCGTGAATTGACAGCTCACTTCACCTAATCTGCATTTGCGATTTCATCATCTGCCTAGCCTTTTCCCAACTATGTTGGGGTCGGCTTCCAGTCTAACCGGATGCAGCTGAATACCAGTATTTTACATGGAGTGACTGCCTGTCTGACCTCCACAACCCAGTTACTGGGTAATACGATACCCCTTTTTTTTTTTTTAGGATGGAAAATCATCCAATGACTCCTCCCGCTCTGGGTGGAGCGGAAGGGAGTGTCAGTCTCTTACTGACTAAAACCCATCCGTGTTCCTTCCTTAGCCCTTTATGTTCAGGGGTAGCGGTAACCCTTTCGGACAATCGCGCTGCCCCGGCAGGCTTCGGCCCTAACGGGCCCCTCCTTTGATGCTGATATCTCTTTGAGGCGCGCGTGGAACACATACGCGCCGTCCGGCACGGGCCTGGTCCTGATCGGACGTCGAGCTACCCATTACTCGCCGTCCGCAGGCCCGCGCCTACGGTGGCCGTTAGTCGTCACGCGGCTCCCGACGCCCGGGGCGTCTACCGCGGCGGCTGGGACGGGCGGCCCTCTCGGCTCTCTCCCTCGCCCATCCCGAATACGATACCCCTTGGTAAGACTGGTTGTCAGACTTTCGGGCTTCTGACTACCCGTAACGACTATCAAAGATCATACGAATTGCAGCCGGGACCAACGGCTTAACGTGCTTTCCGAGGCACGGAGGGATCTCGGTATGTAATGATGGTCACCCATCGACAGACCAACCGCGGCAAGCGTGGCTTAACCTGACCGATCGACCTGTGCGGCTGTTATTATTTAGCCACGGGCCCCCTGCATTTGCTATTTATTTGCCAAAAATGTATACAAATGTGAGTTTATGGAAAAATAACATTAATTCCTACACAGTAAAGTTCAGCTTACGAGTACCTACGCTACAACTTCAAACATTTTTATAACTTTTCCAATAGGCTAGTTACCCTGAAATCAACTTAATTACCATTAAAATATAGTTTATATTTGTTTAACTTGAAATAACATCGATTTGAAACATAAATTTGAATAGACTTTACATAAGTTATCATGGTGAGAGTTTTACAGAAAAGTTCGGGAGGGCAAGAGAACGACGACGAACTATTAATATGACATCGCTTTTCCAATAACTCTATACAAAATCCATGACACACATATTTACGTTCAAACGCATCCGATATCAAAACGTTTGAATTGGGAATATTTGCCAGAGCTGTCATCGGCCTCAATGGGACGCGAGTAGGCTTTTGTCGCGCAGCCTTTGTGCCAAAATGCTCGTATACAACCTGCGACACTATACTGACACTTTAGGCGGCAAATGATTTATTACCGAACAAAGATGTCATGTGTTCTATAACTCTTTGGCACGGATGTTGCCATAACTCAATATTGGGGGCCGTTTCATTTGGTTAATACTGTGTGTGATGTCAATCATGGTCTGCGTTGTAACAGGGATGGCAATTTTTTTTTTTTCAAATTGGTTTACAGCCTTATGAAAAGATTTTTTTGTTAAATATAATATTACAATAAGCCATGGTGCAAAATATGTCCCTACTCTCAAATATTTTAAGTCTCTCTCAAATATTCTCAAATATCTAAACTACACCTATTTTTTTCCTAATAATTACAAAACACACTACATTAAACCCATAAATCTAAATAACATGCCTATTACAACAGAATCAAGATTCAATTCAATCTAATCATTTCGTTAATTAAGAAAATAACATACATAACAAGAGCTAAAATTTTTTGTTTGTGAAGGAGTAGGTATTTTAACGATGGCGGTTTATTTATTATTTAATTAATCATACAGTAGCCTTGGGCCGTCTAAACTTAATTAATTATGGTATACATGATTTCTTAACATGATTAGGTTAGATGTAAAAGATTGTTTTATTAAATTGCAGTTAATTGCAGATCTCTTAGATAGATACATATTAAACGCCATAATATAGCTAATGTGCATGCTACCACGCAGTTCGCACGTGTTGATACATCGTGCATTTTAGATCTGAGGAAAAGTATGATTAACCAAAATTTTTTTAAAGCGAGTTTTGCAAAATAGAAAATTTTAAGTAATGGCATACGAAATTATTATCATGCGTACTTGCTATAGTATACCGGCCAATCCCGCATGCGACCAAATACGCATGACACTATAAACGACCTAAACAACGCAAAAGGACCAAACAAATACAGGTTTGTACACCTTTCCATCCTGTATGAATGGGAATTCAAAAATAAAATTATGACTATTTTTGAATGAGAAATGTGCTACGAGGTCACTTTCCGACATTAATTACATTACTACGGCGAAAATGCATCAGTTGAAACGTACAAAAACATATTTCCATTTTTTCACGTCGCAGTTTCGTTTAAAAGCAAAGGTAATATTGAGTATTCCTGTTAAAAAGGGAACAGCCAAGCCATATAAAACAGAAAAATAAACTTTAAACAATAAAGTCTGAAGTTAAAATAGGTTTTATTCTAATGGGTAATGTTTCTGTGAAAGCCAGTGAATGGGGTACTACCGTAGAGGAATAACTTACTTCATGTGAAGCGGTAATGAAAGGAAAACTTTCAATAGCCGATAGTTAAAACTACTTTCAGAATAAACACGTATCGAAATAACGTGTTCTGAGAATCTGAGAATGTTAACGTTTTTGCAGGAATTAGAAAACTTGACGGGTTGATTGAAGGATGAGCTGAAAAAGATGACAGGGACAGACTGGATGCGGAAGGCAGAGAAGTGTCTTAGCGTACATTAGGTGAGCTCTACGTCAAGCAGTGAACTGCTTTAATAGTGGATTGTTCGATCGAGAAAATTTAAAAAAACTTTAAACTGCCTTCTTATTTTTATCAAAACAATAAAAACACTGTGATTAAGTTTACTGGCTAAACTGCAGTTGAACGCAAATCTACCCAGATTATGTTTTGATTTGCAAAAGCTTTTGGCAAAAAAAAAATACCCCTCAAAACATTTTTAGGCACATAAATATTATGTACCTACAGTAAAAATATTGTGTAAATTTTTGAATAAAAGTTGAGTTTTACTAAATAATTAGCCAGTCCTGGTATATTTAATTCACTAACTAAACTAACTAATCTTTTCCTAATATATATCGTCCGGTAATAATATGATAATTATATCACTGCTAAATATTCATGACAGTCTCAGGTGTGGATTTTTTCTAAGTAGGTATTAGGTATGAATCATGAAACTATATTAAGAAACTTATAGGAACGGTAAAAAAATGCCGGTTTCTCTGACAAAAACTTAATAAACTAAACGATTGTGATATTTCGAGGCTAACCGTGAAATTATATTACAATGTTGATGCTAAATGGGGCGTTTAAAAACGATATCGCTTCAAGGCGCTTGCTTCTCCAGGAATTAATTGCCTTATAACTCTTTAAATGTATAGTCTACAAAATGATATGACTAGCAATTTAATTGCGTAAATTACGACCAAATAACACGCTGGGTCGGACCTCAAAATAGACCATAAAACTTGACGGGCTTGGTCAAAACATAAATAAATAGGTAGGTACTAAACAGTCGCGAAGTATTACAAAATCAAAATACATTAGTTTCAAAGTCAATAATAATCAGTGAAATGAACCGTTAAACGATCTCGATAATAAACGCTTCGTAAATAATATGATTTGATTTTGAACTCGAAGAAACATGACGTACAGACGACAATATTGATTCAGAATAATTTAGCGGAAAATCGGTTTAATGGTCAGGAAGAAAATGTTGCAAAATGTTTTGCGCTCCTGGAAAAATATTCGCGGTGACGGACTTTAATGGGTGCTGTTTCATCGAAACAATTTTTGTTTTAATCACCTATTTTTTATGGATCAAATGACCCCTCCCGCTCTGGGTGGAGCGGAAGGGAGTGTCAGACTCTTACTGACTAAAACCCATCCGTGTTCCTTCCTTAGCCCTTTATGTTCCGGGGTAGCGGTAACCCTTTCGGACAATCCCGCTGCCCCGGCAGGCTTCGGCCCTGACGGGCCCCTCCTTAATCAGTCTGCCTGTGTTTAACTTTCAACTTGTTCTTTTTTCATGAGATATTTTCTGAATTTGAACGTTGGAAATACCTAAAATATTTGAAAACTCTCGAAGATTTTTTGAAGAGACTACATCACGTCGCTCCATAGACACAACACATGAAACTTCTAGTAGCGGATTGTTATCGCGATTATACCCACATAATACCACTACAGTAAGTAGTTGTATTACATTTACCCACATTACGTCACGAATGCAAACAACTTTATTGAATAAATCTTGACCTTGATACTTGCAGAGCAGAATAAACAATGCACAGATTATGCAGAGTTCACACGATCGGATACAGTAGAAAAAAAAGAAGTGTTTTGAATACAGAACTTGATCTCTTAGCTCGTCCTTGCTTTTTTGCCACTAGCGTTATTACCGCATATTTTTGCTGCGATATTTAAATATGGAACAGTGTCAGTTATCCCTTTTTTTTGCGTACATCTCTTTGAAACTGGAATACTCTTTTTATTTGAAGGTTGTTGGCTCTTTTATCTACAAGTTAATTTTAGATTACCAAAAAGTTAAATTGCAGTCTACCAACATTAATCTTCTCCATTGGCATTGGCTTGAATCGCATGGGAGGAAGAATTAATATCGTACCTGCCTGCCTACTTAACTAATTATAAGTTTGTAGTAAGTGCAAATTATTTTTAAATCACTTCAATAAAAACAGGTGTTGGAAGCGCTCTAACTTTACCTTGGTTTATAATTATGCGACCAATTATAAACAGCTTTTTTTTAAATGACTTCTAAATATAGTTAGTACATCTACATCCTGCAAATTAATTTTGTTTATTTTATTTCCTTTACGAAATTGCTTACAAAAATCTAGGTTTAGGTAGAAGAACACGACTAAAATGGATTAAAACGCGACTTACGAGTTGTAGGTCGTAGGTTCGAACCGCTTTACTTTGTGTAAATGATTTCCTCACCCCTACTCTCAAAACGGTCAAGGAAAAAAAACCGGCATGTCCTAGAACCAAAAATTCGAAGACATCTGATATCTACCAACCCGCACTGGGCCCGCGTGGTGGTTTACAGCCTACTCTCTCTCACCGAGAGGAGGCCTGTGTCAAAGCCGTGGGAACATTATAGGCTGATTATGTATGTACCTATGTGTTTTGAGAAGCCCTTGGAGAGAGGCTTCTAAAATTTTTATTTGGACCTCGTTTCACGGCCCACTCTATTATACCTACCTAATTAATATGCATTACCTAGACACTCAAATGAAAAACAGACACATTTGAACTGAAGTTTACACGCAACTCTTTCCACTAGAGTCATTAACATCATCCAAACTGCTCAATTTCATTGAAACTACAACTATATATCCACACATATATATCCACACTTATATATCCACACATACGATATTGATTAGACGACCAAACCGCTCGCCAAGTGTAGTATTTATGACGCTACGTTCATAACTCCATTCATCATGTCTGATCGACACACTCCAGTAAAATTAAATTCCCTTGTGAAAATAGATCGAGCAATAATGACATAATAGTCTATGATTTAAAATATTTGACAATTAATAGTAATGGTAGTAATCATTATTTAATATTGTCTAAGGGGCCGAGTTGGCTTCGGCCACTGGAACGCCTTCCAAAGGTCCGGTATATGTGAAAGACAAAAAATAGTAATGTATTTCCAAAACATCAGTACACGTTACATCAATTAGGTTTCGACCCCTGAACTAGGACACCCTGTATGACAGGGGTCGTATTACCGTGCTAGAGTATGAAATATTGTACCTAATGATAGAGGTAAGCTACGGTTGCCGCGGTCGGTTCGCAGATGGGTGACCATTAATTACATATTGAAACCCCTAGTGCCTCGGAAAGCAAGTCATTTGTAGATATTTGACAGTCGTTATGGGTCTTCAGAAGTCCTAAAGTCTGACAACCGAAAGGCGTATCGTGTTACCCAGTAACTGCAATGGGTTGTGGAGGTCAGATAAGCAGACGTTCCATATAAAATACTGGTATTAAACTACATCTGGTTAGACTGGAAGCATACCCCAACATCGTTGGAAAAAGGCTAGGCTGATTGATAGAGTAAAAGCTTATTAAGAGACTGGTGGATTCTCCATTCATTCTTTAATCAGTGAATCAATTTTGTTAAACGGGTTGAACCATGTGCCATGGCCATCAGACGGCCACTACCTAAATAGTCTTAGTAACCTTGCCAACAACAGAAAAATGTGTTTTTCCGCTATCAAAACAATATCAAATGCACATATCTAACACAGAACATTTTTCTGTTCAGTGACCTGGCTAACAATGTAGGTGACGTGTTATTTTTATTAACTTCTAAGGTCATAATTTACGTACTATAGTCTGTCGATTAAATGTATCATATTCCCAAACTACATAAACTTTCTTATAATACTATAAAGAGAAACGATTTGATTTTTTATATGTTTGTTACGCTTTTACGGTAAAACGGCTGAACGGACTTGGATTAAATTTGGCTCATGAGTAGACCATGACCTAGATTAGGACATAGGATACTTTTTATACAGATATTCCCACGGAATCGCGACTTATGCGAGCGAAACCGCGGGGCGCAGCTTGGTACCGATATACAGACACTCTCAAAAACTTTTCGAAATTAATTAAAATAACGTTATTTTTAGTCATACTGGCCAAATGTACCTGCGTGTCAGAGATTTTATAAATTACAGATAACCACATTTATTAAACAACAGGCTATACACCTACCTAACAACTTTCAGGAAAATTATGAATGAAAATTTGATTTGTCTAGGAGAGTAATGAAACTTGGGAAATAAATGGAAAATTAGGACAGCTTGATTTCCTTCTAGACATACTCTACATGTAAAAATTTTCTGTCCAACTATTGTTGGTTTTGAGTGCTATAAAATGGACCTAATTTGCCATTAATAAGTGAAATAAATGGAGTCAAAAAAATCGGATCGGGACAAACTATGACGTTTTAAATCAGAAACCAGAAAGGCGGTAATTGAACACCTAGATGTAACAATTTTCCGGAAAATGCCACCAAATAACACACAATATTTGTTACATTTACAACAGCCCGATTTGTGAATCGTTACGCATTGCCGGCCGTTCATAATGCCGTTATGTCCGTCCGTATATTGGAAGCTAATAGTTTCTTCAATTACGGCCAATTTCAATTAAATTTCACAGCAGAATGCTTTTTGTGTGCCCAAAACAGCGTGAAGGGAATTCACCCAAAGAGTAAAGACGACTTGAATTTAAAAATGAAAGGTCGAACTGCTGAGAACTTCCAAACTATTGATTTTTTAAACACGGTGAATGTTTCAAAAAAGTCGTTTCATTTCATTATGGTATCTATGGTATCTACTAAAACAACCTTAGTGTTTTATACCTACATTATACGTGTTTTGATCTAGATCGAAATCTTTGAGAAAGTAGAATAGATCGCACATATTAAGGAAAATAAATGAAACGTTGAATTCTGTTCTTAGACTTTGCAACACCAAATTCAACAACTTTAAAATCTCGTTCCCATAATCTCAAACTTTTCCAATTCAAATATTGTGGTTGTTAAGAAGGATCAAATTAAATACTTCTTAGATAAATCTATTGTTATACTTAATCACTTCTGAAGTATATAATAATACATTTATAGCCATAATACCTGTCTCTATATAATAGTATCTATATTTGTTCAAATATTTTATACGTGAATAGGTAGGTCAATTATATCACCTTGACGACTTGATTGATCCGTTTTGTGACGTCAACAAATATAGGTAATGGATTCAAGAATGTAAACAGACCGCGACAGAAACATAATAAGCAATCTAGACTTTTTTGGTAAAGGATAAATAAATTAAATTACGGTAAAAATTTATGGACATGGAAGAAGTCTGACCTATTTTGAGATACAATTTAATAACATATTTTTCTCGTCTGAAAAACTTATCTACAATAATAAGTCTACAGATAAAACGCTTTTGCCCAAATGTCACAAGCAGTATCATGATAAATGGTTATCTACTTGACAGCTTTTTTTTTTTGTCTCATACGACGTTCTCTCTAGAAAAGATCGGTATTTTAGCGCATTCAATTGTCCCCTCGAGACACAGTTTATACAATATTTATATCATAGTCTATGAACGTTATACCCATATTCGCAAATTAATAAATGATTATGATTATAGATTTCTTGTTAACGATATTATGATTGGAAACCATTCAGACAATTTCTTTCAATACCAATTTGGAAAGGGTCTGCTTATATAACGTATTGGACCCCGAATAACCATTAACTCATATTGATTCCATAGAATATAATTCCATAAATCAGGAGGTATAGAACGCTTATCCCGGCAACGAATTTTCCACGATTGAATAGATTTTTATGTGGCTCCGACCTTCCAATTAGGCGAGCCTCTATAGAAACCTCTTAACTCACGTTCTTATTATACTCCTACTTAAGGAAGTTAATAAGAACGTGCCTATTTAAGCACAAGCACATAATTGGCTGGCACATAATTTCCAGTAACTGTTTGGTATAATGAGTCTCGAGATAATTATAACCATATCGCCTTTTCCACGTGATTTTCGAAAGCGTTTGAGATGAGAAATTGTTTGCGATAACGAGTGTCATTAGTGAGGCATGCGAGCGACGATCTCCGTAAAGCGGTGCCTCAACAGCGTCACATCCTGCCGCGTAAACCGCCTGTTCCTCGCTGAGCGGACTGCCGGCAGCCGGAGCAGGCAGGCCCGCTCCGCGAGACTCCCGTTACATAACGCACCTGCATTCCGCGAATACTCGCACTCACCGGACACCGGTACTTACTGCGTCGATTATGTCACCTCTCAGCTGACGGTAAAGCACTACGTACGAACGTATCCGAGGTGAGGTACAGTCGCGCGGTGGCTCGCTCCGCGGAGGCGGCCGTGTGACGGAGCGCGTGGGTTCGAGTCGCGGGGTCGATGTCGGGGAGGAAGGGGCACGGAGGCTGCGGACTCACCGTGCGGATGGTTACATAAGTCGGTTGGCGGGAGCGAGGACACGTGCAGCCCCTCCGGGGCTTGTGGCGCGACTGGCGGCGGGTCGGGCGCCGCCCCGCGCCACAGCCACGCGGGGCGCCGCCGCCTTCCACCCAGACACGATTAAACAGCCTTCACGTGCGACTCACGCTTTAAAAGCGCGCCTAATAAACCTCACCTATACTTACATTTAGAGATTAAGGAGCACAGATTTCTTGCAATTATTCATCCTGTGTACACCGGCTTAGTAACTCGTTGGAATTTACATAGAAGTGTTGGATGAGGTAGGTATTGTTAGACAGTCTAGGCTAGTCTTTATCGTCGTTGAATATGCAAACGTATCGCTTTATTCGAGCGCAGTAATCTACACTTTAGGTAGGATTTTATTTACCTCTGCTACTTTACCATGTAGGGTTAGGGGTAACATCTACCTACTAAGTATATTAATAGACAATTGATCAATATTGGACACAAACAATACTTACCTAATGTATTTAATTAGATTTTCCACTAGGACAATATATCGGGTCTGATGTGTTTATAGCAATATACTTACTGATAGAGTCCACAAACGATATTATTACTGATAATTAGTTTTCACTTTAACTACAGCGGGGTAATTGCGTAGCACACTATCAGTAGCTAACTTAACTTTTTCTAACATATGAAGCAATGGATTACCAATATCCTTCAATATAATTAAGATTGATATTGTGTTACACAGTTAAGGTGCTGTACAAGTGTACAATATTACATTTCTGCTTATCTCAAACAAACAATAAAGGGATAGTTCAACAACAAGAAGACGCAAACAAGACTGTCCGTTAACCGAAAAAACGCGACGAGATAAAATGATAAGAATAACAACTTAGAAATTTTCTTTTTAAATGAAAATATTAGCAACTTAATAAATTTATTATGGAATACCTAATATTTTTCATTTTCTACATAAACGGTACCTATCTTAATTTGCCTAAGTGTCGAAAAAATACAACTCCGCAAAAATGTTACTAGCTGAATAAACTAATATTATAACAGTGTATACAAACATAGAATACCTGGGGTTTTAAAGACCTGGCTTCTGAGGATTGTAAGTCAAAATGTTTATTACAAATAAAATAATTTATGAAAATATAAAAATAAAACCAGACTTATAATTGTTTGATATTATTTGAAAAAAGCGTTTTAAAGGAACTTATTGGACAACTTTATGTAAATTCATTTAATTCATGCATATCAGCCAGTAAAAGAGAATGAAAAAAAGGTTTATTTGTAACAGAAATACGTGCATACAAATAGATCTGTTACTCGAATTATAATAATAATAAAAAAAATACAAAATAGGCATTAATCACAAGCACAGAGCAGAACCAACCCGCACTGGACCCGCGTGGTGGATTACGGCCCACTCCCTCTCACCGAGAGGAGGCAGCAGTGGCGCTATGTGCTGCACGTCGTGACTGTGACAAGAAGGCTTTATGGGGGACCCATAGCACAACGCTGATTTTCAGTGGTTACTCGAAAGTCAGGTTTAAAGATTTGTGCACAAATGGGTAATAATGTAAAATATGTACATATAATAAACAGTAGGTACTAGTCGTAAAAGTCCAATGTCGAACATGGTCGTCCTAATAGGCAGCAAGCGATCGCTCGTTAGGGAATATTGCCTAATTACAGCAGTTACAGCGCTTGGCAACGATTGCTGCTCGCACTACCCATGTCATAATGAAATTGTGTGGAATTAATAGGACTTGTAGTCTTCAGTTGAGCAAAACATTGAGCCGCTGTAAAGGCGCTACCTCACCGAAAGCATTCACATGTTATGTAAATGATAAATGATTTTATTTCTGTAAGTTTGTACAAACACTTTTATACGTCAATCATATTTTTAAAACCAGAGGAAGTCAGCGTTTCCTATGCGACTACCAGGGGATCCAGGAGGGGGGCAGGGGGGGGGGGGGGCAGGGGATCAGACCGGAATAAATCGAAGAAAGGCCGAAACAAACTCAGAAGTCAATGTTTATTTTAAAGTCCAGATATAATTTTGGTCAGATCATGTGAAGACCAATATGTAGACACGTTTCTAAAATAGTCCTACCACACAGATTGGGTGGACCCGTCAAGTCAGTGCACGCATTTGTCAGTAATTTTACCGAACCGAACAATGACCACGACGCTCAAAGCTTTGTTACGACTTGATAATGCAAAGAAACGAATGAATTTGCGTAACATTTCATCGAGCAAAGACTGCCTGACGGAACCTGTAGATCCGAATCCGATATGTCAACGAAGAATAAACGAAAAAGGAATGTTACAGGTAAGTGCATTACTTCGAACATCGTATCGAGCATTCGCAGGAGGGTGTTTTCAAAAGTTTCGTAGGTTGGTGTATGAAAATGGTATGAGACTAAAGAAGACTTTTTTTTGTAATTACCTAGTAATTTGAAATTTATTAAATTAATTTCTAAAATGTTGAAACCCTTCTGAAAAAAGTGTTGTTCAAAGATAATAAAACTTATTTAATTGCATTAATGTGTATTGTTCTGGATTATTAAGTATATTCACGTGGACGTTTTTGCAGAACAAAATGTACAAAACATTTCAAATCACCCACGAACGTTACATTACATGGAAATGCTTTTCTAAGTTGAGCTTTTGCTTGAATTGTATTTTCGTAAGAACGTTACGAACATTAAAATGCTCAAGAAAATGCTGTAGTGGATACTATTATTTGTTTTCTGCTCAACTATGATTTGAAATAAAAATTATTTATCTTTTTATTTATTTTAAATAGCAATAATAACAAGCCTTTGATAATCTAATTCCAGTGACGATTTCGCAGGTCTGATTCCTGAAATAGATATGAAAATTATAGTTATTATTGTTAAATTTACCTCCTGCATGGTGTTTGAACATATTCATTTTCTGGACTTGATTCAGAAAAAAATCTTAGAATTTCAGAACAACACAACGACTCAAACGGTCCCGTTGTATCTACTATAGGTAAGTAAGTAACTATAGTACGATTGGACAGTTTGTGCTGTTGAGGCATTGTTATTTCATTGTCAGACCTAAATAATGGTTTTAAAAAAAATATAATCTCATTGGCAACCAGTAATAGGGCGACTAGAATCAATTTTTACGATCATAAGTGCCTTTTAAGTGGTTATTTGAAATAAATGATTTCACTTTGAATATTTGAAACCAATGAAAACAGAGACTCTACGATTTAGAACTTGTATTTATTTTCAGCCTGATCTTCGAGATTCAGAACAGATAATCGATGGGGCCGAAAAGTTCTGGAATGGCAACCGCGTACCGGAAGACGGTGAAGTAGCGTTAGAAGGCCTCCCACAAGGTGAACCGCAGGAATCTACCGAGGATGGCCCCTTATCGTTACAAAGAAAAAACACTTAGAAGCGGCCAATGTTAGCTGAAAGAGTAGGCTAACTAGCCTACGAGATACAATGATATATCTAAGGGCAGATTTTATAGTCAGGTAACGTTTATTTAAACAAAAGCTGCCGAACTCATTGAAGTAGGCCGAACTATCATAATATATATTTAAGCTGATAAATATTCCACAGACAAAAATTACCAGACTATATATTGAAAAAAGAGTGCTAATTTTAAGCAATTTATTATCTAAGAGTAAAATAGATCAGACCAGAGACAATGTCTAAAGAACTTTTCCATTTCATCAAACATTTATAACGACCTGTCCTTTTTAACCGACGAAAAAAGGAGGAGGTTCTCTAGTCGACGCGTATATTTTTAACGGTGTGTTTAGTCTAGGTAAATAACTACTTTTTTATTTAATATATAATGCCCCTAATGTCCCCTAGGCATTACGTATCTACATAAACAAATGTGACTCGTCTCGGGGCCGCGAGTGTCAAGCCCACGCTTCTCAAACTCGGAACAGACACAATTGCCCCGATTTACTTCTCCTTTGTTTTCGCTACGACGAACTTAATCATAGAAACGTGCCTCGAGTGCTTTCTTTCCCTATATTATGTCTAGAGCTCTAGAGCTTTATTTTCTACTCGTAAAACGAAAGTTGAAATTAGCGCCATCTGTTGTAGAGTAGCGGTAGTTTTAGAATTTGACTTAACTGAATCAAACCCAGTTTCATAGTAACCAAGACCGCCACCTTGTTCATTTATAAGAAACTTTTACAATTCTAGTTTCTAACTAATGTTCAGACAAAAGTCTACCCTTTCTGCTCCTAAAGCTTTCACAACACAACGACAGCCTCCGAACAAAATAAAAAAGAAAAAATATTTATTTTCACTAAAAGTGAGCCTTAACGAAAAAAATTAAGCACACCAACACAAAAATAAGCGTCCAATACTATATTTTTAATTGTTTCGGAAGAAATCCGACATAATTACAGGGTGACTTGTAATTTGACGAATTTCTTCCAGGACATGATAATGCCTAGGAAATTTTCAAAAATACATAAACATTGTGTTTATAGGAATCCTATACTCCATTTGTTTAGGTAATTAAATAAAGGTAAACAAAAAAGCCACGTGACGTGGTAAACCGACTAAACGTAACACCAGTCTATTCAGTTGTCCTTGTACGTCACAGTTGTACTCTTCAATTTAGCAACATTATTAACGAATTATAACGTTGCTAAATTAAAAAAAAAAAAAATTACCTAAACAAATGGAGTATAGGCTTTATGGGGTGCTTGATGCATGCAAATGGGTTACATTATTATCACTCTCCTACCTTTCTTCTCGTATCGCCACGAATGAAGATAATAAACAAAGCTCGTACAGTGGGATGCAAAATCAGAGGTAGGTACTCGTAAAATGACTGTAGCAGCGGCCGCTGAAGCGTCTCGGTGCTCAGTGGGCTGTTAAAAAGATGAACAAAATAAAACCAGTTGCGATGTGCAAGTTATTTATTAGAGATAAAAACGTAAGGATAGTTGCACTATCCACAAATCACAATTCACATAAATACTTAGACCGTCATATGCAGTTAACTTGTAGTTTATAAAGTTTCTTGTTACTTTGTAAGAAGAGTTAAAACATTCTCAATTCAACTTAGGTAGGTATATTATTTTGTAAACACTTTTAATATTTTCCACGTGTTAGTTACTAGAGATTGTCTAATTTAAAATTGCGTACTCCTCCATTGCTTGTTGCATTATAATCAGCCTATAATGTTCCCACTGCTGGGACACAGGCCTCCTCGGAGAGAGAGTGGGCCGTAATCTACCACGCGGGTCCAGTGGGTGCATGCTGGCCAATGCTGGTTGTTGCATACACAATTTGAATGTTTGTATCTAAATTTAAATGGATGGCTGTGTAATTTTAAATAAGACTATTTCTACTTACATCAATAGGCCAATACCTACATTGTTTAGATTTTAGATAAAATTCTTATTACTACAATGAAAATATTCACGCGTGTATTTTTTTATAATAAATACGTACTTAGGTCATTATTATTCTACTCCAATAGATAATGAATGAAAAATATTACATAAGAAAATACTTATAAATATTATCTAGTACTTACAAAAATACAATTTGAATAAAATTCAAATCAAATATTTTTCACATAAAATGAAACTTAAAGCAACACGATGTATTGATACTAATAAAAAGTATTTTTAAACTTAAAGGTTTTATTATTTTAAGTTTAGCAACTTGGCAACGCATTGTTTTCTTCAGTCTTCATTATACAGAGTTTAATTGCAAATAAATTAATAAAAAATGGCACCTGTACCATAAAGCACACTTTCTATCACAATCCGAAAGATATTGAAGCAATTTGCTTCATTATGATTGAAAAACTTCGTCAAAAACGTAAACAAAGTTGTGTGAATTACCCCCATAATCCGTAACACACTATCAGTAACAATGGCTTTCAATTTGACAGTTGAACAACATTCATTGCGTTATTTACGTTGTTGAGCAGACAACATTTTCAAACATAATGAAGCAATGGATTAGCATATCCTTCATTTAGATTGTCATTAAAAGTTGCTAATCAATACTGAACATTAAATCTGCTATCAAAAATATATTAACGTTGAACGAAATAATAACAGCCAACCAATGAACTTGATAACATATTTGTCAGAAAAATAAATTCGATTAGATATTCAAAAACTTACGAATGTTGTCTGTACATTTTATCTCTGGCAAGTTTTTCACTATGCAAGCATAAAAACAATCGTCTATTTTTGGCCCGGTATTAAATTTTCCGTGTTAGGTACCTACTCTATTCGGCAAAATTAGACTTATAATAATAGTAAATCAGATATAACTATTTATATCTGTTAATAACAATAGATACACTTAACTAAGAAAAGGAACTAAAAAAACACATATCTAGTGTATTTAATAAATTAAAATGCCTGCATGTAATAAATTAAACTGCATGCATTTAATAAATATAAGTGAATGGATATAATTTATTTAATGCATACTTAATTGACCAACACTTAGACAATTCTCACTCAATCAAAATTTTACAAATGATAACTATTGAAATTGACATCGTCTGATTTTCATCCCTACATTTATGGCAATTTTAAAACATTCAAAATATCCCGCTTATAAAATAATAAATACTCCCTAGGAATCACTGCCCTAGTCCTAGGAAATTTCAAGTGCAGTGTAGCCTCACTAGACATCTCCTAAGACTTTCCAGAGTACACAAGAACATTTTCTAGGAAATTCCCGGGAACACAGAACTATTCCAAAAAAAACCTAGGAAATGCCAGGACCAGAACTGTCAGCCCCTAAAACAATGCATTATGGCTCACTCATCGTGTTAAACCCCCCGACAGGTGTGTTAATCGTAAATATTAGGCCTCCAACATAGGTCTACTTTTTTCTTTCTTAGACTGAACTTAAAATTGCATTAAAATATCGGTATTAATAAATTAAATAAAAATATGATTTATTATTATTTGGATTATGACTATACAATCAATGAGGAGTATTTTGTAGTTTTTCCATGAGACGGCTCGACGAAGCATAATTGAGACAATATCGAAAATAAAATAACTTATAATTTGTCTCCATTTATTTTTAGCCTTTTTATGTAAATGGACTTTCATTGATTTCGATGCAGACAAATATACTCCTCATTGTTTAACATACAATATTTAACAACATCATTATATCGACTTATAAATAATCAAGTAACCACAAACTTCCATCTTACTTTAAAAGTGATAACATCAAGATCATTAAAAAACTTATTTACGTCCACAGCAGATCATGCTGCAGAAATATCTCTTCACTACTTTTGGTTTGGTTTTCTTTGGAGACGAGGTCGGGACCCTTTGGTACCTGGACGAGTGCATCGGTATGACCAGCTCCAGGACCGAAGCATCGTCGTCTTCGTCGGAAGCCGTCAGTTCCACTTCGTAAAGCGGTGGTGAGGACCGGTCGGGGCTGGTATCTCGCGTCGTGCTCTGGTCTTTGGTGTACTGGTCCTGAGGCCACTGCATGATGACAAGATCGTGGTCCTCGTCTACGTTTTTCTGAAATTCAAATGTAGTTGGTTTTACTAATATAATGAAGGTTGTTTTGGGTGTCGTAAAAATGAGTTCGAATTAAATGTGCTTTTCTAAGCATCGATTCTACTACTACACAGACTCAAAAGGCCTTTGCACTGTTCTGGGCATCCAGGTACAGTAATGGCAGCATTAGCCCTTATACTGTTTCATTACAAAACGAATTACGTAACTTTAGTTTTAGCCTAAACCTGTGAGCCAGTTTTTGCATTTCGAACTTTAGTTTGACGTATTTGAAGTTTTTAATACAAAACAGTAGCCATTTTAGTATTGAAAACATCAAAAAAAAAATTAAGGACCCAATAGTTATAGAATACACTTCTAAAATACACTAAAAACGTGTAAAATTCTGTCGCCAACTCTTCTCAGCGACAATCAATGTCAAAAACTTGTCAAAAATTTATGTAAATTCAGGTAAATTAGAGGTATTTTTACAGAACGATACTAAGATTAGAATGCGAACGGGAACTGCCCTTTGGCCTCAAGAAAAATCTTGTATTGAAATCATCGAGTTAGGAACCAGTAACAGGACTAGAGCCATCGAACTCTGATCTAGGTTTTTATAACGTCTGAATAACTATGCTACTACTAACTTTAGCACAAGGAAAATGCTAGCATATTTACCAGGCTAGCCCGCCGCTCGTTTTTATGCCTGTTTGTAGTTGGTGAGGGGATCTGCAGCTCGTCATCGCTGCTGCTGTCATCGCTGAACTGGAATCAGAAAGATATAACATGATTCTTCTGTACCAGCTTTGGTCTCTCTATTTGTGCTTTGGATTTATTTAAAGACCAGCTTCTGCCCGCGACTTCGTCCGTGTGAAATTCCTAGTTCCCTGACCTTTCCCGCCGCATCGCATCACCTGCCTGCGCTATCACTTCGTTTCTATCTTAATTGGGGTGGGACGTCAGTGGGATGCGTAGTTCGCATGTGGCGATTTACTGAATAAATACCACTACATCATAATGCAATAACATCGACTTTATTATAAGAGTGACAGGATAACCTCTGTTTTCTGTCACCTAGGCGACACGGTGACTAGGTGGAGGTGCTTGGGGGAGGCCTGTCCACTAATGTACCCAGTGAAGACCTATTTAAACAGACGTATTGCAAAGAAGGAAAAGCTCATCGGCCTTGTAATAAAACAAGCTTTACCTTAAGACATTTTTTTATTTAGAACTCTATTCCGACAAAGGTAAAGTTCTAATTACAAAGACTGACTTCAAACATTAGTAGATTGTCAATTTTATATTGACTACTTTACAGCGCTCTGGATAAAGTCTGGAATACAACAAGGAGCTCGAAGATTGGGGCTTGGACTAAAGCAATAAGTCTAGCATAATAATCCTATAACGTTCCCACTGCAGGGCCACAGGGCTAATGGCCATTGGGGGGGAATGGGCAGTAATCCACCACGCGGGCCCAGTGCGGGTTAGGCTAAGCGCCTGCCTGGGTTCGGACTCACGACCTACAACGTCATAAGTCTATAGTTGAGTGTTATTTCATCAGGATTTTCTCACTAACAGTCCGGAGTCCAGATTTGTGCCCGGTTAATGGCGATAGGCTCGCCCCCTATTACATAGGACTTAAACATAACTGGGGAAATGTTGTTGTACTATAGGTACACCTCTGCCTAACCATTCGGGGAACAGACTTGATGTATGTAGTATATTTACCGGTAGCCTCTGATGAGCCAGGATGAGCCTCCGCACAGCGTCGTCGCTGTCGATGCCGCTGTCATCAGGCTCTCTGACAGGGATCAGCAACCCGCCACCTCGGTCGCCCTCAGCCGCCAGCTTGCAGGGTTTGACTGGGAACTCGGTTGAACACTCCTGGAATTGAGAAGAAAGATTGATTAAGGTTATGCCATATAAACGGTGTAAGGGACAACGACGTGCAAACTGTTACCATAAATTCAGCAGGGCGCCTAAAAAGGCCACTTTGGCAGAATCATAAAACAATTCATATCACGCAATTTCATCTGTATGACAGTTTTGTATTGAGATTCGTAAAATGCTATAGGTACACCTCTGCCTAACCCTTCAGGGATATTTAGGTGTGAAACTGTCAAACAGATGAATTGCATGATATGAATTGTTTTATGATTCTGCCAAAGTAGCCTTTTTAGGCCCCCAGGTGATTCTAGATCCCCCCGCGTAGAAATTGTTCATAGGTTACTTTGCGCGTCGATTTTACACATCCTGTATGCTTAGACACTTTTGAGTCAAAATTAAACACATAAATTTTCAATACTTACCGTTGGGTTTACAAACTTTGAAGAAATTCGTTTGATCTTACAAATTAATTTTCGAAACGATAGCATCATTTCAGTCCTCATCCTCAATTATTGTTGAGTCTAATGGTAATCAAGAATATCTTAGGTAAGCACACATATTAAGGCCTCAGCGAATTTACGTGCTCATGGCATGCTCATTCGTCAAAAGTCGAACACTGTCCTAAGGCAAATCAATTCCATTGTGTTAATTCAATTATTGGAAACAAAAAGTCAAATTAATAATCTATGTCTAGACTGTGTCGTCAGGGCTTCATTTGCAGGGTTTCAACAATTATTCGTACGTACAGTAAACTACACCTACAATACAATACACGTGCTCGTAAAAATCATACTTTGAGTTTGTTATGATTGCGATATCTCGGATATCTGCCAACACCAATAATTTTCAACTGCTGTAAACAGCACTATAAAACGAAATACACAATAACAAGTATTAGAGTGTAAACACAAATAGAACAACTCAATCCAGCTTAGAATAATGATGGATGCTGTATAATGCAACGATCTAAAAATACATAAATCAGATTTAGTGAACGTTGAGAACGACTCGACAGGAACGGAAGGCGTCGACTATTAACGGAATTGTAAAGGTCAGGCACTCAGGCAAGATGGAAATAACTTGAAAACGTAGCAATTTGAATCATTTTGCACTTCGTTTATAAATAAATACGCAGTTTATTAATACATTTTCTTGAACATGCAACGGAAATAAATGCCTTAAAATATGAAACTCTCATGCTGCTAATAAATTAATGTTCATGTTTTCCCGACCTAATTTTAAGAACCAAATAATTCTAGTTTACACACTGCACGGATACTTTCCAAAGCCCAATGAAAAGTCTGTGGTCATTCTCAAATATTAACAATTTATTGTATCAACATTTATCCGTCCATTGTTTAGCTTACAAGCCCTACACCATTATTTCCAGTAATTGTCTCAATTAATTGTGAAAACAATAATATATCGTGCACTACGAATTAGTCTTCACTGATTGTAATGTGTTGTTAATTCGACCCTCGCGGTATTAACATTACACACTGTTCAACTAATTGGACACCTACGCAGTTCGCAAAGGACATAACGGTCACCTACTCTCATTAACAGTCAGTACCGTGACCATAAATGACGACCAGCGACTATTATGCCGCATCTCTATGGATAATAGTACTGGATGATATACGGAAGGATAAATAGGTACCTTATGCAGGATAGAGCACCAGATGGTACCTGTAGCAGGCAAAACACGTCAAAACTACACGGTGGTGCAGCCCAACTAGGGATGAGGGGCGCTCCGCCCCGTTGCCAGGGCAACGAAGGTCTGCGCGCGCAGCCGTGTTCCTCACGACTCATTGTCAAATTTATTTACGTTTTGTCAAACTTTTTCTCCGCGTCCAGATTTTAGAAAGTATAGCTATTGTATTGACTTAGAATTTGTTTAGTTTTATTTATGCGAGTGCCTTACCATGGCTCCAAAGAAGGTAAGTAATACTCTTTAATTGTTTCAAACATAAAAATAAGTTTCAACAACTCGTAAAAGAAACTTGTAATGTTAAAAATAATTTATTCCCTATTTATTGTGCAAAAATAATAGAAATCAAATTAAAATGTTACGAACTCATAACAATGACTGATTGATTGATTATTGTAATACTACGAATATTGTTTTGTATATTATGTAAGCATCAATATATATGTACTAATGTATGTAAGTTAGTAGCAACATTGATCAAACACAAACGCTACAACCCATCGACGGATATTTGCTCCTCGCAAACTTTTCCTACTGTTTACATTTTGTTTCGAATAACATTAGCATATGTATCTGAGTTCAGACTGATTTACATGACAAATAATAGATACAGAAACTAATCTGGCCTCAAGCACTTATCTACAAGTTGTCAGTTCAATGCCAAAGGAATATTTTGGACTAGTAAAACAGCAGTCGTGAAACAGAAACTGTTCTAGATTCCAAAGAATGATATCACAAAGCTTAGCTCATTGCGAAAACTCTCCTTGAACTGCATCAGAATCTATATATATAAAAATAGCTTCTGCCCGCGACTTCGTCCGCGTGAAATTTCACCCTCCCCCTATTCACCCTCTAAGGGGTGGAATTTCGAAAAACCCTTTCTTAGCGGAAACCTACTCTTCACCAAGAACACACCCTCCACAGCCTAAACCGCTGGTCCTAGAGACATGAAATTTGGAGGGTGTGTTCTTTGTGAAGATTAGGTACCTATCCACAAAGAAAAGGATTTTTGAAATTCCACCCCTAAGAGGGTAAATGCGGGGTGGGTGAAATTTCACGCGGACAAAGTCGCGGGCAGAAGCTAGTATTTACATAAACGACTAAACAGCTGCACATAGTGAACGAAAATAAACAGCACATATAAAACTTTGCAAAATGTTAATATTGTAACTGGATTTTATAAGTTGTTTTACATAGTTCAGAGTAAGTATCAAACCAATTATAAACACTACATTAACATAGGTTTACTTAACGAAGACCAACATCACAAACTACAGGTACAGGCATTACATATACGAAACACAGAACAGACATTCACATATACCGTATTTTTTTATAATAATCCATTGCTGCATGATTTAGATTCCTATCCCGAAAGGGATGAAAAAGAAATTGCCAGAACTCTGGCGAAGTAAGTCCAAGGAGAAATCCATAGGATTGGTACTACTAAAGCGGTTAAGAGTGAGTAACGGTCCTTAGGATACAGCATGCGTGTGCGTCACTCCATTGTAAATACGACCTTGTACCTGTGTTTGTGTCTGTCTTGGCCAATATATTGGCTGCCGTTTGTGACCGTCTTCGCCTACTTTATTGGTGTTAGCATATCGAAATGTTCGGCCAATCTTGTTACCAACATTGGACGATATGCTGAAGCCAAAAAGCTGTTCATGTTTGTTCATACTATGTGTTAAGGCACTTCACTGGATAAATCACTGCATTATCTTGGAATATATAATTTTATTTGTGTAACAATATCCATAATGTCTATGTCCATTGCACGCCTTGTGACCCTGTCTTCGTATAAATCCCAGGCTTTGCTATATTTCGTGAGGTATTATAGTGAAGTTGCAATTTTGCTTTGAACGCTAAAAGCAATGCTTAATCAATAGTAGATTAGTCTAACACATTAAATAAAAAGTGCGTTTTATCTGTCATGAATTGGAGAATTAGGTGAAAATGATCTTGCACGGGCTGTATGTGATAGCATCCTACATTTATACATAAACCGTTAGCTAATCGTCCGATACTTTAAAAGATGTAAAGGCCTCTAGAAGCTCTTATTAAAAGTGTAATACAAAATATACAGCACAGCAAAAATTTCGTAGAATTAAATTAAAATCTACAGTAACTAATATAAAACCTTACCCAGAATCCGACATCAAAACTGTTTCAACACAGGAACATTTAAAATATCTAACTCTCTGTCACCACCACAGTTCCAACCAACAACTAACTCATCACTGCGGCTCCCTCATAAGAATTAACAAAGGCAATCTTTCAGAACTGTTGGTTATCACGAGAACCGCTATCAGATACTGTCCTACGTCCCATCGATCGAACATCATCAATCCGAAACCAGCACGCGAACCTGATGCATAACGGAAATGAATATCGTAAAACTTTATGGTTGATACTGTTTATAATTTAGAATGGCCGAAATTGAATGTGATTTGAATTTTGAAAGCTTGGTTTAGGGGTGCGCAAATCAATATTGTATTCTGTAAAAATGTAAAAAAAAACTTACGTGAGCTGTCTATAGTGTGTCGATTCCTAGCTATCAGCTAAAATAACAGCTCACTTTCCCTAAGTTTTCATTGTGAGATTTGTACAGAATAGACCGCGGATCAGAAAAAAGGCAATTAAAAAGGCAACCGTGGTCCTTACTTGATACGACGATACGCAAATAATGCAATACGCAGTTTGTAAAGGACGTTTGACAAAATAACATATGTTTCAAATTAATTGGATATAGATACCCAGTAGTTATTAACTGGGTAATGGAGGGCAGATAGGCAGTCGCTTCATGTAAAATACTGGTATCCAACTGCATCCGGTTAGACTGGAAACTGACCCCAACATAGTTGGGAAAAGGCTAGGCAGATGATGATGTATTGGATATAGATATATACCATATTTTGCCGCAAACCTCATTTATATGGTAACACGACCGAGTTACTAGTTTTTCGTAATCGGAAGCATTTAACAGTACCGAAACGTTATGCCATCGAAATAAAAACAACCATTTGCATTGATTTTACCTTATTTTTTCTAGAATCTGAATGATTTGCGTGCCGTACATAATACCACAGATAATATAATACTCTAGTAATAATACCCTGTTGTTGAGTGCCACTTATGGCACGCGGTGCCAAGAGTTTTTAATCCCTGTCTTTTGATGTATGATGTTGATTTACAATAATAGAGTTGGCTAACCCTGTACAGAGGTGTACCAACCCAGACAAGGACATTAAAAAAAATATATGTAAAAAATGTTAAAAGACGTACTGGAATAGATTTAGGGTAAGCCAGGCTCTATGTTGCTTCAAAACTAATAATAAAATAGTTAATTACCTATATAAATTCAACTTGACAATTTTTGTTTTGATCTGTGAAAACATATTTCAGTTTGATATCAAGTCAGTGGTTACCATTGGGACTTACACCTCAAGCGGATCATCCGCCGCGGAATCCGTCTTGTTGAAAGCGCTTACGAAATTACGAAATACCACATTTTGCTAGAAGCATATTGCATTTTGGGCATTTTGATAAAAGCTGTGACTAATATGAAGTTCTAGTGCTTGACGGAGCCGTTTTTGATAATTTGACATTCAAAAAGAAGAATTTATTAGTTACTCCGAGTAAGCCCAGATATGAACGGGCGTGTTTTTCCTCCGTATTTTTTTTCGCGCACTTGATTTTTATCGCACTGCTTAGGCCGAGAGTTGAAAATCCAACAGTGTTTTTTTGAGGCGCTGCCTGGGATGCGCTCCTCTGTTGGATTCTAAATGCTCAGCTTAACACCGAGAGTTGAAAATCCAATGCGAACGTGGGCTAACAGAGGTAAGAACCGAACGAACAACAAGTTCTGCAGAACTATTGGACCCACTTCAGATAGTTTGTCTGTAATATACATTATACAATTTAAACCGACTTTAGGGTCATTGCTTATACTGTATATTTATGGCGTCTACAATTACTTAAAAATCACACGTTATTGTAAAGTACCTAAAAAAACTCACATATTAAGACGACTCAAGCAAGCATAATAATAATAATAATAATAATAATATCCTTGGACATTCCACACAACGCCATATAGTCCCAAGCTAAGCAACCTAATGCTTGTGTTATGGTAACGACATGGCTGATAAACTACTTATATATTTTTTTTTTTTTTTTTTTGTAAATACATACATATTATAGATATACATATATAGATATATATATATATAGAAGCATGACGTCAAAGGTTTATGTGCTTTCTATCGGAGCACTAAATCTAAGTACTAAGGAGCCCATAAAACTTTCTAACCAAAGTCTTGTACACAAAACAATAAAACTCTGCCACAAAATACATCATACAATTTATTTGTTTAGCGACCGAATCCGCTTGCATTATGAAATTGATTGCTATAAAAGAGTAAAAACCCATAAAACAGCTTATTAATTTACCTACATAGGTAAGTTAACACATGGTGTTTATATCATTATTCCTCTCAACCAAAGCACTTCCCATCTAATCTCTTTACCACCCTTGGTTGACTGGTAGAGAATGCCTAAGGCATTAAGTCCGCCTTTATACTTTTTTGTGTGCGAAAAGTGTAAATAAATAAACATATCAAAAAATAGTAAAACAATTAATTAATAAAAAATGTCTACATCATTCAGGCGCAGCTTTTAGTTTGTCAAGCTCGAAAATATTACCAAAGAAATTTAAAATAAAGACTCACCATAGAATACTATCTTAAACTTTCTAATTCCATTTGCAATATGTTTCAAATCCTCGGCAAACCAAGGAGTCAAGCTCAAAATGTTCACCTAGGACTGTGCGAAGAGAACTGAATGTTAATCTACCCTCACCATTGTCGCGATGTCGTGATTCAGCCCCCCAGTACTAGCTAATGCCAGACACGGAGACTAATTAGAATTTGGTGACACGCCCAGACTAGGGAAGTAATTTACAAACTTTGTACCGATTGCATAAAAATATAATCTAGGAAACAAATTATTCATAAATAATAAGATGAACAATGTTTTGATATAAGATATGTTTTTGCTGATGGCGATGATGCAAGATATTAAATATTTTAACAATATGATCAAGGAAGTAGGAAGTAAAAAGTAGAGCAATACACGCTTAAGTAATTCGGAGAAGTGTTCATGAAAGATGGTTTTGTAAACAATTCTTAATAAATATTAATCAATAACCAAAACGTTAAAGAAACTATAAAAAACAAAAGAAAATCACAAAGTATGGGAAATTCAGAAGTAGTAGTAGTGTACTTGAAAATATATATATTAACACACATTGCTATGAAATAGGAAACTCCTTGAAAGACAGTGTCGTAAATTATCCGTATATATCCGACCATTTCATGGCAATGAAACATTGTATCCTTATTTAAATCTGGGATAAGCTCCGCCCTGGCTCAAACGACCGCGCGTTAGGTCATTTTATAGCCGATTAAAACGATTGCCTTTAATTTATTTACCATTCATAACTTGAGAATTAGCCACATAAAATGTTATGGCTATGAGGGGCTTTAGCCCATTTTACAATGTAATCCATTCCAGGAATCTTGTAAGCCGTTACGTATTTTGCAAGAAACTGATAAATATACGAGTAGTCTCTAAAATGTTTCGATTTCACAATTTCTTTATGTTTCAATTTCATTCCCAATAAAACTGCAATTCAATACTGAATACAAGGCAATATCAATAAAAATAACAAACTCATTACGATCAAACTTGCAGTTTTCGCGTGATACAAATAAAATAATCCGTATTTCGCTCGGCATTGTTAGTTAGTTTGTACTAGGTACATTAGTGAATGTGGTTACTAATGCAGTTTAGTTCATTCTTCGGTCAAAGTTCATTGGTATCTGGGTGAGAATTACATTCTATAAGACACTGCAGTACTTGGCAGTACTGATTAGCGCTTCCAATGATAAAGGCAATTTTTAGACCGCGGGTTTTGATTCAAATGTCTTCTGAAACAGAACCTTTAGCTACCGAATCGGTATTATCACATGTGTCTTCCAAATCTGACGATGAATTTGACGTAAGTAAAATCAACGATAAACTTTTGCGTGGCTGGCCTTTGCCCAATTGTGGGACATTAATGGCCAATAATACCTACCTAATAATAATAAAATCTTTTGCGTGGACCATAAACGTGGGACTTAAACACAAATTGTTATGAGCAAAGATACAATCCAGCATTCCTCGGGCACGCAACGGTTTAATCGTTTGTTTACGCTTGCTTCGCTTAGCTAAAAGTGCCCCAAATTATTTATAGTCGAATTACATGATCGTCCCCAATAAAGACCTATCAAACAATATGCAAATGGCTCTAGAATATTTACTCGTAAATCCGCTCCGAGTTCTCAAACGTTTAGAAAACTAACCAGTGTTTCATTTGCTGTCAGACATCGTTTGCGTGCTTGCGTATTTCTTTGTTTCTGAAAGTAAATCAAAAAAATTAAGCAAAATGCTGAAGGCTATGATAAAACGCGCTCTTAACGTCACCGAGGAAAAAGTGCTTATAAACAAAACGTTGCAGTGCTTGGATGTACGTAACGCATCATGCTAAGGTGTTGGGTGTTGTTTATGTAATTGTTAACTTTGAATTGTGTTATTTAGCAGAAAGAGGGGGCAGCAGGGTCCCGCGGGAAAATAGCTGATGACGACGCCCTAGACTGGCTCAAGCCACGCAATCTTATCAAACCTGACGACCAGGACGAAGTGCCCGATGCAGTAAGATATTACAATTTAACCACTAAAATTAGAAATAAAGTAGTGCACAAATTGTTCTTGCCTGCCCTTGTCCCGTATTACTTGGGTCGGCGCTAAATGTTTTCCTCTTCCATTCTCCCCCTATTCAGCAGCTGTTACGTTATCATTCACTGTCTTTTCGTTCATATCATCCATCGTTCACAAACCATTCATCCTATTTTGGTCTCCCTCTAGTAAAAGTAAAGTAGCGCACAGATTTGCGGATATTAAATCTGAAAGTAAAGGACAAAATGTTGAAATCTACTTGGCGCATGCGTACATCGTAGGAATACATAATTTAAGTACCTAAACAAACCTCTAGGGGACTACAAACTGTTATTGCCAACAACTGCTGCTAATAAACTTCATTTGTAATTTGGAATGCTGACGCTATAAATAGCAATTAGTTGAATTTAATTGCAGAACTGGACTATTCTATTTTGAAATTTGAATTTGTGATCTGGGAACTTCATAAAAAGCTCATCTTACAACAGATTAAATCAATCACAATTTAAAAAAACTAAGTAACCGTACTTCTTCAGGATCTCGAAGAAGAGGTTGGTCGTTGTCTGACCACGATCAACCCTCAGTGGGTAGCTGATGAAGTGGCGTACCACTATGGCAAGGGGCTGTTCGTGACGAAGCCTAAACCGACCTTTGGGAAGGCATACCCGCTGTTCATTTACCAGGGCACTTCTATACGCAAGGACTCCGATGAAGCCAAGGCGCAGATAGCCGCTGGATATGGTAAGTGACCATTTAAATGATTTATTGGATGACTGTACATGCAGTTTGTTTTACAATTATACTAGCTTTTGCCAGCGGGTTCGCCCGCGTGGAGGTTGAAGATAATCCCCCAGCAACGTACTACCGGGAGAAAATGCCTATTTAGCCTATTTTATAAACCAGGTTATGGTCTACCCATGTGTCAAATTTCATCCAAATTCTTTCAGCCGTTTTAGCGTGTAGCTTTAAACAAATACAGTCACTTTCGCGTTTATAATATTAGTGAGGAAGAACAAACTTAGCTTAGGCAATATATAAGTTGATATATTCATTTCATTGGTTTTGGAATTATCTTAAAGAGGCAGTTCGTAAAGTTGGTGGTCAAAAATATTTATTTATTTATATATTACTTCAAGCACATAATGTACAGAGGCGGACTTAATGCCCTAGGCATTTTCTACCAGTCAACCTTTGGGTGCCGCAGAGACAAACAGTAGTAGATGCAATCATGAAAATTGAGGAATAAATAGGTATTTAAAATACTCTTTAGATTTTTGAATTGCATATTGAACTTCGGTTTTATGTGGCAACGTAAAACTTGTACGTCGATATTGTTCGAGGCATTCGTAAAATATGATCCTAAATATGCGTAACCAATAACCATTGAAATGAAAAAAATAATCAATATACTCAAATTCATGAAATCTCGAAATTTCGAATGAAATCTTATGACAATCTTCTTGTTACAGGCATGGTCGGTTTCGATGACGCTGGACCAAAGCGTGTCAAGGTTAAGAAGAGCAAAACTGAGGAGGAGGAGGAAGAGGAACCTGAACCTGACCAGCCTGCGCATGAGGAGGCTAAGCCTGAAGGTATAACAGACTAGTGGTTTACTGATACATAATGATAGCTAAGGCTGCCTTTTCACCAGAGATATACGTGGTAACCAAGCCCTATGTGACTTTTTCCAAGAGAGCTAAGCCCACGTACGCATGGACGTAAAAAGCCACGGCGGAAATTAGTGCGCGAAAAAAGTCACTGTGGGAATTAGTGCGCGAAAAAAGTGACTGTGGGAAAAAGAACCCTTGCGCACCAGGGCCAAGTGGTGTAGCGGAGCGGATAAAAAAACATAGCTTTGTTAAACCCTTTTCCAAAGCTACAGAGTGATGATCAAACGACAACATAATTAACTCAGATCAAAAACCAACCTAATCAGCTTATAATGTTCTCACTACTAGAACTCATCCTGATTAAAAGCACAGCCTTCTCTCTGTGTGAGAGAGAGAGGTAGGGCTCTTTTTTTGAGGTTGGGAAATCATCAAATGACTCCTCCCACTCTAGGTGGAGCGGAAGGGAGTGTCAGACTCTTACTGACTAAAACCCATTCCTGTTCCTTCCTTAGCCCTTTATGTTCCGGGACAGCGGTAACCCTTTCGGACCCTTTGGTATGGTAGTGGAAGTACGAACACTTCGAATTTTTTGTAGGATATTGATCATAGAACATATCTGTACAAACTCTTGATTCTTCTCATGCAAAGAAGGAAAAAACATTGATACCTTAGGAGTCACTGAAATTGTTTTTCGTTAGAATACCGTTTTTCCCCAAACTTCTTCATCTCACTTCTATACTTCAACATAATTTATATATTATATATTATCGCACGTGATTCTACACGTGCAAGAACTTTATTGTAAATGTTTAAATTATCGAGATGTATCTCTAATCAGTCAACATTACTGGACCGAGTAAATAAATAGGCACAAGCAGATGATTTTTTAAATACAGTAGATACACCCTCTGTATCTATCAAATTTTACAAATTAAATGAGTTGCCTCTGACTCAAACACCTAGGTTTTATCACCTTGCAAAATTTTACTACTTACTGCAATAGAAATAGAATTCTAATAATAGAATGGATTGGTTTAGGTTCATAATTCCTGTAGGTATCATTCATTGAGAGAGAATTTCCGGTTTGTAATTTTGCATCTCATCGTTTATTAGGTCGTTAATGTGAAATTGTTTAATACACAATTACACACAGTCTTCTTCAGCAGTTATTGCCACTTAAAATAACGTTCAAAGTGGAAATGCCATAAACACCAGGATTTTCAGACGCAGATAATTATGATTGTTAGGACACATCTTATATGTGTGTTTATTTCGTCCTTCTTTTATCTTCTTGAAGTTACCCTTTAACCCTAAGCCCCCACCCTAAGGACTGAATTTTCCAATGCCAGATATCTTTATCCGAGGAATAATTTTGAATTTTTGTCAGTTTTTCCATACAAAATCTGTCAAATGACAATTTTACTCCACGGAAAAAGATATCTGACTTTGTATAAATCAACTCATAGGGTCCGATCACGTACCACAACAACACCACAACAACAACACGTGGACGGGCGCTAATTTGTATGACGGACCACATTTGGCCGTCAAAACCAGCCGTGTGGGCGATATTGGGCACATCAGGGCTACGTTGAAGCCACAACGCAACCACCAGCGATACCGCCCAATAACGGCTGGCCACTTCGATCAATTATAGTATCGAAGGCTGGCCACATCGCTAACACTACGTTGCGTCGACGCGACGACAATATCGCAGCCGGATTCGATCTGTCTGTACAACGTAACCACATCGAAATTTTGTAGTTACCACAACGCAACTGCAAGTAGCTGCAGCGACAGTATTCACACGCAATCACTATTTACCCACATATTGACACTGCAACGTGGTGTGGTTGTGGTACATGTGATCGGGTCCTTAGACACTTCAAACTATTGGGATTATTAGGAAACAAAGAGAAATGTTCTTTCAGATAAACACAATAAAGAAACAAACCCTTCTCAACGTGAATAAATCACAAGGTAGTTTGATTCCATGCATTTCTATTCACAATACAAATGTAACGATCTTCTTATGGTAAACCATTGTAATACCGTTTCGGCTTACCCTTGTAACCTCTTGTTGACTTCTGACACGATAATCCATTGAATTCGGAATATTTATAGCGATTCCGAAATCGATTTAGAGCAACCATTGTATCGAATTTGGTCTTTCATCCATACACAAGGTGGACCTATTTTCGAGACGTGGTATCCTTACGAATTAATGACTGAAAAAATGAGTAACGCGAGCCATTGCTTGCCCGTACAGATATTCACAAGTCAGCTTTGGTTTGATGTTGGTGTGGTCATGGAAATCGAACTTTGATCATTCCTTCTTCGTATCTATGTCAGGGGAAATCTATCTAATTTGCAATCCCTTCAACGATTTCAATAAATCTCCAATAAACATTAGACGGCTTAACGACTGGGCTGTAGACAGACCTTCTTCATAGGAGGCACGGTTCGACAAATTCCTTATGTATCCGCGGAATTGGTTACTGTTCTCTCGACGGTGTCAGTACCTAATTAAGTAAAAACTGAATTCACGTTAAAATAATATTGTATCGCTTATTGTATCAGAGGACCGTGTAGCAGAAGAAGAAAAGCCCGCGGAAGCACCACCTGCAGAAGTAAAAGAAGATGAAGAACCTGCTGCTGTTGATGCAGAGCAAAAGGTAGAAGGGGAAGGGGAAGGCGAGGAGCCACAAGATGGAGCAGAAGAAAGTAAGTCCAGGCATATTTAAGACGCTTACTCGATACAGGTTTTATCATTTACAGGGTAGATTATTTTGCAATATCATATAAGTAGGTAGTATCGATCTATCCTTATCCTTACATGTATAAAACAAATTCACCGAAATGTCTGTACGCGCATAGCTTCCGAATAATTGCACCAAATTGGTTTTTTTTTGTTGTATTCGGTATTACCAGGAGAAGGCTTGTAGGAAAGATAATTTCGGAAATTCGAAAAAAAAAATTACACCCGTGCGAAGCTGGGGCGGGCCTATATAAATAAAAAATTAATTTCCGTTCGTTGGTAAGCGCGTCTCTTGAGAATGGCTGGACCGATTTGGTTATTTTTTGTTGAGTATATTAGGTTTTTAAGGAAAAAAAATATTGAAAAGTTTCCCGGAAAATTTTCAAATTAGTGAAAGACTGAAGTTCTGAACGACCTTTGTCTATGGGATTTTTAATTTTGGACAGGACAACGTTGTCCTATGTAATTTGTTTTACTATGGTGTTTAGATAATGGTAATTTAAAAGTTACTCAACGTTGTTCTAGCAACATGTTTTTGTGTTACAACTTGTAGTCTTGCAATGTTGCTGGCTGGAGGCAAAAAGGTTTATGAACAACTTGCAAAACCTATTGCCAGCAACCGCTGATGTTACGGGAAACAACTGTTACTCTCTTGCTTTCCATGAAGTATGAGCATGGTGAAGTGGCTTTCCATGGCTTTTGTCATAAAGTCATGGTGAAGTTCGCAGTGTTATAATAAAACATTTTAACTATTTTTTATTTCTAAATAAAAACTTTACGATATGAGTGAAGGTAAAACCGTTAATTAGCACAATTGTCTCGCACGAAAGTTATAATATATCTTGTAAATGTTCAGAGGAGGAAGAGCCACAAGCCGTGGACGACGAGGTCTTCCACATCAAGCCGCGTATCAAGAAGCTAGCCAACCAGTTCAACTTCTGCGAACGAGCGGCTCTCACCTACAACTACCCTAGACGAGTCAGTTGCTCTTTTATTATTATTATTCTCTTCACTAAATCTAACACATACATTACTTTTACTGTTACTTTTGCTGGGTAAAGTCCTCTCCCCATGACTTCCAGTGCTTCCGATCCAGGGCTAATGTGGACCACTGGTCATTTGATATGTCATAAAATATGACATTTTAAAATATTTTTATATTTGACTTCCAGTGCTTCCGATCCAGGGCTAATGTGGACCATTGGTCATTTGATTTGTCATAGAATATGACATTTTCAAATACTTAACATAAAAACATAGGACTCCAAAGACAGGAAGTCAGGAACCTTCTCACAATGCGAGCCGTATCGAGGAGTACTGCCTACTGAATCAGACTTTTGATCCAGATAAATAAATATATAGAATACGCTTTATTATGTACGCCATATAGGTACTTAAATAACAACATCCAACCTAACGAGAGCCTCGTGAAATGTTGGTCGAGGCTTACGGCCATCAGGACATTGGCCGTTAGGACAATAGTTCATCGAAAAAATTTTATGTATAAAGTGTTAATTGCTTGAACGTGTACCATATTCTTATTATATAAAGGGAAAATATGACCACCTATACTAACTGTACTAACTGTTTACTAATACGCACTATCTATATTTTTCATTTCCACGCCACTTACAGCGAAAAGTAATTATATTATATGTATATTTCTATTACTACGCTGTCTTTTTAATCATCATTCATAAAACTTTATCTTATAACTTCATTTTCATTAGATAAGTACCGAAATTACACACGAAAGATAACATTTTCTTCAATAAACGTATCGACCGACATTTATATTGCGTATTTATTAATAACACTCACACTGCTACGTAGGTACTAGATAGATTTGAACATATAAAACATTCACCATAATGCTACACCAACATACATTTCAGAGTAGTTGTATACTCACGTTTAATTAAAACATCTTCATTTCCGTAGTTATTGAACACCACAAACACTACAAAATCCTTTTTCTTTTGTCAAAATTTTCTTCCCGACTCTACTTCAATTCAAACCGGGAATTTCGTACGCTACAGACAGTGTAGACGGGCGGCCGCCGCGCACGCTGTCCCACAAATACATCTGAATAAGACGTTATCTTTATGTGTTGTGTGTAGTCGGTGGACACACAGACTATCCCGCCACCGAGAGCCAACTACGGGGCCACGGCGCTGCAGTCCATCATCTTCGACTACTATCAGGAAGACTTCGCTAGGAAACTGAAGGAAAAGGAGGATGAAAAGCCAAAACGGGTAATCTCATTATGTTCTTGATTTGTTTATCGGCATTTATTGTGTACGAATCTCCATAAAAAATCATAAATAAGGAAGTATAACAGTTGTAAAGATGAAAAGAATTTAGAAAAAAAGAAAAGGAAGAAAAAATAAAAAAAAGCTGAAAGAAAAAAAAGAAAGAAAGATGAAAGATGTTTTCAAGGGGAGATCACGACCCTCAGTAATGAGGAGTACGACTTGAGGAGGGGGATAACAGTTGTAGCAGTACAAATATGTCAAAAATTGTACGTGGTAGGTGAAGCACCTACATCCAACCGCCCCTGGATAGGGTCCGTAGTAACCATAGTTCACATTTCTATGGCTGTAACAGTCGCATACTCTCACTTGTAAACGACAAAATTCTGGGAAACCAGCTTCGAAGCCGCCGCCGCCGCCGCTTAGTTAAAAGGCTAGGCGGTTAACTAAACGGCTAATTTTACCAGTTGGCTGCGACATACATACAAAAATTCTGATTTTTTGTCAGATTATTCTACGAGCAACATACCTACTAAAGCATTAGTTTTTAAATTTTTTAGTCCAAACTAGTAAATAGATAATTGCTTCATATTTTGCAATAAATTACCAGTGTGGTGTCATCGCGCTTCTCTTTCTTTTCTATGGAGTCCGACAGTGACCGCGCTTTAGGTCATGTTCATCCAGGGCGAGAGGGAGTGGGAGGCAGTCACCTCCCTCTGCGAAGCAGTCATGCTAGCGAAGGAGGTGGCGCGGCGGGATGGTTGAGGGACAGAGCCGCGAGAGGCGCTCCGGGCGTCGGGAGCCACACTCCCGGCCACCGTAGGCGCGGGCCTGCGGACGGCGAGTAATGGGTAGCTCGCCGTCCGATCAGGACCACGCCCGTGCCGGACGGCGCGTATGTGTTGTACGCGCGCCTCTAAGAGATGTCAGCATCAGAGGAGGGGCCCGTCAGGGCCGAAGCCTGGCGGGGCAGCGGGATTGTCCGAAAGGGTTACCGCTACCCCAGAACATAAAGGGCTAAGGAAGGAACACGGATCGGTTTTAGTCAGTAAGAGTCTGACACTCCCTTCCACTCCACCCAAAACGGGTGGGGTCATTTGAAGATTTCCCATACTAAAAAAAATAAAGGTCATGTTCATATTCAAGTTACAAATGTCATCGCAGTGACAATCATTGTCAAAAATGTGTTTTTTTTTTTATTGTTTTTGATTTGTTTTTTTTTTTTGTATTTTGACAGATTGATACTGCGATCAGAATGCAAACGTTCTTAAAAATACGGGAATTTCCCCTCAGATCAATGTGTGTGTGATGATGATGATACAATGTGATCAGTAAAGATCACGCGCCGGATACTAAATGTTACAAAGACAAAAAATCAATGGGCAACATAGTCCTAGTGTCAAAATGTACAAACTGCCTAGTGCCAAAATGTCATTTTGTCCGAATGCCGCTATGATATAATACATTAAAGCTGTAATGTTCAATTGTACAAATTGCCTAGTGCCAAAATGTAATTTTGCCCAAATGCCGCTATGATATAACACATTAAAGCTGTAATGTACAATTGATTTAAGGTAAAAATGTCATATGTGCGGTCATGTGCATAAATATATATCTATATAATTTTGAAATCTTACTAACTTATTAACAAGGTCCCGAAGTGCAGACGGGATGTGCATATTATTATTATTATTATACAGGATGAAATTGAATACATGCGACAAATCGAAATGGGAGATTGTACTCATCATTATGAACAACTTTTACTATGGGACCAAACCTGAAATCGCGAAAAAAAAAAAACAGCTGTTCCCTACATTTTGACGAGTTATGCGAACATAAATGTAGGGAACAGCTGTTTTTTTTTTCGCAAAATTTCTGTTCTGAATAATTGTTCAAAAGGTTGCGGCGCTATGAAAAATGTTCCGTCTCCAAAAACAATTTGGTGATCCGCACTGAATTTGAACGTTTTTAAACACAATTTTGTGCCAAATACTAAAATCTTTTCTTTTTGTCCATCCTCCCAGAGCAAGAAATTTTCCTTCAATATCGAAGGCAACTGTACTTCTTCCAGTGTTTCAAATTTTGTTGACTTTACTTCCAAAAAGTTTTTTCTTGTCCTATATAATGTTCGTTTTTTAGACGCAAACATAGGGGAACTATATGAATCATCAGAGTCTTCAATCTCTTCATTTTCGAAACATTCAACAAAAAAAATATATATATAAGTAGTTTATCAGCCATCTCGTTACCATAACACAAGCATTAGGTTGCTTAGCTTGGGACTGTATGGCGTTGTGTGAAATGTCCAAGGATATTTATTTATTTATTATTATTTATTATTTATTCTTCAAATATCTCTTTTACTGAATCAAAACTTTCGCACACTTTTTGTTTACATTTTTCAAAATTTTGATGATTTCTGTTGTTCGTTATAGATGGTGAACACGTGTGCTGACTTTGTCGTAAAATCTGTGTTTTATCTTTGGAGATTGTAAGAGACGCTGAACAAGTTTCACGATTAACGCACCTCCATAGTGTTGAGCCACTTTTATTTACGTTGGTGAAATTCAGTCTATAAGAACCAACTAACACGCAGTCGCTTCCTTTTTGATTTTATGAAAAAATTAAACTATTCTCCTCCATTGTAACAAAATGGGTTTGGACAATGATTGACACAGAACCAACACAGAACAGAACAAATGAAATCACATTTCAATCGTATTTTTCAAGGATATCGGACTTTCAAGGAGTATTTATACACAAAGAGATTAAATACGAGAAGAGATTTTAATTAGTTATCCAGTGCAGAGAAGTATGTTGATATCAAGGAAGTAGTAGATAGGTGTATGTAGGCTCAGTCGTTAATGATCCTACCTTCGAAGCCCAGGGTTGCGGGTTTGAATCCTGACTGTGTGACAATTGGACCACGATGCATTTTGGCACAATTATGTTTTATCTTTTGTACATTTTGACAATCTAACAATTAGACCCTTACGCATTATATCACAATTTTTTTTTGTCATTTGCACATTCATATACATTAAGACTTTTGTACATTTTGACACTAGGACTATATTGCCCATTGATTTTTTGTCTTTGTAACATTTAGTATCCGGCGCGAAAGATCACAACTAATCCATAAATCATGATTGACAGTCGTGCATTAGATCTACGAGTTAGCACATTGAACCCAAAATGTGAATATTTTATCATTTATCTTGCTTTTTTATGCTCCGGAGCGTGTATTTTGTTCCCTTTGAACTAGAAAATAGAAATATCATGTAAGTACTTTTCCACGAACCGCTTCCAACTACAATATATTAGTATCAATAATACATTTTGAATAAATATTAGTTCAACGTCTACTTGTTAGTATTTGCTTGTTCTGTTTATCTAATGTTGAATGCAGACCAGCGCAAACGCACGGTACAAACAAAGTAATCAGTTGAATAATGCTATGTGAAGCAGTTTTAACACTATCAATCTCAATTTGAACCATTTTCAAGGATATTGCTAATCCATTGCTACAAATATTAGTTTTTAGAGTTTCGTATCAAAATGGTAAAAAGGAACCCTTATGGTGCGACTCAGTCGGTCTGTCTGTCCGTCTGTCACGGTTGGATATCTCAAGAACTACTAATGCTATCAACTAGAAATTTGGAATAGTTTTAGATGACGTTTGCCTAACTATATTGCAAATAAGATTATTTTTTGTATCCTATGAAAGAGCGCTGTTTTCACATTCTCAATCAATTTTTAATTTTTTTTAGGCCGCATAGTTTTCGACTTTTGATGAAAAATGTTTAGGTAGATCATTATGCTAGAGCATCAATCACGACAGTCTTTTCAATTGGATACTATGCTAGATTTTTCTAGCCTACGGCAGACGTGGTTATCAATGACTTCTTTCTCATATTATTGTTTTAACCACCACAGCTGCGGAAGAAGAAAGCGAAACATGCGAAGACGGAGCAGCAGATCCACGACGAGCAACTGGCGCAGAGAATCCGGGAGGCCTGGGCCATCCTCGAGAGACTCGTCAACCAGAATATCTACGATGACATCGGTATCGTAGCTTTTTGTATACTTGTCTTAGTAAAAATATCTTCTCTTAGACATCAAAACGACTTTGAAACTAAAGGAAAATGTCAGCTGTCTTGCACCCAACAGTTTTTGAGCCTAAATATAGCACTTCCTAGTTCTACTTCACGGAAAACAAATTTTGTTGTACAGATTATATTCTGAAATATATTTTCACTTTTCTAACCACAACAACATTAATGGCCGTTTGCACCACAAATCACAAAAATAATACGTTTAACGCTTTACGAATTTAAACCATCGTGCTGTGTCTATCATCTTCGAACAAATGACTGAAATAGAACGATGCTATAGATATTATGTTTAGCGCTAAACACATTTAGTAATTTGTGGTGCAAGCGGGCCTGGGCGCAAGGGTAACCTTTGTTGATACTGATGTCCCGTTATTAAATCATCGACTCAGAAGTCGTCATTAATTACGTCATCTTTACATTCTAACGCGAGTTGTTTTAAACATCTAATACTGAGATACGGCGCGGACGCCGCGCCGTCCCGTAAGTGACGGTGTTAAGCTGAAATACACCGAGCGGCTCAGATCGATCTTCCCTCCAAAGTATTAGTTGCAGATTTCGCTGATCAGGCTGAACTAATATTTGCCGATACATTTTCTCAACGTCGGCACATGCTACATACTTAAATTGTCTAAAACGGAGAAAAATTTATAGCAAATCATTTTGTAACGCAGGCCCAATGTGTTGTATGTCGTTTAATGATTTGCCTGAAGTGGATTTCGCACTTTTTTTTTTCTTTATTTATGGGGACTCGGTCAACAATGACGATAACACTTGCATCAAAGACAACTCAAAGTTTTATTGTTGAACTATGTTCCCTCATTCCCTGTACACACCATGATGTTGTAAAAAAGACTCTCGTCTAGTCTTATTCTATCAAATTTTGTGTTGAGATCCTAATGAACAGTTTAATTGCAAGGACGGCCTGAAACGAACTCCAGATGTTTTTTTTTTTTATTGCTAAATGGGCCTGCTCTTGTCCTCGATCACGCCTGATGGAAAGCAATGGATGAGGTTTGTGATGGAACAAGCATGCCCAGAAGATCCCTGTTCACTCTTGCTTTGAAGATAGACGGGTGAAATGTGGAACGGAACAGAGACTCCAGCAGAGTATTACAAAAATGCCCAAAAAACAACAGTTTTCATTACATACTTGCTTTACATCATGTTTCTAACAATTTTCTTTTCGTACCCAGCTCAAGACTACCGTTACTGGGACGATCCATCAGATGAGTTCCGTGAAGGCATGGGATCTTTGCTGCCTCTGTGGAAGTTCCAGTTCGACCCTATGAGAAGCCATGCTGTCTGCGACATCCAGTGGAACCCATTTTACCAGGACTTGTTTACTGTTGCCTACGGATCCTGTAAGTTAAAGCAACGTGTAGCTTGCAGCCCAATTCAAACTTTATGGCGGCTCGGAACATGAGGCGAGTCGCTGCGCAGTAAAAAATTCCATGTGTCAGCGGGGGTGAGGGGTGCGGTACTGCGCAGTGAGTAGCGCACTTCAGTGCCGCCATAAACTTTGACGCGAACTATACCAATGAATCTGTTTAAAGATATACAAAAATCTTACAGATTATTCCCATCTCGATAAATCATCAGTAACTCTCAAGACCATTTGTCTCACACATTGTCCCAAAACAGTTTCGCCTCACAATTTGAATAGGAAGCAATTGAGATGACACCGGTTAGTCAATATAGGTGCTGAACACCGACACTCGAGTCCATTACGAACGCCCTGCCGCTTTGGCAACAATGAGAGCCGAAGGTGGCCGAAAATTGCCGAACTTACACGATTTCGGGTCACGTTCCACCACGCTTTTAATATAACATGTTGTATTTTTGGCTCCTCGTTTGTTTGTAATTTTGTTCTTAATGAAGTCGGCAACTTTTTAAACACCTCTTACGGCCGAAACCAAATTTTACCTATAGATCTATCACCAGTTTTGACATACTGGAGGTAGAAAAACCTAGCTATTTTTGGTTTTAACGTCCCAATAATCTATATCAGTAGCGAGATCTGTCTTTAACTGAAAATATGTAGGTTATTGATTACGAGTAGTATACGGTGGGACTGTCAACACGTTAAAAATATACATATTCTATACTCGTAAGCCTGTTTTTTTTTTACAAAGTATCTTTTAAAAAGTTTACTGACCGTGAAATATGTTTTTTTTTTATGCAATATGGGCCTACTTTTGACCTCGATCACGCCTGATGGAAAGCGATGGATGAGGTCTATGATGAAACGAACGTACCCAGAAGATGCCTGTTCACTCTTGCTTTGAAGGCAGACGGGTTAAATGTGGGAGGGGAACACAGATAGAACGCAGAGAGTTCCACACTTATTGGTTGTGAAATTGACAATTTGAAATTTTGTAGCATGCTCTATAGTAGCGTAAAGAGTGATATCGCCCTTAGTTTGCAATCACCCACAGACAGCAATACATCACTGCTCCACTGCTGGTTAAAACTAACTTGAATTTAGACCATCTATCCCTACTTCTATTGTCGTGATGTGGCAGGCCTCGCCTCTCATGCACGAAGTTGTGAGTTCAAATCCGGGCAAGTACTAATGTGTCTTTTTCAATTCATATGTAGGTACAGACGCCAGCACATCAAGCTACCCGAAACTGTAAAATTTTCCCAATCAACTTTGAACCTTATGCTTTAGCGATAAAGTTGAAAATCTATTAAAGAAATTTGACAGATTGTGGTAGCTTGATGTGCTGGCGACTTTCTGCGTTTATCTATGACATTACTGACATCGGTGAAGGAAAAACATCTTGAGGAAACTTGGACTTGGAGAATTGCGAGCGTGATGATCAATGCTCGATGCCTTCTCTGTTTGAGAAGAGGCCCTGCAGTAGTACAATAATAGGCTGGTTTTGTTATCCTTACTTCTGTCCTTGCTATATCATTTAACTCCCCCCAATGTCCCTATTGCCAAATCAAGGGCGATTTTATAATACAGGCTTTAGCACAACAAAATGGTGGAGAGTTCGAGCACATTTTCCTCAATTGAATGTAACAGTTTACCGAAAGAGTAATCATCTAATCGAGTCTAGTGGTTGGAACGGTTCAAGCACTAGACGATAGCACTGATTCGAGTTCAACCACGGACTGACAAGGTCCCGACGGAAAAAGTGGTGTGTCATCGAGTGTCATGGTAACAACAGACGACGCGTTGTGAAAACTGGGAAAATGTGTCTTTTTAGAAATTCTTCATTCCTATGATGCAGTGTGGCAGAGACTTCGTAACTTTACTTAAATTATAAATAAAAAAATTAAAAAAAAACATTGATTCTGAACCCCTCCTACGTTGAAATTTTCAGTCGGTTATTAATTATCATTTTGACCGCGGAGATATTGCACTTTTTTATGAAACAGCTGATTTTTTTATGGTAACCTACGAAAAATGTCAGTATCAAAAAAGTTCTAGGTCTAGAACCCACACTAACCCGCACTGGGTCAGCATAGTGGATTACGGCTCGCTCCCTCTAACCGAGAGGAGGCCTGTGTTCCAGCAGTGAGAATATACTGATACTGACTGCATGTATATGCTAGGACTTTTACGGTTTGTATCTATAAAGGAAAAACTATAGTGTAGAAAGGGAAATGCGGTCTTTGCGACGTCTCCCAAGTGGTTAGTTTTATTTGAAACAAGTCGAATCCTCTCTTTCCTGCAGCGGGATTGTCCGAAAGGGTTACCGCTGCCCCGGAACATAAAGGGCTAAGGAAGGAACACGGATGGGTTTTAGTCAGTAAGAGTCTGACACTCCCTTCCGCTCCACCCAGAGCGGGAGGGGTCATTGGATGATTTCCCATCCTTAAAAAAAAAAAAAAAAATCCTCTCTTTCCTACGATATTCAGAACCCCGATGAAGTCTCTGATCTAGCAACCTGCAGACAAATCTTGAGTTTTTCCAACGATTGGTTGATCAAAAATAACAACAGCCAATCATACAAGGCGTTTCCAATATGCGGTCCACGTACTTTGACATATGACACAAAGTGTCCTCACCCTATATAAAGCCCTGTTCTGGTCAAAATGACGGGAATCCGGTGCGGGATACTCGATGAAATTCGCTCGCGCCGATTATGTCCAAACCGATGCACTCCTGCGCGGCGCGCCGGTGCCACATTTGATGTTCAATAGTCAAAGATGACGCACGACCACTCTCCACTAGGCACACCTACATAGGCTAGGAGACGTGCATATTAATCAATTAATATCCCTTGTAGAAGAGCGTCCCGTGCTATAGGACTAAACAAAAGAAGATTACAATGATAAAAATATGAAAGTAGCATGGATCGTCATTTTTCTCAACACGCGCGCCGACGTGCCGTGCATCGTACCACGAAGCGACGTCGGTCGTGTCGCGGATTTTTACGATACACATCGTAGATTTTCGCGACAATACATCGCATCGTGACACGACGTCGCAACGTGCCACGATGTGACGTCGTATCGTGGTTATGTTTGTTTGGTCCTATCTTGTACGGAGGTGTTCAAACTACAAAAGTCCAAAAGTCCCGTGACTTCCTAATATCGACTCTTCCTAATCAACATGTTCTGTGTTCCTAATCAAACAATCGACGCGCGCAGTCGTGGGATTCATCTCAAGCAATCCTTGAGTTGACAACAGGGGGGTAATTCCCGTAATTTTAAGAACATTCACAGTCTGATCTCAGTCTCCAAAAATACCTCTAATTTCCCTATAATTTTGACAAGTTTTTGACATTGATTGTCGCTGAGATGAGGTTGCGACTAGATTTTGAACATTTTAAATTACGGGAATTGGCCTTCTGATTCAGTTGATGATAGACTATCATAACCTAGGGTCAGTTTCTTATTCCCCAATACTTGTTCAACAGTGGACTTCACATGCCAGCAGAGTGTTGGGTGCTTGTGCCTGTACAGCATCAAGAACCCTGCTTACCCCGAGTACGCCGTGACCACGGATTCACCTGTCATATGCCTCGATGTGTTCCGGGAAATACCTTACCTAATTTGTGTTGGTAAGTACGGGGTAATTGCGTAACTCACTAAGAGTAGCAATGGCTTTCATTTTGACAGTTCAACAACATTCATTACGTCATTTAAGTTGTTGAGCAGATACATTTTTCGAACAGGCAGTGATATGAAGATTCGAATGACGATATTGCGACGCACGCTATTTCGAAAAACTTTACGAGTGGTACGCCAGTTCGGTAACACATTGAGTCGAAAACCGCTATATCGAATGACGTTGTCGCGAACACGCTGATGCGAAAAACTGTTTGAATGGTACCTACGCTAGTACGAAAGTCTTGGTATCGAAATCCACTGTTGCGAATAGCATACTTATTCCAATCTGAATTTGTCTAGGGATCGGAGTCCACACTCTGTGCGCCCGCGAAATATCTAATGAATGGGGGGGCCCATTCATTAGATACCTACCTATGTCACACACACGGAACAATTTCCGTTTTTTTAAATTTCCCAATTTCCTACCCAAAAGTGTCCCCATATTCAATTTAATTTATTTACGTTACACGCCGATTTGTGCGATAGTTATCATAAAAACGTTATTGTTGTTTTCCTCGGAAACAGCATTTTTTTTTCCTGGTGAAAGGTAGGTACCCTATGTCCGTTTCTGTGCACCTGACAACTTATATGCAAAATTTCAGGATGATCGGTTCAGTGGTTTAGGCGTGAAAAGGTAACAAACAAACTTACTTTCGCATTTATAATATTAGTTAGGATTTCACCTACTAAAGCAAGAGCAAACCTGGTTCACTCTTATTTTTAAAACCAGCTGTTACCCGTCTATAGAGTATTTTCGTATAGGTATGTAAAACTAGGTCATTATCCTAAGAAAACAATGTATAACGGTATAAATACATTGTTTAGATTTCCCGTTTATAGGAACTCGTTGGATGCGAGAAGCACAAAACCGGTCGAAGTGGAGGTGCTTGGGGGAGGCCTATGTCCAGCAGTGGACGTCTTACGGCTGAAATGATGACATTGTTTACCTGGATTAAATCGTAGGGTACTTTTAATCCCGGTAGTATGATTCCGTGAGTTATTTTTCGATACCCACGCGGGCGAAGCCGTGGACAAAAGCTAGTTTGCACTAAATCATCTGCCTCGCCTTTTCGCGACTACGTTGAGGTCGGCTTCTAGTCTAATCAGATGTGGCTGGATACCGATATCTTACATGAAGCAGTGGTGGTCCAGGAGCTGTGGTTTTCAAGTGGAAACGACCGCGATTTACGAGTTGTAGGTCGTAGGTTTGGACCCTGACAGGCGCTCTCCGCGCTCTACTTTGTGTAATTATTTCATCACCACTGCTCTCAAAACGGTGAAGGAAAACATCGTGAGATATATAATGTGACATCTACGAACCCTCCCCTTATGGAGAGGAGGCCTGTGTCCCAGCTGTGGGAATACTATAATAATAGCATACTCCTGACCATTTTCGGTCACGAAGGCCCATCTCAACGGAGATAAGTCAGGTATGCAGGAGATATTAAAGAGTTACTTTGCTAAATTGATAAAAAACAGTTGTAACCTAAAAATAACTTCACATTACAGTTTTACTGCATACAAAACACACTGCGGTGATTTTTTATCGTATATCTCGTAATTTTAATCGATTTTATAAACACTTGTGTATTATCGATGACTCACGAGATTACTGTTTTTGTTCGGTTTAGACATTCCATGATGTTTTTACGAAGATTCAAATATTTTGCTGTCGGATATAGTTTATACTAAAGTTCCTAACACCACCACCCACTAGCCCTGTGGTCCACACTAACCCTGGATCGAAAGAGCTAGAAGTCATGGAGATAGGCCTTTGCCCAGCAGTGCTGCAGCTATGTACCATCGCGGCCTTTTCCGCCTAATCATTAATTTTTTTTTCGCCTAAGTCCCGCGGCGGCGCGCGGCGCCAAGCCACGCCCTCTTAAAGTTCTCGCCTATTATTATTCGGCCTGACGGTATCAGTAACCTAACTAACACACACTGTAGTAACTGTATCTGTTAACAAATTATTTGAATATTTATAGACACCTTTCTGAACCCACTGCAACCCATGAAAATATTTATCAAGCAACAGCCTATCGTAGGAACTCTGCTGCTGCTGGGTCGTCCATCCGCGTTTCGCATCCGATCTGTTCCACCCAGCCCCCTTTTAAAGGGTGTCGATCCATCTTATTGGATGGCTCTATGCTGGAATGACCTCTAAGTGTGCATATACACGAGCGACACACGTCAACGGCAGAGGCAACTGCAAACTGGCCGTCAACGTGTAGTCAGTCGTCATAGCAACCTAACTTCTTCTGTTTGTCACAGGACTGTATGACGGCAATGTTTGCGTGTACAACGCACAGTTAACACTGGAGTCTTCTTATCAGTACAAATCTAATTCTGTGCGGGACAAACACAGCAGCATCGTATGGGAGGTGAGAGCATTAAACACTTTATTATTTTGTTCCATAACATTTGGAAAAAAAAAAGTTGCTTTAAAAAAAATCCTTTGATTTTATTAACAGTTTTAAAAAGCATTAGTGTCAGAAAATCATCATTTTGATTGACAGAGGAACGCGTTTTATCGTGAAAATTGCAACCCAAATTCAAAGTACCTATTCTATTTATTTCAAAACACACACACTACTATACACTACTACGTAGGTACTATTGCATGCCCTTTCTTAATTTTGTTTTGCTTATGGCTGATGCATTAGTGATGCTGATGCATTATAATGATGGTCTGGCAGTTTGAATAATTTATGCGGCCTACCTAAATGTCCTTTCTTTGGTATTGTTCGTCGAATCGTGATTACTGACAAATGCGTGTACTGACTGAACAGGTCCACTCAAGCACTGCTTCGTACTACCGAGATATGAATCATACCTTAAACCTACTTACAGAAATAAAATAATTTATAATATAATGTACAGTACCTACTGCCGTTTATAGGTACCTACTCAATTTTGAGTCTGATAAAATACTTACTTTAATGGTTAGGTATAATACATACCTACTTTTATTTTGCAAGTTACGTAACTTTTTCCTACCTCCCATAGATCCGCTGGGGTCGTCGCCTAATCGACGGGGAGCCATCATTCTTCTCCATTTCTGGCGATGGTCGCGTGGTCCAATGGGCTGTGATGCCGGGAGAACTGCAAGCCACCACCATCATCACCCTGACTTCCAATGTGCCGCCCATACCTGGTCCTGATGGCACGATGCTCACTGTTAACAGTAAGCTAAGCTTTTATCAACTTTACTTTACAGCCTACCAGAGCAGTGGTGGCCCAGTAGTAACGGCCCCGACTTACGAGTCATAGGTCGTGAGTTCGAAGTTTCGAACCCAGACAAGCGCTTACTTTGTGTAAATAATTTCATCACCACTTCTCTCAAAACGATGAAGGAAAACATCGCGAGGAAACCGGCATGTCCTAAAACCAAAAATTCGAAGGCATGTGACATCTACCAACCCGCAGTGGGCACGCGTGCGAACGAATCGATTTTAATGAAACTTCATACGCATAAGCAGGATACAAAGGTCTAAAAATTTTGGAACATTTTCGAAAAATAGTGTTACAGCCAAATAAGACCGATTTTAAATTTTCCATAGAAACAGAGATTTCCAGTTATCTTTTTTTAAATAAGACATTTCGAAAATGTTCTTTAGTAACTTTTTAGACCTTTGTATCCTGCAAGCGTATGAAGTTTCATTAAAATCGGTTCATTCATTTAAAAAAACAAGGGCTTGAAAGTTTGTATGAAATGCCGTACGTCGTAAATGCTCTTAGGCCTGGTTGACCTGGCTAAACTGTTTTAATACTCCTCTTCGCTTTCATTAACTAAAAATAATATAGCTAGTCTACAATGTATAAAATAGCCAAAAAACCAAGGAACTAACATTTAATTCTCTTTTAACCAATATATATAATATCATTGCTTTTAACATAATGATTTTGAGAGCTCTGAGCAAATAATTAAGGGTCTTTAAGTATTGAAGGTATTTTTTTTTTCATTATTTAAAATATCTAGCTTAGGGTCTTGCTCGTGCTCTTTATTGGGTATCCTGCTAAAGCTTCATGCTTTAAAGTGCTAATAGAATAAAACTGTGGAATGTGGGTGCACTATAATAAAAGTTTAATCCATATTAAACTCTTTAGGATGAAACTTTTTCAAGAGACGCAATACCTTCGGTCAATCAACACAATACCTTCGGTCAATCAACACAATACCTTCGGTCAATCAACACAATACCTTCGGTCAATCAACACAATTTTATTATAACTGCACACACAATAGTCTGCGTTAGAAACTTGTACATAGCAGGAACTACTTAATTCATGAAAGATCCATCATCTTCTGTCAGTTTATAACGCTACTAGCCCGCGGCTTCGGTCGTTTGGAGGTCGGATATTATCTCAACGGATTTTACTACCAGAAAAAAGCATCTTAAGTCCTAACCCAAGTCATGGTCTACCTGTGTGCAAAATTTCATCAAAATCCGTTTAGCCGTTAAGGCGTGAATTTGAAAAGGGAGTAGACAGACAGATAGACTGACAGGCCAAACGACAGTCCGACATCGACAGACAACAGACTGACAGACAGACCGACATACAGACCGACAGACAGACATGAGACAGAGTTACTTTTCTAATTTTAAAATATTTGTATGGATTTACTTTTAACACAGGTTGCGGCAGCTGCATCTGCTTCCACCCTGAGAAGCCGGAGATCTTCATGGTGGGCACGGAAGACGGCATGATCCACACCTGCTCGCTGAAGTACAACCGGAACTACGTGCGCTCCGTCCAGGGCCACCACATGCCCGTCTACAGGATCCGATACAACAAGTTTAATAACAGCATCTACGCCTCCTGCTCAGGAGATTGGAGGGTTAAGATATGGGAGGATGGGAGGGAGTGAGTATTTACCCGACTGCGCTAGAAGGAGGGTTATCTTTAGCTTTTCGTTTAACATACTGCCTGTCTCTGAGAACTTCAAACAAACCAGTTAATGGAATTGCTGACATATTCAACACAATCAACGTCATATTTCAGCCAATTTACACAAAGCCTTAATCAATTGTACACTTTCCTCATGAACCACTCCATCGATTGGTAAAAACCGTATGAAAATCCGTTCGTTTATTGCATTCAGACAAACAGACGCGGCGGGGAAACTTAGTTCTATAATATTAGTATGGATGTAGTGACAGCGAAAGTGATAAATGTATTTTCATTTTTCTTGTTTCAATTTGTTGATTAGAAATGTCGAAGTACCTACCTAATAATAATCTTTTAAATGGTGCATGAAGTATTCCACCAAAGCCAAGATCAAAATATGTGGCCAAGGTACCTACTCGGTTCCCTACAAAATGGACGAGCTGGATGGTGCTGATCCACGCGTCATGTTCGTGAACGGGCGCCGTCGGTTGAGACTGGTCATCTCTTAATTTTGAATTGTTTCTGCATTTGTTTTTTTTTACATTGTTCTCACATAAACAAGCAAAAAGAATAATGTACCCAGGATTTTGTATTAATACACAATGTCCATAGAGTTTCTTGCCCGTTCTTCTCCTTATTAGAGATCTACGTTTTGGAATGGGCTTCATCTTTCTGACTAACTGACCGACTATTTAATTTTGCCAATTCAAAAGTGTCTGTAGGTACAGAGGCCAGCACATCAACCTACCCCAATCTGTCAAAATTTCTTTGATACAATTCCAACTTTACTACAAGAGAATAAGGTTCATATTCAATTTGGAAAATTTGACAGATTGGGGTAGCTTGATGTGCTGGCCTCTGTACATGGTTTAATTGAAATAAATGCTTTGAGTTTGAGTTTGTACAAGGTCATCGTTTTTTTTTTAATCTTTCTCTCTTTACGCCAGTGAACCCCTGTTCATGTTCGAGCTGGGCTCTCCGGTCGGCGACGTGAAGTGGGCGCCATACTCCAGCACCGTGTTCGCAGCTTGCACTGCTGATGGAAAGGTATAACTTACAGTACCCGGCGATAAATATTGCACATCGACCTTTGGAAAAAGACAATCGGCTAATTTCGGCTTTGTAGAGCGTTATCTCTTTCGCACATAGGTAACGTCCATCACTTATAGAAAAATTGGTGTATTTTATACAAAGAATAAAAAGAATTAAGTATCAAAAGAAGCAAATCATAATTGTTTTAACAGCTCCTAATAGATACCGGACTGTTTGTATTTCGTGCGACAGAGATAACGCTCTACGAAGCCGAAATTAGCCGATTGTCTCTTTCCAAAGGTCGATGTGCAATATTTATCGCGCCGGGTACTGAGCTTTATCCGCGTGGATGTCGAAAATCAATAATACCCATAATATCCCACGGGAACGTACTACCAGGATAAAAGTATCCCTTGTCCAAACTCAGCGGGGTAATTGCGTAACACAGTACCTAACAGTAGCAATGGCTTTCATTTTTACAGTTCAACAACATTCATTGCGTTATTTACTTACGTTGTTGAGCAGACAAATTTTTCGAACATACGAAGCAATGGATTAGAAATTAATTTAATTATAATTATTTATACTTGTAACATTGGTTCAATAAAAGTATGTTTCAAATTAATATCCTTCAAAATCATTCAGATTGTGATTGAAAGTGTGTTCCGCAATTAGGGTCTGATTATGGTCTATCCAATAGAATCTATTTAATAAAGTATAGGATTTTAGGTTTAGGTGCTATTAGCTCTGACTTGCACTAATATGTTCAGAATAATTATTCTGAAATTCATAGACTCTATTAGATAGATTATTTTGGAAATATTCCCATCGTCTAAAAATAAAACATTCCATTCGACGTTGCCATTAAACCGACATCACACATCACAATATCCGGCCGGACTGATCGATTTATGTCTCACAAGTAGGTTAATATGCTCTCCATTTAATGGCAGGTGATTTTAATTTTAGAACTTTCCTGTTGTAAGGAAGGATCAAGCTGTCACTCGTCACTATGGGGAGGTCGGGCTTAAGATCCCATACTACCTCAGCTAAAATTCACTCTTTGTCTCGCTCGCACGATACTGCTCGCGGACTAAGTGTGAGCGAGACAGAGTGCGGTGCTGGGCGGCAGGCAGCGCCAATAGTTTAGGTTTTTGCTTTTTACGGCGAAAATAATTGTAATTAAAAAAAAAAAACACATAGTCGCTGCTTTATAGTTAGTTTAGTTATTATACAAAGTTTCCTGATCAAATTTGAAGTATTTTTTTAATACCAGCGGTTTATTGTTCAGTTTCGAGGTAACTTTGGATTTTTTTTTATCGAGAAAATTTTATGGAATCGTGTTTTCGTCAAACATAGTACCTTACATTAATCCTCAACTTTACCATATATTTATTTCAAAATTAATGCTGCAGTATTTTCGACATAACGGAGAATCATGCTAAGCAATTTGAGGTAGTATAGGCCCTTAATAAAGAGATCGGCATGATTCGGCAAAGCCGAATAAGGCGGCTATATCGAATATAATATGTACTTCCCTAATTAATAACAGCCGCACGGGTCGATCGATCAGGTTATGCTACGCTTGCCGCGGTTGTTCCGTGGATAGGTGACCCTCTTTACATTCATATCAAGACCTCTCGGTGCCTCGGAAAGCATAGGTATTAAGCCGGCTGTCATTCGTAGATACGGGTCGTCAGTAACCCGAAAGTCTGACAGCCAGTCTAACCAAAGGGTATCGTGCTACCTGCTACCCAGTAACTGGAGTGTAGAGGTCAAATAGGCAGTCACTTCATGTAAAATACTGGTATTCAGCTGCATTCAGTGAGACTATCAACTGTGCCGTGACGACCCGAAAATGATTCAGCGAAGCGACCCGAAAATGATTCAGCGAAGGAATAGGTATGACATACTACGTTTGCCGATCGGCAAGAGGCGAATGAAAGCCCAATAAGTGTAGTAATTGCTTCGGGTCGTTATTCAACAAATACTACCAAATCGAATGTGCCGAACCGAACAAGTGTGTGCACTGCACTTCGGGTGACAGATTGGCTTCTTCATCCAGCCGGATATTGTTACATAAACAAATTCAGTTACACATAACTGAATTAATGCACATTATGAAAGTTTACCATATGGACGAAGTATATAGGTACCTACCTACTAAGCCTACCTTATAGTAGGTACGTGTGCGACTGTGTGCGTGCGTAGATTTGATGTAATGTGACCACAATTTTCTCCTACAATCAGTATAACTAATTTAATAAATAAACTGTTTTATACATATTTTACATAATAGTAAAAGTTCATTGTAAGTATTTATTATGACTATTAACATAATATTCTAATTGGGGCGTTTCGTGGTGTGCGTTAATTCCGTGACATATTTTATGTAGCTGCCTAGAATTGTGTCCTTTGATAAGAAAACCTCTTAAAATAATATCTATCTATTTATATATGCCCTTCAATGCGGATCATTTCGCAGGTGTATGTATACGACCTGAACGTGGACAAGTACCGGCCGATATGCGTGCAGGCTGTCGTCTCCAAGAAGACCAAGAAACTCTCTAGACTAGACTTCAATGCCAAACTACCCGTCATCGTCTGCGGAGATACCAAGTAACGTGGATTTACATTAAGTTCTAACAACTAACAAAGTCAATTAATTTAAGTAAGTAACTAATTTGTTATCATATATCTAACTAAACTTGAGTACCTACTTTGAGTTTTAAAGAACTTAAAGAACTTATGTACTTTTAAAGAACATAAATTAATAATATTGATCATACTCATATCAGTGTTATTGAAATATCTGAAAACCTCTTAATGGTCATTGTACTCGTCAATACGTAATGTTTTACCTACTATGGGATCATCATACTATGAGATATATACCTACCCTAAAATCGTGAAAAAGAATCAGATGTTTTCCTTCAATTTGACGAATTATGCGATCAAAATTGTTTTCTACTATAAAATGTGAAGTCCTTGATTAAATTAGATAATTAATTAACTTCGATAACACACCTAAAAATAAAATTTTAAAAAAGCATGGAAATTGCTTTCAAAAATATTGCTCTCCTGCTCTAGAATTCTTGTCGCAACATTTGATTACCTATTTCGCCGCTCCACACATAGCCTCCATAGCTCAGGGGTTAGAGCACTGGTCTTGTAAACCAGGGGTCGAGAGTTCAAATCTCTCTGGGGGCATCTGTTAAACTGTTTTTAATGATTCAACTTTTTATGATTTTCTATCGTTTTTTGTATTATTTTCAATAGTAATATCGTTTCTTTTTCAGGGGGACATGCCATGTTTTGAAGTTGTCGCCGAATTTAAGAGTAATGTGTAAACCGCCCAAAAAATCTCAAGGAGTTGAACAACGGACATTACAGGTATCTTATTAATTTTGTTTATAATATAATAATTTCATAAAATTTTTGATTATCATGGGATCCGAATGACTCATAATAAAAATGGATAGAACATTGTTTAGTCACAAGTTCACGAAGACGTAACAAAAATATGTATCATGGGAATAACAATATTTTGTATACAGTCCGTTCACTGATAATTTACATTTGACAGCAGTAACCTAAAAGCAACGTTATGGTGACGGTAATAAAGATTACAATGATTATGACGGACTTTCAATGGCAGCAACCCATAAGAATGAGAATAAAGATCACTGTGATGCAAAATCAGAGGTAAATTTACTGTGAACGGACTGTAACGTACCCACCCTATGTACGGCCAGAGACAATAAGGTTATTTTTTGTGTACTAGGTTATGAAACTGGACAAACTCCTGAGCTTGGTTCGTGACCCGCCCTACCAAACGGGCGTCGTGGATGAGAAGTTTGAGGACGACAACTAATTTTAATGTTAATAAATAAAACACTTTTTTACTCGTAATTGTATAATTATTCTAATAAAGCTTTAAATTAATAAATAAATAATAACTTATACTAATGCAATGAAAGGTGCCTAGAAAGCTAAAGGCACGTAATACAAAATGCATTTTATAAACTCTCAAAAACAAAACAACTCCATTTTGAATGGTCGCCATCTTTAATGGCCTGTACACAAGAGCATGCCATGTGATAATCTAGCCTGTACATATTTACCATCTTCCCACCATTACCATATAGGCTGTTTCACATTGATCCATTATGTCAATGTAGTGTTTGAATCCAGTAGCACTGGATAGCCAATTAGTGGCTGCTCTATTTCAAACTGTTTCTTAAAACGGTGCAGGAATACATCGTGAGGAAACCGGCATTTGCTAGAAACAAATATTCGAAGACATGTGGCTTCTACCAACCCGCACTGGGCCCGTGTGATGGATTACGGTCCACTCCCTCACAGAGAGGATGCCTGTGTCCCAGCAGTGGGAACAATATAGTCTGATTGTGCTTATGCTATTCCAATCTAGCGCTGGATACAGGACGCTGGACTAGATTGCATTTGATCTTTGATTTTGATTTGATTCAAAATCGACCCAGGGTCATTGTATTATTAATTTATTTATTTTTTGGATCTCCAAGTTTGCAAGAATCAGCATGTCGCACAGTGGAACGAATGTATGGGAGCGGTTGGACGTAGACATGTCCGAAAAAAAAAAGTAAAATTATGCCAAACTAATGATGCCATCTTATTCGATTACTTAATGCCTTCATAAATTGTGGTGATGAATTTCTTCATAACTCCCATATTTCGGGAGTAATTTGAGAAAATGTGAAATTTTACTATGAAAATGAGTGTATCGAGCTCTCTCCCTCCTGATTCCGGGCTTGTTTCAAGTAGCGGTCTCTAATATCGTAATGCTATTACTAAGAGCTATATTTAATACTAAGACACATAGTGCGCCAAATGTGCACTTTCTGGGATAAAGAGTGATGTTTATTTTATAACACAATTTTTTTATTTTTTGTTTATTTTGTTGATTAAAACCGTTTTTCTAAAGGTTTACCTTATTACAATAACATTTCTGAGCAGCCAATTAGAGAAGATATAAGCTAATTAGGATATATAATTAGGGACTTAAGGTTTACATATAAAACTGATGCACTAATGATTACTGATAAGAACATTGCTATTATTTAATTACTAAATGGCTCTTAATACACTAATTTAGCATGCATCATTTACTAATTATCACAATAACTAATTACCTTGCAATATTTAACAAAGGATACCTGGGATACCTGGATTTTATATAAATAGGTCACTATTAGTAACTTTAAAATCAGTGTTGATTTACACCTCGTTGTATCCAAGCTAATCTCGCAATGTATTTTCCAAATTTTAATACAAATCTTGATATTCACGTTGCTTTATGCGCACGCGCACATAAAGATTTACGCGACTTTAACTATTTGTTCAGTGTTTTAAAAGATAACAGTTGTGTTCAGTTATGTGAAAGTGCTGAAACAAGTTTAAAAGACTGGTGTCGTCGATTTTGCTACCGCATTTATGCAAAATGGACACAGTCTGGAAGAAGCACAGATAAGTTTCGGAAGAAACATGAGATTTGGCTACAGGCTGCAATTCAATGGCCGGAATTACAGAATGAAAATATGGAACCTTCTACAGAAAATATAAGTGACGTCATCGAGCCCATAATTTCTCCTGCTAAATCTGATGCTTCAACTTGTACACATCCTAGTCCTCGTAAATCTTTTGAGGACCTTAGTAACCGGCAAAAAAGAAGACGCACTGAAGATAGTCTTTCATGCAGCAGTAGCAGCGCTGAAATTATGTTTTCGGCCGAAAGGGCGCTTCAAAAGGCAGGACAAAGCGATACAGCTTATGTTATGAAATACTTGACGGAGAATCCAGAAGAGGCCTCAAAAATCAAAGCCTTCATTGAAGGTAAATCAATTCAGGTACGGGAAATATCCCCTTTGAAGGCATTGGCTCTTTATGTATCGATGAACTTATCGAAATGGCGCTATAACACTCTTCGGGATTTCAACACTCAAGAAGGAGCTCTTCAATACCCGAGTTACTACATGTTGGTTAAAGAAAAAATTAAGTGCTATCCGGCCAAAGAAGATCTCACAGTTACAGAGAGCTCTGCAAAAATCAAATTACAAGCCTTGATAGATTTAACCTCAAGAAGACTTATTAGGTCGTTAGAAACCCCTGTTGATCCCAATCAACAGCTCGTATTGACCAGCAAATGGGGTTTTGACGGATCATCTAGCCAAAGCATTTATCATCAAAGGACGAGTGAAGATGAGCAAATCGATCTTGCTAGTAATTTTATGATTAGTCTTGTACCACTGCGGCTCGTCTCAAAAGGTGTAACAATTTGGGAAAACGAGCGACCATCTTCCACTTCATTTTGCCGGCCAATATTGTTTAAGTTTATAAAGGAAACCAAAGAAAATGTGCAGAGAGAGATGGCTGAAATCGAAGCAGAGATTGAAGCCTTAACTCCATCCACCATCACTGATGGAATTAGTGTCAAACACCAACTGCTGTTGACAATGATTGATGGTAAAATTCATTCCATTATATCCAATACAGCAGCTTCAGTGTGTGACATATGCAAGGCTTGTCATAAAGAAATGAATAATTTAGAGTTAATCAAAGATAAACACGCAAACGAGGACATGTATAAATATAGCTTAAGCACCCTTCACGCTTGGATTCGCTCAATGGAATGCTTATTACACATTTCCTACAAATTAGACATAAAATCATGGCAAGTAAGGGGTGATATAGCAAAAAGGCAAGTTGATGACAGGAAGAAAAGAGTTCAAGAGGCTGTAAGAAGAGAAACGGGCTTACTTCTCGATGTTGTGAAACAAGGCAGTGGATCCACCAACAATGGCAACTCGGCAAGGAGATTTTTTGAAAACTACACTAAATCTGCTGAACTGACCGGAATAGATGCTATGCTTTTAAGAAAAATCTGTGTGATCTTGCAGTGTATTTCATCAGGAGAGAAGATCAACGTAACTAAATTCCGAGAGTTCTGCTTTGATACTGCTAAGCTTTACGTGGAGTTATACCCATGGTATTATATGCCTTCTTCACTTCATAAAATTTTAATGCATGGGCCAGACATAGTTCAGAACATGTCAATTGTGCCCATTGGTTTTCTATCCGAAGAGGCATCTGAGGCTAGAAATAAAGATTTTAGAAAATATAGAGAGGGGCATTCTCGAAAGCATAGCAGTATCTCACGCAATGAAGATATTATGCACAATCTTTTACTGTCTTCTGATCCACTTGTTACAAGTATCCGTCCAAAAGGAAATAAGTTTGTAAAAAAATCTTCTTTTAAGGAATTTTATGAGCTTACGGATTCTGAGAAAAGTGATATCGAATTTGTTAACATAAATGATTTAGCGGACATCGATTCTGAATTTGAATTAATTGATGATGATGATGATGACGAAGATAATTAAATGATGTTATTGTTTTAAAATGTGTAACTTAGTAAATTAGAGCTTACATCTTAATTATTTATTGTACTTTTAATGAAACTAGGTAATTTATTATCAACTTACTTAAAAGTCATACTCTCATCAGTTCTTGTGAATATTTTTGTTAATATATATTTCTGTATATATATAATATATTTATAGACCTCTTAATAAGTCTGTCTGCGGTTTAAAGTAAATACAAATGGGGAAAAAACGTTTTTTTTTTTAAATTTTCATTTCCTTTTATCCCAGAAAGTGCACATTTGGCGCACTATGTGTCTTAGTATTAAATATAGCTCTTAGTAATAGCATTACGATATTAGAGACCGCTACTTGAAACAAGCCCGGAATCAGGAGGGAGAGAGCTCGATACACTCATTTTCATAGTAAAATTTCACATTTTCTCAAATTACTCCCGAAATATGGGAGTTATGAAGAAATTCATCACCACAATTTATGAAGGCATTAAGTAATCGAATAAGATGGCATCATTAGTTTGTCATAATTTTACTCTTATTTTTCGGACATGTCTACGTCCAACCGCTCCCATACATTCGTTCCACTGTGTGTCGATTCTGTAAAAATCTCACCGTGAAAACTTGCGTGGAGTGAGCTGTCATTCCATCTGATGTTATAGGGATTGACACTAATGATAGCTCACTCCACGCTCACTTCACCTAAGTTTTCACGGTGAGATGGTTACAGAATCGCACTGCAGAACAAATATTAGGAGACCACATCGTTCACAATCTAGGTACACAATAAGTTTGACAAGGACGAAAGTAATACAAAATATATTAAACATAATCAGCGCTATATTCGAATAGAGCAGCCAGACTTGAGGCGGCAAGCAGGCGAGTAGTCCTTCTACAATTATTTTACCTTTGTTTTTGCGTCACTGTCAGAATCACAGTGATCTTTATAATCATTGCAATAAGGTTGCTATTGGGTAGCTGCTGTCAAAGGCAAAATAAATGTGAATGGACTGTAGGCCACATTCCACCCAGTTGTCTAAATTGGTGGGCTAGTTAGTACCTGTCGGATATGGAACACAATGGGCCATTCTGTATAATGTGCCGTAAGAAGTAATACTTTGTTGACTAGAATAGTGTGAGATCACAAAATTATTATTTTTTCTAGGATTTAACAAGCAGTTGGACTAGTCTAATGCATCACAATGAATATTTAAAATTGTCTTATAATTAAAATTACGATGAAAACTATTACTATACTTATTTTTTTTAATGTTTTGTGATCAAATTTTTACATCTTATTTTTTTTTCTCATCCGTTTCTTATTCATTGATATTTCAAAATAGTTTTAATTAATTTAAAAGTTATGATTGCTTTCAAAATGTTTAATACTAATATAAATGGGTATTTACATGCAAAGATGTATCGAAATTTAAATTTTAGAAAAGTCGCTCTTCACTATAACTTATTCTTATCTACACATAGTATAGTATAGTCCTTGAAATACACAAGCGCGCGTCATATGACTCTTTTATGTCATTGTTATAAGGCATAAATTGCATTGCAATAACTGACGCGTTCGTGAAATGAATTGGTACATTTCAGCACGTCAATGCAATTTATACCTTAAGACAATAACATAAGAGACATAATAATATGACGCGATATTTAATTCAATTATACACGATTGGATTCAGAATTTCTAACATGTTGAGAGGAAATAATAACAAACAATGAATGAAGGTTGACTGGTAGCAAATGCCTATGGCATTAAGTCCACCTCTGTACATTTTTGTGCTTGAAGTATTAAATAAATAAATAATGAATTCAGATTCTCTACATCTCTTGATTAATTAATCTATCTGACAGTCGGGTTATTTAAACCATTTATAACTCAAGAACCACGGGACCGATTTTTATGATCTCTGGTTTGTTGGATCTGTCTCCGCCCCGAATAGCAGAATAACAATTAAAACATGGGGAAAATTAACAAAGAAAAAAAATTGAGATATTCTCATTGATTTTGTACGGATCGGCTTTTTTATTCTGTAGCCGGGTCAGCTAGTAAATAAATAAACAAAACACCGCTTTACCCGAGTCTCCCTAATTACTAACTTTTAACTATTGACTAGTATTCATTACATTTGAACAACTCACTCAAAAATTGTAAAAATAAAAAAAGTATTGGTCTTAAAATAAAAATGACATTTCTTGTTTGCATTTAAAATAAAAATGATATTTGTTGTTTCATAGCAGCCAGGCCCTTATAAATAATTGCAGACAACAAAAACGTGCGATCGAGGCAGCAGCGAACAAGAGCTCTGCGTGTGGAATATGTGTGGTGAAAACAAAAATCTAAATGCAACTGACATACTATCAGGGGGGCTAAAAAGGCCACTTTGGCAGAATCATAAAGCACCTCTGCCTAACCCTTCAGGGATAAAAAAAAACGCGGAAACAAGGCGCCAGTGTCGCGACGCGTCGCTTGGCCGGGATTCGCGTGAAACCCAATCGTTTGCATTTTATAACCGCGGGCCGGCCGTCCAAATCCGTGTGAAACTGTCAAACAGATGAATTGCGTGATATAAATTGTTTTATGATTCTGCCAAAGTGGCCCCCTGTTCATTATAACGGACAAATCAGTGTGCTGTGAATGGTCTGCCATCTGATAATGAAAAAACAGCTGTTCTTCTTGTAGGTATTTCAGACCCTATGTTCAGCATAGCTATTCACAACCACTCGATACGCTTCCGTGCCGTATCGACCATCAATCAATGTTATCGTAGGAGTCGTCTTAACGCTATTCACAAGTCTTAAACCCTAAACTTTTCTCAGTTTAAATCAAATAGAGGACCGCTATTTTTCCGACAGCTGCTTGCTGTCGGGAGCAAGACAAATCAGGTTATCAAAATGTGTCGTTTCGATACGATGGCCTATCGGATGGTTGTGAATAGCCATGTTGAACAGTTTTATAAGTTTTACACCCGGTTTCTGAATTGAGAATTTGAAGTTGAGAACTTGATAAACTTTACTTTAGCATTACTTAAGGCGAATGCTCGCGGATTCCAACTTTTTTTTATATTTCGTAAGAAATTTTGAATATCGCGGGCTACATTATAGTTAGGTACATTAAGTAACGCAAAAGTGGAGTTAGAGAAGTTCTCAACTTCAAATTTTCAATTCAGAAACCAGGTGTAAATAAGTTTAAACCTAAGGATAGAGTAGTTTAGGTCCAAGTTTGTCGCAGCGCTCCACTGCGTTGGCGCCTAACTTCAGATCTAGGAACGCTCTGGCGTCGTTCGGAGCCGGCGCTTGGCGACCCGCAAAGGTGATCTGTAAGACCATACATTTTAATTTATTAGAGATGGTAGCAATGAATTGTCCTTTGAAGTACTCCATTTGCTTCTGTAAAGGTAATGAAAACTATGAAAAAGTGGACAAAATCAATGCCAAATTGATCAAGTTGTTAACGTTTTAACATCTTAAAAAATGGCGAAGTTGTATGCGTTTTAAAGTCTATGGTAGACAGACACAGCAGCAGAGTACAACACACGCCATAGTAACTTCGTGCCAATCAGTACAATGGTCGTTTTGCGTGACAAGGATAGAAGAATAATGTTTAAAATGTTTGATAGTAACAGCTACATTGTCGCAATAATCGCGAACTTCACTTCGCGCGCTCTCACTCGCACACCGCTCGACGTCGCGCTGTACAACAAAGAGCGCGTCAAGTGTAGTTTATACTACCCGCGACAATGTAGCCGTAGCATTAGCAATGAGCTCAAAAACAGCAGATTTGTTATAATTATAAAACGTAATGTCATTACATTACCTGTGCAAGTGGATGCAAGTGCCTCTCAGGGAACTCCCTCTGATGTGCCAACACCCAATCAGCTGGCCACATGGTGCCATTCCTGGCTGTAAACGGCAGTATCAGCACATAGACGCGATTGGCCGCAGAGTAGGCGACTCTGTAGTAATGTCCTTTGGTGGCGCGCTCCCATACGAAGCCGTCGGCGTCGGCGCCGCCTCGTTGTAGCCAAGAAACTCGAGAAACGTCGGAAGCGTGGATGCCTATTTCGACGTATTCTGCCCATGGTAGAATGTCGCCTCTGGAAGTTTTTGGTGAGTGTTATAAAAGATTGATGAGACGCTTGTTTGATTGCGTTTAACATTAAGTTAGAAGGTGGAATGAAACAAGGTAATAGAACAAACAGAAAGTCAAAATCTTAAAAAGGTAGAGGCCTGCACACCTATTCACAACCATTCGATTCGGTACCGGATTCCATTGTATGGTTCGTTAAGCGGGAAAGCTACAGAATGGTAACTTTTGTGGCATAAAATGTTAGTGATAAATAAATTATTATTATTAAGTATTTCGCAACATAACTTAAGAAATACTATAAAATAAGCATTGAGTAACACGCACAATGGTCCACTTGAAGGACTAAGTGCGGAAACTAAACCCATAACATAGAAGCATTGAGTAAAATAAGGAAACCAGCGGCAATGTATTTACAAAATAATATGATTTTATGTTTTTCTTATTTCGAATGGATGCGAAAGGCGGAGGATAGTGTGTTTTTGCGCGGCCACAGACAAGCCCATGTCCAGCACTGGATTGCGATAGGCTGAGTTGACTTCGAATAACTTTCTTTGTAAAGGTCTTCTATCATAAAGAATGTGACATTTCTGAATACTGTTGACTTCTTCACAAAAGCAAACCCATCTAGTCAATTGGAAGTTGGAACTGAAGTATACCTCATAACAGCCCCCAGTAATGACGTGGTCTCAAGCCAGCACCTGGCCCCAGCTTGCAACAACGCGCGCAACACGTGCCCCGCGACGCGGCGCATGTTGCGACGGCAACATGGCGGCGTGTTGCGCCCCGACAGCATGTAGGATGGCGTGCCCTGCACTGATGGGTAGCAGCGCTAGAAATTGTAAATGATTGTCTAAGTTTTTACTTCCTTGTATCTCTTGTTCGTTTTGCTACATATACAATATCATGTACGTATACATATTATCTTTTAAGGTGAATGTGGTAGACCGCGAAATTAAAATTTTCTTACGTTATAAGCAATTTGCAGGTCAGTGTCAGGTTGTATCTTGATCAAAATATGATTCACAACTATATTAGATGTATGTATTAAAGAATTAAAGTCATTAGAATCATTAATATATCTCTTTATGTTAGTGTTGTTCCATAAGCACTTTTCTATAAGAAAGATGTACCTATTAATGATTTTAACGATTATAATTCTATAAATAGGTAAGTCTGTAATACGTAAGAAAAATTGAATTTCACAGGCTACAACTGTGCATTCACCTTCATACTTGTACCAAGTAAACACTGAGCTTAGTACAGAGATAAGTAGGTACCAGAAAATTATTGCTATTGAAAATAAAAATAATGTTCATTTTAAATTATTGGAAAACAAATCAACAGACCCAGATAAAAACACAAACAGAGGTGTTTTTAATGATAAATGATTTATTTTCTGTAAGTAGGTTTGTACAAACACTTTTACACGTCAATCATATTTTTTTAAACTAGATGAGGTCGGCGTTTCCTATCTGACTATTCTGAGAAGAAAGGCCGAAACAAACTCAGAGGTCACAGTCTCTTTTAAAGTCCAGACATAATCTTGGTCAGATCATGTGAAGACCATGTAGATTGGTGTCTGAAATGGTCTTTTGAGGAAAGAACCACACAGATTGAGCGGACCTGTCCAGTCAGTGCACGCATTTGTCAAAATCGTGCAGCTCAACTCAGAAGTTGAGGAGCTCAACGATTCGACGAACAATACCAAAGAAAGGACATTTGGGTAGGCCGCGTAATGTACTCAAACTGCCAGATCATGATTAAAACTAACTAAGAAGGAAAACAGTAAATGATCCACATAGTCCTCACATTCACAACAATTAAATAAAAAAAATAAAAAATACTTTACAAAGTAAATATTCATGTCATTGTATATATAAAAATCATCAATGTCAAAGTGTATATAAAAATTCGGGCATAATCTTTGAGGGCCATGTAGATTGGTGTCTGAAATGGTATTTTGAAGAAATAACCACACAGATTGAGAGGACCTGTCCAGCCAGTGCACGCATTCGTCAGAACCGTGCAGCTCAACTCAGAACTATAATATTATGATTTAGAAGTGAAGGATTTGATGACACATAGTACCTGTTTTTTTTTCAATTTTTTACGCTCCAATGCACTCTGCGTCAAAGGGTCAAACAGCTTGCAGTGGCAGCCAGCTTGCTACCATACAATTGGTGTACATACTAGCACCCATATTATCCATTTCTCCATTGGATCCTCTTATTTCTCTTATACAAAGTTACAGGACATTATAAATATGCTTGCACTTCAGACAAAGATTGGTTTAATAATGACTTCATTTCACCATTGTGTAACTTAATATTTGAAAAACACAAAATAAACCTGTGTGGTATTATACCTGTGTCTCCCTCTTGCAGCCAAACCACTGCACTCGTCCATCTTCTCTAATAACTGCCTTCACTCCCAGCTGCTTGTACAGAGCAACCCTGTAGTCCCGCATGTGACGAGATGCTCTCTGCTTTGCCCCTGGAGTCTTAAGCACTCCACGACCTGGACCTAGCTTGCCATCTGATATTTGGACCTAAAATAGAAACACAATAAATTAATAAGTATTGGATGTTTTGAGTGAAAAATTATATAAACAGTTTACACATAATCAAACCTACCTTAACATTTTTGACTGCAGTTTGCAGATAAAGAGACTCGGGAAAAGGTAAAGCAAAGGGTTGTGGTACTTTCTGCAGGACCGTAGTTCTAATCAGCAGTGCATGCTGACCATGTACAGCATCACAGATCTTTCCAGAAGCATCTTTACTGTAGTGCAGAGTCCAGTCTGCATAGTTCCACTGCACATGCTGGCATATCAAGTGAGAGTTGCCTACACCAATAGCTACAGCTTGTGTTGGACTTGCTGCAGCCGCCGCCATCGCGAGTTGCAGCACCCGACGCGAGACTCGCGTCGAATCAGGCACAAACAATACATACTCAGTAAATATTTGCGTTAATGGATTGAAATCTTGTGGCGATGCACTAAGCTTCAGTTCCAATGAAAGTACTTTAACATTTCGTAGAGTCTGGTTCGTTACAGAGAAAGGGAACGGTGGGTAAGGAGTATTTTCACATACTACCACCACAGGCATATTAGGAAACGCTGATACAAACGACTGCACGCTATCAGCGATGTCATTTTCGAAATCTTCAAACTGGCGGAACACTATAGTCATTAACTTAGACAAGTGGCGTGAAGAACGAGGATGCAGAGGATTTGGTGGCACAGTCACTGGGGCAATTGGATAGATCGGCGGAAAAAAGTAACAACATATCGAAGCGATTACAATTATTGTGAACACTATGTAGAACCTGAATGTTAAACGACCGCGGAAAAGTCGATAGAGCATTATTTTCATTTATAAACTTGCACATTTCCGTCATTACATTACATCAATTATTTAATTTGATCGAAAATCGAATTCATAGTTTTGCAATTTTAACTTGACAGATGACCGAATTGTTGTTTTGACGTCTAAGAAATAATGTTGCTAGTTGCTATGGAAAGAAAGATCATAAATTCCATTGAGATTGGAAAAGCATGGAGACGGCATATTCTACTATAGAAATAATAGTTATACAAATATCTATCATATCGATACACACATGTCAAAAAGCGTTCTGTTTCTTTTTAACTAATCAAGAGCTACATATGAAAAGAGAGACATCTAAATGTTGAGTGCCGAGTTTTACGAATGATTTTGTGGTAGATGTGCTGTCAAACGGTTGATTGCTCAAAATATTTTTGTTGTTTACGAGAGAAATCGTCTAGGAACTATACTCCGACTTTTAATTAACTGCAGTAAAATTTACTACAAAAACAAGATTTGGTTGATGGCCGCGAAAAAACCAAAAAGAGGCCAATTTCAGCCATTTAACGTACAGACGCCAGCACATCAGCCTACTACAATCTATCAAATTTCTTATAGATTTTCAACTTTATCGCTAAAGCACAAGGTTCAAAGTTGATTGAGAAAATCTGACAGTTTCGGGTAGGTTGATGTGCTGGCGTCTGTACATATTATTATTTTAAATGTTAGCTTGTATTACAGAAAATAACATTTTATCATTTTGAAAAAAAAAGTAACACGTAATTTGTCATTTTACTGCAGCTAATTAAAAGTCCGACTACAGGTATGTTGGTGTCCATTAATAGGAAAATCATGCCCTCGTGTTGTGTAAAACAGTGTCGTGCGAGAAAAACAAAAACAACCCTACGAAAGGCGGCCATCTTAAGTGCCCGATTAGTGTAGGTTAGGTATATACGCTAATTTTGTAGGAATGCCCAGTTCATAGGTTTATTTAGTTATTGACTCCAATCCACTGACCTCTATGACAAAACACAATGACAAAATGACAAAATAAACCTATTACCTAGAAAATTTGCGGCCGCCTTTCGTAGGGTTCTTTTTGTTTTTTCTCGCACCACACTGTTTTATACAACACGAGGGCATGATTTTCCTATTAATGGACACCAAAACACCTAGTTTCTAGACGTATTTCTCTCGAAAGCAACAAAAATATTTTGAGCAATCAACCGTTTGACAGCACATCTACCACAAAACCATTCATAAAACTCGGCACTCAACATGGCGGCCCGTCACGCATAGACATGATATTGACGTCACACAAAAGTGTTGCCAAATTTAGTACTTGACAAACATTTAGATGTCTCTCTTTTCATATGCAGCTCTTCATTAGTATTCAGAACGCTTTTTGTCATGTTTGTGTCGATATAATAGATATTTGTGTAACAGTCGCGGTCAACTGGTTAAATTAGCCTTTTAGTTAAACGCCTGGCCTTTAGAAGTAGTGCTCGCCTCGCTTCGCTCTCTCGGCTCGCACGCGGTTGATCACACTTCTAACCTAACCAAACCCATTTAGTCAGGGTGCCCTGGCTTAGTTACTGCGACCAATTCGGCTCGCGCGTGATTGGTTACAGACTTCCAACCAAAACTGTAATTGAATACCATTCAGGCCGTTAGTTGAATGGCCACCGTTTAGTTAAAAGGCTAGGCGGTTAACTGAACGGCTAATTTAACCAGTTGGCTGCGACATAACTATTATTTCTTTAGTAGAATAGGGCATCTCCATGTTTCTCCTATCTCAATGATTATACTTGTTTAATGGGTCCAATCAGGTCCAATCCAACTATATAGTCTTTGAGAAACACAGAATCACAGAATATATAAGTCACGAAAAGGTGTTGGTATGGTACAGTTAGGCGCGCGCTGTTTCTCTTCAGCGGTTAACATAACCAATAACATTTTTTTTTATATCACTACTGTGAATTTTTAGTTCTTGTTGCACCAAGCACCAAATAACAAAAATAATTGTAGTTTTATTCTAACGACTAAATTACCCACGAAGTCGTACGTTCATTCAAAAAGTACTCTGTGTTCATCAATTCATCATAGAGCAGATAATGTCTATTCTATTCTATTTTTCTCTATATTGCCATAGAGAAAAATATGCCGATGTCGACAATTCAGTAATCTTCATTAATTTTGACAGTGACAACTGACAATCACATCGTTTTTGATCGGATCTTCAGTTTTGCGCATGTCACGTCACAATACGTCAAAAAAATTTACGTTTACGATTTTCGAGTTGAGCTGTTTTGGAGTGCATTAAATAATTTCTTTAAATTAATACTCTGCAAAAATGGAAGAAAACAAAGATTTGGACATCTTAGAACCTTCCTTGAGAAATGTGGTTGACCAGAAATCCCTGAGGTGGATCTTCGTTGGGGGGAAAGGTGGAGTTGGTAAAACTACGTGCAGGTATGCAATGCAATTACACAAAAATGAGTAATATCATCGAGATCCAATGAAATCCAATATTGTTATTTGTTTTTAGCTGCAGCTTGGCCATCCAACTAGCCAAGGTCCGGGAGTCTGTCCTCATTATTTCGACTGATCCAGCTCATAACATTTCTGATGCATTTGATCAAAAGTTCTCCAAGGTAGGTTATGTTTCCTCTAAGTGTCTAATTATTGCACTGAAAACAATTTCGGAAGTCGGAACCACGATTTCTACATAAAAGCGGCAATGGCAGAAATCACATTATTATTATAAAGGCGAATGTTTGTGAGTGTGTCTGTGTGAGTACTGAGTTTATGTGTTTGTTACTTCTTCACGCTCAAACGGCGGGACCAATTTTGATAACATTTTGTATGGAGATAGCTGACACCTTAAACAGTATTATATTATCTGTGCCCTAGATTAACAGGCTACTTTTTATCCTGATATTCCTACGGGATAAGTGTCGCTTATGCGGGTGAAACCACGGGGCGCAGCTAGTAACAAATAAGTGCCTGATTAAATAATTATTTTTGTTGACCTGCTCTTTGTGTGTTCACAATACATAAATCACATTGTTTACAATCTAATAAGTTTTTCATTGAAGTATCTATTTAGGATGCAGAGTCTAGGTCACATGTAATGTTATGTGCTATGTTATGATACAAACAATTACACACAGACAACCATTTTCCTTTTTGATTAGAAAAGTAACTTCTAAGAAAAAGAATAAACGCAACCAGTACTTTGGTTTTTATTTTATAATCAAATAAAAACTACTTACATTTCTAATGTTGTTACTGCACTAATGTATGATTTTATTCACATTTCAGGTGCCAACCAAAGTAAAAGGCTTCAATAATCTATTTGCAATGGAAATTGATCCCAATGTTGGGCTCACTGAGTTGCCCGAGGAATATTTTGAGGGGGAAACAGAGGCTATGAGGCTGGGCAAGGGAGTGATGCAGGAAATAGTGGGAGCCTTCCCTGGCATAGATGAGGCTATGAGTTATGCAGAGGTAAGTAAAATTTTATAAATTAACTCAACACTTAACCGAAAGACATCCTTTAGTCTTTCTGTTGATACAATACCAAGTGATTGGGAAATCCTTATAAAATTAGTCTATGTTAAACAATAATCAGTAAACAAAATTTAAAAAAGCACTCGAATGGTAGGTATTTTTCAGGGGATTCCCATAAAATGTAAGTTGTAGCGTTAATGCAGTGTTTGTTAGAAACACATTCCCTCAACTGTGTTTTCATCCAAAATAGGTCACCACATGAAAACCCATTTATTTTAACGAGATAATAATATACAGCATAATTATGCCTTTTCTGAAGATCCATTATATATATTGGTGAATGAATTTTTGAAATCAGATTTGTTGTTTCGAAGATTACCTCATACACCCGAACTTACAAACTTTACCTTTTATTGTTAGTGAACAGAACTACCTGTTATAATCAAATTATCCAAGTTTTTCCTCACTATGCTTGGTAACAATTCCTATTTTGTTTTTTCGTTTTATGTAAAATCGCATAGACACAGAATATCACTCACTTCATAGTAGAGAAAGAAAGGAAAGAATAACATTTTATTTGACAACAGTTCATAAAACACGAAATGCCAAATTAAATTCCAATTTGCCTCCCAGCTCTGACCTTCATAAAATAAACCGGTTTGTTGTTTCTAGGTGATGAAGCTGGTGAAGGGCATGAACTTCAGTGCGGTGGTATTCGACACTGCGCCCACAGGACACACTCTGCGTCTGCTGTCTTTCCCACAGGTCGTCGAGCGAGGTCTCGGAAAACTTATGCGACTGAAGTCGAAGGTATGAACCTTTTCCAGTCCAAAAACATTAGTCCGTCGCTACCATAGATCTGTCATCTCATTAATCGTCAAACCTCGCGGCATTAGCGGTCATAAATATCAAATAATAGAATAAGAATATAATAAGAAATATAATAATATGTAATCATAATAAGAATATAATCATTGTCATCTCGCTCCAACGTCTTATGACCTCGCCGGCTACGACTTTTGGTGTTTCATGTAGCATGAAGTTTGCGTTTATAACTTTAAAATAGTTTTATTTTGACAACACACAAGATGGGATTAAAACTTCACACTAATTAGCAATTTAAAATAACTAACACAATTAAAGTCAATTGGGTTAAGGTCAGTTGAAAATCCTCGTTTTGCTTTTCAGGTGGCCCCATTCATCAACCAAGTAGCAACACTGTTTGGCCTGGCCGAGTTCAACTCAGACATGTTCAGCAACAAAATGGATGAAATGCTTTCAGTTATCAGACAAGTCAACACCCAGTTCAAGGACCCCAACCAGACCACTTTCGTATGTGTTTGCATTGCGGAGTTCCTGTCACTGTATGAGACTGAGCGTCTAGTGCAGGAGCTGACGAGGTGCGGCATCGACACGCACAACATTATCGTCAACCAGCTGTTACTGAGGACATCAGCACCGTGCGATCTGTGCGCGGCGAGACACAAAGTTCAGGAAAAGTATCTCGAACAAATCGCAGACTTGTATGAAGACTTCCACGTAACCAAACTACCTCTTCTGGATAAGGAAGTGCGCGGCGCATCGGCTGTGAACTCGTTCTCCGAGTATCTCCTGAACCCGTACAACCCGCCCGCGCGCGCCACGTGACTTGCCCGCTTCCACACCTAACAACTATATGTGCGTGTATTTCAGAGTGCAATGAATTTTATATCCAGTTTCAATAATTCGTTTCTAAATTAGTTATATTGGTGAGTGAAGGTGCTATTCGTCACAAGCTTAAGTTTTAGAGTATGCTAGCTATGTGACCACAATTCTAGGGTTCCAAGATTTGATTATATCTTTAAACTATATTCTCCTCACATTGACATTAAAACGTCGTAGTATTCTACAAAATAAATGTTACAATATCCGTTTCAAATTATTTTTTATTGAAACCCAATAGTGTGCTAAAAATCTTTATTGTTATAAAAAAAAACCTGATTGTAAACCAAAATCATAATGCCAATGGAATAAGTAATAAATATCTATTCTACTCTTCATATCATGGCGATTTATAATTAATAATTAGATATTTTATTGCTAAAACTATAATTTAATGTATGTCTTCTAGAACAAAAATACTGATTTGTTTGAATCTATAATAAGTTCATTTAAATTTCAATAACATTTCTAAATAATATTATTTTGAATAATAACGATACAGCCTATGGCAGTTTTTGTTCAGATACAATAAATTATATTTAAAATACATCTTTAATATCTATATTTAAAATGCTTTGGGTAGACATCACCTCATAATTATAAAACAATTAAAATTAAAGGTTAGCACACATATCAACTCGGAAAGGGGTCATCACCGTATCGCGTTTCGCCTCGCCGTCAAACCGACATCAACCTAACGTAAGCACGTAACCAAAGCGGATCAGAAGCTCCGATATGTGGACTCGGCTACGGCTAGGCGACGCCGCGCTTACGACTCGCCGACCGCTGGTTGCAGGCCGGAGCGGTGAGAGGGGCAAGGGTGGACGAAGAGACGTAAGCTCGGGTACGGAGAGACGTAAGCGCGGGGCCGACGAGCCGTAAGCGCGGGAACTGCAAGTTTGTCCCGAGGAGAGGCGATTAGTGTGTGTTGCAGTAGGGAGAAAGAATACTGAATGGCTCGGTGACGATCCCTTTCCGAGTTGATACGTGTGCTATGACCTCAACCATTAAGCACAAAATGAACCCGTAACTTCGTAAAAAGAACTTCGCAACTCATGCATTAAAACATTCCAATAATATTTAACATTACATTAATGTCTTTCACATTCGCATGCAATATAATATCTTCATAATCTCAACCGAACCAGTACATTAAGATTATTTTACAACAGTCTATCCAAGCGTAATAATGTAAGGGCCCTCGTAACTAGACAATTTATCTCAGCGCATTTAGTATTGGCCTTTAAAAATCTGGGAAAAATACTTGTACAGACGCCAGCACATCAAGCTACTACAATCTGTCAAATTTCTTTGATAGATTTTCAACTTTATCGCTAAAGCACAAGGTTCAAAGTTGATTGGGAAAATCTGACAGTTTCGGGTAGGTTGGCGTCTGTACATAGCCAGAAAGTATAAAGCTTTAAAGGCTGGTCCACACTAAACTTAGATGGCACTATGGGGGTGTATTGTATTCATGTGGATCAGCCCTATTACAAACAATAGGAAACGAACTCGTAATATTACAGCAGGTGGCAGTGCTTACGAACAACAGCAATTTTGACGGGAATTGAGCTTTCTCTTGGGAGTGACTCAGTTCGTGCCAAGATAGAAAATAACAGTTTCATAAAAACAACACCGTCAATAAATGTTTTAAACATCCATGAAGTAAGAGGTTCTTGAACATAATTTTGTGGTGCCACAAACTTATCGATTCAGGTAATGGATGTAGCTTGCATTTGCCTTGTAAATAAGACGGTATTAATATTAAGTCGAATCCTTTATAGATAAGTTTGTGAACATATAATATAAAGCTCTATCCACACAGTTCCGGGTCAGGACTTTCTAAACTCTTGGCTGTAAGTGTTGTGTGCATTCGCTCGGATGTCCCAGTTTACCCAGATCCTGATATGTGTGGACAGACCTTTAGATGTTTATAACAAGTAATATTTAACCATCAAAAAGAATTGTTCTATTTGCAGTTCTTAGTTTTAACTCCATTCACTCAAAATCCGAGGCCCCCACTAGTCCAGTCCATATAAAAATACGATCTAATTGGTCCGCTTGTGTCAACTGGAGCGGTGTTGCGTGGGCAAGTGCCACGCGACGAGTGTGGCGCCGAACACTGTGCCGACAAGCGCGGCTGCGCATGCACCTGCTTCGAACAACAGCTTTGGTGTGAACACGCCCCAAATCATCAGATGGCGGCAGTGTATTGTAGCTGAGATCGCGCACGCGAATACCTGATGATAAAATAAAAAACAGTTGGATAATTTCGCAACAGTCGTCGAAAACTTTATTTTCATAATTATTTTGGTAGATTGTGCCTGTAATTTAAAAAAAATGTTTTCTTAGAATAACCAAAAGTAGCTTTGATCCTCGAAAATATGCAATAAGGCGAGACAGCTGCAGGGACAATTACCAGTTCATAAGATGCAAATTTTTCATTCAACTTGAAGTATCATACGGTTTTGTCAGGATCAAGTGTGGCTTACATCTGACAAAACCGCACGGAGGCCTTGACGGCGATCTCAATAATAAATGAAGTGTGAACAGTTTTATCTGTCATTTCCACAGAGTACGGAGAACGCTTTGGCGGCGGCCGCTGCTAGAGGCGGCATTCGCCCACATCCGCACGGACGTAAAAATATCGCGGCGGGATTTTATCGTGCACTGGATTTTCAAGTCTCGGTGTTGAGTCGACCATTAAGAATCGAACAGAGCTCATCCCAGCGTATCAACTGTTGGATTTTCAACTCTCGGCGCTAAGCAGTGTGTTGAAAACCCAGTGCGCGAAAAATTATCGCCGCGGGAAAAACGCGCCCGTGAGAACCAACACCCTAACTGCGGAACACACTTTCAATCTCAATCTGAATCATTTTGAAGGATATTGCTAATCCATTGCTTCATGTTCTAAAAAATTGTCTGCTGTACAACGCAAATAACGCAATGAATGTTGTTGAACTTTCAAAATGAAAGCCATTCCTATTGATAGCATTTACCCCGCGGGGCTTACACCCTCTACTCAGGCTTTGAATGGCGGTCCGTGTCAAGTTTTGTGCTCATCTTTCGACGCCTCGAATAAATAAGTACCACCGACTTTAGATACTGCCGATGCGATGATTTCTCTGTGGTCATCTGATAGGTACATACCCTAATAGCGAAGCAGAGCATAAACTTGAGGCACAGTGAGAAGACGGCTGCTAGCTGCGTGCGAGGGCCAACTCGACCCGCACCGTTCTCACCCCATAACGCCAACAGAGGCACTGCCGCGCCGAATGCCAATAGAGATCCTGACAAACAAAATCATTATGAAGATAAATAAAATATACAAAAAGAAAGTTTGAAATCATATTTACTACCAGTAAAGTACTCGGGAGGGGAACGAATTTAGACATGAAAAAAAGAATGCTTTCAATTTAGATTAAATGATCGTCAAAGATTTCTCTTCCATATTCATGAAATTCATCTTTCAAATACTGGCATTCAGCTGCATCCGGTTAGACTGGAAGCAGACCCCAACTTACTTGGGAAAAGGCTAGGCAGATGATGATGATGTTAATTCATGAAATTAATCCTATAAAACAATTTTTTTCCGAGGTAATGATAACTTCAGATTTATCAACTGAAAGTGATCGAATCGGGTATTTGAGCACTCACTTTGCTACGCAATTTATTACATAACTTGAACAGTTTTACCGAACAATTCCAGTGAGACCAAAGAGGCAGTGATGGGTGGTCCAATATCCATATAGTTAGGGTCTCCAGCGTGGAAAGCAGGCGCCCATCGGACGTGGCCCAGCGTGGCGTGGTGGCCCGTGGCGTAGAACGCGTAGGAAGCTAACAACGCCCACATGCAAGCCACGCTCGAGTTGCATCGAGTTACCAGAGCTGAAAAAAAAGGACAAGGGTTAAAATAAATTAAAACGATAGGAGTTCCAATTTCAACCAAAAGAGAAAAACACTTACAAAACTTCGTAGAACCGTCACTCTTCAAATTTGCAACAATATTCAGGGCTAAGCATCCCAGTATAAAAGCTAAGACTGCGCCCGGAGCGTACGACACCCCAAGTACTAGAGTGTTAGCGACGAAGAACATCAGACTAGTCGCCATCAGCGGTAGAGTGGCGCCGCGGCCTTCACGCTTCCATATCAGACACATCATCACTATAGTGACTAGCCAAGCGGCCTGCGCTAACAATTTGGCACGGCTCGGAGATCCTAATGACCCATAACCCGTAGCCCAATGTGAACAGGCCAATAATCCCGCTACTACGGTGCAATAGCCCCGCCAGCCCACATGTCGCCTGCAAATAGCAACCACAGCAGCCACACTGCCCATGCCTAGAACTAATGCAGGCCGTGATGACTGCCCCGAGGGCACCCCCGCCCCCGCCGTCCAACAATCCCCTTGTTCCTCCCTACAACCGCGATACAACCTCGTCCCTGCAAATATAACTCCACAAGCAATCCAATACAACAACGTAGTTATATTGGATGCATTCAAAGCCATCAGTCCCAACACAGTCATACACAAGAACGCGAGGGTAGACCCCTCCTCTATGATATAGCTATTTGATACTAAAATGGCTGCAGAAGCTGCTAAGGCCGCGCGTGCGAAACGTTCGTAGAATTGCGAACGTCCTTCATACCACCTCTGAGCAATCCCATCCCAGTGCATGATTATTAAAACACACATTATACTGGCCGATATTAAACCAGTACTCAAGATAATCGCGTGTTCAAGATCTTCTAAAAGTTTGAGGTAGAAAGCTGTATAGCATACGGCGATGCAAACAGCCATTGAAATAAGTCCAGTCGGGACAAAGGTGCTGGCGAAAACAGCCGGAAGCCTTTCCATAGGAAGACCTTCAGTTATCAACCAATTGAAAAATATCGCCAAGAGAAGAAGTAGAAGAGCTCTCAGCATAGACAGAGAATCGAACTCGACCCAGACCTCGCGGAAAATATTGCGTATGTCGTCAACCAGAGCCCTGAAACAAAATTAAACTTTATTACATTAGGCCAACATTCAAATTCGTTTGTTTACATAATTTCCGAATTACCTGACATCCGCGACGTAATTGTTGAGTTCCTCGTCAGTTTCAATGGAGGCGGCTTTGTGTAACTGTTCCCTCGTCGCGTTGATAAGGTCAGCGAGTCGGTCGAGAGACACTTGTTGGGATTCCTCTCCATAACGAATCATGTATTGTGTTATCTGACGGTGGAATTATGTTGTTTAAATATGCTGAATATTTTTAACAGATAATGAGCATTAGTGCCACTGCAGAACGTTAGTCACACAAGATAAAATTAACATTATAACTAGATTGAAAAAATAAAAAGATGCTGCGTTAGATTTCAATGAGAGATAATGAAAGGTATACTTGTGGTTCACCTCACCTGTTTCAAATTATTAGTCATATGCAGCAAAATATGACTTTTGCTAGCCTTAGGCATTATGGGCAACAGCAGGTGTCCTAGAGAGGGCGCGGGCGGCGGTCTTCCTAATGCCGCACTTAGGGTAGGCGCAAGATCCGTCTGCTGTACTTCTTTGCCGGTCATTATGTCCCCTCCAGTCCCGGCCAGGCCTGCGCCCCGGTACGCGAAGAATGCCGCTGTGCGTTCAGCTTTACTTTCACCGCCATGATCGCCTGGTTAAGGGACGAGAGAATATTTTTATGGTTATAGATCTACATTTTGAAAGACATATTTTCATGCAGAACTTACACAGCTGACAAAAATCAACTTGAGATTTTGATGCTTTATTTTCAAAGTTATTAATTATAAATAATACGTATTCTCCTAATTTTTTGTTAGCAACGAAATATTTTAATTTTTGATACAAAGAACAACACAAGTTAGAGCATTGCTACATAAAACGCAAATTAAAAATCACATGACTATTCACGAAAATAATGAAACTAACTACAATCTATTACCATAGACACAAATTCTAACAAAAATGCTTTAGAATCACACATAGCAGAAAATTTAGCCTAAAAATACAGCATTATTAACACACAAAAATCTTCTACATTTCAAGCAATACTATTGAATACCTACCATCAGAGTTGGTCCATTCATGTGAGTCTAAAACAATGTGAAAAATTTGCACCTTTACTTAATATTACAAGTACAATAATAATACTTGGTGAATATATCTGTGGACCAAGGTTTCTCCACTCACACTTCCTATTTTGTCATCTGCACCCTAAGGCTTCCTGTACACGACACTGGAGGTGCACCAACCAAGTTTCTAAACGTATGAAACAATGGATTTTGTTTTTTTGACCAAATTAAAGGGATTTTCATTAGGTGTGTGTTACGCAATTAAGCTTCCTGCAGTGCGATTCTGTAAAAATTTCACCGTGATATCTCAAGTAAAGTGAGCTTAAAGTGAGCTGTCATTAGTATCAATCCCTATAGAATCAGATGAAATGACAGCTCACTTCACCTAACTTCTCACGGTGAGATTCTAACAGCATCGATCGGCTGTACTTATATGACGCCGGAGCCGCACCGGCGGAATCACCGGAACCGCGTGTATACCGCATTGTTGCTGAGTTTTAAATAGTAAAGAAACGTTGGCAATGTTTTACTGAACTGTGATCGTTGCTTTATATTTAACTCGGCATCAATGCGGTGCACACGCGGTTCCGGCGCGGCGCCTGTGCGGTGCATGCGCGATATTCATTCGTATACACAATCATGTTGTGTTCAGGTGCCGCCGCCGCGCGCGCCGGTGCGGCTCCAGCGTCATGTAACAGGAAGCCTTATTGCGTAACACACCCGTAATGACAGTCCCTTTCAATTTGTCAACAAAATAAAATCCATTGCGCCGTATGTTTAAAAACTTGGTCAGTTTGGAATCTAGATCAACACATAACTGAAGGTGCGTCGCGCAATTAGCACGATGCTTTCTCAAAACTGTTAATTGGCTGAAGTAGATGACTTGTCCTCAGATATTTCCACAAGATCATACATATATTTAAATTACATTACAATACGATGTTTAAGCTTAGGTGACGCGACGGTTAAAATACAAAGGTTGACTGATTACTTCTGCAGTACTTAGTGAACTTTATAACATCTTGCCAATATTATATTAAATTATTATTTGCCACAACAATAATGCTTTGACACACTATCACATATCACATACCTGTTTCAGTCATTCCATGGTCTCCAACCACAAAGAGCAGTACATCCGGTGGCAACATAGATATTATTTTCTTCAGTCTTACATTGGTTTCGTCTAGTTTCCTGGTCATCTCGGCGTGGTTGGGCCCATACCTGTGGCCAGCGTGGTCCACCCCCAAGTAATGGGCCACTAGCAGGTTCCAATCATCTCTTCTTAGTTCGTCGTATATTTTCGAATCGACTTCTGTAAGGAGTGGAAGTGGTGGTTTAGAACTTATATTCAAACGTTAGCAGGCTACTAGGGAATGCAATCTCTTGCGTGACGTACTGACAGTAGGAATGGCTTTCATTTTTAAAGTTCAACGTTACTCATTGTATTATTTACGTTGTTGAGTAGACAAATTTTTCAAACATATGAAGCCAATATCCTTCAAAATGATTGAGATTGTGATTGATAGCGGAGTACAGGTTACATTTTCACAATTATAAGAAATAGTATCGCACCAGTATTGCGAACATGGTCCAGCTCCTGGTTATTGTAATAATCACTATTATTTCGATTAGGGGTTGTAATTTTTCTCAATAATAAAGCGCAGGACGCAAAAGAGACGATACAATACAATCTTAACTGTACGCATTCAGAATGGGTTCGGAGCGGGAATTTCACTTTTTAGGGTTCCGTACCCAAAGGGTAAAAACGGAACCCTATTACTAAGACTAAACAGGACCCTATTACTAAGACTCCACTGTCCGTCTGTCACCAGGCTGTATCTCATGAACCGTGATAGCTAGACAGTTGAAATTTTCCCAGAATGTGTATTTCTTTTGCCGCTATAACAACAAATACTAAAAACATAATAAAATTAATATTTAAGGGGGCTCCCATACAACAAACTTGATTTTTTGCCGTTATTTTTTATGTAGTGTTAAATATTGTATAGTGGTACGGAACCCTTCGTGTGCGAGTCCAACTCGCACTTAGCTGGTTTTTATACATTCTTATTCTATGGCAATGCAGATGTTATTATTAAAACACCACCCTTTTATTGTCCCACAACAGGGCAATAGCCTCTTCTCATACAGAGAAGAAACAAGATTGATACCAGACCTAAAATAACTATACTACTTTAACTGACTTAATTATATTAACTAGAAGTCCAGGTTTCATCACAATGTTTTCCTTCACTGGTGCAACCGCCCATTGTGCCACCCTTTGTAATTTATATGGTTTACATAATAAGGAGTATTCTCTCAATGCACTTTGCATAGCCTTTTATGACTACAGGTATTCTATTTCACGAAGCCCGTTCGGCTTTGATTGTAGTAGTGACGTCGAATTTTTGTGGGATAGGTACAACTAAAAAGTGGAAAATAACTTTGATTTCGGAAGTTGGTGGCAAAAAACGAAAATGTGGAACCAACGAAACCGACTTCCGAAATTTTCATTTAAGGTCGATGGGGCGAAGATACTTTATTAAAAAATTTATTCACTGGCCAAATTTGGCCATCTCCTTATTACTTTAGGCAAGTTTGATTATATTGTGTGATCAAAAATTTATTTGGCTATTAATAGAAACTGTCGGATTTACTTATACGTTATCAGTTTATAAACTAGACACTAGTTTTTAAAAAAGGGCGAAATAGACGGATTTCACTGCCATTTCGGACAAAACCGTCTAATGGGAAAAAAACCTAGATATCGACGGTTTACACGAATATAGACATTGGGTACGCGTGTGTCTTTCAACAGCAGTTCAATGTGTGCTGTCGATATTTTTATTAAAGGTTCCAATCGGCTTAAATTGCAAAAAGAAGCGTTTGTCGGGTAAGTTCGGCATACTTCGCGATTCAGGGGTAAAAAACAATTTCATCACTTTAAAAAAATGCATTTGTTGGTAAATCAACTTTTATCTAATATATAAATATTATCTAATATATAAAATTCTCGTGTCACAGTTTTCGTTGCCATACTCCTCCGAAACGGCTTGACCGATTTTGATGAAATTTTTTGTGCTTATCCGGTATCTATGAGAATCGGCCAACATCTATTTTTCATCCCAATAAGTGATAAGGGAAAACTTACGCGGGTGAAACCGCGGGGCGCAGCTAGTAATTTTATATAATTAACGAAAGTACGAAAAACTCGTATTTAAATTTACTGAAAAAAAAATATATTAAAAAAATATTGAGGTAGCCTCTTTACATAACAAAATGTGAAATAATCAAAAATATAATTGCAACAGCTTTGGTAATGGTAAAAGTACCCTCCTACTTTTTACTTAAGGTAAATGCGCAGTGGTAGACCGCGAAATTCAAATTAACTTACGTTTTTTGCAATTTGCTATACCTATATTATATAACTTAGGTGACGTGAGCTTAAAGTGCTCACTTTAAGCTCACGTCACTTAAGTTTTCACGGTGAGATTTTTACAGAATAGCATTACTGAACCAGATAGATGTTCACTTTGATTTGCAGCAGTTTTCCGTGGCCCTATCGCTTACTGCCGCATTTAAAAAAATGTCGATCACTAGAGCAAGTAATATGGCTAGCAAAAAATAGTAGTGTTTTTGATAATAATCAATTACTTGTAAACTGTCAAATATCGTAGAAAGCAGATATCCTAATTATGCAATACGAAGCAGTTAATAATTTGACAATTTGTTCAGGCTTAAAAGGTTTATGATAGCTGGAATCGGCGAAGACCGGCGCGTATGCCGATCTTCGCCTCCAAGAACTAGACGGACTTCCCCACTATTGCACTTTGAGATTCCTTTTTTTTCATCAGATGTAATTTCGTGAAAAATGAGTTTTATTCAATTCTAATATAATAATTAGGTAAATATGTTAATAATTAATGAACTTGCCTACACAAATCCTTAGCAAACTCTTAAAATACCACTTAAAAAAAATATTTTCGACAGTGAGTACTGGTCGTAATCGAAGTTGTTAACCCGACTAAATTTCAAATATAATTTTTTCTCTATGAGTCGTAAATAGCGCCACCTGTGTCAAAAAATAGAAACTAAAACAGTTTTACGTTTAAGTATTTTGGGTTGTCATCTCTGTAATTGTTCAGATTTCATCGCAAATCTTACTGTACAGTCTTGCCCTACAGACGGTATTCGCCCCATTGACCTTATTAATAATAATAATCTTTTTTTTTGTGGGATAGGTACAACTAACTTTGGATAAATTTTTTTAGTTTGCAAGATATACAAGCATTTCTTTATCGCAATGGTGTCCAGCAGCTATTATGTCTTGCAGCCAAGGACTACTGAGATAGTTATCTTTGCACTCAGTGTTAGTATAAACTATAATATAGGTAGAGATGCTAAAAGAAATTTGCGAAGAAAACAAATTTTATTATAGACTTTATATTATGTTAACATTCAGCAATAAAGTAAAGTTATAAAGTAACTTAAATTTTTTTGAACCAAGGTGTGATAGGTTATAGTTATTGTCAAGTACTAACCTGTATCCACAGTATCCAAGTCCCAGGTGTGAAACGAGTACATAGCATGAGACCGTAGCCAGCGTTTTGGTAGCAGACGAGACCATGTGTCATCTCCAAGGAGAACCGCATGCCCGTTGTTCTTTGTCACCTAATTTTTTATAATCTTATCAATTTGATAGTAACATTAGTAAAAGTAAGGGCATGGATAAGTTTAAAATTCATTGTAACTTCATAGAAAAATTTACTTCAAAATGTAAAATTGTAAAACAAGCACTAAAATAAAAGTACTTTAAATTTCACTGCACCGGTGATGTGCACTTGCCCTGGCTGGAGGCCTTAATTTATTGAGGCATCCACAGGCAATCCCGGTAAAGCAGACACTAACCTCATAGCTTGAACTACGAGATGCCATTTATAATTAAAAAAAAAAGATACGCGCTCAGTACCTAAATGTAAGAGAGCTCTATTAAATTACCTGATCAATGATATTGTCCTCCTGCAACTCTATAGCAGCGAAGTTAGCGCTCGCGTCAATGAAGGTCGGCAGCGATCCAGTGGCGAGCGCCTTCACACGCTGGAGAGTAGTGGTCGGCGGATCTGCCATGAAGCGATAAAGCCGCGCGCTCTCTGGCCAGCGGTTCAGCATCTCACGCATTATCGGCAACCGGTTCTGATACGGTAACGGCTTCTCAATACTCTCATCATACTCCGTAAAATCATACCGTAACGCATCCACTAATAAAAACACCACTCGAGATCGATGCGGGACGCACGCCAGCGGCCCGCCAGGCACAGATAAAATTCGACGGATCTTCTCATCCTCAGTGCAATGGCCCTCCACTGTAGAATTTTCACGTCCATCACATCCAAATCTATCGAGCGGCACACATTCAGTAACATCACTCAGAGTTTTACGGGATAACAGGAATCCATGCCCGAACATGAGAACCGCTGACAGAACCAAGTAGGCAAACCAAACTAAATACAAAACAAAATTCCATTTTTCTTTCATGGTTGTAACAGTATGGAGAAAATAACTCTTTTTCTATATTCCATCTAAATAATAAAATGAAATAAAATAGGTGCAAAATCCATTGCATTTACAAAATTTTGCATTGATTGTCAATTTGTGTAAGTGACAGATCAGAACCAGGCTGCATTCCGAATTGGCTATCAAAAAGTACTCTGTGGAATTGGCTAATCGCTCACAGCGCTCAAAACTCAAATCGTCTCACATGCGTTCCGAATGTTCCGATTTAGATAATAAATTACGATTATGACAGCTGAGAGCTGTCAACAATTCGGAACGCTCTAGAACGCGCATACAATCTCAGTGTCAAAACGATATTACAGCAGTATTTCGTCGTATAAACACCACATTTCTTTTTTTTCTTTGTTTAGGTGGCGATTGTCAGCCAGAAGCACAATTTTGAAAATGCCAAAAAGTTTAAAGATATGATGCAACTCAAAACAAAACACACAATGACACACACACACTGTTACGCATGGAAAACATTTTAATAAAAGTAAACAGTAATTGAGACCTCGCCACTGCAATCTTACGCATTTTTAAATTTTTCTTTCAAAATAAATATGTACACATGAATAATAAAAATGTGGGGTTGTATTTTAAAACGAGTCGCCTGAATTTGAGGGTATTGGTGGTGTAGGGGGCTTAAGGGAGTTAGTCTTAATCCCCTCAAAGTAATTTTGGCTGCCGGAGTTGCGTCTAAATATTTTTAAACAATTTACAAAAAATCTTAATTACTATTGCAATTATGAAAAACGGAACGTAATTTTTATGCTTTAGTACAGTTTTTCAATTGTAATTTTTAGGTTTTATGTGAAAAACTTGAAACGAAACGCAACCCGCCATCTTGGATGGATGATATTGACAGCTAATGTCAAATTTGTTCGTCATAATACAATCGAAGTAATTTATGTAATTCTTAGGTAATTAATAGCAATGTATTACTCGGAGTTGGCACAATCCGACTTCATTGGGTTAGGTTAGATGGCTATGAAAACTTAGGATGCAAGAGCGAGCGAAGCGAGCTCGGGTATTGGGGCAGCCCGACACGGACAGGTTCGTTCGCTCGCTCCGCTCGCTCACTTGAGCCCCCGTCATCCCCTTCGTGTTAGGTTCCTTTAAACCCTGCAGACAGAAGTAGGGGCCCCGCGAAGCGGGGCTCCGTCGACTACGACTTATTATTATTGTTATGCTTAATAAAGTTATGCTTAAGAGTGTTATGCTTAAAAAAAGAATGCTTAATCATTATTAATGCGTAAAAAAATTATGTGGAATATACAATTTTTGTACCTGTTTTTTATTTTTTCTAAGGAAACCAAGTATTTCCGGCGGGTGAAAATGGTAAGGGGGGGATCCGACCCCTCCCCCGCCTTCCCCCCAACCACTCACAACCCCTTAAAATGGCGACGTATTTCGAAATTTTTACCACCCGCGCTTAGCGCGCGCGCTCCGACCGCGAGCTCAGTTCGTCTTCAGTACTCGCCGATCGCACACTACCGCGAACGCGAACTAATTATCAGGAGTTGTCGCCGCTGCGAGACCTCACACTTTCAACGTATTTAATTAACTGTTTCATTTACCTAACCGACTAATCGCGTACCTGCGTGCTGTACGCAACACACACACAAGAAGACAAGATGGCGTATGTCATGACGTCACCTATGACGATTAACGGGACATCGTTATCGCGCTCACGCTAATTCGGTACGGGTTTAAGCACGCTCAAATTGATTACATCGAAGAGTATGGTAACTATCATCGATCACATTCCCAACTCGGAACGCACCCACAGATCGTTTTTGAAGTATAAGAAGTGCCATTGCCAGGAAAAAAATGGTCCATTAATTCTTCATATTTATTTTAATATAGTTTACGGCTAGGGCAAAAATGCAAATAGACAATACTGTAAAACAAAACATGCTAGGCTTTTTTCACTGACCTCTATTAAACAAGTACGCAGTGGCTTTTTTACAAGGCTCCACTATTTTCATGATGCTGTCCACCTTCACATAAACAAGCTCATTATTTTTGAGTTTTCTACCAACGCCAAGATAGAGACGACGACGAACGAATTAATTTTGACTTTGACATTTCTCAGTTATTTCTCATTACTTCTATAATTTTGCTATCAACATTAACGTAGTTTAAAACGTATCTGTAAAGCAATACTACTACATATCTTATAATTAGCTCCTACTTCTGTTCTTTCCATGGTTAGGCTAGTTTGCTCTTTATTCATAACCTTTTAGTTGTGGTAAGCTTTTGTATCTTCAGTACTTTCAAACTTTTATAACCTTGAAGAGAATGTATGATTGCAAGTAAATAAATACAGTGTGATTATCTATCTGATGTCTATCGCACATGAAAGTAACTAATAGCATGTGTTGTATGAGCCGAAATCTAAAATGTCTGCACCGTCTAAAGTCAACAAGGAAAACTTCCGTCTTTTGGACTTGTCTAGCGACGAAGAGTCAGAAGACTTACAGCTAGAAATAATTCCCAGCAGAAAGAAGAAAATTACGAGGTTAGTAGTAGTATAAATACTGCCTGTTGCTATACTAGAGGCTGGTAATAAAAAACCGAAAAAAAAAAACAACCGACTTCCAAAAAAATCATAATAAATTGAAAAATAACTTTAATTTCGGAAGTCGGTGTCGTTGGTTTCGATATCGACTTCCTAAATTAAAGTTATTTTTCACTTTGTAGTGGTTTTTTTTTGGAAGTTGGTTGTTTTTTTTTTGTAAAATACATAGTTTTTATTTTATCATAAAACACTACTTGCTATGTAAATATCAGTGACAGGTAGCTATTAAAACATCACCAATATAAATAAACTAAGTGGAAAAAAATCCTATTATTTGAAGCTAACTCAAAAACTATGAAAGCAAAGTTAATAAAATTTGTCTGGGACCACCCCTGAGGCATACCTAAAGGAAAAATTGGAGAATTTTGCAAATCCGTATATAAGACGGAGTTATGCCTGAACACATTATAAAACAAAAAAAATTGAGAACCTCCTTTTTTTGAAGTTGTTTAAACTTTTGTATGCCGGGTACGTGGATCTACACGTGACACAATGGCTTTTTAATTGTTTCTGTAATTACGGCATTCAACCGGTTAATTAAATCAATTCATAAACAAAAAAGTTACGCTCTAATTTACTTACAAGATTTGAGGTACCCCAATAACAACTTTGACAGAAATATAGTTGTACTGAACACATCTGCAATCGCCTTAGAGGGTACAGGTGTGATGTTATGTTGTGTGATTGCATAAGCAATGCATACTTAAGCAATAGCAGCAATTGCAGTTGATTTGTTGGCATTTATTGAAGAGTTCCATTGTCTGTCTCCAAAAAATGGTTTTTTAGAAATTCAGTACAGTGTACTATACAAATATATTTTTTTTATCCTTGACTAAGCCTTAAACAACACTGCATATTAAGAAATTCTTCAAGTATTTCTGTGATTTCTCTATCAACTTCAACATTCAAAAAGTTTTTAATAATAAAGATGTAACTTTTGCAAACTTCCAGCAGGCGTGAACGCAGCCGCAACGCCGCCTCTGTACACCCAGAGCACAACATTGGTGCTGAAGTGCAGTGTGCTCTCCGCTGGGCAGTGAGAGGCACTCTCATACTATGGCTGCTGATGCTCACGTGGATTTGTGCTGCCCTCTATGACCAAGTCTCGACTATGCGTATAGACATTGGACAAGGTATGTAGTAATTTTTATAGAATAGAATATTCTTTATTTATTATGTACATAGTGTACACCATAATACATTTATACTACAAGTTGGTAAATATACTTGCATATTATTTATGCCTCAAACAAAGCAAGGACAGCAATTAGTTTTGCAACTGGAACATGTGTTATGCAAAAGCTTTGTGCAACTATGTGTTGCAGTGTGTTTAATATAATGAGAAAAATATTTTGAAAGATAATATTGACTGGAGCCAATGTTAGCTGTAAAATATTATTTACGTTCAAAACTAAACTTGGGTATGCCATGTTTTTCCTTAAATAAGACTGAGCATGACTAAGTTTAAGTCTTATCAACCATATCTAACCTTCAAAAAACCGGGCAAGAGCTAGTCGGACTCGCGCACCGAGAGTTCTGTACCATCATATGTTTTGGCGAGGCCTATATTCGTCAGAGAATGTTAGTACTGCACGCTGCGGTGTAGAATATTGCAGTTTTAGGTCACCGCTATCTTTGAATGATAGTGGAAATATTGTAACTTTTGTTGATGATTTCTGAAAAAGTGTGCTATTTATAGACATCGTTTTATTTTTCCTGTAATCTTTATATAAACTTCTATCACATAGAATTATTTCAGATTTTTCTCTTTGCAAACTTCGGAGATAAGGGGGGAACGATATTTTTTTTTACATATTTCATCAAAAGTCCAAAACAATGCGGCCTAAAAAAAAGGAAAAATGTTTGAGAATGTGCAAACAGCGGTACTTTCATATGATACCCCACATGCCCTAGTAGGAGCCCCACTTCGAATTTTTAAGAACACCTTTCAGTCCCTGTTGCAAAAAAAATCTTTCTTGTTTGCAAAATAGTTGGGCAAACGTCATCTAAAACTATTCCAAATTTCAAGTTGATAGCCACCCTTATCATAGTATGCCGACCGGCCGCCACAACGTGACACGACAGCGTCAATCGTCAATCACACACACATAGATCGGTACGGTGCTTCACTTTCGATATGCGTGGCGCGGAGTCCATCTGTTTTTATAATTATATGTTGATAGCATTAGTAGTTCTTGAGATATCCAGCTGTGACAGACAGAAAGACAGACTAAGTCTCACTATACTTAAGGGTTCCGTTTTTAACATTTTGGTACGGAACCCTAAAAAGGATAATACCCGAAAATGAAAAAGAATCGGATACGTAATTTTCCTATTCACGAAATGCGTTAAATGCAAAGTTGCGATAAATGCAAAATTTACTAAAATAGGTGCGATACAGCCGATACCTACATGCAAAATTTTGGTACTTATTAGTGCAAAATGTTGTTTTTTACACGCAACAATCCCGTGACGTAGTTAATTAATAAAAACATTTCAACAAAAAAATTAAACCGCCGAAAAAACTGAAAGCAAAAAATAAAAAACCTTTTGCAAGTATGCCTAAGTAATTTTGAGTCGGCGCCAAACAATCAATGAACAAAGATTGGTTCTGCATTTTGCGGAACATAGGTACGTCACCGACTTCCGAAATTAAAGTTATTTTTCACAATGTTAGTTTTTTTGGAAGTCGGTTTTTTTTTTGTTAAATTGTTTTATCTTTAAATTTAAGGTAATTTAGTGATCTTTGTTCATTGATTATTTTTCGCCGACTCAAAATTACTTTGGTATACTTACTATAAGAATTACCAAAATCGGACTACGTTGTAAAAAGTTATGCGTGGTCATACATAAAAAATACAGGGTGGCAGGGACATCGACGCGCAACCGCTTACCATGGATTCAGTACATGATTCTGGACCCCCCTGCGTTGAAATTTTTCGTCGGCTTTTTCTTAATTTTTACGTTTTTTTCTGCAATTTTTTTTATTGTAAACCGTATAAAATCATTATTTCTATCTAACCCAATGACATTTTTAATAAAAAAATAGTAAATTCACTTATTTCACTTAAAACAGCAATGTAAATAAAACTCGAAAGGGCTACCTGATCAGCTGTTTGCAAAAGTTCATTTGCGAGGTCAACACTGGCTTAGTACCTTGACGCTATTCGTTTTCAAATGCCGACAAAGGGACCGCGGCGCCGGCGGCGGCGCGGCGGCGGCGAGCGGTCTCGTAAGAAGCTATGCGACGTATCCCAATGAATCTAACAGACGCGTCACATGAGGCATTTTAATCATCTACATAAATGAATGACCCATTTACTAGTTTTATTTTAGATACATTATGGGGATAATTATTTTTCTAAAGCTTCATCGATTTAAGTAAAGAAGATTTAAAAAAAAACGTGTAGAAGTGTATTGATAGTCACGTAATTTTTCATTTTTTTTTATTATCAACATTAATTTTAGTTTTGAATGCAATTCAACAATGTAATTTACTGTTTCATAAAAAAATAATACATCCATTTTCGCAATTAATTTCGTGAGTAGGTACCTAGGTACAACTAAATGTGTTTGCACACTCTATCATTTTGTTGATCTGTGTTCGGTGTAGGCACTGTATTCACAGAATAAATACAAGTACTTACTGTCGGCAGCAAGTGCGGCAAATTGAAAGAAAGATCAGCTAAGTACATTTCTTTTGATTTCGCCGATTTTATCGGATTTTTGCCAGTTCCTAGATTTCGTTGATCGCAAACGGGCGTGCTGTTTGTCGCGAATTTGTGATCTTAGCGTAGTTTTTAAAATCAAAAGTAATTTTCTTTCTCTCTGTGTGTGTGTGTCGTGTGTGTTTGAGAGTGACGTTCAAAATGCCTTCCAGACTTGAACAATTCTTCAGGCACCAAACTCGATGGTCGGTAAATGTGTGGGCCGGTATTTATAAATACCTCGTGATTGGACCCATTTTTCTCCCTGAATGACTAAACGGGCCACGATATCACGAGTTCCTAAAAACAACTCTCAAGGAAATAATCGAGGAGGTGCCGGTGCTCCAGTTCCGCGAGACATGGTTCCAACTTGACGGCGCGGCGCTCCCCCACACGTGACCCTTCCTGTCCGAAGCTGCCTCACCGTATCTTTTAGAGACCGGTGCATTGGAAGATTCGGTCCACAACCATGGCCAGCTCGCTCACCGTACTTTACTCCATTACATTTTTTTCATTGGGGTTACCTCAAGGATAAGGTGTTTATGACCGAGTGCGATACCGCAGCAGAAATAAGAGATCGCATTGTGAATGTGTTTGCGACGCTGCGTGAAGAGTGTGTCCAGGATCCCACTTTTTTGCCCCGTGTCCACGCTGAAACTGCGCCGCGCTCTGATCTGCGAGCGGGTTGGTGGCGGCCACTTCGAACCCTACCTACCCCCTATCTCATTAGGAATGAGCGAGATTAAGGTAAGTTCATCAATTGAACATTACTGGATCGCTAAGTTCTTATCAAGCATCTTTTTTGTTATCAATCCTCATCGGTATCGCTATTTTATGGGAATAAGCTTTGTTATCGGTTATCAAGACTAATTAAACATGATTTAATGTGGTAGGTACCTATCAATGTTGTCGTTAGGCGATATTTCGTAGGCACGTTCACGTTCGTCCGGTCGCGGCGGGCGGCGGTGGCGGCGCGGCGGCTGCGGGGCGGGCGGCCGCGCCACCGATTTGTATGTGTGTGTAGGTTAGGCAGCGCGAGCGCGCTCGCCATCCGCGGAGCGTTTTAATCGCGTTGTTTGCAATACATTGCGCGCTCAAAAATGTATTTTTTTTTAACCGGTCATTTCCGAGATGAATGACTTTCGTAATTTAATTTATGGCATCAGGTGTAACCTTTTGACAACGTTTGCGCGTCGATGTCCCTGCCACCCTGTATATACAGGATGAAATTGAATACATGCGACAAATCGAAATGGGAGATTGTACTCATCATTATGAACAACTTGTACTATGGGACCAAACCTGAAATCGCGAAAAAAAAATCAGCTGTTTCCTACATTTATGTTCTCATTAACTCGTCAAAATGTACACACACAGGGAACAGCTGTTTTTTTTTTCTCGATTTCAGGTTTGGTCCCATAGTAAAAGTTGTTCATAATGATGAGTACAATCTGCCATTTCGATTTGTCGCATGTATTCAATTTCATCCTGTATATTTACGCGTCGAATTGAGAGCCTCCTCCGTTTTTTCGTTGGTTAAGGCGCAGATATACGACTTCTAATGATTTTAAATTCAACATCACGTCTAATCGACCGGACTGATTTCTTTGAAAAAAATAAATGTTATACTAGACCATTTGCTTCGTAATTTGATATGTGAATATTTGCAATTATATTTTTTTAACATAGTGTAATTAATTTGTAAAGTATTGTCTACCGCGGACATAAAAACGATAATTACGCAAACACTATCGGGTGTATTTTCATAAAACTTTCACCATATAAAAGACAATTTAATTCCCCGTATTTTAGTATACGGTTTTTATTTGTTTGGTGTTTGATAAATCAACGTGGGTTCTTTTTTCGAATAAACTTGGTGCGCGTTGAAGCGGGGACTCTTGCGGGCGACGGGCGGCAGTGCATCGCTGACCACTGTCACGGGTAGACGCTAACGCTCGGAGCAATCAGAACATAATTTTAATCGCTTTTGATTTTCGTGCTGAAAATGGATGCTAATTCCAAATTACTAAAAAAGAAACGCCTTATATTGGCAAAATATAGATTATTGAGGTAAGTAACGTATTTTAATCGAAATAAAATTATCGTTTATCTCTATCGAAAGATTAAATTAGTGTACCTAAATAAAAAAATTTAAAAAAAAATATTCAGTTGTAAAAATATACTTTTATTTTACTAAATAATAATTGTTTTATTTCTGTTTCAGGAGAATACAAAATAACGAAGATTCTCAAGTCGTAAATGCAGATACGAGGCAATTATTGTAATGTAGTATAACCATACCGCATCCTTGTAGGGACAGTCCGGATCAGAGTTTCAAAAAATACTTGAATGCTATTATTGACATAGTTGTGGGGTAATTATTCTTGGTATGTAAATTTAGTACGACTTCGACTGCACTTTTGCGTCTGTTGTAGACTTACAGTACCTATGTCGTGCACAACTATCTTCCTACTTTCACCCATGCCTATACTTCCATGCCGATGCGTATATTAACCTATATTTTAATCCATTTATTTTGTAGCTCTGGCTGTATAGAACAGGAGAAAAAGGCAACTCCGCATATTGAAAATGAAAATGAGGACATTATTGCTGACAAGTAAATGCATATACCTAATTAATTATTCGTATTTTCACAATAGCTCACATACAGGGGGATCTGGTACATTTGCGCGAAAGAAACTTACGCGGCTCCTTTTGCGCGACTAGACATATCCGCGAATTGACTTTTGCGAGACTAAACACGTGCGCGACTGGACGTATCCACGACTAGACTGTTGCACGACTGACGTTTTCATGGTTTTCGGGGGCGCTAATGACGAAAATGAGGTCAAAGTCAAAATCCAAGATGGCGGCTGCGAAATTTTACAAAATATTCGTCCTGGGTGTCGTTTTCATGGTTTTCGGGGCGCTAATGACGAAAATGAGGTCAAAGTCAAAATCCAAGATGGCGGCTGCGAAATTTTACAAAATATTCGTCCTGGGTGTCGTTTTCATGGTTTTCGGGGCGCTAATGACGAAAATGAAGTCAAAGTCAAAATCCAAGATGGCGGCTGCGAAATTTTACAAAATATGCGTCATGGCTGTCGTTTTCATGGTTTTCGGGGGCGCTAATGACGAAAATGAGGTCAAAGTCAAAATCCAAGATGGCGGCTGCGAAATTTTACAAAATTTGCGTCATGGGTGTCGTTTTCATGGTTTTCGGGGGCGCTAATGACGAAAATGAAGTCAAAGTCAAAATCCAAGATGGCGGCTGCGAAATTTTACAAAATATGCGTCATGGCTGTCGTTTTCATGGTTTTCGGGGGCGCTAATGACGAAAATGAGGTCTAATTTAAAATCCAAGATGGATGACGCTTATTATGTAAAATTTTACAGCCGCCATCTTGGATTTTGATTTCGATCTCCCCTGCTCTTGGGACGAACGTATGTGACCGCATAATATAACTTTCTACAATTTAAACGACGTATTATGAACGTTATCGTAAAGTATGAAATGGGTGTAATATACAACCTTAGTATACACCTCTGCCCTACCCTTTAGAGAATACAGGCGTAATGTCACGTCTATGGGATTTAATTTCTCGGATTTTGTCCTATATCCTTTACATAAATTCATAATTATTGAAATAAATTAATATAAATGTCGCGCAAGCATCTTTCGCGGAAGTGTAGTCGCGCAAATGTCTTTCGCGGAAATGTCAGTCGCGTAAGTGTCTAGTGGCGCAAAGGGAGTCACACAAATTCCTTTCACTGTTTTTGCAACGGATAAATAAAAAATCACTTCTAGGCTTTTTTGTTTTATTTATCACTACCTACTGCCCGCGACTTCGTCCGCGTGAAATTTCACCCTCCCCCCATTCACCCTCTTAGGAGTGGAATTTCGAAAAACCCTTTCTTAGTGGATACCTTTATATACTTCACACAGAACACACTCCAAATTTAATGTCTCTATGACCAGCGGTTTAGGCTGTGCATTGATATAATCAGTCAGACAGGATCACAGGACTTTGAATTTTATATTAGATTATAAAAGTAAACCTAATAAAGTACCTACCTAATAAAAAAAACTCAATAACAGAAAATAAAATACCTAAATAAACTTATATCTGATGATAACTAATCTAAACTCAATAAATAAGCAAAATCCCTAAAAACTAATATCTGTACGAATGACTAATCCTACCTAACAGTTTTATAAAATAACCTACGGTCACTATGTACACTATCAAATATACTACCCATACTTTAAAATTAAAATCTATACCTACGACTTATAAAAATAAACCTAAATGACTCTACCTTAAACTGTACTTAGTAAAAACTAAAGGGAATAAAAAGGTCGCACTGAAAAACACGTTTTGAAATTGCAAGTAGCAGTTAAAACATACAATTTATAGAATGCTAATATGAACGAACGCTCGCCTATTATTATTATCTTCGTCGTGTACTACGACAAACTTATTATTTGCGGTTGGTACAGTAATCGGGTCTAGGGATCGGACCGCAAAATTAAGTTTGTTTTTTATTGTAAGTATATTTTTTTCCGGGATAAAAAGTACCCAGTGGTGTGGTGCCCAGGATATTAAAGAATAATTATACCAAGTGTCATCGTAATCGAACCGGTCGTTTTTGCCTGATGCCTGAACAAACAGACAGACAAAAATTTTTTTAATCACATTTTTGGGTTCTGTGTCGGTCTAATAACACCCCCTGCCATTTATTTTTTTGATAATTTCAATGTACAGAATTTTCACTTTACAGATTTATTATAAGTATAGATTTGTAATTTGAACGAATATTTAAAGACTACCAAAACAACTAATACCTATTTTATAAAATAACAACAAAAGAAATTCTCTACAGATTTATTAGAAGTATAGATAGATTATAATTATGTTTCAGTTCTGAAGTGATTGGATCATTTACAGAAGAGGTTTTAGGTTTTTGTCATCTTGTTATTATTTTAAGTAGGTATGTCTATATTTAATTAGTATTTCCTATTCATGTATGGACACCTTTATTAGGTAAGTACTTACGTAAATATATGTAGATACCCGGTCTATCTATTCATACACGAAACAACTTTACACAAACAACTTTTAGCACAAAACCTGAAAACGTGAAAAAAACATCAGCTGTTCCCTGCATTTATGTTCGCATAACTCGTCAAAATGTAGGGAACAGCAGATTTTTTTTTCGAGGTTTTAAAGTTTGATCATTGAATTTATTATCAAAATATTACCTTATTTATTAACACTACATTGAAATAAAAATGGATGGTGATCAAAAATCAGTCAGGATTATCCTCACCATCTGAAACGTATTGGTTACCCTACGAAATTACGTGCATGCAGTTGCGGGGTCGCGGGGCGTGACGCTCGCTCCTCCCATTCGCTCAAGGTCGCTGTCACTTAATGTCGCCTTAAAAAGCCCAGTCAACAGTGTTTTAGCCGCTGAAAAATATTTTTGTATCTACAATAGCAATACAATATTGTCCTAAATGACCGAAGGCGAAAACTTAAGCAGGAAAACATAGAAAAAACCACAATTATTAGCTGTTATTTTTTTTTTATGTAATGAATATGCAAAGAAATACTTGATTTCAATTTTAATTTTGGCAAATAAATGCGAAGTTGTGCATTTTGAGTTTATATTTATGCGAAATTTAGTTTTTTTATATGCGAAGTATACGAAACCCTAATCATCTATCTATATTCTATATCTATATATTAAAATGAATCGCCGAAATGTATGTAGGTACGCGCATAACTTCCGCCGAACGACTGCACCAACCAAATTGGATAATTCTTATTTTGTTGTGTTCGGTATTGCCAGGATAAGGTTTGTATGAAAGAAAATTTCGGAAATTCGAAAATAAAAATTGCACCCGTGCGAAGCTGAATTGAAGCCGTGTGAAGCCGCTAGTTAGGTACCTACACTACATACATACTTATAATAATAAAAAAAACATTTCTTTACTCAAAAGATAATAAATAGACTGTACAGAAAAACATTTCGTTAAGTTGTTTAACAGGAATAATAAAAACTCTTTATCAAACAAGCATTCATTATGGTACATATTTTTTTAATTAGGACCGCATGTTTTATAATTATACACGCCTATGTAGGTATTAATACATTATAGTCAACTCGTAAAGTGCCGTAACGCGATACAGATATCTTTGTTTTCATTTTTTACTGTAAAAGACGTATCGGAATTCTGTCAGGAGAATTATTCTGTGATAGGTACTATAAGAAATCAAACAACGATATGATTTTTTTACGTTTCTTCCAGGCGTACGTCTTTACATCATTCCCACTATCTTATCACTGTTTTCTTCCAAACAAAAACCTAATACAATTATTTGGCACGTCATTCTAAACTCGCTTGACTGTTCGAATGCAATCAGTTATTTTATTGCCAGCCTGCAAGGTTGACTTTAGCAGACAACCTTTACAGTGCATTATAATAATCAGCCTGCATTGTCTCCCTTTCCTTTTCCACTCAATTCAATCCTGAGCGAATATGGTCCTTTTCAATATTTTATTATCTACTAATTCCGTAAAATATGTTATTAGACCACGACACATAAACAGAATTGCTTATCAAATACGCAAAGCCCCCAGAAATACGCATTATATTGTCCAACTAAACGTGGAAACAATAATTCGTATAACTGGGCACGGTAGTGCTTCCGCCAAGATGACCCAAAAACAAAAAGCAGGGGCACTAAGTACCTACCCTTTCTCGTTCCGTCATGTTTTCAAACCCTCATGCTTCGACCTGGATAATGCAGGCGAGGAAATCTAAAGAGATCCATTAAACTGTTGCGTGACACAACATTAAAGACCTGCAATGACTTAATTTTTTAAAGTTTTAAATTTGATTGATCGGAATTGGAATCGGAAGCGGAACCGGGGCGGAAGTAGAAGAAAGATTTGATATCGGGCCTTCCCTTAACACATCTTTCTTATACTTTATTCTAACATCTACAAACTAAACAATAAACTGTGACTTCGAGCGCGAGCGTGTATAAAATAAACAAACATTACCCTGGCGACAAGTTAAAACTTGTTTGTAGGCGCTCTAATCACGTGTATCGCTGCGTTTCGATCTTCGGTATAACTCCGTTTCAAAATATCGGAACCGAAATCGGAATCGGAAGTGTAAAATTAATCTGAAGTTCCGACTTTTCGGAATCGGAACTGAAGCTCCGTGACATCCCTGCTGAAACCTATATTATACTAAGGGCTGATTTTTCCAACGCCAGATAATTCTATCGGAGGAATAATTTTGAATTTTTGACAGTTCTTCCATATAAAAACGTAGACGTCATACGTAAATTTTATTCCACTAATAAAAATTATCTGTCGATTGAAAAATCAGCCCCAATTCTCGTTTAGTCTCGCTCCTTCATCTACTTATTATATCCATTATGACAAAACCCTTATATTTGATAATTGGGAACCAATGCATTTCGTGTGCGATATAAGATTATGCGTATCCTTAGTACCTATCTATGGTACCTATACATATAACACTGCGTAACGTTACATCCTATGACGTCTAGGTCCAACTTAGCCTATCTCAGTACTCTTTGGAACTTCGAAGTCTGAACACTTGTGCCGCTGCCGCTCTAATTAATTTAAACTATGCCAGTAACGCTCTTTGCGTGACTGTTATAACTTAAATTATTATATTTACTACTACATACATTCTAGATTCTATGGCGGCTCTTATGCACGTAAACCTCTGTCCATTCACAGAATTTGACCCAAAGTAACCTTTTATGAACCTTACGCTGCCACGTTATGTTACGTTAACCACGTTTTTGCTCAATTATATGATAGGGCTTTAAACCGGGCTACTCCCGAAAATGTTGGATAAGGACTAACGAGCCGAACCATGTCATGAAGAAGTAGCATCTCCTGGTATACGTCATTACCAACATAGAAACTGCGACCTCCTAACCGTTCGTTCATACGCCAGAATTCGCCCACTAGTATTTATTTTTATTGTCAAAACATTGCCAATTTTTAGAAGACGTCTAACGCCTGAAAACAAATGAAAGATAAAAAAAAAACAGTTCGCTTCCATAATTCCGGGCCAGTTCACCGAATTAATTCAATACTGTTCAATTTACGGCTACTGCGCTCTTGAGTAATTAATGTAGAACAAATTAGGACAGCTACGCTAACGTAGTAAACACGGATGTAAAATAGTGTCGGAAAATGATATAAGTATCTAGAATGTTTTGTCGTATAAATTGTTTTGAAAACGTGAAACTTGAGTTTATATGTGGTAATTGTTTATTGAAATCGAAGATGGCTGCCGAATAACACAGAAAACTGCGCATCCAAAAACATACAATGATGTTCATAGAAGTAGAAGACAAATATGAATCATTCCGTCACCAATCTCAATCTGAATCATTTTGAAGGTTAATCCAATGCTTCCAAATACTCGAAAAATGTGTCTGCTCAACAACGAAATAACGCAATTAATGTTCTTGAACTGTCAAAATGAAACCCATTCATACTGTGGGCGCGTTCCGAATTGAGGACATAATCGATGTAATCGATTTGAGCGTGCTAAAACCCGTACCGAATTGGCGTGAGCGCGATAACGATGTCCCGTGAATCGTCATAGATGACGTCATGGCATGCGCCATCTTGCGATAACGCCGACCATGCCTCGTACAAATATCACCGTGAGCGCTGTCAAAAATGACAGTGTGTGTGTGTGTGAGGATGAGGATGTGTCAGTGTGTGTTTTGTTTTGAGTTGCACCATATCTTTTTAATAACGTGGCATTTTCGAAATTGTGCTTCTGGCTGACAGTCGCCACATAAACAAAGAAAAGGAAGAAACGTGTGGTGTTTTTATGAAGAAATACTGCTGTAATATCTTTTTGACACCGAGTAAGCACTGTGAGCGCGCTAACGAGTGTTCCGAATTGTTGACAGCTCTCAGCTGTCATAATCGTGATATCCATTATGGAACGCATGTGAGACGATTTGAGTGCTGTGAGCGATATTGGCCAATTCGGAAAGCGGCCTAAGTAACGCAATTATCCCGCTGGAATAGAAGAGGGAGATAAAGTTGTACAGATGCGATGACAGACTTTTAGCACTTTCAAAATCCTTTTGATTTTAAAGGACACGATGTGCGTTGTGATTTTTTCACCACCCCATCGAACAAGCACACTGCTCTCAAAACGGTGAAGGAAAATATCATGAACAAACCGGCATATCCTAGAACTAATAAATTCTAAGAAATGTGACATGTACCAACATGAAATGGGTCCGCGTGGTGGATTATGGCCCGCTCGCTTTCACCGAGAGGACGCCTGTGTCCCATCAGCGGGAACATTATAGGCTGATTATGCTTATGCTAATCGAACAAGCAACCGTGCGTTGACGGAGTTGTTTTTTTTTTCTTTTATCTACATATTTCTCGTAACCATCCAGTGTCTCTCTATATCTGATGCGGTGGTTTCTGTACGCATGCGTCGCCGCGCCTGGGTGACGTCACGGACAGTTCTAGCCCCGCCGTCGCCCTGGACCCTTGCTCCGTTATACACAGTTTACAATACCCCATTTGGATTTGTTAAAGATTTCCATTTCATCCGCGTACAGTGTCTTATGAGAATATTCGTATGTTCCTTTTTAATTCTGTGTTGATTTGTGCATTTTATTGATCAGTGTACAGAGAGTTTTGTGTAGCAATTTCTTTTTATCGTCTGTTTGTCTGTCTGTTTTGGTGCTAAATTCTTGTAACTTTATAAAATTTTTGGCCTTTTTTCTATACGTATATTATTGTACATGTGGTGTGGTCTCTCATGTTAGTTTAATATTAAAATATTTGAGTATTGTTTCGAATACAATGGTGTCACAAGTCGCGGGCTGTTCTGCGCATGCTCGGCTTTCATTCACCGCGTCCGACTGGCCCGTAGGTCGATAATGCCACGGTACTGTCTCGTAAATAATGTTAGCTCACCTCTATGTTCTTGTCTTATCGTGACTTCTGACGTCAGTGGTCAGTGTGCAAAAGAAGCGTTGCTTTTGTTAGGCCTGTTAGTCAGCCTAATTATTGGTACTAATTTTAAATGACAGCAGGTGTACAAGGGTACAAGGTCATTCACATTAAATTATTTATGATGTGGTTTTTTAATAATAATTGCTCCAGTTATTCGTCGTTCTTTTGTGTCTTTTAAAAGACCAATTTATTTAAATCGAAGAGGAAATTAAAACTGCCGATTGGCTCATCTTAATGGCTTTATTCTTATTTATTATATCGATGAACGGTAGCAATGATCAGTTCCACCCCAGACTCTATGATGATAAATATTCAACAGGAAAAACTATACTTACTTACATTTGACAGTACGCAATTACTTGCTTACGTTTATCATTGATTGATTATGTAGATAATAATTTCAGAAAATTCCATAACCAATGGATAATGCCTGTAATTATGTTTCTGAATTAGTAGATTGTTTGCCAAGGAAGCAAACAACTATTTTGAAGGTGAGAGTGTTTCTTTGAATCCAGAGTGGAGTGAAGGATTCTAGAGTAGAATCCCGAGCGCAGCGAAGGGTTCAAGGTAAAAGCATTTGTTTCAAATAGGCACATAAAAGGCACTTTTGAACGTCTAAAATTATAATGAAATAGAATTGATTCTAGTCGCCCCTTCCAAAAGGTAGTATTCGTATGGAGAAGAATGGGCAAGAAACTCCACCGCCCGTTACTCTTTTAAAATGTTTTACAATATTTTGCATACATTAATTATATAGGTAAAGTAGAATCCTGAGCCTAGCGAAAAAATAAGTACCTAAGTGCAATTTATGTATAATAATAATACGTTTACGTCCCATAATGAATATGAACAATATTCAATATTCATGGGTAGATAAACCAGTAAAAATTTCGAGACGGTAAAAAAAAACATCCGGTATATATTATGTCGCAGCTAACTGGTTTAATTAGTCGTTTAGTTAACTGCCTAGCCTTTTATCTAAACGGCGGCCGTTCTACTAATGGCCTGTAAGCAATCACGCGCGAGCCGAATTAATCGCACTTAACTAAGCCAGGGCACCCCGACCAAATGGGTTAGGTTAGGTTAGAACTGTGATCAAACGCGTGCGAGCCGAGAGAGCGAAGCGAGGCGAGCACTGGCTGCGGACAATATCAACGCACAGCGTAAACCGCTGGTCCTAGAGACAATGGGTGTGTTCTTTGTGATGAGTAGGTATCCAGTAAGAAAGGGTTTTTCGAAACTCCACCCCTAAGAGTGAATGGGAGAAGGGTGACATTTCACTCGGGCGAAGTCGCGGGCAGAAGCTAGTCTTTGATAAAGTCCGATTAATAAAAATATAGTCTTCACCTTGTTTTATATTGTATACATATCAAAGTCCAAATAGACCTAAGTCTGCGTTAGGCTACTGGGCCCGGTGGATTACGGCCCACTCCCTCTCACAGAGAGGAGGCCTGTGTGTGTCCCAGCAGTGGGAACATTGTAGGCTGATTATGGATTGGAAAACAGTTCTATTAAAACGTTCAAAACACTCAATCTACTTAATTATAATCAAATCTGTATTGAGATTGTAATTATGCAAAGTAATTTCCAATAACAGGCTCAATCCACAAGATCAAGGTCGCCAGCATAAGACATGATACTAGTCCAATGTCAACGTGTACCTAAACGACCTTAAACGTTTGAGTTATTATGCTTGCCGTACTTCACACCACACGTCTCACGTCTTAGTCTAGAAGACAAGTCTCTAGATCATTGTTTCTCAAACAGAAAGGTCACAGTCCCGTAGATCGAAAATTCGATACTTCGATAATGGTTTTATAATAATGAGTCTGCAAAACAAATTCAAGTAGTCTTGGTCTAAAGTCCGGTTTGTTGATAATACGAACATCATAATAATGGGTGTAAAAATACCATTAACGAAGCCGAGAGTCACTTATTCTTCCCGTTATTATGATACTTTTTTGTACTGGACCATACCTGGGAACCTTCTGATTGTTACGGAGATATGGAAGGTCAAAGTTCCGACTATTTTTGACGTATTTTTACGGAAACCCACGACCCCTGTATTGTTGCATGCACCCATAAGCCCAATATGTTGCGTGCGTAACATTGCGCCCTTAAGTCATCATCATCATCTGCCTAGCCTTTTCCCAACTATGTTGGGGTCGGCTTCCAGTCTAACCGGATGCAGCTGAATACCAGTATTTTACATGGAGCGACTGCCTATCTGACCTCCACAACCCAGTTACTGGGTAATACGATACCCCTTGGTAAGACTGGTTGTCGCGCCCTTAAGTAAACAGTAAATTTTCACACTAAACATAAAAGTTGTTTCCCAGCAATTATTTTTGCCCCTGTTACTTAGTTTGATATACAGAAGCGTAGATGCCATGACGCATGACGGGTTCTTGAAGGGTTCTTTTTACACTCTGTATAAAATAATTAATTCCTAACTCTTTTCTTCTCTCGTACTTATTACGAACTATTTCAGAATACCTCATTCTTCCAGGAACTTCATTTTCTGCCAGGAAGGTGGCGTCGCGCGTCGCCACTCAGGTGTTTTATGCACTTTTACAGGGGTCAATAAAAAACGACTCGTAAGGTTGTCTGCCAATGCCTTAGGATACTTCCTCTCGTCTCGTCTAGAAGGAAAAGAAACAGACTTGTCCTAGACATCTAGGTTTCATGCTGATTATACTCTTAGAATTAATAGCGCTAATGTACTTGAATATGTGACCAAACTGTTCGTACACGTTGTCTACGTGATCACGTTTCTCTGCCTTCTAATCAAGTACAATAGTGTCCATAAATACTGCTCTTACGTCATTTTGTTAATTATTTATGTAAATCAGGAGATTTTTTTTTCACAAAATTCAATAGCATTGTAAAACTAATCAAATAGAACTTCTCAAGGCAATGGCACAGCTTTAAACGGACATGTTTTTTTTTAATTTCATGAATCAAGGTACAATGTTTTTAAACATTGGTTTTATCTATGCATGAATAAGCAACATAAAACACTTAGCTGTTATCGGTCGTTATGAATGAATCGTCACTGAAAATCGATAGTATTAAGCCAAGACTCGTTTCGCAAGCATATATCCGCATACTATCAGGTTTCAGACTATCACCTAACTTGAAAGTGAGCACCTTGCAATAAACACACAGACAAACAGCAGTCGAAATTTTGCACTTCGGACATACTCTTAATAGCCAGTGTGTAAGAAATAAGTAGACTACAAATCGTTATTTCATATGCTGAGTATAATTTACGGTCATTCGGCAAGTAGCCGCGGTGCGGATCACACGTGTCGGACCTTTCAGAGTTTTCGATCGTCTGTGGCGTGAAAGTGAGTGTGTGTTGCGGGTGTGTGCGGATGCGTTTGCGGTAGCGTTGTGGTGCGTTATGGAGAGTGCGGTGCACGCGGCAGTGCCGCTGCGGGTGGGAAAGAAGATGAGGAAGAGGCGGGAGCTGGATGCTCTTGTGGGCGGCGGAGGTTCCCGTGGTGGACGACTGTTATCTGCCTCCAGTGATGAAGGGGAGCCCTGGGGCCGGCGCACATCCCGTCGCCGTCGGTCCAGACCCTTCGTTCGCCTGGCTGCAGCCCTTGCCTTCTGCGTGTGCGTTGTCTCAGCTGCCACTGTCCTCTGGCTCTTCGTTGATGTCAGGCGACAGATAGCTTCCCTACGCATCGAAATGGACAGAGGTTCGGGTTTATAACTAACTGTAATTCAACTACTAATTTAGCTAGCTAAAAGTTAGCACTTAATTGTTATTCATGAAGACTTTACATGCATCTGAATTGAGTCTGCATCTTTAAAATTCATCTTTGTGGAGAATTAATTTTCATTTCGATAACAGTTATTATCTGCGAAACCTGAAGTGGCGTAATTTTTTTTATTTAGAAGGCAGTAGTATCAAACAAACATTATCAGACTGGATACCGTTAGTCGTTACATTAGTTCACCTTGAATATATAGACAATCAACATAATTAAGTTTGAAGGTCTAACCTTTCTTAGAAAAAGCTTTCGAATTGCGTCAGACCCTATAATGGGCCATTCGCTTGAACAGGCTTTAAACATGTATATGTCGCAGCCAACTGGTTAAATTAGCCGTTCAGTTAACTGCCTAGCCTTTAGAAATAGTGCTCGCCTCGCTTCGCTCTCTCGGCTCGTACGCGGTTGACCACGGTTCAAACCTAATCTAACCCATTTGGTCGAGGTGCCCTGGCTTAGTTATTGTGACCAATTCGACTTGCGCCTGATTGGTTACAGACTTCCAACCTAAACTGTAATTGAATATCATTCAGGCCGTTAGTTGAATGGCCGCCGTTTAGTTAAAAGGCTAGGCGGTTAACTGAACGGCTAATTTAACCAGTTGGCTGCGACATATACAAAGGCACGCTAAAAGATCTTATAAGTATCTGATGTTTGTTCTGTTACTTCTTATGGCCTGCGCAGACGAGGGACTTTTGTCCGCGGACAAATTGTCCGCAACGAAAGAATGTATAGAAATCTCAGCAGTCTACTTGTCCTTCGTGTGCGTTATTGAATAGATTTCCATACGTTCTATCGTTGCGGACAATTTATCCGCGTACAAATTGTCCCTCGTCTGCGTAGGCCTTTAGGATACACTTGGGTTAACGCTAGTCCAACCGTTTCTAAAATTGCTGTTTCATTGACATCATCATCATCCTGCCCATAACCTAATTTATTTGGAGTCAAAACAGCACATCTTCCGTACAACATCTGTATCAGTCGTCTTCTCAGTATTCAGAATCCTCTTTATTCATAAATGTTGCTTAATGTTAAGTAGTCATTAACGAACCATAAATTTTTGACGTTTAAACGTCACTTAATTTTAATCATCGTTTATAAATAAACCTAGCCACCATTTTTCATTTCAAACAGTTGCTTTTCCTTTGAAATATTAATAAAATAAAACGTGAAGAACGAACGAACGAACGTGAACGTGTGTCTCGTGAATAATAACAGCGGTGAACGTCAAAGCGTGGGCTGAAACTCATCTCGTTATGTAAAGTCAACTTCACGTGTTGTTACTTGGATTCTCATACAATGCTAATATTTAACAATGGAGTCACACCTACGCAGTACGATGTCTATTTTGCATTCACTATTATATTCCTTTCATAGCGAGACGATAGTGTTTACTTCAATTATGAGTTACTATATATCTGGGGCACGCCAAGACGAGCCAAGCGAAACGCAAGGGCACTAATACCTACCTTTTCTCGAAACGCTTCGTCGTTTTTTTGAACCCTCATAACTTAGGTTTGGATTATACCAGATAAACAAAATTCTCGGGATATGATGTCAATAGTTGACTTATTAAACACAAATTAGATCGTGTTTTGGATTAAGACGGTTTTTTTCATTGTCCATTAATTTTCTGTTATACAATAGTTCTCGTAGTAACGAAACGGCCAAGTCTCATATTTTGAAAGAAGAAAAAAAGAAAGAAAATACGTTTATTTGCGGCAAACATGACGCATCAAAAGAAAAACATATATAAAAAAAAAAAAAAACAGTATTGGAGAAAACATGCGTTACATCCACGCAAAACGGCCATCGCTCAGCATAATGCTATTTTGACTAAGATGTAGAATTTGTGAAGTTAGGGCGTGTAGAGTTAGAAGCTTGCCTCTACATGAGATCTGAGGGGCAATTCTGGTAATTTTAAGAACGTTCACAGTCTGATCTCAGTCTCAATCTGTCAAAAATGCCTCAAATTTCAGTACATTTTGACAAGTTTTTGACATTTGTTTGTCGCTGAGATGAGACTGCGACTAGATTTTGAACGTTTTAAATTACGAGAATTGGCCTACTGATAACTGTTTGACAGTGCGAGCCATTATGGTCGTCTTGGCAACATTTTACATGAAAATGTTTTTGGTGGGATTGTAGTAGTGTTTGTTATTGAAGTGTATAGAGGCATAGCTTCTGTCAGCGACTTCGTCCGCGTATTTCGGGCCACGACCCACCCTATCGCATCGCATCGCGTGCCCGCGCTATTATTTCGTTTTCGCACAGCGCTTTTTTTTTTATGTTTTTCTCGACTCCTTAGGTCCTAGGCTCCTAGCGTCCTGTTATGGTCCTATATTATGTGGTCTATAGCCTTCCTCAAGAATTAGGCTATCAAATGCAAAAATATTTTTCAAATCCGACTGTTATTCCAGAGACTACCGCATTTAAACAAAAAAACAAACAAACTCTTCAGCTTTATAGATTGCGTTTATAGAACACGTACTAAATCATACTGTCAGAATAGTAATAGTTTTGAACTCTGCAATGCCTACCCCCAACCTGCCTGCCTGCCTACTTACCTAATGAATTTTATAGTTTGATGCAACGACATTAGCCAATGTGTAACGTTGGATAAAATAATACTTATGTCAAATTTCAGATCCAATTTTAGAACCCAAAAACTTGCCACTATCTTCGTATTGTCTTTCCTCAATGTCTGTGTTACCTTGCATTATAGCACTTATTGCATTGTTCATTAACTACATCGATGTTGTCCTATTTCTACTTTTCTCGCAATTGAACTCATGTCTGATGGCCAAATTAGGAACAAAATTAACTCACAGTAGTCACAGTCCTCTGAAATCTGCTCTTCTGTCAGATTCACACACGGCGTTTGACATCTTTGAAATGAAACGATGCAAACTTGCAATGAACAGTTAGTACTGTTTAGACCATTTAGTATTTACTTCGTAATCAATTAGTCTTCTACGTGTCCGTATAATCTAGAGTTTTTAGTCTGCGTAGAACTATTCAGTTTATTGCAGATCGTGCCATGTAGGTATAATAATGTTTATGGGCCTATAAATGACATCCATTTTATAATGATCGCTCGACAAGAAATTATAGCAATCTATGTGCCAGCCACGCCAATCATCTTGCCTTGACATTGAATCAAGTTAAATGGATAAACAAATAAGGAACTAACAATACCTTTATGTCCACTAATAAGTAATTATTTAGTTACGGCTTTATGCGACTTCCTGGTCAAAGGGTACGGTTTGTTTGATTTGTAAAGCCTGTTTATACCACTTAAAGGACAGAAAAGTTTTAAATAACAGAAAACTAATAATCAACGTCTTAATAAAAATTAAGGTCAGATTGGTACCTAATATAGGACCTTGTGGTACGCCTGTTATATTTTATCATAAGTTATTAGTTATTCATTTAGACTCGGGTGGTATTACCATCTGGTCTACTTAAGGAGGGGCATAAAGCCAGAAAAAAATCAAATTTCACCCGCGCTTCCTTGCCTACCCCTCTCATCAAACACGACAAAAACAAAACACAATCCTTTCCCGCCAGCAGAAACTTTTCGCCCGGCCAAGTAAGCCAGAGATTAAAACAGAAGAAGAACTAGCAGGGGATCGAGGGGGAGGGGGGGGGGGGCTCTCAGGGGATCAGACCGGTCGGTATAAATCATATATTTGTGTTTGAATTTCCATCTTCTGTAATAAGTATACGCAAAATAATCAGATGAAACGGCTCTATTCAATGTAGGTACCTAAGTATGATAGCAGGCTGTGCAAGTAGATATCTTGATAGGGCAATATTATTGTATGTCCCTGAATCTGTTCCGATGCTGGTAAAAGATTCACGGACATACAAGTAATACAGCCTATCTATGAATTTCCAATTCTGGATTGAAGGACTAACTTTACTATACTGTAAAAAAATATCTTATATTAGAGAGCAAACCGAGTTAAATGCCTATACATTTTCGATTCCGAATGAAATTACAAATGAACGATTTTCGGATATTTTCCTGTACCTATTTATGCTGTGAGACCTTGCTTCTTGCCAATTTTCATTATTCTAGGTTAACGGGAATAATTAAAACCTATAAGGTACACCCAAGGATTTAAATTTCAAAACACGCGACATGAATGGCAATTTATGCCAGCTTCTAAGTCAGCGTATTAGAGGCTTGATATTTTTACAGCTCCAAGAAACCGTAGATCTAAGTATTTGATATCAATTTCAACTTGATACGTATTCCTGAGAAAAAGGCACAGACGGATGGACAACGAAGTTATCCTGTATCTTATGATTTTTTACTTTGAGCTATTTTAATCAAGCCTTTTTAGAATGACGACGTTATAATGGTCGTATTAAGGACAAAGATGATTGAAAATATCTATCAAAAATCTTAGAAAATTTGTTGCGCAGTGATGAGCAACCCTATTTAATTTTCTCGTAATGGTTTCTCAAATTACAATATTTAAACAAAATGTGATCATTGTTCATTCCCTTTATTTTCAATGCAATTCTTTAGTAAGTAAAAACATCTGTTTATTTTGCATATACTTACTATACGCTAAGTTTGAATTCAGAATCTAAGAATCATGTATTAGTATTTTTTTTGGAACTAGAAACTCAATGTTGACGTGACAAAGTTCAAATTACAATGTAATCAAATTTTGTTTAGGACCTACAAGTTGGACGTCACTACATCTTGATGAAAAACAGTGTTGACCAAGAAAAAAATAACATTTGTATATCGTGGATTTTTCTTTGCAGGATCGTGCAAAGTCAATAAATTAGCAACAGTGATACCCAAGTAAAAAATAATATTCGTATAATGGATTTTGCACTGTAGTATGCAACGTCAAACGGCATGTGTCATAAAAGCCTTTCCTGCGCGAAGTGCGAGTAGGAAAAAATCCCCGCCGAAAACATTTGTGGAAAACGAGCCCAAGTTTGGTACAAAAGAAGTACATGTTTGTCGGATTTACCGATATGGCATCTATGTAAATGGGTTCCAAAGTCTAAAGTTCATTAGGTTCCTCTTTTGTAACTGTTGAAACTTTAGCTTTAAAAACTTGCCAAGTTATAATATGAACTTTAGACTTTCTCTCAACTCTATAGAACTTAACACCTATTTAGAGCTTAACTCTTTTATCGGCGAAGCCGACAATCCCAAACATGTTGATCCGTCACAACCTTTACTCATCCTCACCATAAAAAGAAGGCTAGTCATGAGAACACTATCTGTATGAAATATTGCATGTGCACACCGTTTCGTACTTTTGTCCACAATAAACTCATTACGCATTTAATTTCCGATATTTCTTTTGTATGTTCCAATAATAAACCCTTTACGCTGAATTTCGAGTTTCAACTTGATTTAGGGAATAGTACTTACTAAAACCTTATACGGAGTTTGTCAAGAAAAGTGGAAGAAAACGAATTTGGATTCTGAGTTAATCGCCGTAAGGTCTAAAATCTCCAGCACGAACTTTCAAATGAACGCTAGTTGGCTATGTTGCAAATTTTCTCCGCAAGAATATGAACCGAAATGCAGAACAATGGCGCTAGTGGTACTATACCAGTCAAAAATCTGTCAAATAAAATGTATGTCATCTTGACTTTTCAAATATCAACATTGAATTATTTCAATATTTTTATTTTATAGTTTTGCCTCGGTATTTGTTTAGTTTATCAAGTCTTATTGTTTTTAATAATCGTTTCGGGAGTGGTTTTAGTTATTTTGCCATATTTTCTATTTCACAGTGTCTTTCCTACAAAGTGATAAATTACGAAAATATTGTTTACGTAAATTAAATATATAGCAGCGCAGCCGAAAATTCGAGCGCGGGTCGATTTCACGAGACGAATTAATTTGACACTTTTCTTTCGCTATCTGCAAATACCCGTTTCATTGCTAACTGGCGGTCTATAACGTTTACTTTAATGAAGTTATGTACGCAAACGTAAAATCACGGTGCGTATCTACTTATAAGTCACAAAAAATCAAGATCAACGTAACACGAATGAGTTACCTGGGAAGACGAATGAAATTCTCATTACACGAATGAAGTGTGAATGACACTAATGATATTGGCTAACTGAACTACAATAATTAATGATTATGATATTAAGTTTTTTTAATAATGCAAAAGAAATATTAAAGTAAGTAAATTTTTAGGTGAGAAGTGAGAACTAAAACAAGAATATGTACCTTTATTAAGCTTTTAATCAAATTTGGACATTATAAAAAACAAATATCAAGAATAACACGATAATGTAACAATTTTTTTTATCAACGAAATATGAGTATCAAATTATTTTTTTATATAAAATAATATATTTCTCGTATACTGTTTCTACCTAACTACTTTTTCTTATTAAATTAGTCATTTTGGATAGGATATCTAATAATAACTAGTTAAATCTGCACGACCGCTTAACTGAGACCATTCCTGAGGCAGCTGCGTGGTGCGGGAGGGACGACTGTTTTCACAAGTTGATGTATCAGTGAGCTCTCACGTTACGTCCCGCACTGAGCAGCTACCTCAGGAACGGTCATAGATAAGCGGGGTGGGCTAAAGTGTTTGGTTTCTCAATCTTATTGTTTATTAATTCTTTGAATATTTTCCTATTAACTTAATTTAATAATCAGTCTTGATCATGTTTAAAGTTTTAATCACTTTTTCTTCTCTTCTTTCATTTCTATTCTTATTCTGTATTCTCAAAAGACCGTTCATTAATAAAGCGGAGAAAAGCCTCTTCATGCCCACCGGATACCTTCTGTTGGGTGTTCATAAATGTCTGATTTGTCCAGTCGAATTTTACATCTGCAAGTCTTTTTACATTTCCTTTCTTTCTCGATTTTCTAATTTTGCGTGTTCCGGAAGTTGACGGATTATTGTTACGATTATAATACGGGATGGATACATCGCTCAACACTGTAATTCGTTTGCTTGGTGGAATAATTTTTATATTTTGGACAACTGATTCGACGACACTCTTATAGATTTTGTGTAATTGCAAATGTTTATTCTCATGTTCGCAGATTTTATCGCTACACAGAAAGCAGCTTAGTTTTCTAAATTCAAGAAATTTGGATCCAGAATTCCAGATCACTTGGTGAACTAACATAGTTCCCTTGAAAGGCGAAATATCCTTAGGAAGAAGCAATTCTTTTTCTATAATTTCATGCTCCTCTACTACTCTTATATCAACATTTTTAACATTTTCACGAACAACTGCAAGGAATGTTGAGAAATCCCCGACGTCACGCCCACATTTAACTTGAAGATCAGCTGTCCGCTTAACCACAGCGCCAATGCCGTCGGGGGCGCCTTTGCCATGACCACTTTCTTGGTAATTCCATGTAACTAACTTCAAAGACGGGAAGGTATCGCGGAGCCGAGTTATTACGTAAAATATTGGTTTATTTCGGTATTGGCTTGTTGGACTATCTGTTAAAATGTGCGCGGTGGTGACAAAGGGACATTTTTCGAACACAAATTCTAACGCCTTCTGTAAGTGTGCCCAGACTGCAGGGGAATCATGGCGTGTGCATTCGCTGACCGTGCATAGGCAGTAGTGAACAGTCTCCCTTCCTTCCTTAAGATAAGCCACCACGGTATGGAGAGACACTTGTCCACGGCTACCTCCAAAATGTAGGCTCTGCACCTCTTCAGCAAATTTGTAACTGTAATTTTCGTCCATGTGGAGAATTGTTTCGTCATGATTAAGGGATTGTTTCAACAGAGTAACAGCTTGGTATTGATTGAGGATGTTCACAGTATGATTGAGGAATTTCGGAAGAAAATGCTCAAGTTTAAATATTAGTTCTTTAGGTTTTATTTTTCTTGTAAATTTTTTGACTATATTAATTTCTTTGGGGCCCACTTTCTTTTTATCTCTACACCATTCATTGTACTCAATTTCTTCCTGATTATTAAATTCTTTGTACGGTATTACTCTGTTTTTACAAGTTTCACATTCTCTACCAACGCACTTCGTATTGTAGTTGTCGCAACAAAGAACTTGCAGCATGTCCTGATAATTCTTTATATCAACAATTTTATTTTTCTTTAAAGCGAAAATCATTAGATCTATATTTGTATGTGTTGTACATGCACATGTTTCCCTGTCATCTCGTGGCAAATAGACCCAAAAAGTAATAATTATAATAAGTAATAGTATAGTAATCGTTACATAACTAATCAGTATGTTAGGATTGTCTTCAAGAAATTTTTTATACAAATTTTTAACAGAATCAAGCAGATACCGTTTTTGTTTCACTATTCCTTATTTCTTTACATATTGTTTCTTTCCTGCGCCAATGCGACTGTTAATGTCATCTTCATAAAATTGTTTTATTAAATCTTGGACGCTGTCACTGCCTTGCTTAATCTTCTGCTGAAATCTGTCTTTTAGAATCTTTTTACGAAGCTCTAATCTAGGTTTACGTTTTATATTGCCAACGACTTTAAAATAACATGTTCGGTTGTTGTTTCTTTGGCAGCATCATGGCAACTCGATGTATCAATGGGCCTACTCAAGTCAGTAGGTAATGCAATATTTTCTTCAAAACCAGTATTGGCCTGATTTTCTTTAATTTTATTTAATTTCTTCGTTAAAATTCTGCAGCGGTTTTGGTACTTCTTAATTATTAAGGTCATTTCTTTTTTCTCCATCGCATGTTTTAACTTTAAGGCTTTAATTTTACTTTGGAATGTTCTTTTCTTACTTTCGTTATCAATCTGTTTTGTTTTAAAATTTTCTCCACACAATGGATCAGATAACTCTTTATTATTAATTTTTCCGTGAGCTTCGAGCGCTTCAGAAATAGTAATTTCTTGTATCTTCCGTTCTTTTGCTTTCTTTTCCAGGTATCGCTTCGAATTTTCTCTCCGTTTTCTTTGTGCTCTTCGTTCTCTTGGAGACATTTGATTGATATTTTTTACTTTATTCTCGCTTTTCCTCTTTAAGTAAGCTTTCTTTTTTTTGGCCTTTTCAACGGCATATTTTTCGGGATCGTTTTTTATTCGTTTATATTTTTCCCTTCTTGCAATCCTTCTCCTTTCTAACTCATCTTCATTTTTCTTAAGTTTTTCTTTCACCATTTTAAACCTAAAACAATTTACCGTATACTACAAAGAAAATAAACCATTTAATAATCTTAACAAAGAAATTCATGGTAAACAGAGAAAACTCTTGATCTTTGCAAATAAAAGTAAGGTTTAAAACCAAATTTGACGACACTATGGGCCAACGCTGCGTTAATTATTTTATTTACGCAGTGTACACACGGCTACACATCTAGCTATACATAACCAGTATAAGCTGACTTCCGATTGTACGAAAAACCTATACAATGCGAGGTCAGCTAAAACTGGAAATGTATAGCTTGATGTGTAGCCGTGTGTACCAGATGATACATTTCATATTACGTTTCACCAGTCTGTACGCACCATATTACTTAAAATAGTTTCGCATATTGCTCTACTTAAATTAAAACAAGATATTTTATTTTCATCATCATCATCATACAAAAATGCCCCGTCGCGGGCCCCGTCGTAGGCGTTCGTCACACGGAGGCAGGCACCTCAGCGCGGGCGCGGGGCCCGCCTCTCCGCGACGGGTGCCCGCAATGTGGCCCGCGACGTAGCACTTTTGTATGGACCGCGCGGGCGTCCGTTCAACGCAGCGTTGGCCCTTAGTGTCGTCAAATTTGGTTTTAAACCTTACTTTTAAAGCTAAAAACATGCAAAGAATCGTAACCCTCCTTTTTCGTAGTGAAGTAATAAACGGCTTCATTCGTGTCGAATGGAATTTCATTAGTGTTACTCAAAAAACTTACACGAATGAAGTGACACGAATGAAATTTTCAACAAAAAATCTGATAAATTGCGTCGTAGAATATTCTAGACGCTAAATAGAAGGCCACAAAATGTCCTGCTTATTTGTTACTAAAATACGTGCATGATAAAAAATTAATTGTTCAAACACTTACTACCATACTATTATAAACACGAATGATTAAATTTTTGTATTAAGCACAGAAATAGAGTAGAATTGTGGTTTCTTACCAGAATAATGAAGCACGCGTCTGCTCTCGCCGAACGTTTACGTGCTACTGGGGTCCCTTTACGCGGCGTAGAAGTGGGGATGGCGGTAACGCACAGGCGTTATTAATAACGGAACTTTTATTTAGTCGACACAAATGATTGAAAAAATTTATCGCAAAATAAAACACAGAGAAATCGTGTTATATTTTAAATTAATTTAAAACTATTAGCGTAACTTGAGGCTATGGTTATTAATGTGTAACCAAAATAAAAAAGTATACAATTTCGCAGAGTAATATTTTTTATAATTAAAGTTTTGTTGAAAGAGCAGGAAAATTACCGGTGACACAAATGAAAAAATAGATAGTTTCATAAAATTATCTCGAATATTAAATATGATAATTCAATATTTCCAACTGTGCAATATAAAAATGTAATGTAAGTATCGCAGTAAATAGACATTACGTGTATTTTAACAATATTTTAGGAGTTATTTCAAAAACCCACTTTTTACGGTCGTTTTGAAATCGACCCGCGCAGTCCTCTCGTCTCAACAGAGCGGGGGCGACTGATTTGTGAAACATATATATGTTTAAAGTTCCCGCAACGTGCGACGGAAGATGATTTCTTCCACGAACTAAGAACGTCGTAAGTGCTATAAGCTTATCGTCATAATAAAAACACAAATAAAAGTAATAAAAAAAAATGCTTCCACAATCTAAGTCACTTTATATCAATAAATTAATCATCAAATTTTCATTCTAGTAGTCATAAGCATATTAAGTACAAATCGAAAAGTCGTGAAAATTGGAGGTAACTTCGTGATGTTTTTTATAAGAGAAAATTTTACTATTTTGTCTTTCTGTGCCACAATAAGTTTGGAAATATCATGTAGTTATTCGTGTTATTTTTATTTTATACCTAAGTCTCATCAATTTCATGAAAAATCATATTGAAGTTAGGCTATTTTGGTTGATACCTGCTCTTAATATTAAAGTTCTTTATAGCAAAAGTGCTATGTAGGTAGTAGAACTATCCCGCGAAAACTTATTGCTGGGTCAGGCTGGGTGAAGTTATCTCAGGAACACGTACATCAAACTATCTTGAAAAGTCAAAGTTAGTCTGACGATAGTAAAATGATTCAAGGAAAGTTTACAGCGTATAAAAAAAGAAGAATATTCGCTTCAAGACACAAACGTCTGTGTAGCCCTGACTCTTTTTCTAGGAGTTCCTGTATCACAAGAACCTGACCTCTTCATTTATAGGGAATATGTTAGAAGCGCGATAGACAAAAATGTAATTAATATACAGTTTTTTTATGCATTCACAGATAGGTTTACATAACAACCATTACAATAAAAACTTGTTTACTAATCATACTAAAACTAATAAAAGTTAAGGCTGAAATAAAGTGTATAGTAGTAATAACCCACAAGTCCTACATTAAAATGTTCATTGTTATTATATTATTATTATAAAAACAAAGCTAAAGGCCATTGGAAAGTTTTGACGGGCAGGAGGCCATTAGATCTGACTTGCTTTGCGCGTGACTGGTGTCAAAGTAAACAACTGTAACACACATCTAACTATAGTCCCTATTCCTCATCATAGAAAATTCCATGGATAAATAGCTTAAGCCTTCCACGCACTGCAAAGAATTACCGCGCAATTTTCTTGCCACGAGCCGAGGCTTCAAAAGCATTTTCACGTGGTTTCCATACTTCTGTATTTGCGAAACATTATCGCGTCAAAATTATTCGCCGTTTGGGGTAGGACGCAAGTTCATTTGGGGCAGTCTAAAATAAAATATTGGGTATAAATAAGGCAGGTTTTTCCGTCCGAAAATAAACTACAATTTAGTTAAAAAGCTACCTGAGAGGTTATTCTAAATTCTATAAGATATCTTGGCTTCTTGCTTCCACCTCACCCTTTGTAAAAGTCTACATTTATATCTGATTTATATGGTGTACATAACAGAGTATTCTATTCTTAATATTCTTAAGTCCGGCTGTCATCACTTTCAAGGTTGAATTATTTAAAATGATGTCATCATTCATCTGCGTAGCCTTTTCCCAAGTATGTTAGGGTCTGCTTCCATTCTAACCGGATACAGCAGAAAACGAGTATTTTACATAGAGCGACTGCTTATCGGACATCCACAACCCAGTTACTGAGTAATAGGATACCCTTGGTAAGAATTTGTGCTAGACGTCCGAGCTTCTGACTACTACAGTCGGGGCCAATGTTTAACGTGCTTTCCGAGATAGGGCTCTCGATATGTAATGAATGGATGGTCAGTCATCCACGGACCGACCTCGGCAAGCGTAGTTTAGCCTTCGATGAACCCGTGCGGCTGTTATTATTTAGCCATGAACCCTTTTTTTTTTGTTTGTGTCTGCTATGATGGCTATCGTATCTTTTCTACTAGGAAAACATATCAAAGGATGTTTAGTTTCCTCAGCAGTCTTAAGTGTTTGAAATTTCGTAATGTGTTGATTATGGACGAGTTCCTTTAAAAACATTTACTGATTCGCTGAAGTTGTATCCGCTTGTATGTTTCTGGTTACTGAATCGAGGTTTCTTTGATAAACACGGTTATTTCCTTAATTCTGTTTATTTCATGCTCCTCCCATTTACTTTTTTGATTCATTTTGATGCAGGTTTCAAGTCTGTTCAATAATTTCTCTGTGACTATTCGAGCGACTTTGGTTGGGCGCCATTGTACATTGTGGTTTGCATAATGCAGACTTGAAATTGTTGTTTTGTTAGTAGTGTGCTCTGCTTGTCTCGCCATTTACTACTAAAGAGCGTTTACGCCGTACGGCATTTCATACAAAGTTTCAAGCCGTTGTTTTTCGAAATGAATGAACCGATTTTAATGAAACTTCTTACGCATAAGCAGGATACAAAGGTCTAAAAAGTTAGCAGAGAACATTTTCAAAAAATTGTGTTACAGCCAAATTAGACCGATTTTAAAGTTTCCATAGAAACAGAGATTTCCAGTTATCTTTTTTTAAATAAGACATTTCGATAAACGCTCTTAACAAAAGAGAGGATCTTTTAAGGAGGTTTAAAGGTTTCCAAAGCAAACGGGACGGGACCCAATGAGCATTATCTTTTTAACTCTCCATGATCAGTTTTATCATGAATTCGTCTTAAAGCATGCATCTCATCCCAGGCATGTTGCCAATCCCACACATGTGAGCTGCATTAGGAAACTCGCTTCCTTTGGACACATGTTTCCGTCAAACGAGCCAAGCTGTGTAAAACGATAAACGGCACATTGTTTTTATTATTCCTTAGTACCAAGGCACTGATAAAAATAACTTTATGGCTTAGGTAGATAATTCTTGACAACATAAGTAATTATTTTATAGTTGGTCGTTGTATGTACCTATTAACAGAATCTTTATGCTTTTTAAACTATTAAAAGTAGTTACTACAGTTTTTGCTCTTGCTTTATTTTTTTAATTCTCCACAAAAATAAGATCTCCTTGTTGTTGTGATTTACTAAGGGCTGATTTTTACACGACTGCCCAAAAAAAGGAGTGTTATATTTTCGGGGTCTTGTATGTTTATGAGTTTCTTTATTCCACCATAACTTCTAAACGGCTTAACCGATATGAAAGTATGTTTTTTTATTGCTGAATGGGCCCGGTCTTGACCTCGATCACGCCTGATGGAAAGCGATGGATAAGGTCTATGATGGAACAAGCGTGCCCAGAAGATGCCTAAGGCACTGGAACTGGGCTGCTTGACGCCGGACTCCGGTGGGAGGGTGGTCGCAAACCAGGCGGGCTTTAGCCCTACCACCGCAAGGGAAGAATTGGCCAGTCAAATAAGGTGTTGGGTGTGACTGTCCATGATGCGCTGAGCGCTCGGTTCAGTTGAGTAACTGGCGGAACAAACTACGCTACACGAGGAGGCTTCTTCATGCATCCTAAAACATTTTCCCAATTCATGGAAAAATGAAAACTACTCTTTTCATTACAGTCGGGTGACGGTTCCTTGGAGCAGTTCTTTACAGGTTCCCCGACTTCGCTGAAAAGGTTTTCAGTTTTCCACTTTGGGCACAATGTCGGTTTAATTGCACAATAAATATTATAATCTACATATTTAGTACTTAACTTGTGCCCATTCAGCACTAAAATCATTTAGCCTATTTTTAATTGTTTAATTCACTTTTTGACAAGGTAGGCGTGCTTTTTATTTTTTTTAATTATTTAATTTTTATACCAAAGTCAGATACTTATCTTTTATCCGTGGAATAAAATTAACGTCTGGCAGTTTTATTATCAAAAATCTGTCAAAAAAATCTCAGGATAGGACGGACTTATTCTAGGTTTAATAGTTTGGTGAATTCTATCAACAAAAACTAATATATCTTCCTTCAACAGTATCAAGAAGCAGCAACACCGTCGACGACGCCCTTCAAGTATGCCACACAACTGCCAAAGAATTGCGGGCGAACGCCACCGCTCTAAACATGAAGTTCGCTATATTAGACCATGAACACAAGGAGTTGACACAGAAGGTGGCGCTGGCGGCCAAGGAGTTGGCTGCCGTGTCGGAGCAGCTGTCCGCAGCGCCCAAGTTAGCTGACACACCAAGAAGACTCGCCGAGCTGCAGAGAACTGTCGCTACGTTTGGTTCACAGGTATAATTCAATTTCCTTGATTCAATAATAACATCCGTATTCCGTATTCTCAAAGTTGTAAACACCCGTTTAGGTATGTGTGCGTTGGAGTTACTCAATTTACATACATACATAAACACACGGTTTCTTCACATGGGGGTAGGCAGTAACTAAAGAACGCCACCTGCTACGATCCTCACATACTCCTTTTGCCTCGTTTACGTTCATACATCAGAAGGCCAATTCTCGTAATTTAAAACGTTCAAAATCTAGTCGCAATCTCATTTCAGCGACAAACAAATGTCAAAAAGTTGTCAAAATATAGGGAAATTAGAGGTATTTTTGACAGATTGAGACTGAGATCAGACTGTGAACGTTCTTAAAATTACGAGAATTGCCCCTCTGGTCACACACGCACGCCGTAGCGAGTTCTACGCCTTGTGACCTTTCTGAAGAACATCACCTAAAGTCACTAAGTATATATACTCCTAGGGCGTCCCTTCCCGGCGTTTCCACTCATATCAGTCTTGTAAATACCCTTTGTTAGTCGTCTTTCATTCATCATCTCAACATGACCAAACCATCTAAGCATGCTCTTTTACATTTTTGTTACTAAATCTTAAGTCTCTGAATTTAAGTCTTCAAAAACCCTTATGATCATGAGACGCACAGATGTAGGCATCATCGTCATCATGTTTGAAGTCGAAAAACGTCCTCTGCTGGACATGGGCCTTTCCCAAGCGTTGCTACATCGACCGGTCCTGTGCTTCCGATGTAGCTATGCGCCACTACAGAATAGTTACATTTTGGTCTTATTTTTTTGGATATGTACACTTACTTACTCTGACTGCATTCTCTCTTATTCTGATTCTTATTATAACATAGAGGCCAAACAGCCGCCTATAGAATATTAAATTATGAGAGGATTCAATAAAATAGAGAAAAATACGCCTGCATTTTATATACTTCGTAGCCCTTGGAGAGTTCTATTCTATTATTAGAGGCAGCCAGGGAATAAAGATCGATACTCTCCAATGCCTAACTATACCCAGACACAAAACAGCGGGCCTTGATAAAACTGGAGTCTATTGTTCACCTCTCGTGTCGGTCGGAACTGTAAGAATAGCTAATGCTGTGGTAAAAATATTTGCCAGTCAACAAGGTGATACCGAGGCTGACTGCCCAAGGTAGGCCGGACGTTAAGTCGGGAAAATTAATTGTTAAACAAATTGTATATTCAAATCACAACTGTCTATTTTTAACAGTTTTATGAAATCAGCCATTTCATAACACGGTAAATAATATTTGATGTAGGGTGTCAATTTGTTTAACAATGAATTTCCTTGACTGCATTCAAGTATCGCCACTCGTGGTGGATAATTTAATGCATCCCAAACTAAAGTTTACGTAAACATCGCGAGGCTAGGGGCAGAAACAGACTTATAACACGCCATCCCAGATGACGTCAATCTAGCGTGCTCATTGCTACATTTCATGTCATAAAGCCATAGAGCAACACGGGCCACCGGCCCGGTCCGCCGCGCCTGTGGCCCGTGTTGCTCTATGCATGAAGCCGATTTTCACCATTTCGCAAGTAAACAAATGACGTGGGGTCGGGTGTAACATATGTGTTTGCCGGTTGTGCGGACCCTATACGCTTGCGCGTCAATAAATGCATACCCCAAAAAAAAACTAAATAAAAGCCTGTAATAAGGAGTAGTATAACAAGGTTATCACGAAAAAATTATCAACTGTCCCATACAAAACTTCAATACCTACTCGACCTAAATGTATGGGACGACAGATAATTTTTTCGCGATTATGATGTCGGTCCCCTGGAGAAAGTTCAGTTTGATGGGCTCTACCACACCCTTAAATATGACCACACCTTTCTTATACACGCTGTTTAATCTTTGTCGTAATACAATATAACTGACATCCATATACACGGAGCAGTTGTGGTCCAGTGGTAATGGCCCGGACTTACGAGTTATAGGTTGTGGGTTCGAACCCAGGCAGGCGCTTTACTTTGTGTGCACCACTGCTCCCAAAAGGGTGAAGGAAAACAGCGTGAAGAAACCGACATGTCCCAGAACCAAATATTCGAAGACATGTGACATCTACCAACCCGCACTGTGCCCGCGTGGTAAATTACAGCTCACTCTCTCTCGAAGAGAGGAGGCTTGTGTCCCAGCAGTGGGTACATTCAAGAAGCTGGCAGTATCATCACAACGGTAATATTTTCTCATTCATCATCATCATCATCATCTGCCTAGCCTTTTCCCAACCATGTTGGAGTCGGCTTCCAGTCTAACCGGATGCAGCTGAATACCAGTATATAATAATATTAATATTTTCTCATTGTTTGTCTTATTTATTTTGAGTAAGTATGTTCATGTATTTATGTATATTTATTTGTGCTTATATTTATATGTAATTAGGTATATATTGTATTCATAGTTTTAATAGGTTTATGCGTATCTTTATATTAAAAATATTCATTCCTCAATTTATATGCTTGCACCTACCATTGTTTGTCTCTGCATCACCCAAAGGTTGACTTGTAGAAAATGCCTATGGCATTAAGTCCGCCTCTGTACATTTTTGTGCTTGAAGTATTAAATAAATAAATAAACATTATAGGCTGTTTATGTTTATGCATTAACACGCGCAGAAAGTAACTGATATGCCAATAACGGTCACCGACTTGCGTTGCAGCGAGGTTAAAATAGTTATCAGCTCATAATAAACTCTCCAGGCCACGCTTATCTTAGAAAATTACTAAGTGTTATCACTCAAGTGTTACGTTGTTGACAGCCTTGAACCTAAAGATTGTTTTGATGTAAATTGACCAGATCTTCGGGTAAACCGAAATTTTTAATATGCTGCAATTATTTGCTAACAAAATCTTGAAAATATACACACGAATTTGAACTCTATTAATATGATGCGTTGGTTTAAAATAGCATAAAACTGTCAAAGTGTAAACATTAGTTAGTATATTTCACAATATCAGAATGTTTTCTCTTTTGAATGGACAAAATGGCCATTCCAGATGTTCTTATCTCGTGTCTTGATGATATTGAATTGATCAGATCTTCGGGAAAACCTGCGTTTTTATTAGCTGCAACATTTAGTAACAACATTCTTGAAAATATACACACGAATGTTGTCCGCAACTCCATGTCAATGCGCGTATTTTGCGTACCTTATTTTTTTTTGTCATTGGTATGTAGGTCAATATTTTTAATCTAATCGCTATCTCGCATGCAACGATGACGGTCCTAGAGTCTTAAACCGGATTATCTTCAGTTATCGGCAACAACATTATAAATAGCGGTTTTCTAGATCCTTTGAAACTTAGGTAGGATTTGTGCCTTTCTTGTATGTGCAAATAAAACAGTCATAGGCGATAGCACTTTATCGCATAGAACTAAATCGTTAAGATATAACACTTCGTCTGATCTGATTGCGTCGTGAGGACTTCTTAAAATAAACGCCATTGTTCACTGGACTTCCAATTTAGCAGAATATTTACCCAGAAAAAGACAAAATATATTTGTCGAGCTTTAGATGACTAAGGAAGTATTCTGTGATAAATTATGTTTCAAAAATAGATGAGGGGTGTTTAATATCCGACTAGTCTGAGAAGAAACGCTGAAACAAAGTTAGAGGTTACAGTCTCTTTTAAAGTCCAGACATAATCTTGATCAGGAAATCTGAGAAGCATACAGATTACTGTCTGAGATGGTCTTTTGAGGAAAGAACCACACAGATGTGATTAAACCTGTCCACAAAATGCACTCATTTGTCAGTCATCGTGTAGCTCAACACAGATACGACTAAATTCTATTTTTGATACCGCTATTCTGATTGTAAGTGTTCAAATTAACCCCTCTTTTCTCCTCTTCCAGATCAACGGTTTCGACAGTTCGATAAGTTCGACCCACAAACAGGCTTTAGCAGCAGTGGCAGGGGTCGAAGAAGTACGGACCCTTCTACACCAGCTTGAAGCCAAGACGAACGAGACGATCGCAAACGTCTCGGCAAACACGAAGAGAGACGAAGAAATCCGAACAGATATCGGAACACTTAACACGACACTTACGAGCAAAGTCGAAGCCTTGCAGAACAGGATACAGGAAATCACTGTAAGTCTTATGCCGCAATGTTGGAATTTCAACGCTCGGCTCAGCGCCGAAAGTTGAAAATCCGACAGCGCGCTTTTATTTATTCATTCATATGCCTAGGTTCTGAATTTAAGGATAATCAGTACTTAAGTTATCAATGCAGGTATTTCCGGGACATTTCGGTGCCTTGAATTTCAATGTGACGTTAAAATTTACATTCAATAAAGGTGAATAAGTGAGTGGAATAATTGCCCAAAAAGGAAAACGAGTTGGCATGATGACAGGTCACTTGAAATTATGAATTTCAATTCAACCTTATAGCATTCGATTACATTACTTTGATTTAGCTATCAATATGAACTGATAAACAGCGGCTACTGTTGCAATGTTCCAGAATAAAGATTGGTTTACACTTTTAACAGAAAAAGTTGTAATTATAAATGAGGCGACTTTTATCCAATACATACTTTAATTATTAAACGTACATATTTTATGTATGTTTCTTACACTGAAATGTTTGTGTTCTAATAAAAAAGTAGCAAATTTAACCTAATTGTGAATGCCGTAAGGTTGAAAATTTTATCACCTTTTCATATGTTTTTTAAAAACATTAATTACCGAGAACAATTCAATACATAGCCTACAGCTGTGCTCATGTAGAGTCAATGTAAACTAATGTTAACGATAATTAAGTGTGACGTGTTTGATTGTAATCAGCGCACACCCATTACCAGCCTCCCGATTCATTGGAATTAAAATCACATGAGTAAATATCAAACAGAGATTTAGCTTAGAACAATATTTGCGAAACGTAGGGTTAGAAATGTTTATCAGATTTTGACTTCTTTCCACACGTGTCGTAAATAAGGTCTAAAGTTACTTTGACAGTCGTTACGGGTAGTCAGAAGCCCGAAAGTCTGACGTTTTTCTTGCCGTCAAAACTACGGTTTATTCGCCGTGTGTAGGCACGGTTCGTCAGTGTTTTATAATTCACTATGGAAGCTTGTACACGGACACGTTTTTTCTACGGCGCGAATGAAACCGTGCCGTGTACAAAGGGCCTAAGGCGATTCCAGAACGATGCTCTAGTATGAATCGCGAATCTCGGCTCAAATACAGAATGACAGTGAGTTTCTTAGTAATCAACTCTATACTCAAATCGAAATTACTTCATGATCATCATTCTAAAGTAAGGGCCTCATTAACCTTCACATCATCGTCTTTTCATAGCACCTTTTTTTTTAAGGATGGTAAATCATCAAATGACCCTTCCCGCTCTGGGAAGCGCTCTGGTGGAGCGAAAGGGAGTGTCAGACTCTTACTGGCTTTTCGAATTGCCACCCACGAGGACGAAGGACAATTTCCATCTCGCCAGATAGAAATTGTCAACGCGAACTACGTAATTCTTAAATGAATCACTTCAATTCTTGTTCGCCGCAAATGTGCAAAGTTGGGTCTCCGCTAGATATCTAATCACAATACAATGCGATGTAGTGTTATAAAAGCTAAATCAATTCTTACTGATAACACTGATTAAATATCCTTACAAAGTCGCCAAAATGTCTGCACGAGCATAATTTCATTACTGCACCAAATAGGATAATTATTTTTTTGTTGTGTTCGGTATTGCCAGGACAAGGTTTGTATGAAAGAAAATTTCGGAAATTCGAAAATGAAAATTACACCCATGCAAAGCTGGGACGAGCCGCTAGTTACATAATAAATTGCACTGACTGTAGAAGTTGCGCAGTTCCGTTTTAATGATGCTAATTTGTCTAGACAGAGCTAGCCTATTCCTGAATATTTGAGATCGACTTACTGTCTTGCCAGACGAAACTGATATTAGTACTTTTCAATTAGCTTCTGACCTCCTCAGCCCAGTAATAGCAGCAGTCCGTCCGGCTTGTTTTCAACTTGAGAGGTTCTGGTAATCATACCCTTCCATATGCAAGGTGGTGAAAATGAGTCGTTCCATACATTTTGTCTGCGTAGGTATTGCACTTTTATATGAAACAGCAGATTTTTTTTTTGTACTTATAACCGACGAAAAATGTATTACGTCTAGAATCATGGTTGGTGCTAAATTCATGGTTACAGTTTGCGCGTCAATGTCCCTTCAAGCCTGTATACCAACCTATGTAATAATTAATATAGTCTCCAGACCGTTGACTATGACACCATACAACGCAACTCTTAATTTTTAGGCGAATCATAACAATCAACTTCTTTAGATCAGAAAGAGAAGGTTCCTCAAGTTAGAGAAACACGTCAATTCAAGGATATCATAGGATTTATTAATAAATATTTTGTCTGTATTTTCAGAAGCCTGTAAGTACAGCACCGCCGACGGTGGCGACGGCGGCGACCGTGGCGAGCACGGCAGCCGCAGTGAACGCCACCTCCACGTCCACGTTACCGCCAGGTAAGCAGACGATCTTTGAAATGTTTATTTTATATAGATGCTAAAAAAAAGTAGGAAGGAACAAAATATGTCTCGTGTGACGAAGAAATCTTACAAATCTTTGAAAAGCACAGGACAACTTTGTTATCACCAAATATTTTGGTAATGGAGTCATGTAGCGGTGGTAGAGCTAAACTACGATAACATGGCGCGCCCCTCCAAAGTTCAAAACGTTTGAAAGTATTTACAATGCACCACCAAGATTCACAGCGCATGTGTGCGTAATGAGACGCCCGTCAAACAAAAACTTACAACTACATACAAACTCCTTCGTAAGGATGTCACTACACACATTGAAACAGTAATTTGGAGGGGCGCGCCATGTTATCGAAGTTTATCTCTACTCGTTGATCCCAATATCGATAATTATGTTATGCGCTTTCTTTTATTTTCATTCCGTTCCTTTGTTGTCGTTCATAATACTTACCAAAACTTTTGTTACAGGGAAACCCGCTGTGCTACAATGAGGTATACCAAAACCCATCATTCCTCAAAACTCGTAAACCGAACTCGGATGACGAGAGAAACGCTCAGTCTTGATCTCAATACGTCCACACGACAAATATACACACGTAGACGTAACCGAGAGACATAGGGAACGGATACCCTCCAAATATAATAAGGATTTTAATGTCGCATTCGACGACGAACCTTCGGGCGGGACGGACGTGCTTTTGACTCGGCCATATAATTCAGTCAGTATTTTTAATATTTTTTATTTGACTTGGCCTCAATGTATATACTTCCCTCAACCCAATTTATGACATTCTAATTTTTATATACATTCCCTCAATCCAATTTGTGACATTCTAATTTTTCAATAACTATTGTACTAGTTTGTACTTATATTACGTGTTTTATTGGAATTGAAGATATTTTAATTTTATTTATGGACAGATACTTCTATGTTTTAGTTTTAATTGTGTCGTCTTGAATGAGATGTGTCAACGAAGGGTGAGATTCAGCAATGCAATATCGTCAAATGAGAATTCAGTATGATACAATGTAAATATTTAATTGTAATGAATAGTTTAAATGAGCGTAGTTATACACGCGACCGCACTGTGTGTCATGTTGTCAGTACGAGTGTGAGTTTTATTACTTGTAATAAATTATTGTTAATAGATCAGTTATTATTATACTGTATTGTTTCATTTATCCCTTTACCTTTCTTGTCATTTTAATCTGAAATCAGAAATCTATACTAATAATAAGGCTGAAGAATTTTTTTGTGGTAGTTCAAGAGTACTACACTGGAACCAACAGTCGGATTCGAAAAAATATATTTGCATTTGTTAGTCAACGTTTTGAGGAAGGCTATCATCACGCTAAGACACTTGAGCAGAGCACAAAAATAATGTCAGAAAGAACGAGGCGAAAACGAAGCGGTAATGCGGGCAGGAGATGCGATGCTATCTTACGATGGGGTGGGTCGGGGAGCAGGATATCTATCACGAGCTCTTATCGCGATCCACTTTAGGACCTAAACTGAACTGTTCTTCTAATTGGTACCATGACGTCAGTTTAACGATTCAATTTAGGCCGTGCCATTTGGATACCTACCAGGACCTCTTAACGCTCATTCACTTTCAACGATCCAAATGCCGCTGAGTGTATTGGACGTCATGGTACGACTGTGAGCGATGCAGTTTAAGAACCTAAACTGAAATGTCTTGCTTTTGAATCGTTTTTAAATAGATCATGGTAGGCCTCCAGGAAATTTCTCGCGATCGCGGGCAGTAGTTAAATTGATAGGTACTTAGTGAAGTTTTGAAGAGTAAAAATTCTGTTTAAAATGCAATAACAGTAAAAACATTTATTGATTCAGTCCCATAGTTCCATGCATACACAAACATTAGCAATCGTTTTGATAATATTTACAAATATTACTTATATATAAGAAGTCGTACTGACCTAGACAAGATGCGAGTTACAGATCTCAAGAACATTGTCAATCAAACATCACTCATATATTATCGCGCACTGGATTTTAAAATCTGTGCTGAGCCGAACATTGAGAATCCAGTAGCGCGTCAATAATGCCGGGGCCACACCAACGGAAAACGCCGTTGGCTATCGCGATGTTGGGCGTAACCGTAGACTTTAAAGACTAAAATCGCGATAATCAACGGCGTTTCCCATTGGTGTGGCGCCATAAAACATACTTGGATTTTTAGCTCTAGAAGAAAAACACGCCCGTCCGAACCTGTGCTAACTGCTTCATCATGTTTTGTTGTTTTACTACCAAAACCAAAGGAATAGGCAAATATACAGATTTTTAAGTCACTAGTCAAAGTCTGTACGTAATTATTTATACTTACACTTTTTTAACATCATTTATTTTATGTCTATTTTATTTTTATCCAGCACCCTAACTGCGTAAGTAACACATTTTCAATCCGAATCATTTTGAAGGATATTGGCTAATTCATTGCTTCTTAAGTTCGAAAAATTTGTCTGCTCAACAATGCAATGAATGTTGTTCAACTGTCAAAATTAAAGCCATGCTACTGATGGTGTGTTACGCAATTACCCACACAAGGGACCTACCGCCAGCTCTTATAAAGATGGAGTTATACGGGATGCATCTCTTTCCCACACTGAAGTAAGATTACAATACTGCTAATAAGAGGTGGTGGTAGGCTCTCAGTTCTCGAGATCGCCCTGCACAAGTCTAGTTCTTAACAATGCCGATCTCCCTCGCGACCTCTCCAAACGCGTGCACTGCGCGCTGCACGTCGTCGGCTGTGTGCGCCGCACTTAGCTGCACGCGCACGCGCGCGGCGCCCTTCGGTACTACCGGATAACTGAACGCTACCACGTAGATTCCGCGTTCTGAATAAGAAAAAAATTTGTTAATAACTTGAAATCTAGAAAAATATCCACGACGAATATCCATTGCCTATGAAAAGTTGAGAATAAAGGGTGTATTTCAATAATAATATCAGCCTAGTACTGTCCCACTGAACAGCAAAGGCCTTTTCTCATACCGAGAAGTCATCGATCAGCACGCATGCTCAAGGCGGATTGACCATTTCAGACTAGTTACTGCTGAGCATGCGGTTCTGAGTTTGATTCCCAGGTCGTTCAGAGATAATGGTTTTTTTTTCTATCTTTAATTTCGCGGTAGTAGCCCGGAGTCTGGATTTGATGGCAATAGGCTCGCCTCCCCTATTCGTTACATCATACATGGGACTTAAACATAACTGGTGAAATCTGGGTGTACTAAGGTCTGCCCAACGTTTTAGGGATACGATTCAGGCTTGATGTTATGTGTTATGATAATAATTACTAGTGAATGAATATTGATTAGGTAGGTACATTACTTACTAAGCATGTTAGAAGCAAGTTCCACAGCTAGCGGCGCCTCGCCCACCATGACAGGACATATGGGATGCTCGTCGCCCGCCACAGTCAGTCCGGCTGACTTCAGACCTTCGCGGAAGGATTTGGTGTTTTCTCGAAGACGTTGGCGGAGCGCTCCGCTTTGTTCTACGAGGTCTAGAGACTGAAATAAAAGAAGGTAAGGTGTTACGTTTTATTTGAAATGTTTTTTTACATCTTCCGAGATACTTAGGACATTATCGTGAGTGTTTGTTTTTTTGGGATTAGAACGCTCAAACGCTTTTCCGCGTTACGTCATAAGTGTAAAGAAGTCGATAGGTAGCTAAACAATTTGCTTTGACAGAATTTCTTCATTATTTCGTTATCGACTTCTTCGAGAGGCAGTGGAAAAATTAAATTAGGTAACGAAACAAACAAAAAGTTTGATTGCATGGTTTTTTCCATCACGTCTGTGAACTTAACACAAAAAAATACAGTTTTTTTAAACTAATATTGAAAGAGCGGTCGTTTACCCCTAAAAATTTTACCTAGTTTTTTTTTGTTGGATGGAAATTCATCCATCCCATCTGTGCAGTTTCTCTAGCTAATTAAATTTGATCCCGTATACCTAAAAACAGCAAGATCTCCGTACCTTTATCGAAGCACAGACCACAGACGGCGGTGGTGAGTTAGAGAACAGGTATGGTCTGGATACATTCCTCAGCAAGGTGATGAGATCTTTGGGTCCCGTGGTGTACCCGCCGGCTGATCCGCTCACTGCCTTGCCCAGGGTTGAACAGATGATGTCTGCCGCGCCCAGGGCGCCGCAGTATTCCTCTGTGCCCCTAGAAGAAAGAAAATTACACTTCAGACTAATCTAGATGAGGTTCGTAGGTAATCACTGTATGCAGGGCGTAAAATTTTTTGAAGATTGCAGAATTCAATTGATCAAGATAATGGGCAAAAGGTTTTATCCACCTGTTTAATTATAAAAAACAGAAGAGTATTCGTGTGTTATATTAATATCTACTTCACATGTTAACCTAACAGCGTATGTGAGCCATCCCTGAGTATAGAGATAGCACAGAACGAGAGGTGGTGTGGTGGAACATTCTAACAGCATTATTTATTAGTAGCCCACGATGTATCACTGAGAGAAATCCTTCGGTACGTGCGTGCATATTAGCTGCATGCATTTGTTTTAAATGGAGGTGACATGAATGTAGCGAGCTAAACCGCGACCGCGAGATATCGCAGTGGCATCTTTGGCATGTAATTACCCTAAAGTATTACCTGCTTTTGTTTGGACTGGGATTGCATTTATTTATTTATTTATCCATTTATTTCAGGCATCAAGGCCACAAGGTCACCATATAAACACATACAAAAAAAAAGATAATTATGTAGGTAGGTACTTTTTATAGAGCCTTTATAGGCTCTACAAAAAGTGAAGGTTTGACAACGTATATATGTATTGATGTACTTACAAAAAAGTCCATGTATAAACTTGTATGACCAGCTGCACACGTGTAGGTATGATTAGGTACAATAAGGAAAATGTATACATTTTTAATGACAATATTAAACTCCTTATTCAGAATATGCCACGGTCTCAAACAGACCTTGAATTATTTACAAAATGAATACAATCGGAGCAATTTTGTATAAACGGTAATTATTATTATGGTCAACCGCACGGCAATGGTAGCATATTGACCTTGAAAGCGTCTTTTTGTCATAGCAGTAAGGGTGGTTTTCGTAATTCAAGTTATAGCTTACGTTAAACTAATAGTACCTACGACTACTAATAGTACTACGAACGTAAAAATATCGCGGCGGGATTGTATCGCGCACTGGATTTTCAACTCTCGGTGTTGAAGCGAGCATTGAGAATCCAACAGACTGCATCCCAGCGCGTCAAAAAACACACTGTTGGATTTCTAACTTTCGGCGCTAAGCAGTGCGTTGAATATCCATTGCGCGTAAAAAAATTGGTGCGGGAAAAACGTGCCCGTGCGAATTTGGGCTTAGTGCTGACGTGCGGTTGACTGTACGACTGTACATAATTTTTACAGCAGTACCTACGAGAGTATTATGTTTGTTAACTACTGATAAACTATGTTGTTACAAAAGTAATTGCACTAAACCGTAACAATTTTACCGGTTTTGACCGTTCAATATAAAAAGGAAAATCGTTGAGTGCCCCAATTGCATCGTATTATTAACTTGAACTCGAACTTAGGATAAGAATTCAAAACGATAGTCAGTCAACCTTGGTGCAACGCAGCAACGAATTAAAATTATTATGCATTTTCTGTGATAAGAACGCATCGATCAAAACTAATTATAGGCGATTAAATATTCAGAAATTACGTGGAATTGAAATCGTTATTCATATACCTACCTAATTACAGACTATGTACTTAAAAAATAGCTAACATTATCTATACAGGGTCAAATTAAATTAGCTAGCGAAACTTCAAGACGTGGTACGTATCTAAATACGATAAAATAAAAACATGTTATGTTTTTTTGGGGGTCAACGTGCGCTGGGAGTGTTGTTACTTGCAGTATGAGTTGAGAAAATCTGTTTTGCGGTCAATGACCCCACAAAAGTCATCAAATTAACTTCTTTTTTGTTCAATCTTGTTTAAATATCGATACCCATCTCGTCTGCGGAGTTTCGCTAGCTAATTTAATCTGACCCTGTATAGGTTAACAATCGAATTCAGAAAGCTCTTGCATATTGATTTCTTGAGAGATGAGTTAGGTTTAGCAATAGCACGTTAGGTAGAAAACGAACCAAATCACGCAAAAACAAAGCGCACGCCCTTCCACAAAAATGTCTATACAAATGTCTAACGTCATATTCGGAGAATCTACAGTTTTACAGCAACCAACTTACCGGCCAGTCTCCCCGAAGAATCCAGTAGCATGACTGTCATCCACAGCCAGTAAGGTGCGGTATTTGTCGGCTAAATCCCGTAGTCCCTGTATTGGTGCCACCGTGCCGTCCATTGAGAACACGCCATCGGTGACGATCAGCTTGATCCGAGCCTCGCTGTGAGCTAGGAGGTGCTCTAGTTCTGTATCAGATATATTGGACCATTAGGAAGTGTAACAAAAGTCAAATCTCATTCATTTAAATTAATCATCATCCTCAGTCTGACTTCACCCACAGCACAGGCCTCGCTCCCTCAGCTTGTGCCAATCTCAAACCTCATTTCAATTGGATGTTTTCGTATTGTCAAACAACCACAATAGTAAAGCAAGGTTTGAAAGCATATACCACGTCCACGTCAGAGCTAGACCTATGGATATTAGATCACTTTACGGAATCTCAGGGTGAGACATTAAATTCGCCTATGCGTGCGAGTCTATTGATACGAGATAGAAAGTGGATAGTCCGTGTGTGAAATTGCTCAGGGTTATTCCTAGGAAAGTGTTATGCATTTTGATTGTGATGTTAAAATATTCCTGACAGAGACTATTTTTAACCGATTTCAAAAAAAAGGAGGAGGTTCTCAGTTCGTCGGAATCTTTTTTTTTTCATGTATTTTCCCCGATTACTCGAAGATGGCTATACCGATTTAAAAAACTATTTTTTTGTTTGAAAGGGTATATTTGGTTCGGTCGGTACCGATCCGACTGAACTTCATTTTGACACTTGTATCGTTACCCTATTCTGTACAAGAGAACTCGAAAGTCGGAAATTGGGTTGAATAGTGCGCTCGAAAAGGAATTCATTAAAATGTAATAGCAAGAATGGTAGAAGAAATATGAAGAACATTGTACTAAATATCAGTATTTCTATGAAGTTTATAGAGTCGATAAACAACTGTGTTTTCCAAGCATCTAAGTATACAGGCTGCCCGGCTGGTCTCAACTAACCGTTCAGATCTCTATGAGGATAACGGAACTTCTGCGCCTTGCACAGTCTGATGCCGTCAATGATGGACGCATGGTTCAAGGAGTCGGAGAATACGGCGTCTTCGGGTGTCAGCATGGACTCGAAGAGACCAGCGTTGGCGTCGAAGCAGGACGCATACAGGATCGCATCCTCGCGGTCATGGAACTTGGCCAGACGGTTCTCTAGCTCCTATAGAAATATATGGATAAGTGAAAGTAAAAATCATTGGTACCAAATGTAAATCTATATCTTGTTTAAGACCTCAACTGAGTTTATAAATAAATGTTTTCATTTTGAATTGTGGCATTAGGTTGCACTTTTTGTTAAAAAAAAGTTCTTGAATGGTTTGTTGTGATGAATTTTTCAAGTGATCTCGTTAAACCAAAAGCGAGACGACTTTTATTCGCATGCAAATTGCAAAACGATTGCAAGGACAAGGATACCTACTGGTACTGCTTGCATTATCCTTACCTCCTTTCATGCAAAATTGATAAGCAGAAAATAAACGCGACAGCACCATAAGAAAACAAACAGATTCTCAAAAAAAAAAAACACAAGTAAAGGACACTTGTCCATGTCTTGTAGCACACAATGCCTATGGAGTACCTAATTGCCTATTGAACCCGCTGCTAGGTCGGTTGTATTAGGAATTAAGATGCTCAGAAATCGCATTTATATCCAAACGAGGCAACCATAAAAATATCCTCATTTATTTATTTAGTTAAATTATATACACTTTATTGTACACCAGACAAAAACATAATAAAAATACAATTATCACTACAAAACATACAATGGGCGGCCTTATCTCCTTCTGTGATACCTTACCTTGTGTATTGTTTGCGTGCCGCAAATGAACCGAACTGAACTGAGTCCTGCACCATATTTCTTCAAGCCTTCTCTAGCTGCTTCTACCACCTCCGGATGGTTCTGTATTAAAAACAAAACATTATTTATGTAGGCAAATGTCTCAAGTTAACACTAATGCGGCGCGACTTCAAAAAAGGAGTTTATATTTTTTTAAGTACATTACTACGGTTCATTGTTATTTGCAACTTGTGGAACGATTTTGAAAATTCTTTTTTCTTTTTTGGTAGAGGATACTCGCACGGTGGACCCATACATGTATATATTTTATTAACTTTGCATAGGTAGTTCTTCCGTAAAACTCACACTTATACCCGTGCTTATACTCAGTCTTTGAATTAGCTGCAGTAAAATGACACTTCTTATTAACTCATTTCGGACTGCGTTTAGAGATATGCATGTCAAATAAGTTTCGTTGGTCATTGACAATATATATTTGCGTTTGTTACACTATTCCGTACTAGAAAAACAAGATTTGGTTGATGGCCGCGAAAAAACAAAAAGACACCAATTTCGGTCATTTAAGTAACACATAAGCTGTCATTTTACTGCAGCTAATTATAAGTCCGACGATAGTTATTCTCTATGTGTTGCATCTTTTAACAATATAAGTATAAGCAATAAGTAAACTTACAGAAAGTCCTAAGTAGTTGTTAGCGCAGAAATTCAGGAACTCTCCTTCGATGCCTTGGACTGTCACCTGAAAATACGCACCTATACAATGTCACAGAATAACTATTAGTAGGTACTAAACAATGTGAAGACAACAATACGACAGTAAATGAAAACAACCAATGCATGAGTATTTTGGAACTATCAAATAAATCCTAACATCGAAATTAAAAATATTTTGTTCAAACTAAATACTATTGTTGTAACGTCGCGGTCGTCTCCATCTTGTATGTTCGATGTCATAAAATAGAGACTAGAAGAATATATACGAATATAGATTTAGATACGACTATTTACGTACAATCGGTGACGGACAAGGAACCGTATTGTAGATAGGTCCTAATACCATTTTTCGATAATTAGGTATACCTACGGCTTGTGTTGAAGAAGGTTTTGGTACGCACTGCTACACATCAAGCCATACAAAACCAATTCAAGCTGACTTCTAATTATGCGAAAAACCTATACAATGGGATGTCAGCTAAAACTGGAAATGTATAACTTGATGTGTAGCCGTGTGTACAAGTAGGTTTATAAATCGTTAAATTGGTGAAATAAGAACCTACATTATACTAATAAGTATGCTTTGTAAATCTAAATGGATATACAATTATGGAACAATGGTTGTAGACAATAAAATAGTTAGTGGTCGACTGGTCAGAATACAGAGGCAAGCGCATAGCAACAGGGCTCAAAAGACATAAGGCACTTATAGGGATTTAACAGAACACTTACTTTGCTTGATACAGAGATGGGGACTATTTTCGTTTGTTTATTGCGGAGTCTAATCTTATGGCCTTTGTATAAAGTGACCCATCATTATCCATTTACTAATCTTGATTTGGTAACGTTGCGCGTCGCCGAGATTTCTCGGGCACCTAATAAAAGGTGGGGCAAAAGTAATGTCATAATGTGAATGTAAATTATGGCCACGGAGATTATGGCACATTCACATTATGACATTACTTTTGCCCCACCATGTGGTTGCTAATGACGTTATAATGTCATTGTGATTTGATACACATTTATGTTGTAGACAGATAGAGAATTAGTTGACAATCTATCTAATGGAGCGAACATTCAGTCACACAGCTCATGCAAAGATGGAGATTTTGAAACACCAATTTCGGAGCCGTGTGATCTCCCGTTTTGGCGATTCGAACTGGTCGGTCAGTTTGCTAGATCTGACAGCACCAGATGTCTTTCATTTGGGGCTCTTTGAAATCTCGCGTTTAACACAAAAAACCACAAACCTTGAAAGTCTTGAAGCAATTTGGAGGATATTTTGAGAGCAACAACTCGAAAATGCCATAAAACGAGCACAAATGTGCATAAACTCAGGAGGCGATCGTTTGACCGATAGAATTTTATCCGCTGTCATAAATTTTAAATCTTTATAAAAACTTCCCATGGCAGCCAATCATTTGTAATGCCCCCACCTTGTACCAAAGTACTAGGAAACTCGACTTCAGTCAAATACTCACCCATGTCCGATTCAGTCGTCAACTTTATCGGAAATCTCTTCTTTTAGGGTAGGCTATTAGAGTAGCTACTCAAAACTAAAATGGTTTATAGACTTATAGTGAAAACTGTGAGATAGCGTTGTTTTTGTAACGTAGTCGTACCAGTCTTCTTGTTACAAACTTCTCTAGCTCCTGAATGGCGTGAGAAAATCTTTGTTTACACGTCTCGCACTCAGTTCGCCAAAACACTTCATACCATAAACTTACTTCACCGTTCGATTCAGTATAGGTACCCATTCTGTCTACGCGCTACGGTACGTGACGGTAAACTCGAATGTACACTGCTGTAGTCTGTACACATCCGTCCGAGGACGTGATAAGTGAATCGCTTTATTTCGCAATCGGAGCATGTGTGTGCGAAAATAATCAATCCCACATGTTTTCCCTGAACTTTATTCAAGTTAAATGTAAGGTCGAGACTGCTCGTCAATATTTTGAGAGCGAAAGGATCTTTTGCATCAATGCTTGCCCTTATTCCAATTTTAGTATTTCGGGCATATTTTCTCTTGCAGATCTATCAGCCGTCATCTCAGATTTCAGAAGAGTCGGTTTCCACACCTAGCCATAACATCTTTCACACAATAACAAAAAAAAGAAAAAGTATTTATTGGGACTATCACAGAAATATCACAAACTGTTATATCTAAACATACTCTTTTCAAAACATAAAAAGATAAATCAAAACTAAAATGAAAATAAAAACAGAATGTCCTGCAGAGCTATTCTGTAAAAATCTCACCGTGATAACTTGGGTGAAGTGAGCTGTCATTAGTGTCAATCCCTAGCATCAGATGAAATGACAGCTCACTTCACCTAACTTCTCACGGTGCAGATTCTAACAGAATCGACCGGCTGTACACACGGCTACACATCAAGCTATGCATTTCCAGTTTGAGTTGACCTTGCATTGTATAGGTTTTTCGTACAATCAGAAGTCAGCTTATACTGGTTATGTATAGCTTGATGTGTAACCGTGTGTACATAAGAGACCAAAAGGCCAACCACACACCAAACACTTTTCATACTTCCTCCATTCCTTTAATATGTATTATATTTATACTTAGTAGGGCCATCGATATCTATGAAATAATGGTCAATAGCTCAAACTTGTAACATAATATTTAACTGAAGCATATATACCTACAACGATGCGTGCTGTGTTTACGTTAAAATATTTTCAAATAGGTAAGATGAAATCTATTCGTCGCGATCGCTGGAGTACCTAAAAACATTTTCCACGCAGATTTTGTCTTTAAATAACAACACAAGTCAAGTTTCGGACACTCTGAGAAGCCGCATCTAATTAAATTAGCATAGGTAATGGTGTGCTGTATGCCATATATTTTCAAACAATCGTGTTTGGAATTTATTCCATGTTATATATTGAAGTCAACAGCTATATACAGGGTGTCCCAAAAGGTTACGTAGCTGGGAAGGGGGGTGATAGGGGTGGTCACAAGGGTTACCAGAAAAATAAAAAATAAATCCCCTCTGGGTATTTAAAAAAATAAATGGCATTTTATTAAAAAAAAAACAAAAAATTTTACACCGGCTATTTTGCTAACTGAACCTTTTTTTTTTTCTGGTGACGCTTGTGGCCACCCCTATCACCCCCCTTCCCAGCTACGTAACCTTTTGGGACAGCCTGTATAGTATTTTACGGTATTTTTATCACTTAACTTTTTATGACATTTCCATACATAATCATGAACTTCTCTGAGAATACCGAAGGATCTATCATATTTACTAACGCTAGGTACCTACTTATACGTAATTCGCACGGCCAAAAAGAGAATTCGCATAAAGGAATTTTCTAAATCAAAATATTTTACTACATGGGCACTTCTGAAACATCAGAAGCTAGATGCACGGTTCCAATTGGTCATTTCCTATGGAGAAGCGCCGACAAGAAACTCACAGTTACCCTTTTAAAAAGTAAGCACTTATTGGCTATTACAACATTTTCAAATAACATTACTAATAGGTACCTATTGAAGGACAGGATAGGCCTGTCAACAAGTGCCAGGATGTATTCTCACCTTAGTATCTTGAGGGGAAGTGAGGACCCTCTCATGTTTCCAGGTCTTGGCTCGCTTGATGTCCCTCAAGCGATCTTCCAGCACATCTCGCAGTGCAGCCACTCCTGCACGCTCCTTGTGTAGCCCGTGCAGCTGACGAGACTGGTTGCTGTTGATACCTGGAAGAAGTAGGATGGTTACTATGGGCAATGCCGGATTAAGACTACTTGATGCCCTAAGCAATCCACGCCTGTGGGCCGCCCTATATATCCACTAGTAAACTAGTATAGGTCTTTATTTTTTTTTTAATAATTTTACAACGAGATCTTACGAGTAGGTACCGACCTTAAAATATGTACGAAAACATATATTTTTTTTTTAATTGAAATGCGACTTGCTACTTTTACGGACATTTAATTCGCGGACAATAGTTTTTATTTTCAACCTGCCTCTACATAATATAATATTGATAAATCATCGACGAGCCTTTCCAACGTCAACGCGACGACATCTCCCGTCGATAGAACGCGCGGGTTTTCAAACAGCCTTGCTTTTCATGTACAGAGGCCAGCACATCAAGCTACCCCAATCTGTCAAATTTCTTTAATAGATTTTCAACTTTACTACAAAGGAATAAGGTTCATATTCAATTGGGAATGTTTGACAGATTGGGGTAGCTTGATGTGCTGGCCTCTGTACTAACAAGTTATTCAGTGCAAATCAAATTTTTTCAGTGCTGTTTATGGTGTCCCGCGAGACGTGATGCCTTAAGCACTTGTTTAATTTGCTTAGGGGCTAATCCGAAACTGACTTGACTGTGGGCCATTGAATAGAACAGGAGAAAGATTTTTTTTTGTGGTCCTGATTGTTGTGATCTAAATTTCAGGCACGTAACTTGGCAAGGTTTTGGGATCTCAGACCAAATAAAAAACCAAGACAGAAAATTACGTCTCCGCTCTGTGCACACACGCCCACACGCACACATTTACAACTATTTACAATCAAACTACGCCTCACTAAGTGCACACATATTTACGAAACCGGCTTCACATTACTGTTGACAGCCCTCTGTCTTGGTTTTTTATTTGGTCTGAGTTTGGGGTAGTGAGTGAGAGTAAGTTAGCGCATGTACACTTAGTGCAACAAAAAATGGTCACTTGTATTGCTTGTCCTTATCCTACGGTTATTGCTTTTTTTTTTAAACATGTCTGCTTAGAAGAAAGTTAAAGAAAGGAAAAACGCGTCCAACAAATCTTGCCAAGTTAGGTAGGTACGTGCCGGCCACTGTACCTACCTAGTCTTCAGACGTCAGGTATTAAAAGGTACTTACGCAACTTCTTTATCAAGCTTTCATGCATCTATCAATCTCAATCTGAATCATTTCGAAGGATATTGCTAATCCATGGCTTCATAAGTTCGAAAAATGTCTCTGCTCAACAACGTAATTAACGCAATGAATGTTGTTGAACTGTCAAAATGAAACCCATTGTTACTGATAGTGTGTTGCACAATTACCCCGCTGGAAATTTTTAAATGCTAAATAAACTGTGAGATGTTTTCTTATTCACAAGTTTTCAGGGGGCCTAAAAAGGCCGCTTTGGCAGAATCATAAAACAATTCATATCACGCAATTTCATCCGTATGACAGTTTTGTATAATGGAGATTCGTAAAATGCTATAGGTACACCTCTACCTAACCCATCAGGGATATATTATAGGTGTGAAACTGTCAAACAGATGAATTGCGTGATATGAATTGTTTTATGATTCTGTCAAAGTGGCCTTTTTATGTCCCGTCTCTACTTATGGTTGTCGAATTTCCTTATACCTACTACACAACCATAAATCAGGGAAACTAAAAAATTATGGGATGAATCTCGCGTCATATTTACGTAGGTAGGTACTCTATAAGACAGGACACGCATGATAGAAGGCCAATTCTCGTAATTTAAAACGTTCAAAATCTAGTCGCAGTCTCATCTCAGCGACAAACAAATGTCAAAAACTTGTCAAAATGTAGGGAAATTAGAGGCATTTTGTGACAGATTGAGACTGAGATCAGACTGTGAACGTTCTTAAAATTACGAGAATTGCCCCTCAGTGCAATCTGTCGTACTTATCTGACTATAATCATTATCGTGCTCATCATACAGTACCTACTAACACTAACGTAGTATCCAACAATTGTCAATTTAATGTCACACTTATGCAAGAGCAAATAACTGTTATCTTTATTCATACGGCTCAACCAATTATAATGCAATTTCTTTGTACAAGGTCTGCCTAGATAAACAGCCTATGGCGAGCACTGACAAACACAGATGGTAGTTAAAGGACAACGAACTAAACATAGCTAAATAATATAAAAACAATCCACTATTTTACCAAAATGTATGGCTTAACATCGGGCCTCAATGTCGAATGAACAAACAGTCTCTTAAGTTTTTTATTAAACATAATTTTATCAGCTCTACCTACTCAATGCTTGGAAACACTAATTATATTCGCACGCGACCACTCACACACACTCACACTTACAAAGACCTTTCATTTTATAATTAACATTGTAAGAATTTGAAAATGTCATCAAATCGAAGATTTCTCATCTCAAGCTTCGAAAAACAAGCGCTCTGTATATTAAAAACCTGTAATCCTTAGCTCCAAAAAAAAAGACGCTAAAGGTCGCGGTGACAAAAAAAATCTTGTTGTCATTTTTGTCACCTATGTTTTGCTACACTACTTATTATACACTAGAAACACTTTTATTTAAAAAAAAATAAAGGAAACGCCTAAAAATATTATTTTAGAGATATTTCATTGTGTTAATACTTACAGTTGCGCAGGAGTTGCGAGCGTAGCGCCATCGCGTCGAATGGGGGCGCGGCCGCGCGCGGCCGCCGGCCGGTGCGGCGCGGCGCGGACGATGATCAACTCTTTAGCAGACCAGTCATGCAGGTTTGTTCCGTTTCGTGTGTTCGAACATTATTTTGTTTTCATTACACTGCCTGTGGTTATACCTGACTGGAGAGACTGGATGGCGGTTTGATGTAGTTTTATTTTACAAAATTTGTTTTTTCTTGCACTGGCGTGGCGTTTTCTAGACATGAATGGATTCACCTGTTTTATGTTATGTTTTGGGTACTTAATTGATATTTTCATGGGTGTTTAAATTTACCTGAAGGAACCAGGTAGATACAATTGGTAAATTTTCCTAAAGGGGCGTCCGTGACACCTGTCAGTGCGACAATTCTAGTAACTAATAAACATCGCAAAACACGTAATCGTTTGTATGAAACTCACAGGTGACAAGAACACAATCTCTCGTCGACCGCACTGTATCTAATGTTATTATACACACTGGCCGCGACTTCGTTCGTTCGCGTGGATGTCGTTAGACACCACAATTTACTATAATAATAGCCACATTTTTCTAAAACTTTCCGGTACACTAAGTTTTGTAGACCAAACAAAAGTTTGGTCTTAGCAGCCAAAATATGAAGAGAGTCAGGACGCTGGAGCAAGCGACGTACCGACCGACGGCCGCGTGCGAAGCGGCTCGCAAAAAAAAAGGCAAACAAGCAAAAGCAAGCAAGCTTGTAAAATGGTGCCCATTCTCTTATACACCGAATCAAATTAACTAAACTATCACTAAAATTCTATACTTCCTTTTGGCTGCCAAAAAAATCTCTAAATTTAAAAATAATTTTGACACAACTAAAATCAAATTTGACAATCGCGACTCCACGTGGTACTGGTTTGCCCTACCTACCCCGTGATTTTTTTAGAGCCGGAGGCACGCATTTGCTTCCTCGACGTGTTTTATACGGAATTTTTCACTTTTTGTATGGAAAATGTGAAAAATTATAACCTGGCCCCTTTTTTGTTCTGCGCACAATTCTTCGGGTTATGTCGGTTACCTGAAACGTGGTCGCTCACAATGGGCCTAATTGGAAGGTTGAAAGTCACCCAAATGGTAATAGAGAGGGCTATGAAGGTTTGCCAAAATTAAAAACTTTTGTAAGTTAGATAGACTTTTATTTTAAAGTCTCACTCACAGATTTTGATAGTAACGTGTGATGACTTGCAGAATTAAAATATGTATAACTTATTTTTATTTTCTGCAAGTCGTCATAAATGGGCCGTAAGCATGTAGGACGAGATGATGAATTACTCAGAAATATAAAAATGGAAGCCCATCATGAAGACGAAGAAAGCGTTCTTCTCTCTTGTTGTTCTTTTTACGCCATTTACAGTCGACTCTGAAACAAAAAAGGCATTTTTAATTAAATATATGTATAAAAGTCAAATAAAAGTGGGTAGAAAAACTCTTTCCTCTTTAGAAAAACTCAAACCCAACTAAGTATCTAATACAAAAAAAAATTACTGAAAAGCATGTAACAAAAAAAAATGTTTCTGTTTGAACTTTGAAATCATATCCGTGGTCGCAGCGGCATTGATTTAGTAGGTACCTACTTTCGTATTGGAAAATGGGGAAAATTTTAAATGGGTTGGTTCGTGATATAAGTGAATTGAGTACCTATGTTTCGTCATTTCTTCTCAGAGGTAAGTCAGATTGGAAATGTCGACTCCATCTAGCTTATTTTTTATATTATTTTTAATATGACCTGTAAAAGGATTCCTATTTAAATAATTCGTAAATAAAATCAATTTGATTGACAATAATTAATATTTTCAGCACAGTTACCTACCTCAGGGCCCACATGTATGGCCAACATCATGTCATAGTCGTTGGCCCCAACAGTAATATGCGCTCGTCCGTCATTGCCCACAATCACCGTCTTGCCCTGACATGACGAGCCCACTTTGTTGCCTGATATCACGTCGCAGTATCTGCCGGCAGGCAAGCAAGTCTGTAAGAAAAAAATAAAATACAACATTTCCTTCTAACTAGGAGAACGTAAAGGTGTAATTAAGGACAAATAATTCAATTAATTAAACAAAGAAACACCTGCAAAAAGTATTATTATAAAAAACGGCGAGACGTACGTATTTCCAGAGTTTCAGATACAAAGTCCTAACTCCTTAGAATACCATGTTCAATCTGCCATCATTTATCATTATCTCAGGCGAAAGACGTTCACTCCTGGACAATATATTATTATGTTTAGGCCTCACCAAAGAATATCCACAACCACCGATTCTGCGCTGCCTGCAATTAGTACCTATCTAGATTCCCGCAACCGCTTTGTCGTCGGTACAACTTTTGGGGGGCCTACCCACGTTAGCAACAAATAAAAATCACGTGAAAGGATCCGATTGCTACTTTTATCCAAATCATGTCAACTAACTTCATTAGCTATATTCTCAAAGGCTACTAAAATTGTATAGACAGACTGGATAAAAGAAACCCAGAATTGTAATAAAGAATGATCTCGAACCTGAAGAGTCTGGTTAAGGTCCCAATAATCATTATTGATAGCGATGAAAGCGTTGCCTCCCCTGCAGAAGGCGATTTGGCTGGAGCCGTTGTCCCACCAGTCGTTGAGGCCAGTGTTGCCAGCTGCGTTCCTGAAGGCTACCATTGCGGTGATCTGGCGCCAGCGGTGTTGGCAGACCCAGCCGTTGCCGCAGGAGCCGTCCTGGTGTAAAGATAGAATAATAACTATTGATGGATGCAACAATGGATGAAGGGGCTTGCGGCTAAGTAATCAGCTGCACGGGTCGATCGATCAAGTTAAGCTACGCTTACTGCGGTTGGTCCGTGGATGGGTGACCATCATTACAACATACCAAAACCCCTCCGTGCGTCGGAAAGCCCGTTGAGCCGTTGGTCCCGGCTGCCATTCGTGGATATTTGACAGTCGTTACGGGTCGTCAGAAGCTTGAAAGTCTGACAACTGGTATCGTATTACTCAGTAAGTGGGTTGTGGAGGTCAGATAGGCAATCGCTCCTTGTAAAATACTGGTATTCAGCTGCATCCGGTTAGACTGGAAGCCGACGCCAATATAGTTGGAAAAAGGCTAGGCAGATGATGATGTGGATGCAAGGATACAACAATAGATGGAACACATGGATTCAGCGGAAATGGACAGTTGTATAGTGATACTCGTAATAACGCGAATAATGACAAGGAAATATGTGCGTAAATATACGAAAAAGTGGAATAATAAACAAATGAGTCAAATAATGATAGTATGGTAACTTGGTGATTATGGAATGTTTTTAAAAAGTCCTTTCATACGATTGAGCTCTGAATTATCTCCCGACATAAAATAATTATTAGGTACGGTATTATCTTTTTACATCGATCATTAATAATCTTTTTATTAAGAAATGAGTCACTTACGGAATTTATAGAAGGTGAAATAATATTCCCATTGTTATCCATAGGTGGTCCAATTTCAGAGTCCCAGAAATCAAAACTACTCATTATCTGAGGCTCTCCATACGGATGAGCAAGCAAGAACGCAATAGCTCCCTTGTACTGACGAGGCTGTTTATACGTCAGGATGCCACCTCCTCCGCCGTGGCCTCTTTCATTGTCATGGTTGTCTATGAATGTTAGAGAGTCTTCGTGGGCCAGCAAGCCCCATTGTGGACCCCAGGTGGACAGCCATCTAAGTTGGTTATTCCCTCTGAATGCGCTACTCAGTTCTAATCCCACTTTGAACTCTGTGACAGCTCCTATAGGAGTGTATTCGTCGCGACTGATAGCTTCAGTGCCGTAGTCAATGACTTCTTGGTAGATGTAAGGTCTTGCGTTGGCGGGGAAGCCGTGCTGTGTGTTTAGGTTGTTGAGACGGTCGTAGATCACGCGGAGGTCATGAGGCCACATGTGTTTGGCTGCATCAATCCTGAGGATTTTTGAGAAATATATAAAACAAAATGTTCATACTAAAAGATATAGTCTGATGCAATCTGTAAGGTAGAAGGATGTCACGGGAATTGCTTAATTGGAATGCTTGGGAGAAACGTATAGGTCCAGCCGAAGAGAATATTAGCCTTTGGGTCCAGCAGTGGACGTATTTCGGATGAATGAAGATGGAAATAATGAGCCAACAGCTCACCTGAATCCTGCAACGCCCAAATCAATGAGTTCGTTCATAAAGTTGACAATCATGTTCCTCACGTGTTCGTCTCCTTGGTTCAGATCTTTGAGTCCGACGAGCTCACAGTTACGTACCTGCAACACAATAAATACTTTGCTTAAAATCTAGTCGTTCTTACTTAAATTAGTATTAACTACTGCAGTATTCCGATGTCAGTTGTTGATGTTTACCCTACTGTACTGTAATACAGTATCAACTAGCACAGGGGTATTGTGACGGTTACTGGCGGCCCTATATATGTATACTTATGGTAATAAATTGTGCACACATCACAAATAAATAAATAAATGCTTTTAAGCCTTAAAAATTGCAGGCTTTAAAGTTTAAGGCAGTGTTATGATGTTAACTACTTTCGGTGATTCCGGTCCTTATTACATTCTCAAGTAAATCTGTATTGGTACAAGAAGTTAATGCAGCTACTTACCCTCCAGGCGTTATTACCGTAGTCAGCGCCATCGATGACGCAGTGCGGCCAGTTGAAATGCTGGCGGTTGAAGGGCACGGTGGGGTAATTCCAGTCGTGGAAGACAGCAGTGCTGCCAGCTGTTCCAACGTTTTCTGGAGGCTCGCCCGTCATGTGGTTGATTACTGCATCTACGTAGATCCTGGAATATTTAAGGAAAAAAATTAAAGACCACGTGCGACTTCCTAGGTACCTACTCGCCATTTAGACGGCCGCATACCGTATAAAGATTTTCCGGGGGAAAAGATTATAACTAATTTACGCGTTTTATGGAATCGCACTTCAGCTGGAGTTTGAGTCACTGCCTATAGTGATAGTTATTTAGACGAATATAAGTACCTGACGCCTACTGCATTGCATCTTCGCAACATGTCGGCGAATTGTCGCTCGTTGCCGGAGCGAGTGACAAGTTTGTACGACATCGGCTGGTAGCGCTCCCACCATGGACGATTGTATCCCCACAGCACCACATTCTCGTTGGGTGGTGAAATCTAGAGGTAAAGTATCTTTCACTTTTATATTTTTCAATGCAAAATGTCCCCTATTCCCACGTTTTAATTTGCAGAAGTTTAAAGCGATTTGAACCTTAGCATGGTCATCAAAGCAAAGTTTAGTCCCGAAATCAGCACAAATTTCGGTTTACACACTCGGTGTGTTTCTACTATTATTTTATGTGCCTTTTTACTTTTGTCAAAATTTTGCTCACCTGAATGCCTCCAAAGCCCCTAGGCCCGAGGAACCTCTCGCACTCATCAGCAATGTCGTCCCACTTCCACTCAAAAAGGTGCACGTTCACAGACCTTCCCGGCGCGTAGTACGAATTCTTGTAGGCGTTGGAGACCGTGGCCACCAGCACTAGCGTGCACAGTAGTGACTGCCAACCCTATAAATTAAACAAGATTTCAGATGTTGTAGACTTTATGTTTAAAAAATGGTTGATATCGCATAGTTTTTATTCTGTAGGCGAATTTCTGAACAAATAATCTTGTCAGTCCTAACACTTCAGAAATGCATTGTAATATTATTTTAATTATTTGTTCTTAAGTTAATTCAACTGCGTTATTAGTATATTACTACATTTTGTTAATACATACCTACCTACTTCATTTTAATTCGTATTCAATATTTGCATGCCATCATTACATGGCGGAATGTGTCTGCACTACAATTTTAGATATCATCTTTTGTACCTACCACATTTTATGCAAATAAACAAATTTGATTTGATACGAATTATTATATTTTGTTCAACAAACAATCAGGCCACTTTGGTAGAATCATAAAACAATTCATATCACGCAATTTCATCTGTATGACAGTTTTGTATGGAGATTCGTAAAATGCTATAGGTATACCTCTGCCTAACCCATTAGGGATATAATAGGTGTGAAACTGTCAAACAGATGAATTGCTTGATATGAATTGTTTTATGATTCTGCCAAAGTGGCCTTTTAATAGGCCCCCTGACACTGGCCTGCAAATTCCAAAAAATGTAAGAAAATTTATATTTCGCGAGCTACCCTGCTGGCGCTTTCCACTTTACCACCTGCAGCAATAGTAAACAATATTCTATTCTATTCAGCGACAGTTCCGAATGGTAGTCAGAAGCCCGAAAGGCTGACAACCATTTGTCTTACCAAGGGGTGTCGTGTTAGCCCTCGTATCCACGGGCGATTTTTTATCGTGTAGGTACCGGATTTTCGATGCACTGTTTAGCTCCGAGCGTTGAAAATCCAACAATGTATTTTTATGACGCGGGAAGCACTCTGCTTGAATCCCAAAGCTCGGCTCAACACCGAGAGTTGAAAATCCAGTGTCTGGTATAAAGATGTTGCGTTAAAAAATCGCCCGTGCGTACCTGTGCATGGTTCATAAATTATCGAACAAGTGCCATTGTCGAAACGATAGCGAATCGTATGATCTTTATGACCCGCCCGATCATGTCATTCGTACCTATCCGAAAATTGTTTCACTAATGGGAAGCTACAGTATTGCCAAGTATCATAGAATATATAGGTAGGTAAGTATATTTTATGTTAGAACAACAAATTTCACGCGGATGAAGTCGTGAGCAGAAGCTGTACTTAGAAGTATAAAAATATCTCACTCACAATGTCTATGTATAATACCTATATAAATAAATACTTATCTACAAACAACAACTGAACAGTAATATTTCTAATAATAGTTATTATAAACGAAATATGATATAAGGGGGCTTAAAACGGCCACTTTGGCAGGATCATAAAAAAATTCATATCACGCAATTCATCTGTTTGACAGTTTCTCACCTATATATCCCTGAAGGGTTAGACAGAGATGTACTTACCTGTAGCATTTTACGAATCTCCATACAAAACTGTCATACAGATGAAGTTGCGTGATATGTATTGTTTTATGATTCTGCCAAAGTGGCCTTTTTAGGCCCCCTACGCGGACGTCCGGACTTACCATCTTGCCGCGACCTTACCAAATTAGTTGCAACCGAGGACTAACTAATATGCTTCGCAAGAACAAAGTCTAAACAATTTTGAATGTAATATATTTATCGATAAACAAGGCAAAATCCCAATACCTACGTTCCACCGCCACCACCGTTCCGTTCGTTCGGGTAGATATTTTATCGCGATAATAATTTCGAAATATGAAATAATATTATGATTGTACGGATTAATCGATAATTAGATACCCTGCTGCCCGGCCAGGGGTTTTTATCAGCTTAAAATTGTCCTCTTTTGTTGTTGATTATTGGTACCTATTATTGATCGAAGATTGGTACTTAGCTATATTCTATTAACTACTTAGTAACATAATTAGGTATCTACTCGACCTCGCTATTACTTTAAGTACCTACCAATCTTCGATCAATAATAAGTACCAAAAATGAACAACAAAAGAGGACAATTTTAAGGTGATAAAAACCACTGGCCAAAACAACAAAGACTAGATATTAATTTTTCTATGTGACCGTCAGATAGTTTCAACATAGTGTGATGTCGCAGATAGATTGTATGTAGAATCCGCTGTTTTACAAAACAGGTAATTGTTTTAGAAAACAGCTCCGTTATGTAAAACAACTGAATAATGTTCAGCGGTTTTCCATAATTATACACTGTACCATTCTGCCCGGTATGTAGTAACTATTCAGTAATCTGTGCCGGTATACTCAGCTGTTGCAATTTTTGCCTGAGAATGGGAAGAAGGACATTATCATATGCAGAGGAAATTAATAATAAGGCAGCGACTACGGATTCATTTTTCGAAAACGATGAGCGTATTTCTGACCCCAAATCTTACACTATCCATGATACTGAGTCCCTTTCTAAAACTGAAGTGAGACCTATTTTTCTCTAAAAAAAAAAGAAAAAGCGTTTGAGAATGTTCAAACTGCGCTCTTTCATATTATACTCCACATGCCCCAGTGGCCCCACATATATTTTTTCTTTTAACTCCTTCAGTTATTAAATTCTAATGATTGTAATGTAGTAAATGTATCATCATTATATTCGCAAATCGCATTTTAATCGACATACGACGTAAACACAGCTGTTATTTGCAAAAAAACAAGAAAATTTTAATGATCACATTTACTTAGTATACATTTAGACAAAGAGTACTAAAACCTATACGTAAGTAGGTATTTAGATATTTAAAGACATTCCTGCCCTAGTTCCCGTCAGAGATCAAGTTCCCGTTAAGAAATGCAGGTGGCGAATCGTCGAATTTGGATGCTTCGAAATGGCACAAGAGGGCTCTCTTCTCCTGTATTATTATTATACTCTTTGCCCGATACCCATCTCTATTGTGACTGAAGTGAAGATTTTTTTTTGTTTACGATTATTGCAATGAATTCACGTTACCACAGAAAAATTATATATCGTAACTTTAATAATATAAAAAATTTAAAAGCTTTGATATCATTTCGACAATTTATTTTTTCCCGCTTTCTGTTACTTCCTTTCTATCTTCATGTTGCCAACACAGAAAAATTATAAGTATAGTTTTGTTTGTCAAGGTTAGATAAGAGTAGTACAGACGCCAGCACATCAACCTACCCGAAACTGTCAGATTTTCCCAATCAACTTTGAACCTTGTGCTTCAGCGATAAACTTGAAAATCTATCAAAGAAATTTGTCAGATTGTAGTAGCTTGATGTGCTGGCGTCTGTACATTTAGCGATTGCGACTGAAGGACATGTAGCCATGGCACTGATCTCTATTAAACAACTTGTATAATACAGGTCAGTCATCCATGGTCATGAATAAAGATAAAAAAGGTATATTTAATACAACAATTAAATCGTAACCGAATCCATTTAATTTCTTTTCATTTAATGATACTATATAATTATTTTAATATACATTATTATTTAATATTACCAGTCTTACCAAGGGGTATCTTATTACCCAGTAACTGGGTTGTGGAGGTCAGATAGGCAGTCGCTTCATGTAAAATACTGGTATTCAGCTGCATCCGGTTAGACTGGAAGCCGACCCCAACATAGTTGGGAAAAGGTTAGGCAGATGATGATTATTATTTAATATAGTAACATTGCTGTTAGAACCTGTTGATTTTCATACATCATCTGTGGTCAACTTTAATGCTTTAAAATCATTCATTCGTTCTTACAACTTTCTTCATTCGTTAAAGTAAACTTTACGTTTACGCCTTACGAGTGGCTGACCATTGGCTGACGCAGAACTTGTTTCTAAAAATCGTATTTAATTATTTTAAGTTTGTTCCTTGCATTAATTACATTAATTACATTTAATATATAAATAAATAGACTGCCAAGTCTTTTTACAAGTTTGTGCCTTGTGAGCACTCCTGTTACTGAGAACATTTATACGTATTTGTGTTGTTTATTTTTACAACTTTGTAAATTCCTCGTGTCGTGTTTACAATTTGTCTAAACCTCTGGCAATGGCTGGGAAATTCTACTTCGTCGTAGCTCTAATATGCATAGTACCAATAGTGTACGCTTGTAATGAAGCTATTTGTGCCAGTGTGGTATCAAAATGTATGCTGACTCAATCTTGTAAGTGTGACTTGAAGGATTGTTCGTGCTGCAAAGACTGTTTCAACTGCCTCAGCTATTTGTACAGCGAATGCTGCAGTTGTGTTGGTTAGTACATTCAATTTATTTACTGTTTGTTATTGATTATCCTTCGATAACATAGTTGTAAGAATATTCTTTTATTTAATGCACTCCCTCCATGGAAGACGTATCTCTGTACCAAGGCTTGTATTAGAAAAAGTCAATTTCTCCCACATACAAAGCAGCTTACATTATATTATTCCTCCGCAGTAAGCAATATTAGGAAAACAGGAAAACTAGATTAATCAAACAATATACTCATTCACAAATACAATGTACCTAAATCTGTAAAACTGATAACATAATAACAATATCATTTTCCTTACAGATATGTGTCCGAAACCAAATGACACACAGACAGAATTATCTAAGACATCATATGTAGAAGAGTTAGCTGATGGTGTTCCCGGACTGTTTGCTGCCCTCACCAGTGACCCAGACCCTCAGCAGAGGTGGTTGTCTATCACCTACCCAGTAGACATTGATCTGTCAGCATACAGAGCTGTTCCAGAGAAAACAGTTGTTTTCCATTTGCGTAAGTATCTTTTATAAATCATATCTAAATCACTGTAAATAAGTAAAATATGTTTTGTAACTGCATTTTTATTCTTATGTTTAATGCATTCCGTGGTAGCCTTTAATTAAGGCTACACTATAAAATTTAAAAATATTATGTGTATTTTAACATGTATTTTTGGTGTATGCTTTGTTGGTTGTCCATAAATAAATAAATATCTGCCTAGCCTTTTCCCACCTATGTTGGGGTTAGCTTTCAGTCTAACTGGATGCAGCTGAATAACAGTATTTTTAACCGACTTATAAAAAAGGAGGAAGTTCTCAATTAGGATTTTTTTTTATTATGTTTGTTCGCGCATAACTCCACTTGCCAACCGATTTGAAAAATTATTTTCTTTTTGGAAAGGGTATACTTCCCAATTGGTCCCATGAAAATTTTATCGAAATCGGAAAAGTGGTTTTTGAAAAATCAACAAAAATCTAAAGATTTAAAAGCAATATTTTGTAAAAGGTGATGAGCAGTTGACATTAGGCTATTGTAACTTAGATAAATTACAAACTCTCCCACTAAAAAGTGAAAAATAAAAACTTTTTTACAAAAAAAATAACCAACTTCCAAAAAAGAACACTACAAAGTGATAAATAACTTTAATTTCGGAAGTTGGTGTCAATAAACGAAAATGCAGAACCAACGACACCAACTTCCGAAATTCATTCGTCAATTCGTAATTTTTTTCCATAGGCTCATGTTTGTTTACATTTTTGGAGAATAGATCGCGAATGCAGATAAGGTATTAAGGGATGGTCCCATGACGTTTGTTGTTGGATGATGCCGCTGAGTGTATTAGCTGTGGTTGTGGAATCTATGGTTGTGTGGGTAACTATTGTACGCTTTACTCATGTACACGAAATATTTGCCTACAGAGCCATGGTTTTAGTCTTAGTGTAATTTAGATTTACGTTTAATATTTAGTCGTGCAAAATCCACGAGAACTACTGCCGACAAATTGCTTTGCAGTTTGGCAGGTGTTATGTTAAAATAAAACTGTATTAACATTATGGATTGAATAAAAAAAAAAAAAAATTTGGCAGAGAGATAGATTGCATCAAGGAGAAGAGAAGGACACAGGATAGTTTTTGTCGACATACATCGCGGGCGAAGCCGCGGGCGGAAGCTAGTCTTTTATAAATATAAGGAAACATTCTTAAAAAATATCTAGAGCCATAGCTTATATCCCGATGATTTTATCAACATAGTTGCTAAACCCAGTCACATAACGAGATTTTACTTATGACATTAACGCTGAATGTACAGAGGCCAGCACATCAAGCTACCCCAATATGTAAAATTTTCCCAATCGAATATGAACCTTATTCCTTTGTGATAAAGTTGAAAATCTATCAAATAAATTTGACAGATTGGGGTAGCTTGATGTGCTGGCCTCTGTACAAGACTGCCGTTTGTACCTTTCTTGTAAATTCCTAATGTACATTTTCTCAGTGTACACTTCAGTAAAGTGAAAGACTCAAAGTGATGAATCGAAGTATGAATATTAACAATACCATACTGCATTTTTACCATTTAAAATGTAGCTTTTCTCTGTTTATCACGAAATCTTAAATACAATGTACAACCTAACACTCAAATAATTATACATATTATGTACCTACAAGTATATAATTGGGCATCAAAAAAAACATCCAGCTATCCATGGGAAAAGTGCTCAAAAAGCTGGCAGTGTTGCCACTTGGGATGACAATGCTGATTCTTAGACATTTTTTTTTATCTTAATTAACAGTAGCTTAATGATTTAATAAAGCCATGTGAGATCAAGTAAAAAAGTGACATGACTCATAAAACAAGAGTTTAATTTATTTGTGAACTTTAGCTACATTAGCACTTCTCAGTATTTTGCATTAGATATTAAAATATTAATCATATCCGATTACCAGTGTTTACCATGTTATTATGTTTCTTCAAATCCATGTATAATTAATTTGTGGGAGCTCACCAGGTGGCTTGGTAATGATATGGAAATGTAGAACTACATGTGAAAAAAAAGTTGGCAAACCAAAATCAGTGTACAGGCAGCATTGGTTTTGTACTATCCAGTCTCAAACCAAATAGAAAACCAATACAGTGCGCTGAGAACGAAACAGTGAAGTATGCCAAAACTACACCTCCGCTCTGTGCATACACGCTCACACGCACACATTTACAATCAAACTACACCTACAAAACCGGCTTCACTTTACTGTTGACACTTTGACAGCCCTCTGTCTTGGTTTTTTATTTGGTCTGAGTATGGTGGGCTGATAGTAGCAATAGCTTTTATTTTGACAGTTCAACACATTCATTGCGTTATTAACGTTGTATAACAGATTTATTTTTCGAACATTTGAAGCAATGGATTATCAATATCCTTCAAAATTATTCAGATTGAAATTGATTGTGTGTTACGCAATTAGGGTGCTGTTTCAGAAGACATATTATTATGAATGAAAACTTGCTAATTATTAAGAACTTGATTAAAACAATTCATTGAAGAATATTTAAAGGTAGATAGATTTAATTAAAACAGCGATTAAGTTTGATAATTTAAAAATCTAAATTCCGAAATAATCGGCTACTTTTGCTACAAATACAGTCCATTTGTAAAATTTTCGAGCTAAGGCTAAGCGCGCTCTACGATGCGATTTTTAATCGTATTTTCATGCGATATAAAATCGCAAACGTCTATAATTTTTAAGCGAATTTTTACCAAAGTGCGCGGGCTCTAGTATTGTTCACAAATTGGCAATTATTTATAATCAGTAAACTATCCCAAAAAAATTATAACCTTACCTATGTACGCGGCCTACATAATTCCTCGACAAATCTAGTTAGCAGTAGGAAACAAAAGTTTAAGTACTGTTAAGTCACTTATCACAAGACAATTACTTAATCCTCGCCGACAAATTATGTCTCATTAAATTTTCGACGAAGGACTCTGTAAAAAAAGCAAAACCGGCCAGGCTAGGCGTCAGTGTCGTCCCACGGAGAGATGCGCATGATTCATTAACGTGGAATGTAAACAACTACCTGCACCTGAGACGGCTTTATTAGCTTGCGATCAATGTTATATTGGGCATGGGATGGTCTGTCTTTCGTCCTTTATTTCTGGAACTTTGTAATCAATTAGTATAGTTCATCTTCATGTCTTTATTTGCGTTCCATAATGTTCTTCTGGGATCTTGTTAGATCTTACAATGGCTTAAACCTCTCTGCTACTCTCTGCGCTGACTCTAATTTAAAAACGCCTTTAAAAAAACAAAGACGTGAGTCTAAGCCAACATTTTGTACATTTTTCTCTACAGAGAGCGTAGAACAAGAATCAGAGCCGGTGAGCCGCGACGTGGTCACCCTCAACTGCACGGTCGCCTACATGTCGCAGTGTATGTCCTGCGATAAGTGCCGAGCCTCCTGCCGGTCTATGGGCGCCAACAGCTTGAGGTAAAGTATTCTAAACTGCAGCTTATTTCTAGTAATATTAGCAGGTTCTAAACTATAACAGGAAAAGGTCACTGCAAGAGTCAAGGGTCTACTCTAGACACAAACTCCGTAGTTTCAACCGAAGTTACGGGCGTTTCTTATTTCGTATCATCTTCATAAAATAAGTTTAGTTCTGGATCTGAACAAAGAATGAATGATAACACGATTTGACAGCTGTCGCGTAACATATTTTAATCAACATAAAACCTGAAGGCCAATTCTCGTAATTTAAAACGTTCAAAATCTAGTCGCAGTTTCATATCAGCGACAAACAAATGTCAAAAACTTGTCAAAATGTAGGGAAATTAGAGGCATTTTTTTACAGATTGAGACTGAGATCAGACTGTGAACGTTCTTATAATTACGAGAATTGCCCCTCTGATACTAACCTGCAAAATGCATAATCGCCAGCCTCCCAATGTACAGTCAAAGAGAAAATTGGTAGTCGGATTGGTAACCCAAGTTGTTTTAAGGATCTAGTTTACAGACAGTGCTACGAGGTGGTGGCCAGTCTTAGCTACTTACCCTAAACCACTTGATAAACCGTCTTCACAGAGTGTATTGGACCTGGATGGTGGAAGCTAGTAATGAAACATATTTATTTTTTATTTTTATTAACCAACACTGTCCCACTGCTGAGCAAAATCCTCCCATTGGTCCAGTGGGCCATAATCCACCACGCGGGCCTAGTGCGGGTTGGTGGATGTCACATGTCTTCAAATTTTTGATTCTAGGAGATTCCAGTTTCCTCACTATGTTTTCCTTCACCGTTTTCAGAGCAGTGGTGATGAAATAATTTACACAAAGTAAAGCACCTGTTCAAACCTACGAACTGACTCGTAAGTCGGGGGCGATTCCACTGGGCCACCTCTGCTTGTACGTGTACTATGCCAAATTGTAATTTCTTTACTAATTTTAATTGTTTTTGTATTCCAGATGGTTTCACGATGGATGCTGTGAATGCGTCGGAGATAAATGTCTATCTTACGGAATCAACGAAAGCAGGTAATTATTAATAATAAAAAGCAATGAAGATATAATAAAATGAAGATCTTTAACATCATAAGTGCCACACGCGGTAAAATCTTTAACTAAACCAATAAGGACCCAAGTAAATCGAATCATCATCTACCTAGCCTTTCCCCAAATGTTTGGCTTTGGTCGGCTTCCAGTCTAATCGGATGCAGCTGAATACCAGTATTTTACAGAGAGCGATTGCCTATCTGACCTCCACAACAGTTACTGGGTAACACGATGCACCTTGGTAAGACTGGTTCAAGACTTCCGGGTTTTTGACTACCCGTAATGACGCAAGTAAATTCGAATAATAATAATACCAGCCTGCCTATAACTGTCCCACTGCAGAGCAAAAGCCCCTTCTCATACAGAGAAGGCATAAGCATTGATCGCTACGCTTGCTCTAACTTTTTAGGGTTCCGTACCTCAAAAGGAAAAACGGAACTCTTATAAGATCACTTCGTTGTCAGTCTGTTAAGACCCTTTTTCTCAGGAATGAGTGGAGTTAACTTATCAAGTTGAAATTAATATCAATTACTCAGGGCTGCAATCCCTTCAAGCAGTGAAAAAATCAAAAATCTAAGTCAACGCAATCAAAAGATACGGGCGTTTATGTTCAATTTATGCCGCAAATTTTGACACTCGTAAGAGAATCAAAACCTAGACCTATGATCATGAAATTTTCCAAGAAGCAATGTCATGTAACACAAGTAAAGGAAAAAATCCGAAAACCGTAAATTTATAGTTTCATAACTACAAATTTTTACGGAACCCTCGGTGCGCGAGTCCGACTCGCACTTGACCGGTTTTTTCTTCAATCGCTTCTAAGCCAATCAAAAAGATTTATACTATTCAGTATACCCGTTAATAAATTCGAAAACACCTTAAGTATTCAGATAGTAAAATCTAATACTAGCGAGATTGTATGAAAGGTAGACAAGATTGCGAAGGCACACCTGCGTTATAACGAGGTCGACTTGACATTAGCATATTATAATATTGAGCGCTGAGCTGCGCGTACGCCGAAGACGTATCGAGTTACGAACAGGTGTTGCCAATCAATTATTATTAATTAATCGGAAATTTTTGCGACGGAATTGTTTTAATAATTTATTAGCTAGTTATATCTATAATGTGGACAGTGTGTGCGAGTGGGTTATTCGTGTTATGTAAGTTTTCTGAGTGCTCTTCCATGGTTTAACATTGCCTGGGTAAGCATTGTGACACTGTCTTACTTTTATTAGTTGTTAATTCATCATTTCAGCCGAAAGGCGTCCACTGCTGGACATAGGCCTCCCCCAAGCACATCCACTTCGACCGGTTTTGTGCTTCTCGCATCCATCGAGTTCCTGCGGCCTTCACAAGGTTGTCGGTCCACCTTGTGGGAGGCCTTCCAAAGTTCCAACGCTTCGTCTTCCGGTACGCGGTCGCCACTCCAGATTTTTTTGGCCCAATCGGTCATCTTTTCTGCGAGCAATGTGCCCTGCAAACAGGCAATTCTTTGGGCTATTTCGGTTACCTTGGTTCTCTTTATTTCTGATTCGATCACGCAGGGAAACTCCAAGCATAGCCGTCTCCATTGCCCTTTGGGTGACTTTTAGCCTTCTAATAAGACCCATTGTGAGCGACCACGTTTCAGTGCCATAGGTCATCACTGACAACACAGGTCAAAGACTTTCGTCTTGAGACACTCCAGTATGTGGGACGAGAAGATTTTGCGCAGCTTCCCGAACGCTGCCCAGCCGATTCTGATTCGACGATTACCCTGTTTCTCGAAGTTGGATTAATTAATTATTGCAGTTGATTATCTGCAATCAAAATTTAATCTTATACCTCTATTGCACATTAGTGAGAACACACGAGCGGCACGCGTCAACGGCAGAGTCTGCAGCCGTCGACGACTGCAGTGCCGTGCAGTGTGTTCGGTGACCTTCTCTTGTTACACCCGTCGATGCCTGCCGCCGCAGTTGCCTCGGCCGTGTGTCGCTCGTGTCTATGAGCACTTAAATATATATGTATTTGCTCTATAGTAATATTTGCTCTCTGTATTTACAGATGTCTGGCGTGCCCCGGCGGCAAGGAGACTACGGTGAACTCTCTCGACGAAGAGCTGACGTACGACGATCTTGACTACGGCGAAGAGGTCGAAACGCAGTCCGTATAACATGTTGTTTTATGTAGTTAGTGGTGTAGAAATAGGTTATGACGTAGTTAGCATTGATTTGCGTTTTGGTCTTGTATAACTCAGGCGCAGGAAAACAGTCCTTTGACAGTTATTTTACCTCTGACGGCAGTAACCCAATAGCAACCTTATTGTCACAAGAATAAAGATCACTGGTTTTGACAGAGTTGGCAAAAGCAGAATACACACTACGACAATAAATATTACAGAGATAAAATAACTGTGCAAGGACTTAACTGTACCCGACATCTTGCGAATTGGCAATGGAATTGATTTTCGAATTCGAAACAAATGAATGTCAAGTTCGATGTCATCCAGAACTCGAAGATGACGGAGGAATTCCTGCACTAGTAGATTTTATTTATGTCATTCCTGTGGTATTTGAATTATGGAATGGATTGCACTATGGTCTTTCTTGTTTTAAACAACAACAACTTAAAGCCGGGTTCAAACTTGTGTGTAACGTAACGCAAAATCTGCATGTGGACGGCACTACTAGCATTACATGTAGCGCTCGGGCTAGCGCACGCGCTGTTCCATCGGCTGTCGGTTTTTAGCGCGAAGGCTCTCGCAGTGCTCGTTTCGCGTTGAGTTTGTATGCCGTCCACACTATTCGCATTACATTACATTACACATGTTACCCCGGCTTTAGAGAATGCTAAAACAGTGATAGCTAAGTAAATAATAAATATTTATACACATTTCCTCATTCCATTGTCAAGATTAACAGATTTAATGAGCAACAATCTAATCTGCGTTTGTGATTTTGTTGTCAAACATGTAAACAAATATGAGTTGAGGAAAAATAACTTTAAAACCTACACAATAAAGTTCAGTTTACGCTGCAACTTCAAACATTTTTATAAATTTTTCATTAGTGCTAGTCACTCTTAATTCAACTTAATTACCATTAAAATAAATTTGATATTTGTTTAACTTGAAATAACATCAATTGGAAACATACATTTGAATAGACCTTAGCTCTTTATTTTAGACAAAAGCGAATCAATGTTGACATGTTTTGAGCTTATGACGTAAAACCTGATGCTTCCAGACTGTTTTCTGAATTAGAAATAATCTGTTTTTCTGTAGATCGGACATTTTAATATTATAATGACGTAAACGTCCGCTATTGTAGTATTAGAAAAGATGTTGTATTAGAGCCACAGTGTATTTAAAATTTTGTAATCGCGCTCGACGACGACAATTGTTGTAGTCGTCAACTTTTAATGCTTTAACGACTGGTATAATCACTCAAAAGAAGTATGAACCTAGAAAATGTACAAATACATAAACTTTGATTTTTTATTTGCTATATAGACTAAAATGACAGCTGCGATCGACCTTTTTTTATCAATATGACAGTTTTTTACTACCTACTAGCTGTGCCCGCGACTTCGTTCGCGTGCATATTGGGTTTCTTGGGTTTTAATTTTTTATTGCGCGGAACCATTTTTTTTTTAATAAGAGCCTAAGTTAGCCTTCTAACATTAGCTATCTGCAAGTTTAAAGTCCCGTCAAAAACGGTCCAACCGTTTCGGACCAAACAGACAGCCAAATTTTTTTTTTTGTTTTAAGTACCTTATACATATACTTTCTCTTGCATTTAGTAAAAAGTTGTTAGTTTGACATTACAAACAGACACTTTTAGAATTTAAATTTAATTTAAATTATATTAGCTGTCATTGTGGTCTAGCAAATTAAAAGTAAAAATTAAAAGTGAGTTCACTGGGCTAACTACTATGTTCGTGATCACCCATCGAACCAGTCAGATGCAGCCTTGCCCAACCCAAGCGACTAAAACAAATGCCGGCAAAGTTAGAACTTTAGTGATTTAATTTTCAATGCTGGATAATGAAATGTATTCGTTAATTTTATTCATCCGTAAGCGTCTTAAGACCCGTTGTACAAGACACGGTTTCTTTTAGAACACAGTGTATATTCACACGCGCGACCGACGTCCGCGTAACAGGAATTCAGGCCTAACACTCGATGTTGAGCCGAGCATTGAGAATCCAACAGAGCTCATCCCAGCGTGTCAACTGTTGGATTTTCAACTCTCGGCGCTATGCAGTGCGTTGAAATTCCAGTGCGCGATAAACGCCTCTGAAAAATCGCACCCGTGCGAATCTGATAACTTTATTCGAGGAATAATTTTGACAGTTATTTCATACAAAAACTGTCAAACATCAATATTATTCCTCGAATAAAACTTGTCTGGCGATGGAAAAATCAACCCATAAGCAAATAAACAATAAATAAATAAGGTCATTCATCAGTAGTCCTAAGTAATAGCTTCATATCAGTCGTTAGTACATAAGCGTGTATTGGGGGATAGTTTTAACCATGTTTTGTACCTTTTACTCTTATTTCCAGTGGTAATATAGTACATTACGATAAGTGTGACTTAAATAGTCCGTTATTGCACGGCGTGCTAAACGCCGTGCATCAATAGATTACTTAAGCCGCACGTATCGTATACTATTTTATAATAGCTCGTGTGACCTAAACCCGACTTAAGTCACAGAAAAGCTGACTTAATTGCGGGTTTAGGTCACTCAGTGCTATAAATATATTTATATACTCTTAAGCTTATACATTGTCGAAAAATAATATTATGATTATAATATTTGAACAAATCAAGTTAGAAATACTGTTTGCCACAAAAAGATTCTCAATCTTTTCTAAGCATTGTTATTATACTTCCGTCCCTAACATTTTAAGTAGTGAATTAGTTAAGCAACGTGTTCTGTGGTAAACAAAATGTCGAGCAGTACCTACTGTTTCAGCAAGATTTTTCTATGTTGCTGGCAACACGTGTTTCAGTGTTGCTAGCAGCATGTTGACAAGTTGCCAGTGTCATGCAGACTGACTGTTTGGGCAGGAAATGTTGTAGAAACATTGTTTCAGCAACATTTCTAGTGTTTTATCAGCAATGTTGAACAATCTGTTACTCAACATTGAAAGTTGTGCTCAACATTGTTGAATAACTGTTACTCAGCATTAAAAGTTTTTCTCAACATTTGTTTACCAAGAAAACTTTATTGATGAAATTAACAACGCCTATATGTTTACTTACACTTAGTAGTTAGAATGTAAGCTATTTTATATTTTTTATACTGTTGAGAGGACGAATCTCAAAGTGCCAAATGTATTTGCTTGTACAAAAAATGCCATTACTTTTAATATTTACGTAATTTGGAGTGGAGCCTTAGTAAGGCGACGTTTATTTATTACAAGGCTTTGTTTCCAATTTCGCGCTTTTGACATGACAAAAAAATATTTAAATAATAAATAAACTTTTTTTAAAGCAGAAAATATAATCTCCATAATGAAAAAAACTCGATAGGTACAGTCCTTTCACAGATTTTTTTACCTCGGACAGCAGCAGCCAAACAGCAACCTTAAGTATATTATTAACGAGAATAAAGATCATAGTGATTTTGACAGAATTGTCAATGGCAGCAAACCTACAGCAACCTTATTGCAACGACAATAAAGATCGTTTACAATGAGTATATAAGATCACTGTGATTTTGACAGTAATGCAAAATCAGAGGTAAAATATCTGAATGGACTGTAGGTACCGGTAATGTCAGTAGGTCATCGTTATCTGCCTAGCTTTTTCCCAACTATGTTGGGGTCGGCTTCCAGTCTAACCGGATTCAGCAATGTCAGTAGGTAATGGTAAATAATTTTCATGTGATGATCACAAATTGTTTTTTAAACATCAGGATAGACACCATTTTAATAAGATAACAGGCTTAAAAAGCTACATATTTATACAGCTAATCAGATTTTAATCAATCACTCTTCAGAAAAAGCAAATTTATAAGTAAACTGACGTTGAATAAAGGACTGCCATTTTGATTGATTGAATGATGATTTAATTCAGAACGAAAGTTTTTAACCTGTGGAAACATTGTTATTTTTTTTAATAATCGGAGTAAGATTTAAATTTGAATCTCGGATTTTTGCCGCCATAATTAGTACTTTTAATTATTGTAAGTGCCTTTTTGATGTATTTTATCGTTTATACAGTTTATATTTGATGTCAATATTGTGAATCGTAATAAACAATATTTTTAAATGGATCATGATTACAATTTTACTTGACTAATGTATAAAACACGGTGGCTGCCACATACCGTCCGCAATTTACCGGCGAATGACGTCACTGAAACGTTATTTATGAAAGTAAGTTGGTGTCTTTTCCTAGATAACGTTTTTTAACACCGTAATGTCAAACCCCGCTGCCATCATTTTTATGATAGCTTTCACTGCGGTCCTTATGTGCGGCCACCGCCGAAACCGGAGCTTCAGGGTGGTGAAAAACACATGAACGCTGAAGTTTTATTTAAAACTAGCTGCGCCCCGCGGTTTCACCCGCATAAGCTTCGATGCCGTGGGAATATCGGGATATGTGTGCCAAATTTCATCCAAATCCGTTCAATAGTTTTTGGGTGAAGATGTAACAAACATACAAACACACTCACAAACTTTTGCCTTTAGTGTGATAAAATCAGGTGAAGCCAAAATTACTCTATGTCATTGTCAAAATTAAAAATATTCTTTTTGAGTGAAATAAATGATAATAATTACGCTAGCCTGTTCAACTGCATTGACGCGAGTTGCGCAGGCAGCGATTATGTCTTCCATACGAAATTCAGAAACAAAACCATCAATACGACTTCGAATCAGTTTTGAAAAGACAACAACTTCAAATATGCATAACTGTCCTCGCAATCATACATATTGGCGCAGATTTTCACAAACTAAATTTAAGTTCAGTGCATCTTTTTCTTTCTACTTCATTAAGAAAAGGACAAAAGATAAATTTTAGTTTAGTCCTGTCAAATTAATCAGCGCCTGACGTAAATTGACGATCCAGTTTTTATTTATAACAATAGAAAAAGTAATTGTGACTCATTAGTCACAGTTGAGCTCTTTTTAATCACGTCTAAACTTTTATGGAGTAGTGTCAGGCGCTGATTAACTTTACAGGACTAAACTTAAATTTATCTTCTGCCCTTTTCTGCACTGTAGTTTAGTTTGTGAACAAGGGAATCGGCACCACTGTGAATGCACTTGCATAAATTATTTAAACTTCGCTTTCAATTTATTTTAATGCACGATTACAACGGTCAAGCGGGCGGATATAGCTCCAATATACATGCTAACAGCTAATTTAGAATGTAAATGCCTCATTAGAATTTCTTGAAGCGACGTACGGCATTTCATACAAACTTTCAAGCCCTTGTTTTTCGAAATGAATGAACGGATTTTAATGAAACTTTATACGCATAAGCAGGATACAAAGGTCTAAAAAGTTAGCAGAAAACATTTTAGAAAAATTGTGTTACAGCCAAATTAGATCGATTTTAAAGTTTCCATAGAAACAGAGATTTCCAGTTATCTTTTTTTAAATAAGACATTTCGAAAATGTTTTCTGCCAACTTTTTAGACCTTTGTATCCTGCTTATGCGAATGAAGTTTCATTAAAATCGGTTCATTCATTTCGAAAAACAGCGGCTTGTAAGTTTGTATGAAAAGCCGTACGGCGTAAAAATCCTTTCTTTACTTTTCAACCAGACGGTGACCCGACCTTACAAAATGTTAATTAATGGGTTTACTAGGAAAAAAAAAATCTACATGTAGGTACTATCGAAGAAACTTATATCTATACACAGTAAGGGCTATTCTTGCTTGCAGCGCTTGGCCGCTATAGTAACGCTTGCTTACAGATGTGGTAATCGTGTGCACGGGATTTTGTTTTCAAATTGGGCAGAAGTAAATTTCCTCGATGGTACCTAAGTTTAAAAATCTAGATCTGACGCGCATATAGTAAGTACGGTAATTAAAAGTGGCTATAGCACAACCGGGGAGAGCAGGGGTGACCCTGTAGTAACAGCCGCGACTTACGATTTTGTAGGTCGTAGGGTCGAACCCAGACGTGCGCTTTACCTTGTGTAAATAATTTCATCACCACTGCTCTCAAAACGGTGAAGGAAAAAATCGTGAGGAAAGCGGTCTGTTCTAGAACCAAAAATTGGAAGACATGTGACTTCTACCAACCAGCAACTGGGCCCTCGGTGAATTATGGCCTACTCCCTCTTCCCTCTCATTCATAGAGACGAGGCCTGTGTTCCAGCAGTGGTAACAGTATAGGCTGATAATAAAATCACGATGATTTTACGTTCTTAATCTTTTAAAAGAAATATCTCTGATGCCCTCTGAAGTTCTCAACTCGTCAGTGAATCCATCTATTCTCAGGTAGCCTATGTTTAGCCCTAGACCACGCGGCTACGTTATGCAACCACGCGGCTACGTTATGCAATGCACTATTCAGTACTGACAATACGATGCCCATATTCTGGTATCGCTGAAATGAAACGCCTAAAAATAGTACTAAGTGTAAAATATTTTCAGGGCTACCTACTACTATTATCCTAATCATAACTAATATTATAAATGCGAAAGTAAGTTTGTTTGTTTGTTACCTTTTCACGCCTAACCACTGAACCGATCATCCTGAAATTTTGCATAATTATACGTTGTCAGGTGTACAGAAACGGTGTAACCTTTCCCGAATAAAATTGCTGTTCCCGAGGAAAACAACAATAACGTTATTATGATAATAAATGGCGCCACGTGTCTTTTGTCTTGATCGCAGACGAAGTTGCGGGCAACAGCTAGTACTCATATTTAAAAAAAAAAAAAAAACTATGCGACCCACTCTGAAACCTGCATTTTGGTCGTGAAGTAGCCTTACCTTAAACTATTTTATGTCGATGTTTCAGACTTGATCGAATGAAGTGAATCCCACTTGAAAAGTAAGTATTTTGTTAAAGTTTTCAGAGCATCGAAATAAATGAAATGAAGTTGTTTATTCTGTAAATAAGATATCAGAATCACGTGTGAAAAATTAAGGTCCATTCATTTAAAAAATTATAAGTAATATTATAACCTCTATATCGTCTGTGGTATTATTGAAAGGTTTGGTCTATCAATAATACCACAGACTACTACTAGAGATTATTATTATTATAAATGATAACAGGGCGTAATAAACACACCTAGGCCTAATATCTAAGTACCTTTTAATCGCACTGCAGTAAAATTATATCAATACTAGCGTCTGCCGCGGCTTCGCCCGCGTGGTTGCCGGATATTATCCGACGGGAACGTGCTACCGGGGACAAAAAGTAGCCTATGTGTTAATCCTGGTTTTAAACTATCTGTGTGCCAAATTTCATCCAAATCCGTCCATCCGTTTGTGTGTGACAAAGTAGCAAACACACTCACAAACTTTCTCCTTTACCTATAATATTAGTGTTAATGATATTAGTATGGATTATTTTAAAATCCACTAGTTACTACAGTTTTTCGTTCCATAAGAGCTCAATTGTGACATCTGTCACTACTGAGACACTGAGACACAATTACTTTTAGGGTTCCGTATTTTAAAAGATAAAAACGAAACCCTTATAGGATCACTCGTGTGGCTGTCCGTCCGTCTGTCACAGCCAATTTACTCCGAATCTAATAGACCGATTAAGTTGAAATTTGGTACACATATCTCTGTGACCCAAACAAAGACGTGTCAAAATCAAAATCAAAAGTCATTTATTCAAACTAGGCTGAGAATCAGCACTTTTCGAACGTCAAAACGTGTAACGTAAGTAAATGAATTTTGTATATGGGGGTAATTTTTGGGGAGCAAATGGAAAAGTTAAAAAAGTTTCGCAATCTGTTTCGTACTGTATGATATATCAATACTGTATCAGTGCAGTCACGTGCCGAAGTAATCGAAGGAACTCACCAGGCTTATTAATTATGGCACTTCGGTTAAGATTCTTCTTGGTCTTTATAAAATGGGGGAGATTATTTGCCGTTTCTTTCAGATTTTTTATTTGTACCTACCATAATACTTACATGTTTTATTAGTTTTCCTTTTACATGTTGTTTATTCTTACTGAATAAATTGTTTTGGTTCCCGTCATAAATTCAATTTTGTTTTTGTCCAAAGTGTATTTTTTTTTTCATTTTTGGTAACTATACACACGGACATAGCATAAGGACAGCGCCTATCGATAATCATAAAAGCGCCGACTAAAAATATAGCAGGATTAACGGATAGATTTTATCTAAACCCACCAAAAGAGTAACCTAGATAAACTGGATAAAACAGAGATTAAAACAGAAGAACTAGCAGGGGATCGAGGCCGGGGGTTCACGTGATCAGACCGGAATAAATCCAATAATCTATCATCAGTGAATGGTATTTATAGCGTTTGTCAGTTGTCACACGTCATAATATCATAAAAACCTTTCTACGATCTGTGGTTTGTGACCTCTTACCATAGCGATAGGGGTCGTAAATTCGTAAAGTAATAATAAATCATTATAACGTCCACATAGGAGAACGTATTCAACTGCATACAATCCCCAGTATTATTTATAGTGGCATAGTGGATCAGCTGATGGAGCAGCGTGGCGTGCGAGTCGCGGCCGCGCGCGCGAGCCCACCGCACATCCTGCGCACACGCAGGGCCGACACTATCTGCGTTATCGTACCAAATAATATACACGTGAACCACCAATAAACCGGCTCCGCAGCCTTGTTTACCCGACTTCTCACCGCCCGCACAATTACAAGGCACGTCAAAGTGAACTGACTGAAAATATAATTAACTCAACTTAAAAGTGACTTCAAGTTAACGTAACTTCATCTTAGTGTTTTTATTGTGCATCTAATAAAAATAAAAAATAACATAACACCAAGCATTTGTTACGCAACATCCGAACGCGTGTGAACGAAGATACAGTGTAGTGCTCCGCCAAGGAAATAATTTATAGGATATAAACAAATTATGGCTCCTTTCTAGGAACTCGAGTTGTTGTAATTTGAACTCTGTGCTGTGATAATAAGGTGAAAATGAGGAGCGACGTGTTGGCACCGAGCGAGCTGGAGGGGACGGACTACCTTCTCTCCTCCACGATGAGGCTTGAGGACAGCTTTCTGCAAATACTCGGTAAGTGGCCACACATACATGGAAGTGTAACATGACACACAATTTAGTCTTTTATTTTTGTCTCAACAAAGTTTTTTGACATAAGCCGGTAAGTACTTACTTAAGAATCAGATAACGGATAGTTTTCTGCATATGATTCTTATGCTAAAAAACGTTCATTCTTTACCTACAGATTTTGTCTCAGTGAAAACATGAAACTCACTATGAAAACAAAAAAAAAACTTAGTGAATCTAAATGGTAACAAATATCCATGCCAAACCATCAAATTGTGAACGAACCTCTGCACTTACCGATAGGGTTCACAAACTGTCCGACTCCGATGTTCAATTCCCCGCTAATATGGTCAGGGAACCTAAAAAGGCCACTTTGGCAGAATCATAAAACAATTCATTTAACGCAATTTCATCTGTATGACAGTTTTGTATGGAGATTCGTAAAATGCTATAGGTACACCTCTGCCTAACACTTCACGGATATATAGGTGTGAAACTGTCAAACAGATGAATTGCGTGATATTAATTGTTTTATGATTCTGCCAAAGTGGCCTTTTTAGGCCCCCAGATCTGTCAATCTACTTAGTATCACTAAAGTAGGTGTGTATATTTTACTAAACTGTGTTACTTCTTGATTGGTAAACAAAAAAAAATAATCCGGATGGCAACAAAAACCTGAAGGGCATATCATCGTATAAACATAGTTGTATAAGTAGGTACATTAAGTAGGTAAATAGATTATCCAATAAATAAATGATTAACGGACGGATAACTCGGTGAAGAGGTCGCCGGTCGGTTGAATGAAATGATCCAATGATAGAAAGACCGGAATACAAACAGTTTCTAATAAAAAAAAATAAAAATAATATTTACAAAAAAAACTACCGACTTTTTATTTTTCACTTTTTAGTTGTACCTACCTACCCTACACAAATTCAAGTAACACTACTTAATATGTAAATATCAGTGTCAGTAAGTTATTATTAAAACAACATCAATAAAAACTAAGTGGAAAATACAGAACCTCTTTTTTTGAAGTGGGTTAAAATATCGTATTATTGAAGCTAACTCAAAAACTACCCAAGGTAAATTAATCAAATTGATTTGGACCACCCCTGAGGCATATCTTATCCATTCAAAACAATACATAGATATGCAGTTGCAGCCAAGCGGTGCCAAGCTAAGGTGCGTTGAAGAATTGAAGACACCGACTAGAAGAATCATCAAAATTCGCATAGAAATGCCGGAGATGCAGTAAATTATGCATATAACTTCGTACATAAGAATAATTACCTAATGTATTAAACACGAAAACCGTCCTGAAAGTATGTAGGTCACGTTAATGAAAGAAACATGAAAATTGGTTCATTAGTTTTTGGGAAAATCGCGTACATACAAACATACATTCATACGGGTCGAATACAGAACCTCCTTTTTGAAGTCTGTTAAAAAAGCAGTACTTACTGTAATAAATGACTTCACAAACAGATTTGATAAATTATTTAGTAAGTCATTTTATCATACTTATTTTAAATATTTGATTGGGAAAATTTTACAGTTTCGGGTAGCTTGATGTGCAGTCTGTACAAAAATATACAGCATGTTGCTTTATTTATTAGTTGAGACTTGAACCTTGAACTTGTGGCGCCCTCAGCAATTATGAGAGCAATTATGCACTGTATGCACTACAATGACAACATGTATAATTTTCTGTTACCTACGTCAATAACAGACAGCAGATAGGTAATTATTGTTTTCATGAATATTAAAAATGATTGTCACAAACAATTGTTGTGTTACGAGACGACGACGTACTGTAACGCGAAAGGCTGCGGAAAAAAGCGGCCAAGTGCGAGTCGGACTCGCACTTGGCCTTGGCGCGAAGGGTTCCGTATCACAAGGTAAAATTACGAAGAAATACGTTTTTGTATGAAAACCCTCTTTAAATTTTAACTTTTTATGTAGATGTAGGTAGGTGACGAGACCGTATCTATACCAACTAAAATGTAATGAGATTTTGTTTAATTTTATGTAATTAAGGTTGTGTGCGTATGTCATGTGTGTGTGTGCGCGTGAGTGCGTGTGCGTGTGTTGTGTGTGTGTGTGTGTTGGTGCGACGGGTTACAGCGGCAATAGAAATACACTGAAAATATCAACTGAAATTACGGTACTTATGATACAGCCCGCCGCTGACAGACAGACAGACGGACGGACAGCGGGGGGCTTAGTAAAAGGGTCCCGTGAGCACCCTTTAGGTACGGAACCGGAAGAAGTAGGTACCTTCGATAAAATGATGTCGAACTTGTTTTTATTTCGAAATTGACATGCACGTTGTTTATTTTGCTTGTACCAAAAGAATTTAAATGGTTACCTACACAAATATAACTAAGTACTTAAAACCCCTTTTTTACATTTTTCCAAATTTATTCATATTAAAATCGCAGTTCGACTTGTAGATACCTATGTGTCCATTGACCTAACCCATTCTGTGTTCTACCAAATTCTATTAAAACAGCAACTAGTATTTTTGTCACGTCGTCGTTCCACCCACTCGAATTACTCGTTTTATTTGTTTACTCTATTTACATAGGTAATTTAAATTATTAAATAAATATTACGAAATAAATACACATACAATATCACTATGTTTAAACTGTTGATTACTATTTCAACTTTTTCAAAACGATATTTTAGGTATATTTATCTAAGACCTAAACTCATATTTTATATTTGTTATTAGGTATTACAGCTGCGATCGACCTTTTTTGTCAACATGACATTATTAACGTTATGACCGCAACTGTCATTTTAGTCTAGTAAATTAAAAATTAAAACTTAGTTTTGACAAAATTCATAGGTGTTTCCGAACTGAGATGAAAACTGTAGTGTTTGCGATTTTGCGGTGACACCACTAAGCGATTGATTTTCTTATACTCACTCAGTAATACAGATGTATAAATAATATAGGCTCACACTTAAAGCATTTATTTTAATGAAACCATTTACAGGCACTTTTGAATCGTCAAAGTAGTCGGTCATTCAGAAAGATAAAGCTATGTTGCTCATTCCAAAGCGTAGTTGGTTCTTATGGTGATGAACGGCCAAAAAACTCCATAAACACTCTTTTAAATTATATTGTTATAACTAGAGTATGTGTGTAGGAAAACTCATTGTTTATACCAATGATTTCGAAACGATGCGCTTGTTCATTTTCCGTGATATGACACGCGACTACGCCAAGGTTAATAGACACTAGTTGAACCTAATACAAACAGTCTAAGATTACTTACTTGTATTTATAGGCAAAAAATATTCAGATAATAAAATCTAATAGATATTAGTAATTTTTTTATGAAAATTTGACAATAATGCGAAGGCACATTGCGTAACGACACCCTGACAAGACAATTATCCGATTTTCGGAAGAATGGAAGAAAAAGATATGTTGCGCTAACCCCAAATAAATTGGCATAAGGACAGGAGAATGATTATGTCCACACTGTATGAACTTGGAAATATCCATATTTAGTTGAAAAACTAAATAACTTCAACAGAATGAATAAATTAATCTCAGATATAATAATGTAATTTGCGTTTATGGGAGATTGCCCGCAGAAGGCAGCCTACAGGAAACAGTCGAACGCTATGGTCCTTGGACCTTCTAATCCATTACTTCATATCTTCGAAAAATTTGTCTGCTCAACAACGTAAATAAGGCAATGAGTATTGTTGAACTGTCAAAATTAAAGCCCTTGCTAGTGTGTATTAGTAGTGTGTTGCGCAATTACCCCGCTGTTCGTTTCCGTTTATAAAATGCTTCCAATCTAAAAAATACTTCATACATAATTACAATATCATTAAAATGCGTTGCAAAAACTGAATGAAATTTTGATTTATTCCAGTGGGATCCCCTGCTAGTTATTCTTATGTTTTAATTTCTGTCTTAAGTGTATGTTACTGACAGAAGTCAAAAAGTTTATCTTTAGATACCTACACCCCCACCAAACAACACTGCTATCATGTCACATTTATTGGAATATTTCTGATAAAAAATACTCGCTTAATCTATGTAGATTTATGGCCTGAAATATTTCGTAGTAAGATATGCAATATTTTGGTAAGATAAACCTGGCATAACATCCAATATCTTTCAACTTAAAAACATATTAATCTTCTTCGTGCGATAAACTAAATAGAAATAGGTAAAATTAGCAATGTTTATAAAACTGTTGTGAATTTTGTTAACGGTTTTGTCATTATGTCGTGACACGCGATATTATTTAATAATACTAACCCTAATTGCGCAACATACTATCAACTACAGTCTGTTTTTTTTTTTTTTTGATAATTCAGATTGTAGTTGATAGTATGTTATACCTATCGCAATGAATGTTGTTGAACTGTCAAAATGAAAGCCATTGCTACTGTGAGTGTGTTACACAGTTACCCCGCAGTAACACCTCTCCCTAACCATCGATACCCCAGTTTTATTAATTTCCATAAACCCTTTACTTTCTCTGGTCGTCCAAATGACTTTTCTTCAGATGAGTTTTCTTCTTACATAAGAATTTTTCACTGTACATATTTTCTTTCTCAAGACATTTAATTTTGTCTTCTATTTCATATAAAGACCATAATTATTTCAAAGTATAAATCCTACATAGAATTACGTAAAAACAAAATTGTAAAGCAAATTATTTTAGCACCAAAGTTTCCCTAGTAGAAATTCTCGAATTCATTCTTAAATTGATCAAATGATCACCCTAACGTTAGTTGTTTTGAAATTGCACAAATCGTAATCTGTAAACGAGGAAGTAGTAAAGATTAGGGCCCTAAGTTCACTCTGCCCGCGGCCACTGTTCAAATTGCCCCTGACCTAATGTGATGCAATGACACCTAAAATGATGACGAGGGGACACGTCAAGTGTGCAAACACTTCATGTTACATGAAGTGTACAAACTTCGTCTATTAGTTACTACTAATAGACGAAGTTTGTAGACCTTATGTTCTATTCCATGGGGATTCAAATCAAATCATTTATTGGTTTGTTGCAAACAGGAGTATTATAGATGTTTTGTTATAAGTGTCCTCCATAATTTTGCCGTGACATGGGTATACAAATCCATCGATTCGATCAATTATTATCTAGCGAGAATGTCACTTGGCTAAACGTGGTGTGGTGATGGTGCAGAGTAGAGAGTTTTGCTGAAAAACATGGCGATGGGTAATTTCCAAAAAACTTAAAAGTTCGGTATCTCCAAAACAACCCACTTTGGATCCCAAGTTATCTGGTCAAAAATGCTGCAAATTAGCTCTAGTATTACCCATTTCTAGGAATGCACACAATTAGGTATTATCAATCGCACTCTATACCTCAGTAGGTAACAAGGCTACCAATGATTGATGATGACCGAAATCTATTAAGAGGCAAGCGCCAAGGTAGCCCGCGAATTTCAAATTTTCTTACGTTTTGCCATGTTGAATGTTGTCTAAAATATGATTCGCGAGCCTAACAAATCAATGGGGTTATAAATATATATGAAGTTAGAGGGTTGTTTGTATTGATGATTTTCGCATCCCCCTTCACAATCAATAATATTATTTCCATGTTAAATATGCGCGTCATTGGTTATTGTTATTTTTATCATCGGAAACAATGATTCGACACAAAAACCTATATTTACTTCAGATTTTTACGTATAACATTATGAAACATCACAAGTCGGTCGCATCCTTATTTTAATAGCTCTCCGTCTATATTTGTTCCGTCTAACAAGATAACTTGTTTACAGCGGACTTTTAATTTGTGTAAGTACATCGTCTTAAATTATTCCAGATAGGTACAACACCCTAATTGCGTAAATAGTTTTAATCTCAATCTGATTCTGAATCATTTTGTGTGTGTGACTTGGCTTTCGCATTAGGTTTAGACCTGTAATTATAGTTTTAAGGCATTTAAATAAATAAATAAAATAACAATTTTGAAGGATATTGTTAATCCATTCCGTTAGAAAACTTTGTCTGCTCAACAGCGTAATTAATAACGAAATGAATGTTGTTGTCGAAATGAAAGCCATTGCTGCTGATAGTGTGTTATGCAATTACCCCACAGAAGTAATACTGTTGTTTGTAGGTACTGTTCAAATTTTATTATTATTTTGTAAATATTGTAAAGCAGTGGCAAAACAAAAATATCTGGGCCGATGTGCCGGAACCAGACCACGTTGTTTACATTAAAAATTATTACGACTTTGTCAAGCATTCTGTAAGTGTATCAAATACAAATGGTCTAGTTCGGAAGACAAACGTTCTGATTTATTTCAACTCTAAAAGCAGTTTCCAGAACATCAAACTTTTGATAGAGACTTTGATGTTTTAGGTAAGTACCTACGATTTTTGTTGAGAGTTGAAATAACCGCTGATGCTGATATAGACTTTTTAGATTGTTTTTTTTTTTTCTAAAAACACGTTTTCAATAATAAAAAGAAATGAAGAAGCTCATCTATGTCGGTCTCTCAATATTCAGGAATTACTACCGAGTTACCGACTGGCACTTAAAGACACTTGTCATAAAGTTTAAAATGTTTGTCCTTCTCCTTGTACAGAGAGAGGGCGCCGCCCCCAGGTGTAAATATATTTGACAGATTAGATTGCGATATCACTCGTAAGTAGGTGATAAAACCGTAGTTAAACGATAGTGTAACTTTATCAGTTGTGTACAGATAGCGCCATCCACGAAGACTCTTCTTCTTCTTCCTAATCGGTTACAGGTTACAGTACAAGTATGCAAAATTCCGCTAGTGTTTTGGTTTTGTCGATACACACTGATTACTTATTAGTAGGTAATTCGTCTGTATCGAAAAAACTCAAACACTAGAAGAATTAATAAGCGATAACCACTAGCGATTAGAAGGTAGAGTGGGACGCGTCTTCGTGGATGGCACATCTGTAATAAGGTGTTTAGTAGATTGTCTAATTTCAGAGATCACTCATTTCGTAAAAACTGCATAGTTTATGCATCAATCTTATTTCTTATGGCTCCGCTTTCCGTGGACATACAGTGATGCGACACATTGGACTGTCATGATACCAGTCAAGCTAACAATGTAGGGCAAAGAAGGGTGCATCCCAACAATTTTCTATAAATCCCTCCTGTTCATTGGAACAAAGGGGTTAAGACAAGGCCATCTTACCTTTTGCCTACATTAAACACCGTGCATTGTACAGGATGGCAGGGACATCGACGCGCAGCCAGTAGATAACCTCAGGATCAGGAAGATAAATTCAGGAGTAGGTACCTACATGATTCGGAGCCACCACATGCGTAGAATTTTTTTTGTAGGTTATTAAAAAAAATTGCTGTTCCATACATTTTGACCACGTAAATATCGCAACTTTCTATGAAACAGCGGTTTTTTTTTGATAACCTACCTAAAATTTCTACGCTAGAATAGTCTAAAATCCAGAATAATGTTCTGAATTACAGTTTGCGCATCGATGTCCCCATCCATCCTGTATACATAACCTGATAACATAACTGCACTTCATTCTAGATTTTTCTCATTAATTTATTGTCTATATTTATATCTCACAACAATACAACAAAATAGTTTTCAGACAATTTTAAAAGGCCCATTCAGGCATGCACTAAATGCGATTCATATGCAAAACTATGCGTTTGGACAACGCCAAAACGCCAATGTCTATATCTGGAGTTTTCACATACAACAATACGAGGACGACATTGAAAGTTTTTAGAACTGGCCACTTGTAAACGATAATTATAATAAAAAAATAAGTTCAAATTTTGAAAATGAGGAACTCTTTGCCATTCATTTGTCATTTGTTTGTTTACGATTTGGCGTCAAATTGAAAATTGTCTGTGTCACGGTCAGCATGAAATAACGCGAGAAAATTTTCACACAATCATTTTTTATGACTTTCGTTGTCATATAAGTCAACAAGAAAGTTATGATAAACTTCGATTGGCCTTTCACGATGAAGCCCCATCTCGTGCCACTGTTTACAACTGGTTTAATGAGTTCAAACGTGGTCGCACTAATCTCACCGATGATCTGCGTGAGGGACGGCCTTCTACGACGACGACTGAAGATAACATCAGTGCTTTGCGGCATATGATAAAAACTGACAAAAGAGTGACTTATCAGCAGATTCGGACAAGCTTAGGCATCGGTATGAGTCAAGTTCACAAAATCCATGAACATTTAGAGGTCAGGAAGCTTTGTGCCCGGTGGATACCTCATAATTTGACAGAGGCCCAAAAACTCCGTCGTGTTGATTGGTGTCGTGAAATGTTTCAAAGATTTAACGGAGGTGACTCAAATGCTGTGTTCGACATACTTACGGGTGACGAAAGCTGGATTTATTGTTATGATCATGAAACTGTCTGCTGTCTGGGTGTTTCCTTCCGAAGAGTTTCCAACTAAAGTGAAGAGAGGTCAAGGCATGTGAAAAAAGATGGAGGCCTCGTTCTTCGGAAGGACAGGTTATTACGCAACAATTGTTTTAGAGGATCGAAAAACAATTACTGCAGAGTGGTACACTAACAATTTTTTGCGATTTGTCTTGGAAAAAGTTTGGGAGAAAGGACCTCGCAGTAGGATCCTCCTTCACCACGCCAACGGCTCGTCGCACATCGCCAAGCAAACAATCGACTACTTGGCGACGTCAGACGTGGAATTACTGGGTCACCCGCCCTATGGGGCATAGGGCGGGTGACCCAGTAATTCCACGTCTCGCACCTTGCGATTTTTATTATTTCCAAAAAATAAAAGAAAAACTTCGAGGAAAATGTTTTATGGACGCCGAGGAAGTAGTGGCTGCGTTTCAAAATGCCGTCGAAGAGACCAAAGGCACAGTGCTTTTCTCAGTGGTTCCATATTATAGGATGCAGCGATGTATTGATGTAAATACACTATTTTGTAAGATATAATAAAACTAATAACTTGCTATTTTGTTCAGTTTTTGATTTTCTAAGAACTTTCAGTGTCACCCTCATATGTAAATGCTAATGTATTAATGATTCATTCAATCAATAATACATTATTATTGTTAGCCGGAACTACATGTTGTGAGATAAGCCCTGCCACATTTCATAACAGGTAATTAAGTACCTACTTATGAAAGATGTCTCGTGGATGTATATAAAGTAGTTCAAGTCCTTGAGTGGCAATTAATTGTGCTATTTATGTCTAGACCGACTAATTAGTCTCTTAGAAAAACAGTATGCTGTGATAAGGAATCAATATGGAATAGATTATGCGTAGCTAGCACACATAACTCTGTTTCTCCTTAGTCGATCAGTCTAATCAGCCGTGGTAATTACGTAACACCACGCGTAACACACTAACAGTAGAAATGGCTTTGATTTTGACAGTTCAACAACATTCATTGCATCAATGACGTTGTTAAACAGAAAAATGTTTCGAACATTTGAAGCAATGGGATAGCAATATCTTTCAAAATGATTGATACCTACTGTGTTACGCAATTAGAGTGCAGTTTAGAGAACAATGCTGAGCGATGGACGTTTAGTGTAAATAAATGTATCTATTTTCTTTCTTTATTTTTTTAACAAATCATTTGTCTCCCAATTCCAGAAGAATATGATTCCGTTTGTTTTTGGAACGAAGTTCCTGCGGTAGGAGTTGACTGGTAGAAATCGTCACGTAAGGCAAAAACGCTACGCCCCCTCCATGCGACTTTCTCTCTCTCTGTCTCTTCTTATTGTACATATACGAATGTGTGTGTTTGCGTGCGAGTGTCGTGTTATACGATAAAAAAAACATAACAACAGGAACGCAGTTCCATAGACGATTCGTATAGGGAACTGCGTTCCTGTTTTTTTTTATGTTAATTGATAGTAAAGAAGCGGAAGGCCTACCTGATGATAATTGCTCATTGCCTGCAGACAACTGCCATCCCTGAAACAACACTGAAAGCTGATTTCGGCTTGGCATCAGAAATAGTTATGATGCGGCGGCAGATCTTCCCTGGCTCCTTCGCAGAGTACAGTTCTTTCACAGTTATTTGCCTCTGATTTTGCATCACTGTCAATATCCCAGTGATCTTTATTCTCATTAAAATGAGATTGCTATTTGGTTGCTGTCACTTACAAGTCTGTCAAAATGCTAGTGATCTTTATTCTCATTACAATGAGGTTGCTGTTTGGTTGCTGCCACCTCAGACCAAATAAAAAACCAAGACAGAGCGCTGAGAACGATACATTGAAGCATGCCAAAACTACACCTCCGCTCTGTGCATACACCACGCCCACACCGACAATCTAAGTGCACACATGTTTACGAATCCGGCTTCACTTTACTGTTGACAGCCCTCTGTCTTGGTTTTTTATTTGGTCTGAGGCTGCCACTTACCAGTCTGTCGAGCTCGTCGAAGGAAGATAATATTATAATCATATTATTTCGATATCTATAAAATACATCAAGGGCTGATGTGACTGAATAAAACGAAGTTGTTGGCATCTAACCTGTGTGACAGATCACTGGGTAGTGATTCTTTTATGTAGACCGCTTGGCAGACTATTTGGGCTTCTGATGAATCAGTATCATAGGTTCTTTTTAATTATGGGTACATCTTATAATGTTTGGATCTATGTAAATTACCAAAATAAGCTGAGATTGCCTAAAGTGCAGGTCTACGGTCCCCCTTTCATCGAGAGGAGGCCTGTGTCCCAGCAGAACATTATAAGCTGATTATGCAGGTCTAACAGGAGCCTCCAGGAGTCTGACAGGAGGCCTCGGCTAACGTAAATTATACATGGTATCTACTACTATCTACACGGGAATCGTATCACGTGTTCACGTCCGGTGTTCTCCCAGGAACTAAGTTGCCTCGATGCGTGCTTTGGGTGCTTTCGACAGTGCTGTATTCCGCTATTATTGGCTATAAAAGGTCTGGGTGCTGGCTCCCAAAAAAAGATTTGGCAAATGTGCTGAAAGTTTGCAATATCTCCGGTTACATTGTTGCTATTTGGCACTTTTCTCCTTTCTCTATGAGTGATGAGCGCAATGGAATGCTAAAACTACTTTTAGTTCCTTTGTTATATCCCTGTTGCATGTCACTGTAAAATTGTATTGTGATGGTCGCTAGTTTGAAATTTCTTAGCGAGTCGAATTTGGATTGAAACTTTAGCGCCATTGTTCCTGTAAACCTGCTGTATATGTATTTTATGGCAATTTAATACAACCTTGATGATTGGCTAATCATTACATGATAAAGTTATCGTATAGCTTGTATCGACACAAGATAATACCTACATTAAATTAAGAAGGAAACGCGACGTATTCCACATTGGGCACCCGCTTAAATCTTACTACCTACGCGTCAGCTGTTTTTCCACGAGACATGACGAGGCCTTCGATATTGTAAGTTTATAATTACTTATAAGTAGTTTACATTATTTCTTATACAAATCCGGGTCGTTGCGCCCTACTATCAGTGTTATCACCACTCACGAACGTCGTAATCGTGTTGGTAAATGTTCTATTATAATCGATCACTATTTATTAGTGAAAAAAATTTACTAACAATATCCTTCAAAATGATTCAGATTGTGATTGAAATTGTGTTATGCAATTATGGTGCATTTTCTACTGATAGTGGACGGAGTAAAAACAATTACTCTGTGGGTAGACCACTCGAAAAAAATATAGGCTCAAGAGTATTGAGTATGTAAGTATAAATTTACTTCGTAAGTGGAATTCAAATACTTTCCAATAACGAGCACAGAATAAACTTCAGTCTGCGACAAGAAGAATGAATAATAAAATTGGAAGAACAATGAGGGTCCTGACCCCAGAACCTTACAACTAACTGAAAATGCTAAACAGTGAACGTAATACGTAATGTAGGTAGGTAGGTACATGTACTAACATACCTACGTCTGCTAACGGTCAATCACTTTTAGATACAAGTAGGTAGTGAAGTTCGTCAAATTACATTTTAAGAGCTAAAGTCGAGCCCTGAAAAATTTGAAAATTATAAACTCAAAAAAATTTGGGAATTGATTAGCTGCTCGTGATGAAAAGAAAAAGAAGTTGATGACGCTAACTATGATCCTAATAATGTTATACCTAAATGCGAAAGTAAGTTTGTTTGCTTTTTTGCTTTCCCGCTAAATCGGCTGAACAGATTTGGATGAAATTTGGCACATGGGTAAACTATGACCTGGAAAAGGACTTAAGCTACTTTTCATCATGGATCACAGACGAAGTCACAGCAACAGCTAGTGATGTTATAAAGCTACGAGAAACTGCTGTGCCGTAAAAATAGGAAAATTCTTGACGGTTCTTGATGGTCCTGACAGTAATACTTCTATAACTAAGTGAAAAATCCTTTTAATTTTGATAATAATTAGCTGCGCAGAAAGGCCGCAGCTGCTATGGTATTTTCTTTGACGTTTAACTGTAGTAAACTTTCGACGACCGAACGTAGCTTCAAGTCACACTACCCATCCGTTTTGGTAGCCTCGGCGTCCGTAAAATTACTAGTATTAGCATACGCCGTTCCTGGCCTCTGTTCACAGTAGGAACTGAAAAGTTGACCGGAAAAAATTTAGCCCCTTCCCTGGTTGAGCTCTGCTTGACCGATGCGGTGAATGCCAGGAAAATGGCTTACTCTGATACAAATCGGCCCGTGAACCCATCTGCCCAGAGACGCGGAAGAGCGGCTCTGCAGGTTGGTACGGAATAATCTTCCACCAATTCTGCTAAGCGTGCCCGCTTTCTGGCTGTGGATGAGTCGGAGTCGGACCACTGGCTTCAGGTGCTACCGTCATGCAACAAAGGCACGATGCTGGGTAACCATCAGCATCAATGACATCATCCGTCGTGCTCTTGTCACTGCCGGGGAGCCAGCTGCCCTAGAGCCCAATGGCTTGGCACGGGACGGTGGAAAGAGACCAGCGCGTAGCTTAACCTAATCGATCGACCTGTGCGGCTGTTATTATTTAGCCACGGGCCCCTCTGGTTTCGGATGCAACATGTATCGACAATTCGACACCCTTGCGCCATCCCATCTTCCTAGCACAGCGAGCTGTGCTGGGCAGCTGCTGCAAGTGCAGAAAAACCTCAAACGGCGCAAAATAATTATTACAATCTTATTGGAACTTATCTACTTGGTTGAAACTTTTTGGCCATGAGGTCCGATTGCCCACTTAGTTTTTCGAGAAATTGTCAAGCGGTTGGTCTACTCTTCACGTGACCAGAGGGCTGGCCAATTTTTTGGCCAAAGAATCAGCATTGCCATACAAGTTACAACGTGGCAATGATGCCAGCCTTTTGGGCACTTTTCCTGTTGACAGCGATGCGGACGAAATTTCTTGATGCCCTATGATTCTTTCTTGTCCCTTTTTGATATACTTGTAGTACTTACATATTATTATTATTTTAAGACTGTTAGCTTTTAAATTATGTCAATATTATATAATGTATTTGTAATGTAAATAAATGGGCTAAATAATAGGTAACAAACTGAACTTGAACCTTGAAAAATAGTAAAATAAGTAATTGAGCGCGGCTCTTGTCTACGAGTTGTGTACGACATGACACTAATTAGCATTGTATAAAATTGGTAATTGGCGAAACTACAGTGCGTTTAGTTTTTATTTACATTCTAACTTCAAAAGATTAATAAATCTCTAGGCTACAAAGTTAACTTGTTTTTATTTTTCTCAGTCAACCTTGAGAGACGTTATAAAAGGTCAGTCTTGAGAATTTAAAAAAAAAAAACTATGACTAAATTAATTAATGTAATTTGTTAAGAAAACTAAATGCGGAAGGGTCATGTAACTGGTTATTATCTAAGAATACTGATAAAATAAATATGTTGTTTCTTATTGTGAAGATAGAAAAAAAAACCGGCCAAGTACGTATCGGACCACGCACAATGAAGGGTTCCGTAGTTGGAATGAATTTATTCCAAGAACAAACTTAACATTGTAGTTGAAAAACATGTTCTCCCATACATTCCAACTGAAAATGTAAGTTTGTACGCACAATAATGAGAGATTTACCATGTTGTTTCAAGATCATAGACTTCTTATTAATTTTCCTGTAATCTACAGGTATAGAACTATTTTCTGTATTTTTTTCAAAGTTTAGGCTCAGTAGTTTCGGAGAAAAGGGGGGGGGGGGGGAATGGTAAATTTCCGTCTATTGTCTTAAATAACTTTAATACAATTTACTTTAAAATTATGAAATAAATATATTTGAGATCCTCACGGTAAGCCCTTTCATTTATTTATATTTATATTTCTTTCATTGATATGTCACACGGTACAGATTGCAAAACTTTTTTTTTTAATTGTATATTTACCCCTCAAAAATTACTCCCATTTTCAAAACTCATTTATTTACGTTACACGTCTGTGTTTGGGTCACAGAGATTCATAAGTGTACCAAATTTCAACTTAATCGGTCCATAAGATTCGGAGCAAATTGGCTGTGATAGACGGACAGACAGACAGACACACGAGTAATCCTATAAGGGTTCCGTTTTTTCCTCTTGAGGTACGGAACCCTAAAAACGTGTAAAAACTTCATAAGTATATTCTTCCTGTCACAAAATCTGAGCCAAGCAGCTAGCCGGTAGTAGGCAGTATGTGATATATTAGAATGAGTAAAAAATACTTTGTTACCATGTGTGTGCCCCCCAAATCTGCCCGCGTGTGCCTTCCTAAACTTAACAAATATTTAATTTACGGGATTAATTATAATAACATGCAAAGAGCAGTTGTGGCCCAGCCCAGTGAAAACGGCTACGGCTATGACTTACGAGTTGTAAGGCGTAGGTTCGCTCTACCCAGGCAGCCACTTCAAAACGCCGAAAGAAAATATCGTGATGAAAACGGCATGTTCTTGAACCAACTATCTATAATAGCTACCAACCCGCACTGGGCCCGCGTGGTGAATTAAGATTCACTCCCTCTTTTAAAGAGGTCTATGTCCCAGCAGTGGGAACACTAAAGATGCAAAAGAAAGTGTTGATATGTTTGTTTTCTCTTCAATCTGCTTTTATCAAAACCGTTTCGATAGTCAGGCGGTTTAGCCTCTTGACACCATGCAAAAAATAAACAGACGTCAGACATAATAATAATAACACCTACATAATAGACGATTTATTGCAGATCCACAAATAATAAGGCAAGTATATTTTGCGCTTTGTCAGTCAATTTTGACTTACTGTATTACTTTATGGGGTGGGGCGAGTAAAACTTTGTTGCCCATTGAAAAAGCTCAAAGAGCTATTCTCAAAGTGGCTACTTGCCGCCCTTTTCTTTTCCCCACTAACATCCTGTATAAAGCTTGTAAAGTACTTACAGTTCGACAGTTATTATTTATAATGAGCACTTTACCTCCTAAAACAACACGCAGCGCTTCCATACAGCACTGAATTTACAAAAAGGAGACAGAAAGAAATAGTTTGCCCTCAAAAAAGCACAATGTGTTTTAGCCTACAAACACATGAGTAGATAAACGGTTATCTACTCATGTGCTACAAATTACTTTTCTATCCATGTGGTGGTTTTCCAGGTATACACCCATGCAAATCCAGGCAAGATTTTTTTATCTGTCAAAGGACGCATTCAAGCACATCTGAGTCTGACACGTCATAAAAATTACCTATGTCCTCTCACATAGAGACAAAATGTAAGCAAGAAGAGACAAAGCAAAACTATTCTATTTCTATAATTATTTAGATCGCGTGTATGCTATAAAAATAATCTGTTTTCATTGATAGACATAATATCTCCCGAGCCTCGTGTTTTCCGGCACACGTGTTATTTTGCACTAAGTAGCTACTGATGATGCGTAATTATCAGACATAATAGGCTGGACATTATAATTCTAACATTAGGTATAATTCTATCGCTGTAAATATTTTTTTTTTATTCTCAAAAATTTGTTAAACATGCCAAAGCACTTAGAATTTGCGTATTTACGTTAGGAAAGCTTAGACGTAAAAAAAGTACCAGTTACGTCGATGTTTCTCCAAATGAGCGATATGTTGCAATACCTATGGATATCGAATGTAATACTATTCTATAATTACTCATCTCTCAGTGTGCTTATGTGTGAAATTAATTTGTTGTCAACCTCACTTCTACAGCCTCGTTGGTCTCATAGGTGCGCTACTGCTGAACGTAAGGTCCAGTTTGATTTTCAGATTGAGCTAAAATGAGGGTGTACCATAGGTGCTGTTTTCCCCGAAGGCAGCTAAACTTTCGAAGAAAACAGGCTTGAAGTTATGTTTACGACTACGTCAGTTTTAGCATTTTTAATGATAAGGTGGAATCCTACATCATCGTTAAACGTTACATTATCATTGGTTATATATCGTCAATGGAAAATCTATATTTATCGGCGGGATGTCAGTCAGTCATTAAATAGGTATAATCTCATTAGATAAATAATATGATTAAAATAGGTAGGTAGGTAATATAGGTAAGTACATTATCTTTCAAAAACAAAAATTATAATCAGAAAATATCAACATATACAAAAAACATAGTTTACTTAATAACTTATTATGAAAAATGGTTGTGTTCAGCTGTTGACCTTGACTACACTTCAATAAAAAGTTTAATTTTATTATTTTTATGGGAATTTTTAGGTCCTCTAACGCCTCTATTGCTGGAATACAGGTACTTCCACTATTCACTTTTACCTTAAACTTGGATAAAAAAAACAATTTGAATTCTGTAAACGTAAAAAGAGTCTAAGTGGCACCGGAACTTAACTGAAAAGTTGTGTGGAAATCGGTTCTCATTGGTATGGGCATGTGATACTGAGGAATGAGGAAAATGTCATGAGGAAAGTTTGTAGTATGAATGTCGATGGCTTTATGAGTAGAGGAAGACCAAAGAAACGATGGATGGACTGTATTTATTGTCAATGATGATATGGTTAATAAGGGGGTGACTACCGAGATGACGATTAATAGAGAAGTATGGAAGAAAAAGGCATGTTGCGCCGACCCCTAATAAATTATTATGAAGGCCTGACAGGAGAATGATGAAACGTAAAAGTTACCTAATCATTAAATGTCGATCGATGGCTCGAAATCCTTAATATTTGCACATTTTGCACCTTTCAATCACAGTGAATCAATTTGGTTGAACCGTCGCTCGGCGTCGTCCGTCCAGTAAGTATGTCTTATTTTACTATCGCTCGTATTTCGCTATTCGAATACCAAATTCCTGTTGATTTAAACTTACCTGTTTGTTCGTTATTTGTAAAATATGATTATTACCTTTCAGTAAAGCTATAAATCTCAAGTCTATAATATTTTGTTGTACAATTATCATGTCACTCAGGCTGGCTGGACAAATCTTCAAAATAACTCGCAATTAACTAGGTCAATAGGGCATTTTATGTGACGGCTAAACACCCTTATATCAGAATTTGTGACGCAACAGAATCTTAGATAATCGATCTAAAACGTGTCCAGCCATCTTGATAAACCACTTTTCGCTGGTCTCTCAATCTCGGTAACGGAAGTGATTTTGACGACATTTTGCTTATCAACGGGCGTCACATAAATTTGTGACAGGCATCGAGCTAAAAGTTTTGTGATACGTACAGCGGTTTAGTGGAAAAATGCAAACATCTGTGTCCAGCCATCTTGATTTTACGTATAAAACTTTTGGCTGGCACTTCCGAATTTCAATAACGGGAGCGTTTTCGAATATGGTTCCTTTACTAACATTTAGTGACGCAATTTGTGACAGTAATAACGTTTGATTTATGGCGTCACATGTAAGGGTTTACGAGAAATCAATAAAAACTTAATGTCCAGCCAACCTGAGCTCAAGCTGGCTGGACACATGTATCTCCGCTGCGTGATGATCTACGGCCTTCGAAATATGTTCAAATTTTTGTGACGGGGACGATAATGATTTACTGAATTTGTGACGGAGAAACTTTGAGTAGTTTCAAAGATATTGATCATTTAAATCTTCCCATACAAACACTGCAGTAGGGTTACCAATAATGTAGGTTTTATGTAGGACTAAGTATGTTTTAAGGTGTTTTCTTTAATGGATGAAAATCCGTGTTTTGGTGATATTAATACGAACAACTGTAGGTATTTAAGGAGGAAGCGCTAAAGTAGCCCGCGAAATTCAAATTTTCTTACGTTTTTTGCAATTTGCTGGTCAGTATTAAGTGGTACGTTGATTAAAATATGATTCGCGGTCGTAACAAATATGTATTTACAGAATCATAATCATTACAATCAGTAATACAACTTGTTAACTTAGTATAATCCCCAAATGTGAAGATTTCATGAAATAGTCATTCTTGCGGATTACTTGGTCTTAGAGAGTTGTGTTGATGAATGATAGATTATAATTCTGTAAATACATTTTGTTACGGCCGCGAATCGTATTTTAATCATCGTACAACTTAATACTGACCAGCAAATTGCAAAAAACGTGAGAAAATTTGAATTTCGCGGGCTACTTTAGCGCTTCCTCCTTAAATCGATAGAAGACAAAAGTGTAGAAGTGAGGAAGGGGGGGAGGGGTAATTTTTTGATGTTATTGCTTATTTACATGCAGATACCTACTCTTTTTAGTAGGTAGGTATTGGTGTTTTTCATGGTAAGTACATAGGTAGATATTGTGTCAGGATAACTAATGCTCCAAGGTATTTAAATGAAAAAATAATGTTTGCTGTAAATAAAATCACATTTATTGATTTGTACTTTTTATTGAGCGTTTCAAATGACGACAATCAACTCCATTTGCGCTTCAGTAACCCCCGCCTTGTACCACAACGTTGTTTTTACCGCCGCCCTAAGTGTTTGAAGCGCAAATGAAGTCGGTGGTCGTCATTTTAATCAAATATATAAACGGTGACAGCGAGCGCGATACGGTCTGCACAATTTTATTTTTAGTAATTTTGTCTATGGGAGTATCGCTGTCATTCTATTTTCTTTAGTAGAGTAATTGGCTGTGGTATTTTTATGCCAAAAAACCAATAAGAATCCACGATTCTAATAAGTTATCTGTAGTTGAAATTAAATAAATGGCCGCATCGATGTATCGTTCATAAACATCGATGTTGAAACTGGTAACATCGATGAAACATTGTTCTTAAGAACGATGTTTTCTCAGCGCCATCTATGAAAATCAAATACAAAGCAGGCGTGGCTGCTACCGGCCGATTAGTCGATTAAAAAAAATCCTTTATTTATGTAAAAATGATGGTCACCTCACAATATTAATGGATGTTTGTATGGGAAAACTTAAATGATCAATATCTTTGAAACTACTCAAAGTTTCTCCGTCACAAATTCAGTAAATCATTATCGTCCCCGTCACAAAAATTTGAACATATTTCGAAGGCCGTAGATCATCACGCAGCGGAGATACATGTGTCCAGCCAGCTTGAGCTCAGGTTGGCTGGACATTAAGTTTTTATTGATTTCTCGTAAACCCTTACATGTGACGCCATAAATCAAACGTTATTACTGTCACAAATTGCGTCACTAAATGTTAGTAAAGGAACCATATTCGAAAACGCTCCCGTTATTGAGATTCGGAAGTGCCAGCCAAAAGTTTTATACGTAAAATCAAGATGGCTGGACACAGATTTTTGCATTTTTCTACTAAACCGCTGTACGTATCACAAAACTTTTAGCTCGATGCCTGTCACAAATTTATGTGACGCCCGTTGATAAGCAAAATGTCGTCAAAATCACTTCCGTTACCGAGATTGAGAGACCAGCGAAAAGTGGTTTTTCAAGATGGCTGGACACGTTTTCGATCGATTATCTAAGATTCTGTTGCGTCACAAATTCTGAAATAAGGGTGTTTAGCCGTCACATAAAATGCCCTATTAACCTAGTTAAATGCGAGTTATTTTGAAGATTTGTCCAGCCAGCCTGAGTGACATCAATTATCATGCATCGGAGTGCGCATAATATTGTGTTCAGTTCACACCAAGGCCAGGCCGATGACTTATTTTTGGACGTAGCTGTTAACGAATCATGACGGTCTGTGACCGTATAATTTTGATCTTACATGACTACTCGTATCACGGCTTAAATTATTACATACAGGGTTTATTTTAATTGGTAATTTGTAATGCCGCTGGACGGATATCTCGTTACTTGGTATATTGTTTTGGTTTTGCTGGAAAGCCTCTGGTCTGGTGCAGTCAATTAAACCAGTTTTTTTTTTTTTTGTAAAGAATATAAGAGGTTCACACTTCCCACGCTAAGCTTTTGAGTATTATACCACTAACTACGTATGGACTGCTTAGGTCTGAAATAAAGATTTTTTTTTTTTTAATTTTTTTTTTTATTATAGGCAGGCACACTGTGTCAGTATTTATTAACCCAAAAATTTACAGTTATATCCCTATAGAGGAACATCAGCTAGGTGGAATCTCGCTTTTTATTTTAGATCGTAAAGACAATGTAGTTGCGAAAAAGTACAAATGTTAAGCTGCAATAAAATGCAGCTAATGATCTATTGAAGGACATTTATTATGTAATGAAGATGCAGAGTTGAACGACTTTTAGTAGTAGCACACAAACATTGTTACCGGTCTACCTACATAATAAACATTAAAGGAGATGTTTCAAAATGGGCCAGGTCTATGTACAGTAACTCAAAAAAAAGAGAAAAACCCATAGAATTCAGGAAAAATACAGATAATTCAATTAAATGTATACTGTTCTGGTAGTGAATTGATACTTATCAATTATTTTTATCGACTTTCAACATGGCGTCTCACCGATTTAGTTACTCTGTGCTTAAAAACAAGGACAATTAACCATTGATCATAGAAATAGAACTGTTAGCTGTCACAAAAGTCACTTTCGTCTTGTCGTCGATCGTGATTGTGTTCGTTTTGTTTTGAGTTTCTGGAGTTCTTTTTAACAACCTCGCTTTCGTTTTTTGGATTTAATACCGTTTCTTTCCCATCTGTTTACCTAGCTTTCGTTTTTGGACTGTTACCCGGCTTATGTTGTAAGGACTTCGACTTTCTTGTGTGGTTTCCTCCACAGAAATAAACATGTCAAACGTCATTAATCAATCAAAATGACAGTTTACCGCCATGACGGGTTTTTGTTGTGTGTTGCAATTTCAAGTGTAATTTCTTGTGTTTACCAACAAAACAAGCCATTTTAAAGTAATTGGACAGTTGAGAACTGTTTTAAATGAATTTTCCTATTTTTTTGTATAGTGTACAAGGACCTGGCCCAGGCTCCATACATTTTGAAACATCTCCTTTATACTAGTGTGTTTTCACATGGTACTCGTATCTTAGTAGAAATATTTACTTGTGTTTCTACAGTCGTAGGATTATCTCAGCTGACATTATGCTCCTATATGCATAAATCGGTGTCAACGGAAAAAGCCAAGCCAGTTCAAAGCGGGAAAGGCACGCCGTTGAGCTGCCAGTGGGTTCCTAACCTATGCCAACGCATCGGTTGGCGCGAGCAGCGCATGCGACGGAGGAGTCGCGTCAAACACCGCACCGATGCGTGCGCGCACGCTGTTGTTGGAGACACACTATTTATGTAACGCAAGCGCCTTATATTTAAAGCTGAGTGCACTTCCGGAATGCGTTAATATAATGACAGTAATTTGGATGGCATCGTCCCAACTCTAGAGACGGGAGAATAGTTTTAATGGATGTGGGAGAATCCTGGCCGCTACAGTGATGTCTTGATTAGCTTGGGAAATGCCCAAAAACTTCCACCACTCTGAATTACAGCACCCTAAATTGCATAATAAGTTTGAAAAAAACGTATGCTCAACAACAACGTCAATGACGCAATGGATGTTGTTTGACTGTTAAAATTAAAAGCCATTGCTACTGATAGTGTGTTGAGCAATTACCGCACTGGTCAAAGCTAACCTAACCGCTGGTTACCTAAGGACCTAGGGTCCTTCTCGTTATTAAGCTATCAAAACAGAGACAGCAAACTTAATATATCGGGGCGGTATCTAATCGTAATCGTAAAAATGTTGACAGCCTTATTTGAGTGTTCACGGTAGCTAACTAATGTACTTATGTGTACTTACAAATAAAATCATGAAATAATTGCTAAGTATACTTAATAATAATAACCGCACAGGTCGATCGGTCGTTAAGCTACGCTTGCAACATCAGAAAGCACGCATATCGAAAACTAAGTAATTTATAAATAATCCAATTTCTTTTAAATGAAATGGCGGTTGAAACCGCGTAGCACACCTAGTAAACCCATACTCATAGACCTCGCAATTACCATGACGAATGCGAAGACCACAGAATGCAATCTGTTGTGGCCTTTCATAGCATCATCATCATCACCTCACCTTTCTTAGTGCGCATAGTATAGTAGCGACGGCAGCCGTCGACACTCGTTGACGGCTGCAGTCGTCTCTGCCGTTGAAGGTTGAAGCGTGTCGCTCGTGTGCTTATAGGCGGACCACACAACGGGACACGCAACAGGTCGCGGGAAACGGAGCGAAATTCCCCGCAGAACGCGTTTTTATTAACTTTGTATGTTGTCATGTAAAAAATCACACGCGGCGCGGGGGGCGCGTTATCAGCAGGGATAAAATTAAACCCATCGCACTATCGATCAGTAGCAATGGGTTTCATTTTTACAGTTGAACAACATTCATTGCATTATATTTACGTTGTTGAGCAGACCCATTTTTCGAACATATTATTATGACATGAAGCAATGGATTAGCAATATCGTTCAAAATTATTCAGATCGAGATTGACAGTGTGTTACTCAATAAGGTTGCTGCTCCCCGTCGCGTGACGCGTTGTAATGTGTGATCCGCCTTGCACTGGTTGAACTGTTGAATCGGTACACATCGAATCAGAAAACGAGCGAATAGTCGAATAGGTGCAGTTATATTTACCGTGTCAGTTTATAATATGTTTGAATTTTAAGATGGCTTGCCAACAAATTCATTCGTTATTTTTTTTTTCAGTAGGTACGTACCTACCTAGTTTATTGCACACAAACGGGTGTTGTGACGAGTTTTGTTTTGACGTTACTTACAAAAGTAAATTGTTATGTCCTTGTGGCCCGGTTAGGTCAAGTTCAAGGTCAAGGCCTGTGACAAGCTTATGTACTTATCTGATTTATGTTTACTTAAGATTATACACAGATACGGAGTTGCGTACTAACCTACAGTTTTATTTACATCCGTAAGACCAGCTTGCCGTAGCGTGATGCTATTTGTATTTGCATACAGGCAAACGCAGATATAAATAAAAGGGTGAAGTGTAATTTTTCATAGATTACCCCAACTTAGGATACTGAGTTATGAATTACTGATTTTAAGATATCGATAACGTGGAGCGCGATACAAAATCTGGAGGCAACGGCCATTATAGGTACTTACACAGAAAAAAAAATGTCCGCAAAATGTAACCATGAATTCAGCATATGATTCTATAGTAGGTCTAGGTAGGCAGTAAATGTTTAGTCGGTTATTTAAAAAAAGTTATTCCCATTGATATATCATTTTCTCATTTATTTAATATATCAATGGTTAATAGTCCATGCTGTCATTCGTGGATCTTTGACAGTCGTTACGGGTAGTCAGCAGCCCGAAAGTCTGACAACCAGTCTTACCAAGGGGTATCGTATTACCCAGTAACTGGGTTGTGGAGGTCAGATAGGCAGTCGCTCCATGTAAAATACTGGTATTCAGCTGCATCCGGTTAGACTGGAAGCCGACCCCAACATAGTTGGGAAAAGGCTAGGCAGATGATGAATAGTCCATACATTGTGATGCACTTTTATAAATGAAACAGCAGTTTTTTTTATTTTTTTATAACCGTTTAAGTATAGTATTCTACGCTAGTCTAGAATCGTATTTTGAATTCATGGTTACTTCGTATAAAGATGGGTGTTAAAAATAAAGATGTGTTTCTATTTCTTGTATTGCAACTCTTAAGGTGTTAACACATTTAATGCCCCCGTAAAGCTTAATTGTAACGTATAAAACTACAAAATAGCATTCAAACAAATCGTCAATACCCGCCGAGACTCATTGAGAGAGAACTGGGGGTCTACTCCCTAACTCCGTCCGTCCGTCCGTCGGCTCGTCCGACAGTAGCCCGATACGACGGTGTGAACCCTACTCCCTAACGATTTCGGACTCATCAGTTTCAAACGGAATCATAGACAATATTCGTGAACGAACGACGCATGGCGATACAGTTGCACTATTTTACCGGTCGATTACCGGTTTACTTATTTTGTAGTTTTCTAGCTTATTAAACAAAAATTAATACATTTGTCGTTAGAAAATGACCACATTTAAAAAATATACCTTTTATTATGTCTATAAATATAGAATTGAATTATTTTTGCCATTTTTGTCTGGAAACTGGCATCATCCTGTTATACCTTTGCCTGTCTACTTTTTTGAAGGAAATTTTATAATGAAATGTCAAAGGCCGCATTCCGAATTTAGTTTGTCTCATCGTCTCACATGCGTTCCGATTTAGTTATTACGATTATGACAGCTAAGAACTGTCAACAGTCCGAAATGCTCGTGAACGCGCTCACAGTGATACTCAATGTCAAAACGATTTTATTACAGTATTTCTTTGTATAAACACCACATTTCTTCTTCAGTTCTTCTTCTTTAGTTAGGTGGCGACTGTCAGCCAGAAGAAAAAAAAAATACCTCTACATTTAAAAATAATTTTGACACAACTAAATCGAATTTGACAATCGCGACACCACGTGGAAAATATTTTATTTTGTTTTTAGAAGATATTTAATTTTTATATGGAATTTTTCTCTTTTTGTATGGAAAATATGAAAAATTATTACCTACGTGTTGAGTTTTAGGGGTTTACGGGTTTTATAAAGGAGGTCGAAATTTTCATTATTTTTACGATAGGACACACCGTTTTCGAGATATAAGCAAAAGAAAAGAAAAAAGATACAGTACTGTTTTTGTTGGTGTGCCAACTAATTTTATTCCACACCTTTTTAGTCGCGATTAAAAATAGTCAGATTTAATTAGAAAATCTGATCGTTATCGCGCACGCTAATTCTGTACGGGTTTAGGCACGCTCAAATTCCTGTAAAGCTTCTTTAATATTTAAAAAAGCAGTCATACTTAGTTTGAATTCTTTTAAATTGGTAACTTTCGTCGACAGCACGAGAACTATTTTGATGTCGTATCAACTGACATAAATATCCGTCAAAACCAGTGTCAACTTTAATTGTTCGGACGGGCTAAAACACATCGGGAGTAGGAACAACTATCAAATCGCGTTGTCATTCATTCTTCGCTCGGGCCCCGAACGAATCATCCGTCCGTAGGGCATAGGGAGTAGGAAACGCCCGTAACGAAGGCCGAAACGACGGACTTCGTGCTTAGGGAGTAGACCCCCTGAGCCGTTAATTTCTTTGACATCGAGCCAATAAATCTGTTTGATTGAAGCAGTGTTGATGCCTGATGTGGAGCATCAGAGAACTGGTGCTTGTTATCAGACAGAAGGACGCTGTTGACCCTTAGACATACAGGCGGTCCTGTCTTGACTCTTGAATTGTGGTGTCTGTAGCTATTTCTGTGACAGCTTTGAACTCTGCCTGCCTGCGTTCTATCATCAATGATCATAATACCATAAGCAGCCTATGATGTTCCCACTGCTGAGACACACCGTAATCTAGTCTTGAGAGCAGTGGTGAGGAAATTACTTACACAAAGTAAAGTGCCTGCCTGGGTTCGAATCCACGACTTACAACTCTTAAGCCGGGGCCCTTACCCCTGGGCCACCACTGCTCACTATTTTAATATAGACTACTAGCTGCGCCCCGCGGTTTCACCCGCATAAGTTTCGATCCCGTGGGAATATCGGGATAAAAATATAGCCTATATGTTAATCCAGGGAGTCAGCTACCTCCATACAAAATTTTTCCAGCCGTTTGAGCGTGAAGAAGTAACAAACATATAAACACACACACACACACACACACACTCACAAACTTTCGCCTTTATAATATTAGTGTGATTGTAGACTTCAATCTGTAAGATTATGTTATTTTAGCAGACGTTAAATGGACAGTACAAAATGAAAGGGAGACCTTTATTTACCGGTATACCACGTGGGGGGGATTAGATGACGTACGTACGTACCCACTCTGAGACAATAATTTATAGTGAGGGACTCTTAAGACTGACAGATCCTCATTTATCTGTACCTACTTACAAAAGGTGTTGTACTGTATTGTTGCTCATTACAGAGGACAAGGGACAAACGTTATCGGCCGCATAAATTATTGGCTCAACGCCCTCTATATACCTAGTGATAAGTAGAAAGCTATGCTTGATATTTGGTTCTTTGATAACCCTGCAAGTGTCGACGTGTCGACCTAGCTAGTACTCACTCCTGTGGACAAGACTTGTACTGCTTTTATCTTGTGTATCTTGAAATAGGACAAAAACGATTGCCCGTTTTTAACCGACTTCGAAAAAGGAGGAGGTTATATGTTCGACTTTATGTACCTACCTTTTTTTTTTAGGATGGGAAATATTCAAATGACCCCTCCCGCTCTGGGTGGAGCGGAAGGGAGTGTCAGACTCTTACTGACTAAAACCCATCCATCCTTAACCCTTTATGTTCCGGGGTAGCGGTAACCCTTTCGGACAATCCCGCTGCCCCGGCAGGCTTCGGCCCTAACGGGCCCCTCCTTTGATGCTGACATCTCTTTGAGGCGCGCGTGGAACACATACGCGCCGTCCAGCACGGGCCAGGTCCTGATCGGACGGCGAGCTACCCATTACTCGCCGTCCGCAGATCCCGTCATGCGGATCCCGACGCCCGGGGCGTCTCCCGCGGCGGCTGGGACGGGCGGCTCTCTCGGCTCTCTCCCTTGCCCGCCTCTCATCCCGCCACCTCCTTCGCTAGCATGACTGCTTCGCAGAAGGAGGGCCAGGCCGGAGAACCAGGGCCGGGCGCGAGAGGTCGCCGCTGCTGCCGATCGCCTCTACGAGGACACGGCGGTGCTCCGCCCAAGCGGGGCAGACCTCCACCGTATGCTCCACCGTGTCCTCTGGGCGATCCTCGCAGTGGTGACACCCGGGCGTTTCCTCCCGCCTGATGATGTGCAGGAACCTCCCGAAACATCCGTGTCCGGTGAGGACCTGCGTCAGGCGGTAGGTGAGGACGCCGTGACGCCTCTCTAGCCACTCCTCAAAGAGGGGACTTACCGCCGCTATCGTGGCGTGCCCTTTATGTACCTACTTATGCTTTTTTGTTTGTTTGAAAGGATATACTCTCAAGGTGGTCCCATTTTCATCAAGTTGGAATCAGATGAGAGGATCCCATGGAAATCGAACGAAACCCTCAAAGGTAATGGCCCATTTAGTGTGAAAAATATACCCACGGCGTGCAGAAATAAAATATGGCGGAATCAAAGACAAATGATTATACTTTTCAATGATAAGTGGCGCATTGCTGTGGCTCATGGGGATCATGAAAGAATAATAATAAAAAAATGTAATCTACCTAGTATGAAAACTTAACTTATAACTTGTGGTTTTAGGGAGGAGAAAATAAAATGAACGAATTATTTTTTTCTTTTTACATAAAATGAAAAGTGGGTTATGCTTGCATTATTTACCACCATTTTCGTTTTTGTACAAAACCATTTTTGAACCGGGTCGGATTATGGGCCATGACCTTTTTATAGGCAAACCTATAGCAATTTGGGTATTTTTTGGTAAAGTGGAGCTGATGATGAAGACCACAGATGGCCATCGGAACTACTCAATGATAAATATTTCACGGGTTGCGATTCGATTTCTTTAATGGTTGCTAAGCAATTTATGCTCGTCACAATGCGTATGGTGGTGGTGGTTCTCCTTGTAAGAACCAGGAGAACTTCTCATCAATTAACGTCCCAGCATCAGGAAAAGCAATATTTTGTAAAAGGTGATGAGCAGTTGATATTAGGCTATTGTAACTTAGATAAATTACAAACCCTCCTACTAAAAAGTGAAAAATAAATAATTTTTACAAAAAAAAAACAGTTGACTTCCAAAAAAAAACACTACAAAGTGATAAATAACTTTAATTTCGGAAGTCGGTGTCAGTAAACGAAAATGCAGAACCAACGACACCGACTTCCGAAATTAAAGTTATTAGTACCTAGTGTTTTCTTTTTGTAAAAAAGTTTTTTTATTTCATCATTTCTTCGTTTTTGTTTCCACAAGCATAATCATAATTAGCCTAGGTATATTGTTCCCACTGCTGGGACACATGCCTCCTCTCTTAGAGAGTGGGCTGTATTTTTGGTTCTAGAACATGCCATGTTTTCCTTCACTTTTTGAGAGCAGTGGTGATGAGGACCGATACCACTGGGCCGCCACTGTTACCTATTTATATGAACTTAAAACAAATAAATACGACATTTAATGAATGCTAAAACGCGCTGTTGATTTTTTAACTTTCGATGCAATTTTTTTTTTAATTCGAGTTTTGTATCCGACCACGCGCTTTTCTTAGGCATTAATTCAGGTGTCGTCTAAGCATCTATATTATTGAAAACAGCTCCCTAATTTCATAACACACTATCACTCTCTTTCAATATATCTCATCCATGAGGCAGTTCATATGTTCGAGAAATGTGTCTGCTCAACAGCGAAATATCGCAATGAATATTGTTGAACTTTCAAAATGAAAGCCACTACTGTTAGTGTGTTACGCAAATACCCCGCTGGCATGAGACTAGAATAAATGCTACCTTTCGACAGTGAAGTCATTGGCTTATCTACAGTAACAATCAGTGGTTAAATAATTCCGATCCAGCCTGTCCCTTGCTGCCCTCTCCTAGCGACGGTCGACGTGGCGACGCCCCACAAGGGGTACTCTTAACGCGTAGTCGCTTAATTTATAAGTTTTTTAAGCCCTGGCTGGAGGCCTTAATTTATTGAGGCATCCACAGGCAAACCCGGTTAGGCAGACGACAACCTCATAGATTGAACTGCGAGATGCCATAAAAAAAAAATAGGGTGTGGCTTTTACTTGAATACGTTTACGTAACGGGGTTGATCCGCTCGGCCACATTCATTCTTTTACATTCCCGGCACTGCTTGACTCGGTCATAATGGTGTTTTATTGGTACCATTCGATTGCTTTTGAGAAGCCCTTTCCAACCGTATACGATGTCTGTATTTGGATTTGGCTTTTGACGTGTATAGGCCAACATTATATGTTACGTATGTTGTCACTATGGAAGCAACTGTCAACTGTCACTAATGAGACACATTTATTACTTTTTCTATTGTTATCGAACTTGATAAGCTTGCCTAACGGACTAGGGAGTACTTACTTTGATCAAAATTGATAATCGGAAGAAAAAGTATTGACAAGCGGAAAATTACGGAAAACAACAAATAAATTTAAATTTAATTCCTATCATGAATGATTCATATGCATTTAATTATTTAGTTGTCTGGTGGGAAATTAATTGTCGTTATTAAAACGTCAATCGTGGGCTGGTGACGTTAATTTTTCATTTGCATGCCAATTACGTGCCGATTGTACAATCGGCACGTAATTATTTTACTACTAATTATTTTATGTAATACTGTCCGTAGCCGTTGGAATGTTATTACCATTTATTTTACGTTAATTTATTGATCGATTTTAGTCCCACTGCGGCGATTTTTTTCGCGCACTGGATTTTAAACGCTCCGCTGAGCACCGAGAGTTGAACATACAACAGTGTTTTTTTGATGCGCTGAAATGCGCTCTATTGAATTCTCAATGCTCGGCTCAACACCGAGAGTTAAAAATCCTGTGCGCGATAAAATCCCGCCGCGATATTTTTACGTCCGTGTGAACCTGGCTTAGTTAGACTAGCTGCGCCCCGCGGTTTGACGCGCATAAATATCGATTCCGTGGGAATATGAATGCAGATCTCCTCAATAAACTTGACCGTCTTCTCAATAACTGCATTCGATTCGTTTTCAATCTTTGTAAGTATGACCATGTATCCGAGCATCGCCTGCTTTTAAAATGGTTACCCATTCGCCAGCGCAGAGAGTTGAGGGCTCTGTCTACGTTGTTCTCTCTTCTCGACTAAGCCACAGCTCCTTCTTACTTGACTTCCCAAATTCAATATTTATGCTCTGCCCATGCTAAAAACCTTCGTTCCACTAACAATCGTCTTCTACGATGTCCTTCTCACCGTTCTGGCTTCATTCATTCTTCTTTCTTTGTCCAGGTGGTCTTTCTTTGGAATGCGCTCCCTCTGAACATCAGGACGGCAACCAGTCGGTTATCTTTTAAAGTAAAGGCACGTGAACATATCCGTCAAAAGTTGGCCGTAGCATCTCAGCGCTGATTTGCTGGATTCGTTTTCTCCTCTACCGATATTTCTTTCTTTTTTTTTTTTTCCTCGCAGTTCGTTTTATTTATATGTATGTATGTATTAATATTTATTCTTGTATTTTATAGTAATTTCCTAGCTATTTATCACGTATGTTGCACCTGCCATGTTTTGTCTCTGCATCACCCTAAGGTTGACTGGTAGAAAATGCCTCAGGCATTAAGTCCGCCTTTGTACAGTATTTCTTTTACTTGTGCATAAAGTTTTAATAAATAAATAAATATGAGGATAAAAAGTAGCCTATATGTTAATCCAGGGTGTCAGCTACCTCCTATAAAATTTTATCAAAATTGGTCCAGCCGTTTGAGCGTGAAGAAGTAATAAAATAAAAACACACACACACTCACAAACTTTCGCCATTATAATATTAGTGTGATATACCGACCGTTGGGGTTGACGTGTTTTTGAGTGGAGATCGTGAATCGGCAATCGTAAGGAAGGACGCCCTCAAGCTACGTGGAGCGACGATCTTCGCAAGGTGGTTGGTAGCAGTTGGTGAGAGTTGCCGAGAATCGAGCTGAATGGCGTGCAATTGGAAAGGCCTGTCCAGCTAGGCTGATGCTATATCCTACACTTTTTAAAAATCTGAAGGCCAATCAAATCTAGTCGCAGTCTCATCTCAGCGACAAACAAATGTCAAAAACTTGTCAAAATGTACTGAAATTTGAGGTATTTTTGATAGATTGAGACTGAGATCAGACTGTGAACGTTCTTAAAATTACCAGAATTGCCCCTCTGTTATTTCAGCGTACAGGCGTATCTTCGGCCTACTTCATAAGCGGCCATGATGCTTTCTGAAGCATGGCCGCTACTGAAAACTTTTCAGTAGGAATTACTTTTTAAATGTTGCCCTAGTACCTATCTTCTTCTTAGCGTGTCGACCTATTATAATATATATTCACTAGGTACCTACTTACCTAAGTTTTATTAAAAATATAGCTACCTTCATACTGTTATAGAGCTAAATAGATATTAAATGAGCAAAAAGCTATTTAACCATGGGTACCAGGGTTAAAAAACTTTCTCGAAATCATATGACAAAATTCAAGCAGCCTCACCTATAAGCCGCATGACAGGTAGATGTTTCCAAAGCCAATGTAGAAGCGCAGAGCATGTAACCTTTTTGTAGAAGTATTATAGTAGATACTATAGTGTAATAGGAGCGTCTGTCCGTCTGTCTTATTTCCGCAGGTCAACTCGCGTTATTGAGTTCCCGGCAGATTAGTATATATGCACTCGTAATCTTGATAAATTGCTTAGATAGAACGTAACTATACCTTTACTTTACGTAAGAAACAAACGTCTTGTTTTCTTTTCACAGACTAATTTGTTATTTATAAAACATCGTCTAAGAATTAATAATTATAATTAATAGTGGTAGTACCACTGCTCATATATAGTGAGGCAGAGAGGAAATTGAAGACACCGCTAGTAAAATAAAGGTCAAAACTCTTCTTTCTTATAATATACATGTCAAAATTTGTCTATTATTTAAACAAATCAAGAAATAGGTAAATACATTAGCTGTAATTTAACCTTGGCCAATACTTACCTACTTAGAAACAGCACCCTAATTGCTTACCTAACACAGTACCTATCAATCTCAATCTGAATCATTTTAAATTATATTGCTAATCCATTTTGTCTGCATAACAACGTAAATAACGCAATGAATGTTGTTGAACTGTCAAAATAAAGCCATTGCTACTGATAGTGTGTTACGTAATTACCCCGCAGTTTTTTTGCAGTAGGTAGGTACTTACCTAAATGTGTTTGGTCCCCGAGATTAGTTAGATAATAGCAACCGTAAAAATGAATTTGAATTCAAATAATAAGTCGAAATAGAAGTCAAGTAATAGTCATCAAGGCCCCCTACAAGAACTGTGTTTAACTACGATTCAAACAGGTTTCAACCTTGAAATAAATACGTAAGTGGATGGCGCTAAAAACACAGTAATTACCTCAAACAGGTAAATCTGCTGTGGTTCTTTATATCCGTAAGGTAGAATGGCAGTGCGGTACCGTAATTGCGTATCACACCATTAAACACAATTTTAATCATTTTTCATATTGCTAATCCATTGCTTCATATGTTCGAAGAATGTGTCTGCTCAACAACGTAAATAAAGCAATGAATGTTGTTGAAGTGTCAAAATTAAACCCATTGATAGTGTGTTACGCAATTAGGTACCCCCTTTTTTTTTTTTTTTTTAAGGATGGGAAATCATCCAATGACCCCTCCCGCTCTGGGTGGAGCGGAAGGGAGTGTCAGACTCTTACTGACTAAAACCCATCCGTGTTCCTTCCTTAGCCCTTTATGTTCCGGGGCAGCGGTAACCCTTTCGGACAATCCCGCTGCCCCGGCAGGCTTCGGCCCTAACGGGCCCCTCCATGTCTGCTGACATCTCTTTGAGGCGCGCGTGGAACACATACGCGCCGTCCGGCACGGGCCTGGTCCTGATCGGACGGCGAGCTACCCATTACTCGCCGTCCGCAGGCCCGCGCCTACGGTGGCCGGGAGTCGTCACGCGGCTCCCGACGCCCGGAGCGTCTACCGCGGCGGCTGGGACGGGCGGCCCTCTCGGCTCTCTCCCTCTCCCATCCCGCCACCTCCTTCGCTAGCATGACTGCTTCGCAGAAGGAGGTGACTGCCTCCCACTCCCTCTCGCCCCGGACCATGGCTTGGACCAGGGCCGGGCGCGAGAGGTCGCCGCCGCTGCCGATCGCCTCTACGAGGACACGGCGGTGCTCTGCCCAAGCGGGACAGACCTCCACCGTGTGCACCACCGTGTCCTCTGGGCGATCCTCGCAGTGGTGACACCCGGGCGTTTCCTCCCGCCTGATTATGTGCAGGAACCTCCCGAAACATCCGTGTCCGGTGAGGACCTGCGTCAGGCGGTAGGTGAGGGCGCCGTGACGCCTCTCTAGCCACTCCTCAAAGAGGGGCCTTACCGCCGCTATCGCGGCGTGCCCTATTAGGTACCCCCTGGTTTTAAGTTCCAGAGCTGGGTAACCAACAATATAGGTACTCGGTCTATCGCAGTCCATTGCTGGATCTATAGGCCGCTTCCGATTAGTCCGCTTTCTGGTTCTCCGCCTTCGGTTTCCAGCCTGGGTAAGGCTTCTTAAAAATATGCATTTTAGGAAATTCGACATGTACAGCGGGGTAATTGCGTAGTTAACACACTATAAGTTCAATTTTAACAGTTCAACAACATTCATTGCGTTATTTACGTTGTTGAGCAGACAAATTTTTCGTACATATGAAGTAAAAATTTTTCGTACATATGAAAAAAAAAAGGTAACCTAAAAAATGCTTCAGATTGTGATTGAAAGTGTCTTACGCAATAATAGTGTGCAGACTGTACCTACAACTGTAGGTACCACGCAGTAATTTCTTTAATGTTAATAATCAATGGTGCTTACTTAGGTACCTACATCATTAGTATTTAATATATTATGTGATCAGCATTATCAATTATTAAAGGTAATTTAAGGTAATTACAAAATAATGATTACTGAGAAAAAACTTGTCTTGTCAATCAGAGACCAAAACATCGTTAATGGTACAAGAAAAAAAATCACTCTCAAGAACAATCAATTTCGTAGCACATCTTGGGCTAATTACGTAGCTTAGAAAATTTTTTCATGGATTTTTGATCGGTGTTTAGATAAATAATCCACAAAATGTTGGATAGGTACATAGACTTATAAAAAAAGATGGACTCCGCGCCACGCATATCGAAAGTGAAGCACCGTACCGATCTATGTGTGCGTGATTGACGATTGGCGCTGTCGTGTCACGTAATGCCGGCCGTTCGGCATACTATGATGTAAATGTGAGCGTGAAGCGTGTTTGTACAAGCGGTCCCGGCATACTTACTGTGCTTCACTTTCGATATGCGTGGCGCAGAGTCCATCTTTTTTTATTTTATAAGTCTATGGATAGATAGTTAAATATTAGTCTGGATTTGTGCACACCGATGGCAAATTTGGGCTCGCCCCCTGTTACAAGAGACTTAAAAACATAACTAGCGAAATTTTTGTATTTTAACTAAACAGCTGCCTATCCCTTCGAAACGGTAGACCGTATTACAATCTCAGAACATTGCATTTCGTAGCAATCGTAGCGTATCTAATATTTCCAGTACTAGGTAGGTACTGCTAGTTTTTTATGGTATGTATTATTCAGTAGGCTTTTTCTAGTATATACACACATCAAAAGTGTCTAGGGATCAACATATATTTTTGCAATAACTTTTCTCCTGATTGATATTAATTAAAATTTTCTTTAAGGATTCATCAAATAAAGTGTTTTCGTTTGTCACAGTAACGATAAACCAAGTTACCTTTGCATTAATAAAGAAATTTGCCATTTTCCTAATAAAGGGATTTTTGACATTTGAACCACTAACACAAAAGTTCGAAAAAAAGACTGAAATAACAGTTTTCTTTAAAATTTTATTGGGTAACTTAAACAATTAATAATCCGTGTTTCTACCGCGAACACTAACAACACAAGAACATCGGTTTGGCATACTCAAAATGAGTTCATCCAAATCACGCTGTGGAATGGCCGCCCATGTTCGTTGCAACAACAAAAAAAGGTCTTCTTGCGACTGGATACCCTCCATATTCGGCAGAGCTCTTCTCTGTAGCATATCCCATGCATGCTCAATCGGGTTCAAGTCTGGCGACTGAGCAGGCCAGGGCAGGACATTGATGTTAGCTGCGGCGAGAGTCTGTCTTACAACTCTTGCGGTGTGCGGTCGTGCATTATCATGCATTAACTGAAATAAGGGACCGATTTGCACTTGTAGAGGAACGATGACGTCTGATACAATCGTCTCAGCATAAATTTGAGCGTTGAGGTTGCCTCTGATCCAAATCAACTCAGTTCTTCCGCCGATCCAAATACCCGCCCATACCATGATGGTTCCACCACTATAAGGATGGACTTCCTGGCAGGATTTTAATCGCTGTTGGCGTCCAGGGGTTCTCCAGTGTCGTATACGTCTTGTATCCGGTCTCATACCAAAACGAGACTCATCAGAAAAGCACACGAAACGCCATTGTTCTTCTGCCCAATTTCTGTGTTCAAGAGCCCATTGATATCGAATCCTACGATTGTGCATTGCTATAGGTGGTACCCGTAGCGGTCTTCGGGAATGAAGGTTCACTTCATGCAAGCGGTTTCTGACTGTTTGGTCGCTAATTAAGTTCCCTGAAGAGTGATGAAGCCTCACGGCTAACATCATGGCGGTTATTGTTGGAGCTCTTCGAGTTAAGATTTGAATGTATCGGTCTTGTCTCCATGTGGTGCAGCGATACCGTCCTCCATGGCGCTCAGCCACGGTACCAGTGCTTCGGTAACGTGTCCAAAGTCGACTGATAACACTCTGACTTGTATTCAGAGCTAAAGCCACAGTACGTTGCCGGGAACCAGCTTCTATCATTCCCACGGCTCTGAGCATTTCTTCCCTGCTTAAATGACGTCGCCGCTCCATAATAACGTTGGTTTTAATCAGTAGTAGGGAAACAGTAGCACTAATAATGTCTTCAATGCGTTGTATGTTTTTATAGGGAAAATATTGACAGCTGATTTTCATCTTTTACTCGAATTTGATTCACAGTTCCTGATTCAAATTATGAAATGCACCAAAAAGGATCCATATAAATTTATAAAATCATAAATTTATTACAAAGCCACATCTCAATCTCAAGAAATCCGCATAAAAATGCTTGATCCCTAGACACTTTTGATGTGTGTATGTGCCGCTCAACTGTCACTCATAATGAGACACAATTACTTTTTCTATTGTTACCGATCTCTAGGAGATTTCTTGACAGTTGAAGGATCCTTGCAGCAGTGTGCGTCGAACCTATTTCGACCTTGCTTGTTCAGAAGTGTCAATGGTGCTATAATATGTCATGTATTACCACCATCTTGAATATATTATTAGAGTTAGGTACCTTCCTAAAAATACCTTGACTGTTTCAAACCAATTATACAGTTTGTGTTTATAACTTGTACAAACAATATGGCACGGTTTTATAATATTTATTTGGTTAGGTGTTTCAAACAATGTGTTCCTGAATTAAAAACTTTATGAATTCGACTTCTGAGGAGGGGCCCATGGCTAAAAATAACAGCCGCACAGGCCGATCGATCACGTTAAGCTACGCTTGCTGCGGTTGGTCTGTGGATGGGTGACCATCTTTACATACCGAGACCCCTCTGTGCTTCGGTCCCGGCTGTCATTCGTGGATCTTTGATAATGGTTACGGGTAGTCAGAAGCCCGAAAGTCTGACAACCAGTCTTACCAAGCGGTATCGTATTACCCAGAAACTGGGTTGTGAAGGTCAGATAGGCAGTCGCTCTATGTAAAATTCTGATATTCAGCTGCATCCGGTTAGATTGGACGCCGATCCCAACATAGTTGAGAAAAGGCTAGGCAGATGATTCAGAACAATAAAGAATTTACTTAGAGACGTCATGTTATGTAACAATAGTTCATCCATACTAACTATTATAAATCCGTACTAATATTATAAATTCTAAAGTAACTCTGTCTGTCTGTATGTTACCTTTTCACGCCTAAACCATTGAACGGATTTCGATAAAATTACGCAGAGAGATAGATTGCATCCCGGGGAAGGATATAGGATAATTTTTACTGACATACCTCGCGGGCGAAACCGCGGGCGGAAGCTAGTCGACATATACAGGTAATTACAATTATGATTAATCACTACCTATTTCAGAATAAATTTATATTCCATAGGTACATAGTAAATAATAAGACTAATAACTATTATGTTAGTAAAATTATTAATATTTTTTTTTCGTATATTTATCTATTTACTTATCTAAACTTATCTAATTACATTTTTAAATATTTCTTAAAATATAAAAAATAAGTAGAAAAACCATTTTAAAATATAAAAAAAATATTATGATCCAACGATGTCGGGAGCAGGGTCCAAGTTACCGGTGGTTAGGGCTCCAGAGTAGTGATGTGTCCCTCACTCATGAGGCACCTCATTTGAGGTACTCGTGATCGCATATTGAAAGAGTTACTCGAATTTCAATATTGAACCACCTCATCCCTCATCACCTCACTCGTTTGACAATAGACAATCGAGGCGAGCGAGTTCGTGACTCGCGAGTGAGTATTGAGTGATTGAGCGAACTAAGTGAGCGAATGAACCGACTCAAAAATTGTATAGATAATTGAGAATGAGTGAGGTGAGGTCTGGTTTTAAAGCTATGGTTTATTATTATGAACTCTAAAAGCATTAGCATTAGATTGGTAATCAAGTGTCATTGATTCGTTTATTTTGGCTGTCTAAAATTTATGAGCGAAACAAAATAATGTGTGTAAGAGAGCGAGGACGTCAATCGTCGGATTATCGGAGAGCCATGACTCGTGAGTACTCGTGAGTCGTCGTTGCACCCGCCCGCCTCGCTCCCTCGGAGCTTCGTCTGAACTCGGCTCGGGCACACGAGTCGTGAGGTGAATACGTCGTCGTACGAATCCTCGCCTCAAATGAGGGGCACCTCGTGAGGACCTCGCGACGTAAATTGAGGGGCTCCCTCAACCTCAAATAAAATTGATGAGTTACCCATCACTACTCCAGAGACAGGAACCTCCTCACAATGCGAGCCGTATCCAGGAGTACTGCCTTTTGAATCAGGCCCTTGATCCAACCGCCTAACGAGAGCCTCGATAGATGTCGATCGAGGCTTTCGGCCATCAGGCCACTGGCTGAAATGACAATCGTCACAATGACAGCCGAGATCGCAATCCACATGACAACCTCGCGTGCTAAGTCAAGATATTCAATTTGTTTCTCTTTCTCAGCTTTCACGAGGTTCCCGTCATGTGGAATGGTAACATCGACCTATCACCACTATATCAGGCTTATTGGTGATGGTCATTTTCAAGAACTGGGTCGGGCACATACTTGTGATACGGTAACTCAGAATCCACAAGTTTACGTTTCAAAGCAAGTTGCTGGTGAATAATCCTGGCTACTTGGTTATGCCTGTGCAAGTACTTAGCCAGACGAGAACAACCAGAGATAATGTCTGATGGACTCACCGGGATGGTGGCATGCCCGACACACGTCAACCGTCCCGTCCTTCATAATAATATGTCTCCGGTAGAAATTCGTCAATATAACTTTGTCTATTTATTATTATTATTTACAATTGCCCTGTATAATATTTTAAAAGGGGGTGAACGACATTGGTCAAATCTGATGGCAATTCATTGCTTCTTAAGTTCGAAAAATTTGTGAAGAACGCTATGATTGTTGAAGAACTGCCAAAATAAAAGACTGCTACTTATAGTGTGTTATCTATGCAATTATCCCGCAGTTCTGGACGGTATTCCAGTGACTTAAAATCGGGCAATCAACCCTTCCCATATGGTATTCAGAAGGCTGTTGGTGCTGCCTCGCACATGCTATTTATTTCATTGAGAGATTATCAGATTAAGGTGCTTCATATCTACACATAAAACATTAGATACCTACTATTTATTTGAGGTAAGAAGTTACTTCTGTCGATGCCGCCTAGACCACTAAAAAAACTATAATGATAAGTGATAAAGTGTTAGATATAAGTCATAATTTAACCGTCACCCTACAATCTAGAACAGGTGTGCCCTATTTTAAGTAAGTAGGTAGGTATAGGTAAGTAGATATATTTGGATAGTAACAAAAGCTCCGACAAAAAAAATAAGATATCTGTAATGGAAAGCAAAGGAAACGTCCTGTGAATAAATAAATAAAAAGAATTGTCCTTACTCAAAATATTAAATCTACCAGCTTTTATCCGAATAAAAATGACGAAACGACCGAATGAGATACTACTGAAATCTTCAAAAAATAAACATGACTGTTTATACTTTTCTACCAAGTTAAATTACGTTTTAATATATACCTAGGTAAAGGTATTTGTATTCTCATTCGCTCGCTCTTGCATCCTATGTCGACGGAGCCCCGCTTAGCGGGGCTCCTATTTCTATAAACAGGAAGATTTTTTAATCACCATCCAAATTTTTTGTGTGTTCTACCCATGATTATGAAAAACTTTCACTACGGGACCAACTCTGAAATCTCGAAAAAAAAAATCTGCTGTTTCATACAAAAGTTCAATACCTACTTGACCAAAATGTATGAACCAGCAGATTTTTTTTTCGTGATTTCAGAGTTGGTCCCATAGTGAAAGTTGTTCGTATTCATAGGTAAACACCCTGTAAAAATTTGGATGGTGATAAAAAATTTTTCCTGTATAAGGTTTAAAGTAATCTAACCAAACCGAACCTCGGGGTGCCCATCGCTCACTCTTGCATCCTAAGTCGACGTAGCTTGACGTAGCCCCGCGTATTTATTTAATATGATTATTTTGACAAAACCTCTGTTGTCGATAACTTAGTAATTTTGTCAGAGGTTCAGTATTTCATTCGGAAGTTTAGTTTTGTTATTCGAAGATCCATTTTTTTAATCGGCCACAGATCGCTGGAGATTAATTTGTTTTTCGGAACCATTATTATTTCCCGATATATTTACTGGAAAAAAATTAAGCACCCTATCAACAATGGTTGATCATGGTATTACCATTGCAATGGTAGGGTGCTTTTTTACATGGAACTTTGAAGTGCTTTACTTTAACCTTCAACTTATCAAATAAGGAATCCAAACGGATCGGCTGCATAAGCGTCCAACTGTCTGTATAACACCATAGGTAGGTATCTACTGCAATCACCGATTCGTCTGCCAAGCAAGCACATAACACGTCTTATGACTTTTAATTGCAGAGTGACCCGACAACTCGACCACTGTGAGTTTCTTTTCAGCAGAGCAACCCTCGTTTAACGACGATTATATCCAAGGATCATAAACTAACTGACCTTAATCCAAGGTATGAATTTAATGGATCGCGTCATTCTGAACTGTGACATGGTTCTGTCAAAGGAACCATGTCATTGAACGACCGAAGTGCTGCTGCCAACTCGTTGTCCACAGCCTGCCAACTTCAGCGTGACGTAGCGGTGTAAATCATGATTCATTATAATTAGACTGTTGCATAATTACCACATGATGCACCGGCGTTACTATTGGGTATTTTTGTAAGTGTTAGAATGTCCATTTTTAGTTCAACGTTGACACGGGAGCTTTGCCAACCGGCAAGAGTTGCACTCCAAAAAGGTTACGTAAAAGTTGAAGCGAAGCTTTTGGAGAGCATTCTATTGAAGTGTGTACAACCACTAAGTCGTTATACAGACAGTACGATAACGACGACGACGACAGTGGCGCTGCTACACCAGCACCTGTTTCATTGATAAATATTACTGGGTTCTCTTTAGATAGGTACCTAAATACCTACGTGATTTTTTGAGATGGGATTGCAGTGCAAAAGCCAAAACTATGATCTAATGTTTTAACTTAGAACTAAATGATACTAGCTCAATTCTGAAGAAAAGCTCCTGATTCAAAATTAAACCTGTTTTTTTATGAAATGGCAATGAGCGATATTTAAATAAGCCAACATTGTAATACCTACTTATTTCATAGGGCAAAACGCTCGGGGGAAACAAGCGAGATGTTTTGTGGTTCTATTTTCAAGTCAAATTCATATTTACAAATGATGCAAGATGCAAATCAATTCGTGTGTCAGTATTATGAGTCGCCACATAGAACCGCCGTGAACCGTCTATCGTAAATTAGTCGTGACAGTGAGCCAGTTTTAGTGCATATTTTTCATCATAATTATTTGTGTCGCGGAACGACATGTGGCTCCAAATACGTAAATATTGTCAACTGAATATAGTTAGATACACACCGAATTCTAGTGCCATGTGTCACTAAACAGTGTGTATTCTCTCACCGTGCCGTTTTAAGATGGTTTATGTTGGATTCTAAGGCTAAGCGCGCACTACGAAGAAAATTCGTCAATCTGTGAACAATATAAATGTAGGTAAGTACTATAGTCCGCACACTGCGGAAAAAAATCGCTTGAGAATTCGCTTGAAAAATTTTTCGTGTTTGCGACATGGAAGTTCCGTATTGAACTGCGATCACTTCTAAGGTCATAAGAGTTCTTCTTTTTCTTAGCGTATCGATGGCAAAAGTTAAAACATCTTTGGCCCAAAATTCAACTGCGCAAACTTCGCTCACTGACAATTTCTTAGGATCATCAAGTACACAGGTGACAGCCCCATGCGGCGCAGGATGGAAGTGGGCCATTGTACGTGGGAAGGTGCCGCATACGCACCTGAGATCAGCGCAGTAATTGCGTAACACACTATCAGTAGCAATGGGTTTCATTTTGACAGTTCAACAAGTTACAGTTATTTTGTTGAGCATATACACATTTTTCGAACATGAAGCAATAGAAGCAATATCCTTCAAAATGATTCAAATTGAGATCCAAGTGTGATACGCCATTAGTTACGTTGCGGAGCCGAAGTAACCGTAAGTCGAGAAAGGAAGTTAAGTTGAGGAAGTCTAAAATAATGATGATGATGACTTGATGAGGCATAAAGGAAAACAACAAAAAAATAACAATCAAGATAATTAAATAATCTAGAAACAATTTTACGTAAGTAGGTAATAGGTACTTACCTACTATAATTGTGTAATACGTACCTACTTTTAATAAGTTTACGTATACTTATTGGAAGCGTAATAGTAAATTCTAGATTGAAATAAGGCCAAAAGCTTTGCTTTAGCACAGAGAGTAAATCTGAAAATTTAATTAAGTAAGTAGGAACTTAGAGCCAAAGCTCCAGGGGGACTAAAAAGGCCACTTTGGCAGAATCATAAAACAATTCATATCACGCAATTCATCTGTTTGACAGTTTTACACCTATGTATCCCTGAAGGGTTAGGCAGAGGTGTACCTATAGCATTTTACGAATCTCCATACAAAACTGTCATACAGATGAAATTGCGTGAAATGAATTGTTTTATGATTCTGCCAAAGTGGCCTTTTTAGGCCCCCAGGTCTATGTTTTGATTTCAGAGGGTTTTAGATTGCTTACAAGTTACACAGATAGCTCCAATTTGTCATTCGAGTTTTATTCTATAGATCAAGGGGCCTAAAAAGGCCACTTTGGCAGAATCATAAAACAATTCATATCACGCAATTCATCTGTTTGACAGTTTCACAACTATATATCCCTGAAGGGTTAGGCAGAGGTGTAACTATAGCATTTTACGAATCTCCATTCAAAACTGTCACACAGATGAAATTGCGTGTTATGAATTGTTTGATGATTCTGCCAAAGTGCAGGCCTTTTTAGTCCCCCTGCACCTCAACCGAGTTAGAGGCTTTTCTGAAAGTTCAAATATCTACTCTAAACTCTGATTTTTAATTTAGTAGACTAAAATGACAGCTGCAATCGAACTTTTTAGGTAGGATATAGATGCTTTTAGGATCATTGGATCAATGTATAAATCTACATAGAATAGCCATTTTACAGAAGAAAGACAATATGGTTAGCCAATTACAAATTAAGTACCTACCTAATTAAAATAATCATAACCTTATACCGACCCCCGTTTGAGAGGCGCAAAAAGTCACGGTTCGCCATTGGAACAACAAAATACAAAATCTAATCTAACAAATTCGTCAAAAGACCGCCGCCGTACTTGACACACATTCTCTATCTATAAATGTTTGTTTTGCTACGAAGTTTTTCTGTTCTTTTAAATTTTTATGATACCTTCAGTTATAATCATCGATGGAAACTAGCATGAAAATAGACTATCTATTTTCAATTCAAAGTCGCTGATTTCTCAGTGTAGCATTTTGTTCTAAATACCAACTAGGTATAGCTAGGTATTTCCCGCGATTTCTTACGAGTCTATGTTTGTATCCGTGCCTGAAATCTGTATTATACCTAAATGAAAAAACATTTGAGTGTTTCGTAGTGTTAAAGACTAAAGAGCTAACTGCCTCTCAGTTTAGCAGCACAGGCTGTGTTTCACACCTACTGATGGTATTAAAGCCCGCAAAAAATTGCGCGATTGTGCAAAAACTTTTTAAGTAGGTATTGCATATGGTATCTACTGTTTCTGTTTATGAACCATCGATCAATAATACCTACCGAACCACGATAATACCTACTAACGATAGGTGCCCCTCCCTAAACCTACCTATGAAACATTGGTGACTATCTTCATTTAGTTTTTTAAATACAGTCTTGCAGTGCCTAAAGATGATGGGTAGGCAGCTATGGTAGGTACTTAGATTTTATAAGTCTGGGAAAGTGGGAACTTGGTTGCGTAAAATTTGAATCATTCGAAAGGATATTATATTGCTAATCCATTGCTTCACACATGTTCGAAAAATATTACTGCTCCATAATGTAAATAACGCAACCAATGTTATTGAACTCTCAAAATAAAAGCCGTTGCTACTGTTAGTGTGTTAGATATGTAGGTACATACCTACGCCTGGTTGTAAATCTCTGTTTAGTTTTTTTTTTTTTTGCTTTTACATGGCAAAAGAAGGACTAAGTACCTACGCGTTATAATGTTTAAAATGAAATGATTTTGTTTAACTAGTAGGTAGGTAAGTATAAAAAATAAAGACACATAAGTCTGTGTGGAAATCACAGAACACAATAGTAATTAAGAGTACTGAAATATTAATAATAATAATAATAACCCCATCGCCGTATCTCTACATTGACGTCGTGGTGGGGCTTGCGCGCTCCGAACTCTAGGCCCGTGCCGGAAAAGTTTACTTTGCCGGAACGGGTCTAAGGTGAGGAGCCAGACCAAGAGAGATACAGAAATCCGCAGGGCAGCATGTGGCGAGCTGTTGGGCAGTAGCGACCCCACGGACCCTATCTCCCGGGAGAAGTCTTGTACCACACCTCTGGCTTGCCTTTATTGGCCGGCTGGAGTGAACAATGATGAGGAACAGAGCTCCCACCTCATTCTTGCCTTTTGGCTGGCTCGAGTAGAGATTCGCAAGAGCAAACGTGCTCGGAGGAAGGAAGTATTCCAGTAAGATGCTGGTGGGGATCTTGACCGTACTTCCGGGATTGTCCTGATAGCCGTGGAATACCTCTCCACTTCTCATAAGCACCTCAGGACATGTTGCCCCCTTGTCGCTACGTCACTATGTGCTAGCGACCGTTTCCGGGGGCTCATTATTGAGTGTGCAAGTCACCCCCTGCTATTTTATCCGTGTATATATTAAACATTGATCAGGCAGGGGTCATAGTTCTTCCATAGTTCTTGGCAACCAGTCCACTTTAGCCACCCAAACCCATAGTCCAACTTTTTATTTTTCCATATGCTGCAATAGTCCTACACCAACCGGGGGTTGTCCTTGGGTGCATTTGCATAGTGCATACAGGTATAATCGTCGGTTGGTGTCACATTTCATTAAAATTTCCTAAGGGGCCTATGCGAGTTGGCTTCGGCCCCTCGTACGCCTTCCAAAGGACCGAGACTCAATGGTCCCGAGATATAAAAAAGATAATAATAATAAAAAATAAAAACGTCTGAGCACTAGACACTCTAGACCACAGAACATTATACCCTAAAGATACGTAGTATCTCTAAGTAGTCTGTAAAGGGCTCTAGACCAAGAAGCTTATAAATAAAAGCTCTAGACAGACCCTTTCGTCAAGAAATTGATTCCAAAATGAAGGTGGCGGCGCGGGCGGTACTGAACCTAAAAAATATTCAATACAATGCAATATTCTATAACATACAACGAAAATACTGTGGATAACTTTTAAATTTTTTGTTCCGAAGACGACCCACTGACCAAGTTGTTACAACTATTTCGTTTTTTGTTTGATAAGTAGGTAACTCTACCTAGTGACAATAATGTAAAACAGATATGTTTGATATAGACATACAAACATAGATGTCGCTGCATTAAATTGTTTTTAAGTTTTGTTTATCATTCATTCATTCTTCCGTCATCAAAGTCCCGTCCCATACTGACAAGACAATTGAATCTGACAGCTGTCACAATTATTGAGATTGAGAATTAATCATCAATGAAATATTAATCTATGAGAAAAATCAAAGAATTTTAAATTTAATCAAAGGATTGCTATAAAAACGTAAAGATTGACTCGACAATGGGACTCTGCGACGAAGGTAGGACACTTTTATGTATCATATTACCGAGCTATTGATGAGAACAAGATAGTAGACTAGTACCTAGTAAACAAATTAATTACTATCAATATAACTTACTGATTCTAGAGCACATGCCTTGTATGTTCTGTATAATTTCTTACGTTAATCGATTCTATAATGTCATAGGAAGAATTTGAACATGTTATTGATAACTGCCCTGTGCAGTACTACGCCGTTGTACAACTTGATTCCTTCGCGACGTGTTTTCCGTTTGTTTAGGTAAATGTGTTTGTCGTAACACTTACGAATCTTACGATATTTGTGTGGCGGCTTGATCGCGGATATGTGCGAGAACAGGTTTGACCTCTAAATGTTGTTAGTTTGTTACCCAATATTTATGTTTAATGGGTTATCTGTTACTTAACTATGTAGGTCAATAAAGTGGTTTTAACATACTTGGGCATTCATATATTACCTATATTTAACCTGCCTTTGCTTCAAGTACGGCTTTGACATAGTATAAGTTTATCTTTTACGTTACTGACATCAATAAAGGAAAACATTATGTTGAAACCTGTAGGTACTCATAGTTAATACTATGCTAAAATCACCAACCTGTCTTGAGCAAAGGTGGTCATTAACGCTGGTGCCTTCTTTATATGAGAAGAGGCCTTTGCCCTACAGTGGGATAATAATAGGCAAGTCATATTAATTGGGAGTTGGTGCAACATGTCTTTTTTTTTCTTCCATACTTATCTATTGGTCGTAATAATAGACTAGTATGATTATTATAAATCTTTGATAATGGATCTTGATTTGATAGTAGTTTTAGGGCAGATTATTTAATTGACAGTAAATTTTTATTTGTGGAATAAAGTTGATGTCTGACAGGTATTGTATGGAAGAACTGTCAAAAATTCAAAATTATTCCTCCAATTAAATTATCTGGCATTGGAAAACTCGGCCCTTAGAAGTACTTACTTATTTGTACATACCTAATTTAAATTTTAATCACCAGTAATAGTTACAGTATAGATGACAAAGGAATTTCTCCTCATGCAGCATGTAATTATTTACATATTAATATATTTTAAGTAGGTATGTATGATAATGTTGTTTATCACTCTTACAGCCTGCATCCTATTACTTGATGCTCAGTATTGGTAAACACATGATGTAACTAAAATATTTATTTTACTCAACATTTTAAATAATCTGCTTATCTGACATGTGATTAGTGATTTGATTATATAGCAGACCATGCTAGCTATTATTTTTTATCTTTGTTGATAAAATTTTACTTGTGATAATTTTTTTAGAAGATATAATTATGATATAAATAGTTAATTGTTCTAAAAAAGTGATCTGCAAATACAACTTTTTTTTTAATAATAAATCTGTTTACTTACAGATATTGTATTTACCTATGTTATTAACTAACTTCAAAAAGAAGGATGGTTAAATTGTAGGTGTTCAACACTTTTTTTTGTTGACATTGCCTTTTTCTTCTTATAATAAATCAGTCTTTTGAAATCAGCTGGATATTAGATAATGTACTTGCCAAATAAGTATGTTGAAATGCCACATCCACAACCTTGGTCAATCAACAATCTTTTTATGATGAAGCTATTTGAATGTGCTTTATTATACATAATGTACTAGATGGTTGAGGTTTTATACAGGCCTGAAACTAGTAGAAAAGTGGATGGAAAATTCATGAGTAATTTAATTAACACAAAGGATATTTTTTATTCTGGTAAATGTTATGGCTTAATTTATGATTAAACTAGCCTCTGCATCCTTAAATTCTCTTTAGAACCAATTGTGAAGTCCACGCAGGCGAAATGGAGGGCAGAAGCTAGTATAAATATATTCCTAAAGACTGCAAATACAAAAATCTGAAAGAAAATTTACAGCATGTCTCAGTTTTGGGCACAAACATCCATAAAAAAAACTCATCTTAGGTATGTTACATAAAGATAAATGAGAGCAAAATAGTATTTACCCACACCAGTAAAACAAGTTATGTCTCACCATGACCCAGCTAAAATACAACATATGACCAACAACTAGGTTTCCTTATGGAAAACTATTCTTCTACTATACTTATTCTCTAAACTATTATCTACTAAACTATTCTATACTTATTTCTAAGAAAGGAATAATATGTTTCAATTACCTAGTATTGTTTAATACCTATTATTGTATGTTACACAATGTGCAATGGATCTGCGGAATAATACTTTAGGAGGTAACAGCATTCATGGTAGCATAATCAACCTATAATGCTCCCACTGCTGCGACACAGGCTTCCTCTTGGTGAGAGGGGAGTGGGCCGCGTAATCAGTGTGGATTGATAGATTTCACATGTCTTCGAATTTTTGCTTCTAGGACATGCCGGTTTCATCACGATGTTATCCTTATCCGTTTTGAGAGCAGTAGTGATGAAATAATTTACACAAAATAAAGCGCCTGTCTGGGTTCGAACCTGCGACCTACAACACGTAAGTCGCGGCCTTTTGGGTCATCTGCTCCTATTCATGATTACACTATGGACCATTTTTTTTTTTAGTTAAAAATAAATCTACTTGTTACTCGTATTGTGGTGTGCTTTCAACCGACACCCCAGCTGCTCTCCTATAATGATATAATTTTTCTAAATGTTAATCCAAAGGTTCAGATTATTATAAGGGTTGTTTTTTTTTTCTCTTTTCCCATTTAATTGTTAATTAAATAAGCTTATATGTATAATATAACATATTTTAAATGTATACAGAATAAAATGTTACTCTCTAAAAGAGAGCCTGTCCATTTATTTTACAAATTAACTTGAAAAATTTCATTGAAACGTAAACCATCATGAAAGTTGAATTATTACATGCTTGGATGTTAAAATGAAGCTCAAATGGGTAATTGCAGTGATGTATGAGCATTGTGCATTTAGCAGCGGCCTAAGGACACAATTAGTTTCAATTGTAAGCTTGCACCACTAGACCCAATTGAATGCCAGCCCATTTATTGTTGCTATCGCATGTACCGCATCGCACAAACATATTCTATACACTATCAATTATTTTATATTATTGATTGAGTTTTTTGTTTATTGGACGACAGATAATTGAGGAAAGGAATAATTAATTGTTTATTGAATAAAGCAGCTCAGAGTGACATAGGGGGTCCAATATAGTAACCTCTTCCTTTTTTAAAGGATCGCGCACATTTAGACGGGCCTCGCAAAATCTGACTAGCGGATCGCTCGCTAGGCGTATTTTTACGGCTGCTGTTTTGCGTTGCGATGCGGCCCACCCATAGAATCTTTCAAATATCTATGGGCCCATAGATATGTAATGTGTGATTCTCCGTCTTTGGTCTCGCCTTTTCTCGTTACATGGGGTCGGCTTTCCCAATCATATATATTCGCCATTTATTTCGGTCTTGTGCGTCATCTTCCGTAAGTCTTATGTCCTTTTGGACGTTCGTCATCCATAAGGTTTGATGCCTTCCTCATCCCCTCTCTTCTTTATAGCCATGGAAAGGCACTTTTAAAGGCACCTGTAGTGTGCGATTGTTCATACTAATTGTACAAAAGTGATCTAGGATATCTTTGTATTACGATGCGTTGTGGTGACCCGGCCATATGAGCGCGAGCCTCATTGCAATGGAGTGGAGAAAGTTCAAATTCAAATTTTATGTCTGAAATAATGACGCGTTGCGGCGCAGCTCGCCGCAGCTCCTAATGTGCTTAGGTGCATTTTTGCTATGCGGAGCGCTGCCGGCGCGGCGATTCGGCCCACCCCGACTATAATGTGCCCTTCCATGTTCCATTTGTCGAGCCTTACAGCCTGATTCAAACTTTATGGAGCTCGGAACATGAAGCGAGTCGTTGCGCAGTAACTAATTCTCGTGTCAGCGGGGGTGAGGGGTGCGGTACTGCGCAGCGAGTAGCGCACTTCAGAGCCGCCATAAACTTTGAATTGGGCTGTTCTTCTTTTGATCTCTTTCTCTTTCTTGGGATAATACCTATTGGACGCAATTTTATAACATAAAATCGACTTAACTAACACCAGCATCGAAATTCGAACCCTAGAACGCCCGAATACAGCTGAGCTCAACCAAACTTAGTTTGAAGGCATTAAAAAAAAACTTCATGCATGCAATATAATTAATTTCGTATTTAAAAATATGATGTTCAAGAATGCGTCTATCATTAGTATTTTCCATAATTAACTGCAAATATTTACAAATCGTTTTCTGACCACTCAAAATCCCTTGACTTTATCTAAATAACTGTTAAAGACAAACAAACAACTGATAATTACTCACTTCATTACAAACATGTAAAGTTTCCAATAATATTCATTATTTACATCATTTAATTGGTATAATTATTACTTATTTCATTTTTATCAATGAAAAAAAATAAGTATACAGGTTGGTTTCTTTTTTCGTTTTGTCAACTTTTTGAAAGGGGCTTAGCATAATCAGCCTATAATTATTTTCCCACTGCTCTTCTCGGTGAGAGGGAGTGGGAAAATTATAGGCGAAATCCACCACGCCGCCCTGTGCGGTTTGGTAGAAGTCACATGTCTTTTTGGTTCTAGGACATGTCGGTTTCCTCACGATGTTTTCCTTCATCGTTTTGAGAGCAGTGGTAATGAAATAATTTTACACAAAGTAAAGCGCCTGTCGAGGTTCAAACCTACGACCTACAACTAGTAAGCTATCCCCCGAAATACTTAGTAGTCTTTTATCAAGTTTTTTTAACCAAAATATTCACAACATATTTAACTTTTTCTAGCATTAAAAAAAACACTAAATTCTAAATTCTCCAGTTTTGATATGTAAGTACTTATGCTATTTTATTTTTGTTCGCCTCATCGGCATAATTTTTTTGTTATTGAATGTTAGGTAGGCATTTTCCAATAAAAACCCAGTGCCATCAGTAATTACGGTTTATTTCTTAGTAGTAAGTAATTATATGTAGCCGTTTCTTGCTCAGTCATCGTGACAGTGCTGCTGTTACTAAAAAAGATAATTATTTCTGTATCTAGTTATATATTTATAAACCATCCTTGGATTATCTTAGGCTGACTAATGAGTGACTCAAGTAGGCACACTTTGTTTTGAAACCACAAAGTATTTTTATTATTGCTTATTGTTCTAATTTTGCATGATTACACCTAATAAATATGATTGTATTCCTAATAAACTAGCTACGGCCCCCGACTTCCTCCGCGTGAAATTTCGGCCCCGACCCATCGCATCGCATCCCAAGCTCTCTACTACTTCGATCGATTAGCGTTCTTTCTGACTTTTTTTCCTTTTGCTTGGCTCCTCAGGGTCGTAGCGAGCGTGGTGTTAAGTAGCCTATGACCTTCCTCAAGAATTGGGCTATCAAATGCAAAAATATTTTTGCATGTTATAGCCCAACACAATGACTATTTCATGAAATATCAATCAATAGGATTATAAATGAACGTAGAGGGTTGTCTTGATGATTTTAATGTTTATAATTTTGTAAATAAATACTTGTTACAGTAGCTCATCATATTTTAATCAACATACAACCTGACACTGATCTGCAAATTGCAAAAAACGTAAGAAATATAAATAAGTGAACAGGCATCTTCTAGGCACGCTCGTTCCATCATAGACCTCAACCATCGCTTTCCATCAGGCGTGATCGAGGTCAAGAGCAGGACGATTTAGCAAAATAATAAAATAAAAAATCGCGGTCTACCTTAGCGCATCCCCTGAATATTCGGAGGTCAAGGTCACTTTCGTTTTCAGTTTATTATTATTTATTTGGACTTTTTACCCCTGTGTATTGCTGCTTATTATTATAATTTTGCAAGATTGCACTTAATAAACATTATGTACTTATTCATAATAAAATAATTATGTCTTTAAGACTAGCTGTTGAAAGATACGGGTCATTGACGTTAGTAATGGAGTAGGATTAGGGACCTGAATCATGTTGCAATTATTTTCCTTAAAAAGTCCTGACTCAGATTAATTTGTGTATAAGTGACACATCTTTCTAAAGTTTATCCACAAAATAATCGGAGGTCAAGGTCACTTTAGCTTTCTGTTTGTTATTATGTATTAATTTGGACTTTGAACCCCTGTATTACTTATTGTTATAATTTTGCAAGATTACACCGAATAAATGGAGGGGCTCGTGGCTAAGTAATAATAGCAGCACGGGTCGATCGATCAGGTTAAGCTACGTTTGCTGCGGTCGGTCCGTGGATGGGTGACCATCTTGTGACTCGGGAAGCACTTTAAGCCGTTGGTCCCGGCTGTCATTCGTGGATGATGGACCCTTAAAGCTTCTGAAGCTAAGTATTAAAATCCAAGCTTGATAATGGAGCTTTTTGTTTGTTTGTATTTAGTCTATCTATGTGCAAATTTTCGTTTGAATCCGTTTAGCGTTCATAAACATCAAAACACTATTAAAATTTCCGAATTTCCAGAAATTAATTGGAGGAAAGGGAATCTGCCTTTGACACAAAAGCGAAAGTTTATTGGCGCGTGCACCTTTCCCATTCTGACCCATGGAACCAAGATTTGGTCTTTGACAAACATTAAAAAGTTTAAACTTAAGGTTTGCCAACATGCAATGGAGCGCAGTATTCTAGGCGTTAAATTGACAGACCATATTCGCAACACCACACTGCGCTTCAAAACGCAGATTACTGACGTTGCTCAAAAAGCCGCTAAGGTAAAGTAGGACTGGGTTGGCCACGTCTGCCATTCGTCCACTTGCGACGACATGCGACAGTGTGACATCTCGAATTATTAGATTTTACTATACAATTGTGTTTTTCTTTTTGATATTTCATTTAATTATTAGATAAACTCTAATCATTTCATACATAATAAAGCAATCTTGACAACAATTTAAGAGTTAGGCTCATTTAAAAGTTCAAAAGTAGTTTTCTGTAAAATTACCGTTTTTGAGATGTCACACTGGCGTCGCAAGTGGACGAATATGTCCAATGAGCCGTGGACCAAAATCACCACCACGTGGAGCCTTGACACAACTAGAAGGCGTCGCGGCAGACCCCGTAGAAGATGGCGAGACGAGCTGGACATAACAAACGACCAGTTGTCCACTTTAGCCTTGGGTCGAAAGACATGAGGAGAGTCCTTTGCCCAGCAGTAGGATGATGCAGACTAACAGTAACAGTAGTTGACTGTAAAATGCATAGGTATATGTAAATAATCGCGTCTGTACAGTTTGTAGTCTACTATAGTTACATTATGTAGAATTAGACTTTGTACACTAAGTGCACTGTATGCCTTGATACTCAGTATAACAGGCAGAAAATTATATTTAGGTATCGTATAATTACCTAAGTAGGAGACTCATCATATATGCTTTTGTTACTTCTTTGTAAAAGTTTATTAGTAATTGCACAATGAACTTTGGTTCGTGTGTAAGGTCATAGGTTAACCAACACTTGGTGAACAAAGATATTACTAGGCAACCTAATTTTATACATCAATGCTAGGCAACCCCTTCTTACACTTTTAAGAATTATTATAAGTACGAGTAATATTGTATTTTTTGTTTTTTTTTTTTTTTAAATAAGACTTAATTTATATATATTTTTTTAAGTAGGTAAGTATATAAAATAAATTCATACCATAAAACAATTTTCTAGTTTAAATATTTATTTTTTATAATAATGCATAGACAAGCAAACATTCAACTCGACTATCTATTGAATCTAGCTCGCTAGAGATTTCGCCACTTCGCAATCACCGCAATCGAAGAATTGGACTTTGGACCATGACATTTATGTACATAATGGAGGTCTAAAGTCCAACCACTGATTGCGTAAATCTCTAAAAGAGGTCGTTTTATACTCGCAAGTCATCGAGATACAGGCCTTAATTCGTGTGTGTGTGTGCTTATAACAATCATAGTTTTTGCAAATGGCATGTTTACCAGCATCGGCACAGTATCAGATTAAATAAAACAATATGTCGGTAAATAATCTTATTATATATATTTTTTAAATGCTTCATTTGATACGCAACAAGGCGCCATCTCAAAATATTTATTTTTAAATTGATTACTTTATGTCCTGTTGAGGGCGCCATGTTGAATTTAGAGTGATGTCTTTTAATTATGAGTAGGTACTTATGAGGGAACAGATAAATATACTTACATACATACCGGTCAAAATCATAACCCTCCTTTTTGCTACGCCGTAGTCGAGTAAACAGAAAACTGCGTTTATTGGATATAAGTACAGATAACAGCAAATAAAATACACCTTAAAAAACTATAAAAACAGAAAACAAATACTAACTAGCTTCTGCTCGCGACTTTGTCCGCGTGAAATTTCTTGTTTTAACATAAATATTACGTACTAGCAGTGCCCCGCGGTTTCACCCGCGTTAGTTTCGATCCCGTGGGAATATCGGAATAAAAAGTATACTTACATAACATACAATCGGTTCAGTAGTTTTTGCGTGATTGAGATACAAACATCCAAACATGTTCACAAACTTTCACATTTATAATATTAGTAGGAAGTAGGATGATACTCGGCAATACTATAGCTCCTATTAGTGAAAGCTTTTTCGGAATGGGATCCGAAGATTACCCCTAAATAGAAGCTCACAAATTTTACCTCTTTATAATATTAGTACCTAAGATCAAGGCTGCCCAACCAATTTTGAAGGTAGGTCATAATTTTGATACCGTGTCAGCCGGCAGGCCATCTTGTAAATAAAACTTGCCTACAGTTATGGTAGACACCTTACTATTAATGTTGAAACAAAACTGTACTTACACATAGTAAGAATAATCTAAAAAAAAAGATCTTCACTGATACCTTTGAAGAGGTTTTTATGCTAAAAACTTATCAATATTTGGCGACAAATCTGAGTCACACTATCAGCACAGCTATCAGTAGCAATGGCTTTCATTTTGACAGTTCAACAACTCATTGCATTATTCACGTTGTTGAGCAGGCAAATTTTTCGAACCTAAGAAGCAATGGATTAGCAAAATCCTTCTAAATTATTCAGATTGTGTTAGTGTGTTACGCAATAAGGGGAACTGGTTTGAAGTCCTGAAATCCCAAAAGACTCGCTAGCTAAGGCCCGGGCCAAACAGAAGGGACGTGAGACGAGGACGGGACGCAGATTCACGTATCTTCATTATTCACCATACAAAATGTACGCGTCGCTTTTCCATCTGTACACTAATTACCGCCTCTGCGCCCCGTCCGCGTCTCAGGTCCATTCTGTGTACCCCGCGCCTAATAGCTTTTGGCGGGCCACTTGGTGGTCCGCGGGCCTGGAGTTGAGCAGCCTTGATATAGATAATAGCGGGTTCTCTCCCCTCCGCTGTGTTGCTATGAAACATGTTACAGAAAAAAATCAAAAACAAAAAATAAGAAAACATTGCTAGACCATTTTTGGCTTCCAAAAATGTAATGTTCTTTTTGTAGTCTCATCTCATCATCTGCCTAGCCTTTTCCCAACTATGTTGGGGTCGGCTTCCAGTCTAACCGGATGCAGCTGAATACCAGTATTTTACATGGAGCGACTGCCTATCTGACCTCCACAACCTAACTGGGTAATACGATACCCTTTGGTAAGACTGGTTGTCAGACTTTCGGGCTGCTGACTACCCGTAACGACTGTCAAAGATCCACGAATGACAGCCGGGACCAACGGCTTAACGTGCTTTCCGAGGCACGGAGGGGACACGGTATGTAAAGATGGTTAGATGGTTACCCATCCACAGACCAACCGCGGCAAGCGTAGCTTAACCTGATCGATCGACCTGTGCGGCTGTTATTATTTAGCCACGGGCCCCTTGTAGTCTCATCTCTGAGTGAAAATAGAATCGGATTGAGATTTATTACTTAACGGACTTATGTCAAATTACGTAAGTCACCGCGTGACCGAACCGTCTCACGGAATTTACCTATAATTTGGCTTATTTGGTGTTATAAGTACCTAACAATATCAATTGATAAACAAGTACCTGCATCTGGAATTTTACTGCGCAGCAATAAGATAAGTCAATTAATAATTTTCACCTTTTAATAGGTATTTTTTGATATTGTCTTCATAATCATAAAAGTCGTAAGCTTATGAATACAGGGTAGATTAAAAGTATACGTCAACAATAATATCTTTATCTTTTGAACGTACTACTCAAGGACAGCTTGTCTGATTATAGGTACATACCTAATCATACTCTGTATGTGGTAATCCAGCACAAATGAGTTCGCTTTCGCTATGAAAATTTATGAAAACGAACTCATTTGTGTACAAAAAAATATAATTTTACATATTCAGCATTATAATGTTCCCACTGGATACTCCTCTCTTCAAGAGGGCTGTACAGTAATCTACCTCGCGGGCCCGGTGGCGGGCCCGGTGCGGGTTGATAGATGGCACATGTCTTCGATATTTTGGTTCCAGTACATGCCGGGTTCCTCACGATGTTTTCCTTCACCGTTTTGAGAGCAGTGGCGATGAAATTATTTACACAAAGTAAAACGCCTGGGCTTTACTTTGTGGCTTGGGTTGGAGCAGTACGAAATGAGGGTAGATTTATAACGCTACAAGTTAATTTTGGCGCGTGGCCAATATCGGAACTAACGCCTTATAAATTGGCGACTGGTAAACCTATAATTGGCGACTGTGTAAGACCAAGACTATTGTGATCTATTATAGTACTTAAGATAAATTATACAGAGAAGCTGTTGGTGTACCTTACTAAATAAATAAATAAATAAACGCCGCCATATTTTTGTGTCAATACAATTTCTGTGAAAACCATGGACTTAGAAGTCCATGGTGAATACTTCACAATTAATGCTTACCGACAACGAAGGATCTTTTAGCGTCTGAATGACTTGACAGGATACTGCCAATATCATTCAGGCGTTTGAATATCCTTCTAGCACATTTAGGTACTTTTCATGTTTCGTTTATTTATTTATTTAATACTTCAAGCACAAAAATGTACAGATTCGGACTTGCCATAGGCATTTTCTACCAGTCAACCTTTGAGTGATGCAGAGACAAACACGAGTGATGTGTGTTCGTAGTGATCTTAGGAGAATATCACCTAGTATTTTACTACTGAGAGCAGTGGAGGCCCAGTGGTAACTGCCCCGACTTACGAGTTGTAGTTCGTAGGTTCGAACCCAGTTAGGAGCTTTACTTGGATTTCATCACCACTGTTCTCAAAACGGTGCAGGAATACACCAGCATTTGGAACATTATAGGCTGATTATGCTGTAGCAGAATAGCCGTAGCTCTAGACAGGCACTAGCTGGCTACGTTTAACTTACACATTACCGGGTACCGAAGTCAAATCATAAACACTTGTGTCTAGACGCTTCCAGGCATTTCATGAACATTGCATTCAATGAACGTTATATGCGTTTGTTGATTCGTGTGCGGCGTTACATATCCGGCGATTCGTATCTACAGTGTCTAGAAATGGGCCAGGTGGAAAATTACAAAAAAATAAGGCTAGGTATATCAGAACACTAAGTTAGATTTCTAATTTCTTACACGGTGTGACGTTGCAAAATAGACATTTGTCGCAACAGGTAGCGACGTCTATCGTGGGTCTGTACAGGCTCGTTTAGTGTAGCTTACGCGTCACTAGATGGCGCTAGGTTTATGAAATCGATATGATATTCTTTAGTCTGTGACAGAACATTCCCGAAACTGTCAGATCGGTTTGAAAAGACAAGAGTGTTTCCGGCCTTTACGATCGAGGACACGAGCCAAGAGGTTGACTTGAAGGGACGTATTCCTGGGAGGATCGGGATGTGCCCTAATAACCCTCTGGGGTATTTATAAGCACGGCAGAAGCTGAACCCTGTGAGTATTCAATCATTTTCCTTGTTACTGTGGGTCAACCTTTGGGTCTTACATTTCTGTTCTGACACAAGGTCGTTGTTACAGGTCTGGCTATATGCTAGCCTTTTCTTTATTGCACGAAGCTACGCGCGAGCGATTCGTGATGTCTCGGTGCGGCCCTGTGATCGGGTGATAGGAAATCGATCCGGGTGCAGGCGACTCTAGTCTACCCCCTGTGGTGTGGTCATCCGCAGTAAGGAAGGCCTTACCTAGCCGAATGCAGGTGAAGAGGGAAGTTCGCCACTCGAGGTAACGACAGCGTCACCTTCTATGCCCGTAGGCCACGTTATTCGTGTGTTCACAGGTTTAACCTGTGAACGAAGCCAAGGGACTTAATCCCGCCAACTCAGGGTAACTTAATCGTCAACTGACGGTATTTCGATTGTTAACTGAGAGGTAATTTGTTATGCTGAGAGAACACTGAGTTAATCTATAGTGTCATAATTTATCATATGAGAGAGTTAGGCCTTTGTAGGAACTAGGTGATAAGCCAGTTGTTATAGAGTATTGTGTCTCGGGTATTGCTTTGCATAATCGTTATTTTCCCTTTATGAGCACAATCCTATAAGGTCAATACTTGAACGGTTGAGCTAGAAGTTATTAAGTGGTTCATCTCACGGACTCGATATAGCGACTCTGAGAAATTGTAATAAGTCTCATTGCAGGCTTTCACCAATACAAGTAGGAACGGAGACTATTTGTATGGGTGGATGCCCAAGTGTTTGGGAAAGGTATATAGTGTAGTGGCTCGCCACATTATTTGTTTGTGTACCTACCTATTTCTATGTATTAACAATAAACTTTAATTGTTGAAGAAGGTACTTGTTTAATTGAATCTTTCCCTAACAGATTATACCTTATAAATTTACTTTAGCACGGTGGTGAGTAGTGTAATACCAATAGAAACCATCAACATCTTGTTTCTTATTAATTCCTGTAAACTGCTCAAGGGCCGGGTTACAGTTGGCGCCCAACAGTATATAATTATTTAATTGTATAAGGTGAACAAATTAATAACAGTATCTCTCTCTCTCTCAGTTCCCTCAGTCACTTCAGTTGGTGGGATTTCGTATTAGTTTTAAGGCTAGTATATAAGTTTTAAATATTAAGTGGTCAATGCACCACATTCTAACCATTTCTTTTGTTGGACCAGTAAGGTGCAGAGGTTGATAAAGGTCATTAACCTATTTGTTTTTACGCCCAACACATTGTTGGACAAATTGTATTTGAATTGAGATTATTTATGTACTCAATTTTTGTTTGAAGGTTAGTGATTTAATATTTCCTATATTTTGGAGGTTTATGTAACAAAATAGGTTTGCATTCTTGGTTGTTTTCATATAGCAACACACAGGTACAAGTAATAATTATTACAACTGAACAATAATAATTGGTAAGAATATAAGATATAACAGTTTGATTATATTCATGTGTTTAAGGTCATGTTTTGATATACTGTATTGCATTTTTTTGGAGTGAAACATTGTTTTACAATTAAATAAACCCGACACGAACTTCTGTTTTAAATAGTTATAAACATTTGGAGGTAAACTTCATAATTTGTAAACTGCAAATTAATAGTTCTCAGAGGTGTTGTAGCGGTCTCTTATTTCTTTGAGAAGATAATCGTGGTGAGATAATAACATTATTGGCAAGTTTCACTTTTGATAATTGGATTGTGCAATACAGGGAGCTACAATTTGGAAAATATTGAACAATAACTGTCAACTTTCATTGAAACGGAATTTTTGAAATCTTTATAACAACTGGTTGTTCACTTATACGTTTAATCGTTCTAACACACATCATTAATCCCATGGATTAAAATACCAACACGGCATTCCGTACAACAGCATTGTTTGTTTCGTCATTCGTTTTCATACATTGATACTTAACCTATAAAACTCATTGATATTGTTGGTGACATTTGACGTTTTGATTTGTATCGGAGCGTTCGGAAACAAGATTAGTACACGTTTTGCGTTTGGTTATCAGTTATACATTGTTTTGCGTTTAGATTTTCTTTGGTAATATTGGAATATTATTGCTTTACAACAAAAATAAATAAGTATTCATTATGGATTTAGAGACAGTATATTTACATTCCCTTCTACGTGACGAATTGACATATGAGGTTGCAGTACGTGCAGAAACACCAGCAGATACAGTTTTCAAGCTTCGAAAACAACTCAAATCACTCTGTTTAGGCTTTAGTCCCTCCGAGTTTGTAGATGAGGAGTCAGACGTTAGCAAGGAATTAGTTACGATCCAAGTTAAGTTGAAGGAGTTGCAAGCCAAGGTGGATAGTGCCGAACAGACTCGAGACAGGTATAGTCTTGCTCGTGCTAGGGCTTTGTATTGCCATTTATTTCATCGTCTGCATAGGATAACTTGTAAGGAGGTTAAAGACTGTGTCTTACAGGAGAAGCTTAAGGTTATAATAAAGGGATATGAGCCAACACTCAACAAATTTTACAGTCGCTCTGAGGCAGGAAAACAACAGCCTGAGTCAGGAAAATTAGAAGCGGAAGATATTTCTGATGGTAACAGTAGTACTCGGTATGCAATTAGTAAAAATATTTGCAAATGGAATGTCACGTTTGATGGCAAGTCGTGTCCATTTTTGTTTCTAGATTCAATCTCTGAACGTGCCAAGGCTTTCAGAGTGGAGGATTCTGTGTTGTTTGATTCGGCTTTTGCGTTTTTTAAAGGAGACGCTTTAATATGGTACAGGAGTGCAAAATGTCAAGCGGCTACTTGGAAGGAGTTAACAGATTTGCTCCTTAGGGAATTTCATGCCATTGATTATGAGGATAACCTACTAGATGAGGCCAAGAAACGGATTCAGGGAATTGATGAACCCGTTCATATGTATTTTGCCGTCATGAATGGTTTATTCTCACGCTTAAAGACACCTTTAACTGAACTAGACAAGATTAAAATTCTAAAAAAGAATGTCAAACCATCTATATCTAGGGGTTTAGTTTTAGTCAAGCCGGATTCAGTGGCAGAATTAAAAGATGTTGCTCGACTTCTGGAGGCTGAAGATATAAAGTTCAAATGCTACAAAAAATCCACTTCACAGCCAGAAGAGATTAAAACGAAACCAAAAGTAGCCAGCATTAACCATGTCAATAGAAACAAACCTAAGTATACACAAGCAAAGGACAAGGCCAAAACACAATCATCCGGGAAGGAGATAAAATGTTTTAAATGTGGAAATATAGGGTTTACTACTCGAACTTGTCCTAGTTGTAAAGAAGCTCCAACAAAATGTTTCAAATGTGGAAAGTTGGGGTTTACAGTAAAAACTTGTCCAGAATGTAAAATTAAACCAAAGGATACAAAAAACTAGTTACAACAGTCTGTCACCAACCACCGGAACCGGTCGATCCAGGTGAATGGAAATCATGGTTAGAATTTGTTTCTAATTTTTTCAAGTTTAATAGATCGGTGTCAGCACTGTTTAAGCCAGACAGGGATAAATATATTCGGCCATATTTAAGTGTAAATTTATATGATGTAGTATTATACGGTTTGTTAGATTCAGGGGCAGACATTTCAATTATTGGCAATGGAGCCCATGAAAAGTTTATTAACTTAGGTTATTCTTTGGATACCTCGGTTGAGTTAAAGCAAAAGATTCTCGTTGCTAATGGATCCGAAAGCAGTCCTATAGGTATTTTAAGGTTACCTATTACATTTAATAGTGTAACTAGGATTATTAATTTTTATGTAATTCCATCCATAACATCAAATGTAATATTTGGGGTGGATTTTTGGATAGCTTTTAGTTTGATGCCTCAAATGTTTAAACACATAAGTTATATTGAGACACCTAAACAATTTATGAAATTTAATAATTCTAGTGAAACAAAAGTTAACACAATAGAGTCTTTTGATAATTTGAGTCCGGAACATAAAACTATAGCGGAATTAATAGTCCAACAATTTCATAATTTATCATTTGAGTCAAAAGGTTTGGGTAGAACACAGTTGAGTCAACACACAATTGACACTGGCGATGCGTTACCCATTAAGTCCAGACCATATCCAATGTCACCGGAAAAATTAAAAGAACTTCATAAGGAATTGGACAACATGTTGAAGCTCGATGTGGTGGTACCAAGTGAGAGTCCATGGAACAATCCAGTCCTTATGGTTCCAAAATCAGATGGGACATTACGGTTCTGTCTGGATTGCAGGAAGCTTAATGCGGTTACAAAAGGGGACGCTTATGCTATTCCATATATACCTCAAATCCTAGACAGCCTCAAAAATGCTAAATATATAAGCTCAGTAGATTTTAAAGCTAGCTTTTGGCAAATTCCGTTAGAAGAAGCCTCACGGGAGAAAACCAGCTTCACTGTTCCTGGTAGAGGACTTTTCGAATTTAAAGTAATGCCATTTGGACTTTGCGGAGCTCCAGCTCGACAGCAAAGATTAATGGATAAGTTGTTCGGACATCCGTTTTGTAGCGATATAACCAAAGGGTTAATATTCTGTTACGTTGATGACATCTGCGTAGTGTCAGAGGATTTAGAAACACATATTCTTCTGTTAAAAAGGCTACACGAACGGATTAAAAGCGCCAATTTAACAATAAATTTCGGTAAAAGTAAATTCTTTAGAAAATCCTTAAAATACTTGGGTTATGTGGTGGATGAGTGTGGTCTTAGGACTGATCCTGACAAGGTGCGCGCAATTTTAGATTTCCCAGTACCAAAGACTTCGAAAGAGGTAAAAATGTTCTTAGGAACTTGTTCTTGGTACCGTAGATTTATTAGAAATTTTTCTACAATCGCAGCGCCATTAAATGCACTCACCAGCACCAAGGTTAAATTTAAATGGAATCCAGATGCAGACGACGCTTTTAATTCTTTAAAAAATATTTTAGTTTCTGCACCAGTCTTAGCTTGTCCAGATTTTGAAAAACCGTTCACTGTTCACTGCGATGCATCCAGTTATGGCATAGGTGGTATGCTAACCCAGAATATTGACGGGAATGACCATCCTATTGCTTACATAAGTAGATCCCTAAGTAAAGCCGAGCGTAATTATAGTGCAACGGAACGTGAAGCGTTAGCCGTCATTTATGCGGTTGAAAAGTTTGAACCATATTTAGGTAGCAGACATTTTACAGTTATTACTGACCATGCTTCACTTAAGTGGTTTAAAAATTTGGAGAATCCAACAGGTCGCTTAGCACGCTGGGGTTGTCGTTTATCTCAGTATAATTATACCATCGAGCATAGAAAGGGTAAAGACAATGTTGTACCAGACGCCTTATCAAGGTTACTTAAAGTTGAGGCTGTAAATACTACTGTTACGCCTACACCGACTGGTGACGAATGGTATGACAAGATTCTGGCGGGCTGTTCGTCATGTCCAAAAAATTACCCCAACTATCTCGTAGAGAAAGGTATTCTATATAGGTACAGTAAAGGCAAATATGCGTTAACGCAAGAGTTCGACTGGAAAGAAGTAGTACCCAAATCACTGCGTTCACAGATCATGTCTGAAAACCACGAACCTCCTACTTCAGGTCACCTGGGTGTTTTTAAGACACACCGAAGGTTAAGTTTGAGGTATTTTTGGCCAGGAATGTATCGTGACGTAGTTGAGTTCGTCAAGGGTTGTAGTAATTGTTTGGCCTATAAACATAAAACTACTCAAACTCCAGGTCTCATGGGTCAGCCCAAACAATGTTATAGACCATTTCAAGCTGTATCGATCGATTTAGTTGGACCACTTCCGAAATCACGCTCGGGTTTTGTACATTTACTAGTAGTTTCTTGCTGTTTTTCAAAATACACGTTATTGTTTCCATTACGCCGTGCCACTAGTGCGTTGGTAGCCAAAAACTTTGAGAATTATGTTCTTCTTGCTCACGGGATTCCTGAAACCGTAATTACCGATAATGGGGTTCAATTCACGGGATCGGAATTCTGTAATCTTTTAAAGAAGTATAACATACCTCGAGTGCATTATGGGCCTAGATACACACCACAAATTAACATGGTAGAAAGGTACAATAAAACGGTAATGACAGCAGTTTCTTCTTACGTAAAAGAAGACCATAGGACTTGGGATCTCAATTTAACAAAAATTCAATTTGCTATAAATAGCGCAGTGAATGAAACTACTGGATTTACTCCATTTTTCTTGGTCCATGGCCGTGAACCCATTATAAACGGCACGTTTTATAAGAACACAGACGACTGCGATTATGAAGTAGCTATGCCTCGTGAAGAGTATGCAGGCGAATTAGGAGTCCTAAAGGATATCTTCGATAAGGTGCGCGCCAATATTGTAAAGGCTCATGCCACAAACGCGAAATACTATAACTTGCGTAGGCGCGACGTCACTTTACGTGAAGGCCAGATGGTTTGGCGTAAAACTTACATCCAAAGTGATGCGGAGAAGTATAAGGCATCGAAGTTGGCTCCTAAATATCAACAGTGCATAGTGAAAAAGAAGCTTTCACCTTTAGTTTATGAGCTCATAGGGTTAAATGGTAAACCATTAGGCTCTTGGCACATAAAAGATATGAAAATCTATTAACATAATCACTTGTTGTCGAAAATTGTTTTTCAGTCGTCTCAGCCAGGGGTTTATTAGCCGTAGTCCGTGTTTTCACGTGTTGTTTGGAGGTCTACTCCAACAACGACGATAAGGCGTAGGTATGATGTAATACTTTATTTTTACATTTTTTTTTAAATATTATATTATAAACGTGACTGCAGGTTCGTTCGGCATTCTATACTGCACCGTATTATGTCGTTTTGCATGCCTTGTGTTTATTCTCCATTTTTTTTATAAGGACAGTGTCCATGTGTTTTTTATGAAGCGGATAGTGACTTCTAAAATAAGCCTTCACGTTGTGTACAGCTAAGCCCACTTGGTTGTTGTTTTCAGTATGGCTGTATCCATATTCAGAAACGGAGCGGGTAGTAACTCCAAAAATAGGCCTTTACTGAAGCGGATAGTGACTTCGAAAATAAGCCTTCACGTTGTTATCAGCCAAGCTCGCTTGGTTGTTTTTTTTATGAAGCGGATTGTGACTTCTAAAATAGGCCTTCACTAATGTTTTGTTTAGCCGAGATAGCATCGTTGCTTCGGTGAGACTATAGATAGCACTAGTGCTTAACTAGTTAAGAGCGGCGGGTGACTCTTAAAATAAGCCAAGCCACCATTTTGTTTTCAGGATTTTTTCATTCTGGGAATGTTGTATACGTCCTGCCTGGTGAGTTATGCACTTTGTTGCTCAATATATGTATCAGCTCGCTGAACATATTCACCAGGGGGATCGTTTTGATTTATTTTGAACAATGCAGAGTTCCACTGGTATACAGACGGAATTCGGGAGTATGCTAGAGGTGGCCTCCTGCGGTTCGAATGCAGGTTGCTACAGGTTGAAAGAGAGGAAATTTAGGGATGCATGAAAGATTGGGGGGGGGTTATGCCCGGATAGTAGGAAGTTTTGTTAGTAGAATTGGTTTCCTGGCAGGTTGGATTATTTATGGTTGGTTATTTGCTTTCAGTAGGACTTACTAATGAAATAATTTAATTTCTTTGAAGTTATTTCATAAATATTTTTATTAATATTTGAAACCATGCGTTTTCAGATAAATTTTGCTCTTCCACTTAAGTTTCCTTTGGAATTTGTTTACCCACTTCAGTGTTTTAACACCGAGGGCGGTGTGGTTTTTGCGTACCCAAAAACCTTTTTGTGGGAAGAGGGGCATTGTGACGTTGCAAAATAGACATTTGTCGCAACAGGTAGCGACGTCTATCGTGGGTCTGTACAGGCTCGTTTAGTGTAGCTTACGCGTCACTAGATGGCGCTAGGTTTATGAAATCGATATGATATTCTTTAGTCTGTGACAGAACATTCCCGAAACTGTCAGATCGGTTTGAAAAGACAAGAGTGTTTCCGGCCTTTACGATCGAGGACACGAGCCAAGAGGTTGACTTGAAGGGACGTATTCCTGGGAGGATCGGGATGTGCCCTAATAACCCTCTGGGGTATTTATAAGCACGGCAGAAGCTGAACCCTGTGAGTATTCAATCATTTTCCTTGTTACTGTGGGTCAACCTTTGGGTCTTACATTTCTGTTCTGACACAAGGTCGTTGTTACAGGTCTGGCTATATGCTAGCCTTTTCTTTATTGCACGAAGCTACGCGCGAGCGATTCGTGATGTCTCGGTGCGGCCCTGTGATCGGGTGATAGGAAATCGATCCGGGTGCAGGCGACTCTAGTCTACCCCCTGTGGTGTGGTCATCCGCAGTAAGGAAGGCCTTACCTAGCCGAATGCAGGTGAAGAGGGAAGTTCGCCACTCGAGGTAACGACAGCGTCACCTTCTATGCCCGTAGGCCACGTTATTCGTGTGTTCACAGGTTTAACCTGTGAACGAAGCCAAGGGACTTAATCCCGCCAACTCAGGGTAACTTAATCGTCAACTGACGGTATTTCGATTGTTAACTGAGAGGTAATTTGTTATGCTGAGAGAACACTGAGTTAATCTATAGTGTCATAATTTATCATATGAGAGAGTTAGGCCTTTGTAGGAACTAGGTGATAAGCCAGTTGTTATAGAGTATTGTGTCTCGGGTATTGCTTTGCATAATCGTTATTTTCCCTTTATGAGCACAATCCTATAAGGTCAATACTTGAACGGTTGAGCTAGAAGTTATTAAGTGGTTCATCTCACGGACTCGATATAGCGACTCTGAGAAATTGTAATAAGTCTCATTGCAGGCTTTCACCAATACAAGTAGGAACGGAGACTATTTGTATGGGTGGATGCCCAAGTGTTTGGGAAAGGTATATAGTGTAGTGGCTCGCCACATTATTTGTTTGTGTACCTACCTATTTCTATGTATTAACAATAAACTTTAATTGTTGAAGAAGGTACTTGTTTAATTGAATCTTTCCCTAACAGATTATACCTTATAAATTTACTTTAGCACGGTGGTGAGTAGTGTAATACCAATAGAAACCATCAACATCTTGTTTCTTATTAATTCCTGTAAACTGCTCAAGGGCCGGGTTACAACGGGATTGTATCAAACAATCAACTCAGCCTATTGCAGTCCACTGCTGGGCATAGGCCTCTCCCAGGCTGCGCCACAACACTGTCCTCCGCCTTCCGCATCCAGTCTGCCCCAGCCACCTTCTTAAGGTCGTCAATCAATCTAGTTGGGGGGCGTCCCACATTACTCTTGTCGTTACAAGGTCTCCCCTCCAGGAATCATCTGCTCCACCGGCCATCGGTCCTTCGACAAACATGGCCAGTCCCACTGCCACTTCAGCTTGCTTACTCTGCAAGCTATTTCGTGTACGAAACTTATTTTCTAAACGCAGTCCGAAAAGAGTTATTACAAAGTGTCATTTTACTACAGCTAATTAAAAGTCTGAGTATATTTATACTTCGATCTAGATAACTGTTAGAAGAAGTTTGAATGGTAAAATCAACCTAGCCAGGTCACAAGAAACTTGACAAACTCAAACTTTAAACTCATAAATTGTTGAAACGTCAATCTGAGATTGCCAAAATTTCAAGAAATAGTCTGCAGCAGAGTAATTTCAGAACACACTATCTATCAGTAGCAATGGCTTTCATTTGACAGTTCAACAACATTCATTCCGTTATTGACGTTATGTAGAGTTATATAATATAATCTTTTTCAACAGTTGAGTGGAATCGATTAGCAAAATCCTAGGGTGCACATCCTACTTCTTACTATCCTACTAATAATATTATAAATGTGAAAGTTTGTGAAGATGTTAGGATGTTTGTTACTCAATCACGCAAAAAATACTGAACGAATTTGGATAAAATTTGGTACACAGATTGTTTATAACTAGGATTAACACATAGGATACTTTTTATCTCGATATTCCCACGGGATCGAAACTAACGCGGGCGCAGCCGCGGGGCGCTGCTTGTCTTCGATAAAATAAACCACTGGACTTATCAACCTCTAGATCAAAAACGTAGAAAACCAAATAGAATTTTCTTAAAATCTTGAATGACGCCAGTACCTAATACTATGTTAGCAAAATACTAATTTACATAAGTGAATTGTTCATATTATTGGTAGCTCGCTCAAGTACTTAGTTATGTGTTTTACAACTTGATGTCAAGGTATGGGTCACTAAGAGTATGTATAGTGACGTACTTAAATAAGAAAACGGAAAATTGTTATTATTCGCACGTTACCAGCGTTTCATTTATATTAATAAACTCGTGATATTATTTTAAAGTGTACACTTAATGTTCATAGTTATACAAAAAACTACTTAACGATTTAAAATAATTCATGATTATATATTAATAAAGTCCCTACTACTATGCATGCTTTTAAATAATATCTGAGTGCTCACAGGAAGGTCAGTTTTCGAGTTGTGGAACTGCCAGTCGAATTTGAAATAAAATAAATTGCATTTAATAGCCTAATTCTTGAGGAAGGTTTAAGCGAGGGCGAGCGATGCGACGCGGTGGGTCGGGGGTCTAAATTTCATGCGGACGAAGTCGCGGGCAGAAGCAAGTCTTGAATAAAATAATCATCGAGAAAAATCACTCTACACAGCCCTGTTTCGAAAATCTAAAACCCTCGGGGAACTAAGAACTGAGAATAATAATTTGAAAAAGTAAAAAATGTTATAATTTAGATTTAAAAGTTGTTTTATTAGGTATTATTAAATCTAATATATAAAATTCTCGTGTCACAGTTTTCGTTGCCATACTCCTCCGAAACGGCTTGACCGATTTTGATGAATTTTTTTATGCTTATCCGGTATCTATGAGAATCGGCCAACATCTATTTTTCATCCCCCTAAACCGAATCTTACACGGGTGAAACCGCGGGGCGCAGCTAGTAGGTATATATAATAAAAAAATATTTCAGATTTAAATTATTACTTTTTTCACTGACTGGGGTTATTTCGAACACCTGCGTTGTTTTCTTCGATAAATTTTATGTAAATAATAAATATTGGAGTTGAGCACACATAATAATCTAAGTTGAGTACAACGTACCTAGCTAATGATGCCCAAAGCGCCAAGCTAGACCTAAACATTTCAATAATAACACAACTTATCATATAATTTTCTTAGTCTCAGTAAGAGACGCTCAGTTCGAACCGGATTTTCCTCATATTTTTTTTCTTTACAAAAACCGTTAAGTATATGGGATGGTAATTTTTTTTTATAATCTAAAAACTTTTTGCTTAAGTATCACGTTTATAACGAAGATATTATTAATCTTATGTCAGTTGAAATATAAGCTATTAATCCTACTATCCTACTTCCTACTATCCTACTAATATCCTACTATATCCTACTAATCCTACTATCCTACTAATATCCTACTAATATTATAAATGCGAAAGTTTGTGAGGATGGATGTTTGTTACTCTTTCATGCAAAAACTACTGAACGGATTTGGATGAAATTTGGTACACAGATAATTTATAACCCGGATTGACACATAGGATACTTTTTATCCCGATATTCCTACGGGATCGAAACTTATCTGGGTGAAAACGCGGGGCGCAGCTATACGAAATAAGCCAAAAAAAATATTGTTTTTTGATGAAAAAAAAATTGGTAAATATTATACAGTGAACTGTGATGGATGATTTAAAAAAAAATGGTAAATAATTATTTGGCGAATACCATTAGATCACGATGTTTATTCACGAATGTTAGATCAATTTGAATAGTAAAGACATTTTTTACGAATAAGCTTCTCGTTCTTATTTCAACAGAAATTAGCGTGTCTTGAATGTCTGTGAATTCTAGTCTGTGGCTTATGCAGGTTACATAATTCAATGTGTAAAATACTAAGTAAACGACACTTACATAATACTTACAAATCTTAGTAAATACTCTGACAGCCCATAAAGATATCTTATTAGTTGGGTAGAGACTAAATTACTTACAAGTACTTACTTATTCAGATGATGACCAACATTCACCATGATCTGGTAAAAATGAATTATTTCTACTGCGTCTGTAGTTGCTTGCCTTGAAAATATTAGTACGTAATTATTATGTGACTAGGGTACTTAAACTCTCAGATTTCCGTATATTATAATGTTTGTTTTATTATTAAGGGCACGGTTATTTTTGAAAAATCTATAAGGAAGTGCAACCTTGGCTCATAAATAAAAATATTGTCACCTGTTTCGTTAATAAATCAAGTTTTTAATCAAGTGTTAAAAATGGATGGTATGGGTAGCTAAAATGCTGATGAGAAAAAAAAAAGAATACTGAAAAAAGCTGCTGATATTAAAGAGAGAGGCAAAGTTTGCAAAGCGTTCTTGAATAGATACGAATAAATTGTCACAAAGTCGTTAAATCGTCCGATTATGAAAATGAAAGTTTTGCAAGGTTTCCCAAGGGGTTTGAACACAAATGTCAATGATTTCCTTCCATATATTTTTTAAACATTTCTTATCTACTATTTTACAATGATTTCAACGAACGTTTATCTAAAAACTCGTGTTTTACGATAGAAAGGGTTATTATGGCAGGAGTATCGGCATCGTCGCTCGGCCGAGATATCGCGACCCCGACTTGCCCCGTCTGCTGATAGCTCCAGAATGCCGCCACTGTTTACATCTTATTTATTACGTTTTAATACCAAATCACTGCATTATTATGTTAACTTATTAGTATGCAGACGGCTATTAGCTTTGTTTGTCAAGGATCATAAGAACTTACAATATAATTTAGACTAATTGGCTCATGAGTGCTTGAGAGTTGTTTTTGTCTTGTGGATTGTTTATACATAGGTATCCATATTAATTACTTAGTTATGCTTTTCAAGTTGTTGTCTTACGTTGTAGTTGTAGTGCAGTCAAAAGTGCTGCAGTATAAAAAAAAAATCTTCTGATATCTGTGTGAAATTAATGATAATAACAGAATTCGATGATATATGTCGTGTCGGTCATTACTCCTTATCATCTCAGAGATAAATCATCTCCACGAACATTATCAGAATCCTGATAGATAACAGCCCACACAATAGATGCACACATAGCAACAAAGGAGCATGCGAACAAAGCCAGTGCGTGTGACAACTAATTAGTCACCCCATCACCCGGCAGTTTGTTTACTTACTGCTACATGACGGTTATGGCAAAAGGCTCCGTTCGTCAGCTGCTGCCGAGTGACTCCTCGGGCGCCGCATTCGATTCCACATCCGCTGCATTTCCGATAACGGGTGAGTCAGCGCGGTGTCGGGTGCGCGCCGCAAATCGCTACCATTTGCTGACTTGGACACATTGAGCGGGTCATTCATAGGTGCTGTCAGCAAATTGGCGAAGCGGATGTTAGGTGTGATGGCGACCGCGGCCGTCAGTCGCAGATACACCGCGAGCGCGGAAGGTCGCGTAGTGTCCAATAGCTAATCACCCGAGACCGGCGTGATTCTCTATAAACAACACTATCGAGAACTGGTACACATTTACTGTGTGATAAAAACGAAAACATTAGCCAGAAGTGGTGCAGTAGCTGTCTCCAAACTCATTATCGGATCAATATTTGCTGTGATAAACTTAATATTTGTTATGATCCACGTTTCGTAAAGTTTTCCGTGATACGGGGTTGTGTTATTTGGTCTGGTTAAACCACCTGTTGATTAATCGTGTTTATGTGGAGAATTATCGGGGTTATCGTCTGTTGCGTTACTTCGATAAGTGGATAACAGTTGGACGTGGGTGTTGTTGAGTGGTAGGCGGCTGGAAGATGCCGGTGCTCGGATACGAGATGACGTCACAGGAGTTGTGTCCGATGTATAGCGCGGTGGATTACATGATGGGTGCACAGCCGCAGTGGGAGAAGCACGCCAATACGCCGTACTACGGGCCCGTAGTACGCAGTCCCCCGCAGGAGGCGCAGCCTGTCATGACATTCAACGAAGGTTTGTTGACACCACATTCTAGTGATCACGTTTTTAATGGCACACTAGTTGCGCCCCGCGGTTTCACCCGCATAAGTGTCGATCCCGTGCATATCGGGATATAAAAAACCGGCCAACCGTACCACCATACAATATTTCACACTACATATAAAATAACGACAAAAAAATCACGTTTGTTGTATGGGAGCCCCTCTTAAATATTTGTTGTTATAGCGGCAACAGACATACACATTCTGTGATAATATCAACTGTCTATCTATCACGGTTCATGAAATACAGCCTGGTGACAGACGGACAGTGGAGTCTTAGTAATAGGGTCTCGTTTTTACCCTTTAGGTACGGAACCCTCTATTAGGGTTCCGTCAGGTGTAAGCTACCTCCATATAAAATTTTATCTAAATTGGTCCAGCTGTTTGAGCGTGAAGAATAACAAACATATAAACACACCCACACACACGCTCACAAACTTTCGCCTTTATAATATTAGGGTGATTAGCCATTTAATATTATTAATGTGTCGGCGATTTGCATACAATTAGGTAAAGAAATTTGCGATTTATCAGCGTTTATTAATAAGTTGGTACTCATGCATGACTGAATATATTTGGACGATTTTTTTTCCATTTTATCTTGTTTTCAGGTGCTTATTGTAATCTATACTGATATCAGCTGACACCTCATAAAGAATGATGTACTTAATTACAGTTCTATACTACGCGCTACATTATCATGTAGATTTAGGCATATGATGCAATCATAACAATAGAATTTTGATTTCTTAATAGAACACAGCGTAATTATTCGGTTTTCTTTACAGTGGTAAACAATATAATGACAATACGTGTTAAAGATAGTGTAAGTAATCCATACTAATATTATAAATTCGAAAGTAACTCTGTCTGTCTGTCTGTCGGCCTTGCCTCTGAACGGATTTCGATAAAATTTGGCAGAGGGATAGATTGCATCCCGGGGAAGGACATAGGATAGTTTTCATCGACATACTTCGCGGGCGAAGCCGCGGGCGGAAGCTAGTCAAAGAATAAAATTACTCCAATATTGGTGGTTACAAGTCGTGTTCATTAAAACTCTGGAATTACCATGGTGACTGGCCAGGATATACCTGACCTATTCGGACAATTATAGTCGTCATCATCATCGGGAACCTTATTCAACCCGCCGCTGAGTAAGTAGGCCTTCTCATTGTTGTGCCATGCTGTTCTGACAATACAATATCTTAACATAACTAATAGAGGGTAGCAAAGACATCGGAGACGCACAGTCTGTTAGGGGATGTTTAGCCTCTGCCCGCGACTTCTTCCGCGTAATTTTTTTATTAACATTAAATATACCCTATGACACTCACAAAGAATTTGGCTTTCTATTGCCAAAAGAATTTTCAAAATCGGTTCAGTAGATCCAGAGATTACACCATATAACCTCACAAACTCTACCTCTTTATAATATTAGTTTAAAAGACAATTTCAACAAATATCTCACCCCCCCCCCCCCCCCTTTGAATCTTACTTAAGATTAGTATCTTCCAAAATTGCATAGAAAAAACAGCAAAAACTGATTACTTTTGTGATCTTACGTAAGAATAATCTAGACCCCTCCCACCCCCATGTAAGAAAAAAATACTTGTTCTGACCCCCTCCCCCACAAATCGCATAACAATAAATGAACAGCCCCTTACCATGGATTCAGTAAGTACTTACATGATTCTGAACCCCGCTGCGTTGAAATTTTACGTCGGTTTTTTTTTATTGCTCTTTCATGCATTTTGACCGCGTAGTGTTGTATCGCACTTTTCTATGATTTTTTTTTTTGACAAAAGACGAAAAATGTCTACGCTAGGTCTAGAATCATGGGCTGAGTTCATGGTTACAGTTTGTGCGTCGACGTATGCCAGCCTGTATAGTTACGATGTTGTCCAAACAACATGGCACTCTATTAGTCATCGCAATTTGTTGTTATTCGCAAACAGACTACGCGACTACCCATCCCTTTTACATGATTCGGATCAAACCGCGGGTTTTAGCTAGCTAGACCTACACGGTAAAAACTACGTAAATCTGAAATCATCGGTAAGTCTGATTGGTCAATTCAACTTAGCTAGGGTTAAAGAAAGATAATCCTCTTATTCTCAATAAACATTTGAAATAATAGGTACATCAATCGTTCTAGGTCACTATCTACCTAGCAACGTACCTTGTACTTTAGGTACCTACGTGAAAAGCGTAATCACGTGAATGCAATGAATCAGTGAAAATTCATTATCTTTCTTCGTTATAAAAAGTCTCGTTTTTTTTTTCGTGTCGTGTTGTTTTGGTCGTTCTGGCTTATTTCAACAATCTGCATATCGCTTTTTACAGTTTTTTTTAATAATCTGTATAATAAAAATACTTACTTTATCTTTCTAACTGCTAACTTAGATCTTTACTATAATCTTCGCTATTTCAGAGTTGGTAATAGGACCGGATAGGATAGGACAAACTGTCCAGTTAGGTGGGTCCAACTCCGAGAAAGAGTTAGATACCTAGTCAGATCCAGTGAACGAAAATCCGACTCGGCTGGGCAGCGTTCGGGACGCTTCGCAATATCTTCTCGTCCCACATACCGCAGTGTCTCAAGACGTAAGTCTTTGACCAGTGCCTGTTGCCAGTGTTGATCTATGACACTGAAACGTGGTCGCTCACAATGGGCCTTATTGGAAGGCTAAAAGTAACCTAAAGCGCAATGGAGACGGCTATACTTGGAGTTTCCCTGCGTGATCGAATCAGAAATGAAGAGATCCGCAGGAAAACCAAGGTAACCGACATAGCCCGAAGAATTGCCAAACTTAAGTGGCAGTGGGCATTGCTCGCAGAACAGATGACTGATAGGGCCGAAGGGTTCTGGAGTGGCGACCGCGTACCGGAAGACGTAGCGTTGAAAGGTCTCCCACAAGGTGGACTGACGACCTTGTAAAGCCGTAGGAACCCGTTGGATCTGAGAAGCACATGGACTGCTCGAAGTGGATGTGCCTATGTCCAGCAATGGACGTCTTTCGACTGAATTGATGATGATAAGGATAGGATAAAAGTGGTTTAAATTCTTTAGTACGTACATTAACTTGTGAATTTACTAAGGAAAGTTTTAAATTAATTTAAACCCCGCTTGTCTTAATTTATCTTAGGTAAGTACGTACTAAATACTAGTAATATACTTATATGTCAATGCTGCACCTATAAGGCTGCTGGTTCTGTGCTACAATAATATAATTTTTATCGTTTGACATAGCTACTCGTGTTGTAACTGATTAAAATTCGGCTTATTTGAATAAGCCGAATTTTAATCAGAAACTTTTACTAACAAGATTTCGGCAAAAAACCATGAAATCATATCATTCAGTCTGCCTAGCCTTTTCCACCGTGCCTTTTCCCTACTATATCGTTGTCGGCTCCCTGTCTCACCCGATTCAGTTGAATACCAAGAGTTTACATGGAGCGACTGCCTTTATGAGCTCCACAAACCAGTTACTAGGTAACATGATACCCCTTGGCAAGACGGTCAGACTTTCGGGCTTCTGACTATGCGTAAAGACTGTCAAAGATCTACGAATGCCAGCCGATACCACGTGCTTTGCGACTCATGGAGGGAACTCACATCGTAACATAGGTGGGACGGTTAGGCAGACGTGTACCTCTATACCTAGTACAAGTACACCCACATTTCGCCACAATACTGGTTTGTGTGAATTTCTCTGGGATACCTTCCGCAGCTAGCGACACGTCGAACGACCGCAGACGTCGTCGTGACGCCCGACCGCAGATCAGTAGTGCCATCTCTGCCACCGACGCTGGAGCGACAGCACATTGAATCTTTCTCAAAAAATGAGTTTTTCCGACGTCGCAACGTCACGTCGTCTGCTGCTGCTGTATGCGGTCGGCTAGGAACTCGTACCTTTATGTTTGTCCCATGTAATATAATCTACTAACAAACAAACAAACTAAACGTATATATATGTACCAGATAAATAGCCTGCCTATTTACTATACTGACGTATTTAGTAACAATTAGGTATTAAATTCACGATATTATTTTATTGTTTGCTTCAATAACTTACTAAACTTACACACGTGCAACCTGAATAATGAAGCGATAAATGACGTGTAGCTACATTGTCTGACGTATTTTTCCTAACTATGATGTGGTAATTTCTAGTCATACGTAGGTTTGGTTTTTACCCGGCGTGAATATTTTCTTTACAACACAATAACTAGAAAATATCGATAGTATCCTATGCTAATGTAAAGTCAACTGCTGGGTTTTAAGGCGATGTCCTGATCATCAGTTACGTTACACCTATATTGTCGCCACATCATGCGAACAAGTTCTGAAAACGAACACAAAAAAACAATAGAAAATTGTAATTTGTATCATTAATTATCGTACCGCCATGCGTGTTTCTTCATGTTAACACTTGTTCGGATTGTGCTAAAGAAGCGTTTGGGCAGATAATTGGTAAATAAATAACATTGAGCAGTGGTGGCCTAGTGGTAAGACTTATAAGTTGTAGGTTGTGAGTTCGATCCCAAGTAGGCAGTTTACTTTGTGAAATTTATTTCATCACCACTGCTCTCAAAACGGTAAAGGAAAACATCGTGAGGAAACCGGCATGTCCTAGAACCAAAATTTCAAAGACATGTGACATCCGCTAACCCGAACTGGGCCAGCGTGGTGGATTATGGCCCACTCCCACTCACATAGAAGAGGCCTGTGTCCCAGCAAAGGGAACACAATGTGATGTGAGCTGTGGCGTTGAGGCGAAGAAGGAAATGCGTTCTGTTTGTACATTAACGTGTTTATAAATACTTCTTCTTGCCAACACTGCAAGGTTGTTGTGAAAAAAGAAAAGAAAAGAAGCTTTTGTGCGGACAATTTGTATGCATGAGCTACGTTAGCTTGTTTAGGGTTCTCGATATCCTAGACCTAACCAATATAATATTGTATCCTGTAAGTTTAGCCAGCGCGCGTAGCATTGACCACGGGTTTTTGTCGACGGAAGAATAGACTACAATCTGTCATTTTGTCTATTCTTCCGTCGACAATACGCGTATCTATGGTGGTCATGCCACGCGTACTGGCCTGTAACACCTCACTGCTGAGCATTGTTATACCACACAAATATATAATTCTTCGTATACTAAAATGTATCACTCTTCTTGTTCTAGACAGCGACATGCAGCTGGAGACGAGTAGCAGCGAGGCCAGCGCGGCGTCATCTGCGGCGCTGTCGCAGCACTGCGCCATATGCGGCGACCGCGCCACCGGCAAGCACTACGGGGCCTCCTCCTGTGACGGCTGCAAAGGCTTCTTCAGAAGAAGCGTCAGAAAAAACCATTTATACACATGCAGGTAAAAAAAACATAATCATATAGTAAGTATAGGAATCGTCCACAGAGCAGGGAAGTTCCGCACCTCCAGCGTCGCGACGAAAGTGCATTGAGGCCTTACGCAAAATGCACTGGGACGTGAAGTTACGGACACCAGCACCCTTATTGCGTAACACATTATCAATCTCAATCTGAATCATTTTGAAGGATATTGTTAATCCATTGCTTCATATGTTCGAAAAATTTGTCTGCTCAACAACGTAAATACATATCGCTATGAATGTTGTTGAACTGTCAAAGTTAAAGCCATTGCTACTGATAGTGTGTTACGTAATTACCTCCCCGCCCGTTATACTTAGTGCGTTTAGGGGTAAACTTTTGTCACAGACCGCCTTCAAAGCCGTCTGTTTCTATATATGTCATTTGTGTCGTAGTGCGAGTAAACGGTGACACGCTTGGTTTGTATGGAAAGTTTTGACAATGACGCCGGAAGCAGCGGCCGCCGAGGTGTCCGTGCTCTGTGGGATCGTCCATAAACCACAGTATAGTGGTCGACAAGGGAAGGGTCAAAGAAATAGAAATAGCATAATGAAACGTGAGAACAAACATTACGTGGTGACTGCCCGGTGGTGGTTTATTTCAATGCAAAATGAACTATTCAAATTTTGCTTGTTTTTCTATCTAGGGTTGCAATAAGACACGTGTCGTGAATCCTTAAACAGTAGTGTGTGCTATACTATTACAATAATATTTACTATTGTAGAGGAGACGGAAACGTAACAATTTTATGTCAAGGATCATAATCAACTCAAACTACACGTTTTGATAAGTACCACTAGGCAAGGTCATGGTTTTATAATCGCTGATTCATTGAAATAGTTTGGTTAATAAACGCAGAGGAAAACATCGAAATTAATGTAATGTACGCACGGCTATACATCAAGCTATACATAACCAGGATAAGCTGACTTCTGATTGAACGAAAAACCTTTACAATACGAGGTCAGCTAAAACTGACCGGGTGTACTAAGGTCGGTACAGGCGCTAGTTGAAGACGTTAGGTATCCATCTTGATTTGTCACAGCCCATTAGGACGGGCTTAATTTATATGTCTACTGTTTGACATTCTGATAGTAGAGTATATTTAGCTAGTGTCACTAGTGTCTTATTTCACGTTTATGCGTTTTTAACATGCAAAGCAAAATATAAATATCTAGACTCTAGACAGTAACTAGACTTGGTAAGAGAGGTTTAAATGTCATTGTCCATTCATCACAAACATTTTCTTAACAAAAAACACGGTGCTTTAAAAAACATCCTGTATAAAAATGATCAAATGTCAAAAAACTATTGTATAATTGACTCACACGGGATATTGTTCAAATATTAAAAAAAGTGTATTAATCCATAATCAGATGAGCATGAATAACAAACTGAATCATGAAATCATCATTCTCCTGTCCTTATCCTAATTTATTTGTGCTCGGCGCAACATGTATTTTTCTTCCATACTTCGCTATTAGTCGTCCTTTTGGTAGTCATCCCCTTTCTAACCATATCGTCACACAGTCCACCCATCGTTTGTTTGGTCTTTGGTCTTCCCCTACTACTATTCCTAAACTGAATCTTGATATAGCAGCCGATTTTTGTTGCTAAACATTATCTCACAAAATATGATCCCATTGCGTTGTGTTGCCACTAATTGTGAATTCACGACAGTACTTGTGAAACTGGTGAATGATAGAAGTTGGCACGCCTGCGGTATTCGCTTCATCTGCATCGGTGGGAACCCCACAACCTTAGCCGAATCTGGGAACACGCCAAATACTACTCACACTTGCCAGGCATAATTCGCACGTTAGACACCGCGGGAGTGCGAAGACTGATGGAAATTGGAAATAACTAGCTGCGCCCCGCGGTTTCACCCGCATAAGACTCGATCTCGTGGGAATATCGGGATAAAAAGTAATCCATGTGTTAATCCAGGGTGTAAGCTACCTCCATACCAAATTTTATCAAAATTGGTGTAGCCGTTTGTGCGTGAAGAAGTAACAAACATAAAAACACATTTACAAACTTTCGCCTTTATAGTAACTAGTAAGTTATAATAAGTAGGAAAAGAACTTGAATGAAAACACTTGACTACGGTAAAGTCAGCTATGGAAGGGTTATGTTTTTTTATTATTATTAGAAACACATAATATATATAGAAATTGGGCAAGAGTAGACTAGACTCCTATTCCGACTTCATACTTTCAATATTATCAGATCCGCATTTCACAATTTAAACATTGTAGGTAAAAAAGTATCGTCCGCCAGCATCGGAAGTCACATAAAATGTCAAGTAATCAAAACATAGGTATGTAACATTAAAACAACAAAAACAGTTGACTTTTGTAATAACATTGAAAAAGCAAATTAGCTTTTAGGTAAAAGTTACCCTGTTAAGTTTTACCCTGTTAACCATCTTTCAGTTTAGTCCGTAGTACCGACATCACTCTGCGAAAGAGTGAACTCACAATTCAAACATTTTCGCAGTCCCTGTCAAAATAAATTGAATGAAGTGTGATTAATCCTTTAGACGTCCATACAGCATGATGTTTTTTTTTTATTAAGTACGTATTATTTGTATGGTATTACGTCAGTCAAATCGTTTAAAAGTAGAATGTGGTTTACCATGACTGAGAAACATGTTTCCTCGTTTTTGTGTCAGCTTTTTTACGTCATTAATTACCTATATGGTGGATGGTTATTACCTGCTCGTTTTGAACGACGAAATCCAAGAAATTAATTTAAATATTGTTGGTGCACTTAATAGCTCATTTATGATTAATAATAAAATTACCGGGAATTTTCATTCAGAGGTGAATTTATTAGTGTAGGATTCTTCCTCATGTAAAATAGAACAAAGTCGCAACGGTTGAAAGAAAAGTCCTGACTAAAGGATTTTTTTTAATATTTACAATTTTTGTACTATAGTTTTATTTAAGAAATCTAGTTTAGAATTATTTTTACCATAATCATCTGCGTACAGCAGTCAACTACTGGACATAGGCCTCTCCTATTGCACGCCATTCAACTCGATTTTCGGTAACTCTCATCCAACTTTGACCATAATATTTGTCTTTCATTTTAATTGCTAATATATTAACCTTGCCATTATATCTCAGAAACTCCCCCTGGTTTTACAATCTTATGTTAATGTTTTTAATTTCTATTTATAGGACCATGAATATGCTAAAATAACAACTTCTCAATATTAATTGTTATGACAAAAAAATCGTATGAACAAGATTTACAACCTTTCTATCGCTTCTATTGACGTAACTAAATAAAATATGCAAATAATAGATATGGATACTATTAACCTTGGTGGTTTTTATTTGGATGCCTTTCTGTTAATAAAATACAAAAATAAATATTCGTAAACAAACCAGTTTAAGTATTAATTTGGACACTCAACTGCCACTTTGGATTAAAATTATTAAAATTGCCATTCAGACAAAATATTACGGAATTTTTTCAGTAGCCGCACGTAATTCTACCATCATATATCAACTAGGTGTGTCTTGTGGTTGCGCTAGTTCGCAATTTTAATATTAACAACAATAATTATTTAACAAAACTGAGATAAAGTACTTACGCTAGTAATAATAGTTCTATGTTTAACAATTCGATAATTGTGTTCATCCATATACTTGTTAACTACCTACGGTAGTTTGGATTTGTGCCTGGTTGATGGCAATAGACTCGTCCCCTATTATATGGGAGTTAAACATAATTGACGAAATATGGGTGTACTAAGGTCTACTTCTGCCTAACCATTCGGGAATTTACTGTTGTGATGTTTTTTTTTTACTTAGCCTACACTGTCCCACTTTAAACAAACAACTCCCTGAAATCCTTCCAGGCATCCTTTTCTAGTGCCTCGATCCAACCCTTGCGGTACGCGTCTAGGTCGTCTCGCTACCTTTTCCTGGGCCTGCCTCGGCGGCGCCATCCATCCTCAGGCAACCACCGTGGGGAAACTGTTACCCAGCGGTCACTGTGCTTTTGGCCGACGTGACCCGCCCAATACCATGTGCTGTTATCACACTACGCACGCCACGCCACTACGCACACACTATAACGGCGAAAGTTTGTGAGTGTGCGTATTTATATGTTTGTTACTTCTTCACGCTCAAACAGCGGGACCACTTTTGATAAAATTTTGTATGGTGGTAGCTGACACCCTGGATTAACATATACTTTTTGTCACAGGATCGACACTTATGCGGGTGAAACCGCGAGGCGCAGCTAGTGTTATGTAAATATTAAAATATGTTTTTTTACTTGTTTCAGGTTCAGCAGAAATTGTGTGGTGGACAAAGACAAAAGAAACCAGTGCAGATACTGCAGGCTAAGGAAATGCTTCAAGGCGGGCATGAAGAAAGAAGGTGAGAAATACAACATTAAGCCGATAGGTACCTACCGATGTTATCAAAACGAATGCATGCTTTTCTGTGTGATACTTTAAGGAACTTGGCTGAAGCGAAAGGGGTGTTTTAAGACTTCATTCAATACAGGGCTTAAAAAACAAACTGTGTTATACAATGTCTGAACTTTAAAAGAAACAATGACGTCATGAATGTTTCGGCATTTCTTCTCAGGGATCAGTCAGCTAGGAAATTCCGGCGTCCTCTAGTTTTTATAATATTGACGCGTATAAGTGTCTAAAAATACGGAAACATAAATCAACTTAAACATTGTGACATACAATAAATTGGGAGCTTGTTTAAAATCATTAGCATACCTGAATAAAAAGAAGTTTACTATACCTAGTTATGTATAGTCGACCACGCAATTGCTTTGCCACTTTTGACAACAACTCAGCTTATCGCAGTTCACTGCTGAACATAACGCTCTCCCAGGCTGCGCTACAACATTGTTGTCCGCCTTCTGCATACAGTCTGTCCCAGCCACCCTCTTAAGGTCGTCGATCCATCTAGCTTGGGAGACGCCCCTATATTACGCTTACCGTAACGCGGCCCCCAAATCGGGCGCCTCCTTTGACAACGATTCCCAGTAAATTGAAACTTCACTAAAGTTAAAACTATCTAACTGCCACATAGACAAATATTTGCCCTGTCACCAGTGGCGTGCATTGGTTTTCAGGATACGTAGGCACTAGGCAGTCACTAAGCCGGATCTAGTCTAGGCAGACGCGATTTTCATTTTGACTTTATTTACGGCTCCACGCTCTAACAACCTCGAAAACCATGAAAACAACACCCATGATGAAAACTATTACATGATGAAAAAATTACAGCCGCCATCTTGGATTTTCATTTCGACCTCACTATCGACTTTAACGCCCTTGAAAACCATAAAAACGACACCCATGATGAAAAATTTAAAAAAAATTACAGCCGCCATCTTGGATTTTCAGTTTGACCACACTATTGGCATCAGCACCCTTAAAAACCATGAAAAACGACATCCATGATGCAAAATTTGTAAATTTTTGCAGCCGCCGTCTTGGATTTTCATTTTTACCACACTATCGGCGATCTCAATATCCATCCCTTTCTTTCTTCGCACGGCCAAATTACGAACGATAGTTTAGATACATTCATAGTCGGTTGGATTTGAGTAGGCATGCCTACTTTATGGTGATAAATTGCGAAGGTCGAACGTCATGATATTACGCGTGAGACGTATGTATTTTTAATTTCGTCGTATTATCTTGAACGAGTCTTATTATCTTGAAAGACCAATGACAACGCGCGAATAGTATACGGGAGCCGAGTAGGCCGTCTGGCGAATGCCTACTGCCATGCCGCGCGTGTTTAGGTATAGGAAGATTTTGTTTTTTCTTAAGTATGATAATTTACTGTGGGGAAAAAATCCAATTATTATACTTAATTAATTAATTTATAATTACACTAAAATGTAATTGACAGGCTTATGGTGATTTATCGAGGTAGACACTGCTATTATGCCTATATGCAATGCACGCCACTGCCTGTCCACCTGTGCTGTGCACTTAATGATCTTATGACTGCGTCAGTGAGCGGAGTTCGCGATGCTGAATTTTGGGCCAAAGATGTTTGAACTTTTTGCCATCGATACAGACTAAGAAGAACAGACAAATAGATCTTGTTTTTTCATTACGTGCAAGTAGCAGTCAACCTTAGTTAAGGTGATAAAGCAATTACGAGGTCGACTAAGAACCTCGGACATATCGAAAACAAAAATGTGCTTTGTTTACAAAAAATGTTTGTTTACAAAAAATGTAATACCTGCCTATTTAAATCAGACACTATTTTAAGTAATTGATAAATATTAAATGTACGGTTCGGGTAAACCAAATCTAATCTTTTAGCCTTCACAGACGTAACGTACGTCCCATCATAATATTAATACGATTTGTTTGTTTGTTTGTCCTCATTGCTTCTCGGAACCAGTGGATAGGTCGCCAACCTATATTATCTTCAGCAGACGATAATACTTTAATTACCTCATTTATTGAACAATGTAGGTACGTATGCAACATACACAATGTATTAAGTGCCTTCTCTCTTAATTTAGATGCATCAGAAATTCATTCTAATATTAAAAAGGCACACATTACAGTGCCGTGTTGTGTCGTGGCTCGGGATACACCAATCAAACGAATCGGTTCCAGACTACGCTAAAACACGAGTTTTGATTGGCTAACACTGCGTCAGAAGCCGTCACTACACGACACAACACAGTAATATGAATCCGGCCTGTTTGTTTGTTACCTTTTTTAAACCACTGAACAGATTTCGATAAAACTAAGTAAGTGGGCCATAATCCATCACGCGGACCCAGTGCGGGTTGGTGCCCACACCCCACACATGCCTTTGAAATATTTTGTTCTAGGACATGCCGTTTTCACGATGTTTTCCTTCACCGTTTTGAGAGCAGTTCCATTTTTATAATGAAACACAAAATATATGCAGACGAAGTCACGGGCAATAGCTAGTTAGAATTAATTTTAGATTCTGATTTTACGGTCTTTATTTAAATAAGTACCTAAACAGAATGACAAATGGATAAACGAGACAGACTGAACATCACAAATAATTAACTTATTATTCACCGTACTATCGTTACTAGGCAAACAGATTTATTGGAAGCTAATATATATAAATGGATATTTATACGTTTAATTAATTCAATTTATTCGAATGATCCGTTTTTCGTCATAAGGTAACCGCATATTTCAGACTTAATGCTGATGATACAGTACTGTTCAGGATTAATTAATGACGTACAGACTCAGGAATATGTAATTTTATTTATTTTCCCTGTTACGTACGTAACTACGTATGATAACTGTTTTAGGTTTTAAATTAATTGGCGCGAAATGAATAAGTAGGTATTGATTATGTTATTGGATAGTAATTTTAGTCTGGGTAAAAGGACGACCCAATATTTACCTAAGTACCTAAATAAAAGTAATACAATAAACATAAAATTTCAAAAAAAAAATCGTAAACAAAATTCGTACCTACGTAATTATCTAAATGACGTAAGCAGACGACAAACTAGTTTATAAGTATCATAGAATTACAAAGCATGCTTTTATAAAAAAACACTGTTTTTAAAACGATTCAAGCAAAAGCTATTCTCGACCATTCGACAGGTTGTAGAATCGAAAATTTTCCTTGCCCCCGACAGCGAATAGGTATTTGTCGGAAGAATGGCGGTTGTATATTTGATTTAAACTGACAAAATTTTCGGGTTTAGGATTTGTGAAAAGCCTTGGACTCTTTTGATAACATTGATGGATGTTCGATTCAAATGCAGAAACGTAGGTAACGGACGGTTGTGTATAGCTATGAAGGTCTGATATCGCCAACATGCAGAGAGAAAGAGTGATCAATGCTTATTCTTTCTCCGTATGAGTAGTGGCATTTTGCCTAACACGTAATGAACAAGCGTAGTGCCAAAATAGGCAGTAAAGCGGATATATCAGACGCTTCAAGTTTTGTTCATTTTCGTCTTTCATTCAGCATCTTTCACTTATTGTGTAAACGAGGAATGAAACAAAAATGAACATTCACTCGAGTGAAGCGTCTGATATCGATGAAATCGGTTTTAGCAGAGTTGGTGATCAATGTTCATCTTTTCTCTGTGTGGGAAGAGCCTTTATTCATACACATACAGTGTTCCTGTTATCATGAATTCAGCACCTGATTCTGGACCTTCTAGCATAAAAATCTTTCGTCGGTTATTACAAAAAAATATTCTGTTTCACAAAAATGCAATGCATATGTCGCAGCCAACTGGTTAAATTAGCCATTCAGTTAACTGCCTGGCCTTTAGAAGTAGTGTTCGCCTCGCTTCCTCCCTCGGCTCGAACGCGGTTGATCACAGTTCTAACCTAACCTAACCCACTTGGTCGGGGTGCAATGCCTTAATTACTGCAACCAATTCGGCTCGCGCGTGATTGGTTACAGACTTCCAACCTAAACTGTAATTGAATATCATTCAGGCCGTTAGTTGAACGGCCGCCGTTTAGTTGAAAGGCTAGGCAGTTAACTGAACGGCTAATTTAACCAGTTGGCTGCGACACAAACGCGGTCAAATGTATGGAAAGCAATTAATTTTTTTAATAACTGAATCCATCGCAACAGGTTGCGTTTCTCGATGTCCCTGCCACTCTGTATTAGCATGCTATATCTATAATTCTGTATAATAAGTTTTCATGTATTATTTCAGCGGTACAAAATGAGCGGGATCGCATCAACTGCAGGCGGCCATCTTATGAAGAGCCGACGCAAGCTAACGGGCTGTCAGTCGTGTCGCTACTCAACGCCGAGCTCCTCAGCAGGAAGGTTATTGATGAGGTTAGCAAACATCATAAATTTTATGTTAGAACATAACAAAACATCCCGCCAATTTTCACCGAAAGGTTAGGCAGAGGTGTACAGACTACAGACCTACATATTGCACCATAATTTTGCCGGGTATGTTTAAGTCCCATGTAATAGGGAGCGAGCATATTACCATCAACCGGGCACGAACCCTGACTCTGGGCTACTACTGAGAAATTCCTGATGGAAAACCCCAATAACACACTGCCCCACCTGGGAATCAATCCTCAGACCGCATGCTCAACAGAAGCGCTTGCGACCACAAGATCAACGAAGCACTTTTACGATAACGACTTTTAGGTTTGCATATTAAGAGTAAACCAGTCGCGCGCTCGAACTCACTGGTGGTCATGGCTAAAAAGCACGCTGTCTCACCCAGCTTCGTATCTGACAGAGGCAGTATCAGTGATGGCAGTTAGACGCTAGTCTACATGCACAACGTCTAGTTCTCACGCACAGAAACACCGTTTTAAACTGATAGGCGCGTAAAAAAATTCGAAAAGTGCTTTGGAAAATCGAGTTTTATGAAAAAGCTACTGCATACATCAATTATAAATAAAGTTTATTGAACTCTTCGATAACTGAGCTTTGTCGGTACGGTTTTGGTTTTGAAGATTTTACAGTTCTTTTATTACTTATTTACACCCAAAGTTACATTAAAAATAGCAAGAAAAACGAATCTTTGTTGGCTCATAACTTTTTAATGACTTCTTATTTTAATATTCTGTTTCCGTACAGACACAATTAATAATAATTCAAAACGATATCATGTTTAACTTTGGATGCATAAAGTCAAACAGTGGAGTAATACTCTCCCAAAAATTGTATGGAAAAAATATTGACTAGTGGCGCCTTAAGGCAGTACAGGGCTATGTCAGAGTTGCTAGAACCTTACTAATTACAGTTTAAACTCAAGGGAGTGTTAGAAGTATTCTAAATCTGTTATTAAAAATCACTAACTTTAGTTTCAATCTACATAATTACATAATCAGCCTATAACGTTCCCGCTGCTGGGACACAGGCCTCCTCTCTGTGAGAGGGAGTGGGCCGTAATCCACCACACAATCTACATAATTATTTTATGTAAAATACTGAAGGCAATACGTCCGCAGTTTGGTAGGTTTATTATTGAAATTAACAGCACTTAATTACGCCCCGATGATGAGTAATAGCATACCTTATACGTTATAGGTACTACGTTTTCATAAATTTGCGGTCATGGGAAGTAATATAAAAACCGGACAATATTTTAAACACGTCATCAAATACGGCGAATGTTTTTTTTAATACGTTCTTTCCTATAAAATCATCTAATTCAATGTTGCTCCTTCATCCACAGACGAACAACGTAACGGACGCAGAAATAAACAACCGAAAGCTCGCGAAGATCAACGACGTGTGCGACTCCATCAAGCAGCAGCTACTCATACTGGTGGAGTGGGCCAAGTACATCCCCGCCTTCACCGAGCTGCATCTAGATGATCAGGTAAGAAACACATGACAATAACATGCTAGTATGCCCCGCACCGCAGCGCGGTTCGTGAGCTTGTCCCTTGTCCCGAGGTGAGGCACCTACATTACGATTCCGATTAATGTGCGTTGCAGTAGGGAGTTTCATACAAAGAATACTGAATGGCCGTAATAATAAAAACGTATTTTACAAAAACTGTTTTTGTGCTAGAAGCTATAACAATGATTGAGTGTGGTGATTAAGTGAGTGTTTCTTATTATTGTCATATTGTCAGGTGGCCCTCCTACGCGCACACGCAGGTGAACACTTGCTTTTAGGCTGCGCGCGTCGCTCTCTACACCTCAACGACATTCTGCTGCTTGGCAACAACTGTATCATCACCAAGCATAACATTGGTATGTATTTACTTGTCACTTGTGCAAAAAATAGCCTAGAAAAGCAAGGCAATCCGCGTAATAAAAAACAGTACCCACTATCTACCAGATAATTTAACTGAAACTTATGTCATAACCTTCCTTGCTTATGCACAGACGGCCGCATGGACATAGATATCAGCATGATCGGCATGCGCGTGATGGATGAGATCGTGAAGCCGCTGCGAGAGATCGACATCGACGACACAGAGTTCGCGTGTCTCAAGGCCATCGTGTTTTTCGACCCTAGTAAGTATATCTTTACATAAAATGCACATTATGTTTAGGGCCATAAAGTGCAAAGTTGTACGAATATCGATGTAAGTATCAAGAGGGTTTTTCGAACTTCCTGGAGCGCGTAGTGTGGGTGTCTTTAGCTCTCTTTACGGCACTTTATAATTCGATGTCAATACTTAGAAAATTGTGTGTTGTCTAACAAAAATCTTGTCATGTTTTGTCAACGACACTACTACTACTGACTGATAGTTTATAGTTTGGCAAACAAACCTCCCCAGGCCGTACGGTAGTAGCTCTTTTCCCGGCAAACGCAATATTCCTACCTAATAACCTATATTTCCAGACGCGAAAGGCCTCTCCCAGCCGCAAAAAATCAAGCAACTCCGCTACCAAATCCAGATAAACCTAGAAGATTACATCAGCGATCGCCAGTACGACGGGCGCGGCCGCTTCGGAGAGCTCCTGCTGTGCTTGCCGCCATTACAGAGCATTACGTGGCAAATGATCGAGCAGATACAGTTCGCCAAGCTGTTCGGAGTCGCTCATGTGGATAGTCTGCTGCAGGAGATGCTACTTGGAGGTCGGTCACCATGTCATATGGTTTTTTTTTTTTGTATTTTAAGCTTACCCCATGCTCTAAACGAAAGCGACCATCGCGCGAGTTTTCATATTCATGTATCGCGCCCACTGGTGATTTTTTATCGCGCACTGAATTTTTTCACGCACTGCTTAGCGCCGAGAGTTGGAAATCCAACAGTATGTTTATTTGACGCGCTGGGATGCAGTCTGTTGAATTCTCAATGCTCGCATTAACACCGCGAGTTGGAAATCCAATGCGCGATAAAAAATGCTAAGGCGACCGTGTCTACCAGATAAATTACAAAATGGCCTATAATCAACTTCACACCATCTTATCCGCTTACACTATAAAACATAACACACAACCTGTGCCCGTACATTCTTAACTTCAACTAATGTACCACGCAGGGGCGTCAACAGAAGCGACAATCGAGGAGCCGGCCACCGACGCGTCGCCCATGTCGGCCGCCGAGTCGCCGCCGCTCGTGCCGCAGCTGCCGCTGCCCGAGCCCAGCTTCCTCGAGCCCATGCCCTTCAAGCAGGAGCCCAACATGTGAGCGAACTCCGGTTCATCATTGATTAATTACTGCCTTATTGTAACGGCTATTCTTTAACCCTTTTAAGACCACTTGCACCACAAATCACTAATGCATGTGGCGACATCTACATCGCCACATGCGAACTACGCATCGTAATGACGTCACGTAAAATTGCGCATTCTATAATTGTCATCTTCAAACGGTTGTCAGAAATAGAACGATGTTTTAGGTATGAATAGCGCTAAACGCATTTCATGATTTGTGGTACAAGTGAGCCTTAGTAATAAACTCGGAGTGAAGCCAAATTGAAACCTCGTAAAATGTATGGTTTAGCTGAAGTTAATACTGCTTGTAACTTTACTCCGCGTTTTTTAATAAGAGGGTGAACGTTTTTCCGGAAACTCGTATCATCGCTTGGTGTCGGTGACCGATTTTTGACGGACGTTTTTTGTATGACCGACTTTTGTGGGATGTCTGTATTAAATGTCAAAATGTCCAATTTTTTACGAACCGACTTTACACAGTCATTTGCGTACTCTTTTATGATAATTTGCATGACACGTCTAGCAACAACATTATAGGTTTTTATTTGGTAGCTGACTGCTCCCGTTCAATCGATATCGATAACTACCAAGTTCAAAAAAAATACCGATAATATACTAATCAGCTCTAAAGTAAGTAGTTATGTGTCGTGCAAATAATCATGAAATGTACAGGGAATAGGCAGTGTATTGCCTTTATATCTATGACATGTAGTTTTTTTATAACGATATTTAGGACAATAAAATCGTCTCAGTATGACACCTTGTTGCCTTCCCGTCTTGACCATGTAATTCAAGTTTCGCATTGCTAATAGATCTCATTATATAAATAGATTAGTCTCCTAAATGCCAGGTAGATACTTAGCATCTAGCTATATCAAATTATAATTTAAAATATTTCCCTTTTAGACAGCCATTATCGTTTAGCTAATACTATTTTCACCCGCGTATGTGTCGATCTCGTGGGAATATCGGGATAAAAAATAGCCTATATGTTAATCGAGGGTGTCAGCTACCTATATAATTTTTTTTATCAAAATTGGTCCAGTCGTTTGAGCGTGAAGAAGTAACAAACACACACTCACAAACTTTCGCCTATATAATATTGGTGTGATAAGTCCAAGGATGCAATGTTTAGTACCCATATGTAATATTTCGTAGTTTCGATAATTATGATTTATTTCTTGTGTAGCACAACGCAGTAATTTGAAACTTAATAGGTAATTATTTCATTTTATATTACTTACGACAACCTATGACGTACGAAAGCATTGCAAATTGTGCTCTCTCTATTTTATACCGTATAGAAATCAAGCTTACATGCTAAATCATTAAAATACTAATTTAGTTTAAATATCATATCATGACTTATGTAAATCGTGGTGGTTGGGCGACGGTGGTCATTAGTTCCTAATTCTGGGCTAAGGATGTCATAAAACATGTAGATATTTATTATTACCTATTGTTTGACCAGGAGCCCCGAACACGATTCGACAATGCTGAAGACTGCCGACATTACTTTGTTATAATATATCTAAACACACGCTGTCCACACACAATATAATGCTTTTAAAAGAATGGAAACATCCTTGGGTTCTTGCCGTGGCGGAAAAGAGATGAAAGTTCTTCGCGGTATGCATATGCATTTTACAAAAATATAACTATGGTTATATCCAAAACTGAAATGAAATATCTTGAGATAATTATGTGAACGTGTCGAAATGCTTGACTGTTTTAAAATTTAACCTATTGATGATGATTTTAACTCGTGTGTTGAAATTGTATAAATAGTCCAAGGAACCAAAGTCATTGGTTATTTCTTGTGGTCGTTTTTTACGTAATTAATAACCGTCGTACTCTTTCGTTTATTAGATTAAGTATTATGCCTGAATTAACCAATTTGTAAATAAGAATTCGTATCAAGCATATCGCTATATTGGGCAGAGTTAAAATTGCAGCTTTAAAGATAAGGAAATTGTGGTAAATACAATGATTTATTTAAGAGAAAAAATTTAGCCATAGATATTATTATTCAATATGTATATAAAATGAGAACATTTATGTAAATTTTATAAAAGATCAAACAATTTTATGAATTATTTATATTATACTAGATGTTTAGACTTAACTGTTTGTGCCTGTATTTTATATAATTGTTATTGTGTATAGGTGTAGGAAGAGCGTTTGCCAATTTTTATATAAACATTTTATTACTTTAAGAGTAGGTGTTGGATTCTACAAATGCTGTACATCCATTCGGCTGTGTACCTTTGTAGCAAATATAATGAAATTATTTACATACCTTTTCTCCATTGGTTTAGTTAATTAACTAAAGGTACACAAATCGTAAAAATGTTTTTTTTTTTATAGATGACACATTGTTGTCTAAAAATATGTTATAACCAAATTAAATTTATCTCCGATTTTGACGAGTTTCCTTTTTTATTAGTGTGTTAAACTTTATCAGTGTGTCAAACTACTCTTCGTAAATGTAACTGCATGGGCAGAATTTTTTTTGTTAGATTTATAATAATAATATAATATTTTGTAATCTGTCTATTGTAAAGAGCATTTCTTCGATACCGCTGCCAAATCTCGCAACCCTCTGGTTGTCGAGGCCGCCAGATATACCCCCTTCAAAAGCAGTAAAAGTCGCCGTCCAAGGCATGTTCTCACCGACCCTGATGACCCCATAACCCTCCTCCAGGAGAGCAGTAGGGCCACTAGTACAATGCACAAACACAGAAAACCGTCATTCCGACCTCGCCACCGAGGCCGAGGATTCGCGACGATCTCAACGTAATTGTCCTCCCCGACCCTTGCTAGACGAAGTGCCAGCCCGCGCCGTAGCTGAGCCTGTACTGTAGTGAGTGATTGTGTATGACAGGCTGGAGGCTTTGAGTCCGCTTAAGGCAACTACAGGATAGTCTGGTTAATTAGTCACGACCTCTCAAGGTCAACTACGAGATGCCAGACAAAAAAAAACACATTATAAAATAACTTCGATAAAAGTGCGTGTGAATAGGCTTTATTGAAATTTCGGTATTTATGATTGTAGCAATGTTCAATGATTCTAAAGTTAGTGAAAAAAGGTATAGCACCCATGAATCACGTTTTTTTTTTTGTTTACCTTTAGTTAACTACCTAAACCAACGGAGTATACACTTGTTGGATTTTTGTACTATTTACTAGATAATATCTTAATTTATTTGGTGTCAAGTCAAAATTGTTAAGCACTACACTATGTATTTCGCTCTAGTATTTGGAATATGTAAGTTACCACAATAGTAACAAGCAGGTAGGTGATGGTATTATAAGAAATCACTAGAAATCGTTATTGAAAGTTTACGTAGGAGTGAAGATATGATTTAGAGGTTTTTTATCTCGATTATATTTAAATAGAATTATATCTATGCAAGTTAGAGAAGTGATTTTTGTAATGTTTCTACATATTATATTGTGTGGACGCAGTTTTGTAGATGAACCATTTGTTAATAAATGCTCAAAGTAGGTATGTTATATTTCTTTGTTATTCGATTGGTGTATACCGTTATTTGGTGAAAGTTACTCTTGCGTATGAATTATTGTCATGAATTATTTTATGGGTTTAAAAAGTCGTAGTTTTTATGTTATGTAAGTTAAGAAATAGGTGCCTTATTGTCCTATTGAGGTGTACTGTTGAAAATGTACATACTATGTTATGAATTTTAGTAGAATATATTTTAATAAATAATGTTACAAAAATGTGATTGTATTATTTATTTGTCCGTGCTATGCCCGGGTACCACTGTGGGCGTGAGGAGCGGCTGAAGCGAATATGTCAGGAGCATGCGAAGCATAGATCTGTGCACAGATAACGTCATTCTATCATACACACATAATAGAGGTATGCTCCGTGAGCACAGTAGTTGTTAGTTCATATTACTGTGTTCTGTCGTGTCGTGTCGTGACACTTTCTGACGCAGTGTTAGCCAATCAAAACTCGTGATTTGACGTAGTCCTGAACAGATTCGTTTGATTGGTGTATTTCGAGTCACACTACGACACAGTAATATATGTGGCTTTATTTGGACATGCTAATTTAGCACTCTTCTCTGAATGAGAAAATGCATTTTTTACCAAGGTGAACAAGGTGGAATAATCAGTTATTTATGATAAGGAAATATCACTACGATGAAACTTGCACCTCATAACCAGCCTATTTTCAGCTACACAATCAAAGGGCCAAAACAAAACGATAAACGCGTATAATTAATTATAACTAATAAAAAATAAGATAATCACTAAAGTAGTTCAGTCACCGTCCGAGGGCTTCTCCCGCACGTCCATGTAGCCTTGCCGGCTGCTGCCTCTGTTCTTGCAGTACAGGAATATCACCGAGGCGGCGGATACAGCAGACATGGCCAGCAGTGGAACGTACACCGGGAACATTGCCTAATCCACACCGTATGGATCTTTCCAATAATCTTGTATATATTTAAAAATCATATTCGTTCGAGACGTGCTATGAAAGCACTTGACAGTAATGATTTGAAGCATAGAGGAAAAATTTGAAGGCATGTAGTCTTTGGAAAAGAGTTAATGAAAAGTTTGAAGAAAAAGTTTTAATCTGAATCGGCACTTGTTGCATAGAGAACACTGACCTGTATTATACAAGTACTTGTTTAATAAGGTCAGTGATAGAGAACAATGGCTCCGTCGACATACGATGCAAGAGCGAGCGAATCGGAATACAACATACATACAAATAATTATATAATTGGTTTCCGTCAATCAAAGGCGCTTTCTGTGAACCATTGATCTGGAAACAGTGGTTTCCATGAACAAAGTTTACAGCAAGAAGTGCTTATGAACAGAGATTTCTGTCAACAGTGCTTCCTATGAACCGAGATATCTACAAACAATGTTTTCTATCAACAAAGTTTTCGGCGAAACGTGCTGTCTAGGAATAGAGATTTCTATTAACTGTGCTTTCTGTATGTAGTCGTATCGTACAAGCATCTTTCAATATTAGGTTCCACACTCGTATTAGATTATCTGTGTCGGAGGTAACCGGAATTTATCCGGCGTTGGCGAAGTAATATTGAGTATTCAATACAGGTAAATGACACACAAGATATCAAAAAATTTAAATTTAATAATTTCTTTCAGGCGATTAGCACCAATTCACATGATAATTCATTTCTTAATTAAATAACAATAGGTGTGAGTCAAATCGCATATCAGTAGAAACACTTGCATTACGAAAATCGCCCTTACAGTCCTTTCAGTTATTTTAATTTTGCATCATTGTCCGAATCACAGTGATCTTTATTCTCATTCTAATAAGGTTTTGGGTTGCTGCCACTGGCAAGTCTGTCAAAATCATTGTGGTCTTTATTCTCGTTACAATAAGGTTGCTGTTAGATTAATGCTTTCAGAGGTAAAATAAACTGTGAATGGACAGTACGTTCACAAGGTTATTTTACTGCTATGACATAACTTAAAGGCGCAATTAATGTCAAAAATGTTAACTACAGATGTGCACTTGACTGTCTAAACATATTTTAATGGAACAAACCAAATAGGTAATTTCCCAATTTTGAGATCACATAACAAACAATCGCTTTGGTTAATATTTTTGCCTAAAATCTAAAATAGTAATAAAATGTTATCATAACAATTGCGCCAAATTAAAGTAACGAAATAGAGTATAACTTATCCTAGTGTTAGTTTAAACATAAATGTTATGTAAATACGTAATTTGGCATCGGAAAACGACGACTAACACCTTTATACAAAAATACAATATGTACATTTATGTAATAAAAACACTGTACATTCAAAAATCCCGTATTGATAGTTCGATAAGACACCTATTTAACCCATCACCAAGGTAATTTATATGGTATTTAAATGTGCAATTGGTCACATTTTTGCGACTCGCGCAGTGGCAGGTATCACTATAATTTGTCCTATTGTCGCATATACAGGGCCTTGTTGAATTAATTGGCGAAACTTCATAGATATTTCAAGTAACTACGTGCGATATGGAGTTGGCGTTCATCTCATCATGAGCTGTTAACATTTTTTTTTTTTATTGAAATGGTTTATTGCGTTTAGATACGGATAGTCCATCAGTTCTTTAAAGTTTCGCCAATTAATGCCGACTTGGAGACAAGCCTCTTTTTTAATCTAACAGGATATAAAGAGAATATAGGTTACAAATAAAACTAATAAAAAAACATACACAATGGGTAAGCATTGGAATGGAAATGATACAGAGTTCAACTGTCACAATACATCCTTACACTATGTTAGTTTTGTTTGAGTAAAAATATATAATGAAACAATACAGTGCTCTTTAATGCTCTGTGGGCTTACAAAAAAGGCTTTTGTCAATAATATTGTTGGTAGCTCCCTGTCGCGCGGGGTTATTGCGTAACACACCCACAATCCTAATGGCATTAATGTTGACAAGTCACCTATATCTATTGCGTGGTTTACGTTGCCGAGCAGACGAACTTTTCAAGTATATGATGAAATGGATTATGAAGCTCCTTCAAAATTCTTCAGATTGTGATGGAAAGTGTGATTCACAAGTCTACAAAATTGTAAATTGTTGAAAACTATGCGTAACACAAATTAAATTGTGTCTTAGAGTTTTGTGGTACACCCACTTGCAAGATTTACAATTTTTTAATTATAACTGTAAAGTTTTGTGATACAGGGCCAGGTCGACCTCATCTAGTTTAAAAAAGTATGATTGACATGTAAAAGTGTTTGTACAAACCTGCTTACAGAAAATAAATCATTTATCCACTAAGATCACCAAGCATTGTTATAAAATATTTTCTTGATCATTCAAGTTTCCAACTTTCCAGTGCAATTCAGGATTTTTTAAACTGAGTAAGAATTTAATAATAAAATTTTCTGTTCAAGAAATAACGAAATTTCTAGATATGATATGGCTTGCATTTTAAACAATATCGAATTTGTGAGCAATTATTTTTAATCAGACTAGATTTAGACGGGCGTTAACCCGTCGCGTGTCTAATTAGCAGACACAATAGAAATTTTATTGTTATCGGTACACATGTTGTACGCTCGACATTATTATTATTATTAGCCTGTGATGTCCCACTGCAGGGCAAAGGCCTCCCTACTCTCTTTCTCTTTTTACGCTCGACATGCGAAGAGTTAATAGCTGCGACACAGTTTTTTTAACTTTCGTAGTTAACAGCGTTTCCATTGTTATTATCTCTATTTGTTTTCGCTCCAAATAAAAAACTTTTTAACTTTTACCTAAATTCGGATTTTGTATCAGCAAATAAATCCAGCAGCCTACACCTCTACAAGCCTTTTGTGGGAGAGTCTAAAAGACTTAATAACAATAGTCTTAGTATAAATGGTCATCATTAGTTATGTTGCGTTGTGTTTGGCTAAGTTCAGTTTCCCGTGCTATTGTTTAAATTTTGTGAGCTGCTCAAGCTGTGCTGTACGAATGGAATTCTACAGATAGCTGCTATGTTAAGCTTGTGTATTTCAGTATACGCAAAAACACGAGCGGCACGCTGTCGACGACTGCCGCTGCGGTTGACGCGTGCTACTCCTGTGTATGAACACTAAGCTTTATTAATTTAGTTTAGTATTAATCTTCTGAAGGCGACCACAACCACAAACGGCAGCGGCAACGTTTCTCAATGTCCCTAACTACGGAAGGGCATCTAAGGTACGTAGAAAGAAACCAGTCGTGTCGCTGGGTTCTGTCATAACGATTGGGCGACGTTGCCGCTGTAGTTTGCGGTTGCGGTCGCCTTCGGAAAAGCACTTTAATTCTAAATTCTTCGCCTTCTGAAGTGTCATATTATGTCAATGTTTCTAGTGAATAGGTCGTTGGTGTACAGTTTAAATAAAAATAAGTGTACCATTACTATAATTAACTTTGTACTAGTCAGCTTATCAGAGGTCGTTCGAAGGTCTGGCCCTTGAGCGCGTGGTGTTGACGCCCACGTAACAGAAGCCGGCGTCGACGCCGTGCTCCAGGAGATACTGCAGCCACTGCAGCTGCTTGATAGATGGCTTGTCTGCGTCCGTCTTTACTTCTACAAACTTTATCTGTAAAGAAAGAAAAAAGGATGACTCATCATCTGCCTAGCCTTTTCCCAACTATGTTGGGGTCGGCTTCCAGTCTAACCGGATGCAGCTGAATACCAGTGTTTTACATGGAGCGACTGCCTATCTGACCTCCACAACCCAGTTACTGGGTAATACGATACCCCTTTAGTAAGACTGGTTGTCAAGCTTTCGGGCTTCTGACTACCCGTAACGACTGTCAAAGATCCACAAATGACAGCCGGGAGCAACGGCTTAACGTGCTTTCCGAGGCACGGAGGGGTCTCGATATGTAAAGATGGTCACCCATCCACAGACCAACCGCGGCAAGCGTAGCTTAACCTGATCGATCGACCTGTGCGGCTGTTATTATTTAGCCACGGGCCCCTGTTGATGACTATGAGCATAATTTAAGTCATAACCACATTCAAGTGTCCCTTGGATTTTAAATTATTAAATGGCGACCAAGCAGACAGCCCACCTGATGATGACTGGTCACCACCATCTATAGGCATGTGAAATATCAAATACCTGAAGCATCACAGGTATTCTGCATTTTCAATTTTATTAACAAAAATGTTTATTTGGTAAAATAACTTTAACACATACAAAATAAGGTTCAGTTTGCACTACAACTTTAACTTTGAGTTTTTTTAACCATACTAGTAATTCCAAAATCAACTTAATTATTATGAGCATAAAGTTGAACATCAATGGGCAATTTAAGAACTGAAAGCTCGTTATAGGTGGCAGCACTGCTCAAAGTCTACAAGCCGCCATTGTTTTGATTATGTCGATCACAAATTAAACGAAAACTAGATAAATATGAAGGAGACTCGGAGTGTAGCACTATTAAAAGACAAGCTAAGCAGCTTTAGTGGAAAAGAAGACAATAAATTATGAATGTTTTATAATTTATAGGTTATATTGTGTTTGTTAACTTGAAGTTAATTTCTTGCTAAAGACTGGAGGCATACAATAGGAGTAACCTGAAACCAACTGGAGTATGATCTTCCTGTCTGAAAAACTTCAGAGATTTTAATTTTAGCACTGATCTAAAGTTGTCAATAAATAAAAGGCCCGTTTTGACATTTGTGAAGTAAATTTGTGAAGTAACCATACGATTCGGTACTCGATACTCACGATAAATCGATTCAAGTTTGTATGAGTATTTGATCGATTTGATTATGTATTGTAAAGTACATTGGATTAAAGTTCTGATTAGAAAATTTAATTTAAACTTTCATATTGTAGGTGTTTCGAAACAATACAATGGTACGAAAGGTCAATTTGTCTTTAATTTCAAGCAAGAGGAAGCGAGCAAGCAAGAGCAAGTGGCAGTTTTTATCCCTATTGGAACCAAGCACTAGAATAGACTTTAGTTGTTAAGTCGAGACAAATTTGAAATCAGACCAGCACCCATTTACCTTTCAAACCGGAGCACAGCAAATGCTGGTAATATAATGGTAGTACTTCCTCGCACGCTTTTTCAGAGAGCTCTAATATATAAAATATAAATGAATGAAGTAATAAATACCTTTTTAGTATGTATATTCCACAGCGTAAGGTCAGGGAAGCCACTACAGGCGTACCCGTAGTTTCTGGCGAGCCGGCGACATACGGCCGCGACGCCGCGCGCGCCCAGGCATGACGTCACCTCGCGGATTGACTCCCAGCCTATGCTGCGTTGGATCTCAGACATCTCGCCTAGGATTAAAAGCAGAGTATTGATAAATTAAGCTGTAGTGTGTGCAGAGTCATGTTTTCATACAGAAAAGGAACCATCAGCTTTCACAACCATTAGTTGGTTTATAAAAAACATGTCTGTCATTCAAGAATGTGGTAGATAAACTCAACAGCCAGCAAGATAGATAACAGCCAACTGTCCAGGTACAGGGTGGCAGGGACATCGACGCGCAACCCTGGTATCATGGATTCACCACATGATTTTGAAACCCCCTGCATTAAAATGTTTGGTCATCTATTAAATAAAATTATATGTATGTACCAAGTTTGCAGCATTCAGGGAAGGCTTTAGTTAGTTGCTACGAGACCGAATCCCTGTGTTCTTTGCAGATAGTGCATCCATGAGGATATCCCCCTAGTGAAAACATTCAATCGCACTCTACGGGCCTGAGCACACCGCGTTTTTTAAACGCGCCGTCGACGCGCATAGGCTCTAAGGTAAAAATTTGTCATTGGTGATTAGTAGCGCCTTCATGTCATAGTAGTAAACCTGATTTTCATAATTCCAGTGTTACCACTGTCACGAATATACTTACTTTCAGGCCGTCCATCCCAATTACTTTGCATGTGGGCTAACATCATATTCTCGTTACATTCCTGTATGAACATCAGCCTCTCATCTATCAGTGTCTTCCGGTTAAGGTAGAAGCTCTCAGAGAACATATCCAGTGGATATCGCTGGAAGTGGCTCATGAAGATACCGGTGACGCCGCGCGGCTTGCTGTAGATAATGTCCCAGAATAGTAGGAAGAATATTGTGGAGACGATGCGGCCTTCCCAATGTTCGCCTGTAAAGGAAAATTGCATAATATGAATAGTCTTTCTAAATAGTAGCTCTATTTAGTTTTAAAAATATATTTTATACTAAAAAATTGTTTTTTTTAAACCAATTGGGTATCAGAAATCATATAAAATACAGTTTCTCTAAAATCAACTTAATTTACACTACCATAAAGTTGATGACTAATATCAAAGATCCAAAACTTTAGATAACTAAATGCCAGGATCTTTTTACCACCAAGGAGAGTCTAAGGAGGTAGATAGAAATCAAGAATTGATATGGTCACTATAATTCCCGGTTTATTTATATAACCATTTATGTACACACATATAAACAGACAAGAAAAAAGTAACAGAAAAATACGTGTAAAGTTGATGCTTATTGCTAAATAAATCTCTACTCTGTCTCTCTGTTTACTTGTTATTGCGACACTTGTCCTTGCGAGCCACGTATTCCGATCAAGAAAGGAAGTACATATAAACGTTACATACCATTCGTGAACTGCCTATTATTGATATAGTGGGCAATACAATATTCTTCACATGTTAGCACAGACCTTCCTTCTTTAGTATGCACTTCAAATTTTAGTTTGCCTCTTTGATTGTAGTTACTGCAACAAAACAATAATGTAAGGCCGATGGGTGCGGGCGACGCAATACCGGCCGATGTGACGACGTTTAGGGCCTGTATCTTGCAGGTGATGATGGAACTTTTAAAGAGCATAAAATTAGATTTCTTCGTAAAATTGATTTTAAATAAGAAGGAAGAATTCATAAGAGTATGGGTTTGAAAATACTATTGTAGTTGTTTTCGAAACTGACTTTTTCACACATGTTCATTGACATATATATTAAGAACACATACACACACACACACATACATATATATTAAGTTATGAAACCCAGAACCCTTTAACAGTACTCTGTTAAAGGGTTCTGGGTTTCATAACTTTATAGCAGGTTTATAGAACGTTTTAGTGCTAAAATGCGTTTATGAATAAGGATTTTTGACAACCAGACTTTAGCAAGACCGTATGTGTGTAATGCGTTATAAGTTCAATCCATAAGTACTTCAATAGAAAATTGCTTTAAAATTCTAATTGAATAAGGTGTGAGGATGTACGGCGCCCCAAGGCCGGCGCAGGCGCAGGCGACAGCATGCGTGGCGCCGGGGTTGGACCGAGGTGGCTCTAGAAAAGGATGCCGGGAAGGATTTGGGGGAAGCCTTTTTTCAGCAGTGAGACAGTGTAAGCGAGTTAAAAAAAAACATTTTTGGTCCTGACTTATCACTTACTCCATTGGCTGTTTATAAATATGGTCGCCCGACAGTGTTCTTTCAAGTATAGTCTCTTTATCTGCATAGCTTCGTAGTTCCTCCCTCAACGATTCCTTCAACAGTATATTCTGCTGGTTGGCGATCTTTAGTGCGCGCGGCCGCATTTCGTCTTTCATCTCCTCTGTAATTTCTTCTGATCTGAATCCTGTTAGCAAAATCTTTGCAGCCTGGAAAAGAAAGACCTTTTAGTTTTCTGGACAACAAATACTAAGAACATCAATTCTCCTTTTTAGTATCGCTGGTACGACAGTTACTAGAATTTTTTTGGCCCAAAACTTCATCACTTTCACTTCCACGGCATGATTATGCAGCCAAAGTGACCTCTGTGCTGCCACCGATTACGACGTGGAAGTGGAAGAATATCAATAATATTACATTAACCTACCTATAATATTTTTAGATTGATACATTATCTGCATTACAACTAAGTGTTGCTGAACAAGATACGAGAAGAATTTTTCATTTTATGATGGTCAAATGTTCACAAATTTTGCTCTTCCGGAATTTTCCAAAACTACTGACCACTAATTGCCCCAATTTTAAAAGGAATTTAATAATTTATCCAACACCAGCCAAATCACTTTTACTTTTACGAGCGCTTTTCTAAGCGTCAAAAGTTCAAATAAAACAGTGCACTTTTTGACAGCCCTAGGTATGCGCTGTTGGATTCTCAAAACTCAGCTCAACATCGAGAGTTTAAAATCCGGTGCATAATATAAAAAAACCATAACCGTGGGGTTTCTGCTGCCTCTTCTCGATAGAAAACGACCAATTAGAACCGTGCACCTAGCTTCAGACATTTCGTAACTGCCCCATGTAGGATTATGTGAAATAAAATATTTTGTTTTGTATTTTCCATAATACAGTTTAATAAACATTACCTGTTCAGAGCTATCCAAATGTTTGTGCAGTATGAGTGCTTTTTCTGCATACCATCTAGCTTTCTTGTGTTGTCTGAACCCTATCTGCCCAGTTAAAGTGTCAAGCATCTCCACTGCGACTTTGTAATACTCCTCTTCTTTCTGTTTCTTTAGTTCTTGTACTCCACTCTCTAGGATTTTTACGTAAACATTTGGTGGAGTGAATCTACGCAGCCATGTCGGCAATGATTTGTAACTACAAGTGAAAATAGTTATGGTTAATGGAAGACAAAGGCATTCTCATACTAATAGACAAATATAATTGTCAATTTACGACGTTTTAGTAGTACATGAAAAAATTTAATAACAAGAAATAAAATCGATTTATCATTTATTTGTGTAATTAACACAAATACATGTTAAATGATGTTATTTCTATAAGTAGGTTTGTACAAATACTTTTACACATCAAAAATAAATTATATTTTAAAACTTGATGAATTTGAGTTCACCCTCATGACATACATGATTATGGCAACCGACTCCACTCAATATGAATAATATGACTACAAAGATTTTAATAAATTATTATTACCGTGACATATGCTCCTCTTCAATTCCTTTGAACAAGTTGTGTGCATGTTTGATAAGTTCACACTTTTTGTCTAGGTCTGTCTCTTCCGCATACTTGTCGTAAACCTCATGAGCCTGAAGATACCTGGAAAACATAAGAGAGATTCTCAAAAGAATGTAAGTATGTTAGGTGGCTTTTATTTTGTGTATTTTTGTACTTTTGTACAGAGATGGCAGGATGAGCTGGACTCCTTTCATAAAGATTGGTCCTTGGCAGCTCTGTACGGAGAGAGATGGAAAAAGAGTAGGGAGGCCTTTGCTTAGCAGTGGGACATTAACGGCTAATAAAATATAAGTTTGTACTTAAATTTGTTCCTTATATTGTAGAGAATAGTTTCGATTGTGTTTTAAATGATTGTTCTTGCATTTCATGAACGCGCGTCAATCTTTGCAATTTTAATATTATTTCAATGGTCTAAAAAAAGCAGTTCTAGCTAATTTTTTTTTTAAATGCACTTTACCTATAAAATTCTTTCCTGTCTTGGAACACAACACTTGCATTGTCAACAACCATTTGTTTATCTACTGGGAAAGTCTCTCTATTAATTTTTTCGTGTATAAGCATAAACTCCAGCTTCCTCTCCCTTATGATTGTGTAATCAATTCCCAAATACATCAAGACATATAAATTGTAGAATGTCGACCGCGCCTGATCTGACATCTTGTAACAATGCCCTGTTTTCGATTTTAATCTGAAAAAAGAAATGCATTTTAATAAAAATTGAGTTGATTATCTTAGCCGCTAGGACAACTATTACATACAGTAGATGACATGACTGTAAACTTATATTTACGGAGAAGGCAAACACGGAGAAGAGTAGAAAGCTATGGGGCTAACGGGGGAGACATTTGCCCAGCAGCAGCGGCATTGGGACAATACAGGTTAAACAAAATTAACCTTCTGACCGCCACAGTCATGTATACAATGTGTTAATGAAATAACCCAAAACCTAGGACACCCCAACCGATTTTTATATTAATAAATTGATATGACGTATAATTATTTATTTTCATAAATTATTGTAAAAGATATTTGTAAATGTTGTTGTGGCGCTACTTCTTACAGATTCGTGTAGCGCTATTGCCGCGACGCGCTGTCAAACGTTCGTTGACACGGGAGTGACGGGAGCACTATCGTTTGAGGTTAATCCCCTCCTTCTGTTTTTATTAAATAATACGTATTTTGCTTTGGAATAGAAAAGTGACTCAAATTTTTCCATCACACTTTTTCCAGGCTTTGGACTGGCTGCATGTAAACCAAACACGCTTAAAAATAAGCGAAGGCTAGTTGAAAGAAAAATCTAAAAGCCGGTGGTGGTAAACAAAACTTGGCGTGTTTAAAACATTTGAATCACCATATTTACAATAATTATTTCAAATAAATCAACCTTCCTATTTACAATCGTTCATTGTTTGTCACAGCAATGCCTCGAAATGTCTACCACCTTGTTGAATACACGTTTTCGTAAATTACTTTTCAAAGAACTTATCACTGTAGTGTCACTAGTAATTATCGTCGTAATTTACGTTTTCGTAAATTAAAAACCCAACACGAGAGCGGCGCGCAGCCGCACGGTCCGGTGCGCTAGGGAGACTACGGAGGGTAGCCGGGGTGGCGCCAGCTCTTGCACCCCCTCTCCCTCACCCTCGCCTGCACTTTTTGTTTACATCGCGTTGGACAGTAGTGTCACAGTCGTATTGTACAGCGTCGTTAAAAAGTGTTAGATAAGGCATGACAAATATTTATTTTTTGGAAAAAAAATAACTGAAAATTATTGTATTCGATTTTGCTGCCGATTCTAAACAAACTAGTTTTAGGTTTTGGGTTATTTCATTAACACGTTGTAGATGACAAACCAAAATGTGCCCAGCACTCCACGGTTCGACTACATCACAGACTGACGCCGAGGGCACATTTTTGATTTATAGATGTGTGGCGGGCAAAAGTTTAAAAAAAATTAAAACTTACATTTCCAAGACTCTGTTACTATTATTACTGACTTTGTTTTTAGAAAAGAAGTTAGTGATGGGTGCACACTTGGAAAATGCCCTCAATGCTTCCACAGCATCCTGTTTAGACTGTATCTTTAACTTTAGCTCCTTGGCTATTTGCAGAATGTCTGGTCTCTTCAGCAGCTTCACATAGTCATCAAACTGTAGATTCGGTTCACCTGAAATATATATTAGTTTGTGTTGAGGATATTTTTGTACAATTGTAATTTTTTCTTTTGTTAATTAAAAGAGCAATAACTTCTGTCAGCGAATTCGTCCGCGTAAAATGTATTGTTCCCCTGACCCACCTCGTCGCATCGCATCTACAGCCCGCGCTATTATTTCGTTTTCGCTTAGCGTTCTTTCTGAAATTTTTTCTAAGGGCCCTAGAGTGGTGTCAAATTGCCTATACCTATAGCCTTCCTCAAGAATTGGGCTATCAGATGCAAGAAGACTTTTTCAAATCCAGTGTACAAATAGTATAATATAATTGGAGGACCCTGCATAACTTAAAATGTATCACAAGAAAGCGAAACTTTCACTATTATAATATAAAAAGCATGAGGATCTCACCATTAGTTCCAGCCTGTGTGATCAAACCAAACCCTTTCAAACAGGACATCATGTTCAGGAGGTCTGGACTACTCATGCCTCCCCCATCCTTATCACCATCATTCTTCTTCTCCGTGGCTATCTGCCCAAGTTCCTCCATGCGGTACCAGCCAGGTTTGCGCCAGTATAAGCGGCACATCAGCTTCATACCAGGCTTCACCACTTGCATGCATTTTTCTAGAAGCACTTGTGAATCTTCTTCTAATAAAGGCTTCAGAGTTTCAGACTTGAGGTACTTGTCTATTATTGATAGAAGGAATCCAGCTGAAAATAGTTAATTGTGTTTCACATTTGATAAGTAATTTGATAATAAATTAAGTTATATCTTAAGGAATTAAATTAATTCACACTTAAGTAAATACTTAATAATTAATTAATTTACTCTTTCAAATTTTTATGTAAGTATAATTAAGATATGCACAATTTAGAATATTATAGAAATCACTTCTTAATTGCAAAGCAAATCAACTGTGGTTTGATAAATATTTTTTTACAGCAAAATCAAGCTCAGTACTTGGTTTTTCTTTTTTCTTATCAAAAGCAAATAAATTAAAATGTATGGTTCGCTATCAGCAAACTTAGGTTTTGAGTCAAGGACTTGCCTTTGTACGTAAAGAAAAATAATAACATGGCACAGCTTGCCTATAGAGAATACATAAACAATTTAGTAAAAGTTTACTTTTGTTGGCTCTTTATTTTTGTAAATTCACATTTAATTTTATGCCAGTGATCTTGTTTTAAATTAAACAATGTTTACTTACTTTTGTCATCTCTATCGTCAACAATCTGAGCAAAAGCTCTATTCTCAAATAAGGAGTTTGGAGAAAAGTTTTCATTGAACTGACTCGCCAAGTTTCTCTTAGCTGGAGATTTTTTTTTCACAACTCTCTTTTTAGTTGGAGAGTAGAACCCATTGGTACTTGAACCTTGAGATGAAGGAGTCTTTGGCGATGGGCCCAATACTGCCCCAGGAGACACATTGTACTCCATTATTTCTACAGAGGAATTTGAAGCACCAGCACTGGCTCCTAATTCCATTGGTGACTGCTGCTGAGCAGTCCGCACTGGTGTCCTGTCTCGTAGTGATTCTATACTTCTAACAGAAATACCAGCCATCCTTCTTTTTGATGGAGTTGCTTCATGTTCACTATCACTTGATAAAGTTACGATTTCTTCTTCCTCTTTCACTTCTACCAATTCTTTGCTTGGTGTTGTGGGTGACATTTTCGGCGTTGTGGTTGGAATCGTCGGTGTTTTAGGTAGCTTACCCCCTGTACTGGGTGACTTGCTCGGAGTTCTCCTAAGGCTCAAACTACGCTTTTTACTACTCATGGTCAATGGGCTTGGCGAAGATTTTGATAGAAAATAGTTCGTTAATGTAGATTGTCGACTCATTTTGAGAGCGCCCGGACGTCCCACTGACCAGTAGGTATATTTTGTATCGAATAATACAAAATATACTTACACTAACAAATGTTCAAGAGATCAGGAACGTTATGAATGTACGAGTGTCAAAGTTGTACCTTGTATTGCTCCACACCTGATGACACCTGCCGTGGAATAGAAAGTAGAAAACCTGGTTACTTTACTTGTACTGGACTATTGTGGTATGTTGGGTAGGCTGGTGAGCTTTCAGCTCACAAGGAGCCCCAAACACGTTCAAGATTTTACAATTATTAGACGACCCTATGCTTAATTTTCACCATCAAGATCACGTTCACGAAATCAGGACTTGTTGCTGTGGAAATGGAAATTCTTTGTTTTCTTCGCTACGCCGCGCCGTTTCGCGGCTTATCCGCGCCAATTTTTGGCATTGACAGTGACAGCATGGGGCGCGTTCCGAATTGAGGAAATAATCGATGTAATCGATTTGAGCGTGCTAAAACCCGTACCGAATTGGCGTGAGCGCGATAACGATGTCCCGTGAATCGTCATAGATGACGTCATGGCATGCGCCATCTTGCGATAACGCCGACCATGCCTCGTACTAATATCACCGTGAGCGCTGTCAAAAATGACAGTGTGTGTGTGTGTGTGTGAGGATGAGGATGTGTCCGTGTGTGTTTTGTTTTGAGCTGCATCATATCTTTTTAATAACGTGGCATTTTCGAAATTGTGCTTCTGGCTGACAGTCGTCATATAAACAAAGAAAAGGAAGAAACGTGTGGTGTTTTTATGAAGAAATACTGCTGTAATATCTTTTTGACACCTACTAAGCACTGTGAGCGCGCTAACGAGTGTTCCGAATTGTTGACAGCTCTCAGTTGTCATAATCGTGATATCCATTATGGAACGCATGTGAGACGATTTGAGTGCTGTGAGCGATATTGGCCAATTCGGAAGGCGGCCATGGTGACCACAGAACACTAGTTATGGGCGCGTTCCGAATTGAGGAAATAATCGCTGTAATCGATTTGAGCGTGCTAAAACCCGTACCGAATTGGCGTGAGCGCGATAACGATGTCCCGTGAATCGTCATAGATGACGTCATGGCATGCGCCATCTTGCGATAACGCCGACCATGCCTCGTACTAATATCACCGTGAGCGCTGTCAAAAATGACAGTGCTGAGGGAGCTCAACCGTCTCGCGGAGAAGGTAAAGGCCGAGCTTCAGGCGCTTACCACCGCGGGCTGGGAGGACAGAATAGACGCCACGGCGGACAGCTGGCCGTCCCTTCACAAGCTCTGCGGCCAGCTTACGAATACCCCGGCCCCGGTGCGTCCGCTGCTCAACAGCGACGGGGCGCTCAAGTACGTAGCGGAGGACCGGGCGGAGGTCTTCGCCGAGCATCTGGAGCGTCAGTTCCGCCCTAACCCGACCAGCGACACCGACCATGTCGCAGCAGTCGAGCAACACCTGGGAGACTACTTCGCAACGCCGATAGCTCCCGATGAAGACCCTGTCTTCTTCTCGCCTGGCGCAGTTAGACGCGCCATCCTAAGAACGAAGCCCAGGAAGGCCCCCGGGGCCGACGGTATCACCAACACAGTGCTGCGCCACCTGCCGTACCGTATGGTGGCAGCGCTGGCGCGCCTGTTTACGGGGATACTGCGCACGGGGGCCTTTCCCGCCTCGTGGAAGGAGGGGCGCGTCATTATGCTGCCCAAGGCGGGAAAAGATATTCTGAAGCCGGAGAGCTATCGGCCGATCACTCTGCTGCCGACGGTCTCCAAGGTGTTCGAAGCACTCCTGCTGCGACATCTCCAGCCACACATCGCGCCGCGCCCGGAGCAATTCGGGTTTCGGGCGGAGCACAGCACGACGCTCCAGCTGTCGAGGGTACTGCACCATCTCGCAGCTGCGATGAACAAGAAGGAGTACTCGGTGGCAGTATTCCTCGACATGGAGAAGGCCTTCGACCGTGTGTGGCACGACGGCCTCGTGTACAAGTTGGCCACTTCCGACGCGCCCCGTCGCGTTGTAAAGGTGGTCTCTACTTTCCTCACAGACAGGACCTTCAGGGTGGTGGTCGACGGGGCGCTATCCAGCGCCCGCCCGGTGCTCGCGGGTGTGCCGCAGGGCAGCTGCGTGTCGCCGGCGTGTTACTCACGTTACACCGACGACATCCCCACTACCTCGGACGCCATGCTCGCGCTGTACGCAGATGACGCCGCGTACATCACTACATCGCTCAATGCGAAGTACGCGGCGGTCAAGATGCAGCGCGTGCTCGAGCTGCTGCCCCAATGGCTGTCCAGGTGGCGGCTGTCGGTTAACGTGGGTAAGACGCAGGCGATGGTCACCGGCTTCGCGCCTCTCCCACCACCCTTGAAGCTGCACGGAGCCGACATCGCGTGGTCGCCCCGGGTCAAGTACCTGGGGGTGACCATCGATCGTCGGCTCACGATGGGGCCACACGTCCGCTCGGTCGCCGCAAGAGGTAGGGTCGCCCGCAACCTCCTCAAACCGGTGCTCTCGTCCCGAATCCCGGCGCGCGTCAAATTGGGCGTGTACAAATTGTACGTGCGCCCAATATTGACGTACGCCGCCCCGGCATGGTTCGCCCTCACGAGCGAGTCGAGCCGAAAGCTGCTCCGCGCGCAGCAAAGTCTGGCGCTGCGGACCATTACTGACGCTCCTCGTTTCGTGAGGAACGATGTCCTCGAACGGGACCTCGGGATCGAGAGCCTGGACGAGTTTGTGCGGCGACTCGCGAAGGGAATGTTCGCGCGTGCCGACGCATCTGCCTGGCCCCACGTCCAGGACATTGCGCCCTGGCACGCGCGCCCCCCCGACGCGAGACCCTTGCCCCGCGACCTGGTAGCGGACGACGACCCCATCCCACCGGACTGACGCCTCGGGTGAGCCGCACCCAGGTTACACGCGGCTCACTCGAAACAATTGAACTCTACACTATACACACACTCGTTGCGTAGCGTGTTCTAAGTTAATATAGGCACGTTACGTAGCGAACTCAGCCACTCATCACTATACAGACGCTATACTCACACGCGTAGGCGCAGCGCGGGCCGCGACACTGGGCGGTGTTACACAATACAATACCGCCCACACACTCATGACTGCTCCTTAGCCCGGAACGTGACCGGCTAGCTCTGGAAGCGGGACGGGCGGGAGCAAAACACCTACTTTCTGTAGGAGCGTCGAGTCGGCACCTTCGCCGCTGGTCGTCCTCCGCCGGGCCTCCCCCAGGCAACTGGGGGTCTCACCTGGCGGGGACAGACCGCCGAGGTGTCGTGAAGAAAGCGGCGCTGTGAATCAGCGTCGTGGCGCGCCTACAGAAAAACAACAAGCAACCACTCACATGACCGCACGTAAAGTTACGTGCGGTCAACATTCTGGAAGGCCACTGTAGCCGAGCCAGTGAGGGGCCTGTATTAGCAGGCCACCGCATGGCCTCCGCGGCAGGGGGGCGAAGCCCCGGAACCGCTCGCCACGCCCCCTGACGGGGGCGTCGCGATCTCTCGCTATCGAAATGACAGTGTGTGTGTGTGTGAGGATGAGGATGTGTCCGTGTGTGTTTTATTTTGAGCTGCATCATATCCATGGCAGGTAATCTTCAAGTAAAATTTCTTAACCCTGTGTCTATGGTTCACATATCTCATTTGACAGTTCCTTCCCCTCCCGCCTTCCGTACTTCTGGTATGTATGACGCCATTCCGCCATTTTGATATCTGTCTAGTCTGTTGAAGTATATTACAGTTTCAGTCTGTGGTTTCAGTTGGATTTATTTCCGTAACATAACCTCTCAATTTTTGTAGCTGAAATATTATCGTGCAACATGTATAACAAGTGCTGTGTTGTGAACTGTGCTAGTAGACGAAAGGACGTCAGTTTTCATGTTTCCAAAAAGTGAGATAGGACTCAAAAAATGATTAAGTGCATCTGTGAAAGACTACGAAGCTTGAGCTTCCAAAAACTTCACAAACAGTTTCTGTGTCGAAATCATTTCGAGAAGAGGTTTCTTTATAAAAATACGGTACATAATTGTATTTCCTTTAGAGAGTTCAAGAGCATATAAGAAAAGAAATTGGAATCATCAAGGAATCGGAATCATCATGGAAGAAGCAAACAAATACTTAGAAAATCAACCTGAACGGAATCCTGATCTAAAAGGAATTAAAAATCGTATCAAATCTAAGTATTTGTTTGACTTCATAAATTGTGAATTGCCTATGGATGCTGTTTCTGACTGCTTTTTCGCATTAACTTTAAGATTGGCAGTATTTAATTGGTGCAATGTTTAAAATATTAAAAGGCACAGATGTCTTCAGACTAGAAAAGAAATTGTTGCCCCTGTTAGTAAGTAAGTATATAACAAAATAAAAAAATGAAAGTAAGAAAAGTTTTTTTTTTTCCTAACATTCCCTTTTTAACTTATTCGAACATATTGTAATAATTGCAATAAAATTGCAATTATTGCAATATGTTCATAAAATAAAATGAATCTAAAATTACCAATAGCAAGAAAAACCTCTTAGGCTGAAACCGTACCACGCCATTGCATAAAATTTCGCGCCAGGTTTAGTTACATTTAAAAAAAAAAAAGCTGTCATACATGATATGTGAACCATAAGGCGCGTCGATTTTTACTCTATGAGAGTGCCCTGTCTGTGTAACTAGTCTGTGATCATATCTTTTTAATAACGTGGCATTTTCGAAATTGTGCTTCTGGCTGACAGTCGCCACCTAAACAAAGAAAAGGAAGAAACATGTGGTGTTTTTATGAAGAAATACTGCTGTAATATCTTTTTGACACCGAGTAAGCACTGTGAGCGCGCTAATGAGTGTTCCGAATTGTTGACAGCTCTCAGCTGTCATAATCGTGATATCCATTAAGGAACGCATGTGAGACGATTTAAGTGCTGTGAGCGATATTAGCCAATTCGGAAGGCGGCCTTAGTCATTGGTCACGGCGCACAATTGAGATAGGAAAAACATGGAGATTAGGCAGCCCTATTCTACTATAGAATAATTATACAAATATATCTATCATATCGACACACACATGTCAAAAAGCGTTCTGTTTCTTTTTAACTAATCAAGAGCTGCATGTGAAAAGAGAGACATCTAAATGTTTGACAAGTACTAAATTTGGCAACACTTTTGTGAGACGACAATATCATGCCTGTGCGTGACGGGCCGCCATGTTGAGTGCCGAGTTTTATGAATGGTTTTGTGGTAGATGTGCTGTCAAACGGTTGATTGCTCAAAATATTTTTGTTGTTTTCGAGAGAAATACGTTTAGTAAGTGTTTTGGCATCCATTAATAGGGAAATCATGCCCTCGTGTTATATAAAACCGTGTGGTGCGAGAAAAAACAAAAAGAACCCTACGAAAGGCCATCTTTAGTGCCCGATTTGTGTAGGTATACACGCTAATTTTGTAGGTATGCTCAGTCCATAGGTTTATTTAGTGAGTTATATTATCTGTGATTTAGTCATTGCGGCGCACAGTATGAAAAATTACCATAAAAGCAGTCATCCTCTTTTTATTTGTTTAGTGGATACTGTAAACTATTTCAATTGTCATAGTAGAACTCCCGAAGTGCAGATGTACAGAGGCCAGCACATCAAGCTACCCCAAACTGTCAAATTTTCCTAATTGAATATGAACCTTATTCCTTTGTAATAAAGTTGAAAATCTATCAAAGAAATTTGACAGATTGGGGTAACTTGATGTGCTGGCCTCTGTACTTAGAAACGAAGTTTCGGCGATTTTTAGTTTTCCATAGAATTTCGAACAAATCCAAAATCATGTATTTAAAAAAGATATTTTTATTTTTCCACTACTATAGCAATGATTTTTTTGGCACATAACAGAGATAACAATATAAAAAAAAATGCTTTTAATAGAAGACGTAAATCTATTTTTTTGGATTTTTTTCTTATTTATTTTTTATTTACTTAATCTTAGCGAATATGGATTTTATATTAATAGGACATATTCTACAGAACTATATGTATTATTAAAAAAAAAAACTCGGATCTTTATCTTACAAGAGTTTCATATTTATTTCTAAGGTTTTAGGGTGCTCAACTGCTCAATACCAAATATTTTTATTATTATTTTTGTATGCGATAGAGATATCATTGCGCGGCGGTCATGGCGGTTACATCACAACATAATACGATAATCTCTCTAACATTGAAATCGGAGAAGAACGACAACGAGAGGGTTACATGCACAGAACATAATACTATAACGCATATTTACATTCCCTTTGATAATACTCTCTAACACTGACCTCTTGTATAATAATACAGGATACCTACCACGAGCTCTTCACGCGATCCACTTTAGGACCTAAACTGAACTGTTCTTCTAATTCGTACCATGCGATTCAATTTAGGCCGTGCCATCTGGATACCTACCACGAGCTCATAACGCTCATTCACTTTCAACGATCCAAATGCCGCTGAGCGTATTGGACGTCATGGTACGACTAGTCTATGGGTACGACTGTGAGCGATGCAGTTTAAGAACCTAAACTGAAATGTCTTGCTTTTGAATCGTTTTTAAATAGATCATGGTAGGCCTCCAGGTCAGTCCTCTCTAACGATGCTCTGTGACTACCCGTTATATTACTTTACTCCAAAGAGTACTATAAGATTAAGGGTCACTGACCTCTAATATACAAGTATGTTTAATTAAAATGAATATTATGGGATAGAAACACGAGAGTTAGTTTATCTTTTATTAGTTAAATTCAGGTAAGACCGAAACATTGGGATCGTAGACCCATAAATTATATTAGTACTATTCCGCGTAACAATGGCGGCACGAAACGAGGGAGGCACGTGGCGACCTGTGCGGTACAGTGAAAAGATACGCGTCTACGCAGTATGCGTGTGGGCAGCGGACTAACGCGAATGGCGCGCGCGGCGCGTTCCACGCGCCTCCGTCGCGAGAGCGCCTACAGTGCTGCCAATTTAGCATTTTTATGGCTAAATTTAGCATCTTCCCTTGTCATTTGGCATGCAAAAATTCAATTTAGCATATAGCATATTATTTAGCATTTTACTCGGAAAATAAATCTTATTTTAACTTGAATTTTAGAACGCAACATATGAACCCTTAAAAGCGCGGTGATGTTTCTGAACGCAACCGTAGTGATCAGGGGAAATCCCGCTTGGATAGATTGAACTAGTAGTTCCTTAGACTAGGATACTTAGTCTGAGACAAAGAGTATATTATGGTCTGAGAGTAGTTCAGTCAACTAGCAGTGCCAACTTGTTCAGAATTTCAGAACTACATAATCTGTACTTAAGTTGGCAGCACTGCATTTTTATGGTTTACTACCGAACTTTTCATCAAAGGTGTTCTTTTCATGTTTTGTTTTATTCGTTTGTGGTTGCGTTCGTTGAATTGGAGTTTTATTTTATAGAGTTTATTAAATTGACAATGCCTCCAAAATACAACCAACGTTATCGTGCAGAGTGGGAATTGTTGTCCGATTTTAAAGAGTGGCTTCAGCCGGTCGAAAGTGACACCACAAAAGCGCACTGTAAGTATTGCAAGTCTCAAATTGTGGCAAAATATTACTGTTTAAAACAGCATGCTTTATCTTCCAAACACCTAAAAGCAATGGAACCTCTAAGAGGTCAAAAAAAAATTGAGTTCCCGAAAGTAATAAAAAATCTCAACACTCAAAAAGCTGAAAGCACACTTGCTATGTTAGGTAAATGCAATCTTATACGTAAGATTCGGATTAAAAAGGGTTAACAAATGCTGTCACTCATACGAGGTTCCTGACCCAATCTTACGAAAAATAGGGACAAATGAGGCCTATAAATTTACATCTTCCGCTCCAGCTGCACCTATTGAAGGGGATACAGACGAAGGTCTTCATATGTTATTTGTGTCACAAAATTAGTTCTAGATTTTTTTTAATAAACGCTCTCTCTTTTTGTGTTGGCATTTTTTTTAGCATTATCCTAAAATTTTAGCATGTTTTTGGCATTATCTGAATGTAGATTTAGCAGAAAATATTTTTTAGAGTTGGCAGCACTGAGCGCCTATACTTTATAGCGTGCCGGAATGCGGCCGCGGGACGCTCGCATTGGCCGAAATTGTGTGTGGGTTGCTACAATATCCTAATAATTTAAAACTAGTAGGCTGCATAAAAGTATATTGAAAAATGTCTCGTGAATTGAGATATTCAGTGGGTAGAACAAGTACAGTAATAGGCAGATACGTCAGCTTCAGAAAGTCCAAAGCGGTAAAATATTTCCAGAGCCTGGCGCTTAATATATAATAGTGGGTTATTTAAGTAGAATATACCTATAGAATATTTGTGGCGATCGCCACCACTGCCATCGCGTAGACCGGCTCGCCACTGCGATAATCGGCGACATCTGCCCCTGGCGTATCAACTTGGCCGACAAAAGAAGTGATAATGGGAAAATAGTTACCTACCTTGGGATTATTGGCAGCGGTCTCCAACGGTCATCGAACGGCTAACTCCTCTTAGCAGTAGACCTTTACCGAATGCACTAAAATGTAGTAGATTTAAGTTAGAATTTTAACTTTGCCAAGTAACACTACAAAGTTAGTAGGTAGGTACTTACCTAAGTCTTAATCTATTCAAGACATTTTTAAGGGTGAGTGAGGGGTGATGTAACGGGTTAGTGTTGTACCTGAGAGTCGAAAGCACCTACCAATAGTAATAGTAACGTAATAAAAGGCAAATGTTGCTATGTTCTCCCGTATATTTTTGTATTGATTCAACAAAATGACTGAAGAAACCAAACCTAAACAGGTCAGAATTTATCAACCAACCTACCGACTCAACCCAAAGAATCGTTTCGATGCTGAGAAAATACAAAAAGTCCTGAAGAGAGTAGTGGACGCAGAGTTGGTGGAAATAGAATATAGCGAGAAAATAGTTCCAGATCTGTGTTTGAGCCTCGCAGAAACGTTGCGTAACGCCGTGAAAGAAGAAAATTATGACAGGTAAATCATGACAGAATACTTCATTTTGCTATAAAAAAGTGAGATTCATCAATAAAGACGCTATAATTCATGATTATTTTGTAATAAATAAATATTTATCTTGGGACAATGTGCACGATATTATTACCATGATGTATATTTTGCCACTCTTGGCCGGCTTCTCGGTATTCTCATGTTTTTACTGTTGCTGCTTTCGAAGAAGTCGATGTTGAGCTGTAAATTGTCTAAATCATGTGTAAGTATGTGTGTGCCTCATAGATCTATGATGCCTAGATGGCGTTGGGCTTGGTTGTCGTAAGGTCAGAGTTCGTTGATATTTCTGGGGGACTCCCCTAAGTTAAGTGTTTATGGACAATCATCACATCTACTTTAAAGATAGACTAATCGATTTGCAAATACAACATAGGAAACCTATGTTGTATTTGCAAATCGATTAGTCGGCGCTAATATAGCTGAGGTTTGTTTCCAGCTCGATAAGATGTGCAGAAAAAAGTCATTAAGTAATCGTAAAAGGAGGCGTTCAGAAGTATCTGCTTAACCATGCCATGCTTGCCATGTTTACGTATCTAAGAATGACAGATATCACATAATTCTCATCTCTGTCCAATTTTATTAAGTACTTCTAATGAGATGAAATTCTTCCATGTTTCTGTTTTGTCTTTGCAGGTACAGAATCATTGTAAGTGTGTGTATCGGACAACGTCGGCAACAGAGCGTTCACGTGTTCCATACGTTCCTATGGGACCACGAACGGGATGCCTTTGCCTCGTACAATTATGAAAATCCCCATATTTTTGCAAATGTCGTCGTCTATGGAGTTTATTTAGACTAAAAATATAATAAATCGTAAAACTGAATCTCCAATAACGCGTATTCATTGTGCAAGATTTTGTTATATAGTTTCAACACTTTCAACTATTGCAGCTCTTAAACTATCAGGCGTTAAGCGGGTTGCAGACCAAAAGCTAAGCTAAGTTAGTCTAGCTTAGCTCGCATAGCTGACGTAGTTTTTCCATAGTTTTTCATACTTACAGACGGCAGACTATGAACTGAAGTATGAAAAATTACCTCGGCTACGCGAGCTAAGCTAGACAGACTATCTTGGCTTAGCTCTTGGTCTGCAACCCGCTTTAGACATTTTAATTGACCATCTCATCTCATCTCACTCAACCCCATCTCACAAGTCCCTACATTTTATTTCGCTTCTTAGGTACCTACCCACTTTAATTCAAATGCAATCAAAGAGAAAGAGGAACCTTAGCGAGTATCAATACGGTAAGTATGTACCATATTGAAGTAAAGGTTACCTTTTCTTCTACCCTTTGATCCCCTTCTTATGGCCAGTAGGAGGGTTTCTACTAACTATCCAGTAGGTAGTTTCTCTTTGGAGTTGGGGTGGAAATTCCGCTGTGCCTTTCGTCAAATTCAAATTGTCGATTCAAATTGTATCCTGTGGATATCCCTTATTCCAGAAACTTCGAAATAATCTTTAGATTTATAGTGCGAGATTACGACGAGCAATAAATTATGCCAGCTGCCAGCTATTAGTGTGACACAAACCTAAAGGAGAGGAATCTTGAAATAAAAGACTTAAGTAAGCATTTTTACAGATCATACATATTTATTTATTTATTTCATAGTATAGATATCACACTGGCCCGCCCTTATAAAAATAAATGTGTAATACAATAACGACCCAGTCTGCTATGAGCCTGCTGGCGTGACCACGCGAGTTTCACCTTCCTTCTCAACCCATCCCCAAGGTATTGGCATCAATTTCGATACTAACCTACAACAATTTGGACACAATCACAAACGGCGCAGTCACCCCAGCTCTATTACTATTGAATTTCATCAAATATCCTTATAGAAGAAAATTCAGAGATAATTCTAAACCATTATACAGGTCGATATACACAAGATTTAATTAATATAGGTTTACATTACAAGAAATTCGCACATATTTGACACACAAAGCGAAGAATATTACTGATAAGAAGACTAAAGTAGCTTTAGGATATTGGTCCGAGACACTGAAGCGAAATGTATCCGCGTGCGATACGAAACTAGCACCAAGCCACCGTACGAACAAAGCAGCGTTATACACTCGTGTGCCACTACTGTTACCGTTACAAAAGCTACCTAGAGAGTCCTAGTTCGTCACTCCGGTGTTGCCATGCTACTCGTGCAGTCATCACAACCTACGGCGGTCGGTACTTGGCACCGGATCACCGGATACTGGAAGCGGTACTATCGGTCGGATCACAACACGCGCTCATGTTAAACTATGCTTTTTTGCAAAAATGTTCAAAAAGGGTAAAAGTTTATAAAAATTCAAGTCTGTTAAACAAGTCGGCAGCGGCGGTAGTATGAACACACGTTAGTAGATACAGAGCGCAGAGAGTGTTGAGCAGTGTGGATGCAGTGGATGTTTTACTCCGGCGCACCGGACTACTTTCAGCCTCTGAGAGTTACATTTTACATCCGCATGATATGTGTTTACAGATAAAGTATTTAAGTAGTACTGGGTACATTTACCTACAACCATACTGTACATTTATATGGCCGAAAATGTTACAACCTTAAGAAATAAGGGGGTAGACAAATACAATATGCTAGTTATATCAAAAGAAATGCAGTGAATATTGGTATCAAAATATTAATCCTAATATACATTGTGTGAATGTGTCGAGTAGATATGTGATAATCGTGTGAAAGATACATAAAAAGCTTCATTAAATGAGATGAGACCGCGGTACAGTCGTTATTATTGGAATATAAAAATATTACTTACATCGTAGGTGACATCGATTACATATGTTGATTCGTATGAACTCTGCCACAAAAATATTTCACATTTGGGTATAAGCTCTTCCTAAGTTAGATTCAGCAGTAGAAGACTCTAGCTAGGCGGACGATCGTGTCTGTCACACAATGACCGGTGCGTTAAAAATAAACTCTGTGAAATCTCCTCTTAACTAGAAAATAATTTACAAAACGTTAAGTATAAAAATATAAAGTAATCGTTTTTTTTAAATCAAAGTAATAAAATAATATGTCATGTAAAGGCAGCATAAAAATACCGCAAAACATCTAGCATACCTACCACAAAATATCACACGTAAGGTTTTCATTCGTTAGTCGCTGACACAGACAGTCGGACGTCGGACGAGAGCGACGCGTGCGACGACGCGACCCGGGCGGGTGCTGCTGTGGGTCTCGTGGGCCAAATTTTAAACATTTACTAATAAAATATTAAAGCTTAACATACATAAAGATTAAGCATCTCTGCACCTTAGATATACAATAGCCATTCAAAATAACTGCAGATTAAAATATCTCATCTTAAAAATAAAGTCTTAAACATTAAACTATAATAAAAAAAAGACTGTATGTATTATCTGAGACGATTCTTCTTAACTTAGGCCAAATTATGAAATTAATTTATAAAAGAAGTAATTGATTAAAAAATAAATTCATTGTAGTTTCGCTGTCGCATTTTCAACGATTAATTTCATAACTAGGAAATGTGATGATAGACAATAAATCGAATAATTAAAAACTAAAATTAGCGTGCGACATCGTTCGATCGCGTGTTACAATGATTACAATGATGGAGAACATTTTTATAAATAGGATGAGCGATCGGAGGATGTCGGGTATCAGACTTGTATAAGATAAGAAGGTGAGGCAACATATAGTAGCGCCGGCGGAGCAAGCGAGGCGCGGCGACCTCGGGACAGCTTCAACTCTAAAATAATCAATTGGCGGTGGTTTATCTGGTTCAGTCCTCGAGGGAAGTAATTCAGCTAGATTCCTTTTCCTTCTCCTTTGACTCTGCAAGTTGAGAAACAACAACGTAATAAGTACAAGATCGGATACTGGTACAGTCAACCACACGTCAGTAAACACTTAAACTACGAAAACCACCCTTACTGCTACGAAATAAAGGCGCCGTCAAAGTTAAGGTATTACCATGACCGTGTAATTGACTGTACAAGATACAGGATCCCCAACATGGTGTCGATGCGGTATGCTACATTAGATACATAATTCTGCATCCCGCATAAGTTTGGGATGGCTTATTAAAAATTAATAGGCACCCGCAAAGTTTCAAGAGTGAATCAAATTAAACGATCAGTAACGAACCAACACATGGGGTGCGCTCCGAGATTAAACTTACTGATATTTTCAAAATCTTAATCGGGAAATACCTACATATTTGAACACCTTCGGTGCTGTCCAAAACAAAGTTAAAATAAATGGACATCAAGGCATTCTGATCATCTTCAGCCATTTAAAATCTAGTCACTTTCTAATTATTTCAAAAAGCATGCTCATGTATTCTAAGCATCAATACGATATATACTTACTTAAATATAATTATAAGCAAAAAAAATCCTATAAATCGCACACTATTCTTAAACAAATGCTAAAGCTGTTATAATAATCGTTAGTAGATTCTATCTATATCTAAACCTATATTATGTAATCCTAAAAAATCAGACCCGACTTTTTATGACCAAGCTGGCTAAACGTATATTTCCAGTGATTAAACAGCCCTTAGACATGATTTGTTGGTGACGTTATGAAGAATCGAATTACCACTTTGTTGGAGGAAGAAGATTGGAAAGAACAAAAGACGAATGTGTATTCAATGAGAAGTAAAATATCAATTATTATCTCGCTACATTTTTGGGAAACTGGCCAAAGATGGGAAAAATATGCACTTGCATTAAATTCACACGGTCAGAAAACACTTACGGCCTAGACCCAGGTTTTAAATTTCAAACTATAATCCTGCGAAGTTAAAGTTCTTATTACCAAAACTAACGTTAAACCCGAATCTAAGTTGTCAATTTTGTCGAAATAAAATTTATGATAAGTAGGTACCTACAGTAAATGGCTCGAAGGTTTAGGCTAGGTCTAAAGTTAGAACTTGTTTTGTAATAAGACGGTTATAGTTTGCCCTAAAGGAACTGACTGTTCAGGATTTGAATGATATGCAATTTTCAATATTGATTAATAAAAGCAAAACCCCACTCAACCGTACATGATGTAGCTATAATTAAATTATAAATGCATTCCAAATGTCTAGAACATACTATTGCTTAGCTTAAAAAAGCTTAGGTATTACCTAAATGTAAAAAAAAAGTTTTAAATGAATTCAGTTTTATAATCTATATTCTAGGATCGCACGTGATTAATAATAATATGCCAGTACCTATGATCAAAATTCTTGCAAGCAAAATGTTTTAAAAATAAATGCTACTATATGTATAGCAAGTCTAAAGGCTGTATAAATAATTGAATATCTTTAAATATAGGGCTCCGCAAGAAGCCAATATATGCGTTTAGCCAATAAATGCGTGCGTAGTTAATTAAAATAAAAGCCATAATAAAAATAATAACAGGGTGAAACGCACAACTGCGGTCAACAAGCTTTAATTGGTATCTGAATAAAAAAGCGGTCTCTTGAATTGATAGACAAATTAGAGATAAAAAGGTCATCAATATCAATTTATTTCGTAGGGTGCATTATAATTTCAGAAGCCATATAAGTATCATACCGACAGCTGTTTATTTCACCCGCATATTGAATAAATACTCGTTACTTGTAGCAACACTATTGAATTGTCTATGAAAGTCGTGCCCCGTTTACACCGCTGCCGCTGCCTCAACTGTGGGGTCCACACAGGATGACGTCACAGGCGATTCAAAAATGGAGCTGTCAAAGCGTGTTCGCACTACGCATGCCTGGTCACAATAGTTCGAGACTGACCTTCGTCACTGTTACCGTTAGTGAGTGGTTCTTCACCGTTCTTTTCACCGTTCTTTTCCCCGTTCTTCTCACCGTTCTCAGCTGGTTTCTTCTCCTCCTCCTTCGTTTCCTTGTCCTTCTTGTCTTCGGAGCTCTCTTTGGCTGGTTTCTTCTCCTTGCCTGACTTGCCTTTGGCTGGGGTGGCGGGTTTGGGCTTCGGCTCCAATGATGGGTCGAGCACGAGCTTGCCGATGTTTTTGCGATCGTGCATTTTCTGCATGGCTTCGCCGACCTGATGGTGGAATTGTATGTTAATTTTACAGTGCATACCTTTAATGAGGACAGTATTTAACAGTACAGGAACTAGCATTAATTAAAACAACTGAATAGACTCAAGAGTCGCAAGTATGCTGCTGGCAAGTAATGTGTTTAGATGCAAAAATTCTAATGGTTCTAAGTGCCTTCCCATTTTTGGTTGAACTCAATAGTATTTTCTAGCGGGAAACTCATCCAATCAAACACAACGTTTCTAAATGAAGTAGACCAGAACAGAACAGTTCAACTGTTTTATCAGCAATAAATTTCGACCAGCTCTCCAATTTCCGCCACCTAGAAATTCATCCAGAAAAACAAGTCACGTACATCCTCAAGCGCCCAGGTGGAGTCAACCAGCGGCTTGACCTTGCCCTCTCCCCACAGCGCGAACACGCGCTCCACAGCACGTCGCACGTACTCAGCGCGTCCGTGTTGGAACAGCAGGTGCCGCAGGTTCAGACCCGCCAGGCTCTTGTTCTCGTCGAACAATTTGATCGGAGACACCTTGTCTACTTGCCACCACTGGAATTAAGGAAATATGTTTATACGAAGCACTTTTTCATGTTTCGAATGCGTTAGGGCAGGCCAAATGACGCTGGCCGGTTCTTAATTTGTCAAACCTGAGAATCAAGTCCGAAATAAAATCATAGTTCAAGGTGGCATTCCCGTAGGAACAGTTCACGAGAAGTTAATTTCCACGCATTGCAAATGCTAAAAGGTTAACGCATGTGTCGCGAACATTCGCGACTCAAATCGAACCGCAATTCGCGAAACTAGCACTATTGCATAGTATAGGCTAGGCAAAATAATTGTTAAAAGCATAGTTTACTTATAAAAATGTTCTAAAATACCCATTGAAGTATTGTCTAACAAAAGGCACACAATCTCATTTGAACCGATAATAGTATTATTTATTAGGTCCTGCGCACACGCACCTCAGCCCAGTACAATCAGATAATTAGCCATTGAGTACTCACAGCACGCGCGGCGCTGAAGAAGCTCTTCGTCTCGCCGGTCACGATGTTAGATGATCCTGTGATACACACCATTGTTTACTAACACTTATTTAAACACACACTCAATAGGATATCACGTTTACTAAATTAACTAGTTAATAAATTTTATACAAAAAGGGAATAATATCTTGTTAATTTTAGAAACTTTAAGAGAGAGTTTATTTTTTAGATGGATTGGTTGATACTCAAGCATTAACCTGTAAGGTCAGCAGGTATTCTAATACGAAGCTCAAGCATAAATCACGATTTTAGTTAAGAGAGATTAATATGAAATGAAGATGCTATGACATTCTGAATTAGGGTCTAGATAAGTACATAAATACCTACTTGAGCATCATTCTAGAATATGGGCCTAAGATTAGCATAAAAACTGTCGCGTTGGAGTAGTGATCAATATCATTAATACATAAGTAGTCTGTTCCAAATTATGCCTCCAAAAATTTACATTTTCAAAACTACGTAAAAAAAGTAGGTTTATGTCTCAGACCAAATATAAAACCAAGACAGAGGGCTGTCAACAGTAAAGTGAAGCCGGTTTCGTAAACATATGTGCACTTAGTGACGGTTAGTTTGATTGTAAATAATTGTAAATGTGTGCGTGTGAGCGTGTATGCACAGAGCGGAGGTGTAGTTTTGGAATACTTCACTGTATCGTTCTCAGCGCTCTGTCTTGGTTTTTTATTTGGTCTGAGGTTTATGTCTTTTTTAACCTAAAGGTTGACTGGTAGAGAATGCCTTGTGGCATTAGAACTATGTATCACTACTGCACATGAAGTTTGAATAAATAAAATCAATACATACCATACAGGATGTATCGTCCCATCGGTTTCAGCAGCTGGTAGCCACGGTTGCACTCTTCACCGCAGAGGCAGTCCAGCACGATATCCACGCCATCGGCAGACACCCTGGTAACATCACATGACATTAGATAAACTAATCAATGGAACATGGTAGCTGCACGCATTGTTTTAGAAACTTACCTAAACATGATTCGCGGCTTTAACAAATATATTTTAACAAAATTATAATCATTAGAATTAGTAATACAACTTGTTAAGTTAGTATTATCCTAAAATGTCAAGATTCCATGAAATAGTAATTTGTGTTGATAACTTTAATGATTAAAATTCTGTAAATACATGTTTGTTACGGTCGCGCGGTCGCGAATCATATTTTAATCAACGTCGTATAAAAAATTGAATTTCGCGGGCTACCCTGGTGCCTTCGAGAATATAACTATATTAATAACATTTAGGCACTCTACGGACCTAGTAGAAATAATCTAGTTTTCAGGAAACTGGGAGTTAGCATTCTGATTCGGTTAGCTATAAACCTTGCAAATTAAATGCTTTCTAATAGAGGACCGGCATAGAATATTTTTACAGGAATCTATCAATCATCTCAACCTATTGTTTACAGGAAACGCGTTTCTTACTATCCGCCATTTTATTGGCTAATAAAACATTTAATTAAGTATATTGAGTATATTGAAATAAAGAAATGTAGGTAAAGCGTTTCCCAAGGTTTATAGCACTTACGAGTTTTCTATACATTTTCAGAAAACTGAAATAACGGTAGTGGTTATTGAATGATAATAAATCAAAGGCAGGTAATGAGATTTCTTACTAATAGTCTGCAGTTAACTAGGTAGGTAAGTGCTGCTGATTATTATACCCACAGCGGAATTCAGTTTTTTATTTTATTTAAACAAAGTATGCTAGAAATCATACATATTTCCACACTTTATATTGTAGATCAATATTATTGTAAGAGCATTTCTTCGCGCAGTAGATAACAGACTATTTATTTACACTGAACTAGTGTGGCTCGTTGTTTACGCTGTAAAGTGCTCACCAGATATAAAAATATCCTTGTCTATTTACGAGAATTAAATGACGCGCTTGTTACGAAGCAGCTGCTCTAAGGAGCGGGTTATAAAGCGAACAATTAACGTGGTACGACACCAACTTAAGCAGACCTCGACTCAAACTATTGAGTTCCCTGTTTTAAACCGTTAATAAAAGCTCTAGGGGGGTGGAACAGGTCTTCATAAACTGGTACTGCACATATCACACGAGGAGGACTCGCACTGAAATATGTAACTGTAATAAGCGCCAATTAACTAAGCATGGGATTGGGAACAACATACTTTAGCTATGAAGTGTCGGGAAGCAGATTATCAATGATTCAACTTTGAATTCTTAAATGACGTGCCAGATGATTATAACCCTAAGGAATCCGGAAGAGATTTATGTAAGTAACCCCACCATAAAATTAACAGACAAATTTCCGAAACTAGCCAGAATTTATTGTGACAATAATGGGAATAAACGGGCATAAAAATCCTCGCATACCCAACATTTAGTGCGTGTAACGTAAACAAAGGTATTATTAGTAAGATGAAGGGCCGCTGAACGGGATATTTTTAGTTCAGTGATATCACGAATCCGATCCTTCCCTTCATTTTTTAGAATTCTTCATGATTGCTGAACAAATTAATTTGTTCGTATGATTCATGGCGGTTGGCTTTACATTCATTTTATCATTTAAGTAATGTGACACTGTTTTAAGAAATGTCGATTGTTAAAAGATTATACAATTACATGTAAAAGTAGGTAGGTACCACGGTAGGTAGGTACCACGAATCATAATCGTGGTCCACGATTATGATTGGTAATAGCGCGAGCGTAAGACCGATCACTCATAAAGGCGTAATAAATGGGGCGGTATCGCATTGATTTTTTCACTTTGGCACGTGTTCAAAGCACAACGAAGCCCATTCAACTATTGATGATCTCACCGAATTCTTGATATGAACTTTTAAATTCGATATATCGTGAAAGATCGTGTTGTGAAAGAACGCAAGGACGAGGAGGTACGGTCTACCTCAATGTTGAATGTGGTTAGTAATTTACTGAACATATACACCAACTCAGGCCTTTTTTCCCTAGGGGTATGCAGAAACAACGGAACGCTACCTGCTACAATTCTTACATTACATACTCCTTTTGCTTCGTTCATACATCTAGTTGATCTAGTCATCTACGCACGCCGCCGGTAGCGATCGAGTACTACGCACCTGTGCTATGGCAAAGAATAACTAATAGATTAGCAAAGGAAAGTCCGTTCTAAGGATTTCAATAATATAGAAAGAAAGAAAGAAAATACATTTATTTAGCACAGACTACACACATCAAAAGTGTCTAGGGATCAAGCATTTTTATGCGGATTTCTTGAGATTGAGATGTGGCTTTGTAATAAATTTATGATTTTATAAATTTATATGGATCCTTTTTGGTGCATTTCATAATTTGAATCAGGAACTGTGAATCAAATTCGAGTAAAAGATGAAAATCAGCTGTCAATATTTTCCCTATAAAAACATACAACGCATTGAAGACATTATTAGTGCTACTGTTTCCCTACTACTGATTAAAACCAACGTTATTATGGAGCGGCGACGTCATTTAAGCAGGGAAGAAATGCTCAGAGCCGTGGGAATGATAGAAGCTGGTTCCCGGCAACGTACTGTGGCTTTAGCTCTGAATACAAGTCAGAGTGTTATCAGTCGACTTTGGACACGTTACCGAAGCACTGGTACCGTGGCTGAGCGCCATGGAGGACGGTATCGCTGCACCACACGGAGACAAGACCGATACATTCAAATCTTAACTCGAAGAGCTCCAACAATAACCGCCATGATGTTAGCCGTGAGGCTTCATCACTCTTCAGGGAACTTAATTAGCGACCAAACAGTCAGAAACCGCTTGCATGAAGTGAACCTTCATTCCCGAAGACCGCTACGGGTACCACCTATAGCAATGCACAATCGTAGGATTCGATATCAATGGGCTCTTGAACACAGAAATTGGGCAGAAGAACAATGGCGTTTCGTGTGCTTTTCTGATGAGTCTCGTTTTGGTATGAGACCGGATACAAGACGTATACGACACTGGAGAACCCCTGGACGCCAACAGCGATTAAAATCCTGCCAGGAAGTCCATCCTTATAGTGGTGGAACCATCATGGTATGGGCGGTTATTTGGATCGGCGGAAGAACTGAGTTGATTTGGATCAGAGGCAACCTCAACGCTCAAATTTATGCTGAGACGATTGTATCAGACGTCATCGTTCCTCTACAAGTGCAAATCGGTCCCTTATTTCAGTTAATGCATGATAATGCACGACCGCACACCGCAAGAGTTGTAAGACAGACTCTCGCCGCAGCTAACATCAATGTCCTGCCCTGGCCTGCTCAGTCGCCAGACTTGAACCCGATTGAGCATGCATGGGATATGCTACAGAGAAGAGCTCTGCCGAATATGGAGGGTATCCAGTCGCAAGAAGACCTTTTTTTTGTTGTTGCAACGAACATGGGCGGCCATTCCACAGCGTGATTTGGATGAACTCATTTTGAGTATGCCAAACCGATGTTCTTGTGTTGTTAGTGTTCGCGGTAGAAACACGGATTATTAATTGTTTAAGTTACCCAATAAAATTTTAAAGAAAACTGTTATTTCAGTTTTTTTTTCGAACTTTTGTGTTAGTGGTTCAAATGTCAAAAATCCCTTTATTAGGAAAATGGCAAATTTCTTTATTAATGCAAAGGTGACTTGGTTTATCGTTACTGTGACAAACGAAAACACTTTATTTGATGAATCCTTAAAGAAAATTTTAATTAATATCAATCAGGAGAAAAGTTATTGCAAAAATATATGTTGATCCCTAGACACTTTTGATGTGTGTAGAAGGCACACAATGCACATAATACATACATCAGATAAAAACAAAAAATAAATATCAAAATAATAAAAGGTGTAAAGTCCGATGTAAGAAATTAGCAGAAAAGTGCTGCGCCAAAAAAGCCCAGTTCAGCAAAAATGCCAGACAACTAGAGCTTGACGCTGGTTTTCAACTGGACCTGGTGTGTGAGGTGACGGATGTAAATCAGTTTTATACTGCAACGTGACGTGTGTAATAATATACTTAAACTAGCTGACCCGGCCACGCGTTGCTGTGTCTAACGTTGTTGTCATATTTTTTTTTTCTATCCTATCTTTCAAGTTGGATCAAACTGCACACGGTGTACAAATTTGATTAAAATCGGTTAAGTAGTTTAGGAGTCCATCGCGGACAAACATCGTGACACGTAATTTATATATATTAAGATAGTTATAGAAATAAATTTGTGTCAGATATAACAGATAATACGTTTATTATCCTTTTATTTATATATTAGAAGGTGTGTTTACTAATATTACGTGAGACTTGTGATCCCTGGCCTTTCTGAAGAACATAACCACGGAACAACACACTTATTTATTGAAATTAATTGTTCAGTATAATTTCAATAAATATTACTCATCTATCAGCATAGTTAGCTTATGGCATAACTGGACATAGGCCTGCTGTCCTTGGTTACTGCCCTAATGTTCATGTAGAACCAAGTAATTCCTTAAATCTCTGGATGGTTGATAGATCATTGATTTGTACCAAAAAGTTGTTTAAAGTCCCTATTTGTAACAATGTGTGGTGTTTTTATTTTATAAAAAGAGTGTGGGTGTACCTATTTATATAGTGAAAGTGGATATCCCTTGAAAGGTCGATAATATTAGATAATGTGGTATCTATGGGCAAATTGAGATTAGCAATCTCAATTTGTAAGTGGGAGGAGTGGGTTTCGTCTACCTATCAATATTGTTGGTATAGTGCTGGATGTCATAAAAATGGATCAATGGCTTATATGTCCCGAACCTGTATAATGTTACTCTATATAACAAACAAAATTTCTATGTAGAATTTGATTCCTACCAACTAAACTATTACTAACTACCTTCAACTATACAGGGTGTTTTTTTTTTTACAAAAACTAACTGCGGTTCCTTGTCAAACCAAAGGGCTTAAAAAAAACCTGTTTTACTGTTCTCTAAAATCAAGCTCATGACTCCTTTCACCACTTTTCTCTATCATACTTTCAGTTCTGACGCTCCATCTTTACAACTGAATATAAGATAATGTTGACTTACTTCCTAACTTCGCTGGTGTAGTCGCTGCCGCGCTCCAGCAGATGGTCGATGTTGTTGTTGTTGGCCTTCAGAGCCTCGTGCTTGGTCTTCGAGCACACGCCGAACACCGTCACGTTCTCTACAGTCTTAGCCAACTGAGCTACTGCTTGGCCCTAGAATGGAAATAGGTATATTTAGAGATGTAAACTGGTTCCTATATCCAACTCGTTAAATCTAAGAAGTCTCTATTAACGCCTAATACTCTATACTCCTTTTGAAGTTTTCGCAAATATAATAGTTTAAAGTCTACGTTTCAAATATGAAACTTTGATTTTCGATTACGACTAATGAAATCGTTTTTGTTTTCTATACGAACGTCGAACAAAGACAAACTATTGGAAGCAAGTCAATATCAATATCAAACAATCCATTGTATATAAGTACTACAGAAACTTGCCGCTTACAAAGCAAATTTACTAGGTAGATATGTAGGTAATACAAGAAAATCCAATCGAATACAGACAAGTTCATCGCCCCATGTTTTCCAAAGCTTTCAGTTACAATGAAACTAAAACAATATCAACATTTATCATCGCATTATCATCAATACTTAGCATAGTCGTAGGTTATTTGCCTGTAAATTGGTTTTCCTTGTTAATAAATGTCAACTAATTGATACTGTCACCCCGCCCAGCGACCGAGCTTCGAATTACCGGTCGCAGACACGCGAGAGTGGTCGGTCACGTCAATGGAACCTAAAATTCCATAGCAAACCTGAATATTTTGTGAACTATTTAGAGCAACAATTAGACATCTCGTTAGTCTGTTTGCTCAGTAATTATCAAGTACACAGAAGTGTGTGAAGCGTGCTGTGTGCTCAGACTCAAGGGTCAATGCTACCGCGAGTATTTTCGATTTCATTCGGTATTATTGTTAAGTTCTGAATAAACTTAATTTTAGCTTTGCATTCATGACTTTTGGGTGTGAGTCAGTTTTTATGGTCGATAAAACGAGGTGCTCTTGAAATTCACTTTCATTTGTAAAGAAACGCTTGTGGAGTAGATATTAATATTTTACATTGACTTTTTTCATGGATTTTTTATCTGTTGTCTAGAAATGCATGCTCGTTTTTTATCAAAAGTATTTTTTGTTATTGCACAGTTCTTTTAGCTTAACGACTGTCTTATACCTACATTACGTACCGGAATTTATTGCTATACCTACCCCTCCCTCTTCTTAAAATATATTCATAGACAAATTGAAAACAAAAAAATTAAGCAACAATAACTTACCACGCCGCCCCCAGCAGAGTGCACAAGCAGGCTCTTGCCAGGAGTCAGGTTAGCCATCTCGAAGAGCAGCAGATAGGCTACCACGTAGTTGGTGGTGACTGCCACCGCGTCCAAGGCAGTCATGCCTTCTGGCAGCGCGTAAACATACTGGGCTGGCACGGAGACGAGCTCGGCCCAGGCGCGGTACTCCGGCAGAGCCACGACTTGGTCGCCAACCTGATTGTAAATATTCATAAGATTAGGATAAACTGAAAAGAATGTCCAACATATTTTGTCATCAACAGTGTCACATAATCTGGCAAAGCGGGCGGTTGTGTGATCATAAAGCCAGTCGGGAAGACCAACAATACAAGAAGACGTACTAGGTAATTGGTCGATCCTTAATAATTTGGAACTAGATATGAATTCCACCCATAACACTAAATCGTATAAGAATAACAATGTATCACTACTAGGCGCGGAAACAAAGAGCAGTGTTTATAACTTTATAGGGCCGTCCATTACAAAGCTTTGATGTAGATTTCACGTATTCGTTATTCGTAGAAGATTAATCGGTACTACATTTTGTTGCCCAACCGATGAACTAAAATTCTGATTTACGACCTGATGGAGTCAGGGATAACATGGATAAAGAAGGTGTTATAGATCAAGTTATGTTTTGAAAGAGACTAGTTAATGATGAGATGATTGTCCCATGAGCTCAACATCAACAATGGACGTTTTACCATTATTCTATCCTTATCCCAATTTACTTGGGGTAACATTATTTTGTCTTCCATACTTCTCTATTAGTCGTCATCTCGGTAGTTACTCCCTTTCAAGTCATATTATCTTTCAACACAGTCTACCCATCGTTTCTCAGGGGGCCTAAAAAGGCCACTTTGGCAGAATCATAAGACAATTCATATCACGCAATTCATCTGTTTGACAGTTTCACACCTTTAAATCCCTGAAGGGTTAGGCAGAGGTGTACCTATAGCATTTTACGAATCTCCATACAAAACTGTCATACAGATGAAATTGCGTGATATGAATTGTTTTATGATTCTGCCAAAGTGGCCTTTTTAGGCCCCTTGGTCTTCCCAACAATGACGTTTATGGCATGTTTAAGCTGTTTAAGTAGCAAATTGAGAATTAAAACGGAGCTAGCTACTAGGTCTTATTACAACTATAGAAGCGGAAGTTTTATTACCCACAGACATTGCAATTAAAACTAATTTAACTTAAATTAGAAATAGCGGCAGTTGCAATCCGTTGCGATATACCACGAGCCCGTGACCGATTTACTTTGAGCAAAACTATCAAACAAGACAGTGAACGAAGTGTAATTAATTTATCATTGCGATAAAACATCAACGGAAAGGAAGAAATTTTAATTAAAATAATTTTCCAGCCAGTAGGGAGTCCCTACTGGCTGGAAAATTATGCTGTTCTGCACATTAATTGTATTATTCATTACCGAATTAATATTCTGAAGGCGTGTGAAATTTCACATAGTCATGGTGAGGAATTGCACACGGAGACGTATCAGAGAAACTAATTAAAATTAGGGTTGCCCGAATGTTCAGAGAATTTCATGAAATGGCTTGGCGTAAAATGCGGTGAAATTGCAACGTCTCCGGAATGTAGTACAAAGGGGAAATTACAGAAACAAAAGACTGAGATTGTGTAGGTGTATTTAGGTATCTATCATATTTACCGCTTTATCTACACGAATAATATAAAGAGGAAAGATTTGTTTGTTTGTTTGAATTGAATAGGCTCCGAAACTACTGGACCGATTTGATACTATACATATATACCTCTTTTGAGAATGGAATTATGGAAATACGGCTAGGCAGAAACTACAAAACACCACGTGGTACTATCCTTACACGTCCCTTTTACGTTGTCCACACGTGGTGGTCATTACGTATGTTAAGCCCGTTATTTGTAGTTGTTTCAAATATGCTACCTTGAAGTTGGTGACGCCCTCGCCGACCTGCTCGATCTCTCCGGCGCATTCGAAGCCGAGGATGAACGGTGTCTTAGGAGGTGAGTCGATGGCGCCCTGTCGCACGATCAGGTCTTGGAAGTTCAGGCCACTGGAACAAATAAAGGTAAAGTTAATTTAATACTTTATGAGTTTGGGTACAACATGAGTACCTGCTGTCAACTGTGGCAACGCTAAGAGGAGGCCTATGTTCAGCAATGAACGTTTCTCGTCTGATGATGATGAGTACCTAATGTTCCATTATGTTCAGAATTTGCAGAAGAATCATTAGTTCTTGCGCATCCAAAATATTGACAAGTATTTGTGGATTACGAGTAGTAAGTAGGTCGTGGGAAACCGGAATGTCTTAGAACCAAAAATTCGAAGACATGTGACATCTCACATCTACCAACCCGCACTGCGCCCGCGTGGTGGATAACGGTCCATTCCCTCTCACAGAAAGGAGGCCTGTGTCCTGTGTCGCAGCAGTGGGAACGTTATAGGCTGATTATGCTTATTTGTGGATAGAGATGAAGAGTAAAAAGGACTAAGACGTGTTCGTGAAATTAAGAACTTTAACGTAGTCTTGTAGAACTACCAGTTACAATTAGTATCCATTCTCAGACTCTTATGTACAGTCTCAAAAGCGCTAGTTTACTGAATGCTGTTAAGTACAAACAAGAAGAAACACCAACTGGAGCTATCGACCGATACAATTTGAATTTATTAATCTCATTCAAGTAATCATTCAAGTTTATCGTCGTGAACGATATCAATACACAATTGCGTAGGTAGGTAGTTACTTAATTATAAGACTGAAGTCAGGAATGCGGCAGCCATTTGTTGTTATGTTCTAGAACACGCGTACAGAATAAAGAAGCCTGCATTTAAATTTTTAAACGTGTTGACGAACCAATCAATATGAATATGGCAGGACATAGTGGCCTCACTATTGTTATACATAAAGGACTCGATAATTTAGATTAATTTAAGTCACTGCTCACTCCCAATGTTAAAGTTGGTGATGCAGTGGCGTACGATAAAAAAGTATCGCTTTTATTACTGAAAGCTCATTTTTACGAGGTCTCCTAGACGAACGATGAATGGTTAATGGAATGGGCCATCATAAATATAGTTTGAGACTGCAGAACCACATAATTATCATACAACAGTATAACAGACGACTGGTTCCCTACACACGAACGTACAAAAGACAAACAGAAAGAAAATATAAACATGACAGTAATAGCTACGCCAAAAGGAACAGACAAAGAACTCGCTCGATATTGAACTGAAAACAGTATCTCACGGAAGTTTAAACAGATGAAAATCAGCAATATTGTCAGATAAGACAACGTATAAACTAACAACACGTTGCTAAACCAGCAGAATACTGCGAAGACATAAACACGTGTTACAATATTGCACGCCGCCATACTGGATCCAGTCACTGCGGGCGTCCTACCCTACTCCTACCTACTCGTCCCTGATCGATATGTCTCGATGGAGCTCCCTAAAGTACCGAAGTACCTATAGATACTGACTACAATACCTACACAACCGTTTTATTTGCTTCCATAAACATGTATATGACTTGATTGAAAGTAATATTTTCAGCTACTGTAGAATGTATCTTAGTATAGTATATTTAAAGCTGCGTTTCGCCTAGGGCTTCCAATACCGGGACCCCGGAAATTTTCGTCATTTTTTAATACCGGTATTGAAATTACCAATATCGGGATCCCAGTATTGGTGATTTGAAACTGTTTTTTATCTGGGTAAGTTTTAAAAACTGCATTGTGCAATGTGCTGCGTTTTATCTCGTGGTTTCATTAGATAGTCACAGTTAGCAGTTAGCAGTTAGTTAGGTAGTCGTGGTTTAGTAGATATTTTAGTACTACTTGCATAAATCTTTGTATTTACCTCTCGTTCAAAGCAAGAGGTACATAGAACAATAGAAGTACGATCCTGAGATTCCTGAGGTGTGAGAAGGAAAGTAGGGGAATGGTGGTTTGGGGGCAATCAAACTCGAGATACAGTTTTGTATACTTTAAAAGTGCATTGGATGACTTATCCGTAGGATGCTAGAAGTTATAAGTAAAAAACTGAAAGAAGTCCAAAAATTTCGCGGTTTTTCGAGCACCACGCAGTTAGCACATGTTTGTGTCTTTCGAAGCTGCAAACTTGGTTTTACACTATCGGTTATCTATCATAGATATTTTCTATGGTATATATCCTAACAACATCCCAAAAAATCAGTAGGTACAGTGCAATTTTTTGCGCCCGTACCGCGATTTTTGAGTCTATGGTGACTGGCCTATACAGTATAGTTATATTAAAAAAGTTATTTTATATTTAAAAAACGGTTATTTATTGTTTTGTGGTGAAACATATTAGTTACCTATTTAATTTTAAAAAACAATATTGGAATAAAATTGAGTCTAATACCGGGATCCCGGTATTGGAAATCTTTAAAACCGGTATTGAACAAATCCTGTATTCGAAACCCCTAGTTTCGCCGGTGTCGTTGGTTCTGCATTTTCGTTTATTGACACCGACTTCTGAAATTAAAGTTATTTTTCTCTTTGTAGTGTTTTTTTTGGAAGTCAGTTGTTTTTTTTTTTTTGTAAAAAAGTTTTTATTTTTCACTTTTTAGTGGGAGAGTATCTAATTTATCTAAGTTAAATAGCCTAATGTCAACTGCTCATCACCTTTTACAAAATACTTATTACTTTTCCCGATGCTGTGACGATAATTGTTGAGGAGTTCTCCTGGTAAGAGCCAGGAGAACTCCTCAACAACCACTCACCATACGCATTTTGACGAGCATAAATTGCTTAACAACCATTTTAAAGTACTTAGTTGAATCGCACCCCGTGAAATATTTATCATTGTTCCGATGGCCATCTTTGGTCTTCATCATCAGCTCCACTTTACCAAATGATGATTTCCGAGAGCAAATGTTCAAGTTACTTTAAAAAATACCCAAATCGTCATAGGTTTGCCTATAAAATTTGAGGGTTTCCTTCGATTTCCATGAAATCCTCTCATCAGATTCCAACTTGATGAAAATGGGGCCACCTCGAAAGTATACCCTTTCAAACAAAAAAAAATATTCATATCGGTCCACAATTGACGGAAAAATCGGTGAACATACATAAAAAAAAACATACATAAAGTCGAACATATACCTAACCTCTTCCTTTTTGGAAGCCGTTTAAAAATGACCCATTTTCTGTTCTCCAAGCACACTTCCAGAAACTCTGTTTATTGTAACATCGTTTCACAGCTTACAGTAGAAAGTAATAAACGTCTGCTGTGTTAAAACAACCCAATGCTTAATTTTCCAAATGCCTATTGTACCTCTTCGACTAAACAAGGAAATGCCATTGGTCGGCTAATAGAACTCCGAAAATATCCATAGTGTACGAAACAACAAACAATGAAACCTGGAAAACTTCGAACTCGTATTACGCTAACGAACATAGTTTACCTAGCAACAGTATTATGTGGACAGGAGAGGTTTCACACGTACCTACATGAACATGAACACAGTCTTTATTTAACCAATTGTTTGGAATCAATTTTGTTGATTAAATCTAGCCAAATTGTAGCCCTAACGTAGGTAGTACTACACGCAAACACTGTAATTTAGTGCCCTTCCCCTTGTCTGCGTCCCTCCAGTGTTTTCATGAGTCATCGTCTACCCTATTCCCAGTATCGAAGCATTGTGGTGAAAGCGGAAATTCGATATCGTTTGTCATCGGCGCCGACGGTATTTGATTAAACTACCCGTAAATCGCAACTTATAATTCTTTACTTAGTATTTTTATAAGTAGATAATATTGATACTTTGATAAGGTTACTCATTCTCCTGGCTTTTCCGAACTATTTTCTCGCCAAATGTTTAACTATTTAATCGCGGTTCACCGAATAGCCGGAAATTATTTGAAGGGTATTATGCAATGTATGTAGTGATCTATACCTAGTTGCTGTTCTGGGGTGAGTAGGCGTAGCTATATTGTAACCCTCGCCTACGATAATCTACACTGCGAATTTGTTAAACGTTGCTACATGGTCTAAGTTATTAGTTACTGTTCAAACTGCGTAAGTAATCCTACATTTTAATGATCCTGAAAGGGTTAATGGACTTTTGTCCTTAACTTGCTATCAATGGCTGACTATGAGTAGTGCGTTGTTAGGCCCTTTCCTCGATTAATTAATTGAGCTGCCATTATGCACAATAAACAAATAAGGAAATTAATCATCTCGATGAATAATTTCTCTATAAATATTACGCCTTTGTTAAAACACTCAAGTGATGATTCATTCGCATATTTGTATGCAATATAACATTGTATCACGCATGAAGGAGTTAAAGAAAAATTGGTGTGCCCGTAGTATGCCATATGATATGAATGCATACTGAAGCCTTCAATTCGGGGTAATTAGTGCGACATGGGAGCCGAATGAGTCGCCCGTCGCCACGGTGTCGGCTGTCGCACGTCTGTCACCCGCATACATTTTATTGGGTAAATTGGGCGCGGGCTCTACGGTTTCATTATGGAAAAAGCTTTGTCCTACATTGGTCCTCCATACGCGACGATCCTGGGACCCAAGGGTCGGAATGTTAATCTGAGATAATCTCCGGCGAGACTCGCTCGTATCGAATTTTACGCACGCTACCTGACCGTTTATTCAACATTCATTGAAAGGCTTCCTTCTACAACAATAGTTCGTTACGAGCACGTCATGCGCAGGTAGACTAGTTTTTGTTGACGCTTGTATTACTTGAAAATAAATAACGCGTATTCTACGTTCAGGACGATTAAGTATTCCCTGATGAAACATTCTTGGAACCTACGCACGGTTAGGCGTTTAAAGTTGGCGAGGATTAATTGTTACAGACTATTAAAGCATGTAGGTAATAGCGTTGGGGTGGTTGGCACTTGAATAAATTATTATGTTAGAACATTTTGTTTCAGAGTGTTGATTGCCAGTCGCGTGTTTCAGGCTCCTTGTGTCAAGGCCCCGGGGTCGATAAAACCGACGACGACGTCGCACTGCCGATAGGCCTAACTGCGAGTCATCAACCCTGCCCTCCTTCGATTATCTTAATTACGGAGCCATTTCCACAAATTTTAAGAAAACGAGTTGAACATTAAATGTTACCTTTAAATACTTATAGCTCAGCATGAGTCACGTAGGTATTTATTAACCTATGTTATTAACATTCGTAATTAAAGGCAACTATAAAACAACAAGTAAAACATGGAATTTAAAGGAAATATGCGTAGGTATAAAATATGTATTGTCATCAGCTTTGACAACGACACGGCCGCGGTAACTCCTGCGGCAATTAATTGGATCACGTAGAAGTTCAGGATTACTGAAAGGGTCTTCACTATTCGCACGTACACAACCCCACCAGTGCTAATGCGTTGCATTGCATAAAATTTCTATTCACGCAATTCAAATAACTTCACGGTTTATTGAACACTAGCAGAATGATATGTCGAGAATAATTTTGAATATGTTATTATTTGCGTTGCTGTTCGCCCCATCACGTGTGCACGATCATTTAGAAATGAACACCCTCAGTGCGGGGTAATTTAAAAATTGCATCGGTGTTGGCGATGGTATGACGCGACCGACCGGCGGCGGCGGCGTCAGGCGTCGGGTCGACGCCGGCGTCGACGCGACGGCTTCCAACATGCTATAATACCTAGTACCTATACCATTCTAGGTAGGTAAGTACTACAAATGGCTCACAACCTAGGGAAAGTTTTGCCATTAGAAATTCATGTTCATTAGAATTAGTGAGGGCGACCGTCGACCGCTTAGATGTCTAGACTGTAATTTTTAAGACTTGAGAGAAACATTCGTTTATTATGTTCTGGTTATGAGATTCTCAGTACCTACTTGAACGATTTTCAGTAGTAACGTAAACAGAATGATTGTTCCAATCTGCAACGTTTCGTGGCTCGTTCAGTTCAGTGGAGGAACTTGCACAAGTCGGATGTCGGGCGTCACGTTCCACTGCGCTTCGGCGAAATCCACGCCGCGCGCACTTAACTTACACGAACGAAATTGCTTTTCTGAACTTTGCACTTTCGTTTTCATCGTGCGACAGTGAAAACTGCTGAACCGAATCAATCACTTGCACTGTCCGCAATTTTAGACATTGCAGTCGCAGTTTTTATGACTCAACCCAGGTGTATTGTCATAAAAATTGCGATTTAACTTGGCAAACTAAAATTGGCTGGCTCTAGTCTAGACTGTACTTTGTACAAGTTAGACAAATCGGTAGATTGTTTATTCTGTCCAAATGACAAATGAGGCAGCTTAGAGACTGTAATATACTCTAAGTGAGGCAGATAATTCATGAATTCAGGCTATTGAAACTTCCTTCCCTTTCAGATTTAGGTTTGGGGAACACCGTGGTATCAATTTTTCAGGTGCTAAAGGTTAAAATCCATCCAAATGTCCAAGAGGGACACAACCTTCCTAGAAAAAAGTATCAATGGGCAGCTCAATCCGCTGAAAATTCCTTCCTGTTTGAGATATCTTCGCTATAGGGAAACCCGCTATGACAACAGGAGCTGTTATGTTCAAAATGATACCTACTCACATACACATTCCTACAAAGCAAACCTTCTACGATGCATGTCTAGTCTAGCGTGTTATCAAAACATCAGAGAACATAAAACCACGTACGGTCGATTCGTCAGCGTCTAGCGTTTCCTACGAAAACTTGAGAGCGCGAACATCATTGTAATTCAGCGTATGTACCACGATAACTAAACTCTCCTTCCGCCCGCGCTCATGTTTCATGTTCCGAACGTGTTCACGATACTGGAAGTGACTGTTATCGCTTCGACTACAACTCCGTCAAACTTGTCTTTCACGAAGATGTTTATTGCTTGGTGTATTGTATTGTAGCGAGACAAAAGAGATATGAGTTTCACTAGTTTTTTTATAGGTTTGTCAATGGTGACAAACCATTCATCAGAATATAATTATCGTCATTGGATATGAATATTATGACAGATATCTGATGGAAAAGACTATGGGATTCTCTAGGAGCAGTCACGTCATGTGGTCAGTCATTCATTGGTAACAACTGTCGATCTCCTAAACAGAAAATGTAAGTGGTAGGTACCTACGGGATTGACAACATATTGCAAATAATTTAATTGAATGTTCTGTGTCCTGTAATGTTAATTAGGTAGATACTTTGCAGACCTAGTATTGTATACAGTCAAGTATTTTATAACTGAACAGACAGCTGTGCTGCTGCGGGAGTTTGTTGCGCCACTTCTTCTCCCCAGCGAAAGCACTGGGAAGTGGTGAAGTGCGGGCGTTTTGGGGGACTGTCTTTTGTAATTTTGACGTTCGAAAAGTGCGGATTCTCAGCCTAGTTTGAATAAATGACTTTTGATTTTGATTTGTGATTTTGACAAATAGTGGTGAATCTTTCATAAAACATTTATTAAATGCCTTAAAACTATCATTAAAGGTCTGAAGAGAGAGATTCGTCTTCACACCTCTCGTATGAAGACGAATCTCTCTCTTTACTTTCCTTTCTAAAAAATAAACCAACGCGAAAAAAAGTTACCGAGACTCGAGTCTGCCTGAGTCAACGATAACCAAAAACGGACAATAAATCCGGATTTCGGTTTCCGGAAACGTGCCGTGGCAAGTTCACTAATTCAAAACATTGTCCCCGAATGCAACAGGCAACACGACAAAAACTGAATCCGGGATTTGAGATCCCCGATTCCTGCTCCCAAACATGCAACGAACAGCGAACTACAAAAACTCCAAATAAAAAAGCCCTTCACGAGAAACCGACCTTCCAAAACGCTTCATTGTCTCAGATTACAAATATTAGCTTATTCTTCATTACATACAAATGTGTTAATTAAGGGTGTTATTACTACTGTTTAGATGTGCGAGCTATGGCGGTGAATCACAACATCCCAGCCCGTACCGTACAAAGACTACGACTTGTGAATAGGAATAGCCCATACTATTAGTTTATCATCATGAATGTGCCTCCACTAGTACGACTGCACCGAATGGAATTTCCTTATTCGCGTACTTTCTGATTCATTTGTATTCGTCACTGACATGAATCGACGTCGAGTTGCCGAGTTAATACACATTATCTAAGTTATAAAATAGGCACCGGAAGTTGAGCTGGCTGGATCGATCGCTCAATGCGCCTGAACCTAAGCCCTGCCCTGACGCATCTATGTGGTCGTGGACTCATTGCATGATAATTAAAACAACAAAATTGTCGTTATTTATAATGTACTAAGACAATGTTTATTCAGTAGGTCGTATTCATATTATGGTGTTGAATATGGGGTCTTTAAAATTCCAACGCGCGAATGAGTTATTATCATCCTGCATTTTTCCCGTTTTTTACCGCAAATAAATTATCCTTTTCATCTTGGTATTTTCCCGTCATGACACAAAGACATGGTCTCTTAATTAAATAGAGGAGAAAAAAAAAATTGTTTAGATTTGCTGCGCAGTGAACTTGCGAATATTAGGTAAGTAAGTAATTTGCGGAATCCAGGTTTTCGTAGGAGAACGGTGGGTGTGGCTCTAAGTAAAACAAAGGGGAAAAAACATGGTATTAACTAGCCTCCCTAAGATTACTTATTTGCCTTGTGGTAACTTAGCACTTAGTTTCATGAGTTATAGAACCCTAAATACCTAATCAAATAGGGTCACAATAAGGTATTTATGCCACAATGTTTAATGGTTAGCGTGACATACAATATGACCTTATTTAATTAAAACCTACGTTTGGCGTTTGTTTTATATCTAGAAACAAACCACATGCAAGTGAGCATAACATGCAGTTAAACAAAGAAAAAATTACAATAAATTGTTGGAACTAGGCCACACTTACATGATACCTTTACCGACGTAGTGTCAAACCTGTCAAAATCAGAGTCCAGAGGACCAGAGTCAGCAGAGTTGATAAATTCGAAAGTAACTCTGTTTACATGATGCATGTTACCTTTTCACGCCTAAACCACTGAACGGATTTCGATAAAATTTGTCCCGGTAGCCAGTTCTCGTAGAAATGATTTCCGACATCAACGCGGGCGAAGCCGCGGGCGTAAGGTAGTGTACTTATAGGACGTAACAAAATGCAGGGAGTAACATTAGCAGAGCTAATTATGGCAAGGAATAAAAAGAGTTTGAACAAAACAAAGGAATACACATAATCAGCCTTTAATGTTCCCACTGCTGGGGCACCGGCCTCCACCGTTCGAGAGGGAGTGGGCGGCCACCACGCGGGCCCAGTGCAGGTTGGCAGATGTCACATGTCTTCGAAATTTTGGTTCTAGGATATGCCGGTTTCCACACGATGTTTTCCATCACCGTTTTGAAAGCAGTGGTGATGAGCTCCTTTACACAAAGTAAAGCGCCTGTCTGGGTTCGAAACTACGACCTACAACTCGTAAGTCGCGGCCGTTATCACTTGGCCACCAGTGCTCTCAGGAAAGGAATGCGACCGAATAACTGCTAAATTACTTGGTGGGGACGCATAGGTTATCAAAGGCTCGGAAGGAATAATTGAGGTGGTTCAAAAAAGCGTTAATATCCGGCCAGCGGGCCGTAACGCTGACCAGAATGAATACACCATGACACGCGTGACGAAGCTATCGACTTCCGATCAGTGGCTATGACGAGAATGCAAGCCAGCCGCGTCTGACACCCGCTTTACTATTACGGCTATAATTAACTGATGGTGATAATGCTTAGCTGATAGATGCACCCCAACTTGAGTTTAAATAACATTTCTAATTAAGTAATGTTTATTTTTCGTTTACAAACAGCGACCACACGTTAATGAGTGAAAGTTTGTTAAGAGGAGACCGCAGGATTAACTGAAGCGAATTAGGCAAAAATGAACATTTTAAGTTTAAAACGCTTTCATTCACATTCAACTTCAGCATATTCTGTTCTGAAACTGCCTGAAATCTATTCCTACGGGAGATTGAACCATATTGAAATAACTGCAACATGTGGCTAATAATGCTTTGGATATAAGTATGTATAGTTACTTCACAAACAGATGGAAATCCACAAGACAAAGCAAATATTTATTACTTTACATGAATTTAATAAATAACATCAAATACAAACACGAATAAATAAACTCAAAAATCTGTCTTGCATAAAATTATATGATGTTATGGTGAACGGACCTGATTGTAATGTTCAAATAGTTGCAACCTCATTATTTATATGCTAATGGTGAACCATGTCAACGATGTTTCGGTTCGTAGTCCGTACGTCAGTCATCGGCTTTAATTGTCGACTCAGGAAGTGAACTTGCATTCCGCAGATGGCTGAACGTCTAACGTTTAACTTTAGGGTGACTAAATAATTTCAATTGAGCCGTCATTAAGCGGCTCTCCGGTCTCGTACGTAGCATCCATTTCATTTCATAAATTGTTGCCCACTCCACATTAAGCACACGCATTAGCCGTGCTCTATAAAACAGACAAGAATTCGATACAGAACTGCAATTATCGCTTTCAAAATGTGAGTTACACAATTACTGATAATAGCTCTCGGTTTTGTACTCCCAACTGCCTTCGCACCTACTGTTAAAGCTTGGATAGGTAATTTTCATTGGAGCTACAGAAAAGCTACGTGAGCGAAAGTTGACTTTCGTTTCGGTGTAAGGAGCTTTTATACTTCGTACTATTTATTTATCAAGACTCATTTTATTGCAATAGTCGATGAGAGAGTTTATCAGACAGTACTATAATCTCAATATTCATCTCGTTCAAAGATTGTGTCTGTCTTGGTCTTATTTGCTTTCCATATCTTTGTTAAATCGGTAAATATAACAATAGCTTTCTATGAATAATTTCTTGTCCCTAAAAACTATCTATTTTCTTGTTTGCCGAAGATCGAACGATAAAGAAAACAAACAAGGATAACTTCAAGTTCAAATAGCAGACGTTTGGGATGTGACTAATAAAACTTGTTGCGTTGGCCACCCCTCTGACGATAACAATTCCATAAGAGCTGCTATACAATTACGGTTTGATTCTAAACAGAAAATCTCTTTTAAATGGCCACGAATATAACCCGTTTTCAAATAAAAATAAATGTTACATGAAAGTAAAAGCAAACAAACCGTGCCTCCCACATTACGGTAACCGTATAACTTTTAACAAAGCTATAATAACCGAAATCAATGTAGCAGACCCTCATATGGAACATATGCGGGTCGGCAAAAAAGTCATCTACACAGCGTGACGCGTCGCTCGCAGGGTAATAAACGGAATATCATATAGTGGCCGAACCGAAAGTCGGCAAGCAAAAAGGTGTCGGAACGAAGCATATTAGGGCGTGCGTCGGTTCTGTACGAGAGGGTGCCCTTACTGCTACCTAACTAAATATAGATCCGCAACGACTCCGCTACAGGAATTTGTACTCTAAACACATCTGCGATGTATCCACGGCCCACTAGCTTTGAGCAGATTACTGTGGAGCTACCACTAACTCAACATCCTCTGGCTATTGTTTTTTGGGACAGATAACGTTACAAATGAGTTATTCCCAGTTTGTCACGATTCCGACAATATACGTTGCCACTATGTTTATCTATAAACCATTAAATTGGTATCATATTTAATATAATATTTTATGATTTATAATTTAAAAATCGAACGTAATTCGGATTAGGGTAACCATAGGGTAGTTGAGTAGTCAGGAATTGTTGTATTTAAAACCGTTTTATTTACTGTATCCTCAATTTTGAATTGTTTGCAGTTTGTAAAATTTATTTGCAGATAGCAAGTCCAAGTAAACGCTGCTTTACTTTTTAACCGACTTCCAAAAAGGAGGAGGTTATATTTCGACTTTGTTCTTTTTTTATATAAGTAATATGTTCACCGATTTCTCCGTCAATTGTAGACCTATTTTAAAAATTATTTTTGGTTCGAAAGGGTATGCTCTCCAGGTGGTCCCATTGTCACTACGTCGGAATCTGATGAGAGAATCCTATGAAAATCGAGGGAAACCCTCAAGTTCTATAGGCACACCTATAGCGATTTGGGTATTTTTTTTTAGTAACTCGTGCATTTGCTCTCGTAAAGCACCATTTGGCGACGTGGAACTGATGATGAAGACTACAGATGGCGATAGGAACTACTCAATAATAAGTATTTCACGGGTTGCGATTCGATTAGGTACTTTAATGCTAAGCAATAAATGCTCATCACAATGCGTATGAAGAAGTGGAGCCGATGGTGACTTTTCAATCAGCTCCAGTTCTCCTGGTTCTTACTAGCATTACTCCTCAACAATTAGGGTATCTGGATTGGGAAAAGCAATATTTTTTAAAAAGGTGATGAGCAGTTGTAGGCTATTGTAACTTAGATAAATTACTTGCAAACCCACCCACCAAAAAGTGAAAAATCAAAATCTTTTCTACAAAAAAAAAGAAACAAACGACTTCCAGATAAACACTACAAAGTGAAAATAACTAAATTCGGATGTCGGTGGCAAAATACTGAAATACAGATCCAAAGACACCGTTTTCCGATTAAAGTTTGTCGTCCACGTGGGAACACAAGTTCGTAGGTATTAGAAGTAAAGACGGCTGCGATAAAGTACTCGTGAAATAAGTCAAAATAAGAACACTAGTACCGCTATTCGTGGTTGGAATAAATACCAACACATGCTTTTATTCATTTATCGAAGAGCATGGTTAATGGGAGCTATAAAAAAACAAGCACTGGCGTCGAAAGACGTAGGGCCTGCGGAGATTGGTCGGGTCGGGCGGCATGGCGCGGGTAGGGGACGCGCCGTATTGATCCGGCGCGCGCCCCGTGCCTCGGCCCCGGGCCCCGGGCTCGCCAGACATTACAGAAGCACTCGCAACCCTCACCCCCGCACCCTCCGCCTACCCCCGAGCCCGACGCACACCACCTAGCCGACACCCGACTATAACGCAACCACACCCCTTTTTCATGCAGGATCGAGTCACGGGATTTTCCAATTCAATTTGCTAAGCAATCTAGAACATAAGCAACGGCTGTGGAGATCATAATGGATAGAAAATGTGATAAATAACGAGACTGACGCATAGGAATATTCTCTTCGATGGCAAAATTATGGACAAAACCATAGAGGCGAAACTTTCTCGCCACAAGATTGATTACAGATTAAGATTGAATAAGGTATTCATGAAGATTGTGGCTTCCAGAAAAGCATGCCGAATGTTCTGGAGTTGTATATCTTGTCACGAGTGTTTTATTTGTCTAAAAAGATGAAAGTATGCGACGTGTTTACTACCATATACAGTAGCGACTTGATTCGATTATGGGCACAATAAGCGAAGGAGCATTTTCGTAAGTTCGTTGACTCCGCGAACAATGTGCCCGCGGGCGGCCGTTGGGCCGGCGCGACCCCGCCTGCCGCATCTGCTGTCCGACGATGGATTCATAGAGACAGCATATGTTACAGCTACAGCTTCCGACAAGAACAACTTTTCGAGTAATATATGTGTACATAATATATGAATATAATGGCCGAATACGTGTTAACACTCAAGTAACTTCCCTGTTCACAAAATTGAAAGCAAACAGGAATTTGTTAAATCACAAAATATGCAGGAATTAATAACATTGTTTACTTCAATTTGTTCTGATTTAACGCTTTTCCTTAAAGTGCAATACAAACCTAGTCACCACACACGACCGAAGTTTTATTTTAACAATTATCCTTGTTCAAAACTAATCGCATGTGTAGTTGTAGAGGCAGCACAATAATATATATATCAGTGCCGCTTACACTTATGCAAGAAGGTAAGGACGCCAGAAACGGCCAGAAACTGGTGAAGGTCAAAATTGTTTACGGTATCAAGTGCCCTAATTGAAAGGATCACCTACAAATCACGGATAACGTTGTTAACCCCGAATTTATGTTGATATGTGAGTCAGTCGTAATAGCCAAACTTGCTCTGACTCATCTGCATAAGTTGGCTGTGCAAGTAATACGGGAATAAGGTCGTGACACTCGTGACGCATTACAGCACTCATACACACTAATTATTCAACAAATTAAATAATGTTAAAACAACAAACTATTGAAGAATTACCTTGATGTGAAGCTTTAACGTGCACGTGTAGCAACACCGTCTCTCGTCATGTTTGATTGATGGATGGACCGTATCCTACAGGTCACGCTAACGATAACATGTTATTATAAAAATACGAATATAATAATAGGCGTTATTATTATTATACCACAAATTATACTTTGTGTTGAACGTTCGAGTTGGATAGGTGTTACAGTTTAAATTACTGAAACAGTGAAGGATCACATATCATCAATGACAAGTTCATCGAGATTAATAAATTCTGAGGGCATTGAATGCAATGATCAATTGATAAAACTACCATTATGATGAATAACAACTTAATAAAAGAATACAATATAAGTACCCCCATTATCAAATTGACTTCAATAGGAGCATAATAACAATAAATTGTTCTTTTATATTACCTTAAAAAGTTAAAAGCAATGAAAATAACCTTTGCAGTTTATTGAATACAAGAGAGTTGTTAAACCAGAAGGCAGACGTCTGAAGGCAGGGGGTATCAAATGAAACACACAAACAAGCCATAGTGTCCAGTACAGTACTGAATCGCAAGCGAATCCACCCACTCGGTCCTAGTCAGGTACCACAGCAAGTTATTTGAATCGAGTTAGCTCAAGAACATAACTTTCTAGTGACTCATAGGAAGAGAGCTATCTCGCGCAGACGCTCTCAATAAGGAAGAGGGTAATAAACAAATTCATCTCTCCCATCTTATGCGGCTTCGGAGCCCATTAAAATGCACAATACTGCACTTTATACCATAGAGACCGGCCCCTGTACTCGAGGGGCAATGTTATTTTTAGGCTTTAAATTGATACGCCAACAAAGGAAAGGATGTGAGCAATTAACACTGCACTTTCGATACAAAAAGTACCACAATCTTGTACTGATAAGTACACAGTGGAATCCTTGATATTTACGATATCCCTGACCCCAAAATAAACTCGTATTCGAAATGATGTAGGCCAGACGCCCAGAGCACATGGACGGAACAAAAAACAAAAGTCCAGCCATCAAATTTCCCATCATCTCCACATACAATTAAGCACTCTCCATAAAAAAGAAAGCCACTTATCCGAGGCGTGAGTACAACCATTGTTCTTGGAAGACATCTCTTACTGGCTCCGACTTGACCTAATTGAAAATAATGACGCGTTATTCATTGGATCCCTTATGATGTCTTACAAACATATTAGCCGAAAAGGCGGCTGCACGAAAGCGATCCCTGTAGGCACCGGGGCCACTCACGTCCGTATCATACGTAATAAGATGAATTTCATCATTCTATAATTTGTAACATATCATTTATTTTAGACCGCTGTTTAACAAACGTTTTTGTATACGATAAAATTGACCACCTTCTCGAGAATTAGAAAAAAAAAAACACTATTGTTAATTTTGGGCTCGGCTATTTCAAGGGACTTCCGCAATACAAGCAACTATTGTAGTACTCCGTATAAACCAAATCACCACGTGTTACAATTTAGAGCTCATTAATAGCTTTGTTAAATATTTACCATCACTAAACGGGATGTCTCTTTGAGAGCTTTATTTGTGGTGACCCTAGCGAGTGACAACAGCTGCGTGACTTTAATTTATTAAATTTGAATTGAATACAGGTATAGTTTTAAACTACTGATGTGATATAACGATTCCTTAATAGCGGTTCAACACACTGACAGAGGTACTCGTACCTTATCATTTTCCAACTTTTTTAACTTAACTTCGGTACCCAACAAGTAACTATCAAGACATATAAGTAAAATTGATGTGTCGCGTGACTCCGAACAATGTTTTTGATATCCATTTGTGGATTCACTGTCTGCGTGATTTATGACAGGATTTACTCAAACCCTTCTACAGAAGCCTCAGTCTTGTGTTTATTTATACAATTTAGATTACAAATACTCGTACAATTAAATCCGTTGCAACGAACTCTAAACGGTTTCGAAGATATGACAATAACAAGGAATGTAGAAATTGGACCTCCGTCATCCGTGAAACGAGTTTCGTATCAAATCGCACTGGACTCTAGAGAGCGTTCATTTTGACGAGATCTTTGCTGTGAAGCTTTTGGTCGCATCCTGAAATACCAGGAATCAATGGTTTACTGTGTTTGGAAAGTGGTTTGGAATTTATTTGTAGGTACAGACGCCAGCACATCAACCTACCCGAAACTGTCAAATTTTCCCAATCAACTTCGAACCTTACGCTTTAGAGATAAAGTTGAAAATCTATCAAAGAAATTTGACAGATTGTAGTAGCTTGATGTGCTGGCGTCTGTACATTTCTTCGGAATTATTTAATGGCTTTCGAAATCTGTATTCCCATTTAGTATCATTCTTAAGACTTAGGCTTACATTTCTGGGAACCTTGAGTCTTTTAACAGTGACAGTAGATATTATGCACATTCCTGTGGTAATCAGTTCAATTCAGAATGACCAATTTACTTGCAAATTCTCATAAAGGCAGAGCTGTCAGACTGTAAACCGCTAAACTTGGATTGTTCGGTCGCCATGTAGGCGGAACTCACACGTTTTTGCGGCTCAAAGCTAGAGAGCAAACTTGTACTGGTACCGGTCCGGGACTCAACCAGTCAGTTAGTATTTTTGCGGCAGATGGCGTCGGCTATGTCGCGGTCATTTACATAGTAAGTCGACGATAAGCGCGCTATATTTAGCACGCGCGGGGATGCGCCCTGGCCGGCCCTGCCTAGCACCTCGCACTGCACCTACACACCTCGCCTCCATTCCTCCCTTGCCTCTCTCATAGTCATGTGGTACTACGCCTCCGTACCATTCTATTGCACATGCAGTCTCCTCGTAACAGTTACTTCTCGAGAACTTAAATCTAACTACAATTCTAGGCCAAGTTTTATTGTACACACGGCTACACATCAAGCTATACATAACCAGTATAAGCTGACTTTTGATTGTAAGAAAAACCTATGCAATGCGAGTTCAGCTAAAACTGGTTATGTATAAGACAATACTACAAAAAATGCAAACCTTTAAAAGCTTCTAATATAGTTTAAATTCTTCCATCCGAAATTCTTCTTGGAATCCAAGAGCATGTTGTTTTATCAATTCTTGATAAAATTCCTGATAACATATGGAGCAAGCAAAAAAAATAAAAAACTGCCTGTCTTATCAAATTACCTAAGCCGTTGAACGTCTGACCTTATCCCAAAGTAGCCTCTCATAAAAAAGTATCTCATTCATGACTAAACGTTTGTGGTGTAACGAAACAAATACTTCACAGTTAAGCGAGTGTTTTGTTAAGCTTATAACGAAGCAGTTAACGTTAACGAGAAAAGTGGCAGATAACTCATGTGTCGCGGTTGCAAGTAGCACGTTGACGCGAGTCGTCCGTTGCATTATCTGAAGCAGTAGAGCGATAAAAACGAACAAAGAACAATGTCAGTAGGCGCTCAACTCCCTTTCGCATGAACTCGGCTCGCTCGGGCTTCGTATGACAAAATAACATTAATTTGTTACAACCGTCGGCGACGCAGCGTCCACGCAGCGACGCGCTCCGGTGCGCACATGCATGCAGTTATTCCGATGCCGATTGAAAACAAATTTCCATAGCCTATTGAATAAATAATCTGGCGAAATCGAATGAAATAACACGGCTATGTAAACATATTGTACATCAAGTAAGAGAGAGGCTAAACAAGCACATAAACATTATAGTTGGTCGTCACATCGACGGCGGGCGGTCGACGAAGTGTAGGTAAATCCGCTTTAGGGCGCGTCGCACGATCGGGAGTGGGTGCCAGTGTGCGTGCAGAAATTTCAATCGGTCGGGTGCATGAGCTGTGCATCTCGACGGAGGCAGATGTTAATGAGGCAGCCGAGAGCCCGAGACGCGCCGAGCGACGAACGAACGGGACCCGTCCGCGCAGACACCGGCTAAGTGGGTACACTACACGGAGAACACCGGCCGCCCAAAAAATATCATTCAAAACGATGAATAAAAAAACGATAGGGTGTAAAAAATAGCACGTTCTTCAAGACTAACGTGTTTGTAGATTAACAAGGGTCGTTTACTTAACATTTCACAACTTATTGGCTGCTAAATCATGGAACGAAGAAATATTCAAACGCAACGTCTTTTAATCTGTCGAAGTGTTGGTATGAAACTATTTTTTTCTACAATATTAAAGTTGATTTTAAGTAAGGATATGTAAGGAGTACTCACCACGCCTTCACACGAATGAGGACCTCGCCTTCTCCGACAGTGGGCTCAGGCTTCTTCAGAATCTTGACAGTTTTGAGTCCGCCGAAGCCAGTGAGGACGACAGCGCGCATCTCCTTGGGTGGAGGAGTCTCCTTTTCTTTTTCTTCGGTTGCCTTCTCTGGGGTCTCTTCGGGCGGGGTCTCGGTAGTTCCATTCTCAGTGGGGGTCTTTTCAGGCGCAGCTGCCGCAGGGGTTTCTGTGCTCTCCGTCATGATGGCGAGGTGTTCGGCTAGGTGGTGCGATCGGAGCGGTGCAGCGAGCGGACGCGATGGGAATGAGCCCAGGCGAATGCAACAGAGGCCGGCCGGCAAGTTTACGCGTCGCGAAACGAATGATTCGAGAGAAGGGAGAAGCGCGCGCAGCGGCGTCGAGGGTGCAGGGGCGCGGGCGGGGCCGGGGGCGAGGAGCGCGGGGCCCGGGGGCCGGGGCGCGGCGGCCCGGGGGGCACACGCGCGCCACCGCGCGGCGACAGGTGGCCACCGCGCCGGCCGGTTTACCCCCCCGCAGCCCCTCGTCCGATATTACACTATACAGGACCTGGATTAACTTTATTGCACGGAGGTCGATATAAAAAGCTGTATTAGTTATTACTGGTCCACCGAGTAGACGCTCTGTAGCCTCGAATCGACACCTCCCGAAACAGTAGGTACACACCCTGAACGTGACTTGGCAACGGGATCGATATTGTAATTTATTGCGAGCAAAGTTGCATATATGTCGGTGCTATTGAGCGACCGTGGCCGACCAATGTGCTGCGAGCATACGAGGCTAGGCAGGAACAGTCGTAGACGAAGCTAGCATTAACAAAATGGTCCAAGTACCCTCATTAGACAGCATACATGAGTCTAAAGGCAACCTGTTGATTAACGTTGATAAAGTTAGTCCAATAAAAGCAAATATTTTCATTGTTTATTCAAGTCATATATCGGTTCATATACTAAGTACAGTAGGCACCGATGCATGTGGACTGCTCCGCCTTTGTTATGTTGCAAATGTTATTAACGCATTGTTTATGTGATAAAAATGAGGTTGTTAATTTTATCAACACGACCTTCGGCGATGAAAGCGTAAACATTGTAATTATGATATTATATTATATTACAAATTTACAATGTAGAATAATAATGTCATTAATTGTCAGAACAACTAACTATTTCTGTTACTTGTTGAGTAGGTACCTAATAATTATCACTACCTATCCAAAGCTCTTTGATAGTAAGTAAAGTATATACCTCTTAGATATACTTAAAGTTATTCCTACAATATTATTACACTACATTCTAAGAATACAGGGTGAGTCAGGGTTGAAAGAACATATCATAGGGGAAACCACCCTGAAATGTCTAAGATAGTTTTTGTTTCTGACAGATTCAAAGTATAAATATTTCTACACATATTATATTACTACTTGTGCATTAGGGTTCCGTACCAAAATGGTAAAAACGGAACCCTTATGGTGAGACTCAGTCTGTCTGTCTGTCTGTCACAGCTGGATATCTCAAGAACTACTAATGCTATCAACTTGAAATTTGGAATAGATTTAGATGACGTTAGCCCAACTATTTTGCAAATAAGAAATTTTTTTTTTGCAATAGGGGTGAAAGGGGGTCTTAACAATTCAAAGTGGGGGGGGGGGCTACTAGGGCATATGGGGTATAAGAAAGACCGCTGTTTGCACACTCTCAAACATTTTTTCTTTTTAGGGTTCCGTACCTCAAAAGGAAAAAACGGAACCCTTATAGGATCACTCGTGTGTCTGTCTGTCCGTCTGTCTGTCACAGCCAATTTGCTCCGATTCTTATGGACCGATTAAGTTGAAATTTGGTACACATATGAATCTCTGTGACCCAAACACAGACGTGTAACGTAAATAAATGAGTTTTGAAAATGGGAGTCATTTTAGAGGGGTAGATAGACAATTTTAAAAAAATGTTTCGACATCTGTACCGTGTGACATATGAAAGGGCTTACCGTGAGGATCTCAAATTTTTTTTTTTCATAATTTTAAAGTAAATTGTATTAAAGTTATTTAAGACAATAGACGGAAATTTACCATTCCCCCCCCCCACTATCTCCGAAACCACTGAGCCTAAAATTTAAAAAAAAATACAGAAAATAGTTCTATATCTATAGATTACAGGAAAATTAATAAGAAGTCTATGATCTTGAAACAACTTGGTAAATCTCTCAATATTGTGCGTACAAACTTACATTTTCAGTTGGAATGTATGGGAGAACATGTTTTTCAACTACAATGTTAAGTTTGTTCTCGGGATAAATTCATTCGCAACTACGGAACCCTACATTGTGCGTGGTCCGACACGTACTTGGCCGGTTTATTTATTTATCAGGCCGCATAGTTTTGGACTTTTAATGAAAAATGTAAAAAAAATACGGTCCCCCCCCCTCTTATCTCCGAAGTTTGCAAAGAGAAAAATCTGAAATAATTCTATGTGATAGAAGTATATGTAAAGATTACAAGAAAAATAAAACGATGTCTATAAATAGCACACTTTTTAAGAATTCATCAACAAAAGTTACATTAGTTCCACTATCAGTCAAGAGATGGCGGTGACCTAAAACAGCAATATTCTACACCACAGCGTGCAGTGTTAACATTCTCTGACGAATATAGGCCTCGCCAAAACATATAATGGTACGGAACCCTCGGTGCGCGAGTCCGACTCGCTCTTGCCCGGTTAATTTTTATTTTCCATGGCCTGGCTGTTTGAGTATCGAACCGATACACCAGATAAGTATCATCACATCAGTATGTTTTTAGGGTTCTGGCCTCAAAAGCCGAAGCGGGACCTTTTTAAGATCACTTTTTGTTTATTTATTTTTTTATTGGAATTCCTTTATTATTTACCCAGTAACTGGGTTGTGGAGGTCAGAGAGCCGGTCGCTCCATGTAAAATACTGGTACTCATATGCATCTGGTTAGATTAGAAGGCGACCCTAACATAGTTGGGAAAAGGCTAGGCAGATGATGAATTCCTTTATTATTTCACCCACAAAACTTAACAACTACAAGTAAAGTTTTGAAAAATTGGCAATTTCAATGCCACCTTAGATAATAACCATTACGCCTGTATTTTCTTTATTCTTAGGGGTAGACAGAGGTCATAGGGGACGAGCCTATTGCCATGAACCAGTCTTTGGCTTGCTGTTGAATGAGGATTTCCATAACCAAGTTAATCTCAGCCCATGGTTACCCAAAGAAACGTTTACAATCAAAAGTTTCAATAGACTATCCTCTACAGCTCCTGGGACAAAACCCACAAACTCCTGCAAAATATCATCATCATCATCACCATTTCAGCCGAAAGTCGTCTACTGCTGGACATAGGCCTCCCCCAAGCACCGCCACTTCGACCGGTTTTGTGCTTCCCGCATCCAGCAAACTCCTGTAAAATATAGGTACTAAACTAAAATTAACCTGGCCACACTAGTAATTTATTCTAATTAATGCAGGTTTTGCTAGGCCTATGTCTACACATAGGCATAGCAAAAGCTGCATTAATTAGATTGGGACGAATATAAGGCAAGCACAGAACACTACTACAGCTAAAACAGTAAAAACAGTAACGATTGACGGAGCCACTTACTTGATTGGACCAACTTGATTTACTCTGCTCAGACCAGCTTTAATGGTCTAGATTACTAGAAACTTCTCTATTTAACTGTCACTTTGATACTAAATAAATAATTATATCCAGGGGGACGCGCTATGGGAGCCCGAAACATAAAAAAAATGTTAAGTTTTTTGCAATTTGTAGGTTTCGCTAATCATATTTCGATCAACCAGTGGGGTAATGGCGTCACTCAGTAACAGTAGCAATAGCTTTAATTTTTACAGTTCAACAAAATTCATTGCGTTATTTATCTACGTTGGTGAGCAGACAAATTTTTCGAACATATGAAGCAATGTTCTATAAAAAAAATCTGATTGTGGTTGATAGTGTGATACGCAATCAGGGTGCTGGGGCCACATACTGACCAGCAAATTGCAAAAAAAGTAAGAAAGCTGCTCTGACGCTTTCACCTGAACTGGCGCTATTAATTGCTGTGACCACTGAGCGTGGGGTTCGACCCTCGGGCTGAACAATATGTTGGGTTTTCCCACTAGGAAATTCTCAGTAACAGTACGGAGCCTAGATTTGTGCCCGGTTAATGGCCCCCTATTGTAAGGGACTTATAGCATGACTGGCGATATGAGGGTGCACACTTAAATTAATACACCTCTGCCAACGCCTCCGGGAATATACAGTCGTGATGTTATGATAGAATTGATTATAATCTAGCCATTGACATATTTATTACTAGCCCAATAGCAATCATCTATTCTGTTAGTTTGAAGTGAACTGTCAGTAGTGTCAATCTATAAGTTTTAGCCTTAGACTAAGTATTAGTCTGAGGTTTTAGCGGTGAGATTTTTACAGAGAGATCGGTGATAATTATGACTGTAGGTAAAGCTAGATAGAATACACATTAATTGCTGGTTTTTCAAACTTGTACCTAAACAGAGGGGCTTTAGCAATAAAGTAAGGCGCTGTTGTTCGAATCGAAACCTCCCATGAAGTTCCAAATTGAATTTTGACGTACAATCACGAATTCCTAAAAAGTTTTGATAGATATTTTATGGTGTTACGAACATAGTATTTTCGAAACTACTCGTCTTTTCTCAAAATAGCGACTGTTATTTCACGAGAAAATGCTTTTGAATGTTGCGTAACTGTAATGTTTTTGATCGAGGTAGAGCATTGGTGCGCAACTTACGAGTTGTAGGTCGTAGTTTCGAACCCAGACATCAGGCGCTTTACTTTGTGTAAATTATTTCTTTGGTACTGCTCTCAAAACGGTGAAGGAAAACATCGTAAAAAAAACAATATTTCATAGTAACAAAAAATCAGAGACATGTAACATCTACCCCCACTGGGCCCGTGTGGTGGATTACGGGCCCACTACCTCTCACAGAGAGGAGGCCTCCATGTCCCAGTAGTGGGAACATGTAGGCTGATTATGCAAGATTTTTATGCTCGTGGCTGGACCTATCATCGGTCCCAAACAATAGGCCGAAGAATGCCGAATGCAGTCAATTTCTAGAAGCTTATCAGATTTTCTGATAGCTCCACGTGGATTCTTGGTGCGTCATAAAAACGTGTATTATATTACAATGGAATGGAATCACCAAGGAATTTTTGCCATTCTGATAATGCCAATTTTTTACTGGAATAGTGCCAAAATAGTATTCAAACAAGGAAATAGTGCCACCATATTGCGGAAGTTACAGGCTCATTTTAGTTTAGTTACCAAGAGATTAAGTTTTTTTTTTTGCGATATTAGGACACAACTTTTAAAATTAAATTAATTTAATTCGAACTGATTATTTGTCAATAATTGTTAGTAATTTAACAGAGGTCTTAAAAGTATGCTAACATAGTTTTAAGACCTCTGTTACTAAAACTAAAATCATATCGAATCATCATTCTCGTAAAGATCCAAAATGTAATTAAAATAAAATCATAAAATCACTCATGTCAAAAAATCATAGTACAAAAGTGTCATCTCATCACATAAAGCATGGGTTAAGTATTTTAAAAGTACTTACTTAATTTCATGGTGAGAAAACCAGTGCGAAGATCACACAAAATATAAAGAAGTTCGAGGTCACTAACAACCTTCCAGCCATTTTGAAAGAGACCCAACCGATACAGATTGATACCATCATCGTTGCCCTTACAATTTATTTTCTTTTTCTACCATACAACCCCATTAGTCGTCATCTACAGGGTGCCAGAAACATCGACACGCAAACTGTAGATAACCATAAATTCCGGACATGATTCTAGACGTAGAATTTTGTAGTAGATTACCAAAAAAAACTCCTGTAGGTACATACAAAAGTGCAATACTTACGCGGTAAAAATATATGGAACAGCTAATGAATTTTTTGATAATAGAAAAAAAGTTAACAGGGGTGTCAAGAATCATGTACTGAATCTTGCCACCCTGTATAGGTACCGACATAAGTAATGCAAATATTACTATAACACTCCATCAACTCCACAGTTGACATGGATGCTAAGTTGTCGGCATTTATGTCATTGTCATCATCATAACAGCCAGGAAACATCCTCCGCTAAGCATCGAGCTGCCTCGTAAGTTACAATAAATGGTACAACGAGGGACTGATGTTATCATTACTGATAGTGATAACGTTTCAGAGTTCTAAGGTTTTATGGAGGCACTCGCGTTTTTGATAAGCTTCTCAATGAACTACATTATGCATTGGTAACGCATAAAATTAGGCTAAATATTGTATCCCTGAAAACTGAAGGATATGTTATCACTTATCAGGAACGCTGCTGTTGCTGTGCAAGTCGTAGGTACAGTAACGAGCATTAACTTGTACCTACACACTCAAAGAGCTAAATTCAAAAGCGATTTTCTCTTTAATTATTCACCGAAAAATCGCAAGTTGTTCAGTGTATATGTCGCAGATGGATTGTAGAATCCGCTGTTTTACAAAATAGCTCCTTTATGTAAAACAGCTGAACAACGTTCAGCTGGATTCTCATTGCGCTGATTTGCGCTACGTTTTACAAAACCGCTATCGACGTTTAGACGTAATGCAGAATGGCTTATCTGCAGTCACACGTCTTTCATAAAACTATTAACTTTTAATTAAGATTGTCCTTAAAATCACTGTTATCACTTGAGTTAAGGTAATTTTTACTCGTAGATATTATTTTCGGATGCCATTATTGTTGCTACGAAACACAGACACAAAATTTAGAACTATAATCTAGAATCTGATTTTTCATCACGCTGTTTTGCAAAACCGCTAAAAGTTGACACGCTACATTGATAAATGCAAATGTATATGCAATTCTGCGTTTTCAAATTCAGTAATTATTGAAAACCGCTGAGTATTGTTTATAAAACCACTAGCGGTTTTGTAAAACAGCGGATTCTACAATCCATTTGCGACATATTTACATATTTGTTCTCGTGACTGTACTTGCGCCAAGTACCTACGTATCGACTAGATTATTCTGAAAAAGTTTACGTCGATTAGTTTGAGAGCTCTCGACCGAGACGCCTGGGACAGAGAGAGACACAGGAGTGAATCCATAAGTGGCCAATTTCCGTATCCGAATCATTTTCTATTTTCTGTGAATTGATTGACATTGCGAAATGAAACATTCAAGCATCCATAATATTCATGCTATATGCGTCCACAGAAGATAAGCAGAACTAACAAATTTTATCGGTGACAAATTAAATTCCTTGATACTTTTTTATTTTTTGTCACTGCACTCTCTTTTTAAGCACAGTTTTTAATCTATCAGTCAATGAACACTTTCACACAATACAGCATTCTACTTTAATGTATGTCACTTCAATCATCTATCATCTTCAATCTCCTAGGAGTACCTACTTACTATGGAATGGAACCCGCCACCAGCGCGCAATGAATATAATACTCCCCTTGCCACATCTGCGTGGATACTAGGGCATAATATCACCTCGAAAACTCATAAAACAAGTTGGTCCCTTAAAATCTGTACAAGTTTTTAAGAACGTGAATAATCATCTGCCTAACCTTTTCCAAACTATTTTGGGGTCGGCTTCCAGTCTAACCGGATGCAACTGAGTACCAGTATTTTACATGGAGCGACTGTCTATCTGACCTCTACAACCCTGTTACTAGGTAATGCGGTACCCCTTGGTAAGACTGGTTGTCAAACTTTGGGGTTTTGTGACGAACCGTAACGACTGTCATAAATCCACAAATGACAGCCGGGACCAACCCTTAACGTTGCTTTCCAAGTTCTTGTTATGTAAAGTTGGACACCCATCCACCGACCAACCGCGGCAAGCGTAGCTTAACCTGATCGATCAAACCATGCGGCTCAAGAACGTGAATAACCTATAACGAAAAAACCCGCGCGTATCTACGCCTAAAACCTGGAGGTCCGTCATTTCCATCTAGTGAAGCCAGCTTATGGCTTTAAATCTTTTAATCGATAGATGCTATGACCCTTTGATGCCTGCACCAATCAGTCAATGGCAAATTTTTCCTTGAATAATATTTTCAAGAGGTTTTATCCGTGACATTATCCTCCACGAGCGGCGATACTTAAGTACATCCGGGGCACCCCAGTCAGCTTCGCTACTAACTTTGTTGTCTTGTTAATCTTTTAACAAAGACATACAATACAGGGTCAAATAAAGAAATTAGGGCAAACTCCGCAGACGTAATGTAATGGGTAGGTATCTACAAACGTGATAATACTAAAAAAGAAGTGATTTGATGATTTTTTTAGGTCAACGACGACAGATATTGTAGTTACGTGAAGTAAGAGCTTAGAAAATCATTTTTTTTTTGTGTTTCTTCACATACGTGATGGTATCAATAAGTGCCAACGGGACCCTTTTACTAAACCTCCGCTGTCCGTCCATCCGTCCGTCTGTCTGTATGTCTGTCAGCGGTCTGTATCTCATGAACCGTAATAGGTAGACAGTTGAAATTTTCAGTGTGTATTTCCTGTCGGTATAAAAAATATTAAAAATAAAAATTAAGGGGGTCTCCATACAAGAATCGTTTTTTTTGTACGAGTCCGACTCGCACCTGGCCGCTTTTTTTATACCATCATTTTTAGAATATCGTCAGCAGAGTTTCGCTAGCTAATTTAATTTAACTGACATGTGCTACTATCGTATATCGCCAGAGACAAAGAAACATTGATAAAGTCACACAGAGGAGAGCATCTCGATTCTAAGTTAAGACAGGATATGATGTATTGCACTATGAATGTGTCATCTAGTAATTTTCATTGTCGTAACAATTCCTTCTGGAAATTCTAATGACTCATTCGTTAAATTGTATTGAGTGTGATATAGAAACAAGTATCTGTGGAAGGTAAACAAAAAGGAATCGTTTAGAAAAACGTTTTTTTGAAATTAAAATCGCCGCTATTGTGCGTAAAATGTTTACTATATGAGAATCTCTGCCTACCCTCAGTCGGTGAAAAAATCCACCTGTATCAATTATAGTGGTCATGAGGACCAAATCTATGGTTAGGTTAGGTTAGAAAGATCCATTTTTTTTTTATTGCTGCGTGGGCCCGCTCTTAACTAAGGTCACGCCTGATGGAAAGCGATGGATGAGGTCTATGATGGAACGAGCGTGCCCAGAAGATGCCTGATTTGAAGGCAGACGGGTTAAATGTGGGAGGGGGAAACACAGATTCCGCATCTGCACTGTTCGCGAATCACACAAATTAATTCACATGAATCGTAAAACGTATTTGTGTGTAATCTAATATCTAAGTTAACTATGAATTACTCTTTTATCACCACCTACTTTGCCGATAATTTCACGCAAATTCTGTTCCATTCCTGAGGTACGTAACTATTTGGTAGATAGTGTATATCTGGACACTATGCAATTTAATAAGAAAACTGCCAACTCATCACTACTTCTGAAGTTCTCTTACGACACGCAATGATTCAACAAACGACTATTTGCCGTAATTGCAATCAATCTGCGCGCCTAGCCTTCTTTCCTAATAAGATTGTATGTGTCGATGAGTTAGATAAATAAATAAATAAAAGCGAAAAATAAAATTTCCCAAACAGTCAGTTTCAATAGAAATACATAGGTTTACGACAGTGGAAAGAAAGAAGAATTGGTATATTTGACTTAGGGCTCATTTTTCCAACGCCAGATAGTTTTATCGGAGGAATAATTTGGTATTTTTGACAGTTCTGCCATACAAAAACTGTCAGACGCCAATTTTATTCCACTAATAAAAATTATCTGTACTTAGATTGAGAAATCAGCCCTTAGAAGCACATGAAATGTGCATATTAAAAAGATAAGTAAGTCGAATAAATTATACTTAGCAGCAGTCGCCTCTGCCTATTTCTAAAAATACAATGATGCTTATGTTAATCAACGCTTACGCTTTCACTGTCCACAAAGTTGACAATAGTTAAATAATCAACCTGAACCATGTGGTTCATGGGACAGGGAATGGGCTAAAAAGAAGAGCCTTTATATTCGTGGACGCGTAATCAATAAGTAAGCTCATATGACGCACCTACCTAGGAAGACTTGCAGTGTTATTATGTTGAACCGATTTAGATGAAATTTGGTATAGATAGTTTGATTCCCGGGAATTATGCGGGTGATACCGCGGGGCGCTGCTAGTTTATGATATTCTACGGTATAGGTATCATCTAAATTAAGATAGACGGTATAGGTATCATCTAAATTAAGATAGCGTACGGTTTCTCAAGTTTTGCAATGTTATATCCAGTTCTTCACCTTACAAATTAGTTGAATGATTTCCGTAACCCTATTTAGAGAGCATCCACACGAGGGACACGCGTCAACGACAGAGGTTTAACTACAGCCGTCGACAGCGTGCTGCTCGTGTATTTGGTTGCCTCTGCCGTTGACGCGTGTCGCTCTTGTGGATGAGCACTTAGGCCTACTGATCTGCCTAAATGAATCACCCATCACCAAAATTTATTTGTTCCATGCTAATAACTACAATTCTAAAAGTGCCATCAGACTTGCTTATAGTTATTACATTTAAAATTTCCTATATTTTGTGCTAAACGTCGTCGAAATAAGCAAATCCATCGGCACCTGTCTACACAGAAATCAAACTATAAATAAATTCTACAATAATTTATTTATCTACGTTATAACTAAGCTACAATTGAGGTTGTCTATCAACCAGGTCGGATAGTTCCCTGGGTCCGGTGTAGTAGTTGTAGCTCTCCTCGTCCTCATCTTCATATTCGTCATCTTCATCTATTTCTTCAGTGCCCTCCGCTTTTTCGCAGAGTTGCCAGTCTTGGCGAGAGTCTTTCATGCGCTTATGAAGACGCTTTTGCTCGATCTGGAAAATTCGGAAGAATTAGTGTTTTTTTTTTTTACTTTTATCTGTGACATTCTATGACTGGTAAACAAACAAAAACGAAGACCACACCAATTGTCGTTGCAAGCGAGGTTTGAACTTGCTATGCGACTGGCAATGAAGAAAGACAAGCACTTTGTCGAGTTATCATGACATTACGAAAATAATCATAATCATCGCAAGCAGATTGGTAATTGACGTTGTTATTAAAGTGTACTATGGCGATGCAAGCCCGTCTTTATATTTTACGACAACTACGGAAAAGATGGCGGGACGAGCTGGAGAAAACAAAAGTGTTTGCCCAGCACTGGAATGATGCAGGCTAACAGTAATGGAAAAATATTGCAAGAACTTGGCCATTTTCTTTTCTAGGAACCACAGAGTAGCATATAGATAGAATTCAGTTTATAATAAAGGTTGCTAAAACAATAAGATTATGCATCTTATGTTGCAGAATTTGTAGGATGTAGCTGGATGAAGTGTCCGACGGTCGAGTTCAGTGGCGCGCAATTGGAGAGGCCTAAATGTCGACCAAGATCGCGGGTAAGACCTAAATAAAACTCGCACAGACCGGGAAAGCATGGCGCAAACCATGATCAGTGGTGATGTCTAGCATTTGACTGCTATCAGCTGATGATAAGCTGGAAGTTCGGTTTCCTTTCTCACCCACAAGATGCAAAACTTTACTTATAATAATCATGCGTAAAAACCAACAAGGTACCTACTATAAAAAATATCTAACCTGTCTCTTCTGTAAGAATTCAGCCAGTTCTTTCCTCTGGTTGCCAACAGGCTCAGGTACTTGATCGGGTGTCACTCGATACGATATGACGTCACTATTCGTGTTCAAGGTGCTCCAAGCATCACGAGTCTTCTTCCTTGCAGCTAGGAGTCTGCTCATTATCCTAGAGTGGTCCAGACCGAAGACATTGTGGGTCATTTCAGGGAGTGGTTCTTCAAATATGGGTAACTCTTCTTCTAGCTTCTTAATTTTTGCCTGAAGAAAACACAAAATTTATATTATTGCACAACCTGTAGGTTCCCTAATCCTGTATCACGCGTTTTCTGCAGGGGGGTAGGCAGTAATATAAAATAGTGAAGCTGAGCAGCGTCAGCACATAACACACACGCACAGACACTTCTGACTTCGCCATGGTCTCGGACGGTACCGAGAGCTCCTACGCTTACACACTCACATTCACAACGTGTTTGTACACTGTAACCACAAATAAGGCGCGCGTAGCTCTGTGAGATAAAAATACTGTATCCTACTTAAAAATATATAAAAGCAGACTAAGTTCCAAAAGAAAAGAAGCAAACCTATCCCTAAACTATAACCTATAGGAAATGGTGAAGAGCGGCCGTTTTAGGGGACTGTCTTATGTAAATGTCTTGTGTAATTTTGACGTTTCAATAGTGCTGAATCTCAGCATATTTTGAATTTGTTGACTTTTGATTATCTGTTAAGATTTTCATGAACATTTCTTGGTACTTACACAAATCGAGAATGCAATAATATTTCTAGGATATAACTGTCAACAACCTTTTGAAACCCTTAGTAGCAATCATAAACCAGAAAGACTGGTAAGACTTAATTACTTACATAAGTCTTAATATACGACGACTGGACGATATGGCGACTGCTGGGCGTGGGTGTCCCTAGGTTCGATTCCCATAATTGTTATTGGGTTTTTCAATTAGGAATTTTTCAATAGCAGCCTGCAGTTTGGTGGTTGGCGGTGTGATACTCCCGTGCCACGGAAAGCAAGTAAAGCCGTTGATCCTGCACCTGATCCCTCCAAGCCGTTGATCCTGCACCTGATCCCTCCCTAGTTGTGTCGGATTGCCGTCTCATCGGACAATGAGAGTAAAGAAACAGAGAGGGCACCTGTGTTTGTGCACACAATTGTGCACTATAATATCTCCTGCATACCTGACTGATCTCCGTTGACGATTGGCAACCGTGACCGAAATCGGATGGGAGGATATTATTTATCACACCAATATTATAAAGGCGAAAATTTGTGTGTTTGTATGTTTGTTACTTCTTCACGCAAAAACTACTGAACGGATTTTGATGAAACTTTATTATAGCTTATACATCAGAATAACACATAGGATACTTTTATCACGTTATTCCCACGGGATCGAAACTTATGCGGATGAAACCGCGGGGCGCTGCTAGTTAATACATATTTTAGCCAGACAGACTAGTGACGGCCGCACATATCACCAGTCCCCTTCTTATCAGCGTTGTATAACAGAAAAGCGCCAATATCATCAGCATTTTAATGAGTTATTATCATACAATGCTTACCTTCACTTCAGGTGAAAGCTGTGTGTTTAAGGTGAACTCAGACTTCAGTAGATGTCCCATATCAGTAGGCACGTAGTCCTCGCCATAATCTGCCATTGCTAAGCGACGATCCAAGTCTACAATATGGGCTTCTTGTCTATCTGTGAACATTCAGTTTGAAACTTTTAATACATTGTATTTTATTATGTATAAATTTAAGATAATAGTTGATGGATATGATTCGAAGAATGAGTCTTACTGCCCTGGCCTAAAATAAGGGCAGGAGGACAATGATGATTTTACTTCTTTCAAGTGGTAATGGGTTGATGTAGCTACTGCAACATTCAAATTGTTCATTCTATCTTTACTAAATTAAAGATCAGATTGGCGCCGTTTTATCATCCCAAATATACATAGGAATATAATACATATTTTTTAATAAAAATCCCAGAAGAGTCCTAAAAAGAAATTATGCTAAAAATGCAATTCAGCTTGAACAGTTTTCTGCTTGAAAATTTTGTTTTGTTACAATTTTTGTTGTTTCAGCTTGAAAGTTTTTTGCTTGAAAATATAATTCCTATTATTGTCCCACTGCAGACTCTTTTCATACAGAGAAGGCACAAGCATTGATCACCACGCTTGCTCAAGACGTTTCGGCAATTTCAGACTTATAATGGTTAAAAATGCTTTCTCTATAAATCTACCACAAAAATAGTCAATGAAATTTATGGTTTAATGAAACCAGCAGCATAGAATCTTCTGATAGACCCGGCCGACAATTGACAGACTTAAGTTCAATTTTGCTATCTTCAAAATAAAAATTGTGGTTTGACAGCTTTTGCATTTATCTTCAGATAAAAGTTACGTGACTATTGAAATATTTACTCTTAACCTACAATATTGTAACTTGCCTTTAACAAAAACGATGTAAGGTATTTCCCCCATGACCCGGAGTGTGGACAGCTCATGTCTCAGGCCACCGGCTACTTTGTTTAGCACCTTCTCTGTCTCATCATCTGAAGCATTGCCTTTGCAAACCCAGAATACATTCACTGTGTTCAAGTCTGGGGTCACATTAACCTGTAAATAGGAAGATACGACAAGGATAGCGATAAGGCCGCCCATTGTATGTTTTGTATTAATAATCGTATTTTTTCTGTATTTTCTGTGTACAATAAAGTGTATACATATAAACAAATAATAAACAAATATATTTATGACGCAATTATCACATATTCTAGAAAGTCTGCAAAGGGCAGTGGCCAAGGGCTTGTTTTAGAACAGGATGCTTTGATGCAAATTAACTCTTTTTTTTTTTTAAATTATGATTCAAGTATATGAATATTTCTAGGGCACAAGCTTTAATTCATATCTTATCCACTGGGTAAGTGCTAATACACAGGTTGAAAGTTTATTTATTTACATAGAGGCATACTAACTAAATACATACATAGCATAAACCCACAATCTTTGTCATGATTACAGATCTTACTATAAGCATACTTTTACATTATACAAAAGAAAATATTCCACAGACCAGTTCAATAGAAATCCGTTTTTGTGTAATTAAGTATTTGCCAGAGATAAGTTAGCCAGATCTAATAAATTAAATTACTTACTTTAGAGATTTCAATGCCTCTTCCAACAATATCCAAAGCAGCAGTGCCAGTAGACATCAAGTCAGTGATCTGTTTCATAAACATTTTGTTCAGCATGGCAGTTCTGCGCTGCCCACGTTTGCCAGGCTCATGCTTCTGTTGCGTTAGACTCTTTATCGAAGGCAGAGCATTTACTGCGTACGCTTGAGTTGGATGCCACTGCCTAAGAAAACATCAAAACAACAACAATATAACCTCAAAACAATAACATAACATTAAAATAATATTATTAGGTATCAAAACCACAATCACCTTTTACTCTTCGGATTCACCATTTTACATAGTTTTAGCCCTTGCTTTTTTAAACTGAGAGCTACGCAGGAAACATGGTATAGCCGACGAAAAGATATCATTTTCTTTACAAATTACAAACGGTGTAAAATTAGTAAGAGTATTCTAAGATTGTAAGATACTATCAATTAAAAATGCAGAGAAGACACGTACGTCACACGCATACAATACAATAAATTCTAAATAATAATGTCTCTCGTCAACAAAAATAAATGAAAGCTCGGATTTTCAAATTTGAATTTGGATTTTGGAAGAGATTTTTTCAGAAATCTTTGACATGTTTCTTGATTCTGTTTCTGTCAATCAATGTCAAGCAAGGCCGCATTCCGAATAGGCTATAATCACCTCTAGTGTTCTGTGATAATCGGTCACGGGCACGGCGGCGCTCAAACGGGTCATCGTTAGCGCGCTCGACGCACTCACGCTAATTCGGTACGGGCCGTACGGGTTTAAGCACGCTCAAATCGATTATATTCCCAATACGGAACGCACCCCAAGTCGCATCAAGGGTGCGTTCCGTATTGGGAACATAATCGATGTAATCGATTTGAGCGTGCTTAAACCCGTACCGAATTAGCGTGAGCGCGATAACGACGTCCCGTCAATCGTCATAGATGACGTCAGGACATGCGCCCTCTTGCGATAACGCCGACCATGCCTTTTAATAATATCACAGTGAGCGCTGTCAAAAATGACAGTGTGTGTGTGTGTGTGAGGATGAGGATGTGTCAGTGTGTGTTTTGTTTTGAGCTTCATCATATCTTTTTAATAACGTGGCTTATTTTATTTATTTTATAAATTTTTTTATACTCTAACATTACTTAAATATTATGACATTATATACCCTGACATTGGGTACCTACTTACTTATTAATTTGAATTTTTGAAATTACTTATTTATGTGTATTTATGACATTGTATAATTTATTAATTGGAATTAATGACATTGTGTAAGGTATTAATTGGATTTTATGACATAATAATTAATTATAATTTTAATAATAATTTTGCATGCCTGAGTTGGTGCAACACAGTGGACTGCGCATTCATTTGACATCTAGAAATGTATTATTATGTACTGTGTTGAGCAATAAACATTTGAATTTGAATTTGTGGCATTTTCGAAATTGTGCTTCTGGCTGACAGTCTCCACCTAAACAAAGAAAAGGAAGAAACGTGTGGTGTTTATACGAAGAAATACTGCTGTAATATCTTTTTGACACCGAGTAAGCACTGTGAGCGCGCTCACGAGTGTTCCGAATTGTTGACAGCTCTCAGCAGTCTCAGCTGTCATAATCGTGATATCCAATAAAGAACGCATGTGAGACGATTTGAGTGCTGTGAGCGAATACTGCGATATTAGCCAATTCGGAAGGCGGCCCAGGTCGCATGGACAAGGGTTACCATTTTGAAATTTGGAAAGTCCTGACAAAAAGCCTTTTCATTAAAAGTCCGGACATTTTTGTCACACATGTCATGATAGTAGGACTCACTGACCTGTATTTTACAAGTGTTTAATAGAGGTCAGTGTATGTATGGTAGGGTAGCACTGACCTTTATTTAACAGTACTTGTTTAATAGAGGCACAGAATAGAGGTCAGTGTTAGGGTAGGCATTGTAGCAGACGCTCGCGAGAGGAGGTTGGAGGTTGCGGGGTGCGGGGATAAAAAAAAAGATACGCTGAAAAATATAAAAATTAATTAATACCTACACCAGAAATTAGCGTACAGTATAATTATTTTAAGTAAAACTATATTATTTTGAAGAAAATATTTTATGTTTGAACTACTTAGTTGATTGTTTGCAATTTATTAGTTGATTGATAAAGAAGTATATTATTTTGTTTTTTTTATGAATGAGAAGTTAATAAATATTAAAGACTTATTTGTTATTATTTACATGTATAAGTTTTATTACTCGTATTCCATTGTCAAAAAATCCGGACAAATTAAAGAGCCGGACAAAGTCCGGACAAAAGTCTAGCAGTCCGGACATGTCCGGACAAATCCGGACTAGTAAGTAGAATCCAGCCAGTGCAATCCGCTGATGAATTTTATTCCAGTAGCTGGATCCTGTGCTCAAGTGTGTGTTTCAGGTAAATTAAAAAGTACTCTGTGGTGTGGTGGTGTGTATGCTTAGGTTTCACCAGCACATCAAAATTAAATATGTTTTTGGAGAGAAAATTCAGAATTAAAATTATAAATATAACAACTTACATCTAATTAATAAATGAAAATAACAATATTAAGGGGGAAGCGCTAAGGTAGCCCACAAAATTCAAATTTTCTTACGTTTTTTGCAATTTGCTGGTCAGTATTAAGTTGTATGTTAATTAAAATATGATTCGCGGCCGTAACAAATATGTGGTTACAGAATTATAATCATTACAATTAGTAATACAACTTGATATGTTAGTGTAATCCTAAAATGTCAAGATTTCATGAAATAATCATTCGGTAGGATTACTTGATCTTAGAGAGTTGTGTTGATGACTTTAATGATTATAATTCTATAAATACATATTTGTTACGGCCGCGAATCATATTTTAATCAACGTAAAACTTAGTACTGGCCAGCAACATGCAAAAAACGTAAAAAAATAATAATTTAGCGGGCTACCCTGGCGTTTTCACCCTAAATCCTAAATAAATTTTGTTTTACAACCCGCTTGATTGATAGTGACGTGAGATTTCGAAATCTTCAGTGAGTCGCTGTGCTGGCATGGACTATATAAAAGTACTCTGTGAACAGGACAGAGCCATGGACTTTAGTATTCTGTGCCGAGCACTCGTACCAGAAAAACGAGCAGACAGTAATGAGAAACACCGAGTCGCTGGTGAGTCAAGTCACTGCCAGATGGCCAGAGTGTCACTAAAGGTTCCATGCTCTGTGGTCACTGCGAGTGTATGTATCTGCCATTATGTGTTTTCCAGCTCGCGACGATTCTGGTTGCGTTTGCGGCTTCTCAAAGACCAACATAGAAAACAATCAATATTATTAATAAATTGGTCCAGTGACTCAGGATCGTCCATAGAAAAAGAAAGCTTTGGTGAGAATAACCCTTTTGGCAGCCATGTTTTAAAACCAAAGACAATATTGCCGCGCGTGGGAGGAGTCGTGGTATTCCCGCCAAATACCTGTCAAAAATTCGGGATAAGTTTACGTGTGTTGGTTGTTTATTTTTGTTTTATTTAAATCAATAGTGAATTCGCTATAAAAATGTCTGTATTAGAAGAGAGTGAAGAAAATTGCATTGCTAAAATGGACAGTCTTTGTTCAGATTTAAATGTCGACCCAGTTGCAGCACAAAAATCCAAGGAGTCCTTTTTAGAGATAAAACGAAATTATTCTTTAGATGTAAGTATTTTAGTCTAGAATATTCATAATATTACTGCAATTAATATTCCTCTATTCGTAATTGTTAAGATTTTCTTACAAAAACTTCTTGTGCATCCTAGCACTCCTTTCCTACGTCGCGCGTCGATTACTAGTGCTCCAAAATTGTACATAGTGATTACATTTAGGTTCAATATCGAGTATTGAGACTGCTAAATACGTGTGATAACTCTATTGTCCATATTATGGCAGATGTTTCTTCGTGTCTTCATGAGATTTTTTTTAACCTGCAACTACTTTCACCTGCGGAACCCACACCAGGCCCTTATCTAAGGATGCTCACTGACCCTAATCACCATGGAAAAGAGCATTCCATAGATGACACAAACATAGCGACATTATTTGCAGTAATCATTTTCCCTTTAGCTTTGTTTACAGTACCAATTTGTGTTGTTTGAAAATAAGTCATGGTAGAACAAACATGTTTCCAAATCTTAACATGTTTATTACACAAGTCTTGTTTCTTTAGGGTGATACATTGCACTGGATGGCTTGTGCCCTGTATGTGGCATGCAGAACCTCTATTACTCCTACAGTGCAGTCTGGGAAGGCTGTGGAAGGGAACTGTGTCAGTCTCACCAAACTCTTGAGATTATGCAACATAAGGTAACTATACTTTTCATTGTTGAAATAGCCTTTTATTGTTCTTTAGTTCAGCATCTGGCCATTCTATTATAAATAATAAAATAAATCTTGGTATCTTAATACAGCTTTCTGATTTGCTCCACAGTCTAATCCAGTTCTTCAAAAAAATCAAAAACTGGATGGAGATGGCTTCAATGTCAACTGAATTTAGAGATAGGATATCTCACTTGGAGCACAAGTTTGCAGTGTCCACTGTGCTGTACAGGAACTTCCAGCCAATCTTCCAGGAGATCTTCTCTGGGTTAACAAATGAGCCTTTGAAAACTAGTACTAAAAGAAGACCCAAGTAAGTGATTTATTTATGTTCATGTAGATTGACATTATAGATATTCATACTTTTTTCAGCATAAGAGTAACACAGCTCATACATTAACTAAAAAATAATTGAAGCAGTAATATAAACAGTGCATTTGTTTTCAAGCAGATTGTTGGTGAATCAAATTACAAAAGATGATCACCAAATCTTGCTAGTTTTACTCTAGTTTGTCTGGGTTAACTCATAGAATACCAAAAACTGTATTCCACACCAATAGGTAACAGGATGTTCGTCATTGTTTTGTTTGGTGATTGTTATTACCAGTCAACTGAATCTAATGTTCCAAGACTTCAGATTATTTAACACTTTAGTTCTTTATACATTCATTTTCAACTATAAAATTAAAATGTGAATTGACTTGTTTGTCATCAGTAAAGAATGGATTATATGCAACATAAAGCCAGAAATATGCATGAAAAATGCCTAAAATATACATGAAAATTGTCAAACATTCAATATTAAATAATAATAAAAGTTAGTTTTAGATTATTTATTTTCAATCAGCATACATTTAGGCAATGAGTCATTTTTAAACTATCAAATTCAAAATATTTTATTTGACATAAACCTACATGGGCACTTATGAAACGTCAAAAGCTAGGTGCACGGTTCCAATCGGTCGTTTCCTATGGAGAAGAACCGGCAAGAAACTCCATGGTTATTCTTTTAAAAATAGTTAGTTTTCAAGTTACAATAGGTATGGGAGGACAGCGTAGGCCTGTTAACAAGTACCAAGTACTTGATAATATAAAAAATCATCTACAGATCTAAAGTCTAAAAGGCCTACAAAGTCCTCACATTTACAAAATTAGAATTCATCAAAAGGATAAAGTAAATAATAAAATTAAAAAAAAAAACCTATTAAAACCAAGTGATATGATTGCCATTACAACCACTAACTATCAATATCAACAATATTAAAATTAACAATTATTTAATATTTTGTCAGTACATATTCTTGTAAATGTTAACAACCAGTTACTGTTCCAAATGTTTGGGGGTTAGATTGTGTTTTCGAATACTCAAAATATTTATAAGTGGAACAGGATTGCTCCACATCCAGTGAGGTAACTGGGCAATATAAAATTTAGCATGCAGCAGTAGCATTTCGAATGTATAGGCATAGGCTGTTATAGCAGAAGGTATGGATGATCTTGTAGGCAATAATTTAATATATTACATAGTAACTAGTTAATAGATCTGTGGTTTAGCTGGCAAATGGCTGGTTATTGCATTGGTGTTTAATAAAACTTTTCTTTGGTAGTTAACAAAATTGATGTACAGAAAATTTAAATTAACCAAATATTTTGGTCAAGCTTGTTATCACATCTTCTGGCTTTCCTGAAAAATTCTACAATAAAGGCAAAATTTTCCCACACAGGACACAACCGTGTACAACAAATGCTCTGTTTGAGTTCACCTGGTGTTTGTACATATGCGTGAAGGGGGAGCACCACAGGTCAGCTCATGATCTTGTGGACATGTACCATTTGCTGCTTGCATCTTTAGACTTCGTCTTTGCAAATGCCTTCATGGACAGAAGGGTAGATTTAATTAATCCTGCATTTAAAGGTTTGTAAACCAAATGATTGAGTATTTTCTTACTACATTTTGCCATTTTAATTACATATTAATTATAGGTAAGAGTTTTGAGTTCAAAAACAAATAGGAAAACCCAAAATAAGTGGAAGTTGTCTTGCTTATTTTGGACTTTCCTGACTTATTCATTATTCAACAAAGTTTTTTTAAAATTACTTTAACTAACTCAAAAAAGTTAAAGGACATTAAAAAAACTTTGTTACTTATATTTAAAATGTAAGGTATACTATACTTACATATAACTCGTGATGAAAGAAATTGTTCTTAATTATAATTTAAAAAATATGCTTGTAACAAAAAAAAAACATTAACTTTGAAATTATTTTTTAGGTTTGCCCAGCGACTGGTTAAAAGAGGATTTTGAAATGCCATCAACGGCACCCTGCATTATGTCAGTATTATGTGAAATAAAAAATGGACTGCTAGTTGATGCTGCAGCCTCTAAAGAGTACACCTGGAAGCCAGCGTTAAAGAAATTTTTCGAAAAACAAGTATGTTGGCATGCAAAATTTTTACTTTAGTGGTCACCAACTTCAGATTAACCGTACAATGTCGAAGTTGATGTTTTTAATAAGGGGGTTAACCAATTGACCGCCCCAGTTGGATTAATATAATACGACAAATGTTTTCGTGCCCGTGCCGCCTCAGTCATATTTATACGACTGAGAACCTATGTTATTTATTTTATTACTTACGTACACTCTGTGCAATACATAGGGTTCGTTATTTATTTAATTGCACGACCCTGATAGTCATTGATATTCAGAGCCGTGTTAAAAGCGAAGGAGGCGACCACGTCGGTGTCATTGGTTCTGCATTTTCGTTTTTTGACACCGACTTCCGAAATTAATCTTATTTTTCAACTTTGTAGTGTTTTTTTTTAAAAAGTATTATTTTTCACGTTTTAGTGGGAGAGTTTGTAATTTATCTAAGTTACAATAGCCTAATGTCAACTGAGTTCTGGCAAGAACCTGGAGAACTCCTCAACAACCACTCACCATACGCATTGTGACGAGCATAAATTCCTTAGCAACCATATTAAATTAATCGAATCGCAACCCGTGAAATATTTATAATTGAGTAGTTCCGATGGCCATCTGTGGTCTTCATCATCAGCTCCATTTTACCAAATGATGATTTCCGTGAGCAAATGCTCAAGTTACTTTAAAAAAACCCAAATCGCTATAGCCTTTCTGTCACAGTCATGACGTGCAGTCGTCGACTATCCTGCTTTGTGCTCGTAATTATAGAAACCTATTTTTCTTTTCTTTCTTTCTTCTTTCTTTCATAGGTTTGCCTATAAAATTTGAGGGTTTCCTTCGATTTCCATGGGATCCTCTCATCAGATTCCAACTTGATGACAATGGGACCACCTCTAAAGTATGCCCTAACAAAAAATAAATAAATAGGTCCACAATTTATGGAGAAATCGTTGAACATACATAAAAAAATAAAAAAACCATGAAGTCGAACATATAAACTCCTCCTTTTTGGAAGTCGGTAAAAAATTACGACTGTCGAGTGTCTGTGTTATGTGTGAGGGTTTAAACAATCATCTTGTATAGGGGCGCCAGAATCAGCTTTTATCAACAAAGCCGTTGAAAATAAAACTGCGCCTGGGGGCAGTTTTATTTTCAACGGCTTTGTTGATATTTACTTATTAACTGGGCGGTGGAGGCACGGCAATTGATACAATACCAAGCGGTCAATAGGTTAAGGCCAGTAAATAAGAATATAATGGTGAATACCTAAAATTCACCATTATATTCTCATTTACTGGCCACTGGGTTCAGCAGAAATATTGACAGGATCTCCTTTTGCAATATATTGTAAACTTCCTGTATAATTTTTTTTCTTATGTTATTTTTAGATCCTGAAAGGTGATATTGACGAACTTAATGGAGTCCTAGAAATCGGCACTTTTGACCAAAATCTAAAATCATTGAACAATTTATATGAAACTTATGTGCTAAGTGTTGGAGAATTCGATGAACGTATATTCTTGGGTGAGTTACCTTAATTGTTTAAAATAGTGTAACAAAACTCCCGTAAGGCGGTCCGTCGCCGGAAGAATTCGCCTGTAATGTAACAGTTCAGGGAGTCTACTCTCTAAAGCACGAAATCCGTAGTAGCGTCCCCAGCAAATGAAACTATATACATTTATGTCAAAATCGATAAAAATAAGGTTTTAATATGTGTTACTGGCCACTAACAAAATGCCAGCACTTATTAATAAAAAAAAATGTGACACTTTTCGAACACAGAGTACTTTTTGATAGACTGAAATTTTCGAAGTTTGTTTACTTGCAAGCAAAAATGTCGAATATTTATTATTTAAATCCAATTTTAACTTGCTTTGTAGATTACGAAGGTATAACAATGTTATTTAATCATATGAAAAACATTATTACAAAACTAAAAAATATAACACACTTTTTAAGTCAATACTATTTAATGAGAATTTTATGATAATTATTTTTAGGTGAACATGCAAACGAACAAATTGGTACTTCAAACAATGTGTCCGGGGATGAAATATCACAAGTTATTGCTACTTTTGGACCTGTGAGTATAACTATTTATTACTGCATAAGAAAATTAGTCAGGGTTGCTGTCAAATACGGTGAAGATATTAACATGTAAAATCATTGGGTGAAGAGGACTATATTATACAATACTGTATACTTTTAATGCTCAGTTGAAATTAATCGAGCACCTAATTCCAACTCCACATTTGCAACTGCATTTACAATATTATTATTTCATCCTTTTTAAATGAGCGTTATATTTATTTATTTTATAATGAAACATCTCGCATGCCATGTGTGTGTAAACTCATTTTTGGACAAATAAATGAACTTGTGATATTGTCCTGTGCAAGTATCTGGTTCCAATCTGCAATAAAGCTTTTCAGACAAAATAAAGTGCATATTAAGTAAAAACACAATCATCTAAAAATAGTACAAACGAAATTAGCCGGGTTCACACCGGACGATCCAGTGCGCTCCGATCGAGCGCGGCAGGAGCGCGATCCAAATGCGCGGTCGGTGTGGATGTGCCGCTCGCGATCCTAGTACACGCGGTGGAGCAGTCGATCCAAGCGCTGTCGGTCTTTTGACAATGCTCAGTCGTTTGGCGCGCTCGGTGTTGACAATAGTGTATGGATCGGTCGATCGGGCAATCCGTAGCGAGCGTGTGTTCAACTGAAGTTAATCTAGCTAAAATGCGGAGCGGCTGGAACGTGCGAAAGAATCTCCGATCCAAATTCGGCGCGTCCAGTGTGAACCCAGCTATTCGCTTCTCGAGTGTGTCTTCTTAGTTCTTCTAAACTAAACAATTAATTTTGACTCCGTTCTCGCCAACATTTAAAGAATTTCTTCTGGAAGGTTTGTGTATCAAACTTTAATTTTTAACTTAAAAATAGCATAGAAATTTGGATCTTCTGACATGTCGAATGCACCATGGGGTCGGTCGCTAATTCCAGATAAACTCAAAAGTTTCTAGAAACAGACTTTTATATTTTATGCGTCATCATTTGGTTTTATATGTATGCATTGCGGTGCAATTATCAAGCCTGCATAAGTGACCGTTACATTTTTTACCACAGCATGAGCGAATGTTTTCAAATAGTTTGTGGGTGACAAAGCAATTATTAGTAATCATTTTAATATGAGCTGTGCTGGGCAAATAAAATAAAATATCTTTCCAGGATACGCAGAAAGCCCATACAATGTGGAGCTGGTTTATGGACTAGAATGGAATTGCTTGATATTGTGTTGTCGTGTGTACATTATCGGCTGATTATATATTATTCTTATCAGAGTGGTCGCGCATGTCACGAGACTCCTCTCACCGGGCGGCGTTACTTGGCACGACGTGGTGAAGAACTGACGCCGGTGTCTGAAGCCAAGAACAGTCTGGCACGCCTTGCTGCGTACCTGAGAAACGCCAAGCCACAGCCCTCGAGAGATCTCTTGAAGTTGTTTACGTGAGTATAATAATAATAAACCATTTATTTTCAAGTAACAAAGACCCATAGATACATATCTTAACCTAAGTATAAGTCGCAGCCAACTGGTTAAATTAGCCGTTCAGTTAACCGCCTGGCCTTTACAAGTAGTGCTCGCCTCGCTTCGCTCTCTCGGCTCGTACGCAGTTATCACAGTTCTAACCTAACCTAACCCATTTGGTCGGGGCGCCCTGGCTTAGTTACTGCGACCAATTCGGCTCGCGCGTGATTGGTTACAGACTTCCAACCTAAACCGTAATTGAATATCATTCAGGCCGTTAGTTGAACGGCCGCCGTTCAGTTAAAAGGCTAGGCGGTTAACTGAACGGCTAATTTAACCAGTTGGCTGCGACATATACATAATAATATAGTAACAATTGTGTTAGTAAATAAAACTTAATAACTATGTTAGTATCACTTAGTTGCACTAAGTCTTTGTGCGTTCCTGTGGCACTTGTCCGCGAAAGCGGCGGAATACCACATCCTGCGGCCAAAAGCTACGCTAATGTAGCTACTAGTATAGATGATGCAATTTATGGGAGCGCGTCGTGTGACTCTTCAAGTCATTGTAATAAGGTATAAATTGGATTGATTGACGCACGTGATATACTGATATTGCCATTTTTGGTTGGTGATGATATTGACTGATAGTGGCCACATGAAGTTTTTGAATTCGTTAGGAGGTATCTGCCCTTTATATGTGTCATTACAAAAGAACAAGAAATCCACGTTTTGTACACTCATGTAGTGTCCGACCGAAAGTCGATTTTTTGCCGAAGCCGAAACCGATTTATCAACTATCGCCACTGCCTTCGACCGAAGCCGAAGGATTAATAACCCTAACAAATTCAGTTCATGATTGGCTAAAAGTGAATAAAATAATGTTTATTTTTTAGTTTATGTTGTCTTGTTGAACTTGGGCGCTGGCGGCTGGCCGGCGCGGCGGCGCAATGCAGTATGACCGGGCCCCGTGCGTCGCCTCTTCCATTGCGCTCTCGCACATTCGTAACACTTCGTTTAATTTCGGCGCTTGATAGAAACCTTCGGTTTCGGCCAACACTTCGGCCCATTTTGGCCGAAGGTGGCCGATGCCAAAGTCGGTTCGGTCAGACACTACTCTTATGTATTTTTTTACCTCGCTACAAACTTACGGCGAGGTGGTGTGACGATCTGATAACGTTCGCAGGGCCAACATGGCCAGAGATCGCACAAGACAGGGAGGTGTGAAAGGAAAAAGGGGTGGCCTTTGCCCAGCAGTGGGACACAATATAAGCTAACAAAAAAAAAAACTTAAATGTAAAAAAAACCTTATCAGCTTAAATACCTACTAGGCTATGTGATGCGTTTACCGCCTGGTTAACATTTTGGCTACTGTAAGCTGTTAATTTGAAGTACAAAACGAGCTAATTCTCGTCCTTATTTGAATAAACAATATTATTTTGATTTGATTAAGTATTTACCTTAATTTTGAGTTTGTAATTCTTGTCCTCAGTGACTGCAACGTCAACATGGATGCAATAAACACAAATCTCGTACAGCCATGCAACAATTGGATGGAACAGTTCGCAAGCAGTCTGAGGGAGACCAACAGTACTTCCAGTAACGAAACAATCAGGTTTCGGTGCAACATGGTCACGTGCCTATATTACAAAGTCTTTGAACACATCATCAGAGAGGAGCACAGGAAAAAACCGCAAGTGTCATTGAATGTAAGTCGTAAAAGTATTTTTATTGAAACTTTACTCTCATCACTCTCTCTCTTTCCTTTACTTTACTTTTTTTTGGTTGATCCATGTGGTGTAAAGAATAGTCATGTAAGTTAGGGAATCAGGCGTTACATTGTCAGATCTTCCTATAACTTGTTTGCTCATAGTTTCAAAACTAATTAAAATATAAGCTAAAACAACAACAAAAAGGCGTTACTTAGCGGAAATTCATGACAGTAAAATGTTATGTAAAAATATTATGTACTTTTAATTCCGCAGTAACTGAATAAGATCTAGGCTTGGATGTAGTATGCAGCACCACCCTCCCGCCCGCAAAAATATGCACATGCAACAGCTTATAGCATAATCAGCCTATAATGTTCCCACTGCTGGGACACCGGTCTCCTCTCAGTGAGAGGGATAAGTCCATTATCCACCACGCGGGCCCAGTGCGGGTTGGTAAATGTCATATGACTTCGAATTGTAGGTTCTAGTCTGCCAGTTTCCTCCCGATGCTTTCTTTCGAAAATTTTCTGCATACGCAGAAGATGCTGTAATTATGATGCAACATGCAACCTAAACCTATACTCGACTCGCGAGGTGCTGCTTTTTGCATCCAAGGCTGGTTCTAGTTATTGCGGAATTAAAACAAAATATTTTTACAAAACTTTTTACTTTTAAGAGACATGAGTTCAAATTCATGACCAAAACCCATTGCAATTTTAAAGTCATTCAAAATCAAAATCAAATTCATTTTAAACTTAGTTGTTGCGCTAATATGCAACCCACATTGCAAATAATACCTAGAGATAATAAAAATAAATAAAATGTTCAAATTGTTCACTTATCATAACACTGCACCAGGGTGCTTACTCTCGAATATAATTCCGATAGATCGACATTGGAATTGTCAGTCAAACGTAAGGGATTGGCTGGATTCACTGAGTCTAGCCAATCCCTGACGTTTAACTCAACCAACTGACGTTTGACCAATGTCGATCTATCGGAATTATATTCGAGAGTTAGCACCCAGCATTGTGCATGCAAATCATATCAGCTCTTTTTGCAGTAACGCTAAATGAAGATAATAATGATAAGATAAATATTCAAATATATTTTGTTATCGTCTGATGTTTCTGGCTATGTCCTAGGTTAATCATTATTAACGACCTGTTTTTTGTTTTACATGGGCCTGCTTTAATACCTACTGAATGGTTGTGCTTAGAAATCGCAATAATCTTACCAAACAGCTGATCAGCTATTGCAATACAAATTATGTGTTATGGTTACTTTGTATGACAACTAAAGTAAAAGAAGCTACTTCAAAAAACATGGGTTTAATCTCTAGCCCTGCAACAACCGTTTAGGTGCTGGATCCAAATATTACATTTTTGTTGTCACATCCCTAATTATGACTTACGTTCAGGCCTTGCTCCTCGTGGCAGTCAGACATACGTCATCTCTGTACTGAGGAAGCGCCTGATTGGGAATTAAAAACAAAAACTTTATTCTAACAGATGCTGCTCAATCAAGAAACATACCAGCTAGCAGTATACGCGTGTTGCACAGAAATAGTTCTACACGCGTACGGCGTTCACTCGCTCAAGTTTCCGAGAGTTTTACAGATATACGGACTCAGTGCCTTCCACTTTTACAAGATTATCGAGCTGGTAGTACAGGCAGTTGTCGAAAAACTCAGTCGGGATGTTATTAAACATCTGAATGCTGTAAGTAAATTCGTATGTGTTATTTTATTGGATGGCAAAGATGTAGTCGGCCGTTGGTGATAAGTGGTTATTGCCGCCCAGGTGCCATTCGAGTAAGCAGAATTTTAGGCATTTTAACCCCGTCCCCCCCTTGTCATCAAGCAAAGGTTTTACCTCCCCCCACTCCTATGCTTAAACATTGGTATATTGTTTTTAATTATTGAATCTGTTCAGGTTTCTTTAATGTTATTCATGAGTCTAGGAGTAAGGAATTTATCTTATGTAATATTATAATGCAAAAGTAAATTTGTTACGCCTTCACGTTAAAGCGGCTAAAGGGATTTGGATAAAATTGCACATGGGTAGACCATGACCTGAAGAAGGACATAGGCTACTTTTTATCCTGGTTCGCTGACGAAGTGGCGAGCAACAGCTAGTAGACCATAAGGAATTTAATGTCCATATTAATTTAACTTTTCAAATACTGCTGACGATGATGGTGATGAGCCATCAGACCCTACCTATCCCCCATGTCATCAAAAATAAGCAAAGCAAAGAACCTCCCCCATCCCCCTTTGGTGCTTACGTAACATGGCTTACTAGGTACTGTACTACCTACTTCAATGTACTTGATTTATGTAGCTACAAATGTGAAGAAATATCGAAACCAAACTTATATTTATCTTATTCTTAGGTGGAAGAAGAAGTATTGGAGTCTCTGGTATGGACATCAGACAGCCCATTGTGGGACCAACTTAGTAAAACACCAGTGCCACCTTCCAATGACGTCAGAGTTCATGACTCGCCGCATCGTAGGTCCAGTAAGTACCTTTTTCCCTGCCCTTATTCCATGGGATCGGCGCAGCTTGTTCTTTGAGCCATAACTTCAGAGTTCAATTCCTTCCTAGCCATGTAAACTTTCATGCAATTCATCCAGCTTTTCTTTGGTCTCTTTTCTGATAACCATCCAACTTGTTCCTGATACCTATTACTGTTTATGAAAACCTCACTTGTAAACGCCGCGGAAAATGTCTCAAATGTAGTGAACTAAAACCAAGTTTTGATGTAGGAACATAGCTTATCATTCCTTTGTATTTACTTTTGCCTATATTACAGCAGATACTTATTTTACAGACGGTCTTCAATCACCTGTCTCGGCTGATATTGACCGTTACCTCTCACCAATGGCCGACCAGGCGAAAAAGCAGCTATTCAAGGATCCTATCAAACCAGGCCAATCATTATTAGGTAAGGCAGGTTTGGTAACAACTTGTAGTCAATATTTTAATGCATACTTAACCCTTTTAACTCTTTGTATGCCGAAACGTGGGATCTACACGAGACACAATGGCTTTTTAATTGTTGCTGTAATTACAGCATTCAACTGGTTAATTTACTTGTCTTATATCGGCTCTAAGCCTTGTTAAAATATTGGAGGCAAATTCGCATTGGTATTTATTGATTATTATTATTATTATTTATTTATTTATTCATTGCATATCACGACCGCACGAGCCAATGTAATTAAATCCTCACATAACCTGATGAAAATTTCATTTAAGTCTCAACTGCACCGAAAATCTTATAATGTATTGTTTCAGTTGCCACAAACAATACGCCGGCAAGACAAGAGTCTAGTACGTCACAGCCCACACCGAGTGGTTCGAACGGCGAAACGAACAGCAACACGACCACACCTAAGAAAACTAATAATTCGTTAATACTGTTCTTTAGAAAAGTAAGTTGTTTCAAGTCTTACATTTATTTTGAAAAGGCACAAATTGTGTTCAATTTCTGGTTATAAAAGTTGCCACAATCATGTTAAATGGCTCAACCAAACAACAATTAATTGTTTCTTGTTGAATAAATTGATAAATTTGCTAAAAAAACAAGCCATTTCGAGTTCTTTCAGTCAAAATTAGTAAATTTATTTTAAATTAATAACTAAACTAGCAAGACTTGTTTTTTTATATTTTGTCTGATCGTATCGGGACCTCAAGTTGATAGCTGGCAAGCTGTTTAACACGTTGGCTGCCAGGCGACAGACACAATAGAAAATCTATTGTTCGCGGTCACCGGTGACCGCGTTGGCATTCAATGCCTTAATAAACCCAGAAATCAATCAGGAAGCGACTATATTGAAGGAAAGAGTCAAAGAACATTCCAAGAAAGAAGTCCTACTTGTAGCTATGTCGGCTAGTTACTCTTGTTGCCACGCAATGAATTACAAAACTAATACCAGCCTATTATTGTCCAAAGGGCTTATACAGAGAAGGCACAAGCTGTGATCTTCACGCTTGCTCACGACGGGTTGGCGATTTCTTACTGTCTTATTTTAACTATAAGTCTAGGTTTTCTCAGTAATGAAAAACAAGAGTTTTTTTTTTGCTGCAGTTCTACAGCTTAGCAGTAGTACGCATAAACGACTTATGCACCCGACTGCGTCTCACCGACGAGGAACTAAAACGCAAGATATGGACCTGTCTCGAATACTCCATCATGCATCAAACGCAGCTCATGAAGGACCGGCACCTCGACCAGATCCTCATGTGTGCTGTATATGTTATATGTAGAGTGAGTTCAGTCTTACATTACTTAGTTAGATATTGTTTTAGGTGCACTGGGCAGAAGAACTGGACATAACATACTTGAGAACAGTACAAATGGCGGTCTTATCGCTTATCAGTGCATTCAGACAACTGATAGGTGGAAATTAAATTTAAAATAATCTCCTTTTAAGAACTACTCTAATTTCTACCAGTACAAGCATTGTAACGGCAATTATTTTGATTGGTTGAACGTCTGATGCGTCCCGAATGCGATCAAATAAGCCTACAGATTCGAGGCTTATGGGTACGCTCAGTTTCGATTCTAAACACGTTTTGTACAACTTGCATAAAAATGTACTGTAAAAGTAATATGTTAATCATTATTATTTTCCAAATAAATTCGTTGTTTTTTTTTTCAGGTGTCAAACAATCCTACAAATCAAGTAGAGAGGACGTTTGCAGAAATCATGCGCTGTTATAGACAGCGACCTTTAGCTGACAATCATGTGTACAGATCTGTTCTAATTAAACAGAGTGAAGGAGAGAGTGAGTAGTAATATTTTGTTTTTACACAGTTTATCATGTAGTAGTCCATTATTAGGTCGCTAACTGGTTGCGCAATTTATGATACTCAAATAAATAGAAACTCGTGCAAAGGAGTTGACGTGTGTTCACCGCACGTCTATTTTAATGATTCGCTTTTGGTAGGGGCCTTTATTTCGTAGTAGTAAACTTGCCACTTTGTTTCACAACACAATCCTAAGGATTTTGTTATAAATTCCTAATCCATTGCTTCATAAGTTTGCCTGCTCGACAGCGTAAATAATGCAATGAATGTTGTTGAATGGTCAAAAAGAAAGGGTATTACGCAATTACGCCGCTGGTTTTCGTATTTCAATTATTGTTACTACTAACTCGCTTACTGATAACAAGTTTCGACTCATTTCAACCAAAATAATAATGACTAGTTTGAAAAAGGTTTTCATGGTAATTATTGTTTCTTTTCAGGTTCACCAGAGAGAGGCGATTTAATTAATTTCTATAATAAAGTTTATGTGCAATGTATGCAAAACTTCGCATTGAGGTTTACTGGGAAACATAAAGATGTAAGTATCATCATAACATTTTATTTTCGCGATGATAGGCATAAGAACAGCATTATGTGAGTTCAAAGACTTCCACTGTAGGAAAAAAGCCTCTCAAAAGTTCCACCGGAACACTTTTTTACGCCTTACTTATGCTGCGCCTTCGTAGCAACCTATGATAATAGTAAAACCAATCATGGTTTCTCACTCGCACATTATTTCTGTTTTCCATGTGCGCGTAAAAGGGTATGATTAGTGCCGCTTTACCCAAATCATATATTTTTCACATCACCTGCTAGATTGGTCAAATTATATGTCATGCAAGCCTAATTCCAACCCCCATTCCCCTCATTGTAGCCCAATTTACATGTTGCGTTGCGTTCAAAAATTGCATGCAAGTGTTTACACGCTTGCGATTTCCATGCAAGGTTTGCCATTCAATAATATACATTTTTTTTTTATGATGGGAAATCATCAAATGACTCCTCCCGCTCTGGGTGGACCGGAAGGGAGTGTCAGACTCTTACTGACTCAAACCCATCCATGTCCTTTCTTAGCCCTTTATAATCCGGGGCAGCGGTAACCCTTTCGGACATTCCCGCTGACCTCAATAATATACATGTGACTTCTGTTCGCACCAAGGCAATTATTGCAAGGCGATTATTGCATTCTAGTTGTGCCTCGTCTAAACATGATTTTATTGTATGTGCTGTTTACACTTTACCAGTTTTGAACAGTAACTAAATCTACAATTGTATTTGTTGTTTATTTAGTTGGTGCCAGTCAATTGATGCTTCAATTGTATGGCGTGCGACAAGCAATAAACTGGCACCATGTACAAATGGGGCTTTAGTAAGACATTGGTGCCGATTCTCCTTTACACCGAACTAAAATATCTAAACTATCACTAAAATTTTGGCTATGAGAATCTTAAAGCTATTCTGCAAAAAAATCTCTAAATTTAAAAACAATTTTGACAACTAAATCGAATTTGATCGCGACCCCACGTTGAAAATATTTTTATTCGCCCGCAAGGTGCTCGACGTCTTTTATATGGAATTTTTCACTTTTTGTATGGAAAATATGAAAAATTATTACCTACGTGTTGAGTTTTGGGGTTTACGGGTTTCATAAAGGGGGTCGAAATTTCCATTATTTTTGCGATAGGACATACCGTTTTCGAGATATAAGCAAAATAAAAAAAGATACAGTACTGTTTTTGCACCTGAAGTCGAGGTGTTGGTGTGAATTTTAGTTCATGCCAACTAATTTTATTCCACACCTATTTAATCGCAATTAAAAATAGTCAATTTAGTTAGAAAATGTAAATTTTAGGAAAACGTCAAATTCAGAATAGCAAAATTACCATTTTCAGTAAACTAATAACTCAGTGCCATCTTAGTGCTGTCAAACTAAAATATAGTTAAGTTGTGTCACTAGTCAATTGCAGAAAGGAAAATCGTCGTTTGACAGGAATAAACTAAAAATTGGTGATTTTTTGTCTAGTTTAGACGAATTTGTGACAAGAGAATCGGCACCATTATAGCCCTAGGGTCCAGTCGGGTAATAATATTGAACTTAATATCATTATAACCTGGTAATTAATATGATTTGAATTTGTAACCTCAACTAAATTTCGTATGAAATCTTTTATAAAAAAACCAGCGGCCCGCCCCAGCTTCGCATGGGTGCATTTTTTTTCTCTCCGTAAGAACCATCCTCGTACTTCAAGGAATATTATAAAAAAAGAATTAGCGAAGTCGGTCCAGCCGTTCTCGAGATTTGCGCTTAGCAACACATTTAGCGATTTATTTTTATATATAAGACTAGCAGTGCCCCGCGGTTTCACCCGCATAGTTTCGATCCCGTGGGAATATCGGGATAATAAGTGTCCCATGTGTTAATCCTGATTATAAACTATCTGTGTGCCAAATTTCATCCAAATCCATTTAGTCGTTTTTGCGTGAGAGTAACAAACATCCATCCTCACAAACTTTCGCGTTTATAATATTAGTAGGATAGTAGGATTAGTAGGAAGTAGGATAGTAGGATATGTTCGAAAATATAATTACTTTATATTACTTTGCTGTAGGTGCGAAAAATAAAGAATTTTCCTTAGGAATAAAGGTGTATTAGTCTTGGGCTAGCTTGAATGTATATTAGCCCCCGTGGCATAAGGCACTGCTTTATTCCCGTAGTGAATAATTTACTATTATACTTTATTCTATTATACTTTTATATTTTTCAGGAGTGCAGCCTGTCGCCGCTGCCGGCGGGGCGCGGCGACGCCACGTGGTCTCCGGCCGGCCAGCGCGTGTCCGAGCGACACCAGCTGTACGTCAAGCCGCTCACCACGCCGCCCCCGCCGCATCACCACCTCACGTACCGGTTTAGTCGCAGTCCCGCCAAGGTAACTACTTACTAACCCATTGCCAGTGGCGGTACCTTCAACAAGCCTGAATCCTCGGCTTGCCGTAATTTAATACTGGTAAAGCGAATTCGAACAAATTTCTATACCTAGTAAAAGTCTTATCCTGGCAGTAAAATTTTTACATCTGGCAGATTTTAAGGAAAAACTTTAAAAAAAATTGCAGGGTAAAAGATGTTCAGCCTGCATGCCTAACTACTACATTAATCGAATTCCTTAACCACTCATTTATTCCCAGGACCTGCACGCTATCAACACGATGGTCTCGTGCGAGGTGGGCGGCCTGCCGTCGCTGGGCGCGCTGGGCGTGAAGCGCGGCGCGGAGGCGGGCGGCGGCGGCGACGTGGTGAAGCGCGCGCGCCTGGCGCATGCGCACGTGGCGCGCAAGCTGCAGGGGCTCATGAGCGACCGGCAGGCTGTGTAGAGGTAGCTGGCTATGTTGTAGCGATTTTGAAAGACTACCATATAATTTTATGTAAAAATATTTCTGTATAATTCCGCAATATTTAGATCCAGATGCAACATGCAACTCAAACTTGTACTATAGCCTGTACTGTACCTGTGGGTTTGGGTTGCATGTTACTTCATAATAAGCCTGCGGACAGATGGGCGGTGCAGCATAGTGCGTCCAAGCCTGGATCTAGTTATTAAGGAATTAAAACAAAATATTTTTACATAAAATACTTATTGTCATGGGTTTCCGCAAAGTAACGCCTGGCCCCTTCATTTATAAACATTGCTTAAAAGGCCTGACTGCTATACCTTAATGAATCTTAAAAACCCTAGTTTTTATTAAATATTTTGTTTCTCTTTCTTTTCAGACTCAACCGACTCCATCCAAATTAACGTTAGAGTCTATTTACGTTCTTAGTCATATTTATTTCGTTGCACTTAGTACCAAAAATCGCTTCTAGCTCTCTAGCCATCGTCTTTCCTTTATAAGATGATTTGATTATTTGACGAATTTAATATGTAAATGTGAAATCAATTTTGATAAGGTTGACCATATTGACTAATGTTTAACTTGTCACAACTTGTATTACAAGTGGTGCTTGCACGCCGCCCGGAGGCAGTGTCCCGCGTACATATCGCCCATAATGTTGAGAAAAATACATATTGATCTCATTTTTTATTTATGTTGATACACATATAGTATTGATATGCCATAACTTGAATTTTGCTCATCGCTTACGTAAGATTTAAGTTATAATAATAAGCGAGTCTTCAACGGCTGTGTCGGAATGAATTGGTGTTTCTGAGGCAAGGACACTTAATTGTTTTTATTTACCAGATTACATAATGTAACTTACTTCGTCCTATTTAGGTTAATTGAGTTTTTATTTTCCATCTTACCATGATTATGACTGATTGGTTTGCTTGAAGCAAATGTTTTAATTTTTATTCCATAGACTTTTCATATTGTAGGTATTGCACTGTACCTAAAACAGAGTTCCTCGTAAATTTTGTTTATTAAAATCTGACATATTTTAGTTTCTTCCATTAATTGTATTATTATTCCTTAGTTTGTAAGTAATCAGAGAAAATTATAAAATCAATTTGTTTTAACTAACAATCAACATTTAATGATTGTATATTTCGGACTTAAGTGCTATATATCATGTATTCTATTAGATTTTAACCTTAGATAATGAATAAAAGATTGTATCCAACACATTGTTTTAATTACACACCAAACTGTTATCGAGTTTTCAATAATGACCTATCTTAGAATTATGGAAAAGTTACATTCTATAAATTTATATAAAGTGAACATATTTTTTATCCTTTTTGGAAGAAGGTTAAAAAACTGTGTTACACGAATAAGTATAGACTTATTCGTGTGATTTATTCATAGGAAATAGCAAAGCAAAATATTGAATACACATACAATGTCCCAAGTTACGTATTTACTACTATCAAGTTAACAACAATACAATATTATAAGTAAAGAAATTCGGAAGATTCCGATCGGAAATGCGCATCTCTTAACTGAATTACTATACTACTCTGCAGCACATTCATACAAGCAGCCCCAATTTTTTGCATCTATTATAACACGTACCCATTACACGATACACGTTGGTGACGCTTCCGTAGCTGAACGAAACTGTAAACTTAGATTCAACATTGGTATTAAGGCGAGATTCACAGGCTACACAAAATTTACTTTGCTAAGTAAGCATCGCATACGAAAACAAATATGAACGTTATGTACAGACGCCAGCCAGCACATCAAGCTACTACAATCTGTAAAATTAATTTTCAACTTTATCACTAAAGCATAAGGTTCAAAGTTGATTGGGAAAATTTGACAGTTTCGGGTAGCTTGATGTGCTTTCGTTTGTACATAAGCACAAGGTTCATATTCCTATCGAACGTTTACTTAGTAAAGTCTTATTGCGATCTGTGAACCCTGCACTTACTGGTGACCTGAAATACAGACCTCAAGTCTAGTTTAGGCACCAGTCTCCCACAGTATAATTATTGCTGTTACGTATTTTGTATTGATACCTCTCTATTGTACATATATTGTGGTGAGAAAATAATTCATTATTATTATTATTACTTAACATAATTCAACTCTCAACTTGATTTAAATTCGCGTGACACCATAATATGACAATCGACTTAAATAAACTACGTCTTCGAAATCCCTTACCCACCCTATATCACTTTATGACATAACATAACGCCTGTATTCACCAAAGGGTTAGGCACAGGTCAAAGGTGTACCAAGTCCATGTAAAATTGGCCTGTGTTGCTACACTTGTACAGCATAGAGTTGCTAGAGATGGCTTCGGAGCTGCTGGAAGGCGGGCGCTTTGTGGCGGCGGGTGTTCATTAATCTACTGAACTTCTTCTTTTCGTGTCGATGGTACTCTTCTTCGTTGTTCTTTTTACTATTTGAACCCAGTAGGTGGCCACATTGATCTACTATAGGTCAACCACTTCGATGGTGACAGTTCCATGGTCCTAGCGTGTGAAGGAAAGCATAATCAGCCTATAATTTTCATACTGCTGGGACACAGGCCTCCTGTAGGTAGTGGGCCGTAATCCACCACGCAGGGCCAGTGCGGGTTGGCAGATGTCACATGTCTAGGACATGCCGGTTTCCTCACGATGGGTCAAGGGAAACGCGGGTAAAAACAAATGACCGCACAAGGAATTTACACCGCATAGGTAAACTAGATAACACCACAAAATTGCCGTTAATTGTTACAAATAAACTAACATCTTCAAAATCACTTGTCCGCTCTATAGCACTTTATAAGTCCATTATAATATCGGCGTATGTACCAGCCGAACTATTCCGTAAGAAACGTGGGAACTTAGGTGAAGTGAGCTGTCAATCCCAAGCATCAGGTGGACAGCTCACTGCACCTTAGGTTTCCCGGTGAGACTTTTACAGAATATACCGGCAGTAGTCTACAGCATAGAGTCGCTGGAAGTGGCGTCGGAGCGGCTGGAGGGCGGGCGCTCGGCGGCGGAAGGTCAGGTGGCGCGGCCCTTGCCCTCCTTGATAGCAATGACGTAGCGCTGTGCCACGCGCTCCGGCGGGGAGTAGCCGTCTGCGTAGGACGAGTCCTAAAACCAATTTTATACGAGTTTAGTATGCTGGAGGCCTGGTTGGTACAAATTGACCAACAATTCTGACGAAAATGAGTGGAGATTACTTCGTGATAAGGTTCAGGATATTTTTAGACAAATAAAGCTTATTTGTCTAAAAATAGAGAGAGAGCCTTAAAGAGCCTTTATTTGTCTCAATGCTCTCTACAGACGATACCGTCTGTCGAGAGCATTGAAGACTCGCATGTGTGATGTGTGGAATAATACCCTATCGCTAGCTAGCACGCCAAGCAATATGTTGGCTAACACATGATCAATGATTGTTTTTTTTTTTTGCACTCCTTAATAAAAAAATATAAATTACTAGAAATAATATTAATTTACCTCGAACAGAACTTCGTAAGGGTCAGCAGCGTTAGCCGGTAGTCTATTCACCACAGCTCTATAGAAGCAAGTTGTCTGTGGGTACAGCGCCATCACGACAGCGCCTTTAGGGAACAAGGCATGCTCGTCAACGCGTGGGTCGGCGCGCATCAGAGGAAGTGGGACTACCCGGCGTTTGCTCAGGATGTGACGGTTCTTTTGTTCTTCATCTATGTCGTCGACCTCGTACTTGCCCTGAGCAGGCAGCCAGCTTACTACCTGTCGCAATAAAGCAAAACATAATCCCTCTTATTAATAAACCTGGAGTGAAGTTGCAACAAGTACAACCTTCAGATTTACCATACATTTCTCGAGACTAACTTGCTTCAAATATATAATATACAATTCATATTATGAAGAGATCGTACAATCTTATAAGGCGCAAGCACAGGTTGGCGCGCGTGACAGGGATCACCCGATGCACGATTATGCATTTGTATCATGGGACTTTGTAACGATCTGGCCTTATAAAAATTAAATCTATCCATAACCTACTTTTTTGCGCCGACCTCAAATATGTTATAGTTGGGATAAGGGCAAGAGAATAATTATGAACCTACCTCAGCCAATATCCAATTCTCCTCTTTCTCCGACACCCTGACGAGTGCAGCGACAGCGTCCCCGGCCTTTGCCACATGTCCAGAGTCTGGCGGTACGGCCCCGCACAGTGGAGGTGCACGTTCGCCCACACGGCCCACGTGTAGGGGCAACGTCTGTGCAGCACTTAGCAACATCTTCATTAGGGCTCCGCAACCGATTGTCTCTTTGTTGCCTGCGTAACGCGCCTGGAAACAATTCGAAGAGTTTTAGAAAAAATATTGTTTGGTGGGCCGCGCGGCGTAGCTAGACGTAGTAGACACCTCACTGAATTGTGTACTTTTTTGAGTAGTAGATAAGGTCTATAATTGCTATCTTGAAAACTGCACGCCGCGCCGCGTCGCGTCGCGGTGTTACTGACCCTTAGTGGAATTGTCATGGGATGCATTGTGGCTATAAGTGCCGCATCTTTACATAATTATCCGACTTCAAAAAGGAAGAGGTTCTCAAATCAACTGTATTATTTTGTATGTAGGTATGTTACCCACTCACATGACCCGGTTTTCCCGTGACATCGTCTAGATTTCTAGAATGTCCGAACATCCCAGAACACTTTTTTTTTGTAAATCGATTTCAAAAATCTACCCAAGCAAAGCTAATAAAATGTATAGGGGACCACCCCTGAGCTATACCTAAACCATAAAAAAAAATTGAGTGAATTTTGCAAATCCGTCACAATACTTATGACGAAGTTATGCCAGCCCGACCATTATTAAAAAAAAGAACCATATGGAGAACATCCTCCTTTTTTTGAAGCCGGTTAGTTAAATAAATTCATAAACGATTAAGTTATGCCCGAATTTACTTGCATTGCAAGATTAGAGGTAGCCCAATAACAACTTAGACAGAAATGTGGGTGTACCGTGGTATACTAAACACATCTGCATAACCCTTTAGGAGGGTACAGGCGTGATGTTATGTTATGTGATTGGCGTAAACAATGCATACGTATGCGATAGCAGCAATCGCGGTTGATTTGCTGGCATTTATTGAATAGTTCCCTTGTCTGTCTCCGAAACTCATCATTAATCTTTATGAAAAAGTGGGACCATTTCGGAATAAAACTCTTTTGAAAAAAAAAAAAAAGAATTTTGCAAATCCGTCATGACGAAGTTATGCCCGATATTTATATATAAGTACATCCGAATTCAGAACCTAATCCTTTTTTAAAGTCGGTTAAAAAAAAAACTTTTTTAGGTTAAAAAGATTTTTCACTCTAAAGTAGTCGTTTTTTCTTTTTTTTTTTTAAGTTATTATCATATACTTTTGGAACAGACTATACAGGGTTTTATTTTTGTATAAAATAAATGATCAAATATGTGAATGAATGAATGAATGTGAATGTTACGATACTGCACAAGATTTATTAGCTAGACTAACAGCTATCATACCAAACTTATTTCATTTATTTTCAGTGGAGAGATAATAGGTAATAAATTGTCCCCGTAGAGCGAAAAGTCAATACGTTGAAAAATCGTGTTTTGAGATAATGAGAGTTAAAGTTTTTGAAAATAATAACAAAAACTCTCATTATCTCAAAACACGATTGTGTGTTTTCGCTTCACGGGGACGATATGTATCTTGCAGAGCACAGAATAGTCTTGATAGTCTAACAATGGCTATGGTTTAATTAATTGTACCTGTATTCTTCTCTCATTTTTGATGCTACGAATCTCATAGATACGCGACAAAGCCTTCCGAAGTAGGTTCTCTTCTTGTTCTGCTGCTGACAATCCAGCTTTATACAGGCTTTTCAACTGCATCTGTAACATACCATATTTTTATCAGACAAGGATGCCAAAGCCAGGAAATCAGTGTCCCTAATTTGGATCATCATAAAACATTGAATGAAAATAATCTAATTTTTTTATAATAATAATATAATATAATAATCAAATACGCGCATTGACGTGGAGTTGCGGACAACAGCCCGTATTACCTATTACCTAATATAATAATCTAAATTTCTTTAGACAAACTTTATCAGAAGAATAGAATATTATTTATGGTTTCAGCACGTGCTTCTCAACAATTAATAACTCTGGGATTTGTATAGCATAATCAGACTATAATATTCCCACTGCTAGGACATAGGCCTCCTCTCGGCGAGAGCGAATGAGCCATAATCTACCACGCGGGCCCCGTGCGGGTTGGTAGATGTCACATATCTTTGAATTTTTGGTCTTCTAGGACATGCCAGTTTCCTAACAATGTTTCACCTTCACCATTTTGAGAGCAGTGGTGCAGAAAAACTTTACACAAAGTAAAGCACCTGTCTGGGATTAAACCTACAACTCATAAGTCGCGGCTGTTACCAATGGGCCACCACACTGCTCTCGAAATTTGTATGCAGTGCCACAATGCAGATGAAATGGACAGTTCAAAAATGTTGGTTAAAATCTAAATTGAACTTTAAAATGTTGACTGCCTCTTGGTCAAATAATGTGGTGTTATAAAAGAACATAATATACCTGTTGTGAAGAACTGGAGGAGTCGTCATTGGAAGGAGGTGACTCCACAGCCTTCTCTGCTCTCAATATTGAGTCTATACACTGCTCATTGCGAGATCTCTCTGCTTCAATGTCATAAATCAGTCTATGCAAGGATCTGAGTCGCTCCTGAAATGAATAATTAACATAATGTAAATATTACATGATATTAATTGAACCTTAGACTTGTTTTAGCATAGTATTAATATGAAACACTTTTCAGTGAAGCATTTCTTGAAAAAGCATTACCTGTCCTTCTGCGACAGTCAGGTAATAATATTCAAATCAAATCATTTGTTCAAACTAGGCTGAAAATCAGCACTTTTCGAACGTCAAAATACTAAAAGACAAAAAAGGAAAAAAGAAAAAGGGGTCTTCGTCTTGCTCCACGGGTTCTTATTTTTAAATTTTACCCCAGGATAAGGCCCGAACTAACGGCAAGCCGATTCATTCGGTTTCACCCTACCCTGACTCCTGTGAAGAAATTAAAGTTGTTCGCCTGAGGAGCTCCCGCAGCGTGCTGTTGCGGATCTTCTAGCCGCACCGTTCTACGATAAATTGTTCTACAAGGATTCCGTGAACCAAGACGAAGACCCTTTTTCTGGGTCAGATACTTTTTTTTTGCGCACCAATCTTATAGTAGATAGCCTTAGTTTTTTTTTTTCTTCCCTTAAAAAAATCCTTTTATACTATCCTACTAATACGGCGGGCGTGTTTCTTTGAACCGTGTCATCTAATTAATCTATTTAGACTTTATATTTAACTAAACGTGTCTTGATTGCAATCACGTCAGCATTCGCGTCGCGTGACAAAATCCACCTTTTTTTTTCCTTTACAAAACGTAAAGAATTTTTTTCAATTGGTATAACTGTCGTCACAAGGGTACCTACAGAAAGTAGTCTTTTCTTGCTATTTTTTATTTTTATATTTGATTCCTGTATTTTTTCGGATTTTTTTATTTTTACACCAAAATTAAACATGTTTAATAGCGAAGTGTTTCGTCCCTCGTTTTATTTCGCTACAAATGTAGTTAATAATTATGAATAAGCTTATTTATTTAAATAGTTATTAAGGGAATTTAAATTGAAAAGGGTTTAAACTAAACGTAAAAATAACATTCCGAACCGAAAAAAGTTAATAAGAATACCAGATTAGAAATTACGGGGAATTATTTAAGAATATCTTTAATGTGATATCTTCCAGAATGAGAAGAATCGAAATCATGAAGTTCATATGTGGTCCTAGAAATAACCCTAGTCACACGGCATTTAATAAAACGAGGAGCTAGCTTTCCAGAAAAATAATCATCTCCAGACGCTCTAGAAAAATTCTTTCTCCATACAGTATCACCAACATTCAGCGTGACGGCTTACGATATAATAGAAAATCAATTGTGTCTCATTAGTGGAGCTTAATGAGTTAATCACACACAATCACAGTCCGAAGTGCTGAACTTGCTTCGCCTTTGGCGCCCCGAGTAAGAAATACTTGCATAGGAAATCGGTCCATGTCGATAAATAAATAAGAAGCAGAATCATATTTGCAAATAAAAAAAACTTTGAACTTCCAAGTATTTTTTTGCTGATACGATTATGCTCCTTATTCATAAGGAAGAACGAATAAATTCCTAAGCAAGTTTATATCTTTTTTTTGTTAGCCTATACTGTCCCACTGCAAGACAAAGACCTCCCCCGAATCCTTCCAGGAATTCTTTTCAATGCATATTAAAGATTATTACTGTATTGTGTACCTGCACTTGTTGAGCAGCCACATCAGCTGTGAGTGGCATGTTTCAGCACGGGTGATAAACTCCAACTCAGATATATCGCATGGAACCAACAGACACACACAAACACCTAAAAGTTTACAAATTAGTTTGACAACAAACTATCATTTGAATAGAAACAATTTCTTTTACAAGGGAAACCGTCAATCAAGACTTGGTAGGAATATTGGATACCTACTGAATGGATTTTTGTTTACGTAGGTACTTACCGCAACCAATATTTTGTATATGATAGAATACACCATCAGTGTACTTAATAATAATAGAGAAGTAACTAAAGTTGTAGATGTTGTTGTTAATGATTAGTGATAAAAATATACATGATATCAACCTAAGGATACGTTAGTTACTTTTTATTATAGTATTTATGATTTATTTTGTCGGTGTCTTTTGATTTGATTGACTTAATTAAACCATTCAAATTTTAATTTACTACTCACTCACGATTCGGAATTTGGGAAAATGGGAGCTTGTGTTTATGTTTATGCCATAGAGGAAAAAACCTTGTACATTTAGTATTTTATCTATGAAAAAACCTCCCGTATTATTAGGTGTACTCCTCCCGTATTATTATTATACTCTTTGGTGTACTCTGTGATCAACAACTATAAGTATCACAGAGTACATTATAATATATGAGAATAGAGTAGTCAGTCGCTTTGGCAGTAAGGCGCCACCTATTAATAACTTTAGGAACTACAACCGGTTATGTATGGGCGCGTTCCGAATTGAGGACATAATCGATGTAATCGATTTGAGCGTGCTAAAACCCGTACCGAATTGGCGTGAGCGCGATAACGATGTCCCGTGAATCGTCATAGATGACGTCATGGCATGCGCCATCTTGCGATAACGCCGACCATGCCTCGTACAAATATCACCGTGAGCGCTGTCAAAAATGACAGTGTGTGTGTGTGTGAGGATGAGGATGTGTCAGTGTGTGTTTTGTTTTGAGTTGCACCATATCTTTTTAATAACGTGGCATTTTCGAAATTGTGCTTCTGGCTGACAGTCGCCACATAAACAAAGAAAAGGAAGAAACGTGTGGTGTTTTTATGAAGAAATACTGCTGTAATATCTTTTTGACACCGAGTAAGCACTGTGAGCGCGCTAACGAGTGTTCCGAATTGTTGACAGCTCTCAGCTGTCATAATCGTGATATCCATTATGGAACGCATGTGAGACGATTTGAGTGCTGTGAGCGATATTGGCCAATTCGGAAAGCGGCCTATATATCTATAGCTCCTCTCGTATATAATCATATAGATCAGGGGGTATCAACTTTGTATGGGCTAATGTAGAAGAGGTAGCTAGGGCAGAAATATTACATTGCCAACATTAAAAAAATTATGAAGGACCCACCAGATTAGGTCATTAATAATACCAATTTTTAAGTTGTAACACAGGCTCATTGTATGTGACTAGCTTTTTTCTTTTCTTCCAAATAGTAGTTTTTAAGCTAGAAATGTTCCAACAAATTATAAATATTTATTAGATAATAATATTGTTTTTATGACTGATTGAAGTTATACAAATTTTTTATTTGTCCAAAGTAGCTAAATGTTGTCTAAAATTAAATTAGACCGACAATATAGTAGTTTTTTTTTTATAATTCATAGTAGCACTAAACTGTATGTCAAGAATTATGGTAATTTAATAAATTCCAAATATTCCAATTTATTCTGTTTTCGAGTTTCAAGTGTGACTTGCCGATTGCAGAATATTTCGTTTTCATTCAGTATTTCTGCTTGCTACATATCAGTAATCTGTGGTATTTCTGTGACTTGTATTGCCTAAAACGTCGAGTTGAGCTTTCGTTCCTCCGTTTAGTGTCTGTAAAGTGCAGTTATACGTGTTTCACGAGTTCTGAGACTGACTCTATTTTGTGATCTTATTTGTGAGTTTTGAAACTTTGTGAAATGGATGAAAATAGAAGGAAATGTTTCAAGTGTGGCTGTTCACCAGCCGAACATAATGTGAAACTATTCCGCTTTCCTAAACCGGAGTTCGAAACCTTATTCGGTAAGTTATACTAACACTTACATTTATCTGAAAAACGTCCTTTGTTTAGTAAATTACTCCCCGACAATTACAAATTTAACTTTTTAAATCCTGTAATTGTATTTTGCCAATGTTGCTTGAGCAATGTAAATTGAAATAGTAAAAAAAATATTGTTAAAGGATTGTTCATGATTCATAACAGTAAAGTTTTACTTTAAAACTACTAAATCATTTTTGTAGAACTTTGCTGTGCTTAGTCAAAATTAAGTTCTAATACCTACTTTATCTGATAAGTTAGACCAAATAGTACCTCATAGTCATAGTTCTAGGGACATTACTTTGAGAAAAAATAATGTTGTCCTTTTAACTGAGTTAACATCAGGTGGCCCATCAGTGAAACACTACTTACTTCATGTAGGGTTAATTTTGATCCATGTGCTTTAACACTTAGTACAAGACTAATGAAAAAAGGTTATTCTTTTGTCTTATCTTTACATTATTGTGAAAAAATATGTCAGCAGTTTTCCAGAACTATTGATGAACATGTTATTTTTTCACTTTCAGTTGTCTGCTGTGGGCAAAGTACATTTATCCAGAAGGGCAGTATAATTCTTTGCAAAATCAGACTAAATTGTACAATGATCACAAAATGCTGTGTGAAAAGCATTTTAAAGATGCAGACTTTAAAGACATCACAAAGGCGCAGTTACTTCGAACTGCTGTTCCATGTGAAGTAAGTGAATATTTTAATAACTGATTATCTACAATTACAATAATTGTTACTAAATTGTGTTGTTTATATTGGTGCTTCAAATCAAACTTTAATTAACAGAATAATTAACATTTCAGACTGAACATGTATTTATTGATTTTGCCGAACCACAAGCTGGTCCATCTCAAAGAATGTCTTTAAGGGACATAACAAATGTCCAAACTGTGGCCTGTGTGCCTGAAACATTCACAGCAAAACAAACACAAACCACCAACACTGATGTAAGTGAATATTTTGATAATCACCTACAGTTAGTAATTACCACTAAAACTGTGTTGTTTATATATATCATCATCATCATCTGCCTAGCCTTTTCCCAACTATGTTGGGGTCGGCTTCCAGTCTAACTAGATGCAGCTGAATACCAGTATTTTACATGGAGTGACTGCCTATTTGTTGTTTATATATATATATATGTAGTGTATTGTAGTTGCATATAACCATGTATGATAAATATCATACATGGTTATATGCTTAGAAAACAAAAATCCAAATTATTTTTGCTATGGCACCATACTGAGCCCTCAATCATATGGAGTTATATAGATTGATGGTTTAAACATTTTTTTTTAAATATTATAAAATCTACCATTACTAAAACTACCATTAACTAAACTATAATATTCGAGTCACTGAGACTGATGACTGTCAATGAGACACATACTTCCCCTCCTGTATTCAGGCCTTCTCTTGGTTTTAAGTATTATTTACTATGAATTCCATTTTTTTTTTAATATTTAACTGATCTCTAACTTGGAATTTTTTACAGTTTAGAGCTGTATATGATTATCTGTTTTGATGCTCTCTAAACATATGTATAACTACATCCTATCTGTGCACAGCAATTTATTAAAGAAAAGGTATGAAGGCCTTTTAATGATTGGAATAATTTAATTTCAGACTGAAAATGTACTTATCAATGTGGAGAAATCACAAGCTGGTCCATCACATAGATTATTAGCCAATAAACCTGAAGCTTCAGATAGACAGACACAAACCACTAACAAAGTGAAGAGTGAAAGGGAGAAGATTATGTTTGCTAAATGTAGCAAATATATGAAGCATATTTGTTACCTACGTAATCGGATAAAGAAATTAAAACCAGTTGCAATGCTAAACACTATCAGTGATGATATCGCAGTAAAGAAACTATCTGAAAAGATTACACCAACATTTGCCCAATTATTGCAAGGTCAATTAAGTAACTTTAAGAAAAAGTACACTGGTCGAAGATGGTCAAAGCAGGTAAAAATAACAGCCTTGCGGATATTTAAGAGGTCACCTACCTGCTATCGTTTACTGCGAAGACTTTTTCATTTACCATCTCCAAGCACTTTAAGAAGTATGCTTAATAAAGTACCTTTTGATGTTGGTGTTAATGAGCCAGTACTTAATGTTGTTAAGAAGTTTGTAAAAACCCAAAAGCCTTCTGACAACCAATACATATTAATGTTTGACGAAATGTCTTTAAAAAAGCATTTAAATTACAATGCTAAGGACGATATTATAGAAGGCTATCAAGACCATGCATCCCAGGGAAGGTCACCAATGATTGCTGCATATGCCTTGGTATTTATGATATCTGGCATTAGGAAGAGGGTGAAACAACCTATCGCCTACTATTTTTCGAGTGGATTTTCTACTGCAGACAGGCTTGCTGTCCTTATTAAAGAGGTATTATTTTTTGTTTATTTTAAAACTCTCATGGAATTATGTCTTGAAATCTGTATTTTATGCATAAACTTAATCATGTTATTATAATACTTTATAATTTTTATTTCAGGTGTTAAATCAGTGCTTCATTGCTGAAATAAATATAGCTGCCATTGTCTGCGACATGGATGGAGTGAACCGTAGAGCTCTAACAAACTTAGGAGCTAGTACTCAGGATCCATTCATCACGGTTCATAATAATGAAGTTATAACAATGTTTGATACACCTCATCTATTAAAATGTTTTAGAAACAATTTTATGAAATATGACATTGAGTGTCCAACAAATATTTCATCCGATGGCAAGACAGGGAGAGGTAAGCTTAAGATTCATAATTTTTATTAAAAATCCTCATTGCTTTTAGTTTTATAGACATCTAATTAATCATCTTCCTCCATTGTCTCACTGTGGTGGGTAAAGATTTCCTTAAGTTACTTAAATTTTTAATGTGTGTGGTTACAGGTGTTGCTAAATGGTCCTACATAAAGGAGTTTTACGAGGTGGACAACAGAAACCCAAATTTTGTGTTTGCTCCTGCTTTGAAAAAAGAACATTTAAATCCTAACTCTAAACAAAAAATGAGAGTGAAACTAGCTGCACAAGTTTTAAGCCACTCTGTTGCAGGAGGAATGTACGCCAAAATATCAGCAGGTGAATGGAATGATTCATAGAAACGATTATTATTGAATTCCCAAAAATAAATGAAGGCTCTACTCTGTTACTATAATAAAACATTTCCTAAAAAAAAGAATGGAATCTTTATGAAGTTGGCACATGTTAACCACAAAAATAAAAAATAAAAAAATTATTTTCAGGAGAGCTTTCTGCAGATGCCATCGTGACAGCAGAAGTAATTAACACAATAGACAAATTATTCGACAGCGTCAACAGTGATTGTTCAGATCTACGAAGAGGAAAGCCTTATGCCACAAATTTACGGTCAACCAGGCCCCACCTACAACTTTACAAGGATGTGATATATTTTTTCAAAAACATGAATTATGTCGGAAGTGCACGTACACCACCGTCAACAGAAGGGTGGATATGGACAATTAATGGGATAGTTCGGTTGTGGAAAAAACTATCCTCATCCTACAGTATAAAAAGCCTATCTACACGAAGGTTGCAGCAAGATCCTTTGGAAAATCTTTTTGGATGTATTAGGGGTAACTGCGGTTCAAATATTAACCCAACATGTGGGCAATTTGTGGCAGGTATAAAGACTGCCATTATATCAAATTTAGCCCATATTGGAACAGGGGGGAATTGTGAAGAAGACAGAAATGAAATTATTATTAATAATTTCAATACATTGTTGTCTGTGTCAAAACCCATATGCGTAGGTACAGAGCCTGGTAATGAAACTGCATCAGAAGAAACCATTCAATTACCCCATAACATTGAAGAATTAGTAAACGAAGACAGTGCAGAGATACAGGCATGTGCCTATGTGTGTGGGTTTTTACTTAACCGATTGAAGAATAGTTGCGATAACTGTAAGCCTATGTTTATGTCAGAAAATATTGATAAGCATCATCAGTTTGTAGAGTGTCGGGAGTACTCCGAAGTAAAAAAATCATTAAACTATGCCACTAAAGAAATGGTAACATGTGTTGAATGTTGCGCTACTGTAATTAATCAACATTTGAATGAAAAAAGTCATGTTACTAATCTCAAGAGAGATATTTTAAATAATGTAAAAAATGTTGTTAATTTTACTTTCCTTAACAATTGCTTAGTTCACAAAGAACAAAACATTCATAATATAATAGAAAATGTTTTTATTATATGTATTAAAAGATTCTGTGTATTGAAAAATAGATTGTTCGCTGAGGAAGCATCAGCTGCAGCACTGAAACGCAAAATGAATATTATTTTACATAAATAAAAAGATGTGGTACTGCCTATCTCAACCACTAACAAGTATTAAAACTTTGATAAGTTAAATTATTATAAGGTCCCAACAGAGTACCTGGACAAACTATTACAGATAATTCAGAACACCCTACTAAACTCCAAAATTTAAAAAAAACAGCTCCAGCAGCAGTTGTACAAAAGTATAATACTTACACAGTCGAATTATTAATAAAGTGTTATGAATTATCTATCAGTTGTTTCGTTGGGACCATATTACAATATGTAATTTAAATAACGCACGACCTCTGGTAACTGTACTCATCAATAAGAAGACAACTGTCACTAATGAGTCACAATTACTTTTCTATTATTACCTACCATAATAAGGTAGATGGACAGATGAGGGGTTAGGCAAATAAAATGTAGTAATGATTGTATAGCTTCGACTTTTAAGTATTAAGTCGTACAGGGCCAGGAAGGTTCATATAATAATAAAAAAAACTTGAGAACAGTAACATGTACAACTTACATAACTGACATGAATATAGGTTTCTATGCAATGTTTCTATAATCATAAAATATCTCGCTGCTTCACCTGCACGCAAGTCGTGGACCAAATTTATGAAACCGTTTTATGTTTTGGTAGAATATTACATTCTTATTAAAATCTAATGTATCTTCACGATTCATTATTACTTATGACTACTTATCTTTAATGACTAAATAATTTTGTCACTAATGCTACTGATCTACTGTTTCTATTTGAGTACATTTGAAAATTGGTCTTTGTGTAAACTTGTTGTAAGGTCTCTGAAAATGTAGTTATAACTTAACAAACTTCTGGTTTAGTCTGTAGTGTACGTTACCCCAGCAAGAAAGTGTCTCCTAGAGTTATATGAGTAGAACGTATAGTTTGTGCCTTATATGCTGTAAATGTGCCCCCACATAAAAAATGTGTGCCCCCTGTCGTTTTGGAAAAAAACGGAAAAAACGATTCTTGCTAGGGTAACGTTTTTCTAGCAGGAAAATTCTAAACGAATGATCGGAGAGAGAAAAATTGTGCATGGTCAGAGGGCTTATATGTGTGCCAAAATGTGCCCCAAAAAAAAAAATCTGTGCCCCTTCAGATTTTCGAGATATTGCATTTCCTGCTGGAGTAACGTTTTGATGAATCGTGTATCTCTAAAACCATTGCATGTGCCCCTGTAGAATAAACATACACGAGTAGCTCTTATTGTGTGCCCCTATGTGCCCCCAATTAGATTTAAGAAAATATTTATAGTTTTCAAGTTATCGCGGTTTTATGAAAACCCGAAAAAACATCGCAGCGCCTAAATGAGACAGGGCACAAGTTCGCTGAAAGCTGTATTCGGTCCTTCTTGACGCTAATAATAACCATACAAAGTTTCAAAACTGTTCATGCATGCGTTTTTGAATAATCTTGCTAAAAGTCAAAACGAAGGTGTCATAACTTTGACGGCAAAATACAAGGAACCGGCTCAATCTCAGATGTGTAGGTGTAAACCAAAATCATGTGCCTTTAGTCAAAAATATATGGTGAAAATATTCAGCTTGGAATGTTTCGCATTAAGTAAATATTATCAAAAAACCAAAATATGTAAGCAACGGCTGGTTATCCTACCAAATTCGAATGACTACTAAAAAGCGACGGATTCATACATATCGATGACCTTCTTTACTTCACTCACTAACCGGTTCACACGTGTTGTGCCTGAGTACACTGAAGTAGAAAAGTAATAAGTAATAAAATAAAGTTGTTATTGGATTATATTCTACTAGCTGTTTCTATTACCTTACACATATGATTAAGTACATTATAAATAGTAGCCTAAGTGCTATTCCAAGGTAAGCTATCTTCTCCATTCTAAATTTCAGTAATTTATGTGTGAACGAAAGAAATACATCCAGATATTTGCCACTTGCCAGGTCTTTGACCCAAAATTTGATTGGTCCCGATGTTTAAAAAAAAAATAGTTCATGAAATGTGTGATGAATACCTACTAGTAAAAACATGTAGCTCTTTTTTTATATAAGAAAAAGCCCTTATTTGTCTTTTTATATATATACATTTATTGATAAGCCGTAGGTTAGATAAATTAACAGTAAGTTTTTAGAAGATTCCCTTTTTTCGCCTCCCCACACCGCTGCATATATCTTAGCCCCGCGGCATCCGTTGACGTCGTGTCGCAAGGCGTCGCTTTGTCTAGCTTGGAGAAAGTGAGACAGCTAGTACGCGTATGGTATTAGTGTGACAGAGACAGTTACATGTAGCGTCGCTCTATTATGAATAATAGGTGCGTTTATATGTAGGAAATTTGATCTGTGATTTGATGCAATAATTACTTTAAGAATTAAAAATAAGGGAATAAAAATAATAATTTCCACATCAACAAGCTCTTTCATTTAATATAGTCACAAGGTGCATTTAATATATTTTTTAATTAGCCCCCAAAACTTTTGAACTCGACTGTACGGGTATAATACGTCCAATAAAGAAGGTCATCGATATGTATGAATCAGTCGCTTTTTAGTAGTCATTCGAATTTGGTCGGATAACCAGCCGTTGTTTACATATTTTGGTTTTTTGATAATATTTACTTAATGCGAAACATTCCAAGCTAAATATTTTCACCATATATTTTTGACTAAAGGCACATGATTTTGGTTTACACCTACACATCTGGGATTGAGCCGGTTCCTTGTATTTTGCCGTCAAAGTTATGACACCATCGTTTTGACTTTTAGCAAGATTATTCCAAAACGCATGCATGAACAGTTTTGAAACTTTGTATGGTTATTATTAGCGTCAAGAAGGACCGAATACAGCTTTCAGCGAACTTGTGCCCTGTCTCATTTAGGCGCTGCGATGTTTTTTCGGGTTTTCATAAAACCGCGATAACTTGAAAACTATAAATATTTTCTTAAATCTAATTGGGGGCACATAGGGGCACACAATAAGAGCTACTCGTGTATGTTTATTCTACAGGGGCACATGCAATGGTTTTAGAGATACACGATTCATCAAAACGTTACTCCAGCAGGAAATGCAATATCTCGAAAATCTGAAGGGGCACAGATTTTTTTTTTGGGGGCACATTTTGGCACACATATAAGCTCTCTGACCATGCACAATTTTTCTCTCTCCGATCATTCGTTTAGAATTTTCCTGCTAGAAAAACGTTACCCTAGCAAGAATCGTTTTTTCCGTTTTTTTCCAAAACGACAGGGGGCACACATTTTTTATGTGGGGGCACATTTACAGCATATAGGGCACAAACTATACGTTCTACTCATATAACTCTAGGAGACACTTTCTTGCTGGGGTAACGTACACTAGTCTGTATTCTGAGGCTACTGCAAAAAGATTGTAAATAAAGCATTTGAATCTAATAACATGAACACAATAGTAATAAATTGTAATGAAACTTGAAATAAATATGTAACTATTTACATTTATCGTTTTATTTTGCCATATTCACTCGTAGGATTTTTGGCAGGTACATTCTCTTGTAAGAAGCTCAAAGTTGAGTTTTCTTACAAGGGAATGTACCTACAAAAAAAACATGTTTTTTTAATATTCTGGGGATGCTATTCAAACGTTTGAATTTACCGCCATACGAATTTGTTTTACTTGGGGCGAATATAGATGGCGCTGGCAGAAACCATTCTACAAAAATTTGCAAGGAGTTCGCATTCTTCCCGTTAGGGTAATAATGTTCTGTGTTAAAGATGGTTCCTTCCTTTGCAGAAAATCATATTTATCCTGAATTCATCTACTCTTTCCTCTGAACTGATATTTATGAAAATACAGGGAAATCATTATCAGTGCAGAGAAAACGTAGATGAAAACAGTAATTCAGGTTATAAGGGGACAAAAATAAAACTCATTTCACTCGTTCAATTTGTTATTCAACTAAGTCTTACATACTTCTGTAATAAAATCCACAGTTAAGTTTACATGAATCCTATAAACTTACTACGTGCTGTAGTGCAATTGTATTACGAACACAACATTTGAACGGAGATGCCACAGCGTCAAGTCCGGATCGAACGCAAAATGGAAGTCCAAAGTAGTGCGCACGGGTCAAAACAATATAAGCAGAGATATCTGTTTCCTTTGAGAGAGTAATAGTTGTCGAAAAAGTCACGAAAATAACAGCAAAACAAACGCAACAAACTAACAACTGTCAGAGCAATGTCAGAGTGTCAGTCAGTATGGATGGCCGGCCTTGAAAATCGAATTTCATTCTAAGTAGATGTTTACAAAACGGAACTTGCAAATTAAATTATTTTAAAGTTGTTTCCTACAAAAATAAATACTTTGTAAAGATAATTATAAATGAATAGATTATTTTATTGACTTTTGTCTTAAAACAGTTTGCGTTACGGTATCGCTTTTGAAGAAAACAACTTTAGTTAACAATCGTAAACATTTTTCGTAGAAAGAAATGAACAATCAAAACAATATCGTGTTGTTATAGAAAAATATATGTTTAATTTAACAAAGTGACACCTCTCGACGTTTTCAGAAACTAAACCTATTGTCCGGCCACCGTTGTTGGTGTTTTGTATGGACTGTTACCACCGTGTATAAGTATCGATAAGTATGCAGGTTTTATCTGTGATGTAACACCGTAGACAGAGTAAACTAGTTTACTCTGTCTACGTGTAACACAGACTTTGGGTGCGTTCCGAGTTGGGAATGTAAGGGTACGTTCCGAATGGGGAAAATAATCAATGTAATCGATTTGAGCGTGCTTAAACCCGTACTGAAAGCGTGAGCGCGATAACGATGTCCCGTCAATCGTCATAGATGACGTCAATGCGCCATCTAAGCCATCTTGTAATAACGCCGACCATGCCTTATAATGGCCGCATTCCGAATTGGCTATAATCGCTCACAGCACTCAAATCGTCTCACATGCGTTCCGTATTAGATATTACGATTGTGACAGCTGAGAGCTGTCAACTCGTGAACGCGCTCACAGTGCTTACTCAATGTAAAAACGATATTACAGCAGTATTTCTTTGTATAAAAACCGCCTTTCTTCTTTAGTTTTTCTTCTTTGGTTAGGTGGGGACTGGCAGACAGAAGCACAATTTGGAAATGCCACGTTTGTTTAATTTAAAGATATGATGCAACTCAAAACAAAACACACACTGACAGATCCTCATCCTCACACACACATACACTGTCATTTTTGACAGCGCTCACGGTGATATTATTACAAGGCATGGACGGCGTTATCGCAAGATGGCGCATGTCATGACGTCATCTATGACGATTCACGGGACATCGTTATCGCGCTCACGCTAATTCGATACGGGCTTAAGCACGCTCAAATCGATTACATCGATTATATTCCCAATTCGGAACGCACCCAAAAATAGAGTTTGGCCAACGAAAGCTGACCACGAATTATTTTCTATTTTCTAAACTTTTAGCATGGATATATTTTAGGACTGTAATCCTAATTTTCAATGTCAATAAATTCGCAACGAATAATAAATAGTATCAACTGCATTTACGCAGTGTTTAACCAGGGTAACAGCTCTTAATTTTTTTAAATTGCCGCCTTTTTTCTTGGTCAGCTTTCGTTGGTCAGAGTCTATGAGTCTATAACCGTGAGCGCTGTCAAAAATGACAGTGTGTGTGTAAGGATGTGAAAGGCGGCCATCTTTAGTGCCCGATTTGTGTGGGTATACACGCTAATTTTGTAGGTATGCCCAGTCCATAGGTTTATTTAATCATTGCAGCGCGGCAGCGGCCACTAACCCAATGTTCTGTGCACTAACCTATTCTGACAGGTCAGTGACAGCAGCACAGAAGAAAAAAATAAAATAAGCAGGATAGGAGGGCCATGGACTTATAATATGGGGAGGTCAGAACCGTCAGAAACCCTGACTCATGGATGGGAGGGCCATGGACTTATAATATGGGGAGTTCAGAAACCCTGAATCATGAACTTCTTATTATAAGTCCATGCTCACACACAAGTACAACACAGAACGTAATACTCTAACGAGAGGGAGTACACCATGGGTGTGACAACAAGGCAAGATTTAATCAAAATTTTGAACCATGTTATTTACATCATTTTAGTTATAATACTGAATCCGCACTATTGATAATAAAATGAAAATGAGGCAATTTTTTAATTTTAATTATAAAGCTTTTTTTATTATGGTCACATTGTCAGTTGTTTGGATTGGCGTTTAATTTTTAGGTATTTTGGCCGAAACGAATCTGTAAATATCAAAGGAATAATAAGATATTCATGAAATTACCACTTTTTCAGTGAAAGCCAATGACCATAAGTGGTCAAAGTTAATAGTATTTCAAAAGTAGGCCATTTGCGTTCTAACGGATTTGGTTACCGGTACGTCAGAGTAACTTCGTAATCATCAAAATTATTTCAACGTAAGAGTTTCACTAATTACGTGTTGTTTCAGGGATTTAGTGAAGTGTGAAGTTCTAAGTGTTGAATTCATGAAAGATTCAGATAATGGCCATGGCAGAAAATGATGACTATTTAGAGACGATTGACAACAATCATTTGGACGGGACCAACGGTTCCCTAAACATGACTGACAATAGTCTTGGAGTGAGTATTTCTTAGTTTACTCTAGCCTAAAATAACTTAACGCTTGTGTATAAAGATGTACGAACACGGTTTATTAATGAGCAGGAGATGAAAACAGTTATTCCTAGGTGAAATGTTACACTTACTGAGTACTAACGGTAATCGGCCTTTACACGACTGGTTTACAAAGCTAACCTGTAAATCATCGATTACACTTACGTGTAACATTATTTTCTTGTAATCTTAACTGTGCAATTTAATGAAAATCGTTATTTTGATCAAATGCAAGACCACAAATCTGTGGCATTTTAATAGTCTAGGTGTTTATATCATTGAGTGATAAACAGATGATAACAAACATAATTTGATTTGGTTTTGAAAGACCCAAGCTACATAATTTAAAATCATGTTGACTGGGGCTTATTGTTTATTCATTTGTTTGTCAATATGCAGATCAAACATTTTCTCTACATTTTCTACATTGATTTTATATTTAATTTGTATTATTTTGTAATTAGTAACTTGGCATTTTGCTAGTCTTACTCTTCCATGAAGACATGCCTTAATAACATACATACAAAATAAGAGGTAAACTATTATTGAAATACTGAAAATTTTACAAAACAACAGTTCTTAGACCAAACACCAGTTTTATTACTGATTAATTTTGTACATTATTTAAAACAGCTAAGAAAATTAGCAGGTGGCATTCTGTAGTTTCCGCCTAACCCCGTGGGAAGACGGCATAAGTATGTGTAAAATTATAAAGTTGTGATTTTCATTATTTTTTAAAACTTCAACCTACCATTATACCTCGCATTTGTCGATTACTCTAAAGCATTTGACAGTTAATCGCACAACGCCATATTTGAATCTCTTCAAAACCAAAACATTGAACCTACATACATTAACTTACTACAAAAAATATACCAAAATATCACAACAGCCATAAAAATAAATACCACAGGGCCATTATTACCTATCCAAAAAGGGCGACCCTCTTTCTCCAAAGCTCTTTACAGTCACGCTTGAAGAATTCTTTAGAAAACTAAATAGCAATTGGAGAGACAAGGACATCATCGTGGGCGATAGAAGATTAACAAATCTCCACTTCGTTGACGATAGTGTTCTTTTCTCCTCCACGGTAGCCGAGTTAGGCCTATGCTCGACCAACTGAGCAGTGCCAGCCTCGAGGTCGGACTCGCGATGAATATGGCAATGACCAACAGCACCAAGCGCAACATAGGAATTGGGGGTGTGAGGATTGAATATGTCCATGAGTACATATACCTCGGCCAAATAGTCTCCTTTCAGACAAGACACTATAAAGAAGTTGCTCGACGCACCGAGAACGCCTGGAAGAGCTATTGGTCAATGAAGCAAATAATGAAGGGAACTCTCCCTCTCTCACTAAAGAGATAACTCATGGACATGTGCATTCTGCCTACCCTCACCTATGGAGCGTAGACATGGTCACTAACCAATCGCCAAAAGTCCACACTCGGGGTCTGTCAGCGAGCAATGGAGTATCCATGGAGTTAAACTTACTGATTGTATAAGGAACTCAATACTGCGTTCTTAAACTCAAATTGCTGATGTAGGTCACACGGCTGCCAAGCAAAAATGGAACTGGGCTGGTCGCATCTGTCGCACGCCGGAGGAGCTATGGGCTAAAGTAACCACACAATGGGTCCCAAACAGCAGCAAACGGCAACGCGGTAGGCCCAGAATGAGATGGCGGGACGACCTCGACTCTTTCCACAAGGATTGGCGTAAAACGGCACTGGATAGGGATCAGTGAAAGGAGGGAAGGGAGGCCTTAGCCCTGCAGTGGGACAGAAACGGCTGATAATAATAATAATTTTTACTTACTTTTGTGATCTTATGTAAGAACAATCTTATCAAGAGCCTTCCCACCCAAAAGTAAGAAAAAAAAATAAGACTTGTTTGGACCCCCTCCCACTCAAATCGTCTTACGTAATAAATTAACATCCCCTGTTATTGATGAGGTCTACATACAATAAAGGAGAGAATAATCCATCAACAAATTTTTGATTAGGGTGGTGATGAAGCTGCTGGCGGTGAAGTGCCAGACCTGGCCGCAATCAAGGCAAGAGTACGGGAAATGGAAGAGGAGGCTGAGAAACTAAAACAGATGCAAACTGAAGTAGACAAGCAGATGAGTATGGGTAGCCCACCAGGACTTAGTAAGTTTTTGTTTCTATACCTTATTACAACCCATAGACCTCTTTACAAAGAAGACCCTCCTCTTAGACTGTAGGTTAATAGAAATAGGCTTTGTCCTACCTGGCCAAAACAACACGTAATTTTGCAAACCAAAGAACAAGATCTAGAAACTATGCTGTTAATGAGTATTACATAACTGCCATATCTTGGAAAATCCTGTTTCCTTTAAACATATTTAATTATATAAGATCCCATTAAAATAGGACCACCAAAATAAGGATGATGGTAAAAAAATACGTAAGCAAAACTAATTAGATACTTACAAGAAAAATAATCAGCCAATGAAAATACACTCATCTGCTGGCAATTTCTTATTTTAGGGCAAAATAAAATCACTTTTTTTTTTTTGCTTGCATATCTTTGGTTAGACGTAAAACGTCGACGTTCGGTTGGATGTAAAATACTGGTATTCAACTGCATCCGGTTAGACTGGAAGCCGACCCCAACATAGTTGGGAAAAGGCTAGGCAGATGATGATGATCTTTGGTTAGACGTACTGACTTACTGAGCGCTATGTTCAAATTTGTCCATCTATTTTAATGGGACTCTGTATTGGTTAACACTGTGCTGCCCAGCATGAACAATATTAATCATTATTGCTAATTAGGTAAGAAACTGAGGATAAATAGCATTGTATAAAATTTTCAGCCACAGCATAATCCATTCACTAGTTCTGTAGTTAACCAATATTTTGAGTGTTATGTTAGAAAACTAGTTCACCTAGATTTAGCTTAGTTTTCTTGTATTTATAAATCTTTGATACAGTCAAGGAAATTAATTGTTATGCAAAACACACCACCTACATCTTACGTCAATTTGCAGTGTTATATAGCCATTTTATACAACTGTCAAAGAATAACAGTTATAATTTCATTATACAGACAATTTAAGTTGATAACTTCAATTTGTTTAACAATTATTTTCCTAGACTAGTACAGAAAATACAGGTTTACTGTCCCTTAGAACAAGAATAGTTAGGAATGGGTCATTAAAAGCCTTTAGTATTCTCCAAACTATTTGCTCTTAATGTTTTTTTATCCAAAGGTCTTGCTACAAAATATTAAGGATCTGTTCTGGTAAACTATAAAATAACTTCTGGTAAAACAAGGTGCTCTGAGAAAGAAAAAAAAAATGGGTTTGCATGATTGATGTTACTTTTTACGACATTCACATTTGCGCCTCGCTGTTATTAGGAACCTCAGTTCTACTCATCTCACTTGCCCTCATCTCTCTGTTATACTGAATTTAAAAAGAGTACAAAAATAAAACTGTTCAATATACTGAGTGTCAAAAGACTCATCATATAGCCAACAGGTATGCATTCTGTACGTCAAACTATGTAACATTGAGCAAAAACTGTTGTTAAGAAGAAAGGTTTTTTTTTTTTGGTTTATTAGATCGCTGTTTAGCGCGCAATGTAAAGCACGCTAAACATTGTGCAATTGTGTGCCTGCAAGTCCTGCAACGGTACACGTGTTTTGGGTGTATGTAAAGTTAAGTTTTACATCCAATATTTCCGTAATCAGAAAGAAGGTTCCCAGGTATGATCCTGTATAAATAAGCTTAAAAACTAAAACCTGACTACTGAAAAGGATGAAACAAGAAAGTACTTTCTCGTGGACCATTATGTATGTATGTAAGTACATACATACATACCGGTCAAAATCATAAACCTCCTTTTTGCGTTGCCGTAGTCGGGTAAAAAATATCACAATGACTGAGAGTACAAGTGACTCTGCTTCGTTTTAAGCATCTTCTTACACCTGTTAACAAGAGTCATTAGAAAGATAGGCAGGTTCTCAATAGGAAACCTAGATGAAGGGTGTCTTCCTTTTTAGGGTTTTAGAAAAGAGGCCAAACAAATTGGGTGTTTTCCCTCATTTAGGAGGCTTGGCGCATATGCAAATGTTGTATTCTAATGACATGCTATCTGTGCAATACGCGAGTTTGGGAGAGCTATGAATTCGCAGGAATTTAGATTAACTTACAGTATAAAAGTACAGGATTGTTTATTTCATCAATAAATAAATTAATCATTTTGTATGAAACTTTTTTCTGTAAACTAACAATACTATGTTGTATAACCGTGCTCCCGACACATCGCCTACTGCACTTATTTGTTGTAATACATAAATAAAATGAATGTTATAATAATTTTAGAAAACAAACTTTTTCTACAACTTGTATTTTTTATCTGTTTCCACAGCAAGTCCGTTAAACATGTCGATTGAGGAGAAGATAGAGGCTGACAACAGATCGGTGTACGTCGGCAATGTGGACTATGGTGCCACTGCTGAGGAACTGGAACAGCACTTCCACGGATGTGGATCTATTAATAGGTAAGAATCTGTACATATTAAGAGTGTTGTTAACTTATTACCTCAACTTTATCGTGTTTACTATATCGGTAAACTTCGCATCTGTAAAGTTTGGCTAGCTAATTTCATTTCAACCTGTATTAACTGTCTTTAATTTATGAAATTTTAGTAAAATAAATCTATACATATTTCGTTTTTCGTGTCTGTCTGTGTGACCGCGTTATTTTTCTAAACTACGCAACGGAATTTTGTTCGGTTTTCACCATCATTTAGAGAATTTATTCCGAAATTTTTGTATATTATTTTTTTATTAAAATTACATAAACAATAAAAAGATTTCAATGTTTTCTCAAGTCGTAAAACCTGTGCAAAGCAGGGGGCGGGTCGCTAGTATACTAAAACATAAAATAACAAAATTAAAATATACTGTTGCTATGACTTGCAAGTGAAATTGTTTATTGAAAACGTTGGTGATGTTAGATCCACTTTTGTTACCATTTCCTCTTGCCAAACTCATCTCTAACTGGCGGCGCACGTCATACATAAAACCGCTGCAATATAGGCTTACCTGCCTTGAAAAGTCAGACGGCTGCTTTGTTTTCAAAGCGTGCGTGTACGCGCGATTGCATAGTTGATAGCAGAATCTACACCTATGCTTTGGATGCACGCGACAGCCTACGTTGCCATGGGAATCGGGCATTAATTCATACTTAATATTATAAAACCGAAAGTAACTCTGTCTGTATGCTACCATTTCACGCCTAAACCATTGAACAAATTTCGGCATCCTGGGAAAGGACATATTATGCTACTTTTTTCCCAGTAACACATTCCCTTGGGATAATAATAATAATAATAATGGTTAATATTATACACCAAAAACTCGCAACAAAACACAATCTCATGAAGGATCCATACACACCATACTACAAATACTCACCTAGGGCTGTATTAGAAAACCAATCTTACAAATTATATTATGACCGCACCATAATTACAGATCATACAATATATAACAACAGGCCCGATATAACACTTGTTGATAAAGAAAACAAACACACATACATAATAGATATAGCAGTACCAAACAACAATAATATACAGAAAACTATCACCGAAAAAAATCAGAAAATATACAGAGCTACAAGAAGAAATTACCCGAGTTTGGAAAATGAATAGAGTAACCATAGTCCCGATAGTGGTATCAACGACTGGTATCATCCCGAAACAACTATTTATTAGTTTAAATGCAATCAATCTTTCCAAATATACATACCTTACACTACAGAAAGCAGCCATATTAAACACATGTCGCATAGTTCGGAAATTCCTACAATTAGATCTAGACAATAATTTCAATGCAGTACAAAATACCTAATCTACTCAAACTTTAAATCTCACCTTGGTTTACACCCGTGAGATTTAATAAAAGTACCATGGTTCTAGGAACCTGAGAAAATAAAATTTAAAAATAATAATAATAAGATTTATTGATCAACTAGGACTAGATGACGTGGTAAGGTAATACAATATTGTATAGCACAAGCTTAAAGTTTATTAATCTAGTTAGTGGGTGCCGTACTGTCCTCCTAGATAGGTTACAAAATAACCTGTGTTTAGGAGAAACAGTTTCGATCCCCGTCATAAGTGGTTTACTTAAAACAGCACGTGTTAAATATGTATATTATAGTATGTGGATAGTAATCATTACAGCAAGCTACAAAATAAGAGACAAAATGTAAAACTAAACAAAAATAATGTGGAATCTAATAAAAATAGCAATTTCGGAAAATACAAATTTACAAAATAAAAGTACCTAAAAATGTTCAGTAATTTGGTGTGGTGTGTAATATTGTTAGTGTGGTGAGTGTTTGTTTCGCTGATTGTGTAGTGTGTGATGCATGTATGTGATTGAGTGATCACTTTTTTAGGAATTCTTCGGATTCGTCATAGCTTAGGTTTAGAAGGAAGGTGCGAACAGTCTTTTTGCAATTAAAGTTAGTTAAGCCGTAAATCGGAATTTTTGCGTTAATTTTATTGTAGAGTGATGGGCCAAGATAGAAAGCAAACTTTTTTATAAAAGCTGTGCGTGTAGGAGGAATTTTGCAGATTAGGTCTTTGCGGCGCTTGGATATTTTTTTGAATGGTGTACGACGGTGTTGTAGAAGGACTATATGTAAAATATATTGTTGCCTTACATTAAGTACGCTACATGATTGATATAGTTCGATAGTAGGGGAGAGTATCGGTCTGAACGTAGCCACTTTTAGAATAGCTCTGTGTGCGACCTCCAGAGGCTTAAGTATAGTCTTGGCAGCACCACCCCAGCATGAGATACAATAGATTAGGATGGACTGGCAAAGAGCAAAGTAAACGTTTCGGATGATAAACGGGTTGGCTACATGGCGCAGGGTTTTAAAAATGTAAATTAACTTTCGTATGCGACCAGTAAGAGTGTTAACATGGGATTTGAAATTAAGGTTTTTGTCCAAAACTATACCAAGATATCTAACCTGCTCTACTGAGGCTAATGTAGGACACTGACAATTAATTTGATTTTGAGTGGGACAAGAATGAGCTTTTATAGAGATTTGTATTTTTGGCTGGGAATTATTGGTCATTGAGAAGGTGACGAAATTAGTTTTGTTGGCATTGAGAGTAAGGGTATGAGAGGAAAGCCACTTCAAGGCGGAATTAAAGCCGTCTTGTGCAATAACTTGGAGATCTGACCATGTATTTGCGGTGAAAGTGATGGCAGTATCGTCTGCAAAAGAAACTATGGTGGCATTTGGAATTAGGAGATTGCAAAGGTCGTTGATGAATACAAGAAAGAGTGTGGGCCCCAAAATGCTACCCTGTGGTACACCATACCGAATAGGTAACTCTTCACTCTTGTAATTATCTATTGTGACTAATTGTGTGCGGTCAGTTAGATAACTTTTGAAGAGATCAAGTGAAGACCCCCTGACACCTAAACTTTCAAGCTTGAGTAGAAGAGTGGAGACGGGAACGGTGTCAAATGCTTTCGCAAGATCTAAGAATATAGTGAGAACCTTCTTGTTAGTATTTAAGTTCTGTACTATATTACCAATTAACATATGGACCGCTTCACAAGTGGATTTGTTCCTGCGAAAGCCAAACTGCTGGGGTGATAACAGTTTGAAGTGTTCGAGGTATTGAACTAATCTCTTATTTAAGAGGCGCTCAAATACCTTGGACAGTGCACTAAGAACAGCTATTGGGCGATAGTTGTTTGGTAAGGCTCCGTCACCACTCTTGAAGATAGGATGAATAATTGCTCTTTTAAAAGAAGATGGGACGATAGCTGAATGAAAGCAAAGGTTGAAAATGTGGCATAGCATAGGTGCAAGGGTCCGAGCATATCTTTTTAGGAAGGTTTGGGATATGCCATCCCAACCAGCGGCAGCATTAACCCTTAGCTGGTTAATGGTACTTAAAACTTCGTCAGGATCTGTCTGTTCTAAAACGAACGATTTATTGAACTTTGTAGTTTGAGGGGGAGTTGAGTGGGTTTGGGCGGCCTTTATATTTTCTGCGAGTTTTTTCCCAATGTCAACAAAGAATTCGTTTACGTCATTGCAGGACTGTCTGGGCGAGTAAGAGAGAGTTAACAGTTGGTTGGAGGAGTTCCTCTTTTTCTGAGAATTGGTGATGGTTTTTATAGAGTCCCATAGTTTTTTAGGGTTGTGGACTGCCTTATTTAATTCTTCGGAATCAAATTTTCTTTTTATTTTTTTCAAAAGTGTTGTACAAAAATTTCTGTATCGCTTATATGTGATAAGTAGAGTTTGATTGTCTGGTGACTGCTTAACTTTTTTGTGAAGAGAATCTCGGTTCCGGATACAACGCAGCAAGCCTGGAGTAATCCACGGTTTCAATATCCTTTTACTTGCAGGAACTTTAACAAATGTCGTGCATTCATTTATGGCATTTTTCGTTATTTGTGTAAGTTTGTCTATAGCGTTGTCTGGGTCAGAGATAAGAAAAAGGGGGGTAAAGTCTAGGCCTTTCATAGTCTTATCAAGTGCATCATAGTCTACCTTAGATATAATTTTTAAGGGGGATGATTCTGATTTTTTATTATGAGTTTTTACACACAAAAGGGAGGAACAATGATCTGTTACCGTTGTATCGTAAACTAGAGTAAGAATAGTACCTGAGGATCGAATCATAATGTGATCTAGGCAGTTTTTGCCTCTCGTGGGATGTGTATGGGCTGGTAGAAATCCGTGATACGCCAGGGTGTTGAGATATTCGTGGGCTCGTGAATCTTGGGTTTCAGGTTTGATATCCAAGTTAATATCTCCGGTTATGATAACCGATTTGTAAGAAGTGAGAGATGGAATAATGTTATTGAGTGCAGTTAGGAATGAATAAAAGTTGTCGTTTGAGGGAGAGCGGTAAATACATAGTATATATAAATATATAATTTCCGATATCCACGCGCAACACGAAGCCCCGGGCAGAAACTAGTCTGAAATAAAATGAGGCCAAAAATGCCTCAACATCTTGAAATGTCTGATATATTGAAAATTATTTATTCTAATCCAAAATCATGCTAACTTCCAGGGTTACAATATTATGTAATAAGTTCGACGGCCACCCAAAGGGATTCGCCTACATAGAGTTCGGCGACAAAGACAGTGTACAGACTGCAATGGCTATGGACGAATCATTATTTAGAGGGCGTCAAATTAAGGTATGTTGTTGAATTATTTTTTACAAGAAGACTAACCAAGTGGATCATCAATCTGTGACTTACTGAGGAATTTGTGTAGTACAGCTTATTGAAATAATCTATAATGTAATCTTCATAAATTGTATCGCTAATTTTTACTAAGATTGGAACCCATTTTTCTCATTTAGGATGTGGCCTGGTGAAAAGCATTTGATGCTTCAATCCATTTCTGCCAGGAGCATACTATTTCTTAATGTGCCCAAACCATAATAGTTGATTTTAGTTGTTTTAGGGATGATTTATTCTAGACTCTCGGGCGCGAGCCGCGTCCCAGTCTGCTCAATTTGTAGGAAACGAGATTCGGTCGGGACGCGGACGCTGCACGGTGTAGCATGAACTGCTTCGTATCAAATGTTCGTGTAGTTTGGCACAGCTCGTACCCGGCATGGTCTAGCATAATTAAATCATCCTCAAAGCAGCGTAATTTAGTATTGAGTTGACTGGTAGGTACTGCATCCGGTTAGACTGGAATGCGGCCCAAACATAGTTGGTATAAAGCCAGGCAGATGATGGCTTTGATATCCGCCTCATTTTAACGTAGCAAGTACAAAAATAGCATGACGTTGTGTGTGCGCAGGTGATGCCCAAGCGCACCAACAAGCCGGGCCTGTCCACCACGAACCGGCCGCCGCGCGCCATGCGGGGCCGCGGCCGCTCGTTCCGCGGCGGCTTCTCCCCGTACTACTCCGGCTACCGGCCCGTACGCCGCGGCAGGTACAATCCATATTAACACTGTCTACATCTTCAACTTCTGTGGTTTTTTTTTTTTTACTCTGTTACATAATTTGCAACTGTTACGAGAATGAAATTGTCCTGTAAACAACACTTTGCCACACAAAGTGTTGTAGCTAACGATCTTTATACAAAAATTGTTTTGAATTGTCTCTGTATGAGCCTTGGATATAAACTTATCTTTAGTGTATTATAATTATAATATTTAATAATACGATCTCAAGACATTGTCCCTGAAAGGCCAGCAGAATATTAGTATCATACGATATTTTGTAAAAACCGATAGCAGAACAATCTTTTATAATTTTATTGAGAGACCATCATCTCTTTATTTATTGAAACAGATTGTAAAATTTTTACTTTTATGAAGAAAATATGTCAGAGACTTGTGACTTATTTGGTGTTTTATGACTATCAATATTTTTAGCTTAAATTCTGTCCAAAAAAATGTTTTTATTAATTTGTACAAACAAACAAAAATTGTAAAATGCAAATATGTAGTCATTTAAAATTGATAGTAGCAAAATATAAATCAAGATAACTAAATTCAATTGTTTGACTTAGGATGACTTCCTGTCATTTAAATACTACATCCCTGAACTAAGAATTTTTTATTTTATTTAGGATATATTTTTGTTATTTAAACCTATCAAGTGAATAGGTATTTTTGTTTGTCATTTTGTTTTCATCTCATCTCTATTTATTTAAATAAAACAACGCATCTTATTACCTCCACATAAACATACTGCAAGGTATTGTCATTATTATCATGAATCAATAAGTCATATTATGTGCAATCGACAAGTCTGAAATAAACTAAGGCTCCAATATCAGTAGTTGAAAGAAGCGTACAACATTTGATGTGACACTAATGAGAGACGAAGTTTGGTACCAATTATTGTAATACATTAACAGTTGCAAATTACACCAATTTCTACACTAACTTGTGGAAGATGTCACCTCTCTCCTCACTTGTTCTACTTCTGTTTTATAGATTTAGAAGTGGAAGGATTTTAGCCAATTGAATATTGACGCTAGCTAGATGTGACATCTTAAGCAATGAAACATTCTGTAGACAGTAGACACTGTTGTAAAATTCGGTACAAACTGTTGTAAATTGATCAAAAGAAAGACAATATTTATACAAATTTTTTACAAATAAAGTTTGTAATAGTAAACTGAGTATTTTCAATGCGGCGCCCCTCCTTCGTCGTGGACGTAGCTTGCATGGCAGTGCGTAGCGCGTAGCGGTTGTTGTGTCTGTAACGTGTAGCTCGTAGCTGTAGTGACTAACGGCGTGCCTTGTTTGCAGAGGTTACAGGCGCGGCATGTATTACTCTCCGTACTGAGTGCGGTAGAGGGGCCCCCCGGCCGCCGCGCGGTAGCTTTGTGCGAGTGTGCGGTATAGCTAAGTTAGTGTGTGGACGCCGCGACGTCGACTCGACTAGAGCTGCTCGCCTGCGCCACTGGACTCTAGCTCTACCTTTTTACCTTTACTTTCTAAACGTCGTCGGTTACGATTATGTAGATAATGAAAATATACGAACTCCGGTGTATTTATGACGGATCGCGTTAAGGAAATATGGATTTTATTTTTATTTGTATAAGATTACTGAGATGAAGTGACTGTTTTGAAAATGTGCTGTTTCTAATTGTGAACAAAAAAATACTTCCTAGGACTCGTTTAGGGCGATGTGCATAAAATAAGTCTAAGCGAATATATCATAAAAATATACGATGTTGACTTCCGTTGCTGACCGCCTGAATGTCTGATTATGTGTCCACACAACCGATAATGTTGAAATATTTTCTTTGCACTAATTTTGTATTATATTCGCCTTAAAGATGTCGTTAGTGATTTTGTGAATACTATTTTGGCAATCATTGTTCATATCGCGTCTAGGTGTTTAGATTAAGGTAAGGGTCGTATTGTAGCCGTTGTGAGTGCTGCATAGGCCGATAGAAAAGCTAGTATACAGTTAAGTCGCAATATGAAGTATTTTAAAGGCTGTACGGTTGGTAAATATTGTTAAATGGTCGAGCAGTGTTCGCGTCACCGTGCACGGACCGCGCCGCCTCGCAGCTGCACGTAGGGACAGCTTCATTGTGAAAAGCTAAATATAAGGTGGCTAAATATAATTTAACTAACATTATGTATTAAAATAGCTACTTACATTACACTCGTGTCGAAGAATTGTTATAATTTAATATTTGACTGTAAGTATCTACATTGTGTTTATTTATGGATAAGGTTCCATAACTCAAATATGTTTGTGTATAATAGTATTGTCATGGTAGTAAATGTTCGTATTCGTCCACACCATAGGTAACGATTTTAAATATTGACTATTACGTTTTTGAAAGATCAAAAAGGTAGTAAAAGTATTGCTAAAAAGTTAGAAATGCAGAAATTTGTTTATGCTCATTTATTATACAAATGGAAATTCGGATTTTATCAATTTAATTATAAAGTAAGTACAATGTACGCGTATGATATAATTATCTTAGTCATATGTAATTTTTGTGTTCTTTTTCAAAAGATATTGATAAAAATGGCACATTGAAAAACTCGAAAGAAAGAACTAAACGGAAAAAAGATAAGAGTAATTTAAGAATAATTTTAAGAATGATGTTGTTGTTTTATTTCACTTCATTTCATTTACATAGGGTGATTATTACACTAAACTGCCCTGCGGGGTGGCCATAGCACACAATCTGCGCACGTGAGCGCGACCCGCGCGCAGATTGTGTTTTCTATAGAAACTGATACATTGTTAAATCTGCCGCCCCGGCCCCCGCGCTACGCTACGGAGCGCGGTGCAGTGTTATAATCGCCTTAGCTCAATTACTTTTACTGAAGATCACCCAGAACAACTAAATTAGGCTTTATGTTGCCAACACGCAATGTTTCACTCACACCCGGAAGAACTACCCGAATAAAAAGTTTTATTTTACGTATCTGTAAACCCAGTATATGCAAATCTAGATAACTTGTGCCAATTCTCATCCTGTCTAGCCGGCGTAATAATTGAGTAACACATCTCTACAAATTGCAGACGCACAAAACATAAGGTTCAAAGTTGATTGAGAAAATTGTACAGTTTCGGGTAGCTTGATGTGATGCTTGGCTCAATACGAGCGTAGCACAAAAACTACAAAAGTGAACTGAACTCATGGAATCGTCACGTGTCTGTCGCACACACTGACCTGTATAGGTCAGTGGTCGCACCACACTGACCTCTATTAACCACTCACACGGCCCTTTTTTTAACGTAATTTATTATATGTCCCTGAACACTTTTTATCTCTGTGTCTCGCCACTTATACACGACTCCTACACAAAAAAATTCTAGGGACCGGTACTTGACTAATGCTTGTTTCGTCAAGGGGCAAAACAGGCAAAATTACACAGCTTGTTTCGTAACTTTAAATGAATTTGATTTGTTTCAATAAATGTTTATTTTTTTCAATAAATGTTTATTTTTCATGTTTGTTTACAAACGTAAATAAAAAACAAAACTAATTTTCTTTGAAATCTAAAGCGGTGACCCAATTTTTTTATTTACCTAAAAAATAGCCCCATTAATACTGAATGCAATGATATACAATTGTTCTTCCAAAGTTTATTTATACAATAACACCACGCGAAGACGCATTGCGCTTACGTCATCGCGACAATTTGTTTATTTTCAACTACAGATGATCTTATATGATTGATATTGGAATGGATGTGGTATTTTTGTATAAAATACCACATTCAATCCTCGATTTAGACATACAGGTCAGTGGGTCGCACACAAGACAACAGAATACTTTTACAAGACGCTTTCCCGGATAGAGTCCGTCCCACGCAGGCGCAGTCGCAGCCCAAGATTTTGGAGGGTGTCACCATGGGTGCTGGGTGCCGAGAAAAATATTTTAAGGGAGGTACATCTCGTTGGTTTAGTGGTCGCAAGTGTTACGGCTGAGCATGAGGTCCTAGTTCGGTTCGATTCCTAGGTCTGGTAAAGTGTTATTGGGTTTTTCCATCATAAATTTCTCAGAAGCAGCCTGTAGTCTGGATTTGTGCCCGGTTGGTGGCAGTGGGCTCACCCCTATTACATGGCACTTAATAACTGGCCAAATGTGGGTGTAAGTACTATATGAAGGTACAGCCTGCTTAACCCTTTGGGGATTAATGGCGTGATGTTAAGGTTCATGTACCTGACAGAGGCCAGCACATCAAGCTACCCAATCTGTCAAATTTCTTTGATAGGTTTTCAACTTTACCACAAACGAATAAGCGTCTGTACATACACCGTGCATACAACCGACAGTGGGCCAGCAGTGGGCTGCCGCCGCGCGCCTGCCTGAGTGCTCGCCAGTGCTCGCTCGCACGTCACGGCTACCGCGCTAAGTATTAAAATGCCGATTTTTTTTAATGTTATTTTTTAAATAATTTTGACAACGTCCTAATGGATCGGCTTGGCAGCACCATCTTGGAAATTTTAAAAACAATTGATTTTCCTCCGCTTTGCTCCTGTTTCCCTTTTGATTATTTATTAAAATTATTTACGCGGTTTCGGATATTTGCGTAGGTATTTTCGCTTTTGTATTGCAATTTGAGTGATGTATCTGTTACGAAGTAACTATTTAGTAATCTGTGCCTTTATTCTCAGTTCGATTTTTTATTTTTTTACTGCTAGCAACAATAAAAATATCAGGGGTGCGTTCCGAATTGGTAAAATAATCGATTTGAGCGTGGTTAAACCCGTATCGAATTAACGTGAGCGCGATAACTATATCCCGTGAATCGACATAGTTGATGTCATGACATGCGCCATCTTGCGATAACGCCGACCATGCCTTATAATAATATCACCGTGAGCGCTGTCAAAAATGACATTGTGTGTGTGCGTTTGTGTGTACTGTGTGTGTGAGGATGAGGATGTGTCAGTGTGTTGTTTTGAGTAGCATCGTATCTTTAAATTAAACTAACGTGGCATTTTCGAAATTGTGCTTCTGGCTGACAGTCGTCATCTAACCAAAGAAGAAGAAATGTGGTGTTTATACAAAGAAATACAGCTATTGAAAATCGAAACAATCGAAATCGAATAAAAGAACAGAATAAAAAAAAAATTAAAATCGTTAATAAAATCGTGACTATAATCGTTTTGACATTGAGTAAGCAATGTGAGCGCGTTCACGAGCGTTCCGAATTGTTGACAGCCATTGACATATATATTACTTGAAATCATTGTTGACAGCTCTCAGCTGTCTTTCGTAATATTTAGTGGAACGCATTTGAGACAAATTGAGTGCTGTGAGCGATTATGGGCAATTCGGAATGCGGCTAAAGTGTCAAATTACTTTCATATTTTGACAGTTGACAGTTGCCTCTCTAATAGTTGATTTCAGGACAGTACTTTTTGATAGAATCAGGATTTTGTTTGAGGACACAGAGTACTTTGTTTGAGGATTTCCACAGAACACAGAACACTATCCAGGATTTCTCAGAATGCATATTGTAATACTTCATTTTTACTGCAATTACTCTTTGAAACTAGTGCTGTAGTGTTGCTTATTATTGTTCCATGAACTAATCAAAATTCTATCTGATCCGATGATTGTTCAAACAATTGTAAAACAAATCCATCAATAAACTGTTGGTCTGGAAAGTAAACATGTTTGCCATGGGTCCTGAGTTTTTTCATTTTATGAAGAAACTGGAAGAAAATGGTGACAAACTTATTTGTAGTACTCCAACTGAGCAGCCTCTCGAGTTTGAGTTTGATGTACGTATGACGAACTTCAAAATAGTAGAAAAATAAGCGACAAATATTCAGTTGTATGAGAGTGTGATCAATTTGTTACAGAATTCTACTTGTCATGTGTGCAATGGGTACTATGGTCCTAGCTTCGGGGAGCCAGTTTGTGTCACTTGCCATGCATTTCTCTTCCCGGATTTCCCTTCGTACTTGCCTTCTTCATATTTCTACAGTGAGAAGACAGATGATTGTGACTCAGGGAATGATGAGCCTTCAGATTTGAACTACAGTTCTGAACGTAAAGTAAACAGAGCCTGCGCTACAGTACCTGCCTGGTGGTATTACAGAGTAAGTTTCCTCTAATATAAACAGTAAATGTGAGGTTCGGTCCTGATCAGTTAACTCTTCGCATGTCGAGCGTACAACATGTAAACCGAAACAATAAAATTTCTATTGTGTCTGCCAATTCGACACGCGACGGGTTAATACGATTTTCTTTACTCTTGTGGATTCATTATTGGTCGTTATGGATTTAAAAAAAAAACCTCTATACTGTGATTCTGGCGGTTCAACGAAAAAACGGAGGAGGTTCTCAAGTCGATGTGTATTTATTTTTTTATTTTTCACCACGCATAACTTTTTACAGCGTCTGATTTTGATAATTAGTTTTTTATTGGATAGATATACCTCGAAGTTGGTCCCATATAAATTTGAATGAAAAAAATCCTACTCTAAGGGTGAAAATAGGGGTGATTTGTTGTTCACTCACAGATTTTAATGCTGAGTTGTGCATTACAATTAATGAGCTAATTAGTAAATTATAGCCACAAAAAATTATAAAATAAAACATAACGTGCCCTTAGTGCCGCCCTGTGATGAGTGCGTCACTGGTACCTCTCTTGCCCCGTCGTACGACACCCCGCCACCCTCTGTGGTATGTCCGCGCGCGCGCGCTTCCCCAGGCATTTATATTTACTATTTTTTGTTTTTCAGTTTTTTCGGTGTCTTAATTTTTTTGATAAAAAGTTTTTTTTGTATGTACGAGGGTGCGTTTTTAAGTTCGCGGAATGGGGGGGAGGGGATAACAATAGGTCATTATCGGGATGGCCACAACTTCAGCCACTCAATATTAGTATAAATACCAGGTTTTATCTTAATTGGATCATTAGTCTTTGAACTATCGGCAAGCAAACAACTCAATTGATAAGAAAGTGTGAATTATGGAAAAAGTCTAGTACCGTGCCCTAATAGAGTTCCTTACCAAGCAAGGAAAGTCAGTTCAAAATATACTGGAAGAAATGGAATCCGTTTACGGGGACTCTTGCCTGGGTAAAACCATGGTTTACAAGTGGCACAGTCTCCTTAAACAAGGCAGGACCTCACTTGAAGACGACCCACGGCCCGGACGGTCGATCGAGGTGACTACTCCGGAAATCATTAAAAAAGTCGAAAAAATAATATTGGAAGATGCCAGACTAAAGAAGAAACAGCTTGCAGAAATGGTTGGAGTATCGGATACGACAATTTTCAAAATTCTACACGATCATCTTGGCATGACAAAGGTCAGTGCAAGATGGATGCAAAGAATGCTCACGCCGCCTCAAAAACAAAACCGCGTGGAGTGTTCTCGCACGTTTTTCTACCTCTGTAACGAAGATAAGGATGGACTATTAAGTCGAATTGTTACTGGAGATGAAACTTGGGTTCATCATTATGAACCTGAGTCGAAACAGGACTCTATGCAGTGCACAAAAAAGGCACACCACCACCCAAGAAGTTTAAAGTGTCACAATCGGCTGGAAAAATCATGGCAAAAGTGTTTTGGGATTCAGAAGGGCTCCTGTTGACCGATTATAAAAATAAAGGCGTTTCTATAACCGGAGAATACTATGCTTCTATCCTCGAGAGGTTGAAAGAAAGCATTAAAGAAAAAAGGAGGGGTAAATTGACCAAAGGTGTCCTTCCTCTTCACGACAACGCGCCTGTTCACAAGAGTCGTGTTGCGTTGGCTGCCCTGCATAAGGTGGGCTTCGATATTTTAGACCAGACCTGGCTCCCAGTGATTATTACCTCTTCCCAAAACTGAAAAAAGAACTTCGTGGGAAGAAATTTTTAACTGATGAAGAAGTGAAGAACGCGGTTTCAGCTTATTTTTCGGACAAAGACAAAGCATTTTTTTATGAAGGTATACATAAGCTAATTGAAAGATCTGAAAAATGTATAAGGGTTGCAGGTGAATATATTGAAAAAGAAAAATAATTTAGTATTTTTATTTTCACTTCTCACCCTCCATTCCGCGAACTTAAAAACGCCCCCTCGTATATTGGGTCTCTTTGTACAGCTCCCAGTCTTCCGGGATTCTGGTGCTTTTGGCTATGTTTAAAAAAAAATACAGATATAAATGTAGAAATTTTTCAAGGGGTGATACAATGGGTGGATACAAGGTCAGTTGTTTTAAGTTTTTTGAATAATACTCAATACTCAATTCTTTATTGCATTCCACAATGTAGGCTTAGGTGGTAAACATTTATTTGGTAGTTAACAATCATGGACCCTGTCGGGCTCAGCAAAAGATATAATAAATAAATGTGGAGAGGCCTTATCATTTAAGTATCTTATAATAATCCAACTTATTCTAAAAACATAGACATAACATTAACATTACAATTAAAATTGCAAAAGACTTTATCTTTCAAGTTTTAGAGATTTATCATTTAAATATTCATCGACACTATAGTAAGATTTTTTAGTAATAACTTTTTTAATTTATTTACGAATAAATGGAGTTTGTTTTTCTTTTCTTATTGTTTCTGGTAGCACATTATATGTTTTTACTGACATTACCAGAGGACTTGTAGAATGTATTTTTAAGCAGGATGATGGTAGGTTGAGTCGTGTTTTGTGTCTGAGTGTATACCTTGTTTGTATGTCTTCTCGTTTAGTGTAAAAGTTTTGGTGTTTGTGAGTAAATTTGCATATTTCAAGTATGTACATACAAGGCAGAGTTAAAATATTTTGTTCTTTAAAATGGGGCTTGCAGCTATCTGTCTGCTGTATATTTACCAGGATACGGATAAGTTTCTTTTGAACGGTGAATAGTGTTGGGGCATCTGTACTGTATCCCCACATAATGATGCCGTAACTAAGCCGTAAGCTAATAAAGTTCAACAAGACTCAAGTGGACCAACACCGCCTATTTAGCTCTTACACATTTTTTTTTACAATAAATATCCTATCATTATCTGTTGAATTGCCCCATGTTCAACAAGTTCTCATTTTAAAATTGATTCAACATATTCATTACGAGTCACTCGTATATGGTATGAAGCCAGGATACTCCTTCACTTATAGGAGACCACAGCATATTTGTTTATGAGGTATAAGTATTCAGCCTAGATCTAAAACTTGGACAAATATCTACTATTTTATAGAGTTCAATGGATAGTGAAACAAGTCCAGAAGACGAAGCAAGCCGGGCAAGTAACTCAGGCGCCGGCGCAAGCAGCAGTGGATGTGGCAGCGGAGTTGGTGGTAATGGTGGCCCAGGTCGCGCTGACGGACCAGGCCGCGCCGATGGGCCGGGCCGCGCCGATGGGCCAGGCCGTGTCGATGGCTCAGGTCGCACTGATGGACCAAGCCACGCCGATGGCCCAGGCCGCGCTGATGGGCCAGGCCGCGCTGATGGCCCAGGCCGCGCTGATGGGCCAGGCCGCGCTGATGGCCCAGGCCGCGCTGATGGGCCAGGCCGCGCTGATGGTCCAGTGCGTTCTGATGGGCCGATGCGTATTGATGGAGCGCTGCGTCCCGACGGGCCAATTCGTGTTGATGGCTCCATGCGAGTTGACGTCGCTGCTTTCATAGATGATCCGCCCCATGGTAATGCACTGGTACGTGGCGAGGGGCCGGCCCCGGGCCCCGCAGATGGGCCTGAACCGGCCAGTGACGATCGTGCTGGTCTGGGGCCACCACCGCACCCGCCCTGCCTTGCGCGCTCATTGCAGGCGCTGTCAACGCCTAGGCTACCTGACAATCTAGCCGCTGGACTTGTGGAGCAGTTGCCTTCTGAAGGTATTTCTTTATTGGAATTCTTTAAATTTAGTTTTTTGTTAGGCAGGTAAATTAGTATCTTTCCAAAAAATTTAAATCATATTTTAAAGAAGCGATTCATTCAGGAATTCAGATCTACATAATAATAACAAATATTAATAATTAATATTAACAAATAAGTAAATACATAAGTCTTTTATACAGTATTTACTTGAATTCCCAAAGTACAGTAAAGAAACCTCATAGAAGGAAATTACACTTTTCTACAGAATTTTTGGTCACTGTCTTAATGTCATGATAAGCAAGTAATTTCTTCTAACAAAGTCATATGTGTGTTTGCAGTGCTGCTGTGCATATTCAGCTACTTGGACGACCTGTCTCTATGCGCGTGCGCGTGCGTGTGTGCGCGCTGGTGGCGCCTAGTGCGCGCGCGCGTGGCGCCACCTCGATGGGCCGTCTTCACCAACAAGCGCTTCCCTCTCTACCGACCCTTGCTCTCCAACATCGACTGGCACAAGGTAATATATCTTCTCAGAATACAGAACCAGAAGGACTTAGGGATCTACTACTCCTAAATACCAAAATATACAAAAATATGTTCATCTATACATATAATAAAACAGTAAAAAAACTGTGTCTGTACATTGAATATATTAAAAAAAAATATTGAGGGGGGGTTTAGAAACAGTAATAGAGCACGAATCTAAAAAAAATGCTGTCTGTTTGAGCTAGTAATAAATCAAAAAAATAAAAATAGATTTAAAACAGGATCCATTCTTGAGACAGGGCAGTAAGGGCAGGTACCTTAACTGTTGTACATACAGGAAAACTGTCTTAGGAGACAGTCCTTAACTTTTTGAGACATTTTGATGTGCATTCATAGATTTTGAAAGAAATGATTCAGTCAGCAAGAATATAGTATAGTTTTTACAAAAACTATTTTTGATGCCAATCGATCTTGTTTCTTTTAAGGATCAAAAAAGTTTTTGGCTCTTAATTATTTTGATGTTTTAGAAATTTAGACTGTTGTAATTACATGTATCAAGCCACCATGCATATTCAGGGTGGCTCGATTTTGCTGTTAAGGTTAAAGGAGACACCAAAGAAAAGGCCGTTCTAATGATTTGAGTAATATATTATATATGTTCACTATCCTTTTATTTAAATAAATAAATCAATCAATTTATTGACACACACGTTAAGAAACATACAAACAGAATCAATGATAGTTAAAAGAATAAGTAGAAGTAGCCATGGGCCCCAAACTAGGCACATCCTGAATCTTGGTGGCCCAACAATTTATGTATTGGAAGGTGTGTTTTACTAATATTACGTGGTACGTGTAATCCCACACAAGGCAGAGAGTCCGGGTGAGCATTTGCAAATCTTTAAGTGTTGTTTCAGAAATACCAATGCCTGGTAGAGTCGTGTTTCTGCCGCAACTGTTTGGTGCAGATGTGTGTGCAGGCGCAACCCGCCGGCGAAGAGAACGCGTGGCGCCGGAACAGACTGCGGATCGAACTCAAGGTATACTATTAACAAAAGTTTTTTCCAACTCTCGTAGAGAAACGTACAAATAAGAAACATGTCTTTTATAACAATTTGACAACACAGCCGCGCATTTAAGAAGCCGAAAAGCTGTAACAGAGGACATAGTTTACGATACTGTCATTAGAGCCCCTGGTTATATCGACAGAAAAGCGCTTTTTCAGTGAGCCCTTCTCTTTTATAGTTGTTACACTTTTTTTTAATGGTATTTCCCGTGTCAACTTAAGAGGTTGTTATTTAATCGGGCTTGCCTGTGAGTGCCCCAATAAGTTAAGGCCTCCAGCCAGGGCTTAAAACTTTTAAACTAAGCGAATATGCGCTAAGGGCACCCCTTGTGAGGTGCGGATCTCGGCTTAGGGCGTCGGGCCTATTGGAGGGCGGCAAGGGACAGGCTGGATCGGATTTAATTACAATATTATGTACATTGTGGATGCGCTGCTGAATGACTCGCACACACCTTGGTAATTAGCTTGAATGATAAGTCACGGACAGACAAAGATGATGGTTTATTTAATACCTATATTTAATTTAAGTACTACGTAACTAATGCTATATAAATGTTGTATGAATGAGTAATGATATAAACATTGTATGTTGCTGATCGAGTAATGTCGCATTCCAATGTAATTGAGCAGTGGTGGTTGGCCCACTGGTAACGGCCCCAACATACGAGTTGTAGGTAGTGGGTTTGAACCCAGACAGATGCTTCATCACCACTGCTCTTAAAACAGTGAAGAAAAACATCGTGAGGAAACCGGAATTACCTAGAACCAAAAAATCGAAGACATGTAACATCTACCAAACCGCACCGGGCTCGCGTGGTGGATTACGGCCCGCTCCCTCTCACCGAGAGGAGGGCTGTGTCGCAGCAGTGGGAACATTATAGGCTGCTGATGATGTATGTCATCTTACAGTACCGCCATTGTAACTAATAATTACCCTGAAGGTAAAATAAAGATCTTTATTTCATTTCTTAGTAAATAAAGATAATGTCGTTACTTTCATCCCCAGATGTTGCGTAACGACCCCCCGGAGGGTATAGCAGCGACCCCGCTGGACCCCAAGTGTTGTCACTGGCAGGCGAGCGTCACAGGACCCATCGGCTCGCCCTACGAGGGAGGCGTCTTTTATCTCTACATACAAGTGCCGTATGCGTAAGTAGAAAACTACTACATAATACTTGCGTCGACTCGTTAGCTGGCATGACGTAGCATGTCATGGCAAAGCATTAACGTTTATGTGCCGAAAGCTTCTGCGGCTTCCCGAATCCCGCGGTATACTCAAGTCCCCTTATGACGATATCAACGAAATATGAGTGTTAAGTGTATGAAAATAAGATTCAAAATCACTTCCGCATATGCTAATCCTTGGCTATGCTGCGCTGCGCCGTGTGGGCTGGTACTTCAAAATGTGTAAACGTAGGTGCGAGTGAAATTATAAATTCTGCCGTTACCTGAGCCGAAGCCTGTGCCCGATTTAGTATTAACTACAGTTTAATAAAAATATTACTTTTCTTTATAATATACGATCCACGATGGAGTATTAAGTATACAGGATGGTAGGGACATCTGCCAACTGTAATCATGAACGCAGGGGGTTCAGAAACATGTGCTGAATTCATGGTTACAGTTTGCGCGTACAGGGAAGTGGAAGTTTTTTTATCACCATCCAAATTTTTACAGGGTGTTCTACCCACGAATACGAACAATTTTCACTATGGGACCAACTCCGAAATCATGAAAAAAAAATCAGCTGTATAATACAAAGTTCAATACCTACTTGACCAAAATGTTTGAAACAGCAGATTTATTTTTTCGTGGTGAAAAAAAAAATCTTCCTGTATATTCTAAGGTCACACTATTGGACAGTTTCGAGTCAAGGTGATCGTGCTTAGAGTAAGGTCATAAAAAATAAAATAAAACTTCGTATAGAAGCAAAACTCCAATTGTCAACTTCAGGGCGAAGAAAACGCCCAGTTTTGCTTCTATTCGGATTTTTGTGTTCGAATGACAAAGGATTTATTTATTCTATTGGTCCTTCTTCAGGACACTCTTCCACTTCAGGACCGAAAGCTTATAAATAATACTTATCCCTACAGATACCCAATGAGTCCCCCAGTGGTACGTTTTCTCACACGCATCTTACACCCGAACATCTCCCGTCACGGCGACGTGGGCATAGATTCCGTGCATCACAACTGGTCGCTGGCGCTGACCATCAGCAAGGTCCTCATCTCCATACAAAGCCTGCTGACTGACCCATACACCGCGGTGAGTGTAAGCAAACTTGCATTTCTAGCATGGACGTAGCTAGATTTTTTCCATGTTTTTTTAAATTATTGAAGTGAAAACTTCTTTAGGCGCGTTGAGAAGTTTTTGAGATGGGAAAAAACTATTGAACTCGCGACACTGGCACTGTTACCAGCGACATCGCTTCGGATGTGTTCGGCTGTCCTCGGGATTTATTTATTTATTAAAACTTTATGCACAAGTAAAAGAAATACTGTATAAAGGCGGACTTAATGCCTAAATTTTGTAGTAGTCAACCTTAGGGATGTACTCGGTTCTAATGTAAGTATATCCGATATGTCATGTCAGTGAGTGATGTGATGGCAAAGTATTCGGTTTGTGTTTTGATTATAAGACGATAAAAAAAATACACACGTAATTGTTTTCATTTCACTTCTGTCGGCACTCCCGGAGTGCCACTGTCTTTTTATTAATAATAAATGTATGCTCTTGATGTATCTTGACCTCGATTTCGCTTGGTGGAAAACAGGTATACGATTGAAGGACCGTTCTCAGGATATGCCCGGTAAACAGGGTCAAGTTAAATTAGCCAGCCAAACTCCGCAGACGGGTTAGGTATTGACTATCGATATTGCGGTCGTTGACCCCATAAAAATATCATAAAATATATCTTTTTTTGTTTGGACAATTACGTTTTCAGAATTAATTTTAATTTTATTAATGAAAAGGTCACCTAAACTTGATCATTTAAAAAAAAAGTATTTGAAATGAACATGTGGGTGTTTTACTCGTGCATTATAAATATATATCGAGAGAAAAGATATCGCGTAACAAACATACAAAAAAGAAACATACAGTCGAATTGAGAACCTCCTCCTTTTTAGAACCTCATCCTTTTTTGAAGTCTGTTAAAAATTCGAAGACATGACATCCACCAACCCGCACCGGGCCCGCGTGGTGGATTATGGCCCACTCACTGTCACAGAGAGGAGGCCTGTGTCCCAACAGCGAGAACCTTAAATGCTGATTATGCTACACCATAGATATCCGATGCTATACCTTCCAATAAATAAAGAAAAGGATATTAATCTTATTGAAATCCTTAGAGCGGCCTTTCTTTTGGTGTCCCCTTTAACCCTAATAGGTTATAATTATAATAAACTAAGAAATAAGATATAGTAGAATAGCTCTAAAACATCTGAGATATAAAATCCATTTCACATATTTGTCATTCTGAAATAAACTCAGCAATTATTTGCATAAGGTTGAATTTTGAGAAGACTCAAAAAGTATATATTATTACAAGCGTCATTGTTCACCAGGTGTGCATGGAGCCCGAACTTGGCGAGATGTATGTACGAGACAGGGCGCGCTTCGAGACCCTCGCGAGGAACTGGACTTGGCGATACGCAATGCATGATATCCTGTCTTACTGAGTGAAAATATGGTGTTGCCAATACAAAGACTGTCACAGAGATACGTGAAAGACAAACAGCGTAAAATGGCAAAGTATATTTACTGCCTTTTACTGAGAATTTTGTTCTTAGACTGTTTCAAATTAAATTAGCTAGCGAAACTCCGCAGACGTGATGGGTGTCGATACCTAAACACGATAAAACAACAAAAAAAAAATCCTAATCCCAAGTAATTACAGCGGACTTCCGACGGCTGTTGGTAGTTACTTGAAAATATGAGTTTAGAAAACCTCTTTTTTTTTCGTTTTCTCTAGTTTCGCTAGCTTATTAAATTGACCCTCTATTTTTGGAGATGGATCATCAAGTAAGGTATTGTAATATACCAGGTAGATAGTATGTTTTAATCTTATCAACCACACACAATTATACTTTCCGATAGCGATGTTTTGTACTCCTCATCTATACCTATTTTTATAAATTAAAGTCGCTTTTCGTGTCTGTCTGTGTGGACGCGTCAAAATAAAAAATAAAAAAACCGCATCAAAATCTGTTGCGAAGTTTAGAAGAACACTTCTAAACTTATCAACAGATTTTGATGCGGTTTTCACCATCATTTAGAGAATTTATTCTGGAAGGTTTATATGTATAGGTAATACATTAGTATTAAACTTACATGTAATTAAGAGATCTCTAATATGTTTCGTCAACTCGTAAAAACCGTGCGAAACAGGAGTGGCGGGGTAATTGCGTAACAAACTATCAGTAATAATGGCTTTCATTTTGACGGTTCAAAAACAGTTGTTGAGCAGACAAAGTTTTTCGAACATATTATGAAGCAATTTTCTTCAAAATGATTCAGATTGAGATTTATAGTGTGTTATGCAATTAAGGTACGGGTCGCTAGAAGAACAAAAAAGACAAAATAAAAACGCACTCCATAAACTTTATTGTAGAAAGGCTGTGTAAGATATTCAAATGAAAATTATGTTTCATTGTACAGAGGCCAGCACATCAAGCTACCCCAATCTGTCAAATTTCTTTGATAGATTTTCAACTTTACCACAAACAAATAACGTTCATATTCAATTGGGAAAATTTGACAGATTGGGGTAGAGATAAACTACGATAACATTGCGCGCCCCTCCAAAATTCAAAACGTTTGAAAGTATTTGTGAAAGTATTTACAATGCACCACCAAGATTCACAACGCATGTGTGCGTAATGAGACGGCCGTCAAACAAAAACTTACAACTACATACAAACTACTTCGTAAGGATATCACTACACACATTGAAACAGTAATTTGAAGGGGCGCGCCATGTTATCGTAGTTTATCTCTAGGTTGATGTGCTGGCCTCTGTACAACCGCAATAAACATATTGTCCAAAATTAAGACTTTTTATTTGATAGTTTTTTATTTTCCTCTGCTTTTTTCAAGACTATAAAGTTCCATCGTTGTTTGAGTTTCTGGCAGTTGCAGAGGGCGGGTATACACGTTCCACTTCCGGGAGCCCTACAATAGCCCGGGTAAGGCGCTTCACCTTTAGGCAACCATCTTCTTGTGTTCATAAAACGCATAGGGTCATATACGGGGTCATCTATCAACTCCCGCAGGTGGCCTAAACGCACTGTGTAAAGTTTCGTTTGGATTTTAATACTGCCCGGTGTGAAATAGTGAACGTAAACAGCGATTGTAAAGAATCCCTGGAATTTTAATTGAATATTATAGTCGAGTGGAAGAATCTGTGTTCTGATGTACAAAGTCGAACTAAATTAGCTAGCGAAACTCCGCAGACGAGATCCACAGTTTAAAAAATAGATGTTTTTTTTTGGGCTAACGACAGCTGGTGATGCTTAAAGTATGAGTTCAGAGTTTTTTTTTGTTTTATCGTGTTGTGATATTGATATCCATCACGCACGACTAAGTTTACAAAATAAACAGTGATTTTTATTTGATTGATATATCAAGTAACTACACTACATACGGTCGTTAATCCCAAAAAAAGGAAATCAAATATTTATTTTATTGTTTCATTATGTTTAAATATTTATACCTATATCAACTGTGTAGTTTCTCTAGCTAGTAATCTAATTTCATCCTTTATAGAAATAAGCAAACTGGAACAACGCTTCTGCTCTTTAAAGGATGGCTGTTCCTCCTTAGAGGAACGTTGTCTAGGGCCCGAGTTTGTTTAGACGACAGACTGCCAAAGTCCGTCGCTGCAAGGGAACATACCTCTGTCTACGCCGCGCGCCGTTCAGGTAATGCAAGCGTGATGTGTGTATGCAGGAGTACTTACATGAATGTCAATAACTTCAGAGTGAATTTTATGGATCGACATTATTGATAGCAGTCCCTAGGTATAGCTACTGTTATCAGACACGCTTATTTTACTATGCAATCAGTCATACTAGGTATTTGTGATAGTGTTTTTATGTATCTGTCGCAGCCAACTGGTTAAATTAGCCGTTCAGTTAACTGCCTTTAGAAGTAGTGCTCGCCTCGCTTCCTCCCTCGGCTCGCACGCGGTTGATCACAGTTCTAACCTAACCTAACCCACTTGGTCGGGGTGCAATGCCTTAATTACTGCAACCAATTCGGCTCGCGCGTGATTGGTTACAGACTTCCAACGTAAACTGTAATTGAATATCATTCAGGCCGTTAGTTAAACGGCCGCCGTTCAGTTGAAAGGCTAGGCAGTTAACTGAACGGCAAATTTAACCAGTTGGCTGCGACATATCAATCAAAATATTTGATATTTTTGTATTTTGATAATAGTACCTACTGATAGAGATTTTTGGGACTTTATTTCCAGAAAAATAATATTATTGTGTTTTGTAGTGTAGGAAGAATAAACAGGTTGATTGTTTAATTTTAATATTACATTTTATTTTTAGAAGTAGCCTTTTAATAAAGGCGACTTCCTTCTCTCCTTTCTTCTTTTTCCTTTCTTTAGGCTTTTTCTTTTTTTTCTTGCTTTTTTTTACTTTACTTTAGGGTTCTTTCTTTTCATTTTTTTTCTTTTGGCTAATGTCCAAATAAAAAAATAAAAAATTGGCAGTATAGTAAATTATGAATTTTATCGGTAATAAAGCTAAGAATGATAATAAAATTATATTTATAGAAAGAGAGGCCTGTGTCCTAGCAGTGGGAACATTGTAGGCTGGTTATTCTTATACTATTTATAGACAACAATCATCATTACGAACTACATAATACAGGGCCGGATTAACCATGTCGGGGCCCTTAGGCAATACAATTCTCGGGGCCTCTTTTCAGCCGTTTGAAGATCATTAGCTATTTTAACCCGTCGCGTGTCTAATTAGCAGACACAATATTTTTATCGGTACACATGTTGTACGCTCGACATGCGAAGAGTTAAAGTTGATGAAGGGATGTGAGTAATAGCATCAGCAGCATCACCGGACTGATACTTAACTCCTCAGAAACTTACAGTAAAAGATTATTTGGGCTTATCGTAATGGTCTTACTGGATAGGTTACAGATAGATAAGTGATGACCCAGGTCTTATTATACAGGCCTTATTATAGTATATGAGATGATCCGTGAGACGGTCTCATGATAGAGCAGGAAAGAAATATAAGACGCGGGTATTTTAACTTTATTCTTGTTAAATACCATAAAATATAATAAACGAAAGAAAATAGTTTTGATGTGGGTGTTTTAATTTAAACTTTATTGTTGATAAATGCAATAAAAAACAATAAACGAAAGAAAATAGTTTTGTCAAGTACATTAAGTTTAAACATTAACTTTTTTGGATACACAATCGTTCATAACATCTTGAAAATTGACCTTTTCCAATACATCATTTTCAGTCGCCATTATCGACAATGATCCATATTATTAGTTATAGTACTACTCGATACTAGATGGTTATGTTCTGTAAGCATGAAGTATTTCATCAACTGACAGCAGGCTTTGAGAAACTGCAATAATACCTATTGTCATTGATTAGATTTTCACTGTACGAAATATTTTCATTACTATTGTGCGCGCCGCGGGGCCCTTAGCCGTTGCGGGACCCCTAGGCAGTTGCCTACTCTGCCTATGGTTAATCCGGCCCTGACATCATTAAATCATAATTAATAAAATAATTAACTTATCTCATTTCCTTATATATTTTACTGTGTGTACATAAATAATAAAATAAAAGCCTGTAACATTTAAATATCCCTACGTTCAAATAATCATGGAATAATGATTCTTTTTATATAGCTAGATGGCTATCTTACTAGGGAATGGCTCGATGGGCAGACCTACATTGTTTTTTTTACATAATCTTAAGAATTTTTTGGTTAAAAAAAAAACTAGATACGTACCTAGGTAAGTTATTACTATATAGTATACATAAGATCCAGTCCCCCATGAAGACAGCTAAAAACTATACAAAAGAACACGGTTCTTTCTTTTACCTCACTATACCTACATAATTACTTTTTTTTTATTGTCACACACTCACAGCACACTGTATTTCACTTTTCCTAGTGCAATCCTCAGTTGTTTTCCTACATTTCCTGTTCAGATCGGACACTTCACATAATTTTTTTTCATACATTATTTTATAGTTACACTTATGTACCTATGCTAAGTTCTTTTTTCTTTTTTGTTATTTTTTTTTCTATTTGTGACTATTGTACCTATTTCTTTTTGGATATACTTTGTTGTTTTTTTTTTGGAACACCGCTCTCTTCAAGAATATTGCATTATCTTGATTTTCTACATTGAATGGCCCCTGGATCTTCCTCTGGAACAGTCCCTAGATTTACCTCTGGAGTGACCCCTCGATCTTCCTCTGGAGTCACCCCTAGATTTACCTCTAGAATGTCCCCTGGATCTTCCTCTAGAGTGTCCCCTGGATCTTCCTCTAGAGTGTCCCCTGGATCTTCCTCTAGACCGTCCCCTGGATCTTCCTCTGGAGTGCCCCCTGGATCTTCCTCTAGACCGTCCCCTGGATCTTTCTCGTCTTCGTCCTCTTTCCCCGCAGTGATCCACATATTTCCCTCTAGAAATATTTTCTCCTGTCCGGTCTACAGATTTACCTTTTGATGCTCCTCGAGACCTTCCCCGAGAGTGGCCACGAGACCGGCCTCTAGAGTGGCCACGGGATCGTCCCCTGGAGCGGCCGCGAGACTTTCCTCTGGAGCGGCCGCGAGACCTTCCTCTGGAGCGACCGCGAGACCTTCCCCTGGAACGGCCGCGAGACCTTCCCCTGGAGCGTCCCCTAGACCTACCTCGTGATCGATCGCGACTTCTCGATCGATCTCTAGAGCGGTCTCTGCAGCGAGAACACCTCGTATCAGCTTGTACTTCGGTACTTACTTCTTGAGTCTTAGAACTTCCTTTGCCGTAGGTCCGAACCCCAACGACGACTGCTTCCATTCTTAAGGCGGCACCGATTTCTGTAACAGACTAAGTAGAACTGTTTGCTTTGTTAATGACTGGTTGTTGTAGTAGCGCTTAGGTATCTTACATGTGACGAGTCTCCTGAATTAATGATAACAGGCCCGCAAGTATCCCGCTTATATTCATCTTTGTTATCTAATATGGTGTAATTTTATTGCACAATCATTTCATAAATTGTGCAATTATTATGTAATTATTGCGCATATTGCATCAGTATCGCAATAAAAACACTTCAGGAAAATTCCGCTGTACTTACCCACTTCTGCTTATTTGTGTCAAGTTAATTTAAATATCAATTGTAGCTTGCCAATAATGCCAATCGGCCGGCTGCTCGACTTTCCAATAGTGAAACAATATGGAAAATTTAGGTTTCGAGCTATGTTTTATTTTAGCCATTCATACAGAAATAAGAGAGAATACCGATTTATGTGTTGTCAGCTCAAGCAGAAAAGTTTGAGAATTAAAGTGTTTTTATGACGCTGCCATGCCACGATGAGTGCTCAGATCCACGATCCAACTGTTCAGAGGGGTGAGACAGGGGATGTAGATATAAATATTCCCTAAATTGTTCTCCAATGTGTTGGAGGACGTCTTCAAGACGCTGGACTGGACTGGACAGGGTGTCAACGTGAACGAGTGGGTACATCTTATAACTTCGATTTGCCGATGACATCGTCATAATGACAGAGAGGCTAGAACAGCTAGACCAAATTTAATGCTGCACAGCCTAAATGGAGCCTTTCGGCGGGTTGGCCTCGGCATAAATTTGGACAAGACAAAAGTCATGTACAGTTCGCACATCTTGCCAAGGCCACTCCACATCGAAGGGTCGCTTCTCGAAGTTGTGAAGGATTATATCTACCTAGGGCAAATCTCCAGCTCGGTAGACACAACTTTGAGAAAAAAGCCGACAGGAGGATTCAGTTGGGTTGGGCAGCATTTGGAAAACTGCGTCAAATCTTCACGTCGCCTATCCCGCAGTGTTTGAAGACTAAGGTCTTCAACCGGTGCGTCCTGCCCGTCATGACATACGGACACTGACAGTCGGGCTGGTCCACAAATTCCAGGTCGTTCAGCGTGCTATGGAGCGAGCTATGTTCGGATTATCTTTGAAGGATAAAATCAGGAATGAAATTATCCGGAAAGTGGAATTTTCCAATCCTGGAGTGTATATTGCGCAATACTGACGCAATTTGTGCAATCATTATCAAACTTTTTGTGCCACCCCAGTAACATGGGACAAGACAAAGATTTCGCCCCCGTCCCCAGTTTCTGGAACGATGCTCCTGCATATCCCTCACAGAACACTATTACTCCTAGCGGAGATATCCCTGAAATACTCCGGTACTATCAAATTAGTTAAGGCCTAAGCTTAAGTGAAACCAACTTTGCTCACGGGGCATAGCCTTTGCAAAGTGTGTTTGGTTGACACAACTGGTTCTGCTTATGGTTGAGGACCCACAGTTTTATCAGCATTGACTGATATATTATGGAGGATTTAATGAGAGCGGTGATAGTTTTCCTCTGGAGTACGAGCATTTGTTAGGATGTCTTCCATGAACCCTGGCCTCTTAAGCTTTTCCCTCCCTCTGGCTCAATAGCGTCCGATGGGGTTAAAAGATTTTGATGTTAAGATCATAAAATTTTTTTTAAGTCTCTTCAAGACTGATGTGAACTTTCACCGTGTGTTTGTTTTAGGAGACCGCGTCGCTTCTTTTACGCCAGTTTTGACGCGACGAGGTTTAAGCATGATGACGTTAGTTTGTTGTGGTGCACATTGGCACTTATAGATGTTAACTTAACTACCACTTAACGAAGTGATAGATTCTCGGTTCGTTCGTCCTGACTTAAGCCTACTCTTGCAAGAGACGGATCTCATCATGTAGGTAAATTAAATTTCTGGCGTTAGGTCATGTTTCGTTTAGGATTAGGTAGGAAGGGCCTGGATGATCGAATGATATGAATAAAAGTCTTGATTAGCTTTCGAAGCTATACCAATATTTTTATTCCAGTGTAGCTGTGTAGCGTAGCTGATGTAGAGGTTATATATGTAACCTTGTCATATGTAGCACAGGCCGGTCATAATTATTAATTTATTCCTTTCGAACATCCAAGCAAACGTCTAATACTTCAACAGACAGATTCATTATTAAAATTACTACGGTTCTGTCACAGAGTACTTTTTAATAGAGTGAGAGGTCCTGTAAAGTGCTCGTTATAAAATATACCTCAGTAAATCTTATCCATCTTTTATTGAGAGGAAAGCTCCCTCTGAGTTTTACCTCACAGTACCTACTTATTCAGTTGATAGTATTGTGTTGCGCAGTAGTCTTTTCCTATCTATAAGATTATGTAACGAGAATTAGTCATACTTAAAAATTGGTTCAAATTAAATTAGCTGGTGAAACTCCACAGGATGGAGCTATCCATTGTCCGTGTGTGTTGCTTGCTATGTTACTGGTTCTGTTCAAGTAGATTTTAGGCTTCCGTAATCAAGTGAAACTGTTCTACCACAGAAACCAGAATCAAAATTGGGATTTGGTATTCAACCAATTATTCAGAGCATTAGGGAGGCCTAAAAAATTGACTGTGGACCAAGGAGATTTAATAATAATTTAATGTCTTTGCTGTGGACCTAAATATGGTCACACAAAGATTAATGTAGCCAATAAATATTACAGATTGGAAATATCTGAATAGGTACCTACTATTAAAAAAAAAATCATTTAATTTAATGTGAATCATTCTTTATTGCTTCTTAAAAATAAACTATTACTAACACATTTTATTGTTGATGACAAGTCAAGGTCCGAGGCAATTAATTGATCAAAGAAAAGATAGGCTAACATTTTAACAGATTTTATACTTACAGCATTGCATCTTGTGTCAAAAATAACATGTCTGCAGAATAATAATAAAATACGAAGTTGATTGAAATATGTACTTTAGAATTAAATTGCGGTATTTGGAAAATTATAAATGAATAATCCAGTATTAGAAACAAAAAAAACAGTTTATCAGTTACTAGATTAACTATAGAATGTTTGAGGTGCACATAACAAACTACGGAGAGTTGGAAATGTCCATGTTATCAGGAGAATTCTTTTCGTCACATACATCAGAAATCTTATTTTCTAGAACAGAAATGTCCTTTTCTTCTATAGCAGAAAGATTAGGAGTGTGATCTCGCGACTTTCTGTCGTGAGGCGTTTTAGAGCCCCTATGCGAGCGACTCTTAGAATGACGACTGTCCGACCGGGAACGCTTGCGATCTCTGGATCGAGACCGCTTTTTGTCCTTCGATCTAGATCGTTTTCTATCCCGAGATCTAGTTCTTTTTCGGTCTCTTGAGCGAGAACGTTTGCGGTCTCGCGACCTAGACCTCTTCCGTTCCCTAGATCGAGATCTCTTTCCTCTAGAGCGCGACCTCCGGCGGGACCGCGAGCGTTTCCTGCGAGACCGTGAACGAGATCTGCGCCGAGACCGGGAGCGGTCGCGCTTTCTATCACGAGATCTGGTCCGCTCTCGTTTTTTTGACGGAGACCTCTCTTTTTCTTTTTCGACATCCTTTTCTGGTTTGTCGTCTGCTGGCGTGGACGCCTTGGACTTTACGTCAGAAGAGTTGCCATTGGTTTCGACGACGACTGGTTCTGGTTTCATTTCTTCTTTCTCCTCTTTTTCTACTTCTTTGGGAGGAGACTTAGATTTTTCCTTTTTCTCTTTTTCAGTGGATTCCTTCTTTTCTTTCCGTTCCTTGTCTTTGTCTTTATCCTTGTCCTTGTCTTTGTCACGCGAGCGGTCGCGCTTGGAGCGAGAGCTGCGGTGGCGGGACCGCGAGCGAGACCTCCGGGAGCTGCGATGGCGAGAACGAGATCTGTAGTAATAAAATATTCAATTATTAATAATGACAAAAAAAAAATTTGACACACTTTTAAAAACTTTAGCCTGGTGGAGCAACAATCTTTTCAGGGTGGCTGGTAGCGGCTGAAAGTGACCGAAGATCGAGTTAAATGGCATGCAACTGGAGAGGTCTATGTCCAGCACAACACATTTTTCTTCATTCTATGTATAGGGATGCTGATAATAATAATATCTTTACACAGATAGTATAGATAAAAACGAAAAACACGACGAAGATATTATTGGCAATGTCTTTAGTAGATTTAGAAAAAATAGAAATATTATTATTATTTATATTTAAGATAATAACATCACAGCTAAAAAGCCAGTCTCAGGAACACAAAAACCGCGTAATGTCGTAGTACTAATAGTGTAAAACCAAGTTTGTAACTTCAAAGACCTGAGCTAACTGCGTGGTGCTCGAAAAACCTCGAAACTTTTGGACTTCCTTCAGTTCTTGACTAAAAGGTGCATCCTACGTAAAATGGGGTGGCTCTATACATTTTTGAAGTATACAAAATTTGGTACAATTTGATTTTGCGCAGCCGTCCAATCATCAGCATCTCAAGTTGCGATCTAAGATGCTCTTAATGACTGGCCTTTAACAAGAGATTTGCAAGATCGTAAATGTAATTATAATCGGCAACTCGCCCGGCCGTGCCTACGGACGATTTGGAAAAATAGATCCAATCTAGGTTTGGCGCTACGCTTATTATTATTCGCTAATAGTGTCTCACTGCTGGACAAAGGCCTCATTCTCTTTCCACTTATTGCTGATTATCTAAATTTTAACATAATAATTAAATTAATAAATTCCTGATTCCCACCAACCAGGCAGTTTCAGCCGTTTCAACAGACTCAGAAAGTGAATTACCATCGAATCGGTTAAAACTGACCTGGTCGAGCGGTGCTTGTGACGTGACCTTGAGCGACGGGAGCGGTGTCGGGAGCGAGACCGGGAGCGCTTGGAACGGTGGCGCGACCGGGAGCGGCGTGAGCGTGACCGAGACCGCCTTCGCGACCGGGAGCGAGACCGTGTCCTGAAAACAATGGTAGTTTAAGTTTAGATGAAGGAATCAAACCCTTGTTTCTCTGAGCTAAGCCAGTAAAACTCTAAAATGCTCAATGCATATTAGAGTTTTCAAGTCATATTTTACAATCTATCTTTCATATATATATTTTTGTAACTGTTTAAGGACAGGTATTTCCGTATCTACTTAAAAATATCCAACCATAATGATAGGAAATGTAGCTGCAACTTGCAAATGCTTAAAATTTGTTTTGTAATGGTTCCTAACCAAACTAAAAAAATCTGTAGTTTTTATTAGTATAACTTGAAATTTTTTGAACAAATATTACCATTATAATTATGTAACATGATTTCATTAAAACATGTTCGCTCAGAATGTTATGTTACCATCTGATCATTCGCCATCTAAGTAGATTAAATAAGATTACATCTATGTATATGCAAAAAGCTAGCCAAATCTAACCTCCTTTTATCCTTAGACAGAAGCCCTATGACAGGGTCGATAGCAGCTGAGATCAAGTTCTGTGCTTCCTTCACTCGACACATGGCTTCTTCAATCTCTCGTTGAGCCGCCTCATTGCTCTTCGTCTGTGGCTTGCAAATAGCTTGCGTTGCATGGTGCACCTGTAATATTGTGAAATTATTATGAAAGTTTTCAAATTCACATATTATAAACAAATCATATAATTTTCATTTGTGATTCATTTGCCAAAAATGTAAACAAATATGAGTTTATGGAAGAAGTAAGTAAGTAATGGAAGACGAAGTAAGTAAGTAAAGTTTAAATTCTTCACAATAAAGGTCGAGTTTACACTACAACTTCCAGTATTTTTATAACTTTTTTCAATATGCTGCTAGTCACTCTGAAATCAACTTAATCACCATTAAAATAAAGTTGATATTTGTTTAACTTGAAATAATATTAATTTTATTTGAAACATAAGTTTGAATAGACTAGGCTCTTTTTAGTAATAATTTGTACTTAAGTATGGTAGACCTAATGCCTGCCATGTGTCTATGGCTTCACTCTCGATCAATCAATTATTCAATAGAAAACTATTGAAGAAGGTACAAGATATAATTGAAAGAGCAGTTGTGTTGTTTATTGACGGGCAAAATGTAGGTTGTGGGTCTTGAACCCAAGCAGGCCCTTTTCTTTGTGTAATTTATTTTATCACCACTGCTCCCAAAACAGTGAAGGAAAACATTGTGCAAAGACATCCACCAACCCGCATTGGGCCCGCACAATGGATTATGGCCCACTCCCTCTCACAGAGAGAACATTCTGTGTCCCAGCAGTGGAAACATTATAGGCTGATTATTCTATAGGTTATTTTATAATAATACTTAGTACTTTAATTAGGATGCTTATCTGGTAGACCTAATGCCTGCCGTATGTGTCTTCATTCTCACTAAATCAATTTTCAACAGAAAACCATTGAAAAAAGGTAAAAAATATAAATGAAAAATAAACCATTATTGGGTGTTGTTAAAGTGAAATAGATACTAAAAACACATCTGATCAGTAATTCTAGACTAGATAGATAACTAATAACTACTTAAAATTCACATCTCACCTTGATGGCCTGGCCTTCAACTAGACTGCCGTTCAACTGCAGTGCTTTTATGATAGTTTCCTGCTCTGTCATCTCAATCAGTGCATACCTCTGCTTGTCTATGTCCCGGTCACAAAATCTCATGTATTTCACTTCTCCAGCTTGACAAAAGTGATCTATTAACTGCTGGGATGTTAAATTGTCCACATCACCAACTAGGACTGTCCTTCTTATTTCCTCTATCTTTCTGGAGTCGTAGGCAGCCGGTAGCGGCGGATATGGTGGCAACCCTAACGCAATCATCTTAGGGTCGTGACTTTGGATTACCTGGTTGGGAGGTACGCCATCCAGGGCGTTGATAATATGCGCCGGTAGACGCGGCTCTACCGTGCTCAATCCCGGTACTAAGGTCCCGTTGCTAGACATTTCTAAAGCTTTGTGCTCATCCGGGATCTCTCCTGACTGCATAGGAATCACTATAAGTGCCCGATCAATGAACACAGTGTTGGTCATATGCTGGGCGACGTTTACAGTTGCTGAATCGTAATATTTTACATAACATATTCGAGACTGCACTGGGCAGGACACGTCTCTGATAGTTGGATACAATCTGATGTCGTCAATCTTTCCCAAATACCCGAAAAGTGTTTGCATCTGATCTTTGGTGGCCTGGGGTGCGATGTTGGTGACTTGAATCACCCTCGTGCTGCCCGAAACCATTTTCGACGATTTGCACATTAAAGTTACAAATGACGAACACTTACAACTTAATTATGAGGTTTAGCTGTATCTAGACCATTTTGATTCTACATCTTGTGTAATTTACATGAAAGAACTTTCGTGAAATATTTTTCGCAAACCACCGCACGCTTTCTTTCCACAGATAAAACAGAAAGAGAAACGTCAGCGGTCAGAACCGGGTTGCCAATACCAATTTATCAAACTCGAACTCTTCAATAACCTAAGTCAAATTCACCTTTGGGGAGAAAAATTTGCTGATTCCCAACAAAACCCCTTCTAAAATGATTCTAAGAAACTAAATAAGTTTCAACTATTTAAATAATATATGGGGTTTATCTTTCATATCGGACACTTTTTACCATATATTTTTTGCAAGCATTTTGCTCGATGTTTTAAACTTGACACTGCCGCCCAGTTTTCTCTTCTCTAATCTCTTGTTGCCAACATTATCAATATTTAGTCGATTACGGTTTTTAATTTTGAAATTTTTAAGTACAAAAGTATCATTCCTCCGATGCGTTTGAAAACGGCAGTATCAGCAATAAGGACATCACATTTATGTATGGATTTTTATTTATTTGTTAAAAACATGCAGAACATTACAGACCCAGATGCAAGTTATATTGCACAGTTTAATAGCTCATAAAATTTTAATCACTAATTACCCATGAAACTATAAAAGTATGAAATAAAGATAATTTTATCGAGGACATGTCAAAATCCCCGTTTAAGGTGAAAGTGCCAGGGTAGCCCGCAAAATTCAATTTTTTTCAAGTTTTTTGCAATTTGCTGGTCGGTACTAAGTTTCACGTTGATTAAAATATGATTCGCGGCCGTAACAAATATGTATTTACAGAATTATAATCATTAAAGTCATCAACACAACTCTCTAAGACCAAGTAATCCTACCGAATGACTATTTCATGAAATCTTGACATTTTAGGATTACACTAACATATCAAGTTGTATTACTAATTGTAATGATTATAATTCTGTAAATAAATATTTGTTACGGCCGCGAATCATATTATAATCAACGTACAACTTAATACTGACCAGCAACTTGCCAAAAACGTAAGAAAATTTGAATTTCGCGGGCTACCTTAGCGCTTCCCCCTTAATGCCAATCCCCAACATTGAGATATTTAGTCATTGATCCCCAATAAACTTCAGGGAGTTTGCCACAAATTGGCAACGCTGCTATCACAGGCTGCTATATTAAGACATTTATTTCAGACATAGTCCATATTTGTTAGTAACAAAACAATGTAAACTTTTAAAATACACAAGTTGAGTGAGACACGTCGAAACCTATAGAGTAAAAAACTTAAAAACTTTTTTTTTAAAACAAAACTGAAATGACTAAGGCACTGACCTTTTTTTGTACAGGTCAGTGACTAAGTTATAAATTTTTTTTTTAGAAATAATTAATTTAATTGAATTGCTATTTTTATTACAATTTAGCAATACCCGGATATCGCAGAAAAGTGTTTTTTTTTCACTTTAGTAGTGAGATCAATATTTTATGAACGAGTAAGTATTCAAAAAAAAAAAACTGAACTATATTGACTCTGTGTTTAATTCAAACCAACCAACAACACTTGGCGCCGGCGGCAAATACGATTTTGGCTAACAAGAACAACTTCATCACTCCTCAAAAATGTTCAGTGACAATGATACGCTTGAGTCATTAAAGTTAAGACTAAAATCTGGTAAGTTCATATAACATTCTGGTAACATACATAATTTATTATAGTGTAAGAATTCAGGATGCCTCTGGTACATACATCTCTGCTGGTACCTATGTTTGCGGAGGCTCGCGATGGTTTTCATGCGACCTCGTTATGCGATCATGCGTAAAGGCGTGTACAAATGAGTGTAATGTAACGCTAATTCCGCGTAATAGAGACGGGACTACGAGCAAGAGCTTTAAGGCCTATTCAAACCTAAGCGGTATTCGCTGCCGCTGTGGGTAGAGGTATATACTGCGCGGGTTTCGCTCAGGTAAAGTATAAAGTTCCGCGGATAGAGTGGAATAGTTGGTGCCATAGTACCGAATAGGTATTGTTTCCCTTGTTGGGCGAAACAGATTCCGCCAGTGAACGCGGCGCGGGTGCTCGAACTCGGTATTCTACCCACAAGGATAGCGAAATCCGCTTGTGAGAACAGTAGGTAATATTACCGCATACCCACTCGGTTTTCTCTACCGCAGACGGTAGCGAATACCGCTTAGGTCTGAATAGGCCTTTTTACACGTAACTGAAACTGACGTTACGCTCGCGCTGATTGAACACAAAGGTTCTCGCAGTCGAACACAATCAGGTGAATTCCCGCGCTATATCTTCGTTTTCGCTTAGCGTTCGTTCTATATTTTTTTTCTTTTGGCTCGGCTCTTTAAGCTCCTAGCGTAATGTTAAGTAGCCTACAGCCTTCCTCAAGAATTGAGCTATCAAAAGCAAAAATAATTAAGTACTTATTTAAATCCGACTAGTTCCAGAGATTAGCGCGTTCAAGCAAACAAACTCTGCAGCTTTAATTAGCATAGACTACACAGTAATACTTCGATAGCAGAGTTCGTGGCAACGGCAACGGTGTCCTTTATTTAGAACTTGCGATTATTTATTACAGTGACCAAGCAGAAGTTATCAAAAGAAAGAGAGGTATTAAAGCTTCGCAACAAAGAACGATCGCTTGCTGACGAACTCAATACGACCAAAGCCGAAGTAGGTCACTTAACAGAACAATTGGAGGTAATTACTTCACTAAGGGCTGATTTTTCCAACGCCAGATAATTTTATCCCAGGAATAGTTTTGAACTTTTGACGGTTCTTCCAAACAAATTCTGTCAGACGTCAATTTTATTCTACAAATAAAAATATCTGTCAATTGAAAAATCAGCACATAATCGGCAGTACCTACCTAGACCTAAAAGGCTAAACTCGATTTTTAATCGAGAGCTAGTCTGAAGGTAGGTATTTATTTAATCTTGGGTATCGAAGCAGAGATATATCTCCGGGTGTCGTGGAGCCCTTTGCTAGTGCGTTTTAACGCGCGTTATAAAAGCGCTCGAATAAAACTATTATTATGGTGCCGATAAAAAAACGCTCTCGTGCTGTGCAAACAGATGTAAGTACGCACGGCGACATATCAAGCTATAGACCCTATTAGAGCGAGGCCACACGATGCGTTAATGGTGCGGTACGGCACCGCACCGCAATTATTTCGAGCTATAGGGTGCCACACGGGCGGTGCACCGCAGTTGAACGCTGTTTACCTCGGTGAGGCGCGGCAACGTCAATGACTCAGTGTGTAGGGTCACTTCAGTCTGTCAACAACTATGGAATAACAATATTATCGATACTCATCGTAAGAAAGATAAATATTAATTTTAATAAATTGTAGCCCACAACATGAATAAACACGTTCGATACAATACTGCGGTGGCGGCACGATGCACTCCGGCGCCGCAGCGCATCTCCCCTCCCCGCCTCGTCTCGCAGGTCACAAGTGCGGCGCGCCTACGCCACGGTGCGACGTGCGACGCCGCACGGCGGCCCAACGCATCGTGTAACATAGCATAGTGATTTGTATGTAGGATGACGTTGCCGCGTTGCGGCACCGCTCCGGCGCCACACCGCACCGTTAACGCATCGTGTGGCCTCACTCTCACTAAAGGCCTACGCAGACCGGGACGGCATGGCAAGGGATTTTAATTTTTACTAAGTAATGGACATTCAACCGTACTGTTACAGAAATACGACATAAATTGATATGCTTTAAAATGATGCCGTGGCATTGAAAGGGATTTTATCGCACGGCATTAAAAGACGCGCCACAGGCTCCCGTGGCGGGATGCCGCTGCCGTGGCATACTGCGGTAGGCAACGGCATGCCACGGACTCCGGCGCTCGTAGTGATATATATACTGCGGGGTGCGACATGCCGTGGCAAAGTGCTGGAATGCCGCGGTATCTAAGCGGCCAGTGTGCGCTGACTCACGGCAAAATCCCTTGCCATGCCCGTCCCGGTCTGCGTAGGCCTTAAGACTCCACTGTCAGTCTGTCTGTCCGACTGTCACCAAGCTGTATCTCATGAACCGTGATAGCTAGACAGTTGAAATTTTCACAGAATGTGTATTTCTGTTGCCGCTATAACAACAAATAATACGCGGGCTGCCTTTTAAGTTGTGTCGTTTGAAATAAGTATAGACAATCTAATAGATTATTACCATTTATTGTTTTTCAAAGAATTCTCCGCGATATTTAATACACTTTTGCATGCGTTCGAACCAGTTTTTAAAACGTTTATTCCACTCCGAAGTGGGGGTAGTCAAAATGGCGGATTTGTATGCGTCAACAGCTTCTTCGAGTGAGCTGAAACGTTGACCACGAAGACTGCTTAATTTTGGGGAACGTAAAAAAATCTTTAGGGCTCAAGTCAGGGCTGTTAGGCGGGTGATCTAAAATTTCGACATTTTGGGTGCTCAAAAACATCTTTGTATCGCGGGCGGTGTGCGAACTTGCATTGATTGTCATGGTGCAGTATCATACGACGTCTTGAGTTGTTTTTTCGAAACTCTGTGATGACTTGTGGCAAACAAACAGTGGATTACCAGTCAGCATTAACCGTCTTGCGATCTTCTAGTACAATAGTGGCTACGTGATGTGACCAAAAAAATGTTTGCCTCGTTTGTGGCAAAGGGTGGTGCCCTTTGCCACAAACGAGGCAACCATTTTTTTGAAGTGCTCCGACTTTGTTCGGTTTTGGCTCATCTTGGAAGACCCAGACAGTTGACTGCTGCTTGAAATCTGGATCGTAAGCATATAATATCCAAGACTCGTCACCACTAATCATATCATAAACGTGTTTTGACTCTCCTCGGTTGAATCGCTGCAGAGTTTTGCGACACCATAAAACGGGGGTTGCTTTTTGGTCATCGCTAAGCAAACGAGAGATCAACTTTCTTACACCGAGTTCTTCGTGCAGGATTTTTTGGATAGAAGTCTCTGAAATGCCCACGGCTGCCTCTATTTCACGGTATGTCACATGACGATCTTCGACGATTAGCTGCAGCACGCCGTCGATATTCTCTTGCGTCATGGCGGTTTTTGAACGACCTTCACGTGGCTTGTCACTGAAGCTAGAGTGCCCACGTTTATAAATACCAGCGTACTACAGTCCTAAGACATGGTGCTGCATCAATAAACACAGAAGTGATCTCCTCAAAGCACTGAAGTCGCGTTAATCCCCTTTGAAAGTTGTAGAAAATTATCGCACGCATATTTTCCTTTGATATTTCCATTTTTACAGCCGACTTGTCACCAAAGAGTATAATACTTGTCACCTTTGAATCACTGACCTGTATTATACAAGTAGCCTTTGAATACACGCTACAATAAAACTAGGTATTCGACCGATCAAAAATCATTCTTTTGTTTTCGAATTCTGAATTCAAAAAGATGAAAAACGCCATATGTTTTTTTTTTCTAAATAATTGCGGGAGGTTTGCAAACGACACGACTTAAAAGGCAGCCCTCGGTAAAAACAAAACAAAATAAATATTTAAACCACCCCAACAATAAACTATAGGTACTACAGTGTATAACTATATTGTTAAATATTTACATCTCCTTTCGCAGGTCTTCTGGAAGAAATTTCTTAAGAAATAAGCAGTACCTTTGTACTCAAATTATAATTATGTCATATCCCTATGTATTTTACTGTGTGTACATAAATAATAAAATAAATAAATAAATATTGTATGGTGATACGGAACCCTCTAACAAATATAATTTGACCCTGTATATGGACTGGCTAGATTGATTAATATTTCGTTGCATAATATCCAGCTCCTGAAGAATCAAATAACCCAGAGTAAGCACCAGATTTCAATGATCGATATATGCATGGTATCTGAAGATTTGAAGATAGAAACGCACATTGATATTCTAAATGACCACCTAGGAGGATTTCAACAACTGTTCGACAGAGGTTTGTGATATTTCACAGTAGATACCTGTATAGGCATTATCTACCGTCTAGCATTTAAAAAATGGTATTTTTAATAAATTTTCTGCTAAAGATATTTTCAGTATTTGCCGCAGTCGGTTCTTGAATGGGGGTCCCGGCCACCCGGCTGTCATCGTTACAGGTAGTTGAAGCTCAAAAAGTCTAATAACCAGTCTTACGAAAGGGGTATCGTTTTACCCCAGTAACTGGATTGTGAAGGTTAGATAGACAGTCGCTCCATGTTAAAACACTGGTACCTATTCACTTCAGCTGCATCCGGTTAGACTGGAAACCAATCCCAACATAATTGGGTCAAGGCTAGGCAGAGTGATTGATATCTCCAGTAAAAACCTGACCTCATATTGTAGGGAAAGCTTATACAAAATGTGAGGTCAACTAATACTGGAAATTTAATAAATAGCTTAATGTGTCGTCGTGTGTACTTTAATCACAGATCAAAGAGAAATAGAGCAGCGTTTAAAGGAACAAAGAGACAAGGAAGCTAAAATACAAGAAGATTTGCGTCAGAAAGAGAAGCAGATAGTTGAAGAAAACCAACGGCAGATGAGAGAAGCAGCTGCCATTGATGAAGAATGCGAAGTTATTGAACGAGAGTGCGCTGTGCTAAAAGTAAGTGCCTAAGGGCGCCCGATTTAGATTTTGCTCCATCCTAAAATACTGGCCTCGAGCGAGCCGGCGGCATCCTGACCTATGTCACCGAATAAACAGTCGAGTATAACAATTTCATATTCATGAAGGGAATACATGGGAAATTCGCTCTAAAAACCTGTAAATACATAACGGATGTAAAGGACATTTAACGAAGCCGAGAGTCAAAAGTTGCTGGTACAGACGCCAGCACATTAAGCTACCCCAAACTGTCAAATTTTCCCTATCAACCTTGAACCCTAGAGCTTTAGCGATAAAGTTGAAAATCTATTAAAGAAATTTGACAGATTGTAGTAGCTTGATGTGCTGGGGTCTGTAGGTACATATTATAGGAACACGCGGGACACGCCACTTTTCCTGACGGGGCTGTTAGGCTGGACTCACATTCTGAATTCAGAGTCGGAATTCATTATTTGAATTCCGGCAAGCTGTCTCACACATATCTTAAAAATTCAGATAAATCACTATAGACTCGTTTTTCTCGGCTCAGGCAAACGTCTTGGTTATGGAAGAGGAATTAATAAAAACCACGCTATATCTTTCTTTCCCTGTCGTGATAATCCTCAATAAAAGTGTCCCTTAAACAAAGGGCGGCTTTCGATGCCCATATATAAAATTTTCCGTGTCAGACATCACGCCAGATCACAACAGTCGCAACACGTGTCTAACCGTTACCGCTGGCAGTGTCATCTGAAACAATTCATAATCTGATGCTGGTGTGTGTGTGTTCGCGTGTTCAAATGTATAAAAAAACGCGCGTTATGAAATCATAATCTTGAATATTCCGATCCGGAATTCGGAACGCTCGTCAGTGTCATTCTTACAGATGGATTTGAGAAAAATCATAATCTGAAAAAAAAACAGAATGTGTGTAGAGCATAATTAAATTGTAGGTATGTAACTCCGGGCTTTCTTAATTAATAATATGAATTCCGACTCTGAATTTAAAGAGGAATTCAGAATGTGTGAGTCCAGCCTTAGAAGTGAAGGCGAAATTTCCTTATAGACGACGAAGGCCCAGAACTACGGCTACATTTTGTCTAAAACGTCGCTACTTAATTGTTTCTCCGACTTTACAATTTTACGCTGCAAAATCAGCAGAAGGCCGGACGGGGGCGTTTAACACTGCTACTGCGTCTCCGTTACACCAAAGTTATGACACCAAACTTTGGTGTATCAAAATAAATGTGACCATTTGATAAGGGCCTAGCTTAGGGGCCGCCTCCACGAGCGAGAGAATCGCGGCGATTGTCTCGCCGTGCCATCAAATTTTCGCGGCGATGATATCGCCGTGTGGAGACACGTTCTAAGAGAGTTTATTGAAATACGTGGCACGACGATAATATCGCCGCGATTCTCTCGCTCGTGCTTAGCTAGACTAGCTTGACTATTGCCATTGCGTACCTACCTGTCCTATACGTACTTATAACGTACACGTATTTCCATACATTTTATGGATTTGGACGTGGACGTCCACGGTCCACGATAATAATTATAGTTAGATACCTAAGAAATTATAAAAGCGCACGTTTTCAGAAAAGAAACAACGCGATAATGTTGAAGTTGAGAAAAAGATTGCTCGAGGCTGAAAACACAAGACGCGAAGTCATGAAGCAAAACGCTCCGCAGATAACAGCAACAATGAAAATGTGACTAATTAAATTATACGTATCCTTTTATTAATTAAATAAAACAAATGCGAAATTATATAATTACTTTATTTTAATATACCATGATTAAAAGTTTAGATTGCACCAAATAAGTAATTTCCTCTAAAGTTGCAATTTGCAGTTGCAAGATTACAGAGGTACCTACCTATTTTTTTATACGCTGTGGCGGACAACGTCGCGCAACCTGAGGGGCAATTCTCGTAATTTTAAAAACGTTCACAGTCTGATCTCAGTCTCAATCTGTCAAAAATACCTCATATTTCCCTACATTTTGACAAGATTTTGACAGTTGTTTGTCGCCGAGCTGAGACTGCGACTAGATTTTGAACGTTTTAAATTACGAGAATTGGCCTTCTGTTATCATGGATTCAGTAGGTACATGATTCTGAATTGAACCCTCCAGCGTTGACATTTCAATTGATTATAAAAAAAAAATTGCTGTTCCATATATTTTGACCGCGTATGTATTGCACTTTTCTATGAAACAGCTGATTTCATTGTTTCAATTTGCGCGTCCCTGCCACCGTGATATACCACATAACAGAAATAAAGTGTTTTTTTCTGTTCTATGGTGTATACTTAGAGCACCCACCTAGAGGTACCTACCTTCCTACTTAGTCAGCCGCGGGGAAACTTAGGTTGAAAAACTATATGCCGCTCGCTCGCAACTTTAGACGAAACTATACTCCGACTTTTAATAAGCTGCAGTAAAATGACACTTCTTAATAACTCATTTTGGACTGTGTTTAGAGATTGCATGTAAAATAAGTTTCGTTTGTTATACTATTCTGTACTAGAAAAACAAGATTTGGTTGATGGCCACGAAAAAACGCGCGAAAGGACGCCAATTTCAGTCATCTAAGTAACACGTAAGCTGTCATTTTACTGCAGCTAATTATAAGTCCGACTATAGTTGATTTTAACTATACCTAATAACAAACATAACAATGGGCAAAGCATTTAGTTAGATACATAACATAGGTATGTCTGTATTGCTACCAGAAGGGCAATTGCGTACCAAACACACTATCAGTAGCAATGGGTTTCATTTTGACAGTTCAACAACATTCATTGCTTTATTTACGTTCTTGTGAACCTCTACCATAAACCTTGTTTTGTATTATAGTTTTACTTAGACGGAAAAAAAATCGAATGTTAATCCTCATAGCGACATCGTTTCTTTTGAGTCGTGTATTAAATGACCTCCTTCACGATGAAATGCCATTTCTATTATAATCTCAATTTGCATTCAGTCCTGAAGGACGACGCGCCGGTGGGTTTCTGACAAAGGCTTCGAATAACACAAAGCGTGCTTAGCAAACAGAACCGATAGCAACTCAGCAAAAGAAAGCCCGATAAACTTTGCGCCGACACGAAAGAAGAAAACGTTGAAAACCATAGCCGTTAATTGTCGAGCTGAAGCAGTAAGGCCACGCTTCGTTTAACCCAATGAGCCGAGGGTTTATCAGACGGCAGATAAAACGCTAATACGAAATTAGATGAATGACCTGTTGTAGCTAATACTCCTTTCCTCTCCAATGTCTTGTACAGGGGACATTTGTATCTTGAACCCTCTTGGAATTCTTGTTTCATTTTGGGATACAACCATACAACTGGCATATTATCATTTAATAATTTTGGGAATTGTTCGCCTATTGCATGGGTCTGCCGATCCCAACGCCCACCATCCATAAATAGACCCAGCACATACACTCCTGAAGCTGGCGGTTTAGTTTCATAATCAACATCATGTACTTCGAAGTCAAATATTAACATATCTATAGGAATTTTCTTAGATCTAGCGTAGTTTTGGACAGATCCTGTGAGGAACGCCTGAGTGAAAAAGAACCCTGACAGCCAAAATGTCGGTGGTTTCCCATTCTTATACCAGTCATCCAGCATAGCCAAACGTTCTATGAAATCTGTTACATAACTAGGAAGTGGCTTCAAACTTGGGTAGGAAACTTTACGCCAGTTGTCGGGAATTCTTCCAAGCAGCATCGCAACAGACTGTAATTCTAATGATGCGGACATCACAATAAGACCTTTGACTGCTTTTTGCATATCTAGTAAAGAACTCCTTATCTCGCCTAACAATTTGTTAAAACGTTCCATCTCTTGAATTAAAACTGTATTCATAGATTCATTATAATCAACAGGATACAATTTTTGGGCAGTTTCCAAGTCGAACTTAAGTGGTAGCTTAGAAATAATTTCTTCGGCCATTTGAATAATAATAGCTTCTGTATTTCCACCCTCTCCGCCGCTGCCGCCACCTTCAACTAGAACCAAAGCTGCCGTTAATTCCATGGAAGTAGTGTAATCACGAGTTATTCCTGCATTCATATGCAGTCCGAAAACTTCAGGTGGGGGATTTACGGGAACAGTTTCAATATGCTTTAGGTAATCTTGATATTCACATCTCCGCGGCAACCCATATTGTGGGCCAATGTCACAAAACGTGTAATTTGGGTCATTTACGACGCCAGCATTAACAAAGTTATCCAATATTGTAACTATTAAACGACGATCCCAATCATCAGTCACTCTGCCACCGTAATTGCATTCTCCAGTCAAATACTTAATAGCTACAAATTGAATTTCTTCATATTGATTTAAAAACATTTGCAACTGCATAACTGATATTTGAAAGTCAGAGTCATTGAAGCCGTATTGAATATTCCATCCTAATGGACCAAACTTTTTTCTTTCTTGCACTACAGCATGGAAAAAACTGATGCCATATAAAAGTTTGCTAAAAGGTTTATCTTTGCCAGGGCATCCTTCGAAAAATTCAGTTTCTTTTACAGGCTCTGAAATATAAGATCGATTTAGATTATGTTGAAGTCCCGTTGGTGGCTCGTTTGTCATTTTAACCGCTACTTGTAAAACAGATTGAGGAAATTGGTTAGATGGATAACTAGTTAGCCATAATCGAAAACTTAAATCTGTGTTCGTTAAATCGAAACCTTCTATAATTTTCTCAAGAGTCGGGAGCCACGAAACTGCTAAGTGACAATTTTGCAAACATACCCAGCCACCTTCAAGTTGGGCTCTTTCGATCATTGCTCGCGCAATTGGGCCTTGTCCCTGTCCTAACGATATGGAGTTGAATCTATGTGAATATCCCATTCGTTCACAATATTTTATCAATGCTCCCATTGGATCCGAGCCGGGAGACAATATAAATACCAAAGGTGCAAGACAGTTTGAATCTCCAAAAGATTTACCTATATCAAATGGCGGGGGCGTTATATATTTCTTGCCCATTTGTTTTTCCACGAAATCTGATATTGCTGTTGTTAATTTGTCAGGTCTCAAAACCCTTACAACCAATAGTTTTTGAAATTGACTCAATTTCGTGTCCCACACTCCAGGCAGTGGTTTATTATGTGGTTCCATATCATCATAAACTTCTTGCCAGCGTTTTATATTCCTTACAAAGTCGTCGTGAAACCCAGTATAACTGGCTAAGTCACTTATTCTACATATTTCGTCCCAGCTTTTATCAGGTAACCATTCAACGGGTTTTTTTAAATGATTTTCAATAGCTATACCTCCAGTTATAAGGAAAATATGTTCATCTATGTTCATGTCACCTGTAGAAAGTAGCATTTTAGAGCACATCACGTAAGAAAACATCAACTTATCTTTATCAAAAAGTGATCTACATACGTTGCTGTATAAATTATAAGTAAAAGTATCTTTTAAAAACTTTAATCTTTTGTCCAAATCTTTAGATTTATTCGCATTCTCGATTGAAATGATGTAAAGATTTATAAACCAGACCAAGGAATATTGATACATAGGATCAACGTTAGGCAATTCCGTGACACAATAATATAATATAGCAGAATGTGAAGCAATCGGTCTATAACCAAGACGGAATTTTTCTATTATAATCTCTGTCTCCACGCTAGCTTCCTGCTTTTTCATAATATCAACAGCTAAAGTTTTTGAAGAGTCCAGAACTTCAACAGCACTTTCATCTTCCAATATATCCCCTTTTGTTTCTTGTAAAGTACGTAAGATATCATCTTCTACTTGTTTTAATGCAGCTCGGTTACCAGCACTTTGAACGATTAGTTTTTCTCTTTTCTCTTGCAAATCTGGTCTTTCTTTTGCAACTACTATGCCTAACAACTGATCTTCTAATCCATCTTTAGTAAGCGCAAAGTTTATTAACGTTACTTTGTTAAAAACTTCGGGTAAATAATGTGGATTCCTTAATTTTGTCGTCATGTAAAGCCTGAAGTTTGGATGATATTCTATTACATTATCTCCAAGGGCAATATATTCTTTGCCTGCCTGCATATATGTATTTTTTAAAAGAACTGGGTCTAATGGAGCATCTACCTCTTCCATAACACACTCTATGAGGGCAGGTTTCCCGTATTCCAAACAAGTTTCCATAACTTTCATGTAATTACCATCAGTAAATTTAAGTAGTTGCAAATCGTTAGTTTTTTCCATCGTTTTTATCCATTTATTTGCTTGACCTTGAGGATCAATCATTAAAGACCATCTCATTGAATTGTCTTGTATGACACCATTATCGACGGAAAATGAATCTCTGGGTAGTCCGGCTATACACCAATTTTGAATCTTGATATCGGTGCCTAATATATCTTTGAATACGAACTGTTCAGAATGTGGCATTTGTAATTTTATAACTAGGTCACGCCATTGGTCAATCATCCTCGTTCTAATAGGCAACGTATAAGGTGATAAATAAGCCATGATGGCACATGACACAAGAATATCCCCAGCTAAATGATCAAATAACGTCTGCAAATTTTCAGCAGCCTGTGTCCAACGTACTCTTTCGCCACCTAAGCCACCGATTAACTTTTCAGCCCTAGCCAATTTATCAATACACAACTGTACTTCGTCTTCCAATGCTTTCTTTTTAAGATTAGCTTCTTCTAATGCTTCGTTCAATTCTGCCAACCTGGCTTCTAATCTAGCTACTAATGCTTTCTTTTCTTCCAAAATAGCCATTGTTTCTGCGAATTCTCTTTCAGCAGCTTCTAATTTTGCTTTCTTAGGGCCTACGACCTTAGCTACAGCATCGTACATATCCATGGCAATAATCCATTTGCATAAACCTTCAGCAGCTGTCGAAGCTTTTGCAATAATATGAGGCTTAAAGTCTTTATGACAAAGATACTCTTTTCGAATCTTGTGCATAACAGGAATAGGGATATTATCCTTGTCAAAGTTTTTTAAAGACTCCAAGAAGCTCATGTCTCCTAGTATTCTTTTACTAGGGCCCCAATAATCTAACATTTTTTTCCCGGGGTTGTTTGGGTCTGGGATTTTATCAGGTTGGATACCTTTTATCACACACACTGCTGCCATGACTAACTTTACAGTAAATGGGGGATTCTTCATAGATTTTACAATCGTTATGTCAGCTGGTTTTAAAGTATTTAAAGCTGCAATAGCGTCTTCTAAAATTGGTAACGCGAGAGCTAAGTCAGCTTCACAATCTTTTTTAAGTTCTTGTGCAGCCGCCGCTTGAACATTTGCAACTTTTTGATCCTCTCTTACTTGAGCGGCAGCTTTATCGGCGACTGCAGTTTCTACTTCTATTTCTTGCATCATCTTAGCTGATTTGGCAGCCATAACCATAAGTTGAGGTTTCAAAGCGTTTAAATCACGCTGCATTATTGCTACGGCATCTGCTGCTTGCATTAGTTTATCTAAACCATTGGTATATCTAAGTTTGGCTGCTCTTAATTCTCTTTGCCTTCTATTAGTTAACGAGGTAAAAGATTTTATTAAATCCAAATAAGACGCTGACGTAATATAGGTTTTCCTCCCAAGTGTATTGAAGAATTCAACCGATACGATTCGAGCGTCTACATGAAATTTTTTGCAAGCTATTACGGCAGCTGCTTTCACTTTATCGGGCACATTAACTTTAACCATATAATAATGAGCAACCATTTCTAAAGCGTCTTCGGGCCAGCTGTCGTACCAGTCAATAGTACAACAATTAACCAAAGACGGATAAAGTCGTAGCCTTGTTCTGAAAGCATTTCCTATTGGGCTGAAACACAATACAATGTGTAACTTTGCTTTGCAGCGCCCAACGAAGAAAGACAGTATCTGTAAAGGACCTATGTCAAGATTCCTATTACCTCCTTGTGCTGCTAAACGCGTTAGTTCAAGAATTTCTTGCTGTTCGTCTAAGCCATACAGATTAGGTACTTCACCAGAGTTAAGTAAACTATCTAGATTCTGTATAAACACTTCTTCTTTTATTTGACCTTCAGTAAACAAGAAAGTAGTGTCTTTATTCAAGCCACCTGATTCACGAAGGACCAATTTTACGTCGTCGTGCCAATCTTTTACGCTGTAAGCTTTTGTTATCTCTGGCTGAAATACTTGTTGGCCCAATATAGTACTGGCTAAACGCGTAAGAGATTGTCGTCCAGAACCACCAACACCAACAAGTAAAGCATTTCCTGAAGGCATGCATAAAAGCCTACAAATCTTTGATAAATGTTCCAAAGCATAGTCAAATAGTACAATAGTCATTTTTGCTTTGTGCAATGCATTGTATTCAGCTAGCATTGTGAGTCCTACGTTCAGTACAGCTTCCTTTGACGGCATTTCCTCATATCGTCGTTCACCTTCTAGACTGTCTGTGTCTAGGTAAGAACCGAACATCATGGCTTTGATCGTATCGCGAGTTACATCCCCTTTCTCATTTTGATAAACATCTAAGGCGTTTTCAAACGTGTCTTTCATGAATTCTTTGGTGGTTTTTTTAAGACCTTCGAAAAATCGAGAACGATCTTCATCATCGACAAGTCGGTCATAAAATACGCGTAAAATTTCGTGTACCCAAACCTTTACGAATGTTTTTTTATTATCAACAGATTCTTTTCTTAACAATGCACACCCTTGGATAACTCTTGAAAAGTCTCTTAAGTTAAAGGTATAATGCGATTTAGCAGGAGTTGGTCTTAATTGTTCCATAGCATTATCATATACGTCCATTGTAGCAGCAATAATGTTTACTATAACGGGCTGTGTGTCTTGACTAAATCCATTTCTTCTCCAACCCAATTGTAACAATGTAGCAAATATCTTAGTCATACTCTCTTTTGAAAACTCATTAATTGAGTAAATATTATAATGTCTTAGCATTCTTGGGTAAATAAGTTGTCGACTACCACCAACTGGTCCAATAGCCCCATAGAAGAAGGTGTCATGTATGTACAAATTTTCCGTTGTTTTTAGATCATACCAATGTTTCTGATCGAAATATAATCTTAGTAACTCTATTGCTGGTTGAGCACCATATGTTTCTTTGGCGGGCATGTTCATATCATCAATAAATATGATCGCTATTTTTCCTTTTGTTGGACCGTAATTATTTTTTCTTCTCTTGCATAGTTTTGAAATAACTAACTCTTGTGTTTGATTAGCAGAGGTTGTAGTTGTAAAAGTTATGAATCCTGGAGTATAAAGGTCCATAGAAATGCGATTCATCAAATAATTTTGAATTAAGAAGCTTTTCCCGGTACCCGTAGGTCCAATAAAAAGCAGAGGCTGCTTGAACTGAGTATGTAATTCTAACAGAGCATAGTATTTTTCTGTTTCCAACGTTGGAATAACAGTTTGAAGTAAATTAATCTGTTCCTTCACAGCAACTGATTTTACAGCTTCTATCCACGGTTTCCAACAACCTTTGCCTTTAAACATGTAATAATGATCAACAAGCATACCTTCTACGGGAACAGATACATCGATGCGATCTACTGAGGGTGGCAAACCTTTCTCGCCCCTGAAATACTCTCTAACTAAAACATCGTATTTTTCACGGGAATCGGTATCAAGTATGCCGCCAACACCCCAAATTAAACCACTCATCAAAGCAGCGGTAAACCAAGTTCTAGTATACCTTGTGTCTTCTTCACCTTCGATCGCGTTATCCATATACATGACCACAAGTCTGAGCGTGCTTACTACTAAATTGACGTCTCCACCTGTCACTAATTGTTTGCAGTATTTTTTTACGAAATAAATTAATGGATCAAATAGCCAATCGCACATTGTGTAAATGTATTCCTCATTTTCTTCATACCATATAGGATTTAGGGTTTTCAGCCAGGATGTATAGAAAGGTCTGAATCCAAGTGAGACTGATTCCATGTATATCATTCCACATCTAGAGACGGTAGCGGGCGAGGCCTGAGCTAGATCCGCAACCTCAAATATCATGGACATAACACTAGTCATAGCCATCACTTCACCCGACGTTAAACAAAGCTTTTTATTGTCATCTAAAACAGTATTCATATTTTCGATCCAAACTGCATCTACAGGGCCGTCAAAGACAATCCATTTTTTGACAGGAGTATCCTCTGAAGCAAAATCTCTGAACATTGTTGCTACAATACCATCAGTCCACTCATACGAAATTGGATCAAACGCACCGTAAAGCTGACCCATGGTGACTGCTTTAGGGTTTAACACTTTGTACGTGCATGAACATCCATTAGGTTGATTCCTCTCTTCCATCAATGTTAGCGATTCTGATAATATCTTTAATGTCATTGATTTGCCAGAAAAAGGATCACCTACTATCATAAATCCATGCCGCACGATCATCATTTCAAATATCTGTATTACTTTAAGAAGGAAACAATCCATTGGCTGGAGATTATTTCTTTCACATGTAACATGACATGCATCCAAGAAGTTGACATAATCAGGTTTTGGTAGTGTAATCCCGGGGAATAAATCAGATATTATGCCTTCAAATAAAGGTACGTCACAAGACAAGAACTTGGGTAAGTTGACATCTGTTATAGACCGAAGGAGTAGAACGCTCTCACTTTCATTAGGGAAAGCTCTTTTCAAGTTACCCGCAGCCGACAAAACAGTTTTCACAGCTCGCATTCCATAATCGTAGTGATTTTGCGAAGATAACTGTTCGGAACACAATCGATATGTAGTGACGATTTTTACTGATAAACTTCTAGCATCAACAAAGCCAAAAGAATACAAGGAAATTTCACCTATCATTGCATAATCTGGTACCATCATTGCAACTGTTCGAAATAATACCTTAAGATTGTCAGGTAGCTCAGACCGTCCTGCATAACCTGGATTCATAGTAATGCAAACATAACAAGCAGGGTTTAGATTTAATGTTGTGCCTTCAAAATCAAAGAATTCTAAATTTTGTCTAATGGCCTGAACTATGCATAATATTTGTTGAGCAATGACAGAAAGTACCTCAACGTCTATTCTATTAAATTCATCAAAACACGCCCAGGCGCCACAAGAAGCCAACCCTTTAAAAAATTTACCCATTGCTTTGTAATCTAATCCATCAGAACAGTTAAATACAACGCACTGAACGGCTAATGCTTTGGCTAAGTCCTTTGTTGTTTCAGTTTTACCCGTTCCCGCGGGGCCCTCGGGAGCACCATTTAAATGGAGATAGTAAGCTCCTATTAGAGTTCGGTAACATCGATCAGTCAATGGTGTTATCACTAACCGATCGGTATTGCCTAAGTATTCGTATGCATAGTTCACTACAGCATTTATAATTTTCACAGATACCTTCTCCTCTTCCCAGTAATAACGAAGTTGTGCTAGCCACTGAAAATCTGTAACTTCAATAACACCTTTACCTACTAAATCAAATATTACATCTTTGGCGTGCACATCGATTACAATGAGAGCTTTTATTGTAACACTGTTTAGTTTAGTTAAATCAGTACGTCGGATTACGGCAACAGTTTCGTTCAGTTGTCTAGTTAACAAACGATGAAACGCGTCTAATTCGCTTAGTTTATGTGTTTGCAGAGCTTCGTGCACATCAATGGCCCAATAAATTTGAGATATAGCTAGCACTACCATACCTTCCCAAGAAAGCATCCATTCAATACGAGTTATGTTTGGATAGTCGTAATAAGATAATTCGGTCTCTGATTTAACGGCTTTTAACATTTGATCCTCGACTTGAACCAACCACTTTTCCACAGACCCCCTTGCAGCTTGAACACTAATAATTTCAAGCAATTCAATTTGTTCAGTTTCCTGAGATATCATAGCAGATATATTAAATTCTTCATCGAATACTAGTTTATTTATTCCTTCAAAACATTTCTTTAAATGAGGCTGAACTTTAAGAGGATTTTTTGTTTCGGACAGTATTTCCAACATTTCGTCATTCGATAAGAAGAAGAATCTGGGGAAATATAATCTTTTCTTTTCTAGGTAATTGTTAACGCCATCGTTAATTTTCTCCAGTAGTCCTGTTGCAATTTTAAAAGATTCTAACACACCGACGGCACCTGCGAGCTCAAGCGCATGAGGGTCTTTTTCCACGCAAGTCATGTATCTACGGTATGTATTATTTACTTCAACAAACATTACTCCTTCTTCGGGCATTTGAGCAACTATATCTTTAGAAGAGAATATGGGCAATAAATACAACCACTGACTTTGTACTTTTCCCCATTCATCGATGGTTTGGTTAGTCCTCACAATTTTTTCGTACCATGATTTAACTTGACTTTCAAAAGGTTTAACAAATGCAGAACCTCTCATACCAACAGTTTTGACGATATGATCGTCTAAAACACATTGAATATCATCCAGTGCCGTGAGTATATTTATACCGGTGTCTTTATATGGATTCGTTTTAAAACATATGTCTGTCCATTCAGCCATCATTTTGTTAAGATTTGTTACCAAAGCGAGTTCTTTTGTTGCTGCTACACTTATAATTTCGTACTGGTCAATGTCCTCCCAGAGATTGTAGTCAATGATCTTTCGCAACGTAGTACCCGCCGTAGGAGTCAAATCAAAACCAGCAATCGTAGACATTTCATCCCAATGCCTCTGCACTAAGGCTGGATTACACATTATATGGGCCATCTGTACATTAGGCCTCCATTCTTTTAATTCTGCAACAGCTTGAGCGCATAATTTCATTGGAGCCGGAAGGTTGTTGACATCAGGATCATCTACCAGTCCCTGGAAACGTTTTTCCACGCCTTCAGCAATTTGTTGCTTTATCTTATTTCTGTAACCTTTTGATAGCTTTAGGAACTCCTTATAATAAAAATCGTGATCAAATTCTATTTGATTGTGATCCATATATTCAAAAGGTCCATCCATCCAAGTATAATAACTCCGCTTCCATTTATGAGCTAAGAATATAAGACTGTGAAAAGGTTTAACGTAATCTTTCAACTCTTCTAAATCTGGATAGCTCGTATTTGGAAATTTAAATGTTGTTTCTTCGGCATTAATCCAAGTCACGAGTTTATCACAATCGTCTAATCGATGCACAAGTTTTCTCAAGTATTCAAGGTATTCAAGTGTGTGGTTAACATCGTCCATGTTGTCTAACAGCTCTAAATACGGTATCATTTCAAGAACTTCTTTGTTTAGGAATGCAATTGTAGCTTGTAGGCGTTCTTCCATTTCTGCTTTGTGGGATTCGTATGCTGCAGCGTTTCTTTCAAATATGGGCTTAATGTCTTTGAGCCAGTTCACGGTGCGTGTGTTAGATGCTACGTGTTCTTCAGTTAGCGAAGTCATCTCGAGAAGATTGGATATAATATTAATTTGTACCAAAATTCTTTCCTTTAACGCTTCAACTAAAACTGTTTTTGCGTGTAAAATATAAATTCCTTGTTCAATTAATTCTTCCGCATTTTCTGGATCTTTAAGAGCTTTAGCTTTTATATCTTCAAATGCAGCACATATGCTATCATTTTCTTTTAAATGCGCGCAGATAATACCTGCTATTAAGTCATTAACAAATTCCAAAGCTTTCCGTTTCAAACCGTCCACCATTCTGAGTTGACGAACGGTTGCACAATTAAAATATTCATTTTCTAAAATACCTGTTATTTCGGAATCTATTTCTTGGAAATATTTAATCTTATCCCGACACACTTCGAATTTTTCTTCTGCTTGAATAAATTTGAGCAAAGCTTCCTTCGCTGGCGAACCGTATAGCATACTGTAATCTACTCGTAACTTGTCTAAATAAACAAGTAGTGGTTCGAATACTATATCTAATTGTTGTTGTAGTCTTTTATGGCCGTCTTTGTGTAGCCAATCGTTGTAACGCACTGGTAATGCGTCAAAGTTATATGGTATTCTAAGATACTGCTCTATAGGCATAAGTCTCTGCGAAATGTTGTATATTGTGTCTGCGATATTATGAAAAACTTCGTAAACATGTTCCAGTGTTGGATCGTAAATAAAGTCTCCATCAAAATCTAGATCTAAATGCAGAATAAGAACCGTCTCTGGATCTTTAAGCCTGTCTATAATAGCATCAACAGATCTTCGCATAAGCTCTTGAATCTGCATTGCTATCATTTTGGTCGCACATCTCACAAAATCTGGTATTTTCTTATGACGCATTCCTCGGAGACATCTAGGATTTTTGAGCCAGTTAACAAGGATTCCATACCATGTGCTAGACACAAGATAATCAGAGCGTTTGATTTCTTCCAAAACTTTTGAGAGAAAATCATTCAATTTTAAAGCACCTCGTGCCCTATATTTCGCTAAGTCAATGATACATTCGGGAAACATTCTTTCGGAAGACTCTAGTACTAGCCTTATAAAAGGATGTAATATAAGGGCACCATCAACTAGTTTTTTACGAAAAGTAAGCATTTTCTCAAAATTTTCTGTAACGCCATTATATTTAAAGTAAGGTTCTTGATACCTTATCCTGGAAACTCCGGGTTCATCTCTGATGATGGTCTTAACCGCGAGGCCGTGGAGATTTTTGTTCCATTCGAGTTTGCTCTCATTGATCAGTTCGTCCATCAAAATTGGAAACATGTTTCGCAGTTTGACGGGGACCAAGTTGCAAATTTTTCGCTCCCAATCTTTAGACATGGGTGGCGGTTGTATTTTTTGTGCGCATTCTCGCAAAACTGCGATGTGTCGTGACTGTGATATTTCTAACCTGTCTCGTTCTCTGCGCTGAGGCGGAGGCCGAGCTATCTCTACTTTCCTCTCGGTAGCCTTTTCCTCGAGGATCTTGCGGAAGTATTGTTGTTTGTCCTAAAATAAATAATGCTTTTGAAAAACTTAATGCTAGTGTAAGGATGTATATGGTTTAGTGTCAATTATAGACCCGAAGCATATGAAGGATGGGTGCTCAATGTTATCTACAGTGTTACCCATAGATAATATTACCGTGTTACCTACGCGGGAAGCAGTATGTTAAAAAACAAGCACTGTTCATCGATGTAGCATCATCATAATTCAGCCGAGACATTTCCACTGCTGGCCACACCAGTGTGTGGCCTCCCGCAAACTACCTGCAGTAGGTACGGGGCTTCCTGCGCCCATCGATGCATGACTCAATAAAACTACTAAACTGATTTCTGACCAGTAAGTAAATGTCTGCGGTAACGCACACAGTAAACTTTACAGTACGCCTCCTGTAAAGTTTACTGTGTGCGTTACCTACCTGGGAATCGAATTCAAATTCAAATTTATTTATTTGTACACATAGGTGTAATGTAGTACATGATGGGTAATATAAAAATATATCTTGTGTCACTGGGTTGTGGAGGTCAGATAGGCAGTCGCTCCATGTAAAACACTGGTATTCAGCTGCATCCGGTTAGACCGGAAGCCGACCCCAACATAGTTGGGAAAGGGCTAGGCAGATGATGATCTTGTGTCACTATGTGCTGCCTTGCAAGGCGTACAAATATTGAACGAACCTAGGGCTTGTCATATTGTCTTATTCAACCTCATATTACATAATCATGTATATCTGTTCAATAATTACCTAGGTTTAGGATTAAATCGTACATAGGTAAAGCATTGCCTATTTTAATACTAATGATTTTACGCTAGTAATATAAACAAGTCAATGGTTAATATCTATTCGTGGACGTACTCTGAAATAAGTCGTCGAACATCTAAATTCCATTGACATAATTAAGTATTACCTAAATTCTAATAGTTTCAAGATGCTTGGGAACATGAAGTACTGCAATAAATCAATAGCTTTACCTTGATTCTGTTATAAGGCGGTAGCGGTACGAACGGCAGTTTGTCCATCTGGTGTACATCGGGTATAGGTCGCATAAATGGCACACGACACCCATTCTTCGTCGTCAGCAGCTTTCTTAAATCCCTCTCGTCCATTTTGACAGTTTCTAAATGAATAAACCAACAAATTATCGTTTTTAAAAAATATATATCATTGCAATAAAAGCTATTGTGACGCAAAAATTGACTTATTGCAGTGAATTGATGTCACGTTTGAATGTGGAACAGTGTGGAACTCAATAATACCATGGCAACCGTTTTTTTGTATGCAGATAATAAACAAACCACTGACCTGTAAACATGCCTGTAATATACAAGTGTTTAATCGTTAGAGCTGTAAGTGAAACAAATAAAATACTAGGGGATAGGGGATAGTAGTCACGATAGTACGGGCATAGATATTATAAGGCTCTATCTACATTGTTCTGGGTCAGGGTAAATGTTTGGAAGAAAATCTTTTCCCGTCCCGGAAGCCTCACGGGATGTGTCCCGTGAGGCTTCCGGGACGGGAAAAGATTTTAAATAAAAAAAATATAATAATATCTACTTAATAAAAAAAAACGCCAAACAGATGAGGCATAAACCCAGCAATAATAAATATGCTATTGTAGAAAACATAGCTGCTGTTAACTTCCAATTTTCATTAGCCGTCCGTCCGCCGCCGCCGCGCCGCCGCGCCGACCGACGCGAGGCGAGGACGCTTCTGGATCAAAATATTTCCTGGTTACAACTTTATTATTATTTTAGTTGTAAGAGGTTTTTGTTTGAGTCGGGCACTGACCTCTATTAAACAAGCTTGTATAATACCTACAGTTCAATGTAATCGGGGGTTTTTAAAATTTTTAATTTAACTTTTTACTCAAGAAGAATCTAACTTTTTTATTTTTTTTGAAGTATGGGAAATCATCAAATGACCCCCTCCCGCTCTATGTGGAGCGGAAGGGAGTGTCAGACTCTTACTGACTAAAACCCATCCGTGTTCCTTAACCCTTTCGGACAATCCCGCTGCCCCGGCAGGCTTCGGCCCTGACGGGCCCCTCCTTCGATGCTGACATCTCTTTTAGGCGCGCGTGGAACACATACGCGCCGTCCAGCACGTGCCTGGTCCTGATCGGACGGCGAGCTACCCATTACTCGCCGCGCCGTCCGCAGGCCGGGAGTCGTCACGCGGCTCCCGACGCCCGGGGCGTCTCCCGCGGCGGCTGGGACGGGCGGCTCTCGAGGCTCTCTCCCTCACCCATCCCGCCACCTCCTTCGCTAGCATGACTGCTTCGCAGAAGGAGGTGACTGCCTCCCACTCCCTCTCGCCCCGGACCATGGCTTGGACCAGAGCCGGGCGCGTAAGTATCTACATAATGATGTTCAAATGGGGCGGCATCGATCAACTATATCATTGGTTAATTATTTTCGGTGCAGTATAAAACTGCACGCAATTTGCAGAACTACAACTATTACAGTTTACAGTCCAATTTGGTAGCGTCGCGCGTCGTAGCGAGCAGCAATAACTAAACAAATTTAATAATAACTAGCTTCTGCCCGCGACTTCGTCCGCGTGAAATTCACCCTCCCCCCATTCACCCTCTTAGGAGTGGAATTTCGAAAAACCCTTTCTTATTGGATACCTAGGTACTCTTCACAAAGAACACACCCTCCTTTCATGTGTCTAGGACCAGCGGTTTAGGCTGTGCGTTGATATATCAATCAGTCAGGACTTTCAATTTTAAATAAATATAGATTTTTACGACCGAGGTTCGAGTTAATCGGACCGCGCGTTAATTCTTCCATACAAATCTTGACACTCCCCAATCCCCCTTTAGGGGGTAGTTTAGAAAAACGAAAATGCCATATTTCGTTATTTACTTAGATAAGTATTCGTGCCAAGTTTCAAGTTTATTAACTCAAGGAATAAGATTTTTCATACAAACTTTCATCCCCTATTTAACTCCCTTAGGGGTTGAATTTCGAAAAATCCTTTCTTATTCCTTGTCTACATTATAAAGGGAATCTCTATGCAAAATTTCAGCTTTCTAGGTCGAAGGGTTTGGGCTGGGCGTTGATGAGTCAGTCAGTCAGGACCTTTCTTTTTATTATTTATATAGATAACTAGCTTCCGCCCGCGAGGTATGTCGATAAAAACTATCCTATGTCCTCCGGCATGCAATCTATCTCTCTGCCAAATTTTATAGAAATCCGTTCAGTGGTTTAGGCGTGAAAAGGTAACATACAGACAGACAGACATACTTTCGAATTTATAATATTAGCAAGTATGGATTATGTTTGGTTGTTATTGGCCGCGGGGACCATTTTGTCCGGTCATCCTGTATCCTTATTTCTCTTTCCTACTTCAATATCAGACCCTGATCACATCTATTTATCTAAAACTACCAGCGGTAGTTGACCTCCCAATAAAAAAACATCAAATCGTTTTTATTTTATCGTATTTAGATATATTATCGATACCCATCACGTCTGCAGAGTTCCGCTAGCTTATTTAATTTGACCCTCTAGTAGTAGGTAATATGTAGGTACGGTATCTGTATAATCAAAGGATACCTACCGGCTTGCTGAATGGAAGAAAAAATCTGGAATGGCGACTGCGTACTGGAAGGCGCAGCGTGAGTAGGTGAACCTTTGTATTTACTCTGTGAGGAGAACCGAAGATCTGGAGAAGGTCGTGGAAGTACTCTACAGGACGAACAGGACCAGTCGTTGCGACGATGCTTGAAGGAGGCCCGTATCCAGCAGTGGTTGTTTTAGCTACATAAATGATAATAATGAAGACCTGCTTAAATTAAAAATGAACTTTCAAGTCAATAAGCCCATTGCCCAACTACCAAAGTGCCAGCAGTGCGATTCTGTAACCATCTCACCTTGAAAACTTAGGTGAAGTGAGCGTGGAGTGAGCTGTCATTAGTGTAAATCCCTATAGCATCAGATGGAATGACAGCTCACTTCACCTAACTTCTCACGGTGAGATTCTAACACAATCGACAGGCAGTTCTCGTTAATCGCGCGCAGTGGGACGGTTGTCTAAAGGCCTGCCGGGTAAACTTTATATAAAAATAACCATTTAAAAATAAAACCACAATGAACACGTAGGTGAATTATATTCGCACAAACAATGAACAGATGCACAAATATGTTGTAATGTATGTTATATATCATAATGGGTCAATATCTCAGAATACAGAACAAGTCAATATATACATCACGGTTTTTATAAAACTTGTCCTTATTATCAATATGTACATTACATCACAATCATAGATGATTTTTGCTTTCATAAAATAATAGTAGGTACACATTATTAAGACAAGTAATATCATTTTATTTTTTGTTGATCATTCAACGCTCACTCATTTATCAACATCATCATTCATTTATTAAATACCCATAATATATGGGTATTTAATAAATGTTAATAAGTAATGTGATTAATTCGTTTTCTATTCAATGAGAAATAAGTAGGTACGTTTTCAATAGACAATTAATTTAACAATTCAGGAAGATATAAAAAATTTTGCTACCCTGCACGTAGCCTTCGATCAAATATATTGACCAAAGATATGAGCTCCTAATTGCCAGATAGTTGCCAATCAGCTTAGAAATGGCAATAGCACTATTTTATTATTCAACAAGCGCACGCGCATGTCGCCTCACAAATGCCATGAAGTGTAACGTAATGTAGATGTAATACTAAACAAGTGTAAAGCTACCCTAAACAAGTAGAATTTAATAGGAAGATATGATTCCCACGACTTTCTCAGTCTTTATTCGATGTTGGTGTACATAATATATAAAAAAATCAAAATACATGGCACTACTATGAGGATCTAAGTACTATACCGTGTAGGAACATTAAAATTATCATATTTTCAAAAGTAAAACGTATAAAAATATATTTTTTATATAATATAAAATTTGTTTGAAGCAAAATGGCATATTTGTACATGATATACTTTTATTTTAGCGTTCAATTATTAAAGCGACCTCTCAATTCCAAACATGTTTCGTTCTGGAACTCTTTTTAGGGCTGATTTTTCCAACGCCAGATATTTTTATCCGAGGAGTAATTTGGATAGGTAAGGTATACGAATTTTTGACATTTCTTCCTTACAAAATCTGTTGAAAAATTACCCTTAGTTGTCTAACTTTATTAGTTAATATCCCCAAACATATCACAGGGTACAAATACCTCATTTTAATACAACCCAAAACAAATTATGGCCACACTATACATAGCAAATACACTATGCTAGCACAATCCTCGAAACTACCAAGTCTTGCCCTCAAAACAAGCAAAAATATCAATATAAAGTCTTTTTACAATAATTTTATGTTTATCTATACAATAAGCATTTATAAAAACTAAAATAATTGTGATTCGATATTACTTATGTTATATAGTATATGGAAGTATTTATTATAGGTAATTTTGAAATGTCTAAATATGTATTTTTATAATAGATGCCATGTTACATTATCAATATAGTATACACCATGTTTAACTACCCACCTTGCGGTCAAAATAAAATTAGACATGACTTCGCACGGACTTCACATGGATATGTATGGGAATATTAATTTTTTTTATACGCTAACGTTGAAACCAACGTTTGACAGCTGGGGGCCTACTCTCTAAGTCCGTCAATGAAGATACGGGTCCGCCCAAAGGTAGTTCGATATTTCGGAATGAACCCTACCCCTGATTAATTAACTTTTTCGAACGAGTAAAAACACATCGGGAGTAAGGACAACTGTCAAATCGTGTTTTCATTCATTCTTAGTTTAGACCCCGAACTAGCCTGTTGTCATTAATTCTTAGTTCAGGCCCCGAACTCATGTTGTGGCCCGTAGGTGATAAGAGTAGAATACGTCCGTAACTTTGGCTGAAACTAAGGATTTCGGGCTTAAGGTCATAGTACACGTATCAAACCGGGAAGGGATCGGCACCGTATTAACTCGAGCAGTTCAGTATTCTTTGTATGAAACTCCCTAACGCAACGCATACTAATCGGAATCATAACGTAATCGCCTCGCCTCGGGACAAGCTCACGAACCGCGGTGCGGTGCGTTACGGGTCGCCGTCGTCCCCGCGCTTACGGCTCGTCGGCCCCGCGCTTACGTCTCTCCGTACCTGAGCTTACGTCTCTTCGTCCACCCTTGCCCCTCTCACCCCTCCGGCCTGCAACCAGCGCTCGGCGCGGTGTCGGGCGTCGCCTAGCCGTAGCCGAGTCGACGTATCGGAGCTGCTGATCCGCTTCGGTTACGTTAACGTAAGCAACGTTAGGTTGACGCCTGTTAGGCGAAAGGCGATACGGTGCCGATCCTTCTCCGATTTGATACGTGTGCTATAGACAGTAGAACCCTGATTCGTTACAACATGGCGAAAGCTCATCCTTATTTTGACCGCAAAGTGCTACATAACTTGCCATACCCATTAATATATCTTTAATTTACACGTAATTATATACATAACACACAATTTTACATGTATCAATTACAACTTGAGTAAAATGGAAGTGAGAAATACATAATCGATTAACGATTACTTGATCAAAAGTCAAATACGTATCGTTAATTGATTTTCAATATTTTATTATCGTGAGCGGACTACTGACCGACTAGAAGGCTGGTCGGAGAGTCGTGAATCAATGATTGAGGACAACGGTATGGCAAATCACTAGTGGTCCAGTAGTTTCTATAACTAAGCGTCCGAGAAAATTTAACAATTGGTTGTAATCCCCTCCTCCCTCCACTTACCTCCTAAGGTCTTATCTTATATTCGGGGGTGACGTCACAATAAACAGTTGTTTCATATACTAGGATGGCTAGTACCTACTACTCTAAGAGATTGCGATTTAAGCCCGAAATACACTGGGCTTCCTGTAGGGTCATACGCTGGCTCCTAAAAGACGTTCGTCCGCCGAGTCCCTCTCTTCCTCAGAACCTGACTTCTCCTTCTTGATAGATTGATATCTCACCTGCGAAATTAACAAAGAATATGATGTACAGACGCCAGCACATCAAGCTACTACAATCTGTTAAATTTCTTTAATAGATTTTCAACTTAATGGCTAAAGTATAAGGTTCAAAGTTGATTGGAAAAAATGTACAGTTTCGGGTAGCTTGATGTGCTGGCGTCTGTACAAACTGTTCCCATTATCCCATGCAATATGTATGTGCCATGGAAGGATTTCTAGGTGACATGCGTTTTCTTGGTCACTTTTACATAGGTAAAGCATAGTATAAGGCAAATAGGTTGCACAGACATTCTGATGACCATAAGACAAGTTTTATGCCAAAATGGCTTACCCAGATATAGTTTGAACATTTGCGAATGCTCTATGCAATGCATCATGGTTGCTTTATACATTATCAACGTTATGGCTTAAGAATTATGATTTATCTTACCTTGGTCTTTAGTTTTGAGCTGACTCCTCGCGGGTGGTACATGAGGAAGTTGTCTGTCACCCAGAAGATTAATATCTGAAACAATATCTTGTTATGCAACAGCTTCTTTTGAAGATTACTTGTCTACCTAGTATGGATCATTAAGTTCCCTTCAAAATGGTTGAACTGTATGGTGCTGATCCATGCGCACGAGCGCCGTCAGTAGGGACTGGTCATCTTTTAGCTGCCATGGCTTATTTTAATTTCTGAATTGTTTTTTTGTTTTGTTTTTTATGTTTTTAGGGTTCCATAGCAAAATGGTAAAAAGGAACCCTTATGGTGTGACTCAGGCTGTCTGTCTGTCTGTCCCAGCTGGATATCTCAAGAACTGCTAATGCTATTAACTTGAAATTTGGAATAGTTTTAGATGATGTTTGCCAAACTATTTTGCAAATAACAAAGATTTTTTTTTCTCATATTCATGTTATTTCAACTTATATATATAATAGAAATCCATGTACTTAATACATAAGTAACTGAGAGTGAGAACAGATAGACTGCATCAAATATTATTTACAATCTACTGCCTGTGGTTTCCGTCCTCGTTGAAGTCAACTGTACCATAAAACATGACCTATGGGCCCCTATGGCACTCAGCTAGTGTGCACGCAGCTTTATATCAGATAAATATTTCTTTTAAATCTTCTATCGCACTTCTAGAGACTTACACCTTTCTAACAAATAAACAATTTCATCTCTTTATAGTAATTTAGAAGTTTAGATTAAATTCCACGAGAAAAACAGTTACATGGTACAGACGCCAGCACATCAAGCTACCCTAAACTGTCAAATTTTCCCAATCAACCTTGAACCTTATGCTGTAGCGATAAAGTTGAAAATCTATTAAAGAAATTTGACAGATTGTCGTAGACTCGTAGCTTCATGTGCTGGCGTCTGTACATTTTCTTCCTACACAAGTATGCCCGAATGCCACCCATTCGCAAAACGGTTGAACATCAATAACAAAATTTATTTGGCTAGACTTTTTTAAAGGCAGCTTAATCACTTATCTTCAAGAATTCGTTTCATAGACGCTGATAATAATCATAACATCACGCCTGTATTCCCCGCAAGGTTAGGCAGGGGTTACCTATACTACACCCACGTTTCGCTAGTTATGTTTAAGTACCATGTAATAGGAGGCGAGTCTATTGCCATTAAAGGGGCACAGACCGCACAGATGCAGACTCCAGGCTGCTACGCCTGCTACTGAGAAAATCTCGAATCGAATCCAGGACTTCATGCTCAGCATTAACGCTTGCTAGTTTGCGACCCCTAGAGCAACGAGGCTGTGATAATAAATAGTACAGTGGAATTGGACACACTTCTTACTAACAATCAGATTATTGAATTGGTATTTCCTATTCACGATAAGTCATATAACACGCAAAAAAGAATACGTATCTAAGTACGTAGTAACTGCTAGAGAGTTAAAGAGTTTCAGAGTTCATCTGTATTGGAACATCGTGAGGAAACCGGCATGTCTTAGAACTATGAAAATTCGAAGACATGTGACAACTACTAACCCGCACTGGGCCCGCGTGGTGGATTATAGCACACTCCGTCTCGAAGACAGGAGGCCTGTGTCCCAGCAGCGGGAACATTAAAGGCTGATTATGCTCATGCTGTAGTGGCCTTACAATAGCCTTGACTAATGATGAGACACAAGTTGCGCGACCCCCGGGGGGCTAATCAATAGTTGGTCTTACGCTCTTCAAAACATAAGTTCTCATTTGAACCGCAATTAGCTTGTAAAACTTCTTAGCATATTGTATGCTTAATGACGAGGTTATTGGCCTTTTAAAGATAACGAGTCCAAGTCGAACATTCGTTGTAAAATAATCTTTAAATTTTTTATGTCATTTACGTAAGTATTTAAACATATTTTTCATACCACTTGCTCAAAAAAGTGACATTCTATGCCACAAAAAGCGAACATACCAATAGTCATTTTTAATCTGTTAAAAACAGGGAAAGAAAATTGTACTGAATTTCATTCATCCTCTACTAGGGGGAGAATGTGATTTAAATTTGGAATACTTACCGAAATTTATACTGACTACATCTGTGTTTGTATATAAAGCATTATACATCTTTTTGAAAAAGGAATACGCATTTATTATGCAGTTATGATTATTAAATAAAATTACGAAAACCGACGAGGCCGTATGAGCTTGATGCCTTTGCTTTTCCGGCAAAAAAATATTAGTCTAGGAATTTGCTGCGTTTTTGTTTTCTTCAAATACATAAACGGTAAGTTTATTTTAATAAATAAGATATTGTTCTAAAGTTAACTTTTACTTTTAATTGTCATTATTTTTAATAAATGCTTATCTCATATTATTATTGTGTTAATTTTTTCGCAAATGGTACGAAAAGTAGAGTATTTTCCTCGGTGATAAAGCTGTCTTAGTCTTGGGTGAACTTAAATTCCTCGCTACACTCAGGACTCGTTTTAAATCCCTCGCTTCGCTCGTGATTTAAGTTTTTAACACCCTCGCTACGCTCGGGAGTAAACCTCGACTCCTTCGTTACGCTCGCGATTTAAGTCGTCACCCGCGACAGAAGACACTGCTTTATCCCCTTGGTTAATAATCTACTAATTTATGTCTTGTGTGATGTAGACGTATATATTTCAGCCTTGAAGAACCTAGCTTTGGGTGGGAACGCAACACATACATCACTTTCAAACGTGCCTACCTCCTTTTAATAATAAATGCGTGATTATAGCGCTGTGAACGAATGCATGTCTCTCTGCTAAAAATAGGATTACAGTCGAGGGTTCTTTGTCTAAACGGAAAAACCAAAGGTAACAAAGGGAAACTAAAATTACTTGAGAAGTCAATAAGTTGGAGGTGCATTTTTTACAATGACCAATGTATGTGAATTTGTGAGACTGGTAAGGAAGGTACTGGCGGCACACTAACAGGGAGCATCGTAGACGAATGGGGTGAGTAATGGCCGATTCTTATAATTTACGCACCATTATTGGTTAAAATTAAGACTCTTGTATCTTTAGGTACCAATAATAAAGCAAAAACCTCAATAGCTTTGCATGGTAGACGCTCCCGGCCTCCCATATGGAAATAGCTATCACAGGTAAAATTAGCTCAAGAATCTACACACATCAAAAGTGTCTAGGGATCAACATATATTTTTGCAATAACTTTTCTCCTGATTGATATTAATTAAAATTTTCTTTAAGGATTCATCAAATAAAGTGTTTTCGTTTGTCACAGTAACGATAAACCAAGTCACCTTTGCATTAATAAAGAAATTTGGCATTTTCCTAATAAAGGGATTTTTGACATTTGAACCACTAACACAAAAGTTCGAAAAAAAGACTGAAATAACAGTTTTCTTTAAAATTTTATTGGGTAACTTAAACAATTAATAATCCGTGTTTCTACCGCGAACACTAACAACACAAGAACATCGGTTTGGCATACTCAAAATGAGTTCATCCAAATCACGCTGTGGAATGGCCGCCCATGTTCGTTGCAACAACAAAAAAAGGTCTTCTTGCGACTGGATACCCTCCATATTCGGCAGAGCTCTTCTCTGTAGCATATCCCATGCATGCTCAATCGGGTTCAAGTCTGGCGACTGAGCAGGCCAGGGCAGGACATTGATGTTAGCTGCGGCGAGAGTCTGTCTTACAACTCTTGCGGTGTGCGGTCGTGCATTATCATGCATTAACTGAAATAAGGGACCGATTTGCACTTGTAGAGGAACGATGACGTCTGATACAATCGTCTCAGCATAAATTTGAGCGTTGAGGTTGCCTCTGATCCAAATCAACTCAGTTCTTCCGCCGATCCAAATACCCGCCCATACCATGATGGTTCCACCACTATAAGGATGGACTTCCTGGCAGGATTTTAATCGCTGTTGGCGTCCAGGGGTTCTCCAGTGTCGTATACGTCTTGTATCCGGTCTCATACCAAAACGAGACTCATCAGAAAAGCACACGAAACGCCATTGTTCTTCTGCCCAATTTCTGTGTTCAAGAGCCCATTGATATCGAATCCTACGATTGTGCATTGCTATAGGTGGTACCCGTAGCGGTCTTCGGGAATGAAGGTTCACTTCATACAAGCGGTTTCTGACTGTTTGGTCGCTAATTAAGTTCCCTGAAGAGTGATGAAGCCTCACGGCTAACATCATGGCGGTTATTGTTGGAGCTCTTCGAGTTAAGATTTGAATGTATCGGTCTTGTCTCCGTGTGGTGCAGCGATACCGTCCTCCATGGCGCTCAGCCACGGTACCAGTGCTTCGGTAACGTGTCCAAAGTCGACTGATAACACTCTGACTTGTATTCAGAGCTAAAGCCACAGTACGTTGCCGGGAACCAGCTTCTATCATTCCCACGGCTCTGAGCATTTCTTCCCTGCTTAAATGACGTCGCCGCTCCATAATAACGTTGGTTTTAATCAGTAGTAGGGAAACAGTAGCACTAATAATGTCTTCAATGCGTTGTATGTTTTTATAGGGAAAATATTGACAGCTGATTTTCATCTTTTACTCGAATTTGATTCACAGTTCCTGATTCAAATTATGAAATGCACCAAAAAGGATCCATATAAATTTATAAAATCATAAATTTATTACAAAGCCACATCTCAATCTCAAGAAATCCGCATAAAAATGCTTGATCCCTAGACACTTTTGATGTGTGTATATAATTGCCCAGTTTGCCAACAAAAAATGCTACCATTGTAAACAAATCGATTCGTTTTTGTTTATATTAGGAACCGAGCTACGTACATGGCGCGGCGGTCTGTAGTTCCTGCCTACCCCCATCGTGCATCGGAAAAAGGCGTATGGGCATGTGTGTAAATTGTAGAGCCAATGTTCATGACATCAATAATTACTTAGCGACTAAGGCAAATATTACGTATGGCCTGGGACGTGTTGTTGACTTTGTTATTATTGATTTGCTTGATTTACCCACGTTGCATGTGACGAATATTTATTAAGGAATGTAATTGTTTACTCAAGTGTACACTACTTATAAGCTTGTGGCAATTTTTTTTTGTGATGGAAGATGTATGACATTTACGTACCTATGTATAATGTAGTCGTTATCGCGCGAGACGAGTAAATATCGCCCGATTACACGTAAGTAAGTATATTATGTGTAAAAGAATTGTTTCAAAATTATATCAAACAAAGAATTTAATACGTATATAGTAAGATTTTGCGTAAGTACCTACGATTAACAAAAGCATAATCAGTCTATAATGTTCCCACTACTGGGACACACACAGGCCTCCTCTCGGTGAGAGAGTGGGCCGTAATATATCACGCGGGCCCCGTCAATTGTCTTCGTTTTTTTTTTTTAAATCATTAAATTCTCGTATGATTTATTTTAAGATTGACTATAATTATTTAATATTTTCAAATGGAAAATCACTCGCACGCAAGGGGAATATTCCGACACGCCAGTCATTATGTTTCTTTGTAGCGACTTTATCGTTTGGTGCAGATGAACGTAGGTAGGTATACCTACTTACAAATTATGAATCTGTCCATCAAAGTATCAACTAATGCGGCTTTTAACAAGAGAACCTTCGAATTTACGTAGTTTTTCCTTTCAATTTCATGTACAGACGCCAGCACATCAACCTACCCGAAACTGTCAAATTTTCCCAATCAACTTTGAACCTTGTGCTTTAGCGATAAAGTTGAAAATCTATCAAAGAAATTTGACAGATTGTAGTAACTTGATGTGCTGGCGTCTGTACGTTCTCGGGCTTGTTTTTAGTAAAGTATCACCTACATAGGTAATTATTTTGTTCGGAAAGTTAAGGAATCATCAGCCACTTTAACGGAAAATAAAGTCAGATTTCTTTATCTCGCGCCAATCTGTTAAATGTAAAAAAAATACTTACATTAACAAAAAAGGGTATAATGAGCATGACGACCGCCAGTTCCAGTCGAGGGTCGGAGACGGGCGACAGTCTCAACGTGGACAGCACAGCAACCACTGGTGGTAGCCGCAGCACCAGGGCTAGCACTGACTTCGCGAACGTTGCCAGAGCTGCGTATAGTATGCACTGGCATATCCATGCTGCGCACATGGGAGGTTTACCTGATTGATAAAAAAAGAGATGTCAATGTAAATATTGGTATACAGGATGTCTATCTCCTACATTTTATACGGCCTGTCGATCTTTCATGCGATTTGTCGAGCTATTTCATGTGGCCTGTTGAGCTATTTAGTGCGACCCGGTAAGCTTGGTGTAGCCTCATAATCTTCCTATCTTGTCAGAATCGATGACTTTGAGAGCCTGTCAGGCATGGTATAATCAGCATTTTATTAACTCTCATCTCACGTCTGTTTTAATCTTACTGTTATTTCATTTCATACCATGCTATTTATTTTTTAATTGTACTGCTTTGAAGGTTTGCTAGGTTTGCATTGCAGTATAATTTAGGTTATAAAGACGATAAAGTAGTAATTATGGCAAATTGCGAGTAGGCTTCATGTGACTTTAAAGCCATGGACGCTCGTGAAGTGCAATCACTTAAATTTTCATTTAAATTCTAATTAAAATTGCTGTTCTACACTTACCATATTCACCAAAATTAATGAGTGGTACATCATAAGCTCTTGCACAATGCTGAGCTAGTCTGATGCCTGCCCATATTATTAGCAAGCCCAGTGTGGAATCCAGCATAAAGTTCACTATGTACCTGGTAAGACAATGACATTCACTTTAACCAAAGAGATTTAATAATAATTTAATGTCTTTGACTTTAACAAAGGCTGTATACAAGGTGGTACCGTGGTAAGGACATACTTTCCAAGTAAATTATATCTAATATTGCCATCTTATAAGTTGGAAAGATATAATGAAGAAATAGTGGTGCTCAAACTCATAGAGTAAGTACTCTATGAGTTTAATTACCCATCAATCGTTAGAAACAGTTTAAAATATAAGATTATGTACTGTCACAGATAATATAATACTACAGTCAACAAAAGGGATAAGTATGCAGAATCGTCGGATATAGCTGTAGTAAGAAACCGATCGATGTTGTCGTCGGAAATTTAATATGATAAATGAGCTGTTTGTTTTCTATTAATAAAACTGCGCCACAAGACCCTGTCCTCCGCCTTCCGCATCCAGTCAACCCCAGCCACCTTCTTTAGGTTGTACGTCCATTTAGCTGCTTTCTTACAACACTTCAACTATATCCGACGATCCTGCATCCTTATTTCTTTTGTTGACTGTACATGCCCCTTTGCTGACACAATAACATTTAAAAAGAAGGTCTTTTTTGAACCTATGTTGTCCAACAGCTAAGCAAAGGTCACCTCCATATTTTTCCAGTTTCCCTTGTGCTGTGCCTTAATTAAAATTAGTATAAGTACTTAATACTTTTTTTTAACTCAAAAAATCTTTCAATGCAATTAATCCTTCTCTGTACCTGCCTTTGCCCTGCAGTGGGGCATTAACAGGCTGGTGTAAGTATAATAATAATTATTACTTGTTTCATTATCTTTGCGTACCATGTGCATGGGTTCCCAGTGAGGTGCGGTGACAGCCACACATTGGCTGCATGTATGATCAGTGCTCCCAATCCTTGCTTTGAAGTGTCGTAGAACCAAATAAGCCATGGCCTTCTTGCATACCGTGGCTCACAAAATCTTTTACCTTCAATGAAAATATTTTATCTCATCATTATTATACAAACATAATATCGTCACTGGAAAGGAGAAAATGCTAAAGCGCCATTTGGGCCAAAATGAGTTAAAGAGAGATGAGTGGTGGTGTTGGTGTTATAATAAATAATTAAAAAAACACTATCAGGGCTGCCAATTTAATTTTTTTAGATAGCACTGATAGTTTGTTTATGGTTGTTTTTAGCACTATGCAAATTGACTGAAAAAGAAAAAATTGGTCATAACTTTTGAACCATAAAAAAATTACCAACATTCTCAGGTTAAAAAGTTTGGAAATGGCCTTGCCCACGTCCCCATTTGATTTGATCCATATCAAATCAAATCAAAAGTCATTTATTCAAATTAGGCTGAGAATCAGCACTTTTTGAATGTCAAAATTAGAGTCCCCCAAAACGCCCGCCCTTCACCACTTCCTAGTGCTTTCGCTGGGGAGAAGAAGTGGCGCAACAAACTTACCCAGCAGCACAGCCATCTGTTCAGTTAGAAAGTACTTGATTGTATACAATACTAGGTATGCGAAGCATCTAATTAACATACTTCTAGGGACAATACAGTGCACTATATGATAATGATAATCATTTACTGTCTAAGTCCAGTACACTTGAGATAAGTTAAACAGTTAATATACTTTGAGGTTGTTAGGATCTTATGAAGTTTAAAAAAAAATCATAGCAAATAACTTTAAATGTACCGAGTCTCATTGAGCAACATAATGAAGAAACGTAGGCAATGGGTATCGCTATCAAACTACCTTGAACTCTGGCCTGTATTTCAACTTCTTACCGACTAAACAAGTGAACGCCAAAACTGCCAACAGGAACTGCATGAACCACCCATAGTTATCCGTAAGAGCATCTTTTGAGCAATGTAGCTCGGAAAAGTAAATATAATTCGAGCTGTTATTCATTTTTCATTTCTTGGACTTCTGAAATGGTATATATTTATGTTTTGGCACTTTCACTAGGTATTCCTCATGGTAAACGTCTTCCTAAACACAAATTACAATGAACAAAAATAGAGTGAATTATAAATAGACACACAGTTTGTAACAAATCTAAATTTTCTCGCGAAATAATTTCAATCGTATATATCAAAAATCACACATTTTTGACAGTTTTGTTTGACATAATTTTCATTTTTTTTATTACGAACAAAACGGTGGAGGCAAAAGTAACTTTTACAAGAATAGGCAGATATTCTCGCTCTCCCAACATACTTTACCACAAATTAATAACTCTGGATTGTTAGTAGTAAAATTATTAATCGTAAGTACGCAATTTACTAAGGTAAAGCGCTTATTAAATTATCCAATTTTTAGGAAAGCTAATTAGGAACACTAATTAGGAAGTCGGAAGCTAGTGATCACACTACACTAAATTGGATTCTAAATCGGACAGACGACGCATACGTAAAGAAGGATCGCGTACTGGGTTGCACGTTTCGAATTTTCTGTCGATGGAGACTTTGAAGTAAGTCTTTTAAAGTCGCTTTTTTGTCATAATTTTGTAAATTTCCAATAAGACCATAAAGCCTTCATCGCGTAATGATGACTCATTAAAATCATTCTTGTCGTTTTTATTAGGAGGATTTCTTTGTACATGATTAGTCCGTCCGACTAGTCGTTCTAAATCGTAGCGCTGTGATTACACTGTCCTAAAATTTAGAAGTAGAGCGGTTGGACTTCCAATTTACACTAAATCGGATCCAATCTGTTCTATCTGCGATTATATCTGCCGACTCGCAGACTGTCGATATAAGCGCTTAAGGAAGGACTGCCCAATCTGCCCATCGCGGCATCGCATAGCCCACTAACCCACCCAGTTAAATGAATATTCGTTTTTAAATATTGAATTTCTTTGGTTTTCAATCGATTAACAAAATGGTAGATAATTAAAAAGTATGGTAATACAACAAGAAACGTACCAAAACCAAACATCTTTTTTTTACCATTGCCGCCATTTTTTTGTGGTTTTCCTGTTTCGCAATTTATTTGGTTATTAATTCAAGTTAATTTAAAAACTGTCGTTACATAAATAAGTATTTGTGCAGAAGATATTAATTGTTGCATTTTGTCTACTAAAGGTACGTCAATTTTTCATTATTAAAATCGCTTGTTAATTTTACAAGTCACGACCGTCGACATGTCATGTTATCGATTAATTTGCAACCGGCGTTGGTATAATTGCAATTATTCTTAATTACGCATGAAAGATTACTAGGCTTGTATTTATCGTTGAAATTTGCGACCTGAAGTTGCGGTAAAACTGAAACTGTATAGGTTTCAAGCAAGTGTACTGGTTAATAAAATTATTCGTAACGTACTAGGTGGGTTATTTTAGTAATGTTCAGGATTAGGATTTGGTCCTCAAATCTTGTTCCTAAGAACATTCTGTTATTTACACCCTCTAAGGTTACACCTATTACAATGACATTGGTGCTCACTACAATGTAAAAAACATTGTCTTAGAGCGTTCTCTTTATTCAGTACAAATTTATGAAGTTTGAAGATTCGTTGTGCATAAGAAATAGTTTTCAGAGCCACTTATAAGATTACGGCTAGTAATAATAGTTCTATGTATAAGATAGTCTCTCACATAACACTGCCATCTTATCTTTCGGCTCCATTAGCTCCATGAGTAAAATCTGACCTATACCTAATAATGTTGATTTCCATAGAATGTTCATATTTCTTTCATTCAAATTGGTCAGATAAACATTATGAGGAACAAGAAACTAAAATGATAAATGACCAATGACTCCACCCCTAAGACGACTTGGCACATTGGTGTTCATATTGAGTCCTAAACTAACTAAAGTGATCAAACTCAAACCCGTATCAGAATGCTTATGATTGAATTTAACCTTTTGACCAGCATGTCAAAAAATCAAAAATGTGCCCTCGGCGTCAAAGTCTGTCATGTAGTCGAACCGTGGTGTGCTGGGAACATTTTCGTTTGTCATCTATACATGACTGTGGCGGTCAAATGGTTAACTTATTTTTTTTTTCATGTAGTGATATGATTAAAACATAATTGAAAGTGTAAAATACTGACAAATGCTTTTCAAATTAAGCTGCAGAGACATTTAAAATGTTGTAATATTGTTGGAAAGTAGTCAAACAATTATTTAAAGTAATGATGTTGTATTTTTAAATCTCTCCTAAAGGTAAGGACTGTATATATGAATTACTGATGCATGGTGCATAAAACTTGCAAATTGGTATTGTTAGTAAAAAATATTATAGATCAGATAGGAGGTTCACTGTCCATTAAGCAGGCATAACAATCTGCACATACCATTATGGTCAGTGGAACTGTGAACCATTGACCAGTGATTATTGTCAAGTTTGCATAAGCATAGTCAGCCTATAATGTTCCCACTGCTGGGACACATGCCTCTGCTGTGAGAGGGCCTTCCCTCATCCCCGCACTGGGCCCGCATGGTGGATTATGGCCAGTGAGCCATAATCCACCCAGCCAGTGCGGGTTAGTCACATGTCATTGAATTTTTGGTTCTAGGAGATGCTGGTTCCCTCACTATGTTTTTCTTCACCATTTTGAGAGCAGTGGTGATTAAATAATTTACACAACATAAAGCACCTGTCTATGTTCGAACCAACAACTCATAAATCATGGCTATACCACTGGTCTCTACTGTGAAGTTTAAATTAATGCAAATTCAAGCTGCATAGGGAAATTTGTCATACATTTTATATGACAAATTGAGAAATACCATGATTATTCCTTGTTCCTTTAAGTATGGCGTTGAAATCAATACTATATTTAAAATTTGTACAAGTTCTGCTGCCAAAGGTCAATAATCTAAAAAAGTTTTTTATTTTTCACTTTTTAGTGGGAGAGTTTGTAATTTGCAAAACTCGCAGTTAGAAATTATTTCCTTTAAATGTGTAAAGTTAGTGTAAAGTTTTTCATCACCCCATTATGGGACCAAATACCATTGACATAATAGTTCATCTCTGGTTATCCTTCAAGAACTGCAGTAGTTTATTTTTATTGAATACCTAATAACCAATCAAATACAATTTTGATTAATAACTTCACCTACAAGCAGTCAGTCACATCAAATCTAAGCTGCATATTTCTTGATATACCTATATTATACCTGCCTAATGTATTTGTTCTATTCCTGCGAAAGTTTTTATGTTATCGTAGTGCATAATAACAAAAATTAAAACATGCATGATTGCATGCATGTTTTAATTTAAAAAAATATATAAAACTGCTGCTTTCCAAACGAAATTAAAGTCAAAACTAATACCAATTTAGATTAGATAACGTTATCTTTCGTCGCGTCTAATACAGCCATGTAAATGTAATAAAAGCTGGCAGTAAAAATAACCTTAAAGAGAAATATAAAAAACCATTGGCTTCATTTTATCATAGTACAAAGTAACTCTTTCTAACAGTAGCGGTTAATTAATGACTGACGGATCTCGCCCTTAAAACGTAGCGGGGTTCCGAGGCAATCCATCACAAAGTCAAACATCTATGAAATCTCCTAAGTAATCTATCTCGAGGAAAGCGATGGATCCGTCGGGGCTCAGTTGTTATGTACATCTCTATTATACCATTTTCGAAATATAATTCAGTAAATAAAAATCACCCCTAATAACTAATTGACTCCGGTGAGAGTATTTAAGTAGGACATAAAAATGTTTAATGATTTTATTCAATAACCTATCCACGCTGTTTGCCCACTGGGACATTAAATAGAGCCACGTTATTTATTGCCTCGCGTGTGCACACCGGACCGGACTTATGACTGTTTATACGGTGCCTGCCATTTAATTTGACCGTACATGCAATACAGTATTGGAGAAAACGGGGATCTAATTGTCGCCTCATCCCTTTGGTCGTGGTGACTCCACCACAGAGCGGTGAGGGTGGCGCCGATAGTAACCGGAATCGAAAGTAGAACGCAATAATTATCGGTGGTGGGTCTGATGGGCCTGGGCTGGGGGCCGGTAGTCGCGGTTCCCGCGGCTCGACCGTCAACAAACCGTCGCGCGGCAACTGCTCATGACATATGCATGAGAGCGGCTCGGACGACGACGACGCCGCCGCTTAAATATACAAGGACGGACGGGGAAATTACTAGAGAGGCAAATACAAGATGTCTCCCGCCCGGCTGCGCTGCCGTAGCGTGCGGCACGCCCACAAACCTCTCCAATTACACTCACGAAATGTCCGTCCGATACCTTTCTTACTATTCTAGACTATTTTTACTTCGTAAGCACCACGTCGCCTCCATAAGTCATGAGGACAACCCCATTACGCCCTTAAATGCATCATTTGATATTCCTTTTACTTTATAGACTTGCACGCAAATATCCAATACGGAATTGCGTAAAGGGATATTATGGTTTACATATTAAATGCTTCTAATGCTGCTTTGCTTGCTTTCTTGTCCGTCTGCTTCGAAAAGAAAATTGGATCTCCGTCGCCACTTAATCGTAGGCCATTATGTCGGCAAGTGGAGAATATGTAATGATGTAATTAGAAACGGACTTGAAATGGAGAAATAAAATATCAATTGATCACTTTATAATTAGAGCAGTGGTGGCCCAGTGGTAAAGGCTTACGAGTTATAGGTCGTGGGTTCGAAGGCACGCGATTTACTTTGTGTAAATAACTTCTCCACCACTGCTCTCAAAACAATGTCGTGGATTCGAAGGCAAGCTATTTACTTTGTGTAAAAACTTCTCCACCATTGCTCTCAAAACGGTGAAGGAAAACATCGTAAGGAAACCGACATGTCCTAGAATTAAAAATTCCAAGACATGTCCCGCGTGGTAGATTACAGCCCACTTTCCAAGAGAGGAGGCCTGTGTCCCAGCTAAGACTTTTAAGCTAAAGTAAAGTAAAAAATAATAATAGTTTAAACTTTAACGGAATTCATTAAAGCCTTTAAAAATATACTGACCAACAATTAATAAAAAAGTTTTGGACTTGACTAATCCATTTATTACTATATCCAGTAATAATGTTGGATGTTCAATAAGAATGTCTGTCAAATTGATTACCACTGTGTGATCAATTTGGAAGACAAATTGTAGCGCGACATCTTCGCTAGATAAGCACGATAGCTGAACGTTTATATCATTAAATTCGGTTGCGACAGCCGCGCTGCTTACCCTTACATTACTGGTGTAGGGTCAATAGCAATAAAAAAATTAATACGAACTGAAGCTGTGGCTAAAAATGAAAACATATTCTTAATACGATTTAGAAGGAAAAAATCCTGGGAATTCTATTGTAGTAGAATTACAATTGTCCTAAATTGATGTGAATTCAATTACATTGTGATGTGTTTTTGATTTGATGTGTTGTAGTGCAGCCTGATATAATTCTGAAACAGTTGCTACTGTAGAGACCCTTCTTCGGTACCTCGTAGCCCCGCAAAGAAGTTATGATCGATAGAAACATCAAATATTCACGCACACCGGCCCGCGAGGAAACGAAATGTATAACCGTTGTCTGAAAGGCCACAGGGGGCGACCGAGGCCCTGGCCCTCCACACTGCCTCTTTCTCCTAATTACCTAAACGTTTTCTCCTTTAACTGTGCTCTTAACATTTTAAGGCAATAATTAGGAAGTGGTAATGGGCTCGACAACTTCAACAGCTGCTTTCGAACATTCTCAGAACTCATGTTAAATTACAAACCCTTGCACCCATCCAAGTTGTTTGGAATCAGATTTTTAAATTGAATTTTCGACTGTTTTCAAATACGTTGCCCGCAAAGGGACTGGTACCGCAAATAAAATGCTGTTTACCGTGACTAGTTAATCTCTCCCAGGTTGTTCCTGTTAGAGAAAGCAAAAAATATGAATCTGGTTTTTTAACCGACTTCCAAAAAGGAGGAGGTTATATGTTCGACTTTTTGTATGCTTTTTTTTATGTATGTTCACCGATTTTTCCGTCAATTGTGGACCGATATGATTTTTTTTTTAAAGGTATAATCTCGAGGTGATCCTATTGTGGTCCCAGATTCCAACAACTTGATAGTTGGAATCTGATGAGAGGATCCCATGGAAATCGAGGGAAACCCTCAAATTTTATAGGCAAACCTATAGCGATTTAGGTATTTTTTAAAGTAACTTGAGCATTTGCTCTCGGAAATTATCATTTGGTAAAGTAGAGCTGATGATGAAGACCACAGATGGCCTTCGGAACTACTCAATGATAATATTTCACGGGTTTCGATTCATATGGTTGCTAAGCAATTTATGCTCGTCACATTACGTACGGTGGTGAATTAACGTCCCAGCATCGGGAAAAGCAATATTTTGTAAAAGGTGATGAGCAGTTGACATTAGGCTATTGTAACTTAGATAAATTACGAACTCTCCCACTAAAAAGTGAAAAATAAAAAACATTTTACAAAAAAAAAAAAAAACTACCGACTTCCAAAAAAAACACTATTGATCGAAGACAAAGAGAAACATAACTTTAATTTCGGAAGTCGGTGTCATTAAACGAAAATGCAGAACCAACGACACCGACTTCCGAAATTAAAGTTATTTTTCTCTTTGTAGTGTTTTTTTTTTTTTTGTAAGATGTTTTTTTGACAATTGTAGCCTCTGAAAACCCATGTTCACTGCTAATTTGATGATACCCAGTACTCTCTTATAATGATAAGCGTTTTATGGGCTTGAGGTACAGTAATATTGAATTATAAGATAAAGAGCAGAACTGTGCTGTCTGCTCGCAATTACAACAGTAATTAAAATAGTACAGCCATGTCTGCCGTGTTACTCCGAGACCGAGAGGAATGTTTAGATTAAGTGCTGAAACCTTCCGGAACCCTTTCTATTATGTTCGAGATTAGCTACAAAAGGTCCAACCATTGTCCTACCCTAGTTTTTATGTTACATGACACACATATCCAAATTAAGTTCTTGTTCAGGTAGGATTACACTTACAAGATCGTTTATCTCGCAGAGAGCTGTAAACGTAGCGAATATTAGCCTGGTTACGTCGTAAGTAAGGTTGTAATGCTTTCATGGTTCGTTACACATTATACTAAAGCGGATACGACAGACACGGGCGCCCAATGTGGGACCTCGAGCGTGAAATAAGCGCTATTGCTTTGTATGAAGTGGCAATCACGACATACTGAGTAGAACACTCCTATGACTGCCAAAATATTTTGTAGATTTTATTATACGACGTATCTAAGCGCTTAGTGATGTTATGAATACATGAACGCTGTCGGATAAAATCTTAGTCGTCAATCTCAGAGGGTTAAGTGAATCCTTTCACGATTTACGAAAAATTTTAGTGCTAATGTAATCAGGGAGAAAAACAACGGTGCGTCTACGCTGATGTTATTTCTTCTTATTTAACTGTCTGGTATGCGGATAGCGTTAAACTTATTTCTCCCTATGCTTGATTGAAAATGAGTTATTTCGAGCAAAGGAATAAACATCATCATCAAGATTACTGGGTCATATTAGGTATGACGATTTGAATCAAGGGGGGAACCTTTTTCGTTAAATTGCAAAGGGCGCTGGACTTGTCGCGCACCGCGATTGTACAACTAACATGCTTCTGTTCTCCATTTAACTGTACTGCTCTTTAGGGCAAAATGGGTTTAAAAATACATTTATCCTTGATGATTGATGAATAATATATTTTTTTTCCTTTGTCTATATTAAATGACTAAAAGTAGCAAGGTGTTTCACAACATCGTCCATAATCCAATTTTCCCTTGGCCAAAAGGCTTCTGCCAAAGCCTCTATCAATAATAGATTAGGTCCTTACGAACCTTGCGCGGACCTCTTTTTCTAAACGTCCCCAAATTTATAGCGTCAGAATCGCTTTAGCAAAATATATGAGACAGGCGTGATGTACTCCTTCCTTACTCACCTGCCGCATGCGTGCCATTTCAAAGAAAACCGCCTATTTTATTCCATAAATTATCCCATACATCCATATGGCATAAGTAAAAATGTTGCCTATGATACCAGCGACGCAGTATTCGATGAAGTACTTTAACATGCTCCACGTCACTTAAGTATTAAAAATGCATGCACCGAGAAATTTCCTTTGAAACAGTTTCAATCAGACAGTTTTACATCGTGCATTTTCACTTTAAAATGCACAAGAAACATCGAGTCGAGACGTGTAATTACGGCCATTTTTGAATTATAAAGAAGTGGCTTCAAAGACACCTGCATATTCTCTTGAAGGAGGAAATTAATGATATGGGGTGGTTGTGGTGTAGCCTAGAAACATCATGTGTCCAGTCTCAGGGTGGTGGTCGGTGGCGCCTGGCAGGTTCCCATTGTCGCTGAATATTTTAGCATCCTGTGTCCGGTAAATTACAGACTTCACTTCAGCCCTCAGACCTGTGCTACAATTTTCAAATAATGTCGCTGGAAGAAATGCGAGCTACAATTAGGTCAGCGCCGCATGATTCTCCCGACAGCCGTCGGTTCTCACGAGTGAACAAAGTTTACCTTCGGAGCACATGTTTTATCCCACGTTAATATTTAATCAAAGGCAGTGACAATTTCGTATTTTACTTAAAAGACTTTTCCGAAAGGAAAACTTCAATAAAAGTTGAGATGTTTATCGAGCCCCGTCCATTTGGCTGTGTCAGACACCCTTTTTGAAGGGCGCTCCTCGCCACGTGTAAAGCATTAAATTATTATTGCTCTGATTTCTCATCAGGAAAAAATTAAGTCGTGGTTCATCAAGTTTTCAGAAAATAGGAATGCCCAAATAAAACCATTTAGGTTAATTATTATGCTATTTATAAATTGTTTCGTTTTCTATTTTTAACCATTGCGCAGTATCTCTTCTTGTTCACCATATAATATTCCGCTGTGCCCACGCAGAATAATAATATAGTGCGCATTTTTGTTGTCATTAGGTCGCCTAGGCAACGATTGTCTTCGACGTGGGCTCATTGGTAGGCTATTAGCTATTGACATAGGTATAACTACAAACATTAAATGTACACACATACATACATTTATGAAATGTAGTCCAAACACACATATCGGACTTCGATCGCACGAATATTTGGATGGTCTGATTGATCTTCTGTCCGCAGTGGAAGTAATTTACTATCCACTGTCATTAGGAACATTGAATTTTGTCATATCCAGATAATGTAAATTATGTAAAATATTAATCATTCTCCTATCTGATCATAAGCTTTTGTCTTTAGTTCAACATTGAATAAATCCTCTTTGTCCTGTAAATTGTGAATGGTGGAGGAACGAGATTTGGGAAACAACACCTATCTTTTGTCACGATTGCAAATGAATAAGGCTCTGGCCTCCAGATGTTAATCGCTTCATCATTTCCAAAGATACTGATTTAGGCGCAACTGCGTTTAACTAAAACGTTATTAATGTTACTATTATTGAGGTGGACATTTATTGTGGTCAATTTGTTAAGTGAAGTCGTAGGGGTGGATATTAGTGGCTCGTAACGACAGTGTCGCATGCAAGAGTTGCCACCTAGGATGTTTATTATGTACACTCTGACTCTCATCCGATAAGAGCTTGTTACCTAACGAAATAATAATATTTTACGCTCTTTAGTGAAATTGTGTGTGGTTCTAATTGGGTCTTCCTTCTTCCTTGGTATTTATTGGATTTTTTGGGAAAACTTCACTATAATTTCTTTTGTGCTCGATTATATTCTGTCTATTCCATTTTATGTATTGTCTTTTCAAACTAATATTATGAAGGCGAAAGTTCGTGAGTGTGTTAAGTATGTTTGTTACTTCTTCACGCAAAAAACTACTGAACGGATTTGGATGAAATTTGGCACACGTATAGTTTATAACCGGGATTAATACATAGGATTTTTATCCGGATATTCCCACGGGATCGACACTTATGCGGATGAAACCGCGGGGCGCTGCTAGTTATAATATAAATAGCCTCATAGACCCTGTTACTGAAGCTATCTAATTAGCCAAATCACGGAACCTTTGTGCAAGGTCTAATCGACTGACACAAAAGCTCGCACAAAGCAGTAGAGCAGTCACACGGCTTAGAAGACCAGAATACTTTTCCTACTTATATCAACACTTATCTTAGTTACATTCTTAAAGCTATCTGGCTAGGCTTAGACATAGCACAGGGTGTCGTCTTGCGGCGTGACTCGTTAAGTCGTCGTTTCCGGGGCACAATGAGAGGCAGGGTGTTATTGACGGGGCGGCGGGTGGCGCGCATGTGCACCTCCGGCGCCCCGGCGTCTCGGGGGTGCTTTACTAAAAGCCCGTCGGAACACAAACGATGTCAGTCTACCCGCGGACGTCTTTACAACTAGACGCGAACCAACCCCAACAACATGAAGCCACACGCGCTTTTTATTTTACTAAGTCACCACATACCGTTCTAATTTTTTTCGCATTTAAAGATTTGAAATTCAAACAATTCGTCCTTAAATCTAAAAGGCTCATGTTTGGTTTAACGTGAAAACCGCCGTGGCCTAATCTCTCCTGAAAATTGGTGAGTATATTGTTTTCGCGTTTTTTGTTGTTCTAGTTTTTCCGCATTTCCAGTTTTTCGAGTTTCTTCATTTTGTGTTTCAATTTTCTTTCGTTATCGCCTGTTTTCCAAAGCTTCTTTTCATTTCTAAGATCACTTGTCACTTTCGATTGGACCTACAATATAATTTATAACTCTTTCGTTTTGCGTCGCTTCGCCGTTCTCGTTTAGCCTAAAAGAAAAATAAATAAATTAAAAGGGAACGATGACTTTAAGAATCCATTATGTTTATTCGGTTATTAAGTAAAGGCGGAGGGTTGGCTAGCTAAAGGAATGGTTCACAGGTGAGGTGGGACAGCTGGTAGTGACATTTTGAGCGACGGTTGGCTGTAGGGTTTTATTTTATAATATTTTTTGCGCGAGTTGGTCTTTAAGTTTTTAGGTACCTAGCGGTATGTCGGTCTTTGTGTGTCGAACACCTGCCGGGCTCCGAGCCCCGTTTCACTCCCGCCTGTTCTATTCACCCATTCGATTACACTTTTGATCGTCCTTAACCTGGTTCTAATTCCAGAAACTCTTCGCTGCTGTACTTTGTACTTATAATAAACGTTACCGCTCTATTTTGCCGAGTTTTGCGACTTCTTTGTACATTTATTTTTATACCATGCTGCATCCGGTTAGACTGGAAGCCGACCCCAACATAGTTGGGAAAAGGCTAGGCAGATTATGAGATGATGTTGTACTATGATATTTTTACGAACAGTTTCTGAGTTGCGTTTTCTAACAAGATTCGGGGAAATTCTGGTTTGGCTAGCAATTAAATAACATATTTTTTTTAAATACAAAACAAATCTAACAACTCCGCGACATCAAAATAATTATATTCCATGACTAACATTTCGGCTAAACGGGTATTTTCTGTATTTCGTACCTAAAAAGCGAAGTCGCAGGAAATGAAGAAAGTTGACGGTTTTGCCGATGCTTGATAGTTGGCAATTTGGCACACTCACTGGTACCCTTTGTGGCGCGAACGCGACTTGTGAATGTAGGCGTGCACCTGCGGGTGTCAGTGACCTCGTTCACCTGCTGCCCGGTAGACGGTCACATTAGCATACGCTGGGCTAAACGTGCCATCTGCACCCTGGGACTAACTCAGACCTCCGTTTTTATTGGTTCTATCCATTTATCTGCGCTCACAAAATGCGTAGGGATTTAAGGCTCCGGCGTAGAATTTTTACAACTTTTTTGTTTTTCTGTAACCATGTATAATTTTGGCGGTTTTTTTTTTGTTGGAAATGTTAATACTTTTATTTCTAATACGTCTCGGCGGCGCGGCGGCGTCCCGTTTACAAATAGTAAAAAAAAAACACTTAACTACGAAAAACGAAAGAGAACTTTTTTATCCCAACTTTTCCAAAATTACAAAAGAAAAGTTTATTGTCCATTAACAAGGGAGCTGAGTTACGAACGTAATAAACTGAAATTACTTAAGTATTAAATTCATTTTAACTTTTAACACAATCTTATTATAAATGTCTGTTTATTTATCTTTTGGTGTGCATGATTTATTATACATACATTATTGAAGTATGGAAATGGAGTGCAGTTTTGCGACTGCAGTTTCATTTGCTATTAGGGGACTCTACAGCCATCGACACGCCAACTCCTATTTCTAATAGTTTCCCAGCAAACTTTTAAAACGATAGTTCGTTTTAAAAGTTAGCTTGAAAAACCCGCCAAGTCTCAGTTGGACTCGCACACGAAGGGTTCCGTACCACCATACAATATTTAACACTAAGTACATACAAAATAAATGCAAAAAAATCACGTTTGTTGTATGGCAGCCCCTCTTATATATTTATTTTATTCTGTTTTTAGTATTTGTTGTTATAGCGGCAACAGAAATACACATTCTGTGAAAATTTCAACTGTCTAGCTATCACGGTTCATAAAATGCAGCCTGGTGACAGACAGACAGACGGACAGCGGAGTCTTAGCAATAGGTCCAAAGTTACCTCGAAACTGAACAATAAACCGCTGGTATTAAAAAAATACTTCAAATTTGATCAGGAAATTTGTATAATAACTAAACTAACTATAAAGCAGCGACTATGTGTTTTTTTTTATTTTTTATTACAATTATTTTCACAGTAAAAAGCAAAAACCTAAACTATTGGCGTTGCCTGCCGCCCAGCACCGCACTCTGTCTCGCTCACACTTAGTCCGCGAGCAATATCGTACGAGCGCGACAAAGAGTGAATTTTAGCTGAGGTAGTATGGGCTCTTAAGAGCGTTTACGCCGTACGGCTTTTCATACAAACTTTCAAGCCGTTGTTTTTCGAAATGAATGAACCGATTTTAATGAAACTTCATACGCATAAGCAGGATACAGAGGTCTAAAAAGTTAGCAGAGAACATTTTCGAAATGTCTTATTTAAAAAAAGATAACTGGAAATCTGTTTCTATGGAAACTTTAAAATCGGTCTAATTTGGTTGTAACACAATTTTTCGAAAATGGTCTCAGCTAACTTTTTAGACCTTTATATCCTGCTTATGCGTATAAAGTTTCATTAAAATCCGTTCATTCATTTCGAAAAACAAGGCTTGAAAGTTTGTATGAAATGCCGTACGGCGTAAACGCTCTTAAGGGGCCGGCGAACTACGCGTAGTTCATACAAACGTAATACCAAAATAATTTGTAAATGAAACATATTCTTAAGGTAGTGTGTATTTATTCCGATTGGATTACAGAATATCTAGGTTCCCAAATATATATTTTGAAAGGACTCTGATATAAAGACGAGATATGAGGAATTAAAAATTTCCATAGAAAACTTATTTTTCTCATAACTCGTCTTTAAATCAGTGTCCATTCAAAATATATATTTGGGAACCTAGATATTCTGTAATAAAATCGGAATAAATACACACTATATTAAGAATATGTTTGATTTACAAATTATTTTGGTATTACGTTTGTATGAACTACGCATGCTCCGCCGGCCCCTTAAGACATGCAAGTGCTTTGTGAACTGAACGAAATTAAATTCCATGTGGATGTCACGAGTAACAATAAAAGAAGAAAATACAAAGTACGTCCCTTCGGTCTTTTGAAAAAACTTTCTGCTTATAATTACATGAGTATTACTTACTCGGTAATGAAAATGAAACGCTCTTATTATTTCATTAATATTTTCCCGGAACCCCAAGTTGCTCGTTATTTAGAAAACCATTAAGATGTGTTGTTTAGACGTGCAAATTAATTAAGAGTTCGATAACGACTTCGGCGATGTTTTTAGGTCTCCAAGATACAGGTCAACTACCTAGTTTGGGGACCACCGTCTAACTAAATAAACAGATTGTTATAGTTACTGATTAAATAATTACGTAATAGTTATAAGGTCATCTTTGTAACAATGAACAAAATAAATTAATTCTTATTCTATGTATAAAGAATTAAACCATGTAGTTACTACTTCTGATGAAAACAAAATCGTATTTAAATGGTACTTAGTTCATTAATTCTTGAAGCTTATTGAACGACTTAACATAATTAATTGAAACTGAACAAAAAAAATTTTTTTTCAAAACTTCTAAAACTGGTATTACATCTTACGATTCCCTAAACATCCCTGTTTTTTACTTAACAAGAAAAACTTATAGGGTTGGATAGCTTGGGTTTTATTTAATTAATTTTGTACGAAATCACTATTTATTGTTAACTTATTAATACATCTCATAATGTTATTTAATCTAGTTTTTCGATAAAAAACGGACGGCAGATGACTAGATTCATAATGAAATAACCGGTCGCCGGCGGGGACCGACGCAACGATTTCCGCACGCGCGCCAAAACGGAAAAGCGGAAACGTAAAGTAACTATCAGTCCAAAGAAAAATATTATTACAAAACGAGATCATACCAAAAATAAGCATTATTTCGATCAAATTGTTATTTATATTACTTATTTAACTTTGAAGCCATTTATAAATTTACCGAGATATTGGAAAAATACTGTTTTTTTTATTTATTTTAAGCTCTTCCGTAGGCGTATCAATGAGGCCTTAATGAGGCTTATCTTGGAGTATTTTATGATCATTAATGATTTTTATAGGTTTTCTGAGCTAATATGGATCCTTTCTCGTAAAAATCTTTCATTACTTTAATTCTATCTACCTATGTATTAAGTCGCTCTTCTGAATTTCAAAACAAATAAATGTTGAATGATGTTAATAACTGATGAATGATAAAATAGTTATCTAGTCTGTCACATTAAGTTGAATTTGGCTTCAAGTCAAAGACTTTTAAAATATCGTATGACTAAAAAACGTATGTGTAGTAAGTTCATTTGTAATCTATTCCCAAGGAAGGTTAATAGGGGTCCTGTGAGGATGTAGGTCATCCGCCCGCCTCGCCAAGTCACGTCCACATCCTGCACCCAGGACTAAGGTCGAACAAGTCCCTTATTATCCAGATAATCTAGTTACATCGGAACCTTATTACACCTGTGAACATTATTACTTAGTATTTTGTTTTAATACTACAATGGATGGCAGAAAATTACCTAAAATATACGGAAAAAAAAAACTGAAACTATACCTATAATATTTCACTTACTTTGGTCCAACATTGATTTATGATAGTGTCTATAGCAGGTTAATTGTTAATGCAAAAAAAAAAAACAAAAGGACGCTTCGTATTTCTTAAATTAAATCATGTTGTACAGAACTGAATTTAACTAAATCGATTCCTATAATAATAAAATAACCATTTAAATAATTAATCAATATGCACTTAAAATCGTTACGAACCCTCATAAACTTTGATTCGATTTGTATGCAGTTATTAAGCAGTCGCGAAGTAGTGGACACTTGGAAAATTCTCGCGATGTGAACGAAGCATAAGTACCGTTTGTTCAATTCAAAGAATGTTTAAACAAGGCTGGACACAAAACAGCAGTTCTTTAGGAGTTTTAAAGCAACACGAACAGACGGCTACGTTTGCCGAGTCAATAGCCGAACGTGGAACGGTACATTATTCAATTACACACATCAAAAGTGTCTAGGGATCAAGCATTTTTATGCGGATTTCTTGAGATTGAGATGTGGCTTTGTAATAAATTTATGATTTTATAAATTTATATGGATCCTTTTTGGTGCATTTCATAATTTGAATCAGGAACTGTGAATCAAATTCGAGTAAAAGATGAAAATCAGCTGTCAATATTTTCCCTATAAAAACATACAACGCATTGAAGACATTATTAGTGCTACTGTTTCCCTACTACTGATTAAAACCAACGTTATTATGGAGCGGCGACGTCATTTAAGCAGGGAAGAAATGCTCAGAGCCGTGGGAATGATAGAAGCTGGTTCCCGGCAACGTACTGTGGCTTTAGCTCTGAATACAAGTCAGAGTGTTATCAGTCGACTTTGGACACGTTACCGAAGCACTGGTACCGTGGCTGAGCGCCATGGAGGACGGTATCGCTGCACCACACGGAGACAAGACCGATACATTCAAATCTTAACTCGAAGAGCTCCAACAATAACCGCCATGATGTTAGCCGTGAGGCTTCATCACTCTTCAGGGAACTTAATTAGCGACCAAACAGTCAGAAACCGCTTGCATGAAGTGAACCTTCATTCCCGAAGACCGCTACGGGTACCACCTATAGCAATGCACAATCGTAGGATTCGATATCAATGGGCTCTTGAACATAGAAATTGGGCAGAAGAACAATGGCGTTTCGTGTGCTTTTCTGATGAGTCTCGTTTTGGTATGAGACCGGATACAAGACGTATACGACACTGGAGAACCCCTGGACGCCAACAGCGATTAAAATCCTGCCAGGAAGTCCATCCTTATAGTGGTGGAACCATCATGGTATGGGCGGGTATTTGGATCGGCGGAAGAACTGAGTTGATTTGGATCAGAGGCAACCTCAACGCTCAAATTTATGCTGAGACGATTGTATCAGACGTCATCGTTCCTCTACAAGTGCAAATCGGTCCCTTATTTCAGTTAATGCATGATAATGCACGACCGCACACCGCAAGAGTTGTAAGACAGACTCTCGCCGCAGCTAACATCAATGTCCTGCCCTGGCCTGCTCAGTCGCCAGACTTGAACCCGATTGAGCATGCATGGGATATGCTACAGAGAAGAGCTCTGCCGAATATGGAGGGTATCCAGTCGCAAGAAGACCTTTTTTTGTTGTTGCAACGAACATGGGCGGCCATTCCACAGCGTGATTTGGATGAACTCATTTTGAGTATGCCAAACCGATGTTCTTGTGTTGTTAGTGTTCGCGGTAGAAACACGGATTATTAATTGTTTAAGTTACCCAATAAAATTTTAAAGAAAACTGTTATTTCAGTCTTTTTTTCGAACTTTTGTGTTAGTGGTTCAAATGTCAAAAATCCCTTTATTAGGAAAATGCCAAATTTCTTTATTAATGCAAAGGTGACTTGGTTTATCGTTACTGTGACAAACGAAAACACTTTATTTGATGAATCCTTAAAGAAAATTTTAATTAATATCAATCAGGAGAAAAGTTATTGCAAAAATATATGTTGATCCCTAGACACTTTTGATGTGTGTAGTTGTCGGGTGCGTAATTGATCTAATATTTTCAATGAAGGGCATCAATTAGCTTTAAAAATAACTTGTAGTCAGATGTACTACAAAAAAAAAAAATTTGTAGCTGTGTTAAACTACTGCCCGCACAAGGTAGACCGATGACCTGGTAAGGGTCGCGGCAATCCGTTGGACGGGATAAGCACAGGACCGGTCGATAAAACGATACTTGAGGAAAGCCTATGACCAGCAATGGACATCTTTCGTCTGAGTGTCTAGCTAATGACAATGACGAAGCTTAAGAGGGAACAGGGCGTGCGATTCTCCATACAAATGTAAGGAATATGTATTCTTTATCTCCACACACTATCCTCAAGCACATTACAAAGGGACGAGATCACAGCCCCAACGTTATATTCCCCTTTTTTCTTCCTGAATAATGCCTCTAGAGCAATTTTTTTTTTCATAATGTAAAGGTCTGCTGTAAAAACGTCCCTGTCATATATTTATTTCAGCAACTAATTAGTAAAGAAAATATGACCCTCTAAAAATTACAAAAAATTAAAACCAGATAAATAAGAAAAGTTTTTAACATCAAAAACATTATACGAACCTAAACATTATACTCTTTCTTAAAATGTTAATGTAAAAAATAATTGAATCGGCTCAGTTTTCGAGGAGAAAAAAGGAGAATACGAAACGTCGATTTCGTCAAAAATTTCGTGATAGTTTCGGTCTGAGCTGCAGCTGTCCCTATCACACACTACGGGGGCAGACTTGAGGTGAGGCGACGGCAATAGTTTCTTCAAATACCTATTTTCCAAATTCCTCGCAGGCCCCGTCCCCTCTTAACAATTATATTATTAACTTCTAATTGTTTTGTTGTACAGGTAACATGAAGCGAGACGCATATGGAGACGAGGGAGGGCCCATGCAAAAACGTCCGCGGCAAACCGACGACGAAGTTACCTTTCTGATACCGAGCAAGGTATGTTTATTTTTGAGCCTAGGGAGGGAGCTGATTAAAGAGTATTTAGGCATAAATAAAAAGCCTAATTTGACCCAGACCTTTAGGTACTCGGAATTTCTTGTGGCTAAGTAATAACAGACGCACGGGTCGATCGACCAGGTTAAGCTACGCTTGCCCGTGGTCGTGGATGGACCATCTTCACATACCCCTCCGTGTCTCGAAAAGCACGTTAAGCCATTGGTCCCGGCTGTCATACGTGGATCTTCACAGTCGACAGTCGTTACGGGTCGACAGAAGCCCGAAAGTCTGAAAACCAGTCTTACCGAGGGATATCGTATTAAGAGCGTTTACGCCGTACGGCATTTCATACAAACTTTCAAGCCGTTGTTTTTCGAAATGAATGAACCGATTTAAATGAAACTTCATACGTATAAGCAGGATAGAAAGGTCTAAAAATTTAGTACAGAACATTTTCGAAATGTATTATTTTAAAAAAGATAACTGGAAATCTGTTTCTATGAAAACTTTAAAATCGGTCTAATTTGGCTGTAACACAATTTTTCGAAAATGTTCTCTGCTAACTTTTTAGACCTTTGTATCCTGCTTATGCGTGTGGTTATTTTTATTGTCGGGCAGACAATATATAAAAAATTATGAAGTATTTGATTTAGTTGCAGGGATTCTTATTCCGAATGCACTCAATTAGGGTGCTGGACAAAAGGCTCCTCCCCTCCACCTCCCTCAAAGTTGCAAAATATAACAATGCGATATGTTATTGTATTGTACACATGTTTTACAAATTTACATACAATTCAATCAAGGACTTATAAAACAGCCAATTTCATACACAAGGAACAAACTGGATTTCATGTTAAGTTTACAGTTGTGCGCCTACTAAAGGCAAGAGCCAAACCTCGCCGGCGATGTCATTAAAATTGCATAAAATCAATTCAAGCCTGTGAGGTTGCAGGTCGCGCGGGTCGTGTTTATGTACAGTTTGCTGAACATGAATTAGCATATTAGCTCCGGCTGTAATAGGCGGCTATTTCCACTTGTAGCTATTTCTGGATTTCATTTGTGAATGGAAGCTTTTGCCTCGCATTTGAACGTGCAAAATGGACCTCGAAGAGTAGAATTGGTTTTAAAACGTGGTGACAGCTAGACAGAATTGGGATTCGGATTACATACAACGGTGTATCGTTATGTTATTCCGTATTTCTGTGAGTTTAGGAAATTGTCACCTGATATCCTAACTCATATTTTTAATTGTAACTAACTATTTACACTAGATACTAAATTAAATTACTAAATACCCAACTTAATATAGAAATAAATACAAAAACTAAGGACACTTAGGGCGTCGAAGTACCTACTCGTCCGCATCGCTGTCATCCGGAAACGTGCCCAGAAGACTGGCAGCATTGCCACGTTGAATGGCAATGCTGATTCTTTGGCCAAAGGACGACCCAATCCTCTGGTCACGTGAAGTGTCGACCAGCCGGAGAGAAATTTTCTTAAAAAAGAGACGCGCACTCTGGCCCCAGGACCCGAGCGTTTTGACCCCAAACAGCTCAAAGCTGTAGTTACCCATAAGGTTACAGTATTTGCGTCGCTTGAGGGTCTCAAAGGAAATTCATCATCATCATCTGCCTAGCCTTTTCGCAACTATGTTTGGGTCGGCTTCCAGTCTGCATGAATACCAGTATTTTACATGGAGCGACTGAAAAGGAAATTAAGTAACTACGACTTTATCCTCAAAAAATTCTACGAGAATCGGGAAAGATTTTTCCCGATAATTGTAAAATTTGAAAAGAAAATGCTCATGTTTCAAACAATTTCCATAATTAATTCATTGTCATCAGGTGGCCGGCTCGATTATTGGGAAGGGAGGCGCAAATATTTCCAAGCTAAGAAATCAGGTCAGTATTAACAGTAATGCTCGCTAAGCTACACGTGAAGTAAGTAGCGAATTGTTGCGAGTAGACTCGTTCAATAAATCAGCTTGAACCATAAAGTATTACTTTAGGTACTCTAATCTAGTTCTTCGTTCAGTATTAATGTATTTTTGTAAGCTTTCAAGCAATAGCAGGTATTTACAAGGTACTGATTAAAGTTGCTTAGACCAATCTCATTAAAAAATTTTATTTTGTTACATTAGTAAGTTTATATTCGCATTTTTTGTTTATTTTTTTCATTGTATGCCTATCTGAATGTTTATTTTAGTTTATATATTTAACTTTTAACCATTTTTTCGCCACAGGTACGTCCACCAATCTTATAAACTCTAAAACTGTACTGCTCTGTGCCTCTATTGGGTAATACAAAAACCTGTCAGATCCGTATCTTCTATGCTTAATCAATTACGCTATTCTAGTCTGTCTTGTAGATAGCAAAGAGAACTAAAATGAACGAAGAAGACTGCAAGATTCGATGGTTAATCTTGGCATCGAGTCTTGCGACAGCGGCGAGTCCGTAGACTTATAGACAGAATAACCCCCCGGCAGCCAGTTTGCAGGTCATTAGCGCCCCCGAGACGCCCCTGTGGCTAGTAGCGCGACGCGCCGCGCGCCTACACTCATACTGACGCCGTTGGCCACTTTCAACTCACCTTACTGGCAGAGTTACGTAAGTGGTAGTAAGAGTTGAAGATGGTCAAAGCGCGCCTAGGGTGAATGAGTATAGGCGCCCGGTGCGCCGCTACAGCGTGTCTTGGTTGCCGGTCCCGCCCCGTTGGACGCCGCTGCCCCGCACCCGCCGCCCCGCCACGCAGTACAAAGCCTCTATAACAGTCCCAGATTGCCCCGGCCCCGAACGGTAAACTATATCGCCAACATCTACTCTCAAATCTTAATACAGCCCGAGTGGAGCTCTTGCACTCTACTCGTCAACAGTCAGGAGTTGGAATCTTGTAAAACATCATTAGCTCCCGGCGTTAGGCGCTTAACTCCGCATCTCGAGCTCCCGTCCTCATCACCTCCGCAGGATGCACTGTGTCGCACTGGACGGCTTCTGATCTTACTTTCACGACCTCGGTGTCCTCGCATCTCGCTCATTAGCCGCTAAGTCTCCCTTAGGACTGAATCCTCTCACTCGACTTACTTCTGTCCGCGCTGGAAGGCATCTACTTACTGAGTACGAGACTACGGACATCAAGTTTCATCGCCATCATGCTTCAGTTTACTTATGAGTCCAGACCTCCCTGACCGTTGATACGTCTGTACCATTGTTCAATATTGTGCTGTGATTTTATTTCCACGAACTGCAAAAATAGTTTGCGTTAATGACCCTTGTTTTTCAGGGTACTATCGATTACGGCGCCGGATGTCGACACGATTCTGGAAATCGTAAAAGAAATCCTGCCATGTCTGGCTGATGTAAGTATTATGTAATGCCTGATTTTCGTTTTGATACTAAGTTGAGAAAACTATTTTCGTAGAAGTAATTTCTAGTCATTTTCACAACCACACACTCACAACATTTTCATGTTTAACGATGAGAAATTATACTCGCCTTCGTAGTTTCAATCAAGTCAGAAATTTTACATCATTAACAAGAAAGGTCTTTATAAAATCTATAAACATGCGTATTTAACAGTTGGTATTCAAATGGCAAATAAAAATTATTCATTAGGGAGGTCCAAAGAGCAGTAACGAAGATTTGGATGTCCGCCTACTGATCCACCAGAGCCGCGCCGGCTGCGTCATCGGCAAGGCAGGGGCCAAGATTAAAGAGTTGCGAGAGGTAAGCATATTCATAAAATAACTTAGGAATAAAAGTGAACGGATGAAATATTCGACCCTCCAATGGTTTTCGTGCAAAAATTTCGAACGCTCTCAATCTGCCACAACACAACAACAGCGCGGTCGAAAGTCAATAAGTCTCCCTGAAAAAATCACTGGGATTGATCTCGCACGAAAACATTCGGGAACCAGACTTGTTTATATTTCTAGAAAATTATTGAACACTGGCCTGGCTGATATCATTCCAATAGGACCAATGTTGATAAACTTGGTATGCACGTGGAAAGGGGTGTATTGTATGTAATACTAGCTTCTGCCCGCGACTTCGTCCGCGTGAAGTTGCTTGTTCCCCTGACCCACCGCGTCGCATCGCATCGTCTGCCCGCGTATTACTTCGTTTTCGCTTAGCGTTCTTCCTGTTTTTTTTTCTTTTTGCTGGGGTCCTATGGATCTTAGAATGATGTTCAAGCTCAAGAATTAGGCTATCAAATGCAGAAAGAATTGAAATTCGAATGGAAGTTTCAGAGATTAGCGCGTTCGAACACACAAAAAAGAGAGAGAAAGAGATCAAGATCTAATTCAGTATAGATATTCGTTTTCAACTGCAGAATTTCCGCTTATGTCCATTAGTGTCGTCTTCATATCTTTTGCGATTAAATGCATCCCGTTCTTATTCCCGTATCTACAGCCAGTAATTGAGGTGAGCAGATGCTACGAGCTTTTACGACTTGTTAGCAGTCATCTGCCGAGCGAAGGTGCAGTTATACTTAAGGATTTTTTATCGTGTAGACATCGATGGCATTCAGCCACGTGGTGCCTGCACGGGCTTCAAGGCAGATGTGAAAGCAGCTGCCGCCCTGAATCCGGAGCCTTTTATCTCTTTATCGACAATGTAATTTTTAGATACACTTAATAATGTTATTTGTAACAAAAAGTAGACTCCTTTGTTCGTGGAATCTCATATTATATTAAATCGCGATCGACGCGACGTCGGAAATAGTTAAGTAACTTGAAATGCATCGCCCTTCACAAAAGCTACAGTAGACGTCATAATTTGTCGTCAAGTCGAACAAACAAGGCGAAGCGTCCTGCATAACTGCAGAGTGCATCGCGGAGGATCAATTACCAGTCGAGCAACTTCGCTGGAAGTTATGTACGTGTCGGCGTTGTCTGGACGGGACGCCGACAACTTTGCAATCTAGCTATTAGCGGTGTTGCATTTCATAACTCGAGCTAGTTAGCTGATGTTTGTCCGGAGATTTGAGTAACGAGGGCTGATGCTACAGACGTAGCTAGTAGCGGCGCGATGTCTCGGGGTGTCTCTATGAACGAGTTTGCCTATTCCTGGAGAACAATTATTATTATTTGAATTCATCAATATTGATCTTCTCCGGAAACAATTTAAAAACTCGATCGAGATCTACCTGAGTCCATTTTGCTCCCTTTTTCCTTGCGTTTTTTGTTTTGCTTTCGATCAGCTGTTCTCGAAACTCCTTTGTTCAATTTACGTTACGGCCTCAATTTAACAAGACACAGAATTCTTTATAGAGTAAGTATAGAATTAAGAAAATCCCCAAAGAAATATATATAATAATATAATAATAATAATAATAATAATAAATACTGTGTTAATAAAAAATACAATGAATGGAGATGTCTTTATGACAAAGGTAACGTTGTGTTCTGCGTGTGTTTCGCGCATAGGCTATTATTATTGGCGCTATTCAGAACGCAAGTGAGTCGACATGTGCTGGAGGTGGAATTAATGAGAGGTTACCGACCTTCGTTTATCATTTGTACCTAGGTCAGCAGTTTCTTGAAGTGTGTTATTGTTGCGGGCCCTAGGTCGGCGCGTGCGCGGGCGGCAGCTGCCGTCATTCGGGCGGCAGGTGCGCGCGCAGCCGCCGCCGGAAGGCCTCACAAAAAGCTCGCGCGCACCTGGGCATCACCCAGCCTACCTACTTGCACAATGCTCCTCGCCCCTCGGAGGCCTCCTCTCTTACATAAATAGAAATTTCGAACATATGGTACGGCATCCGCCGCTCCTACGTTTGAATCGTGCAGGTAAACTTTGTACAATGAGTTGCATTTACGGCAATGAGGACGGATTTTTTTCAAACATCGCCCATTCAGGTCTTCTAGAATGAATAAACTGTGAGCAGCTTTATTAGCGCAACTTGGGGGAAGTTGGTTGGTCTGGTTTCTTCAGGTTGCGTAAACATTAAATCGTTTGGCTTCACTTTTGAACTTGGAAGTTGAAACAATACGTTTTATTAAGGCCCGTGCTACTTGTGATGAAATCGCGGTTCTTGATTGAGTTGTGAAATGGCCGTAGGGTAATATCACATGTAGGGTTTCATCCGTCGGAAGCGCGCGGCGCCGGAGTCGGGTTACCGGAGCTACGCGCACGTGACGCAGGAAACTTTTTGTGAACCATCTCCACATCCTCTATGTACACCACAAACAAGGTTACAGCGGATATGTTAAACCGTTCTCATGACAGTACCATAATTATTAATACAACGATATTGAGGGTTGAACCAAGTTGTGAACTAATTAAACCAGCTTTTAGGTATAAAATGGGAATGCTATTTACATTAAAGACAGAAAGCAGCCGGCGCCCATATGTCGTCGGTGTAATTAGGCGCGGGTGACACCGGGCTGCGTCGGTGTCCCCGACAATTACGGGCTACGGCAGCACGCGAGCTAGCCGCTTCCGTTTCCGATCGAACCGCACCGGTTCACACACGGCTTCTTTACTTTGACTCGTATCGACTTGTACACCAATTTTTGTTTCAATATTTGGGTTACATGGCCCCTTTTTAGTGATTTTGAAAGTTGTTCAGCCCCTAGAAAAGCTCAACCCCTAGCAACAGGTAAAATTCGAGAGCTCGGATCAATACTACAAGAGATCGATGGATGGTTGTTGATCCGTATTCTAATTCCGAAGTTAACTGTGTCAACATTTTCGGAAATTCTCCCTATTTCTACATTGTTTAGTGGTTCGGAGAATACTAGCGTTGATCTGAATAATGTTAACGCGGCATGTTTGGATATATTACGACTTGTTCAGTAGCTGATTAGCGCCATGCTCTCAGGGGAAATAACTTGCCAGCAACACATTTTGACCTTGCTGTGTGTATTAAAAAATGCCTGTGAATAGTATTAATCATTTACGAAATGTTATACCCTACTATTGATTAGCTTTTTGGTAAACTAGTTTGGCTCTGGTTAGGCAATCTTCTTCGTTTTAAAGCCACATCTTAATCAATACCATTATCAACACAGCCAAATGCATTCTGCCACTGAACTGTTCCAAATTGCACCAATATACTTAGACAAAGGTTTGAACGAAGTAAACCACCCTATCGGTTAGCGGTTTAGCTCCAGCACAAAGACCGCTTCACTTTTGATCAAGACAAATTTGTGTTCAAATATTTGCAGCAGCTTTTATGGTTAGACGAGCGAACTTTATGATTGATTGTAGGTGCAAAGTTCAGTATGTTGTTATATTAGTCTGGCATGTTCATGATTTATAGTCAACTTTATTTTGTTACTGCTCCAGTAAATTTTGAAAGTCGAGTCACGAAGCAGTTTTGGTCTCTATACTTCAGCTTCCTAGTTTACGTGTGGATATAAGCTCAGACTGTGCTGATAAATTATGTCGCAGACGTTTCGCCAACGGATCCTTTTCAGACTGAGTGACGTCTGATTCGCGTTCGTGACGAGGATCTGAAGTGGTGTACTTTCGTGATGGATGCTAAAAACGAGTGAAGTATACAGAAAGTTCTTACTCCTTTCTCATAAACAAAAGCAGTTTGAATTGGCAGAATCCTCTCTACGATTCCGTTAGACAGACTGCCCCAATTTCGCGTATGTGTGGTTCAGAGTGAGAATTCTATCTGTCCATTACATAGTGGCATGTGGTAGGCGTGGCGCGTGCGAGCTTTCCGCGGAGCCCCACAAGTGCAAGGAGGGGAGTCGGGCAGGTGTTGCACGCGCCGCCGGTCGCCCGCTCATTCGCGTCGGACCACCCTCGAGGGATGGTCGCTCCGCCCGCTCCTTTGTCCGCGTAACATTGTACCGTCGACTTTATACTTCGTTCGACGTGTTCCGAATAATTTTAATTCGAGTGTTCTATTTTTTTCAAAATAACTTGAGTTAGACAAATAGTTTTTGGGTCTAGGGAACAGTGTAGTGCTTGATAACTGAAGAACTGTGAAGTGAGTTCAGTTGATGACTTGACGCGCGTCAGTATTGAGCAATGGCTTGTAGTAGGCGGTGCGTTGCGGTGCGTCGCTCGCATGTGCGGAGGGCGGGTTTCAGCGGTTGTTTGTGCGTGACCGGGCGGCAGCCACGTGCGCCGGTCGATGAGGCCGCGCATGCGCCCTGTCTCCTGTCAAACGTCATCGACACCACACACCACACACGTACTCTGACGTTATCTAATATCGGTAATTGATCATACATCGATTTCTCATGCCACTCTATAACACCCCGACGATGTCGCGACAGATTGCCGTAAACAACTCAACTAAGTATGTGTTATGTAACTAGTTTTTGAATTAGGGCGTTGGATTTAGACTTGGTCGGAATTAGGTTACCATTAATAAATTGTTAAGTAAATTTTATGGTTATTGTTAAAATTAGTTTGTAAGCTAATGCTACTATACTATTAGATGTTTAGTACTAGAAGCTGTCTGGTTGACTGTGCCAGCAAACAATCTTTTTCTGAATATTCTTTAGTCAAGATTATTAATAATGCTGCATTTAGAAATTGGTAAATTATTAACTCTTAATTCTATAACAAAATAAATTTTAAAAAATTACCTTCGTAATATACCAATACCAATATAAATAACCTGTGTCTTAACAATATCTGACAAAAGGGTTGGTTTCTTACAGAAAACGGGCGCTCGTCTGAAGATATTTTCGAACCCCGCTCCGCAGAGCACGGAGCGCGTCGTGCAGCTGGTGGGCAAGGCCGACGCCGTTGCCGCCGGCGTCAAGGAGGTGCTCGACCTTATTAGACAGGTAAAGAATATATTCATATCAGACGTCAACTTAGGATGTTTTTTTGTAATTATTTTGATTTGTTCGTACAATTTTAATAGAATATTTCTTGTTTATTTTGTTCCTTGGACATTTCTTTGCCGTGAAGTGAAACCTCTCGATTGCAATAAACAATTTTATAGGGGAATATAAAAACAGTCCGATAAATAGCCGTCATTGACGTTCTCCAGGTTCTTATTGTCAGCAGTATAAGGCATTAGAAGCTTGTTAGACCTGTGCAGGTGCACGTTTGTTCTCAATGACGAGATTACAGACATAACAAATAAATAAAAAGAAAAACAAAAAAAATTTCTTTACGAGGTTTTTACTGCTATTGATGTTGACACATTCAGCATTCTAGAATCGCTTGTAAAATTGCAGGTTCCCGTAAAAGGCGCAGTACAAAATTACGACCCGCACAATTACGATGACTTCTACGCCGATGAGTACGGAGGATTCGGTAGCGGGCAGGGAGGCGGCGCGGGCGGCGGCGGTGGCGGTGCCGGGCCCCGAGGTGGGCCCCGTGGGCCTCCTCGCGGCCCGCCGCGCGGCATGCCGCCCATGGGGCCCGCCGGCCGTGGGCCCGCGCCGCGAGGACCGCCCCTAGGTCGCAGCGGTCCACCCGGCGGCCCTAGAGCTGCGTTCAACGACTTCGGTGGCCCCGGACCTAGAGCCAGCTTCAGCGGCCCACCGCGCGGCGCCTTTGGAGGTGGCGGCGGCGGCGGTGGGGGCAGCTTCGGGGGGGGAAGCTTCGGGGGCGGCGGCCGCGGGGGGGGAGGGGGAGGTGGCTTCAGCAACAATGGCGGCAACCAGCAGGACACCAGCACGCAAGTTACCATTCCCAAAGACGTTAGTATTGCTCCTCATCATCATTATAAATTTACTTTACTGCAAAGCAAAATTTCACGATCCAATATAACTTATCTAGTCGGACGTAACTAGGTCGGTACATAAAATGTGACACTATTATTTCCGTTCCAGTTGGCTGGCGCGATAATAGGCAAGGCCGGGTCTCGCATACGTAAGATCCGCGCGGAGAGCGGCGCGGGCATCGAGATCGCCGAGCCGCTGCCCGGCTCCACCGACCGCATCATCACCATCACCGGCACTTCGCAGCGCATACAGATGGCGCAGTATCTCCTGCAACAGAGGTACGTTCATCCAATGAGTAAAATGACCCCTTTGATGTCTGTCTACATTAGTAAACACAACCAAAACTGACTTCCGAGGTGTGGGATCACAAGATGAAATGAAATTAATTTTGATGCCCGATTTAGGCTCCAATTTCATCATGTTTCCTCAGCATCATGTGTATTGTTTCATATCAAAACAAAAGTAAAGCATGTCAACATTAATTTCAATAACTACCATACTGTATCATTGCTAATATTGCGAGTCAAACTGATTAATTTGTGCTGTTAACATTTTATTTGGTTGAGGAGTTTCTGAGACATTTTCTATCACAATAATTCAAATTATCACTAACACAATGTTATTTTGACGATAGAATGTTTGAAGAGTTCCCTGAGTTGGCACCAAACCAAACTAAGATTAAGTAGAGTTTGTTGAACGGATTTGACTGTGTGACGACGATGTTGTGATGCTAAGGTAATGTGCACACACTTGTTAGTAGAGGGAGCGTAGACATTTCAAGAGTGTTCACACATGTACCTACCATTCTTGTATCATTCTCGCTGTACAACCTAATTCTAGTGTATGTTCACCGAAACGATCACCCATCACAACTGTATGTTCTAACTCATTTTAACCTTTATTGTGACTAACTCCTTTGATGATTAACATTTCTAGGTGTTCATCAACTAATGGGCCTCAGCCACCGGCCGCGCGTTGTATGGAAGACTAGTGATTTTGTTGTTTTGATTTGGGTAACAATAAATCACTAATCTCCCTACAAAGCGCTGGCCCGCTCTTCGGATCAAGATAATCTTCTGTGTTGCTGTTATCTGTAATACTAACCATGTCTATTTTCTTGTGTGCTTTTGTATTTTACTGTGTTTGTGTACCTAACTTCTATATTCATAGTTGTAGCATTTTGTAATTTCATTATGTTGATTAGAACCTTATATCAGAATCATTAACGTCACTTGAACAAGTAAACTTAAAATGCTACAACTAATACTATGTCTACCAAATTCTGAGTAGCCCATGGCATCTATATTCTAATATAAAGATGAGTATATTTAACGCTATTTCTGTATATTTTGAGCCTCACATTCACCCCGCGGTCTTTATGAGGTCATCGGGCGGGATGACCAAGTTTTTTTGCCGGTCCATAATCAACTCTGGAATTGCACATTACGTGCCTTGGGCATAGAGAATAATAACTAACACTCCCTTTATTCTTCACAGTGTGCACGAGAGTAACCCGAATCTCGGCGGTCGTGGAAACTTCTGATTGCTGCCGCAATCGCGAAGTGCGTTGTTAAAATGATTAAAAGCTTTACTTTAGTCACCTCAGATCACGTCATTAATTTTATACAGTATCAATCTGCGAGGCTCACCTTATTATTATATATCTGTACATAGTGACTAAGCCTTACCAGGAAAATAAATACATTTCGAATAAGTCACACCTATGGCATTTTAATGTAATTTACCTTGTCATTGAATTTGAACTTTATTTTTTTATTTTAGTGTTAGGCTATATTTTGTCTTAAATTGTTTGCAATATCCTTTACGATTGCAATGCAACAGTGAAATATAAAAATATTATTTCTCTGGTCGGGTTTTAGCTATTTAAGAATGCATTTATCATTATTAATAATAATTGTTAAAAGAGTTTTAACTAAGATTGTGTCAATGGATTTACCGTTTTCTTTGTTACAGCGATGTATTTTTAAGTGATAGCAAATAGAAATGGAAAATAAATAGTTTATTTTGTGAAATATGTTTTTGATTAGAAATGCCTTCCTGATTTTGCAGGTCTGATAAAAAGCAGAAGGACCTTCATCGCATGGAATCACACACTCGTGGTTACTTCCATACACAATCTATAATATACAGGGTCGAATTACATTAGCTAGCGAAACTGCAGACGTGATGAGTATTGATATGACTTTTATTATTCGTAGCTAAACACGATACAATAAATAAATAATTTTTAGGGGTCAACGACCTCTGGTATTATTGTTACTTGAAGTAGGAGTTGAGAAAATATGTTTGAAATTATGGATTATTGATACTAATAACGTCTGTGAAGATTACACAAAAAAGTAATTAATAACATCGATAATTACGACCGCAGATCTATAGATAATACTGGTCAATGTCATGTCTGATCAAAATAAACTAGTATCTGGTCTTTAAATGACCTTTAGTTAAATAAAGGATATGTAATGTTATGTAACGACGACTTAGCGTATTTCCTACACCGTGTTCAATTCGAGACACTGGTGACGGCACGGTACCGACCAAAATTACATAGCGTCTATTATTATAAAGTTACACTTTATACAAAACAGTCGAAAGGTGGGACAGCTCCACACTGGGACATTGGATACGCCTACATGCCACGTACTGTGGCGTACTAGTAAATAGTTTGTTGTTTCTCTGGGAGACGTAAGTACTAACATTAGTTTCTAAATACTTATAGCGCAGGCCGGATATCACGGCACACCAGTATCATCATCCGTCGTGCTCTTGTCACCGCCGCCGTTGTGCCAGCTGTTCTAGAAGTAGAACCCAATAGATTGGCACGCGACGATGGGTAGAGACCAGACGGGATGACATAATGACTTGAAAGTTAGGTCGGCCTTTGGTGTGGCATGAAACGTGTCGACACCCTTGCATCTGACAAAATTCAGCCTGGTAGAATAGGCGCTTTTGATTTACCAGACTCATTATGCAAAAAATATTGCCGAATGTTAACACGGCTTCATACAATATAAATCCAACAATCGAATCAAATATAATCGGGTCAAGTTGTCGTGGAATCGCCATAGCTGTGTTCCGATCCCGCATGGCCGTATAATTGTTTCGGTTTGCCCATCCTGCAAACTATCATAGATTCAGGTAGGTAGAACGTAGAGGACAGTAGGGCAATTAATTCAAAATTGCAATACATCCAAATATCATCATTTCAGCCGAAAGACGTCCACCGCTGGACATAGGCCTTCTCCAACACCGCTTCTTCGACCGCGCCGCTTTGAAAATCCAACAGCGCGCTTAAGCTATCATGGCCAGTATTATAAAATTACCAACGTGAATTCGAACGTATCTAATGGCAACAAGATATAGATTACATATCTTCGCTGGCAAATTTTTTGACTGCTTTGTGTAGTCGCTAAGGAAACTCGAGGGACTACCGATCACGCCTTGTGGCATACAAACCGCCGGATGCTGCCGGCATGCCGCAGCATCCAGTAGTGCTGGCGGCATCGCAAATCATCAGCACAAAATACAGAGAGTACAGAAATCAATCTACATACAAAGTGCGCTCGAGCAACGCGAACGCACACATAGACACCGCTCACGGACACGATATCTCGGATCGGTTGGGAACTTGGGATCAGTGCGAGCGCGAGTGCCATCCGCTTGAGACCTAAATATTACGTAAGTTGAAAACATGATTTTTTGTTTGTGTAGATATTGTTGTTTTTGTCATTTGATATGTTTAGGTCTAAAACGGATAGAGAAAAATAAATTTTGTAAATAGGGTAATCCGTTTAGAAGTTATTAGAGATTTTCGATAGTGAAAATTGACAAATGTAAAATTTTGTTTTTGTTCTATACTTACTTAAAATTTAACAACTTTTTAAGTAACAATAAATCAAACAACTAGATACGAGGGCCACTACCGTACCACGATAGTTTTTTGTGGATAAGCCAAAGTTGATAACACTAGCGCGACCGCCGAGCGTAAGTGAAGTAGGTACACACGGCTACACATCAAGCTATACATAACCAGTATAAGCTGACTTCTGATTGTAAGAAAAACCTATAAAATGCGAGGTCAGCTAAAACTGGAAATGTATAGGTTGATGTGTAGCCGTGTGTACATATTGTACAGAGGCCAGCACATCAAGCTACCCCAATCTGTCAAATTTATTTGATAGATTTTCAACTTTACCTCAAAGGAATAAGGTTCATATTTAATTGGGAAAATTTGACAGATTGGGGTAGCTTGATGTGCTGGCCTCTGTACATATTATAATTGACTTCTGCACGTTTCTGTTTTTATAGACTTAAAAAAAGGAGGTTATCAATTCGACACGTATGTAATATTGTTGGAACGGCACTAAATTCACATATGACAATCGATTAGGGCTTCCAAACAAATATACAAAATTTTACAGACGTATGTGTTTGTCCACGCATTTCTCCGCAACTATTAATCGGATCGTAACCATTTTTAGGGTTCCGTACCAAAATGGTAAAAACGGAACCCTTATGGTGAGAGTCTGTCTGTCTGTCTGTCACAGCTGGTTATCTCAAGGACTACTAATGCTATCAACTTGAAATTTAGAATAGTTTTAGATGACGTTTGCGCAAGTATTTTGCAAATAAGAAAGAAATTAAAAAAGCAATATTTTTTTTGCTACAGGGACTGAATTCACACTTGTGACGGCCTGGCTTATTGATACGAGCTACGGGTGTAGTGGCAAAGGGAAAACATCTCAAAACCTTGGTCAAATTCTAATGCAATATTTACAACGAAACTATTACCTACTTAATACAAACAAATATTCTAGTTTTTACTTAAAAATAAAAATTACAAAATAAAAAGTAATTTAAAAAAATTTAATCGACTTTAAATTAACTTAAAATTATGAAATAACTTTAATTTCGGAAGTCGGTGGCAAGAAACTAAAACACAGATCCCAAGACACCGACTCCCGAAATTACTTACATATTTCATAATTTTGAGTTACTTTGTTTGATTTAATTTTTTTAAATTACTTTTGTGTCATCACCATCAGTGTGCACTGGCTGGCGAAAAATCTTCCTCGATGCCGTCTTCCCGGTCCCCCGCCGTCCCGTGTGCGGTGGCTTTTACGTGTCGCTTAGTGTCAGTGAAAATAGTTATTAGAGCCATTAGATAAGTAGGTACTTGGCTAAGCTTACAGGGTGAATGGGGCTCAATCACTGACCTGTATTATACAAGTACTCGTTTAATAGAGGTCAGTGGGCTCAATACAAAGCCAAAACAACGCTTTAAAAAAAAACAAAAATCTGCCTTTTTGACTCACTTCGTTTTACAAATCCATTGGTAAGGTTTGCATTCTGTATTGTACTCACAGATTATATTGTACTGAACCTTGTAAGTTCTGCTGATAGGAGCAAAATCCACAAGGGGTTGTTATGTGTTTAATTTTTTTTATTTTGAAACACACAAACAAGCTGGATTTATATTTTACATTTTATTTGAAGTGACATGGTAAGTTTTACCTAATAGACAAAAGCGTTAAAAAATATCATCAAAATGTTTACAGATTATGTATAAATAAAATCAGTATTGTAATAGTACTTATAATGATACATTTTATTAAAAGATTCACATTGCGTCCCCTTACAGCGTTATATAAAATTGATTTAAAATGCATACCATTACAACTTAAAGCTTTTCCATCAGATCGAGTTATATCAGTCAGTCATCGATTTGAGTGTAATGGTGGAAGATCCGAAATTTCTGAATGTTCATGTTTGTCTAGATAAAACATAACATAGACAAGAGGTATCACAACACCGAGGATGAGCATACAGCACACTAAATGGAACCATTTCAGTCCAAAGTCAGCGCCGTGTGAGGTCAGTTCCTTCACCACAACTGACTCAACAGATATCTTCTCTTTATTACTTGGCAAGAGTTGAGTATCTTCTGTAGCCAGTAGTTGTTCGTTCTGCTCGGAGTCCGTGTATGGCGCAACAGATGGCGCCAGTGTGCTGTTCATCACAACTGAGTTACAATCTATGGAGCACTCCACATCTTCTTTGGAGGGTGCATTTATTGATACATTATTTTGGTTTATAGGTCCATTGTAATTATTAGTATTTAATAGTTCCTGTAGGACTGAATGAGATGAACTGTTTGAGGTTGAAGGCACAGGCTGTGGGTTCTGCGTTGGTATTAGCTCTGTCAGCACTGAGTATGGTGTAACTGGTACCTTTATAGTCCGTCTGGCAAATATTTCATTATCTTTATGTATATGGTTGATCCTTTTGAGCTCTGATATCTAAAATGTGTGTAAAACACGATTTATTAACAAGATAGAGAACAATGATAACAGGAAGTTACTAATATACTTGTCTTATTCAATTTGAAACATCAAAGTACAATTTTATTTTGTGTACAAAAAATAATTTGTGAAGTATTATTAATAAAATAAATGATTTTTTTTTAACTTACAGAACAATAAAATCGCAACGCAATAGCTTGTAAAGAGTCCCCCTCTTGAACTTGCGCTTCTATAAAATGATCCAGGGGTTTTATTCTATGCAGTTGTATTTCAGTGTGGTCAGCAAGGTCGTCTGCCTTCTTCCCCATGGCGTAAGCCACCATATCATCTCCGCCTTGCATTGGGCGAGCCCTTCACAAACAAACACCTTTGTCAGTAACACGTAAACAACATTTTAACAAGATTAAACTGGTTCATCTTTTGCTACACTTACCTTTGTTTCATGTTCAAATACAACACTAATTCTAATAAAATCTACCATGACCTGAATAAGGAATACAAAACTACCTGTTTATACCCAGTTTTAATTAATTTTAAGATAAAAATGTAAAACAGCTGTTGATTCACTCAGTCTTGACAATTTTGACAATGACAATTGAAGACAATGACGAGTTGACGCTTAACGACAACTTTTAGGCCCATTCCGAATTGGCTATAATCGCCTACAGCACTCAAATCGTCTCACATGCATTCCGTATAAATATTACGATTATGACAGCTGAGAGCTGCCCTTGCCCGATGCAGAGCCAGCCCGCGCCGCAGCTGAGCCAGTAGCTCTAAATCCCCGACCGTGACCTCTGAGTTTGTTTCGGCATTTCTTCTCAGAGTAGTCAGATAGGAAATGCCGGCTCCATCAAGCTTAAATAATATAACAGTGATCCAGCCTGTCCCTTCTTGCTGTCCTCTCCAGCGACGCCCTAAGCCGAGGTTCGTACCCCACAGGGGGTGCCCTTAGTGCGTAGTCGCTTAGCATAACGTAGTTAGATTACTGCCCCTGGCTGGAGGCTTTGAGTTTCACTTAAGGCAGCCACAGGATAGTCCGGTTAAGTAGTCACGACCTCTAAAGGTCAACTACGAGATGCCAATAGGAAAAAAAAAAAAAAAAAAAAAAAAAAGCTGAGAGCTGTCAACAATTTGTAACACTCGTGAACGTGCTGTGACGTTGCAAAATAGACATTTGTCGCAACAGGTAGCGACGTCTATCGTGGGTCTGTACAGGCTCGTTTAGTGTAGCTTACGCGTCACTAGATGGCGCTAGGTTTATCAAATCGATATGATATTCTTTAGTCTGTGACAGAACATTCCCGAAACTGTCAGATCGGTTTGCCAAAAGACAAGAGTGTTTCCGGCCTTTACGATCGAGGACACGAGCCAAGAGGTTGACTTGAAGGGACGTATTCCTGGGAGGATCGGGATGTGCCCTAATAACCCTATGGGGTATTTATAAGTCCAGCAGAAGCTGAACCCTGTGAGTATTCAATCATTTTCCTTATTGCTGTTGGTCAACCTTAGGTCTTACATTTCTGTTCTGACACGAGGACGTTGTTACAGGTCTGGCTATATGCTAGCCTTCTTTTATTTTACGAAGCTACGCGCGATTGATTCGTGATGTCTTGGTGCGGCCCTGTGATCGGATGATTGGAAATCGATCCGGGCGCAGAGGCCTTACCTAGCCGAATGCAGGTGATGAGGGAAGTTCGCCACTCCAGGTAACGACAGCGTCACCTTCTGTGCCCGTAGGCCACGTTATTCGTCTGTTCACAGGTTTAACCTGTGAACGAAGCCAAGGGACTTAATCCCTCCAACTGAGGGTAACTCAATCGTCAATTGACGGTATTTCAATCGTTAACTAAGAGGTAATTTGTTATACTGAGAGAAAACTGAGTTATTCTATAGTGTCATAATTTATCATATGAGAGAGTTAGGCCTTTGTAGGAACTAGGTGTTAAGCCAGTTGTTATAGAGTATTGTGTCTCGGGTATTGCTTTGCATAATCGTTATTTTCCCTTTATGAGCCCTAAAAGGTCAATACTTGAACGGTTGAGATAGAAGTTATTAAGTGGTTCATCTCACGAAGCGACTCTGAGAAATTGTAATAGTTTCATTGCAGGCTTTCACTGATACAAGTAGGAACGGAGACTACTTGTATGGGTGGATGCTCAGGTGTTTGGGAAAGTTATATAGTGTAGTGGCTCGCCACATTATTTGTTCGTGTACGTACCTATTTCTGTGTATTAACAATAAACTTTGTTTTGTATAAGAAGGTACTTGTTTAATTGAATCTTTCCCTAACAGAATATACCTTATAAATTTACTTTAGCACGGTGGTGAGTAGTGTAATACTAATAGAAACCATCAACATCTTGTTTCTTATTAATTCCTGTAAACTGCTCAAGGGCCGGGTTACAGTGCTCACAGTGCTTACCTACTCAATGTCAAAACGATATTGCAGCAGCAACACCACATTTTTTCTTTGGTTAGGTGGCGACTGTCAGCCAGAAGCACAATTTAGAAAATGCCACGTTAGTTTAATTTAAAGATATTATGCAACTCAAAACAAAACACACACTGACGCATCCTCATTCTCACACACACTGTCATTTTTGACAGCGCTCACGGTGATATTAAATACAAGGCATGGTCGGCGTCATTGCAAGATGGCGCATGTCATGACGTCATCTATGACGATTCACGGGACATCGTTATCGTGCTGAGTGCTTTCGCTAATTCGGTTTGGGTTTATGCACGCTCAAATCGATTATATTTCCAATACGGAACGCTCCCTGTAGTTTTTAACCATAGAGGAAAACAAATTATGACGTGTGGCTTAAAGTTGCCAGAATTAAAATTATGCAAAACGATTTTTTTTTCATTCTGTATTTGCAATAGCTACAACGCAACGTGGCGCCCTGTGGCGCCTAGCCAAGAGCTCGGTTTAGATCTTTTTCAATAGAGCTTTCGCGTTTTTGGTTTATTCAGTCTTGCTACCATGGACTTATAATTATTATAAGTCCATGCTTGCCAAGTTGCCACATCCTTATCACCATAGATGTGGCCATTAAATTCCTATTCCCTGAAAAGGGTCCACGTACTCACGGCTACACATCAAGCTTATTAGCTTGATGTGTAGCCGTGAGTAGGAAAAAACAATAGGAAATAAAAAAGGAAATAAAAATAGGAAAGGGGGAAGGGTTTTAATAGGAATTTGGCTTTAGGGCTTTGGCAAATTCTGATTGTGAGAAAAACCTATACAATGCGAGGTCAGCTAAAACTGGAAATGTGTAGCTTGATGTGTAGCCGTGTGTACAGGGGTATCTATAGAGAATTTAATAATTAATAAAAAAAAAATCCGTAACAAGCTCCAATGCCGGAAATTTTTTGTCATTTTTCAATACCGGTATTGGTGATTTTATTTTATTTTCAGTAGAAACTACAATGACACAATTTCGTTCTATTGCAAATTCTATTTCCAACCAATTTTTTATTTGGTATTATGAATTATCTCGTGGTTTATTTAGACAGATAATTACATTTTACTACTACTTGCGCGGGTAAAGAATGGGATTAAAAAATGGTACCTAGTCTTTGTATTTTGCTTTCGGTCAAGGCAAGAGGTACACACGGCTACACATCAAGCTATACATAACCAGTATAAGCTGACTTCTGAATGTAAGAAAAACCTATACAATGCGAGGTCAGCTGAAACTGGAAATGTCTAGCTTGATGTGTAGTCGTGTGTACATAGTACAGACGCCAGCACATCAAGCTACTACAATCTGTCAAATTTCTTTAATACATTTTCAACTTTATCGCTAAAACGTAAGGTTCAAAGTTGATTGTGAAAATTTTACAGTTTCGGGTAGCTTGATGTGGTGGCCTCTGTACATCTAATATATAAAATTCTCGTGTCACAGTTTTCGTTGCCATACTCCTCCGAAACGGCTTGACCGATTTTGATGAAATTTTTTGTGCTTATCCGGTATCTATGAGAATCGGCCAACATCTATTTTTCATCCCCCTAAATCGAAACTTACGCGGGTGAAACCGCGGGGCGCAGCTAGTAGAACAATAGAATTAGGTACTATGCTGAGATTCCTGAAGTGAGAAGAAATGTAGGGTAATTGCGGGTGGGATGGTCCCACGCGCTAAAAGGTGCACCCTACGGAAAAGTCACCCAATACATTTTTAAGATATACCACAGAATAACTAATAGCACTTAGTAGCCACAGACTACTTAGAGATACTATGTTAGTAGCTTTGCAAAATTTGAGCGATGCCATAGCTCTGTAGGTCCATTATAACTCGTGTGTAGTTTTGTATACCTACTTTTTTTTTTTTTTTTAAGGTTGGGAAATCATCAAATGACCCCTCCCGCTCTGGGTGGAGCGGAAGGGAGTGTCAGACTCTTACTGACTAAAACCCATCCGTGTTCCTTCCTTAGCCCTTTATATCCTCCTTTATTCCTTAACCCTTTCGGACAATCCCGCTGCCCCGGCAGGCTTCGGCCCTGACGGGCCCCTCCTTGTCTGCTGACATCTCTTTGAGGCGCGCGTGGAACACATACGCGCCGTCCGGCACGGGCCTGGTCCTGATCGGACGGCGAGCTACCCATTACTCGCCGTCCGCAGGCCCGCGCCTACGGTGGCCGGGATTCGTCACGCGGCTCCCGACGCCCGGGGCGTCTACCGCGGCGACTGGGACGGGCGGCTCTCTCCGCTCTCTCCCTCGCCCATCCCGCCACCTCCTTCGCTAGCATGACTGCTTCGCAGAAGGCGGTGACTGCCTCCCACTCCCTCTCGCCCCGGACCATGGCTTGGACCAGGGCCGGGCGCGAGAGGTCGCCGCCGCTGCCGATCGCCTCTACGAGGACACGGCGGTGCTCTGCCCAAGCGGGACAGACCTCCACCGTGTCCTCTGGGCGATCCTCGCAGTGGTGACACCCGGGCGTTTCCTCCCGCCTGATTATGTGCAGGAACCTCCCGAAACATCCGTGTCCGGTGAGGACCTGCGTCAGGCGGTAGGTGAGGGCGCCGTGACGCCTCTCTAGCCACTCCTCAAAGAGGGGCCTAACCGCTGCTATCGCGGCGTGCCCTTTGTATACCTACTTTACAAATGTTTTGGGTGACTTTTCCGTAGAATGCTAAAAGTAATAAGTCAAAAACTGAAAGAAGTTCGAAAATTTCGAGGTTTTTCGAGTACCACACAGTTAGCAGTTTGTATCACTGGATTTGAAGTTACGCAATACGAAAAGCGTAAAATGAAGAAAATTGGGGCCGAAACGAAGGCGATCAGTCTGAATCATTTCCAGATAATGTGTTACGCAATTAGGCTGCTGCTTAGACCATTGAGTATTTTTACTTCGTGGCTTAGACCAAACATTAGGAGAATAAGCTGACAACCGATCGATACAGAATGCCCTTTGTTTACCTTATTATGTACAGATGACAGCACATCAAGGTACTACAATCTGTCAAATTTCTTTAATAGATTTTCAACTTTATCGCTGAAGGACAAGGTGCAAAGTTGATTGGAAAAAATTACAGTTTCGGTCTGTGCACAGAGTGGCGGGGACATCGACGCGCAAATTGTTACAATGAATTCAGTACATGATTCTAGACACCCTAGCGTAGAAGTTATTTGTAGGTTATCAAAAATATGTGCTGTTTCATGGAAAAATGCAATACCTGCACGGTAAAAATGTACGGGACAGCAACTTATTTTTTAATAAGTAACTTAAAATTGCAACGCAATTCATGGTAACAGGTTGCTCTTCGATGTACAGTCAGCAAAAGAGATAAGTGTACAGGATCGTCGGCTATAGTTGAAGTTTAGTAAGAAACCGATGGATGTTGTCGACTGAAATTTAATTTGATAAATGAGCTGTTTGTTTTCTATTAATAAAATTTTATTCGAGAAAATCCATAGGTTTCTTACTAAACTTCAACTATATCCGACGATTCTGCATACTTATCTCTTGTGTTGACTGTACCTGTAACCCTGTATAATATTTTATATTTTCACATTTAGGTTTATTAGGTTGCTAGGGTAAATTAATTAAAAACAAAGTCATAGTTTTCGATCATTTCGTTATAATTTGAATAACTCCGAGTATTTTACACAACAGTTACAGAACATAAATACCTTTGGTATTGCGCCATAGAGGTGGTAGTGATCGCACATAATTAATTTCCTCTAGCTACATTATGTACAAAAAATACAATAATACAAAACCGATGACATCACTAGTTTATAGGTAACATTAGTTTACATGAATACATTCGTTATAGTCACTATAAAATGATTATGGGTCGTTAGGTACAGACGCCAGCACATCAACCTACTACAATCTGTCAAATTTCTTTAATAGATTTTCAACTTTATCACTACATCATAGGGTTCAAGGTTGATTGGGAAAATTTGACAGTTTGGTGTACCTTGATGTGCTGGCGTCTGTACATTCATTAAAATTATCAGATATTACGTTCTTCTTTTTCGGAACTACAACAGTTTAACTGATTCGTTCAGTAACTTTTTTGGTTATCTTTGATCAGTGACTCTGTTATATTTCTGACTGATTAATGCTATAGGTATTCAATATTTAAGTCAACATTTTAAAAGGTAAGTATTAGGTATCATGTTAGAAATAGACATTCTAATTTATTATTTAATTGGTTTATGCTGATTTTTACATAGAAACAAGTGCATAAAAAATTAAGTAAAAAAAGACTTCCGGGAAAAAAATCACAATAAATTAAATTATCACAGTAATGATTCACTAGACATATATTTCTATAATATCTTAGAAGCACAATTGACGCTTAATATTATAGAAGAACGCTTTTATAGAGTAATTCTATCACAAAAAAACTTTTAATTATACTATAATAAAACATTACAAATGTATGACATTTTATTAAATAAATTAGAAAGACAATTAATTCACAAAATTCATCAGACTTTGAAAATGTACAATATATTAATAAAATGCGTTTTTTTTTAATAAATCAAAAAGTGTGCAACATTTGCGACTACTTTAAAATACTGTACTGTAATGTAGAATGAAAATGCACTGTTTATGTTTTTAATAAAAGGTACGATCGGCAAAATAATAATACATTAACACTTTCCGACGGCACGGTTGGCGCAGTGGTTGAGCGATTGACTGCTGCGCAGCATGTCGCGGGTTCGATTCCCGCACGGAACAAATATTTGTACGACCTACAAGTATGATGAGTCTGGGTGTTTTATCTATAATGTGAATGTATTTACAAAAAAAAAATGTAGATAAGTAGTTTATCAGCCATCTCGTTACCATAACACAAGCATTAGGTTGCTTAGCTTGGGACTATATGACGTTGTGTGAAATGTCCAAGGATATTATTTATTATTTATTGTTATTACTTTCGAAAATTATTCAATATACAGTTATTCAAAAATGTTCCATTTTTTTTAAATTACGTGCTCAAAATCAAAAATAGTTTAGCACAACAAGTACAGTCGTCGACGCATATATTTCAATTGATTTACAATATATTAATTATTTACATTTTACACAGCGGCACATGATTGCATTTGTAGCAAAGTATTTACATACCAATTAGAAACTGTACAGATTTGTGCCCAAACTTTCATCAATTTCTTTCCATACCTAGAATTTTGTTATTCCATAGTGTTGACTTACTAGCCGTTACAGTCCAAAATATACTAAAATATAAATATCATTTGTATCGGCTCACTGCAGATCGAATGACCTGATGACATTGAATAATAAACTTTACAATTGGTGCCATAAAGTGCAAACGAACCCTTGCGGGCATTCTTTAAGACGTCAGTCAGAGGAACCGTTTGATGTTTATTCAATTATGCACTTTATTTCACTGTTGATAAACTGTATTTTTCAATATCATTAACAAATCCGCGCTAATTTCGGTCAGCGCGGAGCTTGGATATTATAATATAAAATCGGAATGATTGTTTCGTTATTAATATAAGATACATTACATATTTGATCCACTACGTCTACGAATATGTGCAGTCTTCTAAATAAAGGGTTTATAAATACCACATATTATTATATACAGGCGAATTGTATTTATTCACGACTCGAAAAGTATTAAAATACATTTTGATTGCATCCGTTACATAATTTCTGCAAATCGGCAATTTCATACAATTTAAAGAGAATAAGCGTTCAAAAGTATAGAAAGTCTGATTCCATTAAAAAAAAAAGTACATTAAAATGCATTGCATAGAATATATTGTAAAAACTTATTTACTTAATCGACTATTTAGAAATTCATACAACACAATTTTTTTCAAGAGTTGTGACACTTACGTGAGGTAAAAAATAACATGAAAATACACATTGGGAAAGCGTAGAAACAAAAAAAATAACATAAAGGGCGTTGCTTATATATATCACAGGTTGCGTCTAAAGACACATACAGGCATGAGGCATCTCTTGTTTGTACATGTCTCAACATACATAATACTAGGGCGACAATGGTCAGTGGTTAGAGTGTATTACACTAAGTAATCAATAGCGGCATGTAATCTTAAAGCTAAGATATCTAACATTAAGCCTCTTCACATCATAACACACCTCCTTGTAAATAAGTGGACTATTGTCTATGGTCATACATAAAAGTTCGTGAATTTTATAAAAACTGGCGCGCTATGATGTGAAAAAGATTTAAATTTGGGAACGACCGTGAGATTATTTTAGACATATCTGGGAATCTATCGCACAGGGTATACGAGATCCATTGAAAAATACTTAATTTCTATGGCAAGACTCATTTCATTATCAATCCTTCTTTTTACAACCTTTACGGAAACTATCCAATACCTCTATTTGCATTCTACCGTATATACCGTATACTTCAATTTACATAGTATTTTATTATTATATAAGCATATTTTGTATTGTAACAATGAAATTGACAACGCTATCATTCATCCTGCTTTTATATCAAAACTTAATTAAAGTACGAAGAAAAGCATTTTCATGAAAAAATTCAGTCTCGCGGCGAGACATAATTTTAGGAACTTTTAAAGGCGTGTCAAAACTGGTACAGTAGTGTGCAAATAGAGGTCAAAAAATGGGAACAGGGGAGAAATGGAATATCAGACTGCTATCTGATTTGCAGATCCTTTAAGCAGCCATTCCAATAGTATCAAATTGAGATTCACTAATAAAAAACTTTTATTACTACTTTAAAAAATCACTACCCTCTTTCATCCCTGCACCCACTACCCTTCTCATAAAAAACTTGTCAATTCTCATTGGAGGAACCGGATTCGAACTCACGCGTTATCGAAACCTTGAAAGTCACCTGGCCAGTTCTCCCGTCTTGCGGCGCGATCCGACCCCGTACAAGCAAAGAACGCATCCCCTTCGAACGGATCCGACTCTCGAGTGAAGATGTTTATAGAGTCGGACTTACGAATGTCCCTCGCGCCGCCGGGCGGGCGCGCGCGCAGCGGCGGCAGCTCGCCCTCCTCCTCCTCGGCGATGGACGCCGTGCGCACGCGCGGCGTCGCGAAGTCGTCCTCGAACATGGAGCGCGGCGAGATGGAGTCGGAATCGAATCGGAAGCGGGTCGCGCTCTGTTCGCTGTCCCTTGCGCGGGCGCTGCTTACGGATATTGGGGAGGCTGTTGCGTCTTCTGGTTCGAATGCGAATCTGGAATAGTAAGACTTGGTGTTGATTTTAATGAAAAAGAGCGAGGGGTAACTTAATTAAATTGTTTCTGGGTCTTAAAATAGAATAATAATTATTCATTTTGATCTGTCAAAGTCAATTCCTGTCCCAACTTGAATTAATTTTGTTGTTATTTTCATCAGTCAACTACATCTAATAACTTGGCATTTAGACTTGACTAGGCTTTCAGCATTTAATTAACAGTTGACTGCACCCTTGACGATTTGAACAACGCCTTTGACGCAGCAATAAATGGGGCCAAATACTAGGCCCAAACAAGTTAAGAAACATATGTACCGTCGAAACGAAAAAGAAGGCTATCAAAAGAGCATAGCACCTATATTAAAAGATGAGGCCTTAAGATTTGTGTATGAGTATGTAAGAGACACTTAATTTTGTACATGTATCAGAATCAGAAATATTTATTTGCCAACAATGTAGGTACAGGTTTGAGATGGTACATAATACAATGGTTCCGCTACATTCTACCTTACGGCGTGCAAAAACATTAGGTAACATTACATTGACATTAAAATAATAAGATATCAAAATTTAATACACATGAATAAATTGTCACATAAAAAGTATCTATACAAATACATAAAATTTAAGTGTCTGTTTGTAAATTTAAATTTTTTATCTGTCTGTTTGTTCCGGCTAATCTCGGAAACGGTTGGACCAATTTTGATAAGACTTTCACTGGCAGATAGCTGCTGTTGCTGTTGTTGCTGGTGTGTGTGCAGTAGCTTACTTTAATTTTACAAAAAAAATATATCCAATTTGTTGTCCGACATTCACGCGAACGAAGCCGCGGGCACAGATAGTTTTTACATAAAAACACATACCTTGTCCCCTCCAAACTGGCATACGGCGCAGGCGCCCTCTTTTTCTTGTCTGTCGGCGTCGGAGTGTCATGGAAGTCGTTATCAAAGGGCGACGCATGCTCTCTGTCCCGCGGCGAGAAGTCGTTGGAGAAGCGGTAGTCGCGCGGGCGGCGCGGCTCGTCGCGGCGCGCTCGGCGCCGGCTGTTGCGCGGCACGTCGCGCGGCACGTCACGCGGCAAGTCGCGCGGCACGTCGCGCGGCACGTCGCGCGGCACGTCGCGCGGCACGTCGCGCGGCACGTCGCGCGGCACGTCGCGCGGCACGTCGCGCGGCACGTCGCGCGGCACGTCACGCGGCAAGTCGCGCGGCACGTCGCGCGGCACGTCGCGCGGCACGTCGCGCGGCACGTCGCGCGGCACGTCGCGCGGCACGTCGCGCGGCACGTCGCGCGGCACGTCGCGCTCGCGGGAGCACTCGCGCCGTGTGCCCGCGCGACGGGACGACCAGCCTAACGTTGAGCCGTACCTAGAAGGTAAGAGGGGTTTATTTGTTGCTTTTTGTAATATAAGTAGTGTACTATTACAGACGGTAAATGAACAAAAAAAGTAGGTGAGTCCGTAGGTAAACTAAGACGTGTAGTATTATGTCTGTTGAGGTATTCTCGTCGTTGACTATACCCCAGTAGTTGTTGTAGGTAGGTAGTTAGCTCACACTAAACCACGGTTCAACAATTTAAAGTAATTTTTCTTTAGTTATCCGAACCCGACCCGCACATTAGCGTGTGATGGAGTTTTATTTACGACTGAATTGAGTGTACTTTTGCTGTAGGAGCATTATTGGTTCATACAATGTCGGACAGTAAATAACAGATTAAATTCTAAATTAATTCTATTCAGATTAATTTCGCGAATTAATTTAGTTGACAATGAGGTGACGTCTGTGTGTCCGTTAACCGTACAAGGTAAGTTTGTAGTGGTTGGTTGTGGCACAAAATATTTTTTTTGCCAGTATTGTGGCTACAACATTACTCAAATAGAAAATTTCACAAACCTTCTCTCACTAGAGTCTTCACTTTGTCTCATTTCAGCACGACGCCTCGTCTCTCGCCAACCGAGTGACCCGTAATTTCTCTCTAAAAGTAAATAAAAGGAATATTTTTAAACAATCTGCGTAAAGTTGATATAATGTGTGTTTAGCAATAATAACTGCGCAATAATAATGCAATGCTTTGCCTGGTGTGCGTCAGCCGGCCCTTATTAATGCAAGAATGAAAAGCAGCCTTCCTACATGCTTTATTTGTTTATAACAACACACACATACACAACACATACACACACACATACACAACACACAAACACGCACGCACACACACAACACTCACACACAACACACACACACGCACAACAAACACATACACAACACACATACACTTACACACAACACACACCCACAACAAACACACACAACACACACCCACAACAAACACACACAACACACACACAACACGCACACACAACACACACACAACACACACACACACACACAACACACACAAACACACTTACACACACACACACCCACCACACACACACACACCACACACACACACACACACACACACACACACACACACACACACACACACACACACACACACACACACCACAACAAAACAGCCACTAACCATCTCTTCTCCACCGTTGGTCCGGCCACCGGTCTCTCGGTGATGATCGTCCCGACCCACAGCCATCACTGTAACTGGTAAAGCATTACATCGTTAATATTCAAGCTGCATTTATTTGGTGCATAGAAATTTCATATATTTGTTACACAGGATGGCAGAGACATTGTCGCGCAACCTGTGACCAGTAAGTACTTGATTCTGAACCCTGCTTTGAAACTCGCCGCAAGAAATTGCTGTTCCTTACGTACATTTTTTTTAACCGATTAATAATTTCTACGCTAGGGGTCTAGAATCATGTCGCTCATTTGGAGAAACATCGACGTAAATGTATTTTTTCCCAAAAAATGAGTTAAATGTGACAAAGCACTAAGAAAACGTATTTAAGTTAGGAAAGCAAAGACGTATAAAAATATTCGTTGTCTGTAAAGTCTGTTTACGGACGATAATTTTACGTGATAACGTCATATGAGATAGATGTACCGCGCTCTCGCTTGCACGCTCGGCTCAGGCGGAACGTGACAATAAGTCATGCTTTTTCGTGCGTGCAGCCGGCGTTCATTGATTTATAAGACGTTATCACGTCAAAATAAAGTAGCAGTTACGTCGATGTTTCTCCAAATAAGCGATGTGCTGAATTCAAGGGTACAGTTTGCACGTCGATGTTCCTGCTACTCGTATAAGTACTTCAATAAAAATGTAATGACTACAAAAATTTATAATATCGTACCCTTATTGCAAAAATCGATTATCTGCACCAAAATTAATAATGTCAATTTCAAAGGCTAATAGTTTTTAGAAACAAGAAACTATTCAAGTAGTATTTAGTAGTTTAATAATTGAAGAAATATTACTAGCAAAAAAAATGCAGGTAATCGGTTTTTGCAATAAGGGTACGATATAAACTTACTCTTCATCCTCATCATACGAATGCCTGGGCTTCCTATGTCTATCCCTGTCCTTCTCTCTGTAGTCTTTGGGCAGTCTCTCTCTACTCCTCGAGTCCCTATACTCTCTCTCTCTACTATACGTTCTGTCCCTGTCCCACGAATCGTTCTCCCGATCTCTGGACCTTCTATCCCTCCTGTCTCTATGATCTCTATGGTCCCGTTCTTTGCTGACGTCACGGCGGTCTCGGCCGCTGCCGGAGTCACGGGCTGAGTCCCGGCGGTCCCGTGCGGAGTCCCGGCCATCGCGAGTCATGTCTCTCTCTCTGTCCCTCATGTCGCGTTTATCTCGGAGTTTGTCTTTTTCTCGGCCGCTGCCTGAGTCGAGGCATTCTCTCGAGCCGGATGAGTTGTGCCTGTAATGTTATAACGAAGAAGTGTTTATTGAAAGAGATTGCATTGAAAGACTAAGCTATAGTAGTTGATTTTTTTGTTATAGATCTCGTGCACTGCATAAGAGTAGTATAAAGTTGCGGCGTTAATCTAATAAGCGCACGAGAGTGCTGAGCGTGGAGCCTTGGATTACATCCAGGTCGGACAAAGTATTATAGATTTTTTTTCATTACGAATTTATCAGGTAGCACATAGCCTGGATTTATACCCGGCTGCTGGCAATAGAAACACATCTATTACATTAAACTTAAACATAAATAGCTTTCTACCTACTCCCTCGGGAATTGGTTGTCTTTAAAAGATCGCTTTTAGTGATAAGACCACCCGTTATGTCACCCTTTGTGAAAGTACATTTATATCTGTAATTCGCATGGTGTACAGTCAACAAAAGAGATACGCGGGATCGTTGGATATAGTTGAAGTTTAGTAAGAAACCGATGGATGTTTTCGAATAAAATTTAATTATGTTTAAACAGACAGCTCATTTATCAATAATATCCGACGATCCTGCATACTTATCTCTTTTGTTGATTGTACATAATACAGAGTATTCTATTTTAAGTATTTAGGTTACCTTGAGTCTCTTTCTCTATGTGACGGAGGTCTCTGCAATCTGGTCACTGGCGGCAGTTCTTCATCCCACGGAGATACGTCGCGGGACGATGACGATGTTTGTACTGAAATAGGTTTTAAAATTTTGTAAATTAATGTGTAATATAAGTGGAGCTTTGGTGAAGTATTTTTTTCTTCAACATGTTTTGAGATGTCGGTTTTAATCATTATTTAATTTTGAGAGGGGTGGAGGACATTTTGAACAAGGTATAAATGAATTTTATCAACTAATTACTATAACATTTAATTTTAGTTAGTAGCTCGAAACTCTGTTGGTATAGTGTTACCCAGAAACTGGGTTGTGGGGGCAGACAGGCAGTCGCTACATGTAAAATAATGGTATTCAGTTGCATCCGGTGGGGCTGGAAGTTTACCTCAAGATAATTGGGAAAAGGCTTTTATTTGAATGACGATGGAATATATATAATTGATTTGTGTTTTTTTGTATGAGATGATAATTGTCGTACCGATGGGCGCCCTGGGCGGCGCGTCGTGGTGCCGGGCGCGGCGCATGCGCACGCGCGGCTCGGAGTCGCGCGAGTCGGACGAGCCGCCCGACGCGCGCGGCGCCAGCGCAGCCCAGCGGGCCCGCGCGCCGCCCGCGCACGCCGCGCTGCTCACTGCCACGCCGCCTATTTTTTCTGAAAATTTAAAGATACACATCATTTAAATATCAGTTGCAAAGTATCTGTGGGCATTGTTAAACTTCAGAAAAATGCAAATTTCAGTGTAATTTAATAGCCCAAACCTTTTCTATTAAATAAGATAATGTGAGAAAAAATACATGTTATTTCAGGTTGACCTAACCGACAAAGTATTTGTTCTTAATCGCGAAAGTAAATAAAAAAATATTTCATTTAAACACTCACACAATCATAAAGTCATAACACATGATAAACCGATCAAATGCGACTCCGATGATCTAGCTAACTGATGACTGATGCATACAAGATATACCTCACAAAAACTGATCAAGTGATAAATAACCAAAAACAAATTATTACTAACATACCTTTAGTATCAGGCGACGACCCGCTAACAACGTCACTGATAGATCCCGTAGACAACCTAGTAGGTGGCGCTAAATCCCTCACAGGTAACGGCACAATCTCAATAATAGGCTCCTTTTTTATTTCATCAACTTTCTTCTCTTCCTCCCTCTCTCGCTCCTTCACAATCGGACTCTTTCTAAACGCGTCCTCTACGTGTGTGAAAGAGAGGGAGCTATTGTCGATGCAGTCGAAAAAGTCGGAATTGTCAAATCCGTCCGATTTCTCGTCGGATCTCTTTCGTTCCTTCGGAAGCTCTGGTGGTAGAGACTCGAATTCATCTTGTGGTGGCTCTGTTATTGTGATCTCTCGTAAGGCTGCGTACCTGGAAGTATTGGAAAGGATGCTGCAACTGAAGTGAATTCAATTGAATTATATTAGTGTAATGAAATAAAAATAAAATAAAGTATATAAAAGTGCTGACGGGATGGAATTCATTTTAGTTTTATAGTTACATTTTTGGACCAAGGCTTCAAGGCATGGAAAAATCATTTTATGGTGCGTAAAGAAGGTACAGAAAGTTCTTAAAGATCACATAGATCACTTTTTCATAAACTTGTATTGAAAAATATTTGTAAGTAGACAATGAAATGGTGCAGTAGGTAAAAACAAAAAAAAAAACAGTGGCACTGGACACCAGGAGTGCCGACAGAAGTGATAACTTGAACAATTGCGTGTGTATTTTTAAAAGCATAGTAATTTTATAAATATGTTTGAAGGTTATTCCTCCCAAAGAAAATGTACCGCGCGTTGATGTCTTTATAATGGCCAAAACTTAAAACAGAGGTGTCGGTAACAGTGTCGCGAGTTCAATGGTTTTTTCCCATCTGAAGAAATGCCCAACGCGCCTAAAGAAGTTTTCACTTCAAAAACAAAATAAATAAACGAGAAATAAAACGTAATAAAAATCAAAGACTGAAAAAAAAAACTTAAAACATGAAAATGATCTACGTACCTATCATTAGTATCCTCATGTTTAACATCAACATGTCCGTTATCTCGCGGCGACACGCTCCTCCTCGACTTCTCAATCTGCAACGTCTTCATAACAGACTTTATATCTTCGATCTTCGCATCGATCTGCGACGGTTTAGGACTCACAGAGTTCCTGAACATATTGAACGAATCTAACGTCAATTCGTCCAAAGTTTTCAAAGGACTACGCGCAGTCTCCTTGTTCACAATCTCTCGCTCCTGATTGGCTCTTATTAAATTATCTATGGCTGCTAATTCTTTCTCGTCAGAGTCTTGCTTCGGTTCGGATTCCAAAGCGTCAATAGGGTCTAAAATAGACTTTGCTTTTAACTCTTCTTCCTGTATTTCTCTAAAAGCTGCGTATCTATCGTATGAAGGATTCGCTTTCTTGTCGAAATCGTCGAAGTTAGCGACGAAAGTGTCGCTGATATCTGCGGGCGGCGTGAAGTTGTCTTCGAATTCCGGTTTGAAGTCGTTCTGAATTTTTATTTTCTCTGGCTTGGTGAGGATAGCGCTTGGTGTTGATAAGCCTGGTATTGCTGCCACCGTTGGTAAGGGTTTCTCTTTTTCCGCTTTTGTTGCTGGTTCTACGTGTATATGCTGTAAAGACAATTAAGGGTAAGTACTACCCACTAAAGGTTATAGTAGATGTCATAAAACTAAGGGATCACTTAAGTGAATGGAGTCGTGTCTTTCTAGCTGCTAATCTTCTTAAACTTACATATAAAAATGAATCGCTAAATGTGTTGCTAAACTCAAATCTCGAGAGCAGCTGAATCGATTTCGCTAATTGTTTTTTTGTGTTCGGTATTGTCAGGACAAGGTTTGCATGAAAGAAAAAAAAATCGAAAAAAAATTGCACTCGTGCGAAGATGGGGGGGGGGGGGCGCTAGTAATGTAATAAAAAAATGCGTTCATTAAGTGGTTATGGCAATTATTTAATCTTTGATTGTTACTTAGGAGGTATATGTCATTGATAGTAGTTTTTGTTTTTAAATTGTGACATACTAGCTTCTGCCCGCGACTTCGAATGCGTGCAATTTCTTGTCTTCCCGACCCAGCCCGTCGCATTGCATCGCCTGCTATATCTTCGTTGTCGCTTAGCGTTCTCTCTGCATTTCATTTTTCTTTTTGCTAAGCTCCTAAGGGGTCCTAGCGATTTATTAATTAACCTTCCTCAAGAATTAGGCTATCAATGACAGTTCCAGAGATTAGCGCGTTCAAACAAACAAACTCTTCAGCTTTATTATTAGTATAGATAGATTTTGAAATAAGCCGACTTAAATTGTGTTATTTAATAAATGACATACCGCTCTATCATTATCGGCAGCTAGATACGATCGGAGGTAATCGGTGAGTTGAGGTAGAGTCATAGAAGACAGCGTTGCGGCAGGAACTCGTAATCTGGAAGAGAAAACACATACAGGTTGAAATTGAAAAGATGCGACAAATCGAAATGGGAGATTGTACTCATCATTATGAACAAGTTTTACTACGGGACCAAACCTGAAATCGCGAAAAAAAAAAGCAGCTGTTCCCTACATTTTGACGAGTTATGCGAACATAAATGTAGGAAACAGCAGATTTTTTTTTTCGCGATTTCAGGTTTGGTCCCATAGTAAAAGTTTTTGTTAAAAGTGTTTGTTACAATCATCCAACCATTCAATATTTTTGCCCGCTTCTTAACGCATCGCTTACGTAACTGCGAGCGCGTTCTTGGGACATATATGTGTCGCAGCCAACTGGTTAAATTAGCCGTTCAGTTGACTGCCTGGCCTTTAGAAGTAGTGCTCGCCTCGCTTCCTCCCTCGGCTCGCACGCGGTTGATCACAGTTCTAACCTAACCTAACCCACTTGGTCGGGGTGCAATGCCTTAATTACTGCGACCAATTCGGCTCGCGCGTGATTGGTTACAGACTTACAACCTAAACTGTAATTGAATATCATTCAGGCCGTTAGTTGAACGGCCGCCGTTTAGTTGAAAGGCTAGGCGGTTAACTGAACGGCTAATTTAACCAGTTGGCTGCGACATATGCATCAAGTACAAGTGCGTATCGATACGCAGAAAGTTTGCCCTTTATAGACAAGTTATGTTGGTGACGGTTTCCAAGTCACAATTATGCAGATTACCAGTCTTTTGTTATACCATCCGAGGTAGTTCCGTAGATTCGGTGCAGTAGTGCTATTTTGTAAAAATGTCACCGTGATAACTTGGGTGAAGTGAGCTGTCATTAGTGTCATCAGATGGAATGACAGCTCACTTCACCTAACTTCTCACGGTGAGAATCGAACAGTATCGGCCGGCTGTTCTGTGGAAGTGCGGCCGGTACCTGTGCGCCAGCTCGTCCATGGTGCAGGTGAGCAGCTGGCTGAGCGTGATGTCGAAGCGGCGCGCGGTGGGCAGCGGCGGCGGCGCGGGCGTCAGGTACTCGTCCGAGCTGCTGCGGGCGGGCGCGGCCGGCCGGCGCGGCTTCGTGCTGCGGTCCGCCTGCACAACACACTTTTTTGTACAGTGGATAAGCGGGGTCTAGGCCGGCCGAGCCACTTCACAATACGAAGGAAGAAACGCTATGCACGTCGACTAAGCGTTTGCTATCGAAGCAGCCTCTCGACCCGCGAGTCCGCTTGGTCGGTGTGGAGTATGGACCAGATGGACGCCCACGTACAAAAAGGATACGCAGAGAAGGCGCCTACAACCAGCACACCGGGTAAAACTTGGTATTTGCCACACTTCGACGTGTTGAACCCGATGAAAGCCAGAGAAATTCCGTATGGCAGATGCGTGATCAATAGTGAGAGAGATTATTGGTCACGCATCAGTTACAAAAGACATTGGCAAAAGTTTCAATGCAATTCATTTATTTTCATCAATGGAAAAACATACTGGGCTTGACAATATACAGGTGGCTGTGAAATCGACGCGCAACCTGTTACTATGATTATGAACCGAAAGTCGATTAAAAAAAACTATATATTAGCTGTTCCATACATTTTGACCGCGTAGGTCACTTTTCTATGAAACTGCCGATTTTTTTTTATAACCGATCAACAATTTCTGTGTTTTAGAATTGGCGCGTCGATGCTGCTACTCTGTAATACTATTCAACCAAAGTACCGTCGATACGAAAAAAAGAAGACCATAAGAGACTCTTGGTTATGGACGGTAAAGGTTGCTGGACCAGCGACATAGGTCATTCAAGTTTTCTCACCAGCGGTTCCCTCCTCATAGCCGGCTTGGGTAGCGGCGGGCCCACATCATCATCATCGTGGTCGTGCGGAGGCCTGGGTGGAGGCCTGCTGCTGGGCAGGTCGGCTATCTTCTTGGGAGGCAAGGGCGGCGGCGGGGAAGCGCTGTCTGAAGTCAGCTTGTGCGCTTGAGGCCGCTTTCTGACTGTGCTGCCCTCTGTGCTCTGCGAATGTAAGGTTACAGTTGATGCAAATCACAAGCGCGTTATGACACTTTGATTTTATTGAAGGTTGATGCGCGCTCGTCATTTGCTTGGACGTCATGCTCAGCGTTTGGACATTTGCTGCAAGAAAATGAGCCATCAGGAAATGCTGGAGTTGAGCGCGACAGGAGCAGGATATCAGGATATTTTGCCAGGTATATATAAAATCCATTTGCACCATTGATCACCATATTTTGCCCTAAATGTATTTACTATTTACTGAGAAATGGTGCAAAAGGAACTAAGATTAGGATAAATCTGCAAAAATATTTGTAGATTTCCTAATTCTGATCTGTTGCAAACAGATATTTCCGCAAAATTTTACATCTTGAATGCCTACCTGTCTCTGCAGCCGCGGCGACTTGGGTGCGGGTTCCGGCGGCAGGCTAACCTGCAGCGGTCCGTTGAAAACGCTCTTCCCATTCTCCACCACCTCTGGCTTGTCAACAGTCGCCTCCCTGCTCAGTTTGCTCTTAAGCTCATCCACTCGCGATACACTCGACTTCGGAAACTCCTGCATACTCGTAAACGGATCGTCCTTAAACGAATCCGAGAACGGATCAGTGTTATCGAAAGGATCCGTCTCCGCGAACGGATCCGACGAGAAAAAGTTCCCCGAGAACAGAGCGCTCTGCGTCGGCTTGACGATCGCTACGGACCCGCCCGAGTGCCGCGACAGTGACGTCATCGTCGTCGCCGGCCCGTAATGCTCTATCTTAGTGTCTGTGGTGACCGGCAATATGTCTGATATTAGACTCTGTGTGGACACGAGGTCTTTGAGCACTTTCTTTGGCGGATTTTTGAGCTCCTGAAAGAAGAGTTTTTTGTCAACGTAAGGTTTACTCCGGCCGGTGCCGAGGGGGTCTAGTTCCGTGAATACGTCGTAACTGAGCGACTGCGTCGTGGACGCGCCGGGCACGCAAACCTGTAACACAGCCGTCACCATAACACTAAGTATATGCAGACGTGGAGCGCATTCATAGTTCAACAGTTCAAGAATTACTCGATCGTTGGCGATGCAAGTAATCCAGGGATTTTAACAAAAAATTTGAAATTGTTTATAAACAAAAAAGTTCGTTCTACAATGATGAAAGCGTGCGTCTAAACACATAACCGTAGATTGTGCGTTTCGTAGTGCGTAACGTAAACCGGGCGAGATTGAGTCGTGCGGGGTAGTTCGTTTAGCTTAGGATACTCGACGGTAGTTTCGGCAGCCATACTGACACCGCGACTCGCGAGGTAGCGTCATGCTTCAGGTAAACGGTTCTCGGTAAAGTAAAGTTAAGCGTCACGTCCACATAATACAGTCTTATAGCATACAGACCAGACGTCACAGCACAGGGAGCTACTACTGACTGTGAAATGTTTTTGCGAACAATGTTTTAACTAAAGATAAAGTCAACGAGGTATTCACAGCCATCAAGCCGTATTATTATTGGCCGAATTCTACTGTGTCTAACATTTTCCGCTGAAGGCATTAGGTAGCGTGATATTGGTCAATACAGCCCCAATTAATGTAATACAGAACTTCTCTAAAAACAAACATCTGTCCTTACAATAAGGGCTAAAAAAAATAGGTCAAGTACAGAATATTTTTCAACTTTTTTCGCAATAACATCCCACACCAGTGTTTTTCAAGCAATACCAGAGAGATCATGCACTATAGGGTACTAGAACAGTATATATATCACTTACACATAACATTAACATAAAGTACACAGCGTTGCCAAAATAAGTACACAACTACAAGAAAAACTTTAATTCATAAATAATTATTACATCTGTCCAAACGGCAGTTTAACAACATAAATTAAGATATATTTAGGCATAATTAATATCAGTTCATATAAATATAGAGTATATACGATTATTCATATTATTGTTCATGCGTTTCACCACTACGAGATAAAAGTTTCTGAGATCACAAAGAATATAAAATAAAGTGAACAGAGGGCAGGGTTAATCTTCACACTAATCTAGGATTGTAATTTTTTTTTCTGTAAAATGGTTTTAAAAAGCACCTTACATACTGTCTAAAAGAAATAATAATATTTTAAAAGTAGATGAGGATATATCAACGAGTGGTGAAACAGGATTTAAGTTTTATTCGCAATCTCAAGTTGCCAACATTGCGGTACCTTCTGATACGAGCCACTTGAGATCACGAACGCACATCAATACATATTATAGGTAAAGAGTACTACGGTTAGAATAGAAAAGATATGCGCTTCGGAAATCTTCGTGTTTCCGAATGAGTATAAAAGTCGCGCAGAGTAATCTCCTACAGAGGCAAAGCTTCCAAGTTTTGTACTGCCCATGCCGCGCTTTGAAGTAATGCACATATTATCATTGTGCGTTTGTATAAGCTTAATCTCTGTTGGGTTACCAGCTACTCTGGTCGCACCTCGTCACCTGTCACTCATTTTCAATAGTTTTTTTGGAATTGCATAGAGTTGTTAATATCTAATTTTGTAACCATAGTAACACTACATAGGTAAGAAATTCATGGTCTCTCCATACATTTCATGGTAGCTCTATATTAGATCTCACTAAAGCGAGTTCGTATTTGCGAAGATAGACGAAGATTGCCGAAGTGCATAATTTTTCTGGGAGATCTTTATTCATTGAGAATAAATATTATTACGACAATCTTTCCAATTGCCAATTGGGTATGTTACAACTGTGAAACGAATGGCACCACTTCCGTATGAAGTGTATTTTGATAATTTTACAAATACGTAAAAATAATAAACGTTTCCAAAAGATTTTTACGCAAGTGATGTCAGGTTTCGCAATAACTATTAACTCCACACAGCGGTTCATTGCTTATTATTTGCGGATACTTTTACATTTCAAATGTCAAATAAATTTATTCAATAATAATCATAATTTGTACAAGAATAGATAGGACGGTGACCCTGAAACTAGACAATTTCCTGGATCTGGGGGGTGAGTTAAAAACTGTTGCTAAGTCAGAACAGTATTTTATGTTCTCTAGAACATTAGCTCATTTCTCATCGTAAGATTACATAGCTGAAACCGACTGTGTAGAGTTATACACTTCATAGCTTTACGCGATACAGATTGGTGAAACGTAACATGAAATGGACCATATTTTTTTGAACATGTTCGTTGTTGTGTTAGGAGTTCATGTTATTTTTCACCAGTCTGTACCCGGCATTACAAACGTCTTATAACTGAAACGGTGTAATATTCTCTTGCCATCTCAATTCATTGACATGCAAATGACGAGGACAGAGAGTTATAAAACGTTTATAATATACTATACAAACACGGTTCTAATATATAAAGGGGTCACAGAAAATTACACGTGGAAGCGAAACTCTCGCGAAGAACGCATTAACCTTTTGAACGCCATTGTCACATATATGTGACAAACGAAATCTTACCCTGAACGCCCGTCACAAATGTATGACAAAATACACGTCGCACCATATTACGAAATAATACTTTAATCATTAATTTTGTGTGTTTTTATTTATATAATTTAAAAGTTTAAGCTTCCGTCTATATTCTATTGCATGAAACTAATATAAATAAACCACCAATATCGAGAAATTTGTTGTTTTAAAAGTAGATGTTCATTTGACAGAAAAATGGCCTGGCGTCAGGGATACGGCGATACGTTTATGCTCTGGCGTTCAAAAGGTAAAAAAATGCACTGTTAGACTACAAATAGATTGGTAACTCTTTATTGTTTAGTCAAACTCGTAATTACTTAATTACAATAAAGTTATTTATTTATTGAATCTACAACAGAGGCTACACAATTACATGCAAGTATAAAAGATTCGAAACCAAACATTAGTGTGCGCTTTCAATCATAGGATACCATATCGTTGACTTATAATCAAGGTACAACAAATGAATTGGTTGAATGCCATTTGCACGTCATATAACGACAAAGTCTATTTGCCTATGTGACAGTTGGATATTTTCAACCTTAGTAGAGTTTCAAAATACCTACTGAAAAAAGTGGTATTGCAATTACGAGGTCGACTATACATCATATAAAATACAATAAGTTTGAAAGTTAAATAGCGTGTTACTATGTGCGATCTTATCGCTCTAAGCAGCCTGTAGATCAGAGCGTAAGAAACGCCCAGTTTCACTTCCATACAAAGTAATATTTCTTTTCCTACATTAGAGTACATCTTTGTATTACATCTAAAGCTTGCAGTACTAACCGGTGTATCATTAAGATTGTCGACTAGAGCAGGTGTAGGTTCAAACTCAGCGGCAACAGTGGCGAGGTCGAAGGGCAGTGGGGGCGCAGCTTTGCCCGGGCTGAACACGCCGCGCGAGGCAGGAGCCGCCGGCGTGCTGCGCCCGCGCACGGGCGCGCCCGCGGGCGGCGGCGGGAGGAGACCCTTCTGGGAAGGAAAGAAGGGAGCATTCATATATTAACCCAATCGCCGTGTAATGAAGTGTCTGTCATCATAGTTCCTGTGTGAGAAAGATAATACACTATGCGTCTTGTACGTCTCCATTTCTCCTTCGCACTGGAACAATGATGGCTTTAACACTTCATAATACGCTAGTTGGAGATTTCAAGAATGATTATAAACCACGGATCATTGGCTGTGCTTGGTGGTTTCGAGCGATGTTTGCTTTCGGAATGAATAAAACATGAAATGATGTATGAATATTGATTATGTATTTATGATTGAAAATTTGAATTAATTTGGAAGAATCAGATTTCTATATTTTATATCACCCATAATAATTGTGTAAAAGTAATAGTGACTGAATAAATAAAAATGTTACTGTGACTTTGTGTACCTAAAATAATAATATTTAACGTCAATTTCGGTGCGTCACAATAGTGGCGCTATGCCAAAATCTATAAGACCTAACAATAAAGGGAAAGCCAAGTTCAGCTGTGATCATTTTACTACCAAATCCTTTTTTTTTTACTACCAGGCCTCCTCTCTTCGAGAGGGTGCCTGGTAGTAAAAAAAAAAGGATTTGTGGGCTATTATCTACCACGCGGGCCCAATGAGAGTTGGTAGATGTCACATGTCACTGCTCACTCTCAATCTCTCATCTCGCTCATCTGTTTAATATTTTTCTAATATTCTAAGGGCCTGTTTCACCACCTTAATTTTTTTTATTTATTCGACTATTGACATTGCCTGAGGTAGCTACGCGGTACGGGAGGGGTGATAGTTGTCACAAGTTGACGAATCACTGAGCTCTCGCAACACGTCACCACACCCCTCCCGCACCGCGCTGCTACCTCAGGCAACGTCTCAGTTAAGCGGTTGGCCTAAAGTAGCTATTCGGTTATCGTGCAACAGGCCCCAATTACTACACTGTAGGCACCTGTCTTACCGCCGACGAGGAAGCGACTAGCTATGGACTATTTTCTCGCTCAATAAACTTTTATGAGACGTAGGTCCCGTGAGAGTTACAGAGATACGTGAGATGGTGGCAGGGACATCGGCATCGCGACTAACGACAAACTGTTACCATTCATTCAGTACATGATTCTGGACGTTAAATTTGTCGTCGGTTACTACAAAAAAATCAGCTGTTCGTCACATGGTAACATTGCGCGTCGATCTATGCCATCCTGTATATTAATAGTGATCAGTGACTGTTCACACTGCCAGCGAGAACTCTTCTATTGTGCAGACGCCAGCACATCAAGCTACTACAATCTATCAAATATATTTAATTGTTTTTCAACTTTATCGCTAAAGCATAAGGTTCAAGGTTGATTGGGAAAATTTGACAGTTTTGGGGAGCTTGATGTGCTGGCGTCTGTACGTTTCTTGAGCGAGAAAATAGTCGATACCTAGCTAGTCGCTTCCTCGTCGGCGGTGGGACAGCAGCCGTAGTTCCCAAGTTTACCTGCGAAGGCAAAGCCGTGAAGGAGTCTCCAAATGGGTCGTTAGATGGGGTCAGACCCTCGACCTGGGTCAGTCCTCTCCTAAGGGAACTGAGCTCCTGTTCTAAATCCACCAGCTCGGCCACGCCCCCTTCCGCCCCAACATCCACGACCTTGGATGTGGATGAATTGGTCTCACCAGCCGAAGCGATACTCTGAGGAAGATTGCGATACTATCTTTGAAATTATTTACGTCTTTGGAAACTAGTTCAGTTCCTGTAGTGGGACTTGGTATGGGAAAAGAAATAATAGTTCGTATAGAAGCGAAGTCCGACCAGCCAAGATTGTGCATACTAAAACTTCGACCATAATATATTTAGAATCTTGTCATATTATACGATGCAAATGACAAGAAAGAAAAACATATGCGTCAAAAACGTACCTAATACACAAGTGTTCAATCAATACAGATGAATTACGCTTCCGTACGATGTTTTATTTCCTTTTTCTATGTACCCGGGTTATTACTATTGTCTGAGACTAGGTTCTATACTTATATACTTATTCTATTTCAAATTGGAATTAATTTGGATGTAAGCCAACTTTATTTTTGCGGAGGCCCAACTCGGCCCAAGTCACCCAAACCCCAAAAAAACTCACCAGACTATTTATTTTTCAACAAAACCTCATTACGAATATTAAATCCATGTACAGGGTCAAATTAAATTAGCTAGCGAAACTTTACCCACGTATTGGATATCGATAAGTAACGAAAACAAAGGAAACAAAAAAAAACCATCTTTTTAATTTTGTTACGGTATTAAATTTACTTTTATTTTAGTTACAAAAATGTTCCGCGCAAAAAAAATAAAATTCCGACATGCACGCGAACGAAGTCGCAGGCACATCTAGTATTAAAATAAATATATTACAAAAAGGCTATCACACAAGGACGGGGGCGGTCGTTGGTATCTCACACAACAATATCCTGCACCGGATATGATAAAACCTTGACCACGACCTGAGGATACAATGCGAATGTATCGGATACAAAGAAATTACTAGGCAGTGATAACAGGTTGATCGCCTTTTGTTTGATACTAGCTATCTCGAAAGGAGTTTGTGGGGTGATATAATTGACGGTAATTAATGATAACTCATTAGTACCTTTAGTGAGGCGATTAATCTTTTAATTAATATCAATTTCTTGCCCCGGGTTCTGGTTATGGTGAGTTGTTTTTTAATTAGTTGGAGGGATTTGGCGGTATTGCATACCACAAATTATGAATACCTAGGTATATTAACATTTTAAATGCAGAATCTGATTATTGAGGAATCATTTACTTAAATATAATTATTTTCCTGCCCTTATCCCATTTTATATCGACCCCTCCCTCCTTCCTTTTTTAAAATATATTTTACAACAAATATATTACGCACGTTTACCTGCCCCCTCACCTTAATTGCGTAGGTAACACACGTCACACTATCAATCACAATCTGAATCATTTTAAAGGATATCGCTTATCCATTGCTTCATATGTTCGAAAAAATTGTCTGCTCAACAACGTAAATAACTCAATGAATGTTGTTGAGCTATCAAAATGAAACCTATTCCTACTTTTAGTGTTTTACGCAATTACCCCGAGAATTAATGTAGTATAAGTATTTGTAAATAAGCAATAGTTTGTGCGATATCGAAAATCAAGTCATTCTAGATTCCGCAGCATTGTGGGGTTCTATGCTGCGGAACTACAACGCGGAAAGAACATGACTTGAAAGAATACACAGGCTTAGACAGAATCATCATTATCTGCCAAGCCTTTTCCCAATCATATTGGATTATTGGGAATCGGTTGCTAGTATTTTACATGGAGCGACTGCCTATCTGACCTCCACATCTAGTTACTGGAAAACACGATACCCGTGGTGAATGATTAAATTAAACCTGTGGTGAATTTATGACACAGTTTTAACAGGATTTGATCACCGAATTTTGAAACCATCACATAAAATTAATATAGTCAAACTCTGTTCATTTTGAAAAATAAACTGAATTGGTTTATATCGTTTAGACTATCTACCAGTTACTTAAATGCCGAAACTCATTTTGCATGATGCCGAAGGTTTAAAACAAATCGCGTGAGATATAAAAATGATAGTCGGTGAATACTAATGTACTGCTTAAAAAAGATAGCTATTCGCGAATTTGTCATGACAATGTTAGAATAGTTATTTGCGAACAAAACTGCAGTTTAGTTAAATTACTTTTTATAAATTAAGCACGTTAATTTCCCGTCTACGTTTTCCGAATTATAATTTCTGCTGCAGGATTAAAAATCATTCAAAATTGTGTCGTTTATTGCAAAAGAGCAACATTTCGTCCTCGTCAAAATTATTCACATGGATACATAAATCTCATAATATAGATGCAGACTCAGACTCAAAACAAACAGTCTGTAGGTCACATAAATAAATTACGTAGCCCGAAGATACATCGATCCCGCGACCTTTACTACCACGGGTAACCACCACAGACAGCTCAGAATATATTAACAAGGCTTCGAGAAAACAGAATCTTAACGAGTCGAACTATTATTTCAAACTGTCAGAATATTACCCTACGCATAGATAAAGAGAAGTATCTAATTTCCATTTGAAATAGAACTAGAAATGATTGATACAGCAAAGGTCAATCATCTTTTAAATCCAAGATATAAATTAGAGGAGATTGACGATTAGCGTAGGCGATGGCTTAAGAGCTATTTGCATGATATTAATTTTTGAACAGTATTTACCTACATAATCAGGACTTTGAGACTCAGGCCTCCTCTCTGCAAGAGGGAATGGGCCGTAATCGACCACGCGGGCCCATGGCGGGTTGGTGGATGTCAGGACATGTCCTCGAATTTATTGATTTATTTGTTCTAAGACAATGTGCCAGTTTCCTCAAGGTCAAGGTTTTCCTTCACCGTTTTTAAAATAGTGGTAATGGATAAAATGCCCACAAATAGTCGAGACCACTGCTCTCAGTAGGTACAGTATTAACATTATAGTTGGAAACAAAAAAAAAACGGTTTAAGACCACGACTACGTGGGCCATACATTGATTACATTATAATAAACACCGACCTATTCTTTCCAGGCTCAGAGGGAAAGCGTCTTCAAATAAGATCAATATATACTGTTATATAAATAAATGTAGGTAGTTACGTCATTTGAGTTCTGAAAGACTGAGTTTTAATCTAGCTGCGCCCCGCGGTTTCACCCGCGTAAGTTTCGATTTAGGGGGATGAAAAATAGAAAAAAATTTCATCAAAATCGGTCAAGCCGTTTCGGAGGAGTATGGCAACGAAAACTGTGACACGAGAATTTTATATATTAGATATAAATAAATGTAGGTAGTTACGTCATTTGAGTTCTGAAAGACTGAGTTTTAATAGCTCATCTTGTTTTTATTCTCGCTCTAACTTATAGAGTTATCTATCCTTTTTTCGCATTATGACATTGATCGACCTTAACCGTAACCTGTCTGTGTTTGTTTTGGAAACGGATATAATTAAAAAAGTTATGAATTTATGTCCGTAAATTTCCTTATGTTGTTTAGATTTTTAAACGACAGAAATAAAGATTTTTCTAAGGTGTTTCATTGTCTAGATGGCAATGAAAAACCTTCCAAAAATGTTTGTTTTGGTACAAATGGATTTGGATGAGTGGCAAAGCCTCAATATTAAAACAAATGGAATATGTTAATTTTTTTTTTGTATAATATTTCTATTGCGCTAAGTGATAGTGCCGTGCTTTCCTATAATTTAGATACATGCGAGATCTGTATTACGACAAAGACTTAGGGTTAATGCTGTGTTTTGTTTAGCTGGTAAACCTTTATATAAATTAATAAACCGTTTATAACACCGTATTGACCTTTTAACTTTGTCTCACTAACAAATAAAAAAGATTTACTAACGGTAAATAAAATACAAATTGCGTAACAGAAATAGTCATAAATGTATTTTTAACGCCGTAGTATTGGGAGTAAGAATAAATGCTCACAACCGAATATGGCCTTCCCACACACTGCCCTTAAAACAATATTACAAAAAACACCAATATTCAAAGTCAAAGTCAAAGCATTTATTTCAAATAGGCACATAAAAGGCACTTTTGAACGTCAAAAATTACAATGAAATAGAATTGATTCTAGTCGCCCCTTCCAAAAGGTAGTTTTCGTATGGAGAAGAATGGGCAAGAAACTCCGCCGTTACTCTTTTAAAATGTTTTACAATATTTTGCATACATTAATTATATAATAAATGAATATGTGAAGACGATGCACCTAAAATAAAATTACCATACCACAATAGGTAAAAGAATTAAAAATGAAACCATGACATATAAATTAATAATCTGATAGATACATGGTGCTCACATATTTACAAAAAAGGAAAAAGTAAATGATTTTCATTAAGGAGGCGTTTACGAATCTAACAAAAATAAGCAGTTTTTCGGTACATTTTGCGGGAAAATGATACGAAACCAAATCTAACTAATAATTACCACAGATAGATTGCTCCTTCATCTTCAAATATGGCAAAATTTTTATTCGAAAAGTTTGGTTTATAATATTGTAAAAAATTATTTCCGTCGCCTCTTCACGCAAAATTGACGATATCGTAATGACTTTAGGTACATTTTTCTTCTATTTATTAACATAAATTTATGTATTTAAAAATATTTTATGTAAGCAGACATGTTCAACTCAAAATGATTGTATAAAGAACTATCAAAATGTTACCAAATGGCTCAGAAAAAAAATAAAAATCGAGTCTATTTTTTCACATATTTAGCTGTAACATGTGAATCTTAATGCACTGTATTAAGGGTTATTTTACTGGTCACTGTCTTGCTTTATTACACAAAAATTTGTAATGAAATATTAGTCTGCGCTCAGCCGCCGTCGTGGGTGGACTCTGTGTCGGTTGTAAGCAGCAGCTTGTGCTGAAAAAGATCGCTGTACGGATAGAAAATATTTGACATACCAAACTTGATACTTCACGCATTCTGTATGACTATCGTATGAAAGATTTTATTCACAGTCTTATATTATTTTTTTAGAAGTAAGTAGGGATTATTCATATTTCGTTTCGGTCATGATGGAGTCACCTGAAGGTGTACTTCGAAGACTGCTACTGGAACTAAAAGACGAGCTGAGCTAGGTGTGCCGAGTTTGGGCTCGTCTTGTTAGTTATGTTGAGACCTTACCTCCGGACTAGATGGAGTGACCTGCAGGTGTACTTCGAAGACTGCTACTGGAACTAATAGACGAGCTGAGCTAGGTGTGCCGAGTTTGGGCTCGTTTTGTTAGTTATGTTGAGACCTTACCTCCGGACTTGATGAAGTGACCTGCAGGTGTACTTCGAAGACTGCTACTGGAACTAATAGACGAGCTGAGCTAGGTGTGCCGAGTTTGGGCTCGTTTTGTTAGTTATGTTGAGACCTTACCTCCGGACTAGATGGAGTGACCTGCAGGTGTACTTAGAAGACTGCTACTGGAACTAATAGACGAGAAGAGCTAGGTGTGCCGAGTTTGGGCTCCTTTTGTTAGTTATGTTGAGACCTTACCTCCGGACTAGATGGAGTGACCTGCAGGTGTACTTCAAAGACTGCTACTGGAACTAATAGACGAGCTGAGCTAGGTGTGCCGAGTTTGGGCTCGTTTTGTTAGTTATGTTGAGACCTTACCTCCGGACTAGATGGAGTGACCTGCAGGTGTACTTCGAAGACTGCTACTGGAACTAATAGACGAGCTGAGCTAGGTGTGCCGAGTTTGGGCTCGTTTTGTTAGTTATGTTGAGACCTTACCTCCGGACTAGATGGAGTGACCTGCAGGTGTACTTAGAAGACTGCTACTGGAACTAATAGACGAGAAGAGCTAGGTGTGCCGAGTTTGGGCTCGTTTTGTTAGTTATGTTGAGACCTTACCTCCGGACTAGATGGAGTGACCTGCAGGTGTACTTCAAAGACTGCTACTGGAACTAATAGACGAGCTGAGCTAGGTGTGCCGAGTTTGGGCTCGTTTTGTTAGTTATGTTGAGACCTTACCTCCGGACTAGATGGAGTGACCTGCAGGTGTACTTCGAAGACTGCTACTGGAACTAATAGACGAGCTGAGCTAGGTGTGCCGAGTTTGGGCTCGTTTTGTTAGTTATGTTGAGACCTTACCTCCGGACTAGATGGAGTGACCTGCAGGTGTACTTCAAAGACTGCTACTGGAACTAATAGACGAGAAGAGCTAGGTGTGTCGAGTTTGGGCTCGTTTTGTTAGTTATGTTGAGACCTTACCTCCGAACGTGATGGAGTGACCTGCAGGTGCACTTCGAAGACTGCTACTGGAACTAATAGACGAGTAGAGGAAGATGTGCCGAGTTTGGGCTCGTTTTGTTAGTTATGTTGAGACCTTACACCCGGACTTGATGAAGTGACCTGAAGGTGTACTTCGAAGACTGCTACTGGAACTAATAGACGAGTAGAGCTAGGTGTTCTGAGTTTGGGCTCGTTTTGTTAGTTATGTTGAGACCTTACCTCCGGACTAGATGGAGTGACCTGCAGGTGTACTTCAAAGACTGCTACTGGAACTAATAGACGAGCTGAGCTAGGTGTGCCGAGTTTGGGCTCGTTTTGTTAGTTATGTTGAGACCTTACCTCCGGACTAGATGGAGTGACCTGCAGGTGTACTTCGAAGACTGCTACTGGAACTAATAGACGAGAAGAGCTAGGTGTGTCGAGTTTGGGCTCGTTTTGTTAGTTATGTTGAGACCTTACCTCCGGACGTGATGGAGTGACCTGCAGGTGCACTTCGAAGACTGCTACTGGAACTAATAGACGAGTAGAGGAAGATGTGCCGAGTTTGGGCTCGTTTTGTTAGTTATGTTGAGACCTTACACCCGGACTTGATGAAGTGACCTGAAGGTGTACTTCGAAGACTGCTACTGGAACTAATAGACGAGTAGAGCTAGGTGTTCTGAGTTTGGGCTCGTTTTGTTAGTTATGTTGAGACCTTACCTCCGGATTTGATGGAGTGACCTGAAGGTGCACCTTCCAAAAAGTTATTTTTTACTTTGTAGTGTTTTTTTTTTTGAAAGTCCGATGTTTTTTTTTTTTTTTGGAAAACAATTTTTATTTTTCATTTTTTATTTGTACCTGCCCAACACAAATTTAAATTACTTTAAGCAAAATTCATAAAGCTATACCTTATAAAGGTATACCTTATCCTGAGGCATACCAAATATTTATTCCTCATTTTTCATTATTGCACCTACCATTGTTTGTCTCTGCATCACCCAAAGGTTGACTGGTAGAAAATGCCTATGGCATTAAGTCCGCCTCTGTACATTTTTGTGTTTGAAGTATTAAATAAATAAATATACCTTATCCATTAAAAAATTAGAGAATTTGCAAATCCGTCTATAGAGATATGACGGAGCTATGCCCGAACAAACATAAAAAATCATTACTGATTCTTTTTTGAAGTCGGTTAATTATTACATCAATTCATAAACTTTTGTTTGAGAGAATTTGCAAATCCGTCTATAGAGATATGAAGGAGCTATGCCCGAACATACATAAAAAAAAATACTCCTTATTTGAAGTCGGTTAATTATTAAATCAATTCATAAAAAACAAGTTATGCCCGAATTTACTTGCAAGATTAGAGGTACTCCAATAACAACTTTGACAGAAATGAGGGTGTACCGTGGTATACTAAACACATCTGCGTACCCCTTTAGAGGGTACAGGCGTGATGTTATATTGTGTGATTGCGTAAACAATGCATACATATGCGATAGCAGCAATCGCGGTTGATTTGCTGGCATTTATTGAAGCCTTCGGTTGTCTGTCTCCGAAACTCTTCAGCACTTTATTCCGGAATGGTCTATTTCGGAATAAAGTTAAACCTCTTTCGAACAAAAAAAGATTTTTGCAAGTCCGTCTATATATTATTATGACGGAGTTATCTAACCTAACACCCTTACATAAAAAAAATATATGTATAAGCATCCGAATTGAGAACCTCCACCTTTTTTGAAGTCGGTTAAAAATACTAAATAAAACGAATATAAATAAGCTTTTTTTAAATTATATGTTTTCGAAAAGCTTGTCGCGCAAATTGTTAATACATAGGTACTTTGGCATGTACTTGCTTACCAATCAAGTAAGTAAATGGTATCTACTTTTATGAACATTTCACGGTACAAACTTTTTGACAACAACGCATAGTAAGCTTAAAAAAATACATGCCTAAAAATTAAATAAAAGTAGGCTCAAGTATCAAGTCGTGTCAGTTTACTCATAATTTCGCCGCTTCGCGCATGTCGCTGTGTGTGTGAGCCGTGCACGTGTAGTAGTAAGACTCAATACCTAAAATTGAAGCGCGTCAATTCGTAAACGCGTCCTTAAAAAAAAAAAAACATAAAAAGAATTTTAACAAGTAATAAGTCAGGGTGTGAGTTAAGAGTAATTACAGAATGTAAACAAAGTAAAAAAAAATAAAAAAAAATACAATTAGTTATTGAAAACACAGATGCTGTTTGCGTATGATCTAACCTCCTAAAATCTCAGTAGCATGCACGCGTAGCCATAATACAACACGTAATATTGAACCAATCACATGGCAAAGTCAACACTGCACCTTATTATTAATTTCGACCAAGTCGGTATAAGGAGCCACTTCTCCATATTCACATTTCACGATCATTCTGTGTCAGTAATGCACTGCATTATGTGAACTGTGCAATGCTGTTTGTTAATTGACCAAGTTATTCGATGTTTTGACGAATCGATTCAACAATCGATTGCGCGTCACTACACAATGATTATTTAATGACGATTGCTGTGTCAAAGTATTGTTAATTTGTTTGAGTAAGCACTTTAGAAGTAGTAGAACTGAACAAAATCGAAAAACAAAAGTCATTTATTCAAACTAGGCTGAGAATCAGCACTTTTCGAACGGTCAGTCCCCCAAAAAGCCCGCCCTTCACCACTTCCTAGTGCTTTCGCTGGGGAGAAGAGGTGGCGCAACAAACTCCCCAGCAGCACAGCCATCTGTTCAGTTATAAAAGACTCGAAGAACAAAATTAAAGGCCGTGAAGAAATAAAATTATTCTACGGGAAATAATTATCTTTTACTATTATTACAAGAAACACCCAAGTTAACCGTTAGTTAACTTGGGTTAAATATTCGACTGTTCCTCTAAAAACTTATTGGCCTTCTAATGATGAACGCTTTTAAAAATTAATGGATCTCTAAAAACTTTTTGCGCTTCTAATGATGCAATTTTTTTTTAAATAAATGGGTCTCTTTATAACTTTCTGGACTTTTCCCACAGGTTTATAGTCGCGGTATTAATTAAGCTACGATAGCCCGACCATACGGGTTAGGTAAGAACTGTGACCAACCATCCACGCGTGTGCCATATTGGTTGCAGTAAATAAGAGGAGCTAAGGGCACCCCGATCAAATGCGCAAGGTTCTGTCAGAATCAGAACTGTGACCAGACGCGCGAGAGCCGAGCGAACGAAGCCAGAGCGGTGCAGCGGCAGCGGCCGGCGAGTTACTATTTAGAATTTTTAGGAACACATTTTTTTTTTCTGGTTTACAAAAAGAGGCGCATTCATTATAACTGTTCAATAATATTTTTAGATAACCAAAATGGGAATAATCCGAGGTTCGATTAAATACATGCCGTTCGAAATTACCCGAAATCTTAATTTTGTATTACGTTTTGGAGTGAATCCTAGTTATAGACTTTACAAATCGTAAAAATGTGTAGGGTCTAAATTTCCCTTAGGAAAATTTAATTTTAATACAATATTCGACGACTGGATGAACTCCTTTCAGACAATTTTAAGCATATTTCTAGATGTTGTTGTTAGCTAAACACACCGCGAAATGTAAAGTATGCTTTATTTAGCATCAGCGGTTTCCAAACACATGAAAAGTCTAGTTATTTTCCTTCTAAAATCCACAACTCGGTGCTATTCCTTTGAAATCAACATTGTTTTCAAAACAGCCGCTTAGAAATCTATGGAACGATAAATATGTTTATGAGTTTTAAATACTCAGCTCAGTATGTGTGAATGTTTCGGGGATGCCTGTATACACCGTTACATTTTGATCGTTTTAATCTTTAAAAGGGGTCATTGTACTCATCATTATGAACAACTTTTACTATGGGACCAACACAGAAATCGTGAAAAAAAAAATCTGCTGTTCCCTACATTTATGTTCGTATAACTCGCCAAAATGTAGGGAACAGCAGATTTTTTTTGAATGACCCCTTTTAAGGATTATAACGATCAAAATGTAACGGAGTAGTTTAGTAGAACGCTAACGTTATGCTGCGGTCTCACGCCAACAAACCGAGCAACGGAGCGCTAAGTACATAATTATTATAGAGATAACAACAACAACTTGCAACTTTGTGCGCGTGAAATATACTACTTTTCTCAAACGAGACTCTCCATGCAATTTTCTTGAACTGTGATTTGACAACTTTCAATGCCTTTGTTTTTTTTATTATTATTTCTTCACCGCGATCACGCCAAAGCGATGGATGAGGTCTATGATGGAACGAGCGTGCCCAGAAGATGCCTGTTCATCTGTTTCGCTATATATTTTCAAAGGTGAAGAAGCGGTCCTCGCCTCGTACGAAAATATAGTACCTACACACGAGTCAATTTTTTAATCTTCTTTCGATAATCGCCTATTCGAGTCGAGAAACTCTCATAGTGAAAAGTGTAAAAGAAGTTTTAAAAACCCAAACGTCAGTTATGAAAGTTATATAATAATTCTAAGAATGTTCCAGATGCCAAAAATTACCTTAGTTTTACTTTCAGTGGAGGCGTTGGTCGCGTGGCGAACTAAACTGCTGGTGACCGTCTTGCCTTCCAACTGCTGCTTCGCCATCTCCACTTCTTTCTTCTTGAGCTCGAATACTACTTGGAATAAGTCTCTCATCGCTATTACTACCTATAACAGAAATGTTTTAAGGATATGATGAGATGTCTCACGATCCAATAGGCCGATACCAGACGCTTCAAGTTTTGTTCATAAGTAGGTATTGCCTTTCGTTCGGCATTATTTCACTCGAAGTGAATATTGTGTTATTCAGATATTATCTCAATAAGTTTCAGTGATTAAGTTAAGTTCTTATGAGAAATAAAACTTCTATAAACCTGTGACTATTATACTTAGAGTATGAATGAAAGAGAAAAAAAAAAGTATGGCCAGGCTCATGAAAAGCTTTTCGTTTTCCTTCAAATTGACCGAATGCTGGTCAGCATAGCTATTCAAAACTGTTCGATACGCTTCCGTGCCGAATCGATCATCAATCAATTTTATCGAAAGAGTCCTTTGTAGGCTGTTCACAAATCCAAAACCCGACTTTTGTCAGTTTAAATCAAATAAACGACCGCTTTTCTTCCGACAGCAATTTTCATTTTGCTGTCGGGGGCAAGGCAAATTAGTCATTTTCGATTCGACAATCTGTCGAATGGCAGTCAATAGCTATGCTGGTCTAGCAATGTCCAATAGGCTGAGTGACATTATATTTTGATTTTATTCATTTGTGTACGGTGTATACCTACTTCAGGACTTTTAATATCTAAATGTAACGATGTTTTTTTGGATGACTTGTAAGAATCTCATACCATAAAGGCATAATAGCTAAAAAGCTTATACTGTTCCCACTGTTGGGACACAGGCCTACTCTCCGTGAGAGGGAGTGGGCCATCATCTACCACGCAGGCCCAGTGCTGGTTGGATGTCAAATGTCTTCAAATTTTAGTTTACTCACGATGTTTTCCTTCACCGTTTTGGGAGCAGTGGTGAAAAAATTTAATACACAAACAACGAACTCACGACCTAGTCACGACAAAGTCAGGGCCACCACTGCTTTAGCTCTCCAATAAGTGACTATTTATTTATTTGACTAAGGATCTTTACAAGGCTAATGGCTAACTTACTTGACTAGCAGCTTTATCAGTCTTGATGCCGAAGAACCGGTGGCCAGTGTCAGGAGAGCCGAATATGTAGCCGAAAGCCCTGGAGTCCGTCATGTCTTGAGCGATGAACGATATCTTGTGGACCGGGTGATGATACAGGGAGTCCTAGTAGATAAAAATTAAAAATAAATAAATCATCCCGACCGAATTTCGGCCACGGTGGCCAATCTCAACGAAGTTTAGCAAAGTGCGCAGCAGATATTATTATAGTGCACAAGTTTATGCGCAAACACAGGTGTACTCTCTGTTACTCTCACATAGTCCGATGGGACGGCAATCCGACACGACACGACCGGGGGGAGATCAAGCGCAGGACCAACATCTTTTACCCGAGAATCGAACCCAGGACCCCACGCTCAGCAGCAGTCGTGCTTACGACCGCGAGACTGTAACCTGTTGGTAGCAGATAACTTACAATTAAGGACTAGGATTTCTTTAACTCCAATTATTGGACCAAACATTGCCGGTGTGTGGATTAACGAAATATCATTTGGAATATTGGATAAATCTCTATGAGTTGTGAGCCAATGTTGGCTCAGTTTGTTGAGCCGAGATTACGTAAGTAAGTACCTACATGTACTCTCAGCTCGAAGATTATAAGTATTACATACTTGCACCAAAGTATCCACTTGGATTCTCATTCTCACGCATCAAAAATATTTGGATTACTTATACCTAAGTTCATAAATGGCGAACGGATAACTCGCATTTATTTTATTAGAACACACATGAGTCCTACATTGTATCCTCGTGACCTAATCCCTTAATAGCCTCGGCGCCACACATGTTTCAGCCATCTATGTTACATGTAAATAGGACATAGAAAAAACAACATGGACAAAGATCGCTACATTATAATGCCTTTAGTAGGTAGGTACATTGACAGCAAAGGCATGCCAAAGCGAAATTTTTAACGACCAAAATGTATGAAATAGTGAGTCTTTGGCCCGTATTACAAAACCTTACTCAAGGCTCAAGCAATACAATATCGTGTTAAGTAAGTACAGAGGCCAGCACGCACATCAAGCAACCCTAATCTGTCAAAATTTTCTCAATTGAATATGAATATTATTCCTTTGAAATAAAGTTGAAAATCTATAAAAAAAAATACAGATTGGGGTAGCTTGATGTGCTGGCCTCTGTACCTAAATAATACATGAGTCTAAAATGACGTTCGGATACGGCGAGGTAATTGCGTAACACACCAACGGTAGCAATGGCTTTCATTTTGACAGTTCAACAAAATTCATTGCGTTATTTCCGTTGTTCAGCAGACGAATATTTTGAACATGAAGCAATGGATTAGCAATATCCTTCAAAATTATTCAAATAGGTAGTGATTGATACAATTAGGGTCCGGTCTTAGTCTTTCCGCTTTGGGGCCGGCCGCCGGTACCTCAGTGGAATGCGTCAGTCTACTAACGGCGGCGTATTGTCGTGACAGGATAACCCTTTTTTTTTTTTTTTTAAGGATGGGAAATCATCCAATGACCCCTCCCGCTCTGGGTGGAGCGGAAGGGAGTGTCAGACTCTTACTGACTAAAACCCATCCGTGTTCCTTCCTTAGCCCTTTATGTTCCGGGGCAGCGGTAACCCTTTCGGACAATCCCGCTGCCCCGGCAGGCTTCGGCCCTAACGGGCCCCTCCATGTCTGCTGACATCTCTTTGAGGCGCGCGTGGAACACATATGCGCCGTCCGGCACGGGCCTGGTCCTGATCGGACGGCGAGCTACCCATTACTCGCCGTCCGCAGGCCCGCGCCTACGGTGGCCGGGAGTCGTCACGCGGCTCCCGACGCCCGGAGCGTCTACCGCGGCGGCTGGGACGGGCGGCCCTCTCGGCTCTCTCCCTCTCCCATCCCGCCACCTCCTTCGCTAGCATGACTGCTTCGCAGAAGGAGGTGACTGCCTCCAACTCCCTCTCGCCCCGGACCATGGCTTGGACCAGGGCCGGGCGCGAGAGGTCGCCGCCGCTGCCGATCGCCTCTACGAGGACACGGCGGTGCTCTGCCCAAGCGGGACAGACCTCCACCGTGTGCACCACCGTGTCCTCTGGGCGATCCTCGCAGTGGTGACACCCGGGCGATCCTCCCGCCTGATTATGTGCAGGAACCTCCCGAAACATCCGTGTCCGGTGAGGACCTGCGTCAGGCGGTAGGTGAGGGCGCCGTGACGCCTCTCTAGCCACTCCTCAAAGAGGGGCCTTACCGCCGCTATCGCAGCGTGCCCTGCGCTGGGTTGCGAAAGTCGCGCTTTCCATGCCGCCATGAGATCGCGCCGGAGGTCCGTCCGCTCCGCAGCAATTTGCCGCGGAAGCGGGTTTTCCCCCCGGCGTAGTGCCTCCGCGCGCCACTCAAAGAGGCGCGCGAGGACTATCGCCTCCAGATCCCATGGCGGCAGTCCGGCAAGGAGGCTTGCCGCCTCGCGCGAGATCGTGCGGTACCCCCGTATCAGCCGTATGGCTACCACCTTTTGGGGCGCGTTCAAGTAGTGGGCGGCTCGAAGCCGCAGTGAACGCGCCCACACCGGGGCGCCATACACGGCCATGGACCGCACGACCCCCGCGTAAAGCCTCCGGCAGGAGGCGTTTGGCCCCCTCAGGTTGGGCAGGAGCCGCTTGAAAGCGGCCCCAGCCCGTTCCAGTTTGGGGGCCAAACGTCGGAAGTGCTCCACGAAGTTCCACCGGCTGTCGAGGACGAGACCCAGGTATTTCATCGTCGTCTCGACGCCGATGTGAACCCCTCCTACCGTAAGTTGGGATCCCGATGGTGGCCCGTTCCGAAGCCCATGAAATGTCATGGCTTCGGACTTGTGCAGAGCCACCTCGAGACCCAACTGCCGGATCCTCTCCACGACTATCGCAACCCCGCGTGTCATTACGTCGGCCGCCGCCTGATGCGACCTCCCCTGCGCCAGGACCAGCGTGTCGTCAGCGTAGCAAACTACGCTGACGCCATCAGGGAGGTCTGCCCGCAGCACCCAGTCGTAACCGATGTCCCACAGGAGCGGCCCCAAGACCGATCCCTGCGGGACACCGCACGACATCTCTCGCCGGTTCCATTCCCCATCGCGACCGGGGTAGATGACGGCTCTGTCCGTCAAATACGCCCCGACTACTCGACGGAGGTAGGTCGGCACTCGGTGATACCGGAGTGCCTCCCTAATGCAGCTCCAGGGCAGGGTGTTAAACGCGTTAGCGATGTCTAATGACACCGCCACGACCACCCCACCCCGAGACACCGCGTCCCCCGTCGTGAGGGCTCTCACGCGCATGATGGCGTCCACCGTAGAGCGCCCCTTGCGGAAGCCAAACTGGCTATCCGCAAGATCCGGCCCCGTACTCACCAGGTGCCCGACGAGGCGGCCCGCAATCACTCTTTCAAAGAGCTTGCCCACCTCGTCGAGCAGCACGATGGGCCGGAATGCGGACGGAGAGTCCGCAGGGCGCCCTGGCTTCCGAATGAGGACCAGCTTCCCCGTCTTCCAACGGAGTGGAAACTGGCCCCTCTCCATACATGCGCTTAAGAGCGCCTCCAGTCGGGGTCCGAGAGCCGTCGAGGCCAGGGCCCAGGCTTTACCCGGCAAGCCGTCGGGCCCTGGGGCGGTATTTTTGGCCTTCAGCCTACCTACCGCCACTCTCAGATCTACCCCGGTCACTTCAGGGATGTCGTCGTCGTCCGCGTGGTCCGCTTCGGACACCGCAATTGGCGGAGCCATGGGCGGGGGAGTATGCTCCGCCCGTGAAGGGAACAGAGCGCTCACCACCTCCTCCACCAGCTGGGGGCGGAGACTCTGCGTCAGCGGGGGGGCCCAGGTGCGGAGTTTATTCCGCACCATTTTGTAAGGGCGCCCCCACGGATCTCTGTTCAGAGTCTCCACCATCTCCTCGCGGGCCAAATTCTTGGCCCGCACAGGATAACCCTTAGAGCAGCCGGAGAACTGATGATTAGGTATTGCGGATTTTAATTTTCCTTTCAGTAATAAAATTTATAAACATGTATTTCTGTAGGTACTTGAGGTACAATCATTATACTTGTTAAGGGAAGGATCTGCGATGCGTAACGCTGTAAGGTGTTGACAATTAAAAATGTAACAGGAAGCCGGTACGTATTCATTATGTATTGGTAACAGGCCACAACCTTGTTTCCTTTGCACCCCGTTTAACCAGGTCACAGGTGGAGTTTCGAAAATCCTTCCTTAGCGCTTACTTTCGTTTTCCATGCAAGCAATTCTTATGGAAAGGTTCAAGCTTGTAGAGCCAGCGGTGCAATCTGTGTGTTGTCTGTCAGTGAATTTAAGATTTTTATTTCTAGTTGAAGATATAACTTACCCCAGTCTTATCATCGCGCAGCCTCAGTCCATCTATAGCCACGTGGACCTGAATCCTCTGCTTATGCTCTCCAGCGGCTCTGATGGCCATTTTCAGGTCAGCCAGAGCCTCCTGGCACATCCTGTCGCCCCGGGCCTCGGGTACTTCTAGTACCCCGATCAGCTTCGCGCGAAACGAAACGCCTTCGCCTAAGAACCGGCCCGGCTCGTTCTTGTCTGTTTAAAGTTATATTGAAATATTATTAGAAAGAAGAAAACCTTTGCCAGGGAATATTGACCAGTAATGACGTGGTTTAGAGAAGACTGTCACAACATTTAGAGCACACGAGAGAGTTCTCTGACACACGGTTCGGTCTACGTGCTGACCCTACAAGAACCCATTGCTGGTTCTCGACGTACACAAAAACGGTTTCAAAGACACATATCTTACAAGGGCCGATGACTTGAACTTTATTGCCAATGTCGTTCAACAGCATTATTGCCAATGTCGTTCAACAGCATTGTTTTCAGAATAAATCTGGACTTCACATAAATTACTGCGACAGTCGACATAATCAGCCCGACTACACGTAGGTCGCGGAAATAAAAGCAGCGTATAGACAATCGTAAACAGTACCAGAGTTATAAATTAAGCAAGTCAACCAGCGATCTAGTATAACAAAGCACATTAGTCGAGCACAAGTGCACACACATAACAGTAGTTTGCTTATCACCTTTGCTAATTAAACTTTTTGATTCAATCTTTTTCAATGTCATGGTTTTATTGTTACACTTTTTTTTTTCGAGAGCACAACACCGCGGCTGAAGTTCAGAGCGAAATAAAAGTGAGCGCGGGTGTCCTATTTTGGCCCCTGTTTACGGTCCATCATTCCCAGTTAATTGAATATCCTGTTTTTAAATTTAGAACCACGAGTGTCGCACTGGCTGGTACCTGTTAGATGTGACCTCTTTGAACTGAAGATTCACAGAGATGTTTTTAATCATCTCTTTCACAAGTGTGAGGAAACAGAAATCCTTCAAGAATGTTGTATGCAAACTGCGCAATCATTGCATACATACATAGATAGAGGTATGTATGTTATTTACGAAAGAGCATGCTTTGTTATTGAGGATAAGATGTTAGTCTAGTCGCGGAATTTAAATGTTATATTGTTGAAGTTCTATTTGCCGAATGTTAACAGTAAGAGCGGCATCTTGTTTCTAAACCTATTAGCTCAGCTACAACCGGCAGTTAAAATGCGATAACATTGCAGATTTGATTGGTATCGCAGCGAGTGCAGATAGAGAGAGTAGATATTAAGCCTAGCCTTTATTTCCACCAAACCCTCTTTCAATATTGTTACATAGAACGATACACATATAAAATTAACAGAGGGTCATCAGCACAGTTATAACATGAATGTGCTCTAAATCGTTGGCGTAAAATATATTAGACGTACACACATTGCCTGTTCATTCTAAATTAATACGTAAGATAATTTAGCGGGCAAAGTTTTTAACGAATACTGTAGCGGCATTAATTAAAAATAATAAACGAAGCAGACAACAGGAATAATAAAGGAGTGACTACATGCTATGACATTGATAGGTACATACGTAGATACACAGCACACAAGCATGATTGTCGAATCAAAGGACAGATGTACTCACCGAACTGCCGCAAGAGGTGCTGGAAATGACACACCTGCATAATTCCCGTACAAACCGACAAATAGCAAGTTATGGAGTTAGTCCCCCCGATGCACCGCCGCTCCACATCTGCCACGGGCCCACAACACACCCTCTGTCTAAAACACCACGGAGGTCACTAATTATGACATGGACTAGCACGCAACTCGGCTATACGCTGCTGAGTCCACCTCTTAGTTAGTAGGGTGATAGTACTGAGCCGATCCATGCAGGTTACAACATAAACCGCAAAATATAACAAAGCTAAGATATGCGAATAACGTGGACGGGAACATTTAGCGCTATCTAATAACACCGCATTACCGTAATATCATAAGTATAGAAAAACATGGTGATCGTGAAGCTGCTCGATCTAACGTTAGCGTTACGGACTCACATTTGCAAGGGCTGGTTTTCTTACGAAGGGTTTGCATTGGAAAGTCAGTCGGTAACTTGTGATTGAACATCGGTAACTTTTTTATATCTTCACTGAAATACAAATACACTATTGGAACACACTCCACACCGTTGCGCGACTACATTACAGCCACTTTTCATATGAAAATGTAATATCCATGTTTCACTGGGAGATTTATTGATTTTTACGTTGTCGCTCGCAATATGTGAGGATGCGTTAGGCCGCGGCCGCGGTCCGGCTCACATGATGGAGTGGCACGGTCGTGGGAGAATAAGGCAGGAATTTTGATATTTGGTGGAATTTAACATTAGTGTATAATTGGGATGGCAATGGAGGGTCGCAGCGGTGGCACCACATGGGCGCACTCGAGCGACAGCGCGCGCAGCCGGCTCCCCCCGCCGCGCCGCTCGCGCGCGCAGCCACCCCTAATCAATATTCGCTCCCGATCTCCACTTCGTACAACTTTTATGGTTCCCTTCAATGAAACAGTGCTCAATATTGTGTCGGGACTTGTAAATATGAATGCGACTTCTTTACCTTTTTGTTGAGAGTACTTTAGATGGCGTAATTATAATGCTGAAAGGGTTCAACTGTCTCGACTATTATGTAATGTTGAGTTTCATTGCTCATAAATATTTCGTTATTCAGACTACTATTTTAAATTTATTGTTTATCAGCTTCAAGATAAAATGAGAAGTAATCCCCAGGCTGATGGTGTCAGCGCGTTTATGTACTGATAAGATAATGTAAGAGTTGAAAGGAAATGGGTGCTGAACATTTGGTGTAGGTATTACACGAATTTTTATCAATATTTCACAGAAAAACAATGATAAAATTATGGTCCTGCATAGAGAAATTATAATGCCTATAAGCCTAAAAAAACAAAACATTTAAGTATAAGGTGTAAATTTTTTTTTATCATTTTGTATCTCGGTTTTTGAAACAGTTTTTCCTGATTGATTGTTGTGTAAATTTAGGTGCATTATTTTTAAATATAATAAGTAGGTAAATTATATTTAAGTATAAGTACCTATTATTTTTAATAAGGTTTCATGCACTGTTGCAAATCAATCCTCATTGCCCATTTTCATAAAATATGTTGCTTAGTAAATATTAAAATATTTATATAAAAAGGAAATATTTCAATATTAATTAAAAGTTAGGTACTGGTAGGGTTATGTAATGTGTTTTATTTTTATATTAATTTAAGTAAGTATATTCTAGAAGTTCTTTTTAAATACTCATACCATTTTTTTTATATTTTATAAAACCATTTCTTTAAAGTTAAACTATTGGGTTTTAATCACAAACAAAAGCAAGAACCAGAGACAGACCACCACCACTACATAGGACATAACCCATAAAAGGCCTTAGTTCCTTACCATTCAAGGTGAAACTAGAATTTTACTAACTGTAAATCGTTGTTCCATCTATTGTAACAGAGTGGCTAAGCTTTTTTATAATTATAAATTTACTGTATTACTTTTGATTATGTAACAACCAGTAATATGTCTTCATTATATTAAAATATATAAAATAATTGGTATCTACCTATCCCGAGTAACAAATTGTTTCCTACTTCCTGATAAATTAAATATACCCAGGTTTATAATCAACACTAATTTAGGTTTATTAATAATTTATTAAACAAATTAGTTAATACTTAGTCGTGCCTTCTGGATTGTTTATTTTAATTGGGTAGTTACTACTAGTCACTACTTTTATTAAATGAAAAAATAGAAGTTTTTCAATCATAAGAAATTGAACTCTTCTTTATAAGTTTTTAAGTAACAAGAGTACTTAATGGTTTATTTTACTAAAGAGTACCCAATATAATTTAATATTTTATTTAGATTCATTCCTAACATGATGACTATCACCAGATACAAGGGTAAAATATTATTGTTAAGAATGGAATATAATACAACATAAAGAAGTCTCTGGTAAACCGGAAAAACCGGAAGGCTATATTTTTTTGTAAAATATAGTTATTTACAAAACCGAGTCGGCGTTCTTGACTAGCAAGGCCGTCTTCTAAGTTGAACATTTTACTACTAAAATACAAAGTAAGAAATTAAGATAAAGCAAATGTATAAAAGAGACTTACCTTTATTAACAGCCATGATCTAAATAAAAGATCCTCCAATACAAAACATCGTCATCAACTTCTTCAAAAAATGATTATTTCTGTTTCAAAACAAACTTCCGAGATAGATACAGCTACTCAGCGAATCTGATCACGTAAAATGCACGTGATTGCAATTTGCAAAGTCTTATAATTCGAGCTAACTGAATACTCAACAAACTGTTGAATTAGCGTAGGAAGCGATCGTGAATCTTCCAACTTGATTTGCTTTTAGCTTCGGGATCAAGTCTTCCTAGATTTTTCGTTTTGACAGTAATTAACTTGACAGCAACTTAACGGGTCATGAGCAGTAAAAAATAAAATCTACCAAACAAAAAATATTGTTGATGCTCTCCATCCACTTCTAAATTGTCACTGATTTTTGTCGTCTCAATTATTTGACCTAATGTTATAAGAACATACGCATTGCTGATACTGCTCGTGGGTCGTATGAACAATGTTCAGCATAATTACTTAATAGTTTAATTAGCCCACTGCTGCACAGTGCCGACTGCCGCGCCGCTTGTCTTATTTCTTATTTCGGACTAGCTTCCGCCCGCGGCTTCGCCCGCGAGGTATGTCGATAAAAACTATCCTATGTCCTTCAACGGGCCGGGATACAATCTATCTCTCTGCCAAATTTTATCGAAATCCGTTTAGTGGTTTATGCGTGAAAAGGTAACATACAGACAGACAGAGTTACTTTCGAATTTATAATATTATAGTATGCATGTTTTTCACAAAACTTGAAATTTTGTAGGCGACGTATGAATTTTTAAAATGAAATCACTCAAAAAATCTACCTAGATAGGACGTGTGTAAGAGAAATAGGCAATTGCAGAGAAAATGTTGAATTCATAGTTTATTTTACCATTCGTCCTAATTGATCTAATGTTGGCAATCTTAAAGTTTGCTGTTATCTGTGTGTGAAAGAGTTGTGTGTCAGTGTCATTGTCATAAAAAATGGTCAGAGTTATTGTGAACAAGACCGGAACCAAAATAAACAAATAAACCTCATAGGCTCCCACAGAGTACTTTTTGATAGTAGGCTCCCTATAACTCAATGTTTCCATCTCAGTCTATCAAAAATTCAAAAGTAAAAGTGCTCATTTTTCCTCTATGAAGTACTCCAATGTTATTGCTTCTCGCTTCTCCTATCTCAATGAAGTACTCTGTGAATTTTCATTTTCCACTTTCCAGTTCAGTGAAACTGAACTCCAGTCTATCGAATTATCAAAAAGTACTCTGTCTGTGAGTCCAGTGCATCCAGCCAGCTGATCATAGGATCCAAGGAACATATTTACTCTTGGGAGTTATGATCGCGTAACGTAGTAAATCAGTTTTGTGTTGGCAATACCTAGCCATAATAATTGATCCTTGAATAATTATTCTACAGAAGTTTGCACTTGGTTTTTTAATTAGAGAAAAACACAAAATGGCTTTAATTTATACGAATCGTGATTATTACTTGATTGATCACAGAGAATTTATGACCAACGTTTATAAAAATACTTTAACTAACGAAAATGATGCAAAATCATTGAGTATATTAGCAAAATTGTTCTCCATTATAAATGTTGATAAAAACCAAAGCAACAGGAAAAGGACACACAACTCTGACAGTTTGCAAGAAGAGGTAAGTTAAGTTTAAACTAAATTGTTGTTTTGGTTCGAAATATATTTGCGCATCATCATTAAACTATAGCAGTCCACTGGCTAGCCTTTTTCCAACTATGTTGGGGTTGGCTTCCAGTCGAACCTAATGCAGCTAAATACAGTATTTTACATAGTGTGACTACCTATCTGACATCCACAACCCAGTTACTGAGTAATACAATACTTCTTTTTTTCTGTATATTTCATTGCTCATTACTCCTATTTCGCTAACGGCTGACTAAGACTTATCAACAACAATCGACTACGACACCCATCTACAGACCAGGGTCTGTAGATTACCACCATCCATTAAATACTCAATGCCTCGGAAAGCACGTTAAGTAGTTGGTTCTAGCTGCCATTAGTAGATCTTTGACTACTGTTATTGACAAGTTGTTTAGTCAATTGCCTAGCCTGCTAGGCAAGCGTTGCTTAACCTAGAAAGATTGACCATGTGGCTGTTATTATTTAGCCACAAGCCCCTCAAACATTTAATTTTATTTTTGTACTTAATATTTACCTTACCTTATTTAACTTACCTGGAGTTTGTTTTAATTTCCTGAACTTGCATTGACTACCACTGCGGTCACTGGTGACCGCAAACAATAGATTTTCTATTGTGTCTGTTTTCTGGCAGTAAAATGTGTTAATTAAAATATTCTTTCATGTTTTCAGACAGCAAAGGTGAAAAGAATTTACGAAAGATTCATCCAAGAAGTGCCTTCAAAGATAAAAGAGAGGTTGATGAGGAAATACAAATTACTGGACACATCAGATGTCAGAGATCTATCCAAAAAATTGTTTGAATCCACCATCTTTGACCTAAATGGTGTAAAGGGTGGTAATAATGCCGAGACTTCTTTAAAATGTAGGGTGAAAGAGAGTAATTTCGTAATACCACCCAAATCAAGGTATTGAATAAAAGTAAGCATTGTTTTACTTTTTTTGCAATGGATTCTTGCTAAAACATTTAATATGCATTCTCGAATTATTTGCCAAAAATGTAAACATATATGAGTTTATGGAAATTAACTTACAACTTCAAACATTTTTATAACTTTTCAGTAGTGTTAGTCACTCTGAAACATGCTCTGAAATCAACTTAATAACCATTAAAATAAAGTTGATATTTGTTTAACTTGAAATAACATCAATTTGAAACAAATGTGATTGTGAATAGACTTTAGACTCTTCCTTAATAGATACAACTAAGTAGATACTTTAACAGGTTTTTCTCCAAAAAAAATTTTTTCTTTGTTTCTACATTTTGAAGAGTGCAACAATATAGTATTCTCATTAATTTTTCAGATTTTACTGTGGATGTGTGAAGGAACAGTGCCTGAAATTAGATGGCAGTAAGTTTGACATACTTGTGGCAGATCCACCTTGGTGGAACAAGTACATTAGGAGGCTGAAGAGTGCTAATGATAAGTTGAGGTAAAAAAAACTTAGTAGAGCTAATAACAGAAAAACTGGTTCTTTGGTACAGAGGCCAGCACATCAAGCTACCCCAATCTGTCAAATATTCCCAATTGAATATGAACCTTATTCCTTTGTAGAAGAGTTGAAAATCTATCAAATAAATTTGACAGATTGGGGTAGCTTGATGTGCTGGCCTCTGTACAAGCATTTGAACTCTCTCTATTGTGACAACTATTTATAACTTTTCTGATCGAGAAATAGTCCCTAGAACTGGTCCTTTTGTACCTGTATATAGACTTAAATTGGAGGGGTTAAATATACAGCTCTGATGAAGTACAATTATTTTAACTCTATACAGGGTGATTTTTTTACCGGTTCCAAATTTATACAGGGTGTTTCTACCGATGAGTATGAACAACTTTCACCATGGGACCAACTCTGAAATCACGAAAACAAAAATCAGCTGTTTCATACATTTTGGTCAAGTAGGTATTGAACTTTAGTATTAACCGGTCAAGCTCCGCGCGTACTCTATGTAGTACGATACAATAAAAAATCAGTTGTCTCAATTAGCGGAGCTTGAGAGGTTAAATAGCAGGTTTTTTTTCGTGATTTCAGAGTTGGTCCCATAGTGTAAGTCGTTCATATTCATGGGTAGAACAGCCTGTAAAAATTTGGAACCGGTAAAAAAAATCAATCGGTATTTTCTTGAAGACTAACTCGATATATGTATAACTACAGGCTGCTAAGCTACCTAATGGACCAATGCCCATTAGTTAGCTCACCAGTGGACCAATACAGGCTTACAAGATAATTTTCATTTGTTTTCCAGTTACTCAATGATGTACAACGAAGACATAGCAGCAATACCAGTACAAAACCTCCTTTCAGAAAACTGCCTGGTAGGAGTATGGTGTACAAACGCACCAAGCAATATTGCCGCTGTTAAAAATATAATATTTCCAAAATGGGGGGTTGAATATGTTGCAACTTGGTACTGGTTGAAAGTGGCAGTAGATTTGCAGCCTTTATGTGGCTTTGGAACTGGTAGTAAGAAGCAGCCTTATGAGAGGATAATATTGGGAAGAGTTGGGGATGTGAAGGATGTGCCGGATTGTCAGTTGGTTGTCAGTGTACCCAGTGCATTACATTCACATAAACCGCCGTTATTAGGTAAGAATGTAATTTGCTTTTAAGGCTAACTGTTTGAGGGTTTAATCTTTTCGGGGGCCATTTATATTTAAACTTCTGGTAGTTTTTACTCAAATCCTAAGAGAAACTACTTCATATATCTACCCAGATAAAAAGTAAAAACAAAAAACGAACCTTTGTTACATAAGTACAGCCCGATTTAAACTTTATGGCGGCTCGGAACATGAGGCGAGTCGCTGCGCAGTAACAAATTCACGTGTCAGCGGGAGTGAGGGGTGAGGTACTGCGCAGCAAGTAGCGCACTTCAGAGTCGCCATAATGTTTGAATCGGGTTGTAGGATGGCATTGAAGGCTATTGATTGTTTAATAAAGTCTCGTATAAATTGGTTGAAATATTTTCAAACTAATCCTTGTTTATGCTTCTGTTCCAGATATTTTATCTCCCTTTGTGAAGACAGAAAATCCTCAGACCCTAGAACTGTTTGCAAGATATCTACTACCGAATACAACTAGTGTCGGTTATGAACCATTGAAATGGCAGCATGATTCTTTGTATGAAGATATAACATGAATATAAATTAAAAAACAGGTATACAAAACGTATCTTTTATTTTTGAAAGGGACCCCTGTGCAAGTATTACCAGAGGGGCAATTCCCGTAATTTTAAGAACATTCACAGTCTGAACTCAGTCTCAATCTGTCAAAAATACCTCTTAATGTCCCTACATTTTTACAAGTTTTTGACATTTGTCGCCGAGATGAGACAGCGACTTGATTTTGAACGTTTTAAATTACGAGAATTGGCTTTCTGGTCTCTGCACCCCAATTGCGTTACACATTCAACACAATCTGAACCTTTTTGAACGATATTGCTAATCTTTAAAGCTAAGTTTTTCAACGTAAATAACGTAATGAATGTTGTTGAACTGTCAAAATGAAAGCCATTGCTACTGATAGTGTGTTATGCAATTACCCCGCTGGATAGAGGAATATCGTGGCAGGGGTCGTAAGCAGTCCATATTCTATAACCCTCTTCAACCCCTTGAGTGAAGGCAACCCTGACAAATTACCTCGCGTAGGTATCAATTCTTTAATACCGTTGAGTTTTTCGTAGTCTGCAGATGATATATGACCAAGGTACACTCCGCCTGCCACTTAACGAGTTAAGCAGATAGGTATCATGGCAATGAAACTCCGTGTTATAAATAGTCGGGATACTTATTTAATAATGAACTATAAATAATAACAATGGATATTTTTTTTTTTTTTTTTGTTTTGTGTATGATCTGCAATCGGCTTATCTAGCCATAATCACATGTGGTTTCAGTGAGTTATATATTTTTTGACAATGTGGCTTCATTGAGCCGACATCAACACAAAGCATGATAAGAGCTATTTAGTCTCTCTGATCTAGGTCCAGTATATGCCATCTTTTTAGGCGTGTTGTGGTTTGGTTATTTAGGAGGTTCTTGGCCAATTGATTGGTATGCTCTAGTAGTCTTTTCTTATATCGCGTACAGTTTTTGTTTACTTCTTCCTTTACCGTAGGCATCTTTAGGTATTCATGGATTTCGGAGTTTCTCACGAACCACCCTGCTCCTGATATTGATCGTAAGGCTATGTTCTAACAAAATAACAATGGATATGAACATGTTAACTGTTGCCATTCACGTTGACGATGACACTCGTCTTCTTGCTCTTCTTGGGATAGCCGTCCGGGTTCATCGTCTGCCATCGCCAGAAGTCAGTGCCTAGAAATTATAAAAAAGCTTATAAAATTGCACGTTTTGTCTAGATCGTTATGACGAAAATGATTCTAAAAGTAAAAACTTAACTGTTTTTCTACAAACTTTCTCGAAAAGTGGCTCTTATTGCACTGCTTTCTCGACGGGCTGACTGAGCAAGAGCAATGTTTGCTCAGTCAGTCCGTTGAGAAGTCTAACCCGTCGAGACAGCCAGAGAAATTTTCTTAATTTTTTCGTGCGTGATCATTTGTCATTGCAAGTTTGCATCAAAATGTACTATTGTCTGTGAGTTCCCAGATACCTACCGACTATTTATTCTGATCATACAATTTCAAAATTCTATTTCATAGGACCCAGTTTTACCAGATATAGGCTACTAGCTGTTGCCCGCGATTTCGTCTGCGATCAAGACAAAAGACACGTGGCGCCATCTATTATCATAATAACGTTATTGTTGTTTTCCTCGGGAACAGCACTTTTTTTCGGGATGAAAGGTACCCTGTGTCCGTTTCTGTACACCTGATAACGTATACTTATGCAAAATTGCAGAATGATCGGTTCAGTGGTTTAGGCGTAAAAAGGTAACAAACAAACAAACTTACTTTCGCATTTATGATATTAGTTAGGATAGCGTTTGTATTCGATATTTTTATTATTAATTCGTAATCAACAGATTGTTATTGAGCCAGAAACAAGTTCACAATTTGTTTAAAAAGCTCTATATTCATAAATACTCACACATCTCCTCTACGGTTAACTTGGTCGACCAGCCTAGCTCCTCCTTCGCCAGGGTCGCATCCGCCCACATAGCTGTGATGTCCCCCAGTCTTCTGGCCACGTACTTCAGAGGTATCTTAGTACCCGTCACCTTTTCAAACACGTCCACCAGCTCTTTTACTGATACCCCTCTGCCAGTGCCCAGGTTGTAGACCTAGAAATTAAAAGTATTGTAATAAAAAAAAGGTTTTTCAAGGCGTTCGATATGTTTTATTTTTTGGGTTGTCAAACTGCCGGTGAAGCTCGCACCAGTCGCACTAACTTCAAACTGCTGTGTCTACTTTCGCTTTTATAGCAAGTGTTCAGTAATGACCCAGAGACATCAGTGACTATAGTAGTTTATATGTTCTTATTTTATCAGGAAAATCTGTTATTAGCTGCACAATCTCAAGTCAACAAATTAGGGTGGAGCAGTTCTTGAACCCGACCACCTGATAGTTGGTTGGAAGCACCGCTCCTTCCTTCGATGAAATCACTTAATTAGGGACATCCGGGTGCCACCTGGATGTACCTAATTGAGTGATTTGGTCAATGTTAGTTACCTTTAGTTTAACGTGATTGTTGCCGAGCAAGTTCAGTGCAGCGACGTGTCCGCTTGCCAAGTCCATGACGTGAATGTAGTCTCGAATACCTGTAATCAAAGACAAAGCAGACAAAATTAGCAAAGACAAATTCGTTAATCAATTCTGAATGATCAGAATACCAGATTGGCCAAAAATATATCAAAGCTAAAAGATTTTTCTCTCTGATAACTGGCACAAGTCCGTCAGTCTTCAGAAGCCCGAAAGTCTTGACAACCAGTCTTACCAAGGGGTTTATTCCCAGTAACTGGGTTGTGGACGTCAGATAGGTAGTCGCTTCATGTAAAATACTGGTATTCAACTGCATCCGGTTAGACTGGAAACCGACCCCAACATAGTTGGGAAAAGGCAGGCAGATGATGATAAACTGGCATAATTCTGTTGTTGATTTGCAACTCTTTTGCGCTTGAGTCAAAGCTGAGTCAGAATCTTGAAAAAACAGGGATGACTTAAATATTTCTAACTCGGCGCAAACGCAGAAGAGTTGAAATTGAGATAGGACACTCTTCTTTCTCTTATACTATAAAACATTTTCTTACCAGTTCCATCAGGCGTATTATAATCGTTTCCGAAGACAGTGAGCACAGGTTTGTTGCCGAGAGCCACTTGTGCCATGAATGGCATCAGGTTAGAGAACTCCTTGGTCGGGTCTTCACCAATTAGGCCCGATGGATGCGCGCCCACGGGGTTGAAGTAGCGGAGGCATATTATATTCCATTTCTGGGGAAGATATATAAGTTCCATATACTTTATGTGCAGTTATTATCACCTACTTATGTCATCTGCATCATGATTGACGCACTAGAAGTCATAAATATAATATGAAAGATTAACGAAGGCTTTCTCGCATCTTCTGTAAACTTTTTAGAAAGAACAAATTTTTCATAAAATTGCGCAAGCTATCGTGCATAATTTTAAGAGTAGGATATAAACCAGTTAATCTAGCTCTAAAAATTTATCTTATTATATAATAATAAATAATAATCTTCTCGACATAAATTGATAAATTAATGCATGTTAGAGCATTATTAAAATATGTGATTGGAATCATTGTAATGACAAAATTTATGCGGATGATACGTTTATGTAGGCGTCTTTCGACCTTGGCATTCGTGGTAATGGGCCAACCAGACCGGTGTTGAATCACACCGGCTAGGCATGTCATTTAGAAAGTGTTCTCATTGACCAGTTAGCTTTTTACTAGAAAACATGTTCCGTTTTCTAAAATGAAGGCTTGTTTTCGGTTTGCATATCTGTCGCAAAAATTGGTCCTTCTGTAACAAATTGGGAATTGGTTGTTTGTAAGATCCCACAATCCCACATAGATCCTAAACTGCTTTAAAGATAATCCTAATTAAGCTGATCTGTGGGTTGAGCATTTTGTTGGTCAACCTCGATGAAAAAGTTTGATCCTTTGATAACTTAGTAAAATAGTAATTTTGAACAAAATTTAAAAGAAACACTAAGGATATGCATGCATCTAGCATGTCATGGTGGTTTCCCGACTACAGTCATATCACCCTAAAAGATCCTGCATCCCCCTTTGCGGTTATCACATACTCGTAGAAACTTCTATGAAAATGTGCAATAAGTCCTTGGAGAAAAACACCCCGTCGTAACCTTTGTAACAGTTAAGAAATATTAAAGATTGCACAGAAAATTTACCTCATCGGCAGCACTAAGGTCTTTGAGCATCTCCTCGATGAAATATTTGGTCCTTCCGTACACGTTGGTGATGCTGCCAGTAGGGTGGGTCTCAGTGATGGGCAGGTACTCCGGCTCGCCGTAAACCGTGCAGGACGAAGAAAACACCATTTGATAGCAGTTATGTGATCGCATTATCTGGAATGGGAAGAGCAGGGACATACCTTAGGAAGATTTTGGCAGAAACTACATGTATTCTTCTTAGCGTTCAATACTTAGTATGATTCAAATCTACAAGGAAGTGAGTGAGTCGTAGTATTTGCAATTCTGTGCAGCCTGTGCAGGACAAACTCCTATCTTCCCACTTGTTAGATACACAGATTTCGCAGTATGCTCACTCCGAGTAACGGTAAATGTAATAATATGTTATGGAGCATTGTAATATTGGTAACGGCGGCGGCGGCGTCAGAGTGCGGACGGCTGTTTAGATAGCAGTAGCAAGCCATCAGTACGACTGAACCGGTATACTTCGCCAAACTAGATTGTGTGTGTCGGTTCTCTTAAGTCATGGCCTATAGACTTTACAAGAGGGGAAATCTCTGATTGAATGTATAGTTGGGGTTGCCGAATATAAAAAAATTACTTGGCGATAGTAGCGAAGCCGGTTAATGGCTTTACTTAGATACTTTTACTTTTGAACATAAAATACTTCGGAAAGACAGTCAGGTTGGTCATTTGAATAATTAAAACTCCATAAAAGCATAAAAATCACGTCGCTGAATACTTAGTCACAACTTCATAACGTATTTTTACGGTATTCTTTCCTCTTTTAAAAAGAGGAAAGGGCATTGGAGTCGATAATGAATCACACATTAAAATAAGCAATGCCACAAAGTTGATAAGAAAGTGATTACGGTAAATATTATAAAAACTTGGGTAAATAATATAATGTAAGCAGGTAAGTAGGTACCTACCTAATTATCGGCATTTCCTGCGATTAACGCTGTGAATTAGATCATTTTAAGTAAATTCTCTACGATAAGAACTACACCAAATATCAATTTGGAATATCATCATTATCAATTTAAAATCTCAACAGATTAGAATCTTTCAACTGTAGGTATTTACTCATTGTGTACCAAATTCAAAACATTTAATATTCATGCCGCTTCGTACACACGAAGTGAGGTGGGGTGGTGTGTGATGTTCCTACCTAGAGAACCTCAAAAAAACAGGTTTAACTAAAGGATTTGCATTCTTCAGCTATGCAGCCTCCATATCGCTGACTTGTGAACTATAGGTACGTGGATAATCCTTACCTCCAATAAGTTGAGCATGCCAAGTAGATTGTTCTGGTAGTAGAGTAGCGGCTGCTGCATGGACTCTCCGACGGCCTTCAGCGCAGCGAAGTGAATAACGCAGTCTATTTGGTGCTGGTATCAAACTGATATATTAAGATAAATACAATGAAGTCTGGGCAAAATAGTAGATAGCTGGAGAAGTGGAGACAGATGGTATTATTTGTATATAAGTAAAAGTAGTATAACTATAACTTAGGTCGGACTCTAAGCACTGAAATGTCCGAAGTCTAAAAGTCGATCAGAAAGCTTATTTAGTTTGATTCGTTCTATTGAATTTAGAGTAATCATGTCAAGCAATCAAGACTTCTCCAGGCTTCATGCCTGCAGCGGAATTGTCCGAAAGGGTTACCGCTACCCCGGAACATAAAGGGCTAAGGAAGGAACACGGTTGGGTTTTAGTCAGTAAGAGTGACACTCCCTTCCGCTCCACCCAGAGTGGGAGGGGTCATTTGATGATATCCCATCCATAAAAAAAGGCTTCATGTCTCTCAGGAACCGTAATGCCGTTACTGTTAGTCATGGCAGAGCTCTGGGGAAATGGAGAAAGACGAAAGTCTGACAACCGGTGAAAGAGATACGAAATCCTAACTCACCTTATCAAATATATCGTTAATTTGTGACTTATCCAGCAAATCTGCTCTGTAGAAATGTATCTTCTTGCCAGTGATCTGTTCCGCCCTCTGCAGAGCTGGTGAGCCATCATCATCGCCCACTGCGTTGGCGAAGTTGTCTACAGCCACGACGTCATGGCCAGCTTGCAGGAGGTCCACCACACAGTGGCTGCCGATGTAGCCTGCGCCACCAGTTACTAGGATCGTCTTGAATCGCGACATTTTATTTGTTTTTGTTCTGTAAAAGTGATAACTTTTTTAGTTTAAATTTTTAGAGCGTCTACGACTAAAAATAAGTGGGTATCTTTACTTTCTCCTCACTGAATAGACGTACTAAGTATGTGAAAGAGCATAGGTAGTACTCAGACCAATAAAAAAACCAAGACAGAGCGCTGAGAACGAAACAGTGAAGTAGGTATGCCAAAACGGATTATTCCGATCTATCACCCTGCTTTGTCCCCTTAGGGGGACAGATCGGAAAAAAAGTTTGATCTGTCCCCCTGTTAGCAACGAGGGGACATGACAGTTCGAACTTTATTCACTTCTATCTTTAATTTTTTATTCCAGGTTGTTCCCCCATAGAATTTAATAAACTTATTTTTCTTTTTTAAGTAATGCCACATATTATAAGCAACATTACACTTAATAAAAGACTATTAAGACTTTTAAGTCTTAATCCATTGGTACTTTTATGGTAGTTGCGGTAAACTTGGCCAAATATTGCAAATTATCTGGAAAGATTCGTACGGTCTTACACCAGCACCGAACTTACCCCAACATACATACATACTAACAATATAAAAAAAAAAACTTGACACATTAAATACTGGTTCCTTCTTATTTTTTCTCATCCATTAAGCTAGGGTCTACCGTCTACGACTCTACTAAGTATTTACTGTCATTGAAGCGGAGTACTACTTAAAGATTTTATGCACAATGTCTCAACTCAAGTAATTTTAAAATTATAGATAATAATTACTTACGAGAAAAAAAACTAGATTGAAAAAAAATCGTTGCTATGGCTTCTTTACCACCTAAAGACTCTTAAAATATTTCGTGTATGAAATAGATACACCTTTTATTTCTTTATGTAAGTATTTAATTTAGAAAACGGGTAATGAATGTTTTGTCAGCTTATTATAGCATGGTATTTTCTTATGTAACACATTTTAGAGCCTATGAATGGTTGAATGATAGTTTTTAGCATTCCGTTTTTCCTACTTCTTTCTACTTTTTTTTCGTCTTCCCAATACACAAATTTTTTATTTTCCCTGAAAACCCCTCAGATGAAATAAATGAGGAAAACCCATAAACCTCTCGCCTTTTACGTACAGGAATGGTCTATATTTAGCTTGAGTCCACTCGGTATAGTTGTCCGTCTCTTCCAAGACGAACGCTATTATAATATATTAATAACATGTTGGTTATAGTTATCTACCGAATGACTTCTAGACAATTTATTACCTCCACAACCATAATTTAATAGGTAATTGCAACCATCCTTAAAAATTTATAGGAAGATTTATAATTTGCATCCGCAAGCGTATCTATATCCCACTTCCTAATGCAATAGGTACCGACTATATCCATTCTATTGATCTAAAACAATGAGCTATTAACAAGCTGTGTCTTCGTGAGTCATTCCAAAACATCCTTCCTTAGTAAGATCACGTTTCACTCCGATTCCTTAAGTTTGATCGTCTGTTGTTTGTTAATTAACGATTTATTAAGGTCGACGCTCGATTATTTGCAGTTATCGGTCGTTATGTGCGCATGGAAGCTTTTATTTTTTCATTTTCCTATAATCAATCGACCTTAAAGGTATTTGATGTGAGGACATTATGCGTAAGTATTTTTAACTGCTTACTGAAAAAGTTCGTTCATTATTTTTTTACAATTTGCTCAACCATTGAGGGCCTTCTGCTTTTGTTGCTAGCTACTTTGACGAATAGCTATACAGGGTGGCAGGAATATCGACGCGCAAACTGAAACAATGAATTCAGCATGGATTCTAGACCCGTAGCGCAGAAATTCGTTGGTTATAAAAAAAAAATCTGCTGTTTCATAGAAAAGTGCAATGCCTACGCGATCAAAATGTATGGAACAGCTAATTTCTTTTCTTTTTTAATAACGACGAAACATTTCAATTCAGTGGTTTTCAGAATCGTGTAAGTAAGTAGCTACTGAATCCATGGTAAGGTTGCGCTTCGATGGCCCTGCTACCGTGTATTGTCACCATCCATACTAATATTATAAAAATGCGACAGTGTGTCTGTCTGTCTGTTACCTCTTCACGCTTAAACCGCTGAACCGATTTAGATGAAATATGGTATAGAGATAGTTTGAGTCCCGAAAAAGAACATAGGATAGTTTTTATCCCGACATTCCGGGATTGAAACTTATGTGGGTAAAACCGCGGGGCGCTGCTAGTTATTTATAACACTTCTACGACGAAATAGCAATAATCTAGTTGCGTACCAATTGTAACTAGCCTACTTCGAATTTGGTTTTAAAGTCAACGCCATTTACAGAATCATAACAAAATTAAGATACCTACAGAAAAAAAAAGTTAAGGTGTTGCCAGATTGTTGTCAACTAACAATTAGAATGCTGTTGCTAAACGTTCATCAAAGTTGCGCTTGCACAAAGGACAAATAAGATGGTCGTATTTTGTCGCAATTTAATTTCTAAGCCACAGTCGTTTTTAAATGAAAGGGTTTTTACTGTCTGCTTGACCTTACGATTACCTACTAACTTAGCACCTCTAGACACGACGTACGCAGTTATGTAGCATGCTAGCAAAAGTTTAGTGAGGATACATAATGCTCCATAGATCTAAAAGTACTCTGTATGCTCCTGACATCTGAAGATCTCACAAAGTTTCTGCCGTAGACATGGTCGTCTCCTATCTACTTAGCAGACATGCATGAGACATCTACTATCAGGAATGTGGAAAAGGGTATTATGGTAAACCGTTCCTTGATGAATCACTCAAGTGATCATCTAAAGAGCTATCAATTACTTATGTAATTACGTCATCGTAACAGCAATTAAACAGAAATCACGATACCTACCGTCAAAATCGTGATAAAGTAGATATTAAAATGTGTACCTAATAATTATAATTACTTTATCAGATATACGGATGCGTGGCGGTTCAACGTTTCGTCAATTATGAAATTGATGAGCTAAACATTTTATCAATCACGGCTTTTAGATTTATCTTTAGAAGCGTGTAAGTAAATATTATTTTCTTAGAATCTTTTCCGCAATTACGTCATTAAAAATAACCATGTAATTACCTGCTACATGTATGCAAGTAGGTGCCTGTAAAGGCTGCATTTCTTTAGTTCCATGCATCCGTTCACAATGTGCAAAGTTCTGTTGCATTTTTTCTTAGACCCTGAAGAGTTTTAAGAAGGATAAAATCCCGTAGTAGATAAACATCATCTGCCTAAAGCCTTTTCCCAACCTTGATCATTGCGGATGCAGCTGAATACCAGCTTTTTATATGGACCGACTATCTATAAGTACCTCCACAACCCAACGATGGCAAGAAACAACATGCCATAGTAGGTACTTAGATACCTATAGGTAAGTGTTACCTATCTATCGATTTTCGGCAATCAATTTATCTGAGCTGATGCCGACGCCTATGCTCAGCAAGCTCAGCTCAAAACTCAGTTTACTGAGTGCCTACGTTACAAAAAGAAGGAAGTTAAGAGGGTAATCCAAAAAAAAAACAAACAAAAAAGAGGGTCCTTGGCCCCCAATTTTCTCAGAAAGAGTTTAATCATAATTCGACGGAACGGCTCTTCTCTAAACGTCTTCAAAATAAGGAAAGAACGGGAAAAACCCATAATTTAAGTAACGTTAACCATAATTACTAGCCACGCTTGCAAGGAGCAAGGGTTTAAAGACTCCATGTTGTATTGCTCTTTTTACAACGTCCTGTCCTGCCGCGTAATTGAGTTCATGCACCCCAAACGCATATAGAAATGCAGCCAGCACAAAAAAAAAAAAACATTAAAATACAGTTGTACACTGCAGTGCAAACGTAGACCCACGTTGTGCCCACGTTGTCAAAAAAATGAATCCACGCAGCTAACCGTGTGTTTTCGGTTACCCACTCTCTTTGTTATCCATTTTTCCAAAAAATCCTGGCATTCGATTGTTTTATTTTAAGTAGGTACTTGAATGATTTTCCTTACGATATCTGCCTGCCATGGCGTGGCAGAAGCAGAATGGTGTAACAATAACATCCATCCATCTTTGCCAAATTAGATTCGTTCAATACATTTAAAGCCGATGATATTAGATTGTTATGCTGATCTCGTTTATTTGCATAATTTATTTAAACCACAGCAATTCAGCAGTCAACACGTTTTCTATCAATGTCTGACGGATTGTCTGACTGACATGATGTGAAGAATCCGTTAACTTTGAGGATAGGCATGGGAATTTTGTGTGCCTCTGGGGAAAACACTGAAAAATGAGGTAATGATTTGTAAAGGATAACAGCCGCACGGCTACTCTTGCTGCGGTCAGTTCGTGGAGGTGGATGGGTGACTATCCATTACTTACATATAGAGACCCGTCCGTGCCTCGGAAACACAGCTCGGTAAGCACGATAAAGCCGTTGGTCCTGGTTGTCATTTGTAGATCTTTGACAGTCGTTACGGGTAGTCACAAGCCCAAATGTCTGACATCCAGTCTTAACAAGGGTTATCGTGTAACCCAGTATGGGTTGTGGAGGTTAGATAGGCAGTCGCTCCATGTAAATACTGGTATTCAGCTGCGTTCGGTTAGACTGGAAGCCGGCTCCAACATAGTTGGGAAAAGGCTAAGCAGATTTTTTTTTCACGGGATTTCTCGCAAACGAGATCTTGGATTTTGAATTAATTAAAGTCCAGCAGTAAGTTACACAGTCAACAAATGACATGTCGAGTCTTCTACAGCAAACGATACGGTACCTACCCAGGATAAGCAAAAGCTGTTAAAGTTTAGCTCAGTCTGTTTTTAGAGACATAGGTTACTAACAGCCATGTAATTTGAAACATAGAACAGAAAACCGTTGTGGCAGATACGGGCGGTCTAGATATTGACACTCACTTCCTACAGAATTATTTTGTGAAGCCAGACCTACCACAAATAAGAAAATACAAATTCAATATCCCTTCCCAGAAACGGAATAGGATAACCGAAGTCAACTAACGTTCATGCCTTCATGACTATGAATAATTTATAACACGTGGCAAGTTACTTAAGATGCTTCCGTTCGGCCTGACTCACGTTGCAGTTTTTATATTAGACAAGTATTGGTGGTTTTAGATGATGGGATATAGTGTAGCTAGGTCGACGATGAAGAATTTTTGTTTTTTATATGCAAGCTGAATGAAGGGGCAAATCTGTGGACTCTAAACGACCGGCCATTTTAAGGAAGTTAGTAGCTAGGTAGGTCCTAGCTATTGGACTTATCGACTGGTTAATGCAAGCGTTTAAAAAATCTTTTCGGTGATCCTATGGCGGTAACACGTTGTCGGGAGATAAACTGGATTGCAACGTTGCGGAGTTTATGAAGAAGTTGGCCGGCAATCAAATACATCTAGCGGATTCATTAATATTTAGGTCACAAAAAGGACTGGACACAGGATGAAAGCCTAATTCCGATGTTCCACACACAAGAGCATAAGGTTTAAAAGAGCACCTAGTTAATTCATGCTTGTAAATGTTTCACAGCGGACTGCTTATCCTAACTTGATTAGGTAGATATCTAATCGATCAAAATGTTGAAACAAAATTTTTCGACGATGCTGAAGATTTGTGTTAGAATTCTGTAGAATCTTAAAGTAAAAGTTATAATCTTCAGAATTTCTTAAAATTTTACGATTTTTTTGATTTTACGGCAGTGCAGTGGTCAAAAGTGATGCTGGGCCAACTAGTGGGCCAGGAGAACAGGACCTTCGGGTAAACCCAAATAGATACTTATTAAACAAGCATGCAGCATGGTTGTACTGACCCTAATTAAGATCATTATCTATAAGACACAAATTGTATTCTTTCTTATTCCCAACAAAACAAGTTGCACCCTAACTGCGTAACTCACTATCAATCTCAATCTGAATCATTTTGAAGGATATTGCCAATCCATTGCTTCATTTGTACGAAAAATTTGTCTGCTCAACAACGTATATAACGCAATGAATGTTGTTGAACTGTCAAAATCAAAGCGATTGATTACGTTATGCGTTACACAATCACCCCGCTGGAGGCGCTGCAGAATACTTAGCTAATACGAGTAGCTAGTAAAGTCCTGAATTAATTAGCCCACATGCACCACATTTTATCGTTAAACTGGTTTAGAGCAAGAAAATATCTCGTAGCGAAGCACAGTTTCTACCTAAAGCTATACAGAATGCCAGGTGAAAAAGGAAATAAAAATTTCTCTTTAAAATACATGTTCCGTTTTAACATTCTTCGCTTCGTTTTGCACAAGACTGGTTTACGTGGAAGGAGATAAACTAGAAATAATAATGGTTTCTCTACAAATAGATGTGTTGTAAAGTCATAGCAGTTCACATGCTCATTGCAGTCATTGTTAACTAACATTCTAAAAGAATAAGTTTGCGATCAGTAGAATGTTATCGTAACTTGATAAATAATGGTATGTTATGGAAATATTGGAATCCAAAAAGTGTTGATTGCATATCAAACTTTTGTAGGTAAGTATAAATTATATACTTATCGATTTTTTTCCTTATGCCTGTTAGGTGCTCAAACCTCATCCAAATAAAAGAGGAAGTATAACTATTCACAGCAGGATGTCAATCACCCGGACAGAAAATATTTACCTAGTCACAAACAGTAAATGAAATAAGTATAAACTACTAAAAGGGACTGACCTACTTCAGTATAGTGTACTTCAGTTAGGTAAGTATGCCAATACGACAAACAACTGAAGACGGCAACTGATCAAGTGATCACATTGCATGAACCTGCACGAGAATCCCATCTAGATCTAACTAACTGTTTTCACAGAAATCGCCGTTCACTTTCGAGCACCGTTAGAAAAAAAAACAAATACTCACCTTTAATTATTACTATTCCCATTAATTGATAGTTACACTAATTTTAACACTATGTTACGTTAAAACTAAGCTTAAACTAAATTAAAATTATTAAAATAAGCGGCGCGTTCAGTCCAAGTCTGATCGCTCGCGCATCTGTCGGGCTGAGGGCCGCGCGCGGCCGCGCAATACTCGGTGTCTCGGTCGACGTCACTGTAGTGTAGTTTGCAACCTGCTTGATTGCAATCACACCGAATTATCGGTGCGAATCATCAGACGTGGTGACTCCAGTGATAATACCAAAAAGTTAATAAGTATGTAGGTACTGTGGGCTGCATCAATTGGGTACCTTACCGGCCTTACCCCAGTTGCTAGATGCTTTCAAGGGGGGTACCCAATTGATGCAGCCCACTGTACCTAATATTTATAGGTGTGACCGTGTGATTCGAGGATGTGGATTTAACACCAGACACGTACCAATGTGACTTTTTTACCAATCTTGGACGTCATTGGCATTGGTGAGGAAACCCTGACTTATAAATAGGTAAGTAATATTTAATAAGTCTTACTAAGTCTGAGATCACCGCCTTGAGAAAAGCAAGAAAAAGTATTTATTGTGACTCGTACAGGAAAATCAAAAACTAAACAAACTCATAAATAAAAAATAATATAAAAAACAAAATAATATAAAAAGAAAGAAAAAAAAAACAGATAGCCCTGTACGTGGCTAAAAGGCTCCTATCTCAGCATGATGCTGCGACAAACGAGCAAGCGTGCATACTGCATGGTGATTACGAGAAAGCTGCCTTTCTTTATATGAGAAGACGCCTTTGACCTGCTGTGGGACAATAATAGACTGGTATTATTTAATTATAGGTGTGAGCGCACGACTGGTAGTTTAAAATGCTTTCTAATCGGTGGGAATCAAGATTTATATGCGTTGCTGTTTTAGATCGTGCACGATCCTAGCGATCGTTTGACGTATGTGGGTTAGCTTGCCTAGCTGAGCTATATAGCCCTGTAATTCGGGCTCAGTGAGTGTTTGACCCAACATAACGCAATGAATGTTGTTGAACTGTCCAAATTAAAGCCATTGCTACTGATAGTGTGGTACGCAATTACCCCGCAGAATTAACTAAAACATGACCATATCATTTGACGATATCCAGAACCTTCAAATTAACTAGCATACCTACCACGAGCTCTTAACGCGATCCACTTTAGGACCTAAACTGAAGTGTTCTGCTAATTCGTACCATGACGTCAGTTTAACGATTCAATTTAGGCCGTGCCATCTGGATACCTACCGCTCATTCACTTTCAACGATCCAAATGCCACTGAGTGTATTGGACGTCATGGTACGACTGTGAGCGATGCAGTTTAAGAACCTAAACTGAAATGTCTTGCTTTTGAATCGTTTTTAAATAGATCATGGTAGGCCTCCTGAACTTTAGCTTTCTAAAGTTAGTCCATTAGAAATGATTTAAGTCACGTCACAAATTATTCAGGACAACCAAGTTATGCTTTCACATACTTATAGGGATTTTCTGCGAGAAAGTCAATAAAATCCACTTATTGAAAGAAAGGCCTCGCTCGTGTCGGTGTGACTGCGGCCCACTAGCCAGCGACAGTGACCTCATAACGAGCGATACATACAATCTATCTATGCTAATAACATCAGAATACCGTAAGTTATCTAAAAACTTGACTGTCTCATCTTTCCTACATCCGAGATTCCTAAAGCTTCCGTTACGATACAGGGCGGAAAAAATCAATGGGCCCTGGAGGGAAACCACTATTATTTTACAAAAAGAAACAAAACTGCATTCACAGATTTTTCGACAAGCTTATTCTAAACCGGGAATCGAACCAGCAAAAAATTCAACGAAAAAAAAAAACACTCGCTATTATTGTAGAACTTTACTAATCGATAGGATTATTGTTCCGGATAAAATCTCTCTAATGAACTTTTCAAAGTACGGAGAGTACTTTGAAAATATTTACTATGTACTACTACTAGCCTCTGATACAAAGCTTCATGCGTCTGAACGATTTTTCGCGATATTTGCTGTCGGAACTAGGCGAATCAGGTAACCGAAAATGTGTAATTTTTTAATTCGGAATGGTTGTGAATAGCTATGCAGATCTGACTTATTACCCAGTAGGTACTTACCTACCTACTTGCAATTTTCCCAGTAGGTACTTATCTACCTACTTACAATTTTCTCTAAGATTTTCTTTTAACTTCATAAACCATAATCTATGACTAAAAACCTAATCATAAATTCCAGAAGGTGCTGTGAACCTACTTATTTACTTAATTGATAACAGTAATCTTGATTTTATTTACCTGTCCATAATTTATCTGTGATTTTTAAAGTATTTTAAGTATAAGTATGTAGTAGGTAATCGAACGTACGATAACCGTTACCGGAGTTCCGGCTAAACACCTGTCAGGCTAACAACGCGTGTTTTCCTTCTGAAAAGAAAATGCCTCTTTTTACTTTTGTATAGAAAGAAAGAAAGAAAAGCAGGTTTATTTGTCACAGAAACTCTAATAATAAAGAAAAATAACCCCACTGCCGTATCTCTACGTTGACGTAGTGGTGGGGTTTGCGCGCTCCGAACTCTAGGCCCGTGCCGGAAGAGTTTACTTTACCGGAACAGGTCTAGGGTGAGGAGCCAGACCAAGAGAGATACAGAAACCCGCAGCGCAGCATGTGGCGAGCTGATGGGCAGTAGCGAACCCACGGATCCTATCTCCCGGGAGAAGACTTGTTCCTCACTCCTGGCTTGCCTTTATTGGCCGGCTGGAGTGAACAATGACGAGGAACAGAGCTCCCAACTTATTCTTGCCTTTATTGGCCGGCTTGAGTGGAGATTCGCAATAGCATACGTGCTCGGAGGAATTTAAGGAAGTATTCCAGTAAGATGCTGGAAGGGATCTTGACCGTACTTCTGGGATTGTCCTGATAGCCGTGGAATACCTCTCCTCTCCTCATACGCACCCCAGGACATGTTGCCTCCTTGTCACTACGACGCTATGTATGTGCCAGCGACCATTTTCGGGGGCCCATTATTGAGTGTGCAAGTCACCCCCTGCCATTTTATCTGTGTAATTTAAATAAAACATTGGTCAGGTAGGGGCTATAGACTTTCCATAGTCCTCAATAACCAGTTCACTTTAGCCACCCAAACCCATAATCTTTGTTCCATAAATCCATAAATTCCATAAAGCTTTGTTTCCATAAACTGCAATAGTCCTGCACCAACCGGGGGTTGTCCTGGGGTACACTTGCATAGTACGAACAGGGATAATCGTCGCTTGGTGCCTCATTTAATTAAAAACGTCTAACGGGTATCTGCGAGTTGGCTTCGGCCTCTCGTACGCCTTCCAAAGGTCCGGGACCAAAGGGTCCCGAGAAATATAAAAAGAAGAAAAATAAAACAAAATAGATCTATAATCACAACCACAAAACAGAAATAGTCGACAGCTGCACGTCATGACTCACATGACTGTGACAAGAAGTCTTCCATCCACCATGATATAGGGGACCCACAGCACAGCGCTGATTTTCAGTGGTATGAACGCCATAATGCAATGCGGTATGTGCACGGAAATCCAAATTTTCTTACGTTTTTTGCAATTCGCAAGTCTAACCTTATTGATTGATACCTATTTCATGAAATAGTCATTCAATACGGTTACATGAACTTAGAAGGTTGTATTGATAATATCCGTAAATATATACCTACTTGTTACGGTCGCGAATCTTATTTTGTTCAACATACAACCTGACACTGACTGACCTGCAAATTGCAAAAAGCCTAAGAAAGTTTGAATTATAAGACGCCCTCAGGTTTAGGTTTTTATTTTAAGTTACCTTTGAAAAATACCTTTAGTACCCTTTCACAAGATAGTTTGATTAGCTCTGCTCTGCTGCTTACTCAAAAGCAAACCAAGCAATCTACGTTACGGTATAATTATTCTACGACAATACTAATACTAGTAGAGGTAGGTACGTTCGACACACTGTCAGCAACCGCAATACCACCCTGACGAGCTTTTTTTTTTATTAATACAAAGTTACTATAGCTATTCATAGCTCGTGCCGACGCGACGGCGACGTGAGATAAGAGAGTATTGATTTTATTTAACAGAGCTAGGGGTTAATAAATAGGGGTTGATTCTACATGTCAGTGTGGCTCGTTGGTCTAGAGGTATGATTCTCGCTTCGGGTGCGAGAGGTCCCGGGTTCAAATCCCGGACGAGCCCGTTTTTCCTAGCTTTCAATGTTCTAGGAAAAACTGACGACATGCTTTTTGGAATAAATTGATAATGTAAAGTACTTGGTATGGAAATAAAAGCCAAAATTGCGAGCTTTTTCGCGATAAAATATGCAAGGGATGGTGTAGTAACACATAATAAATAGATGAAACAACAGTTAGGTACCTAAATGTAACCTATTTATTTAATTTGTAAAACTTTTTTTTAGCATTTTCTTACGGTGTTGTTTTTTAAGCGCTCTGCGTCAATGCGAGGTTGTGAAAAAAGTTCCAAAGGAGTTCGTTTTATCTTGACCAATAGAAAATAACAAGGTATTCAGAATGTTTATAAATATGTACATATATGTATGCAACGCCAAACTAAATAGCTGATGAAATTTCGATGACGTGATGGGTATCTAAATCTAATGACCGCTTGTCTTTGTCCCTTTGTTTTGGACATAGTATAAATAAAACAAATACACTATCATAGATGTGTACACTATGTTTTATCGACATTAAATATCAACTCATACTTACCATGGGTACCATTTTAGTTTGTGTAAGTATAGGTACTTAGTTTTAGTTAAGTTAGGATTTTTTTTTAAATTAATTAATTAGGTATTATATTATTATTTCCTTACTTACCTACTTATTATTTTAATATACCATATATATACCTACATTACATACCTTACAACTCTGCGGAGTTTCGCTGACATATTCAAAAGCAATCACCTTAATAATTAGTGTCGTGCTGTAAAACGTACGTTATTAGGTAGGTGTATTAAAACTATTAGAAGCAAAAGACCCAAGGGGGGCATTTATCGTCGTAGACTTACGCCATTAAATTGTGTATTTGATAAGGCCATAATGACCGATATAATCGTGTATCAGAAAATTTTCTATTTCCAATGAAGAGAGCTTCAAAATTAACGGTGGTTGATGGGATGCCCTGCACTCACATTTTGAAGGATATTGCTAATCCATTGCTTCATATGTTCCAAATATTTCTCTGCTCCGCAACGTAAATAATGCAATGAATTTTGTTGAACTGTCAATATGAAAGCCATTGCTACTGATACTCCCCTTTATTCTTATTTGTTGCTTATTGTTATTTAGTAACGATTTTTCTTCTGGTGTAACCATACATTTTTGACGTTTGAACGTTGTATTACATATTTAAAATAAACCCCATAGTGTATCCCCAATTACGTAGGTACCCCGCTGATATTCAATACTTTCTGTCTGGGTTATATTGTTCTTACAATTACTGCCTAATGATTTTATCGGTTAATTATTATAAGTACCTACCTTATTGTGTTTTTGCTTCATCCAATTTACTTATCGGATAACTTTTATTTTACCTGAAACATTATTTCTAATGTTTATCAAGATAATCATCTTTAAAATTCCCAATTATTAATTATTATCAGAATATTTTCCTTTCTATTCTATCGCCCTTCAAAGCGCTAGTGAATCACTGTTTACTGGGTCCGCGGTTTGCAAACTCAATAGCATAATCCTACTTCCTACTAATATTATAAACGCGAAAGTTTGTAAGGATGTTTGTTACTCTTTCACGCAAAAACTACTGAACGGATTTCGATGAAACTTCACAGTAATATAGCTTATACATCAGAATAACACATAGGCTACAATTTATAAAGATTTTGTGTAATTTTTTTTTTGCCCATACGATAACTATCAAGTAAGTCGGAAAAATTCCTGCCCTCTGAGAGCTATCTTGGCGTGCGCTGCCTAAACCGTTACAGCTACACGAAGATAATGTATCGTGGGACTGTTTGTCTTAAATAGTTCTAAATAAAAGTCCGCGACAGCATATATCTACCTTTTATGTGGAAGCCATTATATCCAAAATAGTGATCCATAAATACATTTAAATCGGATACTTTTTTTACAATGCACGTTTTAGAGTACTTAGTTAATTCTTATGAAAATTAATACATTTATCGCTTTCGGTATTTAATGTAGATAAACTTTGTCTTTTACACCAAGCAATTTGGACAAATTCTTTAAAAGTTATCACGATAAGATTGACCTGAGGTAGAGCGCCATAGGAATTGGCGGCGCGGCGGCGCACAAAGCGGGGAAGGGGGGGGGGGGGGACCCGAGTCCCGAAGCCGAACGCGGGCAGGCAGACGCGTGAGGCACAGAGCACTTTTATAATACGCTCAATCTGAATCATTTTGAAGGATATCGCTAATCCATCGCTTTACCTGTATATGTTCGAAAAATTTGTCTGCTCAACAACGTAAATAAATAACGCAATTAATGTTGTTGAACTGCCAAAATGAAATGAATGAGTAGGCATAATTATAATTTTTAGGTAGTATATTTTAAGAAGAGCCCGAGGGGCCCGTAGCTAAATAATAACAGCCGCACAGGTCGATCGGTCAGGTTAAGCTACGCTTGCCGCGGTTGGTCTGTGGATGGATGACCATCTTTACATACCGAGACCCTTCCGTGCCTCGGAAAGCACGTTAAGTGTAAGCCGACCCCAACATAGTTGGGAAAAGGCTATGCAGATGATATTTTAAAAAGAAATATCAAATCAAATCAAATCACATTTCATTACTTAGATTATTACAATTGTTTTTTTTTTTTTGTTAGTTTAAGATTAACGTACAGGTTTAGGTTGTGTTGTAAGTAGGAAGAACATAGATTCGTTTTCCTCATAATTAGCTATTGGAATTGTTTTAGTTAGTTAGAAAATTACTACGGGTTTTGTGATTTTTTAAATAGTACCTACTTACAATAATGACTCGAAAGCGTAAGTCTAATATTTCATAAAGCTCTAATAAAGCTCGAGCTATAAAAAAAGCAAGACTTAACGAGACGTCTCAACAAACTGAGCTGCGAAGGTTTGAGGTGGAGCAGGCGGTGCGTCAGGCGCACACAGAGCTACTGAGACAGACACCAGAACAGTTCCAAGATCGTCGTCAACAACATGCTGAGTATCTGGCATTTTAACGAGCTGCTGAAACTTCAGAACAGTGTCAACCTAGACGTCAACGGCATGCTGAGTATCTGGTGTCTCAACGGGCTGCAGAAACACCAGAACAGTCCCAAGATCGGCATCAATAGCATGCTGAGCATCTGGTGTCTCAACAGGCTGCATAAACACCGGAACAGTCCCAAGATCGGCATCAATAGCATGCTGAGTATCTGATGTCTCAAAGGGCAGCGGAGTCACCGGAATAGTTCCAAGATCAGCGTCAACAGCGTGCTTAGTATCTGGTGTCTCAACGGGCTGCAGAAACACCGGAACAGCCCCAAGATCGGCGTCAACAGCATGCTGAGTATAGCGGTGTCTCAAAGGGCAGCGGAGTCACCGGAATAGTCCCAAGATCAGCGTCAACAGCATGCTTAGTATCTTTGGCAAGGAGATAGATAGCATCCTAGGGAAGGACATGGGCTACTTCACCGGTACTGTCCCGTGGATAATTTCCGATATCCACGCGGGCGAAGCCGCGGGCAGAAGCTAGTCAGCCTATAATGTTCCCACTGCTGGGACACAGGCCTCCTCTCCTCCTCATCTCTCTCTGTGAGAGGGAGTGGGCCTGTACCACGCGGGCCCAGTGCGGGTTGGTAGATGTCACATGTCTTCGAATATTGGTTTCATGCCGGTTTCCTCGCGATGATTTCCTTCACCGTTTTGAGAGCAGTGGTGATGAAATTTTTGACACAAAGTGCCTGTCTAGATTCGAACCCATAACCGTGTAAGTCGGAGCTATTACCACTAGTAGGCCACCACTGATGTCTGGAGATCAATAGTCTTGTGTCAATTAATTTCGTGGCTGGTAACCAAGCCACGAAATTAATTGACACAAGACTATACTGCCGGTCAGAAGCTGGAAAGTCTGACAACCAGTCTTACCAAGGGACTATCGTATTACCCAGTTACTGGGTTGTGGTCGTTGTGGAGGTCAGATAGGTAGTCGCTCCATGTAAAATACTGGTATTCAGCTGCATTCGGTTAGACTGGAAGCCGACCCCAACATAGTTGGGAAAAGGCTAGGTAGATGATTTTGGTTTGTTTCGGTGACAAGGCGAGTTAAGCTGTAGGTATGATGTGGCTGATGGATTGCAGTTTTGACCGAATGATAGATCTTTTAAAAAAACCTGAGACACCAGAAGGCCAATTCTCGTAATTTAAAACGTTCAAAATCTAGTCACAGTCTCATCTCAGCGACAAACAAATGTCAAAGACTTGTCAAAATGTACTGAAATTTGAGGTATTTTTGACAGATTGAGACTGAGATCAGACTGTGAACATTCTTAAAATTACCAGAATTGCCCCTCTGAAAGCGTGTTGGGTTGACGAAAACGTCAAAGAAAGAATGAAAATAAATGTTTATTGCAGGAAAAGGTGGATTAGTGGACGCACACTAGTTTACGAAGCACATGCGTCGCAAGTTTCGTACTTGCTAGGTCTATTAAAATGCAAGTAGGTACGCACATTGCGAGGCATACAGTGCTTCGCATGCGATGCGCCAGCGTACGCTTCGCAAAGTGTGTATCTGCCTAAATGCGAGTGACGCACGGAACCGTGTAGGTAAGTAGTATGGCAGGAAATAAAGGAGGACTATTATCTTCTAGCATTAGGTTCTCGAAGCATTTATCTTCTTGCTGCAACAGCGTTTGGCTTGGCTACGCTGTGCAGCCGCTTCAATGTGGGATCACCTCTGGCCTCCATATCATAGTGCAACCGGTTAAGTAGGTATAGAGTTCGAAGTTCAAACTTTTTTTCCTCTTGCCGCTTGCCAGAAAAAAAAACTAAAATATTAATAAAAACAATTTATTGCTTCCTTTAGCATACCCAGATATCATTGAATAAAAATAGCATGTAACATGTCATGAAACATTTAACGTGTTGAAAGATATGTGTTCCTCATCGCAATGCACCCAGCAACTCGGTCAGACCTTTCTACTACAATCACAATTCTATTCTATTAAATAATTTATTTTATTTTGATATGACTTTATTTTTACACGAATAAAATGCTCCTCATCGCGTACACCCACGCGAATCGGTCAGAATATTCATAAATCTAAAACTTAAGTAATTCTTGCGCGGAAAATGGTAGCCATTTCCTAGTTGTTTTTTTTTTTAATGTAAAGGAAGTCGGCTTAGTCGATTTTCGTTTCGTGAACTAAAATACAAAAATAAAATTACAATGCTCGATGGTTTTTTTTTTTTTCACTCATGGAACACTGGTATACTGTATGGTATGGTACCAAGCACCTATCGAATTTTTTACTAATTTTATTATGCTTACCTACATTATAATATTGGTAGGTATTATAATTATATTATTATGGCAAGTTTTAATAGCATAGTTGATACTTTGGGTAAATACTAAATGTATCACAATTTTTGGCAAAGAGTTGCTTGCAGGAACTGAATAACTAATTATCAACTAGGTACTTACACCCCCTCTAAGTACATAACAAAAACTCATTATACCACGTCATTAAATAAAACATTTATAAACTTTAAGACTAGTGGATCTTAAAACTAATGAAATCAAACTTTGGTCGTTGTGCCATTTTTTTAGGATTTAAGGGTTTTACTATTTTTTTTATTTTTTCCTTTTTATAGTATTATTTTACTGCTTATCAATAAAGCCGTCGCATTTTGTATTGTCGGTGTCAGTTGATTACGTAGCGCAAATATTGCAGAGTATAAAATGCGACCTGAAAACAATAAAAGATTTGGTTAGAATTATTGACCACGCCAGGTCAAAATGTTTGTGACGCCTGTCAATAAAATGGCAAAATAACAATACTGGTGTCTTCTTTCTGCGAATTAACTTGATTCTTAAATTAGTGGAGCTTTACTTAAATAGCACGCGCTGCAGTAAAAAAAATGCAATTCAACAAGATCTGTATCAGGACCTTAATTCACAGAACACAGAGATGCTGCTGGCACGGCGATTTCGCTGTGGGACCTATAACTGGCCAGAATTTGCAGAACGTAGGTACTTGATCCAGAAATATTTTTGTATCTATGGTACTTGAGCATGGTCAATCGTGGAACTCTTCTTACGCCCATCAGATATTCATTCACAATTAGTTAAAGAAGTAGATGTACCTACTACGTACCTGATGGTATTGGCTAATTAGTTTTCTTAGTATCCTTAGTCTCCTCCTTGGGCTGTCCCTTGCCAAGCAGCTTGGCTAGAGAGTCCCAGATACCGCCGCAGAACAGCGCGCAAAATAGGTTCTCGAAGGGCACGAAGGGATCGTGGATGCCCAGGAGAATCGATGATAGCTGAGGGAAATAAATAAAGTTATTATCAAAGGTGAGAGTAGTTCGAGAGATGGCGTATGTCCAGCTGTGGATAATGAAGCCAGAACAAGTCTACAGCATAAGTATTTTTTTTAACGTAGCATAATTTGGCCTATCTTGTTTACACTAGCGGGGACTTAGACCGCCACCTCCCTCTGAGAGGGAGTGGGCCCAGTGTGGATTTGTGGATCACATCATCTCCGATTTTTTTATTATAAGACACATGTTCTTGCACGATGTTTTCTGAGCTGAATTACAATTTCTGTTTTATTTCAAATTCGTCTCTCTAAACAAAAAATTTTTTTTTTTTGCTGGCATTAATAATATTTTTCGAAAGATCGACTAAAATACTACGTACCTTAAAGTAAACGAAGAATATCACTATGCCGAAGTACACGAGAGCATGCGGCGCAGAGATGAGGTCAGTCTTCTTGTCCAACACGAAGATAATGGACGCAACCAGAGAGGCCTTCGTGTAACTGAAAAAGAAAACAAAATAATTGAAATATCGAACATGGAGCTTATCCCTGCACTACCTACGTGTCGCGTGCTTACCTAGTGCATAACCCGGGTTAAAAAGCGTGCTTATTGTCTATGGTTAGTGAGGGTTAAAAGTGTTACCTTTGGTGGTTCGGCAGGGACCTGCATGCAGTAAAGTAACTTAGAAAGCCAGAATTTATTGTTTTTATTTGGTGTGACAGTTCTCAGGTGGATTAAGAGGAGACAGTCAATTATTGGCTACAGCGAAAGGTCAAGATCAACATTTTTAAGAGACATAGGTAGATCAGGCCACGGTAAAAACTTTAGTAGGTAGGAAGAAGGTAGCTGGGCTGACAACACTGTTGAAGTAAAGATACCAAACAGTCCTTTCACAGTTATTTTGCCACTGATTTTGCATTACTGTCAAAATCACAGGAAATCCGCCCCTAAGACGACCCACTGACTGACCGGATCTTTATGTTGCTGTTGGGTTACATCTTATCATCTGCCTAGCCTTTTCCCAACCATGTTGGGGTCGGCTTCCAGTCTAACCGGATGCAGCTAAATACAAGCATTTTACATGGAGCGACTGCCTATCTGACCTCCACAACCCAGTTACTGGGTAATACGATACATCTTGGTAAGACTGGTTGTCAGACTTTCGGGTTTCTGACTACCCATAACGACTGTCAAAGATCCACGAATGACAGGCGGGACCAACGACTTAACGTGCTTTCCGAGCCACGGTGGTGTCTCAGTATGTAAAGATGGTCCCATCCTCCCATCCACAGACCAACCACGGCAAGCGTAGCTTAACCTGATCGATCGACCTGTGCGGCTGTTATTATTTAGCCACGGGCCCTGGCCTGTTAGGTTACATATCTGTCAGAGGTAAAATAACTGATAAAGGACTGCAGACAGTTTGCAGCTTAAATCAATCAACCCCTTAGTTCAGAAAAGACACGTGGATACCAGCCAAAAAATACTGAACCCCAAACCAAAGAGCGTTAATTGATGTTCATGAAGTGTCAATACTTACAAGCTAGGCTGCATGGTTTCCATAGCTGTTGGTGTCCAGGCCCCGCGGATGAGCCGCTCTATCAATTTGGTGAAGCCTGCACCGTTGCCCTTCAGGGTCCCTGAAAATAGAAATAAAGTTTGAATATAAGGAAAAATATTATCAAACACTTCAAAGAAATACCAAAGATTAAGATGAACTACGTTCTGCAGGAAATGGCGAAATATGATTGAAATAAATCTCTAAAATGTGTTTTTGCAGTTCATATTTTTATATGCATAATCCTAAATGGCCGGCACAAGCAAAAGACAGGCTTGTGTAGAAAAGGGAGAAAGAAGCCTTGTTACAGTGGGAGAATACAGCACAATCTGAATCATTCGGAAGGATATTGATAATCCATTGCTTCATATGTTCGAATAATTTGTTAGCAACAACGTAAATAACGCAATGAATGTTGTTGAACTGTCAATATGAAAGCCATTCCAACTGTTAGTGTGTTACGCAATTACTCTAGTTATTAGTTAGATTAGATCCTTACTGATTCTATGGTCTTGGCTTCTAGGGTCTTAAACGGGCCAAAAATCCAATATTTTATGTACCTATTATGATAGATAATTTAAGTTTCGCGAAATCCGTTATAATTCCAGAAAAGGGAAAAACATAATTTTATCAATGCACCTTATCTTATTAAAACATTTATTTAGTGAAACCAAACATTATCAGAATTCAGACTACCAGATTAGCAGAGATAATCTCACTTACCGACTATAATCATGATGACGTAAGCGTTGGGGTACAGTTTACCGGCGTGGCTGACACCGTCATACACTTTCTTTGCGCGGTAGATTTCTTTCATGGCTGACGCTACTACCTTCACAGGTAGAAACTTTGCCACTTTATACCCCACGTCGAATGGTGTGTAGAATACTAGGTACCTGGAAACATAATGCCAAAACGTTAATACATAGGACAAGTTGAAATCTGGTCTTGAGAACTAATGACCAACTTGAATTTGATTTCTACAAAGTAAGGTAGAGTAAGGGATGCTGCTTCATCTTTAACATAAACATATCCTGTCTGAGCATCTACAATAGTTAAATATATCAGTGAATTAAATGTATAGACTGCATGGTACTCTTGTTTAGCTACTATCGGTTCTCGAGTTGGAAAGTAGATGACCCCTCTATTCATCATCATTCATCGTTGCAGTGAAACCATGAACACGCTTGACCTTGAGATGTGTATTAGCAGAGAAAAGCCCCTAAGCTATTATGTTTAGCTAAGTATAGAGCTCCCTTAGCTGTATCCTGTATTACTGTCTTGTCTTGCGATAAGCTGAGATGAGATAATTGATTAATATGATAAAGAACGCTTCAATTTATTTAATTAAGTAGTTGCGTCAATACTAAGATCTTATCAGTTAATAAAAAATACCTTCCGTAATTGGTGGCAATAGAAACTCTAACAACGTATACTACATGCATAAGGCAATGAACAGCGTCGTGATGTGAACCCCATTCATTTTATGACATCGATAAACGGCTAGTACCTAGGCAGTTGTGACTAAAATTCTGACTGCAAAACTGGTTGAATCAAGTTAGCTTAGCTATTTATGAATTGTTACACCCAAACAAGTTCTAATCTTCCTCAACCTTTACCATAGATTTAAATAGTAGGTAACCTTTACACCAAAATGCAAAGCGACAGGATCCGTCTTCCGCATATTTTTATGATTATCAGTAGGTAGATAGGTATCTATATACTTATTGTTCAAACGACTACCAGTACTAACACGGACTAACACTAGTCTAGGACTAGGGGACTAGAAAGTGAGGGAAGAGAGAGTGCACCTGTGTATTTTATAGCTTAAAAGTAGGTATATGTTTTACGTACTTGTATTGTTTTTTCACCACCTATAAGTACCTACAGGGTGGCAGGGACATCGACGCGCAGACTGTAACAAACACACGTATGATTTTTTTTAATGAAAATAACATACCATGTGACAGTTCCAATAACGAGTTGCGGCGTGTTCTTGAGTGGTGCTAGCATAGGTTCCCCGAGCAGCCCGTTGACCACCATGCCGCCCGCGAAGATCACCAGCATAGTGGACAGCCAGCATGACAGGGGGTGCTTCCGGGAGAACGCTTGCGCACCTGGAAATGGTAAGCATGAATTACAGCCTGTCAATCAGTTCAAAACGGTATTTTTTATAAGTTAGCAATATGAAACCAGCAAATAAAACCACAAGCCAAGATCTAAATACCTGTTCCTATAACACGATGGTAGAAATAGTTTGGTGATTTAGCACTTCCTACCTCTAGGCTGCGCCCTTTCATGAAGACCTCTAGGTATTTCCATTGATTTTTATTTTTAACCTTTTAACCGCCCGACTGTCTTGCCCCCAGCGAAAAAAAAACTAAAATATACCTGATAGAATACAGCGTAATTACCTAAATAAAAAATCGGATGAGCTGTTTGGTCGTAATTTTACGACCCTGGCGAAATGGACACGAAAATATTTGTCGGATTAATCCGGCGTAAGCGGTTAAAAGGTTAAAGGTCGGTTTACACGAAACGTGCGAATACACATTCTTTCCCCACTCTACCAAATTCTTTTTGTGTAGGTAAACAGGGATCTTAGTGCCTTCAGTCGTTGATCTATTATCTTGAATATCAAGAAAATAAGGCTCTTGCTCTGATTCTGTAATCTAAATAATTACACCTATGTATATAGCTACTTTAAGGGCACGCTTCTTCGTCCGTAATAATAACCTACGTAACACCTACCTGTTGGGGGTACGATTCAGTGACCCAGATTAACGTAGAGCTACTACCGCTTGACTCTGCCACCATTGCCCGCAGGGCGCAGAGAAACTAGGGAACTAGGTTGTAGCAATGTAGGTCATACTAATGTCCCTCCCCACTGGTCTATTATACATCTTACCTATCGTTGGAGTACCTTACTTTACTCATGCACCCATATCGCATGCTATATTTAATTTGGGACTTTCTGTTTGGGAATTCTGCACTTCTGCAGTCTCTACAGCATGTACCATACCTACAGGTATAGTCATATTTAATCGAGTGCTGTACCACTCGATATCGAGATCATCAAACTGAACAACTTTCTCCATATCGGACCAACATCGTAATCGTGAAAATATAATTAGCCGTCCCATCATTTACATCGAGTAGGTATTGAAGTTTTGTAAGTATGCGACAGTTGTTTTTTTTTTTAGTTTATCTTAATAGAAACTTAAGTTTCGTCTTTTCTACATGATACACACAGAGCAGAGACCTATACTAAATTATTAATAGCTACAGGCAGTACAATGATTTTACTGCCTAATTTGAAATCCGTGGGCAAATCGAGACGGCGCGGCCGCCGCGGCGGCGTTACTTACCTATTTTTAACCAAGAACCGAACGACAACATGGACATATAAACATTGCTCATACCTATACTACCTACTAAGGGCTGTATCACACTGGCGATTTGCGACCGTGTTTCCAGAGCGAGGCGATTGTTTACCGCGCGCCTGCTACCTACGTGTGCTCAATTTGGTGACCGCGTTAGCGGAACGAGAGAGGTTGAATGTACAAGAAAGAGGGAGACAAGACAAGCGAGTGTAAAATACATATTGTGAAAACGCGGAGAACGCGTCGCGTAGTCGCAGCTAGCTCGCTCTGCGCCCGCTGAGAGCACTTTTCCAAATCTCGCTGCATACACGCTGCACGCTGGTAAATCGTCGCTGTTATAACGCTCTAACGTCTCGCAGTCGTGTTAGGTTAGTGTCGTGTAATGTGGCTCATGCTCATGTGGCTGCCATTCAATTATGGTTTGCAATAATGCGGTGCGATAGTAATCAAAACAGCTATAACTGTTTTAAGTGACAGGCTATTTGTGTTACCAACTCAGTGTAAACAAAGTCTACCGATTGATTTTCAGTCGGCCACAGAAATATAAATTTTAAACGACCTTTAAGACACCGCCGAGACAATACGTGGGTGTGCGTCTGGCAAATATAAAATTATATCACCAAAATATACCATAGCGCGTCGTTCAAATGGTTCAAAAACGGATAACGTTCAACTGAAACTTTTTGTCTAATTAATTTGGTCGGCTAGTAGTATTTATGATTGTGGAAAGTTCGTAAGTCGTTTGAAGTACCTACCTAACCTAACCTAACCTAACGCTGGTAAAAAATATCAGCCTATATCTGTCCCACGGCTAAGACCTTTTCTCATACAGAGAAAGCACGAGCATTGGATAGACGCTAGCTCAAAACGGGTTGCCAGATTTCAAATTTAAACAAATATAAATTATAAAGTCCAAGTTTCCTCACGATGTTTTTCCTTCATCGATGTCAGTATTGTCCAAGATAAACTCAGAAATGTAAAGCTTGATGTGTTGCCGCGTGTACCTTTGTTTTTACTCCGTGGCGTGTACCAATGTGACTTTTTCAGTTCCCAATCATCTTTGAACCTTATACTTTAGCGATAAAGTTGAAAATCTATCAAAGAAATTTGACAGATTGTAGTAGGTTGATGTGCTGGCGTCTGTACATATGAACTGAAAAAGTCACATTGGTACACGCGGCAACACATCAAGCCTTACATTTTCGCATTGGATAGGTTTTACGTCTACAATCAGAAGTCAGCTTATACTCCTTATGTATAGCTTGATGTGTAGCCGTGCGTACTTGTCAGGATTTGAATCCGCAACTAGTGCATAAGGTGATAACGCAGAGTCGGTTGGTTAGAGAGGGTCGAAGTGTATAAACTGTTTTACCACTGTCCGCAGTGTCCGCCCTTTGTAAATAAGTAGGTATCCATGTCAAGGGGCCAGAACGTATTTTTAGCGCGTTCGAAGCAACAATTCTACAGTAGGTATAAAACATGATATTAAAGAAATTCCCCTGTTTTTTGACATCGGCGGATGTGCGTGTTTCCCGACCCGGATTATCGTTTTTATTTAAAGCGTACAAATCGGCCATTATTATGAATACTTATACGTCATATTAAATTTGTGGCTAGGTACCTTTGTGTCCTATGCTAATCTAGGAAAGCAGAATGAATCACGAAGAAAAATTATAATGTATTGAAATTGCAAGTGGTCTCGCGTCTGTCATGATTTCATGAGACAACTGTGTTTGCTGGCTTCAGGCCAACAACCTGACTCTTGGCATTTTAATATTAAAATACCGCAGGTTGTCTACACGTGGTCTTTAACGGTTAACCAATATATTGTGCGGTTTGAAGCATTGCTCTTATATTTTGTAAAGGCACTGCTGACAGCTAATACCGGGCTTCGACGTTTAATATTGAACCTTAATTCTTTTGGTTTTATGTTGAAAACTTATTAGTGCATTTTAGGCTCTGCAGTACAGTGCATATATGCGCAAATACAACGCAGTGCAGGACAGAGAAAGAGGCAGAGGAGATCGCTTGAACAGTTGAACACAGCCTCACTTGCGCAAACAGTTGAACACAGCCTCACTTGCGCAAACAGTTGAACACAGCCTCACTTGCTTTATCTACCTTCCTTCCTCTAGTGTACAGTTTAGAAGAATTAACTGAATGCTATATCTTTGTTTAGTTAAAGTGACATTCACACTAGTAGGTAGAGTTAATTACCATTATAAGTATTTTGTTTATAAGTACCTTTATACTTCATAAATAACTCATAAAATAGATGCCATTATGTACCGTGCCAACGACACTGGTTATCATGATCTTTACATCTCAAAAGACACCCAAAGGGCTATAGTCCTGCAATACGGTGCAAAATTTAGCATGACGCTGTTATTTTGATAAGTACTTATTATGATTTTGTTTGATTTCATACATGCGCTATCGCTATACGGCACCATAAGGATACAATAATGCGTGTGTTAGTATTAATAAATGAAGCAAATCAATATTTTGCTTCAATTTTCCCCTTTTTTTGAGCTTGAAGTGAAACATTATTGATGACGTAGATGTTCGTGGAAACTAATCAGTAATTTCGATGGTGAGTAGTATGGCTCGTTGGTCTAGGGGTATGATTCTCGCTTCGGGTGCGAGAGGTCCCGGGTTCAAATCCCGGACGAGCCCGTGAGAAATCACTTTTAGGTCGCAAAATCTCATTATTTTACATACGGAGAGCTTTCAAATTATTTTCTCTTAATTTTGTTGAGGAATTACTTTTTAGTTTAGCGCCATCTATTTGCCAGGTGTAAAAAGACGAAGGTCGCTAGTCTTCAAGCTTTAGACATGACGGAGAAGTAAGGTTCTTATCTAAAACCTAACCTAACCAGCTCACCATGGAATAGATAAATATCATTAATACTTTTTTTCTAGAACAAATTACAAGTGTCCACGTCATTGATAAGATCAATCGATCATTTATTTGATAAAAAATAAATATGATACTTCGCAAATTATTTATTAAATAATATTTTTACCTACTTAAATTAAATAAGTGTTGTAATTTCAATAAAATGTCATAAGGATACTGTCATTTTCTTTCATACTTCGATATTAATACAAATAATATAATATTGTGTTCAGTGGTTCAGTTATCATTAGTCGTTATAGGAGCTATCGGTCTGGATGGTACGGGAACGATCTATTTATAAACGCGTTTAGGTGTCTTTTATTTTAGAACGTTCCGCACAAATTACTTCTCGAACATAAATTGATTACAGGATGCGGAAGTGCGACGATAAACCCCATTATTTCGGCGGGTTCCATTAAAAAATAAATGAAATACCACTTACCGGATCCTAAATCCTCTCTGACTGCAAGAGCGCATAGTAGAGAATGAGCTATGTCGAAATATGGGTACATTTTTAGTTTAATGACCTGGTTGGCCAGGTCCAAGAAGGCTTCGGGATCCATGGTGTTAGATTTTAGTCTATTTCACGGGTTATTATCAATTATTTGCACAACTAAACACCGACAATAGCGTGACACGGTGACGCGCGTCCGCGACTAACCGCGGGCGATGTTGCCGCGAGACTGGGATGCGGAGAGCTCGCTCTCACTATTATGTCTATGAATGCTTTTCATTTTTTTGGTCAGACGCAACTAATATCTCGTTTTTACCTCCGGGGTTAGCGTTGAGCGACAGGTTGCTTGGTTATAAACAACACTTGTCAAATACTTCGACATTTTTGTAAGTTTGATTCAATTCAGAAGTGGACAGTAATTTTAATACCAGAAGTCAAGTTTCCGTAGTGTAGCGGTTATCACGTGTGCTTCACACGCACAAGGCCCCCGGTTCGATCCCGGGCGGAAACAGTTTCTTTTTGCATTTCGTTTTAGCTGATAGTTTTTATCTTCGCGCTTTTTTGACTGGGGCTGACCAGAAATATCTGAAAAATAATTATTTTATGAAATATTTGTTGAAATTTCACAGCAGCTCATAGTATGTGTTCGCCTTGAACTATGATTGTTAGCAAGGCCAAGTTTGCTGCAATAAACGATTGTCAAGCGAATGATGCAAAATTAACGCCGTATCGTATTACGAGAGCTCATTTCGATCGTAAATTAAATCTGCAACTGAGCGATAGAAGACAGGAATTTAATAAAACCAATGGCAATATTGTTAAAGATATATTTGTAACAATAATTTCATAATTTACGAAGTATCAAACTTTAAAAAAATATAAGATTATATAATTTAGGAAACGAAAACATTTATAATAATAATAGTTGTTACAATTTCATCAGTCTTTTATATTATTTGATCTGTACACAGCCAAATCTTTGGAAACGTGAAAAATAATAAATAATTTTCTTGATTTAATTTCTACAGAGTATTCTAATAGGGTAATAATTGCACTTGTTAAGGGGGATGCGCTAGGTACCCCGTAAAATTCAAATTTTGTTACGTTTTTTGAAAATTGCTGATCAGTTTCACGTTATAAGTTGAACAAAATTTGATTCGCAAGAGTAACATGTATGTATTTACAGAATTATAATAATTAAAATCATCAATACAACTCTTATAAGTTCATTATAATCTTATTGGATTCAGACTATTAGTGAAATATCAATCAATAGGATTATAATTATTATGAACTTTCAGGGCTGGCGGTATTGACGATTTTAATTATTATAATTCTGTAGTCATACGCTCACACGCTCGTGAATCATATTTTAATCAACATTCAACACGACATTGACCTGCAAATTGTAAAAAACGGAAGAAAATATGAATTCCGCGGTGTACCCTGCTTTCCTCTTATGGAACATTTAAATCTAGCTAATGAAGACGATGATCGTTCAAATGTAACTTTTTTGAGTATTGTAGTCGAGCATTACTGTGCATATTATTATTATGTAAGACAAGAAAAATAATGTACAAAAGTTGTACATTTTTCATTGATTAGATATGAATTTTTAGTCTTACGAAAAAGATATGTTTTTATTGTCTTTTACATTGATTTTCATATGGTATACATTAACTATTGACTTTTGCGACCTCTACTTTAAAAAAAAAACTTATCTCTGATCATAAATTTTGCCTCCTTACCTTAGCCTTATAATTATCTACTATTAGAACTTATTTTTAAAATGGTATAACATAAAATGATTACGTAAGGGACTCCAAGTATATATGTCGCAGCCAACTGGTTAAATTAGCCGTTCAGTTAACTGCCTGGCCTTTAGAAGTAGTGCTCACCTCGCTTCCTCCCTCGGCTCGCACGCGGTTGATCACAGTTCTAACCTAACCTAACCCACTTGTTCGGGGTGCAATGCCTTAATTACTGCGACCAATTCGGCTCGCGCGTGATTGGTTACAGACTTCCAACCTAAACTGTAATTGAATATCATTCAGGCCGTTAGTTGAACGGCCGCCGTTTAGTTGAAAGGCTAGGCGGTTAACTGAACGGCTAATTTAACCAGTTGGCTGCGACATATATAAACACCCATGTTTAGGATAGAGTCGTTGCAAATCGCAAGTGTGTCATGTGACTTTTAAGTCATTGCTATTAAGTTGAAAATGCAATGACTAACGCGGGCTCGTGAAATACAACAACTATACGAGCAACTGACTTCAGTATTATAATTTTTTGCAAAAGATCTGCTTACCTAGCAATAAAATTCAAGTGGCAAAATAATGGATTACCAACTCCCGGGGAAAGCATTATAATTATTTAGTTTTTTACAAGAATATAATAAAAGGAATATTGACATTGTTTCATAAATTTCAAAACTCTGTTTTGGAAGAAAAAAAATATTGCAGAAAATATAATAGAAAGAGTTATTGAACGCAGTAAATGAGTTAAGGAAATTGACTGCTAGACATGTTTAGATAGTACTTTACTATAATAGAATAATAGCGATTGTTTTCCTCTACACTGCATGCACTGACAGCATAGTGTGGAGTGAAAACGGAGCAAAATGAACAGATTGTAGTTTATTGAAAATTTTTACACATAAAAAAATAAATATAACAAATAAAATAATTATAAAAATCTTATTATTCTGATTCCCCGGGAGCTAAATACATAGCACTGATGCCGATTCCCTTGTTCACAAACTAAACTAAATTTAAGTTCAGTGCATCTTTCTTTTTCTCTCTATTTCATTAAGAAAAGGAGAGAAGAGAAATTTTGGTTTAGTCCTGTCAAATTAATCAGCGCCTGACACTACTCCACAAAACTTTAGACGTGATTAAAAACTTGTCTACTAAAATTACGTCAATTTACGTCAGGCGCTGATAAATTTGACAGGACTAAACTAAAATTTATCTTCTGTCCTTTTCATAATGAAACAAAATGAAAAAGATGCAATGGACTTAAATTTAGTTTAGTTAGTGAACAACAGAATCGGCACCATTGACAAAGTAATAAAACTGACCCAACTACGAGATTCACAAAATAATTAGCGTTTTAGAAAACATAATTAGCTTATATCATACAAATTACGCTTATACAGGGTAAAATTAAATTAGTTAGCGAAACCCCGCAGACGTCGCGTCGCACCAACAGTCGTTGACACCAAAAAAATACTTATATTATTTTTTTTCCTTGTTTAGATATTGATACCCATCAAGTCTGCGGAGTTTCACTAACTCATTTAATTTGTATACAGCATCAACGCTTACCAGACTCAAAAATCGTATATTTACACTTTGATAAATGGAAAACGTGAAAGTGTATTGCGCATAACTCATTATCATAACGTAGTGATAATGGCTTGTAATAATGCAGGCACGTCTTATGCTAATTTACTGATGTGTTGCACTAATTAAAGTGTATACAGACGTTAACGTCTCGTCGACAACGGAATGCGTCACACTACAGGCAGATTATCGTGTTTTTTTTTCTGATTTGTCAGGTTATGAAGTACACAGATTCTTTAAAATGTCCTTCGTTAAATATAATTGACATTCATTACATAAAAGTAAATAGAAACTCATTTGACAAAAAATCTGTATGCAAAGCGAGCAAGTGTTTGTAAGCAGATAAATAGCAGTAGATGCTTAGCAAGTTAGCTTTAAAGTGCGTCTACACAATGTGCATTATACAACATGTATATTTGTATAATGTAACAATCATTCATTTAACATACAATGAAGGCACTTAATTCCACACACCGCAAACAAAGTCACTCATTTAGGGTCTGTTTCACTATAACCATATAGAAACTATCTACCAGATCAACAAAAAATTTGAGAAGTTGCTGTACGAAAGTATCTGCCAGATAATTTCACCGGCCTTTACCAAAATATATGTATTAAACAGGCTATTAGACTTTTAGTGTACCTATCCCTTATTGCAAAGCGGCCGTGATGATAATATAAACGATACATAATGTGGACAGACAAGACATACACGTGAATAATCTTAAACTAGTAACGAACTGCACGGCAGCCTCCTATGATTGACTGTGCGAGATTAACTGAAAATAGAAATAAATATAATATTATACAAATAACCACACGCCATACGGCATTTCATATAAACTCTCAAGCCCTTGTTTTTCGAAAAGACATAAACCGATTTTAATGAAACTTCATACACATAAGCAGGATACAAAAATCTAAAAAGTTACTTAAGAAATTTAAAAAAAAATAGTGTTACAGCCAAATTAGACCGATTTTAAAGTTTCCATAGAAACAGAGATTTCCAGTTATCTTTTTTTAAATGAGACAAGAGAAAACAAGGGCTTGAAACTTTGTATGAAATGCCGTACGTCGTAAACGCTCTTAATAATTTTGTTAATACAGTAGCAGCACGGAGTCTGAATTTGTGCCCTGTTGATTGTTGAGTAACCCCATCCTCTCTGTGAGAAGGAAAGGGTCATAATCCACCACGCGGGCCCTGTGCGGGTTGGTGTATAGCCACAATTACATAGGATTTAAATATAACTGGCAAAATGTGGGTGTACTACCTAGAAAAAAAATCTGCTGTTTAATACAAAAGTTCAATACCTACTAGACCAAAATGTATGAAACAGCAGATTTTTTTTCGTGATTTCAGAGTTGGTCCCATAATGAAAGTTGTTTGTGTCAAATTTTTACAGGGTGTTCTACCCATGAATATGATCATGGGTAGAACACCCTGTAAAAATTTGGAGACGGTAAAAAAAATCATACAGTATAATTGTTTGTGATGTTATGTTAAAACCTACAGGATGAATTAAAAATTAGAAATTACGGATACTTGAGCCAAATAAACCATTCAAGTTACATAATGATCTAAAACGTCTAAAGATGATGAAAAACGTTGGTGTGTTTGTGGACACAGTTCTCAGTAAAACGTTGGCTAAATGCTTTGATTGTATAAACAAATTCTTACAACAGGTTAATTAAAATCATACCGATTGATATAAAATTAATTTATCTTTCTTTTGTAAACTGCGCATTTTCATGTAATATCCACTTCATTTGTTTACACTTTGATAAGGGAGTTAAATTAAACTTACATTCAAAAGTGAAACATAATTTACACAAACATAACAAAGGTATAAATAAAAAGAAAAGAAATAAAGAAAAGATAGGGCTTACGTTCAGTTATTTAACTACTCAATGTCTTGACCCAGCTTAGGGAACAACCCAAAACAATCGAACATCTTACAAGGCAACAGATTACATCAGTAGAGAATGTCAGTTACCTTTTTATCCTCCTTACATGGTGTTATTTCCTGTTATGTTTTTGCCATCTGAGGTCTGTCTGCCTTTATCCAGTATCGGCGACCCTGAGCAACAAATGAAAAGTATGAAAAGTGATATGCATGCAGACTTGGCTCTTATGAAGTATGGAGCAGGCATTATCAAAGTTATTTTTTGGATGAACAAGCTATTTTTAATTTTTCCTTCCTATTTATTTCATACAATGGTTAACTAATATATTAAATTCTCGTGTCACAATGTTAGTTACCATACTCCTCCGAAACGGCTTGACCGATTTTTATTAAATTTTATATGTAGGTATATTCAGTACGGTCTGAGAATCGGCAACTATCTACTTTTCAGTTTTTTTTTGGAATCGAAACTTACGCGGGTGAAACCGCGGGGCGCAGCTAGTAATATACCTATGGATATAACTTTCCCTAACTGCCTAAACATGGATATGCAATAAACACCCATTAAAATGGACACTTTAGTTCCAATTCATCATACTTATACATTTTTACATAAATTTCAAAAGTTATTTATTTTCCTAACAGATTATTTCTGATAAGTATAATCATATTTTTAACCGTCACACGACAAATAAACACTCAAGGGCAATGGGTCATAAAAGCGATAACTAATGGATTTTTTAACTGTACATTGTTTGCACTCGAAGACCGCATTGAGACCAATGAGTGAGGTACACCAACACTATGGTTATACACTATGGTTATGCAATGCGTGATAAGTTCCTTATATGGCTGCATTATTGAACATTTTAAATGTTTTCATTTAATTTTGATAGTGTTATTACTATACAATTAAAAATGTAAACAACAGAGAGGTGGAAATAACAGGGAACACTACTTAGGTCAGATAGGCAGTAGTTCCAGGTAAAACACTGGTATTCAGCTGCATTCGATTTGAGTGGAAGCCGACCGCAACCCAGTTGGGAGAAGGCTAGGCAGATGATGACTACTTAAGGAAATCAGTACTGATATTATTATTATTTTCTTCGTAAATGCGAAAAGTAAAAGCGATTCTAAATAGAAATATGTGGCTGGCAAGTTTTCCAGCTTTATCAGTCAGCTATACAGTTTGCATATTATGGCTGATGCACGACAATATTTTATGTGACCTGGCCATTATAGCCAAATATTTTTTATTTTAGTTTTATTACGACAAACTTCATCTTTTCCGAGCTTTCAGTATAAAAGTAATGATAACAAAATAATCATTGGGAGGCAATGAAATGCATGATAAAATATCATAATTTAACTATAAAATACTTGTCAAATAACAAACTAGTCGAAACAAAGCGTTGGTTGAGACTCGTCGGTATCTCTTAACTGCCAGGGCTTATTTTTAATCGGAGTCTTCAAATAGTTTGTAGAAACGACCCTCGCAAATCAGAAAGATTTATAGTTAGCTCTTTGATATAGAATATTGCGTCAGATTTATGACTACTCATAAATATTAATTAGTGAATTTTCACCTATCATCACCTATGAAAAGTTTTGAAAAGCTGTTAACCTAAATAAGGCAAGTATCACGATCTGTATGAACCCCAAGCTGCCATTTTTTGACAGCCTACTATGACGTCACAAGCACTAAGTGATAGGAAAATCAAATCGATTCAAAGACCGGCCTCCGCGTGCGGCACCCATCTCGCCCCACCCCCGGGGTCTAACGCCAGCGCTCACGTTCACCCAGCCAGCCAGCAGTACACAGGACTGAGCGCGACAGTGGCGGCTTACGATTTTTAAACGTAAGCTGGTGCGATTTTTGGCACGCGAAGTAGTTGCTCTTGCGTTATCTAGGCTTATCTATATCTGTGGTGTTAACGGAAACTTGAGCTCGATTTTCACTAAAAAGAGAGCCTGGCTTGGAAAAATCGGCCATGTGCGCACACGAAGGGTTCCGTACCAAAAGGCAAAAAACGCCGAAAATACACGTTTCTTGTAAGGAGACCCGCTTTGTTTTTTATTTTATTTGTTGTAACTGTCTACCTATTACGGTTCATGAGATACAGCCCGCTGATAGACAGACGGACGGACGGACAGCGGAGGCTTAGTAATAGGGTTCCGTCGGCACGCTTTGGGTATGGAACCCTAAAAATGTGCAAAATTCTAATTAGAATAGTCAAATGTTTAGTCCTAATGACTTCGATTAGGGTAGCGCACAGTATATTTTGAAGAAGCGATTACGATAATACATGTAACCTCTGCCAGAAAATATCTTTATCAGTCTGTGTCTAAAAATAATATGAACTATTATTACTAATGTTATTGCAAGTGTGAAATATAAAGCAATCAGTCAAAAGCAAAAGCCGTTTTTACAACGTTGTTTGTAAAAAAGAAGGTCGTAACAATGTGTTTTATCGCAAAAATGTGGTTTAAAGATGATTTTTAATCAATGCAACGTTAATGATTTTTACGGATCACTGTACTACAAAAACATTTAGAAATAACAATGAAATTGATAAGGCGAATATGAAAGGAGTTTTTATCAGCGAAGACAGATAAAACGTATTATATAAATAAAAAAAAATGAATCATGCTTATAAAAGAGAGTAAAACTATTGTTAACTTGGAGCAAGCAAATTGCTATGAAGAATTCTGATCGCATTTCAAATTCAGAAAACATGCATAATCAGCCTATAATGTTCCCACCGCTGGGATATAGGCCTCCTCTCTGTGAGAGGGAGTGGGCTGTAATCCACCACGCGGCATTTCGAATGATAAATGATGAATCAAGCATCTGTCATAAAATCATCAGAATACCTTTCTTTTTGCTGGGCACACTCTTAACCGTTCGCCCATTCGCTGAAAAACAAAGAAAAAAAAACTCGATCAATACTCCAACGTACCAAGTGATATATGTTGTTGCTTAGAGAATTTCGCTTTCATTTTAATAGACCAAATCTTTAATTTCGTACCGATTTTCTGTTCGTTATTTGGAGTTCTTGGGATTTTTGACGGCGTCATGACCTCTTGCTGTATGAATTTTTGCGTTTCTTCTTTTAGAGATGAGACGTCAGGCTCTAAAATCGTATCTTCTGACTTCTCCGATATGGGGGGTGTTTCAGGGTTTGGTATTAGTACTTCTGACTTTTCGGGGGTAGAGCAGGGTGCTTCGGACATGTTGGGTGAAAATGGTGACTCTATTTGTTGGCCGTTTTCCTCGGCTGGTTTGTTCGGGATGTTGTTGTAGTATATCGTGTCTTGATCTGACTCTGTCGTGAAGTCTGATCGGTCGCTCTTTGGACTTGTCACGTTGGTTAACTGTAATAAAGTTAGGTTACATTTTAACTAAATATTACGTCTAATATTGTTCTTGAAAACTGTGTAGAATAAATAAACTATGTCCTCTATAGCTGTTGTAAAGCATGACTTTTAATTGGTCCATAATTTACAGTATACTTTTATTTATTTTATTTTATTATATTCCGAAAACTTACAGCTAATATAAACAATGCTTTTATACAATATGCATTTGAAGGCCATTTACAAGTTTGCACTGATAAACACTTGAAACTAAAAGACAACAAAAAAGGTTTTATATCGTAAAGTCATACAGTTATAAGACGCAATTATCATTAAAGTAGAATTACTTCGACAGTGACTCTGTTTCGGGGTCAATAGCATGACGTTTTATGAAAAGAACTATTCAGCTGCAACATAAAAACAGCAACATTTGTATTCCCCTGAACACCCCACCACTTATACCATTTATATAATAATCGCAACCGGCGCGCGTGTGTAAAACCGGGTATAAACTCGAATGAAACAAAAAGGAGTATAGCTGTACAAAGATCTAGTGGCGCGAGGCCAAAATCGAAATAAACACCGCCACACTGCATTTCACAAAAAAAAAAAAAAAAAACACCTATGTTTACCAACATTTTTGATGCTTGAATGACATTGCAACAGGGGCGTCCCCAAGATCCAAGAAACGCTGTATTTAATTGGATGAATGCCAAAATTTCAAAAAATTAAAAGACAATGTGTCTCGCGTGGATCCATGTTCCGGCAACGAAGGGTTAAGGATCGCGGCAAATGGCGTTCTCTACTTTCTGGCATGTGAACCCTTTGAAAAAAGGCATTAATTTATGTATGTGTATTTGTACAGTTCGCGTCAAATAAACCCGCTCTGAAGCTAGGCTTTTTCGCTAGCCGCGCGTGCGAGCTGCTGTTTTATTCCTACGATTAACTACTGCGCAGTGATTTGTTGCCTACTTCAGAGCCGCAAAGTTATTTGACGCGAACTGTAAAATACCGTAAAACTGGAGTCCTCATCCGAGTCAGCATCGAGGTCCACCATCATCTTCTCGATCAGCCGCTCCATGGTGGTCTCGCTGGTGGACGCCGCCGGGCTCGTGTGCTCACGACCGCGCTTACTTCGCTTCACAACCTGCAAATTATGGAAATAATAAATATATAGGTTTTGATATTGTAAGTATAATTTTCTAAGACAGTTCCCTTGATTCTATAAATCTGATTACAGTTGAAAACAGATTAGATGGCATGTCAAATGTACAGCTGCGTACAGTTACAGCAGCTTAAATTAACCACGGGTCATTTAATAAACACCTCTTTGTCATAGGAGTCACAGACAGTCCGCTGTGCAGGGCCTGCATGGTGGACGACGAGACAGCGACACATGTGCTTATAAACTGGCCAATGGTCGCCACGTACCAAGCGAAGTACTTCGGTAACCCAGGTACCCTCCGTGAATTAGTCAGTGCCATCAAGGCGTTGCTGGCCACCTTGAGGAGCTCGGGTGGATAATCGATTTTCCCACTCGTACGCAAAATACGCGCTTTGACGTGGAGTTGCGGACACCAGCTCGTATTACCTATGTTAAATAAAGTGGGGTTTCACCACCACCGTTAGGAGGCGAAGCAGTTGACAATGATATTTAAGTACATATTATTATAATTCGTGGTGAAGTTATCAGTGAACACAGTGCGTTGCATTGAGACTGTTCGAATCTTATTCGTATTTTTTATTGTACACATAAATTACAAAAAGAACAGCTTATGTACAAAGAAGATCTCATACCCAGAATTGGCTGTTGTGATGCAGTCGGCCATGGCTGGTCAAAGTGTTAGTCAAGTGTGTTAGTGTGTTAAGTGTATAGAATAAGGTTATTGAATATAAGTTAATAAAATAACTCCCCCATGTTCACCGACCGGACCTGCGCTGGCCGCATCCAGCAGATTCCAACGACCTTTACTAGGTCTTCGGTTCATCTGCTGCAGCGGTCAAATCCGCTTTTAACCACCATTTGTACAATCATGTTTAGTGTATGACTGACTTTAAGTATGTGTTTCTCTTTGTATAAAATTATTATAGCTTCAGCCCGCGACTACTTCCGCGTGAATTTCTTGTACCCCGGCCCACCCCGTCGCATTGCATCATCTGCTCACTTCGTTTTCGTTCTTTCTGACTTTTTTTTGTTTTTATACGGCTTCTTAGGGCCACAGCGTGATGTTAAATAGCCTATAGCCTTCTTCAAGAATAGTACTATCAAATGCAAAAAGATTTTTCAAATCCGACCGGTACTTACAGAGATTAGTGTGTTTAAACAAAAAAACAAACAAACTCTTCAGGTTTATTATTAGTATATAGAATTATTTATTTTATCTTAAAATATGGCAGCTTCTTTTGATCTTCAGTGGCTCACGCCTCGCGGTAGTTTTCGCCGGGCGCCATAATTTAACCGGATGCACTTTACTTATAACTTACTAATACTTCGTCGTTGTTACTGACGCGCGTCGTGTTGTTGTTGCCATAGTGCTGCGACTGGCGGCGGAAGCACATGGTGAACTCGAAGATGGAGTGGAGCGCGTTGGTCCAGGACTCGCGCGGCGCGACGGCAGTGCTTGTGCGTGCGCGCATCATTCTGTTGCCTTGGTACTTTAGCGTACGGAGGTAGCGTCTCTTGCTTTGTATGTACATTACCTGGTGATAAAATTTCAGCTTATAGCTTATATGGATACTTAGGACAATTCTTCAAGAGAATTTATCATCATTGGCCGAGTCATCTCATCACCAAAAGATCAATTGCAAGACTGATAGTGTTTAAAAATAAAAAAAATTTTACAGCTTAGAGATCAGTTTGAGTCTACAGCAAAAAGGTAAATTAAGTAGCCACGCTCTCTTAAATCTCTGAGAACTGTTAAAATTCGTCAAAAGCACGCCACACGGGGTCACAACGAAGTGAACATGGAATATGCAACAATATTATTTCATTCATAGCTACTTTCAGTTTCAAAGAATATTCTGTAATATGCTACATACCACATCAGCAGACCTTAACGGTGGCTTCCCCATGACGAGGTTGAGCAGCGATATACCCTCGCGTGTGATCCTCAGCGTCACTATCATCATTAGGAAGAACACCCACGGCAGCGGCCGCACCAACTCTGGCTGAGGGCGCTCGTCTTGATCCACTGCAAAAATAAAAGAGGTTTTTTTATTACATCATTGGCCCCTTCTACAATTTACATTTCTCATGGTGCGTTTATAGATAGACATCCTTGATGCACCACAATTAAAACATCTGTTACTCCGCGTTTACACCAAGTATCACAACTTTACTTGTATATATTATTTACTTGTTTATTTTATTAGCTTTCGCCCGCGGCTTTGCCCGAGTGGCATAGCCTATGTCCTTCCCCAGGGTTCAAAATATTCCTATAATAAATTTCATCAAAATCGGTCCAGCCATTTCGGAGATTACCAAATATGTACAAACAGACAAGACACAGACAAAAACTTTAAAATTGTTTTTTTGTTATAATGCGGACTGAGATCTATTCGCTAAAACATTCGCTAATTGAATTGATAAGTGTCTCCATTTTTGTGAGAATAATAGTATTTAATTGTTGTTATTAGTTTTATGTTAGTACTTATTAAATATACTTTGATTTATGTAATTGGTTTGTTAAGCCGTGTAAATTAAATAATTACCGTATTTACTTTCATATGCATTTAGTAAAAAGCTTTATTTTGACATTACAAGCAGACACTTCAATTTTATTTATATGTATTTATAGATATGTACAAGTAAAGTTGTGATACCTGTTTTCCACAAGTCTTGTAAATGATTTATTAAAAACACGTTGTGTATAAAACATTGAACAACCCCAACCCCATTGGTTCCATTGGCACCCATTGGCACGGAACCCTAAAACACGTCATCCAGTCATTCTACTTGATTTATCGGCGCATAAGATTCAATATAGTCATGAACCCATGACAACAAAGGCATTAGTTAGGGTCCGTCCACTGCAGCTTCCTATCTTAGTACCAAGTAATCTAGCCTTAATATTAGTCAGACGAACCCGCAATCATTAGACGACCATTATTATTAGGCGCATGATTCACATACGCAGATAATGTGACAGATAGCATGATTTAACAAAACATAGCTTAAACTTATCTCGTAGAAAAATTTAACAAAATAGAGAGCAGTCTCCATTCAGCTCTTTATCTATTTCTGTTATCTCACGAGGAAATGGTAAAATGGACTTTAAACGTATACAAAGCAAGGGTGCTCATGCGTTTATTATTTTTTTTTGAACGAGCTGAATTCTTGACGAATTAGGTTCGCATTTTAGAACTTAATTTAGCAATGAACCTCGTTTTAAAATGAAATTTTAGTTGAGATGAATAAATGTAACTTAATAAATTATTTATTAATCTCAACTAAAATCTCTCGTCAGTGTTCAATCAGGATTCCAAACTGAGCACAATTATAACATACAGGACCTTGAGACGTATAGACATGCTCTTAAATTATTATGAGTACCTAGTTCTGTTTAAATATTCAACAAATAGCACTGGACTTACAAGGCCAAGTGTACTTAGGAAAGCCTCAAGCGCAAGTCACGCATAGGGCTGCCATTTTCGTTTAATTATAAAAATAATAATTATTCATGCCAGCCTAGTCACTGCTATACTGGGCTCAAGTGGATTATGCCTCTCACAAAGAGAAGGCCTGTGTCCCAGCAGTGGAGTTATAGGCAGAGTATGTATAAAGAAAAATACTAACAAGGCGGTGGAACAGCCCATCTCGCGCACTTCTCGACGACCCACAGCGTTCGATCGAGATGCCTCAGAGCAGACTGTCCCAATCGGTAGCTAGCAGCATGCTCCGCTGTAGTCTGGAACACTTCTTTAGCCAGAGAGACCAGCTCCATGTCTGAAACAGTTGAATATGCAAGTGAACATTAGGTACAAAGTGTCGATATCTTTAAATTAGGTGACAATGCAGACGTGCAGTCCAGTTCACGGTAGGTATGGGCAATCTGGAGGACAAAGCACAACTGGATAGATAATGTTCGTTGTGCGAATGTTGTATGAAAGCGATCAGCAAAGTAATAATTACCTACGCACGTAGAACGGACACTGCACTTCGTCAAGATGCGAAAAGGCGAAAGAATACACGAATTAAACAGTAGCGGCCCAGTGGAGGGGGACTTACGAGTTTTAGGTCGTGGGTTCGAACCCAGGCAGACGCTTTACTTTGTGTAAATAATTTCATCACTACTGCTCTTAAAACGGTGAAGGAAAACATCTTGAGGAAACTGACATGTCCTAGAACCAAAAATTAGGAGACATGTGACATCTACCAACCCGCACTGGGCCCGCGTAGTAGATTACAGCCCACTCCCTCTTGAAGAGAGGAGGCCTGTGTCCCAAGAGTGGGAACATTATAGACTGACTAGCTTCTGCCTGTGACTCCGTCCGCGTGAAATTTTACCCTCCTCCCTTTCACCCTCTTAGGGGTGGAACTTCAAAAAACCCTTTCTTAGTGGATACCTACTCTTCACAAAGCACACACCCTCCAAATGCCATGTCTCTAAGGACCAGCGGTTTAGGCTGTGCGTTGATATATCAGTCAGTCAGGACTTTAAGGGCTGATTTTTCTAACGCCATATAGCTTTATTAGGGGAATAATTTTGAATTTTTGACAGCACTTTCATATAAAATCTGTCAGACGTCAATTTTATTCCACGATTAAAAATTATCTGTCGATTGAAAAATTTGCCCTAACAAAAAGAAATTAAGCACTTAAAATCAGTAAAAGACTTGTTTGTCGAAACACCTACAGACATATACAGGATGAAATTGAAAACATGCGACCACGACAAATCGAAATAGGAGGTGTAGTACTGCTACATAATCATTATAAATTGTCATTTCCCAAACCAGAATCCTTGAAAAAAAAAAAACGTGTCAAATGAAAATATTAAGTGTCCAAGATAGATTTACGGAAAAAAAAAAACAAAAAACGGATTCTCTGTTGGGACTGAGGATAAATGTACGAGCACTCCCATCCCGTGGCCAGAGGATTTTGGAAGAACACCGCGTGCTGTTAGTCAGTGAGAGTTTGAAGACGCCTCCGCCACCCCTTTTTTTTTCGGGTAGAAATCTACCCGAAAAAAAGGAGATATAAAAACATTACAAAGTTACATCAATTTTTTTAATTTTTTCGACATTCCGGCGTAACGCTTAAGAGTTATTCAATGGAATTTACTTTGAAAAAGAGAATTATCATAACAAAGTTTACTCAAAGTAGTTTTAAATTTAATTCATTTATTTTGTTAAAAACGAGTAAATTCGTTTTGGCACATACGTTGTTTTATTCCGAGCGCACGCACATTATAGCCATCTCTCTTCTTTTGCGTTTCAAAAGTAATTGCATCACTTTCGCTCGCTTAGTAGGTTTTCGAGGATTTTAGATTTTCGAGGTAGGCCCTTAACAATAGTATTTGTTTTTATATATATTAATTATTACCCATTTATTTATGCTCGGAATATAATTTTTGTAAGTCAATCTATTCATTATAATTTTTTGTATTATATGTATTATTTAGGTTTTAATATTTGCAATGGCTCAATGGTCTTAAGTGTACACAACGGAAGGCAAGAGATAAATTGGCCTATTATAAGTAGTAGGTACACTTGGCGTTTTTGTACAACTATTCCCGTTAATTCGCTATTATATTAAAAAATAAACATTACTAGGTTTAAAATAAAGTATATTTTCGGTCAAAATAGCGACATAGCACATGGAATCACAAATACGATACAAATCTACTTCCCCGTTCAAATTCCAGTGGCATAAATATAATAAGTACTTCAAGTAGATACATATGTTGTGGAGATGTAAACAACATAGACATTACAGCGTCCGTGTCTCGACGACAATACCTATATATGGTAATTTATCAGATTGTGTACCTAATTAATTTAGAATCAGTAATTGGAGCAATTAAATCATTCATGAGAAACATTTTTGTGATAAAGTTATCGTAATGTTTTTATGTGTCCATTTCGGTAGTACTTATCGCTAATTATTGGAAAAATATAACACATCAGACAAATTTACAAGAAATGAAAGAATGAGTATTTAAACAGGCAGGTAATGAACCGAAAATACTGTACAGAATAAAGGATATAGGAATAAAGGGGAATATGTTTATACCTACCTAAATATAAGAGGCCAGTACTTAACTATTATTTAATACGATAATAGAAATAATAAAAGCTCCTGGAACTCACGCGCAACCGTAAACGTGACAGCAAAACAACTAAAGCCGTAAAGCCACCACATCACAAGCGGCAGTCTCGCATCGCTGCTTATCCCCGAAATTATCACAGAGGACAAATAAATTCTAAACAAAAGCCATTTAAGATATTATCTATACTAATTATTAATAAATTCATATTACCTTCACAATTTCCGCGAAAAAATCTAAGTCGTTAGGTACCATGTAAAAAAAACGGTTATATAATTCACTAAGCGCATATGCGCTAGACGAAAAAAAAGTAGAATGCACCGGTATCTTTTTAATTTTTATTTTTAGAGGGGTACTGGTAACGAGTGCAGGAGCCAGAGTGAATACATCATTTTGACTTCTTTATACCTTATAGATAAAGAGGCGCAGAGGGCAGAGGTCAGTGCAATCATAGACAGATACCGTGAGGCCAGTGAGACAAATATTCAATATATCTAATTACTTGTGATTTTCTACGACTTTGCTCCATAACTTTGTGTTTAACAATATATTTAGCTATTCTATTCATTTATTCTATCACAGAATTCCTTTTTTGTCTTTATTGTACATTCTTGTAATAATTAGAACTTAAGAACAATCTAAATTCAATTAATTTATTTTTTCGTTATATTTGTTATAATCTTAGAATTATAACTTCTCTCCTGCTATTGTTACGTAAGATATATAGGTACAGACGCTTTTGGTAAATTTTATAAATAAAAACCTATTAGACCATAAATAGGCATTATTTCTCCGACCAAAGATTTAAAGATAGCTAATTTAAATGATCAATTATACTGCAAATTGACCAGATAATTATTAAAGTTTTCAGTACCAGATTAGGTGTGAATGTATTAATATTTGCTTTCTCATAGAGTTACACGAATGGATAGAATAAGAATTAAGTATCTAAGAGGAAGTCTGAAAGTGGCACCGGTAACTGAAAAGTTGTGTAGAAATAGGTTTTCATGGTATTATGGTATAGGCACGTGTTGAAAGAAATATGGAAAATGTCGTGAGGAGAGTTTTGAGTATGAATGTCGATGGCTATAAGCGTAGGATAAGACCAAAGAAACGATGGATGGAATGTATGAAATTGTGAATGATGATATGGTTAGAAAGGGGATGACTACCGAAATGACGACAGACGACAAGAAGAAGACATGTTGCTCCGACCACAAATAAATTGTTTGTACACCTATTAGTGTCTACTACTATTTCTGTGATGTGAAGAGGAGTAAGGAAATGCACGTGGCTGATGAAAGAGAGAGATGAAGAGAGAGAGAGAAAAGATGATGATGCGGTGAGATGACGTTTTGTGAGTGTTGATGGATAGACGGAGAGGAAGGCATAAGAAAAGATGTATGAATTGTGTGAGGAATTACTTATATGGAAGAGAAGGGAGTGAATGATAACAACGGCCGACAAGAGAGAATAGAAAAAGAAAACGTGTTGCGCCGACCACAAGTAACATGGGACAAGAGCAGGAGAAAGATGATAATGGCTTCATTTTTTAATTCTTTTAACTATTTTGGTCCAGAAATATTATCAAAAAAAAAAAAATGTTTATTATTTTAACAAGTAACCCTTTAAAACTAGTGATTGGAGCCTCCTTTTAAAAAGATAAGTCTGTGTTAAGAAACTCCGCTCTTCCATAACTCAACCTTTTAACCGCTTACGTCGGATTAATCCGACAAATATTTTCGTGTCCATTTCGCCAGGGTCGTATATTTACGACAAAATACCACAGCTCGTTTAATCTGCTTTCTTATTTAGGTGATTACTCTGCATTCTATCAGGTATTCTTTCCGTTTTTTTTTTCTTTTTTTTTTCGGGCGCTGTGTGTGGGCACGACGTCTGATATGAAGTCGGGCGGTTAAAAGGTTAATAAGTATCATTTAGCTACTTTTTTATGCAAAACTAAAGGGAATAAAATACAAAAAAAGAGAGAGAATTAAAGCTAAACTGTAAAATGCAGCACGCACGCAGGCATGCGAGTGTGTGAGTGAGAGTAAGTTTTAGTACTATTAGTTATCTGTGGTGAGTGTGAGTGTGTGTGTGAATGCAAATGCGAGGGTGTGTGAATATGAACACGAATTAATCAGAGTGTATGCTTTATGCATAAGGTTACAATGGTGCAGAAATTAGGCAGGTGTAGGATTATATTTAATCTTAGCAGCACCTCCGTGTCATCATAGGTTAGTGGTTTTATCCATTAGCTACAATTTTTAGGATTCCGTACCTCAAAAGGAAAAACGGTATCCTTATAAGATCACTGCGTTATTGATTTTAAGGTTATAGAGGTCGTTGGTGTAAAGCAGGCAATGTAGGGCCCAGCACACTTCCCTGAGGGACCCGAATGTGATATTTGCACCATAACTTCATTACTAACATGTTTTTCTTGTTTGTGAGGTAGTCTTTAAACATTTTGAGCGGAATTCCTCTCACACCTGACTCTTCCAATTTGTTTATTTTAAGTGCATCCTGTTCACAATTATAATTATATTTTAAATATTTTACAGATGTTCTATGTCACGAAGTCCATTTGGCTATGAATGTTGTCAAGCGTGCACATTCACATTGTTTTTGTGTGCGTAACCTCGAGAGCGCTCAGTCGTGTAACACATACAAGCGCGCTTGTCGGGATACGTCACTACTACAATCAAAGCCGAACGGACTTCGTGAAATAGAATATCTGTACCAGTGGCGGTCCGAGAGGGGGGGTCGTGGGGGTCATGACCCCCCCCCAATCATTCAAGCTGTCGAGACTGAATGATTTATTTGCCTTACTACTTGACTTGAGCCACGAAAACCCCGATGGGCATAATATACAAAAACATTAAGAACATAGGCAGACATGGGGACTGCCGACAGAAGTAAAAACTGTAAAACTATGAAATTACAGTGGGTTTTTTAACACGCCTAAAAAGTTTTTAATTTAAAAAGCCTGTTATAAAACATAGAATCTAGGATGCAAGAGCGAGCGAAGCAAACTCGGGATTTGGGCACTCCGGTTGTACGTAAGGTTCGAAAGGCTTAGGTTAAGGCCAGATTCCTAAACTGCTGTAAAACGAGTTTTAAATTTTCGTCATAATTCGCTAAAGTAAGTTCTCTTTCTGTATGATGGTTAAAAGAAATGAGAGACTATTCAAGGTGTAAAATTAAATAAAATTTTCTGGCTCGCTTCGCTCGCTCTTGCAATCTACATTATGTTGATTCTTGAGCTTTTCTTCGTAAATCGACAAAGCAAGTAATTTATAGGCATTTGTGAATGATCGAAGAAAATCTAACCTATCCGAGAGTGTGCATAATTTTCGAGCTCACTTCGCTCGCTCTTGGATTCTACATTTTATTAATTATTGCTTCGGCTTGCCTGCATAAGTCGACAGTGTAACTTCTATTTCAGCTTATAAATATAAAACAAAACCTAACCAAACCGAGGCGGGTTATTAAAATTTTCGAGCTCGCTTCGCTCTCTCTCCCCAACCTACCTGATCTGCCGTTTTAATATATACGACCAATTTGGCAGCATTATAAAGTAACACCCCCCCCCCCCTCCCCCATGTAAAAGCTGCGTCCCTACTCCCTTGCATAATTAATATGGAGCTGGAGATAAACAGGAACCTTAAAATATTTTCATGCCTTTAGCCCCCAAAGTGTTAGGCAGGGGTATGTACTTACACCCACAGTTATTTATATGTACAGAGGCAGACTTAATGAAATAGGCATTTTCTACATTTCGTCAGTTATTAAGTGCCATGTCATAGGGGGTGAGCCTGCTGCCGCCAACCGGGCATAAATCCAGACTTCAGGCTGCTTCTGAGAAATTTCTGATGGAAAAACCCAATAACACTTTACCCGACCTAGGAATCGAACCGACCTAGGACCTCATGCTCAGCAGTAACGCTTGCGACCACTAGACCAACGTGGATATGTACCCCTCTTAAAATATTCCTCGGCACCCATCGTGACCCCCCCCCCCCCAATCTTGGGCTGCGACCGCGCCTGATCTGTACAACATTTTAAGAGTAACAGTAGAGTTACAAGCCCATACTTCGCCATACGAAACTACCTTTTGGAAGGGGCACTTGTAGAATCAATTCTATTTTCAGTCTATTTTATTGTAAATTTTGATGTACAAAAGTGCCTTTCATGTGCCAATTTGAAACAAATGCTTTGACTTTGATGATGCTTACATGACGGAAATATTTTAGTTGTAATTTTTACCACTTTCCCAACCTTGAATAGGATAATATTTAACAGGATAATAATATTTTACCTACACAATAAATTCTGAATAAAGATGAAATTGCTGATGTAATCAGTATGTTTGGTACAATACATAACACACTAATATTATAAAGGCGCAAGTTTGTGAGTGTGTGTGTTTACATGTTTGTTACTTCTTCACGCTCAAACGGTAGGACCAATTTTGATAAAAATTTGTACGGAGGTAGCTGACACCCTAGATTAATATATAGGCTAATTTTTAATCCCATTTTCCCACGGGATCGACACTTATTCGGGTGAAACCGCAGGGCGCAGCTAATCACACTAATATTATAAAATTACATTACGCCTATATTCCCCGAAGGGTTAGGCAGAGGTGTACCTACTGTACACCAACATTTAACCAGTCATGTTTAAGTTCCATGTAAAAGGGGGCGAGCCCAATGCTATCAACCAGGCATAAATCCAGACACGGAGCTGCTACTTGCTACTGAGAAATTCCAGATGGAAAACCCAAAACCACTTTGCCTGACCCGGGAATCAATCTCAGGACCTTATGCACAGCAGTAGCACTTGCGACCGCTAGACCAAAAAGGCAGGTTAATAATAATATTTTACCAACAAAATAAATTAAATATTTCATAATACTTCCTGCTAGATGCGGAAAGCACAAGAAGGAAGTCGAAGTGGAGGTGCTTGGAGGAGGCTTATGTCCAGCAGTGGATGTCTTTCGGCTGACATGATGGTGATGACGACAATAAATTCTGAACAAAGATGGACCGATTGATGTAATCAGTATGTCTGGTACAATACATATTAATATTATATGAACAAACCAACATGCAAACAACCTGTTACAATTTTATAGATATCACAATAAAATTATTAATAACAATAAGTACAGTATGATTTTATTTACTACATGACCAATATGTTATACATGTACTTGTGTGTTAATTGTTCATTAATATAATTATATATAAGTAGGTACTGGACTACAGTCAATACCTGGTATTTACTTTAAACGACTTCTAATATTGATGTTATCCGTTTACAAATAAGTTAGAGGAGACTTTTGGACCTTGAATGGTTCAGAAATGAATTATTGATTTATTCATATGAAGCTATGTTTTTTTCGTTCTTACTTAAGATATCCCTATGACAATCATGAATGAGGGGCTTGCTTGTGACCAAGTAATAACAGCTGCACGGATTGATTGATCAGGTTAAGCTACACTTGCCATGGTTGGTCTGTAGATGGGTGACCATCCTTACATATCAAGACCCTTCCGTTCCTCGAAAAGGATGTTAAGCCGTTGGTCCCAGCTTTCAATACTTAGTCTATGTCTGTCATTACGGGTCGTCAGAAGCCCGAAATCTTAACAACCAGTCTTACTTAGTGGAAATACTTGATTACAGAAAGTGATATTATATGATGTTATTTTTTTTTATCTGTTTTCTTAAACATTGTTATGGTTGTTGTGTTATCTGTTTGGAGAGTGTATAGATTGGTACAGAGGAACCAGTTTTGAGAAATGCCATCAGGCCGACAGCACGCCGACAGTGTACAGTCGGTATTAGATTTCTCGAAAATTAAAAAAATATATAAGTAATGTAGGTAGTTGGATCTTTAAATAAAGTTAAACTGATTTTTTTGTGCAACTCTCGAGTTTATCTTAGGTCACGTTTATAATTAGAAGATTATTAAAAAAGCTGTCTAAAGACAGAACAAAGTACCTATATATGATGTAACTTATAATATAACTTAGATGATATAATTTGGTAGGCACAAATAAATTAGAATACCGGCGAAGCAAAGTAGGTAAGTAACACATTTTTAAGGCACAAAACCCTTACTATTACTAACCATATAATAATGCATCCTCCTTTGAGTCAGTAGTAACTATTAGAGAATATTACACTACAAAGCCGAAAGCATTATTTCCTTACCGAATGAATTTGAATTGATTGCGTATTAAAAAGTTACAAATGCTTTCTAAACTTTCTTAGTACGTAAAGGTACATTTTAAGAAGGATTTTGTACTTATAATAATACTGGATTTATTATAATATTTGATTTTACATACCAATAAGATTTATTTTCAACGCCGGGATTTTGTTTATTTCACTACTTTACAAGTTCACAATATTCATTCAATAAATAAAGTTTGACCAATCACGTAGAGATGTCCATCCATATGTGGATTTGTATCGATGATGGATGAAATTAACATTTCGTTCGTGTTCGACAATATATTAGGTACTTCAATAGTTCAATCAACTACCTACGATCTCGCGTCACGTTGATGATTTTTTCTCATGTTCATTTTATGCTTTTTGTTGTCATAATCGGCGATGACGCTGACGGGCGAATGAAACGATGGATGGCAGTGGCACATGACATGTATACCTACTTGCCTAATTAAAGGCTACACGCTAGGGCAGGCAGAGGTGTAACTGTCGGTACCGCCGCATCAGCGGCAGCGGTATCAATGATACGGGGTCCTCCGGTTACAGGGCCCTCCAGGGGGGTAAAATACTATCGAAAACCTTAAATTATTTTTGATAAGAATCCTGTAATGACTAGATACATAATGAAAATATTTAAAAATTACTTATTTAGTTTATATTTTACAAAGGCTCTTGCATTCTAACTCTAAATAAATCCACACAGAAAATCTAATTTTCCCGAGTCGCTATGCTCCAATTATCGAGCATACTTCGCTCGCTCCGGCTTTCTCTTAGTAAAATGCACAGAAATAAAAAGTTATTATATAAAGTATTATACAACGCTCCATAGAATTTTTTTGTGTAGGAGTCGTGTATCTTGTAAAGTGGCGAGACCACCCGCAGCGCGTAAAAAAAAGTGTTCGGGAACATTCTTGAGCGCGTCATGGAAAAACCCGGGCGTGTGAGTGGATAATAACTTTTTAGACCTTTCTGCTGTATGCGTATGAAGATTCACTAAAATCGGTTCATTCATTTGGAAAAACAAGGGCTTGAAAGTTTGTATGAAATGCCATACGTCGTAAACGCTCATAAGTTGGTCTAATTAAATATTTAGATTCATTGTTACTGGTGAAAAATAAAATTGCGAGTGATTTCGATATTATTTAAGAAAACGGATGTCTACAACTCTACCATCTATTAATGTCATTTTTGACGAATAATAGCAACACGGTTCCACAGACTGTTAATATTTTAGAAGCAGAATCAAGTATCAGCAGATTACTATATTCTAATGTCGAGATTACTATACTCTTGATAACCAACGGAGTGGCAGTGGGCCCAGACGCCCCGATACTTCTGGGCCAACTGCCACTGCTTTAGTATCGGCCTCAACTTATTAACATAAAGACAAGACTTAAGACTACACTTAGTTTAGTATACTTTTTTGCTTGTGCAATTTACTTCGTTACCTCTGCTCTCAAAACACTTTGATAGCAACAAGCAATAAAGGAAAACGTCATTGTAGAAGGTGGCATCTTGTTCCCTCGCATCTGTGCTCGTGTCCTAGAACACATCTACCCTCCACTTTTATCTATTTATAAGCTTCTTGACTAGAACCAAATATTCGACGACAAGGATGTCACACTCACAGACACACCTAAGCACTAATCAGCACTAATAGGCTGCATGCATGCCTGTGCGGCCGAGCGTTTCGCAAGCTGGTCCCAAGGCACGAACACATTATTGTAGGCTCTGTCTAGTTTGGTACCACTTTTTAATTTACTGCTCTATAAACGATGTAATGATCTGCTGATCAATTATATCTCGACAAGATACAATCTCGCTAAAAATAATGAAAAAAAATACTTCTGATAATGATAATGGATACCAAACCAAAAATCGACTAAACATTAAACCATAGACTGAAAATGGCAGTAGTTTGGTTCCTTGCACTCTCTTGCTTGCTTGACTTTACTGACCCCACTGACCTGTATACAAGTGTTTAATAGAGGTCAGTGACTGATCCTGACCACACGCCACAGAGTACTTTTTACCACACGCTGACCACCCTATCTCAATACTCAATTTAAAATTTTACCTCTAAGCTCAATGCTGACCATAGATAAAATACAATGCCGAACACAGGGCCAAAGAGTAAAGTAACTATAGAGGGACACAGGGCACAGCCCTCCCGTATTATTATACTCTTTGGCACAGCCAGCAGTACAGCACACATAAACACACACAGACGTTTTTTTTTTAGTTTTAGCAATATGGCGTTAATAGCGCGTTTGTGTAAGCTCTGATTATGAGCTATCTACAGTGGTTTTGCAATATTAATTAGAGAACTTTATAAATTAGATTATCTTTTCTTGTGCAGAAACAAAACATGAGTCCTTAGAACAACGTTTCTCAAATAAGAATGAAGTGGTGATGGAATCCTTTGAAGACTCTAATTGTCATTCCATGAGCGATAGTTTTTCTTTGTACGAACGCTATTTGAGAAGTTTTAATGTTGTTGATCCTTTGATAGAAGAAAGTGTAAAACGTGAACCGAACGAGGGTATATCTTCGAACCGCTGTGATTCTGAGAGTTCGCTTAGCAGAGGTAACATAGAGTTATCTATCGTAACATCAAATAATGATAAAAATAAACATTGCGAAACAGCTGAAACTGAGAGCAATTTATTAAATCAAATTGTTCGTGGTCATATGACTGACAAAGGATCTAGTTTAGATACAGATTTGTGTGTGAAAATCAATTCTCCTTGTTCACCACTTGCGGCATCGTTACTTGAAAATTCTTTCGCTACGATCGACCACAGTCTTATAAACGAGAAATCTAACCAAACCGACCTTCAGACTTCCGAGGATTCAAGAACTGAAATAGTTAAACATCCCATGTTCATAACCCCTACTATGGAAAACAGTAATAATGCAGTAGACAGCGTGCCTATGTTTAGAGATGTGGGGCCTTCAGAAAACGTATTCAAGTTACCCATAAGTGAACTATCTTTTAATGGTACAATTAAGCATGTTCAAAAGTTGAAACCTATCGTAGACCCTCTCTCGGCAATGAGTTGTAGCACCAGTTTAGCTAATTTAGAACATAAATGTGAAGATGAAAGTTGTGGGATGTATACAAGTAGCGATGATAATGTGGAGTCAATTATTGAGAGTAACGACGGTGAGCAAAGAGTTAGTGATGCATCAGACAATGTTAGTGATAGATTAGATAAGACCTCTGAGAGTACCGGAGACTCTCACTATGAGGAGAGTAAGAAGGACTGTCCAAATATAAATGATGATGGGAGCACAGCAAAGTGGAATTCGGAGCAAAGTTACTCATCTCTCGAGGCATCTTTTGACAGTGGAGTGAGATCTCCAGATATGTTCTCTGAAAATGATGATGATGATGACCCGCCTCCGGAGCCAGAACCTTTTTGGAGTTTCCTCAAAGATTTTGAAATTCACGAGAAAAGAAAAGTTAGGAAGATTGAGGTAAGCATAAAGTGCAGAATGGTAACCTTATTTTTTACCTCTCCATTGTGGTTTACATAATAACCTGCAAACCTGCTTTGTCTTATTTTGTTTGCTCAACATAAAATATTATTTGATGACTACAATAGAATCATGAATATTGTCAGTAAGAATAAGTTACCATGTGATCTGAACTGTCTAGTTTGGGGCTCACTGGCAAATAAAATATTGTAACCTAGCTGTTGGTAGTACTTTAAGCTACTTATGTCATCTCACCTAGCTATTAACCTGTGAACCTGCATAATATCGAACCTTTTCAGGAAGAACATTGTAAGCGACAATTTGCACTTTTTACAGGAGGTTTTTTTTTCCTAATAATATTAATAGGCACTATTCTATTAGATCAATCCATACTTAATATTATAAATTCGAAAGTAACTCTGTCTGTCTGTCTCTGTCCTTTTCACGCCTAAATCACTGAACGGATTTCGATAAAATTTGGCAGAGAGATAGATTGCATCCTGGGGAAGGACATAGGATAGTTTTTATCGTAATACCTCGCGGCCGAGGACGCGGGCGGAAGCTAGTAGTTGTATAAATAACAAGTCATGAAAATTTTAGAAAGATATCATAAATACTTTTTAATTAGGAAAGAAAAAACCCTTTCCTGTATTTTTACAGGAAAGGGTTTTTTCTGGGGCAAATTGTTATTCCTGAAAAGGCTCGATATATTGCCTGTACAATAAATATTTCTATTTCTATCTTTTATGCACCTTTTGTTAGTTATCTCTGTAGGTATGCAGTTCTTATCAGTTGCATGTTTCATGGTTGAATAAACACTAATGTTTCTTGTTAGTGAGGTTTATGGCATTGCTTTATGTGGTTAGCACACAAATATACACATACATATTCAATGACCTCATTTTGTCTCATTTGACTATTTTTGTATCAATAAGTAGTCCTTATTCTTATTTGGCATATTAAAAACAAGCACTTACACAACTACTAATTAACTAATTCGTTATTTAATAGTCAACATATATTCTGAATATTAAGCATCTCGAAAAGTGCTATTTAAAGTAAGTTTACTGCAATCTCAGTCTTCTGCTGGCCATGAGCTAATTCTAATTCGTAAACAAGGCTGCTTACTCAATATGTAAAATATTTACGACAAAAATGTAAACAAAGATATTTAGCATCAGCATCTCTCTCTTACAGGGAAACAAATTAATATAAACAACTTTACTTTTGGAATTCCTTTATAACAAAACAACAACAACCTACAAAAGTAACATTAAGTCTCCTGGGGGGCCTAAAAAGGCCACTTTGTCAGAATCATAAAACAATTCATATTATGCAATTCATATGTTTGACAGTTTCACACCTATATGTACCTATATCCCTGAATGGTTAGGCAGAGGTGTACCTATAGCAGTTTACGAATCTCCATACAAAACTGTCATACAAATGAATTGCGTGATATGAATTGTATTATGATTCTGCCAAAGTGGCCTTTTTGGGCTCCCTGATCATAATAATATTTATTTATTTGTTTAATACTAGCTTCCGCCCGCGGCTTCGCCCGCGAGGTATGTCGATAAAAAATATCCTATGTCCTTTCCCGGGATGCAATCTATCTCTCTGCCAAATTTTATCGAAATCCGTTCAGTGGTTTAGTTTTCAATAAAATGTAGCAATTTCATCTTTCAAACCAGTTTATTTATTGCAAACATGTTGTACAGAGGTTGGACTAAGATAATGCAATATAAGTAAAACAAAATAAATAAATTACATTACGGTCATGGGACATTTTTACAAAACATGGTTAAAATCAAAGAATAATTATTCTCTTTCTGTTATTTCTTTTTTCAAATCTGACCTTTATTTATTCAACTTAATATTCCAACAGGAAACTCTTCAAGGAGTCTTGCCGCCACCTTCAGTAACTATGCTAAAGACTGATGTGACAGAAATGCTCAAGAAGTACTATTCTTATTTACCTATGTTTGATGAAGAAGCAAAAGTAATTGTGCCTGAAATAAACTCTATAACACCTACGAAACGAGTCTCATTCGTAGAAATCCCTGAAATTTCGAAAACCCTGGATACTGAGGAAAGTACTAGTAAAAGTTGGAATGGGGAGAAATCTAAGACTTCTACATCTAATGAGCCTTCTGAGTTAGATACTAGTGTTAATGATAAAAGTATACATTTGAAAATGTGTACTGAAATTGAGGCAGCTGTGACGGTGTGGCCGGATGTGCTGAAATGCAGATACCATGATGTGTAGTAAGTATTCTTTTATAAACTTGTTGTGTTGCTTGATTCTGACCTTGTACTTTTTTGTTGTTGTTGTCAAAATATTCCTCAAAAATTATTTCCTCATGGATTCAAACAATGTTTGAGGAAGTAGACATGGGTATCATGATAAAGTTTTCTAAAATTCACTTTCAAATAGCCAAATTTTATTGTATGGGCCACAGGCTATTTTAAGCAAACACAGGCAGGCTAGATTAAGAGTTATAAAACATCCCCAATTAATGATGCAAAGACGGCATCAAACATTTTCAAGCAATTTCGCGGTCTCTTTCGTAATAATATGCAGACATGGCTGAGCAACTTCATTTCATACTATTTGTAGATATTCTAATTTCATTTATACTTATCTTTTTTCAGCTACAATGTGACAAAGCATTCAGAGAAGCTAGAATTACTTGCGTTACGCTATGGAGAGAGATACGTTGGAGCCCAGACTGATACAAGTGTAAACATTTACTCTGGAGGCCTGCAGTCTCCAAACAGCGCTAGCAAGAGGAAAGCAATGAGGCTCAAGTATGTATATCATAGACGACATTTCTCTTCTTCTTCGTTGTTCCCTCAGTGCTAAGGATCGCGTCTCCCAATTCAAGAAGGTCAGCAGTGTGGACCACTTGGTAGATGCTGCACCCAACAGCCTTCTTGATCGCGTCTGACCATCTTGCCGGTGATCTGCCTTGAGCGCCTTCCACCCGACCCAGTATCATAAGCTCTTCCAAACTATGCTTAGGTGAACAGACATCTACATTATTATTTAACAGCGTCAATTCGTCACGCTCATATATATCGAAGGGGTAGCCTAGGTGTGCATAGTACACACGTCAACATATCAAGCTATATGTTTCCAGTTTTAGCTGACCTCGCATTGTATACGCTTTTCGTACAAAGAAAATTCAGCTTATACTGGAAATGTATAGCTTAATATGTCGTCATGGGTACATTACATTTACCCAGGAAAGTTATAACTAAGTCCCATGCAACTTGCACGTTACAGTCAACAAATTTTGCTTTCTTTATAAACTAGTCAGCATTAGCCTAATGCCCTCATTAACTAATTAATCATTGAAACATTGCTTGCATAGGAAGCAGAAAAAAAAAATTATTTTGTGTTTGTAATTAAGGAAGTTATTGTTTCGTAAACTGTGTTACACGTGCCTCATTCATTATTATTGTAGGTAACTAAACTACAATTGCGTGCAAAAAATCCACCCAACCCATGCTCTTCGATTTAAAACAATATAATTCAACAAGTTTTGCTAAAAATAACCGAATATACACACATCAAAAGTGTCTAGGGATCAAGCATTTTTATGCGGATTTCTTGAGATTGAGATGTGGCTTTGTAATAAATTTATGATTTTATAAATTTATATGGATCCATTTTGGTGCATTTCATAATTTGAATCAGGAACTGTGAATCAAATTCGAGTAAAAGATGAAAATCAGCTGTCAATATTTTCCCTATAAAAACATACAACGCATTGAAGACATTATTAGTGCTACTGTTTCCCTACTACTGATTAAAACCAACGTTATTATGGAGCGGCGACGTCATTTAAGAGCCATTTCACAAAAGTTTGGCGCTCGAGTTTAGGTAAAAGACGGCAGCATTGTGTATGTGTGCGTAGCTATCCACACATACACAATGCAAACAGTGTAGCGCGAGTGTCGAGACGGACTAAACAATCTTGAGCCGTCATGATTGTAATGCACCTTTGTTAGAGACTTATGAAAAAAAGTGATTTTATTTATTCAGTCTACTAACTTGCTAGACCAATAAAAAAACACAAATATATGTTATGTATAAGTGTATAATAAAATTGAACAGGTAAACAATCAGACATTATATATTAATATATTTATAACATAATAATTATTTTTGTAAGAGCGTTTGCCCCAACAATCATCCGCTTCGACCGCTATCATTGGTCCAAATTGCTAACATCGCCACGAGATACTGCCGCTTTAATTTCCTGTTTGGCATCATTTAACATTGTCATTTCAGCAGTTTTCCACATGTCGAAAATAGCATCATGTGTTTGACTGTATAATCGAAATGGCATTGTTGGTAAATCCATCGATGCACTGATCTCATTTAAGTTTGAGAGACCAATTCCCGTAATGACTGCACCTGATACCGCTCCTGCATTAATGTCGAGTCTTGATCGTTCAGTTGTTTCAGTCTCCGTAGTTTATAGAACAAAGCTAGATCCACACATCATACACTTCAAGTCAAATTTAGACATGGGACCCAACTGTTTCTCTTTTTCTATTTTCAAATAGTTCAATTGCAGCCGAACTTCTCTCTGTGTTCACTTATATTTATTAATTGATTCCAAAAGTATTGAAAATCAATTATACGCCAGCCATCAACAATGTGATCGTTCTAAAAACAAAAGGAACATTAAAACATCTAATTGAAATTTAAAGAAATATAAAAGTAAGTACTAAAAATATTTACGATCGAGTCTGAATAAAAATAAATAAATACAATTTCTATTGTCGAATCTGATTTTTCACTTGTACCCGGCACGTCGTCTCTTCTAAAGGTACTATCCTCCTCTACTCACACGACTTCTCATTCTAAAATGAAAACAAAATAGCTGTCAAGTTTCGATATCTACAATTACTTAATTATTTTTTTTCTTCAATAATAATTAAATGATTATTAAAATAATCAATATTGTTTTTAGAATTATTAAAATTGTAATTACGGTTCTATAGGCCATTTCGATAATGTGATCGATTACTGTGTATATGAGTTGCAAATAAAAATAAAATATCTACCTCGCTTCTGTTGCTTTCTCTAAGGCTGCAGAATTTTTATTTTTCCTTTTTTTGACACAATGGTATACACATTCTTTACGCCCCATTGCTAAAACTAATAACACAAAAATATATTATAATTATTCTACAAAGTAACTACTAAAGTAACACTTTAATTGATAATAAACAAAACACTTACCTACTTTATGAAAAAAAATGCGAAGAGGATCAAAATGTTGTACTCGTAGTATAATAATGCGTTCATGATAAGTGCGCTCGAAAATCGGGACGCGGGAAAAATTGGCATAGATCCTTCGTCGATGGGCGCTCGCGCCGTACTAATCGGTGCCCGCCGATGCATTGTAATTTATTCTAAATAGAGTGATGTCAATAATGATATTATGTCTAATTAAATGAAGGGATTTTAATAAAATTTTAGAATTAGTTTTTTTAAAGAACATACTTTATTTTGACATGATTTTTTTAATGTAATTACGCCTTATTCAAATCAAAAAACCTAGCCAAAATAGCGATATGAAACGTAAAAATTGCCCTTACACTTTATTTTTTTACTAATTAGTGTTATTAGTAATCGATATTCTATTACATTATGTGTCAACAAAATTATATGTCTGATGCTTTCTGTATTTTTTTTTGTCAAATATATAAATATTAATGATAGATATAGGAATCTGAAATTGACTCTGCGATGATTTTTCAGTAAACTAGTTGTGGGAGATTAATCACCACAAAGTAAACAAATAAGTTTTTGTAAATGTGTTACATGAAGTATCAATACGAAAGATTGGTCTTTTTTTTACATGTGTTCAACAATGTTAGAGTATTACCTAAGATGGTAAATTAGGCGACTAAAATCTTGGAAATTCGCGCGAAAACGTGAAATGGCTCTTAAGCAGGGAAGAAATGCTCAGAGCCGTGGGAATGATAGAAGCTGGTTCCCGGCAACGTACTGTGGCTTTAGCTCTGAATACAAGTCAGAGTGTTATCAGTCGACTTTGGACACGTTACCGAAGCACTGGTACCGTGGCTGAGCGCCATGGAGGACGGTATCGCTGCACCACACGGAGACAAGACCGATACATTCAAATCTTAACTCGAAGAGCTCCAACAATAACCGCCATGATGTTAGCCGTGAGGCTTCATCACTCTTCAGGGAACTTAATTAGCGACCAAACAGTCAGAAACCGCTTGCATGAAGTGAACCTTCATTCCCGAAGACCGCTACGGGTACCACCTATAGCAATGCACAATCGTAGGATTCGATATCAATGGGCTCTTGAACACAGAAATTGGGCAGAAGAACAATGGCGTTTCGTGTGCTTTTCTGATGAGTCTCGTTTTGGTATGAGACCGGATACAAGACGTATACGACACTGGAGAACCCCTGGACGCCAACAGCGATTAAAATCCTGCCAGGAAGTCCATCCTTATAGTGGTGGAACCATCATGGTATGGGCGGGTATTTGGATCGGCGGAAGAACTGAGTTGATTTGGATCAGAGGCAACCTCAACGCTCAAATTTATGCTGAGACGATTGTATCAGACGTCATCGTTCCTCTACAAGTGCAAATCGGTCCCTTATTTCAGTTAATGCATGATAATGCACGACCGCACACCGCAAGAGTTGTAAGACAGACTCTCGCCGCAGCTAACATCAATGTCCTGCCCTGGCCTGCTCAGTCGCCAGACTTGAACCCGATTGAGCATGCATGGGATATGCTACAGAGAAGAGCTCTGCCGAATATGGAGGGTCGCAAGAAGACCTTTTTTTGTTGTTGCAACGAACATGGGCGGCCATTCCACAGCGTGATTTGGATGAACTCATTTTGAGTATGCCAAACCGATGTTCTTGTGTTGTTAGTGTTCGCGGTAGAAACACGGATTATTAATTGTTTAAGTTACCCAATAAAATTTTAAAGAAAACTGTTATTTCAGTCTTTTTTTCGAACTTTTGTGTTAGTGGTTCAAATGTCAAAAATCCCTTTATTAGGAAAATGGCAAATTTCTTTATTAATGCAAAGGTGACTTGGTTTATCGTTACTGTGACAAACGAAAACACTTTATTTGATGAATCCTTAAAGAAAATTTTAATTAATATCAATCAGGAGAAAAGTTATTGCAAAAATATATGTTGATCCCTAGACACTTTTGATGTGTGTATTATATATTAAAACCTTCCTGAAAGTATGTAGATTACTAAAAGAATTATCAAAACTGATTCATTAGTTTTTGAGAATATCGCGAACTTACAAATATGGGTGTTGAATAAAGAACCTTTTTTTTTTGAAGTACGTTAACAAAATCAAGTTCAATTTTGATTACAAACAGAAATAAACAAAATTTTGTGTTTGTCAATTTCATTGACAAAAAAAGTCACACGCTTTTTCCCAGCAAAAGTCAAGAATCTGAAGAATCTAGTAGATCTTGTAAAGAATATTGCTTTTATCAAAATATAATGTATGTTAAAATAAACAAAATATTATATTCTTTACGATTTTTGAGATATTGTGTCTCAAATGGAGAGCATGGTGGGCCATTTTTTTTATAGGTAGGCTGAGTTGATTGATTGATTGATCTTGAATTTGAATCAGTGACCTGCTAACCCAACCAACCTTTTTCTTCTTTGTAAGAGGGGTCCGGTAATGCAGAGCACTGACTACTATCCCACTTACACTAGGCGTGAAATTCGATTTATTTTCGTTGGATCCCACTTTTAAATCCCAATTAAATATTTTTGGCGTTGGATCCCACAAAACATTATTTTGTATTTCCGTTGGATCCCAACGCCCCGCAATCTCTTAAGTTTAGTCTGTTGTTTTAGAAAGAGGATTTTTTTTTACAGGATGTCTCAAGCCAAGTCGCCTGGCCGTCGTTTATCGCACTTAGCTCGTCGGCGGCAAGCCTTCGCCAGCGCAGCAACTATCAACGAGAAGGCGCAAGCTTCCACTGCCAAAATGGTGCTCATTGATAAGAAGTAAGTACGCAATTTAACGTTACATAATCACACCTGTATCTATAAAAATGACATAATAATAGCTTCCTGACGCTGACCGGTTTCGGTCACGGTGGCCAATCTCAACGGAGATTAGCCAGGTACGCAGAAGATATTATAGTGCAAAAGTGTGTGCGTAAACACAGATGCTATCTCTGTTCCTTTACTCTCATAGTCCGATGGGCGGCAATCTGACATGACCGGGGAGAGATCAGGCGCAGGACCAACGGCTTTAGTTTGCCAAATTTCATCCAAATCCGTTAAGTAGTTTTTGCGTAAAAAAGTAACAAACATCTATCCATCTATCCATCCTCGCAAACTTTCGCGTTTATAATATTAGTAGGATAGGATTTCATTAAATATTTGTTAAAACTCTGATCTAGAAGCACCTTATCTTCTTCACTACAATGTAGGACGTATTTTTAGTATTTCTTTCTCTATGGTAATTGTCTATCTCAGTACTGATATCGAAATCTTTTCAAGTTTCTTCCCGCACAGGAAGCTCGTCAATTCATCAGAGAGAAAGAGTCCCCGAACACGACGCACTCCGGGCAAAAGAACACCGATACGCAAGACTCCAGGCAAGAAGACCCCAGCAAAAACTCCCAAGACCCGAAGTGGCGGTTCTAGCAAGAAAAAAGCTATGAGAAGATTGCTCATGGATTCCGACCATCTAACCAGATCCCAACCTGCTCGGGAGACTCTAAAAAGAGCCTTATTTAGCCCCGAAACCCGAAGACCTATGCCTCAAGCTCCTTCCACATCAGTACCAGCTCAGGCAATGAAATCCAAACGAGCATTATTCGGGTCACCGGTCCGAACTGCCGAGACAAAAAGCATGGATGGCACACAAAGTGATCATTTCTTGAAGAGAAAGCGCGATCCATTTGATGATGAATCCGATAATGGAAGGAGTAAGATTGCAAAGAGTTTGTCGTTCGGAGGTGATAGCATTGGGAATTCACATTCACAACTTACATTCGCACGCCGGGCATCTGAGGCATTTGGCACGAGGACCTCTAGTGAATTGAATGAGACTCACAAGAAGGTTAGTGATTTTGTATGTCGTTTCCGTTAAATACTCTTGTATACACTAAAGAGGGGTTGGCACAGGTATATCGCTATCCCACATTTCGCCAGTGACTTCACGTATTATGGAACGAGGGTTTTGCCATCAACCAGAAACATAATCCAGACTTCACTGCTACTGAGAAATTCCTAATAGAAAAATAAAAAGTCTAAACATATTGTTTCTACAGTAAAAGTTTATCTTCTTTATAGAAACTGTTGTGGGCAGTATCAGAGGCTCTGCGTGTGCACGGCTGGCGCATGTCATCGCCCGGGTTCCGTGAGAAGGCGTCGTCACTAGCTCGACTCACGCGCCGCTTGTTATCGTTACCGCCACACGCTGCTAAACTGGCCGCGCCTAAACTATCTACTTCTGAAACTATGCTTAAGTGAGTATACGACTATTTCCTTAAATTTTATGAAAACTATCACGCTTGTGTTCCCAAGACGGAAAGGCAGATAAGTATAGTACACCCACCTTTCACCAATTCTGTAATATGATGTGGGTTTAATCCCAACAATCTTTATTTACAGACAGTTTTTACGCTGCTTTTAAGCTGCCCCGCAGGGCTTATCTTAGTAACAAGTCGTTATACTGCAATCAAGCTCAAGCTAACAGTTTTTGCAGATGACACCAATGCAATAGTTGAAGCTAACGACATACAGGAGCTTTCTGCTAAGGTTAATGCAGTGTTAACAGTTTTTAATTCTTGGTTTGACAGCAACAAGCTAAAAATTAACACCAAAAAAACTAAAATAATGTTATTTAGTACAACAGCTCGTAATAAAGAAAACATGACGATCGCACTTAATGAAGTTAATATTGACATAGTTAATGAGGTAAAGTTTCTAGGGGTATACATTGATAAATATTTAAATTGGAAAAGAGAATTGCAAGCCATTGATTCGTATATTTCCTCAGCGTGTTATGCCTTACGTAGTCTTAGGGATGAAATAGACATGAAACATCTTAAAATTGTATACTATGCTCTAATAGAATCAAAATTGAGATATAGTGTCCAGTTTTGGGGAAATAGTTTTAAATATAACTGCCAGAGAGCCTTTGTACTCCAAAAGAGAGCCATACGAATCATGGTCCGGATATCACAAAAGAGAGCCATACGAATCATGGTCCGGATATCACAAAAGAGAGCCATACGAATCATGGTCCGGATATCACAAAAGAGAGCCATACGAATCATGGTCCGGATATCACAAAAGAGAGCCATACGAATCATAGTCCGGATATCACAAATAGAGAGTTGTCGGCCACATTTCATAAATTAAAAAATTCTTACTGTGCCAAGCCTCTATGTTTTGGTATTGTTGGTGAATTTAAAAAAATACCTGCATAATTATGAAACAGATGAGGAGAGACAGTTGAGGGAAAGTATGCGCAGGAAAGATTTTAAAAACAAAATAATACCCCAATTTAACATTGTGCAACATAGTCCTCAATATCAAGCAGTGCGGATTTTTAACAGGTTGCCATTGGACTTAAAAACTATAATTTATAAGAGCTCATTTAAGTCAAGCCTCAAAGCGTTCCTATTGGACAAATGTCTGTATTCGATAGCGGATAGACGATGACATATCCACGTTTAAAAAAATTGAAATTATTTATGTGAGACTGGGTAATATTAGTAGTAATGATATTGAATTAATTGTATTGAATATTTTTGGTAATGTTTTTGAATTTTGTTTTGTTTTTTTGGATAATTTATTATGAATGGTTTAGGTTATAATTCTATGAGCGTGATGTTATTTGTTTATCATGTATGTTTTCAAACACAATGTGAATTGTTCCTGAATAAATTGAAAAAATTGAAAAATCATTATTAAATTTACGACAAGAAATATACATAATTATACTCTCTGTCCCGACTAAGCTCATCTCCTACTTTTTATTTATATTTACACGTCATAACGTCTTTTACAGGCTAGCGCGTCAGTACGTATTCGCAATAATACAAGGTCGTACGGTCGACGAGTGTTTCCAAGAGGAACAGATGAAAATCGCAAACGAAACCAACAACAAAGTTTCAGGCTACATCTCGGCCAGTGCCTACCAGCAGTTGAGGGCCCGGCAGGCCATACCCAGTACATTCACCTCGCAAATCAAAGAAAATACGCACAGTATCGGAACCAAACAGGATCAACCAAAAAGTGGCTCCAAAAATATCCTACAAGACAAACTAGTGAATATAGATAGTAATTCGAATAGCAGCAGTGGACTCAGCATGCTTGACAAGTCCAGTCTCGCCCTCTTCAAGTCCAATTCCATGCCTTCGTTCGAAGAAGCAGCTAAAATGAGAGCGCGACGCCAAATAAGTTTTGACAATGTTGACTTCCCTAAAAGGTGATGTGCAGGCGCAAAGCGTCAACTTTTCAGCTGCAAGACTAATCGCAACTGAAAAGACACCATACCGACGCTTGTAAATATTACTGATAATCATAAGTGCAAGTGGCATCATCAGAAACTCTAGTGAAGACTATATTATTCTTATCTTATGACCTGGTTTTCTCGAATATACAAGTTGGAGACGACAACAAGTTTAGCTGCGTATATCTAATGCCGTTCCCAGTCTGCATACGGGAATTCTATCAAATATATCCAATAGTTAAGTAACTATAGCTAGTCTTAAGTTTGGCAAAACCCATAGTCGGCCCATCACTACTATTTACTTTGTTAAAAAAATCCCTTTTTAGGGTTCCGTAGTCAACAAGGGACTCTTATAGTTTCGCCATGTCCGTCTGTCCGTCCGCAGCTTAGCTCAGAGACTCTTAGTAAGAAAGCTATAATTTGGCATGGATATTAGATATAAAAAATCACGCCGACAGTGGTAAAAAAATATTTTTACCAAGTAGGTATTGAACTTTTGTATTAAACAGCAGATTCTTTTTGTGGTTTCAAAATTGGTCCCATAGTGAAAGTTGTTCAGTTCGAAGGTCTAAAGCACCTCTTAAAGTTTGTCGGATTAATTTTTTAAGATCTTATTTAACGAAATTAAAAGAAAAACTATCACAGCTAAGTAGGGTTTACGAGTAATAGTCGACCACTCAAATTTGCAGTTGCAATGTAACATGATTTTCAACTACAATGTTAAGTTTGTTCTTGGGATTCATTCCAACTACCGAACCCTTCATTGTGCGTGGTCCGACACGCACTTGGCCGGTTTTTTTTATTTTATTTAGATGATTGATTTGATGGTTCCAAAATACTTTTATGCATTAGTATTGCCAGTGTTTTCATTTATTGTCGTATTGTTGTCTCCAGATTGTATAAAGCTTTTCTAGTAATTTTTGAATCAACCTCTATTTAGTCATTCTCATATCGTAGACGCTTCCTTAATTGCAAGTTTACAATATATTGTTTTGTCTCATATATTTATTTCGTTGTGCTTGACTTTCTAGCAACTAGTAGCAACGACATTATCCTGAAATAATTAAATTAGAAAATTGTAGAGTGGAGGTGGAGCATTGTATTGCTATGTTTGTATTGCATTGACTTTTCATGTATGTATGCGTTACTATTGCTGAGCATGATCTCGGGTGTTATTTTTAAACAATAAATTATTTTTCCTTAATATAATTCGCAGTTTCATTTGAACAATTGGCGCGTCTGCTGACGCGGTGACGTCACAAAGTAATATAGGAATAACATTTAGATCGATATAATCTGCTTCTTAATTACTGTTAATAAGGACTGATAAGATCATTTTTATAGAGCGATAAGGTTTTGTTAGTATACACTAGGATTTCCCCGATCAAAGCAGTGTGAGTGTTAGTGATTACACGGAAATAAAAGAAAAATAATAAAAATAATGGGTAGTGCACAATCCTATCCGGGATTGAGCCAAGATGTTCTAGAAGACTATGCATCCTTGACTTATCTGACGAAGGGAGAAATATTATAGTAAGTGATTCATAGTTATATCCAAGAGTATAATACCTATATTATAATAGTTATAACCCTCGTTATGGCGATTCCATCGAGTTCCACCAGTCTTAAGCATATAATACACCGTTTTTCAGCTTGATGAAAAAGTTTTATTCCATTGATCCAGTGATCATCAAAAATAACTACCATCACAGATTTAGCAGAGAGGATATTGTGAACAGGTTTTGCGTGCTAAAGGTAACACTAATTGTTTTTAATTAAAACATTTCTGCAAGATAACCAAATTGATGCATATCGGCATTTTATCCGAGCCGGCTAGTGAGTCAGATACCTAGTCTGTTATGGTCACAATAAAAATACTAGGATCATTTTTCCTAGAAAAAATTGTTTCTTTTGCTGAAGATCTGAATTGGTTAAATTAGAGAAAAAAGAAAACTGCAAAGTAAAAAGCTTTTGACTTCTTTTATTGTTGCCAAATTATTACACAATTTTACCTATAACACGTAAATTTTCAGAACAATCCGTTTCAAGACAGGATATTTAGTGTGTTTTCCTCGAAAGACGATGATTGTTTTTCGTTCGAAGATATGGTGGACTTATGTTCGGCCATGAGCGCCGACTGTCCCGCCGAAGTTAAGGCTGCTTGGGCGTTCAGGATTTTTGGTAGGTATTTTATTGAATGACGTAGGTACATGATGGCACGTAGACGGCTGGAGTTTGAAGTTTACTTTTGTGAGAAAATCTGAAAGCATATTAGTTTCGGTTGTAAATTAATATATAGGGTGACTGGTAATTAGTGACCGACACTTTGTACTCATCATAACAAACAACTTTATTTTTTTATTTAAATTTACCATGCTCATGAAGTCATGACCCAAATCACCCCAACACTCTTATTTTATGAAAAAGATTAGGGATGGGCGCGGAACCGCACAAAAATTCAAACCGGATAATTTCCGACATCAACGCGAGCGAAGCCGCGGGTAGAAGCTAGCTTAAAATAAGATAGAAATAAATATCAGTCGCCTATAAAATTTATTTCGAGGACAAAATTCCATATATTCTCATATATTATAATTATATTATAATTCTCATATATTATATATTATAATTCTCATATATTATAATGTACTCTGTGACAAAATCTCTCTGAAAAGTGGCTTTAGACATACTATCAGCGCACAACTATCCATCGCATCGGTCGGGCCCCCTTATCAATTCAGCTAATTTTACCTACTTGCGAAATTACTATTTATTTTGAGAATATTGTATGGTCATATTATGTTATAAATATCAGTGGCAAATTGCAATGAGCATTAAACTACACGTACAGAGGCCAGCACATCAACCTACCCCAATCTGTCAAATTTCTTTGATAGAATTTCAACTTTATTTCAAAGGAATAAGGTTCATATTGAATTGGGAAAATTTTACAGATTGGGGTAGCTTGATGTGCTGGCCTCTGTAAAACAAGCTATACATTGCAGTGTTTACTCAGATTATTGTATGATATCATCATTCTTTTTAGGATTCCGTACCCAAAGGGTGCTAAACGGCACCCTATTACTAATGCTCCGCTGCCCGTCTGCTGTCACAGGGCTGTATCTTTTGAACCGTGATAGGTAGACACTTGAAAGGGAATTGAAGATTTTTATATGAAGCAATTTGAAAAAAATATAAAAATAAAGTTTTCAATTAAAGGGGGTCCATACAAGAAACGTGTTTTTTTTTATTACACGCGGTGGTACCTACGGAACCCTTCGTTTGCAAGTGCGACTCACACTTGGCCGTTTTGTAGATATTGAAAATTCATCACAATCATTTTGCACTAAATTATTCGAATAACATTTTCAGATCTCGATGAAGACGGTCAGATTACCGAAAATGATATCAGCCGGATCGTGGACCGGTTGACTTGGAGTGTCACTGATAACCGTATTATAATGGCGGATAACCACATCGATCGGGACTCCAAGCTTAAAATTGCTAGAGTAGTAAGTATAAAGCAAAGTACCGTGACATACCTACCGTCGCGCCACGCCATTTTAATTTTTTTTTTTCAAAATGGCGGCCATGCGTGTAGCCTATATAAAATAGCTGACATAATACTAATGCAAACAGAATACATTATGGGACCAAACCCCGTAAAGCGTCACGTTTCCGAGATATTATAACGTTCAAAGTTGATCACGTGACATCCATACTCAACTTTGGGGGTTTGGTCGCATAATGTTTTCTGTTTGCATTAATGTGAGCTATCGATTTACAAAGGTTTCATGAGCTGCAACCATTAAAAAAAAAAGGCGCGACAGTCGTATGGAGTCTTCCATTTAAAAATCGTCAATCCCCTTTACGCTACTGTTGCAGTGGCTGCCGTTTTGAACCTGGGGTACCTAGCACAGGTATGTTTATACCACGGAGTACAGTTATACCTATGAATGCAGCTGGTGTACCAGCGGGGTAATTGCGTAAACACAGTATTAGTAGCAATTGGTTTCATTTTGACAGTTCAAGAACATTCATTGCGTTGTGCCTGTCTGGGTTCAAACCTATGATCTACAACGCGTAAGTCGGGGCCATTTCCACTGGGCCACCACTGCTTTATACTGCTGCTACCACCTTGCTGACTAATATTTTTATCACGGCACAGCATAATTCTAATATGGATCATGCCGAGGGAAGAAGCTAATTTGTGAATGTTGTGCAAGGCCTGGGTATCGGTACATTCGGTACAACCTTAGCTAAAAAATATATCGACATCAACAAAATGTCACCGAGTTCACATTTCTAAAAGCGGATACGTCACAGGTCCATTTGTATTGCTAAATGCAGATTCATTGCAGCTGTTTGCTACTATTTTAGATCATTTGTGAATGGGGCTATAACTACACACATCAAAAGTGTCTAGGGATCAACATATATTTTTGCAATAACTTTTCTCCTGATTGATATTAATTAAAATTTTCTTTAAGGATTCATCAAATAAAGTGTTTTCGTTTGTCACAGTAACGATAAACCAAGTCACCTTTGCATTAATAAAGAAATTTGCCATTTTCCTAATAAAGGGATTTTTGACATTTGAACCACTAACACAAAAGTTCGAAAAAAAGACTGAAATAACAGTTTTCTTTAAAATTTTATTGGGTAACTTAAACAATTAATAATCCGTGTTTCTACCGCGAACACTAACAACACAAGAACATCGGTTTGGCATACTCAAAATGAGTTCATCCAAATCACGCTGTGGAATGGCCGCCCATGTTCGTTGCAACAACAAAAAAAGGTCTTCTTGCGACTGATACCCTCCATATTCGGCAGAGCTCTTCTCTGTAGCATATCCCATGCATGCTCAATCGGGTTCAAGTCTGGCGACTGAGCAGGCCAGGGCAGGACATTGATGTTAGCTGCGGCGAGAGTCTGTCTTACAACTCTTGCGGTGTGCGGTCGTGCATTATCATGCATTAACTGAAATAAGGGACCGATTTGCACTTGTAGAGGAACGATGACGTCTGATACAATCGTCTCAGCATAAATTTGAGCGTTGAGGTTGCCTCTGATCCAAATCAACTCAGTTCTTCCGCCGATCCAAATACCCGCCCATACCATGATGGTTCCACCACTATAAGGATGGACTTCCTGGCAGGATTTTAATCGCTGTTGGCGTCCAGGGGTTCTCCAGTGTCGTATACGTCTTGTATCCGGTCTCATACCAAAACGAGACTCATCAGAAAAGCACACGAAACGCCATTGTTCTTCTGCCCAATTTCTGTGTTCAAGAGCCCATTGATATCGAATCCTACGATTGTGCATTGCTATAGGTGGTACCCGTAGCGGTCTTCGGGAATGAAGGTTCACTTCATGCAAGCGGTTTCTGACTGTTTGGTCGCTAATTAAGTTCCCTGAAGAGTGATGAAGCCTCACGGCTAACATCATGGCGGTTATTGTTGGAGCTCTTCGAGTTAAGATTTGAATGTATCGGTCTTGTCTCCGTGTGGTGCAGCGATACCGTCCTCCATGGCGCTCAGCCACGGTACCAGTGCTTCGGTAACGTGTCCAAAGTCGACTGATAACACTCTGACTTGTATTCAGGGCTAAAGCCACAGTACGTTGCCGGGAACCAGCTTCTATCATTCCCACGGCTCTGAGCATTTCTTCCCTGCTTAAATGACGTCGCCGCTCCATAATAACGTTGGTTTTAATCAGTAGTAGGGAAACAGTAGCACTAATAATGTCTTCAATGCGTTGTATGTTTTTATAGGGAAAATATTGACAGCTGATTTTCATCTTTTACTCGAATTTGATTCACAGTTCCTGATTCAAATTATGAAATGCACCAAAAAGGATCCATATAAATTTATAAAATCATAAATTTATTACAAAGCCACATCTCAATCTCAAGAAATCCGCATAAAAATGCTTGATCCCTAGACACTTTTGATGTGTGTAGTTCATATTATTTTTATACCCACTCCATCTTACGACTGGACTTTTTGATTCCATTTCAGTTTTTATTTTATTATATTATATTTTATTATTTCGACTTCAAAAAAGGATCTGTATTTGACCCGTATATATGTATGTATGTTTGTTTGTATGTCCGCGATTTTCTCAAAAACTAATGAACCATATTTTAAGACTATTTTGCTAATAGGTATCAAGGAGCAGAGCAGTGGTGGCCCAGTGGTAACGGCCCCGATTTAGAAGTCATAGGTCGTGGGTTCGAAACCAGGTAGGCGCTTTGCTGTGTATACCTAAATCATTTCGTCACCACTGCTCTCAAAACGATGAAGGAATACATCGTGAGGAAACCGGCATGTCCTAGAACCAAAAATTCGAAGGCATGTGTTATCTACCAACCCGCACTGGGCCCGCGTGGTAGATTACACTACAGCCCACTCCCTTTCGAGGAGAGGAGGCCTGTGTTCCAGCAGTGGGATCATTGTTGACTGATTACTATGCTATCAAGGACGAATGATATGCTTCGAAATTATCCATGCAGTGTGATAGTTAAAGGCTGGCAATAATACGAGGAGGTCTATATTATGATTAAATAGTGGACTCGAGACTCTTACTGTATAAAAACTTTTGAAATAATGATAAATTGATAATCTATACAATGTTTTTCTTTCTTCGCAGATATTAGATGAAATTAATTTAGACAAGAGTGGAGGCATCGGGCTGAATGAATTCAAACTCATTATGGCTAGACTACCAGAGTTTAAATCATCATTTTATTTTAGATTGTAAAATATACCTAATTATTATAATGGCCCACGCACAATGGTCCACTGAAGGACTAAGTGCGAAAACCAAACCGATTACATAGAACATACGGGTCGTCAGAAGCCCGAAAATCTGACAACCAGTCTTACTTATAGTGGGACTTTTAATTAGCTGCAGTAAAATGACAGCTTAAATGTGTTACATTTATGACTGAAATTGGCGTCTTTTGGTTTTTCGCGGCCATCAAAATCTTGTTTTTCTATTTCCTATTAGTGTAACAATCGAAACTTATTTGACATGAATACCTCTAAACGCAGTCCGAAATGAGTTATCTATTAAGAAATGTAATTTTTCTGCAGCTAATTAAAAGTCGGAGTATAGGGGTATCGTACGTATTACCCAGTGACTGGCTTGTGGAGGTCAGATAGGTCAACGTTTTGCCCTTTTATTCCTAGTTGCAAAAACAAATTGTTCCGACACCGTGGGCGCGCAACTCGCCGCGAATAGCGGCGCCGTCGACGCCAGAGTATACAAAATGGCGTCGACGGCGCTATTCGCGACGGGCGCGGGCCAAGCCTCTGCGAGTTTGTTAAAAGTGATTGGTATAAAATGTGTGTCGAGCTCGTAGAGAGCTTCTTTCTTAGTCCGGTTAAGCAGTAGACATCCTCATAGGATGAACTGCGAGATGCCATTCACAAAAAAAAAGTAGAGAGCTTCACAGTACGCAACGGATTTGGATGAGGTTTTCACTATCATTTAGAGAATTTTTTCAGGAACATTAATATTAAACTTACATAATAATACCCAATGTCTTTGATTATACCTAAAGGTAGGTTTGATACTTTCATCTTTGAAATGTAGCGCAAAATGCAAGACTGCTTCAAACTTACCTTAAACTTCAAATATCAACCTTAAATTAACATGCTTGCAGCAATATTTGTATGACCTTATTTTATCATATTTGAGGTGACAATTTAAATTCAAGTAAAAATCAAGTTTCAGAAAAATGATCTGCTATCTGGGTAATAAAGAAATATCGATGTTATTTATGCCAAGTCGTAAAAAGCGGGCGATGCAGTGGCGGGCCGCAACTCGCGGCCAGTCGCTGTGCCCGCGATTTCGTTCGCGTAGATTTCGGAAAATAATAATGTGTCTCTTTACTAATTCGTTTTCTAAAATAAAAGTAGCCTATAATAATAATAGCCTATAATATTAAACAATTTTTTTATAAGTTCCGTATAGAGCTATACTAATAATAAAGTTGAAGAGTTCTTGAAGATCCGAAGGCTATAGGCTAGAGCCCAACAAAAAGAAAATAAGTCAGAAAGAACGCTAAGCGAAAACGAAGTAATAGTGCGGGCGGGCAATGCGATGCGACGGGGTGTGACGGTAAATTTCATGCGGACGAAGTCGCGGGCAGAAGCTAGTACTTTCATTAGCATTTAGTAAAAAGCTGTTATTTGACATGACATTTTTATAGATATTGATGAAAACAGCTATTATAGGTACCTACCGTTACAGTTTATCTGACGAAGGCTTTGCATGCTGCCTTATTGAAGCGTCCGGCGAGTGTGCGGCCCGGCAACGACGGCATCCCAGAGGTACGGCCTAGGTTGTTGGGCAGCATGGCCGGCTGCTTGTATTTCACATGGTACATCGGGAACGAGAGGTATACACTGGGGAAGATAACAGCAAGTTAGCGGATGAAAGGGCTTATCAGTAAAGTTGATATTTCGAGGCCATGTTTGGGGGAGGCCGTGTTCAGCCAGTTGTAGACGTCTTTCGGCTGATATAACTAGTGCCAGACTTTGTCCTAGGTATATTGATATTGGGTTGAGTCCACCAAAGTATTAGTAAATAAATAATACCGCAAACTAGCTGGGATTTACAACAAAAGCCAGAATTACCTACATACATTTTTTTAAGGATAAATACAAGTTAAAGATCGCGACGTAAGGCGTGATGTAGGTGTATGATTCCATGTTTAACACGAAGTACTTACGTAGTCATTTCTTGAGGACATTGCCACATAAATTCAGCATCCCTGAAGTAAATTAGAGGGTGATGAGCATTGGGATATCCTCGGTAGAAGTCCCTATGGCGCTGGCAGGACTGTAAAATGCAATAAACCGCTTTTTTTTTTATTAACCCAAATAAATTATCATCTGCCTAGCCTTTTCCCAACTACGTCAGTGGGTTCTCTTAGGGGCGGATATGTTGGGGTCGGCTTCCAGTCTAACCGGATGCAGCTGAATAGTAGTAATTTATAAGAAGCGACTGCCCTGACCTCCACACCCAAAATAATACAAAATAAAAATTCTGTAGTGTATTTTTACGGTAGGTACTTACTTCATAAAATGTTTCTATTTCATCTTGTCTTGCATTATCTACGAATAAAATGTCCATTGCCAACGCTTATTGTAATTTTGCTAGTGAGATAATGGAATTAATAATTTGAGTTACGCGCCGCGCCGGTCATAGTCGGGTGGTAGGTAGTACTCATCTGTGTCATAGACTAATATATTGAATCAAGTGCCAATGACACACAGAGTACTTTTTGATAGAGTGAGACCAATGCCACAGAGTACTGGCCAATGCCAATGTCATTGGTTAGTTTCACGCACACGCACGGTACTCTTGTCCATGGATTGCCATAGAGAAAAATAGATCGAAATATAATTTTAGTTACTTTTTTGTAATGTCTTATATTATAAATCGATGAACGCCGGCTGCACGCACGAAAAATCATGACTCATTGTCAGAGCCGAGCGTGCAAACGAGAGCGCGCGGTACAAGCCATAGAGTACAGACGCCAGCACATCAAACTACTACAATCTGTCAAATTTCTTTAATAGATTTTCTACTCTATCGCTAAAGGTTAAGGTTCAAAGTTGATTGGGAAATTTTGACAGTTTCGGGTATCTTGATCTGCTGGCGTCTGTACATTATACCAAGCCTTCGGTTCGGCTTGTGTGACGCATCTATCTCATAAGTTATCACGTAAAATTATCGTCGGTAAACATAGAGTAAGAAAGCTAAAACCTCCGTAAACCGACTTTACAGACATTTTGTTCTTTTTTTTTGTTACTTCAAGGTTATTCTCGAAAAAAATGCCACTTTTATCAGCCATCATCAAACCATTTTTTGTTAAATCATCTAAATTACTATTTTTAGGTTATGCTCTTCCAAACAGCACGTTTTAATTCTAAATAATAAGATTATATTTTTAAAAGTTTTTTAATGAAAACAACAAAACATGAGAGCAAGTAAATATGATAGATAAGATTCTTTATTTTCTTCACATTATCTGATGAAAAGTTTACAAGCGTTTCTATTGAATTGCCCAGCCAAGGTTCTGTCAGGGAGTGTGGGTATTTCAATAGTGCGTTCCAGAGTCAATGGCCATGATACAGGTTGCTTGTACTTCACATGGTACGCCGGGAAACTCAGGTACGCCCTGTGAAATTATTGAAGGATATCAAGGATATGAGCATCAGTCTGAATATTGACATAATTATACAGGTCCGTCCCTACCATTGATATAGGGGAAGCATGGAGACGGCATATTCTACTATAGAAATAATAGATAAACAAATATCTATCATATCGACACACACATGGCAAAAAGCGTTCTGTTTCTTTTTAACTAATCAAGAGCTGCATAAGAAAAGAGAGACATCTAAATGTTTGCAAGTATTAATTTTGGCAACACTTTTGTGTGACTTCAAAATAATGTCTATGCGTGACCGGTCGCCATGTTGAGTGCCGGACTTCATAAATGATTTTGTGGTAAACGGTTGATTGCTCAAAATATTTTTGGTGTCCATTAATAGGAAAATCATGCCCTCGTGTTGAATAAAACACCCCTACGAAAGGCGGCCATCTTAAGTGCCCGATTTTTGTAGGTATACACCTAATTTTGTAGGTAAGTATGCCCAGTCCATAGGTTTATTTAGTCATTGGTCCCTACAACAACACTATAAATTCATACAAAAGCAATGAAATAAATAATCTACCACCAAGACCTAAACAACTATATTATAAATTTATTACCTACATAATACATTCCATTTAGTTTTAAAATCACTTTTGAAATCACAAATATAATTGAATCTACTAATACGCAAAGTAATAAGCTAGAATATGTAGGTAAATTTAATTTTCGCGCCACAATGCAGTGACAAGCGGGCGAGTAGAAAGCATTTATTTAACTCTTATATTGGCAGAATGTTTAATAATGAAAACCGGGCAACAGCGAGTCGGATTCGCGCATCGAGGCCGCGAGGGTTCCGTACATCACACTTATGCTTTTTTTTCTCTCTCGCGATTATAGGCCTAAAGTTTAAAAACATTATTATGATGATACGGAACCCTAAAAACGTGCTAAAAGAAAAGGATCGTTCGTGGGATAGCCCGCACTTGGGGATGGGGTCCGCTAGGCATGGCGGGCTGATGCCAGTCGGGGGTGCGGCATGTACAGAGGCCAGTACATTAAGCTACCCCAATCTGTCAAACTTCTTTGATAGATTTTGAACTTTACAACAAAGGAATAAGGTTCATATTCAATTGGGAAAATTTGACAGATTGAGGTAGCTTGATGTGCTGGCCTCTGTACAAGTATCTCCCGGGCCTCCGACTTAAGGTAGTAGAAGGAACAGTGGGGTTTAGTCGGTACAAGTCTGACACAACCCTCCGTTCTTCCCAGACGGAGGGTATCCAGGAGGATTTCCCATTAAAAAAAAATTTTGGGGCCAAGCGCAGCCCACCCTGGAAAAAAGCCTTAGATACGCCAATGCGCAACTGCACTTACACAGACATCTCTGATGGACATTGCCACAAATAATCAGACTCTCTGAATAACTTAAGCGGATGATAGCTTTCAGGATACCCTCTGTAATAATTACGATGCATTTGACAAGCCTGTGGAAGAGGTAACAAAATTAAATAAAATTAATTGCTGTCTAAGTAACCTATGTATCCTCACGCATGCAATTTGCATAGGTACCGTGTAAAACGTTTCTATTTCTTCTTGCCGTAAAGGATCAGAGAATAAAATAAATTTGACCATTATCAAAAAAAAATTTTGTCACCGTCAATATCACTGATCACTGACAAGTCAATGTCAAAACCAAAACCATTTCTTTTTTCTTTACTTTAATTATAACCCTAGAACACTGACCTCTTTAAAACAAGTAGGTACACACGGCTACACATCAAGCTATGCATTTCCAGTTTTAGTTGACCTCGATTGTATAGGTTTTTCGTACAATCAGAAGTCAGCTTATACTGGTTAGGTATAGCTTGATGTGTAGCCGTGTGTACATATCATTATGATCAACTTTTAGTACGGGACCAAACCTAAAATCGCGAAAAAAAAATCTGCTGTTCTCCACATTTTGACGAGTTATACGAACATAAATGTAGGGAACAGCTGATTTTTTTTCGAGATTTCATGTTTCATGGTCGATTCTTTTAGATTCTCACCGTGAGAAGTTAGGTGAAGTGAGCTGTCATTCCATCTAATGCTAAGGAATCAGGATTGACACTAATGATAGCTCACTTTAAGCTCACTTCACCCGAGTTATCACGGTGAGATTTTTACAGAAGGAGAAGCATGAAGACGGCTTATTCTACTATAGAAATAATGGTTATACAAATATCTATCATATCGACACACACATGTCAAAAAGCGTTCTGTTTCTTTTTAACTAATCAAGAGCTGCATAATAAAAGAGAGACCTCTAATAATGTTTGCAAGTATTAAATTTGGCAACACTTTTGTGTGACGTCAAAATCATGTCTATGCGTGACGGGTCGCCATGTTGAGTGCCGGACTTCATAAATGGTTTTGTGGTAGATGTGCTGTCAAACGGTTGATTACTCAAAATATTTTTGTGGTTTTCGAGAGAAGTATGTCTAGCTAGAAATAAGGTATTTTGGTATTCGTTAATAAGAAAATCATGCACTCGTTTTGTATGAAACAGTGTGGTGTGAGAAAAAACAAGCCTACGAAAGGCGACCATCTTTAGTCCCCCCGATTTGTGTACTCTGACTTTTAATTAGCTGCAGTAAAATTACACTTCTTAATTACTCATTTCGGACTGCGTTTAGAGATATGCTTGTCAAATAAGTTTTGTTTGTTACACTATTCTGTACTAGAAAAATAAGATGTGGTTGATGGCCGTGAAAAAACAAAAAGACGCCAATTTCAGTCATTGATAAATGATAAATGATTTATTTTCTATAAGTAGGTTTGTACAAACACTTAATATAATAATAACCTTGGACATTTTACACAACGCCATATAGTCCCAAGCTAAGCAACTTAATGCTTGTGTTATGGTAACGAGATGGCTGATAAACTACTTATATACTTTTTTTTTTGTAAATACATACATATTATAGATAAAACACCCAGACTCAGAACAAATACTTGTAGGTCGTACAAATATTTGTTCCGTGCGGGAATCGAACTCGCGACATGCTGCGCAGCAGTCAATAGCTCAACCACTGCGCCAACCATGTCGTCAACAACTTTTACTTTTACAACTTTTACACGTCAATCATATTTTTTTAATACTAGATGAGATCGGCGTTTCCTATCTGACTATTCTGAGAAAAAAGGCCGAAACCAACTCATAGGTCACAGTCTCTTTTAAAGTCCAGACAAAATCTTGGTCACATCAAGTGGAGACCATGTAGATTGGTGTCTGAAATGGTCTTTTGAGGAAAGAACCACACAGATTGAGCGGACCTGTCCAGTCAGTGCACGCATTTGTCAAAAATCGTGCAGCTCAACTCAGAAGTTGAGGAGCTCAACGATTCGACGAACAATATCAAAGAAAGGACATTTGGGTAGGCCGCGTAAATGACTCAAACTGCCAGATCATGATTTAAACTAACTAAGAAGGAAAACAGAAAAAAGAAATGACCCACGTAGTCTTCCCATTCACAAAAATTAAATAAAAAATAAAAATCACTTTATAAAGTAAATATATTTAAGTAACACATAAGCTGTGCTTTTACCGCAGCTAATTAAAAGTCCGAAAGGTATACACGCTAATTTTGTAGGTATGCCCAGTCCATAATAGTCAGGTTTATTTAGTCATTGGTATAGACAACCGAGTAACGAAACGTCATTATTTACGTCAAAATCGTATTTCGTTGATGATCTGATAAACGTCAAAACAAAATCCCAAAATTTTGTTCTACAATTTTTTTTATTTCTTTGATATTTACTGGGGATTTAACGCTTTTATTGTAAATTGATCTAAGCTGTGATTATGAAGTGTTTTTAATATTTGTTTGTGATAATTGCAAATCAGTTCCCAGCGGTCGCTTTTATTTTCGGTGAACTATTTTTGTCCGCTCTAGTTTCGGTGCATTGGAATAAATTTTGACATCCAGGAAAAGAATGTTCTTCCTGTACGGTAAGTTCGTTAGACCCTAGAATACATTACAGATAACAGCTGTAGGCTAGAATTAGGTTAAATCTTGTGTGAATCGCACATTGATGTATCGCGTGGGAGTATGATCATTATCATATTTTTTGCTGCGACGTCGCTTTCTTGGATTCTTTTAATGCGATAATTACTGTTGTATCTTCTCTAATTTACACACTTTATATCTCTAATTGGGTTTTTCATTTTCTGTGTAAACTTGTAAATATTTGGAATGATTTCCTTCAAATCATCATCAATTTGTTTACTAATAAACAAGGAATTTATATTAAGATCCTAATTACATATATTTTCAGGTCTTTGTTTTATTGTAACATATTGCATTTACCTGTGAACTAAATTGTTTGAAAAGAACTGTTATGCAAACAATACTAAAGGGTGCTAATGTTTCTATTTATTGTTTACATTGTTACACTTCCTTTTCATGAAACTCAGCTGAAAAAATGGCATGTAATGTTTTGTATCAATCACTCAATTATATTGATTTATACAGATTTGTATAATAAAACAGAAAATCATAACCTTTTTCAATTATTTATAAAAAACAAACAACTTATGAGCATAACTTTAGGAAAGAAAAAATTATTGTCTCATAATTTTATTTGAAACTAGCGGCCCGCCCCTGCTACTCACGGGTGCAATATTTTTTTGGAATTTCCTTAATTTTCTTTCATACAAACCTTGTCCTGACAATACCGAACACAACAAAAAAAAAGAATTAGCGAAATTGGTTCAGCTGCTCTCGAGATGTCAGCTTAGCAACACATTCAGCGATTCATTTTTAGGGTTCCGTACCTCAAAAGGAAAAAACGGAACCCTTATAGGATCACTCGTGTGTCTGTCTGTCTGTCTGTCTGTCTGTCTGTCTGTCCGTCTGTCACAGCCAATTTGCTCCGAATCTTATGGACCGATTAAGTTGAAATTTGGTACACATATGAATCTCTGTGACCCAAACACAGACGTGTAACGTAAATAAATGAGTTTTGAAAATGGAAGTCATTTTTGAGGGGTAAATAGACAATTAAAAAAAAAAAAGTTTCGCGATCTGTACCGTGTGACATATCAAATGAAAGGGCTTATCGTGAGGATCTCAAATATATTTTTTTCATAATTTTAAAGTAAATTGTATTAAAGTTATTTAAGACAATAGACGGAAATTTACCATTCCCCCCCCCTTATCTCCGAAACTACTGAGCCTAAAATTTTGAAAAAAATACAGAAAATAGTTCTATACCTATAGATTACAGGAAAATTAATAAGAAGTCTATGATCTTGAAACAACATGGTAAATCTCTCAATATTGTGCGTACAAACTTACATTTTCAGTTGGAATGTATGGGAGAACATGTTTTTCAACTACAATGTTATGTTTGTTCTTGGGATAAATTCATTCCAACTACGGAACCCTTCATTGTGCGTGGTCCGACACGTACTTGGCCGGTTTTATATTATAGATTGGAAACCAAAAGCATTAATATTTTACAGCTGGATCAACATAACCTACTGAGTAACATGCACAATGGTCCACTGAAGGACTAAGTGAGGAAACCAAAACCATAACATAGAACACAGAACCTACTGAGTAATCCATGTACACAATACATAAAACAGTAGGTAATAGTGTATGAGTTATGACTCATATCATACACATTTAAACTTATCTGATGTTATCTTATCATACAATTATATGTTCATGTAACAAATTGACTTCTTCATTTGTTATCAAGTTGGAGCCATTATCAGCTCATTGACTGGTAACAATTTTACGGAATCAAAATACATAATATTGGCATTTGAAGTTTTGTCTGGTTTTCTAAAGTCAGGTTACAGTTTTAAATGTTTATTTTGTTTTCGTTTTTTATATTCTTAACATTTTTGCTAAAGAAATTCAGACCTTCTATCTATTGAGTTCAGTGGCAGATCCAGGATTGGTGTTTAGGAGGGGCTTGAACCGCACTAAGGGGAAGGATTTAGCAAAGTAAACACAAAAAAGGCGCGCGGATTCAAATAACATCACATAAACGAAACATTTTAATACAAGTTTAAAACTAGAAAACAATACTTATTAAGGTATGGATAATTGATGACAATAAAATTTATTATTTTAGTTTAGGTAGTGTACCTAATGCGTGCTTTTAATTAGAATAATATCAAGTTCACTTTAAGATTTGTCATGGCTGAACTCAGATTCTTTTGGCTTGAGCCCCTTCGCCCCCTTAGCACCTGGATCCGCCACTGTTTGAGCTCACATTCACTCATTGATTAGACGGTTTTGGTCTACTTGTCTGGTTTTGAACTAGTCTTTCTCTTGGTCTAGTCACACACAGCTAACTTGCTTATTTATTAAACTTTATGCAACATACTAGCAGCGCCCCGCAGTCTCACCTGCACAAGTTTCCCGTGTGAATATCGGGATAAAAACTATCCTATGTCTATACTATCTAAACTATCTCTATACCAAAATCGGTTCAGCGGTTTAAGCGTGAAGAGGTAACAGACAGACACACTTTCGCATTTATAATATTAGTGTGTGTGTTTCTTTATGTGGGTGTACTATCGATGCACCTCTGTCTAACCCTTTTGGGATTACAGGCATGATGTTATGGTAAAAAAGCAGACTTAATGTCTTCGGCATTCTGTACCAGTCAACCAAGGGTCGTGGAGAGATAACATGACCTAACTTTAGAATAAAATGCTTAAAAAGCCTTTATTAATAATGCCTTTATAATAATTAAGTAAAAAAATGCCTTGATTTTTATTGGTTTTATAACAACATGTCTGATTAAATGTTATAATTAATTTGTAATTGCCTGTTTCACCAAATTTTGATAAGTTTGATTTCTTATCTGGGATATATTGACGACTCAGAAAAGTATGGAAGAAAAAGACATGTTGTGCCAACCCCAAATAAATTCGTGGGGCAGGAGAATGATGACTGTCAATAGTAACTTCCTTTCTCTGGCCCTCAAAGTTCTACTTACTGATAATAAATTGTTGTCATAAACTTATTATAATTTACATTGTCTGTTAAGGACATCATAAACTCATGGTCAGGTACTTTTTTATGTAACTTATAGCCTTCCATAATGGTTTAGTACCTTGCTGCTTTAACTGGGCAATTTGTTTATAATATTCATGCCAAAGTATTTGAACAAAACAGTTGTTTGTTATTTATATCATAAATTTTCTTCATCCCTGAGACTGGCTGCATTGTCCACTCTAAATTCAAATGGCTCAATCTTTTCAATATATTGCTTGAGGATTTGGATTATTTTTTACTCTCAATTTGGCTCAGATTTTTGTGATACGGAAAAATATTATAATGTAATTATGTTGTAGAAAGTAGTTATTGATATTTCTATCTATGTAGCTCTTGTTGCAGCATCTTTAGAGCATGTAAAAAAGCTACCAACGAAATTATTGATATTTCTATCTATGTAGCTCTTGTTGCAGCATCTTTAGAGCATGTAAAAAAGCTACCAACGAAATTCAAGACTTCTATTTCCACATTGAAAAATATGTTATCATTATTGTAATATTAGCATGACTAACTCATCATTCATCATTGTTTGTTTACCCAAATAAAAAAAAAAAAATTCTTCTGCCTAACCTTTTTCCCAACTATGTTGGGGTTGGCATGACTAACTATGATGTGTCCTATCACCTAACTTTGACCCCTCAGTCATGCACTAAACATGCAACAATAAACATCTGTTCGAAGTTCAAACGATGACAAATATAATATTATCATATCAATGGACATACTACACCAACATGCATAAACCGACCCATCAAGCCACATAATTCATTGTCATGAATGGATGAACCATCGATGTATTTGCTGAACAATTGCATGACTCACTCGCGTATTGTGTGAAACGCTCTTCCATAGCTGATTGACTGCTTACCCCCTCTTATTATACTTTGTATCTACCGGAGCACGGCACGGTACTTTTTTCAAGACAAATTATTCGCAATTTGTGTACTCATCGAGGTTTAACATCCTATATTTGTGGTATGGTTTGGTAATTCAAGATTGCTACAACAATTTCCAGTTAGCTTCGTGAGCGCGTTGTTGGATTTTCAACTTTCGGCGCTGAGTCAAGTGTTGAAAATCCAACACCGCTATGCTTTTATTTAGACATTTATTTAGGTGTCGCCTAGTGTTCTAGTATGTAGTTCTAGGCTCAATGGATCAGACTGCGATCAATGCAGTAGAAAGAGGAAATGAAACATATACCACAATGACGCGAACCGTTTCTGTCGCATTGTGCCTTGCCCCTGACTGCGAGACCTTAGTACATGCCATTGTAATTTGAACCCTGTTGAAGTAGTTTTAAAGTATGTTAAGCCATAATCAAAATACTACATTGCATGCCATGCCGTGCTGTAGTATACGGCCAAGCAGTTTTTAATATGCTCTTTGCATTACAGTTGCGTTGCGTACGACTTCTTCGATTGCGTTCTTTGTTTGATAACAACGTTTGTTGTCATGGATACACTACCAGTCGATTCTGTTGTTCTGATAACACGGGTTGTGCGTGATTTAATTGTTTATCAACAGTAAATAATAGTAGGTACCGCTACATTGTAGTGAATTTGTTTGTTAGGTGTTTGTGCTGAGAGCGATTCCAGAGGATACTGGAATATTTTTATCTGATATAACGGGTTATGTCCCGACTGTACTTTTGATTCGAATAATACTAAGACTACTAAGTACTTAGGTACTCATATTTTTTTTTTATTGAAGAAACGATTGCGATCGTTTGCAATAACATCAGCAATATTTCCGTACCTTTTTTAAGAAACGATTGCGATCGTTTGCAATAACATCAGCAATATTTCCGTACCTTTTTTTTTTTTTGAAATTGCGCTCTTGAACCCTATTCTATAGTATTAACAAACCAGTTGTTACCAATATTACGATAAAAAAATTCGGTGGTCCCAGAGATCGATTCATTGTGATGTCTTCAGTCATGTCTTTGTGAGCTTGCTGGAGCAGCATAGCTATTCACGACCATTCGATACGTTTCCGTACCGAATCGAACATCAATGAATGTTATTAGATTGGCACACTGCTGCGTTTCACGCAGCGGTGTGCGGGATACGGAGCCAAATACCACGCGCGTGAGTGCGTTTTTATTTAATTTGTATGTCACGCGCGTGGGTGCGTTATCTGCGCCCCGCTCTTACCGTAGGAGTCCTCTAAACGTTGTTCACAAATCCAAAACTCAAAATTTTTGTCAGTTTAATACGCTAGTAATATATAAGTTAAGGGCCTATACTACCTCAAATTGCTTAGCATGATCCTCTGTTATGTCGAAAATACTGCAGCATTAATTTTGAAATAAATATATGGTAAAGTTGAGGATTAATGTAAGGTACTGATGTAGGTATGTTTGACGAAAACACGATTCCATAAAATTTGCTCGATAGAAAAAAAACCAAAGTTACCTCGAAACTGAACAATAAACCGCTGGTATTAAAAAGATACTTCAAATTTGATTAGGAAACTTTGTATAATAACTAAACTAACTATAAAGCAGCGACTATGTTTTTTATTTATTTTTAATTACAATTCTTTTCGCCGTAAAAAGCAAAAACCTACTATTGGCGCTGCCTGCCGCTCAGCACCGCACTCTGTCTCGCTCACACTTAGGCCGCGAGCAGTATCGTGCGAGCGAGACAAAGAGTGAATTTTAGCTGAGGTAGTATGGGCTCTTAATGGTTTAAATCAAAGAGACTGAGAAAAGCTATTCTTCTAACAGTGTCGAGGGCAAGGAAAATCAGGTTATCGAAATGTGTCATTTTCGACACGATAGCCTGTCGAATGGTTGTGCATAGCAGATGCTGGTCCTAAAATCGATTTTATAACCTCACTAAAATCGTCTAGAAACCCTAACTTCATGTATAATCCCTAGGGTCCTTCGCGAGGTTGTTATAGGTACTCCCGCTTTGCGTAAGCCTGCAACATCGAGATGAAGCACCGTCGCTTTGCCTGCCTGTGGTCATGAGACGGATGGGAGTTATCTGAATACAATTTAGCTAAGCATTGATGGCGTAGTTGTAATCAGAACTTACGATTACAACTTACTTGTGTTTGTGCGCTAGTCTTGCAGTCACGGATTCGATTCATATCGCATTGAATGAACGAAGCTGGAGATGATACCTCAGAGTATAAAATTCTAATGAAAATAATAACATAACATACAACACTCGCATGTATTCCCCAAAGGGTTATGTAGAGGTGTCCTACCTATAGTAGGTACACCCACATTTCGCCACCAATAAAAATAATCTTAGCTAAAAACTAGGAACCACAAACTAACGGCCTCCTCCGTTGTAAGACATACTATCTGAGAGCTTCAACTTTTTAAATGCGAAGTACCAGTACCCTATTTCCGAGGCTATATTTAACTGGATTGCACGAACTGAAAGATATGTAGGTTGAACTCTACACCAGTCATTAGTTTTGGATGATTTACTCACCTTTCAACATAATCTACCGTGGTTTCGTTATTGTTCTGTGTGCCAAGTCTGAGCTCAGTTGGCATGCGGGAAAGAGAAAACCTAAACTGCCTAGAAATAAAGTTGAAGATACCATTTCACTTTGATATAAAGTATCAAAATGATCCTCGACAGATCGGCAGTTCAGGAAGGGTCGTTCTTCATTTCCCTTCTTAGAGCTCATACAGACGAGCGACATGCGTCAACGGCAGAGGTGACTGCAGCCGTTGACGAGTGTTGGCGGCTCCTCTGACGGGTGTGGACCGTGTGGACCTCTGCCGTTGACGTTTGTCGCTCGTGTGTATGCACAGTTAGGAGTTAGTATTTGTGGTGTTCACTAGGGTCACTTATTAAGGGCTTGGGGGGTTTAGAGTAAAACCACCGAATTATCATTAAGTACACAACAACTCAAAGGGAACGTCTAGACGCCATAGGGGATAGAGCGGGACTCTTTTGAGGTGCTACCATTGAATTGTGTGCTACATTTAATAGTATATCACAGTATTCGATTTCAATCCCAACTGCCGTCGGTCTTTCGAACAATTTGGCCAACCGTACGTGCTAGTTTGCTGACTATGGTTCTTAATAATAATAATAAAAAGTTTATTAATCAAAAAGTAAAAATACAATGTGACGGATTCGGTGAGCCACAAACTGAGCATCGCTTGTATCTTGTGCCTCTGTATATAATAATACTTCTTGGTTACGAGTGGTGTCACGTATTGAAAGTCTATTTCACTTTCATAGCTTTTTATAAGGCAAACAATGAAACAGGAAGCACGCCGTATGAACAAATAAATACACTAGTCGATGACTTGATTGCTATTGAAGAGATAGGTCCACTGAAATCTATGTGTCTTCCTTTATAAGGCCATTCTATACATAATCATCACATTATTCGATCTTTTAAGAAAGTCGGAACGTTAAAAGGAACCTGGACCTTTGGGTTTGTTCTTAGGAGTGTTTCTTTGGACCCCTAGGAGATAAACATTTAGGGTTCCGACCGAGAAACGGAACCTATAAGATCACTTTTTTACGTATCCATACTTTATTAATATTATAAATGCGAAAGTGTTTCTGTCTGTCTGTTACCTCTTCCCGCTTAAACCGCTGAACCGATTTAGATGAAACTTGGTATAGAGATAGTTTGAGTCCCGGGAAAGGACATAGGATAGTTTTTATCCCGATATTCCCACGGGAACTTTATGCGGGTGAAACCGCGGGGCGCAAGTAGTAATAATATTATAAATGCGAAAGTAAGTTTGTTTGTTACACTTTCACGCTAAAACGTCTGAACGGATTTGGATGAAATTTGACGCATGGGTAGACCATGACCTGTGGGGAAGGGCATATGCTACTCTTCATCCTGGATCGCAGACAAAGTCGTGGGCAATCGCTAGTTGTCCTATATAGCTTCTTTCTTACAGCGTGAAATTTCTTGTTCCCCGAGCTGCCCCGTCGCATCACATCGCCTGCCCGCGCTATTACTTCTTATTCGCAGAGCGTATTTTCTGAATCTATTTATTTTTTCTCGGCTCGTGTCCTAAAGTGATGCCACTATAGCCTTCCTCAACAATTGAATTTCAAATGCAAAAATAATCTTTCAAATCCGACTGGTGGGTCCAGAGATAACGCGTTCAAACAAACGAACTCTTCAAGCTTTATTATTAGTCTAAAGATATTAATATGTTCGTCCTTTCGTTCCCAGTTGACACCTGACCGGTACCTCTGTGATGGTGATGACGTGCTCGTCGGGCATGGGTGACGCGGTTCTTCGCGAGCGGCTGCCCACCTTGTGGCGCCGCATCGAGGACGCTCACTACAGCTACCTCGAGACCGATGACAGCCCAGAAAAGTTGGAACAGAAGAAGAAACTCGAAGGTAAAAGAGAAGCTGTAGATTTTATTTTCAACTAGCTTTTGCTCGTGGTAATTTGGGAATATTATCCCACGAGAACGTACTACCGAGTACCGGGATAAAAATTATGCTTTGTCCTAATTCAGGTCATGGTCTATCCGTGTGGGAAGAAGGGGCTCGTGGCTACGTAATAATAGCCACACGTATATACGTTAAATTACGCTTGCCGGCTTCCCCGGCAGCCATCGGTGACCATCTGAGCACAAGCCGGTCAGAAGCTGGAAAGTCTGACAACCAGTCTTACCAAGGGACTATCGTATTACCCAGTTACTGGGTTGTGGTCGTTGTGGAGGTCAGATAGGCAGTCGCTCCATGTAAAATACTGGTATTCAGCTGTATATTGAGGTCTACCCGTAAGAAAAAAGCATAAAAATCCGTTTGATTGCTCAACAAAGATCCAAATTCACAGTCACAAACATACTTATTTTCACATTTATAAAATGATTAGGAGTAAGATTTTCTGATTTGTGGCAGTAAAACAGGGTCGTAGGCCCCCAACAAGGTGGGCCGATGACCTGGTGAAGGTTGGAGTTCGCTGGTTGCGAGAAGCACGAAGCGGTCGATGTGGCGTCGGGGGAGGCCTGTGTCCAGAAATGGACAATGACAAAAGCGGCAAGTTATGCGCCCACTCTAAGCTAATAGACTGAGCATAACAAGCTGCTATTGTCATTGTTATTTGTGGGCCACTACTCTAAAAGCATTGTCGACATAGCCGGACTACTTAGATCATATATAATTAAGGCCGGGCTTATCACTGTCCGGGGACTGTTTTGATTAGAACCAAGTTCAATTATTACAATATCTACAAGGTTTATCCAAGGCCCAGGTTTAAGCAATCGAGCCATTTTAAATTTCGAACTGTAATTCGACAAAGTTATTACAAAAACTGACGTCAGTTTTTGTAATAAGAACTTTAACTTGCCAACAAAATTGCCAACATAGACTCGGGTCTAAGTTGGCAATTATGCATTAAGGACTTTACGTTTGTCGGAATAAAGTTCAAAATATAGTAACTGGCTCGAAGGTTTAGGCTAGGTCGGTAATTAGAACTCGTTTTGTTATAAGAGCAGAGTTCTAGGTTCTTCATTAAACTAAAGTCTTGGTAAAAAATCAAGGTTGCCATGATCTCTCTACTCCTATGCTGAAATGTATGTATAATCAGCCTATAATGTTGTGAGTGGGCCGCAATGCACCACGCGGGCCCAGTGTGGGTTGGTACTTAATTCAAAAGCTTTTCTTTTTCCCTTTCAGACTACATAATAGAGTACCTATCATTAGTGCCTCATGAGTGCAAGTTCGGGCTTGCGGAGACTGGCAAAGTGTTCCAAAAGACGATCAACGAGTTAACGGAGTTCAGCGCGTATCGAGCTGGGCTGGGCTGGGCGGCGCTGGCCAGGTATGCGGCCAACTTGTTGGCCCAGCCTTGGAGGAAGGAGTATAAAGTCATACGGGTGAGTTAGACCGGTTTTAGAGTTAGAAGTAAAATAATGTCGGAAATTTTTAGAAGGAAAATGTTCGAATTGAATAGCTGCTTTTTATCTGAGGGCTGATTTATTAATCGACAGATAATTTTTATTCGTAGAATAAAATTGACGTCTGACAGATTTTGTTTGGAAAAACTGTCAAAAATTCAAAACTATTCCTCGAATAAAATTATCTGGCGTCGGAAAAATCAGCCCTAAATCAAATTGTGCAAGGGTGGCAGGGCCATCAGCGCGCAAACTGAAATCACGCATTCAGCACATGATTCTAGACGCATAAAGAAGAAAATTTTCAGAGGTTCTAAAAAAAACAGCTGTTTCATAGAAAAGTGCAACCTACGCGGTCAAAATGGCAGAACCCTTTTTTTAGGTTTGAATCATGAACTGAATCCATGGGAACAGGTTGGAACACAGTTAGGCCCTTTCGCAAACTTTTTTGTGTGTCGATCATATCCGAAAAGCAACAACTAACTAATAACTTGGATTTGTGCATGTTTTCTGAAATAAATAAATAAATGTTTTCCAGTTATATTGCGGCTACTTCAAACACGAAGTAGAAGCCAACATGGTGGGAGCCGAGACCCTTCTTCAGGCGATGGGCTACAAGTCGTCGGGCGCCGGTCGGTTCGAGCTGGACGCGCCCATCTGTCCAGACATGGTCGCCGCGGTGTCTAGGGATGCTCTTATCGCGCAGTGCGAATGCCAGGTACGTAATCAATTATATTTGTTTAAAAGCTGTCTCTAAGGTGTAATTGAAATAACGGAAAACTTAAAAATTAGTTATTGTACTTATCACATTTCAACATTATGAATTTTTGGCTTTGTCATATTATACTATTTCTTTAAACTATAAGTAGTATACTTTTGTAGTGAATAGTGGTAGCGTGTCGTGAGATAAAAATAAATACTCTACAGTTTTCATATTTGATATGGGTATACTGCTGCCCCTCGTGGATAGCTACTTAAAACTTCAAAATTATTTTAACGAAAGTGTTTTTAGGAGACTGTGCAAATCTTTACGATTTATTTCATTTGATTGATTAATATGAGTTAGTAGTCTGTCTTGACCCGCTTTTGAATTTACGTAAATGGTTTAAATGCTCACTGGTCTTACGTATTTTATTTTCGCGCTCTCACTGAAGTGTGTACCTGTTCTACACGAGCATAAATAATAAAAAAAAATTCAAACACATGACTGCCATAAATTAAAGTATTTGGTTGAATATGGGTAATACATGAGGTGGTTATACATATAACAAAAGTTCTTTAACCATTAATAGGTGTACAAATATCTGTTACTAACTTCTGCCCGCGACTTCGCCCGCGTGAAATTTCTGGTCCCCCGACCCACCCCGTCGCATCACATCGCCTGCCCGCGCTATTACCTACTTCGTTTTCTTCTTTTTTTCTTTCAGCTCAGCTCTTATGAGTCTTAGCGTGATGTTAAATAGCCTTCCCCAAGAGTTGGGCTATTAAATGTAAAAATATTTTTTCAAATCCTACCGGAAGTTTCAGAGAATAATGCGTTCAAACAAACTCTTTAGCTTTATTATTAGTATACGTAGATTTAAAACATGAGTGCGATAAATCGCCGGAAGATTACTACCTAGTGTCGCATAGGCGAATGTCTCGCCAGAGACAGTCTCGACGGTTAAAAAACGTGTAAATGCAGCTTCAACCAATTTGTATGCTTCTATCCAGATAATGTCCCACGTCTGGGAAGAATCGTGGTCGCGCGGCAGTCGCGTGTCGTGGCGCGACGTGTGGCGCGAGCGCGTGCAGCACGCCGCGCCGCCGCGCGCCGCCGCCGCGCGCCTGGCCGCGCCGCCGCACGCCGAGCGGAACAACAAGTGTGTGTATAGTGAAAGTGAGTACTCTTAAATAGTTAGGGTTATCTTAAGATATTCCGGGCTGTTCTCCACGTGTATAGCCGTCGCCCCCACCAACGTCTGCAGTACCGCGAGTCGGTCGCGTACGATATTAGTGGACTTCAATGTACAGTCATGAGCATAAATTCCTTACAATTACGCAAAATTCAAAAGCGATTTTCTTGTGAAACAAGGATTGTAACTTTGAGAAAAGAAAGACCTATTTCATAATAGTTTGGTTTCAAAAATGCAATGCTCGTTACACCAAAAAATGTATTTCTTTACCTTAGGAGATAATTGCTTTTAAATGCTCGTGACTGTACAGACGCCAGCACATTAACCTACTACAATCTGTCAAATTTCTTTAATAGATTTTCAACTTTATCGCTACATCGTAAGGTTCAAGGTTGATTGGGAAAAAATTTTACAGTTTGGGGTAGCTTGATGTGCTGGCGTCTGTACCTACACAACCTAAAAATTAATTTTTAAAACAAATAAAAGTTCAAAATGAACATTTTACCTTTCAGGTTCAGAAATATATTCGAACATACCAACAACGATTGCTTCTGACGCTTACCGAAGCCGACTCGTCGACGATAGGTATCACGGCACACAGCACTGTAACCACATCTGCGACGAAACAGACCAAGAAATACAGCCAGTGCTTCAATGTTCCCCCTACATGGTTCCCCCCATGTTACCCCACATGATGTACCCCCTTCCCCAACACATGCACCCCGACGTGCCTGTCACCCTTCCACAATGCAGCTCCATCCCAATGATGACTCCCTACGGAGTCCCCTACTACTACCCCGTACAGTCCCCCTACATGCTCCCCACCCCAGTATACGCCCCTATCAAACACGCTGCTACAGTACCTGTCAACGGGTACCCACCTATGGCACAGTACAGGTACCCTGCTGTCCCCACCGCGCAACTCATCGAACTAGATACCCCATCAGTTTACGAAAACGGCAAATTCGAAAGGTACAAAGACGAAGAAAGAATTCATAAGAAGCGACATCCGGAAAGTTCTCGAAGAAATAGCACGTCGAAATCTGGATTCAGTGACGTTTCGCTGCCAAGTTTACCGCGATCCGACACGCAACCAGCTCTTAGCAAAGCAAGGGAGGATGGAATGGGGACTTACGAGAGCTGGGATTACGTATTTAGGAATTTATCGAGCAAAGAGCAAGAGGGGGATGGAAGGAGTCGGTTCTCACCGTCACTCGATAGAGATTCGAGGACGCTCGACAGGCTAGACAGAGAGGAGAGGAGAGCCAAGTACCAGCCGACGACTCTGGACCTAGAAGACGGCTTACAAGCTCTGAACCTCGACCGGTCCTACGACGAAGAGGTCTACCGAACAGCGAAGGTAGAGAACCTAATGAGGATGAAACAGGAACAAGAAATAAAGAGAGCGAGACAGTTGGCGAAAAAGCAAGCTGAGTTGAAGGCCAGGAGACAAGTACCAGACCCGGTGGCAAACCCCAAGGCCGATGCGTTGATAACCCCAAAAGTTGCACCAGATAAGGTGAAGCTACTCAGCAAGAAGGATATAAAAGAAAGGAAGGATGTAATAAAGCAGCAGACCACGGTGAATGGGGCGGGGCCTAATACCGCTGAAGTTAAGAAAGTGAAGAAACCCTTGAAACTGGTAGCCATTGAGGCAGATAAACCGAAGAGTAAGGCAGTGGAGAATGGAGTTCACAGTACGGCGCATAGTTCCAAAAGTAATCCAGGTGAGTTTTGGTATAAATTCAGAATTTTAGATAATTGCTCGACTCTGTAACGTTACATTACAGGCGAATGCTCCAAGTGAGGGAGCACCTTTATGTTGTCTAAGTCGATTTTTGAGTGGCCATCTAAACTTATTTTAAATTAAATTCTCGTTTCGTGTCTGTCTGTGTGACTGCGTTCTTGTTCTAAACAACGCAAGAGATTTTGATGACGTTTTCACCATCACTTAGTTAGAGAATATATTCCGGAAGGTTTATGCGTTTAATACCTGTGTATTAATCTCATTGTTTTGTCAAGTCGTAAAAACCATGCGACGCAGGGGCGGGTCACTAGTTTGTAATAAAAAGGTCCTAAAAGATGTTTGTTGCAATGGAATTTGTACTTTGTCACATGCGACATTGAGTTCGGGGTTCCGAAACATGTGATTTTTCTGAGTTACAATATTAAAAAATTCTATTATTTTGGAACTTTTAGTAATTTATCGTATTTCTTCTACATTTCAGCTACAAACACACATCCATCGAGCTACGATCTAAAAGCACAACTAGTAGTATCACTCGACGAAGCGGACCACGTTCGTCGATCCCCGCCGAAGCATGCGCAACAAAATGGCGACCGAGAGCGACCCGTCAGCAGGACGCCGAGCCAACACAACAGCGAGAGGGAGAGGCCAGATACGGGACCCAATGAGGTGAAAAGAGACAAATGGGAATGCGGGACTTGCACGTACTTGAATAGGGGAAGTATGCAGGCTTGTGAGATGTGCGGTAAGTCGAAGAGAGGACCCGAAATACAGCCGCTAAGGTCTGGCGGGCGTGAATGCCCCGCTTGCACGCTCGTGAATGAGCGAGACGCAAAGGTGTGCGACGCGTGCGGCACTAGTCTAGAACATTGCCCCACCTACATATAGAACAGTCTTATGACGTCATCGAAACTTTCGGGTTGCCAACTTACATCTAATCATTATTTAGTATTATTTTAAAATTGACATGTTAAATACCGTTATTATGAATGCACAAGTTTTTCTTTTTATATAATTTATTAGTATTATTTGCAGCCAGCTGCAGTTTGTAGTTTATTTATAAAATGGCAGTTTATACACATTGAATGTGTTGTTGCGCAGATGTTGAGGATATTTATTCAAGCATTAAATTATATTCATATCGGTATATTTAAAAATCCTAAGGGTTCCCTAAAATTGGTTATTAATTATCAGATATATGAGTGTTGCAACACGCGCGTTGAATATTATTACCATGGCATTATACATTATGAGAATTAATGACGTCACAAATAATAGTTTTACAATAATTTAAAGCTATTGTTCGTCGCGTCATTTAAACTGAGTTTAAGCAATAGTTGGGAGTGGGCCATGAAATAAGCGATTACTAAGACAGTTTGAGTGGCGCTCATACTACCTCTTTTTTATGTCTTTGATACTCTTAAAATGTGCATCGAAGGCACAGATATTGCATTTTTGTATGTCGTACCGTATTTTTTTTTTATTGTTTGAAGTGAAATCGTAAGATGTATCGAAAACAGGGGGCAACTCTCGTAATTTTAAGAACGTTCTTAGTCTGATCTCTGTATCAATCTGTCGAAAATACCTTTAATTTCCCTACATTTTTGACAAGTTTTTGACATTTATTTGTCGCTGAGATGAGACTGCGACTAGATTTTGAACGTTTTAAATTACGAGAATAGGCCTTGAGATATACGAAGAATATAGATAGCAATAATTAGTGAATAGAAGGAACAGCCATTTAGTTGGTTGACGACAGGCTGTTGACACTTCCTGAGCGATTCAAAAACCGCTTGTTTCATGGCCGTTAATAATTAAAATTATAATTATTATTGCTCATAATCATAATAATATAACTAACAGATGTATCTAATACAAGTTATTAATATAAAAATCTTTATGTGACGTAGTTGTTACTAAATTATTTTCATTATACAGGGTCAAATTAAATTAGCTGGAGAAACTCCGCACACGTGATGGGTGTCCATATCTAAACATGAAGAAACGAAAAGGAAATTAATTTGATGATTTTTTTGTGGGGTCATCGACCGCTGGTATTGTAGTCACTTGAAATATTGTGAAATTTTTACAGATGTGATGGGTTTATCGATTTTCTCAACTCAAACTTCAAGTAACATAACTACCAGCGGTCGTAGACACCCAAAAAAAACATCAAATCATTTTTATTTCATCGTGTTTAGATATCGATATCCATCACGTCTGCAGAGTTTCGCTAACTGATTTAATTTGACCCTGAATATCGCTTAACGACAGGGTAACGATTGAAGAGTACGAATTCTACCATTGGTTACGTTTGATTACGATGAGCGGTGGTGAGATTATCTCGAACTTAAGCCTGAGTTACACGGCGCGAATTAATTGCCTGTGGCATCCCATAAGTTGAAGCAACAATCAAAGTTGCGCCGTCTAAACCCGTCTTATGCGACACAGTTATTTTACCTCTGATTTTGCATCAATGTCAAAATCACAGTGTTCTTTATTGCCTTGACAATAAGGTTGCTATTGGGTTGCTGCCATTGCGAAGTCTGTCAAAATCACAATGATCTTTATTTTCGTAGCTATAACGTTGCTGTTCGGTTGCTGCTGTTAGAGGTAAAATAAATGTAAAAGGGATGTAAGTAGTGTTTAGACAATGCAAGTCAGTTGTGACGGTGACGGAAAATATCGTCAGGAAACCGGCATGTCCTAGAACCAAAAATTGAAAGACCAACCCGCACCGGGCGTGCGGGTTGGTCTTTGAATTTTTGGTTTTTGGTTTTGCTAATCAACCGATTACGGCCCACTCCCTCTCACGGATAGGAGGCCTTTGTCCCAGCAGTGGGAACACTATAGGCTGATTATTTAAGTCGGCTGTTGCTTCAATTTTATTGCGTACCACAGACAAGAAACTTGCATCGTGTTTTGGGGCTTTATAATAATTATGATTATAATAATAGTGTTCGTTTATTCGCCTTCTATAATGCTTTAATGTTAGTTGAGATATAGATAAAAAAAAACGCTTTTTCGTTTTATTATTACATATAATATAAATTATTGATCTGTGTATATAATTGTTAGAGTTGTAAATAGTAGAATTTAAAGATATTTATTTAGATGTTTGGATTTTTTATTTATTTTGGACAGAAATAAGATTTAAATCATAGTGATACTAATAATGGAAAAATAGAACATCATTATGAGGGTGCGTTTGTTATAAAGTAATATAAAGTAATTTTATGATCACAGTCTAATTAATATGCACAGTGTAACGATAAAAAAAGTATAAATTATACCTGCAGGTTGGAGAAAGTCGTAAGTTCTGCAAATGTTAAAAGGGCTTTGAAGGTCCGCGGCATACATACACGTCTGCCATTTTAATTTTTTCTCAAAATGGCGGCCACGCTTGAACCTTTATAAATGTATAGCTGACATCAATCGAAACTTTAAACACATTTCAAACATCAATGCAACAAGATGTAAGCATGTTAAAAAAATATGGATGTCACGTGATCAACTTTGCACGTAAAAATTTTGGAAACATGACGCTTTACGGGGTTTGGTCTTATTATCTTTTCTGTTTGCATTGATGCCAGCTATCGATTTATATAGGTCTCAAGCGTAGACGCCATTTTGAAAAAAATCAAAATGGCGGACAGGTAGGTATGGCCAGGCTCCATGTAAAAATCTTCAATACCGTTTAATCACTTTAGTTTGTAGCTTAAAATTGGGCGTGGTATTTATAGAAAATAGAGTTTTGTTTGGACTTACGTCTTTCTTCAGGTTGGTGGTGCGTTCGAAATAGATTAGGTGGTTAAAAAGCACTGGGGACGTGTATTTTTCTATAATAAACAGAACGTAGATTTTCTCATACGTGATAGATTTATATAAAGAAACGTTGTGCTTGATTTTCAGTTGCCTTTAGTTGATCGAATGAGACGCGACTCGTTATGTCGGAAGTTATGACAAATGCAGATAGACGACAATGTAATACAATGAAAAATAAATACTATTGTTTTATGAATTTTGGTGTTTTATTTTGTACCATACCTATCTATTCTGGTGAAGTGATGTAGCCTGTAATTTGGATTCTCTTAAATCCTACTTAATCCTAATCTTAACTAATATTAGAAAATATAAAAGTAATTTAAGTTTGTTACGAAACTTTCTCATGTTTAAATTTGGCACATGGGGGTGGACCATGACCATGATTCTAGAGAGTTATAAATGGTGTAACTAACCTGACTGTTTTATAGCTAAAGATATGAAAGTTTGATGTTTGGATGTTCAATCACGCAAAAACGGCTAAACGGAGGATTAGCTTATAAACCTGGGCTATCACAATGATGATGCTCTTCATATCCCGGTAATACGTTCCCGTGGGATAATTTCCGACCTCCACGCGGACGATGCCGCTGGCAAAAGTTTGTGATACATAAATTATTTGATTTCTGTAAATATTTCACTACTCCTGAGCGCAGAAAGGCTGAAACAAACAGAGGTCACAGTCTCTAAAGTCCAAACCACAGCAAGAGCGAGCGAAGGGCACCCCGAGGTTAGGTTTGGTTAGGTTACTTTAAACCCTCTACACATATAAATAGGAGCCCCGCGAAGCGGGTTCCGTCGACGTAGGATGCTGCACCTAGTTGTACCCGGCTAAAACTAGGTGTAGCCGCACTTCGGCTATTAGCCGTAACTTAGGTAAACCAGACTAAGGTGATTCTTTTTATTATTTTTCATGTGAACTAGACGTTTTGGGAGCTGCCGTTTTGAGAAACGGATTAATTGGGAACTGGTCGTTTTGGGAAAGTGGACGAAATGGGAAATAGACATTTAGGCAGTGAACGAAAATTTTCGTTCACTGCATTTAGGGAATTACCATTTTGGGAGAGTGGACGTTAGACCTTAACTTGAATGAGACGCTGACTTGGGAGCTAGATGGGTCCATTATCTTTTTATTGCATCACAAGCTGCGCACGGATATGCGCAGGTTAGCACGCTGCAGCTATTCGCATTCTACACGGTAGCAATAGTGCAGTGCTAGATTGTTAGGGCCAGTTCTTCACATGTACCACAGCCACACTATGGGCAAGCAGTGGAGGGAAAAACTCCGTGAGGGAAGTGGAATCACTTCTTGTGCTCCGAGTGGGAGAAAACATCTCTTGTCCTCCGAGCGGGAGGAAGCACCCCGCCCTCAGAGGGAAGTAGGAAGCACCCCGCCCTCAGAGGGAAGTAGGAACGCCCCGCCCTCGGATTGAAGTAGGAACGCCCCGCCCTCGGAGGGAAGTAGGAACGCCCCACCCTCGGAGGGAAGGAGGAACTCCTCACCCTCGGAGGGACGGAGGAACGCCCCACCCTCCGAGGGACGGAGGAACGCCCCACCCTCGGAGGGAAGGAGGAACGCCCATCCACGGAGGAATGGAGGAATGCCTCACCGTCGGAGGCAAGGAGGAACGCCCCACCCTCGGAGGCAAGGAGGAACCCCTACCTTCGGAGGCAAAGAGGAACCCCACCCTCTGAGGGAAGGAGGACCGCCCACCCTCTGAGGGAAGGAGGAACGCCCCACCCTCGGGAGGCAAGGAAGAACGCCCCACCATCAGAGGGACGGAGGGACGCCCCACCATCAGAGGGACGGAGGGACGCCCCACCCTCGGAGGGAAGGAGGAACGCCCACCCACGTAGGTATGGAGGAACGCCCACACTCGCCTCTGAGGGAAGGAGGAACGCCCACCCTCCCCTCCGAGGGAAGGAGGAACGCCCACCCTCTGAGGGAAGGAGGAACGCGCACCCTCTGAGGGAAGGAGGAACGCGCACCCTCTGAGGGAAGGAGGAACGCCCACCCTCTGAGGGAAGGAGGAACGCCCACCCTTTGAGGGAAGGAGGAACGCCCACCCTCTGAGGGAAGGGGGAACGCCCACCCTCTGAGGGAAGGAGGAACGCCCTCCCTCTGAGGGAAGGAGGAACTCACCCTCTGAGGGAAGGAGGAACGCCCACCCTCTGAGGGAAGGAGGAACGCCCACCCTCTGAGGGAAGGAGGAACGCCCACCCTCTGAGGGAAGGAGGAACGCCCCGCCCCCCGGAGGGAAGGAGGAACACTTCCGGTGAGGAAGAGAACACTCCCCCTTTGAAGGAAGGAGCTAAAACTTGATTAATGGTGTGTAATCAGAAAGTGTTGAGTGGTGTACCTACCAAATCAATGCGGCAGTTGTAGTAAGAGTAAATATAAATCAAAAACATTGGTAACTAACTAAAAACGTTTTATTTCAAAACACATGACGCTAACGCTGACTTTTAATCACAAACTTGTTACTCTTATAGGTAAACTACGTTGCACAATGGACAATACTGGACTATTGGCCGTATCCGCTGCTTTGGTAGCTGCCTCCGCCGTAGCCCGACTGGCCTCCATAGCCTCCCTGCTGACTACTGTAGCCGCTCTGACTCTGGCCTTGAGCTCCTTGGCCCTGACTTGACGCTTGCATGCCGTTCTGCATCCCGCCGTAGCCGCCTTGACCACTGCTGTATCCTTGGTTGCCGCTACTGAATGATCCTCCTCCATAACCGCCTTGGCTACCCATGGAGCCGGGCCTGAATCCACCTTGCATTCCCTGCATTGCTTGGCCGAATCCTTGCCCGAAGCCCTGCCCGCCGAAGCCTCCGCCAAAGCCCTGGGGACCACCGAAGCCCTGGGCTCCACCGAATCCGCCGTTACCTGTGGAATTAAAACGATCTTAGCATTTTTTTGTGGAACAAAATGGCCCCGGGAAAGTAACAGCCAACAATGCGAGGTCAAAAACTAGAAATGAGCTTGACGTGTCGCCGTGTATACCAGTACCACGCTAAGTAGTACATATTTCGCTTATGCTCGCTTCTCTTTTTAGCAGAGATCAGATGCTTCACTTGTGCATTTTTGCCTTTCATTCGGCATCGAAACGAAACATTTTTATACGACGTAAAGCTACTGCAGCATGCAGAAATTTAAGTCAAAGAGCTGTCGTGATCTGTATATTACCAAGAAATAAATCTGAAAAACGAATTAGCGCCTTTGTGCCCGTCACCAATCAGAAGTTGTTACGGCACATCAACTTGAAAGCTATTGCATACGTTTGCACCAGTTGCGTTTAATGCATGCATATTATGTATAATGGGCTCGTTTCAATATATTTTTCCGGTGTCGCATGTAATGGAATGAAACAAATGAACTCTGGTGGGTGAAGGTCTCGATATCGGCATGCCTGCTACTTTTCTCGAGGTTCACCAGTCAGTTGATGTATGAGGACAAATAAATTTATAGGAAAATAACGACTTACCTCCGAAACCGAACATCTTGATATAATAAAATTGTTATTAAAATAGAAACTGTAGTACACTATGGCCTAAAATTTAGAGAGAGGGTTCTAAAAAGTAGAAAAATATTTTTTATCGATTTTATAAAAGTATATGATTTTATGATGAGTTTTAAAATTATACTGAAGAAAATGGGCCGTCGCTTTGACTGATTTCTGTTTTTCAATTTTATATATAGAATAGAAAAAAAGTTAAGCAGTATTTTCTTAAATTATTGGTTGTGTGAACAGTAATAATTTTTGTTTCAAAAGAGGTAGTTTGTTTAGTAAGGTTTTATTAAGCGCTGTCCACACATTTCCGGGTCAGGGGTATCCGAATTCAGAGTTGTTCGTTTTAGTGTTCCCGTCAGGGACGAACCATCCGTCACCCGTGTTCAGACATATCAGGGAAATCGGTGTCAGTGTAGTCTATTTCAGTACGCACACAATCCGATGTCCTTGTTTAACACGGAAGAATTGGCAATGATTGCAATAGCGCTAGATAAAGAAAAACTGCACTTGCTCTTGCACAAAATGTCGTCAACGGAGATAAATATCGGATAGCACTGTCAGTGCGTCCGTGCGTGTTCCGGGACACTGACGATCCGGATCCTCCTGATAACCGATTTTTCTCCGTCCCTGCCGTGTTCCGTCATTGACGGGAACCCGGAAATGTGTGGACAGCACTTTATGATGTAGAGTTGAGGTAATACCTAGGTATATACTGAGTGACTGGGGGCAGTGTGTTTGTTATTCTAATTTCGTCCAGGGCACGGCCAAGCTGCAGCTTAGGAGTACTTCCAACGGGGAATTTTTACATTGACGTTCACTGTTATTATTTATTCCTTATTTCCATTACCTTTAGTCATTCATATCTTTTTGGTTTTCGAGAATCCTACAAGAGGCGCCCATCTTTCGGGGATAAGACCAACCATCAGCAGATGGATATGAGCCCTGAGACCTATTATAATACCAGCTCGGTGCAACACTTGCTTGGGCACATGGCCAACCCTGTGGTAGTACATAATTAAGAATGACTACCTTTATTTACTACTTCAACTTTCATTTTAAATGAATAGATGGAAGGAATATCAAAAATCGAAATAAAACCCACTATTACTTACAATAAATATTTAATTCCTAAAGAGAAAACATATTTGTAATTCAAACTTCTAGGGCCGTTTTAAAGAACCTCACTCAAGCATTACTTAAAACTATAAGTTTCAATCAATCAAAAGGTATTCGTAAGTTTTAAGTAATGCTTGAGTTTTGAGTGAGGTTTTGTAATACGGGCCTTAATCTGCTTCGATTAGCTTCAATGGTAGCCGCGTATCCATGCTCATGATAGTCATGATAACCTTCGTGCCCTCCATATCCTCCGTGTTCCTAATGACTTTTGTGACCGTAGCTACTTTCTGGCTTCTGGCCTTCAATTACTTTGGCGTTCACTTCTATTTGGCCATTCGCCACGCCAGAAGCACTGGAGCCAGTTTGAACAGTTTGTTGTTCTGTTTGACTGCCGAACACTTGGGCAATAGCGTCTTTGATTTCAGCTTGTTTTGGTGGCTCGGTAGGTTTAGGTACTTCGACTTTAGGAGTGGTAGGTTCGATTTGCTCCTTGTGTTCATGTTTTCCCTCGTGATACTCATGCTTCTTGTGATGGTCACATGGTTTTTTGTGGCCTTCGTATTTCTCCTCACTGCTGTCCTCATCGGAATCATCTTTGTGCCCCTTATGATGTTCATGTGTCTTGTCGTCGTGGTTTTCCTTAGGGTAGTCCCATTTCTCCTCACTGGAATCGTCTTTGTCGTTATGGCTGTGAAAGTCGTGACCGTGATGGCCGTGATGGCCGTAGCCGCCGCCGTAGCCGCCGCCATAGCCGCCATAGCCACCGGGTTTGGCGTACGCTGGAAAATAAATAAATAGCATAAAAACAATTTTTTTGTAGAATTTAAATCGCCGTCGTCAAATTGAATAAAATCTAGATTTTCTCACTTAAGCTGGCCATCTCGAAACCCGCACCCGCACGAATAGCATAGGATATCTAAGGCCCTATCTGCTAAATTCAGAAGAAAAATTTTACTTAAATTGAACGAAGCGGGCCCAGCAACTCAGCAAGTTTATAAAGTGGGATGTTATTGGAACAATATTATTTAATTTCTAAACAGGCCGATAATAGACAGAAATAGGCCGAACGTAGTTGTAAGAAAAACATGTATTCATGAAATTACCTGAAGCTGCCATGGCTGCAACTAGCGCCAGAGTGACGAGCTGTAATAGAAAAATATTATCAGATCGGTTGAAGACACTGATACTCTACCTACATGTTTTTAGGGTTCCGTATCTCAAAAGGAAAAACGGAACCCTAGAATCATTGTCCGTCCGATTGTCTGACTGTCTGTCAGTCTGTCAAGACCCGTTTTTCAGTTGAAATTGATAAGGAAAGTCCGAAAATCATTAATTTGTAGTTTTTTCGGATAGCTTGATGTGCTGGCGTCTGTACGTAGTCTGATACGCACATGGCCGGTTTTTTTTGCGCAGAATTAGTAGGTATACTGCCATATTCTTAAAAAGCTTATTCATTTTCCTTGAACATTAATTAATATGTAAAATAACAAAAATGTTTGTATTAAATATTATTTTTCATACTCTTTGGCTGAGTGGAAGCGCAGTGCTGTGGCATGTGTGCATAGCTTCGATCAACAATACCAACATAGAGGAAAAAATTCATGTGTGCTATGTGCCGTGGCTATGTGCTCGCTATGTGGGTCCCCCACTCTCAGTTTATAAGTGTATAGTCTATGCCCCCACCCACAGCACAGCGCTGATTTTCAGAGGTTACCCGAAAAGAACGACAGTTGACAGCACAGAGTACTTTTTGATAGGTTGACAGTATTGACAGTTCACTTTAAGCTCACTTCACCAAGTCTTTCTTCACGATGAGATTTTTACAGAATACATCGGTAAGGAAGTATTTTTAAATAAAGGGGTTAAATATGAGATGAAAGTTTGTGTGGAAGTCGTAAATTTGCCGAAGATCTTAGAAACTTTTAAGAATTTGTTCGGTGTGTCTCGTATCTAATCTCTTTCTGGTTATGTGCTTGTGCCATCGTCTCGTGGTAGCTACAATATTTTTATACAGCTACATTTATGGGTTCAATCACACTCTACTTATTTAAGTATTTTGTTGTTTGCCGGTGCTGGATCACAATATACATATCGTAACGGGTTGGTTAGCCTAGTTTCTTAACCAGTAGAAACCCTCGCAAGTTGGTTCCTAAATCCATGTAATAATGTAGGTACAATGACACGAGGCGCTAAGCCCTTCGTCGATTCAAGAAGGCTTAGGAGCCCTAGAAAATTTAAATGAATTTAAGAAAAGTCTCTTTCACTCCGAATGATTAGCACTTTAATAGACGAAACTCAAACTCAAAGCATTTATTTCAACTAAACCATTTACAGGCACCTTTGAATTGTCAAGGAGTCGGTCAGTCAGGGTGTTGAGTTGCTGGGAGAGGCCTGGGTCCAGCAATGGAAAGTGGCTGAGTTGATTATTGATTGGTCAGTCAGAAAGATGACGCTAGTTGCTGTAAAGCACCAGCAATAATTAATTTAACAAACCACATCACTGTCGTATAATTTCACACTTAACATAAAATACTCACCGCAAACTTAGCCATATTATTAATGGACAAAACAAGTATCACAATATGGTCAACACACGCTAAACCAACGACTATGTCCTTCGCGAGATGAGCATCTCTTATATACTCGTTTAGAGTTCAAGGGAACGAGGTACAAACTGCTTGATCAGCTGGACCCGTACGTAGGTATGCATCGTAATTACCTTGCGGACAGTAGAATGCTGCTGTTGCTTTTAATATCGAACATTTCGAAAAACATCTAGTTAGGTTCTGCACACCAATTATTGCGTAACACATTTTTTTCACAATTCGATGGATTTTGAAGGAAATTGCTAATCCGTTGCTTTATATGTTGCTTGAGAACGTAAATAACGCAATGAATAGGTAGGTATTGTTGAACCAGCTATGCAGGTGGCTATAGGAGTTCACCCACACACAAGCAGAGAGCTGGTGGACCTCGAAACCGGGCAGACGTTTACTACGCCTGGACAGGAACTGCCTGCGCCTGGTGATGGGGACCATCACGAGAGACTGCATGCTAAACAAACACTTCCACACAATTATACATAATGGCCTAGCACGTGCTGTTTAAATGCACAAGCGTCACCCGGATTAGGACAGAAACCCTCAGTACACCCAGATCTTTCACAGATGTTCTTATCAGACCAGGAGATATCATCAACTTTGGGGGAGGTGGGCTGGATGGAATAACCACCGACGGGCGCCATGGCCTGTGCGCAATAGTCCACCTGAAGGAATAAGTGCGTAAACCAAACCCTCTAACATAGAACATAGTAGATATTGTTGACTTGTCAAAATTAAAGGCTTTGCAATTGTGTGTCCTGAAATTACCCTGCTGTTTTTACTGAACACTAACAATGCTGTACGCGGTCTTCTTGTATCAATCTGGTTGAAGCTGAACAGCCTCCAGCTAGGATTTTGCACTGACTGCATCATAAGAAAGTGCTCTAAACCGGTACCTAAAAGAAAACATCGTGAGAAAAGTCAAATATCACAATAGGAGAAAGACAACATGTGAAATTTAGCAATTCGCACTCAGCCCGCCTGCGTACCATTACTGCTCACTCTCATAGAGAGGACCTATGTTTCCCAGCAGCGGGGACATTATTACGTAGGCTGATTAGGTATTAGGAAAATACTCCAGTGCTTGTAATATTCAAGCAGTTTGAGTTTTAATTTCATCTGATCTATTCTGAAACATTACACCGTGAAAATTTAGGTGAAGTGAGTTTGAAGTGAGCTGTCAATAGTGTCAATCCCTAGCATTAGGTGGAACAGCTCACTTTTTATGTTCACTTTAAATAAGTTTTCCCGGTGAGATCGACTGCTCTGTTGTCGAAATAATTTTAGGGCACTTGATTGCTAAGTAGAAGTGACGTCTACACCGCCCCTAAGGCGACCTACTGACCACAAGTTCTTTTGTGTCCTTGGGAAAATAAAGATTGTCCCTATCCGATTCATATCGTGCCCACCGAATGTTGCGCGGTGTTGGCATTTATTAAACCCCCAAAATTGTTGTTGCATCGCAACATGAGAAAGACAACACCATGGTTATTGTTATGTTAATATATCTAGGTATTTTTATTTTTTAAATTATAAGTATGTCTAGCAGAAATACTGGTTGTTCGGGTTCCTTGCCCTGTGTTGTAAATAAATCAACAAATCTTGATGCTTTTTCTCATTAGTTGATGTCGACAACTACGCTGCCACTATAAGCTTTGGGTTCCGGACAACAATTTTTTATTTCAAAGCAAGAAGAATCTCAGGTTGAAATATCGCTTCTTTAAAATAGCCACTTGGAATAGGTAGGTACCTAAAGATTTTTCTTTTTATCTATCTAAATGGTAGGTACCTAACTGAAAATTTCATAATTTAAGAGCTAATAAATGTAGTCTTAAAATAATAATTATAATAATTATGTACACTTAAGTATCTAAATAAAAAAGTGGGAGGGCATCAAAAAATTCGTCCCCATCACTGTCAACAGGAAAAGTGCCCAAAGACTGGCAGCAATTCCACGTTGTTTGTCAATGCTGATAATGTGGGTGAATGCATGTATGACAATGCCCTTAGGATTCACGTTGGGTTGGACTCTTTGTATGTAATAACTATGTACCCATATCTGTGTCAGAATAAATATTTGAGTTTGTAGTTTCATGCCTTATCTTTTCTGCACCTAACAAATGGGGTCTGTTGGACATCATTATAAGAATCGTGCACCTAGCTTCTATATTACTAACACATTATCCTATTTTCTAGTGCTCTCGTAAAGTTACTAGCGCGGGCGCCGTTCTTATAAGGATAGATCAAGATCGTACATTATATCTAAAGATATAAAAGGCTGGACTGCGCCTGGGCAAAACCCGAGAGCAAAAGGAAAGGCAAAGCACACTCGCTCTCGCTCTCCTTGTTATTATTAACACTAGGTAAGTATACTAGGTACCCATTATATTTTACCAGAGTATAACTTGTTCTATTAAGGCGCCACTAGTCAATATTTTTTCCATACAAATTTCGGGAGAGTATTACTCCACTGTTTGACATTGTGCATTCAAAGTTAAACATGATATCGTTTTGACTTATTTTTAATTGTGTCTATACGGAAACAGAATATTAAAATAAAAAGCCATTAAAAAGTTATGAGCCAACAAAGATTAGTTTTTCTTGCTATTTTTAACGTAACTTTGGGTGTAAATAAGTAGTAAAAGACCTGTAAAATCTTTAAAACTAAAACTGTACCGACAAAGCTCAGTTATCGAAGAGTTCAATAAACTTCATTTATAATTGATTTATGCAGTGGTTTTTTCATAAACCACTAAAAGCCATGTCATAAAACTCGATTTTCCAAAGCACTTTTCGATTTTTTTTACGCGCCTATCAGTTCAGAACGGTGTTTCTGTGCTTGAGAACTAGACGTTGTGCATGTAGACTAGCGTCCAACTGCTCATCACTGATACTAGCTCTGTCAGACACGAAGCTAGGTGAGACAGCGTGCTTTTTAGCCATGACCACCAGTGAGTTCGAGCGCGCGACTGGTTTACTCTTAATAAAGGAATTCTGTGCAAGCTTGTCTGGAGGTCAATATCCTTGACTTGATGCAACTTTATCTATTATTTAACCGATTTCAAAAAAGGAGGTGGTTCTTAATTTGGATGCTTATATTTTTTTATGATTCCTATTCAGTTTTCTGTACTTAGCAACTTTATGCAACTATACTTCGGGACCTATCAGAATACCAGCGCACCGCTGCGGTATTTATTTTTTAGGGTTCCGTACCAAAATGGTAAAAAGGAACCCTTATGGTGCGACTCAGTCTGTCTGTCTGTCTGTCACAGCTTGATATCTCAAGAAAATGCTATCAAGTTGAAATTTAGAACAGTTTTAGATGACGTTTGCCCAACTATTTTGCAAATAAGAAAGATTTTTTTTTTTGCAACAGCTACTGAAAGGGTGTCTGAAAAATTCGAAGTGGGGCTACATGGGCAGTGCAGCTACCTCAAGAAAAGGAATGTGACGTCTTATTATTCTATCGAATTTGACGAATCTATGAATATACTAAGAACCGCTGGCGCGACGATTTAGACACGTTCCTGACCGACTGGACGGAGAAAGCCGCCGCTTAAGGAAATGTGGAAGAAAATGGGGGAGGCCTTTGCCCAGCAGTGGGACAGTACAGGCTAACGAAAAATAAAAATTATATACCCATCACCTGCCTAGCCTTTTTACAACTATGTTTATTTATTTATTTATTTACATGTTGGGGTCAGCTTCCAGTCTAACCGGATGCAGCTGAATACCAATATATAATAATACTAATCTATGAATATCCAATGGCTTTAATTATAATAAACGAGATATCAAGGATTCTAAATGTTAATTACAACATTTTAATACCAAATCACATCGTTATGACTTCCTACGTACTATGACGTCTTGAACGATCTTGTTTGTGTTGCGCTGGTCCAACATCATCATTCTTCATCTTTTCACCCAAAACTCCAGCGCTCGGCCCCTGTCGTTGTAGCAATTTGTATTCTACGAACATGTTTTTACATTGGGTAAGGTCGGTACTATTTCATTCAGTCAGTTTATTTATTTCTTACTTGGTTTTGGTCTACTTGGGTTCGATTCCCAGGTCGGGCAAAGTTTTATTGGGTTTTTCCATTATGAATTGGCAGTGTGATACCCCCGTGCCTCGGAAAGCACGTTAACCCGAGGGTTCTGCGCCTGATCTCTCTCCGGTCGTGTTGGATTCCCGTCCCATCGGACTGAGAGTGAGGGATGAGCGAGTGCACCTGTGTCTGCGCACATACTTGTGCACTATAATATCTCCCGCGAGATCGATCTCCGTTGAGATTGGCCGCCGGTGGCCAAAATACGGTCTGGAGAACTATTATTATTATTACTTGGTTTTGCACAAATTCAAGGTCACCCGGAGTTTTTTTAAAAGATAAAATCAGAGATGAAATTATCCGGAAAAAACCGGAGTTACCGATACAGCTTGCAGAGTAAGCAAACTGAAGTGGCAGTGGGTTGGCCATGTTTGTTGAAGGACCGATGGCCGGTGGAGCAGACGAGTCTTGGAGTGGAGACCGCGTATCAGAAAGAGTAGCGTAGTGGGATGCCCCTCAGTTAGATAGACCAACGACCTTAAGAAAGTGGCTGGGACAGACTGGATGCGGAAGGCAGAGGACAGGGTGTTGTGGCGCAGCCTGGGAGAAGTATTTGTCTAGCAGTGGACTGCGATAGGCTGAGTTAATTGGTCTTTCTCAAACAAAACAGCCTATGGTTTGTTTCAAAAGCATCTAATGAAAATGTAAACAACGCAATCACTAACTATTATAACGAATTAGTATTACATTTATATATGTAAAAGGTTTCAACAATGTGTCTCACTAAGTACTTTTTTCAACAATGGTTGGAAACAGACCATAGCAATCAATCAATCATTCTTCAAAATACCAACAGCGAAATACCATGGGGTATAAACAGGGGGTATTTCACTCAGAGCACTGATTTCAACAGCACTAGGACGAACGGCACCTGAGCACTTCCACTAACCGCACTGAAACAAGATTTTATAACGTGCAAATAAAACAGTTGTTCATTTATTTTAATTTTATTAAGTACAAAATAGACACAGCTTTTGCATTGAGCCATATCTACAAGATATAATACTCAGTCATTTCCTTATTGCTAAACTTATATACTGAAGTACATCAAGAATTCTATAATTTAGCTATCTATAAACTAATAATAAAGCTGAAGAGATTGTTTGAACGTGCTAATTTACCACCACCATTCCACCAGTCACCAACCGCCAGTCGCTGAACTAACTGGTGGCTAACTATCAACCAGTCGGATTTGAAAAATTCTTCTAGCATTTGATAGCCCAAATCTTGGTCTCGTGATGTTAAATAGGACTCTGAGGTCGCATTCCACCAAACTTTTATAAATAGAATATGTCTTTTGAATTTTTGACAGTTTTTTCATACTAGAAAACTTTCAGATGACAATTTTATTTCACGGATAACAGTTATCTGACTTTGGTAAAAACGGTTCGTTAAAAAGTAAAAAAGTCAGAAAGAACGCTAAGCGGAAACGAAGTAAGGCTATGCGATGCGACGGGGTGGTTCGGGGACAAGGAATTTCACGCGGCCGAAGTCGCGTAGGTACAGGTAAATAAAGGTGCACACGGGGTGCATTGCGTACAAAAACAGAGAGATTCATAATCAATTCTCATTGAGTATTTAATTAAACAAATATCTTTATTAACAACTAGCGGCCCGCCCCAGATTCGCACGGGTGCATTTTTTTTTCGAACTTTTTTTTTTCTTTCATACAAACCTTGTCCTGACAAAACCGAACACAACAAAAAAGAATTAGCGAAATCGGTTCCGCTGCTCTCGAGATTTGCGCTTAGCAAAACATTTAGCGATTCATTTTTATATTATAGACTATAGACATAACAGAGTGTATAGTACTGTCGTGTGTATAAAATTTTGACAAGAGTTTCGGAGTTTCTTTAAAGGATAAAATCGGAAACGAAGTTATCCCGAAAAAAAAAACGGAGTTATCGACGTAGCTTGCAGAGTAAGCAACCTGAAGTGGCAGTGGGCTGGCCATGTTTGTCGAAGGAACGATGGCCGGTGGAGCAGACGAGTCAAGCATAGTGTGGGACGCACGCCAGCTCAGCCCCAGATGGACGGACAACCTTAAAAAGGTGGTTGGGAGTGGGACAGACTGGATGCAAAAGGCAGAGAGGACAGGCTGTTGTGGCGCAGCACGAGAGAGGCCTATGTCCAGCAGTGGACTGCGATTGGTTGAGTTGATTGATCAAATTATTGAGAATGAAAGATATTGATGGCTGCAACTGATCAAGTTTAGTAGGTACCTACCTACCTACTAACTAAACTCAGAAATTACAATCAATTCTTGTCGACGCTTCTTCTGTAGGACATTGTAATACCTACCTAGTTTTTTTCTTGTCCTGTCATTGAGAAGACGAGTTACACTCTTGTTTATCTTAAAAATAGACTTAAGTACCTACCTAGTTGAAGTATTTTTCTTTAAGTATATTAAAACATGTTATAAAGTACAAAAATACCTAAATGACATTTTGTTATTCGAGGAAAAAAACAACATTCTCGTTTTTTTGGGTTCCGCAGTCAACAAGGAAACTAGGAGGCAACTAGGAGGCTTCGCTATGTCTGTCTGTCCGTCCGTCCTCAGAGAATCTTAGTACTAGAACGCTATAATTTGGCATGGATATACATACTAAGCACGCCGACAAAGTGGTAATATAAAACCATGAAAATATATAAAGGGTTCCTTTAGGCCAGGGTACCTACCTCCTGTACCTACTTGCACGTAAAGTGGGGAGGTTTTTTTTCTCGTCTACCCTTCGATCAATAATTTGATCGAAGCGTCTACCCCATTGTGTGGGGTACCGTTGGGTAGGTCTTTCAAAAATATTACAGGTTTGTAGCTTTAAAGTGGTAATTTTTGTTAGAGTCAAGCTAAATGGTTGTTTTTGGATATGTGAAAAAATTCACGGTAGTAATATATATAACGAAGTTAAAAGGAAAACTATCACAGCTAAGTAGGCATTACAGGTTTACGAGTAATAGTCGACCAACTTACATTTGCCCTTGTAATGTATGGGAGAACATGATTTTCAACTACAATGTTAAGTTTGTTCTTGGGATAAATTCATTCCAACTACGGAACTCTTCATTGTGCGTGGTCCGCCCCGCACTTAGCCGGTTTTTTTTATTCATTTAGACAGGTTTCAGTGATATCTTCTAGAATTATAATTAGTTTTCCCCATACTTCGTCTGATAGTATTTTCTGGATATTTAAAATATGGATAGTAAGCTCCTAATTTTCTGTTATAAACCAAGTATGGTGGCAGGCCATAGTTGCCATAATTATACTTTCCCCAATTCCGGCTGTACGTGCTCCTTTTCGCTTTCTTGTGGTATTTTTTTAAATCATGTTCAAAATGGCGTTTTGATGCTTTCGATGTGTGCTTTTTGCTTTTCTTGGCGTCCGCAATGCTCGTAGATATGATGACGATGATCAAGGTGAAAATGATGATCTGCAAATACAATACTGATGATAAAATGAATGAAGACGATTTTCATTTCGACCTCACACACACCCACGAAAACCATGAAAACGACAACCATGATGAAAAATTTTCGCAGCTGCCATCTTGGATTTTCATTTTGACCTCACTATTGGCTTTAGCACCCTCGAAGACCATGAAAACTATCTCTGTTTCAAGAAAAGAAACGAGTAAAAAAAATTCGCACGGGGCATAAATATGATACTATATAAAAATAGTTGATGAAATAAAAATAAAATCTTCCTCGTAGGTCTGATCTCACTTAAACAAGTGAAGGTCATGGAACGTCCTATGTGATTAGGCGAAGGTCCAAAACACGTGTAGATCCACCTCATGGAAATAACTTAATAGTATTATAATTATAACTTACTAGTTTGTGACGAATTCGATAAGTAAGTATTAATTTTGTTTTATTCTACATGTACAAATCTATACAAATAAATAACATTGAAGTGTCTGTTTGTGATGTCAAAATAACAGCTTTTTACTAAATACATATAAAAGTAGGTACTTTTAACAAAAAAACCTTTTTTTAATTTTATTCTGTCTGTTTCCTCCGAAACGAATGGACCGATTTTGACGGGATTCTCACTGGCAGATAGCAGTTGTTATAAGGAGTAACATAGGCAAAAATAATTAGAGTTCTGCGAAAAAAAATTGAATCCATGAAATCCAGAATTTGTTTTCCGACTTGCACGCGAACGAAGTCGTGGGCACAACAATCTATACTTATAATATGGCAGGGGGTGTTACTAGACCGACACCGAACCCAAAAATGTGATAAAAAAAAATTTTGTCTGTCTGTCTGTTTGTTCAGGCATCACGCAAAAAGTACCGGTCCGATTACAATGAAACTTGGTATAATTATTCTTTAATATCCTGGGCACCACACTGGGCACTTTTTATCCCGGAAAAGTATATACAATAAAAAACAAACTTAATTTTGCGGTTCGATCCCTAGACCCGATTACTGTACCAACCGCAAATAATAAGTTTGTCGTAGGTTACGTCACCCGCACTGTAAATGTAGTGCTGAAGGTTGAATTTGGCTTGCACCGTTCGCAGCACAGTTCACAGTTCGTTCTTATTAGCATTCTATAAACTGTATGTTTTAACTGCTATTGTACTTGCAATTCTAAACCGTGCTTTTCAGTGCGACCTTTTTATTCCTTTTAGTTTTTACTAAGTACAGTTTAAGGTAGAGTTATTTAGGTTTATTATTATAAGTCGTAGGTATAGATTTTAATTTTAAAGTAAGTATGGGTAGTATATTTGATAGTGTACGTAGTGACCGTAGGTTATTTTATAAAACTGTTAGGTAGGATTAGTCATTCGTATAGATATTAGTTTTAAGGGATTTTGCTTATTTATTGAGTTCAGATTAGTTATCATCAGAAATAGGTTTATATAGGTAGGTAGGTATTTTATTTTCTGTTATTGAGTTTTTTTTTAATTAGGTAGGTACTTAGGTTTACTTTTATAATCTAATATAACATTCAAAGTCCTGTGATCCTGTCTGACTGATTATATCAATGCACAGCCTAAACCGCTGGTCATAGAGACATTAAATTTTCGAAATTCCACTCATAAGAGGGTGAAATTTCACGCGGACGAAGTCGCGGGCAGAAGCTAGTTTTAATAATAAAACTTTATAAGGAAAAACTTACCTTTAATAAAACTTGTCTAAAGTTATCCATGTCTGTCTGAGAATCCTTTCTTCTACAGCTAACTAAAACCAAAATTCAGTGATAGCCAGGAGACAGTAGTAAACTACTGTGTAGGTACAATCTCTTATGTACTGGAAATGCCTTGAACTTGACTTTCTTATTTATACCTATTGACATAAAAATGGGTTACATGCAGCAGACAGAACAGGTGGAGTCGACATCTCATTATTTTCATGACGATTTTTGTTTTACTTTACTTAAAAAAAAAAACTTAAAAAAAAAACGCTTTTGCAATAAACAATGCGATAGTACCTAAAAATTTTATTTTTGAGAACAATGATCAACATAACAGCCACAGATGTCACAGCTCTAATATAAACATGTTTCATAACATAGATCATCAATTAAATATCGAAGAGTAGTATGTCTATAATGCGCAGTAGTGACGTTTCCGCATAGAGGCGAAAATATAACCAAAGGATGACGTAGAAAGAATGGATAGTGGGATCAACAAAATGGATGTGTACCAAGTCAAATTCGTTCCGTTTTAATTTTTATCTTTATTTAAAATTTATGTTACATCTTAATAATTTGTAACAATAATGTAAGTAAAAATTAATTTATATGTACCTAACTATCGTATGCCCTGAGGGCGGGACATATTTGATCACAATTTAATTATTTAGTTAAGACCTGTATTATGTACCTACCTATGATCCACAATAAAGATATTGATTGATTGAACAATTAGGTATTATTCATCATTTAAAATGTATTCCAGAAGGTTTATGCGTGTTCACATTATAATTAAACTTAAAAAGTCTCACCAATTTTTTTTAGTTCTCATACAAATTCCCAAAATTTTAAGTAAACTGATTTCCTATTTATGGCGAAATTGAATGATAAATGAATTCATTTTTATTTTATTACATTAAAGTAATGTGTAAGCAATCTACCAAAACATGTTTTAGGCCTCTGTGTTAACTTATAAGACATAAAGACTTCGTCTAAGACAACCATGGCTTAAATGGTTCTAAATTGTCTGTACTATCTTCGCCATAAAAGTTTGCACCCATCTTCCAATCACTCTGTATATTTATAGATTCCTTCCTTTATGCCTTCAGCCTTCTTGTAACTGGTTTACTCTTATTTAATTATTTTTTCCGTCATAATTTCGGCCGTTATGGGCTGCTTATGATCGGTGATGATTGGTTAAATAATTGTATGCTGTTACGTAAACGGGACATAATTTATTATCATGTATTTTTATCTATTTTTAAAGATTTGTGTTTGTATACAGGGTGTAAAAAGACATATCACATAGTCGTCAATTACGCATTCTGTAGGTACATCAGACTAAGTAACATTGCACAAAAATAAATGCTGGGAAACTTTTATTTTTGGTGAGAAAATTTGCTGTTTGCGGTACCTAGTGCACAATTAACACATGCAAAACATTGCGCATATGCATGAAAATGTTTCCAAGATGAGATCATATGGCTCGCACTGTCAAAAAGTCTCATGTAGAGCCAAAACTCTACACGCCGTAACTCTACAAGCCCTTACTTTGCAAACTCTACACCTTAGTCAAAATATGATGCTTGGCCGTTTCGTTACTACAAGAAATATTGTATAACAGAAAAGTAATGAACAGTGAATACATTTTTCACCTTAGGTACGCCCATGTGACGGTAGCACTACGGTGCCCCCAGATAACATTAAAAACTTGTTTTCGTAAAAAAACGTCAGTAAATGTTGGGATTTTGACCTTCAATATCTCCGTAACCAGAAGGTTTCTAGATATGGTCCAGGACAAAAAAAAACAATGAAGGGGAGTACAAGTGACTCTCGGCTTCTAGAAAGTGTCTTTTTACACCCGCGGCCGTTAAATATACCTAATATCATAATGATACATATGATATTAGGTATATTTATATAGTATCGTTTATTTATATCTTATTTAAATAATAGTTAAATTAGCTATAAGGAAAACATCGTGAGGAAAACGGCATGTCCTTGAACCAAAAACTCGAAGTCATGTGTCATCTACCAACCCGCACTGGGCCCGGGTGGTAGATTACGGCCTACTTCCTCTTACTCAAGCCTGTCTCCCAGTAACGGGAACGTTACAGGTTGATTATGATGGATACGGGCAGTAAAATTAGGCTTAACAATTTATGAAGTGTAAGGATAATAGTAGGGTGTTCTCTAACACTAAACTACAAAATATGTGAACTTTGACTCGATTTTGGACAGATATAAAATCGGTTGGTCTGTGGATGGGTGACCATCTTTACATACCGAGAACGCTCCGTGCCTCGTGGTTCCGGTTGTCATTCGTGGATCTTTGACAGTCGTTACGGGTAATCAGAAGCCCGAAAGTCTGACAATCAGTCTTACCAAGGGGTATCGTATTACCACAGATAATATAATACTGTAGGTATTACCCAGTTAGGGTTGTGGAGGTCAGATAGGCAGTCACTCCATGTAAAATACTGGTATTCCTGCATCCGGTTATACTGGAAGCCCCAACAAAGTTGGGAAAAGGCTAGGCAGGCACGCAAAATACGCGCATTGACGTGGAGTTGCGGACAACAGCCCGTATTACCTATTACCTATTACCTAAGGCTAGGCAGATGATGACAAAATCGGACTACTCTGTAAAAAAGTTATGTCTACTTATATGCGTGGCCATCATTAAAAAAACATATATGTACAGAGGGGCAGGGATATCGACGCACAAACTGTAACCATGAATTCAGCACATGACCCCTAGCGTAGATGATTTTTCGTCGGTTATAAAAAAAATCTCCTGTTTCATAGAAAACTGCAATAGGTACCTACACAGTCAAAATGTATGGAACCGCAAATTTTGACTTTAATAACCGTCGATAGCTTTCAACATTTAACGCAGCGGGTTTCATAATCATGTTTTGTATTGCACATTTCTATGAAACATCAGATTATCCAGTCACGTCTGTATATATGTCGCAGCCAACTGGTTAAATTAGCCGTTCAGTTAACCGCCTAGCCTTTTAACTAAACGGCGGCCGTTCAACTAAAGGCCTGAATGATATTCAATTACAGTTTAAGTAGGTTGGAAGTCTCTAACCAATCACGCGCGAACCGAATTGGACGCAGTAACTAAGCCAGGGCACCCCGACCAAATGGGTTAGGTTAGGTTAGAACTGTGATCAACCGCGTGCGAGTCGAGACAGCAAAGCGAGGCGAGCACTACTTCTAAAGGCCAGGCGGTTAACTAAACGGCTAATTTAACCAGTTGGCTGCGACGTATACGCGTCGACTTGAGAACCTCCTTCTTAAAAAGTAATTGATTGTTAAAGAGTCAACTAAAGACGCAGATATTACCATATTGGCCATTCTTACATATATGAAAAAATACAGTTTAAATAGCGACTCCATAGCTCCTTGTTACTTCGCTATCACTTGCTGAACCAATTAGCTTATATCTGTTGTTCATGACTGACATACTGACATGCTTTTCTAGGTACTGAACAAAGTATAACTGACATAATTTGTAAGGTAAACATACTCTCACTGCGGTGGAATGTGTAGGTAGGTTGAGTATTGAGTTCGATTCCCGGAATATGAATATAGGCACTGCGATCAATTTGTGGTTTTAGCACTTCCTCGTAATATGAAGCAGGTATAATTAAGTATAAAGAAACTTTGACTAATTAGGATTATGATTTTGGATATTAACATAATCTAAATGAGACCCAGGGTTTCCATGTGCATAAGTAGGTACTGTGAATGTTGTTTCTAAAGTAGGAATGGCATTTATAGTATAAATTGTTTAATTTAATAATTTAGTTAGAAGATTACTCTCTGAGGTACCTACGGGAGATAAATAAATAACTTTATGATTCAAATCAAATCTACGACTCTTAATATGTTCATATTAAACACACTCACACTAATAATATAGGTACTTAATTATAATATCGTCAAAGCATTTTACTCAGAACGTAAATATCCACTATATATTGTATCCTAATTGTATTTTATATGTTTTCTCAGACTATTACGGTATTTCTTTATGCTTTACTAGTAGGTTTCACCCGCATAAGTTTCCCGTGGGAATATCGGAATAAAATCTATCCTATGTCCTTCCCCGGGACTCAAAACTATCTCTAGGTATACTAAATTTCATCTATATCGGTTCAGCGGTTTAAGCGTGAAGAGGTAACAGACACACACTTTCGCATTTGCAATATTACTAGCAGCGCTCCGCAGTTTCACCCGCATAAGTTTCCCGTGGGAATATCGGAATAAAAACTATCTTATGTCATGTCCATTCCCGGGACTCACACTATCTCTATACCAAATTTCCTCTAAATCGGTTCAGCGGTTTAAGCGTGAAGAGGTAACAGACAGACAGACACACTTTCGCAATTATAATATTAAGAATAAAGGATTTTATAAAATTCTATCGATTCGTATTCTAAAAAATCTCAATCTTTTATGCAAAGGTGGGTCAGCTAATTGCTACTGTACTTACCCATATAAAATTCTAAGTCCTGACTGACTACGCGCAGCCTAAACCGCTGGTCCTAGAGACATGCAATTTGGAGGGTGTGTTCTTTGTTAAGAGTAGGTATCCACTAATAAAGGGTTTTTCGAAATTCCACCCCTAAGAGGATGAATGGGGGGAGGGTGAAATTTCACGCCGACAAAGTCGCGGGCAGAAGCTAGAGAATTATAAGATATTTAAGGCTTTACATGTAAAAATTATAATAATATAGAGTATTTATTTCAATAATATTTAAAAAACTACTTGAAACCCGTGTTTTCTATCCGACCACTATGAGAAGAAAAACCGAAACAAACTCACATACAGTTTTAGTCCTGACATTATCTTGGTCAGATTATGTGATAATAATTATCATTAATTCTTAATATTATATTAACTGTCTAGTACCTACTCGTAAACAAGAGCTTGAAGGCCTACAAGTTCTGTGTCTGGTTTCATTCTCAGGAATATTCCGCTGAACTAGCTAGATTGTTCAGAGAAATGCGGAGGTTTTCGACGTCATTTAGTTTCGTCTTTAGGTTTAATGCTAGGATATTTTATTCATATGTATTAAGTAGGTATGTACCGCGTATCGGCAAGCGTAGTGTGGGACGCCCCCCAGCTAGAGGTGGCTGCTGGATGCGGAAGGCCTCTTATGTACCGCAATAGACTGCGTTGATATTTTGTACGTAAATTAGTTTAATTGATAACTTTATATAGTTAACTTTTTTTCATTTTATATTAAGTAAATTTTTATTAAAACTATAGGTACAAAACCTAAAATATAGCGTCGAAAAATTCATCCGCATCGCTGTCGACTGGTAATGTACCCAAGAGACTGGCAGCATTACCACGTTGTATGGCAATGCTTATAGTTATGTTAGTTATACGTCGTTTTACATAATGAAAAAAAAAAAAAACATAATAATTACATCTAGATAAAAATGTAGGTGGCTTGGTAAACATATCCATTGAAGAATCACTGCTTCCAATCAGATTTTCTATTCCCTAAGCAAGAAATCCGCAGTTTCAGCCGAAGTTACGGGCGTAACCAGCGGGTAAATGCGTGACAGTTCAACAACATTCATTGCGTTATTTACGTTGTTGAGCAAACAAATTTTTCGAACATATGAAGCAATGGATTATTATCAACATGCTTCAAAATGATTCAGATTGTGAGTGATAGGGTGTTACGCAATTAGGGTGCTGCTTCGTATCACCTACGGACTTATGATTCGTTTTGGGACCGAACTAAGAATGAATGATAACACGATTTCACAGTGTCCTTATTCCCGATCTCGATGTGCTTTTGCCCGTCCGAAAACGTTAATTTATCTGGAGTGGGATTCACTCCGAAGTTTAGAACTATTTTCGGATGGGATATCTTCGTTGACGAACATAGGGAGTAGGCTCCCAGAACCAAAAGAGGACGGACTAAGATAAATCGGTGCGAAATCTATTGCCCTAGTTGATTTGATTACTCAAGGGACAACAACAAACATACAACGCTACATTAAGTAGGTAGGTACTGATTTTGTTTATAAATTAGTAAGTATCTACTTATTATAACAACACTCAAACGAAGATGGACCGAAGTCCGGATTAGGGTTTGATATCCGTTCCATTTCCAGCCTTCCTAGGCATACTTTGTCCTACACAAAAAAAAAAATAGAAATTCTGAGTACCTAATAATGTTGACTGGAATGTTAATTCGCAAGCACTTTAATGTGATTGAAAGACCATTAAAATACATGTAAGCTCATCACAAATAAATTAGGCAATGTGAACCAGACCCTAATTAATGAGACTCATTTGAAAAAAGGCCTTTAATTTTGCAATACTTTTACTATAAAACCACCATAGAAAGTACTCAGGTCATCAGTTGAACACAGTTCATCATCGAAGAATATTCAAATTTCGTCTATTCATCACCTTTAAAAAAAAACTACAAGATGCAGTTGAGACTAGTCATTTTATCGGTAAGTGTTATAACTCTTTTACTACTTGAATTATTGTTAATTTTAAGAGTGCCACCATCAACGATGGTTTTTAAGCTGACATCAGCATTCTTAAATGATCTGCCAAGCGTGGCCATCATTGCCATTTGTCTAAAGTAGCAATTGAAAAGTCCATATTCAGCAGCGGACTTGTTGAAGAGTTATTTCAGAATTGGGAAAGTTTTATTATCCGAACCGATATAAAGACACCTTGCAAATAAGCCTAATTGCAAATAAGCCTAACTTTACTACAAGGGTAGATGTTAAACACGACTTAAGAGATTTTCAATTTGTACCTGTAGTGATCAAATTGAAATCTGCAGCTACTTTGCTTTTTGCCTTCGGTGCTCCGAAGAACGTCAGGTTCAATATTTGTCATTTAAACATACTTTATCTCTATAGAGAGAATTAATAATAGTATTAATTACTAATTTTTATCTTCTCCCAGGTCGCCTGCTTCGCCTGTCTGATACCTTCAGCAGTGTCTTTCAAGCTCTTGGCTGCTAAGGCACTGGCCGGCCAAGCTGCAGAGGACATCGCCTTGATAGGCGCCAACACCATAGCTGCTAAAAAGGCAGCGGCCGCGCAGGCTGCCTCTGATATAGCTTCCATTGCTGCTCAAGGAGTTGCTCTAAAAGGTATGGTTACTTTTGTGGACATTGAAAGTGATTTTTTCTATTGATTCGCTTTTGTCAAGTGAATTACGCCAACTATGGTTTAGTAGTTTTTCTTGAACGGTAAACATTTTCGTTCATCGCTATATATCACTTAATTGTAAATATTATAATTGCCCTCAATTCGTGGTTGTTAAGCTATCTAAGGATTCAATGAGAATATATGCAGCAGTTTCTCATCACCTCCAGAACCTTCCACATCTTTCTCAATGTTGCAATAATTATTACCTTACCTTGATCTTCATTTTCATATTTACGGCGGACCCCAAACTATGCGGCGCCTGTATCTATGAATAGCTATTGTATATACTTAATAACAATAAAACTTTCATAATGGCTGATCGTGTCTCGTAGGTGTTAATTATACTGCGATTACCGATCGCCAACCACACGTGGTAATTAATGGCTACCTAGAAGTGCCGGTAATTAAATAAATCTTAACAAACGACAAGATACGCGATAGGATAGGTCAGATTCCCGAACATAGTTGTGAAAAGGCTATAATGTAACTAATGATTTGTATTATATGTTATTCTTCCTTTCAAGGTCAAGCTTTGAAGAGAGCAGCCACCTCAATGGCAGGAGCTGTCATTAATGGTGCAGTATCCATGGGATCAACCATCGTGAGAGCCGGTCTCAATAAGATCGCAGCCAAGTTCAGCGGCAAGCCAAGACTGGTGTACGAGCCTTCCACCATCCTGTACCAAACACCAGTGCTGCAGGATACTATCTTGGAGGAGGCTGTAGTCCAGGAGCCTATTGTTATGGAATATGACCGAGTGAGTATTTCTGAAACTAAAACATAAAGTGTCGATTATACAACAGCTGACTGATATTCAAACTAAGTATATAAAAAAACGCCACTATCAGGAACATTATTATCGTATATACGTCGCAATGAACTTTAAAAATCCCAAATGCTCAAACATTTATACCAAGAACTAAACCAACTATCTGGAGACCTAAAAAATTATTTGTTATAAGAGCGATTTTACGCAATACAAAAAAGTTATCAACCAGTCTTACCAAGGTTTATCGTGCTACCCAGGATCTGGGTTGTAGAGGTCCGATAGGCAGTCGCTCCATGAAAAATACTGATATTCAGCTGGATCCGGTTAGACTGGAAGTCAACTCCAACATAGTTGGGAAAAGGCTAGACAGATGACAATGATGATGAAAGGACAGAAGCCAGCTGTTAGTTAGTTACGAGTTAGACAAAGGTAAACCACGCAGGTTTCATTAATTTACTTGTTATTAAATCACAATTTGCATAATAATTTCATGGACTAATAGATATGTAGTTTCTCATACAAGGAAGTGAAAATCCGCTTTATCAATGATTTTATTTTACAATGAGGGAAATCGTTCTGTTAGTTGGGAACGTCTTCACCTTCATTGTGTTGAATTATGTAAAGAGAAAAAACCAAAACATTAAAATTTAATTGATTGTGCATACCTAACCAGTTGGTTAGTGGACATCAATGGCCACAATACTATAATTATACTTTATTATATTTTTGTAACTAGGTCTTGATTTCCATTAATAATTTGTACCAAAATCAAACTATGAACTGCTATAATATTACTAGTGATCGAAGTCTGCTGTTATCAGTAGTTACAAGCAAAAAATCACCCACATTAAGGCACACAAAAAAGAAGAGCGTTGCCGATATATTCTGTGAAAATCTCATCACGGAAACTTTAAAGTGAGCATGAAGTAAGCTGACATTCTACTTGACTCTAGAGATTGACACTATTGATAGCACTTTAAGCTACCTTCACCTAAGTTTTCACGGTGTCTTTATTACATAATAGACCGACTGCTCACAACTTTCTTATGTCAAACCTATTAGGTATTGCAAGAGTAGGGTGACCTTTTGTTAATACTAATTATGTTTCATTATTTCAAGGCATTCCAGATGCCTTTCCAGATCCCGCCAATCAGAACTATGTCCGTGGACGTCGGGCCCCAGTTCTTTGAAATCCCAGCGCCTCCTCAGCTTAGCCCGCCAGTTTGGACCGTGAACGAGCCAGCACCTACCTTTGAGATCGTCGGCCCTGCTAACTCTCCCTTCGTTTATAAGTGAGTATGACTAAAACTAAGAACCACGGGTTTCACGGGTCCGATTTTTACTGTATCTTGGGTGGTCATATATTATTACACCCGTAGTGGGCCTGCGTGGTGGATTATGGCCCGCTCTCTCTCACAGAGAGGAGAGGCCATCTCCCAACAGTGGGAATAGTTATAAGCTGATTATGCAAACTAGAAATGTATCCGGTGTTGTATTAGATCATATCAACCTTGTGGAAAACGATGCGCAGAAGCCTCAGCCCAGCTTCTGAGCTTATAGAGTTGTACCTAAACATTCAAAACAATATTTTTTGGTCTTGTCTAATATTGTATTCTGTATGCCTGGATAACCTCATTCAACAGGACTCTCTCCCTCGAAAACAAGTTCGTAATTTATTTGCTTTAACATCGATTCTAATCTTTATTTTCTTTCCAGCACCTTTCCGACCCCTCCAGTATATGGACCGCTGATGGAGACCTTCAATTTCGGAAAGAAATGAAGACCACTTTGAAACCTTTTGTAGTTCCTAGTAGTATTAGTTCCTACAACCCCTCCATCCAGGGGGTGTTACTAAATATTTATGAACCTAATTTTACAATAAAAATAAAATAAAAAAATATGACAGCTTTTTACTAAAGAACTCTTAGTTTGATCCTAATGCCTTGTGATATTATGTGTGCTTTTGTTTGTTTTGGCTTTTAGCAAACACCAATATTTAGATTTATAAGTAGGTAAACCTAGCCAAGATAAGGTTAGCCGCACGCACAAAATCATATTGTGTGTGCGTGGCTAGCCTAGGTAAGTACTTATTTAGTATTTAACAATAGGATAATTAAGTAAATATCTATACACTCGGGGTGCCAGAGGGTACAAATTTGGGACCCTACATAGATACTACATATAATTTCCCATAGTCCGCACCTAGAAAACATAATATGGACATTCTGGTGGACCATGGGAAAAATAATTTCCCATAGTCCACCTAGGTGGACTAGCCGGGTGGACCATGGGCAATACACGATCCGTTCATGATAAAACCAGGTCAGCTGTCAATAAAGAACACACTAAAGCTAATCAATACTGATTAATTACCCACTCAAGCAGTTTATCAAATAACCGTTCTGTAAAATCGTATTACCCAACCAGAATACAAATGACACGCGATGGGCGACGGCGACTGACTTTTTACGATCACTCGATTTTTTACTCATATATCCAGTGTGCCAGTAGGTACGTAATCCTAGTAGTTGCTGTTTGATATGTTGCTGGCCAGGCTGCCTCAGGGACAGGTCAGGCCAGTTGAAAAAAAAAAAAACAATATATCTGCCGTCAAAACAATGTCTGCCGCATCGCCAAAACACGCAATCATCAAAATATCTTACATCAGTTTAATTTTAACTGAATTAACCAATAAACGAACTTCATTTACATGCCATGATCACGAATTAACACAGTATGCTTTTAAATCGAGCAGTGATGGCTCAGTGAAAACGGCCACGACTTACGAGTTGTAGGTCGTAGGTTCGAACCCAGACAGGCACTTTACTTTGTGTAATATATAAGATCACTACTGCTCTCAAAACGATGAAGGAAAACATCGTGAGGAAACCTGTCCTAGAACTGAAAATTCCAAGATAAGTGATATTCACCAACCCCCACTAGGCTCGCGTATGATTACGGCCCACTCTCTCTCATTGGGAGAAGGCTTGAGTCCCATCATATAGGATGATTATGTATTCAAATCGTTTGACACGTAAATTGGTAATAATAGGTGGTTGCTTCACAATATTGTAATGTTTTCTGATTCGGCACAGGAAAGGATGTGACCGCAATCCTTAGTTTCTACTGTATCTGAGGTGAAGCAACCAATGACGTAATAAACCGTTTCTTTCAGCAGTTGCCGTTCAAACAAAAGTAAAACTTGTTTGAATGAATATTAGTGAATGTAATGGCTGGACAAGTGTTATTTAATTAATTAATAAAGAATTAGCACTGCCATTCAACGTGGCAATGCTACCACTCTTCTGGGCACGTTTCCGGATGACAGGGATGCGGACGAGTACTTCGACGCCTAGGTGTTCTTTGTTTTTGTATTTATTTATATAATTAGTATCTACTTAAATAAATAATATAGGAAATGGAAATAATTAAAAAAAAAAGTTTCGAATGACACCAATTTCAGCATAAAGATCTATTTGCCATCTTAATTTAATTGGTTAGAACTGCAGAACAGATTTTCTGGAGACGATAAAGTTTTAGGTAGTTGCTTAAGGACCAAAAGCAAAAATAATATCGGAGTGATCTGATTCACTGAACCAGTCCCTGTCTCCTCGTTTAATTGAGCTCAAACTCTGTGATATTATATAGCTGGGTCCTTTAAATTAAATCTAAATTAAAATAAGAAAGCAAATAATTTCATTGTTTATCTAAGCCACGTAATATGAGTGCACATTGCTTGGCGTGTTCAAGGGATGTGCGGCGCGCGCATCCGACATGGTCTAATATCTCCTGCTCTAGCTGCGATTGTGTACAACATGTACCAACTACGCATGTTTGCCGATTAGTTTTTACTCAAGTACCTAATGATATTCAAATGGGGCGGCATCGAACAACTATTTAGCATTGTTAATTCGATGTTAATAATTTTCGGTGCAGTATAAAAGTGCACGCAATTTGCAGTAACTACAACAATTACAGTTTACAGTCCAATTTGGTAGCGTCGTAGCGAGCAGCAGCAAACAAATAATAATTACGAAAAATGTCTCGACTTACGGTAAGGAGAGGCATCTCATTTTATATCACAAATTAAAATATATACCTAATTTCAATTAACAAAAAAGTATTTTTAAGTGCAAAGTTATAAATATAATTAAGTATTTAGAACATTGCAATACAAGATAATATTAAAAACAAAACTTAATTTCTTTTAGATTCTTTTTGTTATCGCTGTGGCGTATGAAGTCGTTGCAGACGGTAAGTGAAATCTATCTGATCTCATCTGTGAACTAATTAATGAATGTCTGATGTTGACAACTATTAATAATACCACTTGTTATATTTGACAGGTAAAGTAGCAGATTCACGTGCGGAGCAATCAGGCATCGGGCCAGTGATCGGCGGGTATGGTGGCTACGGCGGGCTCGGTGGGCTCGGCGGGCTCGGCGGGCTCGGTGGCGCTGGGCTGGCGGGCGCAGCTATCGGTGGCGGCGCTGGCATCATCGCCGGTCCCGCAGTCATCGCCACCGGTCCCACGCTCGGCTCGGGTGCAGCGCTCAACAACGCCGGCTCTGTAGGAGCAGCTCAGCTTAGCGCCATCCAGAATGCTCAGGCTGTTCAGGCCGCACAGATCGCCAACTCGGCCGCTGCCGCCATACAGGGCGCCCGCGTCACCGAGGCGGCCGCGCGCGCCGGTCAGGCGCACGCCATCAACAACGCCGCTGCGCTTGACGCTGCCCGCGTAGCCAACGTGCAGCGTGCACAGGCCGCCGCTTGGGAGAACGCGCGCGCCGCAGAAGCCGCCAGAAACGCCGGTGCCGCCAGCGCACTTGAAGTTGCACGAGCTGGAGAAGCCTCACGTTTAGCCAATGCTGCACGCGTCCAGGCTATCGCTATTGCGAACACTCGCGCTGTTGAGGCTGCTCGTATCGCTAATGCTGCTCGTGCGCAGGCTGCCGCTGTCGTCGCCAGCGCGGCCCAGGCGCAGGCCGTCGCTGACGCCGTCGCCAGGCAAGCTCAGGACGGTGCCCTCCTGCTGGGAGGCGGTGGTGCAGGACTCGTCGGGGGTGGCGCAGTGATCGCCGGCCCGGCCGTCGCTGTTGGCGGGCTCGGCGGCTACGGATTGGGTCTCGGAGGACTCGGCGGCGGCGTCGGCCTCGGCTACGGTGGCGTCGGCCTCGGCTACGGTGGCGGAAAGGTCATCCACTAATAAAGAGCAGTGAATCGACCCAGTGATGATACCCTATTGTCTTAGACAATTAACAGATAATATCTACATCCATTTCTCTTTCTTCCATAGAAATGGTTAGCGGCAGATCTTACGAGATTTTGGACTGATCAAAGTTATGTAAATATTTAAAAATTGGCAATTAAGTCTGTCTTATAATTAAATGTTAGCAAACACCGATTATAATTATCCATGTTTTTAATTTATGTTAATATAACCCTTACTGTACTACCGACGAGTACCGAAATGACGACTAAGCGGAAGAAAAATATGTCTACATGTTGCGCCGAACCCACATAAATTGGGTTATGGGCAAGACAATGATAATGATAGGTATTCCTTTCTATACCGGTCAGTGTTGATCAAATTGTACCCAAGACTGTTGTATTCAAACAATAATGAATCATAGACTTTAAACTACCCACCAATACCACCACCTACAATACCACCTACAATAGCCCACCTATGAGGATAGGTGGGCTATTGGAATTAGTAGACCTTCCCATCCTACTAATATTATAAATGTGAAAGTTTGTGAAGATGTTTGGATGTTTGTTACTCAATCACGCAAAAACTACTGAACGGATTCGGATGCAATTTGGAAATTTGGTTTATAACCGGGATTAACACATAGGATACTTTTTATTCCGACATTCCCATGAGATCGAAACTAACGCGGGTGAAACTGCTGGGCGCTGCTAGTAGATACATAATTACCTGGCTTTCACGCGCACAACAAATACCTAATAAGCTGCTAATGTACTGGTGTAAACGATTGTTGGTTAACCTTAATAAAAAAAAATAAAAAAAATATGTACCTATTCTAAGGCTATTTGAACGACCAGTGCCTACTGCTTCTTAAAAAAGTTAAGAAAACCATTCATGTAGGCCACATAGGAGCAACAAATTTCATTTAATAGATAATACCTACTCTAAGTGGTCAAGATGATCTGATTAGAAGTAGGACACCATATATATCTTTGTCTGACCATAGAAACCGTATAGTGAAATAGAGGTAAATAGGTATAATACCTATAGATTTATAAGTACAACAAAGGAAATTATTGCATATCAAATTAACACATTACCTACGTCAAGATACCGTGTTATAGAAATTTCAAACATCTGTCAAAGTTTAGTTGTGATTTATATTAATTTATTTGTGATTTGAATATCCTAGGGTTGATAGTCAATAAGCTAAACAATTAAGTTCCCTGACTTTACTTAAGAGCGTTTACGCCGTACGGCATTTCATACAAACTGTCAAGCCCTTGTTTTTCGAAATGAATGTAATCGATTTTAATGAAACTTCATACGCATACGCAAGTATACAAAAGTCTAGAAAGTTAGTAGAGAACATTTTCGAAATGTCTTATTTAAAAAAAGATAATGGGAAATCTCTGTTTCTATGTAACGGTCTAGTTGGGCTGTAACACTATTTTTCGAAAATGTTATTATTTTTCTTTTTAGACCTTTGCATCCTGTTTCATTAAAATCGGTTCATTCATTTCGAAAAACAAGGGCTTGAATGTTATGAAATGCGTCGTAATTTTATCTTTGTTCGAGTACAGTACCTACCACAGAACAGATACTGTTCTGTGATACCTGCCTATCCGTATCCGTACCCAGACGCTTTTGAAGGCAACACACAGCTAAGCATTTTGTTGCTAAGTTAATATTTGTAGGCGTTGCATAAAAATGCCAAGCTTGACTGTTGGACAGGACGTCTAACATCGCCCAGACTATGGCATGACTGGTAACTGTGCCAACAATGTGTTGTTCCTTGACACTCATCATTTGGGCCCGATCACACGTACCACAACCACACCGCAACCACAACCACAGCACAACGACACCACGTGGACAGGCGCAAAGTATGAAAATGAATAGTCTATTCACACAAACCACATTTGGCCGTCAAAATCAACCGTGCGAGCGATACCGGTTACATTAAGGCGGCGGCTACTAGCGACAACGCATCCACAACGCAACTGCAAAAAGTTGCAGTGACACTATTGAGACGTAACCACTGCTTGCCCACATTTTGTAGCTGCGTTATGGTGTAGTTGCGATAGGTACGTGTGAACGGGGCCTAGCGAAAATACTTACGGTGACATTTGGGTATGTAGGTAAAGTCGGGGAAATTAATTGTATGACAAATTGACTTCCAACTTAAATTGCCCGTATACTGCAACAAGGATATTTAGATTGCTATGCATAGCATAGCATGGGTACGGAGACATAGATACCTATAGGGCATAATTGCATAATCAGCCAATAATGTTCCTACTGCTGAGACAGCGGTCGCTGAGAACGCTATGCGGGTCCAGTGCGGGTTGGTGGATGTCACATATCTTCGAAGTTTTCCTTAACCGTTTTTGAGAGCAGTGGTGATGAAAATAATTAACACAACGTAAAGCGCCTGTGGGTTCGAACATACGACCTACAACTCGTAAGTCGTAGTTACACTTGGCCACCACTACTCCACCCCTGCTCTGATATAGGGCATAGTAATAGGTCCCAATAGGTACTTTCTTTCTTTCCTTCTTTAGGATCTACATCGTATAGTAATAATAAAACATAGGTAGATAAAGGTCATAATTGTTTGCTGCGTACTTCGGTGACATATTCGGATAAATCTGAAGTTTATCGGTAGCTGCAAGTATCACGCGGCGAGGTCGTGAACCACTTGGGCATTCGCACAAAACACGTTGAATGAGAGTGTTTTCAGTGATGAATGCTACTCGTAAGTGGTGGGGCAACAGAAATAGAGCTTCAAATTGCTCGTTTATTTGGTGAGGCTTACGAAACCTTCAGAATTGGTGCTAAATAATAAGTTACGCGAGTAAAAAGCTAATGAATAACTTTTCTAAATATTTAAAACCTATTAATTTATCTATATTTATTTCTTAGGATTAAAATATAGTACCTATACGAGTTCTCATGGCTTGTTTAATGAAATTCCCAAATGGCCATCAGTTGTGGACTTGTGGTTGACACTTGCCGTGACTCAAGCGCAGGCTATTCCTTGGCCAGAGGATGTATTGCTATACAACGTATCAATGCCACCAGTCTCTTGGGTACCCATTACCAGTCGACATGCTGCGATGCGGAGGAATATTTCGATGCCATGTTTTTAACTGCAGAGTTGTGGAAGTCAGATAGGCAGTCGCTCCATGTAAAAAAATATTGGTATTCAGCTACATCCGGTTAGACTGGAAGCCGACCCCAACATACATAGTTGGGAAAAGGCTGGGCAGATAATGATGATGATTTTAGTTTGTTAATAGTTTTATTTAGATAGGATATTATATTTTTATTATTTTAATAGTTTGTTAGTTTATTTAGTATACCAATACTGTTTATCTTTTCGAAATACTGTTTATTTTTACACTTTGTCCATAGTAATACTTTCCTACTTTATTTCTTGTACAAAAACTTGGCAACCTTATCAATACTGACACCCATTGCACATTTCGTCAGATAAGCTAGTTTGTTTACTGAGAATTACTTGACATAAAAGACTCCAAAAAAAAAGAAATAAACAATAATGAATATTTCCATAACGCGTGGGAAAAAAAAGTGATTAGAGCCTTTGTTTTCAATTCGCAGAAAGTTATCTTCATTATGTACATTTTATTTGATACGAGTTCACAGGTCGACGAAGATTGCAGTAGTGTATAATAATAAGCTTTGTGGATATCAGTGCCCAGTGGTCGTTCAGTAAGAGGAGTTCTTCTACCAGTGTGTTTTCTAATATTTACAACTATGAAGTTAATCGTGAGTGTTTTTATCAGTTATTTTCAAATACATTATTCTGTTTCATTCATAGATATCCGTGGTTTCATTACAAAATTAATGCAAAAAGGCATGGTTTGAAGTCGCCTTTTAGGAGTGTAAGCTTAGAATATCTGTGTGTCTGCGGCTGTGCCACAGATAAAAAAATGCGCTATATTGCATCACAGTGATCTTTTATAATCTCGTTGCTGTCGTGAAAGGACTCAGTATTGTAATAAGGACAACCCGTGTAAAATGGTAAAAGATCTTTTTAGCGCTACCAAGATCGCCGATATCTTGTTTTTAGGGTTCCGTACCAAAATGGTAAACAGTTACCTTTATGGTGTGACTCAGTCTGTTTGTCTGTCTGTCACAGCTGGATATCTCAAGAAGTAATAATGCTATCAACTTGAAATTTGGAATAGTTTAACTATTTTGCAAATAAGAAAGATTTTTTTTTTCTTGCAACGGGGACTGAAAGGTGGTCTGAAAAATTCGAAGTGGGGCTACTAGGCCATGTGGGGTATCATATGAAAGAGCGCCGTTTGCACATTCTCAAACATTTTTTCTTTTTAGATGAAAAATGTAAAAAAATCTGTTTGCGATAGTGCGCAATGTAACGCACGCAATCGGTGCATGCAACGGTAAAGGGTAGTCGAGGTATTTAAAGTTGCTACTAGCTTCATATTTTCTGACTGACCGACCTCTTGACAATTCAAAAGTGCCTGTAAATGGTTTAATTGAAATAAATGCTTTGAGTTTGAGTTGTGTTATAAATAATATGTTTTCGGAAAAAAAATTCAGTAACAGTTAGAATTTTGACCTTCAATATCTCCGTAACCAGAAGGTTCCCAATTATGGTTCAGTACAAAAAAAATGTTACAATGACGGGGAGCACAAGTGACTCTCGGCTTCTTTTTGTACCTGCTTAGAATAGAGGTACTAATCTACCGGGGGTTGAACATTCTGTTCAAAATAGCGCTAGCTACAGCTCGAGGCTTTGAAGTTTTATTATATCTGATTTTATTGTATGAATCTAAGAGTACTAAACATAGCCATTATTTTTTCCAGGTCTGTGTGTTCCTGATCGCAGTGATTTTAGAAGAATACAACTGTAAGTAACAAAATTCAGTAATCTCACAATTTTTTTAATTATAATTATTAGTGTTTCGTTTGAGAGCAGTGATGGCCGCGACTTACGAGTTGTAGGTTCGAACCCAGACAGCCGCTTTACTTTATGTATACTCCTCTCAAAACGGTGAAAACGAAAGTCTTAGAACCAAAAATTCAAAGAGAAGTGTCATCTACCAACCCGCATTTTGTCCGCATGGTCGATTATGACCTATCCCATGAACATGGTATACAGGGTCAAATTAGCTAGCAAAATTCCACAGACGTGATGGGTATGGATATCTAAACATGAAAACAAACAGTCGGGTAAAAATAAAACAATTTGATTTTTTTTTGTGAGGTCTTCGACCGAAGGTGTCGTTTTGAAATATAAGTTTAAAAAACCTGTTTTTTTTGTGTAAACTTCACAAACGTGATGGGCTTCGATATCTAAACACGATGAAACAAAAGAAAATAGATTTTCTCAACCCAAATTTCAAGTAAAAAATCTATCAGCGGTCGTTGACACCCAAAAGAATGTTATTATCTTACTTTATCCTGTTTAGATGTCGAAACCCATCGCGTTTGCAGAGTTTCGCTACCTAATTTAATTTGTAGTATTAGTATATGCCATATTGTTATCATCGGTGTACGGCAGGATAAGCGCCACTGTCAGATTTATCAGAGGGGGAATTCCCATATTTTTAAACGGTCTCAAAAAAACCTCTAATTTACCTACTTATTTGAACACTTTTTAAATTGATTGTCGTTGAAATCTTGACTTGTATTTGAATGTTTTTTTAAGTAGGTATGTTAATTATCCTTTACCTATTTAACTAAGTATGTTTTGAAATCAGAATCTGAACAACAAACTCAATGCCATGCCATGGCAAGTTTCAAATGTAATACCATTGCGACCAATTAGAACCTTTTTATTAGAAACTGGCTGACCCTAATGACGTTGCCCCACTGAGCTGTATTATTTAATAGAGGTCACTGCGTTGCCCTGTCCAAATTTAAATAATTCATACAAAAAGGACCACAATTAGAAGATTTTTCAGGAAACTTTTTCAATTTTTCTTTCCATAAAAGCTGATTCGGAGTATTACAAACATTTTAAAACAAAAATATCCAAATCGGTCCAGCCAGCCGTTCTCAAGTGATGCGCTTACCAACGAACAGCATTTTCAGTATATAAGTTATATAACATATACTTAGTCATAGCCACACTTATCCTTCATGTAGTTAAGAAAGTGGCGATGAAATTTCAATTGTTCCAGATTATGAATTCAAGTATTATTGTAGCGTAGACAGAGTATAAAGACAAGCTATATAATAATAATAACTAGACAAGTGCACACTTACGAGTATTAGATCCAGTAGTCAGAGTATACGAAACAGAAATATATTATATCTGTCTCCTTCATGTATGCATACTTTTTGTATGGCCTAAGCCCTAAGGGCTTAGGCTATACAAAAAGTATAAGGTATAGCCAGCATCTGGGGCTCAGCATGACGGCTGTCATGGTCAATGGTCATGGTCCGATTTATTTGCAAAGTATTAATTACCCGAATACTTTAATTTATTCGGGTAATACTTTCCAAAGTACCCGTTTACAAGTGACTGCCTAAGACTTTCGCTATCTCATATTGAATACGCTGATAGCTAATCTATACAATTTTCTGTAGTTACCCAATTGATTTCAGGTGCTCCGTACCGACATCATTCTACATCTTACAGAGGTCGACCACATTGTTTAAGACACAACGGTCATTACAGATCTTTTTACAGTAGTCGGTTTGGGCATGGTACACAGCAGTACCGCCCAACGTACGGTTCCCGGTATGGATCCCGGCACGGTACGTGGCATCGGAGGCATGGTTACCATGCCGGTTCCCACTACGGTTCCTACTATGGTACAAGGCCTTTTATTCCAAACATTACGCCAGTGGATAAGATGGTAGAAAAGCCTGTGACCGTAGAGAAGCCCATGGATAAGACCGTAGACCAATCCGTGATCACAGACGAGTCCATGAACCAAAGATACAACATGAACAAGACCGTAGCCGCAGACAATCTCGTAACCGTAGAGAAGCCTGAAGAGAAGCCGGTGACCGTAGACAAGTCCGTGATCGTAGAGAAGCCGGAAGAGAAGCCGGTGACCGTAGACAAGCCCGTGACCACAGAGAAGCCTGAAGAGACGCCGGTGACCGTAGACAAGTCCGTGACCGTAGAGAAGCCAGAAGAGAAGCCCAAGTAGCTGAAGATAAATCTGTGATTGTAGACGATTCCGTAACTGTTACCAAATCCGTGGCCGTAAATAAGCTCGTAACCGTAACCAATTTTATAGAGATGCCTGTAGACAAACCTCAAGATGTGGCTGTAGACGATTCCGTAGACAGGACTGTATACCCGTCTGTAGAAAAGCCTGAAGAAAAACCAGTAACCGTAAACATGCCCGAAGAGAAAGCAGTGGCAGTAAACAAGGCCATGACTGTAGACAAGCCAGTTGCCGTAGACAAACCTGCGACTATAGAGAAGCCAGTAGAGAAGCCAGTGACCGTACACAAGCCCTTGACAGACAGGACTGTATACCCGTCTGTAGACAAGCCCTTCGGACACTTCTCGGACAAACCGTTAGACGATATACCTTCAACAAATTCAGCAGATAGCTCCTCGGAGAACTTGTCAGATTATTCGACAGTCAACCCATTCGATGACATGCAAACAGACAACCTATTAGACATAGTTCCAGAATAATCATTTAAAGTTTACAAAAAAAAAAAAAAATTGCTACTTTATCATCTTTTATTTCTAGGCTTATATTTCAAAGTGAATTTTCTATATGACACAAAGAAGGTAAGGTTAGGTTAGGTTGGAGTCTCAGCTTCGCGAGGTCCTGGTGGCGGATTGGCGGGACAGGCTTTCACGCCCTACCGCCGGCCTCGTCACTATCGAGGCGGTCCGGCCGGTGCTCGAGCGCTGGCTCGGGAGGAGGCACGGCTCCCTGTCGTTTCGGGTGACACAGGTGCTCTCGGGGCATGGTTGCTTCGGGAAGTACCTGTGTCGCATAAACAGGGAGCCGGACGCCTGGTGTCACCACTGCGTCGACTGCCGGGAGGACACGGCGTGGCATACGCTGGCAGAGTGTGCCGCTTGGGAGGAGCCGCGCCGTGTCCTCATCTCAGAAGTAGGCAGTGACTTATCGCTGCCGGCCGTGGTCGAGTCGATGGTCGGCAGCGAGGAGTCCTGGGACGCGGTGGTTTCCTTCTGCGAAACAGTCGTGTCGCTGAAGGAGGCTGCGGAACGGGAGAGGGAGATCTCGTCCACTCACCCGGCCCGCAGCAGGCGCACCGGGCGTCGGCGGAGGGCGGACAACGCCCTCTTCCAGCCCCCCTAAATGGGTCCAGGGGTGACGGACTCGGGGACGTCCGTCGCCCCCCACACATCAGGACCCGAGGTGGCGGCGCGTAGTGTTCCACGCGCGCCCCTCTTAGACGTCACGGGGGGAGTCAAACACCTCACTCCCCCCCTTGACCAGACGAGGCCCGCAGTGGCGGGCCGGCACCAGTCGGGGGTTGCGGAAGGATCTCACGTTCCCGCGACCCCCGACGTAGGTGTGAGATGGAACACCGGGGTGGTTTTTAGTCAGTAAGAGTCTGACAGACCCCGCCGCCCGCCCCAGGGCGGCGGACATCCATGAGGATTTTCCACCCCGGAACAAAAAAAAAAAAAAAAGGTTAGGTTGGATGAATTTTTACGCAGTCGGGGCCGGCGTTCCACAGGGGTCAGTCTTAGGACCTCCCCTCTGGAACGTCGGCTACGACTGGCTCTTGCGGGGAACTCTCCTCCGGGGCACGAGGGTCGTCTGCTACGCGGACGACACTCTCCTCACCGCCCGGGGGGAGAGTTTCAGGGAGGCGGCCAACTTGGCATCGGCGGGCGGATCCTTGGTCGCAGGGAGGATCCGCCGCCTGGGATTGACGGTGGCGCTGCACAAGACCGAGGCCGTGTTCTTCCACGGGCCTCGGCAGCGCCAACCACAGGATGCCCACATCTTTGTGGAGGGCGTCCGCATTGAGGTAAAGGCCCAGATGAAACATCTGGGCCTGGTACTCGACAGCAGGTGGCGTTTCGGCCCGCATTTTAGCGGGCTGTCGACGCGCCTGCTGAAGACTGCGGGCGCCCTCTCGTGGCTGCTCCCCAACTTGGGGGGGCCCAGCGCGAGATGCCGGCAACTCTATGCCGGCATCTTGAGGAGTATGGCCCTTTACGGGGCCCCTATTTGGGAGGACTCCCTCCGCAGGAGCGTTGCGTGCCCCCCAAAGGGCCATAGCCCAGCGGGTGGCGAGGTCCTAGCGCACGGTCGGCTTCTCCGCGGCGTGTGCTCTGGCTGGCACCCCGCCTTGGGAACTCGAGGCGTGGTTGCTCACCAGAGTATACGAATGGACGGCGGGGCGGAGGGCGAGAGGAGAACGCCCTGCCCCCGAAGAGCGGGAAGCCGTCCGGCGGGAGGCGAAGGACGCCATAGTCGTCCACTGGACGCGGGACCTCGCCGCCGCAGCCTTCGGCCGCCGAACCCTCGACGCGATTGGGCCGGTCCTGCGAGACTGGCTCGAGCGGTCGCACGGGTTCCTCTCCTTCCGTCTGGTGCAGGTGCTGTCCGGGCACGGTTGCTTCGGATCGTACCTGCACCGTATCGGGCGGGAGGAGACGCCATCGTGCCACGACTGTGGTGCGGCGGAGGACACGGCGCAGCACACTCTCGAGGTGTGCCCGTCGTGGTCCGAGCCGCGCCGCAGTCTCACGGCGGCGATCGGAACGGACCTCTCGCTCCCCGGCGTGGTCAACGCCATGCTGAGGGACGAGGGGTCCTGGGCGGCAGTCGCCTAATTCTGCGAACATGTCATGTCCCAGAAGGAGGCGGCGGAGCGCGCGCGGGAGGAAGACCCTCTCGCGGCGCCGCTCCGAAGGCGGAGGAGGGGTCGGAGAAGACGTCAGTATGACGGTCATCTCCGACTCCTCCCAGGTGGAGGCCAGCAGGCGACGGGTGCGGGGGCACCCTCGCCTGCATCGCACGCGCCTCCACCAGTGTCGGACGGGAATGGCCAGGTGTTCCCGGCCATTCCCGTCGCCCCCCAGCTCCCGCTCGGGGGGCACGCGGGGCCCGCCAGCTAGGCAGGCATGCGCCGGGAGGGTCGTGGAAGTAAAGGCTGAGCCGGTTTCCCATGACCCTCCCATCACGGCGACGAGGGAACACCGCTGAGTTTTAGTGGGTATACTGCCACTCTGGCAGGGAGTCCCACATACTCCGTCTCGTCCCCCGACGAGCGGAGATGCGTAATGTCATTTCTCAGCGAAAAAAAAAAAAAAAAAAGGTTGGATGAATTTTACGAAGAAATCTTGGTGCTTTTTTAAAGAGCTTTGAATTATTTACGTGTCAGTAGTAAAAGTAGGTAGTGTTATCAATTTTATTGTAAACTAGCAGCGCCCCGCGGTTTCACCCACATAAGTGTGGATCCCGTAGGAATATCAAGATAAAAGTATCCTATGTGTTAATCCTGGTTATAAAATATCTGTGTGCCAAATTTCATCCAAATTCGTTCAGCCGTTTGTGCGTGAAGAAGTAACAAACATACAAACACACTCACATAGTTTCGCCTTTATAATATTAAGTGTGATTATATCGCATTTTATTAAATTAGCTAAGTAATTACCTATGTTACATTCATCATCATCCACAGCCCGACTTTACCCACTGCTGGGCATATGCCTCTTTTTTCTTGTGCCAATCCCCTGTGCCAGCCTCATCTAGGTTTTGCCCGCGCTGGCAACAATGTCGTCTGCCCATCTCGCCGCCAGACGACTAACATCTCGTCTTTCAGTCCTTGGACGCCACTCTGTCACAGCCTTACACCACCTGTCATCACAGCTGCGCCTTGCCAGTTGTACTGAACAAAACCATATAGCACAGTGTGGAGCAGGCGCGGTCGCAGCCCAAGATTTTGGGGGGGTCACCATGGATGCCGAGCAATATTTTAAGGGAGGTACATCTCCTCGTTGGTCTAGTGGTCGCAAGCGTTACTGTTGAGCATAAGGTCCTAGCTGAGTTCGATTCCTAGGTCGGGTAAAGTGTTATTGGGTGCAAAAAGCATCACAAATTTCTCAGAAGCAGCTTGGAGTCTGGATTTGTGCCCGGTTGGCGGCAGTAGGCTCGCCCTCTACGACATGGCACTTAATAACTGGCGAAATGTGGGTGTAAGTACTATATGAAGGTACTTCCCTGCCTAATTCCCTGACTTGAATGTGCCCTGGCGGCTGATAGTATGTCATGCTCACTAAAATGTCTCGCTGACGGTGGCGTGTGTGTTGGATCATTTAGCTCCCTTTAAAATGGTTGAGCTGAATGGTGCTGATCTATGCGTCATGTTCGTGAACGGGCGCCGTCAGTTGGGACTGGTCATCACTTGGCTGCCTCGGCTTATTTTTAATTATTTTACTTTTGGATTATTGTTTTGTTAAGTACTATTTGCTGTACTCTGGACACTTGAACGCGTACGTATATTTTTTTTTTTTACATCGTTCTCACATATAATTATAAATTCAACATTAATGATGTAACTAATATTTTTGTAAAATATAATTTAAAAGAGTGTCCATGGAGTTTCTTGCCCGTTCTTCTCCATAGGTACCTACGCTTTGGAATGGGCAACTAGCTTCATATTTTCTGACTGACCTATTGACAATTCAAAAGTGCCTGTAAATGGTTTAATTGAAATAAATGCTTTGAGTTTTTTTGAGTTTTTGAGTTTTAACCCTTTGAGGATTAAAGGCGTGATGTTAAGGTTCATGTACATCTCCATCTGCACATTACATACGTTGTTGAGCGAGTCACAGCGAGCTCAAAATTTTTAACAACCCTTCTCGGTTTGGTTAGGTTTTTAACCGACTTCAAAAAAAGGAGGAGGTTCTCAATTCGGTTGTATGTTTTTTGTTTTATATTTTCAAGCAAAAATAGGAGTTACATTGTCGACTTATGCAGGCAAGCCCAAAAAGCAACTATCAGAACGTAGAATGCAAGAACGAGCGAAGCGAGCTCGAAAATTTTGCACAATCGGATAGCTTCGATACTCTTTGTTGACTTGTGAAGAATCAGATTAAAATGCTTAATACAGTTACCATGAATTCAGTGTTCTGGACCCCTCAGGCCCCCAGCATTGAGATTGTTCGTCGGTTATGACAAAAAAGTTAGCTGTTCTATACATTTTGTCCGCGTAGGTTTCGCTTTACTTACGATTTGTAGGTCGTAGGTTCGAACCCCAGACAGGCGCTTTACTTTGTGTAAATTATTTCATCACCACTGCTCTCAAAACGGTGAAGGAAAACATCGCGAGGAAACCGGCATGTCCTAGAACCAAAAATTCGAAGACATGCGACATCTACCAACCCGCACTGGACCCGCGTGGTTGATTACGGGCACGGCCCACTCCCTCTCACAGAGAGGAGGCTTGTGTCCCAGCAGTGGGAACATTATCGGCTGATTATGATGATGATCTATGATATGATGAGGTTGCGCTTTTGTAAGAAACAGCAGATTATTTTTTATGACCGACGGTATATTTCAGGCGGCTCCAGAATAATGTACCTACTGAATCCATGCGAAGAGGTTGTGAGCGTCGATGTTCCTGCCACACTGTGTAATTATAATAAAAACAAAATTAAATACTAACAAATAACTTCATAGTTGCTAAAATACAAAAGACACTAGTTCCTAATTAAATGACGTTCTCGTATTGAATGGTTACTAATATTCACAAAGGTTTATATAACACATTTTTTATCATTGTCGGTGACCTAATGAACTCTAAGAAATCAATATTTACTAAAGATGCGTTTTAATAACTAAGTTTAATGATAAGAATGCTGTTATCTTTTTCGGGAAAACCGAGGCGTTGTTAACATTATTTAAAATAAACGATGTTTATTTGTATATTTATTTGATGTTTTTTTTTGTGATCGTGGGGTTTCGGGGTTCTTTCCCTGGGTAGGACAAGTCGGTAGCAGTCCGGAGTCTGGATTTGTGCCCGATTAATGGAAATTAGCTCACCCGCTATATTATTACATGGGACTTAACTTTAATGGCGAAATGTGGTTGTACCTACTTACTATAAATACGCCTGCGCTTACCCTGTATTCACCCAGTCTGCTCTTGTGAAAGAGCTCGTCACGATACCTATTCCTACCACTGAATTAGTATTCATAATATATACTTACTATTAAGTATATATATCTGTTTAGTAGGATTCATCCTACTATCCTACTAATGTTATGAATATGAAAGTTTGTGAAGATGTTTAGATGTTTGTTACTCAATCACGCAAAAACTACTGAACGAATTTGTATGAAATTTAGGTACACAGATAGTTTATTACCAGGATTAACACATAGGATACTTTTTATCCCGATATTCCCACGGGATCGAAACTAAGGCGGGTGAAATCGCGGGGTGCTGCTATTAATTTATAAATCTTAATGATAAAGTTTAGTGACTATGAAATTTTATATGCATGCGGGATTGGTGGGTGGTGGGGTGGGGGGAGGTGGGGGTGGTGGATAGGCCTTGGGATCGTAACACAGACGTCAGATGTGATAAATTAAAAGAAAAACAAAAAATCCAGCTGCAGCTGACTTTATAATACTCTGCAAAAAATATGTACCTATTACAATACACAATAATAGAAAAAATCATTGGTTTGCTTTGGTCTAATAATTCTAATACATTGGTCCATGTATGCGTTTAGCTCTTTCCATCTTGAGGTGATTTGGTGTCAGGTTTCGGGGTTTCAACCTTGGGTAGGTCCGGTTTGCCGTCGGTCCGGAGAGCGGGGCCTTCGGGGCGGGGCGGGGGAATCTGGGGGTCACGGCGGGAACCGTCGAGCTTGGCCCCATCTTTCGATGAGTCCAAAGCTTTCATGTTGGGTGGCATGTCGACGCAGACGGCCACGGTCACCAGCATCAGCAGGCATGCGAACATCTGTGTTGCAGACGGTAAGGAACATTATTAATAAACGTACCATCGAGGAAACTTACATCTGCCCAATTTGAAAACAAAATCCCGTGCACACGATGACTACATCTATTAGCCAAGCCTTTCTATTTTGCGTGAATGTGACGCATGTTTCCCCCCTACCTTTTATTATTTTTTGTATTTGTTCTTTTTTTTGCGTCATGTTCACCGCGAATAAACGTTTTTTTCTTTCTTTCTTTCTTTCTTTCTATAGCGGCCGAGTGCTGCAAGCAAGAATCCATACTAATATTATAAAGAAAGTAACTCTGTCTGTCTGTCTGTCTGTATGTTACCTTTTCACGCCTAAACCACTGAACGGATTTCGATAAAATTTGGCAGAGAGATAGATTGCATCCCGGGGAAGGACATAGGATAGTTTTTATCGGCATGCCTCGCGGGCGAAGCCGCGGGCGGAAGCTAGTAGATAATAAAGCTCATTTCAGACTACGCTATAATTACCGTGTATAGATGTAAGTTCCCTCGATGGTACATAATAACATAAAATCAAGCCTTTTTCCCATTGGTGTGGGTAGGCAGGAACTGCAGAACGCCACTTGCCACGATTCTTACGTATACCTACTCCTTTTGCTTCTTTACGTTTCATACATCAGCATAGCTATTCACAACCATACGACAAGTTATCGAATAAAAGTGGCTCCTTTTCAGTTACCAATTTGCTTTGCCCCCATCAGCAAATAGCTGTCGGAAGAATGTGGGTCCTTTATTTGATTTGAACAGCCTGTAGAGGACTCTGTTGTTATCATTGATTGATGTTTGATTCGGCACGGAAGCGTGTCGAACGGTTGTGAATAAATGATAAAAACTTTTACACGTCAATCATATTTTTTATAATACTAGATGAGGTCGGCGTTTCCTATCTGACTACTCTGAGAAGAAATGCCGAAACAAACTCAGAGGTCACAGTCTCTTTTAAAGTCCAGACATAATCTTGGTCAGGTTATATGAAGACCATGTAGATCGATGTCTGAGCTAGCTGGCTAGCTATGCTGGTCATACACGCATGCCGTTTGCGAGTACATATTATTCGGCACCCTAACTGCGTAACACCCTATTAATCTCAATCCGAATAATTTTTAAGGATATTGCTAATCCATTGCTTCATAATTCGAAAAATATGTCTGTCAAATAACGTACATACTCGTATGTCGCAGCCAACTGGTTAAATTAGCCGTTTAGTTAACCGCCTGGCCTTTAGAAATAGTGCTCGCCTTGCTTTTCAATCTCTCGGCTCGCACGCGGTTGATCATCACAGTTCTAAACCTAACCTAACCCATTTGGGCGGGGTGGTTTAGTTACTGCGACCAATTCGGCTCGCGCGTGATTGGTTACAGACTTCCAACCGAAACTGTAATTTAATATCATTCAGGCCGTTAGTTGAACGGCCGCCTTTTAGTTAAAAGGCTAGGCGGTTAACTGAACGGCTAAATTTAACCAGTTGGCTGCGACACATACTCGCAATGAATGATGTTGAACTGTCAAAACGAATACCATTCAGTCCTACTGATTGTGAGTTACGGAATTAACCAGGTTAATACAGAAAGAACAATTTATAAGTTACCGGACTCATTAGAAAATTTGGGAAAACTGAAATTGCATTTTCTACGGGAATTAGTAGATTTATGAATTAGTGAAATGAAATTTGGACAGGACGACTGTCGGCTCAGCTAGTCTATACTAAGAGTTTGTTTGTTTGAGCGCGCTAATATCTGGAACTGCCCGGTCGGATTTGAAAAAAATCTTTTTGCATTTGATAGCCAAATTCTTGAGGAAGGCTATACGCTATGACGCAAAATGAAAACTAGTCGGAAAGAACGCTAAGTGAGAGCGCAGGCGATGCTATGCGACGGGGTGGGTCGGGGGAACAGGAAACTTCATGCGGACAAAGTCGCGGGCAGAAGCTAGTATGATATAAAAATGGAAAACAAAACAACAGAAGATAGCAAGAACTTACCCCAAGACGAGACATTTTCAATATATCTAATCACTGACTGATTCTTGACCAAGACAATGATCTTTTATATCAGCTTTCTACATCAACGCATGATCTATTTACCGTGGGATAAATACGTAAGCAGTAATTACATTATTGCATAAAAACTCGACACGATTACAGCTATTACAATGGATATTCTAGGATACGAGAAATTATCTACAGTGTTGTCAATCAAGATTAATATAAGTAAGTCAGTATTTAATTGATACATCCTATTTCTATGTAGGTAAGTACCTTTAATTATACTTATTTGATAAGGAAAACTGTAAGGAAAATCATCAAGTTATACAATGTGGAGACGACAACACGACAATAAATGAAAACACTAGCAATATATTTTTACAAACAAATTTTGTAATTTTTTTTACTCTTCATCGTTGTTTTTTTTGACGTGACAACGTCTTATAAATCGATGAGCGCCGGCTGCACGCACGAAAAAGCATGACTCATTTGTCACGTTCCGCCTGAGCCGAGCGTGCAAGCGAGAGCACGATACAAGCGATAGAGAGGCACGATCGGCCTAAGCGTTCGGCCTGTGATTGTGACGCATCTATCTCTTATGACGTTATCACGTAAAATTATCGTCCGTAAACCGACTTTACGGACAACCATTTTTTTTTATAACTTAATATATATAAATTACGTGTCACGATGTTTGTCCGCGATGGACTCCTAAACTACTTAACCGATTTTAATCAAATTTGTACACCGTGTGCAGTTTGATCCAACTTGAAAGACAGGATAGAAAAAAAAATATGACAAAAACGTTAGCCACAGGATGGTGGACAACCATGAGGATATCCAGAGGTTAAATAAAAAAAATATAAGGTACACACGTCGACAAATCAACCTATACATTTCCAGTACGTTTAGGTATGAGCTGACCCTATTGACGATCGACATCTAAGTTATTTATTACTAACTTCTGCCCGTGGCGTCGCCCGGTGGTCGTCGGATATTATCCTACGGGAACGTGCTACCTTAACAAATAGCCTCCTTCAAATGTTACTCCTTATATATAACACCAGCTATCTCCCAGTGAGTCCCGTCAAAAGCGGTCCTGCTGTTTCAAAGATAAACCCGAACAAAAAAACAAAAGTTTTTTTTTTATAAATACCTATAGTATATACTTTCATATGCATTTAGTAAAACACTGTTATTTTGACTTTACATAAAATCTTAACATCATATAAATAAATAAAATTGAAGAAGGATAAATGTTATAATTAAATTTTATTTATTTGTATGTATTCTTATATATACTTATGTATAAAAGCATAGATTATTAAAATCAATGTTGTACATATATAGCTTATTTAAATGCACCTATTAAAAATCATAACAAACGTTTTACTAAGAGGAAGATTTAACTCACCAGAATCGCACTGCAGTTCACAATTTTTCGACAGTAGGTAATCTAACGGTGATAATATAAATAGATTATAAACAAACGGTGTTCACAATCTTACGATGACAGATACAAATAAATCAATTGCAAATAACAACACGTTACTGGAACGTAACGTTAAACGTAGGTAATCAACGATGTGTCAAAATTTAACTCGGTTGATTACACGTTCGACCAATCACAGAGGGTAGATTGAGTTTGGCAATTTGATATTATCAAATTTTTTTGCTTTGATTTTCGTACTCTCAACGACATAATTATATTTCCAGTAAGCTGACTTCTTACTGTGCTGTACGATAAACAGAAAAAAACCTATGCAACACGAGGTCAGTTTAACCTGGAAATGTATAGCTTGATAAGTCGCCGTGTATACTAGCAGGCGGTGGTTATTATAATAATATAATTATAGTTGACTCACCAACTAAAATGCCTTCATTTTGTTAAATTGTTATTAATTATCAAAGACTATGAGATAACTACAAGACTTGACGAATGTTTGTCGATTTACCTTATGATTTGCGCCTTTTATAGCACACCGATAAACCAGTCCGAAGGATAATATTATGCCAATTAGATATTATCGGTATTAAAATCTAGTTTCGGTCTTTTCTGAACATCATGGTTTTTTTTTCATAACTAGTCATAATTTATTCAAATGTCAATGTAGGAGAACTGCTGAGACTGCTTTTTGCGCGTTATTAAAAGTGCGAAAGTGTTTTAGGCTATATCATCTGCCTATTCTTTTCCTAACTATGTATGTTGGGGTCGGCTTCCAGTCTAACTGGGTGCAGCTGAATACTAGTACCTATTTTACATGGTGCGCCTGCCTATCTGACCTCCCAGTTACTGAAAGAAAAATAGTGAAAGAAAATAGATTATGGGACAAACTAAGAATTTTTTGGAATGTGCGACAAAACTTCAGGACGAACGAAGAATAAATCACACAGTACAACATATCCGATTCTCCTTGGTAAGACTGGTTGTCAAACTTCCGGGCTTCTGACAATCCGTAACAACTGTCAAAGATCCTCGAATGACAGCCGCGTGCTCTCTGAGGCGCGTACGGGTAAGGTATTGGAAAAAAAAGCTTTTGCAAAGGCTAAAACTGACTGCAATCATCATACCTGAATAACAGACAGCTAAGACACCATACTTACCACAACCAAGGACTATTTATCGAATAGGTATACCCATTCGAATTCGAATTTAAGCATAACAAATAAGTCGTCTCACAAGGAAGTGTGTTGGGGCCAACCCTGTTCCTATTTAAACGTAAAATGTTCCCATGTATTAATAGCTATTCTGCTATTCGGAGCGGAGATAAATCCAAAAAATCAAAAAATATAAAAATTAGTCCAGCCGTTTTTGAGGTTAAAAATAAAAATAAATATAAAATTTTGTGCCTGTGCTGTTGAGGAGATCTCTCGTATTGATGTATGAATGGGTACCTGTACCTGTGCTGTTAATCATTTAGGACGTCCCTCGTCTGGAGCCATCCCTGGTTTGCAGCACTTAAGTCATGGTGGACTTTAGAACGGGCTATTAAATAAAAACTTGTAAAATAAAAGAACAAGTAAAATTAAGAATGTGTTTATTTTATGATAATTTTGCAGATTGAAAAAGAAAAACGAAGTGCCAAAAACTCAAGTTGAAAATCTTGAACAACAAGTAGTTTACATCAAAGTTTTCATAAGTATTATTGTGTTTTTAATACTTATGTTACAAAAAGTCCTGGGTATTTAATTGTCGTTCAGTGAAGTTGTTTACTTGCCGGCGCGGGCGCTGCGCGCGAGGGGGTTGTTGACTGAAAAATAAACAAAAGACATTAGAAATCATAATATTAAATATTATTATACAGGGTGACTTGTAATTTGACGTAGGTATTCCTTTCAGGACGCGGTAGTGTGACCCATTTGCAACAATTAAGTACCCCATAAAGCATAGCCGAAAATTTATGGGATACGAGATAAAACAAATTTCATGTACTTTTGAAAATCGATGTTTCAAAACAACACTTTTCTCTAAACTCTCAAATTTTTATTCTTATTAACGTAGGAAATACCTAATGGAAAAACTCAATAACACTTTGTCCGACCTGGGAATCGAATCCAGGACCCTATGCTCAGCAGTCTCGCTTGTGACCACGAGACGAACGGGGCAGTCAAATATGACATTGACAGCCCCTTTATTTCGTAGCATCAGATCGTTTTTTCCTAAGAAAAACGCTCGGGAACCAATGATATTATAAGTGTACAATTTTACTTAAAATATCATTATTAAGTCTGGAACTATGAAGTAGTATTTCCATTGTTATTTTATTACTGACGGTTGACTCTATCTTAAGCGTTTCGTCAATTTTTCCACTCTGCTTGCATTCTACTTAAAACTTCTTAAATTCAATAATTGTCTGTCAGACTAAACCGCTGGATCTAGTAATATTAACTATTGAGTATAGGCCTCACTAAGTCTCTCTTAGTTATTAGGTACTAACATAGTTACTGTTATCCTATCGCAGGTATGCTGGAAGAGATTTCTTATGAAATAAGCATCACCTTTGTACCTATTTTTCTGTTCTGTTTTTTCTTGTCTGTTTTATATGTGTGTACAGAGGGCCAGCACATCAACCTACCCCAATCTGTAAAATTTTCCCCATTGAATATGAACCTTATTCCTTTGTGGTAAAGTTGAAAATCTATCAAAGAAATTTGACAGATTGGGGTAGCTTGATGTGCTGGCCTCTGTACATAAATGGTAAAATAAATAAATAGTTTTTCAGTTCGTACTAACAATATAAATGTAATGTAATGGATCAATGGTTGTCTGAATTAATGAATTATTATTATTGCACTAAAGCTCCTTGTTATCAGAGGTGAGAACTAAGGAAGGATTTTTGTAAACTCTTCCCATAAAGGGGATGAAATTTTGTATGGAAATCGTAGTTTTTGCAGATTTTTAAATCCTCTCTGGCACTATGCTTATACTTACATTGCTTGGGGCGGTTGTTCGGGGCCCAGGCTGGTGAAATGTCTGAGGAAGGAGAAAAAAAAAATGAGCCATAGATTTTTTTATAGCTGTACTGTAAAGTCTGTAACACGTCCATGGTTAGGTCAAATTTGTCAGTATTTTTTAGATATGTCTCTCGAGTAAGATCATTGCATAATCAGCCTATAATGTTCCCACTGCTGGGACACAGGCCTCATCTCTGTGAGAGGGAGTGGACCATAATCAGATGTCGCATGTGTTCGAATTTTTAGTTCTAGGACATGCCAGTTTCCTCACGATGTTTTCCTTCACCGTTTTGAGAGCAGGGGTGATGAAATAATTTACACAAAGTAAAGTGCCTTACCTGGGTTCGAACCTACTACCTACATCTCGTAAGTCGGGGCCGTTACCACTGGTCCATCACTGCTCTTAGATTATGGTGGCCTATATAATTTAGCTAGTTGCGCCCCGCGGTTTCTCCCACGTAGGTGTCGATCCCGTGGGAATATCGGGATAAAAAGTATCCTATGTGTTAATCCTGGTTATCAAACTTCCAAACATCTTCACAAATTTTCACATTTATAATATTATTAGTAGAATAGTGTGATATTACTCTAAATGATTCGTGGAAATCGAAATCTGTGTCTAGTTTCGTCTGAACCACAATATTATATGAATAAGTACTGATCAAATCCATGATTGTTATTTTGTGAACTCACTTTTGACTTAGTCAATGTGCTACAAAAACGCACATTAGGTACGTAAAAATAATTATTTGAATACTTGTAAATAAATGATCTTACCGGGTCGTTCGTATGTGGGCCTGCCGAAAGCTGGGTCAGCTGTAAGACATAAATATCTCTCATTAGCTTATAACACAGAATTTACGATTACACGATACCTTTAGCACCATATATATAACCTATCCTGTTGACAATTTAAATAAAAATAGGAGGTATGGAATGGACTACAAAACAGTTTGCTTGATTACACAGCTGCTGTATAGGTAGGCAATAAAAACATGTACCTATATATAAGCTGTTGACATTCGGCTTAGCGCCGAGCGTTTAAACATCAACAGTACGCTTTTATTTAGGCATTGATTTAGGTTTCTGCAGAGTAATCCATCTCTGGTAGTAAGTATGCAATAAGTAAGTATGCAATAGCCCTGAGCGTTCTGTGGCACCCTGATTTGGGCATATCGCAGCAGAGAAAAAGTTTTGCTTGTTCCTAATTTTACCTCAGCCAAACTGATTTATTTAACAGAATAGTTTTTAAGTACTTACGGTTGTTCAGGATAACTGAAACAAAAAAAAAAGAAGTCAGACACTCGTTAGTTAATTATTTATTTTGAATAGGCATAGACTTATAAAAAGATGGACTCCGCGCCACGCATATCGAAAGTGAACCACATGTATGTTGGGACCGTTTGTACAAACACGCCTCACGCTCACATTTACATGCGACTGCGTCAATCGTCAATCACGCAAACATAGATCGGTACGGTGCTTCCCTTTAAATAAGTCTGTGAGAATAGGATATTTATTTACAATTATATGATTTTTCGGCTTAAGGTATTTTTTTTTTAGATTCGTTATTCCAGACGGTAAAAAAACGTATGAAAATTCTCCGCGTTTTCCGCATAGATTTGTGCTTAGAAAATAGTAAAAACGAAACGACAATGTAAGTGGATTCAGACCGGGATCTGGATCCAGAAAAACCTATAAAAGTTTTTGAAATATATCTGTTTACTATTTGAATTTTTCTATCTTATTCTTTATTATTAATCTTAGAAACAGTACCAACCTTGTCCGGGGTTGTTGTCTACCACATGCACTGAAATAATATGAAACATGACGGTTAAAAGCAAAGCCGTACATAGCAGTCTCTGGCTATGATAATATGTTATCATAAGATCTAAAGAAAATAGTGTTTAATAGGAAAATGCGAATAGGCTTAATAATTAACTTAAATAAATAAAAAAAGTTTCTAGTTTTATGTTAGCTAGTAACTTTTTACTTTACTACTTCTTACTTTTTAGCCGACTTCCAAAAAGGAGGAGGTTATATGTTCGACTTTATGTATGTTTTTTTACTATAATGGTTAGATCTTATATTTTTTAGGAAGATTGCTCACCAGCAGTCGGGTCACTGGGGTTGTTGTTGACAAAGTTCACTAGAAACAACACATGAACGATTATAAGCAAAGCATGGTATGACCACCAACAGCGTTCAAGAGAGAAGCCATTGATTTTGAACTTATAAGTTCCTCCATAATTTAAAGTTTGTGTTTGAAAAAGTGTAATTCCAAGGCTATTTTAACTTAATGAACAGTATTCGACGACCTCCAGAGATCATGGATGTCTAGTAATGTACCTACTGTTTAAATATCACTCAAAACAGAAAAATAAAACTTAGAGCCAAAGTAAACTTTCAAAATTTTACTCAATATTTTGAACTCTTTCAAGAGTCTTTTACATTATTTCTGTTTTATAGTTAAGTAGTTTGCTCACCAGCAGTCGGGTTACTGGGGTTTTTGTTGACAAAGTTCACTAGAAACAACACATGAACAAAAGGGTGGTAGGACCACCAACAGCGTTCAAGATCAATCAGACCTTCGATTTTGTACTTGGTTCCTCCATAATATAAGGTTTGTGTTGTTTGTGTTAATTCCAAGGCAGTTTTTCTAATTTGTCATGCAAAAATTTTCATTCTAAATGAAATACTTTTCAAGCAGCAGTTCTTTAAAGTCAGTGAATTTCAAAACCTGAGGAGTATTGGTACATTTACCTTATTTGAATGTTTTCTTTATTACTAATCTTAAAAACAGTACCAACCTTGTCCGGGGTTGTTGTCTACCACATGCACTGAAATAATATGAAATATGACGGTTAAAAGCAAAGCCGTACAAAGCTGTCTCTGGCTATGATAATTTGTATATTTAGCAGCCATAACATAAGATCTAACGAAAATAGTGTTTAATAGGAAAAGGCGAATAGGACTTTCCAATTATTTTCATTTAAGTTTCCTCAAAATAATTGACCCTGCTTAACACAGCATCACGAATTACGAATTTTCGTAAGTTATCGCGATGAAAACTACTTAGTAATTAATTTAAATAAATAAATAAAAAAGTTTCTAGTTTTATGTTAGCTAGTAACTTTTAATTTACTACTTCTTACTTTTTACTATAATGGTTAGATCTTATATTTTTTAGGAAGTTTGCTCACCAGCAGTCGGGTCACTGGGGTTGTTGTTGACAAAGTTCACTAGAAACAACACATGAACGATTATAAGCAAAGCATGGTATGACCACCAACAGCGTTCAAGAGAGAAGCCATTGATTTTGAACTTATAAGTTCCTCCATAATTTAAAGTTTGTGTTTGAAAAAGTGTAATTCCAAGGCTATTTTATTAATGAAGAGTATTCGACGACCTTCAGAGATCATGGAAGTCTAGTAATGTCCTACTGTTTAAATATCACTCAAAACAGAAAAATAAAACTTAGAGCCAAAGTAAACTTCCAAAATTTTGCTCAATATTTTGAACTCTTTCAAGACTCTTTTACTTTATTTATGTTTTATAGTTAAGTAGTTTGCTCACCAGCAGTCGGGTCACTGGGGTTGTTGTTGACAAAGTTCACTAGAAACAATACATGAACTATAAGCAAAGCATGGTACGGCCACCAACAGCGTTCAAGAGGGAAGCCTTTGATTTTGAACTTGGTAATATTTTCAAAATGTCTTATTTAAAAACAGGCAACTGGAAAACTCTGTTTCTATGGAAAAATTAAAATCGGTCTAATTTGTATGTAACACTATTTTTCAAAAATGTTCTTAACTAACTTTTTAGACCTTGTATCCTGCTTATGCGTACGAAGTTACATTAAAGTCGGTCCATTCATTTCGACAAGGGCTTGAAAGTTTGCATGAAATGCCGTATATAGGTATGTCGTAAACTTACGCTCTTAAATGCCCGTAGAATTCAGCATTAAATTAACTACTTAATTTTCGTTGAAAAAACGTTTTAAACGTCTTGTCTTTTGAATATTAATAATTATATAAAAAAAAAACAAAAGAATCATTGCTATGTCACAAATTTTTATTATGTTTTAATTATTCCACATGCTCACGGGTCTAGGTCTGTTAGCCCTAAAGTTGCCTAAAAATAATATCACCAATATTAGGTATATTAATAAGCCATGCATTTGTATCGTGCGAAATGAAGCATTTCAAAGTTCATTGTTATGAAAAATCACTCATTTACTAGTTGTAGTATTTATAATAAATTACAAATATTGTAAAGTTATAGTAGTTTCTAGAATGCAGTCCCAAATCCTACCTGACTGCTTGTCACATAATTAAATAGGTATATAATGTAATACTAATAAGATAATGCTCACCGTTGCCTGGTCTGTTGTTGTTCACAAATTGTACTGAAAATAATATGTCCAATGTAAGCTAAGCATTTTCGGTCCGTCCAAAGTGAAATCATTCAAAGCATTATAACGTGAGCATTATTAATACGTAGCATTCGCAACGTGAATATTTCCAGTTAACTTTTTAAGGGTAAGCAATAATTTATAAGCTTTGCACGGAATACTTCAAAATGCTCGATAGTTTATTATTCACAATGCTTTATGCTCATACAGTTTGCATTCACGTTTCGAATGTTTTAATTTAAAAGACATATTTTAATTAATTAATGTGCTCACCAGGTGTAGGCCTGTTAGCCCCAAATTTCCCTGAAAAGAATTTAATTGCTGTGAGCAAGTTTTTGTTTTTGTGAAATGACCAGGAGCAATTTTATTGTGAGCATTCAGAATGAACGGACCTTTTTATTTTATTATATAATCATTCTGATAATTTTATCTTTCTCGTATCAAATGCTGTAACTACAGGTGCGTTTGAGGTAAATGACCCAGGGAAAAACTCTAAATGTAGAAAATTACCCTTCTATCTACCTAAGTGTCCAATTCGTACAGTTTTCGTGTGATGATAAGACGAATTTGTTATTGTTAGTAATAGGTAAGTGTATGAAAATAAATAGGCAATCATGCAAAAGTGGCGGCTTATTCTAAAGTTGTATTTATACAGAAAGATGTTTTAGTAATTTTTATTTTATAACTTAGAAGTTAGATTGCGATTAAGTATCTATCTGTTAGTCACATTGGCTTACCTTGGCCAGGATTGCTGTTGTCCACGAAGTGAACTGCAAGCAACATTTACTTCTAATGAGCAAAGTAATTTGTATTTTATAACTTAGACGTTAGTTTGCGATTAGGTATCACATTGGCTTACCTTGGCCAGGATTGCTGTTGTCCACGAAGTGAACTGCAAGCAACATTAACTTCTAATGAGCAAAGAATGGATCCTGACCAAAAGTAGGTACTTCCTTACTTATTTTGAAGAAGGATTTAACTTATTTTTTTTTATATTTTTAGTACTGACAGTTTTAATTAAGTAACATTAATTTTGTCTTTTTTTCACTTTTATCAAAAATCTGAGAAAATGTTTTGTTTTTTCAAACGACGTTATTGTACCATTAGGGTGTGAAGTCTACCCTTTAACAACATAAGTTACAGTGGGGTAGACATCCGACACAACCAACCCTCTATTGTCCCCAGACGGAGAATATATCGATCACGATTTTTCCTAAAAAATAGATCCTCTAATCATTATTATGAATACTACTCGACTCACCTTGTTCAGGGTTGTTGTCGACAACATTCACTGAAAACAATACAGAAGCACACTTAAGCAAAGCGCTTTCATCGTCTTGTGGATGAAAATAATCATTATGTTAATGCAAAGGGACAACACTTAGAAGAGGCATATAGAATAGAATAGTAAAGAAATAGGAAACTTTATGATGACCATGTATACACAGGATACAACATTAAAAATGAATGTATCAGGGATATTTTTTGTTCAGCAGATTGACGTAGTACGTCATTTTGCCGTGTTAGGGTTCCTGACTTCCTGTACATGATGCCGGAGAGTCGGTTTTGATGTGTGAGTATGCGAATGAATACCTATCGTGGTATGCGCCGCATTGAGGCAACATTCATTCGTATACACAAAATTGCGGTCCGGCGCTGCCGTCGGTGCGGCTCCGGCGTCATGGGAGGCTTTAGAGTCATGGATTGAATTTCCAGATAATTTTATTTAAGTTGATAGTCAAGCTTATCAATATTAACTTCTAATGAGCAAAGTACCTAATTTTTGTTTTATAGCTTAGAAGTTAGTTAGCGATTTTTTTGTTTTATAGCTTAGAAGTTAGTTGGCGATTTAGGTAACTTGGCTTACCTTGGCCAGGATTGCTGTTGTCCACGAAGTGAACTGCAAGCAATATTAACTTCTAATGAGCAAAGAATGGATCCTGACCCTAAGTAGGTACCTACTTATTAAATTTGTTTTTTAAATTATTATTAGGAGCTGACAGTTTTAATTAACATTCATTTTGTCATACTTTTTTTCACTTTTATCAAAAAGTGGGGGTTTTTTTTTGTAAGCTACTTCCATCATTCCTTTGGGGTGCGAAGTATACCCCTTAGCCTTACTCCCGTCTTATCTTAAGGTACCTAACGTAGAAGTCCGATATCTCCTCACAAAAAATATCATTTAAGAATGATTATGAATACTACTTGACTCACCTTGTTCAGGGTTGTTGTCGACAACATTCACTGAAAACAATACATAGGCATACTTAAGCAAAGCGTTTTCATCGTCTTGAGGATGAAAATAATCATTATGTTTATGCAAAGGGAACAACACAGAAGAGGCATATAGAATAGAATAGTAAAGAAATAGGAAACTTTATGATGACCATGTATATGTATACAAGACAGGACACAACAATTGGTAATAATTGAACATGAGTCAGAGAATTAAATTGTTCAGTAGATTGACGTTTACGCGACTTTGTCGTGTTAGTCATGGATTGAATTTTGAAGATAGTCAATTAGCTTATCAATCAAGTTCTCTGATATTACAATGGGTGATATTTTGTACCGTTTAGGTATGTTTTAAACTAATTTTATTCTGATTCATTGAAAAATTAAACTGTTGATTATATGGTGTTGATATTTTGATTGTTGATGTTTTGGTTTTGAAGTTGAGTATCCCACCCGGTCTAAACCTAAAGTTAGTAGAAATGATCTCGAAGATTATGATCTTCGTCCTATAATCCATCGTGATATCTACGTAATCACAATCGCTACTGTCGTAAAAATCGTATATGTTCATATCACTATAAAATCTAACGAAACCTCTACTAAATCTATTAAATTCTGTTTCACAAATAATTATGAATAGTTGAGCAAACCTCCTTGGGCCGCAGCCATGGCGAGCAGCGCGAACAATGCGAAGAAGAATACCTGGAACACGAAAAACACCTTCATTTTAACACTGATTCACTTCCAGACTGATGCAAGTTTGATATAAATATTATAAATTACCAAATGTTGACAGATACACTTATGTGATACGGACTCGGTTTATCTTGTCGGTAAGATTAGTAGGTATCTACATAATTATATTGCTAATGTTGTTCACCAGGTTTTTTGCCTAATTAGATACGTCAAAAATGTTGATTGTCGTCTTTTTCTAATATAAAAAAATGACATATTACTTTATTATTTATACCATACTCCTCCGAAACGACGAATTTTATATGCCTATTCAGTAGGTCTGAGAATCGGCTGCTATCTATTTTTCATACCCCTAAGTGATAAGGGTGGCCCTCTCCAGAATTTAATATTATTTTCGCCTTGGGCTGAACGGATTTGGATGAAATTTAGCACATCTGGCTTTAGTTTCTTCAGAGGATATACGTTTCAACCCGGTAGTAGGTAAGTTTCTGTGGTATAATTTCTGACCTGCAACACAATTACGTAACACACTATCAATCTCAATTTGAATAATTTTGAAGGATATTGCGAATCCATTGCTTCATATTAGGTTTGAAAAGTTTTTCTGATTGACAAAGTACTTACCTAAATAACGCAATGAATGTTGTTAAATTGTCAAAATGAAAGCCATTTGATTGACTCTTAGACGTTAAATTAGGCCGAAACTCGAAATCCCGAATCACTTTATCCCGAATCACTTTACCCCGAATGAACGCTATCCCGAATAATTGCTACTGAGAGTGTGTGTTACTCAATTACCCTGCTGCACATAGTGGGCGAAGTCGCGGTCAAACTAATAAATAATTGAGACTGCCTCGTTGGTCCAGCTGAGCGTGTGAGATGGGGTCTTGTTGCGATTCCTAGCTCAGGAAAGGGCTATTGGGTTTATTTATTAGGAATTTCTTAGTAGGACCAGGCATTATTATTCTTGGCCTCTATAACATGTAGATATTATAGCTGTAGGTATTATATTGTAGCTGAGGTAGGTATGTTTTAATAAACAAACAAGAAAAAACGATTACCATGCTTGCTTAATTTTATTTCATTATTTCAGTTACATCCGGTTAGACTGAAAGCCGACCCCAAGATAGTTGGGAAAAGGCTAGGCAGATGATGATGATTTCATTATTTTAGTACATAAACAAATAAAATTATGATGAGTAGTAGGTATATAAACACGCACAAAAAACCCAAAGAATCTGTGATGTCAAGGACTTCTGCTAAGATTTGAATCATATGTAAACACTTACATACATACTTATCAAGTTTACAAACACATAGCCTTCGCTTTGCCTAGCGAACCATTTGTTTTTCTATTCAAACAATTTGATTTGGCGCTCATTGTTTGCCCACAAAATGATCAATTTGGTTAAGGCATTGAATAACTTAGACATGGTGGTTTTGCAGTAACGAAATAGATGAAGCAAATTTTTGTTTATGAAAAACTGCAAGAGACCCCGGATACTGTGCAATATAATTGTAGAGTGACGTGTGGCGAGGTTAATGAGAATTATGACGATTTGCATGAAAACAATTATATTTAGGTACATTATCACAATTCATACTTAGTACTTCTTGTCCTATTCCTACTCTAACTATAAGTAGGTAAGTATAGATAACTATTCTATCCTAATTCTTTCCTATAACATTATAAAAGCGAAAGTTTTTAAGGACTGATGGATGGATGTTTGTTACGCTTTCACGCAAAAGCTACTGAACGGATTTGAATACATTAGGCACACAGATAGTTTATAACCAGGATTAACACATATAATACTTATTATCCCGATATATTCCCACGGAATCGAGACTCATGCGGGTGAAACCGCGGAGCGCAAAGAGTAATAGATAATCAAGGAATGTAACTACAATCACAGATTATAAGTAATCTGTGTTACAATATTTAAAGCCGATTTTTATTTCGATATTTTTGTAGAAAATTCCAACCCTAATGCAAACGAACAATAGCTTAAATGGAAATATAACATAAGATTGAAATACTTACCTATCTACGTGGGTCAATTATAAATAATTAAACCATTAATCACATAATGGCAATAGGTAAATAATTGCGTATTTACCTGCACAAGTTAGAGAGACAATGTCGTGCAATAGAATGATAGGTAGGTATAGACAATCTCAGTTAAAACAATGTTATATATTATATCGTTATCAGTTTGTTAACAAGTTGAGCAGTCAATCTTTTATAAGGTAGGTACTGGCTTCGATTTTCCTGCGATTCGCCTGCGTTGAAGTTGAAACTAATCCCATGGGAACGTATTACCAGGATGAAAAGTGTCCTATGTCCTGACCACAGGTTCTTACCCAGATCATCACAGATCATGGTCTAGCTGTGTGGTAAATTTCATCACAAAGCGTTCAGCCGTTTAGGCATGAAAAAGTAACAGGCAGAAAGAGTTACGTCCATATTTATAATATTAACAATTATAGATACATGACTTTCGTTTGCGCAAGTTTTTTGTTCTTTATAATATGGTCTGTCTTATCGTAGGTACCTACTTTACGTAGGAACTGAAACTGTTTTATTTATTAAAGCAATTGACTTATCTATAAGCATTGTAAAGTTTGGGGAAGTTAAAAACCGTCAACAAAACTTCTGCGAAGTCGTTATATTACCATTAAGAGATTTTTTTTAAAGGAATTTGGCAAAAACAAAATGTATTTAAGTAAGCCATTTGAGTCTGTTACATGTATAATTGACATAGTTTATGTTCACAAGGAAACTTGTCTCATTTATATAAACATTCAGATATTGTTTATTGATCTGGCAGACTCTGGAAGCGTGCGTATATGGACTTGTAATGTTATAGTTCAGGCTCCTTTTAGAAAAGTTCCTCAGAGATCAATACTGGGCCCTTTCTGATTTTAGACTTGCACACACCTACATTTAGCCCAATTACCTCAAATTATGAGCAGCGCGCCCCAGAACAACACACTTATATCGCACAATAAAAATCTGTAGGCAACTGTCTTTTATTGAAGCATTTAAATGTCTAAGGGTTGATTTTTCTAAAGATAATCGCGAGAATAATGTTATATTTATAATTTTTTGACAATTAAAAACTGTCAGTCGCCAGTTTTATCCCTAGGATAAAATATGCGAATAACCAAAATGTATGCGAAGGGAAAATATTTAAAATCTCTTAAATTGTTGTAGCAAAAATTAAACACGTTTGTGAGAAAACAAGATCTTTAAAATCTACATTAGATAAGCAACCGCTTATATGTATAAAAAGCGCAAAAATAATTAAAGACAGTCACCAAAATTAGTATTTTTCAATGTTTTCCTGCTATAATTTAGAAATGCCTAATATTACAGCGTCAAGAAACCAGTGTTGTTTGTTATCTAATTTTATATGTTCTGCATAGGATATAATAGCTTCGGTAAAGTAAACAAAAACATAATAAAAGTTGACTCACCGAAAAAGCCCTCATTTTGTTTAATAATATAATTATCACAGATGATGAGAGAACTGTAAGACCAGACGAGTACGTATGCTGAATTTGTTTAGCGTTGTCTCTTTTATAGCGAGTTGCCGAAAACCTGTCCGACCCAAGCGAATATTGTTTAAATAGTGAAGCGTTCAAATGTTTGGTACCTTGCGATATACAAATAGTCGTACAAAATCTTTTCCTGTTCAAATGTTATCTAAGGACCGATCTATAGTTTACTCTGCCATCGTTTTTAATGAATAAAATTTTAATTAACTTCTACACCCAATCTTGTGGTTTTCAGAAATAATAGTTACATAAGTAGGTACAGACGCCAGCTCACAATCTACCAATCTGTCAAATTTCTTTAATAGAGTTTCAACTTTATCGCTAAACTATAAGGTTCAAAATTGATTGGAAAAAATTAATCATTTCGGGTAGCTTGATATGCTGGCGTCTGTACATACCTAGACTACATACTTCATTGGTCTCGTGGTCGCAAGCGCTGCTGCTGTGCGTGGAGTCCTGCACTCTAATTGCGTAACACAGTTGCAATTACAATCTGAGAGTTTTGAAGGATATTATAAACCATTGCTTCATATTTATGTTTAATAAATTCGTCTTCTCAACGTTAATTACGCAATGAACGTGGCTGAACTGTCAAAATTAAAGAAAATATAATCAATGGTCATCTTATGTGTGTTACGCAAGTACTCCGCAGATGCGTTCGATTCCCAAGGTCGGGCATTGTTTTAGGTATTGAGGTTATTACTGGGAAATTCCTAATTGATTTTTCCAATTAGGAATTTCACAGTAGGTAATAGCCCGGAGTTTGCTAGTTGGTGGTGTTACACCTCAGGATACCTACCACGAGCTCTTAACGCGATCCACTTTAAGACCTAAACTGAACTGTTCTTCTAATTCGTACATGACGTCAGTTTAAGGGGGAAGCGCTAAGGTAGCCCGAGAAGTTATTTTTTTTTACGTTTTTTGCAATTTGCTGGTCAGTATTAAGTTGTACGCTGATTAAAGTATGATTCGCGGCCGTAACAAATATGTATTTACAGAATTATAATTATTACAATTAGTAATACAACTTGATATGTTAGTGTAATCCTAAAATGTCAAGATTTCATGAAATAGTCATTCGGTAGGATTCCTTGGTCTTAGAGAGTTGTGTTGATGACTTTAATGATTATAATTCTGTAAATACATATTTGTTACGGCCGCGAATCTTATTTTAATCAACGTAAAACTTAGTACCTACTGGCCAGCAAATTGCAAAAAACGTAAAAAAATATGAATTTCGCGGGCTACCCTGGCGTTTTATTTACGCCGTGCCATCTGGACCTACCACGAGCTCATAACGCTCATTCTCTTTCAACGATCCAAATGCCGCTGAGCGTATTGGACGTCATGGTAGTATGACTGTGAGCGATGCAGTTTAAGAACCCAAACTGAAATGTCTTGCTTTTGAATCGTTTTTAAATAGATCATGGTAGGCCTCCTGTGCCTTAGAGAGCACGTAAATTTGTTTTTGTTTAGGAGCTTTTATCAAAGATATGTCAGCCCCATCGTGCACTTTTACATTAATTGGCTTACTTAAACAGTATTAGTTTTTCTTAATTCGTGGAGGACCATAATTAAATGGCACAACTAGTCCTGCACTTGATTTCTCCCCAGTCGTGTCGAATAGCCGTCACATCGGACTATATGAAAGTAAAGGAGATATACCTGTATTTGAGCAAATAGTAGTGCACTGTAATATCTGCTGCGTACTTGGCTGGTGTCCGTTGAGGTTGTTCGCCGTGACCGAAATTCGCCAGGAGGATATTTTCCCTTCCAAAAATGGGGAATTCGGCATAAAATTCAGGTTTTTGAAAATGCAGACCGATAAACGCTGACTGAAAAAAAAAAACCGTCAGGTCCGTGGTAAATTGTGTTTCTAAAAGGAAGTATACATCTATACCTACAGGCGAGCACCTAAATGACATAACGGTCAAGTGTGGCGGCCTTGACGGACCACTTCCGTTCAAACCGCGATTTCACGCTATTTACTATGAAACCTATATTAAACTACGACTATTTCGTAAACCATGCAATATTTCCTATCTGTGCTTATGGACTATATGTAAAATTTGGTTTACAATAAAACGAGCATGTTTCAAACTAAACACTGGTTTTGTTATTTTCAGCCAAGCATGATGCCATTTTCATCAAGTATACGCTATTTGAATTTTGTCTTTTTCCATTTACTTAGCATCTCCCTATTGCTATTGCTTGTATATTATCTTCTTCTTCGTGTCGCTGGCACGACTGTATTTTAAATCTTGTTTTCACAAAACTTTGCCACTTCCACGGCGGCGTTATGGTTATCGATGGCAGCGCAGAGGTCACTTTGACTGCATTTTTTGGGACACAAAGGGCAGGATAATAGGTGGAGCATGGTTTGTGACTGTATAGCTTTACCAGGCACTTAAGCACTTTACCAGGTATGTTAGCAAGTAGTCAAGTAGGTAGTAATAGGCAATCCACATCAGGATCAGTGGAGGTGATGTAGGAGGTACAGCCAGCATCGGAAGTCGGTTAACACTTCAGATTTTTTTACTGTCTAAATCATGTCAAATAATCATATTCATTGCGTTATTTACGTTGTTGAATAGACACATTTTTCGAACATATGAAGCAATGGATTAGCAATATCCTTCAAAATGATTCAGATTGTGAATTATAGCATGTTACGCAATTAGGGTGCTGGTGCCAAACGTTACAGATACCTACATGTGTGTCTTGTTTATTGTATATTAGCTTCCGCCCGCGGCTTCGCCTTCGCGGCTTCAGGTATGTCGATAAAAACTATCCTAAGTCCTTCCCCGGGATGCAATCTATCTCTCTGCCAAATTTTATCGAAATCCGTTCAGTGGTTTAGGCGTGAAAAGGTAACATACAGACAGACAGACAGAGTTACTTTCGAATTTATAATATTAGTATGGAAGTATGGATTAGTATGGATTTCTTGTGTTTGCAGTTTCGAGTAAGATAATAAAAGTTGCTTGATTTTCGTTGCGTAGCCGTAGGTAGGTATTAGTTTTGTTTTTTATTACAACATGATTTCAACTTTCTACAGTCGAAATCGCTACTCATGCTGATTCCTTACAATGAAACCGCAAACAAGCGATGCGAGGGGATTAACCTTTTCGGCCACAGCCTGTATAGGTAAATAAATGAATGAGTTTATGACATCAATCGCAGTACCTACTTTATTAATTTTATTAAGTAATTTATACATATTTTTATCTTCACTATTAAAATAAAAATCAAGTAAGTATAAAAATGTATTTATTTCATAACAATTTTGCAGATTGAAAAATAACTCAAGTTGACAACTTGAACAACGAAGTAGGTAGTTATATTTTACATCAAAGATTTCATAAGTATTATGAATTTGTTAATACTTATGTTACAAAAAGGTCTATTTAAGTTATTCGTACCTACTTATTATAGGTCGCGGTTAGTGAAGTTATTTACCTGCCTCCGCGCGCGTAGGGGTTGTCGTCTGAAAAATAAACAAAATCAAAAGATTATTAGAATTAGTTTATACATACTACAAATAATTAAATTGAAGTGTCTGTTTGTAATCTCAAAATAAAAACTTTTTATTATATAAATAATTGAAGCAAATAGAATGTTCATCGTCATTTTTTTTCCATTACTTCAGTTGAGTTTCTCTAGCTAATTTCATTTAACGAAGGTCTTGTTCGAGGTTTACGAACATTCTTTTCAGAACTTCAGGTACAGCAAGCTGCACGTATAAGGTAATAAAATATGACATTGACAACGCCATTGATAACGCCAAGCACCAAGGCGTGTTTCTTAGTTCAAATATATATTAGTCTCTGGTTCAAATGTGACTACTGACGTGCTTAGCCGTCTCGTCCGTTTTTCCACTTTGCTTGCATTCTACTAAATAAAATTATTAAATTCAATCATTTACTGACAGACAACACACGGACTAAACCGCTGCATCTGCATACGACAGGCGTGGCCGCTCACAATGGGCCTTATTAGAAGGCTATAAGTCACCCAAATGGCAATAGAGAGGGCTATGCTTGAAGGTTCCCCACGTAATCGAATCAAAAATGAAGAGATCTTCAGGAAAACCAAGGTAACCGATATAGCCCTCCCAGAACAGATGGCCGATCGGGCCGAAAAGTTCTGGAGTGGCGACCGCGTACCGAAAGACTTAGCATTGAAAGGCCTACCACAAGGTAGACTGATGACCTTGTGAAGGCCGCAAGAATCCGCTGGATGCGGGACACAGCACTGAACTGTTCGAAGTGGCGGTGCTTAGGGAAGGCCTTTGTCCAGCAGTGGACGTCTTTCGACTGAAATGGTGATGATGACTAGGCTTATACCATGCACAGATATAGATAGACCTAAATAACGCAAGTAGGTATCACGATCTATGAAAACAAAGCGTGCTATTTTTTTACTACCTACTATGACGTCACAAGCACTATTTAGTGATGGGAAATCAAGCGTCTTGCCCTACTACCGGGGCCTAGGGTTAGCGCTCATCCAGCCAGCATCAGCCAGCATCAGAACACAGGACTAAGCGCGAAAGTGGCGGTTTACGATTTTTTTACGTAGGTAAGCTAGTGCGATTTTTGGCACGCGAAGTACAGTTACTCTTGAGTTATCTAGGTGTATCTATATCTGTGGCTTATACTTACATTGCTTGCCGGGGTAGCGAGGGGGCTGGCTGTTCGGGGCCCAGGCTGGTGAAATATCTGGGGAAGGAGAAAACATAATGAGTAACTCGATTTTTATAGCTGTACTGTAACACGCCAATGGTTACTGGTCTTTGTCAGTCTTTTCTCCGTAAGTCTCACAAGTAAGATTATTAGGGGCTCAGTCATTTTGTCTTCTTTGAAATGAGTCGTGGAAATCGAAATCAGCGTCTAGTTTTGTCCGAACTACAGTAATATGAATAAGTACTTATTGAATGCATGATTGTTACTTTTCGATTTCACTTTGAGCAGCGTAATTAGATAAAAAAAAACCTCTTTTTTCAGTATAGATATTGAGTAGGTGTACTATAATAACGCACACTATGTAAAAATAATAATTATAATACTATAAATAAATGATCTTACCGGGTTGTTCGTATGTGGGCCTGCCGAAAGCTGGGTCAGCTGTAAGACATAAATATCTCTCATTAGTACTTAGGTGATAACACGGAATTTACGCGTGGTACCTTTCTAGTAGCCTATCTTGTTGACAAAAATATAGATAGGAGTTTGGACTACAAAATTGTTTCTTGATTCAACAGCTGCCACATAGGCAATAAAAAATAATATATTATCAGGGTAACTACTGATTTATTTAAAAAAATAGTTTTTAACTCAACCAAAAAAATAGTTTTTTACACCAGCCATGGTCAAACATGTTGTGCCAAAGAATATCCTGTAACACCTATAATAAACATCATACCATGTATATTATCTACACATGTTTTTGCAAATAAATGAATCTTATCTTATTTATCTTATCCAGGGTAGGTACTTATTTATTTAACATAATAGTTTTGTACTTACGGTTGTTGAGGTTAGCTGAAACAAAAGAAAAAAAAGTTAGACCCTCCTGAGTTAATTATTAATATAGAATAGGTATATTTATTTATACAATGACCAGCCGATCGATTGTGTAAGGATCTCACCGTGAAAACCATGAAAACTAAGGTGAAGTGAGTTGGCATTCTACCTGATAGGTACCTACTAAGGATTAAAAACTATTGACACGTCACTTCACCTAAAGTTTTCACGGTGAGATTTAGTATACAAATGGCGGTCGGCTAGATCCGGACAACAAACCTACTGAGGTTTTTGTAATATTTCTGTTTACGATTTGAATTTTTCTATCCTATTATTTATAATATTTATTACTAATTTTATAAATTCTAAAGCTTTCTTAGAAACAGTAGGTACCAACCTTGTCCAGGAGCGTTGTCTACCACATGCACTGAAATAAAATGAAACATGACGATTAAAAGCAATGCCGTACATAGCAGTCTCTGGCTATGATAATTTGTATGTTTAGCAGTCATAACATAAGACCTAACGAAAATACTGTTTACCTAATAGGAAAAGGCGAATAGGAGTTTCCAATTATTTTTATACAAGTTTTCTCAATAAATGCGTCACGAATTACGAATATTCGTAAATGATCGCGATGAAAACTACTTAGTAATTATATGTAAATAAATAAAAAAGTTTTTTATTAAAACATATACTATAGGTACACATTTATCTGTGTTGAACATTCAATGCTCCTCGTAGTCTTTAGTATTAAATGAACTTGTCCGTTGAAAGTAGGTATGTCACAAAATAATTCTTATTATTGTTTAATTAAATGTTTTAAATGTTCCACATGCTCACCAGGTCTAGGTCTGTTAGCCCCAAAGTTGCCTGAAAATATATCACCAATTTATTAAGCCATGCATTTGTTTCGTGCGAAAAGAAGCATTTCAAAGTTCATTGTTATGAAAAATCACTCATTTACTAGTTCCAGTAAGTATAGACGTATAGTAATCGTATTAAATATAATTTAATATAGATTATATTGTGTACTTAGTTATAGTAGTTTCTAGTAGGCAGTCCCAAATCCTACCTAACTGCTTGTCACATAATAAATACAAGACTTTCTAAATTTACCGCAGAGAAGGAACCAAGACTTAGAAAAACTAACTTCAAACTTCACCTACTAAAATGGTGGTATGATTTTACAAGTTTAGTATTCTAAAACAGACGCAAAATAAAATCGACATATATATGAATGTTTGGTTAGATAATCAGCCTCGAGCAGGAACTTTCATTTTAATTTATTCTCAAAAATCAAAGTGACACTTCGTCGCATTGTCATTATGAACCATGAAGACGCAGTGACTGCAGTCGAAAGAGCCGTGGTAGAGAACCCTAGGCAAGGGAAGCGTTACCAGGCAAAATCGGATGATTCTTCTTTTTCAATGAAGGAGTGGCAACTACACCTTTCCTAAGCGACATTTTACCTATTGTTTTCCGTAATTCACGCGAACGAAGTCGCGGGCACAGCTAGTATAATATTATGTAATACTAATAAGATAATGCTCACCGTTGCCTGGTCTATTGTTGTTCACAAATTGTACTGAAAATAATATGTCCAATGTCAGCTAAGCGTTTTCGATGCGACCCAAGTGAGAAATCATTCAACGCATTATAACGCGATAACGTGAGCCTTATTACGTAGCATTCGCAACGTGAATATTATTTTATCAAATTTCCCTGAAAATAATTTTATTGATGTGAGCAAGCATTTGTGTTTGTGAAATGACCAGGAGCATTCTAAAGTGAGCATTCAGAATGAACGGAATTTCATATATATTATTATATAGGTACCTAATTATAATCATTCTGATAATTTTATCTTTCTCGTATGTAATGCTCAGATGCAGATGAGGTAAATGACCTAGGGCAAACCACTAGGTGTAGAAAATTTACCTTAAATTCTAAGTGTCCAATTCGTTCAGTTTTCGAGTGATAATAAGACGATTGGTTAGTATTATAGTTAGTAAAGAAAATAAATAGTTAATCATGCAAAAGAAAGTCGTATTAGTAGGTATAAAGAAGGATGTTTTAGTAATCTGTATTTTGTAACTTAGAAGTTAGTTGGCGATTTATAGTCACATTGGCTTACCTTGGCCAGGATTGCTGTTGTCCACGAAGTGAACTGCAAGCAACATTAACTTCTAATGAGCAAAGAATGGATCCTGACCAAAAGTAGGTACTTCCTTACTTATTTTGAAGAAGGATTTAACTTATTTTTTTTTATATTTTTAGTACTGACAGTTTTAATTAAGTAACATTAATTTTGTCTTTTTTTCACTTTTATCAAAAATCTGAGAAAATGTTTTGTTTTTTCAAACGACGTTATTGTACCATTAGGGTGTGAAGTCTAACCTTTAACAACATAAGTTACAGTGGGGTAGACATCCGACACAACCAACCCTCTATTGTCCCCAGACGGAGAATATATCGATCACGATTTTTCCTAAAAAATAGATCCTCTAATCATTATTATGAATACTACTCGACTCACCTTGTTCAGGGTTGTTGTCGACAACATTCACTGAAAACAATACAGAAGCACACTTAAGCAAAGCGCTTTCATCGTCTTGTGGATGAAAATAATCATTATGTTAATGCAAAGGGACAACACTTAGAAGAGGCATATAGAATAGAATAGTAAAGAAATAGGAAACTTTATGATGACCATGTATACACAGGATACAACATTAAAAATGAATGTATCAGGGATATTTTTTGTTCAGCAGATTGACGTAGTACGTCATTTTGCCGTGTTAGGGTTCCTGACTTCCTGTACATGATGCCGGAGAGTCGGTTTTGATGTGTGAGTATGCGAATGAATACCTATCGTGGTATGCGCCGCATTGAGGCAACATTCATTCGTATACACAAAATTGCGGTCCGGCGCTGCCGTCGGTGCGGCTCCGGCGTCATGGGAGGCTTTAGAGTCATGGATTGAATTTCCAGATAATTTTATTTAAGTTGATAGTCAAGCTTATCAATTAAGTTCCCTGCTACAATGGGAGGAAATATGACCTCAAAGATCCTTCATTATGGATCTATGGTCTTCATCCGATAATCCATCGACTTTAAAATAATGATCTACCTTAACACAATCTTTACAGAACCTGTTTCATAAAAATCAAAAGTTTAGAACTCCATACAATCTGACGAAAACCCTTACAGATGTGTTTTACAAATAATTATGAATAGTTGAGCAAACCTTGGGCCGCAGCCATGGCGAGCAGCGCGAACAATGCGAAGAAGAATACCTGGAACACGATAAACACCTTCATTTTAACACTGATTTACTTCCAGACTGATGCAAGTTTGATATAAATATTATGAATTACCAAATGTTGACCGACACTTATGTGATACGGAGTCGGTTTATCTTTTCGATAAGATTAGTACCTACCTAAATTGCTAATGTTATTCATCAGGTTTAGCCAATCATATGGATTTTTTTGCCTCAGTAGTTAAATACGTCAAAACTTAAGAACGGTAGATTAATAGATTAAAATAAATGATTATAAGCGTAATAAAATCCATACTTCCATAGGCTATACAAATTATATAGGTATGACTGTATACATACCTATGTCTGCCACTACCTGTTACCATTTCACGCCTTTAAAGCCCAGGTTTTTACGGGTAATTATTTCGATTCAATTCTCAATGCTTGGCTCAACACAGAGTTGAAAATCCAGGCGCAATGGTAGGTAGGTACGGTTGGTTTCAAAATTTCAATGAACAAACAATAAATAACTATTGCTATGCTTGCTTATTTCATTATTTCAGCACTTAATAACCTAGGTATAAACACGCATAAAAAAACTCAAAGAATCTGTGATGTCAAGGACTTCTGCTTAAATGAGTCCTGTTTCTGAGATTTGAATCATGTGTAAATACTTATGCCTACATACTTATCAAGTTAAAACACACATAGCCTTTGCTTTGTCTACCAGCCCGTTTGTTTGTCTATTCAAACAATTTGATTTGGCGCTCATTGTTCAGTGAAATTGACGATGCATATTTTTGTTGATGAAAAACTCCAAAAGATCGCGGATACTGCGGAATAATATCTATGTAGTGACGTGTGGCGAAAAAAATAAAAAATAATGATGATTTGCATGAAAACAATTATTATTAACAAATACAATACAGCTACAATTATTATTTTATTTTTATTATTATTAGGTACTTAAATTACCAAAACAATAATAATAATATCGTTTATTTATAAAAATGGTGCAGTTTACAGTAACATAACTTAAAAATTATAAAATTCATAGGAGTAGCTATGTTGTAGCGGTATCTATAACGCTACAAGCGAGCAATACGTCATAATGACGTCACTCAAAATCCTATATCTCGCAAGCAGAGTTTACCGCGCAACCAACGGCCCGACATGAATCATCGGACAGTTGCCCGCCAGACACAACACCCGTCTGGTCGGAGGACCCTACACCCTGTTCCTCATACCTCTATAATGTAAATAATAATAGACAATCAAGGAATGTAACTACAATTTAAAAAGCAATATAATTATAGGCATCGATTTCGATATTTTTATAATGAACGCCGTATGGGAACCTACCATATAGCAAACGGACAATGGGACATATGGAAATATAACATTTGAAATAGGGTATACCTACCTAATTACTTACCTTTATACGTGGGTCAGTTCAGTAAACAATAATTAAACCATTAATCACACAATGGCAATAAATAATTGCATATTTACCTGCACTAGTTAGGGGGAGACAATGGCTTACAATAGAATGATAGGTAGGTACAGACAATCTAAATTAAAAAGACTTTTATTATATCGTTATCAGTTTGTAATCAAGTTGAGCAGTCACTCTTTTATCTGGCTTTTACCCGCTGATTCGCCTGCGTGGAAATCTAAAATTATCCCACGAGAACGTCCTACCGGGACATATTATGTCCTACGTTCAGGGGTCCTTAAAAGGCTACTTTGGCAGAATCATAAAACAATTCATATCACGCAATTTCATCTGTATGACAGTTTGTTTATAGATTCGTAAAATGATATAGGTACACCTCTGCCTAACCCTTCAGGGATATATAGGTGTGAAACGGTCAAACAGATGAATTGCCTGATATGAATTGTTTTATGATTCTGCCAAAGTGGCTTTTTTAGGCCCCCTGACCACAGGTTCTGACCCAGGTCATGTTATGGCTTAGTTGTTGGCCAAATTTCATCGAAATGCGTTCAGCCATTAAGGCAGGAAAAAATAACAGACAGAGTTACTTCCATATTTATAATATTAACAAGTACTTATAGATAGTAGGTAGATGACTTTCGTTTGCGCAAGTTTGTTATTATTTTGAATAAGGTATGTCTTATCGTGGGTTATCGTACCTACTTTACTTAGGAACTAAAACTGTTTTATTTATAAAAGTAATTACCTTATCTATAAACAGTGAAATAATTGGAGACGTTAAAAACTAAAACTGTTGAAAACTTTTTTGTAGACATAAAATATTATCATTTAGAGACAAAACCTTTATTAAATTTCAAAATCAAATTATTTGAATTTGATAATCAAATTCAAATAATTTGAATTTAGACTTTTATTAAGGAATTTGGCAAAAAAAAAGGAATTTAAGTAAGCCATTTGAGTCTGTTACATGTATGATTAACATATGTTTACGGGGTAACTTGTCCGATTTATATGTTTATTTCATAAATTTTATATTGATCTTGCAGACGCTTGCAAGCGTGCGAATATAGACTTATAACGTTAAAGTTCAGGCCCCGTTTTTAGAGGAGTTCCTCAGAGATCAATACTAAGCTCTTTCTGATTTTAGACTTGCACACACCTACATTTAGCCCAACTACCTCAAATCATGAGCAGCGCACCCCAGAACAACACACTAATATCACACAAAAACAACTGTCTTTTTTTGAGGCATTTAAATGTCTAAGGGCTGATTTTTCCAACGATAATCGCGAGAATAATTTCATATTTCTATTTTTGACAGTTTTTTCTTTATAAAGTGTCAGTCGTCAGTTTTATTCCAAGTATAAAATATATTGACGTTGTAAAAATCAACGCTAATAATAACAAAAAGTATGCGAAAGGAAAATATTGAACTATCTTCAAATTGTTATGGCAAAAATTAAACATGTTTCTCAGAAAAAAAGATCTTTAAAGCAAAGCGCATTTATGTAAGCAATGGCTTATATAATGTGGAAGAAGCAACCGCTTACATAAAAGCGCAAAAAATAAATAAAGACAGTCACCACAATATGTATTTTTCAATGTTTTTCCTGCTATAATTTAATTTAGAAATGCCTAATATTACAGCATCAAGGAACCAGTTTTGTGTGTTATCTAATTTTATGTTTTGCCATGAATAGAATAGTTTACCAAAGCTATTATATTCTTGGCAAAACATAAAATTTGATAACAAACACCTAGTAAAAATTGACTCACCGAAAAAGCCCTCATTTCGTTTAGTAATATTATTATCACAGATGATGAGAGAACTGTAAGACCAGACGAGTACGTATGCCGAATTTGTTTAGCGTTGTCTCTTTTATAGCGAGTTGCCGATAACCTGTCCGACCCAAGCGAATATTGTTTAAATAGTGAAGCGTTGAAATATTTGGTAAGAACACTTATTCGAACAAAATCTTTTCCTGTTCAATTCCAGTAATTACATGTCACCGTTTATCTGTTCTTCAAATGTTATACGGACCAAACGAATTGTTTTTCATTAACTTCTATGAATTAATTTAATTTGTTAATCATTTCTTGCTGTCAAAAATCAAACACCATTTGTACAGAGGCCAGCACATCAAGCTACCCCAATCTGTCAAATTTCTTTGATAGATTATCAACTTTATCGCTACAGAGCGTAAGGTTCAAGGTTGATTGGGAAACTTTGACAGTTTGGGGTAGCTTGATGTGCTGGCGTCTGTACCTACTCCTGAGATCAGTTGAAGATAGTCAGTTTACTCTGCTATCGTTTTTGATGAATACCATTTTAATTAACTTCTATACCTAATCTTGTGCTTTGAAGTAATAATAGTTACGTAAGTACGTAAGGACCTAGACCATATTCCACCTCCATATTTCCATATTTTACCTCAACAGTATTCCGGAGAATATATGTAGATGTATTATGTTGCACTCTGGGTGAGTTCACAGTAAGAGCTGTCTTTGAAATAAGTTATGGTCCTACTGGGACATAGATATATAATATTTATGGTGTTTGTAGCAGTAAGGACATAATATGTTCAAGAATTGTTAGTTTGTAACGGTGTAACTGTAGTTTGTAAGTTGTCTACAATATCGTATTAGGTGACAAACCTGTAAAGATAATTAATTGTATGGTGGGAAATAAATAAATATTTTTCATTGGCCTCGCATGGTCGCAAGCGCTGCTGTGCGTGGAGTCCTGCTCCATTTATTGTGTAACACAGTTGCAATTACAACCTGAGAGTTTTGAAAGGTATTTATTTTATAATCCATTGCAGGTTCGATTCTCAGGCCGGGGAAAGCGGAGTTTAGTGTTGGTTGTGCTTGTGTGGCACCCACAGCCCGTGCCTCAGAAAGCACGATAATTCGTTGGTCCTAGGCCTGATCTCTCCCCAGTCGTGTCGAATAGACGTCGCTTTGGACTATGAAAGTAACGGAATACAGAATAAACCTGTGTTCGAGCAAATATTAGTGCACTCTAAGACAGTGACATAATGGTTCAGTTTGGCGGCTATGACGGACCACTTGCGTTCCAACCCCGATTTCACGCTATTTTTGCTATGAAACCTATATTAATTTGCGACTGATTCGTAATATACACAATATTTTCTATCCGTTCTTGTGGACTTTTATGTAAGTAATTTGGTTTACAATAAAACGAGCATGTTTCAAACTAAACACTAGTTTTGTTATTTTCAGCCAAGCATGATGCCATTTTCATCAAGTAAGTAGTACTCGCTATTTGAATTTTGTCTTTTTCCATTTACTTAGCATCTCCCTATTGGTTATTAGCAAGTAGGTAGTTATAGGTATCTATATCAAGATCAGTGGAGGTGATGTAGGTAATGGTACAGTCAGTATCGGAAATCGGTTAAAGATTTTTTTTGAGTGTGTAGGTATGTAATCTGCGGTAATCTGCGGACCTTCTAATCCGATTCCGAAAATTCTTATAATAATGGTTTAGACCGTTGTATCCTGCTTAAGCGTATGAAGTTTCATTAAAATAGATTCATTTATTTCGAAAAACAAGGGCTTGAAAGTTTGTTTGAAATGCCGTACGTCGTACGCTCTTAAAATCCAGACATAATCATGTTCACAGTCTGATCTCGGTCTCGGTCTGTCAAAAATACCTCTGATTTCCCTACATTTTTGTCTGAGAACAAGATTTTTGTCAAGTAATTGACATTGATCATCGCCGAGATGAGATTGCGACTAGATTTTGAACGTTTTTAATCACGAGTTGGACTCTGATCCCACAGTTAATATAGGTAGGTATAGGTACGTCTGAAATCGCCAAGCCGTCTGGAGCAATCATGGTGATGCCCTGCAGTGAGTCTAGGTATTAGGATGGTATTATTATAGATAATAGGTAAAATCACTAGTAACTCATGTTAGTATCTTTATAGATCAGTAAGGCAGTACCTATTTTCATCATAAAAATAAAAGAACAAGTAAAATTAGGAATGCATTTATTTCATAATAATTTTGCAGATTGGAACAACGAAGCAGGTTTATATCAAAGTTTCTAATACTTAGTTATGTTACAAAAAGTTCTGGGTATTTAATTGAAGTTATTCGTAATATGGCCGTTGTTTAGTGAGTAACTGAAGTTGTTTACTAGCCGCCGCGCAAGTAGGGGTTGTCGTCTGAAAAAAAAAAAGTTTATTAGAAATCATAGCATCACGCCTGTAAGTAATCCCCGAAGGGTTAGGCAGGGGTGTGACTGGTGTGAGACTCCGGGCAGAAACTATCATTATAAAAATAATCCTTCATAAGTTCACAGTTGACTAGGTTACGTATCGGCAACATCCTTCGAAACACGCTAGGCGACTAGCGAAGGCACCAAGCGCGCAGTGCGGTCGGTTGCGAGAATTCTATAGAGCGTTCGTTTCAATACTATACTCTATACGCTAAACATGCCACCTGTCAGTGCATTGCATACGTAGCCTAACGGTGAAGAAACACATCTTGAGGAAAGTCTCTTGTTTTGTGTTGTTGGGTGGCAGATCATTATGAATATGTAGGTAGGTATAGTACCTTAGTTTAAGTGTTACTACTGATGCAGTTGACCGTATTTAGCCGTCTCGTGCGTGTTTCCACTGTGCTTGCATTCTAATAACTGACAGACAACTCACAGACTAAACCATTGGATCTAGAAGTATTAACTTTAGCACTAGAGTTCCATATACAATCTGTCCCTGAACTAATGCACATTATGAAAGTAGTTTGTTAAGAATCGTTTAATGAATCGATATCTGTAATTTTTAATATTATGCGATTTTTTTATCCTTCAAATAATAATATTAATCCTACGTAAATTACAGTCACACTTCCGCTGTACGTCTACAATCAAAACAAACCAAAATGGAAGAAGTACTGTAGAAATTTTACAAAGTTACAACGTTATGTTTATATAGATATATTTTAACTTTGCATGTGTGGTGCAAACTGCTAATATATGTAAGTTGGTTAATAAATAAATAGATGACATCATTCAAGTGTCGAACATTTTATAGGTAGGTACTCAAAAGTTTTTAAGTAAAAAATGCTCTAGCTACTTACTTTTTTTTTCTGGCCACTTTAATGTTTGGTTACGAAATGAAGGATGTCCTTTTCTATGTTCATTCCAAGCTAACGTCTTTACGTTACCCTGGCTATATGATCACTGTCACAGACTACAATATAATATCTATAGATCACTGTTTTCTCAAACTCAAATAAATGAATTGTCATCCAAACAAAAACCTAATACAATCATTTGAAAGCTCATTCTAATCTAAGCTCGCTTTACTGTTCGAATGCAACCAGAGTAATTTTATTGCCAGCCTGAGATTTTAGTATAGCAGACCTTTACAGTGCCTGCTCGTAATACTTTTGCGATTATGTGTGTGCGTAGATTTGTAATGTGACCACAATTTCTCCCACATTCAGTATAACTAATTTAATAAATAAACAATGTTTTATACATAAAAGTACAAATCCATAGTATGTATTATGATTATAACATAATATTCTAATTGGGAAATTTAGTGGTGTTCATTAATTTCGGGACATGTGAAGGTGAGTATTAAGGGAGGATTTTTGGAAAATTCATTCCATAAAAGGGTTAAATAGTTGATGAAAGTGTGTCTGAAAGTTCGTAGTTTTTCAAATTGGGAAATTCCATCAGGCACTAGGCTTGTACTTACATTGCTTGCCGGGGTAGCGAGGGGGACGGATGTTCGGGACCCAGGCAGGTGAAATGTCTGGGGAAGGAGAAAATATAATGAGCAAGTCGATTTTATAGTATAGCTGTACAGTAACGTGCCCATAGTTAGATCTAAATTGTCAGTCAGTCACGAATAAAATTGTTGGAGTGGTAGCTGTCATTTTGTCTCACTCAAAAGCAGTCGTGGAAATCGAAATCTGCGTCTAATTTCGTCCGAAACTTCGAACCACAATATATTTATGAATAAGTATTACCTAAGTACTTATAAAATCCATGATTGTTAATTTGTCGACTTCACTTTGAGCATTCGTAATTAACTCTTTGCGAAACGCAGTTAATTTAGAACGAAAACATGTTGATGTACAGAGGCCAGCACATAAACCTACCCCAATCTGTCAAATTTTCCCAATTGAATATGAACCTTATGGTAACGTTACCTTTGTGGTAAAGTTGAAAATCTATCAAAGAAATTTGACAGATTGGGGTAGCTTGATGTGCTGGCCTCTGTACTTACTACCAAAACGCACATTACCTACATAAAAAAATAATAATAATACTTATAAATAAATGATCTTACCGGGTTGTTCGTACGTGGGCCTGCCGCAAGCTGGGTCAGCTGTAAAACATAAATATGTATCATTAGATAACAGAGGAAACAGCTAAGAGGTATGATAACACAGAATTTACGATCACACGGTACCTTTCTAGTAACCAGGATAGGTTGACAATTTAAATAGGAGGTATGGACTACAAAATAGTTTGCTTGGTTCAACAACTGCGACGCAATAGGAGTAGTATACTTCAGACTGTACGGGGTTTATCCATTGTACCCGCTGATGTACCCCATCCTGTTTGTACTGGGCATGGTCGGGTACAAAGAGTTAAGGGTGCGACGACAGTTTACTCTTGTCGTCTATTTAATTAAATTACTCCGGGGCAAGGAGCACAATCCGGGAGTGCTTCAGTGCTTGCGGTGTTCTGTTCCAGACCGCTACGTGTGGAGGCGGCGGCGCCCGCCACTGCTGGCTGTACCAACTGCCAGAACCAACATGCTGGCCAAAGCACCTCTCACATGAGCAATTCGTACTGTTAACGAAATTCAGAATAGGTTGGACATTTTTTCGTGTTACTTTAGTGAACTTGCAAGAGTAAGTTTATATATAATATGTTACGAAAGCAACAATTACAGTTATTTTATGTTTATTGTTTCCCGAAATGGACAAAGTTACCTACTGCGCTACACCCTTGTACGTGTGCGACTGTGTGCGTGCGTAGATTTGTTGGTAATGTGACCACAATTTTCTTCCACAGTCAGTATTTTAATTTAATAAATAAACAATTTTTTGTACATAATAGTAAAAAATCAGTATTTGTATTATGATTATGACATTATATTCTAATTGGGGTGTTTGGTTGTGTGCACATATTGTTTATAAGCGCGCTTTTATTTAGGTACTTAAGCATTGATTTAGGAATCGCGTAAAGTAATCCATCTCTGGTAGAACGCAATTATAGTACCCTAAGCTTCCTATGTTACCCTGATTGTGGCATGTCACAGCAGAGAAATGTTTCGCTTTTTTAACAGAATAGTTTTAAGTACTTACGGTTGTTGAGGATACCTGAAACAAAAGAAAAAGAAGTCAGACACTCAAGTTAATTATTAACTTAGAATAGGTATTTACTAACAATGATCTGGTTTTTCGGTTTAAGGTTATTTTTAGATTCGTTATATTCGACAGTAAAAAGGCACGTCACCGCCGCCGGTTTCGTCGACGAGTGTGAAATTCCTCCACCTTTTTCCGTATAGATTTGTATAGTCTTAGAAAATAGTAAGAACGACAATATAAGTAGATTCAGACCAATTCATATTTTTGTAATGATTCTGTTTACTTTTGAATTTTACCACAGATACATAGATATAAAAAAATAAAATAAATGCTCTTTTTTCAGTGTAGGTATAAAATCGATGTACTACAAAAACGCATAGTAGGTAGGTATGTAAGAAGTATTAGGATATGAATAAAAATAAATGGTCTTACCGGTGCTCTGATCGGGCTGGCTAAAAGCTGGGTCAGCTGTAACCACAAACATCTTTCATTAGATAACAGAGGAGACAAGGTATGGAAGAGGTATGATAACACAGAATTTACGATCACACGGTACCTTTCTAGTAACCTATCCTGTTGACAATTTAAATAGGAGGTATGGACTACAAAATTGTTTGCTTGGTTCAACAACTGCGACGCAATAGTAGAAGTTTGTTCAGAAAGGATTTCTGTCATTTTTAATATAGGTAATTTTTTATGCTAAAAATAATTAAAAATAATTAAAACAAACCAAAATGGACGAAGTTACCTACTGCGCTAGACCCTTATACGTGTGCGACTGTGTGCGTGCGTAGTTTTGTAGGTAATGTGACCACAATTTTCTCCCACAGTCAGTATATTAATTTAATAAATAAACAATGTTTTGTACATAATAGTAAAAATTCAGTATATGTATTATGATTATGACATTATATTCTAATTGGGGTGTTTGGTCGTGTGCACATCTTGTTTATAAGCGCGCTTTTATTTAGGTAAGCATTGATTTAGGAATCGCGTAGAGTAGGTAATCCATTTCTGGTAGAACGCAATTATAGTACCCTAAGCTTCCTATGTTACCCTGATTGTGGCATGTCACAGCAGAGAAATGTTTCGCTTTTTCCTGTTTTGCTTTTTTTAACAGAATAGTTTTAGGTACTTACGGTTGTTGAGAATACCTGAAACAAAAGAAAAAGAAGTCAGACACTCTCGAGTTAATTATTAATTTAGAATAGGTATTTACTAACAATGATCTGGTTTTTTATTTTTAGATTCGTTATAATATCCAGACGGTAAAAACGCGCGTTACCGCCACCGCCACCGGTTCCTTCGACGTTTTACCGCATCTAATAGATTTGATAATATAAGTAGATTCAGACCAATTCATATTTTTGTAATGATTCTGTTTCCTTTTTGAATTTTACCACAGATAGGTACAGAGGCCAGCACATCAACCTACCCCAATCTGTCAAATTTTCCCAATTGAATATGAACATTATTCCTTTGCAGTAAAGTTGAAATTCTATCAAAGAAATTTGACAGATTGGGGTAGGTTGATGTGCTGGCCTCTGTACATAGATAAAATAAAAATAAAATCTTTTTTAGTGTAGATAAAAAGTCGATTTAGGTAGGTACTACAAAAACGCATAGTAGGTATGTATGAAGTATTAGGATATGAATATAAATAAATGGTCTTACCGGTGCTCTGATCGGGCTGGCTAAAAGCTGGGTCAGCTGTAACCACAAACATCTCTCATAAGTATGATACCTAAGAATTTACGATAAGTATGGCTAGGCACGTCAGTGATACCAAAAACTAGTAGATATGTTTATTATTCTTGTGAAACACCATACGTTAGGCCACAAAACAAGCAATTGGACGACACTTTCCACTAAAGACGAAAAGTTATTTTGGTGATTGGGCGACTATCGTAAATGCAGGGAAAAACTATTTGAACTTTATGGCCTATATTCAGAGACTTTTAACTAGCTGCAGTAAAATGACAGCTTAACGTGTTACTTAAATGACTGAAATTGGCGTCATTTTGTTTTTTGCGGCCATCAACCAAATCTTGTTTTTTCTTTCTTGTAGGTACAAAATAGAAACGAAACTTATTTAAAATGCATATCTCTAAACGCAGTCCGAAATTAGTTATTAAGAAGTGTCATTTTACTGCAGCTAATTAAAAGTCGGAGTATAAAGCAACATGAACAGTACAAGCTTTCATCAGTATGTTGCAATCTTTTTAAAAACTTTTGTGTGCGAAATAGCTAAAGTTCTTATTAGTAAATAAAATCAGCTGATGATAAAATAAAAACTACCTGGCAATTAATAAATAATGAAACAGGTAGGAAAAAACAGCATCAATACTGAGACTACACAAGGCCCCATCAACGGATCAACTCAGAAGTAATAATAGCTCAGGAATTAGTTTTTTTTATTACTAATATTCTCCTTAACCGGTTGAATGTCATAATTACAGACAAAATTAAGAAGCCATTGCGTCTCGCGTAGATCTACGTTCCCCGATACGAAGGGTTAAAACTACTGATGTTATAAATCCCTCACTCGCGCTTTCTGCTAACTGACTTAGAAATAATGTAAAAAAAAAAAAGTTTTAAATACTTACGGTTGTTGAGGATAACTGAAACAAAACAAAAAATAATTAAGTATATCCCAAAATCGTAATTTCTATTTTAAATATTCTATTATTTTTACATGTATAGTATATGTTTCAGTTTAGTTTTATTTTTTATATTTAACCATACTCTGTACTTAATCGCCGTTAGTGTTTGTTTAACTTTTTTATAATATTAGGTACGAGTATGTGGAAAATATTGTTGGTTATACATTTATACTCCTATTTTAGTTTTAAGTTCTATACCATAACATTGTAATGTGTAACCGTTTTTTCCCAAATAAAATAAAAAAGAAGTTAGACACTTGTAGGTTAGAATTAGATTCAATTTTTCTCATAATCTAGTTTTTCTATATATTCCTATGGAAAGGTAATTTTAAGGCTACAGGCGCTACAGACTTGACGAGATGAAGACTAATAGAGAAGTATGGAAGACAAGTGCATGTTGCACCGACCTCTAATAAATCGGGATGGGGGCAGGAGAATGATGAGTCGATACAGACTTAAAAATCGAGCGAAAAACGACGAGAAACGCGCGCGGGAGTTCGCTCTACGCTTTCGTAGCAAGCATAAATATTGCGATAAACCTACAAATCGTACGTATTGCAGTATTAGTAATTACGGCATGTTATGTTTTGAACATTAAAAAAAACATTTGTAGCGAAATAAATAAAATATATAGTAGGTAGGTACACTTCGCTACAAATTGCGAAGTGTACCTACTTAAGTACTGTCTTTTTTATTTATTTCGCTACAGTATATACTAATCTTTAGAGGCTTTCTTAGAAACAGTAGGTACCAACCTTGTCCAGGAGCGTTGTCTACCACATGCACTGAAATAATATGAAACACATGATGATTAAAAGCAAAGCCGTACATAGCAGTCTCTGGCTATGATAATATTATGTAAGTTTAACAGCCGTAACATAAGATCTAACGAAATAGTGTTAGTAAATATAAAGAGGTAATTAGAACTTTCCTTAAAAAATGTAATGTAATGTATTAAGTATTTTAAATACAATCGCGATGATATAACTAAGAATTACGCTTCAAGAATTTTTTTAACCGATGTGAAAAAAGGCTCAGGTTTTTTTTTTATGTCCGTAGGTAGGTGCTTTACACGATTATAGTTAGATCATAATGTATTTTAATTAGGAAGTTTGCTCACTAGCAGTCGGGTTGTTGCCGACAAAGTTCACTAGAAACAATAAAGCAAAGCATGGTACGACCACCAACAGCATTGGAAAGGGATAGGTACATAATGTGATCATTTTTTAATAGTAGATACTGCTAAATTAATTGGTTATTATTTTTTTGTTTACGCCTGATGAAGACCTTCGAAGATAGAGAAGGGAACTCTTCAATATATGACAGCAAATCACCCGCAACAGGTGCAACAGCTTTCTTGAATTTTATTCTGTGTTTTTCTTTTTGTGCTATTTCTTAAGTATTACATTATACATACATATTATTTATATTACATTATATATTTATTAGATTATACTTTGTGTATTATATACATAATATGAAAGTTAATTTATAATGAGTTTGTAACCCTAGCGATTATTATTTTCACTGTATTGTACCCTATCCCTGTGAACAGCGTTGTGGGCTGCAATATTGTCTATTTGCTTTGTGTATTTCATTTTTTCTATGTTTTATATTGTAGCTGTTTGTTGTTCCTCTTGAATAAAAAAAAAACAGTATTTCTACATATTGGTTTATTTGCCAATTAAAATAAAACATAACAATGTAATCAAAGGCAGTGCTACCGAAACTGTTCACATGGATCTCATATTTTTAAAGGCGGGTTTTTTAAATTTTATTTATAATTTAAGAAATTTGCTCACCAGCAGTCGGGTCACTGGGGTTGTTGTTGACAAAGTTCACTAAAAATGATAACATCAACAATTATTATTAAGCAAAGCATGGTACAACCACCAACAGCATTCGAGAGGGAGTACTCATATTGTGAAAATTTTGGAATGGAAAGAACTGTTACATAATTGTTTTTTTTTAATGTTTAGGTCTGATGAAGACCTTCGGAGATAGAGAATAGAACTCTTCAACATATGGCAGCAATTCACCAGCAATAGGTGCAAGAGCATATAATATTTACATATTGTTTATTTGCCAATCAAAATAAAACATAACAATGTAATCAAAGGCAGTGCTACCGAAACTGTTCACATGGATCTGATATTTTATAAGGCGGGTTTTTAAAATGTTATCTATAATTTAAGAAATTTGCTCACCAGCAGTCGGGTCACTGGGGTTGTTGTTGACAAAGTTCACTAAAAATGATAACATGAACAATTATTATTAAGCATAGCATGGTACGACCATCAACAGCATTCGAGTGGGATTATACATTACGTGAACATTTTTGAATAGTTAAAACTGCTAAATTAATTGTTTTTTTTTTTTTTGTTTAGGTCCGATGAAGACCATGGAGATAGAGAATGGAACTCTTCAATATATGACAGCAAATCACCCGCAACAGGTGCAACAGCATTTCTAGGTAGTTATGAATTGTTTATTTGCCACTCAAAATAAAAACTAATTTTTATTTATAATTCAGCAAGTTTGCTTACCAGCAGTCGGGTCACTGGGGTTGTTGTCGACAAAGTGCACTAGAAATAATACATGATCGGTTTTAAGCAAAGCATGATACGACCATCAAAAGCATTCGAGAGTGAGTATTCATAATGTGAACATTTTTGAATAGTAAGAACTGCTACGTTAATTGAAGTTCAGAACAATATAAAATCTGACGAAATCGCTAATACTTACTAGGTCTAACCCTTAATATAATATAAGTATCTATAATAAATAATTATGAATAGTTGAGCAAACCTCCTCGAGCCGCAGCCATGGCAAGCAGCGCGAACAATGCGAATAATTCCTGTAACACGAAAAACACCTTCATTTTAACACTGATTCACTTCCAGACTGATGCAAGTTTGAAATAAATATGAATTACCAAATGTTGACAGATTCTTAGACATGTGATATGGATCGATTTATCTTGTTGATAAGATTAGTGCGTTGCTGTTATTCACTAGGCTTAACTAACCCTGATCACCAGTCTTTTTTAGCCTAATTAAGTAAACAATTTTGAACGTTGGATTAAATAAGATTAAAATGAATGATTATAAGCATAATTTGGCCTTTGACATTGCACTTCAGCAGAGGTCCAAGCTCGAGTTTTGCTAGCAAGTCATGGAGCGCAGTTTCCAGGGGGTTCGAATTTCTGACCATATAAGGAACAAAATACCTAGATACTGCGCGTCAAAACCAAGATAACAGAGGGGCAATTCTCGTAATTTTAAGAACGTTCGCAGTCTGATCTCAGTCTCAATCTGTCAAAAAATACCTATAATTTCCCTACATTTTGACAAATTTTTGACATTTGTTTTTCGCCGAGATGAGACTGCGACTAGATTTTGAACAATTTAATTTACGAGAATTGGCCTTCTGACGTTACCCAGAATGCCGCTAAACTTATGTGGGACTGGGCCGGACATAAATTGCCGTATGTCAGATGACAATTGGGCTACGAGAACCACCGATTGGGTCCCACTAAACGCACGACGCCATCGCGGCAAGCCAAGACGAAGATGGCAGAACTGGGCTTGAATCGTACCGTGGGGACTGGCCGGCCACTCGAAAGACAGAATTATGTGGAAAAGGGAGAGGGAGGCTTTTGCCCTGCAGTGCGACAATAGTTAGATTACCTAGATTAGTTAGATATTGATAAGCATAATAAAATCCATGCATATCTTCTTAATATATATAATTCATCTGTACGTGTGTTTGTCACCAAACCCCTCCTAAACGGCTGGACCGATTTAGATGATGAAATTTTGTGTGTACCTATATTTCAATGGGTTCCTGGATGGTTTGAAAACAATAGGACCCGGTAGGTGGCGCTGCTTTCGGTATGTCACCAAATCGAAAGGACTAGTTGAAAATCAAAAGAATTTAAAGAAGGGCTTCTCGCCAATACTTCCACCTTAGAAGATTTGGAACATAATGAAGAATTAAATAATTTAGACATAGAGACCATAGTAAACAGTGATATATCAAAAAATTATGTCTCAACCGTATATTCGTTGGGAGTACCTAACTACGGCATCGAAAATAAAAAAAAATGTAAATATTAAATTTAAAATATCATATTTAATGTGGCACAGGGCGCATGCTTTTCCGGGCAGCACGACTGCCGGGTCCGCTATTATATTATTATAAATGCGAAAGTAACTGTGTCTGTTACACTTTTTCTATTATTTTTGGATTTGGATTTAGATAGCACACTGATAGACCATAGACATAGGTAAGGATACTTTTGATCCCGGTAATAAGTACCAATAGACTAATAACACATTAGTATCCTATAAGACACCTGTCTACGTAAGTCAATAAAAGCAAAGAGGTACTTAGATTATAGCTGATATAATAATATATAATTAATTACACTAAGTATAGCAAGCAATTTAATGATTACGTATTTACCTACACAAGATAAAGAGACAATGTCGTGCAATAGAATGATACCTAGGTCTTATTGTTTTGAACTTTATTTCATTAACCATAACCATTTCATTAATGATAGGTAGGTACCCACAGACAAACTCAATTAAAAACTATGTAATTATATCGATAAGAGATCCAAGATAACAGATTGCAATCAAGTTGACCAGTCACTCTTTTATGGTACAGACTCAGGACATCAAGCTACTACAATCTGTCAAATTTCTAACTTCAAAGTTCAAAGTTGATTGGGAAAATTTGACAGTTACGGGTAGCTTGATGTGCTGGCGTCTGTTCAAGCTTTTGCCTGCGGCTTTGCCTGCGTGGAAATCTAAAAATAACCCACTAGAAGTAGAACGTACTACCAGGATGAAAAGTAACTATCCTATGTCCTGACCACAGGTTCCGACCCAGGTCTAGCTGTGTGCCAAATTTCATGTGTACCTACGATATGTGATCAGCCGTTTTAGGCGTGAAAAAGTAACGAACAGAGATACGATAGAGTTACTTCCTACTTCCTAGTAATATTATAAACCCGAAAGTTTGTGAGGATGGATGGTTGGGTGCATGGATGGATGTTTGTTACTCTTTGCCACGCAAAAACTACTCAACGGATTTAAATGATAGGTACGTTTAAAACCAGCGATATTTTTTATCCCGATATTCCCACGGGAGCGAGACCTTTACGAAACCGCGGGACGTACCTACGACGATAGTAGATGCCTTTCGTTTGCACAAGTTTGTTGTTCTTTTTAATATGGTCTGTGTTATCGTGGGTTATCGTACTTTACTTAGGGACTGAAACTTTTATATTTATAAAAGCAACTAGCGTGTGCCCGCGACTTCGTTCGCGTAAAAGTCTTGCTCCCCCGACCCACCCCTTCGCATTTGTATCGCCTGCCTGCTCTATTACTTCGTTTTCACTTCGCTCAGCGTTCTTTCTAACTTTTTTTTATTTTTTCACGGCCCCTAATAGTGATGGCGTGATGTTGCCAACGCTGAACGCAACGACGCGCGCCAACCTGATGCGTCCGACGTCCGCTAGTACATACATTCTCATTGGTCTGAGACGTAGAACTACACTACACACACGCGGTCAGACGCATGGGTTACCCCCGCTACCATCCGACGAATATCGCAGGGTCAGCGTTGCGTACGAGACGTTGCGTCGCATGGCGTGGATCTAATGTAGCGCTACAAGTCCAGTTGCCAATTTGCCATAGGAAATGCATGAGATCTGACGCGTGCAGATGTGGCCCACGAGGGCCTAATGTAGTAATCTACCATAGATATGTTTTTTACATTTCTATGAGTTCTACCATAATGCTCATGCGTTCTCCGTATCAGAAGAGGCCTTTGCCCTGCTCGGGGCGACCATAGTTTGGTATTACAATCAAAAAGGAATTGGAGATACATGAATTAGCCAGACAATCCCAAATTAGGAGCAGCGCAAGAAAAACACATTAGAATCACACAAAACAATATCTCTTATATATGTCGCAGCCAACTGGTTTAATTAGCCGTTTATTTAACCGCCTAGTTTAATTAAACGACGGCCGTTCAACTAACGGCCTGAGTGATATTCAATTAGGTATAGTTTAGGTTGGAACTGTAACCAATTACGTTAGGTTAGGTTAGAACTGTGATCAACCGCGTACGAGCCGGAGAGCGAAGCGAGGCGAGCATTAGGTACTTGCAAAGGCCAGGCGGTTAACTAAAAAGTAAATTTAACCAGTTGGCTGCGAGTTATATAACAATTTTTGTATGAAAAACTGCCAGGCGTCAATTTAATTCCACGGATAAAAGATATCTGACAGAAGAACCAAAAGAAACACAAGGACAAATAAGTACACCAAGGGAAAATACCTATTACATATTATACTAGCTGACCCGGCCACGCGTTGCTGTGGCTAACGTTTTTGTCATTTTTTTTTTCTATCCTATCTTTCAAGTTGGATCAAACTGCACACGGTGTACAAATTTGATTAAAATCGGTTAAGTAGTTTAGGAGTCCATCGCGGACAAACATCGTGACACGTCATCATCATCTGCCTAGCCTTTTCCCAACTATGTTGGGGTCGGCTTCCAGTCTAACCGGATGCAGCTGAATACCAGTATTTTACACGAAGCGACTGCCTATCTGACCTCCACAACCCAGTTACTGGGCAATACGATACCCCTTGGTAAGACTGGTTGTCAGACTTTCGGGCTTCTGACTACCCGTAACGACTGTCAAAGATCCACGAATGACAGCCGGGACCAACGGCTTAACGTGCTTTCCGAGGCACGGAGGGGTCTCGATATGTAAAGATGGTCACCCATCCACAGACCAACCGTGGCAAGCGTAGCTTAACCTGATCGATCGACCTGTGCGGCTGTTATTATTTAGCCACGGGCCCCTCATCAACATCGTGAAACGTAATTTATATATATTAAGATAGTACGCAATATATAAACACGTTTGTGAGATGACACGATCTTTAAAATTTGATAAGCAGCAAGCAACCCCAATATGTAAAAAACTTTATTAAAAAATAAAGACAGCCACCAAAATCTGTATTTTTCAATGATTTTCCTGCTATATTATTTAAGAAATGCCCAATATTAGGCAATGTCAAGAAACAAGTTTTGTTGTAATTTTATGTTTTGCCAAGAAGGTAGGTAATACTCGTAGTTCGGTAAAAGAAACAAAAAATGTAACTAATCAATGTTGACTCACCGTACAAGCCCTCATTTTGTTTAAAGATGATGAGAGAACTACATGTAAGTGTCGATTTTTTTTTAAAGAAGTTTCTTTTATAGTCAGACGCCCGATAACCAGTCCGACCCAAACGAATTTTACACAAATAGTAAGTGTTCAAATATTTGGTATGTTGCGATTACAATTCCATTAATTTCATGTCATTGTTCAGCTTGGTTCAGCTGTTCAAATGTCGTCTACACTACAGGCCAAGACGAATTATTGTTTTTTTTTTTTTTTTTTTTTATTCTATGTTTTAGTAGTTTGTAGGTATTAATTTCTTGCTGTCAACTAACTTATTTGTAAGCTATCAATAATTTTTTTGTGCGTTTTAAGAGTTATTTTTTTTTTAACCTTGTACGTACCTACCTACCTATTTGCATAGCTGTTGGTGTCGGCAGTGATTGAACGGTGATCTTTCCCAAAGAACATTGGATGAATGAGCGAGCGAAGCGAGCTCGAAAATTCTACCACCTCAAATATGTTGTTTCTTTTGACTAAGTAATTCATAGAGTAATAGGAGTTACTTTGTCGACATACGCAAGAAAGTTTAACAGTAAAGAGTAACTAAGATGCAAAGAAAGAAAAAACATTTATTTGCGGTAAACAAAACATAAAAAGAACACAAAAAAAAAACAAGTTGGGGGAAAACATGCGTCATATCCACGAAAAACGGCCAAAGCTCAGCATAATGCTAAGACCCTATAGGTACTCGTATACGAGACACAGCCCAGTGCTGGTTTTCAGCGACAGCCGGCGTTGACGTGATGATGTCAACCAGTGCAGCATAGGTACGATTAGATATAGGTACTTACTTAACTAAAAAACAAAAACGAAAATAGGACCATGATATGAGCACGCCCAGCCAAACGCGCGGGGCCAGTAGCATTTCCTATGCAGTCCAGCCCTGTCCGTGTGCCGTCAGGCTGGCAAGCTACCTCATCATCTGCCTAGCCTTTTCCCAACTATGTTGGGGTCGGCTTCCAGTCTAACCGGATGCAGCTGAATACATACATAGGTAGGTATGTCGACCCGGTTCAGCCAGTAACTTTCAGCAATAAATCCAATCCAAACCCAACTTATAAATTAAATATGTCGGCGTTCATTAGAATGTCATTGTCGAGAGTGACAGATTGTCAGCGTCACTCTAGCGGAGCGTCGAGTCTATGGTAGCGGGGCGGCCATCTTAGGATTCACTTCATTGAGAGCGGTCGCCAGCGCACCACGTTTTCGACGAATCGCTATCCATCGCCTTAATCATAGTGTATTTTAAAGTGATAAGTGTTGATCAGAATATCAGTGATTATCATTTACGCAATTGCAGAAATATTTCAATGTTATAGAAGTAAAATCGTTTAAGTTTCAAAGACAATACGTTTAATTTAAATTACCCTGATCCACATACCCACATTGCAAGATGGATTCTGATGAAGGCCGTCCTGAGCTTACATCAGAAGTGGGATCGAATGGAGTGCAGAATGAAGCAAAGCAACCGGATTCTAGAACTGCTGAGAAGCTATTGAGCAGCATGGAAGCGTTGCTTTCTCGAGTTTTAGCAGCCCAACAAACATCGCTGGTGAGTACGAATCGTACAATTCTTTTAAAGTTTGATCCGGATGAGCCCGACTCGGACATTGATGGATGGTGTAAAGTGACAGATTTTATTGTGCAAAATAAAAATCTGGAAGGTGTTAATTTACTGATGGCGCTGACGGAGGCGCTGAAAGGTCGTGCAGCAACGTGTTTGACAAAGATTAATTTAGACACCATTACATGGGAATCGGTAAAAGAAATCCTAATTGCAAGATTTTCAAAACCCAAACTTCTGCAAGACTATTTCGATGATGTGTTACGCTTCCAAATAGGTGCTAAAGAGACTGCGTCCGAATCTGCTCTTCGGTTATGGAATCTCATCGAACGAATACCTGAAAGTACGATGCCTGAAAAGGTAATTACTGGATTTGCGATATCCGTGTTGTGCCAGAAGGACAGCTTGATACGTCGCGAATTGAACGCACAAACAGTAACTACTCGAGCACAGTTATTTCGAATACTTGGTGGAGTATCGCTTAAGCGACGCACGGATACGGAAGTCCAAGAACCTGAAGCAAAACGTGCCCGTATAATGGACAAGTTCACCGGCAAATGTCACTATTGTGGGTTAGTTGGACATCGTATCGCCGATTGTAGGAAACGTCGAGACGAAGTTGGAACGAAGTCGCAAGATACTTCGAGTTCATCACGAGCCGTGGAGAAAAGGACGACCCCGACCTGCTACACGTGTGGTCAGCCTGGGCACGTGACGACTGTATGTCCAGACAAGAAGAACGGCAGTGGAACTGCAGTCAAGGAGGTCCATCAGTGTGAGCACCGCCCCTCCAGGAGCATCTTGGAGACATCTTCTGGTGAGCGAGTCCCTTTTTTATTTGATAGTGGGTCATCATGTTCTCTTTTAAAAGAAAGCTTTTGTGACAAACTTGCGGGTACTGTGCGTAAAAACCTCGTTTACCTAAGTGGCATAGGCGGTGAAGATATTCAATGTACCACTCAAATTCAAAGCGTTGTAGTCTAATAAACTCTCAGTAAATTTGACTTTTCACGTAGTTCCTGAGAGGCTTATTTCTGATCCGATCATTGTCGGGAGGGATATCTTTGATCAAGGTTTATGTGTTAAAATCGACAATGATAATCTTACGTTCTTTTCTAAGAAAACGAGCCACTTTTGTAATTTAAAACCAAATAAGCTGGATTTTACTAAGATCAACACGGATTTACTAGGGGAGGATAGGGAAATGCTAATATTGATTTTAAACAAATATTCTGATTATTTTACTGAAGGTGTTCCCTCCCGTAGAGTAACGACAGGCGAATGTCAAATTAATTTAATAGATCCTCACAAAACCGTACAACGATGCCCTTATCGTCTAGCGCCGGCGGAAAAACTTATAGTCAGGGAAAAGGTTCGGGAATTACTTGACGCTGGGGTCATTCGTGAAAGTTCCTCCCCTTTTGCTAGTCCAATACTATTAGTTGAGAAAAAGGACAACTCATATAGGATGTGCGTGGACTATCGGGAATTAAATTCCAATACGCGACCCGAGCACTACCCTCTGCCACGTATCGAGGAGCAAATAGACCAGCTCGCTGGGGCTAACTATTTTTCCTCCTTAGATATGGCGTCAGGGTTCCATCAAATTTTGGTGCACCCTGACTCCATAGAAAAGACCGCATTCGTTACACCTGAGGGGCAATACGAGTATCTTGCTATGCCCTTTGGGTTGCGGAATGCTCCATCAGTATACCAGAGATGCATAACTAGGGCTCTGAATCACTTAAAAGACAAACCACTCATATATATGGATGATGTTTTATGCTACTCAGCTGGCATCACTGAAGGTTTGCAGCGTCTAGATGATAGTTTAAGTGCCTTAACGGAAGCTGGATTTACATTCAATCTCCAAAAATGTACATTCATGACCCAAAGAATAGAGTATCTAGGATATTCCCTTCAATCTGGTGAGGTAAGACCAAACTCTCGAAAAATACAAGCATTAGTAGACGCTCCACAACCAAAAACTGCCACTCAGGTCCGGCAGTTCCTTGGTTTAGCCTCGTATTTTAGAAAATTCATTCCTAATTTCACACGAATCGTGGGACCATTATACCCTCTAACAAAGCTAAGAGGACCTATTACGTGGACTCAAAAGCATGAAGAAATACGAAACGACATAGTACGCATACTTACATCTGAGCCGGTTTTAACTATTTTTGACCCGGAATTGCAAGTAGAGTTGCACACTGACGCTAGCTCTGATGGATACGGGGCGATTCTCATACAACGGATAGACAATACACCGCACGTCGTGGAGTATTATAGTCGTCGAACCTCGGATGTTGAGTCGCGATACCACTCGTACGAACTGGAGACGTTGGCAGTTGTACGAGCGGTCGAGCACTTTCGCCATTATCTTTACGGTCGTCATTTCGAAGTCTATACGGATTGCAATTCTCTCAAGGCATCCAAATCAAAAAAAGATCTCACTCCTCGCGTCCACAGGTGGTGGGCTATCTTGCAAGCGTACGACTTCGACATTATTTATCGTGAAGGTCGCGGAATGGAGCACGCGGATTATTTCTCGCGAAATCCTATTTCTGATGTAAATGACGTTGGTACAGTCTGTAAAAGCCCGCTGACACAGCAAGTTCAGTATGTTGAATTACACCAGGATTGGCTTTCGGTTGAACAAAAACGTGATAGCGAAATACAAGATCTTATCACAAAACACGACACTAATAGTTTTCCCGATGCTGTAGCTCAAACGTATGATGTGCGGGATGGTATCCTATTTAGAAAAATCGTTCGTAATAAAATAGTTTCCTGGTTGCCGGTAGTTCCCCGGTCTTTAATTTGGACGCTGATTAATCACGTTCATAATGAGTTACAGCATTTAGGAAAGGATAAAACTTTAGATAAACTCTACGAGCAGTATTGGTTCCCCGAAATGTCAAAATGCGTGCGAAAATTTATCGACTCGTGCATTATTTGCAAAGCATCAAAGGGTCCATCTGGAGCTCAACCCGTTCAGCTTCACCCAATCCCCAAAGCCTCGGTACCATGGCATACAATACATATTGATTTTACGGGAAAGCTTAGCGGGAAGAGTGATCGAAAAGAATACTGTTCGGTCATTATCGATGGTTTTACCAAATACATTTTACTAGAGCATACTTCTTCTCTTGATGCTAGGAGCGCGGTACACGCGTTGCAAAAAGCAGTTTACCTTTTTGGTGCGCCTAAACGGATCATTGCTGATCAAGGTCGTTGTTACGTAAGCTCTGATTTCAAAAATTTTTGCGGAGAACATAAGATAGATCTCCATTTAATTGCGACTGGCTCTAGCAGGGCTAATGGCCAGGTCGAGAGGGTTATGCGGACTCTGAAAAGCCTGTTAACCATTGTAGAAAACGACCCCAATAAGACGTGGCGAGATGAACTAGGAAATATTCAACTCGCGCTTAACAGCACCCGATCATCCGTAACAAAGTATTCCCCTACAGAACTTATGTTAGGTATTCGTGCGCAGTCATTAGGTATGTCGAAGCTAGACTCAGAAGTGCATGGTCAACCAGAACGTCTTAACCTCGATGTTGTGCGGAACGACGCATCTGCTAATATCCAAAGGGCAGCAGAAAGCGAAATTAAACGATTTAATCAGGGCCGAGCAAAAATAAAAGCTTTTTCGAAAGGTGATTACGTTTTCCTCAAAAATAGTGAACGAAACCAGACAAAATTGGATAGAAAGTTCAAGGGTCCATTTGTTATAACGGCAGTACTAAGTAACGATCGGTACGAATTAAAAAGGTTAGGTAGTTCTCATCGAATTTATAAGTATGCCCACGAGAATTTACGCTCAGTACCTCACGGACACGAAGGTTTGCTTGAAATTGCTTCTAACCTTTTGAATGATGATGAGGCCGAGTCGGCGCCAGAAGATTTAGATGCTAGGAATAACTTGTTATCCATAAACGATAGTGACACCTTGACTGCATGCTCTGACACTATATCCGCCGGCTCTTCTACTATTACTGGCAATTCAGATACTGTCAGTGCACACTCTGATCCTGAGACATGGGATGTAGATAACGAAATCGAAATATGGGATGAACAGGATATTCCGCAATCATAGGTATGTCGTTAGTATGTTTTATGTCTTGCATGACTCAGTTGGTTTTTGTAAGCACTATTTAATCCAGAATTGCCTGGCCGAAAGGAGAGTGTCGTCCGGGCCACACCCAGTGGGGTTGGTTGAAGGGATGCACTCGTCCGATCTAGAAGTAATATCCTATAGTCTATCCTGGTCGGAGGGACAGTGTCGTCCGGGCCACACCCAATAGGGTTGGTTGAAGGGATGCACTCGTCCGGTCCAGATGTGTTGCTGTTGGTTGACAAGTTGATGGGGGCAGTGTCGTCCGGGCCAGATCCATTACGGGCTGGTTGAAGGGATGCACTTGTTAATTTCAATGTCTTAATATGATTGACTCTGTGTTTGATGCGACAATCGAAAATCCATGTAAAGTCCTGAATGTAGCAGGATGGACGAACGGATGTCTTGGTGATTAGACATTGTTTGTTCCAGGAATACAGTAACGCCCGAGGACGGTCGTATGTCAGTCTGGCCGTGTCGGCGTTCATTAGAATGTCATTGTCGAGAGTGACAGATTGTCAGCGTCACTCTAGCGGAGCGTCGAGTCTATGGTAGCGGGGCGGCCATCTTAGGATTCACTTCATTGAGAGCGGTCGCCAGCGCACCACGTTTTCGACGAATCGCTATCCATCGCCTTAATCATAGTGTATTTTAAAGTGATAAGTGTTGATCAGAATATCAGTGATTATCATTTACGCAATTGCAGAAATATTTCAATGTTATAGAAGTAAAATCGTTTAAGTTTCAAAGACAATACGTTTAATTTAAATTACCCTGATCCACATACCCACATTGCAAGATGGATTCTGATGAAGGCCGTCCTGAGCTTACAAATACAATGTTGCCGTTCTTACTTCAAAAATCCAGATTATCAGATAAACTTTAGACTGAAAAAAATTTAAAAGACTTAGTTGCGTCAGTTTCGTGGTACATAGGTATTGTGTTTAAAAGTACCTAAGTATTTACACTAGCACAGACGGTAAGTAATTAGAATTCGAGCGAATTTGGCACGGTGATGTTTTTGCCATCTATAAATAAATAATTGCTCTTTGTCTTAAAAGTGTACATGAGCTGAAATAACAAAACCTTATTTACATAGGTGCTAAATTCGTAAACGTCGTCTGTGTGTTTTGTAGATGATATATACATAGAATATAATTATATGATGATAGATGAAGGTAGGTACCATCCTTATAGTACAGTCAGGGACAAAGACAATTAACACTTTAGTTTTTTTTTTTTTATAATTTTTTAACGACTACCTCGTTGGTCTAGTAGTCGCAAGCGCTTCTCTACTACTGAGCATGAGGTCCTGGGTTCGATACCCAGGTCGTGCAAAATCTCATTTGGTTTTTCATTAGGAATTTCGCAGCACCAGCCCGGAGTCTGGCTTTGTGCCCGGTTTGTGACAATAGGCTCGCCCCCTATTACTTGGGACTTAAACATAACTGGCGAAATGCGGGTGTAGGTACTTGTACATCTCTGCCTACCCCCTCGGGGATTAGATACAGGCGTGATGTTATGTTATGTTTTTAATAAATATAAAATGATACAGAAGTAAAATTTTAAGAATATTAACTGTTAGCTATTAAGAACTAGCAGGGGATCGAGGAGGGGGGGTGGAGGGGGGGCTCAGGAGATCAAACCGGAGTGAATCAATAATACCTACCCATTTTTTTTTTGGAATCGTCAAATGACCTCTCCCGCTCTGGGTGGGGCGGAAGGGAGTGTCAAACTCAAACTCAAACTCAAAGCATTTATTTCAATTAAACCATTTACAGGCACTTTTGAATTGTCAATCGGTCAGTCAGCAAATATGAAGCTAGTTGCCCATTCCAAAGCGTAGGTACCTATGGAGAAGAACGGGCAAGAAACTCCATGGACACTCTTTTAAATTATAGTTTACAAAAATATTAGTTACATCATTAGTGTTGAATTTATAATTATATGTGAGAACGATGTAAAAAAAAAAAAATATACGTACGCGTTAAAGTGTCCAGAGTACCTACAGCAAATAGTACTTAACAAAACAATAATCCAAAAGTAAAATAATTAAAAATAAGCCGAGGCAGCCAAGTGATGACCAGTCCCAACTGACGGCGCCCGTTCACGAACATGACGCATAGATCAGCACCATTCAGCTCAACCATTTTGAAGGGAGCTAAATGATCCAACACACACGCCACCGTCAGCGAGACATTTTAGTGAGCATGACATACTATCAGCCGCCAGGGCACATTCAAGTCAATGAAAGACATTATTATCATTACCCGGTAAATGGTAGCACTACAGTACATAGAACTCACATTTGTGCTATGCAATTATACAATATAAAGGAAATTGAGTTTATACAATGCAAAGATAGTCTTACAATCTTCAACAGCTCCAACAGTATTTTCAAGAGTTAATCAATTAGTTGTGGTTGTGGAGCAGGACCAGCATTGAGCCAGGCATCTTTATCAACGATGTAATCCCCTAACTTATAATATGCCTGCCTGCATAGTGTGCGTTTTATACAAGACTTGAATTTTGTCTCATTCAGTTGAAGAATGTGGGGAGGTATTTTATTATAACATTTTAAACAGTACCCCATAAAAGATGAGTCTACTTTAGCCAGTCTGAAACCTGGTTGAACTAATAGGTCCCTATTTCTAGTACTATAATTATGTCTTTCACCTCTTTTGCTAAAAAGATGTAAATTTTTCCTTACATACATGATGTTTTCGTAGATATATTGACAAGGCACCGTCATGATGTTAATTTCCTTAAACAGTTCCCTTAGAGAATCGCGCCTGCGAAGATTATATATGGCTCTAATGGCTCTTTTCTGCAGAATAAAAATAGAATCGATGTCTGCAGCCCGTCCCCAAAGTAAAATACCGTAAGACATGATACTATGAAAGTAACTAAAATAAACTAGTCTCGCGGTATCTACATCAGTAAATTGACGGATTTTTCTGATAGCATAAGCTGCTGAACTTAACCGTCCTGAAAGAGATGTTAAATGAGGACCCCATTGTAGCCTTGAGTCGAGCGTGATCCCCAGGAAAACAGTTTTATCGACGAATTCTAGTTTCTCTTGATTCAATATTATCTCATAATCACTACCTTTGACATTTGGTAAAGAAAATCTTATGCACTTAGTTTTTTTTCCATTTAATACTAAATTATTAGCGGTGAACCAATTTTGAACCTGCATTAGGGCGTTATTTACGTCGTCAAAATTTGTAGCCCGTCTATTTACCTTAAAAATTAAGGAAGTGTCATCAGCAAATAACACCATTTGAGGTTGATTTCTTAATAAATGGAGTAGATCATTAATATACACTAAAAAGAGGAAAGGACCCAATATCGAGCCTTGTGGCACACCCATTATTACTGTTAAACCATGTGAATTGACACCATTTATTTGAACTTGCTGCAGTCTATCATTTAAATAAGAACTAACTAAATTGAGCGCAAGTTTTCCAAGTCCGTAATGCTCAAGTTTCAAAAGCAAGGTTTCGTGATCGACGCAATCAAATGCCTTGGAGAGGTCACAAAAGATTCCTATGGCGTCTTGAGCCTCTTCCCACGCGTTAAAAATGTGTTTTAATAAGGTTACACCGGCGTCGGTCGTACAACGTCCTTTGGTGAAACCAAACTGTTGATCATGAAGGATTTTATTCGTGTTAAAATGATTGAGCATCTGATTGAGTATTATTTTTTCAAACACCTTGCTGAAAACCGGCAACACGGATACGGGTCTATAATTATTGGTGTCTTTACTGTCCCCGGATTTGTAAAGTGGTATTACCTTACTGTATTTCATTAAATCGGGAAAGACTCCTTGATCAACACACGAATTAAATACTAAAGCTAAATAAGGCGCAATAGTCTCAATTATGGAGGTACAGACTTTAATGGACATTCCCCAAACATCTTCGGTCAATTTGATCTTAATTTGCTTAAAAGCTTTTATTACTGTTACAGGGTTAATATGTTTAAATTGAAATTCAACCGGGCAGGCTTGAACGTTCGTTCTTAATAAATCAATTGATACGTCGGGTGAAGAATTTAAGGCTTCCGTCGTTTTTAATGGTATATTAGTAAAGAAATTTACAAATTCTTGAGCTACTTCTAAGTTAGAGCTTATGGCACCACGTGAAGTCTCCAACGTGTAATCAGTGTTTCGTTTTCTATTCCTACTAGTTTCGTTATTTATAATTTTCCAAACTGTTTTTATTTTATTTTCAGAATCTTAATGACTAAAACCCATATGTGTTCCTTCCATATCCCTTTATATTCGGGGGTAACGGTAACCCTTTCGGACAATACCGCTGCCACGGCAGGCTACAGCCCTAACGGGCCCCTTCTCTGATGCTGACATCTCTTGGAATACATACGCGCCGTCCGGCACTGGCATGGTCATGATGGGACGGTGAGCTACCCATTACTCACCGTCCGCAGGCCCGCGCCTACGGTGGCCGGGAGTCGTCACGCGGCTCCCGACGCCCGGAGCGGCTCCCGCGGCCGCTGGGACGTGAGGCTCTCTTCCTCAGCCATCCCGCCACCTGATCCTTGGTTAGCATGACTGCTTCGCAGAAGGACTGCCTCCCACTCCCTCTCGGACCATGGCTTGAACCAGGGCCGGACGCAAGAGGTCGCCGCCGCTGCCGATCACCTCTACGAGGATACGGCGGTGCTCCGCCCAAGCGGGGCAGACTTCCAGCGTACCACAGATAATATACCGTACGCTCCAACGTGTCCTCTGGGCGATCCTCGCAATGGTGACACCTGGGCGTTTCCTCCCGCCTGATGATGTGCAGGAACCTCCCGAAACATCCGTGTCCGGTGAGGACCTGCGTCAGGCGGTAGGTGAGAGTGCCGTGATGCCTCTCTAGCCACTCCTCAAGAGGGGTCTTATCGCCACTATCGTGGCGTGTCCTGCGCTGGGTTGCGAACCTCGATCAACAAAGTTGCGACAGCCGCTCTTTCCATGTCACCATGAGATCGCGCCGGAGGTCCGTCCGCACCGCCGCTATTTGCCGCGGAAGCGGGTTTTCCCCCCGGCGTAGTGCCTCCGCGTACCACTCATACAGGCGCGCGAGGACTATCGCCTCCAGATCCCATGGCGGCAGTCCGCCAGGGAGGCTTGCCGCCTCGTCCGAGTTCGTGCGGTATCCCCGGATAAGCCTTACGGCTACCTTTTGGGGCGCGTCTAAATAGTGGGTGGCTCGTCGCTGCAGTGAACGCGCCCACACCGGGGCCCCATATAGGGCCATGGACCACACGAATTAATAAGACCCTATAAAACTGTTTTGTTACAATTTAGATGATGTATGATTTGTACAAAAAAATAACTGTTTTTGATTTATGTGGCTGACCGTAACTACATATATACCTACCTATCTTGTTTCTTTCTTTTTGGAAACGTTCAAAAGGCGCCCGAGCTTTGGGGATAAGATCAGGGAGTGTGTATCGATGAGCGCTTACATTTAAACGATGCCAATTTCGACAAGTACATACACGTTATGTGAATTTTGTCTTTTTCTATTTACGTACGCATCTCTCTATTGTTCGTATGTTATTACCAAGTAGGTAGAAATAGGTAGGTATCTAACGGGTGATTTTAAGGTATTTTACAAGTAAAAAATAATAATAGGGGTATCTTTATTATCAAAAAATAACTACTCGAAACATTTATTTTTTAAATATTATTTATTTCAAATGTTGGCTGTATGGTCCATACTGACATGGCAATTTTCTATGACGCGTCTGAGCACTTCGAGTGGTTCACCTATTTGGCAAAAATGGCGCACAGCAGCACGTGACTGATTTACTGAGACCGTGGCTTTATTGTGAGAATTATTCGGTGCACAGTTAATTTCTCGCTTCGGACCGGTGAATTGGGCGCCTAGATCATGTGATATTTCACCTCTTAGACTTTTTCCTTTGGAGCTATGTAAAGCTAAAGTCAGGGCCGGCCTTAGCCATCTAAGCGCCCCGCCCCGGGCGAGTCATGCCTTTGGAGCCCTTTTAGGTAAACTTGTTTCATTACAATTAAAAAAACTTACCTATTTTGAATTTGTACATACTTATATAATTCATTCGTAGGTAGGTACTTAAGTTAAGTATTGATAACGTACAGTTTTTCTAAAAAGGTTTTTTGATTTGCTTGTGAACTTACGAGTAGGTACCTACATATTATAAGGAAAAAGCAAAGAAAGAAAAGTATGTATAATGCAGGGGGCCTAATACGAGTTGCAATTTTTCGTCTGTTGCCTCTATTTCGTTCTACATTATCTAGTGAGAGATACGACAAGCGACAAAATGACAGCTCGTGTTTGTTAAACATAGAATACTCATATTCACTCCTACGAGATATGTCCTTAAAAGTTAATATACGCTGAATCTAGTTTTCCTTTAGATCGATAAAAATAGGTGTTCAAATTAAGTGGTTAAGTTGAGCTGGCGCGCGCGGCGCCCTGCAGTATCTGGTGCCCCGGGCAGCCGCCCCGGTCGTCGTCCCCTAAAGCCGGCACTGCCCAAAGTCTACATGTATATATGTATACGATTGAGAAATTTTGGAAGCCAACATTACTCGCGATATTATTATAGTTGTAGTAGGTACATACTTGTTGTGCTTTCCATATTTATGGGGAGTGGAAGAATATGGGAAAAAAAACTAGTAGTAGGTAGGTAGTTAGTTGCGATGTTGCTTATCGATGTTAAAAATACAAGGGAAGAGCCCTTGTATTTTTTTCCGTGAAGCCTCAGAGTGCCTGCCTGACCCGCAAACCATGTCTCATAGATACGCAAAATATGTAATATATAAGTCAATGACGTATTTACCTAGTATAAAAACCTGATTTTATGCACCATGCATGCACAAAAAGTTCTTTATTCCTTAGTCTGAGACAAAAAGCCATTAAAAAATACCTAGAATATATAGATAGCAACACTGCCAATCTGTCATCAGCCTTAGCCGTTAGTGCCATTAAAATGTCAGGTTTGTTGACAAACGTCCATGATAGTGCTGGGATTGTAAAGGATTCAGAAAAAACATACTTTGTTTCTGGAAACTATGAATACTATCATTACCTCTGCGATAGTTTTGACGACAGAGTAAGATGCCTTTTGTATTAATACATAAATCGTAATAGTAACTCTTCTGCAATCTAATAATAAGTTAGGTTATGTTGTTTACGTGTTTGTTTTTAACTTAAATATTTTACTCCCAGGGCTGGGGATGTGGCTATAGAACTCTGCAAACAGTATGTTCCTGGTTGAGTGATAATCAAAACTCTGATCGCAAAGTCCCTTCCATAAGAGAGATTCAGGAGATATTAGTACAACTGGAAGACAAACCCCAAGGATTTCTGGGTTCTAGGCAATGGATTGGTAGTTTTGAGGTAAAAACTATGTTTCTTTCATTTACTTAGGTAAGTATTTAATTTCTTCATCTTTATAGATCTTAGTTTGATAGTGTGGCTACTATTTGCGTTGGTAAAGGACTGTTGGTTAGAAACCCTAAGTCTCATGCTGGTCTGAGCCTACAGTACCTATAAATGGCAGGCTTAATAAACAATAAACAATTATTTAATTGATCAGGTTTTTAACGTAAATTCGCTCCCTTGACCTCTAAACACAACATAATAAGAAGTAGGATGTTCATTTAATTACCAAAGTATGGTAAAAAAAGATTAAATACAATACTTACATTTAGCTTACACTACATGTACCTACATTCAATTATAGGCAACCACATCTTACATTTCATTGTTCATCTCACTTTCACAATGAACCAATAGGACACCTTCCTTTATGAAATTACAGGTATGCTTGGTAATAGACAAATTGTATGACATACCCTGCAAGATACTCCATGTGAATCATGGAGATGAACTGAAGACTTTAGTGGATACTTTAGTGGCCCATTTTGACAAGTTCGGCAGTCCTGTGATGATGGGTGGAGATGTGGATGCCTCTTCTAAAGGAATTGTGGGCATTCATGTTGGACATCGAGATGCTAGTCTGTTAGTTGTGGTAAGGATAAATTTCAGAATATTTATTTTGAAGTGGAACTTACCATAGTATATCATTACACTCTATCATTCACAATCTGAATCATTTTGAAGGATATTGCTAATCTTTTGCTTTATATATTCAATTAATTTGTCTGTTCAATAACAAATAATGCAATGAATGTTGTTGAACTGTCAAAATAAAAGCCATTGCTACTGTTAATGTGTTACACAATTACCCCGCTGCTGCTTTATCAGGGATACTCTTGTTTTAATGTATATTCAATTAATGGTTAATTTTATTGCTTACAGGATCCACATTATGTTGGAAAGGAGCAAACAAAAGAGTTCCTCTTTAACAAAGGCTGGGTGAAGTGGCAGCGGCTGTCAGATTTTATAAGTAGCTCATTTTATAATTTATGTTTACCTCAAGTGAAAGCCAAAAGCAAATTGTGCTAGGCTCTGTGCTAACCTAGAGGAGCACAAAGCCAAGGATTTACTAATGATATTGAAAATATGCTTTATTGGCAGTGTCATAAAGTGCAAAGTTGTTCGAACATAACAAATGCTCTAGCAAGTTTGTGCACGCTCCTTTGCATTTTAAGATACTGATACTTAACTGAATAAAGTTTATTATTCAATGACATCAGAAAGTCATTTACTCCTTGCACTGCTGAGAGCTTAAATAATAACCAACTAGCATGACCACAAACACTAAATTCTTAATAGGCAGACTATGGGGGTCAAATTCAAATATGTCTTATATATTTTTTCTTTGTGATAAAAGATAAAACTAACACAACTCTGTACTTAGGTAATTTAACAAAATCATAAAGAAGTGTATTGACCATAAACAAGTAACTACATAGGAAGTGGTGGGCTAGACCATTCAGTTTTGTGGTCAAACAACCTTGACAGTCAAATTATATTGCTTCTTTCTTTGACATGTGGAATAGATTGTAAATAAATGTCATTAGTACTATAGTTAGCAATAAAAAAACAATAATTTAAATTCTAATCAGCCTTTATTTAAAAATTAACATCTAATTAAAAACCTAAGGTATACAGACATAATTAATTATTATAATAAAACATAATTCTAAAATAAAATAGGTAAGTAAGTACAATACTGACTAGACAGTTGACTAATGAGGCGGTGAGACATTTTGGCGATTTTTAAAGCGAGCCATTCTTATATATCCCATTTCTTGCAAAATTGCCTTTGGAAAACTCGGGATGATACAGTGTCACAACCGAAAGACGTATACCTGGCTGGCCATAGGCCTCCCCCAAGAATAGCAATTTTTTAACAATCGTTTTTTTTTTAACTTTTGTCTTTTTGCGCAGGTGTCATTACCGCCTTTATAAGATTCGCTTCCTAGATCAGTCGGTATTCATAATAAGGCAGACTCCTTGCAGGATCCAATGGCTAGGGTGTTCTGCAGTCCATAGGTCTGAGTTGAAGACCAGACCCACTCCCATTGCGTTGCGTCGCTGCGATGTGGTGTATACTGGCGTACGTAGCGTGTTCTGGTGAAACAAATAGTGATAATTAATTAATTAAGTACTTATATATAGGTAGATACATTTTATATTTTAGAGTTCCGTACCCAAAAGCTGCCAACGAGACCCTATTACTAAGGCTCCGCCGTCCGTCCGTACGTCTGTCTGTCACAGGGCTGTACCTTTTGAACTGTACTATGTAGATAATTGAAATTTTCATAAAGTATGTAGGTACTATGGTCTCTATAAGAACAAATAATATAAATAAAATAAAGTTAAAAAGGGCTTTTACTAAAATATTAAAACAAATGTGTGTTAAATATTTTTCTGCGGTACGGAAACCTTCGTGTCCCGAGTCTGACTCTCACTTTTATGTTTACGGTTTTACTTGCGTGTGTCGTGTTTGACTCTCATCGCCTGCAACGTCGTGTTAAAAAAAATTCTAGGTATTTCTAGCAATAAGGACAAAGGACCCATGTAAGAAACAGTTTCAAATGAAAGCATCATCCATTGAAGCAATCATGAACAACAAACATGACTTAGATGAAGATTTATACCTAGAAAGATTTCGATGACACTATCGATAATGTCTTCCTGTCACAACACTAACACATGGCCTGTAAGTATATATTCTGAAAACATTGCGATGACAATATCGGAAATGCCTGTCACGGTAACTTGATCAATTACTCTAATATCAGACAGGATAAGGATATCTGACATTTCTAAAACAAGGTCCGTCGTCGCTTGCATGTTCGCTAGATGTCTTTATACTTCTTATTGTATATCTTTAGCCTAGCATTATGCGAATGAAAGGGAAGAGAAGGAAGTGAATGGTAGCGTGATGGTTGAAGGGGAGAATGGAAGAAGAAAAGGTGTTGTGCCGACCCCAAGTAACACGGGATAAGGGCAGGAAGATGAAGCGTTTTGGAAATTGGAGAAACAAAAGAGAGAAAAAAAAATTTTTTTTTAGATAGTTTGATTTTAGTCTATTAATGAAGGAAAACTTACCTATCTAGTGCTTTTGCCGCTACTTAGGAGAGGCCTATGTAGGTACCTACATAGAATAGCCAAAATATTGGCAGCTAAAGATTTTTTTTCCTCTTGGTAATTGCCGCCACTTACGAGGTCGTGGGTTCGATCCCAAGCTTGCACTTTATTCAAATTCAAATTTCAAATTCAAAATCATTTATTTGCTAATTATGGGTAATTACATAAAGTCGTTAAAAAAAAAATAGAGCATAGTTCAACCATATTACGCCTTGAGGCATGCAAATTTCAAGCTTTTACTTTGTGTAAATTTTGTTACATCACTATTGATCTTATAAACGGTGAAGGAAAATATCGTGAGGAAACCTGCATGTCGTAGAACCAAAAATTCGGAGATGTGTGATATCCACCAACCCGTAGGTACTGGGCTCGCGAGGTGGATTACGGCTCACTCCCTCTCACAGAGAGGAGGCCTGTTTCACAGTAGTGGGAACGTTATAGGCTGATTATGATCTACCTAAATAGGTAGATACCTACAAAGTAGCGAAGATATTTTTTTTTACACTACTCTTGTTTTTTTCTATGTAGGTACACTCGTCTGGGATCGTGCGTGCCGACTCCATACAATCCATCCAGCAGCATACTTTTTATTAAAAATCAATAAGTACATGCGCAGACTAATAAAAAATATCTTATCATACAAAGCAAATTCCAAAAACTAATGAAGATAACAGGATGTAAGAAGTGTAGTTTGTGGACAAACAAACTGCCTACCTATAAATAAAACTACAGATAAATTCTCGGCCTTGAGTAGGTAGTAGTCCTATGTTTAATAATGTAGATTATCGGTACCTACTGAGGTTACAGTGAAGTGACTAAATAAAGTCGCGTAATCACTAGATGACACGCGACAAATAAATGTCCTCGATGAGTTCTCAAATGTCACTTTTTTATCATTTAGCATAAATACCTAGCATTATCAGCATAAAAAAGTTCCCATTGCTGGGAAACAGGCCTCTTCTCTGTGAGAGGGAATGGGCCGTAATCCACCACGCGGGCCCAGTGGGGTTTGGTACAGACGCCAGCACATCAATCGCTACTACAACCTGTCAAATTTCTTTAATCGATTTTCAATTTTATCGCTAAAACATAAGGTTCAAAGTTGATTGGGAAAATTTGACAGTTTCGGATAGCTTGATGTGCTGGCGTCTGTAGGTACAAGTCACATTTCTTCGAGTTTTTGGTCCTACTAAGACATGCCGGTTATGGAACAGGGGTTCCCTACTTGAAATCGAATGACGTGAGATCGAATAACACTTGCTCGAAAACGTTAACTCGACAGTACCTAAATGAAGTCGATCAATTATTATGAGCGTAACAGTTCACTACCTCGATGCATCAAAATCTCGAATAACTAGGTATAGGCTCGAATCATCGGCAGCGCTAAGGGCCATTATCTTGAAACCCCAGACCAAATAAAAAACCAAGATGATTTTGGCCACTTAATTTTAAATTATTTTCAAATTAAAAGTAAGTATCTAGTCTACCTAGTGGGTAAAACAAATCAAAATTCATTATCTTAGTGATATCTCTCAAAATAACAAAGCCAACACTGATTCTAGATGCAGTCATTCCAAACAATACGCGGAAGCGATTTTGCGTCATAACATCTAAGTACCTACCAACACCAAGTACTTTATCGATGAACAAAAAATAATCACTTACACGAACTGCGTGAGGAATATCCGTGTGATTGTACGTTTTTCTTCTATTGTATAGGTAGGTACATACAAAAAGTGGTTGCCTAGTAAACAATTTGTTAAGTCATCAACGGGAATGTCCCCGTCTGGGCCGCATAGTCAAGGTTAAGCCGGGCAATTGTCTAGTCTAGAACAAACGAATCAGGCGCGAATGCTTTTTGCTTAAATTTATAAAGAGTGGAGGTCCATCCCTATTCTGTAAAATGACACTCTAAGGCCCGCTTGCACCATAAATGTCTAGCGATTAGCGCTTCAAACCAAGACAGCGCTGAGAACGATACAGTGAAGCATGCCAAAACTACACCTCCGCTCCGTGCATACACGCTCACACGCGCACATTTACCTACAATCAAACTATACCTCACTAAGTGCACACATGTTTACGGCTTCACTTTACTGTTGACAGCCCTCTGTCTTGGTTTTTTATTTGGTCTGAGCTCAGCCTACCGCAGCACACTGCTGGACATAGACCTCCCCCAGGCTGCGCCCCAACACTATGCCCTTCGCCTTCCGCACCCAGTCTATCCCACCTTCTTTAGATCCTCAGTCCGTCTAGCTGGGGGGCGTCCCATACAACATGGCTAGCTCAGTGGCTCAGCTACCACTTCAGTTTGCTTACTCTGCAAGCTATGTCGGTAACTCCGGTTCTTTTCCGGATCATTTCATTCCTGATTTTATCCTTCAAAGAGACTTCGAGCATAGCTCGCTCCATAGCGCGCTGAGCGACCATTTGTCGACCAGCCCGACAAACGCCCACGTTTCGGCACCGTATGTCATGACGGCCAAGACGCACGAAGATTGGCGGTTCTATTTCTGAAAACTGGTGCAAGTGGTCATATGTGCATCTACGTGTGAATCTCAACTTTAGGCAAAGCGCCTACTGAGAACTTATAGCTAGTTTTTAAAGGTTGCTCGATAAAACCCGCAGGCACACTGTTACTGTAAAAAGATACTAGCATTTTCTAAAATTCCACTAATTGATTTGGACTGATCTACCTACTTAGGTTTAGACATGTTAGACAAACAGGAAAAAACCGGCCAAGTACGTGTCGGACCACGCACAATGAAGGGTTCCGTAGTTGGAATGAATTTATCCCAAGAACAAACTTAACATTGTAGTTGAAAAACATGTTCTCCCATACATTCCAACTGAAAATGTAAGTTTGTATGCACAATATTGAGAGATTTACCATGTTGTTTCAAGATCATAGACTTCTTATTAATTTTCCTGTAATCTATAGGTGTAGAACTATTTTCTGTTTTTTTTTTTTTAAATTTTAGGTTCAGTAGTTTCGGAGATAAAGGGGGGAATGGTAAGTTTCCGTCTATTGTCTTAAATAACTTTAATACAATTTACTTTAAAATTATGAAAAATTATATTTGAGATCCTCACGGTAAGCCCTTTCATTGATATGTCACACGGTACAGATTGCGAAACTTTTTTTTTAAATTGTCTATTTACCCCTCAAAAATGACTCCCATTTTCAAAACTCATTTATTTACGTTACACGTCTGTGTTTGGGTCACAGAGATTCATATGTGTGCCAAATTTCAACTTAATCGGTCCATAAGATTCGGAGCAAATTGGCTTGTGACAGACGGACACAGACAGACACACGAGTGATCCTATAAAGGTTCCGTTTTTTCCTTTTGAGGTACGGAACCCTAAAAAGTGCTCAAGTATTCATGAATTTCACCAATGAAACTGAACGCGATCAGCACATCTACACCGCGTTGAATGCTCAAGAGCTGGCATTGTCAATATTCTTTAGCAATGATGACAGTGACAGCTCTTGAACGCGGTTTAGATGTGCTGATCGCGTTCAGTTTCATTGGTGAAATCAGGCCTAAGTCGCCTTTTTCTTCTGTGTGGAAATCATCATGGAAACCCTCCGTCTGGGGAGAGCGGAGGGGTATGTCGGTCTAAAACCACACTGGTCCTTCCACTATCATGAGTCGGGGGCCCGGGAGAAATTTGTACATTCGCCGCACCCCCGACTGGTAGGTTAGTCTGAGCCTAAAAAATATCTTTCAGTGATAAATTTAGTAGTATCAACATACCTGTAGCTTGAGTTTGTGGGCTTCTATGGGTATGACGTACATGATAGGCAGTTCTGTGACCAACACCTTGGGATGCGAGCGTCTCAGGCAGGCTTCTTCCAAGTCCCATCGGGACCCCTCCAGGTATAGACCGCGCACGTAGCAACCCTGGTCAGAAACAAGGGTTAAAATATACCTATTATTGTTGGCATTTTTAGGTGGTTCTTGGCACAGAGTACGGAATAAAGTGGGCAAAGAATTACCGATTCTAGAAAACAACATTATACTACTCTGTCAAAAAAGTACCGGGAAAAGATCAATGATACGCAAAATGTTAGTTATTCATCCAAATTTATTTTATCGCCTTCAAAGTATGCTCCTTCAGAAACGATACCGCTATCCTAACCAAACCTAACCTCTGGGTGCCCTTCGCTCGCTAGCTCTTGAATCCTACGTCGCCTATCGACCGACCATGACCATGCAACCCCTTGTAGGGAGAACTGGGTGCTTACTCTCGAATGTAATTCCGATAGATCGACCATTGGAATTGTCAGTCAAACGTCAGGGCTTGACTGGATCGACTCACTGAGTCTAGCCAATCCCTGACGTTTAACTCAACCAACTGACGTTTGACCAATGTCGATCTATCGGAATTATATTCGAAAGTAAGCATCCTGGTTTGGCCTATGCGAAATTAGTTCATCCTAAAACCGGCCCCGGGTTCACCCGGTAACAAACATTTTTTTTTTCACTTTATCGGACTCAACCAGATAATATACAGATTAACTAGGTAGTTAATCTGTACTCAACAGATTTACGCACATTAGCGGTAACATAGTGACTGAAAATCCTCATTCAAGTTTGAGAGAGATAGCCGCTGTCTCTCAAACTTAAATGAGGATTTTCAGTCACTATTTCCTTCACTTTTGCTACGTTAAATTCATTTGAAGACGTTGATGGCTTACCAGGGCGAGGCAAATCTTCCAGCATATCTCGACCGCTTTTGAACGCATTGTACCTATACCACTCTTAAGCACGGGTATTTTATAAAGTCGATTCACCGTAGCCTTCTTTAACATTTTCAGTGACTTCGAACATTAAATTCTTTTGGCGATGCATGATTTCAGACAAACTCTGTTCGATGTTTTTGTTCATGAAATACGCAATACACAAGTCGGACTTTTAATTAGCTGCAATAAAATGACAGCTTACGTGTTACTTATTGACTGAAATTGGCGACTTTTTGTTTTTTCGCGGCCATCAACCAAATCTTGTTTTTCTAGTACAGAATAGTGTAACAAACGAAACTTTTTTGACATGCATATCTCTAAACGCAGTCCGAAATGAGTTGTTATTGTCATTTTACTGCAGCTAAAAGTCGGAGTATAGATTATGATTTAATTATAGACAGCATTGTAGGAAATGACAGACGCAACTCAAACTCCGCGCCAAAATGGAAAACAGCTGTGCCAATACAACATAAAAAAAAAGTAATTCCATTCCCGATACTTTTTTCACGAATGTAATTTATCCCGGAAATCAAACTTATTTTTACGCCTCTGGTCTAGAGGACGCGGTCGCGAGTGCGACTACTAGGCATAAAGTCCTTCGTTCGATCCCCAGGGCCCTATTTAATAAAACAATGTGATACATTAATTTGTCAAAAATCCACAAACTTTTTATATTTTCGCACCTCTAACAAAACATTCCTTTGGCGCGGATCTATTCTATTCTATTTTTCTTTATGGCAATGGTGCCGATGTCGACAATTCTGCCAATGTCAGATGTAATGCATGCGGTAAGGCAACCCATTTCTGTCAGTCAGACGTATTGACACTGACAGTTAATATTTTGAGGTTGACATTGTTGACAACGACTATTGTACGATTTGTACGCTCCCGTTTGTTTATTTACTTGCTTGCGAGAAAATTAATCAGGATTGTTACAGTTTCGGAGAAATTCTCTTTATTAAAATAAACTACTTTTATTATTCATTAATTAATTACTTTAGTATGAACAAAAAACGCAGCCGTTCCGTCAACTGGGACGAAGAAGAGAAGGTAAACCATGTAGAGAGATCTCTCTTTAAAAGAATATTAATTGTTAAAAAGTACCTAATAATGTATATGTACTGTTTCAGCAATTATTTCGCTTTGTACTGAGAGACCATGCGAACGTTATTGAGAATAAAGCTTTAGACACCAAAACAATCAAGCTTAAACATAAAGCTTGGGAGGAAGTCTACAAAAAGTAAGATGTATCTAATTATTTACATAAGTACTTGGTTTTCTGATATTACGATAGTTTCGAATTGACAAATTTAAGTGTCCTAGTTTTACCAAATGTACACATATTAATATGTATTTTATCCAATTGAATGTTTATTAATAATGAAACCCCTTCTTCTTAGTTACGAAGGGGTTTATTATAAGTTAAATAAATTAACGTCTGCTTCACCACACATTTTTTGGCATTTCAATGTCTTAATTTTATGCAACATTTATAATTATATAAACTCTTAAATATTATTCATAGGTAACTAACAAATATTTCACCATCTTATACTAGGTTCAATGAGTTAAATGTCCGACATCGAAATATAATCCAGTTAAAAATTCAATGGAAAACAATGAAATTAAAAGCCCGGAAGAGGAGGAAGATAAAGAGAGAACTTGGTGAGGCAACAGCAGCTGCTCCTAATGATGCAGTAATTGAAATTAAAGATTTATATAATCCTGAAGAGACGTTGCAACAGAATGTGAGAACATCTTGTAATTATATTTACTTATTTTTTGCAAATAGTTCTGCTATAGTGCATATATATTATTTTAGTCAGTCATCAATTTATTAACACTGAGCAAGACAGAAGTTTTATTGTTATTACTAGCAGCGCCCTGCGATTTTACCCATATAAGGGTTGATCCCGTGGGAACATTAGGATAAAAAAAGTATCCTAGTGAAAGTTATACTGAAAGTTTGTGAGGATGGATGGATGAATGTTTATTACTCTTTCACAAAAACACTATTGAACAGATTTTGATGAAATTTTACACTAGTATGGCTTATGCATCAGCATGACATAAAGGATACTTTTTATCACGATACTCCCATGGGATCGACCCGTATGCGGGTGAAACTGGGGAACTGCTAGTAAATTATAATAAATATTAATACTTAACAACTGGTGAGATAGAGGTTGCTTATTTCAGAACTTGAAACCAATTGCATTTGTGGATATGTCGCAGCCAACTGGTTAAATTAGCCGTTCAGTTAACTGCCTGGCCTGTAGAAGTAGTGCTTGTCTCGGTTCCTCCCTCGGCTCGCACGCGGTTGATCACAGTTCTAACATAACCTAACCCACTTGGTCGGGGTATAATGCCTTAATTACTGCAACCAATTCGGCTCGCGCGTGATCGGTTACAGACTTCCAACCTAAACTGTAATTGAATATCATTCAGGCCGTTAGTTGAACGGCCGCCGTTTAGTTGAAAGGCTAGGCGGTTAACTGAACGGCTAATTTAACCAGTTGGCTGCGACAGATACATGCATAAATGACAACATTACACAACAAAGTAAGCAGATAGCTGTATCTATTACAACGTCTACTAATTTATGAGTTAACTAGCTTCTGCCCGCGACTTCATCCGCGTGAAATTAATTCTACTCCCAACCCACCGCGTCGCATCGCATCACCGGCCTGCGTTATAACTTCGTTTTCGCTCAACATTCTTTTTGAGTTTTATTCTTCTTGTTCGGCTCCTAAGGGCCCTAGCGTGATGTTAAACAGCCTATAGCTTTCTTCAAGAATTGGGCTATCAAATGCAAAAAGATTGTTTCAAATCGGGCCGATAGTTCCAGATATTAGCGCGCTCAAACAAACAAACTCTTCAGCTTTATAATATTAAAAAGTAAATGTGCAGAAAACATTGCATCCAGAATAATTAAAATGATATGAAAGCTGGGGCTTGTGGCTAAATAATGACAGCCACAGGGGTCGATCGAAAGTTAAGCTTTGCTCGCCGCGGTCGGATCGTATATCGAGACCTCTCCGTCTCTCGAAAAGCATGTTAAGCTGTTGGTAATATGATACCCCTTGGTAAGCCAAGGGGTATCATATTATCCAGTAACTGGGTTGTGGAGGTCAGATAGGCAGTCGCTCCATGTAAAATACAGGTATTCAGCTTCATCCGGTTAGACTGGAAGAGTAAAAAGATGGGATGCACTTTAGGCATATGAAAGTAATACCTGGAGAATTATATTCACATTTTCACCTTTTTTTAGGACTGTATAGAAACAATTGAGAATATTGATGCACAAGTGAAAATTCAGGAACAATATACTCCTTTATTAAGGGTGAGCTTAACAAAAATATACTTAAAACACTGTGTACCTGTAAATAAATATGATAATAATATATTTTCACTTTTGCAATTGCTTACAGATCTCTAAAGATATATTCGAGATCCCTCAGATGGAAAAAAATATGGGCGCATTGAAGAAAGTATGTATGAATTTATATTTTATTTGTTTGCCAATGCAACAATTTGAAAACTTTCCTAAGATTTGAATTCTTTATTTTATTTTCAGGTACCCAAACCAAATGTAATGCCAAATATCCCCGAGAATGATACACACAAAAAGGTACCTTTTTACTTATACGGGGTGGCCGGTAATTAATGGATAACCTCTTCAGGGGTTTCGCGATTTCATGTTTAGTCCCATAGTAAAAGTTGTTCATAATAATAAGTAAAAGAGGAGAGAGAGAGAATTATCCATTAATTACCAGACACCCTGTATAAAAGATAGACAATGGAATTCACGAGCGCGCGTCATGTGACTCTAAAGTCATAAGAGACGTGTTATTTTTCCTGTAATCTTTACATAAACCTCTATCACATAGAATAATTTCAGATTTTTCGCTATGCAAACTTCGGAGATTAAGGGGGGACGGGGACGGTATTTATTTTTAAATTTTTTATCAAAAGTCGAATAATACGCGGCTTAAAAAAAAAGGAAAATGTTTGAGAATGTGCAAACTGCGCTCCTTCATATGTCTGTGTGTGTGTACCCCACGTGCCCTAGTAGCCCCACTTCGAATTTTTAAGACCCCCTTTCAGACGCTGTTATAAAAGTAAAAAAGAAATTATTTCTTTCTTATTTGCAAAATAGTTGGGCAGACGTCATCTAAAGCTATTCCAAATTTCAAGTTGATAGCATTAGTAGTTCTTGAGATATCCAGCTGTGACAGACAGACAGACAGACATACAGACTGAGTCGCACCATAAGGGTTCCTTTTTACCATTTTGGTACGGAACCCTAAAAAACAGCTGTTTCATAGAAAAGTCCATAACTATGCTACGAGGTCAAAATGTTTGGTACAGCAATTTTTTTAATAACCGACGAAAAATTTCAACGCAAAATTTCAACAGAAATTTTCAGAATCATGTTCTAAATCCATGGTAACGGGTTGCGCGTCGATGTCCTTGCCACCCTGTATACAATAGCAAATTATTATACAACTAACTACTTACATGACATACCAAATTAAATAAGTAACTATACTAATAAATACAAAAACAAAAGGACACTTCGGCGGCGAAGTATCATCTACTCCTCCACATCACTGCCACCAAACGTGCTCAGAAGACTGGCAGCGTTACCACGTTGAATGGCAAAGCTAATTATATGGCCAAAGAACGAGCCAGCCCTCTGTTCACGTAATCTATAGAAACAAAAATAAAATACTGATCGTTGATAAGGGCATCACTTGAGAACGGCTGGATCGATTTGGCTATTATTTGTTTTAAAATATTCGTAAATAGCCCGAATTGGAAAAGTTTCCCGGAAAGTTTTCAATTCATTCATTTTATTGACTTTAAAAAACAATAATTCATACAAAAATCCCATAGAAAGCTATGGGATTTTTGTATGAATTATTGTTAGGACAGGACAACGTCTGTCGAGCCAGTTGGCATAACCAAGGGCACGCCGCGATAGCGGCCATAAGACCCTTGATGAAGGAGTGGCTGGAGAGACGCCACGGCGCCCTCAGCTTCCGGCTGACGCAGGTGCTTACTGGACATCGGTGTTTTGGGAAGTACCTGTGTCGGATAGGCCGGGAGCCGAATGTCACCAGCCGAAGACACGGCGCTGCACATGTTGGAGGAGTGCCCAGCTTGGGCAGTACAGCGCCGTGACTTAGTCGCGGCACTCGATGCTACGGGCGACCTCTCGCTTCCGGTCGTCATTTCATGCATGGTCGGGAGTCGGGAGCGAGAGCGGCTGGACGGCCGTCGCCTCCTTTTGTGAGGACGTAATGTCAACAAAGGAGGCGGCGGAAAGGGAGAGAGAAGCTACTACCTCTCTCCCGGCCCGCAGCAGACGCACAGGGCGTCGCAGGGTGGCGGATGATCTCCGGCCACCATAGGGCGCGGCCTGCGGGCGACAGACTAGGGGCGTTTGTCGCCCGATCAGAAACAGGCCTCGAGGCGGCGGCGTAGTGTTCCGCGCGCGCCTCTCTGTTGGAGTTCCTGCGGCCGCTGGGTGACGGCCGCAGAGGGTGACGGGGCCCGCCTACGAACATCTGGCGGGCCAACACCTGCCGAAGGCGCGGACAAATGCGCAAGCGATACCCGTACCCCCGGCAATAGGTACAGGAAGGGAACACCGGGGTGGTTTTTAGCCGGTAAGAGTCCGGCACGCCTCTCCGCCTTTCCCCAGGGCGGAGGATGTCCATGAGGATTTTCCCTCCGATAAAAAAAAAAGTTTGCATAACCAGCCTATAATGTTCCCACTGCTAGTACATAAGCCTCCTCTCGGTGAGAGGGAGGGGGCCGCACATATGAAAGAAAGAAAATACGTTTGATTACGGTAAACATGACGCAAAAAAGAACATAAACACAAAAAAGAACATAAACACAAAAAAAAGTAAAGTTTAGTGGAAACATGCGTCACATCACATCCCTATACATCGTCGTCATATCTTCTAATTTTTGGTTCACCGTTTTGAGAGCAGTGGTGATGAAATAATTTACATAAAGTAAAACGCCTGTCTGGGTTCGAACCTACGACTTACAGCTCATAAGTCCGTTACTACTGGGCCACCACTGCTCTCTAGCGGGTCAGGTCCGCTAGTAAGGTATAAATTAGAATGACTGACGCGCGTTCGTCAAAGGCTTACTAAAAAAAGTAAGATTGATAAGAATGCTAATTTTGTTGGTCTTGCTTCTTAGTTAATAACGAGGTTATCATTTACAGGACCACGAAGACCACGTTAGCAGCATAATAAACCATATAAAAAGCTTAAAAGAGGAAGAACACAGGAGACGTCTAGAAATGGCTGAAGAAGAACATTCACTCAAGATAGCAATACAGATAGAGAAACTAAAAAGTGCCACAATAGAACGAGAAATTCTAGAATTAAAACAAGCGCGTGAAGTGAGATTAAACTTAAACAATACCTAACTGATAAAATGTGAATTTTTGTTTTGAGTTTTTCCTTACACTCATAAGGAATGAAGCCTAATGATAGTTGTTATTTTTTATGTTGATCTCACTGACGGAACTTATATTTTATGTAAGTGTGCTAGTTTTACAAATAAAACTACATATCTCTAATCTCTATGATGCCCCGTTATTTTATTTAGGTTCCACCACACAGATAAAAAAAACATGCATAAAGTCGAACATATAACCTCCTCCTTTTTGGAAGTCTGTTAAAAAACAGGTAGCTACGTGGGGATTTACATTTGTTCCGATTATAGATACTTAAGTTTATTTTTTAATAAAGTATTTTTATCTCACGAAGGGACGCGCGCTTTACTTGTGGTAACCAAATGTACAAACACGCTGTGAATTCGTGCGTGAAGACGAGTAGTGTCAGCACTTTAAATACACACACGTCTGTCTGGCGAAGTCTGAAGTGTGTGTAGAAACACACACTTCCCATTAGACTTAGCCATTGTCTCGGGCGGTACCGAGAGCTCCTGCGCTTACACACACATTCACAGCGTGTTTCTACACTAGGTAACCACAAGTAAAACGCGCGTCGCGGTTTCTTGAAAAAATCTTTCATCGATAGAAAGCTACACTATTCCCAAGTGATATAAGCTAGGTTTTATCCTGGGAAAAGTGCAAGGTGCCTGTAGGAGATACGAAGGAAGCGAAGACGCAGGAAAGACGCTCCACGCTGATTCGGCTACTGTGACTTTGTTTCGGTTTTGACGACTAGATTACGAGCGTGTGTTCTGACGTGGCTATTATAACCTATCTTGAGGTGTGAATGTACGTGCACCGTGCGGACACGTGAGAACATCATTATGGTAATGATATTGTATGTTAGAGGGTGGCTTATTCTTGAACTGGTCTCGCCTGCTGTCGAGATCTCTCTTCCACTGGTCTTCAAAGGCATAAACATTTCGTTTCTAATTAAATCTTACTAGCCTGTATTGTCCCACTGCAGGGCAAAGGCCTCCCTCTCCCTTTTCCAACCAATTTTGTCCTTTGCAAGTGCCGGCCAGTCCCTTCGGTAGGAGTCAAGCTCGTCCCGAATAAATTTCGTTTACCGAAGAGTAAATAATAGGTACTTACACAGACGGGTCTTTCTTCAATCTCATCGGGGCTGATCCATTTGGTGACGCGAGTGAACTGAGTGGAGCGGTCGAGCGGCCACGTGTACAGGCGGCACGCGATCTGAACGTGCGCTATGAGGTACGACTCCGGGATGTGGAGCCCTGACAGCCAGATTACTATTGGCTCTTCTATAGTCGCCTGCGCAGAAAGAAGACAACAAGTGTGTTAGTTATAAAGTGTAATTAAAATAACTGAAAACCTCTTCAGGCGTAATTGTACTCAACATTATGAACAAGTTTTACGATAGGAACAATCCTGACATAACGAAAAAGAATCAGATGCTCTGTACACTTATATTCGCATAAGCAAAATCAGCTTTTATTGTTCCCACTGCTGGGACACAGGCCTCCTCTCAGTGAGAGGGATGTTACGTTATGTTCGCATAACTGGACAGAAATGTAGGGAACAGCTGATTTTTTATCGCGATTCATAGTAATATTACAGTATTTTTTTCTCACGAAGAGTTACTAATTTTAACACACATTCTGTGAATGAGTCATGTGTCAATCATATTTTAAAAACTAAGTTACTACTCTAAAATGACAGGCCCACAGGTCACAGTCTCTTTAAAAGTGCAGACAAGTGAAGACCATGTAAATTGATGCCTGAAACGGTCTTTTTGAGTTTGAGTGAACCTGTCCAGTCAGTGCACGCATTTGTCAGTAATCGTGTAGCTCAACTCAAAACTTAAGGAGCTCAACTTATTAGGTATTGAAAGTCGACCAGTATAAAAAAATCATACCCAGTCAGTATACTGCTTAGTCCGTGCCATAAAGTGGTCCATCCACCCGCCGAGCCCCTTGCAGGTGGCAGGCGCCAGTTCGCGCCACACCTCGGGCAGCTGTCCGTTGAACATGCAGTACGACACGTTGTCCAGGACCGCGTCCATGCCTATCTCTCCAGCTAAGGCCTTGCGGAGTAGGGATAGAGTGGTGCGCATTTTTAACACCAGGCGGTTGAACCTGGGGGAAACGTTTGACAGTTAGGTTACCGTAATCGAATGAGGAACCAAATAATTCTAATTAATACATAATCACGCCTATTTTTCCAGAAGGGTTAAGCACAGGTGTAGGTTAGTACCTATTAATATGTCACGTTTCGCCAGTTACGTTTTAAGTCAGTAAAACCTACCACCTAAGTTCACATGTGGAAGTAATATTATATATTGATTCAAAGTACAGACGCCAGCACAGCAACCTACCTGAAACTGTCCAAATTTCGAAATCAACTTTGAACCTTATGCTTTAGCGATAAAGTTGAAAATCTATCAAAGAAATTTGACAGATTGTAGTAGCTTGATGTGCTGGCATCTGTACCTACCTAATACGGGGCGAGCCTATTGCTATCAGCCTATATGTTCCCATGCGCTGCTGGGATACAGGCCTCCTTCTTTAAGAGGAGTGGGCTATAACCTAATACGCGGGCCCAGTTCGGGTAGGTAGATGTCACGTGGCTTCAAATTTTTGGTGCAGACATGCATTCCTCACGATGTTTTTCTTCACCGTTTTGGGAGCAGTGGTGATGAAATTATTTACACAAAGCAAAGAGCCTGCCTGGGTTCGAACCCACGACGTTGCTACCAATTGGGCAAAAATCCAGACTACAAGCAGCTACTGAGAAAAATAGATGGAAAAACCCAAAACACCCTGCTCGGCCCTAGATTAATGTGTAGGTATTAAACCCGTGTGTAGTAGGTGTAATAAAACTATTAGAACCATAAGGCTCAACGGGGGTATTAATCGTGTTTTTCAAGCCATATTAGACCGTTCCGGGTGGGCCGTTCCTAACGTGTACCCGGCCTGCCTCCTGAGAATCGAGGACCTCATGCTCAGCAGTAGCGCTTGCGACTACTAGATCAGCGAGGAAGTGCATTTGTATTAATCACGTAAATATTTTGATACCTTTATAAACCAAGTGTAGTGTCATGATGATCTCCCTGCCACCGTGATGTATACTATACCTTTCCAACTCCTGCAGCAGCACAACCAGCGTGGGCGTGATGTTCATCTCGAACTGCTTGCGCACGCGCCAGATCTCGAAGAGCACCGGCAGCTTGGTCAACACGTCCACCGCAATGCTGTCGATGAAGTCTTCGCGACTCATCGCACCGCCACTTTCACCTGATGAGGGAAAAGCCAGGCGATAGAATAGAGTAGAATACTCTTTATTAAGTACCTACACGATAAAACATGAAATGTAAAAATATAAAGAGCCAACGTCACGCGTTGTTCCCAGGCGGTCACCCATCCAAGTACTGACTTACTTCACTAACTAATGAGTCTGCCCAGAAAAGACGAGACGAACTTCATAAGAAACACATTTCATTATTATTTATCCAAATCAATAATTGTGAAGTTTTCTATAGTGTGAACAAAACGATGTCAAAGATAAATAAAACGGCGCGTAAACAAATGAATCACTAAATTAGAAAAATTCAAATACCACTGACCTGTATTATACATTTAATAGAGGTCAGCGTCAAATACACTAAGCCTGAAATAAATTTGAATTTGGGATTCCTAACCAAACGCCAGATATTTGAGATCAAAGTGGCCAGTTCGACAAAGCATGTAAGGACCCAATAATAGATTACTAAAATTTAATAGTAATGTAGTGGCAAACTTACTTTTGACAAAGCCTAGCAGCATAAAAATAAAACAATTTAAAATTAGTTCACATAAATAACCAATGTGGGTGTATCGACTTCATTAATTCATTTCCTTATAGGTACTTACAGTCCCATACTTGTGCTAAAGCCGCGTGGAAATAGAAAAATAATATTATAAGCAGGTTAAAAATAGACAGCTAATTTAGATATCATAAAAAACCAAGGATCAATGGCCAATTGGCCATTCCTACTTTTTTTTTTGTTTTTCTTATTCTGCTACATTAAGTGCTCCACCATCACCCGATATTATCGGTTCGATGTAGAATTCCCTAAGCGCAGGTTATCCAAGTATTCGACAAGTAATGGATTGCTCCTTCAGCAAGCCTAAAACGAAAGGGTAAATGTCACGTAAATTCGGTCAATTTTATTCATATATTTTACCTACATACGTCTGAAAAGGATTATTGGATAGATTAGTTGTATTACCCGTAAACAAAAAATCTTTTGTATTTACGTTCCGTTTACTCCGTGCGTTCGTGTTAGGCCTACTGATCGCTAATATCAAAGTCTGATCGGAAAAGTGGAAAAAAAATATGTTTTTTATTCAGCTTTTTTTTTCTCTTGTTTGGAGTCGAAACTCAAACAGTGCTAGAACGATACAAACTTGTTTGCGGCTGCAGTTCTATGAGATGTCCCCACATCTCGCGCACCGCCTGGCTGAAGTAGCCGATCTCTGCGTTCGGATGCAGGCCGAACACTTCGGGCGTGTTCGCCAGTGGTAGCGTGTCGATGAATTCTGTGGGTATGAATATAATGTATAGTTATGTACAACAGTCAGTATTTCAACAGGCACTGTTACCTACTACGCTCACCGTTATACTGGTATTTCACTAGGTGTATTTGTCAACATATTCGCGTTGCTTTTAGGTATTACAAAATGTACCCTATTCATTTGGGTTAGAGGACATTTCGTATTAACTCATCAGAATAATGTGAATATCTGCGCAAATACACCAATTGTAGTGCTAGCTTATGAGATGTATGATTACTACAAATCCATCTGGCTTAGGAGAATTTAAGACTATCTGGCTAGATGTTTTTTCTCTCAAATTAGAAACTGCTGTTGAGGTGCTACAAACAGTTTTCAAATGTCAGTCCAAGTGATTTGATTGGCTGTTGTCATTTTGGTATCTAATCCCATTAGTGTACTTTTACAGCACATTATCATCATCTGCCTAGCTTTTCCTAAGTATGTTGGGATCAGCTTCCAGTTTGACCGGATGCAGTTGAATACCAATAGATATTTTACATGGAGCGACTGCAGATCTGACCTCCACAACCCAGTTACTGAGTTGTAGAGTAACACGATACGCCTTGGTAAGACTGGTACAGTATAATAATAATGGTCTCAAAATCGTCTAAGCTTCTAAGAGCAATGTATTGCTTATGTGCTGTCAAATTGCATGCTAGCGGTGTGGTGGCATGTCAAAGTTATAATAATAATAATATTTATTACATAAAAAAAGTGGTTTCAAATTGTGTGAAGTCCCTGAAACTTGTGCTAAGTGGTTAACCTGTGTTAAAGGAGCCAGTGCCATCTGACAGGAGAAATACTATTAGAAATTTATTATTATTTTTAATTATTCTTGTCGTTGACAAGTTTGTATCGGTATCTACAACGCCACATGTGAACTACGCGTCATACTGACGTCACGCAAATCCTGCATCTCGCAAGCAGAGTTTACCGCGCAGCTAGCCCGAGATGAATCATCGGCAGTTGCCCGCCAGACATGACACCCGTCTGGTCGGAGGATCCTCCCTTTTCTATGCAATATGAGTGAACTTTACACCCTGTTCCTCATCCCTCTTTAAGTCATTTTAGTCGACGACATCTGTATTACATAATAAGACTGGATTTAGTGCTCGACAGACGGTCGGCGCTGACATCGCTCGCGTCGCGATTAATGTGGACTCGCGCTCGCTGACTGTCGGTGCTCACTATACATACGCGTGAACTCTCGGTCTTGGTACGCGAGCTCTCAGTATGCTCATAGTTCATATGTGTATACTATACTATATTATACCAATATATTCTTCCTTCTCTCCGTCGGGCGGGATGACGTAATCGAACACGCTGTCGTGGAAGAAGTGGAAGGGTTGGAACTTGTCGAACAAGAAGTCTCCGAGGTACTCCTCCATGTACGTGCCGACCACGCGCCGGTCGTAGTCGTCGATGACGCGCCCGCCGTACATCACCTGCCGAACAGAATTGTCATTACAGTAAAACTAGGCTCAAATGGCAGGCGCTTCGGTAACCTTCGTGTTTCCGAATTAACACGAAATTACGAACCTTGCGTAACACTTGGTAACCCCGTGTATCTTTAGTTATCTGTATGACCCGCACCTTAATAGGCGTGACGACAGTATCAAATAATCAAGGATTTAATGATTTTAGGGGAAAATACATGTTAAAAGGATTTAAAACACTGATTTAGTTTTATTAAAAAATTTGGGATTAATCGGATTTTCATTAAAATAAAAGATTAAAATACTGCAATCGGCCATTTTGACTGAAACAACAATCACAGCGCATGACGTCACGCCTATGTAAACATTGTAAACTTCAGTGTGTTCTTTCCTCTGACTGCGCGTAGACACATTTGACGTTTACCTAGGCGTGACGTCAAACCCGACGCCATGACACTGCGAGCTGTTTTCGCGCACTATTGAAAAACTATTTGAAAAATGGCTTTATACTTCGTTAAACTTTAGTTTATAACCGAAATAAAGGTTTTTTCGTAAATAGTAAATGTGTACCTAAATTACGGAAGAGGATTTCAAAATCTTTCGTCATACCTATTGTGTAACACACTTTCAATCACAATTTTAACAATTTTAAAGGATATTGCTAATCCATTGCTTCATATGTTCGAAAAATTTGTCTGCTCAACAACGTAAATAATGCAATGAATGTTTATTAGACCGTCAAAATGAAAGCTATTGTTACTGTTAGTATGCTACGTAATTACCCCGCTGTTTTGGTTTACCTAGATCTTTTATTAATAACCTGTATGTTAGTAGAGTAAAATAATTTCTTTGGTCTCGTGCCCCGGTTGGTCTTGTGATAGAGCATGGGGTCCTGGGTTTGATTCCAAGGTCAAACAAAATGTTATTGGGTTTTTCCATCAGAAATTTTTCAGCAGCAGCCTGGGGTCTGGATTTTTCAAAAAACACATATTTGTTTAAACGTACCTCTCCAAACAGATACTTGAGCGTGGCCCAGGGCGTGGGTCCGCGCGCCATGTAGCACCGGTCCAGGTAGCACTGTAGGATCTGCATGCACACCGTGAAGTCAGACTCCGCGAAGTCGTAGGATATGTTCCAGCCGATTTTGTCGTACTTGCGACGCTCCTGACAAATGTTTCATCAAGTTAGTATAATTATATTTATTAAATACCAGCAACCTGCTCTTGTTTCGCACGGTTTTATAAAAATTTACAAAACATCGCGATTTCTTTATTATACATATTTAAGTTTAAGTATTACTGTAGTGGCCCAGTGGTAACGGCCGCGACTTACGAGTTGTAGGTCGTAGGTTCGAACCCAGACAGGCGCTTTTACTTTGCAAATTACTTCATCACCACTGCTCTCAAAACGGTGAAGGAAAACATTGTGAGGAAACCAGCACGTCCTAGAGCCAAAAATTCTCATAAATACCCATTTCAAAACTAAATACCCATTTCAGCGACAAACAATGTCGATATAGGTACAGGCTGGCATGATGACATGAGACTGAGATTAGAATGCGAACGGTCTTAAAAATACGGGAATTGTTCCTCAGATTTAATTCAATAAAGTTTTAGGATCTGGGAGTAAGTTACCTGTACAACAGCGTGGAAGAAGGCGAGCACATACGTCAGCTTCTTGAACTGCGGATGGATGCATTCTTCGAGGGCACGGTTGCGCATCTTGAAGTACGTGTTGCGCAGGTTCAGCTTTAAGCCGTTAGGGGGCTCTGTTACCACTGTGAAAAGATATAAACTTTTTATTTTTCACAAATAAAAAGCACTTTAATATTACAGTGTATATTTTTTTGTTATGTCAATAGTATAAAAAATCAATATTTAAAAAGTACAGGAATTTATTATTTATTGTGTTACTGACCGCGCCCGATGTTGCTTAACTTCGGTGATCGGACGAGAACCGGTGTATTCAACGTAGTATGGACGTTGGCGAATGGTGGACGAAAAACTAAAATCACTATTTACGTACCATCTCCTATAGTATAATAAAGTTTTTATTTATTTTTCTAATAGATACGGTAGATATAAGTACTTACACAGATTTGTTAAAAACTTTGCTTATAGATGCAACAAAGTGTTTTGTCTCGTCACCGATTGGTCGTTTGTCATCACTTTGACAATTGAAAAAAAAAACTCGGCGCTCTTTCGCGGCGAAGCTTCCAGCAAACAAAGAGAGAAAATTGAGACTGCGACTAGATTTTGAATGTTTTAAATAACGAGAATTTGCCTTCAGATTTAAGTCCGTAACACCTACCTTTAAGAGACCTCTGCAGTATCCCAATAGGGAAAGTGGGTGTTGGGTCCGTGGTGAGCCAGAGTCGGTACTCCGGGTGCGGCTTAGACATCATCTCCAGCTGCTTCTCCAGCTCGCGCAGAAAGGAGACTAGCAGGTGGCAGTTCTGCAGAATCAACCACTGGCCGTGGGAGATTGCACCTTCCAGTAGAGCTAAGGCTGCCTGGAAATCACAAAATATTCGTTTAAATTAGACGGTCATGAATTTATTCAATGAATCACGTAAACAAAGTCCTCTGCGGTATAGATCTAATTAATGCCCGTTTTCACCTTAAGCTACGGTTTACTACCTACACCCCAAAAAATCCACCCTAAGGTAGATACGCAGTAACATAATTATGTCCGAGAATCCACCCTAAGCCTATAAATTCCGTTTATCCAACTAGGCCTAGGGTGGATTCTATTGAATACTGTATTAAATCATTAATAACTGTAGTAAATTAAACTAAACCCAAACAGAATGTTCTAGTCTACAAATAATACAACTGTCACCCGCACCATGCTACAGCGCAAAGACTACAACTTACTTTTATAAAAATAAAAGTATTAAAAAAATAAAAAGTACTCGGCTCGGCTAGTTTTATATTGGTAGAATGAAAATGAGGCCTCTAAATTCGAAACCCGCAAACGATTTTTCCTTGAAATCGACTTCTAGTAAACAATTGAGAAAACTCTCAAGTCAGTTAGTCCGGTTGACCGAACTACTGAAACTTTCAGTTGCGATAGTTCGGTTCTAACAAAGCACCGACCTACTGAAACGTTATATCTGTGTTTTCGGTCCCTCAAGTCATTGCGTGAAGTCTTTTCTTTTCAAACATAATAATGCAAAGTTATTCCTTACCCCTTCCTGTCCCTGGCCAAGCGACAAGTACTTGAACTTGCCGCCCCCGAAGCCGCATCTGTCCGCAAGCTTCATCAAATCAGCTGTGGGGTCCGAACCGGGACTCAGAATGAACACCACTGGAGTAAATGGAGTCGTTTGCTCGAATATCATGTCCAAACTGGAAAAAAAAGTTGGTGTAATTGTGGTTGTGTGTTAATTATATCTATAGTTTTTGCATAGCCCTGTGGGAAAAACGCGTCCGAAAGAATGCAGTGTTTTCACGGTCAATCATCCTTGTTGTGAAATGACGGTGCCATTAGGTTTTCCTAAGTAAAAAAAGAAAATACATTTATTTGCGGCAAACATGAAGCAACAAAAAAAAAAAACACAAACAAAATAACAATACCCTTACAAATATTTGAAAAATTGATACTTAATATTTTACATTGCATAAGCTAACCAATAAGAAAACTCATAGATAAGTCGAAGGCAGATTGTATAATTCGTCACTATACATACAGCGCAGCGCCGTCCTGTACCTGGTACTGTCGCCGTTATGTATCATGCGGTGCCTAAGGCAAGTTGATGACGCTTCTGATCGCATCTATTTCGTCAAGAGTCATACAAAAAACGAACAACCCGGCTACGTCATCCTGGAATGTGAGGATGTGGCTTCTCAACGAGAACAAATCCTCGAAACAGTGAGGTCGCTCCCCGAAGCCAGTGTTGCTCCTAGGAAGCTCATGTGCTTCAGGCTGGAGCTAGGCTGGCTATGTTAGCCAGGACATACCTGATGACGGGCGGAGTGATGTACTCCTCGCCCATGGTGACGGTGATGTAGTCGGTGAGCGCGCGGTAGATGCGGTCGACGCGGAAGCAGCGCAACAACATGAGCATCTCGAAGGGCTCCAGCTTGTCGCGGTAGCCGCCCGGGATGTCGTTCGACTCGGGCGTGTCGCTGTCGAACCACTGCACGCCGCGCCGAGGGGGGTGGACAAAAATATAACTTAAATTAAATCACATGATTTGACCAAGATTATATCTGGACTTGTAAAAGGGACACTGTGACCTCTGTATGTTTCGGCCTTTCTTCTCAGAGTAGTCAGATAGACTCGACCTTATCTAGTTTAAAAAAAATAAGATTGACGTGTAAGTGTTTTTACAAACGTACTTACAGAAATAAAATCATTTATCATTTAAATAGAATCATGATCATGGGCCTTTAAACATATCTTCAACATATCATAGCATTTTTGAGAGCGACAAAAAAATAATAACGTGTAAAATTCGAAACGTGAGGACACCGCATGTCCTAGAAAAAAAAATGCACAGACATGTGACGTCCACCAACACGCACCGTGGTGGATTACGGCCCACTCCCTCTTACAGAGAGGAGGCCTGTGTCCCAGCAGTGGGAACATTATAGGCTGATTATGATACTAAGTTTAAAATGCTATATAGTTAAAACATACCTCTTGCCAGTCGTTCAGTCTCCTAGTGATATCATCAGGCAAAGAAGCAAAGGAATTCTGGAAGTCTATGCTCAGCTTCATTATGTCTTGCCAACCCTGAAAAAATAATGTATCAGCATAATGTGTATAAGAGTACTTAGGTGAAGATTAAAGAAACGATGGCTGGACTGTGTGAAAGATATATGGCTAGTGAGTGACTACCTCCCCAGATAATAGCCACCCAGGGCGATTCATAATTTCATGTATACAAATAAATAAAATTTAAGTGTCTGTTTGTAATGACAAAATAAAAGCTTTTTACTAAATGCATAAAAAAGTAAAATAGTACATAGAACAAAAAAAAAATTTCTTGTCTGTCTGTCTGTTTGTTCCGGCTAATCTCCGAAACGGCTGGACCAATTTTGATATAATTTGATGATAATAATAAATATCTTTATTTCCCAAAAATACAGATGTTGTGCTCTAAGTTTACAATTTTTGAATTCATAATATTATAGTGAACATTTAAATAAAACATTTGGATGCTCAAGAAATCTGAAATTTGATATGGGGATACTTTGAACCTTTGGGAAGGACATAGGCATTATAAATTTTATCGACATACCATGATGGCGGAATACCATGAGCATGAAGGGCAAGTTCTGTCGCATTGTAACAATGATGACTTTATTACGGTACCTGTGAAGGTATCCAGGGCCCGGGACAGGCGCGGGCCGACTTCTCCAACGACACATTGCCTTTGATGAAGAAGTCCAGCTGCATCTGGCTGACGCGGTTTTCGCTCTGTTCCAGCTTTATGTTCATTTGGAACGAGAATAACAACTTGTGGCGTTCGAATATACCTGGAATTTAAAATGCTATTATTAATGCGGCCATTTTCCTGGCAACAGGTCCTATAATGTTCCCACTGATGGGACGCAGGTCTCCTCTATATGAGAGGGATTGTTCCTTAGAAGCTTCAAATAGAGCGAAGTGGAAAGAGGGTATGGAGGCCTTCGCCCTGCAGTGGGACATCACAGGCTTTTAATATGCTGGCATTTCCTTCAGAGCATTTGTGGAAATCTTCGCATTAGTGCACTAATACAATAATTATCATCTTTATTACAATGAACATAAAATATGTTTTTAAGAAACCAACGCCAGGTGAAGTGACAAATAAGAATGTTTTTTAAGGGTTCACTAATCCCCATTGACGTCTCAATAGAGCTCTTAATGGGGATTTGTGGAAAAAAGTTCACAAATCCCTAAAAGTTAAAATAAATAATTATAAACAATAATAAATTAACTTAAGAATCTTATTTAGTCTATTTTTTATATATGCGTATTATTATTAGTACTTGCGAATTATTGATTATTATTTTTATAATATAGCTACATACCTAATCAAACTTTATGTATATATATTTTTAGACTCTATCTCAGTTTCAAATAAAATAAATTGACTATGTTCAACTGTACCTGACTTATTTCTCAAGTACTAATTCATGTAACACTGTTAACAAAAAAAAAAAAAAAAACATATGATTCACATGGGTCCTAAACCTTTTGCTACAAATTTTAAAATCATCTTTTTTATTGAACAGGGCTACAAGCATAAATACCGAAATTTCACGAAAGCCTATTCACACGCACTTTTAACGAAGTTATTTTATAATATAATTAGCATTTTAAATGAAAACGTCAAATGTTTCACACGCCGGCAATGTTTTGAGTGAATTTATACTAAACAAATGTCACTTCAATGTAGCAACGTTATCTAATTTGTTGCATTTTTTTAAAGGACCTGTCTTTTTGAACTCTTTACAATAGACAGATTACAAAATATTATTATTATAAATCTAACAAAAAAAATGTGCTTAAGCAGTTACATCTACAAAGAATAGTTTAAGAATAAACGATAAAAAAGGTAGCTGTCGTAAAAATCTAAAATAAATTTAATTTGTGGGTAACGTATTTTTAAACAAGAAAGTGTCATCTCTAAAGAACCCTTTTTACGATTTGTTTACCTTTATTTAATTACCTAAAAAAATGGAGTATAGGTATTTTTTTAGAATTCTTTCAAATCAGAAGAAGGTCATTAATAATCTCGAGAAAGAAGAGGCTTACCAGTACATCCATAGTCGTAGACATTCTTGGTGAGCATGTCTATAATGTTCTTCAGACGTTTTGCTAGGATTACGTTCGGCATCGCCTTGCGCAGAGAAAACGAGAACACCTTATGAAAAACAAAAAAAAAATGTTAAACGTAATAATAATATATTAACCCCCTTACTAATAAACGTTGTATAGCGTCTGTATAGTTACACAATGTATTGTCTTCTTCTTTCGAAAGTCAAATTACTGACGACTGAAAGAGAGAAATCGGTGTACGTTTATTAGTAAGGAGGTATATCTTTAGTTGTTGGATATAAGCACTAAATTCAACTGTAACATCGCCAACGTCCATACTACGTTGAATACACCGGTTCTCGTCCGATCACCGAAGTTAAGCAACATCGGGCGCGGTCAGTACTTGGATGGGTGACCGCCTGGGAACACCGCGTGACGTTGGCTTTTTTTTTTTTTTTACTTAGTATTATCGATGAATAGTTTTTATTGCTTTTTTTCTCGGTGACAGTAGACGTCTGAGGAGTGGCGACCGACAATATTCTGACAAGCGCTCTTTGCAAAGTTTAAAGCAGCATCTATGTTTGTAAGAACTATGTGCTACAATGCTCTTCTGAAATCTACACGTGTGACTTATTTTGCTGGGAGATTGATGTGTGTCTAAGTGTTGTGGATGTTTAAGATTTTGTGAGAAGTTAGATGAAAGATAAATAGATAATTTTATTTTTCTTTCACTTTATAGAATTTAGTTTATTAATACAAGGGTTATTTTGTTTGTTAATATTGTTAATTTCTCGTGTTTAGTTTGTGAATTGCACTGTAAAACGCCTTAGGATTATTTATTGTAGCTTCTGCCCGCGACTTCCTCCGCGTAAAACGTCTTATAACCCTCCCCCCCCCGTCTCACGTCGTCGCATCGCTCGCCCGCGCTTTTACTTCGTTTTCGCCTGGCGTTTCTTCTGATTCGCGTTTCGGCGTTTCTGTTTGTCCGGCTTCTTATGGTCGTAGCGTGATGTTAGCCTTTATTCTTCCTCGAGAATTAGGCTATTAAATGCAAGAATTTTTCAAATCCGACTGGTAGTTGCAGAGATTAGGGGTTCAAACAAACTAACTATTCAGTTTTATTATTACATAATAATTATATAAATGTAATGCTGTGCATGTACACTTGACTACATAAGGCACCCTAAAAGAGAAACTTTACAAGGAGTTCGATTTACTCACCCTGGGCAATCAGTCGCGATACCAACTCCCTGACTCGCAATTTTTTTTACAACAGCATGAGCTAAAATCTTGACGTACATTCAAGGGCACGTCAAAGTCAGTGACTTTTGAAATAGAAAGAGTCTATTCTTTTGATCTTGAAAGAGTCTATTCTTTTGATCTTGAAAGAGTCTATTTCGTAGCAGTAATGAAAGTTTTGGTATTTTTTGTGTACTATTGACATGAGATTATCGTGTGCAGCACGCTTTAGCTGACTCAGAGGCATTAATTTCAACTTATTAAATAGTATAATCAGTCTACAGGTAATGTTCCGACTGCTGGGAAAAAGGCCTCCTCGCGGTGAGAGGGAGTGACCCGTAATCCACCACGCGGGCCCAGTGCGGGTTGGTAGATGTTAAATGTCTTCGAATTTTTTCTTTGGTTCTAGGACATGCCGGTTTCCTCACGGTGTTTTCCTTCACCATTTTGAAAGCAGTGGTGAAGAAGAAATAATTTACACAAAGTAAATCGCCTGCAGTCTACGTTCGAACCTACTACTTACAACTCGTAAGTTGCGGCCGTTACCACTGGGCCACCACTGCTTATTTATTAAATCAGTATGACATGAGAGGCGACTATTTCAATACTTACATCAAGATATGAAGACAGTGAGTACTGGTACATGCTGTTAACGCCGGCCATGTCTGACAGCACGAAGAACAGAATGGACCCGCGTTTGGCCACCGGCCGGTATCCGTCACGTAATATTTCTATATCTTTCGTTGTTGACGCTGCTAGCTCGAGCTTTTCCATCACCTGGGAATAACAATGAGTGTTGTGGGTCACTTTTTTTTTAATTTTTATTATTCTCTCTGTTGTGTTAGTTTTTGTCTAGGTCTGGCAGTTTGAGTAATTTATGTGGCCTACCCAAATGTCCTTTCTTTGGTATTGTTCGTCGGATCGTTGAGCTCCTTAAGTTTTGAGTTGAGCTGCACGATTTCTGACAAATGCGTGCACTGACTGGACAGGTCCTCTCAATCTGTGTGGTTCTTTCCTCAAAAGACCATCTCAGACATCGATCTACATGGTCTTCATATAACCTGACCAAGATTATGTCTGGACTTTAAAAGAGACTGTGACCTCTGAGTTTGTTTCGGCCTTTCTTCTCAGAGTAGTCAGATAGGAAACGCCGACCTCATCTAGTTTTATAAAAAATATGATTGACGTGTAAAAGTGTTTGTACAAACCTACTTACAAAATAAAATCATTTATCATTTGTCTAAGTCAGAATAATGTAATGTAGGTTAAGGGAATCCATCTGTAGCCCGCGAAATTCAACTTTTCGTACGTCTTTTTTTGCATATTGCGGCAATGTAATGTACGTAAACTCTGATTTGTAATTTGCTAGACCAAACTGACCGTTGCGATCATTACATTAATGTCAAGTTGACAAAAACGGTCGAACGCAGCTGTCATTTTAGCCTAGCATTTTAAAAATCAGAGATAAGTATGTTTAACATCACCATAAGTTGATACCGGCTGTCATTCCTAGATATTTGACAGACAGCTGAAGTCAGAAGCCCGTAAGTCTGACAACCAGTTGTCCAAGGGGTATAATGTTCTCCAGTAACTGGGTTGTGGAGGTCAGATAGGCAGTCGCTCCATGTAAAATACTGGTATTCATCTTGCATGTTTTTAGAATAGAAACCGAACCGCAACATAGTTGGGAAAAAGCTAAGCGATGGTGAAATGAGTAGGTACATATTTTTGCCGTGGCATCACAGCGGGCCCTGTCAGAATACCAGGGTGGCAACATTTATTTTTAAATGTCGCACCACCATACTGAGATACAATTTTTTTAATTTTCCTTTTTTGTCAAACAAAGAAAAAAAAATCATTGGGCATAGCAATTTTTTGAAGTGAAAACTTCTTTAGGCGCGTTGGGTATTTTTTGAGATGGGAAAAACCATTGGGCTCGCGACACTGTTACCGTTACCGACACCTCTGTTTTAAATTTTGGCCATTATAAAGACATCAACGCGCGGTACATTTTCTTTGGGAGGAATAACCTTCAAACATATTTATAAAATTACTATGCTTTTCAAAATACACACGTAATTGTTGAAGTTTTCACTTCTGTCGGCACTCCTGGAGTGCCACTGTTTTATTTTTCTTTGTTTACCTCAGCAGCCTTGGACTTGGTGTTCTCCAGCGTGGTGACGAGCTCGACGTTGTCCAGCATGTTGCCGGTGGAGGTGGCTAGTTCTCTCAGCAGAGAGTCCTCAAGACCTGACAGTAGACTCTTGTTGGCGCTGGTCTCTATGATGAGGCTCTCTCGCTGTTCTTCTAAGTCTGAGCGCTCGCAGCGGACTACTACGCTTAGTAGTTGGTCTTCTAAGCCCTGGGGAAGAAGTACATTCGAATAATATGTTAACGTTCTGCATTGATAGATTGTGGTCATATTGCCGTTTGACATTAATAAAATTAATCAAGGTAAGGGTTCCTTCGATACAAAGTACTCGAGTCAAAAATTGCCGTCAAGATCCAAAATGGTGGCTTAAACTATTAATAATCAAAACCGGATTTTGATTATTTTCGTAGAGTTACGAGCTTAGATATACCTTACAGTTACGCAAGATTAACACGTTGACTGCCAGACAACAGACACAATAGAAAATCTATTGTTCGCGGTCACCGGTGATCGCGTTGGCAGTCAATGCCTTAAAAGGGATTTGCTCCTAAAGTTTTGATAGATATTTTTTGGTGTTGCGAACATAGTATTACCGAAACCAAATTATTATAAAGTAGGTCTTTTCAGACTTAATTTTTTTCACGATAAAACGCTTTTGAATTTTACGCGTTACTGTAAGGTAGGTAGTTATGCTTACGACTATACATGTTGATCTGAAGGCCAATTCTCGTAATTTAAAACGTTCAAAATCTAGTCGCAGTCTCATCTCGGCGACAAACAAATGTCAAAAACTTGTCAAAATGTATTGAAATAAGAGGTATTTTTGACAGATTGAGACTGAGATCAGACTGTGAACGTTCTTAAAATTACGAGAATTGCCCCTCTGAGCTATGTATACAAACCTGCACGGTGACAGTGTAGTTGATGACGACGGCTTTGGAGTAGGTGGCGGGGTTGAACTGCGGGTTGCCGAGCTTGGTGGTGAGGTACATGCGGTAGTTGGGGTCGTAGTCCACCTCCGTGCTGCCCAGCATCACGAACGAGCGACCGCTTTCCACTGGAAACACGTAGATCAGTGTGTTATGGGTTTTAAAAACAGAGTAGTCCATTGCAGTCTTTTTCTTAATCAGACCAACAGCTAATTTCTAAATATAAATTTGACAATTTATACCTTGGTTTGACGTCAGCTTGTAGTTAGAACTTTGACTTTGTCGCAATAGAGTTTAAAATTCAAACTACGGTCTAGTGATGTAATAAGGTCGTTGGGTTCTATTGCTAAAAAGAGGGCGAGAGGGAGGGAGGCAATGCCTCATTCTTTCGTAAAATTGGGTTTTGTTATCGACTTTTGAGTAGGTTTTCGACACGATGGGCTCGTGTCGAAAACCGGCAAGATAGTTGTATAATGTTTCATTATTGTAGGGAATAATAAACTGTCAGATATTCAAGTTAGCGTAGCTAAATCCGCCGGATTTATTGCAGCCTTAAATACAATACAAACAAAGAAAACCCTATGATTTTTTATATAATTAAAGGATATTTTTATTAATTTCCACTTTTCCAGATGCCCCTTCCAATATACAATAACTATATTTAATTTAATTAATACATACCCTTGATATTCTTCTCGAGTACATTATCAACGACAGGATCTATGTACTCGTTGACATCTTGGAACAGCACCGGCATGCCGTACTTGATGGCCATCTCCAACTGACGCAGGAATTGAGGGTCGTTGAATGATAATACCTGAAAAAATACCAAGTCTTTTAAATGTTTTAAAATGATTTTAAATTTAAGTGAATTATTCTTTAAAAAATATCGATCGAAGGTTAAGCTACGCTTGCCGCGGTCAGTACGTGGATGAGTGACCATCCATTACTCATCGGGATCACTTTAAGCCCTTGGTCCTGGCTGTCATTCATGGATCTTTGACAGTCGTTTCGGGTCGTCAGAAGCCCGAAAGTCTGACAACCAGTCTTACCAAGGGGTATCGTATTACCCAGTAGCTAGGTTGTGCAGGTCAGATAGGCAGTCGCTTCATGTAAAATACTGGTATTCAGCTGCATTCGCAGACTAGAAGCCGACCCCAACATAGTTGGGAAAAGGCTAGGCAGACAATGATGACTTAATTTTACATAGTTTCGAATATCTAAGCCAGATGTCACCTTAATATTATTCTTTCTTCTTGAATCAGGAGAGCACTTGTGTCTTTGAGTCGATACACAGCGGAAAGCGAGATGTTCTTGTTACGAAGTTGTGTTATTTTTAATATGGCAACACCATGTAATAGCACTTACCTTAAGATTATTCTTCGCCTCTTTCTTCTTGATCCAGGACAGCGCTTGCGTCTGCGGGTCGATACACAGCGGGAAGCGAGACGCTCTCGTCGTGAGGATCCCGTTCTGGACAGACAGCTCGTCGGGAGGCAGACCTTCGGAGTTCCAACTGAAATAGTTAGGCATTGAAATAAAAGTTAGATAGTAAAATCTACTTTAAAAAAACTTAAATTCATTTATTGACAGACAACGCCCAGCCTAAACCACTGAGTCTAGAAGCATGTGCACAAGAGTTCCTTTTATAAAGAAAGTGAGCATTAAGGAAGGGTTTTGAAAAGTCATCCCCTAAAGGGGTTGGACATGAAAGTTTATAATGGAAGTTCGTCATTTTGGCCAGTGAGAAATCCCATTGTGCGGTATGTATGATATTAATAACAATAAAAATCATCTGGATCGATTCCGACAAGTCAGTTTTGGATCTATTACGTTACAAAAAATTCTATGCCAATTGTAATAATTAAAAAAAATATTTTGTCGAATAGATATAAAAAAATTCACGGTACAGACGGAAATTAGGCATGTACAGTCGCCATAGCACATCAAGCTACTACAATCTGTCAAATTTCTTTAATAGATTTTCAACTTTACCGCTAAATCATAAGGTTCAAAGTTGATTGGGAAAATTTGGCAGTTTCGGGTAGCTTGATGTGCTGGCGTCTGTTCTAGCATAATCAAAACATCATTAAGAGATAAGCCTATTCCATTGTATCCAGCCCGGTAGACTAAAAATACATAAATTTATCCTAAATTTATCCCGAGTTATGGCAAAACGGGATTCTAAATTCCTTTTTTATGTTTCTATATTGATAAATGTAATACGTTTTGTGCCGTTTTCATTAACAATAAATCAATAAAACTCACCCGCTAATTTCCACCTCATTGGTCAAATTCTTCTCAATAGTAAATGGCTGGGTCAGTGGTATGCCTCTCTCCAATACATCGCCCAACCAGTCTTCATATATCATGGTCTGTCTGAACGAAAACGAAAATGGTCCCGCGTAGCTGAGGAACGAAGCTGATAGTAAACAGTTGCCGATCAAGCGGGATTGTTCCACGTAAAGCGCAGCCAGGTCTAGTGTCCAGCGCTTTTGTTCGCTTGATAAGCCTGACATCAGTTTGTCGGCGGCGACCAATCTTGAAAGGAAGAAAGATTAAGAAAGGAGTAACACAAAAAGGTAAAAATGAAAAAAAAAAAAAAGGATGAGGTAACAAAATTAGAATGATTGAGATGCATGCACGTGTGATTGGGTCGTCTAAAAGCTTTAATGTTGCCATTTTAAAGGATTTTGGTAACATTAAAATTAATTTCTCAACATGCAACACTACAACTAAGCGTGCCTTACTGGTGAATTCTGGTGTTGGTTAACGCGGCGATAGCATTGCGTTTGCGCAGAACACAACTTTCGAAGCTCAAAGTTCGTTAGACCTAAGATTGGCGATGGTGCTATTCGTAAAACATTTAAATTACTTAGGGCCGATTTTCCTATGATCTTGATCTTGATCTTTAATCTAAAGAATAACTAGGGCGGTTTGACAATTTATACAATAAAAAAAAAAATGCCGTCATCATTATCGTAAGATATTGAAATCAGTCCTTCAACATATAAATAGCAAAAAAAGAGGAGTACCTTCGCATCATAATATCAGTCTCCTCCTGCAACTCCTGCCTCCTCAACATGGCAGTTTCATATTTATTATTGAGCCCGTCAAGCGTTTTCTGCAACCGATCGATCTCGCGGTTCAATGACGCCAAGTAGTTGCACGCTTCGGAGTACTCCTTCTCGAGAGCTTCCACTTTGTCCTGCTTGGGTTTCACCTCTTTATATACAGCGCAGTAGCCCAGTACGGCGATAACGAATTTCAGAAGACCGTAGCTGTGGAAGGAGAATATAATAATATTTAGTTTCTTGCAGCTACTTCATTCGCGTGCTTATTGGAAAACAAATTGGATTTCATGGTTTTTTTTTTGCGCCTAACAATAATAATAATTTTTTTATTTAAAGTAAGCCTGAGTTACTCCATATAACATTAAAAGGCCAATTCTCGTAATAAAACGTTCAAAATCTATTCGCAATCTCATCTCGGCGACAAACAAATGTCAAAAACTTGACAAAATGTATTGAAATAAGAGGTATTTTTGACAGATTGAAACTAAGATCAGACTGTGAACGTTACCTGCTAGTGAATGTCTCGTCAAAATCTGTCTAACTTTGGTCCAAGCTTAAACCTTCGAGACAGTTTTTGTATTTCAAACCTTATTCTGAATGTGGTAAAGTTGATAACTTAGGCCCGCTTAGACCACAAATGACTAAATACGTTTACGTTACTAAACGTAAACGTACAGAACGATGTTTTAAATAAATGTTTAGCACTAGCTAAACATTTATTTAAAACATCGTTCTGTTTCTATAAATCCGTTGAAAAAAAAAGTTAAAGGAAAAAAGTTGGTAAAGACGGCTATATTGATCTGCTGCATGGTGTCCAACTTCTTGCTCCAACATTCATGTGCTGTGCAAATAAAACTAGACCTTAGAGTGCTAACATTTTACGCTCTAATTCGCTTACCCAGCTTTACTGATCTGTTGCATAGTATCCAGTTTCTTGCACTTCTTCATATGCGCCTTGACGTCTTTAACTTGCTTCTGTGTGATGAGGTCGCAGTTCATCTCCTGCAGGTTCCGCAGGAAGTTGGGGTCGGCCATCATGCCCTTAGCACCCTTCCAGTTGATTTCTTTGACGCCTCGGATTATGGCCACGCACTCGCATACCGTCTGGTGGATAGAAATGGGGGATTGGTAAATGATATGATATTTATTTATTTTTAATAAGTAAACCAACATAACAGCCACTTACGTAAGTAAGTGCTAAATAACTTTAATTTCGGAAGTCGGTGTCATTGGTTCTGCATTTTCGTTTATTGACACCGACTTCCGAAATTAAAGGGAAGTATACCTTTTCCAACAAAAAAAGAATTTATCAAATCGGTTGGCAAGCCACGAAGTTATGCGCGAAAAAACATTAAAAAAAAATCCAAACATCCCAATTGAGAACCTCCTCCATTTCTAGAAGTCGGTTAAAAAAGGATTCACACGAGGCAAAACGCCGAAAAAACACGTTTCTTGTATGGAGACTCGCAAAAATTTTTATTTATTTTATTTTCATTATTTGTTGTCCTGATTGACATGGGAATCGAACCCAGAACCTCATGCTCAGAAGTACCGCTTGCGACCACGAGATCAATAAGGCAGGCACCTCAGCCTTAATACTCGAACATAAAGTTGAATTATGTTAGCGATATGTAATGTTTAAGACTGTCTGTCATCTGAGAAAATGTACAAACAAATTCGCTTGATGCTTGAGGTAAAGTAATTTTTAAATAAGTACAAAAATCAAACATATTATATCTTCTAAAATAAAACTTAAAATCTTTCGAGCTGAAAGAAAAAATATGAAATGAAAGATATAGACACCCATCGGCCAACACGTCTGCGGAATTTCGCTAGCTAATTTAATTTGACCCTGTATTCTTGATCAAGGCTTCTACCTTATCTTTTGAAACAATCAGTGGGCGACTAACCTGCACAGCCTCAGGCGGCGTCGCAAAGGATCTAATCTCAGTGATATCATTCTTTTCAAGGTCTGCAAGAGCGAGCCTCGCAGCCTCCAGGGCCGGGAGAGCCGCTGACAGGGCCTCCTCAGCTTCAGCCTTCTCTTCAGAGATGATAGCACTCTGTTCTGTGATCTCCGCTGATTTTACCGAAGCAACTGTTTGCTTCGCTACTGCTGCTGTTGTGGCTGTTGGGAAAGGTAGTTCATATTTCAAAAACAACTTTTGCTTGCGGTTTCGCCTGCGTGGATACATCTACCTAGCCTTTTCCCAACTATGTTAGGGTCGGCTTCCAGTACAACCGGATGCAGCTGAGTACCAGTATTTTACACAAAGCGAATATCTATCTGACCTCACACCACCATTATTATTATTAAGATATGAGACGGTTGTATCTCTTTTGTTTTTTTTTAATACAAATAATTTAACTGCTCTATTTTAAGATTGTTCACCTAGTAGTTGTTAATAAGAAAATGCTGTATTTAGCTTTGTTTGTTACATTTCGTTTTTTTTATTTTCTGTTGCTTCCTGTAATTTCTGTAGTGAATACGAACGTTGGTAAATCTAAATAAATAAAAATAAACTCACCTTTAGTGATCTCCGTGAGCAGAATCTCGCACTCTTTGGTTTGTTCTGCGACGATGACTTTCTGCACCGCTAGCTTCGCGTTCAGGTCTTCGAGCTGAACGTTCGCTTCTTCAATCTTAGCCAGCCCGCCTATTAGACGCTCGCACTGAGACAATAATAATATTATGTTGATGATTGTTCAGAAATTCATCGTTTCTATGTAAACCTATATGGGCACTTATGAAACATCAGAAGCTGGTGCACGGTACCAATTGGTCGATTGCTATGGAGAAGAGCCGACAAGGAACTCCACGATTACTCTTCTAAAAATAATTGACTTTTAAGTACTTATAGTGCAAAAATAATAGTTTAAAAATAATAATTGGCTTTTACGTGGGCGGGATATCGGGATAAAACATATCCTATGTCCTAATTCAGATCATGGTCTACTCATGTGCTTTTCATCCAAATCCGGTCAGCCGTTTTAGCGTGAAAGTGTAGCAATCAAAAACAACAAAATATCGAATCTTTTCTCTTTAAATATTAGTTTAGAAATAAATGATACATACCTGAGCCACAATAAAAGCGTCCTTTTCTTTGAGCAGCGACAGGTAGTTGGTGAGGAAGTCCATGTAATGCTTGGGCGTGACGTAGTTGTTTCTGCGCAAGCGCAGAAGGAACTCCAGCGAGTAATATGCGATGGACATGTGCACGTGAACCACGTGCTCCACTATGATCGGTCGGAACTCTTCGGGGATCTTCGCCACCTGAGAATTAAAAGCGATTAAGTATAAATTATGATCTCTTTTTTGTACATTATAATTTTGCGCATATTAAGGCTTATAGCAGGTCAGGTTTTGTTAATTAAAAAGCCAGTTTAACTGTGTTGGCTCTTTTTTTATATAATAATCAGCCTGTATTACCCCACTGCAGGGCAAAGGCCTCTCTATTCTTTTTCCACTCATCTCGATCCGGAGCCAATATGGACCAATACTTCATATCGTCGCTCGCATGACTAACAGTCCTATCTAATTCTTTAGCTGATTTGAGTTAGGACAACTAGATCCTTCTATTCGTGATTCTTTAAATTTTGTTGCCTTTCAAAATGGTTATATTTTTATCTCAAAATAACATAGAGATACGACGTTTACTGAAAAATTAAAAAAATCACGTATAGAAAAATGTAGTTGTGCAAACTCAAACCAGCTAAAAATAAAAAAAATTAGATAGGACTGCTAGTCATGCGAGCGACGATATAAGCGTCAAGTTCGTCCCGCCATCCGCGATGCAGTTGGACGTTGGACGAACTCGTGCTTTGTGATCTTAGCCCACAATGCATCCGTTGACAAATTCAAAACAGCGAAATACTTGACGTTTATTTACGATGTTGCCAACTTTCAGAATGCAATAAATACGTACGTCAGCAAGGAAGACATTGGCCACCGCCAATAGCGCCTGCTTCGGCCACGGGAACTGCCAATCTATTGTGGTATTGTTCACTAGCCCGGGGAAACTCCGACATCTGATGGAATAGAACAGGAGGCCTACCATGATCTATTTAAAAACGATTCAAAAGCAAGACATTTCAGTTTAGGTTCTTAAACTGCATCGTTCACAGTCGTACCATGACGTCCAATACGCTCAGCGGCATTTGGATCGTTGAAAGTGAATGAGCGTTAAGAGCTCGTGGTAGGTATCCAGATGGCACGGCCTAAATTTAATCGTTAAACTGACGTCATGGTACGAATTAGCAAAACAGTTCAGTTTAAGTCCTAAAGTGGATCGCGTTAAGAGCTCGTGGTAGGTATGCAGTACCTAATATGAGTACAATTTATTTATTAATTTGGATCTCCAACAAAGGCTACACAATTTTATACAAGCTAACAAGAACATGGAGAGTTACCAGTGTGCGCTTCCAATTACCTACAGGAGACCACAATATCATTCTCTTATAATCTAGGTAGTTACAGTAAGTTTGACAAAGCGAAAATATTAAAATAAATCATAACACAATTCTAAAATCATAGAAAAACTGCTAGGACCAGCAGTTGGAAAGTTATAAGCTGATTATGATATTATGTTTTTTAATGCTAAGTATTACCTGTTCCTCAATATATCACCGCTGGGAGACATGGACAGCACCACATGCAGATTTTCACAACATCTGTTGCAGAAGAAGTTCCATACCGCGTCCCTGAAATCAGAAGAATTGAAGACGATACTTTTAGTATTTATTTCTGTACAAGTGATTTGTAATCCATAGAAATAAATGAATTCAAACCATACTGTCAGAATATCTGAAATATTTTTTGTGAGAAGGATGCTGTATACGATAAAGAATGACTATGTGTCATCATCTTAGTCAAAAATTAGTGTCGTATGGAGAATAAACTCAGCAGTAACTCTATTAATTATATGTCAAAACGATGTACCTGGAATAAAATAACTATACTTACTAAAATAGATACAGATAGATTTTACATGGTATTAGAAAGTAAATTATGTTGATAGATAGTGGTGCTCAAGTATTTATCATTATTGTAACTTTAGAAGATTTTTCCTACCATTACTCCTAATTATTATTTGTTTTCTAAAAAACCGTTCAAACCGATATCGCATACTAACTTGGCAACCCCATATCCAGCCTCGTTGCTGGCATTGCGCACAGAATTGATGATGGCGTCCTTCTCGTCATCGCCGAACAACGCGGGGATCATGCCGATCATCAGGATGTTGTTTATGAACTCCAGGAAACCTTCCTCGATGATCTAAGGGGATAGATGCTGGCTTAAACTTTACTTTTCTATTAATAAAAGGTGTAAAAAGACCCATATCACAAAGCATTCTTTCTGTACATAGAATCAAATTAAATTGTACAAAAATAATTATTGAGAATTTCCCAGTTTTTGTACAATTTATCTTTCAAGTCGTCAACGACCTATTTTTACCCGACTTAAGTTCGTTTTTTAATCCCAGAAACTAATCTGACAGGTGTAATGTCAAACTTCTATACAAAAAAAACGCAAACACAAAAGACTTAGAGCGTTTACGACGTACATACACACGACCGACACGCGTCAAAGGCAGAGGCATCTGTAGCCGTCGACGTGTGTCAACGGCTACTGCAGTTGCCTCTACCGTTGACGCGTGTCGCTCGTTTGGAATGCACACTTATTTGAAGATTTTTTCATGCAAATGGTAAAATATTAGATACCTATTAAATTTTGTGGCCCCAAAGGAATTGTACAGAGATATTTTTTTTTACCAACTTTATTTGTAAATAACTGTACTAACAATAAATAATATTCTAGTCTAATTACGAGGTCGCATATACAATGTACAAACATTACCTGTGCAGCGGTGAACAAGAACACAGTCTTCTTATTATCGACACCCAGCAAGTTGTACAGCCTTTTCATGTCGTCTTTGAGAGAGTTCTCGTTGTAGTTACGCATTATCACGATCTCGAATACGTCACAACCTGTATGATAGCACAGTATATTCCGAGTTGAAATAATATATTTGAATATTTATACATGGTGGCGATTTAGTCACCTGCATTCGTCAAGGGGGTGATTCTACTCGTCATTTTAATCAACTTTCGCTGAGAAACTCTTATTTGAATCGTGAAAAAAAAAAACGTGTGGGGTCGGAGGACCCCCGGCAGGAACGAAGGTCAAAATGAAACTCCAAGATAGCGGCGGCGAAAATTAGAACATATCGAATAATTTGAAAATATTCGCAGCCGCCATCTTGGATTTTTGTGTTGACCTCACTATCGGCTTCAGTACCCTCGAAGACCATGAAAACGATAGCCATGACGAAAAATTTGAAAATTTTCGCAGCCACCATCTTGGATTTTTATTTAGACCTCACTATTTTATTTTCCCTCGAAAACCATGATAACGGTCTTTCTCTCTCTGACTCTTTTTATTATATCTAATAAAAAGTCGCATGGTGGGGACATAACGCTTTTTCGTTACGTGATAATTTCTCCCAGTTTACTCCTGCCGCAAGCTCCGTTAAAGAACTTCGTTCCAAAAACAGACTCCTATGCAACTGTAGACAAGACTTTTTCGAAGCATGTATGAAAAGTTTTTTTTTTATAGTTCGGGTGTGGGTTTCATAATGTAAGCTGTTTAGAATGACATAGAATCATCCCCTTGACAGATGCAGGTGACTAAATCGCAAGTAACAAGAGTGTAATGTGACAAAGTCCAAGTGATCAACGTTTTCGTAAGGTGGTCATACCTGCTGCAAAGGCCGCGAGCTTGCAGATAGACTTCTTGCCGGAGCCGCCCACGCCAATGATGAGCGCGTTCCCACGGTCCATGCGCAGGATGCGCTGCATGCGCGTCATGTGCTCCAGGCAGTCCTCGAACAGGACTACTGACATCTTGCCCACGCGGTCGTTGTACTCGTCTAGGATCTGAGAGGTTTATAAAAATATAATTTAATATGTGTTTCAAATGAAATGAAGGAAATAGTAATAATAATTCTTCTGAATTGGCTTGGACCTGTTAATATAGCTGAAACTAGCCAAAGAGCTAAAAACATGACCACCAAAATAATAATAATATTATTCAAAAGATGCAGAAATAATGTGGATTTCACTGACTCCTGCGCTATTTAAAACTGTGTCGCAGGAGCCAGTAAAAACTGAAAACCGAGAGGACATTAAACTCAACATTATGAACCACTTTCACTGTGAGACCCATCCTGAAATTGTGAAAAAAAAAACTGCTGTTAATTTTGTCGAGTTTTATGAATATAAATGTATGGAACAGCTGATTTTTTTGCTCGATTTTTCGGGTAGGCACGGGTGTCTCAATGTAGGTAAATTAGGTACCAATTAATAAAACACAATAATTGTCTTTATAGACATTTTACTTTTTGTGAAAATCCACTTTCCCACTTATTTATAAACGTTGCTTAAAGTTAAGTTATGAATGACTAATGACTTCATTTTTGAGTCCTTTGTTACTTGTAATTAAATATAAATAATGTCTGCTTAACTATTAAATTTTTGACGTTTAAACGTCTCATAACTTTATGCAACGCTTATAAATAAGGGTTTAGTGTATAATAAGTACAATTTAATAGTACCTCTTGGAACAGGAAGTAGATAGCTTCATAGTCGAGTAGATCCTCGTAGTATCTTATCTCCTCCTCGTCCAGTGCATTGCGGTAATCACCAAACAATAGCGGGTCACGGAACACGTAATCCTCCATCTGTATTCAATTAATTGTTATTTATGGGTAAAACCGTATTAATTTATTGACAAAGTAAATATGGCAAAATGGGGGATTATAGACCCGTCCGACATAAAATGTGAGTAAGGTTTGGTTTGGACCAGAGCATGACCCACTTGTTAAAAAAATCGTTCGCCTACGAGCACGTAGTGCATCGACATGCTCTAAATAAATTTTTATAACACGTTGAATTCGATATTTTAATTTGTCGCACCTATATTGTTTTGAGTGTGAATGTGGATGGCTAAACGTGTAGATCAAGGAAACGACGGATAGACTGTGTGAAAGAATATGACTACCGAGATGACGACTAATAGACAAGTATTGAATGTCTGTATATAATGTTGAGTCGAAAGTTTCTATCGTCCAAGGAGCAGACAAATAAAGCCCTTAAAGTGACGAACATACATATTTTGACTACGACTGCACAAGTACTTACCGTGAGCTCGTGTTCGGGTTCTATTTCCTCCTCTTCTTCAACTTCCTCAGTAACAGCATCAGGTACCGCTTCCGAGGGCGCCTTCTCTACTATCATGCCGAACTCTGTGGGACAAGTCGATGTAATTAACTACGTAGCCTTTTCAAAATTATGTTGAGGTCGGCTTACAGTTTAACCAGATGCAGCTCAATACCAGTATTTTATGTGGAGCGACATACCCCGTGGTAAGACTGGTTGCAGGCTTTTGAGCTTTTGACTACCGTGAACGATGTTGTCATGTAATGCAATGTTTCAGCAACATGTTTTAGTTTCATAATAAAAGAGGTCTAAGAAAAAAAAAACGGGAAAATGCGAGTCGAATCGCGCTTATAAGGTTTTGTGCACATTGAACGTCGTGTAATCGTGTTTGACTTCGAATCGTGTTTGAATCTTGTGTAATAGATTTTATTTATTCAATTTATTGCAAAATGGGCCAGCTCTTGATCTCTCCTGGTGGAAAGCGATGGATGAGGTTTATGATGAAACGAGCAAGCCCAGAAGATGCCTATTCACTCTTGCTTTAAAGGCTGACGGGTTATACATGGAAGGAAACACAAACGCTGGCAGTGAGTTCCGCACTTTGCTCGTGCGCATAATAAATGTGGAGGAGAAGCGCTGAGTACGACTAGTTGGTATATCGATCAAGTGCGGATGAAGTACGTCTGGTAGTGAAAAAGACATGGTGGTATCAGGTCGTGACACTCCTGCGCACACTCTATAACACACAAACCACGTAGCGCTAGTAATAGCGTTATAGTGTCCGGTCGGCTCCCGTTTGCCTATATGTAACCTTTTTGCTCAAGATTTGGAAACTGCTAGGTTTCCGGTATAGACATACTCTTGCAGGTAGTTTCAGTCCCATTTTCTTACTAGAAACTTAAAATTTGTGTAAGAACAGTACAGTTCTTGCCATTAAGGCGAAAATTTCAGGGTAGACCGCAAAAATAATCTTTTTTTGCAATCGACAGGTCAATATCAGGTTGTAAGTAGATCAAAATATGGTTCGCGACCGTAACAAATATGTATCTACAGAATTATCCATAAATCATCAATAATCTCTAACTTCAAATTACCCCATAGAATAACTATTTCATGAAACCAAGACATTTGAGGCCAATTCTAACGTATTGCATGGTTCTAATGATTTTAATTCTGTTAATACGTGTTTGATGCGGTCGCCAATCATATTTTGATCAACATACCTGACACTGACTTCTAAATACCAAAAAACGTAAGAAAATTTGAATTTCGCTGAATACCATTTTCAATTATTAAAGGGGGGGATGCCCCTTAAATAAACCAATTGAAAATGGCGGTGGTGATTTATGCCCTCTCTCCAACATTCTACTGTGTGAGTAAAATGGCATGGGGTGCAGGTTATACCGTCTTCTTCTTCTTCAACTTTGGCTTCTTCCTCGGGCACCACGATCTCCTCAAGAACGACAGGTTCCTCTTCAGGGAAGTATATCATCACTTGCTCGTGAATATGGTTGCGCATCAGGTCGTTATCCTGTTAACGAAAAACAGAAGCCGTACTAAGTATTAACGTCATCACGATTCAGTTGCAAAAAAGGGAAGTACTTCGGGGGAGTGAGACACATGCCGGCCGCTACACGGGAGAGAGAGAGCTCTGACTTCACTTACTTGTACACTAATCAGTCTGTCGCATATGACTCTCGTGAACTCGTTGCGCCAACAGCGCACGACGCAGCGCTTCTCACTGAAGTAGTTCGGGTGAGTGAGACACATGCCGGCCGCTATACGGGAGAGGTCGCGAAGGTTGAAAATGTAGTGGAACTTCGCTGGCGTTGGTGGTAGGTCTATTATTATTATCTGTGAATGATCAATAAAATAGCTTAAAAATGGTTTCCACGATGATCTCTGGAGTAGTAGTTTTGTCTTTTTTTATTTGTAATGTGCGTTTTGTTTGTGCAGAATAAAAAAAAAATATTTCTTTTCTTTTAATGTCAAAACGCATAATTTTCTGCACAAACTGACATCATTATTATCTGCCTATGGCTTTTCCAAATATTTTAGGGTCAGCTTCCAGTCCTAACTGGATGCAATAGAATACCATTATTACATGGGGCGACTGCCTATCTTACCTCCGCAACCCAGTGACTGTGTAACTGCATCAAAAGACCAGACAACTAAAAACAACTTTCTTTAAAACAACTTAATCCGCTCAGAACGGAATTAGTATTTAAGAATTTAATTTTATAAATTAACAAAATTGACAAATAAGAAACAACCACGTCACACTAATAATATAAAGGCGAAAGTTTGTGAGTGTGTGTGTGTGGTTATTGTATGGAGGTAGCTGACAACCTGGATTAACATAATAGGCTACTTTTTATTCCGATATTCCCACCGGATCGACAATTATGCGGGTAAAACCGCGAGGCGCAGCTAGTGTAAAGATAAAATGCAATCGATTGAAAATTACAACTTTTTACTTATCTATCTTTCATTCATTATCTCACAGAACCTTAAACATTCACGACATACATCTATCCATCTCCCGGAAAACAAAAGTCACATTTCGGTGTTGATAACAGAGAAGCATTAAGCATTTTCAGAAGATTAGACTTGTAACTACTGAGGGCTTATTATCACCAAACTTTTATACCTAGAATAAGTCATATCCTGAGTTTTTTTTGTAATGTTTGGCAGTTTTTCAATACTAGAACTGTCACAAGTGGATTTTATTCCACGGATAAAAGATATTTAACTGGTAAAACCAGCCCTGAAGCGATGTTCAGAACCCTCAGAACAATTAGGTCTTAAACGAGTTAATCATCTTAATTACATCAGCCCTTGAACCTCTATTCAGCAGCATGGGTTAGTAAAGTGAAAACAGGTTCAAGTAATGAGATTGTCGACGCACGTGACATTGTACTCAATTTTTAATCATGGTCAAACGGCCACGATCTGTATTACATAGCATTTTATAGATGCAATACGTATCGGGGGCGTAGCTCAGATGGTAGAGCGCTCGCTTAGCATGCGAGAGGTACCGGGATCGATACCCGGCGCCTCCAAAATTATTCTTTTTTTTTTAAACCACTAGCACACACAAATGCTTGGCACTGTATGCTCAGAATTGGCTAGGTAATTTCAAGTTTTATGAATATCACTAAGTTCACCAATTCTGCTAAGGGGGTCGTCGAGTGACAATGCATACGTACTTCCAACTCACGAAAAGCAGTTAGCCTCGCTAACAATCTAGACACCGACCTTAACACCATAGAAGAATACCTAATATTATGGAGTAACAACGATGCAGCCGACGAACTTGCCAGAAAGGGGTCGAACATGGCACCAGTGAAACTTGAATCCATCGCGCCACTCCCTTCGAGTACTTACGCAGTCTGGTAAAGGAACGCACCAGAGACCAACATCTCAAACTATAGTTGGACCAAGGTGAGTGAAAGCAGGCTAAGGAAGCAGAGAACAATTTGATGGCCGTCTCACAAAACAGGTGCTCCGAGTAACTAAACAACAGCTGCGTACAGTTTACTAATAAAAACCTCTTTGTCATAGGAGTCACAAGCAGTCCGCTGCGCAGGCTCTGGAGGACGACGAGACAGCAGCTCATGTGCTTCTAAGCCGGCCAGTGGTCGCCACGTGCCGGGCAAAGTACTTCAGTAACCCAGGTACCCTCCGTGAGATAGTCAGTGACATCAAGGCGTTGCTGGCCTTCCTTGAGGAGCTGGGGTGGATCGAATAATTGATTTTCGCACCCGTACGCAAAATACGCGCTTTGACATGGCGTTGCCGACACCAGCCCGTATTATCTATTATAGAGTTACCCTACCTTGTATAGATCCAGGGTCATTTGCACAATCTTATCGACGATTTGCTGTATCTCTTCGGGGAAGATCTCGAAGTGTCCCTTCAGGATCGACACGTAGATGTGGCGTAGCGTGGCCTCCGATGGGAACTCCAGGTTGTACACTGAGAACATGGAGATGAAGCGGGGGTCCACCTTGTGAGGAAAAGAGATGGGAGATATATTATACGACACAACGTATCATCACGCTAATATTGAATGTACCGAATATTCATGACACGCTTTTTCCATCAACAAATAAAGAACATTAATTTTGACTTCCATCGGTTAATTAAAAGATAATTAATTTTGTAATTTTGAATATGAATTCAGATAAAACAAAATGATGAACTTTTGTTGTATCTTTATATCTCAGTAACATAAGTATTCTTAGGTCTATTCAAATTTTTGTTTCCAATTGATGTTATTTCAAGTGAAACAAATACAAACTTTATTTTAATGGTAATTAAGATGATTTCAGATTGACTAGCATTATTGAAAAAGTTATAAAAATGTTTGAAGTTGTAGCGTAAACTGAACTTTGTTGTGTAAGAATTATATTTATTTTTCCATAAACTCATATTTGTTTAAATTTTTGGCAACTAAATCGCGAACGCACATTAGGTAGGCTCCTTGTCATCCCTTGACGGCTCCTTGTCATTCAGCCAATTAATTGATGTCTTAGTCAAAGACAGCCGGGACGAACGGCTTCACGTGCTTTCCGAGGTACGGAGGGAGGTGTCTTGGTATGTAAAGATGGTCACCCATCTACGGCGTAGCGTAGCTTAACCTGATCGATCGACCCGTGCGGTTGTTTTCCTTAGCCACTTCGAAGTTCGAAAAGTGCCTAGTTTGAATAAATTACCTTTTTAATTTTGATTTTGATTTTGCCACTAACCGCCTCATATGTATCTATCTATTAAGCCAGTAATGTTCCACTACTGGGCGAAAAGGAAAATGGAGGCCCTTCCCCACTCTCATATCACACTAATATTATAAAGGCGAAAGTTTGTGTGTGTGTGTGTGTGTGTGTGTGTGTGTGTGTGTGTGTGTGTGCGTGTGTGCGTGTGGTGTGTGCGTGTGTGTGTTTATATGCTTGTTACTTCTTCACGCTCAAACGGCTGGACCAATTTTGTGTGGAGGTAGCTGACACCCTGGATTAACATATAGGCTACTTTTTCTCTCGATATTCCCACGGGATCGCCACTTATGCGGGTGAAACCGCATGGCACAGCTAGTAAACCAATAAAATTAAATTTCAACTCACATCATTTCTCCCACCACCGGCCTTGCCCATAGAAGCTAAGAAGCCAACATCCTTGATGTTCTTCCAGTTCAGGTCTTTGCCGCGGTCATAGAATCCCTTCCTCTCAAACAGCAGCTTCAGCAGGGCTATGGGTTGTTGGGTGCCGTATTTGTCCACCTGTAAAGATGACATGATAGTAACTGCTTTATTGTCTATGGTATAGGTATGATTTTTCTTTGAGACGAACCATGATGATTATAGCTAGCGGAGAGGCAGCCCTGGTGGCTATAAGTTGTTACTGCTGATATTACAAAACCATTTTGCTTATACAGCGCTTATGAAGGTTATTTCGTCATTAAGTGAAAGTGCCTTTACTGCACTCGGCTATAACATTACCTATTATAGATACAATACACATCGGGGGCGTAGCTCAGATGGTAGAGCGCTCGCTTAGCATGCGAGAGGTACCGGGATCGATGCCCGGCGCCTCCAAATTATTATTTTTTGAAGATTTTTACCATTATTACTAAAATATACTGCCCGTGCTAAACTCAAAAGCGGTATCTCAAAAAAAAAAAATCGTAAAGTTGATTTTTGTGGCATCGGATAGCTTAAAGAAATACGCATCCAATGAGCTAAGCCAAATAGCAGTATCTTAAATAAAAAATCCTTAGAAAAGTGTACCCTATCTCAGCTTTACCTCAAATCACTAGAGAATAAAAGCAAAACTTCAATTTTCTCGAAACTAGCTTTTCCTGAGATACCGCTTTTGCGTTTAGCACGGCAGTACACATGGTAGAAAAATACATGTTTTCTTTTTTTCTAAATAATTTTGCTTTCCATTCATAGCGATTCATGAAATTTAATACGTAAGTCCGCCTCTGTACATTTATGTGCTTAAAGTATTAAATAAATACGTCGGGCGCACCCTGCTTAGTCAGACTCGATAGACACGAGCATACATTCTTGCCCACTGGTGGGCCGAAGATATTTTTATATCCCTATATAGACGGCACGGTTTCTTTATGGCACGGTGTATAAGCCGCGCCGTAGAAAAAGGTTCAACAAACTTTCATAGTGATCCGTACAACACTGACGAGTGACGATCGTGCCTACACATGGCGAATAAACAGTAGTTTGCCACGGCAAGAAAAACGTATGTGTACAAAGAGCCTAAGTTTTTCTTTCTTTGTTCAACAACAGACTCCCACAGTACGAGCGTAAAGATAAACATCGAATTTTAGAAAGATACTGAGAGGCGACGTTGTACAAAGTGAAACAAAACTTAAAGTATCTTATTTACGGGTTCTATACATTGTATGAAGGTACAGTCAGCCCTAAAAAGATGTATACAGACAAGGAACCATTTTATTGTCTACAACCATTGTTCCATACCATTGTCTCCATTGATTACCTTGTTTTGATCATAGGGACGAAATGTTTAGTTTGTTTTGGTACCGTAGTATAATTATTTTTTTCATGGAATAAATATTATTGCCAATAAAATGGTTCCTTGTCCGTGTATCTTTTTGGGGCTGACTGAACTTACTAAACTAATAACATAGGCACTTACAATAGGCATGTTCATATCATCGATGAACACCAACATCTTCTTGCCGACCGGGGGACCGAAGGTATCTTTAGTTCTCTTCTCAACAACGGATTCCAAGTTGCGTTGGACGTCCATCGACGATGTTCGCGAGGAAAAGTTCATTTGTTGGATTATCTGTGAATAATGGACAATGTTTTAATAAGAGGTTTAAAATAATAGAATAAGGATAATTTATTGGACCATTGTTCCAAATAAATAAAAAAAATAATTATATTGTATGCTTAGGTACATAGGCCAGCACATCAAGTTACCCCAATCTGTCAAATTTCTTTGATAGATTTTCAACTTTACCACAAACAAATAAGGTTCTGAATATTCAATTGGGAAAATTTGACAGATTGGGGTAGGTTGATGTGCTGGCCTCTGTACTATAACTAGAATACGTATCTGTTATTATTCTATTTTATTTATCACCATGAACATTGTTATTACATTAAACATATCATAAATGTAATAGAAAAGTAAATAATATTTATTATCGTAATTAAAGCTTAATCTTAAACTGAACTTTCATTCTGAATACTCAATCAACTCTGCTTATCCATTTCTCCAATTTTTTTTACTAGCGTGAATTATAAAATTTTATAAAACACAAAAAGAGTAATTTGGAGGCGCCGGGTATCGATCCCGGTACCTCTCGCATGCTAAGCGAGCGCTCTACCATCTGAGCTACGCCCCCGTTGCATACACAATTTCAAATAGCCGTTCATGTTCAAGAGCAACAGCTTCGTTCTTATTATAGGACCAGTTTCATTTCGTAATCAATTACTTCCGTGAAAGTGGGACGGCTTAAAAATAGCTGAGCGAGCTTTCGTTATTATATCAATAAGTAGACAAATAAATAGGAGCTGGATTTATTTCAATAAATTTCAAAGCAGCTGTTTGTTTTGGCTATTTTGTCAGGTCCTATTTCACAGTGTCCAGAAAAAAGTGTAACATAATTAATACAATTTTAAGCCACAGCGCCATTGTTGTCTGCCAGATATATAATAATATCTCTAGCAAAGGATGCCTGGAAGGATTTCAGGGAGGCCTTTGCTCAGCAGTGGGACAGGGTAGGCTAAGTTAAAAAAAAGAAAGCTGCCAGATAAGTTAACCGGGACTTATCAGAAAGTGACCTTGTAATTTTGCAGTCCTTACGCAACATAAATACTAGATTAGTTTTCTGTAAACTGCATGCATAATATGCATATTAAGCGCTAATATCGTAATTCATACAGATGGCGAAAAATAAAATTGTTTGTACGGGTTAATTCGCAACTAAAATGGCTAAAAATATTAATTTATTTCTTTCCATATTTCATAATAGACTTCCTATTCTTCTAAAGGTAGTTTACGTTAAAAAAAAACAAAAAGCCAACGTCACGCGGTGTTCCCAGGCGGTCACCCATCCAAGTACTGACCGCGCCCGATGTTGCTTAACTTCGGTGATCGGACGAGAACCGGTGTATTCAACGTAGTATGGACGTTGGCGAAATCTAGGTTGAAATTGTTGATCATTATCTTATACATTCTGGTTCGCTTAGTTGTAGCAAATACGACTGCTGAGGTCTTGGTTCTATAACTGCATTTGGCAGAATTATTAGGATTTCTATTAGGAAATTCTGTACATGGTGGATTTTTGAGACGGGCGGTAAGGGCAGGTAGGTACCTTAACCGTTGTAGCTACAAGAAAACGGTCTTAGGAGACTGTCCTTAACAGACATGTTGATCTGGATCCAAAGACATTGAAAATAAAAAGTCTGCAAGAAAATGGGTAGTTTTCACAAAAACTGTTTTTGATGGCATTCGATCCTGTTTCTTAGGTGGACCAAAAATCACTATCGGACCAACTTAGGTTTGAGAACTAGAAAAATCAGAAATCGTAACAAACTTTTCCCATACATTTCGTGGCAAAAAAAAACTACAACTTTACTTTTCTACGATGGACAGATTAGGTGATAAGCTTTGTTTACTTACGACTCGAGATAGCATTATTTCTGTTTAGTCTGCATTTATTGGTAAGAAAGAAAAGAAAATAAGTTTATTGCGCTATAAATGACGCAAAGAAAGAACAAAAACACAAAAAATAACAAGTTGGGGGAAATTATGCTCATATACTTAATTACTAGCGGCCCGCCCCAGTTTCGCAAGAGTGCAATTTTTTTTGTCGTATTTCCAAATTTTCTTTCACAAAGACCTTGTACTGACAATACCGAAGACAACAAAAAAAAAAAAACCAATCTGGTGCAGTTTCGGCAGTTATAAGCGTACAGACATTTCGGCGACTTTGTTTTATACTATGTAAGGATATGGTAAGGGTTTCTTACACGTAAGTAATAATCTAATCAGCGGGTACGTACAAATTTTTCTGGTGGTAATCCTCGTAGATAGTTCGTGATTATAGCAGTTTTTGATGTCCCCGTTTCACCGACAAGTAGCACGGGCCGTTCTACCTGTTGACAATTAAGATAATTATGTAAATAAGACATTACAGAGTTTAGGGACCTTAAGATTGCCGGCATGAACTCAAAAACAAGTGATAGATGCTTCACTAGCCAACGGTCATAGATGCTACTGCTAATATGGCCGGTTCATTTTTATAATCAGCCTATAATGTTTCCACTGCTGGGACCACGCGCTGGTTTATTACTACTTGCTTATTTTGCGGGTTTTGTTATTAAATTTAAGTAATAAGAGCACAAAAAGCATAATATGTTACACATTCGACCACTTCGAAATCTCTTGGTGACTTTAGATCGTAGTAAGTACATATTTTCATTATATTAGTTTTTTTTATTATGGGACATGGCTGCTGTCTACCTCGAATTCCCATTTTCTTTCCACCAATGTCAAACACCTTATTATAATACTCACGCTTTCCATGATCTTGATGAGCCAGGTAAGTCTCAGCGTGTCGACAGTGGGTACCAGGATATCAGGGAACTTCATCTCACGGCTGTGAACATACTCTGGCACCAGCCACTCCCAAGCTTCCCAGGTCTGTGTAGTCAGTTCCAGGCAGTAGTCGTAAAGCGATGGGTACCCCATTGGGAAGTGTTCTGTCAATTTGAGGAATGTTCACATACTTACCTAAAGTCTATTCAAATCCTGCTGTGTTATTTCTACGTAGGGTAGAAGGCGAAATTTTTGCAATTTGTAGGTCAGACCGCGACCGTAACAAATATACAGAGTGGCGATTAGGTTATCACATTAAACAATACAGCGGTTATTAAAAGTTGTTATTAGTCTGTTAAAAAAATTAAATAAACAATTACACAAAAAATAAAAATACGAATTTCCGAAATTTTCTTTCATACAAACCTTGTCCTGAAAATACCCCAAATTAACCCCCCCTACATTTATTTGTCCGTTAATTATTTTTAATTGTTTAAGTTATTATGTTGTTATAGTTTTTACAGTAATATATTTCGACACAATGTCAAGATTGTTAATTAAATAAATACATGTTTCGCAACTTATGCTGATAACATGGTTCGTTCCTATCCTGCTTGTGGCTAAGTAATAACAGCCGCACGGGTCGATCGATCAGGTTAAGCTACGCTTGCCGCGGTTGGTCCGTGGATGGGTGAACATCTTCACATACCAAAGCCTCTCCGTGCCTCGGAAAGCACGTTTAGCCGTTCGGCTGTCAATCGTGGATCTTTGACAGTCGTTACGGGTCGTCTGTAGCCCGAAAGTCTGACAACCAGTCTTACCAAGGGGTAACGTATTACTCAGTAACGAGTGGTTGTGGAGGTCAGATAGGCAGTCGCTCCATGTAAAATACTGGTATTCAGCTGCATTCGGTTAGATTAGAAGCCGATCCCAATATGTTGGGAAAAGGCTAGGCAGATGATAGAATTTAAATTTTGTGTATGTTTTAAACCTTGTGCTGATAACAGTACGTGGACAAAGCTATCGTCATCTATCAGGAAGATAATCAATTTTATTAGCTATCGCGGTGGGAAATATTGACATACCTACTTTCCTATTTTAAATCATTTTGTTTCACGGTTTATGAAGTTAATTTTCGGCATAGTTATCGCCAACGTCCATACTACGTTGAATACACCGGTTCTCGTCCGATCACCGAAGTTAAGCAACATCGGGCGCGGTCAGTACTTGGATGGGTGACCGCCTGGGAACACCGCGTGACGTTGGCTTTTGCTTTTTAACAATTTATTTTTACATTTAAAAAAAACTGCAAAATTGGGAAATTTGTGATCACAGTACCTAAATAATTATGTGATCCAGGTTTTGATTTTCAACATTTTCAAAAGTGTTCCTATTATCACTTAACCAAGCAACATGGTTTTTTATTTTTTATTTTTGCCAGAACTGTTATAACCTAGCCTATCGCCCTGTACCCGCTTGACGTTGAGTTTCGGGACATTCTGTATTAAATTCCTATTTTCAACAATTTTGTTTTACAGTTTGTGAAGTTTTGGGTACGGTTGTCGCCAACGTTCATACTACGGTGTGTATTTTTATCGCCGCTATAACAACAAATGATAAAAATAAAATAGGGGTAAAAATTAAAGTGGTTTCCATATAAGAAACGGGTTGTTTTCGGTACTACTTGTGGTACGGAACCCTTAGGGAGCGAGTAGGACTCGCGAAAAAAAAAAGTCGGCCAAGTGCGAGTCGGACTCGCACTTGGCCGACTTTTTTATTTTTTTAAATTTTTATTTTTTATTTTTAACATTAAATTACCAATAATCGTATCGTATCGTCATAGTAATCGTTTAATTACTTGTAGTGGCTTTCTTCTCCGGCGTATCTTCGACGAGCATCATTGGGCACGCTTTCTTGATGTACACGTCGAAGTCAAGGCGGCCCTCGTCAACAATGCTGGCTCCGAGGCTGTTATACATCGACTGAAATAAACACGAATTATTATTATTGACCTCATAATTACACCTCGACTTTAGCACTGCCTTACCCTAAGAGCGATGTCACACGGGCGTTGGCAATGCGTTGCGTCGTCGCAGCGCAGTGATTTCGACGAAGTGAGTGTTACACGAGCACTGCGATGATGTCAACGCTCAGGCGTTGCAGCGCCGCCAACGCAACGCATTGGCAACACCAGTGTGGCATCGCCCTTAGGGGAAAAGAGGTATGATGTTATGTTATTATATCGGGTTAAGATATCGATACCTAGTACCGTCTGAAGTTTCGCTAGCTAATTTAATTTGACCCTGTATATTTCACAGAGTAGCACAATTCCGGGCCTGAAACTTGTGATATTCTAAATTGTGGTTGTAGGCAAATATTGTAAAAATACTAGCTGCGCCCCGCGGTTTCACCCGCGTAAGTTTCGATTTAGGGGTATGAAAAATAGATGTTGGCCGATTCTCATAGATACCGGATAAGCACAAAAAATTTCATCAAAATCGGTCAAGCCGTTTCGGAGGAGTATGGCAACGAAAACTGTGACACGAGAATTTTATATATTAGATTGGAAGTTTATTTCTAAGTATTCCCAAAACATAAAAAAACAATTTTGGAGGCGCCGGGTATCGATCCCGGTACCTCTCGCATGCTAAGCGAGCGCTCTACCATCTGAGCTACGCCCCCGATATATTAAATGCACGAAAGTCGTCACCAACTCAGAAATGAAAGTGGACGTTTATTTTTATTAAATAATAATAAAGTACCATTGTGAGTACGTGACATTGATATGACGGTACCTTGAAAATCTTAAGCAATAAAACATCTGTTCCAAATTATCTGATAAGAGATAAAACATGTGTTAATTTTATTAAACAAATGAGAAATAGTTTTATCTTGCTCAGATCACAAATAAAATAACGCCATCTCTGACGGGCATTACTTACGGACGAAGGGCCAATTTCACCAATGAAAGTGAAAAAGTTAGTGTTTATGATAAAAAAATATTTTATTTCTGTAAGTAGGTTTGTACAAACACTTTTACACGTCAATTTTTTTTTTAAATTAGTTGAGGTCGGCGTTCTCTATCTGACTAGTCTGAGAAGAAAGGCCGAAACAAACTCAGAGGACATAGTCTCTTTTATAGTCCAGACATAATCTTGGTCGGATCATGTTAAAACCATGTAGATTGGGGTCTGAAATGGTCTTTTGAGTCTAAATCTACTTAATTACATTTATTTATACTTACCGATTTTTTTTTTTTGTTATTTATCATTCGATTACCTCAGCTATTTTGTATGCCTTTTGGCGAGTCATAGTATGGATTATAATTTTTTATATAACATCTGTATAATTTTACCCTATGTGTACTTAGAGCGAATTTCACCGATGAAACTGAACGCGATAAGCACACCTTAAGTGTGCTCAAGAGCTGTCAGTGTCACCATTATTGTGGAATATTGACTCTTTAGATGTGCCAAATTCAAATTCATTTTATGTACAGTCAACAAAAGATAAGTATGCAGGATCGTCGGATATAGCTGAAGTTTAGTACGAAACCGATGGATGTTGTCGACGGAATTTTAATTTCTATAAACAAAATTAAATTTTATTCCAAAACATCCATCGGTCATCAACATCAAACATCCGACGATCCTGCATACTTATCTTTTATTGACTGTTCATAAAATGAATTTGAATTTAGCACATCTAAACAGCGTTCAAGAGATTTCAGTGTCAATATTCCACAATAATGATGACACTGACAGCTCTTGAGCACGGTTAAGGTGTGCTTATCGCGTTCAGTTTCATCGGTGAAATTCGCTGTAAGTACTTAGTACGAGCATAACTTATGGACTTCATAGTATGGCTGGCACTTAAAGCCGCGCCGTTCGTAAGTACACGAGCGTCAATCATTCCAATTTATACTTTATTACAATGACATTAAAAGTCACAAGAGGCGCATTGTCTATACTTACCACCATGAACACGCATTCGACGACCGATGAGTTAACCTCTTCGTTTGCATCTTCCCTGTTCGGGAGCAAGCCGCTGATCATATAGCATAGCTGCACTACCTGGTAATGTATAAATCGGTTAAGGGGGATGCGCTAAGGTAGCCTGCAAAATTCATTACTTACGCTTTTTGCAATTTGCAGGTCAGTGTCAAGTTGTATGTTGATCTACATATCGCTCATTTGGAGAAACATTGACGTAAATGTTTTTTTTTTCCCAAAAATTAGTTGCCAAAGCACTTAGAATAGAGTATTTATGTTAGGAGAGCAAAGACGTAAAAAAAAAGTTGCAGTTACGTCGATGTTTCTCCAAATGAGCGATATGATTCGGGGCCGTCTTTTTGGCAAATAAACTACCTCGCATATGACCACTTAGCTCTGGTGGAAATAAGACATACTTACCTTAATTTTCATAGCCTAGCTTTACCACTAAGCAGTCTACTCATGTCTGATTTATAAGAGGCTACAACATCAAGGAATCGAACTCGACCTTCTATGCGAAATCATTCTCCTTGTTTTTCAAACACTACTCTTCTTGTTTCTTTTGTTAACTATATACCTATTATACTGACTACTGTGGATGGCTATAAGAGTATAAGAGGATCAAAGAAACGATGAATAGACTGTCTGAACGATGATATGGCTAGAAAGGAGGTGACTACCGATATGACGATTAAAATAGTAATAGTCCTCAAGATCGTATTTCGGCCATGGAGGCCAATCTCAACGGACGATTCGGCGCAGGAGATGTTATAGTGCACAAGTGTGTGCGCAGACACAGGGTGTACTCTATCTTTCCTCATTCATAAGAGTCCCCGGTCTCAGTGTGAGTCTCCGGTCGGGAGAGAGATCAGACGCAGGACCAACGGCTCAACGTGCTTTCCGAGGAACGAGAGAAGTATGAAAAAAAGACATGTTGTCCCGACCGCAAATAAATTGGGATAAAGGTAAGAGAATGATGACGATGATGAACTTGGTATACTGACCAAGTTAAGCGGCGTCTGCGGCACAATAGTCCTGAGCGGCGTCTGCTGCTGCAGCCCGAACATGCCGAACACGATGTAGTTGATGGCGCCCGTCACGTAGTGGTCGAACATACCCTTCAGTTGTTCACGTTCCTGCTCGTTGTTGCGGCAACGGAGCCATCTGTACGGAAAATAAGGAGAACTTAAACAGAGCCCGTCTCATTAAAGGAAAAAAGAAAACTTTGAAGGATTTTTTTTAATTCATCACAGACTAAAAGTCGCGCAACAGAACACGACGTTACAAAACGAGTTACCTTGGAGTCAGTTGTTTGTATTTCGAACTTTATTCCGGCTATGTTAAAGACAAAATTGATAACTCAGACTCGGTGCGTAAGTCAGTTTTTTTGGATTAAGAACTTAAAAGTAGTTGAAATAAAATTCGCATTACAAAATCCGGTTCAATGGCTATGTATAATTGATAAATTAAGAACAAAGTATTCCCAAAAACAAATATAATTTGGAGGCGCCGGGTATCGATCCCGGTACCTCTCGCATGCTAAGCGAGCGCTCTACCATCTGAGCTACGCCCCCGATATGTTAAGTGCACGAAATTAATTACCAACTCGAAAATGTTATTCAAACTAAAATAGTAGATTCGTCACTAAGGGGATAAAGCAGTGTCTAATTTCACGGGCGCTAGTTGGAATCAAGAGAGTTACGTTTCAGAGTTACTTCTGAGCGAAACGATTAGATTAGAATACTGTATGCAGCGAGGGATTCAAGGTCGCCCAAGACGAAGACACTTTTATCCTCAAGGAGAATACACTACTTTTCGCACCTTCTGCGAGGTAAATTTTTAATTAAGGTTCCTAATTCAAATTACATTACTGAATAGCGGGTTTTAAGGAATTTCAGTTCAATATTCTTGACCGGCTAAACCCAGTGCCACAATGACTCACATTACATAGGTTTGCATGACATAATAATAATATATAATTTGATATAATTGAGCAGGTGGTAGGACAATTATTCTAAGTTCGTAGGTGTCATTTTTGTTAGTTTTATTTTAGTATTAGTGAAGTTGGAATAATATATTCAATTTTGAATGACCGAGTTTTTTTGAGTTTATATACAAACCTATCCCAATACGGCTCGTAGCCCAAGTTCTTCGGATCGACGAACACCATGCCCGCCCTAGAAACAGTCGCGGGCGAAGCATAGTTTAGGTCGCCGACTTCAAAGAGTAGCGCGCAATATGGCGCAAGGCGGATCCGCTCGCCATTGGCTAACGTCAGAAGCTTGTTGTCGTCCATTACTGAGTTCATGTTCTCTATCCAGAGAGCATCCACGTCGCCGTCGAAGAGAGAGTAGCGACGTTCGTCTTTTTCTGATGGCCTGGTACAAAAAGAATTCATACATCACGTTTGGTCTCTGGAGGAGCAGTGGTGGCTAAGCAGTAACAGTGATAACTAAGAGTTGTTGTAGGTCGTAGGTTCGAACCTAGACAGGCGCTTTACTTTGTGTGAATAATATCATCATCAGCTATCAAAACGGTGAAGGAAAACATTGTGAGGACACCGGCATGTCCTAGAACCAAAAATTCGAAGACATGTGACATCTACCAACTCGCACTGGGCCCGCGTGATGGATTTAATGCCCACTATTTAAAAAAAAACTTTTTAATTTCACGAACGCACCGATATCATTGTAATTTATACCTTATCACAACGACATAGGAGTCACATGAGGGGCACTCGTGTATTGCAAGGACTATAATACCTGTTCATTTCCCGGAATATCCTAGAGTACAAGCCATCTGTCCAGTCTCTGGTCACAGGATCCAGTATTCCATACAGCTCTACTACGGAGCAAGCCTGAAAATAGTCATCATTTTTAATCGACGAAAAAAAGGAGGAGGTTCTCAAGACGACGCGTATATTTTGTCATTGTTACCATTTGCATACCGCAGGTTTGAAAATAGGAGACCTAAAGGTAAATGAAAATGAAATGAAACAAAAAAAAATGATATCGTATTATTCGGGAATCCTGTGATTGCCCGAGTATAGCAGAATTCGGGCACCGGTTTTTTTTAGAACTGACCATAGTATTTCTCACCTTAGGATTCAGCACAGTCAGTTTAGTGGGCAGCCCCATGATTCCTTGTGCCTTGACGATGGTGTGTATTATGACGGTCTTGCCGCCGCCCGTGGGGCCCACTATCATGCTGCAGTGGCGCGTCATCATCGTCTCGTATAGCTGCACTACTTTGTCGACCTGTGGTAATATAATACTTTTCAATATGAGGTAAATACCTAGACCTACTAATACCTATAGGTCGACCCCTTAACTGAGATGTTGCCTGAGGTAGCTACGCGGTACGGGAGGGGTGATAGTTGTCACAAGTTGACGAATCACGCTCGCTCTCGCATGACGTCACCACACCCCTCCCGCACCGCGCTGCTACCTCAGGCAACGTCTCAGTTAAGCGGTCAGCCTATAGCTAGAATTATGTATCATTTATAATATACTAGCTGACCCGGCCACGCGTTGCTGTGGCTAACGTTTTTGTCACTTTTTTTACTATCCTATCTTTCAAGTTGGATCAAACTGCACACGGTGTACAAATTTGATTAAAATCGGTTAATTAGTTTAGGAGTTTATCACGGACAAACATCGTGACACGTAATTTATATATATTAAGAAGATTATGTATCATTAATTTATTGTAATTCTTATTGTGGCGGCATCTACATCACCACATGCGATCTACTCATCGCAATGACGTCACGCAAAATCCTACATCGCGCAAGCAGGATTTACCGCGCAACTAGCATAATATAAAACGTGGAGGAGGATCCTCCCTCCCTTTTCATATATGACCTGGATCATAGACTTCTCGATGGTCTAATAGTCGCAAGGGCGACTGCTGAGCGTGAGGTCTTGGGTACAATTCCCAGGTCAGGCTGTGTTTTTGGGGGATTTTCCGTAGGCTCAGCAGACGGCATGGGGCATGGTGCGGCATGGCATGGCAAAAGATTTTCCTAAGTGGAAATCATTTTGAATTTTATTTTCATTACGTTAGCACTCACAACCCGTTGATATCGTCACAAGGGGACTTGAGTATACATTAGAAATGTTAATAAGGCTTTAACGCCATAGTAATGTATTGTGATAAAATCCAAAAGTGAAGACCGTTTTTGTAAGGTTCACTAACCTGATGAGCCAAAACGATGTACCCATCCTTCTCCAGCACCTCAGTGACTGCTGAGTTGAAGTCTGGGTAGCCCACGCGAGGACACTCTAGTCCAGGGAACAAGTCCTTGATCTGACCAAGGAATAGCGGGACGTCTTCAAACACGAATTTAGGGTAGTTCATATCTCTGAAATAGGAGGAAGGAAGCTTAAAATAATGTTTATGTGGTTCTCACAACATGCTTGAATTAAAAACGCACCGTATTATATATTAATTATATATTAATTACGGCGAAAACGTCAGGGTAGCCCGCGAAATAAAACTATTCTTACCTTATTTGCAATTTTGATCTAAATATGACACGCGCCCGTAACAAATATTTATTTATATAATTATACTAGTGGCCCGCCCCAGCTTCGCAAGGGTGCAATTTTTTTTTCGAACCTTTTTTTTTCTCCGTAAGAACCATCCTCGTACTTCAAGGAATATTATAAAAAAAGAATTAGGGAAATCGGTCCAGCCGTTCTTGAGATTAGCGCTTAGCAACACATTTAGCGATTCATTTTTATATTTAAGAAGATTTAGCATCGAGTTACTGTAGTTTACCTGAGAGCTCTCATCAGCACCATGATCTCGCTGAGGCCGGGCGAGTCTCTGCGCAGCTTGCCTGCCATGCGCAGTACTGCTGTGAGTGCGCGCAGACCCCAGTCGTAGTGCGACTGCTTCGACAGCTGTTGCTGGGCCACGTGGTAAAGTACTGTCATCTTCTTGGCTAGCACCTGATGATAAATTTAAAGGACTACATACAGTTTGACCTGCGACAGTCTAAAAGTACCTTAAGCCATCATCATCATTTCAGCCCTGAAATGATGCAATGTCTCAATATCAATTTGTTTAATGAGTTGACAATAATGGCTAGACCCTTACCTTAGCAGTCAAAAACCCATCAGAGAACAGCGATATCTGGCATATCATCTCGAGATCCGGCAGGATGCAGACGACGGGTCTGAACAAAGCCTTCACGGACTCCGGCAGCTCCGTGCGGCCCGCGTACCCAGGGTTCATGGTGATGAAGATGCCCACTTTACTGTCCATCGCTATCTCTTGACCTTCAAACTAGGAGATAGAAAAAACCTTCTTATAACAAAACGAGTATTTACTTGGGTCCAAGCTCAAATATTCCAGCCAGTTTTCGTCTTTCGAACCTTATTCCGACTGAGATAAAGTTCTTTATACAAAATTAATAACTTAGACCCGTTTGCGCAGCAAATCATTATCACATTATTCACATAATGTTTAGCGCAAAACGGGTTTAGTAAGTTGTGGTGTTTAGAGTTTGAGTTTTTGTTAGACTATGAATTTGAAAATAAAATCGAAAGCAAAAAAAGGCTCTAAAGATAAGTCTTGTCTTGTAGTCATGCCGATTATTTTTTACACTAGATTATGTATGAAAATAAGGTGTTCTGGGATCAAAACCACTGTTTTGATAGAGTGTTTTTTGGAATTTATCAGAAAAAAAAAACCCCTAATGGGAAAGAAATAATACATATGCTTCTGCGGAAAGGCGAAAAGCTTAGTATAAACGTATTTTTTTTCTGTAAGTAGGTTTGTACAAACCCTTTTACACGTCAATCTCATTTTTTTTTGACTAGATGAGGTCGTCATAATGTCGTACTACATTACTTCTACCACCTGAAGCTGATTTGCCACTATCTCATCCGAAGGTTAGCGATAATGCGGTCGACGATGTAGCACGCTTACCAAGAAGTAACAAATTCTTTCGGGACTAGAAATTTCAGACTGGTCACTAGTTTTTCGAAAGGTCGAAATCTGCGCAATACTGGCTTAGAAATACAGCATATTTATTAGAAAGACCGCCTATTTAACAACGTATCAAAATAGTACCCTTTTTTGTTTACCGCAGTCACGTCAAAAAATCACTCACAGTAAATCTCTTGAGCTTCATCAAGAGCGCGGACCGGATGCACTGCAGCTGCGTGGAGATGACGGACAGCACGGAGATGTCGATCCTGTTGAACTCGTCGAAGCATCCCCAGGCGCCGCACTGGCACAGCCCCGCCAGGATCTGCCCCACGGCGCGGAAGTCCATGCCTTCGCCGCAGTTTGTGACCACGCACAGGAGCCCTAGGGCTTTTGCTAGGTCTTTTGTTGTTTCTGTCTTGCCGGTGCCGGCGGGACCTACAATGTTTGTTGGCGAAGGTGAATGTTTTCGGTCACATTTTTCATACAGATCGTGATACTTGCGTTATCTAGGTCTATCTATATCTGTGATGGATCCAGATGTCCAAGTGTAATACTCAAAATAATAATAATAATTCATTTATTTCAGACAAATACAGTCCATATTCTTACATTTATAACCACACATATTAAAATTATAAAACTATTAAATTAAATTATAAAATTCTTGTAAAAACTAAATTTAAATTTAAAAAATCATTATTATTATTATTTAAAGAGGTTCAATAGAAGAGGATTTTAATTATACTATAGAAAAATAAGGCCCGTGTTACGAAATGTGTTCATTCCAGCAATTTTTATTGTAAGTTTAGTGCATTATGTTTTTTTTTTTCTATATTTTACCTGCAGGCGCCCCACCAAGTTGCATGGTCAGAGCTTGTGTGATGGTGAGGTAGATTCGATCAGTGAGCGGCGTGATGACCAGTCGACCGTTTAGACCCATGTATTCGCAGCCGTACTCGAAGGTACCTGCAATAATTTGGAATACTTTTATGTTTCTGATTTAGATTATTGTAAATATCAACACATATAGGTAGCTCCATCTCTTTCCCACACTGAATAATATTAAAATAATACTGTTATAACGAGGTGGTCGTATTCAGCTTCTTGTCTTCGAATTTGTGTTATATATGAAAAAAATTGGAGCCCGACTTGTTTTTTTCTGACATAATTATAAAAGAATTCAATTACCTAGAGCTGATCGACGAACAAAAAATGACAGTTTGATATATTTTATATAGGTACATAAGCTGTTAAACGTCAATCATTATTCCTCAGATAAAAGTTATTATTAAAAATAAATTAATGATTATTGAATAATCAGTCTAAAGTCGAATATCTTTTATTCGTGGAATAAAATTGACGTCTGACAGTTGTAGTTTGGAAAAACTGTCAAAAATTCAAAATTTATTCTCAACATAACACTTATTACCTAGGTATAAAGTTGGTCAATTTAGTCCCTTGTAGAATAAACAATTTTATGTGTTTTGGTATGTCACTTCCGCCGTGATACGGTAACAATATTTTTTTTTCCGACTATAGACTAAACTTAATTATATAATAACCTGTGCACTGTCGGAGCCACAAATTATCATCTTTCTTGAGCCAGTAGAACCGCAGCTGACTCTCCCATTCGAACTCGCTGGCTTCCGTCACGTTGTCACGCACAAAGCCCTCGATTATGTCACGTGCATGCACATCGATTGTGCAGATTGTACGGAACTTGAGGCGATCGTTCGATGATAGGTCTGAGGAAGAAAAATACTAGTATTCAGCTGCATCCGGTTAGACTGGTAGCCGATCCTAAAATAGTTGGGGAAAGGCTAGGTAGATGAGGACTTTACAGTTTTTGAAGACAAATCTACTGCAGGTTTTACCTTGCCTCACTTTAACCACAAGGCCATCAAGCTGTTCGTTCTGCTGAAGCAAATGTTCCTTCATGGCTCTCTTGTTGCCCTTTCGTATGCGTATGAACGTTTCCTCCGTTTCGGCCGTCCACCACACGCCGTTTGCGGCCAAACAGACCATGCCTTGGTATTCCATGATCCAGTCGGTTCTGGAGAAAGTGTAAGAAATTAAAAAAAAAATCTGATGGCGATTGGTTTATCGACTCTCATATTATAACAGGGTGGCACATCGACGCGCAAAGTGTAATTTCAACGCAATTCTAATAATAAGGAAAAATAAAAACAAAATATAGGTATCTATAAACACGAGCACAAAGCAGAAATAGTCGACAGCTGCACGTCATGACTGTGACAAGTAGGCGTTTAAAGCAACACGCAGTACGCGCAGTTGAAGCTATTTATATTTTTCTTTTAGATTGCAAATCAGCTGTTTGCCCGACAAACGTTCTCTTATCTAAACTTCAACAGATCATACAAAAATCCCAATAAAAAAATATGGCCATTTATGCGACATGATTTTGATACTCGCAAATAAGTTAGAACCTATAGGGTACTTCTCATTGACCTAGAATCATGAAATTTGGCAAGAAGCAAGGTCTCACAGCACATGTAAAAAAATTGCGAAAGCACAGTCATCACTAACTTGCAGTATGGGAGAACATGTTTTTCAACTAAAATGTACCTAAGGTTTTTTTTTGATAAATTCATCTCAACTATGGAACCCTTCATTGTGCGTGGTCCGACACGCACTTGGCCTGTTTTTATTAATATAAGATGGCAATACATTTTCACTGAACCAATTGTTTTTTTAAGTTTGAATAATTTTATCTGCTCCTCACCTTAGCACCTTCCAGTTCCTCCCGTAGTAGAATATAGCCTTTTTGGTGATAAACTTGTTGGTGTCTCGCATCTCAATGAGTACGAGGTTCATCCAGTCTTCGACGCGGCCCTCAGTGTAGACCACATGCCGGAACTCCAAAACCTAAAAACAATAACAGGGCTATAAGTAAAATTATACAGGTGCAGGGACATCGACCAAACAACCTGGCGCAACCTGTTAACATGGGTTCAGTAGATTCTGAACCCGTTGAAAGGGCTTTGAAGGTCCGTGGCATACCTACTGTCGCGTCATATTGATGTTTTTTTTTTCAAAATGGCGGCTACGCATGAGACCTATATAAATTGATAGCTGACAACAATGCAAACAGGAAACTTAATAAAACCAAACCCCGTAAAGTGTCACTATATAAGAAAAAACGCAAGCAACGCAATTTATATGGTGTACCTACAAGAGTATTCTATTTTATTCTATAGAGCACTAGCTTCTGCCCGACTTCATCCGCGTGAAATTTCTTGTTTTAACATAAAATATATCCTATGACACTCGACAATACTGTAGCTTCCTATTAGTGACAGAATTTTCCGAATTGGATCATAAGTTCCGAAGATTACCTACACACAAACTCGCAAAGTTTACCTCTTCTTTGTAATATTAGCTTTTTTTTTTTTTTTTTTTTTAAATGGCATCTCGCAGTTCATCCTTTATGAGGATGGCTACTGCTTAACCGGACTTTCCTGTGGATGCCTCGAATTAAGGCCTCCAGCCAGGGCAAACAATAACTTAAAAACTAAGCGACAGCGCTAAGGGTAACCCCCTGCGGGGTTCGGACCTCGGCTCAGGGCGTCGCTGGAAGAGGACAGCAAGGGACAGGCTGGATCGGTATTATTATTGGTGTTTAGGGGCGAATTTAAAACTACAGGCTCAGCTGCGCGGGCTGGCTCGAGCAAGGGTCGGGGGGGGCACGGTGATGGTGCGGGGCGTCGCGACGGGCCTCGGCGGCGAGGACGGAAGGACGGATGTCTGAGCTTGTGTTTGTGTTGACGTCTGAGAGTACTAGTGGCCTTACTGCTCTCCTGGAGGAGGGTAGTGGCGTCGTCGGGGATAGTGAGGGTATGCCTTGGTCGGCGAATCCTACTTATGCGGGAGGGAGTGTATCGGGAGGCCGCCGCAATCAGGGGATTGGGGTGCTTTATGGCAGAGTCAAAGAAGCGCTTGGAGAGGCGTTTCATGAACTGCTGGATGGTGGGGAGTCTGAGATCTAGATGCAGATTCACATTTCGGACATAGAAGGGGGCTCCCGTGACCTTTCGGAGGAAACGGTTCTGAAGGGTTTGCATTTTATGCAGAAATCTCGGCTTGGCGTGTGCGAAGACTACGCAAGCATAGGTCATGATGGGACGGATGACCGCGGTGTAGAGGCGCAATTTGCACTTGAGTGACAATTTGCTGCGGGCAGTTATCATGGAGTGGAGCCTACCGAGAGCGAAAGAGGCGCGCGAACGCGCCGTCTTTATGTGCTCGTTGAAGGTGAGGTTGTGGTCTAGGATGACACCTAAGTATTTGGCTCGCTTTCCCCAGGGGATCGGCTTGCCATACATAGAGATCGGGTGCGGGAGGGGGGGGGGTAGTTTACGCGGTTTCGAGAAGATGACCGCCTGACTCTTATCGGGGTTGACCTCGATTCTCCATTTCCGGAACCAATCGCTCAAGGCGCTTGCGGAGGTTTGGAGGTTTCGAGCTATGGATGACTGGTTGACACCCGAACAGTATATGGCAGTGTCGTCGGCGAAGAGCGCCAACTGTGCCTTTTTACTGTTCGGGATGTCACTAGTGAAAAGGGTGAAAATGAGGGGAGACAGAACGGAACCCTGGGGGACTCCGGCGCGGATGGGGTGAGGGGGAGAGAGAGCGCCCTCGATACGGTAGCGGAAAGTGCGGTCCGACAGAAAATCTCGTAAGATGAGCACGAGACGGTCTGGCACACCTAGCAGGTACAGCTTATATAATAAGCCATTGTGCCAGACCTTGTCGAACGCCTTCGCTATATCGAAGAACAGGACGCCTGTCGAAGCACCTCGCTGAAAGGCAGCGCTAATGTGCTCGACTATGCGGTGGAGCTGGTGGATGCACGAATGCTTCGTGCGAAAACCGAACTGTTCGGGGGGGATGAGGCTCTTTGCTTCGGCATAGTCTTTGAGGCGCTTATAAATAAGCCTCTCGTAGACTTTGCCGAAAACATTGAGCAGACTGATGGGGCGGTAGCTGGAGGGCTCAGACTTGGGCTTGCCTGGCTTAGGGATGCCTATGACTGTGGCTTCTTTCCACATTTGGGGGAAGATGTTGTTGCTCAGGGCGCCATTGAAGATGGCGGTCATGAGCAGTATGAGGGGGGCGGGGAGGAGTTTGTACACCCTATTGGTGATACCGTCCGAACCGGGGGCTTTGCGGGTTGCGAGCCCTTTTATGATGTCTTGCACTTCGTCGGGAGTGACGGGAGGCAGAGGATCATCAGGGTCTTCGACGGGCGGGAGGGAGGCTCTCCGTTCGACTTCAGCGTTCACCTCGTCGAGGTGCGCTCTGTCTACTGGTTGAGAGCTGGGAGTGCATTGAGCCTCTAGGCTGACGGCTAGGCATTCGGCCTTTTCGAGGTTTTCGAAAGCGACCGTTTTGTCGGGGCGTGTGAGGGGAGGAACTGTGGCCTCTTCAGAGGAGCGGAGCTTCCTCTGGAGTTGCCAGAAGGCGTGGTGGGTGGGCTCGAGTTCGCCGATCAACTTATCCCATCCCTCGGAGCGCCACTCCCCTATGCGTTTCTTTACAGCGCGCTGTAAATGGCGCATGTGGGATTTGTTCGCGTCGCAGGGAAAAGAGTCGTAGGCACGAATGGCAGCGTTCTTCTCGGTCACCAGTTCACGTACGTCATCGGGCAGTTTCCAGCGATGGTCTTCCATCACTGGAACTTCCCGTGAGCAATCCGTCAGTACGGATTGAACGTGCTCTGTGAACGAGTCGATCGCTCCAGTCGTGTCTGCGACTGAGATAATTTGCTCGGGGATGGAGTCTAGGTGGGGAGACGTGGTGGATTTCAGTCTTTCGCTTACTTTCCTCCAGTCGGTGACTGTTTTGGTCGGGGGGGGCTGGTTGGGGTCGTGCGGGGGGCCCGAATAGGGGGCCAGGTGCAAGATGACCGGGCGGTGGTCAGAGTTAAGCTCTTGTACCGTCTCGATAGATTGCAAACGGAGGTTTACATTCTTGAGAAGCGCTACATCGAGAACGTCCGGAAGTTGGGCGGGGTCGCCCGGGAAATGAGTGGGATACATCGGAGCGATGATATCGAAATTGAGGGAGTCGCCTAGTTTGAACACGATCCTACCTCTGGTAGAGGTCGTGCTGCTATTCCAAGCGGGATGTTTGGCATTGAGATCCCCCGCCATGATGACGGAGTCACTCATACCGAAGAGGGTAGTGAAATCGGTAGTGAGAGAGATGGGATCCTCCGCACCATTGGTGGGCGGGATATAGGCGGAGATGATGGTGATTGCGGGGTGACCGGTCATGCCGAGCCGACAGATAGAGATCTCTAGCTGAGAGATAAGGGCGGGCGGGTCTATCGGGATGCAATGGAGGGACTTCCTATAGTAGATGAGGGTACCGCCCTTGTGGCAGCGAGCCCTGTCATTGCGAACTATCTTGTAGTTGGCAATGTTCGGGTTCCGCAGATGGGGCTTCAGGAAGGTTTCCTGGACTAAGAGGACATCGAGCTGGTGATCGCGGAGGAACGCGGCGATCTCATCGCGTTGATTTTTAATGCCGTTTGCATTAAAAAACCCTAGTCTAAGGGATCGGGGTTTGGTAACGCTCATTCTTTGTAAAGCCATTGGAGCTTTTTAGAAGTTGAGGGTTTGCATGACTTGCGTAATCTGAGGATACGCATTGAAAATCTCGGCGATGCGCCGAGGATTGCCGTTACAGGCTTGGATTTCCGCTGCCATGGCATTTGCGGGGGCAATAAAAGCTGCGTAAGCACCGATTATTACCTCCATGCTGCTAGGCTGGGGGCGGGAGGCGGGGGTCGGGGGGGACCTACTGGGACCAGCGGGAGCCCTGGGCGCGGCGGCGGGAAGGGCTACCGGTGGGGCTACTGGGACCGAGGGGCCTACTGATGGCGCGGGGATGACAGTTGCCATCAGCGCTGGGATAGTCGGGGGTGGGGGGGGCACCGAAGCTGCGGGAGCTTTGAGGTGGTTGAGGTTCGCCCATGGGGAGGGCCTTTGGGGACTGAGCCTATCGGGCATCTGGGAGGAAGGGATCGGGATCCTCACAGAGGGGCTTTCCCTTTGCTGACGGTCGCTCGCGCGCTTCGTCAGTTTGGGAGAAGAAGACTTGGGAGCCTTGGGGCAGCCACGGTAGTTAGCCGGGTGCCCGGATTGGCCGCAAAGAACGCAGCTCGGTGGCTCTGTGCACTGAGAGCGGTCTTTGGGGCGGGGACAGTCTGACGTGCCGTGGGCACCTAGACACTTGACGCATCTAGGTGTCGCGTAGCAGTGGGATTGGGAATGGCCATACAGTTGACACCTGTGGCATTGTCCGATGAGGTTGGACTTCCTGGGTTTCTCGATAGAGATACCCGAGAGGGAGCAGACTGACTTCACCTTGAAGATGGGGTGATGTCCTTCAGTAGGGTCGCAGATGACCAGGACCATGTCGTAGACTAGGCCCTTCCATGCTTTGTGCAAGCGATGGACTGCTGAGACGGGGATGCCTTGTGAAGCAAGGTCTTCTTTGATCTCCTCGGTGGGGATTTCTTTGGGGACGCGCCTGATGATTACGCGGGTGGGGACTTCCTCCGGAAGGGAGTACGTATGGAAGGAGTAAGCCCTTGTCTGGAGGAGACGGGTAAGGTCCCTGTAGTCCGAGGACGAGGCGACCGTTACCTTAATACCCTGTTGGGTTGAGCGGGCGTTCGTGTAGTTGATCTTTTGATCAACACACGCTTTGGAGATTTCTGTCCATTTGGACTTATCCTGGACATAGATGGGGGGCGGGGGTCGTGGCTTCTTTGCGTTCGAAGCGGGAGGGGTAGCCGAGAGGCTAGACGCGGGATTGGCCTGCGGTGCGGCGGGGGTTGGGGTGGGGGGGCGGGGGTTAGAGGGGATTACCGCGACCGACTTTTTGGCCTTGTTGGCGTGAGAGGAGGCGTTCTTCTTTCTCTTGCCACCCTTTCCGACGACTATATAGTCGTCTTCCGAGGAGGACGAAGAGTCAGAGAGGGCTTCCTCTGAGTCGGATTGAGATTGGGGTACGGACGTGTCCATACTCTCTGGAGTATCTGCTGCGGTGGCGGCTGGCACGGAAGGTGCGGGATCGGGGACTGGCACGGACGGTGCGGGTTTCGGGGCGGACACGGAGGGAGCGGGTGATGGGGCTGGCACAGAGGGTGCGGGTTTTGGGGCGGGCACAGAGGGTGCGGGTTTAGGGGCTGGCACGGATGGTGCGGGTTTTGGGGCTGGCACGGAGGGTGCGGGTTTTGGGGCTGACGCGGGGGGTGCGGGTTTGGGGGCTGGCACGGAGGGTGCGGGTTTGGGGGCTGGCACGGAAGGTGCTGGTTTGGGGGCGGCGGCTGGCACAGAAGGTGCAGGCGAGGGGGCTGGCACGGAGGGTGCGGGAGGGGAGGCGGCGGCGGCCTCGGGGATTTCGCCAGAGTTTGGCGGAAAGAGGGGGCTGACTAGCGCGTCGCTAAAGTCAATGTCGATGACCGAACCGGGAGGGCGTCTAAAATTTATAAGACGTTGGGCATACTGGTTAACGAAAGAGGGGTCCTTGAAGAGGACCTCTTTAACGAACGCCAATATGACCGCGTCTGCCATGATCGGGATGGGGGCGGGGAGAGGGAAGAACCATAGGGGGCGTGAATCCCTAACAACCTAGCACCCCGGGTGGATGGGCCCGGGGGTGTGAGATCCTACCCTCCCTGTCGGGTGTGAGACAGGGAGGTGAGTACCTGAAGTGAGCCCTAAGCTTGTGACCCGTCGCCGATCTTATTGTGCGAACGGGGCCCTAACCAGTCTGTGCGCTGGGTGTAGAGACACCCTAGACCGGCTTCTAGTACGAAGGGGTTGACACACCCAACCGTACTAGACGCGAGCTGTGGACAAGGGATTAGTTACGAAGCTAGAGCTGACTAGGAGCCACCCCCAAGGCCAAGCTTCTAGCTCCCGATTCCAATTGACAGCCTCGCCCTGATGGGGCTCGGCGGGTGAGATTGGGGCACCACCCCCTTGGCTTCGTTGGCACCGTGAGGTATCCACCAAGGACCACGAAACTGTGGTTTTTACCCGGAAGGGGCCAAAAACCTCGACGACACGTGTGATGACGAATCTATCTTAAAGAAACAACTTCTATCAACCACGCCTTGAAAAAGGCGGCTATTGACAGGGTGCGGGCGTAGTCCGGAGACTACTGAGCTCGTTACGGCTAGCGTAGCGAGAACGGGCGGCGGCGGGGCGGCGAGGCGGTGGGGGCGTGCAGCGAGCGAGAGCGGGCAGCACGACCGTCCACGGCGAGCGTCGAACGGCGAGTGAGTGTAATATTAGCATAGATTCAGTAATAAAAAGCCGACTTACCTCTGCTTCAGCGGATATCATTTTGGCAGCCACGGGACGGTTAGTGTGATCGACGTACAGGTCCAACGAGCGAATATTATCGAACATCTGAAAAATACTTGCTTATATAACCGATCTTCAATATTAACGATAGTCGCTAATTTTAAAACTACATTGAAACAAAGAAAGAAAATAAATGAAGGTAAATGCGTGTTAAAGTTCAGAAAGTATGAAAAACCGCTAAACGTCGTTCATTTGTTTTACATAAAGAGGAGCTGTTTTGTAAAACAAATAGCGGTTTTGTAAAACAGCGGATTCGATAATCCATTTTCGACATACAACCGGTATAAATTAGAGTTTTTATAGTAAAATAAGCAAAAAATAACTAATACCTAATTAATTAATAAAAATGTCAAAATTAAATCCTAACTTAACTAAAACTCTACAGAAACTAAAATATAGCGTCGAAAAATGAATGTACCCAACAGACGGTAGGTATATACTTAGAATAGTTGCAGCATGCCCCCTTTTTCCTCGCTCATGGTGGTCCTGCTGAAGGGAGCGTGACTATCGCCGGACCACCTTCAAAGTCGATTTTCTCGAAAACTACTAAGGTACCAATTTTGTTGTTCGAGTACTAATTAGTACCAATTGAGTACTAATTATTTACCAAATATGGAAGCGATTGGCGTTGGTGGGGCGGCGGTAGTCACGGACATGTTGTAGATGCCACATATCAAAAGTACTTACTTTAATCATATGTTCCTGCACACAGCTGCACTCGCTGCTACCGAGAATGGAAAGCAGCTCGTCCGTCGATATGAAGAAGAAACGAGGGAATATTCTCCTCTTTGAGTCCAAGTAATCATTCAACGATTTCTGGCACCTGTAAATATTATTTTCATTAGGCATCACTTTCGGATAGAAATCATAATTGATTTTAGAAAAGGATGCCATGCAGCCCATGATTGCATAATATTCATTCATAATATATCATTAGACGATTACCCAGTTACTGAGCTGCAGTCAGAGGTAGGAGGTCAGATAGACAATCGCTATTTAAAATACTGGCATTCATCTGTGTCTGGGTAAGCTTTAGTTTCCTGTGACAGCGGTGTGTCGGCACATAAAAAATGATGACATGAAAATGATGGCACTGGGGTTTGACTTTAATGTGTCAAAAACCGCTCTCTAGTGAAACACGCCAACTTACTCAAACTCAAACTCAAAGCATTTATTTCAATTAAACCATTTACAGGCACTTTTGAATTGTCAATAGGTCAGTCAGAAAATATGAAGCTAGTTGCCCATTCCAAAGCGTAGGTAACCATTTTGAAGGGAGCTAAATGATCCAACACACACGCCACCGTTAGCGAGACATTTTAGTGAGCATGACATACTATCAGCCGCCAGGGCACATTCAAGTCAATGAAAGACATTATTATCATTACCCGGTAAATGGTAGCACTACAGTACATAAACTCACATTTGTGCTATGCAATTATACAATATAAAGGAAATTGAGTTTATACAATGCAAAGATAGTCTTACAATCTTCAACAGCTCCAACAGTATTTTCAAGAGTTAATCAATTCAAGTTGTGGTTGTGGAGCAGGACCAGCATTACAACATTCATAAATAACTCTTTTACTAGTTATACTCTTTGCATAAACACTTACTTCTGCAAGCCGAGGCCCAGGGCCACGAACTCCTCTAGTCTACCACTCATAGTGCAGCAGTCCACCACGTTTAGCCTTTTAGCTGTATCCAACATGATCTGAAATAAATAATAATAATAATAATCCATTTATTTCAGGCATCAAGGCCCATAAAAACACATACACAAAACGTACATAAAACGTCATTAGGTATACCAGGTGGAGATCACAATACGACAGTAAATTAAACTACGTATATCTTTTGAAGTTCCCAATCTGCGTACGAAAGTTCATTCAAAGATATCCAATAGATTAGTCACTTTAGTCACTGGTGCCGATTCTGTTGTTCACACACTAGTGTTTGGCCAACGAAAGCAGACCACGAATTTTTTCCAAACTTTTAGAATGGAGATATTTTAGGACTGTCAATCCTAATTGTCAATGTCAATAAATTCGCAATTAATAATAAATAGTATCAATTGCGTTTACGCAGTGTATACCCAGGGCAACAGCTCTTGATTTTTTTAAATTGCCGCCTTTTTTCTTGGTCAGCTTTTGTTGGTCAGACTCTAAACTTTAAGTTCAGTGCGTCTAAACTTGTATGGAGTTGTGTCAGGCGCAATTTGACAGGACTAAACTAAAATTTATCTTCTGTCCTTTTCTTAGTGAATTAGAAAGAAAAAGATGCATTGAACTTAAATTTAGTTTAGTTTGTGAACATCAGATCTAAGTAGGTATTATATTTGTTTGAGATTTCTTAATTTTTTTATCACTGTCTTATTCGTATCCATTTTAAATTTTTAAAATTGTTTGGGTTTTACCAGGTTGGTGGGAATAAGCTCACCCCATATAACTTGGAACTTAAAAATAACTAGCGACATGTGGGTGTATAATCTGCGTTCGCGATTTAATTGCCAAAAATGTAAACAAATAAAAATTAATGGAAAAATAACTTTTATTCCTACACAATAAAGTTCAGTTTACACTACAACTTCAAACATTTTCATAACTTTTTCGATAGAAAAATGAACTCACACTGAAATCAACTTAATTACCATTGAAATAAAGTTGATATTTGTTTAACTTGAAATAACATCAATTGCCAACATTAGTTTGAATAGACCTTAACAATACGGCTCTTCCCAACCCTTTGAAAAAAACAGGCGTAATGATACAAATGTTATGTAATTTCAATAAATAACTCACTTTCCTAAAAGAGCGGTCAATATCATCGAACTTCTTGGCCTCCTCGGGCAGTTGCACGCGGATGTCACCTCCCACGAATATCCCCTCCAGGTACAGCCACTTGCGCTGCGTGGCGAGCCACTCCTCGATGACCTCCGAGATGTGCGACAGGCGACGCTCCCACGTGTGCACCACGGACAGGAACGGTCCGATGAATCTGAAAAACACGTTTTAAACAATTCTAAATTCTCAATAGCAGCTTTGGGACTTACACACCAATTTATGTTATTTGTGATTCTTTCCCTAAGAAGTGAGAGGGAGTCAGTTACATAAACGTTATTTTAGTTTAGTCGAAACGGAAAAAGAAGCTCAACAACGATCAACTTTTGTACAGCAACGCTGTCATCTAAAAGTCCGTAACACAAGGAAAAAATGGCCAAATAACACTTTCTTGTATGGACACGGACAATCACTTTAATTGTTATTATTAGTTGTTATAGCGGCAATAGAAATACAAACTGAAAATTTCAACTGTCTACCTATTACGGTTCATGAGATACAGCCTGCTGACAGACAGACGGACGGACGGGCGAAGAGCGGAGGTTTAGTAATAGGGACCCGTTAGCACCCTTTCGGTACGGAACCCTAAAAATGATAGAAAATAAAAACATCAAAATAAGTTGTTGTATACTAACTGCGAGGCGGCCATACTCTGCAGTGTCATGGCGTCGTCGTCCAGCTTCACACTGATCTCGTCGCACGGGTTGAGGGTGTACCCGCGGTCCTCCCCGCGGTTGAAGTGTCGCGCTACAGTGAACGCTATGCTAGCCCATGTGTCTTGGACGTCTTTCACTCCTCGTTCTATTGCTAACTCCTGTGAATGAATGATACGTTTGCATTGTTAATTTGATGTATATTTGAATTTAGAATCTATTTTATAAAAAGCCTTTCACTGACCAGCATGAAACATTTTGCACAAGAGTTCCTTACGTATGACGAAGGTAACATATACGAGTAACTTGTAAGGATTTTGGAAAAAGCATCTCCGGCGTTAAAGTGGGGATGAAAAATCTTTTAGTTTTGTATGGAAGTTCGTCATTTAGGAAACCCCAATGGGCACACGGCGTATCACACTAATATTATAGGTAAAGGCGAAAGTTTGTGTGTGTGTGTGTGTGTGTGTGTGTTTATATGTTTGTTACTTGTTTGTTAATTTTGATAAAATTTTGTGTGGAGGTAGCCGACACAATCGATTAACATATAGGCTACTTATTCCGATATTCCCACGGGATAGAAACTAATGCGGGTGAAATTGCGGGGCTCAGCTCGTCTCATATAAGTAATTATCAAAGTTTGGGAACACAAACTCAATTTCATACAAGACTGCGGTACAAGTCCATGAAAATCGATTTTTTTAAGATCTCTTTATAGCAAACGGCCAATCCAAAATCAACTTCGAACACATAAAGTTAAAGTTCAAAGTTGATTAACTGGAAATACATATAAATGGTCTAAGATTTAGTATTCAAGTATAGCTTACTTTAATAGCATGATTGACAATCGTCTCAGCAACTTCTTGATACTTGTGCAGCTCCATAGCGAACATGTTCTCCAGCGTGAAGCGTTCCGGAGACATGTCGAAGTCCTGACCTGAAAAACAGTCACATTGAATTTTTATTTATGAAGTAACTCGGGCTGTCTATAACCTTTTCACGCCTTAACGGCTGAACGGATTGTGATGAAATTTCGACACACAGGTAGACCATGACCTGGGTTAGGACGTAGGATCATTTTTATCCCAGTAGTACGTTCCTGTGGAATAATTTCGGACCTCTACGCCGGCTAAGCCGTGGACAAAATCTAGTCGTCCACAAACTTGCAATTAGATACACCTCTATCGATCCAATGATTGTGATTTTTTTTCGTACTGGACCATACCTGGAAACTTTCTGGTTACGGAGATATTCAAGGTAAAATTTTTTTAGGGTTCCGTACCTCAAAAGAAAAAACGGAGCCCTTATAAGATCACTTCGTTGTCCGCCTGTCTGTCCGTCGGTCAAGACCATTTTTCTCAGGAGCGCGTGGGGATATCAAGTTGAAATTAATATAATATACTCAGGGCTGCAATCCCTTGAAGCAGTGAAAAAATAAAACTTCTAAGTCGACGTAATCAAAAGAAACGGGCGTGTATGTTCCGAAATCAAAACCGTACTGTACGGTACTTACGTTACGGTACGGTACTTCCCGTTGACCTAGAATTATGAAATTTGCGTCGCAAAAGTGAAGGATTAAAAAATCCGAAAACTGTAAATTTGTAGTTACATTACAAAAAAAAAAACCCGCTGTAAACTATTTACATACCTACAAAGTACGGAACCCTCGGTGCGCTTGTCCGACTCGCACTTGACCGGTTTAAAAAATAACTTTGTTTTAATACAGTCACACCTCACCTGTACCGTTGCATGCACCCTTAAGCACAATGTTTTGCATGCGTTACATTGCATGCTGCCGTACACAGCGGTATTTAACACCAAAAATAAGTCGTTTCCCAGTAATTTGCTCAATGTCACTTAGTTTGATTACGGAATGCGTCGCTAACGGCTATGTGATGCGTGTTTTTACACCCGTATAAGGTTCTCACCAGTCTTATGCATAAGTTCCTTCCAATGTCTCTCGCGCATGGCTTCGTTCTTCAGCGACACCATCAGCGGCACCACGCCCTTGAACTGCCTCATCTTCAGGTCCAACATCTGACCACACGGCGTCAGGCGAATTACCTTTGGCAATTTCCTAAGAAACGGTATTTATATTACTACATATTTAGTATAAAACAAGAAGGGGCTCGTGGTTAAATAATAACAGCCGCACGGGTCGATCGAAGGTAAGCTGCGTTTGCCGCGGTCGGTTTGTGGATGGGCGACCATCCATTATATGTCGAGATCCCTCCGCGCCTCTGGAAGCACGTTAAGCTTTGGTCCCGGCTGTTATTCGTAGATATTTGACAATCGTTACGAGTAATCAGAAGATCAAAAAGTCTGACAACCAGTCTTACCAAGAGGTATCGTGTTACCCTTTAACTAGGTTATGGAGGTCAGATAGGCAGTTGCTCCATGTATTCTGCTGCATTCGGTTAGACTGGAATCCAACCCCAATATAGTTGGGAAAAGGCTCGGCAGATTGATTGATATGTAGTTTAAAACAAAGTCACTTTTCGTGCCTTTTTTGTGTGGAGACAGCGAATTAGCAAGAGTGAGGTAAGACTCCCTCAGGCTCGCTAGAGCGATGATACGAGCATAATAGATAGTCCTGATCAAGTCTAAATAAATTCTTACCTAAACTCCTTAAAGAACTGCTCAATACCGTCGACCAGGGCTTGAGGATTCAAATTAACCCACAGAGTCTTCGACCATGTTTCCCTGGCGTTCTTCTGAGCCTTATAAATCTTGTAGACCAACTCCATGTGACCAAAATCGGTTCTAGCGCGGTTAAAGTTTGAAAAGTCTGCTAGAGGATTGTCAAAGAGCTGTTCTGCTGCTTGAAGCATCTTCTTACGGCCTTCAAGTTCGTCGAAGTATTTGGTGAATTCCTGTTAGAGGTTATATCGAAAAAGTAGAATAAACAGAGTACACAATCATCACAGAATATTATAGTCAAACGCCACGTCAATAATTGCCACTGATGTGAGTGGCAATTATTTGACCTTGACGGCGTCGTAATGTCGTGGTAGCAAGGGCGATTTCCGTAGTTCAAGTGTTATAATTGAAAAGTTTATTTCTGTAAGTGAATCTTTTATGACACTTTTGCACGCCAATATTTTGGTTAATATGGCACCGGCTTTTCCTAGCTGCTGATCCCTGAGAAGAAATTCTGAAACATACTCAGAGGTCATGGTCTTTTTTAAAGTCCAAACTTTATTATTATTATTTTATGTGAGCCTAACAATGCAGGGCCATGTCTGCAAGGGTCTTGTGAAGCTTTGAGTTGACCTGTCGAAATAGACGGCATGCATGCATCAGTCATCGCGTAGCTGTACCCTATTTAAGGGAGAAAGTTATGCAGACGGTTAAAATATAAATACGGTTGCATATAAACCAAAAAATAAGTAACCTCCATAAGAAGCAATCCTCTGTCCATATCATCGCCGACGGTGCCGGGACCTGTGTTGTCGAACTTCTCAACGAAATCGTCGAGCTCCTTTAAGAAATTCGCTATTTCTATGACGTTCATTTTAGAGAATTTGTCTTTTGTTTTTTCTAGAGTCGCGGCTCTGAACAGTGTCGTTTGGTACAGATTCCCCCAAGAACCCTGCAGCTCATGAGCAAATGTAAGATCATCGTCTGATATCTGTGAAATGAGAGGGTTTAAATGATGAAAATGGTTCAACAATGGATCACGTGAGTTCTGTGATACTGAACGTTTCATTGAGAAGGGTGTGTCGCTAGATCATTATAATGAACTATATCGATCCGCCGAATTGTTTCCAACGGATTCACGACTATACGAGGCATGAGTTTTCGTGTCTGTGTCCGCTTAGTTCTTTTAAACTAGACAATGGATTTTTGTGCGGTTTTTTACCATTATTTAGAGCATTTATTCCGGAAGGTTTATGTTTGAAATACCTACATTAAAATTTCACTTAAATATAGCACAGAAATTCGGACGTCTTGACATGTCATACGTCACTGGGTTAAACAAATAAACAGGACATACTTACTTCAATATTATGCTGCCTCAGCATATGGAATATCTCCTGCATATTCTGGTACTTGCACTCGACGGTAATGGTCATTTGTTGCACCAGACTAATGGTAGCCATCACCAACTTGAAGTCGTCCAGACCTTTGATGTTCATGTTTACCGTCGCCCGGAGAGTCTGGTTGAATAAAGAACAACGAATGAGCTTTATTTTTTTACTAGCTGACCGACTATAGATTTCGGTGTTACGCATTCGGTCTAGTAGGGTTATGCCAAGCATGGCTCGGTCCTTGTAAAATACGTACACGTGACGTTACGTGCACGTGCGTACGTACGCGTGTTATACTTCCATACAAACCATTGGAGATGAATTTTCACAAAGCCTTCCACAGTGCTTAAATCTTGTGCAAAATTTCAAGTAAAAGCTTGAAATTTTCCCGAACCCCGAGGTTTTAGGCTCGGAGTTGTCTATCTGTGAATTTAAAATTATTTTTAGGTAAGTTATAGATTGAAAAACAAACGAACTTACATCAACTTGATTCTTCAGATCATGCATGTTAGTTCTGGTCTTAGTTGCAATGCACGCTCCTAATATATCTTTCCACTCTTGCGCATGGTCTTGTACCTGCTTTATAATGGGCCTTAGGTTCACCCTTATAGCTCCTATGTCTACAAAATCCACGTGTTCGTGGAGGTCGGCTATGATATCTTCGAAAAAGAAGAATTTCTCGTCGTATTTGTAGATTTGATCGAATTTCTGTACGTATTTCTCGCAGGACAGGTTCTTGTCGAAAGACCAGAGGTGGGAGTACTTTTGCCATCTAGAAAAAGTAATTGTATTGAGTTCATTGAGAAGCGGTTGGGTTTCTGTTGTCGACAGAATGTTTTAACGTATAAAGTTATTTTCGGGACACATTAATTTTAGAATCGTTTATTTTAACGAGCAAAATAATTTTTTTAGAAGAGCTGTTTATCGTCAATCGTCCTTTATAATTTGAGGTTTTTCTTTCAAAAGTTTAATTTCACATAACACCTTTTAAAAAAGGAAGGCACGGAAAGCACAGTATTTCAATTCTCACAGAGTAGTCAGATAGGAAACGCCGATCTCATCTAGTTTATAAAATCGACATGTAAAAGTGTTTGTACAAACCACTTACAGAAATAAAATCATTTATCGATACCAGACTGCCAAATACCAGAAATATAGAGCACACGTAACGGAACGTTGTTATATGAACCTTATGAAAATTAAATAAATCATAATCTTATTCCATTATCTTAGGGTTCATATTAAAATGACTAATAATATCCAGTAAAATAAAAAAAAACATACTTGAGTATATATGTGCTGATATCGGAAGTAAGTCTAAAGATGGTGTCTTGTATAAGCAGCGAGATGTCATTGATGGCTTCCACCCGAAGAATATCTTCGAAGAAGGACCATGTGAAGAACTCGTTGCCGGTCGCCTCTGCTATGCGTTGTGGAGCGCATGGCAGGCAGGTCTTTTTCATCCAGCGGGGGAATGTTGTTAACCTGGATATAATCTCAATATAAATCACGCCTGTATTCGCAGAAGATTCAGAAGAACACGGAAAGGGATCGCACCGTATTACCTGGAGCAGTTCAGTATTCTTTGTATGAAACTCCCTACTGCAACGCACACTAATCGGAATCGTAACGTAATCGCCTCGCCTCGGGACAAGCTCACGAACCGCGGTGCGGTGCGTTACGGCTCGTCGTCGTCCCCGCGCTTACGGCTCGTCAGCCCCGCGCTTACGTCTCTCCGTACCTGAGCTTACGTCTCTTCGTCCACCCTTGCCCCTCTCACCCCTCCGGCCTGCAACCAGCGCTCGGCGCGGTGTCGCGCGTCGCCTAGCCGTAGCCGAGTCGACGTATCGGAGCTGCTGACGCCTGTTTGACGGCGAGGCGAAAGGCGATACGGAGACGATCCTTTTCAGAGTTGATGTTGTACCTTTAGGTAAATGTGGTACACCCACGTTTTGTGCGGATGTGGGTTAGATTGGACCGATGGTAGTTTTTACGGTCGTTTTTATGTCGGTTTCGTGCATTTCGCAATTTAAAGTCATCCAGACCGTATTTCCACTATGACTGCCAATCTCAACGGAGTCAAGTGTATGCAGACCAGCTATGTCTGCGCACACACTGCGTGCACTCTCTATTCCTTGACTCTCATAGTCCTATGGGACGGCATAATATAATCATGTAAATGCACACAACAACCAGACAACTTTTTAAGATTCCGTTTGCCAATGTGTAATACAAGACACTTTATTTTTTATTACGGAAGCCTAAACATTTAATAAGATTCTTCGAAATAATTATGATATGAATGTATTCAAAGGGCGATAAATAATTTGTAATTGCTTAAATTCCAGGATGATAACGTCATGACTTTCATTCCGGGGTTTTAGAGGGAGGTATTATCCACTCTGTGTTACTTCATTGAAGTTTAGGTAAATATACTTTTTTTTTGATGGCATCTTGCAGATCGAATTAGGAGGTTGTCGTCTGTTTATCCGGAATTGCCTGTGGGTGCCTCAATACATTAAGGCCTCCAACCAGGGCTTAAATAAATATACTTTACCTATTCCGTTCTCTTAATATTCTCATGTGCGTTTAGACAAAAAATTATGTATGTTCATTCTGTCATCTGACTTTTCTAAATCACCTGTTAAGATAATGTTTGGCGTCATATCCGAGTATGTTGCACACTTCAGTCTGAGTGGGCCGCATGGTGATGTCAGGGGGCACCAACACAGCGTCAACTTGGAACATAGGCACCTTCCCGCTGAGGTTCTGTTGGAAGTCTTCTAAGTTTTCTAGGGTCAATCTAGAAAAAAAGACCATTAGTTTGTAAGCTCTGTATTGAAACGAAGTGTTTGAATATATAATCTAATGATGCAGTTTTAGTAGGAGTGGAGAAGTGGTAAAACACTAGGTAGTGGTGAAGAGTAAAACAGTGCTGAATCTCAACCTAATTTGAATAAATCATATTTAAATAAATAAATTGCTGTGAATGGACTGTAGAAGGATCTTTAGGCGCCTGCCTAACATTGACAAGGGGGCGTTGTTGTGAACATTTGTAAAATTGCCACATAAATTTTATTGGCAAGGCAAGATGGCGGCGGCGTTAGTAGTAAAATCTTGTAGTGTTGTATCTGAAACAATATATCTATGCCCTTACTAACCTTACGAGACACAAGAAGATCTTCATCTCCCAGTGCGTGTAGTAAGCGTTCATCATGACTGACGTGCCGGTGCAGGTGCCCAGAATCAGGTATTCTAGCTTCATGAGGATCGGACCGATGCGCTCGTACATGCGCCCGAGCGCTGCGACGCGGTCAAGACGCTCGTGTTCTAGTTCCACGAAGAAGGCCTGAGATATAGATGATTATAGGGGTATGAGGAACAGGGTGTAAAGTTCACTCATCCTCCATAGAAAAGGGAGGATCCTCCGACCAGACGGGTGTTGTATCTAGCGGGTGGCCTATGACTCATGTCGGGCCGTTGTATTTATGCTAATTGCGTCTATTCAAACTTATGTTTCAAATTATTATTATTTCAAATAAACAAATATGTACTTTATTTTAATGGTGATTAAGTTGACTTCAGAGTGACTTAGCACTATTGAAAAAGTTATAAAAATATGTTTGAAGTTGTAGCTAGTAAACTGAACTTTATGGTGTGTATTTAAAATAATTTTTCCATAAACTCAAAATTGTTAACATTCTCGGAATTTTATTCGAGAGTAAGCACCCTGTCTTGGGGAGTCCTTGAGATTAGTTGATTACGTCGTAAGATAATCGAACAAATATAATCTTGACAATTGCAAAGAACCTTTTTTTATTTTAATCTACGAAAAACAATTCTGGTTTCCTTTAAGTGATGCACAGACATAACATGGAAAGTTCAATAAAATAAACGGAGATTTAAAAATATTTCCAGGTTACCTTGCAGGGATAAAGCCACGTGGGGTCAGGGATACCGGTATCAGGATCCACATAGTTCTCCGGCTTCAAGAGCGGGTACAGGTCGAAGGCTTGCACTTGATCCACCAGGAATTGGATCTCTTTCTCCACCATCTTCAGTTGCTTATACACAGCTTGTAAGGCATGTTCACCTGAGTTTTCATGATACAAGACCATTGATTTTATTGTGGTTTATGGCCCGTCTGCGCTATCCATAATATTTGCACAAGAAAGCATGTAAAGTAAAGACGGCAAAACGATATATCGTGCAAACTTTTTGCTTTGGTGTGGAATCAAAATCATGTATTTGGCAAAAACTGTTTGCACATGCAAGCTGCGTGTAGCTGGGCCTTTGAAGAAATTCTGTTTTCTTGGTGCAAAGAAAAAGGGATTATTATAAAACGAGGCCGCAATACTACCTTTTCAGTGGCATTTTCCGCCATAAAAGCATACGAAATCTGTTAGTTTTTCAATCATTTTACTACTTTCAGAAACTGGCTGATCAAAATGAAGAACCTTTGTAAATAAACTTTAAAAAAATGCTTAAGTTCTGTCCTACTTAAAAAATTGGAATATCAGGACCAATGTTGTTATTGCCTAAGCTAACCTTTAGTAATATCCTTGATATATTCTCCGATGCCGAGCGCAGTCCACGTGACTCTAGTGAGCCCCGGCAGGATGTGCCTCTCCATGTCCAGAAGATGTTTCTTCATGAGGAAGGTTTCCGAAGGACTGAGCGAGAGCGTGCTTTTGTTGTACTTTTCTATCACGATGGTTAGCGCTTCCAGTTCGTAGTATAGCCGAGCCTTCTGCATGGCTACGTCGCGAATGCATGATGGTAGGTCGAAACCTGTGAAACGCAGATGGAGCATAATCAACCTATAATGTTTCCACTGCTGGGACGCAGACCTCCTTTATATGAGAGGGAATGGGCCGCAATCCACCACGCGGGCCCAGTTTTGGTAGGTCATGCCGGTTTCCGCATGTTGTTTTCCTTAACCGTTTTGAAAGCTGTGGTGATGAAATAGTTACAATAAGTAAAGGGCTTCTCTGGGTTTGAACTAGTGATGTTCAAATCCGCTTTAAACTAAAATCGTGTTATAGACTATAAACTATATTTTTCTAGCGCGTTGTTTTATACGCTATCATTATAACACGTTATTACAAAACTTGGCCGCAGTCTGAACGCGGAGACATTATCATTTTATGTGGCAACACGCTAGTTATCTCGCAACGCGCTGTACACGAAAGAATATAATAATATCTCATGAAGCGTTATAGATCAATGAACTTTCCTTCATACTTTCCAGGCTTAGGACTGTCTATAATAAAATTGATTAAATTTTATTATAAAAGTTTTGTGAGACAATTATTATTTATTATAGGCGTATTTACTAAAACTTATTTACAATACACTATCCACAGTTTCACTTTGTCACACAGTAACATCCTACCTAATTACAATTATTAAAAACGAACACACAATATTTACAATAGCACGACGAATGTATGTACGAAACATGAGAATTATTATATTTACAATTACAGTACTGTAGTACTTATATGTTGCACAGCAACAAAATTATTATTTAGAAAAAAACGTGCGAGGGCCGTGTTTGTTTACAAAACAACGCGTACGTAATAACAGGTACCGCGATCCAACCGGCCGACTGCCGCCCGAGTTCACACGACTTCGCCCGAGTGCCCCGACGCGCTGTGACGCTGTGAGTGAGACTAGTGAGACTATAAAAGTTATAAAACTATAATGCTATCCCGCTCTAGCCTCGCTGTGTACGTTTAGAATATGAGACGCCTAGTTTGTTGAGACGTTATATTTCTAGCGCGTAGTCAGAGTCGGGACAACAAACGCTAGATGCTATAAATAAATAGCGTGCTATTTTTTGACGCTATAAGTTTTATTAACCACCACTAGTTCGAACCTGCGTTAAAACTAGGCCGCCACTGCTCTCTGTTATGGAAATGTAATCAAAATTTTCTGAAAGCCTTTTCTTTGTAAAATCAAGTCACTGTGTATGATTTAATTGTTAATTTAGTAATACATAAGACTTTTGATTTTAATTTTCTTACCAAGTTGTTCCAACAATTCAGCCTCGCGAATGACGAGGAATATTTGGTCGTCGAAGTTAGGCTGGAAGGTGAGCTGGTACTCCTGCAGCAGCTTGTGTACCGTGAGATCACGCCATGTCACGTCCGTCTGGAGAGATAGAAATAACTAGCTGCGCCCCGCGGTTTAAAAATACTCCAAGGAATATTGGGTGAAGGCGGAAGACAGTGTAAATATTATCTAACTACCTTTCGGAATTGCTGATTAGATTCATTTCTTTTTTTTATGTTTTTGACTTATAAAAGTGCATTCGAGATCTTATTGAAATAAATGACTTGACTTTGAATTTATCAGCGTTTTAACTCTCCGCATGTCGACCGTACACTATGTGTACCCATAGCGATAAAATTTCTATTGTGTCTGCTAATTAGACGCGCGACGGGTTAAAATAATTATATGCTAGTCTCAGTTACTAACCATAAACTGCGATCAATACCAATCCACATTCATCTTGGTAAAATAATAAAAAAAGTGGTAAAAGGGTGTCGACCTTTTCACGTTCAGCAGTGCTATTCCGTAATAAAGCTCTCCGAGAAACTTAGGTGAAGACGTAAGCATGAGTGCTGTCACCTGTCATCATTCCGTACGACACTCACCCTCACCTCACCTTAGTTTTCACGTGGAGATTTTACAGAACAGCGCAGATGGATTGGATGTTTCCAGAAAGATATGATATATTAGAAGTTGTACTTACCAATCCTTCCTTAGCAAGCAAGGACGTGGAACTAGGCGATCTCACATTCTCATAATGTTGTCCCGGTATTCTCATCAGCATCACTGAAATATTTCAACGAATCAGAAACAATAATTATGATCTCAATTTTGAAAAAAGCGCCACTTTTATTTTTATGTAGCCTTCGATTCTCTACTTCAAATTCATTTATTGTAACGTTCACAGTCTGATCTCCAAGTCCGTCCAGTCTGGTCTGGTCGTTCTCAATCTGTCAAAAATACCTCTAATTTCCCCTAAATTATGACCAGTTTTTAACATTTGTTTGTCGCCGAGATGAGACTGCGACTACATTTTGAACATTTTAATTAGCCTTCTGAGAGTGTGACTTGACAGCTATACTTGAGTCAGAGTGACGCTTCTTCTTTTTTTTTGTGTCGATGTCACTCTTCCTCGTTGTTTTTTTTTAGTATAGTTTGAGCCCATAGTAGTTGGCCACGTTGATTGTGACATCATTGGCATTCTTTAGGCCATCCGAGGTGCAGGTGAACGGACACTCAGGACACACCAGCGAGTGGGGCATGGTCTGACCAGAAGCACCGCACTTACAGCTCACTCCCTCTCACAGAGTGGAGGCCTGTGTCCCAGCAGTGGGAAAGTTATAGGCTAATTATGTTATGCTGCTAGCAGAGGTACTTACAAGCCTTGTCACGTTTCCTCTTCTCAGCGATCTCTTTATTGACAATGTCGGTGGGCTGCAACGATGTCCTAGAGCCGGCTTTCCTCCTACGTTCGACGTGCGCTCGACCGGCCGCTGTTAGTTCCATACCGCGGCCAGTTGTTGTAGTCGCTGCTGTAGTAATATTGTGGAGGGTTACAATTTTGTAATAAACTGTTAGACGTCATTTTATTGCTCTGTGAAACAATTCCTTTTATCCATTTCTTTGACAAAAATATTATGATTGTGCGTTCACAGCAATAAATAGTGTTTCGTAAACTAAGAATACACATAAAAAACTGTTTTGAGCACAGCCTTAAGAGACCACGAAATAATAGTGTATATTAATAGATATAAAATCTTACCATCTTCATCACTTTCGTTTGCTTGGAAAATAAATAATAAAAATTCAAAATCATTTACTCAAATCGGCACTCATCGAATCGCACTTTTTAACCGACTTCTAAAAAGGAGGAGGTTTACTTTAGGAGGAGGGCGACTTTATTAAGAGTTCATTTGTTTTTCGTTTTGATAATATTTTTATGCACCAACTAGAGATAGGACGACTAGCCGACTGGCTGACCGATAATAGGGATGATGACTAATATTAGAAAAGTTCAAAAAAAATACGTAATTTCAAAGAAGGCTTAGTAAAATGAGAGAATCGAAAAGAAATCATGTAAAATCGATGGAATTTGGAGAAGCTACACGCTTTAAAAGTTTTTGGAGGAGATTATTCCCATCCTTGTCGCGCGGTGCATACAATGTGTGGCGCTAGCATGAAGTTACACAGTCGTAACGACTCCAGTGATAGTGCAGTCTTTGTCTAGCAGTTATTTTAAAACGTTTATTACTTGGTATTTTTTTATGCTTTTAGTCTTTTTGTAGTATTTTTGGCACTTTTTGCAAACAAATATTTTTTTGAGTTTGAAAAAAAAAAAAATCATACCTATTGCGTCCAGTGGAGTTCAGATGCACAACACCAAAACTGTGATACTAGAATAAATAAATAACAAACCAGGCTCTTTCTTGAACTCGACCTTGAGAACATTCTTCTTCATCATGTTATCCACAAAGTGGGCTGCTCCCCGCACCCATTCCTTATACTTGGCCTCTTCATATTCCTTGATTGCTTTGGAGAATGCCTTGTATTGCATGAAAGCGTCCTTCTTTTGTTCGCAGTCATTTAGTTCAGGGACCTGGGCAGTTTTTAGAATTATTATACTAGATTATTTTCAAGTAGTAATCTATTGCTCGGCTTCTCATCTGCCTAGCCTTTTCCCAACTATGTTTGGGTCGGCTTCTAGTTCGACCGGATGCAGCTGAATACATATAGTATTTTACATGGAGCGACTGCCTATCTGACCTCCACAACCCAGTTATTGGGTAATACGATACCCCTTGGTAAGACTGGTCGGCAGACTTATCTTCGATCAATTATTGATCGAAGGGGATAATAATAATCTATTGCTGGGCTTATTCTCGAATATTCAAAGTAAGTACTTAGTTAAAGAAATATTAGTAATTTCAGAATACAATGTGTGGCGGCAGTAAGGCGAAATAAAATTATATAAAAAAAAAAAATTGCAATTCACGCATCACACTGACGTCACGCAAATTCCTACATCGCGCAAGCAAAGTTTACCGTGCAACTAGCATATTTACAACGTTCCGATATCAATCGTCGGGCAGTAGCCCACCAGACACAACACCCGTCTGGTCGGAGGATCATTTCTTTTCTATGGCGGATGAGTGAACTCTACACCCTGTTCCTCATATCTCTATAAATGTAACATCACTGTAATAAAAAATAGTTGAAGTTTAGTAGGAAACCGATGGATGTTGTCGACTGAAATTTAATTTGATAAAAGAGCTGTTTGTTTTCTATTAACAAAATAAAATTTAATTCGAGAACATCCATCGGTTTCTTACTAACTAAACTTCAACTACATCCGACGATCTTGCATACTTAACTCTTTTCTTGACTGTACACACTTGGTTTACACTTGACGCTTGAGGGGTTAAAGGAAACTACGACGTATAATTTATTTATTCACAAAGGCACCAAGTCCCAATACAGGGTGGCAGGAAGATCGACGCGCTAACTGTACCATCAATTCAGCACATGATTCTTAATTATTCATTTCACAATTCAGCACATAATTTTTTATTATAACTGACGAAAAATTTCACCGTTTGGGCGCAAAAAATTTTCATCTGTCATTAAAAAAAAAATGAGCTGCTTCATACATTTTGACCGCGTAGGTAGGTAGTGGTATGTACTAAAAAAGTGTCCTTTGAAACAGCATTTTCTTTTTCGATTACCGACGAAATATTTTTAAGTTTTTTGCGCGTCGATATCTGCTACTCTGTATATAAATCAAAAAAGCATAAAATTCATTCAATTCGATTTAATAACGTCTAATAAAAGGCTCTGGATGAAATTAATGAATTAGTGCACCTTTTGGAACTTCATGATAGGTTGTTTCATCTTGTTGAAGAGCGCTCTTGCCCAGTAGATGGCGCCAGCGACCGGTGGGTGGTTGCGGAGAAGCGGAGGGTTTTTGCGGTAACGCTGTATTCGAACATAAGTATTAATTTTTATATTCTATTACCGGACATTATTAATTTTGGTATTCAACGGCTTGGTTAGAGTAATCTATGTATATATATAAAACAAAGTCGGGTTAGTTACACCGTTTATAACTTAATGAACCGCTGGACCGATTTTTATGACCTCTGATTTGTTGGATTTGTCTCCGCCCCAAATAGTAGAATAACTATTAAAACATGGGAAAAATTGACAAAAAAATAATAATTCCGAGGCGGTACGAAGTTCGCCGGGACAGCTAGTAAATAATAATAAAATCTTTATTACTAGAAGAATGGGTACAGTACAGTTTCGTTCACTGGTACAGTAAATCTCCTTAAAAACAAATTTGGTCTTACGTGATGTGCACTTCTGTGACAAAGGAGTGCTTTGGCACTCGTACTACATAGGTTTACCCTGTATCACGAATGCCATCACCTTCCTGAGACCAACTAGGACAATTTAATTTTGAATAAATTCTGAACAAAAATAACAATTAATTTTGATTGAGTTTGTATATGTGTGTCTGTTTGGTATTGTGTTTTCGAAGTCCAGAAGGTCATCATCTGACTAGCCATTTTCACAACTATGTTAGGGTCGGCTTCCAGTCTCACCTGATGCAGCTGGAAGCACCAGTATGTTACATGAAGCGATTGCCTATCTGACTTCCACAACCCAGTTACTGGGTAATACGATACCCCTTGGTAAGACTGGTTGTCAGACTTTCGGGCTTCGGACTAACCGTAACAACTGTCAAAGATCCACGAATGACAGCCGGGACCAACGGCTTAACGTGCTTTCCGAGTCACGGTATGTAAAGATGGTCACCCATCTACAGACCAACATCGGCAAGCGTAGCTTAACCTGATCGATCGACCTGTGCGGCTGTTATTATTTAGCCACGGGCCCCTCCAGAAGGTATGAGTCCACAAGGTATGAGTGAGTAATTGAGTATGCGTTGGTGAAATAATCAGTTAACCCACTAATTGTATAACTCTCTCAGATTCTTTGTAGGCGAGGCCTTTTAGCCAGTCACAGCGTTCCTGCGTTGTTGTCGGGTAAGTATGCAGTATCAGCTGAGAGTTTGGCTTGTTGCTATGAATTTCAGTCGCAAAAGCCAGCACGGAACAAAATGTTTTGTACAGTTTTTGCTTGCTGAATTTATGTGTATGAGACTTCCACTAGCTATATTATATATTGCTGTTTAAAACAACAGGGGCCCAAATGTTTTAAAGAAAAAAAGGTTTGCACATAACCGTGACTTTTTATGTCTGTAAATATTTCTCATAATTTTTAGCACAGTTTTGCCCAGTTTACAATTAAAAAACCCTAGCCTTGCGTCAATTTTATCTAAACTAATATTATCAAGAGGTAAATATGTTTGTTTGTTGTAAGATGTAATTTATGGAAGTACTGGGTGCTTACTCTCGAATTTTATTCCGAAAGATCGACATTGGAATTGTCAGTAAAACTTATGGGATTGGCTGGACTCACTGAGTGTAGCTAATCCCTGACGTTTAACTCGACCAACTGACGTTTGACCAATGTCGATCTATCGGAATTATATTCGAGAGTAAGCACCCTGATCTGATTATAAAAATGTTTTCAATACTAGAAAGCTACACTATTGCCGAGTATCATATATGATATGCAGTGGTGTGCACAGAGATTTCAGACAGGGTATGCACAAAAAAATCGCGGCTGATTTTAATTTACTATTTAAACACACTTTGCCACCAGCACAGGTCTCACATGTATAATTTTCCATTTTTTACAATAGACTTACTAAATAATTACTCGTCAATCATTAGCGTATAGCGCCAAGAAAAACAATAAATGGCGAAAAAAACTTTGTAATTTATTACGTTACGAACTAATACGAGCTAATTAGTCGGTCATTTGGTCAATCCGACTAAAAAAAGTCGACCCTCTGCAATCAACAATTAAGCGGTGCTTTTACGGGTTCTCAATTTGAACGGTTTGCAATGTAAGCTATGCTTCTAAAACTCCAACACGCGCACACATTTTCACGCACACAGTCACATTTTTGCTGTGTACTACACGAGATGCGTTGTATGAAGAATAAGCAAGGCGTAGTATTGCTTTTGTTCACGGGAGCGCTGCCTGCGCGGGTGGCGGGTGTTCGCAGCTCCAACGAGTTAGTTCCAAAAAAAGTTATAGATGGCGCGAAGCTAAATTACCATGTTTTTTTTTTCATTACAGTTATTTATTATTTAGATGAGACATGTATGTATGGGACTACAGGGTATGCAGAGCTTATTTGCATGTATGGAGTGCACGCCAGTGATGATATGTTTTATGGTATAGTTTTCTTAGAAACGGGCGAAGTCATAGGCAAAAGCTAGTATCATAGTATAAAGAACATCCCAGTACTCACCGTAAACTTATCCTCAATAATAGTGATCTCCTTAATAAACTGTCGCATGACGAGGTCGAATTTGGTGGCCAGTTGTTTTTTGATCGACTCGCGAATATCGTAATCGAGAAACTTTAGCAATATTGTCAGCGATTCTTCTGAAGACCTAGAGAGGAGTAAAAATACTAATATAATGGTTCTGAAGTTAGTTTAGGATGAAAAATCAATGCGCACACGACTTTTCCGTCAATCTGGCAGTCTTTTGGTGACGTCGCGCTACTTACTTCTTGCACCACAGTGTGCTTGGTCCCACAAAATTTAGATAATTTATCATGTGTATTCGCACTATTCAAATTCGTACGAGGAAGCGGTCAAATGCGGGCCTCAATATATTAAAATCGACATATTGCACACAAACCTACCTCAAATTCCCAAAACTCTGATTGATATAATTCTTGGCCTCTTCCTCTAGATATCTGACTTCGGCCCAGAAGTCTCCCATGATAACGTCCCAGTTCTCCTTATTATCGAACACGAACACACTGAAATCGATCGTTCTGATCGGATAGACGAGATTCTTGACGCGTTTGCGCACTTGGTCGATCTGTGTGGGATCGCTGATGATCGATTTGAGTTCTAGGCCGAATATACGCTCGTAGTCTATTAGGACCTGGAACAGTTATTATGTTTACAAAACTGAACTTTAAAATTAATCAATGAAATTGGGCGGAGCATTCGGTTGCATAGCAGTGGTGGCCCAGTGGTAACGGCCGCGACTTACGAGTTGTAGGTAGTAGGTTCGAACCCAGACAGGCGCTTTACTTTGTGTAAATTATTTCATCACCATTGCTCTCCAAACGCTGAAGGAAAACATCGTGAGGAAACCGGTATGTCCTAGAATCGAAAAATTCGAAGACTCTACCAATCCGCACTGGGCCCGCGTAGTGGATTACGGCCCACTCCCTCTCACAGAGAGGGGGCCTGTGTCCCAGCAGTGGAAACATAAGCTGATTATGAGTTATTCGGTTGATTAGTTTTAACAAGGGTGGTTTTTCCTTGACATAGAAAAACAATTAAAAGAACCATAGTTCGATTTACTGATCGTCCGAAGTCCAAGCGCGCCCCCTTGTTACTAGGGACTAGTAACCGTATTGTAATAGACATAGAATCAATAGTTACCTGCACCACATCCCCCAGATCCCTAGCAACAGTGCCCATATAGTCAGTCTGCGTGAACAACAGCGGCTGATCGAACTCCCAGCGCGCTCCTTTATTACTCAGTTCTATGCTTCGTCGAGTCTCCTTGTATAACGTGTGCCACATCTCCATTATCTTCTGTCCGTTTCGGGCCAGGGCTAAAACTACTTCGTTAGGATTGCTGAAAATTGTTATGTGCGTTTAGATTACTCAGGTAACTATAGCTACACTAAGTAATAACCGCCAAACGAGTCAATCGATCAGGTTAAGCTACGCTTGCCGCGGTTGGTCCGTGGATGTCTGACCGTCTTTACAAATCAAGACCCCTCCGTGCCTCCGAAAAGCACGTTAAGAGCGTTGACGACGTACGGCATTTCATACAAACATTAACGCCCTTGTTTTTCGAAATAAATAAACCGATTTTAATGAAACTTCGTACGCATAACCAGGGTACAAAGGTCTAAAAAGTTAGTTAAGAACATTTTCGAGAGATTTTTTTAAATTTTTCTACTTCATTCCAACGAACACAAAATTGACTATAGTTTTGCGTTGACAAATGTTCTGCTCTGCTTTTTACCAAGTCTGAGTCAGACCTAAGTTGCAAGTCAAATCAACCAGTAAATGTGGTCCCACTAGGTCAGTGTACCAAGGCTGCTACACTTATTTTTAAATGTCGCAGCATCATGCTGAGATGATGATGATGATGGCCTTTTGGCCCCTCGTACAGGACTTTGTTTTTTTTTTTATACTTTTATCACTCTGTGTGTTTAGTTAGTGATCTTCCTGTGCTAGTCACCATAAATTACACTTTTCCATTAGGTATTTTAAATCAACTATGTATGTAGTGAAACTACTACGTGGCATGCACCTACAGCTGTACGTGCCCGACCGGTACGTGTGGAGGCGGCAACGCCCGCCTCTGCTCGCTGTGCCTGCAGCCAGGACCAACCTACTGGCGGGAACTCCTCTCACTAGAGCCATACTCGTGGTGAATGAGGTTCACGGGAGGTTTGATGTATTGTGGTGCAACTTGAGTGAACTCGCAAAAGTTACACCATATGTAATAAGTTATTTAGATTAAGATATTTTTTAACTAAGTATAAGGTGTAGATTTAGGATTTAGTTATTAAGGCCAAGCTGTCGCATTGGATTATAGATCTGTAATGATAGTGTAGGTAAGATTGTTATAAATAAATAATAAATAAATAAATAACTGAAACGGTTCATATAGTGTGGCCGTAATAGCAATGTTGAATGAAACCGAATACAAAGCAAACCGAAATAAATTTTGACGGACACAAAACTAGTTACCAGTGTCGTTAGCAAGAAAAGGCAACACTTTTTATACTTACTCAAAAAGCTTATGCACGTCAAGGGTGTTCTCCAGCTTGGCGTTAAGAGCCCACGAGATCCTGGACAGCAGAGGCACCATGGTTTCGTCAGAGCGGTACCCTTTGGACAGCACCCACATCATGTAGATACTCTCCACCATTTCTGGTAGGATTTCTATTACTTGGGGTAGTGTTGAGTCGTCTTCTATGACCTGAAAGGATATTGGCATGCGTTAAAATAAACTCTACAAGGGGCTATACTTTGGTGTATTCATGGAAATGGTTTGTTTAGCACACTAGGTCCCATATTTCAGAACGTCACTCAATACTCAAGCATTACTTAAAACTAATTTCAACCAATCAAATGGCTTGAATCTAGTTTTAAGTAATGCTTACATATTAAGTGACGTTCTGTAATACGGGTCTACATGTGTATCTGATAAGAAACAGCAGTTGTATTTTGAATATATTATGGACAACTAGCTTCTGCCCGCGGCTTCGCCCGCGAGGTATGTCGATAAAAACTATCCTATGTCCTTCCCCGGGATGCAATCTATCTCTCTGCCAAATTTTATCGAAATCCGTTCAGTGGTTTAGGCGTGAACAGGTAACATACAGACAGACAGACAGACAGAGTTACTTTCGAATTTATAATATTAGTATGGATTTTCGCTTTTGTTTGAGCACACACGTTTTTCTTGTCGTGAAAAATTACGATTTATTCACCGTGGCACGGTCGTCAGTATTGTAAGGATCACTATGGAACTTTGTTGACGGACAGCCTTTTGAACATGGCACGGTTTCTTTATCGTACGGGATATAACCCGATGTTTTTAACCGGTAGTACGTTCCCGTCGGATGATTTCCGACCGACACGCGGGCGAAACCACGGACAAAAGCTAGTTCTTAATAACTTATAAAATTGAACTTTAACGTTATACTTACAGTAAAGAAACGCATCAAAGTGGACAAGAACTTCAAATTATCATTCGCCATATTGTACTGCTCCACTAGTCTTTCTTTGTAGTGTGTGAAATTCTGTAATAAAATGCAAATTTAATGTTAAAGGCAGGTTAATAAGTTAGTGCGAAAACCTAGAAAAATTTCATCATCATTTATTTAGGCTAAATATATTTAGGCTAAATTTATTTACTGCTGGATTTAGGTAAGTCCCAAACATCGCTGCAACGACAAGTCCTGTGAGCTTATAATGTTCCCAGTGCTGGGATACAGGCCTCCTCTCCGTGAGAGGGATTGGGCTGTAATCTACCACGCGAGCCCGGGTTGGTAGATGTCACAGCTCTACGAATTTTTGGTTCTTGGACATGCCGGTTTCGTCACGATGTTTTCTTTCACCGTTTTGTGAGCAGTGGTGAGTTAGTTACCACTGGGTCACCACTGTTCTCACTTGTGCTTCTCGCATCCAGCGAATTTTTGCGACTTTCACTAGGCTATTAAATTAGTATGCAACGAAATTATTTATTCTGTACATTGAATGCTTGGATAACTTTAAACAAGTTTTTTCAATCACTGCCCGGTGTCGACATTTCCTACTTAACCTTTTAACCCTAACCGCTTACGCCGATTAATCCGACAAATATTTTCGTGCCCATTTCGCCAGGGTCGTATATTTACGAACAAATACCGCAGCTCGTTTAATCTGTTTTTTTATTTAAATTAAATAAATTTGCTTTTTTAGATTACGCTGTATTCTATTAGGTATTTTTGAAGTCGGGCGGTTAAAAGGTTAAATACATCTGCGAAAAACTGGCAAAAGCAACACAGGGGTTAAGGTGTCTTTTAAAGTCAAAATATTTTCTTTTTAAAGTTTCGGATAAATCACGAATTTTGAGTTAGAACAATGCGAAGGATAGTGCCGCCAGTAGTTCGTGTAATTCTGTCCCAACAGACAGTACGCATGCATCAGCTATCGTAAAGCTCAACACATCTTAGGGAGCTCGAAGACCTGACACAATACCACCAGTGCATAAATATCTCCATAGTAAACAACAATAGCTACCTGAAGAAAGGGAGACTTGGCTTTCTTGAGTAGGGAAAGTATCTTGACTACCATCGGTTGTTTGAGCTGCTCGACCAACAACGATATCTCAGCATCGCGCTCGCGCCAGTACTTGTACTCTGCAACTGGACCGTCGCCATCACGAGTCTGTCAGTTAAATAAAGTTTTGTGGAGATATCAAACGAACAAAACAATAAAAGTGGAGAGCTTTCAAGCAGGCGGAGTGATATTACACGATATTTTAGGGATTTGTATGTTTAAGGGCGAATTTCACCATACTTTTATACCTAGAATAAGTCTTATACTGAGAATAAATTTTGAATTTTTGACAGTTTTTCCATACTAGAACCGTCAGGCGTAAATTTTTATTTATTTATTTATTCACTCCAAACATACAAATATCCTTACAGGCGAGACCCAATGCGATATTGTAGTACACTTACAAATTAAATAGTTCCAATGCTCGTACCATAACAAATTCTATAGGTAGCTATTCTTTAAAATTCACCTATATTTATTCCACGGGTAAAAGATATCAGCCCGGTGTAAAATTGCATAAGAGATGTAGGGTTATGTGGCGCCATCTGTGTTGAAAACATGGCTTGCTGTCTGGCTATGAAGTTCTTACACAGTAGCATAGGTGTCACTACACTGCTTTGAAGTTTGAAGCCTAGACAAGGCTTTATCTAGCTGTCCTTTACAGCTAAACAAAGCCTTATCACAAATATAATGACTTTTATAAAGACAAATTAAAATTTAGGGGTAAGTACTATCGCGGACATTCCCGCCTGACCACCACTAAGTTCATTTTTGCTTGCACTCAAAAAATAGAAGCGCTCTCTAGTAAGCGCGCCAAGGTCAAATAGTTTGTTCGTAAAATTCACAAAAGGAGTACCTTAAAGTTGCCTGTACGAGTATACAGGCGTGGAAGGGACATCGACGCACAACCTGAGGGGCAATTCTCGTAGTTTTAAAAACGTTCACAGTCTGATCTCAGTCTCAATCTGTCAAAAATACCTATAATTTCCCTACATTTTGACAAGTTTTTGACATTTGTTCGTCGCTGACATGAGCATGAGACTGCGACTAGATTTTGAACGTTTTAAATTACGAGAATTGGGCTTCTGTTACCATGGATTCAGTACATGAATCTGGAACCACTGCGTCAAAGTTATTAATCGATTATTTTAAAAAAAACAGCTGTATCCTACAAAAGTGCAATAACATTTGTGCGCCGATGTCACCCTGTATTTAACCTTGTTATCTGGTATTTTTTTATTAAAGCCTACCTTGCCCAAACAGGTCGCGATAGTGTTGTCGATGTGTAGCTGCCACATTGTGACGGCCTCCTCTAGCTGCGACACGAGCTCAGGTTCAAAGAACTCAACAGTTTGGGTGCGTTCTTCTGTCAACATCGCTATGTTCGGCATGGGGAGCTGAATCTCGCCTTCTATGTGTTCTATGGTCCTGGATTGTGAAAGAGCATTGTGTTTATTTAATCTATACTAATAATAAAGCTGAAAGCGGGCAGGCGATGCGATGCGACGGGGTGGGTTGGGGAACAAGAAATTTTACTCGGACGAGTTCGCGGGAAGAAGCTAGTACAGAATACAACTCAATTTTATGACATTAATGTGAGCTCCACAGCTGCGCCCTTTCCTTTATTTAAAAACGTTTAAAATTTTGTCGCAAAATGAACGAAACCGGTCGCGAAAAAAACTGCTGTTCCCTACATTTATGTTTGCATAACTCGTCAAAATATAACAGCAGATTTTTTTTCGCGACCGATTTTATTAATTTTTTGTATATCGTTAGAAAAGGAGATGACAAGTATGTGGTATAATTTATTGCATACTAGCTGCGCCCCGCTGTTTCACCCGCATAAGTTTCGATCTCGTGGGAATATCGGGATAAAAAGTAGCCTATATGTTAATCCAGGGTGTCAACTACCTCCATACCAAATTTATTCAAAATTGGTCCAGCCGTTTGAGCGTGAAGAAGTAACAAACATAAACGCACACACACACACTGACAAACTTTCGCCTTTATAATATTAGTGTGATTTGTGGTTTCCATACTATGCCTACTTGAATAGTTATACAAACCAATTAACAATTCCAACGAGATCTTCTATATCTGATATGACTTCTTCAGCAGAGGACCTAACATCAGCTTCGGCGAAAGAAGCGTTCAAAAACGGTGATTCCTAGAACATTAATTAAAAATTAGCATAAGATCTTAACAAACTGCGCAAGACTACTTACTGGATTCACATTCGTGTTTTGTAAGGCCAATAAATATTTGGCTCTGGTCAAACCGAAGCGGATGCCCAAGGCATTAAGTCCGCCTTTGTACAGTTTTTTTACTTGTGCATAAAGTTTTAATAAATAAATAAAAAAATTGTTAGTGATCCTACGATTTCCATTAGTTTTTTTGTTTTTACTCGTGAGAACCTGTGATTGGCTCTGTGGATCATAGCCAGTGTTATCTTTACACGTTATCTTTCTGTTATAGCACTCACACGTTCACCAGCACTTAAATTAAAACATAAATAATGTAGAGTAATTACCGGGTCTTCTGATGCTATTTGGACAGACATTATTTCTTCTGAAACTGCGCGCATGTTCTTCATTCTGTAATAAATAATTCTCACTTTAAAAACTCATATCGTCATCTGTCTAGCCTTTTCCCAACTCCCTATGTTGGGGTCAGTTTCCTGTCTAACCGGATGCAGCCGAATACCAGTATTTTACATGGAACGACTGTCTATCTGACCTCTACAACCCAGTTACTGGGTAATACGATACCCCTTGGTAAGACTGGTTGTCAGACTTTAGGGCTTTTGACTACCCGTAACGACTGTCAAAGATTCACGAATGACAACCAATTATATTGTGAAGCTCTCATAGCTAGAGCCCCACAGTACTAAAAAGAGCACTCGCCACATCTTGCTGATTGGATAATATTTTAACAACAACTTGAGGTAGTAGTTTATCACGATTCCAGGAATATGGCGGGAAGTCTTTCACTGTCCAACATATTATTATTATTAGCCTGTGTGATGTCTCACTGCAAGGCAAAAGCCTCCCTACTCTCTTTTCCAACTCTCTGTTCAAAGCTGCTACATATTAACAAGGAAAAATAAAAACCGGCCAAGTGCGAGTTGGACTCGCACACGAAGGGTTCCGTGCCACCATACAATATTTAACACTACATATAAAAAAACGGCAAAAAAATTACGTTTGTTGTATGGGAGCCCCCCTTAAATATATTTTTTATTCTGTATTTGTTATTATAGCGGCAACAGAAATGCACATTCTGTGAAAATTTCAATTGTCTAGCTATCACGGTTCATGAGATACAGCCTGGTGACAGACAGACGGACAGTGGAGTCTTAGTAATAGGGTCCCGTTTTTACCCTTTAGGTACAAAACCCTAAAAAGGAGCTTTTTCGAGACTATAAATTCACACAGCAATAAGAACTGACTACTAACCTTCTCTCGGCATTCTCTCCTCTAGCTATGTTAGACATTCTTCTGTAGTCCGAAGGTCTAAGGTAGTTCACCTGAGCAAAACATTCAAAGAACAAGTATAGTAACTGCTCTGCAGTAATTAAAAAATAATTAGCATACAAAGTCATGGACATAAAAGATTAGGAACTGATTTATCCATCGCCAGATAACTTTTATTCGAGGAATAAAATTGACGTTTGACAGTTTTTGTATGTAATAACTGCTAAAATTTAAAAATTATTCCTCGAATTTTATCAGATGACTAGCTGCGCCCCGCGGTTTCACCGGCATAAGTGTCTATCTCGTGGGAATATCGGGATAAAAAGTAGCCTATAATATGTTAATCCAGGGTGTCAGCTACCGCCATAGAAAATTTAATCAAAATTGGTCCAGCCGTTTGAGCGTACACACACACACACACACACACTTTTGCTTTTTACTTAGGCGACATTAGTACACTTTAAATTATTCTACATTTGAGAACTTTAATTGAGGAAAGTCTTGATTTTACTTTTTAATATACTTAACTAACTTTTGCGTTATGTGATGCCACAGCACATTACTATGTCTCATATCAATCTGTTAGTGCCAACAAGAAGTGTAAAACCTCTTTTAATAGTTTTATTTTTAGTCTTCTTTATTTTAAACATTTAAAATATTTTGTTTCTTTCTAAAAGTGACGTCTCATGAATGTACAATGCCAAATAAATTCACTTCCGGACTATTAAATCCACCCTGCACTTTTTGTATAGAAGTTTATAGCCTTTTAAATGGTTGTGAATTGAAATTCGGAAAAATTACGCCCCCAACATGATGGCCAGTAAGGCAACAAAATAGCACTAAAACTTTTTTTGACTGATACCTCACATGGAATTGCACTGTGGCTCGATTTAGAAGACCGAGAGCATATTTTATGATAATATTGTTATTTGAACACATCCATAAGAATGAACTAAGTAAAGTCTATTTTCATGCATCATTGTTGTGACTGCGGCACGTACCTGTGACCCGGTGTCCGCCATCTTGTGATGACCACCAGCAAAGGAGACTTGTCTCGAGATCATCGCATGGCTCGATTCCGGGGTTACTGTGATCTCACGGAATTGGTTCCCGAACAATGGAATTACGGCCTGAGAACAAGAAAACAACATGAAATTATTTTAAAGACAAACTCGCGCCTTTTTTTCCATGGTAGTAGGTAGGAACTACAGAACGCCACCTGCATCGATCCTTACCTATAATATTTGAATTCAGTATCTAAGATAATTATAGAGTTCTGGAACAACAAACTCAATGCCATACATGAAAAAGAACAAATTCCATTGCACAAAAAAAAGGTCTTTTTAACTTCAAATGGTCACTCGAAATTCAACATAGAACACCCAAGGCTAAAGAAGACAGTTGAGTAACTAGCGATTGAATGTAAATTATCTGAGATAATGTATTGAGATACAGTATATGATATTGATACAGTATTGAGTTTTGGGGCAACAGCTATAAGTACAATATCCACTCGGCATTTGTAATTCAAAAAAGAGCCCTAAGAACAATGCTCCGCCTAAAACAGACGGATTCATGCAGAGACCATTTTATAAGACTTAATATTTTGACAGTGCCATGTCTTTATATACTGGTGCTGCTAACCAGTTTTGTTAAGAACTTGCACAAATCTGAAACTGATGACCAACGACTAGTTAGAGTTAATACACGCAGGAAAGACCTTCCTAACATAATCCAACCGAAAATAAATGTGGTTCATCACAGTCCTAGGTACCAATCAGTATTTCTATACAACAAACTTCCCTTAGAATTTAAAAACATTAATATCGCGAACTTATTTAAGAATAAATTGAAGACATATTTATTGAGGAAGGGCTATTACAGCGTCGATGAGTACCTACATGAAAAGCGACAACCGTAATATTATTGTTCTAGATTGGAATTAATTTTAAATGACATGTTGGCTATTATTAATATTTTTATACTTATTATTATTATTCTGTACCCTTGGCTGTTCCCTTGATGGTACTGTGGAAGATCAATGATCTTTTTATACTGAAATAACTTGATTTTCGTTTTCCTTTTCATTTGACTACTGGTTTTTATTGCATTATTAATTAATTTAAAATGAATGTGGATTATCATAGTTTTGAATTTGTTATTTTTATTAACTTTGACTTTTTTTTTTTTTTTCTCTCTCTCGTTTGTTATACTGTATGTACTGTACTGTACTGTTTTATTTTACAAAATTTCTACACAATGTATATTGTTCCGAAATAAATGACTTATGACTTATGACTTATGACTTATTGAAGATTTGTTTTCTGTGAATATTCCAGCTTCTTCATATCTCCCTTTTCCCAACTTTATCGAGTTCGGCTTCCAGTCTAACTCTGCTTGCAGTGACTGCCAGTATTTTACCTGGAGCGAATGACTATCTGACTACAATTACTGGCTCATATTATCTCTTTCCACGCAAAAATTCAAAGACACGTCGCATCCACCCCACCAAGCCGCACTGGGCCAACAGGGTGGATTACGCCCCGCTCCCTCCCACAGAGAGGAGGCATGTGTGAATTGTGTCACATCAGCGGAAACGTTACAAACTAATTATGCTATTACCTCTTTCAAATGCTGTCCAAGATTCATAAGCACCCTGCCAGTGAGGAGCCCACAGTGGATGTATTCCGGCATTTTGAGCTTGATGAACCGCTCACAATCGTGGATGGGCACACCCTCTTGCGTCTGTCTCAAGAAGTACATGTATCGCCGGTTGCGGTTTGTTTTAGGTGGAGTCATCTCGCCGAATATTACACTCAACTTGGGGTACTGGATTATGCGGGGGACTGGTCTCTGTGTGAATACGCATAATACATAATTATCGAAACGTATGATACAGTCAGGCTTTGAAAACTATGACCAAATTTGGGACAAGCTCCACATCACACTATACGATACTACTTTGCTAAGTTAACTTAGCGTTTCATACGAATATGTAGCTTTTTTAAGCGCATAATGTTCATATCTATAAAACGAATGTAATTACCTGTTTTATACAAATATGAACCTTATTTTCTTCGTAAAAGAGTTTGTATTCGTAAGAAACGCTAGCTTTGCTTAATAAAGTAAAGTCAAAGCGATGTCTGTGAATTTTGCCCTCGGAGCCTTGACATATCATACGATACTTGTCATAAAATGAACGAGAGCAATTTGAAGAAAGTTTAATTTACAGCCCGATTCAAACTATATGGCGGCTCTGAAGAGCGATACTCGCTGCGCAGTACCTCACCCCCGCTGCCACGTGAATTTGATACTGCGCAGCGACTCACCTCATGTTCCGAGCCGCCATAAAGTTAGAATCGGGCTGAAACAAAGTCCAAAAGTAGTTTTCGGAAGGTGATTGTACAGCTTATTGTGTCACTACTTCGAAACTAAAAGTCTACGACATACTAAGTATTATGTAAAAAATACTACAGTCTGTTCTAAAAATATTTGGTGAAAGTGTAAACAAACCCTGTTCCTTCAGGTGAAGTTCTTACGCAATCACTTATTAAAGGGAATTAGTAACACATTCAACTGTATTTAGAAGGTTTCAACTTTATGTCTTAACACTTATCCAACAATATTATTGTTCGAAGAACATGAAAAAAAAATCGACTAAAGTTGAGGTTATGAAAGTAACCACATTGTCAAATAAAAAAAAATAGGGTTATTTGGAACTAACATTTCGCTTTTAAGTATTTAAATAATCGAATAAAAGTACCTACTCAATTTGTAAGTGGCACTACACATTGGCAATCACGGGTACGTTTCCTGATTAATTTGTTTACATTTCCATGAGATATTTTTGGAACTGATCATACATAGATACACGGTGTACCTACCAGAAAAGTGTGATCTCATTTAAGAGTGTAGTTTAAACCATCAAACTGAATAACTTTCTCCATGGGACCATCCGCCCCATACATTTGGGTCGAGGATGTTGGTCCCATGGAGAAAGTTGTCAGTTTGATGGTCTGTAACACCCTTAAATTTAATTTAACCTTTCGGGTACGCCATGCAGAAACTAATAACTACCTACTGCCTACAGAACTAAAAAAAACTCCATAAAATGTTCTACATCAATAAGAATTGTGACATTATTCTTACGATAACGGTATAGAATTCCAAAGTTCCGTCGACTTCCGGATCGAAATCCTCGGGTGCTGCAAAAAATCTATTTTGAACCGTATGTCCGTCAGAATAATACTAGACTTCCATGTAGGTATTGCAGTACCTATTGGAATTTATACTGAAATCGAACGGCAAAGAACTTTTTACAAAGAAAACAACCGACTTCGAAAAAACCACTAGTAAACGGATAAATTACTTTAATTTCGGAAGTCGGTGTCGTTGGTTCCGCATTTTCGTTTTTTTGACACCGACTTCGTATCACTTTTTCTTTCTAAGTCAAATTACTGACGACTGAAAGAGAGAAATCGGTGTGTAACTATTCACGTTTATTGTTAAACATGTTTGTTAGTAAGAGGGTTAGTGGAAAAAAATCGTATTATCGAAGCTAACTCAAAAATACCCAAGTAAAGTTAATCAAATTTATATGGGTCCACCCCTGAGGCATACCATATCCATTAAAAACAAAACACACATATAAAAAAAGCTAAGGTGCATTGAAGGATTGAAGACACCGACTAGAAGAATCATCAAAATTCGCATAGAAATGCCGGAGATGCAGTATATTTATGCATATAACTTCGTACATAAGAATAATTACCTAATGTATTATATACTAAAACCTTCTTAAAAGTAAGTAGATCACGTTAATGAAAGAAACATCAAAATTAGTTCATTAATTTTTGAGAAAATCGCGGACATACAAACATACATACGGGTCGAATACAGAACCTCCTTTTTTGAAGTCGGTAAAAAAATGCAATAAGTTTCTTTGTAAAAGATTTCACTCGATTACAATACCCAGACTCTAGTTTAATCGCACCGGCCCGGCGTACCGTAATGGGCCGATAGTGGCCCATTACAATAGAAAATCAATTGTCTCATTGGCGGTGATTAAAACAATGTCATTTGTCTCGGTATCAGCTTAGTACTACCAAACTATTGGATGGATTAAGATGCGGTTTACCATCATTCATTTCTCCAGGTAAAAAGGTATTTCATGGCACTTTTCAATTGTCAAAGAGCCCATTCCAAAATGGGCCTACATTTTGGAATTCTGTGGAGAAGAACGGGCATGAACCTCTAAGGACACTATTTAAATCAAGATATTATAAAATCCTGGGTACATTATTCTTGTTGCTTCTTTCTATGTGAGAACAATGTAAAAAAAAACATAAGTATATTTAAAAAAACAATTCAAATTATAAGATTAATTGTTAAGTCCTGGCAGTTGACCAGTCTCAATTGACGGCGCACGTTCACGAACATGGCACGTGAATCAGCACCATCCAGCTCAATCATTTTGTAGAGAAACAAATCGAACACACGCGCCACCATCAGAGAGACATTCGAATGAGCATGAAATACAACTCGCAAGAGTTAACTTGAGACCCGAGCGGACTCTCGATCCCGCGTTGTTACCGCTCTAGCCATCGACGCCTCGCGACGTTACATTATCCAAACGAAGCCTCACGTTAACTCTAGCGGGTTGTACTCTCAACTGCCCTGCTCTATGACATCAATGCTGGAAAGGGTTGCTGGTTGTAAATAAATAAAGCACAAAATTTAAGACTTACGTGGTGGGAAGTAGTATGAGTCTTCGGCGACCAGACGAACGTCATGTTCTGAAGGCAGTCCTACGTCATCGTCCTCCATCATGGTTTCCACATCCACTTCTGTACATAAAGTATTATTTAAATCTTATCTTGCATACATATCCCTCTCACCGTGAAGAGGCCTGTGTCCCAGCAGTGGGAACATTACCTATAGGCTGAGTAATCTGCGTTTGCTAAATAGTTGGCAAAAATGTAAGCAAATATGAGTTCATGGAAAAATACTTTAATTCCTACACAATAAAGTTCAGTTTACGCAAACATTTTTTTAACTTTTTCAAGTCACTCTGAAATCAACTTAATTACTTAACATTAAAATAAAGTTGATATTTGTTTACCTTGAAATAACATCAATTGGAAATATAAATTTGAATAGACCTTATGTATGTGTTGCGAACAGGGTGTTTATAAAAAAGGAAAATATTTTCAAAACTTGCGACGCAGAAAGAGAAAAGTCAAAAAGGCTAAAGTGAAGTGAGAATTTCCCAAAAAATATTTAAAACCGTCTAGCTCGCTAAACTATAAGTAATCGCTGAACATACATGGGGGTGTTTCGGGAAGCCCATGGAGAGAGGCTTCTAAAATTCTTCTTTGGACGCGCGTCGGATTTCCTGTATAAACTATCAGTTCTACCATACAAAAGATGGTCACACATCCAGGGAAAGACCGCGGCAACCGTAGCTAAACCTGATCTATCGACTCGTGCGGCTGTTAATACTTAGTCACGAGCCCCTCCTCCAGAAACAAACAGTAAAAAACAACAAACATGACTTAACATGACATGTATTTAAACAGTTAAATATGGTACTCAAATTAAAGAAAATAATACCTATAACAAGGTGACCATATAAAAGTTACTTACCAGCGGAAGACGCCAGCTTTTCATCTGTAAAAAAATATTTATTTTAGAATTTATTAGTACACAAGATTGCTATTTTTTTGGCATCTATTATGACGAGAGATAGTGTTCATAGAAACTACATGGCTATAATAACTAATTATCTCAAACTATAACAATTCGTCATTCATGTATAAACAAGTCAATTTTGTTTTAATTATGCCTTAACACTTTTTTTTAAATTAAATAGTACCTATTTAATTAAAAAAAAAAGTTAACTTTTTTAATAAAATTACAATTTTCTTATAAAAATTGTTTTGTTAATTTATTATAATAATTATGATGCTTAAAAGACGTTTTACAAGAATGTACTGACACAAAAAATAATTTGCATCTATGCAGGGACACTGATCCTACCTCATACTTTAAACCTCCTAAATAACAGAAAAAACATTAATTTATAAGTATCCTGTAAAATACATACCCATCCTGCTTTTCATGCTTTTAACACTTTTCATGCTCTTCATGCTCTTCATGCTTTTCATGCTCTTCATACTTTTTGTGCTCTTTCTACTTTCTACTTCTTCTGGCTCCGGAACAGGCTCCGGAGTCTTTGCTCTGCCTTTCTTTTTCTTTTGCTTTGGCGGAGGTGGTGGGGGCGGTGGTATGATTCCTGTTAATTTTTTATAGTATAAATGAGATTATATTTATAGTATAAATGGGATAGAGGCTGCCACTGCTGCCAGTGATAAGACAATAAAGGATTACAGTCTATTATAAGTTAAAGTATTCAAAAACATGAACTGGATTTAACCATAAGTAAGTACTTTTAAATAAATAAATAATTTAATCTTATTATTTACCTACTAGCCCCAGCTTCGCACAGGTACAATATTTTTTTCGAATTTTCTTTAATACAAACATAGACCTAGCAAATTGGAACACAAAAAAAAAAAACAACTATTTGGTGCAGCCATTCGGAAGTTATGGCGCATACAGATATTTTGGCGACTTTGTTTTATACTATGTTAGGATGAAACCAGGTCGGAACCCAGGCAACCACTTTACTTTGTGTAAATAACTTCATCAGTGCCACTCTCAATAAGGTAAAGGAAAACATTGTGAGGAAACTGGCATATCCTAGAACCAAAAATTCAAAGACATGACATCTACCAACCCACACTGGGCCCGAGTGGTGGATTATGGTCACTGAGAGGAGGTCTGTGTCCCAGCAGTGGGAACATTATAAGCTGATTATGATTTTATGAATAGGAGCAGCAATAGCTTTTGCTAGCAAAACTATTAGGTAAGGATAACCGGGCCAAAATGAAATGATAACTTACTCCATTCAGTGAATTCCGTGTCTTCATGAATAAGCTTGTCAACGATCACCTTAGACACATACATCATTCTCTTATCGAGACACAGTTCATCCGGTTCTATAGCTCCTGTTACATATTTAACAAACTTCTGCTTAGTATCAACCCCTTCATCTATCATATTGTAGAAAAGGCTATCGTCCTCCATGCCAACAAACGCAATGACTCGTTCCTTGAACCATAAGACTCTTGGATCGTTGTACAGGTCAAGGAAGACATCTAGATCATCGAGCGATGTGTCTTCAGACGGTAACTTCAGCGCTCCTGAGTCCGTCATGTTTTTTCCTTTTTGAAGGAATCAGATCCTATTAAGAGAAAGCCTGAAAGTTATGTGCGCATGTTTTATTGCCGTAAATATATTACTTGATCCCTAAAAACAAAAACTGGTAGGTACCTAACTCGTGAAGAAGGAACATAGTATTTCATCAATCATCACAGTTACAAACTTATTAATCATCTGTAACAGTTTAAGATTATTACAATTCATTATGATTTACTTACCTTTTACTCCAAATAAGTTTGCAGCGAATCACTTTGGTAATTATTTAACCTCTACAATTTCACTTTTTTCACTGATTTTCTACTTAAATTCCGAGACATAATTCTATATCTACAGATTTTATCAAAGTTTAGCTAGAACCTAGAACCAATCGATTAGCTTCTATTAGTAGTTTAGTAGTTTATGCAATCGATATTAGCATTGGCGGTATCCAAGAAGTAAATAAAACAATGAAATCAAAACAACTTTTGGCTGCCATAGCAACAAAACGTGAACAAAACTTTACTTTCAGTGACATGACAGCGATTCAAATTTTCGCGGTGTTGTCGTTTTTCGTTCAGAAAAATTCGAAACATTGAATATCTTTTTAGTTATTTTTTTCTAGTTTTCAGCATTGATCTTAACATGATCTAGGGCACTGACCACTATTAAACAAGGTACTTGTATAATACAGGTCAGTGATAATATAGGGTGTTTGAAGGAGAAGACGATGTTGGAATCTACAGTGACGTATGCCAAAATTACACCTCCGCTCTGTGCATATCTACACGCTCATATATGCAAACGTTTACAAGTGTTTACATTCTCTTTGCATTTACAACCAAACTACACCTCAATAAGTGCACACATGTTTACGAATCCGGCTTCACTTTACTGTCCTCTGTCTTGGTTTTTTATTTGGTCTGAGTGTTATACCTACACTTTTTTTTTGTAAATTATAATCAGTTTTCGAGCATCACGCTCTGAAAAGCTCCGCTGGTGTCTGTCTGTCTGTTACCTCTCACGCTTAAACCGCTGAATCGATTAAGATGGTTAATTTGAGTCCCGGGAAAGGACATCGCATAGTTTTTATCCCGATATTCCCACGGGAAACTTATGCGGGTGAAATCGCGGGGTGCTGCTAGTATCTACATAGATAAAAGTTTCGATAACTCAACGGCTGAACGGATTTGGATGAAATTTGGTAGGTAGATAAATTAGGACCTGTATTAACATTTATAAGTAGGCTACTTTTTATCCCGAAATAACGCGAACGAAGTAGCAGGCAACAGCTAGTTAAACTCAAAAATCGCGGGGACTTTTAGTATGTTTACTCCCTAATCACCCTGAACAACTTTCTAAAGAAATCGCTCGCCTCACGCACTCTATACTACACCTCCTTTTGGGTTATTCTTTGAGTGGACTAGATTCGCTAGTGTGATTAATTTGTTCGTAAAATTATAATTTGATTTGGACTGCAAACGATTTTTCTATTGCGCAATAACCACCACTTACGCCCGGCCACAGAATTAAAATATGGCTGATAATAACGAGCGAGATCTACCTTCTCAGTCTTATTCAATGTACAGACGCCAGCATATCAACCTACTACAATCTGTCAAATTTCTTTGATAGATTTTCAACTTTATCGATTCAAAGTTGAACGGTTCAAAGTTGATTGGGAAAATTTGACAGTTTCGGGTAGGTTGATGTGCTGGCGTCTGTACCTACAGTTTTGAATCGCCACGATTCTATTATTTCTATCTAATACCTACCTATTGCTTTCTAGATAAATATTTGAAAAAATGTAGAAAATAGATATAGTTACGTAAGTACAAACTTTATCAAATTCAAAAATTCTTTTTTCTATTTATCCTACACTGTCCCACTGCTGAGCAAAGGCCTCCCCCAAATCCTTCCATGCATCCTTTTTTAGTGCCAACTCGATTCAACCCTTACGGTACGCATCTAGGTCGTTTCGCCACCTCTTCGTGAGCCAGCCTTGACGGCGCCGTCTATCTTCAGGCACCCACCGCGTGGAGAAAGTTGCCCAGCGGTCGGTAAAATGTATTATTTATTATTTGGAATCTTACAGCATTAAAAAATATTTAAAACATTTACAGAAAGTAAAAATCTGTTGGGGGTCGAACTTTTGCGACCTCAGATTCACAACCGTTAGGCTGCATACCTGCCACTGACCTTTATTCTTGTTTAATAGAGGTCAGTGCTGTATACAGTGAAATAGCCGTTTTTATATGCATGTCTAGATTGACTTCTGAACTCTTTGTAGATAAGCATAAAAATATTCATTTCAGGGGTATAATATAAAATAAGCTTATGTATATTCCTTTATTATTTACCTTTAATCGTTTATCACATAACATACATCTTACACAACAAATCCAAATTTTTAAAATTCGTAACAAGTATTGGTACTTTTTTAATTTTTTTATTATACCTACTTACCTATCTTTTTAACTTGTTTTATTAAAATTATGTAATGTCTCGTTTTTGGTTGCAGTCAAGTCTCTAAATAAAAAAGTAATACAAACTTTACTTTTATACATACATAATATAATTACTTTTCTACTTACTTCTATATTTTTATTTACATCGGAAAATACTATTTTTCTCACGTTCGTACGGACGTAAAAATATCGCGACGGGATTTTATCGCGCTCTGCATTTTCAACTCTCTTTGTATTGTTGAGCCGAGCGAGCGTTGAAAATTGAATTGAACAACGGAGCACACCCCAGAGCGTTAAAAAACACACTGTTTGATTTTCAACTCTCGGCGCTAATCAGCGCGATGAAAATCCAGTGCGCGAAACAAAATCGCCGCGGAAAAACGCGTCCGTAAGAACCTGGGCTTATTATAGGTTCACTTCAACTTAATTATTCTTGACAAAGATATTAGTTGTACCTGTATGTAGGAGAAAATTGGCGCGCAGGCCTATCTTTTGTGTAACCATTGTTATTACTGCTGTCAAAATCTTCTAATCTAGAATTAAAGTTATTTTTCGCTACCTGTCTAGATCCTAGGCTACCAACTGATGATTGTGGAGCAGTATACGAAGATGGTCCAGAGTACAGGGGATTTATACTGTACTGTTGATTTTGTTTAGATGTTGTTGGGTGTTCAACAGAAAAGTCTACACTTGACGTCATTATTTGCTGTCCTTGATTATTGTTTTGGTTTTCTGCTTGCTGTGGCCTAATGATATCTCTAGGAGCGCCGAACTCGTCAATTTGAAAAGCGTTAAGAAATGTTTGTTGTTCTTTTTCATCTTCTACCTCGTAACTCACTGAAGGTATAAGTTGGAACGATACTACATTTTTTGGCATATTGTTATTAGTAGACTCTATTAATTTTGCATTTTGTTCAGTTTTTGTATTGGACTGCTGGTTTGTTGGAGAATTTTTCCCAATAGTATTGTCTTCTAGTTTTGTGTAAAGGTAGTATGATTGGTCTTTTTTGTATGTGAGGACTTTGTTGTCTTCTAATGGATGTGGTATAGTGCCTACGATTTTATCTTCTAAATGCGCCGATATCCCATTTCCACTATTTAGCAAACTGTTAAGAGTCTCTTGACTACCAAATTGTTCTGTTCCCTTATTCGGCTCGAGTTGCAATTTGGCTGGATTCAAATCTACAGTTTCTGCTTTAACAACTTCGAATTGAGGATTTGATTGCTTAAAATTGTCAACTGCGTTGTTTTGATTTGTGTTTTGCTGTAAACTGAGCATTTGTGTAGTCTGCTGTTGAATGTTGCTGGGATTAACGAGGTTTGCAGGACTTGGATTGTTGTATACTTGATTAGTTACATCTGGAACAGACCATTGATATAATTGACCACTGTACAATTGGTTTTGACTGTTAAGAAGATTCTGTTGAGCATTGGGAACTTGGAATCGTGATGAGTAAAAGTTACCTTGAGTTTGTTGTGAAGGAGTTAATTGGTTTGTTTGTGTTTGTTGTGCCTGATTCGATCCATCTGTGTATTTTGCATTGCCTGTAAATTGATTAGGTTGATTAGTATTAGCTCTTAGGGTAGAAATAATATTTGCATTAGTACCAAAACTGTTGAGATTGTTACTGGAGTATTGTGATGATGTAAGTTGTGATATTTGATTCGTAATTTGTGACAGTTTATCGTTGTTCAGGTTTTGAAATTGTGCTAGTGCAGGTGATGCTGTAGAAGATTTTATATCTCGTTGTGCAATGTTGTTGTACTCTCTCGCTACGTTGATAGAGTCAGTCAAAAACGAATACACGAGCGCCTGTGAATCAGAAAGGTTATTTGAGTTTTGATTTCCAATGAGTTTAGCGATTGGAATAAAATTGAAGGCATTTTTCTTGGGTATAAAGTTGTTACTCATAACTAAATAGTTACTGCTTCCAGTGTTTAGTATTTCTAGTTTATCAAAATCGGAGTCACTTCGGTTTTTGAACAGAAATGCGGCGATTCTCTCTGGTATAGTTATTTTAATTGAGACTGTGCGCTCTATAGTGTTTGGTATGCCAGTTTCTTTAAAGAAAGGCAAATTCGAGAGCTGGTTATTATTTTGGTATATAAAATTTTCGTTAGGAGGTTGCAAGCTTGTTGCAGGTGTTGCTATAATTCTGGAACTTTTTGTAGACATCGTTGGAGTTTGTATTGGAACTTGAGAAGTCAAAGTTTCACCGCTATCGGATGTCGTCCTTGATGCTAAGTAATTGTCTGGATAATCAAGGGATTTGAATTCTTTATGATTCTGATACTGACTATATTGTGGAGGAGAAGCAGTTTTCAAAAAATCATCTGTGTCTTTTACTATATCATTTACAGTTATATCAAGTTTCTCTTTAGTCAGAATATCAGTGAACGTTAAATTCTGATGATTGGCGTTAACGCGAGATTGTTTCGTTACAGAAAATGAAGGTTGGTTTAAATTTTCACTAAAAGGCACGCGAGTGGAAGTAGGTATGGTCGGTGCAGCTCTTAACTGAGAACTTTGATAATATACTGGTTGTTGAACATTTTGTGGTAAATATAGCCGAGGCAGAGTAGTTGGATTTTGAGGTGGAGGCAGATAAAACCGAGCAGTCGATGTAAATGGTGAAGGAGTAAGATACAGGCGAGAAGCTTTTGTGGGGAGTGGAGATGTTTGTGGGAAACTTGTAATTCGTCCCGAAAAAGTAGGACGAGTCGGCAACGTTGTAGGGGCAATATAAATACGTGTTGTTTCAATATCAGTTGTTTGTATTTGCTTGGCAGAAGGAGTAGGCCTTGTATAAACATAAGGTTCCTCCAATGACTCAGATTCCAGTTCTGGTGAGATTATTTTCTCAGTGTTAGAAGAAGTAGTCGGTACATCATACACATAAGGTGTATTTTCCTCAAGGAGCCTTTCTGTAGGTGATGGGGAGGGAGGTGATCGCGCAGAGGGTCTGGCGTAAGTGTATGGAGTAGGCTCCACTATTAGCCTTGCAGATTTAGTAGGTTTTACAATCCAAGTTTTTACTGTTATTCTAGACTTTGGTTTGCCAACCTTCGGCTCCTGTATAACCCTACTATATGTTAATGTTTTTGTTATAACTGTTGATGGAATATCTCTAATCGTACTCACCAAATTTTCTTTTAGTTCTCTACCAGCTGGGTTATTTATATTATTTGAAAACTGTGGCGTGTTTGAAGCAGGTGTACTGTATGTGTACGGTTGTTTGTCTTGATTATTGTTTTGACTGTTCTGTAATTTTTCAAATTGTACTTCATTGTTTGTTTGAGGTAATCTCCTGGGTTCTGAATACTGTGATCGCTGTTTGTTAACTTGTCCTCTTTGAGTGTTTTGGGCATTGCTTAATTGGGAAGTGCTCACGGAACTTGTTTGTCTCTGTGAGAAGTTATTAGAGATTTGTGTTGGTCGTGGTGCTTGTACTTGAGCTTGTGAGTAACCATTGGAATTAGCTAAGTTTGTGTTTCCATTTTGTAAAAATCTGCCCGCATGTCCGTTAGAAATTAAATTTCCAGTCTGTGATGTTTGTGTCGTTTGCACTCTAGCGTTCTGAATACCATTTGCAGCGTTGTATTGTCCGTTTTGTCTCTGCTTTTGGAATATTTCTGCATCTCTTTGCAACGGCAAAAAATTAGAATTTATAGGCGCTGGTACATATCTGGGGTCAGGTGTAGATGCTGAATACGTGAAATCGTTTTGATTGCCTTGAATATGATTTTGTTGTATTTGTTTTGCCGGAACATAAACGTTGTTTGGAGCTCGTTCTGGACCAGCTAGTAAGGCTCCGTTAGGGAACAATTGACCAAAAGGAGGCTTGTAATCTTGCATCACGATGAGATTGCTCTTCATTGCGTTCTTATCATAGGGGTTTAGCATCGGATGAGTAAGCATTTTCTTTATGTCCTTCATGAGTTGCGGCCCTAATCTAAGATTTTCGAATTGTTCGTTGTTGTTATTGTCGAACTGTTGAGAGTTCTGGCAGTTGACGTTCATCCACCAGTCGCACACGAAGACTGCTTGGTTGAACAACGTTCCATTAGGACAGAGGAAGGATTGGAAGCCGTAGGTTGATCCAACGGTGCAGACTCTGAATACTTGGCAGTTAGCTTCTACATCTGCGTAGTATCCTGAAATTGAAATTGATCATGTTAAAATTAAACTAAGGTTTCCTTTCAAATAAGAATACACAGGTCAAAACAATTTGTTTATTTTTGTTAGGGCTTTGGTTCTGGGTTTCTACTTTAGGCAAGATTAGGTACCTGGTTCTCTGCCGGCGCACGAGAAGGATGTCCGTGGTATTGCGCCAAGGGTGGGGTAGTCACTGCCGGGTTCTCCTGGAACTGCCAGCCGGATGTCCCACCCATGTCCGTTGTGTTCCTGGTGCTGCGGCCCTCGACCATTCTGGGCTTCAGCCCACGTAATGGTGAGGCACACTGGAAATATGGAAAGATGAAACTTTAGTCTCTGGCCCACAAATACTTTTTTTCGTCGTAGTCATTTTTAACCCTACGGCTTGAATTACAATGACATGCCGGTTTCCTCACGATGTTTTCTTTCACCGTTTTGAGAGCAGTGGTGATGAAATAATTTACACAAAGTAAAGCGGCTGTCTGGGTTCGAACCTACGACCTACAACTCGTAAGTCGCGGCTGTTACCACTGGGCCACCACTGCTCTAGGGTCTCGAGTAGGGGTAAGATTAAGTAGAACTTTGGGAGAAGTCATAGGACTGATTTTAATAAGAATGCTTTTGAATATTTTCTATTAACTATATTCTAATGGCTCTCATAAGATAGCATTATGAACTCACTGAAGTGATTGAAAATGAGTTACTATGTAGGTATTTTACCAGCATTCCGACAAAGACATGACAGTGTTTTACCCGATCGTCGTCGTGGCTCTTAGGTTTACGTTTAATCCTAGTAACGTAGAGCGACGGGTAAATGCACAAGTACTAAACGTACCTACGTGCTTCGTTGGTCTTGTGGTCGCAAAGCGTTACTGCTGAGCACATAGCGTAGCTGAGCATGAGATCCTGGATTCTATTCCCGGGCGGACCAAGTGTTATTGGGTTTTTCCATCTGGAATTTCTCAGTATTAGCCCAGAGCATGGATTTGTGTTGGGTTGATGGCAATAAGCTTGCCTTTTGGGCCTTAAAACTCTGGCAAAATAATAATATGGGTGTACTCTTAAGTACATCTTTGCCTAGCCTTTTTTTTTAAGAATGGGAAGTCATCAAGTGACCCCTCCCGCTGTGGGTTGAGCGAGAGGGATTGTCAGACTTTTACTGACTAAAACCCATCCATGTTCCTTCTTTGCTCTTTGCGTTCCGGGGCCACGGTAACTCTTTCGAAAAATCCCGCGATCACGGCATTGTCTAACCACCAGACTTGATGTGATATTATGAAATCAATAGAAGTAGAACACCGTTTTTACTCCATTTGTTTTTTCAAAATGCAGTACAGTGCCACAATAAAGCAAATCCAGTATTGTATTGAAAATCCTGTAAAACCGATACCTATTGTTTTGTGATAGCTGCAGCGTTATGTTTTATCGCGATCCGTTACTTTCGAACTCAATTTAGCTAAGTGTTTCCGAGGCGAACTCGAACTCTGGAGGGAATAAATTATAAGTTTTTCGTAACCAGAGATGGCCGTGACAGATGTACGGATGCTAATGAACGAAGCAGAACAGTCATGCTGGAGGGAAGGAATTCTAGCTCTGCGAGTGTAAAAACAAAATTGAGTTATTTTTACAACATAGCGTAGGTATTTTGGAAAGTGTTTGTTTTATAAAGAAAAAGTATTTATTGTGACTCGTACTCTACACGAAGATCACAAACAAAATCAAATATATTCATCAATAAAAATAAAAAATATATTTAAAAAAGTAACAAAAAGAAAACAACAGAAAGGTTCCTATGTCAGCATGATGACGACATTTAAAAAAAACCGGCCAAGTACGTGCCGGACCACGCACAATGAAGGGTTCCGTAGTTGGAATGAATTTATCCCAAGAACAAACTTAACATTGTAGTTGAAAAACATGTTCTCCCATACATTCCAACTGAAAATTTAAGTTTGTACGCACAATATTGAGAGATTTACCATGTTGTTTCAAGATCATAGACATCTTATTAATTTTCCTGTAATCTATAGGTATAGAACTAACTACTGTATTTTTTTCAAAATTTTAGGCTCAGTAGTTTCGGAGATAAGGGGGGGGGGGGAATGGTAAATTTTCGTCTATTGTCTTAAATAACTTTAATACAATTTATTTTGAAATTATGAAAAAAAAATATTTGAAATCCTCACGATAAGCCCTTTCATTTGATATGTCACACGGTACAGATTGCGAATCTTTTTTTTTTAATTGTCTATTTACCCCTCAAAAATGACTCCCATTTTCAAAACTCATTTATTTACGTTACACGTCTGTGTTTGGGTCACAGAGATTCATATGTGTACCAAATTTCAACTTAATCGGTCCATAAGATTCGGAGCAAATTGGCTGTGACAGACGGACAGACAGACAGACAGACAGACACACGAGTGATCCTATAAGGGTCCCGTTTTTTCCTTTTGAGGTACGGAACCCTAAAAATAAATGTCGCAGCGCTGGTATTCTGATAGATAAATTAATAGCAAATAAAATAGAATATTCCTTAATAAGTAGGTAGGTACTTGTCTGTGCCTTATAAATCTCAAAAATTCGCCGGAAGATCGGCGCGTGCGACCCTGTTGTGACAAGCAAAAGCACTCTGTGCTTGTGTGTCTAGGTACTTAGGTACAGTTTACATTTTTTTAAGTAATGACTTAAAAAATGTAAACTTTACCTTTTTACTTGGGTTTAAAAAAAAAACAATTTAAAAGCATAAAACTTCTTAGGGCAGTAAAAGCGAGTTTTCAAAAAATATTTGATGGAATTGTTTACTATTCGTTTAAGTGTTACTTATTTTGATATAAAAAAAAAGCATTTAAGTACCATGATTTTGATATTGCTATTAGTATACTAAGTTGGACGGATTTTAGGAACCACTTTTTTTATTGACAGTTTGGATGTTGCTCAAGAGAAATTTCAAATTTATGACCTCAATGTACAGACGCCAGCACATCAAGCAACTTTGAACCTTATACTTTAGCGATAAAGTTGAAAATCTATCAAAGAAATTTGACAGATTGTAGTAGCTTGATGTGCTGGCGTCTGTACTATGCTTGTGATAGCTATCCATGTAATAATAATACCAGTCTATTATTGACTCACTTTGGGACAAACAAGCACTAATCACCAGCACGATCGCTCAATGCGAGCTGGCGGTTACAGACTTATAGTATAAGTCGAGGTTTCCTTACGATGTTTTCATTTACTGATGTAGTAATGTCTTAGATAAACTTAGAAAGTACAGATGCCAGCACAGCAAGCTACTACTATCTGTCAAATTTCTTAAGTAATAGATTTTCAATTTTATCGCTAAAGCATAAGGTTCAAAGTTGATTGCGAAAATTTGACAGTTTCGGGTAGCTTAATGTCCTGACGTTTGTACATAATTAATTAAAATAGGTCACATTGGTGCTTACTTGGTTGTCTGGATTTGAACCCACAACCTCATGCATGAGAGGCGACTGGCGAGGTCTGCACGACAGCTATCCATGTAATGACCGTTAAAAATAGCTTACAACTATTCCCACCTCACTCCAGCATAGTTTCTTCAACAATCGTGTCGCAAACTTCAATACTATGGAGACAGTTCTCATAGTTTTTGTTGGTTAATAGAGTAATCTGGGAGCAAAAACTAATTCGTTGACGTATAACTCACACGGTTACTCAGCCTATGGTATTGTTACAAGGACGCCTAGGGCACTATGTGCTGGCGTAGAGCGATCTAAACCTATCATAGAAATACATTCTGCATACTTATGTATTCATACTAATATTATAAATACGAAAGTGTGTCTGTCTGTCTGTTACCTCTTTACGCTTAAACCGCTGAACTGATTTAAATTAAATTTGGTACATCGATAGTTTGAGTCCCGGGCAAAAAAGGACAATTTAAAGGATAGTTTTTATCCCGATTATACCTACCTATATTTAAAAAAATCTCATGATTCCAATTTGTTTTCCAACATACACGGGAACGAAGTCGCAGGCAAAGGTCAAATAAATAGCCCCTAGCAACAAGGAAAACTAGTTGCTTTCTTTGTGGAGAATCCTAACTGATTACCCGCTCAGATTTACGACACTACTAACTAGGACTGTTCAGCTCCTAAAACCAATTTAGCTTGAAGTTGTAGATCTAGGTCTTAGGTAACAATTATTAAGCTAAAGTCCCCGTCACGAGAAGCTATACATTTTGGAAGCTATACATTTTGTAAATAGAGAACTTCTACTAAGTTATGTAGCGACAATTCAATCAACAACAAATAATCCCAAATCCAATTAAGTAACTCAGAGTAACATGAGTGTAATACGAAACTAACGAGCAATTTCACTTGGTTGGGTTATATTTTAGCGATTTATAGCGCTGTTTTCTAATGTTTTGTGGCAGGTACTGGAACGCGTCTGACTCATGGAACGTAAACATTTGGGCCGCCATTTTGAAGCAAGTTTACGCTGACGCTGTCAATGCTGCAGGATGCAAATGCAGAATTATAATCGTCTGACGACAGTAATTAGATGTGTGTGTTACCATAATTAATACCCTTTATGAACATAAAAATCATTCCAAAACTGTTTTTTTTATTTGATCCAAAGTTGTGAACCTCTGAATGTGTGTTTACAAAAAACTTTTTTACAAAAAAATCAACAATAAAGTTAAATGTTTCACTTTAGTAGTGTTTTTTTTTGAAGTTGGTTATTTTTTTACTAAAAAAGTTTATGCAAGCAAGCTTAGGTACCTACCTACATAGCTATATCGGTGACTTCATTACTTTTCCGTATGCTTTTGTTGCACATTGAATCCTTCAAAGAAAATTCAAGCACATTTCGTTAACAATCATACTGAAGAAGTTTCAATGGTGTTTCAGAAATTGTTTTTTATTTTACTGTTTGATTTGCCGTTGCTGTTCGACTAGGTATTCTTCCCTATCCTAGACAACAATTCCATCTGTCAGTGAAGATCGACATCTTTTCAAGGTCGTAGGTACCTACACCACCCAATAAAATCCGTAAAACAACCGCGTTTACTTGGAAACATAACAAAATAGAAGTACCAACATCATAATAATTACCTAGGTTTCGCGAACTTTCACCCGGCTTTGATGGATCGCTTTGCTTTTGTTTGATTTTCGAAAAACGAATATTGAGCTCTCGGGTTTAGCAATTGCGCGATTGATTGGCTTATGTCCGGGAAGTGGGAACCATGTGGGAACCAATCAAAACTATTTGAGAATGGAACGTTTTATTGATATTGGTTTTTCAAAGGGTTTATTATCGCTATTTTGTAGTTGTGTGTATTCTTTAAAGTTTAAACCAAAGCGAATGCAAACACTAGCGTTATACCTTATACTGCTTCGTTCTGTGGCGTTTGTCTACGGCTTTTATTTTTGTCCGAGCGGCACTGGGTTTCGGTATTGACCGGCTGATGGAAAAAGCGTTTTTGTTTTTTTGAACGTGGTCATCTCTAAAACTAGGTACCTACTTACGGGTTGGAATTCAAAAAATATTTTAGCAATTGGTAACCCATTTCTTGAGGAAGAGTATGTACTTATAGGCTATTAACCATCATACTATGTATGACCTTACAAGCGGAGCAAAAAGAAAAAGTTTGAAAGAACTAAGTAAAGGTTGTCCCAAGAGCGCCGGATTTAAATTTGCCGCCATTTTGTTAATATGAGTTGTACGGTGTTTTTTGACAGTTGTAACATACATACCACGCAATTTAAGCATATGAAGAAGTCTTTATTGTATTCAAACCAACAACGCTTAATTATTGTAAAAACATGAAAAATGGTGAAAGTTTTGCGAATAAGTACAGTTCGCCAATAATTACGTTAAGTTTTCGGTCGGAATAATGCGCCAAATGAATCGACACAAGAAGTAGAACTATTTTTCTTTTTGTTGAAATAAAAAAATAAATGTGTTTTTCTTTAAAATTAAATCCGGCGCTCTTGTTGACACCCTGTATAAAAGCGAATACGATAATAATTATTATAGCGCGGGCGGGAAATGTGGCTGTTATTTTAGTACCTACCTATATTGTGTGTCTAGTGTTTTACCTACGACTTCTAAGCGAATGAAGTCGCGGGCAAGAGCTAGTTATTAATAAACGTAGGCAGTAAGCTAAATATCAAACAGCAGCTATCATTACTCAACAGCGGTATGATAACGCAGCTTAATCATGATTTATAAACGTATACAAACACTACTAATATGCAATAAACAATACCTACATATTCATCACCCGCCGACCTTTGGATCAATGGGCTTATCCAAGCAATTTATTATATTAATAACAAGTTACGTCCATTTCCCACAGACTATAAATTAAAATATGAACTGTCATTATCTGTCACTTGAAAAGAATTATGTCATTTCATTCATTAGGCAAAGGCAAGTTATATCACACAGCCTCTTGAATGAGTTTAGGAATACATTATAATAAATTGTTCTAACGTCCGGTGGGCCATAAAAGTACGAATTCTCGTGGTAGAAAGTTGACAATTTAGTATTATTAGGAAATCGTTACCTATTCGGACTAATTTTAGGTGTGTGACGGAAGGTCAGTGTGATATGGGAAAATTATGTCGATTTCAAGTTTCTTTTGGACAGTAAACAACTTTTATTAGTTGATTATGTCAATAAAATGTCGATCAGTGAAATCGGCCTCTGTGAATCGGCCTATACTAAAAACAAATTATGACTTTTATGGGCTACATGGGCGCGTCGTGGTTGACTATGATAACATCTATTGACAATGAATGAATGAATGAATGAATTGCACCGATCCCAGCGTGGTTAAACCAGACTCGATTAATCGAATGAACCCCAAGATTCGCACTAGCTCCTGTAGCCTCATGTTCATGGTGCTACAGCGACCATTGCATATCAAGGAATAGACCGGGGGGCGCGGTAATGGTAGGGAAGACGTGCCCGTAGGATAGGTAAGGATTTAAGAGCCTACCGGATATGCATCCTAGAGCAAGCCTTGGACTAGTGGAGAGATGGGTAATTATTATCTATGGATGGGCATCTTTTAACGACCTTGCCGCCATCTTGGTTCAGGTCGAGCTTCATCGGTGAGTCTTTTGGCAGGGCTCTACTGCTTGCTCTCTTCCTTTGTATGCCCTTGCTCTGCTGTGTTGTATTAGATGTTACTGTTTTCGATGTCGTCTTCGAATGTTACTGTTTTCAATGTCAGCCTCGGAAGTTTCGCTACTATCTGTTTCCGGTTTTTTTTGTAAATTTCACTAGCAGCGTTCTTGATCTTACTTCTGTCTTCCGCTGTATCCATCCAAAAATTTATTCCCTTGTCGAAGTACTTCATGTCCTGTTTTAAATTGTCGTTCCATGTGTATTACATTTGGCCTTGTACTGGTGTGGGTTGGTGAGGTGTGGTTCGCGGCGCCTGTAGACTGGGGTTCTTGATGCGTTTTTCCGTCTAAGAATTCATGCATTTTCTTTTGTCTTGGTTTATTCCTAGAGTGGTTTATCAAGTCTCTCATGATAACTCGCTCGTATCTTCTGAATCTTGACCAGTTAGCTTTAGTAGGTGCCGATACTTTCAAACCATGTATCATGCACGGTACGATCACCATTCGATACATTAGTCTGGCTAATTTCCAGTCCATATTTGAATTATTTATGAATGGTAACGATTTGGCGTTTTTCATGGCCTGTTCGCAACGTTTTTTTATCGTGCTTTTTCTGCTTAAAGTAGATGTTATGTATGTACCTAGGTATTTGCTTTCGTCGCATGTCAGTATACTTATTCCATTAAGGGTCACGTGGGTCGTTATCTGTGTAGCTATGGGGTCTCTAATTAGTATTTTTATTTTGTTTCGTTAATTTGGAGACCTACACTATCTAGTAGGGGTTTAATATGGTATAGGATACCTTCTAACCCTTCTAGGTCATCTGTAATGAAGATAAGGTCATCCGCAAATGATAGTACCAGGGGGAGTGAGATTTCGCGATCCTGGTCAAGTTTTATTAATTGGGTTTCGTCGAGGATTCTAAGGACTTCGTCGATTACCAGTGTAAACTGGCGAGGGGACAGCGGGCAACCTTGTTTGACTCCCTTTGCTTTAATAAACCAACTGCTTTGCTGGCCACACCATTTGATGCATGTTTGTTCATTCATACAAACCTTGATTATCCTGTTGGTTAGCGATTTGTTGGTTCCTTGTAATAAGATATCTCTTAGTGCACTGAGGTCAACGTTGTCAAAGGCCTTTTCAATGTCGAGGGCGAGTATATAATTTTTTTTACCCGCACGCCGTTCTTCGTCTAAGACCCTTTTAAGCGTGAAGAAATGGTCATCTGTTGATGTATTGTTTAAAAAGGCTGCTTGATAGTTGCCCAATTCCGTTATTATCTCAACTTATTTTTTTGGTACGTAGGAGGCGTAGATTCTGTAGTAACCCGTATTGCAAACCGATATGCGGCGATACTCATTCGCATTTTTAGGGTTATTGTTTTTTGGAATTGGTACCTGTACGGTCTCCAGCCATGTGTCTGGTGCTTCGTTCTGTATTCAGGCTCTGTTCATGTGTTTGTGACGGCTTTTTGTAATATTTGGGGCATTGCTTTGTAAAGCTCGATTACCACTTGGTCAGTTCCGGAAGCTGTCCCGTTCCGCATTTTATTAATGATTCCCATTACGTCCTCCACACTGGGCCCAACACACTGTACTTCGGTTATCGGCTTTTTTATATTAACTGTTGGTATAAGATGACCCTCGGATTTTTTTTTTATATTTGCTCGCATTTGGTCATCGGTATATAAGTAGATCTTTTTCGACGTTTTGTTTGAAGTTTGTTTCTTCTGTAAAAAAAGTATAGCATCTGCATGCGTTTTGCAGGGTGGTTTTTCCCCAGTCCATTGAGGCAGGCCCTGCATGCTTTTCGTTCTTCCTGATATTTAACCATTTGAAGTGATGCCTGACATTCATTTACTAGGTTGTGCCTATTTGGGTTATGTAGTTGTAATTGTTGTAGGTTAGCAAGAGCTACCAAGTCGTTGATCTCTGGCAAGAACTGGCTGAAGAATCAGAGTTTCCTGGGCAGCCGCTTTTAATACTTTCGTTATGGTATTCCAGGGTATTTCGATGTTTTCGTCCGTTGATTTGATTCCCATATCTTTTTTTTTTTTTGTTAAGCAGTAGTATTTTGTTTTCGTGAATTTACTATTGAGGGAGGCATAATAGCACTGTTTATAGTTGAAATCCTTGGACGCAATTGTTGTTTCCTTTGTGTCTTGCTGTTGTCTTTGTGTATTATTGTGTTTGATGTTTTCTTTTTGTTTGATTTGAGGCCCCACTGACGTTCCAAGTTACAATACGCAATTCTGAATAATTTATTGCGGTTCCTACACGGCTGGTTTCTAAGTATTGTGAACCCAGTGGCATCTGCGACTACGTCTGATAACGGTGTATACGTTGATGCTTGTTGTTCATACTGTGTTAATGAGTTAGGTAATTTGGGGCTGTTCGTTTGAGACTGGGGTCTCGTGGGTTGACCTTGCTCTTCACGTGTGTTGTACTGGTTAATTAAAGGCTTATTATGTTATGTTGTTTTGACGTTGTTTGATGTTTGCCTTATATCTATCGGGTTTCTGTTGTACTGTTCGTCGTCGGTCATGACCCAGCTATCATAGCGCTGGTCCTTATAGAGGATGTGTATGTTGCCGGGTACTGGTTCACCGGTAGGTGAATACACTAGCGTGTGTCTTGTATCCGTGTGCACGTGCAAATTTACAAGATAGAACTCGGACGCGGCGATTAAGATATCCTCTCCTCCCCAGAACGTCTTGTTAAACTGCGTGGTTATGTATTCTGTTATCCTTTGTTCCTGGGACAGATTGCTGTTAGGGGGAAATTCTTGTATATTATTTAGAAGTGCTAGACTCTCGATGCTGCAAAACATATGAGGCGAGGTCCTGACGGACAGACACATGATTGAAAGTTATACCTATTATATTATTTATTTGATGGGCTATGGCCCTAAATAAGCAGTTCCCGTCTTTTGTCATACGCACAATTATGCCCCTTTTTGAAGACAAAAAACCACTTTTGTTTTTATGGTATTACCAGACCTCTGCACACATGTGTTGTGAAGCTTTGGGTTTGAGGACCAATATAGTTGACAGGGAAGCTCACTGCCTGTAATTTATGAGCTTCGCTATTTTTTGTTAACCTTTTTTTGTTTTGCACTTCAGAGTCCAATTTTTGCGCATGGGCATACAAACTTGCCTTACAAGCTAGGAAATAGGTATCTTGTTCAAGGCAGTTTTGGTATTTTAGTACAATGTTAAATAAGAATAGTGTGAAGTACAAATTCTAGAGCGATACCGTATTTTAGGCTAGAATAATAGAATGTACTTCTACTTATTAGTTTATTTTATCCCTCGCTCATATATATAATTTGAAAACCTATCCCTAAAGCCTAATTCTAGCTTACAGTGATGCCTAATTATAAATACACGCGTGGCTTCAAAAGTCCAAATTAACAAAGCAAAACGCAGCCGGATACAGCTTCCAATGGAGATCCCTAAAATATATGGAAAGATCTCACCAAATCGACGTCACGAAGATCCTCGGCTGGAAGGCCTAGACCACGGGCTTGTATATCAGGAACACACGTATGCCACTTTACCACCGTTCTAAGGTGTTTTAATTTGCACTCACAAAACAACAAGCGAAACACTGTTCGAATTTCAAATTCGAGTTTCAAGCTCAGTAACAGCCACATGTGTTGGGCACATTGCATCAAGTATAAACAAAGGCGGGACAAGACACGTCTGTCCCCTTCGGCGGTCACTATCCGAATCCTATGATAACATCTATTGACAAGGGAAAATATTTAGGTGATTCTTTAGATTGACTTTTCAATGATGGACACCTTTGTTTGATATTTACAGGGTCAAATTAAATTAGCTAGCGAAACTCTGTAGACGTGATGGGTATCGATATTGGATGTTTTTTTAAGATCAAAGACCACTGGTAGGTAGTGTTGTTACTTGGAGTATGAGTTCAGAAAAAACATTATTTGGTACAAAAAAAAACAACAGACTTCCAAAAAAAAACATTAAAAAGTGAAAAATAACTTTAATTTCGGAAGTCGGTGTCAAAAAACGAAAATGAGAACCCAACGACACCGAATTCCGAAATAAAAGTTATTTTTCACTTTTTAATGTTTTTTTTTTGAAATGGTAGTTTTTTTTTTTGTAAAAAAGTTTTTATTTTTCACTTTTTAGCTGTACCTACCCCACACAAATTCATTTAACACTACTTGTTAAGTGAAGGAAAACATCGTGAGGAAACCGGCATGTCCTAGAAGCAAAAATTCGACGACATGTGACATCTACCAACCCGCACTGGGCCCGTGTGGTAGATTACGGCCCACTCCCTCTCACTGAGAGGAGGCCTGTGTCCCAGCAGTGGGAACATTATAGGCTGATTATGTTATGTACTTGTTAAGTAAATATTAGTGACAGGAAGCTATTAAAAATCGTACCTATACCTAATGTCAACTTGATCATCGCCTTTTAAAAATATTGCATTTCCCGATGCAGGGACGTTAATTGTTGAGTATTTCTCCTACTGGTATTTCACCATCAGCTCCATTTCACCATTCGCATTGTGACGAGCATAATTGCTTAGCAACCATATTAAAGTACCTAATCGAATCGCAACCCGAGAAATAGTTATTATTGAGTAGTTCTGGTGTAATACACATTAAAAAAAATTCAACCGAATTGATAACGTCCTCTTTTTTTGAAGTCGGTTAAAATATGTTTAATCGTGTTTAGATATACCAATCACGGTCTGTGAAGTTAACACAAAAAAACTTGTACTAACATAGATTTTAAGTAATTTGTAATACTAACACGCTATGGGCCTTCAAAACCTGATAATAGGTAAGTTTTAAGTTATAATAAGTTAAGTTTATAATAATAATAAGTATTTATTACTATTATTTGTTTAAAATGGTTATAATACGGCAAATTGGCGTAAGATGTCAATTTACTTAATGAATAATTTCCCTGACTGTACTTTATACATTATATCTCCGTATGTTTGCGATTTGAATGAACGAGTCAATATTGAAGTTTATAATGAGTGGACGGGCTTCGTTTATAATCTTAATTTATTATTATTTTGATTTATTTTGTAAATTGCTCTTTTATTAGAAACCGAACCTAATCTGACTGACTGCATCTTAGAAATAGGTAAGTATCTATCGTTTCAGATATGTGTTTCGTTGACACGTAAATTTAAATTTGCATAATCAAAAATCTTAAAAAAAATCACTGTTTGTTGTACCTACCTACCTCACAAAAATTCATATAACACTACTTGTTAAATGAATATCAGTGACAGAAAGCTATTGAACACATCTGCCTACCCCTTTAATGGGTACAGGCGTGATGTTATGTTGTGTGATTGCGTAAACAATGCATAAATTTGCGACAGCAGCAATCGCGGTTGATTTGCTGGCGTTTATTGAAGACTTCCGTTGTCTGTCACCGAAACTCATCATCAGATCTTTACGTAAATGGGACCATTTCGGAATAAACCTCTAACGAACAAAAAAGGAATATAGCAAATCCGTCTTTATATAACGGAGTTATGCCCGAACAAACATTAAAAAAAAACTCTTCAGGTCTATTATTACTATTAAGATACTCGTAGCTTTTTAATGATGTTTGACGAGGCATAGCCCTGCAGATATTGCTTCTTGGAAAACAATAAGCATTGAAGATAAACTGATATTGTAACTCTAAGTTACAGTTATCAGTGTATTATTAGGTACTATACCTATACAGTCCTTTAAAATATGTCCATCGTTTAACCGATTTATTTTCGTTATCTACATAATGCCTAGCCTTTTCCCAACTATGTTGGGGTCAGCATCCAGTCTAATCGGATGCAGCCGAATATCAGTATTTTACAAAGAGCAACTGCCTCTCTGATATCCAGAACCCCTTCGTAAGACTGGCTGTCAGACTTTTGGGCTTTCTGACTACCCGTAATGACTGTCAAAGATCTACGAATGACAGCCGAGACCAATGTGCTAACCTAAAATACAATTAAGATTTATGAACCAAAAGTTAAACCTAATCCCGCTGCTCAATCTCAAAGCTGCTGTGATTGTTTGAAAGATTTAACAACCAATTAAGTTATTTGACATGCAAATTGACAACAGATTATTTTCAACAGGCAAGTGCAAGGCGGATGATCTCATTGAGAGGAGGCCTTTGTCCTAGCAGTGGGAACATTATATAGGCTGATTATCTTATGTTAAGTGCAAGGCGGGCACCTAAATGTAGCCATCAAAGATTCAGCTATTTTCAAGAACCACCACAAATAACAACCCTTTCCTTTATTTACACAGTCATTTTGCATCAGAATTCTCCTGCAGCCCACAAAATTGTAAACAAAAACATCGACACTACTCGACAGGATGCCAACCAGTCCACATCCCGGCGCAGCCATTCATTTGTCTGTAGGTACTGCATCATGTATGATTCTGGTCGGCCACTCACCCATAACTGTCAGATAACACAAATACACAGTTATTGAATTACTAGCCGAACAATAACACCCACTCCAAAAGAGATACAGAAGTTTCATTAGCCTTGTTTTTAGGGTTCCGTAACCAAAGGGTAAAACGGGACCCTATTACTAAGACTCCGCTGTCCGTCCCTCCGTCCGTCTGTCAGCAGGCTGTATTGCATGATCCGTGATAGCTAGTCAGGTGAAATTTTCACAGAATATGTATTTCTGTTGCCGCTATAACAACAAATACTAAAAACAGAACAAATTAAATATTTAAGGGGGGCTCTCATACAACAAACGTGTTTTTTTTTTTGCCGTTATTATATATGTAGTCTTAAATAATCTATGGTGGTACGAAACCCTTCGTGTGCGAGTGTAACTCGCACTTAGCTGGTTTTTTCTAATCGGGAGCAGTACCTAATTGCACGAGCGAATTCCCTTGGTTATTTTTTCCACACCACGGTATTGGTAGAACAGAATAGAATGCTTTTTATTATGTACACCATATAAATTACAGATTTAGTATTTTTTTAAATAAAAGGTGACACAATGGCCCATCTTATTGCTAAGTGCGATACCTTTGGGCGATCCGTACTCCACAGGAGGTGCCCTTAGCGTGTACTCGATTAGTTTTTAAGGTGTTTAAGCCCTGACAGGAGGCCTTAATTTATTGAGGCATCCACAGGCAAGCCCGGTTAAGCAGACGACAATCTCATAAGTTGAGCTACGAGATGACATTTATTAAAAAAAAAAGATTAAAAAGGCGAACGAGAAACAATACCGTAGGTAGTCTGTAATACAATAAATACATGATACATAAAACATATCATACTAATATTTATAAATATACTATATATAATAACAATCATGAAACAGGCGCAATGATGATGTTTAAGGAAGGTAAGAATTCATCATAGCACGTCGCCGTTCCCCATGAAGGCTCGAAGAGTGTCAAACAATCTGCAAAATTAAGAATTCCAAAAAAAAATCTTTGAGCGAGTGTCTTTCATATTTTGTTTATTCAGGGCAATATCGGTATTCTAAGGGTAATTAGTTACATGCCGAAACGCACATACATGGAGGTGACATTTAGGTAGAGAAATAAACCGCGACCGCGAGGTGCGCAGTGAGGCATCTTCGGCAAGTAATTACCCTAAAGCTATGTAATGGTTGGTAGTCTTTTGTTCAGTCAATTTCGAAAACACTGGTGACGTAAGTTACAAGTGATATCTGGGGACGATATTTTAGAGTGCTCTCACTCAACGGTATCAAAGGTCTGAAGAGGACTCTGAAAATAACGAATGGTCACGAACTGACCGCAATACCTAAGTGGGTTCAGACCGTGCAGTTTTTCCACTAAAACCTAAAACTAGTCAAATGTTGAATAAGGTTTCGGTAGAATAGAATAGGTTCAATTAAACCCCCCATTTCTTATTCTTCGTCTTTTCGCTTCTTCTTCGTGATTTCCTTTTATTCATTTTTGTATAATCTTCAACCAGAATTCGGTCACTTGCGTTAGCGTTAGTCTCGCAAATGCCTTCCATATTGCAGGTGTTTATGCACAGCTAGCCTGCCACGACAAGTGGTGAGGCATCGTTTGTGATGTGGTTGTACAGTCACACTGTGGCTCGTCGGAGTACCATTGACTAAGTTGTGCCTGCAGCGACCCACCTAGCTTCTTCATTTCGAAGATCGTGTAATTAACATCTTTGCAGTTGTATTCTCTAGACATCGAATCTTGAAAATTGAATCCGGGATAAAGGCATTAAAAACAGCAGTGAATTCGTTGTCGTGTAGTGTTGTGAAATAATGACATGTGTGGTCTAGGTTCCAATTAAAATTTTACAGAATAGCACAACAAAGTGGATCTTCGTAGTAATCTATGAGTGTGTAGGCACGTGCCACGAGAATTAATTGCTACGGAACCCCATGGCCTGACATGAGAACTCAATTTCAGATAAGGATTGCCTATTTAGTGCGTCAAATGGATTTAGACAGAGCTTGCAACGTTGTGCTAAAAAACAACCATGTATAATTTAAGCATTTGTAATTTTACCAGGCATTTAAAAAAACTGTATTATTTTGCATAGATGATTCGTCTTGCACACTTCGCCCGTTATAGGCTTCAAGCTAAGATTCTTTTAAGACTATGATTGATGTTCCAAATAGTGCCTCGCAGGTTTTTTTAAATGACCGTATAAATTGATACGAAAATAATAATACCACGTCAGGTGTCGACAGGTGCCTTAAGGTCTAGCGACCCACTTACTAATAGTTTCCATTATAAGATGACGGGCAGATTACGTGGAATACTTATCAATTTTCGACTAATTTAACGACATGGCTGACAATAATAAATCACAAAGGTTTGTCTTATATAAGGTGTGAAATATTGGGCTTCGATACGAATTTCTTCGACACAGATTGTAATACTTAAGTATCTGTTTATTTACGATCAGAGTTATGTCACGGCTTGTTTGATTTTTAGGGTTCCCTAACCAATGGGTTCATTCTAAGGCTCATTTTTTGAACCGTAACGCACTTGAAATTTTCACAGAGTGTGTACCTACTGTGGCCGCTATAACAACATATAACAATATAATAAAATTAAAAATTGAAGGAACATAACCCAACAAGAAATGCGTTTTTTTACTAAAGTTTTAATTATGTAGGATTTAATGTCGTATTAAATATTGTGTCGTGTCGTGGTACTGAACACTTTTTTTTTTGCGTGGGAAATTATCAAATAACTTCTCCCGCTCTGGGCGGAGCAGGAGGGCGTGTCAGACTTTTACTGAGTAACACCCACCCGTGTTCCTTCAGTTGCCTGTGCCAAGGCCACGGCAACTGCCCAGCTGCGAGCTGCCCATTGCTCGCCGTCTGCAAGCCCGCACCTACGGTGGCCGGGAATCGGCTGTCGATTCCCGACACCCAGGGCATCTCCTGCGGCGACTAGGGGTGTGAGGCCGCAAAGATTGCCTCTCCCTCACGCGCTCCGTCTCTTCCTTCTCGAGCATTATTGCTTCGCAGAAGGAGGTGTCGGCTTCCCATGCACTCTCGCTTCGTACCATGGCCTGGACTAGGGCCCGACGCGAGAGATCGCCACCGCCGATCGCCGCCGTGAGGACGCGGCTCTGCCCAAGCTGAGCAGACGTCCACCGTATGCTCCACCGTCTAATTCCCGGGCGATCCACACAATGGTGATAATCGGGGGGTTTCGTCCCGCTTCATCCGGAACAGGAACGTCCCGAAGCAGCCGTGTCCGGTGAGGACCTGCTTTAGGCGGAAGGCGGGGACGCCATGGCGCCTCTCCAGCCACTCCACAAAGAGGGGACTTATCGCCGCAATTGTGGCGTGCTCAGCACTGAATTGCGACAGTCGCCCTCTCCATGCCGCCATGAGATCCCGCCGTGGTACGGAACCCTTCATGTGCGAGTCCGCCTCGCATTTATGCCGCTTTTTATTGTAAATATGGCGTTTTTTATTTAGAATCTTTCCTTGGCCATGTGACCAGTTAGATATACGCAGTCAGAATTAATTTAAATGATTATTGCGTAGTTTGGAAATCGATTGTCAATGCTACTTGCATCACTTATTATTATCACATTCCGAGGTACGGGGGTATCACACCGCTTAATGGTACCGTTGGTCCTGCATGGTTCCGCTTTAGTGCACCTGTGTCACATCTTCTCGGGAGAGTGTAATAACAATATTAATGCATCTGCATATGCCGCGGGATGTGCCACGATCATAAATATGAACTTATAAGACGCTTCGCCTGAGATAAACCAAGTTTTAATTAAGTTTTGCTAGCCGTTAATATTAAGCATATTCATTTTAGATAGCTGCTTGTTCATAAATATTAGTCTGTAGTCTCTTCTATTTCAAAGCAAAAACTTCTTCTCAAACCGAACAGACAGATGCACGCAGAACTGTTGCTGCAGTTGGCTATTTCAGAATTCCTTATGATATTTACAAAAATTATTTATTGACTGAAAACAAACAAACAAACAAATGATAAAATTCTTTGACTGCTGCGCTGGTTAGAACTGTGTTACAGATGTGTGTTATGTGAGCCAGTGTCCTCCAAGAGCAAGACACAATTTTTATTGTTTTATAACAACACAAAAAAGATCGATCAAGAAAAAAAAAATGATTCAAATACAACACGCCTAACTTTAGTAACGGGTAGTGGTCAAGTTTTGAACCCAGGTTTTGAGAAGTGGGTAAGACTAATGTCATCAGATGTTGACAATATGAATCTCGGAGAACCATCTAATTTCCCACAAAGTGAAGAAGCAAACTTTTTGCATCCATAAGTATCTGTTCTTTCTTATTTTCCTTGAAAGTAATAATTTCCGTTTCAAATTCAGCTGAAGTGAACTACGAAAGCACAAACTTTTCTAAAGAAAAACTTAAGTTCTACAAAAAACTCACAAAAGATCACCAAGCTCCACATATCAGAAGATCATCCACACACTTGCACTAAAACGTCTTATACAAAGTGTACCACCTCTATTTATTAAAAACGAGTATCTTCACTAGCACTGATCGTGGCACTACTCTACGACGGGTGTATCAATATTGTGAATGAAAAGCCGCCGCTCTCTCAGAGGTAGGTAGAGGTATTCCGCCCTTCCACGAAGTACCGTGAAAATTATGAATTGGTGTAGAAGTGATAGTGCTTTGTCTGTTCTGCAAATGTTGAAGTTAAAAACCTACATTCTGCGACGTAGCTCGGAAGCCATCACCAATAGTTAACAAAGTAGAATCTATACATGTGTACTTACAAATAAATCTATACATCTATAAAAATAAATAAAATGAAAGTGTTTGTAATGTCAAAATAACAGCTTTTTACTAAATGCTGAAAGTATAGACGGTACTTATAACAAAAAAAACTAACGCAGTTCCTGCACACGGACAACTTTTGTAAAAGAAATAACTTTTTATTAATACGCGCACTGGCAATACCTAGTTACTAGTATTAAAGCCCATTAAATTCGAGAGGTTAAAGATAAATGATATTTAGTAACGAATTCTGAGAAATAACCAAAAATACATGAAAATTGATTTTTCTCGTAATCAGCCTATAATGTTCCCACTGCTGGGACATAGGCCTCCTCTCGGTGTGAGGCTGTGGGCCGTAAACCACCACGCGGGCCCAGTGCTATAGTTGGTAGATGTTGTCGAATTTTTTGTTCTAGGACATGCCAGTTTTCTCGCGATGTTTTCCTTCACCGTTTTGAGAGCAGTGGTGGTGAAATTATTTATATAAAGTAAAGCGCCTGTCTGAGTCCGAACCTACGACCTACATACAACTCGTGCCACGATCGTTACCACTGCTCTGTTTTCTCGAATCCCATGAATTTTCGCTTAGGCTTTATACTTAATTGTTGCAAATGAGTCACACTATCACGTCTTGGAAGGAATACGTATGCACGTATTCCTTCCAAGACGTGATTCTGTGACTATGCTATAGGATGATGATGATATCATCACCAGCAGCCTATAGACTGGACATAGGCCTCTCCCATTGCACGCCATTCAACTCGATTTTCGGCAACTCTCATCCAGCTGCTACCAGCCATCCTGCGAAGATCGTCGCTCCACCTAGCCTGAGGGCGTCCCACCTTACGTTTACCGATTCGCGGTCTCCACTCAAGAACTCGTCTACTCCAACGGTCATCGGTTCTACGGCTAATATGGCCGGCCCATTGCCACTTCAGCGTGCTTATTCTGTGAGCTATGTCGACAACTTTGGTTAAGGAATACGTTAAAATATAAGTAACCCTGTCTATAATAATATATTGGCAATAATTGATGAAAATAAACTGATATTACAGTTTATTTTTCTAGTAGGAGATACAATCTTTACATCGGGCCTTAATTTTTATTTTATTTTATTTGGAACATACAATCGTACATTGTATAATATATCTAGAAATACCGTATGCTATAAGCAAATGAACAATCCACTACATTTCCACTTGTTACTAGTTTATATTAGATACCTACAGTTTTGGTAAATTTAAATAAAATCAATATTTAACAACAATAAAATTTTTTCGTTATCATAAAATCCAATAGTTAATACATACTTAATTAATACATAATAATTTAAAAAATTGAGCAAGGCGCTTTATAATTTGTTTTTAAAAATTTTGCAGCTTTTAAAAGCCAGTTTCGCTTCTGCGTTTAAGGATTTATTATTCTCATATTGTTACTTTGTTCACAGCTCACAATACACTATATTGTCTTTCGGTATTATTTATGATCTACCGATGTGATGGCGTCGGATAAGCTCTTTAGTTTTTATAGTCCCTGCGAAGTCATATTTACGAGTATTATGATAAATGAACGATTACGTTGACTTATTCAATAATGTTATGTCGTACCTACTAAAGTAGGAGTATTATCTAAACTAATTCATACTTAATATTATAAATTCGAAAGTGTGTCTGTCTGTCTGTTACCTCTTCACGCTTAAACCGCTGAACCGATTTAGATGAAATATGGTACAGAGATAGTTTGAGTCCCGGGAAAGGACATAGGGTAGTTACAAAGAATTTTCCGAAATGTATCCCTATAAAGTACGAGTATATTGATTTATCAGCACATACTAAGCATGACACTCAAACATTACTTAACTAGACAATGTAACGTTAAATAAAAACCTTTTGATATTGATTGTCATGTGAATGGCGATAAAAAACCTTTGCTGTACCAATACCGACGTCTCATACTAAAGGTAGAGTTACACATTTCACTTTCGTCTTTCAAACATGGCCAGGGATCGCCCAAGACAGGGGGAGGCTTGGAAGGAAAAAGGGCACCTCCCCTTTTTCTAGCAGTAGGGCACAGTGTAAGCTAACAAAAAAAAAAAACACGGTGTAACATAAAATGATGAATGATGAGATGTCAGTCTTATCCTTAATTATGAGCTTTTTAAGTCGCATAGATAGATATCGAAAAAATACTCTTTATTGTGTACACCATACAAATTACAGTAATAGGATATTTAAAATTTTTACATTGTATGACACAATGGGCGGCATTATCGCTAAAACCGATCTTTTACAGACAACCTTTGGATAAATAAAGGGAGAAGGAGAGACAATACTGCAGGCATCATCATCATCATCTTGACCCTAAAGCAGTCAACTGCTCGACAGCTATTTTGTTGGGCCACCTTCATCCAGCCACTCCGCAAAGATTGTCACTCCACCTGGCCTGATTATGTCATACCCTACGCTTGCCTATCCGTTCAAAGTAGTCATTCTATTAAGTTATCATTCTAGTACAACACTTTTTTTTTAAATATTGGTACTCATTACTTTCCTCATAACATTTTCTCCTCCGCATTACATGCCCATACCATGACAACCAATTTCCACATAACTTTTCAGTCATTGCACCGGTACATCTTTCAACCAGTGCCAAGTTTCAATTTGGTTGAACCGTGTAACATAGTCTTTATGAACGAACAAAATAATTGCACACTTAGTACTGTTAGATGTAATATAAGAGTCGGTCGTATTGTGGTTCATATGTAATTTTATTGCACATTGGACAATATGTGGAGCAGAAAGAAATATTCGCTATGTTAATTATTAGTTTTCTTGTGATTATTGTGTGCTTGACATGGATTTGGACGATTTTATGTAGTGTTTGATCTGGTTATGGATCATAGCTGTCTTTATTAATTATGCTCAGTTGTATTTTTATGTAGAGAATTAATTAATGGTTATGCATTACTAATAGTGACACTAATAAACACAGATTCATAATTTTAATTTATTTCTGGTTATCATTTTCATTTAAAAAAATACAATTTTGTAAAGATATCCAGTAAAATTCTTCCATATTTTTCCTATCCTAACGGAACAAGGTTTACATGAGTTAATATAAAGTAAATGAAATGTCGCGCAACATACACGCAACGACAGGTGTCTGAGAATATAGATATTGGATCCTTTGCTACGAAATATGTACCGGGAAGAGGGCGCCACCATGCACATGAGTTTATTGAAAATACTAGCTTTCGTCTGCGACTTCGCCCACGCCATTGGGAAACAACTGTACTTTTGGCAGGGAAATTGACGCCCAAACTGAAACCATAAACTCAGCACATGATTCTAGATACCTTATAGTGTAGAAATTGGTCAGTTATAAAAAAAAAACAGATGTTTCATAGAAAAGTGCGTTATTTAGGTAATTTTTTCGGAAATAATATGAAGCAATGGATTAGCAAGATTTTTCAAAATGATTCAAATTGTGATTGAAAGTACAGTCGTTAATTAAAGCGTGATAGAGTAACAAACATTCCAACTTTTATACGTACCTACTTAGTTTATATGTTTTCCTGTAACGTGCAGACAACAGGACTCGCTGGACACGATAATGTTTGTGGAACAGCACGACATTTACAGTCCAGAACGGAGTCATCTACACTATGAATCGGACATTAATTTATAAGCTACATCAAAAAAAACTTTGCCATTTATTCAAACTAGGTTTTGCCCGCGGCTTCGCCCGCGTTGCTGTCGGAATATATACCACGGGGATGTACTGCCGCTTTAAAGTACTTAGTGTTACCTATAAACAGACTATCTGCGTGCCAAATTTCATCCAAATCCGTTCAACCGGTTTGGCGCCAATTCGAAACATACATCCAGACAAACAGATAAAAATTATAAAAACTATATTTTCGGCGCCAGACATGTTTCCACGATTTATTCCGGTCTGATCCCCTGAGTCCCCCTCTGCACCCCCCATCATTTTTTTTTTTTTAAATTTATGTGCAGTCAGAGAAGAGGCCTGTTTTGTCCCAGCAGTGGGGACATTACAGGCTGATTATGATTACTATTTTATTATTTATGTAAGTATAGATTGTATTCCTTCTGAACAAATTCGGTACAATTCTTACAAGTACAAATATAAAAGACATGACAGAGCAATAAAAAGCATATAAACGAGCTTCCGGCTCCTTATTGACCATTGAGATGTGCACGAAACAATTCGGATCATTAAAATAAGTCGGCCGTAAAGATATGGCAAGTTATTGTCAGATTTTACTGCTCAGTTTCATGGCTTGACCAGTCTGGAGATAGAGGAAAAGTTCCATCTTCTGGAGTTTGATGTCTGGGAAAAGTTTGGCAGAATAGGTAATGGCATTTTGAATTTAAAGTTTGTTGCTCCGCCGTTCCGCCGCGCGCCGGTTTGCATTCGTCTAGTTCTGTTTGTCTTTGCTATATTTGATAGCTTGAGGGACAATCTTTGTGGTTGGTCGAGCTCTGGGATCAATTAGAGGTAGATGAGTGGAGGTCATCATGAATTTCATTAGCGTTCATAATCTAAACTTAGCGAAAAGATTTGATTTTTTGTATGTTTGTTTGTTACGCTTTCACGCTAAAATGGCTGAACGGATTTGGATGAAATTTGGCACATGGGTAGACCACGACCTATATTAGAACATAGAATAACTTTCATCCTGTTATATCCATAGGATCGAGACTTACGTGGGTGAAACTGCGGCGCGTAGCTAATATTTTATAAAAAACATTAGGTAAGTCGTACTTAATTTTTTTAGAGTTCCTGCTGAATGATATGACACTGTATTAGAGGTTATTCCTCACCCGGCAAAAAACTTGAATCAGAAGCTCGTCATTTATGACATAAATGGGTAACTAGTAGGAAACGTCACGCCCCTCCACTAAGTTAACATTTCTATACAAACATTTGAAATGTGTATGAAACTGAACAAGCAGTCGATGGGCGTGCAATTTTAAATAAGGTGACATCTACATATTTACGAGTATGTAGGGACTTACGAGTTGTTGGTCGTGGGTTCGAAACCAAGGCACTTTGTGTAAATTATTTTATGACCACTGCTCTCACAATGGTGAAAAAAATCATCGTGAGGGAACCGGCATGTCCTAGAACAGAAAATTCAAAGACATGTATCATCCGCCAACTTACACTGGACCCGCATGGTGGATTATAGCCCACTCCCTCTCACAGAGAGGAGGACTTGTGTCCCCGCAGTGGGAACATTATAGGCTAATTGATTATGCTAGGTCGTTGCATGCGAACTATAATTTCGTGTCTTTTATCAATCTATGAATCTAAAAGGCATACTATTATCAATTAGAGGGGTAGGATGTCTTGCAAAATAACGGTTCCACGATCGGTTTCCCTTATCAAGCTGACAATCTAGAAAATTCTAAACCAACCACAAAACATACATTTTCGTTCAGTTCTCAGGTAATAGTACATTATGGTACAAGTGTGTAATGTTGGTGATTACCGCTGAGGCGCCATTGAGACCCGAGCCGTCAGGTGAGGGTCTTAAGAGAGCCGAGGACGGTAATCATCAATACACACGTGTATCATACGACGTTTTTCAACACACTTGCGAGGAAAAAACAAATATGTATTGCATAAATCGTTTAATTATTAAAACAATTGGTGAATGTACAATTTTCAAAACGATATTGGATTGTTTTTGATGGCAATTTCACAGTTTGTGTTACATTGGTACTTGCCACTTCTTTAGTACCTTCATTTACTTCTTGTGTAAATTTCGGCGACAAAGGTAAATCATACAAATTACTGGAAGGAGAGGGCACCAAATAACTCACGCTAGTAGATGTACATGGTTGTGGTTCGGGGCAAAACTTTTTTGCCTTTGGCTCCAAATTAATGGCTTGCGTTATTTTGTCATTGATTTTTGCTTTGTTATGAATTGAGTCTTCTATGTACGATTCAGCGATTGCGTCAGAACGCCATCCACCATGTCGCTTCAAAGTTAGTATATCAGCCCCCGAATCAGCCAACATTGTAGCCGACGTTCTTCTAAAACTGTGTCCAGTGTAAAAATCGGCCTCAGGCAAACCTAAATACTTCGCTATTTCTCTTGGCATATTACCAAATTTGTTAATACCGATTGTTTGTGCAGTACATTTTCCTTTCTGAAAGTTTTGGAAAAAGCGGTCATTCTTTGTTTTTGTTGAACGGAGATCTTGGTATTTTTTCACTATTTCACGAAACGTTCCTTGGATTGTAAAAGATCGTGGAATCTTGGTTTTAGTCTGGGTAATTTTGACAAGAAGCATATCTCCGTGGATTTCTACATCTTTTGTTGTAATATTGTACAGCTCTTGTCGTCTACAAGCACCAGTAACACCGAATATTAAGGCAACCTGCAAAGAAATCAATTAATTAGTTCTAAGAAATTATGCTAAAGTTACACACTTGTATATTGTAGATTCGTTTCGATTAAAAATATGAAACGTACCTTTGTTGCTAGATACTGACTATCCGGAGCCTCATTCAAAAACTTTTCAACGTCGGCTGGTGACAAAACTTTAGATTTCCGACCAATATATCCATCCGAGCGTCTCTTCAAAAATGCCATCAGGTTACAGTACGTTTTGATATCAACACCATGTTTGAGCTTAACCATGCTTCTTAACATGGAATAGATGCACCACAGGGAGCTAGGTTTGTATGTATTGGCGAGTTCAGAGAAATACGCCAAAAACACATTTTCAGAAAATGACTGGGTTTTTTTGTTGCTCTTCCATTGCAGGAAACTATCGTAAGCAGCTAAATACTTTTCTCTAGATTTTGCAGGTATTAGGCTTTCGTTTGCATTTTGTGCTGCATTTAGTATTTCTGGCGGGGTTAAATCAATCAATTGTTCATCTTCTGTACTAAAACCTGACATTTTTATAATTATTTACCACACAGCAACAAATGCGATACAAACAAAATATGAAAATTAGGGGAAAATTGGGAAATGGCGCGCAATTTTTTTTTTTGCACGCGCCAAATGTAAGTTGATTGATTACAGCCATACAGCCTACTTCAAAATGATAATTTTTGTGATAAAATGCAAATATTTTATAAGAAATTATTGTGAATTATAAATAATTTGATAATAATAAATGTTTTTTCGTCTTAATTAGGGACACATTTATTTATTTCAAAAATGTAAATAGATTTTCGGTGGCATAAAACCTCTTTGTTGTTACAAAAAAAAAAAAAACTGTATTACCCGGTTAAATTGAAAATGCTCTGTTTACTCGCATATAATTTGCAGTTAGGTACTAACTTAACTTTGTAGGGATCATTCTATTATGCACTAGTGTGTAATATTATTATGCACGTGTATGTTATAGTTCGGTTTATGGCCCTAAGAACGATATAATAAGGCTCACTTTACGAGCAAGTGTGTTGAAATAGTACATTATGGTACAAGTGTGTAATGTTGGTGATTACCGCTGAGGCGCCATTGAGACCCGAGCCGTCAGGTGAGGGTCTTAAGAGAGCCGAGGACGGTAATCATCAATACACACGTGTATCATACGACGTTTTTCAACACACTTGCGAGGAAAAAACAAATATGTATTGCATAAATCGTTTAATTATTAAAACAATTGGTGAATGTACAATTTTCAAAACGATATTGGATTGTTTTTGATGGCAATTTCACAGTTTGTGTTACATTGGTACTTGCCACTTCTTTAGTACCTTCATTTACTTCTTGTGTAAATTTCGGCGACAAAGGTAAATCATACAAATTACTGGAAGGAGAGGGCACCAAATAACTCACGCTAGTAGATGTACATGGTTGTGGTTCGGGGCAAAACTTTTTTGCCTTTGGCTCCAAATTAATGGCTTGCGTTATTTTGTCATTGATTTTTGCTTTGTTATGAATTGAGTCTTCTATGTACGATTCAGCGATTGCGTCAGAACGCCATCCACCATGTCGCTTCAAAGTTAGTATATCAGCCCCCGAATCAGCCAACATTGTAGCCGACGTTCTTCTAAAACTGTGTCCAGTGTAAAAATCGGCCTCAGGCAAACCTAAATACTTCGCTATTTCTCTTGGCATATTACCAAATTTGTTAATACCGATTGTTTGTGCAGTACATTTTCCTTTCTGAAAGTTTTGGAAAAAGCGGTCATTCTTTGTTTTTGTTGAACGGAGATCTTGGTATTTTTTCACTATTTCACGAAACGTTCCTTGGATTGTAAAAGATCGTGGAATCTTGGTTTTAGTCTGGGTAATTTTGACAAGAAGCATATCTCCGTGGATTTCTACATCTTTTGTTGTAATATTGTACAGCTCTTGTCGTCTACAAGCACCAGTAACACCGAATATTAAGGCAACCTGCAAAGAAATCAATTAATTAGTTCTAAGAAATTATGCTAAAGTTACACACTTGTATATTGTAGATTCGTTTCGATTAAAAATATGAAACGTACCTTTGTTGCTAGATACTGACTATCCGGAGCCTCATTCAAAAACTTTTCAACGTCGGCTGGTGACAAAACTTTAGATTTCCGACCAATATATCCATCCGAGCGTCTCTTCAAAAATGCCATCAGGTTACAGTACGTTTTGATATCAACACCATGTTTGAGCTTAACCATGCTTCTTAACATGGAATAGATGCACCACAGGGAGCTAGGTTTGTATGTATTGGCGAGTTCAGAGAAATACGCCAAAAACACATTTTCAGAAAATGACTGGGTTTTTTTGTTGCTCTTCCATTGCAGGAAACTATCGTAAGCAGCTAAATACTTTTCTCTAGATTTTGCAGGTATTAGGCTTTCGTTTGCATTTTGTGCTGCATTTAGTATTTCTGGCGGGGTTAAATCAATCAATTGTTCATCTTCTGTACTAAAACCTGACATTTTTATAATTATTTACCACACAGCAACAAATGCGATACAAACAAAATATGAAAATTAGGGGAAAATTGGGAAATGGCGCGCAATTTTTTTTTTTGCACGCGCCAAATGTAAGTTGATTGATTACAGCCATACAGCCTACTTCAAAATGATAATTTTTGTGATAAAATGCAAATATTTTATAAGAAATTATTGTGAATTATAAATAATTTGATAATAATAAATGTTTTTTCGTCTTAATTAGGGACACATTTATTTATTTCAAAAATGTAAATAGATTTTCGGTGGCATAAAACCTCTTTGTTGTTACAAAAAAAAAAAAAACTGTATTACCCGGTTAAATTGAAAATGCTCTGTTTACTCGCATATAATTTGCAGTTAGGTACTAACTTAACTTTGTAGGGATCATTCTATTATGCACTAGTGTGTAATATTATTATGCACGTGTATGTTATAGTTCGGTTTATGGCCCTAAGAACGATATAATAAGGCTCACTTTACGAGCAAGTGTGTTGAAATAGTACATTATGGTACAAGTGTGTAATGTTGGTGATTACCGCTGAGGCGCCATTGAGACCCGAGCCGTCAGGTGAGGGTCTTAAGAGAGCCGAGGACGGTAATCATCAATACACACGTGTATCATACGACGTTTTTCAACACACTTGCGAGGAAAAAACAAATATGTATTGCATAAATCGTTTAATTATTAAAACAATTGGTGAATGTACAATTTTCAAAACGATATTGGATTGTTTTTGATGGCAATTTCACAGTTTGTGTTACATTGGTACTTGCCACTTCTTTAGTACCTTCATTTACTTCTTGTGTAAATTTCGGCGACAAAGGTAAATCATACAAATTACTGGAAGGAGAGGGCACCAAATAACTCACGCTAGTAGATGTACATGGTTGTGGTTCGGGGCAAAACTTTTTTGCCTTTGGCTCCAAATTAATGGCTTGCGTTATTTTGTCATTGATTTTTGCTTTGTTATGAATTGAGTCTTCTATGTACGATTCAGCGATTGCGTCAGAACGCCATCCACCATGTCGCTTCAAAGTTAGTATATCAGCCCCCGAATCAGCCAACATTGTAGCCGACGTTCTTCTAAAACTGTGTCCAGTGTAAAAATCGGCCTCAGGCAAACCTAAATACTTCGCTATTTCTCTTGGCATATTACCAAATTTGTTAATACCGATTGTTTGTGCAGTACATTTTCCTTTCTGAAAGTTTTGGAAAAAGCGGTCATTCTTTGTTTTTGTTGAACGGAGATCTTGGTATTTTTTCACTATTTCACGAAACGTTCCTTGGATTGTAAAAGATCGTGGAATCTTGGTTTTAGTCTGGGTAATTTTGACAAGAAGCATATCTCCGTGGATTTCTACATCTTTTGTTGTAATATTGTACAGCTCTTGTCGTCTACAAGCACCAGTAACACCGAATATTAAGGCAACCTGCAAAGAAATCAATTAATTAGTTCTAAGAAATTATGCTAAAGTTACACACTTGTATATTGTAGATTCGTTTCGATTAAAAATATGAAACGTACCTTTGTTGCTAGATACTGACTATCCGGAGCCTCATTCAAAAACTTTTCAACGTCGGCTGGTGACAAAACTTTAGATTTCCGACCAATATATCCATCCGAGCGTCTCTTCAAAAATGCCATCAGGTTACAGTACGTTTTGATATCAACACCATGTTTGAGCTTAACCATGCTTCTTAACATGGAATAGATGCACCACAGGGAGCTAGGTTTGTATGTATTGGCGAGTTCAGAGAAATACGCCAAAAACACATTTTCAGAAAATGACTGGGTTTTTTTGTTGCTCTTCCATTGCAGGAAACTATCGTAAGCAGCTAAATACTTTTCTCTAGATTTTGCAGGTATTAGGCTTTCGTTTGCATTTTGTGCTGCATTTAGTATTTCTGGCGGGGTTAAATCAATCAATTGTTCATCTTCTGTACTAAAACCTGACATTTTTATAATTATTTACCACACAGCAACAAATGCGATACAAACAAAATATGAAAATTAGGGGAAAATTGGGAAATGGCGCGCAATTTTTTTTTTTGCACGCGCCAAATGTAAGTTGATTGATTACAGCCATACAGCCTACTTCAAAATGATAATTTTTGTGATAAAATGCAAATATTTTATAAGAAATTATTGTGAATTATAAATAATTTGATAATAATAAATGTTTTTTCGTCTTAATTAGGGACACATTTATTTATTTCAAAAATGTAAATAGATTTTCGGTGGCATAAAACCTCTTTGTTGTTTCAAAAAAAAAAAAAACTGTATTACCCGGTTAAATTGAAAATGCTCTGTTTACTCGCATATAATTTGCAGTTAGGTACTAACTTAACTTTGTAGGGATCATTCTATTATGCACTAGTGTGTAATATTATTATGCACGTGTATGTTATAGTTCGGTTTATGGCCCTAAGAACGATATAATAAGGCTCACTTTACGAGCAAGTGTGTTGAAAAAATATTTTCAACACACTTGCTCGTAAAGTGAGCCTTATTATATCGTTCTTAGGGCCATAAACCGAACTATAACATACACGTGCATAATAATATTACACACTAGTGCATAATAGAATGATCCCTACAAAGTTAAGTTAGTACCTAACTGCAAATTATATGCGAGTAAACAGAGCATTTTCAATTTAACCGGGTAATACAGTTTTTTTTTTTTTTGTAACAACAAAGAGGTTTTATGCCACCGAAAATCTATTTACATTTTTGAAATAAATAAATGTGTCCCTAATTAAGACGAAAAAACATTTATTATTATCAAATTATTTATAATTCACAATAATTTCTTATAAAATATTTGCATTTTATCACAAAAATTATCATTTTGAAGTAGGCTGTATGGCTGTAATCAATCAACTTACATTTGGCGCGTGCAAAAAAAAAAATTGCGCGCCATTTCCCAATTTTCCCCTAATTTTCATATTTTGTTTGTATCGCATTTGTTGCTGTGTGGTAAATAATTATAAAAATGTCAGGTTTTAGTACAGAAGATGAACAATTGATTGATTTAACCCCGCCAGAAATACTAAATGCAGCACAAAATGCAAACGAAAGCCTAATACCTGCAAAATCTAGAGAAAAGTATTTAGCTGCTTACGATAGTTTCCTGCAATGGAAGAGCAACAAAAAAACCCAGTCATTTTCTGAAAATGTGTTTTTGGCGTATTTCTCTGAACTCGCCAATACATACAAACCTAGCTCCCTGTGGTGCATCTATTCCATGTTAAGAAGCATGGTTAAGCTCAAACATGGTGTTGATATCAAAACGTACTGTAACCTGATGGCATTTTTGAAGAGACGCTCGGATGGATATATTGGTCGGAAATCTAAAGTTTTGTCACCAGCCGACGTTGAAAAGTTTTTGAATGAGGCTCCGGATAGTCAGTATCTAGCAACAAAGGTACGTTTCATATTTTTAATCGAAACGAATCTACAATATACAAGTGTGTAACTTTAGCATAATTTCTTAGAACTAATTAATTGATTTCTTTGCAGGTTGCCTTAATATTCGGTGTTACTGGTGCTTGTAGACGACAAGAGCTGTACAATATTACAACAAAAGATGTAGAAATCCACGGAGATATGCTTCTTGTCAAAATTACCCAGACTAAAACCAAGATTCCACGATCTTTTACAATCCAAGGAACGTTTCGTGAAATAGTGAAAAAATACCAAGATCTCCGTTCAACAAAAACAAAGAATGACCGCTTTTTCCAAAACTTTCAGAAAGGAAAATGTACTGCACAAACAATCGGTATTAACAAATTTGGTAATATGCCAAGAGAAATAGCGAAGTATTTAGGTTTGCCTGAGGCCGATTTTTACACTGGACACAGTTTTAGAAGAACGTCGGCTACAATGTTGGCTGATTCGGGGGCTGATATACTAACTTTGAAGCGACATGGTGGATGGCGTTCTGACGCAATCGCTGAATCGTACATAGAAGACTCAATTCATAACAAAGCAAAAATCAATGACAAAATAACGCAAGCCATTAATTTGGAGCCAAAGGCAAAAAAGTTTTGCCCCGAACCACAACCATGTACATCTACTAGCGTGAGTTATTTGGTGCCCTCTCCTTCCAGTAATTTGTATGATTTACCTTTGTCGCCGAAATTTACACAAGAAGTAAATGAAGGTACTAAAGAAGTGGCAAGTACCAATGTAACACAAACTGTGAAATTGCCATCAAAAACAATCCAATATCGTTTTGAAAATTGTACATTCACCAATTGTTTTAATAATTAAACGATTTATGCAATACATATTTGTTTTTTCCTCGCAAGTGTGTTGAAAAACGTCGTATGATACACGTGTGTATTGATGATTACCGTCCTCGGCTCTCTTAAGACCCTCACCTGACGGCTCGGGTCTCAATGGCGCCTCAGCGGTAATCACCAACATTACACACTTGTACCATAATGTACTATTTCAACACACTTGCTCGTAAAGTGAGCCTTATTATATCGTTCTTAGGGCCATAAACCGAACTATAACATACACGTGCATAATAATATTACACACTAGTGCATAATAGAATGATCCCTACAAAGTTAAGTTAGTACCTAACTGCAAATTATATGCGAGTAAACAGAGCATTTTCAATTTAACCGGGTAATACAGTTTTTTTTTTTTTTGTAACAACAAAGAGGTTTTATGCCACCGAAAATCTATTTACATTTTTGAAATAAATAAATGTGTCCCTAATTAAGACGAAAAAACATTTATTATTATCAAATTATTTATAATTCACAATAATTTCTTATAAAATATTTGCATTTTATCACAAAAATTATCATTTTGAAGTAGGCTGTATGGCTGTAATCAATCAACTTACATTTGGCGCGTGCAAAAAAAAAAATTGCGCGCCATTTCCCAATTTTCCCCTAATTTTCATATTTTGTTTGTATCGCATTTGTTGCTGTGTGGTAAATAATTATAAAAATGTCAGGTTTTAGTACAGAAGATGAACAATTGATTGATTTAACCCCGCCAGAAATACTAAATGCAGCACAAAATGCAAACGAAAGCCTAATACCTGCAAAATCTAGAGAAAAGTATTTAGCTGCTTACGATAGTTTCCTGCAATGGAAGAGCAACAAAAAAACCCAGTCATTTTCTGAAAATGTGTTTTTGGCGTATTTCTCTGAACTCGCCAATACATACAAACCTAGCTCCCTGTGGTGCATCTATTCCATGTTAAGAAGCATGGTTAAGCTCAAACATGGTGTTGATATCAAAACGTACTGTAACCTGATGGCATTTTTGAAGAGACGCTCGGATGGATATATTGGTCGGAAATCTAAAGTTTTGTCACCAGCCGACGTTGAAAAGTTTTTGAATGAGGCTCCGGATAGTCAGTATCTAGCAACAAAGGTACGTTTCATATTTTTAATCGAAACGAATCTACAATATACAAGTGTGTAACTTTAGCATAATTTCTTAGAACTAATTAATTGATTTCTTTGCAGGTTGCCTTAATATTCGGTGTTACTGGTGCTTGTAGACGACAAGAGCTGTACAATATTACAACAAAAGATGTAGAAATCCACGGAGATATGCTTCTTGTCAAAATTACCCAGACTAAAACCAAGATTCCACGATCTTTTACAATCCAAGGAACGTTTCGTGAAATAGTGAAAAAATACCAAGATCTCCGTTCAACAAAAACAAAGAATGACCGCTTTTTCCAAAACTTTCAGAAAGGAAAATGTACTGCACAAACAATCGGTATTAACAAATTTGGTAATATGCCAAGAGAAATAGCGAAGTATTTAGGTTTGCCTGAGGCCGATTTTTACACTGGACACAGTTTTAGAAGAACGTCGGCTACAATGTTGGCTGATTCGGGGGCTGATATACTAACTTTGAAGCGACATGGTGGATGGCGTTCTGACGCAATCGCTGAATCGTACATAGAAGACTCAATTCATAACAAAGCAAAAATCAATGACAAAATAACGCAAGCCATTAATTTGGAGCCAAAGGCAAAAAAGTTTTGCCCCGAACCACAACCATGTACATCTACTAGCGTGAGTTATTTGGTGCCCTCTCCTTCCAGTAATTTGTATGATTTACCTTTGTCGCCGAAATTTACACAAGAAGTAAATGAAGGTACTAAAGAAGTGGCAAGTACCAATGTAACACAAACTGTGAAATTGCCATCAAAAACAATCCAATATCGTTTTGAAAATTGTACATTCACCAATTGTTTTAATAATTAAACGATTTATGCAATACATATTTGTTTTTTCCTCGCAAGTGTGTTGAAAAACGTCGTATGATACACGTGTGTATTGATGATTACCGTCCTCGGCTCTCTTAAGACCCTCACCTGACGGCTCGGGTCTCAATGGCGCCTCAGCGGTAATCACCAACATTACACACTTGTACCATAATGTACTATTACAACATCCCTGCTCCACAAAGACCAAGTTAAGATTAGATAGAGCGTTTGCTAATCTCGCGTTGCCCTAGATGTTGGTGTCAGTATTGATCCATACGTGCACCTATTTGTGTGCACACGCCGTGTATTTAGTTCGTCGCGTAAGGTTTTTCTTGTAAGCTGGGTTTTGTTTGCAAAATTGCATATTTTTAGATCGGCTTAAGTATGTAAACATAGTTAAGTGAGTGGGTTGGTATGTAGGTATGTGTGTTAAGTTCAATATTGCAAGTAAGATTTGAACCACTTTCCGATGTCTGATTGAGCTGAAATTTAGTATAGGTACCTACCTGCGTAACTTCGGTGACAATGCATTAATAAGATATAACCACACGCTGCAGCTAGGATTGTCTTCTCACTAGGGAACTCTTCAACAGTTAGTAGCACGGTCACGAAATTTTCTGTTAGTTTAATTTTGATAATTCAACAAGATTTTTATTATGGACTGCTGCTGCAGCCAGCATTGTCTCCTTATGAGGGAACTTTTTAACGACTAGGTTAGTAGCATGGTCTTGAAACTTGTTATTTTAATATAATTTTGAACTAAACTGCTGATGCAGACAGGATAGTCTCCTCACGAAGGAACTCGTCAACGGCTATAGTTTTGTTTAATTTATTTTTACCTATTGTGACAGTGACAACCCTACCAAAATAGGTAACAATTTTGCACTTTCTTAAGAAGCTTTGCCTCTGTTCCGTTTAACTACTCATGTGGCTGAGGCGCGGCGCGACGGCGACATTACTCGGCCAGACGACCACTCGCTTCTTCGGACTCCACCGCGAACGACGATACTCCTAACTTGATTTATTAATTGTTTGTCCGGGAAAGTTTATATTTTGTAACTTAAGAAGGGAGATCCATACCAAGTCTTATTTTCATACAGTCCTCTTGTTTTATTGCTCCCCGCGCTAACATTGGTAGTACTGGATAATATTTTACGTAACACACTATCAATAACAATGGACTTCACTTTGACAGTTCAACAATATTCAATGCGTTATTTACGTTTTCGAACATATAAAGCAATGGATTAGCAATATTCTTCAAAATGGTGCAGATAATATATCAACGTAAACGAAGCAAAAGGATTATATTGTAAGGATCGTAGCAGGTGGCCTGCAATGAAAAAACATCAAAAGATCTTTTGGGCTCTTTGTATTTCAATGCTACCTGTTCCTTGCAGAGCACAAGCATTCTGATAAAATGATTTATATTTCCTTTCATATCACCCGACATACCGACGACGTCCGAACCCATTGTATGTTAATACAATTAATTTTATCCCCCTTTTTACGTTTGCTATGTAAAACAGCTGAGTTATCCACACCGTGCGAACCGATTTATAGTAAAATGACATACATAAATCAGATTGTGAGAAAATGATAACATTTACTGTTAATTTTCTTGATGTTTCAATAGTGTGATGAAAGATCCAGTGGGTTTTTCTTTCGTGTTTGTTTTATTTTACTGCTACTGTGATTTATGAGGAATAAAATCGACGGCGAAGTGACAAGACCTCCTAACTGAAAAAGTCATAAATTTACACAAACTGAAAAAAAACCGTTCAAAAATAGACGCGTTGGTGTTTGGTTGGGAGGTGTTTTCACATTTTAATTTAATGCTGATGCAACTAAAAAATACACTTATAAGATTTTACTAAAACATGCGAATAACGCCTTTAAATTTTAATTCAAAACGATAAAAAAGTTTCTCGGAAAATGTCAGTTGTCACTTCGCCGTCGAAATGGATCTTACTGAATGAATAATTTATTTTCGGTAATGGATATACTTAATAAAAGTATAATTAATTATTTAGATTTTGTCAATCTATTCTATAAAATATTGTGTTCTCCAAAAGGTGGACCGACGACCTGGCAGTGGGTTTTTCCATCTGAAATTTATTAGTAGCAGCCTGGATTCGTGCCCCGTTGATAGCAGCAGGCTGCAGGCTCGTGGCCCTTGGCTAAATAATAACAGCCGCACAGGTCGATCGATCAGGTTAAGCTACGCTTGCCGCATTTGGACTGTGGATGGGTGACCATCTTTACATACCGAGACCCCTCTGTGCCTCGAAAAACTTCAACGCCTACTACGCCATCCAGTTATACTTTTAGATTTTCGCAAGGAGTCTTTGTGTCAACATTGTTGCTATAGTTACATTGCATTGATGGTACGGGATCACGTATTTTATAGCAAATAGTTGTCGTATCTCGCTCTTGCGATGTGTGCCATAAAATTGATGGTCAGTCCGTTTTATGGCTGAAGCCTGAATTGAAAGACAAGGCGAGGAAACACACGAAGAAAATGTAACTTAACATCACGGTTAAATTCTCCCAAGGGGTAGGCAGAGGGGCATAGTATCTATAGTCACCAAAATAGATAAGAACCAGGGTCGTCGGATATAGTTGAAGGTTAATAAGAAACCGTTAAATATTTTCGAATTAAATTAAATTTGATAAATAAACTGTTTGTTTTCTATCTATTAGATATATGAAAAAATTCAATGTTTGTATGTTTGTCCTCTATGCGCTCCGAAACCATTGGTCAGATTGTGATGAAACTTTGGTAGGGTGTTCTGGAGACGCCCGTGTGGGTTCCTAACTATTAAAACTTAAGAAAAATAACAAAGAAATCTGAGGCGGAAGTCAGCTTGTTCAACTGTATCCGTCGACCCTGGTTACTTATCTGCTTTGGTGACCATACCAAGTACATACCTACGCCAGTACATCAAGCTACTACAATCTGTCAAATTTCTTTAATAGATTTTCAACTTTATTGCTAAAGCATAAGGTTCAAGGTTGATTGGGAAAATTTTAGTTTCGAGTAGAAGGCCACTTTGGCAGAATCATAAAACAATTCATATCACACAATTTCATCTGTATGACAGTTTTGTATGGAGATTCGCAAAATGCTATAGGTACACCTCTGCCTAACCCTTCAGGGATATATAGGTGTGAAACTGTCAAACAGATGAATTGAGTGATATGAATTGCTATATGATTCTGCCAAAGTGGCCTTTTCAGGCCCCCTAATCTTTGATAGTTCAGCAGAGGTTCAAGCTTGAGGTTTGAGCGCAGTATTCTTGGAGTCAGACTATCGAACCATGTTAGGAACACAGTTGAATGAATATAAAAAAAAGCCAGCTTATTAGCCTATTGCAAGGCCAAAGTATCTTCTCATACAGAGAAAGTAGGAGCATTGATGACCACCCTTGTTCACTGCGTGATGGTATGTGTATATTTATTTAATTAATAATCGAGGTTTCCTCTTGATGGTATAGGTACTACTAGTGACTACTGTGACCAGCGACCAATCCTGCTTCGCACAGTTTTTACGACTTGACAAAACTGAAGATTTCTTTATCAATGTATTATACACAAATATTAATGTATTATCACAAATAATTATGTTGAAACCGCATCAAGATCCAATACCCAGTTTAGAAGAACAACGCGGTCAAACAGCCACGAAAAGCGACTAAAATTTACATTATGTACCTATAGATTTCCAAGATAGTTTCAGAAATTACATATCTATTTTCATTAATAAATAGAAAAACAAATAGAATAGTAACCGACACCAATAAAATAGAGAAACAAAATAAAACACGTTCAATTGTTATTAATAGAATTATTAGGTCAGTCAACACATTCGTCTTCTCACATTATAAAATTAGCGGACTGCTGAATTTGAGACCGTTGGCCGCTTTTCTTATGAAATGATTCAGGTATGAAAAGCAAAAATAATGCAGCACCACCACCAGCAGACCTAGAGCAGCAGCAGCAGAAGCATCTACGCCTACACGAGAGAAAATTTTGTGCAAATAAAAAATAATAAGTTTTAAATTAGAATGTTCAATGCATAGAACAGATAAATTTATCTGTTCTGTGGTTCAATGTATGAGCCATAAATTGATTTCTAATGATTGACTGATTTTATTTTTAAAGGTCAAAAAGGTTTTATTCTAGATGTAAACTAGTATGCCAGCAATGTTAAATAGGCTTAATCGTCTCGTTTTAACAATTTTTTTTTTAAATTACGTAACTCAGGTCCAGTAGGACAGGGTGTTGTGGCGCAGCCTGGGAGAGGCCTATGTCCAGCAGTGGACTGCAATAGGCTGAGTTGATTGAGTTAAACCCAGGCCCCTCTTTAGTCTCTATCCTAATGAGTGGAACCTATTTAGGTAGGTAGGTATTTATTGCTTAAATGAAATCGTTCAATTAAAAGTTTAAAGTACTGCCATGTCGATATTTCTAGCACAATGGAATCCTTTCACGTTCCATTGAGTGATATCAAAATATTTTCAGTGTGTGCAAAATAAATGTTATTACAACAAACCATTTCCTAATAATTAACATTCCCTAAAACAAACATCATATCACGTGTGTATTATGTAAACAAATGCTAATTGATTTACATATAATTCTCACATCTCTTGATTTTCTCGTCGTCTACGGTGTCAAAATTTGCTGACACTGTCTGTGTAAATTTCGATGACGTAATTGATACCAGTATTAGGGCAGCTCTAGTTAATTATGCATAGGTAGGTATGTGAACGACGTAGAAAGTGGGATGACGGTGATTATATTGTGACGTGATAAGCTATAAGGAATGTTGCTTTTCTATGGGATGCGTAAGGGCTATATCGTAATTTTTGATGTGAAAGTAACTGTACATGCTTTTTTTAATGTTCATTAATTAAGGAACTAAACAAAATCAATCAATCTGCCTAGCCTTTGCTCAACTATGTTGGGGTCGGCTTCCAGTCTAACCGGATACAGCTGAATACCTGTATTTTACAAGGAGCTTCTGACTATCTGACCACCACATTTACTGGGCACTACATTTTTCTTCCTCCAGTTACCTACTGGGTAATACGATACCCCTTGGTTGTCAGACTTTCGGGCTTCTAACATTTTGTCAGTTATGTTTAAGTCCCATGTAACAGGGGCGCGCCTATTGCCATCAACCGGGCACAAATCCGGTCTCCGGGCTGCTACTGAGAAATTCCTGATAGAAAAACTCAATAACACTTTGCCCGACCTGGGAATCGAACCCAAGACCAAAACGTTCAGCAGTGGGACTACTAAACCAACGTGGCAATTATTATTATTGGTTGTTATTTTTGAGGAAAAAAATATCTTACACGTTAAAGATCTTAATTATCGTTAATTATTTCATCACCATTGCTCTTTAAACGGTGAAGGAAAACATCGTGAAGAAACCGGCATGTCCTAGAACCAAACATTCAAAGACATGTGACATCTACCAAACCGCACTGGGCCCGCGTGGTGGATTACGGCCTACACCCTCTCACAAAGAGGAGGCCTGTGTCCCAGCAGTGGGAACATTTATAGGCTGATTATGTTATGTTAAAGATCGCGAATGTTTCACATTGAAGTCGACAATCTCTTTACTTATTTTAACGTAAAAATCTAGAATCCTCTAACTCCCTTTAGTTAGAGGATTGTACATTTTTATGTATACACCTCATTCATTCATTCATTCATTTATAATTTACCTTCATTCAAAACTTTTCATTCTGTGGCCTTCAAACTGCCTGCCGTCCAAGTTATTATAGGCGTTTGCATTCTCCTAAAATTGTTCATTGTGGTCTATAGGGAGGACCCTTGTTAAGTAGTGGACATTTGTGGCCTGCCCCCGATTAGGTAGGGTTACAGGAGTATGGTCGTGAAACTATTACAGTAGGTGGTTTAGCAGGCCATAAACAATGGGCTTTTAGAAAATGTTAGGCTTTTGTTTTTTCGAGCTTCGTCCCTTCAGTCATTCCAGGTATGTGAAAGTCTCTTTCTAGCTCTGTGTGATCGGTTATAATAATCGTAATAATATAATATAATAATATAACCTAATAATAATATAAGTTTATTTCTCTCTCCACAAAGGTTAGCTTATAAATAACACCTTAGGACTACAACATTCGTACAAGACAAAAGCTCCTTTGCGAGAGACTGGAGTCCGTGCTAGGGACACCCTGTGTTACGGATCTCCAGGCTCCCACCACAGTGGTTAGGTGCTGTATTTTACATTACACCAGTTTTAAAACAATTAATAAACATAGGTTTAGGCCGTTTACTGTTATTTAATCTCTGACAGCAGCAACCTAACAGCAACCTTATTGTAGCGAATGATTTTGACGCACTTATTAGTGACAGTAACCCAATAACAACCTTATCAGAAAGACAATAAAGATCACTATGATTTGGACAGTGATGCAAAACTAGAGGTAAAATAACTGTAATTGAAATTGTTACTTTGCTTTCATGATTTCATTTGGGCCTTGTATGTATACAGAGTTATGTAAACACTTGAATAGAGCAGGGAAAAAAAAACAAATTGAAAATAGTCAAATCAAATCAAATCGTTTATTGCAATCCATAATGTACAATTACAGGTGATAAATGATACAGTCCCATACTGATAGCTGATACAGTTATAATTTGGAGCTGTAGCACGAAACAGGAAAGTGTGCATAAAAAGTATTTTCAAGAAATAAAGTAAGGACAGGAGAATGATGCATTTATGATGGTGATGATGACAAAATAAAATAAAACGTCAAGACATTTCAACGCATTCATTTTATCGTACTACGTAAAAAACACCAGGCTACATCTTGCGATCTTACAAACCCAGCTTTCTTATACAACTTACAAGCGTTATGATTATCTTCCAAGCAGTAGGCAGACACTATCTTACCATCTTTTATCAAAACGTTACTGACCAATTTCAGGAGTATCTCTGCATACCCTTTCTGCCTATGTTCCTGAAATTATAATGATTTAAGTAAATTGTTTAAAAAAAAGCACTATTTCAAGTCAAATATAAAATAAATTTTAAAACTAGATGGGTCCTACTCTGAGAACAAAGACCGATACAAATTCAGTGGTCACAGTCTCTTTTAAAGTCTATAATCTTGGTCAGTTCATGTGAGGACCATGTTGATTAGTGTCTGAGATGGTCTTTTGAGGAAAGAACCACACAGGTTTGAGTTGACTTTTCCAGTCAGTGCACGCATTTTGTCAGTAATTGTGTAGCTCAGAACTTAAGGGATTAACTACTTAATGAACAATACCAAATAATATAATTTGGGAAGGCCGCCTAACGGCATAAGGTATTCAAATTATCAGGTAATCCTTAGAAATAACTGAAAAAAAAAATGTCCCACAAAGTCACATTCACAATTATTAAAATAATATAATACTTCATCATCATTTGCCTAGCGTTTTCCCAACTGTCTTATTTTATATAGAGCGACTGCCTATCTGACCTCTACATTCCATTACTGGGTAATACGATACCCCTTGGTAAAACTGGTTGTCAGACTTTCAGGCGTCTGACAACCTGTAACGACTAATATAATCCTACTTCCTACTAATATTATAAACTAGCTTCTGCCCGCGACTTCGTCCGCGTAAAATTTCTTGTGACTGACAAATAATGTGGCTTTCTATTGGCAAAAGAATTTTCAAAATCGGTTCAGTAGATCCAGAGATAATCCCCTACAACCTCACAAACTTTACCTCTTTATAATATTACGTATAGATGTGAAAGTTTGTGAAGCTGTTTAAAGAAAGAAAGAAAGAAAGAAAGAAAATACATTTATTTAGCACAGACTAAAAGACACAATACACCAGATACATACACCAGATAAAAAACAAAAAATAAGGATCAAATAAAAAGTGTAAGGTCCGATGTAAGACATTTGCAGGAAAGTGTGCCTCACGGTTGCGCCAAAAAGGCCCAGTTCAGCAAAAATGCCAGACAACTAGGTGCCTGCGCTGTTTGCATGTTTGTACTCAATCACGCAAAAACTACTGAACCGATTTGGATGAAATTTGGTACACAAATAGTTTATATCCAGGATTAACACATTGGATACTTTTATCCTGATATTCACACGTGATCGAAACTAACGCGGGTGAAACCGCGGGGCGCTGCTAGTACTTCATAAAGTAAATATTAACTGACCTGGACAGTGTACATATGTAATAAGTTCCCTGATTCGTTGATAAGGAGCCAGCAGATTAAGGTATTGTTCAGGTAGAGGCCGTAGCCATACTTGTTGTCTATGAGGAGTTCGAAGTACGTAGATGATGAGGGGTAGCGGTGCGGCCATGTGGAGTCGATAAGGTCCAGGTATTTGTTTGTTAGAAGTTTGAAGGTAATATCCTCTGGCAGTCTGTAAAGAAACAAAGTTAATTTGTAATTAAGTAAGTGTGCTTTTGTGGAATAAAATAGTCTTGTAATTACAGAAGGCGCCAAATGAGAAGGCCCCCAAACTAGGGAACTGCTGACAACCGGGTTGATGCCGCAGGATTTCGCTGGATGTGAACAACGCAGTACCAGTTCTCTAACCTATCCTTAAGGCGCCCAGTTTTAGATGTCTTTTGTCTGAAATAATAATAATGATTGACGATGATAGCCAAAAGGCATCCATCTTCTATAGTATAGAAGATAGCAGTGGTTGACTTTAATATATAGAATCTAACTAACTAATAATTAAACTGACGTTTTTTTGAACGTGCTAATCTCTGAAACTGCAACTTGAATTTGAAAAAATGATTTTACATTTGATAGCCCAATTCTTGAGAAAGTCTATGGGTTACTTAAAATCACGCTAAGACCTAAAAGAGCCAAGAAAAAAGAAAAATATCAGAAAGAACGCTAATCGAAAACGAAGTAATACCGTGGGTATACAGGGTGAAATTTTAATCACTGTTTTCCTTAATTAAAACAGTGATTTCGTCTGTTTTTTAGTACTCATCATTATGAACAATTTGTACTATGTGACCAAACCAGAAGTCGTGAAAAAAAATCAGCTGTTCCCTACATTTATGTTCGCATAACTCGTCAAAATGTAGGGAACAGCAGATTTTCTTTCGCGATTTCATTTTTGGTTTCATAGTAAGTTTCAACCTGTGTAGGTCATCACCTATCATCACCTACCATCCCTCGACCCACCCCTTATCGCTCGTATCTCATCAGATACGAGCGATAAGGGGTGGGTCGAGGGAACAAGAAATTTCATGCAGAGGATGTGGCGGGCAGATGTTAGCTATAGGTAGATTATGCGCATCACCACAACGACCGGCTATTTGTAACTTTAAAATAATTAAATCAAACCACTAACATGAAACCTGTAAAAATAAGTATGCATGGACAAAACGATAAAAGATAATGACATAACTTCCGACAAAGTAGGACGATGCAATTTTGACAGAAGCATATAACAGTTCTAAAAAAAGAATTGGATAGCCATATCGGCCATTAGATATCTTTAGCCGTATAATACGGCCATTACTCCATTCGAACATGTTATTTACATAAATAAACATATGCTTTACATTATGCTAATTCTGTTTAACTGTGACTTGTGTAGGTATGCCTACGTAATAGGATCATAAAATGATATAAGACGTAAGAGTCGTAATATAACAATAAAATTCCGTTATGCCTTTATTCCATGAAATCTGAAATAGCAACCGTTTATTAGGATGTAGGTTTTTTCATTAAAAACAAATTTGTAACGTTCAGATTTTCACCTGTATCTTGAGTGCATATTTTTCTATGTTGGTACAGTCAAGGAATAAATACGTTAGGCATCTTTAGGTTAATTTTATTAGTTTTGACTTGTACCTCTCATTGCCAAAATATTTAATGAAAAAACATTTTTTACAAAAAAAAAAAACAACCGACTTCCAAAAAAAACTGCAAAGTGATAAATAACTTTAATTTCGGAAGTCGGTGTCGTTGGTCCTGCATTTTCGTTTATTGACACCGACAGTTTTTTTTGGAAGTCGTTTGTTTTTTTTGTAAAAAAGTTTTTATTTTTCATTTTTTAGTGAAAGAGTTTGTGATTTATCTAAGTTACAATAGCCTAACGTCAACTGCTCATCACCTTTTACAAAATATTGCTTTTCCCAATGCTGGGACGTTAATTGTTGAGTTCACCATAAGCATTGTGACAAGCATAAATTGCTTAGCAACCATATTAAAGTAATCGAATCGCAATCCGTAAAAAAATTATCATTGAGTAGTTCCGATGGCCGTCTGTGGTCTTCATCATCAGCTCCACTTTACCAAATGATGATTTCAGAGAGCAAATGCTCATGTATACTCTAAAAAATATCCAAATCGCTATAGGTTTGCCAATAAAATTTGAGGGTTACCCTCGATTTCCCTGGGATCCTATCATCAGATCCTGACCTGATGATCATAGGACCACTTGGGAAGTAGACCCTTTCAAACAAAAGAAAAATTTTCCAAATCGGTCCAGGCGTCTTCGAGAAACCGGGGAACATACAAAAAAAAAAAAAGATTCCTACGAATTGAGAACCTCCTCCTTTTTTTGAAGTCGGTTAAAAATGACAGTTCAAAAGGTTAGGTGGAAAAGGAATTTGTTTGAAAATTGCTTGTCATTATCGCTCCTTGACCGTGGGTTCCTACTCGGTTTACAGAGTTAGGATACCCAAAGTGTGCCAAGTGCCAATGAGACACCATTACTCAGCTTCCGCTATCCGTCCGTCCGTCCGTCCGTCCATCTATCAGTCCGTCCGTACGTCCGTCTGCCTGTCAGCGGGCTGTATCTCATGAAATTTAATAGGTAAAATAATAAAATTCAATTAAATTAAAAATTAAAGGGGGTCTCCATACAGGAAACGTTCTTTTTCGGCGTTTTTTTGCTTTGTGACCGTTTTTTATTTTAATTTTATTTTGTGCTGTCATCAATCCCTCCACTCAAAACTTAGAAACTCATCGCTTAGCAACTCCGCTAACCATGCTATCTGCCTACCACTTTGGCTAAACGTGTCATGGATGTTCGTCATTGAAAACCAATAAATAAACTTACTTAACATCTTGATAAGGTGTTTTTGTGTCCAATATAAATGTTGCTGAAGGTATTATCAGCTCTATTTCCACATTAATGTCTTGTAAAATTGTTTTAATTAATTCAATTATGTTGTACGGGACATATGGCATTACGATTGATTTTTTCCAATCAATGATTTTTGTTTTTTTCAATGCAGTTCCGAGGTTTGTGACGTCATTGCTTGGGCATTGAAGGATCACTTCGTAAAAATCATTCTGTAACCGAAAAAGTACATGTAGGATCCATAAAAGTTTTCATATTTATTGAAAACTAGCTGACCCGGCGAATTTCGTACCGCCTCTGAATCAATAAATGTTGTTTTAACTTATTAATCAAAAAAGCCGTTCCATACAAAATACTTTATACTTACGAAAATGGATTAAGTAGGTACCTATATTCTATTTTTATTCGTGATGTTTAATAGTTATTCTGCTATTCGGGGCGGAGACAAGTCTTACAAATCATAGATGATAAAACTCGGTCCAGCCCATAGATATAAGAAAGAAGCCGTTCTTGAGTTAAAAATAATAGTGTAACTAACCAGACTTTGTTTTATTATGAAAATAACATAACTACCTTATTATTTCTTGTTCAAAGAAATTGCGGAAGGTCCACCGTGTTTAAATTATTTAGCAAAGGAATAATGTAGCAGCCCAGTGTTTGAATTTGTGCCCGATTAATGGCAATTAAATAGTCTTATGCTACCTATTACATGGGACTTAAGCATACCTAGCAAAATATGGGTTCTGCCTAACCCTTGGGGTATTACAGGCGTGATGATAGGATTATTTTGGAACATTTAATATCATTCTGAATGAGGTCCAAAGATTTTTTGGTCGAACACTAGCTCCATCTATGTGCTGCTTAGAAAGTTTGCTTGGGGATTACTTTGCAGTGACACCGCCAGATGACAAATTACTTACAATCGTGTTATTATGCGCATTTTTTTAGATAATATTATTCTATATTACGACATATTACTCTGTGATATTATTATTAGTTTCCTTCAGTCAGCTGGTGGATACTGCTTATCAAATCATTATTATCTTTAGATTAAGTACAGAAGCCAGCACATCAACCTACCCTATTCTGTCAAATTTTCCCAATTGAATATGAACCTTATTCCTTTGTGGTAAAGTTGAAAATCTATCAAATAAATTTGACAGATTGGGGTAGCTTGATGTGCTGGCCTCTGTACCTACTTTCTAACTATGGGTAGGTAAGTACAGAGGCCAGCACATCAACCTACCCCAATCTGTCAAATTTTCCCAATTGAATATGAACCTTATACCTTTGTGGTAAAGTTGAAAATCTATCAAAGAAATTTGACAGATTGGGGTAGCTTGATGTGCTGGCCTCTGTACCTACTTACCTAGCTAAGACTTAAACCCGGTCGGTAGGTATTGGGTACCTACAGAATGGTAAGCAAACCGTTACTGAAGTTACCTCTAACAATTTGTTTACCCAAATATATCTTACATAAATAAAACGAAGTCGGGTTAGTTACACCATTTATAACACAAGAACGGCTGGACTGATATACATGATCTTTGATTTGTTGGATTTGTCTCCGCCCCGAATAGCAGAATAACTATTAAAACATGGGAAAGATCACGAAAAAAAAGTACTTAATTATTATAATTCATTTCAATATTTATTGATTCTAGGTACTTACGAAGTTCGCCGGGTCAGCTAGTTAATTATAATAACAAAGTTTCTTTAGTAATCAACAGGTTTTTAACAAATAAGTAGGTACAATAACTTTTAAGCATGGAGATACGAGTAGGTACCTGTAGAAGACCTCCCATCCTTTCTCCCTCTCCCTCTCTCATATCCACGTGTAAACACACAAAACCTTTTACTAACAGAATTTAAAACAAACTAAATACCTACAATAACGAAACTTTAAAACTAAGTAAGTACTTGAATTCACAACACAGATAATTTACATTCAATTACCATTTACTCAACTGTCTACTTTAGCGTTATACTGACTATGTTGATTTTTCAATGATCGTTAGTAACAAAAAGATTAAATAAGTACCTACCTGTTCAATCACAGCAACCAATCCACTGTCCACGTCACCAAAAGGGCAATAAACTTTAAAATCGTAGTCAATCCCTCTGTCCATCCACTGTTTCTGCATTTCCAGTACCGCGAACCCTGAAACTCCTCTCGGCCAGTCCTTCTTGAAAGCACTCTGGAGCTCGTACCATTTTTCTGGAGGTAAATACTGTAATGGCTCTTGCGACATTATTCGCGTCCAACTCTCACTAAGATATAAATAGTGTGGGCTGCTCATTTTATCTGTCTTTATTGCTCTGGTTTGAATACTCGTAGCTGCATGTGGTGATGCTTGTTTATTACAAGCTAAATATTAAATAAAAATCTTTATTGCAGACCATGATCAATAAAAAAAATATAATTTAAAGAAAATAATAAATTGGGTAATGGTTAGGTACTACCATCGATATCCGTGGGTACTACAAAAAATAAACAATAAAAAATGGCTTATGTAAAATACACACAAACATAAACTTACGCCTACCTACGTGGCTATTTCTACTTGCTTCGTTCGTATTTGTTTCCTTAATCTTTTTCATCCATTATTCAAGCAGTTCCTGGCATCCGATTTAGCTGAAACATGGCATACTTACTTACTTATAAAACTTCGGTGACAACGCAAACATCTATCTAAATTTATAAAACTCAAAGGTGACTGACTGACTGACATATCATCAACGCACAGCCCAAACTACTGGAGGGATCGGGCTGAAATTTGGCATGCAGGTAGATGTTATGACGTAGGCATCCGCTAAGAAAGGATTTTGATAAATTCTACCCCCAAGGGGATAAAATAGGGGATGAAACTTTGTGTGAAACTTTGTCAATTTTAAACCGATCGGGCTGAGACTTTGCATGCATATAGCTACTATGACGTAGGCATCCCCTAAGAAAGGATTTTGATAAATTCTACCCCAAGGGGATAAAATAGGGGATGAAAGTTTGTATAAATCTTCTTAGATTTTCGACTGATTGAACTAAAATTAAAGATTGGAGCTACTATGATGAAGACGTCCGCTTAAATAGGATTTTGATAAATTCAACCCCCATTGGGATAAAATAAGGGATGATGGAGGATGTAAATGACGTATTAGTTTGAACTATCAGTACCTAATGAAACGAATAAATTAAGACGAACAAAATAATTTTTAGTTCTAAATGTTGACAATAAATGGCGTTGTGCAATTACGTAATTTTTCTGAATCGCGGTGTTAAGATTTTCCGCGGATTAATGACCCTCTCCAGTTATTATTTAACTTTCGACGTCAGGTAGGTTAGTTGAACACAGTTGGTTGGATGTTGTTGGTCGTTAAAATTGTATATACCTAATTAATAATAATACTTAACGCGAGCGAAGCCGCGGGGAAAAGCTAGTATGATATAATATTTGACGGAGAAGGTATGTGTGTCTCGTTATTATCAGCCATATTGTAATTGATGTGGGCGTGTATTGGGTGGTGTTGGTGTTTTTGCACATTAGAAAAACCGTGTGCAGTTCAAATCAGATTACAATTTCACGAACAAATTAATCACACACTAGGTACACGGCACCAACCAGATACGGAACGCGGGACAGTTTCTGAGCGCATGTTGTTTGTACGATGTCCAAAGTCCTAAAAGGTTACATGCTCTGTGCAAAGTCCAAGAGAGCTCCACATCGTTCTGTGAAGTTCTGTCGCGCTGTCGTCGATCTCCCACGAACTCAGGCTAGACTCTGTCAGCGCCACCAGATGGCGCTCGCGTTCCAAACAGTTAAACGAATGACCGGATGCGACATATTTTATTGAAGCTGGTTTGATGATGCAGCCCGAAGGTGGCCATAGGAACTCCTCAACTAAAAAATAGAGTTGTTTTTTATCGACTCCTTCTTCACCAAGTCTTTCCCTAAGAAATTCGGGTTGCCTTTCAGTCCAAACAAATGAGTCGGAATATCAATTTTACGCGAAATATTTCCATGTGTACCTTTTATTCCTCGTTCTCAAGCATTTGATATATTACTGACTGCCCATCATACTACGTGGTTCTGGCAAAATTATGTACCTACACAGTTTCAAAGTTTATCTTTTTCATCACCAACCCCTCCACTTCATGAACAGTAGGCCAATTCTCGTAATTTAAAACGTTCAAAATCTAGTCGCAGTCTCATCTCAGCGACAAACAAATGTCAAAAACTTGTCAAAATGTACTGAAATTTGAGGCATTTTTGACAGATTGAGACTGAGATTAGACTGTGAACGTTCTTAAAATTACCAGAATTGCCCCTCTGGGTTCTGATCAGAAGACCAATTACGAGTATTATAACGTTCAAATTCAAGTCGCAATCTCATTTCAGCGACAATCAATGTCAAAAACATGTCAAAAATATAAGTAGGTAAATTGATTGTATTTTTGACAGATTGAGACAGATTAAAGAACGTTCATAAAAATACGGGAATTGTCCCTCTGTATTCGAAGAGGGCTCTGCCCTACGGGTAGTGACAACCAGTTTTTTTTTTATTATATGGTTACTAAGCAATTTCTAGCAGGGCGTTGTTGCAGACAAGGACATCTATGCTATAAAATAAATAGCAGTAAAAGTACACTGCACTTGTATAATGATAAGATAAAGTGACGGTAACAAGATATTCATTATTAGGTACCTATGTCAAATATTGTAAATGTTTCGTATAATGCGGGACGTTGTCAAGGTAATTTCCATTGCAGACATCAGGCCATAGATAAGCTATCTAGCTAGAGGATTGGCTGCACTATCTATATGAAGAAAAAAAAAACGGTGTGTGTTTATGAACACACGATAGAATTGAAAATCTACGACTGGCGATTCAGTGTCGAGTATGAGTAACGATTCCGAGTCACCGAATCGACTAGAGCCAAGTATACCCGATTCAGCGTCACCGACCTGAGCGTGAGCATGGTCCAATTTCGTTTACTGTTCAGAACGTTCGCCTAAATAAGTTGTCACTAAATAAAAAACCGAATTTCCATGAAACTTTCAGCAAGATAGTTAACCGGGAATTATCAGGTGGCGATCCTTAATTATACCACTGCAGAACATTGTCTTAAGGGTACACTTTGCCGAAGTTTCTCCATACAAATTTCGGGAGTGTTTTACTCCACTGTTTGACTATGTACATCCAAAGTTAAATTTTTACATTCTATCGTTTTGTCTTATTATTAATTTTGTCTGTACGGTAGCAGAATTGTAAAATAAAAAGCCATTAAAAAGTTATGAGCCAACAAAGATTCGTTTTTCTTGCTAATTTTAACGTAACTTTGGGTGTAAATAAGTAATAAAAGAAGGATAAAATCTGAAAAACAAAAACCGTCCCGACAAAGATCAATTATCGAAGAATTCAATAAGCTTTATTTGTAATTGATTTATCTAGTGGTTTTTTCATAAAACTCTATCTTCCAAAGGACGTTTCGTAATTTTTACGCGCTCGTTTTACCATGGAATTATCGTGCGTTTCACTCAATAATGTTCCCCCTGGCGCGGTGCGGGGGGAAGACGCTCACGCACACTTGCACAATACTGTCTTGCGCACGTTTCGAACTATTTGGACTCAGTCTGCTGCTGCCGGCTGCGGCCTATGTCGTTCGTATGTATGTAGACTAAACTCCTTTGCGCTATAAATTATTATCATTCGCACGTGAACACTACATTGACCCCTGGCTTGAACTATGGATTTCGATACTACCTACATTATCTGTTTGACTTCGCACTACAATTTGGACTTCGTATTTTCATTTGAAATTGGAATTGTTGGTTTGAGTGGACGCTGTGTCAGTGAAGTTGTATTGGTTGATTGAGGAACTGGTGTGATTTGTGAACAACTACAAATAAACAATGGGTAAGTCATACAATTTCTTATAACTAACCTATTTAGGTAGGGACCTAATTGAGCATACTTTTTGTTATAATATAGGTAACTAACTTCTGCCCGCGTCTCCGTCCGCGTGAAATTTTTTGATCCCCCGACCCACCCCGTCGCATCACATCGCCTTCGCTATTACTACTCAACTCCTAAGGGTCCTATAGCCTTCCTCAAGAGTTGGGCAATCAAATGCAAAAAGATTTTCATAAATCCAACCGATACTTCCAAAGATTTGAGCTTTCAAACTAACAAACTCTTTAGCATTATTATTTGTATTATTTTAAAACTATGATAATTATCTTCTAAGATATTCATTGAAATCAAGTGATGTCAAGGGCAATTTTGTTCAACATTAAATACTTGTGATGAATAATGTGTTTATTTCAATAAGGTAAAACATGATGATAATAAAAACACCTTCACACATAATGCATTATTTTAGAACAAATTTGATCACCATAAAAAAGGTTATAGTGAGTCAACCTTATAAGGTAGACATATGCTGTCGCGGCCTTTTTTTTAGTACATTTAAAAGGGAACAAATCCGTCAAACATTATTTTTGAGTAACTTTAACCGTTTACGCAGCGTACGCACGCAACGGAAGCTCACAAAAGGAATATATTTTTTTCCGTTTTTGCAACATTTTTCATTGATGCTCCGCTCCTATTGATCGTAGTGTGATGTTATATAGCATAGCCTTCCTCCATAAATGGACTATTCAAGTATCGAACACCAAAATAATTTTTCAATTCGAACCAGCAGTTCCTGAGATTAGCGCATTCAACCAAACAAACAAACTCTTCAGCTTTATAATAATAGATTATATATAATAAATTATCTTTTAGCTAATACACTTTGTGGCTTTCTGCACAGCTAAGAGCCTAAAACTTGGGGCTTGTGGCTTGAATGAAGACCGGCGGCGGCGCGGCGCGCGGCCGGGCTCAGTGGCGGCGGCGGCGGCGTACACACACAAGGTACCTTATGTAGGCAAGACACCCGCTCAGAAAGCGGCGCGCTAGTAACTTTTATTTTGTGCTCGTGGAAATGGGGGGAGGAGTGCTCGAGTAGTATTTAGTAGGTATCCATACATAATTATATCTAACCACTATCCCTTACCTATTCCTAACTCGTGTTGTTTGTTTTTTAAGTAGGTAACAAAAATGTATAATACATACATACTTATGTATAAAGTGAGGTTTATAACATAATTTATCGTAAAATCAATGGGCAGTCGTGAATCAGGTGAAAACGGTGGCCTTTTGATAACGTATGTAGGTATGTACCTGTTTTTATATCGTACTAAGTACTCATATAGGCATACTTGTACTTTTCCCCACGCTTTTACCACCGTTCCCGTAGGCCCGTAGGAATCTATCCCACTGCTCCGCTCCCATGAGTCGCAGTGTGATGTTTCATTATCTGTACCTAACATAATCTTTCTCAATAGCTATAGGCTACCTAACACAAAAAGTCGGCCAAGTGTGAGTCAGACTCGCGCACGTAGGGTTCCGTACCATTTTCTATAAAAACGGCAAAAAAATCATGTCTGTTCTAGGGGAGCCCCCCTTAGATAAATGTTTTGTTTTAATTTAATTATTTCTTTTTAAAGTGAATATATAAATAAATATATATTGAATATATAACTAAATATTCTGTAAATATTTCAAGCGTCTACCTGTTGCCGTTATCAATATCGAGCATACACGAGCAAAAAAATCACGTTTGTTTTTCGGAGCCCCCTTAATTAATATTTATTTTATTCTGTTTTTTAGTATTTGTTGTTATCCACACGGAACCCTAAAAAAAGCTTAAACTGGTACCTAGTTTGTAAGATTAGCGCGTTCAAACAAACAAACTCTTCAGCTTTTTAATATTAGTAGGTAGGTACTTAAAAATATTTATATCGGTAGGTACTTATAGTAAGTACTATATAATAATATAGTACTATGCCACATTATAGATATAATAAAATTAAGTTCTTCCTATGGATTACTAAATCTACGAACTGGCAGCAGCTGATCTTATGAGGTAGCAAAATACCTGCGCCGCGCCGCGTCGCGTCGCATCGCTATTCGCCATTGCCTTTGGAGCGCAACGCGCTCGCGTCTAAGGCGCGTGTGGCGCGAGAACGAAGGTTGTCACAATGGGTTGTCACAAATTATTATGTGACTGTTGATAGAGTTTAGTAATTCTTTAATAATATTTATTATAAAAACGAAAATTCTTTATTAATATTTATTATAAAGACGAAAATTCTTTATTAATATTTATTATAAAGACGAAAATACCTTTTTGTGCTATTTTTTCACTCCTAAACCACTGAATCGCAGGCTAAAGCTAGTACAAAAAAAATGAAAACGGTATATGAATAAATACATTACTTTTATAAAATAAATAAATAATGGTGTGTAGGAAAATATATTACTTTATTATTACAGGGTCAAATTAAATTAGCTAGCGAAATTCTGCAGACGTGATGGTATCGTTCCCTAAACACTATAAAATAAAAATTAAAAAGATTTGATGTATTTTTTTGGGGGTCAATGACCACTTCTAGATTTGTTACTTGAAGTTTAGTATGAGATAGAAAAATCTGTTTTCTTTTGTTTTATCGTATTGAGAAATCGATACCAACCACGTCGTGAAGTTTAAATAAAAAAAACTGTAAATTTAAACTAATAATATTACAAGTGTCTCCTACACTGAGTTCGGTCATTGACTCCACTAAAAAGTCATAAAATTATTTTATTTTTTTGTTTTATTATGGTTAGATATCGACACCCATCACGTCTGCAGAGTTTCGCTTGCTAATTTAATTTGACCCTGTATATAATGTTGGTTTTTTTATGAAACAGATCCAAAAGAGAATTGGTGAATGGAGAATTGTACCGTAGCTGCGTAGGTATACCTAATTACCTACCGCCTAAGACCGACGCGAGGACGATCGGATCGGATCGCCGCCCGCGCCGGCGCGTCCCCCTGCGCACGGACCGCGCCCCTCGGGCCCTCGCCAGTCCGCTACAAACCTCAACGCCAATGCATGCCATAAATTCTTTCTTCCTTTCACGCCGCGCATTTTTGTTGTTATTGATAATAAACATTTATATTTTATTTTATTTTATAGTAGTGTTTCATTAATAGGTATACCTAAACCTATCCTAACACACTACAAAATCACCCTTATAATAATTGAGTAAGCAACTGACAACCCTTGCAATCTGCTGCTACTCACTCAAAGTTACGAGTTTGATACCTACCTACATACTGTAGCGAAATAAAACGCGGTGACTTCACAATTTCACTACCATTACGTATAATTTTGTTGTAAAAATAAAAAATTCCAAATACAATAATTTAGTATAAAAAAATTAAGAAAAAAGATTACTTTAAGATACCTTGTGACGTTGGTTATAAATACGAATATGAATGAAATAGAAATACTTAAGGTTTTGGGTTTTGTAAAGACAAAAATAAAGTGAGAATTTTGTTACATTGACGTGATTGCAATCAAGAAAATATTAGATAGATTTAAAGTTTGCGATCACGTCAATGTAACAAAATTCTCACTTTATTTTTGTCTTTACAAAACCCAAAACCTTAAGTATTTCTATTTCATTCATATTCGTATTTATAACCAACGTCACAAGGTATCTTAAAGTAATCTTTTTTCTTAATTTTTTTATACTAAATTATTGTATTTGGAATTTTTTATTTTTACAACAAAATTATACGTAATGGTAGTGAAATTGTGAAGTCACCGCGTTTTATTTCGCTACAATATATTCGTATTTATAACCAACGTCACAAGGTATCTTAAAGTAATCTTTTTTCTTAATTTTTTATACTAAATTATTGTATTTGGATTTTTTTATTTTTACAACAAAATTATACGTAATGGTAGTGAAATTGTGAAGTCACCGCGTTTTATTTCGCTACAATACCTACCCACCACTACATACCTATACCCCAATAACTTTAGGTAAGTACTTACATACTATATGCAAACAATATTGATGTGTCACGTCTTGAAATTCACATAACTCTAGAACTTACTCAAATTATTATTAATTCGTTTGTAAAAAACACTAGGTTTTCAAACAGTAAATAAAAAGATGTGTCAAGATTGTTTACATTTAGGTACCTAATTTTTTTGTGTATTGATAAAAAAATAAGATAGGTAAATAATCTTGAAAACAATATCTAGGTAGTCAATTACTAAGTAATGCGGCATAACATAAACAGTAGGTAATAATAATATCATCCCGCCCGACCGGCTGAGCGTCGGGCGACCGATGACTCAGTTGAATGGCGGTGCATGTCAAACAGAATGTACTAGCGTTATAGTGCATGTGTGCATCGTCTAACGTGTCGTTTCAGTTCGGAACGGTATTTGTGTGTGTTGAACTAGACATTGTGCGTGTAGACTATCGTCTAACTGCTCATCACTGATACCATCTCTGTCAGACACGATGCGAGTTGAGACAGCGTGCTTTTTGGCCGCGCCCACCTGTGAGTTCGAGCTCGCAACTAGATTACTCTTAAAATTATACCATCGAATACGTCTTGTATCTACAAATCACTTTATTGTACTCAAACAGTAAAATAGCAATCGTAATTCAAGACCACGTTCATCATTTGTCTAGCTCAGAGAGAATCAGTTTTTACTTTTCCCGCCATTTTTATCAAAAAGTCATCGACCACAAGTCAAAAAGCATAAAATATCTAAATATTACAATGTTGCAACCCACAAATAAAATTAGTTAAATAGTCGATTGTATACTAGCAATTGGGTTCTTAATCTTCTTCGCTTCGATCTTGACAGACCGGTCGTGCGTCACGATCAATTGTGTCCAGTCGCAGATGAAGTCGTAGTTCGCCTACGATCTCCTTTTGTCTGGTTCTGTTACATGACAGAGGATCTCCAACCGGAGCTCCAGGACATTGGATTAGCATGCTTTAAATGCTTAGAGCAGTGGTTGCCCAGTGGTGACGGCCCCGGCGTACGAGTTGTAACCCAGTTTGAACCCATGCAGGTGCTTTACTTTGTGTAATTTATTTCGTCATCGCTGCTGTCAAAACGGTGAAGGAAAACGTCGTGAGGAAACTGGCCTAGAACCAAACATTCGTAGATATCTACCAACCTGCACTGCCTACCTATAGCCCACTCACTCTCAAAGAGAGGAGACCTGTGGCCTGTGTTCCAGCAGTGGGAACGCCATAGGCTGATTATGTAAATACTTAGTAGGTACCTACTAAGTATTTACATAATCAGCCTAGGCTGATTATGTAATACTTGGTAGGGCATTATGTCATTGCTCTCTGTGCTCCAATGCTCACGCATTTCAAACGTAATTTTTCAACGAATTCGCGAGGAAAGTATAGGTACACCTATGGTGACCCACCGATTGAATATCCAATATTAACAAAAGTCACAACATCATAAAACACTATCGGTTTTATTCATAAAACGGCTTAAAGAAGGTTTAAGACATTCATTAGTCAAAATGCTCGATAAGCCTATAAAACCTTCGATAAAATTTCGTATTCATAGACGCTCCATAAACGTTCTATAACTAAAATTCCCTATACTTAAATTTATTATAAATCTAAATGTTCTAAGTTTCTTACGCTTGTTTTGGCATAATAAACGTAAGCTTGTTGCATTCAGTAGGTAAGTGGATGACTGCTATTCTTTATTTATACAGATCACAGCCGCGGGGTTAGATAGATAGAATACTCTTTATTATGCACACCGTATAAATTACAGAGATAAATATCTTTGAGGGAAAGGGTTCTTTTGGGTTAGTATCTAGCATTACAAATATGACTTTTTTTAAACCAAAATTGTATAATTTATTAGCTTTTGCCCGGGTGGATGTCGGAAAATATCCCACGAGAACGTGATATTACTGAAATTGAAAGTACCCCATGTGTTTATTCAGTTAAACAATGTAATAATTCCGTAATACATTGTTTTCAGACAAGCATAAGTATACAATTAGTTCAACACAATCCTGAAACAGTTCGCACAGATTATGTTATTATATTATTATACATGTAAATTATACACCTAAACCTTCCTCCGACCACTGGTGAAAAAAGTACTATGAAAATCCGTTTTTGTACAGAGGCCAGCACATCAAGTTACCTCAATCTGTCAAACTTCCCCAATGGAATATGAACCTCATTCCTTTGACGTAAAGTTGAAAATCTATCAAAGAAATGTGACAGATAGGGGTATCTTGATGTGCTGGCCTCTGTACTTTTGAGTTTATCGCGTATAGACAGACAGACGCGGTGAAGGGACTTTGTTTTATATAATACTAGCTTCCGCCCGCGGCTTCGCCCGCGAGGTATGTCAATAAAAACTATCCTATGTCCTTCCCCCGGGATGCAATCTATCTCTCTGCCTTTTATCGAAATCCGTTCAGTGGCTTAGGCCTGAAAAGGTAACATACAGATAGACAGACAGACAGAGTTACTTTCGAATTTATAATGTTAGTATGGATGGATATTTAGTGATAAGTATCTTAATTTAATACAATCACTCAATAACAAAAACCTTTGGTTTATGGTTTGAAATTACCAACTTTCTTAAATTGTTTTGAAGTTTTTTAACAACTGCAAGTTTCAACACTGTTTTACTTATTTGTGTCACAAATCGAAAGTTAAAGGGTGTGAAAGAACATAAAGTAAGTACCAAAGAACCAACCAGAGGGTTTATTTAAACTTCCTGACCTCGCTCACTCCGTAAACTTGGGAGCGGATGTGACAATGATGGACATAGACAGTTATTGCGTGGGAGTCGCGAAAATGGACCACTTGGAACTACGAAACCTTTCACGAAATTGGGGAGAAATGAAAATTTATTTTCTTTTTGTGAGCTCTGAAGTTTTGTTATTTGTAAACTGCGAAAAAAGGAATGGAGTTGTCTTGATGCGGGCCTAAAAATAGGATCCATATAAATGTTATTTAGTAATTTAATCCATGTTATTGTATGTGTATCTTGATGATGTTATAATACTTTCTGACACAGTCGTTTACATAGCAAGCAGTGATGTTTTAATGGGTGTGGAGGGTAGGTACATACAAAAAGTGATAAAAAACTTTTTCCAAAAAATCGCAATCGACTCGCACACGAAGGGTTCCGTAACGACATACAATATGTAACACTACATATACTCGCAAAATGACGGCAAAAAAATCACGTTTGTTGTATGGGAGCCCCCCTTAAATATTTATTTTATTCTGTTTTTAGTACTTTTTGTTATAGCGGCAACAGAAATACACATTTTGTGAAAATTTCAACTGGTGACAGACATACAGACAAACAGACGGACAGTGGAGTCTTAGTAATAGGGTCCCGTTTTTACCCTTTGGGTACGGAACCCTAAAAAAAAACTACTTAGGGAAGTGGCAAAGAACTAAAATGCAGATCCAAAGACATCGACTTCCGTTAAAAAGTTATTTTTCACTTTGTAGTGTTTTTACGAAATTTAGTTTTTTTTTGGTTTTTTTTTCTCCAATAAAGTATTTTTTTGTTAATAGTAGGTATAAGTACAGCCACTTAACACTTTAAGGTTCATCGTGGTTGCCCATGTGTGAGGTAGCTGCCAAAGAAGACAGTCATTAAAATATCTTAATTAACTTCCATTGACTTAAAAGAACCCGCCAAGTGGAAGTCGAAGGGTTCGGTACCATAAGGCCCCCTAATTTTATTTTTATTATTTGTTGTTATAGCGGCAATAGACACACTGTGAAAAGTTCAACTGTCTACCTATTATACGGTTCATGAAATACAGCTCGCTGACAGATAAGACTACAGTTTTGGAATGGGCAACTAGCTTCAACTTTCTGACTGACTGACCGACTATTTAGACAACTCAAAAGTGCCTGCATATACAGACGCCAGCACATCAAGCTACCCGAAACTGTCAAATTTTCCCAATCAACTTTGAACCTTATGCTTTAGCGATAAAGTTGAAAATCTATTAAAGAAATTTAACAAATTGTAGTAGGTTGATGTGCTGGCGTCTGTACATGGTTTAATAGAAATAAATGCTTTGAGTTTGAGATGAATGGACGGACAGACGGATGGACGGACAGATGTACGAGCGGACGGACGGACGGACCGACGGACGAACAGCGAAGCCTTAGTAATGGGGTAGAGTTTGCCGTTTGGGTACGGAACCTTAAAAAGATCAAGTTTTTCTTATACCTAATAAAAACTTCTCCAAAAATTATCTCAATATATTAGCATGATATTAAGAGATATTAACTGATATTTCCTTGAATACGATTTCAGTTCGGTCATGTTCAGTTGCGGCACGACTTCAGAGGAGAGTCCGCTGGTCTTTGCATTTAAATGTACCATTAGCGAGTAATTGTGACGGCTGTACTGAGCTGAATGCCAAGTGGATTTAAGAAACAAGCTGTTTGTGATAGTGTATTGGGGTAGAGAAACCAAGATATAGGTGCCGATTACCTTGTTCACAAACTAAACTAAATTTAAGTTCAGTGCATATTTTTCTTTCTATTTTATTAAGAAAAGGACAGAAGAAAAATTTTTGTTTTGTCCTGTCAAATTAATCAGGGCCTGACGCTACTCCATACAAGTTTAGGTGTGATTAAAAACTTGCCTACTAAAATTACGTAAATACGCCAGGCGCTGATTAATTTTCAACGCGTGTTGGGCGGGATTAGCTAAGGAATTGACGTGGTTTCAGTAAGGAATCGTTAAGTGGTCATAGTGAATAAGGGCCCTTTATTGGACCATCACGCATGCTGCATGATTTTAAAGCAACTAAAAGACATACAAAAAGTAATTTAACCGACTTCAAAAAAATAGGAGGTTATCAATTCGTCGCGTATTATTTTCTTTTTTTATGTACTGTACACCGATTACTCCGTCAATTGAGGACCGATTTTGAAAATTATTATTAAACTGTGCGTTATTAATTAAAATACCTAAGACAGCAATAGTAACCGTTAATAAATCCGGAAAATTCTTGGTTCGATTCTCGGGCTGGGCAAAGTGTTATTGGGTTTTTCTATTAGGATTTTTTCAGCAGCAGCCCGGAGTCAGAATATGTGCCCGGTTGATGGCAAAAGGCTCGCCCCCTGTTAATACATGGGACCTAAACATAACTGGCAATAGCTAAATACATCTCTGCCTAACCCTTCGGAGGAATACAGGCGTGATGTGATGTTAAATCTGAAAAATTAGTTCCAAAAATAGGTCAAATAGGTAACGGAGTAAACTAAACACGCGGGGGCGTATGTACGTACCATGGCGGACATTGACTGTGGACCACTTTTCAATCTTGTTACTAAGGAATAAGGGTGAAAAGTGGTCAACCGCCAGTGTCCGCGATAGTACTTAACCTACATAATATATTATACCTTCATTACATATTTATCTGAACGATGAACGCGTAATGGCATAACAAACTGACACCTACGCATGTAAGAGCGAATACATGTCCTTGTTTTATATACTTAATGGCTTTATGGTTCCCGATAGAGAACATAATATAATATATGTAGGTCGTGGCAGTGGGTTGGTTAATAGAAATAATGGCGAACAGGGTCTTCACACGTAGTCTCTGAGTTTCTTCTTTTGAGTACTCTTTGAAACTGTTCAAGAATAGCTGGTGTCGCGGTGTAAAAGATGAGCAGGTTTGCAAGTTTGTTTCAGCAAGGTTCGTCACTTGTTCGTCGCTTTTGAATGGTAATTCTGATAGTCAAAAGTGTTTGTTTTATGACAATGTAGCTTTACGAGCGTTCTTTATACCAAAAAGGTGACGGTTTAATAAAGATGACGAGTCTGTTTGTTAGTTTGAAAGCGCTAATCTCTGGAGCTACCAGACGGATTTGAAAAATTCTTTTTGCATTTGATAAACCATTTCATAGGGGCCGGGCAAAAAAAAGACAGAAATAACGAAGTGATAGCGCGGGCCGGCGTTTTATGCGACGGGTTAGCTCGGGGTAATAAGATTTCACGCGGACGAAGTCGCGGGCAGAAGTCAGTAGTATATTATATACAATATTTAATGATTTTAGGCTTTCGTGGCTTATTATATACCTACCTTCTCCCTACTACCTACCTACTACCTATCTCTTGTCAGCACGAGCTTGTCAAAACCATGAGCTCAGGCAGTGGTAAAAAGGGTTGGGGTTGTGGAGGTTAGATGGGCAGTCGCTGCTTGAAAAATATTGGTATTCAGCTGCATCTGGTTAGACTTGAAGCCGACCCCAACATAGTTGGGTAAAGGCTAGGCAGATGAATTAATGGAATGGTGTGCTCAAAGAGATACAAGTAAATATAAAAACAAGTATGGTATGTACATAATTATGTGTGTTTTTGGTTAGGGGATTTAGCATGGATGAAGTAATAAAGGCCTTGATATCATTTGAAATTTGGAAGTGTTTAGGAGAAGATAGATCTATGTAGCTGGCTCTGTTTTTAAAGTAATAATAAACATTTGTTTTTTCAAACTTAATTGAGAAAGATGTTTGTAATTCTTGCGATGTTGAATTGAAAAACCCATATTCTCTACATACCATTACGAACCCGTCCCGGGAGTCCTAGGAGGGTTGTAAAAGGTGACCGAGGAAAAGGGTTATCCCCTTAACGCTACTTTCATGGGATGTTATGATAGTTTGAACATTATTATAAACTATCTGGGAGTGAAGGGTTACGGCATCAATCTTGTTTGATGTTTTGAATCCTTGTAAAAAGAAAACAGTGGCACTCCGGGAGAGCCGACCGAAGTGAAAACAATTACGTAGCGTGCAAGGTATTTTCTTCCTTTTGATATTTTACCTTTGTTTATGCCTTTTGCACCTTTTGTTTATGCTTTTTATACCTTTTGGTTTTTACTTTAATTGACACATTATATACTTTGTTTTACTACCAGAACCAGCGCTTTTAATTCGGTAGTTAATATTTGGTCCTGTGTATTTTATAAGTCGTCTTATAAACAAAACACAAACAGAATACTTTGCCATCACTCACTGACATATCGGATACTAGGTAACATTATAAATTCGAAAGTAACTCTGTCTGTCTGTCTGTATAGTTACCTTTTCACGCCTAAACCACAGAACGGATTTCGATTAAATTTGGCAGAGAGATGGATTGTATCCTGGGGAAGGACATAGGATAGTTTTTATGGACATACCTCGCGGGAGAAGCCGCGGGCGAAGCTAGTCGGATATACATTAAAACTTAGTACATTAACAGCCGAACACATCCGAAGCGGTGTCGCTGGTAACAGTGTCGCAGGTTCATTGTTTTTTCCCATCACGAAAAATTCCGAACGCGACTAAAGAAGTTTTCACTTCAATCAGTGCATTCATTTATTTAATCTTATGGTAAATTAATAGACAATCTTAAATCGCATACTACCTCTCTATGCATTTTACAAAGATATCAAGCTTCGCACTAGTTTTATCGATATCCTACTAATATTATTATCTTACTTCCTACTTTCCTACTATTCCTATTCCTATCCTACTAATCCTACTATCCTACTTCCTACTATCCTACTTCCTACTAATATATTAATATTATAAATGCGAAAGTTTGTGAGGATGGATGGATGGATGTTTGTTACTCTTTCACGCAAAAGCTACTGAACGGATTTTGATGAAACTTTACAGTAATATAGCTTATACGAGTGCATCAGAATAACACAGGATTTTTTAACACACTTTTTATTCCGATATTCCCACGGGATCGACACTTATGCGGGTGAAACCGCGGGGTGCAGCTAATTTTATCGAAATAAATTTAAAATAAAAAAATATTACGATGCTGGTGAGATCCATAAAGAAGAAACAAGTTCGATTAAATACTGTGTTTGGCCGATGCGTTCAACGCTTGGAAAATGGCTTGTCCCAATACGGTTTTGCCTGACAACCCGTCCTCCCAGAGACGATGGCACGTGCCGCTCTGCAGTATTATACGGAATACCCTTGTAAATATGTCACGCAATACTGTTGAGCGTGCCCGCCTGCTGGCTGTGGGAGAATGGGAGTCATGGTTCAGGCGCTCCCGCAAAATAGGTAACTACAGCTTTGAGCCGTTTGGGGTCGAAACGCTGGGGTCATGGGGCCCAAGTGTGCGTCTCCTTTTTAAAGAAACTCGCCTGCTGATCGAGACTTCACGTGACCAGAGGGCTGGGTCGTTCTTTGGCCAAATAATTAGCATTTCCATTCAACGTGGCAACGAACACACGCATGTTAGGAGGATCGAATTTGATATCTATTTAATCAATATAGACATTCTCGTCCTGGAAATCTCTTGGAATGAGGAAATCAATTTGAGTAGTATTATGTGGGAGATAAAGATGTTTCGGGAAACTTCGCTCTTTGCATGTGTGTGTGTGGATTACAAGTCATATAAACGAGTAAGGGACACACAGGGGACGTGCGTTTGAGTTTGTTTTAAATAGATTGTCTGGTAATTGAATTTCAATTAGAATTTCTAGTAAGGTGAAGGCAGAATTTATGATTGTCTGTTATTGAGGAAGGTATCTAAAATGGGTAACTGGGTAAATGGGTACATGTTGGGTAAATGGGTACATGTTGCGTACCTATGTAACGCGACTTTAGCTGCACATGTTTCCGAAAAATGTTTGTTTTCTGCAACGTGCACTCACGCCACATTTGATTTCGTAAATTGTATCTCATAGCGTACCAGCATTGTACACGTAAACCTTCTTTCTTCAGACGTATTTTCCTTAGCTACACTAATGGTATGCTGGAAGAGATTGCTCAAGAAATCAGCTCCACTGTGCGTATTTTTCTTTTCCTTTCTTGTTGTCTATTTATAAGTCAATCTGTGTGGTTCTTTCTTCAAAAGACCATCTCAGACATCGATCTACATGGTCTTCATATAACCTGACCAAGATTATGTCTGGACTTTAAAAGAGACTGTGACCTCTGAGTTTGTTTCGGCCTTTCTTCTCAGAGTAGTCAGATAGGAAACGCCGACCTCATCTAGTTTTATAAAAAATATGGACTTTGTCAAGATTATCTATAATAAAAAAATAAGTAATACCTAAATAAAAATATTAATAATTAATAAGAAAATAATAATATTTTCCTTTAATTTCAAAATTCCTTCGAACAGTAAGCTGGGGTTATCTGCAGTATTCCCACAGAACGCTAAAGGGTTTATAAGCTTGAATAAGACAGACATTTATTTATGTTATTAGTGTAAGTAATGCTGCTAGGATATTTTTCTAACGGGATATTGTAAAATCCACCCACTATCTTTAGGGAATCGAGGAGCCGTATCTATATCTATAGATACTATAAATTAAATTCGCTTTTCGTACATAGGTATAGGTATCTGTGTGAACGTGTTGTTCTTCTAAACTACGCAACAGATTATGATGCGGTTTTAACCATAGTTTTGAGAATTTATTTGCAGGTACACGAGTTCGCTCATAAACACAAACGGCACGCGTCGACGGCAGCCGCCGATACGTCTACGGCGGACGTCAACGAGTGTCGGTGCCGATAGCTGCAGTTTTCGGACTCCCGTTATTCAGGATACCGTTCATTCGGGATAAAGTGATTCGGTATAGCGTTCATTCGGAATAGCGTGAATCGGGCTAATCTCTGGAACTACTTACAAGTCAGATTTAAAAAAAATTGTTTGCATGTGTTTGCCCAATTTTTCTTTTCAATACATCACGCTTGGAGCCGAGCAAATAACAAAAAGAAACAGACACAACGCTAAGCGAAAACGAAGTAAGTAGCGCGGGCAGGCGATGCGATGCGATGTTACGGGGTGGGTCGGGGAAACAAGAAATATTGTTTTACGAGTATGCTGTGAACTCTGCGATGAATGGATTGTTTATCAGATGCGCTCTAAAATTGATAAATTTTCTTAATTATAGGTAATGAAAATTTTGAAAAAAAAAAACTTAAGTACTGTATTATGTAGTGTGTACTTGAAGGCAATAACTTTGTTTGTACTATCTAAACCGATAATTACTTACACGATTTTTTTTCAAGAATTTGGAGGTGGGGTATGACAATTTATAATGATTATCTAACCGTTACTGCACCCCTCTGTATTTAGAATTCAGGCAAGTTTTCAATTTCATCCTGTATTTTCGTAGACACGTACACGTTTATTAATTAGGCTTATTCAGCGAAGTCACGTAGCCATGTACTTACAACAGGATACTGTGAGCCTAATTAGGTATGTGAAATTGGGTCTCAGTTGTACTCGTTACTTATTTTGTATCTTATTCGTTTGAAAAAGCTTTTTTGTGATTTTATTTCGGCGTACATTTTATCACAACTTTGCGAGTATATATATGACCAAAGTGAATAAATCGCATGTAACACACGTTGAACATGTCGTGATGGTCTCATGTATGAGGTTGCGGGTTCAAATCCAGACAAGTACCGATGTGACTTTTCCAATAAAATTCGTACGTACTTTCTGAGTTTATCTTGGATATTACTGACATCAGTGATGGGAAAACATCATATTCATATTCATATTTATTTGTATTCCATAATGTTGTAGAGGTATTAATTACAATGGCTTAAAGCTAAGGTACAATTATGGACCCTGTAGGGCAAAGAGCATAAAAATTAATTCTTAAAATTAAAATTAATTTAGGACACAAATTAACAATAAGCAATTTTTAAAATATGCTATTAATATTAAATAAGTATAACATTTTAGTTAACGAGATCAGCCTGTTGTAGGTTTTGGTACTTACATAATAATTATTTGATAAGGTTAATTAAACCTCGTACATCTTTCATATTATAATATATATCAATGTATGTATGAGTGTGTCTATACGACTAACTGTGTGTGGTGTCTGCTTGTGTTCAAAAGACTTTTTTGTCATGTATGTATTCGTTTATCGTGTAGTATGCTTTTTTAATTAATATTTGCTTGAACTTATTTATAAATGTCGTATCACTGGTTTCATCCTTTATTGCATCTGGTAGTTTATTAAATATTTTTATGGACATTACGTAGGGGCTATTGGAATGTAGTTTCATGCGCGAGGAGGGTAACATTAACATATTTTTATATCTGACAGATCGTTCGGTATGTTTATCGTGATCTTACACTTAGATACGCAAGATTCAAAAGCGATGTTCTCCTAAAGTATTTATTATTATTTTATGGTGTTACGAACATAGTGTTATCGAAAATTTACTATGTATTATGAGGTACTTCAGTATATTCTCAAAGTTGCAACTTTTAGGGTTGCCTATTACTAAACCTCCGTCCGTTCGACCGTCTTCGTGCCTTCGTGTGCGACTCGCACTTGGCCGGTTTTATTTCATAAAGAAACGCTTTTGAATTTCGCGTAACTGTACCTACGGTTTTTATGCTCGTGGTGACTACAAGATAGCCTAAAAAATACTAAAACAATTAAAATTCATTCGCACCGCAGTCCCGACCCAATTTATTTTGACCTTCTAAAACGATAAAACAACATTTCGAGAGCCTTTTTATAACCTTATCAGTATTTTCCGAAGTGTTTTTCAAGGAGAGGAGAGAGGGCCATAATGCAAAGAGCCATTCATCACAAAAGGGGAGCATGGGGCGAGTCACAAGGCCGACGATGAGGCGACATGCGGTAGTGACGGCATCAAAATATACAGGGCTACTAAAATTTAGCAGTTTTAAATATATAGGGGACGGGTAAAAATTGCAGGTTAGGTTAGGTTATTTTTATATAATTATGTCGGAAAATGGTGAAATCTAGTCTCTAGGTAAATTGATAAGATTTACTTATCGGTTTAAATACGGGGACGGTTTTTAAGGTTTTAAAAGGAAATAACAGCTATCACTGGTTGTTGAAAGTATTTTTTGTGTTGATTAAATTCGCGCGGCCATTTTTTATACTTAATAATTTCTGAAAATTGTTAACCTTTGGTATCTACATAATAGGTATGTCATTTATTATCGGTTTTAATTACGGGGATGGTTTATGCGGTTTTAAAAGGTTTTTTCAATTTACGTCAGGCGCTGATTAATTTGACAGGACTAAACTAAAATCCTTTTCTTAATGAAATGAACAAGGGAATCGGCACCGTTTTCTCTTCTTTCGCTGTCCTACTTAAAAATATTTTATCGAATGTTGGATGTCCCTTTTAATCCAGGACAAGGCCGCCCTTTCCCTGTGATTGTCGTAAACAATCCGAGTTTATCCGAGTATACTATATCAAAACTATCTACAGGAAAAAGCCTGCATCCTGCATGCATTACGTAAACAAACTGCGATCTGATCATCTTCAGTCTTTAGCAGTCCACTGCTTGACATATGCCTCTTCAGTTGTACGCCATGCAGCTCGACGGCAACTCTCATCCATCTGCTACCAGCCACCCAGCGCAGGTCGTCGCTCCGCCGAGCCTGAGGGCGTCCTACCTTACGTATGGCGATCTCATGAATTGGTGCACTAGGAATTTGCAATTTTATTTTTTAACTAAACCTTGGTACGACTGCTAAACCCATATTAATCAGTATTCACGAGACGATAATGATGACGTAAGCATGAAAAATCCCTAAAACCTTAAATGACATGACCTCATATGGAGGAGGCACCATTAATTACATGATTAAATGATAAATGATTTTTATTTTGTAAGTAGGTTTGCACAAACACTTTTACACGTCATTCATATTTTTTATAAAACTAGATGAGGTCGGCGTTTCCTATCTGACTACTCTGAGAAGAAAGGCCGAAACAAACTCAGAGGTCACAGTCTCTTTTAAAGTCCAGACATAATCTTGGTCAGGTTATATGAAGACCATGTAGATCGATGTCTGAGATGGTCTTTTGAGGAAAGAACCACACAGATTGAGAGGACCTGTCCAGTCAGTGCAAGCATTTGTCAGAAATCGTGCAGCTCAACTCAAAACTTAAGGAGCTCAACGATTCGACGAACAATACCAAAGAAAGGACATTTGGGTAGGCCACATAAATTACTCAAACTGCCAGACCTAGAAAAAAAACTAACAGAACAAAGAGAATAATAAAAATTAAACAAAAAAAAAAAAAAATGACCCACATTGTCTTCACATGCACAATAATTAAAATAATATAATACTTTACAAAGTAAGCAAATGTCAATGTTTATATAAAATTCATTAATTAATGTCAATGTGTATATAGAAAAAAAAAAAAAAAACATTCAAATTATGTTTTGCTCGTTAGCATTAAAGGGTTAGGGCTAAAGTTGAATTGAATACCCTCCTAGAAAGCTGAAAGGGTCCGAATGACCCGCACTTACTCTGCGACCTTCATATCTGGAATAAGGGTTGCTAGACGTTTTAACTTAGAAAACTCTATACTTACATTGCTTTGTAAATTCAAGATACAACGAAAGTACGATTTACGCTGAGAAAATATAAACAGCTCAAAACCTTTTAAATCTTGATTAAGGAGAAAAAAATACTAAAATTATTGGATGATATTATCGGTTCATAATAAGATATAGACAAGTAGGTACCTAAAGATTATTAGGGATTTTCTTCTTGAGGGGCTTGTGGCTAAGTAACAACAGCCGTGCGGGTCGATCGATCAGGTTAAGCTATGCTTGCCACGGTAGGTCCGTGGATGGGTGACCATCATTACTTATCAAGACCCCTCCCTGCCTCGGAAAGCACGTTAAGCGTTGCGTTGTGAGCGTTGGTCTCGGCTGCCAATTGTAGATCTTTGGCAGTCGTTACGGGTCGTCAGAAGCCCGAAAGTCTGACAACCACTCTTACCAAGGGGTATCGTATACCCAGTAACTGGATTGTGAAGGTCAGATAGGCAGTCACTTCATGTAAAATACTAGTATTTAGCTGCATCCGGTTAGACTGGAAGCCGATCTCAACATTGTTGGGAAAAGGGTAGGCAGATGATGATTTCCATAAGAAAAAACACAATGTTTAAAAAAACTAAAAACAACAGTCATTTTTTTCAATTAGGCTGAGAATCAGCACGCATAGCATGACCACCATAGAAACGGGTTTTCTCGATAGAAGAATAGACAAAATGACAGATAGAATAGAGAAAATGTACACAATCTATAATTTTGTCTATTGGTCCATCGACAAAAACGTTTCTATGGTAGCCATTCTACGCGTGCAACACTTTCTGAGCGTCAAAATCAGCAAGCTCCCTAGTAATGTTTTTTCCAGACTTACTAAACGGAATGTCAGGAAAAACAATTACCCACCCTCATAATGGGATAGTCGGGTAAAAACTGACGGATGCGCTGAACTCTTTTATAGTTATGTGTTGAATATCTGTCATATATAAGCATATAATTATTATTACTAGTACTTTATCTCAGTATAGGTATATAAGTCAAATGATCAAAACACAAATATTTTGTAAATAACAAGACGACAAGACTAACAATATTTTTTAACGCTATCCAGTTTTTAAACTGCATTAATTCTCAAGATTAAGGCGACTACATGACCTTAAACGCGGTCACTATCGGACTGAATAGAAAAGAAGAGAAGCGCGATGACACAACATTGGTAATTTATTGCAAAATATGAAACAATCATCTATTTACAAACTACTTAATAATAAACAATCCATCACTGAATGCAGTTTGGCATTAGCAATTTAATGGTATATTTTTTATTATAATTAAAATTGTTAATGAAGGGATACACTGCTTTTAATGAAATGTCAGAGGTATATTTGAAGATTTTTTTTGATGCATTAATGTACGTTTAATTGTGATTTGAGTTCCATCACTGTTTTAAAATAAGACTTGAAAATAAGTCTAGTTATTTTTTTTTGGTCTAAATTATTTACGGTTTAAGAGATACAGTGCTTTAAAAACCAACTTTTTGACCATTTTCAAGTAACCTGTGCATTTAAAACTTTTGTGACGGTGGAATCGTAGTCGTAGCTGTTCAAATATTCAACTGGAATAGTTACCACTTTAGCCTGCCATTATGAATAATATCCTCCATCAGCAGCAGTCAATGCTGTTTGTTCAGACCTCGGAATAGCGAAATCTCCATTTTTTTATACCTACCTTAACTGTTTGAAAACTGAAGAGAATTTGAATAATAGAGAGAATTTGTTCCATTATTGATCTTAATTTATCGTGATGATGCAGTAACCATTTATACGTTTATATTTATAAGCATTCAGAGTTTTTATCTTAAGTAGGTACATATTTGAGATTTTGATTCAGCATAATATTTTGATTCAGCCTGTAAGGTTCTCACTGCTGAGACACATGCCTCCTCTCTTCGACAGGGAGTGGGCTGTAATCTACCACGCGAGCCCAGATGAAAGATGTCACAATCATCTTTGAATTTTTGGTTCTAGGACATGCCGGATTCCTCGCGGTGTTTTCCATTACCGTTTTGAGAGCAAGTGAGAGGATGTGGTTTTTCTATTTCGTGTAATTTTGTTGTTGGATAGGAAGTGGGTGGCTTAATGTTTATAGTTCTAGGGCTGCAGCCTGCTACTTTGTAAAGCGACCTCATCATCCGCCTAGCCTTTTCCCAACTATGTTGAGGTCGGCTTCCAGTCTAACCGGATACAACTGAATACTAGCATTCTACACGGAGTGACTGCCTATCTGGCCACAACCCGTTACTGGGTAGCACGATACCCGTTGGTAAGACTGGTTGTCAGACTTTTGGTCATCTGACTACCTAGTAGTTTAACTTGATCAATCGACTTGTGTGGCTGTTTTTACTTAGCCTGAGCCTTCGGGTGACAGATCGGAATAATTCCGTAAGCCGACCTATCTAACCGAATTATTAGCGAGCCCAAAAAGATCAGCCAGCCTTGAAATTGCAATGTCCTAGCAACAGCAGTATAAGATGTATCCTCTATGACTTAGTTATAAGACATCAACACTTCCTATTACCTACAAAGAAAACTCAGACACTCACTACCCTAATAATATAAGAAAATTAACCTTGAAAAGTAACACCAATTTAGACTTTAAAAGACACCACTTACACTTCATTGTCGCCTAATTTACTTAACAGAGTGATTTAAACAAACAATATAAGTACCCTAATTCCGCCCACAACGTTACCATTTACGTCATCAAAGCCCAAACTCTTCTCATAAAATCGCTGTGACGCATACAAGTACACCGCTAACGATATTTCATTGTGATGTCTACAAATGTTTGCACTTGCGTTGAATTACACGAATATCATCTCACATTTACGGGCCTCCGCCCTTACGGAACCCTTAGACCACGGCTTACTTTAAAACCGTGATAGCGGGAGCGTTTCAGTTATAGCAGCACCGTTGACATGCGATCTAGCTACGTAACGTGCCTGCTGGCTAACCACAAGTTGCAGATGTCAATCAAGATTAACTTCTCAAAATGCTATACTCCTATTCTGCACTAAATCTGCATTTGATTCCACAACAGTCGTTGGGCAGTATTGTCACTCGTAAGACTCTTGTACCCGTATTCACAAACATTACTATGAGGTCTCATAGTGCGCGCGGACGCACAGGGTTCTAAAAACCTATTCATAGACAATACTTGAGTTGCGATCGTCTCTATGCGTCCCTTAGTGTTTATGAATTTAAAGGCTTGTCATATGGAACGCATTGAGAAATGCCTTACTTCGCATAGTATTGCTACTTTACTTAGTCAAGTATTTTTTGTGGATACAGGTGTTAGAGAGACTATTATTTATCTACGTAAACGAAGCCAAAGGTATGTAAGGATCGTAGCAGCTTCCGTTCTCTAGTTTGAAAACTTTGAAGAATGCGTGAGTTTATTTATGTATGTGACGGTAAAACAATGACATCTTCTGTGCAGTGGTGAATCGTTTATACTAAACGAGCTTCTGCCTGCGACTTTGTCCGCGTGAAATTTCACCCTCCCTCCATTCACCCTCTCAGGGGTGGAATTTCGAAAAACCCTTTCTTATTGGATCTCTTCACGACTCTTCACAAAGCACACACCCTCCAAATGCCATGTCTCTCAAGGACCAGCAGTTTAGGCTGTGCGTTGATATATCAGTCAGTCAGGACCAGGAAATATATTATTATTATCAGATTGCAGCTCTGTGAACCACTTAATCTTCGCTCGACCTGTTTTAAATGTGAGTGAGATTTTATAGTACCCACGCTTAAGATGCTTTATTGTGACATACATATTTGAGTATGCTTTTCATTGCATGTGTTTGTCTATCTGTGATAGCATTAGGTGCCTTTGAAATCAAATTCTTGCAATACAAGATTTGGTTAACTGTTAGCTTAACATAAACATACTGCTTCAAAACACCGTATCGTTCATCATCTGAATAACCTTTTCTCGACTAGTTTTGGGGTCGGCTTCCAGTCTAACCGGATGCACCCGTATACCAGTATTTTACATGGAGCGACTGCCTATTTGACCTTCACAACCCAATTACTGGGTAACACGATACCCCTTGGCAAGACTGGTTGTGACTTTCGGGCATCTGACTACCCGTAAAGACTGTCAATGATGAATGACAGCCGGGACCAACGGCCTAACGATAAACGTACTATGGGTTTAAAAGTAGTGTACCTAAGTCCCACATTTTTAGCACAATTTAATTTTTATAACAAGACATTATCATCGAACTTCATATTAATAATTCCATAATAATTCAAATCCATTGACAATAATACCAATCCATCGAATATACCATAGACGAGTGGTGAAGCTAGGGCGGGGACGACTCGCCCCGGATGCCACCCGGAAATAAATAAATAAAAATCAAATCATAGTCTTCCTAGTCTTTTCCCGTATCTCTCGGGGTCCTGTCCTGTCTTTTACACAGTGCGACGGCCATCAGACCTCTGCAAACATAGAAGGGAAACTCATACCCATTCCTGGTTAGGCGTTAGAGTTTTGCTTAACGACAATTATCTAGGATGGTAAGTATAGTACCCAGGACCCAACGAAGCACGGACAGCGAACGGTGCACATGAGAATATACAAACTCAAGGGTCCGGCCTGATCATCGAACCCCGAACCTCCAGCTTGGAAGTTGGACGCTCTTATCACTCGGTTACCGTCAATTCTTCAACGCATCTTAAGGTGCATCCAGAAAGAGCGAGTAATGCGCCGCAAATGATTTTTTTTACATATACGGTTGCCTCAGACTGAGGCATCTAACAGTATAAAAAAATCACCGAAATGAAGACCGCACCGGGTGACACCCGCTAGCTACGCCGCTGCCATTGACTAATCTTAAGACCATATAATGTACAGACGCCAGCACATCAAGCTAAAACTGTCAAATTTCTTTAATAGATTTTTAACTTTGAAAAAAAAAATGTTTCAAGTTGATTGGGAAAATTTTACAGTTTCGGGTAGCTTGATGTGCTGGCGTATGTAGGTACCTACCATATTATGACAAATAAATGTTTATGATTATAATATTATGATAAACAATCAGCAGAGCCTTCTACATCTTAATAATACCTTCAAATCACCACCTTCGACAACTTTTCAACACAATAAATATTAACATCACAGAACTAAGGCCATTATCACGTCACCAGTAATAACACAATACATTCTCCTTTGAAACGCCCATGGTGAACCAACTTTATGAATGCTCATTTTACGTCTCTTTGTTTAAGATCACTGTGGGATGGACAGGCGGGGTAACTGCGTAATATCAGTTTAGACATTGGCAGAATAGTCGACATCGGCTTTGGTTGCCATTTATTTTTTTATTAAAAATAGAATACACTGACAGCAAGTAGCCATGGATTTCATTTTGACAGTTCAACAATATTCATTGCGTTATTTACGTTGGTGAGCAGACAAATTTTTCGAACATATGGAACAATGGATTATCAATATAGTTCAAAATGATTCAGGTTGTGATTATAAGTGTGTTTCGTAATTAGGGTGCTGATCTTGAGGCTAGTTGTAAATCATATTCGGATGTCTATTTAATCTACGACAAAGAAAGAACTCTTTCAAAAAATGTCTTCATTAAAAATGTTTTCCTCTCAGTCATCATCATTTTAGCCGAAAGACGTCCACTGCTGGACATAGGACTCTCTCTTCCTCTCCGTATGGATTTCAAATTACCTATGTACTAGCAAAATATAATAACATTGACGTCTAATAAACTTCGTTGCGCTCCGCGCTCTAAATAAGAGGCAAGGCGGTGCACGTTCATCTACTCGTATATACGAGTATACTAATAATAAAGCTGAAGAGTTTGTTTGTTTGAACGGGCTAATCTTTGGAACTTCCAGTCGGATTTAAAAAAAATTTTTGCACTTTATAGCTCAATTCTTGAGGAAGACTATAAGCTATTTAACATCACACTAGGACACTTAGGAGCTGAGCAAAAAGAAATAGAGTGAGAAATAATGCTAAGCTAAAAAGAAGTAATATCACGAGCAGGCGATGCGATACAAAATTTCCCGCGGACGAAGTCGCGGGCATAACCTAGTATTTTAGAACATTTTAGTCTCTTTTCGTGTCCGTGTGACCGTGTTGTTCTTCTAAACTACGAAACGGATTTTGATAAGATTATCGCCATCATTTAGACAGTTTATTCCGGGAGGTTTATGTGTCATGCAACATTATTATTGTATAATAAAGTAATCTCCAAGTTTTGTCAAGTCGTAAAAACTGTGCGAAGCAGGGGCGGGTCGCTAGTTAATAATAAAGCCATATTACAGCGATTGTGTTGCGTTGGTTACCTTCCAGCGCTTTTTAGCCAGAATTACATTAATCTTGGTCTTTGACTAACATCCAGAAGTCGAAACTCAAGGTCTGCCAACGAGCTATGGAGTGCAGTATACTAGGCGTTAAATTAACGGATCGTGTTCGGAACACAATACTGCGCTCCAAAACACAAATAGTTGACGTGACTCAAAAGGCTGCTCAATTTAAATGGGCAGGACATGTCTGCCGGACAAACCGTGGGCCCAAATAGCGCAGAATTGGTGCCCTGAGACAGTGAGGCGGGGTCGCGGCAGACCACGTAGGAGATGGCGGGATGAGCTGGATAGGTTCCGTCAAAACTGGAAGGAGGACGCGCGGGCTCGCGAAAGATGGAAGGGAGGCTTTTTCCCAGGAGTAGGAAAGCGCAGGCCAGAAAAAACAAAGTGCTCCTAGTAATGTATCCATCAGCCCTGACTACGTAAAAAACTTAGTTAATAGCCTTAGCCAAAATGTAATTTTTTCCCGAGTAATTAAGTTTTCTTCGTAAAATTACTAAAGGGTTCTAGAAAAACGTTTTATTATAGTATTTATCTCAAATATGTGGAACTTGTCATCATCATCTGTTTGTCCTATTCCCAGAAAAATTTGGGGTCGGCTTCCAGTCTAACCACGACAAAACATTAGAAAACAAATGGAGAAAAACTGTTTTCTTACTAACAGCGGTCGTTGACCTCCCAAATAAAACCAAATCTTTTTATTTTATCGTGTTTAGGTACACATCGACACCCAACACGCCTGCGGAGTTTTGCTAATGTAATTTGACCTACAGGGGCAAATTAGATCGGTAAATATTATAAAAAAGTACATAAAATGTAAATCGAAATCACCTTTCGTGTCTGTCTGTATGACCGCGTTGTTATTGTAAACTACTCATCGGATTTTGATGAGATTTTCACCATTATTTTGGGAATTTATTCCGGAAGGTTTACATTAATTGTTTTTTTTTTATATTAATTCAAAAATATAAAAAAAATCGTACAAAGCAGGGGCGGGTCGCTAGTTAAATTATTATATAATCAAGAAACGCCTCCTTGACTAATGAAGAGCAATCAAAGTCCCCTGAAGCGTGTTTTATGAAACACGCTTCAGAGGGCTGAAGAGAGAGAGGCGAGAGGTTCCGAAGAAACTTGGTTTGTTCTAAGATCCGATCGCTGCCGGGCCATGAAGCGACTTCAAAGAAACGGGTTTTCTTTCGGGACTCTCCGGTAATGTTGAGCATCTCTCGGAATACCCGCTCGTGATGTTTGCAGGAGATTCAGAATGTGCAAATAATATAATGAGCAGTGGTGGCCCAGTGGTATCGGCCGGGACTTTTTAGTTGTAGGTCGTAGGTTCGAACCCAGACAAGCGCTTTACTTTGTGCAAATTATTTCATCACCACTGCTCTCAAAACGGTGAAGGAAAACATCGTGAGGAAACCGGCTGATTATGCTTATGCTGCACATCACAAAGCGACTATTTTATTAAGATGTATCACAGCACATCACGTCAATTAATTTCTAAAACGTCGGGTTATCCGGAGACTGTGACCTACTCTCAGTTCAACAGGAAAACCTAACAAATTCACACTTTTATCATCAATAATTTCCTTAATATTCTCAATGAAACGCCAACGATAATCGTAATCGTCCACCGAGCCGGCAACAATATGCCAAACACCATTTAAGTCATTAATAACTGTCGTAAAACGGGAAAATTTCAATGGGCATCCCATCGTCGGGCCGGTTATCCATTAAATAAATTTAATTCGTGTGATAAGGCGCGGGGCGGGCGGCGGCTGGGCGGGCGCCGGCCAGACGCCCCAGTCGCCGCCCGCCGCTGCTACAGCGAAGACGCATACCGCTCCGTGCACAGCCGCGCTAATTTTACACGCCAGTAACTCTCCTCTGCCACATACCGTTGACCTGATAGTGAAGTGTGACCGTACAGTGCTAGTGAGTCAGCAGCCCGCCCCTGCACGTCGCCTCACAGTGAGTACCTTCACAAACATTGACGGCGACTTATCTCAATCATCCGTCGAGCTTACGGCCATTTTATACGAACGCTCAACCTTGAGTCGTTCAGTATTTTGGTCATTGTGACTCGCAACTCGCAGCTGATCTTATGATTTTTTCCCTGACTCCGCGCGGTTCAGCGTACCACAAAAATAGCGTGGAAGGAATTTCATTAATGTATCGGGCTGCAACATTTATTTGGATTAGTCTCGAGCGATTAATATTGTGGAAGTTGTGTGAAAAACAAGGGCGATATTCATGTCAAGGTTCGGACACCTTGTTATATTCACGTCAATGTTAAGACACGTCGTAAAGTGCGAAAAATGAGAAGATTGCTTGTTTGAAGCCATTACGAGATCATAAAGTTTATCTATTTTTATTCCTGAGTATTTTATAGGTATGAAAAGAAAGGAATGCGATGTAATAGAGTCTTGATTACTCTACTAGAGGTGTATAAGTACAGCTCTATGTTTTGCAAACGTTGTCAGAATCGTAAAAAACGTTGGCAATGTTCGTAGTATGAGATTCAGTTAGTAATTTGAAATATGCAAAACATAATATTGTTATAATGAGTTACTGGCGAGCATTTATGTTATTTATTTCACACTTTGTTAAAGTTCTGACATAATCGGGCTTTAGTCTCGAACACACGATTATGTTGTAATTTTATAGCTTGTGTTACACATAGATAAATATAGTAGGTATTTATTCGACTAGATGATAAGGTACTATTGTTAGTACTTAATTAATGGTCTTAGATTCCTAGAATTCAGATGCTAGGAATCTAAGATCATTAATTAAGTTCATTAACAGTAATGAACTAGTCATTCTAGCATTATTATCTATTACTATGGTAACTGTTACTGAATACAGAGTAAAACTTAATAGGGACTTACTAATATAATAGATACAAAGAGAAATAGGGACAAGCAGGTTACGGCACAGTCTTAGTTTTAGTGGCCCAATGTTTTTCAGTCTACCTAGTTATTAGTTATAGGCTAGATACAGGTCACGGGTTCAAAAACCTAGCCAGTCTGATACGAATTTTCCCATGACGTACCTACTACTATTTTTCTTAGATAATCTTCAGATACCTTTCACAAACGGTGAAGGAAAATATCTTGAAAAACCTGGACTATACGTACCTTTGGTTGCTTAACTCTTTACTTTAAGCAACAAACGTTGCTTAAAGTTAAGAAGCGTTAATAATTGCACGTCTTTATATCTTCTTCATGGGTATTCAGAAAGAGCTATAAAAAGATAAATCTTCAAAGACAATGTCTTCCTCTATTTGCGAAGACGCTTTCGCCCTGCAGTTTGATATATACTTTACAACAAAAAAGAAATTGTCCATGAAAACTGGAAAACTAACTGATTTCGACTCTAGATAAGCATCTATCTAATTGGTATTTTGTAACCTAAAAACCCATATTTCAACTAAATAACTGAACAGTAATTCAATTCAATCCAACAAATTGGTGAGCTGATTCTTTCGCAATTCCTGAATGAATTCGTTTTATTTTAAAACGGGGTTCGTTCAATACGAACGCAATTATCTACTATTGAATAGTAATTACTCACGTTTAATTGAACCAGCGTTCGCAAATAGAGGATTACGGTTTTTATGTGTGAAACAAATGAATAATGTAGCTGATTCTTTTGTTTTCGTGTCTGCTAGTTCTTCAATGTTCTGTATAGCAACGATATTCCCCTGCTCTCGAAACGGTGAAGGTAAACATCGTGAGGAAACCGGCATATCCTAGAACCAAAAATTCGAAGACATGTGACATCTACCAACCCGCACTGGACCCGCGTGGTGTATTACGGCCCACTCCCTCTCACAGAGGGGAGGCCTGTGTCCCAGCACTGGGAACATTATAGGCTGATTAAGCTAAGCCAACGATATTTATAATTTTCTGTGCTGAAATTATAGCGGAAATGATATTTTAATGCTTTTGATAACATATTAAATATGACTGACTACCTCCTGCCCGCGGGTTTTCTCGCGTGGTTTCGGGAATTTCATGGGTTTTAATTTTTCGCGGAATCTGCCAGTGAAAGTCCCTTTGGAATCGGTCTAGCCGTTTCGGAGATTAGCTGGAACGAACAGACCGACATACAAAAAAAAGTTTTTTTTTTGGTGTAAGTACCGCACGTATTAACTTTTATATGCATTGTGTAAAGAGCTGTTATTTTGACATTACAAACAGACACTACAATTTTATTTACTTGTATAGATGACTTCGTTGTAAAATCGGAATGCAAAAGATTCGTCTCCGAATTTGAAAACTGCATCTGTACCGATTGATGAAACAATTCAAGGTTTAATTCATTACCATTCCTAAATATCTCTATAATAATTACCATTCCTAGATATCCATTAGCCAAATTGATTATGCATCGCGCTAAAGCAAAACCGGCTATTGGCTAACGATTAGGCTTTGGCCGGCCAGTGCTTCTTGTCTCGCATATTTGTACAGACGCCAGCACATCAAACTACTATAATCTGTAATTTTTTTTTAATACCTACATATATATTAGGTATAAACTTTACCGCTAAAGCATAAGGTTCAAAGTTGATTGGGAAAATTTGACAGTTTCGGGTAGCTTGATGTGCTACTTTGTACTGGCTGCTGAGCAGTATTGGCCCAGTGGTAACGGCCCCGACTTACGATTCATAGGTCGTGTGTTCGAACACATTCAAGCGCTTTACTTTGTGTAAATAATTTTGTCACCACTGCTCTCAAAACGGTGAAGGAAAATATCGGAAGAAAACTGGCATGTCCTTGAACTAAAAATTCGAAGACATGTGATATCTACCAACCCGCATTGGGCCCGCGTGGTAGATTATAGCCCACTAAGCTTCCTCTCCAAGTGTCCCAGCAGTGGGAACATGGCTGATTATTTTATGTACGCAGCATGCAGCAGAGGAACCCCTAATAAATTGTTATTTTATCTTCAGTTATGTTTATGACAGACTCGAATGATCCAATCAAGTATATAACCAATCAATGAATATGAACCAATTTGTTATCTGAAATAGAAAATCTGTCTAAGTGGGGCAGAATTTCAGATAACAAATTGGTTCAGAATTTAACCTTAACTTCACAAAAACACTAGCTGTTGTCCGCGACTTCGTCTGCGATCCAGGAAAAATAAGACACATATGACCTTCTCCAGGTCATGCTTTACCCATGTGCCAAATTTCATCCAAATCCGTTCATCCGTTTTAGCGTGAAAGCGTAACAAACAAACTCACTTTCGCATTTATAATATTACTAGCAGCGACCGGCGGTCTCACCCGCATAAGTTTCCCGTGGGAATATCGAGATATAAACTATCCTATGTCCTTTCCGGGACTCAAACTATCTGTATACCAAATTTCATCTAAATCGGTTCAGCGGTTTAAGCGTGAAGAGGTAACAGACAGACACACTTTCGCATTTATAATATTAGTAATTTAGTATGGATATGGATAGTATGGATTTAATTAAGTTACAATGATGATCTAAACACACTGAAACCATTTGAATTCACGCCACGTATCAAACACTACCATTGCAAACAAAAAACAAAACTTTAAAAAAGTGAACATCAATTTTCATCCAAACACGTTGCGCTGTCTGACCACATCCCTACAAATATCCGGAAATGTCCACAGCAGCACACGTAATATCCGTCCATCAGCCATAACCTGATAGATCCATGTAGCGGTGTTTGTTCCTGCACGAACACGAAGCTTCGCCGATAATAAACGAATCACTTCGTGTGTTTCCGCCGCTCGGTGACAGCTGTCAGGCTATTGATGGCCATCCATCACTCTGATTGTTAAGTGCTGTGATTGGAGGAATGGGAGATTTCTTTTATGGAAGAAATAGATTGGAGACATCCAATCTTTTACTATAGTATTAGAAATAACTTATTTTGGTTTAGATCTAACTAACTACCCTGTATTGTCCCACTGCTGGGACACAGGCCTCCTCTCTTCAATACTCCGACTTTTATGCTGCACTAAAATGACATTTCTTAATAACTCATTTCGGACTGCGTTTAGAGATATGCATGTCAAATATGTTTCATTTGTTACACTATTCTGTACTAGAAAAACAAGATTTGGTTGATGGCCGCGAAAAAACAAAAAGACGCCAATTTCAGTCATTTAAGTAACATTTTGTGTTACTTAAATGACTGCTGGTTGCGGTGGTGGCTGGCATTTTACTGCAGCTAATTAAAAGTCCGACTGTAGTATAAGCCTGTAATCTACCACGTGGGCCCAGTGATGGTTGGTAGACGTCATATGTCTACGAATTTTTGGTACTTGGACATGCCGGTTTCTTCACGATGTTTTCCTTCACCGTTTTTAGTGGTAGTAATTTTATTTTTACAAAACGAAGCGCCTGCCTGGTTACGACCCACGACCACGACTGCCCTTATCCCAATGTATTTGGGTTCTTTCTTACTTCTCTATTAGCCGTCTTATTGGTGGTCACCCCCTTTCTAACCATATCATCATTCACATAGTCCATCCATCGTTCAATTGGTGTTCTCCTACTCGTATAGCCATCGACATTCATACTCGAAACATCCTTACGACATTTTCCTCATTCCTCTGCATCACATGCTCATACCATGACAACCAATTTCCACGCAACTTTATAGCCACTTTCAGACTTCTGATGTACTTAATTTTCTCATTTTATCTATTCAAGTTCTTAATATCAATCTAGTTCATTATCCAATCTTTTCACCAAGCCAATTGAAATTTCCACACGAGAGAAGAAGTAGAAAAATAGGGCCATTTCAAGCGGAAATTTAATTAATTAAAGCTACATTTACAATCAATTCTGGATTGACCTTTGCGTCCGCCGTCTAGTTTGCAGAATATGGTCTAGATTGTAGCTGTGAACACACTTTAATTAACTTATTGGATTTCTGTCGGGTTGTTACTTTTGGTTAAAGGTTGAATTAATAGTGCAGTAGGAAATAATGGCTAAAAGGAATTTCTCGTTAATAGATTTCACGATGTTGAAATATCGTTAGGTTAGGCTCGCGAGCTCTTTACGAGCTCGCAATACTGGGACGGGTAAATTAAACGAAGCTTTGTCATATAACTACATATAACTTCAATAATTATTCCTAGAAAACCGTTCTATGTTTTAATAGTTTTTTTTCTTCATTAGTTAGCTAATCTGACTTCCTACTTTTTTTTCTCTATTCTTAATACAAAATAATGTTTGGCTCTTATATTATGTGCTATCTAATTATACATATAATGTGAGCAGTGGTGGCCCAGTGGTTACAGCTGCGACTAACCGAGTTGTAGGTCGTAGGTTCGAACCCAGTCAGGCGCTTTACTTTGTGTAAATTATATCATCACCACTGCTCTCAAAACGCTGAAAAAAAAAAACATCGTGAGGAAACCGGCATGTCCTAGCTCCTAGAACAAAATATTCGAAGACATGTGACATCCACCAACCCGCACTGGGCCCGCGTGGTGGATTACAGCCCACTCCCACTCACAGAGAGGAGGCTTGTGTCCCAGCAGTGGGAACATTATAGGCTGAGTATGTTGTATACTTATACAGAATGAGTTTTTTTTACCGGTTCCAAAGGTAAAAAAATCATCCGGTATAACGGACTCCCCGAGGTTGAATGCTACAACCAAGTCAAGTTACAGCCCCTACAGTACCTACCTCTACGAGTATATATTCCAGTAATAGGTGTAGCAAAACATACTAAGGTTGTAAGCCAATAGGATGGGTTGCTATCCATCTTCATGTTATATCCTCCCAATCTCCTGACTGATGAGTGGACGTTTAATGTTGTAATTAATAACGATTAGAAGATTAGTGCCTGGGGTAAAACGAAAATAAACAGGGTCCTATCATGTTTAAATATCCATACGAATGCGGAGTTTCGCTAGCAAATTTAATTTGACCCTGTAGACCTCTCTGTAAATATACCGTAAATTACAGAGAGGTCTGTTAGTTAGGATCTGGTTGAAACGTATAGGTACCTGTTCAAACACAAAGCATTTATTTCAATTAAACCATTTACAAACATTTTTGAACTGTCATGAATTCGGTCAGTTAAACAGAAAGTTGAAGCTAGTTGTCCATTCCAAAATGTAGATCTCTATGGAGAAGAATGGGCAAAAAACTCCAACGACACTCTTTAAAATTATGACACTTATTACAAAATCCTGGGTACATTTGTAAAATCTATCAGATCAGCATCCTAATTGCGTACCACATTATTATCATAATCTGAATCATTTTAAAGGATATCGCTAATCCATTGCTTCATTTACTCGTATGTTCGACAAATTTGTTGATCTGTCATAGTGACAACCATTGCCACTGATAGTAGATATGTTACGCAATTACCCCGCTATTACCGCGTCTACTATACAGGTAAGGAATGTGGGGGAAGTCTTATACCCTACAATCTGAGCTAAGTGTGCTTGTGCAAGGAGTGGGTCATTCGTGCAACCGGTAAGCAACCCACGACCCCTCGCACGCCAGTCCCTACGCCTTTGCTACTGCACTCACGGTACTTAAGTTATAATGACGTTTTCACTCAGGAATATAATTATTTATTTTTAATAAAGTGTTGTCGTAATGGCCCCGTCTCTCATGCACGAGGTTGTGGGATCAAATCCTGGTTTGAGAATCCACCAATGAGAATTTTTCGATTTATACAAAGTGTTTCAAAATTAACCCAACAAACTTTAAGAGGTGCTTTAGACCATAGAACTGAAAAACTGAATGAACTGATTTCAGATTTGGTCCCATGGTGAACTATGGGACTAAATCTGAAATCACGAAAAAAAATCTGCTGTTTAATACAAAAGTTCAATACCACTTGACCAAAATTTATGAAACAGCAGAATTTTTTTTTTTCGTGATTTCAGAGTTGGTTTAATGATTTGATGAAAATTCACACAAAATTATGTTTAAATACTACACATTACGGTCTTTGCTCACTTCACGTGTATACACATGAAGAAATAAAACGATCTAAAAATTACCAATACAATGTGACCAAGGTTGGTCCTTCTCTTTTAGAAAACCAGCCGAATGGGATAGTGACATACCACTATTATGTATGACCTGTGGTATGACTACTATATATTATCATCATTTATGTTCAAGTAGTAGGTACGTGGGTAGAAGAGGTCTCCTGTCTCCTCACTGTTAAAATGACGTAAGTAAGTAATTGTAATATAGTTCTTATATCATTGTAATAAAGTATAAATTAGAACAATACAATAGTGGGTTCTAATTTACACGTTATCTTATCGAGGTAAGAGTTACATTGCAATGACTTACTAATGGTTTAATGTCGATCGTGAATGTCCTACCTAAGACCACCGTCGTAGACATTATCTGAAAACCAAATAGGTCAATTACGGTTCCAAAAAAAGACATTCAGTCCTTTAGGGAACTAGTTAATCAATAAACTAATCGTTAAATCCAACCTTTACTCAGCTAGAGTAAAAAAAGGTGATCACACATTGCAGGGAAAAGGTTCGGGCACACCAGCCATTGACTTCAATTAGAGGGTCCTGCCGTCCTGATTGACATTTGATTCTTATTAAATATCCTCGGTGAAATGGCCAATACGCTGTGACCAAGGTTGGTTATCAATGCTTGTACCTTATCTGTTAGAAAACCAGTCGATATGTTAGTAGCATACCACTACTAAGTATAACCCCTACTAATAACCGTCTTATGTAAAGCCACAGGCATCTAAACTAAAAACGAAATAGATCAACTGCGGTTTCAAAAACAAAGACATTCAGTGTCCTTGAGGGAACTAGTTAATCAATAAAATGATCGTCATATCCAATCTTTATTCAGGTAGAGTAAAAGGTGATCACAGAGTGAAGGGAAAAGGTCCGGTCCCACAAACCGTTGACTCAAATTAGAGGGTCCTGCCAACGTGATTGACATTTTGTTCTGATTAAATATCCTCGAACGTACCGTTTTATACCGGACCTGTCCGACCGATTTTGGAAGGGAATATCGGGTCATTTTCTTGCACTTGTGACAATAAACAAAATCATTACTTCCCTTCCTGGTACCAGTCCTGGAACGGTGGATCATGCCCAAGCTAGGTGCCATAAAAAATTCTTGCATTTGTAGTTTTAAAGGCAGCAGGAAGTTTGTAATAGTTCTGGTGGCAGAACAGTCTACAGCAGTAGGCGGATGTGATACCCAGGTTACAAAAGAAACCCTCGAGGCACCCAGATCTGTCACAGATATTTATAACAGACCAGGAGACGTAATTCACTTCTGGAGGGAGATGGGCTCGTTGGAATAACAACCGATGGTCCACCTGAAGGACTAAGTTCGAAAACCAAACCCTATAACATAGAACATAGGCTGCACTGATCGTTTTCAGCCCTTTTCCGACTAAAATATCCCATCTTGTCAGCATTTTTTTGACTAATTGAGCCATTTGACCATTTAAACAAAAGTATGTGATTACAGTCTAAGCTATACAAATAAATAAAATTGAATTCTCTGCTATTAATGTCAAAATAATAGCTTTTCACTAAACGCATATAACAGTGTATACGGTACTTATAACAAAAAAAAAACATATTAAAACTTTTGTCTGTGTGTCTGTCTGTTTGTTCCGGCTAATCTCCGAAACGGCTAGACCGATTTTGACGGGACTTTCACTGTCAAATAGCTAATGTAGAAGTAACTTAGGCTACTTTTATTTAAAAATTAAACCCATGAAGTTACCAACGTCAGAAGCTAGTACTTATTAGAATTCATTCTTAAGTTAGATGGATAATCATATTAATCATATTTGCGAGTTTCAGATATTCCATAACTCAGACAATTCCATAACAAGGTTGCTATTTATACGCCACAATACATAGTGCTCACTAAACTTCAGACCGTATTTACTTGGTTGCCCATGTAGGGCCCTGTTACTTGATAATTAAGAGGGCACGCGTCGCTTAATTTCATTCAACTTGGAATTAGATTATTTCAAAAGGGAACGTTTGCGTGGTTGCTGCGCCTCGTGGAAATACCCTGGAACTTTGTTAACGTGTGTTAATGTGATTATGTTATTTATTATAATTGTTTTATGATATTTGGAGTTTATTTAAAATAGTTACTATCGATTTCAATTGCTCTCGAACCCTGGCACGTTCCAATCCTTCGAGTTTCTAATGTCTATCGTGACTTTATAATCGTGGATGTCCATAAAATGTATGGAAATACATGCTAAAAGCGTCTTTATATATTTCCATAAATTTTACTTCCCTGTGATATCGTGATGTCGTAAAAGACCACGGTAATATCGTAACGTTAGAAAGGATAAAAACGCCCAATGTCTCTTTGACCCGCCAACAACAACTAACAACTAACCTCAAACTATCCGCGTTAACTAAAATCTACAAAGAGACCGCAAACCTGAATTTATGCCAATTTGGCCTAATCACAGCGCGCCTTAATCCGCGGTGGACCATGCACAGTCAGTTGAGTCTACGTCCAATTAGCCGATTGTCCCCAAACGCTCGATTTCAATTACAAACCTGGCTTATTTCAAATTAAACTACTTACTTATATGTATGGGATTGGGGAGAATGGGACATAAGGAGTGGGGTCCGTCAAAGGTTTTTTATCGGAAAGGTTAATCGAGTTTCCTTTGTCAGCGGCAGAAAATAGAGTGATTCAAAGGGTTTAATTGATTTTCGCTCTGTTGTGGCTTTTGTTTATTGACAGCTAAGATCTTGGGTTCTACTAAGTATGTGGAGAGGAAACTGTTCTAACGCACTGCGTACCATTTTCGTTTTTTTTTTACTCTAATTACTTGGGCTAATCTAAACCAATCTAAAATATTCGATATTTTCTACAATGAATTGATCTAAATAGTGTTCATGCTCTAAGACGTAGCATTGTGCTTTTAGGTATTTAGGTACCTGGTTTTTATATAAATAAAGTGCCCTTTATCGTACACCGTCATTTTCACGTTGCGGGGAGACCATAACTGTTCAGCTTTTGCATGCATGGACTATTATAAGCCCATGTGAAAATGTGCCAAATGAAACTGCACTTTATGGTCATGATTAAGAAAGTGGTACGGATTTTCGGCAAATGCACATAGTTACATGTTCATTTTAAGCAAGAGTGCTACCCAATAATTCCTATGCATATTGACTGGCTTCATTTGATACTAAAGAAAACTCGCAGAAATGGATAACACATGCTATTATTTAGAGAAAACACATTACGATAAATAACTGATTAAACTTCCTTGTTTTATTTATTTATTTAATTTAGGATATCCAACAAAAGATATACCTACACTAAACATTGTATAGTTAATGGACGACAAAGTATTTGGTAGGTGTACTCTTTCAATTACAGGAGGCCACAGCATGCACAATAAAATGAATAACTAAGCTAAAAAATTAAATACCTACATAGTACCTAAAGGATTTTTTTTGACAGTGGAACATAAAAACACAACAAATTCTGTAAAAGATTAAAACATAGAATAATAAAACACTTAACATTAACATAAAAAACACAAAAATAAAAAAGATTCACAACGTTTTTTTAAGACATTTCTTATATTTATAGAGAGATTGACTGATATCTAAATTTGTAGTTTTAGCCAGCATGTTGCCTACAAAGTCTTGGTACAGCGGCGTAATGACCTAGGTTTGTTTTGGAGCCTGGGATGTAGAATAGATTATGAGTATTAACCCTGGGAATCCGAGTTGGAATTTTAATTCCTAATGAGCCCAAAAGTATAATTATTTTCACTTTCTCACAAACAAACAATACCATAAACCTATAACCACTAAATCTTTAAACAGACCCAAACTAAAGAGCATTCCCAGGTTCTCCTTAATACCTTTAAACAAAATATCCACTTCCATTCCTGTAAACGGCTAAACAAATACTGCAACGACTGTAGACATTTAGGTCGCCGGCTAAATAGGTTAGTCCGAAAACGATTTGTAACCGGTCCCAACGATTTAGCGGCGACTAACAAAATGGTTTGAAATCCTCGTCAATACACATTTGTCATCGTAAAGAATGATTTTAGACTGCTGCGGCTTGGTCTGTACTTTAGCATTGAAGTGTAATAAAGGAATACGTTTGAATAAAGGCTTATTCAGATATAGCGATGGCGTTGTCGCACTCGGTAGCGACACTGGTTCAAAGTGATTAACCAGAAGGCGGACCAGTGTGGCTATCGTACGCGAGAGCGATATCGATATCGCCTATATCTTGGTCTATAGTCTTGTATCTATTAGTACACTCGTAGATGTCAAGAAAACAGCAGGGTGATTGTATAACACAGTATGAGTAGCAATGGCTTTTTATTTTGACAGTTCAGCAACACACACGACACGGTTGGCGCAGTGGTTGAGCGATTGACTGCTGCGCAGCATGTCCCGGGTTCGATTCCCGCACGGAACAAATATTTGTACGACCAACAAGTATTTGTTCCGGGTTTGGGTGTTTTATCTATAATATTTACAAAAAAAAATGTATATAAGTAGTTTATCAGCCATCTCGTTACCATAATACAAGCATTAGGTTGCTTAGCTTGGGACTAATTATGGTGTTGTGTGAAATGTCCATGGATATCATATTATATTATTCATTGCGTTGTTTTTTCGAACATCAGCAATAGATTAGCAATATTCTTCAAAACGATTCAGATTGTGATTCATGGTGTGTTAATCAGTTAGGATGCTGTTTGCTTGTAATGCAGTCAGCATTTGAAGATGGACCAACAGCAGACATTTATTTATTTAATTGGTTCACCAACAATTGTATACACTAATATAAGCAATTTAACAAAGCAACAAATCGGAGTAAAGTTTAACAATCACTTAGAGGTAAACTCTGCATGCACACAAATTGTTGTCGTAATTAACAAAAAATAGAAATAAAAGACTGTGAATGTGTATGTGTACGTGTGTGTGTTGTGTGTGTAAGTTAAACTGATTAGAACCTAATAAATTAGTTAAACTAAATTAAAACAAAATCAAAACAGACTAAACTAAACGAAACTAGGTAGTACAAAAAATAAGTTATACGTAACCTAAATTCACCCACCCAGTGACATAATGCAGGGCTAAGAGACTCAATGTTCGGGGAGGTACTTATAAAAACTGGCTTTCAATTTAAGCCTAAGCTGTCAAAATGGAGGTCGATCCGATCACTGCAATCATTCACAACCGTGCAGAACCTCGCGTAGGGAGAATTAGCGCCATGTTCTGAAAGATTATTTGTTTTTGGTTTGGTCATCCAATAAAAAAGCGGCCAAACGCGAGTACTCGCACACGAAGGGAGTACCACCGTACGAGTTGTAACGGTAGTTTTTTTTTTTAAACATTTGCGCGAGCGTTATTTAAACGCCGAAAAAAGCATGTTTCCTATAAGTTCCTTTAACTGAATTTTATTTTTATTATTTGTTGTTTTCAGAGTAGTGCACTCTTTGTGAAAATTTCAAGTATCTGCTTATTACGGTTCAAAAGATACAGTGTACAGTTTCCCGTTAGCAGTCTTTGGGTACGGAACCCTAAAACCAATAATCATGAGATATTCAGTCCTCTAGTTTCCTGTTCATTAACTTGATTACGCTTTCAATAGACAGGGTTTAACCGTAGAATTTCCCTTTGCATGTGGAAAGGAGCCTTGCAACTACGAAATCGGTCCTGTTTCAGGCTGTGTGCATGTATTTCCATTTTAACCAAACATTTGCATGCAAAGCTGCTGTGCTGAGGCTGAGTATACGTTTCCGCAATATTTTCGGTCCTACAGCCTCCTGAGGCAGCACCTACCGATAAATTATTCGACGTTCGATTCGCTTACACTTTGTAATTTTTTACCTAAGTCATATTCCAATGGATTAGGTCTCAATTTGGCATCTTATCGTAGCATACACTAGTCAACCCATGTCAATTTCAAAAAAGTTTTAAAAAACTTGTTTGTGACAGCAATCGCCTAGTAAATAAAGGTAAAACAGAAAAATATTTTATTTGGGACACGCACTGTAAATACAATCAGTAAAAACGGAGCAATTAAAACTAGTAAAATCTACATTACAAAATAAACTAGAAAAAAACAGACCTGTGCGAAGCCAAAGAGGCTACTTCTCCAAATTCATGAATTCACGTCATGAATTTTAATGTGGTTCCCAACTTCCCACTGTAATTTAGAAAAATCAGAAAAGCAGTTTTAATTTTACAAATTGCACCTGTGAGAAATCGACCGGTTTTCCATTTCTAATCATTGGATTTAGAAATTTTAAAAGTTCCCAGTTCTGCTGGTAACTTTTGGACATTGCATGGAATAAATCTACTTCACTCTCCTTGTTTTTGTGTCCCCAGTTGTAACAGCAATTTATGATTGCGACTCGAAATTGAAATCGAACGCATCGTTCGAATCGGTCGGGAAATAATACAATACCGTATTACTGGCATTGTATACGGGCGCTGGTCATAAACAGCGGTCACAACGTTTGAGCTTCTAGATTATAAATCACGATTGCAGTGACCAGTGAGAAAATATTTGTGTGTTTTCTGTGATTTTTTATGAGTACTTATACGTACTTTAACCTACCTATAGTGCAGTGACTTTATTCGCCGGCAGATTAAAATCTCACGTCCACAGTACAATATTTAGACACCTATGCGACTTTTTTCATTAAAATTTAGCTGTGTAATAATTTGGATCTATGTCTGTGAAAATGTTGTGCATGTTTTTTACCAAATATTTAAATAAATCGCTATCGACAAATCGGCTGTCAAAATCAATGTAAATTTTATTTTATTTTTGATGTTTTTTTAAGGGCTGATTTCTCCATCGTCAGATAACTTTTATTCGAGGAATAAAATTGACGTTTGACAGTTTTTGTATGAAATAACTGTCAAAATCTCAAAATAAAATTATTCCTCGAATAAAGTCATCAGATGATTGAAAAAGCAGCCCTTAAACTCTTATTATCTCACGTTACTTTAACCTTGAATCTTTTGTTTTCCATAGCTAGCAATTAATTTTATAGTAGTGCTTGTGGCACAATTATTAGATACGTTTATTGGGCATGCCGTGCTAAGCTATAAGAAATTGTTACACTAACCTTAGATTTAAGTAAAGTATTATCATTAAAATTGTAACAGTGTAAACAATTGTAAATGTGTGGACGTGATATTTTGAAATCTCACGTCCACATATTTATTTTTTTGGTGATGGTGATAGGTTTAGGTTATAGGTTAGCTATGGTGACAGGTTAGCTATGGGATTTTAAAATAAAACTAGATACTTACCAGAATTTACATTATTTTTTCGCTCTTTAAATCATCACCAAAAAAGCTTTTCAGAAAACCTTTTGCTCATTATAGACTTTATGACAACTAATCTCATCTAATTACGTAAGTTCGTCGTGATATGATCTAATAATAATGTTAATAGATATCAAAATTAACTATGGTAATTGCAAACGAGTGTTTTGATGAAGGTAAAGTAACCCAACAAGTTTTTATACTTAAAGTTGTCAAAGATTTCATTCACACAGTCTTCCACATAGTTTTTAAGAATAATTTCTACAGCTAGTAGCCTTTTCGGATGCTAAAAGAACTAGATTTTAATATCAGCTTAAAAGGACGCGAGGCTGAGAGGAGGCGACTTACTCGTACTTTTATGTTACCGTTTCTCGTAAAATTAGGATTGCTGGTTGCAGTTTGCTTTTACAAAGTGTACTGAGCGAAGAACTGTAGGGTCCTTTTACAAGAGAAGAGTACAAATTGTCGTAAGCGATACTCGCCAGGAGATTATCTTACGCCATAGAGGAAAATCTTACGCTCTGTGTTTATTTGAGTGAGAAACAAATGCTCGCTTATGATTAAGTCATACAGCGCTTTTTAGGAGATTTTCTCAACTGTGATTAAAATTTGACAACTCGAAATAACAGCAAGGTTTTTGTTAACATAGATGTTGAAAACTTTTGGAGGTGAGACAAAACTCGTCTTTCTTCAACTATACTTACTAATTTATCTATCTATACTAATAATCTGTGTATTATATATTATCTATACTAGTAATGAAGCTGAAGAGTTTGTTCGTTTGATTGCGCCAATATCTGGAATTAGCAGTCGGATTTAAAATTATTTTTACATTTGATAGCCCAATTTGTGAAGGAAGGCTATTTAACTGCACGCTAGGACCCGTAGGAGCCGAGGAAAAAGAGAATAATTAGATAAAACGATACTCGAAAGCGAAGTAATATTGGTAATAGATGTCCAGCAAATAAAAAATCTGAGTTTTAATACATGGTGGAGCAGGTAGTGGACAGCGTTTGATAAATTGAAAAAAGTATGTACCTACAACTTTACTTATTAGTCATGACTCGCTGTGCCCGCGGCTTCGCTCACGTGGCTATTGTAGGTACTCTTTGGCATTTTAACTTAATGGGAACTTGAAAGTATAAATTCTTTATGTCCTGTAAAAAATCCGATGATTTTAATTCTATTATTCTGATGAAACTGAAACTTGTAAGTACATCTTTAGTTTAAATATATAAACAAGTAGAAGAAATAATTCAAACCTCTCAAAAATACATTAGCAGTTACATCAATTCCGCATCAAATCTACAGTCGGTATTCGACACGTGAATCAATCATGTCATATCAATATCGAACCAATTCAGCTTTCAATAAAGTTTCATTAAAAAAATTCGTAAAAATTGATTCATACGATTTAAAAAATGGCCACAAAATTGCGTTCGTGTTGAGTGCATTGAGCGGTAACCACTGAATGTACTCCTACTTGATATAATGGCATATCTGCGGCGCCGGCGTTTATAGGAAACCTTATTATTGGCTATTTTCTGATGATAATTGGAAAAATGATTGGTTGCCCGATGAAGCCATGCAAAAAAGATTCATTTTGACCGACTGTGTAATACACTACATATGTATGATATTATTATAATTATATTAATTAAATTACAAGTTACTATGTAGGTATACATAAGCTTACGCTTTCTTACCAATAGGGGTATGCAGAAACTACAAAACGCCATCAACCTTTCCTCACGATGTTTTCCTTTACCGTTTTGAGAAAAATTATGATGAAATAATTTACACAAAGTAAAGCGCCTGTCTGGGTTCGAATCTACGACCTAAAACTCGTAATTTGCGGCAGTTACCTACCACTGGGCCACCACTGCCCTCTCCATGAATGGCATGCTAAAAGTAATTTATAAAGATTTCAATTCAAAAGTCAACCTAACCTTATAATCTAAAAACTCAACAAAAGGAACCATTGTTACCGACAACAATGTACCTATAATGTATTGACATGCATTGTGATCAAACACACGCCTAGATAAACGTACAAAGAATTGAAAAACGATTTTTCACTTTCCCAAAGTAATAGTCGGTAGAAATATCATCAGCCTTTCAATGCCCGTTAATTTGAAGTCAAAAGTAAAAAAAAAAAAAAACATATTTTCAATCCGCTCCTATTTTTTTCCTGTCGACGTCGCGGGGCGCCGCTGATGGCTTTTTCAGCTTCACCGGCCAACCGGTCAGTGTCAGAAGGTTTTAGAATAAAAAGTGTTTTTTTTTTCATGGCGCTCACCTACTGTATAAAGACATATTTTGCTTTGTAACTAGATTAGATGTGCTGAGGTTCTGAATGGTTTTGCTTAAACGTGTCATTAGTGTGACTTTGTTTTTGGGGTCATGGGGTGAAAATATCAAAATATTTTTAAAGAACCGATCATATTGCGTACCCAAGTCATTGCTACACACGAAAATAAGCTAATATATGCATAAGTATGGCTAATGATAGCCTGGCTGTGTGCTAAGCTGTCCGTAAGAGCCGATTTTTCAATAATCAGATAACTTTTATCTAAATAATAAGTAAGGCGGTAATAGCCTCCTGACCGATTTCAGTCACGGTGGCCAAACTCAACGGAGATTAGTCAGGTACGTACTCGGTACTCGTATTATAGTGCACAAGTGTGTACGTAAACACAGGTGCACTCTGTTCGTTTACTCTCATAGTCTGATAGGACGGCAATCCAACATGACCGGAGAGAGATCAGGCGCAGGACCAACGGCTTTACGTGCTTTCCGAGGCACGGGACTATATATAGACAATAACACTTTGTCCGACCTGGGAATCGAACCCAGGACCCCACGCTCAGCAGTCGCGCTTGCAACCACGAGACCAACGGGGTAGTCATACGGGTTTGACATACTATCTATACAATACGGTCTGTCTCAGCCCTCAACGCTCTCTTGGACGATAAGCCTGCTGACTGTGATGTGTTTGCGGGTATATGGAAGAAGATTTATCAGAATGTCTGGAGTGTTGTGAGATGAGCGTATGACTGGTGAGTAGTTGTATAATTTTTGTTATTGTAGGTACTTAACTAATGTAATTGCTCTTGGCTGTTTTATGTTAAAATAAATACAAAAGCTACTATTTATAAAAACCGCCAAATTTTTATTCCTCAGAAACGAAGGTGAAAAATTGACCATATTCGAATTAAATCTCAGAGTATACTTGTCTGGAGAAAGACAGTTATCATCAAACGAGCAAATAACAAATAAATAACTTTTAGCTTTCATGAGTAAAGAATAATCGGTTTTTAAGACCTCGCTCTGTCAAAATGGAGTATTGCCGATGGAACCGCCATTTTGTTTGATAAGTCTTCGTAATTCAGTCTGTGAAACAATGAAAAGTAATGGAATTACATTCATGTTCTAGCTTTTTAAAAGGTTATACGTGTTAGTGAAAACGCTTAGTAATGCCTGCTGGTGCTGAAAGGAACCTTCGTCAACGACGTCAAATGTGAGGGACCGGCGGCGTTAGAAAATATGGCTTTTGCTTTCCTAAAACGCTTTGTTATAAGAATTCATTTTCATACCGAGACCCTTCCGTGCCTCGGAAATCACGTTAAGCCGTTGCCGTCGGTCCCGGCTATTACACGTGGATCTTTGACTGTCGTTACGTGTACTTAAAAGCCTGAAACTCTAACAACCTGCCTTATCAAGGGTATCGTGTTTCCTACTAAGTAATAATAATAATAGTCCTTGAGACTGAATTTATTTATTTAAACTTTTCGCACAAAAAGGCACAAAGGCGGCATTCTCTACCAGTCAAGCAAGGGTGGAGAAGAGATTAGATGGCAGGTGCTTTGGTTCAGAGATACAAAGATAAAAAAAGAATTAAACTGGGTACACAAATATATAGGTAATTAAATAGGTTATAAATCTATAATACACACGTATATACTTATAGTATGTATTAATATATACAAATTCAATAAAGAGAGGAGTTGGAGATGACACTACGCTATTTGTTTTGAAAATTACTCTGCAATTTTCGCTGGTGGAACTGGTGGAACTTCGGCCATGGTTACCAATCTCAGCGGAGATCAGCCTTCGGCGCGGGAGATATTATAATGCACTATCTCTGTGCTTAACGTGCTTCCTAATTTTTCATTTAATTTAACTGATTTAGAGCTTAGCATTCTGAATTATTATTAAAACATAAATAAACTAGTGAAACTTGTATCATAATCACGATAGATACTTGGTGAAACTATGTATTTCATCCCGTGTCAACAATTACCTCACCTCCGTAAAGTTGGAGCTCAGATCAAGTTGAACATGAATATACAAACATAGGTCGATAGGTTTGCGAAGTTTCGATAGCTAAGACATGATAATGCTTGACACATTTAGGCTGTAATGAAATGGTTTATTGCGTGTTTTGTAATTTCAGAGGAGTACAAAACACACATAGTGTCTTTTTCACGTATCATAACATAACGGTAGAGCTCGAAGGATTTGGCAGAGGTGCACTTATAAGAAACCCACATTTTGCCAGTTATGTTTAGGAGTGAATATAGTTTGCGAAATTAAAATTTTCTTACGTTATTTGCAATTTGCAGGTCGTACGTTGAATAACCCTATTGAATGACTATTTCAGAAATATAAATCAATAGGGTTAGATGAACTTAGAGGGTTGTATTGATGATTATAATGCAGTAAATACATACTTGTTAGTTGTTGTTTATATTTTGTTCAACATAAAACATTGCACTGACTTGCAAATTGCAAATTACGTAAGAAAATTTGAATTTCGCAGGCTAATCTGGCGCTTTCCCCGTAAGTCCCACGAAATAGGGGTTGAGCCTAATACCATCAACCGGGGAAGTGTCTTTATACAAACGTATAGATATATTTGAGAGCTGATAATTTTTTCGCGATTACAATGTTGGTTCCATGAAGAAAGTTGTTCAGTTTAATGGTGTGTACCACATCCTTAAAATATGACCACACGTTGACACGCTGTATAAACTTTCTTCCTCTTATCGTGTCGATGGCAATCTGAATTAAGTCAGTCCAGAATTTGGCTAGGAGTTTGTCGCCTTGGGTAGCCAAGGTGATAAACACGTAGCCAAATTCTATTATAGTATAAAAAGACACAAGACCATGCAGAAACACGTGTATCAGCCAAAGCTCTTTGTCCAACTCGGTCATAACAATAATTCTCAAAGAATTAAAGTGTTCCTGTAGAAATATCCAAGGAGACCATTTCGCTTTACACCCATATTAAATGCGAGAGCAAATATATTAGATCTCTTGTACAACAAAGTTGTTTTAATTTCTGTACTCAAACTGAATTTTACGGACCTGTCGTATGTTTTATTATTTCAGTACAATACTCGTAACTAAGTCTGAAGCTTGAAAGTCTGACAACCAGTCTTCATAAGAATATCGTGTTACCCAGTAACTGGATTGTGGAGGTCAGACAGGCAGTCGCTCCATGTAATATACTGGTATTCAGCTGCATCCAGTTGGACAGGGAGCCGACCCTAACATAGTTGGGAAAAGATACATACGAGTAGTTATCTTTGTACATAATGTCGTGCATTATTCCAACATGTACAGTCAGCCAAAAGATGAACCTACAATTATTTTTTTTATCTTAATTTTTTTATAAATTTGGAGGTTTTTGTCCATTAAGGATATGTCAACCATTTCATATCTTATAATAAAGTAAATTCACTTAACAATATAATACAAAAGAAAAAAATAATCTTACATTATAGTAATACAGAGCTACACCTATATACCTACACACATATATATTGACAAGAATTCATTTAATTGTCTACAATTTGTGTAGTAATCAATGTGTAGCTAGAAATGTAGTTGCCTTACGGAATAGTCCGAACCGCTCAGTTCCGTGTAGTTCCGTGTAGTTCCGGGGTGCTCTAATAAGATCATTTGTTCTAGCATTAGACAACGAACTGGGTTCGTCAATTTACCAAAATTATTTTGTATATACCTTATTGGTGTCGTTTTTCAGAAAGGTTAGGTGTATAGTGCTCGCAATCAGCGTGCGTGTATGTCCAGATGTATGAACTTAAACGAGGCTAAAGGATTATAGGCAAGGATCGTAGCATTCTGTAGTTTCTGCTTACCCTCATGGGAAGTCATGTGCGTGAGTTTATGTTGATATGGTATGTTGCCTATTTAATTGTTTTAAAATGTTGATTTTTACGGTTTCAGGGCTAAACTATATACATACCTAATCGATTGAAAATTATCAAACGCATATTGAAAAGGTGACGCTTCATTTTGCATTTAGAAAATAAAACTTTACATCCTCCTAGACTCAAGTAAAAATAAAACTGAATAAAAACAAAATTCTTTATTATTTTGAACACAGTGATATATCATTCAGCGCTTTAAAATCGATCGATGTAGCTAAGATCTAAATATAGTGGATAGCTCGCATCTGCTCATAATAGTATATTTATTGACCAGAGCAACCAATAATGTGCCGATACTGAAGTCGTTACGTACCTACCACAAAAATGGCTGCGCTGTCTATTTCTGTCATATTTTCATGAAAGTTATTATTTGGACGGCTCAAAGATCACCATAACTGGTGAAGTAATCTTTTTACCATTATGATATTTGTAATACTTAGAGCCTTTTTTTTGGGTTGTACCCAGAAACGGGATCCAAAAACCAAGGCCCCGCTGTCCGTCCGTCCGTGACTCCGTCTGCCATAGAGCTGTATCTTTTGAACCGTAATAGGTAGGCACTTGAAATTTACCCAGAGAGAGTTTTTTTTTTTTCACTATTTTGACCGCTGTAACAACAGATAATAAAATAAAACAAAACATACAAGAACGTGAAACGTGTTTTTGTTATCGCGGCTTGTGGTGGGAGATGACTAGTAGAAATCGTCATGTTAGGAAAAAGCGTTATAATAATAATAATCATTTTATGCTCCCCGCATGACGCTTGTTATGCCCCCTCCATGCGACTCTCTCTCTCTCTGTCTCTTTCTATTATATACGAGTGTGCGTATGAGGTTGAGGATTGCGTAAGTAACTTCGTTCCTGACGAAGGTCCCCGACTACACGTGATAAGGGCTCTCGAAACGGTGAAGGAAAACATCGTGAGGAAACCGGCATATTCTAGAATCAAAAATTCGAAGACATGTGACATCCATCAACCCGCGCTGGGTCCGCGTGGTGGATTACGGCCCACTCCCTCTAATAGAGAGGAGGCCTGTGTCCCAGCAGTGGGAACGTTAAAGGTTATTATGGGTACAAATCCAGATAGAAATTCCTGATGGAAAACCCAATCCCTCCCATCACACCTACTTATTTTCTGGTACTGCCGATGGCCATACCTATGCCACAGATAATATAATATTCTATGCAGCAGTGACAATCACTAACCATCAGATAAGCACCCCAGCTGTTGAAGCAACCCAAGAAAAAAAGAACACAAGCTGAGAGTAGGTATTCGAATGAATGTCATTGGATTCATCTCTGAATTATCATTGGAATGGCAGCCATGTTGGAATGTAATATGGTGGACATTAAGGCGCTGTATGGCTTCGTTTATTGGCCTTCACATACGCACTTCGTATCTTCAGAATGATTAATTCTAGTAGCTATATGTTCTGATGACGTCACAGTTTTTTTGTTTCGGAGTTTGATAAATGTGTGTTACCTAAAACAGGTCAACTTTCTCTAGGTGTAGTTGGACCCTACTATTTTAATTAGAAGATTGGCAGCATCATCGTCCCTTATCCCAATTTATTTGGGGTCAGCGCAATATGTCTTTATCTTCCATATTTCTCTAGTAATCGTAGTAAATTGGCAGGGTATTGTGTACCTAAATGTGATCACAAAACTGTCGGCCAAGCAACCATATCGGTCATGGTGACTGGGATCATCCTATGTGGTTCTTGGTAATCGACGGTAAGCACTAACAAAAGAAAGCAACAAAATATATTGCGGGGAGTTAAACAATTGCACAATAATGATGACTTATGTATGATCAATGTTGAATGAAAAGTCCAATTCACACACATTTTTGCCTGGACTCAAATATGAATTACAATTTACTCGACCTCCAGTTACTCTAATAACTGTGGTTACTGCACTAGCTAATGAAAAAGCTAATTGACCGCAAAATGGTTTATCATTGCCACGAAATAAAATTAAAATGTATACGGTGAACGTGTATTTCAACGAAACTGCGGAATCCTCATTAATTTGCACTGAAATAATTTCCACAACTCAACATAACGAAACAGTACGAAATTCAGTAGTATAATTTACACAATTCGCACACTTTTTACCTCTTGAATTCCGCACATCATGCCATCTGTGTGCGATATTCCCTTACCCGTTTTTATTGCCGAGTATATTCTCACCATGGATATCTATGATTCTCACGAATGTTATCACAACGCGGTATAGTCTCATAAACATTACGTATTTATTTTATACATTTGTTTCGCTACAGTATTTTTGTAGAGTTCCGTTTATCCTTGGGGTTCACATGATTTTTTTATTTTTTCTGCGTTATAAATGAGTTATATGCCTCGTCGTAAGTTCCACGAAATTCATGACAGGAAAATACATTTTCATGCGCTTTTCTTTCGAATGCTTGGGATATATTTGGTGCTTTAAAAATATATTGAATATATATATAGGAGAGAAGGTATGTTCAGTATGTTTACCAAAATCAATTTATTGATTTTGATCCCCAGCCGTTGCAAATCAGCGGGATTGTCCGAAAGGGTTACCGCTGCCCCGGAACATACAGGGCTAAGGAAGGAACACGGATGGGTTTTAGTCAGTAAGAGTCTGACACTCCCTTCCGCTCCACCCAGAGCGGGAGGGGTCATATGATGATTTCCCATCTTTAAAAAAAAAAAAAAGCCATTGCAAATACATATTACATTAGGTGTTTTCTAATACGCGTACATTATTACATTACAATATTATATAATTTAAATTAGATTTGCATCTTTCAGTTTTCATAATTTTAAATAAGTAAGGTAGTTTTTGTTCTTACGTCAATGAACGCATTTTCTTTCTTTTATAATATCATGAACAAATTGCATAACGGGAATTTCCCTAAAATATCTGTCAGGTCCCTAATTCATTATGACCACTTAACGAAACCACGTCTATTCCTTAGCTAATCCCCAATCTCATTTCGCTTCATTCATTGTGTCATACAGAATAAGGCCCCTGATCTGCAGAGTAATTGCGAAACATACTATCAGTAGCAATGGGTTTCATTTTGACAGTTGAATAACATTCATTGCGTTATTTCGTTGTTGAGCAAACACATTATTCGAACATAAGGAGAAATAGATTAGCAATACTTTTGCTTCAAAATTATTCAAATTGAGAGTAATCGTTACGCAATTAGGGTGATCTGCCTGATATTTTTAACACGACCTAAGCAGTGTTCTTGCTGGTAGATAAAGAATAGTTTGTCAAGTAATACTTGGGTATAATTAAGTAGGCTCATACAGTATCAGAAAGGTGTGACCTCACACATCAGGTCCAGTTGAAAAGCAGCGTCAGGCACTAGTTGTCTGGCATTTTTACGCAGCCGTGAGACACACTTTCCTGCAAATATCTAACACCGGACTTTACACTTTTTATATAATCTTTATTTTTTGTTTTTATCCGATTTAGTATGTATCTGGTGTCTTTTAGTATGTGCTAAATAAATGTATTTTCTTTCTTTCTTTCTTTCATACCATCAAACTGAACAACTTTCTCCATGGGACCGATATTGTAACCGCGATAAAATAATCCACCGTCCCATACATTTCGGTCTAGGTCGGTGTTGAAGTTTTGTTTGAGACAGTTGATAATTTCTTCGCGGCTACGATATAGGTGCTATGGAGAAAGTTGTTCAGTTTGATGACGTAATCAGCTTATAATGTTGTCACTGCTGGCACGCAGGCCTCCTCTCGATGAGATAGTACCGCATCTACCACACGGGCCCAGTGCAGGTTGGGACCTATATGTCACATGTCTTCTAATTTTTGGTTTTAGGGCATTCCGGTTTACCCCCAAATATTACCACACCAGCTTTAGGTATGATACATGCTCTATAAGTAAGTAAGCTCTATTGATTTGTTAAATAATACACGCTTGCTACAAAAGCTTTTTCAGGTATCTTTCCAGCTCTTGCATATATTTTATTCTTTTGAAAGCGGTATGTAGTCCAAGAGGTAGCAAAGTCTGAATACAAACGGCTATAGAGCTAAGTAAAACATTGTTTATTTACACCACGATGTAATAGTTTCCTTTTTACTTTTAAGAAAAGAAAAGAAACCTTGTTAAAGTTATGGCACGTTCGCTATGAAAATATTCATTTGTCAGATGGTTGCGGGATGCATTTTTTGGTTTCAGCTTCCTTGTTTTATGGGAAAAGCTGATCTTTTCTTTTTTCCTTTTTGTTACAAGGAGGTTGGGGAAACTAACAAAGTTTATTTTTATTTGGGTTCCAAAAACGGGACCCTATTACTAAGACTCCACTGTCCGTCTGTCTGTCACCAGGCTGTATCTCATGAACCGTGATAGCTAGAAAGTTGTCACAGAATGTGTATTTCTGTTGCCGCTATAACAACAAATACTAAAAAAAATTTGTGCCGTTATTTTATATATAGTGTTAAAATATATTGTATGGTGGTACGGAACCCTTCGTGTGCGAGTCCAACTCGCACTTGGCCGGTTTTTTTTAATTGTTTCCATATCAAAAAGAGATCGTTGGTTGCTTCAGGTAGGAGTGTCTAAGTTGAAGGATTTGAACGAGAAAAAAAGATTATTTTACAATACAGGTTGTACAAAAAGGGTATGTACAGACTATCAGATTAAAAAACTTTCTCCAAGGGACCAACATCGCAATCGCGAAACAAAAATTAGCCGTCCCATACATTTGGGTCGAGTAAGTTCTAAAGTTTTATATAGGAAAGTTGATAAATTTTTCGCGATTATGATATTAACCCCACGAATAAAGTTGTTCAGTTTGATGGTCTGTACTACACCCTTAAATTTGACCACTCCCTTCTGGTACAGCCTGTATAATATAGAGAGATAAAACATAGATTTAAAACAATAATAAATGTATAATGATTTCACTTCAATTAAAAAACGGCGAACGACATCTATCAGGATTACCTACCACACCAGAAAAAATATGTTTTCATATTGTTTCATACAAAAATAAACTATTCAGACAATACGAATAAATACTGGTGTATTTGGAAGCAGAAAATAAAAATAATGGTTACATAGGATTGGATTCTATCGGAATATAGTCGTAAACAGTTTAGTTTCCACGAAAAACTGAGTCGGCGTCGCGTTGTAGCTACGTTTGTATTCTCTTGTATCAACGGAAAAGTGACTGTCATAAAAACAATAGTTTAGTAGTCATACTAAAAACCACAAACTGCGATTACAATAAGTAAATGACAGACGCAAAGCGCGGTTTCTTTAGAAAATTTACCATGTAACTGTTAATTTTAGGTAGTGTTTACTGGCGCTTTGATGTGCAGTAGGTACTACAATTACCACCACCACCTGTATCAGTGTTGTGATCAAATATATTACTAGCTGTTGCCCGCGACTTCATCTGCGATCCAGAATCTATTTCCTCAAGGTCATGGTCTACCCATGTGCCAAATTTCATCCGAATCCGTTCAACCGTTTTAGCGTGAAACCGTTTTAGCGTGAAAAAAATCTTACTTTCACATTTATAGGAGGATGAATAGCCGGTCAATCGACAGTCTAAAGTCTAGAGTGTCGATAGACCGGTTTTTCAGATTCTAGACTCACAAAAAGGCTTCAATAAAAAAAATACTCTGAACTCTAAATACTTAATTCAAATATGATTCGAAAGACACGTGGCGCCATCTATTATCATAATATCGTTATTGTTGTTATCCTTGGGAACAGCACTATTTTTCGTGATGAAAGTTATCTGCCCTATGTCCATTTCTGTATACCTGACAACGTAAACCATGCAAAATTTCAGGATGAGCGGTTCGGAGCGAATTTGTACGGAAATTGGTGTGATTAAAATAAAAAGGCAACAGGCACATGTAACGTGTATGAGTTTTTCTTTAGTAATAAAAATAGTGACATATGAATGATGTGCGTAGGAGCAGATAGCTAAAACATACCTAATAGTTTAAATAGGACGGAACACTTAAAGCTAAGGTCAATTTCGTAGGCGCTCCAACATGCCCCCGGGCGTTGAAAGTCGTGCTTTCAACCAGACTTCGATTCTGAAGACACAGGTAGTGGGCATATCCTGTTGAAGGCCCTCCGGATGACTCCAGTAGAGGTCTTGATATCTGCTACCCGGACAATTCCATCAGTACCTGGATGTACGGCGATGACTCTGCCTAGTCTCCACTTCAGAGGTGGAAGATTCTCCTCTTTGATGACTACCAAGGTGTCCAACGTTAAGCTATTCTTGCAAGAGCGCCACTTTGTCCGTTGCTGCAATTCTGCAACATACTCTTTAGTCCATCTAGTCCAAAAGTGTTGACGGAGTTGCTCAATACGTTGGTAACGACTAAGATGAGTTACAGTTCGGTCTTCACAATTCTTCTGTGGCAATGAAGTGAGTGGCCGGCCGACGAGAAAATGACCTGGTGTCAATGGAGTGCAATCGGCAGGGTCGGAAGACAGCGGCGTTAGTGGGCGTGAATTTAATATTGCCTCTATTTGGGCTAACGTGGTGTTAAGTTCCTCAAAAGTTAAATTACATTGTCCCAACACTCGCTTTAAGTGATATTTTGCCGATTTGACGCCCGCTTCCCAGAGACCGCCAAAATGTGGAGTATACGCGGGAATGAAATGGAATTTGATTCCATCATTAGCTATGCTTTCACTCAAAGCATCAGAATTCATTTTCAAAAATTTAGATAGCTCGTTATACGCACCAACAAATGAGGTACCGTTATCGGAGTATATGTGAACTGGCTTACCCCTGCGTGAGATGAACCGATATAAGGCTAATAAATAATTATGGCTCGTCAAGTCACTCACAAGCTCCAAATGCACAGCCTTCGTGGTAAAACAGATAAAAATAGCTATGTACACCTTGACGAGTCTACATCCACGACCTTGACGACTAGCGCTCATAATAGGACCTGCATAATCAACACCGGTACATTCAAACGGATACCCACCTGGAAGAAGGCGTTGCCGCGGTAGGTTACCCATCAATGGAGTGACAACCTTACCCTGCATACGTTGGCACAGAACGCATCTATGATAACAGGCTTTGGCTAAATTTCGTCCTCCTATAGGCCAATAGGATTCTCTAATCGATGCTAATAAAAGTTGTGGGCCTGCATGCATTAACCTTTTGTGCTCAAAATCAAATAATAATTTAGTGAAAGTATGAGTGGACTGTAAAATTATAGGGTGCCGTTTATTATGTGTAAAATCTGAATTATCGAGACGTCCTCCGACACGCATTAGATTATTGTCATCTAAATACACATTAAATTTTAATAGGACGCTCTTTTTTGACAAACTGTGTTTATTTATAAGTAATTTATGTTCAGGAAATGATTCTTGTTGACTCAGATATATTAAAATGTTCAATGCTTTCTTTAATTCGTCATCAGATACAAAAATACTGTGTGTCGATTTATGTTTACATACCTCGATGAATCGTAACACGTACGCCATGGAACGTAAAAGTCTTGAATAATTAGAATAACGATTAAAATCTATAATAAATGTTCTATCTTTAGTGTCAAGAACGACATTTAAAGTGACATCAGTTCGTGTTTCGGGGAGTAAGCCCAATTCTAAACACTTAAATTGTGAAGGCCAACTACTTGAGTCTTGTTGGAGAAAGTCAGGACCAGACCACCACATATCTAAACCCTGCAGATGACTACTATCCACACCACGAGATAGTAGGTCTGCTGGGTTTTCATTGGTTGGGACGTGCCGCCAAGTACAGTGACCTGCCTGATCTAAAATTTCAGCGACGCGATTGCGTACAAATGGCTGAAGTCTTGAAGGCAATATCTGTAGCCATCCCAATACGATGGTTGAGTCAGTCCAACAAAAGACGCGCGAGAACTTAAGACGAAGTGAATTTAACACCTTCTCATACAGACGAGCTCCCACTACAGCGCCACACAACTCCAACCTTGGAATTGTAGTGGGTTTAATTGGCGCCACTCGACTTTTAGCCATAAGTAAACGAACGATGCACTCACCTGCATCATTAATACTGCGAACATAAACGCACGCACCATATGCGCGCTCAGACGCATCAGTAAATATATGTAGTTCCAACTCCTTGTATGAATGACACACAACAATTCGAGGAATACGAACTTCATTTAAAAAAGGCAGAGTTTTAATAATGGTCTGCCATTGCGATTTAATTTCAGGGGTTAATGGATCATCCCATGATAATTTATCCATCCACATTCTCTGTAGTAACATTTTCATTGTGATTACAAATGGTGACAACAGCCCCAAAGGATCGAAGATCTTTGCAATCGCAGAAAGTAAATCACGTTTAGTATTACTGTTGCTGGATATTGTTGAGACTATGGAAAATACTAGTTCATCTGAACTTGCATACCAACCTAGTCCGAGCAACTTGTCAGGCTCACTAGAACCTATATTTAAGTCGAGCAAAGATTGAGTAACTTCAGACAATAATTGAGGTTCGTTTGTTTTCCACTTACGCAATGGCATGCCAGCCGATGAAAGTACATTTGTAACTTCCTGACGAATAAATCTAACCTCATCTAAATCATCACCGCCAGAAAGTAGGTCATCAGCATAGAAATCGTGCTTTATGACCTCAGCAACCTTCTGATTCTTGCAATCGAGCCCTAATTGATGAAGGCACCGAAAAGCTAAAAATGGCGCACTAGCCGTACCATAGGTGATGGTATTTAATTTATAAAATTTAACTTGGTCAGATACCTTACCTCGCCATAATATCTGCTGCAGATATCTATCAGACGGATGGACGACTATTTGTCTATACATCTTCTCAACGTCTGCTGACAAGACATACTTGTGCTGTCTGAAACGGAGAAGGATCGACAAAAGATCATCCTGAATGGTAGGGCCAACCATCTGTAAATCGTTAAATGAGACGCCAGTTGAAGAAGGACAACTTGCGTTGAATACCACTCGAAGTTTCGTAGTGGTACTATTTTCACGTAATACGCCGTGATGCGGAATAAAATAGCCAGAAGGGCTTAAATCGGATTGTTTGCATTCAGTCATATGACCTAGTAACTCATACTCAGACATGAATTCATGATACATTTTACTAAAATCAGATTTCGATTTTAACCTACGTTCTAACGACTGTAAGCAATGGGTAGCTCTATTAATTGAATCTCCCAAAATAGAAGGATCTTGTTTGAGAGGAATACGAACACAAAAACGACCATCAGGCAATCTGCTCGTATTCTTGAGAAAATGCTTTTCACATAATTTCTCTTCTGACGAATAATGAGAAGACTTCTTATTTACTTCTTCTAACTGCCAGAAGCGAGTTAAATCACTTCGGATTTTATCGAAATCGTCGTCAGATGAAGAATTGATTTTAGTAAAGTTACACCTAATGTTACTAGAAAGCAATGCAACGTAATTACGACTAATAGGACCGGAGACAATCCAGCCTAACCTGGTTTCACATAAAATTGGCTTCCCAGTACCTAACTTGATTCTTTGTGACCCTAGCAAGTCCCAGAATACATCAGCACCAATCAGAATATCTACATGAGCGGGCTTGCAAAAAGTAGGGTCAGCTAAACAGATGTGAGACGGAATGTTCAGAGCAGATAGATTTACTTCTCGACATGGCACATCACTAGTTATTGATGGTAAAACGAAACAATAAAGTTCAGTACTGAAACTATTGTGTAATGACGTCATGTTAATGCGACACGTTTTACCTACGTGAGAGGTCACGTTATTAATGCCGAATATCGACCTGTCTATCTGCTTAGTCTCTAAATTTAACTGTCGACATAGTCTTTCCGTCACAAAGCATGATGTGCTACCGCTGTCAAGCACTGCACGAACAATATGTTCTTGACCATTACAATCATGTAATTTAATTAATGCGGTTGACAATAACACATCATGACTCATACTACTGTGCGAAGATGTGACGTTGGCCGACAATGCGACATTATTCGTCTCAGTACCAGAAGACGTCGAAGACGATTGCGGCGACAGGTTATCACACGAGTTATTCGTATTATTATGACTATTTGCAATAGGTTTAAAATCAGCGACATGGATAAGAGTATTATGTCTGCGCTTACACAGCTTGCAACCTGGCCTTTTACAACGATTCGCAAAATGACCCGAACGAAAGCAGTTATAACACACTTTAAAATTTGGCAGCAATTTAAGACGTGCTTCGTTACTTAGTGCGAGAAACTGTGCACACTCACTCAAGTTATGGTCACCTTTGCATTTGGGACAGACCTTTGTACCTGACTCTGAATTAGAATTACCACCATTTTGGACGGATACCATAGACTTCAGCTTAGCCCCTGATTTATTAACAGATTGAGGCTGGTTATTACGCGACAATTCCAAAGTTTCAATTAACTCAGCGCGCTCACGTATGAATTTTAGGAATGCATTGAAGCTAATCTTGCTATCTTTGTCAATACGACCTTTGTACTCCTCCCACTCACGGAACGTTCTGCTATCCAACTTGCGAGTAACAATGTAAATTAAAAGGGTATCCCAATACTTAACAGGCTCACCTAAGGTGTCTAATGCTCGTAAGTGTTTATTTATTTGGTCAATTAAATTCTTTAAAGTGACAGAAGATTCTTTTATAATTGTCTCTATGTTAAAAATAGCTGAAACATGATTGTGAATTAATAATCTTTTATTATCATAACGCTCGCATAATACTTTCCATGCAACTGAGTAATTAGTAGCCGAAAACTCGATCGACTGGATAACTACGGCGGCGGATCCTTCCAGAGACGTTCGAAGATAGTGGAATTTGTTGATTTCGTCTATAGCATCATTGCAATGAATGAGACTCGTAAAGGTGTCGTGAAACTCCAACCAGTTATTGTAAGATCCACTAAACTTTGGCAATTGGATTGTGGGCAACTTAACTGGCTTATAACTAGTACCGAAATCACTTTTATTTTTGCAGACAGATTCATTATCTTTATTATAGTTATTTATAAATTCCTGAGCCTTAGACAGTGATTTATAATACAAGGACTCAAAATCAGAACGCTCAGAAAACTGTGCCTTGACATCATCAGCAATACACTCCATACGTAACTGTACCTCATCATATTGTTGGTATAACGACTCCATCTTGCCTATACGCAGCTGTAGCTCCGTTATATTGGAACTAGATAACGTTTTATCATCCAGTGCGTCCAGATAATTGACAAAAGCTGTTAATCGGCCTTTGAAGCTACCTCGCTTCTTTATTAACTCCTTTTCCTCGGTCATTCTGGGATTCGAGCGTAAATCTGGAATTTTATACAATAAAGTTTAAATGATATTATAAGTAGGTACGTATGTCTTATGATTCAACCTACAGGTGATACCTACCTAAATAATGTAACTCGTTTAGACTCCTATACGAAACTCACTAAAGTAACAATGACTTGTATAAAGTACAACAGCACAATAATTAAATAATACGGTAATTGCATTAACAGTAAACATCAATTAACAACATCTAACACTCTTAAACTAAATTGCTCCTAAGTACCTACCTAATACATATGCAAAATACTTAACGTGATTAGTAATTACTTTGGTAAAGACAATTAAATTAAAACAATATAATGTAATGAATTAATATTACTATACTTATATAAGTATGATTTCCAATTTAATTGCTGCTAATACACAATAATGACACAAAACTATCACAATGCAAATGGTAGGGTAATTGAAGGAACAAACTAATTACGCAAAATACAGTAATTAATAAAACTAACCTTATAAGTCCTTAATTGGCGTTATATACTTACTACCTGATTGAGTGTTGGGTGATGATACTATAATACATTAGACTTAACACCGCTTTGTTTTATGTACTTTATTCACATACCACACTGCACGATGAGTGACCTTGTAGCACTAATAAGTTAATATTCGCTAATTTTACCATTAACTTCTTGATCTTCATATAGGTAATAATAGCAGATCCTTGCTATTTAATCAATCCGGCTCGTAGGACCAATTTGTACGGAAATTGGTGTGATTAAAATAAAAAGGCAACAGGCACATGTAACGTGTATGAGTTTTTCTTTAGTAATAAAAATAGTGACATATGAATGATGTGCGTAGGAGCAGATAGCTAAAACATACCTAATAGTTTAAATAGGACGGAACACTTAAAGCTAAGGTCAATTTCGTAGGCGCTCCAACAAGTGGTTTAGGCGTGAAAAGGTAACAAACAAACTTACTTTCGCATTTATCCTACTATCCTATCCTACTTCCTACTATCCTACTTCCTACTAATATTATAAATGCGAAAGTTTGTGAGGATGGATGGATGGATGGATGTTTGTTACACTTTCACGCAAAAACTACTGAACGGATTTGGATGAAATTTAGCACACAGATAGTTTATAACCAGGATTAACACATAGATACTTTTTATCCCGATATTCTCACGGGATCGAAGCTTATGCGGGTGAAACCACGGGGCGCAGCTAGTACTTAATAATATTAGCTAGGAAGGATGCATACAGCAGCGGACGTTTTTCGGTTAGTGATTAGGGTACATAATCATCTGCCTTATTCCCAACTACGTTGGGGTCGGCTTCCAGGGTAATTAGGGGCAATTAGGGTCAAAACACATGACTCTTCCTTTACTCCTATTCCCCACGTGATTTTTCAGTTTTATCGGAATGCCGTGTGTGTTTGCAATATAAACAATAAAATAATACATCAGATCGTTATAGCATTCTGTAGCTCGGCTGGTCGGCAGATCGCGACCGGGCTGGCAAGGCGGGCTAGCAACCAAGCGGCAATGACATTTGCAAATTCTGACATTGACACAAAAACTATATTCTAATATTAGATTAGCGAGTAAACAGTTCGTAGTATCTTCGTAGTTCGTAGTACTTATGATCTTTAGGACTTTAAGAAATTCTACGGAAATATCTAGAATAATTATAGCACAAAAAAATGCATTCGTACAATCTTTAACATGGTCTGAATCTTGTAGACCAGTGTTTAAATCACACAAACTTCTTACCGTTCCTTGCATTTACATTTACGAAATCGCAAAATTTGTTAAACTTAATTCTATACTCTTTGAAGCTAAATATAATTTTAACAAACGAAAAGTCACACAGTACCTATTTATTGAAAATCCCTGTACCTAGGATATAGATAACTATGATTTACATATATCATCTTTTGTACCTACCACATTTTATGCAAATAAACGATTTCGATTTGATTTGACTTAAAGAAAATACAAAAATTAAACACTGTAAAGTTTAGACGGAATTCGATGACAGGTCTTGGCAGATAAAAATATACTCAGGCAATTTTTAATTATAATTTAACATTGATGAAATGTTAAAAATATGTAAACGGTTTATTAATAATTTATGATGGAAAACAAGTATAACTATACTATTACTACGATTTGTTAATCTAAACCTATAAGGATGGGCTAGTTCGTACTGCACATTCCCGTGACGTTATAAGGACAAATTTGGGGAATTAATTGCCAAGCAAATTGACTACTAACTTAAATTGCCCGTATTGAAATCACAACTGTCATTCTTTGACAGTTAGGTATGTGAAACGGCTATAACCCGGCAAATTGTCGCATGTTGTCAATTTGCTGAACAATGAAGAAAATACCCGGATTCTACATAAAAATACGTTATCATAATTATTTTCATCCACAGCTCAATTAGACCCACTGCTGATAAGTAGGCCTCTCTTTTCTAGTGCCAATCCCTACTCTGTTTTGCCAGCCTCATCCAGGTTTTCGAACCACCTCCACCTCGTTTTCGAGTCCATGGACGCCACTCAGTCACAGCCTTACTGCACCAACATCATTCATCATAATCAGTCTATATTGTTCCCACTGCTGGGGCACAGGCCTCCTCTCTTCGAGAGGGAGTGGGATAATCCACGCGGGCCCAGTGCAGGTTGGTAGATGTTACATGTCTTCGGATTTTTGTGTTCTAGGACATGACGTGTCATTACCTACTACGCCTTGTTAAATGTCCTGCCCAACTCCACTTGAATTCTATAATACGTTTTCTGAAATCAAAGACACTCGTACGTCTTCGGATCTCGACATTTGGAACTCGGTCTATTAGCTTTATGCCAAGCATGGAGCGCTCCATGGCTCTCTGTGCAACTCTCTCTCTTGGTCTATCTATACATAAGTAGACTCCTGCGTGAGCGTCCACGTCTCAGCACCGTACATCAAGGTCGTGCCTTTGCCTGCCACAAGAAGTAGCATAAAAATATTACAAAATGGGTCTTTCCGTTTATCCACCCCCAAAAATTGACCCCAAGGATACGCGGAAACGCATCTCCAAGAATCCACCCAAGGCCTAGTTGGATAAACGGAATTTATAGGCTTGTGTTAATGTTTCAATCGTACAAAATTAGGAACAAAAACTCTGAATAGCAAGTAGGCAGGTATTTTTTGGATGTTCAGCAATGATATCTTTTTTACTTATTCATCCTTTAGGTATAATACAATATGCCTTTTATTTGATAGATATGCTAATGAGGCTGCACGTTCCACTCAAGGACACACCTCACGTTCCCTTACTTTTGGAAGTTTTAACAAAATGCGACCACGTTTCTGAGATACGCCATTTTTCCTCGAATTGCTCATGTTCTAGCGACGTCAGGGTTGAATTAGATCTTTATCAAAAGGGGAGGAAGGTTATTTTTATATATTGCTTTAAACATGGTATAGTTGTTGTCAAGAGTGGCTGTCGAATAGAAGGTTCTGTTGCTTATTCCCAGATTTGACAATATCAGAAATGACTATGAAATTTTCGTCTCTTGTAAGGATACCAATAAGAACGATGCTCCCATTTTTAGACAACTGAAACTGTTTTTAAGTGTAAGAACAACTTTATTTCTCATAAGAATTGCATACATAATTCACCTGAGAAACAATATCTAAAACTAAGATTAATAATTAGAGCGCACAAGATGTACGGTATTTATAATAACAAAACAAAATAGCAAACAAAAAATGTGGTTAAACTACGCAGTAATAATAGTTCTATGGGGTAAATAGATAACATAAACTCCAAGCACAACAGTTTTTTGAACTAAAATAACAAACATTGGTACAATTGTACATGGTGTAAGTCTCCAGTTCAAGTTTGCTCTTCTAGAAATGCTTAGGCACAGATATCAGGGACGTTTTATTAAGTTAGTCTTATAAAGTCGGTACTCTGGCTGTTTCTAGGAAGCCTCTTACATTTCCAACCCTAACATTTTTAGCTGTAGTTAATACAGGCTATTATGCCCCGACCGGACACGTTTTATTTGTCTGAATAACTCTTAAGTGCAGATGGGTATAAGGTAATAAAATTTGAGCAACGATATCTTTTCATCTGGCATACCTATGTATTAATTTCGATTTAAAAAATAGAGGCGAATAAGGAACGAAATGTGGGAAGAAACAGGAATATCAAATACTAGCTGCCTCCCGCGGTTTCTCCCGCATAAGTCTCGAACTCGTTAGAATAATAGGATGAAAAGTATCCTTTGTCTTAATCCGAATCATGGTCTACCCATGTGTATTTTTTTTTAAATCCGTTTAGCCCTTTTAGCGTGAAAGCGTATTAAAAAAAAACATAAAAAAAACAATCTCCAATCTTTTATCTTTATACCTAATATTAAAAGTTTATGTGGGGGCGAACTTTGTGAGGTGAATATGGAATAAATCAATTCTATGGAAACGAATAGAAGAAGGATTTTAGAAATTGTACGTAGGTAGTATAAGGGCCGGTTGTTTCAAACGGTTCGTTAACGTAACATACGTACATCAAATAATAACGATTACGTACCCGTTATTATTTGACGTATGTAAAGGCCATAATTTTGTAACTGTAATTTGAAACAACGTTATTTTAGTTTGACGACAGTTAGCGCCATTTTTGAAGTATACGCGTGCGTCAAGTGGATGTGAAACAACCCGCCCTTAAACGAGTACCTACATCGTTCAATTTCAGTTAGTTCTTTGTGTGTGAGCTTGAAGCTGTATTCAGTTGTAGAAGTTCTTTGTGTTGATAAACTTTACAACAACATAGTTTCTGCTTTGATAAACTTTACCTATGTTAGATCCCGTTTTCAAACTCATTTTAAGACTAATTTTCATTTATGTAGTACCTAATGAGAACTTTTATGTGTGAGCTCTTTGAATGAGAATTAATAAAATATTTAAAAGTAAAGTTGTGTAGAATGGCATTTATTGTACCTACCTAATTGCATTTTTATTTGAAATAAGGTACCTACCTAATCGTAGTGTTTAAAGTATGACCGATAGTAAAAAAGAAGGATTTTGTTCTCTATGCTGTAGGACTTGGATTAATTTTGTATGGACCGTGATCCTTTTTCTTTCATGTTTGGCTCAGTAGGTACTCAGCAACAGCTCAAGCTATAGGTATAACACCATTCGCTGACGCACGTTTACATGTGTCGCCATGTCACCTAGGACGCGGCGTATCGTCTACACTAATTTTTAACAATTTCTACACGTTTTTGGCTAACAATAAAAATAATTAGGTGAATAAACGATATGTTAGTGAAATAAGTTTTAATTTCGCTGTGCTAATATTGGCATTTATTAAAAGGTCTGCCATTTTAAAATTAATGTAGAATGACTTTTAAAATTTATTTCATTTAATTATTTAAAATTTTAATCACATATTTAATATATACTTTTAAAATATTTCATGCACTTATTACATTTGTCGCTATTTTAAATAAAAATAATAATAGGTTCCGCAATTACATTTGACTTAAACTGGCGAAATGTGGTTGTACTAAAGCTAAATAACTGCCTAACTCTTCGGGGAATATACCTAGGCGTGATGTTATTGAATACGAATTCCACGTACCTAAATCTCTTAAGAAGCACACACAGGAACAAGTGAACAAGGCTGTGTACAAGTAGGTAAAGTTCACGATACTTCGGAACAGGGTGGAACACAAGTCTGCAGTGTAGCGAACTTTCAAGACAAAACATTTTTGATACGGGTAACGAAGCAGCGCTTCTGTGATAATGTGAATACTAAAGTTTATGATATGTAGTTTCTGATTTCATTTTGCGGTTCTAAATTACTGATTATTGGCAGGGTGGTGATTTTAAAATGGAAGAAAAAAATCATGACACTTTAAATTGATTTTATCAAAAAATACACCTGAAAATAATCGTGAAACGGGTTCGAACCCAAACAGGCACTTTTCTTTGTGTAGTTAGTTTATTTCATCACTACTGCACTCAAAACGGTGAAGAAAAATATCGTGAGGAAACCGGCATGTCTTAGAAACGAAAATTCAAAGACATGTGTCATCCGCCAACCTGCACTGGACCCGCGTGGTGGATTATGGCCAACTTCCTCTCAGAGAGGAGGCCTGTGTTACAGCAGTGTCCCACATTATAAGTTGATTATGCTTATGTTAAATGCAATGTTAGGTTAATTAAGTAGATACCTAATCTAAATCGTAAGTTGGTAGTTACATATATCCCCAGAAAAAGTGCATCTACCTTTCTTAACTCTTCGCTGGACTACCTATTTGCTGGATCTGAATTGGTTTTATTCCTAGACATACCAATGAATCGAGACTTTCTAACAGTTACTTAACTTCAATTTAAGTTTGCCCAACACTGCACCTACCCAATTTGTAGGTATGTTTGGATGTTTGTTACACAATCACGCAAAAACGGCTTAACACATTTGGATGAAATTTGGCACAGAGATCGTTTATAACCTGGATAACCACTTAGGATACTTTTCTATCCCGCTAGTACGTTCCCGTGGATAATTTCCGACTTCCACGAGGGCGGTACCGCGGGCATAAGCTAAGCAGTAGGTAATTGATAAATGAGGCGAATATAAAAAATAAAATGTTTCACTTTGCAAGCGTAACGAAATTAATGTTTTAATCGGTCGAGATTTATTGATCATCATAATAATTAAGTTATTTGCGATGCGATATCAGTAAATTCATAAATAATTTATTATTTTTGCCGTGCGGGCTGAATAAATGTTTCGGCAATCGACCGATTACCACACTGCTGGCTTTACATAGTTAATAGTTATGAATACTAACTTCTGCCCGCGATTTCGTTCGCGTGGAAGTCGTAAGACACCACAACTTAGCTACTAAAATAACAGCCACACATACCTACCCTGGACAATAACTACCGCTAATAAACGTTTTAAAAGTTAATTATCGTTCTGTATTGAAACAGTGCTCTTTGCCAGTTTAATAAGCCAACTTGCAGCATCCGATTGCCTCGAGCTGCGCAAACAGCCGGTATTATAGCGCAGTTCACGTATATTATTACCGCTTCATAGGTGTAATAGACCTGAATTGAGATTGTCTTTAGACAGAATTTTGCTGCAAGAAAATAATGATAGCACGCACAACACAATCATTATTAACAAAACATCAAACGTCTTATAAAAAATCGCACCTGGCAAAAAGGAATTATAAAAAAAAAAACGTAAATTTGAGTACTGTCTAAGTGGATGGGTGGCCATCTTTACATAGGTACCAAGAACCTCCGTGCCTCGGAAAGCACGTTAAGCCATTGGTCCGGGCTGTCATTCGTAGATCTTTGACAGTTGTTACTGGTCGTCAGAAGCCCGAAAGTCTGACAACCAGTCTTATCAAGGGGTATCGCGTATTACCCAGTAACTGGGTTGTGAAGGTCAGATAGGCAGTCGCTCCATGTAAAATATAGTACACCCGATTAGACTGGAAGCCGACCCCAACATAGTTTTGACGAGGCTGGGCAGATTTATTTTGTCTAAGTTAAACACTTACTGGAAGATGAAAAGAAATATCTTGAGGAAGCTTACACTTATAATCAACGACATAATCAAAGTACACAACGTAACTGTATTTATTAATGCTCATTAGTTATCTGTACCTATGAGAAGAGGCTTTTGCCCTGCAATGGACTACGAGTATCATAAGCCAATAAAAGCTAAACTCCTAGCACGTGGCATTTCTGTCCACCCCTATGAGTACAAGGCGTCACTTTATGCTTGTTTTATAGCCTTTATAAACCCGTATAGGTATCACGACATATGATACATTATACCGTCACAGATTTAACCCTACAATTTATCCGGGCCGGTCGTAAAAGCCATGTAATGTACTCGTCATTTTAATAAATCACCATAATGAGTCTACAAGTACTTACATTATAATGATTGAAATAATAATTGCTTTTCTGGTTAATTGTTGTTAACAAGGGAGTTGGTTCTGTGTTTAATGTATTTTTGTAAGTGTACAGTCATCTGCATTAATGGGTAAAGGTTTGGTGTCCTTCGGTAATTACATGCCGAAGATCCTCACTGCGATACCTCGGGCGGGGTCGCGGCCTCCCCATGTCACGCACATGCCGAAGGATACCTCACTGTTGGGGCTGCTTGGGGGTTTTATCTCGGTGCCGCCAGTACGTGCGTGTCTATTAGCATGCATTTGTTTTACATGCAGGTGATATCGAGGTAGCGAGCTAAGCCACCACGGCGAGGTACTTATCGCAGTGAGGAATCTTCGGCATGTTGTTGTTACCTAATAAAGAGGACAATGGTCGCACAATAAGGGCTATCAGAGTGTTGTTTAACACCTCAATGTCAAATACTGGTGAACATGACAGTTTTTTTATGACAGCCATTATAATATGACAGAACCGCTTTCCTAGGAAACTGTAGTTTTATTGCTGATGCATTAAAATACATAAAGTGGTCAATTAATGCACACGTGCCTTAACCAGAATTGGTCCAATTTTGATAAGGTTGTATCTAGTTTGGCTGTTCATAATGCGTAATTCTTTTTAACAATAACGATAACCATAATTTTATAAGCCTTTTATTGTTCCAATCTATGACTGTATCTTCAAATGAAGGTAGGTTAAGTAAAAAAGATATTCATGAGGATTTCTTCACCGAAAACTGCCTCGTTGGTCTATTAATCGGAAGCGCTATTGCTGAGCATGAGGTCCTGGGTTCGATTCCCAGGTTAGGAAAGGGTTATTGGGTTTTTCCGTCAGGAATTTCTCGTAGTTTTTTGTGCCCGGTTGATGGCAATAAACTCGCCCCTACACTACTACTACATGACGCTTAAACATTATCTGCCTAGCATTTTCCCAACTACGTTGGGGTCGGCTTCCAGTCTAACCGGATGCAACCGAATACCAGTATTTTACATGGAGCGACTGCCTATCTGACCTCCAAAATCCAATTACTAGATAGGTATGTAACACGATACCCCTTGTTAAGACTGGTTGTCAGACTTTTGGGCTTCTGACGACCTGTAACGACTGCCAAAGATCCATGAATGCCGGCCGGGACCAACAGCTAAACATGCTTTCCAAAACACGGAGGCACCCCTCTGTGTATTGGCATGTAAAGATGGTCGGTCACCCATTCACGGACCAAATGCGGCAAGCGTGGCTTAAACAGATTGATCGACCCGTGTGGATGTTACTTAGCCACAAGTCCTTGACTGTTGAAATAGGTGTAAGTACTATAAGTACACTTCTCTCTTCCCCTTCTCACTTACGTTCCTCACAAAAGAAAGTTAAGTATTTACGAGCATTGATCGCAATGGTTACGAAGTATGCTTAGCACGTAAGCAGCTATCTATATCGCTAAGCTTAACACAGGAACTTTCGTAACGGTTATTTATTATGATACCTACGCTTGTACCACCCCAGATCACCCCTTATCAAAAACGTTTGACAGGTATGCCAAAAGGCATTCACAGGGTTTTTCGATAAAAGAGATTGCGCGAGAAAAGTTGAGCTTATCCGTTTATGAAGTCGAATGAAGATCGAAGATTTGGGGGCCCTTTTATAAAGAAAATAGCGAGCCGTCCCTGTGTAATCTCGATCATTCAAAACATCGACATTTCTGTGCTCTATAATTATGTGCTATTAATTGTAGGTGTTATATCTGCAATTGGCCAAACAGACAGACACGGAACGCCATTTTGTTATGTTACGTCATAGACTTATAAAAAAAGATGGACTCCGTGCCACGCATATCGAAATTGAAGCACAGTAAGTATGCCGGGACCGCTTGTACAAACACGCCTTACGCTCACATTTACATCATAGTATGTCGACCGGCCGCCATTACGAGACACGACACATAGATCAGTACGGTGCTTCACTTTCGATATGCGTTGCGCGGAGTCCATCAAGTCTATGTGTTACCTACGTATAGATTGCTTACATAAGAATAAAAACCTTGATATTACCTGATAGTCTTTGACGGATTTTAAGAGAAATTAGCTGAGCCCGCGATTACATTAAACCCATAACCCCTGTACCAAACTGTTGTGGTTACCTGTCTTCAAAACAATCGACAGGTAACAGACAGACTGACTGACAGACACAGCTACCTTCAAATTTATAACATCAGAATTGAGGAATTCAACACGCCCTAAATAGAGACGCCATCAAGCTACTACAATTTGTCAATTTTCTTTAAGGGGGGGCATAAAGCCAGAAAAAAATCAAATTTCACCCGCGCTTCCTTGCCTACCCCTCTCATCAAACACGACAAAAACAAAACACAATCCCTTCCCGCCAGCAGAAACTTTTCGCCCGGCCAAGTAAGCCAGAGATTAAAACAGAAGAAGAACTAGCAGGGGATCGAGGGGGGAGGGGGGGGGGTCTCAGGGGAACAGATCGCTATAAATCATATATGTATTTGTGTTTGAATTTCCATCTTCTGTAATAAGTATATGCACAATAATCAGATGAAACGGCTCTATTCAATGTACCTAAGTATTATAGCAGGCTGTGCAAGTAGATATCTTGATAGGGCAATATTATTGTATGTCCCTGAATCTGTTCCGATGCTGGTAACTGATTCACGGACATACATATAATACAGCCTATCTATGAATTTCCAATTCTGGATTGAAGAACTAACATTACTATAACTACAGTAAAAAAAAAAATCTTATGTTAGATAGCAAACCGAGTTGAATGCCTATACATTTTCGATTCCGAATGAAATTACAAATGAACGATTTTTGGATATTTTCCTGTACCTATTTATGCTGTGAGACCTTGTTTCTTGCCAATTTTCATTATTCTAGGTCAACGGGAATAATTAAAACCTATAAGGTACACCCAAGGATTTAAATTTCAAAACACGCGACATGAATGGCAATTTATGCCAGCTTCTAAGTCAGCGTCTTAGAGGCTTGATATTTCTACAGCTCCAAGAAACCGTAGATCTAAGTATTTGATATCAATTTCAACTTGATACGTATTCCTGAGAAAAAGGGACAGACGGATGGACAACGAAGTTATCCTGTATCTAAGATCGATTCGATTTTTCCTTTTGAGGTACGGAACCCTAAAAAGCAAAAGCACTTCCATCAAAGAATTATATTACATACTCCTAATCATAAATCATGATAAAAACAAACTCAACCAATTTGTTTTTTTAACAATATAAAGGCCATCGCTTATCTTACGATTTTTTTTTTTTGAGCTTTTTTAATCAAGCCTTTTTAGAATGACGACGTTGTAATGGTTATATTAAGGACAAAGATGATTGAAAATATATATCAAAAATCTTGGAAAACTTGTCGCACCGCAGTGATGAGCAAACCTATTTAATTTTCTCGTATTGGTTTCTCAAATTACAACATTTAAACGAAATATGATCATTGTTCATTCCCTTTATTTTCAATGCAATTCTTTAGTAAGGGAGCATTCAAGTATTACGTAACGCAATTTTTGAAGATTTTGGACTCCCCCTCCCCCCCTTGTAACGCACCGTAACGTTTTTCTGTACCCCCCCTCCCCCTCTCTAAACGTTACGTAACACTCAAGTGACCATTTTTACCCTAAAGGCGCTAAAAGTTATGTTATAGTTTTTGTCCTTGGTATAGTTTTAATTATAATACCGACTAGAGCAATGTGCTTCTGCATAAACTGAAACGAATACTGACAACGAAAACAACATTAAATGACGTTTAATACAATCTAGGGATTCCCGGTGAAATATAAACGAAAAGGTTTGCCAACTTGCGAGAACAAATGAAAAATGACGACCAGACTATAATACAATCGAGGGATTCCCCGTAAAACGTAAACGAAAAGGGTTGCCAATTTGGGAGTTTTAATTCCCTAAATTTTTATTTAAAAAAAGAAACAATGTTTCGTAACGTCTTGTAAGAAAGACCCTCTCCCGCCCCAGTAACGCATCGTAACGTTTTACGAGACCTCCCAAATTGCGTTACGTAATACTTGAATGCTCCCTAAGTAAAAGCATCTGTTTATTTTGCTTATACTTACTAAACGCTAAGTTTGAATTCAGAATCTAAGAATAATGTCTTAGTATTTTTTTGGAACTAGAAACTCAATGTTGACGTGACAAAGTTCAAATTCCAATGTAACCAAATTTTGTTTAGGACCTACAAGTTGGACGTCACCACATCTTGATGAAAAACAGTGTTGACCAAGAAAAAAATTATATTTGTATATCGTGGATTTTTCTTTGCAGGATCGTGCAAAGTCAATAAATTAGCAACAGTGATACCCAAATAAAAAATAATATTCGTATGGTGGATTTTGCACTGTATTATGGAACGTCAAACGGCATGTGTCATAAAGCCTTTCCTGCGCGAAGTGCGAGTAGGAAAAAATCCCCGCCGAAAACATTTGTGGAAAACGAGGCTAAGTTCGGAACAAAAGAAGTACATGTTTGTCGGATTTACCAATATGGCATCTATGTAAATGGGTTCCAAAGTCTGAAGTTCATTAGGTTCCTCTTTTGTAACTGTTGAAACTTTGGCTTTAAGAACTTGCCAAGTTATAATATGAACTTTAGACTTTCTCTCAACTCTATAGAACTTAGCACCCATTCAGAGCTTAACTCTTTTATCGGCGAAGCCGACAATCCCAAACATGTTGATCCGTCACAACCTTTACTCATCCTCACCATAAAAAGAAGGCTAGTCATGAGAACATTATCTGTATGAAATATTTCATGAGCACACCGTTTCGTACTTTTGTCCACAATAAACTCATTACGTATTTAATTTCCGATATTTCTTTTGTATGCTCCAATAATAATATGCCCTTTACGCTGAATTTCGAGTTTCAACTTGATTTAGGGAATAGTACTTACTAAAACCTTATACGGAGTTTGTCAAGAAAAGTGGAAGAAAACGAATTTGGATTTTGAGTTAATCACCGTAAGGTCTAAAATCTCCAGCACGAACTTTCAAATGAACGCTAGTTGGCTATGTTGCAAATTTTCTCCGCAAGAAAATGAACCGAAGTGCAGAACAATGGCGCTAGTGGTACTATACCAGTCAAAAATCTGTCAAATGAAATGTATGTCATCTTGACTTTTCAAATATCAACATTGAATTATTTCAATATTTTTATTTTATAGTTTTGCCTCGGTATTTGTTTAGTTTATCAAGTTTTATTGTTTTTAATAATCGTTTCGGGAGTGGTTTTAGTTATTTTTCCATGTTTTCTGTTTCACAGTGTCTTTCCTACAAAGTGATAAATTACGAAAATATTGTTTACGTAAATTAAATAATAGCAGCGCAGCCGAAAATTTGAGCGCAGTCCTCTCGTCTCAACAGAGCGGGGGCGACTGATTTGTGAAACACATATATGTTTGAAGTTCCCGCAACGTGTGACGGAAGATGATTTCTTCCACGAACTAAGAACGTCGTAAGTGCTATAAGCTTATCGTCGTAATAAAACCACAAATAAAAGTAATAAAAAAAAATGCTTCCACAATCTAAATCGCTTTATATTAATAAATTAATCATCAAATTTTCATTCTAGTAGTCATAAGCATATTAAGTACAAATCGAAAAGTCGTGAAAATTGGAGGTGACTTCGTGATGTTTTTTATTAGAGAAAATTTTACTATTTTGTCTTTCTGTTCCACAATAAGTTTGGAAATATCATGTAGTTATTCGTGTTATTTTTATTTTATACCTAAGTCTCATCAATTTCATGAAAAATCATATTGAAGTTAGGCTATTTTGGTTGATACCTGCTCTTAATAGGTTTTCAACTTTATCGCTAAAAAATAAGGTTCAAAGTTGATTGGGAAAATTTTACAGTTTCGGGTAGCTTTATGTGCTGGCGTTTGTACTTATTCAAACCTCGTGGTTTAATTACCTTCTTAAAGAGTCCATTTTATTTTGGTTTAAAAAATTATATACAAATACTAGCTGCGCCCTGGGGTTTCACCCGCGTGAGTTTCGATTTAGGGGTATGAAAAATAGATAGTAGCCGATTCTCTGACCTACTGAATATGCATATAAAATTTCATAAAAATCGGTCAAGCCGTTTCGGAAGAGTATGGGTAACTAACATTGTGACACGAGAATTTTATATATTAGATTGTCACATAGAGACCAAAAAGATACGACGAAATCACACGGAAATTTCTAATGAAGCCGTTGAATAATTTAACATATTGATTAGGGGCGGAATGCGAAGGTGTGAGGGCTCAATTAGTACGACAACTTCCTCCTCCGAACTCAGTGGCGCAAACTTACCTGAATTGACAGGGATCATTGGTATTTTATCAGCTCAAGAGTAATTCAGAAATTGACATTCCAGAAATAATAGATACCTGGGTTGGCCATATTTGTCGCATTTCGGAGCAGCAATGCGCAAAAGCCACCACTCAGTGGATCCCAAATGGCAGGAAACGATGTGGCAGGCCCAGAAAGAGATGGCGGAATGAGCTGGACTCCTTAAAGGATTGGCCCACAATCGCAGTAGACTGGGAAAAGTTTAAAGAGGGAAGGGAGGCCTTTGACCTGCAGTGGGACAACACAGGCTTATAATAATAAATAATAGGTACCTACTCATAAAATATTTCAGAAACTAGCTGCGCCCCGTGGTTCACCCGCAGAAGTTTCGATCCCGTGGGAATATCGGGATAAAAAGTATGCTATGTATTAATCCAGGGTGTCAGCTACCTCCATACCAAATTTTTATCAAAATTGGTACAGCCGTTTGTGCGTGAAGAAGTAATAAACATACAAACACACTCACGAACTTTCGCCTTTATAATATTAGGATGATAAATAAACTTGGATTAGGATATTCACTTAAAATCTCAGGAAGAAGTATTTTATTAATACATAGTTGATCCGAGAAATGGCTATTGTTCTCAATTTTACTTATTTTTCATACATTTCATCATCACGTCCGGAAGTTTAGTGTTCTTTGTAAAAATAATGGCCCAGTGCTAACGGCCCCGACTTATGCGATGTAGGTCGTGGGTTCCGACCCAAGCAGGGGCTTTACTTTGTGTAAGCAGTTTTATCACACTGATCTCAAAACACTGAAGGAAAACATCGTGAGGAAACCGGCATGTGCAAACCAAAAATTCGAAGAAATGTGACATCTACCAACCCGCATTGGGCCCGCGTGGTAGATTACAGCCCACTCCCTCTTACAGAACGAGACCTGTATCCCAGCAGTGGGAAAATTAATCACGAAAAGTAACCTCTATTGGCTACTATAATAGAACAATTTAAGAGCATTTACACCGTACGGCATTTCATACAAACTTTCAATCCCTTGTTTTTCGAATGAATGAACCGACTTTAATGAAACTTCATACGCATAAGCAGGATACAAAGGTCTAAAAAGTTACTTAAGAACATTTTCGATAAATAGTGTTACAGCCAAATTAGATCAATTTTAAAGTTTGTTCATTCATTTCGAAAAACAAGGGCTGAAAGTTTGTATGAAATGCCGTACGTCGTAAACGCTCTTAACCCAGTCTGCTTTTCTATTTTCTATTAGTAGGTATACAAGTAATTTTGAAACCCACCCTATACTGTATCGACTTATCTGTTTCACCGTAGGTACCTACCTAATACCTATACTGTCCTCAGCAATTTGCAGACAGCTACCCGAATAGAGAGGTAATTTAATCCAATAGTCTGCAGTGGGCACCGAATATCTAAATAATCGTACCTTCGACTATCGTTTGATTGCCCGCGCGCCGCCGCCGGCCGCCCGACCACCCGTGTTTACCAACCCTGCTTTGTCAGGGCCTGACACTTTACTAATTGCATTTCAGATAAATCCCTCGGGTATTGAAGGGTTAAATAATAATATGTTTATATGTCAAGGGTTTAATTAGTTTTTAGCGATTGGTTTAGTAGGTATTGATTTTATGGTTGACTAAATTTTGGCCGCGGCTTCACCCGTGTGCTATCCTACAGGATTCTTATCCTTATTAAAAAGTCAGGTTATAAACTACATGTGTGCCAAATTTCATTAAAATCCGTTTAGCCGATTTTGCGTGATTGGGTAACAAACATCCAAATATCGAAATACACAAACTTTCACATTTATAATATTACTAGCTGCGCCCCGCGGTTTCACCCGGATAAGTTTCGATCTCCTGGGAATATCGGGATAAAAGTATTCTATGACTTATAGTTGCCAGAGTTTGAAGAATATCAACTTTTTTCAACTCATTTTCTTTAACTTAGATACCTAAGCATGATTGGTCAATGAGTCGTTTCACGAGAATATTACAGTTTGGGGTTAGTCACACGACTTCTTCATTATTAGTCCTTTTTAGAAAGAACGGGACCCTATTACTTATAGTGCACTGTCCGTCTGTATGTCTGTCACCAGGTTGTATCTCATGAACCGTGATCGCTAGACAGTTGAAATTTTCACAGAATGAGTATTTCTCTTGCCACTATAGGTAACAAAAAATATTAAAAACAGAATAAAATAAATATTTAAGGGGGGCTCCCGTACAACAAACGTGATTTTTTTGCCGTTATTTTAAATGTAAGTAGTGTAAAATATTGTATGGCGGTGCGGAAAACTTCGTGTGCGAATCCAACTTGCACTTGGCCAGTTTTTTTATTCACATGGCGATGTTGCAAAGCTACTTCGAACATGAAAGTCACTCACGAAAGTCATCATATAAAAACATTACGTAAATTATTCCGATCTGCCACATAAACCGAAACATACTGAAACAAGGATACCTACCATCGTAAATCATTGCTGAAATATTTTCGACATTCGTGACCGTCGCTTTTAAAGTATGGGGCTGTCGAAACAAATGTCAAATGTATTTATGTCGGAGCAATTTTTCATAGCTCTCTGGAACTTGGAAAATATGCTGTTGGTATGACAATATCAGGTATATGTGAGTACGTCCGAGTATTTGTATCATACAGTTCAAACAATTTAAATTGCATGCATTTCTCTCGATCAAGGAGCTCATGGGTAAATAATAACAGCCGCACGGGTCTATCGAAGATTAAGCTACTTTTCAAGTAAGTACTGCCGTAAGTGGAAAAATGAAACTGCAACTACGATTCTTAATAAGTAGATACTCCTTTTAAGTAAGAATCGCAGCAGGTGGCGTTCTGTAGTTTCTGCCTGTGGGAACCGTGAGTTTATGTTTGTGTTAAACTGGATTAAAATGGAAATATAGACCTAATAATGTCTATTCAAACTTAAGTTTCAAATTCATATTATTTCAAGTTAAACAAATATCAACTTTATTTCATGGTAATTAAGTTGATTTCAGAGAGACTAGCACTATTGAAAAATTAAAAAATTTTGAACTTGTAGTATAAACTGAACTTTATTGTGTAGGATTTAAAGTTATTTTTCCATAAACTAAATCGCGACTGCAAATTAAGTACCTATCTGCATGTAGGTTTTTTCTCAGTAAAAACAAAACTATTTAGCAAAATTCCTTGCACAACAGCAAATCCTTCTAACACACACACTATATACCCACTCACAAGTACATAATAAGCGCAGTAGATCCCTCACAGAGACCGGAAGGATAAGGCGACGACAGTAAACACCATTAATCAAGCCACAGTACAGTCCGTGACAAACAGATGGTACAAGACAAAATGGCCGACCTTCTACTACGTCAGGTTTATATTGTTAGAGCTAGAATTTAGCTCGTCTGGTCGTCTGGATATAATTGAATTATATGATAGTGCGCTAATTTTGTTATAATAATGTTGGCATCTGTTTGATGGTCTTTTAAGATATAATAACTGTGGAGTCTGAATAGGACGCCTGATAAAAATAAAATAAAATCGAAGGACCTTATTAATGGCTTATAAAAGTGCTTTACCTCTAAAAACCCCCTAAAGAAGTAAAGATCTTGCTCACTACACAGGGTAGACAAAAAAGCTTGACCACTAACCTGAATTATTCACAGCTTCAGGGAACAGCAGGGAAGCTCAGCACTCGCGTTAGAAAATCTCTCACGCCGTTCAGGCATCAATAGGTAATTTCGCATTAATAATAAAAGTATAGAAGTATTTATAGTATTTTGCTAGCCCCGCACCGCTGGTTCATCCAGAGATTTCCACAGAAACCGTGCGTTTTTCTGGCATAAAAAAGTAGATTTAGTCATTCCAAAGTTGTGTCGCTTTCATCAGTGGAAAATTTATGTCGATAACTTTTCGGATTACCTTTTACAAAGATACGAATAACTTTACCACTTTAAAATAAGTAGGCAAAAGTCCTATGCATAAAAGTGTGTATGTTTAGATGTTTGGATGTTTGTTACTCGATCACGCAAAAACGGCTGAACAGATTTGGATGGCTGACGGATTTGGCACACAGGCACGGTGGTACGTTCCTGTGGGATAATTTCCAACGTCATCACGGGCGGCACTCCGGGAAAAAGCAAGTATAAAAATAAAGTTTACTAGCAGTAGAATATAAAATCCATTCGAATGCCGAAAGAAATAAAACGTAACTGAAACGGTTCCCTCTATAAAACAGAATGAAAGAAATAAGAATATTTAAGAAGCAGCATATTTTGTTTAACTTTGGTCTTAAAATATAAAATTTATGTTAGAAGAAGTAAGCTAGGGCAGCTGCGCTTTAAGTTTGTAACTTCAATGAAACTGTAAATATTATGTTGGAAATAATATATTTTTACGTTCTGAGTTTAATAATTTCAATGGGAAATCCTATCCTGCCCTCTGTGCCCCAAAACATTGCCACCGATATCGCCGAAGTGTGGCGAAGTTTTGGGCTAAAATTTAAATAACAGTCGTGCTAGAGACACGAAGAAGAATAAGAATGGAAACTGATTATTAATTTTTTCAGAAACATTAGGTCTGTGCGTATAAAGTACTCGCAACGTCGCAACCGCCATGCGTGTACTTAGAGCAACGCGGCCTACCGGTACAACCGTATGGTAGGCCGCGTTGCTCTAAGTACGTGTATGACCAGCTTAAACATCACACACACATCCACTCGACACTCTATCGTATCAAAATTACACATTTCGATCACCTGATTTTCCTTGCCCCTGACAGCAAATAGCTGTCGAATGAATTGCGGTCGTCTATTTGATTTAAGCCGACAAAATTCTCTGGTTTTGAATTAGTGGAAAGCGTTTAGAGGACTTTTACGATAACATTCATTGATGTTCGATTCGGTACGGAAGCGTATCGCTTGTGAATAGCTAAGTATGCAATGTTTAAACATATAGGAAGCAACATAGACTTAAAAAAAAAGATGGACTCCGCGCCACGCATATCGAAAGTGAAGCACCGTACCGATCTATGTGTGCGTGATTTGAGGCATATCAAAACCTGTGATAAGTTATTCCTTGACACTTTTACTGGGATGTAGAATTATTTTTACACTTTTTCACAACACAACACATTATTTTATTTTATTACTTGACACAATTAGTACCTGCACAGACACTGCCGTGTCACGAAGGTTACATGCTCTGTGGTGTCAAGTAACGGCGGCCGGTCGGCATACTATGATGTAAATGTGAGCGTGACGCGGCGTGTTTGTACAAACGGTCCGATACTTACTGTGCTTCACGTGGCGCGAAGTCCATCTTTTTTGGTAGCAGATGGTGTTCTGTAGTTTTTGCCTACCCTCTGCACGGAAAGAAGGAGTCAGTTTATGTGTGTATGTTATTAGGTATGTACTATAGCTAACTGATTAATACTGGTTATTATTGGTTTTTCTACTAAGAATTCCTAAGTAACAACCCGGTTGCTGGAAATTTCTTGCTCCCCATCGCATCGCATCGCCTGTCCGCGCTATTACTTTTTCGCTTAGCGTTCATTTTGACTTTTTTCTCTTTTGTTCGACTCCTGGGGGTCCTATCGTGACGTTAAACAGCCAATAGCCTTCCTCAAGGATTGGCTACCAAACGCATTTCAAGAATTTTTCAAATCCGACTGATACATAGTTCCAGAGATTTGCGCGTTCAAACAAACAAACAATGAAACTGTTTAACTTTATTATTAGTATATATAGATAGATTAAGGTATGCCCTCACTTTCAGGTTCTGGATTATTAAAATTATGAAACGAGCTATTCTCAAATTAATGGTTTAATAAGCATTTCCTTGAAAATTATGCACCATATTAAAAACATTATCAACTCATAAAAACCTCAATAGAAATATCAGCAAGGACTTTTTAAACGTCCCCAAGATTCTTTCACTCTGTCCCTATTACATATCTTAATTCCGTGTCGACCTCGTATGGGACGTGCCGGGGTGTTAATAACCCCGAGGGTGGGAGGACGGGGTAGCTATTGCTGATGACTTTATTATGACGTCACTTGTATATTAACTAATCTGCTATGTCCTTTCAAGTCGTTTTATAACTGGCGTCTAAAGGCATGTGGAATACTTAATGTTTTATGTTTTTTTTTATTATTGTGTTCTGTTGCGAATTACGTTAATGTCTGTGATTTTTGATTGAATCAAAGATTTATGAGTAATATATATGTCAATGTTAAAAAAAAATTACCAAGGCTAAGTCTTGGATAAAGACTTAGCCTTGGTAATTTTTTTTTAAATAAATAAACATCAGTGTTGCGTAGGTGTGAGATGGAACACCGGGGTGGTTTGCAGCCAGTAAGAGTCTGACCACGGATATCTATGAGTCTGACAGACCCGGCCGCCCGAAACAGGGCGGCGGACATCCATAAGGATTTTCCAACCCGTAAACAAAAAAAAAGTAACATCAGTGTTGTTTCATTATGGGTTTGGTATGGCTATTATAGATGGGGGCCCTTTAAACTGGGACAATCCTGTATCATGCAGGACAGTGTACTTTTAAGGGATTGACACGTTTCATAAAATTTATGTCATCTCATCTGCCTAGCCTTTTCCCAATTATGTTGGGGTCAGCTATCAGTCTAACCGGATACAGCTGAGTACCAGTATTTTACATGGAGCAACTCCCTATCTAACCTCCACAACCCATTTACTGGGTTATACTACACCCCTTGGTAAGACTGGTTGACATACTTTTGGGCTTCTGATGACCCGTAACGACTGTCAAAGATCCACGAATGATAGCCGGGACTAACGGCGTAACGTACTTTCCGAGGCACGTTTCACAAAATATTATGTAGGTATAATTAGCTGCACCCCGCGGTTTCACCCGCATAAGTGTCGATCCCTTGGGAATATCGGGATAAAAAGTAGCCTACATGTTAATTCAGGGTGTCAGCTACCTCCATACAAAATTGGTTCAGCCGTTTGAGCGTGAAGAAGTAACAAACATATAAACACACACACACATACACACTCAAAAACTTTCGCCTTTGTAATATTAGTGTGATTGCGTAATAGCTCTTATGTTAACGTACATATTTATTGAATGGGCTTAAACGTTAATTGGGAGGAGTGTCTGTGTGAGTGTGCTGATGTGGAGTTAAACAGGTCCGTTGGGGTTGTTGTGTCCCCGGGGTGTGAGTGTGGTACTTAGAAAATATTTGTCAAGGAAATGAAGTTAGGGATAGTCGTTAATTCGTGAAATCAATGATTTCCTCTGTATCGCAATAATTTAAATTTAAGAGATTTTTTTTTACAATTTTCGTTTTAATTCGAAAGGGTTTAGACTATTTATTGTTAATTATTTAAAATAATGAGCAGGGGAAATTGATGTAAATGGAGTAGGCTTATTATAATAGGCCGAAAAAGGCTGATAATTTATTATTAGCATGGAATTTATTATTAGCATGGAAGTTGGTGATTTGTTACGATGTTATTTTAATAATTTTAATTGAGTAAAGGAGATTGAATGAGAGACTAGCTGATTCGATTTTCATAAAATTTATTCTATTACCAACAATAAATTGTAAGTTAAGGCGTTTAAAAACTATTGTTAAATTGTATATTACGTTTAAAAACGATTGTTAAATTGTATATTACGTTTAAAAACTATTGTTAACTACTAAACTATGTTTAGACAAAGTACTAACTACTTAACCCATGGAAATAGTTAAGTTAAAGTCTTTCATTCTAACTATAGTGCAACAGTTTCTAAATTGTGGTTACTTGTTGCATAACTTGAGTTAAGCCAGTCAGGTGAAACTTAAGCTACATGAGTTTAAGTAGAAATTGTGGAAGGTGGGATGTTCATGAAATTACTACCTTAGGTTCCTATCAACTTTCAGTAACTGTAACTGAATTTACGGATACGTAAGAAAAAACTACTAACCTATGTAATTCGGTTTTTTTACAAAGTAACAGTACATTCAGTAAAAAAAAAACAACTAAAATATAAAAAAAAAGAAATATACAAAAATGAAATGAATGTAAATATCCTAGAAAAATGTTTATTTTAGGTGTTTTTTTTTTATTTGTGTTGTAAGTGATTGTACCTACTATTAGTGTGTTTATTAAATAGGGAATAGTGGGAGCGTATAACCCAACTGGCTTGTGGAGGTCAGATAGGCAGTCGCTCCATGTAAAATACTGGTATTCAGCTGCATTCGGTTAGACTGGAAGCCGACCCCAACATAGTTGGGAAAAGCCTAGGCAGATGATGATGATGAAAGAAATAGTTCTGAATATGAAAATATTATCATTTATAAAGATTTTTAAAGAACAGCAATCATTTTCGAAGACAGTTAAATATATTCAATCGCTTTCAGTTTGAATCAAAGTAATTTATTAAGGGAGTATTACTCCTACTACCTACTACTTTTTACATTATTTTGTTGTTATATTCGGTCATGATAAAAGCACTAAAAATAATATGAACATTTTACATAAAAAAAAAAACTGTCCCATTCACAATACCAACAAATTCGCAAATTATATAAGACGTACGATGAAAAATCTGTCGGAATAAAGTACGTTACCTTGAAAATAGGTGTTATGAAAATATCTGCGAGAACGGAGAGATATTATGCAAACGAGAACGGTGGGAATTACGAGAACTGTGCGAGTTACGAGAAGCATGGGGTCTTGCAACGCTGTTACATTGATTGTATGTTAGCTATAACGTGTTCCTATAATGCTATGTTACGAATAGGTATGCATAGTTCGTGTCGGAAGTAGGTTGTGAATATCTTTCTGTTATGTTGATTACATCAGTCAGATGAAAGACGTCCAAAGTCAAAGTTTTTATTTGTATAACATAGGTGGGGGTCAAAACAGGTATTGTTAATAAAATATGTATAAGTACACTATATTTTGCCGTTGACTGCGTTAAAATATTAATAAAGTAGATATATAAAATTATACATAATATTCCACTGCTGGACATAGGCCTTCCCCCAAGCATCGCCAATTCGATCGGTTTGCTGCTTCTCGCATCCAGCGGATTCCTGCGGTCTTCACCAGCTCATCGGTCCATCTTGTGGGAGATTTTCCAACGATACGTTTTCCGGAATGAGATGTTCATTGAATGATGATTAATATACCTAATATTAGGCCAAACGAATGTAAAAAGCTATAATTTTTTTTTTGTACTTTTTTGGTATCGACACTCTTAGATGAATATCGACGGTAAAAAGGAAGTTGGGCATAAGCGACGTTTTGGTAAAAAATGAGTTATATATGCCATCCAACGTAAAATTTTCCGCTCTTTCGAATGCGCTTACTCCCAAGGCTCTACGATGACTTTTTTGGCGTTTATGCTCTAGCAAAAAAAATCCTAAATGACAAAATACGTCAGTTTTTCTAAAATTTATAACTTTGAACGGCTCTCCTGAACATTTCATTTTTTGTCACTTATACCCTATTTCCTCTTAACCGTCGATATACTTATCTTAAACTTTAATAAAAAACATATCACGCTTTGTGTTTGTTTTTGTACTTAGGTTTGTTTTTTAGGAGCAACCATAACAAAAAAAAAACTCAAGTGCGAGTCGAACTCGCGCACCGAGGGTTCCGTACAAATTTGTAGGTATGTAAATAATTTAATACGGGATTCTTTTTTTTTTTAATTTAACGAAGTACATATTTACGGTTTTTGGATTTTTTCCTTTATTTGTGCAACATAACCTTGCTTCTTGCTAAATTTCATGAATGATTCTAGGTTCTAAATTCTAGAAATATCTAATTCTAAAAAAACAGTGGCACTCCGGGAGTACCAACAGAAGTGAAAATAAAACACAAACATAATACTTTGCCATCACTCACTGACATATCGAATATACATTAAAACCGAGTACATCCCGAGGACAGCCGAACACATGCGCAGTGTCGATAACAGTGTCGCGAGTTCAATGGTTATTTCCCATCTCAAAAAATGCCCAACGCGCCTGAAGAAGTTGTCACTTAAAACAAAAAACAACAGAAATACTAAAACACAGCTTTCTTGACCAATTCCTTTAGAAAAGCAGTTTCTTTCTCCATTCTAGTAAAGTTTTAAGCTGTAAAAATGTAATGACTTAACATTTTGTCGCCCTCAAAAATTTCAATCATTAGTTCAGTTTCACAAAAAAGAAAATTTTAAACAAGCTCAGTTTAACCCCACTTTAAAACTTTTAGTTAAGTGTTATATAATATTCTCAAACTCCCGACAGCTCATGAATTCAGCACAATATTGCTGAAACTCTCCTTGATAACGCCACAAATTACATGGGTACAGAATGTCAGCTTAATACAACAAGTGAGCGCACGCACATATAGACGCGTGCGTAAGGCGGCGGCGACCTCAAACAAATGCCAGTGTAGCGAGTGCGCTTGCACTCACTGTACGTGGGCGTGTCTATGTGTGCGTGTATGTTCGGTCGTTGTATGGTGTCTTCATATTATTACTCATAAATCTTTAGTATAGGTATTTTGAGTTTCATAATGGTAACAACATTTTACAATGACTTAAAGCTAAGGTAAATTACCGCATACTTTAATACAGCAAAAAGGACTTACTTACTTAATATTTTTAAATAAGAGTAATTTATCTAACGAAACAACTCATACTTAACCTTAACGATATAAATTATAACATTTACTTACTTAGATTAAGATCAGTACTGTATAATTATAATCTGGTCTTATTAAAACATACCTATGTTATTATTACAATACTCTGTACTTCTTTTAGAGGTACCATTCCGTGGCGTTACCATCGTTAAATTTGCAAACGGGCTACCGAGTTTTGTCATTACCCCCTCAACCACATTTCAACCGAGTTTTCAAACGAGGTTTCTTGGGCGTGTGTTTCCTATTTTTTTTGGAAAGTGACGAGGTGTGTAAAATCCGTTTGAAGTTTTGTTTACTGTATAGAATCCTTTTAAAACGTTAGTCCTTTAACTTTTTTTAAGGAAACCATGTTATCCCTGCCTATTAGTCTAACTTAGAATGATGCTAGATAAAATCGTTCTTAGAAAATTGTAATGCGTTCCGTTGTAAAACGCTTTATTGTTATTGGATTGTGTGATAAAGTGAGCTTGGATCACTAGGCAAGCTATAATAATACTACACTACACTACACTACTCCTATACTATTTTGCAAAAATTGTTGTTCAAAGTTTAGTTATTTTTAAGCCCTTAACTTTAACTTCTCAGCCCTTTGACGGTACACATTCGTACAGCTTGCGGTTAAAAAAAGTTCAAAATGACACAAACATTTTCCGACTGATTAAGTTTTTTTTCGTGTCAGTTACCACCAATAGGTAACAGACGGAGGTTTAGGTACCCAATAAATACACTAAGCCCTCAACACTATTACACATCCAATTGTACCCATACGGTTCACTAGTTCACAATACAGACCCTTTCGCTCAGTAACACTGAACAAAGACATTAAATACCTGCCGTTTCACGCTTCTAAGATAAACAGCCTCTTTGCTCCACGCCTCCTTGTTTAATGCCTCACGTTATACATATATCCCTTAATCTGGATGGTACGCATCCCTTACGGTAAGCAAACCTTCGTACTTTGAAGAGACGGTCTCAAAGTGTAGAGCCTCTTTGCTTATATATTGGTATATACACTTTTGAAGGGTTGGGAGATGTTGGAGATATTTGGTAAGGTTTGTATAGCATGATGATATTATTATGTGAATAGTATTGTGGTAAGTGACTTCTTTTTACCCGACTACGGTGAAGCAAAAAGGAGGGTTATGATTTTGACCGGTATGTATGTTCATCTGTTCCCTCATAACTTCAAAAGTACTTATAATAATTTGACAAATGAGGTATCGTTAGAAGCCTCTTGACCGTCCGCTGGTTATAGGCTACGTGACGTAACACTGAATTCAACATGGCGCCCTCTAGAGGACACAAAGTAACGAATTTAAAAATAAATATTTTGGGATGATGCCTTTTGAGGTATCAAATAAAAGGTCTTAATAAGCACATTTCAAAAATATACATATTACTGAAATAAGCAAAAAAAAAATGTTTAAAAACTAAAACCCGACTACTGAACCCGACTACTGAACTTGGATGAAACAAGAAAGTACCTTCCCGTGGTGAATGCCGCTGTACTAACATATTATAAGCTATGGTAGCATGCGACCACGGGAGGGTACTTTCTTGTTTCATCCTTTTCAGTAGTCGGGTTTTAGTTTTTAAACTTATTATTTTGAAATGATTTTATTTCTGTAAGTAGGTTTGTGCAAACACTTTTACACATCAATCATATTGTTAAAACCAGATGAGGTCGGCATTTCCTATCTGACTACTCTGAGAAGGAAGGCCGAAACAAACTCAGAGGTCACAGTCTCTTTTGAAGTCCAGACATAATCGTCGTCAGATAATGTGAAGACCATGTTGTTGTCTGAAATGGTCTTTTGAGGAAAGAACTACACAGACTGAGTAGACCTGTCTAGTCAGTGCCCGCATTTGTCACTAATCGTGCGTGTGTCATCATGATGTTTCATGACTTCTTCCTTCACCGTTTTGAGAATAGTGGTGATGAAATAATTTACACAAAGTAAAGTGCCTGTGTGACTCGAAGTCGGGGCAGTTACCACACCTCTTTTTAAGCCATATCAACCGCCAATATTAACATTAATTTCAGTCCTTATAATGTAGTTGAAGACTGCACCTCTGCATTAACACAGTGCTGACCTTGCTTATTATTATTTTTATCATTAGGTATAAAAAGCTAACGTTGCTAGCGTCAAGAAAAACAGTGACCCAATTCCAAAAATTCATCGTTTAATATTCTCTCTCTACAAAGAATAAAAAATCAAACTATAAAAGTGCTTCGAGAAAAGTCACGTACGCCGATAAGTTGGAAGGGACACAAAATTCAAAGGTATTATAACCTTTATTGACGAGTTGCTTACTCGTAACTTACTCCACGATAAGAAATGTGGAGTCCGTATCTCAGAAGACGGAGTAGGAGTATGAATAAGAAAGCTTTCGATATACTGATCTTATTTATCGCAGTCGTGGGGCAAGGGGCACAACATACTAATATTTTAGCATTCAATTATAATTTTTTATGTTGACTTTTTTCGTTTGGTATCACTGTTTTCGTTATTTTCTTATCTTTCTTAGACAGGGTGGCAGGTACACCTGAGCGCAAACTGAAACCATGAATTCACCATATGATTTTAGACCCCCTAGCTTAGAAATTCCGAATCATGGTAACAGGTTGCGCGACACCCCGCCAGCCTGTGTTACATTTTCGGTACTCAGTTAAATAGGGCACAATTGCCACACTGTATCGTGGGCGATTACCGGGTGCAAGTATACGAAATGTTTGTTCCCGGTGATAAAAGTGTAAACGCATCGAAGATACCTGTACGGGTTGTAGTTATTAACTCCGTACACCGAGATGTCGTGAAGGTTGGTAAGTTCAGTTAGTTTAAAGAAACATATTCGACTGAGATGCATTAAGTAGTTAAGTTTATTTAAGTTAAGAGTAATTAACAGTACAAGAGCGGAAGGCGATTATTTAACGTATTCCACATTGGGCACCCGCTTAAATGATACCTGAGTGAATGTGCCGCTGTGAGTCAGTTGCATTCACGCAGATCAGATGGCATTTAAGCGGGTGCCCAATGTGGAATACGTCGATTATTTCTCTCAGTTGTTGATAGCTACCGACCAAGTTTACTACATTTTAATTCTTTAGTCATGTCATTTTATTATCCTAAAATTATGACATGACGCGCATCGTTAGTCTAAAATAGGTGACAGAGTAAGCAGAAAAATGTACAGCGATGAGACCATACAATGCCAATAGGAGAAAAGTAGGACAAAAAAAACGCGCTCATCATTTTCTAATGTTTATTAAAATTAATCAGTATTATCTATACGACAAGTTTATTGTATAGTAGCGGACCGCCTCAACTTCGCAAGGGTGCAATTTTTTTTCGAATTTCCGAAGTTGTCCTGGCAATACCGAACACAAAAAAAGATGTCGTTCGGAAGTTATGCTCGTACATACATATATTTCGGAGATTCATTTTTATTTATATAAATTTTGTAGTATAGTTTAGTTATCTTGATACCATTATTACTACAGCCACTTCTAGTACGAATAAATCCCCGACTTAATGTTACAGAATTAATAGCACTACAATCCAAGACTCGCATTTATCGCGCCACACAATTCTTATTATCACCACTTTAATTAAGAAACACAAAGCTAATACACAAGTTCTGCTCTTCAGAGATTTGTCAGTTTTCTTTTGTGTTCTTTTGTACCCTTTCTACGCCCTTGAGAGCAACTGAGACAACGATATCGTGGTCGTGACGGTAATAATAAGTCGAAATTGGAGGAAAAATAGAAGAGTAATACAATAACAAGTAGTTTACGCGTCTTTAGGGAGAAAATACTTGATTCAGAAAGTAATAGAGGGGAGAAATAATACGTGTTCAATAAACTTCGCACGTTTAGATACTTGGCAGTGAATAGGACGTCCCTAGTGTTGTAAAACATGGCTTAGGGATTGTTTTATCAAAAGGATTAGAGAGACTCGAAAATAAATAACAGCTGCTTGGTTAGGTTTCTGAGTGAGGCCAGTCCATAGATTGGTGAGCATTATATGTTATCGAAAGCTTTCCGTGCCTCGGAGAGCACGATTATGGTTCTCACGAAATAAATGAGTAGCTATGGGTTTCCAGAAGTTGGACAGTGTGGCAACTTGACTAATCTTAGATTTTTTGTAGTTTTATTGTATTGTGTGAACGGCACATGCTATAGGTACCTACCTATCTTGCAAAAAGTTCCGCCACACAGACAGATTTTTCATCAGTGTTCATCAATTCGTCCCTAATGCGGCCTTCTTCTTGACGTATTGATAGCAAAAAGTCCAAACATCTTTGGACCTAAATTCAGCTGCGCGAACTCCGCTCAGTCGGTGCGTTATTGATTAGTACATTATTGAGACTTATAATCAAATATAATATTCATATTCACTCACTAGCTTCTGCCCGCGACTTCGTCCGCGTGAAATTTAACCCTCCCCCCATTCACCCTCTTAGGAGTGGAATTTCGAAAAACCCTTTATTAGTGGATACCTACATACACTTCACAGTCTCCACTGCGGGTGACGTAACCTACGACTAACCTATTATTTGCGGTTGGTACAGTAATCGGGTCTAGGGATCGAACCGCAAAATTAAGTTTGCTTTTTTTTGTATAATTATACTTTTCCGAGATAAAAAGTACCCAGTGTGGTGCCCAGGATATTAAAGAATAATTATACCAAGTTTCATCGTAATCGAACTGCGTGTAGTTTTTGCGTGATGCCTGAACAAAGAGACAGACAGACAGACAGACAGATAATTATTTTTTTTATCACGTATTTGGGTTCGGTGTCGGTCTAGTAACACCCCCTGCCATTTATTTTTATTGATATTTTCAATGTACAGAATTTTTACTTCTACAGATTTATTATAAGTATATAGAAGATGATCTGTAAGTTATGAACACTAATGAATCGTGTTTAGTTTCAAGCAACGCAAAGTTTCACATTAATATTCAAGCTTCATTGTGTGGCTTAGAAAAGAAGTACTCGTAACAAATCCTATTACTAATTTGAAAGTTTGTAATTTTGGATGTTTGTAGGTATGTTTGGTACTCAATCATGCAAAAACCGCTGAACGGATTTGTATGAAATTTGGCACACAGGTAGTTTATAACCTGCACCTTAATTGAGTAACACACTTTAATGACAATCTCGATAATTTTGAAGGATATTGCTAATCCGTTGCTTCATCTGTTCGAAAAATTCGTCTGCTCAACGTAAATAACGCAATGAATGTTGTAGAACTGTCAAAATGAAAACCATTGCTATTGTTAGTCTGTTACGTAATTACCTCGCTGTGCACATAGGATACTTTTTATATTTTATTCTATGTGTTGAGGCTGGAAATTATCCCATGGAAAATTTCCCATGGTATAATTTCCAACCTCCACGCGGATGAAGCCGCGGGCAGTAGGTAGTACCTATTAGTTTAAATCTAGTTACTTTTGTCATAGATATGTCGCTTATAACCCATTACGTTTCCATCTAAATTTCTGCATAATTCCAATTATTCCATGGCGTACTCTTGATCAGTTTTAAAACCCCTCAGGGATGTTGTTCCTGCTTAATGGAAAGACAATTAGTTTTCAAAACTGTATTACTCTGCTCACGGCGTTTCCTAACGTAAGTAAAGTATCTGTTCCTAAATATTGGGAAACGAAGCGTATTTTTTAGTACTCGTACTTTAAGTTTTACCTACTTGTCGTTGTTTTTTTTTTGGAACGATGTTCCTTGTCGCGGGTTAGACAAAAAAGTTGTTGCATTTTGACTGTCGCGACACTTTTGCTAAAGTAGGTATGTGTTTATTTTGTTTTTTGTTCATTTAGTTACTCTGAAACGTTGTTGTTTTATTTAATTGAGGGCTAATTTCACTAAAGACGTAATGGTTTATCCGTGGAATAAAATTGACGTCAGACAGATCTAGTTTGGAAAAACTGTTAAAAATTCAAAAATTATTCTTAGGGTAAGACTTATTCTAGGTAGGTATAAAAGTTTGATTTAAAAGAGCGTCCATGAAGTTTCTTGCCCGTTCTTCTACATAGAGATCTACGTTTTGGAATGGGCAACTAGCTTCAAGTTTCTGACTAACTGACCGACTATTTAATTTTGACAATTCAAAAGTGCCTGTACATGGTTTAATTGAAATAAATGCGTTGAGTTTGAAGAGTTTCGTGGAATTCACCCAGAAGCCTGCTATTTGATACTAGCTGTGCCTCGCGGTTTCACACGCATAAGTCTCGATCCCGTGGGAATATAGTGATGAAAAGTAATAAAATCGATCTTTGTCGTAATTTAGGTCATGTGCCAAAATTCATTCGCATTTCAGCGTGAAAGTGTAACAAACGAACATACTACAAAACATTTTTTACTACAAAATCTACCACAAAACATTTTTTTTCTCTATAAACCCTAACAGCGAAAGAAATTTCGTTCCAACCTTGTGTCCCGTGACACCTTTGGACTTTTTTATTTCTCATTTTATTGTACGTAATTGTTTTGCTTAAACTATTATGGAAGAGCCTGGTGTTCACGAGTCACGACACTAGGAATCCTAGAAGGGCTTTTTGCGGGGGGGGGGGGCCTGGCCCCAATCCTTTTTTTTTTCGTTTTGAAATCTTTATGGATACCCTCCGTCTGGGAAGAACGGAGGGTTATGTCGGACTCCTACCGACTAAAACCCCACTGTTCCTTCTACTACCATAAGTCGGGGCAGACGCGGTCGCAGCCCAAGATGTTTGGGGGGGGGGGGGGTCACCATGGGTGCCGAGGAATATTTTAAGGGAGGTAAATCTCCTCGTTGGGCTAGTAATCGCATGCGTTACTGCTGAGCATGAGGTCCTAGCTCGGGTAAAGTGTTATTGGGTTTTTCCATTAGAAATGCCTGGTTAGGGACTAAAGGCGTGATGGTTTCTTAAGGTTCATGTTTATCTCCAGCTCCATATTACTTATGCTATTCAGGGACGCAGCTTTTAGGGAGCGCGCGGTTTTTTTCAAATTGGTTGTATTTATTAGAACAGCAGACCATGTAGGGTGGGGAGAGCGAGCGAAGCGAGCTCGAAAATTTTTTGAACCTGCCTCGGTTTGGTTAGGTTTTGTTTTATATTTTCAAGCTGAAATAGGAGTTACATTGTCGATTTATGTAGGCAAACCCAAGCAATAAACAAAATGCAGACTAAAAGAGCGAGCGAAGCGAGCTCGAAAATTTTGCACACTCGGACAGGTTCGATTTTTTTTCGATCATTCCAAAAGGACAAAGGACTAGGAATTACTTGATTTGTCGACTTAGGAAGAAAAGCTCAAGAATCAACAGAATGTAGAAATAGCGAAGAAGAGCGAGCCAGGCGAGCCTGAAAATTTTGGCACCCCAACTGAGAACCTTGCCTTGCCTAGCCTTGAATAGTCTCCGTTTTCTTTTAACCATCATACAGAAATAGAACTTATCCTGAACTGATCCTAGCGGACCCCATCCCCAAGTGCGAGCGATCCCACGACCGATCCTTTTCTTTTAGCCCCCCCTATATACGCCTATGACAGCGAGTGAGTGTATTAATTTTTGTGGTGCAATTTTTGAACAACAAACTTAATCGTTATAATTTATTTTTCAGTCTTACCAAAAGTTATTGAGCTACCCTATAGTACAGGCTATCATTTTAATATTTTACGTAAAATAACAACATTTTATCATAATTTCAGGTAAACGAGTTATAATATTACCTGATAACGCCTGGTAAAATATACGAACCGGGTAAACGCTATCTATTTTCGATAAACTTCCTCCGCAGAGATGTTTTGACGTCATAATATTGATTTTGTACTAAAATAGTAGCTATAACAACGAGTAAACGATACCACGATGTCGCTCTTCGCCATTATTTTACTGCGGCGTGACGTCAATATTCTATGTAGGTACTTCAAAACGCGTGGGTTTGGGAGGAATTGGGCTAAAGTTCTGAAAGCAACCAAGAGTAAATTGATTTTGATATTTGTGTTGAAAACCTTTCAAGCAGTACAGCGTCCCTGCTCTATCACAGGTTCCAGAGTTGGACTTTCGTTGTCTCAGTTTTATGAACTAGATAGTCAATATTTATTTAATACTAGCTGACCTGACAGAAGTTGTCTTGTCTAAAAGTTTGTACAAAAATCCCATAGTACTAACAAAATACATTCAGTTTTTCTCGAACTTTCCGATTATACCGGAATTTTTTTAAATTTTTCTGTCAATAAAAACCTTATAGGGACATTTTTTTTTAAATTAACTGTTTTGGTCGTCTTTCTCAAGTGATGAGCTAACGAACGAACAGCATTTAATTTTTATTTATATAGATTTTAAAGATTGAGCCCATGCGTTCTACATAGGTGTTTTTTGGGTTTTTCTATCTGGAATTTCTTGGTTGTAGCCGGAAGTCTAGATTATGCCCGGTTGATTGCAAATAACCCGATACCCTACATGGGACTTAAACATAACTGTCGATGGCGAATGTGGGTGTACTAAAGGTACACCTCTTCCTAACCCTTAGCGGATTATAAGCTTGATGTTACGTTATGTAGTATTAAACTTATCTTAAACACACTCCCATGATAAAGAAAAAGTCTTAGTTAAGGCGAGATCAAAAAAATTTGGAAAATCAAAAGTGTACTACTCATAATGCTCATTTGATCATATAAGAAACCCTATACTTAGACATTATATTGGTTAGTTTTTTATTAATTATAATGAAACTACTTTGAATAAAAGAGCCATTTTCAATAGGGTTCCTCCCATAGGCGAAACGAATCTATTAAAAAACATTGACTCAATTAAGCTACAGTGCTTTTAGGTGTCACACTTGATTGACGAGAAAATTTACAATGGTATTATATATAAATTAAGTAGGTTCTGTGTACTAGCAGGAGCAACAGTTGCAGAAAGGAGACAATAAAAAATTTCGATGGTAAAATACTCTCTAATGCGTCCTGCTGTATTATGAGTCCTGCAAAACAATCATAAAACTGGATTTTATAATTGTTACAGAGCCGCCGAGCTACTTTTCTAAGAAAATATATTCTCAGTAAACCAAACTCATTTATGTAACGAAGCAATATGAAAATTAAACCATCTTGAAATTGTATTTACAAAAAATATTTATGCAAACCAAAACTAGGTCGCACTTGGACCCCTGAAAGTGTCTGTGAATTTAAAATTAAAATTGTGAACCCAGCACGAGTCTGTGCTGCATGTTCTGGGGCTGAAGAACAGTGGATTTTATTATTTTTCTTTTGTGTATCTTCTAAACTACTGTCAGTAGGTAAATATTTTTACTTACAGGTTTGTTATACCCAGTAACTGAGTTGTGGAGGTCAGATAGGCAGTCGCCTCATGTAGAATACTGGTATTCAGCTACATCCGTTTAGACTGGAAGCCAACCCAAACATAGTTGGAAAAGGCTAAGCAGATATTTTTTTTACGATCACCTTATTTGAATAGCATAATGTTTATCATCATTGAGTGCAATAACAAACTATTTTCTTTTTATTACGATTTCGTGATCCCGGTTAGACTTTATTGAAAAATTCGACCATTTTTAACCGAGTTCTAAAAAAGGAGGAGGTTCTCAATTCGGATGTTTGTATTTTTGTTATTTCTTTTTTATTTTTGTTCGCGCTTAACTCCGTCGCTTGCCAACCGATTTGAAAAATTTTTGTTGGAAAGGGTATACTTCCCAAATGGTCCCATGAAATTTTTTTCGAAATCTGACAAGCGGTTTTTGAAAAATCAACAAAAATCTAAAAATTCAAAAGCAATATTTTGTAAAAGGTGATGAGCAGTTGACATTAGGCTATTGTAACTTAGATAAATTACAAACTCTCCCACTAAAAAGTAAAAAATAAAAACTTTTTTACAAAAAACACAACCGACTTCCAAAAAAAAAACACTACAAAGTGCTAAATAACTTTAATTTCGGAAGTCGGTGTCAATAAACGAAAATGCAGAACCAACGACACCGACTTCCGAAATTAAATAATAATAATAATATAATAATAATAAAAAAAGTTGTAAAAAAGTTTTTAAATGATAAATTGGTTATGTTTTTTTAAGTAAGTATCATACGATTAAAACGTTACAATAAGGTGGGCCCAGACAAAAAACTATCTCCATTCAAGGTTGTATTGATCATAGCATTTGAAACGGAATGTCATGTAAAGGGAATAAAAACAATATCAACACTTTTTTACTTTAAATTAAATTCCCTGTTCAAAAATCAAATCCCTGACGCGTAATATCGTAAAAAAATATGAAAATAATTACTATAATAATAATATTTTGATCTTGATGCATGAGACTTTTTGGTACGACTTTTGGTCATGATTCTTTCAACTGTCTAGCTTAGTTTAGTTCATGAAATACAGCCTGCATGACAGACGGACAGACGGACAGTGGAGTCTTAGTAATAGGGTCCCGTTTTTACCCTTTTTTTTTTTTAACAATGGGAAATCATCCAATGACTCCTCCCGCTCTGGGTGGAGCGGAAGGGAGTGTCAGTCTCTTACTGACTAAAACCCATCCGTGTTCCTTCCTTAGCCCTTTATGTTCCGGGGTAGCGGTAACCCTTTCGGACAATCCCGCTGCCCCGGCAGGTCCCGTTTTTACCCTTTGGGTACGAAACCCTAAAAATCGTCTGCTCTACAACGTAAATAACCCAATGAACATGGCTGTATTGTAAAAATGAAAGGCATTGCGATCAATTTTCATTTTATGTGTATAACTTAATTGAACACCTCAAGACAATTAAACTCAAACTTGCCCCATATTATATTGCTTGTATTTAAATCAAATAATAAAAGCCTAACCTAGCGATGACCTGGTGAAAGCCGCAGGAATCTGCTGGATGCGAAGGCACAAAACTGGTCGAAGTAGTGCCCTAAGCTGGACTGCGACCGGTTTTGTGGTTTTGAGGCCTACGTCCAGCAGTGGACGTCTTTCAGCTGAAATGATGAGAATAAAAGCCTCTAACGTCCAAGAAAATACAAAATTATTATTTATCTTTCTTTAATTTATCTATCAGAATTAGGATTATCCTCGTTCAACGTCTATCCAATATTTACTTAATACTATAGCCAAGTAAACGTGAATATACGTAATTAAATTTGTGTCCGACCGTGAGCCCATTCTGGCGAAAAAAATGATTAATTATAAATGCTCATGTTATACCTAAAGGGTCTATAAATGTGTAGAAATGTGGGGGTATTATGGAAATTTAGAGTGGTTTATAATGAATTGGAGGCAAATCGCAGCTATTGGTTTAATTTTTCAAGAGAACAATTCTAACTTTAATAAAATTGATGTAAACGCGAACGTTTGTTTGTTTCTTTGTTACCCTTCACGTTAAAACGGGTGAAGGAATTTTAATTAATAATTTTTATCCCCGTAGTAGGTACGTTTCCGTGGGATAATATCCGACCTCCACCACAGCTGGTACATATACAGGATGTTTGGAAGCTGAGCAGCGTCAGAACCTAAGTGGCCGTTCTTTCAAGTTTTGACTAATTTGTTTTTTTTTTTTGTACCGATTCCCAGACCATTTATACCGACATAAAATGCATCAGACCAGGTCTTTAATGTTTGCGTAATAAATGTATAGAAAACGTGTTCCTAAAGGATACACAGCATATTTACTAAGTAGAAAGATGTGTATACTTTTGGATATACAATGTTCCAGACACTGTGTGACAAAAAGATACACATTAAGAGCGTTTACGCCGTACGGCTTTTCATACAAACTTACAAGCCGTTGTTTTTCGAAATGAATGAACCGATTTTAATGAAACTTCATACGCATAAGCAGGATACAAAGATCTAAAAAGTTATCAGAAAACATTTTCGAAATGTCTTATTTAAAAAAAGATAACTGGAAATCTCTGTTTCTATGGAAACTTTAAAATCGGTCTAATTTGGCTGTAACACAATTTTTCGAAAATGTTTTCTGATAACTTTTTAGAACTTTGTATCCTGCTTATGCGTATACAGTTTCATTAAAATCCGTTCATTAATTTCGAAAAACAAGGGCTTGAAAGTTTGTATGAAATGCCGTACGGCGTAAACCCTCTTAAGGGAGTGATAGTTAAGGGAGTGATAGTTGATACCATTTACAGCATTTTGAGCCATACATGTCTTAGACGAAGTATGTTTTTTTTATTTTTAACCACAAACATTTAGTCAACAAAAACAACACCAATTTTAACTGGAAAAAAAAAACATACTTCGTCTAAGACATAGATACAGAGGCGCCCGTGGCTAAATAATAACAGCCACAGAGGTCGATCGATCAGGTTAAGCTACGCTTGCCGATGTTGGTTTGTGGATGGGTGACCATCTTTACATACCGTGACCCCTCCGTGTATCGGAAAGCACGTTAAGCCGTTGGTCCCGGCTGTCATTCGTGGATCTTTGACAGTCGTTACGGGTAGAGTCCGAAGCCCGAAAGTCTGACAACCAGTCTTACCAAGGGGTATCGTATAGGGCACGCCGCGATAGCGGCGGTAAGGCCCCTCTTTGAGGAGTGGCTAGAGAGGCGTCACGGCGCCTTCACCTACCGCCTGACGCAGGTCCTCACCGGACACGGATGTTTCGGGAGGTTCCTGCACATAATCAGGCGGGAGGAAACGCCCGGGTGTCACCACTGCGAGGATCGCCCAGAGGACACGGTGGAGCACACGGTGGAGGTCTGTCCCGCTTGGGCAGAGCACCGCCGTGTCCTCGTAGAGGCGATCGGCAGCGGCGGCGACCTCTCGCGCCCGGCCCTGGTCCAAGCCATGGTCCGGGGCGAGAGGGAGTGGGAGGCAGTCACCTCCTTCTGCGAAGCAGTCATGCTAGCGAAGGAGGTGGCGGGATGGGCGAGGGAGAGAGCGGAGAGAGCCGCCCGTCCCAGCCGCCGCGGTAGACGCCCCGGGCGTCGGGAGCCGCGTGACGACTCCCGGCCACCGTAGGCGCGGGCCTGCGGACGGCGAGTAATGGGTAGCTCGCCGTCCGATCAGGACCAGGCCCGTGTCGGACGGCGCGTATGTGTTCCACGCGCGCCTCAAAGAGATGTCAGCAGATAAGGAGGGGCCCGTCAGGGCCGAAGCCTGCCGGGGCAGCGGGATTGTCCGAAAGGGTTACCGCTGCCCCGGAACATAAAGGGCTAAGGAAGGAACACGGATGGGTTTTAGTCAGTAAGAGTCTGACACTCCCTTCCGCTCCACCCAGAGCGGGAGGGGTCATTTGATGATTTCCCATCGTTAAAAAAAAAAAAAAGGGTATCGTATTACCCAGTAACTGGGTTGTCGAGGTCAGATAGGCAGTCGCTCCATGTAAAATACTGGTAGTCAGCAGCATCCGGTTAGACTGGAAGCCGACCCCAACATAGTTGGGAAAAGGCTAGGCAGATGATGACTTCGTCTAAGACATGTATGGCTTAAAATGCTCTAAATGGTGTCAACTATCACATCCAGCTTCCAAACATTCATTTTGACAGAAAGCTAGGTATCAGACGTAAGCCGTGAAATTGAGAAGGTTTAGTTTCATTTGTGTCCTTATTATTATTTACGGTATTACTGAAATTGGGTTTAGGATTTATCGATTCGTTTCGATGCGATGAGGTCAGTGAAATCATTGTTGTTTGAGATTTGTGTAGAAATTATGCAACGTTTTGTAAATTTTGTGTCTCCGAGGGTTCTGGCTTACAAGATTCGTGTAAAAATATTTAAAATTATGCATTCACTCAGGAAAGCCACAGTTTACCGAACACGGTTTCAAAGCTGAAGTGAAGCAACGTTAACTTGAGATCCGGCGGGATATTCTGTAAGATATCTAGTAAGAATTTTACTTGATCGGAAGGTTCTATGTAGATGTACGGTCTTCACGATAAACATTTTGTATTTGTCTAAAAAAAAAGTTTAAGTTTAAAAAAATGGTGCTATTTTTGCCTATAGATAACCTCGCAACACAACTGTGCCTGAATTTAACTCTTGTATAAAAAAAATTCAAAAAAATTCATGAGTTGGTAATCATAGGCAAGACCTATGATTACCAACTCATGAATTTTATTCAGGAGTTGATGAGTAGGTACAGGAATCTGGATTTTCTCAGTAAAATTATAATAAATAATTGAAATAGTAAATATTGGATATAACTAATTAAAATAGTAATTCTTTCCGATTTTGCCTTTATTAACTAATAACATTTTGTGTTTTTTTCTCTTGTGAATATTGTAAAATTCTTTTAGAGAAATAAATTGTAAGAGTTCTCACTGATGACTTAAAATTCAATTGATTGACAAACAGTCAACTACACTGATTGACAATTTCAATATTCCCATTTAATTTAACTAGCGTGTTTGATTCAGTTCCCTGAATTAATTATTATGATATAATTAGTTAGGATCGAGTCCATGGTTTGTGAACAAACCAATATCATGCAGTTCACTGCACTGATATGTAATATTATAGTTTGAGTAACTTGATTAACTAAGCTATGCAGCAGACGGGTAATTAATTAGCCAATTATCGCGTGATTAGCCTATTTGAAACTGTAACAGACTGTTTAGTAGGCACTATACATATGCTGGCATTATTAAAACTGAAAAAAAAACATTTATTTTCGATTTTAAAAATATAATCCGTTTCATCGCGGTAGCCTTATTTGACTTCAGGAAAACTTCACTAAAAACTTTTCATTATCCATTTTTTTTTCGTGGGGATACCTCATGTATAAGGTGGTATACATGACATAATATACCGGCTAAAACCCCTTACGGTTCTTTCTATACTTGTACATTCACCGCACTCCCGACTTTATCAGCCCATGCCCCTCCACCAAGTACGGCCGATCCCACGACCGCATGTCCTCCCATACCGGCGCGCATGGAACTGCGTGCCACTCTTTGGACCTGACTGTTTGAGCGACGACATAACCCCAATTTCGCTGCCCGCGACTTATAGGTACAGAGGTACATACTGTGTGGTAATCGAGTTGGTACCTCCTAAAAATAAAAACTTTTTTAACACTGTGTGACCTAAACCCGCACTTAAGTCACTCTTTTCTGTGACTTAAGTAGTCCATTTTTACACAGAAAAGCGAGACTTAAGTGCAGGCTATAAAATAGCATACGAAACGTGTAACTTAAATAGTCTATTAATGTCCGACGTTTAGCACATAGACTACTTAAGCCACACGTATCGTAAAATCGTAATGTACTATTTCACCACATTCCTGTCCTGATTAATCATGACAACCAAAAATAAAAATTCACCAGCATAAATTCTTTAGGTACGGTATTCCATAGCTAGTTGAAAGCGCAAAGGAATTAATCAGGCAAGCCGTTTCAGCCACATTGCCACGCAAAAACATGCTTTGATAAGCCGGAAGCAAAGAAAAAAGCTTAATTAGATTTCGCATCAAAGCATTACCATGAAACCTTATTTTTCGCTGAAAAAGTCTGCTCACTTTCTTGCTTTTACTTCGAGGAACGAGAAAGATTTATCAGTAGTGATAATTATAGGTTACTTAACATACGTATAGTCTCTCTAATAAAAGGTTGCCCAGTGGAACGGCCCCGAATTACGAGTCGTAGATCGTGGGTTCGAACTTAGACAGGCCCTTTACTTTGTGTAAATAATTTCATCACCATTGCTCTCGAAACGGTGGAGGAAAAAATTATGAGGAAACCGGCATGTCCTGGAACCAAAAATTCGAAGACATGTCACATCTACCAACCCGTAGTGGGCTCCCGTGGTATATAAGAATACTACAGTTCACACCATGTGGGGCGAGGCATGTGTCCCAGCAGTGGGAACATTGTAGGCTGGCTAATTGTGCTAATAAAATATATCATAGTAGTAAACATACCTACATCAGTAAGCTAGGTTAGGTTAGGACAATATCGGGGGATGCGGAAGGATCGTACGTTCGCGTTCCCGCGACCCCCGACGTAGGTGAGACGGAATACCGGGGTGGTTGTTAGTCAGTAAGAGTCTGACAAGGATTTAACACCCCGGAAAAAAAAAATTGGACAAAACACGTTACTTCTGTATTTGTAGCAGGTATAGACAGTTTTGACTTTTATTCTACCTAGTTAATCTAATCTTAACTAGTTAAGGCCGGCTAATGAGACACAATTAATTTTCTATTATTGTGGCATCAATGGTACGCGCCGGGCTGGTGCGATAAACTAAGTATCAGTAAGTTTTAAGTGGAACTTAATGAATAGCAATCTAGGTACTGGGCATGTCTAAGTCCTAAGCTAGGTCAGGGTTGTCAGACTATCAGGTTCTGTAAATGTCATAAAATATCTAACAACTGTCATGACTTTTTGATCGATGACCAGAAGAGTCAGTGGAATAATTATTCGTCTACAAACACAGACAATTAATTCATTTGGGAGTTATTGTTCGAGCCAGCCGTTAGAGGTTGAAACTAGAGAGAGCGAGGTTATGACCAACGGGCTTGCCCTTTTTAAAAGCTAAAGAATCTTGGACACTTTTGGACGATGTATTTATGATGTCTGTGATACCTTCCCCTTTTTTTTTACAAATGGTCATAATTATTATACCTATATTATTTTAAAACTGTTTTAAGCTTATAAAGTATAAGTACCATTGATTCAAAGTCTATGGAAATAAAATTATCATTCGTATCCAGTAAAGACCGAACTTACCGAAAACCGTTGAAAACTTATTAACACCAACCCTAATAGAAATATGAAGAGTCGAAAGACCTCGAAGAATTTATTACAAGATGAATGAATGACGGAACAGGATTCCTTGCCGACGTTAATGGGGAGACAATGACAAATGTTCCGTGTTCGCCATTTAATTTCCTCCCAGCGGGAAACTTCACTTTGTTACGTGAAATTTTATAAGTTAACTATAATTATTTGTTAATTAAAGCTTGTCTTTTGGGATTAGGTCTTTTTTGAGTCAGGCTTCCTTTTTAGGGTTCCGTACCCAAAGGGTAAAAATGGGACCCTATTACTAAGTAAGAATCCACTGTCCGTCTGTCCGTCTGTTTCTCATGAACCGTGATAGCAAGACAGTTGAAATTTTCACAGAATGTGTATTTCTGTGGCCGTTATAACAGCAATACTAAAAACAGAGTAAAATAAATATTTAAGGGAGGCTCACATACAACAAACGTGATTTTTTGCCGTTATTTTATATGTAGTGTTAAATATTGTATGGTGGTACGGATCCCTTCGTGTGCGAGTCCAACTCGCACTTGGCCGGTTTTTTTTAAATATTTTGTCGATTAATCACAACAGATTTAAACATTAGAGATTTATTGAATATCACATTCTTGATAAAATGATTTGGTAAGAGTACTTATTCAAAATCAAACTGGTTGCTAATTTACTTTTTTGATAAAGATTTACATTCTGTAATTACTTTAACTCACATACTGACTTATTACTTGTTAATTTTTTATATAATTTTTTTTAATGTAAATCTACTCTTACAATGTTTTTACCATGTAAGTATCTAACACATAATTAATTTATCACACCATGCCATGTCATTTTTAATTATTTTACCTATTATGGTACAGTAATTTTATTCTAGGTGCATCGTCTTCACTTAATATAATTAATGTATAAAAATTATTGTAAAACATTTTAAAAGAGTTTCTTGCCCATTCTTCTCCATACGAAAACTACCTTTTGGAATGGGGACTTGAATGAATTAAATTTTATTGTAAATTTTTACTTTCAAAAGTGCCTTCTATGTGTACTATTTGAAATAAATGCTTTGACCTTATTGGTTTAGATTTGAACTATTTTTTGTGTGTTTATTGTCTAATATGTACAAACTTCTAATACCTACTTACCAAATCAACTATAAATTATTAAAATAAAAATATAATATCCTAACTAATCTAACTAAAACCACTTATTCGGCAGCTAAATTCCAAATTTAACGTTTGGTACCTCGATGATGGAACCTTGGGAGGCGATGCAGAAACTGTATTAAATGACCTTCAATTTTTAAAAAATGAACTTCTTTCCATTGGCCTTGATCTCAATCTTTCGAAATGTGAACTATACTTAGCGGACGGTACTGACAGACACCTGACACTACCCAAATTTAACGCAATAGCTCCTGAAATCAAAATTATTGAAAAAAGCTCTCTTTGCCTCCTTTTTTTTTTTTTTTTTTTTTTAAGGATGGGAAATCATCAAATGACCCCTCCCGCTCTGGGTGGAGCGGAAGGGAGTGTCAGACTCTTACTGACTAAAACCCATCCGTGTTCCTTCCTTAGCCCTTTATATTCCGGGGCAGCGGTAACCCTTTCGGACAATCCCGCTGCCCCGGCAGGCTTCGGCCCTGACGGGCCCCTCCGTTCAATGCTGACATCTCTTTGAGGCGCGCGTGGAACACATACGCGCCGTCCGGCACGGGCCTGGTCCTGATCGGACGGCGAGCTACCCATTACTCGCCGTCCGCAGGCCCGCGCCTACGGTGGCCGGGAGTCGTCACGCGGCTCCCGACGCCCGGAGCGTCTACCGCGGCGGCTGGGACGGGCGGCTCTCTCAGCTCTCTCCCTCGCCCATCCCGCCACCTCCTTCGCTAGCATGACAGCTTCGCAGAAGGAGGTGACTGCCTCCCACTCCCTCTCGCCCCGGACCATGGCTTGGACCAGGGCCGGGCGCGAGAGGTCGCCGCCGCTGCTGATCGCCTCTACGAGGACACGGCGGTGCTCTGCCCAAGCGGGACAGACCTCCACCGTGTGCTCCACCGTGTCCTCTGGGCGATCCTCGCAGTGGTGACACCCGGGCGTTTCCTCCCGCCTGATGATGTGCAGGAACCTCCCGAAACATCCGTGTCCGGTGAGGACCTGCGTCAGGCGGTAGGTGAGGGCGCCGTGACGCCTCTCTAGCCACTCCTCAAAGAGGGGCCTTACCGCCGCTATCGCGGCGTGCCCTGCGCTGGGTTGCGACCTCTTTGCCTCCTTGGGTCTCCAATCTTTGACAATTCCTTTCCCTTTTTTATTGAGGAAAAAATCCAAAATTTCAATGAAGTTTCGGAAAGATTGTTCCAAATTAATATGCATTCGGCCATAACCTTAATCCGGTACTGTTGTTTCGGCCCTAAATTAACGTATTTCCTTCGTGCTTCCCATTTATGGAAACACGCTCATCTTTTAGACAAAATGGACCAAATTATCAGGCAAACATTAACTTCTATTTTAAATGTGGCCATGGACGACCGAGCTTGGGCACAAGCTACTCTTCCCATTCGTATGGGAGGCCTCGGCGTCCGCAAAATTTCTAGTATAAGTTTACCGGCGTTCATATCCTCGGTCCACGGCACTGATAAATTAATCAGGAAAATCCTAGCTTCCACACTGATTAATTCTGATGTGCCGTGTTTCACCGAGGCTATAGATGCCTGGAGACTCGCTTGCCCGAATACAGATCCACCCGACAATCCATCTTCACAGAGACGGTGGGATGAGCCGCTCTGCAGAGTAGTACAGAACAATTTACTTGACTCGTCTGTTACTACTGCAGAACGTGCGCGCCTGCTGGCTGTGGGAAGGTGGGAGTCGGGTCTTTGGCTTCATGCACTACCTTCGTCGAACATAGGCACTTTGTTCGACGATACTACTTTTCGCCTCGCTGCTTCCCTGCGACTAGGCACTCCTTGTTGTTCTCCTCATCGCTGTCACTGTGGCGAAGATGTCAACAGCCTCGGACACCACGGCCTGTCATGCAGCCGAAGTGCGGGTCGCTTAGCGCGACACGCGAACATTAATGACATCATCCGACGAGCTCTTGTTACCGTCGGCGTTCCAGCTGTATTGGAACCCAATGGCTTGGCACGCGACGATGGCAAGAGACCGGACGGTATGTCTTTATTTCCATGGAAGGTGGGTAGGCCTTTAGTGTGGGACGCAACGTGCGTCGATACTCTTGCGCCATCCCATCTTCCTGGCTCGGCATGCTGTGCTGGTGCTGCTGCTGCGGCTGCGGAAAATCTCAAGCGGCGAAAATATAATAACCTTATCGGACATTATATTTTCGAGCCGTTTGGGGTTGAAACCCTCGGGTCGTGGGGTCCGAGTGCTCATGCCCTATTTAAGGAAATTTCAAAACGGCTGGTTGACACTTCCCGTGACCCAAGGGCTGGCTTTTACCTTGGCCAAAGGTTAAGCATTGCCATACAACGTGGTAATGCTGCCAGTCTCTTGGGTACATTACCAGTCGACAGCGATGCGGACGAATTTTTCGACGCAATATTTTAGTTTTTGTATAGTTTTAGTTAAGTTAGGATTTAAATTTGTTATTTTTATATGCAAACTAAAACTATTATAAAACTAAAATATTGGATCGAAATATTCCTTCGCATCGCTGTCGACTGAATGTACCCAAGAGACTGGCGGCATTGCCACGTTGTATAGCAATGTATTTTTTTTGTGTGATATAATACCTATGTACATAAAATATGTGTGTGTTTATAAAATTAGTAAGTAGCCACCCATTTTAGTAATATTTTAAATCTAGTTTCTTCTGGGTTTTCACACGAGATTTTTATATGGATTTTAAACCCCAACCGCTTTCTAACTCGGAACAGTTTTACTATTGTTACGGAGTTATTTATTTATCCAATAAAAATCTACGAAGAGGACCAGAATAACGGATCACCGGTACTTAGGGCACCTTAGTTGCATCCAGTGCCATAGATTACATCCTAGCAGTCAGCTTAAAGTAACAAATTAATGGGGAAGCGATGGAATTTGCATACCGTTTGTTGGGTAATGCAAATGCTAATTCTAACGATATACGAAGGTATACTAGTACTTACAGCTAAACTGTTTGTCGATATAACACCTACTCAGTCGTTTACTGCCCCGATTATCGTCACAGGGGATTATTTTGTCATATCGATCCAGAAAAAGACTTTTGATAAAACATTATTTTTCCTCATGAAAACGCTGCCCAGTTTCATGTACCTACTTGGCTATCTCATCTACCTAATACAGTTCAATTTAACACGACCACGATACCAATGTTGATATGTTTACAGGGTCAAATTAAATTAGCTAGCGAAACTCGGGGTATCGCTATCTCAATGCGACAAAATAAAATAATTGACGATTTTTTTTGGGTAATAGATAATGTAGTCACTGGACTAAAGCCCGAAAGTTTGACAAACCAGTCTTGGCTGTCAGACTTTCGGGCTGCGATGATTGTCAAAGATCCACGAATGAAAGCCGGGACCAACAGCTTAAAGTGGTTTCCGAAGCACGGAGGGATCTCGGTATGTAAAGATGGCTACCCGTCCACGAACCGACCGCGGCAAGCGTAGATTAACTTGATCGATCGGCCCGTGCGGCTGTTATTACTTAGCCATGAGCCCCCGACTATAGGATATCATTCCTAAATTAAATGGAAAAATATTAGACTTGATTGAAGAAGTTTTTATTTATTTTACACTAGCGACCCGCCCATCTTCGCACGGATGCAATTTTTCTTTGCGAATTTAAGAAAATTTCTTTCATACAAACCTTGTCCTGGCAATACCGCACACAACAAAAAAAAAAGAATTATCCAATTTAGTGTAGTTGTTCGGAAGTTATTCGCGTACAAACATTTCGGCCATTCATTTTTATTTATACCCATAGATAGATAAGTAACTCATATGCAACATATCAACGTTATAGTCGAACGGATAAATTGGACGGATTTTTCATAGTTGTTGTAAAAGTGAGTACTTACGTTCAAAATTCCAAATGAATGAACGTTTTTAAAGACCCACCGAACAATTCATGAGTTTCAACCATAGGGAATCCTAACGAAGGAGTATATTTGCATGACAACCGATATTGACTGAGGCCACCTATCACAACGTCCGACTATTTACCGATCACGGAGCGCCGAATAAAGGTAAATAAATAAACAAAGCTGATTGTGTTCGGCTTTTGTGTTTGTGTTCTTAATGTTTGCAGTTCGTATTTGTGTTGCTCCGCTTTGTCGTCGTGTCTGAGTTTGTTGGAAAGGTCAAGGCGAACATAGATATCGAGCTACCGGTAACTTTTTGACACATAAAATAAATGTGTAGGTTTTTTTAGATTAAGTATAAGTAGGTACGAGTATAATCAGCCGTTAATGTAGCCTTCTCTCTTCGAGAAGGAGTGGGCTATAACCTACCACGCGGGCCCAGTGCGAGTTGGTAAATGTCACATGTCTTTGAATTTTAGGTTCTAGGATATGTTCTAGGTTTCCTCACGATGTATTCCTTCATATTTTTTAGATTATTTTAAAAGTCTGAAATCCTTGCTAGCGGTAAATAAAGTGGCTAAAATAACGTTAAAATTAAGTATGTTTTTCTTCTTATACATTCATACTTTAAGCTGAACTAAGCTTAATTCAAGTTCATTACTCAAGCATGAATAAACAAAGCCTATTTCACAACAGTAGGTAATCTTTTACAAAAAATAAAATCTGCCCATTTTTATTTACACCTACATTTCTTATCTTCATGTATAAAGTAAAATAATCTTGATTTATTAAGTCCCTTGAAATCTCTGAGAAATAATAAATGTTCAAGCTCGCTGCTCAGAGTAATGAGATGTAACTTGGCTTGAATTGTTCATGAGCTCAAGGCTGTTCGCTGCTACGACACGGTGTGACGGGCGGCCGGCAGGCTTTCTCTTGCAAAATATGAAAGTTGTTTCTGTGCTGATTTAATTACTATTAACAGAAGCCCATTTTGTGAAAGATTTTTTGTAAATTTTTGCTTCTGTAAATTTTAATTTAATTTCCTAAAGTGACAAAGAGTCCATTGAAATGACAAAGTTGTTTATACAGGGTGACACATCGACTCGCAATGGATTCAGTACATGATTCTGAACATTGACATTTTATGTCGGATATTACTCGTAAATAAAAAATTTGTCAAAATGAATAGAAAAGCTAAAAAATAAAATCTACTAAAGGGACAGCTGAAAGCTAAAAAAAATATTCCATACATTTTGACAGCGTATTATATTATATATTGCACTATTGTAATAAACAGTAATTTTTTTTTTTTTATAAATGACTTATAAAAAAATTCTCCTCGTTTAGCATCATGTGTTGAATTTATGGTGACAGTACTACTATTACGTTCCACTACGCTTAAAATTTATCCAGCTTTTAAATCAAGTAATGCTCAACTTTTATTTGTTCAAAATGTTGTATTTTTATACCTCATCATCTGCCTAGCCTTTTCCCAACTATGTTGGGGTCGGCTTCCAGTCTAACCGGATGCAGCTGAATACCATTATTTTACATGGAGCGACTGCGTATCTGACCTCCACAACCCAGTTACTGGGTAATACGATACCGCTTGGTAAGACTGGTTGTCAGGCTTTCGGGCTTCTGACTACCCGTAACGACTGTCAAAGATCCACGAATGACAGCCGGGACCAACGGCTTAACGTGCTTTCCGAGGCACGGAGGGTTCTCGATATGTAAAGATGGTCACCCATCCACAGACCAACCGCGGCAAGCATAGCTTAACCTGATCGATCGACCTGTGCGGCTGTTATTATTTAGATACCTATGATACGTATTCGATGTGCCAACACAGCTTGTTTGTGCTTAATCCTACTAAAATTTATTTTCTGCCCGGATTTTTGCTAGCATACTTTCATCTGCAAACAATGTTTTGTCGTCCTCAATGTTATTTAAGTTTTAACAATAGACGAAGTGCAATGGAGTCTACGGAAAATGCATTTGGTTTTTAGAGTGTGGTTTTTATTAGGTACAGACGCCAGCACATCGAGCTACCCGAAACTGTCAAATTTTCCCAATCAAGTTTGAACCTTACGCTTCAGTGATAAAGTTGAAAATCTATTAAACAAATTTGACAGATTGTAGTAGCTTGATATGCTGGCGTCTGTACACCAAAGTTAACAAATCAATCAGCCAGTTTTGCAATACTTACTTTCTTTCCACTAAACAGGAATAACATGCCCTGAGGGGTTTCAAAACTGATCGAGATTAAGCAATGGAATAATTGGAATTATGCTGAATTTTAGACGGAAACACAATAGTTTATATAAGCGACATAGCTACCGAAATCGATATGGAGTAGGCGCTATATCTATACTAATAATTAAAACTGAAGTATCTGTTTTTAATGTCAAAATAACAGTGTTTTACTAAATGCATATGGAAAAAAAATACGGCGCAAATAAATAAAAAACAAAAAAACAATTTAAAAATTTTTTGTCTGTCTTTCTCCGAAACGGCTACATCGTTTTTGATGAAATTTAGTATGAGGATACTTTGAAGCCTGGAGAAGGACTTAGGCTTTTTATCGACATACCACGCAGGTGAAGCCGCCGGTGGAAGCTAGTAATAATAAGAAAATAAGAAGCAATACTGAATTTTCTCTATTTATTTCAAGAGGACGAGCTCACTTTTACGCGCCTATCACATAACTCTTGTTTTATGAAAACAATCGCAGCACATTAAAGTTTAAAACTAATTTAAAATTCGCTTGAGTGATTAAATGCAACCAGAGCCATTTTTCTACCAACCTGGATGATGTAAGGTTCCCTTTTGCAGATAACCTTTACAGTACTTAAGTAGGTACTGCACACTAATTGTGTAACACACTATCGATCTCAATCTGAATCATTTTGAAGGATATCGCTGAACCATTGCTTCATATGTTCGAAAAATTTGTCTGCTCAACAACGTAAATAACGTAATGAATGTTCTTGAACTGTCAAAATTAAAGTCATTGCTGCTGTTAGTGAGTTACAGAATTACCCCGCTGCTCATCCTCTTAACTCAGTTATTTCCCTTCTAAAAACTTTGAAAACACTGTAGAAACATAATCCATCATTTTCAGAAGTAAGAAAGAGTTAGACTTAAGCTCTGAACAAAAACAAAACAAACCGTATTTTCAGAACTACGTCTTCTTAACTTTGATACTTGAAAATCAATCCTGACAGTAAAAAGTAATACGATATATCAGTTTAAAACAATACCACTTCTCAACACCTACGTACGGTACCTATTTGCGTTTTTATCTTTCACATTGTTATTTATATATAGTTGTATTTAGGGTTCCGTAACCAAGGGTAGACGACCGTTGGAGTAGATGTGTTCTTGAGTGGAGACCGCGAATCGGTAAACGTAAGGTGGGACGCCCTCAGGCTAGGTGGAGCGACGATCTTCGCAGGATGGCTGGTAGCAGCTGGATGAGAGTTGCCGAAAATCGAGTTGAATGGCGTGCAATGGGAGAGGCCTATGTCCAGCAGTGGACTGGTATATTCTGCTGATGATGATCATGAACCAAGGGTGTTGAAGGAAGTGCTTACTAACACCGTTGTCCACTCGCAACATTTGTTATAATTACTTACATTTTAATGGTCAAATCATATGAGGACCATCATGTAGGTTAATGTCCGAAGTGGTCTCTCCATGCTCGCAACCGTCAACGAAATGTCAACGAGAAACGAGATTATTCGAACCGAGCGTGACGTCACCGTAACAGCGTGCGGTGGTGATGCAACCGTAGCAAATGTAAGTTCTACATATTTTTTTATATTCTACAAACTGCCCAAATCTCAGCTTTCCGTCTGTTCGTCTGGCTGTACGTTTTGAACCGTAATAAGTAGACACGTGAAATTCACATAGTGTGTAGGTACTATTAACAATAAATAATTATTATTTTTAAAACGTCTTTGGCACATTTCGGCACCTTCGGGCCCCGGACCATTGAAAGGCGTACAAGGGGCCAAAGCCAACTCGCAGAGGCCCCTTAGACAATTTTAAATGATGATTACAACAATGTATATTGTTGAACTGTGAAAATGAAATCCATTACTACTGATAGTATTTTACGCTATTAGGGCTGAATGTTGCCCATAGTTAATTCCCGGGATTTTCCGAGTAACAATTAATCTCCGTATACAGCTACCACATAGGATAAGCAATATACTAGTCGGTACATAAAACAAGAGGACGTGGAGTGCCCCAGTGTTGCCTCGGCGAGGCAATAACGAGTTCATTGAACTGGAATCATTGACGGACGCCTCGCCTCTCCAGTTTGGCCTGATAACTAATTTCTATTACCCGCTTTGCCGTCAAGCTTTATTGCTGAAGTAGGTTCAAACGGATTTTTATTATATTCAAATAATAATGGTGGATGATAGGACGGTTCTAGATTTTAATATTGTAGGCATATAAAGGAACCGGTTATAGTCTTAGCTGAAAAATGCTTTAATTTATAAAATGCAGTATGGCTGCGTTATTTTGAATTTGTTCGATTCTGTTTTTGTTCAGGCTGGCAGGGACCATGTGTTATATTTTAAAATTAATAAAAATATATTATTGCAATAAGAAGTAATTGAATTTTAACAATATGCATATTAATTAGATATTTCTCTTCTTTTCAGGGTAAGCATCGGCACTCAGCAGTCGAATTTGGTGTGATCAAAATGACGTGGTTTCAAACAACTACAATTGTGTAAGTAAATAAACCTACATATTTATGTTCAAGAGTCTCTGCAGCTAGCAACGACTACTTAGCAGTTATTATGAGACTGATAACAGCATCGTATACCATACCTACTTACCGTATCATCATCATCTTCCTATCCTCGCCCCATATTAATTGTGGTCGGCGCAACATGTTTTCTTCTTAAATTCTCCCCTGTCAACCGTCACGCTATCGTTCACTCCCGTCTCTTTCACATCATTGCATTGCTCACACAATCCATCCATCTTTTTTTCGGCCTTCCTCTCTCTCTCCATCCATAAACATGTATATTCATCACTCCTACCTACTTACCGTATACTGGATGGAAAGTTTATGATCTGCCTTCAATTTAGGTTTAAATGTTTCGATGGATGTCAGAAAAATACAGTTTTATCTTTTGCATTTAGGTTGGTTCTATTTTTGGTACAAACAAGCGACTTTTCAAAATTGTTTATTTTTAAAAAGAAAAAAAAAAGTGTACTGTTTATTATTCTTTTATTTGTTTTTACTATATATATTATGCACAAAAACTCAAGTGGAAATGGGCAGGGCATGTCGCGAGGCTTAAAGATCAGAGATGGACCATAAAAGTGACATTTTGGAAGGGCCCTCCAGGTAAAAGGAGAAGAGGAAGACCGTTGACACGTTGGGAAGAAGAGATTGCAAGGACAGCCGGTCCAAACTGGGAACCGATCGCACAGGACAGAGACAAATGGGCATCTTTGGAGGAGGCCTTCACCCAATATGGGGTTCCTACAGATATTGCTATATCAAACTAAATTAAGTTACGTTATTTATTTATGTTATGTTAAAATAGTTAGCTAAAAAGCAAAGCAGTAAACGGAAACGAACTAGATAAGCGTATTATAAATTAGTAATAAGTAAACCAAACAAAAATAAAACTAGTTAGGTGAAGGAAAATAATTAAATTAGTTAAGTAACTCAAAAACAAATGTAAATTAGTAGGAAATAAAAGGCTTTTTTATTTTATTTTTATTTTATTTATTTGTTTTTACTTTATTTTGAAGGAAATCGAATGTTTCCTTAGAGTAAAAAGTAGCATCAATATTTAGAGCACTTCCCCTCCAGACTAACTTTCCAAACTGTATATTATGATCATAATGCAAGCGTTGTTTTAGCGTATACATCGTCTTTATCTCTTCTTTAAACTTTAAAAAATAAATTCACCTTATTTTACAGTAAAACCCAGTAGCCGAAGTTTAAAACATTCTCCGTCACGTTAGGAAGACTATAACCTTGCTAGGGGTGTGCCAAGATGCTTAGTTTTATGTAAAATCGATGGCTGCTCATAAAATCGTGGCCCGCAAACAAAAGCTGTCTAGGTGACAGCTTGCGGGTAGGGATGAACTCGTGAGAGTAGTGTTGGGTAGGATTTGATATCTTACACAACACTTTACTCTTAGGCGACATCATTTAGATAAAATAATATATAAAAACAAGCTTTTTTTTTGGTTTCCTTTTAGTTTTTATTTTGATAGCGGTGCAAGCTGAAAAATGTCATCATAAAGAATTGTTAAGTTTAAAGGACAGGCTCTTCATGGTTCTTTGATTAAAAGTGCGAGCCGGACTCGCGCACCGAGGGTACAAATTTGTTGATATGTAACTATAAAGTTACGGTTTTTGGATTTTTTTTTCCTTTACTTTTGCTACATGACAATGCTTCTTGCCAAGTTTCATGATTCCAGGTCAACAAGAAGTACCCTATAAATTTTGATTCCCTTGAGCGTCTCGAAATATATGTTTTTGCGGCATAAGCGGCCGTATCTTTTTTTTTTAAGTTAACTTAGAAGTTTGATTTTTTCACAGCTTCAAAGGACTGTAGACCTGAGTATATAGTTTTAATTTCAACTCGATACCTCCACGCGTTTCCGAGATAAAAGATCTTGACAGACAAATAGACAGTCAGACGGACAAAAAAGTGATCCTGTAAGTGTTCCGTTTTTTCGTTTTGGGTACGGAACCCAAAAAATTACCAGTTAACTCCAGAACAACATGCGTGTAATCCCCGAAGGATTAGACAGAGGTAAATTTAATAGTACTCCCACTTTTCGCCAGTTTAAGTCCCATATAATATGGGGAAGTTTTTACAAAAGTAAAAATAACAAGAAAACTCGTTCTCCCAGCCCTATAGGTACTTGAGTGTATGTGGACGCCAATGTCCCCATTTACAGAGAAGTGAGGATTCCTTGTTGTCGATAACGACGTCGAGCGAAATTGAAAAATAAAAAAGCATCTTCCCTACAACATCCATTACTTTACGCCGCGGCCAGGACAAATCTTTTATTTTTATTTGCTTGTTTTATAGAAATGACTTGTCAGTTTCAAAGTCGACTTAAAAGGGAAGGTATTGTTGCGTGTTAATTGCATCTCATGGAAAATCAAGCATCGTTTTTGATCTTGGATTTGTGAATAAGGTTAAGGCGCTAAGCAGACGATGGGCAATTTGTCCGCGGACAATGGAAATATATGCAATAACGCACACGAAGAACAAATAGACTGCTGGGATTTCCATACCTTCTCTCGTCATCTACCAACCCGCACTGGGCTTGCGTGGTGGATTACGTATGTCCATCGTCTGCTTAGCGCCTAAGAGTCCAATAAGGGATCAGTTATCATTATTTTTAACTCACTTAAAAAGAAGGCTCCACGAGAGCTAATCAGAACATCATACGCAGGCTTTCCATTTTTGATCGCACAACATAAAGCCACGTTGCCTTATTTTCCGGGCCGTTTTTGAGACGCTTACCCTGAATCGAGTGCGATTTACACCTGTAAAAAATGAAGTCACAAACATTGTAGGCTGGCCACGTTTGCCGTATGCCCAATGAGCTGTGGACAATGTGCTGACAGCTAGAAGGCGTCGCGGCAGATTCCGTAGAAGATGGCGGGACGAGCTGGCGAAATCATACGACCAGTGGTCAACTTACGCTTACACTCACTTTAGCCCTGGATCGAAAGAGCTGAAAGTCACGGGGAGAAGCCTTTCCCCAGCAGTGGGATGATGCAAGCTAACAGCAACAGTAAATATTAAAATGATAACATTGTAATGAACAACGCTACAAACACACAGCTGTAAAACTTCTCAGTTTCCACCTATAAAGTGATTGTTCTACTCACTCCGGTGAACGCAGACTAATTCCCTTCCAGCCAGCCGGTCGGAACAAATGATTGGGTAATTGGGACAAACCGAGGCAAAACTTACTGTTTACCCTGCTTACCCTTTAATATGCGGGTTAGTGGAGCGCGAGTTACCGTGGTAACTAAATAAAGTCGTTTGTGGAAGAATGAGTTATAATTGGATTTTGGAAAGTGTGGGTGTAGTGGTGTTGCTTAGAAATGAGAAAGAAAGATGAAAAAAATATTGTTTATTTTTGTATATAATTGTACAAAACAATTTCAACGCAGTAAAAGTAAACAATGTTAAAGTAAGTGTTAGCAATGCTCAATAATAGATGAAGGGGAATTGATTTATATAGATGGAATACATTGTTTATTTCTGCAAGAATTCAACGAACTAATAGGTACAAAACAATGTTTTAGTTAGTGTTAGAAATTCAGCATTGGTGGCCTTGTGGTAACCGCCGCGACTTACGTGGTTGGAAGTCGTAGGTTCGAACCCAGACAGGCGCTTTACTTTGTGTAAATTATTTTGACAAAACTGCTCTCAAAACGGTGAAGAAAAACATCGTGAGGAAACCGGCATGTTCTAGAACCAAAAATTCGAAGACATGTGACAACTACCAACCCGCGCTGGGCCTGCGTGGTGTATTACGGCCTACAACACCCTTTCACTGAGAGGAGGCCTGTGTCCCAGCAGTGGCTAACTTTTTGGCTGATTATTCTTAGAAATTCAGTGATAAGTGCAAAGAACCGCGAAAAAATATGTTTTAAAGCTTTTTAACAGAATATTTGATATTACCAGACATGATATTATCAGATTGTTTGTTCAGGATTGCAAGAAAACAGACTGTTTCCCGATCCTGATTCCGGAAAATACAATAAATACCTTAATTATCAGAAAAACCAATAGTTACCAGAACCGATATTGATAATAAAACTATCTGGAATATTATGACATTATTGGAGATTTAATCGGATAACAAAACATTGTTTTATCACAAATACAGAAAAAAAATACTATAATAGTTGAGATTTTTTGTATCGTATAATACCAAGCCTTTCAAGAATTCAATCTTTAAGGTTACACTACTCAATGATTCTTCCATAATAACGTCGTATGAAGTTATCTCCACTGTTTGACAGTGTACATTAAAAAAAATACATCTACTTGTCTCGTCCTTCTAGCCCTGCACGGACACAAAATAAAAAAAAATGGATTGAAAGTTATGAGCGTCGAAACTTCCATATATTTTTTTACGCATATTTTGGCGTAAATAAATAACTCCCGGAGTATGAAAATCACAAAATTGTTACCGTACAGGGATAGATTATTTATTCAAGAATTCAAATACCTTAATTTTGAATAAATACATTCAGTATTTTTTTTCATAATCTATAAAGGGCTCCAAAGGTCTGTTCATAAAATTTTACGCTCGTTTTCGTTATAAATCATCGCTTCAACCACTAAATAAATAAATAAAACTAAATAAATAAACTAATAGCTTGCATATCAGTCTCACCTACCAACGAGTTCGAGCCGTCGCCTAGTGCATCCTTAAGCACGGTTTTCATTCTGAAACGCGCGACCATCTACGCCAGGCATGTGCTACGACGACATTGCTACGCGAGCCGCTACGAAAGGCATTTGCTACGACCGCTACGCCCAACATTATCTTAGGCATGTTGTAGCTTGTAGCTTTGCAAGCGTGAACTGTTGACTCTTCATTAGTGCTACGGAGCGACGTTTTACGTTAATCAAAAAGGCAGCAATCTAAATTACATTAGTCTATGGTGTTCGTACAAAAGCTTGCTAAGATGAAAAATAAAAATATTGCCGTAATCTACCACGCGGGCCCAGTACGGGTTGGTAGAATGCCACATGTCTTGAAATATTTGGCTCTAGGTCCTACCGGTTCTCTCTCGATATTTTCCTTCACCGTTTTTGAGAGCAGTAGTAATGAAATAATTTACACAAAGTAAAGTGCCTGTCTGGGTTCGAACCTACGACCTATAACTCGTAAGCGGCTACTGGGCCACCAGCTCCTAGTACCTAATGAGGCCAAAATAGTTCGTAGTCTCAGTACATGGTTGAGAAATGTCTAGATAGGACGGGGGACGTCTGTATATTGCATTAGTAAGAATATCCACTTATCTCAGTACATAGATATTTCGTAGATAGTGGAAAGTTATTAAGTGGATATTCATCACCCACTCTTCAACCGATGCTGACAAGTGGGATACTGAACTATCCATCACAGTCACAGTAATGTAGGTTTCGTAAAGTATTTTCTCGTTTAATGGATATTCCACGTTTTTTATGTTTACTTCGATTCCATTTCGCAATATGCTTTTGAATATTATGTTGAGTTTAAAATTTAAATGTTAGAAATATTCAAAAAAAATTATTAACACATTTTTAAATAACTTTATTTAATATTGCTTGGACTGTATTTTATTTATGCATGACACAAAGCACTTAATAGAGTAAAAAGATGGAACACTAGACAGAGAGGGGCATAATAATAAACGTTGCTTAAAGTTAAGTAATGATTAGCAACAAGCAACATAACCATACATTTTTGACGTTTAAACGTCTCTTAACTTTAAGCAACGTTTATAAATAAAGGGAAAAGATAATCAAGCATAAAGTTTTGAACCAAAGCAAAGGTTGTAAATATAATCTAATATATAAAATTCTCGTGTCACAGTTTTCGTTGCCATGCTCCTCCGAAACGGCTTGAACGATTTTGATGAAATTTTATATGCATATTCAGTAGGTCTGAGAATCGGCTACTATCTATTTTTCATACCCCTAAATCGACTCTTACGCGGGTGAAATCGCGGGGCGCAGCTAGTTATATATAAATTTCTTAACGAATATAATGGGGACACAGCGTTCTCCACCTCTGCTACACTCACACTACGGCGACAATTTTACCTACTGTGATGCAATCAAAACTTAAGAAACTACCCTCCTCTTTCAACACGATAACAACAAAACAGTCCAAGCAATAATAAAGTGACGAAATAGGTACCTGCAGGCAAAGCCAACTAACAGTCCTTAGTCGCCAGTTGTCAACGTATTTCGTAAGCCTTTTACGAAACTTGGCGAGTCTTTGCGAGTCTTGGCGGCGTTTCTACAGCTTCCGAGTTGAAGCTTTCAATATTCTTCTCAGTTTATGAGAATGTTTTTGTACTTGAGTTATGATTTGGTTTCTTGTAGGTCGATTTTTATTGTTTTTTATTCTCCAAAGGGGTTGGCAGAGGTATATAATATATACTTCCACATCGCGACAGTTAAAAGTTAAAAAGGTAAAAATCCAGAGAAAGAAAAAAAAGAAAAAAAAATTTGAGGAAAAAAATGTCATCAATAAATATAAAACACACATAAAGTAAATAAAAAAAAAAAAACAAGTTTACAACTACCCGGCCTGGGCAATGAGCCAACAACAAAAATAAAAACAACAAAAAAATAAAAAAATTAACAACATAATTAGCGGATTCGATAAACTTCCAAACAAATTCATAGATTCCAGATAGATTCAATATTTTCTCAGAATACGTCGCGTCGTCCCTTATATTAATTAAATATAAAAGTACAACAAAGAGTTTAAATGTAAATAAACAATATTAATATTCAACAATTAGGTACGATCAATTTATTTAGATTTTAGTTAGTTAATGTAATTAGTGTGAAAAGTTACTGACTTTAAACTAGAACGCTGACTCAGAGGGAACTTTTGCTTTGAGTTCTGAATAGTAAATAAATAAGTACTGCGTTATTTGCTGGAACTTAATTTATGTATTTGATGTTTTTTTGTGTGTTCTCACACCGAGTTATATTTTTTTTTTTTTGTTTTACAAAACTCTGGCTGCGCCCCGCGGTTTCACCCGCATAAGTGTCGATCCCGTGGGAATATCGGGATAAAAAGTAGCCTATATATTAATCCAGGGTGTCAGCTACCTCCATTTTTTTTAGAATTGGTTCAGCCGTTTGAGCGTGAAGAACTAACAAACATATAAATACACACAGTCACTCACAAACTTTCGCCTTTATAATATTAGTGTGTGATCTGTGTGCAGGTTTTTCCGAGTGCATATACCTAAGGATTTATGATTTAGTGTTTATTTATATCATTCACTAGCTTTTACCTGCGACTTCATGCACGTGACATTTCTTGTTCCCCCACCCACCCTGTCACATCGCATTATCGTAGCCCAGTAGTGGGTGAAGTCGGGCTGTGGACAATAAGTGTATTATGTGGATGATATGAGACTCGCGACACGGTATGCTTATTTTACATGCTTTTAAAAGTAAAACGCGCTTTCAAACGACATTCAATACCAAGTCTGTTTTACCGACACTGACATGACAAGCGACGTTTGCCGTGAGACGGCAGTCTAGCGGTTAATGTCCATCCATTGGCAGTACATGGCACGGGCATTATATTACAGCCGAGCCCAGCCATATGCGGTACACGGCAAACATGTGCTTAGTGTTAGTAGACGGACAGAATGGACTGGTAACTTGCAACTGGGTTAACTGTCTTAAGAACGTATAGGTTAACGTTTAAGTTACAGATTGTGTTTTGTTTTTGATAGCCCGACTCAGTCTTTTATTAGGTGAAAAAAGGCAACATTGACAACATTGAAAGGAATAGGAGTAAGTACAATTTGCATGCTTAAAAATACAAAATAATTTATTTAAAACTAGCGACTTTCTCCTTTGCACTGGGCAATGGCAACATGTCAAAGTATCAAGATTTCTGTACTACATCTAAGTCAAATATGAATGTGCTATAGTTACACATAAACCTCCCGGAATACATGGTCTAAGGGCCCTATCTCACTAGGACATCAATGGCGGCACAACCTTGGTCGCACTGCCAAAAAATATAATGGTTGGTTGCGCATCCGGTTGGACGCCTGGTGAGATACCCACCATAAAGTTGTATACATGTATTTTGCTGGCAGGGCAACCAAGGTTGCGCCACCATGGTGTCCCAGTGAGATATAAGCCTTAATGATGGTGAAAACCGCATGAAAATCCATTACCCGAAGATTATCTTAGCCGTCACACAGCACAGACACGAAAAAGGTTTTTTTTTTTGTTTTCTTTATGACTTGAAGTAGGATTTTATAAGCGAAAAAATCAACTGACGGCATTGATATATCAAATAAAGGTAGATACGTTACTCAGTCACAGCGCCTGTTCCTACTAAAGTGAGTGATTGTACTCACTAAGCACTCAGTCGCGCACGGAACATCGTTGATCACACAGCTCAATAATTTCAATTAATACTCATTAATATGACTTCTTGTGCAGCTAAACATTGTTTTAATAATACAAGGAAAAAAATAAGACACAAGGGATTACTTACCACAGGTAAATACAGGCAAAAATGTTAATTTGTTGAAAATTATAATAATATTGTTATATTGTTGTTATATTGTTTGTGAGAGCTAGATAGATATGCGTGAGAGATACGATACAAACGGCAACTAACGCCATTTTGCTCGCACGACAGCGTCGGCTCCTACTCTGTCCTTGTCCTATTGGAACTGTAGGTTTGCGACTGTTATCACAGATGTGTGAGTTTCGGTGCATGTAATCGTGCGCCGAGCCCAGGTTTAGTGATTGCGATGTTAGCGCGTCACGTATCTACGAAAATAATATATCAATGACTGACGGCCATACCAATACTTATTCCGGGGTTCAATCTGAGACTCGTAAGCTCGTGAGTCTAAAACCAAGAGGTTTTCCAATAAACAAATTTTACATTAGCATTGAATAAAAATATGCCATCAAATAAAAATTTCGAAAGATTTTTCGGAACAAACACAAGCGTGTCAACATAAAAGATGTAGATGGGAATGTATGTGAAGCAAAAATATTGACCTAACGTTGTGAGGGGGAACACATTACTGAATTACTGTACCGTACAGTATATCTAACTCTCATCTACAGTGCGGAAGAAAATGTAATTAATTACTCGACTACTTGTCTAAGAGGAACAGAGATGTTTTTCTGAAACAATTCATGAACACTGGTGAAGGCTATGTTCTGATGAAAATGATACAAAGAAAAACATTTTAAAGGAACAAATTTTTTTTTATATTTGTAATGTTTGACAGCTAATATTATTTTCTATAATTAAATAATAATTTAGCTCATTTTCCAACAGTGCAACATTCTATCAACGCTAATAAAAAAATATGGTAGGTACTATGTTTAATAATTGATGAGGGACTGCCGCGTTGGTCTAGCGGTCGCACGTGCTACTGTTGAGCATGAGGTCCTGGGTTCGATTTCCGGGTCATTCAAAGTGTCATTGGATTTCTTCATCTGGAATTTCACAGTAGCATACCTGTCTAGATTTGTGTCTTGTTGATGACAATAAGCTCGCCCCCTATTATAATTATGATTCATTCCGGTCTGATCCCCTGAGCCCCCCTCCACCCCCCCCCTCGATCCCCTGCTAGTTCTTCTTTTGTTTTTATGGGACTTCAACATACGCGAAATGTTGGTCTACTAGGTACCCACATTTCGCGTATGTTGTAAGAAGCCCCGTATTAATATTTAAACTAATAAAAAAGTTATCTCTATTTGTCGAGTACCTTTGTTCCAGCACTCAGCAATTTGGAACAAAAAGATAGAATAGATATCTTATTTCTGCGAACCTTTCTATTTGTTTTAGTTTTAATGGATACAGAACGTATGAAACAATGTGTGAAAGAGATGGTCGAATGGATTACGGTTCGCATTTTCGTTGTTTGCTACCGACTTCCGAAATTAAAGTTATTTTTCACTTTGTAGTGTCTTTTTCGAAAGTCGGTGATTTTTTTACTGTCCATAGTTCCCCCTTTGTCATTCTACTTACCAGTTTTCCGGTTTCTTACACATGAATTTCATTCCACAAAGTATAAGGAAAAAGTCATTTGTTTCACACGTCGAAGGTGTTTCCCCTCGTAATCGTTTATACGCCATTTTTATAAAAGCTCTTACAAGTTATTTTCTTCAGGATTTTTTCAAGAGTGTTTCCATCTAATTAATGTTAATTTTTAATTTTTTCGACTGTTGCTATGCCTTTGACGAGGAAATTAAATAACTAGGTAGGTACTTATCTGTTTACTCTATTTTAACCTATTTCTTGCTGCATTGTCTTGAGAATTCTCAACAAGAGTATTCTTGAAACGGTTGAAACAAATAGAAATAAAGACAAGAAAAAGAAAATTTGAGAGCTTATAATAAGTAGGTACCTACCCAGATTTTCCCGATTTTAGTCCTAAAGAATTAGCATTTATGTAAAAATATTTTCAAATCCGACTGCTAGTTTCAGAGATTAGCGCGTTGAAACAAACAAACTCTTCTGCTTTATTATTAGTATATAGATATACACAGATAGGTATGTTTTACTGAAGCTGAAATTACGGTAAATCCAGTAAAGATTTACATACTTCTCGGCACCCCTTCCTTTAATCGCCTCAGTTTTTCAGAACACAAATTTTGATCCTCAAAAGATAGACGAAAGACGGGCGTTTTGGAGGACTGTCTTATGTAATTTTGGTTTTAAAAATCTTGTCATTAATTCTGGACAATTATTCGTGTTACTGATATAAAATAACTCCCATATATAAATATTTCAAATCAAATCAAAAGTAATTTATTCAAACTACGCTGGGAGTCAGCACTTTTTGGTCGTCAAAATTACATAAGACAGTCCGCCCGCCCTTTACCACTTCATAATGCTTTAGCTGCGAAGAAGACATAGCGCAACAGCACAGCTCTCTGTTAAATTTGAAGAACTTGATTCTATCTACTTATGTAAAATAATTCACAAAACAAAACATTAAATTACATTATTTGCCATAATTAAATCAGGTAGCACATGCCAATATCCCAGTAAAAACATTGAAAATTCAAATAAGGAATACATAAATTTTCTCCAAAGAAAAATATTCTAAGATGGCCGACCAAGATTTAACATCTACACAGACTCAAATCATTAATCAGACTAACCTTCCTTAAACAATTTATTTCTGGGCACTCTATTCAGAGTGGGATATCAATCAATCAGGAAGGGCAATAACCCAGGTGTTTTCGTCTGAGCCTTATTTATAACTCAATCTGGGACGGCCTTAACGAGCGTCCCTCATAAATAAGGTGCACATAGTCAGGGTAGGTAACGGTTTTACTACGTGATAGTGGCACAGATTTCCCCGCCATTGTGGCTTGCTCGTTTAAACGCAGTGTTGGTTACCAACAAAATTAATTGTACATGACATAAAACATCATGGCTGTTTTTTCTTCAAAGTGTTGGACAGAGGTGTAACTAGGCTTTGTAGGCTGTAGATTTGTAGACGATTTTCTATTTTATCAAGTACTTACCTGGTGCTTGTTGACAGGGCTACACTGTCCTACCACACATAGAACCACTGTAATTTGAAAAATCAAATAATGATTATTTTTATTAAAAGAGTAACAGTGGAGTTTCTTGCCGGCTCTTCTTCATATAAAATATTTTGATTTTGATACACCCACATTTTGCCAGTTAAGTTTAGGTAAGACCCATTAAAAAAAAAAACATTTCATTAAAAGCGTCTAACAGGCCTCTGTTAGTTGGCTAATTCGGCCCCACGTACGGCCCGGGGCCCCAGGGTCCCGAGATATGTAAAAGACACTTTAAAATAATGATTATTTTTCATATTTTCCTTTTATTTATTCACGAGACGAAATTCTTAGAAAAGGAAATTATTTTCGGCTGACAACTCCAAATTATTTGATTATGAATTGTTCCAAATTAATATCTCCGTCTCCAAGTTACTAATTGTAATAAAATACGCAGGACTCTCAATGAACCTCCTTCATATCTGACATTTAATGAAAAATCTAATTTAATTTAATTAATTACCACATTGTTGTGTAACAGTAATAAAATTACACGAAAACAGTTGTTTAATTTGTTCATTGTTTTAAGGGTTATTGTTTTACGTGGAAAAGTTACTCGACTCGACAAATGAGATGGGTAATGTGTCGAACGATTTCCAAATAATTAATCTTGGGGGTCTAGATAATATTATCTTTGACAACGATACCTCCTTGTTAAGTTTTTGTTTCTCTGACGTTAATGGGGATGTGTCGAGCTTATTTCAGACTAGCTTTTGGCCGCGGGTTCGCCCGCGTGGATGTTGGTAAATATCCCACGGGATCGTACCTCCGTAATTGAAAGTATCCTAATAATTAACCAAGTTAATCCAACCCGTTCAGCCGTTTTTGCGTGATTGAGGATCATACATCAAAACATGCAAACTTACACAAAAATAATAGTTAGTAGGATAAGCCGGAGCCGGGTAGGTTAGTAGGAGTTAGTTCTCTCTCGCCATCAACGTAGGGTGGGCTACATCAATTGGGTACCCTACAACAGTTGCTAAATGCTTTCAAGGGGGTACCTACCCAATTCAATATGGATTGCAATAAACGATTTGATTTGATGCAGCCTACTGTACCTAGTCGGTTTCCAGTCTAACCGGATGCAGCTGCACGCAGGGGTAACGATATGCTATGTATGGTCACCCATCCACGAACTGACCTCGGCAAGCGCAGTTTAACCTTCAGTTGATCCTTTTTTTTTTTTTTTTTAAACAATGGCATCTCGCAGTTCATCCTTTATGAGGATGGCTACTGCTTAACCGGACTTTCCTGTGGATGCCTCGAATTAAGGCCTCCAGCCAGGGCATACAATAACTTAAAAACTAAGCGACAGCGCTAAGGGTAACCCCCTGCGGGGTTCGGACCTCGGCTCAGGGCGTCGCTGGAAGAGGACAGCAAGGGACAGGCTGGATCGGTATTATTATTAGTGTTTAGGGGCGAATTTAAAACTACAGGCTCAGCTACGCGGGCTGGCTCGAGCAAGGGTCGGGGCGGGCACGGTGATGGTGCGGGACGTCGCGACGGGCCTCGGCGGCGAGGACGGAAGGACGGATGTCTGAGCTTGTGTTTGTGTTGTCGACTGAGAGTACTCGTGGCCTTACTGCTCTCCTGGAGGAGGGTAGTGGCGTCGTCGGGGATAGTGAGGGTATGCCTTGGTCGGCGAATCCTACTTATGCGGGAGGGAGTGTATCGGGAGGCCGCCGCAATCAGGGGATTGGGGTGCTTTATGGCAGAGTCAAAGAAGCGCTTGGAGAGGCGTTTCATGAACTGCTGGATGGTGGGGAGTCTGAGATCTAGATGCAGATTCACATTTCGGATATAGAAGGGGGCTCCCGTGACCTTTCGGAGGAAACGGTTCTGGAGGGTTTGCATTTTATGCAGAAATCGCGGCTTGGCGTGTGCGAAGACTACGCAAGCATAGGTCATGATGGGACGGATGACCGCGGTGTAGAGGCGCAATTTGCACTTGAGTGACAATTTGCCGCGGGCAGTTATCATGGAGTGGAGCCTACCGAGAGCGAAAGAGGCGCGCGAACGCGCCGTCTTTATGTGCTCGTTGAAGGTGAGGTTGTGGTCTAGGATGACACCTAAGTATTTGGCTCGCTTTCCCCAGGGGATCGGCTTGCCATACATAGAGATCGGGCGCGGGAGGGGGGGGGGGGGGGTAGTTTGCGCGGTTTCGAGAAGATGACCACCTGACTCTTATCGGGGTTGACCTCGATTCTCCATTTCCGGAACCAATCGCTCAAGGCGCTTGCGGAGGTTTGGAGGTTTCGAGCTATGGATGACTGGTTGACACCTGAACAGTATATGGCAGTGTCGTCGGCGAAGAGCGCCAACTGTGCCTTTTTACTGTTCAGGATGTCACTAGTGAACAGGGTGAAAATGAGGGGAGACAGAACGGAACCCTGGGGGACTCCGGCGCGGATGGGGTGAGGGGGAGAGAGAGCGCCCTCGATACGGTAGCGGAAAGTGCGGTCCGACAGAAAATCTCGTAAGATGAGCACGAGACGGTCTGGCACACCTAGCAGGTACAGCTTATATAATAAGCCATTGTGCCAGACCTTGTCGAACGCCTTCGCTATATCGAAGAACAGGACGCCTGTCGAAGCACCTCGCTGAAAAGCAGCGCTAATGTGCTCGACTATGCGGTGGAGCTGGTGGATGCACGAATGCTTCGTGCGAAAACCGAACTGTTCGGGGGGGATGAGGCTCTTTGCTTCGGCATAGTCTTTGAGGCGCTTATAAATAAGCCTCTCGTAGACTTTGCCGAAAACATTGAGCAGACTGATGGGGCGGTAGCTGGAGGGCTCAGACTTGGGCTTGCCTGGCTTAGGGATGCCTATGACTGTGGCTTCTTTCCACATTTGGGGGAAGATGTTGTTGCTCAGGGCGCCATTGAAGATGGCGGTCATGAGCAGTATGAGGGGGGCGGGGAGGAGTTTGTACACCCTATTGGTGATACCGTCCGAACCGGGGGCTTTGCGTAACCTTCAGTTGATCCTTGCGGCTGTTATTATTTAGCCTAAAGCCCCTCATACTCTCGTATCGACATAATAAAATTACCTCTCCGTAGCAACAGCGAAATATAATCCCATACATTTATGATAGACGTAAGGTTACATTACTCGTAATATAATTACTTGAAAACAGTGCCTCATTCTTGTGTCATGTTCTGTAATGTTACTTGCCGATCATAACATATCATCACGCCTTGATTCGCCGAAGGGTAAGGCAGAGTTGTATTTATACGAGGTGGGTAAAAAATCGTGGATCAAATGGAACAGGGCGATAGTTGGAGTTGTTGCTGTTGTTAGTGGTGCTTTGTGCCCAAACTATCAAAGTCAAGCTTTGTCTACAATCTAGTACAAATAAATTACTTTTGAAGTGAGCTAGACAAATCTAGGACTTCTGAGGGTAAGGACGATAAAAGAGGTCAAATGACTGTGAGTTTCTGAAGTCTATTTTGCTCGAAATATTATCTTAATAAATAGACCAACACTCCTGTTGCGAAACACACTTTCTTTCACAATCCGAAAGATTTTGAAGGAAATTCCTAATCCATTGCTTCAAATATACACAACCATAACAGTGAAATCGCAGTAGTTCCGCCATGATTTTTCCGTTCTACAATAAGCGAAACTGAAGCTTTCCCATCATTATTTTCGAGGCGGAGGTGTGCTAAGGCCTTGAATGTTGTCGAAATGTCATTATCCCTGGACACACTGCGCGTCTAATACAATAACATTTTCAGGATGATGTCGGGACTTCCCCGTTTCTGCAGTGCCTCTGAGATGTTCGCGCAGGCTCATACTGACGGCTTTCATGCCGTCATTCGGAAAAAAGTCGCGTCACTTATGAGGAGGGTGCGGGGGAGTCACAACAGCATCCTGAAAACTGTAGCTGAAGATGTGCGTGCGCCTGTGTTGAGGCATTTCGTTCGTCTGGTGATCTTTTAGGGAGGTATCTCCCTGTTGGTTATCTTGACGGGGCTGGGTGCCTCAGCACAGGGGCATTTGTGTTGTGATGTCAATGATGAGTGTTGTCTTTTGTTATTGTATTTAAGTACTAACAATAGTATTTCTTAAGTTTTTGTATACTAACCGATGGATCTAGTTGTTCCAAAATATATAATTTTGAATTTGAATTTTGAATTTGAATTATGAAAGACATTGTAAATCTTAGTACGTTACGCAATTACCCCGAAGATGGTTTTCTTAAGCTGAGTCTTCCAAAGTCTTTTCTAATAATAACAATCTCCATAACCTGTTAATAATTATACATCAAAACTGGTATAAGCCCTCTTCAATTTAGCATTAAGCTAGAACCCATCGCATACATAGATACAAAATTAATTATTCAATAGTTATCAGCGCGTCTGATGTAATTTTCGGGGCATAATACATTTTGATTGGAAGCCCTGGAGCGAAGTTCGTCAATTAAACAGTCGTAACTGTTCCCTGGTCCAATAATTTGTGAATTTCCATGTATTAGCGCTTCATGACGTCACTCTTCGTAACTGTGTGACGTGGCAAAAGACGATTATCACAGTTCAATTACTTTATCTAGCAGATAGATATCACAAAATTCTGATAGATTATGAATCAAACTATATTATTGAGTTTCATAATTACTTTGTGAGAAGGAATAAAATATCAACAAAACTCTTATTCTTCTCAGAGTAATCAGACAGGAAACGCCCACCTAATCTAGTTTATAAAATATGATTGACGCGTAAAAGTGTTTGTACAAACCTACTTAAAGAAATTAATTATTTATCTTCTAGAAAATACTGTGTTTTTTATATAATGATTTATGTTGTCCACATGATAATTCTTACAAAATTTTTCTTACATTATTAATTTCAAAGATGGATTCTGAACATACAATTAAAATTCCTTCCACGTGCCCATTAATTCATAAACAGGCAAAATGAGAAGAAAAGTCAACAACAAAGGGCCCATGGTAAATTCTTCCGTATTGAAATATGGCCAGGTTTCCAATCAAGTTTTTACTCCAGTGCGCGAATGAGTTTTAATGGCGGATGTGTAACAATGTAATCCCGGTATTGTGGCAGTCATCCGTCAACGGCCAAAGATTTAAATCGTTAGATTCGCTCTACCCCGTTGAAAAATTGCGTTTCTGTTTCGTTTTGACACCTCTGACACACACAATGGCGACTTGATTGTCATGGAAACGCTATTAACGGTGTAGGCAAATCTAGCGATTTAAATCTTTGTCGATAGTACCATGCGAAGTATTACCTACGATACAAAGCGCACACATAATTTATTATCCATCAACGAGGGTATAGGTGGATGAAATTCGATTATCGCGAACCAATACGGTCTAAGCTTGGAGTAATGATTAACGAGAGCTGCCTATGTTTTCTGTATTGGGCGCACCTGTCCCAACGCCACCGCCAACGACAAACCGACTAGCTATCAACGATTTTCTCGCTCAAGAAACGTGCAAAAGATGTAAATAAAGAGACAAATATTGATTTATTCCGGTCTAATGCCTGAACCCCCAACCTCAATCCCCTGTTAGTTCTTCTTCTGTTTTAATCTCAGCCTTATACTCGTTTTAACAGGTAAATACACTCAAGAGAAAATAAACATTTGATGTTTTACATGATTGCCGATTGTTTACATTGTTGGCGAAAACTCTCTCTCCACTAGTTTGTCGAAGAGAAAAGTATGTTTAAAAAAAAAATCCCGCTCCGCGACCCTCGCTGAGCAGAGAGACTACAACAATCCATTCCATCACTAAAATAACTGATGTCACTGGGAAAGCTGCACTGAACACATCTTCTGCATGTTAGACGATCAAGGGGGGCAAACTTATAACCCAGTGGGGCGACATCACGGCAGGCCAAAGATTGGTCCTTGGCAGCTCTGGACAGAGAGAGTAGGGAGGCGTTTGCCCAACAGTGAGACAATAATGGCTAAAAAAACCGAGATGCACTGGCGCACCCATAACCCAACGACAAAAATATCCGAACTACACACTCGCTACTAGTTGCTCGCCAGCATGTTTCTATAAGTTGCTAGGTCTACGCGTTCGTCGCTTATCGTCACCGGTGGTACAGGTACCTACTTTATTGATTATTAATTTTGCTCGGATAAAAGAAGATTCTGGAACACACAAAACACATAGCTTTCTAATAAAAAAATCCACTGTCATACAAAAGCTACAATAATATATAGGTTACTAAATGCCATTCTTATTTTTTGTTCCCATATGTTTTATGTTAACTCGTAGTTATACTTAAAATTAAAAGTACATGACTCTCCAGAATTCCACACCGGTTTTTCTAATGCGAAATCTCAAATAAAGACAAAACAGATGACAATGACAAAGTAGAAAAGGAAAAACAAATATATATTTTAAACGTTTATTTCTCTAGAGATTGGTTGCACCGATTTAATAGTAACAGAGAATAGTGGAAACAAAAGTTTAACTGCTAACGTTGGTCGTGTTTTATGGTAGTTAGAATTGTGTTAAGTGCATCTAAAGAAGGCTTTCTAACGAGATGATATTATCGTGACGTCCACGTAGACGTTCATAAAATGTATGGAAATACGTGCACGTTGTAACGTTATCGTGGACGGAAAACGCATCTTCATTACATTCAATCGGTAAAATGTGATGAACATTTTACTTCCATGTGTTAACGTGATGCCGTGGACGTCCACAACAATATCGTCACGTTAGAAATATTAAAATAATTTAAATTAGATATTGTGTCAACTGATTATGAAATGAAATGATTGAAATGATTATGAAATAAATATGATTGACAGGTAAAAGTGTTTTTACAAACCTACTTACAAAAAATAAATCATTTATCATTTATAATGGACAACTATGAAAATTATGTTCACAGTCTCAACTATTTTCTTAAAGAAGTAATAATTCAATTTTTCAGGTATAAGTCTTGTTTTTTTTTTCATCCTAGATAATCCTACTTCCTACTTAATCCTACTAATGTAATAATAATAATATAATAATATTATAAAAGCGAAAGTTTGTAAGGATGGATGGATGGATGTTTGTTACTCTTTGGCGTAAAAAATACCGAACGGATTTTGATGAAACTTTACAGTAATATAGCTTATGCATTAGAATAACACATAAGATACTTTTTATCCCGATATTCCCACAGGATTGAGACTTATGCGGGTGAAACTGCGCTGCTAGTATTTGTACATCTTAAAACATTTGTTCATTTTTTACATTTTAAAAGAGTACCCAACGGTGGAGTTTCTTGCCCATTCTTCTAAATACGAAAACTACGAAAAAAAAAGGGGCGACTAGAATCAATTCTGTTTCATTGTAATTGTTGACGTTCAAAAGTGCCTGTTTGAAATAAATGCTTTGACTTTTGTATAATATACCTACGTATAAGCCAACAGTCTTAAAATAATTATAATAATATGTACCAAATTTTTTTTCAATTCTTCCGCATCGCTGTCAACAGGAAATGTGCCCAAAAGGCTGGCAGCGTTGCCACATTGTATGGCAATGCTGCCATGATTCTTTGGCCAAAAATGTCTATGAAACGCACTCGAAAAGGGATACGAGTACTTAGTAATCATATATCAATCATTATAATAAGCGTGCCCACAGGCACTGTTCTTCAAGAAGCTTTAAATCTAAAGGTTGGGGTAGGCTGACCTTCTACCGGCTGTATTAAATAGAAAAGGGGCGACGAACCTCAACAGCCTAAAGCGGCCTTTATAATATCCGACCCTGATTCGGCCATTTTGAATATTTATAGAGGATTTCAAGGTCACGAGAGGATTTTTTAAGGTTGGCGTTGAGTTGAAAGTACCTCGTTAATTTATTGAAAAATTTGCTTTAGAAGAATAAAATCAAAAATAGAAGCAGATATCTAAGATCACATGTCTTCATCTTTTTGTCGTTTTCTGCAAACAAAGAAGTATATACGATAGCAATGAACTCATACGCTATTTTTAACTAAAATAACATGAATATTTCTAGTGTTTAAATTATACATTATTCTTGCTGATAACGTGAAACTAACAATAAGAAAAGTTGAATGAGAACTTTCAGCTGAGTTCGCTTTCATGGTCAGCAATTCAGAATGAGATATTAGTTGTTTTCTGAAAATAAACAATAAATCATATTTTATCAGGACTCGTTGAATATGCAATAAACATTTCTACATTGAAAGTTGGATCCGATTGTAATAAATTAGTTTCTAACTTCAATTTCTTTCAAATCTATGTAACATTGATAGTCTTTGAAAAACAATTAAACTTGTCTAAAACATAGACACAATTTACGATAAAATTGGAAAGTCCAACTTTCGTCTTTCCTGTCCCAAAAAGCGCCCAAGTGCGAGCCGGACTCGCACGCGAAAGATCGAGCAAAAACGCCGAAAAAAACCCGTTTCCTGTAGGTCCCCATACAGGAAAAGTGTTTTTTACCCTTGGCGTTTTAGCATTTAATTTTTTTACGTTATTTTATAATTATTATTTGTTATAGAGCGGCCATAGTAGGTAGTCCAGACTCTGTCAAAATTTCAAGTGTCTACCTATCACGGTTCAAAAGATACAGCCCTGTGACAGACGGACGGACAGTGGAGCCTTAGTAATAGGGTCCCGTTGGCACCCTTCGGGAACAGAACCCTTAAAAAAAAAGACGAAAAAAATTAATAATATATTCCACCTGTTACTTACAATAAGAATTCAATCCATAAAAAGGGTTCCTTATACATATTTTATCATAATAAAATGGAGAGCATTGTTCCAATATTCATGTTTTCGTGTTTTACCATTAGGTATGAAAGGCTTGTGTGGCAGGTAGTGGCTATATTGGGTAGTGGCAGTCGGGTGTAAAATATAACGCGGTTGCCAATCGCTTTGGCACGTTGAGGCACACCGGTTATTGCTTTGTTACAGAAACTAGTATAAACGAATTCGTTTTTACTTTACTGGCTTTTGATGTTTACAATATTCAATTGTTTGCGATGTTAAAGCTCTTATTGGGAGACCATTCAACAAAGGACGATACTTATAGACTTTTTATTTTGTTCAACTAAAATTGAAGCGCATTAGAATAGCTCCCACGACTCACCAATGCTGATACTTAAATTTTGAGTCTGCCGCACCTTGGGATAGCTGGCAGGCTTGATGATGAGAGGCACTGCTACAAGGTTTCGGCTGGGCCTGTCACCTTGCAGCAGTTATATCACAATCTGTTTTTCTGTTTTTGGTTTTGTTTTTGTCTTTGTAAGTGTATTATTAAAATAGTTTGTAAAATAAAAATAAAATAAAGTACTTTGTTACTAACACTATGAGTCTTGTTGCTCGAAATAATATTATTATTATTATTTCGTTTATTTATTTATTTACATATCTCATTTTCTTACATTTTTAAATATTAATATTAAAATAAGTATAAAAACATTATTATTATTAATAACCCCACACCACCTTGATGACAAGCTAATATTTTTACAACATAATATGTTATAATAGTTAGTTCATATTATGAACTCCCGAAAGTCTGGCAAGTGGCAACCAGTCTTAACAAGGGGTATCATATTACCCAGTAACTGGGTTGTGGAGGTCAGATAAAAGTAAAATACTGGTATTTAGCTGCATCAGGTTAGATTTGTAAGAATAACATTATTATTATATTCACGATTGAGGCTACCCAACTGTTATTGTATGATTTGTACCAGTGACAAGTATCTGTCAGCTGTCATAGACATGTAAACAGTCTTGTATTTTCGTCTAGTAACATTGACAGATACTCGTCACTGAAGTGGTAAAGAGACAATCGACTAATTTAATGAATATTGTTTGGCTGTTGAGAGTTGAGACCTTGGCCGCCAATGGTGACAGTTTTGATTCTGGCACATGCTTGATTTTCGGAACGACACTGTGGATTGAACCGTCGAACAGAGCGTTGATATTTGCTGTGATAATTAAATCGAAGAATATCTATACAATCGTTGTTTCATTTCTGAGTTGAGGTTGAGTTCTTACAACTCAGAAGTGGGATAAATACAACACACCCACAAGTTTAGGAAAATATCAGTTAATATGGACCGTGACAGTAACCAATCGCATAGGAGCCGGTCCCGTTTTACTCCAGCCATTGCGAGCACAGAACGTAAACGTTGCCGCGATAAAGAAGCCAGTGAGAATAGCCTAAGTAAGAAGAAACGTCGCAGGCGGCATAGAAGTACGCCTAGCGATTCGAGTGACCAGGACGAGAGGAGCAGACCTCGAACGCGGACTGATGGGCGGCGTCGACGAAGTCGGAAACGAAACCGCGAAGACGAGCATCGTTCGAGCCGAAGCCTGACGAGGAAGCGGAGTGACCAGGACGAAAGGAGCCGGCCTCGAACACGGACTGATGGGCGGCGTCGGCGAAGTCGGGAACGTAGCTGCGAGGATGAGCATCGCTCGCGCCGAAGCCTGATGAGGAAGCGGAGCGAGGAGCGGCATACCGGACGCAGCAGGCGGCCGTCTGACCGAAGTAGCTCATCAAACACAGCAGTAAGTGACGAACCACGCGGAAATATTCAGGTAAAAAAATCTATGTTTGCTAACAATGAGACTCAGTTATTTTTGAATGAGTTAATTAAATCTTTGTCGCATGCGAAGCCAGAAGGCAACAAATTTCCGATGTTAGGTAATGTTATTCCTGAATTTGACCCCATGGTCAAGGGCCAGACGGTCCACATGTGGCTTAATAAGGTCGACGAATGTGCGAAGCTGTACCGTTGGGGTGATGATCAGGTTATACACTACGCACTGCCCAGACTTGCGGGTGTTGCTCGTACATGGTACCAGGCTTTGCCTTCAATGTCATTTTCGTGGCCTGAGTGGAAAATTAAATTAATTGATTCCTTTCCTAGTAGTGACGACTATGCAGAACTACTTACTGAAATGTTAAATAAACGTGTGAAGTACTATGAATCGTTAGAATTATATTATTATGAAAAACTAAATCTGTTGAATCGATGCGAGATTTTCGGAAAGCGTGCCGTTGATTGCTTGCTCTATGGCATTGAGGATCGTTCCTTGAGACTTGGTGCTAAAGCAGCCAAGTGTCAAGAGCCTGAAGAGGTTCTAAATTACTTTCAGTCTATTAAACAAAGTCGCGATTTTGACAAGTCTAAGATTACCCAAGATAAAAAGACTTTACCATCAAGTAATACGAATTCGAATACTAAGCAGTCCGTTGGGAATGATTCAAAGTTATCTAGGCCACAATCTAGTGCATCTATAACTTGTTTTAACTGTAAAGAAGTAGGTCATTTTAGTAATAAGTGTACACAAAAGCTGCTGAGATGTAACATTTGTAAAAGGCTTGGCCATGTGACGATCGATTGTCCGCAGCTGTCCAACGAAAAGAGTAAAGATACTTCTAGTACTGAAAAGAAAGTTATGAAAGTCGATGTGGATGATACTAGTAATGAGAAATATATGATCTCGTTAAAGGTTAACGGTATTCTGGTTAAAGGGTATGTAGATTTAGGCAGTCAGTGCACATTGATACAATGTAGCGTAGCAAAATCATTGGGAGTTAGTTGGTCAGTAGGTGAGTTACCCGTTATGAGAGGATTAGGTAATAATATCGTTGTGCCAATAGGAATGGCGCGTGTAAAAATAGATATTAATAATATCGTAGAGATGGTTGACGTTTATGTAGTTGAAGATGGCATAATCAAATATCCCGTGTTAGTTGGTCACAGTTTTACAGAAAAACCCGGAATCATTATTACAAAAACTACAAATTCCTTAATCTTTAGCAAGGAAGAGGTTAACAAGTTGCGGTTATTTCTTAAGGCGGATGTTGAAATTCAACCAAAACAAATGACTATGATTCCTGTTTTTTCCGATAGAAGCTGTTCTGGGTCTGTATATGTCAGGGGTTCATTAAGAGGTCAGCCTGGTAACGAATTTTACTTATTGCCAGGCGAATACTACCTTGAAAATAGTTTTGGGGCACTTCTAGTCCAAAATTTTAGCGACCATTTACTTTTACTAAATAAAGATACATTGGTTAGTCGAGTTTACAGATCTGAAAAAGGTTTTGAAATCAACATGCTAGATTTTAGCAACCACGATACGAGTTCCGATCTGAATTATGGCGGTCACTTATCTGATGATGAGATATTTAGATTGAAGTCTCTACTAAAGAGGTACGAGGGTTGTTTTTCCTCTTGTTTAGCTGATTTAGGGTATACTAACATAGCACAGATGGAAATAGAATTAAATGACGCGAAGCCAGTGGTTTACCGACCTTATAGACTCTCATATCCGGAACGTGAATTGGTTCGAACAATGGTAAAGGAAATGATCGATGCCGACATCGTTTGTGAGTCTAACTCGCCCTATGCGAGTCCTATCCTTCTCGTAAAGAAGAAAACGGGTGAGAAGAGGCTCTGCGTCGATTACAGAGCCCTAAATAACAAGACTCGTAAAGAGCACTATCCTTTACCGCTGATCGACGACCAATTAGATAGGTTGTCAGGCAGTTCTCTATTCATTAGTCTTGACCTTGCATCTGGGTACTACCAGATTCCAATATCAGAGGATTCACAAGAGCTTACGGCTTTTGTAACACCCGACGGTCAGTACCAGTATAAAAGAATGCCGTTTGGGCTAGCGAATGCTCCTTCAATTTTCCAAAGGGTAATGAATAAAGTTCTCTCTGATTTGAAATACGTTATCATTTACATGGATGATATCTTGATTCCCGCTAGTACATTTAATGATGGTTTAACACGTTTAGAGGAAGTTCTCCAGCATTTGGCCAATGCAGGGCTAACTCTCAAATTAAAGAAGTGTCATTTCTTCCAAAAGGAAATAGATTTTCTAGGGTTTTGTGTATCTGGAGATGGCATACGCCCCGGATCGAGTAAAACAATTGCAATTTCCAATTTTCCTGTACCCAAAAATGTACATGACGTAAGACGATTTATTGGACTTGCAAGTTTTTTCCGTAGATTCGTCAAAAACTTTTCAATAATAGCATGCCCGTTAACAAATCTTTTAAAATCCAAATTTGAGTGGAAATGGACCGCAGAATGTATATCTGCTTTTAACACACTTAAAGAGAAACTTGTAGAACGACCCATAATAGCCTTGTTTGATGCGCGATTAGAGACTGAGTTACACACCGATGCATCAAAGATAGGCATCGCAGGCATTCTTATGCAGCGAGGTAGTGACAACCAGTTGAGGACTGTGGCCTACTACAGTCGGAAAAATTCAGTAGATGAGCAAAAACTGCACTCTTTTGATCTCGAGACGTTAGCTGTCGTTGCCTCTTTAAGTCGATTCCGTGTTTATTTGCTGGGACTGCAGTTTAAAATAGTAACTGACTGCAACGCGCTAAGAACAACTTTGACGAAGCGTGACCTCATACCCAGAATCGCGCGATGGTGGGTGCAGCTACAGGAGTACGACTGTACCATCGAATATAGGGCAGGATCACGTATGGCTCATGTGGATGCCCTGAGTCGTGCTCCGGTGGCTGAACACACTGACGATACTAATACACATGTAATTGACGTATTGCAAGCAGAGACAACCGATTGGATTGCGACAGTACAGAGTAACGACGAAGAGATAAAGCGAATTCGAGAAATTCTTCTTGACGATGACACGAAATTCGTTGCCGATGTACGAAAGAATTATCAGCTTAAGGGCGACTACGTATACCGTATCTTAGATGATGGAATTCGTTGGGTGGTACCGAGGGGTGTTAGGTGGCAAGTTTTGCGCATGAACCACGACCACGTAGGGCATTTTGGCTTTGATAAAACGCTGAGTAGGTTAAAATCAACATTTTGGTTCCCGAAGATGCGAAGATTTACAAAAAAATATGTTTCATCATGCTTACAATGTGCACACCATAAAGCACCATCAGGCCAAAAGGAAGGGTTATTACACCCTATCCCAAAAATAGAAATCCCGTTCCATACATTGCATGCGGATCATCTCGGCCCGTTTGTTCGTTCTAGGAGGGGCAATATGTATATTTTAGTTATTGTTGATGCATTCACGAAATTCGTTAATGTACGTGCTGTGAAGGATACGAAAACGTCAACTGCAATCAAAATATTTCATGAGTATTTTAGTTACTTTGGTGCTCCGTCTAGGCTAATTACAGACCGAGGTACGTGTTTTACTAGTGGGAAGTTCAAAGAGTTTACTGTAAAATTAAACATAAAACACATATTGAACGCGGTAGCTACTCCTAGAGCGAATGGGCAGGTCGAGAGGTTCAATCGAACTATATGTGATGCGTTGAGCACCAAATGTCATGGCAACAATGAAAATACATGGGATGATTATGTAGGAGATATTCAATTAGGTATGAATACGACTGTGAGTAAAGCGACAGGCAAGAGCCCCTCAGAATTATTATTCGGGTTCAAATTAATGTCGACATCGGAAAATATATTGGGAGACGCTATTTCTGAAACAACTCAATTAGTTAGTGGTGACGACCTAATGCAACTGAGGTCTGATGCTAAAGAGAAAATCGATAAGGATCAGGAAAAGGCGAAGGCCAGGTTTGACAAAAACAGAAAGGAACCGAAATCTTATAATGTAGGAGATCTTGTTAGGATTGAGAGGACAGTCATTGATAAGGAGCACGTAGGTAAATCTAAAAAGCTTATACCAAAACTTCACGGCCCGTACCGAATCATAAAAGCTTTACCCAACGATAGGTTCTTAGTAGAGGACACCCCACTAACTAGAAAAGGAAACAAACGATACGAAAACATAATAGCAGTTGATAAAATACATCCTTGGCTTAATTTTAATGATTATTCTAGTGACGATGGCAACGAAAATGATAATAATGACAGTGAAACTGATAATGAATAATGAGATTAAATTAGGTAGTAATATTAGAATTTATGTTAAATAAATTATTACGTTACTATTGTTATTACAATGTAAGGATATTAAATAATGTATGAATTATTAAGATGATTTAGCGTACTTTGTATGATTGTGCATTGTAATAACTATTTGATTGTCGATATGGAATTGATTGAGTTTGAGACTTGGAATGATTCGTGCAGATAATGAATGGAACTGTGACGAGTTCCACATAGATTATGATCATAGATTGAAATAATAATATGAGCACAGGCTATGAACAATCAGTACAGAAACGAATGGTATCAATGAATTGGTATCGTACAGATGATTGTAGACCGTAGCAGACCGTGCAAGATGTGTATGTTTATTATGAGCATAGACTATGAGCAATTAGTGCAGAAACGAATGATATCGAGTACAGATATCGCACAGATGATTGTATATCATAGTGGATCATGCGAGATGAGAGTTTTAGGCAAAAATAAAAAGAGAAGATTAAATGTCATAGATGATTGTATTAGAAAGTATGATATAGTAATTATGTAACTAAATCAATATGTTTATTGATTTATTATTATATACGTACAAAAAGTTGTTTTCGAATATTTATTTTCTTGAAGTGAGGGGACTCACTTATTAAAGGATGGCCGAGCTGTAAGAATAACATTATTATTATATTCACGATTGAGGCTACCCAACTGTTATTGTATGATTTGTACCAGTGACAAGTATCTGTCAGCTGTCATAGACATGTAAACAGTCTTGTATTTTCGTCTAGTAACATTGACAGATACTCGTCACTGAAGTGGTAAAGAGACAATCGACTAATTTAATGAATATTGTTTGGCTGTTGAGAGTTGAGACCTTGGCCGCCAATGGTGACAGTTTTGATTCTGGCACATGCTTGATTTTCGGAACGACACTGTGGATTGAACCGTCGAACAGAGCGTTGATATTTGCTGTGATAATTAAATCGAAGAATATCTATACAATCGTTGTTTCATTTCTGAGTTGAGGTTGAGTTCTTACAGATTGGAAGCCGACTTTAACATAATTGGGAAAAGGCTAGGCAGATGATGATGTATTTGGTTAACATTCCTCTCGATACATCACGGACCTATCTCAACAGTATACAGAACCTCATTCCTGTATCGAGTTATCTCGCGCCGCCGCATCTGTCGTTATGTCTTCACAAACCTCTACCGTCCTAGTACTGTATGTTTATTGCACATCCCTTAACGATCCCGTTTCTTTATCTTTTTCGATTTCCTGTTATCTCCAGTGCTCTGAATGTTTATTTAACAACTTTTACGTCATATTTTTATTGTTTCTGCATCATCTCATCTGCCTAGCCTTATGTTGGGATCAATTTTCAGTCTTAACGGATGCAGCTGAATACCAGTATTTTACATGGAGCGACTGCCTATCTGACCTCCACAACCCAGTTACTGGGTACCCTACACTCCTTGGTAAGGCTGGTTGTCAGACTTTCGGGCTTCTGACTACTTCTGACTTCTAACGACTGTCAAAGATTCACGAATAACAGCCGGGACCGAGGCACGGTGGGGTCTCGGTATCTAAAGATGATCACCCATCCACAGACCAAACGCGGCAAGCGCAGCTTTACCTGGTTGATCGACCTGTGCGGCTGTTAATATTCAGCCATGAACCCCTCTGCCTTAACCTTTCGGGGAATTTAAGTACCAATGTTAATTTTCAAAGTTTCTCCAGTCGCCATTGTCAATACAGATTTCCTTTCCATTCTTGTGCATCATTCCGTTTACAATCCATGTCTACGTTACGTGGTATGATTGCCAGTTCTTTGTTTTTGTGTCATTGCAAACAGCGAGCGATGGAGATGAGATTGCCAGGTACATCGCGACGCCTCTGCGCTATCAGATTGTGTGCGATTGCTGCGTCAGATACTGTGTTGATTAGATCTTGTTTTTATAGTGAAGTGCGGGGAAAAATGAATATCATGCTGTATATATGAGTTTTCTAGCAGTTTTTCCTTATGCCCTAGATAGTGTATTTTATATTCTTCTTCTTAGCGTGTCGAAGGCAATTTAGAAAGAAAGATAGAAAAACATTTTGTTTAGGACACCCACACGAAATAAAAACAGTAAAAAAGGAGCATTTAAAACTTACAAAATTAAATTAAAATAAAAAAAGAAACAGATAAAGAAGACCTGTGCATTATGCTGAGATAGGGGCCAAAGAGGCTCCTATCTCAGCATAATGCAATCTACAATGAGTCGGTCCTGAATTTGACTCCGTTTTCTGCGCCTTCAGTAGTGTCAGTTCCTGTATAATTTTTATATTTATTTAATACTAGCTGCGCCCCACGGTTTCACCCGCATAAGTTTCGATTCCGTGGGAATATCGAGATAAAAAGTATCTTATGTGTTATTCTAATGCATAAGCTATATTACTGTAAAGTCTCATCAAAATCCGTAGCCTCTATGTTAATCCAGGATGTCAACTACCTCCATACAAAATTTTATCAAAATTGGTCCAGCCGTTTCAGCGTGAAGAAGTAACAAACATATAAACACACATACTCACAAACGTTTGCCTTTATAATATTAGTGTGATAGTGTGATTTTGATCTTCTATAAACTCTTCAAGTTTTCTTACATAAATTTTAAAGATTGTTTACTTAAATATTTGTCAATTCAAATATTTATTCTCTCACTGTTACATGACTAAAAAATAAGACGAAGTTACCACAAGTAAACTGACCCAAACCACATTTTCCTTCTAATTCAGTTAATGTAACGTCAAATGTGCCATGTCAGTGCTTAGTCAGCAGTTTTACGTGAAGACCTGCAGAATAGCAGACACAATGTCGTTCACCAAAAACGTCGATGACATGGAAAAGTAGAGGTACTTGGAGTTTACGAGAAAAATGTACTAAAATCTGCAGTTCTGGGTCTTGATAACAATATGCCATGAACGTCGAATAGTAAAAGCGCGATAAGAAATGCTGCATTGGAAAATTTGCTAGCTTCCATATGTCAGATATAAATTATTTTTACGGACATGTGCTAAAGCACAAAGATTACTTTTACGGAAGATAAAAACGATGCAATCCATTTTTAAATCTATACTAATAACATACCATAATATAATAAAGCGAAGACTATAGAGTAACTACTTACCAGTCGAATTTGGAAAAATCTTTTTGCATTTGATAGCCCCATTCTTGAGGAAGGTTATAGGTATTTAACATCACGCTGCAAACCTTAGGAACCGAGCAAAAATAAAAAAAAAACACAAAGAACGCTAAGCGAAAACAAAATGAAAGCGCGGGCGGGCGAGGTATTTAAATATTTATTTATTAATTAAATTGTATATTCTTACGACTTCCACGCGAACGTTGTCGCGGACACAAGCTAGAATTTATATAACATAATGGCGCCGATTCCCTTGTTCACAAACTAAACTAAATTTAAGTTCAGTGCATCTTTTTCTTTCTATTTAATTAAGAAAAGGACAGAAGATAAATATTAGTTTAGTCCTGTCAAATTAGTCAGCGCCTGACGTAAATTGAAGTATTTTTAGTAGCCAATTTTTTAATCACGTCTAAACTGTCTATGGAGTATCTTAATTTGACAGGACTAAACTAATATTTATCTTCTGTCCTTTTCTTAATGAAATAGAAAGAAAAGGATGCACTGAACTTAAATTTAGTTTAGTTTGTGAACAAGGGAATTGGCGCCAATATCTCTCAAACAATATTTGTGAACAACATTGCAAAATAATCCCTGCAATAACGCATAAACAAAATTCACAAGCAGACGAAATGCAATATCGCATAGGAACTCAGTTGTTGGGAATACAATAATATTAGATTGAATGAGATTACTTTCTACAACTATATACCTTCGACGAATTCTTGGGAATTCTTGGCAATATGCGCTGTCATCGTTCTTGACAGTGCATATTGCTCTGTAAATAACTACGATAAATATTTTAAAGAGTTCGACATAACTTATGATCACACTTTGCTTCACCGCAGTATTGGTACTTATTATAATATTATTATCTACGTATTAGTATTATTCGCCAGTTGTAATAGGGGTCTATTGCCATTAACCGGGTACACACATAGGCATACAAGAGTTTCTGTATTTACTTTCTTTTTATAAAAATAAATTATATATAAAAAAACAAAAATAAATTATATATTATAAAAAAAACAAATTATATGTAATTTGTTTTCTTTTTTGGATATTTATGATTGTGTTTATTTTGTGATCTTCCTGTGCGAGTCACAATAAATACTTTTTCATACTTTCTTGTTAAAAAATTGTGCTTCAGCTGCATATTTAAAAAAAATATTGAGCTTCTATTTAACTTTCTGGCCTTTTCTCACAGTTGGTCGCTGTAACCAAGCTAGGGCATCCCTTAGGGTTAGGTTGGAACTGTGAGCAACCACGCGTGAACCAAATTGGTCGCTGTTTACATGGGACAACATAACTGGCTAAATGTGGATGATTGGTTGTACAGACACACATCAAGCTACAACAATCTGTCAAACTTCAATAGGTTTTCAACTTTATCGCTAAAGCACAAGCATCGTTGTGTGAAATGTCCAAGAATATTATTATTATTATAAGGTTCAAAACACATAAATGTACAGAGGTGGATTTAATGCCATAGCCATTTTCTACCAGTCAACCTTTGGGTAATGCAAAGACAAAAAATAATATTAGTCAATCATGAAAAGACAATCATGAAATCTGAGGAATAAATATTTTTCTCCAACATGCTTGGAAATGTGAGCATTATTTTGAAAACCTTCTTCGAGATAAATCGAAATTGCTGACTGGCCAAATACATGCGAGCAGCGGCCTGCAAAATTTGTATGAAAATCTATATTAATCTGTCGTGTTTTAACGGCCAAATAAATTAGATAGTAAACTCAAATCTGTCGTGTAATTTAAAAATGGATCGATCTTTGGCAACAACCAAGACATGGCAACCAAGGAGGTAACTTATCAAAGGTTTTATTTCAATTTCGAACTGGCTTGCAAATAGAAAGCTGTTTATTGAAAAAAAGAACAAATGAACACTTTAACGTGTAAAAAATTATTGTTGTTCGTCATTGATTTTGCAAAGTTGTAGGTATTTTAATTTCCGCGCATTATTTGAGAAAAGTACTACACAAGCTTTGGCCACAACTAGGCATTGATGGACTTACGTACCTATGTGTTTACACGTTCGTCCTTCAATGCCTCTTTTGTTAGCCGCTGCAGTAATGTACAGACGCCAGCACATCAAGCTACTACAATCTGTCAAATTTCTTTGATGGATTTTCAACTTTATCGCTGACTTATAAGGTTCAAAGTTGATTGGGAAAATTTGACAGTTTCGGGTAGGTTGATGTGCTGGCGTCTGTACTATAAATATAAAGATAAGTACCTAGGTATTGAAGTTTTATATGGAACAGTTGATAAATTTTTCGCGATTACGGTATTGGTCCCATGGACAAAGTTGTTCAGTTTAATGGTCTTACCACACTCTTAAATTTGGCTAGTCTTTGAAAACTAACCCTGTATTTACAAACCTGCTGAATCTGAAGGCTGAATTCAAAAACAAAATAATCAAACAACCGTTCAAACATCCATCTCCTCATGAATTCTAACACCACAGAAACAAAGCCAAATAGAAAAGCCTTTAAGACCCACAAAGCGTACCTAACGCGTAAGTTTAGTTCCGTGTGTACGAACACCTTCCATTGTCACGTCAATCCAGCCCGCTTTATGGAACAAACTCAACGATAAACAGAAAATACTGAAACCTTTGCCATAAAACGAGAACGAAGTTAGTGGAAAAAGCGTGTTTTTGTTAAAAAGGATTCACAATCTTTATGCTCGGAAATTGCGTTTGGAGGGGTGCTTCTAGTAAAGGTTTGGTGGTCTTGGGTCTGTGTTGTTATTTAATCATTTTTGTATAGTCTTGGCTTTCAGGAGAGGGTTCGATTGGGTTAAGTGATGATTAATTGCAATTGACTTGGTCAGTAGCAGTTGAAGTACTTTGCGATTTATATCATAGTAGGTACATCAACAATATTAACGTATAGACTTGGCCCAAACATCAATATTTTAAAAGGCATGTATTTAATCAAACCTTTAATAATTCACATTTTGCGCTCCTAAAATTTATTGAACACTCTAAAATAATGATTGCGGCTCTTTTTATAAACCTCTAATAATTCCTATTTTCGGGTCTTAAAAATACGTAATATTTAGCCAAGTGCTGCAACTGCGACCAATTTTGAAGTAGCGGTTCGTCACAAATCTAACCGTTACCTAACCTAACCCATTTGGTCGAAGTGTTTAGTAGAGAGCGAGCCTATTGCTATCTACCGGCCACAAATCTCCGGGCTGCTACTGAGAAATTTCCAAATGGAAAAACCCAAAACCACTTTGCCCAACTTGGGAATCGAACCCAAGACCTTATCGACGGCGGAGTGCCAATGGCACCTAACTTACAAAGTCAAAAATTTACACAAGCTGAAAAAAACGTTCAAAAATAGACACGTCGCGCATCGGTATAATTGGGAGGTACATTCACATTTTAATTTAATACTGTTGCAACAATGGTTGCAACTTAAAATACACTTAGATTTCACTAAAACATGCGAATAACGCCTTGAAATTCATAACGATTAAAAAGTGAATTTGTCAAAAAATTTTAGATTAGAGGTATTGGCACTTCGCCGTCGGTATGCTTAAAAGCACTTGCAACCACTAGACCAACGATTCAATTAATGAAAAAATCTACTTTATGAATGCACGTTAACTGAACGGTCAGCTGATTCAGTAACACCTCAGTCCTAAATTATGTACGACGTTTGAAATGTCCTTCTTCCCCAAAATATTCCGACTCACAACTTCTGCAGTCCACTTACCGGGGTTTTTTGAGAGGCCAGCACATCAAGTTACCCCAATCTGTCAAATTTCTTTGATAGATTTTCAACTTTACTGCAAAGGAATAAAGTTCATATTCAATTGGGAAAATTTGACAGATTGGGGTAGGTTGATGAGCTGGCCTCTGTACTTAAGTCACAATTTTCGAGTCTCGCCAACTTGGCACTCAAAAGGATATAGTCATTTGGACTCAAATAGTTCACAAAGGAGTCCGTCGGACTTTTTCCGAGTCCAACATTACACTCCTGCGTTTACGTAAATGTTTACTTAAAAGTCTAGTTACTGAAGCCTGATTCGCTACTCTTTTATTTTACATTTTGCCCTTTATACAAGTTATCGAGGTTTTCTTGATAACTGGAAATATAAGTAATTGTTTTGTTTCTTACTTAGTTTGTGAGGTTTCCTTTGCTTAGGAGAAATTATTGCGCAATAGATTTGTTTGTTACTGTTTGATGGGGTGCTGTGTAATATGACTCTGTTGTCAATCCATGAAAGAAAATAGATATATTAGTCACAGGAACACGTGTATACAAAAAGATCAGCTAACTTTAATATAAGAGAAATAAAAAAAAACAAAGTAGATATTATAATCACGAGCACATAACAGAAATAGCCGGCAGCTGCACGTCATGACTGTGACAAGAAGGCTTCCACTTAGCATAATGCTGTGCTACGGGGGACAGCAGGCACAGCGCTGATTTTCAGAGGTTACCCGAAAATGATGTACGGAAATCAAGTAACACCATATTTAAAAAAATACCTCCACATTGCTGTTACTGGGTTAACATACGATACTCCTGGCAAGACTGGTTGTCAGACTTTCTTGCTTCTGACTTCTTGTAACGACTGTCAAAGATCAACGAATGACAGCCGGGACCGGCCCGAGGCACGGAGGGCACCCATCCAAGGACCGAATTTGGCACGCGTTGCTTACCCTCGAAGACCCGTGCGGCTGTTATTACAAGCTAAGCTGTTAAGCCACGATCCTCATTCCTACTGTAATTTACACATAGACAATTTAATACACAGAAGTACTTTGGTGGCACACATAGAGAATATAAAAGTTGGGTAAAACTAATTTCAGTGGGAGGCGAAGCGGGAAGTTTTCTGCTATAATCCATCAAAAGGTTTCCTCTAGTGATGTTAAGATAGATCTACGATGGACTTTAATAGTGGACGGTTCTTTCATTTTTGCAGTTTCTGAGTGGGTGGGGTTGATGGAAACTTTATCTTGTCGGTAGAACCACGAATACAATTATTATAATATGTATAGAGGATGAGGAACAGGGTGTAAAGATCACTCATCCTCCATTGAAAAGGGAGGATCCTTCGACCAGACGGGTATTGTGTCTGGTGGGCTACCTGCCCGATGCTCGTCGTCGGGATGTTGTATGTATGCTAGTCGCTCGGTAAACTCTGCTTGCGCGATGCAGGACTTTTTGTGACGTCAGTATGATTCGTAGTTCGCATGTGGCGTTGTAGATGCTGCCATATATTGAACATGGACTTCCAATCATACTATCAATCAACTCATCCTATCGCAGTCCATAGACATAGATATTCGAAATATATATGTCGCAGCCAACTGGTTTAATTAGCCGTTCAGTTATCTGCCTGGCCTTTAGAAGTAGTGCTCGCCTCGCTTCCTCCCTCGGCTCGAACGCGGTTTATCATAGTTCTAACCTAACCTAACCCACTTGGTCGGGGTGCAATGCCTTAATTACTGCAAACAATTCGGCTCGCGCGTGATTGGTTACAGACTTCCAACCTAAACTGTAATTGAATATCATTCAGGCCGTTAGTTGAACGGCCGCCGTTTAGTTGAAAGGCTAGGCAGTTAACTGAACGGCTAATTTAAATAGTTGGCTGCGACATATATATAGCCTGTCCTCTGCCTTCTGCATTCAGTCTGCTCCAGTCACCATTATAAGGTACCTAATCATAATAAATCCTATTTTATTAGGCCATAATTTTTTTAAAAGGTCTTTTGATCTTACAGCGATCGAGTTTTACAGTCACACTAGTGACTGTAGCGAGATAAAGAATTCTGCATTCGATTCTTAAATTTCCTAATTCTACAAAGGCGGACTTAACAAGTTTAACACTGGCCACTCCAGACAAGCGAAAGCATTATACCATCTTACTTAACCCTGTTCTAGAGAGCTCACCGCTTAACTTTACTGGTGTTATATGTACATAAGGCTTAACAAACTCACAAAATAATAGTTATAAGCACATATCCATTAGATACTTTACGGGGCCCTAGTTAGTAAATGTGCGAAGTAACGTTGATTAATAATTGGAGATCAGCGCCCACACTCCACTATACTCGTAAATTATCCTCCTCGGAAAATCCCCGGATTTACGCACTCTTAGCTTTCACGTCACAATTTCTGAATGAGGATATTGGTAACTTAGTTAGTAATAAGTTGTGTGTTGTTTGTTGTCCATTATTTCAGGGGCTGTAGGTAATGGTTTAGGAAAAACTTTTATTCGTTTTGGTCAAAGGAAAATTCCAGAGCATTATTATTATTATGAAATAGTAGCGCGGTTAAGATGATGAAAGAAAGAAAGAAAAAGTATTTATTGCGACGCGTACAAGAAGATCACAAACTAAACTAAACATAGTCATGAAACAGAAGGCCTATATGAGGCCAAAAGCCCAAAAAAATAGGATCGATTTCACATCACCATCATCATCATCAGCTAAAGCAGTCCACTGCTGGACATAGGCCTCTCCAATTGCAAGCCATTCAGCTTGATTCCAGGCTACTTTCATTCAGCTGTTCCGATAACCAGCCACCCTGACAAGATCGTCGCTCTACCTCCTCATAAATAAAAACAAACCAGCTGTAAAAAAAAAATATATTGGTCTTTGACATGCCATCTGTGTACGCGTCATCGAAACCTAACATTATGGTGCCAAAATTCAAATTCCGCGTTGCAAAGATGTCTAGAATACTCTCTGTGACAAACGGACAAAAAGTGATCTTATATACTGATCAGATTGAATGATGAATTCCGATTTTTCTTTGAAGTTCCAAAAACATTTTTTTGGGACTATTATATGGAGCCTGGCTTGGCATACCTGCCTGACCGCCATTTTTTTTTTTGAAACGTTATGCCAAATATATATGCAACAAGATGTCCTAAACTAGTTAAAAAAATATGTATGTCACGTGATCAACATTAAACGTTAATATCTCGGAAACGTGACACTTTACAGGGTATGGTCATTATGTTTTCTGTTTGCATTTATGTCAGCTATCGAATTATATATAGCTTTCATCCGTGGCCGCCACGTACATATCTTCGAAAAACGAAACTTGCAGAATAAATTAAGTACCTACCAGATTACTCTCAAGCTTTATAACAGCGAAAACATCACGTTTAGTTCGTAGCATATTTTTTTTATAAGCCTTATTTTATTTGAGAAAATAATTTTTTTGCTGTTGCATGAATTTCTTCGAAGTAGGAGTCAATGACTGTGTTATACTTACGTGCTGAAAATTTTAGTAAATACTCGCTTAGTAGTAGCAAAAATGTTAGCATCTTTTATTATTTTAGAGTGAGATTGTGCGTAATAAATACTTGTAAATGTCTATCAATCCTACACCTACAACTCGTATAATAATATAAAAAATGTGAAAGTTTGTGAAGATGTTTCGATGTTTGTTACTCAATCTCGCAAAAACTACGAACGCATTTGGATGAAATTTGGTACATAGATAGTTCATAACCAAGATTAACACAGGATACTTTTTATCCCGATATTCCCACCGCGGGGCGCTGCTAGTAGGTATACAATATATTGTTCATAACATTCACTAAGCTGAAATGCTTACTAGCTTGCCAGCACATCAACCTACTACAATCTGTCAAATTTCTTTGATAGATTTTCAACTTTATCGCTAAAGTATAAGGTTCAAAGTTGATTGGGAAAATTTGACAGTTTCGGGTAGGTTGATGTGCTGGCGTCTGTACTTAATCATGTACACACATCAAGGTATACATTTCCAGTTTAAGCTGACCTCGCATTGTATAGATTTTTCGTACAATTAAAAGTCAGCTTATACTGGTAGTATATAGCTTGATGTGTAGCCGTGCGTGCCTATCACAAACAGATAAAAGGTACCTATCGTGTTAGAAACTATTCCGATCGAAAATGGAGTTCCGTCCATCGGAGGCTCAGTTAATTTTATACCTACTACGCTAATTTGCACCGGTGTCTTTGGCGTACATCGAACACCCAAATTTATAATAATATATAAGATTGCAGGTTTAAAGGTACCGTTTTTCAGGGGTTTTTGTTTACATGAACAATAGTTAAGATAATAATATAAGAGACACAAAATGAATACTAATATTTTAAAAATTTTAGGGCTCTTAGAAGGCTGGAAGTCAAGCGGTTTTCTTCGTAAAATACAAAGATTAAGTCTGAAACTTATCGCTGCAAAAAACAAGAATGTATTTATTTATTTTATAAGCGTACAATTTGCGCATTGCAAAAAGGTTTTATTTCAGGAGGTATGTGTGTAGTTATGCAATCATGATAACAGGTAAATCCGAATGAAGAGTAATGTTTCCATACCTCCTTCCACCTCTACATCATACATCCAAAATCAATTTCAACCTTCAACATTCCCGTCAAACTCCGCCAACAATCTTGATCCTTTGTCCCCTCCTATTACTACGACCAGGCCAGAATAACAGGTTCAAGTCCTGTGTGTCATTTACCTAACACGATTGTTTCTATCGTATGGGTTTCTTGCCACTCTATCAAGAGCATTGATTAGTTTATCGACCGGTAGTGGTGTCCGAGGAGATTCACTTGGCTGTCCTACTGTGTGACGGCAACTAGAACGGTTTTGATCCTTTGTATCTAACATGTAGGTAGTAATTTAGATTGCTTCCGTTGTAATTTATGTATGTTATGGGATTCGAAAACATACTGGATTTGGTAATTTTTTACGTTTTATGATTAGTATCTATTAGAGTGAATAATTTTGACAAAATAATATCTATTAGTTTTTTAGAATAATTTTACATGTCTTAATTTGTTCAAATGTGATCATCATTGCTTATCGAGACCGCTCTTTGGTTCCGGCTGACAATCATAGATCTTTGACAGTCGTTATGGGTAGTAAAAATCCAAGTCTGACAACCAGTCTTGCCAAGGGATATCGTGTTGCCCAGTATCGGGGTTGTGGAGATCAGATAGGCACTCGCTCTATGTAAAACACTGGTATTTAGATGCATCCGGTTAGACTGGAAGCCAACCCCAACATAATTGGGATCAGGCCAGGCAGATTGTTTCTTTTTATTTGTTTAAATGCACTAATGTGTAGACCAGCAATAATCATCAAACCGCCTCGTGTAACTGTGGTGTTCAATGCTCGTGCCTTCTGAGTATGAGAAGAGGCTGTTACCTTGCAGTGGGACAATAATAGACTGGTATTATTATTATTAACTAGCAGCGCCCCGCGGTTTCACCCGCATAAGTTTCGATTTCGTTGTAATATCGGGATAAAATGTATCCTATGTGTTAATCCAGGGTGTCAGCTACCTCCATACCAAACTTTATCAAAATTGGTCCAGCCGTTTATGCGTGAAGGAGTAACAAACCTACTCATAAACATTCGTCTTTATTATATTAGTGTGATTAAGGCCTCGGAAAGCACGTTAAGCCATTGGTCCCGGCTCTCATTCGCAGATCTTTGACAGTCGTTAAGGGTCGTCAGAGGCGCGAAAGTCTGACAACCAGTCTTAACCAAGGGGTACCGTATTACCCAGTAACTGGGTTGTGGAGGTAAGATAGGCAGTCGCTCCATGTAAAATACTGGTATTCAGCTGCATCCGGTTAGACTGGAAGCCGACCCCAACATATGTAGTTGGGAGAAGGCTAGGCAGATGATGAAGGCACAAGCAAGTTATAATATGACAATGGAATTAGTATCTACCTATCTACTGTAAAAACATTACTCCAATTTTCGTATTCTTCTCAAGTATCGTATCGTCGTGTGCAAGTTACTAAACCGAAATACAACCTCTATACCTCATTTAAATTCAACCTCCATACAAGAGTTATTGAATAAGCCAAAAAATATATATAAAAATGCAATGTTGTTGTCATATTACGTCTCACGTATGCGAAAAACGTTTTGGTAATAAATTACATTCGGTTGTTCTAACCCTCTATTGCCGTGTTTTACTTTTACCGCTACGCATTTTTACCGAGTAAGGGGCGATTCATACTAGCGCGTAGTAGAAGCGCAGCTAAGCATCAATCTAAACGATAACATAGTCAGAGGCAACTGCAAGTCTGATGAACTGCAACTGTAATGCACATATCGCCAATCAGCTCTGGTCGCTCTCAGAAGCGCGTATTCTGTAGAATGCAGTATGCAATGAAATATGTGCATTACGTTGAACAGATAAAGGTAAATTTGCTATGTTACATTTTAGATAGACTCTTCGACTGTGCACTATTGTGAATCCGAAACGAAACTTTGCACCAGTAAGAAAAAATAAATCCGGGACGAAAGACACGCGGGGTTGAGACGTGGCCGCACGCGGTTGCACGGCACCAACGCTAAGACGCGCCTCACTCGCGAATTTAATAAATCACATCATAATGTGAGCGTTGTCCAAATGTTGTTTCGTGTTCCCAATAATAGGGAAGTATACTTGTAAAATTAAGTTAAAGGGTAAGTACAGGTAAGCTTTGAGAGTTAATAAATTTTCGAAATTACATTGCAAATATTACATAAGTGACATTTATGATACCTAAATGATTTATTCTAAATGAATTTGTTTTTACATAAATCAGAATATAGGCGTGTGGATTTTGTAGTCTTACAGAAAATCTAGTAATACTTTAAATATGAAAAATAACTGTTATTCAGTTCCATGGCTTTTGAAAATAAGGTTTAGAAAAATAAACGTGCTTTTTTCGTAGTTTTTGCTTTGTGGTACGAAATCCTTCACGTGAAGGACTCTCACTTGGCCCCTTTTTATTTACTTTAAAAACGTTTAGGCTTATAAAGTTTATAACAGTTAGTGACTCAAGGTAAAGACCAAATAATAGTCATATCTCGTTTATCTTTTCATTCTTTTCATATTAAAATAAAAATTTAAAAAATTGCAAAATATAATGAGTAACATAAGAAGAAGAGAAGAGGGGCTTGTGGCTAAGTAATAACAGCCACACGGGTCGATCGATCAGGTTAAAATACGCTTGCCGTGGTTGATCCGTGGATGGGTGACCATCTTCACATACCAAGACCCCTCCGTGCCTCCGTTGGTCCCAACTGACATTCGTGGATCTTTGACTGTCGTTACAGATCTTCAGGAGCCCGAAAGTCTGACAACCAGTCTTATCAAGGGGTATCATATTACCCAGAAACTGGGTTGTGGAGGTCAGATAGGCAGTCGCTCCATGTAAATTTTAGACTGGAAGCCGACCGTAACATAGTTGGCAAAACGCTAGGAAGAATGATAAAGTGTAACATTAGCCTTTTTGTAAGTGAGCCAAAGTTACGGCTTCATGAACCCCTCTAGCGGGGTGGCTGAATCGGCGAGGATTTCAATTATCTCAGGGCTTTTAATATTAACAGTAAAATCCAAGCGGCCGCATAGGGACGTGAGGAAAAATGTACCCTTTACAATTACGTGGCAAACGCAGGGTTAATGGCATTCTTGACCCTAAGTCTACGAAGTGAGAAATAAATGTGTAAGTTCTTTGAAACTGAGTTATGAACCTATGACTCGATTTGTGAATGAATGTATGAAGGGTATATTCAAGCTCAATTATTGGCAAAGTGTGTTTGACGTTAGAAAAATAAGCCGTCGTTTAAAAAATATTTATCAAGAAGACTGGTCTGTTTAATATTGCTTTTCATACCATTTTCTTTTTTTTTCTTAGTTATTTTATATTATTAGTTATTATATACATAACAGTGGTTAGCCATTAAAGAAAATAAATACTTAAATGAAACTGAATACACATAAATAATTTATTTATATATCTTATACCTACACTTCACACAACTAAACTCTACTTTCAGAACAAAACTTTAACTAACTGTAAGTACACAAATTACCCTTTAATTCCGAAGTTAACATTTACACGTAAATCTGAGTCAAATTATAACACAATTTACATAATTAAGTGAACCGTTAGCACCAAAATATAACTATAGACATGCTGATATTCAGGCAAACGTTTAGGTTTTTCCGCGTTCAATGTTCTGAAAGGACAAACCCGAGCGGAAAAAATGCCGTTCAATTTAGCACGCTTAATTCCTCCGTTCGTTCCGAACATGTCAGAGCAGATAAAAAGCGCATTAACGACGTTACAACGATCAGCGCGCGTGAATTTCCATCACGTTTTCCCGTGCATATTTTGTCCCTACGCTTAAGGTCGATTTCGATGTCGTGTCGGTGGTGACGGCAGACCGCAGACAACAGCGGCCGTAAGCGACATTGCTGCTGCGGTTTTAATTCCGGACGTGTTTGCAGTCACCGTCCGATCGCAGCAGCAAGCGGTATTGTCGCCATCTACGGAAGCGTTTTAAAAGATTTATATGAATACGCGCGTTAGAAGGCCTTCCACAAGGTGGACCGATGACCTGGTGAAGGACGCAGGAATCCACTGGATGCGAGAAGCACAGAACCAGTCGATGTGGTGGTGCTTGGGGGAGGCCTATGTCCAGCAGTGGACGTTTTTCGTCTGAAATGATGATATGAAAAGGCTTACGCTGAAACAAGTTTATTTGAAAACAGTAGTATAGGTCGCTGCGGTCTGCCGTAGCCTTTGAAACTATCCCTTTATGCAACTTAACGCCCGGCTAGCATGAATTTTTTATACCAATTCTTGCGACCGCCCCACATCTAATTGGATATCTTTTTTCACGCTGCGCTTTGAGTCTCAGCTTTTATAGACTTACAAGATCTCTTTGATGGAAAAGAAATTACGGAACTGTTTTAAATATTGATTTAGACAGGAAAGGGCTGACGCGTTGCTCTTTTAGAAGCATTTTATATAAAAAGGGGAATTTTAGATGATGTTTCTTAATTTCAGTTTTATTCCAATTAATTTTGACCGAGCTTGCTTCACAAATACATTACGTAGGTGCCTACTTAAAAATTATAACTGATCAAAAACCATCGCCCTTAATTTTTCGGTCTTTTATGTAGAAACTAGTTTTTGCCCGCGACTTCGTCCGCGTGAAATTTCACCCTCCCCGATACACCCTCTTAGGGTGGAATTTCGAAAAACCCTTTCTTAGTGGATACCCACTCTTCACAAAGAACACACCCTCCAAATTTCATGTCTCTAGGACCCGCGGTTTAGGCTGTGCGTTAATATATCAGTCAGGACTTTGAATTTGATATAATTATATACATATCTAGTTTCGAGTAAGTACTTATTTATTATTCGGCTTTGTACTAGAAACTTATAAATTTGCACGACGCCATTTATCTTCAACCTACTAAATAAAGATATTTATATAATCCTTACCTACATGTAATTTACATAATAACCTCTGATACTACTCATAATAAATCCAGAAACACCGCATCTAAGCCATCCCAAAAATAATAAATTAATAATAGATATATTTTATTCATTCATTACACACTTTGCGGCAAGCTCTACAAACGAGTGGGTTTTAAAAATTCACGAATTTTGAATATAAATTCAGTGGCTATTATGAAATAATTCAAGCACCATTTGTTGGGTCGTTTTTTTTTCTTCATTACATTTTTTTATTCATTATATTTTATCGCGGTTCGTGGTGTGAAATTTTTATTTTGAGCTTAACTTTGGTTGTCATTAGGGGTCCTGATTGGTCGTTTTATAAAATGTTGTACCTTCGTCATCATCATCGGCAGCTTTATTCCATCCACTGCTAACTTGGGTTAAAGGAGGACACCAAAGGAAAGGCTGTTCTAAGGACGAGTTATGCGAACATAAATGTAGGGAACAACGATTTCAGGTTTGGTCCCTTGGTAAAAGTCGTTCATAATAATGAGTACAATCTCCCATTTCGATTTGTCGCATGTTTTCAATTTCACCCTGTATATAGCTATCCACATTCATATTCAACACTTTTCTCATGACATTTTCCTCATTGCCTTGCCCTTTTTTGCCTTAAGTTATCAAGCAGACACAAATGTATATATCGGGCTGCTACTGACTGAGAAAATATTAAAAAACACGAAAAAACTTGTCCCGACTCAACGATCGATAACCGACGAAAAATTTGCTGTTCTATACATTTTGACCGCGTAGTATTACACTTTTTTATGAAACAGAATTTTTTTTTACCGACGTTCTACTCTAAAGGGTCTAGTAATCCTGCCCGGGTCGCGGGTTGTTCGAAAGAGTTACCGTGGCCCTGGCACAGGCAACTGAAGGAACTGGGTTTTTGTCAGTAAAATTGTGACACGCCCTACCGCTCCGCCCAAAGCGGGAGAAGTTATTTGATAAATTCCCACCCAAAAAAAAGGGGGTCTAGTAATCATGTACTGAATCCATTATAACAGGTTGCGCGTCGACCTTCTTGCCACTCTGTAGTTTCACTACTGGCCAAGCGCAACATACTCATAGAAACAGATATACAACTAACATTAGCATGTCAATGACGCGAATCCATAAGATTTCACCCTAATAAAAATCCCTCAACGCGCCTAAAAGAGTTTTCACATGATAATCCCTTTTTGGGCCGTACCACTTATAAAGTGAACCACTCGATGGACTGAACAATAATGAACAAAAGTTAATTAAATTGCATTTCGCTCCGAATTCTGTGGTTATGACTCCGGGATTTAAAGCGGGCGGTACATTTTATTTTTGATTCGCTTTGCGTCCGCACTCTAAACAGAGTTGACTAATTTTAATTAGAATTTTCCGAATGCTTTGCGGTGTTCCAGGGTTTGTGGCTTTGTTTGTTGGCTCAGAATTTCAAGCTCCGTTTGTTTATTTGAAAATAAAACATTCTTATTTGTTTCTGAATTCATCAGTGCTTTTGTCTATTTTATATTCTCTCTTGGCATTCTTAAATGAGGGGCATTTCGTTTGAGATTTTGAAAGAAGATTGTAGCCACCTCAATAAAAATAGGAGAACACCAAAGAAACGTTTGACGCATTGCGTGAGAGACAACCGACTTGCCAAACTTAAGTGGCAGTGGGCAGGGCATATTGCTCGCAGAACAGATGGCCGGTAGGGCCGAAAGGTTCTGGAGTGGCGACAACGTACCGGAAGACGTAGCGTTGGAAGGCTTCCCACAATCTGGACCGATGACCTTAAGAAGGCCGCAGGAATTCGTTGGATACGAGAAGCACGGAACCGGTCGAAGTCGCGATGCTTGGGAGAGGCCTATGTCCAGCAGTGGACGTCTGTCGGCTAAAATAATGGTGATGAAGATTGTCTGAAGGATACGAGGAAGGTGGTAAATTAGGTATAGAGGTTTATTTATTTTACTTTAACATAAAGCGGCAATCTGTGTTTTACATAAGCTAAAAATGAACCTAGTGAGTACCTATTACTATCAGCTATATAATACTGGAGACATTAAACGTTTATTGCAATTTTATTATTCTCTATGAAGGCTGATAAAGATGTATGGATGTAAAAAAAGTTCTATGCCGACCGCAAACACCCACATAGGCTTAAGAGTATTGTATACCAAATCTACAAGCATTAAACAGCACCTACAAATGAACATCCTGCCACAAAACAAGGAATTTATGGTTCTAATATCTTACTTACTATGTCTATCAGGTACGAAGGTTCCAACCTCAATATTTCTTAACGGATCAAGTTATTACATTAACTCTGCTTACCCTTGTCAAGATAGAGCGTCCAGATGAAATACGTAAGTACATGAGACGGTTTCTCATATACCTACTGTGACTTAGATCCAGTAGGTTTTAATAATAACATAATATGTCTAGTATACAGGGATTTCAGGTTTTTTGCTATTTTGTTTTGTTAATTTTTAAACGTACTTCTGTGCGCTCTAATTATTAGTTTAGATATTGTTTCTCAGTAAGTGAATTTGTATGAATTCTTTATGAGATATAAAGTTGTTCTTAAACCTTATTTTTTCGAGCCTCCATTTGTATGTTCTAAACAATAGCCGGTCTATACTGTAAAAATCTCACCGTAAAACTAAGAGCCGGTGGTTCAAACGGTTGGTTAACATAATAAACGTACGTCAAATAATAATGATTACGTACTCGTTATTATTTGACGTACGGCAAGACCATCATTTTTTGATTGTAATTAAAATAACGCTTTTTTTGGTTTGACGATAGTTAGCGCCATTTTTGACGTATATGCGTGCGTCAAGTGGACCTGAAACAACCCGCCCTTAGGAGAGGTGAGCTGACATTCCCCCTGATGATTGACACTATTGACAGCTTAGTTCACCTTTATAGTTATTGTCACGGTGAGACTTTCAAAGAACGGCTGGTCATTGAGGAAATACGCTGAATGAAACTATGACCTTAACTTTATAAAAAAATAAAAGTGACTTTAAGCTTGATTTGAAAAAGGTGCATTGTCGAAGATGTCAACAATTGGATTGGATTTTTTCTTCGATCAATAATAGTTTTTTTTGTTTTTTATATGCCATGGAAAGCACGTTAAATCGTTGGTGCCGCCAGTCATTTATGGATCTTTGACTGTCGTTACGGGTAGTCAGAAGCCCAACAGTCTGACAACCAGTCTTACCAAGGGGTATTACCCAGTTACTGGGTTGTGGAGGTCAGACAGGCAGTCACTCCATGTAAAATACCTACTGGTATTCAGCTGCATCCGGTTAGACCGATTATCTCCCTCTTGATATTACACGATATGGTGATAGCACAGCTCAACGTAATACTTGAAAAATGTAATTTAGAAACAGAACGTGAAGCTTTTGACTGACCTATATTATATACTGGAATCTTTGGTCTGATCTGTATTAAACTAGGTCCTCAATCACGAATGTTATTATGTCACCATGCTACTTTTAGAGCGAATAGGGGTCACAATTTGTATTCTTCTAGCTTCATGAAAACCAACAAAGCAACCACTCAGAGCAGATTTTTCCATCGCCAGAAAACTTCTATTCACGGAATAAAATTGACGTTTGACAGTTTTTGTATAAAACAACTGTCAATGTTTCAAAATTATTCCTCGATTAAAGTTATCAGATGATTGAAAAATCAAGGAATAAGTGGGTAGATTAGATCAAAATTTTCAAAATTTATTTGGGGTCAACATGTCATTCACTTCCATACTTCTCTACTAGTCGTCCTCTTGGTAGTCACCCACTTTCAAACAGGTCCAATGAAAATTAGCTAGCGAAACTTCACGGAGGCAATGGGAATCGGATATCGTTAGATCAGATAATGATAAAACAAAATTAAAAAGGTTTTCTTAACTCATAATTTCTAGTAAGTACAGCTGATCACGAATTCGACGGCCACTGGTAGTTAGGTAACTTGAAATTATAAGTTTATTTATTATTTTTATTTAGCCTAAACTATTTCACTGCTGCAGCTGGGAGAAGGCCTCGTCACCTGTTGAAAGTTGCAACATTTTAATCAATATTTACACATTGTAACATTGTACTACTGTCATCTTGACAGATCATCTGTCACCTGTTTTGTGTCACTTCCACAGAGTACTTTTTGATAGAGTGAGAGTCACTCCCTTCTGCGTGCAATTATAGATGGTTTCTCGGCTCAGTTGCCAAAACACAAAAAAAAATCTGGTGGTTTCGATCATAGACTACAATCAATGATATTATACACTTATAATATCATTGACCAATACAATGATTTCAAAAGTAAGTAATATATATATATTATGTAAATGCTACAATATAATGCATGATAAGTTTCGAAATAATCATTCAAGGTAACCAGTGCGTAACTACTTTTTCTCTTAATTTATTTATTGCCTAGACAAGGGTCAATAACAAATTACTACCATAATAATTAATCGCTTCGTATATCCATCTGTATTTTCCTTAGTTCCCTTCTCCACATGTTTCTTCCAAGTTTCAGTATTTGATTCTCAGCACCGAAATAACAAATGCAATATATTCACTTCCCATGTTCGCTGTCACAGCATTCCTACATTATTTAACCGAAATCGCCAGAAATCACGAAAAGTAATACTGTGGGGTCCCACAAGTGAGCTTTATTTCTTAACACAGACGTGTTTCTCATGGGAAATACGGTATCGTAACTTGTAACTTTGGAAGGGAAAAACGGGAGAACGCTAGTATGGCGGATCCCTCCTAACGATTAGGTTTATTTATGCAATCCTATTTATACAACGCAACGGTCTGATGGTTAGAGGAATGGGAGTTCATTTGTTTATTGATTTTGGTGGAACGAATTACGCGGAATCGAGTTACCCAGTAACTGGGTAGTGGAGGTCAATAATATACATGGAGCGATAGGCAATCGCTCCATGTATATTACTGGTAACAGCTGCATCTAGTTAGACTGGAAGCCGACCCCAACTTAGTTGAGAAAAGTCTAGGCAGACTGATTGATTTCATTTCCACGTAGTCAGCAACAAATTTCCATAATGCGTTGCTACGAGTATAAATGCCGTTAGCAGAATATTATAAATTAACTGGCCCATGTTAAAGAGGCTAAGCGTCTCTCAATAATTGGCTAAACCTAATAGTATGTTATGGTACACCCCTATCTACCCCTTTGGGTTATACAAGTGCTCATAGGTACGTTTTGTGAAAGACTCTACGGGTTAAATCATAGTTATTTTATGGTACCATCGAGTCTTTCACATACTTGTTTTGGGACACAGAGGGCAGGATAAGAGGTGGACGTGGAGCATAGTGACCTGTGCACTGCCACTGACGACGCCGTGGAAGTGGCAAAGTTTTGAGCGAACAAGATCTGAGAAAAGTACTAGCGACACGAAGAAGAAGACACTTATTCGGGTCGGCATGATTCAGCACAACTGCGGCGCTATTCTGTAAAAATTTATCCGTGAAAACTTGGGTGAAATGAGCCATCATTAGTGTCAATCCGTAGTATCGGATGGCCAATTCTCGTAATTTAAAACGTACAAAATCTAATCGCAGTCTCATCTCAGTGACAAACAAATGTTAAAAACTTGTCAAAATCTATGGAAATTTGAAGCATTTTTGACAGATTGAGACTGAGATCAGACTGTGAACATTTTTAAAATTACGATAATTACCTCTCAGGTGGAATGACAACTCACTTCAAGCTTACTTCATCTGAGTTTTCACAGTGAGATGTTACAGAATAGTAGCGCTGGACGGAAAAATCGATTGAATATTTTGTCGCTAGGCCGTGCCGAGTCGTGCCGAATCAAGGCGACCCGAACAACTGTCGATTTAGGTAAAGTCTAAAGAGGTTGTTCGTTAGTAGGTGTCGTGATTTCCGTCAAATTGTGTTTCAAAGTTAATTTCGATGGTAATCACGGGCCCGAAGGCGGTGGTCGGGTCTCCTTGATTATTTCAAGTATGGGCGCTCGGCTACCATTTTGTCTATTAATTATCTTTGGGTACAAGCCATGGAATAGTACAGACCTCTTTGGTGAATTTTGGACAGAGTTGAAATCAAACGAAATTAATTGACGTTGGGGGTGATGGTTTGGTCTTCCTAAAGAGGAACTAATATTTGATTTGTTCGTAGATAGATAATTTTATGATTTCAGCGGATTTGTCACTATCAGTAAATAATCTTTGGTAGGTACCTCATCATCTGCCTAGCCTTTTCTCAACTATGTTGGGGTCGGTTTCCAGTCTAACCGGATGCAGCTAGTAGTTTTTTACATGAAGCGACTACCTAGGTATCTGACTTCCACAACCCAGTTAGGTGGGTAATACGATACCCCTTGGTAAGACTGGTTAATTGTCAGACTTTCGGGCTTCTGACGACCCGTAACGATAATCTTTGGTACCTCTCCTCAGGTAGGTATTACAATTGTTCTCTTCATTTATTCATTGCAGTTCATAACTTATCAATAAACTGAGTTTAACGTTCTGACAAAGAAAATTCTTACTGAATTTATTTTGTTCTAGTTTGAGAAAAGTTTGACCTCCTGCATCCGAGCGGGGACCGAATAGTTACTTACGTACCTGAGGAACGATTTAATATTATCGAAAACTTTTTAGGTAAGCCTTTCCAATTTAACACTTTGCTATAGGCCGACCGCTTAACTGAGACGTTGCCTGAGGTAGCAGCACTGTATGGTGTGGTGGCGTGATGCGAGAGCTCAGTGATTCGTCAACTTGTGACAACTATCGCTTAACTACAACTACAAACTAGCTTCTGCTAGTTTCACATAAACCTACATGGGCACTAACGTCAGAAGCTTATAGGTGCACTGTTCAGAGTGAGCGCCAAATTCGCCTAAAGAAGATTATACTTAAAAAATAACTTAAGTTATCTCTAAAATAACCTATGACCTTAGATTTTGGCAATAAAAATACAGAGACGCAGTAAAAACAACATTCAATCACTGTCAAATCTAGCGCACACTGACGTCAGATAGTTCGATGGAAAACCTAGATAATATTTTAGATAAGAGATTTATTACTTGACTAGCTGTGCCCGCGAATGAATTCGCGGGCATGTCGAAATTTCAAAGGTTTTATTTTGGGCGGAACCCTAATTATTTTTCCAAAATAAAAGTAGCATAAGTCTCTCATTCCTTATAATATGGGCCATCTGCCAGTGAAAGTCCCGTCGACATCGGTTCAGCCGTTTCGGAGAACCGTTACAAACAGACAGACAGACACACATTTTTTTTTTAAATTGTTTTCGTATAGGTACCTACAATTTGTAAAAAGCTGTTATTTTGACTTTACAAACAGACACTTCAATTTTATTTATTTGTGAAGATACAGATGAGAAAAGGCAGATATTTGCACTTCAAATTAGGGACTTCAAAATAAAATAATATTGGGGGGTAAAAGAAATGTTTATTAATAATAAATAAAAACTAAACTACTCTTAAATAAAACCGGCCAAGTGCGAGTTGGACTCGCACTCGAAGGGTTCCGTACCACCATACAATATTTAACACTACTTAAAAAGTAACGGCAGAAAAAACACCCTTAAATATTTATTTTATTCTGTTTTTAGTATTTTTTGTTATAGCGGCAACAGAAATAGACATTCTATGAAAATTTCAACTGTCTAGCGATCACGGTTCATGAGATACAGCCTGGTGACAGACAGACAGGAGTTTTAGTAATAGGGTCCCGTTTTTATCCTTTGGGTACGGAACCCTAATAAAAATGATAATCTTTTAAAAGCATATTATACCTACTGCCTGGAGTCTTGTTCCAAACCTTATCAAGATACAATAACTCAACTTCTTTCATTCCCTAGTCAACTAAAACAATTGAAATTTCGCATGTAACTTAAACAATGAATTTACCGGATAACTCCGGTTCGAACCAGTTAACGGCGGATTTCAGCGGTAACGATATAGAAATGTAAAGTTTAGGTATCCTTTACTTACAGCGCGTGATTGTACCTAAGCGAGGACGATAAGAATCGTTACACATTCTGAACATTCAATTGGGCGTTTATACGACTTTCTGCAGTTCGGGGACAAACTTGAGAGTTTTCACATAAGTGTGCTATTTTACGTGTAACATTTCATGGATGTTCAAACATTCATGGATGTTTATATTTCGTTCATTCATTCCATTTCGTGTTCATTCATGAGTTTAGTTTTATTTCACTTCTTCGTTGTTTTCGGTGATGTCAATATTTTAAATTGGAAGTTATTTATTAAGGAAAGTGTCAATATTTTAAATCTTAAATATTTCCTCTTAATCAGTTTAAAAAAAAAAATCGACATAAACTCGAACTCTGTTTAATTTAAAAAAAATCTACAAATAGCTTAGAGCCACAATTTCCTAATTTTAAAGTGTTTCGGGAAATGGTAGATTCCAATTTAGGAACATAACTACGCGTAATTTTCGAAAAATATATAATTAGACCACCTCCCGCCTTGTACACACGTGGACATAACAAGCTATACATGTCCATTTTTTAATCGGACCTCGCACTGTATAAACTTTTCGTACAATGAGAAGTCAGTTCATACTGGAACTGGCTACGAGAGCACCATTATGACAGTTGTCGGAGTCAGATAAGCAATCGTTCCATGTAATAAAACCTACTGGTATTCAGCTGCATCGGCTTAGACTGGAAGCCGACCCCAACATAATTTGGAAAAGGCTGGTAGTTGATGATGAATTACTGCAAAGCGAAATGCAAGCTTAGCTTCACATCGTATCAAAATCTGAAATTGAAACTATAACTACCTCAAACCTGCCAAAGTCAAAATACTGAATCTATTGAAACGACTGGCTTTAGGTGGGCTCAAGTCTATGATGTCTCTGCTTTATGTCGGACAAGGAACTATGATTGCAGGATTGAAATGGATGGATATGAATCAGGGATACTCAACTGACAATTACGTAGCTTTGGCAAGAGATGTCTTTCTTTTTAGCCGTGTATGTTTAGAAGAAAATATTCTACTGCTACTAAATATTCTACTTTCTTTTTCTAATGGGGGTAGTCAGAACCCACAAACAGTTGATCTATTCTATAAAAAACTTACCCTGAAAACTTAGGTGAAGTGAGCTGTTATTTCACCTAATGCTAAGGACTGACAGCTCACTTCACCTTAGTTATCACGGTGTGATTTTTTCAGAATAGCATGGCAGAACACCAACTGCTTCGATCCTTACATACTCCTTTTGCTTCGTTTATGTTCATATCCCGGCTTTTCCACTCACATCTGCCTTGTAAAATCTTTTGTTAGTCACCCTCCATTCATCCTCTCAACATGACCAAACCATTTAAGCATCCTCTTTCTATTCAAAATGTTTGTTACATTCCGAATTCGATTTTTATGGATAGCAAAATTGGTATCTACAGCTTCTCGGAAAATTTTAAAATCGGAATATGTTGAACGTCGTTTTTTCTATCGGATGTTTTATGAATTCAAGACAACAGAAGGCCAATTCTCGTAATGTAAAACGTTCAAAATCTAGTCGCAATCTCATCTCAGCGACAAACAAATGTCAAAAACTTGTCAAAATGTAGGGAAATTAGAGGTATTTTTGACAGATTGAGACAGATTGAAATATTACCCCTGTGGACTTTGTCTGTTGTGTCAGATAGTTAGTTATATGTAGAATTCTAAAATCCTCAGTAGGATTCTAAGTTTTTATCTAAATCTGTAGTAACAAAGACTAGCATTGTGAAGCTTAGCAGCATCCCGGCCCTTTGAGACACCTTTGCATAAATATTTGTAAGGAAATTGTAGCAAAGCGCTACATTCACAGTCTTGTATTATCTAGTATGTATGTCTGCCGTGTAATATGTAAGGTACAAAACTATGTCTTATATTTTTATAATATGTGCCATGTTTGTAAGTCACAAATTCCAAGAAACAACTTTTATCATATATAAGAGTCTTAAAATAATAATATGTACAAGTATAAAAAACCGGTCAAGTGCGAGTTGAACTCGCGTGGAGAGGGTTCCGTACAATGAATATTTTATCTACCATGTTTTTTTAAAGAACGTGACACCGACATTCCAACTGAAAATGTAAGTTTGTACGCACAATATTGAGAGATTTACCATGTTGTTTCAAGATCGTAGACTTCTTATTAATTTTCCTGTACCTAATCTATAAGTATAGAACTATTTTCTGTATTTAAAAAAAAAAATTAGGCTCAATAGTTTCGGAGATAAGGGGGGGGGAATGGTAAATTGTGGTCTATTGTCTTAAATAACTTTAATACAATTTACTTTAAAATTATGAAAAAAATATATTTGAGATCCTCACGGTAAGCCCTTTCATTTTCTTGATATATCACACGGTACAGATTGCGAAACTTTTTTTTTTAATTGTCTATTTACCCCTCAAAAATTACTCTAATTTTCAAAACTCATTTATTTACGTTACACGTCTGTGTTTGGGTCACAGAGATTCATATGTGTACCAAATTTCAACTTAATCGGTCCATAACATTCGGAGCAAATTGGCTGTGACAGACGGACAGACAGACAGACACACGAGTGATCCTATAAGGGTTCCGTTTTTTCCTTTTGAGGTATTTATTATATTATATTTATCATATATTTTATATTTATTATAGGTACAGGATGAAATTGAATACATGCTACAAATCGAAATGGAAGATTGTACTCATCATTATGAACAACTTTTACTATGGGATCAAACCTGAAATCGCGACAAAAAAATAGGTTAGTTAAAAGTTGTTCATAATGATGAGTACAATCTCCCATTTCGATTTGTCGCATGTATTCAATTTCATCCTGTATATATTATATAAACCCTAAAAAAGAAGAGGAACCATAGGGCATCTGATAATTTCATCCGCATCGCCCAAAAGGCTGGCCAAAAAATAGGCCAGCCCTGTCGTTACGTGAAGAGTCGAAAGTCACAAACAGCTCATATATGACGGAATTACTGATCATGGAATGGTCAAAGGGGCCCCAAAAGTTCTTGGATAAAAATTGCTGATCATTTTTTGGTTTACAAGCAGACTAGAGGAAGTTGTCAACCAGCTTTTATAAAGTTTGTTCTTGTAAGTCCAAAATAAAATGGGTAAATAGATTGGCTAACATTGATATGAACGTCATATTCGACATTGAACGTAATCATTAGTTACGGGGTTCTGTTTAATCAGAGTCAAAACAAGTCTATTAAAATAAATTACGTAATTTATTTTGATGTCAGATGTTACACGTTCTTTTATATATAATTATGGTGACAGTTTTAATTGGATCGCAGAACAGCAATAAGGATATATTGCTGTTCTGCTTTACCATAAATAAAATAAAATATTAATGCCAAATTTCACTAACGAAACTGAACGCGATCATCACATCTAAACCGCGCTCAAGAGCTGTCAGTGTCAATATTCCACAAAAATGATGACACAGTGAGATGGTGCTGATTTCGATTGGTGCAAACCACCATAAATCTTACCATCGGACAGTGTAAAGACTCTGTTTCCTATGCAAATATAGAATTTAGCACAATGGTACGTTTAAAGATAACACACACAAGGCCATGTCGTGAAATATACCTAATTATAATGCTCTTTTTTGTATAAAAACCTGACCTGGCTATAAATCATCCAAAACCAACCACAATATTTCCTAAAATAATATTTTTAGAAAGTAAACTTTGAACAACTTCACATCACAACATTGTTCCCAACCATTCTAAACTAAAAAGCAGTCGGTAAAGGGAACCATAAAAAACAGCAAAAAAAACAGTAAAACGTAATTTCAGAACTGTAATTATGCTACTGTAATTTTATACTATATGATAATAAAGAATAAAATAGTTTGAAAATCCGAAAGTGCATAAATACAAAAAAATATTTTGGGTTAGGTTAGGTTAGGTTACATGATACATCAGACCCGCCAAAATGATCAATGTTTTGACAGTGACAGCTGTCAATATAAGAAGGGTCCGGTGATTTATGATACTCTCGAGAGAAAGCAAAGAATTAAAAAGAAGATTTTAAGCAGTAAACTAAGGGTTTTATTAAATGTTTTCTATTTCAGTCCTTATTGCTACTGTTTCCGTAGAAAAAAAAAACAGTAAATCTACTGTTAAAACAGTAGGGTTACCAACACAGCATCACAACGAACATTTATTGATTTACGTAGGCGAGACGTGGCGTCCATGTTACTGTCATAGAAGATTATCCTCTAGCGTCTGATACAATGGAACGAAATTAGATGAAAGGGTCTCCCACTTTGTATCCCGGATCTGTTGAAGCACTACCCATACATCATTGTTAGGATTATGAGAGAGAAGTTTCCCAAAGACTGGCTTTTAGGGTAAGCTCATTGTCGTTGGTTAGTACCTTTGTTTTTACTCCGTGGTTAGTACTACATTATGTGCGAAGATAATGAACCTTTCTGAATTTTATTATGGCCAAATAAGTGACTGATACTTTACTTCTCTTGGAATTTTCCTGTTTTCACCACACTCAACGGATGACTGACTAAACATTTTATAAATTATTCAGGCTATTCCCAGCTAAGAATGCGTATGATTCACTCATTCATGGCACATGTCATTCCGTAGTTGCCATGATTTATTTCGACAGCGAGCGCCCTTGAGTGAACTCAACCGTTCCATTCAATAACGAACGTGAGTCACTCAACTGTTTACTCGTTCATTCGTTCATTCAGCAAAGTGCGCGTTGAGCTGAAAGATTTTCTTTTGTTTTTCCTGCCTAGTTCACATAGACGAACGGCGCCGACGATGTTAGATTTATTTTTCGGATTTTTTGGGGACACAAAGCAACTGTATTTTTTTTTCTGTTCTGATTTACATGGCAGTGTTTTTTACCTATTTCTTGAGGTAGTGAGGTTGGTGTTGGTGAAATCAGTGTAGTAACTCGAATTTAGAAAATGTGAGTTTTTTGTGCTGAGTTAACAAACATTACGTGCAGAATTCATATGAAAACGAATATTTTTTTGCTATCGCGTCCTGTGAATAACATAGGTAAATAACTACATAAATACGGCATCGATGAATTTCGTAAATAAATGAATAATTGTTTGTTGTTATTCCGTTTTTAATTAATTCAAAGAAAAAGTGTTTTTATTTATATTTTTGTAAATACCTGCCTATCTCTTAAAGTTTGTACCTATCTCTTAAAGGCAATTAGTGATGTACTTAGTTTAATAAAGCTCATTTAAATTATGTCCCAAACCATCTAAATCGAATCCTTTTAATTTTTTTTTAAGTTAACATCTATCCCACTGTTGAGCAAAGGCCTACCCTAAATCCTTCCAGGCATCCTTTTCTAGAGCCATCTCGATTGAAACCTTGCGGTAACTCTTTTAACAATCTTTACAAAACATTATTTAAGTATATCGGGACAGTGTATCCGACCGCATAACTTCGGCAAAGCTTCGGCGAGTTCCCGCGGTTTGCATTCGTACCGGAACATACGATTTATAGTGGTACTTTCACGGCTTGCAGCGTATTTTATCAAGGCACTCCTGTATGCAAGTGGACAAGGTTAAATATATTGCAGATAAATGTGCCATGGGTCAGTTTTGTAAATTATATTATTGAAGATGAATAACACCCTTGCACACTTTTGTACTTATTTTTCCGTTCTTTTTTTTCTTGTCTGTTAATATAAAAAATTGTGTAAGTACATTATATGGTTAACTAAATAAATAAACAATGAACAGAGAGGTTTATTAATCTATAATTATATTTTTGCATTACTACTGTCTATTTGAAGGTATTTGTATTAATTTTTTTTAACTATGAGTTCTTATCTTACTAAGGGCTGATTTTTCCAACGCCAGATAATTTTATCCGAGGAATAATTTTGAATTTATGACAGTTCTTCTATGCAAAATCTGTCAGACGTCAATTTTATTCCACGAATAAAGATTATCTGTCGATTGAAAAATCTGCTCTTAGTAAATTTAACACCGTATTATTTTATTTCACAGTTTTTAATCATGAGTTCTTAGATTAGTAACTTCTTACATCTAATGCTCTAAGCGTTAACAAGACGTTATTCAAAAGTTAAGGTACCGTCCTCCTACTACCTTTTTCTGCCTCTAAGCGGTGTAAGTAATTACAAGCACTAATATTACAAGACAGTTATGTCAGCTTGGTGTCTGGGATGGCATTCACGATGTTTTTAGTCGTTGATGGTCATGTGGCGGTGACCTCTTGGCAAGTCGCAATCTCATCTCAACGACAATCAATGTCACAAATTTAGGAAAATTAGAGGTGCTTTTGACAGATTGAGACTGAGATCAGACCGGCCAGACTGAGATCTGACTGTTTGTTTGCCACCGTGAGTCATCAAAAAACATTTTTGTGCAACGTGACATGCAGAATTAAACTGTTTTAAATTAAGAATACCAACCTACATAAAAAGTACCAGAACAACTTTCCAAAATTCAATAAAATAACCCAAAACCCTAACCCCAAAATGTAATTTCCGTCTATTCACAAACAGAGCACGTTCCTACTCTTTCCCACAAGGGATCATACGCCGCGCAACGCAACGGGTCATACAAATAGGACTATGGTCACTTCGGACCGGCATTTCTCGGATTCGGATCGGATTCGGATCGGACGTAGTGCGAAACCGCCCTTAGTCTGGTGCGTATAATACAGACGCCAGCACATCAAGCTACTACAATCTGTCAAATTTCTTTAATAGCTTTTCAACTTTATCGCTAAAGCATTAGATTAGGTTCAAGGTTCATTGGGAAAATTTTACAGTTTCAGGTAGCTTGATGTGCTGGCGTCTGTAGGTACATTGTATATCGTGGTTTATTTTAGTTTAGGTATCGCGTTAGAATACAGGATGACAGGGACAACGACACACAAACTGAAGGCCAATTCTCGTAATTTAAAACGTTTAAAATCTAGTCGCAGTCTCATCTCGGCGACAAACAAACGTCAAAAACATGTCAAAATGTAGGGAAATTAGAGGTATTTTTGACAATTTGAGACTGAGATCAGACTGTGAACGTTCTTAAAATTACGAGAATAGCCCCTCTGTATACAGTACACGATTCTGAAGCAGTGCGTTGAATTTTTTCATCGATTATTAAAAAAAGCTTGTTGTTCCATACATTTTGATCGCGTAGGTATTGCACTTTTCTATGAAACAGCAGATTTTTTCTTTGATTTTGGAAAATTTCTTCGTTTAGAATCATGTGCTGAATTCATGGTTTCAGCTTGCGTGTCGATGGTGTCACTCTGTATTTCAGTACCTACCCTATTTTTTTTACTTGATTAAACTTACTGAAAAGCTGTAACATGAAATAATTAGAATAACAGAGCCTCACCATAGACTTATAAAAAAAGATGGACTCCGCGCCACGCATATCAAAAGTAAAGCACAGTAAGTGTGACCGTTTGTACAAACACACCTCACGCTCACATTTACATCATAGTATGCCGAACGGCATTACGTGACACGACAGCGTCAATCGTCAATCACGCACACATAGATCGGTACGGTGCTTCACTTTTGATATGCGTGGCGCGGAATCCATCTTTTTTTATTAGTCTATGGGCCTCACTATTCTAGTTTTAAACCCTTATATTCGCTAATATGAATAGATAAAGGTGTTTTACAGATTTATTTTTGCGTCAAAGCCAATCTTTTATGAAAGATTAAATATTTTATGACTACCTAATACCTTCGTAAAAGCATGCAGCTATAAACTAATGCAGCCAGCGTGTACCGACGTCACAGAAAGTTCATAATGTCCTGTTGTTATCGGAAAATAATTAAAATTTTATGTCGTGCAATGTTGATCGAAGGAATGTTACACCCGCAAATTGCGCATACGCAACCCACACAAACATGGCGCTCTCGTCACTGAAATACACGTCATTGTGCGTGTTTCTGGCAAAGGGATGAGCAATATTGTTTGTTGTTGTGAGCACTTGTTCTTGACAAGATAGGATAGTTTTGAGGGGCAATTCTCGTAACTTTAAGAACGTTCATAGTCTGATCTCTGACTGAGATCAAAAACTAAATCTGTCAAAAATACCTCTAATTTCCCTACATTTTTGACAAGTTTTTGACATTGATTGTCGCTGAGATGAGATTGCAACTAGGTTTTGAGCGGGAATATACCGATTACACCTTCAGCAGTCAATGAGTAGGTAGGTACGTACCATCACTTGTAAGTTATAAAATAATCTTGTAATACATTGTTTTAAACTTTGCAGGAAAAAGTGTTAGAAACGTGAGCTTACAGATTATTTTATGTCCACTTACGAATTAATCTCATAATTTAAATCTCATTATCTGTGTGAGTGGTAATTTTTTTAATATAAAAACTGCAATAGGAGCCATAGACACTATAGTTTTAGTCCTTTTTAGACGCAAGGACTCACAAATAGAACAAGTAGAATCAATTCTCAAAATTAATAACTTTTATTCTTAATAGAAATAGAACAGACTCGCCCAAAATACAGTTACATTAGCTGCTCTTAGACAGATTATCGTTTAACAATTAGCGCGGGCACTATGCCACCGTCCGTATCTATGGTGCCAATGAGTTGCAATGGTGTTGAAAGTCTGTTGTTGTTGCATGTCATCTTACGTCATCACACGTAAACATTTTGAATTTAGAACTCGTTACCGAATTTCGTGAGTCTGTGAGTTGATAAGTATTTTGTAATGGTTCAATGGGTATAAAAACTGCCACTTGCTCACTTCAGATGTCGTTGCTATCCAACTTTTTTTTATATTGCTGAATGGGCCCGCTCTTAACCTCGATCACGCCTGATGGAAAGCGATGGATAAGGTCTGTGATAGAACGAGCGTGCCTATAAGATGCCTAAGAATTCGAACGTTCAAGAATTTGACAGCTAGCTGTCACTATTCACACATTTAAATTGTAAACAAGCGAATTCTTTTTTTACGCATAATTAATTAATATCTCCCGTTGCGCCGCTGTGGACTCCAAAAATACGGGGACCCATGTATTTTCCAAAGGTGTTAAAAGACGAAAATTATGCGAAAAATCTTTTCGAAAAAAAAATCAGAACCCGATATTTCGTCGAGACTATGTGCGATCCTTTTTTTTAAATTTGAAGACTTATGGCAGAAATTCATAATTATACAGGTGATGCTCCCAATAGAACCAAGTCTGTTTTTATCACCTACAGGCACTTGAAAAATATATAGCCTGAAAACAATTGTAGTTTGTAGGCGTTGAATAGTGCTGCCACTTATGATGAGTTTTCAGTTTTTAACCCCATTCGATTTTATTAAATTAAATAAAACTTCGTTTGTGTGACACGTAATTTATTGTTCCAAAACCTATCACAATAACTTTTCCAGACTGTTTCTAATACTTCAAATTTCGGAACAAACCACTTGAATTCATTGTCGTCTAATGAGTTTACACGACGATTATTACTTGTCTGTACAAATATAAGTAGGAAATTTGTCTTCTTGTACAATAATATTTTAGTCATTTACGTTTTTAAAATCTTCAATGAAATACGTCATGCAAATCCATGCCAACTTTCCTAGAATTATGACGATTTGCACTGAAAATAATTTTACGAAACTACTTGGACGATTGTTAAAAACGATTACGATTAATAATAATCTACGCTTACCGTGCGACCGACGAGAGAATGCGTTCTTAACATCTGTCAGTTTCATACAAACGAATACGTGTCTTGCAAATTTGATCTAGATTTGATAATAGAATCGTCCCACTGACAGGTGTCAGGAAAGCATTCGCCCGAATTCAGTAATAATAAACAGACGCACTCACACAAACAACATTAACGTTTAAAAAAAAAGAACGAAATGCAAAAGAGTTTGCAATTTATGCGAGGAATTCCACCGTCATCCGTGTTTGCTTCATTCATAAACGTGTAGAGTGGTAGAGCGCACATGCAACGTGACTGATTCCAAATTTGAACAAGCCTCAAGGTTGCCAGTACCGAGTTCTTTGAATCGATTATTTTTAGTGTGGCCAGCAAGCGAAAACTTTTGTCATCCACTCGGAATCCGCTTTCCTCACGAATCAAGATTCCGAACTTTTCCGAGCAGAGGAATGCTATTTAGAGAATACGGACTAAGTCGAGTACCAACCGTTTAAATGTACTTACGTACGTAATCGCATATCTGTAGAGCTGCATCATTGCTACTATAAATAGGGACGTTGATAGTGCCCGTAAATAGCTCGATACACACATAAGAAACACCTCATCGATTAAATTAATGGGAAATTTTGATACAACGTTTCCGTTTTAGGCACATATCCGATGTAATTTTGGTATTTGCGTTGCCAATAATCATCCCAATAATGCAATTTAAGAAGCAATGGATGATGATTGTAATGTAAAACATTTCCTTGATCTCTGCGTTCTGTTGATGAATTGCTTTTAATTTTTTTGACGGAGGCCTGTAACATGTTTGGCAAGCTCATCATCATCATCATCATCATCAGCCTAGAGCAGTCCACTGCTAAACATAGGCCTCTCGTATTGCACGCTATTCAACTCAATTTTCGGCAACTCATCCAGCTGCGACCAGTCATTCTGCGAAGATCGTCGCTCCACCTAGCCTGAGGGCGTCCCACCTTACATTTACTCCACTCAAGAACACGTCGGCAAGCTAGCAAGCTCGGTTCCTGAAAAAAAAAATTAATACACATTGTAGGTTAGGTAGTAACAAAAGATTTCATAACAAACAAGCGTATTACAAAATTCCGAACTATGATTTCAAATAAGGAATTGTCTATGAACTCCACGGAATGTCACCTTCAATGACTCTTGTTTTTCTTTCATTCACTATTTGGCGTGGAAATTAAATGAATGAATGAATGAGTGTACCTAGTACAGAGCATTGAACATAGATAGTGAACGCAATTGCATTTTGCAGATGCTATGCTTGTACTTAGATTATGCTAATGAACTTGAAACTTGTTGCCGGGGCAGCGGGATTGTCCGAAAGGGTTACCGCTACCCCGGAACATAAAGGGCTAAGGAAGGAACACGGATGGGTTTTAGTCAGTAAGAGTCTGACACTCCCTTCCGCTCCACCCAGAGCGGGAGGAGTCATTGGATGATTTCCCATCCTAAAAAAAAAAAAAAAAAAGCACCTACTTGTGTGGATGTGGCAAATAATAACAAAACTTTTTTTTTTATAGTATGAAGGTACCTACCTCCTTCCGTAGGTAATGGCTGTTATTCGTAATAAAATACTGAATTTTCACACCAATTTTCCAATTATAGGTGCCTTGGGTTTTTGCGACTTTTGTATTATCATAATGTTGTCAAGTGCCTATATTGACCAGTGTTTCTTTCTTTGTTTCAGGCGACGACTTTACCCTTCAACACACCGCGTGCCGAAATGACAATGGCTCTTATGATATTTCGACTGGCAACCCTTTCATAAACATTGCAATTTTAGTAATAATGTCTCAAGTTCTACGGTAGCAATGTATAATTATTAAATGTTTTGATACAAAAATATTAAATTTACGCTTCAAAATTTATTTCGCAAAGTTTATTTTAGTTTCAAAAATAAAAAGCGACCATAAATTTTTATACCACAATAACTAAACTAAAACAGTGCTTGTGAGTGAATTTGTACGTGAAATAAAATGACGGTGTGCCATTAATTGCGTCTGCTTCCGTTCATATCCGACTGAGTATATATCGGCGGGAAATTCGTGGGGTGAGCCAAAATGTCGTCGCGAACGGGGCAGCGTGGCACGTCAGTTGCGACCAGCCAGCGGAAACACCGCTCGCGGTCCACCACAAGATACGACATGGAGAAAAAGCCGAAGAAGAAGGACTTCAGGACATCAGGCACTACCAGCCTGGTGTCTATCCCCAACAGTATCAAGCTGCCTATGCTCAACAGTGGCCTCATATCGCTTGGTGAGCTTTTTTCATTATTATTTATTACGTAAAAAGTTTTACTTCCTTTCAGAGTTGCCACAAATAAAAACGAAACAATTGACTGCACAAAGTTGGATGTATTCGATTTCTGAATACTTTTTATTCTAACACAAATACAAAATATTTACATTTAAAACTTTAAATGTAAACATTTTGTATTTGTGTTCGCATTTCAATATAAATAATTCAAAATGTTTTTATCAATTCCGATTCATGCGCTTTGAACATGATATAAAAATAATATATAATGACTAGGTACCAATAGAGAGCCTTTTATTTGTTGTATTTTCATGATAAAAATTTATGAAATGAATTAAATAATAGTGTAGATATTTAAAATGGTAAATGCTTTTGTTTTAATTCACAACCGAAAAACAAATTGATGCGTTTGCAAAAACTAAAGTATGGTAGATAACAAACTTAAAATTTATCGCCGCAAAAACTTGAAACGATTTATACCATTCCTAATCTTTATAAATTATCGCGCAAGTTTACAGCCCCTAAAACGTCTGGTGGAGTAATAACTACATCTGTCTTTAGGTGGCCCAACTGTTGGCGTACTTTTTTTTCAAACATTTGCGTTAATTCGTGACAATTACAAAATTAACTCTATGTCAATAAACATAGAGTATAATTTTTGTATTGCCTACAAATCAAAAATATTGAAAAAATACGCCAACTGTAGTGGCGCTTCAACAGTTGAACTTGAACATCGGCTATTTTACACAAACCTTCTGTCAGATGGCTTTAGCAGGCTTGTGCCTGTCAGGCGGCTAAGAACTCATTAATATGAATTAAAACTTTCAAGGTGCGTGAATTTATAATATAATGTTAATTTAGTCACAGAATAACTAATAACTAATGACTAATTATACAGAGAAAACCGCGAGATCAACTAAACGTTAGTACTAAATTTAGTTGAGGTCGCGGTTTTCTCTTTATAGTTATGTAGTTTTTACACTTAAATAAAATTGTTTAGTGAAGACTTTCGTTAAAATCTGTTCCGTGTAGGTATTCTGAATTAAATTTAATAAAAAATCATAGAAATTACCTATTTTCAAAAGTTTTTCAATAGTAAAACATAGCAAAACATCTATTTTGAAAAGAAAAGCAACTTCCTTATTTTACAATGTACATTAATTTGACTAATTGTGAGTGCGGTTACAAAAATACAAACTTGTCAAAACACCGAAATAGATAATGTTCAGAGTGTTTGTTTCGGTGGAGTAATAAAATGGCAAGTGCAGCTCGGCCAAGTTCATTGCGTTATTTACCTACATTGTGAGGCAGACGAATTGTTCAAACTTATGAAGCAATAAATGTTAAAATGAAAGGCATTACGATGGATTGCCATTATATGTGTGTTACACAATTACCCCGCGGATTTGTCTTTACCGGTGATTTAATTTGTTGATTAGACTCCGCCCCTAAGGCCTGAGTTCACCAACATTCTAACCATCGGTTAGGTATTTAAACAGTTGATTTATGTCAAATTTCCTAAGGAAATCAACTGTTTAAATACCTAACCGATGGTTAGAATGTTGGTGAACTCAGGCCTAAGACGACCCACTGACCCAGACCATAATAATTCTAACTAATTAATTTACTCGCTGTGGGAATCGAACCCACTACAAATGCAAGTGTGAACCAACGAACTAACCACCAACCTCGCGTACCAATCTGTATGCCATCAATAGTGTAGTCCTAGAAACGTTTCCATTTATAATAATAGGGTGCTTTATCAAATAAACATTCGACTTATGAGTATATAATTTATATATTGATTCCTACGCGGTAACCCAGGAGAGTAATCATGATCTGGCAGTTTGAGTAATTTACGCGGCCTACCCAAATGTCCTTTCTTTGGTATTCTTCGTCGAATCGTTGAGCTCCAGAAGTTCTGAGTTGAGCTGCGCGATTTTTGACAAATGCTTGCACTGACTGGACAGGTCCGCTCAATCTGTGTGGTTTTTTCCTCAAAAGACCATTTCAGACCCAATCTACATGGTATTCACTTGATCTGACCAAGATTTTGTCTGGACTTTAAAATAGACTGTGACCTCTGAGTTTGTTTCGGCCTTTCTTCTCAGAATAGTCAGATAGGAAACGCCACCTCAACTAGTTTAAATAAATATGATTGACGTGTAAAAGTGTTTGTACAAACCTACTCACAGAAAAAAAAGTATCAAAAACAATTCGCGGTACGATGATGGGAGGATAATAAATAATGCAGGAAAGATTCATCTTTTTATTTATAACACGTACGTCTTACCATAAAAATTATCTTAATTTTTTAATTCCAATTTTAATATCTATACTTATAATAAATCTGTAGAGAGGTCAATTCTGTACATGATATATATTTTCAAAATAACTATCATTGGGTAATAAGTGATCGATACTGATGCCAAAAATGCAATCAGTAAAATTTTTGTCTGTCTGTCTGTCTGTCTGTCTGTCTGTCTCTATGTTCCTTATAGAAACAAAAACTACGGGACGGATTTTAACGAAACTTGGTACAATTATTCTTCATACTCCTGGGAAGGTTATAGTATACTTTTCATCACGCTACAATGAATAGGAGCAGAGCAGTGAAAGGAAATGTTGGGAAAACGGGAGAATTTGCTCCACTTTTTAAGCTTCCGTCGCGTGTGCAGCCTTAATGGTTAAAGCTATATAGAAATCATTTATGACGGAAATGTTCTACATGAAATTATCTAAAAAATATCCTACAACAGCATATGTCTATCTTTTATGGTTGACTCACAATAACACGTGTAAGTCCCAATAGCTTAGCAGTTCGGAGCTTTCTGATTATATTTGTTTACTCTTACGTTTATAATACTCTCACTCATCCCTAATTAAAAGAAGTTAATATTATTACCTATTCAATAAAAAAAGAATCATAGTAATCGGTATAGAAACACCAAACATACATGAAATACGCTAATAAGCCATCGCGCCGTCGCGCGTGAATACTGAATCATGCCATAAGGATTATTTTTGTGGCGGGAGGTCCGAGAGCGCGAGCTTCATTCAATATTTGGCTGTTGTAGCGTTCAGAGCGTTCGACCTTATTGACAGACAATAATTGCTTATCAGCGCGACTTATAGTCTTTAAATAGTTTATTTGAATTTCTTTTGTTGTCTAAACTTATAATAAATCTGTAGAAGTGAAAATTCTGTACATTGAAAATATCAGAAAAATAAATGGCAGGGGGTGTTACTAGACCGACACCAAACCCAAAAATGTGATAAAAATTTTTTTGTCTGTCTGTCTGTTTGTTCAGGCATCACGCAAAAAGTACCGGTCCGATTACGATGAAACTTGGTATAATTATTCTTTAATATCCTGGGCACCACACTGTGTACTTTTTATCCCGGAAAAGTATATACAATAAAAAACAAACTTAATTTTGCGGTTCGATCCCTAGACCCGATTACTGAACCAACCGCAAATAATAAGTTTGTCGTAGGTTACGTCACCCGCACAGTAAATGTAGTGCTGAAGGTTGAATTTGGCTTGCACCGGAGACTGAGCGCGCGCATCATACATTTTTTGAACTTTGATTTGAACGGACGTGTCGAGTGGCGAGCGTTCGTTCTTATTAGCATTCTATAAATTGTATGTTTTAACTGCTACTTGCAATTCTAAGCCGTGCTTTTCTGTGCGACCTTTTTAATCCTTTTAGTTTGTACTAAGTACACTTTAAGGTAGAGTTATTTAGGTTTATTTTTATAAGTCGTAGGTATAGATTTTAATTGTAAAGTATGGGTGGTATATTTGATAGTGTACGTAGTGACCGTAGGTTATTTAAAAAAACTGTTAGGTAGGATTAGTCATTCGTATGATATTAGTTTTTAGGGATTTTGCTTATTTATTGAGTTTAGATTAGTTTTCATCAGAAATAGGTTTATTTAGGTAGGTAGGTATTTTATTTTCTGTTATTGAGTTTTTTTTTTATTAGGTAGGTACTTAGGTTTACTTTTATAATCTAAAATAAAATTCAAAGTCCTGTGATCCTGTCTGACTGATTATATCAATGCACAGCCTAAACCGCTGGTCACAGAGACATTAATTTGGAGAGTGTGTTCTTTGTGAAGTGTATATAGATATCCACTAAGAAAGGGTTTTTATAAATTCCACTCCTAAGAGGGTGAATGGGGGTGGGTGAAATTTCACGCGGACGAAGTCGCGGGCAGAAGCTAGTTTATAATATTTTGCTGAAACGTGCCACGACAAAACTACAGGCTTCGAAGCTATCAAGCCAGATAACCATCTGTCTGACTATTATTACTCCTAAATCTCAAGTGACTTTTAGTGGGAAACCATAATGTGAAATAACACATGTGCATTATCTATTCCAAATACTAATACAAGTCATGCCAAAACATGTTTGGCTATTTGGCATAAACACTGTGAGTTAAAAGGCGATAAAATCCCACTAAAAGCTTTGTTAGATCGTTTATATATTAACACACACAACTATGATAATTATGTGGATAATAACAACCAGTAACCGTCCAATGTCAGTGAGTACTTAAACATTTTTGGAGATAAAACACCTTCGGACATTGACAACCTTATTCTCGAACGATTTTCCAGCAATCTAGGTTCTTAGACTTTATATACGTCTACTCAAATCTAGTGATTTCAATTCGAGATTCAGAACAATCGTGCCAGAATATGGAATGGTCCTAGTAGGTAGGAAACAAGAATAAATATAAACGTCCAAACTCATCCATGCGAGTGATAGAACATCTCAATGGCCGTTGGAATATACATGCATTTATAAATAGCATAGAATATGTGGAGCGAATTTTCCATTGAGATACATCCGCCTCTGTGTGCTCGAAGCTCAGTGTACCTACCTAACAACAAAAGATAAGGAGAAACTAAACGTTGGGTTCGTTTTGAGAATATGTTCTTTGCTCTCACAAAGTGATGCATTTATAAAATATATTAAATTAGTCTTAACCCTCTAAAAAAATAGGTAGGTAATAGGTAGGTAAACGATGAAACCACTAAGTACCACCAAAGTCCTGCTGATTGTATAAATAAAGAAATTTAAATACCATAGTCTGATAAGTATGGTAACTCCATAGCCACCATGCCAGGTTTTCTGCGTTTAGATATTGCAAATAATTGCGTTGAGATAGTGAAATTTAATAAAATATTGTTTGTTTTTTCTTTGAGCCGCTTAATAAAAAAAAGCTAACGCATACATAGTAAATCCCTGTACCTGTTTCTTATGATGTAGGTACATACTTTCATTCATGATCGCTTCAAAAATTACCGACACCAAATCTGCCATTTTTCTTTAAAATGTGTTTGTGAATGTGTTCTTCCCTCGAACTAAGTGATATATTTATGATTTCATTAACATCGTAAACGTTTTATTGGTTGCTACAAAACATCTAGAAAATGTGTCACTTCAAGAAAACTTGAGGAAATCTTTATTCACGAATTCACCATTCGCGTTGAAAGATGTTTGGTCTTCATTACTGTTGACGCCTTACTGTACTGACTCAAATAATATCATGCGTTAGAACAGTGATATCTGCTCTTGTTTATTAACATTGAGGAACACAAACCCAAACTAATTATGAATATTTTACTATTGCATTTATTTCAATTAAACCCGTACAGGGACTTGTGAGTTGTCAAAGAGTCGGTCATGTTAGAGAGTTGAAGCTAGTTGCCCATTCCAAAACGTAGATCATCTTTATGGAGAAGAACGGGCAAGAAACTCCAAGGACACCAAATGCCCATACTCGCAACAACAATAAAACTTCTATCGTGTCTGTTTCAGTGTCCTTCAATCAATTAATTGCTACTCAGCCATGCCCCTTAATGAAAACTCTAACCAACACGATGCCTTAAGGTAATTAAACAAACCGCTAAGTAAACTTACAATAACATCAACGGAGCGTTTGTAATCTTCAAAATTTCTCAGATTAGCCTACTTAACGTCAGATCTGATCGGTAATTGCCGCAAAGAAGATTAATATCTACGGTGGATGATAAATTGAATCTTTGTAACGAAGCGCAAGGACTGCCAACCATGATTTATTACAGGCATTAAGAGGATGAACGTATTACATTTAGAAAAAAAAAACGAAATAAGGTTGTCCTTGGCAGCTCTGGACAGAGGGAGGCCTTTGTCCAGCTTGCTTTTGTAGGACATTAAAGGCTGATAAAGAAAAAATAACCTTAGTTGTTAAAATGATACCCATAACGGTGAAGGAAAACATAGTGAGGAAACCGGCATGTCCATGGACCAAAAATTCGGAGACATGTAATATCTATCAACCGCATTGGGCCCGCGTGGTTGATCACGGCCCACTCATTCTCGTAGAAAAGCCTATGTGCCAGCAGTGGGAACATTACAGGCTGATTTTGTTTTGCTGGGTATCATGTTACACAGTACCTGGGTTATAAAGGTCAGATAGGCAATCGCTCCATGTAAAATACTTTACCTAAGATTTTTACAGAATAGACGAGTTATTGAGTTTTCTCGGTTTCATTCCCTATTCTCGGAGCACATGGCGAGAAAGTCTCAAATTTTAATTACTGCAAAGCATTACAGGTAGTCAGAAGCCCGAAAGTCTGATAACCAGTCTTACCAAGGGGTATCGTAGTACCAAAGAACTGAGTTACGGAAACCAGAAAGCCAGATAGGCAGTCGCTTCATTTAAAATACTGGTATTTAGCTACATCCCGTTAAAAAGGAAGCCGACCCCGACATAGTTCGGTAAAGCTTTTAAGTAGATCGAAAAATTTTGTTAAAATTCTTTGCGTGTTCGCTTGTATCAGCGAGTATCTGTAGCCAAGGGTCGAGCTACAGGAGAGGCCTAGGTCCACGTGTGAACTGCTAAAGGCTTATGATAATAGTGATGAAAAGTCTGCCTTGTTACATCAATCAATCAATAAACTCAGCCTACCGCAGTCCACTGCTAGATAGGCATAGGCCTCTCGCAGACAGCGCCACAACACCCTGTCCTCCGCCTTCCGCATCCAGTCTGTCCCATCAACCTTTTAAAGTCATAAGTCATCTGTCAGTCTATGTTAAATAATATCAACATTTTCTTGTACACACGTCATAAGTGCTTGCGTGAGTTTATAGAATAAGTCTTCTTTATAAACGAAAAAAAAAACAAAATTCTCAAAAGCTATAACAATTGATTCAATACCAGATTTAAGACTAAGATGATGATGCTACATAAAAATCCTTCTCTAAACCATTATGATTTCAATTTTGGAATCTCCCAACCATTTGGAATATCCCAACATAATTATGTTTCGCCTCAGTACCGGGTAGTGCTGTACCGAAATAGACTCAAAAGGCTGTTGGCCCGCTCTAGGTCAAGATGACGCCAGTACATGTTTGTTTACAATCTATGGCAACTATACGCGTTGTTCTATAGTTTTTGGCGCGTGTATCAACGCCATTTTGACCGTAGACAAATAATTCTTTTTTTTGTTTTGTTGGTATCTGTGGATTGTAACGACGCAGGTTTTTGTAAGCTGGTGAACAGTATTTATTTCATGTCGATTTTTGTAGAAGGTTACTAAAGTAACATTCACTAAACTATCAAGTAGCTACTTAATGACTAATGAGAGCCTATTATATACTATCTTTTATTACGCGACCCCTGGGAACCAACGCACATAGTAGGTTAAGAAACTAAGGGAAATTGAAACATTGTTTAAGTACCTACAAGGTGCATTCAATAAGTACCTAGCCTCAAAAAACGACCCCATCTGGCGAAGAAAAAAGTGCTGTTTCACCACGACAACGCACCGGTTCACACGTCTGCCGTTGCCATGGCCAAATTGGTCGAATTACGCTACGAATTGCTGCCCCATCCACCGTATTCTCCAGATTTGGCCCCTTGTGACTTCTTTCTGTTTCCTAATCTGAAAAAATCACTCGCCGGTAATAGATATGGATCAAATGAGGAGGTCATCGCCGCCACGGAGGCCTATTTTGCAGAGTTTGACAAAAACTATTTTTCGGACGGGTTAAAAAAGTTGGAGCATCGCTGGGCTAAGTGTATCGAACTAAAAGGACACTATGTTGAAAAATAAATTGCCACTTTTCCAAAATTTTCGTTTACTTTTTGTAGGCTAAGTATTTATTGAATGACCCATATGAAACTTTTCAATCTGTCTTATGTTAAAATGTCTTTGTGTAAATTATTTCATCACCACTGCTCTCAAAACGGTGAAAGAAAACATCGGCATGTCCTAGAACTGAAAATTAGAAGACATGTGTCATCAACCAACCCGCGCTGGGCCCGCGTGGTGGATTGTAGTCCACTCCCTCTCGAAGAGAGGAGACCTGTGTTCCAGCATTGGGAACAATATAGGCTGATTATGATGATGTTAAAATATTGTATTTTGTAGGTTTATACCTACTTCATAACAAAACACGAATCGAACTATAACCAAAACGAAAGTCGATATCGAAATTTTCGAAACTTTGTTTTACTCCATAGAAAATACTAGCTTGTGCCCGTGACTTCGCCCGCGTGGTAGTCAACTATATTGTAAAACATTAAAGTAGCTTTCTGCCAGTAAAAGAATTGTCGAAATCGGATCAGTATACCTACTTCCAGAGATTACCTCTCTCTTACACCCAAACTTACAAACTTTACCTACCTCTTATAATAATAATAATAAATCATTTATTTGCGTAAAAACATGGTATAAAAATGGTATTCAATAAAATAAAAAGTACAAACATGTTTTGCTATGTTATACCTAGCATGCAAAAATTTGGCAATAATCTGTAACAATAAAGAAATTTATCAGCATTTACTATCCATAAACTCTTTCAAAAAGAGCTACTACTCTTTCTTTATCTTTTTTTCTTCATAATATTAGTGTAGATAAGATACCATAAATTGCTGTCTACCAACAATTTTACTGAAGAATCCTAAACCGTCACTGTAGCTACAGTTACACATAATGTTAGCTAGATTTAGACATAAATAACGTTTAGTGGCGGTCACGTCCTGTTTGCTCGGGGCAGCTGCCTCCAATTAAGCTTGGCTGTACCTATGTAATTGATTTCGTAGCGCGACGTCACTCAATATTCTCTATGCTTGATGTTTTGTAAATGGAACCAGTGACATCTTTGGCATTGTTTATTTGAAATATTAATAACTAGCTGACCGGACAGGCGTTATTCTGTCCAAATTTTAAATAATTATGTGTAAGAATTAACTATTGCTCACCTCAGAATGATTATATTTGCACTCATATAGTCTAGACTTAGATATAGCATAAAGTTCTGGGGCAATAGCTACCAATACAATATTAATGCTGCTTTCGTTATGCAGAAAAGAGCCTTAAGAACTATGCTTCGCATAAAACAAACGGAGTCTTGTAGAGATCATTTTAAGAATCTGCACATTCTCACAGTACCTTGCCTATATATTCTGGTCCTGCTTAGTCATTTTATTAAAAATATCCATAAGTTTGAGACAGAAGAACAGAGACATATCAGAATAAAAACGCGAAGAAAGGATCTACCTAATTTCATACAACCTAAACTTAATGTCGTTAAACATGCCTCTAGAGTGCAATCAGTAAATATGTTCAATAATTGCCTGTACAATTAAAAAACTATAAATCCAAACGAATTCAAGAGAAAATTGAAGCCATTGTTATTGAAGAAATGTTATTACAGTGTAGAAGAGTTTCTCAAAGATAAGTAGTAGTTCGAAGTAATGTATGATTATATTTTAATGACTTTAAATGGTATATTCAACATTCTATTATGACATTACATCTTAATTAATTTTATTGACTTGTATACATTACTTTGAATTTAATTTATATTGATTTTGAATTAATATTGAGTTAAATTATTATAATTAATAGTAAAACTAATAATGTTGTGACCAATGTGGAATGTAATTATCTTTTTTTTCTTTTCTGGCTTTACGATGATTATTTTATTTTGTGTTACATTTATTGTTAAGACCACTGTTCGACACAAATGTATATTTGTTGAAGAATAAAATAAATAAATACAATTCATATAAAAATCCCATAGAAAAAAGGACGTTCAGTTTTTCCAATTGTTCTTCCCATAAAAACCTAATTCGAACTTATTACTTAACATTTAAAAACAAAAAAAAAATATAATCAACAAAAATAAACGTATTAAAAAACACACGATTGACCATCAGCTATTCTCAACCGTTTGTTTCCATTGTTCGTCAATTATTGTTACACGAGAAAGCTTACACGGCTGATCAAAACAATACCAACCTACTTAATAACGTATTTAATTCAAGGAGACTCCACCACAGATAAATTAGTATTCGATCGTCACTTCTAAAGCTTGCATTTGTGACAAAAAAAAGATAAAAAAAATTGCTAAGTTCATCTCTATACTTCAACCGCCGATTGTACCCATTTGGGTTTTAAATTTCGTTTGCCAAGTTTGCGTAGTAACCAGTGTAGCTTCTGTGCCTAAATTACTGTGTGCTATAACCGCTCATGGCAGATAATTTCGTTTAATCAATCAAATTACATAATAAGTATTAAGTAGCCAGCGCTCTGGAAAATTGTTTGGAAATAAATAAGAATATTTATGTGATTTATTACAAATATAAACAGCTTTATTGGTTTAAAGATTTGTTGCTGTGCGGCTCTCGGTATGAAAATGCAATATTAATATATTACATACTTATAGCTGTATTTTTTTTTTTTTTTTAAATAAAACTATTTCCGCGGACATGGTGGTCCGCGCCCTTATTTATGTATTTTTCATTGTTTACAAATTCTTTTATTACGGGAACAGTTTCGTAACTCCCACTTCGGATACATGCATTAAGTAATCTTAAGACTAACTTAATATCTACGTGAGTCCATCATTGATATAACATAAATATGTAAACTTAATATATATTTTTTTTTTTTCTTTTTTTTTTTTTTTTCAGGCATTAATATATACAGATACAGATCTTGTTAATTTGTTACTTAATTAAATTGTTAATATTGTCACAGATTAACTATTTGACACTTTATGCTATTGTACATTTACATGCGTTTTTTTTTTTTTTTTTTTTTTATTTTTTTTTTTTTTTTTCGACTATGGAGAGAATCAGCGGAGACTATTAGCCATTGACGCGGGAGATATTATAGTGCGCGCAGACACATGTGCATTCTCTCTTCACTCACTCTCATGGTCCGATGGGGCGGCAATCCGGAGACAGGAGAGAGATCAGGCACCGCCCAACGGCGCGCGGCGCCGGCCGGCTTAAGACGTGCTTTATGAGTGACGGGGCTGTCAAACCACCAACTTCTAAACTCTGGAATGTTACTGAGACATCCCTAATGGAAAAACCTAATAGCACTTTGCCCGACCTGGGAATGGAACCCAGAACCCTCCATGCTCAGCAATCGCGCTTGCGATCATGAGACCAATCGGCCAGCAAAAAAGAAATAATAAAAAAACCGGCCAAGTGCGAGTTGGACTCGCACACGAAGGGTTCCGTACCACCATACAATATTTTAGCACTACATTTTAAATAACGGCAAAAAAATTACGTTTGTTGTATGGGAGCCCCCTTTAAATATTTATTTTATTTTGTTTTTAGTATTTGTTGTTCAAGCGGCAACAGAAATACATCCTCTGTAAAAATTTCAACTGTCTAACTATCACGGTTCATGAGATACAGCCTGGTGACAGACAGACGGACGGACGGACAGCGGAGTCTTAAGTAATAGGGTCCTGTTTTACCCTTTGGGACGAAACCCTAAAAAAATAGTAAAGGTACATACATAGCTAATGTGGTTCCTATACTATAATAATAATTATAATGTGAGACTAGTGAATCCGTGAGCGCCAATTTTTTTTCTTCAAAATTTTTCTTATTTGTAATTTGATAGTCCTCACTTCCGCTGTAAATGGAGTGGTTGGTGTAGGTACCTATGTGTGCGTAGCTCGTATTTCAACCATATTTATTATGTCTACTTTCATTCACAAAAAAACGGGTAAGTAGATCAATGAACTCAAAAATAAAACGGTTCACTAAAGTATAATGAACTTTAATAAATAAATGCAAAAACTTGTAAAATGTTTATTTGGCACCACACACTAAAATAGAACTGTTGAAAAATTAATTTAATTTATTAACCGAATTTTCATTTATTCACTGACTCTTAATAGAAATATTACACTCATTAACTCATACCGTCACATTACATACATAAAACACTACTAATTTAATTCATAACAACTTAATGGTACTTAATTATGTGTAACATAATTAGTCATACACAATAATACTTACATATTTTGCAATAATTTTTTTATTAACTTAGTCCCAAAGCAAGACAGCTTAATTCACTAACAATAAATATTAATCCTATTAACTTCACGAAAAATAAAATTCACCAACCACCGTGGGAAGCAAAACAATATTTTTAAAAGAAAATACGCCATCGTTTTATTTTCTTTTAGGGGTGAAATGAAAAATGGTTCCGTATATTGGGGATGGGCGACACCGTTTTGGCCCATTAATCCGTTTGTCCGGGGATCACTTATCCCTTTTTCAGCAATAATATTATTGGTTGTTCGAGCCCTAACTGAGCTTCTACTGTGTATTTAAAATCAATTATAAGGAAAAAATGGTGTAAACCGCCATTTTATTTGCGATGGCCATATAGTGTGTTTTTTGTTATGTTATTTTATTTAGGAAACTTACAGCTAACTTATAAGTAAAAAAGAAAACACTGCTGATTATTTTTTCGCGATTTCGGGTTTGGTTCCGTAGTGAAAGTTGTTCATAATGATGAGTATAAGGTCCCCTTAAGAGGATAATGGTGATTATAATTTCACCCTGTATACTTTTCTGTATTCTGAGATATTATGAATCTACGGCTAACGGCAACATTTTCATTATAAAATGTAAATATTTTTCCTTAAAAATTCATTAATTACCCATAATCTATAACAGCTATGAGTTACCTAATAAGTTCATAAAAGCCAAAAAAAAATAATTAAAAATGATTATCCTTTTACTTAATAAATTAATTATGTAAGTATTATTAATCATTCTTTTAACGTATAAATTATCCTCCATGAGGAAAGCTGTAACGATTAGATTTCCTCAGCAAAATTCGCCTCTGTTAAAATAATATTTGGATTGTCTGCGTAATTTTACTGAAGTCTCGTAATTACGACATTTTCAGGGTTCTCTAAAAATTGTGTATTCGCGTGTGTATTTGGAAAGCACGTTTTATTCTTGAGCATTTTGCTCATAATAAATCAAGGTGACAAAAATGTAGGTACCTAGTGAATGTTCTCTGATCTGGAGAGAAATGTGTCGACTACGCAATTTAGAAAATTGGAAGATACAGAAAATTCGGCTACGAAATCATTTTAGGCTACAATAATACGTAATATCTATAGTTACCTATCTACTTTTCATTACGAGGGGGACGTGGCAAAATAATAACAGCCGCACAGGTCGATCGATCAGGTTAAGCTACGCTTACCGCGGTTGGTCTGTGGATGGTTGGCCATCTTTACATACCAAGACCACTCCATGCCTCCGAAAGCACGTTAAGCCGTTGGTCCGGGCTGTCATTTTTGGATCTTTGACAGTCTTTACGGGTACTCAGAAGCCCGAAAGTCTGACAGCTGCAACCGGTTAGACTGAAAGCCTACATAGTTAGGAAAAAGTTAGGCAGATGATGACAGTAAATTCTGCTACGAAATAATTTTAGGCTAAAATAATAATATTTATAGGTATCTACTGTCCATTTACTGTAATACATTAAGTTATACATTTAATACATTAAGTTAAATTACTCGTGCATTATAAACAATGCAAAAAGTTTTTTTTCATTTTTTTTCATTTTTTCAATTTTCAACAAAAATATAATAAGGAGAGCATAAAAAAATAGACTTTACTTTTCCTCTTCGCCATAAACTAACAAGATAAAACCAATAACTATCTCCCGCCCCAACCATTCAGGTAGGTACTAGCAGTGTTCCGCGTTTCATCCCCATAAGTCTCAATCCCATGAGAATATCGGGATAAAAACAATCCTTTGTGTTAATCCTGATGATATACACTATATGAGTGCCAAATTTCATCCAAATCCGTTCCGAAGTTTTTGCGTGAAAAATTAACAAACATCCATCCATCCTCACAAACTTTCGCGTTTATAATATTAGTAGGAAGTAGGATCACGCACCAACAAATACCTAAATCTTCTTAAAACTTATGAAGGGAACGAAATCCCACCGAAAAAACCCCAACACCAAATCATACAGCGGTAAAAACTACAAAACTCAACGAACTGCATAAATCTCCTTCATACGATATTATTATTTTCCGGCCACTCCAATATAATCCTTTATATATGCTGAAGCTCACGAAGGGTCCCATATAAAGGCTTGTTATTAAGTTATACACCATTTTGAAGGGTCTTGAATGAAATGGGCACTTTAACAGGAGATAAAACGAACCTCCAGAGGTCCAGTGCAGTGTTTCAAGCCTTTACTCCCTTAGATACAGTCAACAAAAGAGAAAAGTATGCAGGATCGTCGGATATAGTTGAAGTTTAGTAAGAAACCGATGGATGTTGTCAACTGAAATTTAATTTGATAAATGAGCTGTTTATTTTCTATTAATAGAATCAAAATATAATCGAGAACATCCATCGGTTTCTTACTTAATTTCAAATATATCCGACGATCCTGCATAATTACCTCTTTTGTTGACTGTACCTATTGGACAGAGATACCTATGAATTTTGGAGTTATCCGATTTGAGGGGTGTAATTACGTCGTTTATCCTTGTTGGTACTGATTTCGGCTGTGATAAGCGAAATGATTAGGGCAATTAGGAGAGAAATGGGTAATAAAATCTGCTTAAAATATTAATCTAATTGATCGCGATTGTTTATGGAAAATAAAATATGTTTTTTTTTAATCCTTTAATTAATTACAACCTAGCTAAGACTAATGAACAATCCAAAACTTAGAATAGTGTTGACTGTATTTTACACAAGTCCGCTCCACTTTCAAGAGAATCTAATAATATCTAAAAATGTTTTAACTGTTTGTTCATGTGTTATATATTTGATGCCCTACGATTCTTTTGCTTCTTTTTTCACATTATGTGCGTATTATTATTTTAAGTCAGTTAGCTTAGGTACCTTTATGTAAATATGTTAAATAAATGTTAAGAGTAGCTTTTACAGAGCCACAAACGATACGAATATAAATGATAAAAAAATTGCTCCACCACGAGAAGAATGGATTAATAATATTTTCTGAATGTCAAACAAACTTCCCAGTCTATTTGCTTCATACATCGCTGATTTTCATTGATTTTCTCACGTAAACAAGTAGGGACCTTCTGTTGTTTGACATTCAGAGGCGACGGAGAGAAATGTTTTTCTATTATTGTGTTTGTCGCCAATGGAAAGCTCGTATACAGACAAACTGAACTTTGTGAGAAAAATAAAAGGATTTACGTACACATTTAGCTTTAGGTAGCTAGAGTGTAAGACACATAATTGCTTCCCAACTTCTTTGAACCAGAAAAATACGAAATACTTTTAACAACAAGTATTATTTCTACTCAATCACGCCGATACATAAATCTCTTGACAAAAAATTTTTGTACAGCCATTCATGCTCTATGGTATAGAGGAGATTGATAGATTATCAATCAATCTTATGTACTGGCCGATGACAGTGTCGAGGCTGGGCGACCGAAATCTAAAAAGGAGGTAGGTCGTTTGTTAGGGCGAGTCCATTTTCTGGGCGTCCCGTTTCTCTTGCATGTAGTGTTGACGTGTATAGATAACTCCATTACGTGACGGGCTGGAAGGAATCGGGGCTCGGGTTTCTGGTTACCTACTCCGGTCTCTAGATTGGTGTGCTATTTTTCTTGTGTAAAAGTTTTTGTGAGCAAGCCACGACCACATTTTTATTTAACGTCTGAAAGCAATGTTGCTTTCAGACATTAAATAAAAATGTGGTCGTGGACAGCTGTTCAGCTGTCTTGGATAATGAAATTATTATAATACGAGAAAGAGCGACTGTAATCTTATAAATGCGACGAAATCGCAGTAGGTATTGTTATATGAGCCACGATCTTACAAAAGAAAATCACAAAATCTTATCTTCCAGAATATAAATCATTTTATTAGGTACTAGGTACTTATTTATTGTTTTCCTCAATTACGTAAAGTCATCATATAATTTGAAACTTCATAAAAATCTCTTAAATTTTATTACTTAAATAATAAAACTATCACCATTTCTGTAAACTGATTCTCTGCTAACATCGACATACATCAAAAGAAAGTTGAAAGCAATAAAACAAAATGTTTGTCAATTTCCCGCGCGAATGAGAGCTATCAATGCAGATTTGCGCGCGCGAATTACGAATGTTACCGAAATAATTCCGTTAGTGTCTATGGCAGGATGTCGCGAGTGACATATCCAGTGGCCTCATCCGCATGCACGTCAATTTAAATAGCTCGGCTTATTGACAACTCTTTTGTTTTACGTTGCTATTGATTTTGCGTGTCGGGTTACTTTATTATTTACATGTAGCTTTTATACAGTTTCCCATTGTTCCAGGCTGTTTGTTATGAAGGAAGTTTAATTTGGATTTTCCGGGAAAATCGTTTTGTTGTGAACATTGTAACTTTTTTATGTTCGCTTTTAAAGGAGAAAAGCAATATTATTTAAGTTTATACCGAATTGACAAATAAATATATTAATGTACCCTTATAAAAATACTTGATATAAAACTTTAAAAGATGAATCCATTAGCATTGGGTTCTCCCCATTTTCTCAATTTCTAAGAAAATATATAGTTCTTCCACGTATATTTTTCCGTCAGCAATAAATCTGTTGTCTCTTATTTTATTTTTTTTATGGATGGGAAATCATCAAATGACCCCTCCCGCTCTGGGTGGAGCGGAAGGGAGTGTCAGACTCTTACTGACTAAAACCCATCCGTGTTCCTTCCTTAGCCCTTTATGTTCCGGGGTAGCGGTAACCCTTCAATCCCGCTGCAAATCTGTTGTCTAACTCACGAATCAAAATAAACAGCTTTAATTGTAAGTAAATCTAGATACTACACCTATTCTGTATTTCATGGCTTTTAGCCATTAATTTACATGGCAACGTTCTACTCTTAGTGGCTATCAATATTCAACCTACTTTTTTATTTTCTGCATCGAATGTCGAAATCCTATAAAGTTTTATTATTCCAGTCTGACAGTTTTGTTAGCTGCGTTTGAACTCTTTGGTCCATTTGCTTTTGTCTGTCTGTGGCTCGTTATTTTTAAGGCCCGCTTTATATTTTTTTTTTAAATCTAGCTACATTACTTAATTAGCTAATAAGCTAAATTCAAAGATAGTTCATTAACAAACTAACTAATCACCACGGATGATTTATTCGTTTAAGGTAGTTAAGTACATAAAGTTGACATTAAAACTTTAGTTCCCATTCAGTGCCTAAATAAAAACCTTATTTCATAAACACTGATATCCTGGCAAACCAAGGGCTTAAACAATATTCATACAAAAAAAAAACGGCGAAACACAATAACGCGTAGGCGACACTATTCAACCGTACTTACTAACCCAAGGCTAAGGGAAACAGTAGTCGTGCGGTGGCTGAGAAAATAAAAGAGGGAAATAACGGGAAGGGGGTGGAGGGGGAGGAAGATCACGTCCTTGAAGCGACTCGCTTCATGGGATTTCCTGCTTCCCACAGATAAGGGCCTTCGCAGACGATCAACTGTTTGTGCGATCGTGTCTGTACAGTATACTAACTAATTCAACTGATTCAGGCCCCTCTCCTATTCTGCTGCGCCCGACAGGTTCCATAATGACGTATTTGTAAAACCTACCACCTAAATGCACATTATAGAATGCAAATAAATATTGAGTACTGTAGGGGGTGAGGCTCAGAGGGACCTCACGATATAATCAAACAGCGATAACTTTTACTATATATATTTTAGAGGAGGGACTTCACATTATCACGTTACGACTAGCACTGCTTCTACTCAACCAGATAATATTCAAATAAAATTTGACGTCTGCTTGAATGTTCAAAAGGAATATGCTGTCAATTATGACCAGCCTGTGTTATTAAAGACAAGGCTACATAGATAGCTTCTACAGTACCTACTGAGTATTGAAAATTCTGCGTTTATTTGTCAGGCGATGGACAGTTCCGGCCGCAATTACTACAATATAAAGATAAAATAACTGTGAATGGACGATAAATAACATCCACCAAAATAATGCGGGTCTTGGTGACTTCGTACGTTGCAGACGCGATCGCTGTCGTCTATGTTACCCCTAAGAGATGGCAACGCTTTATGTATTTCTTATTGGCCGAATATTCAGCTTTTCTGGCCGAAAAGTCGCAAAATTTGTTTGTAAATAGCAGGCCGCAGTTTCGCCGCTCTGATTATTTAAGTATTCGTCGTTGATATTCAGACGAATTTGCGTGTTGTGTCTGTTATTCTTGTTAATTGCAGCCGTGTTGGAATGGTTTCAATAAAATAAGACAATTGCACCGATGATTTTACGATACTGTTAAATGACAAACGAAAATAGTTCATTGTAATTTACATTTGCTAGATGTTCAGCTCATAATCAACTAGGTTTTGCCAGCGATGGCAAACATGTTGTCTGCCCATCTTGCCGCCGGACGACCGATATCTCGTCTTTCAGACCTTGGACGCCACTCTGTCACAGCCTTACTCCAACCTGTCAGCACTGCGCCTTGCCAGGTATCCTGCCAATTCCATTTGAGATCCATAATACGTGTTATGGATATTGGTTAACGGTCTGACATTGCAGGAAAAAATATAAAATGACCTATTGCACTACGTTTAAAAATATTCCTTACTCGAGTAAAATAACAAATCGGAATAAATTATTGGTTACCAACGGAACTCCAAGCTAAGTTCCGCAAAAGTTTCCACTCGTCTTTACAGAGTAGAAGGTCTTAGAACGAAGGGAAACACAAACAGGATCAACTGTAACTAATGCAGTTACTGGTTGAAGTTCTGACGCATATCTAACCTGCCAAGATGCATTGGATGAAGAAAGAAAGAAAAATAAGTTTATTTGTCACAAAAACACGTGACACGTGTCATAAGCCCGAAAGTCTGATAACCAGTCTTACCAAGGAGTGTAGTGTTACCCAGTAACTGGAATGTGGAGGTCTGATAGGCAGTCGCTCCATGTAAAATACTGGTATTAGCTGCATCCGGTGAGACTGGAAACCGACCCTAAAATAGTTGGGGAAAAGGCTAGGCAGATGATAATTCTTCACTAATAAGAAAATTAATAAACCTTTTTCACATATACCTAGTGACCTTCGGCTAGGTAACAAAGTGTTTCCAATAATTTAACAGTCTCAAGGTCAAGGTCAATCAAGGTCATCATCATCTGCTCCCTAAAGTTTCTCTGCCTAACCCTAAAGCTTCTCTGTGCACTCTTTAGTTAATGTATGCCTCTCTTGCCACGTGAAGTTTTGGTTTCGGAACGCGGTAGCCGGTCCCACAATAACGGCTGTCTAATTACAGAGCGTTTTGTCACCTTAATTAGATTTTACCTTTAAGTTTCACTCGTGTACAAATAGTTCCTTAACAATTAAGTATGTAGGTAGTATTTAAGATGTGGATAGCGTCTTGAGCTACAAAGCGTATAATCCAATTTTTTTTCTCACTAATTGCTTATTAAGACGTTTGTGTAACCGTTTATAAATAAATAATCTCAAATACTGGTGAAAATCACAGATTTTCATGATGGCCGTTATAAGATGACGTTACGAGTTTGTTGACGCTTTCTTAGAAAACCAAAGCTTCAGAGCTATAAGAAGTAGGTATTAATATAAACTAGCAGACACAACAAGAAATTAATATAAAGGTGGTGAAATAGTTCAATGTCATGTAAATTCATGGTACAGACGCCAGCACATCAAGCTATTACAATCTGCCAAATTTCTTTAATGGATTTTCAACTTCATCGCTAAAACATAAAGTTCAAAGTTGATTGGGAAAATTTCACAGTTTCGGGTAGCTTGATGTCCTAGTCTGTACAATTATATTATCTGTGGTACAGTCGACTAACACTTTCACCTTGAGCTGGCCTAGCGTAGAACGGAGTTTAAGTAAAATGAAGGTTAACCCGCGCAGCAAAATCTCACCGCGCGGTTTTTATTTGCGTGGTTTATATTCAGTGTACGGAATTGCAACGAGTGCGAATTTTAAATCGCAAGTGCGTGTATATACCTACATAAGATGCCATGTGTTACAGAATGGCGATAATCGCTTTCCAATAATACACAAAAATATTTCCAATAATACATACGAACATAGTTTACCAATTTTTTTTTATCTCCTAGTTAGGTACCTACTACTTATAACGTAATAATATCATGTCTATAAGATAACTCATCGGTGGCCAATAATATTTTACGGTAGCTCCAAAGACCAAACGGATACACCCTTTTATATAAGAAGCCGTATCTAACGATACTATCCCTAAATCGACCCTTCCTATCCGGAATTCCGGAAGTAATTCCTACGACAGATATGGGAATCTTTGCGAAACAAATCCCTATTATGGTAACCCTAACACGACCACCTTGTGAACTAGTATAGTCACCATAAATCCAGGATACATATATAAGTATAGTATTTTTATCACACGGAGCGACACGCGCTTTACTTGTGTTTACCAAGTCTAGAAACACTCTGTGTTTGTGTTCTTTCCCTGCGTTATGTTTACCGTAAATAAGTTTATTTTATTCCCTTTCATTCATAAACAAGCTTGAAATGAGCTGTCAATCTACATGTTAGGTATTGACTCTATGGGCAGGTCACTTCATTTCACACAAATGTTTTCATGGTAACATTTTCACAGATTAAACGAGCTGGTGTAGGTTGTACAAGAATTGAATCAGAGCGCCACGTTTCGAAACTAAACGGGAGCGACATCAAGGCTAAGTAAACGATGTAATGTAAATTGGTGACGCGAACCTTTTTGTGACGTACAGTAACGAGTTTTACAAAGGCTGGTGGCTATAATAAAAACATGTTACTCTAACGTTACGTGGGCCATAAGGTACTAGTAATAAGAACGGTCAAAGAGCGGCAATTAAGTACCAAAACAAATTGTTATCCCTCTAGCGGACAAATGTCACCTTTTCGGTGTCATTTTCATTCAAAATGTTTGCAATGACAAAGTCGGAAAATGATAAAGTGAATGTAAAATTTTAGCTTAGTGTGCTCAACATAATGTGTTATTTATTCCTTGACCGTACAATGGTTTATCCTAACTTATATTACAAATGCGAAAGTGAGTTTGTTTGTCACGCTTTCACGCTAAATGGCTGAACGGATTTGGATGAAATTTGAAACACAGATAGACCATGACCTGAGTGAGGACTACTTTTCATGCTGGATCGCAGACGAAGTCTGAGGCAACAGCTAGTAATGTATAAATAATAAATAAATGATTTATTTTCTGTAAGTAGGTTTGTACAAACACTTTTACACATCAACTAAAAAAACTAAATAAATAATAAATTCGTGAACTATACCAATTTTGCCTAACGTGGATTAAATTTATCAAGCACCGTGTAAAAGATCACTTATTTAATTAACACATCAGAGTATTGTTACACAAAACACGCGTTATAGAGCCATCTTCTTCATTTTCAGAAAAATAAATTATGATGCAATATAGTTTATGGGATCATTTCACAATAAACTGCGCTGCTTGAAACCTTGTTTATGAAATTGATATAAGCGAAGCCATCAATATTAAAGCTCTAATATTGCATTGCAATTCAATAAAGGCTCCCCAACTCCCCGATGTCCCTAGCACATTAGCTAATCAAAGAGATTGGCTGATCAAACCTCGTTGCTGCATCGTCGTGAGTTGTCTATAGTGCTATACAAATTAGGTCCGACATTGAGCCCGAGCCCGAGCCCGACACTGAGCCCGCTTATGGCAACACTATGAAACTTGACGTGACAGTAAGCTATGTAACGATCTTTTAGTCAGGACACAAGTGAAATCGAATGAATTTACATTGTATCACGTTTTGTCGGATAATATATTCGCATTATTTGCATTGGGGATTGAAGATTTTTATATTGATATACCTGGTATACCTACCTGTCCGCCATTTTGTTTTGTTTTTATTCAAAAAGGTGATCAGTATAAAGTTTATATAAATCGATAGCTGCATAAAGTGTCACGTTTCCGAGATATTTACGTTCAAAGTTGATGACGTGCACCCATATTTTTTTGAACTTGTGTATAATATACATAATATACTATACATATATAATATACGATATTATCGTGTTGCATAGATGTTTGAAATAATCACTCTGAATGTTTAAAATAATCAAACATCTATGCAACTTTGAGCATGCAAGCAAGCAAGGGGGCAGGTAGGTATGCCCAATGGCTTTGAAGGTCAATACCTTCAAATCCCTTTAACGGGAACAGCTGAAACTAAATTTTCAGCTTGAAACAAACTAAATCTTGATAATATTTGTTTTTCGTTCTATGGCCCTCCATGCTTTTGCACATAAACCATACAGAGGCTCCTCACATTACAATAAGTACAGACGGCATCTGCATTGCCTCATTTTCACAACGTCACAACTAAACCTTCGGTCACATCTTTCGTCGGCACAGCTTGCCGGATTGCTACCGGACGCGGGCCGGACCGTGTGCCTACTAACAGCCTTTTTTGGCCGTGCTTACAGTTCATTACACCTTGTTTCATACCCGGTGGGTATGTACACCCGCCAGCAATTTTATGAATGAACGCTTTGTAACCTTGGCCTATGAAATAGGTTAGCGCTGCTTTGCGTTTTTGAGTTTTATACTGTTTGAAAATAAACTTATATGAGTAAAGCAAACATTCCTAATAGCTTCAAGATTTACAGTTTCGCATACAAACATAACTTTTGTATAAAAAACTGAGTAGATATCTACTGCAGATGCTAAAATAATTCAAATACTTGGAGAGATAAAATCATAAAATATTCCCCCTATCAAAAGCAACAAAACCCAAAACCCTGCTAACGCTAACAAAAATCTGGCTAAATCCAGATTACTCCAGTACGATCCAGTGCAAACCGGCACGCGGCGGGCGGTACAATCCGCCTGCGGGTCTAATTGGCGGTACGACACCGGAACTAGGTGCTCGGCCGTCTTCCGTTCTACCCTCTGAATGCCGGTCTTGCCGCTAGATACATTATGCTGTGGATTAATAGCTTTTGGAGGGCAGGAATAGGTTATTTTACATTTTATGATGGTGTGGAGATTGTAGATAGGCAATTTAGGTCTTGCAAATTTGGCAACTTTTATTATGCACTATCTGCAATTGCTTGTTCAGTGTTAATGTGAGTTTCATAGCAAGTCGGCTTAGACGGATATCGCACTACAATGCGCTACGCGGCGAGTAGATAACGCGTGATGTTTTACATATAAATTGAAGAAAAACGCTTTCCCGCGCGGGGAATTTGAATCCGTTTTCCACGCCGCGTCGCGTGGCGCGTTGTATTGTAAAGTGCACTGTAGGGGTATCGGTGTTAGAGAAAGAAGCGTTTCGCTTAAAACGTCAATGGCTTAGAATCAGTTCAAACACTAGTCGCGAGATTATTTCTAAACGCACTGAGTGATCCAAGATTTTTATTTATACAGAAAGAAAATACGTACGGGGGAAAATATGCGTCACGTCCACGCAAAACGGCCATCGCTCAGCATAATGCTACGACCCTATACGACACCGGCCCCAGCGCTGGTTTTCGGCGACAATCAGTGATCCGTTAAACCTTCCCCCTTCCTCAGACGGATATCCATAACAATTTCCATTTCTAATCAACCAACACATAATGTCGCCAGCATCGATTGCGTACCTACCTGCAACGTAAACATAATTACGCTGATTGAAGACAAACAACCTTATTCGAGGACGGATACATAAATTATGCGATCCTGACTCCTGCCTACAAGCTGACTAATTGCCCTATTTACACTCTTGGAAGCGGACGAAGATGGGCAATGTTGAAACGAACATGCTATAGCAATTAAATAGACTAATTTGTTTTGTATCTGCCTGTTTGTGTAACAAGGACAGATTCGGGAATCGGATGTAGCTCGATTGTTCATATTCCTTTATTGCATTCCATATTGTAAAAAAGATGCTACAAAGGACGCTGAACGAGACACAATAGAAGTTTTATTGTCAATACGTCGAAGTGTTAAAAAATAAATATTTACTTAGCACTTTATTTAGGAACGTGTATCCTACACACTCACAGCAATGTTAAATATCAATTAAAACTTTGTAATAAACCAATTTTGTAAAGTTTACCATAATATTGATACCTACTTGGTATCCTCACAGAAACTTTCGCTAGTTATAAGTTAGACGTAATTTAAATAATAAACACAAAACAACAGTCAATTAGAACAACTAAGTTTACAAGCTTGTTTATAGTCAGACATACCATTCGGCAATAAATACAACCACTAAATATTAATTAAATCTGGCTATTATAATATTATCTATTGAAGCCGTGGCTATAACTTAATTACTTAAGCTTGCTGTTGGGCAAAATTTGATGAGGATTTGAGCAAATATTAATTGTTGTTTTCTTTGATCTTGATTGATTGGACATTTGAATTCTGTGAGGATGTAGCAATACACATAAGTAGTGAAACAGAACAATCCCACAGATGATTTTTATTTATGATAAAAAAATAACCCTGCTTCTTGCAGTAGTTATGATGATTAGGCGGATCACAAAAAAAAACACGCGCAGGAGCGCGTTATCTGCGCTCCGTCGCGTGGCGCGTTGTATTGTGTGATCCGCCTTGGATCTGTTTCACAGAGTCCTAAATTTTCATCTGGTAGTCAACAATCTGTGACTACGGATGAAATTTATTTATGTACTTGTTCGATAGTTAAAACAGGCCATAATATTTTTTTTTTACTTTTGGCTAATCCTGATCAGCCAGGCTCAACTACCAAAATTGCTGACTGGCTAATTCCTCCACCGCTGCACCATAATCTGCCTCTATTAGGTGCTTATATCGGGCTATAAAACTCACGCCAATACACGAGAAGAAGTTTCGAACTTTAAACAAATGAATTACTCGTTAGTAACGCTGCAAAAGTTAAAAGAAAATTCCAAGCACAGATTTGTATAAAATTATTCTCGAAAAGTTACTCACAGTACCTACAGAGAAATTCACCTAATTCGCTTCGTATGCAACTCAGAACGTCTGTTTATTAAGTTCGAGGAAAACAAGAATTATTTCAATTTAAGAGAACTTAACGTGTTCTTAGTGGAGAACATGTTGCACTTCAGTTGTTTCTTCGTGAGAATTAAGTTATGTAAGTGTAAGGTTAAGTAGGTATCTGTTTGAGATTCACCTACCTATACAAATTTATTTTTTCTATAATTTAGTTTATAAAAAGACAGGACTAAGTACCAACGAAACTGTTTTTAATTATATTAATACCATCCAATTATTGTCCCACTGTTGGGAAAAGCTTCTTCTCAAACACAGAAGGTACTAGCATTGATCACCACGCTTGCCCAAGACGGGTTGGCGATTTCAGACTTATATTAACTAACTAAAATTCCAGGTTTCTTCACGATGTTTTCCTTCACAGATGTTAGTAATGACCAAGATAAAATCGGAAAGTACATATGAATATATCGAAAAAGTCGCATTAGTACTTGCCCGGATTTGAACCCACAACCTCGTGCATGAGAGACGAGGCCTAGCCATCACGACATGAATTTCATAACTAAGTTTTTAAATAATTAACTATATTAAGTAATTAATTCATATATTTTCAGACTAAGTCCATGGCATTCAATTTAATTATAGCATAAAATTTAATACTGCTATAAAATTCACAAATTTTCTAATCTTTTATAAAATTAAATTTTAATGGGACAAGGTTTTTTTTTCGTATTTGGTAGATAACAAGATTACCTACTTTTACGCTAAGATTGAGCTTACTAACCTTCTTTGATCTTTAAAGGTCACTCACACATACAACTAGGTAGACCTAACCGATCACCCTAATTGCGTAATACACTATTATTAACAACCGAATTATTGACGTAAATAACGCAACGAATGTTCTTGAACTCTCAGAATTAAAACCATTGCTATCTACTGATAGTGTGTTACGCAATTACCCCGCTGATTGTCTTCAAGAACTACATACTTCTAGGTTTCCTTCATCTAAGTTTTTTCAACTTCTCGAGACAAACAAACGAAGCAAACATAGTTTAATCACATTTCTCATTTCTTTATTTTTCAAAATAAAACAAACAAGTGGGGTTAAAACTAGTAGAGTTTTCACTGCTATTCATAAATTGGATCCGACTTAAAGAGGTAGTATTCGTTTTTAGCGTTCCGTTTTCCTAAAAGTGAGACACATTTCTCGAAACCACGTTGCGTCGCAAAAAAGTACGTATAGCGGAGATGAAAGGGGATTAAGGGTTTTTTTTTATATGGCATACCTACCGTCTGTCGCGCCATTATGTTTTCTTTTTTTTTTTTTAATAGCGGCGGGTAAAGTGTCACGATTTCTAGATATTTACGTTCAAAGTTGATCACGTGACATACATATACCTAAATGGGGATGTCACGTGATCAAGTTTGAACATCAGCTATTTATAATACAGGGTCAAATTAAATTAGCTAGCGAAACTTTGCAGAAGTGGTTGGTATCGATAGCAATTAAAAAAAAAATTAAGGGTGTGAGCCTTTAGATCTGTCATACAGGTCCCGAACCCAGTATAGACTCCAGCTCTCACAAAGGATAAACTTTAAATTGAACCTTGATGCTATCAACCAAAATTGCACCTTTATGAGAGAAATAAATTACTATTAAATTACTACTATTATTATATCTAAACACGATAGAATAAAATTTTTAAAGATTTGATATTTTTTCTTAATGAGCAACGACTGCTGGTAGGGATTGTTGTTAATTGAAGTATGATTTGAAAAAATGTGTTTTCTCATGTATTTTCGTGTTGAGAAATCGATACCGATCACGTCTGTCAAGTTTACAAAAAAAGGTATTTTTAAACTGATATTTCAAGTATAAGGACAAACAGCGATCAATGACTGATGATTTTTTTTTATAATGTTAAGATATTTACCCATGACGTCTACGGAGTTTAGCTAGCTAATTTAATTTGACCCTGCATTTAAAAAGTTATTCACTTTCTTTTTTTTCTTTGTAAAACCCCACGCGTAATTTTTTTTTTGTGTCGGGCAGGTATTACATACTGAAATAGCATAATTTGAAGACATGTGACATCTACCAACCCGCACTGGGCCCGTGTGGTGGATTACAGCCCTCTCCCTCTCACTGAGAGAGATGAGGAGGAGAGGAGGCCTGTGTCCCAGCAGTGGGAACATTATAGGCTGATTATGTTATGTATACCTAAACATACATTGTGTAAAATATTCTTAGTTAACTATATACTTACCTAATTATTTAAAACAGATCATCATCTGCCTAGCCTTTTCCCAACTATGTTGGGGTCGGCTTCCGGTCTAACTGGATGCAGTTGAATACTAGTATTTTAAATGGGGGGTATGCCTATCTGACCTTCACAACGCAGTAACTGGGTTGTCAGAGTTTCGGGCTTCCGACGAACCGTAACGATTGTCAAAGATCCACGAATGACAGCCGGAACCAACGGCTTACCGTGCCTTCCGAGGCACGGAGGGTCTTGGTATGTAGAGATGGTCACCCATCCACGAACTAATCGCGGCAAGCGCAGCGTAACCTGACCGATCGACCGTGATCGCATCGCATCGCATCACCTGCCCGCGCTATCACTTCGTTTTCGTTCTTTCTGAGATTTTTTCTTTTTTCTCGGCTCCTAAGGGTCACAGCGTGATGACAAATTGCTTTTAGCCTTCCTCAAGAATTGCGCTGTCAAATGCAAAAAATTTTTTTTGAAACCCGACTGATAGTTCCGTGGAATACCGAGTCCAAACAAACTAACAAACTCAGCTTTATTAAGTAAGTAGAAATCATATTTTTCAGTACTAATGGCGTAACAGACTAGTCCTAGGTTTTATAGCATCGTGTGTTTCGATAGTTAATAAAGCTGATTTCATGGCTTGCCTCATTTTATTAGGGGGTTATTAAAATATGAAACATCCGCTGTATCATAAAAATTTATTATAAAAATGCGAAGAATTATGAAATGAGAAGTTATGAAAAATATGAAGAAAAATAGTTTTCTTTGAAATTTGCTAATAGATGATAGAAACGTGGTCACGTCAAGTTTTCAATTGGTAAGTACAGAGGCCAGCACATCAAGCTACCCCAATCTGTCAAATTTCTTTGATAGATTAACAACTTTATTGTAAAGGAATAAGGTTCATATACAATTGGGAAAATTTTACAGATTGGGGTTGCTTGATGTGCTGGCCTCTGTACATAATACTGATAAAGGTAGGTAAATCATACAACGTATAGCTCCAGTAAAGCTATAAAAATACTTATATAATTATCACACACACATCGGGCCGCGGGGTAATTGTGTAACACAGTAGCTGAGTAGTATTCGATCATATGAAGCAATGGATTAGCAATATCCTTCAAAATGATTCAATTTGTGATTGATAGTGTCTTACGCAATAAGGTTGCCATTCCGGTGACCGGTCTTAGGTACTTTACCTGCGTCATCACAGAGTCAGGCCTAAGAAACGCTGGCGTGACGATTTGGAATCGTTTCTGACCGACTGGCCCGAGAAGACAAAACGCAAATAATATTGGTAAACCTGGCTGTTACTGCGGATAGGCTAGACACGCGTTACGTCCAGAAATGGGGTAAATCCGACATTAGAAATTAGGTAAATTATAATGTTTATTTTTTTAACTGCAGCTACTAACACTAGTTTCATAAGTTTTGATGTACTAACATTCTATGGAAGTCAAAGAAAAATGTTTTTTTTTTTTTACTTTTGTTGAGACCTACTTATTGAAAGAAAGAAAGAAAATTCGTTTATTGCCTAGCAGAGGGACGAGATAGGTTGATCAATAAAAAGTAGGGACGTCCCTAGCGTTAATATTAATTTAATAACATTGTTGTAGACCCACAAGCAAGATATATTTCAATTTCCGACGGAAGTGATGGCAAAACCGATTAGATACACATCCTATTTTCTACCGAACAAAAGAGAATATTCTCCGAGGTTTTGGTAAGCAAGGAACTTGAACAAATTGGAGGGCGGCGATAAGCCTCGCTGATTTTAATAGCGTATTTTTGTAAATTATATTGTCAATTTTCTTATCAGCCACCATTATGGATTTTCATTTTGATCCCACTATCGGCTTTAGCATCATGAAAACTATGTATCTCTCTCTGTCTCTTTCTATTATAATATATAAAATCGCATGGAGTCGCATAACGCTTTTTGTCGTGACGTTTTCTACCAATTTACTCCTACAGCAAGCCGTGTTAAAGAACTTCGTTTCTAAAACTTGTAACTACTATTGTAATAAAAGTTTTTTCAACCACAACATTTCTTGATAAACGTAGTACAGGCTTGCTTCATTTACTAAAGCTATTCTATAATAAGTCAGCTGTCGCCGGGCAGTTAGTTACAAACCAGCATTATTTAGTGCCCGGATGGCAACAAGACGTGATCGCGCTGAGAAATGAAATGCGTTACTGAAAGAAAATACGTTTATTTGCGGTAATCATGACGCAAAAAAGAACACACAATACTGAACACTGCTTTTGTTTTTATGAGTTAAAGGAGATAAGTATTCAAAACGTTTTTCTCCTTTTTTTTGGTTGGCTTTTGTGTATTTAGATGCAGAAGAAATGACAGGAGGTCAACTAGGGTAAGACATTCATGAAAAAAAAAAAAAGACTAACAAGAAAATTTTAAAATAAAAGAATAATCAATATTTGGCACCGTAAGCTTGGATCTGTTTACATGATAAGTCACATACCTAAACAGCACATAAAAAACTAATCTACTAGACAAAAATATATTTGAAAAATACAACTAGACGAAAATATATTTGAAAAATACAAATGGACGAAAATATATTTAAAAAATTCAACTAGACATCTTTCTTCCACCTACAAATCTATTACCAATCGTCCGTTAGTCACACTAACGACTATTTCAACGAAGGAGTATCTCTAAAATTATTTTTAAATCAATCTCCATACATTTCGGCCCTAATTCAATAAAACAAAATACTTTCAGATGACCCTGAATCAATTACGAAGGCCTCAATCGGATCCACGTAATACCGGGGAGTTTTTGTCCCCAAATGAGCCCTGCAAATCTGGCTTTGATTGGAAATTGTACTTTGGTAAGACTGTGGTAAGCCTGCTAGATATTTTTGGGAAAATTGGCCAAGAGATATGAAAGTAAGCGAGTTAAATCAAAATATTTGTTATTGTTAAGAAATTAGAGGAAGTTCTGTCACTAGGTACCTACATTTTCGAAAGGAAGTAGTAGGAAAGTGAATAACTTTTTAAATGCAGGGTCAAATTAAATTAGCTAGCTAAACTCCGTAGACGTCATGGGTAAATATCTTAACATTATAAAAAAAAATCATCAGTCATTGATCGCTGTTTGTCCTAATACTTGAAATATCAGTTTAAAAATACCTTTTTTTGTAAACTTGACAGACGTGATTGGTATCGATTTCTCAACACGAAAATACATGAGAAAACACATTTTTTCAAATCATACTTCAATTAACAACAATCCCTACCAGCAGTCGTTGCTCATTAAGAAAAAATATCAAATCTTTAAAAATTTTATTCTATCGTGTTTAGATATAATAATAGTAGTAATTTAATAGTAATTTATTTCTCTCATAAAGGTGCAATTTTGGTTGATAGCATCAAGGTTCAATTTAAAGTTTATATTTTGATCACGTGACATACATATACCTAAATGGGGATGTCACGTGATCAAGTTTGAACATCAGCTATTTATAATACAGGGTCAAATTAAATTAGCTAGCGAAACTTTGCAGAAGTGGTTGGTATCGATAGCAATAAAAAAAAAAATTAAGGGTGTGAGCCTTTAGATCTGTCATACAGGTCCCGAACCCAGTATAGACTCCAGCTCTCACAAAGGATAAACTTTAAATTGAACCTTGATGCTATCAACCAAAATTGCACCTTTATGAGAGAAATAAATTACTATTAAATTACTACTATTATTATATCTAAACACGATAGAATAAAATTTTTAAAGATTTGATATTTTTTCTTAATGAGCAACGACTGCTGGTAGGGATTGTTGTTAATTGAAGTATGATTTGAAAAAATGTGTTTTCTCATGTATTTTCGTGTTGAGAAATCGATACCGATCACGTCTGTCAAGTTTACAAAAAAAGGTATTTTTAAACTGATATTTCAAGTATTAGGACAAACAGCGATCAATGACTGATGATTTTGTTTTATAATGTTAAGATATTTACCCATGACGTCTACGGAGTTTAGCTAGCTAATTTAATTTGACCCTGCATTTAAAAAGTTATTCACTTTCCTACTACTTCCTTTCGAAAATGTAGGTACCTAGTGACAGAACGTCCTCTAATTTCTTAACAATAACAAATATTTTGATTTAACTCGCTTACTTTCATATCTCTTGGCCAATTTTCCCAAAAATATCTAGCAGGCTTACCACAGTCTTACCAAAGTACAATTTCCAATCAAAGCCAGATTTGCAGGGCTCATTTGGGGACAAAAACTCCCCGGTATTACGTGGATCCGATTGAGGCCTTCGTAATTGATTCAGGGTCATCTGAAAGTATTTTGTTTTATTGAATTAGGGCCGAAATGTATGGAGATTGATTTAAAAATAATTTTAGAGATACTCCTTCGTTGAAATAGTCGTTAGTGTGACTAACGGACGATTGGTAATAGATTTGTAGGTGGAAGAAAGATGTCTAGTTGAATTTTTTAAATATATTTTCGTCCATTTGTATTTTTCAAATATATTTTCGTCTAGTTGTATTTTTCAAATATATTTTTGTCTAGTAGATTAGTTTTTTATGTGCTGTTTAGGTATGTGACTTATCATGTAAACAGATCCAAGCTTACGGTGCCAAATATTGATTATTCTTTTATTTTAAAATTTTCTTGTTAGTCTTTTTTTTTTTTCATGAATGTCTTACCCTAGTTGACCTCCTGTCATTTCTTCTGCATCTAAATACACAAAAGCCAACCAAAAAAAAGGAGAAAAACGTTTTGAATACTTATCTCCTTTAACTCATAAAAACAAAAGCAGTGTTCAGTATTGTGTGTTCTTTTTTGCGTCATGATTACCGCAAATAAACGTATTTTCTTTCAGTAACGCATTTCATTTCTCAGCGCGATCACGTCTTGTTGCCATCCGGGCACTAAATAATGCTGGTTTGTAACTAACTGCCCGGCGACAGCTGACTTATTATAGAATAGCTTTAGTAAATGAAGCAAGCCTGTACTACGTTTATCAAGAAATGTTGTGGTTGAAAAAACTTTTATTACAATAGTAGTTACAAGTTTTAGAAACGAAGTTCTTTAACACGGCTTGCTGTAGGAGTAAATTGGTAGAAAACGTCACGACAAAAAGCGTTATGCGACTCCATGCGATTTTATATATTATAATAGAAAGAGACAGAGAGAGATACATAGTTTTCATGGTGCTAAAGCCGATAGTGGGATCAAAATGAAAATCCATAATGGTGGCTGATAAGAAAATTGACAATATAATTTACAAAAATACGCTATTAAAATCAGCGAGGCTTATCGCCGCCCTCCAATTTGTTCAAGTTCCTTGCTTACCAAAACCTCGGAGAATATTCTCTTTTGTTCGGTAGAAAATAGGATGTGTATCTAATCGGTTTTGCCATCACTTCCGTCGGAAATTGAAATATATCTTGCTTGTGGGTCTACAACAATGTTATTAAATTAATATTAACGCTAGGGACGTCCCTACTTTTTATTGATCAACCTATCTCGTCCCTCTGCTAGGCAATAAACGAATTTTCTTTCTTTCTTTCAATAAGTAGGTCTCAACAAAAGTAAAAAAAAAAAAACATTTTTCTTTGACTTCCATAGAATGTTAGTACATCAAAACTTATGAAACTAGTGTTAGTAGCTGCAGTTAAAAAAATAAACATTATAATTTACCTAATTTCTAATGTCGGATTTACCCCATTTCTGGACGTAACGCGTGTCTAGCCTATCCGCAGTAACAGCCAGGTTTACCAATATTATTTGCGTTTTGTCTTCTCGGGCCAGTCGGTCAGAAACGATTCCAAATCGTCACGCCAGCGTTTCTTAGGCCTGACTCTGTGATGACGCAGGTAAAGTACCTAAGATCGGTCACCGGAATGGCAACCTTATTGCGTATGACACTATCAATCACAAATTGAATCATTTTGAAGGATATTGCTAATCCATTGCTTCATATGATCGAATACTACTCAGCTACTGTGTTACACAATTACCCCGCGGCCCGATGTGTGTGTGATAATTATATAAGTATTTTTATAGCTTTACTGGAGCTATACGTTGTATGATTTACCTACCTTTATCAGTATTATGTACAGAGGCCAGCACATCAAGCAACCCCAATCTGTAAAATTTTCCCAATTGTATATGAACCTTATTCCTTTACAATAAAGTTGTTAATCTATCAAAGAAATTTGACAGATTGGGGTAGCTTGATGTGCTGGCCTCTGTACTTACCAATTGAAAACTTGACGTGACCACGTTTCTATCATCTATTAGCAAATTTCAAAGAAAACTATTTTTCTTCATATTTTTCATAACTTCTCATTTCATAATTCTTCGCATTTTTATAATAAATTTTTATGATACAGCGGATGTTTCATATTTTAATAACCCCCTAATAAAATGAGGCAAGCCATGAAATCAGCTTTATTAACTATCGAAACACACGATGCTATAAAACCTAGGACTAGTCTGTTACGCCATTAGTACTGAAAAATATGATTTCTACTTACTTAATAAAGCTGAGTTTGTTAGTTTGTTTGGACTCGGTATTCCACGGAACTATCAGTCGGGTTTCAAAAAAAATTTTTTGCATTTGACAGCGCAATTCTTGAGGAAGGCTAAAAGCAATTTGTCATCACGCTGTGACCCTTAGGAGCCGAGAAAAAAGAAAAAATCTCAGAAAGAACGAAAACGAAGTGATAGCGCGGGCAGGTGATGCGATGCGATGCGATCACGGTCGATCGGTCAGGTTACGCTGCGCTTGCCGCGATTAGTTCGTGGATGGGTGACCATCTCTACATACCAAGACCCTCCGTGCCTCGGAAGGCACGGTAAGCCGTTGGTTCCGGCTGTCATTCGTGGATCTTTGACAATCGTTACGGTTCGTCGGAAGCCCGAAACTCTGACAACCCAGTTACTGCGTTGTGAAGGTCAGATAGGCATACCCCCCATTTAAAATACTAGTATTCAACTGCATCCAGTTAGACCGGAAGCCGACCCCAACATAGTTGGGAAAAGGCTAGGCAGATGATGATCTGTTTTAAATAATTAGGTAAGTATATAGTTAACTAAGAATATTTTACACAATGTATGTTTAGGTATACATAACATAATCAGCCTATAATGTTCCCACTGCTGGGACACAGGCCTCCTCTCCTCCTCATCTCTCTCAGTGAGAGGGAGAGGGCTGTAATCCACCACACGGGCCCAGTGCGGGTTGGTAGATGTCACATGTCTTCAAATTATGCTATTTCAGTATGTAATACCTGCCCGACACAAAAAAAAAATTACGCGTGGGGTTTTACAAAGAAAAAAAAGAAAGTGAATAACTTTTTAAATGCAGGGTCAAATTAAATTAGCTAGCTAAACTCCGTAGACGTCATGGGTAAATATCTTAACATTATAAAAAAAAATCATCAGTCATTGATCGCTGTTTGTCCTTATACTTGAAATATCAGTTTAAAAATACCTTTTTTTGTAAACTTGACAGACGTGATCGGTATCGATTTCTCAACACGAAAATACATGAGAAAACACATTTTTTCAAATCATACTTCAATTAACAACAATCCCTACCAGCAGTCGTTGCTCATTAAGAAAAAATATCAAATCTTTAAAAATTTTATTCTATCGTGTTTAGATATAATAATAGTAGTAATTTAATAGTAATTTATTTCTCTCATAAAGGTGCAATTTTGGTTGATAGCATCAAGGTTCAATTTAAAGTTTATCCTTTGTGAGAGCTGGAGTCTATACTGGGTTCGGGACCTGTATGACAGATCTAAAGGCTCACACCCTTAATTTTTTTTTTAATTGCTATCGATACCAACCACTTCTGCAAAGTTTCGCTAGCTAATTTAATTTGACCCTGTATTATAAATAGCTGATGTTCAAACTTGATCACGTGACATCCCCATTTAGGTATATGTATGTCACGTGATCAAAATATAAACTTTAAATTGAACCTTGATGCTATCAACCAAAATTGCACCTTTATGAGAGAAATAAATTACTATTAAATTACTACTATTATTATATCTAAACACGATAGAATAAAATTTTTAAAGATTTGATATTTTTTCTTAATGAGCAACGACTGCTGGTAGGGATTGTTGTTAATTGAAGTATGATTTGAAAAAATGTGTTTTCTCATGTATTTTCGTGTTGAGAAATCGATACCGATCACGTCTGTCAAGTTTACAAAAAAAGGTATTTTTAAACTGATATTTCAAGTATTAGGACAAACAGCGATCAATGACTGATGATTTTTTTTTATAATGTTAAGATATTTACCCATGACGTCTACGGAGTTTAGCTAGCTAATTTAATTTGACCCTGCATTTAAAAAGTTATTCACTTTCCTACTACTTCCTTTCGAAAATGTAGGTACCTAGTGACAGAACGTCCTCTAATTTCTTAACAATAACAAATATTTTGATTTAACTCGCTTACTTTCATATCTCTTGGCCAATTTTCCCAAAAATATCTAGCAGGCTTACCACAGTCTTACCAAAGTACAATTTCCAATCAAAGCCAGATTTGCAGGGCTCATTTGGGGACAAAAACTCCCCGGTATTACGTGGATCCGATTGAGGCCTTCGTAATTGATTCAGGGTCATCTGAAAGTATTTTGTTTTATTGAATTAGGGCCGAAATGTATGGAGATTGATTTAAAAATAATTTTAGAGATACTCCTTCGTTGAAATAGTCGTTAGTGTGACTAACGGACGATTGGTAATAGATTTGTAGGTGGAAGAAAGATGTCTCGTTGAATTTTTCAAATATATTTTCGTCCATTTGTATTTTTCAAATATATTTTCGTCTAGTTGTATTTTTCAAATATATTTTTGTCTAGCAGATTAGTTTTTTATGTGCTGTTTAGGTATGTGACTTATCATGTTAACAGATCCAAGCTTACGGTGCCAAATATTGATTAATCTTTTATTTTAAAATTTTCTTGTTAGTCTTTTTTTTTTTTTCATGAATGTCTTACCCTAGTTGACCTCCTGTCATTTCTTCTGCATCTAAATACACAAAAGCCAACCAAAAAAAAGGAGAAAAACGTTTTGAATACTTATCTCCTTTAACTCATAAAAACAAAAGCAGTGTTCAGTATTGTGTGTTCTTTTTTGCGTCATGATTACCGCAAATAAACGTATTTTCTTCCAGTAACGCATTTCATTTCTCAGCGCGATCACGTCTTGTTGCCATCCGGGCACTAAATAATGCTGGTTTGTAACTAACTGCCCGGCGACAGCTGACTTATTATAGAATAGCTTTAGTAAATGAAGCAAGCCTGTACTACGTTTATCAAGAAATGTTGTGGTTGAAAAAACTTTTATTACAATAGTAGTTACAAGTTTTAGAAACGAAGTTCTTTAACACGGCTTGCTGTAGGAGTAAATTGGTAGAAAACGTCACGACAAAAAGCGTTATGCGACTCCATGCGATTTTATATATTATAATAGAAAGAGACAGAGAGAGATACATAGTTTTCATGGTGCTAAAGCCGATAGTGGGATCAAAATGAAAATCCATAATGGTGGCTGATAAGAAAATTGACAATATAATTTACAAAAATACGCTATTAAAATCAGCGAGGCTTATCGCCGCCCTCCAATTTGTTCAAGTTCCTTGCTTACCAAAACCTCGGAGAATATTCTCTTTTGTTCGGTAGAAAATAGGATGTGTATCTAATCGGTTTTGCCATCACTTCCGTCGGAAATTGAAATATATCTTGCTTGTGGGTCTACAACAATGTTATTAAATTAATATTAACGCTAGGGACGTCCCTACTTTTTATTGATCAACCTATCTCGTCCCTCTGCTAGGCAATAAACGAATTTTCTTTCTTTCTTTCAATAAGTAGGTCTCAACAAAAGTAAAAAAAAAAAAAACATTTTTCTTTGACTTCCATAGAATGTTAGTACATCAAAACTTATGAAACTAGTGTTAGTAGCTGCAGTTAAAAAAATAAACATTATAATTTACCTAATTTCTAATGTCGGATTTACCCCATTTCTGGACGTAACGCGTGTCTAGCCTATCCGCAGTAACAGCCAGGTTTACCAATATTATTTGCGTTTTGTCTTCTCGGGCCAGTCGGTCAGAAACGATTCCAAATCGTCACGCCAGCGTTTCTTAGGCCTGACTCTGTGATGACGCAGGTAAAGTACCTAAGACCGGTCACCGGAATGGCAACCTTATTGCGTAAGACACTATCAATCACAAATTGAATCATTTTGAAGGATATTGCTAATCCATTGCTTCATATGATCGAATACTACTCAGCTACTGTGTTACACAATTACCCCGCGGCCCGATGTGTGTGTGATAATTATATAAGTATTTTTATAGCTTTACTGGAGCTATACGTTGTATGATTTACCTACCTTTATCAGTATTATGTACAGAGGCCAGCACATCAAGCAACCCCAATCTGTAAAATTTTCCCAATTGTATATGAACCTTATTCCTTTACAATAAAGTTGTTAATCTATCAAAGAAATTTGACAGATTGGGGTAGCTTGATGTGCTGGCCTCTGTACTTACCAATTGAAAACTTGACGTGACCACGTTTCTATCATCTATTAGCAAATTTCAAAGAAAACTATTTTTCTTCATATTTTTCATAACTTCTCATTTCATAATTCTTCGCATTTTTATAATAAATTTTTATGATACAGCGGATGTTTCATATTTTAATAACCCCCTAATAAAATGAGGCAAGCCATGAAATCAGCTTTATTAACTATCGAAACACACGATGCTATAAAACCTAGGACTAGTCTGTTACGCCATTAGTACTGAAAAATATGATTTCTACTTACTTAATAAAGCTGAGTTTGTTAGTTTGTTTGGACTCGGTATTCCACGGAACTATCAGTCGGGTTTCAAAAAAAATTTTTTGCATTTGACAGCGCAATTCTTGAGGAAGGCTAAAAGCAATTTGTCATCACGCTGTGACCCTTAGGAGCCGAGAAAAAAGAAAAAATCTCAGAAAGAACGAAAACGAAGTGATAGCGCGGGCAGGTGATGCGATGCGATGCGATCACGGTCGATCGGTCAGGTTACGCTGCGCTTGCCGCGGTTAGTTCGTGGATGGGTGACCATCTCTACATACCAAGACCCTCCGTGACTCGGAAGGCACGGTAAGCCGTTGGTTCCGGCTGTCATTCGTGGATCTTTGACAATCGTTACGGTTCGTCGGAAGCCCGAAACTCTGACAACCCAGTTACTGCGTTATGAAGGTCAGATAGGCATACCCCCCATTTAAAATACTAGTATTCAACTGCATCCAGTTAGACCGGAAGCCGACCCCAACATAGTTGGGAAAAGGCTAGGCAGATGATGATCTGTTTTAAATAATTAGGTAAGTATATAGTTAACTAAGAATATTTTACACAATGTATGTTTAGGTATACATAACATAATCAGCCTATAATGTTCCCACTGCTGGGACACAGGCCTCCTCTCCTCCTCATCTCTCTCAGTGAGAGGGAGAGGGCTGTAATCCACCAAACGGGCCCAGTGCGGGTTGGTAGATGTCACATGTCTTCAAATTATGCTATTTCAGTATGTAATACCTGCCCGACACAAAAAAAAAATATACGCCTGGGTTTTCTACCCCAAAAGGTCACAAATCCCACGAAATCCGATGGATTCGCTAACGCATTGCTGACATTTAAAGACACCGTAAGATACTTGCTTCTTCCGCAGTTAATGTAATTACATTTAAAGACCATTAATTTATAGGGCAAGGAGACGAGAGCGTTCTAAAAGCTATTTGATTTCCCTGTTGGATAAAAGATTTCCCTGTTTAATTGGTCCTCTGAAATGGACAGTGTTAAGCTTTAACACAACAAGGCCAAGATTAAGAGAAACAGCAGTTATCAATTTTCTTATCTAATCTCGAGCTAACATATTAGCCCGCCATACCTATCCACTTATGTTTTTTGCAATTTGTAAGTCAGTGCCAAGTTGTATATGTTTATTACAATATGATTCACGACCGTAAAAAATATGGCTTTACAGAATTATAATCATTACAATCAGCTTGAGTTAAAAAAATTGGCCTTAAAAGTCGTAGTTATTCAATAGAGTAATTAATATGAACCAGGGATATATTGATGATTTTTATGACTATAATTCTGTCAATAAACATTTGTTACAGCCGCGAATCATATTTTAGATCAACATACAACCTTATACTTACAGACCTGCAAATTGCCAAAAACGTAAGTAAGAAATTCGCCTTGATGATAAAATCCTCGTACCTTGTTTGATTGAAGGATCACAATAAAAAAAAAACTATTTTAAAATTGGTGTATGTTGTGGGTGATATTCCAAATAGTTATTAAACGGATTTTTAGTAACCTATGATTGGCCAGCGTCATAACCAGAATGACCCGTTCATATTAATATAAATAAAATATTATTATTATATTATTTTAACCACAGAACACTACCTTCACCATCACACCGTCTTCAGATACCTACTTGTAAAGTGTAAAGTATCTTGCCACCCCTACAGTCAAGATAATCCTCATAATAAGTGCACCTAATCTCCACACAAAGCTCCTCATCATCAGCCACTTAAGACCCTCAACCCACCACTCAACTCGAGGCACTCAGACGCAATGTGATCTATTCAGTGAGGCAATTGTGTGAGAGCTAGTTTGTGACGTGTCTCAAAGATGCAGTAATGAAGAGGGAGACTGTCCAATTCATTATGTGAAAGCAAATGTGGGTTCTACTTAATTGCAATTTGCGTTCAAGTGTGGTAGTGTGGCTTTTATGTTTTGAATCGGAAAGTTTCCTGTACCTAATATATCTATAGAATATTCCTGCTTCTAAACTACAAACATTAAAAAAGTGTAAGCAACACGCATCATTTACAGGAACTGCTTGATACTTTATTTTTTTCTTAACAAAGTAGATTTATTGTTGCTCAAAGGATTTTGTTGATTTAGTCATTAATGCATCAAAAAATGCTTACTTATTATTTATAAAAGAAATATAAATATATTACAATAGTAAAAATCGTTACAAGTTCGTTACTAGACTTTTTTGATGTATATATGTAAACAATTTTCTCCAAGGGACCAACATCGAAATCGCTTGTTTGAAAGTTTGTAATTATTAATTAATTGTATTATTAGTAATATTTGTAATTATTATTATTATAATAACCTAACCGAACTAAAACAGCTATTCAACAAACTAAAATATGGCGTCGAAAAATAAAGAGACTTGCAGCATTACCACGTTGCATGGCAATGCTTAGCCTCTATCCAAGTTAAAAGCCAGTCCTTAGGTCACGGGATAACCAACAGCTTAGAGATTTCGTTGAACAAAATATGAGCACCCATAAATATGATCACACCTTCCTATATGTGTTCCTGATATGTGCTATCAAAATCAAAATATTTTATTTCACGTAAACTTACATGGGCACTGTTATAGGCAGCCTTCAATTTCTGACTCATATTAAGCACAAAATAATAAATTATCATAAAAAAATTAAATCATCGCCATCTATCTCGTGATAAGAGCCTTTTTACATTAATTTCGCAAATAAAGTTAGTTTGCTTTGAGTAATATCATAAACTTGTTTGTTTCCGGGTTTTCTGTATACTTAATCTTTATCAACTTAGCGAAATGGATGGAATTACTTAATAATTTTAATACCAAATGGAACGAAACGAACTTTGTAATATCCGTTGTTATTAATAAGAAAGAAAATAAAATATTTGGGACACGCACAGGAAATACCAACAGTAAAATAAAACTAGCATTTAAAACTAACAAAATCACATAAAAACAACAAAAAAAAATAAACAAGAAAAAAGATTATAATTATGTGTGAGGTTATCTTAGTATAATGCTGCGATATTTGTAAAAGATATGGATCTGCACCTAATACCATAAACTCACAAAACCCTTAATTCAGGTTCATCCGAATAAATGACGACAATAAGCGATCATATATATTTAGCACATTTATACCTAACTCTTCATGGCAACACGCGTGTTATGTTATGTGTTACCAGAATACGAATATTGGCTCGCTAGCAACCGGAGCAAGAGAAGGGAAAATTCCTTTTTACATATTATAAATATTCATCAAATTGGAGCAGTACTTTTAACCTTGCACGGAGTAAACCTACTGTCCCCTCCTACGCATATAACTCACGGCCACTTGTTGCTATGCAACGCGCCGAGTGCACGACGCATGCGCGCTCCTTAACCTCGCTCAATCGTAATGAGACCGGCTTGTTTTCTTTTCCTGCATAAGTGCCTTCTATTCTTTTGTTTTCTTTTACTGGCTGGAAAAAAAAGAGGAATAACATGTATAGCCTCCCTTGTAGGATGTACAAGCATTCTGTTTCTCTGTTTTAAGACAGCACGAGTGCGAGATTAAACGTAACGTTTTAAGTAATTCGAACGATTTTCGAATGGGGAATACAACTATCACTAAGGGGCCGTCTCCACGAGCGAGAGAATCGCGGCGATATTATCGACGTGCCACGTATTTTTATACACTCTCTTAGAACGTGTCTCCACACGGCGATATCATCGTGGCAGAAATTTTGTGGCACGGCGAGACTATCGCCGCGATTCTCTCGCCCGTGGAGATGGCGCCTAAGTATCTCGCATGAAGAAAACAAACCGCTCTCAAAACGGCGAAGGAAAATATCGTGAGTAAACCGGCATGTCCTAGAACCAAAAATGCCAAGGTATGTGACATCTATCAATCCGCATTGGGCCCGCGTGGTGGATTATAGCCCACTCCCTGTCGAAGAAGCCTGTGCATATTATAGGCTGATTATGGTTGATATGAAGAAAGTCTTAAAACGAAGTAAGTATTGCTCAACTTAGCAATCATATTGGGATTAATGACGAGCAGTTTGGCTTTCGTTTGGACTAAAACTGATTACTTGGCATTAAAGTAGCAGTATACTAGCTTTTGTCAACGGGTTCGGCCGCGTGGTGGTCGGATATTATCCCACAGGAACGTATTACTGGGATAAAAACTATACTGTGTAAACTGTAATCTGTTAATCCAGGTCATAAACTATCTGTGTGCCAAAGAAATTTCATCGAAATCCGTTTAGCCGTTTTTGCGTGATTGAGTAAAACTAGACTTATCAAAGACTTTTGACTTAGTGGACTACAACAGGCTCTGGGCCAAGCTTGGACAGGTTCCAATTTTTATTATACTCTTAACGAGTTTTTTTTGTCTTTTTTTTTTGTCCAGACGTTCAGGAACGAGTCTAAATCGTCACGAAAGCGTTTCTTAGGCCTTTTAAGGATGAAATGCCTCGGTGACGACGCCCGTCTTCAGGCACCCACTGTGTGACGATTTTGGTCCATCTGTCTGGATGTAAACGAGTATTATCAATTTTAAAATCTTTTGAATGTACGTTGCGTTGCGTTAACTCCGCGAGCTCGTGCTAGGCCCTCTTGCCTTTGTTAAAATAACTTGAGTTTTTACAGCTGTAGGCCATGACCTTTCACAATAAAAGAATAAGTACTTACTTACCTAACTTAATGATGTACTTACGGTGTTCTGTAATGGTCGCAGGAGACGGTTTCTAATGGCGGTTAACTTGATACTTATAGATGTCGTCGTTAAATTGAGTAGGAAACTATTTTAGGATGCACTTAAGGTGTAACTAACAAACAAGTCAATAATAACCTTCGAGCCTTTGCTTTCTGTAACGTGAAAGTGATTTTGGTCCTATAGAATGGTTCTAAAAAGTTCGTCTTACGGATAAATGTCTGCGGACGGCCTAGATGAACGATCTTAGCGTCTCAGCATTAATGTTTTACGTACTCTTTAAATAATATTGCTCAATGCAAAAAAATATGTAGGTTCATGAACGCATTGATTTGTCTTGATTTCAAAGTTAAGATAACGCAACTCAGTTATTCCGGTCTGATCCTCTGAACCTCGCGCTGTCTAGTTTCGGTTCTGTTCAAATAACTTTATTAAACGTTCTAGTTACCGTAAGCATACAATCTTCAATAACAGTGTGCCTAATTCTAATAATCTTAAGTTCTGATTCTTATATACTAACACTAAATTCTCTATCTCCGTATCTTTCCAGCATCAAGTTTCATATTGCTTTGATTATTACACTGTTTATGTTGATAAGCATGTAATCCTCACGACAAATTACTGGTATTGTAAATATGGAACATGTTTTGTATGTTTAGGCACGTCATTAAAACTATTTGTTAGGTTTCGATTATAAATGGAAAAGCATTATTCGCGAGCATCACAAGTATGTACTCGTATTTACAGGATTATTAATAATTAAAATCATCAATATAACCCTCTTTAGTTCATATAATCCTATTGAATCATTATTTCATGAAATATACTCACAAGGTTGTATTGATGATTTTAATGGTTATAATTCTGTAAATATGTACTTGTTACGCTCGCGAATCATATTTTAATTAACATTCAACATGACACTGACCTGAAAATGTCCCGTGCCTATATATTAACAGCCGCACAGGTCGATCGGTCAGGTTAAGCTACGCTTGCCGGGGTTGATCTGTGGATGAGTGACCATCTTTACATACCGAGACCCCTTCGTGCCTCGGAAAGCACGTTAAGCCGTTGGTCCCGGCTGTCATTCGAGGATCTTTGACAGTCGTTACGTGTAGTCAGAAGCCCGAAAGTCTGACAACCAGTCTTACCAAGAGGTATCGTATTACCCAGTTACTGGGTTGTGGAGGTCAGATAGGCTCCGTGTAAAATACTGGTATTCAGCTGCATCCGGTTAGACTGGAAGCCGACCCCAAAATAGTTGGGAAAAGACTAGGCAGATGATGACTGACCTGAAAATTGCATAAAACTTAAGAAAATTTGAATTTCGCGAGCTATCCTGGTGATTTCCTCTTAAGCCGTTGGTCCCGGCTGTAATTTGTAGATCTTTGACAGTTGCTAGTAGTAGTAGACTATCCCATTATATTATCTGTGGCCATACCTTAGAACCACGACTATCATATGTACTTCCAAGTTATTAAACCTCTCAAGTTATAAGCCTGATCTATACACTTAACCCTCGTAGCGCGTTTTCCGTGCAAACCCCGCTCTGCAGTTTTTTATTTTCCGTATTTTCATTCGCACATCCGTGTCGAAATGAATTAAAACTCTGTGAATTCAATCTACTTTTGTCGTTTTTTGCGTCAGAGAACGTTATGTAGAAATAAGTCCTTGAAGTGACTTTGACATACTAGGAGCTCGTGGCTTAATAATAACAGCTGCACGGGTCGATTTTTAAGGTTAAGCAACGCTTGCCGAGGTTTGTCTGTGGATGGGTGACCATCCATAACGTATCATGATCCCTCCGTGTCTCGGAAAGCACGTTAAGCAATTGGACACCAACTGCGGCTGTCATTCGTAGATTTTTGACAGCCGTTACGACTATTCAGAAACTCGAAAGTCTAGTACCTAAGTCGAAGACTCTTACCTTTATGCTAATGTAAACTATCATAAATATAATAAATTTAGAACGCTGTGAACTCTGGCCACTGGCTCTGGATGCCACTAATTCAGTGAGAAAACTCTCTATAGACCGTTTAGTGTGAAAAGCAGGATTGGCTTTTGCATTGCACCTCGCTTGAAATTCACAGGAGAATATATCCTATTTCAATGTGTATAGAATATAATATTCTCTAATAAATACGAAGTTTTAACGACAATATATATTTTTTGCAGGTTATAGTCTAATGTGCGTATTAATTTTGTACTTGACTATATTATTTAATCCATTTCTGCTATAACGAAGATTAAGCTTTTGCCATGTTTTGTATCTGCATCACCCTAAGGTTGACTGGTAGAAAATGCCTCAGGCATTAAGTCCGCCTTTGTACAGTATTTCTTTTACTTGTGCATAAAGTTTTAATAAATAAATAAATAAACTTCGACACTGTATTGCAGAGCTTTCAGTGCTTTCACAGCGGTTTAAATCGACATTTTAGAGGATTCTAGTGCTTATAAAAACAATGTATCATCAACAAGGAAAACATAGGGACATAAAAGTAGTTAATATTAATTATTTTGTAAAAAAAATAATTTCTTTATGGTCATAAAAGGCGAGAGCGTTTCTATGGAGAAACGACCACTCGCATTTCCTCACAAATAAAACTAAATCCCAAGCATATTACTACAGTCAATATGCTCTGACGCATCATAGGAAACCTTCATTCACACTAGTATTACGCACAAACATTTTCTCTCATATTACTAGTAGGCTACTAATCAAGAGTCAATGACGTCACGAAATATAATATGGCGCCGCCGGCCATGTTGACGCGATCATAATGCCGAGGAGATGGACATTACAAGGATCATGGAATTCATTATATTAACTACATGAGGTTCATCGTAGAATAGGTTTGTGATATATGAATACTTTTACGAGTTGAATGGAGTATTAACCAAGATTGAAGATATATTTTTGCACGACTCTTAATGGCGAAGCATTAGAGCGTGCTTTACGATTGACATTTTCTTTTGTCTACATTCTGCAACTGTTTGTATTGTTATACCCCTGCTGGTACACAGGACCTACCTAATTGAAATGCCATTGTTAGATAATTTAATGGAGATTATCATATCCCTATTGTAATATTTATTTTCTTAAATTGGAAGGTTTTTCACATAGACAGTTTAATATTGATCGTAATTGAATTACATAAAAAATATCTTTCGTTTGACAAGATATATTAATGACCTCAATACTCGGACGCGTTGAAAAGATATTCATCAAAAGCAGGAAAGATTTCTTCTGTAAAATTTGAGTTTATCAGTTACCGACTTAGGGGAAAATAAAAAATATACGAGTACTTAAATCGACGCCCCTTTCTTTCATCGCGATTGCGACACATTGCTTATTTAATTTCTTTGTTCTTTAGCAAACAGTCTTCTGTAATGTCTGTTTGACAGATTTTTAATTTCCTGAAAATGATAGATTGAAATTGAAAATGTATAGGGACGTAATGACACTCATTCGTATCCTGTGTGACATATTGTTTACATTATGTTATAATAAAACAAAGCTGAAGAGTTTTATAACACGTTAGGACTCTTAAGCGCCGAGCAAAAAAAAATTTAAAATATGCTAAGCGAGAACGTAGTAATAGCGCGGGCAGGCGATGCAATGCGACGGGGTGGGTCGGGGCAACAAGAAACAAGAGGACGAAGACGCGGGTAGAAAGCGGGTACATATTTGAATAGGTCTAACTGACGCAAATCCATTAATTGATTTTATACTTTCCAAATATCCATAACGATGGTCTGTAATCATCTGAAAAACTAGATACGTATACGCAATCAGTTGACATGGTATAGGCATGTGATGCGGAGGAATGAGGAAAATGTCGTGAGGACCGTTTTGAGTATGAATATCGGTGGCTATAATAAGAGTAGTGGGAAGGCCAAAGAAACGATGGATGGACTGTGTGAAGCATGATATGGTTAGAAAGTGGGTGACTACCGAGAAGTATGGAAGAAAACGACATGTTGCGCCGACCCCAAATAAGGAGAATGATGACGCATTTGTATTTTTCTTGCTACTAGTGGCATTATGTAGACATAGATATATTGTTTTTTTACATTTCTATGTATGTAGATGACCGGTGGCAGCCACTCAGTGTCTACAATCTTCTGGCGAATGACATCACTGAAAAATTATCTATGAAAGTAAGTTGGTTGTCATCCAACGGAGCATTTATGACACCGAAAGTCAACCCCGATGCTATTATTTTCATGCGTCTCATCCGTCATTGCGGTTATTAAGTGGCGGTCATAGCTGAAAGCCACGGGCTTACGTCACAAGCGCTACCAATCACCTTGTTATAACATGAACTAGCACTGTAATTACTATTATTGCCGATACAACATTCATGTACCGGGAGCGGCCATGTTTGGAAAAATTAGTTTTTGCTAGGCCGCCTAACCTTTTCCCAACTATTTTGGGGTCGGCTTCCATTCTAACCGGATGCAGCTGATTACCAGTATTTTACATGGAGCGACTGTCATTCTGACCTCCATAACCCAGTTACTGGAAAGTCCGAAAGTCTGACAACTTTCGGACTTCTGACGACCCGTGACGACTGTCAAAGATCCACGAATGACAGCCGGGACCAACGGTTTAACGTGCTTTCAGAGACGCGGACAGGTCTGTATGTATAGATAGTCACGCATCCACGGACCAATCGCGGCAAGCGTAACTTAACCTGATCGAGAGTGCGGCTGTTATTGCTTAGCCACAAGAACTTCTCTCTAAGCATACTGTATTCGAGAATTTTGTATAAAAAATGCAGCTTCGGTAAAAGAGAAAACCCTATTGTAAAAAGAAAACAAGACGTGCTAATTCGGGTTTTATTTTAGACGTCAAAGAGGAAAACTCCAGAAAATATTCGGAGCACGAACTTGTTTCAACAAAGTCTTAAATTTTACTTGAGTTGTATAAGTATTCCCTACGCGATCATTTGCAGAAACCGTGCGAAGGACGCAGTACTCATATTTAAATACCCGGGCTTTAATTCATTTATTTTCCCGGATATAAATAGGTACCTTTGTGTCTCTCTGGGTCAGTCTCGGCACATGTTTTGGTAAAGAGAACTTTTAGTAATCTGTTTAAGCAATTAAAAAATGTTTTAGGACTATTTCCTGGGGGGATGTTCCGGGTTTGCACGGTAGCTCCTCAGGGGTTACGTAACAATAGATAATTAATTGTCTTATTAATCAAGACTTAGTTAAGGGTTGGTTTAAAGGGTGATACAAATAAGGTTGAAAGTTAAAGCATATATAAATTCCGAAGAACCTACCTACACTCACTAGATAGAACCTAACTTTGAAAAAAGACTATATTCAGAATTAAAATGAAATATGTACACAAATAACAACATATACCTACATATACTTAGAGGCTAAGCTTTTTACCATACAATGTGACAATGCCGCCAGTATCTACCCCATATGGGTACCCAACCCACATTACAAGTCGACAGCGCCGGTGGAATTTGTCGACGCCATATTTTACCTTTTGAATCATAATCCGAGCCGTAATCCTTATCAACCGTCTGTCGCTCCCGTCCTTAAAAACCCTAAATCACACATGAACAAACAACAAATATTTCAAACTCGATTCGCTAAAACAAATAAAAAGTAAATCATGTAACAAATCCTCATTGAAGGATCTGTCCTAAAATTCCTCTGTGCAAACGTGGCACACATTTGCTCGTACACTCTCCGCATAAATAATGAATAGAGTGCCAACCCTACAGAGGTCGGTAGCAAATAACTCAATACCTGTCACTGGGAGAGCTTAGCAACCATGTTGATATTTTTCCACCTCCTTTAGCAGCCTTGAGCTAGTTGCACTATGTGGATGAAATACCTTTTGCTCACACGTTTGCACAGAGATAATCAACTGCCAGTGGCATCTAATCTGTTCTTTTGAGGTTTTTTTGCGTTAAGTCTGTATGCTTTTCATATCAGCAGACAGGCATAATCAGCCTATAATGTTTCCACTGCTGGGACACAGGCCTCAGCTCTGTCAGAGGGAGTGGGCCGTATCCACCATGCGGGCCCAGTGCAGGTTAGTGGATGTCACGTGTCGTCGAATTTTTAGTTCCTCACGATGTTTTCCTTCACCGTTTTAAGAGCAGTGGTGATAAAATAATTTACACAAAGTAAAACACATGCTAGGGTTCGAACCTACGACCTGCAACTCATAAGTCGCAGTCGTTATCACTGGGCCACCAGGAAGAGAATATTGAAAAAAGAATGTCAAGAATGGGTTATTCTAGATTTTTTTTGAAAAAGAATACATGCAAGTATTCTAGTTGTGTGATAATGATTAATTTTTGTTTTCTTTATTAAAGGACGATGACAAAATCGTATTGGTTCTTACTTAAGATACTTCGTAATGTATTTTATTTTCCATGATATAACATATTCACGCTTGTAGGTATACCCCGTAGGTGTAGGTAGAAATTGTGTCAAAGTCAAAGTCAAACTCAAACTCAAAGCATTTATTTCAATTAAACCATTTACAGGCACTTTTGAATTGTCAAGAAGTCGGTCAGTCAGAAAATATGAAGCTAGTTGCCCATTCCAAAGCGTAGGTACCTATGGAGAAGAACGGGCAAGAAACTCCATGGACACTCTTTTAAATTATATTTTTACAAAAATATTAGTCAAAGCATTTATTTCAAATAGGCACATAAAAGGCACTTTTGAACGTCAAAAATTACAATGAAATAGAATTGATTCTAGTCGCCCCTTCCAAAAGGTAGTTTTCGTATGGAGAAGAATAGGCAAGAAACTCCACCGTTACTCTTTTAAAATGTTTTACAATATTTTGCATACATTAATTATATAATAAAATAATATGTGAAGACGATGCACCTAAAATAAAATTACTATACCACATGATATGTGATGGTGTATAAATGAAACTGCAAGATGTTTTTTTTTTTTTTTTTTAGGAAACTCCATATATTTAAGACTTAACAAACGTTTTCTTATTTTGTAGCTTGCAACAAAAAAAATGAGACAAAATGATGGCTGTTGGATCATAAAAAATTGGGGACGAGGTCTATATTACTTTGACCTTTATCGTGAAAACTTTACTTTCTTTCAAAAAGTAAAACGAAATCAATCTTATTTCTAAAGTTTTGATTGATAGAAAAGTATTTTTATCTCTTGCATCTCATCACCTATTGTTGAACTAAAGGAAATTCAATTCTTTACCAAGTTGACGACCAACTCTCCTTCGTTTTCGTCATGTCAATGGCACAACAGTAAATTAGATTTTGTGGGTACAAAAACTTCGCTACTTCCACGGAATCATCCCTGGCAGCGCAGAGGTCACAATGGCTACATTTTTTGGGGCAGGATAAAAGGTTGGGCTTAGTTTGCACCGCATCTCGACATCCGCGCCCTGTGTCCGTATATTCGAATCACAACTATCATTCTTTGACAGATGTATGAAATGGCTATGTAATGACTATAACACAGCAAATTGACGTAATGTGTAAAATAAATTGCCCCATATAAACCAAATTACGTTTTCATAAACCTAGCTGTTATAAAAAACTACAAGTCTATATCAAAGTCGTGTGTGTTGTTGTGAATAATTGTAAGATATTTAGCATGTGTCGCGGTAACCTCAGTGAGTACACCAGGGTACGAGAAGTCGCTATTTACATGGTAACAGGGTGTTTATTCGGGGAGGCACGGAGCGAACCTCGCCCGGAGAGTACTCAGCTTGTGGTACAAAAGAAAGAGATCAGCGGTTTCATTAAATACAAATAAATACTACTTAAGCGTATCGTGAAATAAGCTGATACCCTGGATTAATATGTAGGCTACTTTTATCCCGATGTTCCTAAGGGATCAAGTCTTATGCGGGTTAAGCCGCGGGGCGCAGCTAGTTTACATATGAGACATCCGCAGGATAAATGACCGATAACCTAATAGGTTGACAAAAATGCCTATTAGAACTTATTTTTGTTCCACGGAAAAGGCTTCGTTAATAACAAGCCCACTAAAATAATCACTGCATAACTTAAAGATAGGTTAATACATGTTAAGTGGCTAAAACAAAATCAGCCCACAGACACTATGGGATCACCACAATCGTACTACTTAAATTGTCAATTAAGTGACGTATTCGTACTTTGAGATGAAAATCGGAAATTATATCTATACTTTAAGTTATTCCTTTCAATAAGTTAGCTTTCACAATAACAGAATCTCTTGTTAAATACTTTCAACGGGGGATCCAGTTTTTGTTTGTGTTACAAAATCGATTGATCGAAAATTGCAACTCATCACCAGCATTCTCCACCCCTTATCCCAATTTGATTGGGGTCTCAAACTCAAACTCAAAGTATTTATTTCAATTAAACCATTTACAGGCACTTTTGAATTGTCAAGAAGTCGGTCAGTCAGAAAATATGAAGCTAGTTGCCCATTCCAAAGCGTAGGTACATATGGAGAAGAACGGGCAAGAAACTCCATGGACACTCTTTTAAATTATATTTTTATTAGAAAAATATTAGTTACATCATTAATGATGAATTTATAATTATATGTGAGAACGATGTAATAAAATAAAAAAAGACGTACGGCCCAGAGTACAGCAAATAGTACTTAACTAAACAACAATCCAAAAAATTAAAATAAGCCGAGGCAGCCAATTGATGACCAGCCCCAAGTGACGGCGCCCGTTCACAAACATGACGCATAGATCAGCACCATTCAGCTCAACCATTTTGAAGGGAAGGTCAAAACAATATATCGTTTTCTTCCAGACTTCACTATTAGTCGTCATCTCAATAGTCACCCCACTTCGAGCCATCACCATCTTTCTCATTGTCCATCCATCGTTTATTTGGTCCTTTATTTACTCACCATCTACTCACACACTCATCATCTGCCTAGCCTTTTCCCAACTATGTTGGGATCGGCTTCCAGTCTAACCGGATGCAGCTGAATACCAGTACTTTACATGGAGCGATTGCCTATTTGACCTCCACAACCCAGTACCTAACTGGGTAATACGATACCCCTTGGTAAGTCTGTTTGTCAGACTTTCGGGCTTCTGACTATGGTCCCGGTGGTATTTTACTACTCTCAATACAAATAAAAATATCGAGAGTAAAAAGTCTAGTTTTCCGCTCAGTTTCACCCCTTGCACAACCCACCAAGGGTAGATACAGGGGGTCGCGACAGGCGCCACGGCGGCGCGCCGCCGCAAAAAACACGGCCATCCGACTGAACAAGATTCTGACACGCAATGAAAATAATTGTTTTGTTAGTATAGTATAGCTAGGCCATGTTTCGATTCTGATCGAGCCTTCACTTCCTTTTTTGTTTTTTCATTTATGTAGTTTATTTCCGATTCTCGGTTTAAAGTTGGTTGATTTGTTCTTTGTTTTGCGGTAAAAAGCTTTTCGATTTCTAATGATTTAACGACCGGTATTTATGAGTACATTTTTTTTAGAAGAATATTTGCCTAAACCATAAAACTAGTCCTTTTGTAAAAATCTGGTTCTTATAAAACATCTGAAGACTCTCCATCTCAGCGACAATCAATGTCAAAAACTTGTAAAAAATGTGGGGAAACTAGAAGTATTTTTAATAGATTGAGACTGAGATCAGACTGTGAACGTTCTTAAAGTTACGGGAATGGCCTGTCAGGTCCTTTGTAAAATCTGGTCCATAGAACATACATATTTGATCCTATGGGAAAATTCTCATGAAAAATAACTTGGCAGGTCAGAATGGCAAGCAATACCAACAACATACCATTTCTGAACCGGGTAAGACTTATGGATTGTAATTTGATTTTAAGCATTGGAAAATTCTGTCCTGTTCTATACACGTCATGTCAATTTTAAAACTAAAATACACACATAGCCTGTTCAAATCATAAGCCTCGTTTAGCTTCGCCGTAGTTGGGTAAAATTCATGGTCTTCCTTTTATTTATGATACTATGTTATTTAGCAAAAAATAATCCTTATGATGAAGCCTTTCAATCGGTATGATAAAGCTACAGGGTGATTATTTTTCTCATGTAACGGGTTCGATTCCCGGTTCAACCATGTAATTATTTAAATATCTATGAATGCAGTTTAAATTGTTTTTAAATTCAAATAATGTCTTCATTCAGTAAAATGTTCCATCTACAATATTCAAGGTACTTTCCCTCCATGTGGCATATCCGTGGGACGCCCTGTATAGATATAAAGCCTATCACTTTTTTTTTATCAAACTAATAAATACGTTCTTTTGTTTCATGTACGCTCCGGTATAAACAGGTAAGTGAAAACTAAAACACATTATATAATAGACGTCAAGTGTCCCTACTTAGTTACACTCAAGCAGATTCTCATAGTGGGTGACTAGAAAAGTGCACAAGGTTTTAAAATGTTTCAAACACGACATGTGTCTGTGGCCTATATGATAGCTTTAAGTGCTCCTTAACATTTCTAAAAGAGCTTAAGAATGTCCTAAGTGTAAACTTTAAAGTGAGCACTTACGACCTTTTTGATTCTAGTACTTTTATACTAAAGAAATGTCGTCGTACATTGCTTCTTTTGTAGACAAGGTGTTAGTTCAAGTAGTTTAGACACGAAGCAATGTATTATGATTTTATTAATCTTTTAAAGTGTTCTACAGCAAAATAAGCAGAAAAAAAAACAATTGCTGTCTTCGAGGCCATAGTTTTCTAAATATATTTTAAAAAGATACGTGGGTACACTAGAAACTCTACCGAGAACATTTAATACACTAAAACTCTACCGAGTGCATTTTACAGGGTTTTTAGTGATCTGTAAATCTCAAAGCATAAAATATTTAATTTAAAATGTACTGAAACAAGTTTAGGGTTACTTAGAACCTAACAATACAATATAACGTTTAATGGGCGATAAATCGCTAAAGCAAACGGATTAACAGAATATTTTATTATTTCAGAACGAGTCACGTTTAGACCGGAGAGTAAGTTAAAGGTTTTCAAAAAATTATTTGTGTTTAGAAAGCCTTATGCTAATCTGGATAAAGAAAATACGTCAAACTTAGCCATTCAACCTCTTTTTGTTTTATATACTCTTTGGTCACAACATTTTTTTTCTGTTACGTTCTTCGATTTTCAAATCGATTTTTTGTTACTCCAGAAATGCAAGATGGCGCATTTTCTAGAAAGGTCCAGATGAAGCCAAAGCTTACAACCGCTAGAATAGCAGCACTAATGCTTCCATTTGTTGCCTTCGTAGAAGAAGATAGTAATGTGGTAAATAACACCAAAATTTCATAATGTATTGTAATTTAACCTATGTGTACTTTTAAGTATAAAGAAAAAGAATAACTTTTCATAAATCAAAAATAGTTTGAGCATTTTAAAACATTTTTTTCTTAGAAAAAAGGATTAGGTTTTACATTTATTTTCAAACTAATAACTAACGCGTACAAAGTTTCGATTCCATACAAATTGACGCTTTTCTCGGAAAAGATCACAAAAGTGTAGTATAAAACTCAAAAACAATGAAATAGGTACCTACATATTAAAAAAATACTGCACAAATAAAATCTGAATAGAGAGTGGCACTATTCGGATACCACTGAATTTCTCAGAAAGAGTAAAATGGGAAATATCAGAATCCTGATATAATCATAAATTCCGATAAAAATTCTGTATCGATATCCGATTCAACATAATTGTTAGAACGCAAACAAAAATATAAATCAAATCAAATTAAAGGAATTCTGTAAACCTACAAATACAAGCGAAAACATCACATAATTTTCCGTTTTCTAACTGAAAATGTTTTACAAAAGAGTTGTTACCTGTTAACGGATGCAATATGGATATCTCTATTTGCGCAGACCAACAAAGTTATGGGACACCATCTTTTTTTGTAACCGTCGCAATATTGGCTACAAACAGTTCCACACAGCCAATAGTTACCGTCACATATTGCAACTTGTTTCCGCTTGTTCAGAATTTCATTTCCTTCTTCTAATAGAAGTTCTACAAAATAGAAGTAGCTGGTGTTACGTCACATTCTTTTTAATTGGCAGTCCTTGAAGAAACCTATGAAAGAAAAACGAAGAACCAAAACTCAATGCTCCAATCCCAAAGGACCAAGAAAAGCTTTAATTGTGATTTAAGTTCCTGAGAACCCAAACAAAGTAGAATCAACATAACCTGAAAACACAAAAGAACGAAATAATATCTAATCAACGAACAATAAAAAAACAACGAAGGCAACATTTATAACATGTGTTTAGTACCGCAAATTAGTTTCGGAGCTTCGGTTAACGTACTCAAAGCTACTAGCACTGATAATAGCCGACATAAATAGGTCAACGCTTACATAGTTAACCATACGATATATAAAAATATACACATCGTCTTTATATTAGAGAAACTTGATTCTTATTTAGGTCAAATTCTTTGAAAGCAATTTCATTATGTTTGTTTATCTTAGTTTAGTGTGGCTAGTTTTATATATATTTGTAGATTAAGTAGTTACCTAGATAGAAATAAATTTATTTTGTATATGTTAGTGATGTTAACGCTCATAAACAAGAGTTCCGTGCTAATAAAATTGGAATAAATAGAGTTCTACAAAAAATCAGAATCTAAAATTTTTCAGCAAAGTTTTAAAGCCAATCAGCAGCGGATTCGACATATTCTGGAACTTAAAACAGTCATACAATATAACTTAATGTAACATGAGATTCATGAAATGTAAACACCCCCTTAAAAGTTTAGCTCGCTGCGACATGAAAACACAAATGAAAGCGACAACATGCTCGCGACGCGATGCTAGATGCTACAACATTTTACGTCTCTTAACGAAAAACTTTAATTCATTTCGAAATTAAAGCTCTTTATCACATTGTGTGAAGCAAAATATGTAATAGTATCAAAGACATATACATGAAGAAGATGATTATGATAAAGATGTCACTTATGTCAACAAAGATAGTTCATTAATTAGAAAGAATGTGAATAAAATAAATAAAATTGATAATAGTCCTGTAGCTAACGCTTAACTTGAATCTTAGAATACCAATTCCACTAAAAGCAAGCAAGAATTACTTTTTGCAGCATTCGTATTGAAATGGACACAAAAAACATTACAGAAAAAGTTAACGAAGCTTTTTCGAAATTGTATAGTTGTCTACCTCTGACAATAATACATAATAAAAAAATCAAGCGGTTGATAATAGATACCGAATTGAAAATTATAAACATCTTTTGTTATAGGACCAAAGTCTGGAATATCCAATCCAAATTCTGCTGAAACTATTTTTCGTTTCTAGCTTATCATTTTAATCACATTGCAAAAGCATATCAGCCTTAAAAAAATATTTTACACTTACAAAACAAATAATCGATCATCCTTGACAAAGTCTAAATTGCTGATTGTCAAATCGAGAACATAGGTTTTCTCTACAAAACATTTTATGTTGGCAACTCTTTGATATATTTTCACAAGTTCTACACAAGCGGTGCCCAGTTATCACTGTAACACTTTTGCAACAAGATTTTTCCCAAGACGCAAAAAGTTTCGCTTGCTAGTTGTCAAGATTGGCATCTCCAGCAAAAAATAGTTTCAGCGTGGCTTCAGCAGATACTTGTGTGATATTGGAAATGTTTATTCATCGATATTAGTAATATTATTGTAGCAAACATATTTATGTAGGTAGTGGTTTGATCTAATGGTCACAAGCGCAACTACTGTGAATCGAACCCAGGACGGTTCGATTCTCAGGTTGGGCAATGTGTCATTGGATATTTCTATCAGGATTTTATCTCAGTGGCACTATTTCTCAGTAATGTAGTGTTGTGAAATTCTTGCATTTGTGCCCGGTTGATGGCAATAGGCTCGCCTCCTCTACAAAATGTAAAACAGTAAACAGAAGAACCTCCGTAAATAATATTTTAATAAGCGTTAAACATAGTTTACAAACTAAAATGTAACTTATCAAAAAGTAACTATAATTAGATACACAATTAAAACACTAGTGTTAGAATATTAGAGGCAAAGCTTCGCTTATTGTGTCTGTTTTAGTATGGTTTAAAATCTAACAAACAAACGCTTAGTAGATTGCTCATAACAAATAAGAACAAATATATTAATTAACAGCTTCTAGATTGTAGTCATGTTATAATAAACAATTTTCTTTATCTACTTATATCTATTAGAGAATACTGTCTATATATTTTATTTCTGACTACCTCGTTCCTCTAATAGTCGCAAGCGCCACTGTTGAGCACGAGGTCCTGGGTTAAATTCCCGGGTCGGGCAAAGTGTTATTGTGTTTTTTCATCTAGTATTTCTCAGTAGCAGCTCGGAGTCTGGATTTGTGGCAATAGGCTCGCCCCCTATTACACGGGACTTAATTATAACTGACGAAATGTACAGACGCCAGCACATCAACCTACTACAATCTGTCAAATTTCTTTGATAGATTTTCAACTTTATTGCTAAAGTATAAGGTTCAAAGTTGATTGGGAAATTTTGTCAGTTTCGGGTAGGTTGATGTGCTGGCGTCTGTACACTATGGTTACCCTCTGTCTAACCTTTTATAATGTGATGTTATTATTTTCTTTACTCGTCATTTAATAAAATAGGATAACTATGAAAATAGTCGTATCTAACATCATATAAGATACTATAGGATCTAAAATTTTATGCACTTTGTGAATCATCCGTTTTAAATTATAATGTTCAGTACGTCTGGTGCTGCGTTTGCTCAGCGATAAAAGCTCCATGCGATTTGAAGTTTTTTTAACTTCGATTAAGTACTCCCACACGGGAGTGGCACGTGTCTACGGCAAAAGTAACTGTAGCCGTTGGCAGCTGATGGCTGCAATTGTATCTGCAGTTGACACGTGCCACTCGTGTTTATGAGCACTTAGAAAATATTTTTTTTTGGTTTAACAAAACACACAAATACAATCAGAAACAATAGTTATAAGTATAACCACTAAGCCACACCACATGCGTCATAGCGACCTTTTAAATGTACTCACTTCTGAATAATTAATAAGTGCTCTTAAATCCACATTCGGGTCAAATTATAAATTAATTAAGTATTACACAGATTGAATTTATTTTGAAATTATTACATCAAACTGTTATTTATATATAAGCTTTTGAAGCAAATGTACCTACGTTTTTTATTGTTCTTTATTATTTTCGCGTGCAACTTCAGCTCTCGTTTACATAAAAAAACAAAAGAATACTGTAGCAAAAAAAAAGAAGTTCATCATTAACAAGATAACAAAAAACCTTAAACCGAATCTAGCAGATAGTTACGACATAATTAAAAACAATTATAACGACAAAAAAAAACCCAGTCCGTCCCAGATGTGCAAAATTTACATTTAAAATTTGTCGTTAAACAAGATCTAACGTTACATTTGGCCCTCCATTAACCCTAACCCAAGACTTTTTCGCCAAGTTTTGATGCGGGTAGCAGCAAAACTTGTTACTGTCAAGTAACATTTAAGGGTAGATCTGGCTACGGTCCAAATTTCTCCTGTCGTGGCACGTCTACGGGCGCTTCGTAAGTCGCAGTGGGACCTTAGCTTACGATTCCATTGTTGATTTCCGATTGGCGACAGGATTTATGACACCCTAATAATTTTATCTAACGTCTTGTTTTTCTTCGATTTGTGTCAGGGTTATTCGAGCAGTGGTGGCCCAGTGGAAACGGCTGCGACTTACGAGTTTTGTAGTCGTAGTAGAGTAAGTTCGAACCGTGAAAGGCACTTTGTGTAAATTATTTCATCACCACTGTTCTCAAAACGAAAAGATCGTTAAGAAACCGGCATAACCTAGAACAAAAAATCGAAGACATGTGACATCTACCAACCCGCACTGTGGCCGTGTGGTGAATTACGGCCCACTCCCTCTTACAGAGGAGACCTGTGTCCCAGAAGTGGGAATTAGATTATGCTATTCGTATTTCAGTATCCTAAAAACGTTTGTTATTTTGCCGATACAATTTCAGTGAAACAATACTGTACTGTTACTAAAATCACAGTGATATTCGACACAAGGCACAGGAAATAAAATAAAACTACCTCGTGTTCATGCTCTATTTTGTAATTCACAACAATCAGATTTCACAGGCTTTTTGACAGCATTAAAAATCATTGATTAAAGGCTTCGCAGGTACAGTTTATCAACAAAATATAAAGTTTCAGCCATTTCCAAGTAGGTGCCTTGTTTATTTATAATTCGATACCTCAACAAAGACTGAATAAATTGAAAACTTGATTGCTTTAGTTGAATAAATGAAACAAGGGTCTCAATGAGAACATAATTAAAATTGAAATATACAATCGGAGTTGTTTAAAAATAATATTTAGTTCAATTTGAACTTTCTAAACGTTCTCTCAAAATGAATAGCCAACCTTGCTTGGTAAATTAAGCAACAATTTGTTATATATGTACCAGTCTTCTTAGAAATGATAATGGAACTAAAAGCCAAACAAACGTCCAAGTCTTCAGAAATCTAGAAAAAATTGCTATCAATTTGCATTCTGGTTTGCAAATGCTTCAAGACTATTTCCTTACATCCCAGGAGAGGTATCTGTTCGGTCTGGATAAACAAAACGTTCTCTCTCGTTTCAGGACTAGACGATCTAGTTTTATCGTTGTCTTTATTTATTGTCTTGTTACTTTATCAAAAGGAAACACTCTACTTATAACTGTCGGCGTAAATAATATTAGTTTTTTTATATAAAAATATCAGTATCAACATGTAGTACTCTGTTTGCCGTTGCAAAATATCCCCAGCGGCTGTCAAACTGGCGACATGTCGGACGTTTCACGTCGCCGCCATGTTGGTCGCCATTTTCTCTCGGCAACGTGCAGCGACATCTCTCCCCGCGGACACAAGTTGAGAGTTCCATTGTCAAAGTTTGAAATCGGTTAATACCATCAGTGAAACATTTGATTCGAATTCAATTTCGATATTTTGAATCACGGTGCAGTTTCTTGTGTACTAATTCATTTTTAGTAGTTTTTTTGTTTTTAGTTTGTTAGTAGTAGCAGTGTTTTTTTTTTACCCTGTAAGTCAATATAAAATTGATGTTTGGGGGATGTCCCCGAGTGTGGAAATTGTGACTACAGTTGTTGTATTGGGTTTCCACCTGTAATAACAAATTTAAGTGGTAATAGTAAATAAATAATAAATAAATTTTGAAGCTGTTGTTGGAAATTGGACATTCTAAACCTGAAGGTTTTATTATAATAATAATATAATTAATTTATTCAGACAACCATTGATCCATTACAATTTTCATTTAATTTTATATTTTTAGCATGAACTTGAAAACTATGTTAGTACTTACCTAATAACTAAGAGAGACTAACACCCGGTTTCTGATTTGAATAAAGTAGCAAATCTCAACTAATTATTCTCAAATACAGTCATACTTCATACTTAAGTCATACTTAAGTACAGATTAAGATGTTCTCAACTTCAAATTCTCAATTCAGAAACTGGGTGTTAGTCCTCTGGGTGAGGCTCCACACCAGTGGAATGTCTAACTTATTGCCTTATTACCTTCAGGATGCTGTTACTGCTCCCACGCAATCTGCAACAAAATCAATATAATTTACGTTTACATTGACATCTGCCTAGAAATTTAAGATTTTTAATTTGACGGTAGGTATCTTGCGAAAATTACTAGATAAACCATGAATTAATTATTATTGGTACATCATGAGGGTATGAAATTTTTATATTTTTTAACGGACGAAAAAAAGGAAGAGGTTCTCGACGAGGAGGTTATGACCACGCATAACTGTTACAGCGTAGTCCGATGTTTCCAAAACAGATCTCAGATTAAATATAGAAGTAAAGTAATAAACTGTGGACTTTTTAAAGTCTCATCAATTCTCGATTACGAACACCCCGAACTTTCTGCCGATATTTCTAAAACAAAATCAATGGATATTTATTTAAGAAGTATTCAAACTCAGTTGTCATTAGCGAAGGCGGCACATCCACCACTTCAAACAAGTGTTTCGATAGCCAACTTAATCAGTGCTTCAGATAATAAGACCACGTTAATTGGACTATTTTATCTATGATCTCGCGTATGCTTCGACTCAACAAAGGCTTGTCTGAGGTCTCAAATCCCTTTGTGTTTTCGAGGAGGTTTTTTGAGTGTAAACAATTAGATAACCTGAAAAGAATAGTAAGCAGGTTGATGTCGTATTTTTATAAATCTTTTTTTTTTTACTAATTTTGAAAGTGACGTCTGTTTAATTTCTTATTCTTGTGTAGTTTCTATTAAGGCTTTATGTTTAGCTTTTTCAAAGTGAAGTTCCAATCTTTTAACTAAATTCATGCCCAATTTCTAACCATAATTTCGCTATATTTCATCGCCAATCCCTCGTGTTTTGCATCGTCACCGTCTACACAAAGTATCTCTAGGTCAACAACCTCTTAGAATTTTCCAAGAGCTCTGTAAGTGTCTACAATTGGATTAGTTGAAATAAACTTGAGGTTATGTCGGTATATTGTTTCAAGGGTTTACGGGTTTCGTCTCGCCGCCGTCTCGTTCTCGACATCAAGGGTTGTTATATAGAAATGCTTGTTTCCGTAGAGATGAACTTTAAGGTTCATTGGTCAAGGATAAGGATCTCATTGACCTTTGTATACTTGAGTAGCTTGTTCATCATCGTTGTCAATGGCCTTTTTATCTTGATATATGTTTTCAGCAGCATCTTTCTTTATAATATTCATAGCTTTTGTTTTCTTATTCTTGCCTTATATTTTCAAGAGATTAACGGACCTGATCCTTAAAACTCTTTTCAATTTAATCTCGTTTCAAAGCTCATAATATTGTTTGTAGTTGTTATTTTGGTCAATGCTTGCACTATGACAATAAAATTGGTAAAGTGAATGTGCAGGTTCAGCTCATTGTTCAATGAGATTATCCTGCACATTTAGGTACTTTATTTAGTACCTATCACTTTTGAAGATGGCACAATTTCAAAGTTAAAATGTAATCTGTATACTTACATCATTATTATTTAATTTTATTTATTTACAAAACACTAACCATATTTTACAATTTGAGGATAAATAGGTACAATAAAACCTCTCAGGATTTATGTATGTCATAGTACTAGTAAGCCGTCCATATTCTTATAAGAAATAAAAACCCGTTTACAAGACTAATGAAGCAGACAAGACGACCACTTAGAAACAACTATTTCACAGCTATGGAGGCAGTGCTAAGCAAACTAGAAGTTAAACCAAGCGTGATAGAACTTAGCTTATATATTCTAATCCGAACTCCTGAATTGGAAATCGGTTAAGCCTTCGACGCATATAAAGTAGCACAACAGTCTAATGTTCTAACCGTTGCGCATACAGCATTGCATTACATTGTTCTGGTCCTTTTAATTAAAATTCTATTTGGTCCTTCTGTTACAGTTTTATAATTAGCGGCTGGACCTGTTTCGGAAATTGGTGAATTTGTAATTGGATACTTTGTGGGCCTCTTCACTTTTTCATTTTGGTGGTCTTCCGCTACTCGATCTTTTAGTTTTTGTATAATTAGAAAGCAAACGACCATTTTCTTTATTTTTGACTAACTGAAATTCGTTCAGTTTACCCCGAATTTGAAAACTTTTAAAAATTTTCTTTCTTTAAATACCTAATTCGCACAATTACAAATATTTTTAAACCAAAAATGTCCAAATCGGTTCAGTCGTTCTCAAGTGATGCGCTTACCAACTAATAACATTAAATTTTTATTTAATACTAGCTGCGCCCCGCGGTTTCAACCGCATAAGCAATTTCACCAGTTTTTTTTAACCCGCGGGCTTTTTTTTTTAATTGTTCGCTCCGTAAGAACCATCCTCGTACTTCAAGGAATATTATAAAAAAAGAGTTAGCGAAATCGGTTCAGCTGCTCTCGAGATTTGCGCTTAGCAACACATTTAGCAATTCATTTTTATATATAAGATATATTAATTATATAGAGAATTAACAAATAATATCGAAACATTCAGTTTTGTTCGTTTACTTTTTCTTGGCTTCAAATCAAATTCCATCGATAACAATATAAATAATAAGAAAATAACTCAGTTTTTTCCTTTCGCGAAACTCTCAACTATCAATTACACGACAGTCGAAGATTTGACTCCACAATTGTACACAATATAGAGAATCTTCAGCGAGAGGGTACAACGTTGACCTCGCCCACACACTTACAAGAATTTATTGAATGCTCCGCAGACCTTACTCTAGTGTAAATATATTTACAAGTAGGTAAAGGCATTTCAAACGACCGCTTTTAGGTTAATTGATTAAATTTTGACCTGTTTTGAAAATGTTCGTCACGCTGGCATTCTACTAAGAGGTAGAAAACAGTTTTACGTCCCCAATTAGGCTTGATGTTGGTATTAAATAAAAAAAATAAAAATCAGTGATGTGCGATAGGTACTACACATACATAATCAGACTATAAAGTTACCCCTGCTGGAGTGCGCCGCTATCCACCACGCGGGCCCAGTGCGGGTTGGTATATGTCACATGTATTCGGATATTTGGCTTGAGGATATTTTTCCTGACGATGTTTTCCTTTATTGATGTGCTATGCTCCCGATTAGGTATCTCACGGCTGGAGAAAAGGTGGGTCATCAACAATCACTGGAAACTACAAACTCAAATCCCTGTCCTCTTCTCTTTCTTAAATCTGAGCCCAAGCTCAAATCAAATCAAATTTTTTATTTTCATTTTTTTTATTATTTCACGTAAACCTACATGGGCACTTATGAAATGTCAGAAGCTAGGTGCACAGTTCCAATTGGTCGTTTCCTATGGAGAAGAACCGGCAAGAAACTCCACGGTTACCTACTCTTTTAAAAATAGTTGGCTTTAACAATGTTTTCAAATTACAATAGGTATGTGAGCTGTTAGCCTCATTTCCATTAAAACTAACCCACCTTTGTTTTCATTTCAGTGGCTTTAAATTCGATCAATAGCATTCGTGTAACTGCGATTGTGGTCTAACTTCAATAGCAGTTCGTTACGAAGCAATTATAATGTGAAAATTAAGCTCAGATTAACTTTGGGCTAAACTCTGTTATTTTATACACTGCGATATCTATCTCTATAATATTCGACAATCCCAACACTGAGGGTTGTGGAATATTATGGAAAAATAGACAAGTGAAGCAATTATTTTTTGGGTAGTGTAATTTTTAGCGGTCATTTGTCTTCCTCCTTGTGTTGTCTTTTCTTGAGAAACGTGTGAAAGGTACAGAGATAAGATATATGGGATTATCTCCAAAAACTGGTCCTTGGAGACATCGTGTTCATTACGAAAACATGAGCTAAAAAAGGCAGTTGTCTTAATTAAATTAAATACATAGTAGGTTTTTAACAATTAAGCTCAGCGGAACTTGGTGTCAACGTTATTACAAATACTGAATCTATACCTATTTAATATATGCTGGGCTTTTATTGGATTTACAGTGGTTAGTCGAGTTTGGATATGTGCGGTAGAATCCCCAATTGGATTTAGACAGGCTTAATTATGTCCCTATACCAAAAGGTGAATCTTGGTTTTTCATTTGTTTTGTCCCTATCGTATTTTTATTTTTACCTAGCGACCCGCCCTGCTTCGCACGGTTTTTACGATTTGACAGAACATGAAGATTTGTTTATTATATTTTATTTTATTACACATAAACCTTCCGTGATAAATTCTCTAAATTATGGTGAAAACCGCATCATACTCCGTTGCGGAGTCTAAAAGAATAACAAGGATACGCAGACAGACACGAAAAGTGACTTCAATTTATAATATGTATATTATAGATATTCAGCAAGAGGTCCTTTCTAAAGAGCTTTTCTAAAGAAAATTCTTCATCGCTTATTTAGAAAGAAAACGTCTAATGTAAAAACAGAACTCTAACATAATAATTATTAAGGCGATATCAGTCGTAACTTAATTGTTTAACTGGTACACAACCTAATATTACTCTTCACTTCAGCATGTCTACGTCAATGTCAATCAATCCGCCTAGCCTTTTCTCAACTATGTTGGGGTCGGCTTCCAGTCTAACCGGATGCCGGACCGAATACCAGTATTTTACTTGGAGCGACTAGGCAGTCGCCAGGTAGGCACCTGACCTCCACAACGCAGTTACTGGATAATACGATACCCCTCTAAAGAGGCAATGTAACATCCATTAATACCATAATATACCATTTACCATTTTACATATAATTTTGTGTCAATACAAACATGCAAAATGATGGATTTGCATTCACACACATATCTACGCCGTGTCGCCCGACCGCAGATCAGTAGTGCCACCTGTGCCACCGACACTGGAGCGACAGCACGTTAAATCTTTTAAAAAAAATTGTTTTTCCGACGTGTCGCTACGACGTGTCGCAACGTCACGTCGTCTGCTGCTGCTGTATACGGTCGGCTACGAACTCGTACCTTAACTCTTCGCATGTCGAGCGTAGGTACAACATGTGTATACCGATAACAATAACATTTCTATTGTGTCTGCTAATTAGACGCGCGACGGGTTTATGGCGCTCGTTTGATGTTTGGTAAACTGCTAAGTATTAATCTTATATTAGCTTAGATATACCCACCGACTAATTAATCCTCATCAGAAAAAGAAAGGAATTAACTTTAGACTCGAGCAAAATTCAGGGTCTTTCCCTAATAGGGTAGCAGAGAAGGGTTGTCTATGTTAAACAGTTTTACAAATTATGTTTCGCAACCCCCGTTACCCACTTCCACCCCTCTACCCGTTTCTGCGATACGTGATCGGTATAGTGAAAATGTATTAAATAAATAAATAATGTGTGTCAAAAGGATGGAGATTCCGATCCAATAAAACACAGCATTGTCTGTGACTTAGAGACTTACCTATGGCAAAATCCCTAACGCTCCACTGCTCTCAAAACGGCGAAGGAAAACATCGTGAGGAAACCGGGCATATCCTAGAACCAAAAAATCGAAGACATGATTGTGACATCTATCAATTCGCACTGGACCAGCGTTGTAGATGACAGCCCACTCCCTCTCACAGAAAGAGGATACATGTGTCCCAGTTGTGGGGACATTTTAGGCTGATTATCCCTAATAACTGATAAGAAAGTAAGTAACATAAGCGATTAACAAGAAGAAGATCGAAGAAGTTTTTCTGGCACAATGACGTGCCAGCTACTTGCACACTCAATCAGAAGTCGTTGTGGCACAATGACGTGCCAGCTACTTGCACACTCAATCAGAAATTGTTCTAGAAGAATAGCGTGCCAGCTACTTGCACACGAAATCAGAAATTGTTCTAGAAGAATAGCGTGCCAGCTACTTGCACACGAAATCAGAAGTCGTTGTGGCACAATGGCGTGCCAGCTACTTGCACACTTTCCGTGCAAGTAACAGAAATGTATATATTTGCGGCTTTATAGTTTAGCGGCACTGAAATACTTTTAGGTATATTCATACCACGCTGCTTTACTATTTACGAAAACCCGGAATATTATGATAAACATTCCTTATTTATATCTCAGCCTCAATGGACATCGTAAAACAAAATACACTGCGGCACGTGGCTTAACATATTATATCGTTACTGATATCTGCTCAATGATACGGTGTTGGGCGCCATCCAAATTACGGCGAGCGCAATTATTTGGCTCCCACATGGAAAATGGAGACGCTTAGAGCTTAAGAGGTTCAACTAGAGTTCAACTGTTATGGACGGGAATTGAATATTAGCGTAATAAAGGGATGTGAGAGCAACACTGTAATATTAGATACCGTTTTTACAACAAAAAGTCCAGTTAGTTACCAGACTAACGACACTGTTTTTTTTTTTTGTAGTGCCTTGAGCCTGAGGTTGTCATATGCTCAACTGGACTTGCCTGTACCTCAATAAATGAAGGCCTCCAGCCAGGGTTTAAACAACTTAAAAACTAAGTAACCACATTCTAAGCGCACCCCCTGTGGGGTAAGGACCTCGACTTAGGGTCTCTGGGGGATGGCAGCAAGGGACAGGCTGGATCGGATTATAACGACATCGTTGTCCCTGTATGAGCTATTTTTGATATGATTTTACAAAAAAAAACCTAAAAAAAATACCCGTGACATATACTTACTGAGAAATATAAAATCAGACATACATAGCATATTATCACAAAACCAAAAATCTATTAAGTATAGATATATACTTACCTAAATATGTTGTAGGTCGTGGGTTCAAACCCAGACAGGCACTTTACTATATGTAAATAATTTCATCAACACTGATCTAAAACGGTGAAGGAAAACATCGTGAGGAAACCGGCATATCCTAGAACCAAAAATTCGAAGACCACTGGGCCCAACCCGCACTGGGCCTGCATGGAAGATGACAGCCCCTCTGGAAGAGGTCTGTGTCCCAGCAGTGGGAACATTATAATGTGATGAATGCAAGAAATCAAAAGGAAGTTGTTATTGCTTACACCAAAGAATGTTACAACCCGTAGAATTTAGAATATTCAATGAGAATTTGCAAACACATTAGGACCCCCGGGGACGGCACCACATTCTCACGTCATTAGAATAAAACATCCGTATCTCAGACATATTCCGTTCTTATGTAGGCAGGTCACGCCCCATAGGTACGTGCCTGTGTTCTTCATACTTCATGTAAAACAACAGACTTTGAAAACAAATGAAAATCAAGTTTAAACCAGAAGGCCAACCCGCCGACATTAAAAACGCTCTATAACTAGTCGCAATCTCATCTCAGCGACAATCAATGTGAAAAACTTGGCAAAAATGTAAGGAAGTTAAAGGTATTTTTGACAGATTGAGACTGAGATCAGACTGTGAACGTTTTTACGAAAATTGCCCCTCTGGTAGCTTGCTAGGTTATCTACTTTCATTCCGCGCCTTAACCAAGACGTATTTTCAAAAAGTATATTTTCTTTGTATGTATGTACACGTATGTAGGTATGTTCGTATGTGTTATTTCTTATTTCTGCATCTGCACATACTCATCCTCACGACTATACCCTCTTCTTCGTACCGTAAGTCAAAGATTGTAACAGTTAGATTTGCCCTACCGCGTCAAATAGATGGTCGCGATTCTACTTCGTTTTGACACTTCTGACACCCACAATGTCGTAATATGCTGAATGTTGAAGCTCAGTCTTCTCAGCATTGAATGCGCGTCGTTGGTATGGTGAGGGCAAATCTAACGATAAAAATCTTTGCCGCCATTCATAAAACCTAGTTATCAAAGTTCAGTTGTATTGTAAAACAAAATAGCTATGTTTAAGTAAATGTTGATTTAAGTTCAATGCTGAGCCCATTTCAATCTTCCTTGCCTTTTCCCAAGTATGCTAGGGTCGGCTTCTAGTCTAACTGGATGTACTCGTAATTGAATACCAGTATTGTACACACGGCTACACATCAAGCTATACATTTCCATTTTGAGTTGACCTCGCATTTTATAGGTTTTTCGTACAATCGGAAGTCAGCTTATACTGGTTATGTATGGCTTGATGTGTAGCCGTGTGTACAGGGAGCGTCTGCCTATTTGACCTCCACAACCCAGTTAGTGGATAACACCATATCCCTTGGTAATATTAGTTGTCAGACTTTTAGGCTACCGTTTATTCTTCCTTTAAAAAGCACCAGTCTAACTCTTCTCAATTATGTCAAAACAACAGTTGTCTTTCATTTCAACCACAAAAAAACTTCATGATACTTTCTAAGCAGGAAAAGATTAATACAGAGGCCAAGGAAAAGGCCAATACCAAATCATGTTCACCGCGAATAAACGTTTTTTCTTTCTTTCTTTCTTTCAAGGAACGCATCGGACAGCCTCAAATGGTCATAATTTATGTCTTAGCCATTATTCGTTGGACAGTCATCAGCATCTTGACTAAATATGGGTTCTTTGCCCGAATGGTATAGATTTTTTTTTAAGATTTGGATTTCTAGACAGTCTTTTTGTAATAGGTATGATTTTCAGCGCTATTTTGTTATTACGGCTGATTGTTTCATTACTGTGGCTACTTTTGTCGATTTCTAGGCTGCCTAATGTTTTTTTTATAGCATGGTTTTCAGCGCTATTTTGTAATCTAACTTTTGCAGTTTTGTTTATTTTATTACCGTCTTCTTTGTATTTGTCAGACTGTACTATTGTAGATTAATTTATTTCCAGATGGAAGAGAAGCTATGCCTTTTTAATAAGAAAAGAGATTTAATCCTAAACAAGTAGTACCTAACTATTGAAATAGGAATTTTTCTTGAAATTAGTAGATACCAAATGATAATTGTGGAATACTAAAATACGTGAAAAATAGGTAGTATACACTTAATATTATATATTATCTACAACTTCGCGCTGTCACTGTAGAGTTGATACTTGCTTCTGTAATGTAAGTACTGTTTCGCTATTCAATTGCTAGGTTCCGCATATTTTTTGAATTTGGTCCTTATAATTCCTAGCGCTCAACTACTTCAATCAACCAAAGATCTGGCCACTGCATTAACACCTGGTTGTCCACAACTCGAAGTCCATGCGCGTATTTTTGTTTCATAACAACAGGTAAAAAAATGTCTTCTTCTCCATTGTGAGATGTTGTTAATGAAGACAGATTTCCTACAATAAAACAAATCCTATAAACATAACACTCAACATTCCCATTGTTTTCGACGCCATTTAACAGCAATTGGGGATCCGATACTCACGCCCATTGTCTTCGAATTGCGTTCTCGACTCGAGGAAGTTAGATTGTAGGATTTGTAGGATTAACGTACCTACCCTCTTATCTCCTGTTAAAACAGCTCTCAGTATCTGAGCAAACAGTAACGAAATACAAGGCTAGGGAAGGATCGTCCTGGGTGGAAGTATTTTAACTTGCTTTACCATTTTTTATTTTATCAACTCAGTTTTTGCGAACAAAAAGACCAAGTTTGATTTTGTAGTCTTGACACGCATCCTAAATAAAGCTCATCTAAATTATAATATTGCTGAGCTGGCGAACTTCGTACCGCCCCAGAATCAATAAATGTTGTAGTTTTTTTTTCATGAATTTTTTAATAGTTCTCATGGTATTAGGGGCGGAGGCGGAGGCAAATCCAATAAAGCAAAGTTCATAAAAATCGGTCCAGCCGTTCTTGAGTTATAAATGGTGTCACTAACCTAATCCTCCTAATCTAAAGTCACGGCTTTAGTTGTTAGTTTCTTCTTGGATTTATAACCTTAAACATAACAAATAATGTACCTAACGCCTTCACATCTTAACATTCCTGAGATAAATAACATAACACTCAAAAACTAATTTAAGTTACAATTCATAGTCCTGACAAAACAATGCTTAAATGTTTATAATACTCATATACATGATATAATGTATGTTCCCGTTTAAATGCAATTTGAGCATGCAGCGTCGGTCGCTCCGCCGGGAAATTGGAACATCGCACGAAATGAAGTAACTTTGTAATACATTATTGTTAATATGCGGTGAATATTATGCTTTGGAAAATGAATTTACGGCGTCAGTTATAATGTCTTTATGTTTAAGTTTGTTTGAGTCGAACAGTTGATATCAAATCTGTTAGTTTGTGAGCAACTGTTGTTTCTATAATAATTACATATGTAGTGGGTGGGGTCTAAAGGAAAACTTTAGGATCACACAAAACAACAGTTTAATTATTATAATACAAGGTGTATTACATTACATCTCAACACTTCTTTAATTTTTTCCGGAATCGCCATCTTACCTTTCTTCCATGCTTTCACTCATTAAAAACATGTTTTTATAATAGTTTAAAAACGCTTAGGTATACAGCCTATTAAGTGCACATATTAAAATTAATCGTTCGTACATAATCTGCATTCGCGATTTATTGCCAAAAATATAAACAAATATGAGTTTATGGAAAAATTACTTTAATTCCTACATGATAAAGTTCAGTTTACGCTACAACTTCAAACATTTTTATAACTTTTTCAATAGTGCTAGTCATTGAAATGAACTTAATTACCTTTAAAATAAAGTTGATATTTGTTTAACTTGAAATAACATCAATTTGAAACATACAGTCGGACTTTTAATACTTAAACTCACTCGTTCTTCCCAAGGGGGTACGTAGAATAAAACACCACCTACTACGACCGTTACATACTACTTTTGTTTTCTTTCTTTCTACATATAATTCTGGGATTTATAATTTTGACCAACATTGCCACTAGGGCCACACCTACTCGCGGATAACGGAACACGTGGATGGTTTATGGACCAGCATTAGTCCAGAAGGACCAGAGGCATTTTTTCCCAAATAACCAACTGATCTGTAAATACCTCGAATCGATTCATGTTTTTTCCGTAATGAAATACCAAAGCCATACCTACTACTTTAATACCTACTACTACTTTCTAATACTACTGTAATACCTACTACTTTCTGTTTTTCGTTTTTCCGATTTAATTTAGGTAATATAAAAAAAAGCAATCGCTTCTTTGGAAGAAAAAGAGAATGAGTTTATAACTAATAAAAATATGGCATTTCCCAGTATCAGCATTATCTATTAAAAAAACTGGCCACAATACAATATTTAACACTACATATAAAATAACGGCAAAAAAATCACGTTTGTTGTATGGGAGCCCCCTTAAATATTTATTTTATTCTGTTTTTAGTAGTTGTCGTTATAGCGGCAACAGAAATACACATTCGGTGAAAATTTCAACTGTCTAGCTATCACGGTTCATCAGATACAGCCTGGTGACAGACGGACAGACGGACAGTGGAGTCTTAGAATAGGGTCCCGTTTTTACCCTTTGTGTACGGGACCCTAAAAACATTTTCTCAGGGTTTCCATGAAAAACATTTTCTCACTCAATTTATTTCAAAACATAGTGCACGTTGAATGTTATTATAGGAACAGCCGCGCAAGACGTTGAGTACCTACTTATTAAAATTAAACTTCATAAGTCTCGGTGAATGCTAAAAGCTCTCTCCAGCATTTACGTAAAAAATACAATCATCTTATTATGTGAGGGAATATGCAATTTTCATGCTTTCGGTAACAATTTATATTACATACTAGCAGCGGCCCGCGGTTTCACCCGCAAAAGTTTCGATCCCGTGGGAATATCAGAATAAAAACTATGCTGTGTCCTTTCCCGGGACTCAAACTAAGTATCTCTGTACTAAATTTCATCCAAATCGGTTCAGCGGTTTAAGGGTGAAGAGCAGTTATAATATTAGTATGGATTTTATAGTATGCTGTGCAGTTCGCTTAACTTTGTCGTAGGTAAGGGTCATCAGCTCCCAGCCCTTGTCACAGATTACTTGGGGTCAACACGGCAACACGTTTTCTTCTTCCATTCTCCCCTGTCAACCGTCACGCTACCATTCGCTCCCTTCTCTTTCATATAATTCCTCATACAATCAATCCATATTTTTCTTAGCCTTCCTCTCTCTCTTAATCCATCAACATATATATTCACCCTTGCGTTAGTTCTCTCCTCATCACAGGCCCATACCAAGCCAAACGATTTCCTTTCAACTTTTCTATCACTGCCGCCACTTTCAAACTTCCCCTTATACGTATCTTTAATGACTTAGGTCCTTCCATCGTCCATCCATTTCATCACTCCACACATCCATCTGAACATTCTTATCTCCGCTGCATGCATTTTTTTTAATCCGTCTTCTTCACGACCCAGCAGTCCAATCCATACAGAACAACAGGACTTATTTACGGACTTGTAAATTTTGTTTTAACTTGAGGGGCGGTGGGTCGCAATTTGATTCTGTGACCTGTCGCCATTTTATCCATCCTGAGATGGTAAGTGGCCATACTTAATATTGTATTCAAGTAACTTTGTAAAAAAATACAACAATAATATGTAAATAAACGAACATTAAAGAAAAACCCTTATTTAACAAAAATAAACTCAAGTCAAAATAATTCATCTCGCGATTGTCACCCGAAGATTTCAGCAAAAGATCCAACCTTCTAATCCGTAGACTGATAGCGTAAATTCAAAAATACAAGCGGCTTTCGGCTTTTCAAGAGTTAGCAATAAAAATGGCCGCCAAATTGATAAAGCAGGCACCGTGATGGCATTGATAAGCCGCGATAGAACGATAAAGCGCCATAGCGGGAAACGACGATATTTCACGAACAGCTAAATGGTTAAAGACATTTTTCAAGAAATCCTTTTGTTAAGTTGTTTTGTATCTTTATCTTGTCTTGTATTTACGGTTATCATTTCAATAATGTTACTCGTCTGTTTGAGCCTCTATTTTCTTGTGTACGAGCAACAAAGAATTCAATTCTTAGACATTCAAAGTTTTTTTCCAAATAATAATTAAGTAGGTACGCCTACCCCAATATGACACTTGGTACAGTACTAACAGCAACGTTAGCAGATCTTCATTACACGGAAAGTGAAAACTGTTTCGGAGTCAAGGGTTAAGCTGAAAACCAGCGTTTAGTAACCCGCTAGAGGACCTTAGCATAATGCTGACGTTTAAGCCTTTTGCTTTCGGTATTATAGTTTTGTTACCTAGTATTACTAGCTGTAATACTGGAGACAATAAACTTTATTATATTCTAGTAAACTGCACACTTCTAGGTAAGCTCACTCCATCGTCGAATTTGTCTCTGTCACCTCTGACCTAGACTAGAGTCAAGAGCAAACTCATTTCAAATAAAAAAAAACGTTATTTAAAACAAAAAAAAACCTCTTAAAAAAAATTATCTCCCGATGCTAAGCACCACTATGCATGAATGTCTAATATATGCGTCATCATACCGGAGCGAAGGACCCTTCAAGGCCTTCAACCCTCGGCCCGCCTGTGTTTAGACGCACACAATGACCCACCATCGCCTCTTCAAATGGCTTGTACTCGTTATGTTATGGCCCATTTTTAGCGTGTTTATCGAAGGGTTAACTTTGAAAGTGCTGTTGTTATACGTGATTGGGAAATTGGTCGAGTGATTCCGATAAAGTCTTGCTAGTCCTCTTTACGTAAGGCTTATTCAAATCTAAGCGGTATTCGCTACCGTCTGCGGTAGAGAAAACCGAGTGGGTATGCGGTAATATTACTTTTCACACCAAAGCGGATTTCGCTATCCTTGTCTGTAGAATACGGAGTTCGAGTTTCGCTCAGGAAGGTGCATTTCTACCCACAGCGGCAGCGAATACCGCTCAGATGCACAGATGCTCAGAGGGCACGGCCTAAATTGTATCGTTAAACTGACGTCATTGTACGAATTAGAAGAACAGTTTGGTTTAGGTCCTAAAGTGGATCGCGTTAAGAGCTCGTGGTAGGTATCCAGGTCGCTCTAGCCACAGAACTTGATACCAAATACCTGAGCGAAGTATATTGCTAATCCATTGCTCCATAAATGTTCGAAAAATAATGTGCTCAACAACGTAAATAACGCAATGAATGTTGTTGAACTGTCAAAGTGAAAGCCATTCCTACTGTTAGTCTGTTATGCAATCACCCCGCAGTATTTTTTTATGATATTACAAGGTTAATTCCTAGTAATTAAAAAGAAATAAACAACCCATGTTATTCACAATATTCTAATCAAATTAAAAGCCTTTTATCATAACAGACCATCTCTTAGAACCATCATATAGAAACAATAATAAAAGACGAATAAAGAAAATTCATGGTTATTTTATTTGTGTTATTTTATTAGGCGTTAAGTAAATTAGTCGTAATTCTCCTAAGTTGATTGTAAACATTATTTTCTGTAGTAAAACTATATATTCCTTTTATTATAATATGTTAAACTAGCTTCTGCCCGCGGTTTCGCCCGTGTGAATGTCGGAAATTATCCCACGGAGACCTGCTACCGAGACAAAAAGTAGCATCTGCCTTTCTCCAGGATGCTATCTATCTTCTTGGCAAATTTTATCAAAATCCGTTCTGTGGTTTAGGCGTACAGAGAGGTATGAGGTACAGGGTGTAAAGTTTACTACTCTATACATAAAAAAGGGAGGATCCTCCGACCAGACGGGTGTTGTGTCTGGCGGGCAACTGCCGATGATTTATGTCGGGCCCGTAATTATGGTAGTTGCGCGGTAAACTCTACTTGCGAGATGCAGGACTTTGCGTGACGTCAGTATGACGCATTGTTTGCATGTGGCGTTGTAGGTAGATACCGCTGCAGGTGTATAAAGTTAACATTCAGAGTGAGTTATTTCCGAATCTATAATCTTAATATATACCTATATAAATTACGTGTCACGATGTTTGTCCGCGATGGACTCCTAAACTACTTAACCGATTTTAATCAAATTTGTACACCGTGTGCAGTTTGATCCAACTTGAAAGATAGGATAGAAAAAAAAATATGACTAAAACGTTAGCCACAGCAACGCGTGGCCGGGTCAGCTAGTATTAGTATATATGTCGCAGCCAACTGGTTAAATTAGCTGTTCAGTTAACTGCCTAGCCTTTCAACTAAACGGCGGCCGTTCAACTAACGGCCTGAATTATATTCAATTACAGTTTAGGTTGGAAGTCTGTAACCAATCACGCGCGAGCCGAATTGGTTGCAGTATTAAGTGGGTTAGGTTAGGTTAGAACTGTGATCAACCGCGTTCGAGCCGAGGGAGGAAGCGAGGCGAACACTACTTCTAAAGGCCAGGTAGTTAACTGAACGGCTAATTTAACCAGTTGGCTGCGACATATATATGGATTGTTCCTAGTTTTATGGCGAAGAGTGAAAAAGTTAGGTGCGCGTGTAAGACTTTAAAGCTTTCAGTATAATTCAGTTTCATCAGAGACGGGGGAATCCCAGATCTATCAGACTTAAAACGAGTTATTTTCACATTTATCAATATCGATAGTTATCTATTAAAAAGAGGTTTAAGTCAGTCATTTAAAAAAAAATTGGCAGGTATCTACCATGCACAATGCCCATAAAAAACTGCAAGACAAACGAAAATATCGCTTTTTTTTAATAATATTATTAATGGGTCCCTTGGGCCTCCGTTCAAAATAATAACTCTAGAGAATCAAAACGTCTCAGACTAATCAAGCAATAAAACGGTCGACAAAATCACGGGTTGTTCAACTCTGAACCCCTTCCATTCGCCATTCACTCATTTATCATTCCCAGTGACGAGATGGTTCATTCACTCATTCACTAAAATGGGCACAATTCTGTGCTTTTCATTCCACGATAAATCTTCTCTGGGAAACACGTTAGACCTGAAGGCCAATTCTCGTAATTTAAAACGTTCAAAATCTAGTCGCAGTCTCATCTCAGCGACAAACAAATGTCAAAAAGTTGTCAAAATGTAGGAAAATTAGAGGTATTTTTGACAGATTGAGATTGAGATCAGACTGTGAACGTTCTTAAAATTACGAGAATTGCCCCTCAGATTTTTACTTACGCAATTATTTTCGAATTATTGGATCGAGTATTTTTATTCTCTATGCGTAGATAGATACTTTTTTATATGTGTTTTGATACAGATTTAAAACAGTAATAAAAAAGAGATGATTCCTTTTTGATGACGTTTTTATCAATTTGTTCATATAACTGAAATAATTTTACAAAACACGTCGTCAACTTAACTTAATATTTTTAATATAAGTGGCAGCTACACAATAAAGCAATGCATATATAATGTAATTAAAATAGATTAGATTAATTAAATGGACGTCAAGTAATTAATTAACAAAGAGTGGTGTGGCTTAGAATATAACACTAGAACAACATTACAACACTAGAAGCTTCACTTAGACAGACTTAGAATATAATTATACTACTATATTACCTATAGTCCGTTCACATTTTATTTTACCTCTGACAGCAGCAACCCTATTGTAACGAGAATAAAAATCACAATAATTTTGACAGTTTTTCAATGGCAGCAACACAACAGCAATCTTATTAGAATGAGAATAAAGAGCACTGTGATTTGCAGTGATGCAAAATCAGAGGTAAAATAACTGTAGATTTAACATAGAACATAAATAACAACGTATTGTGCCAATCTAACACCAATAAGTTTTCGCTCCGAAAAAAGAAAAACTCTTTACTAGGTACTAAAAAGTTTTCGATATCGTGCGGTATCGATGTCGGTTTATTCTGAGACTGATCATAATTTATCGGAGCGGGAACACGTATCAGCACTATATTTAATTGTCTTTGAAAGATGACAGGCAGCTTTGTTGTTTATAAGCTCTTATTTTAAACCTATACTGAAAGTGTAGTATTTGGGCGAATTTTTCTGTTCTTTTCTTGTATGTTTATGTGTGTACATTAAAATAATTAAATAAATAATTCTACTTAGGTATGAATATGAGTAGAAACCTTGTCAAAATACAAGTAAAACTTAGATAACAACTTCTAACTTGTAGGTACAACTCTTGAGTCTCTTAACTATAATACCAAGCTGCCTGTCTCAACAATTTCACATACAATAATACTAAGCATACCAAAGAGTATCTAATAAAGCACGTGCTAACTAATGCAGGTGCACACTATACCCTGCTCTGATTACACGTGGCTTTGTGAGCTGCTCGTCTTAAACGGTATGTATCCAGTTCTAACTGGATCGTGCCGGAGAATTCTGGATTTTACCGGAGAGTTCTGGTTTGGAATACAATCATACACTGTGAATAGAGAGGGACAGTGCATAGTTTGTAAACTAGGCTAAGAACGGATTATTTGCCAAAATTCCAAGTATTTTTTATTCTACATTCTTCATTAATTTTACAAAGACGAATCTTAAAGTTCGTGATAATATAAAAAGTATATAATTTGGTTCACATTTGTTACTAAATTAATCCGTGGATAATCAAACAGAACAGAACAAGAAACAAATCAGTTTTATTGGTAACAAGAAAAGTATCGGAAAGTGTATTGTATTTTATATTTTCCTTATTTTTTGCTGAATGGGTCTGCTCTTTACCTCGATCACGCCTTATGGGATCGCCTGAAGCGATAGATGAGCTCTATGATGAAACGAGCTTTCCCAAAAGATGCTTGATCACTCTTGCTTTTAAGGCAGACGGGTTAATTGGAGGGGTGATAAACCGCCAAATTAACGCTAACCGCTATAGCTGCCAATCTGTCCTTTAACTAGTGTATTACTGTATTCTAAATGTTACTAACAACTGAATGTTACTTTAGTGTATGTACCTACTAACGCAATTTCTTCCACAGCGGACGAGAACGGATCCATATCGGAGACGATACCGGACCGGCCCGTCGAACTGAAGAACTTCCCAAAACTGTGCGACCAACGGAGAAAATATCCTGTATTGTACAAACTAGAGTTTCAAGTAAGTGGCAAAGTTATTTGTTATCTTATTAAATATACCATCTAGGGTATAATGTGTATTTTAGAATGTGCTGTGCAAAACTCTAAGCATATCCTTGACCTAGGCATTCTATAAATCGTATTCTACCTTCGGACATACAGACGCACTGCAAGTTACCATCCCTGCCAAGTTGCTATTCCACAAATTCGAACTAAGCGTTTTCAAATGTATTTTTTAATGCGCACAGCAAAAGAGTGGAACTCTCTACCTGCGTCTGTGTTTCCGAGTGTATTAAACATCACGCTAGGAGCCTTAGGAGTTGAGCAAAAAGAAAAACAGGCAGAAGTTTTCAAAAAGTCTGAAAACTTTGACTATAATTCAAGCCACTTGACCTACTGCTCCCGAGATTCGTAATATCAATACCATTCCACATAGTACGTTCAGTTTGGTGTGAGGCCAAAAGACTCCGTCTTAGGAGATAATAAGTCACTGTAATGGCTATTCGGACACTACCACGTATCCCGGCTGAGTGTAAGCTTTGTTCATTGATAAACGCTCTTAGGAAATTAAGTGTTGCTCAGGATATGGGGGATTTAACTTTATCCTTCCTTGGTCGTTGATTTTTTATGGGTTTTTTAACCTTTCCGATTTAGTTGGGTTAATTTTTTTACGAATTACCACCAACCAAAACTGGGCCCGCGTGGTTTTTTATAGCCCAGTCTCTCTTACAGAGAGGGGGCCTGTGTCCCAGAAGTGGGAACATTGTAGGCTGCTTATAAAGTGTTATTGGAAAAACACCAGCAACCTCTTCTCTCTCCTCAAAAATCAGCTGTTCCCTACATTTATGTTCGTATAACTCGTCATTATGTAGGGAACAGCTGTTTTTTTTTTGCGATTTCAGGTTTTGTCCCATAATAACAGTTGTTCATAATGAGTACAATGACCTCTTAAGAGGTTATTAGTGTTTTTTCCAATAACCCTGTGCTGATTATGCTTACCTATGCTTACGTTATACGTAGGCCAATCATGTAAGAATATAAAATTGTGCTTGTTTTCTCCAAAAGGTTAGGCAAAGGTGTTCCTACAGCGAAAATTACTAGAAAAATTTGTCAGCATTATCAACTCATTACACACCTTTTTGGGCAACGGTGCTAAAAGGTAGAATATAGGCTTAAACGCCACTAAAACGAGCTTTTGTCTCAAAGGACCACTCTGCCACTCGACAAAAAATATGTAATAGAATTTTGTAGTCAAGTTACGCACATAATTTAAATAATGTAGGTCTAACATTAATAACTGCTTTGATTCTAAGTGTGCAAACATGTTCACTTGCATGTGTTTTTATTCCAAGCTCTTACCTCCTCAACAAGATTCAATAAAATATGTATATTTGCAATTTAAGGCCAAAAACGTTTTACCAATAATACACCCAAGACAGAAGTGAGTTCAAATGAAGACGAAAATAAATAATAATTACATCAAAAATCAACCTTTACGTAAAAACGATGTTGTAATTAAAAAGAAACGAAGAAATAAGACATGATTAAATTGTCAATTTATGAGCCCGCGTCGAAAGAAATCGTCTACGAGACACACTTCTTGGAGATATAGCAGAATTTGTAATTTTGAAGCGTAAAAGGGGATTGTATTAAGTCCTTTGTATAATATTCGTCTATTCTTCCGAGACGGAAAAACGGCTCCTATAACAAATTAAGTCCCTAAAGTAAAAGTCTTCAAAAGGCTTCATAATTTTGTTGTTGTGAATACAAAATCCTGCTTTTTAACTTGATCATCGTCTTGGTCGTTTTCTTTTGTAGAGTTAACAGAAATTTGAGATTTATCAGTTATTTGAGTACTACGATCGTTTGAAGTTATTTATTTTCCTTCTTCCTCCATATTCACCTATTTATTGCCATTTAATTTTATAAAGAGGCTTGCCTTGGTACTTCTCAAACTCAGTTATTCTTTCATTGTGATTTTGATTTTGTAAGATTTTATAAACGAGGACAAATCACGGCCAATATTACGCCTGCGTTAACTTGGAAGTTATTCTTCACGGTTCCAAATACTCTAGAAAAGAAAAAGGGAACCAGTTAATGTAAGACTTTGTAAAACACAGAATTTAAAAAAAATGTTGGCATTATTCCCCGTGTTGCATGGGACTTAAACATGATTGACGAAATGTGGTGTCCTTATAGGTACGCCTCTGCCCAATACGGGCGTGATGTTATGATATAAGAAAAATACAACGATTCTCAAACAAAAATCAAGAAGAAAAACATCTCAAATGAATTCATCTCAACAAGTCCAAATGACTACAGCTATAACTAAACTAAACAAACTACACACACTAACTATAATTGTTATCTCACTTTTATTAATCTTTTAAAGCTTAAAGTAAAATTTGAAAGACCCAAAGCCACGAAACTTCAACAATAAACCATACAAATTGAATCATAGTCGAAAAGTTTTACGAAATGGATTATGAAGTTGAAGCATAATTCAGTTTCCCGAGTTAATCTTTAGGTTGACTTTAAAAAAGAAATAGTATTTCTTTGTAAGAGCTTCTCCCTGTGCGCACTAGTTTCAAACTACCAGCGCGGAGCGGTTTCATATGAAGAATTGCTAGTGGAAAATGAAGAAGAAAAAGTGCAATTTTCCGTGCATAGTCTGCCAATAACTGTTGAAAGTAGCTTTAGTTTCATGCTACCAATTTTATCTCCTTATTTTACGGGGTCAAAATAAATTAGTTAGCAAAACTCTGCAGACCTTTTTCAAGGTTTGGTAAGGTTTCGATACCTATTGTGGTCAACGACCGCTAGTAGTATTGTTTGAAGTATGTAATAGCTAAGAAAATCTGTGTTTTTTTTTGTTTTATCGTGTTTAGTTATCGGTAGCCTAACCCATCACGTTAGTGAAAATTACACAAAAAAAAACCTGCGGTTGATGAACCCAAAAAAAACCTCATCATATTAATTTGTTTTTAGTTTTACTATGATTAGATATCGATACCTATCGCGTCTGAGGAGTTTAGCTAGCTAATTTAATTTGACCCTGTATACTTCTATCGTATCCTGACCTTAAATGTGTGTTATGGACTTTAGTCGGACTCATCACCGGACGAAAGGACCATCCATGCCTTGGAATATTCTTGTATACAAAAAACATCCACATCACCGGCAGGTGGCTTGTCTCCCAGCCTAACTAACAGTGGGAGCTTTGCGTCCCGCGGTTTTACTCGCATAAGTCTAGATCCCTTGCGAATATCAGAACAAAATCTGTGTCCTAATTCAGGAAACGGTATACCCATATGCCAAATTTCATCCAAATCCGTTTAGCCGATTTAGCGTGAAAGCGTAACAAACAAAAAATATCAAATCTTTTCTCAAGAAATAAACACAAAAATACAGTTCAAAGGACAAGAGGTAACCACCAAAAGGCATTCGACACAAAAATTTTAAAATTCGAACAGTAAGGTGAAATTAAAAATGTTGAACCCAGTACTGTCAGGCGACATGGCCGCCTAGTGCCCTGAACATAAATTATCTAGGTTAACCCTCGCCTGACGTGACCCACTTATAGTGCTTTATTCCGTTATTTGGTACGATGGATAAGCACCCGTTTTTCCAATGGCGGACGCGGAATTTTGAGTGCGAAAAGTGACTGGATTTTGCACCTATACTACCGTTTAATAAATATTTAATGCAAGTAGTACTGGTTGTTGTTATATTATTATAATATGTTTGTTAAGGGACTCATCGCTGTCCACCCATTCATTCTGCAATTTGAAAACATTGTAAAAGCCAATTCTTTTAAAAGAGTAACCTTGGAATTTCTTGCCAGCTCTTCTTCATAGGAAACGACCAGGAACCGTGAACCTAGCTTCTGATGTTTCATTAGTGCCCATGAAGGTTTATGTGAAATAAAATAAGTATCTTGATTTTTAAGTAATAACAGCCACACGGGTTGATCTATCAGGTTGAGCTACGCTTCGATGTCCATGGATAGGTGATCACCTTTAGATACTGAGAACCCTCCGTGCCTCGGATCCCGGCTGTCACACGTGGATCTTTGACAGTCGTTACGGGTCCTCAGAAGCCCGAAAATATGACAACCAGTCTTACCAAAGGGTATCGTATTACCCAGTAACTGGGTTTTGGAAGTCAGATAGCCAGTGGCTCCATGTAATCTACTTGTATTCAGCTGTATCCGGTTAGACTGGAAGCCGACCCCAACATTTGGGAAAAGGCTAGGCAGCTGATGATGATGGTTGAGGTAAAGATATTTAATGCTACGGGTTTTAATTGTCTAAAAGTAAATAAGAAACATTATTTTTTTGCATGTTGCGTGCGGTTCTATATTAGAGGGTTTGGTTTCCGCACTTAGTCCTTCAGGTGAACCATTGTGCGTGGGCTATGATGGCCGTCGGTATTTATTCCAACCAACGCACCTCCCTCCAAGAGTTAATTACATCTCCTGGTCTGTTAATAACACCTGTGGTAAATATCAAGGAGTTCGAGGGTTTCTGTCCTAATCTGAGTGACGCCTGTGCATTCAAAGAGCACATGCGCAATCGTGCTTGCATGCGATTAACTATTTATCTTGATTGAATTCCCTAAAGATACGAAGGTACAGTACATTTAGCTTTTTTGTCTTCTATGGCATGAGAGATCGTACGATTTAAACCACACCCTCTTTAAAAAAAGGAATGTCAACCAAGACCAACCGTCTATCGCAACATCCAGCAATTTTTCTGATATTTCACCTTCAAAAGCGAACGTCCAAAAAACACAAAAAAAAACTTGGCACCTTCTTTTGTCACTTTATCGGAGCATCGGGAGTTCGGGATGAGTGAAGTTTTTCTTTTTTTTTTGCTTTCCCATCACTTCGTCAACGTCCGGTGAGATATGACCTCGAATAAAAAAATAAAACTTACAGTCGACCGGGAAATTTTATCTGACGTTTGCCCTTTTTATAAGTTTTATCATGACACAATTTGTGCTAGTCAAAAGTGGTGCCAAACTTAGTATCTTATTTACTTAGTTTTTTAACCGACTTTTATTAAAAAGAAACGGGTTTAGGAGATTTAAAATAAAAAAATATTTTCAGTTAAGTTTCTCATATACTTAGGATATTTTTGTTCTTTTGAGAGAGAAAAAATAAACTGAAAAATATAAATGATTCTGTTTTTATCCAGAAAAACGATGTCGGTATGCATTTAATTTCAAACGTGTTGTTATGTCCCTTAAAAACTGTGGTAAATTCTGCGACGTTATTTTTTACTTAGCACACACACAATAAGTATTCGCCGACGCCAGAGGTCCGCTTTGGCTTCATATTTCAATAATCCAATATTTTTCTACCAACGCGACCAATGAACTGGTTCTTCCGATAACCAATTCAATGACTGCAATATCTTTCGCCATCCCGTCAGCATTTTCTGGAGCGGCGTCAAGTTTTAAAATGTTGCCAGCGCATTAATATTGATACTGCTTGGAATTTTGAGCACACCACAGATGGAAATAAACCAAATTATAATCAGAATATTTCCTAATTAAAATATTCTTGTAATATTAAAAGATAAACATATATATACAGCGAGGCACTCGTAACCGTTGAATTTTTTTTACTAGAACCCCCTGCGGTTCCAGAATCAGGTCCTGTAACAGGTTGCGCGTTGATGTCCCTGCCACCCTGTATGTTTGACAAAAGACCTAAAGTCTATTCAAAAATACGTTTCAAATTAATATTAATTCAAGTTATACAAATTATTATCAACTTAATTTTCAAATTAAGTTGATTTCAGAGTGACTAGCATTATTGAAAATATTATAAAAATATTTCAAGTGGTAGCGTAAACTGAACTTTATAGTGTAGGATTTAAAGTTATATTTCCATAAACTCATATTTTGTTTACATTTTTGCCAAATAAATCGCGAATGCAGATTAGGTATGCAGGCTAAAAATTTATATTTATTACACTGTCATTATTTTTCTTGTTATAACATGTACCCTTTAAACTTGTAAAACTTAAGACGGACTTAGATGGCTATCAAAGATTATTCTCACCTGGCTTAATGTGCTAACACACGAGCGGCACTCGTCAACTGCAGCCGTCGACAACGTGTAGCTCGTGTGTTTGAGCATGGTGCTCAAATACTCGACAAGCAGGGACTTAAAAAAAACCTACATAAAGGTTACAGAATTATAAGTGTTACTTATTGAATTGTTATCTGAATCAAATACGTAACCCTTATAAATGTGTTTTTCAATGTGTTAACCTAAAACGCTTTCATAAGTGTAACATTAACATATCTGTAACGGATATAAAAGTGTTAACAGTGTTATTAAGTGTAACCTATAAACGCGGCGTTGCCAAAATAGCCGCAATCCCGACTGCCGCGTCTGTTTGTCCGCCGCGCGTTTTTGCCGTGAAATTATATACTTACAAATGCTTATTTCTGTTCCACATTTATTACCTAACACTTAAAAAAGATTACACTTTGATACTGTAACATTATTGTATCTGTTACATTTAGAGGTGTTTTGAAAAAAAGTGTTAAAAACACTTATTACGGTTACAGTTTGAGTCCCTGGCAGCACGTCGACTGTTGCCGTCGACACGCGTCGATGGATGCAGTTGCCTTTGCCGTTGACGCGTGCAGCTCAAGTGTATACACACTTAGATGTATTTTCAAGTTACCTACCTATCTCTTTTATCGATTGTACGTACCCACTTAACATAAAATTCAGACTATACCTACATAACTTAAGTCTAAGTAAAAAAGGTAACTTAATCGGTTAATGTGTACATTTCTGTTACAGACGGCGGTCAAAGTGGAAACACACTCGTGTCGACACGCCACAAAGAAGACGAATTCACATAAAAACCAAAATCAAAAAGTCATACCATGTAAGTAACTAAGGACCACTTATTTTCCTCTTTCATATAAATTCGTAGGCTGAAGTTTCTTCGCTTCTCTGCTACATATTTATGACTTTAATCTCCGGTGTATTTATTTGTCAGTTTGAGTAGGTATGATTTACATTACGGTTTGTATCTGGGGATTTAACAGATATTAGTCCAAACTCAAGGTCTGCCAACGAGCAATGGAGCGCCGTATACTATGCGATAAATTAACGGATCGTGTTCGGAACACAATACTGCGCTCCAAAACAAAGATAACCCAAATAGCGCAGAATTGATGCCCTGAGACAGAGGCAGGGTCGCGGCAGACCACGTAGGAGATGGCGGGACGAGCTGGATAGGTTCCGTCAAAACTGAAAGGAGGACGCGCGGGGGTCGTGAAAGATGGAAGGAGTAGAGGGCCTTTGCTCAGGAGTGGGACAGCGCAGGATAGAAAAAAATATATATATAAATTCACACCTTATTCTCTTGGAGATAGGCAGAAACTACAGAACGCCTACAGAATAGTTATGTTATACAGTAGTAAAAAAACTGTTTAGATTTAAGTAATAATGATGAGACGTTTATTTTTAGCATTGGAATCCATAGAATTAAAATTACAAAAATTTACTTTGCTTCGACTCAAAACACTAAAATATTTACTTGTAGGTAATGTGTGAGACACATTTTTATATCCCGAGGTTTATAGCAACATAATTACGTTAAGCCGGAGATTTTTTGAAAACAGTTAAAAATACCTCGTTGGGAGAGTAGGTATTAGGTAGATACTCCACTGTTTGACATTGTGCATCCAAAGTTAAACATGATATAGTTTTGACTTATTATTAATTTTGTCTGTACAAAAAGCCATTAAAAAGTTATGAGCCAAACGCGGCTTTCAGTTCGGAACGGTGTTTCTGTGCGTGAGAACTAGACGTTGTGCGTGTAGACTAGCGTCTAACTGCTCATCACTGATACTAGCTCTGTCAGACACGAAGCCAGATGAGACAGCGTGCTTTTTGGCCATCACCACCAGTGAGTTCGAGCTCGCGACTAGTTTACTCTTAATGCAGTGAAAAAAAAGAAAGAAAAACTATTTATTCAGTGGTATCTCATAAACCGTAAATAATCTCGACAAAAAAAAATTATTTTGAAGTCTCATTTTAATAGTGATGGAACTCAAATCATAATTAAAAGTACATTAATGCATCGAAAAAATCTTCAAATACACCTCTTAATTCTCTTTTTTTTGTCTCTTAATTGTCTATAGTGACACACTTTTCCACAAATCATCAACAAAAGTTACATTAGTTCCACTATCGGTCAAGAGAAGGGGCTGACATAAAACTGCAATATTCTACACCGCAGTGCAGTGTTAAAATTCTACACCGCAGTGCAGTGTTAAAATTCTCTGACGATTATAGGCCTCGCCGATGAAAAATTATAAACATGATGGTACGGAACCCTCGGTGCGCGAATCCGACTCGCTCTTGACCGGTTTTTTCATATTAAACGCGACGATTAAAAGGTATGCCAGTCCATGTACGAGTTTATAACGTCATTCCTAACATTCCACAAAGTACGTTTTTATTCCTGGCTCCCCATAAACCTTGCTATAAAAGCGAAATCTTTTTTATGGCTCCATCGTGGTCTTAGCACGTTAAACTTAGATCTTGGTTCATTCAATGGCGCCAAAGTCGTTTGTGAGTGGGGAAGTTTATTTTAATGTTGCTTGGTTTTGACACGGTCGTTTTTAACTATAATTTGGCCTTTTCAACTTGACTGGGTCTGAGTTAAATTGGAGTGGTTATAAAACTTTGCTTTGGCGCCGCTTTGATGGTAAAATGTCTAATAGAGAGTAGATTGATTCAATAAAAAGACTATTTAAGTTGAATTTTTCTATGTTAAGAGAGAAACGCGTTTAATAAGTGATTATTTTACTATAAATGATTTCATAAATGCATGTTTAATTCTAGGTAAGACAAAAATTATTTTCTTAATAATATAGTAATAATAAAAAAGGCACTTTTCTTCTTTCCTAATGAATGACTAAGCATAATTCTACAAAAGTAATACAATGCATGTAAAACTAAATAAACGTTTCAAAATATTTTACTCTTATCACTTCTGTGCGCTAGTGTCCACTTTTCTATAGGTACTTTATTGCATAAAATTAAAAATATGCCAATTGCCTAACACATATTTCCAGAGTTATCGATTCGTCCACAAAAAAGCGAGTCGTCTATAGAAAAAATAATAGAATCTATTTAAAAGTGGCGATTCGTTCGTTTCGGGCGAGTAAATTCGTGCGAATCGACTAATATGCCCCAACACTCGGACAGCTAAGTTATTTCGTATGAAATAAACTTTAGCAACCAGATTTAATCACTTAGGTAATTATTTAATTGCCAATGATGAATATGGATTATATTGATTCATATGTATTTTGTAACTACCTGAATATAAGTGAATAGTAACAGTAATAGTAATTTTTATTTCTCTCAAAAAGGTACAATTTATTTCATAACATCAAGTTACATTTTTAAAGTTTATCCTTTGTGAGAGCTGGAGTCTATACTGGGTTCGGGACCTGTATGACAGATCTCCAGGCTCTCGAATGATGTACCTACTCAGCTACTCTCCTATCGGAGGCTCGCACTAGTGTTTGTTCCTGTTCTTTTAAACTTGCATGTAATTGTGTAGCCTTTGTTAAGGACTCAATAAAAAATAATAAAATCAACTTCAAAAACCATTGCTTATTTATAACAAAACTGACTCAACCAACACCGACACCAACATTCAGTCTATAACAACATCAGCAATTTGTCCGCGAATACAGACACAATAGCAACTTGTAAGCTTCGGAAACTGCGGTGTGCTGTACAATGTCACTGTTGAACAGCTTCGTTACGGCGCGGTTTTGGCTGGCGACGCGGCGACGTCTGAGACAACTGCTTATATTGTATGAAAGAGCCTTTGATTTAAGGGTGAATTTTAGTGGTTTATTTTTTGAGAGCAGTGCTTGATTAATATGATGGATGTTGGTTTTGGGTGTATTTATTTATTTTATTAGGTTCACCAACAATTGATTACACTGATACAAACACATAATACATTTTTTTGTAAAATAACAGTACAATTATTGGTAAATTAAATACAGCATACATAAAACATAAATCATTTAAATAAGCTAACATAAAGTCTATTCAAAATTTTTATTATAAATTTCAATTTTATAATAATGGTTATTAAGTTGATTTCAGAGTGACTACAACTATTGAAAAAGTTATAAAAAATTTGAAGTTGTAGCGTAAACTGCACTTTATTGTGTAGGAATTAAAGTTACTTTTCCATAAACTCATATTTGTTTACATTTTTGGCAAATAAGTCGCGAATTCAGATATAAACTCACGCCTTCTTCGCATGAGGGTAAGCAGAAACTACAGATCTCAACCTGCTACGATCCTTACATGGGTACTACTTTTCGTCGTTCATTCATATATCGGGTTATACACGCCCGCCTGACCTTTCTGTAGAAACTTTGAGAAGTTTGTGTGTTGATTCTACTCCGGCGTTTTCACTCGCATCTGCATTGTAAATAAGCTGACTTACTAAGTAATAAGCGCCAATATTGAAAAATTGGTAACATCGGTAAAAGGTACATTTAAATTAAATTAAAGTAGATGAAGAATATTGTAATTAATATTTTAATGCTGTTGATTCCTGTGACATCATCATTGCCACAAGGCAATGATGATGCCGATGATGATGATGATGATGGCTCTGATCCCAAATAAATCTATCCCCCCTAATTTATTTGGGATCAGAGCCACATGCCTTTTACTTTCATATTTACTTCTTTATTAGTGTGCATACCACAAATATGTATCTGTGGTGCATACATACGAGCGACACGCGTCAACGACAGACAGTTGCCTCTGTCGCCGACGCGTGTCGCTCGTGTGTCGAATTACAATATCCAAAACTCTACAACCAATCACTCGTTTGAATTTTTAGAATTTGAAATATAAATTTTGTTAATTAATAGTCAATAAATAATTAACATTTCTATTCAAATTTTATAACACTTTCATATAACATCATTAAATTGATAAACAGATACTCCATTGTAACAAAATCGCTGGTAGTAAAACAATACAATGTTTATATTAATTTACAGACAAGTTCATTGTTGCGTGAGAGACTGAAGCTAATTAAGAACATTTTTGTTCGAAACATGTATGTATATTACACGTTTGTATTGTGTGTATATTACACGTATGTATTGTTTAAAATGTTCGTAAATTTCAAATTGTACAATGTGCAGCGATTGCAGGTTATTATCTTATTATAAGCTTGTTTATAGAGCGCTCTAGGCACCAGGCTTTATTGTGTTAGGTACGTTATTATTGTTTTCATCACATTAGTTGTCGATCTCAAAATGGTAGCTGGGACCTCAGACCAAATAAAAAACCAAGACAGAGGGCTGTCAACAGTAAAGTGAAGCCGGTTTCGTAACCATGTGTGCACTTAGTGAGGTGTAGTTTGTTTGTAAATGGTTGTAAATGTGCGTGTGAGCGTGTATGCACAGCGCGGCGGTGTAGTTTTGGCATGCTTCACTATATCGTTCTCAACTCTCAGCTCTGTCTTGGTTTTTTATTTGGTCTAAGGCTGGGACAGACTGGATGCGGAAAGTGGAGGACAGGGTGTTGTGGCGTAGCCTGGGAGAGGCCTACGTCCATCAGTGGACTTCGATAAGCTAACTCCGGTTCTTTTCCGGTTAATTTCATTTCTGATTATATCAGAGAAACTCCGAGCATAGCCAGCTCCATAGCGCGCTGTATGATAGATAACAACGCAAATAAATACATTGGCAATGTTTTTTTTTTTTAAGTAGTCGTCCACAAGACAGGCAACAGCCGGGGTCGCGGGATTGTTCGAAAGAGTTACCGTGGCCCCGGAACGCAAAGGGCGAAGAAGAAACATGGATGGGTTTTAGTCACCACAGCGGGTGGGGGTCATTTAATGATTTCCCAACCTTAACAAATAAAGGACAGGCAACAGAATTCATTACGATCATTCTTTGGTCAAGTGTCAATACTTCAACGGCCACCCTTTTTCGAAAAATTACTCCCAAGGGATACCTAAAGTGGTTTAAGCCTTTGGCTATCTGTCCCTAGAGAAAAAAATGGGGACAAAATAACGACAATGTAAACCAATGATATCTGCAAAAAGGTCATAAAAGTGTTTAATGTTGGGTTTAAATGCGGGTGTCTTTTCTCCATAGAAACGTTCTCGCCTGTTTTCTGGTTAATGGCCATAAAGCAATGATTATTTACAAAATAATAAATATTAATTAAGTACTTGTATGTCCCTATGTTTTCCTTTTTAATGATACATTCTTTTTATAAGCACTAGAACCCAAAAAAATGCTCAAAATGGCCGCTGTCAACAGAGGCCTATATAGTGTACAAACTTGACAACTATTAATGAAAAAAGAAAAACATTGGGACACAGTATATATCCTTCTTATTCAGTTTATGAAATATCTTTTAAATTGGTAAAATATTGGAGGAGGAAATAGGCGAGAGCCAAACCTCGAATTGTGACTTTTTACCTAGGCTCTTTCAAAAGTGTCTCCGACCGCATTTTCTCTTAAACGTGGCCTTTAACTACCACTTCTTCAATACGATCAGTGGGGTAATTACGTAACACACCATCAGTAGCAATGGCTTCCATTTTGTCAGTTCAACAACAGTCAAATCGCACCTTCATTTCGAAACCGTTACTAAACAAAAAAAACTAAGTTTTACAGGAGAGCAAAAATCGTCATCCAAAAGTCATGCAAAAATCGTAAATTAGCTCTCCTGTAAAACTTAGTTTTTTTGTTTAGTATTACAGTTTCGAAATGAAGGTGCGAAATGTACAGACGCCAGCACATCAACCTACCCGAAACTGTCAAACTTTCCCATTCAACTTTGAAACTTATGCTATAGCGATAAAGTTGAAAATCTATCAAAGAAATTTTACAGATTGTAGTAGCTTGATGTGCTCCAGTCTGTACCTACGTTGTTGAGCTGACAAATTTTTCGAACATATGAATAAATGGATTAGCGATGTCCTCCAAAATCATTCAGATTGTGATTGATCGTTTGTTACACAATTAGGATGCCGGTCTGCATGCAGTCCAGTCTCGATAGATATACATTTACAGGTTTAATTATAACTGCCTAGTCGGTCTAGTTATCGCAAGCGGTCAGGCCTCAAGCGCTACTGTTGAGCATGAGGTCCTGGGTTCGATTGGTGGGTTGGGCGAAGTGTTATTGTGTTTTCCATCTAGAATATCTAAATAGCAGCCCGGAGTCTGGAATTTGCGCCCGGTTAATGGCAATAGACTCGCCCCCTATTACATAACTACCTAAATATATGTAGCGAAATGTGAATGATAGTATAGGTACACATGTGCTTAATCCTTTGGGGAATACAGACGTAACGTTATGTTATACTAAATATAAACGTCGCTTAGAATTAAGTCATAATGATCAACGTTTGCTAAATCATATATTTTTGACGTTTAAACGTCTCATAAGTAATGGTGCCCAAGATACAGGCTGTGCCTAGTTTGGGTCCAACTATACAGAATGAAATTGAAAACATGCGACAAATCGAAATGGGTGATTCTACTCATCATTATTAACAACTTTTACTATGGGACCAAACCCATAGTAAAAGTTGTTCATAATTATGAGAACTATCTCCATTTCGATTTGTCGCATGTATTCAATTTCATCCTGTATATATTTATTAAATAAACGATTTTTACTTTACTTTAATTTTAAGATCAAAATACCGAAACATGGACCACCTAAACAGATTTACAAAAGATGTTTATCAACTAAAGTTCACACTTAAGGAGTCTCTTCGCCAATATTCTTGAAGCTGAACTCTGACGTCACTAAATCCCATTTCGTATTCTTCACAGATGACTACAATCGCGTGGTGCTAGAGACGGTGGACCGGGAGCCTGACTCCGACTATATTAATGCTTCCTACATAGATGTGAGTATTACATTTTTAGTTCATTGGCAGGTTTTATCTTAAGAATACTCGAAGAGCTGAAATAAACTAAAATTTTACGATAAAAAGTCTGGATAAAGGGTGCCTTCGTAGCTGTCATTGATCCAGCTCACGGTGTCAGCGTAGACGCTGCGTAAATGCAACTATGACGCTGTGTAATCACGACTTATTTTCGTTAAAGACTCGTCTACACAAGCAATAGCGTAGCATATGCCTTTTACGCAGCACCTTCGTGATGGTAACGCCTATGCTGGTTCGTGCAAGTAGGTTTTAAGGGGTACTCTACTTCCCGTGCCGGACGGCGCGTATGTGTTCCACGCGCGCCTCAAAGAGATGTCAGCATCGAAGGAGGGGCCCGTCAGGGCCGAAGCCTGCCGGGGCAGCGGGATTGTCCGAAAGGGTTACCGCTGCCCCGGAACATAAAGGGCTAAGGAAGGAACACGGATGGGTTTTAGTCAGTAAGAGTCTGACACTCCCTTCCGCTCCACCCAGAGCGGGAGGGGTCATTGGATGATTTCCCATCCTTAAAAAAAAAAAAAAAAAAAAAAGGTGTACTCTACTCGAATCTCCCTGTAAATGTAAGGCATTTATCCATCCCGATATTGTCAGTATTTTTTGTACTATTTCGAATTCTGGTAAATTAAAATAGAATCCGTTTTGAAAAGTAAATAAGTAGCTTTATATTTTACGCTGTAGAAACTACTCCAAAAAACGATACTTTTTCAAAATAATAACTGCTAGCAGCGCCCCACGGTTTCACCCGCATAAGTTTCGAGCCCGTGGGAATATTCGGATAAAAAGTATCCCATTCATCCAAATCCGTTCAGTAGTTTTTGCGTGAAATAGTAACAAACATTCATCCATCCATCCGCACAAACTTTCGCGTTTATAATATTACCTAGGAGGATATGGGGTGGCACGAACATCGACCTCGCAAACTGTAAGCATGAATTCAGCACATGATTTCATTCTAGACCCCCAAGCGTAGAAATTTTTCGTCGGTTATCAACACGTCGTGTACAGTGGGAACATTATAGGCTGATTATGATTATGATGATATAATAACGGCAAACAATCACGTTTGTTGTATGGTAGCCCCTTAAATATTTATTTTATTCTGTTTTTAGTATTTGTTGTTATAGCGGCAATAGAAATACACATTCTGTGAAAATTTCAACTGTTTAACTATCACGGTTGGTGAGATACAGTCTGGTGACAGACAGACAGACGGACAGCGGAATCTTAGTAACAGGGTCCCGTTTTTACCCTTTGAGTACGGAACCCTAAAAAATATCTGCTGTTTCTTAAGAAAGTGTCCTACGCGGTCAAAAAGACTAGAATCATGCGTTGAATTCATGGTTACAGTTAGCGCGGCGAAGTCCTTGATTCTGAAAAAATATAGTCCGTGCCACCGTGTACCTGTACAACGTCCCTACATCAACCGTCGTTTTGTAGCCTACCAGACACTCCTGACGACACCCTTCTGGTCGGAGGGCCCTCATCATTTTCTATAGAGGATGGGTGAACTTTACACCCTGCTCCTCATGCCCTTGTAGAACCTCGTCTAATGATTTCAAAGAATATTATCCCCAACGTCAGTCTTTAATTATAGCTACAACACCTACAGCTCGTCTAGCAGCGTATTATCATGAACACATTAATTAAACGGTCTTACTAAAGCCAAATTATCTTTAATTAATAGAGGGTAGTTACTAAGAAGCGACCGATGGTCGTTAATTAGCTATCATGTTGCATAATTCGGCGTAAATTGATACCAGCCAGCCTTCAGGGTTGGTTTATTTACCCATAATAGTGGGCTTCAAGGGGGGCTCGTGGCTATTGCCGTGGTCAGTTGTTAGGTGACCATTCAGTACAAAACCGGTCAAGAGCGAATCGGACTCGCGCACGAGGGCTCCGTACCATCATAATAATCTGTTTTTAAATTTTCATCGGCGATGCCTATATTCGTCAGAGAATTTTAGCACTGAGTTTGTTTTGGCGTTTCTTCTCAGAGTAGTCAGATAGGAAACGCCGACCTCATCTAGTTTTTTTTTTTAATAATAAATGACGTGAAAAGTGATTCCGATATCCTATTCAAGTACAAAATAAACAATTTAATTTCATTGATTAATTGCACCTGACACAAGGACCCAAGTAATATTTTTTATCAAATAGGTACTTACAACAAAATTTACAATTCCTGAGGTGAAATAGTATACGACATTCATTTTTTGGTTACCTATTCTTTTTCACGTCTGGGTGCTTACTCTCGAATATAATTCCGATAGATCGACATTGGTCAAACGTCAGTTGGTTGAGTTAAACGTCAGGGATTGGCTAGACTCAGTGAGTCCAGCCAATCCCTGACGTTTGACTGACAATTGCAATGTCGATCTATCGGAATTACATTCGAGAGTAAGCACCCTGATCTGAGCAAAAGCACTACTATGTTAGATTTCCTAAACCTTTCCAAGGGTAGAGACTATGTGATCGTAAAGGGCCAGTAATTTCATACAACAAGGTAGGTACATTAAGAATAAAAAAATCTAATATCAATTCTGCCAGCAGTTTTCAAAATGTCCACCACTCCAGTACATAAAAGCTCCAAAGTAACAAACGTTTGAATTCACCATTTTATAAGAGGTTCTGACCCATCATGAATTCAGTCACGTCCGCACATAATGACTGTACGAATTGTTGGGCTCAATATCCGTTTGAAAAGACCCGAATCAGAAACTGAACGACCCTGAAGGACCGAAGAATATTTAGCTTAGATATTGTGTAGAATTGAAATCGGTCCTAAGGTTTCTGATAAAAGTAAGTTGGGTAGTAAGGATGTAAGGACCCAATTTGCGACAAAAGAGTTGGAGTGAAAAGACTAGAACAGAATAGAATACTCTAGACTAGGCAGATTTAAGGTTGTAAAGAATTGTTTGAATGAAGAAAACACCTACTTACGTGATGTGTAAATGTAGGATGAATAATCATATACTACTAATAATGTACTATACTAGACTCAATTCTATTTTCAAAGGTACCCAAAAATTAAAGTGCCAGAAAAAAGAAGTACCTACCGTTTTCTAATGGGAAATGACCTCTTGAGCATCTTTTACTTTTACATCGAAAGTCCCTCTCACCGAGAGGATGCCTGTGTCCCAGCAGTGGGAACATAACATTATAGGCTGATTATGATGATGACATCGAAAGTCTACAATTAACCCCGCGGCTTCTATTAGGTAAATATTGAAAATGGCAAAAAACATATTTTCATTACAAGTTTATAGATAAAACATGTTCGGGATGTTAAATTAAATAAAAAGTTGGTATTTTTTTTAATGTTAAGCTTAAAACATTTGTTATAAAAATGTGATTTTCAAATCCCAATTACCATAAGAAAATATCATCGAATAGATCATTTTCAATTCCCATAAGAAAATAATACTTTCGTTTGAAATGTTCGACACTTGAATGATGTCCTTTTGATATTACTTTGACTTTGTATAAATGATCTTTATCATTTGATCTCATCAATTCATCTGTTTTAGAGACTTTTCTCTAAAACAGATGAACGAATGGTTATCCCTATGTCCCATTCGAAAATCGTTTTTGTATAAATATTCCGGAACGATAAAACTTAACTGTCATTCAATGATTGATCGATAAAAGAATCTTAGGAAAGGAACAGATTTATTAATAAAAAATGTTTACACCCTTCACTCTAGGTATTTTCCCGGTTTTCTTCTTCATTTTCATTTGTTCTCCGTTAGATTCTAGACTATCAACACGATAGTTTCTCAAAGACTACCATAATAATGAAAGCTAAACGGAGTTTAGATTAAATTTCATGTTTCTGCTAACAACGTCTACGAGTATTTATAAGACAATATTCTTCCAAGCAAGCGCTTAGCGAAAATAAAATCCTGCTGAGGAGAATAAATGCACTTCAGGTACAGTCACAAAATAGAAAGGTGGAGAAGGTTGGCTCGATACGACGAGCAAAAACGCACGCACACAGACCCCGCATTGTAACTAAAAGTTTTAATCGCGCGAGTACGCAAAGACGCGATGTTTTGTATGAATTTTGACGTACAAACTTGATTAATCGCGTGACTATTTTATCTTAATTTGAGGAGGATGTACGAAAGTTACGTTACGTTCTAAGGAGCTGAGCAGTGCCCAGTGGTAAGAGCCAAAACTCATACACTCGATACGTCGATGATACGTCGCATCGTGATACGTTGCGCCCGAAGTTAAGGTAAGGACGGATGTCTGAGCTTGTGTTTATGTTGTCGTCTGAGAGTACTAGTGGCCTTACTGCTCTCCTGGAGGAGGGTAGTGGCGTCGTCGGGGATAGTGAGGGTATGCCTTGGTCGGCGAATCCTACTTATGCGGGAGGGAGTGTATCGGGAGGCCGCCGCAATCAGGGGATTGGGGTGCTTTATGGCAGAGTCAAGAAGCGCTTGGAGAGGCGTTTCATGAACTGCTGGATGGTGGGGATTCTGAGATCTAGATGCAGATTCACATTTCGGACATAGAAGGGGGCTCCCGTGACCTTTCGGAGGAAACGGTTCTGGTTTTTGGAAGCGTCTTGATCGTCCTCTGGTTATAGGCTATGTGACGTCACATTAAATCGATCATGGCGCCCTCTAGCGGTCATAAAGTTAAGGACTAAAAAAAAAAACATGCCGTGTTGGGTATCAAATGAAAGGGCTTAATTAGCACATCTCAAAAATATTAATATTACTGAAATAAGCCACAAAATAATTAAAAAAAAAATAAGTTTAAAAACTAAAACCCGACTACTGAAAAGGATGAAACAAAAAAGTACCTTCCCGTGGTCGCACGCATGCTATGCTACCATAGCTTATAATATGTTAGTACAGCGGCATTCACCACGGGAAGGTAGTTTCTTGTATGAAACAACCTTTTCAGTAGTCGGGTTTATTTACTTTAAAGCTGTGTTGTTTTCTGCTGTAAAGCTGTGTTGTACTGTGTGATTCCCGGTTTAGGTAAGTTTGTCAAGAAATCTCTGAATGCAGTTTTGTTTCTTTTTAAAAATAAAGAAATGTTTCCTTTAAGTAAAATAATAATAATATTTTAAGGATCCATTGATTTTTTCCACCCTGTATGCAAATTTTCAAGATGATCGGTTCAGTGGTTTAGTGGTTCAGTGGTTTAGTGGTTCAGTGGTTTAGGTGTGAAAGGTAACAAACAAACAAACAAACAAACTTACTTCCGCATTTACAATATTAGTTAGGGTAGTTAGGATGCTAGGTACACAGCGATTTCGGACACACAGATGTTGATAGCCAATTTGTCGTCAGCGACGTCAAAATCTGTATGTGGACGTGAAATTTGGAAATCAAATCCGGGCCAGTCACAGTTACCCTAAAAACTAAAAAGAAACCAGCATCTTGCGAATATTGGACAAAAACTCTTTATTGAATGATTGAAACTCAGAAAAATCGTGTTCGAGGCAATTCCAACTACGATAGTATTAATCAATGAGGGTGTTATTCAATAAAGATGCTGTTTACGTTTCACTGACGTTTCCTTTACTTGACTGGAATAGCAGATTGCAATCTTATTCAGGTAAAAACTTACCTTTTTCCTTGCTCGACCTTTGGCGTAACAACTTTATTACTGATAAACTAGCTGACCCGGGTAGACGTTGTCCTGTAAAAATTTCTATTTTATGGTCTCGAGTTCATTCAAAAAATTCCATAGTAAAAAGGACGTTCAGTTTTTTCGAAATTTGAATATTTTCCAGAAATTTTTTCCAATTTTATTTAATAAAAACCTAATTCAAGTGATGCGTTTACCATCGGACAGCATTAGTATTTTAGTCGCTATAGCAATTTATCACTACATAGTATAAAGCAAAGTCGCTTCCCGCGTCTGTCTGTCCCTATGTATGCTTAAATATTTAAAACCACCGAACGGATTTTGATGCGGTTTTTTTTTAATAGATAGATTGATTCAAGAGGAAGGTTTATATATATAATACATGCATAATATAGTAGAGAAACACTGATAATTTTAGAGGTTTTTAATGTAAGGTCGTAAATAAACACATTTTTTTGCGCTTACATTGCAAACGCTGGCTGAACCCTACGAGATAGATCAAAATAATGTATTGTACATCTTAAAAAGGTCTACAAAATATGTCTATCTCTAATGGATAACCCACAATAACCACTTTTTATCCTTTACTTATTACTTATTTACGAAAAAGCGATTTTAAGCTATACAGCATTAATCCTTATACAATTAAGTACCTTAAATAAATTGTGCGTGTAATATAGATTAGTATGGCCCTTTACAGCATGGAATTAAAATGAATATTTTCGAAAATATTTATATAACAGATTTAAAAGGCAGGGACATAGCGGTTGCATCGGCGGCGGCGGTACGGCCGGGGGGCCGGGGGCATACAATAAAAAACAAACTTAATTTTGCGATTCTATCCCTAGACCGGATTACTGTACCAACCGCAAATAATAAGTATTTCGATTTGATAGTGTACTTAATGACCGTAGGTTATTTAATTACCGCGTAAAAAAATTATAACCCATGAATTTCCCACATCCACGCGGGCGAAGCCGCGGGCATAAGCTAGTTAGGCAATAAAAATTTCTGATAAAAAAAAACTAACATGTACCTTTTCATAGACTGTCAGTAATTTCCAGTGCTTACTTTTTTATTTATTCCCGTTTTTTTTTAAAAAGCAATAGAGTATATCATTATAAATACTCTTTTGTTTTTTTGTAATGAAATCGAAGTAATTTTATGTAATTTTAACTTGAAACCTAGAAATATCCAAACACTAGTCAGATTGATATTGCATTTTATAATAAAACTAATTAGTGCGTCTAGTTTATTGATGTAAGTAACATAGACTTATAAAAAAAGATGGACTCCGCGCCACGCATATCGAAAGTGAAGCACCGATCTAAAGACAAAGACAAAGACAAAGACATTTATTCGTCGGATATGGTAGGTACAAAGTTGTTTGGTATTTAAAATGGATAAGCTCAACACATCCGCCGCTAATAGTGGCATACGAATATTTACACGTGGGTAGGTATAAAACCTAACTTGTATAGTACTTACTTAAACTCTAATGAATAATACAAAACACTATTAAACACTCTAATATACAATATCAAAATGAAAACATAACAATAACAATATTTTTATTAAACAACTAAATACATCTACCTTATTATTAAAATATATATATATACCTATATTATTTACTTATTTACCCTTATAATCAAAAAATTCTTTGAGAGTGTAAAAATTATTTTGGAGAAGCCAATTTTTCAGATTTTTTTTGTAACAATTAAATGGTAGCTCTCTTATCACTTTTGGAATATGGTTATATATTTTAATGGACATCAGGTAGCTGTTTCTGTAGTGGAGAGTGCTATTACAAAATTGGTTTTTTAATTTGGTGGGGTCCCTTTTTGTAAATCTATTGTTTTCTGCTACTGTGGAGAAGAAGTGAGAGTTTTTCTTGACAAATATGGCTATTTCAAAAATGTAAGTAGAAGATAGAGTTAGAACCTTTAGCTTTTTAAAAATTGGTCTACAGCTCTCGTATGGAGGCGCCCCAGTTATTGCTCGCAAGCATTTTTTTTGCGCTATGAAGGCTCTTTGTATGTGTGACGAGTTACCCCATAGGAGTAAGCCGTACCTCAATACAGACGCTACGTAGCCGTGATAGGCGTTGAGTGCAGCGTCTTCATTTGCTGTTTTGCGTAGTTCTCTTAGTGCGTAAACAAATCTGTTTATTTTTTTACATAGATTTTCAATGTGTATTCCCCAATTACAATTTTCATCTAGTGTTAGACCTAAAAATTTTATAGTATTTACTTTATTAATTATTTGGTTATTATGATTTAAATTTATTTTTGGTGGATTTTGTTTGTAGTTTGCAAATTGAATGAATTTTGTTTTAGATAAATTTATTTTTAAGTTGTTTTCGTTTAGCCAATTAATTATATCGTGGATGGTTTGATTTACTTCTTGTTGATGTAATGTTTTGTTATTTTCCGGAATTATTACTGATACGTCATCTGCAAATAGTACGCACTTATGATTTGTTATGTTTAGCAAGTCGTTAATGTATAACAGGAACAGAAGAGGCCCAAGGATGCTTCCTTGGGGCACTCCGGACCCATTGTGTCTAAATAAAGATTTATATACCATTGCAACAAGTTTATCATCAATACGGGATATTTCAACACACTGTTGTCTATTGCTGAGATAGCTTTTCAGCCATTCTAACGCTGGACCTCTGATGCCGTAGCGCTCACATTTATCTAGGAGTGTATTGTGGTTAACGAGATCAAAAGCCTTGCTCATATCTAGAAAGACTACTGAAACAGAGCGTTTTTTATCTATATTATCAGTTAGTCTATATGTGCGTGATTGACGCTGTCGTGCCACGTAATGGCGGCCTGTCGGCAATGTCGGCATACTATCATGTAAATGTGAGCGTGAGACGTGTTTGTTTGTACAAGCGGTCCGCTACTTACTGTGCTTCACTTTCGATATGCGTGGCGCGGAGTCCATCTTTTTTTATAAGCCTATGGTAAGTAATTACTTTTTTGATCATCGCATATTGTCTATTATCATATTAGTGGGGATATGAGATTAATAGGAGATTAGATTAATAATTTTGCGTCATAAATCGCGTACCAGATGAAGTCTATTAAATTAATTTTATTGTGGTCGTAAAAGTCACGTTTGATATCCTGTGCAGCCTCCGCGCGACTGTTACCTATTACTTAAATATGTATTTATATGTATAGACATGCCCTGTCTGCACATGCCCTGTATAAATAGGTACATTGGTCATTTGAGTTCGGGCATGTGAGGTCAGCGTTTTCTTTCCGAAAATTCAGAAAAGGCCGAAACAAACTTGGGTCAAGTCTCTTTTAAAGACCAAACATAATGTTGGTCAGATAATTTTGTGAGGTCCATGACATTTTAGATTGATGTCTGAAATGTTCTTTTGAGGAAAGAACCTAACAGATTTGAGTGGATCGTTAACCGTTGTACTTAGATTCAAGACACGGCCGGTCTATAAATATTTTAACTGTTATTGAAGTGAAATCGATTGGCATAGTAAATAAATACCTAACTTGGCAGTTTTTTTATTTTCTTGCTGACTGCAGGAACAGTCCTTTCACATTATTTTACCTCTGACAGCAACAACCTAACAGCAACCTTATTGTGACAAGAATAAAAATCACAATTATTTTGACAGACTTGTCAGTGGCAGCAACCCAAAAGCAATCTTATTTTAATGAAAATAAAGATCACTGCGATTTGGACAGTGATGCAAAATCAGAGGTAAAATTACTGTGAAACGACTGTAACCTATCTATCACCAGTTTTGGCATACTGGAGTTAGAAAAACCTGGAAGAACCTATCTATTTCTAGATTTAACATCTCAATAATCTAAATCAGTAGCGATCTGCATAATTATAATTATATTGACAGTTATTATTTATACTGGCTACCATCAGTAGCTAAGTATCTGTCAATAAGTTATTGGCTTCGGCCGTAAATATACATAGTCTCCTTAGAATGTATTGCTGTAACTACAAGGTAAGGTAAGGGCTAAGGTATACTGCCCCATCTCAAATTGCTAACCACCCTGTTTTGCATATTATTAAATAGCATTTAATTCAACCTATGTACAGACGCCAGCTCAAGCGTCCAGTGTACACCAACTGTACATAAGAGAAAGTGCACGAAACGTCAACGGTACACCAAGTGTACACAACAGTGTTCTATTGTCATTTTCACTGTTAAAACAATGACTTTAGTGCGCCCATTCAACTACTCCGACGGGGTATTTCGACAGGTAGGCCGGCAAACAGAGGTTAAAAACTTATAGAACTTACATTGATTTACCGGTGGTATAGGCCGAAAGGTTTTTGAGTGGCGACCGCATACCGGAAGACGTAGCGTTGGAAAGCATAGATACCTCAAGGTCGACAGATGACCCTGTAAGGCCGCAGGAACTTGCTGGATGCGAGAAACAGAGAAACGGTAGATATGGCAATGCTTGAGGGTGACCTAGCCAGCAGTGGTCGTCTATCGGCTGAATTTATGATAATGATGATGATTTTGATTAATAATTTAAATATTAGTTAAATACTTACAAAAGCTGAAACCTTATTTTCTTTGTTCACAGAGTATATTAAAACCAAATGCGTACATCGTAACTCAGGGTCCAACCGAAGACACGGTGGTTGATTTCTGGCGGATGATATGGCAGGAACGAGCCGCAGCCATCGTCATGCTGACCAAGACTTTCGACTTCATCAAGGTAAGAGTTATTATTTTATTAAAGTACCTACTATCGACCAGAGTTGTGCGGTAATTGGGTAACACACTTCCAGTAGGAATGGCTTTCACTTTGACAGTTCAACAACATTCATAGCGTTATTTACGTTGTCTACAATTTTTTCCAAAAATGAAGCAATGGATTGGCAATATCCTTCAAAATAATTCAGATTGTGATTAATAGTGTGTTACACTGTTTCCTCGGTTAGGGTACTGGCTTCACACTTATACCTTCCAGAATAAAATTCTCTAAATGATGGTGAAAAACCGCATCAAAATCCGTTGGATAGTTTAGAAGAACAACGCGGTCACACAGAAAGACACGAAAAGCAATTCAATAAAATTTCAATAAACAAACAATTTCAATTTCAAACAATTATTTGTATAATTACAGGGAGCATCGTGATCCTTATCCGTGGTAGACGGTCTTGTGTACTTCCTAAAAAAAATACAATCCAACCATTCAAGCATGACGCTATTATAATAAAATAAACACTACAAAAGTACAAATATACCAAATAAAAAATTCCACCCTGCAATATAAAATAAAAAATAAGATTCCCTACTCATCAACACCAATTCGCAATATAATTACTAAAGACCCACTTGCAAATGAAGCTATTCCGTGCGCGCAATTCGCTTTCATTGCGATTCTTGCACAAAATTTGTCGCTATTTCATACTCCATTTCCTTGGAAATGAAATACTGAGTACCAGACTTGTTAATGGAATGAAAAACTCTTGATGCCTAGTGAAAAAATTTCGTTTCACTCGACCTCATACATAATTCAAGAAAAAAAAATTGTGGAATTTTCAATTGGGGATGCTGAACCTTTCCGAAAAGATGTTTACATAATTTTCACAAGTTTGTAAGTTTGGAGGTAATCTTCGAAACTTAATATCCGATTTCAAAATTTCTTTCATCTACCCTCAAATTATAAAGAGATACATTTTTGTAAGTACTACCCGTTCGCGCTAAGTTTGCCGGTCCGTGGAATGCGCGTCCCTACAGCACGTACATAATACACGTTTGTTCGCCCTCTTAGTAGGTACCGTAAGCAACGACATTGCAAGCGCGTGTGATTATTACTTATTTATCACTTCAATATTCTTCAGTGTTCTCGATATTTGTTAGTTTTGCTGTTGCAACAACACTAACCAAATCTTAGCGCAACCGGTTGAATGCCGTAATAGACAGAAACAATTAAAGCTTATCGCACATTTGTCAGCAACGTACGCGTCGCAGCCGCATTTTAGAATTCGTTGTATGAAATTATGTGAAACCTCGCACATTTCACCCGCGCCGTACCGCAACGAAAAAACGAAATGCGGCGCGTACGGCGCGTGCGGCGCGTACGATGCTGATAAATGTGCGACCACCTTAAAAAGCCATTGTGTCTCGCGTGGATCCAAATTTGATATTCTATACGTAGGGTTAAGGATGAGTAGTTTCGGAGATTACTTACCTCCTACTAGATGTAAGAGGTAATCTCCAAAACTACGTACTCATCCGACTTCAAAAATGTTTTCACTGATAGAAAACACTATTGCCGAGTGCTATACTTAGCATTTATGTTATAGTTGCTTCCAAGCGGACGGACTCGCGGGCGTAAGACCAAAACTATATTAAATTGTGTACCTTACCTATTCAACAGATTATTATATTATTAGATTATTAGATTGGATGATATTTTAGTATTAGATTGTATTTGTATTTTAGATTTCTGAAAAAACAGTGTAAGGTTGATATCACATTGGGCGCGCAAAAAACAAGCAGAGCCCACTTTCCTCGCTTTCCATAAGTTACTCACCTCTTATGTACAACATTTGGGCATAATATATTTACGAGGCAAATTATGCGGAAGATGTTATTACATAATACTGAAAGAACACTTTCTTAGCAGAAAAATACGTTAGAACTGGTTTAGTACTATTATTTATTCTGTGGCAGGGTATAAAGTAGAACGTTCAAGTTTTAGAAGTAGGTATTCGTAAGGAATTCCTCGTATTTGTTTTATGACAGGCAGTTCGCTGTCTTTTTATTGGTGTGTCGTCTTCGCTTGTATATTATTTTCTTCCGCGGGTATCTACGTAGGCCTAAAGGGTATTTACCACCCAGATATTTAAAAAATCTACAGTTGAGAAAAGAGTTGGTTATACAGGCAAGAATTAATAAACATCTTTGCACTTTGTATATCTTTTTAAGTATAATAGACACTTCTGTGACAAACTATTTCAAATATTTGGCCGGCCATCATGAACTTAACGGAGTTAACTGCCTGCCTAATTATCTCCTTTGTTCAGAGTAGGTACATTTTAAAGACAAAATATCACTCAATCTATGCTCGATCTGCGCTCCATGCTAGATCGAAACCTAAACCGGCTCTTGATTTTCAATGAAACGCATTTTTCCGAAATTCCTCCGTAAGGAAATATTCAATAAATAAATCCATTTTGATTTTTTTTAAGAACAAACCGCACGCACAGAATCGGTCGAAGTGGAGGTGTTTGGAGGAAATGATGATGATGATACGAAGGAAGTCACAGCTTGTAATCTATTTTGAACAAATAAAGGCTTTATGAACCTGCCACCAAACACTCTTACTACCATTGCTATACTCAAACAGTGCGATTCGGAACAATGATGATTTGTAGGTCATACAAATATGTATTCCGATGAGCAAATGAATAGCGACCCTAAACAAAGAAGGCTAGGTCTGTCATTGCGGTATTCAGGCCGTGCAATGCAATTATTTGGTATCGGCTTTTGCGGATCGAAACACCATTATTTTGTCCTGCATTCAGCTTTGATGTAAGCAGGTTTCAGTTATTTTCGGTCCCAGTGTGGCTTCGGCAAAGTTATTGATTAACTAGTCTGGAACAGCATTTGTTTGATAAAGCACACCAATTAAGTAACATACTTTCAATCACAATACGACCAGCGGGGTATTTAAATTACCTAAATAAATTTATTTCTTATGGCAAATAATAAAAAATCAAAGATAACTCCTTGGTTATTAGAGCACGATTTAACGCCCACGTTTTATTTCACGCCCCATTTGTAACTTTACGAATTTATCTGGCACTCTTACCTAGAAAATGAAATGCAGGCTCGCGGCGGTTTCTTACAGATTGGTAACTTCGGATGAGATGAGGTGCGGTAAAATTTATTGAAAGGAATAAAATTGTTCTTGTGTTTAACATATTCTTAAAATTTTGTGGTAGGACGTTGTACGGATGTTTGTGTTTAGAATCCTACTAATATTATAAACGCGAAAGTTTGTGAGGATGGATGTATGGATGTTTGTTACTCTTTCACACAAAAATTACTGAACGGATTTGTATGATATTTGGCACACAGATAGTTTATAATCAGGATTAACACATAGGATACATTTCATCCCGATATTCCTCCGGGATCGAAACTTATGCGAGTGAAACCATGGGGCGCAGCTAGTATGAGATAAAGTAAAGATTAAGAAAATCAATCATGTTTTCGTCTATGAAAAATTATTCATTATTATTATGTTAAACGCCGGGAGGGCAAGCCCTAGAACATTATACCTAGTGACTTTATTGGTGATGTTCTTCAGAAAGGTCAGATACTAGTACGCAAGCGGCGTTCCTATGACAGACTGTATGAACGTAAACGAAGCAAAAGGAGTATGTAGGGAACGTCGATAGATGGTGATAATTCCTGCCAACACTCATGGGAAGAGGAAGGCGTGAGTTTATGTTTATGTATGTATTATGTTACTCTTCGAATCTCCATCGCTGAACACAAACCTTCTAGGGGCCTAAAAAGGCCACTTTGGCAGAACCATAACACAATTCATATCACGCAATTTCATCTTTAAGACAGTTTTGTATGGAGATTCGTGAAATGCTATAGGTAGGTACACCTCTGCCTAACCTTTCAGGGATATAGGTATAGGTGTGAAACTGTCAAACAGATGAATTGCGTGATTTGAATTGTTTTATGACTCTGTCAAAGTGGCCTTTTTAGCCCCCCTAGTCTGCATTCGCGATTTATTTGCCAAAAATGTAAACAAATATGAGTTTATGGAGAAATAACTTTAAATCCTACACTATAAAGTTCAGTTTACGCTACGACTTCAAACATTTTTGTAACTTTTTCAATAGCCGTTCTGAAATCAACTTAATAACCATTAGTATAAAGTTTATATTTGTTTAACTTGAAATAATAATAAGTCGAAACAAGTTTGAATCGGCGATAATTTAAACGTGTTTGCTATCAAAGAGGGATTTTTTCATAATCACCACACTTTGCAAACAGAACAATGACAGAGCTATCTATTATCATAAAAGCTAACTGGCTTGTGGTCTGTTCTCCTACAAAAATCTTTATATAAAAGGAAAAATTTCTTACTCCACCATCAAAACTTCAAGACTTTAAAGATGTTTTTGTTCATTCTCTTGATGTAAAACCTTCAGAAAGTTTTATAGCAGACAGAGGTATGTGTTGAATCATACAACGTTAAATGTTCTGCGTTTATTCCAAAGTGAACGTCTTCTACATCACCCTGACTATATTATCCCCTCCTTCTTTCAAACAAAAACCTAATCTAACATTCAGAGTGATTATTTCAAACATTTATGCAACAAGATGTAAGCAAGTTAAATGAAAATATGGATGTCACGTGATCAAGTTTGAATGTTAATACCTCGGAAACGTGACACTACGGGGTTTGGTCTTATTATGTTTTCTGTTTGCATTGATTTCAGCTATCGATTTATATAGCTTTGATGCGTGACCACCATTTTGAAAAAAAAAACAAAATGGCGGACTGGTTGGTATGCCAGGCTGCGTACAAAAATATTCAATGCCCATTGAAAGCTCATTCTTGACTGTTTGAATTCAAGCAAAGTTATTTTATTACCAGCCTGCACCATAATATAAGGTCGACTTTAGCAGACAACCATTACATGAGCTACCCTTGAATAAAAGGCTTGACGTAGTCCTGTTTCGAAACAAGAGTTTTATTCATAACATTCGAACACTCAGGCTCTTCCTGCTAATGCCTATAAGTCAAAACCCAACACATACAACAAGACAACAACAACCAACATTACGGAGCTCCACCATAACAAATTCAAAATTATGCGATACATTTGCGAAGCGCACAAATTTCTGCCTCGCCCTCACTTTATAATAATTCGCCATGTACCTACGAATGTCAGAAACATTCTGCTAACTGAATTTCGGAAGGACAGACCGTGTTTTTGACGGTTCTGACACTTACCCGACGGGTTCTGTACGCCTACATATTCTATTATATTATAGTGTTTTATATTCAACCATGAATATTCAACCTTGTAAAAGTAAGTTTATTCCTCTGCACCTACCTATTGTTTCTATTTGTATTGAGGAACTGTCAAAAATTCAAAATTATTTCTCAGATAAAATTACCTGGCGTTGGAAAAATCAGCCCTAAGTCATCTAAATGAATATTTGTACGTTTGTTTGTTACACCTTCACGCTGAAACGGATTTCAATGAAACTTGGCACATGGGTAGACCATGACTTGGATTAGGACATACGATACTTTTTGTCCCGATCTTCCCACGGAATCAAGACTTTTATGGGTAAAACCGCAGGGCGCAGCTAGTTATACTATATTGTTATTTATATATTGGGCAAACTAACGCCGCTATTTCCGTTTAAGTTTTTAAGTCAACATGTCAGTAGGCCAATTCTCGTAATTTAAAACTTTCAAAATCTAGTTACAGTCTCATCTCGGCGACAAACAAATGTCAAAAACTTGTCAAAATGTAGGAAAATTAGAGTTATTTTTAATAGATTGAGACTGAGATCTTGAACGTTTTTAAAATTGCGAGAATTGCCCCTCAGATATAAGTAGGTCTAAAATATGGAATTCTTTTTTTTATGAATACTTTAAAAATAACAGATATAAATGTAGAAATTTTAAAGACAACTTAACAATTAATTAATTTCCCGAACTGTACATCTTATGTTAAATTTTCGTGCCTTTCAAGTTTCCACCAGAAATTAAATCACCATTCAGCCTACATACTGTAAACAATTAGCGTTCTCTCTACCGTTTTTCCTTTTGCTCAGCTCCCAAGGGTTGGAGCGTGATCTTAAATAGCTAGCCTTCCTTAAAGATTGGGCCATCCAATGCAAAAAGAACTTTACAAATCCTTCCTGTGGTTCCACAGATGCTGAAGCTAACCAGAAAGCTGAAGAGTTTTTTTTTTTTTGTTTGAAGAAACAAACTCTTCAGCTTTATTATTAGTATTAGTAAAGATATAGATGTGTCATCTCCCGAGATCCAACTTCAACATTTTACGCTTGGCAAACATTACATAACCTTAATAACATCTACTAATTAATATTGTAAACGCAAAAGTTAAGTTTATTCTACTTCCACGTGCCAACATAGCTTAGGATCAACGTATTCCCCATGGATATGCGGAAAACTTACTAAGGGCAGGTGAAGCTGCGGGCAAGAGATAGTTGCTAAACATTTGCCTAATTGAGTGATGAAGGGATAGGTTAAGTGTTTCTATCATTTTCGGGGTAGTTGCTTAACACGCTAACAGTAGGTGTTTCATTTTGACAGTTCAAAAACATGAATTGTTTTATTTACGTCGTCGACCAGACAAATATTTTGAACATATGAAGCAGTGAATATGTAGCGGCAAGTAGGTACAGTGGGCTGCATCAATTGGGTACCCCCCTTGAAAGCATCTAGCAACTGGGGTAGGGTACCCAATTGATGCAGCCCACCGTACACCGCCACATGCAAACTACGACGTCACGCAAAATCCTGCATCGCGCAAGCAGAGTTTACCGCGCAACTAGCATATAGTATACAAAGTGCAGTTGTCACGACACCTGTCTGGTCGGAGGAGTAAAATTTACACCCTTTCCTCATACCTCTATAGATAAATGATCGACGTCAGAACTCAATCGATATTCCTTATTTTTTCACCATAAAAATCAAATATCGCCAGTTTCAACCCTCGACAGGCCCTCAAAGTTTACTACAACTTCCCTCTTCCCTCTTGAGGGCAACTGCCTCAACAAATCATAAAGCGATCAAACAATACAGACCGATCCCTCCCTTCTTGTTTGTTTAATCCTGTCAGATTAGGTAGCTGCCTAACTCCGGCCTTACAGGTACAACAAGATATTCGGATTTTCAGATTACGGTAATGTTAGAATATTAAGAGAATGGCCAGCCATCACCACTGCTCTGGCATTAAGTCGCAGAAGGGCGGCCATTTGCAAAATTTGCCAGCTAACAGTTTGTAACAAGTTGTTTTCGAAGCTTTTTTTTGTGAAGGAAATAAATGCAGCAGTATTTATTGGTTGCTCCAACGTAACTTCGTTCAATCTCTTGAAGATTTTTATGTTTTCCCCGTAACTTTTAACTATACCTACTTTTCCCGCCCGATTTCACTCGCATTTACAGGAACGGTGTTATTAGATACAAAGTATTCTGGATCTCTGGAATGAAGTAAATTGAAGTGAAACGTGGAACTCTCTGCCAGCGTCTGTGTTCCCTTCCACTTTTGACCTGTCTGCCTTCAAAGCAGGAGTGAATAGGCATCTTCTGGGTCGCTTTATCATAGACTTTATGCATTGCTTTTCATAAGGCGTGATCGAGGTTTGAAAACTCTGTGTGCCCTCCATCCAAATCCATTCTGCTTTTCAGCCCTTTTGATTGAGTTACTGTTGTTTGTGTGATTTTCAACTTTTGTCTATTCTCTAGGTTCGTCAACGAAGATATGGGCCCGATGGAAAGTAGTTGATCTGTCTAAAGAAGTGACAAATTCAATTTTCCGAACGGCCAAAAACACATCGCGTGTAAGGACAAATGTCAAATCGTGTTGTCATTCATTCATAGAGGAAAAAAATTAATAGGGCATTCCACGGAGTAAAAACTTACTCCGTGGTTCAGGCTGCAAACTAAACTTACGTTCGTGGGTGATACGGAGTAGTTAATGCGCGTAACTTTGAATGAAAATACGGATTTTGTGCTTAGAGATGCGCACTATTTCTTCTCAGCCAAATACTGGGAAGTGGTAAACGGCTGTCGATTTGGGGCACTTTTGATTTTGAAAAACGCTTTTATGCCTAATGTCACTGTAAAAGGGCATTATTATGAATGTAAAACTTATTAATTGAACATGACCACACACCTAGAAGAGCAGTGGGGGCCCAGTGGTAATGGCCCCGACTTACGAGTTGGTCGTGGGTTCGAACCCACGCGCTTTACTTTTTGTAAATAATTTCATCAACAGTTCTCTCAAAACGATAACAGCCCCACTCCCTCTTGAATAGAAGATACCTGGGTCCCAACAGTGGGAACATTGTACATAGATAACAGAATTCGTCTGTTAAACCAGCAAATGCTTAAGCACAAAATAATGGTTTGCTCACACTAACAAGCAGTAAATTTGTACGTTTTTGTAAGTTTTTAAGCAGTGTAAAAAATGCAGACTATTTGTAAGCGCTAAGCACGTGCAGTCTCGGTTTTATTTCATGTTGCAAAAACGCATTCGTGTGAGCGAGTTATGAGCAGTTCGAATAGTTTAGTGTGCGAATCGTGCGAGTTTTACTTCTGAGTGCATTTGAGGCTCGAGTGTGTTTGCTAGAGTATTTTTTTGAAGTAGATACCTAGTCATTATGAATATCATCATCATCTGCCTAGCCTTTTTCCCAACAATGTTGGGGTCGGCTCCCAGTCTAACCGGATGTAGCTGAATACCAATAATGAATCTCAACACGTATATATATTATAAATTATTATAATTAGTCGCTTTTGTTGTGGAGGCCACGTTGTTCTTCTAAACAACGCAACGGATTTTGATGTGGTTTTCACCATAATTCAGAAAAACTCATTCCGAAAGGTTTATGTGTATAAATGAATATTAAACTTACATTTAGGTAATAAATAAATCTATATTTTTTGTTTGTCAAGTGTTAAATACCGTCTGAAGCAGGGGCTAGTCACTAATATTTAATTAAATAGTTTCGATCGTCTTTTGATTAATAAGACTGACTGCGACTTGAAACCGTCAGGCGTCTAAAAGTTTTGCTGACTGTCCGTGTCTGTCATCTTTTCCAAGTATTTGACATTAAGGTGTCAAAAAAACGCTCTGTATTTGGACATTAGGTCTCCGCTTAGAAGTATAGTGTTCTGTGCATTGGGTACGGCCGTATGTCAGTCTTCTTTAATACCGTAGCTCAAGAGGAAGAAAATATTTTCTTAGTTCACTGAGGTGCACTGAAAATAGACGGTTTTCTAATTAAGTATATCGTCCTTAAAATATTACATTTTATTAAATACGCCGTTATTATTCCGTCTTTTACAACTCTGTATAATATTGAGTACTAATTAATATTTGTCTGTCGTCACCAGGTGATGTGCGTCCAATACTGGCCGCCGAACAAAGAAAAGGACGAGACGTACGGAGACATCAGCGTCGGCATCGTCCAGGAGGAGGAGCTCGCCAACTTTCACATACGAACCTTCAGGCTTTACAAGAGCGAAAAGAATGTAAGTGCAATGAACAATTGAATAAACATTATAACAAGACAGCTAAGAAATATTAGAACTTATTGTAATGCGTGAATATTAAATCGTAGAAAATTTAAGCAACAAATGACTTGTCCTTCTAAGCATTGGTAATTCGGTGCAACTTTCAATACATAATATTTCATTTACATTCCAAAATGTATACCACACTATGGACCTTGTCGGTCACATTAAAATAGTAGAAGAGAGGAAGCTTTGAAAAGCTTAGCCTATCAGTATTTTGAAGCATTTATGGTGCTTCAACTAATGGTTTATCAGAGGCAATTAAATTTCACCGTGTAAATTTTACTCATCATCATCATTATAAACCTACACCTACTTCTGAACATTAGGTTGAGTTTCCAATACCAAATCATTGGCAATTTCCCTGTTCATTTTCTCGCCCTAAAATAACTATAATCATCCCTATGGTGATATTCACAATAAATTGTAATATGTTTTAAAGACAGAGGAGTTCTCTTTCTGCCACTTATCTTCCAGACGCACCTGATGTTATTATCCTTGTCGCTTTGTATCTCGATGGACAGTAATTTATTTTCTCCCCGAATTGTAATCAATCTTATTCGTCTGTGTTTACAAAAGTAACACAGATACGTTTGTGACCACAGAAGTTTATGCCAATAGGTAATAGTAAAATCCTTTACTTTTGATCTCGACCTCTACCTTCCTGTTTCTTAAAGAACAAGCGTGATGTTACACAAATAAACACAATTTTATTTTTGCGATCTCCTAGAGAATCCCTTTGAAAGAATCTCTTTTATTTGAAAACTTTGTTTGCACAATGGGGTTGTGGAAATATTTCTCAATCCTAAGTAGTCTGCACATCCATTTATATCGTGTTAAGCAGATTATTCTCACTCTACAACAGAAGTTCAAGATTGTATTATTTACGTTTTGAATTGTCTTCGTAAACTAGAAAACAGAACGATGAAATATAAAATAATTTGACTTTGGTTACTGTGCTGCTGGGTCTTGAAGGTCAGATGGTACTATCTATCACACCTGCAGTGATGTGTTAAAATAAGTGCCGTTCATCTTTCATACTGTTCATCTTTTAGAGCTACACGATAACTGATGCCATTGCAGACATGGCTAACATTGCTAAACTCACATATACATAAAATACTAATAATATAATGTTTGGACTTTAAAAGAGACCATGAGCTCTGAGTTTGTTTCGTCGTTTCTTCTCAAAGATCAGTCAGCTAAGAAATTTCGTTGCCATATCTAGTTTTAAAATATTGACCAACAATACATTGACGTTTAAAAATATCTTAACAGATATTACTTACAGAAATAAACATTTCATTCAGATTTACTTTCTAAGTTTATCTTGGAGATCACTGACTTCCTTGAAGGAAAACATCATGAGGAAACCTGACTCATAATGAATATATATCTAAGTCTGAAATCACCAACTCGCCTTGAATAAGCGTGGTAATCAATGCTTATGTCTTCTCTGTGTGAATGAAAAGAGACCTTTTTCATTATCCGATATTCCTACGGTATCAAGACTTACGCAGGTGAAACCGCTGACGCAGCTAGTTGTATATGATTTAACTAATGAATACAGTACAAACTCGACAACCACAGGCCAATTTGATTGTACACGATTTGCATTTATTAATTCTGACAATAAACTCGCCCATTGTCCCCTTTATAGTACATTCATTTTTAATTATGTTGGCACAGTATTAATTTACTTGTTGATGTTGTTAACAAATTATTACAAAGCTGATAAATCAGTAGGTACTAACACGATAATAATTAGGCCGTGTTTACTCCAAACATGTCACATGCCTTTGCGACATTCACCAATTAAAAGATACGCAGAAAGATGGCACAACACCATGCACTCTATTTCTTACTTTTATGAAAGTATGAGACAAGTTAGTGATTGAAGGTCCTTTTATAAAACGTTCATTCGTTATCAGCATTGCCCTGTTCCATAGCTCCTCTGCGAAATAATTTCGTCTACCAGCGGTCACATTCTTGCAACTTTTGTATCTTGTGAATGTAGTTTGATGTTTTAAATCTCATTTTTCCACATTTTATACTCCCTGAAAAATTATTAAAAAAGTGTTTTAACAACAACGTTTTACCTTTATCTCTAAACCGTTCAGTCTTACCCAACAAGTACTAATCGTATAACCCTTATAAAAAAGTAATTTCCTTATGGAGGTCAGATAGGCAGTCGCTACATATCAATTACTGGTATTCAGCTGCTTCTGGTTAGACTGGAAGCCGACCACAACATTTTTAGAAAAGGCTAGGCGGATGATGATGATCTATAAACTTTGCTAAACGACTCTCACCTCTATTCTTTCAATAGGTGGTGGTAGAAGAGCGGTTCATCCTGCAGTTCCACTACACGCAGTGGCACTCACACACGTGTCCATTCAGTAACGCACTCCTGGAGTTCAGACGTCGAGTCCGTGCAGTTGTCGGCAGGAGACTGGCTACTAACCCTGCTGCAGGACCAATGGTGGTGCATTGCAAGTAAGTAGAACCTTCACAGCGTGGCATAGAATTCATTATGCAACGCACTCTTAGGCTGGTTAGTAACCCAGCTGCCGATGAACCAGTTGGATTTCTCGTCATCACGTCAACGCCGGTTGTCGCTGAAAACCAGCGCTAGGGCTCTGTCTCGCATAGGTTCGTAGCACTATGCTGAGCTATGGCTGATTTGCGTGGATGTGACTCATATTTTCCCCCAAATTGTTCTTATTAGGGTTCCGTAGCTCAAAAGGAAAACGGAAGCCTCATAAGATCACTTCGTTGTAATTAATATCAATTACTCAGGGTTGCAATCTCTTGAAGCAGTGTAAAAAATCAATCCTCTAAGTCGACGCAATCAAAAGATACAGGCGTTTATGTTCCGGAATCAAAATCTATAGGGTAGGTACTTGCCGTTGACTTAGAATCATGAAATTTGACAAGAAGCAATGTCATGTAGCACAAGTAAAGGATAAAATCCTAAAACCGTAAATTTGTAGTTACAAACCAAAAAAAAATTTTTTCCCCGTGAAATATTTTCATACCTACAAATTTGTACGGAATGACCTTTTTTTAATTTTATTTGTATTTTGTATTCGTAAATAAACGCATTTTCCTTCTTCTTTCTTTCTTCCTCTTTTCTTTACTTCTGAATAGGCAAAAAGCTTGCTGGCTCTGTAACAAAACGAAAATATCAACATTATGCCACAGTTGACTATTTTACTAGTAGACTTAGTTATCAGAATCTGAATAATTCTTCCATAACAAAGCTGGATTATTTCAAGTTTGAGGGTAGTCGATACCAGCGCCAGACACTAGTGTTTGTAGTACACTAAACTATGTGTTTTTGTGTAGCTTATATCCTTCTTATATAAACATTGTGCCATCTTGTAACAAAAAGTCCTAACTCTGCGCTTATATTCCACTTATTTTACACGACTTTAGTCTGGCCTGTGACCTCCGGGAATACTCTCTGATCACAATAAAATTCTAGAGTAAAAATATTATCTACTAGATAACTATAGAAATGCTGTAACGGTGTAGCGAAGCATATAATAACAAATTAGTTTACTTTGTGACGAGTGTGTGCCGCTTCGGCAAACAACGTTTGATGCAGCCCTTTAGTGTGTGTATAGTACAGAATTGTTATTCTGATGTCAAATTAACATGTTATTGAGATCGTCTGTTTGTTTTTGACGTGGCAATATTAGTATAGGTACGCACGGGCGATTTTTTCACTGCAGCGATTTTTTTCGCGCACTGGATTTTCAACGCAATGAGCGCCGACATCGATACTTGAAAACCCAACAGTGTTTTTTGACGCTCTGGAAGCCTACCATGATCTATTTAAAAACGATTCAAAAGCAAGATATTTCAGTTTAGGTTAAACTGCATCGCTCACAGTCGTACCATGACGTCCAATACGCTCAGTGGCATTTGGATCGTTGAAAGTGAATGAGCGTTAAGAGCTCGTGGTAGGTATCCAGATGGCACGGCCTAAATTGAATCGTTAAACTGACGTCATGGTACGAATTAGAAGAACAGTTCAGTTTAGGTCCTAAAGTGGATCGCGTTAAGAGCTCGTGGTAGGTATCCTGGGATGCACTCTGTTGAATTCTCAATGCTCGGCTCAACACAGAGTTGAAACTCGAGTGCGCGATAAAATCCCACTGCATTATTGTTACGTCCGTGCAAACGAGGGTTTACTAGGGCTGTAATTAAGTTTGATACGTGTCTTGTGTGTTTACTTTCGCTGTGCCTAGGGCGTGACTTGCTACCTAGAGGGTGCGGCTGTGTGGGGCGATGGGCTAGGCAACTAAAACAAAATGAAAATCGGCCTTGGCCTGGGACATTTAGCGGTAGCGAGGCGGATGCGCGCCGAATGGTTTGTGCAGGTTCGCTTCGCTAACGTTTCGCTGATCACCTCGCCACCGCATGTGTTTTTATGTCATTCGCAAACTAAATTCTTGCGAATATTACAAATGCGAAAGTACTCAGTATTAGGCTAGGTTACATAAGAAACTTTTTATCCCGGTAGTACGTTCCTATGGGATAATTTTCGACATCCATGCGGACGAAGCCACTGGTATAAGCTAGTATATAAGTATTTCAGACAGGCGTTAGGTAATACTTTTGACAGCAATTTATTATTCGATATTTCCAGCTGTACTTATGATACTACTCTGCCCATTTACTATAATCTCTTCCAGGGCTCTAGTTCACTATGACCACCTAATAATTCCTTACTTCGAAATCATGTAAATTCCTTAGTTAATCACGAAATCCGCTATTAACGTATTCTCTATGGCATAATCAACGAAACCGCGCAAAATGGACGCGAAGTTGGCGTGAACTTTCAAAATACATATGTACATGTTGTCTTGTTGTACTTTCAAAATATGTACCTACGTTTCTACAAAACACGATATTGACGTGGTTTGCACGTGGTAAGATTTCACGGGGAACAATAGCTACCATACAGAATTGGGGCCCATGCTAGCTATTCACAACCATATCATAGTTTGTCATGTCATTTTTGAATACCTACCTGATTTGTCTTGCGCCCGACAGCAAATAGTCGTCGGTCGTCTGTTTGATTTAAAATGACAAAATATTCGGGTTTCAGATTTGTGAGAGGACTCCTTCGATAACATTGATTTATGTTCGAAACGTTTCGAATGATTGTAAATAGCTATGCAGATCTTCTCATTCCAAGGAGATAGGGGAGTCTAGAGAGGACTAATTAGGCTGTAACATGATTTTTCGAAATTTTACTGTACTAACTTTTTAGACCTTTGTATCCTGCTTATGCGTATGAAGTTTCATTAAAGTCGGTTCATTCATTTCGGAAAACAAGGGCTTGAAAGTTTGTATGAAATTCCGTACAGCGCGAACGCTCTTAGGAGTTATTTCAAATGTGTTATTTTCTTTCAGTGACGGCGGTGGTCGGTCGGGTGTGTACTTAGCCATCGATGCAAACCTGGAGTTGGCTGAAGAAGAAGACTGCTTCGATGTGTTCGGATTTTTGAAAAAACTCAGGCAGTCTCGGAAAGGTCTTATAGAAAACGAGGTAAAGTTGATTTAAGTATATTTGAAGATTCCAAAATGCTGTGTTGAGATGTATGGCCATTGTGGCTTCTGTAGTTGGCGGTGGTTCGACTCGAGCACCGGTAGATATGTACTAGTCGAAGCTGCGAAGTAATCGCGTAACACATTTACAGTAGGTACAGCTTTCATTTTGACAGTTGAACAACATTCACTGCGTTATTTACGTTGCTGAGCAGACAAATTTTTCGAACATATGAAGCAATGGATCTTTCAAATTGCTTCAGATTATGATTGAAGGTGTATTACGCAATAAGTTTTTAAATAGACTCGAACTATTTGTGTTTCGTTTCGATGCGGCACGAAACCAGTATATGTGTATATCATCTAATACTCCTAGATTTCCCAAGTAAAGTCTAACAGTCATGATTTGATTAAATACAACATAACGCACATAATCCTTGAAGGTTTAAGCAGAGGTGTACCTGTAGATAGTACACCCACATTACACCAATTCAGATTGAGTGCCATGTAATTGGAGCCGAGCCTATAGCTATAATCAGCCTATAATGTTCCCACTGCTGAGACACAGGCCTCCTCTCGGTGAGAGGGAGTGGGCTGTAATCCACCACGCGGGCCGAGTGTGGGTTGGTAGATGTCACGTCCTCGAATTTTGGCTTCTAGGACATGCCGGTTTCCTCACGATGTTTTCCTTCACAGTTTTGAGAGCAATGGTGATGAAAATAATTTACACAAAGTAAAGCGCCTGTCTGGGTTCGAACCTACGACTTACAACTCGTAAGCCGCAGCTGTTACCACTGGGCCAGCACTGCTCTCAACCGGGCTCAAATCCAAACTCCGGACTGCTACTCAGAAAATCCTGATGATCATGATTTGACCGATATGTAAAATGCATTCTTTACATATTTTTCATACTTTTTGTCCATCATTTACAATTATTGCACTTTCGTAAATCATATTCCACCAATTCTGTCAGAACTCACTGTAATTCCGCAACAATGCCTCACAAATACTGCGATCCTGTGCTCCACAAGAAAGCAAGCTTGCTTTTAGTAACAAACGACTCATTCTCTCTAATTGGAGATTTCCTTCTGACGGTACACAATAACTGCAGAAATTGAGCACCCTGAAGTTACGTGTCTAAAGCAGTGCTCCCACTGTGTATTGACCGTTTTTTGGGTTTTGTAGTCAAAGGGTGCCAACGCAATGGAACCCTATTACTAAGCATCCGCTGTTCGTCCGTCCGGTGTACCTATTAATATTACGAACAGGATCCTACTTCCTCCAAAGTAACGTCATATTCATTGTTTTAAAATCCGTGTTCGCGTGATTATCTTAATGGAATTTTTCAACTAGCTAAACGACGATTGCATTAAACAATTAGAAAGTAGCTCCATAAAATAACTAGGCCTTTTTTATCGGGCTGGGTTAGGGGATGCGCTATGGTAGCCCACAAAATTCAAATGTTCTTGCGTTTTTTGCAATTTGCAAGTCAGTGTTACATTGCATGTTGATCAAAATATGATTCGCGATTAACAAACATGTATTTACAGAATTATAATCATCAGAACCATCAATACAACTCTCTAAGTTAGAATTGGCCTGAAATGTCATGATTTCATATGAATTTCGCAGGCTACCTTGACGCTTTCGCCATTTTAGGTCGTCAGCACAGTGAGACCAGAGCTTTACTCGTCATTTTGCAAATAGGTACTATTAGTACGGTAGTGATTTACTGAGAAAATGTAATAAGTACCTTGTGCAGAATTCGAAACGAGAACTAACCCTGTGTCTGAGCTTGTTTTAATTGGGTAGGTACTTATAGAGACGATGCAATGACTTACGTACGTTGAAAGAATATTTTAAAATCAAAATTTACCAGAGTTTCACGAAAAGCTGCTTAACTGAAATAATTTAAGACAGCTTATGGAAGAGGTTGCATTGCGAAATTAAAATACAAGTTTTTGTAAGCGATTTTAAACCTGAATGTCAAGTTTAAACCATGTTTTTATGAACATTTCGCATAGGAAAATTTTGAAGATTGCTTAGTATACACTTTTGTTTATACCTTATTCGGTAATTCCATGAAAGAAAAATTTCCAACAGTAAGGAAACAAAAACAACTACACTTCTGCCAAAAAATGCCATTTACGCAATAATAATCAACAATTTTCTCCTTCTAGGAACAGTACAAATTCGTCTACGACACTTTAGAAGAACACGTGGTCTGTGGAGTATCATGGTTCCCCGTCTCGGAACTCTCGCAGAGACTGAAGCAGAAATCCCAGAGGGATCCAGTGTCGAAGCTCAATGAGTACCAGAAGGAGTATCAGCAGATCTGCAAGCAGACCCCAAGGTTCACGATAGGAGACTGCGCAGGGGGTCACCGGGGAGATAATAGGGAGAAGAACCGGGATGTCCTGGTGGTGCCACGTAAGTTTGGACTGTGTTTTCTGTTTTTTTGTTTTACTTTTAGACAGTCCTTCTAAGTTTCTAGATAAGATCTGATTTATTCTTCACGTGACCAGAGGGCTGGCCTATTTTTAACCCAAAAAATCAACATTTCCATCCAACGTGGCAGCCTTTTGGGCACTTATCCCATTGACAGCGATGCGGATGAATTTTTTGATGCCCAATGAGCTCCACCTATTTCCTTTTATTGTTAACTTGTATATTGAAATAAGGCTTTTTGTTTGTATTTAAATTAACCTAAAGGCAATTCTGAATCAATATATTATGCAGTCACCATGTCTGACAGATTAAAAAGTCTTGTAAACAAGCCACCACTTCACACACCTATGAATGGATGTCAACAAAAGTGACCGATATTGGGATGCCGTGTAACCTGTCCGCTAAATAACTACATAAAGGACCCACCAATGTGCCTGCCAAATTGCCTATTTGCAATAATATACCCTTTAATTGTTCTATTTGTACAGTTATGCTATTTGAAGTCACCAGGTCAAATAACCCATTGCTTAAAGGCGCTTTAGCTGAAGGTTTACCTCTTTAATTTACCTGGTGGACCTAATGCGTAACTTGAATGATGAATTTTGTTTCAGCTGACAACTTTCGTCCATACTTGACGTCCTTCCAAGGGAACAGTTTCACAGACTACATCAACGCGGTCTTCGTGGACGTAAGTACTTCATTACCACGTATATCTAAATTTGCATGTAAAACAACAGTTCCATTTTGCAAGCTACTTGAAAACTGCTTGTTTCTGAACATGACTTGTAAAATGGAAAGATAACATAAAGGCCGGCAAACAATATAGATATGTAAAGTTCACTCATCTTCCATAGAAAAAGGAGGATCCTCCGACCAGACCGGTGTTGTGTCTGGTGGACTGCTGCCCGACGATTGATGTCGGGACGTTGTACATAATAATATGCTTATAGTTGCGCGGTAAACTCTGCTTGCGCGATGCAGGATTTTGCGCGACGTCACTGTGATGCGTAGTTCGCATGTGGCGGTGTTTATGCCGCTACAGATAAATGAAACTTCGAATGGTGGTGCACCACCACCATGAATTTGGGCTTTCCTGCCTATAGTAAACAGCAAAAAATATAAAAACTCCACACTATTCACGCTAATAGACAAAAGCATGTCTCTCTGCATGTTAGACATGTTTTCACGGCTTATCTAAAAACTACCACGACAACTTTGGAGGCTATTTTTCATAACGGAAAATTAAAAGCTCCTCACGCAAACAAGGCCACAGGCTTACTCAGTATGACATATAGTCTTGCTCTTTCCTACTGAAATGAACCACAATTTTATTTCACAAATGCAATTTCCTCAGAAGTGTCCCCTGAGTTACTTAGAAAGTTCATCTTTTAACTTAATGTGACTTTATTATGACACCGCGGCCACACTTAGTTGTTAATAGTACGTTCTTTGAAGTTGAACAGTGGTTTTAAACATAATTTCGCACTATAGGAAGTAGGAAAGATACTTTATCATTTAGAAAGGTAAGCAAACATACACACTCGCACACTATTCGCTTATTCAAACTATAGCTGTTGGTTTCTTCACCACGCTCTGCTACCATGAAGATTTATTACGAGTTCGGGTTACCTTTAATAAAATTATAATAAAAAGACAGTTAAAAATTGTAATGACTATATTATAACGCGGGAAAACGGAGAGGGAAGATTTTAACACATGCCATTTGACATTGACATTATTACATCATCATAGAATGTTGTCAATAAAAACAAGTAGGGCAGTGTTCCTTTCATTACATAACAGTCCTGGTTCAAAGAGACCAAGCTACGTCGCGAGGCTGCCTCATGTGGTAAATGGTTTGGTCAGTGTCGCGCAACGCGCGTTTGCTTTCAACATACTTTACGCGTTTGAGCCGAGCAGCTAGGTCAGTCTGGACCTGGCTATTGACAAACTCATTGATATCTTAAACAAAACGATACACGTTTCTTACTTATTCAGTGCTACCACTCTTCTTCTGCTCACGAAAGAAAAGAGTAAGGGTTCTTGGACCGTTGTCATGCCGGGTAGAAACTGGTTCTGAACAAGAGCCTTAGTAGTAAGAGTCAGTCGGGACATAAATAAATAGACCAGGTATCGACACTCAAACCGCCTTAGTATAACTAATGAAATTTTCAGGGCTACACTAAACCCCGCGAGTACATAGTGACGGAGTGGCCTCTGGTCAGAACCCAGGGCGAGTTCTGGTCCCTGGTCTACGACTACGAATGTGCGGCTGTCGTCGTACTCTGCGTGCCTCCCAAGAATTCTGTAAGTAATTAAAGCTTTTACTTTTTCTATTGTTCCAACAATGTTTTTATGTATATTCGTACTTGATTTCCTTGAAAAAATCCGCGTTCTTTTTTACCATTTCTTACGTAAGAAGTTGTCAGAAACATCCCAGTGCTGATTTGCTGGATTCGTTTTCTCTTCTACTGTTTGTTATTTCTCCGCCTCTACCGATCTTTTTTTCTCCAAACAAAATTTTATCTGTTTATATGATCTATGTACCTATTTGTTCTTGTGGTTTGTCATTATTTTCCCTCCCATCCCTTATGTGGCACCTGCTATGTTTTGTCTCTGCATCACCCTTTTTTCTTTTTTCTTTTTTAAGAATGGCAAATTATCAAATGACCCCTCCCGCTCTGGGTGGAGCGGAAGGGAGAGTCACTCTTACTAACTAAAACCCATCCGTGTTCCTTCCTTAGCCCTTTATGTTCCGGGGTAGCGGTAACCCTTTCGGACAATCCCGCTGCCCCGGCAGGCTTCGTCCCTGACGGGCCCCTCCTTTGATGCTCTCTTTGAGGCGCGCGTGGAACACATACGCGCCGTCCGGCACGGGCCTGGTCCTGATCGGACGGCGAGCTACCCATTACTCGCCGTCGCAGGCCCGCGCCTACGGTGGCCGGGAGTCGTCACGCGGCTCCCAATGCCCGGAGCGTCTCCCGCGGCAGCTGGGATGTGAGGCTCTCGAGGCTCTCTCCCTCGCCCATTCCGCCACTCTGCATCACCCTAAGGTTGACTGGTAGAAAATGCCACAGATATTAGGTCCGTTCTTGTACGGTATTTTAATAAATAAATAATGTCTTACTAGAATCTAAGCTAGGCCAATTTTGTGCTCATCATAATTCAATCGAAACGGAAGGTCTTCTTGGTGAAGATTGATATATTGCCTGAGCCTAATTTATTTGTTACAGCAACAATTCCCACCGTTCTGGCCAGAGGGTCGCCATTCCAAGAAGTACGGCCCAGTGTTCACGATAGACCACGTCTCCCACAACCACTACACCAACATCAAGACTTGGATATTCAGGATCAATAAGAAGGTAACTTATTAGGCACTCACATGGTCGAAGTCTAAAAGTTACCGCGAGACAACGCATGCCAGAATGTCTGAACGCCCGAAAGTTACCGCGAACAAACGGTGACGTCAATCGCATTCCGACCGGTTAGTCTTTTATTTTTTTCATTTGTGGAATGACTTGCGATGGAAGTCGTTAAGTTGTTAAAATACATACATGTATTGTTTACAGTGATTTCTACATTCAGGCACATAATAGATAACAGTGCTAAACTTAGGCCTGAGAGAACTCTAAACGAGATTAAAATATCGTGCTATTTCATACTATTGTTTAAAGTTTACAGAGATAGAATGATGTTTAAATAGATACCGCTAAACGATGACCCCTTTATTTATAAACTTTTCTTAAAGTAAAGTAGTGATTAGCGACTGTTTAACCATACCTACATTATAACTCCTCTATACAGCAAAAGCCAAGCAAATGTCATGTCATGTTATTTCATGTCATATTTGTCCAACAGATAATTTCACTGACTGAGCTGATGGCCGGCGTCAAAGCTCCCACGAAGACTGTGCAGCTGTTCCAGCTGACCTGCTGGCCGATGGGCCACAAGGTGCCATCGTCGACCAACTCGCTGGTCGAGCTTATGAACATGGTCGAGCGGTGGCGGCAGCGCACTGACTATGGACCAGTCTGCGTCGTGTCGCCGTGAGTAATCATCGTAGACGAAAAGCTGTATAATTAGGTATGAGGTTTTCCTAGGAACTGTTCTTTATGGTGGTTCCCATTGTTATTGTGCAGTGACGGGCGAAGTCGTGCCGGCGTATACTGTGCTGCCAACGCGTGCATCGAGCAAGTGATCCAACACGGCGAGGTGGACGTGTTCCAGGCGGTGAAGACAGTGCGCCGGCACCGACCTCAGCTCGTAGAGAACATGGTATGTATCCAGTCATCTTCAGCGTTACAGTAATGTAATGTGTCTCGACGGCTCTAACACATTCTGTCCTTCACAGACCGAGTACAAATACTGCTACGATCTCGTGCTCCATTACGTGCTGCATTATTTAAATAAAGACATGAATGAAAAGAAGTGAGAGTGCGAACTCAAGGACGAACTCTGGTTCATCGAGTTCGGTCGCGGCGCGGCGCTGCCCACGACGCCCGAGGACACACCCCCTCTGGCCCCGCGCGCGGCCCCGCGCCGCCCGCGCCGCGGCCTGTCGCTGGACCGCCTGCTGCCCGCGCCGCGCCCGCCGCTGGCGCACGCCGCCACGGACGAGCCGCGCCGGCCGCGCCGCGAGCGCCCGCCGCTGCGCCGCTCCTTCCGCCTCGACGAGCACGACGCCGCCGCCGCCGAGCGCCGCCGCGCCTTCGTGCGCGGCCCGCACGCGCCCTCCTTCGACGAGGGCGACGACTGCGAGTGCCGCGCCGAGCTCGACGAGCTGCCGATGGACGCGCCCGACGACGCAGACTTCGAACCGGAGTTCGCCGCCTCCCCGCCGCGCGCCGCGCCGCCGCCCCGCGCCGGCTCCTCCGACCGCGTGCTGCACGACGCGTCGCCCCGCGCGCCCGCTCGCGCGCACTCTCAGGGCGTCTTCGAGCGACGCCTCCCAAAGATATACAAGTTCGGCCTCATGGATAAATCTAAAAGGGCGAGCTCGAGCGCCCTCTACGAGCGAGCCGAGCGGTCGCCCACCGAAGCGTTCTACAACGCGACCGGCTCCACTCGGCTCAGCTCGCAGGAACTGTTCGAGAAGTTCTGTTCTGAAGAATTCACGTCTCTGTACGGACGAGACGACGACCGGCGCCGCCGGCCGCCGCACTCCAAGTCGACGGGCAGCAGCGGCTCCGACGTGCGGCACGAGCGCACGTGCTGCCGCCGCGCGCCCTGCGGCTCGCAGCCGGCGCTGGCGCGGCGCCACGTGTGCGCGGCGCCGCGCTCCGAGCGCTCCACCGACTCCGACGACACGTCCCCGCGCCGCGCCGCGCCGCGCGCGCTGCCGCTGGACCCGGACGCGGAGCCCAACCAGCTGGACGACTGCTCGCGCTCCGCGCCGCTGCTCAGCCCGGACAGGTTCGAAGCCCGTTTCACTTTTGATATTTCCGAACGTAGCGAGGTCACATCGAATCGCGACGAGACTCCCTCTGATGCGACCGAAACGCGGAACCTGACGCTATATGAGGAACCGCATTCGGACCGCACGAGTCTCTGCGAATTGTATGATGCAGCATTCTCCTCGCATCGGCCTTCGTTTCGCCGAGATGGATCGCGACGCCGCGCCGGCCCTGTCGACCTGAGCGCGCTCGATTTTCGCGCCATTGACGATGAAAGCCCGCGACACAGTCGCCGTACTTCGCAGCGGAGCGTGGACGATACGTTGCGACAGAACTCGGAGACACGAAGCTGGGCTTCTGATTCTGTGTTTGCGACACCGGAGCGACACGCAGCGGGCGACGTGTCACCGTCGTCGAGTGGCACGCACCAGTCGCTCACTGTGCCCGGGGACTCGCCGCGCGCCGACTCCGCCGCGGCTGACTCCACCGTGGCCGACACGACGATCGCCGACACTACCGTCGTCGAAGAGGAACCGGCGAGCGTCATCGAGCGCGCCGAGTACGCGCTGGCGCTGCGCCTCGGCCGCATCGAGCTGGACGACGAGGCGTCTGAGCGAGCGTCATCCACGCCGGCCGGCAGCGCGCGCCTGTCCAGCCGGCCCTCCATGCACAAGCTGGAGCCGCTGGAGCCGGAGCGCAGGCCCGGCGGCGCGCGCGGGCCGGACGGCGAGTGCCCGGCGCGACGCCGGCGCGGCGCCAGCGAGCCGCGACGCGCGGCGCGCTGCTTCCCGCTCTGACGCGGCGCGGGCGGCCGGTCGCGCCGCACCGCCGCCGCGAGCCCCCCGAGTGCCTTCCCGCGCCGTGCGCCCGGCGGCCGCGCCGCGCCGCGCGCCGTGTGCCGGCTCCCGGCGCCTCGTCCGGCCGCCGCTGTCCCTCTGTACATTCGCCCCCCTCTTGTTCCCGCCGGTCGCCGGACCGTAACTGCCAAATTTCTAAATAAATGTATGTACTTATTAATTATTTAGTCTAGGTACCTACTCGTAAGTAGAATAGCGCCGTCTTTTTCGGTATCGTTAAGTAGGCAGTGCCTAAGTCGACTACGTGCGTAGAGCGTAGATTCTAAATCTCGTAGATAGAAATTGTTCCCGGGGCAGCCGCGGGCGCCCCGGTCGCAGTCCACGACTGACACAGGGTCATCGTTTAGCTAATTACACTTGAATTAATGCGCCGCCCGCACTGACGTGTTCTGCGCGCGAACTAGTCTCGCGGGATGTGGAGCTCATTTAATTTTGCTATAAAATCATTGAATGACTGATCTTCCTGATCAATCATTCAATGATTTATGTGCGACGTGGCTGGGTGTGTACGCTTCACATTCATATTTCAGTAGAGATAGAACTAAGTACGTAAGCTAGAAAAGCAGGATAAGAAACTAAATGTAAGGCAAGATCATAATAAATCAGTGACGTCAGTGCGGGCAGCATGGGCCGTCGCTAATGTAACAAGCGATGTGAACTAGTTAGTACATAGTATATAAATAAATTACTTTTAGGTGATTTATGTGCTTTTTATATTGAGCTGAGGCGTTTCTTCACGTGTGTGGAGTTTCTGGGCACACGTCAACTACCGCAGTTAGACTGAACCTGGTACTGTTCTGTATAAAAGTGTCTCAATATTAAATATTTTCGATACCTTACGTTAAAATGTTTTGGTGTCGTATATTTGTCGATGTTATTCAATGTTTGTCTAGTTTATTCCAATGTGTTAATATTTTGTGTCATTATTATATTACACATGACGGTTTATAAAATTATATATTATTATAACGGATTACGTATAAGCTTGTAATTTGGTGAATATTTCGCAAAGATATGTCAATATTTAATATTTGCAATATCGTGCTGTTAGTTTTTTATATAAAATATTTCAAATGTGCCAATTCTTCCTTAATATTATATTTGTGTTGAAATTGATATAGGTATAGTTTTGGCTCGTTGAAGTTATATTTACTACTTTGTAAAATAGTTTCACTAAGTGAAACCAACATTTTTTGTTGAATTTTGACAAATATTTGACTGTTTATAATTTGTTGTTCATAATTTTATCCTTATAGTTTTACGTAAACAAATAATTCTTAAAATGAATGTTATACTTATTCTGATACATATTTGGCAAAGATGCTATTCTCCAATGAATAAAACTAATTAATATTATTAATTATATTTTTGGGCTTTAAGTCCTTGGTCGACGTTAAGGTAATTATTAAGATACTTCCAAATATTTATTTTAGTGGACGTATTAGTAGCTCATTTATTATTGTTGTCCTTCCATTATTTATGTATTAAATATTTAAAATGTATTATGTATATAATTATTATTAATTATTCAAATATTTTTGAATGGCGATGTCAAAGTATCGATGCTTAATTTTTTTTAACATATATGATTTTCTTGTGTGCTTTGCGTCGCAATGTTGCTATCAATTCGCTTGATAGATCGATGCTCTTATTTATAACAAGCATTGCTATTAATTACAATACACATTTTCTAAGCCATTTGATGTGAAAATTATACTTAAAATTACGTTTATAGTTCGTCTACAAATTATGCAAAACGTAATAATTTATCGAATGTAACGCACAACCAAAAGCCAATCCTAACATTTACTAATATTATAAAATATAAAGTAAATACCCCTTTGACTGCAAACATTTTTATAGTGACATTTTTTGAACAAGTATATGCTTTTTGAGAAACTAGCGGCTAATCTAGAGAAAACAAAGCCAACGTCAATAGTTTACAGTAATTCAGATGTTTTGTAACAATTGAATATTTACCAGCGTAAAATCGCTTTTGTAATGTCTTTAAAATGGACACGCTTTGCAAAAAATACGAATTCGGAATATATACAATTTTGATAGATGATAACAAACTGTGTTGGCGACTGTACAACGTTTTTAAAAGACATTATTGAGAGTTTTATAAGTTTACTTTGTAATTTTACAATAAGGAAGGTAGAAATTACAGTTTTTTAGGTTCGCGTTAAAAGTATAAACTGCACACAAAAGAAAATTGATTTATAGAATAAAAAAAAATACCTTTCTTTCCTCTGACCTCTGACATTATCAGCTACCAGGTCAGGCTGTCTTGTTGTATAAAAAAATATTCAACTGAAACCAATACCTCATCCTTTATTGAAGTCGGTTAAATAAAATAACTACGAACCTATCTACTCCAAACAAAATACAATTATAAAGTTTATGTTTGGGCTAAAACGCTCCACGGGCCTCAAAAGAAATCCGGAAACGCCGAAATTAAATTATTTTTTCTGTAAATAAGATTGGTACTGGAATCACATTTACGTCTTTTTTTTCGTTATCAATGGCTACACAATAAAGATTGTGTCCCCCTGCTGGGCAAAAGCTTCCCCTGTTTCCTTCCATACCTCCCTGTGTTGAGAGCTCTCTGCTCATATTGGCCCCGCAAACCTCGTTAGATCGTCACACCACCTTCGTCGTGATCTACCTTTTTTACGTCATATTTCATATAAATAAAATAAGAGGACGTGAGGTCGGCATTTCCTATCTGACTTCTTTGAGAAGAAAGGCCAAATAAACTCAGGAGGTCTTTTTTAAACTCCAGACATAATCTTGGTCAGATCATGTGAAGACCATGTAGATTGATGTCAGAAATGGCCACTTTTGTTTTTTCTCACATTCAAATCAACTTTCCTAATAAAATGCAGTATCAAAATTGTCAGAACTATCAATACATATTGTTAGATCTACCTCCCTCTGCATATTTCTGTTTTAGGTACATTTTTTTGGATTCAATTGTTTGTTTATTCCCTAGGTACGTAGACATGGTGTTGTAAATGCTTTATTGTAAGTTAAAATTTCATGTGGACCATATTCGATGTTTTTTTAGTAATAGATTATCTATTAACATGTACCAATTTTCTTTATAATTAAGTGAAAAATCTTTGAATATAATGACGTCTCGCCACACCGACCATCTTTATGTAAATAAATTAGAAAAAATAACTAATTAATGTAGTCGAAAGTACCTACTTATACCAAATTATGAATATTGTATACCATATACATAATTAATGAATTTGATTATTTATTATATATTAGGAAGAAGATGAAAATTGTAACTATTACATAATTTATATAGAAACATTGTGATTTCAAATTTTCAACTTCCAATTTATTGTAAAATAACTTATTGAAATATTGTTGTCATAAATGTTATTTGAAAAGGTAATTTTAAAATTTATACATGGAACTTAATGGGAAATATATTTATTTGTTGTATAAAATCATTTGTTTTATTTTATTTTCTATGCTCATAAATAAACCCACTAGGTCATCATCTGCCTAGCCTTTTCCCAACTATGTTGGGGTCGGCTTCCAGTCTAACCGGATGCAGCTGAATACCAGTATTTTACATGGAGCGACTGTCTATCTGACCTCCACAATAAGTAATACGATACCCTTGGTAAGACTGTTATCAGACTTTCGGGCTTCTCACGACCCATAAATACTGTCAAAGATTTTTACGAATGACAGCCGGAACCAACAGCTTAACATGCTTTCTGAGGCAAGGAGGGGTCTCGATATGTAAAGGGTGGTCACCCATCCCCAAACCGACCGCGGCCAGCTTCGATAGTCTCGTGCGGCTGTTTTATTAGTTGCTTGTTTTTCGAAATGTATGAATCGATTTTAATGAAACTTCATACGCTTAAGCAGGATACAAAGGTCTAAAAAGTTAGTTAAGAACATTTTCGAAAAATAGTGATAAAGCCAAATTAGACAGACTTTCAATTTTCCATAAAAATAGAGATTTCCAGTTATCTTTTTTTAACTAAGACATTTCGAAAATGTTCTATAATATCTACTTACCTTATTTGAGGTGTGAACAGTCAGCGATAACACGGGAATAGTAGACGGGGAATAGTTTGTACAGATGGCCAGCACATCAAGCTACTACAAATTTAATAGATTTTCTACTTTATCGCTAAGGTAACCTATAAGGTTCTAACATAGACTTATAAAAAAAGATGGACTCCGCGCCACGTACCTATATCGAAAGTGAAGCACCGTCTATGTGTGCGTGAGTGTCGATTGACGCTGCCGTGTCACGTAATGGCGGCCGGTCAGCATATTATGATGTAAATGTGAGCGTGAGGCGTGTTTGTACAACCGGTCCTTACTGCGCTTCACTTTCGATATGCGTGGCGCGGAGTCCATCAAAGTTGATTGGGAAAATTATACAATTTCGGATAGCTTGATGTGCTGGCGTCTGTACGTTTCTTGAGCGAGAAAATCGTTGAGAAGCTAGTCGCTTCCTCGTCACAGCGTCGAGACAGCACCCTTATTACGTAACACACTATCAGTCTCAATCTGAATCATTTTAAAGGATATTGCTAATCCATTTCTTCCATGTATTCGTAAAATCTGTCTGCTCAACAACGTAAATAGCGCAATGAATTTTTTTAAACTGTCAAAATGACATTCCTAGTGATAATTTTTACGCAATTACCCTCCCAGAGTTTATTAGGAATTTATGCCAATAGAGAACTAAACAGATTCCAAATACCAACCTAAAGCGAGGAACATAATATATTGTGCAGGTATTTGGGTAGAATTCTCTTAATTACCAGTAATTACACAACGTGGGGTACTCGCGACACTCCGTACTCCAATTAGTGAGGTAATTTCTTGAGGTTTACGCGACGACACCGTGTTTTCAAGAATGTATGGATAGACACATAAAATTTAGGTGGAAGGATGCGGACATTTTATCGTAGATGTAAATGGGTAAGGAGATGTGGTATGAAGATGTATTTCCACTGTAACATATATATGGTTTATTGGTGGGTAGATGTAAAATAAAATTTAAACGAATGTTACAAAGATTAGTTTATCACAATTATGGAAATTATGAAGCCGGTTGAGCCGGGCGATATCGAGCTCGCGAAAGGTTAGGACTGCCTAAAGAACACCACTATCCTGTTAGGTCCTCAAGGTGCAGGAAGCTGGATCCAGAGGTAGATGATTCCGGGCCTGGGTTACGTTTCAGCTGGATTGTTCAGCCACTTCCCTGCGGCGCCGGCGGCGGCACAAACACTCATAGCACAACACTGTTATTCAAACTATATTATTAAGTTAACAAAGGTTTAAGCGACGAATTTAGAGATTAAAACAAATAGATTATTTACGACATTCACCCGTCTGGGGATTTTTTACACTACACAACTTTTAGAGCTTCACAGAATAGTAATGACCAGAGAAATAATCTAGACTGAGAGAATACTTGATGATCGTTTATGATCGTTAGTCTGTGTTTAGTAAACGTTTCTATGTCGCCTCTGCTGATCTGACAGTGCTCTGTTTGGCGTGACGGTATCTCGACAAAATAAAAACTTGATTTTGTGTAAGTTAATTAATAAAATTATTTGATTTATCAACATTCATAATTATCGTCATTTTAGCCCGGAATCTGCTGGGTATAGCCCCCCCATATATACGCCACACTTCCCGGTGTCTGTGCATCTCTCATCCAAGTGTTTCCCGCGACTTTGACCATATCGTCAACCCAACATTCACACTCAACTAATCGATAACAAATTGTTAGAAAAATTTAAAGCTATCAGAAGCAGACAAATTGTAAACCTAAATATCCAATACAAACATTTGCTGTTTCATTTTATTAATTCAAAATATTGTAGCAAACGTGTCATACAGGGTCAAATTAAATTTGCTAGCAAAACTCTGCAGACGTGATGGGTATCGATGTCTGCCTACTGCCTCGTTGGTGTAGTGGTCGCAAGCGCTACCGCTGAGCATGAGGTCGTGGGTTCGATTCCTAGGTCAGGCAAAGTGTTATTGGATTTTTCCATCAGGAATTTCTCAGTAGCAGCCATAAGTCTGGATTTATGCCCGGTTGATGGCAATAGGCTGGCTTCCTATTACATGGGACTTAAACATAACTGGCAAAACGTGGGAGTAGGTACACCTCTACAAGCTTGATTTTATGGTATTAATTTTGGTGTAAATAAACTATACATATAGGTAGTACCATCGCGGAGACTGGCGGTGAACCACTTTTCGACCTTATTACTAAGGGCAGAAGGGTGAAAAGTGGTCGACTGCCAATGTCCGCGGTTGTACATACCTACATCCAGAGTAACGTATACGGTAGCTCTAATCCGATATGGATGACACTAACGTTTTTGTCACTATGCCGGATTACCGGCTGTGGTCCGTTTGCGTTATCCGTCGGAACATGACCGTCATAAATCAACCCACGGACGTAGAACTGGCCATATTTCAATTTGATTCTACATGCTATAAACCATATTTTGGACTTACAATTTCTCCAATATCATTACCTATCTGTTACTTTTAGCCTGCATCATCCCACTGCTGGGCAAAGGCCTCTCCCCATAACTTCCAGCTTTTTCGATCCAGGGCTAAAGTGGACCACTGGTCGATTGTTATTATGGTGTACCTATAAAGAGTATTCTATTATATTCAAAACTCAAACTCAAAGCATTTATTTCAATTAAACCATTTACAGGCACTTTTGAATTGTCAAGAAGTCGGTCAGTCAGAAAATATGAAGCTAGTTGCCCATTCCAAAGCGTATTTACCTATGGAGAAAAACGGGCAAGAAACTCCATGGACACTCTTTTAAATTATATTTTTACAAAAATATTAGTTAAATACATAATTAATGTTGAATTTAAAATTATATCTGAGAACGATGTAAAAAAAAACGTACGCGTTAAAAGCGTCCAAAGTACAGCAAATAGTAACAAAACAACAACCCAAAAATAAAATAATTAAAAATAAGTCGAGGCAGCTAAGTGATGACTAGCCCCAACTGACGGCGCCCACATCAGCACCATATATTGTTTTCCGTGACGCCTTCTGGCTGTGTCAGAGCTCCATGTAGTGGTTATTTTGGCTCACAGCTCATTGGGTATACGGCAGACGTGGCCAGTATCGTAAAGTATTTATTAAAATATTTATTTACAAAAAAAAACTTTTTTTGGGCTTAACGACCGGTAGTGTAGAAGAAGTAGATATGAGTTAAAAACTGTTTTTTTTTTCTGTTTCAGCATGTTTAGATATCGCTACCCACGTCTGCGGAGTTTAGCTAGCTAATTTAATTTGACCTTGTAAACCTAGATTCGTAGGGACAAGAAACTGCACAATTCGTCTTAGAATGCATAAAATGTTGTCTACAAAAAAGAGCTAAAAAACGTTGATAAAAAATAAAACCCTTCACTAAATACATTACGACAGTAATTCGCTTGACTCAATTAGGCTGCTGAACCGTATATTTTATACGAGCCGGTAAAAAGCCCCGGCTCCCTCGGGCATCCATTTAGTATGTTTTGCAGAGTAATGCAGTTTGTGAACAGCAGTTTGCATTAGTGCACTGTGTTATATGACAGTATGTGATACGTTTGTTATGAGGAGCAAGAATAAGTGGCTGTTCTTAATAAAAAGGAAGCTGCATTTATTATTTATTTAAACTTTTCGCACAAAAAGGTACAAAGGCGGACTATGTCTACCTATGCCTTATGCCTTATTATACAGCAGGTATCGGAAAGGTGATCATATTTAAGGATGTGGACCATCAAATTGAACGACTTTCTCCATGGGACCAACATCGTACATACGTACGTACGTCATTCATTACCAGTCACCCTTAATTATGACCACGCCTTTCTAATACATAGTGTACAGTTAGGTGAGCAAGAGCAAGAAAGAAGGTTAAAATCGAAGTCATAACTTGAATTCTACATAATATGATGGGATGTCACATATCGTAACTGAACTAAGACCACCTGCATAAATGATTTTAAATGCTTTATAATCTCACGAAGTGTCACACCTGTCAGTATTACCGTTCTTAAGATATACCATATTCAGAAATGTCGCATCTACAGAAACATATTTTAACAATTTAATAATAGCAGTTAATACATTAAAAAACTAGATATTTTCCTTTACATAAATATGTTTTTAGTTTCCTGATAGCACGCGCTCATCAAAAGTTATGGAGTGCAGTTTGAAACCCAAAACCGAAAAAGGGTTGCCCTGAACAATTTACTGGTTGCTAGTTGAGTCAGTTTGTGATGGGATACAATATGACGTCCCCCAACACGGGCAGGGCGCATTGGATTATAGCCCAATGCCGCTCGAAGAGACGGGGCCTGTATCCCAGCAATGAGAACGTTGTACTTAAGGGGGAAGCGCTAAGGTAGCCCGCGAAATTCAAATCTTATCTTTTTTTCAATTTGCTGGTCAGTATTAAGTTGTGCGTTAACGCACGATTTTGACGATTTGATAAAACATCGTGGTTTCTGTATTGGTACATGTAAGTTTAATTATTTAATTATAAACCTTCCGAAATAAATTCTCTACACGATGATGCAAACGCAAACCGCATCAAAATCTGTTGAATAGGTAGTTTAGAACAACGACGCAGTCACGCAGACAGCCATGTAAACCGACTTTGATTTATAAATTTACATAAATATGTGATATAGTTTGTAACCTCTGCGAGTCCTAGAAAAGCCCTTCTTTTCGTCTTGTAGTTAGCTACCTGAATACTAATTATTTTGAGGTACCTGTGAACTGAACTTCAAATAAAATAACGAAAATGACACACACACAATACCTACAGCTTTTTACCATAAAGACAACTTGCAGTCCACGTAGGATATAAACTATTTATTTGAATTAGACACCCGACGTTACACCAAACGTTTTTGAAATAGGATTGTCGGCTCAGCAATGCATACTAGACGAACTAAAACATGGCCACTTTAACTTGACCTCGTTACTACACCTAATCCCCTTGTAACATCCTAAATTTGAGTATCTCTGGGAGGGGAGGAGGTTCAAGTTACGTTGGTGGTATGGCACAGAAGTGCTTTTGTTAGTTTGTGCATAACACAAGACTAACTATGCGTTTGTAACAAAGAGGAATAACGTTCCTTTTGAAACTGAGGTTTTTCTGGCGGGTTTGGGTTATATCGTCGCTCGCATGACTAACAGTCCTATCTCCTTTTTTAGCTGATTTAAGTTAGGACAACTACATTTTTCTATTCGTGATTTTGTTGCCATTCAAAATGGTTATATTTTGAGATTCAAATAACATAGAGATACGACAGTTACTGATGGTTGGGCCTTGTGTTGCATTATATCTGCAACAGTATGGCCCATGATCCACACTCATCATTACGGACTGCACTATCAGGCAACAATGGCTGACGAAATCCCTCTTGTTGCAGGGGCTTATATTGTTTTAAAAGAAGTATATTATGTAATTGTTAATTATATTACACTAAGTATTATTATTTTTTTTTATTCATAATATATACCTACCTACAAAACAACGTCGTGACAACCAACACAGAATAAAAAAGCATAGAATATAATATCGCCGCGTCACTCACGCCAAACTTCATTTCGCGGTAGAAAAAGATGCCACAACAATAGAGAGTGACTGAAACAACAATAGCTGGGCAATATTGCAGTATTTTGATCGTTCATCGATTGTTCGGCAACCTATCGAAAATTGGCCATACCTACCCAGTCATACCAAATATTACTAAGTCTGGCTCGTATTGCTAGCAATGTTGCCGGCCACTGTTTTGCAGCCAATTATTGCCGTATAATATTACCCGTTTATAGAAAACCCTAACCTTAACCTTAACGCACCTTGCACCTCGCACCTTAACGAACCTTTACGCTAACCTTTACAAAATATTGCCTAATATTTTCCGTAAATAAAAGATAACAAAAATATACAAATTAGGCTTATAATAAAAACACACAATTACACAACAGTACAGTTCTAATCAATCAGTTAAACATTTATCTAGTATCCGTGTTCTTGGTATCCTCCCCTGTGGCCCCCATGGCTGTGACCCCCAGAGCTGTGACCCCCAGACGGATAAGCGTTGTTAGTGGGATCTGAGCCTCCAAATCCAGTGGAGCCGAAGCCAGAGTTGCCATGAGGTCCACCAAAGCCTTGAGGTCCACCCTGTCCAAAGCCTTGATTTCCAGATCCGAATCCGCCCTGATTACCAGGTCCTACAATGCCTCCTTGAGGGATGTTAGATCCGGGTTGGGGAAACCCTTGGGAGCCTTGACCAAAGCCTCCTTGACCGCTGGGGTAGGTACTCTGTCCGCCTTGACCGTAACCTCCTTGGTTACCGCCATAGCCACCCTGGTTGCCGCCATAGCCACCCTGGTTACCGCCATAGCCACCCTGGTTGCCGCCGCCGTAGTGAGGGAATCCTGCAAACAAGACATTGGAGGTTACAGAACGAAAGAATGAAGAAAAACAAGTTTATGTGGCACATATCAACCTACTGAAAGGCACACAATATACATACAACAAATAAAAAGAGAAAAATTAAATGGAAAAAAAACTTTTTAAAAACAAGCTTTTACTTGAATGCGCTAAAAAGAATAAAATATTTTTTTAGTTTAAAAACTTTTACTATCAACTTATAACGTCATTACACAATTTATATGATATAAAAGCTTGTCACGAAATTTATGTACTCGTATTTACTTAGTTTGAAAATTTTAAAAATTAAAATCAATCAGGTCAAGTTTATACAGGTAAATCTCGCGACAAGCTTTTATATCATTGAGGACTGCCTTGGGGTATTCCCCTCAATACCCCCCTCCCCCTAGGTATTACTGCACTTTACAAAAGTCCATTATGAGAGCAATAACATTATGAAACAACCGCATCACGCAATGAGCACAAACGTTATTATCAGAAACATACATAAAACATTTTAATTAATTTAAGTTAAAGAAGAGCAGAGTTTATCACATACCTCCCTATGTACATAGTTATGTTTATAAACAGATAGGAAAAGTTTCACTTGGAACATTGTTTGTTGTTTTTTGACGGAAAGGGCCAACTAGCGGGTGGGATTTCTAGAAGGTTATAATCACGGACTGTGTGATGGGCTGGCTGAAGGCTAATTCCCGTAATTAAAATCGTTTAAAATACAAGTATAGTAGCAATCTCATCTCAGCGACAATCAGTCAAAAATTTTGGAAAGTTAGTGGTATTGTTGACAGATTGACAACATCATCACATTGGTATTTTTGAGATTGTGATCAGACTGTGATTGTTTTTAAAATTACGAGAATTGCCCCTCTGATTAAAGGCGATTACTTTGTCAATCTAGATTGATGAGATCGACAGACTCGACAGACGTGATGGGTTACGATCTAAACATAATAGAAAAAAATTATGATGTTTTGGGGGTTAACGACCGCAGGTAGATACTCGTATTGTAGTCTACTTGAAGTATGAATTAATTATATGATATTAAAATTGATTATATCTGAGGGGCAGTTCTCGTAATTTTAAGAACTTTCACAGTCTGAGGGGCAATTCTCGTAATTTTAAGAACGTTCACAGTCTGATCTCAGTCTCAATCTGACAAAAATATCTCTAATTTCCCTGCATTTTGACAAGTTTAGTCTTTAATTAATTTTTTAAGTAATTAATTAATAATTAAGTAATTTTGAAAGTTTTACATTACGAGAATTGGACTTCTGTTCTTTTTGTTTTATAGTGTTTAGATATAGAAATCGAAAGCTTCCACACATCCTGTTGAGTTTCGCTAGCTAATTTAATTTGACCCTTTAAAAATGTAAGTTAAACCAACACAAGACAATTACAACAACAAAAGATGTCTTTCAAACTAACATACAAAGAGTACCTAATAATATTGCTATTTAGCCATTTTACATAAAGTTGTGCAATACACTTAATATTAAATAAACAAATTAAGACCTTTCATTTTAGAACACAGCACACAAAAACACGACTGCACAAGTTCTTTTATCAAGGATGACTAAACTGCTATCTACTTCATATGTCAAATGTATATAGTATATACTACCTAGGACCGGTCGTTGACCCAGTTCTCTAATCTTAACAAACTTCTTGTGGAAAAATATAGAACCACGCCAGTATTTCTGAATAGGACTAGGCAGTAGGGTGGTTCGAAATATACGCATTTTAATGAAATTTCATACGCATAAGCAGGATACAAAGGTCTAAAAAGTTAGCGGAGAACATTTTCGAAAAATTGTGTTACAGCCAAATTAGACCGATTTTAAAGTTTCCATAGAAAAACAGATTTCCAGTTATCTTTTTTTAAATAAGACATTTCGAAAATGTTCTCTGCTAACTTTTTAGACCTTTGAATCCTGCTTATGCGTATGAAGTTTCATTAAAATCGGTTCATTCATTTCGAAAAACAACGGCTTGAAAGTTTGTATGAAATGCCGTACGGCGTAAACGCTCTTAAGTGATTCTTATATTTATTTGTGTAAAATGTCCAAAGATATTATTATATTATTATTATTCCGGTTACCGGCCCCTGATGTGCGAGCAGAGCTTCGCTCGTTTTACTTGTAAGGACAGAAAAAATATTCAGCCAACGCAGTAATAATAATCAAACAAGTAGTCGCATATAAGTCTATTGGTATTACATAAGCGGCCCGATTTCCTAACACTTTGTCAAAACTGAGAACCTCAACTAAAAATACTTAAACCAATTTGACAACTTAAGCCATGAGAGTAATAAAACAGCTACTTATTCAGTACACAATAATGTAGGTAACTTACCGTAACTAGCAACAGCTAACGCCAGAACCAAGCACACGATCTGAAAGGAATAAAATTAATAAAAAAATAAAATAAAATTCATTTAATTCAGACTATTTAAATGTCCATATATTGTTAGTATATATCATTAGATCAATATATCATTAGATATCTTGGAAAAAAAATTGAAACTATGAAAGGTGTATCACAGTCTTCGAAAAAATCGTGATTTGACAAGCATTATGAAAGTTATACTGGGAACACTATACTGTTTAAGGGAATGTCGCCCTTTTAAACTCAAACTCAAAGCATTCTTTTAAGGGATAGGTCAGTTAGAAAGATGATACTTATAGGTTTGAAAACGTCACTATAAAACAAAAGTTTTTATTTAAAATACTAACCTTGAAAGCCATATTGTAAAATAAACTAAGATTAACGAAGAAGACGATAATTTCGAAATATATGTCCAACAGTTTTGAAGTATTACCTTATATACAGTACGTTATCTAAAGCATTTGTGCGTTTGACCCTCAGTGGGGTGACTGAGTTGTTCTCGGAATAGATAATAATATATAATATAATGTGATATATACCTACATCAAATGTCTTATCGTGTTATGTGCAATAGATCACACTTATATTTGTTTACAAACATTTTTGGACCCAAAACGTGATCTTTAATTCGTAGAACTTGTCCAAAACATCATGAGGAAATTGAAATGTCCTAGAACAAAAAATTCGAAGAATTGTGACATGTACCAACCCGGACTGGGCCTGCGTGGTGGATTACGGCCCACTACCTCTCGGAGAGAGGATGCCTGTATCCCGTAAAAATTATAGGCTGAAAATGTATGTTATGTGTATATATAAATGTATGTTATGTGTATATATAAATGTATGTTATGTGTATATATAAATGTATGTTATGTGTATATATAAATGTATGTTATGTGTATATATAAATGTATGTTATGTGTATATATAAATGTATGTTATGTGTATATATTTATTTACAAAAATTTTTGGACAAAAAACGTTACCTACAATTCGTAGAAGTTGTCGCAAAAAACTAAACTGTTGCGGATAACGTAATTAAACCCTTTTCTGAGGACAGGAAATATTATTTCTTTGGGGTAACACTGCCAGCCTGTGGAACAAACCCCGGACTGCAGCTCTGCAGTCATTCTTGCAAGCCTGCGACCACTAGACGGATAGTCAACTAGTCAGATTCTAAAATTAAACAAGAAACCGTCATCTACTAAATGAATGACAGTGAAATTACTTACATGAGCAACTCGCAGCTAATGCCAGCAATAAGTATGCGATCTATAAATATGACACAACATCTTACTATTTTAGTAACATTGAAAACTATTTGAGAAATTGTCACAGAAAATCTAGGGTTGTTCCGTTTATCCACTACAAAAAATCCACCCTAAGATGGATACGCATATCCGAGAATCCGGTATTCCGCATATTCTATGGGTGGATTAACGGAATAACCGTAATTTTATTGATAAAACAATATAGCGACATTAGTTTTGATTTTGGCCACGCGCCAACGATCCTTGTACAGACAGAACACTAACCTTGAATGCCATTTCGTATCAACAATTGAACTTGAAGTGAACTTTCCTTTCTCTTCTACAGGGTACCTACCTACGTTATTAACTAAATTAGTGTATGTGACCGGATACAGACAATTGTTTATCGAACCAAGCTTTAATCTATTTCCGTTGTTTAGAATATTCTTGTCAAAACGTATTTTTCCATTGGAATTTGTGGATCGTTATCAAAATTAATGCTACTGGTGTCACAAACTTAGTCACTGATAACTTCCCAGTATCTTATAAACAGGAGGGGTTTTTACCAAGGATCAATAAGGCAGCTGCCAGTTAACACGTATCCCAGTTCTAATGACGGACAAAGTACGTGTCTCTCGTTATCATCAGCCATGTTTTATTTACTGTGGGCGGGCATAGATACCTACTATGGGTAGTGTTGCTCATTGCGCAATAGTAAAACCGTTTGCAGTTCAAATCAGATTATAATTTACGAACAAGTTATAGTCACACTAGCGAATCATAAACTTTAGGTACACGACACGACTATACGGAACGCGAAACAGTTTCTGAGCACATGCCATGTTGTCCGTACACTGAATGGTCAAGAGGTGCACGACGCCGTTGTTGTAGCTGTAGCTCTTCTCAACTCCCACAAACTCAGGCTAGACTATGTCGAGAGCCGCTTGGCATTGGAGTCCCGAATAGCCAAACGAATAACAGACGTTCCGGTAGAAATTTGATGTTATTTATCCGTCTAGAGATTTTTAAGCGTAAGTACTTGAATAACAATACCAGCCGATTATTGTTGCACTGCAGACAAAGGCCTCTTCTGATACAGAGAAGGCACAACAATTAATCACCACGATATCACCATCACACTATATATCACACTTCACACTTATTATTATAAAGGCGAAACTTTGTGTGTTTGTTTATATATTTGTTACTTCTTCACGCTCAAACGGCTAAACGGATTTCGATGAAATTTGGCACATAGTTTATAACCCGGACACACAGGATACTTTTTATCCCGATATTCCCACGGGATCGAGACTTATGCGGGTTAAACCACGGGACGCAGCTAATAACTTCTAAGACTAGGTTTCTTCATGATTTTGATATCAGTGATGTCGAAGATAAGCCAAAATTACATATGAACTAGATAATTGAAAAATCACACTGGTACTTACCGGGATTTGAACCCACAAGCTCGTGCATGGAAGGCGGTGTTTTTACCACTTTGCCATCACAACATGTGGACAATACGACATTAATTGTAATAAGCAGGCATTCCCTTGACTTATTTGTACTGTATTACTAGCTGACCCGGCGAACTTCACACCGCCATCCATCGAAATCAGTCAATCCGTTCTCGAGATATCAGCAAGAAAGCCGTTCCATACCTACTAAATGTATGAAATAATGAATTACCTTCTTATCGTGAATTTCTCCCATGTTTATTTTATTCTGCTATTCGGGGCGGAGACAAATCCAACAAATCAAATATCATAAAAATCGCTCCAGCGGTTTTTTAAGTTATAAATGGTGTAACTAACCCGACTTTGTTTTATTTATATAGAAGATAGATATAATAATATAAGGTTCTTATCACACAACAAAAATAAGTCAAGGCGAATGTCTGTTCGTAATAAGTTTTCAACTGTAAAACATTCCGGTCCACGTCCAGACCTTGAAGTAACTTCTGCAATATATTTTATTATCTCACTATTTATATTTTCCTGTTTTTGAAGGTTTCACCGGAGGGGTACGAGTGTTCTGCTATCATTGACTTACTTATATAACATTAATACCTATATTATATACCTATATTATATATTTTCTCTTTGTTCGTAAGGTAGAAGTTTTATTTCGAAACGCCGTCGTTTCTTATAAATTTAACGAGTATATTCCGGCCGTCGAGAGAATGCGTTCCTGACACTTGTCAGTGCGACAATTTGAGTAACTAAATAATAAAGATCACATTCGCAAAACACGTATTCATCTGTATTGAAACTGACAGGTGTCAGGAACGCATTCTTTCGTTTTTCGATAGTGTTCATAATCTCAGATAATTTAATTCCATTGTCGCTTAATCAGTTTACTTATTCACTTTAGAGAAATGTATTCTAAGTTGTTTTTGAGTGACCATGTGTAACAAAAAGGTCCTAATAAATTTTTGGTTGCAATGAAATTTGAACTTTGTTAACTATGACATTCAGTTTGTTGTACCATAACTTAGCTTAGTTAAAGGCTGTTACAGAAACATTAAATTTATTTAATAGCACTATTAGTAAACATTATGACTGAGAAAGCACTAAGGTATTAAAATTATCACTTTATCATCAGCCATAATATATTGTCTGCAATGGCCGGTGGTTTCAAACGGTTGGTTAATGTAACATGCGTACCTACGTCAAATAATAACGAGTACGTAATCATTATTATTTGATGTAAGTCAAAGCCATAATTTTCAAAACAATGCTTTTTTTGGTTTGACGATAGTTAGCGCCATTTTCGACGTATACGCGTGCGTCAAGTGGACGTGAAACAACCCGCCCTACACTTTAGTTACAGTAAACATAATATTCACACATTTCGCACAAGTACCTAACTGCTACTGCTCTTAACCGTACCTAATATATCACAAATAATCCCAATATATCACATACTTAACTCATAATGTTGCACCAACAGAAAATAAACGCCATATTGCCAGCCCCATAAGCGCAATTATTGCCGAGATTATGAATCGTGTTACACCGTATGTGGCTTTGTCACCTATTTACCTATACTTTATTAGAAAAACTGTCCTTGTGGTCCCCATGGTCATTTACACATGTACGTAAAATTTTACGGCAATTCATAAAACTAATTAGGCCTATAACTTTTAATTCGCTGTAATTTATTCCTTCCATGTTTACATCGTGTTCCGTTACGTGTTGTATGTCTCCTATAGTGTAGTCTTCGGCTTCGTTCACAAAAAGTTTAAATGTCAAAACTGTCAAAACATGCCCCATAAAATGAAACAGCAAAATCCAGGCAGAGACATTTTTTTTTTCATGGACATGCAGCTGTTGTAGCCCATAGATAACTGCCGCGACTTACGAGTGGTAGGTCGCAGGTTCTAACCCAAAGCGGCGCTTTACTTTGTGTAAATTATTTCAGTACCACTGCTCTCAAAACGGTGAAGGAAAACATCGTGAGGAAACTAGCATGCCCTAGAACCAAAAATTCGAAGACCATCTACTAACCCGAACTGGGCCAGCATGGTGGATTACGGCCCACTCCCTCTACAGAGAGGAGGCCTGTGTCCCACCAGTGGGAACGTTATAGGCTGATTATGAAATAAAAAAATCAAAATAAAGAAACGCCGAAGAAAAGTGGGCTCAGCTCTAAATGATAAACTCACCGAGTGAATATTAGAAAATCAGAATTTCTTTTCATTTAATCAATTTTATTTGATAATCACAGTAAGCTTTTCAACAGTTGAGCAAAATCGACAGTCTACTTCGGTTCGGAATCAGGCCATCGCGCCACGTTTTTTAAAAGAATGTAGATCAGTAATGCATTTAGAGCTGCAGACACACAGAATTGAATTAATAGATCGCTGCAATGGATTTATCCTCTCTAATAAAGACTTTTAGATTTGATGTATTTTCGCAATTTGAAAAAGATTTTCTGCTTTGTAATTTTATTGAAAAAGAGAGCTAGATAAAAGCCATATAACTTTGACGTAAATCAATGGGTAGGTAGGCAAACTGGATGTTTAACTTAATAATTGACGTCGTGCGTACAGCCAGGGAAATTAATTGTTAAGCAAATTAATCCACCATGCTAATTTGCCATGTTATAACCATTTCATGTAACTGTCAAAGAATGATATAGTTGTGATTTGGATAAACAGACATTATTAACTTTGCTTGTGCAGTTTGTAAGTTAGCTTATTGAAGCTTACTCAAAAACTGCCAAAGCAATACGAATTTTTTCCACTTAGTTTATATTGATGATGTTATAATAACTTCCTGTCACAGATATGTACATAGCAAGAGGTGTACGATTTGTGTGGGGTAGGTACAACTAAAAACTGAAAAATAAAATCTAAAAACAAAAACAATCGACTTTACCTACTTTACTTTACCTTACACGATAGGTCAATACTACAAGAAGAGTTCTAGTTAAGTAATTGAAATATCGCACAGAGGATGTATATCAAAGTTGTCTCCTAGGTAAAAAGAAGATCTTTGTAACATTCTGAACGAAATCTGTTGAAAAGACGTTGTCATTGTAATGAACTCACGCGTCGACTGTATACATTGTGGTACCTAGTAAAGTGGGGCTACCTCGGTGGTACAGCAGCAGGATGTGGAGCTGTGGCGCAAACTATGTCCCCTCTTATCCTGCTCTGCCTGCCCTCTGCACTGCCATCGACGATGCCGTGGCGAAGTGGCGAAGTTTTAAGCTAACAAAATTAATTTTATTAATTAATTCACTCTCGTGCTATCGACACAACGATGCAAAATGTGGTACCATCGACGGTTTCTAACGACCAAAACTACACCAAAAACTTAGTTCCCAACCAGGAGGAACCGACACCAAGTTATATAACGAGAAGCAATCAGTTTCAGTGTCATTCGCATACCAACCTCCTATAAGTCGACCGTCCACTGCTACGGAGGATGTGCACGGAGAGGTTCACCATGTTAGCTGTGCAGTTCATTTGTTTATCAGCCACGTAGCGTAACCACTCAGAAAGGGTTTTTCGAAATTCCACCCCTAATAGGGTGAATGTCACGCGGACGAAATCGCGTGCAGAAGCTAGTTAATATCTTTTACTAACACAGGTCCTACAGTCTTTTGTACGTTTCTTGAGCGAGAAAATCGTTGATAGCTAGTCGCTTTCTCGTCGGCGGTAGGGCAGGTGCCTTTAACAAGTGGCGTAGCTTAGCCGTGGGGAGCTAAGGAACAGCGCCTTTACTTTCCTTAATGATGATTGTATGAGAATTACACGCGTGCGGTTAATTCCTGCTCCTTAATCTCGTGTTCCGTGTCAGTTTGTTCTGACTTTAGTTGGTAGTTTGTTAGTTTAGATGTTGGTGCCTTTATTCCCTTGGGAGTTTGCGAGGTTTTTTCCTAACGGTTGACTTGGATGGGTTGGTTTTGACGTTAGCTTGGCATTAATGTGTAAGCGAGTCCCGGGGCGTGTAAAGTGCAATACGAGTATTATGTTTAAACGAGTTGCAAAAACAGCGTCTTACTGCACCTTCCGTGAAAGAACAAGCTCCAGCAACCAATAAAAAGTAGCGGTTGTTTTGATGCCACAAAGTTCATAAATAATATCATGGTGATTCAAAGAACCTTTAAAGCAGTATAATAATATAATATTATAATCAGCCTATATCTTCCCACCGCTGGGACACAGGCCTCCTCTGTCTGTGAGAGGGCATGGGCCCACGCGGGCCCAGGTCGTGTTGGTGCATTATAAAGCCGAATGTGTGAAAAAATGTGATCACGGAATAGATTTGGTTTTCAATATTAAATGGGATTAACTTCAAACTCTGTAAAAAGTTATGCTTGAGTAACTTGAGAAACTCCTCCATTTTTTTCGTTACTTGAAAATTATTTATTATCATTAAGTCTAGAGGGAATTCTTATTCCCTAAACCTTTAATGATAATCACGGGCATTGATTACTCTTTATTTATTTATTTAAAAGACCAATCTATAAGACTACAAGTATACACACACACACACACACACACTACACTTATACTATTTAATGGATTTCAATTTTACAAAACCAACGAAAACAAAGCAAATACAAATAAAATAAGCCTCTGTTTTCTGCGTAAATAAAACATCACGACTGATGAGATGCAAAATCTTTGCAACTCCATCTTCAAAGAAAGGGTCTTTGTAGGTAGGACATATAGCCGGGTAAGCGGTAACGTAGCCGCGGGTACAACCTCAGAGACGTTTATAGCCGTCGAGACGGTTATAGCCGGCCATTTGTCTATCCATTTGTCACAAGACACGCAATATTTGCCGGGCAGATAGTGTCGGTTTTATATCGTTGGTGGGAATTGTGAAGGCGGAGCTGAGAAATGCGTGTGGTTTGATTGGCGTGGAGCTTAGATATCACTGTGTATATCCAGTTTTAATTAGACTTAAGCCTTGTAAACTTTAGATTTGTTGACCATTTTCTATTTTGTTAAGTACCTGGTACTTATTGACAGGCCTTCACTGGCCTCCCATACCTAAATTTGGAAATATTGTAAAGCATTGACATATATAACTTGTAAAGCAAATTATTGGTAAAAGAGTAACCGTGGAGTTTCCTGACGGCTCTTCTCCTTAGGAGACGACCAATAAGAACCGTGCACTTGCGTCTGACGTTTCATGAGTGCCCATGTATGTTTATGTGAAATAATAGTACATTACTGCAGCAGCCAGCAAGAGTCATTGATGGCCGAAAGTGTAAATGTGGGCCGAGGCGAAACCGAGGTACACATACGTAAGTCTATCAATGCCTAGTTGTAGCCAAGGCTTGTATGGTACTTTTCTCAAATAATGCGCGGAACTTAAAACTAAGTAGTACCTAGGCAGAAAGTTTTATTTGAAAATACAATTACTTTTCAAAATCAATGACGAACAACGAACAACAATAATTTTTCCCGCGTTAGTCTTCATTTGTTTTTTTTTTTCAATAGGCGTTTTTCTATTTGCAAGCCAGGGATCGAAATTTAAATAAAATCTTTGATAAGTTACCTCCTTGGTTGCCACATTTCGGAGTAAAAGATCGTTCCCTTTTTAAATTACACGACAGATAGATTTATTCCGTATGTAATTTATTTGGCCGCTATACCACGACACATACGGATTTTCATACAACTTTTGCCCGGCGGCTGCTCGCATGTGCAATGTCGATTTATCTCGAAGAAGGTTGTCAAAATAATGCTCAAATTTCCAAGCATAAAAATATTTTTTTTTGTTTTTTTTTTTTTGACTTTGTCAATAACTATTACTAAACTATTTCTTTAAGAGGCTGAACAATCAATAGCGTCCTGTAAAGTTCTGTCAGTAATAAAAACTAACTGCGATCGCCAAACTGTTTGTCAAGCGTGATGATTATGGCCGTTATTTCTTTCTTTCGTTGTTTCTTTGTTTTCTCGGAAAACATAAGATTTCATTGTTTATCATCATCATCATCATCCTACAGCAGTTCACTGCTGGACATAGGCCTCTCCTATTGCACGCCATTCAACTCGATTTTAACTCTCATCCAGCTGCTACCAGCCATCCTGCGAAGATCGTCGCTCCACCTAGCCTGAGGGCATCCTACCTTACGCTTACCGATTTGCGGTCTCAACTCACGAACACGTCTACCCTAACGGCCATCAGTTCTACGACTAATATGGCCAGCCCATTGCCGCTTCAGCTTGCTTATTCTGTGAGTTATGTCGACAACTTTGGTTCTCTGCCGGATCTCCTTGTTGCGGATTCAATCGCTCAGAGAGACTCCAAGCATAGCCCGTTCCATAGCTCGCTGAGCGACCTTGAATTTATGAACCAGTCGTACGATGAGTGTCCACGTTTTGTCTCAGTGTCAGTCATAACTGGCAGGACGCACTGAATGAAGATCATTGTTTAATTCCAGCTTCAATTAGACTTTAACAACAACTAAAAATAAAGTGAGACTGGCAAGATTTGCAAGTGTCCAGTCCTTTAAAACTACGGTTTTATAGAAGTGTTGTGTGACGGAACAACACTTCTATAAAACCGTTATATTATAAGGGCCGTCATGAAAATCTCTCATTTTCATCAGTGTTTGACATTACGGTGTCAAAAAACGCTCTGTATTCAAACAGCCGTAATTGTATTGCTGGTCACCACTTTCTTAGGAAACCAAACCTTAGAAACAAAAAAAAACTGCGAATTTTAAATGATGGCCTAGCGTGATAATTTATTATGGCGATATTGTCTATGGTCGTTAATTAATGATTCACGTCTTTTAAGGCCATGCCATGAAATGCCAAGTCTTCTCACAAAACCGTAAAGATTCAAGTATTTTCATCTTTCTTTCCTCGACAAACATAATAATATCTAAGACAGGATACATTTTTAAATGTGAAGACCCTGCAAACCGCGAGGTGTGTAGTCTCAGGAAATATTGTCTAAAAGCCGAAGTGGGTATACATTGGAAAAGGTGTTCACCCCGCTCTCCATGGCTAAAGAGAACTGGCGCAAACTTGTAGTACTTACTACCGATGGCAAGATACTTCCAAAACCACAACACACTTTACGTTCAACCTCATTCCTTCTCCACACAAATACATACGAAAATCTATAATTCAGTAAACAAAGTTAGGCTTATATCTCATTGCCCGAAGCCACTCTCTGGCTTATTTAATCGGTCTCGGGGGCCCAATTACAACGTGGGAAGATGCGGGGAAAATTTCAAGTCATTTTTCTTCGTCGAGAAAAGCGAGTGTCATTCGAGATGGAAGGGAAGCTTTTACTACTTTTACTTTATTTTCAAAGGTTTATGCAAGTACGTAACGGTTTAACTTTCGCAACTTAATGTTCCTCAATCAGTATCTTAACTTAGTCTGGTCATCACTTAGCTGCCACGGCTTATTTTAATTTCTTAGTTATTTTTATAACGGACGTTTTTAACGTGCACGTCTTTCTAGATCGTTCTCACATGTATAATTTCAACATGAATTATATATAATCAATATTTTGTAACAATTTTATGATTTAAAAGTGTCAGTGGAGTTAAGCTACGCTTTTTAATGGGCAACTAGCTTCATCTTTCTGACTGACCGACCCCTTTAAATCCAAGATGGCGTAATTCAAAATGGCGGCACTTTAGCACGGGACGATTTGTAATCGAAAATGATTTAATGGGCACTGTGGAGACCCTCACTTTATTACTGAGGAAGGATTCAAATTTATTCTAACCTTAATCTATGGAATACAATGCACCGCGAAGTCTGTCTTAAGCGATCCGTGAAATAAAGTAAAAAAGACTGACTTTTAAAAGATTTAAAATGGTGCAGTTTTTTATTTATTTTTTCTCAGAGGGATCGCTGCACGCTGTTAAGTTAAAAGGATTATTAACTGGTCCATATTGTTTTAAATCGCCTTTTCTGTTAAGTAAAGTTATTAATATAATTGCCTCGTTGGTCAGCTAGGAGTCCTGATTTGATCCCCAGAAAATTTTTGCCATTTCGTTTTGATGTCGTTAGTGGCAGCTCTAACGAAACCTGTGACCGGATAGATCACAAATCCAGGTTTCAGGCTGCTATTTTGTATTTTATGAATATAATGTTGATTCTATCTTCCAAATGTTTTGGCTAAAATTGCCACCTTATCAATATTTATAATAATTCACCTTACCTTAGAAATTCCACTAGGTACTTCAAATAAATATTATTTTTACAACAGTAATACCACTATTTATGGAGTTTATTAGTCGATTCGCACGAATTTACATGAAGAACAATGTAATGAAGTTAAGAAAAAGTACACGTTTTATAATATTCAACTCTGTGCGTCCTTTTTTCTATACTTTATGGCATAAAATTCAACATGTGCCAATTCGAGCGAGTTGCCTATGGAAAAAATAATATTATTTAAAACTGACGACTTGACCGTTTCAGGCGAGTAAATTCGTGCGACTCGACTAATAAGCTGTTTATGTTGAAATTCCCCACCATAAACCGCCCCTACAAAAGATTTACCATACCCGCCATCTTTAAGTGACGTCACTCGCCCAAATAATTCGATCAATAAGAAGTTGGATGGATAAGCCATCAATCTTCGAGGATTACGTACACGGAGGATCTAATCACTACATATCGGTAGGTAGGTAGCTGGAGAATCTTACAATGAATGCCAGTCATCCATCTTTTAACGTCTATCCGGGGTTTGGTGTTCTTGGTAATCTTCGTTTAATTGTTTTTTTTTTTGAGCGAAAATTGTGTCAATTCGGTTGCTAATTGGAAGCAGAAATTAAACGAGCTAGGATTTCAACGAGCCCACAAGATGCACTGGCACCAGGCAATTCGCTAACATTGTGAACTAACCAGTAACCAGAGGGGCAATTAAGTATAATAGCAAAGCAGAGGGACAATTATCGTAATTTTATGTTTATGTTCTTTGTCTGCATCATTTTTATCGCAAATAAACTTATATTCTTTGATTATTTTATAATTTTACAGCTAAAACGGGAATAGGACCGCAAGTCCAATATAAATTAAAGCGGACAGAACTTTAGATCACAAGTTCACAAGCTCGTATTGAACGGAGTTAATTCGAACATCTCGGCACACTTTACAGTTGTTATAAATTACTTTGGAATTTACAGATTTTCATTCGGACCGCTCTTTAGATGGTTGGGACTTAAAACCAGCGGCGGTGGTAGATCAGTTTTAGATAGATAAAACATACCTATATTATTCAGTGCACATAAAACACATATCATCTGTCTAACCGGATGCAGCTGAATACCAGTATTTTACATGGAGCGACTGCCTATCTGATCTCCACTACCCAGTTACTGGGTAATACGATACCCCTTGGTAAGACTGGTTGTCAGACTTTCGGGCTTCTGACGACCCGTAACGACTGTCAAAGATCTGCGAATGACAGCAGGGACCAACGGCTTAACGTGCTTTCCGAGGCACGGAGGGCTCTCGTTATGTAAAGATGGTCACCCATCCACAGACCAACCACGGCAAGCGTAGCTTAACCTGATCGATTGACCTGTGCGGCTGTTATTATTTAGCCATGGGCATAAAAGTAGTACACGAGTGACACGCGTAACGTAGAGGCACTCAGGTCAACTGCAGCCGTCAACACCCGTCGGCGAATGTTTTTGTGATAATTTTTTAATGATCAAATTTGATGCTCTTTTCTATAAACCAGTACCAGCCACATACATAATTTATGTATAATATAGTAGATTAACTTCTTAGCTACAATTTGAGGTGTAATACAAGTATCTGCGCCGATTTTTAAAAAATGTATTTATGCCCAGGATCTCTTAGGCACCTCCACATAATGCTGCGGCTGCCCTCGACAACATGCCGCTCGTGTATTTGAGCACCGCGAAATACACGAGCGGCATATTGTCGAGGGCAGTTACCTCTGCCGTTGACGCGTGTCGTTCGTGTGTCTAACTAAGCCCATAAAAAGGTGTGAATTTATGTATTTTGTACTAGGTATGTACATTTTTAATATCCACAAATAAAAAATCCCTTTACTTACTACATTATTTAACCATTTTCTCCGCTAGTTTTAAAGCCTCTTCGCCCCTAGGGGTTCGCAGAAGTCACATGGAAGGGTTTTAACCTCCAGTCCAACGACATAATTAATTTTAGGGGCCAGCCGCATCACTTGCAAATTGTCGTGAACGCCCGCTTAACCCTTGTTACAGCTCTCCTGGAGATCATCTATCGATGGAAAGTTGTTTGTTGACCTATTTGCATTTTGATCTTATTGCTAATAGTGGCAGCTAAGGGTTATGATTTTAGTAATGTTAGGAAAGTCCACACATGTCCATTTGATACTTTTGAAATCAGCTGTATTATGGTGTTATCAAAAATCGTATAAGATAAAAGTTCTGTGTGAGCTTCGCTTATTACCTATTATAGGCATGGTAGAAAACGAAGTACCTAAAATAACCTTACTAGGCGGACAGCACTTGTGCCAAAATTACACTTATTGATTGATATTTTCCTTCTATATTCGTATTTCTGACGTGTTCAAAATAATTGCAAGGCAGTAAGTTCGTAGCAGGACTGCCCAAGCCTTCCCGTAAGGTCGTGATTTGCTTAACCATATTTTAACAAACCAGTTAGTACCTGAGCACCACAATAATCTCACCTTCATGCTATTCACACAATATCTTAACTTTCTCCCAACAGACTTATTAAGTTACCTAAACAACTTACACTGCTAATGTTCGTATGGGTTACCTCGAATTATACCCTTAACAACACTTAGAGTAAACTTAATTTTGAGGAAAATTTTAGATAATCCAATTATCTCACAGTATTTCAGAAAGTGGCAAACGTGCTCGCTCACAATGAGCCTTATTAGAAGGCTAAAAGTCACCCAAAGGGCAATGGAGAGGGCTAGTTGCTTGGAGTTTCCCTGCATGATCGAATCAGAAATGAGGAGATCCGCAGGAGATCCAAGGTAACCGACATAGCCCGAAGAATTGCCAAACTTAAGTGGCAGTGGGCAGAGTACATTGCTCGCAGAACAGATGGCCGATGGAGCCGGAAAGGTTCTGGAGTGGCGACCGCGTACAGAAAGACGTAGCGTTGGAAAGCCTAGGTAGACCGACGACCTTGTGAAGGCAGCAAGAACCCGTTGGATGCGAGAAGCACAGAACCGGTCGAATTTGAGGTGCTTGGGGGAGGCCTAATGTCCAGCAGTGGACGTCTTTCGGCTGAAATGATGAATGAATGATTCCAGAAATTATCTTTTTTCTTTCAGTCTCAGAACAGGTGCCTAATTTAGCGAGTGTTTTAAAATACTGAACCATTATCTACTTTTTTTTCTATATCTTTAATTTTGGGCCTTTTTTATTTAGGTTTATATATCAGATTTTTTTTGGGAACTAGTCCTTCCTGGACTTAGAAGTGACGCTCGGTCTAGGCTGAGACCAGTTTTGCTATTATTTATTTCCTTTGGAAGACTTACAGCTAAACAAAACAGGCTAAGAAACTGAAAATGTGTCTGCCAATTATGTGACAGCCAATTACAAGTCTTCACATATAATTAACAGAATAATAATAAAACATATCTGTGAACAACACAATACTGCCAACAAAAACCGCCAAAGCCAAAACTATACATATTAATATTATATACCCACAACAATACAATATAGGTGGTAAAACTATAATTTGAGCAATATCAAGCATCAGGTGAAAAAAAGTCAAAGCTAAAGCACTTTCTGGCCAAAAACACACCTGTTATAAAAGGATCGAAGTCATGCTGTTCACACACTTTATTAAAGTTTCTGCTTGCACGCACAAGGAATAAGTTCTGCCTGTAGATAATCCAAGCAAATGGCACACGAAGCGCGGAATTAGACCTTTTCGACCTTCCGCGGACATTAAAGTAAAATTTTGATAGAATTTCGGAGCTACTAATATTAATAATAAAGATCTTTAGTAACAAAACAGTCGGAGATCACGCGACGATTAATTAGGGGCAATAAATGATGTTTCTTAATTCTTACAGAGTTTAAGTAATTATCTGTGTTATGGTACTCTTTGATGGTAGTATAAGTACTTAATAAATCTTTTTATCACATCTATTCAAAAACAGCTAGTGTATTCTTCGTAAACAGGGACTAAAATAGTTCTTTAATCCCTAGTGACTAAAAGTGATTCGAATTTGGAACGGGGATATTGTTAGTAAAAGTTCCAATCACCAAAGAGATCAATCACGAACATTGTATGAACAAGTAACAGGCTGTATGATAAAGAAAAAAGCGCGCGAGCTAAACTAGTATTAGACTAGTATTAGTATTTGGGGATTAACGATGACTACTAAAAAACAAATTCTCTCGTATCGTTTACACAATATCACGAGTGTATATACTATATATCTATATACTATATATCTATATACTATATACATTATATTTCTGCCTAGTACATATATCCACATTTTGCGAGTTATTAAAAAATCCCACTTTACTACTCGTAGGTTTAACAATGATATCGATAATGTTACCAATTTCCGTTTACAACTTCACAGAACCTTCACCCCCAAATCTGATCGAATGTTCCAGTGATCAGGCCGGTCAGAGTGATCAGTCCGAGTGCATCAATCACGCAGGCACGTCGACTCAAATGATTGATCACGTTAATGAGACAAAGGCTTGGCTACACTGGCCGATAACCCGGTTAATGGTAAATATACCAATTAGAGGATTGCGTTGTATTGTGTGGCTTGCTATAACTCGTAGTACCTATTCGTGCGGTAATTACAATGAGCCGTGTTTGTGAATCTGAAAATGGAATATTGTAAACCATATTATGAACTAACGTTTTCTTTGTAAAAGTTGGTAAATATTCCAACTAATAGGTCTATTCTTTTAAAGGGGCTCGTGGCTAAATGATAACAGCCGCACGGATCGATTGAAGGTTAATTCGTGGATGGGTGACCATCCACCACATATCGTGCCTCGGAAAGAACGATAAGACGTTGATCCCGGCTGTCATTCGTAGATCTTTGACAGTCGTTACAGGTAGTCAGAAACCCAAAAGTCTAACAACCAGTCTTACAAAGGGGGAACGTGTTACCCAGTAATTGGGTTGTGGAGGTCAGAGAGGCAGTCGCTCCATGTAAAATACTATTACTTAGCTGCATCCAGTTAGACTGGAAAAGCCGACCCTAACGTAGTTGGGAATAGGCCTGTCTTTAATAAATCTATCTCTAAACAGGGTTATTGGTAAAACGCTTACAACGTTGCAGGACTGGATTGCTAACATCGTAAACAACAACTTTTATTCTATGACTTTTACAAAATATAATACATTTACCAAAAACAAACCTCTAAAGATTTTGTTGTTCTATCTAACCCCCGCTCCCCTCCGCTGAATTTCCTCCGCGGAAATTCGTTAAAATTAAGTTAAAAGGAAATTCAAAAAATGCCCAACGCGCCTAAAGAAGTTTTCACTTCATTTAAATGTACTTCCACCCTGACCATATAAACAGTTATCGGCGTAGAGCTAGTGCATACTGCAGTTAATTGTGTTTACAGACAGACGGACTAATTAGCATATACTGTGTTTGTCTAGTGTTTGCTGTGTCGTAATTAGCTAATGCACTCGTCAGTCAAACGTCCTCCCTTGGTATTACTACGCGCCGTGTTGCGCGCGTGCCTCTCTCTAGAAGGAATGGTGGCCGTATGCGGCTGCTGAGGGTGACTGGGTCCGCGTGGATTCATGGGGACCAACCCCTGGCCGGGGGAGCGTGACGAAATGCGCAAGCATTCCAGCACCTCGCCTAAAGGTAGCAGCAGGACACCGTGTGGTATTAGCAGTTACAAAAACAATACCAATTCCTCATACCTCAATAGAGGCCCGCTTATAATGGAATTGTCATCACTAATGTGCAGCCTACTTTATCTAGGAAAAGATAAATAAATAAAAAAATAAAAATGTTTATTTCTTCACTTAAGGATATAACTATGTTAGGTTTGGAGTCACCTTTTAAGCAAAGATTTGCTTGTATTAGGTGGTTAAAGATAAACCTTGACTCGAAAAAAAAAGCAGTTTCTCCATTGCCATGTACAAAATAAAAGCTCAAACAGGTAACATAATATCAATCGTGTTAAACGAAGGATTCCTTTTAAAGTAATCCTACACTAAGTGTGGGACGACATCGGCTCGTTGGTACAGGAGAGTGCCTCCCGCCGTATTGACGCAGCTGAGAGGAACACGTAGACGTTTTTGTTATGTTTTAGGAAATACTATGAAAATTAGTACAGAGAAGATCAGATTGATGGTGGATTTGCTCTTAATAGGTTTATGAGCTTTATTTTCTTGAAGAACAAGTTGCAGTTCACTTAAAGTGAGACTTCACTTTTTCAATAGGAAAATAAGAATATTGACATTAAAATATTGAATTCCCAGAACACATTTTTTTAATACAAACATATATTAGCAAACCTTATACAGGGTGGCAGGAACCGTGGATTCAGTATGTGATTCTGAAACCCTTAGGAGGGTGGAGGGGGGGTTCAGGGATCAGACCGGAATAACTCGAAAATTTCCGTCGGTTATTAAAAATAGCCGAACCCTCAAACTGTACAATTTTCTCACTGTACAATGTTCTAAAAAATTTTTATATCAACTGTTATAAAACCATATTTTTGTTGTTCTCTTTGAACAACAAAAATCAGACCCAAATAATGCTACGGTCAGAATGTTGTAGCGTTGCTACGAAGTTCGTAGACGCTCGTAGCTACGTATTTGTAGGCTTTCTCGTAGCGCTACTTTCAACCGCCCTTTTTGCATGACAAACACTACATCAAATTTTATTATAAAAAGTACACACACATAACATCACGCCAGTAATTCCCGAAGAGTTAGGCAGTGATGTACCTATAGTACATCCATATTTCACCAGTTATGTTCAAGTCCCATGTAAGTAATAGGAGGGCGAGCCTTAAAAAAAAAAGACAAAATAATGTCTATCGAAATAACCAGGTATTACATCAGAGCTAAGCAGAACTCCATTTTTCTCCCATATCAACAAAACCATTAATTACTCACAGTATTCAGGACTAATAATACCCGTATTACCATCAAATTAATCCGTACACTGCTGATTGAGGCCAACGGGTCCTTATCACTGCACACCTCTACTCTATTTCAAGTTAAACAAATATCAACTTTATTTCAATGAAAATTAAGTTGATTTCAAAGTGACTAGCATTATTGAAAAAGTTATAAAAATGTTTGAAGTTGTAGCGTAAACTGAACTTTATTGTGTAGGAATTAAAGTTATGTTTCCATTAATTCATATTTGTTTACATTTTTGGCGAATAAATCGCGAATGTACGGTACATAATAATGGGTATTATTTTAATAATAGCGATGACTGAACGATTGATGTTGTTTCAGTTTACGAGCACCCATGTTTTGATAGTTTAGTACCTATAAATATTTAGAGCTTATGCTAGTGTATGGGTAAGTAGATTTACCTCTGAACGTGTGAACGTGTATTTCGCCAGTAATATCCTACTTCCTACTATAATATTATAAACGCGAAAGTTTGTGAGGTTGGATGGATGGATGGATGGATGGATGGATGTTTGGTTACTCTTTCACGTAAAAACTACTACACCCGTAACTCCCGCGGGATCGAAACTTATGTGCGTTCACGTTTTGAAAACACGCTAGTAATACCACAATCTAGGCTAAAATTACATAGTACAAGTCCTCATGTAACATCAATTAAAATATATAATAAAATACCTAACGACATAAAAATGGAAAAAAATGATAAAATATTTATTACACGTCTCAGAAAACTACTTGTTGATAAATGTTATTACACACTAAATGATTTTTTTAATGATGACCAAATGGGGTGACAAATGGGATGAATTTATGAATTTTTGAGAAATTTATTTTTATATCTTTTATATTATGACTTTTGTTTTGTTTGACTTTTATTGTTTTTTATTGAATTTCTTGTATCATTTTAATCTGTAACAATATTATTATTATTTTAGTTTATGAATTGAATTTTAAATGACCTTAGATGGTGTGTTATGTATTTTATTCAACTTATTAATTAAAGCATGCTACTCTTCTTATTACACTAAATTGTTGTGCCCGACAGGGTCCATGTGAAACATTTAACATTTATTAAGATCTTTTATAATACACATGTGAATGCAATAAAGCTTTGAATTGAATTGAATTGAATTGAATGAAACCGCAGGGCGCTGCTAGTAATGTAATATATCTTTGTCTTTTATCTTTCGCCAGTAACTCCATGTTGGAGGAGACGAGTCTATTGACATTACAATCCAAGACTCACGGATGCTACCAGGAGAAATTCCTGATGTATAAACACAAATACATTTGGCTCGAATTGCATAGCTATTCACAACCTATTTGACTGACTAATGTCGAAAATTACACATTCCGATTACCTGATTTGCCTTGCCGCACAGCAGATAGAAGTCAAAAGAAGAGCGTTCGTCTGATTGATTTTCACCATAGAAATATAAACAAACTTAGGTATAATGTATGATTTTAACGGACAACATTTTCATGTTTTGGATTAATAAACAGCGCTTTGGTGTTTACTGTAAGTGCAGCATGCAATTGTTATATAAATAAATAAATAAATGACTGAAATTGGCGTCTTTTTGTTTTTTCGCGGCCGTCATCCAAATTCTTGTTTGTCTAGTACAGAATAGTGTAACAAACGAAACATATTTGACATGCTTATCTCTAAATGCCCAGTTACTGGGTTGTGGAGGTCAGATGGGCAGTCGCTCCATGTAAAATACTGGTATTCAGCTGCATCCGGTTAGACTGGAAGCCAATACCAACATAGTTGGGAAAAGGCAAGGCAGATGATGTTTAGAGGTCTCCTTCGATAACATTGATTATTTTTCGATTCGATTTATTCCGGTCTGATCCTCTAATATTATATCATGTTTTTACTTTAATCTGCTCAACACAATTTATCAAACCTTTCATGTAATATTTCATGTCAGCTTGTACCTTACATAAGGCCTGTTCCCACCGCAGATAATTATGGCAGTGCTTTATCTAGACCCCTCAAATGTGCCGTGTGCCCCCGGCCTAATCACCCCACCCGTAATTTATACCTACCACAGAGTAAATAGCCAATGGAGTCTTAAAACGTGGAGGATTACTCTAGCCCCAATGTTCTGTCAATCCAACAACAGGGGGATAATATCAGTAATTTCAGCCGAAATACGTTCGCTACTGGACCGTGTATTACTTTTCCTACAGTTCACCAGAAAGTGCATAAATTTTTGTTTTTATCGTAGTATTACGAAAGAATATTAGTCGGAACAATAAATAATAAAGTTAGCAGAATGACGAAAATGCGTATGAGTATTTCATTTTCTGACTACTCCGTGTCATCTACCCTACAAATGGAGATGAGATTCTTCATTTTTTACTTAAAATTTTGATGTCGGTTTTATCTACAGGCAATTTATCTTTCAGATATCCCTTTTAATTAATGTATTTTATGTTAAAAAGTCGTGATGAAACCCTGCCTGGTAGTGGTTTTCCCTTCATTTGCAAATTAATTAAGAATTTTGAGTTCCTTGTGACATTATCAAGGGAAAAAGAGTATATTAAAAATATATTAAGACCTGTCACCAAGTCGGATCTTTCTTTTACAAAAAAAAATGCAATTTTCAAAAATTTTTTTATAGTATTTTGTGAGTTTCAAAGTTATATCTCACCAGTTTTTCCAAACATTAATATTTGAATTACATTCATCATCTACCTAGCCTTTTCCCAATTATGTTGGGGTCGGCTTCTAGTCTAACTGGATGCAGCTGAATACCAGTATTTCATATGGAGCGGCTGCCTATCTGACCTCCACAACCCAGTTACTAGTTATACGATACCCCTTGGTAAGACTGGTTGTCAGACTTTCGGGCTTCTGACGACCCGTAACGACTGTCAAAGATCCACGAATGACAGCCGGGACCAACGACTTAACGTGCTTTCCGAGGCACGGACGGGTATTGGGGTACAAATTGTTAGAATTACATTATTAAGTTGTAATTGTTAAATCATAGACGAAAATTGACGTTATGAAATTAACCTCAATTTTCAATATTCAAATAATCAAATCAAAGCACTCAATTTATAAGTGGCAACACAAATTGCCATTCACAAGTAGGTAGTACGTTTTCTGATCCATTTGTTTACATTTTTATCAGATACAACTTGGAACAGACTATCATTGCGTAACAACTCCTCTAGCTACCTATCCCTTCGAACAAAACTGGCGTTATGTTTTAAAATGTATGTTTTCAGGTTTCTAAGATTGTGTTGCTTTAGGGATACTTTATATGCAGAACTATAAGGCAAAATATCTCAAGACTACCTTCGAACATGGTTAGTCTAGCACTCTGTTACTGTTACTAGCCCAATGAGACGTTAGGGGCTGGCGAGGAGGATTTATGGCCATGTTCATGACCCGACCAGCGCCCTCGCACTAAACACAGTACCGAACATTATTTATATATTACTATAACGTTTCCAGACGGGCTATGTAATGAGCGGACTGAAAATATAGTTTTGACAAGTATTGTTTATTTGAAATTATAGCTTTCAGCTTATAGGTATTAGCGTGTTTTTGATACCGAGCATGACTCGTCAGTAGATTTAATAACTATAACTAGCTTAAAACAACCTAATCAAATCAATCAACTCAGCCTATCCCAGTCCTCTGCTGGACATAGGCCTCTCCCAGACTGCGCTACAACACCCTGCCCTCCGCGTTCCGCATCCAGTCTACCCCCCTCTAGAAGGGCGGACGGCCTAAAGAAGGTTCTTTAGGTCGTCCGTCCTTCTAGCGGGGGGGCGTCCCAAACTACGCGTCTCGAAACGCGGTCTCCAAGCCAAGAAGACAGTATCTCTGAAAATTAAGCAATTGTATATAAGAAAACACGTGAGTTAAAATGTACTGAGAAATTAATTAAATTGACACCACCTCAACAACAATAATTTCGTCATTATACTATTCATGATGATAGTTTCGACGTATCGCATCACTAAATGGTATGCTTAATGGAACATTGACCCATTTGAGTTAAGTCAGTATTCCATTAAGCATGCGATATATCCCAACACGTCGCTGGTGGACTAGACCGTACATTTCCGTTACTTACATCAAGACATTTAAGTTGCACTAATGTTTCGCCACAGTCGCTATTGCTAGGGCTCAACTCTTCGTTACAAATTTTTCTGCCGACAGGTGCCACACCCCTCGACTACAGATAGCGCCATTCCCGAAGACGCGCCCCACTCTACTTTCTAATCGCTTACAGTACAAGTGTGCAACATTCCGCTAGTGTTTTAGTTTTGTCGATACACAGTAACCTACTTATTAGTGGATAATTAATGTTTATCAAAAAACTAAAACACTAGCGGAATTAACTAGCGATTAGTAAGAAGTGTGGGGCGCGTCTTCGTGGACTGCGTTATCGGTATCTATCGACACATTTTTTGCGCCACTAACGCTCAACATACCGTTATTGTTAAAGCTCAACTTTCGATACAATCAGTATATTACCGACAGGCGCCACATGACCACTATCTATCTTTTCAAAACTGTTGAGCTACTACCGCTCAACAATTCGCTATTGTTAGGGCTCAACTCTTCGATACACATACAGTATATTGTCGACAGGCGCCACACGCCTCCACTATCCTGCTGTGTTTGATGCCGGCGAGTAGGGTTGCCGCATAACGTTACTCATTCTTTATTACTCTCATTGTTATTGCAATCATAGTACTTATTTATCATTCTTATTTTGGGGCACGTAATTGTGGATCTCTTCCGAGTTTTTGTACGTCTATTTCGTTTTATTATGAGTAATGTTTTGATTGGTTATACGAGTAGAAGATCAGAAAAAAAAGAGAATACGTTTATAACACTAATAATCATCCCGTTAGTTATAAAAATCTTCATAATTTTTTACTATAAAAAAATTGTCGAATGGAAATTATTGATAATCACCATGCTCAGCTGATGGATCGGCGAATGGTGTCACTTTTCACAACGACTAATATTTGAGCATATAAGATTGATTTTAACCATCATCATTATCAACATCAGCCTACAGCAGTCTACTGCTGCTTGAAATAGGACTCTCCTATTGCACGCCATTCAACTTGATTTTCGGTAACTCTTATACAGCTGCACCCTGCGAAACACTCCCTGCAATTGTAACCATATTCAACACTATTAGCATCCTTTCGTAACACAACAAAAACCCTGATAAAGCTTCACACTTACACTATACTCTAACAAAATGAGAAAATACCCAAATATTTTATAAAATTTTATGGACAGCCCTAACCAGCATTCGACCGTGCTTTGATCAACGCGCGGAAGGCGTTCCGACGGCTAGCCACTGGCAGAATGTCCAGAATATCCACCTAACACCAGCCTGTGAGTCTATACACCCAGTGTTATTAAGTGTCGGGGACGCCGTCAAACACAAATGAAAATGACAATAGCAAATGAAAGGATTAGCTTACTAGAATACGTACAGATTTGTGACGGCATCAACATCGCCACATGCGAACTACGCATCACACTGACGTCACACGAACTTCTGCATCGCGCAAGCAGAGTTTACCGCGCAACTAGCATAATTATATACAACGTCCCCATACCAATAGTCGGGCAATTCCCTGTCTGTCTGGTCGGTTCCTTTACCTTTTCTATGGATGTCGAGTGAACTTTACACTCTGTTCCTCAATAAATTCGATTAAATTGTAGACAACCCCGAAAACAAGGGAAGACCTCCGGGCATTGTCATAATATTGATTACGCTTCAAATAAGATTGGTGATGGCCAACGAGAAGGAAGCTGAATGACAGTACCCTCAAAGATGGATTTTTCTTTTCACCTATTTTCCCTTTGTTGTCCGCCCATTGTGTCACCCTATGTAAAATTTCTACATTCATATCTGAAATTTTTATGATGTACTTAATAAAGAGTATTTTATCCTATTCTTTGTTGGGATTCCGTAGCTGCTGCCTTTCAAAATAAGTATTAACGTAACAATATAAAACGAATAAAGATGTTTTCAGAACTGGAAAATAACTTGTAGATTAGACATTTCTAGGGATTGACACTAAATTGACAGCTCACTTCACCATAGTTTTCAAGGTTATATTTTTACAGAATAGATCCTCAGGATTCAAAGAAATAGGGAACGAATCATCGTGTAAAGAGACTAATACCTACAGTATCCAGCTTTTTCTAAATTCTGATCTGGCAACCCCAGCTGCAGGTAACGGTGCAACTTTGATCATTAATGATCGAGCGTACAAACTAACTTGTCAATAGTTTGGGACCCAGTTTGTGTTGCGATACTGAGGAGATAAAACACAACCTGACACTGATCTGCAAATTCCAAAAAACGTAAGGCGCGAAATTTGAATTTCGCGGGCTTAAGAACTTTGATTCTAAACAACATAAACAAAATAAATAGATGCAATGACTATCGCAGAACTAATTACCTACGTTCGGAACAAACTTGAAATGTTTGCATGTTATCGAACGGTACCGAGCATAGACGAAGTTAGCCGAACGCAAAACTTTCAACAACTTGTGACACTCGGGTTCTAGAGAAGGAGGACAAACTACAAGTATGAGAGGGTTCAATACTAAGTACAAGTGCATTATTAGGCCCATAGTCCACGAAGCTACTAAAAAAAAAAAAACTAACATGCATTTCTTATTTTTTTAGTCATGAATATAGAGGATGGAAAAGAGTAACTTTAACTTGGCTACGAACAATAAAAACCGACATTATAACGAGTAACATAACAAAAGAGTCAAACCCACAACCGTAAAGTGTGGCGCAGAAGTCTAGAAGGGCTGATCCTAAACAAATCGGGATATTAGCCAGGAGGAAGAAGAATAAGAGTCCATACGTCTTCAAATTTTTGGTTCTACTACATGCCAGTTTCCTCACGATGTTTTCCTCCACCGTTTGGAGAGCAATGGTGATGAAATAATTTACACAAAGTAACAACACACGTACAATCGTAAGTCGCGGCCGTTACCACTGGGCCACCACTGCTCTCGCATATACCTAAGTCATATTGTTTTATAATTCAAATTTTGTGCTCTTCTCACGCTACTATTTAGGAATTCTCACTCAGCAGGTACGAATCAAGAAAAGGGACCTTCGAAGTTTAAAAACAAAACCGCTGTTAAGAACCACGAATTTAGCCGTAAAAAAATATTATATATCTTTTTCGTCATTTTCTTTTCGGAAAATAGCTTACAAGACGGGAATGAAATTTTAATGATAAAGACAGTGCGGTGAAATCTTGCTTTTGATTATTTTTTTTCTCCGAAATCCAGCGGGATACCCACTTCTTATAATTACTCATGGGACTAAATGTAAATAGCTCTCCCTATTTTACTAATATTATAAACGCGAAAGTTTGTGAGGATGTTTATTACTCTTTCACGCAAAAACTACTGCGCGGATTTTGATTAAACTTTACAATAATATAATATAGAATAACACATAAATAGGTTACTTTTTATCCCGATATTCCCACGGGATCGACACTTATTCGTTTGAAACCGCTGGGCGCTGCTAGTTAATAATATGTCAAGAATATTACCTGAAACATACGTAACAAATTAATGCTAAATGTAGAACCTTATTATAGCAAAACTGGAAAAAATTTAGCCTCAAATAGCCATAAGTCCATGCAAATAGCTGCGTTACCTGGGGGCCTAAAAAGGCCACTTTAGCAGAATCATAAAACAATTCATATCACACAATTTCACACCTATATATCCCTGAAGGGTTAGGAAGAGGTGTAAGCATTTTACGAATCTCCGTACACAACTGCCATACAGATGAAATTGCGTGTTATGAATTGTTTTATGATTCTGCCAAGGCCAACAGTTCTAAATATAAATTAACCTTTTCAATGTACTTTAGTCCTGTTGGTAAAGTGGGTGTACTATTTATACAGGATGAAATTGAATAGGTGTGACAAATTAAAATATCTAATCCAGCGACCTATACAGTAAATTTAGAGTATTTTATTAAGGAAAAGGGATGCGCGTAGGCGAGCGATTTGCAATGTCGTCGCGCGCTCTTTTTTTCGTTCATAATTAGTTACCGCTAGTTCAACATGTTGCCAACTTGCTTCGTGGTTTGAACTCAGTGATTAATGGATTGCTCTAGAGGCGCGAGGTAAAATTGATACTTTATTTTACTTTTGTTTTTTTTTGAAAATTAAAAACAAAACTTACCGAAACGACGATAATTCGTGTCTACTTGAAGGCAATAACTTAGTTTCTAAGACGATAATTACACGATTTTTTTCAAGAATTTAGATTTGTGAAATGACAATTTATTATGATTATGTATAGATAGTGAAATCCACAAAGACACGTCCCACTCTTGTTACTAATCGCTAGTGGTTATCGCTAGTTAATGCCGCTAGTGTTTTAGTTTTTTGATAAACACTAATTACCTACTAACAAATAATTACTGTGTATTGACAAAACTAAAACAGTAGCGGAATATTGTACTATAAGCGATTAGGAAGAAGAGTGGGGCGCGTCTTCGTGGATGGCGCTATCTGTAACAGTTACTGCACCTCCTCTTTCGTAAGTTTTCAATGTCATCTTGTTTAAATACAACTCTGACTAACCCTTCTGGGATTGCAAGCGTCAAGTTATATTTCGTGGTTAATACGCTATTGTTTGAGTATTTCAAATCTTTTCGCAAACAGGTAAATTAATTTATTCATTACCTATAAAATCTTCACGACCTGACCAATATTATGTCTGGACTTTTTATAGAGAATGTGACCTCTGAGTTTGTTTCGGTCTTTCTTCTCAGAGCAGTTAGAATAGGAAACGCCGACCTCATCTAGTTTTTAATGAATGAATGAATGAACTGCAATGATCCCAGCGTGGTTAAACCAGACTCGATTAATCGAATGAACCCCAAGATTCGAACTAGCTCCTGTAGCCTCATGTTCATGGTGCTACAGCGACCATTGCATATCAAGGAATAGACCGGGGGGCGCGGTAATGGTAGGGAAGACGTGCCCGTAGGATAGGTAAGGATTTAAGAGCCTACCGGATATGCATCCTAGAGCAAGCCTTGGACTAGTGGAGAGATGGGTAATTATTATCTATGGATGGGCATCTTTTAACGACCTTGCCGCCAGGTTGGTTTGTAAGACTGTTTTTTCTTACTCACCAACTTACCCAGTGATATTGCATGAGACGAACAGGGATTTATCGCATGAGGTTTGGTTAAAATAAAGTCTTTCTTATGGTCTCCTCAATATACTTTAATTAAGTTTATTACATCCTTTATGGGTTGACTCATACTGCTATGACTTCATGTTCTTCACTATGCTTGAACTAACAATACATGTGCACACTTACATTAAATGGGGCACCTATTACCATTAGTTTCTAAAGTCCAAAGTGTGCTGCTTCATCCAGTACCGTTGTCCTGTGTTAACCAACTTGGAAAGCATCAAGACATGTGGACAATTGTCTTCGGAACCTGAAGATGTAGTCAATCTTCCCTTGCCACGATTCAAGTAGAATACGTTGAATCGGGTGTAATAATGTATATTTTTTATGAGCAGACCATTGTTTTTCTTAAAATTAACTATGGACCCTGTCAAAAAGAGAAAACATGTTGAAAACCTCAATCTATCTGCATCAGACAATGTATGCAATATTAGATGTCTCAAAATTAATACTCACAGCGTCCTTATACAAATTTCACTCATTATTATTTCATTTTAACGCTGGTCCCTCTCCTCGATCTCGTCATCTAAATTATTTTCTTATATCACTCCCGTATTTAATGGAGCTTGTTCCTATCGGAATCCCAATTCCAAAGAGACACCGTTCTACAAACCTTCGTATGTCAGAACATTATTTATGGTTCATCTGCTTGTCAACGCTCTCATAACGATTATTACTAAATGCACTTAATTTATATTTTAAATTGAAATATTGCATTTAATGTTATGTTTGGATCTTAGAATTATATGCTTATTATTTTTAATTGTTCACATATAAATACTAATTTAATATTCTAACATAATTTAATAAATCTAACATCAGCGCCATCTGGTTCATCAAATAGGAATTATTCGTATTGATTATTATATAATTCGCTACTAGAGGACGCTACTGACCTTTTTATAGCGTTTGTGAAATATATTTGTTACAATACATCTCACCCCGGTTAAAAAAAATTTTTATTACTTCAAATTTTTTTTAAATATCAAACGTTTCTATGCACATTAAGAGTTTCAACATGTTCCTCGACAGAAGTTGAGGCAGCCTTAAAATGAATGTCAATCAAGACCACACCCAATCTTAAAGATTAAATTTTAACTACATAAGTAGGTACCTATTACTAAATAGTGAAACTAAAGCTATACGAACATTGATTGCTCCAACTTACAACGACTAAGTACCTATTATATTAAACAATGCAGATATGCATAACGCCTACCTAATTTAAATTCAATGTAAAGTAATAACCTAATTGCTGGTCATGACTTAATTAAATACTTTTAAGCTTTAATTTAATTTGAAATATCTGGTTTAATATCCATTTATTTCAAATGCTTAAAATTTAAGTAATGATTTAATGAGATTTAATCTCTATTTATTTTAAGTGTAGGTATTTAAGTACCTTTTAAGTTAAGTTTAAAGTTTAAGATTTATTAATTAAACACTATCTTATAATCAAAGTAAGTGTTAAGTACATATTAATAAGTACCAAATTGTGACTTTGAAGTCTTAAGTTAGAATACTACTCAGTCTTTTCATTATTGTGTCGCCTACCTTTCCTCCTTTCATACCCGTCTATTAAATCTTTTAAGCCTTAATTTTGAAAAAAAAATCCTTATACCCTGCCAGCATGCATACATCCCTTTTAAATTTAAATATTTGCACGTTTATTGTTAATTTCGTACATTACAAGATGACTCTGATGATGAGGAAATGCAATCTACGCATGAATCATCACCAGAGAAAGAATTGGTGGGAAAACCACAAGTTGTTCTTGTAAATGAAAGGTCAATTAATCTATGTTCATTAAATATAAAATATGATGGTACTACATGTGTTAGGGTTTTCATAGAACGTTTAGAAGAGTTGAGGCAGGCTAGAGGTATACCTGAAGAACGTACATTGATTGCTTTTTCGGATCTTGTGGAGAAATCTGCATTACATTGGTTCAGATCAAATAAACAAACTTTTACATCTTATAACCATTTGCTGGCTTGTTTACGTGAAGATTTTGATCTACCAGATTTAGACTATAAACTAACTCAAGAAATACGCTCACGTACACAGGCAAAGCAAGAATCAATGATTGTTTATTTGTCTATTATGCAGGGTATGTTTAATAGATTATCGAAACCTCTCTCTAAAGATGAACAGTTGGATATCCTAATGCACAACATTAGACCTGAATACATGAAGGAAATGGCTTTACTTGATATTAAATCCATTAAGGATCTCCAATTATATGGTAAGAAGTTGGAACTTGCTCGTGCTAGGTCAGAGCAGTTTGTGGAACCTAACCTCTCAAAACTAAAACTTAGTCAGGATTCTCAACCTACAAAGAAGTGTCATAAACAAAAATCTGATAGGTCTGGGGAGCCAGTTGCTGCAGTTGACGCTCCATCTACTTCTGAGGCAAAGGTGAAGAAATGCTTTAGGTGTAATCGCACGAATCATTTCACTCAACAATGCAAGGTTTCAAAGGAGGTGGTTTGCTTTAAGTGTGGTGAGAAAGGTTTTAAGAGGGTAAACTGTCCAAAGTGTTCAAAAAACTAATTGAGTTGAACCACAATGACTTAGTAATTAACATAACATCTTGTTCACCTGACAATAATAATGTGGTTCATTTTCAAGCAAAGACAGGTGACATTAGACCTCATTTGTTGGTTAACATTTTGGATTTGGAAGTGTATGGTTTGTTGGACACTGGAGCAGTTTGTTCAATATTGGGAAATAATTCACATAAATTGTTTATGGAATATGGTTTTAAATTGGTTAGATTACCCAAGGGACAAAATGTTAGAACTGCCGATGGTTCAAAGATACAATGTTTAGGCTTTATGCAATTACCAATAAACTATTTAACTCAAATTAAGATAATTAAGTTCTACATAGTTCCCAACATAGTAACTTCAATCATTTTTGGTATGGATTTTTGTAAAACATTCTTAATAACACTTGATAGTTCATTGAACAATAATAAAGTTGTTAGTTTACCTGACAATTACATTAACTTAGTTAACATTGACCAAGGCTTAGAAAGTTATGAATCATTGACTTCAGAACAACATTTAATTTTACAAAAGGTTATTGACAAATTTGAAAAAATAAATACAGAAAAAGTTGGTTTAGGTAGGACAAAATTAATCACCCATAAAATAGATACTGGTGAATGTCTGCCAATTAAACAAAGGTATTATCCTTTATCTCCACCCAAACAATTAGCTTTGGAAAAGGAACTTGATAGGATGTTGCAACTTGGTGTTGTTGTACCGTCCAACTCACCTTGGAATTCTCCTGTTGTCATGGTGACCAAACCTAATGGCGACTTAAGGCTCTGTTTGGACTGTCGAAAGCTTAATGCCGTTTCTAAGGCAGATGCTTATCCTTTGCCTTACATCCATCAAATATTAGATAGCCTGAGAGATGCAAAATATTTGACATCAATTGACCTCAGCGCTGCATATTGGCAGATAGAATATGATAGTGAGGGGTCTGCGGAAAAAACAGCATTTACTGTCCCTAGACGTGGACTCTTCCATTATGTAACCATGTCATTTGGTCTTGTTGGAGCATCTGCCACTATGCAACGTCTCATGGATAGATTGTTTGGTCCGGAATTTGATAATAAAGTGTTTGTCTTCCAGGATGACATTATATGTATCTCAAATGAGTTTAATAAACATATTGAGTTGTTGGAAAAGGTATATCAACGTTTAGCAGATGCAAACTTGACAATAAATATGAGTAAATCTCAATTTTGTAGAAAGGAACTTAGATATCTTGGATACATGGTGGATAAACAAGGTCTCCGTACCGATCCTTCTAAGGTGGAAGTGATACTTAATTATCCTACACCCACTTCACCCAAGGAAGTTAAAAGGTTTGTAGGCATGGCAGGATGGTACCGTAGATTCATACAAGATTTTTCTAAAATTAGTAGACCACTTAGTAAGTTAACCTGTAAAAATATCCCTTTTGTATGGACAGAGGAAGCTGAAGAAGCTTTTACTACCTTAAAATCAAGTTTAGTCTCAGCTCCAATTCTTAAGTGTCCAGATTTTAACTTGCCATTCTCTATTCAATGTGATGCTTCGGCTTATGCTATTGGTGCTGTACTGACACAATCATATGATAATTTTGACCACCCGATTGCATTCTGTAGTAGGTTACTTAATAAACATGAAGTCAATTACACTACTACAGAACGTGAACTTCTCGCAGTTTTGTTTGCTTTGGAACAATTTAGAATGTATGTGGAGGGTCAAAGATGTAATATTATCACAGATCATGCATCATTACAATGGTTTTATAAATTAAAAAATCCTTCAGGTAGGTTAGCTCGATGGAGTATTCGTTTAAGTCAATTTGATTTTAATATTATACATAGAAAGGGCAAAGAAATGGTTTTGCCGGATGTACTTTCAAGGATTAAAATAGAATCAATAGAAATCTCAGACAACATTCAAGATAAATGGTACTTAAAAATGGTAGAAAATTGTGAAAAATACCCCCATAAATTTCCAAATTACACATTAAAAGATAATAAACTGTTTAGACATTCTAAGAATAAATACAATTTAACTTCACAATTCTCTTGGAAACAAGTAATACCAAGTGAAGATGTGGGACAGCTATTAAAACAATTTCATGATGATCCCACAGGCGCCCATTTCGGAATATTTAAAACTCATAAACGTTTAGCTTTACACTATTTTTGGAAAAATATGTATAAGGATGTTGAAAATTATGTTAATAGTTGTCAAACTTGTAAAGAGTACAAGCCGGTAAATTCATCACGTCCAGGATTAATGGGTAATCCAAAACAGGTTAATAAACCATTTGAAGCAATTTGTTGTGATTTGTTAGGACCTTTTCCTGTGTCTACCAAGAGAAACACAAACTTGTTAGTATGTTCAGATTATTTTAGTAAATATGTTATGTTGTTTCCTATACGGAATGCAACAGGCAATGCTATAGTTAAAATTCTGGAAGAAAAAGTGTTTCTGGTACATGGGATACCTAGATTTGTCTATGTAGACAATGGTCCACAATTTATTTCAAAACAATTTAGAGACTTAATGTGCAAATATAATGTGCCTAATATTTACTATAATCCAAGATATCATCCACAGGTTAATCAGGCGGAGAGAGCGATTAGAAATATTCTGTATGCGATTGCCTCATACGTGAAATCAAACCACAGACAGTGGGACAATCACATACCGGAAATTCAGTGTGCACTTAACACTGCAGTTAATGAGTCGACTAGATTTTCTCCTTACTTTCTCGTCCATGGGCGAGAGATGTTTGTAGATGGAACATTACATCATGGCTCAGAACTCCCACAACCTGTTTCTGATCTAACCGTGGTAGATCCCAGAATTCATGGTGATAATTTAGATGAGCTTAAACAAATATTTCTGGAAGTTAGTAAAAACTTAAAAGTTGTGCACGATAAAAATAAAAAGCAGTATGATTTAAGGAAGCGACCTTTAGAATATAAGGTTGGTCAAATAGTCTATAAGAGAACATTTACCTTGTCGGATGCTAGTAAACATTTTACTTCTAAATTAGCACCGCGTTTTATAAGATGTGTTGTTGCAATTAAACACTCACCTGTTGTGTATAGTTTAAAGGACATGAATGGTAAAAACTTGGGTAAATTTCACATAAAAGACATTTTAAAATATGAAGACTCCTAGTTTTGAACATTGTTGTGTTAATTAATCAATATTTGCACGAAATTTATATTTTAAATTGAAATATTGCATTTAATGTTATGTTTGGATCTTAGAATTATATGCTTATTATTTTTAATTGTTCACATATAAATACTAATTTAATATTCTAACATAATTTAATAAATCTAACATCAGCGCCATCTGGTTCATCAAATAGGAATTATTCGTATTGATTATTATATAATTCGCTACTAGAGGACGCTACTGACCTTTTTATAGCGTTTGTGAAATATATTTGTTACAGGTTCAGGTCGATCTTCATCGGTGAATCTTTTGGCGGGGCTCTCATAATATTTTAATGTTTACGTGTTACTGTTAGCCTGCATCATCCCACTGCTGGGCAAAAGCCACTCCCTATGACATCCGTCTCTTTCGATCCAGGCCTAAGGTGGGCCACTGGTCGTTTTTTTTGTCCAGCTCGTCCAAACGTATAACAAATACTTAAATATCTTTTGTCAAATAAAGTACAATTAAAGTGTCAACTAAAAACTCTCACAGACTCTCACAACTGCAGCGAAAACAGCGCTTTGACGCTGACAGCACAGAATTACACACTTCTCTATGTGTTTGTTATTACAGCGTATGGCACTCGTGGGTTGCAACTGAAAATCAGCATCAGGTGGTGCACCTTGTGTTGTCATCTGACATTATGCTGAGCTGAGGCCTTTTTGGCATTATAATCTTTGTTTTCTGTTTTTATAGTTTTAAGGTGTATTTATTTTGCTGTAAGTAATGCCAATAAACGCTTTTTTCTTTCTAATTATTTTTGACAGGGATGTTTTTCCTTTCACCGCAAAAAAAAACAAATTGATTGTTGGCTGATGTTGTCGATGTTGAAATAAATTCAGTAGGTACTATGTAAAAGGCTTAACGCTTAAACAGACTTTCCACCCTAATCCTTTGACAGCCTCACTTAACTGTTTGTCAAAACACTCCCATTCGAACAAAGGAGCACTCTGTGTCTTTTAATTCATCAATATCTTCCTACTCCGGGGTATCATCTGCAACACTGCCTTTGTAATAAAATGATTTATGTTGTTTACCGCCACTGGAAGACATTATTTATCTTTATGCTGTGGAAGGCAACGCATCACTTAGTAGGTATAATGCAATTGTATGGTCCGCTTAAAAAAAGTTCGAAAAAATCACAAATAGTACATCTGCCTACTAGATAGTAGAGTGATTTGTAAAGGAAATCGTCCAGGAAACTACTACTACAATTTCTATTTCTGCCATCAGGCAGCGTTGCTCCATAATCAGCCTATAATGTTCCGACTGCTGGGACACAGGCCTCCTTTCGGTGAGAGGGAGTGGGCCGGAATCCACCACGCGGGCCCAGTGCGGGTTGGTAGATGTCACATGACTTCGAATCTTTTAATTCTAGGACATGCCGGTTTCTTTAAGATGTTCTTGTTTACCGTTTTGAGAGCCGTGGTGCTGAACTTATTAAATTATTTAAAAAGTAAAACGCCTGGCTGGGTTCAAACCTACGACCTTCCGGTATTCCGGTCTGATCCCCTGAATTTTGCCTTTTTATCAAGGGTGTCCCCTTGGTTCGCATGATGTGTGATGTTTTCCTGTCTGTAACATATTATATTTTGGTAAGTTTCAGAATTTGTCAATCGTAAGAATGATTTAAAACTTCTCATAAATATTCTGAGCACCTGTTTACTTTTGCAAGTATCATCATCTGCCGAGCATTTTTACGACAATGTTGGGGTCGGCTTCCAATGTAACTGGATTCAGCTGAATACCAGCATTTTAAAAGTAAAGCGACTTTTGCAAGTAAGCCATTACAAAACTCGTTGAAACAGAAATATAGAGAGTTAATAAAAACACTGGTTTAAAGCCAAACAGTTAGAGGGACTGGACGTGCCTCAAAGCACAACATTTTCTATTTAGTATCGCTTCGTAATAAACACGTCTCTGGCTTTATTTACTTCGTTTTATTTTATAAACCTAGTCCTTGCACGCTGACCAGGATTACAGAGATTCCGGCCATTATTTAGACCATAAATAGGACATAATTAGGATCTACTATTATCAATGGTACAGGCCGATTCAAACTTTATAGCGACTCGGAACATGAGGCGAGTCGCCGCGCTGCGCAATAACAAATGCACCTGTCAGCGGGTGTGAGAGGTGAGGTACTGCGCAGCGAGTAGCGCACTTCAGAGCCGCCATAAAGTTTGAATCGGACTGTATAATATGCTTATGCATCGGTTTTTAGAAAAAGTAGGCAGTCTGTGCTGTTGCTGCTTTACCAAACCAAAAAATCTTCTGTAACATATTCACTTTTATCTAACAAATACAAAACTCCCAAGAATAGTTGAGCCCAACACAATCACAAACTAGTTTTATTTATTACAAAATAAATAAGTTTTCCTCTCCATTCCACCGCTGATCTCTTTGTAACCTCAGTATAATGGATAATAATATGATTTATTTGATGCGATGACTCGATATCTATCTTTCCCTGTGCCTGATATTTTATTATTTGTGGAGGCGAATCTTTGATCTTGGGCAGCGGTGGTCAAACTGAGAGAGCCGCGGGCCTAATACGATCTGTAGTCTTTACGGGCCGATACTCACTGTAAATATATTGAATATTGCTTTTAAAAACCTACATAGTTTGAAAAGCAATATTATTCAATTTATTACTGCGGGTACATGGGTACGTGGGTGTCGTGGGTGAAGCTTACAATGCCAGCCCGTCAGGAGGATTTAAACCCTATTATATTAGATAGTAGCTCCCTTCCTGCAGGACTGACTTTTGGTACTTCCATTTTGACTGCATTTATGCGAGTTTTTAATCAAAAACATGGGACTCTAAAGTATAATTGTCTGCGACTTGTTCCTTCGCATGTCGGAAAACAAACAAATAAAAAGGTTTCCTGAATTTGATTTATTTGAGTGGTACTCCAATTCTTTTACTAAATAAAATAAAGTAGCCTACGGTACTGGTTTTATAATCAGCATCTGCCAGTGAAAGTCCTGCCAATCAGTACAGCCGTTTCGTTGATTAGCCGGAACAAACATACAGACAGACCAAACATTTTTTTTTTTGTTATAATTACCAATTATATTACTTTCATATGCATTTAGTAGAAAGCTATTTGGACTACACACAGACACTTCAATTTTATTTATTTAAAATTGCTTCCTGCACTTACAGTAAACTGGAAACCAACAACACAACATTAACTAAAAAACTGCTTAAAAACGTAGATTGATTTGTATGTATGTATGTATATGTTTTTATAGATGATTAGTCATATTCTTTGAGCAAATGAGCATGTAAAAGATCATCGCAAATCGACCAGCCGCGTAACACGATAAATAGTTATAAGCGGGCCCACAAAAATGATTAGAATCACAGTCTGGGTAGCAGATCAGTGATAAATATCAGTACAGTGACCAAGACCCCTTTATGCCTTATTGAGTAAACTGAATAGCATTAAGTACCTTTTAACGTACCTATTTTATCCTTTCATCCTTTGCATTTAAATAGATTTCCAAGCATTTGCCTCACTATTTGAACCAGCGGTTCTGCTTCGTAATATCTTGATATGTACTCTATGACTTTCCTACTTTATATTTTCCTTGTTTAGGTATAACCATTCCAGTCTTACCAAGGGGTATCGTATTACCCAATAACTGGGTTTTGGAGGTCAGGCAGGAAATCGCTCCATTTAAAATACTGGCATTCAGCTGCATCTGGTTAGACTGGAAGCCGACCCCAACGTAGTTGGGAAAAGGCTAGGCAGATGATGATGAGATATAACCATTGCAGCTAATACTTAATTTTATCCAAAGATTTCTTTTTCCTCGCCTTCCTCGTTGGTTTAGTTTTCGCAAATGCTACGGCAAATGCTACAGCATGAGGTCCTGGGTTCGATTTCCAGATCAGGCAAAAGGTTATTGGGTTTTTCCATCAGTAATTTCTCGCTAGCAGCCCGGACGCTGGATTTGTGCCCGGTTATCGGTCATCTCCTATTACATAACTGGCGATATGTGGGTGTACTATAGGTGGACCTCTGCCTTACCCTTTGGGGTTTTTTACCCCTTTTTTCGGCAAATACAGAATATTCTTTCTGTCTAAACGCCATTCTGTAAATAAACAGATCAACAATATTCCAATATTCGACATTTTTCGTTCGTCCTTTTTCAAACTGGGATCGATTTTCAGTCTAACCAGCAACTGTAGAATATCAGTATTTTCCACGAAGCGTCTGTCTGGCTTCCGCGTGGCAATTCCTAGGCAATACCGATGTCCTAGGGTTTTATTTTCCTATCGGTCGTCAAACTTTCGAGCTGACTGGCTGTAACTACTGTCATATATATAGCAGCGGATTAAAAATATTAACATACTATCCAGTGAGGTAATTGCATATCACACTAACAGTAGGATTGCCTTTAATTTTGACAGTTCAACAACATTGGCAACAACGGCAAATTTTTCAAACATATGAGGTAATGGATTAGGATTTTTTTTTTTCAAAATTCTTCTGACTCTTCAGATTTTTCTATTTATGATTGTGCATTAGGTATATTAACCAGTGCCTGTAATAGGATGTCGAGAAAAATTAAGATTTATGAGTGACTATAGCTTTTGTCAGCGGCCTCGCTTGCGTGGAGGTCGTATAAAATATCCAAATTTTAAATAGCCAAATTTCATCCAAATCCTTTCAGCCGTTTTTGCGTGATTGAGTAACAAAGATCCAAAAATACAAACTTTCACATTTTTATTATTAGCAGAATTTATGACTTAGTTTAAAAAAAAAATATATGGCGTTGATAAAAATGAAAAGCCTTTGTTTTGTGATTTACCACTGAAAAAAACACCTAGAACATCAGGTACCTTCCTAGTTAAAATGACTATTTTCATAATCCATCACAGAATGAATGAATTTGATTGAACATACAAATGCTCTCAAAATTCAATGTGAACGAACACGTTTAAAATTATATCTGATATCACACACACATGCAACAGTGACCCAGTTCTGTATTAATACCGCCACAGTATAATAAAGTAACCAGTATTACCTCTCTAATCAGCCTATAATGTTCCCACTGCTGGGACACCAGGCCTCCTCTCGGTGACAGGGAGAGGGCCATAATTCACCACACGGGTCCAGTGTGAGTTGGTAGATGTCACATGTCTTGGAATTTTTTGGTTTTAGCACATCTCCTCACGATGTTTTCTATCACCGTTTTGATAGCAGTGGTGATGAAATTATTTACAAGATGAAAAAGCCCATGCCTTGGTTCGAACGCACGACCTACAGCTCGTAAGTTGGGGCCGTTACCATTGGGCCACCACTGCTCAAAAACGACCGAAACAGTATGAAACAATATGCAATTCCGGTAATAAAAAAAACCCTATTAACGTATTAACGTTCGAATATTAACACCGTTCCGCTCAACAGTACTCGTACAAAATCATTTGAGAGTACTCTGATTTAATTACGCTCCGACTGTTAGGCTATGTTAGCTAGTAAAGTAACACATTAGCCGATTACAAGCCCGGTCGTTAATTACACTGACGATATGATGAGGTTTTTACTATCTTAGTTATCAGCACATAAAGGTCTACTACTAATAAAATATGCCAATCATCCTGCTTTTTTACTATTTTTGGGGCCGGCTTCCAGTCTCAGCGGATGCAGCTGAATACCAGTATTTTTCGTGGAGCGACTGCCTATCTGACCCCCAGAAACCAGTTCGGGGTAATATTTTATCAATATATTATCGGGCTTACGACCCGTAATGACTTTCAAAGATCCACGAATGACAGCTGGGACCAACATAACAGCTAATTGTGCATTCTGAGTCACGGAGGAGTCTCGGCCACCCATCCTCGTCTAACCGCGGCAAGCGTAACTTAACCAAATCGATCGATCGTGCTGCTGTTATTACTTAGCCATGCCTTCCAATGCTTCGTTTCCAATCCGTGAATCCAGGCGCGCTCTGAGCATAAATGCTGGTACCCGAAAGATGGTAAACTTTGCTTGGTCAGGTCGAAGTCGTACCTCATTTACACAGGTCGATAATAATTGCAGGTGACTAGTTCATTTTGCATCAAAATTTCTACCTTCATCCGGCGGGCGATCGCCTGTGACTGAGCATTTTTACGGTTGATTTTAGCCACCTGCCGTATGCGACCTGTCGCGAACTTGCGATTTTAGTCACCTGCGGTCTAAACGAATTGCCATTTAGACAGTTGATTTTCGTCATGCGGCTATTGTCAGCTGCGTAAAGCTCGCATTATCATCTATAATAGTACAACATACCAAAATAAATAATTTCCAAAATACCATTACAGCTCGTCATTTATTTCTCTATCAGGAAATAACTCATGTCTCAACTGGTCCCAGAACTCCATCCTCTTCTCTTCGGGCAGTCTCATCATCTTCAGGGTAGATCCCATGTTCAGGCCTCTTAAGCTTGTGTTGGGAGTCAGAGGCAGCCATTGTAAGCCTTCTAGAACGTCGTCTGATGAATGTGGTGTTGGGTTTCTGAAAAATAGATGAAAACGATGGTGGTGGTGATTGGTGATACTGGGACAACTAAACATAGCTTGCAGAGTCAGCAAACTGAAGTGGGTCGATGGAGCAGACGAGTCCAAGAGTAGACACCGCGTTTCGTCAAGCGTAGCATGGGACGCGCGGAGGACAGGGTGGTGCGGCACAGCTTGGGAGAGGCCTATGTGCAGCAGTAAACTGAGATAGGCTGATTTAACTGGGGTAACTGACTACTACACAACTATCAGTGGAAATGTACTATTAAAATCTGTATTTTTATCTTTATTTCATCAACCCACGTTACATTGAGTAGCGTGGGTTGATGAAATAAAGATAAAAATCTTTATTTAATCTATATTTAGCATCGACACGCTAAGAAGAAGAAGATCGTTCTGGTACCCTTTTCCCAAATTTATTTTGGAGTTGGCAACATGTCTTTTTCTTCCATACTTCTCTAGTATTCACCCTCTTTCTAGTCATTATATTAATAATTATATATATCATCTTCCACACAGTCTATACTTATATAGGCTTTATACTTTTATAGGCATCCACATTCATACTCAAAATTTTCCTCACAACATTTTCCTCACTCCTCTGCATTACATGCCCATACCATGACAACCGATTTCCACACTACTTTTCAGTCACCGGTGTCACTGTCAGCCTCTCATGTACTCATATTTCATTCTATCCATTTGCGTAACACCACACTCCCCTCTTAGCATTCTGCATTTTTATTTTTGTTAAAAACTAGCCCTAGGCCCCGCGGTTTTACCCGCATAAGTTTCGATCCCGTTGAGATATTGGGATAAAAAGTATCCTATATCCAGGTCAAATTTCATCCAAATCCGAGCAGCCATTTTAGCGTGAAAGCGTAACAAACAAACATACAAAAATCACATCTTTTCTTTTTAAAACAATCGTTTAGAGATAGAACGTAAACACAAACAGTGTAAAAAACCATAAAATAAACAAATTACCTATGTGAAAATGAAGATTGAAAGCTATCATACAAAAATAAAACCTCTTTAACATCCAAAAATTTGATTATTAATTACCATTAATAACTCTGATGAACCACTGTCAACATCAAACAGATTTAATTTAGTTTATTAAAATACTTTTCGGAATCGAGGTTCAACAAATAAGCTCCTTTATAAAGTTGTTCAAACAAATTTTAATTTCGAAATACCAAATGAGCATACCGCAAAGTACCTCGACGCCCAGGTAACATTTAACTTCACAATCTTTTAATACAATCAAAGCAAGCACACCGTAAACTGACAAAACAATGAGAAAATAACTCCGCATTAAGGATTTAAACCTCAACCATTTAAATTAAAATTCATTAACAAGAGAAAAGAGCAAATATTTAATCTTACCCGTATTTAGCAAAATTCGCCAATAATCTCGCAATCTTCTTAATGAAGATCCTTTCATCTGAAGTCGCGGCTGTATTATAGCTTGTACTCAAAGATTTACATTTAAATTGGTAACAGATTTCATCGCCCGATGTAGCTCCTCTCAGGTTTAGATAGCGGAGGAACGTGTTCCACATGATGTTGAAGGACCCTCGGAAGGTGAAGCGGTACAAGTAAACGTTATTACACGACACTTGGGAGTGCAGGCTCGCTTGACGGAGTATCGGATAAATCACTTGGTCCGACACATACTTCGCGTACCTCCGCAGGCTCCTCTCCCCAACCGTCCCATTAACGAAATAGAAATCCATTATTTTCCTCCTAATTTTCCTGTACAGTTTCGATCCATATTCGTCCCTCCGCCCTTCAAATGGCAATAAATACTGAAAGTTATAATTTAAATACTTTAGAAGTTTCCTGTTTTTAACGAACCCGTCCAATTTGTGGAAGGAATCTAAGTTGCTGTAGCCCATCATAACTTCCACGGCATTATTTGTAATCTTTCGTTTGTATACTTCGAAGGGGAATTTGTTCATAAAAGCACTTTTTCCTGATACTTCGACAGTTGGGGAAAATGTATTGATAAGCCTCTGATTGTCCCTGACTTCGGTGCTGTCGTACAGATCATGACTGGCCACTAATAATTGCCTGACTGTGCTTTTAGAAAGTAATTCATACAATCTCGTTCGATTGAACTTTTCAAATGGTCCATTCAGATTCCAATATAATTTGTTCGTAATTTCAAAGTTGTAGCTTCTGTAATCAGCAGGTGATAATGCGCTGCCATCTTGAATTATTACTCTGTTGAACAAATCTTCACCAGCAGCAGACAATAACAATGAAGCTACTATGGGAGCAGTTGATCCAGAACCAAAAACGGTCACCTTATTTAAATCACCTTTGAAGTAGCTAACATTACCTCTTATCCATCTCAGAGCAGTAATAATATCTTTAGCTCCCATATTGCCTTCAGCAAAGTTGTCTCCAGTATTGAGAAAACCGAAAATTGAAGTCCGAAAGGAGACAGTAACTACAACAATATCTTCATCTATCAGGAAATCTGGGCCATGCTTGTGGGATTTATCGTGGATCCAGACAATAACGGGAAAGTAGGCAATGTGTTTAATGATGGGTGTATATATGGACAGGTACAAACAGTCTTCAGATAAACCAGATGCACAACTCTCATTGTATGGAATGCTGTAGTTGTAGATTGGTTTATTGAACCAACGAAGTGGATCTGGTGGCTGAAATTTGAAAAACATTGAATAGGTATATTTTATTTATTTTATTCCTGTATGACGTTTCATCTAAAAAGTCACTAGTTATCTAAAAAGTCACTAGTTATGTATTTCTTTAGCAGTACAAGAAAAACAACTAAAAACTAATTAAAAGCTTGCTTTCTGCAAAAAAAAAGATAACAGTAAAAATACCGCCAAAAGAACACTAATTAATAAAAAAACTCATTACTCACCTTGAATCTTAAGTTCCCAATCGGTGGAACCGCATAAGGAATTTTCCAAAATGCAGCAAAAGGTTTTTCTTCAAAAATCGTAATTAACTTTCTTCCAATAATATTACTTCCATTTGTTTTAATAACATACACGTCATCACTATTTGTAGCACAAATAACTATAGAACAGGTAACAGGCAACAAGACTTTATAAAAACTCATAATAGTTTGGTAAAAATCGAATTAAATTCAGATTGAATGATCAAGTAAAAGTAAATACTGTCACTGAACAAAACGTATCCGAGTTTTAAGGACACGTCATTATAAACATTAATAAAATCCGTGAAAATGTTTTCATAATATTTGAAACTGTTGTAAATGACTACGCTAAAGTTTTCAGTCAGTGCATTTAATGGTTTATCTGAAGGTTACCTTACATTACACTATTAGCTTATTTTTTTTTTCAATTTTTTTTTTTTTTTAAATTAATGAATGAATTTTATTTTGAAAAAATCATTGAGTTTCAAAAAACCGCAAAAAATTTGCGCAATATGGAAGGAGTGCCATGGGGCTATGGGGAAATGTCTTGACGATGCGTGAGCGTGCGTGACCCATCGCCGCCCGTTCGAAGTCCACCGCGCACATTTTGGATGGAAGGCAACACATGAAGTAATTTTTTGCTCCGTTTGTGTAATTGCTGAATGGCGTTCCAGTGCAATAATAATAATAATAATGACTCATTTTCAGACCTGCCCTTCCCTACCGAAAGATGTTTTATCTTCACATTTTATGTCTTAGGAGGAATTTCGCAAGGTTAAATTATGAACTCAAGTCGACTCTTAAATAACCCTTAGCTCGATATCACCTGCCTGGTCTTTTCCCAACTGTTTAGTAGGGTCGGCTTCCAGTCTAACTAGATGCAGTAGTTTATATGGAGCGACTGCCTATCTGACCTCCACAACCCAGGTACTGGGTAATACGATACGCTTTGGTAAGACTGGTCCCTATCCCTTACTAACCTTTATCTTGATAGTAAAATATGTTTAAAAAAAAACAGTAGTATGTGACAATTTGCTAGTCCATTGAACCATGAAATGGTCCCATACCTATTTATTTATTGGCCTTAAACATTCGCATTCAACTATGGGTAGCAACCGTTAGCACTTCACAATTCTTTTTAATTTCTAGGTCACAAAAATTATCTGTTTTCCCCAAATTACTTTATTGGCATAATAAAGATAAATACGTGGTCCGATAATCTGATATCATTTAACAGGTGTAGTAGTTTCATCGATCATTGCAGTAATACAGGTTGTCATGACATAAACAAAATGGATTTTAATATAATTCATATTTGTATTTCTCTTGTTATATATGTTAATTTGATAGTTTGTAAAGAAAGTCCAGTGGTAGAAACGACGCATGGTCCAATTGTGGGGAAAATCTTGAGGACTCTTATAAAGAATGAGGAATATTTCGGGTATATGGGTATACCATATGCCGCTCCACCTATCGGTGATCTAAGATTTATGGTAAGTGAATAATTAATTAATAAATGTTTTAAATCCCTTTTAGTCAAGTTGAAGTCCGATTTAAAATGCTATAATTATTTCCACACGAAAAATATTGAAATAGCCTTTTCACATAATAAACAATTTTAACCAAGTCCGCCTTTGTTAAATAGTCATGGTTCTCATAGTAACTTGAATAAATCAAAAACATCCGTTCCCAAACAAAAACTACAAAAGATTTTATGCGACCATAGAAATATAACAATACCATATCATATATTTTCCAGCCACCTCAATCCGTCGACCCTTGGGACGAAACGCTGCCAACGATCAAAGAAAAACCCGCTTGCATTCAATATAACAATGATGTGAAGAAGGGAAACCCTCACGGCATGTACGGGGTCGAAGACTGTTTGTACCTGGACGTATTCACACCAGCTATAGACGAAAAAGATCGAGCAGTAATCGTGTTGATAGTCAATGATCATTTCCATAATTCCTATAATAAATCTAAAGACTATGCCCCAGATTTCTTTATAGAAGAGAATGTTATTGTAGTAACTATAAGCCACAGGTTATCAGCGATTGGATTTTTATCACTAGAAGATGAACTTTTACCAGGAAATGCAGGTATAAAAGACATAGTTGAAGCCTTGGAATGGGTCAGAGATAACATAAAACAGTTTGGTGGTGATTCGAATAGAGTTACTCTAATGGGTTTGCAAGGAGGTGCAGCTGGTATTGATCTACTAATACACTCAAAAGCTAAAGACCTTTTCAGTGCAGCTATTCTACATAGTGGTACATCTTGGTCTTCAGGATATTTGCAAGAGAATGCCAGAGAGAGGGCGTTTAGGCTAGGAGAGTTAATGGATGTAGCTTCAAGCAGCGATGTCAAACTCTTAAAAGAATTGCAAGGAATTCCTGCTTCTAAATTGCTTTCTAGAGATTTGCATGCAAGTCCTAATGATTACTTCAAACACACTCAGAAGAGTGTTATTGCGTTTGGTCCGATTGTTGAAAAACAACCAGATGGTCTGATAAAGGAATACCCAGAGGATTCAACAGAGAAGATTAACATCCCCATCATGATGGGCTCAAACTCTAGAGAAGGAATGTACTCCATGATGCAGTACCTTATAGAACCAAGATATATAAGTTTTCTTAGAAAAGACTTTCCGCTACTAATGCCCAGACGTTTGAAATTCCAATTTGATCCCATTAAAGATGTTTACGATGAAGCTGCTAAAGAAATCACAGATTTTTATTTCAAGAAGGGTGAAATTAATATAAAGACTGTGCCGGACCTGGTGACGTATATGGGAGATGCATTAACGAGTTACGTCGTAGATTATACAGCAAGAGTATATTCTGAGAGGTCTTTGAAACCCGTTTATTATTATCATTTTGATTACGTTAGCGATCTGAATGAAAACAAGAAGAGCTTGATGAAACATTCAACAATGCAGGAAGGGACGTGGGGATCAGCTACTGGAGATGAAATGTGCTACCTATTCAAATGTCCTGCTCTGGTAGATACGTACTTGAAGCTAGAAAAGAGTGTACCAAAGGAGAAAATTGTGCAGAAGAAAATGATAAAAATGTGGACGAATTTCGCTAAATATAGGTAAGTTTTGTGACACGTCGCTTTAACAAAACACAAGACTATCTATTGAAATAATAATAATTTATCACTTATTCTCTCTTCACAAAACTGACTTAAAGTTAATGGTACAAAAAATGTCTCAGCTGTATTCCACCTTTGTGCGAGACTGCCTGAAAAGGTTTTTGGGAAAAACCTGTTCCAGGTCACCAGGCTTCCACGGCTAGAATAAGCTTTTACAGAGATACCGTGCAAGAGTTGAACTTAAACAATATGCTTTACACAAATCAGAGAAGAAGTAATAACAATACAAAATACCTACCTATAATTCTGCAGAAGTTGTTGAGTCATGTTGTGAGACGATGTGTGAGTGAGTATTTATCTTCTGTGAAGTGTACAAGTAGGAGATGTATGTGAGTAATTCTGATGAGCAGTGTATGAGTGAAGGTGAGTGTGGAGACTCACTCCACACTCACCTTCACTCATACACTGCTCAGTGCACTGCAGCGGCGAGAGTTGTTTTTCAAGGAGGTGAGGAACAGCTATATTTATAAGTGTGTGTGTGTGATGTTGGTCAAAATTACTTTTATTTTAGGACAGTCAAAATATTCTCAATTTTATGATAGTCTAGGGTTTTTAATTATTTTTTTATTTCTTTCATACAGCTTGATCTGGTTTTCGGATATAGGTTTAGGAATTTATTTAATTTGTTGTAAAGATTATCATCTAGTATTCAATACAATACAATTCAATTCGACCATTAGGTCTTAGGGATATAACTATTTTTTTTAATATTTGGGTCATCATCATCATCCACTTCTGGGTATAGGCCTCCCCTTTTTCTGCAATACTTTCCGGTTCCGTGCGTCCCTCATCAGGTGTTTCCCGCGACTTTGACGATATCATCAACACAACACGCTCTTGGATGGCCCTGGTTTCTTTGGCCTAACCTTGGCCACCATTCGGTCACAGATTTACTCCATCGGCCATTTGCTCGTCTAATTATAGATGTCCTGCCCAGCACCACTTGAGGCGCATCGCCCATTATTTGGTTAATGTTTCTAAAAAAATACAACGGACGGACGTTACAAGGGACAAACTATTTCACAGCTCTATGAGATTAAGAAAATCATGCTTTGTGAAAGTAACATCCTCGTCGACGTAATAGTAAAACAAGCTTATGAAAAATATATAAGTAACAGTAATTTTATCATTCAAAAGATTAGACGATGGTTACGAAGATATTATAATTATGGCATTTAAACAAGATGAAAATAAGTACCTAATATTAACTTATTTTCAGAAACCCAACACCAGACAATGATGAAGATCTCGAAGGCTTGCAATGGCCACCATACACCCTCCCAAACAAGGAATACCTCCACATCGACGAACACATGAAAATAAAACAAGATTTATACAAACGCAGGTTCAATTTCTGGGACCAATTTATTGAGAAATGGGAACGAATGGCCGTCGACGGTATTGTCAGTGAATCTGTTAATAAAAAGGATGAGTTATGATGACTAGGTGTTGTTTTCATTCAGTTGTACTCGAGAAATTAATATAGTGATAAAGACTTTTTGATGTAAAGTTGATCTCGAAATTTCTTTACCACTATTGACAAAAATTTTCACTAAACGGAAACTTTTATGAGGATAAAACTTCTTAACTGTCACCAAATCAATCTGCCTAGTCTTTTCCTAACTATGTTTGGGTCAGCTTCCAGTCTAACCGGATGCAATTGAATACCAGTATTTTACATGATGCGACTGCCTATCTGACTTCCACAACCCAGTTACTGGATAACACGATATACCCCTTGATAAGACTGGTTTACGATTTACCAACTATTTAGCTGTTACGTTAGTGGTAAGAGGTCAATCAGACATGATAAACAATAATAGTGAACTCATTTTAAGATTTATGTGGAAAATCTAGGTTAATTTTTTTACAAGTTGGTAGTTTCTTAATGCTTGTTATCGATTTTTCCGATTCATTGAACTTATCGAAAGCTGGAAACGATTGAGCTTTGATTATAGTGATTGAGGTTCTAGTTGCGATCCCAGTGCATCCGAGGCATTATTATTTGTTTCTACTTTAAGTTCAGAACCTTTAAATTGGACCTATTTCGTGGCCGCTTGATGGCAATAGCCCCTCGCCTCGTGTTTTTAGGTATACGCCGTACGGCATTTTATACAAACTTTCAAGCCCTTGTTTTTCAAAATGAATGAACGGATTTTAATTAAACTTTATACGCATAAGCAGGATACAAAGGTCTAAACAGACCATTTTCTGCAAAGCAGAGAACATTTTCGAAAAATTGTGTTACAGCCAAATTAGACCGATTTTAAAGTTTCCATAGAAACAGAGATTTCCAGTTATCTTTTTTTAAATAAGACATTTCGAAAATGTTCTCTGCTAACTTTTTAGACCTTTGTATCCTGCTTATGCGTATGAAGTTTCATTAAAATCGGTTCATTCATTTCGAAAAACAACGGCTTGAAAGTTTGTATGAAAAGCCGTACGGCGTAAACGCTCTTAAACGTGACTGGAAAAATGTGGATGTACAACAGGTACCTACGCCTCTGCCTAACCTTTCGGGAAATACAGGCGTGATAATATTATGTTAATAATTAAACCATTTCTTGAATGTTCTGTTTAAACTTAAGTGTTCGTACTTAAGTTAGTGATACTTATTTCAGAACACACTTCCATATAACAGTTACGAATATCCAACCTCTCCTACATATTCAGGTAAAAAGCAGTTTAACCAGCTTGTACTTAAGTTGTTTTACGATACCTTAACCCGATAGTGCTGAACGTGACTCAGCAGTACCGTACCTGGAACTACTTGCTTTAAATAAGACCGTTAAAGCCAATGTACAGACGCCAGCACATCAAGCTTCTACAATCTGTCAAATTTCTTTGATAGATTTTCAACTTTATCGCTAAAGTTTAAGGTTCAAAGTTGATTGGGTAAATTTGACAGTTTCGTGTAGGTTGATGTACTGGCGTCTGTACTTTGGTTTTTATCGGCTGTAGGAAACGAGGAGGAATCAATTACTTAAGTAGAACCTTTTTTTGCGTTTTGCATTTACAATTATTGATATTGTACCTACGCTAGAAATATTACTAGCTGTTGCCCGCAACTTCGTCTGCGATCAAGATAAAAGACACGTGGCGCCATCTATTATCATAATAACGTTATTGTTATTTTCTTCAGGAAATGCACTTTTTTTCGGGATGAAAGGTACCCTATGTCCGTTTCTATACACCTGACAACGTATATGCAAAATTTCAGGATGATCGGTTCAGTGGTTTAGGCGTGAAAAATCCTACTTACAGAATAAAAAATAAAAAAATGTCAAAGAGATGTTATGCTCTTAGATATCACAAACAAAAACCCAACGGTGAAGGAAAATATCGTAAGGAAAGGACTGGGTGTCTGCTTCTTTCGATGGTACGATTTCTTTTGGATTGGAAAAACCTGGAAGGCAATCCTCGCGCATCTCGCATTCATTATTGTCGCTCGATTCGTACTTTCCCTCGTAAAAATCATTTCATTTGAAAAAGATAGTTAAAATTATGAATTATTTTTTATCCACAGCAATCTTCTGGGTTAACCTTGCGTTTTAGCCCATTTTGAGATTTTTTAAGGGTCGTCCTATTATGTCAATGTTATCTCCATATTATATTGCAAACGTTATGGCATACCTTTCCATTTGGATCTGATTCGTTTTCATACTCGCTAGAAGTTATCATTTGAATAAAGTTCCCCATCATCAATTTTTAAGTCACCTTTGTAACCAAATAAGTTCGTTTGTTTGTTTGAACGTGCTAATCTCTGAAACTACCATTCGGATATGAGAAACTATTTTTGCATTTGATAGCCCAATTCTTGAAGAAAGCTATAGACATAGAAGAACTAATACTACTAACGTACTATAGGCTAAAGTTTAACATCACGCAAGAACTCTTCGGAGCAAAGCAAAAAAAGTAATGGCGCGAGCAGGCGATGCGATGTGACGTCTTGGGAACAAGGAATTTCACGCGGACGAAGTCGCGGGCAGATGCTAGTTGTAGAATAAACTAACAAAAATATTTTCGCCATTATAGTTTGACGACATTTGTATCGGTTGTCACCTGTCACTGTCACCAACATTTAAGTAAATGACAAAAGCAAAAATTACGTTTTGTTACATTCTTGCCCTGGAAAAAGTTACGTCATTTTCATCGTCCGTCGCTTCAGAAAATGATATTATTCAAAAATATTTCTTTGGTTTTCAACCTAAGATCATGGCGATTCGAAGCCCTTTGGGTAACACCCAAGGACTTATTGGAGCGGAAATTTAGGGAGTGAAGATCATCTCAGAAATATTATACTAATAAGGTCGTTATGAAAAAAAGATAAAAAATATAACGATATTAGAAAAAAGAATTTTCATAAAATTGCCCGTCTTCAGTTTTCCAGCGGACGGGAATTCATTTAATTTAGGCGGGTCTGAAAGATGAAGCTCATCTTACATCTTCATTTTCATGTTTATTAATTTTAAGACTCGATTTTGATGTGTCAAACCATAGCACGTAAGTTTAAAGAGTCGATAATTGAGCTTGCAGGTGCGGGTTCGAACTTCGGCAAATGTAAACGTGACCATTTTAAATTCTGTACCTACTTTCAAAGTTATGCTCTTAGATATCACAAACGAAAACCAAACGATGAAGGAAAATAGGAAAATGAATGATGGTGAGGAATGGACTTATCTGCTTCTTCGTTTCAATTGTACGATTTATTTTAGACTTGAAAAGCCTGGAAAGCAATCCTCGCGTATCTCGTATTCGTTATTTTCATTCGATTTGTTTTTCCTCGTAAAAATCAAGTTGACCCATTTATGGCATGTCGATTCGAGCATTTCTCACAGGAAAGCCACGGGACCTGCCTTACATTACATGCGACATGCAAAGAGTGGTCGGGATCAGTCGACACGAACATACATGAGGTCATGTCGACCGGCGTACGAGTGTCGAACAGTTGTTATGTCAATCATGATTGGATCAATTGCGGAAGAAAATATTAAATATTTTTTTACAAAATGAATAGAACTTATAATGAACTGAAATTGCCAATGATATTTGAAAGGCCCCGAAAAACAATGCTTTTCCTCATTTCATTAATGAAATCCATCGCTATCTTTGTACCAAAATATTACCAGTAGCAACAAAAATCTGATAACGGACAAAGTACTTAAGTCACCATAATATTATTTATCGTACACAAGATAATAAATACTTTGTGTTAAACCCAAGATTAGTAACAACTTATCTATAGGACACGTCAGGTCTACCGACATGCGTGATTGTGTAGTTAAACAAACAAATTATTAAGAAAGCATAACCAAGATGGCAGGAATTAAAAAGTGTTTCATAGTTTTTGGATTGTTTTTAATCAAAAAAATAAATGCTAATGTTATAGTTGATACTAGTTTAGGTAAAGTGGCCGGTGTAGAAGTAAAATCGATATTAAAAGATGAGAAATATTACTCGTTTATGGGCATTCCTTATGGGAAACCGCCGGTTGGTGAACTGCGGTTTTTGGTGAGTTTTCTTTTACTTTATTCATTAAAATTAAGTATATGTGATGGTTAAAAGCATTGCCAAAAGTTTAGTTTTTGAAGGGTTATTAATATCACAAATATATCGTAAGCTGATAATAAAGTCGAACATATAACCTCCTCCTTTTTGGAAGTCGGTTAAAAAGTAAATGAGTGTGCAGCGGATGGGCAAGGAGTGGCGTGTAATTATTTATTTAGACCATTTTTGTACACACATATATAAACAGACAAGAAAAAAACAAAACAGAAAAATAGGTGAAGCTTATTTCATAAGAAATCTCTTCCAGCATACCTGCGATAGAACAATAAATAGAGAGATGTAGACAGCTTGTGAAAAAAGGAGACAATAACAATTCCTGTATCATGACAGAAGTTGTTACAATAAATTAATTTAAAATAACAAAATATAATATTAACAACACCGTATCTGCATCTATCGGACTATGCTCGTATATATTAAAAGTTGGGTCCATATCTGCGAAGTTATAATAGTATTCACTGACGCCGCCCCGCCGGGTAGTCTCTCACTATTTTATTTTCCAATATTGACATCAAAACTTAGCTCATTCTCATAGTTTCTACCGTAAAGTAAACAATATACTTACATAAGTCAGTAGAAAATCTGAATACTCTCCCATTTTTAATGACTCCGTAGTATAGTAGATTTATTATTTATTTATTTAAAAAAAACAAATAGCATATGCAAAGCATAATCAGCCTATAGTGTTCCACTGCTGGGGTACAGGCCTCCTCTCCTCGAGAGGGAGTGGGCTATAATCTACCACGCAGGCTCAGTGCGGGTTGGTAGACGTCACATGTGTTCGAATTTTTGGTTCTAGGACATGCCGGTTTCCTCACGATATTTTCCTTTACGCGTTTGAGAGCCGTGATGATGAAATTATTTACACAAAATAAAGCGCCTGTCTGGGTTCGAACCCACGACCTACAACTCGTAAGTCGGGGCCGTTGTCACTGGGCCACCACTGCTCTCGAAAATAAGACATTAATCAAAAAGTTTGCTTCTATATTGCAGGCTCCACAACTGCATGAAGGATGGACGGACGTTCTAGAAGCCAAAAAAGAAAGAAAACCATGCTCTCAAATGAATCTCCCGGTAAGGCCTATAAAAAGATATGGATTCAGTGGCCAAGATGATTGCCTAACCCTAAGCGTATACACTCCAAAACTACCAAGCAATGAGGAACTCAGCATGCCCGTCATAGTCTTCCTATACAATGAACATTTCAAAGTAACACACAACGCATCCCGGGACTTTGGTCCAGACTTCATCGTAAAAGAAGATGTAGTTCTAGTCACAATCAATCACAGAGTCGGATCAATAGGCTTTTTAGCTTTCGGCGATGAAAAACTACCAGGAAATAATGGAATTAGAGATGTTATTTTAGCCCTAAAATGGCTGCAACAAAACGTAGATAAATTTGGTGGAGACCCCTATAGGGTCACGTTAATGGGAGTCAATGGAGGAGCAGTCCTTGTAGATCTTTTGGTAAATTCACCCATGGCTAAAGGACTTTTCAGTAAAGCAATACTACAAAGTGGAACTGCGTGGAATCCTGCGTATATGCCAATAAACCCAAAAGAAAAGGCGACCGCATTTGCCAAAGTACTCGAAAAAACGGCGGTAACCAGCTCTAATTTACTTGCTGAGTTATCACCTTTATCTTCAATAGAAATCGTTTCCCAAGATTCGGTTTCGGTGGATGCCGACGAAGGTAGAAGAACACAAACAGCGACTATACCTTTTGGACCTGTAGTTGAGCCAGATCACCCTGATGCGATCATCACCCGTCTGCCTGATGAAGGTCCGATTGACATAGATATACCCATCATGATCGGATACAATTCTAGAGAGGGTATCGAATTCAATGAACGTTTTCTTCGTAAGCCTCAATACCTTACATTCGCTGATCGAGATTTCCTCTTGGTGATTCCTGTAAGAGCTGACTTCCATTTCGAATTGAACTCGAATATCTACTTTCGTGCTATCGACGAAGTGAAAAAATTCTATTTTGATGAAGGTTATGTGAAGATAACCAAACCTGGAGAATATCTGACTTATACTGCAGATGTTTTGAGCTTTTATCCTTTAGATTATGCAGTGAGGAAGTATGTAAACGAGTCTAGTTCGTCTGTGTATTACTACACGTTTGATTATAGCGGAGAACTTAATATGAGGAAGAACCAGATTGTAGACAGTGCGTTGACGATGGAGGGAACATGGGGCGCCACTACTGGCGATGAACTGTGCTATCTCTTCGTTTGCAAACCAATTAACAAGCTTTATAAAAAAGTTTTGCAAGATGAAGACGCTGAAGAACTGAAAGTTATTAGAAACATGGTTAAGTTATGGACAAACTTCGCCAAATCTGGGTAAGTTTAAAAGAAAAACAAGAGATTGCTTTAATAAATCAATTAGAGAGTGTATTTTCGTCTACCTCTCGTAAATATGAAGTTTCAAATGCAAAAAAAATGTATAATAGATAACACACATAATATCAAGCCTGTATTACCGAAGTTAGGAAGAGGTGTTCCCACAGTTAAATTCAGATTTCGCCACTAGAAAATTATATGTATGTTCAAATTAATAGAACGAGTAATGTTTGCTACATGTAATATTGTAAATTCACTAGTATAGTCACTGTGGAATTTTAAAGACAAGTTTATTTACCTAGTAAGTTAGGTCTTCCAAGAGTTATTTTAATTGTTATGTTCCATCCCCCTCCCTAGGCAGTGTAAACCTTTATTAAAAAAAACAATTAATATATTTTTTTCCTTTGCTCTCAGCAATCCCACGCCTGAAGGCAGCGACTTCATCTGGACCCCAGCTACCAAAGAAAACAAGGAGTGCCTCGTCATCAGCGACGAACTGCAGATGAAGAACAACCTTCATGAAGACAGGATCAAGTTCTGGGATGACTTCCTCGCCAAGTACAAGGCTATGGCAGTCAATGGGGTTGTCAAAGATGTGAAAGATGAACTATAAAAGTTTGTTAGATTTTGGAATTCATGATTGTAAATAATGTTAAAAATAAATTATTATTTTATGTGTAGTTTGTCATTTTGATATAAAAAACAGCACATTATCGCATCGCTTGTAGGTCAAGCAGATTCCAGAATCGTCAGAACTTATATTAGATGTGGCCCAATAATAATAATCGTAGGTACTTCTTGAAAAAAATCTAAACATTATAATAAATTCGAAAGTAACTCTGTCTGTATGATTGCTTTTAACACCTAAAACACTAACGGATTTCGATAAAATTTATATTCCAGATAGATGGTATCCTAAGGAAGGACAAAGGCTACTGTTTGCTTTTTGTCCCGGTCGCACGTTCCCGTGGGATAATTTCCGACATTCACGCAGGCAAAAGTTACTCTTATAAAAGCAAGTAATAATGTCTGTTGTAGCGAAGTACAACAAGAAGAAGGAAACACTTCGCTAATATATACGTTTAATTTTGGTGTAAAAATAAAAAAAATCCGAAAATACAGGTATCAAGTATAAAAAATAAAAAATAGCAAGAAAAGACTACTTTCTGTAGGTACCCTTGTGACGACAGTAATACCAATTTTAAAAAAATACTTTAGGTTTTGTAAAGGAAAAAAAGAGGTGGATTTTGTCACACGACGCGTATGCAGACGTGATTGCAATCAAGAAACATATTAAGACTAAATAGGTTGAAAGGTTAGCGCCGGTCCAAAGAAAATAAAAATTAAAAAAAACTCACCCGCCGTATTTGATGGATAAAATATACGCGATTTCAATTGGGAAAATGAATCTAGACAATCTACTATGAGAATAGTGTGAAAAAAAGGTATCCGTTTCAAAAAAGGGTCTTCGACTTCGTCCACGGAATCCTTGTGGAATAATTCGGCAGCACAAATAACAGCTACTAGATCCGAAACAGCTACTAGATCTGCAACAGCTACTAGATCTGCAACAGCTAGCCGCGGCGTTCCTCAGCTGAACTGCATCAATTTCTTCACGGGAGTCGGGTAGGGGAAAAGCCGAATGAATCGGCTTGCCGTTAGTTCGGGCCTTATCCTGGGGTAAAATTTAAAAATAAGAACCCGTGGAGCAAGCAGAATCACTTGTACCCAAGAAATAGAGTAGAATGATACATACCGAAAATGAAAGGGATGTCCTCACTCCGACATTTGAAATTTTTTAAAATATATGTAAAACTCTTGGTAGCGAGGTACCTTATAGAGTAAAAACGTTATAACACAATAACTCAGATTCAATATTATAATTTACATGAAAATTTTGGCGTAAATTCCAGAAGGAGAAGTAGCTCGTCACAAGGTTAATTTTCAAGTGACCATGGTTACCATCAAAAATGCCATCTGACGTAAATCAATTCGTAATTTAAAAAATATCAGATGGAAAATTTGTGGTCTGACCATGGTTCAAAAAAAAGGTTGAATATGAATTTGGAAGGAGGATTAAAGCCAAAAATACCATGCAGGATTTGTTAATACTGCACTGTGTATCTATTTTGAATGATGGTTGAAAGATTTTTCTGGCGATCTAAATGTATATAGTTATATAGAAATATCCATTCTTTTGTTGCCAAGTAGCATTACATCTCTTGATAGTGTATCATCATCCCGGATCGGGCAATGTTATTAAGTTTCTCATCTGGAATTTCTCTATAGCGGCCCGGAGTCTGGGTTAGTGAAAAAATTACATAACTGGCGAAATATGTAGATATACTATAGGTGTACTTCTGTCTAACGTGTTATATTATAACGTATTATATTATACCCGGCTTAGAACACAGCAGTCTATAATCGAAAATAGTTGCCAAATAAACGGTTAAACCGAATGTAAGGAAAATCCCGATAAATCGGTTTTGGATAACTAATTATCTACAAAAGATAATACAAAGAACACGTACTCCTTTTGTTATCTGCAGTCTTAGTAAACCAGTCGGTATCAAACACAATGTGTTAATTTAATACTCACAATAATAAATCGATAAAAATATTAAATTCAATCAACAAAAATGAGAACGTTAACATTTTTGCTTTCAATTTTTATAATTAATCAGTGTTTCTGTGATGAGACAGTAGAAATTAGTTTAAAACAAGGTGTTGTTGTGGGTAAAGTAGAAAAAACCATACTTAAAAAACAAAATTTCTACACATTTAAAGGAATACCTTTTGCGGAAACACCCACCGAACAATTAAGGTTTCAGGTAAGGCCGAAACCCGTAAAGTATTTTGGGGTATGAACCTGTGAAAACACTTATATAATATTTGAAAGACTCTAAGATCTGTAGTTAATATTAAAAGTAAAAAAGGAAAAGCTTCACGGTTTATTCAAGGGAAACGGATTTAATTGTTTTCCGTGGTGGAAAACGATTTTGTGAGTTGGTTTTAATTAATGGAAAGTTTTATTCTATAGAGGAGTATATTATCTTGCCAAGTTATTTCAAGTGTTAATCAAATCAATTAAAACTTTAACGAAATATTTGTGTCAGCGTAGAAACTACAATTTATCTAAATGTCACTCATATGAAAACTCTGTTTTATTATTTCAGCCCCCAAAACCGCACAATGGTTGGAATGGCAACCTGGAAGCCCTTGAGAACAAACCAACATGCATGCAGTTCAGCTCCAGTATGAGGAATAACGAGCCTTTTGGTATATCTGGCTCCGAAGACTGCCTCTACGTGAGCGTCTTCACACCCGACGTCAAAGGAAATGCTCCTGTCATTGTCTTTGAGTACAACGATCAGTTCAGGACTTGGTTCAATGGAACCGACACTTATTCTTCAGACTTCTTGGTTGAAGAAGATGTCATTGTCGTCACCATCAGCCATCGACTTGCAATTCTCGGATACTTGACAACTGAAGATGGTGTCATTAAAGGAAATAATGGTTTGAGAGACTTTATATTAGGACTGGAATGGATTAAGAACAATATAAAACAGTTCGGTGGTGATCCCAAAAGAGTAACACTGATGGGAAGCCGTGGCGGAGCTGCACTTGCTGATATACTACTATATTCAGAAAAAGCCAAGGGTATATTCTCTGGTGCAATCCTCCAAAGTGGAACGTCTTTGGAAGCCATGTATTTCTCTAAAAATCTTAAGCAGAAGGCATTCAAACTTGGAGAAGCGTTGAATATTACAGCGGCTAATAGCAAGGAGTTGTTAGAGGAGCTACAGAAGTTAGATGCTGAAAAAATTCTACTCGCTGAAGTTGATACCATTGACACTGACTCTATCGACAAATATCAGATAAGTTCGTTTCCTTTCGCACCAACTATTGAAGATGATACTGAAGATGCAGTTCTTACAACATTACCGGAAAACGGGAAAGTAGTTAATGACGTTCCCGTTATAATTGGTTTCAATTCCCGAGAGGGTCTAGACACAGTATCTCATTTAATATTTGAACCGAGCCTCGTGACTGATTCCATTGAAAAGAACATAGTAAAGCTTCCGATAAGGACCAAGTTTAGATTCGTACGTGAAAGTTCTAAATATAAGGAAGCTGGGAAAGATATTGTGAACTTTTATTTAAAGGATAAATCACTTCATTACGGAAATATTCTGGAGTATGCTGCGTACATGGCGGATGTCTTAAAGAACTATGCTGTAGATTTTGCTGCCCATAAACTAGCGGGAGGTCTGTCATCTAATGTCTTTTACTATGTCTTTGACTTCAGAGGACAGTGGAATGAGAACAGCCAGTTATTGATGTCCAGGGCGCGTGCAAGTATGGGACACCATGGAGCCACCGTCGGTGATGAATTGTGTTACTTGCAAGTTTGCTCTCGTATCAAAAAGAGTTATGATCAGATTCTGAGCCTGCCAAGTGAACAGAATGAGGTGAAAGTGATGAAGAAGATGGTCCGCCTGTGGAGCAACTTCGCTAAAACGAGGTATGTTTAAATGTGTTGTGTGGATAAAACGTATTTAAGGTTTATTACGTCTGTTTTAATTACGTATCGACTGACAATACTAGGAAATGACATGATTTCAATCTAACAAGATTGGAAGCATGTCATTTCATTTGTGTTCAATGGTTTTTTATAACGAATCTGTTTTGTAAAACCACTAGCGGTTTTGTAAAACAGCGGATTCGACAATCTATCAGCGACACAATGATTACGCTAGTACCTAATATATATGTCAATGCAGCGACACCAATATGTATTGTCCACACGCCAGACTGCGTCAAAATATTGCCCAAGAAAGTAGTGTTACTGTACAATTTCTATTCTAATTAATTTCAACACACCACTGCCATGTTTGTAAATTGAAGGCCAATTCCCGTAATTAAAAACGTGAAAATTAGAGGTTATTTTGACAGATTGAGGCTGAGATGAGATTATGACCAATCTTAAAATTTCGAGAATTGCCCCTTCAGATTGCAAACATGTCTACACACGTCAACAATTGTTGATAAACAGATGTTGCTCGACGAGCGAGAAGTTATCAACATGCCCGTGATCAACATGTTGACTTGACAGCAACTCAGCAACATTTTGATTAAAATTTGTTTATAAACAAATGTTTACCATGTTTACGGGGACTAGTATTTAGAGTACTGATCGTTGCTAACGTTACAGAAGGACAAATCTCCCATTACCTATTTCATAATTATAATACGAAAACTAACACACAATTCTAATCCCAGGAATCCCACACCATCAACAGATGACCAAGTTCTAAAAGGCATCACCTGGAAGCCAATAAGCAAAGACTCTGACACCGACTACCTCCACGTCACGAAGCAACTCAAAATGAAGACCAACCCTCTTGGAGAGAGGAAGCAGTTCTGGGAAGACTTCTTGGAGAAGTATTCCAAAATGGCCGTCGATGGAGTTGTTGATGATGAAGCACGGGAGGAACTGTGATGACCTGTTACGTGTTTAGTCTAGTAAATAAAGTTTAAAATAAAAAATATTGAATGTGTTTTAGTTGATTATTGTCGATTTATTCCGGTCAATCCCCTTTACGAAACCGGCTTCACTTTACTGTTGACAGCCTCTGTCTTGGTTTTTTATTTGGTCTGAGGGTCTGAGGTTATAGATTAGTTTCTAGATACAGCAAAATTTACTCCAATATAGCGATGTCTACCGACAATACCTGCTTCGCATACTTTCATACCAACTTATTATAATTTAAGTAGGTATAGTTAACAACTTCCATACATTGTCTCGTAAACATGTATTCAAAACATTCTTGAACAACAACTAATAACTCGAAGTTTACCTGAACAGGCTTTAATAATAATTATTGGCTGATAACTAAGTTGTAAGAGAAAATAACATGTAAAGTTACTTATATAGGAAAACTTAAAATTATAAATAACTAGCTGCGCCCCGCGGTTTCACCCGCATAAGTTTCGATCCCGTAGGAATATCGGGATAAAAAGTATCCTATGTGTCAATCCGGGTTATAAATTATCTATGTACCAAATTTCATCCAAATCCGTTCAGTAGTTTTTGCGTGAAAGAGTAACAAACATCCATCCTCACAAACTTTCGCATTTATAATATTAGTAGGAAGTAGGATAGTAGGAAGTAGGATAGTAGGAAGTAGGATAGTAGGAAGTAGGATAGTAGGAAGTAGGATAGTAGGATAGGAAGTAGGATAGTAGGAAGTAGGATAGTAGGATAGGAAGTAGGAAGTAGGATAGTAGGAAGTAGGATAGTAGGATTAGTAGGATAGTAGGATAGTAGGATAGTAGGATAGTAGGATAGTAGGATAGTAGGATAGTAGGATAGTAGGATAGTAGGATAGTAGGAAGTAGGATTAAAATCATTACCTACGTTAACCATTCATTCGCGTATGTACCTTTAGCTATACCTAATAGCAGTTCCGTGCGGACAAAGATTTTTCTGGAAAGACTAAGGAAGCCCGCCAGCTAGATGGACCGACTAGGTACCGTAAGACGGTGGCTGGGACTGACTAGATGCGGAAGGTGGAGGGCAAGGTGTTGTGGCACAGGCTGGTAGAAGCCTACCTACATCCAGCGTGAAATGCGATGGGCAGAGTTGATTGAATGATTGAATAGGGATCCGTAGCCATTCCTTTTACATCCGGGAAAGTTCCTAACAGAAAACGACGGGATATCGTGAAGAAGATATACCTTCTTGACGATATCCCGTCGTTTTCTGTCACGTCACCCTGCCGGTTGTTTAACAATCAAAGTGATGATTAGGTACATTGTACCCTGGTATATTTACTTACTGTGGTAATGACGCAATTTATCAGCAGTAGACAGTTCCGAGGTAGAGACACTACGGAAAAACGAGTTCACTTCTGCCTACCCTTTTGTGGATTAAACTACTTTTCACTTCGCTCAAAAATGAGAAACCATCGCATCGTTCAAATCTAACAACTAGCGCCATCTGGTATGAATAATAGAGAACTGCATACACGTGTATTTTCGTATCTTAAACATAGATGGCGCTAATATACAAGTTCAGCGGAAAATTCAGTTTTCTTTTGCAATGTCCTTTTCGGTTTTCCTTCGAACCTACACAAGCATAAACCCGAAGTAACACTAGGTATGTACGTAATTAGGTAAGTAAGACAGGTATATGCTAGTAACCAAGAAGCTTATAGATCTTTAAGCTTCTTGCTGGTAACATACTTCGAAACTTACCTAAAAAATTAAAATTTCTATACTTATAAACATTTGAAATGGTAGGTAAGCGACAAGCAGAGAGAGGAAGGTAGAGGGCGTGCAATTTTATATTTAGAAATTATCAATTATCTATAATTATCTACTTATTTACTGTCCAATTTTCACAGTCATGAAGACACGCACTGCTACAATTCACTAGTACCTAGGTAACTAACTTTTAACTATGCAAAGATAAATATAAAAAATATAAAACACAGGAAGGATGTAGGTAATTTCAGACAACTTTTATATTTAATAAATAGCTTTTACAATAAACATTACCGCAATCAACCTGTTAATTTAACAGTACAAATTATTGACACCCTTATAGTCAATTTATTAATAGATAAATGATTTTATTTCGTACGTCATCACATCAATCATATTTTAAAAATTAGATGAGGTCGGCGTTTCCTATCCGTCTATCTCTGAGAAGGAAGGCCGAAACAAACTCAGAGGTCACAGTCTCTTGTAAAATCTAGACAAAGATAATCTTAGTCAGCACATGTGAGACCCTTTCGATTAGTGTCCGAATAGGTCTTTTGAGGATAGACCCATTTGACAAAACAGATTTGAGTGGACCTGGTCAGTCAGTGCATTTGTCAGTAATCGTGTAGCTCAGGAACTCAACGGCTCGACGAACAACACCAAAAAAATGACATTTGGGTAAACCGCATAAAGTACTCAAACTGCCCGGCGAGGCGACCATCATTAATACTAACTGAGAAAGAAAAATAAATTAAAAAAAACGGTCTAGTGCGAGTCGGACTCGCACACGAAGGGTTCCGTACCACAAGGCATAAAACGCCGAAAAAATCGTTTCTTTTATACCCCTTTAAGTTTATTTTATTTTTATTATTTTTTGTTATAGCGGCAACAGAAATACATCATCTTTCAAAATTTCACCGGTCTAGCTGTCACGGTTCCTGAGATACAGCCTAGACGACAGACAGACAGACGGACAGTGGATTCTTAGTAATTTTTATTGTTCATTTGGTGATTTTTAGTGTTCTGTACCCAAAGGGTAATAACGGGACCCTAAAAATCACCCGCATAGTCCTCACATTCACAATAATTAAAGTAAGTAATATAATACTTTACTTTACAAAGTAAATATTTCATTCATTTTCTGTATGCAAGTGCATGGTTGCATACAACTCGTTAAATCCTTCAATATAGGTGATGTCACAGTAGCAGGGGCTTTGTTTTATCGCTTTCAACAAAATATTGTACACTACATAATAGTCCTCAAGAAACGTCGATCATTTATTAGTGATCGATTCGGGAATGGCGGGAATGGAAATGGCCTTCGGCGCGAGAGATATTACCTATAGTGCATAAGTGTGTGCGCAGACACAGGTGCACTCTCTCTTCCCTCACTCTCACAGTCTGAAGTACCCTAAGAATTTTGATGATCATCAGTGAGTCAGTGACGAAATCGAGGTTTGTGAGATAACAATAAAATCTAAAGTATATATGAGCTATGCAATTGAAATTTTATATGTTTAAGAGCCCATACTACCTCAGCTAAAATTCACTCTTTGTCTCGCAAGCACGATACTGCTCGCGGACTAAGTGTGAGCGAGACAGAGTGCGGTGCTGGGCGGCAGGCAGCGCCAATAGTTTAGGTTTTAGCTTTTTACGGCGAAAAAAATTTTAATTAAAAAAAAAAACATAGTCGCTGCTTTATAGTTAGTTTAGTTATTATACAAAGTTTCCTGATCAAATTTGAAGTATTTCTTTAATACCAGCGGTTTATTTTTCAGTTTCGAGGTAACTTTTGATTTTTTTCTATCGAGAAAATTTTATGGAATCGTATTTTCGTCAAACATAGTACCTTACATTAATCCTCAACTTTACCATATATTTATTTCAAAATTAATGCTGCAGTATTTTCCACATAACGGAGGATCATGCTAAGCAATTTGAGGTAGTATAGGCCCTTAATAATTCGTCCACTAATTGAAATCATATCCCGAGAATTTTGTTTATCTGGTATAATCTAAACCAAGTTATGAGGGTTCAAAAAAATGACGAAGCGCTTCGAGAAAAGGTAGGTAGGTATATGCCCTTGCGCTTCGCTTGGCTCGTCTTGGCGGGGAAACACATTTGTAGGTATAATTGCACGGTACCGCAAAAACGCGCGGCGGACAAAATAGTCTCAATCCAGAGGGGATTGCGGCTTGGCAATGCCGCGTTTACCGGTTACTCTTAACACTTTTATCGGTTACAGATATATAAGTTACACTTTTAAAAGTGTTTTGGATTAACACATTTATAAAAGTTACAAATAATTATTAGATTCTATTATCAATTCAATATGTAACACATAATTCTGTAACCTTTATAAAGATGTTTTTAAGTTCCTGAAAATAGGCTCGCCCCCTATTACATGACACTTAAACACAACTAGCGTAGTGTGGGTATACTATAGGTCCTATACCTCTACCTAACCCTTAAAGGATACAGGCGTGATGCTATGTAGAAATAAAAAAAAAACTTTTGTTTTGTCAAAAACGAATGACCATGATCTACAATCTATAGGTACAGACGCCAGCACATCAAGCTACCCGAAACTGTCAAATTGTCCCAATCAAATTTGAACCTCATGCTTTAGCGACAAAGTTGAAAATCTATTAAAGAAATTTGACAGAAGAAATTTGACAGATTGCAGTAGCTTGATGTGCTGGCGTCTTTACATCGCTAACACGTATTAGCAAGCGTGGTAATCGTACCTAACATAGATATATGAAAGAAGGTACTTACCTACCTGGGATACAGAATCATAGAAACTAGGATCTATCCACATCGCTTTCAAAGTTACTTTAAACTAGCATTAGCGCATCGTTAACTGTGTGCGACCTTAACGGTCGTCAATATTATCTGTTAAATAATCTTGTAGGTTACACAGCACAGCGACCGGTTTAACCAGTCGTTATTACTTACATATAACCGCTGGTAACACCAGCGGTTATATGTAAGTTACTGTTTAGTAAACAAACCTTCAACGTAAATAATGAGGAATTGAAGAGTTGGTACGCTAAAGGACATCATTCAAGTGTCGAACATTTTGTAGGTAGGTTCCCAAAAAATAAAGTGCCGGCCAGAAAAAAGTACTATTTTCTTAAGGGAAATAACATCTTGAGCATTTTTTACTATTACAGCGAATGTCGAAAACTAACCCCCCCGGCTGCTAATTGAGATTGAAAATGCCAAAAATCATATTTTATAACAACAATCTTAAAAATCTTTAGTTTAAGTATTCAAATCGTACCTACGTATATTTCTTTTTTTTAAACACTTTATTCTGATTTAATTTGTAAATATTTACATAATATAAGCTAACATTTAAAATAATAATTATGTACATTTATATGAAAAAATAAGCAAAAGAATCTTTTAATCAGAAATCAGAAATATTTTATTTGTTACATAGGTACAGAGGTTGGTCATTTATTTATTTTATTAAGTATATTTCTTTCTTATATTTCTCGAATATTTTTTTTTTTCATACTCTGATGTAATAGGTATAACATGCAGAATTGTACAAGGTTCTGCAAATGCCAATGATCCAATGATCGATTATCTAATACTAGCGACTCGCCCTTGCTTCGCATGGGTTTTATCACTTGAAAAAACATCGAGACTTCTTTAATTTTTTTTACACATAAACCTTCCGGAATAAATTCTCTAAATGACCGCGAACACCGCAATCAAAATCCGTTCGATAGCACAGACAGACGCGTAAAGCGACTTTATTTTGTTATGTATCTACGCTTCTGCCCGCGATTTCGTCCGCGTGAAAGTTCTCGCGACCCACCCCGTCGCATCGCATCGCCTGCCCGCGCTATTAAGGCCCTACCTTGAAAATAAATTGTAGCTCGATTCGTTTTCATTTAACCTTCTTTCTGACTTTTTTTTTATTTTTGCTCGGTCGTTGCTTGATGTTAGCCTATACTCCTACAGCCTACATCGAGAATTAGGCCATCAAATGCAAAAAACATTTTTTCCGACTGGTAGCTCCAGAGATTAACTATCCTATGTCCTTCCTCGGGATGCAATCTATCTCTCTGCCAAATTTTATCGAAATCCGTTTAGTGGTTTAGGCGTAAAAAGGTAACACAGATAGACAGAGTTACTTTCGAATTAATAATATTAGTATGGATGGCACAAACGGATAGGTATATATGGAAATAGACTCGCAGAAGCCTTGATCTACACTAATATTATAAAGAGGAAAGATTTGTACCTATTTTTGTATGTTTGTAATGAATAGGCTCAAAAAGTACTGGGCCGATTTAAAAAATTCTTTCACCAATAGAATGCTACATTCTTCCAATTTGACATAGGCTACATTTCATTTTTAAAAAAATTAGGGATCCTTGGTAAAATTTGAACAATGTAACCGAAGGTGTAGAAAAATGAGTCTTAAAATGTCTTTCGTCGAATGCGCTGCCGAAACTATTAGCGATAGAACAAAATAATTTACAACAATATTGAAGAACATCATAATGTCTACAAAAAACTCCGCGGTAGCATATGTCCAACTATTGTAGTTATGTCACTACAACAACTTTTTTCATTTTAAACATTAATGAAAATGCTAACCAAATTCAAAACATGCTATTTATGTGTTTATATTAATCCTTATCCAAATAAATTATTTTATGGTCAAGACCATTTAACTACCTATAAAATAGTTTTTAAATTATATGCAAATTTCCAAAAATAAATAATTGTCTACCCCGTGCGAAGCCGGGACGGGCTGCTATATTACATAAACCAGTGTTTGTTGTTATGCCTAAATTCGGTAACGGCATTGAAGATGTCTTTGAGCCCAAAATTGGCTTTCCTTTATCATTAATCATTTTAATGTTTAAACTTAACAACTAAATTAATCTAAACGAATTTAAAGAGAAAAGATTAGATTTGTTTTATATTTGTTTGTTACGTTTTCACGCTAAGTAAAACGGCTGAACGGATTTGAATAAACACACGCATAAACATTTGCACACGCATAAACCATAACCTGGATTAGGACATAGGATACTTTTTGCCCCGATATTTCCACGTGATCTAGACTTATACGGGTGAAACCGCGGGGTGCAGCTAATACATATTGTAAATTAAAGTCGATTTTCGTGTCTATCCGTGTGGACGCGATATTGCTAATTTATTTGTTTTAGGAAATGAGCTTTGCTCTGTATGGTCTCTTGGAAATAATCTGAAGGAATTTCACATGGAATATCTTCAAAAAACAAAATTAGATCGACATCATCGCCACCATTTTAGCCCAAAAACGTTCACTGCTGCACATAGCCTCTCCTGAGTACCGCCACTTCGACGGGATATGTGCTTCTCGCATCCATCCAGCGGATTCCTGCACGCTAAGTTATTGTTTCAACTATATAACTAAACTTCCATGTGTCATGATTTCCAAATATTTATTAAGTTATAAGATTTTAAGTTATGGGTTTGGTTTCCGCACTTTTAATCCTTCAAGTGGACCATTGCGCGTGGAATTTAGTTAAGTTAGGAAAGTTATAAGATTTGTAGTGATTTTAAATACTAATATACCTAACTACTAAATATTAGACAATTCAATGAAATCTTAGTTACCTACATCATAAAATTGATCCTATAAAATTTTAAAAAGGCGTGTCCAGCGCACGTTCGAAAAATATTTCGAAATCTGACAAAGATCGTTTTGTGAATGAACAAATCAAATTCGAAATGTGAAGGTCGATTTAAATACTGGATTGTGTGCTAACTGGCAATAATATCGTTAACAACAATAGATTTTTTTGGCATATCCTCTGGTCCCGGACCTTTGGAAGGCGTACGAGGGGCCGAAGCCAACTCGCAGAGGCCCCTTTGACAATGTTAATTGATGAGGAGGCACCAACCGACGATCATCCCTGTATCCACTCTGCAAGTGTACACAAGGCCAATCCCCGGTTGTACCAATACCTAGATGTTTTTGCTTCATCAATCGCGCCAAATGTGGTAAATTAACATAAATATGCACTACGATATTCATGAACGAGAATGAGAACGATGCCTTCGTTCTAAATCTAAGCACAGCATCATAATGTCCGCCAGTTTACGTACGATAAAGTCATAAATGTCACCTAAGCAAATTGTTACTTGGTCAAGTGCAGTACCTACCTACTGCAGCTTTTACAATAATTATACTTGAAAGGAATATTTAGCTGCTGAATAGTTAAATTCAATACAAAATCATAAACCCTACTACATAAAAAACCGGCCACGTGCGAGTTGGACTTGCACACGAAGGGTTCCGTACCACCATACAATATTTAACACTACATATAAAATAACGGCATAAAAATCACGTTTGTTATATAGCGGCAACAGAAATACACATTCTTTGTGAAAATTTAAACTGTCTAGCTATCACGGTTCATGAGCTACAGCCTGGTGACAGACAGACAGACGGACAGTGGAGTCTTAATAATAGGGATCCGTTTTTACCCTTTGGGTACGGAACCCTAAAAATCGTCAAAAAACTTACTTTGAGGTAACTATTTGCTTCCTACGTCGATAAAAACTGAAATAAGTACTTATATAGGTAGGTAAGCAAGAAGAAACTGATAATCCTTGAAGTGTTCTTGTACCGACATATTTGCTTGCTAATGATCATTATTGGCAAGTAAGTATTTACAATAGCAAAGATTAGTACCTAAGTATAATATTTACTTCAAACACAGAAATAGCCAGATGACCTAACAATGTTATTCGTCTCTAATCATTCATCTGAGATATTATATGAGCTCTTCAAAACTCAATGGGGCAACGCATTAAAAAAATCATAAAGAATTCTTTAAAATATTTACTGTTTTTGTAATTACTTGAAGGCAGCTATGCTGTTAAGAAATCATATTTTCAGGACAAATTATAAAAGCCGCGGAAAGCAGTACAATCTTAAAACCTGAGAATAAAACAGTTATTTATGCTCTACTACTGGCTTTAAATATCTGGACAGAATGATTTGTTGAGTTTTTGCAACCACCCGGAGTCTGTAGTTGTACCCTGCGGTAAGCGGAAACAGGACCTCTCCCTTTTAAAAAAAACCGGTTTTACAAAATAAATTTATGATAGGCTACCGATTTTATTTTATCATCTTAATATGAATAATTGAATGAATAAGATCCTAAGTTTACTAAATCTGCTGGACAAAATAATTTACAGCATAAAACAAATCCAGAATGTATCTAAAAAATTTTTAACTTAGTAGCTTGTGGTAATAAAAAGGCTGGGCTTTAAGAGCGTTTACGACGTACGGCATTTCGTACAAACTTTCAAGCCCTTGTTTTTCGAAATGAATGAACTGATTTAAATGAAACTTCATACGTATAAGTTTTTATCCCGATATTCCCACGGCATCGAAACTAAAGCGGGTGAAACCGCGGGGCGTTGTTTCGATAATTTTAACCAAACCGGCCCCAAGTATCTTATCATCATGGTTAGCAACCAACTTGAAGATCTTAGAGCTAGTCTCGACTATGTTCTTGCCCTTCACTGACCTGATATCTAGACATTTAACTACCTAACTGCCTACTCTTTGAGATCAAGGTAAACGTACATACATTTACGGAAACTTGTTTGCTACTTCATAATAAACGCATAAGAGCGTTTACGCCGTACGGCATTTCATACAAACTTTCAAGCCCTTGTTTTTCAAAATGAATGAACCGATTTTAATGAAACTTCATACGCATAAGCAGGATAGATTTTCGAAATGTCTCATTAAAAAAAATATAACTGGAAATCTCTAAGGAAACTTTAAAGTCTGTCTAATTTGGCTGTAACACTATTTTTCGAAAATGTTCTTAAGTAACTTTTTAGACATTTGTATCCTGCTTATGCGTATGAAGTTTCATTAAAATCGGTTCATTCATTTTGAAAAAAAGGGCTTGAAAGTTTGTATAAAATGCCGTACGGCGTAAACGCTCTTAATTAAATGAATGACCTGATTCAGAACTGTTAAAGAAAAACGTAGTTTATGAAACGAGTTTCCTCATGCTCATGATCAACTGGTTATTACTACGGCACAATGCATCGTTTAACTCGTAAATGCCCTACCTGTGTCGGTACCTACTATGGCAATAAACCTAATACATCAGACTTACTGATGCTCAGAATTGTTACTTTACTGGTAGTCAGAAGCCCGAATTTCTGACAACCAGTCTTACCAAAGGGAATCGTATTACCCAATAACGGGTTGTGGAGGTCAGATAGATAGGCTCCTTGTAAAATACTGGTATTCAGCTGCATCCGGTTAGACTGGAAGCCGACCCCAAAATAGTTGGGAAAAGGCTAGGCAGATGCAGAAGATGACATAATTATATTATGAGATAGCCCTTCTCTGGCTTCTCTTAAAGTTGCTATTTTCATAATTATCTGGTATTTATAGTCGTGACTATAACTTTTCAATGACAATCCTGTTTGAATTTTTCTCCACAGTCATATTTCGGCGTGTCATTCTAGCCATAAGTCACAGGTCAAGACCAAGAACATTCGAAAACAAAAACCTCTTCAAAAAAACAGCGCACAAACAGAGGATGTCGTCACTCAAAATTCTTGCAGCAATCAAAAATCATAATTGGAAAACATCTTCATTGCACAATTTAGCAGGTCTGTTCCAATAGTTTCTGATAACAATTTAAGCAAATACAGAAAACGTAACTGTCGTTGCTAATTTGTAGTATCACAAATTGAGTGCTTTGATTTGATTATTTGAATACTTAAATCTAATTATAATTTTGAATCACTTTGTAGTCATTTTTCAATTTATAATTGAAAAATTCCAATTTAAATAATAATTGGTCGAAAAAGAAATGGATGGACGGTTGGTGGAGATTTTAAAGTTGAAACCTTCTAAATAATTATGTAGAAATGAATGTATTACTAATTGCCTTTAGTGACTGTATTCGTAAGAATTAACTTGAATAGGGTTTATTTACACTTTCGTCAGATACTTTTGTAACAGAACTTTATACTCAAAGCAAGAACTCGATTCGCTTGTAATCGAAACGATTAATTTCTGAAACATCGCATTTTTAAATTATGAGCCCTCTTACATTTTGGTACTGAGCGCATATATTTTTTTTTTTTTTTTGTTTATGAGTGGCATCTCGCTGTACAACCTTATGAGGTTGTCTTCTGCCTGCCTGCTTGTGCCTCAATAAATTAAGGCCTCCAGCCAGAGCGAGCGCGCATCGCCGGCGCAGTAAAATTTAGAGTACTTTTATTTTATTTATTAAATAATCAAAGTATCAATATCTGTTTTTTTTATTGATGTTATTTATCCATTATTGAAGACTATTTTGGTATAAATACTACGTGAAAATGATGTAGAAGTTCGAAGATAGATGTTTCCAGTAGAAAATTTAATTAACTACGTCCAGTAATTTCTTCTTTGTTTTTATGGCATATTGCAAAAATGTATTCTATTATTATAAAAGTATATGATATTTGTGATATGAAAAAAAAAAATGTTTTGATGGATTATATTCAACAGAATCTGCAAATTAGAGCTCTCCATGAGTTTTTGCCTAAACATGCATCAGGAGAACGATTATTGCTACATAAATAGACAAACAATAAAAAAATCACTTTATTATTATTGTGGAAGAGAAAACTATCTTTACCAAATAATTGCTGTTTATACCAAACAACGAATAGTATCCAATTTCAACGAGGAAATCATGCAATTACGCGCATTTTTGTAGGAGTCATTCCAAAACAATTGCATAACGCATGTATTTTATTTAAATCAAATTCAAATATTAGATACATAACAACTCACAGCAAATACATTTCCATGGATTGATATATACCTATATACTAGTACCTATAACACAACAACAAGTACACAATAAATTGCTCATGTAAATCTAGAATCTTCAAGGTAATCTAGGTTCACCGATGATTATATACTCGACGGTAGGTGCTCTGTGATTTGTTTGAAATAGTAATTCAATCAATTTGCCTAGCCTTTTCCCAACTATATTGGGGGTCGGCTTCCAGTCTAACCGGATGCAGCTGAATAAAAATATTTTACATGGATCGCCTATCTGACATCCACATCCCAGTTAGGTACTGGATAACACGGCGATACTCCTTGGTATGACTGCTTTTCAAACTTTTGGGCTTCTCGTAACGACTGTCAAGATCTATGAATGGCAGCCGGAACCAATTCCGAGGCAGTCATAGGTAACTAGTTGATAGGTAATAACATTTTATGGCACCTACATTCCATTACTGGGGCCCTAAAAAGGCCACGTTGGCTGAAAGTTTTTTACTTTCAGTCCACTTAGTAAAAATCTACATTAAAAAAAATATTTTCTCGAGTATCTAGTCGTCATGATCAAGTCCACCCTCTGGTGCCCGCTTATCGTTGAATTTTGGGACACGTTGTATACATAAATATATAGCCCATTCCCTCTCAAAGAAAGGAGGTCTATGTCTCAGTGGGAACATTGTATGCTGATTGTGCATTAAGTAGATGACGAGTTTACTTCTTGTCCAAAGCATCAACCTTTAAAATAAGGTCGAAAATTGACCAAACGTGAACCAAAATATAGGAAAATTACCTAACCTTCGCCTTGACCGTGACCTTAATCGACCTAAATGTAATAATGTTTGAAGCACGAAAGAAAAATGGCGTCGGAACCAGCACGCTAGGGACCACCTACGCAGTGATTATTAAATTAATGTAATTGACCCAAGAGCGATCATTGGGGGGTAAGTTGAACATTATGAAAAAATCGGACAAGGTTATTTATATAGATTATCCATAGGTACTAATCCTTATATATACCTACTTCATATTTGTCCAGACTTATTCGAAGGTAGCTCTTGTGTGTCTGCCGCTGTTTATCTTTTCACATCTGAAACTAAAAACCACTGAACACAAAAACCAGGAAACCCATATATTTTTTGTCACATTGCTTCGGAAAATTACTACTAACTATTTCGTAACTCGTTTGCCTTGAAAGTTAGTTTATAATCATAGATGTCTGGTTAGGATAAAAAAAAAAATCTAGCCTTCGCTGTCTCTCTCCACTCCTTCATATTTCTCTAGCCCGCGCGTCCTCCTTCCAGTTTTTTCTCGTAACCTATCCAGCTCGTCCCGCTATCTCATGGGTGGTCTGCTAAATAACAAATTAAGCATTATAAAATGGTGAAAGATGTAAAAGTAAGGCACGCGTATTTCTTTTTTTTCCAAATTTAGTAGTTTCCCTCGCTCGGTGTGCGAGTCCGACTGGCACTTGACCAGTTTTTTTTTTTCGTTGCATTTGAGTAAGTTGTTGCCACTGGCATTGCATGTCTCATCATCTATTAATAAAATCTTTTGTTCTTGTAGTTGTCATATCGCTATTCATCAAATAAACACAGTTTCATTTCTGCATACAATGGATCCGAGTGCACTGACTTTATGACATCCATGACCCGTACGAAATCAAAATGACACATTAATATAGAGATATATAGAGTGCGTTTCAACAAATACTTCCTTTGTCGTTATGTTGGCAGCACTGTATACCACTTCTTATTCTTCACCACTCCTTAATGTTTTGGGCATGATTCCTAACACAGAAACCTTATAAATCTTTAAAAAATCCGCAGAATCGTCTTTCCATATCTACTATCTTGACAGACATGGGCACAAAACACTTATACTCCTAGCGGAGGACAGGGGAGCCAACATTATAACATAGGAAATATTTCTTGAAACGCATTCTAGCTACACAGGGTGTCAGGAACGTAGACGCGAAACCTGCGGGGTAATTTGTGTAACACACTATCTGATCAGTAGCAATGGGTTTCATTTTGACAGTTCATCGACATTCATTGCGTTATTTACGTTGTTGAGCAGACACATTTTTCGAACATATGAAGCAATGGATTAGCAATTTCCTTCAAAATTATTCAGATTGAGATTGATAGTGTGTTTCCCAATTAGGGGGCTGTTAGGTACCATTAGCATCACCATGGATTTAGTACATCATTCTGAACGCCCCTTTTTTTATGACTTCTCCTGCTCTGGGTGGAGCGGAAGGGAGTGTCAGACTCTTACTGACTGAAACCCATCCGTGTTCCTTCCTTAGCCCTTTATGTTCCGGGGTAGCGGTAACCCTTTCGGACAATCCCGCTGCCCCGGCAGGCTTCGGCCCTAACGGGCCCCTCCTCTGATGCTGACATCTCTTTGAGGCGCGCGTGGAGCACATACGTGCGGCACTCATGATCTACTCATTTCTTACTTTATCCAGTCTTGTCACCACATACACATCCATCTCAACATTCTCATCTTCGCTACCTGCAATCTTTTTACATCGATCACACGTTCACGGTCACGGTGGTTCACGGACGACTCAGATGTCAAATGCGTATGCCCCACCTTCCGTCCTGCGCCTCATGCCCTATCACTTCCATCACCACACCACTTGATCGTCCTATGACTGCGTCAGTGAGCGGAGTTCGCGCAGCTGATATTTGGGCCCAAGATGTTTGGACTTTTTGCCATTGATACGCTAAGCAGACTAAAATTGTCAAACTGACAGGTGACAGACGGCCAGACTACAATTAGTTAGGTAGCATACAATTAGAGAGCATGGTGCATTCTGCGAAGTATTTTCCAAAACACACTATGGGTCATCATGATAAGACTGGCTGTCTGACTTTCGGGCTTCTGACGACCCGCAACACATTATGGGTACCTAAAATATAATTGGTATGCTAGTGCTTGTGTGGGTGAAATGGTTTTAATGCTTGCTTCGCGTTTTTGTAAAAGTGCTTTTGTGTTTTCGCAAAAGTCAGTAAAGTCACTTAACTAATTTTTTTGATAAATCGCTTTAGTTTTAAAGTTCGTGTGGAATTATTATGGCTAATTTTAATATAACAAAGAAATATTACGTGTACGCTTTGAATAGCCTTGAAAAGTTATTTTTGTGTTTGATTCTTTTAAACAAACAGTAATTTCGACGACATACAATGATAATTACGAGACAGTAGGTATTTTAATCGACGAAAAAACGGAGGAGGCTCTCAATTCGACGTGTTTATTTTTTTTTTATGTATGACCACGCATAATTTTTTATAAAGTAGTCGATTTTGATCATTCTTTTTATATATTATAGGGTAGATATATCTCGAAGTTGGTCCCATATAAATTTGGAAAAAAAAATCGTACCCTAAGGGTGGGAAAATTATTATTATGGATTTATTGTTCACTCACTGATTTTAATGCTCAGTTGTGTATTACAATTAAATAAAAAAAGTGACGACGAATGAGCTAGTTAGTAAATTATATTACTCAAGGCTTGGGGACGTTTCAGTAGGTAAATATCCACGCACGTTACTCTAAAAAATACTGGTTGGTACTGTAGCATCGGGGGGATGCTAACTGTACCTGGATTAATAAAAGACTACTATATAGCGTGATTATTATGACCTTTACATTAATAAAAAAATTTTATAACTTCTTTTGACTAGCAAGGATGGCAAGGATCTAAAAAATTTAAATTTTGAAAAGGAGCTTCGAAATCCCTTTCCTAAAACATGGCAGAATGCCATTAGAATTCCCGACGGTCTACCAACGAATGATTAAAATGAAGAATAAATGATCTATAAAAGACATTGGCGCCAATTCCCTTGTTCACAAACTAAACTAAATTTAAGTTCAGTGCATCCTTTTCTTTCTATTTCATTAAGAAAAGGACAGAAGATAAATATTAGTTTAGTCCTGTCAAATTAAGATACTCCATAGACAGTTTAGACGTGATTAAAAAATTGGCTACTAAAAATACTTCAATTTACGTCAGGCGCTGACTAATTTGACAGGACTAAACTAATATTTATCTTCTGTCCTTTTCTTAATTAAATAGAAAGAAAAAGATGCACTGAACTTAAATTTAGTTTAGTTTGTGAACAAGGGAATCGGCGCCATTAGCTTATATAAACTATTCTAGTCTATTAAAAGTCGATCATACGTCGATATGATGATACAGTCATTAAACGTCGGCGGTAGGCGGCCCCATTACGTTTTGTTTCTGTTTAAAAATACTTGAAACTTCTACGAGTGTATTATTAGGTAGCAGTCACTTGTCTATCTATAAAATATACATGATTATTGTAATACTCAAATAGGGACTTGAAACTGTCTCTCCTAAATACATATTACCCAGTAATCAAGCTAGGAGAGCAGCGATTCACCCAACAATTCATTGTACCTACATCATCATCATCATTTCACCCGAAAGACGTCCACTGCTGGACATAGGCCTCCCCCAAATTCTTGGGCTCCCCCAAGAATTTGCCATAATCGCCACGCTTGGCAGGCGGGTTGGCGATATACCTAATAAAAAAAGACGTGTGCGAGGCCAAAAAGGCTAGCTCCTACGATGTTTAAAAATTAAATACCGTAGCGCTGGTGTTTTGAAAGGAGCTTGGTACATACGGCTACACATCTGCAAGCTATGCATTTCCAGTTTTAGCTGACCTCGAATTGTACAGGTTTTTCTTACAATCAGAAGTCAGCTTATACTGGTTATGTATAGCTTGATGTGTAGCCGTGTGTACAGACGCCAGCACATCAATCTATCCGAAACTGTAAAATTTTCCCAATCAACTTTGAACCTTATACTTTAGCGATAAAGTCGAAAATCTATCAAAGAAATTTGATAGATTGTAGTAGCTTGATGTGCTGGCGTCTGTACATATACCAGCGAGTAATCGCTATTCGCTCGTCCACAGACTACTCGCTCGTCGCCGCCGAGCACTCGCTGCAACGGCTCGCCAACTCGTTTAGCAATAAATGGGTGAGTTTTCTTTTTTTTCGATTATAACAAAATTCCCTATGCTTATACGATATACGCATACTTCGTAAAACAATGAAGAATTGGTACCTATAAGTTTTTAGTTAGGTACCTACCTACTGCTTTCAATCTCTATAATAAAACAAAAAATTTATTAATTTGATGATTTTTTTGAGGGGTTATCAACCTCTTTTAGTGTAAGTATATATTTGAAATATCAGTTTAAAAAATCCGGATTTCTTATGTAAACTTTACAGATGTGATTGGTAGGTACAACACATTTTATCAACTCGAACTCATACTAATCTGTGCTCATACTTAAGTAACAACATTACCAGGGGTCGTAAACCCCTATGAAAATAAACATCAAATACCTACCTATCTTTTTCTTTTTTTTTTCTTTCGTTTTTGAGAGCGTTTACGAGCGTTAAAAAAAATCATAAAGTGGAACATACCTATAACCTCCTCCAAACATTTTCGAAAAATTGTGTTACAGCCAACTTAGACCGATTCCATAGAAACAAATATTCCCAATTATCTTTTTTAAAATAAGACGTTTCGTTTCGAAAAACAAGAATTAAAAGTTTGTATAAAATGCCGTAAGTCGTAAACGCTCTATCGATACCCATCACGTCTGCGTAGTTTCGCTATCTAATTTAAATTAAACCTGTATATCCAAATAATAATGCAAGCCGTCATAAATTCATAATATAGTGACGCGCAGACACGTGTGAGCCATTAAATTAATTTATTCCAATAATAAAATAACATTCCTGCAGTTTTCATCAAGCTATCTTGACGACTGGACGTACGTAGGTACATTGACTATTATAGGTCAGGTGGTGACATTAAGACACTGGGTGCATAACAACTGATATACTCGTATATCCCGAAGGGTTCGGCAGAAGTCTATCTTATTACACCCACATTTCGCCAGTTATGTTTCTAGTCCCATGTAAACAGGGAGACCCCTTTTTTTTTTTTTTTTTTTTTTAAGGATGGGAAATCATCCAATGACCCCTCCCGCTCTGGGTGGAGCGGAAGGGAGTGTCAGACTCTTACTGACTAAAACCCATCCGTGTTCCTTCCTTAGCCCTTTATGTTCCGGGGCAGCGGTAACCCTTTCGGACAATCCCGCTGCCCCGGCAGGCTTCGGCCCTAACGGGCCCCTCCATGTCTGCTGACATCTCTTTGAGGCGCGCGTGGAACACATACGCGCCGTCCGGCACGGGCCTGGTCCTGATCGGACGGCGAGCTACCCATTACTCGCCGTCCGCAGGCCCGCGCCTACGGTGGCCGGGAGTCGTCACGCGGCTCCCGACGCCCGGAGCGTCTACCGCGGCGGCTGGGACGGGCGGCCCTCTCGGCTCTCTCCCTCTCCCAACAGGGAGACCCCTTAGCTTAAAATTAAAAAAAAAAAAAAAAAAAAAAAAAAAAAAAAAAAAAAAAAAAAAAAAAAAAAAATACAATACCGACGCCGCGCCGCCGCGCCGCTACGCGGTCAAAATGCATGTAAAGGCCAATTTTGTCGCGACGAGAAATTTCAACGCAGTGGGGTTTTTTTTTCTTAATTCTTTAATTCGCTTTGTTTATTTTTTGGTAAGATTGAATTAATTATTTGATTCAATTATTTTTGACAGCTGCTATTTCATACAGATATTGTTTTTTAGGAAGTTTTAGTCGCATTGAGGATAAGTAATAATATTAGGTGATAAATAAAAATATACTATCGTTAAAAATTTATAAAGAATATATGTACATTTATTATAATGATGTACTGAATCCGTAGTAGGACCGTTTGTGCGTCGATGTCCTGTAAAGTACACCTACATTTAACCAGCAGCGGGGAAATTGCGTAACACACGATCAGTAGCAATGGGTTTCATTTTGACAGTTCAACAACATTCATTGCGTTATTTACGTTGTTCAGCAGACACATTTTTCGAACATATGAAGCAATGGATTAGCAATATCCTTCAAAATGATTCAGATTGAGATTAATTAGGGTGCTGTTCGAGCCTATTGCCATCAACCGGGCACAAATTCAGACTCCGAGCTGCTACTAAGGAATTTCAGAGATAAAGTTAATAACACTTTGTCCGACCCGGGAATAGAAACTAGGACTTCATGCTCAGCAGTAGCGGTTGCCACAACTAGACCAATGAGGCCGTCACCAGGACATAATAGATCGTTTAATTTTATGATGTATTCGTATACTCGGCAAGGCCAGCTCGCGAATTTGAAATTCTATAAAATTTTACGTCTTGTGCATAATTTGATGTAGTCAATTGTGAATTTTAAAACTAGTCCCAGGTAAATCGGTAGCCTAGAAACTTATTTGCAAAATTCCCCTTCTTCCATATAAACAGCACAGCCTTCTGAATACCATATTGGAAAAGGTTGATTGGTTGTGAGGCACTAGAATACCGTCCAAAGTTACGGAAGTGCCCTCTATAACATTAAATAGCACGCAAATAATAATTAATTAATTAATAATTTTACTAACTTAGTTATATATGTATAAGTATTATTTACTAACAATGTATGGAATGTAAGGCCTGCATTCCTGTTACGCTAACGTCGCGTACGTCGGTCGCGCTCGTGAATATACATTGTGTTTATATAGCACCATACTGCGACGCTCGCTGACGTCAGCGGCGCGTATGTTCGTACTGACCGTACGCGACCGACCATACGCGACCGACCGTACGTGACCGACTTCAGCGTAACAGGAATTTAGGCCTAAATGTTATTCCGAAATAAAATGAAATGAATAAAGCTAGGTACCTACGCGTTTCTAGCAGCATGGTTTCCCAATGTTGTCGGACCGTACTGCATTCTTCTTTCTAGATGATTCAAGTTTCTGTTCTGCAGAAAGGTCAGGCTCGCCCCCCATTACATGGTACTCAAACATAAATCTGGCAAAATGTGGGTGTACCTACTATAAGTACACCAGCCTAACCCTTTGGCAAATACAGACGTGATGCTATGAGTTATTTTCTCAGAACCACTAAATTCAAATTCTATTTCAAAGGATCATTAAAACTTTCATTTTACTAATCCTTGCTACTACTTAATTACACCCTTCGTAACCATTATCAGTAAAATTAATCAGAGCACAGTAACGCTACGTTACGAAACACAACGTAACAAGTTACGTTGCGTTAACGTGAATTTCCTCGTTCCTTATACAATTATCCGCCGTGATTATTCGCCATTTAGTGTTATAGAATATAGCTATGTAACCTAGGGTTGTTTGGTAAAGTTTTTTTATTAATCATTTTTGAAGTGCAAACTTCTTTAGACGCAGTTTGCTCTCTTTCTGAACAGTGAACGAAACTGAACCGTCACGCTCGGGTCGGTGACGTAACTCGGCTCCAGTCGGTCGGTGACGCTGAATCGCGTATACGTACACGGCGCTGAATTGCGTACCCGCGGCTCCAGGATACCTACCACTTTAGGACCTAAACTAAACTGTTCTTCTAATTCGTACCATGACGTCAGTTTAACGATTCAATTTAGGCCGTGCCATCTGGATACCTACCCCTAGCTCTTAACGCTCATTCACTTTCAACGATCCAAATGCCGCTGAGCGTATTGGACGTCATGGTACGACTCCTAAACTGAAATGTCTTGCTTTTGAATCGTTTTTACATAGATCATGGTAGGCCTGCAGTTGTGTTTTCACTTCTATCGTGTGGTCATAATACTTCCTTTTTTTTAAACAGGTTGCTTCTATTGATTTGATAAATGTCTGGATCTGGACGTTTTATTATTTATTTCTTAATTGGTAGGATTATGGATACTCACAAAATAAACGAATTCCCTGTTTATTTGTTACTACTTAGTTTTGTCTCCGACTGTACCCGTCAACTTTGTTTTATTCTAACAAAGAAGACTCACAAATCATTCAAACATTTTTGACAAATGTAATAGCAAATTACCATAATATTATATTATCTAATATTGCCGAAAAAAAAAACTACATTTTTGTACAGTGTAATTTCGACGTGGAGCGAAAAAGCACGTGCGTTTTTTATATTTCAGTATTTGAAACGTGTTCTTGTGTTGTGAACTTGTGATCTTGTGTTTCATTACTGGCTAAAATGTCTAACTATAAAAAGGCTAAGTATACGGTCAGTATATCGTCAAAAGCATTCCTAATAAAAAGCCAATTTTTCAAGCTTCAAGATAACTATTATCTGGGGAATAAATTATTTGGCAATTTGACAGTTTTTGTGTAGAAAATAATGTCGAACCTCTAATTTACCTATTAGATATGTAATGAAGTCGGTTAGTAAAAGCCAAACCTGTAAATTAAATATTTTTGAAAAAAAAAGTTATTACCCAATACGAGGTGTGGCAGCTGATGCCGAAAATAAATGGTTTTTTGAATTTTTGTCCGTTTGTCTGTTTGTCTCTGTTAATCTGGATGAATGTTCCGGATTGGCGCAAATACTGCTAAACAGATGGCACACAGATAGTTTATAACCTGGATTAACACATCAGGTAATTTTAATCTTGGTAGTACGTTCCCGTGGGATATGTACAGACTTCGACGCGGGCGAAGCCTCGGGAAAAGCTAGATTTTTAAATAAAAGATTGTATAATGAACCCCAAATCGATCTCAAAGTTACATATACTTAGTTTCTAACAAAACAACAACTGTGATTTGTGACCATGACATTCACAAAAAGCACTTATTTCAATGACTGAATTAGTTTGCGATAAATATCTAACGCCTTTGTGAAATGAAAAGGAGTAAAATTCATTGCCCCTTCTAAGTTTTACGAGACTATTTTATTGTTGTTCTTACGACCCAGTGACTCGCAGCAGGTCCAGAAGGAGACGGGATGAGCTGGACTCCTTCAACAAGACTGGTCCTTAGTGGCTTTGAGCAGAGAGGAAGTGGAAAGAGAATAAGGCCTCCCTACTCCCCAGTAGGGAGGCCTTTACCGTGCAGTAGGACATCACAGGCTATATATGTATATCTATTTTCAAAAGTCGTAAAACACAATAATGTTTTCCAAAATGAGTTCAATAGACCTTCATTTGTCTTAATTCTCCATAATACACACGAGCGACACAGCGGTCATAGAGTACACACTCTGTGAAAATTTCAAATGTCTTCTTATTATGCATATGGTATTAGAAGAATAAGAAGACATCTAAACAGACGAACGGAGGACAGACAGCTGAGGCTAGGGTACCGTTGGCGTTAGTTTTAAGATTTTTTTTAATTTGTCATGTGCGTTAATTGTATGTGCGGAAAAACAAATTTTCTTTTTTTTTTCTTATCTCTCTGGATACAGAACCCTAAAAACTAATAATAAGCTACCCCAACGCCTATTATTACGTAACTTCCTGCAATAAAAAAGAGGTTTTTCAGGCAGTCGTGTTTGTTATTCTCGCCGCGCGGTCATTTGTTTGAAAGTCAAATAGTCAAGGACGCAATAATGAGTTCTTATAAAGAAATAATTTCTTAGACGAAGTGATGTGGACAATAAAGAAAATGGTATATAATAATATTTAAAAAAAAGAGTGCGTTACTAATGTAGTATGAAAATTAAGGCTACTGTAGTACAACCAAAATTAACTATGGTCTATTCCAAAAGTATTTGTTGAAAGTATATACAAACCCTGTTCATGTTAAATTCTTACCTACCCAATCACCCACTAAAAGGAAGGAATAGATTCATCTGCAGAACACTTTCATCTGTAGGTATTGAGAAGGTTTCATTCAACTTTAAATCTCATCACTTTTTCCAACAATTTATAATTAGAATTTCGGGTTTTTAAGTATTCAAATAATCAAATCACTCAATTTGTCAGTGACACTACAAATTGACGTCCACAGGTACGTTTTTACATCTATGTGTTTCTACATATTTTCGTCAGATACTTATGAAAAGGTCCATAGGTACCTATTGTAGTTCCCTGCTGTAGGCATGGCATAGTCACCTCATAAAACGTGTAACCGTCCAGCTACTGTTTCCAGGAATAGCGGTGCCGCCACATGCCTAATATCAATAATTTACCGGCGAATGACGTTATTTATTTATGAAAGTACATAAGTTAGTGTGTTTTCCTAGAGAACGATTTTTGACACCGTAAAGTCAAACCCCGCTGCTGTCATTTCATGACAGCTGTAAGCAGTAGTGTGACAGCCACCGTTCTTCTAGGAAACTGTAGCTTCAGTGTCGATGCTAGGCAAACAGAACGGTCAGCATTGAAAATGACAACCCTGCTCTTTAAAAATAGTACGCGTTATTATACAATTATTCTTGTACACTTTAACAATATAACAGAAGTGTGAAACAATCACTCCTTATCCGGTGCTTAACCGCGACAGTTTGACAACCGACACGTTTGAAATAGCAGTCAGTTTACTTACTGTTTGTAAATAATAATCATTTTAAAAAATAATACTATTATTTGTGTACGTAAACGGTAACAAACATATAAATATTTAACATTCATAGCTGTGGTATAGTGATAGGTATTTTGTACACGTGAAGTCAGTAAACGTAAGTCATTATTGTTTTTGTTTTAAGATTTTAAAAATGAAAAGTTGCCTAGATAAAGCCATCATTCTCTTGACCTCATCTGTACTCTTTTTTATATTTGTGTTTGTATTGGTTTGTATTTAGGGGGTAATCTTCAGAACTACTGATCCTACTGATCTGAAAATTCATTCACTAATGGGAAGCTACAGTATTGTAGAGTACCTATCATAGGATATATAGGGCTTTAAAGGTCCGTGGCATACGTACCTGTCCGCCATTTAGTATTTTCTTTCAAAATGGCGGCGAAGTGATTATTTCAACATCTTTGCAACGAGATGTACGCATGTTAAAAAAATATAGATTACATGTGATCGACTTTGAACGGAGAAGTGACGCTTTACGGGGTTTGATCTTTGCCGTATGTCATTACTTCCCAGAATTCGATCCTTATTAGCGAGACTATCGAACGGTGTTTAATATAGTAGTTTTTTTTTTTTATTCAAAATCAACAGGTTCGATTCCTGGCTAGAAACATAGATTTTTCAAAAATCCAATAATGCAGCTTTAGTTTTCATAAAAATTGAGCCCGATACTCCTTTGAGTACTTTTCGCTATTCCTCATAGTTTCGGATTTAGCCATCCACGCGCACTTGAAAAATTCACCCTGTTTATTTCGATAGGTAAAATTTCTTCCGTAACTAGTGACACGTCGTCTGCCACGTATTTCTTCCAATCTAGTAGTGTCGCGGCGACATGTCGCCTGCTGCTGTCGTCTGCAGTCGGCTACCGACTTGTACCTTACGGAAGATTACCTACCTTAATTATTTTTTTAATCTCACTTCAATATCCGCACTTCTGTCACAGTATAATATTTATACTGTGCCTCATACATAATGAAGGATGGATCAATTTCGATTTTAGACCTAATAATTATCACAATTTATCCGTCGTTACGGGTAATCAGAAACCCGAAAGTCTGACAACCAGTCTTACCAAGGGGTATTGTATTACCCCGTAACTGGGTTGTGGAGGTCAGATAGGCAGTCGCTCCATGTAAAATACTGGTATTCACTAGTATTCAGCTGCATCCGGTTAGACTGGAAGCCTACCCCAACATAGTTGGGAAAAGGCTAGGCAGATGATGAATTATGACAATTTATAATCATGCAGATGAGATAAAGTTTATACCAACATTTTTATAGCTTTTCTCAGGAAACCGACCCCAGCCGTCAGATTACAAATGAATGATTTATTGTAGGTACCTATTATAATATAAAACTTTTCGCATGGATGTCATTGCACCCAAAATCACATAAGTACCGTATATTATTACCATATAAAGTATTTGTATTTTTCCTAAGCCTCAAATCTGAGTCAATATCATATCGTGATGTATGTCATGGTTAGGGTTACCAACTTTTTTTTATATCAAATACCTATATTGTTTTCGAGGCGAAAAAAATATCATTATTATGTTTATAAATAATTTTGTAAAAATCAATCTTTTTTTTTAATAATATTTCCGTCTCTAATAATTATAGCAGGATAACGTTTTTATATGTCATCAAAACACATAACTTGATTATTATTGGTTCAACTTTTTGCTAATAAGAGTAGAATGAAACCTATGTTTATATACCTCTGTTTTTTTTATAAACCTTTACTTTAACATCTAAATGGCTTATTAGTCGATTCGCATGAATTTACTCGCCCGAAACGGGCGAATAGTCACTTGCCAATTGCCTAATATACTTACATACTTCTAGAGTTGTCGATTCGCCCACATAAAAACTAACTTCGTGTGAGTCGATTATAGAAAAAAAAAATATTTAAAAGTGACAATTCGCCCGTTTCAGGGCGAGTAAATTCGTGCGTAACTTAAACCAGTCTGTTTTTTCTCACATGTCATTAAACTTTCTTGTCACTTTAATCTACGTTCCAATTATAACTCCGCCCTAAGACTGACCGAACTTAACCGAATTTTAACAGTTGGTACACAGAAAACCGGATTTAACAAACTATCAACATCAATGTTGTTTTTGATGTGTAGGTCATGTTTTCTATGATTCAGAATTACTTAATCTTTTATAAATATTTATTAATGGAAAATCCTAGAATAAGTGACGAATTTACTCTCATAAACAAAATTCCATGCGCCAGGGATATTTCGTAAACACAGTATGTACTTAGGTAGATCAAAATTATGTGTTTCTATTTTTTATTAGCCATTATTGTCCCACGGATGGGCAAATGCCTCCCTACTCTCCTTCCACCTCTCTCTGTCCAAAGCCGCCATGGACCAATCTTAGAAAACGTAGATTATTTTTTTCTAAACGTATCACCCATTCATTAGAAAATCATCGAAAAATAAGAAACTTACTGCTAGGACAAAACAAGAACGTACTTACAACGGTATTCTTGTTTACATAGTAGGTAACGCACATGAACATAATACAATCAATTTATCCGTAGCGGATAATTCTTATGTTTATAGTCATGATCACCAATTAACTATCATTTACGTTTCACTAATTAGAGCAGATAACCGATATGATTATTTTTTATAAATAAACACAGTAACGCAAGTTATAAACGGACTCAATTCAGTCGTCTTTGAATATGCACCATTTAATTTTCTAGTTTTCGTAGTTAAATAAGGTTTTAATCGTAAAAAAAACAATGATTAAGGTCATTTTCACGCTACTCTTCCAAATTTAAATCAAACGTCAAATTACTAATTTAGATTTAGACCGCGAATCAAAAAATAAACAATCAAATTATTAATCAGCCCTCCATCGAGGCAAAGATTCAGAGTTCAGACATTCAGCCAGTAGTAAACACTCATTTGTATCAGTTAGTTGAAATGCCGGCACCGACGGGGCAAGACGCGAGTGCTAAAGACAGTGACGTGCACGTCATCGATATCGACGCGGATGTCGATCAAGTTGTTGCTCCTATAGATAAATCGGATATACCAGTGATACATATCGATAAGCCGAAGCAAATTAACACCATGAACGGGAACGGTAAGTTTTTTTATTTGTGCACTTCTTTTTTAGAAAATTATTTAATTACTCGTATGTGCATATTGTATAGGTACCTAATTTTAATTGTGTAAATTATTTTTAATTTTCATGTCATTAGTTCATTTCTCAAAACGGTGAAGGAAAACATCGTGAGGAAACCGGGATGTCCTAGAACCAAAAATTCTAAGACATGTGACATCGACCAACCCGCACTGCGCCCCATGGTGGATTACGGCGCACACCCACACAGAGAATTCCTGTGCCCCAGCAACGGGAACATTTTAGGCTGATTAATCTGATTATACTATATGCTTATGCTTAGTTCATCAAAAATGCCTTATGATTTTGAAATCGTAACAACAAACATTCTTTGAAGTTCGTCACAGGCTTAGAATAATAACGTTATTATTGTAAGGTCACAGGTTTAATGGCAAGGTCCTTTTGCCGGCTAAACATTTTGACATAGGTACACACCTTTAAATTAATTAAGACTGTTTAGATAGTCACGCATAGTTCATCAATGCCAGCCATTGATATTGATTAAGTAAGCATCATAAAAGAAATTACGTCTAATTGTTGGAAATACAAAAATAGAACAAAAATAACATCATACATAACTATTGAAACAATTTTTCCAATCATAATTACACCTATCTACGTTACCGATAAAATAGTAATTAGACTAATAAACAATAAATAAACCAATTAAAAATGTCGCCGCTTATATACGGGTGTTCTTTTACTGACGTACCTACTCGTACCTAAGTATTTGTATCGGGTTTTTCACTTTCTTAGTACCTAGCACAAGCACAAGGATAATAATTATCTCAACATTTTGGGGTTTATCTATGATATGCTTAAAGTTAAACGACGTTTTAAACGTCAAAAATGTATGTTTAAACAGTGAATTAAGGGGTTCGCTCTTAGTGTTGTGCACATAGGTAGGTTTCATCATCCCCTTTCTTTTTAGTTAAGTACAGTCTGGTCGTCGAGAGAATGCGTTCCTGACATCTATCAGTGCGACAAGTCTATTACAGATCGAATTCGTAAAACACGTATTTGTTCGTATGAAATTGACAGGTGTCAAGAACGCATTCTCTCGTCAGCCGCACTGTAGCCTACACTGTCCCAGTTTTGAGCAAAGGCCTGCCCAAGTCCTTCCAGGCATCCTTTTCCAGAGCTACCTCGATCCAACCCTTGTGGTACGCGTCCAGGTCGTCTCACCACCTCTTCCGCCGCCATCAATCCCTAGGATTCATCTCAGAGTTCATTACCCTACCCATATCTATAACGCAATGCATTCATTTTTATTTTTTGGTCTTATGTGGCCAGTTATCATTACTCTAAAAATATTTGAATAAAACTATTCTTCTTCTTCTTAGCTTGTCTATGGAAACCGAAATTGAGTCAGTAGTACTATTCTGTAAAAATCTCACCGTGATAACTCAGGTGAAGTGAGCTTAAAGTGAGCTGTCATTAGTGTCAATCCATATAGCATCAGAAGGCCAATTCTCGTAATTTAAAACGTTTAAAATCTAGTCGCAGTCTCATCTCGGCGACAAACAAATGTCAAAAACTTGTCAAAATGTAGGGAAATTAGAGGTATTTTTGACAGATTGAGACTGAGATCAGACTGTGAACGTTCTTAAAATTACGAGAATTGCCCCTCAATAGAATGATAACTCACTCCTAACTTCTCACGGTTTGATTCGAACAGAATCGCCCGGCTGCTCAGAACTTAGCTTATCGTTTATTTAAGAAGTTTATCGTTATTTATCAGTAGCGTCCATTAACGCTCCTGTAACGTGCAGACATAATTATTATGGTCCTCAAACGGCCTGACCAACCAAGTTTGTTTCGGTCTTTCTTCTCAGATTAGTCACTTAGGAAACATTGAACTCATCTAATTTTAATACACAATTTAATTTAGACGTGTAAAATTGTTTGTTTGAACCAAAACAAATATATTAATTTATCAATAATCAGGGCACGTAGGACACGATACCAAGTGAACCAATGACAAGAAATAAAATACAATACGATGAGGCTAGTCGGAGTTCCCTTGTTACATAAAAAGGTGATACTTACTTAAACCTCATTAAATTATTACGATACTGCCCACACAGTTACTTATGATGCAATGACTTGCATAAGTAAGTAAATAATAATAAAAGCAAGCCTTAACAATGCTGCGTGAAAGTGCTGGATGAAAAAACAAGTTTACGATTTATTTGCAACCGCCGCGCGCCGGCCTTATTTTAACGTGATGAAGTTGCTGTCTTGGACTACAGTCCGGCCGTCGAGAGAATGCGTTCCTGACACCTGTCAGTGCGACAATTCTAGTACCTAAGTAATAAGGATCTAATTCGCAAAACACGCATTCTATATATCAGACGCAAAAGACAACGGAAATAGAAATGGTCAACACTACTTTCTTGTAAGAGGTCCATGAATTGCAATTTGTAGGCTCGTAGGTCGTAGGTAAACTTTAGGAACATACAATTGAAAAGAAAAGAATCTGATAATAGAATATGGACAATTAAAATTAGTTGAAACTAGCGACCCCGGTCTTTAACTACTTGACAAAACATCGAGATTTTTTTATTATTAATAATGTGTTCTTAAAAACCTTCCGTAATAAATTCTCCAAATAATGCTGAAAACCGCAATGCGTCACACAGCCAGATACGAAGCGACATTAATTTTTATGTTGAAATATTCCAATTGATTTATAATTAAAATTCTTCTGAGCCAGACACGAAAATTAATTTTAATTTTTATGGTTGAACTCAAACTTAAAGCATTTGTAGGCACTTTTGAATTGTCAAATAGTCGGTCAGTTAGTCAGAAAGCTGAAGCTAGTTGCCCATCCGAAAACGTGGATCTCTATGGAGAAGAACGGGCAAGAAACTCCAAGGACACTGGACGGTCAGTGGGTCGTCTTAGGGACAGACACTCTTTTAAATCAAGATATTACAAAATCCTGGGTACATTATTCTTGTTGCTTCTATATATGTGAGAATAACGTAAACAAAAATATGAAGAAACAAATAAAAGACAAAATATAAGACATTAAGATTAAAAATAAGCTATGACAAGTCTCAACCGACACGCACGGCTTCCTTTCACAAACATAACGATATTGAAATACATATTCCAATTGTTTTTTTATTAAAATTCTTCTGCGAACAGCTAGCATGTGGAAAAAAAAGAATCGACAAAACGCTCGTTCGCCGCTCGTTTGGTCAAAAGAATTTCGACAAAACGATTACTTCCGAAGTACCTACACAGGAAAAATATATATGCTAAGGTATTTTAGCTAGTTTATAATTCAAGGATGCACTTCCAAGTCACTAAATTTGGTCCACGTGCAAAGAGAGGTCAGTAGTCGAAGTCATAATGACCGCTGCAACTCAAGCGCATCTATAACCAACCTCCTTTAAAATCATTCGCAGTAGCAACTATCAAATAGAATTTAAAACTGGAACCTGATCGGTTGTTTGTAGAAGACATCGAGACCACGGAGACACTTCATAAGATTGTTATATTAACATGGAGACGTAACAATTGTTTACATACGCCCGTCCTGTCACACGATATGCGCATGCGCCTTGAGTGTTGAGTTCCATAAATATTTTCACACGTAAGTAAGTGATCTTGGGTTGACGATGTTTGAGTTAAGTTTTATGAGCTATGTTATGGACCATTGTACCTCTTGTTGCACGTGCTTGTCATTTTACCTTTGAGTTCATAACATGACCTAACAACACGCCTCTAACCCCCGAAGGGTTAGGCAGAAGCACGGATATTGAGGACATAAAAAACCTACACCCACATTTCACCAGTTATATTTAAGTCCCATGTAATAGGGGGCGAGCCTATCGCCATCAACCGCGCACAAATCTAGACTCCAAGCTGCTACTGAGACAGGGTATCTATGAGGGGGGGTTCAGGGGATCAGACAGGAATAAATCGAAATTCGAAACAGCCAATTGAAATCCTCTGAGTTCAAAAGTAATTAGCATAGCATAAAATTAACAGCCTAAGTATGTTCCTACTGCTGGATCACAGGACTCATCTCAGAGGGTATATAGGTATGTTCTGTGCTCAGTCCTCTCTGTGAGAGGGAGTAATTCACTGCGCGGGCACTGTGGTAGATGTCGCATGTCTTCGAATTTTTGGTTCTTGGACATGGCGGTTTCGTCAATAAAAACATTGAAATATTAATTAGGTATACTTACTTTAAAAAGGATGAAACAAGAAAGTACAGAGGCTAGCACATCAAGCTACCCCAATCTGTCAAATTTTCCCAATTGAATATGAACCTTATTCCTTTGTAATAAAGTAGAAAATCTATCAAAGAAATTTGACAGATTGGGGTAGCTTGATGTGCTGGCCTCTGTACCTTCTCGTGGTCGCATGCCGCTGTACTAACTAACATACATACCTAAAAGCTATAGGTAGCATGCGACCACGGGAAGGTACCTACTTTCTTGTTTCATCCTTTTGAGCTCAATCCATAATCCCAAGCTGTTATGTCTACTAAATAAATCATAAAAATAATTGTCTTATTCAACTTCCAAACTCCGGGCTATTACTAAGAAATTCATAATGGAAAAACCCAATAACACTTTCCCGGAACTGGGAATCGAACCCAGGACCCCACGCTCAGTAGTTGCTCCTGGGACCGCGAGACCAACGGCACAATCAATTTTAAATATACAAAATGTATAGTACCTTCGTGCCATGATGCCATCCGCGTGCGATATTGACATTGTAATTACCACCTTACACGGATGCATTGTTAGTATTTTAAAATGTACACAACTAATTTTCTAGTCTAGCTTCACGTTAGCACTTGTAACGTGTGATATGGTGATATACATGTTTGTTACATGTAGGATAAAATATTTATAAATTAACTAATCTAAGCTAAACATAATCAGCCTGTAATGTTCCCACTGCTGCTCCTCTCGGTGAGAGGCAGTAGGCCGTAATCCTCCACGCGGACCCAGTGCGGGTTGGTAAACTATATTATAAAGAGGCAAAATTGTGTGTTCGTAAAAGGTAATCTCTGGATCAGTTACAAAAAATCTTTTGACTTAGAAGTTTGATTTCACAGCTTCGAGGGATTGCAGCCCTGAATATTTGATATTATTTCAACTTGATAACTCCACGCGTTCCTGAGAACAAGGGTCTTGACTGACGGACAGACAGACGGACAACAAAGTGATCTTAAAAGGGTTCCGTTTTTCCTTTTTTAGGTAAGGAACCATAAAAAGGAATACAAATAATAAAGCATTAAAGTCTTACCTAGCATTTGCTTTTTCCTTATTCATTTTTTACACCTTGATGACCTAATCTTTGTGTTATTTATTAGGTTGTTATTCTTTTCCACATTAGCTTTTTTCTTTTTTTTGGCTTCTGCTGACTCTAACAAATATATTATAATATAAATTTGATGTCGAATATCAAGCATGGAAAAAAACTCAATATATATGAAATACTTAAATAAAAAATATCTGAATCTCAATCCACACGCGAACCAGCCATGTTAATTTATAAAACCAGATTCAAAGCTGATACTAAGTTTTGTTTCCGTAAAAACAAATATCACTTCACGAAAACTAGTCACAGCCCGACTTTGAAATTGATGTGCAGTCTGATTAGTTGAACAGCCTGGTTATTGCTCCTCTGTTGAACTGAAGGTTTATAACTGAAGGTTTCACTGCTTACTTTCCTACTCCGCCAATTTAGTTTTCTGATTCAAAATAAGTCATCATTCATCATTGGACTGAGAACCACTTCCTAGTGCTTGCTGGGAAAAAGTGGTGCTCCAACCTGTCATTGTCCCACTGACAGAGCATACAGGTGGACTGTGGACATCGACACGCAAACTGTATCCATGAATTCAGAACATATAGCGTAGAATATATTTGTCGGTTATCAAATAAAAAAATCTGCTGTTTCATAGAAAAGTGCAATAACCTACGCGGTCAAAATGTATGGAACAACATTTTTTTAAACGCCCTTTGCGTTCAAAATTATGTACGGAATCCAAGGGTTGCGCGTCGATGTCGCTGCCACCCTGTACAACTGAAGGTTCCACTGCTCTTACTTGCCTACTCCACTGATTTTCTCTTGTTATTCGGGTTCTAGACAGTTAAAGGGCTAAGTATAGATCCACACATATCAGGGCCAGGTCCGGGACGTGACAGGACCGAGGCACACACAAGGCAGGCACTGAAGCTCGCCAGCCCGGACACGGACGTTTGTGAATGAGTTTATACACGAGTTCCTGTACACATCGATATTTTTTTTTAGCCCTTGTCGGAGCACGGTTCGTCCACGTGCCGGGCACGACCCTGATACGTGTGGATAGAACTTAAATCATCTCCCTAAGACTTACCGGGGTTAATAGATTTGGTATTTTTTTATGGTGGCTCGTTGGATTGTCGCTTCTACAAGGTCTCAAAAATAGCAGTAACAGGAATCTGGGACTCCCATAACAAATTTTTGTATTTCGCTATGGGTCATTTGAAACCAGTTCTTCTGCTAACCCTCCAACAGCTCCAGCTGCTTATTATATAGCTTTTAATGTGTAGGTACCTACTGTAACGTGATATTTGTCATAGATATTTCCCGATAGGAATGTTTCTGTACAATTTTGTGCTTCCTTTGGCACTGCCCTGACCAGTTTAAGTTACGGAAATTCTAGGCGAAAGCTTCTCTGTGGTAGCAGCTTCCTAGTACCTAGGTACACGTTACATTGTAGGCATGATGTAGGCGTTTTTTGTTTTTTGAGTGAATGCCATAAGCGTTGGTACGTGGTTGATACAATTAATGTTTGTGTTTTGATTTCCAATGACACCAATGAACCGCCAGTTGCCTTGGCGCCACCGCGGTACAAAGCAAACGATGCGCGTTATACCAAACATACTGTAAACATTGAAGAATACACTTTCCATTAGAGGGTGATTAATCCCAAGTCTAACACTAAAGGTGGATACACAGTTTGCGAGGCAAGATGACATGCAATGTGAGTACCTACTTGCTTAGTATATTATATTACTGCTGGGACACACGCCGCCGCCTCTCTGTGAGGTGGAGTGGGCCCAACCACCCGCGGTCCCAGTGCGGGTTGGTAGACGTCACATGTCTTCTAACTTTTGGTTCTCATGCCGGTTTGCGAGGCGTACGGCGAATCGCATGCGAATCACATGCCTGTAATGTATTTGCTTGGTCTATTATATAATGCAATTACGCACATAACGAGGCATGTGCTTGCGATGCGCCGCACGCTTTGCAAAGTGTGTACCCACCATAAGATGATGGCTTATAGTGATTGTAAGGGTGAAAAATACGAACTAACCCACCTATCTTATTACATAACAGATTCTGATAACATATTCTTTAAACATAGACTTATAAAAAAAGATGGACTCCGCGCCACGTATAACGAAAGTGAAGCACAGTAAGACCGTTTGTACAAACACGCCTCACGCTTACATTTACATCATAGTATGCCGACCGGCCGCCATTACGTGCCACGACAGCGCGCAGCGTCAATCGTCAATCACGCACACATACAACGGTACGGTGCCTCACTTTCGATATGCATGGTGCGGAGTTTAAAAGAGCCTTTCCCCATCGAATGCAATTGGCTCGTTGATAGACGTTGTAACAAAATGATGTGTCTAAAATAATAGATCATGATTTACTGTCTATCAGGTAAGTAATCAGGTTAGAAATGACACGTTGCATCTAATGACAAAGTGCATGTTGTATCTACGAAGGATTACGAGGGTGCATTTCGAAAGTGGGCAACGTCGCGTCGTCGCTAGCAAAGAACTATCAAATATTTAAATTTGGAATTGTAATTCTGGTTCAAAAGACAGATTAATTCTTAAAATTATTTGAATAGAAAATTAGTTGAAAGTAAAGTAAGATAAACAAACTTGACTTTGAGCCTCCAAAGTCAACGGACTTTGATGAAATATATAAACAAACAGTTGAAGTAGGTACTTACCTAGTTGAATTTACGATCATAGCTTGCTAATCAAACGTCAGTGACGACCACGGCATGCGGCAGCCTTATTATGTAACTCACAATCGCTTTCCTTTTTTTAACAATAGGTAAGTACTGGCTCCGGAACTCATCTCAGGTTAATTTCATTTAAATTCTGTGCCATTCCTAATCAATTTAGACAAAATAATGTCGGGTTAGTTACACCATTTATAACTCAAAAACAGCTGAACCGATTTTATGATTGTTAATTTATTAAGTTGGATTTGTCTCTGCCCCGAATAGCAGAATACCTAAGACTTATTCTGGGTATAAAAGTTTGGTGGAATTCGCACTTAAACGTACAAATAACGCGTAAAAGAAACAATATGTTTACCCATTAGGCACTCAATATAAAAACGAAGAAAGAAAAACTTAATTCAATAAAAAATGATAACAGTGTGCGCCACACGGCTGCGCCAATAATAAGATCAAGATTATAAATTAAATTTATCAAGGTCAAAAATTTTATAAAAACAACCGTATGAGTGACAAAAAGTTTAATTAATAGGTAAGTATACAGTCAGATAAAGCAATTAGCTGACCCACCTTTGCATAAAAAGTTGAGAATTTTTAGAATACGAATAGATAATATTTTATAATTATTTTATATCTTGCAAGCAGCGACCCGCCATTTCACCCGCATTAGTTTCCCGTGGGAATATCGGGATAAAAACTATCCTATGTCTTTTCCCGGGACTCAAAATACCTACCAAATTTCATCTCAATTGGTTCAGCGGTTTAAGCGTGAAGAGGTAACAGACCTTTCGCATTTATAATATTAGTATGGATGGATTTACTTTGCTCAAATAAATAAACGTCTATAAAAGGATTATAAAATTTAAAAATGAACAGTAACTAAGAAAGCTGATACTAATCAGTCTTCCTAGTTATTGTTATTTTTTTGTAACCATAGCTCATCTTTGAGCGGCGATACTTCATCATCTGCCTAGCCTTTTCCCAACTATGTTGGGGTCGGCTTCCAGTCTAACCCAATGCAGCTGAATACCAGTATTTTACATGGAGCGACTGCCTATCTGACCTCCACAACCCAGTTACTGGGTAATACGATACCCCTTGGTAAGACTGGTTGTCAAGCTTTCGGGCTTCTGACTAGACTACCCTTAACGACTGTCAAAGATCCACAAATTACAGCCGGGACCAACGGCTTAACGTGCTTTCCGAGGCACGGAGGGGTCTCGATATGTAAAGATGGTCACGCATCCACAGACCAACCGCGGCAAGCGTAGCTTAACCTGATCGATCGACTTGTGCGGCTGTTATTATTTAGCCACGGGCCCCTGTCGTCCCTGTCGCCCCTGAGCGGCGATACTTATATACGTAGTCATTTGGCCAGCCACATGCGGGCAGACCGTCGCCATTCTCACCAGAGCAGAGCCCAACACCCACCAAATACTGAATCAGCCTTCCTGGCGATAGTTACCAAAAGTACGGCTATCCCTTAAGGTCTGCGCAGATGATGGACAATTTGTACGCGGACAAATTGTCCGCGGCGATAGAACGTTTGGAAACCTATGCAATAACGCACACGAAGGACAAGTAGACTGTTGGGATTTCCATACATTTTATCTTCGCGGACAATTTGTCCGCGTACAAATTGACCATCGTCTGCGCAGGCCTTTATATACTAGAACTATTAAATGACACGTGGAAGTAATTGCCTAATTAGCCAAGTTTAGACATATAAGTATGCCACTTGCGGAGCGTGTATAACTTATGTAGGTACCTCTTTTGACTTATAAAGCTAAAAAATCATTGCAAAGCAGAGTCAGTTTCCCAGGTAGTCGAGACTTAGAACATCTAGCAGGCTTCCATTTTAAAAAGAGTTTTCAGAAATAGTTTTCTCAAACAATTTCTGGCGCGCTTCCAAATGCATGCGCATATTTTAGTCAAATATAGGAAATGACCTAGATTCTAGCTGTGCGGTATCAATTGTGTATTTCACTGACAGAATAGTATTTATCACAATTTCTTTTGGTTGACAACATTTTCATTGTTTTCAGCAGCTTTTAAGGTTAATTTCAGCGGGCGTTAAGACCCTAGCACAGATAATATAATACTCTACCCTAGTAAGCATGTCTGTAGGTGAAACTATTTCTAATCATTATCGTTTTACAAGAGTTTTGGTTTCAATAGTGTGTCCACGAAAATGTGAAAATTTCAACTGTCTACCTTTTACGGCTAATGCATGAGAATTGAGATACAGCCCGCTGACAGACAGACGGACGGACGGCGGAGGCTCAGTATAGGTCCCGTTGGCACCCTTTGTGTACGAATCATTTTGATTGTTTGAAACCCCTAATCGCGCGATGTTGCCTACGCAAAAAACCATTTAGCCATCATACTTGTTTGTAAAGCATAGACAAGCTACTGAGATAAATACATTACAAAACTACTAGGTACGTATTATGTAGGTAGGTACAGAGGCCAGCACATCAAGCTACCCCAATTTGTCAAATTCTCCCAATTGAATATGAACCCTCCTGAAATCCTTTGGAATAAACTTAAAAATCTATCAAAAAAAATTGACAGATTGGGGTAACTTGATGTGCTGGCCTCTGTACATTGTCGTTCCGCAGATCATTAAATTGTCAATGTCAAGCGAGGTAATAGTGCATAATTATGTAACATATACTTATTTACCTAACCTACGTGTTTTTATGTTTGTGTGTTTGTTAGTAGCGGCTGTTGCAGGCTAATGAGCTGTGTAATTTTAAAATAATCAAGCGAGGAAGTAACACATAGGTATAACACACACCTACAAAACAGTTTGTATGTTTGTGTGTATAAAATCATCTACCTAACCTTTTCCCAACTAAGTTGGGGTCGGCTTCCAGCCTAACCGGGTGCAGCTGGATACCAGTATTTTACATGGAGCGACTGCCTATCTGACCTCTTACTGGGTAACACGATACCACTTACAAAGGAAAGACTGGTTGTCACACTTTGGGGCTTCTGAGGAACCGTAACGACTGTCAAAGATCCAAAAATGACAGCTGGGACCAACAGACACGGATTGGTCTTCGTATTCCGCGGCAAGCGTAGCTTAACCTGATAGAGCGACCCATAGATATATTACATTTCTACGGATCGACCCGTGTGGCTGTTATTGCCTACTTAGCATGTGTTTAATAGACATTGTTAACAGTCTGCTAAAGTAACAAAATAAACATTTTTACTAAAAACTAGCTGCGCCCGCGACTTCATTCGCGTGCATGACGAAACACGTTTAACTTTTTTTGCGCGTAACCCTAATTCTTTTTCGAAAATAAAAGTAGCCTAAGTTACTCTTTGTTACATCAGCTATCTGCCATTGAATATCGGTTCAGCCGTTTTAGAGATTAGCCGGACCAAACAGACAGACAGACAAAAATATTTATTTTGGTATATGTACCGTGTATACCTACATACATGCATTTAGTAAAAAGCGGTTATTTTAATATTACAAACTGACACTCCAATTTTATTTATTTGTTTGTATAGATACAAAACTGATTTTTTCAACAAAATAAATTGGTAAAAAATAAACGGCTCTTGATAATAAGGCAATTCAACACAAACTTTTTGGTAACTATTGTTACCAAATAATCGCAAATTAAGTTTAATGTTGATAAGTAGGTACTCAAACAAAAAAAGGTCCCACGGGTAGAATGTTAATTGTTATTTATTATTTTAATTGTGTAGTATGTTCAAAATACGTACTGTTTTTAAAACATGCTTGGGATACATACATAAACATAATGTTCCCACTGCTGGGACTCAGACCTGTGAGAGGGAGTGGGCTGTAGCCCGTAATCCACCACGCAGGCCCATAGTTATACATTTTCCAAAGTAAAAACACTGGCCATTCTCAGTGGCCTAAACAACCATTCAACCACAAGAATCTGAGCGGGCGAAAGCACAATAGCAAAACATAAATAAATAACACTATTCTGGTATCCTTTAAGTTATTTTCCACGGATAATGACTTAATGGTTTCAGTTTTTCCGTGGAACTGTTAATTACGGTCCGTCGTTTAATACCTCCGTTTTTTTTTTTTTTTCAAATATCATGTCATTTAGCAACGTTTATCAAGTAAATAGGTAGGTAGGTATGTACACTGCTGCTAAATGTAGGTTTTGTCGATAAGAAATTATAGCGTACGTGAAACGTGGTCTATTGTTAAAATCACCGTGTAAATACGAACTAGAATTGTACTACATTATTGTAGTATTTTTTTCATCTCATTTTGCTAACAGCTAACAGCGATAAATGCTTGCAAACAATTTAACGATAAACAATAATAATTTTGACATTAAAACATTTTATACATCAATGATTAAAATTAATATCCACAAATCTGACAACCAGTCTTATTAACAAAGGGTTACCCAGTAACTGGTTTGAGGAGGTCAGATAGGCAGTCGCTCCATGTAAAACATCTACTGGTATTCGGCAACAGACTAGAAGCCGACTCCAACATAGTTGGGAAAAGGCTAGGCAGATGATGATGATGACTATTGATGACTAAGACGTTAATTCTCTCTCCACAGCGGACGGACGCAGATTGATTGATTGAATTACATTTGACATTATCAAAACAGTTATGATTCCGAACCCAACGACAGATGGCTGCAGCAGCAGACGGCAGCACTGTATCTCAGTTAGTTTTCCAAATATTATCTTTTACGATACCGTTTACATAGTTTTTGTGAGATGCATCGTACAGTGCAAGATATTGGGCCACCTGGTTTATCAGTTTTTCTTCCTGGAGATCGAAAAATCTTTTTTTTTATTAAGAAAGATTCAACGTGCTGTAGCTCCACGCGACGTCTGCGGTCGTGCGACGTGTAGTCGGGCGACCTGTCGCTAGCTGCGGAAGGTATATTCCATGGAAATACATACAAACCAGTAGTGTCGTAGCGACACGTCGTCTGCTGCTGCTGTCTGCGGTCGGCTATGAACTCGTACCTTTATGATGAACTGGGACAAACAAATGAAAGCTATTGCGATCGCGAGCATGTTAGGGTACGGGCTGCAACAAAAGTCCATTAACACTACTTCTCACTTTTGACAAAGCATAATCAGCCTATAATGTTCCTACGCTGGGACACAGGCCTCCTCTCTACGAGAGTGGCCTGTAATCTACCACGCAGGCCCAGTGCGGGTTCGAGAAGTTTTAACGTAATTTTCATAAAAATTTACTCAAAATCATTCGACAAACAGCTATTTCTTAAATTTTAATTGTATCTATAATTAACAGTCTACCTCTACTTGGTCGTCACAATTATTCACATTCAAGTAGGTCTTCAGGTACCCGTTAGGTAGGTATAAAAACGAAAGAAAGAAAAACAAAATGGTCTTGTCACAGAAACATGTGCATAATAGGTATAATTCCTTGAATACTTAGAATAAAAAAATAACGAACGCAACATGAAGACTTGTTTTCCTATAATTTTCACCCGATTACTTATAGAAAACTTGTTTTCCTATCATTTTCACCCCATTATAGAAAGCTTTTCTTCATATTGCAAACTATTATTATGCAGAAGAACACGTGTGAGCTCCCACGTTCAGACAGGACCTAGCATTAGTATTTCAATATAAAACCTACACCAAGTACCTAAATCGATACTTACTTTAAAATGCTGTAAGTTAAACATTTACTTCTTTTATTAATTATTCAAAGACGTTGACTTTTGACTGACAGCTTAAACTACTTTGTTTAATCCGTATTCTATTTCTACTAAATGCATTTAGTACATTAAAGTTTCAGGGTTTCAAATGAAAACCCTGAAACTTCAGTTTGAGTCGATTTCGAGTGAGGGTCAGTTATTTTTATTAGATTTACTCCGTGAAACTGGACGATGCTCTTCAGCTCATAAGTCATAAGCCATTTATTTCTTATTAAAAATACAACCGAATTGAGAACCTCCTCCTTTTTTTTGAAGTCGGTTAAAAACAGACGGACACACACAGAGGCAGACAGACTTATGAATCTCTAGGTTAATTTAATTACCTGAAGTGTCCCCGAAATTTTTGCGAATTCCAAATCACTGCAGCATATACAGCGTGTATCATAAATGTGTGGTCATATTTAAGGGTGTGGTACAGACTATCAAACTAAACAACTTTTTCCATGGGACCAACATCGTAATGTATGGGACAGCTGATAATTTTTTCGCTTGTACGATGTGGATCCCAATGTAGAAAGTTGTTCAGTTTGATAGTTTGTACCATACACTTACACATGACCACCTCGCGGTATACACATGGTGCTGTGGTCCTTCTAGAAACGCTTGGAATATCCAGGCAGTAACTGGGTGACATCAAAATATTTCAGCTATCATCATAGTCAAGCACAGAACCGGTCGAAGTGGAGGTGCTTGGGGGAGGCCTATGTCCAGCAGTGGACGTCTGTCTGTCTGTCTGTGTTACCTTTTTTTTTAAACCACTGAACGGATTTCGATGAAATTTGTCAGAGAGATAGATTGCATCCCGGGGAAGGACATAGGATAGTTTTTATCGACATACCTCGCGGGCGAAGCCGCTTGCGGAAGCTAGATGTTATATTTATTTTCTCTGTTTGTATTATTATCGTGTTTTATTTTATCAATTAAAACATACATAAATAATATTACATAATTATTAGACGGAAACTGTACTAAAGTGTCACAATTAACAGTCACAATTGTACCTATACAAATATGACACAATTGAAGACAGCCTTGTAAATTTGTTAATTAATTCAACATCGATTCAAATAGGTACGAATTGTTAGGTACTGATGGCTATTAGAATAAAGTTAAATAACAATAATAATTAGTTTGTGTCGCTCGCTGTAGTATCAGCCTCAATCGGGATTATTAGCAACGTCCTTATGTACTTATTAATACATTTAAAAAAGTTGGGACAATGTAGAGAGGCCTTTGCCCTGCATTGGGACAAAACAGTATATTAATAATACCTAGCTGTAGTTACTATAGTACCTACGAACAGACCCAGGATTTTGTAATATCTTGATTTAAAAGAGTTGGAGTTGACAAAAGAAAGTTCAAAAGAAGTTAGAGACCTTGGAGTATCTTGCCCGTTCTTCTTCATAGGAGATCCACGTTTTGGAATGGGCAACTATAGCTTGAACTATCTCACTAACTAAAAAAGTGCCTATAATTGGTTTTTAATCAACTCAGCCTACTGCAGTCCACTGCTGGTCATAGGCCTCTCCCAGCCTGCGCCACAACACCCTGTCCTCCACCTTCCTCATCCAGTCCTTCCCAGCCACTAAACGAGAGTCGTCCCACGCTACGCCAGGCCTCGTCTGATCCACCAGCCATCAGTCCTTCAACAAACATGGCCAGCCCACTGCCACTTCAGTTCGCATAGCACACTGAGCAACCTTGCATTTGTCGACCAGCCCGACTGCCAGTGTCCACATTTCGGCTCCGTAAATGGTTTAATTGAAATAAATGCTTTTAGTTTGAGTTTTGTTGACTACGTCGGTAACGAGACATAGATCCGAATTGAAAAACGACGATCCAATAATAGGTACTTTTGCTACTAATGGTATTTTTAACAAACCACGCATGCATATAATATGCTATTTAAACGCACTCAACGTCGCGATCGCATTAGATCTGCGGTAGATCTATTTAATTAATTCATGTCAGGGCTCTGATAACGTCGTTTATTTCGACAGCAGGTATAGGAAGGCTCTTGGTTACATAAGTGACCTACTCTCTTTTCACGGATAGATAAGTAAAGAGAACTTACTAAGAAACACATTATTTTTTTTGTGTTTTGAGCGCTATTGTTGTCTAAATAATTACCTACATAGTTAATGTTGTCTCATAATATATATTTTTGATCGAAAAATAACTATTTATGACTGTAGCGCATTCTTATGTCAGCAAATTGCTTTGCTTCATATTTACCTACATAATAGCTATTTCGATGATTAGATTGGTTGGCAAGTTTATTAATTATGAGTTCAATGATGACAGCTGTTGATCAGAGATTATTAGAATTGGTGCCAATAATGGCGCTAACAGTAATGTCTGTTACAGTAAGGTGAAGCATCACGCATCCCGCCCTAAATTAATTCCCTACCCCTGATTAGGTATCCCACTCCATTATTTTGTTCTCACCATGTTACTTGTTTTGTGGACCACCATCAAATATTTTCAAACAGATCTCGGTAAGTGCAAAGTTTCCCTAATTTCCAATGATTCTTGACCTTACTCATTTTTCCATTTCGTTATGTTAAAATTGAGTACGCTGCCACCTAGCGTAATGATACAGTACTATGGAAATACTCAATGAACTCATTGGTTAAATAGTATGATGAATTAACGACAACAGGCCAGCGCTAGTGGACATATCTTCATTCAATAATATCATTCATTCCATCGTTCATTGCCATTTTAATGACTTATGCAATACGCACATACGCACATCCGGCACATCACGCACCATTCACTCACTATTCACTTCGCTGTCAAAGAGCTGATTGAAAGTTGGTTGGTGTTGTTCAAAAGAAGCATATTATTATTTTCTGCTGTGAATTGAAGCTACTAAGATAATTATTCCGAATCATTGCTATCGATCGATACCGTGGTCTAAAAAAGTTGGTGGAATTTGTGCACTGATAGAAGATACCTTATCGCGTACCTAATTATTATAATCTTTTTTATGGACTTTGTGCGCTGATATTTATTATAATCGCGTAATTATTAAAATCTCTTTTTATTTACTTGTTATCATTGCAACTTTGAACTTGATCCACTATTGCGTGTGTAAATAAGTTAACAAAATGACGCTGGGTGAGTGTTAAAACTGTTTAAAATGTAACTGTGTTCGTGTAGATTATTCGTTTCGGAGCTTTTAAAACCGGTTCCTTGCAAACGAGTAGAATTATTTCTATTCTCTGCGGAAGCATTAAGCATTATTATTATTTAATGTAAAAAGTATACTCATTTATTAGAGGTTTGCTATTTTGATTGTACAGTAATGATTTGTTTGCGAAAACTTATTCTACCGAAGTACACTCTGACCGTAAATTCGCTGTTTACAAAACTACTTTCTTAGCATTTGCCAATTTTCTGGTCCAATCATACACCAAACTAACTAAATTATACTAATGCCAAGCCTTACAGATTGGTACTAAAAATTAATGGATTGGTGGTAAAATTAATTGAATTTTGATTGAATTTTGAGTCAAACAGATGGTTGTTTTTAACTTTCCAAAAATTTAATGAGTGCTTTAATTAACTTATAACCTTAAAGTTTCCCGGAAAATGTTTAAATTTAGAAAAAACGGAATGTTCCTTTTTCTATGTGTTTTTTAATTTTAATTTAGACAGGATAACAACTGTTGGGTCAGCTTTTCTTAAATAAATATACAGGTTATAAGATTTTATGCAGTCAATTAAGTCAAAACATACACATAAACATTCCGGATTTGTGTACCTAAATATTAAAATAAAAAAAATTGTGTAAAACACACCATAATCTTGTTACTATGGATTAAATTGATAATAATAATACCATGTTCATTAGGACTTTAATATAAAAATACCTATTATATTCATAGCTTTAAGATACTGCTCACTTTTTACCCAACTATGCCAGGAGGGTCCTGTTTTCCCCCTTACTTTCCCAAAGGGTTAACCAGAGGTGTAGCTACAGTATACCCACATTTCTCCAGTCATGTTTAAGTCCCATACTGTAATAAGGGGCCCATGCTGTGTATGTGTAATATAAAAGAAAAAGGGAAAAAAATAGCAAGGCCAAATCAAGTTAATCCAGTTCTTGTTCACTGCAAAATATAAACCTGTATTTTTAAACCTATTATTAATATGTACTTTGGAGTCAGAAAAGGAGTAGTTTTTTTTGTTCGAGTTAGGTGCATTGTGCTTGTTCTTTAAGTCAAAAATGTTGTGGTACCTACTTGCATACTATTGTACGCAATAAAGTTCTTCTAGCTGAACAGACAGCTGTGCTGCTGGGGAGTTTGTTGCGCCACACTTCTTCCCAGCTAAAGCACTAAGAAGTAGTGAAGGCCGGGCTTGTTGGAGGCCTGTCTTATGTCATTTTGACGTTCTAAAAGTGCTGATTCTCAGCCTAGTCTTAATAAACGACTTGATTTTAAATAAATAGATAAAAAAATCCATAGGAATTTCACTTGAATGTGCAAGAAAGTATGACGATATGTCAAGCCTATTAGTTTTCCAATGCCTGTATAGGAATTTACAGTTTTCACCTTTCACACGACAGCCAACTTATATACCAGACAATTATAATAATATATTCAATTCTTTTGTTACAGGAATAACAAATTTGAAACCCAAATCGAGTAGTGTTGCCGAGGTGAGCCATTTTAATTTTTATTTACCTACATTTTTTCTTGGTCAATGTCCTCAGATAACTGACACGTATTTTTAACACAACTTACTGTATGTACGACGCTAGCACATCAAGCTACTACAATCTGTCAAATGACATGGCCGGATCCTGCCCGATAACAAAACAAAACAAAAAAAACCGAATAACACTTTACCTGACGTGGGAATCGAACCCAGAACCTCATGCTCGAAAGTACCGCTTGCGACCACTAGACCAACGAGAATATGTAGTACCTACCTCCCTAAAAATATTTCTCGGAACTAAGGTGAACCCTCCAAATCTTGTGCTGCGGCCGCGCCTGACAATGATGGGCCGACGATGAGTTTTCTATAACTAACGAGCTATAGCGACACTGAACTATCGGATATTTGGTTGAATTTTTCTATGCAGACATGGGGACGATCTTAGATAAACCCCGGGGGGGTTTATCTTAGGTTTAGATTTTCAGTTTCACCCGTAAACGTCGATCGCGTGGGAATACTTATCGGGATGACAAGGATCCTTTGTATTATTTTGATGTATTAAGCTATATTACTGTAAAGTTTCATCAAAATCTGTTCAGGAGTTTTCGCGTGAAAGAGTAACAGACATCCATCCATCGTCACAAACTTTCGCGTTTATAATACACTAGCGGTCGCCCGCGGTTCCGCCCGCGTGGATGTCGGTTACCGCTGCAAAAAGCCTACCCAGGAAAGACACGGTCAGCAAAATGATTCCCAGGTCAATTCCCAGATTCGGAGGTTCTCAGATTTTGTTGTGCAAGGCGTTGTGAACGTTCAGGTGAAAATTCTCCCATACGACGTATTCTTGCTGCCCGTGCTTGAGAACTATGTTTAGAGAGTTGAGACCTGGCTCTCTTAGGCATTTTCAAATGTTTAAGAAAATGTTAATGGCGTGTAATATTCTAGCTCTGAAAAGAACTGTTGTTTAGCCCTGAAAAGAACTGTTGGTTAGCCCTGAAAAGAACTGTTGGTTAGCCCTGAAAAGAACTGTTGGTTAGCCCTGAAAAGAACTGTTGTTTAGCTCTGAGAAGAACTTTTGCGTAGGTGTAGTTTTAAGAACGAAATCTAAAAAAAAAACACGAAAATTATTAGACTTCGCGCATGACCGCTGCGTAGGGAGCCGACCTCGCGTCTGAGCCGCGCGGGTACCTTTTTTTTTTTTTTTTAAGGATGGGAAATCATCAAATGACCCCTCCAGCTCTGGGTGGAGCGGAAGGGAGTGTCAGACTCTTACTGACTAAAACCCACCCGTGTTCCTTCCTTAGCCCTTTATATTCCGGGGCAGCGGTAACCCTTTCGGACAATCCCGCTGCAGCCGCGCGGGTACCTTACTCATAGATCTAAACTCCCTCCCGCACGCGCACGGGGCCGCCTTGGTGACGCCCACTTCGCAACGGGCCGTGCAGCAGAAATCGTAATATTTATTAAATTTCGCCATAACTTCAAAACCAAACGTCCAATTTTAATCATTTAAAGACCAAATATTATCTACATAAACTGTACTTAGTGATGAAATAATTTATTTTGATAAGGATTAATAGCATGAGTAAAATAAACGCGTCTAAATGTAGTACAAAAAAAAATCAAGATTTTTAAATAAAAAAATAGTTGTTGTTCGACATAGATAGGTATAGTGTGTCGCGGACTTTTTTGTAGATATTTATAAGATCTACAATTAATTAGAACATTTTATGGTTCTATCTTTTATAGTTTAGGCAGCGTACGCAAAATAAGTAACTTTTCTGGTTGATTTTTTACACCTTGTGTCCGAAAAACCCGAATATCTTACGGAACCCTATTTTTCCAAAATAAAATATAGCCTATGTTACTCGTGGATAATGTAGCTTTCGAATGGTGAAAGAATTTTTTAAATCGGTCCAGAAGTTTTTGAGCCTATTCATTACAAACAAACAAACTTTTCCTCTTTATAATATTAGTGTAGATATAATTATTATTAGTAGGAGTGTCGTCTCCACCTTGTTGAAATAAGTATGTAATGGAAAATTGAAGTAAACATTATTTAAAATTAAAATACCTGTAAGCACCAGCTTACATGTATTATTTACAAGTAAATGTATTCACTAAGCCCAGAATAAATTGTAAGGGAACTTGCTAGTTAAAATGCAATGAAAACAATGAATAGGTAATAAAATACTGTTGAAACTACTTACGTTTGAGAATCTCTATAGAATATATTTAAGCATAATATATGAACTCTTGCTTGACACTTACTTACCTACAAACACAGGTAGGTACTAGGTATTTATTTTAAACTAGCTGTGCCCGCGACTCGTTCGCGTGCATGTCGCAAAACAAATTGGGTTTCATGAGATTTGATTTTGTGGGCGGCATCTGCACCCTAATATTTTTTTTTTTCTAAAATAAAACTAGCCTAAGTTAACTCCAGGGCCTGTATTCTCTGTGACACAATGAACAAAACCGCGCAAAATGAACGCAAGATTGGCATGAATCATGATCAACTGAGGAATTGACGTGGTTTCGAAGTAAGAAATCATTGAGTGGTTATACTTAGTGAATTACGGCTCATATAACATTAGCTATCTGCAAATGAAAGTCAAAATCGGTCCAACCGTTTCGGAGATTAGTCGGAACAAACAGACAGACGAAAAAAAATTGTTTAACTGTTTTACAAACCGAAGTCTATAGCGACCTCTAAATTCCGGATTTACCAAGCCCCTAATAGTTTTTTTTTTTTTAATCAACGTAATTCCAACATCATTATAACATCTTTAGTATATAAAGAGTAAAGTCCCATGTAATAGGGGGCGAGCCTATTACCATCAACCAGGCACAAATCCAGACTCCTGGCTGCTACTAAGAATTCTCTCAGTTATAATTGCGTAACACACTAACAGTAGAAACTCCTTTAATTTTGACAGTTCATCAACATTCATGGCGTTATTTGTTTACATTGTTGAGCAGACAAATTTTTCGAACATAGGAAGCAATGGATTAGCAATTTTCTTCAAAATTATTCAGATTGAGATTGATAGTATGTTACACAAGGGTGCTTCATGCCTGATAATGCTTTTTACTGAGAGTTAATCATTTTTTTATTAACAATGAGGTACTTATCTTCTTACATCGCGTCGTGTTGACAGCTGAAATAAAAAAGCATACAGTATTCTTTCTTACAGTATTTTTCAATAACAAGTATCAAAATAATTACCTACACCTACTACGCATTTAATTGCTTAAAAATAAAACACTCAATAATATAGTTATTGAATTATGATATCTATTCAAATATCCTGCTAGTTTGTTAGAAATATTTAATTGTCTGTTCGTCAGTTTCTAACACATCAGTTCCTGCACAGTATCGTGAAATCGGTATCTACTAACAAGAATGCATAATTTTTGTTTAATTACAAATATGTTTGCAATTAATTACAATAAAAATTACCAGTAATAAAATTATTCAAAGCTATTTAAAGACTTTACTGAATCCGTTTTCAATTATTAAAAACTAGCTTCCGCCAGCGATTTCGTCCGCGTGATATTTCTTGTTTGCCAAAGTCAAAAGTCAAAGTCAAAGTATTTAATAGTGTGATTTTTGGTGATACAGTATGTCTTATAGTTAGGTTATGGTAACTCAAAAAACTACCCATTTGGGCGTACACTATTTAACAATAAGTATAGGTAAGAATTTAAAATCAATATTACATACAAATTAACATAAATTTCAATATTTAGAATTCTATATCATAATATTTAGAATGCCCAACCCACCACATCGCATCGCATCGCATCGCCCGCCTGATCTACTTCGCTTTCGCCTAGTTGGTTCGCCGTCCCCGACATATTATAATTATGGTCTCGCCAATAGCAGTTTAACACTATAAAGTTAATTTTTTTCCAACATCCAACCGAAAAATAAACAATTTCTTTCCGCAGTCGGTCCAAAGGGCAAGAGACACATTCAACCGCGGCGTCACCCGCCCCATAAAATGGCGTCTCCAACAGCTGAAGAACCTCCTTCGCATGTACGAGGAGAATCGCACCGCAATGATAGAAGCCCTGCACAAGGATCTGAGGAGGAGCAAGATGGAGGCAGTGCTTCTGGAAGTAGACTACTTGGTCAACGATCTGAAGAATACTATCCATCATTTGGAGGACTGGGCTAAGCCTGAGAAGGTGAGTGATCTTGTTGAAACATTTAATCAACCAAGCCTATCGCTGTTCCCTGCTGTATATAGGCTTCACCTAAGTTATGCCACCTACAACGGGTGATTGGATTTATTGTTGTGTTAGATAAGTCTGATGTCAACTCTGACAACCAGTCTTACCAAGAGGTATCGTGTTACCCAGTAACTGGTTTATGGAAGTTAGATAGTCGCTATATGTAAAATACTGGTATTCAGCTGTATTCGGTTAGACTGGAAGCCGATCCCAAACAACATCTGCCCACAACTTCGTCGCATCGCATCGCCCGCCCGCGCTATTACTTCGGTTTCGCTTAAGAGTTGTTTCTGACTCTTTTCCTTTTTACTCGGCTCCTAAGGGACCTAGCGTGATGTTAAACAGCCTATAGCCTTCTTCAAGATGGGCCTATCAAATGCAAAAAGATTTTTTCAAATTCAAGTTTCAGAGGATACCGCGTTCAAACAAACAAACTCTTCAGCTAATAGTATACAGAATATGAACCAAAACCTATCTATCTAGCTAGACTAATGAACATATGATATACACGATGTAGTTAGCCGCTTAGGCCAGAAGGGCAATTCTCGTAAATAAAAACGTTCAAAATCTAATCGCAGTCTCATCTCAGCGACAAACAAATGTCAAAAATGTAGGGAAATTAGAGGTATTTTTGACAGATTGAGACTGAGATCAGACTGTGAACGTTCTTAAAATTACGTGAATTGCCCCCCTAAATCCATTCAGTACCGTTACCAAAATATTTTTAATTTTTTCCTTGTTGCATTGAACGAAAAGGCATATTTATCCGGTTGAGCTGGCTTGTATCTTAAGATCATTACGAGTTGTGACTACACAATAGGTACTTATCAACGATGATGATATTATCGTGTGGCTTTCGACTCCTATTAAAAATACATCAATTGTATTCTTATCTAAATTATATGTGCGTTTACTGACATTTCAAAATAATAAATTTATTTTCGTCTTGAGGGACTTGTGACTACAGTACAAAGTCCATATGCGGCTTATATTTATTTAAATCAAACAACAATGAACTCTAGGCTTCTGAGTCGGGGCATTGACCCACAGACATTGACCTTTCTTAGGGGAAATAAATAGATTTAATTGTTCTATTACCTGCTTAGATATTCTATGTATATCTTTAATAAAAGTAGTGATAGAAAAAAAAAATCCTCAAATATCATGAGGAGACGAATCAAGCAAACAATTTATTTAAACTAACCTCATCATCATTTAGGTCGGCGCAACATGTCTTTTTCTTCCATATTTCTCTATTAGTCGTCATCTCGGTAGTCAACCCCTTTCTAACCATATCATCTTTCACACAGTCCATCGTATCTTTTAATTTAAAGTAACCTATACTTTGAAACTATGATGTGCTGGCCCTGGTGACTGGGTTAGACCAATTATAGAGGGCCGTAATTCTCTATGACACAATTATCGAAATCGCGCAAAATCAATGCGAGATAGGCGGGATTAGGAATTGACGTGGCCGTGGTTTCGGTGACGTAGTGAAATAAATATGTGGCCGCAGATACTATACTTGTACATACATTTTATTACACATGCATACTGTAAAAAAAAGGTAATAATATTTTTTATAACACAAACTCCAGCTAATGCATACCAGTTTCACTCATGCTAACATCATAGGTATGATTGCCAGTATATTATTATACAATAAACCCTGCCTCATTACATTTATTCACATGCATTATTTTCTCCATTGTTCTACAAGTATTACAACCTTGAACTTCAACTGGAATACATTACTCATAGGTACTATCGCGGACGCTCCCGCCTGACCACCACTAAGTCCATTTTTGCTTGCACTCAAAAAATAGAAGCGCTCTCTAGTGAGCGCGCCACCAAGGTCAAATAGTTCGTCCGTTATATTCACAAAAGGAGTTGGAAAAATATCTTTAATTCCTACACAATAAAGTCCAGTTCCCGCTACAACTTTTTCAATAGTGCTCTAAACTGAAATCGACTTAATTTCCACTAAAATAAAGTTGATATTTGTTTAACTTGAAATTTAATAGGCCTTAGATGCCGTTATGGGTACCTACCTGCAAAGTTTCGCTAGCTAATTTAATTTCAACCTGTATATTGTAGATGCACCTGTTGGTAGTGCTCCATCGACATAGCATGCAAGATTGTATCAAACTCAAGAGGTTGTTTCGATATGTTGATTTTGTAGACAGTCTACTACGGGAGTTTAACGACCAATCAGAAGCCACATTCAAAACTCAGTTGGTGGACTTTGCTTATATGCATCCTGGCCTGAGTACGCTCGTTCTATGCATAATTGTATGCCCTCAATCCCTCATCCACTTTTTTCACCAGAACCGACCGAGGTTAAGGAAGAGTGCAGCCATTAGGTAGGAAAAGATTCTGTGCTACATTTTGTAAATCTGACTTGTTAGTGTAGCTATCATGCGTGCGTGTTAGACCATTATTTCCACATCATCTAATTTTCAGTAATATAATTCTTATCTGGTTAAAAACTCATAATATTACACGTGAGCAGTGGCGTTTTTTTGTCTCGCACAACTTGTTTTTGTCGACTTTAGACTCTGCTAACAGATTCTTCAATGTCTTTACCGAAACTTGTTTTTTACTATACCTAAACTTTATGCTTAACTGCCTAAGCATCGTTTTTATAGCAACATCATTTGTTTTAAAACCATATTGCGTGCAAAAACCTGCCTTCCAAATTCTTAGCTATTTTGATTTTAAATTTCCTGCACTACAAAAAACATCCGGTTGAAGGTGAAAAAGTCGTGTCTTTCTTGATTATTTAAACTGAATTACTTACTTAAGTTATTTAAAAAAAGTACGTCTTATAAAGAAGCCTAATTTCCTGATATCACTAAAATCGCATATAGTCTAGAAGCCATCATCATTCTCATCCCCTTATCCCAAATTATTTGTGGTCGGCACGACGTTTTTTTTCTTCCAAACTTCACAATTAGTCGTCATCTCAGTAGTCACCCCCTTTCTAACCATATCAGTATTCATAGTTTCTTTGGTCTTCGATCTTCCCCTACTCTTATCCTCCTCACTGAACTTGTGAACATTAAAAAAAAACTTGCATCTGTCCTAGTAGCAGGATAAGGAAAAACCCTTTGTTATTAGAATAGTTTTTTTTTTTTTTTTTTTCAGTATTTTTCAGTTAAAAAGTAACCCCTAAACAGCCCAAATCCTGAAAATGAATTGAATCTGATATAAAAAGTGGTTCCTGTAGCCATCGACATTCATATTTACTTTCCACACGACATTTTCCTCAGTCCTCCGTATGACATGCCCATACTGGCACTAATTAGAAATAACCCATCCTTGGTTCAAAATTCAATTATCCATGGAATCCCTACTCATAGATACAATTGAATAAGGTCTACGTAAACTATCATAAAGTAGTCATTGTACCTAATAAAAATAATACCGAATAATTTGACAGATCCAAAACAATTTTCTATTTAATAATGCCGACCGGCTGGTTTCTCTATTACCTATATAAAAATTATATATCATTCAACTCTCGCTCAGATATTATCTTGCACGGCATTGTTTTCAAAACTGGAAAAAACTAGATGAAGCCGAATAAATACACGTGTCATCAAAATCCTGATAGTGACCGAGCGCGGGTAAAGGCAGTTGGTGTGTGATAATTAGGAGTCCACTACCTACAGCAGTGTTCAAAAAGGTTCATAATCTCGGATAATTTACATTCCACTGCCACTGAATAAGTTATCTACTTTAGGTAAATGTATTCTAAGTTGATTTTTGAGTGACCATTGGTAACAAAAAGATCCCAATAAGTTTTTGGTTGCAATGGAATTTGAACTTTGTCAGCAATGAAATTCAGTTGGTTTTTTCATAACTTGAAAATGAACTCAAATCTTTAATTATTCATAATTGTACTCGTAAAACTACTTACACGTTAATTTATCGGGTTCCCCTTCCTACTTGTTTCGAATTTAACCAAAGGCCTCACGTCAAGGCTGTGAACAGAATGACTTCATCATTAGTTTCTTAGTTGACATAGGCTTCTAAGCGTCGTCAGAACCGGTCCTGCGCTACCAGTATCCAGCAGATTAAGTCGATAATCTACATCTGCCTACCCACGCTAGCACTATAGAAATCGTACCATCCATCATCATCATCTGCCTAGCCTTTTCTCAACTATGTTGAGGTCGGCTTCCAATGTAACCGGATGCAGCTAATGCAGCCCAGTTAACCGAAAAATATGGTACCTATCAGACAACTAAACGCTTCCATTACTGCGGAATAAGAAAGTGAATAAATAAATCTAGAAACTTCACACTTCCGTTTCAAGCGTTGTTTTTAACAAGCGAGTAATTATAGGCACGCAAATATGGAAAACCCGCTGGCTATTATCGCTTACAACCATGATTAAACAATGAACTATGCACTCGAAACTACATGTCTTGTGTAGGTTCAGTCCTTGACTATTTATAGGAGGATGACGTCATTGCTTGCATTAAGTCCTAGGTACTCTGTTAGTAGATGCTCGCTCAGCATATAAAATTACCTATTATTGGAACACTATTAACACTTACCACGTATGTGGGTTTATATTTTTATTTTGACAGCTTTATGTTACACTATACATATAGCTTCTGCCTGCCACTTCATCCGCATAAAGCTTATTGTTCCCACGACCCACCCCGTCTTATCGCAACACCAACCCGCTATCGCTTCATTTGAGCTTGTCGTTCTTTCTGCGTTTTTTCTCACTCCTATAGATAGCCTTCCTCAACAATGGAGCTATCAAATGCAAAAAAATTTTTCAAATCCGCCTGGTTCTTAGTTCCAGAGATTAGCGCGTTCAAACAAACAAACAAACTCTTCAGATGTATTATTATTAGTAATAGATAATAAATAGTTAACGAAGACCCACTATGTTAGTTTCTTAAGTCATTTCATTTCATTTAATCATAAAACAATTTACATTGTGTTGAATATTTTATACACATGCAATTTAAATACAAATACAAAGCACTATAAATGATTAATTAACAATCTAAGTGAAATTCAAAAGTGCCAAACTGTTTTTAAAAATTATTTCAAGCAAGTTGTTATGAGGTCACCGAATCCAGCATCACAAACTTGCAAACTTTCGAAACATAATCTCAACAGATACCAACAGGTCCTGTGGTTTTAATTATACCGCCTTGCCCTTTATTCCTAACCTCATCTACTCCAGATACCACAGACCACAGAATCGCCGCCAAAATTCGTGCCTACACTGTGTTGAGCGCAACCCGTCGGTCACAGACCGCCTTCAAAGCCGCCGTTTTTTATACGCCACTAACTATTGCCCGCGATCCAGAATGAAAAGTATAGTACAAAGTCCTATGGCCTGACCCAGGCCATGGTCTATCTGTGTGCCAAATTTCATCCAAATCCGTTCAGCCGTTTTAGCGTAACAAACAAACGAACTCACTTTGGCATTTATAATATTAGTCAGGATTGGTGTCGCAGTACGAGTAAATGACATGCTTGGCTGTTATGGAAATTGTTGACAATACCAACTCTACAGCGATCGCTGTGGCGTCTGTATGCTCTGTAACCTTGCCATTTATTCCTAACCCAATCTCCAATATTACAACTCCAAATTCCAACAACACACTAACGTAAAATTCCTCTTCTCCAGCCAGCAAAGACCTTCGTAAACATGCTGGACGACGTGGTCATCTACAATGACCCCTACGGCGTGACCCTCGTCATAGGTGCCTGGAACTACCCGCTGCAATTGCTGCTGCTGCCGGTATCTGGTGCCATCTCCGGAGGTAACACCGTGATTATGAAGCCCAGTGAACTGGCGACCGCGTGTTCTGCTTTCGTGGCCGAGACACTGCCTAAGTATTTGGATAATGTGAGTATGACATGTAAAAGCGCTTCTCCTCCACATTTATTACGCGCACTGTGTTCCTTTCAAAACTAACCCATCTGCCAGCAAGAGTGAACAGCCATTTTCTGGGCACGCTCGTTCCACCATAGACCTCATCCATCGCTTTCTACCAGGCGTGATCGAGAACAAGAGCAGGTCCATTCAGCAATTAAAAAAATATTGCTCATTCAGCATTAAACCGTCATAATATCTGGCCCACCTAAACTGGTGCTCAGTCATCCAAAACTGATACATATCTGCGGAAATAAAGACCAAATATCTGGTTAAGCTTTGTCGAACAATAAAGGTTAAACATTATTATAATTTAAATCGTAAACATAATAATCATCTCCCTTCACTTGGTCAAAATTGGACTTTCATTTAGTACAATGTCAAACGCACCAAAATTTGCTCCACTTTTAGAGCCATTTTACCTAATATTGTAATTAAGGATTTCCTTATATTGAATGTGACCTTATCCTCAATGTAAAATAAAAGTTTAAGGTCAAAAGGATGAACAGCAGTAACCTTGCGCCTCCTAATAATAACTATGTTAATGCCTGATTTATGAGGTTCTCTGAAAAAGTTTGAACAGATTTTGATTATCTATGTAAACATATTTCCTTCATTAAGAGTTCTGAATGCAATATGTCAAGAGATATCGACCCAATAGCACTATATCCATAAGGTAAACTCTAGTTAAGAAAACCCTCATAAACCATGTTAGACATGCAAAAAAATACTAACCCTAAAACCCTATAATATTCTAGGATGCCGTAATCGTAGTCGAGGGTGGTCCTCAAGAAACCTCAGAGCTACTTAAACAAAAGTTCGACTACATCTTCTTCACCGGAGGCACCAGCATCGGCAAGATCATTTACGAAGCGGCCGTCAAGAATCTCACGCCAGTCACATTGGAACTTGGAGGCAAAAGGTGCATACTAATGAAATATCAAGTTTAAAATTATAATTGAAAAGTCATTATGCCATTAACGTCCGAACGTTATAACGCAGTGATAAGAAATGTAGGCATACAAAAAACATATCTTTTCTAGCAGAGATTTGCCTATATAAGCCCAAAAACATGCTAAGATTACTTCTCTTCCACATTTACTACTAAAACCCTCATTAAATTCGATGCTGCAGTCGCTGCAGATATGTAGAGCAAAAAAAAAATGTAACCATGAATTCAGCACAGTATTCTAGACACACTAGCGTATTAATTTTTCAATGGTTTTTTTTTTAAACTGCTGCTTCGTAGAAAATTGCAAAACCTACGCGGTCAAAATGTATTGAACATCAAATTTTTCTTTTAATAGCAGACGAAACATTTCAACGTAGCGGGGTTCAGAACTTCAGAATCATGTATTGAATCCGTAGTACAATGTCCCAGCCACTCTGTATAACTTTATTGCCATGCCTAATTGACTATACCTACTAAGACCTAAATTCTCTCTCCACAGCCCAGTATACATCGATAACACAGTGGACTTGATAGTGACAGCGAAGCGAATCCTCTGGGGCAAGTTCATCAACGCAGGGCAGACCTGCATCGCGCCAGACTATGTACTGTGCACCAAGGAGGTACAGGACAAGTTTGTGGCTGCTGCCAAGAAGATTCTCAAGGAATGGTACGGAGCCGATGCACAGAAGTCACCAGACTTCGGCAGGATTATTAATGGAAGGCATTTCAGGTGAGTGGCAAAATTTCTGGACTTAGGTGTTCCGGATATTTAGCTAACAGATAATAATAAAGTTTATTAGTTAAAAATTAACAATGCCGAAATCGAAACTTGTCCAAAGTGGTGAAACAAGCCATAAAACCGATTGACATTAGTTCTACCCACCACGTTCAAGGCAAAAAGTTGCAATAAAGTCAGTAGATAACTCTAATCTTGAAGAACATAATTCCATCCTACAGACAAAAAAAACACTAGGAAAGAAGATAAAAAAACATTTAAAGATTCAGAAAACTAACCCATTCGCAACTCATCTTTCAGCCGCCTCCAAGCATTAGTCGACGGAAGCAAAGACAAAATCGCCATCGGAGGTTCGTACGACGCAAACGACAAATACATTGAACCCACAGTAATCACTAACGTTGTGACGTCAGACAAGATCATGCAAGACGAGATCTTTGGCCCTCTACTGCCTATAGTACCCGTTGAAAACGCTTATGAAGCCATACAATTCATCAATGAGCGGTAAGTTTATTTTTGCATACTTTTATTGCGTTTCGTGATGCTATTTGTTTTGATTTTCGAAATTTACGCGATTTAAGCCCACTTGCACCACCGATCACTAAATACATTTTGTGAGAATTTTACTAATGAAATTGAACGCGATCAGAACATCTAAACTGCGTTTACGAGCTGTCAGTGTCAATGTTCCACAGAAAATATTGACACTGACAGTCCTTAGACGTGATTTATGTACCGATCGCGTTCAGTTTCATTTCATTCTGTCTCTATCATTTTCAAATAACTGACACTAACAGAACGATGTTCTAAATTCGTTTATCGTTAAATGTATTTAATGATTTGTGGTACGCGCGCAATTTTAAATTATATTGTTTTTGAAATTCGTTTTTAAACACCTGAGTTTTGGTTATGAGCTAGCAACCCTGGCTACTGCTGTTTTGTTTTTGCCGCTTGAAGTGACGGCAAAAAACCGCGTCGTTTGGTCGCGCGACCAAGCAGCCAATTTAACGCATTCGGGTCGCTTGGTCGCGGGTCAGAGCCTCAGAGGCGCAGTGTGCTGTTTTCTTTAATGTCTCAGTGCAAAAATTGTTTCAGTATTGTTTGTATTTATATTTTAACGATTTTTACTGTTCTATAGATAATATGGTATCTATAAGTATGAAGCCCACTTGCATCACAATCCACTTAATGTTTAAAAAAAGAAAGAAAGAAAGAAAATACGTTTATTTGCGGCAAACATGACGCATCAAAAGAAAAACATATATAAAAAAAAATAACATTCAAATCATCAGTACGTATCGCGCTTCTGTCAAATTCAAACGGTTAATAGAAGCAGAACGATGTTTTAAATAATTCTACCGCTAAACGCATTTAGAGAGTTGTGGTGCAAGCGTCCCTTAGTTATTTGGAAAATTAAACCAAATTTTTATTTAATAAATCATTTAAATAAATATTACTTTGCATTTGAATATATTGAAATTATGCCATATATAAGTGCATGTAACAGTAAAAAACTTAAGAAAGTTACAAATTTTGTTAGTGTTTGTAAATACATAATTATTGTGTGTCCGTGTGTTTTTGAGTGTTTTGCTACATATACTTCAAACTGTGGGAATATCATTTAATATCATTTTAGGAGTTTTAAAGTAAAATTAATAGCACATATTAATTGCATTTAGATTATCGTGGGAATTTCATAATCAAGCCATAAAATTATTTTACTTTATGATATAATTATAATTTATGATAATGACAAAACACATTTATCATAAATAATTCAAATAACTGTCACTTTAAAATATAAATCAATATATTCCATCGAACTTATGCCATGTAATCCCCATACAGTGCACAGGGGACAGTCACGAAATATTTTTATATAATTAATATCTACATGTCGAACCATTACTACCAATATCGATATCGAATCGATTATTAATCGAAACTATAACTAAATAGTTGATTTCATTTCACGTTAACTTCGAATCGACTATATTTTTATACTAAACGAATTTTATCGGACCAAAATTAAAGTTTAAAAACTAGACTCGTATCAAAATATAATACGCGTTGAAAACACGCTTTGTGATATGATAATTTATTTCAGTTTTCAATTAATATTAATTATCTTTGTATTAAATGACTAAGTAATTAGTATAATTATTATTTTTTAATTAATCCTCTTAAATAATAATCGATTCGTGTTATGATAATCGTAATCGGGCTGCTGAGACTGGCCATCATTACCAGTTACCATATTTCCATGGGAGGGAACAATGGAGTCCACAATGGTCTATCATTACCAGTCTACCATTATCCATGGCAAGGAACCTTGGCGAACACAGAGTGAAACCATAAACAATTTTCAGGGAACATCCGTTAGTGCTTTACGTGTTCAGCAAACAAAGCAACATACAAAAGTTGTTCACTGAACAAACCCGGTCGGGCAGTATCAGTATGAACGATACGATCATGTTTTATGGCGGTAAGGACAATACATTACCATTGGCTGTTTGTAAAAGTATACAAAACATTTATAAATCATCGATTTTTAAAACCAAAAATGTAGGAAGTGTTCTGGAAAATATATTTTGAAGAAATACATTGTGTGGTGCGTGAAAATACGTTATCTGTGGTCGATGAATCGACTAAGAAAAATATCGAGTCGACGAAAAAATATTATGCATCGATTACAGAAGTTACAATATTTTTGTAAGATAATTCAAAGTAGGTATGTAATCATACATTTGTGCAGACTGTTTAAAACATGCACAGAAATGAGCTGTCTGCAAAAGTTTAATATTTTTGAATTTTAGACTGACAAGACCACCAAATATCGATGACACGACTTGCTGCCTCGATAGTAATAATAATGGAATAATACCTCTTACTCCAGAATACGTTGCGTAAGTAACTAAAATATGCGCAAACGCACAGCACCATTTTTTGAAGGAAACGGTACTGCACTTTGTGAAAGAGTTTATGTAAAGTTTAAACTTAGACTTTTTATTATAAAGTTACACACATAACTTCACGCCTGTATTCTTCGAAGGGTTAGACAGAGGTGTATCTATAGTACACCCACATTTCGCCAGTTATATTTAAGTCCCATGTAATAGGGGACGAGCCTAATAAAACTATATGCACTTAAAATTCTATTTGACAAATGTATAGCCGCTTACAAATAAATACCACACGCAAACTTCTCTTCAATATATTTTACTAAAATCACTTATTTATTAATAAAAAATAAATAAAATAGAAATGAATTATAAATCGTTTTGTATGTTATTGCAAACAGTTATCGGGATAAGGTGGAACATTGGGTTGGCTTTATCTCTGAATTCCAAGGAGTGGTTTGAAATAGGTTTGATGGTGGAAAAATAATACTCGGCTATACTAGACCATGTACCTAGACAATCCCTTTAAAAAAACGGTTGGTTCAGGCACAGTGCATTGAAAATACTATTTAGAAACTGTGAATATGGCTATAAGGCGTGCTAGACACTTGTTCGGGTCGGCATGATTCGGTACAGCCGGGCGGCAAAATATACATTCGATTTTTGATACCGACCCCAGAACACGTGTACAGCATCCCTGATGTAATCGCTCCATGTAGGCTCGCATTTCCTGGCCCAACTAATCATTCGTAAGAAATATCAGTGCGCCTGACCAACAGCAAACTGCAAGAATAAATTGCGAAGCAAATGGATGTTTACACTTGCAAGTAACTATCGACGTCAGTTATTTCTCATCGATTTCTTTCAGGCTCACAATGGTCTAGTATACAAAGTATTTATAACTTAAACATGTGGTTACATCTTTGGTTTATTTCTGTTTATGGTGTCTTATGGTGGTCGGTACCGGTGAAGGATGGTGGCGGACTCCTTTGTTAAATTGTATAATTTCTAAAATGTAAAATTTTCTGTTACCTAATAATTTTTGTCGCAATTTGCCTAAAATTCTTGTATAAGTTTACTGTCAAAGTTGTTGTTGCCAGGATTAAAAATTATACTATTTGTTGCACAACTTTTTAAATTGTTAGTGTTATAATTATCACAAAACTTTGGCAGAAAACTACCTTTAAAAAAAATCTAGAATATTCTTTACTCTTCTGTAGTAAATAATAACCTGTTCGGTGGAGGTCTGACATATTATGTTGTATGTAGAGAGAAGCCGCTAGTGCTGTACGTGTTCAGTACGAGTAAGAAGGTTGTATCGAGTATTGTGGACAACACTAGTAGCGGAGGGATGTGCGTTAACGATACCATGATGCACATGGGAGGTTTGGATATTTTTCACTCTTATATTAATAGTTTTTCTTTATAGGAGGTTAAAATTAATAAGCCTGTGATGAATTCTGAGCGGGATTGTAGCGAAGTTCAGATAAAACATCAATCTTTGCTTCGCCTCTGCCACTTTGTTGCAGGCTGCACTTATAGCAGCTGTAGGAATGCTAGTGGTGTACCAAGCCTGGGTGAATCGGGAATATTCCTAGTAAAATTTAATAGGATAAGTAGTTGTAATTTTTTTCCGAGAAGTGATTTCCCGGATGTGTAGTTAGGATGTGTAGTGACACATCCTACTTCTTGCTTTATTGTTGTAAAAATAAATAGAACAAAATTAGACTTGAAACTGCAATGACTGCAAATATCTTGTGGTAACTGGAACCAAACCTGGCCACCAAATGGCTTGAAAATCAAAAGCTCAATCTACAGCTTTTGATTTTCAAGCCATTTGGTGGCCAGAAAAAGATATTATTTTTCAATAATATTATTGAATGTTAAAAAGAGTGCTGATTTTTTAATTACCCCAATATTTGAAAATGTAGGTAATGGTTGCAAGCCTGTATTAAATGTTTTCGTAGACTAACTATTTTATTGCTGTACACGTTCTTTCTATCTGCCAGTATTTATTAATAGCATGACCTAGCATGATTTGAGAATGTTGAACTTAGATCTTTGTTTTGTTCAAAACCTTTTTGTTGCTGAGATATTTATTTGTCAATTTTTTTATTAAGTCGATATATTTAAACTCGGAAAATATCTGACGTAAACACCTCTTATTATTACAAGACCTGTTTCATAATCAGAACAAAAAAATGCATAAACAAATGAAAATCTCAGCAGCACACAATCAATAACCAACCCTACCTGCCTACTAATAAAGTCTCCTATAACAGTTGAGACCCTCCCGTTCGGCGGCGTCGGCGCGAGCGGCATAGGCGCCTACCACGGCAAGAAGACTTTCGACACGTTCACACACAAGAAGAGCTGTCTCATCAAGAACTTCTCGCCCATCGGGGAGAAGCTGGCTTCGTAAGTGAATTTTGATACTTATTTTATAGTTCATAGGGGTGAATTTTGAACAAGAGAACGGGTGGCAGAGACACCGACGCGCAACCGGTTACCATGGGTTCAGTACAAGATTCTGAAGCATACATTTACACTTTTCTATAAGACAGTTGATTTTTAGGGTTCCGTACCCAAAGGGTAAAACGGGATCCTATTACTAAGACTCCGCTGTCCGTCTGTCACCAGGCTGTATCTCATGAACCGTGATAGCTAGACAGTTAAAATTTTCACAGATGATGTATTTCTGTTGCCGCTATAACAACAAATACTAAAAACAGAATAAAATAAATATTAAAGGGGGGCTCCCATACAACAAACTATTAAAATATTGTTTGGTGGTACGGAAACCTTCGTGTGGGTGTCCAACTCGCACTTGGCCGGTTTTTACGCGACGAAATATTTCTACGCTAGGTCTACAATCATGTGCTCATCATGGTTACAATTTGCGTTTCGATGACCCTGCCACCCTGTAGACAGCTTCAATCGATTATTTCGGAGTTTTAGAACAGAAAGGGATTCGATTCCCTGGACTACCTACAATTCTGTAAATCTTTAATATAAAAAACTTACCTACGAAATATCAGCTGCAGTGTTCTCAATTTTGCACCTACAGTGAGTAAGTGATTTGCGGAAAAATCTGTCTGAAGTCTGATTTATTTATAGGCATACCTAATAATTTTATCATAAACGTTGGCATCAAGCAGACTTGACAAGCAGGATTGCATTCGTTATTTTGACACGTAACAAGAGACAAACGTTTACGACCCATCTCGCGAATTAATTAAGTCAAATGTGACATTAGCATAACCAGCCTACAATGTTTCCACTGCTGGGACACAGGGCTACTCTCTGTGAGAGGGGTTGGTCCGTAATCTACCAGGCGGGCCAGGTGCGGGTTACTGAGTGTCACCAACACCCAAATATTCCGAAGACTGACTCCTAAACGCTATACTTACGGTATTTTTTAAAACAATATTTTTTCTTCCTTCCAGCGGCCGCTACCCTCCGTACACGGACAGCAACATCAACTTCCTCAGCATGTTGATGCGCAAGCGTTTCGGTCCGTCCCTCAAGTTCGTGCCCTACCTGCTCGCCTTCGCAATCGGCGCAGGAGTCTCTTACGGCTTCTTCGCTTGGCAAAAGGTAAAGAAGTAATGTCAATTGTGATATATTTTAAGGTCTGGTCAAAAGGAGGCGAACCCTGCGCGGGATGTGGGAAGTAATGCGCTCACGCCGATTGTGTTGACTAACTTGTCGCGTGAGTTCCTTATTTATAAAACAGATGAAACGCGCAGTCGCCTCCCGAGTCCCGCACGGAATTCTTCTCAGTGTGGCCAGGCTTTAATGGGTGTGTTGTAAAATTTTTGGTGTATAGCCGTGTATTCATTAAACCAACACATTGTTTCAGCAACATATATTTGTGTTGCGGGAAACAATGCCAATGCAATGCAATGCAATTAGTTAAATTAAAGCCCCCTTCCTCTCTCCTACTTTGCTGTGCCCGACAGGGACCACAATGATCATGTCTTTATAAACCTAACACCTAAGGTCACATTTTGGAATCGAAAAAATATATTGAGTAATATTGCAGTGTTGCTGGCAACATGCTAATGTTCCGTATTCATGGTAAACACACAAAACAACAAAAAGTCTCGTAACATCAAATGGAACATTTACGATGTTGCGCAGTTGTTGCAAAAGGTTGTTTCCAATGAAAACGGGGAATAAGTTATAAGTTTGCTAGGGTTTGGTCTACCTTTAAGATCCAACGGTGTATTCTGAGCGTAGAAATTGGCACACGGTGCGCTTGCGTTGCATAGACGTAATATTTACGAAAATTATGTAGCGTCGACGCTACGTTAGCGTCGCGTCTGTAAAGAGTTTACGTTCACCGAACGTCAACGCTAGACCAACGCCAGATGCAAAGGCACCCTAAGTGCTGGAGCTTATAAGTGGTATTTGAGCTCTCCTTCTGATGTTTATACACCAAACATCAACAAGGACCCATAAATACCAAAATATCTAATGTTAAAAATTGGTCAAAACCCCCTCAAAAATTTTATAACACACCCCAGAACTTAGGTAAAACCTATTTGTAAAACTGCCATATCAAGTTTTAACTCCGTTTAAAACAGTAATTCTCTCTTTATTTGTTTACAGGCGTAGGTATTATCAGTAATGTAATGGATATTATAGTTATAAATACAATATTACCTACATAGTATTAAATATATACCAATGCCAAATTAGCACAAATTGTAACAAAAAAACATGTAAAATATTGTAATATTCCATAAAAAAAATCTTTCAAACTTATAAACTTGTTTTATTTCTCAAAAAAATCTTATAATATCTTCTCAAAACTTTAAATTATTCATTGCATCATTAATTATGCTCTTGAACTCCACAATGTTACTGCTATTGCCATTAGTTGCCAGTATGAAAAATTTGTAGCCCATTCCAACAATTTGGAATTTATATTTTTAATTTATTTTAACTAAAAATACTCTTTCTATAGCACAAAAAATACATTAGTTTACTGACGTAACATGTAGACGTATAAATATAACGACAAAGAAAAGTGACCTTAATTAGTCTGCACAACAAAAATCAAAGAGACACTGCAGTGTAGACCCTACACAAATTACTACTCTGAGTAAAAATAAAGATGGCATTAATGAACAATCCTCCCTCACGTACACGACTCGGGAAAATTAGATTAAAATAGTATTTTACCTGTCAGTTGCAAAGTTGTCGTTAGTCGAATAAAACAATCGACTATTCAACACCTGCACTTCACTACTGACTGAAAACAAACCAGATGAACAAATTGACTCAAGTTATCCGTATTACTTTATCAGGTACAGTGTGCCTAGTGTTACACTAGGCACACCCGCCCACACTACTATACATTGTGATACACTAGTAGTGTATCACAATGTATAGTGGTGTGGGCGGGTTTTACTTGCAAACAACCCCGCATATTATTCTGGTATACTGTATAACTGGCCTGTAACATCCCACAGCTGGGCAAAGCCTCTCCCCTTGATTTCAAACTTGCACGGTTGTCTACTGAAGATGCCTCCGTCGCTTTTAAAACTAGCTCGTTCCACCATCGCTTTCTTGGTTTGCCTCGACGTCAGTTTACTATATATTAGGGGTCTAACGTGTGGTTAGTTTACCTACCCAGCATCGCGCTGACAAGGTAAATTCAATTCCACTTAACTTTAGCGGCTTCAAAAGCAACGTCCATTGGGACGCAGCATACTGTACACCTACACAAAGTAGAATAAAATTACTGTAAACAAATTTAAAAAAATCTGAACGACCCGTGTCTCTTATTGAAAGAATGCTAAACGGGAAATGAACCACAATATAAAAAATTAAGTGACCTTGGCAAAATGCGAGGAAGGAAATGAAATAAATAGTTATGCAAGTAACTTGCTAATTAGACATAACTACCTACAGGTACGTAACGGTAACAGTCTATCAGAAAGTCTGCCCGAACCTGCATCCCTGCTCTTAGAACATCTTAATATCAAGCAATGATACGTGGTGATTGTCGACGATCATGAACAGGGCACTTGAACTTGTTAGTACCTACTATATTCTTACGCCCCGTTTTCTTTGGGAAACAAAGTTGTACAACAGAATGTCCGATTTAAGGCTTCTGCAGACAGGCGCGACACAACACTAGTAACACAATTTGTATGAAAATTTCGTGGAATTTGTTCTACCAGAATCGCGTCGCACCGTCGCTTTCCGCCTGTCTGCGGGGGCTCTTAGCAATATTTTCTGTCTACGGTCTTAATATACATTAGTAAAAAAAGTTGCGCAACATTATTTCCAGGCACATTTTTTAATGTTGCAGCTACAATGTTACGTAATTATTTCTCAACTTTGCTTCCAGTAAATACGCGGCTTTAAAGTATGTGGTTAGCTTACAACTTTTCTCGTTTGGCACGAACTATGAGAGAATTACATATCTATCCGGAAATAAACATGCTAGCCATGTTTGTGAATCAGTAAGGTGTTTTCAGGTGCAGATCTAGATTTTCGCTCAAGGTGGAGAAAACCTTTCACTCTGGGTGCCGGGGGGTAATTTTTCAAGCACTTTTAAATCAAGAGCTACTCGGACTCGCGCACCGAGGGTTTCGTACCATCATATCGACGGTTAAAAGGAAATAGGGTATAAGCGACAAAAAATGAAATGTTCAGGAGAGCCGTTCAAAGTTTTAAATTTTAGAAAAACTGACGTATTTTTGTCATTTATGAAAAACTGACGTATTTTTGTCATTTATGAATTTTTTTGCTAGGGTTTAAACGCCAAAAAGTCATCTTAGAGCCATGAGAGAAAGCGCATTCGAAAGAGCGGAAAATCTTCCTTAGGATGGCATGTATAACTCATTTTTGACCAAAATGTCGCTTATGCCCTACTTCCTTTTTACCGTCGATATATTAACACTGCGGTAGAGAATATTGCAGTTTTAGGTCAGCGCCACCCCTTGACCGATAGTGGAACTAATGAATTTTTTGTTGATGATTTCTGAAAAAGTGTGCTAGTTAGACATCGTTTTATTTTTCATTTAATCTTTACATAAACTTCTATCACATAGAATAATTTCAGATTTAAAAATCTATGCAAACTTCCGAGATAAGGGGGGAACGGTATTTTTTTTTCTACAAAAGTCGTAAACAGTGCAACCTAAAAAAAAAGAAAAATGTTTGAAAATGTGCAAACAGTGCTCTTTCATATGATACCCCACATGCCCTAGTAGCCCCACATGGAATTTTTAAGACCCCCTTTCAGTCCCTATGCAAAAAAGATATATAATATTTTTATTCTTTCTTACTTGCAAAATAGTTGGGCAAACGTCATCTAAAACTCTTCCAAATTTCAAGTTGATAGCATTAGTAGTTCTTGAGATATCCAGCTGTGACAGACAGACCAACAGACTTAGTCGCACCATAAGGATTCCTTTTTACCATTTCGGTACGGAACCCTAAAAAGCCCATTTTGCGTAATCTCAACAATAATGACGACAACTTATCTGCATCTTAGTAATACCTATATTGAATACAAAGTAAAAATACAAGTTATAAAACTATATTTATATCCATAGAAACCCAGGAAGGGGCAACTGCACCTCTCCCCATGTATCTGTCGCAGCCAACTGGTTAAATTAGCCGTTCAGTTAACTGCCTAGCCTTTCAACTAAACGGCGCACAGTGGAACGAATGTATGGGAGCGGTTGGACGTAGACATGTCCGAAAAAAAAGAGTAAAATTATGCCAAACTAATGATGCCATCTTATTCGATTACTTAATGCCTTCATAACTTGTGGTGATGAATTTCTTCATAACTCCCATATTTCGGGAGTAATTTGAGAAAATGTGAAATTTTACTATGAAAATGAGTGTATCGAGCTCTCTCCCTCCTGATTCCGGGCTTGTTTCAAGTAGCGGTCTCTAATATCATAATGCTAATACTAAGAGCTATATTTAATACTAAGACACATAGTGCGCCAAATGTGCACTTTCTGGGATAAAGAGTGATGTTTATTTTATAACACAATTTTTTTATTTTTTGTTTATTTTGTTGATTAAAACCGTTTTTCTAAAGGTTTACCTTATTACAATAACATTTCTGAGCAGCCAATTAGAGAAGATATAAGCTAATTAGGATATATAATTAGGGACTTAAGGTTTACATATAAAACTGATGCACTAATGATTACTGATAAGAACATTGCTATTATTTAATTACTAAATGGCTCTTAATACACTAATTTAGCATGCATCATTTACTAATTATCACAATAACTAATTACCTTGCAATATTTAACAAAGGATACCTGGGATACCTGGATTTTATATAAATAGGTCACTATTAGTAACTTTAAAATCAGTGTTGATTTACACCTCGTTGTATCCAAGCTAATCTCGCAATGTATTTTCCAAATTTTAATACAAATCTTGATATTCACGTTGCTTTATGCGCACGCGCACATAAAGATTTACGCGACTTTAACTATTTGTTCAGTGTTTTAAAAGATAACAGTTGTGTTCAGTTATGTGAAAGTGCTGAAACAAGTTTAAAAGACTGGTGTCGTCGATTTTGCTACCGCATTTATGCAAAATGGACACAGTCTGGAAGAAGCACAGATAAGTTTCGGAAGAAACATGAGATTTGGCTACAGGCTGCAATTCAATGGCCGGAATTACAGAATGAAAATATGGAACCTTCTACAGAAAATATAAGTGACGTCATCGAGCCCATAATTTCTCCTGCTAAATCTGATGCTTCAACTTGTACACATCCTAGTCCTCGTAAATCTTTTGAGGACCTTAGTAACCGGCAAAAAAGAAGACGCACTGAATATAGTCTTTCATGCAGCAGTAGCAGCGCTGAAATTATGTTTTCGGCCGAAAGGGCGCTTCAAAAGGCAGGACAAAGCGATACAGCTTATGTTATGAAATACTTGACGGAGAATCCAGAAGAGGCCTCAAAAATCAAAGCCTTCATTGAAGGTAAATCAATTCAGGTACGGGAAATATCCCCTTTGAAGGCATTGGCTCTTTATGTATCGATGAACTTATCGAAATGGCGCTATAACACTCTTCGGGATTTCAACACTCAAGAAGGAGCTCTTCAATACCCGAGTTACTACATGTTGGTTAAAGAAAAAATTAAGTGCTATCCGGCCAAAGAAGATCTCACAGTTACAGAGAGCTCTGCAAAAATCAAATTACAAGCCTTGATGGATTTAACCTCAAGAAGACTTATTAGGTCGTTAGAAACCCCTGTTGATCCCAATCAACAGCTCGTATTGACCAGCAAATGGGGTTTTGACGGATCATCTAGCCAAAGCATTTATCATCAAAGGACGAGTGAAGATGAGCAAATCGATCTTGCTAGTAATTTTATGATTAGTCTTGTACCACTGCGGCTCGTCTCAAAAGGTGTAACAATTTGGGAAAACGAGCGACCATCTTCCACTTCATTTTGCCGGCCAATATTGTTTAAGTTTATAAAGGAAACCAAAGAAAATGTGCAGAGAGAGATGGCTGAAATCGAAGCAGAGATTGAAGCCTTAACTCCATCCACCATCACTGATGGAATTAGTGTCAAACACCAACTGCTGTTGACAATGATTGATGGTAAAATTCATTCCATTATATCCAATACAGCAGCTTCAGTGTGTGACATATGCAAGGCTTGTCCTAAAGAAATGAATAATTTAGAGTTAATCAAAGATAAACACGCAAACGAGGACATGTATAAATATAGCTTAAGCACCCTTCACGCTTGGATTCGCTCAATGGAATGCTTATTACACATTTCCTACAAATTAGACATAAAATCATGGCAAGTAAGGGGTGATATAGCAAAAAGGCAAGTTGATGACAGGAAGAAAAGAGTTCAAGAGGCTGTAAGAAGAGAAACGGGCTTACTTCTCGATGTTGTGAAACAAGGCAGTGGATCCACCAACAATGGCAACTCGGCAAGGAGATTTTTTGAAAACTACACTAAATCTGCTGAACTGACCGGAATAGATGCTATGCTTTTAAGAAAAATCTGTGTGATCTTGCAGTGTATTTCATCAGGAGAGAAGATCAACGTAACTAAATTCCGAGAGTTCTGCTTTGATACTGCTAAGCTTTACGTGGAGTTATACCCATGGTATTATATGCCTTCTTCACTTCATAAAATTTTAATGCATGGGCCAGACATAGTTCAGAACATGTCAATTGTGCCCATTGGTTTTCTATCCGAAGAGGCATCTGAGGCTAGAAATAAAGATTTTAGAAAATATAGAGAGGGGCATTCTCGAAAGCATAGCAGTATCTCATGCAATGAAGATATTATGCACAATCTTTTACTGTCTTCTGATCCACTTGTTACAAGTATCCGTCCAAAAGGAAATAAGTTTGTAAAAAAATCTTCTTTTAAGGAATTTTATGAGCTTACGGATTCTGAGAAAAGTGATATCGAATTTGTTAACATAAATGATTTAGCGGACATCGATTCTGAATTTGAATTAATTGATGATGATGATGATGACGAAGATAATTAAATGATGTTATTGTTTTAAAATGTGTAACTTAGTAAATTAGAGCTTACATCTTAATTATTTATTGTACTTTTAATGAAACTAGGTAATTTATTATCAACTTACTTAAAAGTCATACTCTCATCAGTTCTTGTGAATATTTTTGTTAATATATATTTCTGTATATATATAATATATTTATAGACCTCTTAATAAGTCTGTCTGCGGTTTAAAGTAAATACAAATGGGGAAAAAACTTTTTTTTTTTTAATTTTCATTTCCTTTTATCCCAGAAAGTGCACATTTGGCGCACTATGTGTCTTAGTATTAAATATAGCTCTTAGTAATAGCATTACGATATTAGAGACCGCTACTTGAAACAAGCCCGGAATCAGGAGGGAGAGAGCTCGATACACTCATTTTCATAGTAAAATTTCACATTTTCTCAAATTACTCCCGAAATATGGGAGTTATGAAGAAATTCATCACCACAATTTATGAAGGCATTAAGTAATCGAATAAGATGGCATCATTAGTTTGTCATAATTTTACTCTTATTTTTCGGACATGTCTACGTCCAACCGCTCCCATACATTCGTTCCACTGTGCGGCGGCCGTTCAACTAACGGCCTGAATGATATTCAATTACAGTTTAGGTTGGAAGTCTGTAACCAAACACGCGCGAGCCGAATTGGTTGCAGTAATTAAGGCATTGCACCCCGACCAAGTGGGTTAGGTTAGGTTAGAACTGTGATCAACCGCGTTCGAGCCGAGGGAGGAAGCGAGGCGAGCACTACTTCTAAAGGCCAGGCAGTTAACTGAACGGCTAATTTAACCAGTTGGCTGCGACATATCCATCCGGATGTTTTAAGTAGTATTGTCATTCTTCGAGGCCATTTTAATCAAGAACTGCAATTCAATAGGTTTAAAAGTAGTTGTAGTAAGCTGTCTGTATACCTACCTACTTGTGTTTTTTGTTGAATGTAAGTATGTACTTCAAGAAACCCACTAATTTATCACAAATATGTTCATTACATTTTTTTTTTTTTTCAGATGTCTTCGGAAGAATAAAACCGCTGAGACTGAAATGGCATCGACCAGGACTGCTGCGAACCTATTGTGATAATGTTTTAGTTATATATACAAGCCTGGTTCTATAAACGAAAGTCCTATAAAAACACTCATACGTATAGTATTAGGCACTTGTTAAAATAATCGAAACAGATATTATTGTCTTTAGAAAAACCAAAATTTAAAAAAAAATGGTGTTCTGTAAAGTCGATTTACGGACTATAAACGTTATGAGAGATAGATGCGTCACAAGCCGAACGTGCCTCTCTATCGCTTGTACCGCGCTCTCGCTTGCACGCTCGGCTAAGGCGGAACGTGACAATGAGTCATGATTTTTCGTGCGTGCAGCCGGAGTTCATCGATTTATAAGACGTTACTGTTAGCCTGCATCATCCCACTGCTGGGCAAAGGCCTCTCCCCATGACTTCCAGTTCTTTCGATCCAGGGCTAAAGTGGGCCACTGGTCGTTAGTTTTGTCCAGCTCGTCCCGCCATCTTTTACGGGGTCTGCCGCGACGCCTTCTAGCTGTGTCAGGGCTCCACGTGGTGGTTATTTTGGCCCACAACTCATTGGGCATACGGCAGACGTGGCCAGCCCAGTCCCATTTCAGCTTAGCGGCTTTTTGAGCAACGTCAGTAATCTGTGTTTTGGAACGCAGTGTGGTGTTGCGAATATGGTCTGTTAATTTGACGCCTAGAATACTGCGCTCCATTGCACGTTGGCAAACCTTGAGTTTGGACTTTTGTATGTTTGTCAAAGACCAAGTCTGGTACGAGTTCTCGTGCAATTATTGGCTTAGTTTTATTTATCAAGGAAATAAGCATTTATTTTTATACTTATTTTATAAGCCAAGATTTTTTCGTTTGGCAAGCAATTCAGGGAATGTTAGCATGCAGTCTATGATTCGAATCACTTGCCAAACATGCTTGGCTCCTTTTTTGCTGCATTCCGTTGGCTTGATTTATATTCCAAACTCTTTATTGCATTTATTAATCACTGAGAAACCTACGTTTGTTTTATTTTAGAAATAAAACTGCATTATTGTTATTCTGTGTATTTTATTTGTTTTCGAAAGATAAAATAAATAATATTGTTGGAATTCAATTATATTTTTGCTGTTTATAACAATTTAATTTTAAAACCAACTGAATTTATGTAAAACTGTAATATGCAATATGAAAACGCACGTGATTTTATTAATATAGTGAAAAAATATTTAAAATCGTATTTTAAACAAAATGTTACTAGAAATATATTTGGAAACTTATTGTAGTTGTTTTAAATTATGAATAAAACGTTATTCTCGTTGATAAGCATTAAAAATGTAAGGTTGTTGGATACTACGTATATTTGTATTTGTAGATAAACGGGAACAATGGATAATACAAGAAATTAAATTGTTTTTATTTTTTTGCTTCCTCCTAACCTTCTCTGTTTAAAGAACATCCAAATTATCTTGTAAACCCAAGAGAAGAGTCCAAGTAATAACAGAACGAACCGGCACAGTGTAATTGCGTATCACACTATCAGTAACAATAACAATGGCTTCCATTGTGACAGTTCAACAACATTCATTGCGTTATTTACGTTGTTGAGCAGACAAATGTTTCGAACATATGAAGCGATGGATTAGTAATATTCTTCAAAATTAGTCTGATTGTGATTGATAGTGTGTTACCCAATTAGGGTGCGGGTTCCGTACAACCGAGGACATGACCGCGTGACGAGCTCATGATAAAGATCTACGTTTAAGCTCGAAAAATAAAATGCGAATAAAGTCACATTAGTACCTAACCTTGGCTCTTTATAAAGATAGGACTGACCTGCATCAACAACCCTAGCTGCGCAGTCCCTCTAGTCCTACCTACCTGCCATTTTGAGCATAAATAGGCTTTCCTATAACACCGAAAAGGTACCAAACAAACTAAATACGAGTGCCCTCGCAGAGACGAAGGACTCTTCAGGATTCTGCCTAAATCCCCGAAGAAAGGTATCAATTTCTGAACTGCCATTTTTTATATAGCAGCCTCTTCGCTTTACTCTTCCTAAAGTTAAAGTCCTCAAGACCGCCGAGGCGACCAATATTAGCGGAGACCAGTATTCAGCGCGGAAGACACTATACTTACTTTTTTTTATTGCTGAATTGGCCCGCTCTTGACCTCGATCACGCCTGATGGAAAGCGATGGATGAGGTCTATGATGGAACGAGCGTACCCAGAAGATGCCTAAGGCACTGGAACTCCCACGCATCGACAAAACACAGCAGACTGCTTGACGCCGGACTCCGGTGGGAGGGTGGTCGCAAACCAGGCGGGCGTTAGCCCTACCACTGCAAGGGTAGAATTGGCCAGACAAATTAGGTGTTGGATGGGATGGGACTGTCCAGGATGCGCTGAGAGCTCGGTTCAGTTGAGTAACTGGCGGAACAAACTGCGCTACACGAGGAGGCTTCTTCATGCATCCCGAAAATACTGTACGACAAGTGTTTGTGCAGACACGGGATCACTCTCATTGTCCGATGGGACGGCAATCCAACACGACCGGAGAGAGATCAGGCGCAGGAACAACGGTTTAACGTGCTCTCCTCTCGTGAGGCTCGGAGGCATCACACCGCCAAGTTCCAATTACCAATAGAAAAACCAAATAATACCAACTTTGCCCGACCTATGAATCGAACCTAGGATCACGAGACCAACGGGGCAGTGTTTTTTTCCTCTTCATATGCTGTTCGTGTATCTCACACTCTTAGCGTTTTTTCGTCTCCAAATCTGCAGGGTGAACTTCTTCTACCTTCAACTGGCGTCATTCGTCATAATTTCAGCCGAAAGGCACCCACTGTCAAAAATTATTTAAGCCTTCTCCGTCCCTCAAGCCTCGCCACAGCGACTGTTCCTGTGCTTCTCCAACGGTGCCCGTGTCCTTCACGACGTCATCAGTAGGTACACTTTGTGGGAGGCTTGTCAATCCAGAACCTTTCGACCCCAGTCGGCAATCTATTCTGCGAGCATAGCGTCATTAATCCCAACTACATGTTTCCAGCATCCGCTTTCCTGCTTAGACTGATAAGTTTTTATGGCTACAATACGGAACCTATTACCAAAGTGGGTGGACTCCATGGTGTTTTAGTCTTGAATGCAATCTGAGGAAACTCAATTATGACGACTGCATGAGTCACCATTATGAAGACAAAAAATTTAATGTAAGATGAGTTTTATAAATTAACTATGACTAGCTACCTAACCTACGTTGCTGAAGATTTCTGTTTTCTTTTTTCGATATAAAGTAGTTGCTTCATATTTAGGTTAAAACTGTAATACCGGCAACGAATGAAGGCTATTATTATTATTATAACTAGGTAGGTACCTATGTAAGTTACAGCCTCAAGTAATCTTATAAGGAAGGAAAGCATAAAAAATTTCTTCTAGCTTTTCTGAAGCGACGCGACGCACGACGTAACGTTAAAACAATTAAACTTAAAAAGTACTCTGTGAATTAAACCGACCTTTAAACTTACCTAAGTACCTATTTTAAGTCTGAAAAGAACGGAACACAGATTAGATATAAACATGAAGGGTAAAAAGGAGGTAACATAGTTAGTTTACTTACATCAATGAGAACATGACTCGTTAATTCACTACTACAAATACAACGTCCGCAATAGTCTAAATAATTCGGCTTCAGGCCAGTTTTCCGATAGGAAACGGGTCAATCAAGCGCAAATCAGCTGTTAATCAAACACAAAGTACCTAACTCCGTAAGTACTGACTACAACTGTGATTTTTGCACGTTCAATTATGTCCTTAGTTCACTCTTGTACTCTACATTATAATTAGTCTACATTATAATTAGTTTACTATGGGCAACGTAGACGACAGACTACTATTAGACTAACGTAGTCTACCTGTCTACCCAATGCCAAAACTAGAAGTATGTATTCGATCTAAGAGTTGGAGTTTATCATCAATTTAGTGTTGTTATGACGACAGATATAGTAGGTAATATAAACTTCTACGTGTAGATATAATATAATAACACCATTCATCATGTTTAATATGTTTGAAAATTGATGATAAAACTATCATGGTCAAACATACGCGTGACGTCACATCATAGAAATACTGTGACCACTTAAAGTCAGGAGATAGGTACCGGTCGCAATCTAGCTAGCATGACGTTTTTTTGACCTCATGAACACCGTTAACTATAAGTGCCTACATATTATGTATGTATGACCTCATAGTTCGCACTGACGGTGTCAACAGTTTATTTATATCCATGCAGTCATTTTCACATAAACCAATGATTACATTCAAGCAGTACGCCTTAGCTGAATATTACATCATTGCAATAACCCCAGGAAGAAGACAGCCGCTAAAACAAAAAAATCCCTACTGTAAACATTGACATATATTATTACTTTTGAAATCATTAACTGTAAAGCTTCTGTACGTTCTCGCATTATTTTATTTTTAGGAAAGGGAAGCCGTGTCCATAGAAAACCTCGTAGTATTTTGATCATACAAAACTTAATCGTTTTAGCTTATTTTATTACTTTTAATATTTCCTAGACTACGAAGAAAATGCTCGAAGATTGTGTTTGGCCACAGTTCTTTCATTATCTCTTAGCGTAGCTAATGCTTGTTAAAATACTAAGTAAGCACTACCGGAATATAGATTTTTGAAACTTACTACCTATACTTGAACTTGAGAATAGGAGGTAATTGAAATCAGTGCATTTGGACGAGGGTCTGCATTTTTTATTTAGGTACTTTTACTAAATGTTCACTCATAATATTTTTACTCTACACACCCTAAACTTGTTTTGGACGTGTATCCGAATGTTAACAAATGTCAAAACAACAATATTTTAGTATGGCAAGTAATATTTTAGGTGTATTTGCAATTTTTACGTTAATTACACCATTATTAATCATTACAATATCATCACAATCTATAAAATAAGGCCCTAGATGTTACTGCATTTTTGTACGAAACAAATTATTATTTTAGTAAAATCTTTTACGATTCAAGTTGATGGTATATTTTGTAGCGTTGCAACATTAGTGACTTACGGACGAAAGTGCTTGTGATGAGCAAATACGATTAAAGTGTCGATAAGCCAATATTCTGCAGAAATTAGCCACAATCTTCAGGTATCTACAAAATATAATAAATAACACCCTCGCATGTGAGGGTACTATGTGGTGGTGCTGTACTTCTTCCGCTAGTTCAGGTGCTTATTCACATTTGAGGGCTTGTCTGACTACTCCCTACCCATAATCCTATACGGCGGCCATATTTATAACTCATGAAAGGCGTTGACGCTCGACACCATCATAATTATTTGCGTTGCATTGTTTCACAGGACCGATGGCTGCGATACGCAAAAAATTAGTGATCGTCGGTGACGGTGCGTGTGGTAAAACATGCCTGCTCATCGTATTTAGCAAAGATCAGTTTCCGGAAGTGTACGTGCCGACTGTGTTCGAAAACTACGTCGCCGACATCGAGGTGGACGGCAAGCAGGTTGAACTCGCCTTGTGGGATACAGCTGGTCAAGAAGACTACGACAGGTTGCGGCCGCTGTCGTATCCCGACACTGATGTGATCCTCATGTGCTTCTCGGTGGACTCGCCCGACTCGCTCGAGAACATCCCGGAGAAGTGGACACCCGAGGTAAAGCACTTCTGCCCTAATGTTCCCATCATTCTAGTGGGAAACAAGAAGGATCTACGCAATGACCCGGCCACGATTAACGAGCTCCGCAAGATGAAGCAGGAGCCGGTGAAGCCGCAGGAGGGTCGAGCCATGGCGGAAAAGATTAACGCGTTTGCGTATCTGGAGTGCTCCGCCAAGAGCAAGGAGGGAGTGCGCGAGGTATTCGAGACGGCGACTCGCGCTGCATTACAGGTCAAAAAGAAGAAGAAGACTAGGTGTTCCCTGCTGTAATTGTGCTGTTGTCGGGAGAACTCTGATTTAATGAATTGTATGCATACTGCCTGATAACTTAGTTTGAAACGACTCGGACTGTGCAGCAGTCGCGAGGTCGGCCACACAGTGCTTCCTTCCAATACTGACTGCTGACGCGACGTCGCGGCCCGCGTCGCACGCACACTAACTCAGTATTTGTGTGGCTACTCTTTCACAATTGGTACTTTGTATATTTTATAGATTATCTATAAAGAGTAAGCGTAAATGCCTTAACAAAAGTAGTCGGGGGCATGTGGACCTCCCGTCTCCGGCAGGGTCACTGGAATTTTGCTATAATATCACGTTATATAATCGAGTAGCATTTCTTCTACATATAGATTATTCCTCGACCGGTGGCATCTCACCGAGACTTGTTTAGTTCGGTATTTTGTATTTTAATTTTTCAATAAAATAGTGGTGTATAAATTGTGTAGGATGTTTATTTGACACGGAGCGTGAGCCCCACTCATCTAAGTGCCTGTCAGGTAGACGCGTCTCTGAGACGTCCAATCTGATTCTGTAGGGCAGTTGTATTGTAATCTATTGTTTGTGTGAAATCATAACTTCCTAATATAATTTATTAGTAATAAAGGAACCCCATGTCAACAATTCATAACTAGACTCTTTTTGACTTTTTATAAAATTTTAATGCAGCATTTATAAAGCAAAGGTGTTTAGAATGGGGGATATTTAAGTTAAATATGATCATTTATGTTATGTTTCATTAGTCTTGTAAGTACAAAATTATCGTCAAATATAATTAACAAAATAATTATTAGATTTCCTTTTATATAATTTAAGATTTATTATTTTGGATTTACTCCAATTACAAATTTATTAACCAATCATTGAAAGTTTCAATTTAGGCACTCCTTGACATTTTTAGTAGTTGTAGAGGGTTGAAGCGGCGTCTGGGGGACAGCATAAGTTGTTTCTGTCTGTAGTTAGTGGGGCTGCGGTAAGGGACCGCGGTGCCGTCGGGCAGCTGGCGCTCCGGGCCCCACAGCTCGGGCGCCCAGTCCGCGTACACCAGCGCGTCCACTGCGCACAGTCTGTCTCCAGCTAGCGGGGTCACTATGTACACAACCCACTTCTCATAGTCCACACCACGGACCAAACCTGTAATAATACAAACAACTCCAGTAAATGCCTGAGTAATGTCACATTCTTGGTTATCATATTTAATCAGCACTTTATTACACTTATTGATAACACATTTTACGATATTAATTATATTTCTATGCATACCTCATATGCTATTTGTTTGAAATTACATTATATACATTGAGTAAACTTCATATTTTTTAACTGTTAAGTATTTGTTTGCTTGAAGAACATTGCACCTATTTCAGTGATATCTTAGTCATTAGGACATGCATATTTAATAATCAATATAGTATAATTTTGTCATTATCACTTTTCAAAAAACGGGTATTTAATTTTAAAGTTGGAGCACCTGCTTTTTTAGAGGTTTGAAAACATGAATACTTTATTTAATTGGGATATCATTAATAATTACTACAGTTGATATTATTATTATGTTAATTTGGCTACCAATATTCAATATAAAAACAGAATTTTTGCCCTAAGTAAATCAATATTGTAAAAAAGAAACAAGTTTTTTGTTTCCCAGTCTTCAACGTGGCTTGTGGCCTAGTAGTTTTTTTTTTTTTAAACACCAAAGTAGTTACCGTGTCCATGGCATAGTAGTGCGTTATCTTGCAGGGTAAACACTTTTCCCTTATCTCCTACGGTGAGTTGACAGAGCGCTACTATTTTTCCGTTAATCACCTTTAGTACCACATCATTTGCTACTTTCACGTTCGTTAGCACGTTCACATCTGACAAGCTCACTCTAGAACAAAAAAAAATTATAATTTAGTAGTTTCCAATGCCATGCTAGGTCTAATAGTTTATCCGTGGTTTATACAGTATCCATAAACAGAACAGAATATAATGCTCCCACTGCAGGGACAGGTTGGTTTATACACTATGCATGTACCTAACTACATAATATAGAGAAGTTGGTAAGCCACCTGTTGCTTTTCAGTGGAAGCATGAAAGCATACCCTAAATGTTTTGCGAAAGCTGTTAGGTAATCACAAGTTGTTAAAAACATGGCCGGTCTATAAGATTGCGTATATTTTGACGTAAGCTATGTGGTGACCTAGGTGTAATAATTATAGACTTTTAATTAGCTGCTGATTATTGCAGTAAAATGACAGCTTGTGTTACTGAAATGACTGAAATTGGCGGCTTTTTGTTTTTTCGCGGCCATCAACCAAATCTTGTTTTTCTAGTACGTACAAAATAGTGTAACAGACAAAACTTACTTGACATGCGTATCTTTAAACTTAATCCGAAATGAGTTATTAGGAAGTGTAATTTTACTGCAGCTAATTAAAAGTCGGAGTATAGTTGCGGGCATTGTAAAGACAATGAAACACTTTAATGGCATAGTAAAAGATTTTTGAAGCAGTGTAGATGTAGTTCTCTCTACTTAGACCGATATTCCGGCTTAGTTCTGAAGTTACAAGACTTTCGCAGAACCTGAAATGATAACTGAGCCGCTGATTGATTAACGAGCCATTGTTAGCCTTCGCGTGAATCACGCTCAATTCCCGGACAAACATTATCTTATTACTCATAATTGTAGCTCACAGTTATTGTGATAATCTGACGTTCGAACATGTCATACATAACAATCCACCAATTTAAATAATCAAAATATAAGAATGGAAAACCCCATCAAATGTTCCATCCTGTTCATTTTTACTGGTAGGTATACAACAAAGTTTGACTGTATTTTATTACTGACTAGCTTCCGCCCGCGAGGTGTGTCGATAAAAACTATCCTATAATGTCCTTCCCCGGGATGCAATCTATCTCTCTGCCAAATTTTATTGAAATCCGTTCAGTGGTTTAGGCGCGAAAAGGTAACATACAGACAGACAAAGTTACTTTCGAATTTATAATATTATAGTATGGATTATGTTAACGTTGGCTTTGCATAGATTTAACTGCAAGTAGCCTTGTTTTTTTGTCCTTTACAGGACAAAAAATAAACAAGGCTGTACCTACTTAGGCTTTGTAGGATGTACTTAAGTACATAATTATAAAGCTTGAACTAGCTATAGGGCATCACTAGTATACCTAAAATTCCACGAATGCATATATTTTCCGTAACTTGTAGGCCAAGGTGAACAATGAATCGTAGGTGATATTGTGATAAAGCCACGGGGAGACTGCAAACGGTACCCGACTCCAGAGAATCAACCAGCATCGAGTGTTGCCGGAAATAGCACGGGATCGTGAAATCGCCGAAACAGATGGAGGCATTTATATCGAGTAGGCTAATGGGTAGGTAAATATTGTGTTTCTCACTCACTCCCACGCATGTAAAGCAGTCGTGTAATATACGCGTTCTCACATAGAACATATGACCGCTCGCATATTATGTAGTAAGTACTTGGCAAATGGTGTCACTGTTAACTATTCAACATCGCTACTGGATAATACGCTAGACAAGCAACTTCTTTACCGTTTGCCTTCACTTGCCGGGTATCTACCATAGTGAGAATAGAATCTGACAGCAGACCTTGTACCTACGCGTAATAAAAAAAAGCTTTGATTTATGACCTTTCTCGTACCCTTGCCCCAATTTATTTGGGGTCGGCTCAACATGTCCTTTTCTTCATGATGATGTTGCTAGAAAGGGGGTTACTACCAATGTGACGTATAATAAGAAGTATTTAAGAAAAAAGCTTTTCGTTAATATACCTTCATTACTTTTCCTTTAGTACATTCTTGGGTTAGCTTGTAGTTTATATTGGTCAGCCATTTTAAAACACGCAGTGCATCCTTTAGCTGCAGATAGGAATAGATGTTGAGTAGGTACTAATTTCAGTAGGAATGTTTAAATAACAGCTCTTTTTTTTTATCTCGCTTCCTATATATGTAGGCAGGTACAATAAAATAGGGCACTTCAATAGGCGTTGTTCCTGCCTAATATGGACTACGAGAAGCATTATTTTGCGTTTTTTACATGCGTGCAAGCTTGACAGGCGTAGGTTCACCTCTAGTAACTGCCGATTACGGGAACTCTTGCTGCTTTCGACCAAAGTTTAAAGCTTTTTCAAAATAATGTATACAGCTAAAAACTAAGAAACCCTCTTAAAAAGATTATACTTACTCGTACGGTACAATCCCCAGTAACTGTGCTCCTTTGTGAATGTTCATCAGTTCACCGAAGTACGCCAAATAGTTCAAATATCTCTGATCCTTCGGTGACAACGCAGTATTATGTTTATCTGAACCTTCCGGGTGCTGCGTCAAAATGAATGTGTAATCCAATTTGGGAAGCTCAAAATTCCTGAAGAAGGGATCATTCTTGAAGTTTTGATACATATTTCTAACAGCATTAGGTTTAAAATGGCATTCGAAGCGTTTTTTGGCGACTTTTGTGTCTATTTGCATCAAGAAAGTTGGTTGTGCTTGTAGGATGGTGAGGAGGACTAACTTTAGCCCCATTTGTGTGCACATGCCCATTGTATTAATGATCCATGGCATGGACCTAAATGCCTGGTTGGAGCGACAGCGGGCGAAGATTTCAGTGACTGCACCCACGTAACGGTTGGAGTTGTCCATTGTGTTGATCATGCCAATGTTCAGCATTCTGAAAAGAAGGAGGTTGGTTAGTTCTCTCTGTGCTGTCTGTGCAAGTGTGCTCGGGGGTCGCGTTAGTTCACAAACACGCTCGGCAGATAGGTAGTTATGACATGATAGTGTGGTGTTTGAAGTTATATAGTCATAGGTGCTTCGTTCGGACTATGCCACAATCGATATTTGAATTTCGCCTGCTATCTTAGTGCATACGCACTTGATCTTTGAAAAAAAGGGGCGCGTACGCGTATTATTCCTTCACAACGCGCAACGTCCTCCCAATTCTCATAGAATCTCCCAATTCGAATAGTTTGGCGAGTATGTTGTGGGGTTCATCCAGTCGCGCGGCCACTATAGTTCAAGCCTAAGGCCAAGACGCTAGCCTAGTGTCCAGTAAAGGCTAACGCAGTAGGGGCAGCGCAACACAACGCATTTCAAAAATCCTCCTTCAGAACTTTCATAATTTTTTATGAACCAACGCACTTCAGTGCACTTTTGCAAAAATGCGTTGCGCTGCGGCCCCATTGCGGCTGTAATGTATGCTTGGCTAACTGTTTGCTTTTGTTTGATAAAGCAGTCTTTTCTAAATTAAATAGAAAGTTATAGCAAAAAGTAAACATTGGAGTTTATACATACATATCTGGATTTTGTAAATGCGTATAGTTGGGGCCGAGTAGAGGCCTATTGACTACAGTGGCGGACACATTGCCTGCCACAGTGAACTCGGCCTGTCCTGGATCTAAGTCTATGACTAGCACTGGTCCATTGGTCAGCAATCGGTTTACGTAGTATCTGAGGAATGTCGACTTGCCCAATCCTTTGCCACCGCACACGATACCTCGGCTGTGTCTCTCTGAAAATTAAAGATAATATTGTTTAGACCAATTTTTTGTAGGTATATTTTTAGTTGAACATATTCATGGAATCAGGCTTTCTAACAAACTTTAACACAATATTAAGTCTTGGGTTTTAAAATACACATCAAACTGACAGGGACAGAATGCAACCTTGTGGTGTCCTGAAATTAAGTTGAGTACAGTTCCCTCTTCTGATTATGTAGCTAAATGATAAAAAGTACCAAGTAGAAATCATTCTATTATTTTCACTTACCAAGTCCACAGCTTACAGCATGATCCCAAGACTCGTTCTCTTCAAAGTACCTCCAAGGCTTCTTCAAAACGAGGCTGCAACCAAGATCTGCTGAAGCCTTTCTAAGACTACCATATGCCTTATTACACTTTGAGAACAGGTCCATGAAGACATTGCTCTCAACAAAATCCATCTTTGCATCATTTAATTTTGACACACTTATTATACCGTCAAACAACCCAATCCTGGTGACTATTTCTTCAGCTTCACGCACTGTCAGTCCTTCCCCAGTTAGTGTTCTAAACAATCCATAATCACCATTAGGACTTTTAATAGTCTTAAAGCATTGAGCAAAATTATTATTTGGGGCATACAAGTCAACAACATCCTTCAGCGTATGCCCAAAAACTTCTACTGTGCCTGCTATAGGTTTAACTCTTACTTTGCCATTGAGGTACAGCTCTGCCGGATGTCTTAACACAAAGATGTAACAATTTTTCCCATGATAAACTTTAACAGGGTTCATGACTTCTTCCTCAGTTGACGGTTCTCTTTCAGTGTTTGAAAGTATTGTGCTGTCATAATCTGTAGTTGTTTCTTCTTGATGGAAGTCTGTGCTTGTACCCACACCTTCATCTAGGATGTCAATAATTTTGTCATTTTGGGTTTCTTCAATAATATTAGCGTTATCTAGCTCCTCAATAATATTATCATTGTCTAGATCCTCAATAGTGTAATCATTATCTAGCTCCTCAATAATATTATCATTATCGAGATCCTCAATAGTGTCATCATCGCCTAATTCTGGTACTATACTGTCTGCATCTTCAACTACCATGTCTGTTTCTGACGAGAACATGCCAGTATCATAACTTTCACTTTGAACATCTTGTAAATGTCTGACTGTAGGATGCCTGTACTCCTCTAAGATGTCACTGAGCCTCTGTTTCGGCATGTCTCTTACTGTGATTGATATAAACGGAGATGATTCATTGGTTGCTACAGAATTCTGAGTACTGTTACTGTCAGATATACTTGCTTCATCATCATCATCATCATTATTAATTGTTAGGGCTTCCATTGCTATAACATCGTCATCATTATCAGCGTCATTATCATTACTATGCTTTTTATTAGAAGGCTTGGTTTTTATTTCTTTCTTCTTAGATTTACTTTTCTTTGGCTCTTCTTCTACTTTTCTTTTCTTACTGTTTAAGATTGGTTTGCTTTGATTTTTACCAAGATTTTGAAGTATCTTAGATGCTAATGCTCCATCAGGGTCGAAAGTTTCAGAATCTCTGCCATCAGAACCTGTCTCTGATGATATCTCTTCTATGTCTGAATATGTCACATCTCCACTTGTTTCTAAATCTTCGCTGGACTGAATACATTCTGATAGAGATTCGTTGTTTTGCCTACATTCAGATATGGATTCGTGACTGTCGGAATCCTCCAAATTTAGTTCATCTAAATTATCATCTGTGTCCGAGTTCATTCCAGATAAATGAGACAGATTAACATCATCAGTACCAGCTGTACTCTTGCCGACAGTTTTAGAAGTTGTTGCTGGACTAATGCCTTCTTCGCTTTCAGAATTTGTGAGTTCTAGATCTGAAAAACCGCTAACAGACGTCGAATCATCCAGGCGCCTGTGAGCCTCAACTATATCGTTACTGGAGTTTCCGCTGTGTTTAATAAGCTCATTGTCACTTCTCTTAAAGCCCTGTAACATTTGCCTCAGTTGTTTCTTTACAATTTCTTCACATTTGTTATCTTTTTTCGAAGGTTGCTTCTTCGAAACATGCGCTTTCTCAAAGAACTCCATTTATTACCCCAAATTCTCAGGCTAGAATAATGGATAGTTTAATAAAAGGTAATAAGTTTAATTGTCACTTTTTAATAGCAGATTTAAAGGGGTTTTTCGACCCACAACCTGGAAATTAAGAAAGCAACCGGGAAGATAGGAAGGAAACAGAAACAATGCGACGACCCGCGCGACATGCGTGTATTTCTGTCAATGTCAAATTACATTACTGTCAATGTCAGAAAGGTATTGATTAGAAAACGTTCAGAAATTATCCAAGAATGCTATCGAAACAAATTAAATCTAACACTCCTCACCAAACACCATACAAGATGTTCTGTAGTAAGTTGTGGAATAAATATCTATTAAAATGTTTCCTCTATGAATAAATACGAGATGCTTGAAGTAAAACGACTAATTTTAAAGAATAAACTAAGTACGCGTTGGAACCAGGATTTGACTGGACTATTTTTCCCACTAAGGAATTAGTCCCACTCACTGTCACCAACACCATTGTTTGCTCCCGTGTTGCCTGCATTCTCACACCTGCTTGTTAAATGTCTGACACGTTACCTAAGCCATCGTGCCAGCTGCACATTTTAGGCCAGATTCAAAGTAGATACAGACCCTAAGAACATAATGCCCGGAACCTCCGGCTATCACTATCAACCGCCGAGGAGGAGGCAACTACAATAGCTATAGCTATCAACAATTTTCTCGCTCAAGAAACGTACAGAGGCCAGCACATCAAGCTACCCCAATATGTCAAACCTTCCCAATTGAATATGAACCTTATTCCTTTGTCGTAAAGTTAAAAATCTATCAAAGAAATTTGACAGATTGGGGTAGCTTGATGTGCTGGCCTCTGTACAAAAGGTGTTAGTCGCATGGACGACCTATCAAAAAGTAGCACATAAGCACACAGAGTGGTTCTTTGCACACATACTACGTAGTAAAAATCGAAGTCACGGTGAGGCCACTGTCAAGAGATTATTTAAACCTTGTCCAGATTCATACGCACAGAGTACATTTTTGTTCATAGGCGCGTCGGCGAGTCACCACCAATACATTCCGTCCACAAGCATGGCGCGAATTTAATCCGACAAATATTTTCGTGTCCATTTCGCCAGGGTCGTATATTTACGACAAAATAGCTCGTTTAATCTGCTTTTTTATTTAGGTAATTACGCTGTATTCTATCAGGTATTTTTTTCTTTTTTTTTTTCGGGCTCTGGGAGCACGACGTCTTCTAAGATCTCGGGCGGTTAAAAGGTCGAGTGCACTTCGCCATATTGATTCTGCGACTTCGCCACTCTCGACCAGTCTCACTCTATTAAAAAGTACTCTGTGACCACAGGCTCAATATAACATAGGCTCTCGACCAAGGAACATTACATATTTACTATGGGACCGTATTACATTGACCTGTATTATACAAGTACGCCTTGTTTAAAAGAGGTCAGTGCTCACAAGTTAGTATGCTCTCCTTCCACAGACTAATTAGAGATACCTACTACGCTCCTGAATACAACGTATGCGCGAGATTCTCGTCGAATTCGGAATTTTCAGCACATTCAGCATAACTTTCGTTTCGTTTCGAGGTGTCGCGATTATAGTCCAGTAGGGATACAATATTTTTCCCACAAAACCTTCGATAATTCACAAGTTTTTTATTTTCGCTGTGTGGATAAGTATAGTGATTTCAATGCTATGTACAAAAATGCTAACAGTTTAGAGTTATGCAATAGGTATTAAGTAGGTATTTCCTATTATTTCGTGTTGTAACTATGTTAGAAAATTTAAATTTAAATACTATACTGGTTCTTTGTAAGTACTATCTAAAGCATATATTAGTGAAAATGCTAACACGTAGGTACTGTGGAACAATGGAAATCTGAAAATGTCCCGTAACTCATTCAATAAAAAATTTAAGTTTTTCAAATCATTTATTATGTACCTAAAGGGATTATTTATACCTTAAAACAAAAGTTCTAACAACTAAGTACTATGGCTGCACAAGTAATTGTATTTTTACTTTGCGATTAGCGAAATATTGAATTTAAGTTTATAAATTTGCGCCCACATATTCGTAATAATAAACTCTGCTACCATACAAAAGTTTCAACAAATTCATATTATGGCTTTTGTTTAAATTGCAAATAACTATTTCTACTAACGAGCCGCGTAGGTACGGCGCGTGCGATCGCTACTGAGTAGCAACACTCCCCCGCCCGCCCGCCCGCTCCGATCGGGGATGTACCTAACGCCGCTGGCTCTGCTACCATTAGTCCAGTAGCGAGAAGTCTATGCCCTTCGATAATTCACAAGTTTTTTATTTTCGCTGAGTGGATGAGTATAGTGATTTCAATGCTATGTACAAAAATGCTAACAGTTTAGAGTTATGCAATAGGTATTAAGTAGGTATTTCCTATTATTTCGTGTTGTGACTATATTAGAAAATTTAAATTTAAATACTATACTGGTTCTTTGTAAGTACTATCTAAAGCATATATTAGTGAAAATGCTAACACGTAGGTACTGTGGAACAATGGAAATCTGAAAATGCCAAGTAACTCATTCAATAAAAAATTTAAGTTTCTCAAATCATTTCTTATATACTTAAAGGGATTAGTTATACCTTACAACAAAAGTTCTAACAACTAAGTACTATGGCTGCACAAGTAATTGTATTTTTACTTTGCGATTAGCGAAATATTGAATTTAAGTTTATAAATATGGAGGTAGGTAGATGCCACAATGTACGTACGGTACGTACAGAGGCCAGCACATCAACCTACCCCAATCTGTCAAATTTTCCCAATTGAATATGAACCTTATTCCTTTGTAGTAAAGTTGAAAATCTATCAAAGAAATTTGACAGATTGGGGTAACTTGATGTGCTAGCCTCTGTACATAGACTTATAAAAAAGATGGACTCCGCGCCACGCATATCGAAAGTGAAGCACAGTAAATATAGCGGACCGTTTGTACAACAAACACGCCTCACGCTCACATTTACATCGTAGTATGCCGACCGGCCGCCATTACGTGACACGACAGCGTCAATCGTCAATCACGCACACAGATCGGTACGGTGCTTCACTGTCGATATGCATGGCGCGGAGTCCATTTTTTTTTATAAGTCTATGGGTAGTGTAATACTTCAGAGCAGTACATACTAAAAACAGAGTGATGGCCGCCATACTAAAAAGTGCAACTGTAAATTAGTCACAAATGCACCCAAAGGAGCTATATTCCATTTACAATAAAATTAGACATTTAAACAAAACTTTACAGTCCGTTCAACCGATTTTTACTTCTATTCCATAGGCATAAGGATGGCATTAAAAGCAAAAACATGATTATAATACCAACTGTTATTGCAGCTGCCATTTGTCATGCCACCAACGCAATAGAAGTAAAAATCGGTTGAACGAACTGTAAAAAAGATTTATTTCAATGTCGAATCTTATTGTGAATGTTTCAATGAAATGGTGGTTGTGTTCAATGAAAATTTAAAAGCACCATCTGTTTGACAGATCGGAGTAGGTAGACAGCATTTGTTATAGTATCAGAGACAAAAAGTGACTTCATACGACAACTTTTTTTTCCGGGAAATTTTTTCGGGTTTCGGGATAGGTATCACTAAGTGTACATTAAAGATGATGAAACAAAAACAGGTACTTATTGAATCTAATTATTTTATTGTTTTGGTATAATTATTTTTGTACTTAATTAAGTGATGTCCCAAAACCCGGGACAACTATCCCGGAAAAAAATGTTGTAATGGAATCTCCACTTTCTGTCTCTGTTCCTCTATCATTATAACAAGTAGCTACATAATTTGTATAATAAAATTTTAGTCCACATACTTAATTACGTTCTTGGTAGGTAGGTATATATATAATAACTACTCTACTAACGAGCCGCGTAGGTACGGCGCGTGCGATCGCTACTGAGTAGGAACACTCCCCCGTCCGCCCGCCCGCTCCGATCGGGGATGTACCTAACGCCGCTGGCTCTGCTACCATACAAAAGTTTCAACATATAACATGCTATGCCTTTTGTTTAATAAATAAAATATTATTTGTGTAACGTCAATAAAATACGTGGGACAACGACAGACTGATTTATTTGCAAAAGTAAACTAACTACCCACCACCATACCATTATGAGTACCGTCCGATGTCACATATCTCCTCATCAAGTCTACTAATCACAACCGATACATCTTAAACTAACAATGTCCTATAACTAATAAACTATTGTGGCACATTATTGCCAGCTTGTCTAGCCCGGTTGAACGCACGCAGTGCCCGAGCAGACGCGCCCAGTGGTGGTGGAGGTACCGACGACGTCAACCGTTCGGGTCGAACCGGCGTCGACTTTGACTCTTCCAGCGGCGTGTCCTTAGTATCACCATCCTCATTGAATGCGTCCTCACCTTCCACACCAACATCTCACCTTCGGCCCCGCTATCGACCCCCGGTTTAGCTGCCTCAGAGCCCTTAGGCTCTGCTACGACCACGTCCTTCATGCGTGATAATGAATACCTATTTTTGGTACTTTCTGAAATAATTTGGTCGGCATGTCTACGCCACTCAACCCCGTTACCTAAACTAACTTTGTATGAAACCGGCCCTGTTTTTTTTTATAACTGTGGCTTCGGTCCACTTGTCCCCCCTCGCCGTGTAATCGCGAGCAATTACTGCATCCCCAACCCGGAATTCTCTATCGGCCCCCGAAGCGCGGGTGACCTGACGCTCTTGCTTCTCGCGCACCGCTGCGGCTACATCCGGCCGTAGTGCATCCAGTCGGCTACGCAAACGCCGCCCTTGGAGCGCCACTGCTGACGAGACACCTGTCGTTGCGTGTTCACAATTCCGATACTGGAAAAGAAATCTAATCTGCGCCCCGCCCTTAATAATGTATAGTCGTAGTGATTTAGCTTTAAATTCGCCCAAACAAACATCTACCTCAATGTAACTGAGTGATTCTATTCTTGAACCTGAGTAACCACGTAAAACTAAGTTATCCGGTTCAATCTTTTTATGCGAAAAGCTACTTTGATACATAACCTCACTTATTGCTGATATACGACTACCTGTGTCCACTTCACATTCCATATTAATGTTATCAACAGACAGTTTAATAAAAAATGGTTTGTTACCTCGAGCTGTCACATTTAAGTTGAAAATACCATCCCCCGATTCGTCACTCACATAGTTATGCCGACCGCCACTACCACGCACTTGTTTGCACATCACTTTTAGGTGCCCTTTTTTACCGCACTCATCACAACTGTAATTTTTAAACCGACACCTCTCGGCCGGGTGCGCCTTGCCACAGCGCCAGCAGGCCCGCGCGCTGTCTGCGCCTGCCGCGCCTGCTGCTGCCACCGCTATTCCGTCGCCTGCGCCGCTCGCGCCGCCGGCGCCGCCGAACGCCCGTTGCGGCCCGCGCTGGCGCATTCGTCCGCCGCGTGCGTAATGCAGGCCTTCGCCCGCCTCGCCGCCGCCTGCCGGCTTTACTGAGTCCGCCGCCGCCGTCGTCGTGGTACCGCTCACCTCGGCATGCTTCTCCGCTGCCTCAAGAGCCAGCGCTAGCTCCACTGCCTCTTTATACTGAACTTTTTTTTCCGCGAAGATTCTCGATCGCATTACGTCACTTGTCAGCCCGGACACGAACTGATCGCGCAAATTTTCTTCAAGCGTCGAACATAACTTGCACTTTCCGAAACTGCACGTAGACGCCAGGTGTTTCAATGCCTGTAGGTATTCCGTGAGGGACTCGCCCGCACGCTGTCGGCGCAACCTAGGGGTCTACTCCCTAAGCACGAAGTCCGTCGTTTCGGCCTTCGTTACGGGCGTTTCCTACTCCTTATGCCCTACGGACGGATGATTCGTTCGGGGCCCGAGCGAAGAATGAATGACGACGCGATTTGATAGTTGTCCCTACCCCCGATGTGTTTTAGCCCGTCCGAACAATTAAAGTTGACACTGGTTTTGACGAATATTTATGTCAGTTGATACGACATCAAAATAGTTCTCGTGCTGTCGACGAAAGTTACCAATTTAAAAGAATTCAAACTAAGTATGGCTGTTTTTTTAAATATTAAAGAAGCTTTACAGAAATTTGAGCGTGCCTAAACCCGTACCGAATTAGGGTGCGCGATAACGATTAGATTTTCTAATTAAATCTGACTATTTTTAATCGCGACTAAAAAGGTGTAGAATAAAATTAGTTGGCAAACCAACAAAAACAGTACTGTATCTTTTTTCTTTTCTTTTGCTTATATCTCGAAAACGGTGTGTCCTATCGTAAAAATAATGAAAATTTCGAACCCCTTTATAAAGCCCATAAACCCCTAAAACTCAACACGTAGGTAATAATTTTTCATATTTTCCATACAAAAAGAGAAAAATTCCATATAAAAATAAAATATCTTTTAAAAACAAAATAAAATATTTTCCACGTGGTGTTGCGATTGTCAAATTCGATTTAGTTGTGTCAAAATTATTTTTAAATGTAGAGGTATTTTTTTTTCTTCTGGCTGACTGTCGCCACCTAACTAAAGAAGAAGAACTGAAGAAGAAATGTGGTGTTTATACAAAGAAATACTGTAATAATATCGTTTTGACATTGAGTATCACTGTGAGCGCGTTCACGAGCGTTTCGAATTGTTGACAGCTCTTAGCTGTCATAATCGTAATAACTAAATCGGAACGCATGTGAGACGATGAGACAAACTAAATTCGGAATGCGGCCTTTGACATTTCATTATTTTCCTTCAAAAAACTAAACAGGCAAAGGTATAACAGGATGATGCCAGTTTCCAGACAAAAATGGCAAAAATAATTCAATTCTATATTTATAGACATAATAAAAGGTATATTTTTTAAATGTGGTCATTTTCTAACGACAAAAGTATTAATTTTTGTTTAATAAGCTAGAAAACTACAAAATAAGTAAACCGGTAATCGACCGGTAAAATAGTGCAACTGTATCGCCATGCGTCGTTCGTTCACGAATATTGTCTATGATTCCGTTTGAAACTGATGAGTCCGAAATCGTTAGGGAGTAGGGTTCACACCGTCGTATCGGGCTACTGTCGGACGGGCCGACGGACGGACGGTCGGAGTTAGGGAGTAGGCCCCCTGAATACGTGGCGCTCGGCTATCTCCGATCGTTGGGGTTCTAAATGTTCCGTAACTAATTTCACTAGTTCGTCATATGTTTTGTCTTCCGGAAAACTAGGTGAACACAGATCGCACATCAGCGCATACGTTTCTTCCCCCACGACCGTTATTAACATAGGTACTTTCAATTCATCGTCGATTTCGTTAAGCCGTACGTACTGATTTATCCGACGAATATAAGCCGGCCACTGTTTCGAGCTTAAATTAAAAGGTTCAATTTTACCAATAGGCATCTTGACACACGCGAAATAGAAACGAATCCACGGAAATTAAAAAAGAAATTGTACAAATCCCATCCTCGTCGCCAATGTAACGTCAATAAAATACGTGGGTCAACGACAGACTGATTTATTTGCAAAAGTAAACTAACTACCCACCACCATACCATTATGAGTACCGTCCGATGTCACAATTTGGATATTGGGGCGCGGTGTAGGTACGCGGCAATTCGTGCAGCACGGTCCACGGCGCGGTAACACTCCGAACCACAGTCACTGCAAACGTACCTTTTGAATGAGGCGCGAAATCATTTCATTACTGTCACATCTCACAAATCACTAGGTAGGCTCTTACTCTGTTCCAGTCCGTGTCTTCGCCCACGTGTAATTATCAAAATCCCATTACCTACTCCAGTTTAAAAAATCTGTTTTGAAAATACGTTGTTGATCCTGTATTTCAAAGAATTTAATACCTACCTACCAAGATCGTAATTATGTGGACAAAAATTTTATTATACAAATTATGTAGCTACTTGTTATAATGATAGAGGAACAGAGACAGAAAGTGGAGATTCCATTACAACATTTTTTTCCGGGATAGTTGTCCCGGGTTTTGGGACATCACTTAATTAAGTACAAAAATAATTATACCAAAACAATAAAATAATTAGATTCAATAAGTACCTGTTTTTGTTTCATCATCTATAATGTACACTTAGTGATACCTATCCCGAAACCCGAAAAAAATTCCCGAAATAAAAAGTTGTCGTATGGAAGTCACTTTTTGTCTCTGATACTATAACAAATGCTGTCTACCTACTCCGATCTGTCAAACAGATGGTGCTTTTAAATTTTCATTGAACACAACCACCATTTCATTGAAACATTCACAATAAGATTCGACATTGAAATAAATCTTTTTACAGTTCGTTCAACCGATTTTTACTTCTATTGCGTTGGTGGCATGACAAATGGCAGCTGCAATAACAGTTGGTATTATAATCATGTTTTTGCTTTTAATGCCATCCTTATGCCTATGGAATAGAAGTAAAAATCGGTTGAACGGACTGTAAAGTTTTGTTTAAATGTCTAATCTTATTGTAAATGGAATATAGCTCCTTTGGGTGCATTTGTGACTAATTTACAGTTGCACCATGCCTTACAATCTTACTCGTAGAAACCCTGCAACAGCATTGTGATAACCCAACTTATTACAGATGACATGTACAAAAGATATATTTCCAGCTGGTTATTAGCTTTACAACTTCGTAGTATAATAATCTGTCAGTTTAGTATTGTACAATCAGAGGCGCTAGTGTGGCGTATAATATAGGAAAATAAAAAATATTCAAAATATACACTAAGGTTTACAATGTTCTCCCTAAATAAATGGTATAATATTAGTAGTACTGTTAAGAATGTGTTGCCATAATTAATTCATTATTTGCTACATAGAAGTTTGATTAGTTATATTATTGGAGATAAGCAAAGAGTGTTTATTGTAAATATAGGGTTCGTTAGAATAAATTAAATATAAACATACGTGTCCATGATGATAAGTCATTTTTGCTGATAAAAATTTTTAAATAAAAAGATCTTACATACTTTGGTAAGAATTTAGAGATATTTAAATATATGGCAGCACTGGCAAGTAATAAACAAAAATGGCTGTTGTTGTTTTGATGTCGTTCTGCTGTGAATGCTGTGATCGTTCGTTGTCTGCTGTGATCGTTCGTTGTACCTATATCCCCCTTACTAATAAACATTGTGTATCGTCTGTATAGTTACACAACGCTTTGTCTTCTGTCGAAAATCAAATTACTGACGACTGAAAGAGAGAAATCGGTGTGTAACTATTCGTCTGAATACGTTTATTAGTAAGGGGGTGTGTAATTTAAATAATATCTAAATATGTTGTAGTAAACAGATTTTGAATACTTATATCGGTATAATTTTACTATCTCTGTTATAGAAAACAGTTGCGACCATGAATGGATCTAGGTCGCGCGATTATAATACTGACACTGATGTAGTTTAGTATTTTAATCGCAGAGGGCGCTTTTTTAATGTTATCGTTCAAATCGCGCAAGATGGCTCTCTATTTCCGTATATACAAAGTACTCTTTGAGTTGCACTTTTTAGTATGGCGGCCATCACTCTGTTATTAAGTATTACACTACCCATAGACTTATAAAAAAAGATGGACTCCGCGCCATGCATATCGACAGTGAAGCACCGTACCGATCTATGTGTGAGTGATTGACGATTGACGCTGTCGTGTCACGTAATGGCGGCCGGTCGACATACTACGATGTTAATGTGAGCGTGAGGCGTGTTTGTTGTACAAACGGTCCGCTATATTTACTGTGCTTCACTTTCGATATGCGTGGCGCGGAGTCCATCAAGTCTATGTACAGAGGCTAGCACATCAAGTTACCCCAATCTGTCAAATTTCTTTGATAGATTTTCAACTTTACTACAAAGGAATAAGGTTCATATTCAATTGGGAAAATTTGACAGATTGGGGTAGGTTGATGTGCTGGCCTCTGTACGTACCGTACATTGTGGCATCTACCTACCTCCATATTTATAAACTTAAATTAAATATTTCGCTAATCGCAAAGTAAAAATACAATTACTTGTGCAGCCATAGTACTTAGTTGTTAGAACTTTTGTTGTAAGGTATAAATAATCCCTTTAAGTATATAAGAAATGATTTGAGAAACTTAAATTTTTTATTGAATGAGTTACTTGACATTTTCAGATTTCCATTGTTCCACAGTACCTACGTGTTAGCATTTTCACTAATATATGCTTTAGATAGTACTTACAAAGAACCAGTATAGTATTTAAATTTAAATTTTCTAATATACACACATCAAAAGTGTCTAGGGATCAAGCATTTTTATGCGGATTTCTTGAGATTGAGATGTGGCTTTGTAATAAATTTATGATTTTATAAATTTATATGGATCCTTTTTGGTGCATTTCATAATTTGAATCAGGAACTGTGAATCAAATTCGAGTAAAAGATGAAAATCAGCTGTCAATATTTTCCCTATAAAAACATACAACGCATTGAAGACATTATTAGTGCTACTGTTTCCCTACTACTGATTAAAACCAACGTTATTATGGAGCGGCGACGTCATTTAAGCAGGGAAGAAATGCTCAGAGCCGTGGGAATGATAGAAGCTGGTTCCCGGCAACGTACTGTGGCTTTAGCTCTGAATACAAGTCAGAGTGTTATCAGTCGACTTTGGACACGTTACCGAAGCACTGGTACCGTGGCTGAGCGCCATGGAGGACGGTATCGCTGCACCACACGGAGACAAGACCGATACATTCAAATCTTAACTCGAAGAGCTCCAACAATAACCGCCATGATGTTAGCCGTGAGGCTTCATCACTCTTCAGGGAACTTAATTAGCGACCAAACAGTCAGAAACCGCTTGCATGAAGTGAACCTTCATTCCCGAAGACCGCTACGGGTACCACCTATAGCAATGCACAATCGTAGGATTCGATATCAATGGGCTCTTGAACACAGAAATTGGGCAGAAGAACAATGGCGTTTCGTGTGCTTTTCTGATGAGTCTCGTTTTGGTATGAGACCGGATACAAGACGTATACGACACTGGAGAACCCCTGGACGCCAACAGCGATTAAAATCCTGCCAGGAAGTCCATCCTTATAGTGGTGGAACCATCATGGTATGGGCGGGTATTTGGATCGGCGGAAGAACTGAGTTGATTTGGATCAGAGGCAACCTCAACGCTCAAATTTATGCTGAGACGATTGTATCAGACGTCATCGTTCCTCTACAAGTGCAAATCGGTCCCTTATTTCAGTTAATGCATGATAATGCACGACCGCACACCGCAAGAGTTGTAAGACAGACTCTCGCCGCAGCTAACATCAATGTCCTGCCCTGGCCTGCTCAGTCGCCAGACTTGAACCCGATTGAGCATGCATGGGATATGCTACAGAGAAGAGCTCTGCCGAATATGGAGGGTATCCAGTCGCAAGAAGACCTTTTTTTGTTGTTGCAACGAACATGGGCGGCCATTCCACAGCGTGATTTGGATGAACTCATTTTGAGTATGCCAAACCGATGTTCTTGTGTTGTTAGTGTTCGCGGTAGAAACACGGATTATTAATTGTTTAAGTTACCCAATAAAATTTTAAAGAAAACTGTTATTTCAGTCTTTTTTTCGAACTTTTGTGTTAGTGGTTCAAATGTCAAAAATCCCTTTATGAGGAAAATGGCAAATTTCTTTATTAATGCAAAGGTGACTTGGTTTATCGTTACTGTGACAAACGAAAACACTTTATTTGATGAATCCTTAAAGAAAATTTTAATTAATATCAATCAGGAGAAAAGTTATTGCAAAAATATATGTTGATCCCTAGACACTTTTGATGTGTGTAGTTACAACACGAAATAATAGGAAATACCTACTTAATACCTATTGCATAACTCTAAACTGTTAGCATTTTTGTACATAGCATTGAAATCACTATACTCATCCACTCAGCGAAAATAAAAAACTTGTGAATTATCGAAGGGCATAGACTTCTGGCTACTGGACTATAAGCGCCAGGGAGAACATTAAACAAGAGCGGTCAGTATGAAGCGGCGCGGCGTTAGGTACATCTCCGATCGGAGCGGGCGGGCGGGCGGGGGAGTGTTGCTACTCAGTAGCGATCGCACGCGCCGTACCTTCGCGGCTCGTTAGTAGAAATAGTTATTTGCAATTTAAACAAAAGCCATAATATGCATTTGTTGAAACTTTTGTATGGTAGCAGAGTTTATTATTACGAATATGTGGGCGCAAATTTATAAACTTAAATTCAATATTTCGCTAATCGCAAAGTAAAAATACAATTACTTGTGCAGCCATAGTACTTAGTTGTTAGAACTTTTGTTGTAAGGTATAACTAATCCCTTTAAGTATATAAGAAATGATTTGAGAAACTTAAATTTTTTATTGAATGAGTTACTTGGCATTTTCAGATTTCCATTGTTCCACAGTACCTACGTGTTAGCATTTTCACTAATATATGCTTTAGATAGTACTTACAAAGAACCAGTATAGTATTTAAATTTAAATTTTCTAATATAGTCACAACACGAAATAATAGGAAATACCTACTTAATACCTATTGCATAACTCTAAACTGTTAGCATTTTTGTACATAGCATTGAAATCACTATACTCATCCACTCAGCGAAAATAAAAAACTTGTGAATTATCGAAGGGCATAGACTTCTGGCTACTGGACTATTAGGTTGTCATGATAATGGGGGATAAAAATAATAAAACGTAATACTACTTTTATGTACGATATTTAATAATATATAACCACTCCTGACGTTCGAGATAAATACATTCCATGATTGTATCAACATTCAATACAGTCCATACGAATGACAACTACTACTAAGCCGCTGATGGAAGCACCCCCAGGTTTTACAAAACAATAGCTGATAGAAATGCTTCCATGAGCGAGCTGTTTACATACAGTGGTGTTTGACATGAGACTGCCTACGAAGGTATCAAGTTGACGTGTCCTAAATGCGACTCACAATCTCTTGTCAAAGCCTGTGTTCGTAAAAGCCAGACTTTTAGTGCGCCGCCTGGGTGAAGGTAGCAAGGAAGTCGGTGACGATCTTCTTGAGGGCTTCGTCAGACTCCTTGGTGATCTGACCGTCCTTGGCGATGGTGGCCAACAGGGCCGTGTGGCTGGTCTTGATGTGCTGGGTGAACTCCTTCTCGAAAGCGGTGATCTTTGCAGGGTCAAGTTTGTCGAGGTGACCACGGACACCACAGTAGATGATGGCGACCTATCGATGGAAAGATACAAATTATAATTTGACAATTTTCTGTGTTATGTGAGGTGAAGTTTTTTACCTTATGGTTTTTATAGGGATGTGTAAAATTGGTAACTGGAAAATAGACCTCATTTTTTTATTCTACTGTCTAGTTTGTGCCCTGTAGTAAATGATTCTATTCTAAATATCAGCCAATCAGCGGATTAAGGAATCTGGTGTATCAGTGTGCTAATTGCGATTTCGCGCGGGCTTAAAATATACAACTCCAAAAAGAGTGAACTACTTGTATTTAGACCAGGTACATACTATCCCACACATATTCCGGTTTTGACTGTCCTTTCCAAAATCATTGGATAAGGAGAGCCTTATATATCAGTTAGGTAAAGATACTAACATAATTTTAGGCACAATTTTGTTACTAAAATTTTATGATTTTGTGTTAAGTACTGTAGTAAAAAGTATACATTACCTGCTCCTCAATGGCCATGGGCACATACTGTCCCTGCTTCAACAGCTCAGTCAGACGCATACCACGGTTCAGCAGCTGCTGGGTGGCGGCGTCCAAGTCAGAGCCGAACTGCGCGAACGCGGCGACCTCACGGTACTGGGCCAACTCCAGCTTCATGGAACCGGCCACCTGGTACAAGCAAAATAATGTTTAGACATTGACTTTGATAGCCGATTTATAAACATTTCTCAACTTCTCATTTTTTGTCATCTGGTTTTGAACTATTAAGTGTCCAAAAATGAAACTCTCAGAACAGGACTTTAAATTCACGAGAGTGAAGTCTTGCATTGGTTGATGCTGCGCAAGCGTCGTATCAACACGACTGTTTCTAAATAAAGTCAAACTTGCGAAGGGTATTTCTTTTAAAAAAAAAAATTTGGCTAGCGCCTAAAAGATATCTGCTACAATAAAAAGTTTTGTTTTGCTTTTTTTGTGTATTTTTTTAGTCTTTTTTTTTTTGTTATATGGGCACGTTTTTTGCAATCGGAGCCCATTCCTTTAGGTAGGAGTTTTAACTCATCACGCAATCTTATTCAGGGCGTACGAGATAATCTTTTAGAGGTCATTTAAAAGTCACAAACCTGCTTCATAGCCTTAGTCTGGGCAGCTGATCCTACACGGGACACAGACAGACCGACGTTGATGGCGGGACGGATACCCTTGTAGAAAAGCTCAGTCTCCAAGAAGATCTGGCCATCAGTAATAGAGATCACGTTGGTGGGAATGTAGGCAGATACGTCACCAGCCTGGGTCTCGATGACAGGCAGAGCGGTCAGGGAACCACCGCCCATCTTGTCGGACCTGGGGATGAGGCAGACATATTGGTATTTGGCATTAAGTTGGTAGTGTTGTAGTTTGGTAGATGCATGGTATGTGTGTGACACTTTTGGCGTTGCAATTTTGAAGTTATTCAGAGTGTAAAAGAATATGATTTTAGCTAGCTATGCACAATATAGTCACTGTTAAAAAACATAATTATCATTTACTTCAACATTAAAATTCTCAAGAGTGTTGTATTAACAGTGGAATACTGCTCTGCTTCAGTGTAGGCTTAGCTTTATGACCTTAAATTACTTACATCTTAGCGGCACGCTCGAGCAGACGAGAGTGGAGGTAGAACACATCACCAGGGTAAGCCTCACGACCCGGGGGCCGACGCAGCAGCAGAGACATCTGTTAACAAAATCAACATTATTTGACTTGTCGCATTTTTATGATATTTTGGTGCAAGTAAGTAAGAGAACATCTGATTGTAAGTGGCCATCACCGCATATTGCAGGCATTTGAGTTACATTTAGGTCGCATGATAAGATCACAAACACGACGCATGTCCATTATTATTTTACTTCAGAGAGACACTTCACACTACTTATTTGAATACCTGCAGGATTTATTTATAATTTTGTTTACAGCACTTTGCCCTTTTTTGACCTTGTGTAGATTTATTTACTTTGGTGTCTCATATTATTTTTTTTTTCATTATAATTCAATGTCATCCATACCTGACGGTAGGCAACAGCCTGCTTGGACAGATCGTCGTAGATGATGAGGGCGTGCTTGCCGTTGTCACGGAAGAACTCTCCCATGGCGCAGCCCGAGTAGGGGGCGAGGTACTGCAGAGGGGCGGCGTCGGAGGCCGTTGCAGACACGATGATGGTGTAGTTGATGGCACCTAAGGGGGAAAGAGTGTTAGTAAGATACTTGTAGGGGCACTAGTTGAGTAAGAAAAAGTGCTGGTTGGGTAGATGTGGTAATATGAAAGAAAATAGTGGTCTGGATTCAACCAGTGCAGATTGGGGAGGATAAATGCATAAGATAATGAAAGAAAAAACCTCTATGCTATGTAAGTTTTCTCTTTAGAAAAAATTGTGAAAATAGTAGTAGAATTACCAGGATTACTTTTAAATGCTAAGTGCTTCCATTTTAGGACCATTGGTATACAATTTTCTACCAAATCAACGGAACTCCAGCTACAAAATAGTTGCCAAAACAAATTCTCACCAGCATCAGTCAACCTCTTCACAATCTGAGCGACGGTGGACCTCTTCTGTCCGATGGCGACGTAGATACAGTATAGCTTCTTCTTCTCGTCTTCTCCCTTGTTGAACCTCTGCTGGTTGATGATGGTGTCGATGGCCAGAGCAGTCTTGCCGGTCTGACGATCTCCAATGATCAGCTCACGCTGTCCACGACCGATGGGTACTAGGGAGTCGACGGCCTTGATACCTGTGCATGCGGAATAATGGAATTTTTAAATTTTATGAAGTAATTTTTATTCCTATAACTTTTTGTGGTAGTGTCGTTACATAATGTCAAAAACAAAGCGCATTTTAAAAGGGTGTATAAATTAGTAAATAAGATTCAAATAAGTCTACAAGTTTTGTTTTGGTTCTTTTTATGTAGTAGATTATATAATCAAGATATTAAAATGTTAGAGCTTATTCATGGTTGGAGATACAAATGATTGTTTAAGTGATCTCCAATTGAAAGACATTTGACAGTTTCTCTCAAGTGATTATCTCAAATTCGTAAATTTAATATGGAACTTTCTAGTAAAAAATACCAACAACTCACCAGTCTGCATAGGCTCGCGCACAGACACACGGGGGATGATACCGGGGGCCTTGATACCCACACGCATACGGGTCTTGGTGCCGAGGGGTCCCTTGCCGTCGATGGCGTTACCCAGAGCGTCGACTACGCGACCCAACAGCTGTTCGCCGACGGGCACGTCTACGATAGCGCCGGTACGCTTGACGATGTCTCCTTCCTTGATCAGCTTGTCGTTACCGAATACTACCACACCCACGTTATCGGGCTCCAAGTTGAGAGCCATACCCTATGGAAGTAAAGATGATTGTACAGCAGAATTTTTGTGGTAGGATGTCGTCGGTTCGGCAATTATGGATTTGGAAGTTTAGGTATATGATTATGGTATGACAGGTTTTGAATTTGTTATTTTTATTATCTTTAAGACATTTTTTTTTGTTTTTTTATATTTGAATGGTATTGTTTTTATTTTATAAATTTCTACAATAAATGACTTATTATTTATAATGAATGGTGTGAAGGGATTAGCTGCAATACAGGAGTTGTTAAGAAAATGATTGTCAATGGAGATAAAAGGTGTCATAATATTGAGACAATATATAATTGCTTTAAGGGGTTTTAAAATAATTATAATTCCAAAAGACAAGAATGCAGATTAATAGGTCAAATCCTAGAAAAACATAAGAAGCCCAGAAGCAAAGAAATCATAAGATATTGTTATGGCATTCATTTGATGTAAAGCACAAATTCCCAGTTGCAATCTGCTTAAACAGAAAGCCAACCCCATTATGTTTGATAAAGTGTAATACCAGAATTTAATCATAAATGATAAAAATATCTGTTTTATTGTAATTACTGTGGTAATAGATAAATGTACAATTATACTATACATATTATAAATTTCAAAAACCATCTAGAACATTAGTTTGATATAGCCAATCCAGTTATGTAACTGAAAAATAAATATTGATTTAAAACTATTATAGGCATGATCTGCTTTGGGTATGAGATGTAAAGACTTAAGATTTTCAGCAGCGGGAAATCTTTCTGAGTAAGTACTTTAATAAAAAAAAGAAAGGGTTTATTGTACTGTTACCATTAAAATTATACAAACCTTAAGACCAGAGGAGAATTCCACCATCTCCTCAGCCTGGATGTTCTTGAGACCATAGACACGGGCGATACCATCACCAATGCTCAATACACGGCCAGTCTCTTCCAAGTCAGCCTATTTATAAAATAATAAAAAAAAAAAAAAATAGTAAAATATTTAGAAAATGAATGTGTTTTGAACTCCATTAGGGTTTTTAGGGGTTGGGTAACTTTAATAATAATCATTGTATTTTTTTTAAACTATTATGGGAAGATCTAACTGGAACCACTAAAACATAAGATTCCTTGATCCCAATTAGGTTTGACATACTTAGTTAATCCAGAGGTAGACAACAGCTTGTCTAACTAAGTATGTGTTCCAGAAAAAAAAAAATAGTTTCATAATTAAAAATAGATTTCCATGATACTGCCCAAAAGACTAAAAATTCATTTTCCAAATAAGGATTAGATAAACAAACAGTTTCGGTCAGCTTTATGGCAGTACTCTCATTATATCATAAAATAAGGCTCTGCAGGATGATATTAAGTGTGAATGAACTCCTTAATTGAAATAGGTCATGGATCAATATCATCTTCACAGTGGGACATCTCATTCTGTCAGATACGAGTAAATCAGTGTCGTCTCATTACCCAAGTACTGATACTAATTGATAAGAACAAGTTTATGTAACACTTGAAACTAACCTTGGGCGCGGCACCCAGGATCCTTTCCTCCAAGATAGTGGAGATTTCAGCGGCCTTCTGGGTGGGAGACACATGGAAGTTGCGTGCAGCAACAGCCACGGCGGGGGCCGCGATACCCGCGACCTTCGATACCTGCCGACCGACATAACCAACATCAACACATTTCACATTACATTTACACTCTAAACTAACACCAACACACTCCTTTCGGCTTTTCACTTAACATTTTCTAGTTTAGTTCACTAATTTCATAATTCTGAAGACCTTAAAATCGAATCGCCCATTATTACATAACACCGATCATACACAACAGAATAATGTAATAACCAGTCTTTATGAAAATATTATCTAGAATGGTCATTTATGGAAACTTATAGTTACTTAGTTAGATATAGACCAGTAATTTATGAGCAAATCATCAATGATTCCTAACCCGTGGACATTCCGCGATACGTGATAACCGGGTCGGGTAGAATTTTCATGTTACAACTTTTCATACACTCTATGTTCTTGATCTAAATGATAATTACCTGCGAAGCGGCATTGGGTAAACGCCTGGCTACTGAGCCGGCAATACGGGCTGAGATGAGAGACATTTTTCACTAATTCTTATAACTATGGCAGACGAATAAAGAGGCCCAAGGTAGTCGAAGTTCTCCGCTCGCGACTCGTTGCGGTAGAACAGGAAGTGACTTTTTCGATCGCTGTCTATGGTTATGTCCGCAGTAGAAGGTGCGTTTGGAAACAGACATTTAAATTTCCTTGATCATAAAAATACAAAAATAACAATACTGCACGCAACAAATGAAACTTATTCTAAATATAATAAATATATAATGTTTGAAGAATGCAAGTATTAAGTCTTATTCAAATATTTCTAATTTAGGAGAATTAACTCCAGTAAGCATGTTGAAATAAAATCAAATGTATCAGATTTTAGAACAAATCCTGAAACGGAAATAATCTATTCAAAAGACAAATCATAATGTTCCGGAATATAAAAACTAAAATAAATTACTGAAATACAACAACTTATGCCCAAAAAAGATGCTTTTTTAGCCGAATGTGGTTCCATAATTTTTAACATAACTAGTAACTAGATCTGTGGATGTTTACGATTCCCTGTAGCCACGTTTCAGCGTCAATGTTTTCAGAACGAAACATAGAACAGCTGATTGCTAAAAAAGGTTTTTATTCAGAAAAATTTATGAAAAAAATCCTGTTATAACGTAGATGTTATCACTAGTAGTCTTTAGAAAGTATATTTTCATTTTAGGATTATGTTTATGATTTGAGTAGAACTTGAAGAAATACTGTTTATGCCTGAAATCCCAAACATTTAAGAACTGGACTACTACTGTCAAACTCGAATTGACACTACTTCACTGTCAAAAAGGGAATTCATTCCATGGCAAAAGGCTTTTTATGTAGTTATCAAAGAGTACTTTGTATATACGGAAAGTAGTTATTTAGCATTGTTATGATTCTTGCTCATACGTTTTAGAATATGAAAAGAGTTACACCAACTTCATTAAAAGAAGCAGTGTTGGCTGTTGGAACACAGCTCACTAAACTGTGTGATTGCTAAGACTCCAGTTTCTTTTTCATTATTTAGTGATAACATAATGTTTAGTGGTGTTTGTCTTATTGTAATATCGATCAATGAGTTTTAAGTACCTGGTGCAATGGCTATATTTGAAAAAACATCGCATACCAAAGCCCTAATAGATGACACAGAAAAGCTTAGCTGCACAGTGGAAAATGCACAAAACATTAACAAACACACAGTAAGTGATCTTTTTTGTTTCGGAATAGCTTACGGTCTGGTGCGGAGACCTTTTACTTCTTCATCATATATATGATGATGTGAACATCTGGATGTATTTTGAAAACATCGTAAACATAATAAAGCGATGTGTGTACCGTTTTGTCGGCTGATTTACACGAATATGAGCGTAATGAGCCGAGTTAAAATATCCAGAGTATCAAGTTTCCCATTCAAATACTTTGAGATCTCTCAACTTATAATAAACTCTAAAATGGTTGAATGTTCCAGGAATATATTTTGCGTGTGCAGCGAGGTCCCTCGAAGGATAACAAGTGGAATGTATCGCGTCGGTACCGGGACTTCGCAGCCCTACACACAGAGCTGCTGCAGGCCAACATAGACCTGCCCATACCACCAAAGAAACTCATAGGAAACATGCAGCCAGCATTCATAGCTGAAAGACAAATAGCTTTACAGGTTTGTGGTGTTATCTTAGTATAAATATTAGGTAAGTAGATGATAATCAGCTTACCTAATTGGTAAAACTATTAAGGTATGCTGATATTTAGGTACATATTTCATTGAAATTGGTAGATAAGAATTGTTTTTCTTATTCTGGAGACATTACAAATATTTTTTCTGAGAATAATACAATAATGACCAATGTATGAATAATTGAAAACAAAACAAAAGGAGTGTTTGTGTGGAGTGTAGTTTCTGTCTAACCCAATGGGAAGAAGGCATTAGTTTGTGTATGTATGCATGTAATACAATAATCAAACTGTCTAGAATAAAATGTGATATGGTGTTAATGTAGCAATCTTATTAGGGGTTTTATTAATGTGAAATTAATAATCAGCTATGCTAGTTTCTTAGCCTTGTCACAAACATCAAAATAATTAATCCATTTAAAATCAAATAACATTAACAATGCTAACAGCAACTTGTTATAGGTACTAATCTGAATATTTTAAGATAAGTTGTTGCTATCATTTAATGATTCAAAGACACACAGAGAATACTGCTGGTGCTGCCGCGAACATGCATCATCATGCTATGTGTATAGTAAAACTTAAAATTTTCAAACCGGACAGGACCAACTTTTCTTTCATTATGTATTACTTAAAAACCTGATCTAAATACCTCATTTAACTCAGTGATCTAAGCTTAATTTGTCCCATTATACCTAATTGATATTCTGCTAATCTATATTTATACTAATAAAGAGTTTGTTTGTTTGAACCCACGCTCTGGAAGTACCAGTTGGATTTGAAAAAGTGTCTTGCATTTGATAGCCCAATTCTTGAGGAATGCTATTTAACATCATGCTAGGACCTCTCACACTTAGGAGCCAAGCAAAAATAAATTAAAAAGTAAGAGAGTAAGAATGCTAAGCTAAATACTGGTATTCAGCTGCATCCGGTTAGACTGGAAGCCGACCCCAACGTAGTTGGGAAAAGGCTAGGCAGATGATGATGATGAGTAAGAATGCTAAGCAAAAACAAAATGATAGCGCGGGGAAGCGATGCGATGCGATGCGACGACAGATCGGAGGAACAAGAAATCTCATGCAGACGGGGCAGTAGTACCAAATACACCTTATACCTGTACACCCTTCTGTTAAACTTCCAAAGACCCCATTGTTCTTTTGCACTGCTAAAAAGTTATAAAAATTAATGCAATTAATGAACTATATGACTCAATAAGGAAACCCAAAGAGTTTCCTGCCTACTGAGTTCAATTCCCTGTATTTTGTTAGTGATGATTCATGATTTTATTGTCAATATGATGTAGACTGAACTGGCATAATGTTTTAAGGATCCCCTGTCTCACTCTTTTCCTGTTACCCCCTCCCGCCCCTTATAGGGCTTGCAATGTCATTAAGGAGGATACGCTAAGATAGCATACAATATTAACATTTTCTTATGATTTTTGCAATTTTTAGGTCAGTGTCAGGTTGTATGTTGATTAAAATATGATTTGCGACCGTAACTAATATGGCTTTACAGAATTATAATCATTAGAATCAGCAATACAACTCTTTGAGTTAGAATTGGCTTTTAATCTTGTCATTCAATAGGGTAATATGAACTTAGAGAGTTGTATTGATGATTTTTGTGATTATAATTCTCATCATCTGCCTAGCCTTTTCCCAACTATGTTGGGGTCGGCTTCCAGTCTAACCGGATGCAGCTGAATACCAGTATTTTACATGGAGCGACTGCCTATCTGACCTCCACAACCCAGTTACTGGGTAATACGATACCCCTTGGTAAGACTGGTTGTCAGACTTTCGGGCTTCTGACTACCCGTAACGACTGTCAAAGATCCACAAATGACAGCCGGGACCTACGGCTTAACGTGCTTTCCGAGGCACGGAGGGGTCTCGATATGTAAAGACGGTCACCCATCCACAGACCAACTGCGGCAAGCGTAGCTTAACCTGATCGATCGACCTGTGCGGCTGTTATTATTTAGCCACGGGCCCAACGTGATTATAATTCTATACTTATATAAATATTTTTTACGGCCGCGAATCATATTTAGATAAACATATAACCTGATACTGACCTGCAAATTGCAAAACACATTAGAGAATTAGAATTTCAAGGGTTAAATTGACGCTTTTGCCATAATTGGAGAATGTTTCAATTCTTTCTGAAACTCCTCCCATCTAAAACTACTAGATTTATATTGAGAGTACTTAATTATAAAATATTCTCAAACATATTTGTTTTCAGAATTACATCAATGAAGTGCTGTCATACGAGGTGTTAGCATTATCATTACAAGTGAGAAGTTTCCTAGACCCTAGCAACTACCCACTGGATATAGCAGGTAAATACTGCTTACTAGGTACTTTTTAAAGTATTTGGAGGTCAGATAGCTCCATGTAAAATACTGGGATGCAGCTGAGTACTAGTATTTTACATGGAGCGACTGATCTAACCAAACCTTATGGGACGATTTTTGGGATCAACTCAACCCAAAAATATGTCAGCATGGAAGCGAGGGGAATATTTATTATGTCAGTTGCGTAAATGAACTTGATTTTGCGATAGCACATCTGTATATATAAAATTCAAAGTCCTGACTGACTGCTATGTCATAAACGCACAGCCTAAACCGCTGGTCCTAGAGACATGCAATTTGGAGGGTGTGTTTTTTGGGAAGAGTAGGTATCTATTAAGAAATGGTTTTTCGAAATTCTACCCCTAAGAGGGTGAATGGGGGGAGGGTGAAATTTCAGGGATAAAATCGAAACTAATGATGACCTCAATTTTGAGGGAAAATAAAACTGCATATCTTATTTATTGAAACGCCCTTTTTTTAAAAAAAAGCATCGTATGTTTTTTTTTATAGTGAAGTTGATAAGTGATAAGGATCGAATACTGCTAAGGAATACGTTGTGTAAAATCAAAGGAAGTCCCAGTTTTTTTCATAATTTTTTGCTTATGTAAATTACGTTTTTAGTTTACATTCAGTAACAGTATCGTGCTAATGTAAACTGACACTTATTGGTCAAGGCTGCAAGTGATCCGTTGCTATTTGAAGTCGCATTTCATATACTTAGCTAGAGAATTGTTCAATAGACCACATATTATATTGTTGTAGAATTCAATTGGGCAGAAGTCTACGAACTGATGAAATGAGTAGCATTTTTTTGTTACAACGAAATATTTTTGTAGACAAGGTCATAAATCAACAAAATAATCTTGTGGAAATCGGCGTTTTCTAAAACTTATAATTCTGAAACGTGTGACATCCACCAACCCGCACTCGGCCCGCCGCGTGGTGTATAAGACACAAAATAAATTTAAATAAATACTATTGTGTGCCTCACGGCTGCGCTAAATAGGCCGCGGTCAGCATAATGCCAGATAAATGGTGCCTGACGCTGGTTTTCAACTGGACCTTACGTTGAATACGGCCCGGTCGCTCTCACAGAGAGGACTGACTCCCAGCAGTGGAAACATAATAGGCTGATCATTAAGTATTTTTGCTTAAAAGTTTTTGATGTTTTTTACAGAACAAGCTCTTCAGACCGTGTCGATCGCGTTGCGGGGCGACGGTAGATACGAACTGAAAGGTCCGCTACCCGATATCGGATGGCGGATACGAAAACATTATTTTTTAGTAAGTAACTGATTTGTTACCTAATTTGGCAACGAGATGACAAGGATTTTAATACATAACTTCAGAATAATTCGCTCAGTCGCCTTGAATTTAACTGAAAGTTTGTGATACACATACATCCTGTATGTCATTATCGGTCATCTGAAAGACACGTCATTGTCAAGTTGTCACATACATATTGATTATAATGTTAATAACAAATATTTTAGTAATAAATTAGTTTTTTACATTACATTATTTGGACTCGAAACTCTAGCCAGTAGCCACTGTCTGATAACTCGCATCGCATGTAGGTATGTGTTTTTAAACGAGGGCAATGTACTAGCAAGTAATCTGTCTAGATTTCTAGAACATGCATAAATGACCTTACCTCTGACATACTTTGTTTACGTATCTTTAAGATTACTGCCTCTATATTAAGTGCAAATCATTTAAAAAAAAAGTTCAATTTTAATGATCGTAGCATCGAATTTAATTTAAAAACATCCGGTGTGCGCGTTTGAAGAATTACTGGGCGTTAACTTTTTTCATGGATGAGCGCAGTTTTAAGCCCATTCTTCACCAAGTTTCAAATTTTTCGAAGAATGCGTTTCGTTTCAAACACCCGTCTTTTTTTTAATTTTCGCACTAAATGTAAGCAACTGCATGTCCGTGATTGGAATGTGCCTAGTGTAGCAACAACTGGCTAAATAGAATACTGTCTTATTATATTATAATACATCGTACAATCACATTTCATTTACATAATTTAAATAAAATTATTCACACTGGTATCACATTTTAGCTTTGTGTTTAAGCCCCGGGCTCGCATGTACGTACGTAAAAATTTCGCGGCGGGATATTATCGCGATGGATCTTCAACTCTCAGTGTTGAGCCGAGCATTGAAAATTCAACAGAGCGCATCCCAGTGCGTCAAAAAACACACTGTTGGATTTTCAATTCTCGGCGTTAAGCAGTGCGTTGAAAATCGGGTGCGCGAAAAAAAATCGTCGCGGGAAAATCGCACCCATGCGGATGTACCTGGGCTAAGATGGCAACGCAGGTGCGTCTGATGCCTTTATGTTTATAGAAATGATCATAGAAGACGGAGACCAACAGGTGGGCAGCCTACTTGTTTGCCACCTACATACATCTTTAAATGAAGAGCACATAACATTCCTTTATAATGTGCTAGCTTTCAAGTCCAACGTATAGGCAGAAAGTGTCAAGTGCCTTGGGCACGTATGGGCAGAAATAATAAAAACAACGCGAAACTAAAATGATTTTTAAATGATAATAAATAAAATAATAATAATACATAATTAATACTTTATTTTTCTTAATTTCTTTTTTTATAGATAAGTACTTGGTTGTCGCATGTCGTGGGAATCCATTGACGTCCATTGTTATGAATCACAATAACTCCACACTTGGCTTATCGGGCACGTGATAAAAATAAACTAGACATACATGTTTTTACTTCGCATGTAGGTTCAAAGAGCCTTATCTTTGTAATGAAGTGCAGATAATTATGTAGAAGAGGTTCAAGCACCTAGCCAGACATTGACAAAGTATTTATTATAGCTGCGTCATTAGATCATCATTATCATTCTATTCTATAATAAAATTATGTATGTTTAGGTTAAGGTATTTATCTATGGGCCTGCGTCGCCTGAAATAAATGAATAATTAATTTTAAAAAAATATAGATCATCATTATCATCAATCATCTCAGCGAATAGAAGTCCACTTCTGGACATAGGAGGGTAGCGCAGGGCCGGTTGTTCTGGCGATGGCTCCCCATCGCCAGAACGACCGGTTCTGCACTACCCGCTTCAAGCGAATTCCAGTGACTGTATACTTTTATGTAATTACATAAAATGTGCGTATTTTTCATAGATAAGGTACCCAGAGTCCCGCACATGGTGTTCATTATTTTTAAATATACGTCTATAGGAGTATGAGGAACAGGGTGTAAAGTTCAGTCATACTCTATAGAAAGGGGAGATTCCTCCGACCAGACGGGCGTTGTGTCTGGCGGGCAACTGCCCGATGATTCATGTCGGGCCGTTCTATCTATGCAACTAGCATAGTGCGGTAAACTCCGCTTGCGAGATGCAGGATTTTGCAAGACGTCAGTATGACGCGTTGTTCGCATGTGGCGTTGTAGATACCGCTACACGTCAAATACTAAATTAGTTCTAAATACACATACATTCTGTATACCAGTATCGGTCAACTGCAACACACGTCCTTGTCAAGTAATTGTACAATGCATACAATATTTGTAACCGGTATTGTCCTCCTGCTGGAGAAAGGTCTCCCCCATAATCTTCCAGACTTCCCAGCGTGTTATGTTTTCCGGCCAATCCATACTAACATTATAAATGCGAAAGTGTCTGTCTGTCTGTTACCTCTTCACGCTTAAACCGCTGAACCGATTTAGATGAAATTTGGTTTAGAGATAGTTTGAGTCCCGGGAAAGGATATAGGATACTTTTTATCCCGATATTCCCACGGGATCGAAACTTATGCGGGTGAAACCGCGGGAAACTGCTAGTCTTCCATAAATGTTTCTAATTCATCTCGGTAGCGTTTTCTAGCCGTCCCTTTATATAAGCATGTAAAGAAAAGAATTTTGATAATAATGCAAAACTTTGATAATAATGCAAAGTACAGTAGATAGTAGGTATTTTAATTATAGAAATTAGATATATTATTTTAATTCTTATTTTTAGGTTAAAGTATACTGTTATTCGTGTTATTGTGTTAGGTAATCCTTAAAAGTGTTAATGGTTTATTACAGGTCATAGACACGGAAAGTCGAACAAATTGCATGCTGTCATACCAGAGTTATGGTGCCGACAGGTATCTCAGTGACAAAGACTTACAAACGGCTTTCAAAAGCTTGATGAATCTTTCTGTAAGTATGCAACTTACTAGCCCATCAAGTTATAATAGGAATTTCTGCTGTTTGGATCTGTTTGCTCACCGCATGGAAAGTTTAGACCACGGAGTAAAAACAATAGACTCGTGTTACTTAACATATTATTGAAAAATATAAAAAAAAAAAAAACACGACCTGCCTAAAAACGAACTAAAAAGAAAAAAAAACTAGTTGTATTCCCTGACTAAACAGAGAAATAAAATTGTCAATTGAATACAACTTGTTTTTAACTTTTTAGTTCGTTTTTTAGTCTTACCAAGGGGTATCGTATTACCCAGTAACTGGGTTGTGGAGGTCAGATAGGCAGTCGCTCCATGTAAAATACTGGTATTCAGCTGCATCCGGTTAGACTGGAAGCCAACCCCAACATAGTTGGGAAAAGGCTAGATGATGATGAGTTCGTTTTTTGGCAGGACAGTCGGATTTTTTTTTTAAATTATTTATTTTTATGTTACATTTTAGTGACATTTTATCTCGTTTAGACATTCTCAGTCTTACTAAAGTCTGATTAAATCATTTGCACAGCCAAAGATGAAATGGTTGTTTTGCACGTACACGGTACCTTAGTAAAACTGGTGCCAATAAATTATATATATTTGGAATGTGCTCATCAAGGCCTTCAATTTGATACCCATATTGTAATAATTGAAGAAAAAATTTTTTTTTCCACTTTTCAAAATGGAGCCATATTGCCGCCATATAGATTTTTTTCAAACCCCTTACATCCAAATCTGTTCAGGCATTTAAAAGTTATGGTGGAATAAAGAAACTCACATACATACATACAAACATACATCAACCCTGAATACATTACACTCCTTTTGGGCAGTCGTGTAAAAATACAATAAATTTTCTTTATTTTCAGCACCCCCACATAGACCCAGTATTAGCTATTCAAAATTTAGAAACAGGAGCATACGTAGTTAGAAAGATACATGAATTCGGAAGTCTAAGAGACATACTCTATGGTACGGAGTATAATAAGAACCATTTAGCGAAATATGGCAACCCTAGGATAAGGAAACCGTTTACATTAGGACAGCTTGCGCATTATGGATATCAGATATTGGTAGCGTTGAAGTTTTTACATGAAAGAGGCATACCTCATGGTACGTATTACTTACAAAGGTTATTTTACATCTCTATAGTAGAATCCTCTCCAAATATTGTCGTGCCACAACGAGAACAACTTTTGACATAAGTTAAAATTGGATTGTTGTGAAAGACTGAATAATACCAAGACTTTTACATCCCTACAAAACACACTGTATGTGGTTTTGGAACTACAAGGGAGTGTCCACACTTATCGCCGAGGAAACGGCTTGGTCGGCCTGAAAGAGCTTTATGCTGTGAGCCTTATCCATGCAGCAGAAGAGAAAAAGAAGTCATTCGCCTCGTTTCGGTTTGGTCGAAGCGACTCGACACCGCATCAAAGTTGCGACAAGTTTGGTGATAGGTGATCAGCTCAAGCCGATTCCGCGCCGATAAGAGTGCATAATCAGCCTATAATGTTCCAACTGCTGGGACACAGGCCTCTCTGTGAGAAGGAGTGGGCCGTGATCCACCAGGAGGGCCCAGTGTGGATTGGTAGATATCACATGTCTTAGAATCTTTGGTTTTAGGACATGCATCGGTATGTCATGCACCAAAAATTTATGGAATAAATCGTGAGAAGATCGTTCCTCACGATTTATTTCATCAACGTTTTGAGAACAGTGGTGATGAAATAATTTACACAAAGTAAAGCGCCTGTCTGGGTTCGAACCTACGACCTACAACTCGTAAGTCACGGCTGTTACTACTGGGCCACCACTGCTCGATGAGAGTGGTCACTCACTAATTTGTCAATAAGTTTTGAACTTCGATACTTGAAAATTGACAATCCAATAATTTTTTTTGGTCCCTGTTTCATATAACCCCAACTTCCCCAAATTATGTCTAATCAAAGTTTCTCTCATTCCACAGGCCACGTCCACCCCGGAAACATAGCGATAGAAAACCAGCGGGCCCTTCTAATGGACATAGAGAACATTCTAGTAGGTGTCCCATGTCTGTGCCGGCCGCATCTCCTACAACTAAGGCGAGGGGTCACGGCGGAGGCCATCGATGTGTACTGCTTCGGACGGACGCTGTATGAGATGGCTGTTGGATGTCCGTTGACGGATTACTACTGTGATCATTTCGAGAGTGAACAACTATTACAGAATGAGGATTTAGGTAGGTGTTGTGTGATATTTTTTGTTTTGTTGGTACGAAGCTTTGTAGATTGTAGTGACGAAAGCGTTTAAGGTAGTTCTCAACAATGAGTTTAGTTTATCAGTTAATATCGCTTATTATTTATATAGCAATCGTGGCGATGCTTGAGGGAGGCCCATGTCAAGCATTGGACGTTTTTTTCCTGACATGATAATGATAGCAGACTAAACTTGAATAAAAAATCTATTCATTTTATCAATTATCTACTTTAGCGTTATGTAGTCAAAAGTTGATTTTTTATTGACCGTTACCATAAAAAGCTTAGTAGACAAAAAAAAAACATTTTTATTTTTTTTTTCAGAATCAGTCCTCCGAATGTGTCTATCAAAGATGTCATGTAAGCACGGCGGCCCGACGATAGACAATTTGCTACAACACCCGTTTTTCGTGCGCGCCCCTCTCAACGGGCTCTCTGCAATCCCGCATTACGAACGCCTGCACCTCAAGTTTCCAATCGCATTGAAGGATGAACTGAAGATGGCGGTGACAAATATGGAGGCTAGGTTGAAAAGTGAACAGAAATCGGTATGTTGGGTTGATTTCAAATATGATTCGTACCATTCATTTTAAACAAAGGGTGTGTGCACTTATGGTGGAGTTTTTGGCGGCAGAAATTGTGTGTGCAAAGATATTTTGTCATCAATGTGAACTTTACATCCTTGTAAATTAAGTTGATTTCAGAATGACTAATACTATTGAAAAATTCATAAAAATGTTTGAAGTTGTGGCGAAAACTGAAATTTATGAGTGGGTATTAAAGTGGTTTTTCCAAAAACAAATAATTGTTTACATGTTTGGAAACTGAATTGCGAACGCAGTAAGGTTACTTAGTGAAAAATGACCTTACATTGTTTATCCTGTAATAAAAAATGAGGTTAAAATATTCCTGTTAGGCATCCTCAGATTTTGCGCAAATCTGAATGTATAAACGCGCTGTTGGATTTTCAACGCTCAGTTCAGCGCCGAAAGTTGAAAATCCAAGAAAGCGTTTGGTTTAGTCATTCATTTAGGTCTCACCTAGTGTTAGTGAAAACTGCCATATTGTTATTTTATTTATTTATTTATCCATTTATTTCAGGCATCAAGGCCCATATAAACACATACAATACAATATTAATATAAGTAACTTAAAAATACTATAAATACATACAACATTATACTAAAAAAACTAACACTAACATACACGAAGTGTCTGCGTCGTGTTTCGCTGACTGGTGTAATGTAGCCGGCCACGAAACCGGCGGTACACAACACCCTTCGGCCAGAACTCTTCCTTGAGGAACTTCTCGAGATGATGTGTCGGAACACGCACCATGAACGACTTGAAGTTCGTGTTGTGACGCGACTCCAACTTCTCGACCCTCAAAGTCCAGTTGGTCTTCACACGCATGTACTCCACAACTTCCTCAACCTTCGTGGAGTGGTGCAGTCTGGACACGTACAGCTGCGTCGTCGGGATTGCTGGACGCAGCAGCATGTTGGGTCCTGCCAGCGCGGTGCCGCACTGGTTCCGACAAGGAGGCTTCTTCTTCTTCTTCACCACCTTGGTGAAACCATCCTTGTCGCACGTGTCCTTCTCTGGACCCTGCCTTTCCAAAACCTTATTGGGTTTCGATCGGCTACGTTTACCCCCTATTGGTTTTTCCGCTAGTTTTACCTGCGAGTTTTGCGACTCAGCAGTTTTGTTATGTTATGTTGTGAATAAGGTCTTTACCAATTGTTTTAATTTTGTTTCAGGTGCGAAGCGCGAAAAGAGAAGTCCGTATACAAGAAATACTCGGTTCTGAAGAGGAAATAAAGAAACAAAAACGAAGAGCGGCAAGTTATCGATTACTTATACTTACATTTAATTATATTTGAAAAATGAAAAGAATGATATGAATCTGCACGCAGCGTGGACTGCAAAAGTATAAACAAATAGCTTCTGCCAGCCATCTCGCCCGCGTAAAATTTATTTTTGCTCAACTCCTAAGGGCCATAGCTGTAACCTTTCTCAGGAATTAGGCTATCAAATACAAAATGAATTTTTGAAATGATAGTTCCAAACATTACCGCGTTCAAACAAACAATCAAACTCTAGAGCTAGACAGTCCTTCATGAGTAGCCTTCAGTACCGCTATCAAACTTCTTGTCTTTTTTATTATCTTGCAATCGGTTAATTGTAAACCTCTAGCAGATTTTTTGTGCGAAACTTCTTGACTGGCTCATTTTTCTAAGCTGGAGCTTTTAAGCTGGAACTTTGAATGTGTTGTGTTGACGCGAGTATTTGTGCCAGTGTGAAATGAGGGTAACTTATTTGCAGAAAAAACGTGATAGTCTATGGAAGTCAACGTCATCATTGGCCGAGACCGTGCGGTCGCAGAGTGCAAGCACCGCCTCATCGCCGACACCACCCGCTCTATGTAAGCATTCATTGTTATTATTAATTTATCCGTTCCGGAGCATATTATGAAGTCAATGAATTCCATCATGTTTCAGTCCGTAAAAAGGATGGTGCTTTCGATCATGTTTAGCTCCGTCTCTCTCTCACACTGGAAGTATGATGCCATTAAAACGTCATAATACGGCATTCGGACCGCGTTCAAAATGGCGCGCATAACCTTATGTCCTTTCACAGTTATTTTACCTCTGATTTTGCATCACTGTCCAAATCACAGTGATCGTTATTCACATTCTAATAAGGTTGTCTGAGGTGGCTGTCAGAGGTAAATAACTGTATTTTACAGTATCGAGACATATGTGCCGGGTACTATCCTGACCAGTTGAATGTATCATAAATCCTGAATGCCTTCCAAATCGCTGCTAGCCTACGGTTTTGACAAACGCGTTCATATTCGCTCTACTATTTCTCGTGTCGATCACTTATATTTTGTCCTACCCGTACGTAGCGACTTGAACAGCTCTGTTCCTCGCCTCATTTATCAAGTCTTGGAGAGTGAAGTCGTGCACGACGCGTAGGAGAATCGCGATACTGGTTCGGTGCGATAGTTTCTATACGAAGTGTTCATTGTCTATGCTGGCACTTATTGCAGTTAACTGTGTCCCAGCAGCGCACGACACAGCCGGCCGCGGGCCGCGCGCGCCGGGCGGCGGCGACGCGCGCTCGTCGCTGCTGGCCGCCATCTGCGCCTTCGACAAGACGCGCCTCGCCAGCGTGCTGGACTCGCGGTGAGGACCTAGGTGGGAAGGTGGAACTACGCATTTATATTCGATACAGGAGTTTAGTGATGGCATTGCCATGGCAGGCTTTGGCGTTACTACTAAATTATCTTAAAAATTGAGACAACATTTTATGGACCGTTATTTGAAAATACAAAGAATCATTAAAAGATCATTTTAATTTCAAACTTTATAAGAGCTCGTAAATTAATGGATTTATCATTATCAATCAATCAAATTTATTGTGGAAAATAAAACTCAATTTGAATTTGTTTTCTATTAATAAGTCAGTGGCGAAACATCAAATATTTTGGTGAAAATAAAACTCAATTCACATTGAGTTCTATTCATTTTACTTACATACTTACTTTTAGTTGACCGCTAAAAGGCGGTTGGACTCCCCAAAAGCCTTGCTTGCCGCGAGTAATGGCACTCGCTAAATAATAATTTACCTGTATAATACGGATCTCTCTTATTTAAATTGTTTGTGGGACATCATCAGTAGCGAGAAAACCCGCGTTTAAATCGTGTAAATAAAACATAGGTATGATCGCGGTCTGTTCAGTAAAGTAGAATACAAGTAATTTAAAAATTGAGAGACCAATGTTGTCACAATTTTGGGTACCTTTTGTAAAATAATAACTTTCTAAATGTAAGTAAAAGTTTAACTTTCTTGCGCCTTGCTAAAATAGTGTGGAGTGAAAAAAATTTTTTTTTCGAATGTATAAAGTTATTTTAATAATACATTTTAAACGCGCATTCCAAAGGCAATATTGGAAATAGCCAAATTATCTTATCGGTTTTATTAATATATAAAAGGCAAAGATTTAATCGTAGATTCGCCCACCGCGTCAAAAAATAGTCGCGTTTCTCGTTTTGACACTACCTCTGACATACACTACACAATGTCTCAGAGACTTGACTTGATTTTCATGGAAATGCCAATATATTGTGTGAGCTCACTCTTCTCACTCAGTATAGACACTGTGATTTCGTACAGTGAGGGCAAATCTATCGATTGAAATCCTAACTAATATTTTAAATGCGAAAGTAAGTTTGTTTGTTTGTTACGCTTTCACGTTAAAACGGCTGAATGGATTTGGATGACATTTGGTACACAGATAGACCATGACCTGGGTAAGGACATTGGCTACTTTTCATCCTGGATCGCAAACGAAGTCGCGGGCAACAGCTAGTCTTTAATAAAAGGCAGTATATTATTATCAGTATGCAAAATGTTTGTGTTGAAAGTTGTCCGCATTACACATGTAACAAAACCATTCTTGTTATGTGGAATTTTATGCAGTCTTTGTGTCAAAGCAGGGTGCCGAAACTTTTGAACTGCGGCAGACCGGTAGTCAATGAGACATACGATAACGTTCAGCTTTTTTCAAATTCTCATTTGACTGCTGACTACTAAGTAATTTCTACCAAAATATCGAACTACTTAACGTCGAGAGAATGCGTTTCTGACACCTGTCAGTGGGACAATTCTAGTGGCTAATAAAGGTAAATTCGCAAAAGGTATTCGTTTGTATGGAACTGACAGGTGTCAAGAAGGCATTCTTTCGTCGGCCGCACTGAAACACTGTAAGTAATCGTAAGAGATTTCCTGTAAAACAGATCACTACTGGTATTCTACATCTGATATTATTGAGGTTATTGTACGTTTACTGTGTATTTTCGTTTTAATTAATTAGGAATATATACTTTATTTGATCGAAAAGCATCGTGGGCTGAAGTGTATTGAAATCATGAAATATTTTAGTCGAACACTAACAAAAACCCATTGATAATATTTTCGACCTTATAAACATGGAGTTAAAGTTATTTTTAGAGTATACTTTTAGCCCCATATTATTTGACAGATCTCTAAAAACTTGTTTTCGATATTTTCATTGGTGTTCTAAGTAATTATAAATAAATGAACAGCTTAAAATAGCCAAATGAAACTTGTTTATGTTATTTGTGGTGGTAATTTTAATCCCCGAGAAAGCTAACTACAATATGGGGAGCACATAGACAAATGCCTGGATATTATGTTGTATAGTGAATCTACTATCAATGCTCTGCTGATGATTATTGTCTATTGATTAATAATCCCTAATAATATCTATTTTACATATCTGATTTTCTCTGCAATATACAATGTGGCGATTAGGTTGTCATATTAATTATAACCACGTATTCAACATTAAGTATTTTAAACATACACAATTAAAATAAATTATAACAATTAATATTCTAAGTATTTAACAACATTAAACTTAAATTGTGATTTTGGTCTAGTGCCTTATTATCAATAGTATTTTATTTCGTGCCAATGTTTATATCGTTTGAAAAATTCAGTTTTCTATTTTTAGTACAGCTGATTATTTTAACAGACTGATAACTTGTAATAACCGCTATACTGTTTACTGTGATAAACTGATAACCTAATCGCCACTCTGTATTATATTTGGTGCTCGAAATATATTTCAGAAAGTGGATTGAAGCTACCACCGATAATTGTTAAATTATTTAGTACAATATAAATGATGATTCATACAAATCCAATGCAATGTATTAGTGTAACATTAAGATATTTTGATTTTATCGAACAAATAAAATATTAAACACTGAATAACGTAATTATTGTAGTTCTAAGTTCATCCAAGATCTTGTATGATTATAGGAAGTTATTAATTTATATAATTTTAAGTTTCACCGTGATATGCGACTGGTCAGGCATTATGTTATTGGTTTATTATGAAATTATTTTTGGATTATATATATGTAGAAGCTTTAATGTTCTAGTGTAAAGTACGTAAATTATAAAATGTTTAATATATTTTGTTGTAAGCGTAAGAAAATATACAGTTGAGATAATTATTTGGCTTTTATTTTCATAAATTTCAGTGAACAGAAACACTAATATTTTGTTTCTATTTATTTGTAAGCTTACATCTAATTATACAGAACATAACATTGCAATCCTTTAGCTGGAAGATAAAAATAAAATGTTATTATTACTAAACTAACTTGAGTTGTATTAGACACGTGTTCCTTGTTTACCATTATATAACTTTAATGCTCTATCTCCACAAATTGAAAACAAAACACTAAGGTGACCAAGGAGGTCCGCATTTAAAAAGGTTTATTTAATATGTGAAACATACGACTCAAGCACTTACTTAAAATTATACGAAATATAATAAATTCTTAATCAATTTACAGAAATTATATATGAAATAAAACTGAACTTGAGATAGCTGAACTGAATAATATTCCAGTTCAGAAATAAATCTAAAACCGATAATTTTGAATTAGCTAATCCTAATAGTATAATACTTACACTAACATCAAGTTATGTATAACTCAACTCAACTCAACATACTCTGCCGTTTGCTAGAAACACTAAATAATGAAATAGGACACAAAATAAATTTTCACAGTTAAAAAAATCATTCATTATCACAATCAGAACGTAGACACAACTGTACTTATCCACTTTAAAGATCAAACTAAAAATCAAGTAGCACTCTTATTTTAGTTGGAAATCACAAAATATTACGATTTTTAATTATAGTTCCTAACGTTTGCCACTACACGACGCCACTGAGAAACCATATCCAAGCCAAGCTACACCTTTTTGAATGTCAAAGGGAATTGAACATTTTTATATGGAACCTGGCATTCCTACTTGTCCGCCATTTTGATTTTCTTTTCATAATGGCGGCCACGCATGAAACCTATATAAATGGATTAAATGGATAGCTGACATCAATGCAAACGGAAAAGATATTATGAAAAATAAGAAACAAAATGGCGGACAAGTAGGTATGCCACGGCCTTTCAAAGCCCTTTCAAAAAGGTTTTAAACTAATTCAGTGAAGTTGAACATGGTTCTTAGACGTTAATGGCAGTCATTAATTTCAAGCTCTGTATTCATGTAAACGATAGCTGCGCAACATTGAGTGCTTGGCCAGACAGCAAACGCGGACACGGTGCGGCGTACTCAAACATAAGAACTCCATTTGAGCGTCCATAGTGGGCACGCGGGCGCGGTGAGCGGCGCGGGGAGCGCGCGGGTAACTCGCGCCATAGCGCGTTCATACCTACATGTGGGCGCAGTGAGGGAGCGGGCGGCCCGCGCGGGGACCAGGGTTCTCAAACTAGTTCGAGCTTTTTTATAGTAAAAATAAGTCTTCTTCATCCATATTATATTTTGACAAACACTGGACACGACAACACTTAGGACGAAGCCGCGCTCCACTGCGGACAGACAGATCGCGCGCGTTCCCGCACCCGCGCCGCTCCATACACGTTGGCATACACTGTAAGCAGTGTTGCCAACACAAAAACATGATCCTGCAACAATCTTGCGCAACTTTTGTTTACCACGATTATGAGGCTTTTTAGTGCCATTATTAATAGACACACGTAATATAATTAGATCAGCGATGCTCAACCTACGGTTAGCCCGATTTCTCTTTAGTCCAGTCCAGCCACATTCAAAGTCTACTGGTCTAAAGGTAATAAATACTTTGTCTATACAGGGTTATTGGAAAAACACCAACAACATCTTAGGAGGTCATTGTACTCATCATTATGAACAACTTTTACTATGGGACCAAAACGGAAATCGCGTTGAAAAAATCAGCTGTTCCCTACATTTATGTTCGTATAACTCGTCAAAATGTAGGGAACAGCAGTTTTTTTTTTCGCGATTTCATGTTTGGTCCCACAGTAAAAGTTGTACAAAATGATAAGTACAATGACCTCTTAAGAGGTTGTTGGTGTTTTTCCAATAGCCCTGTAAATTCTGTGAAAAAAACTACGTCTGGAAATGTGACCTTTATAGGGTTTACTGTATAAAAATATATATTTGATAATAGATGACGCTGATATGAACACAGATACGGCTTCAGTAAGGTTGTGGCTAAACCGTTAATATATCTATGAGTATAAATAAAATAAATGGAGAACGAGAAAAAATCACCTACGGTTGAGCATAGCTGCTTTACATGATCAAGTAATCATATTTGAATCACGATTAACATATTGCTTGATGGTAAATATTTTGAATCGTTGAGGTTAATTCGTTTATTTAACAATACAGTGTAAATATTTTGTAAGCGAATTTCTTTTTGTTTTCTGTAAACGACGATATTTTCTATCTTTAGATGAAAATTATGCTTTATATGTGTAAACAAAAAACATGAAACACAATCTAAATAACTTGTGTATGTTTCGCAGAAATTCCGTTTTAAAAAGTTTACACTGTATATTTTTAATATCCATGGTTTTACAACTGAATTCTTGTTACCAGTCAGTACAAGCGTTGCCTATAAGCTTAGGGAACTGGGCTGCTGACCGTACAGGGCAAAGTCGAAAGTCATCCTTGGTCCAGGGTGAAAAGAGATAGAGCTTTACAGGATGTATAGCGGTATCCCGTTTTCGCACTGAAACAATCATGACTGACACTTCCCTGCACAAATATTGAATGTTTTCTTAGTTTATAGTTATGGTATTATGACGTAGCTACTACGTCATAAATATGACATAAATATGGTAAGTCAAATCGAAATATGGTTTAAAATCGAACTGGACGAGTATTTTTGATAAATTTTTCAATAATTTATTTAGTACGCTTGTGATTAATATAATGACATGCTTACATACTTCCAAATCAAAATTAGGTACCTTAAATGTAATTCGAGGTTTAAAAAGGTTAAAATTGCCGTTTCGGCGCATAAGTCGAACTCGCAGTGAGAAAGGGGCATTGACCCTTGGTTTGTCATGGTTTCTCAAAATTCCCAATAGTAGCTGCTATTCCAGTTCAATGATATCGTCGATATCGTCCAAATCGAAGTCCTTCAGGGTCATTGCTGTGAAAAAAAATACAATGTTATAAACTTGCATCGTTTGAAAAGGTTTATTTCTAGCACAGAAAGTTATGTAGGTATAGAAAAGTGCGCAGTGCTGCTCACCCCCACCTCATTTCAAGTTAAACAAATATCAACTTTATTTCAATGAACATTAAGTTGATTTCAGAGTGACTAGCACACTATTGAAAAAGTTATAATTTTTTTTGAAGTATTTGCAACACTGAACAAACATAATTAAGGACCCACTTGCGCGACTAATCACTAACCCCCTTACTAATTATAAACGTTATATAGTTGTACAACGCTTTGTCTTCTTTCGAAAGTAAAATTTTAAGAGAGACAGGTGTGCCGTGTGTAACTATTCATCTGATGTAGTACGTTTATTAGTAAAGGACTAAATGCGTTTAGCGCTAAACATGATTATTTAAAACATCATTCTGCCTCTACAGGGTGGCAGGGACGCGTAACGACTCCCGGCCACCGTAGGCGCGGGCCTGCGGGCGGCGAGTAATGGGTAGCTCGCCGTCCGATCAGGACCAGGGGGGTCTACTCCCTAAGCACGAAGTCCGTCGTTTCGGCCTTCGTTACGGGCGTTTCCTACTCCCTATGCCCTACGGACGGATGATTCGTTCGGGGCCCGAGCGAAGAATGAATGACAACTCGATTTGATAGTTGTCCCTACTCCCGATGTGTTTTAGCCCGTCCGAACAATTGAAGTTGACACTGGTTTTGACGGATATTTATGTCAGTTGATACGACATCAAAATAGTTCTCGTGGTGTCGACGAAAGTTACCAATTTAAAAGAATTCAAACTAAGTATGGCTGCTTTTTTAAATATTAAAGAAGCTTTACAAGAATTTGAGCGTGCCTAAACCCGTACCGAATTAGCGTGCGCGATAACGATTATATTTTCTTATTAAATCTGACTATTTTTAATCGCGACTAAAACGGTGTGGAATAAAATTAGTTGGCACACCAACAAAAACAGTACTGTATCTTTTTTCTTTTCTTTTGCTTATATCTCGAAAACGGTGTGTCCTATCGTAAAAATAATGAAAATTTCGACCCCCTTTATAAAACCCGTAAACCCCTAAAACTCAACACGTAGGTAATCATTTTTCATATTTTCCATACAAAAAGAGAAAAATTCCATATATTATAAAAATAAAATATCTTCTAAAAACAAAATAAAATATTTTCCACGTGGTGTCGCGATTGTCAAATTCGATTTAGTTGTGTCAAAATTATTTATAATCTTCTGGCTGACTGTCGCCACCTAACTAAAGAAGAAGAACTGAAGAAGAAATGTGGTGTTTATACAAAGAAATACTGTAATAATATCGTTTTGACATTGAGTATCACTGTGAGCGCGTTCACGAGCGTTTCGAATTGTTGACAGCTCTTAGCTGTCATAATCGTAATAACTAAATCGGAACGCATGTGAGACGATGAGACAAACTAAATTCGGAATGCGGCCTTTGACATTTCATTATATTTCCTTCAAAAAAGTAAACAGGCAAAGGTATAACAGGATGATGCCAGTTTCCAGACAAAAATGGCAAAAATAATTCAATTCTATATTTATAGACATAATAAAAGGTATATTTTTTAAATGTGGTCATTTTCTAACGACAAAAGTATTAATTTTTGTTTAAGAGCCCTTTTACATTTCGGCTTTACGCAAATTTAGGTATTTTACGCACCGAGCTCGGCAAACTACGCGAGCGATGCTTTCTTTCATGCTTCTCGCTCGCACTATGATACTGTGAATATGGCGACTAAACGATCTTGATCTTCCGTAACTGAAGTTTTTTTAGGATGGAGTTTAGTGGGCGGAAACTTTGTTACGTGTAATTTCAATTTTATTATGAATTTGTTTTGTTATATTTTTCATTATTTATGAACTTTTTTTCTTTTTTTTTTGTTGAAATATGTTCACAAATATTTTAATTGTTATGCAGTAATCGATTATAATATCTACAGTTGATAGCATAGTAGTATAAATTGTATATAGTAGTATGGTTGCAACCTATTCTAATAAATAAAATAACCAAATGTAATAGGTATTTTTTATTATTATTTGGTACAGTCAAACACATCAGAAAAATATTTCCCGCAAAGGCATTGATCGAGCTTTTCTTGAGTCGATAACTTCTGGCAGTACACATTTTTCGTAAAAAGCTTGTAATTTGGGTAACATGTTTAACGACCAAAATTCGTCGTCTTTGTAGACTTTTAAAATTTTTATAGGAAAATCTGGTCCAGTCCATATGGCAAGTATGCAGACATTTTTATTTGCTATATGAAGCTGGCCTTGGATTTGGTAAAACTAGTTATGATTTTGATTTAATGTTACACCTGAATCGCTAAATTTAAAACCCTTAACTTTTTTTGCTCGAACGGCCGTGTCAAAGTCTATTCCGAAAGCTGAAATTGGACATTTAATTTCAATAAGACCGTCATTGTATAGACCATCAGGTGAAGCCCCCAAATAACAATGATCTGAGTCAATGAATAGACCACATTTTTCTATTATAATATTTTCTTGTTGGCTCAATTGTGCCAATGCTACAGACTCGTTGTCCCTACCGTGTTTTATGGAAGAGACATGATCTAAATTATAACTATATAAAATAGTTCTAACAAGAGGAGCGGAATTTTGGTTAGGCCGTCTTTTGCATATTTTTGAAAATGTTGATGCGGTAAGAATGCATCGCCGTAACTCCAGCCACAAAGCGCTTTCAGCTTGCAGAATAGTGGCGCGTTCTATTTCGTGACGATTGGCTGCTTGATCTTGAAGATTTTTTAGAAATAAAGTTTTCCCATTCTCATATTCTTCTGCGCTCATATCTGGGCGCTGGCATTTGCTACCGTAATCTTTTTGACCAAAATCAATGCACTTGCGACTGCGTTTGGTTTGCTTCATCAAAGTACGGGTATTTTTGGCTTCTCTTCTAAATTCTAATTGTTTTAGAGATTTTCCTGGACTTTTCTGGTAATTAGACTTATACAATGTATATTGCGGTTTACCCGTGTTGAATGCCACAACGGCTGCGTAGCATCGAACTTCGTACGAGTTCTTTAAGGAAAAGTTAACTCGTTTTCCACCCACTACTTTGGCTACAATACTGTTAAACTGCTCTGCTCGGTTGTTTGTAGAGCAATGAATTAAACTCCTTGAGTGATGTGCAAGTTGCGTACCATTTTTTTGAAGTTTTAAAAGCAATGTTGGTGCTTGTGAGGTTAAATTAGTTTCGTGTTTTCTTTCATCCTTGCAGTAATAATCCTCACACTCCCTGTGATCCCCAAAAACATGTCGAGGACTATTGATTATGTCTTTTTGGATATTAAGGATTTTTTGTTCAACTGTGCCGTTTTCTGCTTTTCTATATTTGATGGCAGAACGAATAGCTGTGCGTAATCTGGTCTGACGATTTAACGTTAGTAGTTTACGTTCTGGGTTTGGGATTGATGTATCTGTTAATAATTTTAAATTTTTGCCGTTATAGTTTCTTAATAAATGATTAGTGCATTCAATTTTTTGAATAGGTAAATCTGGGTAAGGCCTACTTTCAAGTATATTTTTATACGTACTTGAGTCTCCATCTGCAATTAATGTTTTATATATGAGGTTCCTTTCTTTAATAGAGTTTTTAAATCCCTCGACTAATATAGCCTGTTCCATACTTGTTGACGATCCTGTATGGTTTTTTGTACAGTCATGAGCTCGTGGAGTTATGCCCTTTTTTCTATCACGTAGACAGATCACACAATATTTGTTGCGAACGCCTATGTGCAGGACTTTTCCTGAATGTTCTCCGATAATGGCTGCAACACCAGAAAGTGCAGAATAATTCGACTTGTATGAGCGTTTGCTCCAACATGCATCAGCTTGCACTGATATTGTTGGTATGCCCGTACGACTAATATCGCCACGCAGCTTTGCAGCTTCGGCTTCTTCTTCAGCCGCTTTTTTCATTGTCATCTCTGCAGTTTTCTTCCACATTTCTGCCACTGTATCATGGCATTTGCTGAATAACCGGAAAGGTAAGGTAGGCAAATCCATCGATGCAGACAGTTCATTTAGATTCGAAAGACCAATGCCAGTTACTATCGCCCCAGAAACCGCACTTAAATTTACATTCATGTCAACATTGTTTTCGGAAGTTTTTAAATCAAAAATGGACCCACACATGGTACATTTAAGGTTAAAATTAGATATTAATCCAGACTGCTTCTCTTTTAAGATTTTTACTTGACTTAGTTTGCACCCGAATTTTAGGCTATGTGCTTCGATAGTATACAGTTGATCCATAAAATACCTAAAATCGATAATTCTTCTTCCTTGAATATCTGAACTAATCTGAAAAAAAGAGAATTATACATAAATACTAGCTGCGCCCCGCGGTTTCACCCGCGTAAGTTTCGATTTAGGGGTATGAAAAATAGATGTTGGCCGATTCTCATAAATACCGGATAAGCACAAAAAATTTCATCAAAATCGGTCAAGCCGTTTCGGAGGAGTATGGCAACGAAAACTGTGACACGAGAATTTTATATATTAGACTTAACTAATTTTTAGGGTTCCATAGTCAACAAGAAACCGTTTTAATTTCACCATGTCCGTCCGTCTGTCTATCCGCGGTTTATCTCAGAGACGCTTAGCACTAGAAAGTTGAAATTTGGTATGATATGATGATAATTTTAAAAACAGATTTTTTTGGTTAACGTCTATCTCATGGAATGGGATATCGTTGGATAGGTCGTTTAAAAATATTGATGGTTTGCGTTAACCATTTTTCCATCCAAGGATCCGTATGCGGAATATTACTAAGCTGTTAGTTGAAAATTTTTGCTAGAGTCAAGTATCCCCGCCCCTCTGAATGATTGTTTTTGGAGACGTGAAAAAAATCGTATTCGTAGTAGCATATTATATAACAAATTTAAAAGGAAAACTATTACTGCTAAGAAGGCTTTACTAGTTTACGAGTAATAGTCGACTAAGTGAATGTATTTTACAACTGAAAATATTTTGTTTTTATTATTAAACCCAGCCCACGAAACCCTTCATTTACGTGTTCCAACAGGCACTTGGTCGGCTTTTTTTGTCTTATTTTCAACAAGGCACTCACCATATTTTCATCACATGAAGCAGAGGTTTCGTCTTCTTCTAACATAAAGGAAGTAGATAAGTCATTGATTGATTCGTCTGATTTGTCATTTATACTTGACTTAAGGCTTGTGTTTTCTTTGTCAAGATTCTGAAAATTAAAAAAATAATAATAAATAGGACTTTTCTTTACCTTATCTTCACCACATGATGCAGGCTGTAATGATTCTGTGCTACTAGCCATGTGGTCCGGGCGCACGAACTGGGGTTCCAGATTCTAAAAACATAAATAAGCAAGTGTAATCACGACTAATAAGTGCAGTAATGTAGTGCACTAAGAAGAAGACTTAAAAACTTTCGAACTTATTCTCTCCATCAGTATAAATAAAATGACACACATTAGTTTCTTACCATGTCCATCGCTTCGACTAGATTACTCGATGTTGAAGCAATGACATTCTCAGGATTACCTCGTTTTTTCAATCTAAAATAATTATAAAGCATTAATACCAACTTATTTTTCTGTACACATAGACACAGATTACAAGATAAACCACTCAATACAAAGTTTTAATATACTGCCATAATAGCCTACACCTTCGAGTCGCTAGACGCTGCGAATGAAAATGTACTTAACCTTACAATCATAAAGTCTGTTTTGCTTTGAAGCTGACGCCGCCGTGTATTTTGCTAAACGGAACTTTCAAATGACAGTTGATAAATGAAGATCATTGACCATCCTATTCTTATCTCAGACGCATAGTATAAGTACTCACGTACCTACTAATAAAATACAAAACACGGTTTGACCGTCTACTAGAAAGTATAGAATTAAGACTATGAGGTATATAAAATAAGAACTTACCTTGCTTCTCTTGCTTTTTCCAGAGAAGCGATATTTCTTCTTTTACGTTTTGCAACGCAATTATATTTGTATTTATTTTTCCCCATTTCGACTGGTAAGAAAACTACAATCAAATTATCTTTAATAAGTTGACTATCTGGTATACTAATAAAGTGTGAACTTTATACTAATTGAAATATACCGTTCGAAAATAAATACTTACAAAGATCAAAAACTGCGGTCGTAGTTCACACGCACACAAAAGCAATGCTGCAGCGTCTATGCGACAATCGGCGCACACGACGATAGTATCGGAACGAAGGCGCGCGGGAAATAAACTGACATAGGTCCAACCTCGACAAGCGCTCGCGCGATACTAATCGCAGATGGCCGGCGCAGTGAAATATATAGTATTTTTATTTATTTAATTAAAAAATAATAGTAGTGATTAAAAAAATAAAAACAATACTATATTCTAAGCAAATGTTGATGATTATTTTGGTATAAATTTTACGCCTAAGTAATGTAGGACTTTGGAGATATCGGGGCTTGTTTGGAAGCCTTTTTGGTCGATAATTCAATTACGTAGTTTTTTTTTTCTTTACATAAAAGGCATATAACGAAAATGTATTCTATTATTATTGAAGTATAGGATATTTGAGAACTAATTATATTTTTTTTGATGGTAGATATTAAGTAGAATCTCCAAATTAGAGCTCCGAAATCATGTCTCCGTGAGTTTTTGCCTAAACATTCATCGGGAGAAAGCTTATTACTAAATAATTAAATAAGTTATCTAAAATCGGTTCTGAGGTTATTGTAGTAGAGAAAACGAACTATTTTTACCAAGTAATTGTTATTTCATACAACGAACGTAAAACATCCAATTTCAACGTCGAAAACTTCCAATTTCGCGGTTTTTTGTAATACGCCTCTTAATAAGCTAGAAAACTACAAAATAAGTAAACCGGTAATCGACCGGTAAAATAGTGCAACTGTATCGCCATGCATCGTTCGTTCACGAATATTGTCTATGATTCCGTTTGAAACTGATGAATCCGAAATCGTTAGGGAGTAGGGTTTACACCGTCGTATCGGGCTACTGTCGGACGGGCCGACGGACGGACGGACGGAGTTAGGGAGTAGACCCCCAGGCCCGTGCTGGACGGCGCGTATGTGTTCCACGCGCGCCTCAAAGAGATGTCAGCATCGAAGGAGGGGCCCGTCAGGGCCGAAGCCTGCCGGGGCAGCGGGATTGTCCGAAAGGGTTACCGCTGCCCCGGAACATAAATGGCTAAGGAAGGAACACGGATGGGTTTTAGTCAGTAAGAGTCTGACACTCCCTTCCGCTCCACCCAGAGCGGGAGGGGTCATTTGATGATTTCACATCTTTAAAAAAAAAAAAGGGGACATCAACGGGCAACCTGTAACCATGGATTCAGTACTTGATCCTGGACCCACTGCATTGAAATTTTACGTTGGTTATGACAAAAAAAAAAAAAACCTGTTCCATACATTTCGACCCCGAATCATGTGATGAATTCATGATTACAGTTTCTGCGTCGATGCCCTGCTGTATTATCTTCAAAAATATTGACAGAAATTCGTTTAGTTAAACTTGTTTAGTCATTGTGGTACATGCAGTCCTAAATGTAGCTGTCTGTTCACTTAATATTATGTCAAATTATAGCGAGAAGACGTGCAATATTTGTAGAACATTCGAATATGTACTTACTGTGCACATAATAAGGTGATATTCTAAAGTGCATCGTGATGCAAATAGGTTCAGCTCCTTTTTTACGGTACCTAAGCCCAAGTACGCACGGGCGTGTTTTGATTTTCATCGCTCTGCTAAGCGCCGAGAGTTGAAAATCCAAGTGTGATTATTACGCGCTGGGATGCGCTCTGTTGGATTCTCAATGCTCGGCTCAACACCGACAGTTAAAAATCCAGTGCGCGATAATATCCCGCCGCGATATTATTACGTACGTGCGTGCGTGGGCTTAGTGGCACCTAAACATAAATACTTACGTGCAGGCTTTTTCTTTTTAACCGGAGTGACATCCGTAGAAGACTGCCTCTTCTTAGATTCGCTCTTAGTCTTGATTGTAGTTCCAGGTGGGAACATGTTACTGAAAATAATAAAAACATATGAAACAAAACTGTTCTGATCCAAAAAAGCATGCGTTTCTCGGTCAATAGCTAGGTAGTCGGAAATTGTTAAAAGGTCGGGTATTTAAAAGTTTTGAAAATTTTAGGTTGGCTCTTCACTCCCTATGCAATCTTGGAGACTTTTAAAATGAGTTTGTTTAAATAAATATTTAACGCGATAATGACCGGGCTAGTTACCAAGTCTGTATTTTTTTCTACCTACATATTATGTTCGGAAAATCTGACGAGTATTTTTGCATAATTATGTCAAATACAGTCGGTCGGACGGTCGAGAGAATGCGCTCCTGACACCTGTCAGTGCGACAAAAAACTGACAGGAGGTGTCAAGAACGCATTCTCTCGTCGGCCGCACTGTTAGTCAAAAATTAATACTTACGTAAGATCCACAGTTTCCGTAGTCTTCAAGACAGATTTGCCTTTCTTGTCCGTCGATTTACCAGTTTCGGTATTATTCAAGAACTTGCTAGTGTGAGCACTACTCAAATTGTCAAAGCTTATCGTGTTCTTTCCACGATTTTTCGGTTCTTCCTTAGTCTTAGGTTGGTTTTTATTTAATAGAGGCGTTATTTTCTTCATGAGAGCTTCTTTCCTAATCTGTTTCTCTATTGCTTCATCTATATGTTTCGGTACTAGCTCCTTTGGTACCTTGGTTAATTTTAACCCTTTGTTTGAATCTGTGGCTCTGGCTTTAGTGTCCGTGGACACGACGTGTTGCAGAGAAATGTTGGAGGTTTTACTTTTTTCTGATTTTAGGATTATAGACTTCTCTGCATAGTCAACAGCTTTTATGTGCACGACGTCCTTCAGGATTGACAGAGGGTTCTCAGGGCTCGTGGGCCGGTTACTAATGCTAGACGAATTACTAATCTGCCGTGATTTCCGTGCGGCCGCTTTCATCTCGATTCTATTTTTTTCCATTCTATGTGACGTAGCCTTTTTCGGTGACGCGTCGTTTGTATCGGTTAAATCAAACGTCGCAGTAGTAGAAGGTTTTGGAGCGATCTTTTTTTGTTTAGCAGCAATAGGTGATATGCTAGTTAAGTCAACAGTCGAGGAATTGTAAGTTTTCTGCTCAGTCGACTTTGATTTCGAAACCTCGGGAGTTGTATCGGTTAGGTTTAACGTTCCATATGTACTGGGCTTTGGACGTATCTTTTTAAATGTATTAGTCGCATAAGTTTTTCTATTTGGTTCCTCGGGTGGTTTCGGAGCAGTCGGCTTTGGGTTCTGTATGACTACGTTGTTTGTGTCCATAGGATCAGAATCCGGTTTATTCGGTTTTGTATGTAAATCGGCCGGTGTTATCACTTCGACAGCTCCCGTTTTAGTTATTCTGAGTATATCGCCCGGTTTGCATGCTGTTCTGTTGACTGCGGTGCTAATTTCAGGTTTCTTAGCAGCTAAAATGGGTTCGCTCGGTGCGGTGTTGAACGAACTAACTGAAACTTTTTTCGGCTGCGCGTGAGTTATCTTTGGTGGGTCTACGGTGGAAGAGAATGGCAACGGAAGTTTATCGGAAGGTATGAGAACAAATTGAGGTTGTGCGCCGTTAGGCGACATGACTTGTCGTAGCACCAATTTCTGTAGTGCTGTCGATTGAGAATGAGTGGCTGGAGCAGAGTGGTGGAGAAGGTTCTGCATAGGCGGGAGAGGGAGTTTGACTCCTGGGTTCTGTGCGCTGGTGAGGGACACGGGGACTGGAGCCTGGTGCGGGGCTGTGGGGGTTATTGTTGCTAGAATGCTCGGCGGCATTGAGTCCTCGTCGTCGCTGTCTAAACAGATGGTCTCGTCATTCGGCAGGATTCGTTCGGGCACGACCGGCGTCGGTGCACTTGCTTGAACGATGGTCGGTGTTGCTGTAGCTGCGGTTATGTTTAGCTTTGGTATTTGTACCGGAGGGGGCACGTAAGGCCTTAGGATGATTTTAGGTGGCGTAACTAATTTAGGTGTCGATACGGGGGATCCGGTCCCGCTGCCGACGGTAACCCTAAAGCCTTGTTGGGCTTCTAAGCCACGCGTGATAGGCTTGTAGAGAAAATTTTTGAGGTCGATGGGCTTGGTGCTGGGCACGTACAGCGCGGGCGGCGCGTGCGGGAGGGGCGAGGGCGGGAGGGGCGCGAGCGGCATGGTCGCGGGCGGGAGGGGTGCGGGCGGGAGGGACGCGAGCGGATGGGGCGCGGGCGGGAGGGTCGCGGGCGGGAGGGGCGCGAGCGGAGGGGGCGCGGCTGGGGGGGGCGCGGGCGGCAGGGAGGCGCGCACGTCGCTGAGGATGACGTCATCGTCGTCGGGCAGGATGCACTCGACGCGCGCTTCCACGCGCTCGCTCTTCACCTGCGGGACGTGGAACGCCGGTCTGCCTCCAACACACGTCGTTGTCTTGATACTAAACAAAAAATATCAATTCTAACCATGGCGATAGACTCGTCCCCTATTACAAGGGACTTAAACATAACTGGCGAATGTGGGTGTACTATAGGTACACCTGTGCCTTACCCTGGGAATACAGGTGATGGTCTTGTAGACTTTAGATCTGTAGACCATTTTTTATTTTATCAAGTACCTGGTACTTGTTGACAGGCATACAATGTCCCTCCCATACCTACTGTAATTTGAAAACATTGTAAAGGCCAATTATTTTTAAAAGAGTAAGCGTGGAGTTTCTTGCCGGCTCTTCTCCATAGGAAACAACCAATTGGAACCGTGCACCTAGCTTCTGACGTTGCACAAGTGCCCATGTAGGTTTATATGAAATAAAATATTTTAATTATGATTTTGATGTTATCAGAGGAGTAAGCAACCAAAGAGGCAATCAGTTAACGCTATAAAAAAAAAATAAGTCATGTTTGTCGTTTCGTGTCTCTCTGTCTGCCTAGTTCTTCTAAACTACATTAAGAATCTTGATGCTGGTTTCACCATCACTTAAAATGATTATTCTATTATAATTTATCCCGGAAGGTTTATATGTATAGTGCATTTAGACTATACTACGACTTTTAATTAGCTGCAGTAAAATGACACTTCTTAATAACTCATTTCGGACTGCATTTAGAGATATGCATGTCAAGTTTCGTTTGTTACACTATTCTGTACTAGAAAAACAAGGTTAAAAACAATGGCCGCGAAAAAACAAAAAGACGCCAATTTCAGTCACTTAAGTAACACATAAGCTGTCATTTTACTGCAGCTAATTAAAAGTCCGACTATAAACTTAAACTTTATAAAGAAATCTCGATATTTATCAAGTCGTAAAAACCGTGTCAAGCAGGGGCGTAGGGGCAAATCCAGTAACTCTGTCTGTCTGTATGTTACCTTTTCACGCCTAAACCACTGAACGGATTTCCATAAAATTTGGCAGAGAGATAGATTGCAGCTCGGGGAAGGACATAGGATAGTTTTTATCGACATACCTCGCGGACGAAGCCGCGGGTACCCGCTAGTTTCTAAATATAAAGCTCAATACTTACAACCCAACCGGCACCACAGTACTATTAACACTGGCTGCAGGCGGTGTGACCACGGCCTTAACTTCAGCCACCTTTGCCTTATCAGCTGCTTTTGGCTTATTCATAGCGAATTTCTGCTGAATCATATCTTCCCGGAGTTTAGCACTATTGGCTTTGGAACTCTTTGCAGCGGTTTCTTCGAAGGTTTTCTGGGTTTGTATCATCTGTTCCTTCATCTGTATGCTGGCAACAGCGTCATCGGTAGATGAGACGACAGCTTTTGGATTGGCACTGTGCATTTTCTTCAGTATATCTTTGCCGATTACCTGTTGGGCGTTAAGTGTTTGGAATAAACAAAGAAAGAAATCAGCTCTGTATACTACTTTTAACTGTTTGGCTAAACTTATAGGTTGTAAAAGCATTTTTTACAAATATGCAAATATCAATTATTAAATCAAAATCAAAAGTCATTTATTCAAACTAGGCTGAGAATCAGCACTTTTCGAACGTCAAAATTACAAAAGGCAGTCCCCCAAAACGCCCGCCCTTCACCACTTCCTAGATTAGATGTCGACATCCATCAAGTCTGTGAAGTTTCACCAACTAATTAAATGTGCAGGTCAATTTAAAGCCAGGGAAATTAATTGTTTAGCAAATTGACTACCAACTTAAATTGTCCGTTCAAATAAAAAAGTAAATAAATGATTTCTATTTAGCGATACAAGGTTTATTTAGCGCCCCCCTGTCAACATCATTCGAGCGCCAAAAAATCCTTGTACAGTCCGAGTTATTTTACCTCTGACAGCAGCAATCAAATAGCAACCTTATTATAACGTAAAAAAAGATCATTTAGATTTTGACATACTTGGCCATGGAAGCAACCCAATAACAACCTTATTGCCATAATAATAAAGATCATTTTGATATTGAAAATGATGCAAAATCGGTAAAAACTGTGAACAGACTGTAGCAGTGTATATTCAAATCACAACTGTCCTTATTTGAAGTGATTATTGTGATTCTGTTAATCGAGTTAAAAAGAATAAGCTTGTTATAAGAATAAAGTTAGAAGTATTGAATTTTATTTATTGGAACCAAACAGCTTTTCAATAGAAAAACTAACACAGTGACAACAATAGAGTAAAGAGTACAAACCATGACTTTTTGTATGTACATAGTGCAGTATTAACAAATCCTGCATGGTATTTTTTTGACTTTAAATCCTCCTTGCAAATTCATATTCAACCTTATTTTTGAATCATGGTCTGACCAGAAATTTCCATCTGATATTTTTCAAATTACGAATCGTATTTACGTCAGATGGCATTTTTTTATGGTAGCCTTGGTCACTTTAAAAATAACCTTGTGACGAGCAATGTGTATATCGGAAATGAACGCCAAAATGATTGTAATTGAATCTGATTTATTGTTGTTATAATTCGTTTTACTCGATAAGGTACCTCGCTACCAAAAACATATATTTTTTAAATTTCTAATGTCGGAGTAAGGACTTATTTTCTCAATTTTTTGGTATGTATCATTCTACAATATTTCTTGGGTACAAGTGATTCTGCTTGCTCCAAGGGTTCTTATTTTTAAATTTTGCCCCAGGATAAGGCCCGAACTAACGGCAAGCCGATTCATTCGGCTTCACCCTACCCTGACTCCTGTGAAGATATTAAAGCTTGAACCAACGTTTCCAACCATGACCTGGATTAGGACATAGTATACTTTTTATCCCGATATACCCACGGGATTGAGATTTATGGGGGTGAAATCGCAGGGCGTAGTTAGTCATCATCTGCCTAGCCTTTTCCCAACTATGATGGGGTCGGCTTCCAGTCAACCGGATGCAGCTGAATACCAGTATTCTACGCGGATTGTAGCTAGTATGATAGATAAAGTCTGGGTATTGAAAAAAAAATATATATAAATTTCAAAGCCCTGTCTGACTGATATATCAATGCACAGCCTAAATCGCTGGTCCTAGAGAGACATGAAATTCGGAAGGTGTGTTCTTTGCGAAGAATAGGTATCCACTAAGAAAGGGTTTTTCGAAATTCCACCCCAAGAGGGAGAATGGGGGAGGGTGAAATTTCACGCGGACGAAGTCGCGGGCAGAAGCTAATCATAATCATCTAAAAAATTCGGCTTACCTTCACAGCTATATCATAGATGGGTCCGCTACACACATCCTTGCCTGTCTGTTCGGCCTCTTTAAACGCTTTCAACGTACTATATTGCGCAGCGAGCGTAGCCGCATCTTCATCTAACATAGGATTGCCAACCAAGTACGTATGCGCTACGATATTGATAAAATTCTGATTTTTCAACAAAGACATTGGTAAAGGCACTACTTCCTCGTTCGAAGCGTTTGGTACAGGAGGTTTTTCAGGCACCTTTTTAGGACTATCGACTAATTTCTCAGTAGTAGCGAGGCTTACTATTAGGTCCTCATCATCACTTAATAGTATGCTTGAATAATCATTTTCTGGGGGTTTGCTTGGATAATCATTCTCTGGGAGTTTACTAACACTCGCGGTTGGTTCATCATCAACTGGTTTGCTAGTTTCTTGTCTAGAATAAGTCTTAATAATTCTATCTTTCGGTTTTTTAGGACCATGCTTCTTAGGAATACTTGTGTCCTTATCTTCATTCGTTGTGACTTTATCTACATTCGTAATACTGGGTTTCTCATTACTTTTCAAGCTGTCAAAATTGGTCAGTATCTTTCGTGACTCCTCGGAACTCATAGTGCTTTCGTCTGTTTCGACTATTTTTGAGGGTGTTAAGTTTTTTGACTTTTTTTTTGGTTTGAAACTAGCCACATCTTCGTCCGGTATAAAATCGGTATCACTTGGATCGAAATCGTCATCATCTAAATTGATGACGACTTCTTGTGCTAAAGAATCGATACTTTTCCCAGCTGCTATTGCTGCTTTTCTCTTTGTCCTTTGCCCTTCAGGTTCGTCCGATTTCCTTTGACTTGTATAGAATGTACTGGGAGTGGGGTCACTTGTTATCACCTCTGGGTCGGCATTGCTCGGCAGTGCGTTAGGTTCCGCGGAGTTGTTGATAGACTCGCACATGATGTTAGTGACCATGGGTAGAGACATGTGCTGTGGTAGTAACACCCTCGCTACACTGGCAGTCAAGTCATCTGACATATCTTCCTCACTGACATATCCTCGCTTCATTATATTTCTGACTTTCTTGACTAGATTGACTATGTCAGGCGTTCCTTTTTTGTTCTGGAAGTTATATCTGATGAGTATGTCTGTGATTTTTTCCACCATAACTTCCTCTTGGTTGATGGCGTCTAAAGACATTTGGTCGACGGATGAAGTGGATGCTACGTAGTCCTTGTATTGTTTGCTGGTCCCTGGTTTGATGATGGACGGTTCTTTTCTTGGGCCCCTTTTGGTTTCTGATTTGTCGTTGTCTTGTATGGGTATACAGCACTTGATGATGGAAGTTTTCTTTCCCTTCTTAGTTTTAGGTTCGTTAGGAGTGTAGTCGCTGGAGTGTTCTTCTTTGACGACGGTGGCTGATGCAGGTGCTGGCGCGTTGTCGTGTACACGCTTTAACGCAACCTTTGGGATGTTCACGATCAGTTTGTTTTCCATTTCTGTGAAAAATTTAATAAAAAGCAATTAAAGGGAGTATTTTAAATTATGCAATTTGTTATTATTAAATCGACAACAAAAGCAAACTTTTATTATGGGTTGGCATAGTTTTTAAATATTTTCCTCTGGTAGAGGCGTACCTATTTCAATTGACGTGGGGCTAAAAATACTTATTCTCTGTGATATTCAATTAGTATTAATGCAAGTTATAGTTACGTTTATTCGCCTGCTCTTGCTGGAACTGCATCCAAACTGCATTCCGCTCATGCTCAGGCAGGCCCTGCTCGCTAGAACCTCGTAGCAGCGAGTCGTGCTCATGTACCGCGTGTAGCAGCACGTCGCGTGCTACGCGTAGCAGTGCTACGTCGTGCACGCCTACGGCTACGCCGCCTGCTACGCAGGAGCCACCTTCGTCGAACCTGAAAGAGGAAAGCTCTATTTAGTCACATCAACGTTGCTGAAAACCAGCGCTGTGGCTCTGTTTTGCAGTATGGGTCGTTCCCGCTCGTTAATACCCCGTCGATAACACTATTTACGACTGGGAATGTTTTGTTCCACTCGTTAACAGTGTTGTAGAACGCGACATTTTTTTCCCAATCGTTCTCCTCTCGTTCCGCGCAGTATCATAGCATTATGATGAGCGATGGCCGATTTGTATGGATGTGACGCATATTTTCCCCCCAACTTCTTTTTCTTTATGCATCACGTTTAGTGCTAATAATTGTATTTTCTTTCTTTCTTTTTTTTCTTAGTAACAGTGCAGATAGGGGAAAAAAACTACAGCAAAGTATCTACATGTTATTTATGAATAAAGTCTATTTTAAGTGTAAGTGTAAAAGAGGACTAGGAATATTTAAGGTCGTTACTTACTTGTATAGCTCGGTGAGTTCGGCCATATTGTAATGGCGGTCGATCTGCTGTTCGTCGACCACGCGGCAAGCGACGGCTTGTTTCGTCACTGAACGCTCGTAAATCTTCTGCTCCATCGTACCCTAGAAAATGATAATTATATTAATACAAGAGTTCGCTTCTACTCTTACCATTTTTATAGCAATTTGTAGGCGAAAACTGCTTAAACAAAGATATTGCGAGAACCCACTGCGTTGCAATTTTTAGAAGGTTATTTTTAAAAAAATCAGCCTTTCCATACATTTTGACCGCGTCGGTATTGCACTTTTTTATGAAACAGCGGATTTTTTTTATAACCGACGAAATTTTTTGAGACCTAGAATCATGTGCTGCATTCACGGTTTCAGTTTGTGCGTCGATGGCCCTGCCACCTTAAATATATCATATATCATGGGTGAGCTAGTAGATTGTGACTCACCATAGCGACCAGGCGGTATATGTAGCAGTCCTTCTTCTGTCCAAAGCGGTACACTCGGAAGATGCTCTGTATGTCGTGCGCGGGATTCCACGACGTGTCCATGATGATGACACGGTTGGCGGCTGTCATGTTCAAACCTAAGCAGCCGGCGCGGGTTGATACCAGGAACAATCTGTGTAGAAAAGGTGAGTTTAACTTATCGTTTTGAATAATAAATGTGCGAAAAGGAGATGGCGGTATACATGTCATGCCATTATAGTACCGTCTCTTTTTCACAATGGAATAATGCTGGCATTGATATTGACTACAGCACTTGAGTCTGTGACGGCATCTACATCGCCAAATGCAAACTACGCATAATACTGACGTCATGCAAAATCCTGCATCGCGCAAGCAGAGTTTACCGCGCGATTAGCTTAAATATAACGTCCCGACTTTAATTGCGGGGCAGTTACCCACCAGACACGACACTCGTCTGGTCGGAGGATCCTTCCTTTTTTGTATGGAGGATGAGGGAACTATACACCCTGTTCCTCATACCTCTATAGGTCAATATTATCTAAAAGGTAAATTATGTTATACTGAAATAATCACCCTAGTAGCAGAACAAAGGTTTAAAAATAATAAACCTTTTGGCCAGTGTTTTAAAATGCAAACAAAGTTCGCACGAGAGACACAGGACTGAGAATTTGTTCGATGTCTGCGTCGCTGTTCGCACGATCACGTACAACTTTTTAATTTATGAAACTAATGATAAGTTTTATTATTCACTGTGATTAGAAAATGACCTGCTCTGTGCTTGAATTGGGTACAAACTCACTTAGTCTTATAGTTGTTGTCAGCGTTAAACTCGCGGCACCACTTCTGCCGCACCTCGGCCGGAACAGACCCGTCCAGCCGGTAGTACTCGTTCCCTAACGACCACTTCTTGATCTTCTTCAGGAAGTATTCTAGAGCATCCAGGCAGAATAGTGACGTGGAGAATATTAGCCTGTGGGCAAGAAAGATATCGTTTGAATGTGTCACGCCCAGAAGGAAACTAATTTAATCTATTGACCGCCCCAGTCGGATAATACGACAAATGTTATCGTGTTTTAGTGCGTATAAATACGACAGAGAACGTTTGTTCGTTTTTTTTTTATTTGATCGCACGACCCCATTCGTCGTAGATATTTATTTGTCCGTCAACTTCCAAAGTCCGGGCTATTACTGAGAAATATCCAATGGAAATACCTAATGTAACACTTTGCCCGACCTCAGAATCGAACCCAGGACACCACGTTCAGCAGTCGCGCTTGTAACTGCGAGACCAACGGAGTAGTTAGACATTTACAAGGCGTTCGGAGTGGGAGTTTCTCTTCTATACATTCTTATTCTATGCTTAAACTATTATTATAACTTACACTTTGTCCCCCAGCGCGACACACTCGTCCAATATCCGGAAGACTACAACAAACTTGTTGGAGCTATCAAGCGTCTCCAACATATTGCCGCCGTCCAAGTACTCCAGCCACCACAGGTCTTCAGTCGCATTCGGCTTTATTTCTTCCAGGTCTTCGGTCGCCAAGTCATCTTCAAGTTTCTCCGCTGTGAAAATAACGATACGGTTAGAGTGTATTACAGACGGATAGAGAATTATACCATGTGATTTAATTGCCTGTGGCATGCATAAGTTGAAGCAACAAACACCGTCTATAGCATTTTTAATCTCAGATAAATTTACATTCCACCGCCACTTAATCAGTTATTTACTTTAGTGAAATGTATTCTAAGGTTATTTTTGAGTGATCATTTGTAACAAAAAGATTCTAAGATTTTGGTTGCAATGGAATTTGAACTTTTTAAAGTATGATATTTAGTTTGTTGTTCCATAACTTGAAAATTATCTATTTATCTACTTAGACGATGCAAGTAATTTGTTGCTTTAATTTTATTGCATGCCACAAGTAAGAATGAGGCTTTAGTTTGGCAAAGTATGAAGGCCAGTGAACGAAAAATGAAGGCACTACTGTTAGAGCTAAATAGTAAACGCATGCGTGATAGCTCTATGCTTATTCTTTAAAATTACAAACGAAAAGGTCTTGGTTATATCAACGCGCTCCGTATTCAGTAGAAAACGAAGACGCGCAATATTGTTTCAGCAACACATTTTTGTGTAGCGGGCTACGTGTTGCTGGCAACATGCTTACGTGCAGTATTCAAAATAAACAAACGTTGTGCGACATTGTTGCTAGCAACATTGGATGTAACGCAACTAAAATGCGGCTTTAGTGTATTACGTTAACTCATATGAGGGTTAGGTAATGGACATAATGTATTGTGGTCTAATAAACGTGCGCGAACGAAGATAATGGACGAGATACCTGTACTTTCCTCTTTCATTTCCATCGCTTGAAACAACAAATTAAAACAATTGATAATTTTATACATAAAGATAAAGACAGTACTACAGAAAAAGGATATGGGGACACTGTGCCATAGACAATATAAAATTTCATTGAGGTATTGCGTCGCGAAGCTCACTAAAGCGGCTCCGTCATATTATAACGGCCGGCATGAAAATCTGTCATTTCAAGTATTTGACATTAAGTCAAACCTGGTCAAAGATTTAAATTAGTCACAGGAAAAAGTGTCCATACTGTGAAAAGTGTCAGATATTATTACTCTTAGCTGATTTTGCTGTCAGAAACTGTAAAATAAACATACCTTTAATCTTATTCTTCTCATCTCGATCTCTAGCCTTCGTCTGAAAGTTGTGCAACACCTGTGGGTGCGACCAAATCTTCTGTAATATATGGAAGTCCTTCAATATGCTCTGTTTAGTCTTGTTCCCATAGGTATGCAAGTAGTGCTTGTACAAGTCCCACTGGCATGGCGTTAGTGTTATAAAGAGTGTATACTCGTGCTTCTTAGGCAAGTACGGGTAGAGTACTGAAGCTTCCTGTCTTTGAAGGCAGCCTTCTAATACTTTGTGCAGGATGTGTGTACGAGCCTTCATTAGTTTTATGTCTTCTTCTAGTGAGTCGCGGTGCTGACCGTTCATTATTGGATTTTCGAACCTACACAAAGGAATATAAAGGTTAGTTTGTAATGAAAAATATTTTTTAATTTATGCCTTGGAAGTTCTTGCAGACAGGTCAGGTCAAGCTTTGGTTTCCTATTAAAGCGGTTCCGTCATATTATAACGGCCCTCATGAAAATCTGTTATTTACACCAGTATTTGTCATTTAGTCAAACATATTATTAAATAGCGTTTTCATGAAAATCAAGTCAAGTCACTGCGTCATTGTGTGTCAGGGGTGTAAACACGAAACAGGGGGTCTACTCCCTAAGCACGAAGTCCGTCGTTTCGGCCTTCGTTTCGGGCGTTTCCTACTCCCTATGCCCTTCGGACGGATGATTCGTTCGGGGCCCGAGCGAAGAATGAATGACAACGCGATTTGACAGCTGTGCCTACTCCCGATGTGTTTTTGCCCGTCCGAACATTTAAACTTGACACTGGTTTTGACGGATATTTATGTCAGTTGATACGACATCAAAATAGTTCTCGTGCTGTCGACGAAAGTTACCAATTTAAAAGAATTCAAACTAAGTATGGCTGTTTTTTTTAAATATTAAAGAAGCTTTACAGGAATTTGAGCGTGCCTAAACCCGTACCGAATCAGCGTGCGCGATAACGATTAGATTTTCTAATTAAATCTGACTATTTTTAATCGCGACTCAAAAGGTGTGGAATAAAATTAGTTGGCAAACCAACAAAAACAGTACTGTATCTTTTTCTTTTCTTTTGCTTATATCTCGAAAACGGTGTGTCCTATCGTAAAAATAATGAAAATTTCGACCCCCTTTATAAAACACATAAACCCCCAAAACTCAACACGTAGGTAATAATTTTTCATATTTTCCATACAAAAAGAGAAAAATTCCATATAAAAATAAAATATCTTCTAAAAACAAAATAAAATATTTTCCACGTGGTGTCGCGATTGTCAAATTCGATTTAGTTGTGTCAAAATTATTTTTAAATGTAGAGGTTTTTTTTTTTCTGGATGACTGTCGCCACCTAACTAAAGAAGAAGAACTGAAGAAGAAATGTGGTGTTTATACAAAGAAATACTGTAATAATATCGTTTTGACATTGAGTATCACTTTGAGCGCGTTCACGAGCGTTTCGAATTGTTGACAGCTCTTAGCTGTGTAGCGATCCTTAACATTTATCTTACACTAAACAATTATCTCTATACACATACATAAACACAATATACATTATACACTTATATCTACAGAACATTTAAACACTTTAATATTGTTTATATTAATTCACTGTCGTACACAACAATACCATACAGGTACATAACAGTGGAAGCGCGCTCGACTACGTCACGCGGTGACGTAGTCGATGCGCATGAGTGGGGCCGCGCTACGCAGCGCGCGTTCGTTCACCTTGGCTGACCTCCAGTCCGATCTCGCTATCGCGACGCGAAGCCCACGCAACTCTGAATAGTCCCGGTCGTATTGTTTACCACAATAACCCCTCGGGATTGTCTTAGTGTCTCTGTAGATCAAGTGTACGAACTGTAAAAACTGTTAACGATATTATAGACTTTCTATGTCTTTCTATTTTATATCTTTCTATAACAAACTATGTGCCTTTCTTCTGTGAACGTTTCTGTGATTTGTGTTTGTGCAATATAACCGTGACTAGAAAACAATTACTTTTATTTACCCTCGCTCACCACACAAGCACAATAATTAGTGTACATCCAATAACACTAAAGCTGTCATAATCGTAATAACTAAATCGGAACGCATGTGAGACGATGAGACAAACTAAATTCGGAAAGCGGCCTTTGACATTTCATTATAAAATTTCCTTCAAAAAATTAAACAGGCAAAGGTATAACAGGATGATGCCAGTTTCCAGACAAAAATGGCAAAAATAATTCAATTCTATATTTATAGACATAATAAAAGATATATTTTTTAAATGTGGTCATTTTCTAACGACAAAAGTATTATTTTTTGTTTAATAAGCTAGAAAACTACAAAATAAGTAAACCGGTAATCGACCGGTAAAATAGTGCAACTGTATCGCCATGCGTCGTTCGTTCACGAATATTGTCTATGATGCCGTTTGAAACTGATGAGTCCGAAATCGTTAGGGAGTAGGGTTCACACCGTCGTATCGGGCTACTGTCGGACGGGCCGACGGACGGACGGTCGGAGTTAGGGAGTAGACCCCCAGAAACGCGACTATCTTTTTACGCCGTAGGGCGAATCTGACGATTTAAATCTTTGTCGCTGTCATCATTTTCATGACAGACGTCACTGTGGCCGTCATGTGCGGTCACCGCTCTTCTAGGAAACCGTAGCTTAAGACTTTAGACGCATCAAATATTTATGATAAAATCATAAAACATACCGAATTAGCTAGAATAATCAACAAAGTAAGAGGTAATAAGAAATCATCGAGACAATTTCACAGAAGCGGAACAGTATAGTTTGAAAAATTAAATACACACACCCCGATCTTTATGGCGGCTCGGAACATGAGGAGAGTTGCTGCGCAGTAATAAAATTACCTGTCAGCGGTGTGAGGGGTGAGGTACTGCGCAGCGAGTAGCGCCCTTCAGAGCCACCATAAAGTTTGAAGCGGGCTGTACTACACGATCAAATTCATATCTTCCAACTTACCGATTAGAATACTCCGAATAAGTTCCCAGCAAATTAGGCTTCACAAAGTTCACCATACAATAATACTCTCTTAAATTATTTTGCATCGGCGTCCCCGTAAGTATAATCCTTCTTTTCGTGACCACCCTGCTCATTGCTACCGCGAGAACAGAACAATCGTTCTTTAGTAAATGTCCTTCGTCACAGACTATTATGTCTGGGCCGGGATCGAGTAGAGCTGTACGTATTTTGTTGACGATTGTAGGTCGTACGTCGTCGAGCAACGGGTCGAGAGTCGAGAGACTTCGGAAGAGTTCGTATCCTATGATGAATATACCGCCTCCGTTGTACCAGTCTTCTAGTTGGTAGGCGCGTTCGTATGTTTTCTTCAGTTTTGATAGTTCGAATACCTGTGGGCACGAAAGTGTTATGTGTATAAGACTTTTTTGTATTCGTGACTATTATCTATTTTGTTTTTTGATTCATTCGAATTATTGATAAACTAGTGTTTTTTAGGCTTCCGTACCCAAAGGGTAAAAACGGGACCCTATTACTAAGACTCCACTGTCCGTCTGTCTGTCTGTCACCAGGCTGTATCTCATGAACCGTGATAGCTAGACAGTTGACATTTTCACAGAATGTATACTTCTGTTGCCGCTATAACAACAAATACTATAGTAAAACAGAATAAAATAAATATTTAAGGGGGGCTCCCATACAATAAACGTGATTTGTTTGCCGTTATTTTATATGTAGTGTTAAATATTGTATGGTGGTACGGAACTGTTCGTGTTCGAGTCCAACTCGCACTTGGCCGGTTTTATTCCTTTGAATTTAAATTGATTGTTCCTACATGCCCATCCCCACTCCATACCCACAAAAGTGTCCGTTCTTTTTAAAAGAAGCATTCTTACATAGTATTTTTATCTCACGACGCGATGCGCGCTGACTTGTGGTTACCAAGTGTCTAAACACGCTGTGTGTGCGTGTGTTTGTGTTATTTGCTGACGCTACTCGTCTTCACGCACACATAATCACAGCGTGTTTGTACACTTAGTTACAGGAAACAAAAAAAGTATGAAATGCAGCACAACAAACAAAAGCTGCCGAGCTATATTTGTAGGAGGTCCGCGTCCGTAGACAACGGATGGTCTTTAAGGGGCCGCCTCCACGACCGAGAGAATCGCGGCGATATTTTCGTCGTGTCACGTATTTCGATACCCTCTCTTATACCGTGTCTCCACACGGCGATCTCTCGCTCGTAGAGGCGGCCCCTAAGGCTCGATTCCTATAAACAACAACGAATCGTTTTGCTCACCAATGGCAGCACTTCTTATTGCGAAACTTGACATACAAATAGATTCGTAAGCTAACTTTATGTGGTCTTTGATAGCCATTTCCTTATGACAGGGTCTACTATGCAAAGCTATGTTCTTTGCTTCATTATTGATAAAAAAAAGAGTCTTAATTTATACCAACAACGGTCCGTAAGTTATAGGAATCGGCCATAAATAACCTAGTTTACCTGCAAGGCTAAGGATTTTCAAGTAACATACCTGAAAAACCTTCAGGCACATGTACCTGTTGTGGCAGGTTAAAACCTTATAGGCTAAGTTTTTTTTTTACGATATATAAATATTATACCTGTAATTTCCTCTTTATTTTACGTTGCTTGAAAGAGAAATGAAACAAGTTGGTCACATGGTACGGAAAACAATATTTAAAAATATATTATATTATAGACTACGACTCAACTTCAGGGCGGCTCTGAACTTTGCGCACTTTTTATTTAAGGCGCTACCTCGAAAATCTAAAAACCTAAGCGAGCGAAAGTGATGCAATTACTTTTGAAACGCAAAAGAAGAGTGATAGCTATGATGTGCGTGCGCTCGGAATAAAATGACGCATGTGGCGAAACGAATTTACTCATTTTTTAACGACATAAATGAATTTAATTTAAAACTACTTCGAGTAAACTTTGATATGATAGTTCTCTATGTTTTAAAGTAAATTTCATTGAATAACTCTTAAGCGTTACGCCGTGATGTCGAAAAAAGTTAAAAAATAGATCAATTTTTTTGTATTGAGAAAACTTCATTGAATCATATACTCCTTTTACATGATACTAGACCAAAGAGTCAAAACACATATACCAAAATGTTAAATCCCTATTCCACATACTTAACAAGTTACACGAAATAGAAAAACCAATTTTTTTTCAACATATCACCTTGAACTCACTCAGCACTATACAAGTTCGCAGCCAACTGTCTCGCACAGATTAAACCTAATTATTTTAAAATTGAAATACATATATTATGTTTACAGGCTGGCAGGAATATAGACGCCTAACCTGTTACCATGGATTAATACATAATTCTGAACACCTACGTTGAAATTATTCGTCGGTAATAAAAAAATTGCTGTTCAATACATGTTTACCTTTTCTATGTATTGCAGTTTTCTATGCAACGACAGATTTTTTTGTTAAACAATGAAAAATCTCTATGCTAGGGTATTTAGAATCATGTGCTCGGATGCTTATACAACTATGCTCTATTTCTTACCTTGATCTGATTCGTTACAGGTCCGATCCATTGGTGTATCTCGTCGACCCAGTTGAGTACGGTCGACAGAGGGCAGCACACGAGAACGCGTTGCATTTTCACGCCAGGGTGAGTCAATACCTGGGAACAAACGTGGTAAGCCGTTAAAACACATGGAACGACGTGCTTCACTATCATACATATACCTATGTCGAGCAGCGGTCCTCGTTTCTCTCCTAAGTTGTCTCTAACTTGCGCAATAACAGCAGCACCGCCATCTTTTTAAAGGATCGTCTTTTTTAAATCAAGACTATATCACGCTATGTTTGCTACCCAAGGAATCGTCAGTTCCAACAGCTATCAGACACCTTCCTATAGTATCCTATAGATCAAGGAGACAATTACGTACCGTGTGTAACAGAGCCAGCACTTGCAGTGTCTTGCCAAGTCCCATGCAGTGAGCGAGGATGCAGCCTCCACCCGGTTTTCCTGCCTCTAACTCCGCCAGGCTCTCGAAGCATGCGTCCCACATAAACTTCACGCCTTCGTACTGTAGAAAATACAATTTCATGATTACCAGATACAGCTACGCCCACAAATACACCTACTGTTCATTCATCTTTGCTCACAAAAATACTTATAGTAACATACTAAATAATCAGTAACATACAACTTCAATTTTTAAATGTCAAATCCCGTGCAGAAGATATATTTTGATAGCCAACGCGGCTACAAGTGACGCAGATTCTCAAAACAATATTGCAGTTAACAACTCAATTGCCGAATACAGTAAATATGAGAATTTACCTACAATAAGGTCCGATTTTTTAATAACGTTTACCCCAAGAATACAAGAACCTGTGCGGTCAGGAACGAAGGTCCTTACGCGACACTTGCACGCACACACACACACACAAAAAAATGTTATATAGGAGGCTAAAAGCCATACCTGATGAGCCTTCATAACTTTGGTGAAGAAGGGGTGCACGGTGACGATAGGACGGTTCTCTTCAAAGTCATACTCCAGACACACCTCGTCGTTAATGACTAGCACGTTCACGCCCTCTTCGCAGCCTAGTAGCTCCCTCTGTACGAACGAGACAGAAATGTTGGCAATGCAAAATAAACTTTGTAGAGATAAGGTATATTTTGTATTGGTCAAATAAAGCTCCCTCTGTAACATTGAGACACAATTTGATGATAATGCAAACTAAACTTTGCGCTAGTAGAGACAAGGTATGGTTTGTATTGGTAAAAGGTGGGGTAGGTATACAATACAAGCGATTCTTCAAGGAGTAGTAAATAATAATTTTTAAGATACAGTTAAATAAAGATAAGTCGATTCTGTTAGAATCTCACCGTGAGAAGTTACGTGAAGTGAGCTGTCATTCCATCTGATGCTATAGAGATTTATACTAATGATAGCTCACTTTAAGCTCACTTCACCTGAGTTATCACGGTGAGATTTTTACAGAATAGCACTACTGGTCAGTAATCTTGGATTTTCAAGCTTACCAATTTGGCTTGCTTAGCATTCAGTCTTCTCTTTCTTTCGAATTCTTCCATATTTGCCACTACAGTACTGCGCGCCAGAGATTTCTTGTCTATAACCTATGAAACAATATTTGTTAATATTTAACTTAAATACAGGGTCAAATTAAATTATCTGGGGAAACTTCACAAACGTGACGGGTATTGATATCTAATGACGATAAAAGTAGAAGTATATATAAATAAATAAATAATAAAACAAAAATCTAAACTCATTTCAAGTACAAACAGCTGATTTAGAGGATCAACGCGCGTGTTGATTACTTCAAAATTATGAGTTCAGAAAATGTTTTTTGTATTGTTTTGTAGTCACTGGATACGGATTCCAATCACGTCTGTGAAATTTCACCAACTAATTTAATCTGACTATATGTCAACACACATCACATCAGCGCCCCCGTGCGAAGCAGGGTCGTGTCGCTAGTTTTCTAGACAATAAATTGATAAGCTGATTTACCTTCCTAATATTACGTCGTCCTCTAAACAAGCTAGCTTGAGATCTTTTGGACATATACGCGTCTGGCGATTCTCCGAACAGCTCTCGTGATAATATTCTGAAAAATATACACATTTTATAACTTTCTTCAAACTTATTTTTACCACTTATCCATCGATTTTGTCCTCGACATGGCGATGATGTTTTTCATTGTAGCTCAGTACAAACCAAATAGGATCGCAGAACAGAGAATATTTTCATGATATTTAATAATAAACATTATTATGCCGTGTCCAGAGAGCAAACAAGAGCGCGCGAACGCTCTTGAAGAGTGTTTAATTCCCTTGATAAGATGGGTGTTTTTAGTCTGAAGCATTTGCTTCCAAAGCGATCTGTGGCACGGGTATTTGAGTAAATTTTGAATACATATTTTGACCTTTACCACACAAATGAGTGTTCAAATCTTCTAAGCTACGTCTAGCCGTCTGGCGCTGGTTTACATAGAGTATAGTTATTGAAAAAGTTCTTACCGTTATAAAAATAATGTATAGTTATTTAGTTTTTCATACCAGAGTTGTTTCTGCCTCTCCAAAAATTTCTTGCCGGAGCGGCGCGTGTGATTGCTGCGCGATCGTATGTGTTAGTCGGGGCAGCCGCCACGCCTCTCAATAAACTAGCTCTCAGCTTGTTTTTGTACATAGAATATAGTTTATGTTCATACCCGAGTTGCTTCTGCCTCTCCAGGAACTTCTTGCCGGAGCGACGCGTGCGACTGCTGCGCGGTCGTATGTGTGAGTCGGGGAAGCCGCCGCGCCTCTCTATGAACTCGCTCACAAGCTTGGCGCGCTTGGCGTCGTCCAAACTGCGTAAATTCAAATAACAATATTCTGTAGTTATTTTTTAAAAAAATACGTGATATTTTTTATCATCTAACAGTTTTTAAAGCTTGTGTAAGACGAGCTCAAGTTACAGCCGCAGCGGGCTGCAAAAAAAAACCCGGTGCGGTCCTTCTGAAGTTTGCGATTGTTCATACAAAATGTACGAAAATTATTTTATGAAAGGATATTTTCAATACGACACGGTCCGCCCAATTGCGCGTCGGCCTTAAATCTAGAAATGTTATTGAGATTAGAAAAGGATAGATACAGGGTATGTTGTTCATTACAGAGATGAAGAACTCTAATCCACAATCCCTCTAAGGTGCTACATCGAAAACCTACTAAGCGAGCGAACGTGATGCAATTACTTTTGAAACGCAAAAGAAGAGAGATGGCTATAATGTGCGTACGTTCTGAATAAAACTACGTATGTGCCAAAACGAAGTTACTCCATTTTTAACAAAATAAATGAATTAAATTTAAAACTATTACTTTGAGTAAACTTTGATATGATAATTCTCTATGTTTTAGAGCAAATTCCATTGAATAACTCTTAAGCGTTGCGCCGTGATGAAGAAAAAAGTAAAAAAATAGAAATAACTTTGCAATTTTTTTGTATCGAGAAAAATTTATTGAATCGTATATTCATTTTACAAGATACTGTAGACCAAAGAGTCAAAACACATATACCAAAATTTTAAATCCCTATTCCACTATACTTAACAAGTTACACAAAATAGAAAAACCACTTTTTATATTCAACATATCCCCTTAAATTACAGTATAGAAAACTCACAACCTCTTCAGTACAGAATTTACAACACCTTACTGAGGAACTATACTCAGACTTTTAATTAGCTGCAGTAAAATGACACGTCATAATAACTCATTTCGGACTGCGTTTAGAGATATGCATGTCAAATAAGTTTCATTTGTTACACTATTCTGTACTAGAAAAACAAGATTTGGTTGATGACCGCGAAGAAACAAAAAGACGCCAATTTCAGTTACTTAAGTAACACTTAAGCTGTAATTTTACTGCAGCTAATTAAAAGTCAAACTAAAACTTTTTTGCATAGTTCCTTTACACTACCGCCTTTAGACGTCAGATCCAATAAACTCATTTTACACTACATCTTCAAACTCGGTTTTGAGGGTAAATAGTTTCTTTGGGTTCTCTGTTTGGTACGTGTTAACGTTTAACCACCAAACCGATTTAGCTGTCTTTGACAAAATGGTAGAATTAATATCCAGGATAAATGAAAAACAAAGGACATAGTATTAACACAGAAACGTTTATTATTTATTTCTTTAATCATTATAGACTAACATCAAAACACCTTATCACTTATTATTATTAATTCCCAATCAACTTATTATTTATTACTTAATCCTTATTATAATTGGACTTAAATCTAATCACCTAATTCTACTGTGAGATAGATAGATACATTTCAATTTTATAAACGAACAATATAAGAAAATTTGGTTGACAATACCTGGTTTGGTCCTTCTTGCCCATTCTTTTGAGAAGCTTCTCCTTGGTGCTCACCCACTGCTTCTCTTCTTCAGAAGAAGAATCTTCTTCATTCTTCGTTTGGCTGGTAGAGGGCTGGTTCTTCGTTACGCTTTTCTGAAACATAAAAATAATTAGCTGCTATTCAACTTTGTTTGGGCCCTAACTCCGATAAGGAAAAAAACGAGATCATAAATGAAGTTGTTCGGATAAAAGCTTGACCCGTTCGAAATAATTAAGACGTATAAAAAAGATCTAGTGCTGTATTATTACAGTTTAATGCTATCATGATTCCAGTATACAGTATAAGAGAGAAACGGTGCTATACATGACCGATAGCAACATCCTTTTTTCGCACTAGAATCATGATGGCATTAATACTTCAGGCTCCAGGAATTAGTAATATCAAGATACTAATTTTTAAAATAAAACATTAAAATCGGCCAAGTGCGAGTTGGACTCGCACACGAAGGGTTCTGTACTACCATACAATGTTTAACACTACATATAAAATAACGGCAAAAAAATCACGTTTGTTGTATGGGAGCCGCTCTTAAATATTTATTTTATTCAGTTTTTAGTATTTGTTGTTATAGCGGCAACAGAAATACACATTCTGTGAAAATTTCAACTGTCTAGCTATCACGGTTCGTGAGATACAGCCTGGTGACAGACGGACGGACAGTGGAGTCTTAGTAATAGGGTCCCGTTTTTACCCTTTGGGCACGGAACCCTAAAAAGCAAGAAGATCAAGAAATACATATGAAGAGGTTTATATAAATGTCAAAAGAATTTAAAAAAATAACTGATAGAAACTGAATGTCTATGTATACCTGCAAAGTAACCGCAGTGCTAATGTATTTTGAATGCTAGTGTGAAACACCAAATGAACAAACTCAAAGTCATTTATTTCAATTAAACCAGTTACAGGCACTTTTGAATTGACAAGGGGTCAGTCAGTCTCAAATATCAAGCTAGTTGCCTATTCCAAAACGTAGTTTCGTATGGAGAAGAACGGGCAAGAAATTCTAACTCGCAAACATAATAGTGTATTACCTGTTTATTCCTTGTAACAGGTCCCTTAGATGGCGTGTTCTGAACATCGTCAGTTACCACAACGGGTGCATGCAACAAGTTCAGTTCTTTGTTCATCATCTTGTCAGCTGTCAGCATTAGGTCTGTGCCACCATCTGCCTCAACTTCTACTTTCTTCTTAGACTTACTACTAAGTTTGGTCTTTTCAGTACCATCTGAAGAGTCTTTTTCCAACTTGACGCCGGAATCAGAATCACTTTCGTTGTCGTTCATTAGGAGGTTCTTTGCTAACGTGTTTTCGGTGTGCTTTAGAGGCTGTGGATGTAAGGTAATCTTTTGTTATTTATTTTGGCAGATAATCTATTTTTTCTTCTAATAATAATAACCCCCCCCCCCCTAATAATAATAGCCTTGGATGAAATCTATATAGTTCGATAGTTGACATCAATACAAACAAAAACATATTTATATGACCCAAACCCCGTAAAATGTCACATTTCAGAGATATTAACATTGATTATTGAATGTTGATCACACGACATCCGTATTTTTGAATTTGCTTACATGTTGATGCATAGAAGTTTGAAATATTGTTTACTATTTGCAGTGATGTCAGCTATCGATTTATATAGGTTTCAAGCGTGGCCGCCATTTTGAACCTGAGCTTTATTATCTTCTTATAAATTAAAATGAATCGCTAAATGTGTTGCTAAGCGCAAATCTCGAGAACGGCTGGACCGATTTCCCTCTTTTATAATATTCCTTGAAGTACGAGGATGGTTCTTACAAGAGAGAAAAAAATAATTGTTCGGAAAAAAAATTGCACCCGTGCGAAGCTGGGGCGGGCCGCTAGTTAGTAATAAATACAGCATTTTGTCCAGTTATGCGAACATAAATGTACCTATAAAGCGGCTGGTTTTATTTTCTCGATTTCAGTGTTGGTCTCTTAGTAAAAGTTGTTCATTTTCATGAGTACTACACTCCCTTAAAGTCTGTCCCTCGTTTAACCTGACATACTGTATATGTATAGATACTTACAACAGGCGGAGCTACTTCATCATCAACATTGGCTCCTTCATCGTCCGAAGGCTCCAGCTCATCGTAATGGTCAGAATGAGTGGGACTTTCAGCCTGACTGCCGGCTTCAGACGTGCGGTCACCCTTTGCGTCCCGCTTAGACTTTAATTTACTTTTACTCAAGTTCAACTGAGCTGTTCTATTCAAGGAGTTTAGGTTTGTCAACCTGAAAGTAGTACAAACATTAATATTATAAGCAAAAATAACTATAAAATTAAATAATTGATGCATATTTAACTTACTAGTAAATATTTTTCTTTAAATGCATCAGGAAACTGAGTATTAAAAAGACATAAGAAATGGTTACTTTACCTGTCAATCTCTTGGTCATCAACATTTTTGCTTGTAATGCCTTGATACTCAAAATATGTCTGGACAAAAGATTCAGGCAGTTTCTCCAAAACTACACAAGAACTTTGGTATAGCTTTCCATCGGCTTTATCAACTGGATAGCAGTGCCAACCATGGCGGTCTACAAATGAAGGAGTTTCTTCTAAAACCTTTTCTTTTAAAATTTCTTCTTTCATTACAGATATTCCTTTCTTGAAAGTTTCTTCCTTCTTTGCTATTTCTTCTTTTTTTGATATTTCTTCCTTCTTTGATAATTCTTCTTTCTTTGATATTTCCTCTTTCTTTGATTTTTCTTTGTTCTTTAATATTTCTACCTTCTTTGATATTTCTTCTTTCTTTGATATTTCTTCTTTCTTTGATATTTCTTCTTTCTTTGATATTTCTTCTTTCTTTGATATTTCTTCTTTCTTTGATATTTCTTCTTTCTTTGATATTTCTTCTTTCTTTGATATTTCTTCTTTCTTAGATATTTCAACTTTTCCTTTGCTTCTTCTGGTAGATATTTTAGAGCCTACTGGTTCATCAAAAATAGGCATTGTGGGTTCACACTCCAATAATTCTACAGGTTCATTAGAAATTAATGGTTCTTCACGAGTTTCTTTTACTTCAGCAACCTTATTATTTATTGTGACACTCTTATCTTCTTTGTCTGGTATAATTTTGTCATACACATATTGCATGTATTTCTGATAGTTAGATATCTCGTTTTGATCAATAGCTGTAAAGCCAGTAAAATCGTTCACAACATCATCAATTTGATCAGTAGAATCAACATTGTTACATTGTATCTCACTTTTTTTGGATTTACTGGCCTGCACCTGTGTTGACTTTTCTTGTTCTTTCCTGCGTCTTAGGCGTAACGGTAAATTTTCAGATTCAGAATCTGTAGAATCGTCTTTTTCCTCCTCTTGTCTGATTCTGTCTCTCATTTTTTTGGTTAAATTAGCAACTTCGTTAGTAGTGGGCTTATCTTTACTCGCCGATGTAGGTGTTTCTTTGTTTATAGTCTTTGGATCAGCTTTTTTCTGTTTACCTTTACGTTTATCAGGTTTCTTTTTCCCTGTTATCTTTTTATTTTTTGCACTATCATCATCAGAACTACTTTCCATTAACCTCCCTTTGGCAGTTTCAATAGTCAAAGGTTCGTATGTCTGTGGGACTAGGAGGCTCATGCTCATGTCATCTTCTTCGTAATCAGGTTCATGTTGTCTGCGTATCCTGTACGAACTTTGGCTGAAGATGTCATCGTTTTGTAATTCGTGCAAAATTTTGTTGGAAGCAGCAAATTTTTCGAATGCGTCGACATCGTAACTACTACTATTTTGTCTGTGGAGTTCTGGTTGTGCAGAACCCAAGACATCTATAGCTTCTGGCTTGACTTCTGGTATGATTGTCATTTCGTTAAGTCCATGAATTGGTTCAGTTTTCACATGAGCCAGCGTATCTAGATTATCAGGCAAATCATCTTCAGGTTCAAGTTTGATTTGAGTAACAACTGAGACCATTTCCCCTTCATTGACATCTGTGTTAGTGGTGTTGAAGCATGACCTAAATTCCTGCATTTGCACTTGTGATACCCAACTGGTTTCAGTTTCAGTTGGGTTTTCCTCCTCAATTTCATTACTAAAGTCTGGCTCATAATGGTCATCATTATCAAAGTCATCTAAGTACTCAGAGCTGTCTGGATTATCCGCATGTGAATGTTCTAGATTCAGGAATGCTTCCTCTGATAATGTATTTACACTATTTATTGTTAAGCCTTCAATCATAATTGCATCATTATGATCCCTTAAATTGAACTGACTAGTTTCAAGTAAGGTATCATCCATACCTCCATATATCAATTGTTTGACACACTCCAAAGAAGAGGTTTTTAATGATTTTGGTTTTAATATACCAGTGATATAACTTGACTCAATAACTTGTTTTCTTCGTAAGAATTCGACACATAAGGACATGAGTGTCTTGATTTCATTTATCTTAATCGATGGTGATGAATATTTTGAAGAACTGATGGAAATCGAATAATTCGATTCTTCTGTACTACAACTTATATCTACCACTTCTTGTTCTTCTCTGAGATCCTTTATGCCTGAGTTAGATAGTAATGGCACCATTCTTTGGTGGCTAATAACTTGTTTTCTTTGTATGAATTCAACACATAAAGACAAGAGTGACTTAATTTCATTTATCTTAATTAGTGATGATGAGTTGGATAGTAATGGCACCATTCTTTGGTGGCTAATAGCTTGTCTTCTTTGTATGAATTCAACACATAAAGACAAGAGTGACTTAATTTCATTTATCTTAATTAGTGATGATGAATGTTTTGAAGAACAGGTAGAAATCAAATAATTAGATTTTTCTGTACTACACCTTGGTTCTGCCACTTCTTGTTCTTCTCTGGGATCCTTTTTGCCTGAGCTGGATAGTAATTCCACCATACTTTGGTGGCAGAGCATTTTAAGAGGTGGTACAGTTGATACTTCCTTAGGGGTTATGTTTTTTGAGGGTGTTGGGCTCCTTTCCAAGGTTTTATCAGCTGTACTAGTCAGGACTCTCAGGCATTGTCGGAATAATGTCATTGGCTGGTCTTTCCAATCTGTAAGTTCATTTTGTATGTGTTGATGACAAACTTTTTTGACATATCTTTTATCATGTATTTGATTTTTCACAATCCGAAAACACAGTTTAAGAAGGGTCTCTGGGCATGTTAATATGGTTTTGTTAGGTATTTGCATTATAGCATGATTTGTCTCCGAGGTACTGGCATTGTTTTCTGTGCTAATTCCTCCATTGGCAGAATAATTGACATCATTATTATTATCAGATAGAACTGGCTTTACAACAAAATAGTTGCACATACATTCTTTGCTCACATTAAGCCAATCTGTGGTTATGAAAGGGGCACAAAGTGATATTGCTTTCTGATGGTAATAATTCTTAAAAAAATCACTTACCATTTTTGTTGTAATATTATTATCAGGAGGTTTTTTATTTCGGCTGTCCTGGGCTAAAAAAGACTGCGGAACCTTTTTTACCATCACTGTGTCATTAATCCATACAGTATGCCGCCCCTTAATATCAAGTTTTTTGTTGGAATCAGATGGTTTTTTTGCAATCTTAATAGAAAGCTCTTTGTTGAGAAACACCGTTTTAGGATTAAATTTTGGTTTTTCCTTAGATTTATTCACTGATGTTGTTCTAGCTGGTTCTTCTACGATTTCACAATCACTGTCACTACTTGCTTGTTTTGCTGAGGCCTCTATTTGTTTTGGTAGTTCCCTACACGCTGTTAAATTGTTAGTTTTTAGAAATTCTTCATATTGTTGAGCGAGATCCTCTTCCATCTGCATTAGATTATGTTTAGCTAGTTTGAATAATAAGAATGACTTTTTCACGCAGTAATCCATCTTCACGGTGTCGGTGACATGAGTAGTGTTTATTTTCTTTTTGATAAAATCTTCAGATTTTTGTGTCATCAATGTACCTAACTCAGAAGTTGTTTTCACAATACTATTTAGGAAATAACAAGCTTTTTCGGACTGTTCTGCTGTTAAAACAATGTTTTCCTTCATGGGAATATCATAAGGTGTAGTGGTTTGCACACCAGTGGTTGCAGTATGAATCACATTTGTTTGGCTGCACATCTCATAGGTCTTCTTTGCTCCTTGGTCTAACACAGGTATTTCAAGAGTTTTATTCTCAGTTGGTGCACTTGCTGACACTTTTATAATTTTTAAATTAGTACCTTGAATCTTTTTAGCAAGGAAGTTTTCAAACTCGTTGCTACAACCCCAGACTTTTGAATGTTTTGGTTTGTCTTCATCAGTTGGTTTTACTAGTGCAGTAGGTTGTAAACATACTTCTACATCATCACTTTCCACATCATGAATTGACTGATCCAATTTTCCTTTTTTCTGTGGAGATTGATTGTCTGATTTCTTACGTAAATTTTTCTTCTTTGGATGTGTTTCATTAATCAGATCAATTTCACTGTCTGTAGAATCTATATCTTTATTTCCTCTTCTGCCAGGTACATATTCATCATCCGAGTAATATCTTTTACCCTTCCTTGGTTCATCATCATCAGATAATTCAACATTAGCAAAGGGATCCTCATCAGACTCTTCTTCATAATGTAATTTTGCAACTTTTCTACGAATAGGTCTCTTAGATGTGTCTTCAACAAGTAATGCATTATTAGCATCTGCATCATTTCCGGTGTCTTCCTTCTCTATAACACTGTCAACATTGTATTCAAAGTCTGACATAACTGGCATTTTAATATTGCGTTTTGTTGGAGTTTTAATAACATCACTGCTGGTGTCAACAGCATCAACATCAACATCTTTGTCACTAGTAGTTGATTCTACAGTTGTGTTATTATTTTCAGTATTTGCCAAGTCATTGTTACTTTCTTTTAATTGACTCAGGGTCAAATTTTCATTATCATCAGAATCTACATGGGAGCTTTCTAAATTAGTTTCATTTTTAGATTCTGAACTCGCTACCAAAGATTTCGTTTTTTCAATAGTTTCCATTTGATCTCTCTCAGCAATGTCTGCAATTACTTTTTTAGGCTTTCGACCTCTCCTTTTTTTATGCAAGTTTCTTTTTTTACTTGGTGGGGGATACAAAACAGTAAATTCAGATCTGCTATTACTTAAGTTTTGGTCCTTGTCATTTTCTGTTAAATTATTTTCATCAGCAGATCTTGATGTTTCAGGATGCTGTTTCAATTTACTTAAAGTAATGTCATCAAGCCCATCATTATCTGAGTCACTAAATATTTTCTTATCCAAGTCTCTATTTTCTATTTTAGATATATCTAAATCTAACAACTCCTTGCTCCTTTCATGTGTGTCTGTTAATTGTGTCCCATTTAAATCTTCTATACTTATGAGGTCATTTGATAGGAATTCTGTATTATTTTCCATTTCATTCGGAAGATTAACAGATTGCATTTTTCTTGGTCTTCCTCTCTTGCGGGGAACAGGCACATCATCAATTCTGTTGCTGTCAGAACCACTAATCTCGCTTGAGAAGTCTTTGTTAGAATTATTTTGGTCATTGTAAATTGATTTTCGTGGCCGCCCACGCTTTCGCTTAACATTGGCTACTACATCAGAAGTTTCCGGATCTGAACTAAGTCGAGAGCTTGAGATATTCAAACTATCCTGATTAATCCCTGGTGGGATAACAGGTTCTGGAGGAACAGGTTTAGGCTTAGGTTTTCTACCACTTTTACGAGGTACAGTGCTACTTATAACCGAGGGTTCTTGTTCAGAGTTTACCTGAATGTCATTGCTTTGTTTTGCACCGAGGATCGTCATGTTGCTAGAGACTGTTTTGGTGTCATTTTTAATCACATGTTTCTTTTTTCTGCCTCTTCTGGTAGCATTCTGTGGTACATAGTCGTGGTCTATTTCGTTTAAATCGCCGTCGTCTAAATTTGCAGTTGTTTCTAAGTAAGAATTATTTTCGAAGGTTTCTTGCTCCATCTCGGACACCATCTCTTCCGTGTTGTCATTGACTGTGCTGTTTACTTCGTTCTCGGTAGTTATAACTACCTCATTAGCATAACTGAGATGACTTAACTCGCCGGGATCCGGTTCCTTGGGCTTTGCTGATACTATGGCAGGCAGAGTGATGTATTCCTCTTCCTGATACATTGAAACTGCTTGGAACTGATCAAATGCATCCTCAGTTAGACAGAGGTTGGTCGCCTGTGAATCCATATTCTCAGACATGTTGTTGGAATATGGTAGCTTCAACCACTTTAACAGTTACATATTATTTATTTACACGGCAAATGAAGAATTATCGCGTTAAAATCACAATTATTTTCATAATATTCAAGAAAAAGAAGATTTTTTATTGTTAGCATCGGATTGCTAAAAACCCAGTGTTGCCAAACTAAATAAATATAAAGTATAAACTTTAATTTTCTTTTTTTAACCGACGAAAAGACGGAGCAGGTTCTCAAATCGACGACGTCATCGACGTGTATTATATTTTTTTTTAAGTATAGTACACACGGCTACACATCAAGCTATACATTTCCAGTTTTAATTGACCTCGCATTGTATGGGTTTTTCGTACAATCAGAAGTCAGCTTATACTGGTTATGTATAGCTTGATGTGTAGCCGTGTGTACATGCCTTACAATCTTACTCGTAGAAACCCTGCAACTGCATTGTGATAACCCAACTTATTACAAATGACATGTACAAAAGATATATTTCCAGCTGGTTATTAGCTTTACAATTTCGTAGTATAATAATCTGTCAGTTTAGTATTGTACAATCAGAGGCGCTAGTGTGGCGTATAATATAGGAAAATAAAAAATATTCAAAATATAATACTACACTAAGGTTTACAATGTTCTCCCTAAATAAATGGTATAATATTAGTAGTACTGTTAAGAATGTGTTGCCATAATTAATTCATTATTTGCTACATAGAAGTTTGATTAGTTCTATTATTGGAGATAAGCAAAGAGTGTTTATTGTAAATATAAGGTTCGTTAGAATAAATTAAATATAAACATACGTGTCCATGATGTTAAGTCATTTTTGCTGAAAAATTTTTTGAAATAAAAAGATCTTACATACTTTGGTAAGAATTTAGAGATATTTAAATATATGCCCTGGCAGCACTGGCAAGTAATAAACAAAAATGGCTGTTGTTGTTTTGATGTCGTTCTGCTGTGAATGCTGTGATCGTTCGTTGTCTGCTGTGATCGTTCGTTGTACCTATATCCCCCTTACTAATAAACATTGTGTATCGTCTGTATAGTTACACAACGCTTTGTCTTCTGTCGAAAATCAAATTACTGACGACTGAAAGAGAGAAATCGGTGTGTAACTATTCGTCTGATATAATACGTTTATTAGTAAGGGGGTGTGTAATTTAAATAATATCTAAATATGTTGTAGTAAACAGATTTTGAATACTTATATCAGTATAATTTTACTATCTCTGTTATAGAAAACAGTTGGACCATGAATGGATCTAGGTCGCGCGATTATAATACTGACACGGATGTAGTTTAGTATTTTAATCGCAGAGGGCGCTCTTTTAATGTTATCGTTCAAATCGCGCAAGATGGCTCTCTATTTCCGTATATACAAAGTACTCTTTGGTATAGTATGACCACCACTGACCTCTAGACCACGCATAACTTTTTACATCGTAGTTCGATTTTGATAATTCTTTTTATATTGGATAGGGTATATAGGTTTTATATCTCGAAGTTGGTACCACATAAAGGAAAAAATTCGTACCCTAAGGGTGGGAAAATAGGGGTGATTTATTGTTCACTCACAGATTTTAATGCTGAGTTGTGTATTACAATTAAATAATAAAAAAGTCAAAATGAATCAGCTAATTAGTAAATTATAGCCACAAAAAATGATAAAATAAAAACTTTATAACAAAAAAATTAAACGCCGAAAAAACTAATATACCTAGACCTTTATATTTAACCTTAATGGCTAAGTTCTTAAACTGATGTAAGTATACCTAAGGAATTTTGAGTCGGCGCCAAACAATCAATGAACAAAGATGACTAAATTAGCTTAAAAAAGAAAAAAAAACTTTTTAACAAAACAACAAAAGACTTCCAAAAAAAACACTACAAAGTGAAAAATAACTTTAATTTCGGAAGTCGGTGTCGTTGGTTCCGCATTTTCTGCATGTCAAAAAACAAAAATGCGGAACGATTGGTTTGTTCATTGATTGTTTGGCGCCCACTCAAAATTACGTATACGAGGGCTGCACTAAAAGTATCGGGAATTGAATATTTCCACTGTTCTTGTCATATTAAAATCTTTTTAATCGAAAACTCCTTGGTGTTAAAAATCGAATACCATTTATTTATTTAAAAAAAGATTCTCGGTCTTGTCACAAGGTTTTGTCAGTCAAACTTGTTTAGTCGTTGACACAGAGTACCACAGCAGAGTACTTTTTAATAGAGTGACAGAGTACTTTTTGATAGAGTGAGAAAATGGAATTGACTCGAGAAAATTCAAGAGCGATGATTTATTATGACTTTTTTTTTTTTTAGGATGGGAAATCATCAAATGACCCCTCCCGCTCTGGGTGGAGCGGAAGGGAGTGTCAGAGTCTTACTGACTAAAACCCATCCGTGTTCCTTCCTTAGCCCTTTATGTTCCGGGGCAGCGGTAACCCTTTCGGACAATCCCGCCGCCCCGGCAGGCTTCGGCCCTGACGGGCCCCTCCATGTTTGCTGACATCTCTTTGAGGCGCGCGTGGAACACGTACGCGCGTCCGGCAATTTATTATGACTTTAGAAGTGGTTTAACACAAAAACAGTGTGTTGACCGGATGATTTCTGCATTTGGTGATGAAGCCCCATACAAAACCACAATTTATCGCTGGTTTGCTGAATTTCAACGTGGACGTGTCAAGCTCAGTGATGATCCCCGTCAAGGTCGTCCAAAAACTGCAGTCACCCAAGAAAACGTTGATGCTGTGCGTAAGCTGATTGAGGAAGATCGACATGTGACATACCGCGAAATTCAGGCAACTTTAGACATTGGCATGAGTCAAATACAATTAATAATCTTGCATAAACAATTAGGTGTAAAAAAGTTCGTTTTCCCGATGGATACCGCATTCGCTCTGTGTAGAGCAAAAAGGGGCTCGGGCGTTACTTGGTGCGTCAGAACTCTAGAAAGATTCCACGCAGGATCCTCAAATGCTGCAACATCGTATCAGGTGACGAATCCTGGATATACGCGTACGAACCAGTCACGAGTTTGGATGTTCGAAAATGAGGTAAAGCCAACAAAAATTGTTCGTTCACGGAGTGTTGCAAAAAAAATGGTGGCCACGTTTGTCTCCAAAATCGGCCATGTTACGGCTATTCCTCTTGAGGGACAAAGAACGGTTAATGCAGAATGGTATGCTAGCATTTGTTTGCCACAGGTCGTTTCTGAACTCCATAAAGAGAACTGCAACCGCCGCATCATCTTCCATCACGACAATGCGAGTTCTCACACCGCGCACAGAACAAAAGAGTTTTTAGAGCAAGAAAACATAGAATTATTAGACCATCCGCCGTACAGCCCCGACCTAAGCCCTAATGATTCTATACTTTCCCTAAAATAAAGAATAAATTGCGTGGACAGAGATTTTCATCACCTGAAGAAGCTGTGGACGCCTACAAAACCCCAACTTCCGAATGGAATGGTTGCTTCAATGATTGGTTCCATCGATGGAAAAATGTGTCAAACGCGGAGAATACTTCGAAAAGCAATAAATGCATTTTTAAATAGTAATGTTGTCACTTCCTTGATTCCCGAAATTTTCAGTGCCGCCCTCGTACTTCAGTTCAGTCCAAAGAGTATAATAATAATACGGAAAAGCGCCAGGGCAGCCCGCGAAATTATTTTTTTTTTACGTTTTTGTATTTGCTGGTCAGTATTAAGTTCTACGTTAAAATGTATTTACAGAATGATTATGTTTTTAAATTTCAGAAATCATCACAATATATAATTGAAAATATCACAATAGTTTTGAAATATATAATTCATTACCTATCTGGATAACAGAACTACCTTATACAAATAATTCTGTGTGATTTTGAAAAAATGGTTGATATCGCATAGTTTTTATTCTGTAGGAGAATTTCTGAACAAAAAATTTTGTCAGTCCTATCACTTCAGAAATGCATTGTAATAGTTTTTTAATTATTAGTTCCTATGTTAATTCAATTAACTACGTTATTAGTATAATATTACTAAATTTTGTTAAACATACCTACCTACTTCATGTATTAAATATTTGCATGCCATCATTACATGGCGGAATGTGTCTATAACTACAATTTTAAATATCATCTTTTGAAGTACTCTGTGATCTTTTGTATTTACATACCTACCACATTTTAAGCAAATAAACGATTTTGATTTTTTTGATTTTGAATGGTTGTCTACGGTTTTGAATACTTATTATTCTATATTGTATTCTATTCTATTCTATATTCCAACCTGTGGCTATAACTTACCGAACGAAAGGTCTTGCTTCAATGCATCTATGTTAATCAAAAAGTACTCTGTGGTTACGATTGTGTCATTTTGTGACAGTGGCGAATTGTGTTGACGTTTTTGGGAAGCTCAAGCTGTATTAATTTAATATTAATTATCGGAACTTCTTATTTTAAAACAGAAACTAGTGACACAATCAATTTGTCTAGTGTTTAATTATATTTCTCATAGAAGTTGCAAATGTTTTACAATCAAAATGTACTTTCCAATAGGATGGCCCAAAGTTCTGAAAAATCTTGGTGCAGATAATCAAATTATAAAACAAATCGTTTCGAATAGAGACAAGATATTGTTTGCTTCGTTGAGCGATGACTGCCTCGCAGTATGGTTTTGTAAGGTATGTTTATTTTTGTATGAACATTGAGGTCATATTGACAAACTGACAACATGTATCCCACCTCTGGTTACAGTTTGTACTGACTTACTGACTGAGATTCACAATCATATGAACTGTATATGACTATTATAACAATCTGTTGTGTAAGATTAGAAAATTAGAAATCACTGTAATGTCTATCTGGTAATCATATCTATAATAGTATCAATATTAAACTCTGCAATATTTTTTTGTACAAGTGCAGTTATCTGCTGCAACATCTTTGAATGTTTAATAAACTTGAGTTTAGGTACTTATGAATCAGTCTAATACCATAGAAACATGTTTGTGTTATAGAAGAATAAATCAACCATATTTGTCTGTGTGTGTGTTTGTTGTGTGTATATTGGTTTGCATCTATAAGTCTGACGTTACAATACAAAATATTAATGTACTAGTGTAATGTCAACATTGGATTTTATGACATTTTTGAATGAAAAGGCTCATTTAGAAGGTATTTTAATTGTACTTTAACCCTAGAGCTCATCATCGCCTGAGGGGATGATAAAAATCTGCATTCTCATACCTGATAGTTATTTTTTATAAAATATTTCCGTAAGGCTGTGTCAGAAGGTAAGATGGAAGGAAGGTGAAACATTAAAGATAATTAGATTTTCTCTGAAAACAAAAAAAAAACTGTTTTAATTTATGAAAGGTAGATGCTTGTCTGTTATTTTGTTGAAAAATTCTAAAGTTTTAAAATAAAACTTTTAATTTATTTATAAAATAGCCTGTCAGGCGATTATTAGTATCAAGCGGTGATAAAATAAGATCAGTATTCTAGGGTTAAGGGCCACTCAAGTTTTGTACCGCAAGTTGTGTACTGCTTGTGTCAATTTCAGATGCTCCTAATAATCCAAATTTCTCTGTTATAGCCAACTGTCCCCATAGTGTACCATAAGAGGAGCACAGAATCTCTCCAGAGACTCGGAGTCAATGTTGGAGTGGAATGGAAACCGGACTCTTCTATGATATGCATTTCTGTAAGTAAAGTATTGAATATATTTATTGCATTGTGTTATTATTGATTCAGATATTGTAGGAAGACCTGTTTGATATTACATACATACATAAACTCTTTTCCCATGGGGGTGAGCAGAAATTACAGAACGCCACCTGCTACCATCTTACATATTCCTTTTGTTGTTATGATGAACACTCTTTATATGGTGAACAATAAACTCTTGTCACTCACAGACAACTAAATGACTTATTAAAAATAGTTGACTAAAGCCTAGCTAAAAGTGTTTTGACTCATCTTTAGTCTCCTTTAGGCTATCTTACAGTTGCTATCAACTACAACATTACCTTCTCTATTCCAGACATCAGAAGGCCATCTTATACTGTATAACGTAGAAGCGCACAGTGAACAGACAGCGTACCAACAATATGATCCCCCCACCGCTAGCCTGCGACGAGACTCTGCTGAACTATTTGTGAAAGAAGTCATACCATCACTGAAAATCACTCTGGTAATATTTTTATTAAGTTAATTGTATACATAGTTAATTTACCTTTTTTCTGTGTATTCTATTCTATCTTCAAATTAGATAATACCTACAATAGGCCCTCATGCAGAACAGATCATTGCAAAAAAAATAATAAATAATTATGATCTATTGACATCCATACTAATAATAAAAAGAGTAGGTAGGTTTTTTTAAATATTTTTTATAAAATTTATTGAATAAGTAAGAAAATAAATAAACGAGTTTAAAAAAGGTAAAATTTGTGGGTTTGTATGTAGGGGTATCATCGGCACTAACGACCCGATTTAAAAAAAACAGTCAGTGATAAAAATTGACGCTCATGCTCTGTGTTGACGCTATTGTCAAGAGCCATGTAACATGTGTCGAAGTCGCTGGCTGAAGCTAGTATGGTGTATATTGAAACCCATCATAATGCATTGTAACTGAATTCACCTGGGACACTGGTTTGCATTTTATTTGATAGTTTAAAGAAGTTATTATCTAGTAATACAATCACTTTTATGACCAGTAATTTATTTAACTTTAGGTTGTTGCGAAATATAAAAATGGAAAATTTTGTTAAAAATTCATAACCCATGGGCATAGATAGCAGAAAGTACCCACTTTATATTTAAAATAAAGTGTGGCCTACTTATTCAACGATAAAAATACTAATTCCATTACTGTAATTATTCACGGTATATGCATAGGTACTTATTATATTTTACTAGCGCACCTGAGACTTCGCCTGAATTTCGTATTTTCCCCTTTAAACAAAATTCAACTCCTCCACCCCGTTTATAAGGTAGTTTTCGAAAATGTATTATTATTATTTATTTAGATGAGCATTTGGGTTAATTTTAAAGTTTAAAGGAAATATTATTTTCTTATAAACTATATTACATTACTTACCCCTTTACATCACAAAGGGGGTTGATTTAAAAAAAAATCTTTTAATGTGTGTTTTGGCATTAGATTATTTAAACGAATATTTGAGTTAATTAAGACACACAGTAAAGTCATCACCTTAACACTTAATTACCTCCTAGCCTCCTACATCCAAACTTACAAACTTTACCTCTTTATAATATTAGTGTAGAGATATTGTGTGCAAAACTGTCTATGAATAAAATTAGCTTGAATAGTTTATTACGAGTTTTACAAAAAGTGTGGCTTTGTAGAGCGTTGTCTCTGTCACTCACACTCATGTGACAAACTCTTCTAAAACTCTATGCCTATGTATTGTTTGGGAATAACTTTTTTTTATCAAGGGATTTGTAAATATTGTAGGATTTATTATCTGAAAGGTCAAGAAGGATTTAAGTCAGTGGTATTTTTTAATCTTCCCTTCCAGTTAAAAGAGGTGCTGGTATGGGACGGACAGATAACTCGAATGTGCTGTATATCAGGCACGGAGATCCTCGTATGCACCACCAGAGCCCACTTACTGCGGTACCGATGGGACGGTACACAGAACCGGGACTACTGTCTCGATTTAGGACGAATACCATTCTCTATTAACCAACAGGTTTCTAAAGGTAAAGAAAATGAAGCTGCTTCTAATCTAAACTAGCCATGTACAGGAAAAAGTACTTCGTTAACCCAAGTACTTTCTGTGAGATCGTCAGTAACACCAAAGCGTTTTTTGAGGAGCTGGGGTGGATCGAAGGATCTTATGTATTTCTTAATAACCAACTATACAGTTTGCACCACACATAAAAGTTATCAGTCAACAACTAATTCTAGGGCTGATTGTTCCAACGCTAGATAATTTATCCGAGGAATAATTTCGAATTTTGGCAGTCCTTCCATACAAATTCTGTCAGATGTTAATTTTATTCCACGAATAAAAAATATCTGTCTATTGAAAAATCAGCCCTAAATTAGTTAACACTAGACAAAATTAGAGAATAACATTTTAGTATTGCAAATTAAAATAATAAGTAACTAAAACCATAAACAAACTAAATATGGCGTCGAAACATTCATCCGCATCGCTGTCGACTGGTAATGTACCCAAGAGACTGGCGGCATTACCACGTTGTATGGCAATGCTTAGCCTCTGCAAAAGCCAGTCCTTGAGTCACGAGAAGTGATATGAATAAAATTAATTAATCTTTATTGATTTTCCGTATGCCAAATCCACGCTTGGATGTGGTGTTGCGGACACCAGCACATTATACTAAACACCAATCTGTCTGGGCCCCGTTTCTTAACTTGGAATCTGCATTCAAGGCTAGGTAATTATTTTGTGACAAATAACTTTGAGGAATATATACATTACTGTATGGCCTTCATTTAATATTAATACTCCGACCCGGGGGGTTTGTGCATTTGTGACCTATGTCTGCAATTTACACATGACCACATTCAATTTATGGGAATTACTTTTATATCAAAGAATCATCATCTGCTTAGCCTTTCCCCAACTATGTTGGGGTTGGCTTCCAGTCTAACCGGATGCAGCTGAGTACCAGTATTTTACATGGAGCGACTGCATATCTGACCTCCACAACCCAGTTACTGGGTTATACCCCCTTGCGGTAAGACTGGTTGTCAGACTTTCGGGCTTCTAACGGCCACGATCCACGAATGACAGCCGGGACCAACGGCTTAACGTGCTGTCCGAGGTACGGAGGGGTCTTGGTATGTAAAGATGGTCACCCATCCACGGACCAGCCGCGCGGCAAGCGTAGCTTAACCTCATCGATCGACCCGTGTGGCTGTTATTATCTAACCACAAGCCCCTCCCTAATAACTTTAAGTATTTGCCGATTTTTTCAGCTGAACCGATATTAGAAGACAATACGCACGTGAACGACATAGAATACTCCCCGCTTGTGTGCGGTTTCGGAATAACGCTCAATGACGGACGGGCGGCGTATCTAACGGCGCCCAATCTCAAGTTTGATCCCAATGTGAGTATATAAATCATTTATTTTATTCTTACTTTTTATCGGCGTTTTAATAATTATGCCGGATATTTCCGATATTACAATTTTCATACAGGATGACAGGGACATCGACGCGCAAACTGGAACCATGGATTAAGTACGTATTTAATCCTGTTCATAATTTCAACGCAGGGTGGTACCCTTGCGTTGAAATTTTACGTACGTTATTTAAAAAAAAATATGGTGTTTCGTAGAAAAGTACGATCCTTACGCCACGCGGTCAAAATGTACTAAACAGCTATTTTTTATGGTAACAGGTTGTGCGTCATAGGACATATTATTTTTACGGTTTCAATCATATATTTGTTTTGGAAATTCCCGACTTATTTCTAAGGGTGATCATGGTTAAGCCGCGGCTTGAGCTCATGAATAAGCTCTGCGTTTGAGTCCGAAACTAATCGGGTAGATATCGTTATTACTATGTTTTTTTTTCTTGAGAACAGATACTTGTTATAACGAATTCCACGCAAAAAAAAACCATGAAATCCAATATGCACGCGAAGGAAGTCGTGGGCACAGCTAGTTACGACTTACGAATAATAATAAACTACATTTTGCTGGTAGTACGAATTTGAATAATTTATAATGTTTTCATCGATTTATCAATAACACTTATATAATTCCTTTAATTACCAATTACCAACAATAAAACAATTTCTCATATAATATTTATTAAAACATATTTTAACAATCCCAGATATTATTGGACACAGATCTAATGGTAAGAAATTGTAAAGCGAGTGTTGTGATAATTGATTTTAGACCCTAAAGCACGTTATTGAGTCCCCTCAAAATTTTCAATTCGTGTGTTGTCCTTGTAGTTTTCCTTAATAGGCACATTTTAACATATTTCCTAGCCAGATCCTCTGTGTGATAGGCAGCGGCAATGGGACAACCTATGCCATTGTTTTTTCGTGCTCCATTCCTTCTTGTGCTCCTAAGAGATAAGAAATATAGTCTTCCAAAGTATAGTCCATCACTTTCTCAACTATTTATTTTCGTTAGAGGAAGTTGGTCTGCTAGGATAACTCACGTACTAAGAAAAACTTTGTAAAATATACTTTCTTATTTGTAGGCTGTTCAAGGCATTTGGGCACCCGGCATTGACGACGCGACTTGCGCAAGAGTCAACCATAAGTTTAGATTAATTGCTATTGGCAGGAAAAAGTAAGTATCACTGACAATACTTTTTTAAATTAAGTCATGTATTCAATAAAACCCCTAATAATTCCCATTTTGATTTCCTAAAAATGTTAATAGATAGGCACTCTCATAATTATGATAAATTTTCCTATTTGTGTGAGCCTCAAATAATTCCCATTTTGATTTCCTACAAATATTAATAGGCACTCTAATATGGATAAATGTACCTCTTTTTGTGTGCCCAAAATAATGTCTACTTTGGTGTCCTAAAACACTGAATAGCCAAGTAACTGCCACCAACTTGTATGTAGCGCGTACCGGCTTGTTAGTTTTTAGAGGAACAAGTAAATATTTTCCTTTTTTTAAAGACTGGGTTTAATAATCTATGGCTACTGTAATATCTGTTGGTGACGATGAATGATTTCTTTGTCAATATTTCAGTTCACAAGTGGATGTCTTCACAATAGACGAAGCTACGGGCGGCTTGGAACTGTCACATACGATGGTGCTCAGTTCCAAAGACTTCCCCGGCGATCCCGGACCTGTCAAATGTATGAGGTAAAGTGCCCTTATTATTAATTTATTCACAAGGCAACAACAGATTACAATCACAGTACATCACTAGGTGCTATTTGATAACTGCTTTCCTCGTATCAGCTCGTACTATATAAGTTGAATTGACTAGCGAAACTTCACAGACTTGACGGGAACACACAATACGAAAGTTTTTGTTTACTTTCCTTATTATTTTTCATGTGATGACTTCTTGTAAATTCAAGCATATGTAATGGTCCATTTTTTAACAATAAACTTTATTTTATTAAATGTAATGTGAATTTTCGCTAATTAATCTAATTTACTTTGTATAGAATAGCGCAATTATGGTTTAATTATTAGCCATTCAGCATGGTTCATTTTTGTATTGCCACTTGCATGTGGTTATTGACCTTCGTATTACGATTCATTTTTGCTTATATTTTCAGATGGACTGCAGACGGTCGTGCTGTGGCTGTAAGTTGGGAGAGAGGGGGCGTGTCCATATGGAGTACTTTCGGAGCTCTACTCATGTGCTCGCTAGCGTGGGACTACGGACTCAACCAGGATTTAAGCAAGTCCAACCCACTGGTTGTATCTGGCTTAGTAAGTGTTATATAGTATAATGTATTTATCTGGGCCATTGATATGATGGTGCTTATCATCTTGTATAGCTTCATGTCTTTATATCTTGCACTAGCGAGCATTCAAGATTGCTTGCTCGATGATTGCCCGTTTTAAAGCCTTATTTAAATTTGAGATATTTTAATTTGCTTATACGAAGATATTTGGTTGTGAATGATTTAGTACTCCAATCTTCACTCGAATATTCACTCAAGTGATGTTCATTTTTGTTTCATTTCAGAAATGAATGTTCATTTGCTCATAAAATTTTTCGATCAACAGTGAACTATGTCGAATGCCGAAATTCAATTTTCTTCGATCGGTTCACTAATAAATTCATTTTTCACTTTTAGTAAAGATTATTTTTTTTTTTATTCTTTTTTTTTTTGGACTTTTATACTACATGTATATGTCAGTCCGATTAATCTTATTAACTAGTTATACATCATTAGTTTTAGTAAAGATTATATTTTACAAAGTTATAAATTGTTTTATTTTAACTAGGAATGGGCGACAGAAGGATACCAGCTATGGATGGTGAAAGTAGAGGGAGATTCAAGTACTAACATTATTCAACTGGACTTTGTCAAAAGTCCACTCAGCGTCAACCCTTGCATGGTAAGTTATCTCTGAATTGAATATTGTTAATCTGTAGTGTTATTTAAATGTAGCTCAACTTTGTAGTAATTTTAAGCAGTCTTGCAATTTACCTCGTAGTACAAATAATTTTGCAAATGGTAGAAAATGCAGTCAATATTATTCAAACTAAATTAAAGCAGCTTTCAGTACAACTGTTTTCATTTCACCTCCCGTTATCCCGCATTTGCTAAAAACAAACGGTGTCATTTTGTTTGCAAAAATACTCTGTCGAAGTCGATCGGTTAAAAATGAGATCAACATAATATCCTCATTAGTAACAAGGGTGACATAACAAAAAAAATCTGCAAATTTGACAGGTGAACGAGGCAAATTTTTTCAATGTTCTACAAAAACGACATTACGCTAAAGCTTAAACATGAGGGAGCTAGAAAGAAATGACTTTATGCTTACTATACAATAATCGTCGCACTCGTAACGCTACTTTTAAATCATCATCATCATCTGCCTAGCCTTTCCCCAACTATGTTGGGGTCGGCTTCCAGTCTAACCGGATGCAGCTGAATACCAGTATTTTACATGGAGCGACTGCCTATCTGACCTCCACAACCCAGTTACTGGGTAATACGATACCCCTTGGTAAGACTGGTTGTCAGGCTTTCGGGCTTCTGACTACCCGTAACGACTGTCAAAGATCCACGAATGGCAGCCGGGACCAACGGCTTAACGTGCTTTCCGAGGCACGGAGGGGTCTCGATATGTAAAGATGGTCACCCATCCACAGACCAACCGCGGTAAGCGTAGCTTAACCTGATCGATCGACCTGTGCGGCTGTTATTATTTAGCCACGGGCCCCTCTACTTTTAAATCATCATACCCAAAAATTGCTCTTTTTGAATTAGCCTCTCGCAAATGAACGATATGTCGATCGAGAGTTCTTTTCACATCATCCAATCGATTCACGGCGATCAACGACGTTTATCGACATCAGTCCGAAGGGTTTAACAAGATAAGTAGTGGCAAACTACATAAGTGAAATCAAATCATAGATAATTACACAATATCGATCTTTTCAGAGCAACCAAAGACACCTCTACTTACAAGCGGACGACAAACTCTACATCAACCTCGAAGACAACCTAACAAAACGAACAAAGATCTCCATCATAGACACGTCTTCAGAGATCTACCAGGCAGAGAACGGGTTACAAGACCAGCCTAACATGGAATACGAGCGCAGTACTAACTATAGGGAGTTTGTTGATGATAACGAGTGCAGGAAACAGTGGATTATTTTGCCGCTACCCGCTACCTATATTGCTACAAATTGGCCGCTGAGGGTGAGTTTGTTTCTATATTAATGTAAAAGTTAGTTTACTTTCTCGTCGGTCTAGTGCTCGTAAACGCTGCTGCTGAGCATGAGCTGTTGGGTTCGATTCTCAGGTCGGGAAGTGTTATTGGGTTTTCCATTAGACCAATAAAGCAGTCAAGAGGAACCATCGCAGCCTTTTCCGCCTGATCACTTAAATTTTTTTTCGCCTAAATACTGCGGCGACGCCAAGCCACGCCCCCTTAAAGTTTTCGTCTATTAGAAAAGCGATAACGCAATTAACCTGCACTGCGTAGCTTAGTGAATTTTACGACCTATTTGACCTTGGCGCGCTTACTAGAGAGAGCTTAAATTTTTTAAGTGCAAGCGAAAATGGACTTAATGGTGGTCAGGCGGGAGTGTCCGCGATAGCACGAGGCACGTAACTATAAATAAATTAATCATCATCATCATCCTTTAAGCGAATGCCACCATAACGTCCACTGCTGGACATAGGCCTCCCCCAAGCACCGCCAAGTAAATTAATAGACGAACTTATTTCCTTTCTCAGTACAGCGCAATAGACGAAAGTGGTGTAAACGTGTGCGTTGCCGGGCGCACAGGACTAGCTCACTACAACTGTTTGTCAAGAAGATGGAAGTTGTTCGGCAATGAAGCGCAAGAGAAGGACTTTGTGGTCGCAGGTGGCATGTTGTGGTGGAGGGAGTACATCGTTATAGGTAAGGCACTAATAATCCACAATAAAGAAAATCTTTAGTACAGCCAAGAAATATGACATGTCTCACAGGACCACAATTATTCTTTAGATACCAGCCTTCACATTTTTAACTCGATTGTATGTGTATTTGGGCCTGAAATGTCATAGATTATAATTATATGACCATAGAAAAAGAAACAAAACTGGACTTTTTTAAAGCATACATACGTGCTAAATAGTGCGAGTTTGGACGCGTTCGGAGCGAGTGTTTGTTTTATACGAAGTATTATTTATTTTTCTATGTAATGACTTTTCTATTAACTTTTTACTTCTCTCATCCCCCAGGTTGCTACAGCATCTTAGACGGTCACGACGAAATCCGCTTCTATCCCCGCGAAGCGAAACTGGACAACAAATTCGCGAAAATAGTTCGCGTTCAATCGCAAGTGTTCGTACTGGACATACTGGACGATCAGCTCGTAGTATTCGGAGCTGACGCGCTCGTCACCATATACGAGCTCAACTGTGTGGATAATGGTCAGTATATTATGTATAGTGCTTATTCTTTACGTAAATGTTTAAGTCGCAAATCACAAAGGGGCGGTAACTGTCCGTTAAACGCGCACCTGCCACGCCAGCTCTCAAAAATCCGGCTGGATCTCACTTCTCTTACAGTGGCTCGAAATATTTTTGATTTTTCTAGCTGTAGCTACTAACTGGACTGAATAATCTCCTAGCCTGTATCATTTGTACAGTGTCGTGTCGAAACAAAAGACCGTTTTGTAAAATTGTCGTTCCCGTTAATCTTGCGCTGAATATGTCAAAAGCTCGATGTCAATAAATTAAGAAACCACAATCAGAAGAGTACGACTATCTGTCGTGACGACAAATAGGAAACTCTCTTTGAGTGTTCTTTTTTAGTCTGTCTTGTTGATCATGCTAAAATATATTTTTCTTTCTAGCGGGTAACATAGAGATGCGCTGCGTACAAGCAGTAGATGTATCAGCGCTATCACACCCAGCTTGTGTGGTATCAGCGTCACTGTGTCGACTACAGGACCCGCCGCAACGCCACCGCTCATCCACAGTTTTCGTGCATGTGCAACGTCAGCCGGACTCACTGGTAAGAAACGGTTGAAGAAATCCTTCATATGGGAAATCGATCTGTCTACCCGTCCTGGACAGTCCTGATCCAATTATAGGTGTAGTTAAGGATGAGTAATTTAAGTTGAATTTTTATATTATTTGTCGATATATTCGTTTTTTTTTTTTTGTGAAAATACGTAATAATTTCTGTGCCCATAGGCTTCTACTCCGTTCACCTTTTATGTCCTCTTTTTTCGTCTCGACTCTAGTCGGTTAAAAAAGTTGGCCAGTATAATAATTATTCTTTACGTGTGTATGTCATTGAACTCTACCTAAAACGCTAAACCGATTTTGATGTTTTTTTGTGTCTGTTTGCGTGGGTCCCTGGTGTCACAATTGGATCCGGTAGGTGGCGCTGCGATCAAGTTCTAGGAAAGGCAGGACAACGTCTGTCGGGTCCGCTAGTGTACTTATAATATTTTTAACACAGCGCAAAATGTGTTTTCGTTTTCTGACGATAGAAATTCTGTTGATTTTAAGAATTTGTAACTTTATGTATTTCCTATATGGGTTCATATTTCCAGGTGATCAACGCCAGCGGTAAGCTGATGATGGTGCAAAGGGAAGAGTATGATGTTGATGAAGACAATAATCCGGTGAGTTGAAATTGTATACTTTTGTATGCAATGGCGAATGTGCTATATGGGTAACTACGCTTGTCGAGTCTATATAGCCGAGCTTACTGATTTATTCCGCAAAGAAATCATGCCGATTTTTTAAATTCATAAATAATATTAAATTGTCTTCCATTTGTGTTTCACCAAGAAGGCCAATTCTCGTAAAACGTACAAAATATAGTCGCAGTCTCATCTTGGCTACAAACAAATGTCAATACACTTGTCAAAAATGTAGGGAAATTAGAGGTATTTTAGACAGATTGAGATCAGAATGTGAACTTTCTAAAAACTACGAGAATTGCCCGCTAGATCTTAGTTTATGGGACAAAAAGTGGCTGTTTTTTTTTTTAACAATCTGACGAAAATTTCTGTTACATAACGGTTAATCAGTGTGCAGAACCTAATTCTTCAAAAGAACTTTTTATAACACGTTGTCGGTACAAGTAATTAACCAATTTACGCTGTTATGTAATTTAAATGCATACATTACCAGTTAATGAGTGTGTCATTGAATGCTCGGCACGCATAACTAAATGCGCCCATTTTACGCTGCATTAACAACAAATACGCTGAACAAAAAACAAGTTCGTTCGTAAAATATTTATTTATTATTCAGGTACACTTCGTTGCTTTGGATTATACCGCTCAAACTTAACTTCTAACATGACCTATGTGTATTTTTGCATGTACAATGTCAAATGCAAGAACACACTAGCGCCGTGAGTAACTAAATAGGTTACCTATACACGGAGAAGTTAATTATAGGAGATATTTACATTTGAAAACTTAAATTAACTTAATGGTGTTTGGTTCTGATTGTGAGTGTCTTGCCATCTAGTGAGATCGGTCCGGCGGCCCAGCGGCGGACGATGTTGCCCTTTCCTCCGTAGGATGTGCCCGACAGATGCACCCACGGACCAGCCGGGGGCAGCGGGTAGAACAGGGGGAGGTCTAAAGTCGGCACAGGCGCGATGATTGGTGGCGTGTCGATGACCGGGGTTATGATTGGCTGATGATGAACTTCGGCTACGGGTGCGATTTCAGGGATTGGGGCAATTGGGATTGGGCCGTGTCCAATGGGGCCGATGGGGCCAATAGGTCCATGTCCGAAAAGGTCAAGAGGGCCAATCGGTCCAAGTCCAATAGGGCCGATGGGTCCGTGTCCAATGCCAATAGGCCCATGACCAATAGGGCCAACACGTATCGGTCCGAAGTGTGGCCTGGTGATTATGGGCGTGATCGGCGCTAGAGTCTCAACGATCGGCTTAGCAACTATAGGTGCCGCTATCGGTAACGCCACAGAGTGTACGTTCGGCCCTGTTCGTTTGACGATGGCGTTGAATCCTGTCAAGGAGTCGGCAGTGTACTCAACCAGGCGGACATTGCCGTCAGGTTCCACCAAGGAGTATGCTCCTCGCACCACGTCACCGTCGCGAGTCTCCCACTGCGCTTTGTTGTCGCCCGTCGACGGGTCGTTTACCGCGTAGTTAAATCCGTAGTTTGGGTTCGGCTGGAACACATTTTATACACAAGATAAGAGAGATAATTCGTCCAGTTTAGTGTTCAAATATACACTATCATATTTCCTATAGAGATAGAAACTATGATTGTAAATAAGCCTTAATAAAATAGGGTTTTACTTACGATTTTGTCAATGGTGGTAATGGGAACGTATGACAGCGTCGCGGGCGGAATGGCCGAAGCGGCCGCAACCAGAGCCAGCAGACAGGTGACCTGTTAAACACAATAAGGATTAAATAATTTTCTTTCGACTTAGCATTAAAAAAAAGTTCTGTTCACAATGTATGCCTTTGCAAATAAAATCAGCCTATTATTTTCCCGCCGCTGGGATACCAGGCCTCCTCTCGAGAGGGAGTGAGCTGTCCAGTGGACACACTAGTGGATCCACTTCGCGGGCCCAGTGCTGGTTGGTAGATGTCACATGCCTTCGAATTTTTTGTTCTAGGACATGCCGGCTTCCTCGCAATATTTTCCTTCACCGCACCTTTGAGATCAGTGGCGATGAAATTGTTTACACAAAGTAAAGCGTCAGCCTGAGGTCGAACCCTCGATCTACGATTCGTAAGTCGGGGTCGTTACCACTGGGCCACCACTGCTTCCTCCTTTAGGATGACACCAGAAGGCCAATTCCCGTAATAAAACGTTCAAAATCTAGTCGCAGTCTCATCTCGGCGACAAACAAATGTCAAAAACTTGTCAAAATGTAGGAAAATTAGAAGTATGTTTTGACAGACTGAGACCGAGATCAGACCGTGAACGTTATTAAAATTACGAGAATTGCCCCTCAGATAAACCACTAAATTAAAAGCCAACACTAGTATTTTCTACTTCTTCTGCCAAAACGTAACGACTAAATTTTACTTCAGAGATACATGTATTGAAATGAAGAAACAGTTTTTAAAATGCCGGATGCTATTACCGTGATATACATGTTCATGTTGCTGACAAGGTATTCCAGTGAGCAAACGAAGTGCACTGTATTTTGTCATTTGCGACATGCCTATTTATACTACACTAATTATTCGACCCGGCAGCGCCCCGGTTTCTGTCAAACATCTTGTTCTCAACCGGTCTGTTTCAGTGCTTTTTGCCTGATTTTGTATTCATAAATAGTTCATACATAACCGGTAGTTAGGCACGTATAATATGATTAACTAATGAGTTAATTGGGGTGGTTATGTGTTTGAGTGACGTATTGTTTTTTTGTTTGTTCGGTAGACGGCCGACACCTAGGTCTAGTATTAATTAGTACCTTTATATAAAGTAATTCTCGTAGTTAAATCGAGGGCTCGAGGTTAAATAATAACTGCCGCATGGGTCGATCGAAGGTTAAGCTACGCTTGCCGCGGTCGGTTTGTTGATGGGGTGCCATCCATTACATATCGAAAAGCATGGTAATCCATTGGTCCCCGCTATCATTCGTAGAACTTTAACAGTCGTTACGGGTAGTCAGAAGCCCAAAAGTCTAGCAAACAGTCTTACCGTGTCTTATCGTGATACGCAGTAACTGCAGGGTTGTGGAGGTCAGATAGGCAGTCGCTCCATGTAAAATACTGGTATTCAGCTATATACAGTTAGACTCGAAGCCGACCCCAACATAGTTGAGAAAAGGCTAGGCAGATAGATTGATACAAAGTCATAATCAGAATCGTTGTTATGAATTGAGAACCTCTTTCGAATGATCACTATTTCAATTATGTAATGTCATTATAGGAATTGTTGGTTAGAACTCTCACATGAGTATCCTTGATTGGAGATCGTCGACCTTACCTTTCTTTATACCTAAGCCTTTTTTTTTTTGTTTTCAAATCATATGACCCCTCCCGCTCTGGGTGGAGCGGAAGGGAGTGTCAGACTCTTACTGACTAAAACCCATCCGTGTTCCTTCCTTAGCCTTCCTTTCAAACAATCCCGCTGCTTCTTTATAAACCTGGAGATCAATTGATAGTATTTCTGCACTAACAACGAAACTTGAACCTTTAGGTCATTAATTTGTAAAGCACTAGGAAGGGTGGGCGTTTTGGGGGACTGTCTTATTCTTTTTATAAATATATTATTCTTATGTACTTAATGTTAATTGTCGTTCAAAAAGTGCCGATTCTGAGCCTAATTTGAATAAATTACTTTTGATTTTGTATCTTCCAGAAACTTTATACGGTGAAGTTTTACTTTTGAAAAAAATTCAATGTATTATTTGAGTAAAAATTGGTCACATAATTTTTTTTCTTCATCTTTGCACCCTGTGTAATATAATAAAGAACAATATGATTATTTCCTAGTCAGGACTTATGTCATTAAAGTTGGATTCATCAACGTTACACCTCTATCAGTTGCCATCATTCAAATAATCTTCCCACGGATTCCTTGCTCTGTCACTTATTAGAATTAGCTATCCAGATTCATACATCATATCACTTTTCATGTAACATGCTGCTAAATACTACTACAGTACATAAAATGGATGTACAAACGTGAAAAAAGAATATGGTGTCGATCTGTTAGATGACTATCTCAAAACAGTAAAAGGTAGCCTGATTTTTTTTTTTTAAATGTTGTAATATAAATAAATCTGTTCATAAAAAAATATGTAGGTAATTTAACCCTGATTCCTTTAATAATTAATTAAGTATCTGAACTTTGATCGGATTCGGATCACAAGTAAAGCATGCTGTTTCTTTTCCATTTCACTATCGACTCGGTGTAGATGGTTTTAACAGAGGTCATAAAAAAACGGCCAAGTGCGAGTCGGACTCGGAGTCGGACGGATATAGCCTTCCCCGAGAATTGGCCTATGAAATTCAAAAATACTTTTTCAAATCCGACTAGTATTCCAGAGATTAGCGCATTCAAACAACAAACAAACTCTTTAGATTTATTATTAGTATAAGCGGCTATAGTAGTACACACTCTGTGACGGGACTCTGTGGCGGACGGACTGACAGCGGACTCTTAGTAATACTTTAGCACGGCACTCTTAGCCGCATATCGGCAAGCGTAGTGTGGGACGCCCCCAGCTAAATGGACGGACGACTTAAAGAAGGTGGCTGCTGGAGTTGACTGTATGCGGAAGGCGGAGGACAGGGTGTTGGGCGCAGTTTGGGGGAGGCCTATGTCCAGCAGTGGACTGCGATAGGCTGAGTTAACGGCACCCTTTGGTTTAAGGAACCGTAAATAGTGCGTTGGAGTCTCATTTTCTACGAAATGTTTCTTTGTTAGCGGTTTCTACATTCTTCTAGTACACAAACCTCAGTTATACCGATAGAATTTTGTGATCATTGTGAGAATCACGGCTGATTGCCATAAAAAAAAACAGTTTCTTGCTGACTGTATTTTTTTTTATGCAGATCAACCAAGCTGAGGCCCACCTCCCCGATAGTATCTAAAGTAAAAAAAAATACAACTTCTTTAGGTACTTCTTCGCTCTATGAAAGAATTACTACAAAACTCGATTTAAATGCCTTTATTTAAATACATATTTACAGTAAATTCGTCGCTGCACAATAAGATTTACAAAGCATTTATAGATTACTTAATTTCAGTCCTATTTCTGACTAAAATATAATCGACAGGTAAGTTCAGTAACCCAAACGCGCTGAAGACATCGTTATACAAGTAGTATGGCTACTTCAATTCAATGAATTACACCCCAGACAAAACATTAACTCCTTGACCTGCAGTATGGTAAAATAATAAATATACCAAGGCTATACAAAACCAACATATTTCATAATACAATATCAATGTTTCGTTTTCAAAACTAAGGTTCTACCATACAGCGGTATTGGTCCTGTCGACCACTTGTGTACTTTACCGTCGACATATTTCTTACTGAATATCGTGACGTACGGTTTGTCTAGTAAGGGACCTGCTAGTGGCACCCATCCTCCGTAGGAGTGGGTAAAGGGATCCCAAGGTAGACTCCACTGTCCGAAGTTCGTTAGCTTCGGTAATTTGGCAACAATGGGTGCTGTACCAAAACCATAGCTCACAGGACCAACTATTGATGTTAGCGGAGCTACAGTTTTTCCTATTGGTAACACTGGAGGGTGTACGTTCGGGCCGATCTTCTTGACGACTGCGTTGAACCCAGTGATATCATTGGCTGCGTAGTCCACGACGCGGAGTGTTCCGTCAGGCTCGACCAATGAGTAGGAGCCCTTGACGACGTCGCCGTCTCTTGTTTCCCATTGCGCTTTGTTGTCTTTTGTTATTGGATCGTTGACAGCGTAATTGTACGCGTAGCGGGGGTGATCCTGGAATGTTAAAGTCAACTAATTAGGCTAATTCATTTAGAAGCTGTTATCTTGAACAGATTCAGTATCCCGCCTACGTATATAGGGACCAAGCTGCCTGTAATTATTATTCCATTTTTTTCCCTTTTAATACGTAAATAATAAAATATCCTTAATAATATATGTATAATATCCTTAGACATTTCACACAACACCATATAGTCCCAAACTAAGCAACCTAATGCTTGTGTTATGGTAACGAGATGGCTGATAAACTACTTATAAACATTTTTTTTTTGTAAATTTTTACATATTATAGATAAAACACCCAGACCCGGAACAAATACTTGTAGGTCGTACAAATATTTGTTCCGTGCGGGAATCGAACCCGGGACATGCTGCGCAGCAGTCAATCGCTCAACCACTGCGCCAACCGTGTCGTATCCCCGTAATTGGGGTATCCCCGTTTTAGTATAGTCTTCATTTTGCGGGGTAATTGCAAAACACACTAACGGTATTAGCAATGGCTTTCATTGACAGTTCAACAACATTCAATGCCTTATTTACGTTGCTGAGCAGACAAATTTTTCGAACATATGAAGCAATCGATTAGCTATATCCTTCAAAATGATTCAGATTTTGATTGATAGTGTGTTACGCGTTTGAAATGTATTTTCCTTCATGTTGAATCAAGAGCAAGCAGAGGCTATCATTGAGATAGTTACTGGTTGGACAAGTTAAAAAATACAAATATTGCATGACTTGGCTGTGTCGGAATCTCAGATACTTACGATTTTGTCAACGACTGGAACTACGTTAATGGCACCAGCGGAAGCAGTAGCAATCGCTACGGCGAGTGTGCACGCAATCTGAAATCATATATATTATAAGTTAAACTATGAGTTATAAATTATTTTCACTTCTAAAACAGCAAAATTAATCTGAGTAAAATTCATTATTTATTTATTGCTGAATGGGCCCGCTCTTGACCTCGATCACGCTTGATGGAAAGCGATGGATAAGGTCTATGCGAACTTGCCCAGAAGATGCCTAAGGCACTGGAACTCCCATGCATCAACGAAACACAGCAGGCTGTTTGACGCCGGACTCCAGTAGGAGGGATTCATGATTTAATTTATTCTATGTCTTTATCAGAAATAAATAATAAAGCAAGAGTGAGCAAACATATTCTCGGCACGGGCGTTCCATCAAAGACCTCATCCATCGGTTTCCATCGGGCGTGATCGAGATCAAGAGCGAGCCCATTAAGCATTTCTTTTTTAAATATATTCTGCCTAAACTCAAAGCCCTGGTTTAGATAATCTATCCAATACAGACGTAATCGTCCAAAGAACGTTCAACTGCATATCACCGTTCAGACAAGATATCAACTAATAATTAAGTACCAACCATTAAAAATCGATTCATATTGTCAGCGAGTGATACGCAGAATGTTCAGTTGTCAGCATTAACACGGTCCTTTTATAAGTGTAACGATGGTAGAACTTGTGTGACCCGTTTCAACATACTGGTTCACATGAAACGTGGCCCAATGTATGCAAAAAAATGTATGTAGTTAATGCACAAAATTTTTTTTTTTGGTTTGATTGTGGCGGCTTCAGTATTTGGCATAGTATTTAGGGTTACCTGTGAAAGTATCCTTCCGGCTGAAAGGTGCTAGATACTACACATACATTTGCTATACCTATCTATACAAGAGGGTATTTTTGACGTTCAAAAGTGCCTTTTATGTGCCTATTTGAAATAAATGCTTTGACTTTGGTTATAAGTTAATAATGGCTGGATAGAAAAAAAAAATGGGGTCAGGGATGTTTGTTTTCTCCTGCGAATTGATAATTATTTTGTTGTTCATATTTATAAATAAAACTTCTCCCTTTGTTCAAATAGTAGATTTGATGAAAAATGATTCCAGCATGAACACGTATCTTAGCTACCTCACTTTTAACCACTTTAAGGCAGATACCAGACAGAACCCTACCTGAAGTACCTCTATAAACTTAGCTCACAAAAAACAATCGTGTTTACATTGATATACATAAATTATACAGTCAATCATGTGATTTATGATCATCACTGTCAGTCTTGCATGTCTCCAATCTGTCATAACACAATCGGCATTGGTATAATACGGTTCTGTCCAAAATAGTAGTCAAATTAATTATTTAAAAATATATATATACAGGGTGGCAAGACGCGCAAACTGTAACTATGATTCTAGAATCTCTTCTAAAAACTATATTTTCGGCATCAGACTTGTTCCCACACCTCGTAGCACAGTTTTGACGTCATTACTAATTTATACTAAGTAAGTATAGAATATAACGAGCAAGTGTATTAAATCTTAGTCTCAATATTACACAACGAAATTGGTTTTTCCTTTAATTAAAAATCAAAGGAAAATAAAGATCTGATGTCCCTTCAAGCTTGTTTACTACAATAATTTGCGGAAACTACCAATTGGCCGGATAATTACATATTTTCGGAAGGCCAATTCTCGTAAAACAAACAAAATCTAGTTGCAGTGTCATCTCGGCGACAAACAAATGTCAAAAATGAAGGGAAATTAGAGGTATTTTTGACAGATTGAGATCAGACTGTGAACGTTCTTAAAATTACGAGAATTGTCCCTCTCCCTCTGTTTTCTGATTTTCTTTTAGTAGAGCACTCCCTTGAGATACATTTCTGGAGTGTGGTGTTACAATCAACATCACATCCCCCATTTTGTTATTTTTGTGTTTGTATTTTTTTCATTGCGTCATGTTTTATGGCAAATAAACTTGTTTTCTTTCTTTCTTTTCTTTATCATGGCTGAACTTCGTTTTACTGTAAAGGTTGAGTTATTTTGTAAGTAAATATGGTGGTTTATATTCTTTACTGTTTAATGAAGTAATTGGAAAATCAATTATCTAATTACAAGGCAATAAAACAACTCCTTACTACCACATGGTGGTATATGCTTTATTAGTGCTAGTCTGACTTATAATTAGCAACATTAATATGAAATATCTTATGTACAATAGTTTCTTGACTTATCCAACCTTAAAGCTCTCTTAAAAGGGACTTCAGGGACATTTGAAGGCAAAGTATAGAAGTAAGTAATAGACAGCGGCATTAGGATGTCTTTTCTAAGATAGCAGATTTGTAGCCAATCAGTGTTTCCCGTAAGATCCGCTCGCGCCCCACGGGTTGAGTAAGCCGTGGCCAAGGTCAGCTAATGTTCCGTAGCCACCAACGGGGGCTTTTATGTAACCTGCACCCAAACCTGGTCCGCCATATCCAAGACCATCGCCCTTCAGTCCACCGTATCCGATTCCTACAAGACCATCACCTTTAATTCTTTCGTATCCACCAATTCCTATTAAACCATCCCCTTTAAGTCCTCCATATCCTCCAAGTCCTGCCAGAAGGCCATCACCCTTCAGTCCTCCAATACCGCCAATTCCGATCAGGCCATCACCCTTCAGTCCTCCGATACCGCTAATACCGATCAGACCATCGCCCTTCAGTCCACCGTATCCGCCAAGTCCTGACAGACCAATGCCCTTCAATCCTCCAATTCCTCCAAGTTCACCTCCGTAACCGCCATAGCCTCCGGCCAATATTGGTCCGGCTTTGATTATTTGACCTGGCAGAGGAACAGGGTATATTGGTCCTTGTTTATAGATAGGCAGAGGTGCTGAATATACTGGTCCAGCCTTGTAAATAGGACCTGGGAGTCCTGAGTATGGAGGTAATAATGGCGCTATAGGTGCATAGGGTTTAGAAATTGGTCCTATTGGTCCTATTGGCCCGTATGATGCAATCGGCGCGATTGGTACGATTGGAGTCTTAATGATTGGTACGATTGGAGTTTTAATGATTGGTGCTATCGATATTGGCTTAACAAGGTTGGCAGTAGATATTGCTCCACCGACGATGGGTCCTGATATTAGGGGAGCGCCTGCTAATCCTCCTAACTTAGCAATTGGTCCTACTGAAATCGGGGCAATGGCCGATGCATGGCCCAACACTGGAATGGGTGCCTTGTAAATGGATGTTGGTATTGAGACTGGGTGCAGGTTAGGTCCTATGCGCTTCACTGCAGCGTTGAACCCTGATTTGTCATCTGCCCAATATTCTACGATACGTATACTGCCGTCTGGTTCCACTAGTGAGTAAGCCCCTGTAAACAAAAGACAAATGAAATAGTTGTTTTGACAAAAAGTTTATATCAAAAGCTTTTTTGGTTAAAATATTATGTTATGTTACCTTTTACTGTGTCTCCGTCTCTCTTCTCCCATTGCGCCTTGTTGTCTCCCGTGTGAGGATCTTTTACTGCGTACTCGAAGGCGTATCTGGGATATGCCTACAAGAAATAAGTACCCGATTAATAAAAGATGGCATAATTTTAATAACGATTGGGATGTCGTTAAATCTCACATAATAATCTACTGAAGCGTGGCCTGGCGCATATACAAGTCCTCCTCCTAGTCCGTCAGCCGCTACGGACGCCGTCAAGGCGAGGAAGCACGATATCTGCAAAATTCAAACACCACTTCACAAACATATCCTTAAAACATGATAATTCAAAGGAAAAACTGATTACACGAACCGCTACGTAAATATTCATTATGCCGGAGACGCACTGACGTGATGTCAAAAACGCACTGCTTAGCAATCAGCACTTTGAAGGCATTTATAGGCGATTGGCTTAGACCTTCATGTCCTATGTTGCGGATGTGGAATGTTTGGCGCGCACTCGCTCTAGCTGTAACAACAATCACCCAGAGTTGCATCAGGCTTCCTCATTTTCATAGAACAGCCTTCAGGCAGTGAAAACGCGAGTTAATATGTAAAGAGGGCTCGATGCCTCGGTATGCAGGACGCGCGGGTCAGCGCGCGAAAATTTTCAGTTAGCTTCAGATCGGAAACTGATCAATTGCGCCGATGATTTATATGATTGCCATCCGTGATAACTTAATACTTATTTGTAAATCTAAGGTTTCTACGCATCGTGTTGTATTGCTGCAATAGATCTAAACGCGTTAATGATACGACGTTTTGCTCCAGTTGAGTCTCTGCGTGCGGTTCTGGGCGTCGTAAACGCCCGGTTGATTGCACGCTCCACTGACGGATGTCGGTCAGTGTGATCATTATCAGAATGATATTACTTGTATAACATTACGCATCAACCTTTTTGCACCTGTTTTATATGCTCGTGAACTTGATAGTAATGATTTATTTCAAGGTAAGATTCACACTATGCATAATATGTAGAGTAGAGTCAACAATCGTTCAATAAATCCAGCAACATGAACGGACACGAACAAAACTTTCTGTTACAACTTATAAAATATAAAGTACTTAACTGATTTTATGCTCAAGATTTAAAACTTCGTGCCCGAAACATGCATTTAAATGGCATAAAACTGAATCTATTTACTATCAGCCAGTAATAATATAATGAGACAGTTATAACTAGTAAATTCTTGTGTTTTATTTGACTCGTAATAATCTAGATCGGATCCGCTTGGTTGCCCTACATTTGTATATTAACTACAAGATAACATGATAGCCGTCCAACAATATTTTAGAATTTTAATGACTTGTTGCACGGCAGTGCAGGGCCACGAAAACATCAGAATGCAGCAGCTCAAAATTTTATGAGAATGAATAGAGGTAATCGCAATTGTTCTGATAATAAAACTGCTAAAATAATTTTTTTTTTGCTCCTAAACTGTACAGTTTAATTAAACAATCGTCTTCATCATACCAGATGAAAATACGTCCACTACTACACAAAGGCTCACCCAAGCATCACCCAAAATATCGGTCCTGCATATACAGGGTGTAAGGAGACCCATCACAGCCATTTTCTAGGCATTCTGTACATCAAACTAAGTACCATTGACCAAAAATGATAACTGGGGAACGACTTATTAAAAAAATTGCTATTTACGGCAGCGCGCAATGTAGCTTAACACATTGAAGGACACTGAACGAGACATAATAGAAGTTTTATTGTTATTACGTCGGCGTCGAGGGGCGTTAAGTGTCCCGCAAAGTGTTAAGCAAAACATTGTGCTTTTGTGTGCAATGCAACCTTGTGAGGGTATTTAATATCAATATCTCCGTTACCAGAAGGTTACCAGGTATGCTCCAGTACAAAAAAAAGTGGCACTCCGGGAGTGCTGACAGAAGTGAAAACAAAATAAAGAGAGAATACTTTGCCATCACTGACTTATCGGATATACATTAAAACCGAGTACATCCCGACGACAGCCGAACACATCCGAATGTAGCGCGGTGTCGGCGCGGTAACAGTGTCGCGAGTTCAATGGTTTTTCCCATCTCAAAAAATGCTTAACGCGCCTTACGCCTAAAGAAGTTTTCACTTCATAAAAACCACAATTCTCATTGTGATAATTTTTTGTAGGGTACAAGTAACTCTTATAGAATGATAAAAACTAATATATTTTCATCACATTGTCCTCAGGCATACAGCTGTCTTCCAGCCACAGTTCTCGCATCCTGCGTCGAAAGCGTATGGTCATGTGGCAGTGTCACCGGTTCCCAAACCCAACTCTCCCGAGCCCTATGGCTGTGGTGTGGCGCTCTAGGTGCAAGAGTATGGCTCCCCCTGCTACCAAGAGACGCAACTAGACATCCTGATTCAGGAAGACATACGTTTATGGCTAAAAGGATCATGCTGCCGTTCCATCTTAATATTTATCCACTAAGTGAGTACCTATGCTCCTACTACAGAATTCTCGTTTGGTACCGTGGTGTTTGATAGGGTAAAATCACACTAATATTATAAAGGCGAAAGTTTGTGAGTGTGTGTGTGTGTGTGTGTGTTTATATGTTTGTTACTTCTTCACGCTCAAACGGCTGTACCAATTTTAATAAAATTTTGTATCTAGGTAGCTGACACCCTGGATTAACATATAGGCTACTTTTAATCCCGATATTCCCACAGGATCGACACTTATGCGGGTGAAACTGCGGGGCGCAGCTATTGGAAGATAAAAACATTTTGCGCCTACCCGAAATAACATGGGTGAGGGCAGAAAGAAGAAGCAGTTTATTATTCTGTCCTGTTTTAAGAAAATTTTTAAGGTTTAAGAAACTGAGACAGCAATTTGTTCAGCCATTTCATTTCGTAATTTTGGTTTTTCGGTTTCTTTGTTTCAATAATTGTTTTCTTGTTGACAGCAATTTTATTCGACGACGCTATCCTACTGGGAGCTGAGAACGACACAACGCTATACGCTTCAGACTCCAACTCGGTCTTTTCACTGCCGTTTTGTGTCGTCAATAGAACAGTTAGTTCATTTGCAATACTATTACCGATTTAAAAAAAACATTTTGTCACTTTCTTTTTGGCACGCCAATTTTTTGTCTGATAAAAATTAAAGGTGCCACAGATATTCGCATAAGTTTTATCCCTAGTACCGCTACAACTATTCAGCAAAATTGACTTATTATAAACCACTTCAGTGGCATCCCGCTTCCTCCATTACAAATTCAATTATAGCATGTAAAACATTTATAACAAAGAATTTCCAAGAAACAGACTATTTTGCACCTAAATAACTAATGATAATGGTTATTAACCTGACAAAGTTGAAATTGATGCATCCACCAGATATCCTTATTGATAAACGCACTTACTGAAGCTATAGCGCTAACTGCTGAAACATGGTGCAACTCTTGAGTCAGCACAGACAAATGGAGCTTATGACACTCCCTCTGTGATTTAATATTTTATGCCAATTTCAACCTTATGCGAAAGTTTCTAAAGTTGAGTTTCAATTGGTTTTGAATTAGTAGAAATGCCACACGCAATGGCCCGCCGTAATTTATCATCAACAAACTCGCTATTATATAAGACTGCCAGCCAAAATTAGACGATGCAATATTGACGGATCAGTAAATAAACGTAACTCTTTCGACAGATTTGTCATACAAAATCTGTCAAAAACTGTAAATGGCGAGACCATTGCAACGTTTGTAAATTAGTAGAACACCCCTGTAGTTTTTCATTACGAAAACCCTGCATAGTGCATAGTTCTGGCATTCACATAATGCCATTCAAAGTCAAAGCATTTATTTCGAATAGGCCCATAAAATCCACATTTGAACGTAAAAAAATTAATAATACTTCCGTCATTCCTTTTAGAGCCAAGTCTACCTCCACCAAATCTTACGTCAGCTGCTCCGTCGTAACTTGGGCTACCACGCGTGGGAGATAGCGCGCTCTTGCTCACAACTGGCATACTTCCCGCACTCCCTAGAACTGCTTTTACATGAGGTGCTGGAAGAAGAGGCTACGAGTAAGGAGCCCATACCTGATGCTCAGCTGCCCTCGATTATTGAGTTCGTGCATGAGTTTCCTGTTTATTTGCAGGTGAGTGCGACTTTTTATATGATAAAAAATTATATTGAATGTTTTCTGATAAAAATATTTGTTATGGACAGTGTTAAGTGACTTGAATTGGCTTTTAGAACTATTTATTTAATTTACCTATTAAATTAATTTAATTTAGGGATTGGGATTGTTAAATAGGTAATACGGGCTGTTGTCCGCAACTCCTCGTCAATGCGCGTATTTTGCGTACGTATTGTGATTGTTATTAATAAAAAATAAAACTTGTGTATTACTTAAATGGGGATTGTGGCTTAGTAATAACAGCCGCACGGGTCATCGATCAGGTTAAGCTACGCTTGCCGTGGTTGGTCAGTGGATGGGTGACCATCTTTGCATAACAATACCTCTCCGTGCCTTGGAAAGCTCGTTAAGCCGTTGGTCCCGGCTGTCATTCGTGAATCCTTGGCAGTCGTTACGGATCCTCAGTAGCCCGAAAGTCTGACAACCAGACTTACTAAATTGTATCGTATAACCCAGTAACTGGGTTGTCAGATAGGCAGTCACTTCATGTAAAATACTGGTATTCAGCTGCATCCGGTGAGACAGGAAGCTAACCCCAACATAGTTTAGGAAAAGGCTAGGCAAATTGATTGACTGAGTAATATTTTTTAAACGAATAACAAAATTGTTAGCAATTATCGTATGTCGTATTGGTTTACCTGCAATCGTTTCTGTAAACTGCTTTCTAGTAAGTAGAACAAATGCTTTACATACTTCACACATTAACACCTAAACGTATGTAAATGCATTTATAAAAGATTGCGCGTTAAACAGACAAGTGAACAAACAGCCCATTATACATGCTGCTAATCAAATGGGACGGATGGCATGTAAATCATTGATGGTACTGACAGGCGTTGCCATGAAAAAAAAGCATTACACCTTGTAATAAAATTAATATCTATTACTGGGACTTATTAAATTGGGTTATTTTAAGCGCGTGCGCATTAGCTTAAAATTTCAGTCAAATAAGTCCACCCTCAGTTCAGTTTCAGTTAATTCAAAACAGGATTAAAAACCATAAATGTAAATCTTTAAAAAAATCTAATATGTCTATTAAATTATAATACCTCTCTTTATTCTCACTTCTAGCCTCTCTGAAGATCGATGCTTTTTCACCCCAATAGCAAATAATATAGCGAATCAAAACAGTTCAAACAAAATACAATTTTGTTTTCAGACTGTAGTTCAGTGCGCAAGAAAGACAGAGATAGCACTATGGGCGTATTTATTCTCAGCAGCGGGAAAACCAAAGGAATTGTTCCAAGAATGTCTACAACGCAAGATGCTTGACACAGCCGCGTCATACCTAATCATACTACAGGTATATATGCAATGTTTTCAGACAAAAACTACAAATTAATTATAAAACGTAACGATTCTGAATTAATTATGTTTTCTTCTTGCAGCTGTTTAAGGTACATTAAAACAATACTGTCCGCTTGTTTACGCGAATTTCGTCTTGAACGTAGATATGACCAAATGTACTTAGTTCAGAGTAGCAATACTTTTTCTTTACTTACAATTTGGGTGTACCTTTTTTAACCTCAAGTAGCTTTTGCTTTTGCCACATAGAACAGTGGACCGAAAGTGTGGCGTGGTAAAAGCGATTTTTGAATGTGCTACGCTCCGCATTCGCTTTTCTGTTTGACGTGATGCATACAAGACAATTTATCACAAATGTTCGCCTCGCTTTTGGTTCGCCATGCCTTCGCTATGTGGCAAGAGCTTTAGATACTTTTTATACGGCCTGGACACACGATATAGTGCCTTAACTCTTCTTTATATATTCAATTAATTTAATATTATGTCATTGCTTAAAGCTGGGTACTCGCTACCAAGCTGTAAGCTGTACCTGTATCAGTTACAGTAACGTTTACACGTTACATTACAGCCAAAAGTGAGTATCTGGCTTAAAGTATCTGTGTAGATTCGACTAATCAGTAAACATATTTTCTCAAAACAATATTGACGTAACTGAATATTCATTGAAACATAAATATCTGTTGCCTGAATATTGTTCAATGTTAAATATATATGTTTGTTATTAGAACTTGGAAAGTTCGACGGTTAGCAGACAGCTAGCGACACAACTACTCGATACTGCGTTGCAGCAGGAGAGGTGGGATCTCGCCAGGGATCTTGTCAGATTCTTAAGAGCTATAGGTAAACCTTATTTTACTCCGGTTTGAAACTTTACTGCTGTCAAAAATGTGTGTAAAAATCGATAAACAGTGTTACAAAAAGAAGCATCATCATCTGCAGCCCGACTTCAAGGGACGAATTTGACGCCTAAATGAAGGATTGGTCCTTATTGGCACCAGGATCGAGATGAGTGGGAACTCGATCCTGCCCTGCAGTTTGACAATAAATATTGCAGCTAATTATATTTTGTTGGCTTCTTCATATCGCGGGACCATTGAGTCCCGGTCCTTTGGAAGGCGTACGAGGGGTAGAAGCCAACTCGCAGAGGTCCCTTAGGAAATTTTTATGAAATGTGACACCAACCGACGATTATCCCTGTATGCACTATGCAAGTACACCCAAAGATAACCCCCGGTTTGTGTAGGACTATTGCAGGATATGGAAAAATAAAAAGTTGGACTATGGGTTTGGGTGGCTAAAGTGGACTGCTTGCCAAGAACTATGGAAGAACTATTACCCCTGCCTGATCAATGTTTAATATATACACCGATAAAATGTATTATTATAAATTGACACTTCACTAAGGTTGAAAATATCTAACTGTAATATTGAGTAATGCAAAAATACACCTTGTTGTTTTATGACGTGCAAGTAACGTTCAACCTTAGGGTGTTAAAGCAATTACGAGGTCGTTTATATATTTTATTGTTTTCTCTATAGATCCTAATGACGTCGACTCGCCGAGGAATTCGGTGAACGTTCAAGCGAAGTACGGACAAGTGGTTCAGTCGCAGACAGTCAGCCCAAATGCCGAGGACTTGTCTGTTATATTGGGCAGCATGCAGGTAAACAGAAACCGAGTAAACATATTGCATGATTTTATTTGAACGTGTACATTGACTTGGATTGCTTTGAACTTGTAGTATTCTGCCAACCCCCCTCTGACCCCTGCCAAAGTCCTCCTGCCTCGGAAAGCACGTAAAGCCGTTGGTCCTGCGCCTGATCTCTCCCCGGTCGTGACGGATTGCTGTCCTATCGGACTATGAGAGTGCACCTGTGTTTGCGCACACACTTATGCACTAATTAATATCTCCTGCGTACCTGGCTAATCTCCATTGAGATTGGCTACCGTGGCCGAAATCGGTCGGGAGTAGGATATTATATTTATTATTCTGCTATAGTGTTAAAAGAGACGTTTTTGTAACGATAATTATTAATTAGCTTATGTCCCTTCCCCAGCTGGCGGGAGGTCGCGGGCGCAGCTTCAGCACGACCGTGTCGCCGCGCGAGCCGTCCCCGCCTGCGCACGCGCCGCCGCCGCCCGCGCCGCCGCCGCACGCGCCGCCCGCGCGAGCCACCGCCGCCGTCAAGAGGAAGAAGTCGGTCCCTGCCAGGGCTGATAGGTACGTACATTGCATACAAAACTGCTAAGTGTCATCACCAGCAGCATAACCAGTAAACAAACATTGTTTTCTCATAGCATGTTAAATGATGAATGATATTAATTCCTGTAAATTGTTTTTTTTTTAAACACCTCAATAATAATTAACGTCTTAAAACTAGATGAGATCGGTGTTTCCTATCCGACTACTCTGATAAATACATAGATATTAATAGATATTTTATAAATGAGGCGTCTTCAGATATTTTAATAAGTGAGTTATTTCATCTTAAATCATTGATTATCTCAATGGACTCTGCCATGTTACAGGATGTTGAAATAGAAGGGTATTTATTATTCTCCTCAGTCGGTACTCAGCCTGAGCTGCTACTCAAGTCACGATATACAATCACTGTTTTTTGTTACCATAGTTTTGATCTCGTCCGACGAAACTCCGAATTACCGAAATTACGTGAGGTGCGATCCGGCTCGAAGGACCAAAATAGTACGGGGTATGTAGTGGGGTGGCGGTGGTTTTAATGTGAAACAAATATGAGTTATTGGAACAATAACTTTAATACCTACACAATAAAATTCAGTTTACGCTACAGCTTCAAATTTTTATACGTTTTTCAATAGTACTTAAATCACTCTGAAATCAACTTAATTTTCACTACAATAAAGTTGATATTTTTTTAACTTGAAATAACATCAATTAGAAACATGAAATTTGAATAGACCTTATGAATGGCGGTGTGGTGTGAACTTACTAAGCCGTGACGCAACCGCTTGTATATAAGTGCTGTCTCCGTCCATCATAATTATAATTTAAAATAAAAAAAAGTACTGTATTTATTTCTTCTACCAGGGACTCATACAGCGGTACAGCCGAAGAATTCTTTATAGACATGATGATCCAACGTCACGCGCGTCTCCTTCTATCCACGGCCCGTTTATACGCGCTAGGCAAAATGGCGGCTGCTTTAGACCTGCACTTAGTCGCGTGGCTAGCCGGAGAGAGGGAGAGAGCAGCTAGGGTGGATAGTGCGGTGCTGTGTGTGAAGAGACTGCACGAAGACTTCGCGTGGCCGTACCCTGTAATCAACGATACGGAGCAGTATCTACAGAGGAAAGGCAGCACTGTTACCAGTAAGTGGTACCTACACAATATAACCGACGTCACGCGTCGGTCCATAAGCATACACGCTTTTTCCAATGATTCTACGTTATAATTGATTGAAGCGATATTTACATTATTGGTGGTTTATCATCATCTGCCTAGCCTTTTCCTATGTTGGGGTCGGCTTCCAGTCTAACCGGATACCAGTATATTACTGCCTATCTGACCTCCGCAACCCAGTTACTGATTAATACGACACCCCTTGGTTAAGACTGGTTGTCAGACTTTCGGGCTACTGACGACCCGTAACGACTGTCAAACATCCACGAATGACAGCCGGGTTGGTCCCGGCTGTCATTTGTGGCTTAAAGTGCTTTCCGAGGCACGGAGAGGTCTTGGTATGTAAATATGGTCACCCATCCACGGACCGACCGCGGCAAGCGTAGCTTAACCTGATCGATCGACCCGTGCGGCTGTTGCTACATAGCCTCAAGCCCCTCTGACAGTATTAATGGTTATCCATAGATGAATAACGTAAATATTTATTTGGCCGATTTCAAAGCAATAAAAAACAATAAACAAACGACACGGGCGTTCGATGAGACGTTCGTGCATTGTTCATTCCTAAAAAAAAAAACAACCGGTTGTTGTACCTGTATTTTTGAAGCCTGAAAACTATACCTAATTGAAAGAAATCGAAAGTCGTTTAAGCGTTATTCTGTGTTAATAAAAACCAGCGCTGCTGAAGATCGCTCACTAGCCTGATAATTGTTTGTCCTGACATTATTCGATTTTCCTACTAAACATGCAAATATGTTAGGTTCCTACACACCGTCAGCCGAGTCGGACAGTCTATGCGGTGACAGCGGGTACATGAGCCTCCCTTTACGCGCCGCGTTACCTTTGATGACAGGCGCAGTACCTGTGTCTCCAGGACCTGTTAGGTAAGAAAGAAAATACTTACATTAAATAGGTAATCTAATACGCGTTATCAGACAGAGCTGTGGAACAATACTACAGACGCCAGCACACCAAGCTACTACAATCTGTCTTGCTTTAATAGATTTTCAACTTTATTGATAAAGCGTAAGGTTCAAAGTTGATTGGGAAATTATGACAGTTTCGGGTAGTTTGATGTGCTAGCGTTTGTACTTGGTTCACAGACCTTATTCGATTGCTTCGCGAATTAATTTCAGCAGTTTTTTTTAAATATTCTACCATGAACACTCGACAGGTCTTAGGAGTCTTGCTGTAAACATCAATTTTTTTTTAACCGACTTCAAAAAAAGGAGGAGGTTCTCAATTCGTCGTAATCTTTTTTTTTTTTAATTCACGTAAATTTTATGTTTACTCCATAAAGTACAGTTTCGGATACTAATGAGTATTTGTAAACACTTAGCAACTTTTAAAGCGGTTTTGTTCTATTGTATTGATTCTAATTCTGTTTTTATGAACATAGTATTTCGAAATAGGTTTTATCTTGAAGTTGCAATTGCTATTGTACGTGAAAATCGCTTTTGAATTTTCCTGTTTTGCTTTTTTATTTTGTCATGACGTGGAGCTGCCGGTTGTTTCTGTTTTGCGCTTGTGATTATAATAATGTAGATCTATTTTGTTTTATTTTTTTTAATTACTCGAGTTAATTATCTTTTTGTGTGTACGTATTTTTGTGACAACTATATTTATTTTTCTTCCTTTTTTTAAATTTAGTGGACGTGAAGTTATGACTACATTATTGCCAGTGACGATAGTTTTTCTTTTGCCGCGGGAATGTCACCTTTACTTTAATTATTAGAGTATTTGTTTTGCGACAAGCTGCAGTTTGGTTTGGTTGCGTTATTGCTTGGCATGTTGCCGCAGCTCCGCGGGCGAGGGCAGCGTGGCGGAGGGCGGCGAGGCGTGGGCGGCGGGCGGCGAGGAGCGGCGCTGCGCCGCGCTCATGGAGCGCCTGCACCAGCACCAGGCCGAGCGCGGCGACCACACGTCTCACGTGCAGCTCAGGTCACTATTTATGGAACTTACTCATTGTCTGCCTTAAAAACTTCTATACTATGAGTATTTTTTACCGCTGAGCAACATTACTGTGTTCCAGTTTTAATGAAAGAGTATGAATGAAGATAAAATTACTTCAACAAATAGATTTTCAACTGTCACTAAAATCGGTGATTTATAGAAAATGTGAACTGTTACTTATTACTATCAAGTAAACTCGCTGCTTGTTTGTAAACCTACACTAATATGTCTGCGATTAATTACTCTAAATTAAATTTACAAAAAAAAATATCACTTGGCACTGATTTTTCAATAGTCAAATAACTTTTATCTGAATAATAATTATGACAGTTTGACATATTTACTATACAAAAACTATCAGACCGCAATATTTAGAACTCAAATAAAAGTTATCAATCAAATCAGCCCTTAATAAGAAACATCAATCCTCCCAGAAAAATAATACTAACGAGCAGAGATCTACAGATTAGGTTACAGTATACATACACGCTCAGTAGATTTTTTTAATACAAAATACAATATTTGGGTTCAGAAACTATTTGAATATTTACAGATACTACCTACAATTGATGACGGAAGCAAGCTGCGTAGAATGGGCAGTAATCGTAGCAGTTGTACTACGGGACGCGCTCGCGGTGCTACGAACTACGAACGCAGCGAGAGGGAATGACGTCAGTCTAGACGCAGTTCGACGACTGCGCAGGACTCTGCAGGATATATGCGCGTGGACTGATGCCGAGTGGTATGTATTGTGTAGTTACATGTTTAAATATGAACTGCAGCGGTAGTGCTACGCTACGAACTACGAAAGCCACGCGCGACAATGACAGTCAGTCTGAATGCAATGCGACGACTGCGCAGTACGCTTTTGTCTTTAGCTTCAAGTGTGACCCGATACAGTTAAACACGGTGATTGAAACGGAGTGTCTGCTAACTAAGATCTAGTAAAGTTACTTAATCAGCGAAAGACCCCTGTATTATTCAGTTACCATATGTCAAACAACTTTTACGTCTGTAGATTAAACTGTCATAAATGTATACATAACCGCCGCAATCAACATCTGAACGATGTAGGAAAAGATTTTGTAAAATTTCATACTTGATCGTAATTGTGTCACATAACATAAACTTTGACAACACACTTTTATTTCCAGTCTCGGGTACAAACCATTCATGATGGCGATCAGCAACCAGATTCCCTTCCTAACCTCTATCATCAACAACCGAGAGCGACGCCTCTCGATGTCCAAACCCCGAGTACGTACCGCCAGCACCAGTTCCTTAGGTCAGGAGACGAAGGTGAAACCACAGACTCAAGAAGCTAAGCTTCCTCCGCCGCAAAAGGCTGAGGTGTCGAAGCAAGCGGGGAGGAAGGAGTCAGGGGGGGCGGAGCCTACGCCCTCCGTAACGGTGTCTCCGCCCCGCCCACCTGCGCCCGCGCGAGGTGACGTGTCCACCGGCTGTGTGGTTATGTAAACTTCTTTGGCAGTCTTTTTTGTATAAAAGTCGGAGTTCAGTTAAAGGCCCGTGTTCACCGAAATTACTGATTTATTTAACCGTTTATGCACACACATATAAACAGGCAAGTAGAAAGGAACAGAAAAATATGTACAAAGGTGATGCTTATTTCTAAAGAACAACAACCAACCAGGTTTTTTAATCAATCGCCTGCAAATTTGAACAGTTCTTGAGCAACTGTTGATTAAATGTTGGTGAACTCGGGCGCAGTTACATCAGTTTGACCTTACATTTCCAAATTTGGCGTAACTTAACTCTGAGTGTATTAATAAGGTAGATGTAGTGTAAGTGAAAAGATTCATGTCAGTATCAATTTTATTGGGACTCCGTAGGGCATGGCGGCCCGGGGCGGCAATCAAAGCGAAAGTTTTTATGTTTTAGGTTGTGCAAAATTGATACTGGCAACTCTGGCAATTCTTTTCCGAACGTAACTTTTAAAAATTTTGTTGAACCTGAATTTTCTTCTACAAACAGTAGAATTAGCATAGTAGACGTTAGTCGAGATATTATGTAGTCGTAAACATTAAGAATTTATTATTATTAATTTAATACGTTTCGTACTTTCGTACTCTAGAAACTTTCTTGTAAATTAAAAATTTTCACCATCGTCTCGACGTGTTTCCTCATCGATGTTCTATCTTGTTTTGTAAATAATTAGGTAAAATGAATCTTATAGTAAGTGAATTTTTCAACCTTATGAAAATATGATGAATATTATGATACTTTTTGGTGCTGATTATTGTATACATCTCAATATTTATTTATGTAAATAGATTCATTATTTACTTGTCTAGTCTATGTGTAATGTTTAATAATTTATTTCTATCAATCAGTTTTTGAGGGCGGGGTCTAGAGTTGAGGATAAAATATTTAAATACAAAATGATGCCTCGTTCCGTTTTTGGATGGGGTCATATTTTTATACGATTATTTTGATTGGACAACGCTAGCTTGCCGTAACCTTATCAAAAGCACCTCTTTGGTTTGCTCCTCCTACATTCTATTTTTTCTCTAGGCCACGAACTCTAAATTAGACTAATTTCACTATTATCTATTTCAATATTCATTATTGTACTTATAAATAAATAAGTATTAGTAGTAATTTAATAGTTAATATTAAATTATCTCATATTTTATTTGGAAATTGAAGCAAATAGTGTGTTCGTAGATATTATGTCTATGGGTCAGACTTCCTGGACGATATTAGTATGAAGTTATTGTTTAATATTATATCATTGTTTGGTGTATAAGTAGCGAGTTATATGTAGTGAATATTAAGGTAGATTTGTGTTAGATCCGATGCCGAAGGCAAGAAAACTTTCAAAGGAAAAATATCTTCATTCTATCTTATTGGTACACAATAGTTAAACTGCGGGGTAATTGCGTACAAGCACAATATAGAGCACACAAGCGTGCGGTAAGTGCACACTGAGATTATAATGGGTTTAATTTTGACAGTTCAACAACATTCATTACGTTATTGACGTTGTTGAGCAGACAAATATTTCTAACATGTGAAGCCATGGATTAGCAATATCTTTCAAAATGATTCAGATTGATAGTGTGTTACGTAATTAGTGCTGGGTAAAAACATTTCAATGTCTCTGTAAGAAAATTATCTGTACCTCAGTAAAATAACCATAAAGGTCTATGGCAGTGTCAAAACCATCAAATGGCAACTCTTTAGATCGCTCCTCTGCCAAATAAACAGAATTTATTTGTTGAAATGTAATACAGGCTAGTAGTTAAATAAGATTCGAGGTGTTTCCTATTAATAATATTTCTAGTAGTGAAATTAAAATTTGTGAGTAAAAATTATGAAATTGTCTTGAATACAAGGATTAGGTTTTCTGTGGGGTAGCCTCTAACGATCTAATTACAAAGAGATTTGGGCTTCGAGTGCAGTCAACACCCACTATCCTTGGATCAAGGCTACTAAAACCAGTTTGATTCAACTATAATGTGTTTTTTTCCTCACTTATTACGATTGAATGCTATAGTTGCAAGACTATTTCACAAAAATTCGATATTATATTAGCCGTGTCGATAGTACCGCCATCTATCTTGCACTCGATGCCTCAGTCTTAACCTTAGATCGAACTTTTAAATACTAACAGTACAAGTAGACATAGACTACAAATTTAACAATAAATGATTATTTTATTTTAAATTATTTTATAATTCTTATTTAAATCGTCCATGAGAACACGTCAGCAATAACATTATTGGTGTAGTGTTGTATCGTGTTTAGCTCATTTTAGTGTTGCGATAAATTTATTTTGTGTTGCTCAACTTATAATCTCAAAGTTTAATTTTTGCTCACAACAATACTTTATAAAACTGATTTTACTAAGTTTATTTTAATATCTTGCTGTGATAAATGGTTTGAATTAAAATAAAAAAAAAAGATATGTAACAGTTGCTATTATGAGTTCAGAAAACTATACAAGGACTCAACAAAAGCATATAAAAATAATTACTTCATTATGAAGTACTGCTAAGCATTTTAAATGCTAGCAATACTATACTTTTGTGATAAGTCACAAAAATCAACCAATACGAAAAACAAAATGGCGCTACAAACAGTAGACGCTCAGCTTTAAATCGTTTCCCGCCATCTCGGTGCCAATTTTTCATATAATAGTATCCCCCAAAATACATTATAATTATTTTCATAACTTATTAATGTTTAAAATGCCGATTAGTACAAAATATTGGATTTTGTTGTGACCATAATAAAAATTTACAAATTTTTATTTTATAAGTGTAACATCTTCATAGTCATCTTTATTTTTAAGTTTTATTTTTTTCTTCAAATGATATTATTTAGTTAAATAATGTATGTAGATTGAAACACATTGCAAACGCCAATATTTATTTATCATTTATTATCAATCACCACTGTGGGATATCAATCTAAATTGCGTTCTGTGGTGGATTTATCATTGTGCCTGTCTGAGGAATCCGAAATGTTTCACAGCAGCCTCTTAGATTCTAACCTCGATTAATTTGTTTTTGAATCATTCCCGTATTACCTAAGGCTGGGTTCACACGCCAACCGCGACCGACGACGTGTAGCCGTCACTGACTGATGACGGCCGAATGCTGCATTGTATTCGTACATACACGGGCGCGGTCTCACTCGCACGCCGCCCGCCACCGCCAGGTGCGACAGCGGCAACGAACGTTTTGGCAACCGGCGACATGTCGGTCATCCGTCGTGACGTCACCGCACTCTGTCGGTAGCGTGTGACGTTTTAAAGAGAACGTAGCCTTAGGCGTTTGTAATTTAAAAACCGAACCCTGTTTTTCTAGGGCACGCGGTACAGACGCCAGCACATCAACCTACTAAAATCTGTAAAATTTCTTTGATAGATTTTCAACTTTATCGCTACACTGTAAGGTTCAAGGTTGATTGGGAAAATTTGACAGTTTGGGGTAGCTTGATGTGCTGGCGTCTGTACATCCAGCACCGCAAAAAAAAAACATTGGCGTTCTCACTGTGTTTTACAACTTAGATAATTATGATGTTAGTATTGTGAAAATTCGAAGATAAATCTAGTACTTAATGTCGACTTACTGTGGAATTAACATAGGTCATTCCAAAATTGTCTTTGTGAATTAAAATAGCAATAATATGTCTGCATTCCTTTTACAGTAAGATTAGTATGATAATAAGGTCAATTATGAAATGAGTGTAAGCGAATTTACTGGGGAATCATCGTTATATTTTCATGTCATCTGATATTCATACCGGTGCTAACATAGTTTAGAGAGCCAATGTCTTTTGGTTCGATATTAATATGCAAAAAAACTTCTATTCTTTACTTATTTATGAGTGTGGGTTTGAACGTAACAAAGATGTGGAAAGAAAACGTTAAACTCCTCAACACCTACAGTCCAGCTGTCGAGGGAATGCGTTCTTGACACCTGTCAGTTTCGTACAAACGAATACGTGTTTTGCGAATTTGATCTTACTGATTACTAGAATTATCGTACTGACAGGTTTCAGGAACGCATTATCTCGAGAGCCAGATAATATGTTGATTCTTGCCTTAGATTCCAGCTAAAACATAGGCTGGCCCCAATGTATCTTTCCACCAGTTTTCGCAGAGAAAATACTTAAGAACAGGATCTTCGTTCTACCTACTTCTAAACTCTGTCGAGAACTCATGCGCTTGCGCAAGACCAGATGCGCTTGCGCTTCGGTTATTTACTAAGAGGTGGTATGGTATGGAGTCGTTTATAATCTGATACGTTCAAACCTTGTTTAATTCTCTATTTGTTACAGTGTTATTATATCCTGTCATTATAAAAATATCATTAATTTAACAGCGGCACTAGCAAATTATTTTATTATATTCAATAAATGCAAAATTATGTTTGGAACTATTAAATACTATTATGGTGTTTCCACACTGAAAAGCTGCGCAATTAGTGTGTAAACCACTTCTTGTTACATTATCCCGTCATCATCCCTCACTTTAATTTGATTTGGATGTTCGTCGTTGTAATTTTTATAACAAAATTTGTAATTATTGTCAATTTGGTGTTTAAAAAATAAAAAGTAAATAACACTAACAATTCTAGTCTTTCTTTAATTTTTTCTTCAAAACCGTAAGCAAGAATATCTTTAAGTCGCACCACTTACCACTGACCAAAAAGTAAGGGGCGCACTGGAAACGGATTGTAACTTGTTGCGTTGCGGTGCTAGGAAACCTATGTCCAGCAGTGGACTGCGATTAGCTAGTTCATTAAAATAAATGACATCTGTGAGACGGGACTATCTACTTCTATCTACCTTCGGGCTAAAAAAAAACAAACTGAAATAGCTTCTTTTACGATTATATTATTTACGTCAATTAATGCAGGAAAGTTCAAGGTAAATAGGCTGTTGACTCTTTCCGCTACAGTCGGTACCTAACAAAAACAGTTAGGTAATAATCAGTCAAGACAAGACTATTATGCACTGATGATTTTTTGTAGCTAGCTGAATGATTCTTTTTTTTTTATATAGTTTTTTTTGCATTCAGATTTAATGCATTTGCCTTAGTTTGTTCTTAATTTTTTTAGTCTGTTTCTCGTGTTGCCAGTAGTAAAAATATGAATCGCAACCCGGTAGTTCCGATTTGTTCAAATAATCAGTTACCAAAGAAAAATAATGTCTATTAGTGCTATTAGTTGAGAAATATAATTCATGTTACATCTCCAATTATCATGTTTAAATAATTTATTATTTACAAATCCAAAATTTATTTTTCTGTGGTAGTTTATTTACGTGACATCGGTCGGTGTCAGAGTCGAACATCGCATTGACAACACTGAAATGAGCTGTCAAGACGTTTTACCTTTGAGAGAATGTAGAAACAATTGATTTTACACGTTTTATATAGTTGTTTTTCTGAGATTATTTACTTTGTTTATGAAGATTGAATATCTAGCCGTCTAACTGTCACACGATGGCAGCCGCGGCTCAAAGCGATTTATCGATCGCGGAGCTGAAGGCGGAGATCGAGAGGCTTGGCCGCGAGCTCGATCAAGCCAGCAGCGAGAAGATCCAGTCGGCGCAACTGGGCCTGGTGCTGCTAGAGGAGAAGAGCTCCCTGCAGCAAAGATGCGACGAGCTGGAGAGCCTGTACGAGAACACCAAACACGACCTGGAAATCACACAAGAGGTTAGTGGCCTACATTCTGCTCATTTCACTCTTCATGCATTAATGGGTACATTAAAACGTGCCGAAACGGACATTTTAATCAGTCTTTATACAATTCATATTATGCACTACTTTCAAAAGTCGCAAGTGAAAATTATGAGTATAACCTACATACACTGGAACAGTTAGCTGTTTCATCTTCTTGCATTCAGCATAATATATTGTACATAAGTTTTATTACTATATTAATATCAGATTAGTTATTGCTACTTTCTTATTTACCATTTAGAAAAGTTAGTCAAAACTTTGTTACCAAAGTTTAGGAATTGTTTTTTTGAATGAGAAAGTTTTATAATGGCATTGTATTATTACTATATGAATTATGTTACATACAATTTCTTTATTGCCTTTCTATGGAATTACTATTTCTTAAACTAGTTTCTATTTGACTATAAAAAAGGATTGTAATATAATTTTTATACTTAGTTCAAAGGTACATTTTTACTGTAAAACTTGTGTTGATCTATACAAAATTATATTTGTGGAATAATATTCTTAAAACCTATCTTATAATAATATACTTCTTCTAATGAAATGAAACACTCATTTTTGTGAGTAGATCTTTTAAGACACATTGGTCAATATTTTAAAACAAGATGGCATCGGCATTTGCTAGCTCTGATCCCTGAGAACCAATATCGAAACAAACTCAGAGGTCATGGTCTCTTTTAATGCCACAAACATTATATTATTAGGATTTTATGTGAGTCTAACAATGCAGGACCACATCTAGAAGGGCATTAAAAAAAGGCCATTGCAGTTTTGACTTAACCTGTCTCTATAGACGGCATGAAGTTAGGTAGAAAAAAATATACTTACACCTATTAATATTTTTCCTGAAACAAGTTGAATATTTCTTTGGTTCATAAATAAACTCTCACAATTTCTGCTTATCAGTGCATACCATACCAATTAATTTCATGCCGACTATTGTAATTGACACTGCTTTGCTTACAGGAAAATAGTTAAAAACTTGAAACTGATTATGTGTGTGGTATAATTAGCTATCCATTATTATTTTTACCTGCTGTATGGGAGATATAATTTGTGAAAGCATCAGCAGACTCGTTAACAAAAAAGTTTTAGTATATTAGAAATTCTAATTAAGATAGTGACTTATTACACCATGAATGGCATAGTAATAATGAATTGGTAATAAAATATAAATGTTTCTAAAAATATTTTTTTGCTACTAAAGTTTGTTTTTTAATCCCAGAGACTGACATTTAAGTATTTTGTGTTTGCTTTTTTTTTTGTATAGAAGTTTAACATTACACCTGTCAGATTAGTCTCTGGGATTAAAAAACAAACTTTAGATGTACTGTGAAAATTGGAAGAAACTATTTTACCTTCTTAAAACACAGTCTATTTTTGAAGCCTATACCTTACAAGATATGCATGTTTACATCCTGCTACATTACTTATACAAAAAGATTGAAATAAATTTTTAGGGTTTTGTAGCCAAAGGGTGTCAATTGGACCTTATTTCTAAGGCTCCTCTGTCAGTCCATCTGTCACAGGGCTGCATCTTTTGAACTAGGTATAATAGATAGAAACTAGATATTTCATAGTGTGTACATGTACAACTATAGCTGATATAACAACAAATAATAAAGTAAAAAATTAAAGGGAAAGGCCATACAAGAAACATGTTTTTTTTGCAACACTGAGTGTGTTTTAAGTATGTATTGGAAACTGTAACACATAGATTACAATCTTATGTTATGTTCCTGAAATTAGAGTCTCAATACTAAATATAGTCATATTAACTCAGTAAAGTAAGGTGGTCACTGTGGTCAGTTATTATTTTAATCTTTACTTTCATACTTATAATAAAATGTGAAAGTTTATGATGACTTGTTGATACTGTCACTCATAAAAAGCTGAACAGATTTTGATGATATTAAGTACACAGATAGACTTGATATCCTGGATCAACTCATATGATACCTACTTTTTAATCTAGTTACATAAAGAAGTTCACATAGGATTGTGGTAAAACTCAACTCTACATGACCAAAAATCAAAACCTTAAAACACTTTATCTTGTCAACAGGCTCTTATGAAACTAGACACAACACAGAAGGTAACGACCCGGAGTGGAATAGAGCAAGAAAATGCTCTCCTCAACGAGTCCGCTGCTATGGAGAGCTCCCTCACCCTTCAGATCCTGGAGCTGGAGAGTGAATCCAAACAGGTATTATTTTTAAACATTATTTTTCGACGGCGCAAAAAAAGCCCTATTTATTGGCCCTTATTTTTAGTCGTATTTTAGAATTATTACCTTTTATATTCTCTATCACTAAATACGACATGTTCTTTGATTTACAATATTGTTTATATTGTTTTAGAAGCTTTTCTTCTAGTAAACAATCATAAAAAATCATACATCTGAATCATAGGCGATATTACGTCTTATCGCTTTTGTTCCGCAAACTTGATTAACTGAGTCTAATTGAAGGTGAGTAAGTAAGGACTGATAAGGATTTTATAGTTTTAAGCTTTTTAAAGAAATAATATTTATGCGTATGAATTTTTAAATACGGGTATTCAGCTGCATCCGGTCAGACTGGAAGCCCACCCCAACATTGTTGGGAAAAGGTTAGGCAGATGATGATGATGTGTATGAATTTTTGTCTAATTTTATCTTTAGCTAATGTAATTGGCAGATTGCCTTTTTATATTAAAGTTAAATAGATTTCATAAAGTAGATTTGTTTGTAGATTATATCTTCAGATCTATCATAAGTAGTACGCATAAAATGACGATACGTGTACTTACACTGTGCAAATTAATACCTATTACTGATAGTGTGAGTAATGCTGCAAGACTGCAACTGATAAGGGAAAACTAAAATTAATTGAAGTACTGTTACGAATTATAGCCAGTGGTAAACTGCATGTTCACGAACTGCACATGGTGATGTAAAGCAGTTTAATTTGAAGTTATGACGAGCTTCTCATTATCTCATTTAACAATTTTCCCGAGACACATCTCACAGCATGCCTACGCTCGGTTTAATGAAATGGGAGCAATTGACGTGAATCATCCGCGGACCCTCGGAACAGTGCGCGCGAGACGCCCCTACTCAACACACTACAACTACATGTTGTACTGGAGTTCTTACTAGCAAAAATATTATTTCCAACGCAGAAAATACTGCTAACCGTGGTTAATCACAAATAATCCGCGTTGCAGCAGTTGATTTACCCGCGAACCAAATAGACCTCTCGTCCGTGATGTAATGCTTCGAATGGCGTAAGCGCAGCCGACGGGAATCCATAACACTGGTCCAGAAATACATTTTTATTTGCCCGGCCTTGATTCACGTATTCACGCATTACTCAATGGTGTGAAGATTTTTAGCAATGCACACGAGTTCTGTGCGTTAGTGTTTTTTTAAATTATGCCGAATATTTAGTGCGTGTGCCAAGTGAATGTGTGTAAATATGTTTTAGTGTAGTGCACACAGATTGTCGGCGTCACTGAAAAATGAATGAAGGAGGCGAGGTATTAATGTTGTTATTATTTCGTGTTTATTCAACTGGCTAACCCGAAGGGGAGGTTGGGAGACATTACTCGTGTTTCATGTCAAGGAGTGTTTACAGTAATAATGGAACACTGTTGACACTTGTTTAGTTGCTGGCAGCTCGCCAGGAGACAAGTACGTCTAGATTTAATCTCCATTTACGGGTTTATCGACATAAAGTTGTCCCGTCCTGAACTTTATGTCTTGCACATGCATAATTCATTCAATAGGGTCCTTTTATGTCGCGAGTATTTGTGAGATAAAGTCCCGATAGGGAATTGTTCTGAAAACTATTATTCGGTTAGTTATTTGTAAGGAATTCTTTTCTCTCTATTGTGGCTTAGAAACTGAATACCATATCTGTTTGTCCATCTAAACTACAAAGTAATTCGAACTTAACGGCCTCATTCTCCAACAAACCGCACGAAGCTCTCAGGAAGATTATTTTACAATCACTTTACCTCTAGAAATTAATGACACAATTTATTCAACGTGTTAATTTCACCATCCAGTTCCTCCACTTCGTTAATTAATCACGTATAGCCGGAGTCACGAGCTATGACTAAGTGCCCGCGAGCCTGTAGGCCTGTAGGTCGCTTCTCTTATCACTTGTAAGTCTTGTAATAGATTTGTTTACAATGCCTGACTCAGAGCAGTCAGAACGCATTATACACATAACACATAAGTCCGGTGTCGTGCCTGCTCGTGTGCCGGTGCACTTATTGTGCTCTATATGATAGGGCTTTATGTTGGATTTTATTGGCTAAGAAGGAACAGGACGTGTGACAATTTTATTGCCACTGACAATGATAAGTTTACATCTTCTTTATTTGATGCCTGTTGACAAACTATCCCCAAAGTTTGCCTTACGCATCCTGTTCGATCAGATTTTTACCAACTTCTCTCTCTCCGCCTAGTCTTATTCCTTTTCATTTAAGGTCGGCTCCCCTTATCATTCATTGCCAGACGTGGTTGTTCTGGATCGTCAGATTTTACCCTTTTTTTTTTTAAGGATGGGAAATCATCAAATGACCCCTCCCGCTCTGGGTGGAGCGGAAGGGAGTGTCAGACTCTTACTGACTAAAACCCATCCGTGTTCCTTCCTTAGCCCTTTATGTTCCGGGGCAGCGGTAATCCTTTCGGACAATCCCGCTGCCCCGGCAGTCAGATTTTACCCTTGGGTAAAACAACCAGTAAACTTACTTCGTAAATGTCTAATTTGAGGCTAAGCTTTAACTCTAAACGTTCCCACAGCACGTCTGCCATGTGGCGAATGTCATCTAGATGGATGACGGAAGCTGCTTAATACCAAGCAGCTGTGCGACAAGCTTATTAAGAATGGCAATGACATAAATAAGTCTGCATATTATGAGTCACACCTGACAGTGACTCTTAATTAAATCGGATTCTATAAAAATCGATAGGGTAGCAACTGGCTGCGTCGTATTGATGGCCTTTCTTCGTGTTCTATGCATGAATGTTAACCGAACTCATTAGATTTAGTCTGTTCCAATAACAATAAGCGACCTTGAAAGATAATTTTATAATTACAAGCACAACTCTACAAAAGGGTTCCTGATCGTAAAATGTTAGGTAAGGGTGAGATGCTGTACTTATTCGTCTCGTGATACTTTATCGCTCCTAACCATCTTCACTTTTACGACCACCACCTCGATAAAGGAAGTCAAGACACGTTGTCATTTTGATGTATAAATTACAAGAAAACTCTTAGAAATCTAAATGGAGCAGCCTAATTGCGTAACGCACTATCATTCTCAATCTGAATCGAATAAGTGTCTGATCAACAACGTAATTATCGCAATAAATGTTGTTGAACCAATGTTGAGCTGTCAAAATGAAACCCATTGCTAGATAGTGTGTTACGCAATGACCCCGCATTATACTATTCAAAGTAATTTTATTTTGTGATACCTCCAAAATGGAGCTCATTTCTTCATTGACAAAAACGCAACCTGTAATAAAAGCTTTGTATGGCTAACACCACCTCATATTTACGTTAAATTACGATACCTAGGTAGTTTTGCCTGACCGTGTTACGTTTACGATCGGCCGCTCCCTGACGCTCGCCTATTTGCGAAATAGGCGGGGCTCGTCACCAGAGTGCTTAGTGTGTACTAGTAAATCAATAGTACGTAAATAATGGTTGGATGGTTTACTGTAACGATTGCTACGGTAGTAAGAATACCACCTTATTGCCATAGCAGAGAGCAGTGGTGGCCCAGTGGTAACGGCTCCGACTTACGAGTAGGTCGTGGGTTCCTGGGTTTTCACGGTGAGATATTTACAGAATAGCACCGCTGAAGTGTGTGCGCAGACACAGGTGCACTCCCTCTTCTCTCACTCTCATAGTCCGATGCGACGGCAATCCGACACGACCGGAGATATGAGTCGGACCAACGGAACCCACGACCTACTCGTAAATCGGGGCCGTTACTACTCTCTCTCTACTCTAGACGACCCAGACTAGACAGGCACTTTACTTTGTGTAAATTATTTCATCACTACTGCGGTGGAGGAAGACATCGTGTGAGGAAACCGGCATGTCCTAGAACCAAAAATTCGAGGACGTGTGACTTCTATCAATCCGCACTGGGCCCGCGTGGTGGATTACGGCCCGTTCCCTCTCACAGAGAGGAGGCTTGTGTCCCAGCAGGGGGAACATTATAGGCTCATTATGCCACAACATCCGTTACAGAACACTATCGATCTTCACAGTACTCTAGGACAGTTGCTATTTCAAAGCACCTTTAGACCTTGAGCCACAGATATGTATACTAGAACTGCTTTGCAAGAGTTCTAAGCTCTCCGACCGCTTTCTCATGTTGAATAACAGCTACTTATTACCATAGTTAGTTATCGAGTTGACAACCCTAGGAAAGACGCCAGTGCTTACTCTCGAATATAATTCCGATAGATCGACATTTTAATTGTCAGTCAAACGTCAGGGATTGGCTGGACTCACTGCGTCTAGCCAATCCCTGACGTTTATCTCAACCAACTGACGTTTGACCAATGTCGATCTATCAGAATTATATTCGAGAGTAAGCACCCAGAAGTGACCATAGTGCGCAACCCCTCATACAAATAGTTGTATGAGGGGTTGCGCACTAGATCCGATCTTTATCCGGCCGAATTTCTCGGATTCGGATCGGACGTAGGCGTAGTGCAAAACCGCCACCAGGGGCTCAAAAAAATTTGTGTGCACATTTTAGATGATCTCGTTCACACACGTCCGTGTCAGAGCAAGCACCCTGTTAAGTTTTCGTTTACAGGGTGGCAAGGACATCGACGAGCAAACTGAAACCATGAATTCAGCATATGATTCTAGCGTAGAAAACTTTAGACTGTTATAAAAAAAAAACTGCTGTTTCATAGAAAAGTGCGATACCTAACCTACGCGGTCAAAATGTATGGAACAATTTTCTTTTTTTAAATAACCGACGAAACATTTAAACTCAGGGGCGTTCAGAATCATGGAGGTAATGAATCCACAGCCCACGATAACAAGTTGCGCGTTGGTGTGGCTGCCACCTTGTATTTTTCAAGTGGAATCATGACGTATGAAAAAGTATTGGAAGTAAAGTTGAACCGGCATTCGTAATATAAATAACCTCAGCGATATCGATTTATTTGTGTATTGTCATGAACATGAAATTTCACAATTAATGCTTTCACATTCTGTGTAAAGGCATGTAGACCGTGATGGGCGTGGTAGATACCAGTCCATTAATTACACTCAAAAAGAGTGGTAGTACATAATTATAAAAAATAATGATCGTGGCGTTTCAACGGCGCTTTATGATATCAAGCCGTAAATCAACGTTAGCGCCCCTAACCCCCACAGGCCGTTACATACAATGAAGACTTAATGGGAGGATAGGTGCAGTAAAATGACAATAAAGTCCGGAGTCGTTGATGTTTTAACTGTCTCTCTTCTTTCGAGTTATTTTGATATGGCACGTAAAGTTTAAAGAAAAGTTCGATATTAATAGAACGTCGCCGTCGTCGCTGTCACTTATTCATACAGGGTGGCAGTGACATCGTGGCGCAAACTAACCACCCCCACTCACAACGGACCGAATGGGAGTCTTAAGTGCGGAAAAGTTAGTCCCATCATCATCAAACTGTAACCATGAACTCAGTACACGATTCTAAGACCAGAAGCGCAGTAATTTTTCGTCGGTTATTAAAAAAAAAATTATTTGCTGTTCCATACATTTTTACCGCGTAGCACTTTTGATAACCGACGTAAAATTCACAGGTACAGCTGGGTAACAGTAGCAATGGGTTCCATTTTGACAGTTCGACAACATTCATTGCGTTTTTACGTTGTGGTGCAGACACGTTTTTCGAACATATGAAGCAATGAATTAGCAAATTCCCTCAAAATGATAGAGATTGATAGTGTGTTATGCAATTCGGGTGCTGTTTGGGCGTCGATGTCCCTGCCACTCTAAATAATATAACATGATAAATAATATTTTATTTCTGTACCGTAGAACGGGGCTATTTGGATTTTCGGGTATTAATTAATCGTAATATTTGAATTGACATAAATTCTACCAAAACACCCATAGACGACATTTTTATTATGTCAAAGTGTGACCAGGAATAATAAAAAAGATGTCTATGGTGTTTTGGTAGAATTTATGTCAATTCAAATATTACAATTAATTAATACCAAATGATCCCCGAAAATCCGAATAGCCCCCCCGCTCTGCCGGTATATTGGTTGTAAAAAAACATTATTACACGTCAAAAGAAATAATGATATTTTAAAACTAGATGAGGTTGGTATTTCCACTGAAAACTGTCTACTCTGAGAAGAAACACCAAAATGAACTCATAGGTCACAGACATTCAACACATTTTCAACATTCTTGGAGTCGCAGATGAGGTTGCGAATTAATATAAGTAAATAATGAGACAGTTAATATAAAGCAAAGTGTTCTTTCTTGCTCCTATTTTGCCCGTAGCAACAAAATCAAGAAAAAAAGATGTTTGATAAACAACGTGGTCTCTTTAAAAGTCCAGTGTAAGATACAAAAGGCAAAAATGAACGAAAAGTGAAGCGCCTTATATCGGTTTTTGGTTGTCTATCGTAAGTGCACTACGGTTTGCTGCACAGCGAAACGAATGAAGAAACAAAGCTATTAAGCGATTGAAACTTGACGCTAAATGTCGCTATTGCTCATAAACGATCGACAAATATCCGATCAATATTCATGCATAATACAGTTATAGAGTTATCTCTAAATCCGACACATAAATTTAGTTTATAGTCAAGTGGTAGCTACTGAACATCGCGTGTAGGTACAGTCACTAGCATACATCCTTTACACTTACGGAAGATTCAAAAGCGATTCTCTCCTAAATTATTAATAGAAATGTTATGGTGTTACGAACATAGCATTTTCGAAAGCATTATACTATTATGAAATAGGTCTTTTCTCAAAATTGCAGTTGGTATTTCACGAGAAAAATGCATTTGAATTGCAAGGTATCTATGTTCGTGACTGTACTTAAGCTTCTATGTTTTTCACGCCATAAATGAAAACTCCGTGACGATAAATCGTATACAATACGCGTTCTGTTTCCGTCAATAACGTTTTATCACGTTTCGAACACCTTTATAATGTTAAAATTGTAAACAAGCTAGATTTATTACTCGTTAATGTTTTAATATTCTACAAAGTACATGTTGTTTTTCATATTGCCAGGTTTTTATAAACCTACTCTTTATTTAATATTATCTATGAAATATTGTTTTTCTTTTACTGCCGCGTCGGTCTAGTGGTCGCAAGTGCTACCTACTGCTGAGCGTAGCATCCTCATTGCTTCGATTCCCGGCTCGGGCAGTGTTAATGGAGTTATTCCAAACCTGGAGTCTGCTTTTGTGCCCAGTAAATGGCAACAGGTTCGCCCCCTATTACATGGACCTTAAACATAACTGGCGCAATGCTAATAAGGTAATTACGTGGAAAATGTTATTGTACCTAAATTGATAATTTTTTCACAGTTGCGTCATGAACTAGACCGCGTGGTAAGCGAAAGAGATCGCTTGCTGGCCGAAAGTTCCGAGCTCGGCCACGACAAACAGTCCCGTGAGTCGGAGCGCGTGGCCCTGAGGGCTGAGCTCCGGGAGGCGCGGCAGAGGGAGCAGAGGCTGCTAGTCGACATAGGGGACTTGGAGGACGAGAATATATCGCTACAGAAACAAGTGTCCGCGCTTAGATCGTCACAGGTTAGTTTACTCAGCTTTTATTAATTAACCGACTATGTGGAAGCTCAAAGGAGGGTACTGTTTTTTTTTTCATTAGTTTGTTTAGGAATTGCTTTTTCTATCTTACGTCTCATCCATGATTTCAAGGCGTGTTTGGAGGGCAAGAGAGGGACCATTAAGTAAATACTTAGTAAAACAAAAACGTGTGCGGTTGGGGGCCACCCGTCAGGATTGAATAAAAAAAGAGTGAGAGAAAGTCGCATGGAGGGGGCACAACGCTTTTTTCTTACGTCACTTACAAGACGTTTTCTACCAGTCAACTCCTACCACAAGACTTGTTAAGGAACTTCGTGGCAAAAATAAATGTTCTTTAAGATCAGATGTTACTATGCAGATAATTTACAGACTGTTTGTATGAGGCATCTAGGCGCAGAACTGTAAGTATCGAAGCAGGATGAGCACTTTATCAGGTCATAATACCACCTAAATGAAACAAAAGAAAAGGCTGCTTTCATTTCACTTCATTTATTTGAGTTATTCCGGTCTGATCCCCTGAACTCCCCTCCTCCACCCCCCTGGAACCCTGCTAGTTCTTCTTCTGTTTTCCATAAAATTATAGTAACTTACAAACGCCAGATTAGTATTCCATACAATTTTTATCCATGCTAAGATCACAATTTATTGTTCAATATTTTCCCGTCCCAACTATTTGCATCACAATCCGCCATACATACTGTGTAGTGCCTTCCCTATTGATATTTTATGCGCAACTTTGGAGCTGTGCCCACCGCTAGTCGCGAAACCTGCCGCCTAATTGATTGGCTCATATATCTCCATGCAAATCGAATCTGGAACTTATGGACTATTGAATTTTCCAAACTGTTTGAGAATTTCGTAGTTCGGGTGGAATATTGCTTATTGGAGCAATGAATTGCTTTGTATGGTAAATGCTACTTTGTAACGATATCGATATGGAGATAAATGCATTTAACTTTACTTAATGAATTTGAAATATGTATCATTCTATCTCTTTCATCTTCAAACGATTGACAGAAATAGAACTAGGTTTTAAATTCATTTAACGTTAAACAATTCAAGATTAGAAAGCCAACGATACTAATACTCCCATCTCCTTGCAGGTCGAATTCGAAGGCCTAAAACATGAAGTCAGACAACTACGCGAAGAGGCTGAGAATGCGCGCGCCATGGCTGAGGAGACCGCAGCGCTGCGCCGCATCGCTGAGCGGCAGCTGGCGGAAGCGCTTGAAGCGCTGCAAGCTGAAAGAGAAGCCAAGTTCGCAGCTAAGAAGGAGCTGGATGCTCACCTTAGCAGGGAAGCCGCCTACAATATTACTAACTTGGCGTATAGTATACGAGGTAAGATTATTAAATAATAATAATACCAGCCTGTACTGTCTCATTGCAGGGCAAAGGCCTCTTCTAATACAGAAAAGGCACAAACATTAATCATCACGCTTGCTCAAAGAATGTTGGCGATTTCATACCAATATTAAATTATAAGACCAGCACCCTAATTTCGTAAGACACTATCAATCACAATCTGAATCATTTTGAAGGATACTGCTAATCCATTGCTTCATATGTTTAAAAATTTGTTTGCTCAACAACGTAAAAACGCAATGAATCTTGTCGAACTGTCAAAATGAAAGCCATTACTACTGTTAGTGTGTTACGCAATTACTACGCAGTTTACTCGCGATGTTTTCCTTTACCGATGTCAGTGAATTAGTCTTGGTACTTACCCGGATCTGAACACACAACCTAGTGCATGAGAGGCGAGGCAGTAACCACTGGGCAATCACGACTAAAATCATAATTTTTGTTAAAGCACACAATATTCGCATCTTATGGTTGTTTTTGCAGAAATCGCGTTCACAGAGCTGAACTCACAAGTCATTACACATAAAAGTTGTTAACGTCGATTTACATCAGTTTTATACGATCCGACATTTTGTCTCAATAAATATTACCTACGTATCATTTTTATTTCAAATATGTATCAAGCGATTCAAACTGGTATATTAAAAATACAGAAGAAATATTTTAAAAGTTCCGTCGTCACGTCTTTCGTTGTTGAGTGTCAATTCTTTACATCTTCGAATTTGATTTTGGAATATAAATATTTTGATGACAGTTCTTGTTGTAGAAGTTTACAACTACCCTCTCTTGACTAGCATCAAAATCCTGATTACTTATAGATACAAAATCGATATTATTTATAAAAAGTAAATAGTTGCAGTGCTCCAGTAGTTTATTGGTTTGAAAATATATATGAAAAAACAAGCCCAATGGCAGAGGTGAATCAAAAAGGTAAATTGGGAGTTCATACGGGCCCTCGATGGAATTTTCATCTTTTAAGAGCCATTTCACAAAAGTTTGACGCTCGAGTTTAGGTAAAAGACGGCAGCATTGTGTATGTGTGCGTAGCTATCCACACATACACAATGCAAACAGTGTAGCGCGAGTGTCGAGACGGACTAAACAATCTTGAGCCGTCATGATTGTAATGCACCTTTGCTAGAGACTTATGAAAAAAAGTGATTTTATTTATTCAGTCTACTAACTTGCTAGACTAATAAAAAAACACAAATATATGTTATGTATAAGTGTATAATAAAATTGAACAGGTAAACAATCAGATATTATATATTAATATATTTATAACATAATAATTATTTTTGTAAGAGCGTTTTCCCCAACAAGCATCCGCTTCGATCGCTATCATCGCCACGAGATACTGCCGCTTTAATTTCCTGTTTGGCATCATTTAACATTGTCATTTCAGCAGCAGTTTTCCACATGTCGGAAATAGCATCATGTGTTTGACTGTATAATCGAAGTGGCACTGATCTCATTTAAGTTTGAGAGACCAATTCCCGTAATGACTGCACCTGATACCGCTCCTGTATTAAGGTCGAGTCTTGATCGTTCAGTTGTTTCAGTCTCCGTAGTTTATAGAACAAAGCTAGATCCACACATCATACACTTGAAGTCAAATTTAGACATGGGACCCAACTGTTTCTCTTTTTCTATTTTCAAATAGTTCAATTGCAGCAGAACTTCTCTCTGTGTTCACTTATATTTATTAATTGATTCCAAAAGTATTGAAAATCAATTATAATGTGATCGTTCTAAAAACAAAAGGAACATTAAAACATCTAATTGAAATTTAAAGAAATATAATAAGTAAGTACTAAAAATATTTACGATCGAGTCTGAATAAAAATAAATAAATACAATTTCTATAGTCGAATCTGATTTTTCACTTGTACCCGGCACGTCGTCTCTTCTAAAGGTACTATCCTCCTCTACTCGATTCACACGATTTCTCATTCTAAAATGAAAACAAAATAGCTGTCAAGTTTCGATATCTACAATTACTTAAATATTTTTTTTATTCAATAATAATTAAATGATTATTAAAATAATCAATATTGTTTTTAGAATTATTAAAATTGATAGAAGAAATAGTTCTATAGTCCATTTCGATAATGTGATCGATTACTGTGTATATGAGTTACAAATAAAAATAAAATATCTACCTCGCTTCTGTTGCTTTCTCTAAGGCTGCAGAATTTTTATTTTTCCTTTTTTTGACAAAATGGTATACACATTCTTTACGCCCCATTGCTAAAACTAATAACACAAAAATATATTATAATTATTCTACAAAGTACTAAAGTAACACTTTAATTGATAATAAACAAAACACTAACCTTATGAAAAAAAAAATGCGAAGAGGATCAAAATGTTGTACTCGTAGTATAATAATGCGTTCACGATAAGTGCGCTCGAAAATCGGGACGCGGGAAAAATTGGCATAGATCCTTCGTCGATGGGCGCTCGCGCCGTACTAATCGGTGCCCGCCGATGCATTGTAATTTATTCTAAATAGAGTGATGTCAATAACGATATTATGTCTAATTAAATGAAGGGATTTTAATAAAATTTCAGAATTAGTTTTTTTAAAGAACATACTTTATTTTGACATGACTTTTTAAATGTAATTACGCCTTATTCAAACCAAAAAACCTAGACAAAATAGCAATATAAAACGTAAAAATTGCCCTTAGACTTTATTTTTTTACTAATTAGTGTTATTAGTAATCGATATTCTATTACATTATGTGTCGACAAAATTATATGTCTGATGCTTTCTGTATTTTTTTTTGTCAAATATATAAATATTAATTATAGATATAGGAATCTGAAGTTGACTCTGCGATGATTTTTCAGTAAACTAGTTGTGGGAGATTAATCACCACAAAGTAAACAAATAAGTTTTTGTAAATGTGTTACATGAAGTATCAATACGAAAGATTGGTCTTTTTTTTACATGTGTTCAACAATGTCAGAGTATTACCTAAGACGGTAAATTAGGCGACTAAAATCTTGGAAATTCGCGCGAAAACGTGAAATGGCTCTTAACAATCTTCACGAACTATCGGGAACATATTCGCATAGAGTACTTCCACACAAACTTAAGCTAATACAGAAGCCTAGTTGGATACCGTACCTTCTCCCATAATTGTTTAGACTGTGTGACGTGAGTGTCGCTTTCCTTTCATTTTGTTTTTAAACCACCAAAGAATGACTTAAGACTTAAGAAAAAACGGGACCCCCGCAGTATTTTCCCCATAATTCACCATGAACCATATTTTCAATCAGTGGTGGCCCTGTGGCATCGGCCGCGACTTAGGAGTTGTAGGTCGTAGGTTTGAACCAGACAGCAGGCACTTTACTTTGTGTAAATTATTTCATCACCGCTGCTCTCAAAACGGTGAAGGAAAACATCGTGAGGAAACCAGCATGTCCTATAACCAGAAATTTAAAGACGTGACATCTACCAACCAAAACTAGGCCTGCATGGTGGATTACGGCCTACTCCTTCTTACCGAGAGGAGGCCTTTGTCCCAGCTGTGGGAACTATGCATGTTTTCTACCTCAGGTATGACAGAAGACACCGGAAAACCGGGCGGTTCATTGTCAGCTTAGCTTTTCATGTCAACTTATCTTAAACCAACAAAGAATTACTCAGAAAAAACGGAATCCCCGCAATTTTATGCCCATAATTTACCGAAACAATGTTTTTGCGGTATCAGGTATGCCAGAAGACGGAACAGAAGACGATGGTGAACCAGGCGGCTCCTCATCAGCTGAGCTCGCCAGCGCAATGGGCGACCACCACGCCGACCTGTTCTCCGAAGTACACCTGCACGAAATATCACGACTTGAGAAACAACTCGAACAGGCGCATAACGAAAATGTAAGTCATTGTTCTCTAGCTATTATTTGGTGTTGTAACTTTCGTGTGTCGTACTCATTTCAATGGTTTTAAATTACGCAGCCATTTCGGTTCCAATAGCTTACTACTAGGACCTAATAAACTAGGAATTAGCGAGTCGAACTGATCAAAATAAATGATGGTTCTGAAATCATGTGCGCGCAGTTTGATTGCGTCTGCATCTAACTTGCATTGTGTAAACATTCACAGCATGTCGGCTTGCTGCGAGTTGATAAAAAATTCAAGTTTCAGTACATAATATGATAGTAAGCATCTTGCTTAACAAGATATCGAAATACATACACAACGACTACACGACAATCCACGAATTTGGGAAAGGCTTCGTTTAAAAATGTATTCTACATAAAGTCAACCTACCTTAGTCCACTGATGGACAACAGCCACTTCATTGCCGAACTACACAGCTAAAATACTAGTCACATATTCAACTTCAAATTACGACCAGCAGTTGTTTCGCTATTCAAATATTGAAGGTAACTTCACTCCACTCTGTAACTGTATGCATATTTCAGTCTCGTTTAACGAAACTGACCTCATTCGTGAACTTCAACGTTATTACCTGGAATGTTTTATGAGATTTGGGAATTGATACTAATTAGATAAAGCGAGATAACTGTAGGTAGACTAGATGTAATTTAGCCGTCGGAGTTTTGAGTCAAAATGTGTCATGAAACTGAGTGCATCATCTTTTATGCAGCACCGATTCAACGCAGGTTTTGCTGGATGAATGGATTAAAATAAACACATTTAAAACAACCCGCGTTCAGTGTGTTTATTCCACAACAATGATGACACTCACAGCTTTTGAACTCGGTTTAGATACATGTGCTGATCGTGGTCATTGGTGTAATTCAACCTAAATCATTCAAATCGTATGGATGGATTACAATAAAACTGTGATGTTTCATTTTGGACTGTTAGAAATGACACTGGTGAAAAACTACTGGTAGCCTCTGAATTTATTTCATGTTAAGCTAAACTGTCACTAATATTCGTGCTGCTCATGGTAACTATTGCAAGTAAAAGTTAGACTACAAGTTTTTTAGACATTATAGACTATTACCACTCCGGAACCTTTCTTAACCTCGTCAATGGTTGGTTTCTATCAACCATATTATTTCGGCATCTCTTCTTGAGCCAGTGCACGCTCTTCCTTGGTTTTGAAGTGGGAGAGTAATAGGACATATTTGGATATAGTTTGTATTTAATATTCTTGTCGTGTTTCACAGAGTCAACTTCAAGCATCCATGCGCAGCGCACAGGTGACGGCAGAGAGCGAGAGCGCGGCGGCCGCTTTACTGCGCGCTGGACTTACGCGCGCTGCATCCCGAGTTACTGCATTACACGCCCTGCACTCCGACTGCGCGCCTTTGGTCAGTTTCACCTTAGTTTTATGATCTTTAATATTACACGGAGCCATGTGAAGGAAAGGAAGGAAGTCCGTGTGAACAAAAATTGGAAATAACATGACAAAAGCCAAAAATAAAAGCAGAAAAGTAAGCGGTTGCGTACCAATATGCTCACGGTTTATTTTGATTCGCATTCACTGATCGTGCTCGTTACACTACCCACGTCCTTATTACCCTGAGCTTATTAGCCAGGTCTAGACCGACCGAGCCGGCTCGCGAGACCGCCTCGAACGGGCAACTCGAGCTGAGTCGGCGTTACGCTATTTCCAGTCTTACCAAATTTTCTTTTTTGACGATTTTAATTGTTTTCGAACAAATAATGAATGTTCACAGGACGATGAGAAGGTAGAATCAGGCGGCGTATCATCGCGCGCAGCTAAATGGCTAACCTGGTGGCGCGTGTCGGGCGGCGAGCTGTCGGGCCTGGCCGCGCTGCTGGGCGAGCTGGCGGCCGCGCTGCCGGCCGACGGCCCGGCCGCGCTGCAGCGGGCGGCGCTGGCGCAGCTGGCCGACAGGGTGGCGGAGGCCGAGGTGCGCTGTGCTGCGCTGGACGCGGATGCTGACTTGCTGAGGACTTTGGCTGGAGGTATGAAACTAGCTATGGTTTGATAGAAGTTTAGGTTTAAGAACAACTTTATTTCTCATAAAGAATTCATATAAATTCACTTACTGAGAAACAATAATATCTTAAATAATAATTAGAGCGCACAGATGTACGTTTAAAAAATAACAAAACAAAGTAGCAAAGAAAAAGTAAAACATGTGGGTAAACACAACATAGACTCGATCGTCGATCGTAAGCAGGCACAAACATGGATGCATGAATTTGATTTTTACTAGATGTGGCATTGATGGCATAGTCGTTATTAGCTAGTTTATTATTATGAGAGTATTTTATTTTTAGTTTATTGTTTTATTAATATATTTTGGGAACACACATGGTTTATAAACCATTTTGAATGTTGATTTTTTATTTTAGTAATTATTAATGTATATTTTTAATTTAATTTAGAGGCATATAGTCAATCCATGTGTGTATTTTGCTTATGTTAATAAATATTTTTCTTTTCTCCATTTATACACTTATTTGTATGTATTAATTGTGTGAGTTTTTAGTAGCTTTTTGAACCGGGCATAACTTTGTTCTCCTTTTATTACTGATGGTAATTTATTATATATTGTAACACCCTCAAACTCCAAATTTCTTCTTCCATAGTTAGTTCTAGGAGGGCGGGTCACTATGTAACTAGCACGTCTTAAGTTAATCTTTCGTGTTTGTTGTTTTGTTGCAAATCTTATATTGGAATGGATTTCCTTATTTAATATTTTACGTATTAGAATACACGTGTAGTATATGTACGTTTGTTTTATATTCATTATTTTTGTTTCCTCGTATATCTTTTCAGTTGGTGTACGAAATTTATAGTTAAATAAAATTTTAATTAATCTATTCTGAACTCGTTGAATTGGATCTATATTAGTCTTCGCTGCAGTACCCCAGATTTCAATGAGGTAGTCGATATGAGGCTTAACCAGAGAATTATAGATAAGATATCGCACTTTTCGAGGGAGACAATTTGTTATATTGCGTAGTGCCCCTGTGAGTGGACTTAGTTTACGTTTAATTTTTTCTAAGTGTGGTTTCCAAGTTAGGTTACTATCCAAAATAAGTCCGAGATATTTTTCTTTAGGTTTACGTTCAAGTAGTTGGCCGTCTATCTTAAGTTCGAAATTATCATAATTTTTTTTATTTTTTGGTGCAAATATTACATAATTTGTTTTTGTAATATTAATAGTTAAAAGATTTGACTGAAACCACTCATTTAACAGATTAAGATCATTCTGAGCGTCAGCTAGTAAGGCTTCGACTGAGTGTCCAAAGTAAAAGAGACTTGTGTCGTCTGCATAAAGGGAGATGTCTCCTTTGAGACCTAATTCACTGATACTGTTAATGTAAATAAGGAACATGAGGGGGCCCAATATTGATCCCTGGGGGACGCCAAAATTCAGGGCACAGGGATTGCTTTCATATTTACCTATTTTTACTATTTGTTTACGGTTCTCCATATATGATTTAAAAATTTCAAGTGCTTTGCCTGTAACACCGGTGAGTTCTAGTTTTTGTAATAATTTGTCATGACTGATGGTGTCAAAGGCTTTTTTAAGATCAATAAATATACCTAAGGCAACTTGTTTTTGATCAATTTTATTTTTAATTTTGGTTACGAGGTCAATTGTAGCAGCGAGAGTATTTGATTGAGCTCTAAATCCATACTGTTTACAGTAAAAGAAACCTTTTGAATTAAGGAATGACTCTAATCGGTTATAAAGAATCTTCTCAAAAACTTTAGAAATCACCGGGAGAACTGATATAGGGCGGTAATTGCACGGGTCAAATTTACTTCCGGATTTATGAATTGGTACAACTTTTGCAACTTTTAAATCGTTAGGGAAAATACCTCGTGACATATAGTAGTTAATGCAGACTGTTAGTTCCGTAGCAATAATGTCTTTTACGCATTTAATTGATTTTGTACTAATACCATCAATGCCAGATGCAGTATTACAGTCCAAATTTTTAATTATGGTAATAACTTCCTTCGTAGTTACTGGTTTTAGAAACTGCAACTCCGTTTTATCAGTTGGTCTACGCTCTTCTAAAATTTGACTTACTTTTGATTTTTTTGAAATCATATTTGCTAGGGTTGAGCCAATAGTCGAAAAATATGAGTTAAAACTTTCACATATTTCTTTTTGGTCCGTAATAGTACCAGCTGCCGTTTCAAGTTTATCCGGTCCAGTTCTGTCATGCAGTTTGTTTTTCGACAAATCGTTTATAAGTTGCCACATTTTTCGTGGTTTACTTGAATTTTCTTCAAACCTCTTTAGGTAATAATCACTTTTCGCTTTTCTTATGTTGTGTGATACTCTGGCTTTTATATGTTCATACTCTTCTTTTAATTCCGTGTCCACCACATTTGTTTTATATTCCTGCCACAGTATGTTCTTGTTATTTATCTCTTCTAATAGTTCTTTTCTAATCCAGTCTTGCCGCGGGGGATTTAAAAGTTTAAATTTGGTGATTCTGCACTTATTTAAACAAGATTGTAATTTGCCTGCCAATTTATCATACTCTACGTCCTCATGATTTTTAGGATATTCATCCAGGCATCGATAAAGTTTATTGAAGTCTACTGCATAGTATTTCTGTTTTATGATAGGTGGTGGTTGGTATTGCTTTATCTCTAAAAGTATTTGTTTGTGGTCAGACATTGACGATTCTATAGTGACAAAGTGAAAATTATTTTCACTTATGTTACAAGAAACATGGTCTAACATTGTCTTGGTTGAGGTTGTTTCGCGGGTACAGTGTTTTGGACTTATTTTGTTCAGGATTTTGTAGTTGTTCTCTTTTAAAGTGTTCTTATACTTGCGTGTCGCTAAGTCTGGATTGAGTAAGTCTAGGTTGTAATCGCCAAAGACTATTGTTCGTTTAAATTTGTGTAATTGTTGTGAATATATCTCGACGAAGTTGTCCATGTTCAATTTATTGGGCTTATAGATAGCACCGATGTTCAGAGAGAACTTTTTCACGTATACCCAGAGATAATGAGTATCATCCACGCATTGTTCTTCAACAAGGTGATGTTTGAGATTGTTGTGCACAAATATTGATACTCCACCTCCCCTTTTATTCTGTCTATAATTATAGTAATGGGTATAGGAGGGTATCTGGAGCATTTTTCCCTCCTCTTCACTCTTAATCCAAGTTTCCGAAAGTATAATAATATGTACAGTTACTTGTATGGAAGCGATAATACATCTAAGCTCATCGAATTTTCCAGGTTTGACAATACTGCGAGCGTTGGCATAGAAGCATTTCAGAGATTTTTTTGTTAAAGTAACATCTGAGTAATTGTTGGTTATTTGGTAAGTTATTTTCTCTTTGGACGACGTTAGTTTTTTGGAGTTTCCATTGTTGTTGTTTCTTGCGTTTCTTTAGATGTGACTATTTTGGGTACGCCCTTGATATACTTGATGTTTAGACCACTTTCTCCATTTGAGGTGCGTTGCTGAAGCTCTTCTTTTAAATTTTGAAAGTATTTCCGTTGATATGGAGTTTGATCCGAAAATATTTTGATGTGTTCCTTGTTAATCTTATTCTTATTACGTAGTATGTTTTTTGCTGTGTCTTCAGACGAGAAACATACTTTTATTGCACGAGTTTTCTCTGATTTATATTTTCCAAGACGAAATATTCTAGTAGGTTGAGGGCAGCCATTATGTATTCGCCCAGTTATTTGCAATATTTCTGCCATATCAAAATCTTGCTGACTGGTTGCAGTATCTTTCTGGGATTCAGGAATTCCAACAACTATAATATTTTTGGCTCGGAAGTTTCGTTCTTCGATTTCGGTGAAGATTTCATCATGTGTGTTAGTTGTTTGGATAGAAGATGAAGGTGGTATATTTTTTAAGATATTGACATCGGCTTCAAGAACTTCTACTTTCTTTTCTGTATTTTCGGCAGCAACAGATAACTTTGAGAGTTGTTCTTTTAATTTTTTATTATCCAAGATAATATTTTGCATAGTATTGCTAATATTACCAACCTCAGCTTTTATCGCAGCAACATCTAGGGAGAGCTTATTTATACTTTCAGTTTGTTCATTCTTGGAAGATTTTAATAATTCCAGCATTTCAGACATCTGCTTTTTTATTTCAGCAATATCAGAATTGGTCGCTTCATTATCGTCTGGTAATTTTCGTTTATTACGAAGAGTAATTTGTGGTGTAGTTTCTTTATACGGTTCAGACAAATTCGGAAATGATCCGCTGCGTCCCGCACACATGCCACCTCCAGGCGGTGAGCGTGGTGTGCTCATTGTAGATCTATGTACGAAGTTACTCACGTGGGAGTTGCGTGTGCGTCGCCGTCAGGTGCGTACGGTGCGGAAGTACAGCGGTAGATATTCCGTCCTTGTTACTCAAGGGGGTGAAGAGCGGTTACCGCGTCGATGCCGCGTTCCTTACTCGAAGTTCAAAACAGTTACGGTATAAGTCACTCGCGCTTGATTTTGCATTAAGTTGTTGTAATTAGTTGCCGTAAGGTTCGTAATTGGCTAAAGACATTTTTTGAATTTATTAAAATAAACAGTAACACGTCCGCTCTGTGCGCTCGTCTTGGATATCTCCAATCTCCGTTTAGGAGAAGAAAAGAAGAGCTAAAATAATAGATTTCATTTAAATTTAGTGTTTACATTTTATCAAGAACGAAAGTCTAGTTTCGACCTACCTCCATGGGAGGCTTGAGTATATCAATGTATGCAAAATGGCAATATTTATTTGTGCACACATAAATACTCAATAGAGAAAAATACATAAAGATAGAAGAGCACAAAGGTAGTATGATGTAAATTATGATTTAAAAAAATAACTGTATGATCACGGACTCCATTTAATCCATAGCCAGAATATTCGCCATCCACCCTATGCTAAGTTACTAACACAAAATATTTTGTACCAGGCGCGGGTCGCGCGCTGGCGACGGCCGGGCCGGCGCTGCTGTCGGCGGCGGAGACTCTTGCGCAGATCTACCACCACGTGTGCGCAGTCAACGGCACGCAGCCCGAGCGAGTGCTGCTCGAACACGCCGGACAGAACGACGGTAAGAGTTGCATTTGATCTTAGTCCTTCAGTTGTCCTTGCACAGAGTTTAGATCTGAATGCAGGTAGGTTCGATAATCATCGCATAGGACTGATACGTTGGCCAGCTCATATTGATGATTGCCGCAAAAGTAAAAAAATAAAAGTAAAGTATACTAAATCAATTTCAAAGTGTCGTCAAGTTTACTGACTTTTAACTTTGTTTTACTGTTTAAGTTATAAGGGTCTCAACATTTTAAAATAGATAGTAAGGGAAGAAGCGAGGCAACCTCAACACTAGTATATTTTGTCTGGGGTTACTTCTTACTCTGAAACATATTACATTATTAGAGAATAAAAAAATGGTCAAGATCTGTTTTAAAATGTCTAATATTATATTTTTTTCTTTTAGTATCCGGCGCCGAAGGCCGTGGCGCGGAAGCCGAAGCCCTGGCGCTGGCAGCAGGAGAGCTGGAAGGCCTGCGAGCTGCGGGCGGGGTGGCGCGCACGGCCGACACATTGTTAGACCAGCTCACACATCTGCGCAGAGCACTCGATACCGCGCTCGACTCCAGGAACAGGCATCAACCTGGTATGTGGATTATGGATTTATCCTTAACAGCTGCTAACGGAAGATTACTTACAGTTTTATTGGGGAATCCAATCATTGACAATGTTCTTTTTAGCGTATCGATGGCCACCAAACTTGTTGTTTTACTACAAGTTCCCTAATCGTCAAAATGCTGGCGTCATTTATAAGTATAGTCGACCTCGCAATTACTTTACTAGCGGTAAAGTTGACAAAAAATTCCAGTAAATTGAAACTTCACTAAGGTTAAAACTATCCAGCTGTCTCATAAACTCCTTTGGGTGATCTCTCCACATCAAAAAAAAACAGCACCAATTTACAAATAAATCAAAATGTCCCGTGACCCCTTTTCATCAAATCATAAATGCGATGTTTGTTTGTTGCCCAAGCACTTTTATAACTGGCAACACATAACTTGAAACCTGCAAAAAAACAGTAGCTTTCATCCCAAACCATTCAAAGCTTTCACTCCTTTTAACCCATATAAATTCACCTCAATTTTTTCCCATTACCTCAGGTATTCAAACCGATCACTATTCCAAATCCCGGACCCCCTACTACACTCCTATAAAGAAACTGAAAGAACAAAACAATTGCAAGCTAAAGATAGCCGACACCAAGCGAAAGCTACACAACTTAATTTGTCACCTACAATCCTTAGACAACGAAACTACCAAACAAGATATACCTCAACAAAGAAGTGTCAAAGAAATAACGAACTACTTCGAAAATATGTCGAAACTTTCGCAAACCAACGACTCCAATGCGAAAATACAAGATTCTTTAGAAAATTGGAATGATAACACCACTTATCAGAACATCAACCCTATGATGCCATTCCCGAATACTGCCCTTCCTTTTTATAACTCTGGAAACATAATCACTTCTAATAATAATTGTAACGTAGGAAATTCAATAAACTTGCATTCGGTCTGGAGAAATACTGTGTTAAATGGCGGAAGTGTATATTGTAAAAAAATACCACACCAAAGAAGCGATGCGACGTTAACGTCGGGAATTAAGACGTCTTTGAGAACCAGTCTGGTGACGTGTGTGATGATGCTGCAGTATATCATATGATGGAGGCAGGAACAGGATGGTTCGAAAGGTTTTGCCGGCTTTATAATATTGGTAGTTATCGAAAGCTCGCTGGCTGTAATGGTGAATTGGTCGTTTAACCTCATTTGGATACCTATGGAATGCGGGCCAACGACCCAGTATAATGCGCCTGCAAATTAGTAACTAAACGATCCATCAGCTTTTTACCATTGATCAATTAATGTAATGTAATTCATTAGTAATGTTCTAATAAATAGTCCATGATTTGAGTAGAATTAAAGTAATTTGATTTCTTTTTCACCTGGTTATCTTACTATCATTGAGGCCGCACATGTCACGGTGTTCCGATACGGTTATGGAATCAAGGCTTCATTCTTACCTGAATCGGTTAAATCCATATCCTGAAACAGTTCGCAGCACGCATATTTAAAGAGTGAACCCGGATTTTTTTCTTGTGATAAGATAAAAGCAATGGATAGTGGAAATTCGTCATACTCAATGTCATTCTACTCACACGACATGATGAGCCCTGGCGCACGATTGGGGAGCGTAACCGAACGCAATCAACCGTCTCTGTATGGTGCTCATCCGGTATGGAATCCGAATTGGGGAATCGGATCAGGTACCTGACATATGTGGCCAGCCAGCCTTATTTAGACTCGATAACAGGTTTTTACATAACTACAACCTCTTCTCCAAAAATGCATTCCAATCTTAAAACTAAGCTTTTTTTTTAAATTAAGGACTTGACACTTTTGGCCAGACCTTTCAGATTAAATCGAAAAGAGGTTTCCATATAATTACATCCTCTTTTTAAACCAAAATCACAAAAATAACTTTTTTTTTACTCACAGTAATGGACACAGAAGAACGCGGCGCAGAAGTTGTAGAACTTCAAGAGCAAGTCATCAAGCTGAAGTCCTTGCTATCTACGAAGCGCGAACAGATCGCGACCTTGCGTACCGTTCTCAAGTCCAACAAGAATACGGCAGAGGTCGCGCTGGCTAACCTCAAGTCCAAATACGAGACCGAGAAGATCATCGTTACTGAGACTATGCTGAAGCTGAGGAACGAGTTGAGATTGTTGAAGGAAGATGCTGCTACTTTCTCCAGTGAGTTTTATTAATGATATTGGCCTTTATGATTAATTATTTGTAACTTTTTTCTTGCTTCTCTGTGAAATGTCAAGGTATGCAGTTCTTTTATTTATTTATTTTTGTCTTTGATTATTTCTTTTTTTCTGGTGTAACAGAGAAGTCGCTATACCTTTTTGTTTGATCTAATGTTTGTATACGTCAAATGTGTTGGCCACTTGCGAGAATTCGCTCTCGTGGAAGGCCATTTTCACGAAAAGACATTTACTCGAAGGACGCTAAAGACAGTTACGTGAAAGGCTATTTGTTTATAGGTCAAATTATACCCATTTTTTATGCATCACAAATCTTCGGATTTTCATTCTCGAGAAATAATAAAAATCAATCAAATAATACTTCGTGTTGTGTATAGGTCTCCGTGCGATGTTCGCGGCTCGTTGCGAGGAGTACGTGACTCAAGTGGACGAGCTGACGCAGGCGCTCGCCGGCGCAGAGGAAGAGAAGAAGACCCTCAACCAGCTGCTGCGACTGGCTGTGCAGCAGAAACTGGCGCTCACACAGCGGCTGGAGGAGTTGGAGGTAATGTCTCGGTTATGAGGAGATATACAGGATGTAAAAGATACATAACGAAATCAGAGTCACTTGTTCGCCCCATCATTGTGATCATTATTATGTACTGGACCATGCCTGGGAACCTTCTGGTTACAGAGATATTGAAGGTCAAAGTTTCAATATTTTTTGACTCGTGTACTATTGCATGCACCCATAAGCACAATGTTTTGCTTAGTTTTGTACAGAATGCGTAGATAATGGCTATGTGATGGGTCTTTTTACATCTTGTATAAATAACTCTTGTACTAAACTTTGGCGCGTTCTGTCAGTGAATTGATGCATTTAGGATTTTGCTTTTGCCATGTTATAGTACTGCATAGAAAATGGATAGTTGTCGATGTTTTAGCTTGCCCTTTAACTAAAGATCGGTGTGACCCCGCAGGTGGACCGCGAGATGCGCACGCGCCGCGTGCCGAAGGCGGGCGGGCCGGCGCGCGCGCGCGGGAGGGACTTCTAGCGGCTGGTGACCGCGCTCAAGGCCGCCGCCGCCGCCCTGCGCGCGCTGCTCGCGCCCTCTCCCTCGCACGCGCACCTGCGCAGCTAGGGGGAGGGAGACGAGCGTCTCACTGGAGCCGTCGTCACGATGGACTCTCGCCCGAAGCGCCTTGCGGACGTGCCGCGGCAGTGTGCGGGCGGCCGACGCGATCGATGGCGTCACGAATTTATAGTGTTAGTGTCGGGCGCGGCTCGCGACCGGTCGCGCGTGTCGCACGTGTCGCGCGTGTCTGTCGCCGCGGACGCAAGCAGCCGAGCCGAGCTCGCGACATTTTTTATAACTGAGTCCCCCTGGGACTAAATTCTTTATACGTTTTATAAAATTTTAATCTAATTAATCGTACGGGTGTGCGGCCGGGGGGCCCCGGCGACGCGCGGTCGAGCAGTGCGCCTGCGCGGCCTCCGTAGCCCTGTGAACCGTCAAACTGTGCAGCCGCGCACGCGCGTCGCTCGACCCGTTAGCTTATAGGAACGAAAATATAGAATTAATTGAATAAAAAACATAGCCCATTGCCGCGGCCCCCCTGCCAGTGAACGGTTGGTGTTGTAATATTAAAGTTGACTGATTTTACCGTGAGGCAGGCCGCGCCGGGCCGGCTGGTTGTTGTTGTTGCCGCACTGTGTGTGTCGCGAGCTGCACGTGTCGCGTCTCTTCGCGAACTTCACCCGCGCATCACCCATCTAGATTTGATATCGAATTTCCTCAATATATTTATCTATCTATTGCACGTCGTCAAATTGATGTTTATCGAGTATTTTTGTATTAGGATCAGTGTATTTTATTACGCATATGAATTTATCACCGTTGTTACGATATCACAGATGACACGGCGAGCAGACGACGTACTAGGCAGCCTAGCGTGATAGCCTGGTGAAGTACCCGCGGTACATATACACTGCCTAGTGCGTGATCTGCGCCGTCGAAGGCACATTTTCTTATACGTCTGGGAGTTGAACGGAGGTTTCGATGAACCAGTGCGACATTATTTTTTATGATATACATTATATTTATCGTTCGAATCTTATTATATTCATAGAATCCTCTACTCGATACGAATGTTTAGTACGTCCAAATAAAAATTTCTAAAAAGAAAAAAAGATATTCGTCGACGTCCATCCATTGTGTGCGCAAAAAGACTATGTAATCTGTTCTGTAGCGGATACGTTTGTTGTGTTGTTGTGGCCCTCTGCCGAATACTTTCGTCCATCTTGTTCTAGTTGTACTCGTAGTGTTTCAGTATTTTTTGTTAGTGACGTTTAGACTGTTGCGGCTCGGAGTCGGACTGTAGTGACTTAGTAGTCTCTCAACTGCGGAGCGCTGCGAACGAGAGAAATGTTCTTTAGAGTAAAAATCTACCCGTGATTTGTTGATGAGCGTTGTAAACTTCATTAAAAGACATATAATGTGATGACAGTTGACTGGTGAGTGAACGTTCGCAGCCCGCGCCGGCTCCGGCCACAGTTGTGTTCCTGCCGTCCTGTGGCGTCGCCACTCGCGTCCATTTCTTGTCCATGAGCTGGTCGCGCCCCGCTGATGTTACGCGCACTTCTATACCGAACGACGAACTTACAACATCACTTTATTCGTAATATTAAAACAAATGTAACAAATCAGTTCTCGTCCTTGTTGCTCAAAACTTTGCTCACGGGCGCCGACCAGCGAATCTATTGATAAGACAAAATTTACAAAAAAAAGAAAAAAGATTTTATTAAGTGTTACGTATTTATTGTTTACGTTATCGGATGTGATATTGGCAGCTTCCCGCGGGGTCGCGTACGACCGCGCGGTGACATAGTCGTTGACCTTTCCTAGCGTCTCAGTGACCTTAGGCTAGTTGGACCGTTCCATGTAGCGTGGGCACTCGCCCTTAGTAGGTATTTTTACTGGTTTAGGATAGAGCTAGATACATTAACCTTCAAGTATACTTAGTAGGTAATCTAGCGAGGACAGTCTCCTCGTGTAGTGAAATTAATTTGCAATATTAACTGTCGTAGCGTAATTAGTTTGCATAGCTCAACGGGCGGCGGACGCTCGGCTCAGAGCCTTGCGCGCCGCAGGACCATCGCCTTGCATTTATTGTTTATAGATATAATAATATATTCACTAGCTTTCATTAAAGCATTCTTCATGTACTTAAACGATGGACTTACCAGTTGTTAGCTTTACTATGTATTTTTCTTTTCTAGTATTATTTTATTCGTATGTAGCTTAGCAGCAGACATCGTTTATGTATTCTTATGTCTAGTCAGGGATTCCTCCGCGTCGCGTCTAGTGCTTGTTTCATCGATATCATTTAAAGCATAATGAAACTCGTACTAGAGTCGGTTTGCATCGACATAATAATATTTTTATATGCTATTTGTTATAAGAGCAGTATGTTTTTCGATAAATGATATTCATTGCAAGATTTGAATTTTGTCTGTATTTTACGACACTGTTGAGTTTGCCTTGACATGTTTTCGACATCGTTTATTTGATTCAGATGTATTGTTGATTGTTAAAAATGGCCGACTATATATTTAGTGTGCTGAAACTATTTTACCACTACGTATTATGAGTTAAAAGTATTAGTGCAATTAAAAATTTGGTTGTTTCATAGACATATTATATTGTTCAGTGTATTATCACGCAGTATTTGTACTTGTGGGCATCGCTCGATGTCTGCTGCCACTTGCCGGTGGTGGTGATCACAGCGATTAACCAAAAATAATATTTTTCTTTATACATTATTACATAACATTTAGATAATTATTTTGCCTAGGCATAGATATTACGTTATATTATAGAGTAACTATTGATTATGAGTTATATTATTTAAAGATGAACTTTTTGTTATACATTGCCCGCTACTTTATTATTGTATTGCGACATGATTTAGGTGTTGGACAACTCGAGGCATGAATGTTCCCACTTCCCGTGGTCTCATTTTAATCTGTAGCTGAGTAAAACGTCAATTAACTTGAAGCTGGGTGCGGCTGCGAGCTCTGCATTATCATTTAAATCGTGTGAAATCAATGTTCTGATGTAAGGTGAGTTGAGATACAAAGTGCTTGCCTCCAAACCCACGCTTTTCGATAACATTGCACAGTTTGATGGTTCACTCTGAAAGCAGAACAATATTTTTCCCCACTTTAATTTCAAATGGCCACTTATTTATTTGCTAGTAATCGAACCAGATTACAAGTCTTTTAGAATCTCTTATCCCCAATGAGCTTGTTTCTTGTATAATGCGGTGTTGTGTAGATATTCACCGACAGATGTAATGAACCCGCGCGGGAACATATCATGGCAGAGAGGATTTATTTTCACTGTGTAAGGCACACCGTGTTGTCACAATGACTGATTTGAATCATGTATGAGAATAATAAATTATATATTTAAAACATTTTGTGTGGTCTCTTTTTTGTAACACCCTGTATTGTTTGCGATTTTCGTTAGCACTTGAATTATCTAATTTCGGGCAAACTCTGCAGTTTAGTAAGAACAACTTTACGAAAGAAAACTCTGACTTCAGCTGGGCAGTGCAGCGTTTGGAAGTCTTCGTCGAGTCTTCTCGTGGCGTATTCCGCAGAGCCTAGTCTTGAATCGTGTTCTGGCGAATACGCGCGCATTCGTGCGGCTTCGCTTTAGTTGTAAAGAATTTGACGCTTCGATGCGCTTCGACTCTGCGCTAGTATAAATTGACCCTTAGGAACAACACAGGTAACAAAGAAAGGAAAGCTGAATATGAATAAGGATTGAAGGGATCGTAATTAAATAAAACGACCTGATGAGTTTAATATGCATATTATGTACATACAGACTGAGAATGCTTCAAGTTACAAATTGAAAACAAATAATTTACTCTTACACGAATACAAATGCATATTTACAAGATGTATCTTGCGTACGTACGTACTGTCTCTTAATTATGGATACAATACTATAATATTTACAGATACACTCGAGTATTTAGGTCCTTATGTACAGTTAGCATCATAAATGTGTGTACACATGTTATGATAACTATACCTACTAGTACATATCGGGAGTATTTTGGAGTAAAATGTTCTAAAATTCACATTGAGCTTCTCTACAGATTTTTACGCATTAACAGATTAGTCCTAAGGCTACGGACACGAAGTCAGCGGGCGCGGGCAGCGGCGCGTTTCAATGCATAGACTTATATGGAACTGGCCTCGGAGGCAGCGGCGTACGAGCGGTGCCCGCGCGTCTGCATTGAAGTAGTGTTGTGCATTTTATTTTTTTTAACAGGCGACGTTTTAAAATGTTGTATCAAAAAGAGGTCTTCGTCCGTTTAGACATTTCGTTCGCGAACAGACACTAATTTCTCATAACACAACACTATGCCGCTCTAGCGCAGCGCGATCTGCCCGCTGCCTTCTAGAAATTCTAGACCGGGTCTGAGTTGCCGCGCCGCCGCCGCCCGCAATCGCTGATTTCGAGACCGAGGCCTAAGAAGTGCAGAATACATGTCAACATTATGAGAATCACAAAAAATGTGAATGCTTTCTTTCATAATGTAAGTGTGGATACACACGAACGACACGCGTCGACGACAGAGGCAACTGCAGCCGCCAACGCGTCGTCAGTTGCCGCCGCCTATGCGCGTTGACGGTGACGCGTGTCGGTCGTGTATATGCACACTTAGAATGAATGAATGATTCATCTTCTTTCCTGCACTTTTCGGAACTAAATTACACGAAAGGTTAAAACATGTTATCAATGAAAACATCGAATCTATTCTATATGACAAAGTTTAGTACCCGCTCCTAAAAATACTGTGACCACTACATAAGCAAGTGACCTTACTGATCCATTCTTAAATATAAGATTATTCATAAAATATTAATGAATTTTAGTCTACGTAGCTGTAAAACTTATGAGAGAAACAAAATGCTTTACACAGTCAACTGTTTTACCGTCATTGGATATCATAATGTATGATTTTGACTTACAATAATTTAAAACTACTCTGTATAGTACGTGATTAAATGTTAATTAAAATACACAATTTTCCTTTATGGTAAGTATTACTAAAATTTGGCAACATTCCCTAGCTTCAAAAACCCTCTTGACTCCTTACGACGATAATTACATCTTATTGATTACAGCAATTTTATCACAGTCTGTAAACATACGCGTTCCCGTTTTTCTAATTCTAAAAAGCTGACTAATATAAGGTGCATTGTTTTGCGAAAAACCTGTATTTTCAGGTCATTTAATGAAATATTAAAATCAGAACTTGCAAAATTTTTGATCTTCAATCGTCCAAAAAGAGTATTATCTATACTTAGGTACACAATTTATGATTACCCAAAATATAATATTTGGTAAGATATTTGAAGTGAAATTCAAAATGTCTTTTCTTATGAACAATGTCGAGAATGTATCGCGTACAACTTAGTATTCAATTCTGACTAGACTGATATAGGGAACACGGTCGTGCACGCTTACTGATACATTCTTTGAAAGAACTAGAGTTAGAATATTTACAATTTTATGAAGGTAAGCCCAGGTTCGCCCAGGCGATTCTATCCCGCGGCGATTTTTTTCGTGCACTTTATTTTCAACGCACTGCTTAGTGCCGAGAGTTGAAAATCCAACAGTGTGTTTTTTGATGCGCTCTGTTGGATTTTCAATGCTCGGCGCAACACCGAGAGTTCAAAATCCAGTGCGCGATAAAATCCCGGCGCGATATTTTTACGTCCGTGCGAACTTGGGCTAAGAAGCCTCTTTGCCGCCGCTCGATGCGTTTTATAACCATTCGTTACTTAACGTTAGCTTCTAGGCGTAATGTGCGTTATGTACAAAGCTTGCAAGATTGACAAAATGTTTGAAATTCATGCGTTTTACTTTGAAATAAAATACGCGATAAAATAAACTGTTATGCTCAACCGTAGTGAAAGCAACAGGGTTTTTTTTTGTAGTGAAGAAAGCCTTTAATTCGGTTTTCATAATAATATTAATAAAACTAGATGGCTTTTTAAAACCACCCGCCCCCCTCCTTTTTCGAAGTCGGAACTAAGGAATTATTCCATTTAACCAAAAATGGTTGAAGGTGATGAACACTTACGGAGACAATTGAGCTGAAAGTCATAGTTATGTTTTATTTTATGCGTGGTGGGCTCACAACAAAAATGCAGAAATATCTCTTAATTTTTATCTACATAAAAAAGGATTATAGCTTATAATTTTAGTAAAAAATAACACCAAACTAAAACATAGTCAGTTTGTCAGTCTTGCAAAAAATGTATAAATATGTTTTAACTTAAAAATGTTCACACAATGTCTATAATTAAAACATGTTAACAAAAAAACTAAAATAAATTATACTTTCATATTTGTAGTTACAAAATAAAATCATGTCACTTGTGAAATACGTTGAGTAGATTATGAAGAGAATACCATTACAAATATTATGTTACAAGTTACGAGATATAATGTTATTTATTATAACTATTATATTATATGCTATGTATTTAGAGTGGCCACGAGAACAAAGCTGATATAACCCTTTAGTGTCTAGCTATCAAATTTACTTAAATAGGGGATGCACAAAGTAAGGTAGCCCGCGAAATACAAATTTTCTTACGTTTTTTGCAATTTGCAGGTCAGTGTCAGGTTGTATGTTGAACAAAATATGATTCGCAACCGTAACAAGTATGTAGTTACAGAATTATAATTATTAAATCAATCAATATAATCCTCTTAAGTTCTCGGTGTGAACTGACCCTTATTTCGTAGTTTTCTACAGAAGATAAAAAAAAGTACAAGTGAAATACATACAAGTAAATACGGAAATAGACATGCGATAACTCTCGTTTCCTGCATTTTACCAGAGAATTTTATTACGCGCCCGAAGACCATAAAATTTTTCTAAATGTTAATTTTAAAAGCTCGATGAATAGGAAGGTTTTATCCGACAACCAAGCTGTTACACATTACAAAATAGGTCTGTTCATGGTGGATACACCACCCGATGGATACAAAAACAGCTTATCAAAAACGTCACAAAATTTCCGTCAACTTAGGCTACCTGTTCACCACCCACCTGCCAGAAATATTGACCATCTAACTGGCGCTCAATCACTATCATACCTACCACCTTCCAACACCACTTTACAGCGTGACCAAGTCAGTGATATCTCCCTTAGGTGGTACAGTCGACGGCCTAAAGAACTGGCATATTTTGTCGTACAGTACGATGCGTTGTGCACGCGCGTTCCATTCGGGAGTGTCGTCTCGTTCGCCAGTTAGTTCGTCGTCTTGTCCCACGTCCCAGGTATCGGGAGTGGGTTCTGATACCTCTTCGAATGGTTGGATTGGCTCGGGGGCACTGTCTTCGGCTCCTAGGACCTGGAGTGGAAAAATGGCCTTTCAGGTACAAAGTCTGGTTGGTGATGTACTTCTAATCTCATCTAGATTTGAATTTAAAATAAAACATAGTTATTCCAGAACGTGATTCAAGTTTCAGTTCAGTTGAAGTTTTATCCTATCCTGAAATGAGTTTTGTTTTGATGACAACGAGATCGTGTGGTAACTATGAAATTAATCAGCAAAACCGCCATCGATGATGAGAACCCGGATTTTTATTACGTCAAAAATCGTATAAAACTTTGATCGGCAATATAGGTAATTCTTATATAATTGCTATAAAAACGACATATATTTACCAAGAAACTTGCTAGGAGGGTAATTAAATAGTGTCTCACGTTACCTGCGCTAGCGCATGCGCGAGGTCAGCGGGCGCGGGCTGCGTGTGGCGCCTGCGGGCCAGCGCGCGCGTGCGGCGCGGCGACAGCGACACGGCCGCGCCCTCGCACGGGCCTGCGCCTGCGAACAGCATTGTAGCTAGCTTCTGAAAACGGGCCACCTGGAATAGACGATTTGGTGTCAATTATGAAAGGTAATTAGAAAAAATAGGCTTTAGAAAATGTTAGTGAATTGAAGTTATGTTTAAAAGTAACAATGCCTAGAAATAAACACTATCGTAATCGATGAAAATTATTTGATGAAGTTAAAAAATAAAATCAAAATACATAAAAAAGACCAAACTGATAGTACTTTATATTCTTCAAAAGATGGTACTTTCAGCAGCGAGAAACCTAAATCTTAACTAGCGTTATAACACAAGCAAAATTTTGTATGATAACTTTTTGTATGTAATCACAAAAAGTATCACCATTTCGAACAAATGTCACCTGTTCCGGACAGGAATGATCCAAGGCCTCGTAGAGGTCGTTCCTCAGGTAGTGCAGCGCCTCAGCAGCCGCAGCGGGGTCGGGGTCCCGCGCGGCCGCGGCTGCGCGTGCGCAGTAGCACGCCTCGCGCAGCGCGGCGCGGCCGGCGCGCGCGGCCCCGTGCAGCGAGGCGCGGCGCAGGCGCAGCGCCCACAGGTCGTCGAGGCGCACGCGGGGGCTGCTCTGGTTGCCGGGGTTGCCGCCGAATAGGTAGTGGATCTAGAGGGTTTTGGAAGAAAAATCTTCGTTAAACAACTTTTTATGCCCGTTTCGTAATATACACCAATTATTGTGAACGCTTTCGGGTTTTTATTTAAGTCTACCTACATATACCTTACCCTCAAACTCTTTACTACTGATTTTAATATATGTAATGACAAGATTTCATAGATTATGCTTAGGAGCTGTTTTCAATTTCAATTTTTTTAAAAGACCACAAGGACATTTCAAAATGAAAATAATCAATCAGCTAACAACCATTACAGTCGATTTCTGTTTTTAGTAACGTGACATCTTTATCATTAATTCAGTCGCCTGGGCAAAAAAACCAATAGTTTTTATATTTTAAAAGGACCAACTGTCTTGACATACCTTCTTAACAGGATCATACACAAGCTGGTGTGCGAAGCGCGGGCGTGGCTCGTTAGGTCCGAGACTGTCGTTGCGGTACACGCACGTCCACGTCAAACGACGGAGAGAGAACACCCATAGGGTGTTGTATACGCGCTTGTCTTTCTCTTTGCTCATGCCCTGTAAGATAAGATATGAAATATATATATACAAAGAAATATGTATAAAAACCATTATTCACCATCTGCCTAGCCTTTTCCCAACATGTTGGGGTCGGCTTCCAATCTAACCGGATGCAGCTGAATACCAGTATTTTACATGGAGCGACTGATTATCTGACCTCCAAAACCCAGTTACTACTCTTGGTAAGACTAGTTGTCAGACTTTCGGGTTTCTGACGTCTCCTAACGATTGTAAAAAAATCACGAATGACAACTGCGGCCAACGGCTCGAGACACGGAGTTGTCACGATATCCAATGGATGGTCACCCATCCACGAATGGACCACGTCTAAAGTAGTTTAACCTTCGATCGACCCTTCTCAAAATCTATCTTGTTAACTCACGATCAAGGTCTGGCTAACACTAGCAACTGCCTACATAATATCTAAGTCCAGCATACTCACGGACAGCACAAACATCTCATCAGTGTCGGGGTCCAGCGTGGCGCGCTGCGTGAAGCCGGCCTGCGGCGGCGGCGGCGCGGCGGCCCCGCGGCACAGCGCGCCGCCCGCGCGCGCGCCCACGTCCCACCACCACAGGTCCAGCAGGTGCTCCTTGTTGCGCTGCCCGGCGAACATGTACAGGCGGCGCTGGATCTGAGGATGGAGAGGAGGAATGTCATATATAACGTCTACGAGAAAAAAGAGAACTGCGGGTATTAGGAAGAATTCGGTATCTCTGTGAAGATAGAAGTTGAAGTTGTGTGGCGTTCAAACTGAGAATTTGCTGACCATCTTGAAGTAGTGATACAACAGTTTTTCGGCTTGACCTAAAGAATCTACTAGCTAAAATTTTATATTTAATTCTGTACACACCACACACACATACACTTCCCTTTTTTACCTTACACACTTTCCCCCTTATTAATAAACGTTGTATAGCGTCTATATAATTACACAAAACTTTGTCTTCTTCTTTCGAAAGTCAAATTACTGACGACTGAAAGAGAGAAATCGGTGTGTAACTATTCATGCTTGAAAATAGCAAACTTTCATTCTTTTGAAATAATTATGATCGTATTATAATGAACTGTTGCCTTTTGTTATTAAACTCATACTTGCATGCCCAGTCCGAGGGCTTGAGGCGCTGCGTGCTGAATTTTAGTGGAGCCTATAATAAAGTCAAAGTGAAAATCCAAGATGGCGGCAGCCAAATTTTTAAAATTTTTCATCGTGGGTGTCGTTTTCATGGTTTTCGAGGGTGCTGGAGCCGATAATAAAGTCAAAATGAAAATCCAAGATGGCGGCTGCGAAAATGTTAAACTTTTTCATCATGGGTGTCGTTTTCATGGTTTTTGAGGGTGCTGGAGCCGATAATAACGTCAAAATGAAAATCCAAGATGGCGGCTGCGAAAATTTTCAATTTTTCGTCATGGGTGTCGTTTTCATGGTTTTTGAGGGTGCTGGAGCCGATAATAACGTCAAAATGAAAATCCAAGATGGCGGCTGTCATATTTTTTTAATTTTTCATTTGGGTGTCGTTTTTATGGTTTTCAAGGGTGCTAAAGCCGATATATATATAATTCAAGAGGGCAACTGCAAAAATTTTTAAATTCTGTAATTTTAAAAGTTTTACAGCAGCCGTCTTGAATTTTCATTTTGACCTCACTATCGGATTCTTTTATACCCAGTAAATCAATGACTTTTCACTTAAAGTGCGTACCTAACGAAAAACTGTAAAGTGTGTGAGACCAGACATTACAATAGAACAAAAACGGGTTTTTTCAAAGCTACTACAGATATCCATCAAATTGCATGTTTGTGTGATACATACTCTCTATAATGTTTCATTAGCTTTTCATTAATTTTTTGAGATACCTGTGTGTGGTAACAAATAGTTTCCTTTCGCCCGACCGATGGAGATTTTTTGCAGTTACAAGTTCCTAGAAAGCACATAGTGGGTAAGAAAATAATTTGACATTCAAAATAGATACTTTTGTTTTATGTTTGTGATTATTGACCGCCTCTGCCTAGACTAGACTCCGCCTAGTGCCTGTCTATCTATTCTGAAAACCAATGCACGCCACTGAGTAGTTATGCAGCAGATGCTAATAATTAGACACAATTGTAACTAATTTACTCTTAAACATAATAATACAAATTGTGTAACTTGTTTATTCTTTTTGGTAAATGTATTATTATTATTCCAGTGCGTCTGTGTAACGTTATGACCTGTTCATATCACTATTTACTTGCAAAATTGTTTGAATTGAATTTTGGTCCTTTGAGGCGAAATTATCCAAACGACCTCCCTATAATGTTCCCACTGCTGGGACACAGGCCTCCTCTCTGTGAGAGGGAGTGGGCCGTAATCCACCACGCGGGCCCCGTGCGGGTTGGTAGATGTCACATGTCTTCGAATTTTTGGTTCTAGGACATGCCGGTTTCCTCACCGTTTGGAGAGCAATGGTGACGAAATAATTTACACAAAGTAAAGCGCCTGTCTGGGTTCGAACCTACGACCTACAACTCGTAAGTCGCGGCCGTTACCACTGGGCCACCACTGCTCTCAATGACCTTAAGGGATTATTTTATTTACGTAATTATAATGACCATAGACTTGTTCTTTCCTCTAATTACAGGATTTGCGACTACGATCACCAATCAATTAAAAAAGCTTTTCTAATTAGTCCAAAGTATCAAAAGCTGAAGAGGCTCAGGGGAAATATCAATTTAAAGCAATTTCTTACAAGGTCTATTACGAGTATATTGTTCAGTAAAGGTCATTTAAAACTGGCTACGAGTACCTACTACTTCCTCGCTGTACTAAACAAATATGAAGTACTCACAGGGTGGAACAGCATAGAGTGAGAGACGCGAGCCTGCGGAGCGTTGAGTTCGTGTCGGTCGCTCAGTATCAGCTGCCAAGTGTTGGTCGCGATGTAGTATGCGAACAGCCCCGAGTATTGAGGACTCACTACCTCCTCGCTGTGAAAGAATATGATGATTTAATAAATATTAAGGAATCCATACTAATATGATAAATGCGAAAGTGTGTCTGTCTGTCTGTTACGTCTTCACGCTTACACTGCTAAACCGATTTAGATGAAATTTGGTATAGAGATAGTTTGAGTCCCGGGAAAGGACATTGGATAGATTTTATCCCGATATTCCCACGGGATCGAAACTTATGCGGGTGAAACCGCAGGGCGCTGCTAGTTTTTCATATTGTGGACATTTCTATCGAAGTCGATGTGATGTATGGGAGAAAATATATTATACTCCTTCTGGGACAATCCAGAATAGGCGTTTCTATTGTAAAAAAGAATAATATATAACCATAGAAAAAATTGCTGTAACGTTAAATTTATATTTTTGTCAAATATGTTATTTCTTTTAAATAAGGAAATAAAGTAAAATGTTAACGTATTATACTTAGAGATAAACTACGTTAACATGGCGCGCCCCTCCAAATTACTGTTTCAATGTGTGTAGTGACATCCTTACGAAGGAGTTTGTATGTAGTTGTAAGTTGTAGTTTTTTGTTTGACGGCCGTCTCATTACGCACACATGCGTTGTGAATCTTGGTGGTGCATTGTAAATACTTTCACAAATACTTTCAAACGTTTTGAATTTTGGAGGGGCGCGGCATGTTATCGTAGTTTATCTCTACCATCTGTTGATATATAAATCAACACTGTTGTCTTAAGATTACATTATATTCATAGCACGTTTAAGTACCAGTCATACAATAATATTGACAAATAATGCATAACAGCATAACGTGTTAGTGCATTTTTTTAGATAGGTAGTAATTTTTCTATTAAATTCTTACATAGTAACTCAATACAAAATCTTGCTTAAATCCTTATCATATTATATCATGCAAATGGCGATGTCTAAAATGTGAAGTATTACATCATTTGATAAGTAACGAGTATAATGGGACAAAGTACTAAAGTATTTTTATGTTTGTAACCAAAAAAAGAGATAACTATGCAGGATCGTCGGATATAGTTGAAGTTTAGTAGAAACCGATGGATGTTGTCGACTGAAATTCAATTTGATAAATGAGCTGTTTGTTTTCTATAAATTTTATTCGTGAACATCCATCGGTTTCTTACTAAACTTCAACTATATCCGACGATCCTGCATACTTATCTTATCTTTGTACATACGTATTAGCAGGCAGCACCCTTCCCCCAAACACATAGATGGTCTGTGTATCAGGGTCGATGCACATCTGATGGTCGAACACAAGTCTTGGCCCCCCGGCAGCTGCTGTATCGTTGCAGATCTGTGTCCACTCCCCCGAAGATACGTCATACATGTACAGGTCACTCTGTGGGGTATTTTCAATGTTAATTAATTAAATTCTCTAAGACAGCAACTGAGAGGCAATTGTCGTAATTTTAAAAACGTTCAGTCTGATCTGTCTCAGTTTGTCAAAACTACCTCTAATTTCCCTACATTTTGACAAAATTTTGACATTGATTTTGGCTGCGATGAGATTGCGACTAGATGTTTAAACGTTTTTAATTACGGGAATCGGTCTACTGGATATGGACTGGTCCTAGGTTACGTTTTTGGTCCTTTGTTACTTAAGGATGTAATGCCGAGATTTGAAACAGTACCTTCTAATCATAGACTTATAAAAAAAGATGGACTCCGCGCCACGCATATCGAAAGGGAAGCACCGTACCGATCTATGTGTGCATGATTGACGATTTACGCTGTCGTGTCACGTAATGGCGGCCGGTCGGCATACTATGATGTAAATGTGAGCGTAAGGCGTGTTTGTACAAGCAGTCCCGGCATATTTACTGTGTTTCACTTTCGATATGCGTGGCGCGGAGTCCATCTTATTTTATAAGTCTATGCTTCTAATATAATTTAATAAAAATATAAAATTCATTGACAACGCACAGCCTGAGAACGCTGGCTCAAGAAGCTTGAAATTTTACATAACAGTTCCTTTTAAAACGAAGGCGAGCACTAGGGAAGGATTTTTGAAAATACATCCCCTAAAGGGGTTAATAGGGGTTGAAAGTTTGTATGGGAGTTCGTCCTTTTTTCCGATGGGAACTCTGGGGGGTGGGAACTGGGACTTGTTTTGAATAACCCATTAAACTTAAAATTAAGAGGACATCGTAGAAAAATTTTGTTTATACACATCACTTTTTCATCAAGTAAGATCGAGGTCAAGAGCGGAGTACCAAGTTCTAAACAGCAAATTTTAATTACTGTTTTGTTTAGCATACATTACCTTTTTAATGTACATTCAATGTACTAATACGAAGAACGAAATTAAACTATTAACAAAATAAAACTTACGTTCATATTGCTGGGTATTCTCTGGGCGTTATCGAGGTACCTGTAATAAAAATTCATATTAGACACGTTATTTATTTCTGACTAGCTTTTGCCCGCAGTTTCACCCGCGTGTTGGTCGAAAATTATCGCATGAACATATCGAACGTACTACCGGGATAGAAAGTATCGTGCTAACCCATGGTCTGTCAGTGTGACAAATATCCAAATGCGATAAACCGTTATAACGTGAAAATGTAACACACAGATAGACACAGTTACTTACGCATTTATAATATTATGCATTGTATGAAATGGATATGTCGACTGTTTAAAACAGTACCTAAAATAATTTCGACGTGAAAATCTAAACCACATTTGTTTTTTAACCTTCACAAGGTCTATAAAACTTACCTGCCGACAGTAAAAAGCCGTCGATGCACAGGATCGAACACCATCTTGTGGCAGGACCTGGGCGTGGGTCCGCCGACCAGCCCGCTGTGGTGGCACAGCAGCGTCCAGCGCTCGCTCGTTGTGTCGAAGGACCACAGGTCATCCAGGTCTTCTGAGCCGTTCCAACCACCGAAGAGGTAGAGCGTACCTGTGTGATATGATACGTATTATATTATGTTACTTCTCAAGTCAGGTGCTTTATGCTGATGAACCCATTCTATTTTTAGTAATCATCATTCTCTTGTCAAACTTTTGTAAACTTTTTCAAGCTCTGTAATTTTTATTTTTTTTGGGCACAGTTTATACATACCAGTGGTGGAGTCCACAACAAGTTGATGTCCACCGCGCGGCCCGGGCTTGTTGCAGCACACACTCGCGCCACATGGCTCGCACAACTCATTCGGATCCACGCCGTTTATTGGCGCCTCCTAAATGGTAATAAGATACGAAACAGTTTTAACGTATTTGTTAAAAATAACGTGGGAAACTCTTGGATGAGGGACGAACGGAACTGGGAAGTATGGCTGAAAAAAGGGGAGGCTTATATCCAGCACTGGGCGACTCCGGGCTGAAATGATGATGATGAAGCAAATCATATATTATGATCTAGTGATCATAATGTATTGTGCACAAAGTGTATTTGTGTTAGGTATTTTTGCAGCGGCGCGGCGGCCCATCGATAACATCTCTAACATATCAGGGTCGCAGTTTTTAACCCAGACATGCTTTACTTTCGACTAATTTGCGTAGAAAACTGTCCTAGAACCAAATAATAGAAGACGTGACATTCACCAATCCGTTACAGGTACCTACAAATAAAACCCATTCCTACCCATTCTTACAAAGAGGAGGCTTGAGTCCCAGCAGTAACATAATCGGCTGATTAAAATGTTGTGATAAAACCAACATTCAAGCCGTAACTTAGCCACTCTACTCACTGCAGTATCAGATCTCGGATCTCTGTCAGTGCACAACAGGTCATGTTGCCGCGCGGGGGGAGGGGGTGGCGCTTCACCACTCCACAGCCGGTCCTCCACTTGTGACGAACAAGCTGACATCTGCCGCCATACCGGCGTGTAGGGCTGCCATGACATGTACCAGTCTAACTCACCATCTGTTTGGGTAAATGTAATACGATATGAGACTTCTCTGATTACATTTTTACATCGTCCCACCAATCTAGTCAAAAATAGCTTGTCCATAGATACTATTTTAACAAAAGTGTTTCACGGCCTGACTCACAAACTGCAATGGTCTTTTGTGTACCTGTGTGATAAGATTAGAGTTACTTCTATGAGTAGTCGCTGGATTAGCTAAGAATTTTAAAGGGGAAGTTCTAAGATAGACGATTAGTTTTCAATAAAATTGAACTAATACCATTCCTTATAACCCCATAAAATATCCACACTGCTAAAAGTGTATTTCAAACCTTAACTTGTAATCCTTTAGTTCACACAACTTATACATATTATTGAGTTTAAGGTATTGTAGGATTTTGAAAATAAAAGGGATTATAATTCCGAGTGTGTTGTGCCAATCTTCTTCTCCTTAGCGTATCGATGGCAATCTAAATAGAGTCGGCCCAGAATTTGGCTATAAGTTGTACCATTACGTAGCAGTATCATGTCTTAAAGTAAAGATCAACACAATATCTTACCAGCTACAGCCTCATCAAAGATCTCCTCAGCTAGCTTGTAGTCTCCATTCTCAACGAGCGCGTTCCACAGCCTGGCCTGCAACGGTCCTTCGAGCCTCACGCCGCTCTCGCGCGACAAAGCTTCGAACGCGTCCTTATAACGACGCCGGCGCAAGTGCTTTAGTAGCATGCGCACTGCTTCTTCTTCTTTACGCTAGATTTAAAATAAAACCTCAATAATTTCATGTTCAAAAGTTAATCCTAATTAGAATTAAGCACACAGCAGGCCACCACTGCTCCTGTCTTCAACAGCCTTCTGAAACTGAAGGCTGTTGAAGACAGGAGCAGTGGTGGCCATGGAGCAATGGTGGCCCAATGATAACAGCCGCGACTTACGGGTTATGGGTGTTTTATGTTCGAGTCCAGTCAAGCCCTTTAGTTTGTGTAAATTATTTCATCACCACTGCTCTTAAAACGGTAAAGGAAAACATGCTAAAGAAACCGGCATGTCTTAGAAACAAACATTCTCACTGAGAGGAGGCCTGTATCCTATCATAGGCTGATTATTGTAAGAAGTCTGTTGGAGGCAGCATGTTCCGAGCGGTCCTCACTACAGAAGACCGTGAAATTGGAGCGCGTTGTAAGTGGTCGCGACCCTCAGCATTGAGGGAACGACGAAGAAGACAATTAAGTAATGAACTTTTCAATATAAAAAATTACAGTAGTTTTTCATAAAAACCCTGTCACTGCTTCCTGTTCTACAAAAATGGGAGATTCCGTAATCATTAAATTTCAAGTTTTATATAGATAGATAGATAAACCACTTACCTACTTAGTGCACACAAAAGCACAAATATGTATGTTTGTAAATATTTATTTATTTATAATTATGTCAAGTTAATTAAGTTTCATTTCTTAAAAACGAATACTGAAAGACTGATATTTATATGTCCTCGGTCTGTTTAAATAAAAATTCAAAAATTAAAAATATACTGTGGTAACTAAAAATATATTATCTTTCAGTGTTTTAATTTGCATTTGTCATTGACATAAACAAAACTAGTGGCTTGCAGAACTATGTCAACATTCTCAAGAAGTTGTAATTATTTTATTGTATGGTCTCTATTCACATGCAAAAAAACTTTACTGTTTTTGTAATTATGACTATAAGGAAACATAAACACTGTTTTTGGCAAATAAACATTATCTATATATCTATCTATTTGCAGTAGGATAAAGCATAGTTCAGAACAGAGTGATGGCACAGATCTATGGGTTATCTCACTACAGATATATGTATTATGTTATCAGTTACGGTTATCATAACTTGTAAAAAACCTCCTATTTGCCTCCTATACTCTGTTTATAATAATAATGGTATGAGAACTGCAAATAGTAACAATGACGTTAAGCCTTTGTTTATGGATCCATGGAGAGAATATTAGCCTGGGCCTTTTTGGCGCAGCCGTGAGGTACACTTTCCTGCTAATTTCTTACTTTACATTTTTTTATTTGTTTTGATCTGATGTACGTCTCTGGTGTCTGATGTATGTCTCTGGTGTACTGTGTCTTTTAGTTTGTGCTAAATAAATGTATTTTCTTTCCTTCTTTATTAGTGCCTCGTTTGTTGCGGAAGTACAGCTGCAGAGCTTGACGTCCTGGGTTCAATCCCTAGGTAGGCCAAAGTATAATTGAGGTTTTCCTTTAGGTAATTCTTGGTTGAAGTCTGGATTCAAGAAGACTGCTATATGGAGCTATTAAAATTGAAAAACAACTAAGAAAAATATATTTTAAATTCTGGCCACACTGAGGCGAATCACGCGCGGGACGCGACTTCACGCGACTGCGCACGTCATTTGTTTTGATCATTAGGAAGTCACGCGACTCTATTTGCGCTAATAGGAACATCTCCTTACAAATTAGTTGACACAATCGGCACGAACGAGATTCGTCCCGAATCCTGCGCGGGATTCGCTTCAGTTTGGCCAAAGCTTAAGATGAACTTACCAAACTGATGGTCTCCATGGCGTTGGTGATGATTTGTTCCTGGTTCTTTCCATTCAGTTCCACATACCATATGGTATAGTTGTATGCTGGGCCCCAAGATTGCAAGGGGACAATCTTCACATATTGTATGGGGAGGTATAGGCCTTCTGGAGTGCGGTAGCGAAGTCTGAATGTCTCTGAGGTACTGTCTTTTTTGAGACCACTGTAATTGTACTTTAATTATTTATTGTCTTAAAATGGTGTAGGCAAAGGAATACCGATTATACACATTATTTTATAAGACTAATTTATTAGGTACATATTATGTTACACTTTATGATAAGGTAAACTCCATTGCCAAAGCTTTATAATGGGTAATTGCAGGGCACGGTATTTTTTAAAACACAAACACTTAAAAACAATACCTTTTAATTGAAATGTGACTTGTAACATAAGTTTTTCTTTATGTGTCATATTTAGTGCAAATATGCATTCTTTTTTTTCTTTCTTTCCTTCAATTATTGTGTAAACTGTTGTTATAACAAATAGTAACAAATAAATATACAATTTTTTTATTATTTTGCTATTTGATAGAAAAGTATTAAGTAATTAATTTATTACAAGCTTATCAAAATTACTGGGAAATCCAGTAATTTATAAATATACTATTTTTTTATTGATTACAAACATTATAAGCTTCAAATGAGTAAAAACAATAAAATTACTGGATTTCCCAGTCATTTCTATAAGCTTGTAATAAATCAGGTAATACTTTTCTGTAAAGGGAATTCCATTTTCAACTATTTCAAAGTTACACAATAATCTAAAGAAACAAAAATAATAATACTTTTATTTCCAATAAAACATGAAGCAAAGAAAAAACAAAAGTACTTATAATAAAAAAGAACAAGATGGGGAGAATGAGAATGCGTCACATCTACACAAAACTGCAATCGCTCAGCATAATACCCAGAGCCACAGCACTGGTTTTCAGGGACAGCCAGAAATTTTTTATTTCTTTATAGTGCTAATTAACTTGGTTAAGTATTACTTAAAATAAATTAAAATTTTCTTAAATCCTCAAACTCAACTCAAACTCAAAGCATTTATTTCAATTAAACCATTTACAGGCACTTTTGAATTGTCAAGAAGTTGGTCAATCAGAAAATATGAAGCTAGTTCAAAGAATTTAGAGGTTCTTTGAAAGAGTCTATTAATGTTATAACCCATGGGTTGTAGCCATGATTAAAATCAAGTTTCAAGTAAGTACAGAAAACCTAAACTAAAACTATAAATATTTATTATTATTATAGGTTTATTTTTGTTACACTTTTGCCACCTTGGTGGTCCTGGGTTCGATTCCCGCATTGGGCAGTGTTTTTGGTTTTTCACCTGGAATTTCTCAGTAGCAGCCCAGGGTAGGACTTGTGCCCAGTTGATGGCAATAGGCTCGCCCCCTGTTACAAGGGACTTTAACATAACTGGCGAAATATGGGTGTAATGTCGGTACACCTCTGCCTAATCCTTCAGGGATTACAGGTATGATGTTATGTATGTTTCTTGTAAAACTTTTAGAATTTGTAAGATAAGTATTAGGAGTTTAAAATAAGTTTTTGAAGATTTCTGAATTTTTAACTTTTATTCAATAACTTGTTTGTAGCTATAGAACATAATCTTAATAAAAATCCTAATCTTATTATAAAGTATTTACAAAATCTTACTTTCGATCAAATTTTTACTTACGCAGTCAGCAATAAAGATAGGTTACTTTCATCAGTTCCACCGAAAATTTGAAATTTCTTAAGGTCACTGACATGGGCCTTTATGTATTTTCCAAATTTTATAGATTCCACTATGGCTGGCGTTTTCAATCTCAACATGATGAATTGTTGCGGCGTATTGCTGTCTGTGAACCATCGGGATAGCTGGTCTGTGGGGTTATTTACCATGATATTCCTGAAAATGTGTGCATGTTTTATAACATAACTAAACTATAAGTAAGCACTGTCCTTCTACTAATTAATATTGGCACAATCAAAAACAATATAATGACACATTATGCAGTCGAATTCTTAACAAAAATCAGGAATAAATAGCGCACACCGGGATTTTGTCATGATTACTAAGAATAAAAAAATTGCACAAAACACACTGAAATATACACATACTCAGGTACATAGTTAGCGGAATAACTTGAGTATTTATTTATAGTATAAACAAGTTTAACAGTTTCGTATTTATCATCCATTTTGATGTAATATAATACGAAAATAACTACAAAGTAGACTACGATGGAATTTGTGTTATTATTTCAGAACTACGACGGCTGATTGACTTTGACAGATGAAGCCACAGAGTACTTTTTGGACGTAGACAGAGAAACTAATAGACGAAGGGACTCTGTAACCGCGGTTGAGACAGAGATAGTTTGTCAATGTGTGCGTATAATGTTGCCATAGTAACTGCATTCCCCTGTTTTTGGAATGTTTGATGGAATAGGGTACATTATTTTCAGGATTGAATTAAAACAAAACGAGATTTTTTAATTTTGACTTTTTATACAACTTACTACTACTATACCCCAAACAATAAAAAAAACACATTATTGATTGCGAAACAATGTTAATTTTGTAAACATATTTCTTACTTTTTCTTTAGGCTCAGATAGCTGTTTTGTAAACTTGTAAATTCGAATTTGGAGGTATTTCATGGTAATTGCTTTGATTAAAAGGATTTTATGATCATCTAGAGGAGAATGATTGTAAGAAACACCATGTTCTATAAAGAACGCTTTTCCAATACATTGACGAAGACATTGATTAATTAATTGTAGTAGAAGATTATTTCGTTCTAGTAGTTTACTGCCCAATTGTGTTAAATTTTGTTTAAATACTTTTTCAGCAATTTCACAAACGGCGATTACATCAGCGGCAGGATAATGTAGACCACCTTTATCCTTTTTTAGAATTAATTTATAATTGTTTTTAGAGGCAGTGTCAATCATACACATCAAGCAATTTTCACATTTCACTATCTTTGCTACTTTAGTTACAATAAAACCTGAAATATATATAATTATCTGCTTAGTGAATTCTGTAAGTCGTGTAGGATCTGCAAGGTAGTCATGATCATTGTCAATAGTTAAATAATCATTTTCAGTTTCGCATTCTAAACCGCTGGAATTTCTCAAAAGGGGTAAAGTAGCATTTATTGATTTTTCATAACGCGAGTTAGTATATGTTAAAATGCTTATATTTTCAAGAGATGTGCAATTTCCAGTATCTATGTGTTTGAGTTCTCCATGAACGACTAGCCTTTTGTATGCAGCTCGAAACTGCAGCGCTGAGGGATTATTATTAAATCCACCTTTAGACCTAATTGCACTAAAAAATGATTCTAAATGATCCTGACTCAATTTATAAGTAGGTAAAAATATCAACTCTGAGCTGTTGATAAGTCTATTAAATAAAAATTGCACCCCACGAATGCAACATCGAAGTCCGATTATGCACGCCTTCCTGTTACTTTGAATCACATTTTGGCCATTCGACATTTTAAGACTATTTAAATAATTAAACATATCATTTAAAAACACATTAATATTTTCAAAATTTTTCATATTAAGAGGTTTTTTATAACCATACGCATTAATATTGCGGCTATTTAAGATATCGAACAGATGGTTTATTTTTCTAATAAATTCAACGGTAGGTGATGATCCTTGGAACTGTTCTAAATCAATTTCCTCACAAAATTCAATAGCATCAGCAACTGAATTGCTAAACGTTTGCACAGCCAGTTTCACTTTCATGATCTGTTTTACAAAGTTGATGAGAGCTTTTCTTAATTTATTTGCTAAGTGAAGACCTTCTTGTTCCTGCAAATCATGCAAAGATGTAATAAATGACCATTTTATTATTTTATCGTCACTAGTTTTTAATACGGCTTTGTTGCCCAGCAGATTTCTAATTAATTTCACCATGTGTGGTGGATCAGGAAAAAAACAACATTCTTTAATAACACCGTCCATATCAATTTTAAATACAGGTTCAACTTCGTCATCATATTCAATTTTGCAGCCTAATATTTTCGCCATCGCAAAATTTGATGGACATCCATCACAAGTTACAGAAATAACATTTACGTTACATGAATACAACAACTTAATGCAATCAATAACAAGCTGTGCCTTCTGTTCTGCAGTTACGCTTTCGATTAGAAAATACCCTACAGGTATTTTCCAGGATTCGTTTAAGGCTGTTACCATAAAAACCAAAGCCTGGGTGGCCATTCTAATGTTTATCGCCGTCTAAATTGACACCAATATTAACTAAGCCAACACATTCCACGCCCTCTAAAGTCACGCCTTTCCTTATCGCCATTTCGTCAAATGAGAGGCACACATGAACGTTTTTACCAGATGCATTTACTTTTAGCTTTATTGCATGCAATGCCTCTTTGGTAAATCCGGGATTACCATCGACTGATCGATACCAACTAACCAATGTTTGTGGGTGTGGAAGGCAAGTATTAAATTGTTCTCTTACGTAAGAATAAGCACGTGGACTAATAAAATGCAAACATAATGCGAACTTTCTCAATGAAGGAGAATATTTTTTAGTTTTTCCAACTAAACCTAAGAACCGTTTAAGGAAATCTTTGTTTCCGCTATCAATAGTGCTTAACATCTCAGCATCTTCATATGATATCAAGGATTTGATTTTAAGTTCCGAAATAATATCTGATAATTTAGCATTTCGTTTCATTAGGCGCCTATTTGTTTGCCGGACAGCACGTATTTTTTTTGTAAGATTTGCAACAGCCGCAGTTTTTTTCTTTAAGTCCGCTTTAAGTTTTTTCTTTCTTGGGGTATCTTCCTCTTCCGGCAAATGTAATTTTCTTCTGATGGTTTTTAGTTTTGCGTCATCTTGAAAATTGGCACTTGAAGATGTGGATGGTACTGGATCAGCACTCTCCTCGGGTGTTGAAATCTAAAACATTCAATCAAATTATTAATAAAGTATGTTTAACCTGTTGACTCTGAACGCATATTATGAATTCAAGAAGAATGTTGTCAATAGAAGAATACCTTGATTGACTTTTCTGGCTCTTGTAAAAATGACACTGACGCTGACTTTGATATTGTTGAGTTATCGCTTTCAACAACTTGTATCTGCAAAGTAAATCATAAAGTTATGAAAAATCTTTTGACAAAAAAAAACTAAGTTATTTTATTATAATAAATACTTACCGCATTAAAATTTGGTACTGCATCAGAATGCAGAACTGTTTTCTTTTTCTTTTTTATTAGTAAATTTTCTGGGAAATGATTGCTACATATTTTACAATATTTTGTGGGAGTCCAATCTTTTCTTCCAGTTGCTTCGATCCACTTTTTACGTAGGTCTGGATCGTCTGGAAAGCTAAACGATAAACTTAGCTATATTATTAACACTCACAGGTAGTTCAGGCATTCTGTAACGACAGATGTGTCGTTCTTATTCGATAACAAATAGGAGACAGAATAAATGAAAATAATGTATTTATAGATAACGAAGCTCAAGCTTAACATAAAAGATACTATGATTATATTCCGTGTTTTTTTGTTTTCATTACATTGTCGAGTCAATATTTTTTATCGAGACTCGGGGCATTTTTTAGCTGACGTTGGCAACACTTACATGATATTAATTATAGGTTATGAATGATAAAAATTCGACAAAATCCTATTATCTTCACAGTTTTAACGAGAAATATCGTTCCGTCGTGCTTTGGCATAAATAACCATCACTGAGAAACTATATTTAGGGACAAAACCGCCGTACTTACGCGTGAAAAGACACACCGGCAATTTTCTTCTCACTATCGCTTTTACATGAAATAACACGACAACGCACCATTGTATAATCGTCGATGTTATATACGGATAATTTCTCACTGGATTAGAGTCGTTTTATAACTTATAAATAAGCAAAACTAGAACATCAAACACAATGAAGGCACGAAGTGTCAAAGTTTGTTTCGCAATTTAAGTTGCTGACCTTGAATAAACCGGTTACACGGTAAGAGACAAAAAAATGGATAATTGTATCTCTGTCTAAAACATTCGTAGCGTAATTTTCGCTCTCTTTCTTGTGTAAGCGAGAAAGGAATCGTCACTGCGTCTATTAGTTTCTCCGTCTACGTTTTTGGATGAAGCAAATGTTGCCATAATGAATAATCATTTCATTTTATTTTTTGTTTAATCAATTTTCTTGACTCTTGACACAAAGCTTGATCATTGTTTTTTTTTTTTGTTTTCGCAAATCAATTATTCAAATAAGAAAATGAAACACAAATATTATATTAATCTTATAATAGATAATTATCTTTTATGATGATGAAATACAGTCATTTATTTTTTTCACGATTTTATAATCTTGACCTTCACCCATGCATTCTTTGTTAGCTATGTGGCTGTCCGCTGATAAACTTATAAACAAATGTCGACGTAGGTATGTATAAAAAAACGTGAACCTGTTTGATAACTACCAGTCACAGAGTACTTTTTGATAGAGTCTACCAGTATTCTATAGTGCTCTGTGTTGATAACGAAGTTATACCGAGAAAGAAACAAAGGCACTAACTATTCTCGAGTGATTTGTGATTGATTGGATTTTACAATATGAGACTCTATATTTGTGTTATTGTTTACTTATCATTACTTTTAGTGAAATGTGATGAAATTGAAGATATGTGTAATTTTTTGGATAGTAAACTTCAACCGAATACTTTTAGACTTCTTAGTAAATCAATTCTTCCCGATACTGTTAATAAAAGTAAGGGGGATGCGGGTAAGATAGGAGTAATTGGTGGCTCGGTAGAATACACAGGAGCACCGTATTTTTCGGCTATAACGTCGTTAAAGGCACGTACAAATACATAATTTTTACTTTGATTGAATTATAAAACCTTTCCATATGTAAAAATATATTGCCACGCAGCACTGAGTTAAGTTTTAATAGAAATTTTATGTACTTACATACTTATATTATTTTGCATCAACTGGAACTGGAAGCCGTCACCGACATGAGCAGATTGCAAATCTGCTGCTCTCCAGCTCCACCCCCAGTCCTCTAATTACTTGCAAACGTTAATAAGTATATCAGTATTACGTGAACAGTGAAACTCATTTAAAATGCTAGAATAGCCATGATGAGTTTGATGATGGCTAAAAGTTTTGCATCGCACCTCTACCTACCCCTTTGGGAGAACAGGCGTGATATTTTGATGTACAGAGGCCAGCACATCAACCTACCCCAATCTGTCAAATTTTCCCAATTGAATATGAACCTTATCCCTTTGTGGTAAAGTTGAAAATCTATCAAAGAAATTTGGCAGATTGGGGTAGCTTGATGTGCTGGCCTCTGTACTTAAAGTAGTTTATGTTATTAATAAAAAATCGTACTTTCAGGCTGGGGCAGACTTGGCGTATGTAATAACTACGGATAGTGCTGCAAATGTCATTAAGACTTATAGTCCTGATCTTATCGTCTACCCTTATTTGAACTCTAAATATGCGTCTAAAATAAGATCATTGTTGCCAAAAATGGATGTAATCGTCATTGGTCCTGGCTTGGGACGAGAACCCGAAACATTGCACTTGATATCTGATATTATTGAGGATTGCAAGAACTTGGGAAAACCTTTAGTTATAGATGCCGATGGACTGTACGCTATTTCTAAGAATACATCGTTAATAAAAGGTTATCCTTGTCCTGGAGTGATCATGACACCAAATCTACGCGAAGCAAACAGGTTAATGGCAGCCGTCTCCAGAAATGATAGTAATTGGTACAGTTACTGGGGAGATTGCGTAAGTGTTTTGGTAAAGGGTGAAAAAGATAATTTCTATACAAATATGACTACCTACAGTTGGATAGCAACAGGAGGAGGTTCAGAACGGCGGGTTGCAGGACAAGGAGATATATTATCTGGATCTCTAGGAACATTTTATCATTGGGCTTTAAAGGCGGAACTTTGCAAGAACGAAAGTCACACACAACTCGCCCAAAGTGTCGCTGCATATGCAGCTGCAAAACTTACGAGATTAAGTAATTATAAGGCTAACATTTTATATGGACAATCAATGTTAGCGTCAGATATGATTAATCAAATTCACTCAGCCTTTGAATCAACTTTTTCGTTAGTTACGGAATAACTACCCCTTTGGAATAAGTCAAAGAGATTTAAGATAATAATTTAATGTCTTTGGAATAAGTAGGTACTATATTGTACTACTGTCGTCATCGGGAGGAATTGGAGTAATTCCTATAAAACTGTATAAACGCAGATGTTGTTTAATTTACTATAAAGTATTGTAACGATTCCCATCCTAATTCCTCCACATCACATGCCCATACTATCAAACCGATTTCCACACAACATCTAAATCTAGCTAAGAGTGTCTTATCTATGTATCATGTCACCGGTGCCACCTTCAGTCTTCCTCATAAGTACTCATTTCTTATACTGTTCATTGGCGTAGCCCCATACATTCTTCATTCTTTATTAAATCCCTGCCAAATTAAATAAAAGTATCAGAAACCGACAAATTGCTGTTGTAACTGTAAATTATTTGTTTCGGCCTTTCTTCTCAGAGTAGTCGGGTAAGAAACCTACTCTAGTATAAATAAACAGAGCGTCAACCTGCCCATCGATGCCCAAGCCACGGGTTAAGTAGTCTACTTAAATGAGTAAATTCGAATTTACGGTGCGACCCGGCCGAGTACAATATTTACCAAATGAAAGATTTACCTACTTCTTTCATTCTGGAAATCTAAAGCTGTTGTCCACATGTATGTAGCTATTTTCCTATTTTGTGCAGAAGCTCAGTTGTAAAAGTACCTATTAAACAAACTTATTACAGGTGTGCTAAGAAAAAAAAAACACACACGAAGGGTTCCGTATCACCATACAATATTTAACACTACATATAAAATGACGGCAAAAAAATCACGTTTGTGGTATGGGAGCCTCCCCCTAAATATTTATTGTAATCTGTTTTTAGTGTTATAGCTGCAACAGAAATACACATTCTGTGAAAATTTCAACTGTCTAGCTATCACGGTTCATGAGTTACAGCCTGGTGACAGACAGACGGACAGTGGAGTCTTAGTAATAGGGTCCCAAAAATCCTACAAGCTGGTGTTGAACTTATTTTTCTGTAAAAATGTGTAAGTGAATGTCTAACACTGATAGCTCTGTGATTTTTGCAGTTTATACATTTTAAAAAGCATAATTTAGATGAATAAAAGAATAATGTTTTAATAATCAATCATTGCAATCAACAATTTATTATTATCAATCAATCGATTGCCTTTCATTTCATGGCAACTTTTATTCTAATGTCAAATCAATGACAGCTAGAATGGTACCACTTACGTTCAAAAACATGATCAGTTTAAAACATTGTTCGAGACTATTTCAATAAATTACGACTGTTTTATCAAAATCATATTGTTTTTTTATGTTTTTTTTAATGCATTTGAAAAGACTGATTATGGTTTAAATAAAAAGTAAAACAGTACTATGTAGTCTTTTTACTTCCACTATAAATTGGTTTTGTATGCAATACTTCAGTAATCCTGTTATTTTATCATTATTCTGAACGCGCGCTAGTATTTTGCTTGCTTTTACTTATCAAAAATATTTTGTGCAGTTTATCCATTTATCCAAGGCCGTGATGAGTCCCTCGCTATCAATGTAATTATTTATAATCGTTATTTAAATGGTCAAATACCATGGAAGACGAAATTGAGGAATGTATTAGAAAAAAGACACAGTGGTTGCAATTACCTGCGCCTGTAAAGAAGGTAAACTATTATGTTATTGTTCTACAGTAGCAATGTTTCAATGCTAATGATGTTTATCTTCGGTAATTAGAGTACAGAATAAGTGGGGTTAATATCACGAGCACTTTATTTCCCTATCAAATACAAGTGACATGTATTCTGTAGGTACAAACATTGCTTTGTTGTTTCAGCTGTTGGGTGATTCTCCTAAAGAATATGAGAGATACATATTCGAATTCAGTATTAAAAATCAATTAAGGTACAGAGGAAGTCTTGGTAAGTTGCTATTAACTTATTGAATATCATCAAAATAAAAAAAAATATGTTTTTGATTAATTAAGAAATTAAAATTCAGTGACCTTATAGTTACAGATATCTTCATGTATTGTTTAACAATTCTAATCTAGTCTCATCTACATAATCAATCCAGATGTTAAAATTTTGGTACATGTCTAAAAGTTGTTTTTTGTCAACAGTCAGGACTGTTCGGAAAGATGAAAAGAAATACTATGAGACACTTATACAGAGCAGCATACAAAGACTCATGCTCTACCCCTATCACCTAGCAGACATGATTGTTAAAGGTAAGTTGTTTCATCAGGCTCTACAAATAAAACTGTTGTATGTTTAAGCATTGCATGGATGCTCCATGCTAGGGAATGCTTAAATTGATGTCCTGCACATCTAGGGCAGTTAACCCTGCTATAACCTTGCTGACCAACTAGTATTTTGGCCTCAAAATTATTTATTCTTTTCATGTTTGTGCCTATACATCTTATCCCCTCCCCCCTCCCTCCCTCTTAGTCCTCTTCCTCTTTCCAACTTGTCTGTGCTGCACGGTCCACAATGGACATGTCTTTGTAAAACCTACCACCTATGTTCAGAATGTGGAACTTGTGGAAGTTAAATAAATATTAAGTATCAAGTATCATGTTGTCAAATCTAATTATTGGTTATATCTACAACAACTGGCAAAGGCCAAAGGTTAATTTTGTGGACTGGTGAGTGCGAGGTTGTGAGTTCAAACTCCACCCATTGCACAATTGATGTTAACTCACTCTTATACTTAACATGACCATTTGTTTTTTTTTGTCAGAGTGGTATGGTTGCGGGGAATTAAACAAAAAAAATAATACTAGGTGTTTATTGAAAAGAGAAAAGGACATGAAAAATAATATATTAGGTATATTAATATGTAATTTTAATATTACAGTGTGGTTGAAGACGCATTTGTTTTGTATTTGTCGGTGGAGCAAATTAGTTTTAAAATGTAGGGACTCGGGACTAATGAATGACTAATCGCACTCGCGCATCCGTCTCGTTCTCGCATGTCACTGTGTAAATTGTCCATGAATAAATTGAATTGAATATTGTTTGGTCCCTTTGTAAAAGTGGAAAATTTTTGCTCTGGTTGGGACAATGGGACAGACAGCCTGAAAGCGGGACTGTGCCGCCAAAAGCGGGACGAATGGTCACGTTACTTATATTATACAGAATTATTAGAGATCTTGAAAAGTAAAATAGTTATAAGTTTGAATATTTTTGTTTTCTTTTCAGGTTTAAGAATAACCCCATTCATTTATTATGTGGAGGTGGTCGCTCTGCTGATAGAGATGGAGAAGAGCTATGATACAATGCCTAACTTTACTGCTGCTGACTGTAAGTATTTCTTAGAATACATTATATTTCCTAACAAAAGTTCACATTATTAGAATTTAATAGATTTTAAAGAATTATTATGCTTTTTTTAAGTAAGGCCTTGTCCGTACTAGGGCTAACCTTACATTTTTTGCAGCAGTTGCTAGGCCAGAAACATTTTAATTTCTTAATGGTCCCTTGAGCAGTGTGCTCTTGTGCTAACAAGTCTTTCAAAAATTTCAACAGCTTCTGTTCGGTTTCAATTGAAAATGCTGTAAGCAGCTGTAGAGATGTTCTTTAACTTTGAAATCATGTAAAATAAAAGCTTTGTAAAATCAGTGTGTATAGACAACAATCTTTCCCTTAGGCCTGAGACTGCTAGGTATTGGTCGGAATGAGTACCTAGAACTGGTGGCAAAAGCCCGCTCTTTAGGGCGGCGCGGGCGTTCCAAAGCGATCCGTGCTTTACTCCCGCGCGTCCCGCTTAACATACCCATGCAACCGTGGTGGCGAGTGGAGCTTGGATATGTCCTAGAAGATGATGTTAAGGTAATATGAACCCTATTGTTATGTTGATTAAGTGGAATTTATTTTGTTCTGATTTTGAAACATAAAATGGTTTTGAGATTTTGTTATCCTAAACTGGAGTGTGCTGAAGAGGAAGAAGAAGCTTCTATTTACATTAGTGTTAACAACATCTGTTGATAGCTTTATAGTATCTATACAAGTGTTTTATAATAAAATAAATTAGATGAATTTATGCTAGATCTTGCTTATTTTGAGATACAGTCTTGACTTAGATAGCTTTCAATAGTTCGTCTAACTAAAACATTTGTATAAGTACATAATGATGTATTATTGCATTCTGGCCTTGATTCACACTTGGCATGGTCAAGCATAAATAATTCTCTAAAGTTGTAGAGAAAGTTGTTCATTCTCTTAATGTATTCATAACTTTCACTGTGTGACACAGAGCGAGAAAGATTGGTTGCAAGCGCCTGCAGAATTCGGCATCGGGCGTACCTATTCCGTGACTACTTCTTTCTAGCTCTATAGTATATTGTGTTTCTCAGCGACAGAATGGGATAGAGATACGGGAAAATTGGTATCCGGGCGGTAAAGGGGTAAATGGGGGGAGTTTGATGCGTCAGTTATTCCCAGCGAAAACACTAGGAAATGGGGAAGTGGTGTTTATTTATTTATAAGTATAAAAAGTATGTATTAGGTATGTTGAAACTGTGTGTACTCCCCGTCACTGGTCCCTGAAGATTGTTTAGAAAACCAGCGTCAGACAGCATCTGTCTGATGGCATTAATGCTGAAATAAACCGTTTTGGCGCGGCCGTGAGGCACACACTAGTGTTGTTTGAAACATTATTTTTAATTTGTTAATTTTGTATTTTGTGTTTCACGAACTGTGTCCAAATAAACTTTATTCCTTCTTTTCTTTAAAGTGTGGGTGTTTTGGGTACTTTCTTATGTAATTTTGACGTTCAAAAAGATTCTCAGCCTAGTATGAATACTTAAATGATTGTTGAAATGTTTACCGGCCGTAGCAGTCACAGAGCATGTAGCGGTATCTTCTGACTGATTTTTTTTTGCTTATTACTTGTCATACTTACTATTAACTGACATACATAACACATCGCTTGTTTCACGACAGCCTCTAGGCGAGAGCGAGAGAGCGCTAATAGACTTGCTAATCGACCGCGGATCGCAGACCGCCGGCACGCTCGACTACTATGTCGTCAAGACTTTGTACAGGTATAGTATTAACATTTATTAAAACATGGCTGGTAATATAATCAATTAACTTAAAAGTACAGATCTCCAAAGAAAAGTATGCGCTTCGGGAATCATCGTGTATCTTCGGAAATACGAACGCGCGATGAAGAGATCTATATAGAGCTGTTACAACCATGGAAGTACTTGAATATTTTGTATTACCATGATTACAAAATTGTAGATTATCAAACTATGCTATTCCAAAAACTTTTCAAAGTTTTGAGTGACAAATGACAATCTGGGACCAGAGTAGGTAACCTTACAGAGACCACTTCATGCAAACGCCCAATGATAGGTGTACCTACTACTACAAAGCACGTCAGTACAATAAAATGTTGGCCCCAAAAACTTAAACTCATACTGACAATCACAAGAAAGTTTATGTCCGGCACCGGACTACAAAAGGCTGTGAATTGATTGAATAATGGCGTTATATGAAGCAGTATAATTTCGATTGTTACCTGATTGAAAGAGTCACGTATCTCTGTACCCCAACATACATGACTCACAGGCCGGGTCAACTACAAGCAAACTGCTGGGAAAATGTCTCCATCATTCCAATAAAGACTATAAATGATAAATGATTTTTATTTCTGTAAGTAGGTTTGTACAAACACTTTTATTACACGCCAATAAACTAAATAATGTCTTGAAAATGACTGCTGGAGGCAAAATATTTTCATATCCACAACTCTCCCCCAACCACAAAAAGTCGCATGTCACTTACTCAATCTACAAACCATTATCAACCTTAATTCAAGTACATAACGTCTACATTACCCTTCTCCTCATAGGCGCGGCCTAATCTACCTGGACGTACCAATAACAACAGCAGACAAGGTGTCAGTACCTCCACTCAAAGGGTTCGTGATGAACCGAATAGCTGGGGATTACTTCGAGACGCTGCTTTATAAGGTGTTTGTGTCCATTGACGAGCATACCAGTGTGGCTGATCTGGCGGCTGTGTTGCAGGTTAGTGGGGAGCCACCTTTATTAGGTATAAGTCAGATTATTACGTGTCTAAAGGGATTTGAAGACCCGTGGCATCTACCTGTCCGCCATTTTTTTTAAATGGCGGCCATAGATGTTTGAAATAATCACTCTAAATGTTAAAAGTAATCAAACAACAATGCAATAAGACGTAAGCAAGTTCAAAAAATAAGGATGTTACGTGATCAAGTTTGAACATTAATAACGTGGCACTACGGGGTTTGGTCTTATTATATTTTCCGTTTGCATTGATGTCAGCTATCGATTTATATAGGTTTCATGCTTATATAGATGACCGCCATTTTGAAAAATATCAAAATGGCGCGGCGGTATGTATGGCCAGGCTCCAAAAAAAAATCTTAAATCCCCTTTAGTTTGTCTTACCTTCCTATTTTGCTCTGTGTAGGTGTACTTTATTCATCCCACTACATTCCTTTTTCTAATGTTGGTAGTTTAAAGATAACTTACATCACGTTACATCATTTTCACATGATTGTATTTTAAAAAAATTGGTTGTCTGTAAAGTCGGCTTGCGGACGATAATTTTACGTGATAACGTCATAAGAGAAAGATGCGCCACCAGCTGAACGCATAGGCCGATCGTGCCTCTCTATCACTTGTACCGCGCTCTCGCTTGCACGCTCGGCTCAGGCGGAACGTGACAATGAGTCATGCTTTTTCGTGCGTGCAGCCGGCGTTCATCGATTTATAAGACGTCATCACGTCAAAAAAAAGACTAACTATTGAGTTTCTTGCCCCTTCCCAATTTCCCATACGGAAGTACCTTTTGGAAGGAGCACCTAGGTAGGACCAATAAAATTTTCTCATAAATTTTGACATTCAAGTGTATTATATGTGCCTAATTGAAATAAATGATTTGACTTAACATGAAGTGTCGAATCAAGTAACCGACTGTTATTGTGTCGAAAAAGACCACAAAATTATAATTCCTGTAAAAATCGAATTGCCTCAATTTAGAATGGCTTGTTGTTTCGGTGTGGACCGTGCAGCTGTTCGTATAATTAATGTTATAAACGTTTAGTACGATAATACGATAAATGAGATAGAACAGAATAGTACATTCCGTATTTTTATCACACGTGAGCTCTATAATTGCAATTGCAAAGTGAACTCTATGCTTTTGGCAATAAAGTTCGCTTTGACTTCAAAGTTCGCGTACCTACTATATTGGTGTAATGAGCTCTTCCCACGGAATTTAATGTTATAATTAATATGACACTGACTCTGCTGAAACAAGAACGTGGATGATATCAATATAGAGAGAGTTATGCATCTATTTTGCAATACATATTATTCCGTAAAATCGTACAAATAGGCCGGTAATAAGTCTGAACGCCTTGCCTATGGAAATTCGGCGGAGACATTCATAAACCATAAAGATTAAAGAAATTCAAATTATAAAAATTCCAAGGCCGGTGCCTCCCGATAGTGTTTCGGTTTTGTAGATATATTAAAATGTTCTAAACCATCTAGCATGTCTATGTCCTAGTTTGCTGTACTTTTTAACAATAAAAATAAACAATTTGGCATGAAACGAAACCTCTCCCTTACTTATTTACTCTGTACAGGTGGAATGCGAGTCAGTAAAGCAAGCAGTCTCCCTGTACTGCCGGCTGGGCTTCGCCAATAACCTGCAGCCGCCGCCCGTGGTGCCGCAGCACGCAACTTGGAGGGACGCTGTCACCACGCATAGCCATCAGCCGTTAGTATTTAACATTCACAATCAAGTAGCAGATGTTCTGTTTTTCTGTTCAAATGTATAAACGTAAAGGAAGCAAAAGGAATGTGTAAGGATCGTAGTAGGTGGCCTTCTGTGGTTTCCGCCGCGTGAGAAAGGCCTGAGTTTATGAATTAAATATATGTTGCATAGTAACGGCCAGATATGAACATATGAAGTAATGAATTAGCAATATCCTTCAAAATTATTCAGATAATGATTGATAGTGTCTCACGCAATTAAGGTGCTGGTATACTTGCATGAAAGATATTTTGGGAAATCTATAAGTCACTAGCTGACCCCAACAAACATTAAATTGCAAAAAAAAATTGTTTAGATAAAATTTTATAAGAATCGGTCTAGCCGTTTCGGAGAAGTTTTGTACAAAACACTGTGACACGAGAATTGTATAAATTAGATAAGTCATTTATTCATTTGTTTTTCTTCCATTTCCGCGAACGCCATTGACGCGGGAAGATTGTGCGAAAAACATTTATGTGAAAAGCCATTTCTGTGAAGTGACACTTGTGAAAGACAACATTCTAAGATAATAATTTCACTGTAAAAAAATATAATATGTAATTGGCTTTAAGAGTAGGGGAAGACCAAAGAAACGATGGATGGGCTGTGTGAATGATGATCTGGTTAGAAAGGGGTTGACTACCGAGATGACGACTAATAGAGAAGTATGGAAGAAAAAGATATGTTGCGCCGACCACGAATAAATTGGGATATTGGCATGAGAAAGAGGATGACGTTTCACTGAAAAATGTTGTGCATTGGATCGGCAGAAATTGAATTGTACACATAAAAGATTATCCATACTAATATTATGCGAAAGTGTGCCTGTCAGTCTGTCTTATTACCTCTTTACGCTTAAGAGCGTTTACGCCGTACGGCATTTCATACACACTTTCAAGCCGTTGTTTTTCGAAATTAATGAACCGATTTTAATGAAACTTCATACGCATAAGCAGGATACAAAGGTCTAAAAAGTTAGCAGAGAACATTTTCGAAAAATTGTGTTACAGCCAAATTCGACCGATTTTAAAGTTTCCATAGAAACAGAGATTTCCAGTTATCTTTTTTTAAATAAGACATTTCTAAAATGTTCTCTGCTAACTTTTTAGACCTTTGTATCCTGCTTATGCGTATGAAGTATCATTAAAATCGGTTCATTCATTTCGAAAAACAACGGCTTAAAGTTTATATGAAATGCCGTACGGCGTAAACGCTCTTAAGTCGCTGAACCAATTTAGATGAAATTTGGTACAGAGTTTGAGTCCCGGGAAAGGACATCTTAGGATAGTTTTTATCCCAATATTCCCACGGGATCGAAACTTATGCGGGTGAAACCACAGGGCGCTGCTAGTAGAATTATAAATATTTTAAAGCTGAACTTATCTTTCCACAGATATAGACAAATAGCTCCATTGACGTTCGACCCCAACATGGACGATGACTCCATACAGATGGAACCGATCCTCATAAAGCAAACGCCATCCACTTCCAAACAGGTAAGTTTTTACTGAAATTTTTCCTCTTTATAGCTAAAATAGACTGAAGTGACGAAGGTTTTTAAGGGAATTTTTAAAATTTTTAGCCAGTCGAACGTAACAGTTTATTTAATTAGAAAGCTGATTTTTCTTTTGCAGAGTCCAGAAGGAGGGGTTGAACCTTCAAACGGTGGTGGACGAAGAGTTGCCGTTTTGTTCGACTCTACCTTAGCAGCTTACCTTATGATGGGGAATCTGTCACCGGTATTTATAATATTATCTTTTTTTTTTTTTATTAGGCTCTGATAACTGTAATAGAAATAAAAATAAAGATTATTAAAGATTTTTTTCCATGTATGTTAAGGATATGACTAAGTAATAACAGCCGCACGGTTCCATCGATCGGGTTAAGCTACGCTTGCCGCTGCTGGCCCGTGGATGGGAGACCATCTTTACATATCAAGACTCCTCCCTGCCTCGAAAAGCACGTTCAGCCGTTGGCCCTGGCTGTCATTCGTAGATCTTTGGCAGTCGTTACAGGTCCTCAGAAGCCCGAAAGTCTGACAACCAGTCTTACCAAGGGGTATCGTATTACCCAGTAACTGGGTTGTGGAGGTCAGATAGGCAGTCGCTTCATGTAAAATACTGGTATTCAGCTGCATCCGGTAAGAATGGAAGCCAGATCCCAACATAGTTGGGAAACGGCTAGGCAGAATAACGATATGAAACAAGTAATGTGTTCGTCTTTAGTCTATTTTCTGGCTATGATACAAATTTACAATAGGTATTTAGAACTACTTTTCAATTATTTCAGGATCTGAAGAGCCACGCAGTAACGTTGTTTGAAGTTGGCAAGTTACCTGATGAGAGTCTTGATAGTTTACTGATGGAGCTTGATAAAGTGAGTTTTATTACATAGGTACAGCCCGATTCAAACTTTATGGCGACTCTGAAGCTCGCTCGGAACTCGCTGCGCAGTAACTCGCCCCTCACACCGCTGTCAGGTAAATTTGTTACTGCGCAGCGACTCGCCTCATGTTCCGAGCCGCCATAAAGTTTGAATCAGAGGGGCAATTCTCGTAATTTTAAGAACGTTCACAGTCTGATCTCAGTCTCAATCTGTCAAAAATACCTCTAATTTCCCTACATTTTGACAAGTTTTTGACATTTGTTTGTCGCTGAGATGAGACTGCGACTAGATTTTGAACGTTTTAAATTACGAGAATTGGCCTTCTGATTTACTAACAACCCACCCCTGCTTTTTTTTTTTTTTTTTTAAGGATGGGAAATCATCCAATGACCCCTCCCGCTCTGGGTGGAGCGGAAGGGAGTGTCAGACTCTTACTGACTAAAACCCATCCGTGTTCCTTCCTTAGCCCTTTATGTTCCGGGGCAGCGGTAACCCTTTCGGACAATCCCGCTGCCCCGGCAGGCTTCGGCCCTAACGGGCCCCTCCATGTCTGCTGACATCTCTTTGAGGCGCGCGTGGAACACATACGCTTGTCCGGCACGGGCCTGGTCCTGATCGGACGGCGAGCTACCCATTACTCGCCGTCCGCAGGCCCGCGCCTACGGTGGCCGGGAGTCGTCACGCGGCTCCCGACGCCCGGAGCGTCTACCGCGGCGGCTGGGACGGGCGGCCCTCTCGGCTCTCTCCCTCTCCCATCCCGCCACCTCCTTCGCTCCCATCCCGCCACCTCCTTCGCTCCCATCCCGCCACCTCCTTCGCTCCGCCACCTCCTTCGCTCCGCCACCTCCTTCGCTCCGCCACCTCCTTCGCTCCGCCACCTCCTTCGCTAACCCACCCCTGCTTCGTACGGTTTGTATGACTTAACAAAACTTGAAGTTTTTTTTTATTGTATTTATGTTAAATATTAATGAATATACACATAAACCTTTTGGAACTTTTCTAAATGATTTTGAAACCCGGATTTTAATACTAAAATCTGTCGCGGTCACCCAGATACGAAAAGCGACTTCAATTAATAATAATAAAACATTTTTTTTAACAAATAAAAAGTTGTTTTATATATATTAATTTGAAAAAGTTTATTTACTTTTTAAAGGTTTTTTTTTTTTGTTAATGAAAATGTTCCATCATACACCAGGTGGTAGCAGATCCTGAGATAGAAGGCGAAGCGCGACGGTACCTTGCAGCCGCTGCATGTCTACGGATAGCGCTGCGAACTCTCCGACCAAAGTTACGGCCGCTTGATCTGTTGCGCTGTGAAGCGCTGCATGCGCTGGGGGCGGCTGCGAGGAGCAGACTGTTGTCTACTAAGTACAAGTGAGAATCACACGACCAATGTAGACGCTTACTGCTGTTAGATATTTCTCAACTGCATGTCAGTACTATACTCGATCTAAGAAAACATCTATTATTGCTACCAATAACGAAATAAAGGCGCCGTCATGATATTGACGGCGCGTAATGGTAACAAACATGTGCAAAAAAGTTGAGTTTGTTAAACTTTTTCAAATAGATGTTTCCTAAATAAAATAAGCTATAATAAAAAGAAGAGGCATCCTACCCAACTACCCACTACCCTGTACAAAGAGGTTCCAAGTTTACATCATGGAAACTGTGACAAACTGCAGTTAAAATTATAACTGTTACAAAAGGCGCGTTATTTATTTTTATCGTAAATTCATGTCCAAAAATTTCTATTCTATCTTTATTTATTAATGAAGCAGTTGTTTACGGTACCTATTCATTTTATTTCATGTGTTATAGACTTGCCATATCTACGGCGCCATTATGTCGAGAAGCCCGCGCGGGCGCAGCAGCTGGGTCATTACCACACGTCGGACCCGCACCTCCTGAGGCACACACTCCGTGGATGAGGCTGTATTTATATCATGTAGCGGGATATGGACCTCCGACATTGTTGCTGACTAAGGGTAAGTCTAAATGAGTAGTGATTTTATTGAATAAATTATCATTTTGTTCAAAAAATCACACCCAGGATGCTTTTCGACTTTATTATAAATCTTCCGAAATATATTCTCTAAATTATGTTTAAATCGCATCAAAACCCGTCGCGTAGTGTAAAAGAACAACTTTGTCACATACAGATACAAAAAGTGACTCCAATTTATAATATGAGATATAGAAACAGTAATTTATTGATAAATGATTTATTTTCTGTAAGTAGGTTTGTACAAACACTTTTACACGTCAATCATATTTTTTTAAAACTAGATGAGGTCGGCGTTTCCTATCTGACTATTCTGAGAAGAAAGGCCGAAACAAACTCAGAGGTCACAGTTTCTTTTAAAGTCCAGACATAATCTTGGTCAGATCATGTGAAGACCATGTAGATTGGTGTCTGAAATGGTCTTTTGAGGAAAGAATCACACAGATTGAGCGGACCTGTCCAGTCAGTGCAAGCATTTGTCAAAATCGTGCAGCTCAACTCAGAAGTTGAGGAGCTCAACGATTCGACGAACAATACCAAAGAAAGGACATTTGGGTAGGCCGAGTAATTTACTCAAACTGCCAGATCATGATTAAAACTAACTAAGAAGGAAAACAGTAAAAAAGAAATGACCCACATAGTCCTCACATTCACAACAATTAAATAAAAAAATAAAAAATACTTTACAAAGTAAATATTCATGTCATTGTATATGTCGCAGCCAACTGGTTAAATTAGCCGTTCAGTTAACTGCCTAGCCTTTCAACTAAACGGCGGCCGTTCAACTAACGGCCTGAATGATATTCAATTACAGTTTAGGTTGGAAGTCTGTAACCAATCACGCGCGAGCCGAATTGGTTGCAGTAATTAAGGCATTGCACCCCGACCAAGTGGGTTAGGTTAGGTTAGAACTGTGATCAACCGCGTTCGAGCCGAGGGAGGAAGCGAGGCGAGCACTACTTCTAAAGGCCAGGCAGTTAAGGGCCTTACTCGCGTTTAGTACCGTAACACGGTCACTTTATGAAGCCTACTTCTCATTAACGGCTTGGTTAGAAGTTCTGAAAAAAATATATTTTTGCTATAGATTCATGTACAACATTTCTGAAACAGGATTTTTTCGTACGGCTAATACTTTTGCTTTAAAAAAATATTTACCAAAACGCTATTTTTGGCTAATATTCGCTACTACTTCTAAACGGCTTTGATGTTTGGAAATCTTTTTACACTAAAAAAATTATGGTTAGAGGTACTACATAAATGAAACAGCTTTTGTAAATCAATCAATATTTGCAATGAAAATGTCCCCACTTTGAGATAGAGGTTCAGACGTGCTCTGCGCGGGCGTGGTTGGCAGTCGTGCGTTAGCATTGAGACGGGATGGCTGTGTCGCTCGCTGCTCGCCCCGGCTATTGAACGACTACGCGCGTTTGTTTGTGTTAGTGCAAATATTTATGAACGAATTGAATCAGTGTGCGTTTATAGACTAGCTCGCTGCGGAGGGCCCATTTCTGTTGTGCGCGTGGACGCTTTATTAGTTTATTTGCGGTGCCATTTCTAAATACTGTTTTTGTTTATATTGTATATTGTGTAAATTATAAGATAATTTGTAAATAAATAACAATGCCAAGGCTAAGCAAGTCAAGAAAAATAAGAGTCCAAAAGGCTATGAAAATGCGTCTGATGACGTAAGTACCTACTTACCTATATTTTAAGTATTTAACTTTATGATTACTATTAACTTTTTTAATCATCGATTGATCATTCATTCATTCTTTCATAATTGGAGTTAAATAATTACGAATTGTTCCAGGAAATCCAGAAAGAAATCATCAGAATCGAAAGGCAATAATCCGAGTAGATCTGCTGATATTATAGAAGACTCTATTCAGGTAAATTATAATAGTAATACTATAGTCCGCGCGGAACTAGTTGGCCGCTGAGGTGGGGACAGGGGTGAGGCGGCGGTTCGCACAATAAAGCACAAAAGGGTGAAAATCAAAATAAAAAGCAGAAGACGGTTACTGAAAATCAAAATGTACAAGTTTTAGCAGAGCTAAATTATGAAAAAGAATTAAAATTTACAGATTTTTAGAATAACCTGTGTTTTATTTTAAACCTCATTACGACGGAGTACAGTCAATCGGGCGTCAGTTTCACAGTATAAATAAGTAACAGTAATAAGGTCTATTCAAACCTAAGCGGTATTCGCTGCCGCTGTGGGTAGAAGTTCACCTTCCTGAGTGAAACTCTTACTTAGTACCCACAAAATAGCGAAAACCGCTTTGGTGTGAACAGTAATATTACCGCATAACAACTCGGTTTTCTCTACCGCGAATAGCGAATACCGCTTAGATTTGAATAGGCCTTTATGTCTTCATAGAAAACGGCCAAAATGACGCGCTTCGAAATCTCAGAGGATATCAGTACCTACTGATATACTCTGGGATTTCGGGCGCGGCAGTTACGCACGAACGCGGAAGGTTTATCTACTGAGCGGCCGTAGGTAATTATTCCGAGGTCACTGAGACATGATACTGTTACTTTATTATACTGTAACAGTGGTAACAGTTTTCGTAATTCAACTGTTACATCTAACTTATGATTAATAGTAAAAACCTTTGGCCCAAAAAGAAAAAACAACCGACTTCCAAAAAAACAATACTAAGTGAAAATTACATACACATAAATGCTAAAAAATAATGTCTAATAAAAACTTAAAATATTCGTAACATATAAGTATGTATCTATACAAAATATATTAGCCTTGCATCCGCCATTCCCTTCTGGAAAACGCAACAATAGCGACCTACGTGCGGCATGTCTGCGCCTCTGCATATTCTTTGATATAAGCTTTAGTGTAGCGCGCCACCGCGCGCGTTTTACGTATCCAAGAGTAGGGCGCTTAGCTCCGCCCACATGCACAAGGTCAGTGAGCCCTCTATACACCTTAACTGAACGGCTAATTTAACCAGTTGGCTGCGACATATATATAAAAATCATCAATGTCAAAGTGTATATAAAAATTCGGGCATAATCTTTGAGGGCCATGTAGATTGGTGTCTGAAATGGTATTTTGAGGAAATAACCACACAGATTGAATGGACCTGTCCAGTCAGTGCACGCATTTGTCAGAACCGTGCAGCTCAACTCAGAACTTAAGGAGCTCAACGATTCGACGAACAATACCAAAAACAGGACATTTGGGTAGGCCGCATGAACTACTCAAACTGCCAGACCATGATTAAAACTGAAACAATGACCCACATAGTCCTCACATTCACAATAATTAAAATAATATAATACTTTATACAGTAAATGTACATGTTAAAGAAAAATATATATTTCGAAAAAAAAATAAAGTGTAAAATAGCAAAATGAAAAAATAACAACAACAATTACAGTCTAAGCCTATTGGAGCAGCTCAATCCCAAGCCTTTTTGTCCTCAATATAGTCTTTTACAGTATAATAGGCTTTCTGGCATAGTTTTCGCTTTATAAAAGATTTGAATTTATTAAGGCTTAGTTCTTGAATGTGACTAGGAAGTTTATTATAAAAACGTATACATTGGCATCTAAACGACCCCACCTATTTTCTTGAGCCTTGTTGTAGGAACAACAAATTTGTGTTTGTTCCTAGTATTTATGTTATGGATAACACTGTATTTTTTAAACAGATTAATATTTTTATGTGCATACAAAAGATTATCATAAATGTACTGAGAAGGCACAGTCATTATATTAATCTCTTTAAATTTGTCTCTGAGGGAGTGTCTGGGACTTAATTTATAAATGGAACGAATTGCCCTTTTTTGTAAAATAAAAATTGTCTGAATATCGGCGGCATTTCCCCACAACAGAATACCGTACGACATCACACTATGAAAATAACTAAAGTAAACTAAACGGGCTGTCTCTAAATCAGTTAAATCACGAATTTTCCTAACGGCGCACAGTGATCAATTTCAAAAATGTAGGGGGACGAAATTATTAAATACTGAAATCGTGAAATAAAGGTATATTTATAACATTATATAGTATCGAAAAATCGTTTTCACATAATTTAACTTGGTTATTAATATTTTTTAGACTTTTCTGTAACAGTACCTACTTAATGTTCTTTGGATAACACTTAGATTTTTCTTCAATAATCTGGTAGTAAGGAGGAAACAAGTTTCATAAGTTTTTACGGATTGCAGATGCCTTTGAAGCATTATATTGATGGCGAGTTAATTTCAAATCAGTAAATAACGATAAAGCTTCTTGACATGAATAAGATATACAGTTGTCCTGTGATTTACCAGCTTCTTTTGCAATCTGGCTTTTATCGGGTGAGGTAGATATGTCTAGGACAAGTAAAGCTGCACTGCGGTTTCCTTCTGAGTGTAACTTCATCGAAGCAGCGAGACAGAGTTCTTCTTTACTTTTTGATTTGACCTCTATATTCAACCTTCTTCGTTTAGTTTTAGTGGATAGCTCACAAAAGCTCTTCTTTGGACGTCCTGCTTCTCTAGACGTAGACGTAGAGGGTCCACTTTCTTGCCCGCCAGAAGTGATTACTATTTGATCAAGCCATTTTTCATTTTGATTCCAAAATCTAATAATATTAAGGGAACATTTTTTCCAAAATCTTGAAGTTGCTACATTAAAAGTTTTAATAACATTTTGAAAACTGTCCTTGCTTATAGTAGGCAGTTCCGATAAATCTAACGTCTCCAAAATATAGCTAAGTAGTTTATCTTTATTGTCCATTGATAGTGGCTTCACTGGTCGATGTAATGACAAAATATTGAATAAATCAATATTTTTTATTGAGGCACCATTACCTAAAAAAACACTTTTTACTACAGAAACCGGCAATCACCGGTAAAAAAAAAAATATTTTTGTATAGCCAATAGTCCCTGCTATATAATGGAATCGAAATGATAATGTACTAATTTGTACTTTTAAACGTAACACAGTTCAAACTTAGAAAAGTTAGTAAATATCAGTACATTATTAAATATATTTTTTTATCACATAAATTGATCTATTTTATTTTTTATTTATGTACCAATAAAAAGTACAGACCTTCCTTAATGTGCACCATTTTTTTCAATTTACAATTTACACTGAAAACATAGCCAACTTAACTTGAATAGGAGCGCAAAACAACGATAAATCAGTCTTGTTATAATAGTTTAGCTCTCGAGATAACTTTGAAATAGCATATGTATTAAACTACTGTCTGCATAACGGTGATGTTTTAGTATAATGTAAACAACTTACCTTCAAGTCTTAATAAAATGAATTTTCGAACTACGGACACATTGACCAAAAATAATTATGGGATGCTAACTTTTAATAATTGACCAGTGTGCGGCGTATGCTGCAGAGCTAAGCTTCTTTGACATTTTATCTATATGGGGGCCCCATTGAAGCTTGGCATCCAAAGTTATGCCAAAGAATACTGTGGTATCTTCGGGTTTCAACTCTTCACCCTTAATGAGAACTTTAGTTTCTACTTGTCTAACGTGGGGTATCGTAAACTTAATACATTTCGTTTTTTTTTTCGTTTAGAAGTAGGTTATTGACATTAAACCAGTGAACTACTTCTGCAAGGGCGCTATTTACATTGTCAGTAACCAGCTGCTGACGTTTGAGTTTAAATAAAAGTGAAGTATCATCTGCAAACAACACCATATCATGTTTATCCCTTATGAGGTAAGGCAAGTCATTTATATAAATAATAAATAAAAATGGGCCAAGAATTGAGCCCTGGGGGACCCCCATTCTTACTACAGATCCGGGTGACCTTTTTCCGTTAACATCAACTCTCTGAATCCTATCACTTAAGTAAGAAGTAAGAAGATCCAGAGAGGCGTTCCGGATTCCGTAGTGGTGCAGTTTCCTGATTAACGTTTCATGAAGAACACAATCGAATGCCTTGGACAAATCGCAAAAGACGCCCAAAGCATCGCACTTGTCCTCCCATGCATTATAAATATGTCCTAAAAGTTCAACTCCGGCATCAGTAGTTGAACGACCCTTTGTAAAACCGAACTGTTTGTAATGCAGTAATTTATTTTTATTAAAAAAACTTTGCAATTGATTTAAAATAAGTTTTTCAAAAATTTTACTAAAGGTAGGTAGTACTGAAATTGGTCTATAATTAGTAGGGTCTGATGTACTACCCGATTTAAACAACGGTATTATTTTACTGTTTTTCATAAGATCAGGAAACTCACCACGGTCAATACAATTATTAAATATAACAGCTAAAGTAGGTGCTACAATGTTTATAATCGACTTAGCAACATCCACAGAATTACCCCATAGATCAGCGGTCTTTTTAACATTTAACGTGTGAAAGGTTTTAATTATATCTTTACAGGTTACATACTGGAAGTGAAATTCAGAATCACAAACTGGAACGTATTCTTTAAGTAAAGACTCTGCAGCAGTGGGTGATGAGTTCAGAGATTTAGTAGTTGATACGGGAATCTCTGCAAAAAAATTTTCAAAGGCCGCTGCAACTTGAGAATCTGATTTAATTATATAGTCATCAATAGCAAGGCTGTAGTCACTACTTCGGTTGGATGACCTTCCTGTTTCGCTATTAATGACATTCCAAGTCATTTTGATAATGTTACTACTATTTTTAATTTTTAAACTCATATAAATTGATTTGGCAATACTACAAACTTTTTAAAATATTTTAGAATAATTCTTATTAACTTTTCACACTGCTTAAGACGTCCACCCAACCTACTCGTACCTTCCACCAGGCACCCAGCTGCGCGGCGTGCCTCGCCTGCTGCTGGGCTACGCGCGGCTGTGCGTGTCGTGGTGGGGCGCGGAGGCGGCGCTGGAGGGCGCGGGCGCGGCGGCGGGCGCGCTGGCGGCGGCGCGCGCGCTGCGGGCCGCCAACACGGCGCTGCGGCGCGGGCCCGTGCTGCTGCAGGCGCTGGGCGTGCGGCAGCCGGCGCCGCTGAGGCATCTCATGTTCCCACCTGAAGCTGATACTTGCACAGGTAACTTGTCAATAAATCAACCTTTCCTCACTTATGCCCGCCATACTTCTATACAACTCGGGTCACGAATCGAACCAGTACTTTTTTTCCAACCCGTTAATTTTATCTGAACACTAGCTGCGCCCCCTAATGACACCCACATAAGTGTCTATCCCGGGGGAATATTGGGATAAAAAGTATCCTATGTCCTAATTCAGGTTATGGTCTACCCATGTGCTAATTTTCATCCAAATCCGTTCAGCCGTTTTAGCGTGAAAGCGTAACAAAAAGACATACAAAAATCAAATATTTTCTCATATTAGTTTAGGTGAAAGGGTAAAAGAGCAACCGAAACTACGAGGGTTCTCTAGCACAATGCCGTGGAACCAAAAGTTTTGAACCCACACTTTGTTAAGGGGGGGCATAAAGCCAGAAAAAAATCAAATTTCACCCGCGCTTCCTTGCCTACCCCTCTCATCAAACACGACAAAAACAAAACACAATCCCTTCCCGCCAGCGGAAACTTTTCGCCCGGCCAAGTAAGCCAGAGATTAAAACAGAAGAAGAACTAGCAGGGGATCGAGGGGGGAGGGGGGGGGGTCTCAGGGGAACAGATCGGTATAAATCATATATGTATTTGTGTTTGAATTTCCATCTTCTGTAATAAGTATATGCACAATAATCAGATGAAACGGCTCTATTCAATGTACCTAAGTATTATAGCAGGCTGTGCAAGTAGATATCTTGATAGGGCAATATTATTGTATGTCCCTGAATCTGTTCATGCTGGTAACAGATTCACGGACATACATGTAATACAGCCTATCTATGAATTTCCAATTCTGGATTGAAGAACTAACATTACTATAACTACAGTAAAAAAAAAAATCTTATTTTAGATAGCAAACCGAGTTGAATGCCTATACATTTTCGATTCCGAATGAAATTACAAATGAACGATTTTTGGATATTTTCCTGTACCTATTTATGCTGTGAGACCTTGTTTCTTGCCAGGCCATCGCTTATCTTACGATTTTTTTTGAGCTATTTTAATCAAGCCTTTTTAGAATGACGACGTTGTAATGGTTATATTAAGGACAAAGATGATTGAAAATATATATCAAAAATCTTAGAAAACTTGTCGCACCGCAGTGATGAGCAACCCTATTTAATTTTCTCGTATTGGTTTCTCAAATTACAACATTTAAACGAAATATGATCATTGTTCATTCCCTTTATTTTCAATGCAATTCTTTAGTAAGGGAGCATTCAAGTATTACGTAACGCAATTTTTGAAGATTTTGGACTCCCCCTCCCCCCCTTGTAACGCACCGTAACGTTTTTCTGTACCCCCCCTCCCCCTCTCTAAACGTTACGTAACACTCAAGTGACCATTTTTACCCTAAAGGCGCTAAAAGTTATGTTATAGTTTTTGTCCTTGGTATAGTTTTAATTATAATACCGACTAGAGCAATGTGCTTCTGCATAAACTGAAACGAATACTGACAACGAAAACAACATTAAATGACGTTTAATACAATCTAGGGATTCCCGGTGAAATATAAACGAAAAGGTTTGCCAACTTGCGAGAACAAATGAAAAATGACGACCAGACTATAATACAATCGAGGGATTCCCCGTAAAACGTAAACGAAAAGGGTGCCAATTTGGGAGTTTTAATTCCCTAAATTTTTATTTAAAAAAAGAAACAATGTTACGTAACGTCTTGTAAGAAAGACCCTCTCCCGCCCCAGTAACGCATCGTAACGTTTTACGAGACCCCCCTCCCTCCCAAATTGCGTTACGTAATACTTGAATGCTCCCTAAGTAAAAGCATCTGTTTATTTTGCTTATACTTACTAAACGCTAAGTTTGAATTCAGAATCTAAGAATAATGTCTTAGTATTTTTTTGGAACTAGAAACTCAATGTTGACGTGACAAAGTTCAAATTCCAATGTAACCAAATTTTGTTTAGGACCTACAAGTTGGACGTCACCACATCTTGATGAAAAACAGTGTTGACCAAGAAAAAAATTATATTTGTATATCGTGGATTTTTCTTTGCAGGATCGTGCAAAGTCAATAAATTAGCAACAGTGATACCCAAATAAAAAATAATATTCGTATGGTGGATTTTGCACTGTATTATGCAACGTCAAACGGCATGTGTCATAAAGCCTTTCCTGCGCGAAGTGCGAGTAGGAAAAAATCCCCGCCGAAAACATTTGTGGAAAACGAGGCTAAGTTCGGAACAAAAGAAGTACATGTTTGTCGGATTTACCAATATGGCATCTATGTAAATGGGTTCCAAAGTCTGAAGTTCATTAGGTTCCTCTTTTGTAACTGTTGAAACTTTGGCTTTAAGAACTTGCCAAGTTATAATATGAACTTTAGACTTTCTCTCAACTCTATAGAACTTAGCACCCATTCAGAGCTTAACTCTTTTATCGGCGAAGCCGACAATCCCAAACATGTTGATCCGTCACAACCTTTACTCATCCTCACCATAAAAAGAAGGCTAGTCATGAGAACATTATCTGTATGAAATATTTCATGAGCACACCGTTTCGTACTTTTGTCCACAATAAACTCATTACGTATTTAATTTCCGATATTTCTTTTGTATGCTCCAATAATAATATACCCTTTACGCTGAATTTCGAGTTTCAACTTGATTTAGGGAATAGTACTTACTAAAACCTTATACGGAGTTTGTCAAGAAAAGTGGAAGAAAACGAATTTGGATTTTGAGTTAATCACCGTAAGGTCTAAAATCTCCAGCACGAACTTTCAAATGAACGCTAGTTGGCTATGTTGCAAATTTTCTCCGCAAGAAAATGAACCGAAGTGCAGAACAATGGCGCTAGTGGTACTATACCAGTCAAAAATCTGTCAAATAAAATGTATGTCATCTTGACTTTTCAAATATCAACATTGAATTATTTCAATATTTTTATTTTATAGTTTTGCCTCGGTATTTGTTTAGTTTATCAAGTTTTATTGTTTTTAATAATCGTTTCGGGAGTGGTTTTAGTTATTTTTCCATGTTTTCTGTTTCACAGTGTCTTTCCTACAAAGTGATAAATTACGAAAATATTGTTTACGTAAATTAAATAATAGCAGCGCAGCCGAAAATTTGAGCGCAGTCCTCTCGTCTCAACAGAGCGGGGGCGACTGATTTGTGAAACACATATATGTTTGAAGTTCCCGCAACGTGCGACGGAAGATGATTTCTTCCACGAACTAAGAACGTCGTAAGTGCTATAAGCTTATCGTCGTAATAAAACCACAAATAAAAGTAATAAAAAAAAATGCTTCCACAATCTAAATCGCTTTATATTAATAAATGAATCATCAAATTTTCATTCTAGTAGTCATAAGCATATTAAGTACAAATCGAAAAGTCGTGAAAATTGGAGGTGACTTCGTGATGTTTTTTATTAGAGAAAATTTTACTATTTTGTCTTTCTGTTCCACAATAAGTTTGGAAATATCATGTAGTTATTCGTGTTATTTTTATTTTATACCTAAGTCTCATCAATTTCATGAAAAATCATATTGAAGTTAGGCTATTTTGGTTGATACCTGCTCTTAACATCTCTCATAATGACATTCTTGTCTATCAACTACTATCTCAATTTTTACCTCTTTTCTAGACATATCATCTTGTACAGACCCCTAAAGAATAATTTTTTTTTATCTACGAATTTCGTTAGATAATAGAGGTGTATGAGGAACAGGGTGAAAACTTCACTCATCCTTCATAGAAAAGGGAGGATCCTTGGGCCAGATGGGTGTTGTGTCTGGTGGTGTCGATGATTAATGTCGAGACGTTGTAATGCTAGTTGCGCGATAAATTGCTTGCGCGATGCAGGATTTTGTGTGACGTCAGTGTGATGCGTAGTTTCCATGTGGCAATGTAAATCAGATACCGCCACAACTTTAATAAACTGTGTTGTTTCCTTTCCTTGGTAGATCTACGTAATTTTGATCAACAAACTATAATATTTTTTTTAACACAAGCCCCACCATATTTACACTATCTTGTTCCTCTTTCAGAGTCTCAAGCAATGTGGTCCCGTCACGCAGGGCTCCGTCGACTACTGAAGCGGCTGCGATTAACACGTTCGGTGGGCTACGTCACGCTAGCAGATATCGGTGTACCCGACTTGGGCTGTCCACGACCGCCTGCTACTGTGCAACTAGGTAACAAGATAATATCTTAAAATCTTAATAAATCCTTTCTTAATCTTCTCTCGATCTAAAACTAGCTTCATGCTAAGCTACATGATGTAACAGCCAGTTTATTCTGTAAAAATCTCACTGTGAAAACTTAGGTGAAGTGAGCTGTCATTCCACCATATGCTAGGGATTGATCATATTGACAGCTCACTTCAAGTTCACTTCACCTAAGGGTTCTCGGTGAGATTTTTACAGAATAGAACTTCTGGTCCCGTGCTGGGAAAGTTGAGTCTTTCAGCTCGAGGTTCGAGGTTGATTATCCAAGGTTTGCCAGACTTACATAGGTATGACGCTCATGGAGATTCTTTTAATCCACTTAAAAATAAAGTTTTGCTTTGTGGATCAGAGAATTAGGCAAATGGAACAAATTGCAAGTGCTAAGTGAAGAATTGCTATGGCTATGAAAAAATTATCTGCTCAACAACATACCTAAATAACGCAGTGAATGTTGTTGAACGCAATTACCTCACACTTTTAGCAATATCCATATCATCATCATCTGCCTAGCCTTTTCCCAACTATGTTGTGGTCGGCTTCCAGCAATACTTACTTACTTACTTACTTTTAGCAATATCCATATTGGTTCAAAATTTACTTTTTTAATTCTACAGTACAACAACGAAAGAAAAAAGACATATGCGGCATTGCGAAACCAGTCAGCGAAATATCTCTATCATCAACAGACTCCACAGAAAAGTACACCGAAGAGTACTCCAAAACCCTGACAAGGCTACAATCGCCGATAGAGTCTCACTTCGCCGTCACTCCTACAACAGAGAGCAAGAACAGTTCACCAGCAAATGGCTTCACTAGTGTAGAATGTGGCCAGTTACTATGCGACGAACTAGACAATATGGCACTCGATGACATCACAAAACACGCTCACAGCAAGGAGTCCATAACCAATAGCGACGACTTAGTACCTATACATTCATCTTCAGCCAGTATTGAGGACCTAGAAAAGAAACATTCCAAAGAAAACTCAACTAGCAAAGAATCAATCGCCTTATCCGATGACTTAGTCCCGATTCGTTCGTCGTCAGTTAGTAGCGAGAATTTGAACAAGAAGTCGGCCAACCAGTTGGACGATTTGTTGAGTCCTGCCGAGGAGTCGATCTCGATGTTTACGCAGTTGACGGATAAGTTGACGGAGATGTCGGCCGCTGAAGGCGATAGTGGGGTGGATACGGCTCACTATGTGTCTGATGAGGAGGCTTGTATGCCTGAGGTATGTGTACTGTTTTGTGTTAAAAAATATCTTAGTAATTCTTTAACTTTTCCCCGGTCGTTATTGAAACCTACACCCTAATTGCGTAACACACTTTCAATCACAATCTGAAACATTTTGAAGGATATTGCTAATCCATTGCGTCATATGGTCGAACTCAACGTAAATAACGCAATGAATGTTGTTGAACTGTCAAAATGAAAGCCATTGCTACTGTTAGTGTGTTACGCAATTACCCCGCTATACTGTGATTGATGAATAAACTGGTATAGTTATTATTTAATTCTCCTCCAAGTCTCCTCTTTTGTCGAGTAAAATAAGAACAGCGAGTGACATATAATTAAATTGAAAACTTCTTATATTTGTCAGAAACGTGGTTCACCAACTTGCGTGTGCGCATTGTTTGCTAAAACTGAACTATATTTGACTTTTTCAGAGGTGGACAATAGTGGATCTGCAGTTCGGCATACCGCTGTTTGACGAGACGTTATGTGAGAAAACATGCAAGTGTATAGTAGAACGAATAGCTAAACCTGAACTGTGAGTATTACATTAAAATGTATCGTAACAGATATAGCATAATGAGCCTATAATGTTCCCACTGCTGGGACACAGGCTTCCTCTCTTCGAGCGGGAGTGGGCTGTAGTCTACCACGCGGGCCCATTGCGGGTTGGTAGCTGACACATGTCTTCGAATGTTTGGTTCTAAGACATGTCGATTTCCTCACGATGTTTTCCTATACCGTTTTGAGAGCATCGGTGATGCAATTATTTGCACAAAGTAAAACATCTGTCTGGGTCTATACCACCCAGACAGACCTTTTACGTATAGTTGAGTAATTATTATTATTTTCGTCTTTTCAGATTGGAGAAAGTGAAAGAGGACAATGAATTCATACGTTCAGATATATTGAAGTTTGTTTCACAGTGTCAAGTAAGTTATTTAGCTTATTTAAAATGGTTATTCACAGGCCTCCTCTCTTCGAGAGGGACTGGGCTGTAATCTACCACGCGGGCCCACTGCGGGTTGGTATTCTGTATAGCATATTGCAATATTAAAAAGTAAGGATTCTATGGGGATTGAGAGCTCGCGCACATCGCAATGAACGACATTTTTCTCTACTTTATTATAAAGATTCGTTGGTAAAATGCTGGTGCTGGCTTGCACTAACATTGCAAAGCATGAAGAAGCCATATTTTCGGTCAGACTTCGTATCACGCCCTTTTCAGACAACACTCTTTACAGCTATCCCATTATTAATTTTATTACAATATTTTCAGTACTATCCCGGCGAAGACATGGGAATTGTCAAGCGGGGTACTTTAGTTCCCCTGCCTAGAAAGAACCTGGCTTTCGAGAACGGCAGGATCAGCGAGTGGACCGGCAAGTGAATGCAGTCTTGTTCGCTCACGCCATATCTACCATTAGAGCGATAGAGATAGACGTATGTTTGTCGTTCCGGATTTGAGCTTTACTAGACGTTATGTAGAATGTTCTTATTTTAAACTGTTGTATTGTCAGTGGATGGGGAAATTATTTTTAAAGGCCAGTTTCACAGTGTCCGGAAGGGCACAATCTACCATTAAATAAAAAAAATTAGAATGGACATAATTAACCTGTATTCCCCGAAGGGTTGGACAGAGGTGTACCAGTAGTAGTGTACATTTCGCCAAGTATGTTATACAGAACTAATATGAAATTATCTGCCACGTAAGTCACTTGTCCAAGAACTCATAAATAAAGCTTTTCATGCTGGATAGGATCGATTTTGGCCGTTTTCCATTTCTTATGTCCACTGCAACACCACATTTCTGAGAGTAAACAGCTTTCATAAGTTAAAAAAAAAGCAAAGTAGTATTTACTTTAGCCATGTTCTAAATGTGAAATCGCTGTGTGTAAATTATTAAAATATTTTGTGAAGAATATAATGGGTTGCTTTATAACCGGAGCGCTGGGTACCCGGGTGAAATATACGTACGGTAACCAACCGCACGTCAGTAACCTTTGATCAATGACCGGCCTTACTGTTAGGTATGGTTCGCGTTAAACTTTAAGGCGCCTCTGAAGTGTGCTACTCGCTGCGCAGTACCTCACCCCTCACCCCCCTGACACGTGAATTTGTTTAACTGCGCAGTGACTCGCCTCATGTTCCGAGCCGCTATAAATGTCAATGACAAAGTTCACTTAAAGTGAAATCGTCGCCCGGCGCCGGCTACCGGTCAGCCAGAGCGCATTAAAAGAGCGAAAATTACAATAGACGAGTAAGGCGTGGGCCACACAGAAGGGACTTGAGACGAGGACGGGACGCAGATTCGCGTATCTTCATTATTCGCCATACAACATGTACTAACGCAATATAGCACAAAACATACAGTAACGACAAGACAGGCGCGTCGGTTTTCCATCTGTATACTAATTGCCGCGTCTCAGGTCCCGTCTGTGTGGCCCGCGCCTTAGATTTGTCTTGGGATACTAAATCAATGAAATGTCTGATGTCTGGTAATTATATTGGAGGATCCCCTCGTGGTTGAACCTTCAGAATATTACTAAACTAGGTGAGCGAAATTATAATTTTATTCCTTATAAAATGTAAAATAAATTTACTATTATTATAAAAGAATAAAACATTAGTCTTACGACATTGTTATGAGATTCTAATTAATGTGCAACTTTAATTTTTGTTTTAAATTTGTTTTTTTCTAACGCAAATGTCAGTATTGTATTTGTTATTTCTTCATTAGGAATCAAAGATTTATTTATTGTTATATTTGTACTTATATAGATACGATTTTAATGATTCCTTGTTTTTTTAAGATAAATGAATGTATAATGAATGCCTGATTTACGTTAGAGTCGGCGTAAGTTGGTTTCCGTACGCTACAGTGGGGTTATTTTCGCAGTAGACTGCAATGAGTAAAAAATTTTGATCTTCGAAAACGGCACACGCACACATACGTAACTCAATTTTGTTATGTCACACTATAGATGACACGTGGAAGTAGGACGGTATGTCTCAAATATCGGAAGCGAAGACAGATACAGTTATGTTGCGTGCGTCCGTCGATGTCGTAGCGACACCCCACAGCCCAAACTCTAAAGGGCGATGTGACGTAAATTATTTTGTCGGACTACAGCTGTTGACGCTAACGTAACATCAGAGTAACGGAAAATGTAGGTATTACTATTAGTAAAAGTGAGTGGATTTCTTTGACGGTGCACAGAAAGACGACAGCTGAGCGCATGCGATATTCCCTACCGTTCTACCGCGAGATTGAAACGTGCTCTTCGCAGATTTTTACTAACTGTTACTACTTAGTGAGGAACACATTAGGAACCAGTATAATATTCTTTAACATTATACCCTTAAGGGTAGACGGCCATAGCTATTATACTACTAGTAAGTATCCGTCCCTTACGCCTCGACCACACTTTGAGATTGAATCCGTCAATTAGAAGAGAACAGAAGGAATATTTTCGTTTCTTTATTTTATTTAGTGTAATGAATCAGCAAGTGTGATTACGCCATAATACGAGCAGTCTTATTTGCTTGTAATATAACACAAATTAATCAACTTTATGTTTTTATAGCTTACTTCCGTTTTTATTATAATAAGATAACAATAAAGTATTTGTAAATAATGCAGATTTTTTATTCAAAATTAATTTCCTTTGTTTGGTAAAAAGTATGCTATGAAGAGGAAAGGGCCTAAGTTAACACCCTATATAAAAAAGTACTCTGTGGTTAACACCTTGGTTGGCGTATATCTGTTTTTCACTTTGTACGCCGAGCGTGTTCTCTGTATTGTCTACGACATGCCATGCGCAATGCTAGATACGTCCGGAACGACCATATTATAACCACATTATAACTGAATAAAATCTTGGAATGCGCAATGTGTATGCTTAATAGGTATTTCTTTATCAATTACTAGCGTTTGCCCACGTGCAGGTCGGATATTATTCTAAACAACGGTAACAAAAAAATAAAACATTGAGGATGATCTCTTTTTACCCGACTACCTTTTATGGAGGGTAATATGTACAGACGCCAGCACATCAACCTACTACAATCTGTCAAATTTCTTTGATAGATTTTCAACTTTATTACTAAAGCGTAAGGTTCAAAGTTGATTGGGAAAATTTGACAGTTTCGGGTAGGTTGATGTGCTGGCGTCTGTACATGACTTCGCTTCTCGATTTTTGTTTTGCTGCAAAATAAATTAACTGTTCTGGCAACAATGATTTCAAAAGTATATGTCAATGACTGGCTAAGATTGGCTAGATGACATCACCAAAGAGTATACCGTTAAATATGCCAACATTGCCCTTATGGGAAACTTTGCCCGAAGAACAATGTTTAAGCATATCTTTGATGTGCAAAAATATCTTAATACTATGACAACATTGATTGACTTTCGTGGAAAATAGGTTACATGTATGGCAATACTGACTATCGTGTTTGTTGCTAACGTCGCTTAGTAAGTTGCACAGAGTACTTTTTGATAGAGTGAGAGCACAGACTACAGTTACATTAGTGAGAGTAAGTTGTTGGAACTCGTTGAGTGAGGTGAGGTGCGTGTTTTTGCGGGCAAATTTTAGTGCAAATTTCAAAGTGCATTCTGCGAGATGGTGAAAACACAGGTTAGTTTACTTTATGACATATTATAGAAAATCATTTGTGGAGTTTATTACTGTTAGTGTCGTTGTTCAGGTTCTTTTAAAACTAAAGTTATGATGATGGGCAAAGTTATCTATTAATGTTCCGACCTACGATTGACAACATTGCCCGCCATCAAAAAAGGCTTAGGGTTGGCACTTTCCGAAAACTTCTATTTCCCTTTTTTACTTTATGGCTACTGCTGAGCTTATTTAATTTTAAACATAATAGGTATTTAAGTAACAAAATTCAAAGATGACATTAGTTATTGGGTACTGAGTGAGTACCTGCTCCACACTACCTTTAATTAAAACTTTTTTACTATCATTTTACTGGTCGGCCCCGTAGCCTTGTTGTTAGTATGACTGCCTCCGAAATACAGGATCGCAGGTTCAATTCCCGCCCAGCGCAAACATTCGTGTGATGAGCATTTGTGTTTGTCTTGTGTCTGGATGTTATTTATCTACATGGTGTGACTGGTAATTAGTGACCGATACTTAAACACATGATTGTACTCATGATAACAAACCACTTTTGCTATGGGACCAAACCAGAAAACGCGAAAAAAATCAGTCACATACATTCATGTTCGCATAACAACTCATCAAAATGTAGGGAGCAGTTGTTTTTTTTTCGCGATTTCAGGTTTGGGCCCATAATAAAAGTTGTTTGTTATCATGAGTATAATTATGTGTTTATGTATCGGTAACTAATTACCAGTCTCCCTATACAAGTATATATTTAATCTATATATGTATGCATATCAGCTGTCTAGTACTCATAGTACAGGCTCTGCTTAGTTTGGGGTCAGATGGCCGTGTGTGAGATGTTCCCACATATTTAAGTATTTATTTTATTGTATTATTATTTCTAATATTTTTTGTTGAGTTGCATGGTTTGTTTCAGAAAAATAAACATAAATCTCGAATTCGACAGAGGAAGTCAAGACGAATAATTGGATCCAGGGTTTATAAAAACTACACTGAAGAAAAAAAAAGAATAGACGTGACATAACTGAAATATAGACGATTACTACCATTTTTTATTTCGTGTCTTCTCCAGTTATTTAAGTTCAGACTTTAATTTGTGAATCAGTGAGACGTTATAATATTAATGAACAAGATATAAATATGTGAGTTATGTTCTTAAAAAAGTATTATTTGTAATTTCAAATTTGATTAAATACTAATAAGCGTAAAACATTTTTCTTTTATATTTACCTTAACTCTTTGAATCCCGCTAATGAGACACAATTGGTCTTTTATTGTTGTTGGGCAGTTTGGCCACGCCCGGGGCTCAAGCGATTAACACATATTCTTTGTAGAAAGAAAAAAAATCAGAGTAAACTTTTCATAGTGTCGTTTACATTCCTAAAGTAAACGCCAACTTTACCAAAATTCTTTTACTGGTTTTTATGTCATCTGTATAAAGACCATATTTGCGTCAGAAATCAATGTGGGCAAAGTTGGCTAAAAGTCCAGCTATCTTTGCCCGCCAACAAAATTGGACAAATATTGAATTAAATGTTGAATAATACAAAATTTAGATATACTAACACATCCACATGATCTTACAGTTGTAGCTGATAAAGAAAAATACTTACGTCTCCATAGAAAAATCGTATTAAAATTGAAATTATTCGAAAAATCTGGGCAAAGTTGGCATGTTTCACGGTAATAATAATACGGGAGGACATCACTTTGTCGTTCATCTATCATTGTACCTGTCTGCGCTATGTATCATCAAACAACTTGGCGGAAAGCCATCAAAATAATGATTGTAAAATATTGAGACGAAATGGTTGTCTATAAAGTGGTTGAAAGAGGTGGTATTTTATCTGTTTTTAAAAAATTACAGTGTAGAATTTGGCCAACGAAAGTTGACCACGAATTATTTTCAATATGCAATGAATTATAAATAGTATCAACTGCGTAAAACGCAGTGTATAGCCAGGGTAACAGCTCTTGATTATTATTAATTGCCGCCTTTTTCTTGGAGAGCTTTCGTTGGTTAGAGTCTATTGTCTATGATTCATCCTTGTTTTTGGTTTTTGCTGTGGGCGTGGGCACTCTGAAGAATACAATTGTAGCTCTTATCCCTGCTACGTAAAGTTCAATCTCGAAATACGTTAAACAGTAACTTCGATTGTTCAAGTAATGTCATGTCAGTTAATGACAGTTGTTCTTTTTTTTCGGAAAGTTCAAGAGAATTTGAGAAACGTCAGTCAATTTGTTTTGGTTAGTTTGATATTGACGTCTTGGGTGAAAATTGTTCCTCCTGTTTAATAACTATTGTACTTTTGTGCGAAATCTCTGGGGTTATATTATATTAAAAAAAACTGGCCGGATTGAGAGGCAACGATTACGACAATATGGAAGTGGATCAGTTCGCAGTGGACTTGTACACCGGTGAGAGCTCGCGGCTGCCTCTCATCGATGAAACGTCGGCGTTCGGGTCACAGGCGCCGAAAGACAGGTAACCTTCCACGAATAGTGCATGTAAAAGACCATATGCGAAGGTAGCGTGACGATTGCAAGGTGGCAGAACGCGTGGTCAGGCTCCCTATAAGGTCAACGCCAAGCGTTACGAGTTAAAAAAAAAGTTTCTCTATGTGCTCACCCACGCAGCCGTTATGTTTCTATGGCTTTTAATTAATTACATTACGATGTTTTCTGACAACGTTAAAGCTAATCGGCCTTTTTTGTTAAATGTTGAGTGATTCCTTTTATGGAAACGATTATGAAAATAATGTAAGTATATAATCATGGTGGATATACTCACAATTTGAATGAGAAGTCATTGATAATATTTATAGAGAGTTATCTTTTGTTACACCACAGAGTGCAGATAAGAGCTACAATAATGTTGCTTCATATATGTTAGCTAACATTAATATTCACTGCTTAAAGTACCCAGATAAGATTTGAACCTGTTTTACACTAACATGTTTAACGGAGGGTATATATTTTTTTGTTTTTGTTGGATGTATGTATAATAATTAAATGAGGTGCTTCTTGCATTTAAAATACCTACCCCCAGCATTGTCCAGTTAAATATTTACTCTACTATAGCATCAAATCTGGTTTAATAATTATATGGAATTAATTTTGATATTTAATTGTGGCAAAGTAATAACAGCCGCACAGGTCGATTGATCACGTTAAGCTGTGCTTGCCGCGGTTGGTCCGTGGATGGGTGACCATCTTTACATATCAATTCCCCTCTGTGCCCCAGAAAGCACGCTATGCTGTTGGTTCTGGCTGTCATTTGTGGGTCTTCGACAGTTGTTACAGTTCTTCAGAAGCCCGAAAGTCTGACAACCAGTCTTACCAAGGGGTATTGTCTTACCCAGTATCTGGGTTGTGAATATCAGATAGGCAGTCACTCCATGTAAAATACTGGTATTCAGCTGCATCCGGTTAGACTGGAAGCCATCCCCAGCATAGTTGGGAAAAGGCTATGCAGGTGAATTTCCAAGTGCTCAACAGCTAGTAAGAATATGATTGCAAGTGTTCTTTGGATACAAGCAATCCCCAACAAAGACTTGTGGATATCTGTAGTCTGCCTTCCATATCTGTGTGTCAGCAATCCATACAATCATAATGCGTAATAAATTTATTCAAAAGAGTTAACCTACGGTCCACAGTAGTTGTTTAGTGCTTGATATTAATATGTTCTTTAGTTCTTAAAGTAAAATAAAACCAAACCGCAATTAAAACCAACCAACAATTTTACAAACTAAAAAACAACTACGCAAACTAACAAACAAAAGTCAAATCAAACTCTGTCTATAGATTGATAGCTGTATTAGACCAAGTGGAGATGCGTGTGGAGCGGCTGCGACGTGACACAGTCCGTATCGAAGAGGAGCGTGATTCCTTGCTGTCCACCCTTGACAGTATCAAGCATTCGGAACTGCTGGGTGATGTGACTGACTGTAAGTAGTCCTAAGAATATAATTGCCAAGTTTTTTTTGAGTAGTTGAAAGTTATTTATTTAATCCAAAACAATGTTTCCACATTCAAATGGGTAACAATAGGCATAGACAATATTCCAAGGGCCAGAGATGGCCATCAATCTCTTCTAGGCAACCTATAGGTAGATGAGAGTAGCCAATGATTCAGTTGTAATTGGGGGAGCAAATATCTAGACGTGAACTGTCATAGATTGACTTAGACTAGTGAAATAAGTCTGTAACCTTCTTGGAAATAAATAAATTTATTATTTTATTATTATTTATTGAGAATGATGATAACATTAAACTGTTGCAAAACTGTTTCACCAGTACTTTATAGGTTCAGGGAGCAGTGGTAGCGGCCCAAACGAGTTGTAGGTCGTGGGTTCGAATCCAGACAGATGCTTTACTTGGTGTAATTTATTTCATCACTACTGTCCGTCAAAATGGTGAATTAAAACATAGTGAGAAAACTGGCATATCCTATAACCAAAAATTTGAAGGTATGTGACTTCCAGCGACCGGCATTGTGCTCCAGTGATGGATTACGGCCCACTCTCTCTCACAGAGAGGATGCCTGTGTCCTAGCAGTGGGAACAATAAAGGCTGATTATGGTTATACTACTTATAACTTCATCTTGTCCAGGTGATAAGGATGACATAACCCGGTATGCGGAGCGCATCCTGGCGCGTGCAATGACGGTGGAGGTAGCCGTACGCACCGACAGAGATCCCCAACAGGAGGAGGCCTTGCACCAGGTAAATATGCTAGTGGAACTCTTGACTGCCAGGCAAATTATATTTTAAATCTTGTCCAAAACTGACGTTACCTACTAACACAGAACCGTATTTCTCAGTTGTTTAGGGTAGACTGCAACTGATAGATAAAAATAGGAATTTTACGGATGGAGTATGTTTGGTAGCATGAATTCATTATCGTTCACTGCCACCCTTTGACGCCGCAATAAACGTGGCCACCTACTGAGCCCGAACAGTATAAATTGATGTGAGGTGGAAACGAAAATAGGAGCATGAATTTAGGTTCACGAGGGGCAATTCTCGTCATTTTGGGAATGTTTACAGTCTGATCTATCTCAATCTGTCAAAAATAACTCTAAAGACCCCAAGTTTTTGACATTCATTGTCGCTGAGATGAGATTGCTACTAGATTTTGAGCGTTTTTCATTACTAGAAATTGACCTTCAGAAAGACCAAAAATTTAATAGTAAATTATCTGCCTCACATGAAAATAATAAAAAGTTTAGACTTTGTGTAGGTGCTGAAAACGTTGTCTATTATGACAAAAAAAAACTAGCGGGCTCTTTAAAAAAAAATATGACTGAAAACGTGATGCATAGTTTAAAAAATGCGGGTTTTTTTTTCAGAAATACGCGGTAGATATATTTAACAAGAAATACAGTCATGTATATTCTTTTCGGTTGTCCTAGAGTCTCAAATATAGTTTGAGTAGGTAGGTATGACAAATTATTAGAAATTCGTCGTAATAATTTAATTTATACATTTTTTGTGTTTAGATATAATGACGCATAACATATCTTGTGTTTACCAAATTAGGCCGTTAGGAATGAATAAAATATAGTTTATACTTTATTTTGTAGATTGAATTTCCGTAACTTTTATCGGCCTCATGGCCTCTATAATCCCATAATCGCCTTTCACGACACCCACGCGAAGTAATTCGATTGTTCGTAGACCAGCCATCGCAGCTAAATCCTAATCTGTTCATTAGAAGTTGTATGTACAGTCTGGTATCGTTAAATACATTAGTCTGCACTTGTTTCTTCATCTATTTCATGACGTCATAATGATCAGGTCGAGAGACATAGGATCCGGCAGCGATACTTATTAATATAGAGCGTGGGAACTGTCAGAAATTACTTAACTAAAACACTAATCTACTGTGCTGTGCACTGATTGCTACATTTTATTAAACTTGTACCAGCGGGGTACTATCTGTAGCAATGGATTCATTTTGACAGTTCAACAACATTCAATGTGTTATTTACGTTGTTGAGCAGACAATTTTTTTCGAACATGTCGAGCAATGGATTAGTAATAACCTTCAAAATGATTCAGATTGATAGAGTCAGCCTCGTATATCATCAATGCATTTTTTTTTTTATACTTAATTTCTCTGTCTTTATCCTTTACTCTGATGAACACGAATACGACATTTGAGTCGTTACTTAAAAAGTTTAAAAACAATCTCCCGATTCCTATACCAGGAACTCGAGGATAAGTATGTAGCCAGTATTTTATCAAGGGGGAACTGACATTATCGTATTAGACTATAATAATGGTAACCAGGTACCTATATCCTGAATGGCTTTAACCACAATGGCCGCTACAATGAGCGGTCAGAGGGCTTATTCAATTCATGGATCATTATAAAATTATTTCATAGTCACTAAAAGTCTAGGTTCGGACGGGCGCGTTTTTTAACCGACTTAAAAAAAAGGAGGAGGTTCTCAATTCGGTTGTATATATTTTTTTTATTTTATGTTTGTTACCTCAGTACGCCGTCATTTATGAACCGATTTGGAAAAACTTTATATTTGAAAGGATGTACTTCCAGATTGGTCCCATTTTTTTCAAAATCCAGTTCTGATGATGGGATCCATGAGGAATTGAGGGAACTCCTCAAATATTATAGGCATACATATAGCAATTTTCATATTTTCATTAACAACTCAAGCATTTGCATTCAGAAAGTATAATTTGGTGAAGTGGAACTGATGATGAAGACCACAGATGGCCATCGGAACTACTCAATGACAAATATTTCATGGGTAGCGATTCGATTGCTTTAATATGGTTGCTAAGCTATTTATGTTCATCGCAATGCATATGGTGAGGTGGAGCTGATGGTGACTTCACCATAAGCTCGAGTTCTCCTGAATTAACGTCCCAGCATCGGGAAAAGCAATATGGGGTTTGAAACGGTATGCTCTCGAGGTGGTACCATTGTCACCAAGTCAGAGTCTGATGAATGGATCCCATGAAAATCGAGGAAAATCCTCTTTGGTAGGCATGTACAGTGTGTTAGTTGAACTCTCTCAAATCAAATGAAACCTATTGATGATTCAAGTGTTTGAGTCTGAGAGTCATCACTTACCTATACTCCGACTTTTAATTAGCTACAGTAGGTAAAATGACACTTCTTAATAACTCATTTCGGACTGCATTTAGAGATATGCATGTCAAATAAGTTTCGTTTGTTACACTATTCTGTACTAGAAAAACATGGTTTGTTTGATGGCCGCGAAAAAACAAAAAGACGCCAATTTTAGTAATTTAAGTTACACATAAGCTGTCGTTTTACTGCAGCTAATTAAAAGTCCGACTATAATGCTACCGAGCCGTCGATGGTAGCCACAGCAGTCCTTAACTGTTAGGAGTTAATATATACGGCAATATGTCGACAGAAACTACTTAGTGGATAGACGTGGACTTCAAAACAATCGTCTTCATCATTCCATTTCTCGTAATGATGTAACGGCACGAATATGTCCCGCATCTGATGATGGTAAGGGCTTGTAATTGTCGAAAGAGCTTGTAATAGGCCTAATTGAATAAAAGTAGTTGACTTTCACTTATCATCAGCTCAGCAGCATGAAGTGATGACTCTCAGACAACACCTATCGGTCCATTAAATTCGGAGAAAATTGGATGTGACAGACGGACAGACAGACAGACACTCGAGTGATCCTATAACAGTTCCGATTTTTCCTTTTGAGGTAAGGAACCCTAAAAAGTGAAAAATAAAAACTTTTTTACAAAAAAAACCAGAAGTCGGTGTCAAAAAACGAAAATGCAGAACCAACGACACCGACTTCTGAAATTAAAGTTATTTTTCACTTTGTAGTGTTTTGTTGGAAGTCTGTTGTTTTTTTTTGTAAAAAAGTTTTTCTCGCGGCGATTTATCAACGCACTGCTTACCGCCAATAATTGAAAATCCAACCGACCGTGTTTTGGGATGCGCTCTGTTAGATTCTCAATGGTCGGTTTAACACCGAGAGTTGAAAATACATTGCGCTATAAAATCCCGCCGCGATATCGTCGACGTTCGTCCGTGCGAACGTAGGCTAATTAGCACTAATAGTGGTCGACGAATATGATTCATACAATTTTAAAGTCGTTAGCTCTATTTTATCGATAAGTACCTCCTACCATTGTCTTTTAAGGAAGTACTCGAAAAACAGATACCTAAACCAATCAGGAAAATGGTTTGAATTACGATTAACTTTTTTTATTAAGGAATTAATGGAACAATTGCACTTAACTCAGCATTGTTGTGTACAGTTTTATTTTTATAGAATTAATTCCTTGATAAAAAGTTGAAAATAATTACGGTAAGCGGGCTAAAATACTGATGATGATAAATGATTATGATAAATGATTTTTATTTTTGTAAGTAGGTTTGCACAAACACTTTTACACGTCATTCATATTTTTTATAAAACTAGATGAGGTCGGCGTTTCCTATCTGACTACTCTGAGAAGAAAGGCCGAAACAAACTCAGAGGTCACAGTCTCTTTTAAAGTCCAGACATAATCTTGGTCAGGTTATATGAAGACCATGTAGATCAATGTCTGAGATGGTCTTTTGAGGAAAGAACCACACAGATTGAGAGGACCTGTCCAGTCAGTGCAAGCATTTGTCAGAAATCGTGCAGCTCAACTCAAAACTTAAGGAGCTCAACGATTCGACGAACAATACCAAAGAAAGGACATTTGGGTAGGCCACATAAATTCCTCAAACTGCCAGACCTAGAAAAAAAACTAACAGAACAAAGAGAATAATAAAAATTAAACAAAAAAAATAATCATAAAATGACCCACATTGTCTTCACATGCACAATAATTAAAATAATATAATACTTTACAAAGTAAGCAAATGTCAATGTTTATATAAAATTCATTAATTAATGTCAATGTGTATATAGAAAAAAAAATAAAAATAATAAAAACATTCAAAATGTAAAAATTGGAAGCAACTCAATCCCAAGCCTTTTTGTCCTCAATATAATCCTTAACAGTATAAAAGGCTTTCTGGCACAACTTACGTTTAATGAATGATTTGAATTTATTAAGGCTTAGATCTTGAACGTGGCTTGGTAGTTTATTATAAAAGCGTATACATTGGCATCTGAAAGAGCCACCTATTTTCTTGAGCCTTGTTGTAGGTACAACAAATTTGTGTTTGTTCCTCGTATTTATATTATGGATTTCACTGTATTTTTTAAACAATTTTATATTTTTATGGGCATATAAAAGATTTTCATAAATATACTGAGAGGGCACAGTCATCACATTAAACTCTTTAAATTTTTCTCTGAGAGAGTGTCTCGGACTTAGTTTATAAATTGATCGAACAGCTCGCTTCTGCAAAACAAAGATAGTCTGAATATCGGCAGCATTTCCCCACAATAAAATACCGTACGACATTACACTATGAAAATAGCTAAAGTACACTAAACGGGCAGTCTCTATATCAGTTAAATTACTAATTTTTCTAACAGCGTATGCTGCGGAACTTAGTTTTTTTGACAATTTATCTATATGTGGTCCCCACTGAAGCTTAGCATCTAAAGTTATGCCCAAGAATACTGTGCTGTCTTCAGGATTCAATTCCTCGCCCTTTATCAACACATTAGTTTTCACCTGCCTAACGTTAGGTAGCGTAAACTTAATGCATTTGGTTTTTTTTTCGTTTAGAAGCAAATTATTAACATTGAACCAGTGGACTACTTTCGAGATCGCGCTATTTACATCGTCATTAACCAACTGCTGACGTTTAAGTTTAAACAAAAGTGAAGTGTCATCTGCAAACAACACTATATCATGATTATCCTTTATGAGGTACGGCAAGTCATTAATATAAATAAGAAACAAGAAAGGGCCAAGAATCGAGCCCTGTGGGACTCCCATTGTTACTATAGATCCGGGTGATCTTTTTCCGTTAACGTCAACGCTTTGAATCCTTTTACTCAAGTATGAAGTAAGAAGATCCAGAGCAGAATTCCGGATCCCGTAGTGGCGGAGTTTCCTGATTAACGTTTCGTGAAGAACGCAATCGAACGCCTTGGACAAATCACAAAAGATGCCCAAGGCATCGCATTTATCTTCCCATGCATTATAAATATGTCCTAAAAGTTCAACACCGGCATCAGTAGTTGAACGACCCCTTGTAAAACCGAACTGTTTGCTATGTAATAATTTATGTTTATTAAAAAATCTTTGCATTTGGTCTAAAATTAATTTCTCAAAAACTTTACTAAAGGTAGGTAGTACAGAAATAGGTCTATAATTAGTGGGGTCTGATGTACTACCTGATTTAAATAAAGGTATTATTTTACTATATTTCATAAGGTCAGGACTTACTTATCATGTAACTGTCGACCCTGACTTATTAGCCGGGTTAAAATGTCAATGCTTCAGAAATAAATTGTAGTGAGTCGCTGTCGGTACTTCGGTAGTCAATTCTTTGTGTTAAGCTCAGCCATTCGTTTTTTGCTACCAACCCAACCTTCATAAATGATTATACCTATTTAATTCTGCGCAAAAATTTAAATCTAAGTATGTGTATAATAATTTTATAATCACCCGGAATAATTTACGTTAAAGTTGGTGTGGTATTCAGTATTGTCTATTTTTTTAAAGGTTTATAATCAATAATACAAATCATTATCTGTCAAATATAGAAGCGAACGCCCTTTTAATGTCTTCTAAAGGTCAAGGTCATAGCACACGTATCAACTCGAAAGGGATCGTTACTGTATCAACTGGAGCCATTCGTATTCTTTGTATGAAACTCCCTACTGCAACGCACATTAATCGGAATCGCAACGTAATCGCCTCGCCTCGGGACAAGCTCACGAACTGCGTTGTGGTGCGTGGTCAACTTGCAGTTCCCGCGCTTACGGCTCGTCGTCCCCGCGTTTTAGTCTCTCCGTACCCTAGCTTACGTCTCTTCGTCCACCCTTGCCCCTCTGACCCCTCCCGCGGCCTGCTTGCAACACCATCAACCAGCGGTCGGCAAGCCGTTATCGGCTGACCACTATGGCGGCCAACCGCGTTAAGCGGTAGCTTGTGTTATTTATTTTTACTATCGAAAATAACAAATGAAAAATAAAAAAGACACTGAATTCATCCAATAGAAACACGCATCGAAATTCTTTCCATTTTTTCTGTTTTAAATCTCTATTCATATATAAATACTGCTCCTGTCGCATAGCGAGTCGACGTATCGGAGCTTCTGATCCGCTTTGGTTACGTGCTTACGTTAGGTTGATGCCTGTTTGACGGTGAGGCAAAAGTCGTTACGATGACGATCCCTTTCCGAGTTGATACCATTGTACATTGATTCCTTCAAAAAAAAAAAAAATATGAAAAGACAATCCCCGCGTATAGTTAAGCATGGCTTCATGCTACCACTTGCTTCATGCTATGTTTCGAATGTTCTAATTAAAATCCAAATAACCTAAATGTCACTGTCAACAAACGATATTACACAACGCAGATAACTAATGAATATGGGCGACGTAACGACGACGTATAAAACAAACATTCCACTAGAAACAATTTAATTACTTAATCATGCGGTTTAGTGTCAGCACGAGAACACTAATTAATTACTAACAATACTTACGTACTATACATGCCATTTTTAAGTAGGATAAACATAAGTGTTTGGCGTCGTCAGGCGTCGTCACTAGGACATAACTTACGATAAGTGGTGCGCGATATAAACTGTGTAGGTAGGTACATAGTTTTTAGGAAGTAGGTCACGTTGGAGAAACTACTATATTCGTGCAGCACTAACCCGAAGAAAACAGGTGGTTTTTTTCTACAACTTTATTCATTAATTACACATATAGTATACTATACTAGACCAGGCGAAGGCCCACCCGCGGCTGTAAATATACTAGATCAGGCGTAGGCTCAACCGCGGCTGTAAATATACTAGATCAGGCGTAGGCCCACTCGCGGCTGTAAATATACTAGACCAGGCGAAGGCCCCCCGCGGCTGTAAATATACTAGACCAGGCGAAGGCCCCCCGCGGCTGTAAATATACTAGACCAGGCGTAGGCTCAACCGCGGCTGTAAATATACTAGACCAGGCGAAGACCAACCCGCGGCTGTAAATCCTTAGCTGATGATGATTAATGACCGCTACTGCCGTGCTAAAACGCGTCAACTATATCTTTCTAGCGCCGCTCGTTTTTTTTTTTTTTTTTCATGGAGCTGACATCTCCAAAAGAAGAGACCCCATTTCTTGCTAAAAGCTACGTGCAGAGCCGTCATTATTATTATATCTAGACAGTATACCTTCTGTACCTATTTATGTAATGTAGAAACAGTTACAACAAAAAACAACGATGACTTAATACATTTGTATGAGTGCGATGTCCTCTCTAAACGACGCGCCATTGTTTACTGCTATAGCTACGAGTACATGCAATCGCACTTACGATTTGCAAGTTATATGAACTGTCTAGTGATATTGTGATGGCACACTGGGTTAGGGAATGAGTTTTATTTTGCGGAATGGGCCCGCTCTTGACCTCGATCACGCCTGATGGAAAGCGATGGATAAGGTCTATGATGGAACGAGCGTGCTCAGAGGATGCCGTTTCTGTGGTAAATGGAAAGGTTACATAAAAGCAGTGACGGCAATAAATTGTATTGCATTGAGAAAATGGCCTCGTTCTGATTAAGATCATAATTTATTAGTTTTTTGTTCGGACAGCTATTTTATGCACTTTCATAAGTCCTAATTTGACGATATTACCGTGGACGTCGGCGCGGGCGTTACGATGACACTGGGAAGTAAAATAGTGTAAACTCTTCTATAGCGAAATTGAAGGGACCAGCGGCAGCGGGGCAATTGTGTAACACATTATCAATTGGAATCGGTTTCATTTTGACAGTTCAACGACATTCATTGCCCTATTTACGTGTTGAGCAGACAAATTTTTCGAACTTATGAAGCAATGGATTAGCAATTTGCTTCAAAACGATTCAGATTCCGATTGATAGTGTGTTACGGCAATTAGGGTATTAGTATTTTATTGCGTTTTAAAGAGTTTTCGTCATACGGAGAGTAAAAGATAATAATGTAATTTTACGAATACACGAAGTCTTTGTTTTACTGGCCATGTTTACAGTTAAAAAAATTTAAAGCAAATATGAGATACACAACACAACCCATAGCAATAAAACGAAGAAGAAGGTAGAAGATAGTAGGAAGTGAAGTAAGTAAACACGTGCTACGCAATTACGACAAAAAATGAACACATTTCTAAGAACTCCATTCGTACGAAATTATTTACGACTCTATCAGTACCTATTGTCTATTATTGTGTATCTAGTCTGTTACTAACCACTAGCAACTTATGAACTTACTTAGGTCTGAATTAAAGATATTTAGTTAATTTATTTTTATTGTGTAACCTTTTGATCGCCACACGTCAAAAAATCAACAAGTTTATAGTTCTTGAGATATCCAGCTGTGAGAGACAGACAGACAGACTGAGGCTCACCATAAGGGTTCCGTTTTACAATTTTTGGTACGGAACCCTAAAAACGTGCCCTCGACGTCTGTCATGTAGTCGAACACACACGTGCTGGCACATTTTGGTTTGTTACCTAAACTATACATGACTGTGGCCGTCAAAAGGTTAAAGGTCAGTAAAATTAATGTTTATTGGGGTCTTAATAATGATGTATTGTTTCGCTATTGAGAGTGGTTGCTGCACTATAAAGAGAGTTCCAATATAAGGGTAACAATGTAAAAAAAATTATATTTATTGTTGTATTTCCTGTGTGTGTCCCAAATAAAATATTTTCTTTCTTTCTTTTCTTGCTATAGATATATATCAGTATTTCTTAGCATTCTGGGAGGACATTTTGTATGCCCAAACTATGTAGTTCCAATTATCAGTACAGCGAGTACATAAATAACGATGTTTTTTTTTTTTAATTACTTAACTTTTTTTAAATAAAGTACAAAAGCCCCTATAAACAGACAGATTGGATCGAAGTCTTTGTCAACCAGGCAGTGGCGGCCTTAGGGGGTGGCGAACAGGGCAATCGCCCGGGGCCTCGCTCTTGCAGGGGCCTCGCGCAACAGCCCACGTAAAAAAATATGGATTTTTAAACAATTTTTTTATTTTATTTAAAGCTTTTGATCCTTAATTATTTATTAAGGTTATAACATAACGGTAAATTAAAATAAAGTTTGATAACTAATTCATTCATTAAAAAAACCGGCCAAGTGCGTGTCACGTGTCCACGCATAGTGTAGGGTTCCGTAGTAGCCCGTTATCACAATATAGTACGATTCTGTTGTTCTTTATTCTGATTATAAGAAATGGTAAAGATATTAGGAGTTAATGTTTATAATAACAAAAATCGACTTTAAATTTGAATAACTAACAATAACCACCACTTTCTAAAGCTAAAAAATAAGGGTACGATTGCTGCCAACTTATTATTTCAATTCACAAAATTGTAATTCGAAAATTAAACAAAGTTCGTATGTGACTTTACTCGAATGAAAACGTAACCCGTTGGTACAGCACCATCTAGCGGCAGTATTGTGAAACCTATGATAATTTATTATTGTATTATATTAAATAAATAAATAAATAAAACAAACTAATAAAGTTATCTTAACCGCTATAATTCCTGTAAAGTTCATGAAATGCACTATCATCGTGAATTTTTCTAGATTTTTAAAATCAGCAGATTAGCTTTTAGAGGGGGGGAGAGACTACTGGAACAAAAATTTGCACTTTAAAGTTGTTTAATATTTCCTAAATAGAGCTAAAAATAATTTTAGCAACCCCCAAGTGATTTTAGAAGACCTATTCAACGATACCCCACACGATGGGGTAGACGACGAAAAAAATATTCATGACACACTTCACATGTAGAGGAGCTACCCTAAAAAATATATTTTCCTAAATTTTATTTTACCACTTTGTCGGCGTAATTGACATACATACCCTTACAAAATTACAGCTTTCGAGCACTAACGGTCTCTTAGCAAAACCTCGGACAGACAGACAGACGGACATGACGAAACTATAAGGGTTCCTTGTCAGAACTACGGAACCCTAAAAATGAAATACATAATAGAAAAAAATTAACTGAAGTTTACCCCACTATCGAAATAGTCCTGAGAATTATTGCCACCACACCTGTTACAGTTGCGTCTGCTGAAAAGAGTTTTTCGAGGCTTAAAATTATTAAAACATATTTGAGGAATTCGATGACACAAGATCGGCTTTCAGCCCTTGCTATTCTTTTAATCGAAAATGACGTAGCTCATTCCTTAGATTTGAGATTTTAGTCTTTGGAAAAGCCGCAAACATCAATTATAAAATTTATCACCTCTGTATTTGTTAATTTTGTAAATCTTGCAATGTAAAATATTTTAAAACTCTTATTTTATAAACCAAACAACCAGACCTACTTTTCACGAAGGACAAAGGGCCTCGCAAAGACCTGCCGCCCGGAGCCTCGCAATGGGTAAGGCCGCCACTGCAACCAGGCAATATAACCCCAGAAGAAAATAGCTTTAATATCTGCCACTAATTCATGTCAAATTATTAACCAACACTCTTCTAATTCCAGGTGAACATGTACATAGACCAACTGGTAATTTCGGTGCACGACGACGCCGTCACTGCGCACACCCGCTGTCAAACGTTCATGAACGCGTGCACGTCCCAGCCAGACCCCTCCACAGGTACCGACAAGAACTTCGAATCCGCCATCTTGGGCTGCACACTCGACGACCAGAAACGAGTCAAGAAGCGCCTCCAAGGCCTCTTAGCTTACATTGCTAAGTTAAATGTCACCACCTGTTCGTGAGTAAACGCTCTGCTTGACAGCAAGCTTGTCATTCGTTAAGCGCCTGTACTGCCAGATTCTCGTTTATTTGAACTGAGCCTGCGGGGCAATAGCGTAACACACTTGCAATGGCAATGCCTTTCATGTCAACGACATTCTATGCATTATAATATACGTTGTTGAGTAGACGATTTTTTCAAACATGTGAATTATTATTAAATATTTCGGATTGTGATTGAAATTGTGTTACGCTATTGGGGTGCTGGAGACGCGGTGCCTATTGTGCATATTTTGTTAGTATAACTGAAAGACTGTGAAAGTTAAATTGTATGTTTTATAGTTCGTTTGTGATTTTAGGTTAGGTCTCTTTTTTTTTGCTACAACTTTTGGTTAATATCACGACGGTTGTATGAGGAAAATTAACTTAAATAGTAGCTTGCTATCTTAGTAGGAAGTTCGTAATCGTATCAAAGTTACCTGTGTTAATTACAGTTAATTATTCGCTTGACTTACTAATTATTTCATCCGTAACCACTTACGATTAAGCGCTTAGAACGACAGTCATATCAAAGAGAATTGAACATTTTTATATGGAGCCGCCATACCTACTGTCGCTGGGGTTTGGTCTTATTATGTTTTCTGTTTGCCTTGATGCCAGCTATCGATTTATAAAGGACGATGCGTGGCCACCATTTTGAAAAAAAAAAACCGATATGGCGGACAGGTCAATATGCCACGGATCTTCAAAGCCCTTTAATAATAATAAGTTCTTCATTGACATAAAAAATGTGTACAAACATTAAACGAAACTAAAGTCCTGACTCCTACGCTAGGCAACAACAACAGTTACATTAGCCAAAATTGTATCAGGGCGAAATAAATATTGAAAGTTCATGTATAAAGTGAAAAATCACATTGAAATTGTAACTAGTCTTGCATTTATGACGAAAATATGATTTCAAACAAACCTCAAACCAAAACCATCAAACCTCTTGACTCCCATTCATCCAGTCACCTTTTAAATTGAGCGCTAAAAGCCTTTTTTTTTTTTTTTTTTTTAAGGATGGGAAATCATCCAATGACCCCTCCCGCTCTGGGTGGAGCGGAAGGGAGTGTCAGACTCTTACTGACTAAAACCCATCCGTGTTCCTTCCTTAGCCCTTTATGTTCCGGGGCAGCGGTAACCCTTTCGGACAATCCCGCTGCCCCGGCAGGCTTCGGCCCTAACGGGCCCCTTCTTTGATGCTGACATCTCTTTGAGGCGCGCGTGGAACACATACGCGCCGTCCGGCACGGGCCTGGTCCTGATCGGACGGCGAGCTACCCATTACTCGCCGTCCGCAGGCCCGCGCCTACGGTGGCCGGGAGTCGACACGCGGCTCCCGACGCCCGGAGCGTCTACCGCGGCGGCTGGGACGGGCGGCCCTCTCGGCTCTCTCCCTCTCCCATCCCGCCACCTCCTTCGCTAGCATGACTGCTTCGCAGAAGGAGGTGACTGCCTCCCACTCCCTCTCGCCCCGGACCATGGCTTGGACCAGGGCCGGGCGCGAGAGGTCGCCGCTGCTGCCGATCGCCTCTACGAGGACACGGCGGTGCTCTGCCCAAGCGGGACAGACCTCCACCGTGTGCTCCACCGTGTCCTCTGGGCGATCCTCGCAGTGGTGACACCCGGGCGTTTCCTCCCGCCTGATGATGTGCAGGAACCTCCCGAAACATCCGTGTCCGGTGAGGACCTGCGTCAGGCGGTAGGTGAGGGCGCCGTGACGCCTCTCTAGCCACTCCTCAAAGAGGGGCCTTACCGCCGCTATCGCGGCGTGCCCTGCGCTAAAAGCCTTACATAATGGGCAAAAGTCCTAAAGCACGTGATGCTGAAAAAATCTCAAGTTCTTACCTATTATTCACAGTACAATATTCTATTTGTAACTTAAATTATCTGTGAACCAAAACTAAAGTATATTGCTGTCTCATTTTATTGCAAACTGTATGACAAAGACAGGATAATATACGTGATTAAATAATGTTAATAATTTCATAAAATTAGGCACCTCACTCATTTAGGCCCTGCAGTTTCAAAAAGCTTTGATAAATGTGATAATCTATGTGTATAATCTTACTAGTAAATTTTGATTTTTTTTTATTAAATGAAAATTCCATTGATTGTTACAGTGGAGTTTATTTTTTGTTCTTCAATGGACCATTAGTTTAGATAACTTTAAATCCAGATGATCTTTTAAACCGGGTTTCTGTTGACTGTACAGTGGTTACAAAGATTTACACTAAGTCGTGTTACGCTTGATAGTTCCATATTACATTCTTTGTTTGTTTTATTATGCTTGATGCTACACAGACGGATTGCGATCCGCCTGTGTGCATGCATATCAACGAAATTGTCAGTTGTTTGTCCTACAGCAGTCTATTACCTTATAACCAAAGATTTAAATAATTAGTTTTGCTCTCACCGTAGTTAGAACACTCGACAAAATGTGTCCTTGATGAGACGAGTGAGATACTATTCAAATGTCAACGAAGCAGAAACGCGACGATCTTTTGACGCGGTCGGGCGAATCAAACGATTTAAATCTTTGCTTATAATGTAGTGATTGGGTTTATGAGGAATTGTAGTAAAAAAAAAAATGCTTCGAATGCACTTGAAAATTTTTGACAGTGATTAACGGAAATGGTAGACGTCGTGTTTTTTAGAAAATTGTGTAATTGGAAGAAATCATACATGATACAGTCCATTCACAGTTATTTCACCTCTGACAGCAGCAGCCTTACGGTACGTTCTGAGTTCCCGTGTAACGATGTCCCGTGAATCGTCATAGATGTAGTCGTGGCATGCGCCATCTTGCGATAACGCCGACCATGCTATAAAATAATATCAACGTAAGCGCTGTCAAAAATGACTGTGTGTTTTGTTTTGAGTTTCATCATATCTTTAGACTAACGTAGCATTTTCGTGCTTCTGGCTGACAGTCGCCACCTAACCAAAGAAAAATAAGAAATGTGGTGTACCCATACACAAAGCAATACTGTAATCCAACCATGAGTATTCAATTGAATAAAGTTTTGACATTGAGCGCGTTCCTAAGTGTTCGGAATTGTTGACAGCTCTCAGCTGTCATAATCGTTATATTTAGATCGGAACACAAATTATGGCATAATTCGGAATGCAGCCTTATTGTAACGAGATGACAGACTTGTCAGTGACAGCAATTGAGATAGTAAAGCATGGAGACGGCATATTCTACTATAGAAATAATAGTTACACGAATATCTATCATATCGACACACACATGTCAAAAAGCGTTCCGTTTCTTTTTAACTAATCAAGAGCTGCATATGGAAAGAGAAGTAAAGGAAAGAGAAGAATCTAAATGTTTGTCAAGTACTAAATTTGGCAACACTTTTGTGTGTCGTCAAAATCATGTCTATGCGTGACCGGTCGCCATGTTGAGTGCCGAGTTTTATGAATGGTTTTGTCCTAAATGTGCTGTGAAACGGTTGATTGCACAAAATATTTTTGTTGTTTTCGAGAGAAATACGTCTAGAAACTAGGTATTTTAGTGTACATTAATAAGAAAATCATCCCCCCATGTTGTATTTAAAAACAGTGTGGTGCGAGAAAAAACAAAAACAATTCTACGAAAGGCGGCCATCTTAAGTGCCTGATTTTTGTAGGTATACACGCTAATTTTGTAGGTATGCCCAGTCCATAGGTTTATTTAGTCATTGGTGACAGCAACCCAATAGCAACCATATAAGAATGAGAATAAAGATCACTGTAATTTGGACAGTGATGCAAAATCAGAGGTAAAATAATAATTGTGAATGGACTGTAGATCCAATTGGTAAAAACCCGAGTTCTGTAAGCATTTTTAATAAGAGGCTCAATGTCGTCATTTTGCACGTCAAGTGGATGATAGTGGACAAATTACAGCTGAAATTACTTGTAAGTCTTTTTATGAATACATTTTAAGTGTAGTGAATGTAAGTACGTTCACTGGTGATCGTAAAATTTTATATAATTTCATGTCAATTAGTGTGAAATGTCAAAACAAAATTAATATTTAATCATCATCAAAATCTTCATCTGTGTGTCAATAGTAACTTTTTCCAAAAGCATATTTTGATTTGTAAAATTATCCCCCCAAGAAATAGAAAAATATTCGATAAAAAGAAATATTATAATTTTCTTTAAGGGTATTCAAGTTGTACTTACTTCATCTAAATAAAACCTATGCTCAATTATATATTTAAATTATTAGATTTTATGTATACTGGATGGTTTTTGTTACATTCTCCAAATTTTTATAGGGTGTTCTACCCATGAATACCTGACCTGTAAAAATTTCGAGACGGTGAAAAAAAACATCTGGTATACCTAAAGGTTAAAAACAGGTCATTACAAATTGCTCTGACCAAATACTCTTTGAAAACACACTGTGACAAAGTGATAAATTTTTTTAACTACCTGCGGGGTAATTGCATAACACTATCACTATAATAGCACTGACTTTGATTTTGACAGTTCAACAACATTCATTGCGTTATTTACGTTGTTGAGCAAACAATTTTTTCGAACATCTAAAGTAGGTAATGAAAATATTAGCAATATCCTTCAAATTGATTTAGATTGAGTGTGTTAAGCAATTAGGGTGCTACTTCTGGTCGTCATATAATATTGTCGTGCCCCAGCCAAGTGCGTGATAAGCCCTAATCTTCAGCGTTCCCTGGCCCCTATTTATTAGAGAGTAAAAGAACAAAGAATATTCCCATGTATGTATAATATATCGTCAATTATCACCCAGTAGGTATAGTCAACCTCATAATTGCACTTTTGATAAAAATTCCCAGTAAATTGAAACTTCAGTAAGGTTAAAACTGTACTAACTGTCCCATTGGGTCTTTAAGCAAAAATAGCCCTTGACGTTTTATGACGTGCAAGTGATATTCAACCTTAGGGTGGTAAAACAATTACGAGGTCTACTATACTACCTACATCGAATCACCATCGACACGTAGTTTTTCAAGATCTTCATAGTTAATTAAAATTGTACTTTTATTACTTTTGTATTGGTTTTATATTTGCAAATCATCACATTATTTGGTAAGTTGTGAAGAAAATTTATATGTTGTATGTGTATGAGTGCTCGAGATCGCCAATTTCCAATGATCGTACTGTAGGTACCTGTCCGTAAATGTAGCACATCGAGTTTTTGCATACGTTCGGGTTTGTGGAGCGTCGTCTCTGTCACTCATACCTGTCTCTATCGCGTACTGGATTTTCAACTCGCTGCTCAGCGCCGAGAGTTGAAAATCCAACAGTGTGCTTTTTGGACGCGCAGGGATGCACGCTGTTGGATTCTCAATGCTCGGCTCAACACCGAGAGTTGAAACTCGATTGCGCGATAAAAATCGCTCGTGGGACGGATAAAGCTCGATGTGCTCATATTTATTGCCGAGTACACTGTAACCTTATAGTACTATGTATAAGTACAACCTGTATGTCTTATTTAGTTACGATTAGCTTGTTAAGTCAGCTTAAGGTGAGTGTAAACTACTGATGTTTAGATCAACCGTGGCAAGTGGCCACAAATGCGCGGCTAGCATTTTCTATAACCGTTTTTAATGTAATAGACGTTTAGCCTTATTCTGAGGATCTCTCTAGCATGTTAAGGCGCTCATACATTTTGAAAATAAATTGTGTATTGATAGCCTGATGTTTGTGAACGACATTTTAAATACAGGGTGAAGTATTATTATCACATGTTTAAAATTTGTTTTGCTGCTTCAATAGTTAATTATGGGAATTTTTTTGCTTATTAGTGCATAAAACATAGTGTTAATAGTCAGTTTCACCCTGTATTTGATAATAATGCCGTAAGTTTTTGTAACAGTATCATTGTAATTTTCATTGCATTTTTTAGTGATTTAGCAATTTCTTGAACAGTTAGGTCTTTAAATTGTTATAACGACGTCGTTTTAAATAAATACCATAATTTATAATCTTATTTGCTGTGTTTAATTTAAAACCAACCTAATCATGTCACACTAAGAGTCAATTTACATTGGTGTAAGTTTAAAGTGCAAACAGTCCTGAGCTGCTTTTACATAATTTATGATTCGTACTTACGTAGTCTTACAAACGCGTTAAAAAAAAAACAATAATCATTTTAGTGTATTATATTCGGTCGAAACATGAGTGAGCAGTGTCAAATATGTGCGCAGGTAGGTGAACTGACATCAAACTGGAGACCTGAAAAATATAAATTGTAACCTTTTAACGAAAATAGCATTGCATATGAACGTAAGATTACTGTGTATTTTCATATATAAGTATCGGTATGTCGAAGTAACGAAGTTAGGCATAAGCAGTACCTAGCAGTGGGAACAATATAAATGATAAATGATAAATGATTTTTATTTTGTAAGTAGGTTTGCACAAACACTTTTACACGTCAATCATATTTTTTATAAAACTAGATGAGGTCGGCGTTTCCTATCTGACTACTCTGAGAAGAAAGGCCGAAACAAACTCAGAGGTCACAGTCTCTTTTAAAGTCCATACATAATCTTGGTCAGGTTATATGAAGACCATGTAGATCGATGTCTGAGATGGTCTTTTGAGGAAAGAACCACACAATTTGAGAGGACCTGTCCAGTCAGTGCACGCATTTGTCAGAAATCGTGCAGCTCAACTCAAAACTTAAGGAGCTCAACGATTCGACGAACAATACCAAAGAAAGGACATTTGGGTAGGCCACATAAATTACTCAAACTGCCAGACCTAGAAAAAAAAAACTAACAGAACAAAGAGAATAATAAAAATTAAACAAAAAAAATAATAATAAAATGACCCACATTGTCTTCACATGCACAATAATTAAAATAATATAATACTTTACAAAGTAAGCAAATGTCAATGTTTATATAAAATTCATTAATTAATGTCAATGTGTATATAGAAAAAAAATAAACATTCAGAATGTAAAAATTGGAAGCAACTCAATCCCAAGCCTTTTTGTCCTCAATATAATCCTTAACAGTATAAAAGGCTTTCTGGCACAACTTTATAGGCTGATTAGGTTATGATTGAGGAAAGTTGATAGTGGACCAACCCTACTTGGGATGATAATATGAAGCACCAAGAGAGCGATCCCCCCGGGATGTAGCTGTATTGTCCAGAGGCAATGCAACAAGCGTTGCATTCTCTTACAATACCTACGCTGTTAAAGGTAAGTCTATTCAAACTTATGTTACAAATTAATATTATTTTAAGTTAAACAAATATCAGCTTTATTTTAATGTTAATTAAGTTGATTTCAGAGTGACTAGAACTATTGAAAAAGTTATAAAAATGTTTGAAGTTGTAGCGTAAACTGAACTTTATTGTGTAGGATTTAAAGTTATTTTTCCATAAACTCATATTTGTTTACATTTTTGGCAAATAGATGCCTATTTGAAATAAATGCTTTGACTTTGACGCCGGTTGCGAGTATTAGGTACGCACCTGACATTTTTGAAGAATTTTACCAATAAGGTCACTATATGTCCTCCTAGAGCGTGTCCCGGCGTTTCCACTCACATACGTTGGTACAATTTTGCATAATGTAAGGACACCTACCTGCCTCAATAATGTCCCCAATATTTCTAAACAATGTCTTTTACTTTGGTCCCTAGAATTACAAGTGATCCACTATGTGCTCTGTCTGTACACTTACATCCATTATGGTATGGCGGTTGCTCCAGGGAAGTCGGGGATATCAGGCATTTCAGTGTTTTGAGCTACGTATTCCAGCGCGTACGCCACGTACCATACTGCGCAAACCTGTCGGTAAAACAAAACGTAAATGACGCAAAATCTTCGTAAGATTCTTCTGCCAGCTTGTTGATTTTGATTTTGGAGCAGCGGCCGCAACCTTCGAGTTGCAGGTCGTAGATTCTCAGGCACTTTGCTTTGTGTAAATTATTTCATTTCATCACAACTGCTCTCAAAACGGCGAAGGAAAACACCGTGAGGCAACCGGCATGCATGTCCTAGAACCAAATATTCGAAGACAAGTGACATCTACTAACGCACTGGGCCCGCGTGGTAGATTACAGCCCGCTCCCTCTAGAAGATTCAGCTGTGTCCCAGCATTGGAAACATTATAGACTGATTATATAATATGATCTTATGTATGGCCCGTCGTTGCAAGTGGTTTGACATCTTAGCCTTAAAACTAGTACGAAACATGAGTGTTAGGCCGGTTATATAATTATAATTTGGTTATTACTTACCAACACAACGAATAAGTTGAACATAGTCGTAAACTTCACACTTGCACTGAACAGCGGCAGTATCTCGTCTATTTTATAGACGGTTAGCAGTAAATAGTGCGCGTTCATTATGCAACTAGTACCGGTAAAGGCAGGGTTATACTGCTAACATTTAAAAATTAATTTATTTCGTATAAAGCTTTTCTCCAGGGATTTATTTATTCAAAGGATTTAATCATAAGTAATCGGATATCTATGATAGGTACACACGGTACCTACTTACTCATAATTAAGTTAATTATGGGCACCGTGCAAACATTATGGTGCTTTACCTACTTAAAAAAAAATGTACCTAAGTACAAGACATTTTCATGGAATAATATTAGCTTTTAAATAGATTATAATAGATTTTTTGAAATACCTACCGCAAACCAGTGCGGTAATTGCGTAACACACTATCAGTAGCCAATGGCTTTCATTTTGACAGTTCAACAACATCCATTATGTTGCGTTATTTACGTTGTAGAGCAGACAAATTTTTCGAACATATGAAGTAATGGATTAGCGATATCCTTCAAAATGTTTCATATTGATATTGACAGTGTGTTACTCAATTAGGGTGCTGTTCGACACTTTTAGTTCAAGTCTTTCATAATTACCGTTCATACATCAGCTATGCCTCTAAGTAATGTCGTCTATCAGTTACTTTCTTTATGATATTGTGGACGTGTGTTTATGTGTTCAGCTAACAGTAGCATGTTCTCCCTTAATTTTCATAATATAACGCTAGTAACGCTGTTCTTCTGATAAATATGCGTGTTCCCCGATAAGGGAACAATATACCCTTGGTCAAACGCAGGGCACCGTAAACCGCTGTTTTTTGTCGCATAGTTAAGCGTTTATTGATACATATTACAAGCCAGAAAAATTTTTTGTGTGTTGTCAAATATTCACAGAAAACACTTATTGAAAAATCCATACTAATATTATAAATTCGAAAGTAACTCTGTCTGTCTATCTGTCTGTATAAACCACTCAACGGATTTCGATAAAATTTGGCAGAGACATAGATTGGATTGATTGACATCCCGGGGAAGGACATAGGATAGTTTTTATCGACATACCTCGCGGGCGAAGCCGCAGGCAGAAGCTAGTATTTGATAAAAATAAAATACAAAGCTCAATTATTTTTCGTGACATACAATTGCAAAGTTTTTGAGCGTAAACTTAGATATTTTATGTAATGTTAATAAAGATAATTTAATCAACTAAAGAAATACCTAAAAAATAATATTCTACTGAGCCGTGCACTTATTTTGTTCAACTACAATGTTAAGTTTGTTGTTGGGATAAATTCATTCCAACTACGGAACCCTTCATTGTTCGTGGTCCAACTCGCACTTTACCGGTTTTTTTTTTCATTTGTTTCTTACCGCGCAGGTCACCTGTATTGTATGCATACAACATGTATCAGAAAGGTGTGGTCATAGGACCTATGGAGAAAGTTGCACAGTTTGATGGTCTCTTTCTCCATGGTACCAACATCGTACCTACCTAATCGCGATAAAAATTAGGGTTGTAAGGGACAGTTGACAATTTATTCTGTCTGTATCACACCCTGAAAAATGATCACACATTTCTGATACATGCTGTGTGTATCGGTAACGGTTTTTCCCTTATGGGGGAAACGACAGGGCAGACCTCGAAATAAAAAAAAAAACGTACGTAAGAAAATTTGAATTTCGCGCTGTTATGGTGTTACAGCTAGTTAGAGTATTTTACCTATTTCAGTTCCAAGGTCTAGGGAAGGATCCGGGGCAGCGGGATTGTCCGAAAGGGTTACCGCTACCCCGGAACATAAAGGGCTAAGGAAGAAACACGGATGGGTTTTAGTCAGTAAGAGCCTGACACACCTTTCCGCTCCTCCCAGAGCGGGAAGGGTCATTTGAAGATTTCCCATCCTTAAAAAAAAAGGTCTTGGAAAGGGTGACCTTAACCTTTGATTTGTAATAATATTAAAACAAAACACGATAATTGCAAATAATTTATTTTTTTATAAAATGAATAGTTAGATAAGTAAGACAAAATATTTACATAGCTTTGTTATTTTAATATCAACTAACTAAAAAACATTAAAATATGACTAAACAGCTTTCTTAATCGACTAAAATTAGGGTCGTTGTCAGGAAATTCAACTTAGTTTTAGGGACTAATGCACTTGAAAGATGTACTTGCAGTATTTTTTAATTCGTAATTTTGGTTGGCTCTAGTTTATGTGTTCTCCCATAATTTTTAGATACTGTCTTCAAAATAAAAAATAAAACGAATTCTTATTGTGTATTTTTTTCTGGAAACACTAGATGCCTACTAAATAATAGGACAATACATTTTAATATATTCAATTCCATTGTAAGTTCGTCCAGCTGGGACTTTCACGGTTGAAAAGTATTAAATTAAGTTAAAGTTGAGCAGTTACACAGGGTTGTGTTAACATCACAGTAGTCTGCAAGCGTTTCTTAGCACGTTCTTCTTCTTGCCGCCTGGCCGGTGCTTCGTCGGCCGCAGCAGGATCGTTCCGTTGCTGTTGTGATTTGTAAATGTTCCTGAAAACAGTTTTGGTTTCATTAGTACCTAAGAATTGCTTAACTCAAACTTCCAAGAACTTTTTTTCAGATGTAGCGCTCGCTTCATTTTATCATCCTAAAGATTTAATGGAGACCAAGTAGAGTTGCCACCTCTGGTATAGTGATTGGTTCAGTCAGTTGTGTAGTGTAGGTATACTTTTTGGTTGTTCCTGTTGAATTGATTATAGATTCGCATTGTTGCCATCGCTACACGGACTGTGTATTGTGGTTTTAAGAATTATGTGCCCCTGGCACATCACCTTGTGTCTTTTTACGCCACAATAAGTGGTATCTTTGGTAAGGAATGAGGACTGGCTACCAAGAGTCCCAAGAATAGGGAATGTGAAATGCACTTGGTATCATGACTCGAAAGGCCCAACTCAAGGAAACCTTTATGTTGTACTGGAAAGAAATGTGTCGAAACGCGAAGATCATTACCTATAACGGGTGCTTGACACGGCGGCATTGCATCAGCGTCATCTCGCCGCATGTCAGACAGACATCTTGCTGCTAACGCTCTGAACACCGCCCCCACGTTCACGTCTTCCTTGACCGACGCCCGCATCAGTCGACAGCCCAGCGCACGCGCTACCAGCTCCGCTTCGTCTCTGGAAAGTAGATATTCATCATATATTAATCATCATAGATTTAGAGCCGTAGTTGGGTTTATGTAAAAGTATTTTGGGGTGTTTAAATGCCTATGTCTCGGTAAGAATACATCACTAGAGGCTGATGAAAAATAATTGTGTTCCTATATAAATGTAAGTGTCATTCACAGTCACGTAGAAAAGATGTTGGTTAGTTCTACGAATTTTCCATGGGCTTCGATATAAGTATGCACTCATTAAAATTTGTTTACAGTTTGATATAAATTATCAGGCAGACAATATCTCGAAAGCAGATTTGTAATAAGTACCTAGCTTGTGACATCAAAACTTTTATACACGAATAACATCTTGAACGTGTTCAATAAAAAAAGTGTGCCCAGGGTTTAATACTCAGTCCATAGCCACCTATAATTGAACTATGTGGATAATACTAATGCTTAAACTTGCACCACCCTTGGAAATAGAGAGAAGGATAGCCAAGTCTTTCAACACATAAAAAAAAAGAAATAGTAAAAAAAAAACTTACGGTCCAACGACGCATTGGTCCATTAAATCAATTTTATTTTGAACTATGATTGTGGGGATCTCCCCGCACTCATTCTCCACCTGAAAATAAAGAATAACTTATATACTTTCTGCATTTCTCAAGAATACATTAAATGATCACATTAATTACCTATTCCTTGAAGGGAACATGGATTAATTAATAACAACTCGCATTGAAGTTCACGTAATTTTAATAAGTAGATTAATCTATAGGCACTACATAAAATATTTGTACGATTATCTACGACTAAGACTACAGTCAGCGCTTCCTTCTCGTCCACTCATGATTTCTATGCTATCCACGACGGTTTGCACTTCCGAAGAGCTTGGCAAAAACTTAGCATACAATATACCTCTGCCGCCAGCCGAACAATTGATCCCCAAAACATAATTATCATTCACTTTCTTAAATATATACTTCGCTATATTCTTTTCACAACCACGATACATGTCCTTCACTTCGGCATCGCCGTAGTAAAGTAAATTGACTGTCTTCCCGGCGTTATTGATGTATGTTGCTTTCATCACAGTCTCGTTCACCGGTAAGCTAAGTTTGCTACACTCATTGCTAGCCACTACCACATCTTCCTGCGTCAACTTCTTGAAGGTGATGTTCTCGCAGCTGTCTCTCTGCCTCTGCTTCGGTGGCCAGAAGTACACTCCATACATTTTTGCCGGCAACTCGTTCAGATCATAGTTTTGCCCTGACGCGTAGTATTGTGTACATGTCAACTCTCTGCCAACATGTATTATAGAATTCACTCCACACAGTAAACAGCCGAAGGTAAGGAAGAACGCGTGAGACCCGTGCATCTTCGCTAATGATTCCAAGATAGGAGATGAATGTACCCGGTCCAAATTTAGTTGGCGTAATGTAAACAGTCGATGTGCGTTACTTGATATCTGTGTATTAGATAGTGGAGCCGTGTCGGGACACGGGCGGCTGTGTGAGCGAGTCACGACCTCACTTATCTAAATGTGCTGCTTCAATTAACAAAATACCTAGGAACATGGAACTGAATTTTAAGAGCTAGGCATTAAAATGTATGTTTTGAAGATTTATATTCCGATAGACCGCTTTTGGAGTAGATAAATACTGTGTTCCTAATAAAATACCAACGTTACAAGTTATGGTTTAAATGTGAATATTTTCTCAGCTGCTCGTGACTTGCTCTCAATAAAAATGGCGCAAAAAGTGATCTCTATAATAACCAGAACGAGAAACATTAACATGAATGTATGTACAAGTTAGTTCAATCGTTAACAGGGTCAAATGCGGCCAATGGCCAATGTGCGAGTATTAAGGTACATGTAGCGAGTATCTATTATAAAATTATCTGTACTTGCCAAATGCTCTCAGTAATACGGTCCTATTTACATGGTTATTACTTGCACAAGTAGCGAAATCAAATCTCTTCCAACTATGTTAGATGTTGCGATTCGATTAGCATGAAGTTGCTGTCCAAAGCGGTTTTACTGCAGAACTTTATAGAGGGTGTTTGGTTTCATTTTAAATTAACTTATACATATTGTCCTTTATTCTTCATTTAAAAATATTTACATATTATAAGCTAACATTTAAAATAATAATATGTACATTTACTTTTATGAAAAAAATAAGCAAAAGAATCATAGGGCATAAAAAAATTCGTCCGCATCGCTGTCAACAGGAATAGTGCCCAAGAGGCTGGCAGCATTGCCACTTTGTATGGCGAGTGAGCACTCGGACCCCATGGCCCTAGTGTTTCAACCCCAAACGGCTCGAACATATATAACTCCCAATCAGGTTGGAATATTTTCGCCGTTTGAGGTTTTCTGCACCTGCAGCAGCCTCAGCACCTCCAGCACAGTCCACCGTGCTAGGAAGATGGGATGGCGCCAGGGTGTCGACACATGTTGCATCCCACACCAAAGGTCTGCCTAACTTCTAGGGCATTATGGTCATTCCGTCTGGTCTCTTCCCATCGTCGCGTACTTAACTTATTTAATGTTTTTCTGGGTAGCTACGAACTATTTGGTGAATACATGCATTATATTTGCAATACATAGATGATTCATATGTGGCCAAGCTTTTCATATCTCCCTATTTCGACGTCTACGAAAACAATTATCTTTAGTACATAAATGCGCAATTTCTGGCGATGAAAGTTCATAAATAAATAATCTAAGTTTGAATGAACTGTAAACATAAATGATAACGTTTCTCCTATCAGGAAATTGCTAGAATTCAGAGCTCAGTAAGTACAACTATTTTTTTTTTATATATTCAGCTGGCCAATTTGTTTTGCACTTGCGGCAAGCGGTAGGATGCGGGTTACTTAGAGCGCCGATCTTTGAAGAGTATTTATGCATAACTGATTAATGGATGAGAGGGGCCTGCACCGTAATTGCTTAACACTCACACTAATCACAATACGAATGATTATCAAGGATATTGCTAATCCATTGCTTCTTATGTTCAAAAAATTTGTCTGGTCAATAACGCAATGAATGTTACTGTCAAATTGAAAACCATTGCTACTGTTAGTGTGATAAGCAATTACCTAGCTGGATCGAGTTAAACGTGTACGATTGAAGAGGTCTATATCCAGCAGTGGTATGCTATAGGCTGATAATTACGATTCAAAGTTTAAAAAGTTAAGTAGTCACCTTAAGTTTCCAAGAGTGTAGCGAGAGGAAGGAGTCGCGGTCTGTGGTGCTGAAGGCGAGAACGCATGCGTGTGCGCCGCGGTAGTACGCCTTCGTGATAGCGTCGAACTCTTCCTGTCCTGCCGTGTCCCATAGCATAAGCCGGACTTCCTCGCCGTCGATCCTGGGGATGAAGGAATTTCATTTGTTAGAATGTAGATTAATGAAACATGAATGTTGTCGGGATGTGGCAAGAAAAGAACGCCGGTTTAACGTATTTTTTAAGGTATAAAAATTTAAGAATTACCTAGGTATGGCTTTTATCTAATGTGCCAATGTAGTCCTGGCACACATCCAGTAATTGTGGGCATCGAAGCGTAGGGAGCATATGAATTCGTTTGTATTAATTTGGTTCATAAAGAACTGTGTTCACTAGATACATTTCGAAAAGCAAATGCTGACGCTCTGTAAAGTACCTCGATGGTTGCTAAACATTTTCTTGTTTCAACATTTAGGTATACAACACCTATTGTAATGAAAATAGTATCATTAAAATAACACGGGAACGTAGTTAAACGCAAGATGGACGCAAAACAAAAATGTTATGTAATGGAACTAACTATTGGTTTCCTTAGACAAGTCCAGGTAATTCAATTACCATAATTCCCTCCAGTTATTTGCCTTCATTGGATGACTTCCAAGGATGCTATCAATTCTACATCAGACCACACCTGCGGTGGCTGCTTAATTACCCTAATTAGAGTACATATTCTGCATCTAGAACACGACATCTCAGCATATTTTCATTTAATTAAAGCGTGATTGAAGCCCATAATTATTTTCTAGCCTTTTTAGTTCTTCTCGGCGATCACTCAATTATTTTTAATCTTAGTTCGCTTTGGGTGCTAATTCAAAGATTATGTTAGGTCTCCATTTTGTTTTTGTTATCTAAAAAAGAGGTCTTCGGGGTTATCCGGGCTCGGTATTTTGACGCTAAAATACTGTTTTTATTTAAAAAAAATATGGTGGATGACTCAATAGTGTTGATTGATTTAACACTTTGAACTTTTTCGGGGTCAAAAAAACAGTTGCACCCAAGTTCTAACAGTTCCTTTATTTTTCAAAGCACTCGAACTTCGAGCGGAACGTAAAGTTTGTTTCTACAAAAACATACCAAAAGAATAAAAACAAAAGAAGAAAGAGATGGAGGGGTAAGTATAATGTCCCTGTTTTTAAACGACTGCCCAAAAACAGGAGTGTTGTTTTTATCTTTTAACTAACATTCGGCAGATCAATCAACCTTTAAGACTCACTCAATCTGTCGTTCTAAGAAGTCGACTCCTATGGTCTTCTTGTAGTCCCGGGTGAAGGTGCCGCGGCAGTAGCGCTGGATCATGCTGGACTTGCCCACGCCGCCGTCGCCCACGATCACCACCTTAAGTGCCACCTCCAGGTCCTCCTCGCGCATCGCGTCACAGCCGACCCAAACATTAGTGTTCAGTGCTTTGGTTCTGAAAGGAGAGAAAGTTTTATTAAGAATACGTGATTATTTACGCCTTTACTGTGCTACACAGAGTTGAAGGTCGTAGGTTCGAACCCATTCAGGCGCTTTACTTTGTGTAAATTATATAATCACCGCTGCTCTCAAAACGGTGAAGGAAAACATCGTGAAGAAACCGGCATGTCCTAGAACCAAAAATTCGAAGACATGTGACGTCTACCAACTCGCACTGGGCTGCGTGGTGGATTACGGCTCACTCCCTCTCATCAAGGAAAAGAGACCTGTGTGAACATTTTTATGCTGATTATACTACAGTATGCTACAGTAGTTTGGGAATTAAAATGCAAGGAAAAAAAAACTCGCTTAGAGATATTGACGTTTTTGATACTCGGGGTATCAAAAACGTCAATATCTCTTAGCGAGTTTTTGGACGAGTAGGTACCTACTAAAGAAAAAAAATACACACGACCGTAGTCGTATTGTGATGCACAGAAGATATATTGCTACTACAAAATTCAAAGGCGCTTAATTTAGTAGCAATATTAAGAGTATTCGTAGTTTCGCGATTCATATTTATATTACTAAACAAAAAGTATGATCAGACGTATGAACGTAAACGAAGCAGGAAGGATCGTAGCAGGTGGCGTTTGCATGTAGTTTCTGCCAGCCCTCATGGTAAAAAGGCGTGAGTTTATGTACGAGTATGTTTGCAGGTTCAAAAACGAGCACCCAACTGTTTAACCCACAAAGGAAAACTGTAAAAACCATGCGCAAGAGCAATATTATGGAACGACTGGTAGGTATGCAAGTGGCAGCGGTTTTGTATCAAACTTGTTTTACAATACGAAAAATAAGGTCGTAATTGGTCCGTGGCCATAAGCGCCGTATTCAATGACTCACAGGCGCCTTTAAAGTTATTATGGCCAACATAAAATGACCCCTGTAGTAAAGCATTAAGTTAGTAGTGTCAGGTCTCACCTAATTAGCGGTTCTTTTAATGGACTTTGTTATTTATGGCAGGTTATTTATAAGGGTACATATCACTTTAGTTGATTGTTTTTTTGTATCCGAGATATGAAATGAGATATTATGAGGCTTTTGAGGTTAGTATCTCCAGATTAATATCAAAGTAACGAAGGGAGTCATTTGACCGTTAGTCTAGCAGCTGATATTAATATCTGGTTTCTGCGTGTATCATTAATGTATTCCCAAGTTAACTACGAGCAGCACCTCATTGCAATTTTTGCATTGCGTAATGTTACCGCAAATAAGTGTATTTTCTTTTTTTTATGTACCTTCTATGGTTTTCTTAGGTAGGTACTGGGTCAATCAAGTACAATAGAATGAAGTGGCAAAGCTTTGGGAAAACACAGTCGTGCCAGCGACACGAAGAAAAATATAATGAAGATTAAAAGAAAAAAAAATGGTAGCCAAGGATCCTGGTAAGCTAATTAGCAAACTATCAGATAGTCAATTATAATGAAATTCATCACAAAGAAAAACCGAATCATGATCAGTTTGTGAAAGTGTCGAAATGGATTCTTCAATCACCCAATCAGCAATAACACGGGAAATGGCAAACAAAGATCGTCTTCCAATACTTAGATCTCGTTCACTTGTTCATTTGCTAAGCATGACGGGCTATTCACAATTCGTTAAATCATTGTAATTTTACTTTCGACGCATTCCGCGTTTCTCCCGTCGGCGGCAAATTCCGGCAAGTCATGCGAGCAGATGAGGCACTCTGATTATGTCAACATTTGCAGAATGTTCATTTTTCTCTGCAAAACTTGGGAGTGACGCGGATGAAGATTTCCGATATGCGCAGGTATATTATTAATATTTAACTGTGGTTTGAGTAAATAAATTAGATTGTTTTGTGTGCTAGAATTTCCTTTTGGCACATGCAATGGTAAAATGACACTTTCAATATGCTATTTTTTCCGCGATATCGTTAGATTTAATACGAGTAGCTAAGTTACTGTGAAAGTAATGGCGTGCCTCATAAACTTTTACTTGCAACCAAGCAAGCTGTACAGGTAGGCTTTCGAGAGAACATTTACGATATTCCACGGCAAAAGGCAGTCGGTTGATAAATGTCTTAACACGGGAATTTATGGCGTAATGGCTACACGTAAGTTTACCCAATTATATTGAGGACCAATATAATAGAGCTTGTTCGGTAACACGAGCGTTAAGTAGTGGATTGTTCAAATAAACTTCACAATTCTTTATTGCATTCCATAATGTTAGTAAACAGGTAGGCTTAAATTTAATGAGACAATTAGGGACCCTGTCAGGCACAGAATAGCAAGAGAGAGGAGGGACTTGATACTACGGTAAAAATAGCTCGTAAAGATCTTTCTAGTTTGCCCTTCACTAAAATCAACAGTTTGATCCGTCCTGACTAGATACTGCGGTTTCGATGGATGATCTATATTTATTTCCCACTAGCATCTGCCCGCGACTTCGTCTGCGAGAAGTTTCTTGTTACGTTATGTATCCTAAGACACTCGGCAATACTTTAGCTTCCCATTAGTGAAATAATTTTCGAAATCTGAATCGTGGTTCTGAAGATTACCCTCTACAAAACTCATAAATACCTCCTTAAGTATAGATAACCGAAAGGGGAAGGTGTTCCATTTTCACTGGTTTAAAAACGAGATGCCGGATTAAACACTTAAGAGAAACTTTTGCTACTCACAGTAAAGAGAGGTCATTCTCAGCCCGATCGCTTCAACATTGATTCGAGCCCTCCGTGCCTCGGAATTCGGAAAGCACGTTAAGCCGTTGGTTCGTAGATTTTTGACAGTCGTTAGGGGTAGTCAGAAGCCCAATAGTCTGACAATCAGTCTTACCAAGGGGTATCGTATTACCCAGTAACTGGATTGTGAGGTCAGATAGACAGTCGCTTCATGTAAAATACTGGCATTCAGCTGCAATCGGTTAGACTGAAAGCCGACTACAACATAGTTGGGAAAAGGCTAGGCAGATTTATATACATAATGAGGTTTATTAATAAGATTTATTCCGGTCTGATCCCCAGAACCCCCTCCACTCCACCTCCCCTGGATCCCTTGCTAGATCTTCTGAATGATGATTAAAGTTAAGTGACGTTTAAAAGTAAAAAATGTATGGTTAAACAAATGTAGGTATACTTAAAATATGTCTATACCAAATTTCATCTAAATCGGTTCAGCGGTAACAGACACACACTTTCGCATTTATAATTTTAATAAATAAATTAAATAAGTATGGATTTGACTGAGGAAGTCGCATAAATTAAAGTTTTATTGCCACAAGGCGGTAAACTGTCCAAATAGATTGTGAAATAAAGATGTCTACTGATTGAGACGTGGAAAGTTTTGCTAATGCTAATTTTCTTTATTTAACATAAAATAATATCACGCCTTGTTACCCCGAAGAGTTAGGCAGAGGTGTACCCACAGTAGGTACACCCACTTGTCGCCAGTTATTGTAGTAATTATGGGGTGAGTCTATTGCCATCAACCGGGCACAAATCCAGATTCCGGGCTGTTACTGAGAATTTCTTAATGGAAAAACCCAATAACACTTTGCTCGACCTGAGAATCGCACCCAGTACCTCATGCTCAGCACTATAAAGGATGATTTCCACCAAACAGCTTATATCGCACCGGATCGGAAAGGGTACGAACGGATGCGACAGGATGAAGAGGAAAAAAATTTATATGTTTCATTCCTACCGTGTTGACGTGTTGTAATTTTTGAAAATGGTTGAAGTTTACGTACTAATAGCATTAGAAGAAGAAGAAAATAATTTTACAACACAGAAGAGGAAAAGAAAATTTTGGACGACGCGACAGCCGAAAGGATTCGATCGGATACGACGACAGGCGTACGGAGCCGATCGCGCGTCGCAGCCTCGCAGCATACTTTAGGCTTCGATCGCATGTCGCGGAAGACGCCCGCGGTCAAGCTTAGCCAAGCGGCAAGCTAATTTATACTTTATTTACTGTGTACACGATTTAATATCGTTTAAAGATTGTAAAATCCGTTCTGATCCGTTTGGTGGAAATCATCCTTTATACCAACGAGGCAGGTTCCTTATTTATTGGTCACGAATCACGTTGTGTACCTATTCTTACTAAAATTATCGTATCCCTTGCTTCCTACAATTTAATTATTCACAAAACCTCTACATAAACTATCCTGCTGGAGGGCTAATATGCTGGGGGTTCTATTACACTTCCCATTTTACGGTTCATCATATCCATGTTAGGAAAAAAACATGTAAGTATCGGCCATGTAATGCAGCTTTAAAATTAAAAAATATTGGTAATGAATTTCCCATGCATCGTATTAGTTCATCAGAGCGTGTAAGTAGGTTGATTGCATTATGATTATAATCCGTGTTCGCACTTGTATTGAAAAAGTGTTATGAGTTTTCCATTCTCTCTTGTTTTGTGGTTGTCTGATCAATTTGGTCTACTTCTTGCACCTTGCTGTTAGTCGTTTTATATTGTAAAAGTCATCACATCGTGTTTTTCTAGGGATTTACACTAATGAAAGTTCACATCACCTAAGTTTTCACGGTGAGATTTTTACAGAAAAGACTGGCTAATTGTTGTATTGGTCTTCATTATGATTTTGATTACCTACTACATTTTACTGAGTCGATGATACTGCATGATCAGTAGCATCCATCACTTCTTAGCTTTAATAAAAGACGAAAGGAATGGTAACTCTACTATCTAAGTGTTAGAGTAACAATTTATTTAATAATCTTTTACACCCAGTTTCTGAATTGAGAATTTGAAGTTGAGAACATCTTAATCTGTACTTAAGTATGACTTAAGTATGAAGTATGACTGTATTTGAGAATAATTAGTCGAGATTTGCTACTTTCTTCAAATCAGAAACCGGGTGTTAGAGTATTAAATAAGTGCCATAGTAGTACTTAAGTAGAGATGTCGTAAAAATAATGATCATCATTATAATTTTATTGTATACCTTAACAAAAATTATACTCATGACATTGTTTTTTTGTTGTTTTTTTTAGACTGGAAGCTATTTCACAAACTTGTTTTAAGTAATCTGACTTGTGTTGTAAACTTGTTTTTTTTATTAACTACGCGGTAATTGAAAGAGGTCTCAAGAATTCGGTAATGCAGTTTATTACTGGTTTTTATAATCTAGATTATTATCCATTTACAGGTTTGTGGTCTTCTCATTTCAGCCTATTTATAAACTGTTGCAGTGAATTGGACTGTTTCAGAACAGCAACGTTTCAGGAATTTAACTATTGATTCAACCGCCTACAATCCGAGAAATTAAAGTATGAAATAACTAAATGAGGAAAACTCTTAGTTTTCGATGAGAAGAGTGAAATGAAATGAAATTGTTCTATCACTTTTACACGTCATATTATAAAAAAAACAAGCTAGATGGAGTCGACATTTCCAATGAAGATATGGCGAAACAAACTCATAGGGTCAAATTCTTTTTTAAAGTCCAACATAATCTTGGTCAAATAATGTGAAGACAATGTAGATGAAATGGTCTTTTGAGGACAGAACCACATAGATTTGAGTGGACCAGTTCAGTCAGTGCAAGCATATGTCATGTGATCATATAGTTCGACTCAGACCTTGAGGAGTGAAGGCGGTACCTATTGAGTTTCTTCAGAATTACACTACTGAAGCTGATGTTCAACTAGCTTTATATTTAGTTACCAGAAATGTCTTTGTTATCTATGGTCCTATGTATATCACCAAGTCTGATTCTAACTGGACTGTAACAATGAGCAGGAAAGAGGATATGATGAAGAAAAATAAATCATTGGTTACGACGGCAATGCCTACAATTTAGTGAAGAATGCGGTGGCCCGCGGCTTGCCTATGATTAACTTATGATTTATGCACTATTGTAACTTCAATTCGACATGTCATTACTATAAAACGAAATCGCAAAGTATGTTCGTTTATAAAACCCTGGTGGAAATCGTTTTGCTTACCTCCATGAATGGTGGCATTTTTTATTTTCCAAATAGGTCTTTAATAAACTCCAGGCCTTAGTTATTTTTACGTGTGAAATAACGGCCAGTAAAATATAGGAATCAGCTAACAATTAAAACAGCCACGCATCGTCATCATCTAGAGACAACTCGAAGATCAACATTTCTCATACGTTGAAAAAATTGCCATAATTAGTTTCTACATCTCGTTAAATATCTATACGTTAATTATTATTGTACATTATTATTATAAACGTAAAAGCATCGGATGAGGCGTCAAAGTGCGAGTAAAGTGAAGCTCTGGGAAAGTGCTCGACCCAGTTTGTGCGACTTGAAGACAAGCGGTCTTGCACGCAAGTACCTGCGTAAGAGTTGCTCACATTTCACATGAGATGAAAGATCCGATCGTTGATAAATTGAGAGTTTCATTGATACTGAATGATGTAAGCAGGCAGATAATGCTGTCGGCACATCTTTACCTGAGAGTTATGATTGTGATGTTATATGGGAAAGGAAATAAGTTAGGTAATGATAAATGAGATCATTAATTAAACGAGTATGAAAATAAAAAGATGATAAATCAGAAAGATTAATGGTAAGAAATTAGTTATTGTGAATGCAAAACAGAGTACCTAGTTACCCACTAAATAAGGAAAGTATTCAAAGAAATTAAATCTTAAATTTAAAGTGTTTATATGGAAATAAAGAGATGAGAGATGACATATCAGATAGATGAATGAGCAGAGATTCTAAAAAAGCCAAAGGCTGAATCATAAAACAATTCATATCACGCAATTTCATCTGTATGACAGTTTTGTATGGAGATTCGTAAAATGCTATAGGTACACCTCTGCCTAACCCTTCAGGGATATATAGGTGTGAAACTGTCAAACAGATGAATTGCGTGATATGAATGTTATTATGATTCTGCCAAAGTGGCCTTTTTAGGCCCCTAGTATTGTGAAAGCAGAAACTATTCAAGGTCAAAATTAAATTAGCTAGCGAAACTCCGCAAACGGGATGGGTATCTATATATATATATATATGATAAAACAATAAAAAATTAATTTGATGATCTTTTTTTTTGGGTCATCAACCGCATATATTATGTATTCACATAAAATATTAGTTTTAAAATCTGTTTTTTTTTTGTGTAAAGTTATCTCAATACGTTTAAGTAACAACGCTACCCATTGACCCAAAAAAATCATCAATTCATTTTTATTTTGTAGTGTTTAGGTATCGATCATCCATCCATCAAGGTTAGGTTAGGTTAGATACGTCTACGGAGTTTCGCTTGCTAATTTAATTTGACCCTTTAAAGGCAAGGCAAGACAGTCGGCGTATTATCTAAATAAGAAACGCAATAGAAGAAAACAATCCAGAGCTTTATTTATGAGACACAAGATACATGAAAGTGTAAGTAGGTAAATCAATTATTCGAACAGCACAAGAAATTACACAATAGCCCATCGTATCTCCAGCAATTTCCTTACAAACCTTTCTAAATAAGGTAATATTACATAGGCAGGCAATCCTGAATGGAATCCTATGCAAATTTAATTGGCGATAAATTGCGTCTGCGCCGATCCATCGACCGATTGCCAAACGTTTTATCTCTCTCATTTATCTATTGCAATTAGCTGCTTTGCACGGGTCTGCGGATTTATAATCGCCGTAGCGAATCATTATTAATTTGTTGCTTTTTTACTTGAATTCAGAGTTAAACCACAGTCTGTGGTTAAACGCTGCTTTTTAGTGTTCATTAATGCAGGCGTTACGATGTTTGTTTACGTTTTTTTTTTTTTTAAGAACTACATTTGCGATTAGTTTTGCTATGGTATTGGGTGATAAATAAAATAAAATATTGTAATACATTTTTAAAAGAGTAACGCTGGAGTTTCTTGCCGTTGTTAAGTGCCTTAAATGATTTGACTTCGGTGTCCTATTTTCATTTCTATCATCAGTTTTAAATTACTTTATCACATCGATTGCCGTTTGTATGGTCTATTCAGCTCCAGTGGTTTAATTAACTAAACTATCATTTATTTAATGTATAGTTATGAAGGTACAACACCAACGGGATCCAATTGATCGCAATGTCTTTTATTTTGACAGTTCAGTCAATAAACTAATTTTTCATACCTATGAGCAATTGATTAGTAATATCCTCCAAACCCCTCAGTTTATGTTTGAAAGCGCGTTAGTGCACACTAGCGACAAGTGTGAACGGCAGACGCAACTGCAGCCGTCGACGCGTCGGCGACTGCCGTCGACAACATGCTGCTCGCTGTATTTGAGCACCGTACTCAATACACGAGCAGCTGCCTCTGCTGTTGACGCGTGTCGCTCGTGTGAAAAAAAAGCAGTAGCTTTATACCATAAGTAACCATTTACCAAAAGGAAGTTGGCAGCTTTATGTGGGTCAATACTTTTTATCAAGTTGCCCTAAGCGATACTTTCTTCGTTAATAATCTCATCATTCAAGGTTTTGCCTCAGGCTGTTTGCGAAGCTTGCCTTTGCTTTCCATCTCGCCAGAACATGTACTTACATTTACAATTTATGTAGAAAGTATGTCATAGACGAGAGAAAATGTCGTTTCAATGAGTTGTGGCCTAAGAAACCGTCATTTGCTTTGAAGACAATGATAGTTAATTATTTATTTTAAAGCTGGTTTCTTCAAAGAAAATCTTCTTTACTACAAAATTTTCTTTAAATTTTTTAGTCAAGCAGGACTTGATTTTTATTAATCTTAGCCTATTGCGGTGCTCTGCTGGATGTAGGTGTCTACCAAAGTACCAAGTTGCGGCACCGCCCAGTTCTTTGAATTCCGCGACCAGTTTGGCGTGGCGTTATGTAGTATGGCGTTCCATCTAGCTGAGGGGTGCCCCACGCTATGCTTGCCAACCACCATTCCTTCCACTCTTAGATCTTGACACTTATGCAATGATGCATAGCCCCAGACGTATTTTTAGTTTTATCTTTCGGTGCATACTTGCTTTTAGTCGGGAGTTCTCCGAAAATTTTATTTCATCCTTTTTCGATGTATACTTCGTTTTACATCTGTCATGGACTTTTACGTTTTTATTTTTTTAAATTTTGCTTTTAATTTTAAAGGTTAAGTACCTACCTACTGTTGTTGTCTTGGTGAACTTTTAATATTCGGACAAACTATTCAACTGTATGCAGTTTTATTTACGTTTTTCCTAGCTAAAAGCGTGGCAGATCTCTAGTAGAAAACAGCTTATCCAATGAAAGATTTCATATCGCATTACAATACTTGTGTGATTAACGAGGCGAACACAATAGGTGTCAAGATTCCTTTCCTCCCAACACTAGATACGTTCTTTGCATTCTTGATTTTTTTCAAAGACTTTCAGTATTTTTTAATAAATTTTCTAGGTTTGTGATCTATTTTCTACTTCCAGTTGTTTTTCTTTTTTGTTTAGATATTAGCGTGTGATCGATGACTTTAAAATTAATTCAATTTCTGAACCAGCAGCTACCGAAAGTACCTACAGACTGTAAAAATAAAACAAAAAGATCATGAATGATGTCTTAGTCATCGACCTAGTTATTTTACACTTATTTATTGATTCGCACGAATTATCTCTCGCCTCTACAGGTTGAAATTGAAAACATGCGACAAATCGAAATGGGAGATTGGTTTACCTTTTTTTAGGAACAAACCTGAAATCGCGAAAAAAATATCAGCTGTTCCCTACATTTATGTTCGCATAACTCGTCAAAATGTAGGGAACAACTGATTTTTTTTCGCGATTTCAGGTCTGGTCCGATAGTAAAAGTTGTTTATAATGATGAGTACAATCTCCCATTTCGATTGTCGCATGTTTTCAATTTCACCCCGTATAGAATAGAATACTCCTTATTGTATTTTTTTTTAGAATTGGCTAACATATTTGTGGAATTGACGATTCGCACACTAATAAATTAACACCGTACGAGTCGCCTACAGGAACATAATATTATCAACCACTAGTTGCTGTATTAGTTAGTGGCTACGTTGTGGCTACTGTGACTAGGTATATAATAATTTTTTTAATTGATCCATCGTTCAGTAATTTCCTGTCGCTTGTAATCGTTCATAAAGTAAGATAACTATTGGTTCAATGCATAATAATATGTTCTATACTATTTACTAGCTTCTGCCCGCGGGTTCACCCGCGTGGATGTCGGATATTATCCCACCAGGGACAAAAAGTAGTCTATGTCCTTCCCCAGGATGCCATCTATCTCCTTCTCAAATTTTTATAGAAGTCCGTTCAGTGGCTTAGGCATAAAAAGGTACAACATACATACAGAGTTATTTTCGAATTTATAACTTTAGTATGGATTTATTCACTACTGAATTTATTTTTGAATTTTTTATTACTGCCTCTGTTGGTTGGTCTAGAGATCACAAGCGCTACTGCTGAGGTCCTGGGTTCAATTTCTGGCTCCGGCAAAGTTATTGGCTTTTTCCTTCTAGAATTTCTTAGTAGTAGGCCGGTGTCTGGATTTGTGTCCGGTTGATGGCATATAGGCTCACCACCTATTACATGGAATTTAAACACAACTAGCAAAATATGAGTGAAGGTACTCCTTTGCCTAACCCTTGGGGTTAGATTTTATATACCTATTTATGAAATTATTGTTTGTATGATTTCTATATGCTTAAATGTCTATTTTGTCCATCAGATCTCTTCTTACCATTACTGAGATCAGAGACGGAGGTAGGTACTTGACGTAATAAGCTGTATAAGAAACCTAATAGCTGAGCTGCATCTAGAAATCATGTTCATATCGGGTATCCTTTCCTCATTAGTTATTATGATATAGGTACAGTCAACAAAATAGATAAGAATGCAGGATCGTCGAATATAGTTGAAGTTTAGTAGGAAACCGATGGATGTTGTCGACTGAAATTTAATTTGATGTATGAGCTGTTTTTTTTTCTTATAATAAAATTAAATTTTATCGGTTTCTTACTAAACTTCAACTACTTACATCCTGCATACTTATCTCTTTTGTTGACTGTACACACGTGTGATTATGTGATTTGATTTAATGTGTTTTATTTTCTCTTCTAAACACGATCTCTTTTTAACTACTTCCCTATCGCAGTGCTGAAAGAGATTTCTTTGTAAAGGAGTTGCATTACCTCTATACGTATTTTTTTGTCCTTTTCTTCTTGTCTGTTCATATTGGTGTACAAAAATGGTTAAATGAATAAACAACCATTATGTTTGTAGGTTTATCTTTAAAAGAATTTAATTGTCGACTGTCAAATTGTAGTTTGTAGGTACCTAAGTACTTTTTGCCAGTGCTAGGTAATTTGATGAAAAATCTGCTTACGTAAGTATTAAGTATGTAAATCTCATGTTGTGTCTACGTAAGTCTATCATTATGTCTTAAAGATAATGTTTTCCGATTCGCCCGTAGTGCAGCCAAGAATTTAGCTCGTCCGAGAACCGTAAATATGTTAAAAGTAAACATGTCGTTAATTTACCTTCGTATAACCAGACACGAGTAATAATGTGATTGGTTCATTGAACTGAATTCAAAACCTCTTGAACGTCCTAGCAAATTCAAATCTCAGTTTCAAATAGATATTTTAAAAGCGATGACTCGGCAAAACCTAAATGATTAAAAATAAGAAGACTGAAACTTTCATCTGCACCAAAACACACAAACAGTAGTAGGTACCTGTCGAATTAAATGATCTGTTTGAATATTGCACACATGTGTTCACCTTTTGGTTATAGGTACAAGAAGAAATAGCAGGGAATCGAGGAGAGGGAGGGCTCAGGGGATCAGACGAGGCTTTTTATGCTTCTGATAGAAGTAATTTTTATACACGTGGGGATTCTTCCAGATGCCCGAGCCTTCGTAAACGTGTCCCGTCTTTCAATCTTTTGCAAATAATCTGTCTGCTTAGGTTGGTTTTGGTTTCTGGTCCGGTTTAATTCCACTAGTAGTAATGTTCAGTAGGATTCATTTTCATTGAACCCATCCAAATCTTTTTATTATTAATTTGATTTAGATTTTTCTAGCACTCCTAAGAAGTTGCACCCAACCAAATATTGAATAGGTATAATCAATGGATACATGAAACGTACCCTCAAAATGCATCACCTAGTATGATACGTCTATACATTAGAGGATGTATTGACCGACAAGATACAAAAAAACAGATGATAGATTCATCGCTACCGTGCCCCAACAGCGGTGATATGATATTTATGTTCAGACTACGTTCTCCAGTCAGTGCGCTGGCCGATTATCGATACCCGATCGATACAGTTACGTATTCAGTGTCGAATGTCTGGGCGAGGCTTAGGTTTTGACGAATCGTTTGCACTGCGGTTACGGCAACGGTATCCTCTTCCTCCGTGTGTTCTATTACAGTTTTTAGGGTTCCGTACCTCAAAAAGAAAAAACGGAACCCTTATAGGATCACTCGTGTGTCTGTCTGTCTGTCTGTCTGTCTGTCTGTCCGTCTGTCACAGCCAATTTGCTCCGAATCTTATGGACCGATTAAGTTGAAATTTGGTACACATATGAATCTCTGTGACCCAAACACAGACGTGTAACGTAAATAAATGAGTTTTGAAAATGGGAGTCATTTTTGAGGGGTAAATAGACAATTTAAAAAAAAAGTTTCGCAATCTGTACCGTGTGACATATCAAATGAAAGGGCTTATCGTGAGGATCTCAAAAATATTTTTTTCATAATTTTAAAATAAATTGTATTAAAGTTATTTAAGACAATAGACGGAAATTTACCATTCCCCCCCCCTTATCTCCGAAACTACTGAGCCTAAAATTTTGAAAAAAATACAGAAAATAGTTCTATACCTATAGATTACAGGAAAATTAATAAGAAGTCTATGATCTTGAAACAACGTGGTAAATCTCTCAATATTGTGCGTACAAACTTACATTTTCAGTTGGAATGTTTGGGAGAACATGTTTTTCAACTACAATGTTAAGTTTGTTCTTGGGATAAATTCATTCCAACTACGGAACCCTTCATTGTGCGTGGTCCGACACGTACTTGGCCGGTTTTTTTGTTGCAAATATTTAATCTACGGTTTTCCAGCGGCATTATTTCGGCTGGTAATCGTGCGTAAACGGATGATGATGATCTTGATTTTGACTTGAAATCTTAGGCTATCCAAGCCAAGACAAAAGCTACGAGTTTTAAACTTTAAGTCGCTTGTTCTAAACATCATAGAATCTACAAAACTATTTGGCTCCTCTATTTGTCTGACATTAAATGTGGTTGGTATGCTGATCAACAGATAATCGTGAATGTTTTCCGCCTATGAGTCTGCAAGTTTGGTAAAGCTTTTCACAGCACAGTGCATCTCTAGATTCTCACTAAAATTTAATTCATGAGCTTGTACCAGATTTTATGCTTGTTAGAAGGCGTCTGAGTATTTCGAGCAGACGAGACCTGCAATGGAGACCGCGTATCGGTGAGCGTAGTGGAACGTTTGATTTGACGTTCGAAAAGAGCTGATTCTCAGCCTAATTAGAATAAATGACTTTTGATTTTGATTTTTTTGGACCGTCGACCTTAAAAAGGTGACTAGGACAGACTGGATGCGGAAGGCGGAGGACAGAGTGTTGTGGCGCAGCCTGGGAGCGACTATGTCCAGCAGTGGACTGCGATAGGCTGAACTGATTTTTGTTTTTTTTTTTTCTAATTTTCAAAATTTTGAAGAATGTTCATTTATTTAAGGAGTTGGTCAATGATAAGTTAGTTGCCCGTTCCAAACATATGACCATTTTTACTTAGGAAACGGGCAATTAACTCCATGGTTATATGGCCATTCAAAACGGCATTCATCAAAGTAATATATTCTTTGCCTTTCCTGTTAACTACAATCACGATCTTGAGTGGGCACAACTTAATGCCCCATCTTCCAATGTAACTAGAAAACAATAAAATGGACAATAATTCGACCCATAAAATTAGCAATCATAATAAGGAAATTACAGAAAGCTTGAAATGAAATGATTCTATTAAGTTTCACCGTATACCTACAGCTATGAATTTATTTTAGAAATGGTTTATTTAGTGTGTAGACTGTCTTTTGTACATTAGACGTACCTGCTAGCCCAAATTACCCATAGTATTATTTTTATACACGTAACTTGACAAGAGTCCTGTCCTTTCTTTAACTTTCTTGTAGACAGGCATGTTTAAAAATAAATTATGGCAATAACCATAGAATAACGACAAGCAACCAAAGTGAGCTTCTTTTTGTTGCACTAAGTGTGAATTTCCAAGTTACGACTGTACTGCAAGTTACGACTGTACTGCAAGTTTTGCTGTAATCGTACCATAAAATCGTACTGAAATCGTCCTTAACTGAAGTAGTTCTCATTGCTAAGACAGTCTGGATAAATTTTATTTCTTTCTAAACGGAGTGCGAATATTGATTTTTTTATGGCCAGTAATAATAGAAATTCAAAGTTTTTGAATAGCATTCTCAAGTTTCAAATACATATTTTCACATTTCCAGACTCAGTTCTGTCAGAAACAATTCCATATACGGTTGACTAACTTACTATATCCCTTAAAGGTAACTTCTTGACTTTAATTCTTATTTTCCGGTAAGTACTTAGCGTATGACGGCAAATTGAGTGGCTTTCTAAACCAGTTCGGCGGTGGACATCGATCTTAGTAATTGTGACTTCCTGAAGAAGTCGGCTCGCCGCAAATACACCATGAAATGATGTTATAAATCACGTACTATAATAAGGTGGACGATGTAGGTCGTGACAGCTACTGATGATGCGACGAAATATTCCGCATGGCGCTGGAATGTTGGCGAGACATGAAGTGGCAGGGTTTGATGTGAAAGCATAATTTATTTATTGATGGCTGATGCAAGTGATGATTAATTTATGGTGTAACTGATGTTAAGTAAAGGCTTCATAAGTTATTTTGGTAATCTTTATTGCAGATTCTTATTTTTCATCTGACAGATTTCTCTGAATTTTTACCTTTTTCTGCTAGCTTTAATAATCATCATTTCATTTTTGGGCGTTTGACTGGTCAGTCAGATACGCTACCAACCTTGTTCAAACCAAATAACAGATATCCAATGAGTTGTACACTATTGTGTAAGAAAAGATAGACGCTTTTCTTGTTTCACTGACGAGACATATCAACGTATTATACCTTTGTAAAAAATACATCAGTCCCTTCTTCTTGTCACACATAAAGTACATAGGTATACCATCAGTGTTTTCTAAGACCCAAGATCCCAGTGACGAATCAGAAAACAATCCGCAACAAACATTCACAAGAGTCAGCCATTCTCTCACAAGTAACGGATTGGTGACGCTTCGGCTTCACAATAATAATTATATCGACACGATAATACCCCCGCGACAGCCATTGTCTCATACTTGGAACTAAAGCCATGGGAGTCCGGGGTCATTATGATGCACCGAGCACCTTTGTAAATGATCTGCGGAAGTGGGGTGCAATGTCAGTATGTGTTGTTTGTATTGAAATGGAATGCCTAGATGCCTACCTACCTGTAATGATTCAAAACGTAGATATAAAGCGTGTTGACTGTTCAAGATTGGTTGCAGGACGAAGAATTTTCTAAAAAGTGATGAAGCCAAATTGGTGTAGATATTGGTGTAAAACTTATTTAGGTTAATGTTCATTGAATTCCATAAAAGACTTTCATGAGCTACTGCATACGGAGAAGTAACGTTAAACGGATTCCGTTCCTAGTCGTAACTTGTAACAGGAGATTTTTGAATGACAGCAATTCGATCTACAAAGACTTCTTACCAACATATGGCCATTTTACTTGATTATCTGCCTAGCCTCCAGTCTAACCGGATGTAGCTGAATACCAGTATTTTCTATGGAGTGACTGCTTATCTGGCCTCCACAACCCAGTTACTGGGTGATACTCGGTAAGACTGGTTGTCAGATTTACGGGCTTCTGACGAACCGTAACGACTGTCAAAAAATCCACCAATGACAGCCGGGACCAACGGCTTAATTTGCTTTCCGAGGCACGGACGAGTCTTGTTATGTAAAGATGGTCACCCATCCACGGACCAACCGCGGCAAGCGTAACCTGATAAATGATTTTGTAAAACTAGATGAGGTCGGCGTTTCCTACCTGACTACTCTGAGAAGAAAGGCCGAAACAAACTCAGAGGTCACAGTCTCTTTTAAAGTCCAGACATAAACTTGGTCAGGTTATATGAAGACCATGTAGATCGATATCTGAGAAGGTCTTTTGAGGAAAGAACCAGAGAGGATCTGTCCAGTCAGTGTTTGTCATAAATCGTGCCTGATAGAACGACAGGCCATTCTATTTGATACAAATCGAATTCCATCCGATAAACACGAGGAAGAAGACCGCTATCTGCTTACACACGTATTTATAAGCACGCATAACGTTTTGCCATACAAGGTGAGCAGAACAGCAGGTAGTAAAGAGTATTGTCTGCATTGTGTAAGGTTGCCCGTAACAATAATGTGCTAGGTTTAACGAGCGCAATACTTCAGATCTAAACTGCGCTAGGCTAGCTGCCCCTACGCGCTAATAACTCGCTTTTCAATGTGTAATTTTGTGTGATGCGATACTTGCTATGTATCTGTGTGGTGTTTTCATCTTTGAGCTCGTTCATATCTTCTATAGATAATAATGTCAAAATAACAGCATTTTACTACATACATATGAAAGTATTTACGGTACTCATAACAAAACACCTATTTTTTAACTTTTTGTCTGTCCGTCCGTTTGTTCCGGCTATTCTCCGAAACGGCTGTACCGTTTTTGATGGGACTTTCACTGGCACATAGCTGATGTCATATCCTTATACCATCAGCTACCGTAGTAATGTTTTTTTTTTCTTATTCTTTTGAACATATTTTGCTTTATTTGACTCTTCATAAATTTATGTAGGGATATTGTGGGTCGGTAAGTATATGCTTTGATGTTTCGTCTGATAATACCATTGCAGCATGCAACCGCTTCATGGAAAGTTCACAAAGCATATGCTTTGTGAACTTTCCTAAACTACTACTACTAAACCATATGGTTTAGTGCAAGACGAATTTATAAGAACGTTTTGTTTCTGTTAATCATTTGAAGACGAGAGAGACACAAGATGATATTGTGATTTGTGTTGCAATTGCCTAAATGAGTATGTAACTTCTCATTTTTACGGCTATTAGCAATGGCTATTCGTAGCCTCGCGAATCGGCAATCAGGCTAGCTGAAGCGACTATCTTCGCAGGATGGCTGGTAGCAGCTGGATGAGAGTTGCCGAGAATCGAGTTAAATGGCGTGCATTTCGAGAGGCCCATGTCCAACAGTGGACTGCTTTAGGCTGATGATGATGATGATTTCTAGCTTAACTTAGGTAGGTGCCTATTAGATCTTAAAAGTTTACAAAGCTTATAAAAAATCTATTTATTAACATTGATTTATTGTTATTTTTGTCTGTTGTATTTTGTTTAGGTAATCTTTATTTATTATTATTCATTTGTATTGTTATTATTAGTATGTTGTATGTTATGTAATTCACTTTGTTTCCTTTGTTATGTTCGGTTCGTGTTATGTTTTTTGATTTATTTTAATGTTCTACCTTGTCAACCTTACCTAGATTAAGGTAGTGATGTGGTCTCCTTTTTCTATACATAGAAGCGCACAATTGTATTTATCCCTGTTATATACCTATGTAGGTATAGGTACAATAAATAAATAAATAAAGCCACCTTGTATTAAAATTATGAAGGAGACAAATCGTAAGCATACCAACATGAATGATTCAAAAGAGGATCCATATTGAATGTAAATTCGACAAACCAAGAGGACAAGGCATGATCACATAATGCCTATAATAATAACACGAACAATGGTTTGACCTCGACACGTAAACCGACATCCGCGAAGCTTTATGTTTTAAGTTTTATTGTGAATCAATTTGAGCTGAATTTGATTGAGACATCTTCCATTGTAAATTTTTTGTAGGTCGCCTTACAAAAAAAAAACGCTTTTCAAAAATAATCAATTTCCGTTAGGTTATTGTGTGGAGATAAGTTAAATCCAGACTGATTGGATCATGCGCAATATATTTAGCTTCAGGGGAACTACTTACTACAGTCCGTCCGAAAGTAATTCGAAACTTCGGTGTTAACCCTACAACCTATTAATTAACTTTTCACTTCTCATGCTCTTCTTTGTTCTTCTTTATGTGGTGCGTAGGCGACTCATAGTCGCTTTTTATGCTCTCGTGCATAAAGTTTTTTTAAGACTAAGATAATCAGGCCCAATAGCCACCACGCACAATAAAACCTTGCAGATTAAAGTCGTTATTTTATTTCATTTGCTTTAATTTATATCACTTCCGTGTTTTCTATCGTTAATTTAATAAAACGAAATAAAATAATTGTCATTTATTATTTAAAAACGCAATGAAACGTTTTTATTTTATGACTTGGCAGTATGAAGTACCCAAGTAGAATGAAACATCATGTTGAAAATAAAAAACTTAAAAAAAAATCGTGGCGGCAATTAGCTAGGTAGCTAGCTCTTCTTCAATTTTGCAACATTTTTGAACAGTTACAAAACCTGTTATTTAGTTTATGCCTGTTACATTTTCTCGCAATCGAACTGAAATGCAGAGATTGTCGGATTGATATAAACTTCTCGGGTAAAATGGCTTCTTTAAAGCACTAGTTGTACAATCTACTATTTTCGGACGGTTAAAAACATATCGGGAGTTGGGACAGCTGCCAAATCATTCATTCATTCTTTCAAGTCATTCATTCTTAGGTCGGGCCCAAAACTAATCCCATGTCCGTTGGTGATGGGGAGTAGCCCGGACCGGCCGAAAGTACGGATTTCATACTTCAGGGAGTAGACCTCCGGATACGTGGTTAATCATTTATAAAATCGAGTAAAATATTTTTTAAGCAAGAAATTAAATAGATTTAATAACAAGACTGCTACAGTTATGTTTGGCACTATATTTATGCACGGATAACGGAATCATATATTTCAGTATTCTGAGCTACTAGTTTAGAACTACATTATTAATTACTGACACAACTGGTTCTATAAATTTAAAAGTAAAAGTAAACAAGACCATAGAAAAGGCAATAAAAAAAGCGCGAGGAATTCAAATGACGTTCGATTTTTTTTTTAAGATTACGTATGCGCCTTTCTGCCACTTTCTGCCTAGAAATCTAGATCGACTTGTTATAAATCTTTCACATAAGCGCCGATTATCGTAAGTTGGTAAGATAAGGATGTGATTACATGATGCGGTGGCGATGGTGAGGTGTCGGCACGCGGATGGTCATTCAACCTGTAACGGAATGCCAGCGATTGCTCCCAACACCTGATCGCAGATCGCACATAATTGTCGTAATTCCATTATCAGTGCACTATTGTTAGGTGGAAAATTATAAACAGTGACTTTGTGGTTGTTATGTCAGATCTTTTTGAATAAAGAAGTGTTCAGCGCAGCTTGAAGAGAATGTTGTCTTCACTTTAATTCGTATACATGGGGGTATCTTGGGGTAAGGGCTGGGCTATGCCTGCCCTAGAAACTTCCTTGCCCACCCTAGAAATATCGACTTAATATCGAATTTTGACCAAGATATAAGGTTTGTAGAGTTAGGCCTGGTACACTTAGGGGCTTGGCTATACATTAGATTTGATAACTTTTTAACAGTGAAAACGTTAATTAAGTCTTGGCAACCAACTTTACACGACATATTTTTTGTGGGATTATGATTTATTCCAGTCTGATCACCTGAGCCCCTCCCCCCCCTCTACTCCCCCCTCCTCGATCCCCTGCTAGTTCTTCTTCTATTTTAATGTTTCTCAGTTTTATGCTAGGTTACTCTTTATGACAGGTAAGTACAAGGCGTCAGTCTCATTAAATGACGGTGGTTAGTTCAGCTGGATGGCTGCCCCCCCTGGACAAAATCCCTAGCTACGCCAATGGTCGTATCATAGTCATCATTCAGCCGAAAGACGTCCGCTGCTGAACGTAATTTATGTATCTTCGTACCTATAGTAGTAGTAAAGTAGGAATCATAAAAGAGGAAAAATGGAAAGATATAAGTTCATATGTGTAAGAATCCATATCTACCTCTATCTAAATTAAGTTATTTATCTTTTGTATGCACGTGTTGTAGGTGAAAAATAAACCTATTTTTATTTCCTTGTTTCTTTCTAAATCCCAATAAGTAAATACAAATTCCTAATCTTGTATTACCTATAAAAATATAGATATAGATGTCAAGCGACACATCCTGCAATTAGCGATTGGAATGCTCCTCGCTTCCAAAGAGAAAGTGCGTGATGTTATGTGGATATGTGGCAGAAGCGACCATAGACAGCTTATAAGGACATTTCCTTTTACACCTAGTGGCTCGGGTTACACCACCTGTATTGAGAAAATAATTACAGACGTAAGGCTTCAACAAGACATATAATAAAGACTTCTACAGCGCGTCACAGCCAACTTCTTTTTTTTTTCACTATTGTGGACCGTACCTACTTGTCTATTAGAGGTCAGTGGGACGTTTCCATAAGATTTTGTTTTTTTAGTCTATGGTTTTTTAGAACTTAAAGGATTTCCAACCTTTGGAATAAGGCACGTTTGCTCTAGGTAATATATTTTGAACTTTACACAATACAACACAACAACAACAATATTACATACGAAAGATTTAAAAAGCTGTAGTTTGAAGAGCCAAATTGAAAGTTGAAAATGACGTAGCTCTCCGATTATACACTCCAGTGACATTTTTAAAGCCATCCGACAAAAAGTTGCAATAATTTATTATACATTCATAGATGTATAAAAATATAGGTACCTACGTCTATGTATAAAGTTGAATTAATTTTCGATTTATACAGAGTGAAATTTTAATCACTGTTTTCCTCTTAAGGGGTACTTCCTGTACTGTACTCATCATTATGGGATCAAATGTAGGGAACAGCTGATTTTTTTTCGCGATTTCCTGTTTATTTCCCTATTAAAAGTTGTTCATAATGATGGGTACAACGACCCCTTAAGAGGAAAACAGTGATTAAAATTTCAGCCTGTATAGTACTAGCTGCACCCCGCAGCTTTTCCCGTGGGAATATCGGGATAAAATGTAGACTATATGTTAATCCAGCGTGTCAGCTACCTCCATACAAAATTTTATCAAAATTGTTCCAGCCGTTTGATCGTGAACAACGTGTAACAAACACACACATACACACTCACAAACTTTCGCCTTAGATTGATTGGCAAGTGGGCCACGCAGTGGGTGCCAGAAGACGGGCGCGGGCGTCGTCGCCGAGGGAGGCGTAAGAAACGCTGGCGTGACGATCTAGATGCATTTAAGGAAGATTAATCGGAGAAGGAAATCCACAAAGAATAATGAAAAGCTATGGGGGAGAACTTTGCCCAGCAGTGGGAAAAATATAGGTTGAATTAAAATAATATTATTAACTTTAAAATTACATTGATGCCCATCACCATAAGTCATCAGGTGTTGGTTCTTCTTGAAGAAGGAGCTTGGTTAAACGTTCCTATTATGTATTGTACATTCTCTGATAGTACCTAAGTCGATCCGATGATCTCTGACCTTAATTAGAATATTGGCATGGCACATCGTTATATGATATTTTAAATAAAATAGCTGTGAGCGGGCACAGCTATTCTTCACTTCGTTCGCGTGCATTTCGGAAACCAAATCGCGGAAACCTAATTATTTTCTAAATGAAAGTCCCGTCAATATCGGTCCACCTGTTTCGGAGATTAGCCGGAACAAACCAGACTGGTATTTTCTTTTTTTATAATTTATTTTTTCTTAAAAGTACCGTATATAGTATCTACTTTCGAATATAAATTTAGTAGAAAGCTGTTATTTTGACATTACAAACAGACATTTAATTTTATTTATTTGTATAGATATTTTTATAGAATAGATATTATAAAAGAGCAAAACCAAGAATGCATTAAATAACACACGTTTAACTATTTACTGTCATCACCCATCTTAATTAAGTTATTAATATAACATAATTATGTAAACTAATTAAACGTACGCATTTGCGTGTGTATTTCGTAACGAAGGTATTTAAATATGATAGACCGTGAATATATTTACACACTAATTGATATGACGCTTTATATCAAACGATATTATGTAAGTTAATGACGTAAACATAATATTATAATTAATTTTACGGTAAATAAATTGCTTTATCAATAACTTGTTTAGTTGCTTCCAATTTTCTTTATTATTATCGCTAGTTTGACAGTCTTCTTTCTAATTTAGAGATAATTAATCACTTTAAGCAAATTAATGGCATACATACGTTTTATTTTTAAGCTCTGGAAAAAGCTTAACGTGTGCTTATTTACTATGAGTAAGTGTTAAATATTAATCAAGCTTGTTTTTTTTAAAGTGACGATTAAAAATCTTTAAAACAATCTTGTTTCCCTACACTTTTTCTTTGACGTTCGGCTAATGCTGCGTAACTTCCGGTACTTTTTCCATTTGGTTGCCTTAGTTCGGCCTTTTCACGTGTACGTTAGGGAACTACTTAAATACTTTATAATGATGTACATTATAGGTATATCTCGATTCATTATATGATAATTTAATTAAACATTCTTAAAATCTTGTTCATAAAATTTATTATTAGCGTAAACTACGTTTGAGAATTCCTTACATCTGTAGTGTGTATTAATGAATATTTACATATACAGCGACGTGGGCGCAGCGTTTTGTCTGCCTCTAATGGCTAGCGGTTATTTGGTTTGGACCACTATTTGAACGGTACATAACACGGTGAAGCTGCAGACAGAGTACACGCTGTCCATAAATGGGCGGCTTGCGCCCGTGCATCCACCAAATTCTAGAGCACTAAAGGCTATTAATAGGCTATAGACTATTCGTTGAAAATTGGTACGATTTTTTTGGGTGGTTATGTTAGTACTTCACTAGCTGCGCCTCGCGGTTTCACCCGCGTATATGTCGTTCCCGTGGGAATATAGGGATAAAAAAAAAATACAACCGAATTGAGAACCTCCTCCTTTTTTTGAAGTCGGTTAAAAATAGCCTATAATGTTAATCAAGGGTGTCAGCCCATACAAAATTTTATCAAAATTGGTCCAGCCGTTTGGGCGTGAAGAAGTAACAAACATATAAATACACACACACACACACACTCACAAACTTTCGCCTTTAAAATATTAGTGTGATTAACTTAACTGTAGTTTTAATTAAAAGACATGAATGATATATTTGGTACGTGCAAAGTAAGATCTTACTTTGCACGTACCAAATACACACATCAAAAGTGTCTAGGGATCAAGCATTTTTATGCGGATTTCTTGAGATTGAGATGTGGCTTTGTAATAAATTTATGATTTTATAAATTTATATGGATCCTTTTTGGTGCATTTCATAATTTGAATCAGGAACTGTGAATCAAATTCGAGTAAAAGATGAAAATCAGCTGTCAATATTTTCCCTATAAAAACATACAACGCATTGAAGACATTATTAGTGCTACTGTTTCCCTACTACTGATTAAAACCAACGTTATTATGGAGCGGCGACGTCATTTAAGCAGGGAAGAAATGCTCAGAGCCGTGGGAATGATAGAAGCTGGTTCCCGGCAACGTACTGTGGCTTTAGCTCTGAATACAAGTCAGAGTGTTATCAGTCGACTTTGGACACGTTACCGAAGCACTGGTACCGTGGCTGAGCGCCATGGAGGACGGTATCGCTGCACCACACGGAGACAAGACCGATACATTCAAATCTTAACTCGAAGAGCTCCAACAATAACCGCCATGATGTTAGCCGTGAGGCTTCATCACTCTTCAGGGAACTTAATTAGCGACCAAACAGTCAGAAACCGCTTGCATGAAGTGAACCTTCATTCCCGAAGACCGCTACGGGTACCACCTATAGCAATGCACAATCGTAGGATTCGATATCAATGGGCTCTTGAACACAGAAATTGGGCAGAAGAACAATGGCGTTTCGTGTGCTTTTCTGATGAGTCTCGTTTTGGTATGAGACCGGATACAAGACGTATACGACACTGGAGAACCCCTGGACGCCAACAGCGATTAAAATCCTGCCAGGAAGTCCATCCTTATAGTGGTGGAACCATCATGGTATGGGCGGGTATTTGGATCGGCGGAAGAACTGAGTTGATTTGGATCAGAGGCAACCTCAACGCTCAAATTTATGCTGAGACGATTGTATCAGACGTCATCGTTCCTCTACAAGTGCAAATCGGTCCCTTATTTCAGTTAATGCATGATAATGCACGACCGCACACCGCAAGAGTTGTAAGACAGACTCTCGCCGCAGCTGACATCAATGTCCTGCCCTGGCCTGCTCAGTCGCCAGACTTGAACCCGATTGAGCATGCATGGGATATGCTACAGAGAAGAGCTCTGCCGAATATGGAGGGTATCCAGTCGCAAGAAGACCTTTTTTTGTTGTTGCAACGAACATGGGCGGCCATTCCACAGCGTGATTTGGATGAACTCATTTTGAGTATGCCAAACCGATGTTCTTGTGTTGTTAGTGTTCGCGGTAGAAACACGGATTATTAATTGTTTAAGTTACCCAATAAAATTTTAAAGAAAACTGTTATTTCAGTCTTTTTTTCGAACTTTTGTGTTAGTGGTTCAAATGTCAAAAATCCCTTTATTAGGAAAATGGCAAATTTCTTTATTAATGCAAAGGTGACTTGGTTTATCGTTACTGTGACAAACGAAAACACTTTATTTGATGAATCCTTAAAGAAAATTTTAATTAATATCAATCAGGAGAAAAGTTATTACAAAAATATATGTTGATCCCTAGACACTTTTGATGTGTGTATATTAAAAAATATAAATATGTTCTCATAAATTGATCGTGCTTGCAATTTACTCTACTGAATGTCTAAGTAAATGAAAATAAAATTAAATAAAAAGCCTTTTAAGTCTTGCCTTATACTACACGATTCCCTTATTTCTAGTTTCCAGTTATTTTTTAATGGGTTAAGAATTAAGATTAATTTAATATGATTGATACTTTTGTTACTTTTTTTTATTGATTCTCTATGAATAGGTAATGCTTATGAATGAACAAAGGAAACACAAAGGTTTATACAAAGGAATAAACGTTGATCTGCAACCATTATACTTGCATTTTATGTACAGACGACAGCACATCAACCTACCCGAAACTGTAAAATTTTTCCAATCAACTTTGAACCTTACACTTTAGCGATAAAGTTGAAAATCTATCAAATAAATTTGACAGATTGTAGTAGGTTGATGTGCTGGCGTCTGTACCTAAGTATCATAATAAATAATTATCATTTCAAATTGCCTAAGGGGTCTTTGCGAGTTGGCTTTAGCCCCCGTACGCCTACCAAAGGTCCAGGACCCGTGGGTCCCGAGTTGGTCCCGAGATATATAAAAAACATAAAAAATATATAATTTATTAATAGTAAAAAGTTTATTTCGGAACAAAAAACTCAGTCCTGCTCCTTGACTTCGAGGTTCAAAACATATTTATAACGGTAAAGGCACATTGACATCACAAGGATCAATTCCTCGAAAAAGTCCGTGAACGCATTTGGAATGAAAAACAAACAGTTGCTCAAAACTTGAACCTTCCTTTCGTCTGTCCGTCCATCCGTATCACCATCCGTAGTAAGTACAACAGTTTCATTGACACGCGTGGGATGAAAGACGAGTATAAGTAAGTACACTTGTTTGCAGTAATCCTGACCCAGTAAAAACAGTTATTTCGCTCCCCGGTGCGTCGTTACTGCATGTGCTGGATTCGCACTTAGGTGGTGAAAATAACCTGAAGTTTGCATGGCACGTGAATAAATATGCGAATGTAAACGTTATGTGTGAACGGCAGCGTAGAATAGTAGATTGTTATACATGTAGCTATAATGACCTACCTACGAGACACATACACGAGGTAGTTTTACTCCCGAGCTTTAGCGAGGGAGTAAATAGAAGCCGAGTTATAACTAGTTATAGTTTTTAACGCCGTGTGTTACAATTCTAGTTTTCAATACGATTGCGAGAAAATCAAATAATCCAATACAATATTTAGGGTCACCAATTCAATTTGCTTTTGGTTCCATTTTCAAAAATAAAATATTCTTCTTTTTCTATGAAACAGTATAAGTAGAGTCTTTATTCATGATTATTCTACTTATAAATGTTATAAATAAAGACTTTTGTGGGCTCGTTGGTAACAGAGAAAAAATGAACTTTTTCCCTTAGAGGTAGCTAAATGCTATTTTTCCTCGCTCTGGTACGCTACATTGACGGTCTTTTTCAGGAAGAGGAGTGAAAAATGTATTTGTTGATTTTCTAATGATTTTATTGGTGGTTTCTGTTTGAGTGGATCTAATAACCGACCAGTCGAACGATTCAACCGACCATCATATACCCTAACTAACACCCCGTCGCATCGCACCGCCTGCCTGTGCTTCTTCGTTTTCGCTCAGCGTTCTTTCTGACTTTTTTAGCGTGATGTTAAATAGCCTCAAGAATTGGGCTAGCAAATGCAAAAAGAAGTTACTGTCTGACTGACTAGTTCCAGAGATTAGCGCGTTCAAACAAACTCAGCTTTATTATTTTATAGACTCTTATGTAGTTTTCAGATTCTTAAAAAGAAAGTTGGATACAGGTAGGAAGCTGATATTGAACATTTCCGTTAGTCACACGACAATATTGTTCAAGCCTCATAAAATGTCTAGACTGGAAAACACGACCTAACCTAAAAAGAAAACGCAAACGGGACACAGCATAAAGTGAACATTTTCATCGCAGACAACCAGAGACAAAAGACGTGGAATGCAAACGGTTAATAAAATGGCCAATAACTTCAAGTGATTAATGTTTTAGAACGCGCACTGAAAGCGGTAACGGTGCAGCCAGTCTAATATAGAATTACGAAGACTGGCAACACATAAACTTAGCTTCTCTATTCACTGGCTAAATGCTCTTCATTTTGGAGTAAAGAAACGATTTATTTGGAATAGATACCTATTGCCAGCTTGCAATTCAAAATTTGCTAATTTGATGTCCAGTTTCGCAGTACAAATATTTGCAAAACGGAATTTATATTTATATAGGTATCGTTTAATTTATAAACTGTTATTTCGCAGACAGATAAAATTGGTGACGGATCATGGCACATAGTATACTTTGTTGATTGCCAACATAGAATTATTATTGCTACTTTATCTCAGTGATTGCCAAAGAAATTCTAAGTATTTGGCTATTATAATTGGGAAACCTTTGTAAAGTTGATAGAATGATTAACCAGATAAATAATAATAGAGAATTTCCTCTTTGTAATGTTCAAAAGATCATTCATCCTATCAATTCCAAAAATTCATTTGTTTTCCACTTGTAGCTCATTAGATACTAGTACTAGGTTTATCAATAAATAACCCTTAATATCCCCAGATCACTAGTATTTTATAACATCCTACGCTTGGTGTCGAAACCAACTCGTTTATGAATGGCGCGCGTCCTTGCGCGCACGCAGGTGACTGCCCTTGCCGTAAACATGCGACTACAGACCCAATAACATGTGCATCTGTCAAGCGTTCTCTTGCTTTTGTTTTAATATCTGTTAGCAGCTGCTTCATCTTCAACTATGGGAGCTGCTGCAGTTTGAAATTACAAGGATGAGTTTCATTTAGTCGGAGGAGTTGCATTAAAAAGGCTGTTAATTGATCAGAAAATAATCATTAATACCGATCACAGTTTGGAAAACTACCAGACTTTTAGTAGAGTCCAGAAATATCTAAAATTAATACTGAAATATTCGAGCTATAAATAAATAAGTAATTTATATGCAAAGCGGTTTACTTGTTAACGCTGTACTCAAGTTTCTACTAGCAAATACCTACACCAATAACTGTAAGTTCTCCGATTCACAAATACATTACTGTAAAAACATTATTTTCATATCTTCTCTTGTATGCACATCGTAACCGCAAAGGTGATAACTAAGCATAATCATAATATTATCATAACGGACGGAGCATAGATCATTCACTTCCCATGGCTGTTGTAAGGCGTGACAAAGGAATGACTTCAGAACAAAAGGCCCTCCCTTTGTTTATAATTAAAATAGTTGCAAGTAGTTACAACTGCGCGGTTGAACTAGCATATGTAAGTTACATATAAGTAAGTATATATATGTAAGTATACTTCTTCTTAGCGTGTCGATGGCAAAAAAAAACTCGATAAAATATAAATACTTATTGGAACAAAATTGAGCAACGCGATAACTGTTCGCTGACGCTGCCATTCGATCCTCGCGTGTGCGGGTGACAGGGCGTGCGGTGCAAGACGTCTGTGGAGAGACGCCGCATAATCAAAATCAAAAGTCATTTATTCAAACTAGGCTGAGAATCAGCACTTTTCGAACGTCAAAATTACAAAAGACAGTCCCCCAAAACGCCCGCCCTTCACCGCTTCCTAGTGCTTTCGCTGGGGAGAAGAAGTGGCGCAACAAACTCCCCAGCAGCACAGCTGTCTGTTCAGTTATAAAATATTCGACTGTATACAAAACTAGATCTGCAAACTATCTAATTAATATTACAGGACACAGAACATTCATTAAAATTATTTGCCATATTATGTTAGCTAGCCACGCCAATATACCAACAAATACCATAAAAATCTATACGTACTCTAGCTAAAATAAAAATACTAAATCAAAAATAATAATAAAAAAAACTACCTAAATAAAAGCCTCCAGGTATAAAGGGCGTGACAACTTACATATTTATGCAATGCTGCATACACACCGTAGGTCTGAGCCTTCCATGATGGGGTTCATGGAAGGCTTGTGGAGGTTGTCCTTGCTGCGGCCAAGTAGGCCACGTAACTTGTGCCCGGATAAGTACGCTAAAGATCCTTCCAATCGAAAATATCATCTATGCTGAAAGATATATTTCCCAAGGTAGAATACTCAAAGGTCGATTTGATTCAGAATCAATAAACGAAGAACTATCTCATCAATTGTCAACAGAACTAATAGTACGCTACTGCTGAACATAACCTTCTCCCAAATTGCACTATTTTACTCGGTTACCACATCTAACATATATCCAGGGATGCGTTAAATGTTGAAGTAGGAACTTCAGGTTACTATTAAATCTTGACTGGGGCGTTTGTACCGCGTAACTATGTAATAGAAATCTACTTAAAAAATCTTAATTTGACATTTTGAAACCGCTGGATCCAGAAGCACGAAATTTTGCATAAGAGTTCCTTTCATAGCGGAGGTGGGAAGGAAGGGTGGAAATTCTTTCCCCAATTATAGGATGAAAATTTCTATGGAAGTTAACAAATCGCAGAAGAATCATAATCCACCTAGCCAACTATGATAGGGTCAGCTTCTAGTCTAACCGGATGCAGTTGCGTACCAGTATTTTACATGGAGCGACTGCCTCCACCTCCGCAACCCAGTTCCAGGGTAATAAGAATTCCAGCGCAGCGCAGAAGAATGTGATCTTTAATATCAACACACCTGCGTTTTGTCCCTGAACACTACTTAATTAAAGGCATTTCGTGACTTGCGTAGGTGTTAGCACTTTTAATATTCTGAATATTTAATCAATTAACTATAGTTACGGCGTTCACAATCCTTTGATTTAGCGACGTTGATATATAAGCTACCTAACTCTGTTAAGAGTGTGTATATTATGCTCAAATAAAGCAGGGGGGCAGGGGCTAGCCACCTAGTTTCTAAACAGGAATCAAACTTCCCTGGTCGCGCGACAGGTGCGCTTGAGCATCTGCTGTTCCGCGCAAGTTTTTATATCCAACACGTTTAATGTAACCGGCGCGCGGCGTGCAGCGTGTTAAACCGGGATTGCTGGCCTTTGTTCGTCCTTTGGTATTCCTAAAGGTATTGCGGTTATTAACATGATGATGAGGTTAATTTTATTCAAATGAAGTAGTATTTCTTTTTTGTTTCTAAGATTTAAACCATTGAGTTTCAGCGTTATTTTTTCTAAATGATTGAACTAATTACGATGAAATAATTGAACCTGACTGACATCATTAGAAAGCCTCTTACTTTGAGAGTTCCTCTCTAATGATCTTATTTACTTCAGTCGGTATTCATAATCAGCCTATGATGTTCTCTCTGCTGGAACACAGACATGATCTCTGTGAGAGGGAGTGGGCCGTAATTCACCACGCGGGCCAGTGCGGGTTTGTAGATGTCACATTTGTTCGAATTTTTTATTCTAGGACATGGCGGTTTCCTGACCATGATTTTCTTCACCGTTTTGAAAGCAGTGGTGATGAAATAATTCACTCAAAGTAAAGCGCCCGTCTGGGTTCGAATCTACGACCTACAACTAGTAAATCACGGCCGCTAACACTGGGCCAGCACTGCAAAAAAATGTTTTAAATCCAGACGTTGTTATGCTTTGATAACTCTAAAACGAGAGCAGTATCACAAGAAATAAAAAAAATCGAATGATGTTACAGTCATATCGAGTACTCTGCCAAGCGTGACGGACTGACGTGACGCGGGTGACAGTTACTTGACAATAATACATACAACATACAAGCCAATTAAACGATGTTTACTTTCTACTGGTGTTTGTAATGAAACTAATTAGTAAACAAGTAGGTAGTGGGGCCCGAGTGCGCGTCTCCTTTTTAAGGAAATTTCTCTTAGTTTATTTTTTTTCCGGTTAGTCGACTCTTCACGTGACCAGAGGGCTGGGTCGTTCTTTGGTCAAAGAATTAGCATTGCCATTCAACGTGGCAATGCTGCCAGTCTTCTGGGCACGTTTCCGGATGACAGCGATGCAGACGAGTACTTCGACGCCTAAGTGTCCTTCGTTTTTGTATTTATTTATATAATAAGTTAGTTAATATACCTATATATATTAAATAGAATATTATGTACATTTAGAATTTCAAAGATTGTATTATTTTATTACAAAATACCTAAGTAGGTAGTTACATTGGCGAGTTTGACAGCAGTCTGTAGGTTCCCGGCAGTAGGTATCACTTGCTCTAGCTAATCGAAGACATATAATATATGCCAATTTTATGAATTCGTTTTGTCATCATTTCTATGAAAAGGTTTTCAGCATAGGTACCTAGTCATTTTACAGCACAAACTACGCAACAAGGAATAATTATAGATGTGATTACGTTACTATTTATTGTACAGTTTTTTATTGTTGTAAAAAAAATTAAAATGTAAAAAAAAGTTGTTAAAAAGGTTTGTTAAGCTTTCCCGTTTCAGACTCAGACCAAATAAAAAACCAAGACAGAGGGCTGTCAACAGTAACCTGAAGCCGGTTTCGTAAACATGTGTGCACTTAGTGAGGTGTAGTTTCATTGTAAATGGTTGTAAATGTGTGCATGTGAGCGTGTATGCACAGAGCGGAGGTGTAGTTTTGGCATGCTTCACTGTATCGATCTCAGCGCTCTGTATTGGTTTTTTATTTGGTCTGAGGTTTCAGAGATATGTACCCATGTATTATTTAAAAACCTTACTGAAATAACATTAGTTACTGAAGTAGATTTTGTACTTTTTAAGTTGTGTTGTGTGTGAAAATAAATTATTAAAATTATGTTATCCAGTTTTAAAATGACCGAACTTTCTAAGACAGTGTTAAGCATGAGAATAAAAGTGCTCTGTCAGTATTTAATCAATCAAAAAAAAAATAATTAATCTGCCTAGCCTTTTCCCAACTAAGTTGGGGTCAGCTTCCAGTCTAACCGGATGCATCTGAATATTAGTATTTTACATGTAGCGATAGCTTGTCTGACCTCCACAGCCCAATTACTGGTTGGTCTGTGTTGGGTTATGTTCCGAGGCACGGAGGGGTCTCGAAATGTAAAGATGGTCATCCATCCACGGACCGACCGTGGCAAGCGAAACTTAACCTGATCGATCAACCCGTGCGGCTGTTATAACTTAGCCACGAGCCCCCGACGCCACGACCCTTTATCAGTATTTAATATATGAATGAAAAATGAGTGAGTGACGGCTGACAGGAAAAAAAACATGTTGCGCCGACACCAAGTAACGTGAAATAATGGCTGGAAGATGATGATGACGCAGGAAATAATGATGCTTTAGTCAACTTTAATCTCAATTAACATCAATTAGCTTCCAATCACTTCTCCTTCTCATCAAATCTTCCAAGCTACACCTAGAGGCAATGCTTGTATATTTTCATAGTTCATGCATCTTCATAATTTATTGTTTACCCGTTTTTCTTATTTCTTTGATTGGATCAGTAAACGCGTACCTATTAAAGCAGACAGGTACAGTTTCAATAAAATATCCTAATCCAGTTAAACGACTTCCAACGGAAGCTGGTGGTCTGACTATTCTTAGATCATTTATGTCATAGACAAGCGTAATATTCAATACAGAGTTAATCAAAATTGAGCCGGGAATTTGGTTCTATATCACGCGCCCCGTCGCGTGGCGCGTTGTATTATGTTATCCGCCTGACAAAGGATTTTATTTACAATGTATTATCGGCTTTTAACCTCTCGCGTACTAGAAGTGGTACGATACAATAGAAAATCAATTGTGTCTCATTAGCCGGCCTTGACCGATCAAGTAAACATCTGAATGCAATAATCGTTTTATTATAGACGTAAATCTAAACTGTAGTTAAACTGTTGTAATCGGTTACTCCTGAGACGCCTGCCTAATTAATAAACATTAATGATGTAACTAATATTTTCGTAAAATATAATTTAAAAGAGTGTCTATGGAGTTTCTTGCCCGTTCTTCTCCATAGGTACCTACGCTTTGGAATGGGCAACTAGCTTCATATTTTCTGACTGACCTGTTGACAATTCAAAAGTGCCTGTAAATGGTTTAATTGAATCAAATGCTTTGAGTTTGAGTTTGAGTTTGAAACATCATCATGTAACGCAGAACTAGTTGGTTGTAATAACGTTAATATTTTGACAGCAACGCTTGAGATTCTACACACAGGTGTGACGATGTGAGTAGTTCATTAACGAGCCTAGCATACATTAAACTATCAATTAGATCAATCAAATCGATGATAACGCCCAGAGCAAAATAACTGCATTCCAAAATGAAACGAAAGTTCACTCTCATTAAATTTACTGTAAGCCAACGGCCCTTACAGCCATAAATTATAAAATTTAATTATCGCAACCTACTTAAACTCGTTCATCAACAACAGGCTACCATAAACAAGTCAATTGATGTCTATGGAAGCTTCCGTGCTCTGTTTCCGTATTTTACATAATATTACATCATGTTTTATAAATTTTGACATCCAAGATGTAATCGAGTGTACCCATTGTGAAGTGATGTAACAATTCTAATGAATAGGTTTTATGTAACGAAATGTCACATTAACTTTAGTTTTGTAATGATGCAGCATGTTGCTAGATTACGTGGTGCATGTCGTTTGTCTTGTTTACGTCTCAGGGAGGGTGATAAAACTTCGACCTCGTGTTCATCATAAACATGCCGGCGACGTTATGTCATGTAATTAAGTAAAATGTCGTCTCAACTGTTTATGAGTCGACAAAACTGGAGCTATTATTATGGTAATTTATATGTGTATCTAGGAGGGGCTCGTGACTAAGTAACAATAGCCGCACGGGTCGCTCAATCAGGTTAAGCTACGCTTGCCGCGGTCGGTCCACGGATGGGTGACCTTTACATACTGAGACCCCTCTGTGCTTTGGAACGCACGTTAAGCCGTTGGTCTCGGCTGTCGTTCTTGGATGTTTAAGTCGTTACAGGTCGTCAGAAATCCGAGAGTCTGACATCCAGTCTTACCGAGGGGTATCATGTTGTCCAGGAAGGTCAGATAAGCCGTCGCTTCATGTAATATACAGGTATTCAGCTGCTTCCGGTTAGACTGGAAGCCGACTCCAACATAGTTGGGAAAAGACTAGGTAGAAGATTTATATGAGTATCTAGTTTCATTGCTAATGATACAATAAAAGTTTAAAAAAGCTACAATAATATATAAATTAATAAAAGTCGCAGTGAATCGTAGCGCGTTGATGTCTTTTGTTCTACACATTGAATTTTGTACAAAAAATCCTTGATTCTCTCGAGTACGAGTAACTGTATAATAATAAACATAGGTAACGAATATGATATAGTTAGGTAAGGAGCCGGAGCCACGGAGCGTGAACCGTGACGGCTCTGGACGTCGACCCACTCGCCAGCGCCGAATTTATATAATTGTCTTATCTCGACTTACATGAGTAGTATTCGGTAGCTTTAGCTTTTTAGAAGAAGGATCAAGGGAACTGGTACTCTATTCTGTTGGGGGCATTCTGATTTGATTAAAGGGCTAGTTTTTTCTGCTTCTGTAAAGTAGAACATCTCGCCTGAAAACAACACTCTCATGACGAACTGAAGAGATGTAATATATACCTAAGTATTACAGAAAGGTGTTGACATGTTCACATTATAATGTGATCACGTGGTTTCTATACTATAACAACATAATACCAGTAATCCTCGAATGGTAAGGCAGAGGTGTACCTATGTATAGTACACCCACATTTCGAATCTTATTTTGAAGTCCCATTTAATAGGAGGCGAGCCTATTACCATCAACTGGACACTAATCCAGATTCTGGACTCCTACCGAGAAATTCCTGATGGATAAACCCAATAACACTTTAATCGACCTGGGAATCGAACCTCATGCTCTGCAGTGCAACGAGGCAGTCTATGTTATTTACTCTTGAAATCACACCGTGGATCAATTTTATTTCATTCGACATTTTCCACCCAAATATTTTTCAGTATTTTCATTAAGTATCTTATTGGCAATTACTATAATTTAGCATACATCTACAACAATTAAATTACATTATTCACTGAACATATTTTACCTCGACAATTACTTTAATAAATAATAAAAAAAACTCTCACGTTTACACTTTTCATTTATAGAAAAGCTATGTTTTTGTGAAGCAACGAAGTGCGCGAGGAAAATTAGATTGAATCTTTATCATAGTGTGTAATTAAAATAACGATATCAAATCTATTAATTACTAAGACTTTTAATTAGAATTTCACAACAGATAATGTTTATTTGCGTGTATACCTAAGATAGCAATTGTAATTTTCAGTGGTACAATTACTGTTCAGTCTGATGAGGTGTTCACTTTCGATTGACATAGTCTTCCCATTGAGATTGTTGTAAAAGTTGTTCTGTCTCAATTTAGCTTTGATTTTGATTTGAATATAAATACATAAATAAAAATGTAAGTTGTCACGCCCTTTATACCAGGAGGCTTTTATTTAGGTATTAATTTTTTTTTTGTTTAATGTGTACAGATTTTATTATATTCGTTGGTATATTGGCGTGGCTAGCTAACATAGGGCAAATAATTTAATTTAATGTTCTGTGTCCTGTAATGTTAAATACTTTGCATAGCCAGTATTGTATACAATCAAGTATTTTCTAACTGAACAGACAGCTGTGCTGCTGAGGAGTTTGTTGCGCCACTTCTCCCCAGCGAAAGCACTAGGAAGTGGTGAAGGGCGGGCGTTTTGGGGGACTATTTTATGTAATTTTGGCGTTAGAAAAGTGCTGATTCTCAGCTTAGTTTGAATAAATGACTTTTGATTTTGATTTATGATTAGCATAAACAGTCTCCTCTCTTGGAGAAGGAGTGGGCCCTAATCCAACACGCGGCTCCAGTGCAGGTTGGTAAATGTCATATGTTTTCGCATTTTTAGTTCTAGGACACGCCGGCTTTTTCACGAGGTTTGCCTTTACAGTTTTGAAAGCAATATTTACACAAAGTTAAGTGACTGCTGAGATGTGAACCTACGACCTACAACTCGTAAGTTGCGGCTGATTCCACTGGATCACCACTGCTCCTAATTTTCTTTTAATTATGATTGATTTCATTAATTGATTTAAAGATCACATGATTATTTGAGATCACTTGTTTTAGATACAAACTAAAGATTATAATCATAATACAGATTATTTAACAAACGTGGACTCGTGTTAACTAAACTAAAACAAGTTCTCTGCTAGCTGCTAACTTGCTTTAACATAGTAACATTATATATTGCATAAATAAAAGTAGATAACATCGCCATTTACAAATAGAATACAGTAATATACAGGAGGCTAATTTCCGTAATTAAAAAACGTTCAAAATCTAGTCCTCAGCTACCATCAATGTGTAAACTTGCCAAAGTGTTGGTAAAATCAGACAAAAAAAAACATTATTATCAGGGTTACAATAGTAACGCCACTTTTTTACTACAGGTTCAGCTATCACAATAGGTACTATTCATATTCGACAACCGTAAGGTAAGTTATCTGCTAGCTACTTTAATAAAACATAACTTGCATAAATAAAACTGAATACTATCGTCATTTATAAGTAGAATTACATTTATTATGTAATCCTGTAATATAGTGGTATACGCGTATGTCTGGCATAGATATATTATGATCTCTCAACCGATACCACTATTATTTATTACGTGATATTCTCCACACCTATTGTGATAAATCAAGCGTATTCATAGGTTAGCAGAGAAAGTTTTGGCAACACTGTTATTTAACAAAAGATATATTTCTAACATGGTATCTTGTAGATCGTAATACTTCATATTTTTTTCTTATTAATTATGAAATATGCTTTCCAGGATTGTTATATCAAGCCCGCCAAATGTTTTCCAACCATTGCAACTCCAGCTGAACTATTCTGTAAAAACCGGCCAAGTGCGAGTTGGACACGCACACGAAGGGTTCCGTACCACCATACAATATTTAACACTACATATAAAATAACTGCAAAAACATCACGTTTGTTGTACAGGAGTCCCTCTTAAATATTTATTTTATTCTGTATTTAGTAATTTTTTGTTATAGCGGCAACAGAAATACACATTCTGTGAAAATTTCAACTGTCTAGCTATCACGGTTCATGAGATACAGCCTGGTCACTGATGGACAGACGGACAGTGGAGTCTTAGTAATAGGGTCCCGTTTTTACCCTTTGGGTACGGAACTCTAAAAATTACACGTAAAAACGTAGGTGAAGTGAGCTGTCAATATTGTCAATTCGTAGTATCAACCAAAGTTCCACACCAAAGTTTTCATGGTGAGATTTTTACAGAATAGCACTACTGTCAGCCAGAATCTAGAATCTACAGTGGCAACCATAGACTAATATAATATGGTGGCAACCAACCAACACACGAATTGCGTAACACACTTTGAAGGATATTGCTAATCAATTGCTTCATAAATGTTCGAAAAAGTTGTCTGCTCATTGAACTGTCAAAATGCCATTGCTACTGTTAATGTGTAATTACCCAGAAGTACAGCGTTGAAGCAATGAATCTCGGCCTGTCCCAGAGTAATGATTCAATTGTCTTAAAACCCGCAACGAAACGAAATCAACAGTTTAAAGTATGAAAAACCAATTTTCATTATTCTAGATATCAAGCATATCTAAGGCTGATCACACTATACTATAACGTGCGACGCGGCGGGGCGTGGTTTATTGAATTTATATTTGGAAAAAATCACGCGCGTGGGTGCGTTATCTGCCCCCCGTTGCGTGGCGCGTTGTAAACTTGTAGAGTGTGATCCGCAGTTTTAATTTCTGTTCATATCATTACCAATCTCTTTGAGCTAGCTTTGTGTGTATGTTCGTGTGCTTTGAAATAGAGGAATTACTGCTCACAACAAAGGCATACTATTATCGTCTAGTCTAAAAAGACTAGGGAAACCTGTGGTTATCTTCACATTTTTTTGGTTTTCCCCGCTTTCATAATAACACTGACACAAACAAGCTCGTGGCAATATTTTACTGGCCACTCATTTGCGTCGGCGCATCGTAATTAACATATATTTAATGTTTACTGTTAAATACTTCGTTTGTCAGATGGTTTTCTAATTACCGTTCACTTTGAATGGCGCGGTTTGTTATATATAACTTGTTCAAGCGTTTCTTTATGATTATTTTATGTAAGGGTAAGGCTGCGTTTCCACCAGAGGTGAGCGAGGATGCGTAGCGGGTAATGTATGTAAAACTAACCAATATGAACTTAGTTCAAGCTATGAAAATGTAGCAATGTTATTGGTTTATTTCACACTTATCCCTTGCTACGCAGCTTCGCACATCTTTGGTGGAAAAGCGGCCTAAATGTTTAAACACACTATGCCTTATGCCTTATTATGCCTTATGCCTTATTACGCCTGCAATGCTATTTGAATTACTGACACATTATGCCGAAATTACGTTGCGTTGAGTAGGGACTCTTAGAGCATCGACATCCATACTCAAAACTTTCCTCACAATATTTTCCTCCTCATTCATAACTTCACAAGTATTAAGTAATATGAGACCTTTAATATTAGTGTTGGCGACCTGGCAACTCGGTTGGTAGGGGTCTTGTTTTGTTGTTGGTAGGCTAGCGACCTGGCAGCTTACGTGTTTTTTACCTTTTGTTCTATTCGTTGTGATTATTTATTATACCCAATTGCACCTTACCTGGCTTTAATTTGGTGTCTAACAATTATCTCTTGCACACACAAAAGATAATAAGTTTCTTAATAAACAATCAACCCTCCATACCCTAAGCAACCCTCTAATTAAAACTCAGCCATTATGTCAAGGAAAACAAAAACCGCTCGAGAAAGCCTGCGTGCATTGAGTGTTACTAAGAACAGCATATAAAAACTATGATTAATAGTTTCACTGACTATTAAAATGAGATCAGAGCCGTGAGACATAAAAATTAGCGATCGGCAATAAAAACGTTAAAAGCTTTGCACAGTTGACCTTCTTTACAGCGATACTTTGGATGAGAAAGTAAAAAATATCCCCGTAGTACTCTAGTTAAAATATTATCACTATGACAACATTAGTTTACTCTATAAATGTGCCTTTAGCGCCCTATATGGTGCGGCAAAATAATAATACCTAGTGGTTGGTGTGAGGATGGGTGACCAGTGCAGTGACCATCCAATACATATCAAGACCCCTCCGTGCCTCGGTGGAGTTTCTTGTCCATTCTTCTCCATTCAGAACTTTTGGAAGGGGAGACTAGAATCAATTCTATTTTTTGTAAATTTTGACGTTTTATTTGAAATAAATTATTTGAATTTGACTCGGAAAGCATTGCTCCCGGCTGTCATAATTACGTAGATCTTTGACAGTGTTACGGGTAGTCGGACAGAAGCCCAAAAGTCTGACAGCCAATCTTACCAAGGGGTATCGTGTTATCCAGTAACTGGGTTGTGGAGGTCAGATAGGCAGCCGCTTCATTTAAAATACTGGTACTGGCATCTGTTTAACTGGAAGATGATTGATTTATTGGTGTGTTCCATTCTAAGCACCAATATGCAAAGTAGATGCCAACTTAATTTAGCCCAGCCCTTTTCCTACCACGAGCACTAAGCTACCGTTTTTTTTACATTCCTGGTTTGGTTATATTCTGCAAATTATTTGAAGCAGCGGATTTAGTCAACTTTTACCATCTTATCATTCAAAAATTCAAGATGATAAAATAAAATCGGTAGGTATCTTAAATTTAGTTTCATTTTTTTTAAACACGGAAAAATAGAGGTTTATCTAAATATTATGTGCATATTTTTTTAGATGTGTTTAAATTTTGATTATTTTGTTATTCACAATTTTGTGCATGTTGCGGATATCTAAATACGTAACATTTTATTTATAGGAAGGATGCATGAAATATTCATAATATTTATCTTAGTTTTTAAGCGTGTATTTTGTGGATACAGGCTGTAACAGCAACGTACCTAAAAGAAAGGTTGTCTTTAAAAGATCGCTCTTAGCGATAAGACCGCCCATTGTGTCACCCTTTGTACAGTTTCTATATTTAGGTCTGTAATTTATATGGTGTGCATAATAAAGAGTATTCTATCTATCTATCTACCTTTTGTTACCGCACGCAAAATACGCGCATTGACGTGGAGTTGCGGACAACCCCGTATTACCTATTACCTATTACCTACCTTTTGTTTCAAAGACTTCGAACCACAGGACTAATCGTTCTGTGATTACATACCTTCAGTATTTTTTCGTGGGAAATGTATCTATGTAGGTAGATACCTATATAATTTACTTCAAGTCAATGCTTAAATTAAGGCGCACTGAAAAAAGTCATTGTCGTTTGATGAAGACGAAACAAATTAAATATTAAATCAATGCGCTAATTTTAAACGTAGACTTAATATTCAACAGTTAAAACAGAATTGACTGCCTACACAAAAGTTATATAATCCGACATTTTGGCTTAGGTTATTTCTCAGTGACCACCATTTCTTTTTTTAATTTATAAACATGATTTAAGTTATATTACCTTATATGTATTATGTAATTTCCCGCCGCAAATGATGATAAACTCTCCATATTAGTACCTACGATAAATAAAATCCAGGTATTAATTGGCTATACTAAGTAGGTATATGTTACTTGCCAACGGTAATGAAGTCAAGTAAATAAGTTAAAGTAAGCGAGAAAGTATTGGACGTTCATTGCGCATAATTAGCGTTTCAAGTTGTTTAAAAACTAGTTAATTAGGTACTGAAACTGGTTGAAAAGGAAACAATTGACGGCAGACTAGTGTTGTGTCCTTCAAGCAAGACGAGCTTTTTTATTAACATGAGCATACATACCTACATTTATATGTCTGAGGTCTTATTACATACAATAAGGAGATTTTGTGATTTTATTGAGTCGTTAAAGTGCTAACAAAGTGCTTCTGACTCCGAGCAAGATTTTCACAGATTATACTCGTAGAGTACCTAAGCACTTCGAAAAGCTAGACACACATTTATTACACGCTCTTATTCGTCTTTTGGATGTAACTGCCACTTTGGGGCAGTGTTCCTTTAATGTCCGAACTATATATTAATGTACTACGATCACCAATCTGTTTTCCAAGTAAGTGATCATGACAATATTTCTGCTGAATCGGTCAATCGAGGGTGCAATTAGAAAAATGGCAACGTCCCAGGTGCTGCAAGCTGCCAACTATTTCAATGTTTTAAACTGACCACTGAGAAACCCTTCAGATCTAGATATCTCTGACATTAAGAACCAACTTTGATAAGGCTTAATAAATTTTAGCTTCTCCACATAAGTTGAAGAAAGCTTTGCGGTCCCAGTTATGCATTGTAAACTTAAGTATCATCATTTCATTCTGAGAATTTTCAAGTGGTTCCCTGAGTAGTACTGTTATTCTTGAGCGATGTTGTAGGTATCTCAAACAAAAATCAAGAAGTCGCAGAGCGCGAAAAACTTAGATTAAATTTTCGGCCGAATTTGAAGAACAGCATGCATGTTTATCAAGCCGTTTAATTTGTTTCAAAACCGTTTAACTTTAAAAACTTGATACAGTGAAGTCAGAACAAACCTTCAAACGTTAAATATCTACTACAAACGCAACAGGGAAAGTGTTACGAAAAACTACGGTCTGTGCGCTTAGCACGTAGGTAATTAATCATTCTTTGGCTTTTTACGTCCAAATATTTTCAACGCATTTCTTCTCGGCGTTTCATTCATCAGCAAACATTATCTAGTTAATAACAAAAATAGTGAGAATCAGTCCATTATTAATAATGTTGAGTCGTTTAGGTTTCGTTCGCTTTTCAATGATTTTGTAGTGTTGAGAACGTAGACAGAGTAAACCTCTGTCTACGTTTGGGAACGTTTAGATTAGAGTAATCAAAATGTAATCATGGTGACGTTGATTTTGATTGATTTGGTTTTGTGTTCTATTTGTCTATGATTTTTTGTGCACCCATGGACTTATAATACAAACCTTGAATACGGTGGATAGGTAATATACCTACGTATGAGTGCAGCTAATATTAATGGTGCCAAAAATACTTTAGAGCCTGAATTTGTCAGTACAAAATCTGAGTCCAACAACCTCCAAGTACCTACTAGGAAAACATAAGTACAGGGGAGCGTTGAGCACGACAAGAACAAGTAAGTAGTAAAGCGAAATGTTATCATTATGGCATCTGCGCCCGCGCGGACAGCGGCCGGGCTATTAGCGTCAGGTAAATGAAACGTAAAGTCCTGGGTACCGCATTATAAATTCCTCACGCCAACGGAGGCAAAAACATCACAAGGAATCCGTTTGCGATTGCCCAAAGCTTTTTTATATTCTAAGCAGAGCTCATGCTAATATGAAGGTAAACTTGACTCTTGCGCTGGATTCTAGTTTGTTTGGATTGGACAAAGTGACTTTGCGTTATGCTAATCCTTGTCCGAATATTCTTGGGCGTTCTTGAGTTGTTTGGGGACATTCATGTCTTTGTAGATTCAACAAAAAGGAAAATTTTACGATAATATCATTCATCAACTTATTTTCATCATATTTTCGCTTTATATGCATTTTCGTATATTGTGGGGAACCAGTTATTGAAATTGGGGCAATTTAGGATAGGTAGAGCCTGATAATATTTTGGGATTTCCGGTTTTGGGTCCTTTAATAGTTTTAATCTGTATCTTTTTTTTTTCTTCCTAGCTACATACCTAAGCTTTATTAATGAAGTTGTTAAATAGCGCCTTTAGGTAGGTACGTCTAGGTATGTGAAGGGTGTAAAATATTGCGCCTAAATTATTAGCAGTGTTAAATTGTTTTTCCTAAATATTTAGTTCATAGAATGTTTTGAACAGTCTCCAGTATCATTAAATATCTCTAAGCAGTTTACACCCACTTCCGTACGTCACCCGTAGAGCCACAGGCAATAAACTTGTTGCCTTAGTTTAACCACAAAAGCTTGCAAACTTACAGTAGGCTTCGGCAGTCGATGTTCTTTCACAAGTCCGATTACCATCCCGCATTCAGATTTTATTGCATAAAATATTAATATCCACTGACAATAACCACTTTACGATCACTTCACTTAAAGCATCACTAGTACAAGTGAGAGCATTTACTGATGTCGTGTGAAAATCGCGGAATCACAACTAGATGGTGTAGCAACGTCCAATACGCGAAGAATATGTACAGAGACTGGCGTGCGCATGTCTCGCCTGGAGGCGTTTGCGCACTTGCGCAGCCTTCGCCGGTGGAAAGTTCATCGAACGAATAGCTCCCGCGTGAAGTGAGACGTGCGATCACATGAGAAAAAGCCTTCGAGAAAATTTTACTCACCTGTCTATTCAATCAAATGGGCTTATATAGGTTTGTGTGCTGCATGCGTAAATGCGATGAATGTGGACTAGATTGCAATGTTGCAGACAAATACTTTAACGTGCCGTGTGGTTGAAAGTCATTGAAACCCGCTACAAAGAGTTTAGTAACTATGAACTATCTCACTCACAGCACTAGATGAGATAGCCTGTACGTATGTTGAATGATTCAATGTTTTTAATCATACTTATATTATAAATTCGAAAGTAACTCTGTCTATCTGTAAGTTACCTTTTCACGCCTAAACCACTGAACAGATTTCGATAAAATTTGGCAGAGAGATAGATTGCATCCCGGGGAAGGACATCGGATAGTTTTTATCGACATACCTCGCGGTCGAAGCCTCGGGTGGAAGCTGGTATTCTATAATACCGATCAGAATATTGATTATAGTCTGAAAGCAATAGGTAGACGGAAAACAAACAAAACGATTGATGAATTAAACGTATTACTACGTGGAACAAAACGTTTTAATTTTTTGATCTATGAAAGTAGCTGTCATTCTCATTCATTTCATTCTATCTGTCAATTTTGTGTCATCAGCCGGATGCGAATCGTGACTTTCAATTTCTTGCAAGTTTATGTGAATATCTATTTGTTTTCTACACCTCAGTGTTGTGTGGACATAATCCATAATGCCTAAGGTTTCAGGTAATTACTAAAGTTGAATACTTGTTACTTTCAGAAAATGCTACATCATCTTTTCGCATTGAGGTTATTAGCTTTTGCAACTGTCATTTTACTTTTGATATTTTACTTATTTTACATTTGAAATTCAAATAATTTCTGCAAAATCCTTGTAATTATACTCTGATCGACCATGATATACGATGAGTCTTTCGTACCAAAAGTGCATCGTCATGACCCGGCCCCCATTTGACCGTAAAACATACCCGGCATTTGTAATGTTTTCTTGCTTATAAAACGTCAAAATACTCGTTTTTAGAGTGAATTTGTAACTGCACTCACTATACATAATGTATAAAATGTACAGTACTAACATACCCATCATTATGTTATACTTATATTTGTCCATTTTCTCCAACCACGAAAAACAAAAGTCTTATTTATCGAGAAAAAGTACCTAACTGACAAACAGATTACATTTTTGTAATCATATTACTCTTATTAGCGTCACACAAACTTAACTTTTAAAATCTCTATATCCAACTCATTAAAATCAGCCTATATTCTTTGTGTAGTCTCCAATTACACAGTTGCAAGACCAAAATCCATACTAATATTATAAATGCGAAAGCGTGTCTGTCTGTCTGTTACCTCTTCTCGCTTTATTAGAGATAGTTTGAATTCCGGGAAAGGACATAGGATAGTTGTTATCCTTATATTCCCACGGGAAACTTATGCGGGTGAAACCACAGATCCCTGCTGGTCAACAAATAAGGATAAAAAAGGAGCAAAGCACTGAGAACAAAACACTGCCATTTATGTATAAAGACATGTCTACCAATGTCAATGTAGTAATTAATCATCATAGCCATTACAGTGAAGGTAAAATGGGGCAAGGAGCTGTACCCAGGCGTGGAGGTGAACACGGATGATGATCCCGTGGTGTTTAAGGCACAGATCTTTGCCCTCACTGGCGTGCAGCCCGAGAGGCAGAAGGTGGTCTGCAAGGGAGTCACGCTGAGGGACGACTCTTGGGCCAACTTTAAGTTAACTAATGTAAGTTTTGTAGTGTATTTTATGGTTTTTTGAGTAAACTGATCATGCTTATGTGTGTACACCCAAATTTAAAATTTTCATGATAACAACACTGGCTCAAAAGAAACAGGTAGGTACTGAAATTGTAGATTTTAATTACTTAAACCATGAACACATTCAAGTGTGTTTTTAATTGACTGATAGTGCTTATGTGTGTGTGCACACCCAAAATTTTTATGCTAATTATAACTGTCAAAAGAGAGAGTTAGGTACTGAAAGTAGATATAATTATAAACAAGATAAATTCAAGAGTATCTGAATATTTATGTGCATAAAAACCTGTATTCAGTAATTCATGCTTGTTCAAAAGTTGATTGTGCATAATAAAAAACAGTGGATGTAAAAAAAACAGCTTTTCTGCTTTTGACTAATATTATGGTAATTTATTTATATGCAAGGTTTTACACAGTATTCCTTCTACTACTAATGTTAGCCAGCATCACCTCACTGCTGGACAAAAGCCTCCCCCCATGACATCCAGCTCTTTCGATCCATGGCTAAAGTGGACCACTGGTTGTTTGGTTTCTCCAGCTCGTCGCGCCGTCTACTACGGAGTCTGCCACGACGCCTTCTAGCTGTGTCAATTCCTTAAATTGTAATTTTACATCTTAGTAATCCATCATACTATTGCGCTGTGCTGTGGGTCCCCCCATAGCACAGCATTATGCTGAATGGAGGCCTTCTTGTCACAGTCATAATGAGCAGCTGCCGACTATTTGTGATCTGGGTGCTAACTCTCGAATATAATTCCTATAGATCGACATTGGTCAAACGTCAGTTGGTCGAGTTAAACGTCAGGGATTGTGAGTGCAGCCAATCCCAGACGTTTGACTGACAATTCCAATGACGATCTATCGGAATTATATTCGAAAGTAACCACCCTGTGCTGTGTCACATATTTCTGTGACAAATAAACCTATTTTTCTTTCTTGGAATTTTACATTATAATCTGACTACTTATCAATATCATCACTACTGAAAGTAGATGACCTGTGTCATCTTGTTGTATTATGTAAACGTAACAAAGCTTGTGACTTGTTTAGTTATTTTAATATGCATTTGTCAATTTTAATAGCTTAAAAATGATCAAAACAAAACAATTATAACTTTACAATCATGGGTTATAGGTACACAAGGTATTTTTTTTTTTATAATTAAATCCTCTCTCTCATGTTCTACTGTCTCCATGTTCTAACTATCCTACAGTATAGTATATATACATAAATACTTACAGTAATGAAAAACAAAAAAGTTTCCATTTTTTGTTGTAGTTTGATGTAATTATTTCAACCTATAGCAACCTGCAATACCAAAACAATTTTTATTTCAATCACAAATGTAGCTGGACAACATATTATCAGCACATTTGTGATAGAAATAAAAATCCAGAAATGTAACCTATTATTGGGACTTTCGAAGGTAAACTTTCTGAATTACCGTACAACATAACTCTTGGCAGCTGTCTTTCCCACCTTCAAACACCATTGAAATGACCTACATACTTTATTTATTAAAGGATTCAGCAGAGTTAAATACGAATTATTCGACATTATTTCTCCATAATATAACAAAGTTGTACTATTCTAGAATGCCCTGGTGCTGGTTATGGGCAGCAAGGAGGAGGACGTGCCGGCCGCTCCCGTGGAACAGACGCGCTTCGTTGAAGACATGAACGAGGCGGAGCTCGCTACTGCTGTGAGTAAAGTCCTATTTTCGGATGATTATAATTTGTAGCATTCAGCAATTACGCGACACAACAAAAGGAAGGCGGAAGAGTGTGGCTGGGCAAAGGTCCATTAATATTCTAGATCAGGGGTTCCCGTTCCCAGTAGAGTCAAAAAATTCGAAGTCATGTGACATCTACCAACTCGCACTGGGCCTGCGTGGTAGATTACGGTCCACTCCCTCTCGAAGAGAGGAGGCCTGTGTTCCAGCAGTAGAAACATTATAGACTGATAATGCTGTGTTACACTCTTTCAGATAGGTAAGATTTTCTTTTTTCGAATACCAAGAACATATAATTGAGCTGCCGCGACCCCCTTGGGTCACTCTACGCCCTCTCAAGTGGAGCCCGCCCTACTGGTTGGGAACCCATGTTCTAGATGGACCTTTAACAAAGAATAATATCAAATCAAACTGTCAAGCTACAATTATTTTTAGGAAAACTTCTTAAAAAAAGTCAAAATCTCTGGATTTATCTTTTTTTAAGGCTAGAACAGCTAACTGCCAATATGCAAACAATAGATTTTTCTTGCAGCTGATTGTAAGCTTGTATAATTGTTTCAGATGGACTTGCCCGAGGGTCTGATCAACCTGGGCAACACATGCTACATGAACGCTACAGTACAGTGCCTGAAGACAGTACCTGAACTTAAGAATGCCTTACTTAGTTATGATAAGAGTAAGTATGTTTACTAATTGAGGCTACTTGTTACCGCGGGCCTGCGGACGGCGAGTAATGGGTAGCTCGCCGTCCGATCAGGACCAGGCCCGTGCCGGACGGCGCGTATGTGTTCCACGCGCGCCTCAAAGAGATGTCAGCAGACATGGAGGGGCCCGTTAGGGCCGAAGCCTGCCGGGGCAGCGGGATTGTCCGAAAGGGTTACCGCTGCCCCGGAACATAAAGGGCTAAGGAAGGAACACGGATGGGTTTTAGTCAGTAAGAGTCTGACACTCCCTTCCGCTCCACCCAGAGCGGGAGGGGTCATTGGATGATTTCCCATCCTTAAAAAAAAAAAAAAAAAAAAAGGCTACTTGTCACCACAGCAAAATGGAGCAAAGACAACAAAATGCGTGATCGCCATATAGATAAATAGAGATCTAATTCACAGCGAGCAACACTGGGCGGAAATCTTGGTAAGCTAGTTGAAAAATGTGTGCAAAAATTCTAAGAAAGGAAAGACAAAAGTCACGTAATGTAAGTAGACCCTTCTTCACTAATAATAATACTTATGCTCCTATTGGTCGAATTTTGACTTTGGTTTTCTGGACATTTTCACTTCTAATTTTCTTTTACTATTTTTTTTTTCTATCAGCGTCGGGCGGCGGTACAGCGGGAGAATTGACCTCAGCCCTCAGCGACACCATGTCAGCGCTGGACGGCGGCGGCGCGGGGGCCTGCGCAGGCGCCGCCGCCAAGCTGCTGCGCGCGCTGCACGCCACGGCGCCGCGCTTCGCGGAGCGCGGGCCGGGCGGCGGCCTGGCGCAGCAGGACGCGTCGGAGTGCTGGGCTGAGATCATAAGAGCTTTGCAAGCGAGGCTGCCGTCTGCGCCTGATACTCCTCCGGAAAGGTATGTTAAAGTTTGTAAAGTATAACTACCCTTTTCATAAGCTAAAGGGGCAGAAAGCGCTGGCGCAACAAGACACGTGGGAATGCTGGACCGAGATCATAAGAGTCTTGCAAGCACGATTACCGTCTGCGTCTAACACTCCTCTGAACAGTTAGGAGACAATTTGTGAAAAACACTATCCCAGCCTAATCTGAGTCAGTCCTTCGCGAAACAGAATTAAGATGCGAGCCAGCCAGTTACTTAGCCAATTTAATAACGTGCTACGTAGGGTTCAAAACGCTTTCTAAATGTTACTAACTGTATAAGCCTGACTTATCACTATTGGCCAGAATATCCGATAATTTACGTTCAAAGAAAGTGTACCATACCATTATGTCAACAGTCCATAGAGTATTAAGTACATGAATCTTTGGTAGTATTGTACTGCTACCATAACATAATTTATAAATATTCAAATGACACTATTATCACAACGTCATCTGTCACCAGATCATCAGTGATCGAGCAGTACTTCGGCGGTATTTTAGACGTGGAGCTGGTCTGCTCGGAGGCTGACGAAGCTCCCTCTCGCACCAAGGAGACTTTCCTACAGCTGTCCTGCTTTATCTCGCAGGATGTTAAGTACCTGCAGTCAGGGCTCCGATCTGTGAGTTGTGTTCATAATAATTATCATTTATTTGCCAGATCATACAATCCAATTGGTTGGTAGTAATTAAATAAACAGCTTAGCCTAGATTTGGCAGATATTGGTATTATTTTATGAAAAAATAATACCTAAAATAAAATTAAAATAAGTATTGTATTTATAGCAATTAGCTGTATCCTCGATTCCATCAACATCTATGAATAAAAAAAAACAAGTAAATCCAATGATATTATAAGTTAAATAGGTATGTTACTTAAATGCCTACCCAATGTTTGGTCTTCGGAATCGTCACAATGTCACATTGTTAGGTGACATGTGGCAGTAGGACAGCACGTCGTAATTATCGTTAGGGACCTCACAGATATTATAGGCTGGTTTTGCTATTCGTAAAAACACCATTGTAATTGGTCATTCAAATGTAAGCTTCTACAAATAAGAGAGACGGCATTTCACGTAATTTTATGAACATTCACTGTCGGATCTCAGTCGCAATCTGTCAAAAATACCTCTAATTTCCCTACATTTTTTGACAAGTTTTTCACATTGATTGTCGCTGAGATGATATTGCTTCTAGAATTTGAACGTTTTTGACGTGATAACGTCTTATAAATCGATGAACGCCGGCTGCACGCACGAAAAAGCTTGACTCATTGTAACATTTCGCCTTAGCCGAGCGTGCAGGCGAGAGCGAGGAACAAGCGATAGAGAGGCAAGATCGGCCTAAGCGTTCGGCTTGTGACGCATCTATCTCTTATGACGTTATCACGTAAAATTATCGTTCGTAAACCGACTTTACAGACAACCAATTTTTTTTACTACGGGAATTGGCTTTCAGGTCTATCTCTTTTTATTTTTAACTAGCTGACCCAGCGGACTTCCTACCGTCTCAGATTTATATTTTGTTACCTTTTCCTATGTTTTGATTTCTGCTAACCGGGGCGAAGACAAATCCAAGAAATAAAAGATCATAAAAATCGGTCCAGCCGTTTTTGAGTTATAAATGGTGTAACTAACCCGACTTTGTTTTATATGTATAGATATAATTGTGTAAATCAGATAAATAATTCTCAACTACCAAATAAGTGCACTAACGTGTACATGTTTATTTACAGAAAATGGCAGAGCAAATCACAAAAATGTCACAGACTCTAGGAAGGGATGCGATCTACACAAAAACCGTAAGTCACACCCCTACTTACTAATAAAAACCTCATACACTCATTATCCTGTATTGATTATTCTGTCTCGCACTAATTTTTCAGTGTGCACCATTTAATATCTGTATCTCTTGCAGAGCAAAATCAGCCGTCTGCCAGCGTACTTAACGGTGCAATTCGTGCGCTTCTACTATAAGGAGAAGGAGTCCATCAACGCCAAGATTCTGAAGGACGTGAAGTTCCCCTTAGAGCTGGACGTGTACGACCTGTGCTCGCCCGAGCTGCAGGAGAGACTCATGCCCATGAGGAACAAGTTCAAGGTAGGGTGATCTTACAGTCGAATACTCAAAAGCAGCTCAGTTGTATGGCCGCCATCTGTGATAAGCAGACGTCTGCGACAGTGGCAGGATAATTTTAAAGAAAGCCTGTAGTATAAATGAATTTTTTCAAGGAGTAATGGAACACATAGAAATGTTTTTAACCGCTTGCTCATGTTTTATTTTAGTTTTAATTTGACACTGTTAGGATTTCAGTCATGAAGAAACAATTAAATTAATTTGCTATTGTAGGAATTCGAAGATGCAAACGTGGAGTCTTCGCTCAGTACGAAGAACCACGGCGACAGTTCAAAGGAAATTAAGAAAAAGGAGCCGTTGAGGGCTGTACCTTACTGGTTCCCTAATGGTAAGTTACTATTTTAATAATTTTACTCTCCATACTCGGCCAGCGATCTTCAAGAGACGACCGGTACGTAAAAGCTGGATGAGAGTGGCCGAGGATCGAGCTAAATGACGTACGATTAGGGTGGTCTAGAACCAGCACTTGACTATTATATCTAATATATAAAATTCTCGTGTCACAGTGTTTGTAACAAAACTCCTCCGAAACGGCTTGACCAATTCATTTTGTGTATTTTCAGTAGGTCTGAGAATAGGACGTAACTATTTAATTTTTTTTCTGTGCATAACTACGTTTTCGGGCTCAGCTAGTATTTAAGTAAATACGGCCGATGGCCATTTACATTAGTTAAAGATAAATAGGTATTATAATTTAAAACATAAAGTATTTTTTTAATGCTTTTTTCTCAGCTGTATTTTTATGGATGTCTACGTCCTGAAATAGACAGATGTAACCTGATGATGTTACTTTTTATTGCAATTAATTGTTTCGGTTATCTATTGCGGAGTCTTACTTACTGTATCCAGAATTGGATTGCAGTAGGCATTAGCCTCCAGCACTTAATTAAGTTATTGATAAGTTACTAGCTGCGCCCGCAGTTTCACCCGCATAAGTGTCGATCCCGTGGGATTATTGGGTTAAAAAAATATCCTATATGAAATTTTTCCAGCCATTTGAGAGTGAAAAAATAACAAACATATAAACACACACACACACACACACACTCACAAACTTTCGCCTTTATAATATTAGTGTATATTTATAGTATTAGTGTGATTCTTGGTAAGACACTCCAGGAGTGTTCCTGACTTATTTTTTGACACAATATAACGCGAGGTGTTTAGCATAGTCACATTTCGCCTGTTATCTCTTGTTGTTTGTCCGTGCCTCGGAAAATACGTTAAAAGCCGTTGGTCCCGGCTGTCATTCTTTGATATTTGACAGCCATTGCGAGTCGTTCGAGGCCCAAAAGTCTGACAACCAAGGACCAAGGGCTATTGTATTAACCGGGTTGTGTAGGTCAGAGAGGCAGTCGCTCCATGTAAATACTCCATGTATTCAGGCATCTATTTAGACTGGAAGCCAACCCCGACATAGTTGGGAAAAGGGTGGGCAGATGATGATGTTTTGTTATTTTTTTAATTAATTTTTCCTACTTGTTATCAGACGTAGGCAGCAACAACAGCGGCTACTACCGGCTGCAGGCGGTCCTGACGCACCGCGGCCGCTCGTCGTCGTCCGGGCACTACGTGGCGTGGGTGGCGCGCGGCGACACCTGGCTGCGCTGCGACGACGACTCCGTCACGCCCGTGCAGGAGGAGGAAGTTCTGAAGCTCAGCGGAGGCGGTGAGTAACATCTAACATGGTCAGTTCTGCCAGCAGATCAGTCCGACCCCACCGAAATAAGTAACTGGTGTGGATGTTAACGGCCTCAAGATCTTCGTGCCGACGATGACGCCATGAGCGTTCAAAGCGTTGTATAAATGTTTCATGTATCCGGTCAATTCAAACTAGCGCAGGTTCCTCCATGCAAGGTAAACTTTACAGCCTATATGCGGTTGTTGCCGTAAACTTAGCAAGCGACTTGGCTGTTGGAGCAAACCTGTATTATAATCTACCAACCTAGTAAAAGTCACTACCGCAGTCACTACTTTCAATCCCCTCGGATAAGGGGTCTATTCTTTACCAGATACCACTTGGCAGTACCACACAAAATAATATAGATTCGGGGTCAGCTACAATCTATGCCTTACCAGAAACCATATTGCAATGTCAGCAACAATAATAATCTATAACCATCATAATATATTGTTACAGGAGACTGGCACTGCGCATACCTCCTTCTCTACGGGCCAAAGATCCTCGAGGTGCCTGAAGTGACCGACAAACCGGAGCCGATGATAACCGAACGTGATGACGAAGACCCGCCGATCGCGCTCGCGTAACACCCCCTCGTTGCTACCTAGCTTCTATTTGTTCCAACCCGCTTGACTTGACTGCGACTCGCACAACTTTCTATAGCCTTCTATTGTGACAAGACATGTGTCGGTTTGTGACATGCGTCGTGGGTTTGTGAAATTTTGTGTTGCGAGTTTGTGACATTTTATGTTGTAGGTTTGTGACATTTTGTGTCGTGGGTTTGTGACATTTTGTGTTGCGAGTTTGTGACATTTTGTGTCGTGGATTTGTGACATTTTATGTTGCGAGTTTATGGCATTTTGTGTGTAGCGAGTTTGTGACAATTTGTGTTGCGGTTTGTGACATTTTGTGTTGCGAGTTTGTGACATTTTATGTCGTGGGTTTGTGACATTTTGTGTTGCGAGTTTGTGACATTTTGTGTTGCGGGTTTGACATTTTTATGTTGCTGGTTTGTGACATTTTGTGTCGTGGGTTTGTGACATTTTGTGTTGCGAGTTTGTGACATTTTGTGTCGAGGGTTTGTGATATTTGATGTCGCGAGCGTGTGACATTTGTCGTAGGCTCATGCCCATTTGTTTCAGATTTGTGACATGTCTTGTCACAGTAGTATTAGGCCGCCTGATGTATAGAGGGTCGAGAGAGGGGGTTCACTTTGTACTATGCTATAATATTTTATTAGAACTTGATAGTCTTGCTGAAGTTATTAGCAGAGTTCACTTAGAATCTTAGATAATAGGATAAAAAACATCCTACCAGACAAACGATTTACTACCGTTAATTCCTAGGTGTAGATAAGAATGTCAAAAAAAGCCCCAAACAATATCTGAAATGAAAATTTCATCATATCCAAAGTATGAAAGTAAGTCTTTTTACCTTCGGTTATTCCGAACTCAAATATAATAAATAATATCGAGTTTCTTGTTATTGGCGATCGATCTCTGTAACTTAAGAAAGATATTAGTACGTATTGATATGCATTAAAAGCTATGCTGTAGGCTACTAGTACAGTACCCGGTCATAAATATAGCACATCCAGCTACAGAACAATATTGGCCATTGTCAAGGACTGTAGAGCGTTGTCTCTTTCATTCATATCTGAATTACAATCTCTTTCTAACAGCCGATGTGTCATAATTTAAGCCCGAGTTCTGTACATCGCTATGCATAGTCGCTCCTGCCTTCGGCATTTTGTGTAGCCTAAATAATATCGATAGTGAACTGTAGGTAATGCATGTGCCTCTATAACCACGACTGGTCTAGCTACTTACTTCTCATGATAGTTATTTTCTGTTAACTGTTATATAAGATAGCAATTTTGTCTCGATTTATATTGAAAAGCAATAAACTATGATAATATTATAACCTGAAGTGAACCCTTATATTTTTATGTACGAAATAGCATTTATATTTACACGAATATTTATGTAATAGAACAGCAGGTTTATAGCGAAATAGATGAAATAGCAAAATGTTTTTGAACTGTGTTGATGTTGAGACGTAAGTCGCGGGATTAGTGATTCGTTAATTTATTGTAAATTGGCATTTTTAATGCTGCTGTTGATTGCATGAGGCATTTTCGTTTAATTCATCTCAGTAAGTATCTAGGTTCTCTATACAAGACGTATTGAATTTTATAAGGCTAATTATACTAAACAATTATCGATAATAAAATTTGATTATACATTTAGAGTTGTTGGTTTCATTCATATCTACAGTTTAAGGGGCCGGCGGAGCATGCGTAGTTCATACAACCGTAATACCAAAATAATTTTGTAAATCAAACATATTTAAGAATATGTATGTGTGTGTGTATGTGTGTGTGTGTGTGTGGATTACAGAATATCTAGGTTCCCAAATATATATTTTTACGTTTGTATGAAATACGCGTAGTTCGCCGGCCCCTTAAAATAGTTGCTTAGTATTATACTGGGTACACGCAGATAGATTTAAGTTTTTTGTTCAACAATTATATTTTATTGAAAGTTTGTTCAGACGGTTCAAATCGCTTTCGACTTGGCAGTTGATCAACTAAATTTGAACCGTGTGAACCAGCAATTCCCGTAATTAAAAAACGTTCAAATCTAGTCGCAATCTCATCTCAGTGACAATAAAACCTCTTTAAATCATTAATGAAACCTAAAAGATAAACAAATTTCTTATCCACCACAGATAAAAAATATATTATCTCTATATCGTTAATATTATACGACATTTCATCATTGACATAGAAAAAAATACATTTCATAACAATCACCTTAAAAAGTACTCTGTGACAATCACAGAGTACTTTTTGATAGAATAACAATAATCTGGATAATCTGCATTATATTGTAGTCTGCGACAATAATATTTATTTACCAAACGTTAATAAATGTGCTTGTGTATCTACTATTTACGTAAATTTCTAGTAAAATGCTTGTGTGTGTTCTGTCCGCCGGTGTACAGGCTGTTCTTTTCAGATTGTAATCAAAGCAGCAACCTGAGATGCACAAGTTTCTTTGCTGGATTCTTTTTAGGACAAGCTTATTATTATTACTTGTTAAAGCGGATACCCTTCCCTAATAATTTAGGATCTCATTTGTCTCTAGTTTTAAGTGTATTACTTGGTTAGTGATCATACAATTCTAATAATGAAAAGAAATTATCAAAAAATCTTATCTAATGCTTGGTGACTGGTTTTACGCTTTGATCCATCGATAGGTTAACTGCGCTTTACAGGTCGCGGGTTTGATCCCCGCACGGATCAGATGTTTTTGTAACCCACAACAGATAGCAGCAAATGGTAGGCATCCATAGTGGTGGTGGTTGTATGATTCCTCCGAAAAAATCAAAATTGCCTTCAAGATCTACAATTACTTATATGAAATTGTCTTTCTTATTCTCAAAGCACCACTCCACATTACATCTTGTATGGATCATCAATTACGATAAATTTCACACGAAAATATAGTGCTTATTGGCACCTCCGTAGGACATGTCGCTCATTTAGAGAAACATCGACGTAACTGCTACTTATTTTCGACTGCTTTCCTAACGTAAATACGCTTTCTAAGTGCTTTATCATATTTAACTCATTTTTGGGAAAAAATACATTTACGTCGATGTTTCTCCAAATGAGCAATATGTACAGAGGCCAGCACATCAAGCTACCCCAATCTGTCAAATTTCTTTGATAGTTTTTCAACTTTACCGCAAAGGAATAAGGTTCATATTCAATTGGGAAAATTTGACAGATTGCGGTAGGTTGATGTGCTGGCCTCTGTACCTACATCTAAACTATCGCCCTACATTATTAAATTTACTACAGGTATAGGAAACGCTATATCAATACAAGTAAGATGTATATGCCTGCTAATATTCCCTATGTATTGCGGCAAGTCTGGGCGGGGTGTTGTCAAAGCACTTATCTTGACTTATGTTGTGGCTGGTGAGTATATAACTATTACTTACATTTCAAAATAGCGAATAATTACGATATATTCAGATGTAGATCCAATATGGCGTGTATAAATTGCTCACAAAAGCCTAATTTACACGGCGCAATATGACTGTAATGAACCTTTTAAGAAAGTGCAAGTCATTATTGCTCCAATTTTATTGAATGCCACAGACAAGAAACTTGCATCGTGTAAATGGGCTTATCAGTAGTATCAATAGCCTCACGGTTGATTTGCGGACTAGCGGGCGAGAGGTTGCAGATCGATTCCCATCCGTCGCTCTATTGATTTCAACTCACTTCTATGTTCATTGTATATATTTAGCTTAGTCAACAGGTATAGGTAATGTTCAGCCCAAATTATTTGTAATTTACTAATATAAAAAAAAAAGTTCGAACTTTCATTCCAAAACATGGCTTCCAAAAGTCTAAGCCATACAAAAACCAAAAATTATACAATTCATATACTTTCTGAGTTTATCTTGGACATTATCTACTGACAAAGGTGAAGGTAAACAGGACTTAAAGTCATATAAGTCTGATATCGCCAGAGCAAACTTGGTGATCAATGCTCGTGCCTTCTCTGTATCAGAAGAGCCTTTTGCCCTGCAGTGGGATTATAATAGGCTGGTATCATTATTTACGTTCAGGTCCAATCACAAACATGGGATTAAACGCAAGAGAAGTGGTGCGAGTGTTTGCCTGCAGCACTCAACTGTCATTCAATCTATCCAAGGAGAGATACGGCGTTATGGTCGAGCCCTTCAAGAGGACGGCAGTCAGTCTGCAAAGTGAAATGGAACAGATGAAGGATACTTTGAGGTTTGTCATCACCATCATACAGGGTGGCAGAAACATCGACGCGCAAACTGTAATAATGAATTCAGCATATGATTTTGAACCACAACGTAGGGGGCTTTGAATTTTTTGTCAGTTCTTAAAAAATAATGAGCTTGTAACGGTATCTACAACACCACATGCGAACTACGCGTCACACTGACGTCACGCAAAATTCTGCATCTCGCAAGCAGAGTGTACCGCACAACTAGCGTATACAGGCTGTGGCGTAAATAGTGATCCACCGTATACCAGGTAATTCACTATAACATACTTACTACAATTAACCATTTTAGTACTTAGTACATTTTTTTTACAAAAATCGCTCTCGAATTTGCATGATTATGTTAATAATTAGGGTTAACCTTGAAAAGAACTAACATTTTCTTCAAAAGTTCTAAATTTACAAAAAACAAACTATAAGTTTACACGATAGCTCTAGTAAGCAGTAATTAACATAAATCAAAATGAAAAAATAATGTTTTTTTTTTGAAACTACAACCAAATTTGTAACAAATCGTAAAACAAAAAAGATATATTTTCGGAACCTATGGCTAAAAATGGTTAAAATTGTAATATGTTATATAAAATTATTTGGTATATCGACTCCTTAACGGTGGACCACTATTTACGCCGCAACCTGTATACAACGGCCCAACATGAATCAGTGGGCAGGTGCCCGCCAGACAACTGGTCTGTCGGAGGATCCGCCCTTTTCTATGGAGGTTGAGTGAACTTTACACCCTGGTCCTCATACCTCTATAAGCTGTTCCTGAATTCATTTTGACCACGTAGGTATTGCACTTTTCCACAAAACAGCTGTTTTTTTTTTTATAAACGATGAAACCTTTCTACGCTACGCCTAGACTGTGTATCTGTCCATACTAATATTATAAATTCGAAAGTAACTGTGTCTGTCTGTCTGTATGTTTACCTTTTCACGCCCAAACTACTGAACCGATTTCGATAAAATTTGGCAGAGAGATAGATTGCATCCCGGGGAAAGACATAGGATAGTTTTTATCGACATACCTTGCGGGCGAAGCCGCGGGCGAAAGCTAGTCTATAATAAACTAAGGAAGGCCACCGCGTGTTTGTTTGTGGCAGGAACTCGACACATCTCTTTTTCTTTCCCAGAAGTAGTAGATAACAGATCAAAGAAGGACTATTGCTAGGGAAATATAACATGGAGTTCTGGGCCCGATTCCCAGATCGTGGCTGTCGGTATAAGTTTGGGTTTGTCAATTAGAATTTTCTCAATAACAACCCGGAGCATGGTTTTGCGCCTGGTTGATAACAATTTGGCGAGCCGTTACATGCATAGGGCTTAAAGTAAGTGCCAAAATGTGGGTTACTATCTATATATACCTACACTTCTGCCTCCCCTTCGAGGAATACAAGCGTGATTTTATGAAACTAGCTATTCTTTTTTGGAAAACGTTGCAGGTAAATCGACTGTCTGGCCAATAAATGAATATGAATTTATGAATATAATTTAGTTTTTTTTTTCGATAGAGCTGCTCTTCATCGTCAAATATTCAACAGAACAATCTACCTACCTAGGTTACAGGCTAGTATTTTATTACCTACGTCGCAGCACCCATATGACCACCCGTGCGTGTGATGCTCCCTTCAATAGAGCTGTAGTTGACAGCTACGGGTCAGTGATGAGTGGTTACATTATAACGGGCTGGAGGCTTATTTTTTTAATGTTAGCCATAAAATAGTGTTTACTTAGTAAATCTGGAAAACTTAGTTCTCTATCTAAAAAAATATTCCTTAAATGTATTTTCGGCTGAATAATTTTACCTCGGATTTTGCACTGGAAATTTTAATTTTACTATCCTAATTTCTTTTTTATTTCTACAGAGTCCCACCGATCTAGTGTAATAATCCCTTTATTGCACCAGATCGGGGTTCTTTTATAAACTAAGTACTTTAAATATTAAAAAAACTGATCTTTAATTTCGGAATTCGGTGTCGTTCGGTTCGCATTTTCGTTGTTTGCCACAGACTTCCGAAATTAAAATAATTTTTCACTTTGGTGTCTTATTTGGAATTCGGTTGTTTTTTATTTGTTGTAAAAAAGTTTTTATTTTTCACTTTTAAGTTGTAACAGTAATATCAGTCACAGGAAGTTATTCTAACATCATCAATATAAACTAAGTGGCAAAAATACGTACTATTGAAGCTAACCCAAAAACTACCCATGGCAAGCAAAGTTAATATGAGCCATATAGGTACCCGATCCATTAACAAATGAATTGAACAAACATCCAAAAAAAAACATATCTACAGTCGAATTGAGAACCCCCTCCTTTTTTGAAGTGGGTTAAAAATTATGTTGTAGAGTAATGACAAAATCCACTTCAGAAATTTTTTCGTTTATTAGGCTGAAATTAGTCATCGTTTACCATGGTGTAACTAATAGGTAATTTTATTAAAAATCATTTTTGCATTGTTTATTGCGAGGTTTTCTTATCGAAAATATTTAACTACGTCGCCAAAATTCAGATAAGACAGTGTAGTGCAGTGAGCGATTAAGTTAAGTTTTAGAGTAGTGGTGGCCCTGCAGTGGTAGGTAACGGCCCCGACTTACGAGTTGCAGGTCGTAGGTTCGAACCCAGACAGGCGCTTTACTTTGTGTAAATAATAATTTAATTACCATTGCTCTCAACACGGTGAAGGAAAACATCGTGAGGAAGCTGGCATGTCCTAGAACCAAAAATTCGAAAGATATGTGACATCTACCAACTCGCACTGGGCCCGCGTGGTACTCACTCTTTATAGGCCACTCTCGAAGAGAGGAGGCCCTGTGCCTCAGCAGTGAGAACATTATAGACTAATTATGCTTATGCTATTCAGTTTTAGCGCGTCACTACCTATATAGATAATGGATTTTCAGTGATTATTTGCTTCCAGATCAATTCGTGATATAGTAGCTCCCATAAAACAAGAGATAGAGGACACGGAAGAGATGGACATTAAACGTCAACATAATGACAACTTTGATGGCTTGCTGAAACTGGACTCGCGGTCTAAAGATATTGAGCTCAAGTATCAGTTAGTATTACTTGCATACTATTGTATAGAATCAAGTTCTTCTAACTGAACAGACAGCTGTGCTGCTGGGGAGTTTGTTGCGCTACTTCTTCCCAGCTAAATCACTAGATTAAGTGGTAAAGGGCGGGCGATTTTGGGGTACTGTCTGATGTAGGTACTCGTTCAAAAAGTGCTGATTCTCATGCAGCCTTGTTTGAATAAATGAGTTTTGATTTGATTTGAACCGTGGTACCTACATTTCAAAATCCAATTTTCAGACTGTACAAATAATTTTTTTCCGATCAGGAATTAACTTTGAAATTCACTTAGAACTATTTTTCTATAGTCTAAAGACTCCGAAGCACTAGTGAAGACGTTACTTCGATATCTTATGTAGATCTACTTCTTGATCTGGTTTAGTAAAATGTAGGTACCTAAGCTAACTAAACCAATACATAATTACCATCCTTCTTCTAATGTATTTTAGACACACACCATTTAAAAACAAAGAAGACCATTATCTAAAGATATATGAAAAGAAATTGGAGTACAGATGTCAATACCAGCTGAGCCAGGCGGCGGCCGTGTGCTCTGAAGCCTTTACCACAGCGTACGAGGAATGTTATCAGAGTATGCCTCCGACCACGGCTTGGATGCTGTGCTCGCCTCTGAGGCTCTCCCATATCTGCAACTTTATGCAGGCTTTCCAGAAGAATGATATGTGTGATAGTAGGAAACAGGTAAAACTTAGATAGGTACCTACATAGTCGAGTATCTGCTCCCTTATTACACACACAACACACACACACACACACAACAACACCACACACACACAACAACACACACGCACACTACAATCATATAATCTGAATAATTTTGAAGGATATGCTAATCGATTGCTTCATGTGTTTGAAAAATTTGTCTTCTCAACAACGTAAATAACGCAATGAATGTTGTTGAACTGTCAAAATGGAAGCCTTTAAATTATAGGAAGAGGACTAGTACGACTGTAGCAATTTCTCAATTTCGAGGAGAGACAACACACCGAAACGATTGACAGCGAACAGCATATACAACATTATTTTTAGTATATGCGAAACCTGAAACACGTGTCTAGTATTTTTATGTAAAGAATCTATGTACAAATCATGAGTAATTACAAAGTTATAAGCTTGTTATTTGTCCGTTCAAAATCAAGTCCACTACGCGGCGCGGCGCGGGGTGACCATGTTTTATGCTCCTCCAGCATCGTACGGTCATTGATAATAGTTTGGCAGTAGGTACGTAACTGTACGGCGATTTTATTGTAATTAACTAGTGATTTAATATTTTTGGGACAAAATATAATATGGTGTAAAAATTATTGATATCGATTCAGTTACTCATTCTGAACAAACTATATTCAGGTTTCGCATATACTAAAAATAATGTTGTATATGAAAACTTGAACGGACAGTCTTAAAAACCATCACTGGACTGTCAGGTAGGAACGTAACATTATGTAGATTATACGCCTTAAACATCATTAGATAGGTACCTTGAACCTTTATACCTTATATAAGCATTGGCTTTTTCGTTATCAGGTTATAAATTTTATAAAACCTAACATTTTCAGATGGACCGTGGTTTCGGCGAAGGGTACATCGGTCTAAAGAAAGCTCATCGACAACTAGGTTGTGGTTTAAATCATATCAACCTGAAATACCAAGTTTTATTTGAGCGCAACTTGTATGATATCCAGGTAATTTAATGTAGAATTATCGTTATCATCATCACCATTTCAGCCTAAAACGTCCACTGCTGGTCATAGGTGTAGCGGCATCTACATCGCCACATGCGAACTACGCATCTTACTGACTTAAGCAAAATCCTGCATCGCGCAAGCAAAGTTTACCGCGCAACTAGCATATACAACGTCCCCGACATCAATCGTCGATCATACACGACACCCGTCTGGTCGGAGGATCCTCCCTTTTTTATGGAGAATTAGTGATCTTTACACCCTGTTCCTCATTCCTCTACATAGGTAAGCGTCGCCACATAGACCGGCCGTGGTGTCGAATCATGATTTATACATCGCTGTCAATTCAGCATGAAATTTTATCCAAGGTTTAACTAGGTGGGTACTTAGTAGTAGGTAAGTAATTTTAGTTTTTATGCACTCATATTAATTGCGAGAGAAAGATAGAGTGCGACAGAGAGACGGAGGAATAGGTACATAACCAATAGCACCATCCCTTTTTTGCAACGGAATCATTTTCGCATTAATACTTCATAACACCGAAGAAAGGGCAGTCAGACAAGGAGGGCTTCGTGACGGTGGAGTCGAAACGTATGAAGCCCACTTGCCGTAATCGATGTGGTACTGCACTGGCGGGACCAAATATGTTGCTGCGTCCTGCAACACCGTCGACGCAGCTGTACGTATCCCGTCTGCATCACTCCACGGTGGCGGAAGACATCGTGGAATACATCAGAAGCAAGACCAAGTGGACTTTGAGAGTAGAGAAGTTGGAATCGCGCCACAACATAAACTTCAAATCGTTTGTGGTGCGAGTTCCAACTCAGTACCTAGAAACCTTCATGAAGGAAGAGTTTTGGCCGAAAGGTGTGGCGTACCGACGTTTTCGTGGAAGGTTACGCGACACCACGCAGCGCAACACGACGCCGACACAGTCATCACTTCGTGCATAATAGTTTCGTTTTATATAATAAAAAAAATATGTATGTTTAGGTTAAGGTATTTATATATGGGCCTGCGTCGCCTGAAATAAATGGATTATTATTATTATTATTAACACGACTTCAGGACGCAAAAGAAACAGGCGAGCGCGTCCTACATTCCTTCGAAGAGAAGCACATAATAATGGGAATAGTCTTCGTCGCCCTCAACGTCTGCATGGCCCTGCTGTTCCTACGCATCGTCATGGCTGCTGTGACGTATCACGAGATGTACCTAACCAGCATTCAATTCGACAACGTGTATATTACGGGATACTTTAAGCAATTGGACGGAAAGAGAAAGAAGAAGGATAAGGTCACGCTGTTGCCATTGAAGAAGGTAATATGAAGGTGATTTCTAATAATGTTAAAAAGAGGGGATTCACATACTTACCAAGACCCGTCCGCGTGCCAGAAGACGTTCGTTGGTCCCGGCTGTCATTTGTGGATCTTTGACAGTCGTTACGGGTCGTCAGAAACCCGAAAATCTGACAACCAGTCTTACCACGGGGTATCGTAATTACCCAGTAACTGGGTTGTGGAGGTCAGGTAAGCAGTGGCTCCATGTAAAATACTGGTATTCAGTTGCATCCGGTTAGACTGGAAGCCGACCTCAACATAATTGGGAATAGCCTAGGCAGATGATGATCTAATTACATTAAAACGCATTACTATAGGTTTGCAAATAGCCTTTTCCTAAGGTCGCCTTCCAGTCTAACTGGATACAGCTGAATAGGAGTAAATGGAGCAACCTTTTTAACAAACTTCAAATATTATACTTGCGGTCGTAAAAATTGGTGTTGAATCAAGTTAACTGCTTAACTATGAATTACTATGCCAAAAACCCTTTTCGATAGATACGTTTGATATTTTTAACCTTTTTAGGGTTCCGTACCTGAAAAGGAAAAACAGAACCCTTATAAGATCACTTCGTTGTCCGTCTGTCTATCCATCAGTCAAGACCCTTTTTCTCAAGAATGCGTAGATTTATAAAGTTAAAATTAATATCAAAAACTCAGGGCTGCAATCCCTTGAAGCAGTGAAAAAATCAAACTTCTAAGTCAACGCAATCAAAAGATACGGGCGTTAATGTTCCGAAATCAAAACCTATAGGGTACTTCCCGTTGACCGTTGAATCATGAAATTTGGCAAGAAGCAATGTCATGAAGCACAAGTATAGGAAGAAATCAGAAAACCTTAGTTACATTAAGTACAATTTTTTTTGAAACTATCTACGTAGTTACCTACAAAGTACGGAGCCCTCGGTGCGCGAGTCCGACTTGCACTTGACTGGTTTTTTTTTTATGTAAGTTCATGCACATGAGGTTTAGTGGATGGCCTTGTTTAACTACAAAACAAAAGCATACGGTGTCCAGTTGTCCACCTCAAATCAGCGGTGAACGATTTTGCTTTTTAGATGGAGCGATCCAAATACGTAGACATACATTCAATGTGGTACTCGACATCGCCGCACAGCAAACTTGTGACACAGATATTGAAGGTGATGCTAGAGGTGGTGACGGCCACCACCTTCGTGATGCTGGACCGCCTGTTCTATGAAGCACTAGATGTGGTACGCCAGCATGCCCAGGTTGAGGTCGTGCAGCAAGGGACGCAGGATTTGAAAATTGAGGTGATAAACTGCTGAGTTTTAAGTCCTCGAAAAGTTGAGCGTCTAGGGTCGATGCCACCTAATTTCCTGACGGTGGTAAACGTTTATCTTTCAAATATTTAACTTACCTAAATGAAGTTCTGTAAATAATCATCACTCAAGTATCCTTTCATATACATTACTCTTATAACCTTTTTAACTTATTGTTTTACTTTTTGTTTTTCTCTTGGTTTGCAAATCGCTGTTAACGAACATAATCAACGCAAAGTATTTGTAACTGGATGTTTATACGTGGAAGCTTTTAATTAGCAAATTTTCCTGCCTACGAATGATTTTTAATTGTGTTAGTAGTCTGTAAGCTTTCTGTAAAATATAATAAATAAATAAATTATTCCACTGCTTGACATAGGCCACTCCAAAGTTTTGGTTTTTGGATTTATTTGTTAGACCAAACGACCTTAACCAGGCGTGTTTTAATATTTCATCCAAAACCACTTTTTCCTCAAATGTTCCACGTCTATCAGTCAAAAGCCCATTGTTTTATTTCCTAAATTCGCACTCAGGTGGAAGGCACAGGCCTGCTAGCCACCCTTCTCCGCAAGCTGATCTCCAACCTCTCGTCAACCCAGGGCATACGTCGCGAGGGCACCAACAAGCTGTGTGTACCGCGACCGCGCGCCATGCCACCTATTTATTTCGTCAAAATCTATGGAGGATACGTGTGGATACTGTTGCTGTTGTATATGAACCCGTATACGATGAGGCTCAGAAGGTAAGACAGAAAAAAGGAAACCGACTTATTCCAATTGTTACTGGTCCTGATTTTCCTTGTTACTGTAGATAGGTAGTTTTTTGAGTAACTATTTCAATAAGTGCTCATACACGCGTCAACGGCATAAACAACTGCGACCGTCGACAACATACTGCTCGTGTCTGAGCACCGTATTTAAATACACAAGCGGCACGTTGTTGACGGCTGCATCTGTCTCTGCCGATTACGCGTGTCGGTCGTGTGTATGTACAGACGCCAGCACATCAAGCTTCCCGAAACTGTAAAAATTTTCCCAATCAACTTTGAACCTTATGCTTTAGCAATAAAGTTGAAAATCTATTAAATAAATTTGACAGATTGTGGTAGCTTGATGTGCTGGCGTCTGTACACTTACGAGTCCAGATGCCGATTTCGCCATCTTTGTCTAGGAGTTTTGCTGGTTTTTATAACCATTCAAAAAACCTCCTAAAACGTGAAAACGGTGCTACTCATTTCAGACAAATCTGCAGTTACTTTTATCCACGTCGGGAGAAGCAGCGCGTATTGCATCTTTACAACGACATTCTCAAGAAACGGATGAAAATGGATAAAACATTGCGCAGGTACGGTTAGCCTGCTGCCTACCATCTTTTCAACTGTTAGTATTAACTAAACGAAATACATTGGTTTGCCGTTTGGTTTCATCATGTAGTTATTTGTCGTTCGCACATCGTCGGTGGTGAGAAATTAGAACTTGGCAGTGATGGGTAAATGACAATTATTACAACATTTACTACTAGCCTCCGCCCGCGTGGATGTCGGAAATTTTCCCACGGGAACGTGCAACTGGACTAGCCTATGTTAGTCCTTTATAACATCAGCTATCTGCCAATGAAAGTCGCGTCAAAATTGGTTCAGCCGTTTCTGAGATTAGCCGTAACAAACAGACAGACAAAAACATATAAATTGGTTTTTATTTATAATAAGTACCGCATATACTTTCTTAAAAGCTGTTATTTTGACATTACAGACACTTAAATTTTATTTATTTGTGATTATTTTGGGGATAGAAAATACTTCGGTGTTTCTTCAGTATTTCTTCTATAATGGAGTACTTTTCTAAAAAGCATTTTTTTCTGGCTCATATTCAAGATTACTCTTGTTGTTTCGATCTACATTCAGGAAGGCCGTCCAAGCCGTGCGCGCACACTACCTCTCTGGCGAGAACCTCCTTAGTTTGAGGATGAAGTTTCCTTACCTGCTGGGCTGGTTGAATGCCCTGCCCGCTGCAAGGATGACCTGCCTCATTTGTGGCGAGACGGAACCTAGGAACGATAAGGGTGGGAAAGTAGTTTGTAACTATGCTTATATCGAAGCTTTGGAAAAGTACACTGACCGCCGCTACGGCCGATTCTGAATTATTTTCCTGTAGGCCCAGTGAGGGATCTGGATAATAAATGTTGTCCTAAATAAAGAGTTGGTGTACATCCCAATTCCGTTTCTTCTTAGTTCGGGTGGTATCCACTAACTAAAGTATCATATTCTTACTCATGAGAATTATAATAGAAACATAACTTAGTTGCAACTATCGCAGATTAAATATAGGTACTTAGAGGTACCTATTAGCAAAGGTTGTCTTACAAGACGGCCACCGAACAAAATCTCCCGAAAATTCGTACCTAAATCCGTCTTAGGTTTTAATTTAGACCTCTTGAAACGCAACCATAATAATGTTTATTAACATTTTCAGGGCAGCAGTCATCATGTCGTTGGCACTGTTGCTGCGTGCCGAAGTGTCCATTTGTATACTGTGCGGAATGCTGGAAGGAGGCGGGCGCGCGGTGCCTCGCGTGTGACCCCAGCCTTAACGAACTGAGCGATGTAGACTCGCTTAGTGATGATGATCAGCTCCGCTATTGACAACCGTTGACTCCAACCAGCGCGGTATTTGCGTAATGCACGTACATACAATGGCAATGCTTTCAATTTTAACAGTAAAATTAAATTAATTGCGTTATTTACGTTGTTGACCAGGCGTATTTTTCAAAGATATATGGAGCAATGGATTAGCAATTTCCCTAATTTTTTTTAGGATTGTCATTGAAAGTGTGTTACGCAGGACTAGAGTTTTGGAAACCTCTTGTAATACAACAGTTCAGCACTTGCTAAGAACATAATTCATCGTCTAACCAGTCTAACTGCAATTTTTCATACATAAGGGAGATGCGCTAAAGAAAACCAAGAAATTCAAGTTAGGTCAGTGTCAGGTTGTATGTTGAACAAAATATGATTCGCGACCGTAATAAATAGGACTTTACAGAGTAATACCTAATCATTAAAGTCATCAATATAACCCTAAGTACAAATAATCATATTGAATAACTTATTTAATGAAATATCAATCAATAGGAGTATTTAAATACAAATTGCAAAAAACGCAAAGAAAATTTGAACTACGTGGCCTCTTCTGGCGCTGCCCCTTCAATAATTTAGGCTATCTTTTCATCATAGCTATGCGAGGAAGCGTAGCAGTACCTAAGACACTGCTTTATTTGTACAGAAGACTTCATTACTACCTACTATGTTTAAGATTAAATAAAAATGTTATTTACTACATGGACTTTTTGTCTGTCGTAACCCAATGCTAGACTTGCCTTTTCATTTTAAAAATATCCACCGTTATGTCGACTAACAACTTAATATCTGAAAAAAAAAAAAAAATTTTTGTTGCTAATTGGGCCCGTAGAACATGTAGGACCATGGCCAATATAGCCAAACGCAATAAGCATAATATGTAACTTTCAATAAAATTACTGTTGTATTCGTCATGAAGGGGCGTGTTGTCCCGCGCAGGCTTGACCGGTTGAACCAGTGGGTTTAAAGGAAGGGTGCGATCTAAGAGATCAGAGAAACGCGGGGTACGCTTGTGGCAACAAGGGCCTTGCCCTTGGTAACGCGTCCTTCACTGCCATCGCTTGATCATAGGTCGACAAACTATTGATCCGTCTTAAAAATTTTGACAGTCTGAGGCCCGTGTGATGAAACATTCGAAGGGCTTTGGTTAAAAACGTGCGGTTGCGAACACTTTTCATTTGTTTGAGCAATCCTAAACGCTTGGCTTTGTATGCACTGAAAGGCGGCTTGCTTAGCGCCTAGAGCCTAGCGAGCCATCTTGCGAGCAGCGAAATGAAACGAACGTTTTAGAATTTTCGCAACCGGCCGTATCGCTTGGCACCTTCGCTAGTCGCCTAGCGTGTATCGAACAAATGTTAAGTCACAAGGCACTTGGCGCTAACCGAGCCACCTACCAGTGCGTACGTAGCCTTAGGCCGCGACCGCACTGGTAACCCGATAGCGACAAAACGGTACCTAATGCGCGAAAAATCGTCGCTTTTGTGACTACCGCCGTAATAATTTGTTTGGAGTTTGTCGTAATCGCCATCGATTCGCATTTGCGTTACTATTGCGACTGCAGCCTTAGCAAACGCATGTCCCATTGCGGCGACTGAAAGAAATTCCCTGCTACACATAAACATAACGTACAATTTCATTAGCACATGATGACACCTAAATGAAAGCCTAAACAAAAGAGCGCTGTTGGATTTTCAACTTTCGGCGCTGAGCCGAGCGACGACAATCCAACAGTGCCTTTTTCTTTGTTAGTGAAAACGAGCATTAAATAGAAAGAATGAACACTTACGTAATAAAACACCATTTACAAACGTAAACAACCAAGTATATTTAAAACAGTCCATACTCGAGCTGCTCGCCAACGGTGAGGTTGCTAACAAACTGGATGTTCTCTGCGACGTCATTGCACAAGGCTGCCAGACCGGCCACGCGGCCCTCTTCTCCCGGGTTGAAATTGTACACCAACTGCAAACATGGTTTGAAGTGAAAATATAAACAGGTTTTTGACGAAATTATTGAAGGTGAAAGATTCGAAATAAGGCCGACTTTAAAATCTATCCTTGACAAATTTAAATTATACCAGGCCATTTGAGAAACAGGAGCAGTAATTAGCGCTTTTCCAGTGTAGCGTAGTAATAACGACAGTCCAGACACACGTAGGCGTTTCGTAGGCGCTGTTGAAGCGGCGTAGTCATTCCGTCGACGTAGTAGCAGCTTAGACGTTTCGCAGACATCATTGCGTAGCGTTGGAGACGTTTCTTAGACGTCGTCGTAGCGGTGTAGACGTATCGTAGCCGTCGTCGTAGCGGCTTAGACGTTTCGCAGATGTCATTGCGTAGTGTCGGGGACGTTTCGTAGACGGCGTAGACGTTTCGTAGCCGCCATTGTACGGACATGGACGTCGTGGCCACCGTCGTAGCACTGTAGACTTTCTGTAAACATCGTAGCGGCGCGGTGCGGCGGCATGGATGTTTCGCAGACGTCATTGTGTAGCGTCGGAGAACTATCGTAGACATCGTCGGCGCTACTTAGGCTCTACGCAGAGGCTGGTGAGGACGATATGTAGACTTCATAGACGTTATAATACTTTATCGTCCCATTAATAGAATCATACATGTACCTACAGGAAAATTAGTTCGAACGTAGAAACAACTTTTTGCTAAAATCAATACGAGCACGAACGAATTAAAAAGTTAAGCGTTATGTAAAGTCACGTTTTGCCCTGTAAAGTCCGGTTGTCGTCAAGAAGACTTACTGACTGACTTTTCGATTGCGCGGTGTTCACACTGCACATACCTACTTACGTTCGACGAACTTTTAAAATATTAGGTAAGTAGGTATACTAGATCAGCGCCCCAAACTCGGAGGTACTTTTATTCTATTCATGCGCTTACCGATAGAAACTCGTCGTAAGTGATCCAGCCATCGTTGTCCGTGTCTGCGGAATTGAATTTCTCCTTGCGAACCTCCATGCTACTCTCATCGCCTAGACTCTCCAGCACTGCCCCGCTAAATAGGTATGACGGAAATCAAAATATTGCCATCGATCGATGGCAATATTTTGTAGGTTTTAAAACAATGCCAATTAAATTCTCTATTTTTTGGATACTCTGATAGGTGCACAGCTACACATACCAGTATAAGCTGACTTCTGATTGTAAGTACGAAAAACCTATACAATGCGAGGTCAGCTAAAACTGGAAATGTATAGCTTGATGTGTCGCCGTGTGTGCCTAGGTCCGTCCTAGGTAGTAAATCTCGTTTCCTGGAACATAGGCTGTTCCCAAAGTAGGAAATGCTAGTCGAATCTTCGCGCCTAAAACATCAGCGGCGTTTTTTGTTACTAACAATCAGAACAGTCTGAAAGTACTGTAAGCTATTTTGTATAAATGATCATTAATTAATAATTGCATATACTTAAAGTCATAGCGGATTTCGAACCGATATCACTGTCATAAATAAACACTGGTTCTTGAGACCTTTAGGTATACATAGTAAGTACCTACCTATTGACATTAAATCATAAAACGCGAGACTAACAAATCATCAAATCCGAGCATGCCGTTGGACTGGTTGTCAAAGAGTAGGAACAGGCTGTGCAGGTTGGCGATGGTCACCTCGTTCCAGCCGGGGAAGCGCTCCACCACCTTCTGCATACTCCAACGTCGATCTTTCTCCTTCATCTCCTACCATACCAGATAATTGCACTTTTACTATCTAAGTTCAAAAAGACGGGTTAGTCGTACAGCGACCGCTGCGCGTGTTTATTCTATGACGCCTTGCACACCTACGCAACCGCTGCACTACAGTCGCGCAGGTGTTCACGTTTAGTTTCGTGTTGTTCACGCTCCCGCTTCGCAATCGCTTTAGTCGCGCAGGTTTGGCCGAAGCTTTAAAGCAGGCGTTTTGGGAGATGACTTAGTAATTTTTGACTCTCAAAAACTTATTTTAGGTACAGACGCCAGCACATCAAGGTACCCGAAACTGTCAAATTTTCCTAATCAACTTTGAACCTTATACTTTAGCGATAAATTTGAAAATCTATTAAAGAAATTTGACAGATTGTAGTAGCTTGATGTGCTGGCGTCTGTACCTAAGTGAAAGTGTTATTTTGGCAAGGAACCGAGTTTGGCCATAGGTTAATTAATAAAATAAAAAAGGTTAATTTGCCCTATTGCAAAAAGGTGGATTACTGGATAGCAGTCTAAAGCAAAGAGATTTAAGTAACATATGAACTGCAGGAGAGCAAGACAATAATATAACAAACCAGTGTGTAAATCGCACTAGCACAAATACACACCAAAATCACAGATAATATAATACTCCCAAAATGTAGGTACTTTCCAGAAGTCTTCGAGTGAAACACGTGTAGCGAGCGCGTAAACCCGCAATGACGTAGAGGCGTGTTTATTACAACACTTGTACGGGGTTGTGCTTAAAAAGTTTCCTCGTTTTACAGTAATTCATGACGTGATAAATATATTAATAGCTAGTCAGCAAGTTGGTAATGAGGCTGACTACTTACTTAACTCTGATTTTGCATTACCGTCTGACCTATTATCACAGTGATCTTTAATCTCGTGACAATAAGTTTGGGTTACTGCAACTGTCAAGTCTGTTTAAATCAGTGATCTTTATCGTTGCTGTAATAAGGTTGCTGTTGGGTTGTAGCTGTCACATGTAAAATACCTGTTAAAGGACTCAGGGTGCGCTAGATAAGTTTTTCACTCGTCATGAGGGTCCAATGTGATTTAAAAGTATTGGTAATATTATTATCCACCATTGAACGTACTCGTAAAACATCTTACATGATTATATTGGCGTTGCTCCGCTAGTCGCGTATAGAACAAGTCGACTAGTTTGTCGTAGTCCGTCTTGATGTTCCTCTGCTGATCGGCTACTTTCCTATGAGCTTCACCTATTGGTGATAGAATTATTTGCATTATAGTTTGTTAGGGTTTTGAAAACTGAGATGACACACCTAATCCTTGAAAGCACCTATTACTGTGTACAGGGTCATATTAAATTAGCTAGCGAAACTCTGCAGACGTGATGGATATCGATATCAAAACAGAATAAAATAAAAAATGATTTGATGTTGTTTTTTTTTTGGGTCAACGACAGTTGGTCGAAGTTTGAGTTGAGAAAATCTGTGTTGTTTATCGTGTTTACTTATTGAAAATTGAAACCCATCACGTCTACGAAGACCACACAAAAAAAGCAGATTTATAAACTGATATTTAAAGTGCAGTCCATGACCCCGCAGAAGAAAAATCAAATCGATTAATTTTTTGTTTTATCATATTAGAGATCATATATAGTATATCATATTATCAGATACCCATTCGTCTGCGGAGTTTCGCTAGCAAATTTAATTTGACTCTGTCTAGGTAAAGCACGCGGGTAATTTCTTCAAGTTTCCTCATACTTAGCACACAACACCACGCCTGTATTTCGAAAATGGGTAGGTGTACAAGTACCTATCTGCACCCACATTTTGCCAGATGCCAGATGTAAAAAAGACGACCCATGTAACATTGGCAATGGCAAGTATACTTATTACCATTAACCGGACACAAATCCAAACTCCGATCTGGGGGCCTAAAAACGCCACTTTGGCAGAATCATAAAACAATTCATATCATGCAATTTTATCTGTATGACAGTTTTATATGGAGATTCGTAAAATGCTATAGGCACCTCTGCCTAACCCTTCAGGGATATATAGGTGTGAAACTGTCAAACAGATGAATTTCGTGATGTGAATTGTTTTATGATTCTGCCAAAGTGGCCTTTTTAGGCCCTCTGATGGACTACTAAATAAACCTGGGAATCGAACCCAGGCTCACACACGCTCAGTTGTGCTTGTGACAACACATTTTTAACAGTTCCGATTGTACATTATTACCTGTTGCACTGAAGTCCTCCTGTCTGTAGAAACAGATCGGTTTCCGCTTCACCGGGTACTCGAAGAATCTGCCCAAACTGGAGAACATCGCACTGACTTGATGACCCATGTTAGTATATTTTATTCCTATTAATGTTTATGTATTTATTTAGCCTGCTCAACTTTACTAGGACAATAACTACTTTTCCAAATATTTTATCGCCATCTAATACGTCATGCATTTTGACATTGACATGACAGACTGTATACCAACCAGACTTTTCAAATCGGTTTGGTTATGGTTTATCCATGGAACAGCGGTGGCCGGTGGCCCAATAGTAACAACCATGACTTACGTGTCGTGGGTCGCGGATTGGAACCCGGGCAAAAGGATTAAGGAAAACATTGAGGAAACCGGCTTGTTAGGACATGCCGGTTTCCTCACAATGTTCGAATTTTTGGTCCTAAGGCAACAAAAATTCGAAGATATATGTGACATCCACCAACTCTCCATCAAGCCCACTGAGAGGCAAAGGTGTCCCAGCAGTGGGCAAATTATTGTCTGAATATGCCTTTATATTTACAGAATTCTCATTGCGATTGTTTTAAAAATATACACTGCGTATTGCACCGTGTATATTTTTCCCCTTTCCCTTGAATGGACATAAACGCGCAAAATGTTACATACATGGAGTGTCTTGCCAATTTCTTCTTCATATGAAACTACATTTTGGAACGGGCAACTAGAATCAATTCTTTTCTATTTTCTTGTTGTATATGACATTCAAAAGTACCTTCTGAGGCTCATTGAAATAAATCCGTTGACTTCAACTGGGGGCTCAAAGTCAAAAGATTACGATACACACGCATCAGCTAATAAGGTAGCTGCTAGTGTGTCTAACAAAATAATAATATAATAATTACTATTATTTTCGTCATGTTATTAAAATTTCAGTGCACGGTAACAGTTTGCGCGTTAATGTCCTTTACACAAAAGTATAATAAATATCTACTTACTGGTTAAAGAGCATTTTGAATTTTGTATCAGTGAAATGTTTATCAAAGGACCAGATTTAAAAATGTGTTTACCTAGATTTAAAAATTTTATTTTATTATGGAGAACAAACGACGGCGTCCTTCTTTTACAATAGGACTGCGGCAGGGCAAGTGTGTGGAGAAAAATAAAAGACCATTTTCTATCAATCACTTGATTAATTTCTCATACAAAATTCATTTAAAAAATTTCAAAAATTTGACATTATATAGCGTCGTACATAAATTGATAGGATTATAAGGATGAATGTAATGTAATGTAATGTAATGATGCATGAATGTGTATCGAAGGTAGAAAATAAAGTTAATGAAATACGGTAGGCAGTAAAATAGTCTAAATTAAAATATAGGAACACTACAAAAAAAAATTCAGTCTCATTACACACATTAGAGATGATTACAATAATTACGTAAGCTAAGGTAGATAATATAATCTAGCGGAAATAGCTGTGAGTCTTACCCCAGTGACACTTCCCGTCATCCACGCTCGCCCACTATTGCCGCTGATTGGGCGGCGCGGGTGACAGCCTCCACAGCCATTCCCGCTAGGTGCTTATAATAGAACAAGACTGTTGTCCACTCGCTATGACAATTGTAAGCTGAACTACACTACATGAATATATGTATATGCAATTGCTCAAGTCAAACTAAACGTGACAGTGCTATGGACGCTTCTACGATTACATTCTAGAGAAAACTAAAAATTAAATAAAATAGTAGACAACAGGCTTCTAAAGCGGTGATCAAACCACCATTCCACCATTCATGGTTACTTCACTCCGTCAGTCTTAAAAACTTTACAAAAAAGAGGTAGTTTATGGTTGATCTTTGAACACCACTAAGCGCCTCGCGGGGAGCTAGGACCAAAGAAGTTGGTCCTGACGCCCAGCGAGTCACGTGTACAAAAATACTACTTACTGTTACACATTGATATTGACAATATCATTCATCCACCCTTTGCTGACAATGTGGTAGTCCTCTGTTTGTCTTCTCGAGGCTAGTGTTAAAAGAAGAAAAGCAAGCATCGCTTCAAACAATCTAATGCACGGTGCCCACAAGACAAGATTTGCGCTTGACCTCAGCAAGTTGACCTTGTGACAGTTTTAGTTGTTAGCATATCGTCTAGCTGCGAATGTTTCGATAAAGCAAGTCAGCTGCAAGTTGTGTAATAAAACTTGCTAGAAGACATGGTGCATCAGGTGTGTCGACAACATGGACGTAATAAACTAACCTATTACGTCCATGGTCGACAACGAATAGAAAAGCCAGGCTTGTGTCGCAGCTGGAACACGTCACAGTTCGACAGCTGTATGTCATGTCATGTGTCATACATTGACTGGCTTGTCTATGCGCTATCTATTGCAAGAAGCGAGCTCGTCTGCAGGGACACTCGCGAAGGGGAGATGGATGCACATAATTTCTACACTAAGACTAACACAACACAAGCTCCTAGTTAAAGTTACAAAAATAGCACGAAAATGGCTTATTACATTCGCTAAAATCTCATAATTGTATCATTATTATTATGCAGTTTTAGTGTTGCGTCTCACTTCGCTCCCACACCCTTACCACAACATTGTGACGTGTCTCAACTGCTGAATGTTCCGAATGCTTTTACAATAGTCGTGATAGACATCAAAAAACTTGTACAAAAATTATCATTAAGTTCCAATATTATTTAGTTCTCAATTTTATTGTATTTATCACAAAACCACAATTATACTGCTAGCAGCTAGCAGATTTCACAAAGTACACATCGCTTGACGACAAAATATACCTTTTGATTTTGTGATCATCACCGAAGTATGTTTACGAAGGTCGTCTGTATGCCTTATTCAGCACAATATTACATTAATCGCGACACTTCGTTTCTCTTTTCCTTTCAAACTGAAAACAAGTAAACACACTTTGTGAATCCACAGAACCATTTCAGTAACAAAATAATTTTTAAATAAAACATAACCAAATTATATCAAAATTAAATGCAGTCATAAAATTAAGTAATGCTTCAGCAGCTTTCAGCTCAGTTGTACAATAACGACCTCAGGTCTAGTTGTTACCAATACTCGACTTGTCTGATGAAATGATAAAATTTACAATTTTAAACAAAGGTAACTAGTACAATGTGGTAGTGAAAGATCAGCTCGTAATGTACCCCTCATCAGATGTCACCTGGTGTACAGTCAAGGGGCTCTGAGACAGCACTCACACGGATCATTTAAAACTTCGTTCACGACATGCCGGCGGCACTCTACGAGTGCACCACACGCAAGATGGAGGGAATTGCTTTGCAAATCCGTTACCTAAGTTTCAAACGACAATAGAATCAGTATTTACTATAATTATGAGATTCGTTGTCGGCTAAAAAACATACTGTGATCGAAATCATGAAAAAAATTGAAAGTATAATAATGATAAAAAATGCATTTCATGCAACACATTATTTTAAAAATAACGTAATACTTTAATAATGGCACTGAACAAAAAGTAAACGTTAATTCCATCACATAGGTACTGGAAAAGATAAATATTTAATTATTAATTCATATGCGGAATTCTTCAACACCGTTAAGACGCAAGACACTGCACATATTTAACCTAACTATAACGCGTTGCTCGGCACGGCTTTCGCTTTAACTATTTCAACTAACTTGGTGTTATTATATAGGTACGTGATTATCTTATTATATTAAGGTAAACAATTCACACTATTTTATTTACATTCTTGCATAAGAAAATAAAGTAAGTCTATTTATGTACATTTCAAATGCGTTAACTGCAACAAGTTATAGTGGATACATACTTGTGCAACGTGTAATGTAATCAGCGCTGTGCTGTAACATGTCACATGGACGTTCGACGAACAAAGGACAAACAAAGAAAAGAAACTTATTCTATGGCAGTGATCAGACAATCATTGGTAGACCGAGCATTTCATTACACGATTATGACTAATCGTCTATCAGTAGTGGAATGCGCGGGTCCATGACACTTCGTTACGTTAACCGATGTTACATTACATGTTACAAAAGACTGTACTTAGCCTAAGAGAAGCTTTGCTTCAAAACTACGAAATGCTGAATAAGAATAAATTCACTTTAAGTGGGACAAACGTGATTAGAATAAATTAGCCGAAAAAGTTACTACAGTTGTACCTACCAGATAACCAGAAGTATTCACTTTGTAATGTTTCTGGGCTCTTGTAAAGTTCCCATGAACAGCATGTAATGAAAAGCCTGTCCGATCCATGAAGGTGGTAATTTGATCTTTACAACATATTTATGTTATGCATAAACAAATTGAAGATTTAAATATTATAATAGGATATTCTCGCAAAAAATGTATGAAACATTTTCATGGTCACACTGATCGAGTTGCCCCGTACAACAAGCGTGCGGCCCTCATGAAAATGTGCTAGGTTTAGGCCATTTTAGGCAAAAATTGCACACTGGTTTTGTTTCATTCACTCGGTACATCGAGTAAATGGAAAAAGGGATCATTTAAAGTTTTAATAAATGCAATAAGCACGGGCAACATTTGCGGGCGCCATCTTGTTTGCTTCCCGCGCTTCTATTCTACTTGCTTGACACAAGCGTGATTATATTATAATTTTCTTTATTGTATTTGTAGAAGTTTTAGTACGCCCTCTCAGGTCGGACAGGGTTTTCATTACAAAATTGTACTATTAGATATGGCTTAAAGCGCTGACGACACACATAGTGCACCGTATAACAAGAATATTATGTAATATATTTGTTTACTTTATGTAAGTAATATATTTGTTTACTTATCCTATTAAGGGAAAGACTGCTAATAAATGCAAAAACCGTACCTATGCGAGCGTTCTTTGACCACGAATAAATAAAACGCACCCAATATTAATTCTACCGCCGTCTTGTGACACATAGTTAGACTTCAAACAATAATTTTCCCATCTTAAGTATTTAATTTCAGACTCATATTCCAGTCAACGTTATCTATAATTATCAGTACCTTAATTTATGTCTACTGTCCACATCGTTACTAGAAAATTTTTGTTTGAAGCATCAAATTTTTTGGAATACCACATATTAATTTAAGAAGACTTACGCTAGAATAATCCTAAGTACAAATGTGAAAATGTATCTCTAACCGTATAGTAACTTACAGTAATTTTATTATGCTTTAGTTTATTGGGAGAAAGTTCTAGCGTTGATTACGACGTGTATATTGATACACGAGCTAATTACCGCGAAGGGATACAAGAGCTACCGGACAAACTACCGCGCAGGAATTACTCAGTACCAGTTAGAAGTATAAGAATTATTCTCTGCCCATATCGAAAGCAATAATGGTATTACAAGTCCGGGTCGCCAAACAATCGAATCTTTTACGAGCTGCTGGTGAGACTCCAATGAAGTGCTTTATACAATTAGCTACAATTAGGAGGGTACATTGAAGCAGTAACTACTTGCAAGTATAGTTTGTCCATGTAAGCCTTCTCAATGGATTGAAGCTAAGTTTATATCAATTCACTATAAATTTGATTTACTTATATATATTTTGGGGTCTAACACGCTTTAACAGTATTATATTATAATACGCAAATCAAAAGCTTAATGGAGGAAAAGATTCTGCAAAAAAACAACGGAGAAGTCTTATCAAAAGAAACGTTAAGACTATGTTTGCTACAAATGTCCTCCTTCCTCATTTGGAGGCCTGCTCGAGAAAGTAAACAGCCTCAAACGTAAGCTTGCCTCGAGGCAAGGCACGAGGCATGACACGAGGCATAGCGCGAAATTAAAGCTTTTGCCTCCCTCAATCAAAGCCACAGCAGGCGTAAATGAACTACATTATATTGAGAACAAAGGCTTTTCCTCCCACTCAGCTCCCGATAGACATTAGATATTATACCATTATAAGATTAAATCCCGTATAATATACATGGTTTTCATACAATCTGTCTTAACTGAACATTTTTCTAACTACATTTTATCAAAAACTGCGCAAATTGTTTGCAAACGATAAATTGTAGGATAACTTAGATCAGCCATTGTTTTTGAGACTTGACGTTAGAAAAAATAAAATAAGTAATAGTATATATATAATAATATATAACAGACTCATGCTAGGATAGTAAGTGTGTCAAATTATTGAAAACCATGACGGGAGAAACAGTGCACACAATCTAATACAACGATACTCGAGTGTTGACTTAACCGTCTCGCATGCAACTAAACTTAGATTTAAATTATTTATCTAACAATTAATTATATTAAGTGAACACATACTGACTGAACACATAGGGATTTATCTCGAAGTCACCTAACATACGTTTTGAAAAATATCATATCGATTTAATATTTTTTTTTTATTCAAAAGAATTTCACTATAATATTTGAACTAAAACGAAAAATTTAGTATACGACCACGCGAATAAAAACTAATTGAAATTATTTTTAATTTAGATAACATTATCTATTAACTAGCTAAAAAGACTGAAATGCGTGGAACTACCTTGTACGCACTCACAACACAATATCCGATTTATGTTGTACGCGGGGTGACCGTACGTTGACTTTACGCCGTCAACCGGCATTACACTAATTATCAAAATAAATAAATCAGTTTAAAAGAACGCCATGCCATCCTCACTCAACTTGTAATTCATTTCTAACATTACGTTTAATTAACCCGATCAAGCCGGCAGTCAAAGTTTTGCGACATAGGGAAAAAAAACAAATAAAATAAAAAAACCTTTCACATTTTACGTATGAAAATAAAAATATCACGTCACATAAGCAAATACGACGATAAGATCATCAGCTTTAGATTCCAAACGAGGTACGTTTGTACATTTGCCAAGTGTTTCAATAATACTTAGAATTTTGGTTTAATCGCGCGACACCGACAGCCGCGACTGCCGCCACCCGCCGGTCGACACCAGCGCCGGCGCAACTCAACTTCTTTAAGACAGTCTTCTAAAGTCAGTCTTAAAGTTTTATTGCATTGATTCTTTTGCTCATCCATACATTTTCACATCCCATCGTATCAAGCCACGAAAAAAAAACAGAAGAAGCCTTCGAGCGATAAGAAGTAACTAATACGAACATAATTCTAGCCGAGCGCGAGCACCGCCACAGCGCGCGCCTAACTACAATAAAAATATTATATGCACCTAAATCATTATGCAAAATAACTTATCATAAAAATACATATCAACGTCTGCATTAATTAATTAACCAAGTTAAAAACGCAAAATGTAACATTGTGGAAAAATACTTTTCAAGTTATCCTTTAATTTATCTCACATAAAAACATCTTTTACATCACATTGTGATTCTCTATAATAGTTTATCTTTACGATTTCTCTATTCGATTATATTAGCGATACATCGCTGGGATCGGACCGGAGAGTACATTTATAAGTAATCGACATTAAATATTTAGTGCACCGACTATGAGTTTGGTGTGATCTACAGTTATACAGGTTAATGACAGCTATTTATAATTGCGGCATCTAAATTACATCGTAAATTACACTGCAAACATTGTTTGGTCCTTAGAGACTAGTCAAATACGGAAACGAAAATCAAAGTACTGGTAACGAAAAATACATCAGGACTCATGGAGAACATGATCCGCACATCCACGTTAGGTCGATGGGCAAACTAAGATTCTCCGCGCAAGCTATGCTCGATTGAATTTTTCCAAACGTTAATAATAAAATTGGCACATTGTCAAATAAATCACAAATAAAACGAAACAAAATAATATACGGCAGACCTTAGGTCCACAAACTTAGTTGGCCTTAACATTAGGTACAGTAATATAATATTAATATACTTTGATGTATTGCTTGCCGTGGGAGGAGATGTCGCGCGCGGTGTCGGGGAGCGTCTCGAACAGCACGACGAGGAAGCCCTCGGGCGTGAGCGCCACGTCGCTCGGCCGGTCCTTGTCGTCCAGGCCGGGGCTCTTCAGGTCCACGGCCCACAGAATACGCAGTTCTGACGTAAACACTAACACACGGTGGTTCTTAGAATCGGCGACTATGATGCGTCCGTCATCGTCAGTCACTATCCCTGATGGGCGATTGAGTTCACCGATTCCAGAACCTTCGCGACCCACACAGTGCAGCACTTTAGACAAAGTCGGGTCCACCATTAATAGCCGATGATTCTCAAAGTCCGACACTATAATGTTGCCCGATGTCGTAAAACACACACCTCTAGGAGTCGTAGGCCCTTTCAGCATTTTAGCCGGGTTCGCACCTTCAAACACGAACTTCGTTATGTAAGTTCCGTCACTGGTAAACAGTTGAATGCGATGATTACGCGTATCAGTCACTACAACATTTCCTAACGTATTTACAGCGACATCCCACGGATATTGGAATTGTCCACATTCCTTACCGAATGAACCGAACTTGAGAATAAAGTTACCGGAAGATGTGAATATTTGCACTCTATGATTGTCCTTATCAATCACAATGATGCGTCCGTAAGTATCCGTGGTGATGCCTGCCGGGAGATCAAACTCCCCAGGCCCAGTGCCTTTAGATCCGAACATTGTCTTGAATTCTCCTCTACTGCTAAATATTTGAATACGATTGTTTCTTCTATCGGCAACAATAATATTTCCTTCTCTATCTACACAAAGACCCCAAGGTCTGGATACTTGTCCTTCATCCTGCCCTTCGCGAGCGAACGAGAACATTGGAACACCAGGAACAGGGCTCCGTGTAGGTCTCACTGACACAGACATCCAATATCCTGGTATCGATTGACCAATTCCGCGGCCAGGGTTTGAATCCATGGCTAGACTTGATGAAATGCTGTGGTCATAATAATTAGTTGATCTCGTATGTGGTCCACCATAGTCTGGTAATGATCTCAAGCTGCTAGATCCGGACATGTTATAATTTAGATGCTGAAAGCTCTGAGCCGTCTGTAATGACTGTAAGGATAGTAGGGACTGGCGGGACTGTATCGATGATGTGGAGCTGAGAGAGTGCAACGAACTAGACGGCGCGGACTGCACGTCACACTGTCTTTTCAACTGGTCCACTAAGTCGTAATTAGGAGGAATGAACACGATTCGTTCCTCTGTTACGTACATATTCTTAAACATACAAGAAAAATAGTCAACTTGAGCTCTTCCTTTTTCTTTCGCCATAAACAAATCTATCCCTTCAGAGTCTATGCTACGCACTAGAGTTTCATTTGTATGAGCTAATCCAGCTAATATGCCTCTAAGTGTATTCATATGATCTGTTAATTCGTTCATTTTAGCTTGACGCATCTTTTCTACTTTATCCAATAAATATTTTTCACGATCTTCAATAGCCTGAGCATAACATCGCATCGCTTTCCTTATTTTCATATTAGCCTCTGCGGTTTCTTTTTCATAAGCTTTCGACATAGCAACAGCGCGATCTATGGCAGTTTTTATAGCTTTTGTTCCCGTCTTCGTGTCTTCAATCGCTCTAAAAACACCGATACGACACATGTCAAGGGCACCTTTAATGGGCGTATAATTGTGATCTTTATGCACCCACAGCGTACACTCCTGACATATAAAGACAATGCAAGGTTCACAGTAATATCTAACCTGATCGCCGTGTATGTCGCAGAACATGAGTTCTTTCTCGTTATTCACCGAGTTAGGCCTGGCCCCTATGGGCGATATTTGGTGTATAGGGAGCAGCGTATGCTCTCTCAGCTGGCAGTCAGATGTAACTTTGTGACAACATTCGTGACAAAATAAATCGTTGCACTCGAGGCAGCGAGTTGTCGGTGTGCGCTCCTCGCAGCGGAAACAGGTGATGGACACCGACGACGAGGTGCCGGGCGAGCCGCTCGAGTTGTCTTCTTTGGATTGATGCTGGTGATGGTTGTTATTAGAGGTAACGTTGTACTCACGACTTATGGGTCCAAGTGGGTTCTGCAGGGAGCTACACGCCGGCAGTGCCCAGATGTCATATGGCATGCTGGATGATGCCGAGGTGGATGCTGTGGTCTGCAGGTTCGATGGTTTATTCATGTTCTCGAGTAGGTTGCATATGATGTGCGTCATGGCAAGCGGGTCCTCCTGGTCGTTGGAGCTGTGCCCGGAGCCGCTGGCTGTCGACGTCGATGGCAGGCTCGATGCTAGCGACTGCGTCAGGTTAGCGAACGACGTCATTCTTCGCGTCTTTCGTTACGTCATCAGAACTGTAACAAACAAACGCGGTGTTATTTTCGTGAAACACTGGGGGGTATTAATAATCATGACGGTTTTGGAGATTGTGAAGCGCTACAGCATTTTTGTACGTAAAATACCACATTGTTTTTTATGAAGAAAAAGTTTATAAGCTAATTTGTGACTATGCTGTTTGCTGGAAAAAATAAGTCTCAGAAGTTAGCTCTTAGGAGTTAAATTAATAATTTCCACCAACACGCACTAACACACCAGTTTCAATTTAGTAACAGTTGCAGTCCTACTCACAATTAAAAAACAAACACAAGGAACATAATTTAAATGTTGCTTGAGATACAGCAAATTGCTGTCACTATCACTAACACAACAACTGATATATTATTTTACCTAAAAACAAATGAACTAACTAATAACAAAATGGACGCAGTAGCGCACCCTATCGATGCTTCTGCGATGAACTGTTGCACTGAATCTTTTCATATGGTGCAGTTTGCGAAAAAAAAACCATCCCAAAATCTTTTGTGCGCGCCCTACCACTACCCCTTGTGATATCGTAGGTAGCGATAGAGTGAGATAGCAACACTTCATAGACGAGGGTGCGATAGAGAAGCTCTGTGTCGCATTCCAAAATTTTCCATAATTTAGATAAGGAGGTTTGCTATGATTAGGGTTGGCAAGGGACGGACTATGGACGCGGCAGTCAAAGAGAATTTCGCAAGTGTTTGGAATTTGATTCAATGCTGCCTTAACATGTGGAATCTTAGCACAAAGTTAGTTACTACTCTTGTTGTATTCGCGGGAAATTGCCTAATTCCTTGCTCCATCAAGGAATAAATAAGTCATCAAAAACAGGATTCAGGTTCAGAACTTACTAGAACAATAACCAAAATCAACATTAGCAGCATCTATCACTATGGAATAGTACAAAGCAACGAGCGGATGTGGAAAAGAGACCAACGTAGTTGTCATAGGTAAGAAAGGGACAGAAACTATTTCCTATTATCGAGATTTTGTATTTTGGGAGGCGCAGCGGTGGCACCACATGCACCGTGACCTTGTGAGGCGAATGCGCGTGAGGCAGGTCTGGGTAGACCCTGCCGCGGCCATCTTGACGCCCCCGCGCTCCCCGAACTTTATAGAAGTGCGTAGGGTGCCGAAAATCGATGCCTTCCCTAGCTGCCCTTACTTTCTGTGAAGGGCGAAACCACGGATAAAAATGCTGTAATAATATAACGATAGAAAAAGTCCTTTGAGAGTGCTACCGATTGTGGGGCAAAGCCTCAGGCAAAGCTAGAGGAATATTTTCCTCCAATTTCGAAATAATTGCGCGATATTTTTCGATTTCTGCACACAAATTAAACTAGAATCAAATAACATAAGTTGCGCCTGAATTTATTACTTAAGACAGTATATTTAGGTATGGATAATTAAAGAAAAATCGATCATGGCGTAGTTCTTAAAACCCTAAATGAAAGCAATGAACTAGCCTGAACAAAACGTCTTAATCTAAAACTAAATGTAACGCTTGAAAGCGCTGACGAGACAAATTCAGATACCTACAGCGTAGGGCATTTCATCCCTTTAGGGCTGAAAGGGGTAGGATATTTTTTCACGGAAAATAATACAGGGAAGGATAAAGACGTAATAAAAATAAAAGCAGCTTCAGTTGAAAAGATTCATCAATGAATTTGGAGTGAACAAACGAAATAAATAATACTAATTAGGTGCGGTGACAATTAGAAGATGCCATTGTCATTTTTATTTCGCTTTTAATGACAAATGGTTTAGGTACTGTTACTGGTTCTTATCATTGTTTCGAAAATCTCGTCAACAAAGTCGTTAACAAACTTTTCAAAAAATTTAGGCAAATAGATAATAAGAGCTATGTAAAAACTATTTTAAATAATATGTTCTTGAGTATTAGGAATCTAAAATACTGCGCAGATTGTGAGAGTCGATTGAAGGAGACTGTAGACTATGGACTACTGACGCCATTTTACGCATAAGATAACACTCACAGTGAGTGACGCGCCACGCACATACACGTTTAACTATATAGACCCGCAGAATGAGCATGACTCAAATCACTCCTAAATATAATAATCAATAGAACAGTGATAACAGTCCCAAACAATGAAAACTTACCTGATAGAGAACAGAAACCTATAATACAGAAATGTTAGCACGCTGGACGCACACCAATAAAATAAATACAGGTGGAAGAAATGCATTGAAATTGTAAATATGTCAGGTAACATTATTTGTACATTTGTAGTAAAAAAATTTAAGCTGGCGTTTTTTTCTGTGGGTTTGAAATTGGAGTGAACCAATAGGTTTGCGCAGAACGAACATGTTGCGACGCTGCTCCACTGCTCCGCGCCAACCGCCCTCCTAATAGCGCAGTGGTAGCTAACATTGCAGAATGATTTTGTTTGCATGCACGCAGCTGGCAAAAAGAATAAATTAGATTTGGAAAAAAGAAGCACTAGGAACGAAAGTGACATTGTTGGTCCTAAAATCGGCTAGATTTTACTGTTTCCATGTTGACATTTTAGTTTACCTTCTCATACACAACACACAATATTTGTTGGAGAAGAAAGCCATAAACTTACCGAAACCAAAATCAATTCTAGCAACCCTTTAATCGAAATAAAAACCATAATAATATTCCGAAGGTAAAACAAGAGGGGTGAAATAAATCTTTGGTATTACAAAAGTACCACTTTGGAGAAGAACAATATAGTTTCAGGTAAATTAAAGGTCAGCAAATCTAAAAGTAAACATTGAGTAACGCTGGACTGTTCCGGAGAAATCTACCTGAATGAACGACCCAGTTGTGGGCACACTGATTGCCAACCAAGTTCCATTGAACATTACAACAAATTAACATTATAACTTTGGACAGCTTTGTTATAAATAAATTGAATTATCTCTCAAGTTCGTACATCTCTCAAAAATATCTACTACGGTTGAATAATATAATAATAATCGTTTATTAACCATATTGTGTTCTTACATTTCCTTATACATTATAGTACAAATAAACTACTCCTAAAATTATTGTTGCAAGGGAAACATAATTATAATATCTTAACTTGTGGACTCCACACTAGGTCGAGCCTGTCTCGTGGAGTCCTTGAGAGTTTTTTAACAATTTAGATTATCAGGGTCGATACTGTATTGTAAATGTGTATTACATATTGGTTTAAAATATTAACGTAAAACAAAAGAAACAAAAAATTTAAAGATAAAATATAAAGTATAAATAATTGTTTGGTAAAAACAATTGTTTGAAATAGGGTGTGTCGTAAATGTAGATATTTAATAAATTGAATTTTGGCAAGGATGCGTCCAAGAGAATGATAGTAAGAATGTATGAGTATGAAATGGTTGGGGAGTTAGTGTGAGAGTGGGGGTATGAGTGAGATAAAGTGTTTGTGATAGATTTTTATGACATTACTCGAACGAAGGCTTCGGTTTCTGAGTAGGATTGAGTTGACAGGAATTGTTTGATCATTTTTTTTTTAACTTTGTTGGTCCTAAAATTTTTGATATCATTGATTTTCGCGATTTGTACGGGGATATTACAGCACGTATCAATCCAAAACAAATATGATCGCCAAGAGGCGATTTTTCTAAAGTTACACACGTTTTTTGCAGTTGTAATATATTATAGAAAAACTTTATTAACTTCAGAAAAAAAAAATATTTTTTCCAAAAAAATCAACCGACTTCCAAAAAAAAACTACAAAGTGATAAATAATTTTAATTTCGGAAGTCGGTGACAATTAACGAAAATGCAGAACCAACGACACCGACTTCCGAAATAAAAGTTATATATCACTTTGTAGTTTTTTTTGGAAGTCGGTTGTTTTTTTTGTAAAAAAGTTTTTTTTTTCACTTTTTTCATCACCTTTTACAAAATATTGCTTTTCCCAATGCTGGGACGTTAATTCCAACAGCAGGACCATTCACCATAAGCATTGTGACGAGCATAAATTGCTTAGCAACCATATTAAAGAATCCGTAAAATATTTATCATTGAGTAGTTCCGATGGCCCTCTGTGGTCTTCATCATCAGCTCCACTTTACCAAATGATGATTTCCGAGAACAAATGCTCAAGTTACTCTAAAAATATCCAAATCGCTATAGGTTTGTCAATAAAATTTGAGGGTTTCCCTCGATTTCCCTGGGATCCTATCATCAGATCCTGACCTGATGATCATGGGTCCACTTGGGAAGTATACCCTTTCAAACAAAAGAAAAAATTTCCAAATCGGTCCAGGCGTTTTCGAGAAATCGGGGAACATACATAAAAAAAAAAGATTCCGACGAATTGAAAACCTCCTCCTTTTTTTGAAGTCGGTTAAAAATATATGAATCACATCCATCAGGTGATTGGTCTTAAGACTAAACGAAATATGATACTCGTAGCTTCGTTCGCTACGCTTTCTACTGATACGTGACTAACTTAGGTGTCAGTGGATAGGTCGGAAAAGTAAAAAGTATTGATAGCAATTTGGTAATGAAACTTGACCTAAGACACTAGTGAAGTAGTGATAGTGGAATCAGGAGAAGTGGTCATTAGTCTAAGTATATAAAATTATAGGTCAAGCGGAATTTGTTTGTGGAAAAGTGCAATTTTGTGATAAAAGTCTACAAAGACTGAACCACTGAGTTTATTATTTACATTCGACTTTAAATCTTTGTTCTTTCTTTCTAAAACTTCAATCACGTCAACTACCCAAAACGGAAATAAATAAACTAGCCGTGTGGTCCCGGCTCCGAAAGCCGTCCCATCACGTCCTATACGGGTGTCGTAAAAGGCGACCGGCCAATCATCTGCGGGCTAATATCAAATTGGGATCTCTAGTTTGACAGAAGCATACCCATATTATATAATTATTATAATGTTTTACTATTTTTCTCAAAAACATACGATTTCGAGGGTAAAGAGATAACTCAAATCCCCAATTTCGTGTTAGAAACACATCTTCAGGAAATGCGGATCCTTAGGACCTGAGGGTTAAGATCAGAATTTCCGGAATGCGATGAATCTTTGCTGGGAACTGTTTGACGGGACAGGAAGATGCTGTTATCCTTACGGGATAAACTCTTTGAGATGAGACGATTTTCTGTAAATTGACGGATTTCCACCATGAGAGAATCTTGGTTTCTCTACGTTACGCTATTCCTATTTAAACTTAGTCTCGTTAAATATAGGTTAAGAAGCTGTCGTTAAGTTAACATATTGTAAAATTATTAATATAATGATTTGTCAACAAGGAAGGAACAAGATCATAGGCTTAAATTATCTTTTAACTGCCTAATTCTACGTATTAGGTAAAGGAAGGCAGATACATAAATAATAGCTGATGTAGCGCTATGGAAATCAAGCAATGACTCAGCTTTTAAGACATAATAACATAATCGATTATCAAAACCACTGATATCATCGGTGTATTTTCGTACTTAGTTATCAAACAAAGGAATATTTGAGACGTACGTACGTTTAAAGCTTTCTTGGAGTTCCTTTACTAGGAGTTACGGAGAAAGCAAGTAATTGTAGTCGTAGTTGCAGTTACTACTGACTCAGACAGAATAGATTGATCATTGTGGACCATATTCAGCCTATAATGTTCTCACTGTACAGACCTCCTCTCTTCGACACGGAGTATGCTATAATCTACCACGCGAGCCCAGTGCGGGTTGGTAATGTCACAAATCTTCTATATTTCTTTTGGTTCTAGGACATGTAGGTTTCCTCACGATGTTTTCCTTCAACGTTTTGAGGGCAATGGTGATTAAATTATTTACACAAAGTAAAGCGCTTGTCTGGGTTCGAACCCACGACCTACAACTCGTAAGTCGGGGCCGTTACTACTGGGCCACCACTGCCCTACCGTTCAATAAGCTTAGCAGAGCATTTTATCAATTGATTTCACATTCAGAATCTAAGTCTAGTGTTAGATCAACTACACTAGACATTTTAAATCTTCAATTTCTTAGGCAGAGCTTTGCTAACAGCATAACTACGTGGCCAACACTCTCCTTGATATAAAGTGAATGATCAAACCTTAAGCTATTGGCTAGTTTATACTTATTTTGGCCAATAAGTTTTTTTTACTCGCAAATGAATGAAAGAAAGTTTGAAACAACAATAATCAAGTAAAACTTTTGAGTAAAAATCATACAGACCTTTTCAAGTTCAAACCATTTAACATTTTCTCCAGTTTTAAACTTTGCTTTACAAATTAGAGCCTACGTCACACTTTTGAAAGACGTAGTTAAACTAAGGTTTCTCGATCGCACTAAGGTTTCATACATTGTTCGTTCTGTGCGTCAAACTATTCGGTGTACTCACACACCCGTTTGAGTTAATTGGTTGGGTCAACAGCAACATTAGTGATGCATCATGCGTTGCCAGAATCGTTACAAAAAAAATAATGCGCCCTCTATGGTATTGATTTTTTACTCGTATGATACTACGTATATAAATGATTGGGACGTGTGATAGAGAAGTTCTGTCTAGAATACAACTGAATCGATGTTGGTCTTAAAAATCGTTTAAAGACTTTGTTGTTGTATAAAATCAGCGGAAGTAACCCCGGGCTTCTAGTTAATCCATAAATTGATAATATAATGTGCAATCTCAATGGATAGATAAAACTAGAAGGGTGAAGTTTTGCGTTAGTTACCCTATTCGTTTATGGATTTCTTATACAAGCGTGGAACTCGGTGGGACGGAAAGCAGCTGATACGTCCTAGATAATTATTTCACTCTAAAATAGCGATACGCGAGTCTAAAATCGAGTTACGAGACTCTAAAATTGAAAAGCAAAACATCGCGTAATAGAATCATCCGTACGAAACGTTTCAAGTATTGTAGATGCGTAGTACGGTAATATAGTTATATACATATAATTGCGGACTCCGCATGAGGGGTGAACAGCGCTTGGCGCATGCGATCTCGCATCCCGAAGGGTAGGCAGGATTACCTTGCTTGAGATTACGAGAAATATGCCCCCTTACAGAGCTACAGAAATCAATAGTTTTCCTTAATCAACACTTGGCCTGAAGATCCCTTGTTTTAAATGGGGGAGAATTTACACAAATATTTTTGTCTTGAAATAAATAATGGCAAATTAAGATGATTTATTAAATCAATAGCTTCATTTAGTTTGTATGGTCAAGAAATGCTTTAAACATAGTAATAGTTATTATTATAACTAGGCATTGTGCACTAAAGGTAACCTAACTAGGAATCATTTGATTCCTAATATATAATAAATCTTACACTTAGGTATTGCAAGTCAGTTAGGCTATAACACAATGTTTTATAATTATGTACTTTATTAAATACATACCTAAAATTTAGCACAGAACAAGCACACACAAGCATGAAAACATCAACAGGTTTCAAGCTCACATGAAACAAAAAAGTTTGATACCTGGGTCTAATAAACATTATTATGTACATCTCATTCGAGTTAAAAGCTAAAACTTTCCATTCCCAACGTAACTGGAGGAATGTGAATGAACCTACTATAGGGTACACCTCTGCCTAACCAGTTGGGGATTACTGGCGTGATGTTATGTTACATTCCCAATTACATACTTACTATATATTTGAGAAGTGAATTAAATATAACAATAACAGTTAAGATTTTATACAATAGGATCAGAACATCTAAAATTGAATAAAATCTTCATTATATTACTAAATTGCCTGACTCACATGCCAATGCAAGTCTCCAAAGACCTTGCACTGACCCACTGAGGTCATTGAATCTCTTGTGTAGCAATTTATGATCGCACAGATCTAAATTAATATTAAAGTCTACGTAGTACAGCTAGAATGCTAATTTTCAAGTCTAAAACTATGCATATTTCTGAAAAGGTTTTCAACAATCAATATTTCAATAGTCATCATTTGGATCAGGTATTTATGTATTTATGAATAAAGGTTACAAAATGAAGAGCACCTAAATAGTATTAGATAAAGATTAAAAAAGAACTTTCTTACATGCCATGCCATCTCCATAACAAAAAAAAAACAAACATTAAAAAATTTAAACAATTTTAATTTCAAGAATCTAAACACAGTGGAGATTGGCATTACAACAATAAAACAACATTAAAATGATGACTATTCAAATCTCAATGTCAGATAGTAAAAAATTTGTACATTGCCTTGCAACAGGGGTCACTGACCTCTCACCTCAATGGCTCAGCATGCAAACATGAATGGGTAAAATTATTTTTATTTGAAATTGGAATAAGGGGATCATTTTAAGCAGGAAAAAAACCAGAATTTTTTAACACAGTTAAGTACATACCTGCCTAAGTGCCTACACTATTAAAATTTTTATTTAGGCACTGGATATTAGGACAAAACGATGAATCATAATTAAAAATAGAACTTTGGTTCTAAAAATAAAAATTTAAAGGCTGTTCTTGCACCATTTTTTTTTATTATGAAAGAAAATCTCAAGACTCAAGATCAATATTATATGTGCACCTTGAACTTTGAAGAGGGAAATTGAAAAGGCCATGTTGTCATTGATTCTATGTAAAACCATAACTTTAATAGTTCTTTACAAAACTATTAGTTTTATGATGAAACTATGTTTTTTTCTTGCTTCAGTCATAAACAATAACATTATTATTTTTTTACTCTTTGAAAACCTCACCTGTTTTAAAGTCCCTGGCTCCTTAGCCACACTGCTGGCTGCTCTTGTAAGGATCATGAGCTGGGATTTTTTTAATTCTAGACTTCTACCCTACTATTACTACTTTTATTAGGCAAAAAGGTACCCCACAATTTGCATGTTAAGCATGTTATATTCATGAAGCGTGTTAATTGTGTACCATGCGCGGAGTCCCATCTAGTTAAATATTGATAGCGAGGACCGTATCCAGGACCTTTATTACAATGGAAATGCACGCAGAGATAAAATGATTCATCGCGGTACCTACCGATACTTACCAAAATATCTTCAGACCTTGTGGGAGAACCGCTGAATCACAAGTAAACATACGTACTAAGCAATAATGCGTACACACTTTACATTGTCCATTTAAAACGTATCTTATTTGTCCCGTCAAAGATAATTATTCACGAAAATATTTTCTACGATGCAGGTAGATTGCTCAAAGATAGCTTTTACAACGCCAATCAATATTTTAGCATAGAACATTGATTCTGATAATTTTATTGCACTAATTTTAAATACTGCTGAGCATCACAATCGCCTTTATTTCGCAATTATCGTTATATTTATTTATTATCATAAAATAACACCGTAAAAACATCAGCGGTGAATGAACGATCAATTGATTTAAAAAAGTTATTTGTCTTGTTTATGGAAAGTTGACAACAATAGAGTTGTCACTCAATCCAGAGACAATTTTAATTAGTCGATTAGTTCTTCTGTCTTTTTAAGGAACTAATTTTCTCAGAGCTGGGAATAAGAAATCTCTTCTTCAAGGAATTTCGACAATAGTCGATTTAATAAATATCTTAAAATTAATTGGTCACATGCATGTCGGGCCATGCACAGTGAAGGGTTCCATAGTTGGGACGAATATGACATGTATGCAAGCTCACTATTGTTTTTATCGACAGCAAAAATTAGTACACATTTCCTAGTATTTTCCGAAAACTATGAAAAAAAATTATTTCTGCGGTTGTAAACATCTTTTTTATTAATTATCAGATCCAACAATACCCGACACGCTTAGGTGTCGCTCGATCCTCTCTGCCTATCCCACAAAGAAAAGCTGGCAGTAGAACATGACTTGGTTTTTATAATAAAGTTACCCATACCTTTAATGTATATTTTTTACATTTTACAATTACTGTACAGCGTTATATTGCAGTTGGTTTTTACAAATTTTCCTCTGAGCTTTTACGATTTTTATTCTTAACCAAGTACGTTTTATATGTTCCTGGACTTAGGACTATTGCTCGTTAATTTGTAGTTGTGATGGTTTTTCTTTTAGCTTCGTTACATATGTATGTACAGAGGCCAGCACATCAAGCTACGATAATCTGTCAAATTTCTTTGATAGATTTTCAACTTTACTGCAATGGCATAAGGTTCATATTCAATTGGGAAAATTTGACAGATTGGGGTAGGTTGATGTGCTGGCCTCTGTACCCAAAAACATAACAGTTGGTTCACGAGATTTTAATATTTACCAGTTTAGCAATAACAATAATATTCCGCAAACGAAGCTCAAAATCGAAAAATGTTCATATCCATGAAATACTATCCCACGAGTAACGAACGACGCCCCCCACGATGAAAAAGACGAGTAAAAAAACTTATCCCAAGAAAAGTACCTAAAAAATATATATAATTATTTCACAACTTCGCAAGAAGAATATTTTTGTAAACAAAGGTGGTTTTTCTAGCCACATGAGAGCCCATGATAGACACCAGTAGGTTGATGATTTTATACTGTAGCAAACAGCATTTAGGGTCTTTGTGTTAAACTGCGGACAGACAGATTTGGCGAAACAGTGAGGGTCCCAAGTTTCCAACTATTAAAAAACAACAATGGGCATTGTTCATATTTTTTTAAATGTTGTAATTGTAAAACCATTTCGAGGAATAGCGTTACTAATCATTACGGACTAATTAATTTACGAAAAATATACGAATATTTATTGATATTTTTGATAAAATACGATTGACCTTCTGTGCCCTTCAAATTATGTCACCTGCGACCGTACCAGTTTAGTATCGTTACCTCAAAAATAAAATAAAAAGTAAGTGGCAATTATTGTCTACAATCCGTCACTGTCAAGTGTAAAATTATAATATGTCAAAAATATATTAAATTTAAACATTCCGACTTGCCTCTTATTCATCTCGTTTATAAATCTGATTACATTGTTTCAACAATCGACAATATTTTTAATATATCGGAAGAGCTATGGAATACAAAAAAAATGGAATGAAATGCTATGGAATGAAAATTTTTATTAGATTGATATTTTGACACTTTGATAGGTGTGGATGACGTTGTGTTGACGGATTGAAATTTTTTATTTCTGTACTAGTGAGGCAACAGCACTTAATCTTTAGTGCCACTGATGACGTAACCTACTTTAAAATTTTTAATTTTTTAAATATTTATTAAAAAAATAACTATTGAGCCAACCATCAAAATATTCAAAATTAGTTTCTCAAAGTGCTCTAAAATTTCAAAAAATAAAATAAAATCTAATGGTTAGAAATTTTGGACAATCCCCATTATTAGACATAATAATAAATTAGTATTATTCATCAAGATTTGTGAAATAATTTAAAAAATAACTTAAAAGGGGTAAGTGGTATTATAAGTCCATGGTAGGTACAGACGCCAGCACATCAACCTACTACAATCTGTCTTTCTTTAATAGATTTTCAACTTTATCGCTAAAGCGTAAGGTTCAAAGTTAATTGGATAATTTTGACAGTTTCGGGTAGGTTGATGTGCTGGCCTCTGTACACACTCTTCTAGGGGTAGATACTCGATTCGAAATTCTGAAACTCGTTTTGAAACTCCTTACTCCATTTGTGTGAGAACTTATAATAATACGCCTACATGTGGTGAGAACTGACAGGTATGCGTATGACAGTTGCTCTTGCTGTCAATATTTCGCGCCAAAGCCAAATGAAAAGTAACCTAATGTGCGAACGCCGCGTTTGTTTATCATATTTCTGAAAACAACGTAATATTTAGTTCTGTGATCAGTGTGAAAAGCAAAAATGTCTACTCCAACGAAGCGCCCGGCATCACAGGCGTCGTCGGATGCTCCAACGCCGTCGCGGAGGACCCGCTCGTCGCAACAACTTGTTGTTCCAGAAACACCACAGCGTTCCTCTGGCACTCCTTCAAAAAGTACACTTTACTTATTGTAACGTAATTTATTTTTTGTTATATTTGTACAAATGAGGATAATTAACACTCAGTCATTAGAAATTACTTGTTGTCGTTGTTGTAATAACTTTGAAGTTTTTAGTAAAGATCAGTTGAAGAACAGAATTTTGCGTTTTGATAGTTCTCATCACCCGCTCTCTTTCGATACTGTAATACCGATGCAAAATGAAATATATCGACTTATTATAAAGAAAATCAAAACAATTTTTCAGATGGAACCCCTGGTACTCCGCGAGGGACCCCACAGAGCCCAGGCACTCCCAGGAGGACGCCGCGCACTCCTCGTGAAGCATCCGGCACATCACCAGCTCGTGCCATAGCTTCCAGTCCACTTGGTATGTTTCTACCAACAAAATAGAAATACAACTGCCTAAAACGGAACAAACCTATACTAGACCAAAATAACTGAATATCATGCATGAAGGGGCTTTGCCCGGCAGTAATGTAGCATGCAGGCTGACATTAAGATAGACAGATAGAATAATACACCATAAAAATCTACAGTTACAACAAAGCTTGTTCCTTTGAACACCCTAATCTTTGGAACTACAAGTTGGATAAAAAAAAAAATTGCATTTGATAGCCCAATTCTTGAGGAAGGCTATGGGCTCCAGGGCCCTTAGGACTGAACAAAAACATAAAGTCAGAAAGAAAGCTGTGCGAAAATTAAGTAATAGCTTGGTTGGCGATGCGATGGGATGTTTGGTCAGGCAACAAATTTCACACGGACAATTTGCAGGCAGAAGATAGTTACAGATATGAAGTAGCAACATACAAGGATAATAAACTATGTTCTGTAAAAAAGTAGCTAGCTAGTACAACTTAATTTATTTATCTATACTAATATTATAAAGTGAGAGAGAGTGAATTTTGTGAGTTTGTGTATATGTGGAAGGTAATCTCTGAACCAGCTGTAACTGCTCCTTTTTGAAACTGTTTCACCATTTGAAGGGTACATTATTCCAGATGGTCATAGGCTATATCTAATATATAAAATTCTCGTGTCACAGTTTTCGTTGCCATACTCCTCCGAAACGGCTTGACCGATTTTGATGAAATTTTTTGTGCTTATCCGGTATCTATGAGAATCGGCCAACATCTATTTTTCATCCCCCTAAATCGAAACTTACGCGGGTGAAACCGCGGGGCGCAGCTAGTATTATGTATGTATGTTCACAATCATATGTATAATACGCGCCACAAAAGATGAGACTTGACGAGCTCAGTATTCTAATATTTATAATGAAATAATAATGTTTAAGATAAAAGTCAAGTCTCATCTTTTCGTGGCGCATATTGTACATAACGACGTATGTTGTTTGTCGTACGTCATGTTGTGTAGTGTGTTATGTACAAGTATTTGCAAGAGTTTATGCTATGCTACACTGCTCAGAACTTGTAACAAATCTAAATAAAAATAAACTAAATTGTGAACTCCTTCAAGAATCAACTGGACAGATTAAATATCTCCAAGCTATTTGATACACACGCATCAGCTAATTAGGTGCTAGTTTGTCTAACTAAATAATAATAATAAATCAAGCAGGAACATAAAAAAATTACTTTTCAACTTATAAAAACAAACAACATTGTAAATATTGTTGGACATGAAATTCCATACTTCTCAGTGGTGTTAGCACTTTCTACATTTTTGCTTGTGTAGACATGCCCCAGTTACTTTAAATTGTATACTCTTACAAATAATTTATGTATGCTGCTGACACTAGTGAATTTACACTTTAATATTTGTAAAAAGCTAAACTAAAAATACAAGTAACATTTGATTTTACTTTACATTACTGTGTAAGCTGTAATTGAACGTGCAGGTTGTGTAAGTGCTTAAGTGAAGTTTTAAACATTTTTTAATTATTATTATTCACTTGTTTCAAGCAAACGAAGTCGCGGATTTCTTGTATCTATTGTGATTTCCTGTACCCCACACCCACCCCATCGTATTGTATTACCTGCCTGCAGTGTCACTTCGATTTCGCTTATTGATCTATCTGACTTTTTTCTCTTTTCTCGGCTCCTAAAAAGTATAGAGTGATGTTAAATAGCCAATAGCCTTCCTCAAGAATAGGGCTATCAAATGCAAAAAGTTTTTTCCAATTTCAACAGGTAGTTTCAAAGATTAGCGTGTTCAAACAAACTCTTTAGCGTTATTATTAGTATTGTATATATAGATTATTGATGTGTGATTCAAATAGCTTGGAGATATTTCGCCTGTCCAGTTATCGTGTAGTATTTGTTGGCAAGTTGGAGTTGTCAAGAACAATGAATCATCACTACAGAGTAGTAGTAATAGTTCTAATAAATAACGTGAAAAATATTGTTCACTACCCAGGTACGGACATAGACATGAGCTCCCCTCTCAACTACGGTACACCCAGCTCCCTGAGCACCCCTCGCTCCAACTTACGCGGTGTCATGACGCCTGCAAGACAGAGAGCTGACCTGAAGAGCAACCAGCCTGGCCGCAATGTGCCAGCTCCTAGTGCTCCTACACCTACCAGAGCGGTAAGTGTCGTTCACGGAGGTGTGGTTGCATACAAAAAGAGTGAAGAGTCTTGGCAATTATTTATCAAGACATATCTTTGGGTTATTCAGTATACTCACCCCAAAAAATTCACCCTAATGTCAATAGCTGGAAAAGCATGTCTGAGAATCCACCCTAGGCCTAGTTGGATAAACGGAGTTTATAGGCTAAATGCTTGGCCAGACTGGCAGCGCGGGGCGGGGAGAGGCGCGGGTGCGGGTGCGAGAACGCGCGCGTTCTGCCTGTCCGCAACTCCGCAGTGGAACGCGGCTGCGTGCTGCGTGTTGTCGTGTCCAGTGTTTGTCAAAATATAATATGGATGAAGAAGACTTATTTTTATTAGAAAAAAGGTCGAACTAGTTTGAGAACTCCGGTCCCCGCGCGGGCCGCTCGCGCCCTCACTGCGGCCACTTTTATGAACGAGCTATGGCGTGAGTTGTTTGTGCCCGCCCCGCGCCCGCTCTGCCAAGCACTTAGGGTGGATTCTCGGGCATGCGTTTCCGCGTACCTATCTTAGCGTGGATTTTTTAGGGTGAATAAACGAAATAACCGATCTTTGCCTATGCCTGGTTCATGTCTTTGGACTCTCGCTCTCACTCATAATTTGACCAAATAAGTATCTACCTACTTCAAAATTGTTTTTAAATAACCAGTAAAAAGGTAATGACTTAAGATCAGGTGAGATAAGGGTCAAACACGGCACTCAAAAGCTTATAAAGTAGGTGTCATATAAAAGGCAATTTAAATATAAAAAAGAAAATTGTCCATGACCATGACGTCAAGCAGGAAACGGTTACCAGCTTATTAATAAAATGTGCAAATGTTAGATAAATTCAACTGTAAATAAGAAAAATATTTTACTTTGATGGCAGCATGGCCGCTAAGTGAAAACAAAAAATAATGTTGTTACCTGAGCATACAGAAAAGGTTGTTACGTTTTGTCTTTATTATAAATATTAAATTAACTATTACACAATACTATAGCAGCTGAACATGTTTGCACAATATCAATCTGTTAGATGGTTACGTAAGTTGGTGAATAGGTCCAAGAGTGGTATCTTGAGCCATTTCACTAAACAGTACAAAGCGGGTAGGAGGACACTGATCTTAAAGCAAAATATCATTGCTTTGTTGACATCTGATTCGTTCATGTTGGTCATTTCTGTAAAGGTTTTTCTGAAGTCTTCCGTTGATGCGCGTTTTTCTCTCTGTTGAAAAATATTTTACTTATAATATGTTCAAGGAGTAGAGAGGCCTTTGCCCAGCAGTGGGCTGATAATAAAATATGTTCAAATAGAATTTAAAGTTATTCTTTATCAAAACTAAGGAATCATCGAGTTTACAAATTATTCTTAACTATTATTGTGAGGTTCTATTTAAAAACTACCTCTCGTATCAACAAACTACGAAGAAGAAGTGTTAGAGAAAGCGGGCAAAAGGCTCGCATACCTTAGCGAAATCCACGTTGAATGCGCAAGCGCGGCACAGCGGGCACACGATGTAATCCGGCTTCTCCCGTATCCGCCAATACTGCGTCAGGCACTTCTCGCAAAACCTGTGACCGCACGTCAAGGCTGCCGGGTCTAGGATCGAAGACAAGCAGATCCTGCAGCTGCTGATAATAGACGAAGCCTTCTCGTCCAAACTCGTAGCAGACTCGAATTCGCTTCTAGGAAACGAGGGTTTGATTTGCAGGTCACATCCGGAAACGCGCATTTTCTTAAAGATTTTTTTTCTTTGTCTCTTACTGCATTTTTTTGTATTTTTCCATAATTTTACAGAATGAGTCATGTCAGTTGATGATTTGGTTTTTTCTGTGTTATCAAAAGTTTTGTAGGTTTTATTTTGGTGTTGTGTAGAAATAGGTTGAATGTCGCCAAAGACTTGAAGATCGATTTTCCAGATTGTTTCAACAATTATGTAATCATTTTCAAACAACTTGTACCTGCGAACGTGATTTCGCGTATCTCATGCCCCTTTGATTAAATTATTATTTAAATCGAAAAAACCATTAAAATTTCTTTCCTTATAACAAAAAGTATCTAAAAAAATACTAGTAAATTATCCTATCTGATGATAACTACTAATGATTCTGTCGACGATGCACAAATAAAGAAATTTCGGTTATTGTCATACTTGCCTGGACCTTATACATTTCAGACTTATAGACTAACGAAAACATCCTGACAGAGAGCCATACTCCTTAAGTCCACGTTGACGTTCGCGGACGTGACGTAAAAATATCGCGGCGGAATTTTATCGTGCACTGGATTTTCAACTCTCGTTGTTGAGCCGAGCATTGAGAATCCAACAGTGCATCCCAGTGCATGAAAAAAACAAACTGTTGAATTTTCAACTCGGCGCTAAACAGTACGTTGAAAATGAAATGCGCGAAAACAAACCGCCGCGCGCCGCTGGAAAAAATCGTCCGTGCTTGCCTGGGCTTAGGCGCCATCTACACGGGCGAGAAAATCGCGGCGATAGTCATGCGGTGCCATCAAATTAAATTTTAAATAACCTACTATCACTTTCCCTTCAGATCGGTGACACTGGCGCAGAGGTCGCATCAAGCGAGCCGCAACTGGTCGTGTGGGGCACAGACGTGGCCATTGCCGAGTGTCGCGACAAGTTCATCAAGTTCTTACAGAGGTTTGTGGAGCCGACTGCTCTGACCAACGAGCCCTTGTATGAACAGAAGTTGGAAGAGGTGAGAATTAAATACTTATTTTCCTTCCACACAAGGAATTTCTTCTATATCGATGAGATGCGTTTAAAAATACCGGGTCAAATTAAATTAGCTAGCGAAACTCTGCAGACGTGATGGGTATCGATAGCTAAACATAATAAAACAAAAATAAATTAATTTGCTGATTTTTTTGTGGGGCTTTCGTCCTCTGTTAGTGTATTTACTTGAAATATCAGTTTCAAAAATCCGTTTTTTTTGTAAACTTCACTGACGTGTTTCGTATCGATATCTAAAAACGGTAAAACACATTTACTCATACTGGAAAGTGAGTAGGAACCGCCGCATTAACAGTTGCAAACCAGCAATTTCAGATGAGTTGCTGACTGTAAAAATAATAGAGCACCGTATACCTATCTATCAAATAGTTGATTTACCTGTCATTGCTTTATTTTTTAATTCTTTTTACCTTTTATGGTTTTTTAGTCTAGATGCATCGTCTTCACATAATTATAATTATATAATGAATGTATACAAAATATTGTTAAACATTTTAAAGGAGTAATGGTGGAGTTTCGTTCCCATTCTTCACCATATGATACTACCTCTTAGACGGGGCGACTAGAATCAATTCTTTTTTTTGTAATTTTGACATTCAAAAGTAACCACTTTCGTGCCTATTTGAAATAAATGATTAGACTTTGATTGAAAATGTTTTGTAATTGATCCACTACACAGCAACAGCAACACTACAGTGGACTCATAGTGGACTGTCACTGATTTATAATTGTAATTAAATTACTGCTAATAAAACAATGTTTTCTTTTTAACAGATTAATACATTAGAAGAGCCATTCCTGGATGTGAACTGTGAACACATCAAAGCATTTGATTCTAAATTGCATCGTCAACTTGTGTCTTATCCTCAAGAGGTAAGTTTTTGAAAACAATCCCTAAGTAGATGTAAATACTGGTGATTCTCGGAAAATAATAGACAACCCTGACCACCCCTAGACTTGAGGCTATGTCACGCCGTAGTTAGCTCACTAGTATCCATATTAATATTATAAATTCGAAAGTAACTCTGTCTGTCTGTCTGTATGTTACCTTTTCACGCCTAAACCACTGAACGGATTTCGATAAAATTTGGCAGAGAGATAGATTGCATCCCGGGGAAGGACATAGGATAGTTTTTATCGATGTACCTCGCGGGCTAAGCCGCGAGCGGAAACTAGTTTAGAATAAGTGTTATAAATATTTGTTATTTTCCATATAGGTGGTCCCAGCATTCGACGCGGCTGTAAATGAGTTGTTCTTCGAGCGCTACCCGGCGGCGGTGCTGGAGCATCAGATACAGGTGCGGCCCTTCAACGCACCGCAGCGTCACATGAGGGACTTGAACCCGGAAGGTAAATTCAAATTCTTTATTGCATTCATGTGTACATTTAGTTGTTACAATATAAGTAAGATCCAACTAGTTTGTTACTCACTGCAATGGCTGAGGTAACTTGAGTGAACAAGTAAGACGAGTCTGTTACAACATGACCTGGGTGTTTGCGAAAATAGGTGACTAAAAGGCAAGATAAAAATAAAACTGAGTATTTTTCAGTAATAGCGCCTTAAACTGGCTTTCAGAATGACACCACTTCATGCTGTTTCTCTCAAACTTAGACGGATTTTAAAACAAAATAAATAAGCTAATTATGAGTTGAAAAAATCATTTATCATTGGATTATTTCAACATTACAGCTCACTTGCAGCGCGTATCACTAAATGCATTTAGCGCTAAAAAATGAGAAAATCGTTCTATGTCTGTCAATCGTCTGCTGAAGACAGAGACAGAATGTGGTTTTAAATATGTTCACTGTTGAATTCATTAAGTAATTTATTATGCAAGTGGGCCTAAATCTTATTTTCTGTTCAACAAAATCATAACCTCCACTGTCTACTCTGAAATTATTGAAAAGAAACCTAAGAGAACCAATACCCATCTCTTCCCCAGACATCGACCAGCTGGTCACCCTGTCCGGTATGGTGATCCGCACGTCCAGCATCGTGCCCGAGATGCGCGAGGCGTACTTCCGCTGCGCCGTGTGCGGGGCCGCGGCCTCGGCCGAGCTGGAGCGCGGCCGCGTGCCCGAGCCCGCGCACTGCGCGCACTGCAACACGGCGCACTCCTACAGCCTCATACACAACAGGTCGCACTTCAGCGATAAGCAACTTGTTAAGTTGCAGGAGTCGCCTGGTAAGTACCTACATAATAATAATAATAACTATTTAGCAAAATATGTATCCACTGCTGGGACACAGGCCTCCTCTCGGTGAGAGGGAGTGTGCCGCAATCCACCACACGGGCCTAGTGCGGGTTGGTAGATGTCACATGTCTTCGACATTTGGTTCTAGGACATGCAGTTTCCTTACGATGTTTTCCTTCACCGTTTTGAGAGCAGTCAGTGATTAAATAATTGACACAAAGTAAAGTGCCTGTCTGGGTTGGAACCTACAACCTACAACTCGTTAGTCGGAGCTGATGCCACTGGGAATAATTATTAATTTGTTCAAAAATATACATGAACATTATTTATTTCTTTTCACCACTCGTTATGATTCTAAGACCGTAAGAAAGTCACTTTTCAAAACTTGAGGAGCGCTAACTCCTTAAGTTTTGAAAAGTGACTTTCTTTGCTGATATTGCAGGCTTCTTTTTTTAAGATGCTAAAAATATTTTTATTCATAATTTCTTATGTTAAGTCCGACCAAGTTGTGATACAATAATTGCCCAAATAATTTCTAAACTGAAAACTCGTGAATTTAAAATGGACTATTTGTGTTCGAGTCTTAATCCTTACGTCCTACGTTATGGAGGCGGGCGGCGGGGTTTGTCAGACTCTTGCTGACCAAAAACCACCCCGCTGTCCCCTTCACACACTTGGACCGGGGATCATGGGAAATTATGCGCCTTCCACGGTCTGCGGGGCGAGGGAGCCGGGCGAGCCCCTGCTAGTGCTGCCGCGCGCGAGCCACACTACGCGGCGCCTCGTGGGCGGCTGCTGCGGGCGCGACGGATGGCTCCAAGTCCAGCGTCCCTCAGCACCGCACGCAGGTCCTGGCTGGGCTGGAAGACGGCGTTGTCCAACCTCGGCCACCGACGTCCGGTCTGCTGCGGATCGGGAGAGTGGTCTCGATCTCCCTCTCCCGTTTTTTGCAGCCTCCCACGACTAGCTCCCGACCAACGAACGAGCGACAGCCGGCAGGAACAGGTCGGCTCAGACTTCTGATACGTGGGCACGGCGCGGCTTTTCCCATGCGGCACACTCTGCCAGTAGTCTGCAACCCAAACTTAACTTCATTATGTATTTCCCCAGAGGACATGCCAGCAGGCCGCACGCCCGCGACCGTAAGCGTGCTAGCACACGGCGCGCTAGTAGAGGCCGTCGCGGCCGGCGAGCGCGTCAGCGTGACCGGCGTGTTCCGTGCCGCGCCAGCCAGCGTGCACCCGCGCAAGGCCACGCTCAAGGCGCTGCACAGGACGCACATCGACGCGCTACACTATAGGAAGGTGCACAACGACAGGCTTTTGGAGACTGAAGAAGGGTACGTACATATATCTAGACTAATTTTTCTGTGATGTATTCCACAGGAATCGTGAACATTTTCGTGAAAAAAAAAGTAGCTTATGGCACTTTCCGGTGCAAACATCATGTAATGTGTTGCTGCGTGAAAGAACAACAAATAATGGAATATCGGCTCACTAGTAGCAACTTTTATATTTGAATGATCTTTCATCCAAACATTGCCCAATATTACAAAACTAATTCCCAGACTTCGTTGCGTATTTTCACAAATAAACTAGTACGTACTTCGAGTATCATACAACACTATATTTTACATCCTCTTTCTAAAACATTAATTTCTTCTCCACAGTAAAGAACACCGCTTCCCTCCCGAACGTATCGAGGTATTCAAAGAGTTAGCAGCTCAAGCAGACAGCTACGAACGACTAGCGCGCGCCATCGCGCCCTCTATCTACGAGAACTTGGACATTAAGAAGGGATGTCTGCTACAACTGTTGGGAGGAACCAAGAAGAACTTTAATGCCGCTGGACGGACACATTTTAGGTAAGACCAGTATAGGTGTGAGACTGGGGGAGACCCCCAGGGGTCTGCTATAATAGGCCATATATTATAATGTACTCTGTGTAATAGGCTGTACACATTCTATTCAGTGCCAGCGTGTTTCTTAAATCATCGTCGCATCTCGGTGTGAACTGGTCCTAACTATTAGTAGTATTAGTCATTCACGACTATTTTCGTTGTTTATTTTTAATATAATTAACACAACAATCTTACAGATCTGAGATCAACATCCTCCTGTGCGGCGATCCGGGTACATCTAAGTCCCAGCTGCTGCGCTGGGTGCACTCGCTGGTCCCGCGCGCGCAGTACACGTCCGGCCGAGGCAGCTCCGCTGTGGGACTCACTGCCTACGTCACTAAGGACCCGGACACGCGCCAGCTTGTGCTGCAGACGTGAGTAATACTATTGGAGCCATTTTCAGGATTGGTAGCAGTATTCTTGTACGGTGTCAGAAAGATCTCAATTTGAGATAGAGGTAACAAGCAAGCCAATTCTCAAAAAAAAAAAACGAGAATAATCTAAAATCATGAAAGTTCATATTTTGGGATTCTCTGAGACATATCAGGCTTAATTAGAATCCTTATTGATGAGCTGAAAACTTATTGTTAAGATTGTAAGTTGCACTTTCAAGCTGTTATAAAAAGTACGATGTAAAAGAGTAAGTCAATGTCTCGTAAAATACTATATCGAATGTAAAAGCTATTTTTTTATTTTTCCAGTGGAGCTTTGGTGCTGGCAGACAATGGTATATGCTGCATCGATGAATTCGACAAGATGAATGATTCTACGCGCAGTGTGTTGCATGAAGTAAATTTATATTTACTTAATAAAATATAGGAACTATGACTAAAATCAGACAATCCTTAATAATATTATAAATTCGAAGGTAACTCTGTCTGTAAGTTACCTTTTCACGCCTAAAACACTGAACGGATTTTGACAAAGACAAGGAGATAGATGGCATCCTGGGGAAGAGGTTACTTTTAGCCCCGGTAGCATGTTCCCGTGGGATAATTTTCGACATCCACACGGGTGAACCCGCGGGCCGAAGCTAGTTTGCTTATAAATGAAGAACAAGAAGTAAATGTGGGATCGAAATGTTCTATTGTTCATCTTCAAAATAGAGGCGAAACTTACTTTGAACTTAGTCAAACTTTTAGCAGGGTAGACTGCTCAAAAAATACTGTTAATCCTGAGTATCTTCTAGGTAATGGAACAACAGACCCTATCGATCGCGAAGGCGGGTATTATCTGCCAGCTGAACGCGCGCACGTCGATCCTAGCAGCCGCCAACCCGGCGGAATCGCAGTGGAACAAGAACAAGACCATTGTGGAGAATGTGCAGCTACCCCATACATTAATGTCTAGGTTCGTAATATTTATAATTTTAGTTGACCTATCACAGCTGCCCAGGTGTGATCAGTAGCGATATTGGTCGATTATGGTACTTGGAGTTATGTATTAACCTTTTAAGCGCTTGGCTAAATCAATTCAATCAATTGCCGTGCCCCTAGCGCGCGGCTACAAATCGATAAAATAATACCTACAATATATAAGGAGGAGCAATCGTTGTATCAATTAAAAATAGACAAAAAGATTTTATCTTTATTTAATAATGGTTTTAGTTGTGCCACGCAGTTAATAGAATGAAAAAATCATGCATGTTCTCTGTCGCAGAAATACGACACGAGCACGGAAATAAGTGTCGCATAAATGCGACACAAGCGGTCAAAGGATCCGAGTGTTCATGATTTGTTCAAAGAAATCTCCAAACGGCTGATTGACAGATCCCTTGGTCCAAGAGCTGGCTTTAGCCTTGGTCAGAGGCTAAGCATATACAACGTGTCAATGCCGCCAGTCTCTTGGGTACATTACCAGTCGACAACGATGCGGAGGAATTTTTCGATGCCATATTTTAGTTTTTTAGTAATTTTAGTTAGGTTATTATATTTTGTTAGTTAATCCATACTAATATTATAAATGCGAAAGTGTGTCTGTCTGTCTGTTACCTCTTCACGCTTAAACCGCTGAACGGATTTGGATGAAATTTGGTAAATAGTTTGAGTCCCGGGAATGTATATGCCTATACCTACCCCGCAATAACATCAGTCTATGTGATGGTATCAGTCATGATACCAGTCAGGCATGACATTTATTTGACATTTATCACGTCGGGGTCACCAGTATAGAGGTATGAGGAACAGGGTGTAAAGTTCACTCATCCTCTATAGAAAAGGGAGGATCCTCCGACCAGACGGGTGTTGTGTCTGGCGGGCAACTGCCCAATGATTCATTTCGGGCTGTTGTATATATGCTAGTTGCGCGGTAAACTCTGCTTGCGAGATGCAGGATTTTTGCGTGACGTCAGTATGACGCGTCGCTCGCATGTGGCGTTGTAGATACCGCTACATCACTCCCCTCCGGAGACCGGAGGTCGATAGTGGGCGGAGTCTTGTATCTTGCGATGCTTGCCAGGCCAGCTGAGGTTCCAGTGAGTCGGAACCGGTTGCCGCATAGTTCACGGTGAGTCGGAACTGTCTGCGAAGATGTCCCCAGTGAGTCGGGGTGGCGCTGCGTTATGCTCCAGTGCGTCGGATGTGGTACAGCGCCGGGTTAAGGCTGACTGCTGGCGTCAGACCAGGAGAGGAATTGAGAGCTCTTCTTGTTGACCGGCCGAAAGTGCAGTGTTCTGTGCCAAGGTTGCTGATGAGGCTGAGGGTGATGACCAGGTATGCGCGGTCGCTGCATGCTGGTGGTCAGGATACCCGTTGAAGCCGTGGGTGCTGGCTGGCTGGGTGACTCGCCGCTAAAGCTTGCGGGAGTGATGATGATGACGTCACGCTGAAGTATTTGCACGAAGGCTGCGCTGACGTTCATACTCGGGGTCACCAGTATAGAGGTATGAGGAACAGGGTGTAAAGTTCACTCATCCTCTATAGTAAGTTCACATGCAAAATGCCTAAAAACTTGAATTTCCGCATCCAATCTTGCCCATCTGCCTTCTTCATGCGAAAATTAGAAGTTGTTTATATAAAACAGTTTCTCGCTTTTGTATAGTAAGCATGTTCTTGTTTTATCATGATATTATGTATTTCAGGTTCGATCTAATATTCTTAGTACTTGACCCACAAGACGAGGTATTCGACCGACGCCTCGCCACACATCTCGTCTCACTCTACTACAAAGACTTTACCAACTCGCAGGACGACGAAGATATTGTTGTAAGTATTCAAAACTTTAAAAGGCTGAAAGTTTCTGGAGTGGCGACCGCGTACTGGAATTCGAAGCGTTTGAGGACCTCCCGTAAGGTGGACGATGGCCTGGTGAAGGCCGCAGGAATCCGCTGGATGGGAGAAGCACAGAACCGGTCGAAGTGGCGGTGCTTGGGGGAGTTCTATGTTTGGCAGTGGACGTCTTTCGGCTGAAATGATTCAAAACTTACCCCCGCATTCTGAAAATTTGATGTTATGAATACACAATGTTATCTGGCAAGCTTTATTTATCTACTACTTAAAAAGTTGCAAATTTTAGTTAAAAACTCGCAGGAAGTAAATTTGCTGCGAAGTTGTACATTGTGCATACATGTTGGTGCGGTCGTCAACATGCTCAATATCTGTTGCCAGTGAGCATGGTTTTTTTATAAGAGCAGCCCCAAGAAACTAGTGATCAATCATAAAAAGAAGTATATACCAATACATCCCGCAGATAAAGGCTTATCATTGAAAAATCGCCAGAGTTAAGTGGTCTACTGAGATCAGAATGACAGTGAACTGGTAATAAAACATGATAGTTTGTCTAATTTCAGGATATGTCACTAATGCGAGACTACATAGCGTTCGCGAAGGAGCACGTTCAGCCGACACTCAGCGAGACCGCGCAGCAGAGGCTCATCGACTCGTACGTCGACATGAGGTAACATAACATTACATGCATGCTTGCATTCCCCAAAAGGATAGCCAGTTATGTTGGAAGTATTAACAGGGTGCTTACTCTCGAATATAATTCCGATAGATCGACATTGGAATTGCCAGTCAAACGTCAGGGATTGGCTGGACTCACTGAGTCTAGCCAATCCCTGACGTTAAACTCAACCAACTGACGTTTGACCAATGTCGATCTATCGGAATTATATTCGAGAGTAAGCACCCTGGATGATCTGTTTTATTTCTGAATTCATTAGCAACCTGCCAAGTGGAACAGGCGCGCGGCAGGGGTAATTGCGTAACACACTTAAAATGGAAATTTGATAATTTAACAACATTGATTGCGTTATTTACGTTGTCGGGCAGACGAATTTTTCAAACATGTAGCAATTTCCTTCACACTAAGGTGCTGGAAGGTTGCTTATTGAATTCAGACTCAGCTGATTAACAATTTATTTGTTGTTTCCAGGCGTGTGGGCAGCGGTCGCGGTCAGATCTCTGCATACCCGCGACAGTTGGAGTCTCTGATCCGGCTTGCGGAGGCACACGCGAGGCTGCGGCTCTCGCCCGTTGTCGAGATATCTGATGTTGATGAAGCCTCCAGGTAACTTATGCAAATAATAATAGTTGTTTCTGGCAACATGTTTGAAAAAAAAAAAAATTGTCTGATTTTTTTTTATGCATGCAAATTTTCTATTACTCTGTAAACCTACCAAATACCAACTTAGTTTAAGGAAGTTTGTAAATATATCGATTTCATGATGATGTGTGTTTGTACTGCTCCGAAATCTTCAAATAGCAGTGAAAAGACAAGTCACTTGCCAGATGGAAATTAAACTAATGACTGCATTGCTTGTAATAAAGACGTCATCGTTGCTTAGTGAACTCCTTCAGCGCATTCTTTAAGTTATCATATCACCCACATCCAAGACGAAAAAGTACTTACGGTCTGTCGTTACCTTTATTTTCCAGACTACACCGCGAAGCCCTAAAGCAATCCGCCACAGACCCGGCCTCCGGGCGCATCGACGTGGGCATCCTGACGACGGGTCTGGGCGCGGCCGCGCGCAGGCGTCGCGCGGAGCTGGTGACGGCGCTGAAAGCTCTCATTCAACCCTACTCCAAGCCACATACCATCACACATTCCAAGCTGCTGCAGGAGATTAATACTAATTCACAAGTTGTAAGTAGAATTGGTATATATTTTTTTTTGTCCTCGTCTAAACGTAGCTGTCAAGTGCACAAGATACTGATAATTCAGAAGGCGGAGTCAGCATCTGTTTGAAACATCACATTTGACTAGTGATAAACCACATCGTTACTAGTGCGACGTATCTCTACAACAAGCGTGGTGACTTACGCTCCACATGTCACCACGCACAACTTGTAAAACTTCAATAGATTGTCTGGATGCCTATTGAAAACACTACTAGAATGTGTCCTAAATGATTAATTGTATTTTTAGAGCACTGTGTGACCTAAACCCACACTTAAGTCACGCTTTACGAAAAGCCTGACTTAAGTGTGGATTTAGGTCCACGAGCTATAAAATAGTATACGATAATTCACGGCGTAAGGCGTTTAGCACCGTCCCTACGCACTTTAACTAGTTTCCTATCCGACTACTCAGTCTCGGCAAATGCACGGAATGCACCCAATAAAATATTTGTAGCAACACTACAGACACTTAAGAATAAACTACTTTGCTTGCAAATCCCCAAAACAAAAGCTTTTCTTAATTAACTAAACTATATCTCTCTTATTCCAGACGGTATCTCGAGAGCAACTAGACGAGGCACTGCGCGACCTGCAAGACGAAGGCAAGGTGACGATCGTGAGCCACACCCACCTGAGACTATGTTGATCAGTATACCAGTGTTGATTTAATTGTAATGTTCGATTAATTGATTAATTTTGTAATCTGTTTAATATAAGCCATATTTTTTGTAAGCTTTTGTTTCATTCTAAAAACAGCGTAATCTCCCAACAGAACCTCACTCAAGATTAAAGCAAATAAATAAATTGGGATGAGGACAAGAGACTGATGATGACTGAAGCATTACGTAAAATTAATGTAACGCTATTTGATTGAAACTAGTTTTATGTAATGTTTGAGTCTTGAGTGAGGTTTTGTAATACGGGCCTAAAACAATCGGCAAACCATTGTTTGTGTGCCTGCTGGTTCTATTGTGGACCAGTAAGCTGGGCTGGGCAATTGGAATAAAAAAAATATTGTCTTTATTTCTTCTGTCCCTTCATTCCAATTAGTAAAGAGACATTATTGTTTTCCGAGATCCACGCGATCGAAGTCGCGGGCACAAGTAGTAAATAAACGTGATCACAAATTGGTATCTTTTACTTGCAGATAGAAGTTGGTCTTTACATCTGTGTTTTAATTTTTTGCCACCAACTTCAGAAATTAAAGTTATTTTTGATTTTGTAGTGCTTTTTTTGGAAGTCGTTTTTTTATGTTTTTATTTCTCGCTGTGTCTGCTTATAAATTACTTAAGTTACGATAGTCTAGTGTCAACGCCTTTTACAAAATATTGCTTTTCGTTCGACGTTAATTATTGAGGAGTTCTCCTGGTATTTGACCATCAGCTCCAGTTCACTATTCGCATTGTGACGAGCATAAATTGCTTAGCAACCATATTAAAGTAATCGAATCGGAACCTGTGAAATACTTATTATTCGAGAAGTTCCGGTGGCCATCTGTGGTCTTCATCATAAGTTCCACTTCACCAAATGGTACTTTCTGAGAGTAAATGCACGAGTTACTATAAAAAATACCCAAATCGCCATAGGTGTGCCTATGATATTTGAAGAGTTCCTTCGATTTCTCCAGGATCCCAACATCACATCCTGACCTGATGACAATGGGACCAATCTGAAAGACCATCCATCCCATTTAAATAAAAAAAAATTGCCAATCAGCTTATAAATAACGGAGTTCTCGGTAACAAAATTAAAAAAAAAATATTCAAGCGAATTTATAACCTCCTTTTTTTGAAGTCTGTTAATAAAACAAGAAATAGAAAGTTTAAGCCAGTTTGGCAACTCTAAACCGTTTTACTTCTTGCAGTGGCTTTTAGTTAGAGAAATGCTCTAGTTTTCGTTTAGTTGGTAAATAAGAAAACAGCAGCATTATTTGAGCAATAAGCGGTTTTGTCTATTAGGAAACTCATGGGAAATTCTTAATAAAAAATAAAACAGAGTATATAATAAATTATGTTTATTTACACAATATTTCATTCCGTGTATCAAAAAGCCTGTGGCTAAACAACAATACTCAACGAGCTCGCATACTCTAAACATAGTTCAACAACACCATTGTGCTTGTTAAGACGAAAGTAAACTCTTACAAAATGTTTTGTGTTCGTCCCCAAGGCAAGCGCACATTACGGCCGCATCGTATCGCATTTCAATACAAAGAAGCCCGGAGCGGCCCGCCCCTGTTGTGTGTGATGGTTCATTTAAAATGTACGTCAGTCTTATTAATGATGTAACCAATGCAACGCTAACTTCTTGGCTTCACTGAACTTGGCAAGCCAATGACACAAAAAAATTAATTGAATTACTATCCGACCAAATGAAGAAGACAAAATGGAAGTTATCTGCAAATCTTATGGTTACCGATACTAAAGAACTTGGGACCGGAGATGGTAAGAGAGCCGCATTATACACATTTGTCTAATTGCTTTGGTCGGCTAGCTACCACTTAAGCACTTATTGGTAAATGAATTTTTATAATAAGATTAGGTTTGACGCACACAAGACATTTTGGTTTTATACTTTCAACATCTTAACAAAGTAAAAAAAAACCTTGGATAGTAATAGTCTCATTATTTTGTGATCCCTATATCTGTTCAAACCAGGTACTAGGTAGCTCTACAAGCCAAGTATAAACCTTACAGTTTAAAAGAGGCAACGCCAAAAATAACAGAGATTTGAATAATAGTTTTGTAAAGAGTTTTAGAGGAAAAAGTCTATATTTGCCAATAAATAACAAATTATGTTCCTAATTGAAGAGAGGATTAGTTTTTAATACTAAAGGCACTGATATTTAGAATTAAAAATACCAGAATATGGAAGTTTTCATACTTAATATTTATACTGTAGGATATTGGTCGTGTTCTAAGATTGTTAACTAATAATAAAATACAGTTTTTAAAAACATAATTAAAACATTTCATTACATAGTCAAACTTTAACAAAATCATAGCTTTTACCCGTAACCTGTCGTTATAATATACATGAAACAAATTCTTTGAAGATATATTAAAACATAAATCGTTCTTATGTAACCCTTTTGTTTTTGCTATAAATAGGAGTTTGACGTCTAAAATGAATTAAGATACTTTTCAATTATGTAGATTAATTAATCAAATGTTTACACGGTTAGTCTGTTTAATTGGTCTGTATGAAGCATATTAATAGTTTTAGAAAGGGCCTATAAGATTCAATTACTTTAATACTTTACTTCATACTAACTAAGCCATCTACCTCTCGCGACAATCGAGACACTGTAGGCCTATCTTAGTGTTGCCACTTAAGTGACAAAGTTTTGGACAATTTTAATCGATTAAACAAAATCGACTAAATCAAACACACACTCATAGATCTCTTATAAGAACAATAACAATTCTTGTTTAATCAGGAGTAGTCAATGGAGGATTAGCGTGAAAGTAAAATCTCGTTCCCCGCACAAACACGCACTCGTAGAGCATTTTGTTACATTAGTTGTAGAATTAATATGACATACTAAGCTTTAAAAAAAAAGTTTTCCTGAAACACGAAATGCCCTTTTTACGGCACTGTAACTAGGTAAAGAGACCAATCGAAAAGTAATGTTACCAATTCGATTGTACTACAATGAAAGGCGTTATTTAAGGGGTATCGTATTAGCCAGTAACTGGGGTCAGATAGGCAGTCGCTCTACGTAAAATACTGGTATTCAGCTGCATCCGGTTGGACTGGAAGCCGACCCCAACATAGTTGGGAAAAGGCTACGCAGTTGATGAATGAAAGGCGTTCTTTTCACACAAGACAGATACTTTAGAGCCCTGTATCACATCTCATCTTCCATTTACTACCCGACCATGAACACACGCTCAACTCAAAACAATACAAACGAGTCGTAGCTATACATAAACGAATGTGCGTAACAATTGTAATAATATAACTAGAGTACTTTTATTATCAAGAGGTTTGCGCGTTTTCCGACGACTGCGCCTTCCCGGGGACATCCTCTGTCGCGGGCGTGGGGGGGGCGGCTTGGACCGCAGCGCTGGGGGGGGCGGCCTGGAATGCAGGGCTGGGGGGGGCGGACGCCAGGGCGGGGCGCGGGTCGTGCGAGTCTGCGCGCGCGCACGCGTCCAGAACGAATTTGTTGAAGAGGTCCGGCTTGTCTAGGTAGACGTGATGGCCTGCGCCGTTGATAACCTATGGATAGAGAGAGACAGCACTATTTTTTTGTTTTTTCACAGGTCTTAAGTATTGTGTGGAGCACATTATAAACAGGGATTACGATCATTCTTAGTGCCAAAGAAAGAAAGAATAATAAAAGGGACAATCATTGTCAGCAGCTTTAAATTCATGCGTGAACTGAGTCCGGTTTTTTACGGCTTTTGAGTTTTTTTGAAAGGAGAACGGCAGGCTTGTATGGGAATTTCGTACAGCTAATAAAAGTTCGTGTTTTGGAATACTTTTTGTTTTAATTGGTAGTTAATATGATAAACAAGCCCTTTTTAAATTCTTAGATTTTTAGAACTTGGGACTTAAAAGTTATAACCAGTTTTGTTTTTTAAGGTTATGTACTAGTGTACCAATGTAAATTGATACTTAGAGGTCATAGACTTGTGTGCGTGATTGACGATTGACGCTGTCGTGTCACGTAATGGCGGCATAATAATAAATTGCTCAGATGCAGTCACAAACCACAATCCAAAACAACAGCAAAGAACTGAACCATAGAGTAAAGTAATATATCGGAACTGAACTGAAAGACAGAATGATTTTCTTTTCCTGTCAATAAAATAATTGCCATATGAACAAAAAAATATTTTGACGAAAATCATTCCTATCATAAAATCGTTAAATAATATGATTTTATGCAACAATTAAGCATTCATACGATTATTATATAAGTGTTTATTAATATTTAATGTTATTTCCATTTCTAAATAATTAGTTATCATTTCGATATTTGTGTTATTTTACATATGGCAACTTCTAAAAAGATAACTGCGTTTAGTTTACGATTCTATTTCGTTTATTTATTAAAATCTTTTTATTCATATTATTAATTAATCCGAAGTTCTAAAAATAGTACACTTACATGAAAATAAATGGCTTAGTTGCCTTAATAAGTGGTACAAATTCTATAACAGAACAACAAAAAAAGTATCCTGTACCAAATCTGCCGTTCACCTTTAGTCTTACAAATTAATGTATATTGTTTCTTTTATTTGTTACGAACCAGTGACTACAATGAAAGTTCTATGGTATAGAATATGAAATTATTCTATTTATTTAATATATTATTAACGGCATTTAGTGAAAGGTATGTATATCTAAAAAGGTATTTCTGAGGGGGCTTGTGGCTAAGTAATAACAGCCGCACGGGTCGATCGATCAGTTTAAGCTACGCTTGCCGCTATTGGTCCGTGGGTGGGTGACCATCTTTACATACCAGGAACCCTCCGTGCCTCGGAAAGCACGTTAAGCCTTTGGTCCCGGCTGTCATTCGTGGATCTTTAACAATCGTTACGGGTCGTCAGAAGCCCGAAAGTCTCGACAACCAGTTTTACCAAGGGGTTTCGTATTACCCCACCAGTCGCTCCATGTAAAATACTGGTACTCAGCTGCATCCGGTCAGACTGGAGGCCGACCCCAACATAGTTGGAAAAAGGCTAGGCAGATGATGATTGAAAGGTTTATCTAATTCCAACCAGATTTTCTACTAAATCTAAAAACGAAATCTAATCTTTACCTGAACAAAAGTATTAGCAGGTCCCCGATGTTCGGCCAGCACCTGACCCGTGCTGTTGTCTACCCAGGACCGGGAGCCGTACAACACGGTGATAGGGAGCGCCGGGTCGATCTCATCCACGCGACGTACCATCGGGTTTTTGGCCCAGCCGAAACCCGTCATTAGGGTGTGGAAGGCACTTTCACCGCTGTGGAAAATGAGTTTATAAGTCAGATGGTAATTTAAGACTATATTGTTATGACATATCCCCAATTATCTAGCTAGGAATGCTGTAGTTCAAAACTCAAATACTGATAACTAATAATCTAATCAAGAATTCGATTTCAAGGTATCCAGTCGATTCCCAATATTGGAAATGCATGAATCAGCTTTTATGGGTTACAAAAAATTTTAGTTATTGCATTGTTAAATGATGATTTTGAAACAGTTCTGTAGACTGATTTTCACGGCATGTGAGGGTTGATTCTTGCAAAAATATCATAATTATCTTCCTGGTCAAAATATGTGGAACAGCTGATTTGTTTTCAGTGTTTCAAGGGTGGATTGGAACCATAGTATAAGTTGCTCATATTCACGACTATAAAAATGTACTTACACTATTTAATAATAATTGTAAAATTTTATACCAACACTCACCTAGGCGTCTGCGAGTTACACTGATAAATATACTCAGGTATAACCCTCTCCGCGTCAGGCACAAAGTTGAGGTACTTCCTCGAGATATCGGGGCGGGTCTTACTAACTAGCCACTTGCCGGCCGGCCCGGCAGCGCGGACGGCCCACAATGGGTTGAGAGGTTGGACGGCAGTGGCGATAGCCCTTACCCACAATGGAAGCTGGGCCTTCTCATAGGCATTTGGCGGACGTTCCGAAAAGCCCCATGGATCGGCTAGAACTAAGTGGCGGACTCTGAAAGGGAATTTTTAGGAGTAAGTTGCATTGCTAGTCACAACCATTGGATACACTGCCATGTCGAATCGAACAGCAAGCAATGTTATCGAAGGAGTTCTCTAAACGCTGTTCACAAATTCAAAACCCGATTTTTTTACATTTTAACCCAAATAAGCCACCGCTATTCTTCCGACGGCTATTTGCTATCGGGGACTAGCCAAATTAGGTAGCCGAAAATGAGTAATTTTCGACTCGGAAGCCTGTCGAATGGTTGTGAATAGCTGCTGCTCGTTTATCTACTGCCAGCCGTGCACCATCCTAGATTGAAAATAGTATTGCACATAGGAGCAAGAACAAAAACAGTACTTAAGAATATTTTTTTGTTTTTTATTATTTTTTTATTAAGTATTTGGATACTAAAATTTGTTTTAAGTTTTCTTTACTAATACTACTGCATCTGCACGGATTCACTGTGGTATGATAATAAAGTTTTATTATTTATTATTATATCCAAGTGGCCATTCCAAAAAATCTGTAACTGCACTAGATGATATAGCTCTTAAATCAGTTGGAAGCTACTTAAAAAATATTAAAATTCAAGCGTATAAAGCAGAATGCGACTTTGGAAAAGGCCAGAATGGGGACAAACGAACAAGTGTTTACACACTTATTTACAATAAATTCCTTCATTACCTCTCAGGGTACTTGATAGCGTAAGCCGTAGCAATATACCCGCCGAGACTGTGACCTAGCAGGATAAACTGCGCGATGTTGACCTCGCGCCGCCATTCCTCGACCGACTCCACCCATTGTGCTTCTGCCTTCTGGGAGTCTGACGCGAACTTAGGACGGGAACTGCGTCCGAAACCTGTGGAAAATCGTAATCATTTATGCATTACACTTATGTACATTAAGGGTTCCCTTTGGGGGCGTAGTGACCCAGGGGGGTACTCGAAAAATAAGCTGTATAGGTATTTATTTAAATTGAGGTTCTAATTGGTATTAGAAAGAATGATGATAACAATCCTGAGGAAGCCGTGAAACGTATCCTCTATGTAACCAAATCAAGTGACTTGGAAGACTGTATTCGCCCAAATTACGTACGTGGCCCCGTCGTCTGCCCATTGTAGTTTCTCAGCCTAACAGGCCAAGGGGCTCAGCGATTTAGAAAAAAAAAAAAAAAGTTAGGCACATTATGTTAAATCGATCTTTCGAAATTTACTAGTCTGGAACAAATGAACGCCCAGGTCAAAAATATATGACCTGGGCGTTGATATTAGCTGCGCCACAGTTTTAAATTTTGTAGCTATCTTAGTTTCCTTTTGTTTTGTGTCCTGATACTTGTTCCAAATAAACTTTTATTAGTTTTATTATCTTTCGAGATGTCCAAAAGAAAAGCACAAAAATAAATGAGAAGACTAATAGTCACCGCTTATGGAGACTACGAATCAGGACAACACATTCACAATACACGCTAATGTAGGTATAATAAGAACGTTTAGATCTTTGCCAGATTCACAAAAGATATGCGAATTACCTACATAAAAAATATGAATAAAAATTACATGGCCCTCCGGTTTCCTGCAGGTCGTACATATTCCTGTCAGGAATCGGAAACAAACTGCTTGTATCATCCGGTTTTCAGTATCCCAGTGACATAAGCGGTCAGTAAGCCCAGACAAGTCGGAGCCCGGAAAGCCCTGACCCGGAACTGTCTGGCTTAAATAAGTTTTCTTTGCCCCAGTGTCGTCTGTTGTCATTTTACTTGGGTGAGTGACACTTCCTGGCTCAAGTCCAATTCTTTTCCGCATTACAGATTTGCACGATAACGACATTTCTTTGTTGCAACTAAGTTATATAGTTAGTTGCACGAGCGACACGCGTCTACGGCAGAAAACTGCAGCCGTTGACAACATGCCATGAAAACATACGAGTAACATGTGTTTCCCGAAGGGGAATATAATACGGGGTATTCTTTGCCATCACAATTGGACCACAAATCCAAACTGCTGACTGCTATTTAATTGAGGATATTCTCAAGGAAGAACCTAATAATACTGTGCTAAACCTGGAGTACGGCAGCCGCACTTGCAACGAGGCAAATAAAACAAATAAAAATATATTTACCTAACAAATCTATAGCATAAACGGGCCTGGTCGCGGCAAACGAGTCTAGATTAGGGCACCAGAGCGCTAGGCCTGCGCCCATGCCGTGAAGGAGCACCAGCGGAGTCTTGGGCGACTCGTCGTTCAGCGATATAGTCCATATCTTGTCGCTTTGCCCCACCACGCTGCCTATGTCCACGTAGAAACGTTTGTATGCAGTTTTCAAGCCTGGAAAAGACGTTATATTAACATTTATGTCTTGGAGGAAATTGCGACACACCTTGTATAGGCGGCGAGATTAGAGGAGAGTAGGAGGCATCGTCCTAATAGAACGCGAATGCGCGATCATCGCGCGAGTAAGCGACGAGACCATCGCGTGTTCGCGCGATAACAAAAACTGAGTCTCCTAATAGAACGCGAATACGTGATCATTGCGCGAATTTACGACGCGAGCGACCGCAGAGTACCTAGTTTGGCACTGGCACGGTCGGTAGCAACAACCATGGACGTCAGAAACGCAAAATTTTTGCTGTCAGGAAATATTTAGAGGCCATATTTTGCGTCGTAGATTCTGAGTCGCGCGACCGCGTCGTGCGATTGTCAGTTAGGACACCTATTCGAGTTCAATAATATGTATGATCGCGCGTTCGTACGAACTAAGTTCGCGCGAATAGATTTTCACACATTTGAGTAGAGCGACCGCGTCGTGCGATTGTCAGTTAGGACACCTATTCGAGTTCAATATGTTTGATCGCGCGTTCGTGCGAGTAAAATTCGCGCGAACCTACGATGATCGCGCATTCACGTTCTATTAGGACGATGCCGGAGACTTCCTATTAAAACCAACACGATATTATCTACAATAGAATTTATTTTCTACTGTGATATAATTTTAAATCTTATTGGTTCCGATCGGCACCCTAATTGCGTAGCACGCTTTCAATCACAATCTGAATAATTTTGAAGGATATTGCTAATCCATTGCTGTATATGTTCGAGTAAAATTTGTCTGCTCAACAACATAAGTAACGCAATGAATGTTGTTGAACCATCAAAGTGAAAGCCATTCCTACTGCAAGTGTGTTACACAATGGTTCCTCTTATTTTCTATCCTCTCGTCTAAAATCTTACTGGATCGTTTTAGATAGCGGTATTTGCGGGAGATCCAATATATTTTTCTAATACTAAGGAAGTATATTCATAGGTACTATAAAAAGGTGGAGTGTTAGAGAATTATTAGTCAGCAAGCCCGCCGAGGTCACCTATTGTTGATAATGCCAATCGTATCTGTGCATTTATAGTAGGAAATCGATAAAAAAAAAATATATACCTACGTTATTGAACTAAGTCAGTTACGCGGGGGAGGTCAATAGGTTCATGATCAGCTCTCTTTTGCAGCTAGTTAATAGTCTGTTTGGTCGACGCGTATCGTTGGCAAATTTTTGAGGACAAAAACGGATACTTGGTTAGAAGAAAGATATCTCTATTGTGGTCTTGGCTCTGCTTTGCTATAACCAGTACTCGTTTTAATTGCAGTTAGTATCTGCTCAAAAGCAACTCTCAAAAGGGATGAGGGAAAGCGGTTAGGTATCCGCTCAGCTAGATCTAACTAATACATATCACCGGCCTGGGTGTTGAGGCTAGTCTTTCATAAATGTTACATTAGGCGGTTAACAGAGGTTTGGTTTTGCTTTTTGGCCATGAACAACTAACTTCTGCCCGCGAGTTCAACCGCCTGAAATTTCTTGTTCCCCCGACCCACCCCGTTGCATCGTATTGCCTTCCTGCGCTATTCCTTCGTCTTCGCTTTCGTTCTGACTTTTTTTTTGCACGGCTCCTATTGGTCCTAGCGTGCTGTTAAATAGCCTTCGTCAAGAAATGGGCTAACAAATGCAAATAGATTTTTTTTCAAATCCGGCTGATAGTTCCGGAGATTAGCGTGTTGAAACAAACAAACTCTTCAGCTTTATTATTAGTATAGCATATAGATAAATAATGATTTACTGGGACTTAGTTACTCGTAAACAAGGACGAAAATTCGCACAAATTCTGCTCCGAAGTCCAAGTATGTACTTAACAGTAAAAGTTCATTATACCCTAGAATGTGGCAGTTATCTTGTTGATAACACGTCATGCTCCTGATTATTATCAGCACGTAGGCAGGTTGTGTGCATCGCATATTATATATAATGTTTTATCGTGAGGACTACATCCCGGAAAATAATTAAAATGATAACATTAACACACTGACACACACACACACACATACTTGATAGACGCTGTTTTTAAAAATGGTTTTCCGCTTTGATTTTTGCAAACCTGTATTTAGTTCGCAGTTGATTATGGAATTAGGCACGGTCTTTACAATTACAGCACAGTTACTCAACAACTCAACAAAATCACTTCTTATGCGTTCTTTATGGCTAGACAGGAGGTGACTTCCGACTACTACCAGTTGAGCCCCTAAGTCCTGAGTTGAGCTACACGATTAATGAAAAATGCTTGCACTGACTGGACAGGTCCACTCAAATTTGTGTGGTCCTTTCCTCAAATGACCATTTCAGACATGGATCTACATGGTCCTCACATGATCGACCAAGATTATGTCTGGACTTTAAAATAGACTAAGACTTTTTTGACTACCTTTGGACCTTTGGTGGTCGATAGGAAATGTCGACTACACCTAGCTTTTTTTTATTACAAATTAAAAATAGGCTAGTTTTGAGTACAAATGAGTTAAGCATCTGTAGCCGAACTAGGCAAAACCTGTATTTAATTTAATTTGTAAAAATTATTCCGATATCCTATCCTATTTAAGTATTTACAGTAATAAACAATCTCATTGCATTACTTACAGAGATGACAACTAATAGAGAAGTGTGGAAAAAGAAGGCATGTTGCGCCGACCACAAATAAATTGGGATAAGGTCAAGGGAATCGGTATATAATGAATATAGTACGTAATCGGAAGGATTCGATTACGTGAGCTAAAACAGGTCATCTCCCAAAGCACTTACAAATGATAACAACCTACATTAAAAATACTGTGTCGTAGATCTGATGCATTGGATCTAATCTCTTGCATGCAGTCTCCTCCACAATAACAGAGACATTACCGCTCAGTAATGGCCAGGTTCCGGTTGCACGTGACGTAGGAAAGGGGAGTGATTGAGTTTTGCTCAGATTTATTTTAAGGTGTAAGCGAACCGTTTTTTCGCTTATCTACTGTTTTCGCTTATCTACTGTCAACGAGATGACCGTTTTCCGAAAATCTTTCCTGGTAGGTATGAAACGTTTTAGGGTTTTTTTAACGATTTTACGAATCTAATATGTGATGGCTAGCCGCTAGCTTGCTGATGTTGGTAAATGGTTAACTCAGCTTATTACGGTATACTCCACTGAACTTGCCCTGCGTGTTATTAGGTTTGCGGCGGTCACGGTCACAAAGCACTCAATTTTAAAACGTCTTATAATGAGCCTGTAATTTTTCCAGCACAAGCCGGAGCTTGGCGGTTAAAATAGGTAATCAATTTAATGCACTGGTTTAACAATAAAATTTAACGACACGTTTCGCGCAGTGACTGCCTGTGCTACGTATCGTGGGAATGCGGGATCGATTCCAATTCTAACACGGAACAAATGAGTTTTTTTTAATCTGTAACCGCATATAAAAACCCACGATCTAGAAAGGAATATGGAGAAGGAAAGTAAAAAAAAAGTACATAACTAAAGAATGTTCTTACATGATAATATTTTTTTCTCGACATTACGTAGCATCGCATCTGACTGACGGGTCCAGCTGAACCACCCACCGGTCCAACTAGAAGAAGAAACATAGAATAATTCAAACAGGAGTTTTTGTTCAAGGATATTTTTAAGTAGATGGAAGGTTTTTGTTTACTGAGCCACATTAAACAATCAAAAACATCATGTATAATGAAGGTTTTATGTTATATACTCATTGCCCAATTACTATCTTGCTGAGAAGAGGAAGGAAAAATTACAACCAAATAAGGCCCTTATGGTTATGGTCTTCAGAGTATTAAAAGGTAAAATGATCGACGAGAGTCGACTTGTGTCTCAGACCAAACCGAAATCCAACAGTAAATAAAACGTTTTTCAATATAGAAATCGGACATAATTCTAACACATAGCTAAAGTATTAAAAAAAAAAACTCAATGGTATTTTATTAGTATCTATCAGTTACAATTAGTTGGCTCAATAAACAATTGGTTTTAACAGGTCCACAACACACACTCAATTAATAAAAGAACTGAACATAAAAACAATTAAAAATGCAATTTAAAACAATGTTAATTTCTTAGTAAGTTAATTGGATTGGGTATTCTTAGACGAGTTTATTAGTACTGTTAAAAATAAATTTGTCATAGCTATATAACTACTTAAAAAACATTGTAAAAGGAACTATAAGCGTCAGTATTGTAAGTTTTTGCAAGAAATAAACAAGATGGTAAAAACTCTCCGATGAAGTAAAAGTAGAGGTGCTTAAATTTTTTACCGACGAAAAAAAATGGAGGAGGTTTTCAGGTCGACATGTATATGTATACAGGGTCAAATTAAATTAGCTAGCGAAACTCAGCACACGTGATGGCAATGATAAAACAACAATAAAAAATTTTTATTGTTGTTTTATCATTGCCATCACGATTTGACGACAATTGGGGTCAACGACCGCTGGTAGTCTTGTTAAATGAAGTATGAGTTGAGAAAATCAGTTTCTCTTGAGTGTAGATTTCGAAACCCATCACACCACACGTCTGTAAAGTGTACAGAAGCAAAAACAGATTTTTAAACTGATATTTCAAGCAAATACACTACATACGGTCGTCGACCTCAAAATACATTATGATCAAATCTATATTTTGTTTTGTTTATCATGTTTAGTTATCGATTCCCATCACGACTGTGGAGTTTTGCTAGCTAATTTAATTTGACCCTGTATATTTGTTTTTATGTACGTTAACGCATCTTTTTTTTTATTTAATTTTGTTAAGGTATGGTTCTTAATCGTTTTAGCATATGAATTAATATGCGAAAATACAGTTTGATTTTTTTTAAATAATGCAGTACCTAATAAAGTATTGATTAATATGTTTTGTTACAGAGACCAATATGTTCCTTTGTTTATTACCAGTTGGCCAAGTAAAGGTCAAGTCTAGGCTGCCACAAGTGGCAGTCATTATAAGTAGTGACTCACAGAGCAAAGTTTGAAATATATGCCCAATCATGTTTTAGAACCGGAATAGTTATAGGTACTACAAAAAATAGACCTCGTCTGTATTTAAATGGACATTCTCCTTTAAGCATTTTTAATGACTAAACAGACAGTTGTGCTGCTGAGAAGTTGGGGGCGTCACATATTCCCAGCTAAAGCACTAGGTGGTGGTAAAGGGCGGGCGTTTTGGGGGACTGCCTTATGTAATTTAGACGTTCTACTAGTGCTGATTTGATTATGTGAGTTGATTATGAAAGTCATTTATTCAAATGAGGCTGAGTCATTTGAATAAATTACTTTCATAATCAACTACCTAGTATTGGATTTAGGTTTTAAGTGTTTATTTATTTTTTGCTCTGTCGCAAGTTTTCTGCTAACACATCTGACATTGGCAGAATTCTCGACATCGGCACCATTGCCATAGACAAATAGAATAGAATACACTACTTTTGATTGACATATTCATGTATACCCTCCACCTAGAGAGCACGAAGCGTTAGCGTTAGGTCATTCAGATTCCTACCGATTAAAACCCCACGGTGTTTTGACGGCTATCTGCAGGATTTTCTCGCGTATGCTCCACGACCCCAACAGAAGTAATTGCTTTAGCTTCGACTAACTACGAAGGCAAAAAAATATTTATTTAACATGTTAACATAAATTAATTAACGTTATTTTTAATTAGTTCTGACCTGAAATATTTACCTAAGCTTTAAGCAGAGGAAGACAATTATTATGAGGAGAATTTAAAAGCAGTTTACAATTTTTGATCATAAAAAAGATTGGCTTATTTTTTCAGAATCTAGTTTTTATACTTGGTTTTGTGATTACACCTATGTTCTTAGTAATTACACCTATGTTATAAATTGGCAATATTTTGGTGTTATATTTTATAATGAATACAACAAAATTTATAATTTATGGTGAACATTTGTGCCACATCCCTTTTTTTACATTTACTCTAACAGAAAAACCCCACAATTAGTATAATTGATTAAAATAAATAAATAAGAAGTATACCAAAATAAATAAAACAAAGCATTGACAACTAAAATGGTGACATCAGCTGGAAATATATCTTACTTCCATATAATGGATAAAACAGTTCCAATCCATGTCCTGCTAACTGTACTGAAATTTAAAAAGAAAAAACCATCGATATTTAATTTAAACAATATAAATATGAACATTTGGGCTTTACGAAGTACAATATAACAACAAAAATTCTTAGACAGTTACTTGTTAAGATAGCAAAATCATGCCTGCAGAATAATTTATAAAAAAAAATTACACAGGAAAATGGATCATTCCATGCTTGAATGGGGCTCGAAGATTTTTATATGGAGCTTGGCATACCTACCCGACCGCCATTTTAATTTTTTTTAGAATGGCGGCCTCGTATGAAACCTTTAAACCGCGAAAGTAAAATATTTTGAAAAAAAAAATGGCGGCCAGGTAGGTATGCCACGGACCTTCAAAGCCCTTTATTTGGAATACTTTTGCTGTGAAATCATGAGAGAGCAATTAAGTTTAGTATCTTGTTAAATCCAATACATTAATTTAAATGTTTAAACTATTATGGGTTACGGCAGAAACTTATCAGTAGATAAACACATACTGATGTGGAATGCCATAATTACAGAAACAAATAAAAAGCCATTGTCTCGTGTAGATCCACGTTCCAGAAAAGGGTTAATAAACCGTTTTTTTTATGGGTTGAATAAACATATTATGCTGCTTAATACCACATCAGTATGTGGTATTAAACACTGATGAATCATGGTAGCTTGCAACATTAAATGTGAGTAATCTGAACATGACTGCGAAGTCTGGCCACACTGCACATGCATACACAAAATAAATATTGACTCCTATACATAGTAGCATCATATTGTCCACAGCTGCAGTAAATGGGAACTTTTCATAGATAGAAGACATAGAAAAGTGGGTGACCCCTTTTTCAGTGCAATGAATATTGAAAGAAACTTGATTACTATTTCATCATTCTGAGTGACAGTGCACAATTCTTATTGATATGATGTCATGATGAGATAGATACACTGAACTGATAACCATGTTATATTAAAACCACAAAATTATTTTATGAACAAAATACTTATTATGAGTTCACAGATACCATGACTGTGTACATTTATCTCATCAGTTTAATATAATTGATACTTTACATGAAAAACAGAAAACTTTTTTTATGTGACTGTAGATTTTTCATATAACATCAGCCAATATGTTTAGGAGTCATGCAGACAACAGACTTCACAAATAATAAAAGTAATCACTTAAAATGAACACAACATTAATAAGCTAAATAACTTGCTTATTGTCGAACACCATTGGTGCTTGCTGAGTTATATTATTATCTGAAAGAATATCAACATACTGTTATTATATTGATATTTATCTTTGTACATAAACAAAGTATAAATTTTGAGCAATTTTACTACCTAGTAAAAACCCACTTTGCATATTCATAAAATGAAATAAGTACTACTTAGTGGTCTACTTATTATATATTTTTTTTTTTACAACCTGTACAAGTGTACATAGTACACTCTGTTTATGTTTTATTTAATAAAAGCGCCCTGTACATAGTACACTCTGTTTATGTTTTATTAGATCAGGTATTGAATAAATTAAAATGAAAACAAATATAAATATTAGCTTTCATTTAGCTAGGTATTTCATAATATTTTTTATTTCTTGCCAATAAGATAAAAACTATGACAAGCATTATTATAAGCATGAATAAGGTGTTTTCTTATCAGTAATCTTTTATATGGGGAATTAGTAACCCCCTTTTTCTCTTTCAGTCATCAGTAATTTGACTTTCAAAAGAAGAAGACAAAACATTGTCATATTAGTAAGGGGGTAAGAATTTTATTATTTCATGCAATACTCTGAAATTGTCCCTTTGTTTGGACAATGTAGAAGATAAGAAATTGCATGATTTTGCTGTCATGTATTCATTTCTTAACAATTATAATACTTTTTCAGTTTTGTAATTTAAATAAAATAATTACCAGCCTGGTATGTTTCCAAAAATTAGATACTAGTTAGATAAATCAAGAAGGTCAGGAATGGGATTTTAGACCCACCTTATTTACTTCATATAAAGATTTATTACAAAATATAGAAACAAAGTTTAGACTTTGTTTCTATGTTTTGTAATAATAAAACAGAAAACAGAAAAAAAAGGAAAACTTATGAGATGGTTGCATAAGCAACATAATAAACTATCAAGTTTTCTGTTTTTTTTTTTCTATATGCTTTCCTACAGTAAAAATGTAAAGCTCTTGAAGGCAGTGGATTCTTAAGATTTGTTTAGAAAATAAGGTTTTGATGTTTGTAATTCCATGAGAGAAAAAAACATTTAAATACAGCTGAAGTGCAATTTCATAGACTTGTAAGTGAAGGAATAAATAATATTATTACTATGAAAATTACCTTAGGAAGCCAATAATGACATGATAAATGAACGGCATGAGATATTGAGTCCAAATATAACAACATGGAATGTGAATTCTTGGCATTACATTACAGACGAAAGGCATCAAGTGTACCTACAAAAACATGATATCCTAAAACATTTAATTAACAACATCAGAAGCAGAGGCATAGGGCGGCTCGATACGAAAATTATGAAGCAATTGCGCATTAATGATAGGCCGAAATAGCTCGAGATTTCGAGATACAGATCTAAATTAAAATATTGAAAAATACCTGGATTCCGTAGACTCAAAATTCAATTCACTACCCATTTGGTCACTTGTACTAATTCAATAAACACATAACACTTCCGCGTTACTAATAATATTATCGTTATCGGCACGATTTCAAGAGCATGTTATTCCTGTAAATGCGTAAAACAAAATGCCAAAAAAACGGACTGATTTTGACAATCAAGTGTCAACTTGACAATCTTGACATTAACCCTTTTCGGTGCGTTCAAAACGTGTTATTTTTCTGATTCATATTTTTTTATAGTTTGTAGATTTTTATTTATTTTAAAATACCGTAAACGAATACCTACTTGTTATACTGTTAAGACTCACTCAACTACTCAAGCAAATAACATATTGCTTTGTTTTAAACCAGTAGGTTATTGAACGCCCGATTAACACCAAATCAACGCAAATTACGCAAAAGACGACTGCAATGATCTAGAACACAGAGACTTGATGCAAAATTGATCAAATAATCGGTAGAAATGCATAATAAAAAAATCAATTTATTTCCTATTTCGTTAGGGCATGAACCTACGTACAACACGGCAAGTTACCATGGCAACTTATAGGAAAACAAAAAAACACCAAAATAAATATCTAGGTACATACAAACAAAACACAGTCGATAACAAAATGCAACTATCAACGGTTCAGCCTGTGTTCAAGTTGGAGTTGAATCATAAAGTTTCACCTGAAGTGGTGATCATTGCGAAGTATGACGGAACGCACCCCTGTCTCACCGCATCTGCTGGATACGATAAAGTTAATACTTCTGAATAAATAATACTGGCCTTTTAAGTACTTCTTAGACTTGGAAAAGGAATAACTAATTTTAGATGTGTTCTGAAGGGCCCCTTTTGGGCAAAGGAAGCAGCTGGAGCCTGGAGCAGCATGTTGTTGACACCATGTTTGAAGCCCCTGATAATTTTATGTTCTTTATTGGCCTCATACGGCCTGATTAACGATTATTGGACTGAGTAGCCATAAATATGTATATTGATTTGGTAGCAATAAAATTAAAAATGGTTCTATTGCGAGAGACCTAAACCAAATTGAAGAGATCGATAGAATATAAAGGAGATTCCTATATTCTTAAATTCGCAGATAATAATCCATCACCCCCATGGTGGAGTGACCAGTGGTCGAGCGCAACGGTCGCAGGCGCATGGCGAGGTCTCAGAACTGAACCTCAGCCAGGCCATCATAGCACTCGCAGCTGGACCATTGCGGCCTGATACTGGCAGAGATATGTTGCTTATTGGGTCACCTACTCAGATACTAGGTGAGGCTGTTCTTTTACTGTCACCGTTCAGTATATACCTACCAAGGTACTTAAATCTTCAATTAATCAAGCCCGTTTGGTAGGTACGTACTTACCGTGCGAGAAAGAATCTTTGTTGCTTGATCATACGCTTATTTTTTTCTTCCGACCAGTGCAGTTCTGCTCTAAAGTAGACGTAGCGGGTCAGGTCATCAGATCATTGTTCATGCTGAACAGAAATAGGGCACACGACCTCAATCCTGAGACCACTTTTCCAAAACACTTCAGAATCCCAGTATAATTCTACCATTTCAGCTTACGATGTCCATGACAACACAGACCTCTTCTTCAAAGAAGCTCCTGACGGTGTCAACGTGATCATAGCTGGCTTTTTCGGCAAATACACGGAGACGCTGGCCATCATCGGTGGCAACAGTTCCGTGCAGGCCATAGACTGGGAAGGTAACGAGGTGTTTTGGAATGTCGTTAGCGGGAAAGTTTGTGCCATGATCACTTTCGACTTTGATAAGGATGGGGAGAATGAGGTAAGTGAAAAGTCAACGTTGTCGGTGCCTTTGTATTATGGTAATTTGATTATTTATTTTGACTTTAAACAAGTGCAGGCTCTAATAAGGACGCCTACAATAAAGATACCGACTGCGTGATACAATCTAGATTCTTAGGTATTGACTTATACCCAACTTGACCGTTGACAGAACCGCTTCCAGCTGATTCGAAGGTTCTAATCTTTTTTTTTTCTGGGCTCTATATTTTCCAGCTTCTCATTGGGTGTGACGACTCATTTATCAGAGTTCTGAAGAACAATCAGTTCATAGCCGAAATCGCTGAGACTGGGCCGATATTATGTCTTTCTCCAGTCAACGAAGTAAGGTTTGCATATGGACTCGCCAACGGCACCATAGGAATCTATGAAGAGGGGATTCGACTATGGCGAGTGAAGGTATGCAAGTAGAAAGTCTAGTGAGGGTAGCAAACAGGCTAATAAAGTAAACATACACTGAATTGAGATTTTCTCGGGCAGTCCAAACAAAACGCCATAGCCCTCCAATGGTCGGGCGAGACTCTGGCGTGCTGCTGGTCAAACGGTCGCGTAGATTGGCGCGAAGGAACCACAGGCCAGGTGTTACGACGTGTGCAGATGCGCGCCAATGCAGCAGCCATGTTGCTAGCAGACTATCGGTCGGTTGGAGTCCCTGATCTGGTCTGCGTGTCTGATAGGGGCGAGGGTAAGTAAATAAGTTCCATTTTTAAGCGGCGTACCATCTGTTGTCCTTGGCTTTGAACCGAATATGATACGTTAAGTTTTTGCAGGCGAATTCTGTACTTAATTACGAACGATTTAGCTACGCACACACAGCTACACATCAAGCTATACATTTCCAGTTATATCTGACCTCGCATTGTAGGTATAGGTTTTTCATACAATCAGAAGTCAGCCTAAACTGGTTATGTATAGCTTGATGTGTAGCCGTGTGTACGATTTTTAAGCCGGTGGTTGTTGTGACCTTCGTTCGGGTAGATTCTTTGATTCTACATAGAAGCCTCGGTAGTCATTTGAATAGCAAATTTTTTTAAGGTCCTACCTTGTCTTGTCTTAAAAAAAATCATCTCAACAGTATTAGGATATCCACCCTATCAAGAGAACACTGGCTTCAACACAGCCTCCAAGAACATGCCTTCAGAGGAAGACCGTCAGGCAATTACGGAGCTATTCAACCAGAAGCAGGCGCTAATGGTGGAACTGCAGCACTATGAGGCTAATGCTGCCAGTGGCAGTGCGAATATGGATAGTCTGGAGCGTCCAGCCTCAGCTATGCCAACTAACACCAGGCTGCAGGTGGCTGTTCTGCATACTGCTGATGAGGTAGGTATACATACATGTCCTCATCTTGGATTTCTTTATGGTATCTTATAACATAAAGGAAGTCAAGATTCAATTAAGATTGGCTTAAGGGTCATGGGGAGGTCATAGACAGTTGGACGAATAGTCAGGGATGCTTTTTTCTTTTTTGCATTGACGGCACGGGTGGAAGCCGACGTTGTACGTGGAAATCAGTAAGGTGCAGTGTCTTTTCATCGGCGAAATTGAGATAGGGTGTCCGTTGATAAGTATGGCTTGATTCATACAGCTATCTGCCCTCAGTCTGCCTTGGTACATTTTTGTTACTTAAGGTTAAATAAAAATAAATCCCTTAGCAAAACTATTCTTTCTGTCTTTAAAGTTCATGTATTTTAAAATAATTACGGTTACTTTTAGGGAAGCGTACAACTAGCTGTATCAACAAACAATGAGACCATAGTCCGTTGCGCACTGGTTCTGGCGGAGGGCATCTTTGAGAGCGGGGAAACCTTCGTGCGCCATCCTCAGCCCAGTCAGCTAAGGTCATTGCTTCATGTACCGCTGAAACCACCGCGCGATGTGCCGGTTGATGTTCATATCAAGGTAGGCTACTTTTGCTACGCTGCAGTACCCATAGATAATACACTAGCAATAGGTACCTATACGCAGTTAGCGAAGACAACGCAGGTGAAATCTTATGAAATAAATTTTATTCAATTTCTTTCCAAGCGGATATCGTGTAGAGCAGAGTGGTGGCCCAGTGGTAAAGACCGCGACTTACGAATTGTAGGTCGTAGGTTTGAACCCAGACAGGCGCTTTACTTTGTGTAAATTATTTCATCACCATTGCTCTCCAAACGGTGAAGGAAAACACCGTGAGGAAACCGGCATGTCCTAGAACTAAAAATTCGAAGACATGTGACATTACCAACCCGCACTGGGCCCGCGTGGTGGATTACGGCCCACTCCCTTTCACAGAGAGGAGGCCTGTGTCCCAGCAGTGGGAACATTATAGGCTGATTATGTACCTATGTATATGGATATCGTGTGATAGGAGGCGGCATTTTACTTTTAACGAAACCGTACGCGGCGCGCATATACAGCCAATCAAACAATTTAAGTTTTAAACTGTTTTGATTATTTTTGATACAGGCTCTCATTGGTTACCCAGACAGCGAGCAGTTCCACATATTCGAGCTGACAAAACAACTCCCAAGGTTCGCGATGTATGAGCTGATCAACAAAGAAATTCGCAATAAAGGGAACAGCTTCGTCACTTTTCGCATTACCGAAAGGGTGCAAAGAATTTGTATCTGGATAAACCAGAACTTTCTACTAGATGAAGAGTATGACCTAGAGACAGAAGAAACTAAGGAGCTTCATATAAATCTTCTGTGTTTGAGAGACCATTCTTTTTTGTGCATGGATTTTGGGGCAGATGGACAAGTCAAGATTAGCACCCATGATATTAGGCTGGCTGGTGATCTGATACAGAGTTTGGCTGTTTATTTGAATTTGAGTGATTTGCAGGTATGCTCTTTTAGATAATAATAAAAATATAATTATAATGAGTGTAATGATACATTAATGGAACTACAGAAATTCAATGGTTGTTGAAAATCACAATTGAATAGTTATTTTTACACACATACAATAATCTGATTAAAAATCACTCAATTGTATAGTTGCATTTCACAAATGCATATAATTTGCGACTATACAATTTAATATGAAAATAAAATCACTGAAGTGTACTTAAATAATTTATTAATCTTAAATCAACATTGCTTATATTCTACACTGAATAATGAATCTCACTGACCATACAGTTCAACAAAACCAACACATTTGACAGGGTTGAAGAAGAACATATTATTATGAGGTGGTTCTCTCTGGCTCACGGCCTTTACAACCTCTTGGCCGATTACACCACCAATAACAGCTGCAGCACCAGACACTGTGCCAAATACATCTAGAAGTAGAGCATCAACAATAAAGCCAGCAGGCAAAGACAGCTCCTTCACAAGCTCATCTCTCATACGTAACAGAATTTTGGTATCCTCTTTCCTCTTAGCTGGGTCTGGGTTCCTATTGTACTCATCTTTAAAACGCAGTAGAATCTTCATAACAAAGTACGAAGGGTCTCCGCGACGTAGTCTTGATCGCATCTCTGGCTTCATCCAGTCCACAGACAGAGCGTTCTGTAGAGGGACATATATTGCTCTGCGCTTTACATTAATACTGACAGTTTCTCTAGCATTCTTCTCCGCGTCGTCTGATCCGCGTTTGACGGCTTTGTGTTGTACAATTTCTTCAGAGTACTCGTGGTCGACGAGGTCGGCGAACATGTAACCGTACATGCCCCAAACATCACCACATAGAAATTTCTTGTTGCTGTCGCGGCAAGCGTTGTTGATGCGCTCCAGTTGCTCTTGTTTCAGGCCTGTTGCACAAACAATATCATATTGTTGGAAAAATTTATCGGGAAGGTTATCAACAGACTTCGTCTCCGATGTAATCTCTACCATTGGGTTCAAAGCCCTCGCTCTCGTCAGCGAAGCTTCTGCTCTATTCTCTCCGATTTTCTCAAGCGGGGCCAAAAACTGCGAATACAAATCTATTTCCTTTAGCTTCTCATTGTCTAACAAACATACACTTTTGACTCCGGATAAAATAACATTCTTGGCGATTTCAGCGCCGAGGCCCGCTATTCCGATGATCAAAACTTTCGATGCACGTAACCTTTTCTGAGATTCCAAGCCCCACAGACGAATCTGACGGTCATACTGTTCTGCTTCTGCTTCAGACAATTCAACATCGTTGTTTTCAACCATTTTCATATAATGTTTTACAAAAAACCTCCCAAACCCGATCTAACGATTCCCAAGAATTTGACAACTCCCCCACGCCGGCAAAATCTGACGCGACGCCATTGAATCGTAGAGTTGTCAGATGTAAAATCGACTAAATTCAGTTAAAGTAGTGAAGTTTTATTCCTTTCATTTAATTTTTATGGTATGGTTAGGGCAAAGGATAAAAAAATCTATGGTATAGCCATAGACAATTTAATTTTGGCGGGATTTTTATAAAACTTTCAGTCCGTGACCCAGTTTCCCGAAGCTGAAAAGAAACTTCGTGAGGAAATGGAGCACGTATCACAAATAGGAGAGATGAGATCCCGATTAGCAGCAGAGACTGCGGAGAGAGCACAACTTATAACTGCATTACTGCCAGCGGCTCAGGATGCGGCAGCTTATGATTTGTATGACTTTCAAACTTTGTCAACATAATATAAATTTTCTTGTATTATGTGGGATAAGTTTTATTCAATCACATTTTCTAGGAAGGAGATGCTGAACCGTTACAAAGAAGTAGTAATGCTGAATGAGGAACTTCTCACAGGATGCTGTATCAGACGATCTACTCAGGAACAAGCAGTTACTGCTCTGAAAAGCTTGCACACAATTTTGCAGCAGGCTGTTAGACTCAGAGGTACCTTTTATTTTTCAAGTCGTAGGATAGGACGTTCTCATAAAATGTTGTCCTACAGATCGAATTTCGGCCATGTCGAACAATCTCAGCGGAGACCACCCTTCGGCGGGAGATATTATGGTGCACAAGTGTGTGCGCAGACACCGGGGCACTCTCTGGGTTTTTCCATTGGTAATTTCTTATGGCATCGCAGAGGTTAACTGTAGGTGCAGCCATAACTCCGTTGGTGTGGCCCCGGCATTAGTAACAGCCCGGAGTTTGGAAGTTGGCGGTGTGCCGTGTGATACCCCCGTGCCTCGAAAAGCACGTCAAACCGTTGGCCCTACGTCTGATCTCTCTCCGGTTGTGTCGGTTTGCCGTCCCATCGGACTATGAGAGTGAGGGAAAAATTTGTTATGTAGTAAGATAATATAAAAAAATATTTTTACGTTTTACAGTGGGCAAATACGGCAAGGCAGTTGTAGCAGCAAGTAGAAAAGCGGTGCAAGACAACAATATTGAAGCGCTTATCAAGATCATACAAGTTGGCGATTACGCAATGACATAACAAAATAAAAATATTGTAATAATTTATTAAATCATTAAAAAACTTAAAACTATCAGTCATTTTAAATAACAGGTCACTTTCAAGAGAAAACTTTAAAAATCATTATAAATGTGTACTTTACAAACCTCATAATCGTAGATATAACAAATACATGTCCATAATTTCCTTTTCATAAAACACTTTTCCCTTACTTTGTCATTCGCGATTCACGATTCTATTTCATTTATTTATTAGGAAATTATTTATCAGCAAAAATACTGCATTATCGATACGAAGAAGAATGAGGAAAATACTGCATTTCAATCAAACAGATATTTGCTTTGTGGCATAATGCACATCATCAGCACTAATGTTCAACAGCAGTCTCGGCTCAGCCGGCTTAGGTTCTAGCAGCAACAGTCTTAGCGCGGCCAATCGTGTGCATATCGCCTGCGCTTGCGATGGTGTGGGTGCGCGGATACATGGTGCCGTCTTGTATGGGCGGCCATCGAGGGAGATTATGGCGGCAGCTGTTTGTAGCGCGCGTGAAAGGGTTGTCTCGTCTGAGCCTGTTCTTTCCACCTGTAGTAAAAAATATTCCTTTAGAATCGAGAATAAAATTGAAATTAAGCTGTCTTTTGCTTGTCGTTCTGCTAATAAAAAAAAATACAATTGTTTGGAAAAAAAATTTTTATGAATTCCCCACACTTGTATCGGAGTGCGTTTAACACGCGTTTAAATCCACAAACAGCCTTACTCGAAACAAATATTGTGGCCTTTATCACCATGCAGGTTGTTTCACACATACAGTTCTTAGACATCTTCAAGGATTTCTAAATTATTACTTATAAATAAAACTCACCTCAGCAGCCACAGCTCTCAACATAAGTCTCTCAGCAGGCGAGCAGTTCTTAATAGCCCGTACAGCCGCACTCGAGGCGGCTTCACCGAGTGCTTGTTGCACCTCCTTCAGACCAGCACCCTCAGGTCCCGCCAGTTCTAATGCGCGGGAGCAGAGGGCGAGCGCGCGTCGAGCATCGCCTGATACTGCTGCTACTTTTCTGGAAAAAGTGTTAATATTGATTAGCATTGAATTGACATGTAATACAGCAAGGCCAATTCTCGTAATTTAAAACGTTCAAAATCTAGTCGCAGTCTCATCTCAGCGACAAACAAATGTCAAAAACTTGTCAAAATGTAGGGAAATTAGAGGTATTTTTGACATATTGAGATTGAGATCAGACTGTGAATGTTCTTAAAATTACGAGAATTGCCCCAGGTTACAGATTTCCTGACTTTAAGACTGTAACTCGGATTGTTTGAAGGAGAAAGCCTTTAAAATTAAAGCTGATATCGATTTTGGTGTTCTCAGGAATAACATCACAAGGCCATTAAAAAATGTAATTCATAATCTTACAACATAATTTTTTTTAAAGAACTTTCGTTTTTTACTATTCTGCAATTTCTTGCAAATTCGGCTAGTTCGTGAATCGGGCAGTGCTCATTCAGTTGCTTTTATTCATTCTATTGGAATATTTTTCAAGCATTGTATTTTACGAACATACCTAGCAATAAGCTGAACAGCATCAGCAGTAACATTAGCCCCAGCGAGCCGTGTAGCAACAATATTCTGTAGCTGCGTATGCGTGTAAGGCGGGAAGGTAAGCCTAGTCAGACCGAGGCGGGAAGCCACTCTTGCCGCCAGCGCTCTTTCGGGCAAGTCCATAGTGTTGGCTACTGCGAGCACAGTGAGGAGCGCGGTGTTGTGGGCAGCCCATTCCATTATACTGTAGAGGACGTCTTGGCGACGGGTGCAGAGGGCGTCTAACTGAAATATTATAAATTAGATGATTATTTGGCGACATTTAATTTTTGTTTTTTAAATTACTTTTTCTAATTGGCTAATTGTCTATCAACATAAAATTAGTTGTGAGCAGCGGTGGCCCAGTGGTAACGGCCGCGACTTAAGAGTTGTAGGTCGTGGGTTTGAACCCAGACAGGCGCTTTACTTTGTGTAAATTATTTCATCACCATTGCTCTCCAAACGGTGAAAGAAAACATCTTGAGGAAACCGGCATGTCCTAGAACCAAAAATTCAAAGACATGTAACATCTATCAACCAGCACTGGGCCCGCGTGGTGGATTACGGCCCACTCCCTCATAGAGAGGAGGCCTGTGTCCCAGCAGTGGGAACATTATAGGCCGATTATGTATAGAATTTGAAGGAGCTGCAACCGCAATAGCATACGTCTATAGTAAAAGGTTAACGGCATTTTTTATTCTAAATAAAAAAGATACTGAAATCAAAAGTATCTGATCTATTAAAACGGATTCAAGATATAATAATATTTTTATACATATGTTGTTTAGTTACATGATTTGTTGGCGTTTTTTGTAATTTAAAATTGAAAAAAATAAAAAAAACTTTTTCTGTTGGACAAAGGCTACGGCGCGGCGCCGGCGGTTGCTTTGCGTTAGATTATTATTTGAATATTAACATAACACTACTGTATGGATTATCTTTGGTTACCTCATCCACAAGCAGTACAGTTGGTGTCCTCCTAGGGCCAGGATTTGTGAACCTTTTTTCTAATAAGGCACAGGCCTGCTCCCATACTACTGATTTACCTGTAAAATTAAATCAAAGCAATATGAACCTTATTGCAGTAGTAATAAATTACACAAAGTTATTCAAGAATTATTTTTTTATTTAGTAAAGTTGTAGAACCTTTCCGTCAAACGGGCATAAAAAAAAATTGTCTCACCAGTAAGCTGTTTGTATATTTGCACATAAGCTTGTCTGGGTTCAGCTATCTTCATACCGTTGACCTCAACCAGCTGGAAGTCAGGCAGGTCTACTTCTTCCTTCAAGTACTTGAGAGCTGTGCTAACTGTGGCAGTTTTTCCAGTACCTGGTACTCCTGATATGTACATGCACCTGAAAGAAATGAGAGACTGTATTAGCATTTCAGGGTTATATTTCAGTAGTAATTGATAAAAGGATATGATGTTGATGAGGGGTATTGTTGTCATAGGATTTAGATTTTAATCAAAGTTCAGTTTTCTTCCATAAAAACTTATGCATGCGAAAAATACATGACATTACCAAGAGGATACATTTGGGTTGCACAAGTTTTAAAGAGCTTTGGTCAATGCAAAGTGATGTGTGAAGTGTGCTTTCCAGCTAGGACATCCACTGGAAGACAATAAAACTTACCCACTAGTCCCATCCAAAAGTTTTGATTTTACAAATGATAGAATTTCTTCCATTTGACCTTCTCTGCCAGGGAGGGACTTGTTATCTTTTAGGAATTCTGAAAAAGCATTAAAATCAGAAAATCTAAAAGACTTTCTTTATATATATAATTAGGTATACATATTATAATTTTTTTTTTTTTTTTTGTTGTTGTGGCACTAGTTGTACTTTGTGCCATTTTCAGGTAAAAATTTGGGAAACAGGGAAATAAAAAACGGAACGGAAAGGATTACAATGATAGGAAATATGGATCAGGCAAGTCATTCATATAATATATTATGTACATTATAATAAATAAACTAAAGTTTAATATCATTTTTATACAGAAAAGAGGCAATTAAATCATAATAAATTATTGGGTTATGTAATAAACAAATCATACGAGTGGGGAAAGGGGTTTTTAAACTAATAAGGGAATCAAGGAAATCAGAACGGTCATGACGAGAACATGAAAAAAATATATGGTCCAAGGTACCAACATCTTCCCCACATTCACACATGTTATCCTCTACAATACGGAGCTTGGCAAGATGATAAGGAGTACATACATGACCCAAACGCATACGAATGATTTGACTAACAATCAATTTGGAGCACTCAACCTTGAAAAACCACGGCTTAATAGGAATATGAGGTTGTATAAAGTAATAACATTTTCCTTTTGTTTGTGCGCTCTGTCCCCATGAGATACTCCAGGCATTGCGAAGGTATGACTTGGGTAAATTAATGATATCATGGAAAAAATTTATATAAGGAAAAGTGTCTCCATCATTGACAGCCTCCTTGGCTAAAACATCCGCTTTGTCATTTCCTTTTATGCCACAGTGGCTAGGAATCCAAACAAAATGTACAGATTGCCCCTTCAACATTAGCTCATATAACACATTTTTAATATCAAATACAACGGGATAGAAAGCCTTCATTTTAAATGGGAACTTCTCAATTGCCTGTAACGCACTCTTAGAGTCGGAAAATATAACAGTATTTTGTAACTTGGCTAACAAAACATATTCTAGTGCCTTAAATAGGCCAAAGCACTCCCTGTAAAAACGGAAGACTCCGGAGGTAGTTTTATTTTTTGAATAAGCTTATACTGTACATGATAAACTCCGACACCTACACAACTATCTAGCGTTTTAGAAGAATCTGTAAATATTAGGTGCCAGTCTTTCCATTTATTATCAATATTACTGATAAATTTAGGATTCGCTCCAGAATCAGTTTTGGCGATACCCATATCATATGTTATTTCAGGCTCTAAAAGTAGAGTCAAAAACGTTATCATTAAATATTGCTAGCTTTGGTGCATTATGCACAGGCGATTCAAGTAACTTAAACTTCCTGTAACTAGTAATTAAACAAGGAACAGATTTGCATCTCCAATAGTTGGAGCTTTTAATCAAAGAATTTAGATTATCTAGCCTAATGATCAATGGATGGTTGGAAAATTGCATGATTTTAAATACAAACCTATCAGCTAACAGTTGTCGTCTTAAATATAAAGGAGGTTCACCACACTCTACTTGCAACGCATTTAATGGACTCGAACGCATTGCACCCGAAATGATTCTGAGAGCTTTAGATTGAATATTATCTAACTTTTTGAGCCATTTTTTACTACCACCTTCTAATAAAAAGGTACCATAATCCAAAATACTACGAATTATAGCATTGTATAACAATTTCTGGTTAAAAGGGTGAGCACCCCACCACACACCCGAGAGGCATCTCATAATATTCAACTGCTTTTCACATCTATCCACTATATAACTTAAATGAGATTTACCTGTCATTTTCTTATCCAAAATTAAACCCAAGAATTTAGCTTCCTCCCCAACATTTAGAGTATGATTGCAATAGGAAACTTTAGGTGGCGGAAAATCCCGTTTTCTAGAAAAAACTACTACAGAACTTTTGTTAGGTGATAAATCCAGCCCATTATTATCAAGCCAAACCTTTAATGACGTAAGGGATTCTGTTAATGCATTACATGCAGTTGGGATAGACATGTTTATTGAATAAATAAGTAGGTCGTCAGCGTATTGTAAAACACTAACGATACCATTTAAGGATGCCTCAAGATCATGTGTATAAATGTTGTAAAGTAACGGGCTAAGTACAGACCCTTGAGGTAATCCCTTATAAACAGTTCGTGAAAGTCTTGAACCTTGGTTTGTTATTACAAATATAAAGCGAATAGATAAAATATTAATAATAAAATTAACTAAAATTGGCGGCACCTGCAATTTCATTAGTTTATTTTTGAGCACTGCTATGATTACATTGTCATATGCTGCCGAAACGTCTAAAAATGCAGCAACCACCGATAAATTATTAGAAAAGGCCAAATTGATGTCTGTGGTAAAGATACTTAAACTGTCTATGGTACTTTTAGATTTACGAAAGCCGTATTGAGAAATCGAAAGCAAATTATTTCTTTCAATATGCCATTCAAGACGGTTCTTAATCAGGTGTTCTGCAATTTTAGCAATAACCAAAGATAAGGCTATAGGTCGATAAGCAGCCGGATCATCTGGAGATTTTTCAGGCTTTAGTATAGGTACTATTTCTTGAGTTCGCCAAGAGGTAGGAATGTTCCCAGAAATCATTATAGAATTAATTATTTCTAAATAATATAAAAGTGAGGAATCTCCCATATTTGAAAAGAAAGCATAAGGTATTCCATCTTCTCCAGGACAAGAATCTTTAACACTCGACAATATCCCTTTAAGCTCGTATAAAGTAAAAGGTAAGTTTAAACTATTCGATTCTTTTATTCCAGGATATAATACACAACAAGGCATCAAAGAGTTTTTTTCAGGAGCTGTTGCAGGGGCCAATCTATCAAGAAAATCGTCAGCTAAAGCTGGAGACAACTGAACACCACAACGGTTTTGATTAAAAGCATTCCTAAAACGCTTAATGTTACTCCAGACCTCTGAAGGACAAGTTCTAGGAGAAAGGGAGGCACAAAATGATCTCCATCCCTCAAATTTCCTTTCCCTCAAAAAATCTCTAGTCTCATTAATTATACCAGTAAGTTTATTTAAATTTTCTTCTGACATATCCTCACCATACTCTCTTTCCGCTTCCTTTCTTCTTCGTACTACATATGAACATTCAGTATTCCACCAAGGAGGCATAGGTAAATTGTTTGTACGGGAACTTTTTACAGGGAAAATCTCATCCGCTACTTCAAGCATGCAAAGAGCTAAGGCTCGAGAGCAATCATCTTCTCCTCCATGAAGTATTTCAGGTAACTGTGACACTTTGACTTCAAGGACCTGTTTAAATTTTTCCCAATCAGCTCTACCTAATCTGTACTTTAATCGAGGGGGACGCTTTTCATTAATAGGATATTTGTCGGGGGATGCTATTACTAGGGGAAAATGATCACTGCCTAGTGTAGAAGAAGAGAAGACAGACCAAGTGAGTGATAAGGCCAAACTAGGCGAACAAATCGACAAGTCCACAGCACTCGGCAATTCATTGGGCTTGGTACGTCTAGTGCGTGTCCCAGTATTTAATACACATAAATTATTGTCATCTAATATTTGTAGCAAACGTACACCATCACTTTTATTTTCACCGCATCCCCACGTCTGATGATGACAATTAAAATCTCCCATTATCAAGACAGGGCTTTTCAACGAACAAAAAATATCACTCATCTCTTGTAGAGCAGCGGAGGAAGGCTTTGGAATATATACAGAGGCATAAGATACGTTATTTACACGTACAGCAACGAAATCAACTAAAGAACACTGATTGGGTAATGTAATTTGAGAGAATGCTACATTGTTTCTGATTAAGATGGCAACACCACCGTAGCCATCAGTTCTGTCATTACGAATGCAAACATAACCTGGAATACTAAATATTCGACCGTGTTTAAGCCATGTTTCACTCAATGCAACAATAAGTGGTTTAAACTTGTTAACTAAATAGGAAAGATCAGATTTCTTATTAGTCACTGACCTGACGTTCCATTGAAGAATATAATCCATTATCGTTATTGTCTGTCAGTAATTTACAAATCAGGTCAGCGTTGTTCGGTTTTATGTATTTTTTATTTTGTAACATCTTAATAAGACTGTTAATTAGATCCATAATCTGTTCATGATCTTCTTTTTGTTCGGGTTTATTCTGTAGTGCACACCCATTACTGGGACTTGGTAGACTGAACTCATTTATTAATGCATTGTGTGCTGCTCTGTCATATCCAGACGCAGATTTAGGAGGCGAACGAGGTTTTTTAAATACTGTTTTTTTATATGAAGTTGTCCTAGGACCATTATTCACATTATCATTAGTGTGGAAGTATGCGGATTTGGAATCTGATTGAGAAATTTTACTATTTGAAACAACTTTATCTGCATAAGACATAGAGGAAGATGGATGCAACTTACTAGCCTCCAAATAAGAAATACATGAATGAGCCATAGTGTTTTTGATATCTCTTTGTCTCTTAAACTCAGGGCATGCTTTATTTATAGCAAAGTGAAAACCAGAACAATTAACACAAGATGCACAATCTTCCTCAATGCTACAAGATTCAGCTGAATGATTTTGTCCGCATTTAAAACATCTCGGCTCTGCAGCCCTACATTGTAATTTTGTATGTCCGTACCTACAGCATCTGAAACACTGAATGGTGGGGTACACATATGTATCAACATTTAATGCATTATAGCACATGAATATTCTCTTTGGTAGGATTTGTCCATCAAAGGTTATAACAATGGATTCTGAAGGTTTCCAAACTGGACTACCGTTAATCTGCACTTTATAATTTAATCTCCGAATTTTGATGACCTTTCCACACCCAACGGGTGTAGAAATATTTGCTTCAATTTCATCGAATTACCATTCTGAAGGAACACCACGCACAATACCCATTCTAGTTACATTGAATGTCGGGATAAAGGCTTTGAATCCATTAGTACTTAATAAGTTAGAATTTAAAAAATCATTTGCATCATGGAAAGTCGAAAATGCAACTGTACACTTATTGCGGCCTATCCTTTTAATGCTTCCATTAATTATATTTTTAAATCCTCCCCGTTTCATAAAGTTTCCAAACGCAATGGGATGTAATACAGTTCCACTATTAGGTAAGTCGGTGATGCGCTGAACATGTATCAAATAAGGAGATACATCGGTATGTATGTACTCCTTCCTACCAACCGGCTCAAAACTTGCTTGATTAGGCTTTGATTGTGACTCAAGTTGGGACGACGTTTGATTACCGTGGGTATTTTCAAGAACAGTCTCTTGGGGATTACAATTACAATCTGTCAAACCGAGTTCATTCTGGCCATGGCCTTTTTTGCTGCGTTTGCGTATTTTACAGCTTTTACAGATTCTCCTGCGTTTTCGTGAAGATTTTTCACTACTGTCAGTGGCCACTGAACCATCAGTGTCCATGCCACTTTTATCCATAAGATTGCGTGACATAATGGTCACATAGTTTGCGACATCCTCGGGGGGATTTAGGCCGCCGCCTAAATCCCCCTGCAAGTTATTAGGGGGGTCGTTCATACGACCCGGACTTAGGGACTAATCATAAAATATATAAAAAAACTTACCAAATATTCACCTACGAACACTACTACAAATATATACAATTATTATACAAAATTATATACAAAGATAAGACTCAACTGATCCGTTTTACAATATAAAATAAATTTCAAGAATTTGAAACAACCGCGCGCAACCGAAGTTTCCCGCCTTTTTTTTTCTATTATAAATTTATATTTAATTATAATTGGTATAATTGTATTTTTATATTTAAATAAATATTTGTTATTCTATATTTTTGTAATTGCAACTACCACTGTTTGTCTCTGCATCACCCAAAGGTTGACTGGTAGGTAATGCCTATGGCATTAAGTCCACCACTGTACATTTCTGTGCTTGAACAAATAAATAAATTCAAAAGATCAAAACCCTTACCATCAATATTATCAATGGAGTGTGCTCTATTATGCAAAGTTGGGGTCAGCTGACTAGTCAAAATTCTTTTAGTCACACTGCGTTTCGGGGTTTGGGCTGGTGTCCTTGTCCTGGAAGTTTTAGGAGTCTTATGTGTTTTCGGTGTCTTCAAGGGGGGAGCAGGCTTAAAGTCATCATCACTCTCTGACATCTTATGGATTGCTTTTCTAGGAGTCCTCTTTACTGGTGAAACTTCAGGTTCCTGGTAATTAATAGCAACTTTTGCTCTGCCTCGTCTAGTAATAGGAGTACTCTTTTCTTCATCCTCAAACACTAAAACCTTTTTAGGAGTCTCCTCATTAGTTATTTTAGATATTGACTGCTTTCTTTTTGGTGTAGTTGGTACATGCTGCCTTGTGATCAAAGTTGGTAGCTCATCATCAGAATTTTCTTTCAGTTCCATAGACAATAAATCTTCTAAATTCTTCTTGGATAATTTCTTAGAGCTCTTTGGTGTTTCTGTGACTGTTTTTGGAGTAACTTTTTTTGGTGAATCTTTTACGTTTTTGTCAGTTAATATAGCTCTTTTCAGCAGTAATTTTGTTCCATCATTTTTGCTGACACTCCAGTTCTTTTCTGAGATGGATACTCTACTCATTCTTTTGACTAAACTGCTTGGTGTTTTTGGAGTTACTGTCTTTGACGGTGTTTTATTAAGTGTATTTAACAATGTAATGGCATGTCGTTCCTGTTCAAGCACAGGTTCAATCAGCACTTTGCGCCTGCTCATGGCCATGAGGCGGTATCTGCATATGTAATGGTATGGCTCATTAATAATTTCATCCATATCCTTTGTAATAGTGAGGGAGATGGTGCATTTCTTGAAGAATGTTTCTATTGATACATCTTGGTTGAAGGGACGATGGTCTTCTATTACCTGGAAATTGTTAACATGAATAATTAATTATTAGTTAAAAATTTCATAAGATTTTTTTTTACATTCAATGAAAGTAAATTGTAAAGTAATAAATGAAACAGTTTTCTTTGTAATATGTAACATAATTGTTAGTGTTCTTACTGGCTCCTAAAAGTTAAAATTATTTTATGAAGAATTTGTAAGTAAACATAACTTGATAACTCACCTCTTTTTCATAGAAACTAATAGGTTCCATATTGCTAAAACACCAGTGGGGAAGGTCAGTGGGCCTCGAGTACCACTGGACCTTGGCTCTGAAGGGATCAGTGGCGTTGGTGCTATCTTCATACAAAGAGATAATGCGAGCTGCATCACAACCTGCCTCTGTATCCGGTTCAGCCGCATCAGCGTTAGAAATGAGAACAGAATCTCCAATTCCAGCTATGATATTCCCGAACTGAAACTTCCTGGTAAAAAGAAACTATGTTAGAGGCTGGAGAACAAAAAAAAAACCAGTTGTTTTGAAGTTGCAGGTTAACTTACTCGTAGTGGTGAAACGATGGGGTTAAAATCTGTGGTACATGTATTTCTTCACTTAACCACGTTACAGTTGTCGGCAGTACTCTTCTTCTAGGCATTTTGTTGGTTAACTTTGGAATTTTTAAGCGTATTTATTTGCCGATGGGAGTTTCAGGCTGCCTTGCATAGAGGAAAAAATTTCATAGCTGCCTTGCTCTGAATTGTCTGAATAAGAAACCAATGTTCACAGAGTACTTTTTGAATTTTGATAGAGTCAAATGTTAATGCAGTATTGCTTGCTTTCCTTGTCAAAAGCTAAATGTCAATTTTCGCGCCAATTTAACGAATGAGTACCGTTTTAAGGCGAGGACCACACCAATTGGAAACGCCGTTGATTTTCGCGATGTTGGTAGCCCGCGAAATTCAAATTTTCTTACGTTTTTTGCAATTTGCTGGTCAGTATTAAATTGTACGTTGATTAAAATATGATTCGCCGGCCGAAAAAAATATGTATTTATAGAATTATAATCATTAGAATCAGTAATACAACTTGGTTAGTATAATCCTAAAATATCAAGATTTCATGAAATAGTCATACAGTAGCATTATTTGGTCTTAGAGAGTTGTGTTGATGACTTTAATAATTATAATTCTGTAAATACATACATATTTGCTAAGGTCGCGAATCATATTTTAATCAACATAGGTAATACTGAAACGTAAAAAAAAAATGAATTTCGCGAGCCGTAGACTTTAGCCCAAAATCGCGATATTCAACGGCGTTTTCCTTTGGTGTGGTTTCGGCATAAGAAATGCACAGAGATTAGTTTTAGAGAAAATTGTTAATCAGCCGATAAAAAGGCTTGTAGTTGTTAGATAATAATATGTCTGTTAATAGTTTAATATCACCTTTACTACTGATTGATTAAGTTTTTATCGGTTAGTCTCCGTATTCTATAATAAAAATTTATGTACAGAGGCCAGCACATCAAGCTACCCCAATCTGTCAAACTTTCCCAATTGAATATGAACCTTGTAGTAAAGTTGAAAATCTATCAAAGAAATGTGACAGATTGGGGTAGCTTGATGTGCTGGCCTCTGTACAATTAAAATTACATCACAGTAGGACATAAAAGTATACTACGGTCCTGCATATAAAGAAACTGTAAATGTTTACAAAGCTGTCGTGAAGTCTTTTGGTCTTCATCTGAACTTTAATTTTAGTTTTTTTTTTTCAAATTATGTATGCAAAACTAAGTACAGGCACAAACACAAGATTTTACGCAACAGATTTTAATGATTCCGTGGTTTTCATTATAAGCAAACTAAAAATAGGTTTAAATGTAGCATGCTTCGTAAACCTCGGTAGAGAAAAGTCAAGATAATAAGGGCGCGTTCCGAATTGAGGACATAATCGATGTAATCGATTTGAGCGTGCTAAAACCCGTACCGAATTGGCGTGAGCGCGATAACGATGTCCCGTGAATCGTCATAGATGACGTCACGGCATGCGCCATCTTGCGATAACGCCGACCATGCCTCGTACGAATATCACCGTGAGCGCTGTCAAAAATGACAGTGTGTGTGTGTGTGAGGATGAGGATGTGTCAGTGTGTGTTTTGTTTTGAGTTGCACCATATCTTTTTAATAACGTGGCATTTTCGAAATTGTGCTTCTGGCTGACAGTCGCCACCTAAACAAAGAAAAGGAAGAAACGTGTGGTGTTTTTATGAAGAAATACTGCTGTAATATCTTTTTGACACCGAGTAAGCACTGTGAGCGCGCTAACGAGTGTTCCGAATTGTTGACAGCTCTCAGCTGTCATAATCGTGATATCCATTATGGAACGCATGTGAGACGATTTGAGTGCTGTGAGCGATATTATCCAATTCGGAAGGCGGCCTAAATGTCAAGATTGATTTTAAAATGTTAATTTGACAATTATAATCAGTGTTGCCAACTTAGCACATTCGGTGCCAGATCTAGCACTATTTTCATTAGTCTAGCACTGAAATCTGACATTTAGCACCTAGCTAGCACTAAACAGAAAAATGCTGATTTTTGTTTTATTACTGCATAACAAAACACAGTTACACGAGCAGTAACCAAACGCTTTGGGTTCATAGTTTGCTACACTTTGCCTAAAAAAGTGTGATTTCTCGTAAGTAAACAAGACAAAGACGAGGTAATTATTATCTTGCTTATTGCAAGTTTCGTATTGACTATCACAACATAATATGCGTAATAAATACATTATAGAATACGAAAGATTGAGTTTTTAGTGCTCAGTGAGTTAGAAAAACTTCTACTTGTAAGCAAAAAAGTAAGTTACGTTCAAAGTTACAGAAAAGAGTGTGAGAATAATCCTAAATACCAAAAGTGGCTTAGACTTGTGCTTGGAAATAGTGTGTTTTGCAAAAAAGAATTAAACGCGAAAATATTTGAAATTAAGCGGCATTCAGAATTAAAGACCCACATAGAAAAGATGACTGGATATAGTTTTAAAATAATTCCCACAACTATTTTCTTATTTGAAATTATATAATTGCCTAATTATGTGATTTTATTATTTAATTGATGGTTCTTCAAATTTAGCACATTTTTTGAATATTTACAGAAATCTAGCACTTTTTGAAGTTACATTTAGCACCTAACCGTAGTATCGAGTTGGCAACCCTGATTATAATTTGTAAATTAATGTCAAAAACGTGTGAAGATATTTTGTTGGTTAAAATTACAAAATAACTCCAATATGAAGTTAAAACAGAAGAAAACGCCACAGAAGCTACTATCTGATAAAATTGCCGATGCTCTAACGGTAAAACCTCGTGCTGACATTGAAGACGACCAAGTTTTCGGCACAAAACCGAAAACTGTTACGCGTGATGACTTGGGTTCTTCAGATGCTGAAGTTGAGGCAGCTATCAGTGATTTCCGTAAACGAAACGTGGGTTTATTGAGCGAGGTTAGTAAAAAGTATGAGGGACAAGTCGTATCTCGGAAAGATCTCGAAGAATCTGAAGAAAAAGGCAGCAGTTCAGACGACGATTTGCCACACCAAAAACAACCTCAAAAGAGCAAACAGGACTTTTCAACCGACTCAGGTGACTCAGACTCGGAGAACGACCTGTCTAAAACAAAAACTAGTGACGAGAAATTTTCGGATTTAGATGATTCAGATGCTGAAAGTGAAGATTATAGCATCACTCAGTTCCAAAAACAATTGAATGCTGATTCGGATGACGACGAAGAGGGTAGTGGAGATGAAGAAGGCAGTGACGAAGATGACGATGAGGGAGAAGGATATGATATCAGTCAAATGGAAGAACCTATGAAAGAAAAATTTGAACATGTCAAAAAGCAGAACTTATCTGAAGATGCTAAGAAGGGTAATTGTGTTAGGAACCAGCTGTTGCTATGGGAGAGTTTGCTGGAGATGAGGATCCATCTCCAAAGATGTGTGAACACTGCTAATCAGATGCCCATGCCTGAAGCTTACAGTGAGTTGAAGAACAATGGGGAATATTTAGAGGAGGCTAATGCAACTAAGGCAAATGTCACCAATGTTTTGGATAAGTAAGTTGCATTCCTAATATTTAATTTTATATTCCTAACAAGTTTCAGGCCCGTATTCCAGAACTTCACTCAAAACTCAAGCATTACTTAAAAGTAGTTTAAGAGCCATTTGATTGGTTGAAGGGTTCTATAAAACGGGACTCAAAGTTAATAACTTTACAATATTTTAATTACAATGGAGAAGGTGTGTTTATTAATCCATCATCATCATCTGCCTAGCCTTTTCCCAACTATGTTGGGGTCAACTTCCAGTCTAACCGGATGCAGCTGAATACCAGTATTTTACATGGAGCGACTGCCTATCTGACCTCCACAACCCAGTTACTGGGTAATACGATAAGGTGTGTTTATTAATCCATTTTATTTAATTTTTTCAGGTTACTATCTCTTCAGAATTTGCTTCTAAGCAAATATCCAGACACAAAGACCATTTGCAATAAGAAATTAAGCAAACAACAAGCTGATGCAAAACAAACCGCAAAAGAAGACAGTGATGAAGAAATCCCAAGCGATACGGACAATGAGGAGATACCATCGGACACTGATGCTGAAGAGGAGACTGTTAAAGAAGTATCAACACCTAAAATTAAAAGTAGAACAGCCCCAACCATGAAACGCAAACTTGAAGAGTATGAAACTGATATCTCAACTTCCCACAAAGCTTTCAAATCATTCAGAGACACCTCAATTCAAAAATGGAATGACAAAACACGTCTGGCTACAGCTACTAACATTAAAAATGTGCCAACAAACACAATCTTGCAACAAATATCTTATATTCTGTCTGACAGGGAGAAGTTGGTGAGACGTACACAGCTAAAGAGGTCTGAATATGACATTATTGGTTATAAAAAAGATATTCCAGAAGAAGAAGAAAGTAAAGATACAGAAGAGACGGAAGTAAACCCAGTAACAAGAGACCGCAAGGATAATGATGAATATATCCCAGAAATATTTGATGATAGTGACTTCTATCATCAGTTACTTAGAGAGCTAATTGAATGCAAGTCTGCGGATATTTCGGACCCAGTACAGTTAAGTCGTCAATGGATAGCATTGCAGCAAATGAGAAGCAAGATGAAGAGAAAAGTTGATACAAAAGCCACTAAAGGTAGGAAGATAAAGTATGTTGTTCATAATCAGTTGGTGAATTATATGGCTCCAGAAAAGTCAGTCTTGTGGACTGATGAAAGCAAGAATGAATTGTACAGTTCTCTATTTGGTAAATTGTTTGAGCATAATAATATAGGTTTAAATGCCAATGTAAATGGTTTTAAGTTAAAAGATTAAATAAATATTAATTTGTTAGAGAGTTTCGCCTTTTGATTAAACACCAATTAAATTGTTTGGACTCTGATGAAAATAACTTTGAAAAGTTGAAACATACCTTGCCAATGAGTACCTAACTGTTTATTAAAACAACTTGAAACCTATCTATAAATATCTACAAATAAATAAAATTGAAGTGTAAAATCAAAATAACAGCTTTTACTAAATCTTTATGAAAGTACATATATTATACAGTATGGAAACCACATATATGCAATTTTATACCACAAAATCAGCTGTTCCCTACATTTCGACGAGATAAGCAAACATATGCATGTTATGCCTACATTCAATACCGAGATGACTCATGATTGTCCACACAAGTCCCGCTGTGTGGCGTGCAGGTCCGGCGCAGACCTGGCGAAGCGCAGTAAAGCGCGATTTATTCTGCCTTTTCTCTTAACTTTTAATAAATAATCTTCCAACCTCGATGGCCTCGGACTTTAGAAGTTTTTTTTATTTTCAACTTATTCCAAGGGAACAAGGTTGTTGTTTGTTTGCCTTGTAGCAATAAGTCCGCCCCTGTATCATTATTGTTGTACCTAAGTACATGAAGTTTCAATAAATTGCTAAATAAAACCGCGCTTCGCCGCGCCTCGCTAGATCACGGCTCACCTATTATATCAGACTTTGAATTACAGTCCTTATAGATTATCCACATACTTGGTTCTAAATTCGTGTTACATTCAAGTCCCACCCAATTTGCCTATTATGGCCCAAACACATAACCGCGTTGCGGCACCGCACCGCCAAAATCGGCAGTGCCCGCCCGCCGCTAAATTACCGTACTCGCGTACGTTGCGTTGCGGCGCGCTGCCGCAACGCGGTTATGTGTTTCGGTCTTTACACCACTGATCTTATAGTCAAGGTACCTTGAAAATGTACCAATAAACCCTACATAATAAATAAATCCATAACCCGAGTGCTTCCGGGAGCATTGCGTAAGAGGCTCGGTGCGATCGTCCGCTGTTTGTAAGCGTGACGGGCACGTGCGCCTGCGCCGCCGCCGCCGGTGTCCATGCTGCGGTCGTATGCTGCGCCGCGATACTGCTCATTTATGTCTAGAGCGGGACTTTTAATATCTAACGGACTGTGGACTGCACTGAACTCGCCGAGTCATCGTGACTAGTTGGAATAGACGGATTCCCGTTGTGTCAAGAAGGTGATACAGATAAGGATACAACTGTTGAGTAGTACAGGATACGCTAGTAGCCATTAACACAGTTGCATCATTGCCATTGTTACAGTTGACAGTCCCATCCCCATGTAAAGGTACCTAACCTACATGGTCCGTGATAAAACTATTTGGTAATAAAGTAATCACTGTCTAGTGAAACTTGGGGTATCTAGGCGCAATCACATTAACATTATTAAAGGCGAAAGTTTGTTAGTATGTTTGTTACTTCTTCACGCACAAACGGCTGAACGGATTTGGATGAAATTTAGCACACAGATAGTTTATAGCCAGGATTAACACATATGATACTTTTTATCCCGATATTCTTACGGGATCGACACTATTCGGGTGAAACCGCGGGGCGTTGCTCTAGTATAATAATATAATGCCAAGATAATATTGCTTCACTGCAAGGCAAATGCCTCTTATTACGTCATAGTGTAGGCAAGACCATTGATCACCACGCTTGCCCAGGACGGGATGACGATTTCAGACTTAAAGTAGCTATAAGGCCCTGGATTCTTCACGATGTTTTCCTTCACCGATGTTAGAGTATTATATTATCTGTGACCGATGTCAGTTATGTGCAAGATAAACTGAAAGACTACTAACACTAACTAAACTAGACTAGAGAATAATTAGAAAGTAGGTACATATGGTGCGCAATAGTTGGTACCAATATGCTTAATTTTCAACGCACATTGCTCTGTACATTTTCATTTCACCACGTTTTCAGACATATCTTCACTCGTCCAGTTTCCCGCGCGCCCTCAACGCGCTATCAGCTTCAATAGCCGAGGTCGAGAGGGTTATCTCACCGCCACACAAACAACACATATTGTTGTCTATCTGCAAATAATATTGAGATTTTTTAACCAAGTAACACGTTCATTAATTAACGAAATTAAGAAGTTGCACACGTTGAACTTATAACCTGCCGTGATGAATTCATGTGCTCTTGGTTAGGTCAAGTGTCGGTATCTCCCTTTCTTTCCTTAGGTAATTGAGTAATTATCTTATTTGGTAAACAAATAAGCGATTTGCTGGAAGAAGTTGTGTACAGGACATGTCTGGAAAAATACTAGCACATAAACTTCCCGAATGCTTGGACTGCTTCGTGGGTCTTGTGTTGGCAAACGTTACTGCTGAGCATGAGGTCCGGTTCGACTTCCAAGGTCGGGCAAAGTGTTATCGGGTTTTCCATCTGGGATTTCTCAATAGCAGCCCGGAGTCTGGATTTGTGCCTGGTTGATGGCAATAGGTTCACGCCTTATTACATGGGACTTATGTTTAACCTTTTAACCGCTCGACTTCATATTAACGTCAAAGCGCCAGAAGAAAATAACGAAAAAAATACCTGATAGAAAACAGCGTAATTATCTAAATAAAAAAGCAGATTAAACGAGCTGTGGTATTTGGTCGTAAATATACGACTCTGACGAAATGGACACGAACATATCTGTCGGATTAATCGGTTAAAAGGTTAACTGGCGAAATGTGGGTGTACTAAAAGGTACACCTCTGCAGAAACCCTTAGGCCGCTTACACACTATGCCGCAGCTGCAGCGGCATGATGTGTAAAGGGCCTTAGGGTACTACAGGCGTGGTGTTATGATATTTGCACTGAGTAAACTAAGTTTAAATTGTTTTCTAAATAGTTTCCCGGAATCGCTCGGCTTTTAATCTCGATGTGTCCGCTATCTCGGGTCATCAAAACTCATCATAACACACAATATTTTGTAGGTTTGTGATTATTGCAATATTTGTTTGTGACAGTTCTTTAAAACGCTTGATACTTCTCCTTTGGAACCTAGCTGTATTGTAATTTATACTTTAAGGGCCACTGATTTGTATTACAGGTCAGTGTTAAGGGCTGATTTTAACAACGCCAGATAACTTTTATTCGAGGAATAAAATTGACGTTTGACAGTTTTTGAATGAAATAGGTAACTGTCAAAATTTCAAAATTATTCCTCGAATAGAGTTATCAGCAGTAATTGAAAAGTCAGCCCTTAGTTACATATTATGTTGTCTCATCATGTATTTAAGAGATCATTTAAGTATTTAGACTGCATGACCTTCACTTCGATAAAATTGCTATACAAACATTGAAAAGTGTAGGTAGTCACAAGCAGCGGAGGGGCCGATCTTTACCTTTATCCCTACATTGGTTTTACCTGGATAATAAACATTTTTCATTTTTTCTATTCTAAAGTACCTTACTTACTGGATTTAAGGTAGGACTTGGAGGTGTCACTAGGTAGACAATAAAACAGCCAAAGTATCCGGGTCATCTTCGCCATCTCATAACATAATTTACTTATTACTAACAAAATATGAACAAAAATACCTAGTCGGAAAGAAACGATTTTTGTTTAGGTAATAGGTAGGTACTGAACCGCCTTCTGACACTCGGTTATCCCAAATGCCTTATAAGAAACCACAAGTAGGAAAGGGTTGGGTAATGTTTTGCCCTAATTAAACTGGATGCTGAAAACATTACTAGGTACATTTTTATAATACGAAGTGCCTCCGCCGTGTTTGTTTGTCTGTCTGAAGTGTCTGAACGCGATAATCTCAAAAACTACTGAACAGATTTGCATACGGTTTTACCCAATTGACGGGGTGATTCATGGGGAAGGTTTAGGTGTATAAATCTTGAAGGTCATATTGTCGAGGATGTTGGAAAAAATCATGCCGACTGGGAGCTTTACAGGCGCGCGCCGCGTAAATTAATACAGTTTTATATGAACAGAATGTATTACTATATTATTTCTGGTACTTTTAATACCGGTAGTGCGTTCCGCGTCCCGACCGCGTCTACGTTGACGTCGTGGTGGGGCTTGCGCGCTCCGAACTCTAGACCTGTGCCGGAAGAGTTTACTTTGCCGGAACGGGTCTAGGGTGAGAAGCCATACCACGAGAGATACAGAAACCCGCAGGGCAGCATGTGGCGAGCTGTTGGGCAGTAGCGACCCCAGACCCTATCTCACGGGAGAAGTCTTGTTCCTCACCTCTGACTTGCCTTTATTGGCCGGCTGGAGTGAATAATGACGAGGAACGAGGAACAGAGCTCCCATCTCATTCTTGCATTTATTGGCCGGCTTGAGTGGAGTTGCGCAAGAGCAAACTTGCTCGGAGGAAGGAAGTATTCCAGTAAGATGTTGCAGGGATCTTGATCGTACTTCCGGGAATGTCCTGATAGCCGTGGAATACCTCTTCACTCCTCATAAGCACCTCAGGACATGTTGCCCCCTTGTCGCTACGACACTATGTGCTAGTGACCGTTTTCGAGGCCCATTTATTGAGTGTGCTAGTCACCCCCTGCCATTTTATCTGTGTATTTTATATAAAATATTGGTCAGGCGGGGCTACAGTCTTTCCATAGTCCTCAATAACCAGTTTACTTTAGCCACCCAAACATAATCCAATATCTTTGTTTCCATATCCTGCAATAATCCTACACCAACCGGGGGTTGTCTTTGGGCACTTGCATAGTGCGAACTGGGATAATCGTCGGTTGGTGCCTCATTTCATTAAAAGCGTCTAACGGGCCTCTGCGAGTTGGCTTCAGTACGCCATCCAAAGGTTCGGGACCCCAGGGTCCCGAGTAATATAAAAATAAAACATAATAAACATTAAAAAAATGAACTAATACGTACACGTAATACGTATCTAATAATAAACTATACACACCACGTAACGTTGTCGGCGTCGTGTTTCGCTGCGTGGTGTCTCGTAACCGTCCTCGGAAAATCTCTTATAAAGAAAAGCTCTTAAACTTTACCTGTTCAGGTTTTTTTATTACCTACCTACCTGAGAATCTATTTAGGTACCCGTTTCATCGTTGCATCCAGTTACTGGTATCCTCGCTTCGATACCTCGTCGACTTTCTTTCGACACTTGAACTGTAGTTATGTAACCTCCACATTTAAAGTACCTACTAGAAGACACGAGATGTTCTTTAGACTTTCCTATCACTGTAGGATCACATTAAACATAATAATTATATTATTCAAACTTAGGTACCTAAGTGTAAAAATAGGTTTCTCATGAAACCTAATTAGATATGTAAAGATGGGTTTTGTTGGTTTAGTGTTCATACACACAGGGCGGCACGCGTCAACGGCAGAGGCAACTGTGCAGCCATCGACACCATGCCGCTCGTGTATTTGAGCACCGTACCTACTCAAATACTCGAGGGGCTTGTGGCTAAGTAATAACAGCGACACAGGTCGATCGATCAGGTTAAGCTACGCTTTCCGCGGTTGGTCCATGGATGGGTGACCATCTTTACATAGATTTTCTGACCATCTTTCTACCCCTCCGTGCCTCGGAAAGCATGTTAAGCCGTTGGTCCCGGCTGACATTTGACAGTCGTTACGGGTCGTCAGAAACCCGACTATCTGACAACCAGTTTTACCAAGGGGTATCGATAGGTGCACATATTAGCACCATAAGGACGAATTTCACCACTTTCATACGTATTTACATGAAGTCATAAACTGAGATTGTTTTTAAATTTTTTACAGGTTTACCATACCTACTAGAACTGTCAGACGTCATTTTATTCCACGGATAAAGGATATCTGACTTTGGAAAAACAGACAGTTTATAAGACCTTTCACTGAGAGGAGGCCTGTGTCCCAGCAGTGGGAACATTATAGGCTGAATAATAATAAAACAGAAAAAACTATACTACCTACGTACTCATTTATTTTTTGTTTACTTAACTCTCCCACATTTTTATTCTGTTTACAAATCCAAATCATACCCTTGAGTCACCTTATCATATAGTTCTAGAGTTCGCGAAAAAACAAACACTTAAGGGGTAGGTATAAAAACTGCAGACACCTTTACAGCTCTCATCATTAAAACGGACGTGTTTACGAAGTGCTTAACGAGTGAAACAATTGACGGCAACGGGGTGTCCTGTGGGATGGTTTGGTGTAATGTATAAGCGGTAGCGGGGTCTGGCATTTGTAAAGTCTGGAATTCATAGAACCTGGCATTTTATACTCGTCTGACATTTCTAGAATCTGACATTAGTCGACTATACCATATGTGCTTGGCAACGATTTCTATCGTAGATTTGCTCTGTCACGTCAAAATATAGTCGCGTTTCTGTTTCGTTTTGACACATCTGAAACTGAAACACAATGACTTGAACTTGATTGTCATGGAAACGCTATTAGGTAATAAAGTACGAGCTCACTCATCTCAGTATGAACAATTTTACGCGTGAGTACGGTGACGGTGCTACATCAGTGCACACACACACACACATCGTCACACACACGTCGTCGTCGTACGTCGTCGTGTGTACATCGGTGCTTAGCGGTGACGTAGCACCGTCGGCGCGACAGTCATATTGCAGCATCAAAATCTAACCAAATTGGCCTGAGCTTAATTTATAAAACTTTATGAATACTACAACGGGGACATAAATGTTATGACTAATAAATACAGATATAAATACACAGATATGATTATGATTTGGTATTATAATTTTTTTTTCTTGATTTTTATGCCGATCATTAAAATATTTTGGTGCAAAAGAAAAAAAAAAGAATTTAATAACCAACACTTCTAAACATTTTCACAAAAACATGCAAAATTAGAATAGAATACTCTTTATTAAGTACTTTGTATGTATGTCGCAGCCAACTGGTTAAATTAGCCGTTCAGTTAACCGCCTAGCCTTTCAACTAAACGGCGGCCGTTCAACTAACGGCCTGAATGATATTCAATTACAGTTTAGGTTGAAAGTCTGTAACCAATCACGCGCGAGCCGAATTGGTCGCAGTAATTAAGGCATTGCACCCCGACCAAGTCGGTTAGGTTAGGTTAGAACTGTGATCAACCGCGTGCGAGCCGAGGGAGGAAGCGAGGCCAGCACTACTTCTAAAGGCCAGGCAGTTAACTGAACGGCTAATTTAACCAGTTGGCTGCGACATGTATATAACTAAAAACAATTAAATCTCCGCTCGCGCTCATAGCTCGCGTCGCGTCCAACGGTACTTCTGAGATAACATCTGGGCGGGCCGCCCGCCCGACAACACAACCAGTAGCAAGACCGCGCGCGTAGGAAACAAACGTACACACAATCATCTGTTATCACTATCACAAAATCATCACTAGTGAAAATACTCGACTAAATACGTCGTCATCAGGAAATTATCGACTATTCAGAAAAAAAGTGAGGCGATTCTAAAATTTTAATTAAAAGTGAAGTGAAGTGCTGGTTGGTGAGAAAAAGTTTGGATTTGAAAACTTTTTGTAAGTAGTTTCTTTTTTTTCTGATAAGTTTTACATTGGAATGCTTTTACCAGGATTATTGTAAGTATTAGATTAGTTTTTTTTTGTTTTTCCTGAATTTCGGTAAAGTTTTTTTTATGTTGTTTTAAAAGCGTGTTTTTTGTTACTTTGAAAAACTCACTGCAAGTTTTATTGCTGACGCTGCTGAAAAGACGCATATTAAAATAGTAAAATAAAAAAAATAAAGAGAGTTCTTTATTTGAAATAAGCATTGCAAAAAGAAAAACACATTTTGGTTGCGCAGATATTTAGGTATTTCTTAGCGATAATAAGTACCGACTGATTGAGATGTTTTGAAGATGACTTCAATTATATTGCAGTGAGATTTAATTTAAATACTAATGGCGAGGCGAGAGTCTTCTAAAAACAAACGTTAATAAGTCAATTGTCATACAACTTGGCACCGATTGCGTTCTTTCATCCATCACTAGCTAACTGTTAAAATATTTATAGAGCACTTGTATTTAAACAGAAATATTCAATTACATTTTAACAGTAAAACTATTTACGAACCCGAAAATCTGGGATTTATAAAGCACAATTACTGTAACAATAGGTTCTCGAATAGTTTTCGAGCTAAATCGAGAGCGGTTTCAAGAGTTCGAATGAAAAAGCATAATATGTTTTCAATTTGAACTGTCACTCACCGAATACCTAATTTCGGTGTATATGGTATATAGCCTAAAAAATAACAAACATATACGGCGCGAAGGACCTACCCTTATTAACTAGGTACTCAAAAGTAGTACCTAAATATACATAAGCTCAGATAAACAATATGCCTTCTTTATCTGAGTACATAAGCAATGTAAAGTCGGGGATATCAAAGGGGTATATTTAAACGATGATTAAAGTTAAGAGACGTTTAAACGTCAAAATATATGGTTAAACAGTCTATAACCACTATTTAGTTTTAAGCAATGTTTATGAATAAAGGGGCGATGTTTAAAAAATTAACTACCTACTTAAATTGTCCGTGTATTCAAATCACTACTGTCATTATTGGGCAGTCTTTGCATGCAACGGCTATAATACGGCAAATTGACGTTGAGTATCAATTGGATCAGCAATTTTCCCCGACCGTAGCTAAGTGTTACTTAAGTAGGTGTGAAAGACATCCCAAGACACTCAGACCTTTCACCTATCACACATAAACTCACGCCTTCTTCCCATGCGGGTAGGCAGAAACTACAGAACGGCACCTGCTACGATATTTACATACCCCTTTTGCCTCGTTGACGTTCATACACTGGTCACACACGCACGCTGGATGCGAGTACTACGCGCCTGACCTTCCTGAAGCGCCAAAATGTTGTTATTATTATACTATTACTAGCAGCGCCCCGCGGTTTCTCCCGCATAAGTTTCGATCCCGTGGGATAAAAACTATCCTATGTCCTTTCCCGGGACCACAGATAATATAATACTCCGGGACTCAAACTATCTCTAAGTATACCAAATATTTTTCACCTAAATCGGTTCAGCGGTTTAAGCGTGAAGTGGTAACAGACAGACACACTCACATTATAATATTACTAGCAGCGCCCCGCGGTTTCACCCGAATAAGTATTGATCTCGTGGGAATATCGAGATAAAACTATCCTATGTCCTTTCTCGGGACTCAAACTATCTCTATACCAAATTTCATCTAAATCGGTTCAGCGGTTTAAGCGTGAAGAGGTAACAGACAGACAGACAGACACACTTTCGCATTTATAATATTAGGTATATAGTATGGAAGTATATTTCGTCCACAAAGTATTTACGTCCATTTTGGTGATTTGGCCCTGACTCTACAGTAATAAGTATCATATCATAACTCATAATTAACTGACTGTCATCATTGTTCTAATGTGCAGAATTGATAGACGGCTGTCATTTATTTTAGCTGAGAGACGCAAATGCAGAGTGTATCCTAAATTAACATGCTGTTATCATAGTAATTTCTTCTAACTGCACCCTAATTGTGTAACCCACTATCCATCTCAGTCTGTAGCATTATGAAGGATATTTATACTAATCCATTGCTTTACCTATATTGTGTACTAGCGGCCCGCCCCAGCTTCGCACGGGTGCAATTTTTTTATCGAACAATTTTTTTTTTCATTCAAACCTTGTCCTGACAATACCGAACACAACAAAAAAAGAATTAGCTAAATCGGTTCAGCTGCTCTCGAGATTTGCGCTTAGCAACACATTTAGCGATGCATTTGTATATTTTGTATATTATAGATTTGTGTGCTCAACAACGTAATAAACGCAATGAATGTTGTTAAACTGTCAAAACCGCCATTGCATTGCCACTGATAGTGTGTTACGCAATTACCCCTCTGCTGGTCCAATTTTACGAATGAAGTATTTCATAATTGGCTTCTATTTTCAGCGTCTTGTGTTTGACATACGATTACTGATTTCGGGTTACTTACTATTGTGCCTGCCTCCCTTAAGGCCAATACTCGTAATTTAAAACAAACAAATGACAAAAGCTTGTCAAAATGTTGGGAAATTAAAGATACCTATTTTTGACAGATTGAGGACTGTAACCGTTCTTAAAATTACCGGAATTGCCCCTCTGGTCTAGTGGTCGCAAGCACTACTGCTGAGCATGAGGTCCGGGGTTTATTTATTATTTAATACTATAAGCACACAAATGTACAGAGGCGGACTTAAAATGCCGGTTGCCGAAAGTGATAATAGTTTTTCCATCTGGAATTTCTCGGTAGTAGGTAGTCCGGAGTCTGGATTTTTGCCCGGTTGAAGGCAATAGACTTGTCCTTGCGTGGTTGATGGCAACAGGGTTGCCCCGCATTTCAAGAGACTTATCCAAAACGTATTGCGAAATGCGAAATGTGGGTGTAGGTACCTACTATAGGTACACACCTCTGCCCAACACTTCGGAGAAACAAGGCGTTATGTTATTACCAACCGTAACGCATTTCAGAAATGGGATTTAATCTAATCTGCATTCGCGATTTATTTGCCAAAAATGTAAACAAATATGAGTTTATGGAAAAATTACTTTAAAACGTACACAATAAAGTTCAGTTTATGCTACAACTTCAAACATTTTATAACGTTTTTCAATAGTGCTCGTCACTCTGAAATCAACTTAATTGCCATTAAAATAAAGTTAATATTTGTTTAACTAGAAATAATATTAATTTGAAACATAAGTTTGAATAGACTTTAAGTACAGAGGCCAGCACATCAAGCTACCCCAATCTGTCAAATTTCTTTGATAGATTTTCAACTTTACCACAAAGGCATAAATAAGGTTCTTATTCAATTGGGAAAATTTGACAGATTGGGGTAGGTTGATGTTCTGGCCTCTGTACATTCTACTGATTATGTTCGTCATAATTTTCGTTTTTTTAAGTCATTGACTGCCACCGCGGTCAGGGTCACAGTGTTCGCCAACAATAGATTTTCTATTACAGCCAACGTGTGTTAACAGTTTTAATGTGAACCTCCTAAATCGATAATAATACTCGTATATTGTTAGACATTGAACTTCGACCAACTTTCGCGATTGTGTAGAAAGTGTAAGGTTACAAGTAATATTATCCGTCAGCGTCGTACTATTATCCGGTTGATATCTACTGGGACGGGCCGTGAAGATCGCTTAGCAGATGATTGTATGATGACATATTGAATAATAAACTTTATCGTCATTATTTTAAAGTGCAAACAAGCCCACCCGAGCAGACTCGAAGACGCTTGAGGAGTTTGATGTCTGCGTCGATGGTTGTATGAATTTGCACTTCAAGGCAGTGAAGATATAGTTTATTATTCAATGTCGTTACAAAGTTCCTATGCCCCACGCTCTCAGTCTTAGTTTAGACCTCTTGACCCATAAGAAGTAATATCTATCACGACCGATATAATATACCTAATTATAGCAGGGTTACCGATAGCATGTTTGTACCTTACCTAATCCTTATCACCGCAGAGAAATTATTCCGCAGACATGAAAAGAAAACTCTACCATTTTATATTTTTACTGAGTTTTCTTTTAATAAAATCCTAATTTTTTTTCGTAATGAAAAATATTTTAATTTGGGAGTGGGGGGAAATGGGAATGCTCTAAGACGCTCGAATCCTGGATTACGGTAAGCCTTTTTTGGGCAAACCTTGGAAATGATTATCCTGGTTAAAATATAGAAAAACTCGTTATACCTACCCACTATGCGATTTATTGAATTTTCGTTTACGATTGTTCCGCGGGTAAAAGCAGCGAATCAGAAATAACCGTGAATGAATTCCTGTCTTGAGAACTTTAACGCATGCCGCTGTACTGACACACTTATAAGCTATGGTAGTATGCATTGTTGTATGATTTGTTGCATCCTTTTCAGTTTTTAAACTTTTATTAATTTAATTATTTTGGGGCTTATTTCAGTAATATTTATATTTTTGAAATGCATTTGATACCTACCCAACAGACAATAAGGTCAGTGGTCGTCTTAGGGGTACTGCTAAGTCCCCAGTACCACGTAGGTAGGTACTCTGGCCGCACTTTGGAGTCATCCAACAAACGATCTGTTTGTGGACGAATGGACGAAGATTTTATCGGCATGTCAGAAGTACTGTGAGAGGGATTTTTAGGGTGTTGTTAACTTTTTACCTGAATTTGTTGTTTTTATAATTTTTGTAATTGGGTTTAAACAGTCTTGATTAAAGAAATAAATAATCACACAACACAGAAATAATCGGCAGCTGCACGTACTTAGTGACTGTGCATGATGCAACAGAGCATGTAACCTTTTCATGATGCTGTACTACGGGGGACCCACAGCACGGCCTTGATTTTCAGTGGTTACCCGAGAGTTTGAAGTAGGTAATGTTACATGTACTAAACCCTTTGACCCGTACCCAATAAATAGAGAGTTAACCCAGAATTCCACGAATACCGATAACGAATAACCAAATAAGTGGCCTATATCCTTAACACGGGTGTACTATGCCAAATCGAATGCCAAATAATCGACACGCCTACCTACATTTAGGAACGTTAAATTAAATAACGTTCAAATTACGTTTTACAGTGTCGGTACAGCCACTTTGATCTTTAATCTTTAACACATGTTTGTATTGAAGGGTTTTATTTTGTTACAAAAAAAAAAAAAAATTGTGCCCGTGGAGTTTCTTGCCCTTTATTCTCCATAAGAACCTACTACGCTTTGGAATGGGCAACTAGCTTCATTTTTCTGACTGACCGACTCCATGACAATTCAAAAGTGCCTGTAATTGATTTATTCCGGTCTGATCCCCTGAGAATAAAAGAATTATCTGATAACCTAAAAACTAATCATACGAATTATAATTATAAAAAGAGTTATCAAGCATGGCAAAATTACAATCAGAGGAACAAAATCATCACTAATCAACTTAAAGAAACCAACAAGAGATTATTGAGATACAGAGACACGAAATTACACCGAACGGCTCACGGATAGCGCTTCTGCACCCAACGCTGTCAAAAACCATAGAGCATCAAACAAAACCAGAGAGCCTCCTGGCCTGCCGCCTACGGGAGCCTCCTTTCAGTGACCGCGTCCCCCACTGCTCTGGGCCGGGTAGTAGTATCCAACACGGCCATCCTGATCATGCGTCGTCCTCGCCAGCATCAGAAAGGTCCGGCAAGCTTTGCATGGCTGCTCGATGAGTTTCGTCAGCTGGACGGGAAGGCCCAGCGACTGGCTCTGCACCATGATGTGCGGAAGTGGTGTTTTCAGTCAGGTCGTCTTCTGTGAAACCAACAAGAAAGACTAACGCCTCTCGGAGAACAAACACATCTGCCTATTCTTTCGCTTGCAGTCAATTCGTCTTATGTGGCCTTTTTCTTTCATACATCAGAGACATAAATTGACTAGCTAAATAGTCTATGGGATACCAAGACGTCATTTTAGTACTCCATAGAGTTCCATTCATTACACAGAAACATCATAACTCATGCCATCGACATTCATACATCATGCATTTTTTTTTTTTTTTTTTCTTTCTTTCTGTTTATCTGTTGTTTTAGTTTATTTTAGTTTAGATTTGTCCGAAATTACCTTTATCTTTTTATTTTGTACCGTATTGTTTTGCTTCAGCTTTTGATTTTGTTTTCCTATATAATTTTCGTGTATTGTGGGTATTGTGATTTATTTTAATGTGAGCGTCCTTGTCAAACTTACTGTATCTACCTAGATGTTAAGTGAATGATGTGGTCGCCTATAACTGGAAGCGCACACTTGTATTTGTCCCTGTTTATGTTAACATGCATGTAACTGTGTAGCCTCTGTTGGCGATCCAATAATAAATAAATAAATAAATAAATAAATAAATGCAATCATGAATCCATGTTCATTCACTGTCATGTAGGGCGTTTATCGCCAAAAGGAACGTCTCGCAGTCCGTCCTCTACATGACCCATAGTGTAGGGTGATTACCAAATCACCGAAAGGAACGTCTCGCAGTCCGTCCTCTACACGTTAAAACACACGTTATAAGGGAAGAACATCCGTTATACGTGGGTGGCAAGGCCACTCTTTGTAAGACCGGTCAGGTACCTCGCAGTTTACCTGACGTAGACGTCTCGCAGTCCGTCTACTGTCTCACCCCAAGATCTGCACAACCCTCTATGGCAATGCAGACCTCTCATGGTACGTAAGCACACTCACGCTCAAAGAATGCAGCCCAAGTCTCAGGACACCACTCCCCTTTCCAGAGTACATGGCTGAGCAGCAGCTTGCGTCGTCTTGCCATAAGAGCCGGTCAACAAGCGCAGCTTATACCGCCCACTCGGCAGCGCGCGTGTGACCCTGTAAGGCCCTCGCATCCCGTGGTCCATCTTTCCAGTTGCCTGCGAAAACTTAATGACGAAAACCAAATCATTCACATTAAAATTTTTGGTGTGCGTCGGTTTCAGTTTACACAGTCGTCCTGTCGTGACTGCTTTTGTTTTATAGTGGATCAGTTGAGCGGGCTCGGCGTAACTGTACACCTTCCAAGGCGACGGGGGTCACCGCGTCGGTGCCCACCAGCAGATTTAACGGTGACGCTTGAGTCGTCTTCTGTTTGGTTACGTTGAGAGCCAGCTGGAGTCTCCAAAGCGTCTCGGACCAGGCTGCCCCTTTGTGATTGGTCTCGATGCGAAGAAGGTTCAGAACGGTGCGGGCGTACCTCTCGACCTGGGTCTTGTGAGGGCTCGGCTTAAAATGACCTTGACTTATTATTCGGCCAAGATATTCAACCTCGGCGGTGAGAAAGACACACTTGCGTACGTTTATCAAAAACCCTGCCTTGGACAAGGTTGTAAGTACCTGTCGCAACAGGTCGTCACCTTCGTCCACTGTGGCGCTCATCAACAGTACGTTGTCGTCTATGTAATATGTAAACCAGAACTTGTCCCGCGTCAATGAACTTGCGAAGCGTTTTGTTGATGATGCGTTGATACACAATGGGCGAATTTGTCAGACCGTATGGCATTTTTAAGTACTCACAAACTCGGCTGGTACTACAACGAAATCAGCCTCTAGTACAACATTAGCAAACTCAACCGTAAGGGTTGCGTAAGACGTGGACACAATTTCGTGGTTACTAACGTAGCAGGTTTTACTGCGGAAGCCAAATGCTTTACTACGTCAGACGATAAAAGGGAGACATTAAGCGCGCCGCTGTCTACTAACACATCGACCGGTATGCCGTATACTAGACTCCGGTGGTTATGTCGCTGTTTCTTCCGCAGGATCACACGTGGGTAACGACAAAGTTCCTCTGTTATGAAATTCAAACTGATCAAGGGGCCTAAATTGGGCTTGGATTGTTATCCCACTTCTGATGTTAGGACAGAAGTGAAATCCGGCAATCCGGAAGTGAAGGCCGGGTAGTAGTATCCAACATAATATACAATTATTTTTTACAGAATAGTCCAGCTGTCACAGCATCGGTGAACATTAGATGAAAAAAATGAAACGGTAGTCTATCAATCAATCGGTACAAGTGTCACAATAATCCGTCTCCCTCTCTCGACCTTGCACCGAGGGAGATAACGAACTGATACTCTCATGTTTTATATTACCGGGTCATCTACAACGTAATTATCTCGATTGATTTGTTTATGTTCTACTACTCTTTAGTAGATCTATGCTTCTGTTTTAATTATTTGAATTTAAAAGGTTTTGTGCCGTTAGTTGAATTTGAAAGAGCGTGACACTTGACGTTTCCTGTCTCTCTTTTCCTCTGCTTGTTACTAGTGCGTTTGTAAGTCGAGAGCAAAATTATGACGAGAGACACAATGACGAGAATAAAAAAAATAAGATAAGTTTTTTGGGTAAAGAAAGACAGAAAGAAAAATATTATATTATAAGTAACTAACAAAATGACATTAGAAAAAAAAATACAAGATAAAAAGACCTATATGAGGCCGAAAAGGCTCTTATATCAGCATAATGTTGCGATATTTAAAAAATAAATAGGTACCACAGCGCTGGTAAGTTTTATACCTAAGTAGTAAGTATACTTATTATTCTTCGACTACCTTTTGGGCACGTTTCCTGTTGACAGCGATGCGGACGAAATTTTTGATGCCCTTTGATTATTTCCCCTCCCCTTTTTATATACTTCAGTACATATTATTGTTTTAAGACAATTAGCTTTTTAAATTATGTAAATATTTGAATCTTTAATAAAATCTTTGGTACTTACGTATTTAATTTAACAGCACAGCTAGTTTGACTTTTTAATACTTTACCGTACTTATCCAGAAACTAAAAATAGGTTAACATATTAGCGTTATTAATTTTATGAAAAATGGCCGACCTAAACATCGTTAACTTATCTAAAAGTTTCGACCTACTGAGGCGTGTCATCCGATATTCAACACTATTTCCCCGCGCGCTCGAAATAAAAACAATTTGCGTTCCCATCAATGTTCTTGTATTCCGCTCGCATCACCGAAGCTGTCAGTGTTACGTATGAGTGGATATGTTGCCTTATTCCTTTGTCAGAACGGGGATCGAATTTTCGGAATATTACGTGAAGAAAATTCTATTGAATTGTGGGATCGTTTGATGCCATCCTTGAACCAAATGATGGGAAGATTCTGTGTAATCTGAGTAATTGCAGGAATAATCCGATTATAATATTATAGGATTATTCCTGCAATTACTCAGATTACAGGCATAATATATCTCAAGCTGTTGTTATAAAACATATCAAGAAAAATAAACTGGCTGATCCTTGGTAAGATTTTCTCGAAAATTTATTTTGTATTATTAGCTTGGAATTCATAGAAAGGGATCGGCTGTAGTCTTTGCAGATGTGCTTTTTCATCGACGGATCTTACCACTATACCAATTATGCAATTGGTATCTAGTATAATTTAAAACTAAAAGGTGTATATGTCGCAGCCAACTGGTCGGGGTTCTCTTGTTTAGTTACTGCGACCAATTCGGCTCGCGCTCGCGCGTGATTGGTTACAATTCCAAAACATAAACTATAATTAAATAATTATTCAGGCCGTTATTTGAACGGCTGCCGTTTAGTTAAAAGACTAGGCGGTTAACACATACACTCATGTACACTACATACATAATTATATATTCGCTCATTAAATATAATGTTTCGATAAAAACATGTAGGCATTGATAACAACACTGTAGATAAATTGAGCCAAATTATGTCCGGGTCAGCAGACGGAGCAGCGGTGGCCCAGTGGTTTCGACGCCGACGGACGCGGCTTAGCTCTCGTGGGTTCGACCTCAAACAGGCGCTTAACTTTGTATAATTTATTGCATGCAGTGGTGATGCAATAAATTATACAAAATTAAGCGCCTCTCTAAACGGTGAAGGAAAACATCGTGAGGAAATCGGCCATGTTCTAGAACCAAAAAATATGTGACATATACTAACCCGCACTGGGCCCGTGTGGTGGATTATGGTTCACACAGAGGAGGCCTGTATCCCAGCAGTGGGCCACCACTCAAAAGGAAGGAGCTTCCTTCTGAGGTACGGAGCCCTAAAACGTGTAACATTTTGACCTTCACGACACTTGTTACGTGAAAAAAGTGTCTCATTGTGTGCTCTCATTCGTCAAGTGTGCAAAAGCGACAGTAACGTTCCTCCTAACCGTGTCCCACGACACCCCTCGACTGATTTTTATACGCTAATGATTCAAACAAAAATAAAGTTAGAACGAAAACATATTAGGTATTTTGTCATGTTTGCAGTCGCAATCCAGGGGGGATCCCCTACATTTCTTATTCCGAGATCCCGCATTACGGTAGGTATTGCGCATGCATGACATATACAATATAGAGGGAAAGGAAATACGTTATTGGCTAGTTTTGGATCAAATATGCTAGTTTCCAATTGAAATTGTGTTTGTGGGCCGCTAAGGCCCACTGAATGTTCATATTGATAAAAATGTTTCAGTCGATGTGTTTAGGGTTCCGTAGCAGAAGAATAAATGAAAGAATCCTACACGGCCAAAGAATGAGAGAACACTGTTAAAAGAATTCACCTTACCTACTGTTTTGCTCAATCGTTGATTGAATGAGTTGTAAACCTACTTACAAATTTTAATAATATGAAGTCACGAGATAGTTACCTACGCATATAATTTACTACCGTGCATTCGGGATTTATTTGCCAAAAATAAAAACAAATATGAATTAATAAAAAAATAACTTTAATTCCTACACAATAGAGTTCAGTCTACGCTACAACTTCAAACATTTTTATAACTTTGTCAATAGTGCTAGTCACTCTGAAATCAACTTAACAGTCATTGAAATAAAGTTGATATTTGTTTAACTTGTACACTTTTACTTTAGCGTCTTCATCCCATTGCCCGCCTCCGCTATTGCTTCGTTTTCGCTTAGCGTTCTTCCTGACTTTTTTCGTTTTGCTGGGCTCCTATGGGCCCTAACATGGTGTTACAATTTGGGGCTATCAAATGTAACACCATGATGAATGTAACACCAATCAATTGTTAAAATTCGGCTGGTAATTCCAGAGATTAGCGCGTACAAACAAATAAAAATAACAAACTCTTCAGCTTTATTATTAGTAAATAGAATAGATTAACGTAAAAATAACAATAGAGGTACGGACCGGTCAATCTACCTTTGTTACCGAAGAGAATGAATTACATTATCATTAGTTCCGTTTCGGTTACACCAAAACTCGCTTCAAAAAGTATCGTAAATCATCAAAACCGAAACGCTGTTAATTTCCTGTGATGTGTGATTTTCTGTGATAGGTATGATGTAATAACAATAACAATAATAAACCATTTATTTTCAGGTAACAAAGACCCATAGATACATACCTTAACCTAAGTATACATAATAATATAGTAACGGTGGTATGATGTGACGTCTATATCGGAAGGCAGACGTTCAGTTTGTTGATTGAAATTTGATCTAGTAGACGATAAACCCAAATTTTTTCCAAATTATTTTTTTTTTTCAAAGATTGTCAGTACCTACAGTAAGCGGGGTAATTGCGTAACACGGCTATGAATAGGAATGAGTTTCACTTTGACAGTTCAACAACATTCATTGTGTTATTTACGTTGTTGAGCAAACACATTTTTCGAACGAATGAAGCAATGGATTAGCAATATCTTTCAAAATGATTCAGATTTAGATTGATAGTGTTACGCCATTAGGGTGCTGTTCACAATAATTTTACCTCTGACAGCTGTAACCTAACAGCAACCTTATTATGAGGAAAGTAAAGATCACAATGATTTTGACAGACTTGTCAGTGGCAGCAACAGTATTAAAATGAGAATAAAGATCACTGTGATTTTGAGAAGTACCGGTTAACTGGGGTTACTTTGAACAGCCGGGGGGTGACTTTGATTGAAACTTTTATTTCATATAAAATCGCGAAGTACGTAAAACCAAACGCAATTTGTTTTTTTTTTATTGTCTATCATTGATGAACTGTTGAATCCTTTCTAGTGGACACGCTGGGAATTCACCAACTATTTTAAGCACCATTCTTTTTAGGTTTAATTTGTCTTTTACTAGATCAAAGTTACCCCATACGCAACGTGCCCTATTTTCTTGCGTAATTCCAAAGCTATCAAAGTAACCCCATTCTCATTATAACTTTGATTAGACAGTTTTTATTTTTTTTCTTAGAATCAAGCCATATTTTTTCACATATTATTACAGAAATCGCGAGTTTAAAAAGAATCGACAACTAGACCGATTATATATTTTTTTACAACCAGAGATTCAAAAGATATGGACCTTGAAAGTTCAATATTGATCAAAGTAACCCCGGTTTAACATTTTGACAGTTCAACAAAATTCTTTGCGTTATTTACGATGTTGAACCGACGAATTTTTCTAAGATATGAAGCAATGGATTGTTAATTTCCTTCAAAGTCCTGCGTATTGTGATTGAAATGAATAGGAAATTTCCTATTTGGAAAATTCATCTCCTGAACAACTAAAATCAATTATAATAAAGATAAGATAAAATATGTTCTTATACGAGTATTTAAGCCTTATTATTTTCCAAGATATTTCATATTGTAACAAATGAAATATCTTGGAAATGTCATGTGGTGACAAGTTTCTAAGATAATTATAATCATATTCTGAGAAACATCCAAGAAAAACATTACTCAAAAGTTATTGGAAAAATCGTAGCCAGCTGATTAAATTCGTAGCAACGCTACGAGAATTCGTAGCTAATTCGTAGCCACACAGCCTTCATAAAAATGGCTTGTTTTCTTTTTTAACACGCTTATATTTGGTTCATAACAATACATACACATAACGATACATTTTATTTATTTTAAAAGCAGTAAAGCTTTACAAAGAAATACGTTTTAGTTGGATATCGTTAATGAAATGAAAGGAAACTGTTTATTCTGTAAATAGGATAATATAATCATTTTTACAAGTCATATTATTATTTTAGCTCCTGAAATACAGGTACCACTCAGCTCTGGAGACAGGGTCTCACATTTTTCTGTAACCTATTTTTATGGCAATAAAGAAATTTATTCATTTATATTATCTTTAACTTTTGGCTAAGTCATAACAGCCACATGGGTCGATCGATCAGGTTAAGCTACGCTTGCTGCGGTTGGTTCGTGGATGGGTCACCATCTTTAGATACCAAGATCCTCCGTGCCTCGGAATGCAGGTTAAGCTGTTGGTCCCGGCTGTCATTCATGGATCTTTGACAGTCGTTACGGGTAGTCAGAAGTCCGATAGTCTGACAACCAGTCTTACAAAGGGGTATCGTATTACCCAGTAACTGGGTTGTGGAGGTCAGATCACTCCATGTAAAATACTGATATTCAGCTGCATCCGGTTAGACTGGAAGCCGACCCCAACATAGTTGGAAAAAGGCTAGGCAGATTGATTCATTTTAAGTAAGTATTAAAAATATATAAAACTAGATAGAGTCGTCGTATCCTATAATAAGAAGAAATTGCGAAACAAACTCAGGGGTCAGTCTCTTATAAGTCCAGGTACAGGTATGGACTTAGGTAGGTAACTTTTTGGTGATGTGCGTAGTACTCGCAACCTGCGAGCGTGTATGAACAGTGGGGTAATTACATAAGACACTATCAGAAGCAATGGCTTTAATTTTGACAGTACATCAACATTTATTGCGTTATAATACGTTGTTGAGCAGACAAATTTTTCTAACATAATTACCTATGAAGCAATGGATATCCTTTATAATGATTCAGATTGAGATTAATAGTGAGTCTGAAGACCTGAGAAATCAGATTAAATTTCTAAACTTAGAAAAAATTAACTTTACGTTAGTTTCATCATACTTACAACGAAATCCAATATAACTTTAATTTCGGTTCGCCCGATATTAAAAACGTAATTATCTATGCATATTTCACAGATAAACAAAATTTGTTTCCTTTGAATGGATGATAGATATAATAAAAGTTATAATCGTTACACGTGTGGCTGATAGTGATTTTTATAACTTCCCTTGTTTTGATGAGACTAGGAAGTCTGTTCATTTTATTTTAATGCAGTTGACTTTTATAATAAATTCACTCACAAGGTATTTATATAATTTTATACCACCTTCCTAATAAACGTATTATATTATTAAATATCAGATGAATATTTACACACCGATTTCTCTCTTTCGAAGAGAGAAAGAAGAGAGAAAGGAGAAGACAAAGCGTTGTGTAACTATACAGATGCTATACAACGTTTATTAGCAAGGGGTTCATGTTTAATTATTAATTTTTACTTCAAGATACAAACATCAGTGTATGTGTAGCCCTGGGTCTTGTACTAGGAGCTCTTGTATCACAAGAGCCAGGTCTAATTTTAGATTTTTTTATGTAGGGGTGGCCGGTGACCCAGTAGCCCCAACTTAGGAGTTGTAGGTCGTGAGTTTGAACTCAAGCAGGCGCTTTACTTTGCGTAAATAATTTCATCACCACTGACTGTCAAAACGGTGAAGGAAAACATCGTGAGGAAATCGGCCTGTTCTAAAACCAAAAATTCGAAGACATGTAAAATGTAAAATTATTGATTTTAGATAAAATTTTTTCATAGTTTCCATTAGGTATCGGGAAAAGTGGAAAGAGGGAAAGGAGGCCTTTGCCCTGCAGTGGGACAACACAGCCATATAATAATAATAACCTATAGTCCAACTTTTCATTTTTCCAGATTTTGAAATAGTCCTACACCAACCGGGGGTTGTCCTTGGATGCACTTGCATCTCCCGAGACATGTAAAAACATAAAAATAAATAATAATAATTAGGTGTCATAAAATCTCTACTTTACGTGTCTGTCTGTGTGACCGCGTTGTTCTTCTAAACTGCCCAACGGATTTTGATGCGGTTTTCAACATCTTTTAGAGAATATATTCAAGAAGCTAAATAAAGCGTCTCAAATTCAATAAATCGGGGACCCTAAATAATTTATTAGGAACCAACTTAAATAAGTAGACCTCAACTATGATTTAGTTATCTAATAAAATAGGTTGAAAATTAAACATATAAACATGCTTGATAAAATATTATTAGTGCTGAAAAAATACTAAGATATTCAGAATCTCAAATTTCATTTACAGACTGGTATTTTCTCTGTGTTAAAAAACATGAATTAATAAGTAGATAAGTTAGCTACCTAAGGTCTATTCAAACTTATGTTTCAAATTAATATTATTTTAAGTTAAACAAAGATCTACTTTATTTTAATGGAAATTAAGTTGATTTCAGAGTGAATAACACTATTGAAAAAGTTATAAAAATTGTTGAAGTTGTATTTAAAGTTATTTTTCCATAAACTCATATTTGTTTACATTTTTGGCAAATAAATAGCGAATGCAGATTAGGTAAGGTAACTATTTTACCTTTAGGGGAGGCCCACACTGCACCGCCTCACGGAACGGGGTGCGTGAAACGGAGCCAAAGTCCACGCGCGTGATTGCGCTTTTATTGAATATGTATGTAAAAAAACTGTAAAAAAAAACAACCGATTTCTAAAAAAAAACGCTATAAAGTGAAAAATAACTTTAATTTCGGAAGTCGGTGTCGTTGGTTCTGCATTTTCGTTTATTGACACCGACTTCCGAAATTAAAGTTATTTAACAACACCTACTCACCACAGGCATTGTGACGAACATAAATTGCTTAGCAACCATATTAAAGTAATCGAATCGCAACCCGTGAAATATTTATCATTGAGTAGTTCTGATGGCCATTTGTGGTCTTCATCATCAGTTCCACTTGACCAAATGATGATTTCCGAGAACAAATGCATGAGTTACTTTAAAATATACCCAAATCGCTATAGGTGTGGCTATAAAATTTTAGGTTTTCCCTTCAAATCGCCTCATTGTTTCAAATTGTACCAAACGTTTTGTTCTAACTGAAATGGGTAATTTACTAGTACAGCTTCCACGAAATGCTTCTAAAAAGGCAATTTATTTTTATTAAAAGGTTACATGCATTGTGATTTTTATGAGGTTGCTTTTTCATATGTGTGTTGCAAACGTGGCGGTCGGTGTAGCTAGTTTATGTTCTTTATTTATATTTTCTTACGTAATTTAAAAAGCTAACAGTCTTAAAATAATAATATGTACAAGTATATAAAAAGGAGGGAAAATAAATCAAAGGGCATTAGAAAATTCGTCTGTTTCGCTGTCAAAGGAATACTTGTGTAAAGAACATACATTTATTTGTTTGAGATTGGTATTATGGAACAAATATTTCGTAGTAATATTAAAGGCTAGTTGGAATGACGGCCATGTTTTTCAGTTGTGTGACCTCAACAGGTTCTGACAACAAATGAACAGGGTCTGTATGAAACAGGCCCCGTTGAATTGTGCCTCGAATTCTAAGGCCTGGCCTTGGAAGTTTCTTTGAGAACCTTTCAGACAGATTACTGGCTTTACAGTACTAATAGAAATCTGCGAAGCGGAAAAACAATATAGGAAAACAAATTAAATATAATTTTCCTAATAAATTATCAATTATTTCTTCTGGTGTTTTTTATTTTTAGGTATACCTACTTTAATTACTTATTGATATTTTTAAACTGTTTTTAAACGTTACTTAAAGTTAAGTAATGATTAGCGACCGTTGCAAACGAATAACCATACATTTTTGACGTTTAAATGTCTCTTAACTTTAAGCAACGTTTAGGAATACACCACTAATTGGTTAGGTTAGTACCACAAAGTATTTACAAACCGCCAGTCACGTAGATTATATTTTGATGTTAGGTAAGTATGTAGGTAGGTACCCTTTAGGTTTTTTACCCTTTAGGTTGAATGTTATCAAAACCATTTGATACTGTGATTATGTCAAATTTTTGACGTACCTACTTTCGTTTGTGATTTTCTGTTACAGTTTATCTTATCTAATCTGTCTAAGGAGCCACGAATTGGTAATACCTATGTAAATAGGTTTACTTAGACTTTTTGGCTAAATGGACCGACGACCTTAAAAAAGTGGCTGGGACAGACTGGATGGAAGGAGAACAGGGTGTTGTGGCGTGGCCTGGGAGAAGCTTATGTCCAGCAGTGGACTGCGATAGGCTGAGTTGATGTAATTAGCTTGAGAGTGGGTATTTCTCGTCGCAGCGGAGTGCGCAGTTTGGGTGATTAGCACAGCGGCCAAGCAGCCGTTACCAGTACCACAGAGACAAATTGTTCGAACATATGAAGCAATGGATTAGCAATATTCTTCAAAATGATTCCGTTCCAGTCATACAGTTGCGAGGAGGTACCTACTACGCACCTGACCTTTCTAAAGAACATATTATGTGATACGTCCACTATATATCCTTCTAGGGCGTCCCCTGCCTTTTCCACACACATCTGCCTTGTGTTAGTCACCTTTTACTCATCCTCTCAACATGACATGACTAAACCATCTAAGCACACTTTTCAATTGTTTTCACTACATCTTTGATTCATCTCTCATCTGTGACTTTGTGTCAACAAAACAACACATACTTAATCAGCCTATAATGTTCCCACTGCTGGGACACAGGCCTCCTCTCTTCAAGAGGCAGTGGCTAATAATGTACCACGCGGGCCCAGTGCGGGTTGGTAGATGTCACATTTCTTCTAAACTTTGATTCTAGGACATGCCGGTTTCCTCACGATTGTAACCCGGCCCTTGAGCAGTTTACAGGAACTAATAAGAAACAAGATGTTGATGGTTTCTATTGGTATTACACTACTCACCACCGTGCTAAAGTAAATTTATAAGGTATAATCTGTTAGGGAAAGATTCAATTAAACAAGTACCTTCTTAAACAATTAAAGTTTATTTATAATACATAGAAATAGGTAGGTACACAAACAAATAATGTGGCGAGCCACTACACTATATACCTTTCCCAAACACTTGGGCATCCACCCATACAAATAGTCTCCGTTCCTACTTGTACTGGTGAAAGCCTGCAATGAGACTTATTACAATTTCTCAGAGTCGCTATATCGAGTCCGTGAGATGAACCACTTAATAACTTCTAGCTCAACCGTTCAAGTATTGACCTTTTAGGATTGTGCTCATAAAGGGAAAATAACGATTATGCAAAGCAATACCCGAGACACAATACTCTATAACAACTGGCTTAACACCTAGTTCCTACAAAGGCCTAACTCTCTCATATGATAAATTATGACACTATAGATTAACTCAGCGTTCTCTCAGTATAACAAATTACCTCTCAGTTAACAATCGAAATACCGTCAGTTGACGATTGAGTTACCCTCAGTTGGCGGGATTAAGTCCCTTGGCTTCGTTCACAGGTTAAACCTGTGAACACACGAATAACGTGGCCTACGGGCATAGAAGGTGACGCTGTCGTTACCTCGAGTGGCGAACTTCCCTCTTCACCTGCATTCGGCTAGGTAAGGCCTTCCTTACTGCGGATGACCACACCACAGGGGGTAGACTAGAGTCGCCTGCACCCGGATCGATTTCCTATCATCCGATCACAGGGCCGCACCGAGACATCACGAATCGCTCGCGCGTAGCTTTGTACATTAAAGAAAAGTTAGCATATAGCCAGACCTGTAACAACGTCCTTGTGTCAGAACAAAATGTAAGACCCAACGGTTGACCAACAATAACAAGGAAAATGATTGAATACTCACAGGGTTCAGCTTCTGCTGTACTAATAAATACCCCAGAGGGTTATTAGGGCACATCCCGATCCTCCCAGGAATACGTCCCTTCAAGTCAACCTTTTGGCTCGTGTCCTCGATCGTAAAGGCCGGAAACACTCGTTGTCTTTTCAAACCGATCTGACAGTTTCGGGAATGTTCTGTCACAGACTAAAGAATATCATATCGATTTCATAAACCTAGCGCCATCTAGTGACGCGTAAGCTACACTAAACGAGCCTGCACAGACCCACGATAGACGTCGCTACCTGTTGCGACAAATGTCTATTTTGCAACGTCACACGATGTTTTACTTCACCGTATTGAGAGCAGTGGCGAATAACTTATTTACACAAAGTAATGCGTCTGCCTGGGTTCGTAAGTCGAGACCGTTACCACTGGGCGACCACAGCTCCTTACAAATAAAACCTTTAAAATACAAGTGTTTCAGTGGATACAGTTAATTACACAACTCCTGCTTTATTTGGCTTTGCTCTGAAGTCGCCGCGAGCCTGGTCGCTGGTGCGTCTCTAATTACATATATTAGATTGTGACAGCGCACGACAAGAAATTAAAACATAACAATAACTAGCAGGGGATCCGATCAGGGAACCGACCGGAATAACTCGAATTAAATGTGGTTTTCGTGATAGTGAATAATTAAAGAAAAACGTTGTTGACTTAGGTACCTTCTAGATAAATATATAACATTTTTAAGTCTATGCGACAGGGATAAAACACGATTCTCTATGAGAAAGTACATAAATTATGATTGGCGTTCCAGATGCAGCATGGTCGAATGATCGACGAACTATCAATGGTAACAAGTTTATTTTACACTGGTACTTTTTAGGGTGCCGGGGGCCCGTGGCTATATAATAACAGCTGCACAGGTCGATCGCTACGCTTGCCGCAGTTGGTCTGTGGATGGGTGACCCTCTTTACATACCGAGACCTCTCCGTGCATCGGAAAGCACGTTAAGTCGTTGGACCCGGCTGTCATTGGTGGATCTTTGACAGTCGTTAAGGGTAGTCAGAAGCCCGAGTCTGACTACCAGTCAGTCGTACCAAAGGGTATCGTATTACCCAGTAAATGGGTTATGGAGGTGAGATAGGCAGTCGCTCCTTGTAAAATACTAGTATTCAGCTGCATCCGGTTAGACTGGAAGCCGACCCCAACATAGTTGGGAAAAGGCTACGCAGAAGATGACTTTTTAGGATTCCGCACCCAAAGGGTGCCAACGGGACCCTTCTACCAAGGGCCAAGGCTCCGCTGTCTAAGGACTTCTAGATGTTATGTTGTCCTGTAAAAACTGAGTGGAATAGGTACCTATGTGTACGTTGACATCACATGAACGAGGGAGTATCAGGCTCATTGACACTTTCCATTTACATTTCATTCATCGATATGACTCAAATCCAATTCCAAAAGTATTAAATCGAAATACTTATCGATAACGATGTGCATAATAATTATAATAAAGAGTCACACTAACTGCGCAAAAGATTATTCGCATGTGATTGGCTGTTCAAAGTTCGTAATGTTATCTGCGTTTAAGAAAAATACATATTGTACTAATTTGAGTACATCTTTATTTCCTATAATGATTTCATGAATGAAAAGTTGACTTACATATTAGAATAATTATATTCTGTTCTTATTATCTCTTTGACTTAATTTAGTCTTTTGATATTTCCATTCCTAATATTTGACTAATTTGCAATTTGAATGTTATATAATTCAATGTTATATCTAACAAACTAACCAAAACCCTGGAAACGTATTTGTATGCCGGAAACGGCAGAATATAAGAACTTTAAAAACTATGTAACGTCTCTGTAACAATATTCTAACAAATAAATGGACTATACTATTAAACTATATTTGTTTAAGAATTTCGAAGACAAAGGGACTACTTAGAATACTATTTTAACTCAAAAAAGCTATAAATTATAATCGAATTGAAACCGTTTTTAATTTTCCTTATTATCATAATAATAAAAAATCAACCGCCGTATCTCTAAGTTAACGTCGCACGTCGTGGTGCGAACTTGCGCGCTCCGAACTCTAGGCCCGTGCAGCGTGCCGGAAGAGTTTACTTTGCCGGAACGGGTCTAGGGTACGTGAGGAGCCAGACCAAGAGAGATACAAAAACCCGCAGGGCAGCATGTGGCGAGCTGTTGGGCAGTAGCGACCCCACAGACCCTATCTCCCGGGAGAAGTCTTGTTCGTCACCTCTGGCTTGCCTTTATTGGCCAGCTGGAGGGAACAATGACCGGTGGATTCTGTTACAATCTCATCGCGAGAAGTTAGGTGAAGTGAGCTGTCATTCCATCTGATGCTATAGGGATTCACACTAATGACAGCTCACTCCACGCTCACTTCACCTAAGTTTTCACGGTGAGATGGTTACAGAATCGCACTGCAGGAACAAAGCTCCCACCTCATTCTTGTCTTTATTGGCCGGCTTGAGTGAAGATTCGCAAGAGCAAACGTGCTCGGAGGAAGGAAGTATTCCAGTAAGATGCTGGTAGGGATCTTGACCGTACTTCCGGGTTTATCCTGATATCCGTGGAATACCTCTCCACTCCTCATAAGCACCTCAGGACATGTTGCTCCATTGTCGCTACGACACTATGTGCTAGTGACCGTTTTCGGGGGCCCATTATTGATTGTGCAAGTCACCCGCTGCCATTTTATCTGTGTAATATAAGTAGAACATTGATCAGGCAGGGGCTATAGAATTTCCATAGTCCTAAATAACTAGTTCACTTTAGCTACCCAAACCCATAATCCAATATCTTTGTTTCCATATCCTGCAATAGTCCTACACCAACCGGGGGTTGTCCTTGGGTGCACTTGCATAGTACGAACTGGGATGATCGTCGGTTGGTGCCTCATTTCATTAAAAACGTCTAACAGGCCTCTGCGAGTTGGCTTCGGCCCCTCGTACGCCTTCGAAAGGTCTGGGACCCTGGGGTCCCGACAAAATAATACACAGTGATCCATATTTGTGTTAGTTTTGTAAGTATACTTATAAATTTTGTTAGTAACCAAGGAATAAAATACATGCCACAATAATATTATTATAGCTAAATTGAAGTACCTACATAAAAACAAATTGTAAAATAAATTCATAAGTTAAATTGAAAAATATATTTAAATCACATACCTGTGTACATATATGTTTAAAATAAAACATTAATATTAACGGTTTTCTTATTAAAAAGTTCATTTTTACTACCCTTGAATCAATTTGGCTCAGTCTGGGTAAAGTGGCCTCCATAAAAATGCCATAAAACGTAATAGGATTAATTGAAAATACTTAGCGGTTCGTTTTGTAACAATCGTTGTTATATTAAGCTAATGGAGCTCCATGTCTGTGTCCATGTTATTTTAAAGAAGTAATAATATTGGATGAATGAACGAACACGTTATTGTACGCGCTATTTGAATATATGGCTAACTGATAGTGAAGTTCAAGTTTCAAATTATTTTATATCAAGACAGGGTATTTTCTTGGTATTGTAATATTAAACCTAATTTTACTATGTAAACCTATTTAGTCAAACCCATTTACAATATCGTCCTGTTTAAAATTCACACTGGCTATTACAGTTAAAAAAATATCGAATGCCAATAAGTATTACTTTTTTTCTTACTTTTTCTTAGAATTTAAATGGTTTTGCAAGATTTTTCGGGCTTAATTTGGCCTGCTATATCTACGGTCTAATACTTTAATCCAACCTACTTACCTACATGAAATATTCGAATGCCTTTATTAATTAATTTAACGTAAGGTGAAAAACGGTGTGTAAAATGTCAGTGTTTTTTAAATAGAATGCAAACCTACCTAAGCTGACCTTTATGAATCGATCATGGAATTAGTAAGTACTAATTATGTAATCGAATTATTATTTCACTACTGGCCATTTGAAATGCCGTTAAGTTTTACTTTATTTTTTTCTTTTTATTATGTAGTAATTGGCTTTTCCTAGTTTGTTTTGGCTCATTCGGCCAGTTATTGAGTATTTTTATTTTATTCAATCTCCTTACAAACAAACACCATGAATTATTAATTAAACACATTTTTGGAAAATCGGATACGGTACGTTTTACAAAGCTACAAATAGGTAATGCTAATACTAAGTATATAGTTGATAGTTTTAGTTTAAATATTGCGGTTTACACTATATTTTTTCTAATCTATCAAATACCATGGCAACTAAAAGTTTTGTAACATTACTAAAGTGGAATCAAATAAAATCAAACTCAAGCATTTATTTCAATTAAACCAATTACAGGCACTTTTGAACTGTCAAGGAGCCCGTTAGTCAGAAAGATTAAGCTGGCGGAGAAGAACGGGCACGAAACTCCACAGACACTATTTTAAATAAAAAAAGCTTTAATAATTGATAGTCATAGCTGCCGCCCGCGGCTTCACCCGTCTGGTATGTCGACAAAAAGTAGACTATGTCCTTCCCCTGGGTTCAAAGAATCCCCATACCTACCAAATTCTATCAAAATCGGTCAGACAAAAAAAAAGTTAGAATTACCGTATATACTTTCATAATAAGCATTTCGTAAAAAACTATATTATTTTGAAATCACAGAGAGACACTTAAATTTTATTTATTTGTTTGTATAGATAAGACACCTTGGAGATGCCATTGCCACCCATTACCTTAATTACCTATTATATTAAAATGCAGATACACATTTTGGAGATCGTGTCTACGCATAAACATTGAAAAATTTAAAAGACACTCAGTTCTGTTGTTATTTACCTTTTGTTTTTTTTTGGTTGTAAATTATTATTTCATTAAAAGTTATAGTAACTTTCAAATAACATTTGAAGAGAGCGTTAGCACTACGTATTAACTGAAAACTTGTGTGGAAATCAGTTGCCATGGTATAGGCATGTGATACAGAGGGATGAGAAAAATGTCTTGACGAAAGTTTTTAGTATGAATGTCGATGGTTATAAGAGTAGGGGAAGACTAAAGAAACGATGGATAGCCTCTGTGAATTATGATATGGTTATAAAGGGGGTTACTACCGAGATGACGACTACAGAAGAAGTATGGAAGAAAAAAACTTTTTTACAAAAAAAAACAACCGACTTCCAAAAAAAACTACAAAGTGATTTCGGAAGTCGGTGTCGTTGGTTCTGCATTTTCGTTTATTGACACCGACTTCCGAAATTAAAGTAATTTATCACTTTGTTGTTTTTTTTGTAAAAAAGTTTTTTTTTTCACTTTTTAGTGAGAGAGTTTGTGATTTATCTAAGTTACAATAGCCTAACGTCAACTGCTCATCACCTTTTACAAAATATTGCTTTTCCCAATGCTGGGATGTTAATTGTTGAGGAGTTCTCCTCGTAAGAACCAGGAGAACTCCTCAACAACCATTCACCATAAGCATTGTGACGAGCATAAATTGCTTATCAACTATATTAAAGTAATCGAATCGCAATCCGTAAAATATTTATCATTGAGTAGTTCCGATGGCCGTATGTGGTTTTCATCATCAGCTCCACTTTACCAAATGATGATTTCCGAGAGCAAATGCTCAAGTTACTCTAAAAAATATCCAAATCGCTATAGGTTTGCCAATAAAATTTGAGGGTTTCCCTCGATTTCCCTGGGATCCTATCATCAGATCCTGACCTGATGATCATGGGACCACTTGGGAATACCCTTTCAAACAAAAGAAAAAATTTCCAAATCGGTCCAGGCGTCTTCGAGAAATCGGGGAACATACAAAAAAAAAAAAAAGATTCCGACGAATTGAGAACCACCTCCTTTTTTTGAAGTCGGTTAAAAAGGCATGTTACGTCGACCACGAATAAATCGGGATAAGGACAGGAGAAGCATAAGCATAATCAGCCTATAATAATGCCACTGCTGGACAACAGGGATCCTCTGTAAGAGAGAGAGTGGGCTGTAATCTACCACGCGGGCCCACTGCGGGTTGCTAGATGTTAAATGTTAATTCACTACCTAAAACTCGTGTTGGGGCCGATACCATTGGGCCACTGTTCTAAAAATATGGCCTAGGCACTAGTTTTTATATTGTAATAGCTTTTTGAATGCTCAGCCATCAATTTATCCTGTCTGTTTGTAATCGATAGCTCTCTAAATTTGCCAGAAGGTTCCAATGCTATTATAATTGGTCAATATTGGTAGAAAATTAATATTCTTGAAAGATAATCTTCAGAATGTAATAGGTAATGTTATTTCGCCGGTTTTGTGACGAAGGTACTTACCGAATATTTATAAACAAATAAAAGTTTGTTTGTTTGATCTGATTGAGCTTCTTAAACTGTAGAACTTAACACACATGCGGGGTAATTGCGTAACACACTAACAGGGAATGGCTTTCATTTTGACAGTGTGCGTTATTTACGTTGTTGAGCTGACACATTTTACGAACATATGAAGCAATGGATTAGCAATACCCTTCAAAATGATTCAGATTGTGATCAATAGTGTGCTACACAATTAGGGTGATGGCCGAGCTCAACAACGACGTCAATTACTCCATTAACAACCATGAGTCAGCAACTAAATATTATGACTACCGAACATAAATCACTAATATTTTTTGAATAAATATTATTTTAATATAATATGTTTTATTTAATACTTGCTGCGCTCCGCGGTTTCACCCGCATAAGTGTCGATCCCGTGATGGGAATATATAAATATTAGCCCATGTGTTAATCTAGGGTGTCAGCTACCTCCATACCAAATTTTATCAAAATTGGTCCATCCGTTTGAGCGTGAAGAAGTAACATACATATAAACACACACACACACTCACAAACTTTCGCCTTTAAAATATTAGTGTGATATAATGCGAAAGTAACTCTGTCTGTCTCTTACTTTTGTATCGGATGAACGAGTTTTGATGAAATTTGGCGTAGACTGACCTGTGTTATGACATGGGGCTGTTCATTTATTACGTATAACGATTTGGGAGGTGGGGGGGGGGGGGGGGCTCCAAAGAAGCCCTATTTTTTCTGACGTAGGGGTGGGAGGGGTCTAAATCTCTAAATTAAGCAAAAATTTAAGTTTTACATTTTTTTTGCCACTTTGTCTTTGCAGTTTTGGTAGAATACTGATCTTACCTAAGATTCATAGGGGCGGAGGGGGTTTATCCAAGTCTTATTTTTTCTTACGAATGGGTCAGAAAGAGGTAAGCTGTAAAAGAGGTAAAGCTGTCTTACGTAATAAATGACAGCCCGTAGCATACTTTTATGCCGGTAAGTACCTATACTACGTTCTCGTGAGATATTTTCCGACCTCCAAGCGGGCGAAGTCGAAGGCGAAGTAAAAGCTACTAGAGCAATAAAACTGTTTTTTCAATTTTTTTCAAATTCAAATTCAAATTCAAATTCAAATATTTTTATTTGTGGAACATAGGTAGGTTAGGTACAGATGTTGTAATAATTTAAGAACGCTATGTCTAGCTGTCATCGGCGTACAAATATTATGTTGCTACAAACATGCTGATTCTAATAAATTATCAAACAATGTTACGAGCATTATTGTGACCACTTATTGTATATCAGCATAATTCACAAATGCCGTTGGTCATTATTGCGGTCATAAATCCCTGCTACGTCATGTATTAAAAGCGTTCAGTATAAGCTCAGAACTCAACGCGGATTATATTTTATTAATATTTGGGTTGTAAAGACCATGATACACGGTTCACTCAACTTTTTCAATTTGTACCGGTGGTTAGGCCTTCAGAGACAGGAACCTCTTCACAGCTCACAATGCGAGCTGTATCAAATCCGTGCCTGCTGAATCCTTCCCAACCTAACGAGAGACTCGAGAGATGTTGATCGAGCCTTTTAGCCATCAGGCCATTGGCCGATACGACTATCGGTACAATGACAGCTGAGCTCACATTCCACATGTCAACGACTTCGTGTGCTAAGTCAAGATTAAATTTAATTATAATTACTTAATTAAAATGAATAAAAATAAACTTTTTTTATGTTAATAAATCGCTGCTTAAATTTAAAAGGGCCACAAGTCGAAAAAATTACAAATCCTTTTTAAAGCAAAAATCGTACCAATTCTGTCTATATTTTTATATTTATTACAAATAGAGACTTAAAATATACATCCGATGATATATAACACATAGATATAAAACGTAGATTAATAAAAATAATAAACAAAAACCGATATCAAAACTTTGACGGGCTCTCCTGTAAAAAAATGACGTTTCGACTTGTGGCCCTTTTGAATTTAAGCAGCGAAATATTAAATATTTCAGATAAAGTTATTTTAGACGTTGTTTTTAGGTTTTTTAGCTAAGGTTTCATATGAAAGCGGTGAACTGTTACACAATAAGTACTGTCCAAATCCAAATTAAGACGGTATTTTTATATCTTGTCAAATAGTGGTGAAAGTGTCAGGATTTTCATGACGACAAGAAGAAAAGTACAATTGGAGAGTTTGCATGTTCGTAGGGTGGTAATATTAAAATAGGCGGACTTGTCGCTAAAACTATTATGAAAGAAAGAAAAATAGATTTATTTATTACAAAAACACGTTCATACAAAAATATAATTACTTAACTCTTAAATAAAGAAAAATATAAACAAAATATGTAGATACTCACGAGCACAGAACAGAAATTTTAGTAAGTACATAAAAGTAAATCTTGCAATGTTAATCAAAGATTTAATTTCTGCACCTTTCAGTCAATTTGGTTCAACCAACCGTGTCTCAAGGGTCCTGCCCCCGTTGACATGTCAAAGACACACGAGTCTTTGACAGGTCAGCGAACTGGAATTCGATTTGAGGGAACGATGACCGACGCGGATTATTTCTGATAAAGGCGCGAGGCGACGACGACGCGCGACGGTGCGACGCGACTCTAGTAGAACAATTTCTATGGAAACTTCATGGAAATTGTTCTACCAGCACCCTTATTGCATAACACTCTATCAATCTCAATCTGAATTAAGGGTATTGCTAACCCATTACTTCATACGAGTGAATAACGTAATGAATGTTGTTAAACTTTCAAATTGAAAGCCATTTCAACTAATAGTGTATTACGCAATTAGGCAGGCAAACAACTTTTTTCTTGTTTATTTGTACTTTGTAAAATTTGTGCATTATTTCAACACCACTGCTCTCCAAACGGTGAAGGAAAACATCGTGAGGAAACTGGCATGTCCTAGAACCAAAAATTCGAAGACATGTGACATCTACCTACCCGCACTGGACCCGCGTGTTGTATTACGGCCCACTCCCTCTCACCGAGAGGAGGCCAGTGTCCCAGCAGTGGGAACATTATAGGCTGATTGATTTGATCCAAAAATACTTGGTGGATCGATTTAGGATCCAGGGAGTGTATTCGTTATATTCGTACGCGCTCTTAGAGTTGTTCAACCAAAACTGCAAACCATGAGATCTCTTTACTCAATGATTTATCATAATCATATGATTGAAGAAACAAACACATAAAATACCAGTTATAAATACAATGATTTATGGCTACTAAAACTTTAGGATGGTAAACTAAATATAATACAGATAGCCACACGATCAAAATAAGTACGCAGTTTTACCATCCAATATTATGCTACAGTTTATAACTCCCAGTATGTTTTCGATGACGTCAAATAAATGTAATTTTACACGCATAACATCATGCCTGTGGGGTTAGTCAGAGATGTACCTATACTACACCCACATTTTGCCAGTTATGTTTAAGTCCCATTAAATAGGGGACGAGCCTATTGCCATCAACTGGAGACAGATCAAGACTCCGGGCTGTTACTGACAAATTTCTGATGGAAAAGCTCAATAACACTTTGCCCGACCTGGGAATCGAACCCTCCTGGGTTCGTTCCTCATTTTCAGCGCAGTAGCGCTTGCAAACACTACACCAACGAAGCAGTATTTTATAAACATGCTTTAAAATAAAGTCTAAACTTGAGCGTCTGTAAAACAAACTACATTGAGTAGTACGTTTAGTAAATATTGTGAAATAGGATAGTAGAAAATGTGTTAGCACGTGCGGATATTTATAAAGCTTACCCAGATAAAAATACTCTAGGGTCGTGAGTCATCATTATCATTTCGGCCGACAGACGTCCACTGCTGGACATAGGCCTCCCCCAAGCACCTCCACCTCGTGCTTCCCGCATCCAGCCATACATTCCTGATGAAAAAAGAAGTGTATTATAATATTAAAAAAATAGAGGTTTTTAAGGTTAGTGAGATATCTTCGTAAATACGCGACTTTCATGCGTAAACTCCTTTCGTGAATATCGTAACGTAGTAGATACAGTCAGTAACAAAAGTGACACTCCAGTTTTTTAAATCTTAATTAGCGAGCTAAAGAATCTGGCGATTTGCTAACTAGGTGTTCTGGTTTAAAGGCCATCTGATAGTTGAACGTCTTGCTACATGGACATTTTGTTAATTAGGCTTACTGCTCATTAGACGTTTCGCGCTGTTGGACATTTTACGCTACTTAGACCTTCTGATCAGGAGGGAACATTTAATTAAAATCGGAACAGAAGTATAATTAAAAGAACCTAAAGAAAAAGAGAGAGAGTTCACATTGAAAGAATCTTATCTATTAGGTACCTATGAAATGCCGAAATACAATGTACATATGGAATGGTAGCAGTATTAATCAGCTTTTGTTGCTGACCGTGACCTAGTGCAAGAAACACGCAAGCTGAAGGAGAAACACGCAAAATACACATGATATCAAACGTTTAACATTTATTTGAAGGTAAATGTAATGAGTGTGATGACCCACTCTGATAAGAAGATACAGAGGTATTATGATGGCACACAGGCCTCCACTCTTCGAATGGGAATGAGATGTAATCCACCACGCGGGCCCAGTGCGGTTTGGTAGATGCCACATGTCTTCGTATTTTTGGTTTACTCACGATGTTTTCCTTCACCGTTTTTGAGAGCTGTGGTGATGAAATAATTTACGCAAAGTAAAGTACAGGTGGCTGGCTGAGTTCGGCACTCGGCCACCACAGACTGCTCTCACCTAGATATAGGCCTCGCAAAAGTTGGTGCAATAACCAGCGTTCGTTTCGTTTGAAATAAAAGCAATATTCTTTCTTCAACTTCTTCCTTATTACAATGAACTCATAAAAAACAAACTTTATTCACGAAACAGGATTATAAAGTTTGGAGCTCCACTCCAATAAGGAAAAAGTAGTCTACAGAAATAATCCACAATACATCTCATCTTAGTCGGTCAGTGTGTCAATATACCACCGACAGTTGTCCATCACAACAATTGCGGCAATGAGTGTCTGCATCCGATGACGCGAATTTGATTGCGATAACTCATCGCGAAGGTTGGCGACCACTGGCGTCAGTATAAAGTTCAGACAACGCTACTATAGTCTGTTCCAAAAGTATCTGATGAAAATGTAAACTAATGGATCAGAAAACGTAACTGTAGATTTCGAGTTGTAGTCCCACTTAAAAAAAATTGAGTGCAAGTTTTTCACTTTAATAATTTTAACCCAAAATCCTAATTTAAAATTACCCTAAAGATGTTTTTAATTCTACAATTAAGGTTCATTTTTATATAATTATCCTCAATTTTCGACGATGATTTTTCATAACAGAACATCACACCTATCTTGCCCGAAGGGTTAGGCTGAGGTGTACCTATAGTACACCCACAATTCGCCAGTTATGTTTAAGCCCCATGTAATAGGGGGCGAGCGTATGCCATCAATCGGGCACAAATCCCCTCTCCGGGCTGCTGCTCAGAAATTCCAGATGGACAAACCCAATAACACTCTGCCCGACCCGGGAATCGAATCCAGGACCTCATGCTCAGCAGTAGAGTTTGCGACCACTCGACCAACGTGACTTATTTTTCAATTAAGCACAATTTAATGATGTAGGTAATTGAAACAATGACTCTGGGGGACCACGGGCAAGTAACGGTTGAAAATACTGGTGAGATAATAATATGAAATTGAAACTTTCTAAATACAGATCATGAATAAAATGAAATGAAAGGAAAAGATATCGGAATCTGCACTTTCACAAGTAATATTATTAAAAAAAAAATTCAAGTTTAGGTCGGCGTTTCCTATCTGACTATTCTGAGAAGAAAGGCCGAAATAAACTCTGTGTCACAATCTCTTTTAAAGTCCAGACATAATCTTGGTCAAATCATGTGAAGATCAGTTAAGTAGATTGATGTCTGAAATGATCTTTTAAGGAAAGAACCACACAGATTTGAGTTGACCTGTCCAGGCAGTGCAAGCATTTATTTGTCAGTAATCGTGTAGCTCAACGCAGAACTTGAGGAGCTCAACGAATGTGTTACTAATTCACTTGATTGATTGCTTATCAATTTAACCTGAACAGGGTATGTTTACACTTTCATGAGATACTTTTACAACAGACCATACGTAATGTGGGTGTGTATACATACATACGCAGTTAGCTGCATTACGTAGTTTGTCCTATGTCAATATTTCTGTTTGTTTAGTGGCCAAAGGTTTGTATGCAGTACCGCGGTGTAGATATCACACGTATATCTTTAGAAATATACACAGGTATGAGTAGGGTTGCCAACTTTTTTATACCAAATATGGTATTTTCGAAGCTATTGTTTTAAAAATATAGTAGACGGTTAAAAAAAGAACGGCGCGTACAAGAACAGGTCATCAAGAAGAAGATTCATCATAATTGTGGAATATTGACACTTAGGACAGCTCTTGAACGTAGTTTAGATGTGCTGTTCGCTATCATCATTGGATAAATTGGCCTTACCAATACTTCGGCCGTAACTACGGATTTCGAGCTTGGAGTAGAGGCCCTAGGCCGAGGCACACAGAAGGCAGGCACTGAAGCTTCGTCGCCGGCTCTGACACGGACGTGTGTGAACGAGTTCATCTAAAATGAGTAGGTGCACAAATTTTTTTGAGCCCCCCTTGTTTTTATGATGGGAAATCATCAAATGACCCCACCCGCTTTGGGTGGAGCGGAAGGGAGTGTCAGACTCTTACTGACTAAAACGCATCCTTGTTCCTTCCTTAGCCCTTTAAGTTCCGGGGTAGCGGTAAGCCTTTCGGACAATCCCGCTGCCCCGGCTTTTGAGCCACTGAAACTCGCGCTACGTCCGATCCGAATCCGAGAAATGCCGGGTCCAAAGTGACCATAGTCCTATTTGTATGAGGGGTTGCGCACTAGATCCGAACTCTATCCGTCTGAATTTAGAACATTCCCAATTCGGATTGAAGTCGGCTGTTTAATTCGGATTCGGATCGGATGTAGTGCGAAACCGCTCTGACGAAGCACGGTCCGTCCACATCCCGGGTACGGCCCTGATATCTGTATTAGTTAATTTAGGGATTTTAGATTTTGGTCATGGTTGGTTCGTGAAGTTTCGGACGATTTCCGAATTAGAATCGTGTTCTTGATTAGTCTCTGTAGCCCTGAAAAGGTGGCATTTATGAATAATAATGATAGTAGCTTAGAAAACCAAAACGTGTTCTTATACTTTTAATTAGAACAGGCCAGAATTTTATTGAAAGAAAAACTGAAGGCAAATTCCCATAATTTAAAACGCTCAAAATCTAGTGGCAATCTCATCTCAACGACAATCAATGTCAAATACTTGTCAAAAATGTAGGGGATTAAGAGGTATGTCAGACAGAGTGTGACAGAACGTTCTTAAAATTACGAGAATTGCCCCTCAGTTTGTTCTGCACGAATTCAACACACACATAAGGGCTGATTTTTCAATCATCTGTGTACTTTATTCGAGGAATAATTTTGTAATTCTGAGTTATTTTATACAAAAACTTTCAAACGTCAATTTTATTCCTCGAATAAAAGTTCAAGTATTTGTTAAAAAATCAGCCCTTAAACAATGTTTGAATTAAACCTCATTTGAAAAGTCGTTTCTAAAGCTAATAGCGTTCAGAGAGATCAGCAGCATCCAGAAGTTAAGTATTTATATTTGAAACAAAACAAATAATAAATGTTTGGAATTTGTTTGGAAACTAGGAAATAAAGCAATTTATACAACTTCGTTTTGGAACAATTTATACTTCTTTGTTAGGTAGAAGGATAAAAAAAATCTGCCTCGTTGGTCTAGTCATCAAGTGGTTCAAGCGTGCTGAACCGGAGATCCTGGGGTCGATTCCCAGGTCTGGCAAAGTGTTATTGGGGTTTTTCGTCAGGACACCCCTGCACATTCGTTCGGGGAATAAAGGCATAATGCCGTGATGTTATTAGCTAAAAAAAATGCCGTGATGTTTGTTAAAATAATATTGTAAAGAGAAAATATTAGATTTTTGTATTTTTGTTACGCTTTCACGCTAAAACACCTGAACGGATTTAGATGAAATTTAGCACATTGATAGAGCATGACCTGGATGAGGACATAGGACATACTTTTTATCCTGATGTTCCACGGGACCGAGACTTATGCGGGTGAAATCGCGGGGCACAACTAAACCATACTAATATTATAAATTCGAAAGTAACTCTGTCTGTCTGTCTGTATGTTACCTTCTCACGCCTAAACCACTGAACGGATTTCGATAAAATTTGGGCAGAAAGATAGATTGCATCCCGGGGCAGGACATAGGATAGTTTTTATCGACATAGCTGCGAAGCCGCGGGCGGAAGCTAGTATGATATAGGTAATAATAATAAATCCTCATGATAAACCTTTGATGTGACGTCACACGGTGGCTTATCAAAAAAAAATTCGTAATAGAAGACTGAGAGATACGTCATAGGGTTTATATATTTAGCCGCACTCCAGAATTCAATTCACATGATGTTATCAATGGAAGAAAGTATTTTAATTTAGGACTCCGCATTTTTTTACTCTTCGTTTATGTATTAAAAAATAGCTTTCAGCAAAATACAGCGTGTATCAGAAAAGTGTGACCAATTTAAGGGTGTGCCCTTAAAATTGGTCACACTTTTCTGATAAGTACGCTGTTTTTAAAGTACCTACTAAACGATTTACTCCAAAGAACCACAGTCGTAGTCGTAGTTATTTTGTAAAACGCGATGAGGAAATTGACATTAGGCTATTGTAACTTACATAAATTATAGACCCACTAAAAAGCGACAAATAAAAACTTTTTAATAAAAATAAAAAAAAAACTTAAAAAAAAGTTGGTTGTTTTTTTTTTGTAAAGTTTTTTTAATACAAACACGCGCGGCGTACGCAACGCCTATGTTATGGATAGTGCTTAAGATTATTTTTAGTTTCTAATTTGTTAGTAGCAGCCCGAAGTGTCGCCATGGGACTTAAGCATAACTGGCGAAATGTGGGTGTGCGATAAGAACACCTTTGTGTAACCCTTCGGTTAATACCATCGTGATGTAATGATATTCTATTGTCAAATTAGTACTACCCACACTATGTCTAGATAGCTAGTTACGAGTAGGTAATAAGCGTGGGCAGATGGCCGATGGGGCCGAAAGGTTCTGGAGTGGCGACCGCGTACCTACCGGAAGACGTAGCGTTGGAAGGCCTCCCACGAGGTGGAGCGACGACCTTGTGAAGGCCGCAGGAAATCGTTGGATGCGAGAAGCACAAAACCGGTGGTGCTTGGGGGAGGCCTATGTCCAGCAGTGGACGTCTTTCGGCTGAAATGATGATGAAAACGCGTAAGCAAAATGCGTTTTTGTTGAAATCAATTGAATTAACTCAGTTTCCAACCTTGAGCGAAAATTCATAATTAGTAGGTACATTTAATGTCTTGGGATCTTGTTGAGTGGATTTTATGGTTTTTGTTGGCGTCGGTGGCAGGGTGTGTGACTGTAAATGCAAACTCTTAACTTCTCAAAATAATATATTGTAGATTGTAGGACAAACAACTCGTGTGCCTTACTTTTACGAATCTCGCTTGACAACTCAAAAAACAATATTGCGAGCTCAAACCAATAAAGCAGTAGTTGCGTGTAGGTAGGTATATAAAAAAATAATAAACTTTGTTGGTCTTTCCAACATAATGTAAGTCTTTGTTTGATCCACTTATCGAGCTTTGTAATACGAATAATTTCGTAAATCGACGAACTTCAAGCACTTTTTTTTATGTCTAGGCGGTCCTGAAATTCCTTGAATTTCTTGTTGTTCATAAATAAGTACATTGCCTAAATGTTGCTGAATTTATGGACATGATAATGTTGGTTTGATTGTTTAAGTGAGAATGAAAGGATTAGCTGAATGTGTGTGTGAGTATCTAACGTAATGGTTGAATACGTCAGACATATTTTTTTTGGTTATCTAGGTACTGAGGATCGGCGCTGTGCTGTGCTATACCAGCATTTTACATAGAGCGTCTGCCTATCTGACCTCCACAGCCATAGATAAGTTCCTGGGTAATACGATACCCCCTGCTAAGACTGGTTGTCATGATATCGGGCTTCTGACGACCCGTAACGACTGTCAAAGATCCAAAAATGACACTCGTGACCAACGGGTTAATGTGTCGAGGCACGGACGGGTTTTGGTATGTTAAGATGGTCATCCATCTACGGACCAACCGCGGCAAGCGTAGCCTAACGTGATCGGTCGTCCCGTGCGGTTGTTATTAAGTACTTAGCTACGAGCCCCCCACTTTTGCCTAATCCTTACTGAATAAAGACCTCCTTCCTTCTCCTAAGTCCATTTGTGAAATTTTATTGCATTCTTATCAGGCTGGCGGCATAATGCCTTTAATTAGCTAGCGGTAGGTAAACAGCGGATAATTAAGTGTTAAGGCGACTACATGACCTAAAACGCGGTCACTATCGGACTGCATGGAAAAGAAGAGAAGCGCGATGACACAACGCTGGTAATTTATTGCAAAATATGAAACAATCATCTTTTGTTGATTTATCAAACACCAAACAAATAAAAACCGTATACTAAAATTCGGGGAATTAAATTGTCTTTTATATGGTGAAAGTTTTATGAAAATACACCCGATAGTGTTTGCGTGATTATCGTTTTTATGTCCGCGTTAGACATTACTTTACAAATTAATTACACTATGTTAATAAAATATAATTGCAAATATTCACATATCAAATTACGAAGCAAATGGTCTAGTATAACATTTATTTTTTTCAAAGAAATCAACCCCGAGCCCGAGTCCGGCCCCGAGTCCGGTCGATTAGACGTGATGTTGAATTTAAAATCATTAGAAGTCGTATATCTGCGCCTTAATTCATAAATCAATTCTGGAGACCGATAGCGGAGTCAAACGGGTCATATATGCGGATCTGTCACGCGACAGAGCGCATGGTCTAGTCTGAGGATGACTAACTCTGAAGCAATGCTTCAATTACGTTAATTCATTAAATTATAAGCTCGTGACGATGACTTATATTTTGTCCGATCGGTATCTACGGAGCGACCTGGATAGCTACAGAACTATCCAGGTCGCTCCGTAGATACTGGTCGGACAAAATGTAAGTGAAAACCACAGGGTTTGGCTCATATTTTAAGTCCTGGATGATTCAGGTAGTTGTGCATGACGGGTAGGAGACAAGGTGCAGCAAATACTGTGTCGGGGTTCTATATTCATCCAAAGCTCAGCGTGAGTGTGGAGTCCAAACTCACACTGCTTTGTAGGGGTCGATTATACCTCATCTGGCCAGTTGAGCCCGCAATCGGTTCACAGATTTCCATTTAGGTCAAAATTTCCTGGGTCTACGTTTAACCCAACTCATGACGAAATAAGGGAGTCTTTTTTTTATTATTAACAGGCAACTGACGTCACGAAGTCACGCTCAATACCCCATAAAAGCTATGATAAACGGCGGAGCTTTTGGAGCTATTGGAGCGATTGGACTAATCTGAATTAGGTTTGCTGTCACCCTGTTTCAGTCTGAACGTTTTAAATTCAAACTATTTTAATGCTGAAGCGGTTAATGGTAATTACATGCCGAAGGATAAGTACCTCACTGAGATACATCGCGGGCTGCTTGGGGGTTTACCTCGATGCCTGCTATGTGCGTCTATTAGCATGCATTTGTTTTACATGCCGGGTGACGAGTAGCGAGCTAAACCGCGACCGCGAGGTATCGCAGTGAGGCATCTTCGGCATGTTTAATAATTACAATTACTTTATTTATATTAACCCTAAATTATTTATTTCTTATACAATAACGATTCATATTATGTTAGTGAGTTAGGTACAACTTAAAAGCTATGTTATTGTGTTACAATTATAACAAAATATTAAGCTACCAGAAAAACAATATTTATATAAATTCACCGGATGAAATGAATCACTCCTGCCTAACCAGCACCTGCATGAACTGATTAGGTACTGCATGAAGTGACTAAGTAATCTGAAAACTTACCTGAAATCAATCTAAAATTGTTGTCAATCAGCTGCGTAGCTAAGGTAGGTCAGATAATAACGTTAATAATCCTAACGCCATTGAATGTGAATGTTTGTTTAGTTGATCAAATTCCCGTGTTACGTCCGTGTCTGTCCCATCCCCATCTCCGTGATGATAGATGCTAATGAGATGAAGTTAATCAGTGCAGTGGGTATGTTTGTAAACAATACGTGCCGGCTGGCAGACGCGTAAATATTGCTATTCATAAGTGTAACTGTGTTCACCAGAAGATTTCTGGTTTAATTTTTGCGGTGTAGCAACGGAACCCTTAAAACAGACGATAAAGTGCGGAACACATTATTATTCCTTTACTGGGAAGTTTAGTACTTTTATTTGTCTAACTGGTGTTAACTTGGGAGCCCTGACACCCAGTAACACAAGTTTAATCTTAGCTTGGGTGTCAGAGGTTTATGTAACACTGCATGAACCTACAATATAAAAAAAAAACATACATTAAGTCGAACATATAACCTTCTCCTTTTTGGAAGTCTGTTGATGACAAATCTATATTACCAATTATTACAATATATTTCTTAGCTTCCGATTTCAGAATGCCGCAGTGCTAACTAGTATTTCTTTCATACTTACACACATAAACTCCTGTCTTCTTCTCTTGGGGGTAGGTAGACACGCCACCTGCCACGATCGTTACATATTCCTTTTGCCTCGTTTACGTTCATACAAAGGCCACTTTTCGTAATTTAAAACGTTCTAAATCTAGTCACAGTCTCATCTCGCCGACAAACAAATGTCAAAAACTTGTCAAAATGTAGGGAAAGTATTTTTTGACAGATTGAGACTGAGATCAGACTGTGAACGTTTTTAAAATTACGAGAATTGCCCTTCTGGTCATACACGCACGCCGGTTGCGAGTACTCCGCACCTGACCTTCCTGAAGAACATCACCTATAAGGTGTATGTACTTCTAGGGCGTCCCACTATTTTTATTATAAAGCAAAATATTGTCTATAACTTCCTACTTACACTAACACTATTTAGTGACAAATGCTTGCCCTGAATGAATCTGAATCTGTGAGGTTCTTTCCTCAAAAGACCATTTCAGGAAGTAATCTACATTGTCCTCATATGATCTGACCAAGATTATGTCTGCACTTTAATAGAGACTTTGACCCTTGAGTTTTTTTCGCTATTTCTTTTCAGTCAGATAGGAAATGTCGACTCCATCTAACTTACTTTTTTAATAATGACGTGTAAGTAAAAGTAATTTCGATATCTTATTTGCAGAATTTAACAATTTCATTTCATTTCAGAAAACACTATTATCTACCATTTCGTATTAAACATTAGTTCAATACAATCGTCGTGGCGTACTTGCGTCGCAAGATAACCCTTTTATACGCAACACGCCGCGAGTACGTACGTACCTACCTACCTATAGTACGCCACGGGTATTGGCGGAACGAATCAAATTCCACGAATATATCTATAGCAGAAAGCGATACTTTATTGGAAATTAAGTAGGTTTAGCCTGCGGCTTCGCCCGCGTTGATGTCGTAAAATATCTCACAGGAACGTACTACCGGGATAAAAAGTACCCTATGTGTTAATCCAGTTTATAAACAAACCCCCTTACTAATAAACTTATTATATCAAATGAATAGTTACACACCGATTTCTCTCTTTCAGTCGTCAGTAATTTGACTTTCGAAAGAAGAAGACAAAGTGTTTTGTATACAGACGTTATATACAACGTTTATTAGTAAGGGGGTTGTGTACCAAATTTCATCCAAATTCGTCAGATTTGTTTAAATCTTATGCAATAGGGGGCGAGCCTATTGCCATCAACCGGGCACAAATCCAGACTCCGGGCTGCTACTGAGAAATTCCATCCTGTATTTTATATCAGAAAAACAATTTGCACAATAACCTATTATAGTTAAATCACACAAGGAAATCTACCCAAACAAGATAGAAATATTTTAACAACAACATTGTTGAGTCATCGTGTCGGTTAATGATGAATAACATGTTATGACTTATTGCAATATTATCTTAAAACTTATCAAAATATTAAAACACCAGTTTGCTTTTAAGGAGATTGACTGTACCCATTCTTCTAGTAATAAAGATTTTATTACTATCATTAATTACTATTTTTTTTTCCTTTTTGTTTACAGTTGAATTTTGTTGAAAAACTATAAAAACTCTGCTGGCAATGTTTAATCTTCGGTGGTTTCTTCACAAAAGAGAAAAAAATAAGAAACAGGAATGACTTTAAAAAAGTTCTGTAGTCTGGCTGTTTTTTTAAAGTAAAAATTAAAAGAATATAAGTAGTTCAGACAGGCCGTCAGCATGGGCTGAAACTTTTATATTACGTTGGCAAATTGGGCAGCTTTTGAATGTAGCGATCTCATACGTTTGATACATTATTCATTAAAGAATATTTTAATCTTTGGGGAAATCTTACGGTAAAAGACACTGATAAAATTACTTAAAGGTTACCTACACGGGTTTGTGTTTAGTTGTGATTTATCTATATTTTGTGCCGTCGATTTTTGTTACGCAATAACGATGAATACAGAAAGAAAGAAGAAAGAAAATACGTTTGTTTGCGGCAAACATGACGCAGAGAAATAACACAAACACAAAAAAAAAAAGTTGGGAGAAAATATGCGTCACATTCACGCAAAAGGGCCATCGTTCAGCATAATTCTACGACTCTATGCGAAACAGAGCCCCAGCGCTGACGTGATGATGTCAATTGGTGCAGTATACGATGAGATATAAATAAAAACTTTTTTACAAAAAAAGAAAACAACGGACTTAAAAAAAAAAAGAAAACACTACAATGTGAAAAATAACCTTTGGTACTTAATACTAATTTCGGAAGTCGGTGGCTCCGCATTTTCGTTTATTGACACCAACACTTCCGAAATTAAAGTTATTTTCGGTTAATAGAAAATACCTAGTTCTAAACGTTTAAATCTAATTTTATTTGACTCTCGTCTTTGGTCTCGTGGTCGGCTCGAAAGCGCGTCTGTTGACTATTGATTGCGACATAGGGTTCAGGCAATTTCCTGGTTAGGCAAAGTGTTCATGGGTTTTCCAATGTCAATTTTTCAAAAGCAATCCGGAGTCTGGATTTGTGGGACCTCATACATGGGACTTGAATATTACTGGCACGGCAAAGTGAGTATGAGCGTGGTCACGGCCGCGACTTACGAGTTGTAGGTCGTAGGTTCGAACCTTCGATCAACAATTGTTGATCGAAGTTTCGAACGAGGTCAGGCACTTTAGTTTGTGTAAATATCATCACCACTGCTCTCGAAACGGTGAAGGAAAACATTGTGAAAAACCGGCATGTCCTAGAACCAAAAATTCGAAGTCATGTGACATCTACCAACCCGCACTGGGCCCGCGTGGTGGAGTTCGGCCCACTACCTCTCACAGAGAGGAGGCCTGAGTCCCAGCAGTGGGAACACTATAAGCTGACCGCCTTACTAATAAACGCTGCTTTGTCTTCTTCTTTCGAAAGTCAAATTACTGACGACTGAAAGAGAGAAATCAGTGTGTAACTATTCATCTGTTAAAATACGTTTATTAGTAAGGGGGTTAGTATGTATGTATGTTGTGCCTACCCTTTCCAGGAAGCGGACGCGAAGTTATGTTAAGTGGTGTAGTTCAAATAGTAGAGGTACAGTACGATACGGATACAGTACGGTGTATTATGTCTTTGTTAAACTTCGCTGCAGGTATAATGACAAACAATTTAAGCCTGCTTGCTAATTAACCGAGTTCAGGACAGTTTGATGAACTCGGCTATAACATAAACAAGATCGGTAATTAAACTTGCCTTTTGATCCCGAAGCGAAATACTTTAACCCAGATAAAAATATTTTTAATTTATGGGTTAAAATATTTCGCTTCCGGGGTTAAACATTGTCATATTGAGTTATTCATTAGGTTTAATATTCAGCTGTATCGGCTTAGCCTGGATGGCGACTCCAATATATTATATCTAGTTTGGAAAAGGCAGATTATGATTATTATCGTCATTCCTTTTGCAGTTAAATGTTCTGGGAAGAAAATAACCACCAGCACTCGTCGGGAGCATTATGTCGAACGCAGCGTCTACCATTCGCAGGAATGTTACATTATATGGAAATGCTTTTGGAAATTGAGCTTATGCCTGTATTGTACTATTGCTAAGAATGTTACATTACACGGAAATGGACGAGAAAATGCTCTAATACATGGTCTAAAAGACATAAGGGTTTTTCTTTAAGCTAAATAATTCTACTTACATTTTTTGGGCCTATCAAATACATAACACTATCTACATAAGGTCACGTATTTTTCCCATTTGGGTTTAATTACATACCTACGTGACGCCGAAACTACGAAAAAAAATCCCTTTTAACAACGATCAACTCCCAAAACCTGATATAATATTCCGCCCTCGTTTCGATATATCTAGACTAAGCTGGAACTAGAAAGACCGTGACAAATATTACCTTATTCGTACCGTATCACGTATTAAAAAGAGCACGTGACATCTTCGTCTTATTGAGTTGGAAATGACAGTGAAGTTATGGGTTTTCTCCGATAATAGTTACATGACTAGTATTACTGTCGATCGATCAGGTTAAGCTACGCTTGCTGCGGTTGGTCTGTGGATGGGTGACCATCTTTACATACCGAGACCCCTCCTTGCCTCGGAATTGCCGTTAGTCCTGGCTGTCATTCGTGGAACTTTGACAGTCGTTACGGGTAGTCAGAAGTCCGAAAGTCCTGACAACCAGTCTTACCAAGGGGTATCATATTACCCAGTAACTGGGTTGTGGAGGTCAGATAGGCAGTCGCTCCGTGTAAAATACTGGTATTCAGCTGCATCCGGTTAGACTGGAAGCCGACCCCAACATAGTTGTGAAAAGGCTAGACATTAAAGGCTAGAAATAGAGTATTATAATTATTATCTGTGCGCACGTATTGGCAGTTCGCGCTATCACACACACAGGATTACAAACCATAACATCACGCCTGTAATCTCTGACGGGTAAGTACATAGGTACTTAATTATTTAATGAATCCTGTGTGGTTAATTCAGCAATAGGTAATCTCACAACCATGGCTTCCATTAAGTATATTTTAAACTTACCTACATGTGGCGCATATTCACTGAATCTGCGCAATTGTATGTATGTTTCTAGATGGAAATTTACACGATTCTCATTATTTCACTGGTGCAGCGTCACGGCGCAGGTAAAGCTATCATAAGGCTTGCTTTCCGACAACTATCTAGGGCCACATCATATTAATAGAAGGGAAATATGACGGACGTAAACGAATAAATTGGCAAAGAGACGAAATCAAATGTTTATCTTGTAGTACACAAAGCGTGATACACACATACGAGTATCATATCATAAGTACTTCATCAGATATACGTACGTATATCATATCATAGTACTCGGTATACGTAACTGTTCAAACAAATAATAAATTCGTTCAACACAATTAGTAAGTATACCTACGCAATTTTTTTTATAGATAAAAAAGAAGAAACGTGGCTTTAATATTATATGAAATGAGGCAGATAAAAGAAAAGCTAGCCGGATTCTGTGAAAGAAGAAAGTTTGGTTAAAGGAAGTGAACACTAAAACTGCGACTAAGTATTAAAGATTTAAGGGGAAAGCGTCATAGTAGCCCGCTTTTATACGTACTCGTAACTTACGAGTAATAATCATTTTATACGTACTCGTAACTTACGAGTAATAATCATTTTATACGTACTCGTAACTTACGAGTAATAATCATTTTATACGTACTCGTAACTTACGAGTAATAATCATTTTATACGTACTCGTAACTTCGTCACGGGGTTGTATTTGTTTCTTGTACTGTATACGGTCGGTACTCAACTCTCTACGGTCTATTTAGGTGTCGAAAAAAAAAAAAGGTAACTTAGGGATAAGGTGCCCGTCCCAGCCGCCGCGGTAGACGCCCCGGGCGTCGGGAGCCGCGTGACGACTCCCGGCCACCGTAGGCGCGGGCCTGCGGACGGCGAGTAATGGGTAGCTCGCCGTCCGATCAGGACCAGGCCCGTGCCGGACGGCGCGTATGTGTTCCACGCGCGCCTCAAAGAGATGTCAGCATCAAAGGAGGGGCCCGTTAGAGCCGAAGCCTGCCTGGGGCAGCGGGATTGTCCGAAAGGGTTACCGCTACCCCGGAACATAAAGGGCTAAGGAAGGAACACGGATGGGTTTTAGTCAGTAAGAGTCTGACACTCCCTTCCGCTCCACCCAGAGCGGGAGGAGTCATTGGATGATTTCCCATCCTTAAAAAAAAAAAGGGATAAGGTGCCGATTCTGTTGTTCACAAACTAAACAAAATTTAAGTTCAGTGCATCTTCTGCTTTCTATTTCATTAAGAAAAGGACAGAAGATAAATGTTAGTTTAGTCCTGTCAAATTAATCAGCGCCTGACGTATATTGACGTAACTTTAGTAGGCAAGTTTTTAATCACGTCTAAACTTGTATGGAGTAGTGTCAGGCGTCTGGATATCAGCTTCCTTTGATATAGTAAAGACATACAGTGAGTTACAAGTTCACCTGCCAATCTATAGGTATCCTATAACTGATCGTTGTTGCGGTCCTTGAGAGTCCATTTTCAGCAGTAAACATCTTGAATAAATTTTTAACTCTTGTGCTCCACATATTTGTACGAGTAAGTAACAAGTGATATTGAAATCCCAAAATTCTAGTAATTTTTAAAGTTTTCTGCAATATCCTTTGTAATAGGTGTAAGTTACATCAATCTATCTTTAAATTCTTATATAGCACTGATGGGTAGGTACACTCAAAGTGGTAAAATATGGCACGATCGATTTAATCTCGTGGCATTAGCGGCTCTGTCGTTCAACTTCAATTTGGCGCCCCTCGACGACCAAATTATATTAGATAATTGCTTTCTAAATATGATGATCAAGACTGTAGGTATAGATAATTTGTAAAGCCACAAGCTTTGTATAGAACATTCACAATGATGAAGATAATGAAAATAAAACCAAGTTTATCTTTGTACGGTTAGTCAGAAGCTCAGAAGTCTGACATCCTTGGTTGCTAAGGAGCTTAGCAAGGGGTGTCGTGTTACCCAGTAGAGTCCGTTTCTCGGAAGAAGTCTCGCAGACGCGGCGCCATCACAGGCATGCTACGGAGATATAAATCTTTATTTATTGATTTAACTCATCATCATATATTTTAGGTATAGTTAATAAAATACACAATCTTAAATAAAGGAAGGTGTGTGAGCTAGGTTGGTTGTTATGGGAATGTTGCTAACTAAAAACAATAATTAGTTCTTGGGACTTCTTTCGTGAGACGGACTTTTAACCAAGTTGTGGAGGTCAGATAGGCAATCGCAACTTGTAAAATACTTCAACTGTATCTGGTTAGACTGGAAGCTGATCCCAACATAGTTAGGAAAAAGCTACGTAGATGATGAATACTGCAAAAAAGTAGAAGGTAGGTTTATTTTGTTGAAAATATTATTCTGGCTGTAATATCTATGTATAAACGTTGTATTGTAGCGTGTTACTTACGCCTAAATATAATAATGCGATAAACAGATGTGTGACGCGGAAGTCGGCGACATGTAATTATGTTGCTGATAATATGTGAAGATTAGTTGTTATTTTGTTCATGATTAATATTATTTGATTTATGGCTGCGGTGAGATACGAATGTGTGGACCAGTCTGAGATGTACGATGTCGTTTGAAAGTAAGGGAGTGAGTATGTACAGTCAACAAAAGAGATAAGTATGCAGGATCGTCGGATATAGTAGATGTTTAGTAAGAAAAAAAACAGCTTATTTATCAATTTAAGTTTCAGTCGACAACATCCATCAGTTTCGTACTAAACTTCAACTATAACCGACGATCCTGCATACCTATCTCTTTTGTTGACTGTACCTTGAGAAAAGCGTTTCTACGTAGTTACTTTATTACTTTGAATAAATTGTGTTGAGGTGTTTAAATATACCTATAGGTAGTAAGTAGGTATACTTAGGGTTCAAAGCTTTTATTGATTAATAATATTTCTGTGTCGGCTGCAGTTTTTCTGTGATATCCATTGCCGTGAGATAGGTGGAGAAATGCATAGGTAGGTAGGTAATTAAGGAGGAGGGTATTAACGGTTATGACCTAGTGATAAAACAGAAGAACTAGCAGGGGATCCAGGGGGGAGGGGTGGAGCGGGGTTCAGGGGATCAGATCGGAATAAATCGACTTGTGACTGAATATATGCCTTTGTTTTTTTGTAATAGGTACTGGTCCCATAGCCAGATAAGCATTGGGCTCTTTCAATTTAAGCGTTTGATGCCGGTCTGCAGCAGTCATGCTGCGCACTGCGCTGCATGTACAGACAACCGTCTGTACGCAGTACGACTGGCCGTACCGCTCAAAATAAAATTATCAAACGTGTTGCGGTACATCTACAACGCCACATGCGAACAACGCGTCATGCTGACGTCACTCAAAATCCTGCATCTCGAAATCAGAGTTTACCGTGCAACTAGCATAGATACAACGGCCTGAAATGAATCATCGGGCAGTTGCTCGCCACACACAACACCCGTCTGGTCCGAGAATCTTCCATTTTCTATAGAGGATGAGTAAACTTTACACCCTGTTCCTCATACCTCTATAAACGCTTAATATTGAAAGAACAATGCCACAATAATACCCGAAACGCTTCACTTACAGCTCAATGACCGCTGCTTTATAATTAAAATGGCTACTGAAATATAGTGAAATGTTTTCAAGCGATGAGTTGATGTTATGTCAATTAATGTCACCATTATTCATTGTGTGTAATATAAGGCTATGTTGAAGCTGTCAGCCACCTCTAGTGGTGCCAACATTCCGAATACTTAGCAGAAGATTGAAAGCAATGATAATATTGTCAGCAATATTCTTAAGTTAAATTGATTTAAATATTATAAGATAACAAGCCCGATCGGATTTCCCATTGGCAAAAGAGACAAACTTCCATACAAACTTACATCTCCTATTTAATTCCAATTGTTATAAAAGGAACTCTTGTGCAAAATTTTATGCTTCTTGATCCATTGATTTCGGCAATGCGTTCTCTCAGTCAATGAATTAATTAATGGATTTAAGATTTTTATTAAGTAGATTCTGTGACGACTGTGACTGAAAAGCAGAATTCAGCTTGAAGTAAAAATGTAAGAGTAAATTAAAAGTAAATACGAAAGTAGGCTAAAATTCTTCAGTTATATAACTAACTTTGGCCTGCAGCATTTGCTATTAGGAAACTTGTAAGTTTTCTAACTTGAAAACTAGCCTACGTGTCAAGATCGTGCCAAATCCGTCGAAGGCTTTTATTTTATGCTTCTCACTACTAACAATTTTTTGATCCAAAATTGCCCAAACTTCAAGCACGAGTAGTTCTATTGTGTATCTACGAAACTATTTAAATACAAATTAGAATTAATTTCGAAAACTTCGAAGTTAAAGATTGAGCCAAATCCGTCGAAGGCTATATTTTAGGATTCTCACTACTGTTATTCATTAAAATTAAATAGCCTAGGCAATTTTAGGGTCCCAAATAGCTCAAACTTCAAGCACGAGTAGTTCTATATTTAATACAAATTACCTAGAATTATTTTGGAAAACTTCTAAGTTAAACCAAAACCTTATCATTGTGTGTTAAGGCGGCTGTTACAGAATACTATCCGTCTTATTCATTGACATATATATTACTAGCGTCTTATTAGGTACAAAACGATTTCTTTAGACCTAGCCTGAACCTTCGAGACAGTTACTGTATTTTGAGCTGTATTTCGACAAACGTGAAGTTCTTAATGCCAAATTGACAACTTAGGTATTTTAGATTCGTGTTTATCGCCAGTTTTTGTAATAAGAACTTTACATTTGTCAGATATAATTGAACAGACAGCTGTGCTGCTGGGGAGTTTGTTGCGCCACTTCTCCCCAGCGAAAGCACTAGGAAGTGGTGAAGGGCGGGCGTTTTGGGGGACTGTCTTTTGTAATTCTGACGTTCAAAAACTGCTGATTCTCAGCTTAGTTTGAAAGAATGACTTTTGATTTTGAGTTCCAAATTGAAAAATGGCTCGATGGTTTAAACCTGGGTCTAAAGATAATCCTTATTAATTAATAACAATTTTAATTAATGTTTGGCATGAACTGTCCAACTATTTATTTAAAGAGCTAATAAATTGCTGAACAAGTGTTGAGTTTTCTTTATCTAAACTAATATTATTAGAATTATAAAGAGAAAATATTTGATTTTTTGTATGTCTATGCGTTTTCTGTATTAATTATTGTTTGGACAGGACAATTTCAGTCGAGTCAGCTATACAGAGAAAAAAAATTGATTTGTGTATGTTTGTTTGATACGCTTTCACGCTGAAACGTCTCAACAGATTTGGATGAAATTTGGCACATGGGTAGACCATGACCTAGATTAGGACATCGGATACTTTTTACCCCGATATTCCTACATGATCTATACTGATACGTGTGGAACCGCGGGGCACAGCTGGTATGTTTATAAAGTGTTTATAAATATTGCTGTTAACGTAAGTAGTTCTTAATTCAACTATTTAACATTTAATGGTATCAACACCACTAAACCACAAGCCACTTGTTCCCTTTTCAAAGAGTTTTTTAATATTGAAATATAGATCAACAATAGCTCTTTTCATGTAAATAAAGTTGTTTGTCAGTATATAGTAGAAATACAGAAAAACACACATGTTAAAAAGACGTAGGTAAATATTTATTAAAAAACAAAAACAACCGGTCAAGTGCGAGTCGGACTCGCGCACCGAGGGTTCCGTACAAAGTAGGTATGTCAATAGTTTATCACAGGGTTTTTTTTGTAATGTAACTACAAATTTACGGTTTTCGCCTATTTTGTGCTACCGGAACATAAACGCCCGTACCTTTGATTGCGTTGACTTAGAAGTTTGATTATTTCACTGCTTCAAGGCATTGTAGCCCTGAGTTTTTGATATTAATTTCAACTTGCAAGTAGCGTCTAGAACAGTCTATGTCACTGTTTCACAGAGTAAGTCTGCTACAGAAGGCCCTTTCTTAACACGAAATTGACAACTAGATACCACGTCAAGTAAGTACCTACCTTAGATTTTTGGGATAATTCTAATCCAACTGTGGATAATCAAACTATTGCTGGTTAAAGTGACTTAAGTTAATTTCTATAGAAATACATGCTCTTAATGTCGCAGCATCATGCTGAGATATGCCTTTGGCCTCGAACAGGACTTTCCGTCTTTATTTTCATTTTACTTTTGTTTTATTTTCTAGGAGTGTGTTTACTTTGGTTTGTGATATTCCTATGCGAATCCTACTAAATACTTTTAATTCAGTAATTTTTATCTCTAACTGAATTGCATGTGTAGTTGTGGCGAGTGGCAGGGACAAATTGGAGACACCGGGTTCCGATACAGTTTCAACTACCCTAAGTATCTCTTTCTTTCGTTTATCTATGCTCATTACTCTTCTGTGATAAAAAAGCTAATGTGTACCTTCTACTTCTTTATTTATTCCTTGTCCTATTAGCGTCGCGTGACTTCCCAATGAGAAATGCTTGTAATTTTTCTCGATGTTTCTGTAGTTCTGTACTTACGCAAATTGTTTTTGCTCACCTGATGGATGTAGGCGAATGTCTAGTAAAGTCTGGCTGATGTAGTTCATAGTCGTGCTCTATGGTTTATTCCTATTGGCTGCAACAAATAGTGTAATTTTAAACTAGTTTATTGGTATTTGTACACCGTCAACGGCAAAACATAGTGTACCTATACATATTTTATTTACAAAACCTGTTTTTACACCCACCTATGTTATACAAATAAAACTTTGACTTTGACTTTGAAATGTGGGAAAAAAAATATAGGCTCAGACCAAATAAAAAAAGGTTTTTCATTTGGTCTGAGCATAGAGGTCCCGTGTTTTCGAAAGCATTTGTTTCAAGCATCTCAATGTTAAAGTATTAAATTATTTTTAATTTATTTTAAGCATTGTTCTCAAGTGACTGTGTTTTTTGAGAATAAATATCTTTAAACCTAAATTATAAAGTAAATCAGCGTTTATTAAATTACCAGCATGATTTCTTCGAAGTTTTTGGACCAAGAATAAAAAACTAAACTTGTACTCCTTGATGACAACATAATACTGCAGCCCACACGTGCTATCAAATAAATTGTCTCTCAATCAAAACGATTACAAATAGTGTCAATGAAACGGGTCAGCCGTGTCGATTCTGTAAAAATCTCAACGTGAAAACTTACGTAGAGTGAACTAACTGTCAGTGTCATTCCAATGATGATTGACCAAGCAAACATTTACAATCATAATCTACTATTCTATAAGCTATTTTATTTTAAAACCCTACAAAATAATAATGTTTTGACAACTAAAATACTAACTTTGAAATTATATAAAATTATCAATAGAATTAGCATGAAAAAAATATTAAAATCTTGATTCACAATCAAGATTTTAATAATAATATATCGATACCTTTGGGTAGAAAGGTCGTATAAACCAAAACCCGACTTTTCAGGAGAGCAGAAAAACTTTTTTTTTTACATAAAATATCATAACTTTTATGTTTTTGAAGTTATAAAAAAATGATCTATGAGAAAGATTCTTACAATTAGCAAATGAAAAAGGTTAAATCATCAAAACCTATCTATCTTCTTTAGTTTTAAAGTTAGCTTGGATTTTCGTCTAAGAAAAAATCAATTCTTGGTTAATACACCCCATGAAAATGTACTTTAAAAAAACTGTATAGGTCGTATATCTATTTTTGGTAAGCTTATGGTCACATTTACTGTTGTAAAAACCCATATTTATATATTTATTTTGTAAATGTATGCTTGGTCAATCCCTAGTATCAGGGGGCCTAAAAAGGCCACTTTGGCAGAATCATAAAGCAATTCATATCACGCAATTCATCTGTTTGACAGTTTCACACCTATATATCCCTGATGGGTTAGGCAGAGGTGTACCTGTAGCATTTTACGAATCTCCATACAAAACTGTCATACAGATGAAATTGCGTGGTAAGAATTGTTTTATGATTCTGCCAAATTGGCCTTTCTAGGCCCCCAGGTAGGATGACACTGACAGCTCACGCTCACTTTATCTAAGGTTTCACGGTGAAATGGCTACAGAATCGCACTGGTCAGGAGCTGATGACGCTGTGACGCGCCTCCGCACTTGTGACGTCAATCCGTCAATTAGACCGATCCTACCGTCTGGCTCTTTTAATATACTGGCAGTAAACATGCAAACGCATTCGAGAAAATATGCACTTTGAAGTGGCGACGCAAAGGAAAATTTCGATGTAGATACTTCTAGCGTTTGGTTCTATTATGCAAAGATAAGTAGTAAGAGGATGGGCACAACTTCTGTCACGGACTGCCATCAAAGCCGTCGGTGTCTATACGTCATTTGTGTCGTTGTGCGAGTAAATGATGACACGCTTGGTTCGTATGGAAAGTGTTGACGACTAGCAGCGGCCACCGAGGCGTATCCGTGTTCTGTGATTTTTAAAACCACGAACTATGTAACAACTAGAACTAGAGCTGGGTTAAAACTAAGTACGGTATTGTATGAGTATTTATTTTATTTCTTATTTTGATTGTTGTTTTTTTTTTTTTTATCTTATCGTATGCTGCAGCAATTGACGTCATCACGTCAACGCCGCCGGCTGTCGCTGAAAACCAGCGCTGAGGCTCTGTCTCGCGGGCAGCGGGATCGTCCGAAAGGGTTACCGCTGCCCCGGAACATAAAGGGCTAAGGAAGGAACACGGATGGGTTTTAGTCAGTAAGAGTCTGACACTCCCTTCCGCTCCACCCAGAGCGGGAGGGGTCATTTGATGATTTCCCATCCTTAAAAAAAAAAAAAAAAAAAGGCTCTGTCTCGCTCTGTGTCTGTGTGTGTGGTCTTAGCATTATGCTGAGCGATGGACGTTTTGCGTGTAAGAGACGTATATTTTCCCCCAACTTGTTATTTTTTTTGTGTTTGCGTTCTTTCTTTGCGTCATGTTTACCGCAAATAAATGTAATTTCTTTCTTTCCTTTCTTTTGCTAGCACCAACAACACCTACGTCCGACAAGTGTGATAGTCACAGCACTGCAGCCGTACTTTACAAAAGCGTTAACGATGTACGGCATTTCATACAAGCTTTCAAGCTCTTGTTTTTCGAAATTAATGAACTAATTTTAATGGAACTTCATACGCATAAGCAGGATACAAATGTCTAAAAAGTTAGTTAAGAACATTTTCGAAAAATAGTGCTACAGCCAAATTAGACCGATTTTAAATTTTCCAAAGAAACAGATTTAGTTAGTCCAGTTATCTTTTATTATATAAGACATTTCGAAAATATTCTTTACTACCTTAGGCGTTCCCTACCAGACAATCAAGGGTGGTGGAAAAAGAGCAACTCTCGTGGATAAACATCGTAATAATACTAATAGATACACAGAAAGATATCCTACCAACAACAATGTGTTCTAATTTCCGTACATTGTACCTTTATTTGAAGACGTGACTGTCGCAAACATTGCCATCTAAGGCCCTTTGTACACACGTTTTTCTTGCCGTGAAAAACTACGGTTTATATGCCGTGTGTAGGCACGGTCGTCAGTGATGTATGGATCACTATGGAAGCTTGTTGACAGACACGTTTTTTCTACGGCGCGGTTTATACGCCCTACCTTATAGAAACCGTGCCGTGTACAAAGGGCCTAAGAGTTGCCACGTCGCGAGCGCGACTCACAAAGTTTTAAAAGCTTGTTCTTTGTTCGTCTTTGAATTTGCCAATAGGAACAAAGATCAAAGTATTCCGCAAGATTAAGCGATTTGAGAGAAAGGTTTTAAACGACGTAGATACTTTTAATGAATGGCAGTTGTCTTATACATTTAATACCTAAGATTAAAGTCAAAGTTAATGCAGTTTACCTCGCTTGAATATTTTTATTAAAATAATCTCAGTTGATACCGATGTCAATAGGATTTTTCAATTAATCTCCCAATATTGATAAGTTAAAGCGTCTTATTATCCTAGTATACATATAAGCCAATATGGTAATTACAAGTAGGTTGCAGTCTGGGAGACGATCGGGTCATGACCTTGTTTAAATATTTTGATGTAATGTCATCGATGTCAAATAGGTACTTTTAGAAAGAGATAAATCGTATAATTTCTTAACACCTCACGTAGGCTGCGTTTCCACCAGAGATGAGCGAGGATGCGTAGCGAGGAATGTGTGTAAAACTAACCTAGCAACGCTAACTTAGTTCAAGCTACGAAATTGACGCGATGTTATTGGTTTGTTTCACACACATCCCTCGCTATGCATCCTCGTACATCTCTGGTGGCAACACAGCCTTACATTATGTTACTGTCTGGTTTCTGATTCCACTGGTTAGTATACCTACCACCTACCATAGTCCTTCCGACCGTATTTCGGTCATGGTCATATTATAGTGTACAAGTTGTGTCTGCAGCAAGAGTTAGGGCCCTGTTTCACTAGGACACCATTGGCGCCGCAACCATGGTCGCACTGCCAAAAAATGTATGGTTGCGCATCCAATTGGACGCCTGGTGAGATACCCACCTTAAAGCTGTATATTATATTTTGCTGGCAGGGCAACCATGGTTGCGCCACCATGGTGCCTCAGTGAGATATACCTAAGCTTTAAGGTAGGCATGCATAGCTTTTAACAACACACAAGGTGAACGCCTTCAAAATTGGCGAATTCCACTGTTTACAAGATCTGTTACATCCCTTAGACCTTGTAATTGGAGGACATACATACGATTACGTTAAAACAGGGTCACAGTATATCCTTGACAGATAAACTGGTTACCTACTCGGAGACTATTAGTGCCAAATCACCGCGTACTGGCACATGGCAACGAGATCTAATCGACGGCTTATGTGCCAATGTTTGAGTGCTCGGTGTGGTTAGCGTGCTCCAAATGAGCACGGATTGTTACAATCATTACCAAAAGTAAATAATGAATATATCATAGACTTATAAAAAAGATGGACTCCGCGCCACGCATTTCGAAAGTGATGCACAGTAAGTATGCCGAGACCGCTTGTACAAACACGGCGTCACGCTCACATTTACATCATAGTATGCCGCCGACATTGCCGACCGGCCGCCATTACGTGACACGACAGCGTCAATCGACAATCACGCACACATAGATCGGTACGGTGCTTCACTTTCGATATGCGTGGCGCGGAGTCCATCTTTTTTTATAAGTCTAAGAAATATATTTTCTTAAAATTGTAATAGTTTTGTTTTAAACAAGAATTTGTTTCGTTTTGTTTTATTTGTTGAAGAAGGCTCTATTTTTTATTTTTGTGTTTGAGTTGTTTTAACCTCAGGTAGCTTCAACCTCAGACCAAATAAAAAACCAAGACAAAGGGTTGTCAACAGTAAAGTGGAGCCGGTTTCGTAAACATGTGTGCACTTAGTGAGGTTTAGTTTGATTGTAAATGTGTGCGTGTGAGCGTGTATGCACAAATCGGAGGTGTAGTTTTGGTATGCTTCACAGTATCGTTCTCAGTACTCTGTCTTGGTTTTTTATTTGATCTGAGGCTTTAACTAGTTTTTAATTTGATGAAGCTTTTAAATGGCAACTGTAAGCGCTAATTGTACATTATTGACCTAGATCTGAAGAGTAAATAAATTAATGCAGGATAAAAAATGACCAAATTAAACCATTCTTTGAAGATTATTAAGAACATGATATATATGGATTAGTTAAAGTGATAATAATCGATTTCAAATGTATTAAGGCTCCTGCAGATAGACGCGACGCGACCAACGGTGCAACGCGATTCTGGTAGAACAGTTTTCACAGAAAATATTCTACTAGTCTCGTCACGCTGTCAAGTCGTGCCCGACAGTGAAAGTCTTTAAGAGATCAAACAAGAGGGTTTTAATTCAAAACGATTTTCAAGTAGGCTGTCATCAAAGCCATCGAATGCTAAACTAGTTTTGCTGTTGTCTGTACATAAATCCCTTAATCGCTTAACGCAAATATTGATCGGTGTTCAAAAGTACCCTTTTATATACGTTCATTGACTCTCCACTGTTTAATTGTAAAGGACATTAGAACCAATTTGACTTTAAAATAGGAATGTTTTCACGGTCGGAAAGATTGTTTTGAAGGCTCTCGAGATTCTTGTTACTGATTGGATAGACACTGCTTGCTTTTCAACTAACAATTATTTGTTACTAAGCAATTATCATGAGTGAGTAGTGGTGTCCCCAGTGGCAACATCCCCGACTTACCGAGTTGTAGGTCGTCGGTTCGAACCTAGGCAGGCGCTTTACTTTTTACCCGACTACGGCGAAGCAAAAAGAAGGGTTATGATTTTGAGCGGTATGTGTGTATGTAGGTTTGTAAGTACGTATGTATGTATATTCATCTGTTCCCTCATGACTTCTAAACTAGGTACTTGTCATAATTGGACAAATGAGGTATCGTTGGAAGCGTCTTGATCGTTCGCTGGTTATAGGTTAATAATTAAATAAAAATAAGTTTAAAAACCAAAATCCGACTACTGAAAAGGGTGAAACAAGAAAGTACCTTCCCGTGGTCGCATGCTACCATAGCTTATAATATATTAGTACAGCGTCGGTCAGTAGTCGGTTTTTTTTTTTGTAAATAATTTCATTACCACACACAGAAAACATTGTGAAGAAACTGGTATGGTCTAGAACCAAAAATTCGAAGAAATGTGACATCTACCAACCCGCAGTGGGCCCGTGTGGTAGATTACAGCCCACTCCCTCTCGAAGAGAGGAGGCCTGTGGCCAGTGATCCAACAGTGGGAACGTCATAGGCTTTTATGATCGTTTACAGTCTGGGGGCCTAAAAAGGCCACGTTGGCAGAATCATAAAACAATTCCTACCACGCAATTTCATCTGTATGACAGTTTTGTATAAAGATTCGTAAAATGCTATAGGTACACCTCTGCCTTTCCCTTCAGGGATATATAGGTCCCTGATCTGTCTCAATCTGTCAAAAATACCTCTAATTTTACATATTTTTGAGAAGTTTTTAACATTGATTGTCGCTGAGATGAGATTGCGACTAGATTACGGGAATTGGTATTCAACTATGTTCAAATATTCCAAAAGTAATCTCTGTCCAGAAACAACATACTAAACTAGGGTTGTAATCAACAAGAGATGAGATAATTCACCGCCCTTAGCGCCCTCTACCGTCAATCTTGACCTGCACTATAACATGCAACACAATTATGAACAAAAACATGACGCTATCATTATGACGTCACAATCAGATGCAGTTTGGCGCCTGTATAATCTTGTAATTGAATGGAAGTACTCTTTTGATAACTTTACGACGAACCCACGTGACAGGTGATACGAAAATGGACAATGTGACATCATTAAATGCTGATATCTATATAATCTATGTTCATGGTTCATAGCAGTGGAAAAAGTCAATACTCAATCTGCCTAGTCTATTCCCGACTATGTTGGAGTCGACTTCCAGTCTGTCCGGAAGCAGCTTTTACATGGAGCAACTGCCTGAATTCTTAATTGCATTCCATTTGATTCCATAATGTTGGTAAAACAGTTGGCAGGCTTAAAATGATTGAAACAATTGTATGTGGACCCTGTCGGGCACAGCATAGCAGGAGAGAGGAGGAAGAGCGCTTACCTATTTGTGTTTATATTATTTATGTATTCTGGTAGTTATATTTTAATTTAGTGGTTGTAATGGCAATCATATTACTCGGTTTTAGTAGGATTTTTTTTTAATTTTATTATTTACTTTATCCTTTTGATGGATTCTAATTTTGTAAATGTAAGGACTTTGTAGGTCTTTTAGACTTTAGATCTGTAGATGATTTTTATATTATCATGTACCTGGTACTTGTTGACAGGCCTACACTGTCCTTCCATACCTATTTGTAACTTGAAAACATTGTAAAAGCCAACTATTTTTAAAAGAGTTTCCGTGGAGTTTCTTGCCGGTTCTTCTCCATAGGAAACGACCATTGGAATTGTGCACCTAGCTTCTGACGTTTCATAAGTGCCCATGTAGGTTTATGTGAAATAAAATATTTTGATTTTGATTGATTTTATTACTACTTTTTCTTATTCGTCTAATATTTAATTTATTGGCCTATCTGACCTCCACAACCCAGTTACTGGTTAATAATCGAATCATTTATCTTTCATAATAGTTATATTAAAACCTAAATTGAAAATTAAACAATTAATATTCATATAGATTTTATAATATTAATGTAATTAATTTTGCCTATCTAAGTTATTAGATAATTTTCATATGTGAAAAAAAAAACTGTAATACTAACTATACGTAGGTACTGCTGTACTTCATTTTACTGTGCTGTAGTACTGTGTTCTGTGTACTTTCTGCTAATTTACAATTATGTTACCTTGGACAGTATTAGCCATTATTTTTATATTATTGCAGAGAAGATATAGACAGATAGTTGACTACAATAGATATCTTAATGGAAGATAAATGTACAAAAATGGTTTTAAGCGGCAAAAATTCTGTTTACTGTATGTTACAATACATGAAAGCGAAACAGGAAAAGTTTTAGAAAAAAAAATATTAGTAAGAAATCTTTTTTTTCACCAAAGAAATGGGGCGACCGGGCGAGAGGATAATTCTCTAGAAAAAGACACTCACTGTCAGTTATTATTCTTTCACCTGATTTCTATCATTTCTTTTTTATTGTAATTTATGTCTTCCTTGACAGGATAATTAATACCTTTCATCTCTTTTGAAAGAAAACGGGCGCTAAACTTCTTCATAATCCTACGAATATTAAAGATATGGAACTTCGAAAAATATTACCTTTTGTATATTATTGGGTTGTTCGGAGTTGTGATACATTTCAATATTATGATAGGTCCACTAACATTTATTATTAACTAGCTGCGCTCCGCGGTTTTACCCGCATAAGTGTCGATCCCGTGGGAATATCGGGATAAAAATAGCCTATTTGTTAATCCAAGATGTCAGCTACCTCCATACAAAAACCATAAATGTAAGTGTGAGTGTATATTTGGTTCCAATTCTATTGATGTTGTTCCAATTAACTTTATCTTTACAACTTTGTTGTGATCGTTCGTACAAAATTAAGTTACCTACGCTACGGGTGAAATGTTATCGCGGTGCCCGGGAGGGAATGCAATCAGTCGACAAACAATATTACGGATATATTCGACTATATTGCGATATTGTCGCTGTATGTAGGAAGGTTATGGTTAAAGTTCAGCAGAATTATTCCACCTTAGTGCTGAAGCTCATTTTACGATTACGTGATCAGAGATTGGGGTCGATTTTGTACATTTAATGACTCTTTCGGAATATAGGACCTGTGAAAATATAGATTTCTGGCAGATTGATTTAGAAACGAGTTAGGCGATTGGATCTATGTCAGATCGAAATCTGAATATATTGAAAACTGGATTTAGTTTTAGGCTATCGGAATTTCCTGGTAATAGGATTGCTTACCGCCGCTGCTAAATATCAAATTTCAATTTTCTGCTGCAGCTGAAGCATGTACCTAAGCGGAATCTAACATAGAATGGTACATACGTAACACCTACTAGTGTAAATATATCATAAAATGTTTTAGTCTACAAATAAGTAATAAGTCTTAATTATTCGTAGGTGATAGTAGGTATCCTATAGTACATTGATCACACGTCTCTAGATATAAGGGTGCATAACAGGGGTGTCGTGTACCCAGTAATTGGGTTGTAGAGGTCAGATAGGCAGTCACTCCATGTAAAAAACTGGTATTCAGCTGCATCCGGTTAGACTGGAAGCCGACCCTAACATAGTTGGGCTAAAGGCTAGGCAGATTGAATAGGATTAAATAAATATTTAAGGGTATTTTTAGCACTGTCGATTTCTTTGATCAGTGCATTATTATCTATTTGTGCGCAGTTCCCGAAAACAAGCTTATCTATATAAAAGTTGTACTTATTTATTATTTATTTATATATATTTTATTGTACACCAGAAAAAACATAACTAAAAATACAATTATTAATACAAAACATACAATGGGCCTGCTTATCGTATTTGTTTAGGTAGATACGTCTGATGGCCCAATTAACGACGGTTTAACGATGTTCTGTTGATAAACAACCTTTTGCCTGCATCCGTCGTGTTTTTTTTGTTTTTAATAAATACAAGCACAAATGTTCGTGCAATTATTTCGTGAATAATTTTGAAAAAAATTGTTTCTAACAAATCAATACATTCATGTTGAAAATATCTGTAAGAAACTCATTAGATTTCCCATTTTTAAGGTCAATCTAATTGGATATTTAAATTGTGTTCATTCGTTTTTAAACTCTTTTTATCTCACATAACTTTAAACTGCTTAGTTAGGTATTATTATTTAAAAATTAATTATATAATATATCATTATCATCTGCCAAGCCTTTTCCCAACTATGTTGGGGTCGGCTTCCAGTCTAACCGGATGCTCAGCTGAATACCAGTTTTTTACATGAAGCGACTGCCTAACTGATTTATACAACCCAGTTACTGGGTAATACGATACCCCTTGGTAAGACTGGTTGTCCGACTTCCGGGCTTCTGACTACCCGTAACGACTGTCAAAGATCCACGAGTGACAGCCTTAAGGCGACTACATGACCTAAAACGCGGTCACTATCGGACTGCATAGAAAAGAAAGAGATGCGCGATGACACAACGCTGGTAATTTATTGCAAAATATGAAACAATCATCTATTGTTGATTTATCAAACACCAAACAAATAAAAACCGTATACTAAAATTCGGGGAATTAAATTGTGTTTTATATGGTGAAAGTTTTATGAAAATAAACCCGATAGCGTTTGCGTGATTATCGTTTTTATGTCCGCGGTAGACATTACTTTACAAATTAATTACACTATGTTAAAAAAATATAATTGCAAATATTCACATATCAAATTACGAAGCAAATGGTCTAATATAATATTTATTTTTTTCAAAGAAATCAGTCTGGTCGATTAGACGTGATGTTGAATTTAAAATCATTAGAATTTGTATTTCTGCGCCTTAAGTTAGACTGGAAGCCGACCCCAACATAGTTGGGAAAAGGCTAGGCACATGATGAATTTTCGAGCTACATTATTTTTATCGTTTTACATTTTAATTGATGTTGTGAACCCATTTTCTCAGAATCTACATAGTATCGTAAGTAATTAAAAGTTCTAATTAATGCAAAATATTCGCTATAAACTTTGAAATAGGTACAGTCACCAAAAGAGATAAGTAACCAGGGCTGTCGGATATAGTTGACGTTTACTAAGAAACCGATGAATGTTTTCATTAAAATTTAAATTGATAACATTAATACTGTTTGTTTTCTATTAATTTTAATTTATTCGAAAACATCCTTAGGTTTCGCTTTAACTATATCCGACGACCCAGGTTATTTATCTCCTTTTGTGACCGTACCTTAACAAAGCTACGGCTTCTTAGACGAGCTGGTAAGTCACCGTAGTTACAGCTGTCATGAAAATGATGGTGGCGACTAAGGTTTAAATCGTTAGATTCGCCCTACTGCGTCAAAAGATACAATGACGCAGTGAGTAGCAGACATGATAATAATAATAATAAATAATGATTGTCATAGAAACGCTATTTAATCATGTGTGAGCTCACTCTTCTCATTATGTACGGTAAGGACAAATCTAGCAATTTAACTCTTTGGGCAGTGGGGTTTGACTTTACGGTGTCAAAAACGCTCTCTATAAAAGCACACCTACTTACTTTCATAAATAACGTTCCATTATGGTCATTTGACCGGTATATTGCAGACGCTTTCTAGCTGCCACCGTTCTTCTAGGTTCTTTGTATCCTTAGGTCATAAATCTACACTAATGATACATCTGAAGAGATTGTTTTTTCGTTTGTTTGAACGCGTTAATCTCTGAAAATATGTATCAGTCGGATTTAAGAGCATTTACGACGTACGGCATTTCATACAAACTTTCAAGGCCTTTTTTTTTCAAAATGCATGAACCGATTTTAATGAAACTTCATACGCATAAGCAGGATACAAAGGTCTAAAAAGTTAGAAAAGAACATTATCGAAACGTCTTATTTAAAAAAAGATAACTGTTAATCTCGGTTTCTATGGAAAATTTAAAATCGGTCTAATTTGGCTGTAACATTATTTTTCGAAAATGTCCTTAACTAACTTCTTAACCCTTTGTATCCTGCTTATGCTTACGACGTTTCATTAAAATCGGTTCATTCATTTCGAAAAACAAGGGCTTGAAAGTTTGTGTGAAATGCCATAAGTCGTAAACGCTTTTATGCATTTGGTAGCTTAATTCTTGAGGAAGGCTATATAATATAACGCTATGACCCTTAGGAGCCCACTAAAAAGAAAAAAGAAACCTCAGAAATAACGCTAAGCGACATCGTAGTGACAGCGCGGGCCGGTGCGATACGAGTACGGTGACATATTTAAAAAAATTGTTAGTGTCAGTTGTCCCATGGGACTAGTGGGACATATTATCCCACTTGTCCCATCATGGGACTGGGTCAATGGGACTACTGGGACGGACAGGACGGGATGGGTCTGGGAACAAAAAAATTCACCCCAATAAAGTCCGGGCTGCCAAAAGTCTGTAACAGTTTGTATTCACTCCCAAAATGTTTGATTTACTAACTTATCAACTATTACAAAATTGATAACTAAACTACCTCTTCAGCAGAACTTTCGTTGATACGGTCTACAGAACTGTTTCACTTTGTTTTCTGCCAATTAAAGTTATCAAAGTTGAGAGATCGGGTGTTTGGTAAAGTGAAAGTTATGTGGGTTGTCTTATCTTAGGCCGGAATTCAGGTACTTAGTTCGGAAATAAATTCTAGGTGAAGTGTTTGTTAAGGTCCAGACGCTCTATTCTGTAAAAATTTCATCGTGAAAAATTATGTTCGAGAATAGATCGGTTGGTCTTTGATCTGGTGGCTAAACATGAGTTTCCCAATGACAGTTGCATTATGATTTGCCATAAATAAATTGGCATGTACTTCGCTTGACAGACAGATCAGTAGAATCTACTAATATTACAAACTGAGTCCAATTCTCTTGGCCTAATAGAAAGAAAGAAAATACGTTTATTTGCGGCACACATGACGCAGAGAAAGGACACAAAAAAAAACGGTCAAGTGCGAGTCGGACTTGCGTAGGTACGGTGGGCTGCATCAATTGGGTACCCTACCCCTGTTGCTAAATGCTTTCAGTGGGCTGCAATTCAATTGATGCAGCCCACTGTACGTAAATAGTTTATCACGAGATGTTTTTTTTTGTAATTCAACAAAAATCTACGGTCTTCGGATTTTTTCCTTTACATGTGCTCCATGACATTGCTTCTTGCCAAATTTCATCATTGTAGGTCATAGGTTTTGATTCAGGAACATAAAACGCCCGTATCTTTTGATTGCGTTGACTTAGAAGTTTGATTTTTTCACTGTTTCAAGGGATTGCAGCCCTGAGTATTTCATATTGATTTCAATTTGATGACTCCACGCGTTCCTGAGAAAAAGAGGCTTGACTGACGGACAGACAGACTGACAACGAAGTGATCTTATAAGGGTTCCGTTTTTCTTTTGAGGTACGGAACCCTAAAAAGAACAATTTGGGGAAAATATGCGTGACATCCACGCAAAACAGCATACCTAATGCTACGACCCTATGCGAGACAAAGCCCCAGCGCTGGGTTTCAGCTAATCCCTTTGATGTGTTTGTAAGACATAATTTAGATAGTTTTTTAGTGTCGTAAATAAGGTGGACCGATGACCTAGTGAAGGTCTCAGGAATCCGCTGGATACGAGAAGCACGGAACCGGTGAAGTGCCGATACTTGGGGGAGCCCTATCTCCAGCAGTTGACGTCTGTTGGCTGAAATGATGATGATGAAGTAGTTAATAATATTTCGGTATTTCTTTTGTTTCAGAATCACAGAAGGCTGTCCTTGCTGCTACTGATTTTGTTGAGACTTGTATTGGTAAGTAAGTTATTTATAAAGCACCTACTTAATTTACGATTTTTTTGATTTTTGATACGGGGTGGAAAAATAATCTATCTTTAAGATTTAAAGTGGTTTCCCTTCAGGGCCCATTCATTTTTTCCACGCTGTATATAAAAATGATATTGTACTACAAATTTGGAAGGCGAAGTATGCCAACCAGCAAAAGTCTGGTTTATACAGCCTTATTATGACTCTTATAGTTCCTTTGTACGCGACACGGTTTCTTTACAGTACAGCATAGAAACTGCGCCGTAGAAAAAACGTGTCTGTCAACAAGCTTCCATAGTGATCCAAACAACACTGACGGCAGTGCCTGCATAAGGCGAATACACCATAGTAAGAAAAATGTTAATAATGAAAAATGTTTGAGCAGTCACAGTGGTGACCAAGTGGTGGCTTACGAGTTGTAGGTCGTACTTTGTATAAATTATTTCATCACAACTGCTTTCAAAACGGTGAAGGAAAATATCGTGATGAAACCGGCATGTCCTAGAACCAAAAATTCGAAGACATGTGACATTTACCAACCCGCACTGGGCCCTCGTGGTAGATTACGACTCACTCCTTATCACCGAAAGAAGGCCTATGTCCCAGCAGTGGGAACATTTATAAGCTGATTATGAAGAAAAATGTGTGTGTACACACTTGTTATACAGGCGATAATTAAAACTAAAACAAAATATTTTTTAAGTGTGTGTATCTACAGTTTTCTGTCTTATCTAACACCAAGGGCTTATTATTTCTATCCTTCCAAAGACGACATTTTTCTCAAGGTCTTAAGCATAAAAACCTCTTAGGAAACAAAGATTGCGGAATATTGTAAATGGTAAATCCTTGCGACAGACGCCACCTGCAAAAGATTTATACAGGCGACAAATCGAAATGGGAGATTGTACTCATCATTATGAACAACTTTCAACAAGTTGTTCATAATGTTGTAGGTCGTAGGTTCGAACCCCGCTTTACTTTGTGTAAATATTTCATCACCAATTCATCACTGCTCTCAAAATGGTGAGGGAACACATCGTGAGGAAACCGGCATGTCCTAGAACCAAAAATTCGAAGACATATGACATCCTACCAACCCGAACTGAGCCCGTGTTTGGATTACGGCCCACTCCCTCTTACCGAGAGGAGGCCAGTGTCATTGCCTGTGTCCCAGCAGTGGGAACATTATCGGCTGATTGTGCTACAGGGAATTTCTATCTACCAGAAAGTGCTTCTAAAAATTTTATTTGTCTTTTAATTGATCTATATAGGACTAATCCATACTAATATTATAAATTCGAAAGTAACTCTGTCTGTCTGTCTGTATGTATGTTACCTTTTCACGCCTAAACCACTGAACGGATTTCGATAAAAATTTGGCAGAGAGATAGATTGCATCCCGGGGAAGGACATAGGATAGTTTTTATTGACATACCTCGCGGGCGAAGCCGCGGGCGAAAGCTAGTTACAGAATAAATGAAGCTAAATTTATAAGATAACTACTTACCTTGTGCCCGCGATTTCGTTCGCTTGATAGTTGTGAGATACACAATATACTAAAATAAATAAAACTCTCTCGGCCCCCAACCCACAGCTGCAGCGTCGCATCGCATCGCCCGCCCGCGCTATTACTTCGTTTTCGCTAGGCGTTCTTTCCGGTTTTTTTTCTCCGCTGTCTCGGAGCAAAAATCGAGGTCTCAGCGTGGTGTTAAAGCCGTGAGTACTATAATCCTCCCTATAGAATTGGGCTATTCGAATAGATTTTTTCTGGGAGTTCCAGAACTTCCAGATATTAGCACGTTTAAAAAAAAAAAAACAATCTCTCCAGCTTTATTATATTAGTATAGATTTCAGAAAATTGTTTTTTACTTTCGCATTGTTTTAATTTCGTGATCACCTTTTCTGTTAATTTTGTAATATTTCTAGTTAAATCAACAATAGATAGACTCGTTCGACTGAATGTAATTATTAAATATGCTTTAACTTTGATCGATTCTAAGATACATTTTATTAATTAACACAGAGTTTACAAACTTATACAATCTCTATGCATTCGTCTTGAATAATAATTATATAATGTTTAAATTCTACTTATTCGATTTTTGACAGCGTCTGTAAAAGAGAATTTAATTTATGATAATGTAGGTATACCTATACCTACATTATCATAAATTAAATTCTCTTTTCGTGTCTGTCATGTATGACCGTTGTTCTTCTAAACTATGTAACGGATTTTGATACGGTTTTCACCATCCTTTAGAAAATTTATTCCGGAAGCTTTATGTAAATCAATCAATCAACTCACCCTATTGCAGTCCACTGCTGGACATAGGCCTCTCCCAGGCTGCGCCACAACACCCTGTCGTCCGCCTTCCGCATCCACGATAATATTAAACAAGTAGGTACATAATCAACCTATAAATTTTTCACTACTGGTACACAGTCCTCTCTTTGAGAGGGAGTGGGCTGAAATCTACCACGCGGGCCTAGTGCGGGTTGACATTAATATGACATATAATTAAAAAAAAACTCGATATGCCATGCCGTAAAAACCGTACGAAGCAGGGTCGGGGTCGCTTATAGTAGATTAAATAAATACCACAGAATAGATTGGGCACTGTAACAAACAGCCTTGAATAGTGTGATGCGTCCATAAGCTAACAATTTGTCTGAAAGCATTCGTGCCTCTGTTAACAGAACCTTTACCTTGCTATGTGAATATAATGCTAATACTTTCCTGATTTTACGCAACAAAAATCTGTGTAAAGTTAGTAAAAAGTCAATACTTAAATGAAGCAAGAAGAACGTAAATAAATGAAGCTTTTACCAATTCATTCTCGTGGGACTACAAAATAAAAGTGGCAATTTGTGCCGAGAATTGTTCTTTTAAATAGGTAATCTTGTTGTTCTTGTTGAATCTAATTGTTCTTTTAAATACATTTTGGTCATCGTTCTCCTACAATCTTTTTCTTCTTCTTCTTCGTGTCGCTGGCTGACTGTATTTCAAATCTTGTTTTCCAATAACTTTGCCACTTCCACGGCGTTGTCTGTGGCAGCGCAGAGGTCACTTGACTGCATGTTTTGGGTCACAGAGGGCAGGATAAGAGGTGGAGCATGGTTTGTGACATAGCTTCGCAATCACACCCTTCTGCCGTCAGTCAAGGTAGTTACTTTACCAGGTTTTCTACAATAATCCCAATTTATTTGGAGTCGGTGCAACATGACTTTCTCTTCCATCCTTCTCTATCTAAAATGTCATTTAGTAGTCACCACTTTCTAGCCATATCATCTTTCACAAAGCCTCAATCGTTTCTTTTGTCTTTTCCTACTCCTATAGCCATCGACATTCATACTAAAAACTTTCCACACGACATTTTCCTCATTCTTTCGCATCACGTGCCCATACAATAACAACCGGTTTCCGTGAAAAGTAGTAACTTTCAAATCAAATCATTTATTTCAGATAAATATCCATAAAAATAAAATCAAAAATACAAAAATCAATATAGCAAAACTTATAAAATTAAAATCAAAATTAAGCTCAAAAATTAAGTAAATTAATTAAAAACAAAAACGAAATAGAAACAAAATTAATTAAAAACTTAACAAAATAAAATTAAAACCAAAACTAAATTAAAGAATTTAAAACACACATTACATTATATAATAAACGCAGGCGCTTGCATGCAGCTGCAGCCACCTCCGCAAAAAAGGTGAGTCCCACCGCCCGGACAACACACTCAGGAGCCCGTTCGAGGCCACGGCGCAGAAGCGACGCACTCCTTTTTCTAATTATACCGTGGAAATCATCGGTTCTAGCCTCAGCGAACATCGCTGACGCGCTACAAAACCGTGGCCGCCCCAACAGAATCCTAAACGCGTTGTTGTACTGGACACGGAGCGCGTTGTAAGCCCGCTGAGTGAAGTTGGTCCACAGGCTACACGTGTAGAAGGTCTGGCAGTACGCCTTGAATAGGGTTACTTTGGTCCTCAGATAATAATAGTTTGATTTTTTCAGTTAGTCAAGGCAATGTTGACGGGGGTAGTTTATAGATGGATGCTGCGACCCGTAGGAATAGGACGCATTAATAATTAATGAGGCATTCCTTTTAGATCGTCGATTTCGAGATCACCCACATGCTTATTATCATCCACAGTACTCCGCATTGAAACGATTGAAAAACATCGAAAGACATTCAAATGTTTATTATACTATTAAGTAGTGTGTTACGCAATTTACCCCGCGGGTTGCAAGTGTTAATTTCCTAAAAGAAAAACTCATTAATACCTTGCCCGAGGATCAAACAGTAAAAGCAATTTTGATTTCGACAGTACTACGTGATGGATTACAAGTTTCCTCACAACATGTTCCTTCACCGTAAATCAATATGCAGAGTGATAGATACAAATCTATTTACCGTACACCGTGTGTCGTAGTAAGCAGGCCAGACAGACGCGTGTTTTGCCTGCATGTCAAGATGTGCCGATAAGATTAACGAGCTGACACCTGCCACTAGTGACCTTAGGGGTCGCCGCGACCCCGCACGAGCTGCAGGACAACAACTGGCGAAGATTTAGACGATATCGGCGATACGAGACTGATAAGGGTCGAACGTATTGACGATCAACGTGTATTGTCAACATAAACATTTTTTTTCCCTTTCTAAATGGCACCTTAAAAATATGAAGATTACAACATCTAATAAATCCTTGTGTCTGGGGCAGACTGGATGCGGAAGGCGGAGGACAGAGTGTTGTAGCGCAGCCTGGGAGAGCCCTATGTCCAGCAGTGGACTGCGATAAGCTGAGATGAAGATAAATTCTTTGTGGGAGACTACTATCTGCACTAGGAAAACCTGTCGCACAGCAGGCCTTACCCCACCAAAAGCGACAGGACGTATGGAAGGCGATACTTCCAAAGTTAGGAAAGTGTTCTGTTGTATATGCTTAGTTTTACCGGTACCTATGTATCTGGTGGAGATACAACAATCTTGCTTAACGGTAAGAGTTGTCCGAGGGCTCGTTTAACCCTTCAACTGAACTGTTATAACTAATGAACATTAAAATTTACGTAAATTAAACTGTTACAAGGCACATAGCTTGTAATCATAATGCAACTTAACAATAAAAAACTTGTCATAATAATGAAGTTTTGTAGCGCAATACTACTGGCATAATAATGTTATTGAAAAAACTGCTCTCAAAACGGTGAAGGCATCGTGAGTAAAACTGCATGTCCTAAAACCAAACATTCGAAGTCATGTGACATCTACCAACCCGCAATGGGCCCGCGGGGTGGATTACGGCCCACTCCCTCTCACCGAGAGGAGACCTGTGTCCCAGCAGTGGTAACATTATATGCTGATTATGATTATTAGGAATTTTCTGTGCATAAATTTAAGGGAAAAAGAAAATAATTTTATTTCGACAGACACAACACTTAAACTGAAAAGCAAACACGAATTCAGGAAGATCACGAAGGCCAACTCCCATAATTAAAAACTTTCAAAATCTAATCGCATTCTCATCTCAGCGACAATCAATGTCAAAAACTTGTCAAAAATGTAGGGAAACTAGAGGTATTTTCAACAGACTGAGACTGAGATCAGAAGGCTATTGTCTCATAATTTAAAACGTTTCAAATCAAGTCGCAGTCTCGTCTCGGCGACAAACAATTGTCAAAAACTTGCCAACAATGTAGGGAAATTAGATGTATTTTTGACAGATTAAGACTGAGATCAAACTGTGAACGAGAATTATTATTGTCCCTCAGACTGTGAACGTTTCCAAATTACTTGAATTGCCCCACTGTCCTCCAAAATAAATTAATGAAAATTGTCGTACTACTAATGTAATAACATCCCTATAAAATTCAACAGTCACTTACTAACCACAGCTTTACTATCGGGGCTCGTAGGTACTAAGATTTTTTGTCCGAAATAACACTATCATGATAATCATGCTTGTTTTACCGGACGGGTTAGGCAGGGGTGTGTGAACATAGACGGAAATAGTTGGGGTCGGAAGAAAAATACGCGATATTTCATGCCAAAAAGGAATGTTTTGACCACCAGCGCGCCTAAAATAATCCTATTGTGAAGGGTAGTCGTTTTGGGGGACTGTTTTATATGATTTTGATAGAAGTGCTGATTCTCAGCAAAGTTTGCATGAATAACTTTTGTGTTGATATTATAAATCTTTTAGACATTCCTTAGTCTTGCCAAGTGGGTATAAGGTACATTGTAATATTGGTATTTCCATATTATTAGACTAACCATAACCATAACCTAAGTATGTTGGGGTCGGCTTCCAGTCTAACCGGATGCAACTGAATACCAGTATTTTACATGAAGCGACTGCCTATCTGACATCCAGAACCATACTGGGTAATACGATACCCCTTGATAAGACTGGTTGTTAGACTTTCGGGCTTCTGACGACCCGTAACGACTGCCAAAGATCCACGAATGATAGCTGGGACCAACGGCTTAACGTACTTTCAGATCCACGGAGAGGTCTTGATATGTAACGATCCACGGTTAACAAACGCGACAAGCGCAGCTTAACCTGATCGATCGACCCGTAAGACTGTTATCACTTAGCCACAAGCCCCTCAATTATTCGACCAGGAAATTTCCTTGTTCAAACGAGAGCAAGGACAATATTTTCGGAATTGAGTCTATGTTTGGTTTGCTAAATGGACTTTAACAGGAAATGATTCCTCAATCTTTTCTTTCTTTTAATTCGACGAATAAATACTATGAAAAGAATTAGGAATAATTTCCATTACACTCGATTTTTGTTTACAAAGAAATTGTACCAATCTTCCTTCGCGATTATATTAATTTGTATTTAATTAAGTCTTTGTCATTTAATGTAAACAATGTCTTATTACATAAATGGTCGCATTGACATCAAGCCTATTAATTTTATATTTAATTTTATAATTTTAATAAATGAGCCCTAAACGTACACACCCACGCGAATTCCATCTATAGCATAACAATTTGATGCTATTCTCACACTTACGTTAAAAAAATTAGGGTCTATAATCATGTGAATAGTTATTGTTATGATGTAAAATGTTGATAGTTGTACTTAATCGTGCAATTAATGCAGATGAGGTCGTAATGTCCGCTTGTTTAACTTGATGTTTCATTAGTTATTACTTGAATTTTCTAGAATCTTGATTTTTTACTTTACTTTACTTTTTTATTTTATTTTATTTATTTATTAATAACCAACTTATATTAACAGTTTGCACCACACATACAAGTTATTAGTCAATATTAGTAATCACACATGTCATACAATCATAAAATTAGGTTAAATCACATAATAAAAACAGGACAAAATTTAATGAAATTTGAATAAAATGAAAACAAAATTGGTCAAAATTAGATAAAAAATTATATAGTATTAGAAAAAAATAAACAAAATTAAATAGAATTAGGATTAATTGGAGTAGAGTTATTAATAATAGGTAACTATTTTACTCCAAGGAGATTGTACTGGGAGTGGCAATGGACTCCAGGTATCGAGTAGCAGTGTTCAGGAAACTCAGTTCAGTACTGGCGAAGACATCAGAGGACTCGTCATAAAACAGAACTACTGCCTTGTTGGTCTCGGACGGCCACACCACAGAACAGATTTTATCTGTTCTATGGGCCACACAAGCGCTACTGATGAGCATGAGGTTCTGGGTTCGATTCCCAGGTCGGGCAAAAGCGTTATTAGGTTTTTTAATCTGGAATTTCTCAGTAGCAGCTTGGAGTTTGGATTTGTGGCCGGTTGAAAATTTGGGTGTACTATAAGTACAACTCTGCCTAACCTTTCGGGGTAAACTGGCGTGAAATTATGTTTTTATACGTTATCGTAAAAAAATACGAGCCTGACGTGTACCTACAAACTTACTCGTTACCAGAACGTTTAAGAAATTTTTGGTACTTGATACTGAAGCGATAGTCGGTTGGTTTCTTCATCAGATGTATCTATAGAGTAAATACCTCGGTAAAAAAATTACATCCTACAGTTTTTAAGTAGGTAGGTGAAGGTCATGAAAGTCTGATTTTATTATTTGGAACCCAATTCTAATAAATGATGACGTACTTATCGCGAACCGAACCGATATCGCAAAAATGTCCTGTATTTTTTATTCTCGAATATTTTAAGTTATCGTGAATTCGTCAAAGCTTTCTCAAGAATCCTTAATTATTCTCGTTTAAAATTCCCAATTAAGTAGGTTATTTATGGTTAACGAAATTTATTTCTCAATAAGAAATTAAGATTTCACTTGAGAACATTTTTAGGATTCCGTACCAAAATGGTAAAAAGGAACCCTTAGGGTGCGACTCAGTCTGTCTGTCTGTCCGTCTGTCACAGCTGGATATCTCAAGAACTACTAATGCTATCAACTTGAAATGTAGAATAGTTTTAGACGACGTTTGCCCAACTATTTAGCAAATAAGAAAGATTTTTTTTTGCAACAGGTAGGTAGGTACTGAATTTTTCAGACCCCTTCATAAAACTCATAGAATACTCCACATGTCCTAGTGGGCATGTGAACACTTTTTTTTTAAATCGCATAGTTTTCGACTTTTGATAATGTAAAAAAAATACCGTTCCCCCCAAGTTTGCATACCTAGAGAAAAATCTGAAATGATTCTATGTTATAGAAGTTTATGTAAAGATTCCAGGAAAAATAAAACGATGTGTCTGCACACTTGAGTGTGCACACTTTTTTTGAAATCATCAACAAAAGTTACATTAGTTCCACTATCAATCAAGAGATGGTGCTGACCTAAAACTGCAATATTCTACACCGCAGCGTGTAATGTTAAAATTCTCTGACGAATATAGGCCTCGCCGATGAAAATTTAAAAACATATGATGTACGGAACCCTCGGTGTGCCAGTCCGATTTGCTCTTGCCCGGTTTTTAAACCTTATGTTATAAGAACTTTAACACACAAACTAAGCAGCTGCTTTATATTCTATTTATTTTTTTAAATAGCTCGGTTATTCGTTACGTGTATACGTAAGGAATAATCGAAAGAATTTTTAAATGTCCTCATCATTATCTCAATCAATCAATCAACTCAGCTTATCGCAGTCCACTGCTGGACATAGGCCTCCCCCAAACTGCGCCACAACACCCTGTCCTCCGCCTTCCGCATCCAGTCAACCCCAGCCACCTTCTTTAGGTACGTCCGTCCATCTAGCTGGGGGGCGTCCCACACTACGCTTGCCGATACACAGTCTCCACTGCAGGACTCGTCCGCTACACCATCATTATCTACCTAGCCTTTTCTCAACTATGTTGGGGTCGGCTTCCAGTCTAACCGGTTGCAGCTGGAATCCGCCTATCCTCGGCATCTCAGTTACTGGGTAATACAATACCCCCTTGGTAAGTCTGGTTGTCAGACTTTCGGGCTTCTGACGACCCGACTTCAAATATCCACGAATGACTGCCAGGACCAACAGCTTGACGTGCTTTCCGAGGCACGGAGGGGTCTTGGTATGTAAAGATGGTCACCCATCTACGGATCAACCGCGGCAAGCGTAGCTTAACCTGATCATTCGAACGGTGTGGCTATTATTGCTTAGCCACAAGCCCCTCCTTGTAAATTTCCTCTTCTTGTATATTTATATAGGTAGGTCTGGTACGTGTATTTTGCTCTAATTTATCAGTACATATTCTAATAAAAGAGTATTAAGTACCCCATTTCTCTCTCAATTAGTGGGCCTCAGTCTCACTAATTGCCAAACGCATAGAAAACATGTTGTACAGAGGCCAGCACATCAAGCTACCCCAATCTGTCAAATTTTCCCAATTTAATATGAACCTTATTCCTTTGTAGTAAAGTTGAAATTCTGTCAAAGAAATTTGACAGATTGGGGTAGGTTGATGTGCTGGCGTCTGTACCTACATTATTATTCTGCCTAACAGATTCATTAATAGATATCAGTATTCAGTAAGTATACAGCCCACATAATATTAAATCAATGTAGGTAGATGGCAATACCAAGAAATTCTAAAAAATAAAGAACTCACGGAAATCTATATCTTCCATATCTTCTAATATATAAAAATCTCGTATCACAGTGTTTGTTTTCGAACTGCTCCGAAACGGCTTGACCGATTTTTATGAAAATTTTTGTGTATACTAATAATAGAGCTGAAGAGTTTGTTTGGCTGTTTGTTTGAACGCGCTTATCTCTGGAACTAACAGTCGCATTAGAAAAATTATTTTTGCATGCTCAACGTCAAGTTAACAGTCTTTCCATACTGTGTCAAGTGTCAAGGTATCAAGGTGTGACAGGTGTCAAGTTAACGCGCATTTTGTTTCGTTACATTTACCTAGTATACTATTGTAGTCTTTGGTTACATTCCATGTTTGACATCCATATGTCATGATGGGTAGAATACATAAATAAGATATTTTTTCCTTAGCTTTGAGTGGTACCTGAGTGTTTTTGACAATTTTTCTTTTCCATGCTAGCTGTAGGTACTCTGTTGTTTATTTCTTTTGTTGTAAGGCCTTTTCTGCATATTCTTCTACATTATGAACGCTATAAAACCCAAAATAATGGCAAACCGTGACAAAACCACCATCACACTCAACCTCACCAAAATTATGCTATATAGATAATCATCATCATCTGCCTAGCCTTTTCCCAACTATGTTGGAGTCGGCTTTTACTTCCTTTATTATGCTACTAGCTTCTACCCGCGACTTCGTCCGCGTGAAATTTCACTTTCCCCCCATTCACCCTCTTAGGAGTGGAATTTCGAAAAACCCTTTCTTAGTCGATACCTATATATACACTTCACAAAGAACGCACTCTCCAAATTTAATGTCTCTATGACCAGCGGCTGTGCATTGATATAATCAGTCAGACAGGATCACAGGACTTTGAATTTTATATTAGATTATAAAAGTACCTAAACCTAAGTACCTACCTAATAAAAAAAAACTCAATAATAGAAAATAAAATACCTACCTACCTAAATAAACCTATTTCTGATGATAACTAATCTAAACTCAATAAATAAGCAAAATCCCTAAAAACTAATATCTATACGAATGACTAATCCTACCTAACAGTTTTATAAAATAATCTACGGTCACTACGTACACTATCAAATATATTACCCATACTTTAAAATCTATACCTACGACTTATAAAAATAACTCTACCTTAAACTGTACTTAGTAAAAACTAAAAGGAATAAAAAGGTCGCACTGAAAAGCACGGTTTAGAATTGCAAGTACAATAGCAGTTAAAACATACAATTTATAGAATGCTAATAAGAACGAACGCTCGACACATCCGTTCAAATCAAAGTTCAAAAAATGTATGATGCGCGCGCTCAGACTCCGATCGGACGAAGAACGGTGCAAGCCAAATTCAACCTTCAGCACTACATTTACAGTGCGGTTGACGTAACCTACGAAAAACTTATTATTTGCGGTTGGTACAGTAATCGGGTCTAGGGATCGAACCGCAAAATTAAGTTTGTTTTTTATTGTATATACTTTTTCGGGATAAAAAGTAAACCAGTGTGGTGCCCAGGATATTAAAGAATAATTATACCATGTTTCATCGTAATCGGACCGGTACTTTTTGCGTGATGCCTGAACAAACAGACACACAGACAAACATTTTTTTAATCACATTTTTGGGTTCGGTGTCGGTTTAGTAACACCCCCTGCCATTTATTTTTTTGATATTTTCAATGTACAGAATTTTCACTTCTACAGATTTATTATAAGTATAGATATAAAGGAAGTTAAAGGATATACCTACTTACCTTTACCAAAACAAAAAAATTGTAACTTAAAATCATAACCGAAAAACCCTATTGTGGTGTATTTCACCTTTAAGTTTCATTGATTTGGATAAAGCAGAGTTGACGTAACTGAGATCTTTAACTGTCCACAAATCTTTGTTTGTGGTCTATAAATGTGTGAAATCGCTCATATGAAGGCATCATACGACTATAACCCGCGGTGGTTATGTTTGTACTCAGAACTCAGAAGTGATTGATTCTTTTATGTGAAACTTCGTCATTGAGCCGACACGCGACGGGAGCTTTCACTTTGACGAGGATTTTAACGATTTGGGAAACATTTTATGTTAGAGATTTTTAGAGAAAAAACGTTTGGGTGATGTTGACATGTGTTGTGAACAGAAACCGTTTGTTTACCTACATTCTCAAGTAAAATTAAGTAAACATTAATCAATTATGTCATTACAACATATTAATTTATAAGAAGTTTATCCTTAGAGGAAGTCGTTTTTGTTGCTTTTAATTGAAAGGTAAGCAGTTAGGCAGTTATTAAGCTACCTTTGCCGCTGTCCTTGACAGTTGTAAAACCTGTACCGACTGTCAAAAATCCACGTAGTAGTACGTACCTAGTCAGAAGCCCAAAAGTCTGACAACCAGTCTTGCCAAGGGGGTATCGTGTTACCCAGTAACTGGGTTGTGGAGGGTAGATAGGCAGTCGCTCCTTGTAAAATACTGGTATTCAGCTGCATCCGGTTAGACTGGAAGCTGACATCAACATAGATTGGAAAAGGCTAGGCAGATTGATTTAATTGAAAGCTAAGCAGTCTTTTTTTGAATGAAAAATAAATATTTACCAAAAAGTAAGCGGATAAATTCTCACAAGAAAATTCGTTCACGTTAAATCCTTAACACAATATACTTACAGTGTACGTTTATCACGATCGTATTTCTCGTGAATAATGAGCTCCAACGGGTTTAAAAGGTCGACAAAAAGATTTGCCTAAATCCGGCTTTCATCGCTCAGAAAAGTAATTGAAAATGGTTTAGGAAAGCGGGAGCGTATAAATTAAATTTCGATTTGAAAAAGTTTAAAGGTTGACTGACGGCATCGCAGTTTATCTATTATTAACGATGGCGAGACCACCCGCGGCGTGCAGAAAAAAAGTGTTCTGGGACATTCTAGACGATGTCACGGGAAAAGTAGGGACGTGCGACTCTACCTCGACCTCTAGGTTAATCGAATCTTTAATTTTGTTAGATACATTATTTATTGGAAAGATTTTCACACATATATTTCCATATCAATAACTTAACAAATTGGGCTCGGTATCTGAAAGTTTCGAATTAAGCTGAATAGACCGAAATTACCCTGACACATATCCTAAACGCCTGCGCTGGTGCCTAATTATGAGCAAATACCAATTAAAGATCCGCCTCGTCAAATAATGACAAGATGCTGATATTCAGATATGTATTATTATAGATCTTGGCAGCGACGCCTACATGATCAAAAAGCTAAGTCGACTTGGAATTAGGGAGATGCTCAATTCTGGAAAGTGAGCCCTTATGTATTTTGTCAGACGATTAATTAACTGGCGAAATGTGTCAAAAATGTAAACAAATATGAATTAATGGAAAAATAACTTTAATTCCTACACAATAAATTTCAGTTTACGCTACAACTTCAAACATATTTATAACTTTTTCAATAGTGCTAGTCACTCTGAAATCAACTTAATATTCATTGAAATAAAGTTGATATTTGTTCAACTTGAAATAAGATGGGGGTGTGCAGCACTGCGCACTTTTATCTGTACACCTCTGTTTAACCCGTCGGGGAAAACTGTCGTGTTGGTATTTTATTTGAAGTACTAAACCAGATACAATATTATTTATTCAATATGTCACATGACGACAACAACTAGGTATAAATAAGGCAACTTAAGGCGCCACTAGTCGATATTTTTTCCACACAAATTTCGGGAGAGTATTACTCCACTGTTTGATATTATGCATCCAAAGTTAAACATGATATCGTTTTGACTTATTATTAATTTTGTCTGTACGGAAACAGAATAGTAAAATAAAAAACTATTAAAAAGTTATGAGCCAATAAAGATTCGTTTTTCTTGCTATTTTTAACGTAACTTTGGGTGTAAATAAGTAATAAATGAACTGTAAAATCTTCAAAACCAAAACCGTACCGACAAAGCTCAGTTATCGAAGAGTTCAATATTTTTTTTATTGATTTATGCAGTAGTTTTTTCATAAAACTCGATTTTCCAAAGCATTTTTAGAATTTTTTTACGCACCTATCAGTCCAGAACGGTGTTTCTATGCGTGAAAACTAGACGTTGTGCATGTAGACTAGCGTCTAACTGCTCATCACTGATACTAGCTCTGTCAGACACGAAGCTAGGTAACACAGCGTGCTTTTTAGCCATGACCACCTGTGAATTTGAGCTCGCGACTAGTTTACTCTTAACTATCTACATAAACAAGGTGTAACTGAATTAACGCAAGTCCTGAAACCGCATCTGGTTAAACTGGAAGCCGACCCCACCATAATTGATAGGGCATAATTGATAGGCAGATTGATTGCAATATGAGAACTATTATTTACTCGTAAGTATTAAAACATAGTTTGCAAACTAACAAAGTTTGCGCTGTTCTGTTGTCGTAATTACTTCTTGGCTACTGCGTACTTACCTAACGAAGAAACTTGACCTATTTGGTTACAGTATTAAAATTTGTAATATTAGAAATAGAGTTTATTTATTTGTAAGAATATAGTTTTACATAGTATGGTGATAACATTTTTTAAATTCTATACACTCTACCACAACATACCATCTCATCCACTTTCATTATGCCATGGACTGTTCACGTTCTGTCCAGTTGCTAATCTGTCCAGTTGCTCCGGAGGGAAAAATTCAAATGTCATTCGTACAAAGACTAAGTACTTACAATTAATTTTAAGATTTGTTACAATAAGTCCTTCAGATTTCTTACAATAAGTCCAATACGAATGAATATTATTATAATTAGGTAGTCGTTACTTTAAAGTCAATGTCAAAATTAAGTACCATGTCATCTTGGATTTTTTACAATATTATTCACCAATGAATGTCATAAAAACAATTATCCAATGACCAACTTGTCAGCTTTTTCTTGAATATGGGGATGGGAAGTTCCTTAAATGAGTTAGGTAACTTGTTATATATCTGAACTTACTATACTGAATATACTAGGAGCTAACTTTGAGAGCCGGAGTGATGGAAGTACTTGTAAGAACAAGTTATTGGAGAACTAAGTAGACATATCATCATACAAGTTTGCGTTCTCATCTAAGGGTGAAGCCAGACGAGCGTAATCTTTTGAGTTGTGAATCGCGTAATTTCAACAACACACACAACAACAACTCATTTTGCGTCGCCGTGTGAACGAAACAGGACTTTTGTATGAAACCGAATGTAGCAGAAATTACGCGACTCACAACTCAAAAAATTACACTCGTCTGGCTTCACCCTAATAGTTCTCCAGACCGAATGTCGGCCATGACAACCAATCTCAGCGAAGACGGCGCGAAAGATATCGGCACAAGTGTGTGCGCAGACACAGGTCCAAAACATGTTATTTCCACTTACACAAATATCAACTTAGTTGATTTATGTACTATTGAATAAGTCTTAGAAATGTTCAAAGTTGCGCAAACTAAATTTTGTGTGGGTTTTAAAATTATTCTTCCAAAAATATATACCTAAGTATTTGTTTACATTTTGGGTAGCTAAATTGCGAACGCAGATTATTTAATGTTTTCTCTTATCTACAAATAAACTTCAGCTTTACGAGGGGATATATGTTTAAACTAACTTTCGCCCGCGGCTTCGCCCGCGAGGTATGTTGATAAAAACTATCCTATGTCCTTCCCCGGGATGCAATCTATGTCTCAGCCAAATTTTATCGAAATCCGTTCAGTGGCTTAGGTGCAAAAAGGTAACATACAGACAGACAGACAGAGTTACTTTCGAATTTATAATATTAGTATGGATTGTCAAGCAAAAAGGGCTAATTTGTAAAATAAAAACGTTTTTGTTTTTGTTTCCTCAAGTATAGTCATTGGTTTAGCAAACAAAAGACCAATTTATTTATCACATCGATCATTGTGTGGGAAATATCCGAAATGACGTCAAAGGGCCCACAAATTGCGTATTTACAATGTTTCCATCTAATCCCGAATCAGCTTTTACAAAAACGTACCTTTTATTTAAATTTTGAAATTATTTTGTTAAGTAAAGATAAATTAGGACAGTTTTACCGACCGACGAGTTCTACAATGAAGACCGCGTATCGGCAAGCGTAGTGTGAGACGCCCGCAGCTAGATGGACCGTCAATCTTAAGAAGGTCTCTGAGACAGACTGCAGACGGAAGGAGGAGGGCAGGGTGTATGTTGTGGCGCAGCCTGGGAGAGGACTATGTCCAGTAGTCAAACTCAAACTCAAAGCATTTATTTCAATTAAACCATTTACAGGCACATTTGAATTGTCAAGAAGTCGGTCAGTCGGAAAATATGAAGCTAGTTGCCCATTCGAAAGCGTAGGTACCTATGGAGAAGAACGGGCAAGAAACTCCATGGACACTCTTTTAAATTATATTTTTACAAAAATATTAGTGACATCATTAATGTTGAATTTATAATTATATTTGTTTTGTGTTGTATGAAAATCATGTAATTTATTTATTTTACCATTTATGTACACACATATAAAACAGACAAGAAAAAAACAGAACAGAAAAATAGGTAGGTACAAAGGTGATGCTTATTTCATAAGAAATCTCTTCCAGCATACCTGCGATAGGATAATAAATAGAGAGATGTAGACAGCGTGTGAAAGAGTATAGGAGACAAAAAAAAAATAACACATAAAATTTAAAAACAATTCACTTAATAAAATAGACAAATATTATGAGAATATATTTATTTATAGTCCAATCCGATATTTAGGTACGCATCACAAGAGTTAATACAGCTCAATCTGTAAGTGAACTAGAGCGGAAAGATAATTTTCAGGCATACGAAACAAAGTGATAACTTTATCTGTTTTCATACTCGCTTGGCTAAACTGAGTCAGTAGAATACAATACAAATATATGTCCCTATTTACATATCCACACTAATAATCTATATACTAATAATAAAGCTGAAGAGTTTGTTTTTTTATTTTCTCTCTAAAAGTCGGATTTGAAAAAATCCTTTTGCATTTGATAGCCCAATTTATGAGGAAGGCTATAGGCTATTTAACATCACGCTAAGGAGGACGCCAATTAGGAGCCGAGCAAAAAGAAAAAGTCAGAAAGAACACTAAGCGATAGTGCGGGAAAACGATGCGATGCGACGGGGTGGGTCGGAGAATAAGTTTGACGCGGACGAAGTCGCGGACAGAAGTTAGTCTATACATATAATAACATAGTAATGAAACGTTTTTGCGCATTTGTCGAATTTCAATGAAATTTGGCACACAAATAGTTTATAACCTGGATTGACTCATAGCATAGGGTACTTTTAATCCCGGTAGTACGTTCCCGTGAGATATTTTCTGACATCCACGCGGGTAAAGCTTAGGCCAAAAGCTAGTACTTAATCCCAAAAATACGCAAACACACCTCTGATCTTGCATCACTGTGAAAATCAGAGTGATTACTATAGTCCTTGTAATAAGATTGCTATTCGATTGCTGCTACTGACAAGTCAGTCAAAATTACAGTGATCTTTATTTTCGTTACGTTAAAGTTGGTTTTGGTCTGCTACTGTCAGACGTCAAGTAACTGTAGACACGATGAGAAATGGGTAACTAGGAAATAGAAACCACATTGAACATTTCACTTTTGTCTCTAGGTAAAGCTCTATTTACACGATGCCAGTTTATTACCTGCATAATGAAAGTTCCCACTGCTGGGACACAGGCCTCCTCTCAGTGAGAGGGAGTGGGCCGTAATCCACCACGCGGGCCCAGTGCGAGTTGGTGGATGTCACTGGTTTTCGAATTTTTAAATTTTTTGGTTCTAGGACATCGATTTTTTCCTTCACCGTTTTGAGAGCACTGGTGTTGAAATTTTTCGTTTTCTTTTTTCTTTTTTGCCTATGGCAAACAATAAAATTGAAGCAACAAATCAGTGGCATTGTCTCTAAACAGTGGTTAGACAATACAACGTTTATTGTTGCCTCAACTTATGATATACCACAGGCAGTAATATCGCACCTTGTAAATCAGGCTTTAAGGTGGCTAAGTTTTGGCAAACGCCTTGACCTACTTAAATGTGGTGTTAAACACTTTAAAACGAACGCGTGCGTCGTACTGTTTGCCAACCTTTTAAGTACCTACGCATACAATGGACTATACGAACGATAGGTGCTTTCAAGTGCATGTGGTGTAGTGTAAATCAGGCTTTAAGGTGACTAAGTTTTGGTAAACGCCTTGACCTATTTAAATGTGGTGTTAAACACTTTAAAACGCGTGGGCCGTCGTTCTGTTGTATGTACGCATACAATGGAATATACGAATTATAGGTGCTTTCACGTGCATGTGGGGGTTCGACCGCATGCCAGTGTTAACAAAAACTAGGCCTTTCACTCTATTGAATCTGCGTAATACGCAAGGCCAGCTAAAGGGTAAAGGGAAGGATATGTTTTACCAACTGCTGATTTGATAGAATTTTTATGGTCAAGGTCTTCCGGTTTTGATTCGTATAGATCTTTGAAATTCTTTACCGGTGTGTTATAGTGTTACTGAGTACCTGGGTTGTGGAGGTCAGATAGGCTATCGCTCTATGTAAAATACTGGTATTCAGCTACATCCGCTTAGACTGGAAGCTGATGCTAACAAAGCTGGGAAAATGCTAGGTAGATAATGATGATGTTAAGATTTTTATAAACATATCTAGTGTTATAGTCATATCTCGTGTGTAAATTGTTTGGGGAACTCGTGTTGATGTGAAACTGAAAGGTCCTAAAAGTAATATTGAACGTTTTCCTTGTTTCCACAGCTCCTGAACATAGGTCACTGTGCATATTTATTTAGGTGATGTTAGCTTTAGTTTAGGACTAGGAAAACTTTTCTTAGAAGGTTGGACCAGAATTAGATTACAGAGAAGATTTGAATGTTCTATTTTAAAGATAGCAGGTACAGTCAACAAAAGAGATAAGTATGCAGGATCTTCGGATATAGTTGAAGTTTAGTAAGAAACCGATGGATTTTCTCGAATATAATTTAACTATATTAATAGAAAACAAACAGCTCATTTGTCAAATTTAAGTTTCTTACTAAACTTCAACGGTATCCGACGATCCTGCATACTTATCTCTTTTGTTGACTGTACAATACCTTAACTACACTAACATAATTTACGAACTATAGACCATTCAACCGTTTATTTGGATCATGGACGAAAGTTCTTGTAATAACAGACTAGTACTGACTTCAAATCCCTAAATTTTCAGTAAAATTAAATTTAAATTCAAATTAAATTTAGGTACAGTTAACGCTGTGACCCTGTGACCAATGTGGGGTCGGAGCTACATCTTCTGTACCTACTACATAAAATGTATGTTTGTTATGTCAAAATAACAACTTTTTACTAGACGCTTACGAAAGTGTATATCGACGGTAAAAAGGAAGCATAAGCGACATTTTGGTCAAAAATTAGTTATATATGCCATCCTACGTAACATTTTCCGCTCTTTCGAATGCGCTTACTCCCACGGCTCTACGATTATTTTATAACTGTTTTAGTTTTCACGATATCTTAATACATGACAAAAATACGTCAGTTTTTCTAAAATTTTAAACTTTGAACGGCTCTCCTGAACATTTTATTTTATGTCACTTATACCCTATTTCCTCTTAACCGTCGATATGTAGGTATATACGTTTCATTTGAAAACATCCATCGGTTTCTTACTAAACTTTAAGTATATCCGACGACCCTGGCTACTTACCTCCTTTGGTGTCCATACCTGTGGTACACCCACATTTCCACGCTGCACCTTAATTACGTAACACACCATCAATCTCAATTTGAATCATTTTGAAAGATATTGCTAATCCATTGCTTCATATGTTCGAAAAGTTGTCTGCAACAACGTAAATAACGCAATAAATGTTATTGAACTGTCAAAATGAAACCCATTGCTACTGATAGTGTGTTGCGCAATAATAATAATAACCCCATCGCCGTATCTCTACGTTGACGTCGTGGTGGGGCTTGCGCGCTCCGAACTCTAGGCCCGTGCCGGAAGAGTTTACTTTGCCGGAACGGGTCTAAGGTGAGGAGCCAGACCAAGAGAGATACAGAAATCCTCAGGGCAGCATGTGGCGAGCTGTTGGGCAGTAGCAACCCCACGGACCCTATCTCCCGGGAGAAGTCGTGTACCTCACCTCTGGCTTGCCTTTATTGGCCGGCTGGAGTGAACAATGACGACGAACAGAGCTCCCACCTCATTCTTGCCTTTATTGGCTGGCTTGAGTGGAGATTCGCAAGAGTAAACGTGCTCGGAGGAAGGAAGTATTCCAGTAAGATGCTGGTAGGGATCTTGACGTACTTCCGGGATTGTCCTGATAGCCGTGGAATACCTCTCCACTCCTCATAAGCACCTCAGGAGATGTTGCCCCCTTGGCACTTCGTCACTATGTGCTAGCGACCGTTTCCGGGGGCCCACTATTGAGTGTGCAAGGCACCCCCTGCCATTTTATTCGTGTATATATAAAACATTGATCAGGCAGGGGTCATAGTTCTTCCATAGTTCTTGGTAACCAGTCCACTTTAACCACCCAAACCCATAGTCCAACTTTTTATTTTTCCATATCCTGCAATAGTCCTACACCAACCGGGGGTTGTCCTTGGGTGCACTTGCATAGTGCATACAGGGATAATCGTCGGTTGGTGTCACATTTCATTAAAATTTCCTAAGGGGCCTCTGCGAGTTGGCTTCGGCCCCTCGTACGCCTTCCAAAGGACCGGGACTCGATGGTCCCGAGATAAAAAAAAGAAAATAAAAAATAATAATAATAATCATTTTATTATCAGGCATCTAAGGCCCATAGATAAAATACACGAAATAATCTTTTATGTGCAATAATAAACTAATCCCGCAGACCACCATCTTTCACCTAATTGCGCATTATTTCTATACAAAGCTAGCAAAACTGAAACGCTTGAACATCCGTCCTCCGAAACCCATGAACTGCTCAATTAACTGGGACTATACACGGGTTCTTAGAACCGAAACCTTTAATCACTCCAATCAGTTTACGAACACCCGACAAGTCCCGTCTCGGTATTACCTAAATAACTTCTTTGAACGACCTTCAACTGTAAATTGAACAATGATGTCTTGAGAAAGATATTGTGTTACATTTTGGGTATCTTGAATTTTGATTTTTAAATGATTAGGTAAAAATCAATAACCCTCCAATAAGATTTTGCGTGGATGTTGTGGGAAACTTATGGGTATATTGAATTTTGAGTATTAAATGATTAGGTAAAAAGTAATTACCCTCCATTAAAATATTGGCGCGAACATCCTGGTTGCTATGTAGGGCCCGTGGCTAGATAATAACAGCCGCAAAGGTCGATCGATCAAGTTAAGCTACGCTTACCGCGGTTGGTCTGTGGATGAGTGACCATCTTTACATACCGAGATCCCTCCGTGCTTCGGAAAGCACGTTAAGCCGTTGGTCCCGGCTGTTATTCGTGCATCTTTGACAGTCGTTACGGGTAGTCAGAAGCTCGAAAGTCTGAGAACCAGTCTTACAAAGGGGTATCGCATTACCCAGTAACTGGGTTGTGGAGGTCAGATAGGCAGTCGCTTCATGTAAAATACTGGTATTCCACTGCATCCGATTAGACTAGAAGCCGACCCCAACATAGTTGGGAAAGGCTAGGCAGATGAGGCAGATGATGATCCTGGTTGCTATGTCCATAGGATACTATAACTTTTATAAAAATGGTACATCTTTATTCTATGTACGGTCACAGTATTACAATATTTCCTAAATATTGTAATACTGTGGTACGGTCACAAAAGGAGATAAGTAACAATTAAGGGTCGTCGGATATAGTTGGAGTTTAGTAAGAAACCGATTGATGTTTTCGAATATTAAATGTTTGTTTTGTGTTAATTAAATTATATTTTATTCGAAAACATCCCTCATCAATTGTATAAAAAAAATTGTTGTTCCATACATTTTAACCGGGATTCGGTCGTGTCCACCTGCTTAGTCCACCTGGGTGGACCACGGGCACTTTTTCTTGCCCGTGGATTCTATGAAACAACAGTTGTTTTTTATAACCGTCTAAAATTTTCTACGCTAGGAGCTCTAGAATTATGTGCTAAAATCATAATTACAGTTTGCGCACTGGTTAAAATTTTATCCTGTATTTATTCTGTCTGTCTATATTTATACTGCGAAAATTAAAAATAACATACACAAAAATAAAAGGCCTGCAGTGTTATAAAATTTGAAGAAAAATTAACTGTCACCTTCGCTTTTAAATACTAAAAATAACACTTAAGCCCTGGTCTAAAAGTGAGTCCTACAGCCTACTAGAGCATTTCTCGAGCATTTAACTGTAACATTTAACTGTAACATTTAACTGTAACATTTAACTGTAACATTTAACTGTAACATTTAACTGTAACATTTAACTGTAACATTTAACTGTAACATTTATTTCTATCTTGATTTCATTGTTGATGATTTTGCGTTCTTGATCGCTCGTGTTGCTCGATAAAATGTTACTCCAATACACTCGTTGGTTTTTAAAATTATAAACCGGCGAATGCTCGCCTTTAGGGTAAACTAAAAATAACGAAACAACACTGCCCTACTGAACCATTTAGTTATAAAAACATGGAAAAACACTTAAACTTTCAAACCACGTCAGTATCAGCCGGCTTGTGACGTCACCAACCTTGGTTTAGTTCCATTCATTCATTATCTCGATAACAGACTTGTTGAGTGGATTGAGATGACCCCTCTAAGGACAAGAGATGTTGGGGCTAGTTTGGAGTGAGGGTATATAAGCTTTTGTAAATTAAAAATTAGAATAGAATACTATTTATTGATAGAATACTCTTTATGAGGTGGCTAAATAATAACAGCCGCACAGGTCGATCGATCAGGTAAAGCTACGCTTGCCGATGTTTATCTGTGGATCGGTGACCATCTTTACATACCGTGACCTATTATCATAAATGCTAAAATAATTACCTACTACCTTCTATTTTTTGTGGCCTCGATATGATGTAAGAGCAATTGGGGGTAAAAATTACTCATTATAACCCTTTATAATAACAAAAATAAACAAAACAACTTATGAATATTTAAATATGCCAGAGTTTTACAAAGATAATTTTAGGAAAGCGAACCCTCAATTAAAAAAAAACTTCATCAAAAGAATATTCTGAATATTGCTGAGTCTTTAATACCTTTAATAACCACTTCAGTTACCTTCACGAGGGGTCTAAATACTTATTCAGCAATGCTGTTCTCGTGTTCAAAATTATCGTCGTGACTAGTGAGATTCAATACAAAAGGCGATCGTCAGCTTTGAATTACGTTGAGAGTAAGAGCTCATTAGGTACACAAGTACTCTTTATAACATTGAAAATGAAATACAGAAAAAGCTAACTTAGAAATTGACTCTGTCTTGACGTTTAAAGTAATTTGCGCATTTCTGAAGGACTAAAATCGACATAGAGGTAGTACATATGTCGCGGCCAACTGGTTGTATTAGCCGTTCAGTTAACTGGCCTTTAGAAGTAGTGCTCGCCTTCGCCTCGCTTCGCTCTCTCGGCTCGCACGCGGTTGATCACAGTTCTAACCTAACCCATTTGGTCGGGCTACCCTTAGTTACTGCGACCAATTCGGCTCGCGCGTGATTGGTTCCAGACTTCCAACCTAAACTGTAATTGAATATTATTCAGGCCGTTAGTTGAACGGCCGCCGTTTAGTTAAAAGGCTAGGCGGTTAACTGAACGGCTAATTTAACCAGTTGGTTGCGACACATACATCTAATGAATACTTTAGTAAATAAAAATTAAGATTCATCAGCATCTGATGAATCTCATCCATGTTTACTTTAATCAAAATGATTTTAAATCAATCAAACTAATGGTACACCACAGACAACCTGCAGTATTGTCTCTCCATTCACTCTAAATCCATCAAAAACTTGTCTTTTATCGCGATAAGATCGCCCATTCTGTCACCCCTTATTTCTACATTTATATCTGTAACATGGTGTACTTAATAAGAGTATTCTATTCATCACCTGCTTAGCCTTGTCCCAGCTATGTTGGGTCGGCTTCCAGTCTAACCGGATGCAGCTGAATACCAGTATTTTACATGGAGTGACTGCCTATCTGACCTCCACAACCCAGTTACTGGGTAATACGATACCCTTTGTAAGACTGTTTGTCAGACGATCGGACTTCTGACTACCCGTAACGACTGTCAAAGATCCACGAAAGACAGCCGGGCCCAACGGCTTAACGTGCTTTCCGAGGCATGGAGGGGTCTCGGTATGTAAAGATGGTCACCCATCCACAGACCAACCGCGGCAAGCGTAGCTTAACTTGATCGATCGACCTGTGCCTTATTATTTAGCGACGGACCCCTCCATTTATCCTTTATATATCCATTCGTACAAATATACAGTAAATATTAAAAAAAAAACAGTTAAAACTGATTCCTTATCAAACATTTTAGAAGAAAAATTGTAAAATAATTTAACACTGTCTTAAAACACAATAAATGTTAAGACAAATACTGAGACTCGCACTAGTCCAGCGTTCTAACATTTTTCAAGAGAATAAAAGCTCAATTTAAATAAAATAATAACGGAGCTTAAAACTTTCGTAGAGTTTCACTATCACTATGGTTACCAGCTATTTTAAGGTCTATTAGAGAACAAAGGAAGAATTTTGTCAGTCTACAGACAAAAAACTTTTCCATTTGACGTAAACTAAAACGCTTTTTCATCGTGTAGAATAAAAATAAAAAATAAATTGTAATATAGAGGAATTCGTCTATTCTTAATTTTAGAAGGCTTAACAGTCACACAATTTTCTTCTTGAAGTCACACGATTTTCCTTAATCCAACCCACTCTTATAAAAATAGGTACCTACAAAAAACATCGAATAGCCATTAAAATAATGTCCGCGTAGCTACGTAGCGGGGTTAAAGCTACGTCAGCTACGGCGTAGCACCGTAGCCGCAGCGTAGACAGAAATGCTTAATGGCCTCCACCGACAATTCGATGACGCAGTAACCCATTACTTTGAGTTTTTTTTAAAGGCCTTCACCTTTAATTATATTTTCTTCCAAATCAGATTATCGTTATGTATATAAGTCGGTCTAACGTTTTCTCAACTCGATAAGCTCTAAGGCTCTCAGATAGCCAGTGAATTGGAAGAATTGAATCTGTCTAATTTAGCGAAATACTCTAGTAGAAAGTATTTCAAACAAACCAAACAGAAAAAAAAATGGTTGCAAACTTATTTTAAGTACCAAATTATTTCACTTCCTGTGACCCAAGGGCTGGCTTTTACCTTGGCCAGAGGCTAAGCATTGCCATACAGCAACGTGGCAATGCCACCAGTCTCTTGGGTAAATTACTAGTCGACAGCACTGCGGATGAATTTTTCGACGCTTTATTTTAGTTTGTGTATAGTTTTAATTACCTATGTTAGGATTTAATTTTGTTAATTAATTACGTATTATAATTTTTTGCTTAGGTACTTTTTATTTTAATAAATATCAAATTCTTTCTCTCTTGTTATAGACAACAACGAATGCCAACACATAAATCGAAAATGTCACCATCCTCCACCTGGCTTCACACCAAATAGTTTCAACACCTACCATGGACATAGATGAAAAAGTATCAGGGCCCGGGGGGGCCTCGCAGAAGAACTGGTCTCATCTGAACACCAGTGATGAACTGCCTCTGGACATGAGGTTCAATCATGGCCACATGGTGTCCATGACCGTGTACAGTGTGCTGATGGTGGTGTCTGCCACCGGCAACCTGACAGTGCTGTCGCAGCTGATGAAGAGGAAGCGGGCAGGGAGGGCGAGTCGGCTCGATTTGTTGCTGATGCATTTAGCTGTAGCTGATCTTATGGTAAGCGGTTATTTATTTGTATTCAGCATGGTTTATCTGGAGCCCAATGGTATCGGCCTCAACTTACGAGTTGTAGGTCGTGAGTTCGAACCCAGGTAGGCACTTTACCTTGTAAATTTAATTTTACCACCACTACTCTCAAAACGGTGAAGGTCAACACCATGAGGAAACCGGCATGTCTAAGAATAAAAAAATCGAGGTCATGTAATATCTACCAACCCGCACTGGGCCCGCGTGGTGGATTACGGCCCACTCCCTCTGAAAGAGAGAAGGTACAGTGTCAGTACAGCAGTGGGAACACATAGGCTGATTATGCTTTGGATATATCCTGTTTCTCCCTATTCAGTTTGTGTTATTAGATTTATGATGGAATTAAAAAAAACTTATACATGTAAACTACTCATAACACGGATATTATCGAGCCTTTTAAAAGCTCGTTTCTTTGTAATATTTATAAGACTCGATAGTCGATAAAACCAAGACAAAAAAACATCCTAATCTCAGTCTCAATAATTTGTCAAAAGAACCTCGAATTTACTGTGAAACTTTTGACATAAATTGTCGCTTAGATTAGATTGCGAATAGATCAGCGAGACCAATCATTTATCTAAGTATTGAACATTGTTATTTATTAGTCTCAGGAATTGGCCTTTAAATAATATTTGTGTCGTTATCCATCATATTTTCTTCAATACCTGTTGGGTGAGCTTTTTTTTTGTTTTTTTTTTTTATTTTTTTTATTATGGGAAATCATCAAATGACCCCTCCCGCTCTGGGTGGAGCGGAAGGGAGTGTCAGACTCTTACTGACTAAAACCCATCCGTGTTCCTTCCTTAGCCCTTTATGTTCCGGGGCAGCAGTAACCCTTTCGGACAATCCCGCTGCCCCTTTCTTTTCTTCGATGCTGACATCTCTTTGAGGCGTGCGTGGAACACATACGCGCCGTCCAGCACGGGCCTGGTCCTGATCGGACGGCGAGCTACCCATTACTCGCCGTCCGCAGGCCTGCGCCTACGGTGGCCGGGAGTCGTCACGCGGCTCCCGACACCCGGGGCGTCTCCCGTGGCGGCTGGGAAGGGCGGCTCTCTCGGCTCTCTCCCTCGCCCATCCCGCCACCTCCTTCGCTAGCATGACTGCTTCGCAGAAGGAGGTGATTGCCTCCCACTCCCTCTCGCTCCCGACCATGGCTTGAAGCAGAACCGGGCGCGAAAGGTCGCCGCCGCTGCCGATCGCCTCTACGAGGACACGGCGGTGCTCCACCCAAGCAGGGCAGACCTCCACCGTAAGCTCCACCGTGTTCTCTCGGCGATCCTCGCAGTGGTGACACCCGGGCGTTTCCTCTCGCCTGATGATGTACAGGAACCTCCCGAAACATCCGTGTCCGGTGAGGACCTGCGTCAGGCGGTAGGTGAGGACGCCGTGACGCCTCTCTAGCCACTCCTCAAACAGGGGTCTTATCGCCACTATCGTGGCGTGCCCTGCGCTGGGTTGCGACAGCCGCGCTTTCCATGTCGCCATGAGATCGCGCCGGAGGTCCGTCCGCTCCGCAGCGATTTGCCGCAGAAGCGGGTTTTCCCCCCGGCGTAGTGCCTCCGCGCGCCACTCATAGAGGCGCGCGAGGACTATCACCTCCAGATCCAATGGCGGCAGTCCGGCAAGGAGGCTTGCCGCCTCGACCGAGATCGTGCGGTACCCCCGTATGATCCGTACGGCTCCCACCTTTTGGGGCGCGTTCAAGTAGTGGGCGGCTCGTAGCGGCAGTGAACGCGCCCACACCGGGGCCCCATATACGGCCATGGACCGCACGACCCCCGCGTAACGCCTCCGGCAGGAGCAGACGATTAACGTAAGATATTTTAAATGTGTTACCTCGTCTGACCCAGTTGATAGACGTCACAACACATAGATGATCCGACTACCTACAATTATCTTTCAACATTAGTACACAATGAGTGCGTCAGCAGATTGTTTTATAACATAGAAAGGCCTTTATGATAATTAGTGATTGAAGAAAAACTTTTTTATCTACAATAACAGTTTGTTTATTGATATAAAGTCTTACCAACTAAACACATACACTGCCATAGACTTATAAAAAAGATGGATTCCGCGCCACGCATATCGAAAGTGAAGCACCATACCGATCTACGAGTATGTGTGCGTGATTCACGTTTGATGCTGTCGTGTCACGTAATGGCGGCCGATCGGCATACTATGATGTAAATGTGAGCGTGAGGCGTGTTTGTACGAACGGTCCGGCATACTTACTGTGCTGTGTTTCTGTGTTACTGTGCTTTCCTTAGCTTTGGCTTAATACCTTTATTGACGTGATTTCGAGTAAGGAATCATTGAATGGTCATAGTGAATCACCCCTGGGCTCACGCAATCTAGATTGCCGTCGTAACGCTGAGAAGGAGTTAATAATGTGTTTTGTGTTTCACTGCTTATGTCATTTATTAATTTGTTGAACATAAGTACCATAATAAAGGTTTAGAAAGATGATTAAGAGTGCGCTATGTTATTCCAGAGGGCGTAGAAATGTTTGTACTAAAGTAATCAAGCCAGTCAAGTCTCGATTAAATAAAATAAAAAAAAACGGAAAATACAAAAAATCCAGCAGGCATTGCTTGCTGTTGTGTGCTAGTTCACACAACAGCAAACAATGCCTGCTTTTTTTTTAAGGATGGGAAATCATCCAATGACCCCTCCCGCTCTGGGTGGAGCGGAAGGGAGTGTCAGACTCTTACTGACTAAAACCCATCCGTGTTCCTTCCTTAGCCCTTTATATTCCGGGGTAGCGGTAACACTCTGAGCGGGAATCGAAACTTGATCCCCGCTCTATGCGGGTGGTTTGTTTTTGGTTGGGGAGTCCTTAGCGGTGCGGATGTGATCTGGCATTATAGCTGAAATTAACTTTCTTAGTGTAGTCGTGAGGCCGCCGTGGGGATTGTTGTAAAAACATTTCACTTTTTGGAAGGGAATTATCTTAGGCGGCGATTCGATTTGGAAGAGTATAATAATAATAATATATATTTTTTTAAGGTACTTAAAGGTTTTGTAGTACATGAGGGACCAAGAAAGTATGCATTATTAATTACATGGTGTGGGTACAACGAATTGCTGGGCGAATCGCTACTCTCCTAGCTTGATAACTGAGTAATCTGTATTTAGGAGAGACAGTTTCAAGAAGAGTAAGAAGAGTATTGAGAGTGAAATTTCATGAAAGCGTCACGTTTACGCACATTTCGTTACACGAGAGAGAAGAAAATATACACTCTCTGTCTTTCACAGTAAATCTCTCAAATTCTTTATTTTTCAAGAGGTTTCAGTTTTACCACGTGTAGGTACTGTGCAGCACGCGAATGTTTATTTTAATTCGGACTTTGTGTTTCATGAACTATTGCCAATTAAATGTTATTCTTTGATCTATCTTTCAAATGAAACGGTAAGCAGTGTTGTTGCAGGTAACGTTCCTGATGATGCCGCTGGAGATCGCGTGGGCGGGCACGGTCCAGTGGCTGGCAGGCGACCTCATGTGCCGCGTCATGATGTTCACGAGGACCTTCGGGCTGTACCTGTCCAGCTTCGTGCTTATTTGTATCGCTGTTGATAGGTGAGTGCAGTGTGCTATTGTTCTTTTTTTGAATTTGTCATTTTATTATTTTAATAACTGTTACGAGTGTTTACGCCGTACGGCATTTCATACAAACTTTCAAGCCCTTGTTTTTCGAAATGAATGAACCGATTTTTATGAAACTTCATACGCATAAGCAGTATACAAAGGTCTAAAAAGTTACTTATGAATGTCCTTGAACCGAAATATTGAAGACATGTTACATCCATCAACCCGCACTGGGGCTGCGTGGTGGTTTACAGCTCACTCCCTCTCACAGAGAGGAGGGCTGTAAAGTATCTCCTGATTAGTCTGCTCGCCTAGTACCATGCTTCACAAAATCTTTGTGATTTTTTTCTTCTAGCGTTGAGTGTACTTTTAGGTAGAACGGCTGTATCGCGACATCCTGGAAAAAATCACCTTCAAGAATACAATAGGGCCATTAACAGACGTTACGCGTGGCGGACGTAACGTGACTCCGTCACAACATGAGTTCCACACTATATAATCATGATAAGAGTCTACTTGTTGCGTAAAACAAGAACCTTCGACTTTTTCTGAAGAACTCTGCACAACGTAATTGACATCCTACTGCTTTGAACAACTTTCAAAGAGCCTTTGCCTTGAATTTTTTTGGTATCCGGTCCAAAGTGCCTCGGCCTACTAAGGTAAGTACCTACTACACACACTTGTAGTTTCAAGCAACCTGCTAGATATAAGTACCTACATAGGGGTGATTTTTCAATCGTCAGATAACTTTTATAACCTATTTAGATATGAAAGTTTGTATGTTTGTTACTTAATCACGCAGAAACGGCTGAACGGATTTGGGTGAAATTTGGCACATAGATAGTTTATAACCTAGAATAAGTTATCGGATACTTTTTCTGACGGATAAAACCGCGGGCAAACCTAGTCTGAAAATAAATATAGCGGTTAGACATATTTTCTATACAAAAGTTATCTGAAGATAGAAAGATCGGCCTTTTTAAAAATTCCAAAAATGTTTATTTTTGTAATGTTCTTAAGTCATCATCTGCCTAGCCTTTTCCCAACTATGTTGGGGTCGGCTTCCAGTCTAACCGGATGCAGCTGAATACCAGTATTTTACATGGAGCGACTGCCTATCTGACCTCCACAACCCAGTTACTGGGTAATACGATACCCCTTGGTAAGACTGCAGTTGTCAGACTTTCGGGCTTCCGACTACCCGTAACGACTGCCAAAGATCCACGAATGACAGCCGGAACCAACGGCTTAACGTGCTTTCCGAGGCTCGGAGGGGTCTTGGTATGTAAAGATGGTCACCCACCCACGGAGCAACCGCGGCAAGCCTAGCTTAACCTGATCGATCGACCCGTGCGGCTGTTATTACTTAGCCACAAGCCCTTTGTAAGTTGTTCTTAAGTGGAAAGATCAAAACGCAGAAGGCTTATGGGAAGTAGTAGCCATCATGGTATCAGACCGGAATAAATCGTAATTCGATACAGTTGCCTTCAAATCCAAGGCCTTGCCTTGCTTTGCCTACTACATTATTGAAATGCCTCACATGCCTATAATTTCACCGGACCCGCTTTAAACTGGATGCTAGCGACTCTCGGTAGCGACATAATATTATAATAGCAGCGCCCCGCGGTTTCACCCGCATAAGTTTCCCGTGGGAATAACGGGATAAAAATAGCCTATGTCCTTTCCCGGGACTCAAACTATCTCTATACCAAATTTCATCTAAATCGGTTCAGCGGTTTAAGCGGAAAGAGGTAACAGACAGACACATTTTCACATTTATAATTTTATAGTATGGATATGGATGGTGGTAGGATACTGCGAAGAGCTCCTTTACATAGAGTTTTAATTAATGCTTACCTATTACTAGAGTTTTGTTTAGTGAACCAGTGGTAACAGCGCCTTACGGGTTGTAGGTCGTAGGTTCAAACCCAGACAGACGCTTTACTTTTAGTAAATTATTTCATTACCACTGCTCTCAAAACGGTGAAGGAAAACATCGTGAGAACCGACATGTCCTAGAACCAAAAAATCTAAGACTTTTGCCATCTACTAACCCGCACTGGGCCCGCGTGGTGGATTACGGCCCATTCCCTCTCAAGAGAGGAGGCCTGTGTCCCAGTAGTAGGAGTTATGTAATTATCTCGGTAAGTAAGTAAGTTCTTTTGTAATTGCTTCATAATGGAGAGTTTCGACTAAGTTAAACAAATAGGTACGGTACAGTAAACTATGCATTAAGTTTTTGAGGCAAAACAGAAAAAGAATATTTCCATTAGTTATTCCCGGAACGAACCCATTAATTATTACCTAACATAATACGACACCCACGTAGGTTCTTCCCCGCACAAAATAATGACGTACAGACGCCAGCACATCAAGGTACACCAAACTGTCAAATTTTCCCAATCAACCTTGAACCTTACTATGTAGTGATAAAGTTGAAAATCTATTAAAGAAATTTGACAGATTGTAGTAGGTTGATGTGCATAAACATGAGTGCCCTCGAGACAGGTCGACGGACGAGATCGATCAATCAGCTGTCCGAATTACAAGTGCCAAGGTTGTTCCTACTCGGATTTACGCATCGGATATAATTCGTAAATCCGAGGTGGATTACTAAAGTAGGTTTATAAAGGTGCTTGTAGAATTACAGGCATATGAGACGAGATTTTATTTCTGTAACTAGGTTTTTACAAACACTTTTACACGTCAATAATATTTTAAAAACTAGGTTAGGTCACCGTTTCCTATCTGACTAGTCCCGACATAAAAAATCTCCCTCTCTTTTAAGTGCCTTATTTAAAAAAAGACAACTGGAAATCTCTGTTTCTATGGAAAATTTTTCTTTGTACCTATCCTGCTTATGCGTACGAAGTTTCATTAAAAACGGTTCATTCATTTCGGAAAACAAGGGCTTGAAAGTTTGTGTCACATGCCGTACGTCGTAAACGCTCTTAAGATATCTATACAAGTGGGAGTAACAGAGTAGTAGGTGTTAGTAATTATCACGTGCGGTATTTTCTATACATATAATCAATGGTTAACACCTCCCATTAGGTCGGAGTCTGTTTATTTACCAAACTCAAACTTAATCTACATATTACACAATTTACTTCAGTTCTTAGGTTTAATAATAGACGAACTTTAAATTAGAATTGCGTGTATCGACCCCTTGTTCGTTGTTAAGCAATTAACAGCCCGCCAAAGCCAAGTTGCCTGTTTATGTGGAAAATTATTACGGAAAGTTTTAACCAAAAATCTGCCAAGTGCGAGTAACACACGACACGAAGGGTTCCTTACCACCGTACGATTATGTTTTTCATTTAAAAACATATTATGATGAGCATACTATTAATAAAGTAATAAATTAAAAGCCCCATACAAAAAAATTACGTTATTTTATTTTTATTGTTTTTTTATTATAGAGGCCGTGGTAGACTCGACGTAGACAACTTTGTGAAAATTTCAAGTGTCTACATATTATGAGTCAAAATCGGTTACGTAGTTTAGTAGAAGCACAACGCGGTCACACAGACAGACACGAAAACCAACTTAAAATAATTATTGTATTGTATGTAATTCGGAATATAGCTAGAATCGGAATCTCAAAACGAGACTATGGCAAACATACAATAATTAGTGTAAAATACACAATTAATACCTTAACATGATTCCATTATTTATATATTGTATACAATTATAATACCGTTGTATAAATTGCCATTCCAGATACTACGCCATTCTGAAGCCTCTGAACGTGACGTGGGAGGCGCGCGTGCGCAGGGCGCTGATTACGGCGTGGGTCTGCGCCGGGCTGGCCAGTCTGCCGCAGAGCTTCATTTTCCACGTGGAGGAGCACCCCGATGTTAAGGGGTAAGGGATATATTCCATTGTTAAAGAGAATATGGTACTCTAGAGAATTCCCAGCCCTTAAGTATGATGAGAAGAACTTCAAAAGAAAAATAAACATTGTTTCGTGCACTACAGGGACCACTACCAACCTCTTTCGTGATCATTTTCAGGCTTGTACCTTCTTCTTTTTCTTTTCGTGTCGATGGTACTCTTCCTCGTTGTTTTTTATTATAGTTTGAGCCCAGTAGGTGGCCACGTTGACTGCGGCATCAGTGGCATAAGACACTCCAGCAAGTGGGGCAAGGTCTGATCAGAAGCACCCGCAATAGGTGTTGGATAGGTCAGTAATCCTCCCACTTTGACAAATTGTGGCTGTACCATGATCGTCAAAGAGATATTTATCTGGGTACATTTGTACGAGTTGCTTCGCAAAAGGGTATAAAGCCTTGCCTAGTAAAGATTAGTAAAACATTAAAAAAAACCTGAACCACTATCGTCCCGTTCTGTCTACAAATAACAGGTTTTATTAATATAAATTCTGGTCGAGCTGCCATGTCCTTCAAAAGTTTATAAAGGAAATATAAAAACAAGGTAAAGAGAGATTTTTTGTTTACAAAGGTTAGTACGGAAGATAAAACTGTTTAGTTCAACAAAGAGTTTTTAACCTGAAAAGCTTATTTAATATCGAAGTTTTTTTTTTTCGAACTTCTTCGATTTAAGGCGACTACATTACCCAAAGCGCAGTCACAACGCTGATAATTTATTGCAAAATATGAAGCAATTATCTATTTACAAAAAATCTATTGCTTGGACTAAAAAAATAAAAAAATAATCTGACAAAAAATCATAATCATTATATGTTTATCAGTAATAAAGTTGTCAATAAAGTTGTTAGAGGTATCTTCTTGATTTTTTTCAATTATATCAAATTAGTTGTAATATGTTTTCAACACACTATCTATCCTAGCGTATATCCTGAAGAATATTTATTTTTTTCTGATTTTGTTTACTGTAGTCGATCATATTCTTTTGTTGTTTCTAAAACATCGTTAAGCGCAAAACCACAATAAACAACCTCAGCAAGTACCTACTGCAAATACACATAGAACGTAGTTAGATTTTAAATCAACGGACGTACAACGTAGGTACTCATTATTAACATAACCCAATCTAATAATAGAATCTGAGCAGTGGTGGCCCAGTGGAAACGGCCCCGACTTACGAGTTGTAGGTCGTGGGTGCGTGGGACCCACGCAGGCGCTTTACTTTGTCTAAATTATTTCATCACCACTGCTCTCAAAATGGTGAAGGAAAACATCGCGAGGAAATCGGCATGTGATAGAACCGAAAATTCGAAGACATGTGACATCTACCAACCCGCACTGGGTCTACGTGGTAGATTAAAGCCCACTTAATCTCGAAGAGAGGAGCCGGTGTCCCAGCAGTGGGAACATTAAAGGCTGATTATGTATTCTAATAATGATCCTGCACCACATTATTTCTTCTGTTCAAAACCTTTTGTACTCGTAAATGTGTTGCTGGGGAGATGGTTGCGCCACTTCTTCTTCCCAGCTAAAAACTAGGAAGAGGTGAAAGGTAGGCATTTTAATTATGTAATTTTGACGTTCAAAAAGTGCTGATTCTCCAACTAGTTTTAATACATGTTTTTTTTTTGTTTTGATTTAGACGAAAACAAAAAAAAAATCTTATAAAACTTTTTCGATTCAGCGGAAAAGTGCCTTGACAAGTGTTTAATATTCATCGACGTATTAACGCGTTTAGGACTGAGGAAACCTATCAAAAACCTACTTTATAAACATATTTGCTATTGGAAACATGTATGGGTGCTACGTATGTGGATTAAATTGGCAATAGAATCAGTATCGGCCTTGGAAGTTTGGTGTGGAATTCGATAAGGCCAACAAATCACCGCTAGATTTGGACTTGAGACTACTAAGTACCTTGGATGAAGTCAGAGTAACTAGTTTTTGAATTTGCTTCCTCCTTCTGGTTCCACTGAGAATACCTTCATTTAGCTTTTTAAGTAGTATTGGAACACTGGTGGCCCAGTGGAGTGGCGTCGGCCTCGACTGACGAATGTAGGTCGGGAGTTTACAAGCAGGCACTTTACTTTGTTTATTTTATTTCATCACCGCTGCTCTCAAAACGGTGAAGGCAACATCGTGAGGAAACCGACATGTAGACCCAAAAAATTCATGACATGTGACATCCACCAAGCGTGGTACATTATGGCGCACTCCCTATTACAGAGAGGAGGCCGGTGTACCAGTAGTGGGTCACTGCCCGACCCTTGCTCGACAAGCCAGCCCGCGAGGCTGAGCAAGTAGCTTTAAACTCCCCAAATAAAAATAACCAGACCCAGCCTGACCATTGCTGCCCTCCCCTCAATGACTCACTAAGCCGAGGCCCGAACCCCACAGGGGGTGCCCTTAGTGTAGCTCATTTAAAATAAATATCCTTAGTTTGTAAGCCCTGGCTGTAAGATTTTTGGCCACCACAGGATAGTCCGGTTAAGCAGAAAGGCAACCTTAGCGAGTTGCAATTGCGAGTGGTCACGTCAAAAAAAAAAAAAAAAAAAGTCCCAGTAGTGGGAACATTAAGTATAAGCTGATTATGCTTAGTAGTGTTGAGTACTTGATTTACTTGTAGACGAAGTGCCAAACATGTTGTAAGTCGAAAGGTATTTATTTATGCATTTTAGACCTCATCAGTTTTTCGTGAGTCGTGCCCAAGAGCGGGCCGTTAATAAGAAAGCGGGATTCCTTTGTTTCCAAAGTTATGCTTTGAACCTTTCCAAGCTTTTTAATAAAAAATTCTGGCTCATTATTATAGTAATTTTTCATGGATTGTTGCAAAAACACGATAAATACTTTACTTGAATACATGAAAAGGAGAAAATTACAGTAGGTGTACATGAAAGACGTACATAAAGGAAAATATCATCAATAGCATCATATTGAGATCGTAGCCTCATAAAGGGTATAATTTAACAGATGAGTATGTGTACGTAAGCAGGTAGATAATTCTCAATGAGGATATACCTGACAAAATATCGTTATTATAAGATACGAATATATTTTTATCACATCTATTCAAAAAGAGCTAGTGTATTCTTCGAGTATTATAAGTGATTCTTCGTAAACAGGGACTAAAATAGCTCTTTAATCCCTAGGGGCTAAAAGTGATTTGAATTTGAAATGTGGATATTGTTAGTAAAAGTTCCAATCACCAAAGAGATCAATCACGAACATTGTATGAAAAAGTAACAAGCTGTATGATAAAGTAAAAGGCGCGCGTGCCAAATTAAAAAAATTGTTACGATGGACTTCCAAAATTGTTCAAATATAAACATCAGCCTCTAATTATTTATATATTGCCAATAAACATAATCATAACATTTCATTCATTTATATTTTGAATCGGACCGAGTTAGGGCTTAATCTGTGCTTCCCAGAACCTAAGTAATAAATCCCATTAAAAGTAATATAATGTCCCAGTAATTGAATAGTTTTCCCAAATGCTTCCAAATGTTACCTACATAGCTATGTTCAGTAAAGTCCCGATTTTGCATCAAATCTGATTCGAAACATACTAACTTTGTGTACCAGGTCAAATTAAATTAGCTAGAGAAACTCCTCAGGCGTGATGGATATCGATATCTAAACATGATAAAACAAAAAAAATAATAATTTGATGTTTTTTTTTGTGGTATCGTCGACTGCTGTTAGTGATTCACTTGAAATATCAGTTTATAAAAACTTTTGTGTAAACTTCTATTTTCTCAACTTTTACTTAAAGTAAAAAAACTACTAGCGCTCGGAACTACTAAAAAAAATCATCAAATCTTTATAATTTTATCGTGTATCGATGATAACGATACCTATCATGTCTGAAGTATCGCTAGCTAAATTTAATTTGACCCTGTATATTTAACAGCACCCACATTCAGGAAATTCCAATACAAATACGAATGCAAAGCGATGATTGTTGTAATAATAAATTCATTTATTTCAGGTAGATAACACCCATTGCCACACGACATAATCTAACAGAAAAACATATTAAGTAAACCAGATAAAAACCAAATTAAAGCAAATCAATTCAAATGAAATCAAAAAAATATACTTAAATAAAAGAAATCAACTTAAAACAAATAATCAAAACAATAATAATTGATGCAGAATTAAATAAAGATACAAATGTGAATTGAGGTTGCCGACATTAATAAAGAAATATAATAAATTAAATTAAATTTAAAATTTCGGACCCATATAATGTGTAGTCCATTTAGTTAGTAAACACACGACCTTAAAACTAGTGTTGGTACTTACTTAAATTTACCAGAAAAACAACACAAACTATTCATTAACACGCCACAGTGGCATGTAGGCGCACGCATCCAATGTCCCAGTATGGGGCTGACCCACCTATCAGCTATAGTTTTTTATAAGATATGTATATCAATAATATACTCCATATCGTTTGATCTGATCACACTAATATTATAAAGGCGAAAGTTTGTGAGTGTGTTTGTATGTTTGTTACTTCTTCACGTAAAAACTACTGAACCGATTTGGATAAAATTTGGCACACAGATAGTTTATAACCAGGATTAACACTTAGGATACTTTTTATACCGATATTCCCACGGGATCGAAACTTATGAGGGTGAAACCGTGGGGCGCTGCTAGTGTTCCATAAACATAATTAGATATGCTAACAGGACGGAAGTGGGACGGAATCACGACCTAGTATTGGCACTGATTCAGGCAGATTGTGCTACATTTACGCCTAAAGTTCAGCCTGTAATCTGGATTTTAGCATACATGTCTATGATGCTAATCTAACGGGCGATGATAGAACGCGTCGGAGTTCTTTAAGATGAGTTAGTGAATCGGATGAGTGTGTTTCAAAAGATAATAATTGTAGTGGACATAATGTGGCTGCGATAAATTCGTGTGTGAATTAACGTGCATAGGTATACTACAAACCTGCCAACTAAACGTACGGAGCTTGTTTTCGTGTAGGACATATTAACAGTCTAGCTAGTTTTTTTTTTATCCTGTTTTGTTTACCTCGACGGCGATGACGATGAATGACGGGGGGTTAGGTAATTAAACGTACATAATATAAATTAGAAGTTAAAAATAATCATGAGACTATTATCCCGACTTAAAATCAAGCTTTGGAAGTCAAATCAATATTTTAAATTAGGCAGACACAATACAACTGCGTCGTGTTCGTAAATGGGCGCCGTCGGTTGAGACTAGTTATGCCAGGGCTTATTTATAATCTCATGTTTTTCATAACTGCCTGTAAATGGTTTAATTGAAATAAATGCTTTGAGTTTAAAAACAGGAACCACATATTTTCTAATCAATCTGGTTTTGGAATGAACCAATGCAAATACCCAATCGAGATACTTACCTCCAAGAGTCAAAGTAATTATTTACTTTCAACAAGTGTGCCAACGCGACGCGACCATACACTGTAAAATTCCATCAACACCACCCACAAATACCAGTCTAATAAAATTTGCATTTACGATACCAATCAGCATATCCACACATTTTATGGCCTTCCTTAAGTAAAAGAAACGTTCTCAGCAGCCGATAGACGCCAGTCGTAAAACTGGATTTACTGAGCTTCCAACTAACAGACTCCATAGAGTATATCTATTTACATAAACATGGTTAGGAACTCTATTGTATTGAGGGAATTTCCGTTTTATATAAATAGTTTCATCATAATCATAATCAGCCTATAATATTCCCACTGCTGGGACACAGGCCTCCTCTCGGTGAGAGGAAGTGAGCCGTAATCCACCACGCGGACCCGGTGCGGGTTGGTAGATGTCTTCGAGTTTTTGGTTCTAGGACATGCCGGTTTCCTCACGATGTTTTCCTTCAACGTTTGGAGAGCAATGGTGATGAAATAATTACACAAAGTAAAGCACCTGTCTGGATTCGAACCTACGACCTACAACTCGTAAGTTGCGGCCGTTACCACTGGGCCACCACTGCTCTCCAATAAATAGTTTGTGTTATTGAAATTGTTAAATCGTTAGTGTGGTAGATATGTGGTAAGGATGTTTATTTCACTGTTTAGACATTTGATTTGAAGTTCACACACAAAGTGTGTGTCCTACAAAAATATAATGAATATTCAAAATACAATCCAATACTAAATGTATTAAATAGAATTTCAATATTATCTAGCACGCAGACAGGAATAAATCGCTAAAAAAATACTGAAGAGCAATTTCAAACTTATTCAGAATTCATTTCAAAGCAATCAAGATAAATTGAATTAGATTACATCGAGTCATACATAAATATTCGGATAACTCGCTATTTAAATCGAATGGCTCTCGATAAGGTAATGTGATACATTACTTGTTTAAAATAACTCAGTTCACTTGACTATCGTACGTAATAAATTGCTGTCAGTATACAGGGTTAGTCTTTAAAGACCAGCAATATTTTCGCGCTGGATTTCAACGTAACTGCCATAGAATCAAATAAAGGACACGCCAAGAGCTTTCATATGACATAGGTTTCATCAATGTTGAACAATGTTAAAAAGGGGGCCCAAAATGACGCACGATCCTTTAAGGGTGTGGTACAGACCATCAAACTGAAATTTTTCTCCCTGGTTCCAACATCTAATCTCTAATCCCAGAATTCAGCTGCGCGAACTCCGCTCACTGAAGCAGTCATAAGATCATCAAGAGCACAGGTGACGGCTAATAACCATCTGTTTTAACTCTAGATACTACCAGTGCGTGTCTTACGGCTCGTTGCCGACGGAGTGCCACGAGTTCGCGTACTTCCTGGTGAACATGATCCTGATGTACGTCATCCCACTGCTGTCCACGCTGTACTGCTCGTCGGCCGCGCTGCTCGAGATCATTCGGAGAGCCAATACTTCTAATGGTAAGGAACTTAAACGCACACATACATAAACACCCACACGCACACACCCACTTACACAAACACCCACAAAACACACACACACACCCATCCACAAAAACACACACTCACTCACCTACAAAAAAACACACACTCCCACAAAAACACCCTCACAAACAACACATACAAACACACAGTATTAAAATCGTCTGCTGAACAAGGGACCAGTCTCATAAGGGCACAAAAACCCGAGATCTGAAATCAACGCGAGATTGGCTGGATTAGATAAGGAATTGACATGGTTTCTAAGTAAGGAATCGTAAGAATCGTTAATTAGGGCCCTGACGAGTTTCTTCTTGTATTCCACAGTAATTATGTCTACAAATACATAATTATGTTATCATTCAAGTTTTCTTGCGTGATCAATGTAATATTATAAATTCGAAAGTAACTCTGTCTGTTTGTTAGTAGCGGGCATGGAATATTTTTAATCCCGTGGCATAATTTGCGACCTCCACGCGGGCAAAACCGCGGACAATAGCTGATTTCACAGTAATTATGTTCTACATTATCATTACAGTATTTCTTGCGTGGTCAACGTAATACGTAATAAGATTAAATATTTCTTCGATGATTGCAGATAAGATGCGTCGAAGCGGTGTAGGCATCCTGGGCAGAGCGCGCGCTCGGACACTGAAAATGACCGTCACCATAGTTCTAGTCTTTTTTACTTGTTGGTCTCCTTACTACTGTTATTGTTTGTGGTAAGTTTTCTTTACGTTATTAGCAAAATAATTACATCCATAATCAACACACTAATATTATAAAGGCTAAAGTTTTTGAATGTGTGTGTGCGTGTGTGTGTGTGTTTATATGTTTGTTACTTTTCACGCTTAAACGGCAGGACCAATTTTGATAAAAAAATTAAATTTGTGTGGCGCTAGCTGACACCTTGGGTTAACATATAGGCTACTTTTTATCCCGCTATTCCCACGGGATCGACACTTATGCGGGTGAAACCGCGAGGCGCAGCTAGTAATATAATAATCTTTTAAAATCCAATTTAGTCGAATCATCTTCGGTGAATGATAAAGCAAGAGCTCTGCCATTCACTCAAGGTGATCCATTATTTTCATACGAGATTTTGTGGAGGTGACTTGATACTCATTTCACCTGGGCCCCATCTTTTTGGATTCATCTGAGCTGAGCCCTTTCTTTGAGCTGAGACCCCAAACTGATTTGAACTTTATCTAAATTTCATCTTTACTTTTCAATTCTTTTCTTAATTTTCTCATCACGTCTCAATGATGAACGTTGCATTTAACGTCTTTACCACCATGAATGGTCAATTTTCAGTATTAAGAGAAAATAAATAAAACTAAGAACCCCATCCTTTCTGATCTTCAGGTACTGGATCGACAAAGAATCTCTGAAGAGCCTGGACCCGGCCATCCAGAAGGCGATGTGGCTGTTCTCGTGCACCAACTCGTGCGCAAACCCCATCGTGTACGGCGTGTTCAACCGCAACCGGTGGACGTGGCGCGCCGGACGGGTGAGTTACTTTGTAAGTCTCACGCTATCACTATGTATTTGTTTATATGTTTTAAGAGAGTTCGTGCTCTTCCGATGGCGACCGCAACCGCTAACCGCAGCGGTAACGCCGGCGCCCATCCGCAATGACAGACCGCAGCGACACGTCGCGGCCTATTCTCTAATTCCGTCAACAAAGATACGGGCCCCATCAAAAGTACTTCGGAGTAAAATAGACTTCCGATTAATTAACTTTTTCGGACATTAAAACAGATCGGGAATAAGGACAAGCAAAGCAAGCAAATCAAATCGTCTTATCGTTCATTCTTAGTTTGGGCCCCAAACTAATCTTATGTCCGTAGGTGATACAGAGTAGGTATAGAGGTATGAGTACAAAAGTGAGGATCTTCCGACCAGAGGGGTGTTGTGTCTGGTGGGTTACTGCCCGTCGATTGATGTCGGGACTTTGTACGAGTTGTATAATAAATGCTAGTTGCGCGATAAACTCTGCTTGCGCGATGCAGGATATTGCTTGACGTCAGTAAACTACGGATTTCTAATTAGGGAGTAGACCTCTTGGTTTCTATGCTCTATGAAACGCATCCGTAGATGGCGATATTGCCAATTGTTGCCGAGGTATATAGCACAATTTATTCCGGTCTGACGTGTCACTGCGGTCTGTCATTGCGATTAGGTGACGTTGACGCAGCGGTTTGCGGTTGCGGTCGGCCTCAGGACACAGGTATCGTGCAGATATATGTGAGGTGCTATTATATGTGAGGTGGATGGATAACCGGACATCAAATAGGTTCCTATTTTCCTCTTAGATTAGATAGTGTTGTCATCAGTACCTACTTTCAATCACAATCTCAATCATTTTGAAGGATATTGCTAGTCCATTGCTTCATATATTCGAAAAATTTGTCTGCTCAACAACATAAACAACGCAATGTATGTTGTTGAACTGTCAACATGAAACCCATTGCTACTGTTAGTGTGTTACTGGCCATGTTTTCTTATTTCTAGGACTGAAAGTCAGACTACTGATCTGAATTTTGTATATTGCAGAAGCATGTGAACTTACGTCTCCAGAGTTCAAAATCGAAAACATACACAACATCACGCTTATTAATTATGGAGACGATATAGCTTACTCATTATTAAACCAAACTGAGAAATATTCCGTTAAAAATTTAAAAAAATACGTCATATTTTGATTTCCAGAACGTTCGATGTCGAAGCGGCAGTATGAGGCGTGGTTCAAGACTACCTTACGGTGAATCGATGGAGATATCAGCAGCGACCCTGGCCAGAGCGAGGAACTCCATGGGAAGCGAGCGAAACATCAGACGCGACTCCCCATTCAACACGCAGAACGGGTCACAGAAACATTGGAACACCATCAACAACAACCATGTTAGCAACGGCATGGTATAGCTATCTCACTCTCTCTCGACTTTACCTTACCTTAACCTTTTTGGGAAATTTACGACAAAAAATCATTTGAGGTAATTGGAAAAGTCGAAGTTTGAAGGACATTCGTTTTAGGGTTTTTAGTTTGCCGATAATATGGTGGACGATGCGCATAGATACCACCTTAGATTTGTTGCTGTTTTGTGTTGTTATGTCAAATCAAAACCATTTTTAAAAAACAAAAAATGTTCCTCGATCAAGACTATTCAGCCGTTGTGTTTTGCTTGCTCTTGACCAAACAGTGATGTGCATTAAATAACGGTTAATAACGTTTAACAAATAACGTTTTTTAAACGACTTGTTTTCTTTTTCTGAGCGCGATAGCTCGCTGAAATGAGGTTGAATGTCGTTATTGAATTCCTATGTGTGTAAAAGAAAGCTTTAAGGTGGAGTCTTGAAACATATCTAGGTCGCGATAAGTTACACAAAGACTACGGTTCGTGCGGTTTGTGCCATGCCTTGTGAGTAGGTTAACGTAATTGTAATTGTTGAGTGTTACGCACTGATATGTAACATTCCTATAAGTGACTTAGCTATAAATATAGTCCTTAATTATTAGCTAGTGTAATGAGGCTTCATCGATTGATATTGTTACTCCTTATGATGACAATAGACATTGATTCTCTAATTCCACGACACAACTAGGATACTCATGGCTTTCCAGCATGTAAAGTTGATACATTCCAATGAGAACATGACGCTTAAGTTATTACGTATATATTTATTCAATAAGACTGACTGACAGACGATAAGTCCTTAGTAGGTATTTTGATACCAAACACTAATTGTTATTTCTTTAAAGGTTGTTTTTGTTTAATCTATAGTTTTAATGTAAAGATTCTTTTATTTTTGTTTAGTAGTGTAAATGTGTACCTTGGCTGTGAGGTGATAGAGACTCTGCTCTATACATACAAAGAGATATTACATTTTTGTACCAAATCTTAATCCTAAGTTAACGCAAGAGCTAATTTTTTAAATAAAAAAATAAATTAAGTTGTTCTGTTATTTATGATCCTTGGTAAAAAAAAACAAGTTTCACACAAATATTTATTTAAAATAACATCCATTTTAAATAAAAGCAGGGAATTATGAGCCGACATCAATAAATAACTTGTTCTTATGTTACAATATTTGGTATGATTTTAAACTCAGTAATATAAGACATAGTTCGACAATACATACACTTAGTAACGATAATACGTAATCGTAAGAAAATAAGTTATTCCTTACTATGTAAAAATATTCATGTGAAGATCCAATAGCTATTGATAGACTTCCGTTAAAAATATCTTCTTCCCATGATACATCAAATTTAATTTTCAACGTCAATTAAAATAACGGACTAATAATTATTAAAGTGCGGACTAGAGACTATTATGAACATTAAATCTACGTACATAAATGTGGTTATATAATATATTAATGGTAAAATATCTTACTATAAATCCTTATAACTTACAGCTGATATTTGACCACAATTAAATGACTTTCCCTCTGCTGTGGTCGAAAATATAAATTACATTTATATAATTTATTATGTCGTAACTAATTCGAATAACCAGTTTTCTAAATTAAATTGCTTTAGAGAATCACTTAGTAACTCATACACTACTAGGGTCTGTTTCACCAATTTTGAGCTGGAAAAAGAACACATTCTGGAAAAATTTAAAACATTGCTTCAATAATTAGCTGAAATTTTTCCTTGAAAATTTTAATCAATACTTGTACAAACAGGTCACTTCATATCAGAAAATGGTGAAACAGCGGAGAAAATAAATAAATTTACAAACTATTAACGGTAAATTTTATATCGTTTGTAACGATAAAAACAATCGATAACAAATGTAAATAAATAGAAGCACAACACTAAGTGTCATGAATTTGTTTGAAATAACTGGAATGCAGGCTGTCTTTAACATTACAACTCTGAAAATTTACTAACAACAATTTTGGTTTTACCAACAGTTCAATGTAAATTTAAATCAACAAATACAGGTGGAACTAAGTAATGCAATGAAACAATATTATTATTAAGTACTTTTTCGCAATGATGAAACTTGTCGAAAAGTACAAAAGATTTAATTGAAATACCAAAAAACATTGAATAAAACGTAGAAGAATATCAAATTAACATTATTGTTGGTAAAATCAACTTTTGGCGCATATAATTACAGGACCTACTTATATTACAAACACATTCTAGATACATTACATACACGTTCGACTCAAATAATGTACATTCATACAAAAATAGATGGAAAGTTTCTGCTACAGTTTTTTTTAAATGTCTCCAAAGGTAAATTTTCTGTGCGTGACTTTTGTCGCATCACTATACAGAACCTACCCTATATAAATTATAAACCCTTTTTAAATTTTGTCTCAAAAAATCCTTTGACAGGACAGGAAAAGTTTTGTAGTAGCAAAACAGCAGAAAATATGTAGTTAAACACGTCTTCATAGGGTATAGTAAAAGTACAGTTCTTCCTTAATCTCTAAATGAGAATATATTATATTCAGCGACATGTACACAATCATATTCACTTCATAACAGACACGAATATAATAGAGAGTCGAAAATTCTAGACATCATCACGACAGCTACTTTAAAGCTACATAAAATGGCACATATAGAACACACTGACACATTTTATAAGCAATAATTTAACCCTTAATACCAGATATTAATTTGCATACATTATTTCGGTAACCAACGTTTGGTACGATTTGATAATGTCTATACATTGAAACTTGAATAATACGGTGCATAGAGAGTCTTATCTACTGTCCTAAAAAACACATTGAAAATATTATGCGTAAATTAAAACATGACCATTTTTAAATAAAATTAGATATATATACTAAATTTATAAAGGTTTGCAATTAAATAAAAACTATTATAATTCAAACATCAATAATTAACACACAAAAAAAATCATACATGACATCCCATCACACAATATCAGTTTAAGCTGCAACGTTATGTCCTAAAAATAACGGTAACTATAACTTCATTTGAACACAGAAAAGTTTTCGCGACGCGACGGAATAACGAGTTATTTTACGTTATTTTTATTAGGTATTTGAATTTGATTTTTCGAACACACATGCCAAAATAATTTAAATATGCTTTTTTACATTGAAGCAATTTTCATATCTTTAAATACGGTATAATTTGAATTTAAAGCTTTTCTCTTGTACTCGTTTATCTATTTTTATCAAACTGGTATTTTTAACATTGGCGTTATTCCGTATTCTGTCCACATTAGTCAGTGGAGGACGTATATTTATGGTATTTTCAGCTCAATGGTCTCCTTTCTCTAGTTCGGTGAGCTCGTGGGAAGGCGCCCCTTCCCTATCGTTGTTGATAGCGCGGGTCTTCTCTATGTCTCCCTGGGATAGTGACGTCACTATAATGGCGCCCAAAGCGTCACAAACCACGTTGATCGTAGTACGGAAGCGGTCGCTGAAATGAAATGTTCAATTGGAGTATTAGAATATAGTAGATGAAAGTTTTTTTTACAGTTTGGTGTTCAAGAGCAGGGAAAAATAAAAGATCCCTAAGCAAAATGTGTTAGCATAACATAATCAGCTTATAATGTTCCCACTGCTGGAATACAGGCCTCCTGTCTTTTTGGCCGTAATCTCTACCACGCGGGCCCAGTGCGAGTTGGTAGATGTCACATGTCCTCGAATATTTGGTCCTAGGACATGCCGGTTTCCTCACGACGTTTTCCTTCACCGTTTTGAGAGCAGTGGAGATGAAATGATTTACACAAAGTAAAGCGCCTGCGTGGGTTCGAATCCCTGACCTACAACTCGTAAGTCGGGGCCGTTACCACTGGGCCACCAGTGCTATTTTCGTGTCAGTATATAATTACGTTAATTAATGACTTCATAGCAACAGTGTATTTTGTGACTATAATAATTAACCAAAGAGCTTAATGACACAATTCATCAAGCTGGCAGTGAATCAGCTGGTATCAATTACTTGTAACTTTATTCTTAGTGACATAATAATGATCTACTTGCAGTAAGTTATCAGACGATCCATTTACAAATAAGTATTTCAACCACGGATATCGATTTCAACTAACCAATGAAGTACCTCTATAGCGCCACAGGCTACACAGCACAAAACACCATCCATAGGCCCATTTGTAGGAATGAAAAAGTTTCAGGACTTAACTAACCCATGAATGATCAGGGATCATCATCATAAGAGTCACCATGAAAACGTAAATGAAGTGGACTGTCATTCCGACCGAAAATTATCCTAAGAAGAAAAGAGAGCGTTCATGAAGACAAAAACATTCCAACGGAAGTTTAATCTGGTTGGTTTATATATCCAGTGCAAACATTGCTGTGATTAGTCAATATTTTCATGAGAACTTACAGCAGCCAATCAACGGCCAGGATGATGGAGACGTCCTCAGCGGGCAGGTTGACGGTATCCAGCACCATCACCATGGTGACGAGGCCGGCCTGAGGGATGCCCGCCGCGCCTATACTCGCTGCCGTAGCCGTCACACTGGAAATATCGGCAAATATTTCAGGTAATTTGGGCTATAATGAAGGATCTAAGTAATTCATTTATTATCGAAGTAAAAGTTACGAGTTCCTATCTATATCGGTAGGTAATACGTAATACCTACTCGAAAATATGGATAGATTTTTTCGTTAAAAACCAGCGCTGGGGCTCTGTCTCGTTAGGGTCTTACTCGTAGCATTATGCTGAGCGATGGCCGTTTTGCGTGGATGTGACGCATGTTTTCCCCAAACTTATATTTTTTTTGTGTTTGTTATCTTTTTATGCGTCATGTCACATGGCAACAGTGAGTACCTAATAATGAGTTTTCAGGGCAGAATTGAACACATATATTCATTTCCATCGAAAAGTAGCATTGCTGTTTGTCGGTTTTTGTATTATAGGTAAGGTATGGATTAGCAAACTTTTTTGTTGATAATAAGCCAAAATACACTCCCAGACTCCTAAATCGAACGACCGCGCATTTTCGCTGGACTCAGGGGATCATATAATAATAATAATAATTTATTTAATTATTTTATTTTATTAAAAGGTGTACATTTAGCCAAGAGGAGAAAATTTTCCATACAATTATAGTGCTTAAAATAAACTAAACTAAAATGTTTTATTACAGGTGCAGGGAGGATGGTTCGGAATTAGAGTGTTAGGTAGCGACCCACCCGAACTAGGTTTATTCAAACCTGTGTTTCAGGACATCACTTTACATTTACAATAAATTGGTGCATTAATTTTTAAATAAAACTGATATAAAAATAATTAATTAACAACTCAGAGAAAAAGCAGAGTGGTACATTAATACCTAATACTAAGTCTAAGTTAAACATACAATAGTAAATACATAAGAGAATAAATTATGATCATGACAAAATTTCTAGAAGTTTTTCTGTGTCTGTGTAATTGAGTGTCGCTAAGTATTCTGATAACATTGTACTACATTTTTTATAGCTTACACTATAGAAGCTTAGTAACATGTTGAGTCTATTATACAGAAAAGGTCCTAAGAACACATAAAAACGATTAGCAAACGCATGTCTAGTTTGAGGCTTTATGCAAACCAAGTCTTTCCTTCTCTTGTCGGAAGGTACTGGCTCAAAAGGAAGTGCAGTGTGCTGGTGTTGTACTATGCTTAGAATAAATAACTGCCTTACTGTTAGTACATTACATGCTATGTAGAGTTGGTGCGTAGGAAATCTAAAAGGGCGAAAGGTTGCAACCTTTAGAATCGCTCTTTGAGCGCGCTCTAGAGGGAGTATTATTGTTTTGGCAGCACCCCCCCAGGAAGTTATGCAATAAGTAAGTATGGACTGACACAAAACTAAATAAACCTGTTTAATTAATTTATAGTCAGCTATGCTCCGTAAGTTCTTAAAAATATATATTAATTTGCGCATTCTGGTACAAAGCAAATCGATATGTTTACGGAAGTTTAGATTGGAGTCAATAGTGACACCTAGGTATTTCAAATGGTCAGCCTTAGCTAAAGTGGGGCAAGAACATGCAGTGTCAGCGGCAGCGTACGTGCTACAATTATGTGCGTTAATGTTTAGATTAGTAACGGAATGTTAGTATTTCTCATTGTAAATAAAATGTATTTTGTTTTATCTGCGTTAAGTGTTACGAGATTATTATGGAGCCAATTAGAGACAATGTTGAAACCATTTTGATCAGACCGGAATAAATCAAAAAATTGCAGGGTGACTGATTGATTTAGGAGTACGGGAGTATAACATGATTGGGAATTCTAGGCTTGCTTATAGTCTCACCTGACAGCAATAATCTTGCCAAACGACATCTCAACCTTCCTGAGCTGCGCGATGAAGATGGCGGCGACGGCCTCGTACAGCGCCGTGCCGTCCATGTTGATGGTGGCGCCGATGGGAATCACGAAGCGCGTGATGCGCGGGTCCAGCCCCATGTCGTCGCAGCAGCCGATCGTTATTGGCATGGTCGCTGAGCTGGAAAATTATATTAGGACATTTTAGTCAGAGAAAAGTTTAGGGAGGAAATGAAATGGCGACACACACACTTGCTCAAGATTTCGCAATTTAAACATTGAAGATTTACATCAGAGATATAAATGTATAGTTGACATAGCATTCTAAGTACACTTAAAGAATAGGGCCCTGATACTACCTGAGCATATAGGTTAGGGAATTAGTAAAAACATTTGTCGAACACCAAGGTTAAATGAAAAAAAAATAAGTGAAAGAAATAGCTACAGGCAACCAAACATGTCTATCTTATGGCCAGAGCGAAGCAGATGTCTTTAAAAAAAAAAAAACTGATAAATGATATTAACTTGTGCAAATTGATTCAAAAAGACACTTTTACGCATAAATAATGATCTTACCTAGAAGCAGTACCAAAGGCAGTAGCCATGACCTGTCCCATCTTCGCAATGTACCGGCAGGGGAGTTTCTTCGTGGCCAGGATGAACAGGATACTCAGGGTTCCGAACCCGTGCAGGAACAGCCCCAAGAGTACCGTCATAAAGTAAAGACCCAACCGACCCACCAGCTCCGCAAACGAATCTATCTCCATGATCTTCGCTGTCACCAGGAAGAACACACCGAGTGGTGATAACCTGGAAGGTTTAAACGTTACTTTTTTAGTAAAAGGTTAAAAACCATTTTCTTCCATGACTTTATCATTTGGGAGACCTTTGTAAAGAATTAGAGGTAGCAGAATCAGCCCAATGTTCCCACTGCTAGGACACAGGCCTCCGCTCTTCATGAGGAAGTGGGCTGTAATCTACCACAGGACCCAGTGGAGGGTGCTTACTCTCGAATATAATTCCGATAGATCGACATTGGTCAAACGTCAGTTGGTTGAGTTAAACGTCAGGGATTGGCTAGACTCGGTGAGTCCAGCCAATCCCTGACGTTTGACTGACAATTCCAATGTCGATCTATCGGAATTATATTCGAGAGTAAGCACCCAGGTTGGTAGATATCATATATATTTTTAGTTCTAGTACATACCGGTTTCCTCACGATATTTTCCTTCACCATTTTTTAGAGCTGTGGTGATGAAATTATTTACACAAAGTAAAGCGCTTGTCTAGCTGGGTTCGAACCCACGATCTAAAATTCGAAAGAAAGGGACATTAACCTGCGCTACCAATGCTCCCAACTGAAGAATATGATTATCAAATCTTGAGAAGGTACAAGCCCCAAACTACTGCACAAATTGCAGCATAGACGGATACTGCTGAATGTTACGTCATATTTCACAGTATGATACTCGTAGGTACTAATCAAAAAAATCCCATAATTTATTAGTCGTACTAACCAAATAACCCATCCAGTAATGATCATCATGGCTTCAGACAAAGTGTGAAAGAACTCCTGCAGCGGTTTACTCTTGTCGCCCATCTTGCCCAGAGTGATGCCCAGGACGATGCTGAAGCAGACCAGCCCCAACACATTGCTGCCGCTCTGGTACTCGCCCGTGATCTGATACGTCTCCAATTCACCTGGAAAAGTGCAGAAATACTTTTTTAGGAATACAGGGTCAAATTAAAATAAAATTAGCTAGCGAAACTATGCAGACGTGACCGCTATCGATATCTAAACACGAGAAAATAAAAATATTTTATGTTTTTTCCAGAAGTGTTATTTCATGAAGTATGAATTGAAACAAATTGTTTTCTTTTGTTTTATTGATACTTCTGTGAAATTCAAGTGACTACACTAACTGCGGTCGATGACCCCACAAGAAAAGTCATTAAATTAGTTTCTTTTTTGTTTTATCATGTTTAGAGATATCGATACCCATCTCGTCTCTAATTTAATTCGACCCAGTATTATTTTTGGGATTTATTTTAGTTTTACAGGACAGCTAAATGTCACGTTACTAAATATATAGTCTTATTTCGTTGATAACAGAAGTTCAAATTATGCTACCTTTCTGTTCCCAGCGATGCGTTATCAGATCCAATCAATCATGCTTTAAGGCTGCCTTTCCACAAGAGATGAGCGACGATGCGTAGCGAGGGATGTGTGTAAAACTAACCAATACCGACGATAACTTAGTTCAAGCGATAAAAATGAAGCGATGTTATTGGTTGGTTTCACACACATCCCTCGCTACGCATCCTCGCTCATCTCTGGTGGAAACGCAGCCTAATTGTCACACAGTGGTGGCAGCAGTGCAACAATCAAAATTGTGGTAAAAGACACTACAACATCCCTACAAAAGCTGATAGAGGTCAACTCCCTAAATAATATTTGTGACGATGACCATACATAGTCACATCAAAAATGTCAAGGGATCAAGGCGCTTAAAAAAATATTGTATTGCCCTAATGAAATAAAATAAAAATGTCTATGGATTAGATTATTAGATTGAATAAATAAAATGTTTTCATACCTGTAGATCGACGAAGTACTTTCTACTTTTGCATTAATAAAGCTTTTTGCGTATTTTTGCTTATGCTAGATTTTTGTAATAATGAATTCAATCCCTCCACAGTTACATAAAGACCTGAATTGCTGACTATTCTATTTGAGAACAAAGACTAGAATCTTTTGTTCACGAATAGAAGAGTCATTCATCATCATTTTGCAATGAAAGTCATTGTTCAGTTAGCTGTTCACAAATTGCCTGCACGCCGTCGCTTAGTGACGTTACTGATTTAGTTTTTTCTTAAATCAGTGTTTGGTTACTCTTGCGGGGTGAGGCACAAATTAGACACTAACACCGTCTAACACAAGCTGTTGAATGACTGCAGATTAGTAATTATGTACGTACTAGCAGCGTACCGCGGTTTCACCCGCATAATTGTCGAAACTAAAACAGTAGCGGAATGTTGCACACTTGTACTGTAAGCGATTAGAAAGAAGAGTGGGGCGCGTCTTCGTGGATGACGCTATCTGTACCTACCTACTTATTGGCGTAGCGACAATAACGTTAGGTACCATTATACAAGTGTCATTGTTTATGTAAGTACAATCATATATTTCAATGGTAGTTAAAGAGTAGAAAGCACAACACTTAAAACTAAGATTTATCGGGAGTTACCAGTTAGTCAATAGAGAATCAAATAAACCTACCTAGTCGACTTTTAGTGTCGTTCTTATCGAAAACGAGTCTTGTGCGGTAGGACGCAATCGTCGCCTGGGCAAGGTTCTCCGGGAACACGTTTCTGAAAGAAACAGACAATTTAAGAATTAGTAGAGTACATAAAAGAGTAGGCAGAGAGAAAAAAATCTATTCGTTCTTATACAGAGTGACTGACACCCATCGACGCGCAAACAATAGCCAAGGATTCAGAATTCATTATTCAGATTCATTATTCTAAACCAAAAAGAAATTGTGCCCAATATTTACTGATAATTCACACTATCAGTAGCAATGGGTTTCATTTTGACAGTTCAACAACATTCATTGCGTTATTTACGTTGTTGAGCAGACACATTTTTCGAACATTGAAGCAATGGATTAGCAATATCCTCCAAAATGATTCTGATTGTGATTGAAAGTGTATTACGCAATTAGGATGCTGATTGGCTTATTGCAAAAAAACGTTAAGCAATAGGTAAATTTAAAATAGTATCTACCTATAATTTTAAGATAGAGCGAAGGACAAATCATTTAAACTTTAGAAGGTGCACAGGTGGTCAGAAGTGTCATGCTCATGAATGGCAAGAGTCACTCAGTCAGTCGTCACTTCCGCTGTTATTGTTGTGTTTGTTCATCTAGAGTAGTACTCATATAGTGAGTATAGACTTGTAACAGAACATCGAGCATTCTCCGTTTTAAAATTTTATCGAAACGCAGTTAGAACACGACGCTTGATGTTTTGGTACAACATGATTTTAAAAACCAACGAGCGTATTGGTGTACGGGAGCAATATAGCACGAGCGGTACCTGTAGGTCCGACCTTTCAACAATGAACGCAAGGTAGAAATAAATGTTACAGGTAAGTGCTCACTCACAGCGAGCATTACATCGAACGCAGCGGCGAGCGTTCGTAGAAATGTTAGGTACATTGCATGGAAATGCTTTTGGAAATTGAGCTTTTGCCTGTATTGTACCATTTGAAAGAACGTTAAATTAGGTACCTACATGGAAATGCTCGAGAAAATGCTCTAGTGTATATGTCGCAGCCAACTGGTTAAATTGGCCGTTTAGTTAACCGCCTGGCCTTTAGAAGTAGTGCTCGCCTCGCTTCGCTCTCTCGGCTCGCACGCGGTTGATCACAGTTCTAACCTAACCTAACCAATTTGGTCGGGGTGCCCTGGCTTAGTTACTGCGACCAATTCGGCTCGCGCATGATTGGTTCCAGACTTCCAACCTAAACTGTAGTTGAATATCATTCGTCATTCGAATAGGTCGTTAGTTGAACGGCCGCCGTTTAGTTAAAAGGCTAGGTGGTTAACTGAACGGCTAATTTAACCAATTGGCTACGACGTTACACCTTTAGGCAAACGGTATCCATGGTGCTTGATGTTTAGGAAAAACATTACCGAAGCAAAAATATGCAATTCTTGTCAACCCCATCAAAATTTTTATATTTTTATTGGGTAAGTAAACGTGACATGCTTATGAGTTTCCTTTTTCGCAAAGAGACGAAATCACTCGATGATTGCTTGAAAGAAAACCACTATTATTCGTAACTAGCTGACCCGGAGAACTTCGTATCGCCTCAGAATGTTATCATAATGTTCGTGAATGTTTCCCATATTTTAATATTTATTCTGCTATTCGGGGCGGAGACAAATCCAACAAATCAATGATCATAAAAATCGGTCCAGCCGTTTTTGAGTTATTAATGGTGTAGTTACACCACAAAGTCGGGTTAGTTAACCCGACTTTGTTTTGTTTATATTGATTGATGATGATTTGTTACATATTTTATAAGGGTATTACGCCCCGTGAAGGGCTTTTGGCAAAATAACAGTCAAAATCCCACGATAATCATCTCACAAACCTAAAAACAAACACGTGTTTCTATAAAAGGTGACTGCCCTTGAACCGGCCACAATAACCACAATGACCAGATTGCAAAAGTGCATAAGTGGACAATAGTCACTGGCTCACTGGCCCTCTGCCAGCGAGCTAGCGAATGATGATTAGCCTATTTTCTTATGACGTGCGTGTCTTCAAAAGTTAAGAGATATTTTTACGAAAATTGTGACTAAGAACGGTTACATACCTACTGTGTATGTAACCGTAAGTTCGAAAGAAAGATAGCTAAATTGTAACGAGAGTAAAGAAAGAAAAGATGATCTTTTTAGGGCGACGCCGACCGCGCAGTGGCGCCCTCAAGGCACATGGATGTTTTGGCATTATTTAAATTAGAAACTTTTGAAAATCAAGAATCTAAAAGCTGCTGTTGACAGCTATATGGACGAATTTAGAATTCTTTATTGGTTATAAAAAAATTGCTGTTCACATTTTTACCGTGTAGAACTGTAGATATTGCAGAATTTATTTAATTAAGAAAATGGTAAAAGAATTAATCTATGCTTTAATATAAGTCTATGCTTTTTAGTCTCTTTGTGTTTGTTTCCTTAAAGTATTGTAGATGACGTAAATATTATAGTTTATTAATTAAAATGGTTATTTATTATTTTATTATTTATTTATTTTAATTAACATAAACCGACCTACAATATACAACAACGAATAAAAAGTCTGGATAAATGTGTCTACGCAAATCGTATTATCTGTTATCAGGAAAGTCTATAATATATTAGCAATATGAGTAGGTACCTATAACAAATTAATGATTGGTTGCAATAAATCATATTCTATCCAATTGTTAACATCATAGATCAGTTGACATTGACGTTATAAATAATAATATGTGTTTATGCCTTGATGCCTGAAATAAATAAATAATAAGCCTGGAATCAGTGGTGGCCCAGTTGTAACGGCGGCGACTAACGAGTTGTAGGTCGTGGGTTCGGAACCAAAGCAGGCACTTTAGGTACTTTGTGTAAATTATTTCATCACTACTGTTCTTGAAACGGTGAAGGAAAACATCGTGAGGAAACCGGAATATCCTAGAACCAAACATTCGAAGACATGTGACATCTACCAACCAGCACGGTACCCGCGTGGTTTTTTTTTCACCGAGAGGAAGCCTGTGTCGCAGCAGTTAGAACATTATAACTAGGCTGAATATCCTATGCTTATGCTAAGTCTGAAATCTAACATTTTGAATATAAAAAAAAATGTCGTCATAATAGTAGACATACAATTTAAAAGGGAGTAAATCCGCTCAAAAATTAGTACGGCTAACAGAATTTCTGACAAATCGAATCATTCCATTAAGGGGGGGCATAAATCCAGAAAAAAATCAAATTTCACCCGCGCTTCCTTGCCTACCCCTCTCATCAAACACGACAAAAACAAAACACAATCCCTTCCCGCCAGCAGAAACTTTTCGCCCGGCCAAGTAAGCCAGAGATTAAAACAGAAGAAGAACTAGCAGGGGATCGAGGGGGAGGGGGGGTCTCAGGGGATCAGACCGGCCGGTATAAATCATATTTATATTTGTGTTTGAATTTCCATCTTCTGTAATAAGTATACGCAAAATAATCAGATGAAAAGGCTTTATTCAATGTAGGTACCTAAGTATGATAGCAGGCTGTGCAAGTAGATATCTTGATAGGGCAATATTATTGTATGTCCCTGAACCTGTTCCGATGCTGGTAACAGATACACGGACATACAAGTAATACAGCCTATCTATGAATTTCCAATTCTGGATTGAAGGACTAAATTTACTATACTGTAAAAAAAAATCTTATATCAGAGAGCAAACCGAGTTGAATGCCTATACATTTTCGATTCCGAATGAAATTATAAATGAACGATTTTCGGATATTTTCCTGTACCTATTTATGCTGTGAGACCTTGCTTCTTGCCAATTTTCATTATTCTAGGTCAACGGGAATAATTAAAACCTATAAGGTACACCCAAGGATTTAAATTTCAAAACACGCGACATGAATGGCAATTTATGGCAGCTTCTAAGTCAGCGTATTTTAGCTTGATATTTTTACAGCTCCAAGAAACCGTAGATCTAAGTATTTCATATCAATTTCAACTTGATACGTATTCCTGAGAAAAGGGGACAGACGGATGGACAACGAAGTTATCCTGTATCTAAGGATTTAGATTTTTCCTTTTGAGGTACGGAACCCTAAAAAGCAAAAGCACTTTCATCAAAGTATTATATTACATACTCCTAATCATAAATCATGATGAAAACAAACTCAACAAATTTGTTTTTTTAACGATATATAGGCCAATATAATCGCATCGCTTATCTTATGATTTTTTACTTTGAGCTATTTTAATCAAGCCTTTTAAGAATGACGACGTTATAATGGTCATATTGGACAAAGATGATTGAAAATATCTATCAAAAATCTTAGAAAATTTGTTGCGCAGTGATGAGCAACCCTATTTAATTTTCTCGTAATGGTTTCTAAAATTACAATATTTAAAGGAAATATGATCATTGTTCATTCCCTTTATTTTCAATGCAATTCTTTAGTAAGTAAAATCATCTGTTTATTTTGCATATACTTACTATACGCTAAGTTTGAATTCCGAATCTAAGAATCATGTCTTAGTATTTTTTTTGGAACTAGAAACTCAATGTTGACGTGACAAAGTCCAATTTCCAATGTAATCAAATTTTGTTTAGGACCTACAAGTTGGACGTCACCACATCTTGATGAAAAACAGTGTTGACCAAGAAAAAAATTATAATATATTTGTATATCGTGGATTTTTCTTTGCAGGATCGTGCAAAGTCACTGACCTGTATTATACAAGATAGAGGTCAGTGTGCAAAGTCAATAAATTAGCAACAGTGATACCCAAGTAAAAAATAATATTCGTATGGTGGATTTTGCACTGTATTATGCAACGTCAAACGGCATGTGCCTTTCATGCGCGTAGTGCGAGTAGGAAAAAATCTCCGCCGAAAACATTTGTGGAAAACGAGCCCAAGTTTGGTACAAAAGAAGTACATGTTTGTCGGACTTACCGATATGGCATCTATGTAAATGGGTTCCAAAGTCTAAAGTTCATTAGGTTCCTCTTTTGTAACTGTTGAAACTTTAGCTTTAAAAACTTGCCAAGTTATAAAATGAACTTCAGACTTTCTCTCAACTCTATAGAACTTAGCACTCATTTAGATCGGCGAAGCCGACAATCCCAAACATGTTGATCCGTCACAACCTTTACTCATCCTCACCATAAAAAGAAGGCTAGTCATGAGAACACTATCTGTATGAAATATTGCATGTGCACACCGTTTCGAGTTTCAACTTGATTTAGGGAATAGTACCTACTAAAACCTTATACGGAGTTTGTCAAGAAAAGTGGAAGAAAACGAATTTGGATTCTGTGTTAATCGCCGTAAGGTCTAAAATCTCCAGCACGAACTTTCAAATGAACGCTAGTTGGCTATGTTGCAAATTTTCTCCGCAAGAAAATGAACCGAAATGCAGAACAATGGCGCTAGTGGTACTATACCAGTCAAAAAGCTGTCAAATAAAATGTATGTCATCTTGACTTTTCAAATATCAACATTGAATTATTTCAATATTTTTATTTTATAGTTTTGCCTCGGTATTTGTTTAGTTTATCAAGTCTTATTGTTTTTAATAATCGTTTCGGGAGTGGTTTTAGTTATTTTGCCATATTTTCTATTTCACAGTGTCTTTCCTACAAAGTGATAAATTACGAAAATATTGTTTACATAAATTAAATATATAGCAGCGCAGCCGAAAATTCGAGCGCAGTCCTCTCGTCTCAACAGAGCGGGGGCGACTGATTTGTGAAACATATTGTTTGAAGTTCCCGCAACGTGCGACGGAAGATGATTTCTTCCACGAACTAAGAACGTCGTAAGTGCTATAAGCTTATCGTCGTAATAAAACCACAAATAAAAGTAATAAAAAAAAATGCTTCCACAATCTAAGTCGCTTTATATTAATAAATTAATCATCAAATTTTCATTCTAGTAGTCATAAGCATATTAAGTACAAATCGAAAAGTCGTGAAAATTGGAGGTAACTTCGTGATGTTTTTTATTAGAGAAAATTTCACTATTTTGTCTTTCTGTGCCACAATAAGTTTGGAAATATCATGTAGTTATTCGAGTAATTTTTATTTTATACCGAAGTCTCATCAATTTCATGAAAAATCATATTGAAGTTAGGCTATTTTGGTTGATACCTGAGGAGCAATTCTCGTAATTTTAAGAACGTTCACAGTCTGATCTCAGTCTCAATCTGTCAAAAAATGCCTCTAATTTCCCTACATTTTGACAAGTTTTTGACATTTGTCTGTTGCTGAGATGAGACTGCGACTAGATTTTGAACGTTTGAAATTACGAGAATTGGCCTTCAGCTCTTAACGGCGGAAAGTGAAGAAGCGACCGCCGCCCGCACCGGTAAATATGGTTATAGGCTGGAAACATTTGGGGCTTTACAGGCTGGTTTAAATACATGATAAGTTTCACTCCATGCTTACTTTCTGACCGTTATGGTCTCAAGATCTACGCGCCTATTATGGCCATAGAGACCACTCCTTGTAGCGAATCCTTGTTTCATATGTCCATGCATTTGGTGGTCAAACCGATACCTATATGGCAGAGATTGACCTCTAAATGTATGTCTACTTTTACTTACTTGTACAGCACAAGCATAATGAGCCTATAATGTTCCCACTGCTGGGACACAGGCCTCCTCTCTGAGAGTGGGAGTGGGCGGCGGGCCATAATTCACCACGCGGACTAGGACGCGGGTAGGTACTTTGTATAGTCGTTTTAATACTCTGCTCTGCTCTATGGTAACTATAATGATTCTGGCATATTTATACACAGCGACGTAGTTAACAAACTTAAACATTTATGGAAAACTATTCCATAAATGTTTAAGTTTGTTTGTACATTTGCGGTGCCATCTACCCCAACCATACGCATGTTTCGAAGCTCAACAATTAGTGGGTCTGCCAGTGATCTGGATCTTGTGACGTCAGAACACCTGATGTCCCACCGTCAGTCGCGTGAGCACCATTGTCTTATTTTGATTGATGTGGTACGTAGGGCTGTCTACAGTGACGACTGTCTGGACGAATAGGCACTGAACGGAAACTTTACAGGACAACTAAGTAGGTAGTATACGACAATGATGACCTAATTTCTAAAAATGTCGTCAGGAAATTGTGGATAAAAGACCTAGGAAAATAAGACAATCCTAGTCCTAGGTCTGGATTTTAGATAGATAGGTACCTACAATGTGAGATGTTACCTTAACGCACCGAAATTGGATAGTCTCAGAGTCCTAGTGCAGTCTGTGCTGATCTTTAAACCGTCAAGAATAAAACCACGAATGATTTTAAATTAGTGTCTCGTCTATATGGGAAAAGATTAGATATCTTTCGATTTGAGTATTTCCCGGCAGCCCTAGTATGTAGGGCGTCAATTATCTACGCCAACAAGAGGATGGAAGGTGTTTAACAATTGACACATTGTTACAGCGTCGAGGAGCGGGCAACAGAGCAATAAATCAGGTGATGGGCAATAGCGCGATAGCTGTGACCTCCGATCTTTGCTAACTAAGAGCAGTGCTAACAATTTAACCTCTAAATGGTTTTAGTTTTTATTTGGTTTAGTTTAGCGTGGTTTACCTACTTCTGAATGATTAACCTATATACTAATAATAGCTGTTGAGTTAGTTTGTTTGAACGTGCTAATCTCTGGAACGACCGGTAGGATTTGAAAAAATATTTTTGAATTTGATAGCCCAATTCTTGAAGAAGGCTATAAGGCTATATATGCCGAGCAAAAAGAAAAAAGTAATGAAGGTCGCTAATCGAAAATTAAGTAAAAGCCCGGGCAGGTGATGCGATACGAGGGGGTGGGTCGGCGGAACAAGAAATTTTTCACGCGGACGAATGCACGGGCAGAAGCTAGTCATTTATAGGTATATATTTCGTTTATTGCGGACCACACATAAAAATACACACAATCCATATGGTATTAGTAAAACGGACTCAAAAACTATGTTAGTAAAACTTACAAACTAACATAACAACAACTAATAACTGCGTGGCTCAACACTGCATGTGGGCACGTGCGTCTGCATCCAGTGCCTAATGAAGGGGCTGTCCACCTTGTCAAAAAATGTTTTTAGAATGCTGTTGGAGCCTCCCTAACCTACCCATCTATCATCGATATCAATATCGCCCTCTTTCTCATTACGGCATGAAAATCGTCAACACGGCCTTCCACGAAAATCTGCGAAGCGCTGCAGAAGTGCGGAAGCCCCAGCAACATACTAAATCCATTATTATACTGAACGCGTAGGACGTTTTAAGGCCCTCTGCGTATACTTCACTTCACCCACAAGCTGCACATGTAATAGAAAATTTGATAGTAGGCCTTAAAATATACACCTTCACATGTTCACATCCCTACCACAGCGCGCAAACCTGCGGGCTAACATGGTCCTCAAAATCGCACGTTTAACCAAATTAGTTCTAAGGCAATATTTAGTAGGCAGTGGACCGTGTACTAAAGGTCGCTCTTTTAAAGACGGCCATCAATTTCTAGTGTAACGTAAACCTACAAGTATTTTTGAACTGCTTTTGTCAAACTCGATGTTTTCCTTCACCGTTTTCAAAACCGAAAACGGTGAGAAAACCGGCATGTCCTAGAACCAAACATTCTACGACATGTGACATCTACCAACCCGCACTGGGCCGGCGTGTTAGATTACGGCCCACTGCCTTGCACTGAGAGGAGGCCTCTGTCCCAGCAGTGGGAACATTATAGGCTGATTATGTTTTGTCAAACCATGAAGTCTCAGGTAATATAATAAGGCATAACACCTCAGTTTCCTTCGAAGTTGTGCTGAAAGAAACACCAGCACAATTGCGTAACACACATCACCATCTGAATCATTTTGAAGAATATTGCTAACCCTTCCCCCTTCATATGTTCGATAAATTTGTCAACTTAGCAACGTAAACAACACAATGAATGTTGTTAAACTGTCAAAATGAAAGCCATTCCTACTGTTTGTGTGTTAAGCAATTATCGCGCAGTTTTACTCACATTTATATATTTTTTCCGAGTTTACAATTAAAAGGGTAACTGACAACATCGTCATTCGCAGCCAGAACTGAAAACTCCAACACTGTTACATCGAAACACGTAGTTCATTAAAATCAAGCATATCATTTATCAACCTAATTTGGCGTGGGTCACCCGGATGGCGAAATTACCCGCTATGTAACACCTATTAAGAGTGTTAAGGCAATCATCCCGCGTCACATTATACGAATTGTATGTTGCGATCTAGTTAAATAGTAGTCGTATGTTCTGGAAATGTAGCGCGGTATTAAATGTGTTTAAATGTTGTAGTACTTAAGAAAGTGAGAAAATGAGGTTAAATAAAGTGTGTCGTCTGAAATTTTTGCTGAACTGGGCCTTTTTAGTGCAGCCGTGAGGCACACTTTTCTGCTAATTTCTTACGAGTTTCTACTGGTGTATTTTGTGTCTTTTATTCTGTACTAAATAAATGTATTTTCTTTCTTTTTTTTCTTTCTTTAGTTGACTATTAAGGTAGCTCGCCAAATATTTTCACGCGAAATATTCAAATTTACTAACGTTTTTTTGCAATTTGCAGATTAGTGTCAGATTGTATGTTGATTATAATTTACAACTGTAACAAGTTTGTATATTTACAGAATTATAATCATTCTAACTTTTAATCACAAACAATCAATTTAATTACATAAAAATCAAGAAAAGACAAAAAAAATAATATGCTCAGATTAAAAACCACAATCAACAATAGTCGTATTCATTTAAGGATTATTAGAATAAAACTTGCTACGAAATTGCTTCGGATAATCCTGCGCTATTTTGTATTCAATCGTCCCTCTGAGGACTCCAATGTAAGGAGGATTTGCCTTTGCATTTCTACGTTTATACAGAAATATACCTTACATATTATATTTCCTTTTCCCGGGAATATGAGGAAAATATTGGGCTGCCCGCCTTGCTACCCACGGATATTGATTCACCATGGTAACTTCATATACGGTCTTAGAAGCCTCTGTAAATTGTAGGTCATATAATTTTCCGAGACACGTGTACGTAAATAATTTTATATTTTTTATTGTAATTTTATTAGTAGGAAGGGAATAAATAATATTTTCCTTCAAGTGGCAAATGTTATTTTACAGAATACATAATGGCAGTACTGACGTAACGGTATTGTTGATAAATTAAGCATCTTTTTCTGCGGTTGTGGCCGAGAAATGGTGATCCCTATGTTAGGAAAACTAACATTGATCAAACAATTACTTAGATATTTTTAAACATGAAGTTTCAATCTCGAGAATAAGCCAAGATTTACATCAACATCTAAAACCCTATTTTCAGGCCTAAGACTCAGCATTGCCATCCAACGTGGCAATACTGCCAGCCCGTTGGCCATTTTTCCCAGCGACAGCGACGCTTACTAATTTTTTGATGCTTAATGAGGAAGTCTTCCCCTTTTTTATTTGTTTGTACAAAATATGATACATTTAGTGTTAGTTGTATATTATAAAAATATATCTAACACTGTGTTCATTATATGTAAAAACTTACCTGATCAAATCCAGCAGTGTATCTGACGTCAGAGTATCCTTGATGTTGAGCTTGGTGGCGTTAGGCTGGGTGTAGGCCTCCGGATCCTTGCCCGGCTTGATGGTAGTGACCAGGGCTATGCCCAGCATCACAGCACATACCGTCGTAGTCATGTAGTAGATAATCGCGCGGAGTCCAACCCTGGAAAGAATGAGGAGTTAGTTGCAGGATGCAGCACGAGTTTTTTTTTTTTGACGAAGGTTTGTCACAAACCCGCTTTATTGTCTCTCTGCAGGCCTTGACGGACCCAGCGCCCGTCAAGGCACTAGAGTTAGGGCCATTAATTCAGATGACATTGGCTAAAGTTTTAAGGAATTCCGATACCTACCTATGCTTAATGTGATAGCATACAATGTCCGCACGCTCATGAAGGTTGATTGTTGCGCCTAATAGAACTAGAAAATGTAAACTGAGACTGCTAGAAGTTAGGAGACAAGGAGAACTGACAAAAAAAAGAGAGACTGCTGGTCCAGGAAGGCGCCAATGAAGGGTGACCTTCGAATATTACTGAAGCGTAAGCTCACTGAAGCGTAGCTCGTCAGCTCAGCGCGCGTGGCGCTCAGATTTGGTATTTGTCTGAGGCTCAGAAGTCCAAGCTCAAGGTTTGCCTAAGAACGACGGAGCGTAGCATTTCAAAAAGTAAGCTCACCGACAAAATTCGCCACACCATAATACGCTCCAAGACAGGCATCGCTGATGTTGGCGATGAGTCTGCGAAGCTGAAATGGGACTGAGCGTGTCACACTTTTGGATGCAACGAAACAGATGTGCCAGGATCGCCACTCAGTAGGTGCTGGAAGACAGGCGTCGTCATCGAGGCAGTCCTAAGAAACACTGGCGTAGTGATTTGGACTCGTTCCTGACCGATTGGCCAGAGAAGGTACAACATATAAAGAAAATTGAAAAAATATAGAGAGACCTTAGCCCAAAAGTGGGACAAACAGAACAATACTGAAAAACAACACTCTGGTAACAATCTAGGGACGTTTGAAGTAGGACAGACTAAGTCCGTCCTACGAACGACGAAGTCTTTGCAAAAGTTTCAAACATTCTTGTCACACTTTTTCTGTTTGACGAAAAAGTGTGACAAGAATGATTGAAACTTGTGGCTGGCTAAAATTATGTCTATAGCGGGGCGGACACAGACAAAAACATAATTACTTAACAAATAAAAACCAACTCACTTGCCAGATAAACTCAAATCGAGGGACCCAATGGCGGAAACGATACTGGACACCAACAGCGGCACTATAAGGGACTTCAGCATCCTAAGGAACAGCTCTCCAGGGTACTGGAAGTACATGACGTCACGGCGCGACCACTCCTGGCCCGAGGCCCGGAGGCCGCAGCCGAGTATGGTGCCAGAGACCACACCGATGATGGTCAGCAGCGTAAGAAGGTTGTCGCGCACGAACGACGCGCATCGGTTTCTTCGGATTTGGAGCGGCATGGTTGTTGCTTCTTGTTTCTGGGGATAAAAAAATATATATAAGTCAGTGGTTTATGTATGGCGTGCAGAACAATTCCCGTAACCAAATCCAACATCTAGTCGCAATCTCATATCAGCGACAATCAATTTAAAAAAAATGTGTAGTGAAAGGACTGGATTGTTGACAGATTTGAGATTAAAAGACCAGACTGCGAACGTTCTTAAAATTACGAGAATTGCCCCCCTGATATTTTATTTCGTTTTTGTTAAAATAATTGTACGTTCGATTCGTTCCGGTCTGATCCTCCGAGCGGGGGGGCGGGGCCCTCCACCACCCCCCTCTTCGATCCCCTGCTAGTTCTTCTTTTGTTTTAATATTTTTCTTATCCAACTTTCTCATTCCAAGTTATTCCGAGTGGCTCAATACTAGATAGTTAACATTAACATAATTAACGACATCATATAATTTTTTATCCAAAATATTAACCTACTGGATAAGCGAGATGTAACTGAATTAATTTAGTTGGTTACTGTCACTTTATCTTGCATTCAACATACACGAAAATCAGTTGGCTCCATTTCCATACCAGTTTTGTAACTCAAAACACTAATTAGTTCTTAAATATGGTCTAGACTAGACTGTCAGAGATTCCTGGGAATGTCCGGCGAGAAGATTGACCATAAATCATAATAATTATACGCTGATAAAATAACGAGACAATGCCTATCGCTCTCGATGGAATCGGGTCGGGTAGAGGGGCTACATTTTAGATTTGTGTGGGACATTTCATTTTAATGACTATACGTTCTGCGGAACCAACCGTCTCCGTAGACGCTTTTGTCGCTTTAATAATCATAGACTATAATGTATCTACTGGTGAGACACTGGCCACCTCTCAGTCAGAGGGAGTGGGCCGTAATCCACCATACGGGCCCATTGCGGATTGGTAGATTATTGATTGCCCATTGATTGCACTTCTCATCGAATTAGTACATGCCGGTTTCCTCAAAATATTTTCCTTCGCCGTTTTGAGAGCAGTGGTGATGAAATAATTAACACAAACGTCTGGGTTTGAACCTAAGACCTACAACTCTTAAGTCGCGGCCGTTACCACTGGGACACCATTGCTTCCTTATCTTTTGTCGCTTAATCGAACTTAATTTTAAACCTAAACACTGTTGACGTTATTACGGCTTGACCTCTACAAAGTACCCTACCAAAGTACCGCCAACCTACTGGGTCATATTGATTTTGGTCAGTAGAAATCTAATGTTGACAGTCCTGGAAATGTTCATTTACTTAGCAAACGGAACAATGACAATTGTTGAATCTCCAAATAGCTTTGGTGGCTAAAATGTCGTCACAAAGATGACATTGTCTTAATATGTAATTTTGACATTCAAAACGTGCTGACCCTCAGCCTAATTTAAGCAAACTATTTTTTATTTTGTATTTGAGTACTAACTAATCAAAACTAGGACATATCCTGATGACACAGTATCTCTGGACACCCTACCGTGACCGCGCTGCGTTCCTCAGTTAATATTAGGAGTAGCTCTTGGCAGAGCACGTTGAACTATTGTAGTCTCGGCCGAGCACGTGCACTAATAACACTAAACAAATTGATGTTCAAATACAAGTGTCTATACGATGAGCATTCACAAACTCACATTACAGACCTTTTAATGTATATTTTCCTCAAGCATAACCAGCCATCTTCCCACTGCTGGGGCACAGGCCTCCTCTCTGTGAGAGGGAGGGGGCCGTAATCCACCACGCGGACCCAGTGCGGGTTTTTAGATGTCACAAATCTTCGATTTTTTTTGGTTCTAGGACATGCCGGTTTCCTGACGATGTTTTACTTCGCCGTTTTGAGAGCCTTATTATGTTTCCAGGTACAATTGTATAGGACAGGACACCCACATTGAAAACAGTTTGGAAAACACAAGAATACTTTTACCGACCTGGTTATCGAACCCAGGACACTACTCTCAGCAGTCGCGCTTGCGACCACTATACCTTATAGGCAGTCGTCATGCTCAGCGAACGAAAACAACAAGTTAGATACTTAACTGCTTCATGAACTCTGCTTAGACTGGAGGTCCAACCTAGAGTTAAGAAAAGTTAACCAATGGGTTTTACTAAGATTATACTTTTATTTGGCAAACAATTCTTTTTTCCAATTTTTCCGTACTTATTTGTTCGACCACAGCAGAAACTTTTGGTACATCAATTACATCATACAGAATTCAGCCCTAAAGCATCAATATTTTGGTGTCGAAACTTTCATCCAATCACAGCATCCATTTTCGCGTTGCGATGCGCGGGCGCACGTGGGAGCATGCGGGACCCCCCGCACGGATGTCGTCGCGGAAATCTTTATTTAGCGGTATCGCTATCAATCCGCGTCCCCCTTCGCTCACACGGACCACCTAACTGCCTGCCCTGATCTACCTACCTATTGACTGATTTGTAGTTTTCATTTGGATTAACTTAACTGGACTTAAATTTTTTTATCGGTTCCTCGTTCGAGGACAGTCACAAGACTCGTGAGCAGACTGAAGTCACGACTTTTCGAGGGCTGCTGAGCTGTTCCACATCGAAAAGGACAAGGAGGAATGTTCGGAGTCTATGGCCAACCTTCATTACTCAAAGAGGCATCAAAAGAAATCGACACGATCTTTACAAGAAATCTTATAATTTCTCAATTTCCGAGGTATTTTTAACTCATGATTACCTACTATTATTATTAATTAGATTAGACTATTATTATTAATTAGATTAGAAAAAATATTGCTATTTTTATTAATTAGATTTGCCTCATGATTACGTGACCTCAGTTTCATCATTTAATTTTTCATTTTAACTGTTCACTAGTTTTGAAAAAAAATTCACGTCTTAGTTCTGATGCGAATTGAGTTTATAACTTTAGGAGTCAAAACTGATCACGAATATATGGCAGCTGTACTAGTAGTAAATGTTTGGTATAATTTACAATCACATACTTTTGAATCACTTCGACACCACACAGTTCTGACGCGAACTCCGTTCATTAGTATTGAATTTCTGATTTTGATCATCTACTTTTGCTGTTGACTGTACATACTTAATTACCAAACACCGCTATAAACAAATATTACATAACCTCCACCTTTTTGGAAGTCGGTTAAAAATTTATAATATTCTACAAAACGAGACTTGAACACAAAGCTATACTAAAAGCTATTGTAAGAAATTGCCAAAGAATCAACTTACAGGGCGTGTCTGTATTCCCATCTCACGCATTAGTTTTCCGGCGTGAACAAGAATAATCTGCTAATCACCATTTATTCATCGGCACGACTAAACGATGACGGCATTAACATGCACCAACAACAAGATTTAGTTTTAAGTAGGTACCTACTTATGTAGGTATATTATTACGTCATAACATTCCCCATTCATGTATATTATGTGTGTAGAGCAGTGATGGCCCAGTGGTAACGCCGCAACTTACAAGTTGTAGGTCCTAGGTTCGAACCCAGACAGGCGCTTTGGTATATGTATACAACATTATTTTTAGTATATGCGAAACCCGAGACACGTGTCTAGTATTTTTATGTAAAGAATCTATGTACGAAATTTTAAAACTGTATCATGAGAAATCACAAAGTTATAAGCTTGTTATGTTACCTGGTTGTCCGTTAAAAAACATGCTCACCACGCGGCGCGGCGCGGGGTGACCATGTTTTATGCTCCTCCAGCATCGTACGCTTATTGATAATAGTTTGGCAGTAGGTACCTAACTGTACGGCGATTTTACTGTAATGAACTAGTGATTAAATATTATTGGGACAAAATATAACTTTGCGTAAAAATTATTGAAATCGATTCAATTACATAATCTGAATAAACTCTATTCAGGTTTCGCATATAACTACTAAAAATAATGTTGTATACATATAACGACATTTAAAAAATTAATGTCGCAGCGTTGTTATTCTGATAGGAACCTATTTATGAAAAGGCTGATATTTATGAAAGTTTGACACCGTAAAGTCAAACATCGCTGCCATAATTTTCACAAGAGCCGTCACTGTGTCCTTTATGTAGCAGCCACCGCCCTTCTAGACAACCATACCTGTAGAGAACGCAGTTAAATTGCCAAAGTTGGAACTTGGATCCAATATTTGTGAGCATATATTTGCGTGGTCCAAATATTTGTCCCTTGAATCGATTACGTGAACCTTAGCACAATAGGTAGAAGTACCGTTCACCTTTGTCCCAATCTCGTTAAAATTGGATTCTGTATCTCAAAGGGATACGTGAGATCGTACAAAGCTCGAGGGTCCAATTGCTGCCGATTTGACATGGAATAATAATATTTATTCTTTGCAACGTTGCTAACTAGATAAAAAATAGGTAACTATATCATTATTATGGACTTGGAAGAAGAACCCGAAGGTACTATTTACGTTTGTAAAAATACAGAAGGCTAATTCTCGTAGGTACCCACTTAAAAAACGTTTACATTCAAGTCGCAATCACGTCTCAGCGACAATCAATGTCAAAAAGTTGAGAAAATGTATGTAAATTGATTGTATTTTTGACAGATTGAGACAGATTAAAATGCGAATGTTCTTAAAAATACGGGAATGCCCCTCTGTTAAGAGCGTTTACGCCGTACGGCATTTCATACAAACTTTCAAGCCGTTGTTTTTCGAAATGAATGAACCGATTTTAATGAAACTTCATACGCATAAGCAGGATACAAAGGTCTAAAACGTTAGCAGAGAACATTTTCGAAATGTCTTATTTAAAAAAAGATAACTGGAAATCTCTGTTTCTATGGAAACTTTAAAATCGGTCTAATTTGGCTGTAACACAATTTTTCGAAAATGTTCTCTTCTAACTTTTTAGACCTTTATATCCTGCTTATGCGTATGAAGTTTCATTAAAATCGGTTCATTCATTTCGAAAAACAACGGCTTGAAAGTTTGTATGAAATGCCGTACGGCGTAATCGCTCTTAAAAGTTTTGAAAACTCCACCTAGTTGAATTTTTTATACTATGTTAAATCCATACTTCCATAATCCATAATATCCATAATCTATAATAATATTATAAATTCGAAAGTAACTCTGTCTGTCTGTATGTTACCTTTTCACGCCTAAACCACTGAACGCCTATCGATAAAATTTGGCAGAGTGATAGATTGCATCCCGGAGAAGGACATAGGATAGTTTTTATCGATATACCTCGCGGGCGAAGCCGCAAGCGGAAGCTAGTAACTGATAAAACATCAGTCCAGGAGTGTGAGGCCTGCGTATATGGGCGTTAAAATGTTTTAATAAGTACTTCGTTTATTCAAAGAATCTCATTCAATATAACAACATAGATCATAATTTTAACTAAAAATTTAACTGACAATACATAATATATGATGTACCGAACTACAAAACAGCGACTCCAGCGCTGTTTTCAGCTTCAGTAAAGCTTAATCCTCACTTGTCCTGCTTCACAACTCTCCACAAGAGGCTGAAGTCGACCTGTATTTTGAGCGGGATTTACAGCTAATAACTCCGTCCTATGTAATGCCTGCCTTCTATAATATATGACAACGTGAGACCTTACCTATCCATACTAATATTATAAATTCGAAAGTAACTCTGTCTGTCTGTATGTATCTGTGTTAACTTTTCACGCCTAAACCACTGCTGATTTTTCAATCATCTGATAACTTTACTCGAGGAATAATTTTGAAATTTTAACAGTTAAGTATTTCATACAAAAACTGATGTCAAACGTCAATTTTTATTCCTCAAATAAAAGTTATCGAGCGATGGAAAAATCAGCCCTTAATCGTACTAAAGCTCAAGACATAGTGTAAACAAAGTATACTCACTGTGTATTCATATTGATATGTATACTTATTTTAAAACACCCCAATCTCAAGTATCGGAACGGATCCTAGCAACACGGACATCATTAAAGAAGGCTTTATTTACACATACACACACAACAAAGACAACTCAGGTGGTTTGAAGGACACTTGTTGATTCCGCCCGCCCCCGGAGCCGAACACCCCCCGCCCGCCCAACGGAGGCTGCGTGGGAAATACCCTCACAGGGCCACTACGACGGATAAAGTACCTTATTAAGGCGCTTTGTTGACAGCCGGGACTGTGAGCCTTTAGCTTTAAGGGGGGGCATAAAGCCAGAAAAAAATCAAATTTCACCCGCGCTTCCTTGCCTACCCCTCTCATCAAACACGACAAAAACAAAACACAATCCCTTCCCGCCAGCAGAAACTTTTCGCCCGGCCAAGTAAGCCAGAGATTAAAACAGAAGAATAACTAGCAGGGGATCGAGGGGGGAGGGGGGGGGGTTCTCATGGGAACAGATCGGTATAAATCATATATATTTGTGTTTGAATTTCCATCTTCTGTAATAAGTATATGCAAAATAATCAGATGAAACGGCTCTATTCAATGTACCTAAGTATTATAGCAGGCTGTGCAAGTAGATATCTTGATAGGGCAATATTATTGTATGTCCCTGAATCTGTTCCGTGGCTGGTAACAGATTCACGGACATACATGTAATACAGCCTATCTATGAATTTCCAATTCTGGATTGAAGGACTAACTTTACTGTACCGTAAAAAAAAAATCTTATATTAGAGAGCAAACCGAGTTGAATGCCTATACATTTTCGATTCCGAATGAAATTACAAATGAACGATTTTTGGATATTTTCCTGTACCTATTTATGCTGTGAGACCTTGCTTCTTGCCAATTTTCATTATTCTAGGTCAACGGGAATAATTAAAACGTATAAGGTACACCCAAGGATTTAAATTTCAAAACACGCGACATGAATGGCAGTTTATGCTAGCTTCTAAGTCAGCGTCTTTGAGGCTTGATATTTCTACAGCTCTAAGAAACCGTAGATCTAAGTATTTGATATCAATTTCAACTTGATACGTATTCCTGAGAAAAAGGGACAGACGGATGGACAACGAAGTTATCCTGTATCCAAGGTTTTTGATTTTTCCTTTTGAGGTACGGAACCCTAAAAAGCAAAAGCACTTCCATCAAAGTATTATATTACATACTCCTAATCATAAATCATGATGAAAACAAACTCAACTAATTTGTTTTTTTAACAATATAAAGGCCAATGTAATCACATCGCTTATCTTATGATTTTTTATTTTGAGTTATATAATCAAGCCTTTTTAGAATGACGACGTTGTAATGGTCATATTAAGGACAAAGATGATTGAAAATATCTATCAAAAATCTTAGAAAACTTGTCGCACCGCAGTGATGAGCAACCCTATTTAATTTTCTCGTATTGGTTTCTCAAATTACAATATCGAAATATGATCATTGTTCATTCCCTTTATTTTCAATGCAATTCTTTAGTAAGTAAAAACATCCGTTTATTTTGCATATACTTACTATACGCTAAGTTTGAATTCAGAATCTAAGAATCATGTCTTAGTATTTTTTTGGAACTAGAATCTCAATGTTGATGTGACAAAGTTCAAATTCCAATGTAACCAAATTTTGTTTAGGACCTACAATGATGAAAAACAGTGTTGACCAAGAAAAAAATTATATTTGTATATCGTGGATTTTTCTTTGCAGGATCGTGCAAAGTCAATAAATTAGCAACAGTGATACCCAAATAAAAAATGATATTCGTATGGTGGATTTTGCACTGTATTATGCAACGTCAAACGGCATGTGTCATAAAAGCCTTTCCTGCGCGAAGTGCGAGTAGGAAAAAATCCCCACCGAAAACATTTGTGGAAAACGAGGCTAAGTTCGGAACAAAAGAAGTACATGTTTGTCGGATTTACCAATATGGCATCTATGTAAATGGGTTCCAAAGTCTAAAGTTCATTAGGTTCCTCTTTTGTAACTGTTGAAACTTTCCAAGTTTCCAACTTGCCAAGTTATAATATGAACTGTAGACTTTCTCTCAACTCTATAGAACTTAGCACCCATTCAGTGCTTAACTCTTTTATCGGCGAAGCCGACAATCCCAAACATGTTGATCCGTCACAACCTTTACTCATCCTCACCATAAAAAGAAGGCTAGTCATGAGAACACTATCTGTATGAAATATTTCATGTGCCGTTTCGTACTTTTGTCCACAATAAACTCATTACGTATTTAATTTCCGATATTTCTTTTGTATGCTCCAATAATAATATACCCTTTACGCTGAATTTCGAGTTTCAACTTGATTTAGGGAATAGTACTTACTAAAACCTTATACGGAGTTTGTCAAGAAAAGTGGAAGAAAACGAATTTGGATTTTGAGTTAATCACAGTAAGGTCTAAAATCTCCAGCACGAACTTTCAAATGAACGCTAGTTGGCTATGTTGCAAATTTTCTCCGCAAGAAAATGAACCGAAATGCAGAACAATGGCGCTAGTGGTACTATACCAGTCAAAAATCTGTCAAATAAAATGTATGTCATCTTGACTTTTCAAATATCAACATTGAAATATTTCAATATTTTTATTTTATAGTTTTGCCTCGGTATTTGTTTAGTTTATCAAGTCTTATTGTTTTTAATAATCGTTTCGGGAGTGGTTTTAGTTATTTTTCCATGTTTTCTGTTTCACAGTGTCTTTCCTACAAAGTGATAAATTACGAAAATATTGTTTACGTAAATTAAATAATAGCAGCGCAGCCGAAAATTTGAGCGCAGTCCTCTCGTCTCAACAGAGCGGGGGCGACTGATTTGTGAAACATATATATGTTTGAAGTTCCCGCAACGTGCGACGGAAGATGATTTCTTCCACGAACTAAGAACGTCGTAAGTGCTATAAGCTTATCGTCGTAATAAAACCACAAATAAAAGTAATAAAATAAAATCCTTCCACAATCTAAGTCGCTTTATATTAATAAATTAATCATCAAATTTTCATTCTAGTAGTCATTAGCATATTAAGTACAAATCGAAAAGTCGTGAAAATTGGAGGTAACTTCGTGATGTTTTTTATTACAGAAAATTTTACTATTTTGTGATTTGTTGCCACAATAAGTTTGGAAATATCATGTAGTTATTCGTGTTATTTTTATTTTATACCTAAGTCTCATCAATTTCATGAAAAATCATATTGAAGTTAGGCTATTTTGGTTGATACCTGCTCTTAAGTGTAGAGGGATTGGTCATACCCGATACTTGCGTAATTTGAAGCCAGACTTACTCCGTGTGCAAAGATTCGAGATTTGATTCATGAACAATAATGAGACACTGTCGAAATAAAAACTTTACAGTGCATGGTTTGTTTGAAAACGGAATTCGAAATGAATATGTATTATTATATATTTGATGTTTTTTTTTATAGGAATATTCTCTTATGAAAAATGAAAAAAGAAGAAGGGGGAACAGCCCGATTTAAACTTTATGGCGGCTTGGAACATGAGGTGAGACGCTGCGCAGTAACAAATTCACGTGTCAGCGGGGTGAGGGGTGAGGTACTGCGCAGCGAGTAGCACACTTCAGACCCGCCATAAAGTTTGAATCGGACTGTAATTTAAATATGAATTTAACAAAAATCTGATGAAAATGGACTCGTCTCAAGTAAATCCTAATAAGGACTATTAGGACGATAATATTTCAGTGTCTAATCAAGCAGTGAAACGAGAGACTGAATAGCACACACTAACAATAACAAAAGGACGGGAAATGGAAAGTGCTTCCACTAACGAAACAGGATTCCAGTCCCTGGGGCTTACTCGAATCTCGGATTATCCCGGACATCTAACAAAGCAGTCCTTGTTCTGAAATGGCCTGAGATGGCTTGTTTAATTAAGTTCTCCAATATTTTATTTATTTATTTACTAGCGACTCCTGCTTCGCACGATTTTTACGAACTGACAAGACGTTTACATTTCTTTATTATACACTAAAAGCGACTTTTTTTTTTATAGTATGTATGTTACAATAGCTGCAGTACCTATATGAAGTAAACAATTTGGAGAAAAGTTTATTCTAACATTCGGAACTCCTAACGTAGAAATTCGCAATTTTCAGAAACTGACCTACTATAGGGCAAAGGTTGGTAGGTAGGTATGGTTACAGTGGGCAATTACAGACAGACAATTTCCGAAAACAACACTCTCGTTCGTTTTCACAAAAAGGTCTTAGTTGATATACTGGTCATCTGTATACTGTGGCATAATCCTTATCATACCAATATTTCACTATCTCATTTTTGAGACGCATTAAATACAAACTCACAAGGTCAAATCTCCAACTGCAAGAACCAAATTAAATATTAGGAAATAATTATAACATTGATCTCTTCTCATTATCTCTTTGACTAAGTGCTGATTTATACAACGCCAGATAATTTTATCGGAGGAATAATTTTAAATTTTTGACAGTTCTTTCGTGCAAAAACTGTCAGACGTCAATTTTATTCCATGAATATAAATTATCTGTCGATTGAAAAATCGGCCCTTAGGGCTCATTTTTCAATCATCTGATAACTTTATTCGAGGAAAAATTTTGACAGTTAAGTACTTCATACAAAAACTGTCAAACGTCAATTTTATTCCTTAATTATATGTTATCTGGCTATGGAAAAATTAGGAATCTAATTTTCAACTTGAATGTTATCCTAATTCAATGTTATATGGGTATCTAAGAAACTAACCAAAACCCTGGAAATGTATTTGTATGGTAGAATACCTACTGTAAACTCTAAAAACTATGTAACGTCTCTGTAACAATATTCTAACAAATAAATTGACTACTACTATTACAAACGCAAAATAAAAGCTCTTCATCACACCGTGTTTACAAGCATCAAGCGGTAATCCTAACGAAGTATGGCGAATGCAATTTGCGCCAACGAGCGTTTCCGCCCAGTGCCAAGGCGAAGCTGCCGGTGTCAACATAGTCGCCTGCATGTCGTGCAATTTATTTATTCACTTATCTAGATTATAACATGTAAGGGTGATTGATACAATGACTGACAGATTAGAGCAAGCTTGGAAGAGTTAGATGTGCTGGTTACTTGACGATATGTAAGACGACAGACACTGCCCAATGAGACACAGGATTTTTGAAAAGTGACGGATGTAAAAATGTACTATACGCTTTTTCGCTATTGAACTGAATGGAGAAATTTAAAAAGCGATATCCACAATAAAGCAAAGTTTTAGTTAAAATTAACTAAATCAACAGAGGATATTACGAAAATACCTACTATGCCTTCACGTTTGAATTAACTTATTCCTACTGCTAATAGAACACATAGTTACGTGAGCGAAGTCGCGGGCACTGCTAGTCCATAACATGACACAAATTATGGCATGATGAAAGAAACAAAATCTTCAACTCTTCTACATCATCTTCGCCGCCTAGAAGACATCCACATTTCCAATTGTTTTCAAAATGGTCAGAACCAAAACGCGACCACTACATCAGTCCTTAGTTCTTACTATGTTCGCATGTATACGTATTTAGAAAGAAAGAAAAAAACGTTTATTCGCGGTGAACATGACGCAAAAAAAAGAACTTATTTCTTATTTTGTTTTTTTTTTATCCTATCGTATGCTGCACCGATTGACGTCATCACGTCAACGCCGGCTGTCACTGAAAACCTGCGCTGGGGCTCTTGTCTCGCACAGGGATTTAGCATTATGCAGAGCGATGGCCGTTTTGCGTGGATATGACGCATATTTTCCCCCAACTTGTTATTTTTTTGTGTTTGTGTTTTTCTATGCGTCATGTTTACCGCAAATAAACGAATTTTCTTTCTTTCACATCCCACCTTTCTATCAAGGGGTTCCCTTTCCACTCGACTTGCATCTCCTCCCCAGTCAGATTGCTGACTCTAATATCGCTATTCACAACATCCAGCCAGCCGAAGCAGCCACTAGCACAGTGACCTATTTTTATTCAATTGACACTCAACAATTCGCGAGGTGATTCCTGACACTCTTAAATAATTTCCCTTAGAGTTTCCAATGGAATGTAATTATATTTCTCGTAACTGGATACGAATTATGATCCTTATTGTTAGGATGCTAAGACAGTAGAGAAAAAAAGAAAACCGATATATATTATTTTCTGCTAAAAGGATCTTATAACTGCCGAATTTTACATTGAAGAGCAGCACGCCAGCACCCTGATTGCGTAATACACAATGGCAATGCCTTTCCTTTTGGCCACTTTTGGATTTGAACAATTTAATTGTTTATTCAACTTATGTAAGTCCCTATATGACTACTATGACGGGATCCGGACCCGTGCTTCACCTGGGTTCTCCACCTGGGTGAAGCATGGGGAGTACGGTCCCGTGCTCCAACTGATGACGCAGTACAGAGGCCTATATCCTTCCCCAGGGTTCAACGTATCTCGATACCAAATTTCATAAAAATCGGTCCAGCCGTTTCGGTAGACTAGCTGGAACAAACATACAGACAGTTTTTTTTTTCTTGCTATAAGTTCCGTATATACGCATTTAGTAAAAAGCTGTCATTTTAACATTACAAACGAGGCACTTCATTTTTATTTATTTGTAGGTATGTAAGTATGTATAGATTCAAATGAGAAGTCAGATGTGGTTATTAATTAAAAGATATTCGACATATTATTTCGGCCACGGCGACCAATCTCAACGGAGACTAGCCTTCGGCGCGGGAGATATTATAGTGCATAAGTGTGCGCGCAGACACAGGTGCACTCCCTCTTCCCTCACTCTCATAGTTCGATGGCACGGCAATCCGACACGACCGGAGAGAGATCAGGCGCAGGAACAATGGCTTAACGTGCTTGGAGCAGCACAAGGGACACGTGTTTCATGAAATGCTGATAATATAAACGGACGGTCCGTAGACCCTGGAAATACTGTGATCGCTGCGATTATCTGGTTACGTCACTGGGCGGTAAATTAGTTTCGAAAAAGTTTGGTTTCCTATTCTTTGTCAAAACTTGGCAAATGAAAAGGGCGGACGTACGTTTTATACAATTAGGACCTTTTTCATTTTTCCTAAGGGCTGATTTATCCAACGCCATATATTTTATCGGAGGAATAATTTTTAATTTTTGACAGTTCTTCCTTACAAAAACTGTCAGACGTCAAACTTACTCCACAAATAAAACTTATCTGTCGATTGAAAATTCAGGTTTAAGTGGAAAGAATGTTGCCTTCACTTAGCAGTCGGACAATAGAAGTTAATTAAAAAGGTCCTTCCATTGACCCGAGAACAAGTATATTTATGATGGGTAGGACTTTGCATGCCTCCCAATAAATACAATTTCGTTTTCTTAGATTGAAATATTAATCCGATCCAGCTGTCCCTTGCTGTACTCCCCCAGCGATGCCCTAAGACGAGGTTCGTACCTGACAGGGGTGCCCTTAGCGTGTGTCGCTTAGTTTAAAAAAAATTTAAGCCCTGGCAGGAGGCCACACAGGCAAGCGCGATTAAGCAGCCTCTTTCACCAGCTCCGCTTAAGTACCGATTATTAATTCGGCAATAGGTTTATGCACTCTATGATACGAAAAAAATTAATACAGAACATTACATCACGCCGACATTCCAAAAGGGTTACACAGAGGTGTGCCTATAGTAAAGCCACATATCACCACTTATGTTTAAGCCCCATGTCCATGGCCGTGAGCCTATTACCAACAACCAGGCACAAATCCAGACTACGTGGCCGGCTACCATTGAAACAATACAGATGGAAAACTCTTTGCCCGATCCGGGAATCGAACCCAGGATCCCATGTTCAGCAGTAGCGCTTGTGACAACTAGACCAACGAAGCAGAGGAGGCAGGAGCATAGTATGTACTTATTAATTTTTTTATGTATCTAATAAATATTGCCAATCCTGGGAACAAACCCAAACAGAGCATTGTAATATGTCAAAACTTTTCCGCGCGAAATAAGCGGACATGAAATATATAAGTATAGTCGCGGTCCCTCGCAAACTAGCTGCCTGCTGCCTGGCGATTGGTAAAAATAGACCAATAGGGGGGATTGAATTTGTCATTCTATCCGGCAGTGAAACCACTTGTTTTATTTATTGATATACGCAGCTGAAGTGGCAATTCCGTGGAAGTACTGCGCTCTTCCTGCACAAATAATTCGAACTTATCCGACTGTTTTAATAGGAATCCTTATTCATTTGAACAATACAGACCTACGTTGAAACAAGCAATGATGACAATATTATAGAATATGTAGCCAAAGCAATTCATTTCATCCGTTGATATCAATAGACTAGACAAAAAACGTTGTTGAACACAAGTTGCAAATTTTTTAAATATGTGAATCACTTGACGTTGTACTAGACGGTTGAACAATACAACATTGACCAATCATAATACTTGACATAAGATTTTAAGCAAAGTGCCTTGCGTGCTTGTTTTTTTTTAAAGTGCCTTTGCGAAACCGATGGGTAATATAAATTGTATTGCCTCCTCCTTGGAAACTGGTTTTGAGTTCTTAAAGATGACGAAGTAATATTCAAACATAGTTGTCTGAAAATTCATAAAATCTTAAAGAACTCTGTAAAGGAGTTCCTCAAAGCAGCATACTTAGACCAAGAGTGACCAGAACGTATGGAGTATTTATCATATTTAATTCATAATACAAATACGGGATGTATTTGTATTATAAACATATATGCTAATAATATAACTATCGGTAGGATTAGTTTTATTTATCAATGTTACGGTGCATAAAACGCAGGTGAATCCAATCAATTAACGCATAGTGCATTATTTTAGCAATACACTCGAATTATATAGTTTTATGTATATCTGAATATTTAGTACACCTACCTAACTAAATATATCTTGCTAAATAAAATAATGATTTAACATAACAAGCCATAAATAATGTAACTAATATAAACAAAATAATGGAACTGGACGTGAAACAATGGCAGAGAATCTAAACAGTTGGCGATTTTCCCGCGCAACTTGATCCAACCAAGAACGGGATATTTAATGTTGATTTTAAGGAAAAGCTACCATTATTTATAAGCCATCTATAATATTTGTTTCAAATAATAATAATAAATGAACGGCAAAAATAATATCTAATACCTATTTGCTTAAAATATTAAGCATTTAAGGTAATATCTTAGGCTGAAGTGTTTCCTAATGATTTCCGCAGAAAAAACATTTACAATGCCTTTTCTGTCGTCGAAATTTACCTACTAATCTATCGTTTGCTACGTTTATAATTACGATAAAGGTACTAACCATTCAAGTACTTAACTTGATTTAACTGTAATTAAAATTAAATTGGTGAAGCATTTTAATTGATAAAGAACGAAATTTCCATTTCATAAAACCGCGCCACATTCCGAAAATTTTACATTTACAAAAAAAGTAATTTAAAATGAATAAATTGTAAAAAAATATTTTTATCAGTACTTACCGTTCACAATAAAAACACCTGAATACAGTACAGTTATCACAAATCACTAGTTAGGTTCAATTGTACACCGCATCACTTTCGTTTTCGAGCGGTCGACGGTGCGTGCGACACATGAGTCGCGGGCGGCAGTCGAGACCTCACTGACAAGCCACTCTGTCTGGATATCCTCCAGGCTAGGGATCATGGTGGGAGGAGGGGGGGACATGACGATTGATCTGTACTTCCATGTCCTGAATGGAATGGAAAGCGGCCCTATCGCCAGTCGCGGTCGTCCTACGGCTGGCGTAACGCGTTTGGGAAGATTTATGATAACAATAACAAAATGACGACTAAGAATGTATTGCTTGCGTTGGAATTTCAGATGGTTGCAGCTAATAGATAGATTTCTTAGCTTTTAGAAGTCAAGTCGATTGTTCTATAGTGACATAACTTAATGGGTCTTGAGCAAGCGTGGTGATAGCTCGTGCCTTCTCTTTATGAGAAGAGTTCATGCCATGCAGTGGGACAGTTACAGGCTGGTATTATAATAGGTACATTTAAATAGATGCTATATTAACTGCACTGTTACTTATTAAATCGTAAACTTATACCAAATAAAGGATCTAGGCGCTTTTTGACAAAGCGATTACAAAACCCAACTAAGATCAATAAACCCTGTACATTATAAATTTTGTTGTTGACGATCCTTCAGGGATAAAAACAAATGAAAAACTGGATCAGACCGGAATGAGAAAGTTTATATGGATAAGACAGATACTAAAACAGAATAAGAATTAGAAGGGGATCGAGGGGGTGGAGGGGGTGGTGAGGTGAGGTGGGGGGTTCAGGAGATCAGACCGGAACAACTCACTTTTATGTCTTCCAAAATCTCTTCTCTCAAAATCCCTTAATGGAGCCGATGAATAAAAATAAACACATAATAAAGTTCGCAGACCGTACCTTGAGAATAATTTACCGTTTATTATAAGGCTTTATAATAATTAACCTCATTATAATAAGGACTCTCACAAACTTGGGACAAAAGTATTATCTTCTCTTCATTTTTAAGAAATCTAAATTGTTTGCTATTTCGCTACTATATGTCGAAACTGTCATTTATGTACATATTTTCGAACAAAAAAGTAAAATTTCTATTGAATGAACTTTGCAAAACAAGAATAAATTGTTTTGCAAAGTTCATTGAATAGAAATTTGACTTTTTTACATAAGTTACCGTAATTTCATTCAAAGTAAAAATTTTTACACGAAAACAATTTCTCCATTCTTCTTAGAAAAAGTACCTTTTTAAAATCCGGTACTTAAATAATATGAAAGTAAAGTAATTGTTTAAAATTTATCTTAAAAATACCTAAAATAGAATATTTTAATAAACGTAGCAAAGCAAAAATGTCGTAGCAAGCCATTTAAACCCTACGACGTGCTACGAAATCTCAGTGACGTAGACAGGTAATAATTTCGTAGCCGGAAGCTACGAATATGCTACGCCAATGTTTGTCGTAGCCAAGCTACGGAAATAAACTTTCGCAATGTGGGTTGTTAATAAATTAGGTTTTGTTTTTTGTTTTTTTTTTCCATGTTTTAATAAATTATTCTGCTATTCGAGGCGAAGACGAATCCAACAAATAAGCTAAGGTGTTTTAATTACTTGTGTTTTTTAATTGAATAGGGCACCCTATTATTATATTATACACCTGAAAAAAAGCTAAATGAGTATTAAGTGCCTTGATATTATTGTGGGTTGATTATTATCAATGCGAAAGAGTAACGAGTTCGATCATAATCATTATTTCAGCCGAAAAAACATCCACTGATGGACATGGGCCTCCCCCAAGCACCGCCACTCCGACCGGTTCTATGCTTCTCGCATCCAGTGGATTAAATCAGCGTTAGTCCGATACAAAAAAAAATCTTTAACTAGGTATATACTTACTAATAAAAGAGTTTGTTTGAACACGCTAATCTCTGGACCTACTGGTCAAATTTGTTTTTTTTTTTGCCCAAGTTTAGAGGAAGGCTATAGGCTATTTAACATCACGTTAGGACCCTAGGACTCTAGGAGCCGAGCAAAGACAAAACAAAGTTAGAAAAACGCTGAGCGACAAGCGGGCGTGGACAAGCGACGCCATGCGACGCGGCGGGGTAGGAACAGGAAGTTATAGATATGCGGGATATAGGTACAAATATTTGCTCATGCATACCTTACATGTCCTCAATATTCACTGAAGTATACAGGGTGAATTTTGGGACAAGTGTCGCATCACATTAGTACCGGTTCTACACTCGAGTGGGTCAGAGTCATTGAGATAGGAGAAGCATGGAGACGGCATATTCTACTATGAAATAATAGTTATACAAATATGATATCGACACACACATGTCAAAAAGCGTTCTGTTTCTTTTTAAATAATCAAGAGCTGCATATGAAAAGAGAGATATTTAAATGTTTGTGTTTTGTAAAACAAAAACAACCCTACGAATGTTGGCCATCTTAAGTGCCCGATTAGTGTAGGTATACGCTAATTTTGTAGGTATGCCCAATCCAGAGATTTATTTAGTAATTGGTCAGAGTACACAAGGGATAGTATTCGTAAGGCTATCCAAAAAAACGTAATTTTTTTTTTGTCAACCTATCTAGTTTTGTTTTAATGTTAATAAATGTCATTTTATGTTACAGTAACATTAAGTAAATCAATCTACCAGATTTTCGACATCATTGTAGTAAGTATATCCTGCGCTAATATTTCCAGTAAACTATTACATTACTTTCAGCCCATAGTGTTCCCACTGCTGGGACACAGGCCTCCTCTTCATGAGAGGGAGTAGGCCATAATTCACCATGCGGGCCCAGTGCGGGTTGGTGGATGTCACACGTCTTCGAAGTTTTCAGTTCTAGGATATACCGGTTTCCTCACGACGTTTTCTTTCACCGTTTTGAGAGTAGTGCTGATGAAATAATTTACACAAAGTTAAGCGCCTGTCTTGGTTCGAACCTACGACCTACAACTTGAAAGTCGCGGCCGTTACCACTGGATAAAAAACTATGTTACATATCATAAGAATTCAGCTGTCGCTTTTGCCATATTAGATATCATCTCGTTTTTTAACTTGATGACCATGTGTTTTATTCTATACTAAAATATGATCTACTATAATACCTGTATTCAACTTCGACTTCATCTACGTGTATTTTTTGTATTTCATTTAATAGAAATATCCATCGTGGCTAAATAATAGTTAACAGGTTGCAGGTCTTTCACGAGGTCGGTTCGTGAATGGGTGACTTTTCATTACTTAACGAGCCGTCCGTCCGTCCGTCGTCTTAACGTCCGTGCCTGGGAAAGCATATTAAAGCACACAAGTAAAGCATTGGTATTCAGCTGCATCTGGTTAGACTGGAAGCCGATCTCTACATATTTGGGATAAGGCTAGACATATTGATTGAAACTGAAAGAAGTCTGATAGTGGCACCGGTAACTGAAAAGTTGTGTGGAAATCGGCTGTCATAGTATAGGCAATATATACAGAGCAATGAGGAAAATGTCGTGAGGAAAGTTTTCAGGATGAATGTCGATGGCTATAAGAGTAGGAGAAGACCAAAGAAACGATGGATGGACTGTGTGAATGACGATAAAGGTGGTGACTACCGAGATGACGACTAATAGAGAAGCATGGAAGAAAAAGACATGTTGCGTCGACCACAAATAAATAGATTTATGGGCAGAAGAATAAAGATGATTTGTCTAATGTAAATGGGGTTCAGTATATTATAGGTATTATATAATTTAACAACCTTGCTCCAAATACCTATTTACCCAACACTGTCGCCACTCTATTAAATATAATTGACGCTAATTAGACGACCTTAGCCGCCATAATTAGTACATCCGACTTATTTTAATTATATTCAATGTCGGATCTAATTCATGAAACTATTCGCTTATTTCCTGAAACGCTGAATTTTTGGCGACTGTTAATTAACTTGTGTTTGGTGTTATTTTACGTTTATAAGTAGATACTGGCTCAGCCTTATTCTAGCTGTGTTGCAGTTTTTCAGATAACAATATCTGTAGCATTAAGGTACCCCGATGTCGCTTTACGTTTAATCATCATCTGCCTAGCCTTTTCCCAACTATGTTGGGGTCGGCTTCCAGTCTAACCGGATGCAGCTGAATATCAGTATTTTACATGGAGCGACTGCCTATCTGACCTCCACAACCCAGTTATTGGGTAATACGATACCCCTTGGTAAGATTGGTTGTCAGACTTTCGGGCTTCTGACTACCCGAAACGACTGTCATAGATCCACGAATGACAGCCGGGACCAACGGCTTAACGAGCTTTCCGAAGCACGGAGGGGTCTTGGTATGTGAAGATGGCCATCCATCCACGGACCAACCGCAGCAAGCGTAGCTTACCCTGATCGAGCCGTGCGACCCGTGCGACTGTTATTACTTAGCGACAAGCCCCTCCTACGTATAATATGTATAATACGTCGCTAATACGTATGATATCACATTTAATAATTATTGGAAGATGTACAGAGGCCAGCACATCAAGTTACCCCAATCTATCAAATTATCCCAATTGAATAAGAACCTTATTCCTTTGCAATAAAGTTGAAAATCTATCAAAGAAATTTGACAGATTGGGGTAACTTGATGTGCTGGCCTCTGTACACACGGCTTCACATCAAGCTATACATAACCAACCAGTATAAGCTGACTTCTGATTGTACGAAAATCCTATACAATGCGAGGTCAGGTAAAACTGGAAATGTATAGCTTGATGTGTAGCCGTGTGTACATTTACTTGTTCCATATACATACCGGCTTTTGAACTTGAACTTGAAATTATTTAGTTAGGAAAGCACTACCAGGATTTAAAGTATTCCATGTCCAATATATATTTGGAAATCTATTGTAATTATGTGCACAAAATTTTAAGGAGGCGCCGACCGCACAGTGGCGCCCTCATCGTTTGTTTAGTTATTTCTTTTATTTTAGAATGAAAATGCAGAAAATGGGCACGTTAAGTTGTGCTCCACAATTTATATAGGGACTCCTTGTTATAAATACTTAATAAAATAGGTACATATTTCAGAATTAATAGTAAATAACCCACAACGGAAAATAATTTTTTTTTTCTTTAGCTAGGTACTTACAAGAAGACGTATAATCCCACCAAAAACATTTTCATGTAAAATTTTGCCAAGACGAGACCACATATATGGCTCGCACTGTCAAAAAGTTATCCTATAGCCTCATATTTTGACTAAGGTGTATAGTTTGTGACATTAGGTTTTGTAGATTTAGGGCGAGAGAGTTAGAAGCTTGGCTCCACATGAGATCTGGGGGCCTAAAAAGGTCACTTTGGCAGAATTATAAAACAATTCATATCACGGACAGTTAGACAGTTTCACACCTTTATATTCCTGAAGGGTTAGGCCTTAGGGAAAGGTGTTTATAGCATTTTACAAATCTCCATACAAAACTATCATAGAGATGAAATTGCGTGACATGAATTGTTTTGATTCTGCCAAAGTGGCCATTTTAGGCCCCTGATAACTTTTTGACAGTGCGAGCCTTATGTGGTCTGTCTTGGCAACATAACATTTTACCATTTAGTCAGGAATCAGTATGTAGGTAAGTATAATAAAGTTATTTAATACGAAGAACAAAATAACTAAAAAAATAACGAAGAATATGTCCTTGGAAATTTTGGTTATGGTAAGAGAAATTGTAATGGCCAGAAACTTGTTGAATTTCTTATGGAACATAATTTAACTCTACTGAATTCTATTTTCAAGAAAAACAACAAAAACAAATGGTCTTGGATTTCCCTCGATGGGTCATACAAAAATGAAATCGACTATATAATAAGCAATCACCCCAGAGCATTCACAGACACTGCCGTTATATGTAAGCTGAACTTTAAAACAAACCACCGCATGATACGTAGCTCCTTAAGAAAGTTCCCCATTAAAAATTCTCGAAACTACATAAATACCAAAAGATTTGAAGACCAACCAAGAGATCCACAAAACACAAAGTTTACAGATGAAACAAAAAATATTACAACAATGGATTTAACAGTGACACAGAAATATGATATATTATATTAGAAAAACAAATACAAAACCATATGATCTCAAACAGGAAAGAAAAATGGAAAAAATACCAACTTAGCAACCAAACTTTACAACTGATAAGCGAAAGGAAAGAACTGATAGAAAAGCAAATAAAAAAAGAAAACATAAAATTTATAACAGGGACAAGTAAAAAACTAAAAGTAAGCATCAGAAGGGACCGTAAAATCAAAAGACTACAAATCCTAGAGTACCACATACAAAAAACTGGCGGTGTCAAAAAAGCACTAAAAGAACTACGAGAGGCAGGAAAAGAATGGATACCAAAACCTAAAAGGAGATCAAAGATCACTACACAGAGGAAGAGCATCAAAGAACTAGCAACAGACTTCTACCGTCAACTATATTCAACACAATCACAAACGTAGCAAAAATAAAACATACCGAATTCGATGCCACGCCAGAACCCGTACCTTCAATTTTACCACATGAGGTAGAGAAAGCAATCAGGAGTCAAAAGGTAGGAAAATCTCCAGGTCCAGACAAAATCACAAATGAGCTGCTGCAGGGATCAATAGAGGAACTGATACCCATTCTAACTCAAATATTTAATGAGATTCTCAGGAGTGGTGCCATTCCTGATAGATGGGCAAAATCACACATCATCTTAATACACAAAAAAGGCGACAAAGAGGATATTGAAAATTACAGACCAATAAGCCTGATGTCAAATGTGTACAAGATATTTGCAAAGGTCATACTGGACAGAATGAGCCCAATGTTGGATGAACAACAGCCGGTTGAACAGGCAGGTTTCAGAAAAGGGTATTCGACTATTGACCATATCCATACAGTCAAACAGGTCATTGAAAAATATAAAGAATATAATAAAACTATATATATTGCCTTCATTGACTACGCAAAGGCTTTCGATAGTTTAAGTCACGAATACATTTGGGAAACTCTAAAGAAACAAGGAATACCAGCAGCATACATCAACATCATTCAAACCATCTATGCCAACAGTAAGGCGAGAATCCAATTGGAATCCCTGGGAAAAGAATTCCACATAGAAAGAGGTGTGAGGCAAGGGGACTCACTGTCTCCAAAATTGTTCTCTGCCGTTTTAGAAAACATCTTTCGCAACTTGAACTGGGAAAAGTTTGGTCTGAACATTAATGGGCTGAAAATGAACCACCTCAGATTTGCCGACGACTTAGTATTATTCGAAGAAATCCCAGAAAACTTGCAAACCATGATAAAAAGTCTGAGCGAAGAAAGCGAGAAAATTGGTTTAAAAATGAATTACAGCAAGACAAAACTGATGACTAACTCATTAAAAGTAGACATAAAAATAAACGAAGAAGCTTTGGCTTATGTAGAAGACTACATATACCTTGGTCAAGTCATCTCAACCAAAGACCAAATTAGCCAGGAAATAAACATGAGGATTGCTATTGGTTGGAAAAAATACTAGTCCCTCAAGGAGATAATGAAGTCTAAAGACCTAGGCATGACTTTGAAAAGAAAGACATTCAACCCATGTATACTCCCATGTTTAACATATGGGTGCGATACATGGGCGCTCACCAAATCGCTAAGAGAAAAGCTTGCCAAGTGTTAAAGAGCAATGGAGAGAAACATGGTAGGCACAAAGAGACAGGACAGAATTAGAAACACAGATCTCCGGGCCCAAACAAAATTGACTGACATTCTAACTAGAATAGACCAACAAAATTGGAGGTGGACAGGTCACATGGGATGGCAAAAGAAATCGAGGAAAGACAGCCTACCCGATGGGAGGAGGAAATTAAGCTGACAGCAGGTCCAAACTGGAGAAGGATACCCCGCGACAGACGACAATGGAAACTGTTAGAGGAGGCCTATGCCATGAGGCACACCGAAATCCGAGACATTTTGTGATGTTTTTGTTGTAAATAATAGTGTAAATTTTGATGTCTAGTTTCGGAATTAAAGGCTTTATTATTAATACGAAGAACAGTGTTTGAATTTTAAAAATAGAAGTGATCAACAATAGGAATCCCGAGAGAGCTAATATTTCGACTGACAACCGACTGACTGATTTGTAAATAATAGTGTAAATTTTGATGTCTAGTTTCGGAATTAAAGGCTTTATTATTAATACGAAGAACAGTGTTTGAATTTTAAAAATAGAAGTGATCAACAATAGGAATCCCGAGAGAGCTAATATTTCGACTGACTATTTCCAATTTTAATAATTTTAATTTTATAAAAACATGTATGTTATGTAGTCAGCTGCCTACCCCCAGGGACTGCATACCGGTAAAATTTTGGTATCGATATCAAAATATCGATATAAATACTGATATTTGGATATTTCTTTATCGATATTGATACCGATATTTTTATTCAGTACACTTATATCTTTACTTTAATATGCCTTTATCAGTATCGATACTGATACCAAAATACCGATATTTTGCCAATAAATTACCAACAAAATACTACGCACGCACGGGCCACGAGAGCGGCACGCGCTACGTTTGATCAAATACTCGCTGCTTACTGCACGGTTGCCGTTCCGTTTCGCGTCAAGACCGCGCGCCGCCGCCGGCGCCGCGGCCGCCCGCTACCGCGCCGTTGCACGGTGGCGTGAGGTGACGTGCGATCTCGCAACGTCGCATTGGAGCCTGATATCAGTACTGAGTATCGATAATTTTATCGATAATTTTATACCGATACTTATGTAACTGATACAAAATTCGATATTTATTCCAGTTATCGATTCTGATATTGGTATTTTCTTTAAAATATCGATATATTTCGAGTATCGATATCAGTCCCTGCCTACCCCTATGAGAAGGCATGACTTTATGTGTACAGAGGCCAGCACATCAAGTTACCCCAATCTGTCAAATTTCTTTGATAGATTTTCAACTTTACCACAAACGGTTCATATTAAATTGGGAAAATTATTAATTTGGGAAAAAGGTTCATATTTAATTGGGAAAATTTGACAGATTGGGGTAGGTTGATGTGCTGGCCTCTGTACGTCAATAATAAAGTACCATGTACCATTCCATTATCTGTTTGTATTGTGTATCTAGCATCATTTGGGCATATTGAACTCAATCGTTTGCAAGACGAAGAGGGAGACAGAATGTGTTGTGCTATGTTAACAATTTTACTTTGACAGGATAACCCCAAAATAATTGACAGTAGTGATTGACATTGACAATAAAATTATATTTGTTGTTGTTCTTGTTGAAATCACTCACAAAGTGATCGGAGTTGTTTTATCAAAGTGATCGGAGTTGTTTTATTGTGAATCTTGCGAAAATGAACACAAGAAAGCTCTGGGGCGAAATGGAAGACGAAAGAACGGACGAGACATTACTTCAGAATGTAAATTTCAACCCTATCATAGAGTTGGGTATGCAAAACATTCCTGAAATATCTATCACAGTGAAATCTTCGCCTATCGAACTCCCGAAGCCGAATTTAATAACTCACACGATACAGCTACATACTCATGCGAGACAGCTATCAGGGACACTGGAACAAGCTGAAGCGGCGCTCTATGAAGGTGCTCGTCTGGGTCCCGTTAGCTTACCAATAGAGCCGCCAGAACCAGATTTAAAACTAGAACACGAAACAGTCCCACCGATCAATTTTCTCGAAAAAGAGTACTGTGACTTTTCACTAGGCAAAGGTCCCATGATTCTGCCTTTTACACCCGAAAGTCACAAAAGAGCATTGCGTCAATGTGCGGCCATAGCTCTGGGCCATGTTGGAGTTTCAACCACAACAAATACTGTTTTAACTGCTCTAGCCGACACTCTAGACCTGCATTTAACCAATATGTGCAAATTACTCAGGACAGTAGTTGATAAGGAAGCCAGTGGCTTAAAATCAGGATACCCAGATGCAATTACAAAAGTATTTTCAGAACTCAATGTTGGCAACCTTCATGAATTTTACAATGACAGAGTTGTGAGGTACCATGCAAAGACGAAAAACAGGTGTGAGGAATTAAGATCTCATGTGGAAGCACTAGCTATAAGGGATATAGCACCACAGTTGAAATTAGAAGAAGTTCCGGAGTTGCATTTCCCCGCTGCCCTAGATGGTGCATTCACACCATCCTTGGAACCTGGATTCCAAATGCTACACAGTTTAGAACAAGAGCAACTGCAGGGGTTGGAACTCCTAGATGCGGTGTCAGCAGATGATATAAAAATGGAACCTATGGAGTTCTCACAACCAGAGACAACAGCAAAACTACCCACATTATCACCCAGTGCTAAGAAGAAAAGAAAATAGATTATCTATAATATATGCCTTTATTTTTAGTACATTCATGAAATAAAGTACTTCTAAGGGCTGATTTTTCAATCATCTATAACATTATTTGAGGAATAATTTTGAAACTGACAGTTATTTCATAATAATAATAATCATTTATTTCTTGCCAACATGGGTAGGGGTATAGATGTTACACATGTTTTGATAATGTTCTCCATGTTCTGCCGTCACTTGGGCATGCAAAATTTAGATATAAATTACAACCTACTATCAAAATACCATGCTGAATAATAATAAATATTACAAAATTATTAAATTGGAAAAACATTTTAACCTTTTTATTTTTTATTTTCCAATGTCAAGAAGTATCCAGTAGTCCAATAACTAAAATGTCACAGTAAATATTAATATGTCATAAATCGTTATTTCACAAACATCAATTTTATTCCTCAAATAAAAGTTATCTGGCAATGGAAAACTCAGCCCTAAATAGCATAAAAGCATTGTTCTCATTCTGTCCTTAAAACAATTTTGTTTTGGTAGCCATACTGTATTCTTTAAGGGTTAGGCAGGCCTTACCAGATAATAGGTATAAGTTCCACGTAAGCAAAGCCTATTGCTACCAGCACAGCTATCAGGTACAAAATCCAGACTATGCTGCTAGGTAGGTGTTGAGAATTTGGGAAATGAGAAACCAACTGCCTAACTCGGCTTGGCAATTTACTCAGGACCATTAGCTGAGCATGGCTCATCAGTAGTGAATGTGACCACTAGGCCCTGACAGTAGTCCCCCAGTCAATACGATTATCCTAGGCAGGGTCAAATTAAATTAGCTAGCGAAACTCCGCACACGTGATGGGTTTCGATAACTTACGTACATTATAGAATTTGACAAAAAAAATTTTTTGTTTGTTTTCTCGTCTGATTTTCGCAATCTAATTGGCTTTTCGGGCGACCCCGAAACAGTAACATGTTAAATTTTTAGACAACTTCTAACTCTGCTTTACTTATAAGATAACCAGCGATGGAAAAATCGGCGCTGCTAATTTGTGCAGGGAGGATTCCCTACATATTCCGCTGCATTGGAACAAAATACTTAGAAGTTTATTGGCTTTCATTCAATACTGTGCTGATAGTTGTTACATCCTAAAGGCAGTTTCTCAATAGGACAAGACCGTTTTTTGGTTGTTTTGTATTACACCTGGGTGTGTTTAGTGTCCCACAGTGTTAAACTGGAAGCCTTGTACAATCAAGATAGAAAATGAATAAAATAAAACATCTATATAACATAGCACCAAATAATTTATTCCAATTACTGTGTTAGATAACAAAGTGCTGCCAAAACGCCGATAATTACATCACTGTATATACAACATGCAATAATTATGATTGTCTCGGATTTTACACAAACAATTACTTGGTAGTCAAACATCAAAAGTCAACATTGACCTGATTTCATTGCCTTTACATTCTCAAGTCAAAACACTTATCACAATATTATCATAAGTTCTATACTACTAAAGGCACTATGTGAAAAACCCTAAAAATACATGAATCTAAAAATTATTATTAAATGATTTAACAGAATTGTATGTAATGCTAGGACACGAACCTTGTTATTTACACCATAACAGATAATGCACATTGTTAAGGTATCAAGATTGTTTTAAATGTTTGCCTACACTGTCCTACCTGCTGAGCAATTATGAATACTACAAAATAAGAATGAATGCCTAGCAGCAAATTGTTAAAATAGGTGCAGCATATAGCTGAGGCGGGCAATTCTCGTAATTTTAAGAATGTTTACAGCAGTTTGATCTCAGTCTCAATCTGTCAAAAATACCTTTCATTTCCCTACATTTTTGACCAGTTTTTGACATTGACTGTCACTGAGATGAGATTACAACTAGATTTTGAATGTTTTAATTACGGGAATTGGCCTTCTGGTATAATACAATTCAAGTCATGACAAGAACAGTTCGATTTTATTAAAAATATAATGACTAATTTAAGAAATAAAAGTAAGCAATGATCTAGAACTTATTTAAGAAAACAAAAGATTGAACATTGTACTTATTCCAAAATTATGTATATGATTAAAATTCTAATTAAACAGTTGTAGATCCATGCTCCTTTAAAAAAAACTTAATAATTATGGAATGAAGATCAGTAAAGCCCATAAAATAATATAGTATAAACTGTTAGTTGCTAGTGCCAGACAACTAGTAATAATTTATTTTCATTAGATATGAATCTGCTGATTCGAAATGTATGGTGGCTCGGAACATGAGGCGAGTCGCTGCGCAGTAACAAATTCACGTGTCAGCGGGGGTGAGGGGCGATGTACTGCGCAGCGAGTAGCGCACTTCAGAGCCGCCATAAAGTTTGAATTGGGCTGTGACCAAAAAGTATAATATGAAATATGAAACTTTTTAAGATTTACACTAAAATGTTAAATACATCCTTGTTGTTAGAGCTATAAAGGTCATGAGAATCATTCAAGCCTAATGTATGTACAAAAATCCTATATTGATTGAAAAGATGATCAAAATCCATTAGGAGTGTCTTTAGTTACAAACTTGCATATTAAACCTTACCAACTCGCAACATTAACAATTCAAATATTGTACAAAAACTTTTCCCATTTCATATTTTTCTTTTGATCATTAGTAATTATTGATTGTCTTTGACTTATTTCGAGACCCTCGGGTCCCAGATCTTTAGAAGGCATACCAGAGGCCGAAGCCAACTCGCAGAGGCCCCTTAGACAATTTTAAATGATGAGGAGGCACCAACCGACGATTATGCCTGTTTGCACTATGCAAGTGCACCCAAGGCAACCCCCAGTTGGTGCTATTACAGAACATGAAAAAAAAAAAATATTATTGGATTATGGGTTTGGGTGGCTTAAGTGTACTGGTTATCTAGGACTATAGAAAGTCTATGGCCCCTGTTTCTTTTGGTCATTAGTAATTATTGTTATGGAAGCAAGAGATTCATCATTGATTGAGATGGGCAACATTAATTAAAGCTAGAATTAATCCTAATATCAGTTAAGAGTTACACATTTACACCTTGCACCACTTGCTTCACTTGTTCTCATTTCTTTTCTTTCTTTCGCCTAAATAGCAGGATGTGAGGCTCTGGAATAAAAATGAAAAAAATAAAAATGCATTTTTTTTATATTTATAGAAAAAACAGTCATAGTAAACATAACTGATTTACAAACCTAATGGGACTTGAGTCCAAAGAAGAGAGTCTTGCACACAAACTTTTGGAGCTCATTTAAAAAAAAAACATACATACATAATGGTACAGAGTTTGTACAAGTATATCTTATTTCTTTTTCAACATAATTCACATAGTAGGAAGCATTTGTGTTAAACTAATTATTATTTTATGGAAGATTTTTCTTTCCTGTGACTGCTGCTGGTTCATTTAAATTAACAATTACAACATGTTTGTGTGCTGCAGTACAGTTATAATATTCTACTACTATTCCCCCTTATTCATTTGAACAAATATATACAACATACAAAAAACATAATTAAGTATTACTGACCAGGTTGATGCGTCATGTAGTGCACCCACCCCTGACTCTGCTGCACACCGATGCCGCGCCACTCCTGCTCAGTCATTAAGTGGTTCTTTGGCACCAGTTTCACCATCTCTTTCGGCAGAACCACATGCCTGGAAAGACCAATATATAATAGATTTTACAATGAGAAAAGAGTTCCATTTGAAGTTTGGTCGAAATATTATTGCTGTAGTACAATATTTAAAAAAATAGGTACCTACTTTAAATATTTTAAAATATTTGAATGTATGAAGTGAATAATTTACAGGCCCCAACTGTTAGCAATTTGATATTTCAAGTGATTCAGAACTCACGACTAGCACAAGAATAACATCACAAACAGATAAGGAAAAACACTGTAAACAAACAATTGCTTTCCAGTATGGTAACCAGTTCACAAAAACAAGACTACAGGTACTGAATCTCTCTGAATCAGTTCTGTATTGATGTCGAATCTTCGAACCCCAGAATTTAAATCAGCCCCAAGATTGCTCATGAAACCTTTTAATGAATTTTAAAGTTGGGTCATGAAGTTTTAAGTTTCATGTCTTCATACTTCCAAGGAAAGGTTACCAACAAAACTTCGTATTACTGGTACCCACAGAACACATATACTCCTACTGGTACCGGTATTTTTAAGTAGAACGACCCAGAATTATGAACTTAACCCCCCTAAACCTATTGAAAACTGAAATTTTAGAGAGGTTATTACTTAAATGTTGATGTAATAAGACTTTAAATAGTGTTAATTGGTAAATCCCTTACCTGTATTCGTGATCTTCATCGTAATATTTGTCAGAGTAATAAATTTCTCTCGCCGACATGGTGAGGACAGTCTCAATATTTCAAACTGCCGAAACAGAAACAATTCGCTTTTTTTAGAAACTTTATACTTCTTAGGAAAAGCTCTTTTGATGGTGATACAACAGCAGTATTTACAAAACAATTACTTAGTCCAGTTTTCTGGAAAATCACAAAGAAAACTCTAGCACTCGTAACACGACAGGGAAGCGTTAACGATTTTAAAATTCGAAAATGAAAATGTTGCCATGATAAAAAAATACGGGAAACCGGAAAGTTCCGCAAAATTGAGGATGATATTCTCGGTGTACTACATGGTTATTCATTTTATTAATTTATATTTATAACCCTAACTAAATAAATGCGAAAGTAAGTTTGTTTGTTACCTTTTATATATTTAATTATAAAATTTATAATCTTAACTAAATAAATGCGAAGGTAAGTTTGTTTGTTACCTTTTATAAATGTGGAAGCTTGTAATTTGCATTTGTCAGTTGTTTACTATTTCGTTACCATTTATGTGTATTAGTCTGTAAGCTTTCCTAAAATTGTAAAAATATAATTAAAAAAAAATAATTATCACGCCTAAACCACTGAACCGTTTGCCTAAAGAGGCACAGTGCCTCTCGTTAGTTCCCTCTATTTTACTTTACTCTTTGTTAGAGTATTATGTTCTGTGGTCAGTGCGGTCTATTAATTTTTGTTCCTCTATGGTTAGATAACATTACCAAAAGGCAAGGTCACTTTAAGGGCATCCCCTCCTTTGTTATTCTTCTTTTATTTACCCCTCAACATGACCAAACCATCATAAAATGCACTCTTTTAAATTTTTACAAACAAATGGGTTGAGTTTATTTTGGTAGGCTCGTTTTCGGGCTAATCATGCATCGTTCACTTTGAATAGAAATATCGGACGTCAGATGGCGAAAAACGGAAAACTACGGCATACGGTTAATTTATGAATAAGGACACCCTGAGTAGATACTCAGGGTGTCCTTGTATTAACTTACTAGATCTAATATGTTATCGTAGCCGTGTGGTAGCACTAGCACTCGATCGAGGTAACAAGTGCTACTAAGTGGTACACACACTAGAAAATGAGAGTAATAATTTATACTTTTACACCTAAACATCCATTTGTGGGTGTCGTAGAAAACGAGCAAGGGATCAATGGCAAGAATGGATAGATGTGTTGTGCTCTGTAGCCACGCCACTGTATGTTCTTTTACTATGATATAACCCATTTTTGTGTACGGTTGACGGTCATGATGTACATGCATTGTTTGTGAATGTACGACTTTTAATTTAAAAGAAAAAAGTAAATTAATGTGGCGTTGCTGCGGAAAATTCTCTGCAGCCACGCCACCTGTAATCAACATTAGTAGATACAATTTCAGCTATTTCTCTGAAGTTATATAATGTACGAACGCTGTGTATTATGTACACGTGATAAATATGAAAAAATATGTTAATTCTAAACTCACAAATTGGCCCTGATAGTGTATTAAACTAATGTATTTTAGCGATTACTTCAGATTGACAGGAAAATTTAAACAAAACAGATTTTATAAACAGAAGTTATTTATTATAAATCCGTGTTATAACAATGGTTACAAAATATTTCACTTTTATAATAATATAAAAAAAAACAGTAAATCTCTCTCAAAGAAAAATCTGTAAAAAATACATTACACCAGATTTACAGTGTATTTATGTATCTACGTGTTATTATATTATTGTAAATTCAAAAAAAGTCCGAGTTAAATAGATCCTGAATATATATTTAATGGGAATAAATTAATATATATATATAAATGAGAATAATTGTTTGTATTTGTTTAACGCGGATCACTTTGGTAATCATGTGGTCATAACACTCTCATTCTGAATTACGACGGTAACAATATGTTTTATAATGACGATTGGGTCCATTTTCATTCGAAGAATATCCTATTTCTGCTCCAAGTTAAAAATTTTTGACAACAAGTAACATTTCTAAAGGAACATCGTCAAGAGATATATTTAAATCCAATTAAAAAAATATGAAATTACAAGCCCTTTTTTTTTTTTTTTATGGATGGGAAATCATCAAATGACCCCTCCCGCTCTGGGTGGAGCGGAAGGGAGTGTCAGACTCTTACTGACTAAAACCCATCCGTGTTCCTTCCTTAGCCCTTTATATTCCGGGGCAGCGGTAACCCTTTCGGACAATCCCGCTGCCCCGGCAGGCTTCGGCCCTGACGGGCCCCTCCTTTGATGCTGACATCTCTTTGAGGCGCGCGTGGAACACATACGCGCCGTCCGGCACGGGCCTGGCCCTGATCGGACGGCGAGCTACCCATTACTCGCCGTCCGCAGGCCCGCGCCTACGGTGGCCGGGAGTCGTCACGCGGCTCCCGACGCCCGGAGCGTCTACCGCGGCGGCTGGGACGGGCGGCCCTCTCGGCTCTCTCCCTCTCCCATCCCGCCACCTCCTTCGCTAGCATGACTGCTTCGCAGAAGGAGGTGACTGCCTCCCACTCCCTCTCGCCCCGGACCATGGCTTGGACCAGGGCCGGGCGCGAGAGGTCGCCGCCGCTGCCGATCGCCTTGTAGCCACAGCACATTACCACGTTTTGACAACTCGTTAAAGAAACACGGAAGCAATCAGCCCTGAGAAGAACTGACACCACGTTTTGACAACTCGTTAAAGAAACAGAAGTATCAGATCAGGACTGCAGATGCCACACGCCGACTTCGTGTTCTCCAGGAACACCAAGGTTGTCCAACTTCGGTTCGCGGCGACTTCCTATCTTCTATCGCCGCGCCTGAAGAGTTTCACTTACGCAGATCTTCACACGACGGTGGCCGCCTCGGAAAGGAAGCGCGAATTACTAGGCACCCATACTTATGCCTTCGGCGCGCACGCCGCGCCGCGCTCACAAACACAGAGGCGACACCGTGCGGAAACCATTTGACAACAGTCCGCTGTCGTGTGATTGGTTAAAAATGCACTCTTTTTATTCGTTATATATTTCGTAAATGCTGGACTAAATTAATGTACATGTTTTTATTGGTTAAGTTATATATTGTAAATAGTATATAAGTCGCGATATTTCACCAAAAATATACTTTTTCACATTCATACATCGGGAGTATTTCTTCAACCTTCTGAAACCTCTAAACCTCCAAAGTGGTGACCCCGTGCCTAAAACACTGAAGAAATCAAGATCACCAAAGCTCAGCCAATATCACCGAATCAAAATTCAAGATGTCGAATCCCTGCCCAACGGAAGAACAAACCAGCTCAGCATCGCAACCAGTCCCGAAGGCGGAAGCAGCCGGTATAGCTCTCAACATGCGCATTCCACCTTTTTGGCGCGATCGACCACGACTCTGGTTCATCAGCTTCGAAGCAGCAATCAACGACCTCAAGAAAGGCCAGAGCCAGATCGCACAGATGGTCATTGCACAGCTCGAGCGACAAGACATCGAGCAAATCGCGGACCTACTGTACAACCCACCAGAGACGGACCAATACAAGGCCATCAAAGAAAGGCTCATATCTACCTACGAGGAATCAGACAGCCGCCAGTTCCAAAAATTGCTGTCCGAGATGGAACTCGGAGACCAGAAGCCGACGCAACTACTCCGCCGCATGCGAAACCTCGCCGCAGACAAAATTCCAGAACCCACTCTGCGACTTATGTGGACCAATCACCTCCCATCACACGTCCGCTCAGTCCTCGCAGTCAGCGAAACGTTCAGCACAAGGACAGCACTCGACGAACTCGCCCTACTCGCAGATAAAATAATGGAGCAGACAGCAGCAACAGAAGTCGCAGCCGTGCAAGTACCAGCACCACCAGCATCACCAGCTCCATCCGCACCATCCGCACCGCAGGCAGATACGCAGTACCTTATCAACGAAATAAGGAAGTTATCGCTAGATATAGCCGAGTTAAGAACAAGACAATCCCACAACAAGAACTATCGCCGCAGTCGTTACCCATCTCGTAACCGCAGCACATCACGACCACGCAGTCGAGAAGCTTCCCCATCTCCATTCTGTTATTATCACCGCCGTTTCAAAAACGAAGCTAGACGTTGTACATCACCTTGCTCGTTCAAGAAACAAAACCCGGAAAACTAGACGGAACGTTGGCAATGGCGGACACCGGCGTTCAAGAAAAGTCCCACCGCCTATACATCACTGACAAAACCTCGAAACTCTCCTTCTTAGTTGACACTGGAGCAAACATATCCGTGCTACCGAGGAAAAAGGGACAAATACCAATAGCACTACCATTCCAGCTATACGCAGCGAACAACACAACTATAGCTACGTATGGCGAGAAAACATTAACACTCGATCTAAATTTACGCCGTCCGTACTTGTGGAAATTCATCGTAGCCGACGTCACCAAACCCATACTTGGAGCCGACTTCCTCAAGCATCACCAACTCATCGTCGACTTGAAAAACCGAAGATTAATCGATGGTGTGACGAGTTTAAAGGTCAACGCCCCGGTACGAGTATCGAACATGCCCACCGTACGCAGCATAGACATGTCGCAGGCATACCACGACATATTAGCCCAGTATCCCGGCATAACCAGATTGACATCGATGCAATTAAACTCCAATATCCACGTGCAACATTTTATCGAAACAACAGGACCACCGGTACACAGCCGAGCCCGACCGATACCACCACATCGCTTCGAAACAGTGAAGAAAGAATTCGAAAATATGATTGAACAAGGATTATGCAGACCAAGCAAAAGCCCATGGTCATCACCTCTACACATCGTCCCCAAGAAGAATGGCGATATTAGGGTTTGTGGTGACTATCGCCGACTCAATTCAATCACCATACCAGATCGCTACCCCGTCCCACGCATCAAGGACTTCACTCATCAATTATCCGGAAAAACCATCTTCTCAACAATAGATCTCAACCGAGCATACCAACAACTGAGCGTAAGAGAAGAAGACGTCCAGAAGACAGCCATAATAACCCCTATGGGATTATTCGAATTCCCACGTATGTGCCCTGGTTTGAAGAACGCGGGACAAACGTTTCAACGTTATATTCATGAAGTACTACGAGGATTAGATTTTGTCTTCCCATTCATCGACGATGTGCTATTGGCATCAGAAAACGAAGACCAACACAAAGAACACCTCCAAATCGTACTGAAGCGATTAGAAGAGAATGGCATCACCATTAACCCTGCTAAATGCAACCTAGGAAAATCAGTAGTCCAGTTCCTAGGTTACACGGTAGCAAAGGAAGGCATCAAACCACCGCAACATAAAATCCAAGCAATCACCGATTACCCTCAGCCGACTACAATCGAAGAATTAAGAAGATTTCTCGGAATGATCAATTTCTATCGCGATCATATCCCCAACGCCGCAGTACTACAGGCACCACTTAATTCATACCTACACAATGTAAAGAAGCGAGACAAAACTCAAATCACGTGGACCGACGAAGCAACTCAAGCGTTCCAGCAATGTAAAGCTAGCATCATACAAGCAGCTTTACTCGCTCACCCATCACATCAAGCAACACTTGCTTTGTTCTGCGACGCATCCGACAACTCAGCTGGCGCCGTCCTACAACAATACATAAATGAAACGTGGCAACCGCTCGGATACTATTCCAAGAAATTCAATGACGCGCAAAAGAAGTATTCCACCTACGACCGAGAGCTACTCGCAATCTACATGGCAGTCAAACATTTTCGCAAGATATTCGAAGGACGCCACCTCATCATATTTACGGATCACAAGCCGCTAACATTCGTAATGACTAAAACACAATCGAACACAGAAACACCAAGGCGAACGAGGCAACTTTTGTTTATCAGCGAATTTACTACAGACATACGTCACGTGAGCGGTAAGCAAAACATCGTCGCCGACACACTCAGCCGCATAGAAACAATCTCATGTCCATCCACGATAAACTTCAACGACATAGCCAGCGCGCAAGAAAAGGACAGCAACATTGAACAATTACTGCAAGAAAACAACATCAATCTCAAGAAAATAATTATACCAAACACAGACGTCGAGTTATACTGCGAAACATCTACACCGTATATACGCCCGTATATACCAGAGGATCACAGACAAGAAGTTTTTAACAGCGTGCACAACATCAGTCATCCTGGTACGCGCACGACTCGCAAACTTGCAACACAAAAGTACTTCTGGCCATCAATGAACGCAGACATCAGCCGTTGGACTCGAACCTGTATACAGTGTCAGAAAAGCAAAATACAACGGCACACAACCTCGAACATCTCATCATTCCCGCCAAGCGATCGCTTTCAACACGTACACGTCGACATTGTTGGCCCGCTACCTACAACAGCTCAAGGCCATCGCTACTTAGTAACAATGATCGACCGACTAACAAAGTGGCCCGAAGCAATCCCTACCGACGAAATATCAGCTGCTCGAATAGCCGATATCGTCTACGAACATTGGATAGCAAGATTTGGATGCCCGACCACACTAACAAGCGACCAAGGTCGCCAGTTCGAGAGTCAGTTATTTCAAAACCTAATGAAACTAATGGGAATCAAGAAAAATCGCACCACACCGTATCATCCTCAAAGCAACGGAATGGTCGAACGGTGGCATCGCTCGCTCAAAACATCATTACGCGCAAAACTATCCGACACAAGTACATGGATCAACGAGCTACCTACAGTGTTACTTGGTCTACGAGCCGCACTACGCACAGACACCGGCGTGAGCGCTGCTGAACTTACCTACGGGTACAACCTGCGCCTACCAGGGGATTTTTTTACAAGTACCTACACACCTACAATGGATTATACTTACGTCGAAAATCTGCGTGACATCATACAAGTAAACAAACCGCAAGCAGTCACCGAGCATCACGGCAATAAAAAGCGCGTATTTGTGCATCAAGATCTACTTAAATGCAGTCACGTGTTTATTAGAACCGATGCAGTTAAGAAACCACTCCAAGCTCCGTATGAAGGCCCCTACAGTGTTATAAGCCGCACAAACAAAACGTATACTGTACAGCTACCAAACCGTCAAGCTAACATTTCGATCGATCGACTGAAGCCTGCATACGTCTTAGCAGACTATACCAATACCTTACCACCAAGAAACATTACCAATACCTTACCACCAAGAAACATTACCATCACCAAGCAAACCAAGGCCAGTACCACACCAACCAAGCAACCAGTGACGTCACAGCCGACTATCAGCAAAACAACACGCTCGGGCCGCGTCGTCAAGCTGCCGGTACGCTTCGCTTGAGGGGGAGTACTGTAGCCACAGCACATTACCACGTTTTGACAACTCGTTAAAGAAACACGGAAGCAATCAGCCCTGAGAAGAACTGACACCACGTTTTGACAACTCGTTAAAGAAACAGAAGTATCAGATCAGGACTGCAGATGCCACACGCCGACTTCGTGTTCTCCAGGAACACCAAGGTTGTCCAACTTCGGTTCGCGGCGACTTCCTATCTTCTATCGCCGCGCCTGAAGAGTTTCACTTACGCAGATCTTCACACGACGGTGGCCGCCTCGGAAAGGAAGCGCGAATTACTAGGCACCCATACTTATGCCTTCGGCGCGCACGCCGCGCCGCGCTCACAAACACAGAGGCGACACCGTGCGGAAACCATTTGACAACAGTCCGCTGTCGTGTGATTGGTTAAAAATGCACTCTTTTTATTCGTTATATATTTCGTAAATGCTGGACTAAATTAATGTACATGTTTTTATTGGTTAAGTTATATATTGTAAATAGTATATAAGTCGCGATATTTCACCAAAAATATACTTTTTCACATTCATACATCGGGAGTATTTCTTCAACCTTCTGAAACCTCTAAACCTCCAAAGCCTCTACGAGGACACGGCGGTGCTCTGCCCAAGCGGGACAGACCTCCACCGTGTGCACCACCGTGTCCTCTGGGCGATCCTCGCAGTGGTGACACCCGGGCGTTTCCTCCCGCCTGATTATGTGCAGGAACCTCCCGAAACATCCGTGTCCGGTGAGGACCTGCGTCAGGCGGTAGGTGAGGGCGCCGTGACGCCTCTCTAGCCACTCCTCAAAGAGGGGCCTTACCGCCGCTATCGCGGCGTGCCCTGCGCTGGGTTGCGACAGTCGCGCTTTCCATGCCGCCATGAGATCGCGCCGGAGGTCCGTCCGCTCCGCAGCAATTTGCCGCGGAAGCGGGTTTTTCCCCCGGCGTAGTGCCTCCGCGCGCCACTCAAAGAGGCGCGCGAGGACTATCGCCTCCAGATCCCATGGCGGCAGTCCGGCAAGGAGGCTTGCCGCCTCGCGCGAGATCGTGCGGTACCCCCGTATCAGCCGTATGGCTACCACCTTTTGGGGCGCGTTCAAGTAGTGGGCGGCTCGAAGCCGCAGTGAACGCCCCCACACCGGGGCGCCATACACGGCCATGGACCGCACGACCCCCGCGTAAAGCCTCCGGCAGGAGGCGTTTGGCCCCCTCAGGTTGGGCAGGAGCCGCTTGAAAGCGGCCCCAGCCCGTTCCAGTTTGGGGGCCAAACGTCGGAAGTGCTCCACGAAGTTCCACCGGCTGTCGAGGACGAGACCCAGGTATTTCATCGTCGTCTTGACGCCGATGTGAACCCCTCCTACCGTAAGTTGGGATCCCGATGGTGGCCCGTTCCGAAGCCCATGAAATGTCATGGCTTCGGACTTGTGCAGAGCCACCTCGAGGCCCAACTGCCGGATCCTCTCCACGACTATCGCAACCCCGCGTGTCATTACGTCGGCCGCCGCCTGATGCGACCTCCCCTGCGCCAGGACCAGCGTGTCGTCAGCGTAGCAAACTACGCTGACGCCATCAGGGAGGTCTGCCCGCAGCACCCAGTCGTAACCGATGTCCCACAGGAGCGGCCCCAAGACCGATCCCTGTGGGACACCGCACGACATCTCTCGCCGGTTCCATTCCCCATCGCGACCGGGGTAGATGACGGCTCTGTCCTCAAATACGCCCCGACTACTCGACGGAGGTAGGTCGGCACTCGGTGATACCGGAGTGCCTCCCTAATGCAGCTCCAGGGCAGGGTGTTAAACGCGTTAGCGATGTCTAATGACACCGCCACGACCACCCCACCCCGAGACACCGCGTCAAATTACAAGCCCTTACTTTACAATCAGTTATTGTTACATCTTCAATTATAGATATTGCTGAATTGCTCAATGAACTTACACCGTAGTCAGATAATGTAAGCTAATTTAATGGTACGAGTAGAATACAAAATTTTCTGGCTTCAGTTTTTTCGCAAACTGAACAAATTTTTGATACAATTGCAAATTGAGAAGTACATTATATAGAATTTTTTCTATCACAAAAGTTACATTACAACCGCAATTAATCACTTCTAGATTTCCTTGAACTGACAATTCGTAATAATGTTTAAGAATTTCGGTTCTCATTTATAATGGATTTTTGATTTTTTTTTTGATTTTTTTTTTGGATTTTTAACTGAAACATCTTTATGTCACAATGTACTAACTAGATTAGAAAAAGGCTTATTCAATGAACTAATAAATGCTGAAATATTAAAGTAGTCTGTACAAATTACTACCAAAGCAGTGAGTACAGCATCGAACGCACAAGTGTTATTAACTACAACTTTGTCAATACCAGAAGAACAAATCTTTCCATTTGGCAAAGTCTCTATTTTATTTGCTTTTACTTTAGGTTTTACTTTGTCAATCAAAGGTATGTGTTTTTGATTCTTTGTTTTATTCCGCCAGTTTTCTTCATGATTAGGATTTTTTGTAAAAACGGATTCTTTAGTAAAATTAACTTTGTTATTAGTCTTGTCAGAAATGATTTCCGAATCAGTTTTAACATTATTGTCAGTTTTTACATTATCCAAACAACTGGAGTGCTCTATATATAATGCTCCAAGTAGTAGTAATGTAAAAAGCTATTATAAAAATACAAAAAGTTACTTTTACGTAGTCGTAGTGGCACAATGAGAGTAGACGATTTTATAATGCAACATACAGAATACTTATCAGGGGAAGTAAAGTTAGCCCTCTACACATCTACACCTCTGCCAAACCCTTCAGGGATATACAGGGTTATTGGAAAAACACCAACAACCTCTTAAGAGGTCATTGTACTCATCATTATGAACAACTTTTACTATGAGACCAAACCTGAAATCGCGAAAAAAAATCTGCTGTTCCCTACATTTATGTTCGTATAACTCATCAAAATGTAGGGAACAGCAGATTTTTTTTTCGCGATTTCAGGTTTGGTCCCATAGTAAAAGTAGTAGTATCGGTGTGAAACTGTCAAACAGGTGAATTGCGTGATATGAATTGTTTTATGATTCTGCCAAAGTGGTCTGTTTATCCCCCCTCTCAAATCAAACTAAAATTTGCTGCAATGTTGAACACAAAACTGGTACATTACCCATTTAAGCCAACTGTGGGTAGTTACAACAAGCAATAGTCGGACTTTTTTTAAATTTACAATAATATAATAACATGTACTTAGATACATAAATACACTCTAAATCTGGTGTAATGTATTTTTCTTTGTTTGAGAGAAATTTCCTGTTTTTTTTTATATTATTATAAAAGTAAAATATTTTGTAACCATTGTTATAACACGGATTTATAATAAACAACTTCTGTTTATAAAATCTGTTTTGTTTACATTTTCCTGTCAATCTGAAGTAATCGGCAAAAATACATTAGTTTAATACACTATCAGGGCCAATTTGTGAGTTTAGAATTAACTTTAGAATTAACATACTTTTCGTATTTATCACGTGTACATAATACACAGCGTTCGTACATTATATAACTTCAGAGAAATAGCTGAAATTGTATCTACTAATGTTGATTACAGGTGGCGTGGCTGCAGAGAATTTTCCGCAGCAACGCCACATTAATTTACTTTTTTCTTTTAAATTAAAAGTCGTACATTCACAAACAATGCATGTACGTCATGACCGTCAACCGTACACAAAAATGGGTTATATCATAGTAAAAGAACATACAGGGCGTGGCTACAGAGCACAACACGGATAGATGCATGCATCATATCTTGAACAATACAAGGCTTGTGTACACTGTTCAGTAGAAGTCGAACGGTGCAACGCAATGGCAGTTCTTGGGGGTAGGTGTAGACTAATTTAAATTAAAATACATTAATAGTTTATGAAGACAAATTTATTATATCACAGGAGATAAGAAAAGGAATGAAATAAGTAACCATACCTATATATTATTTTTATGGAACAATAATTATATTAGTTCCGACTTTTATTACAAATAATATTTTTTGACTGACATATTTAAATAATTGTGGTATAGTCTTAGCTTAGATAAACCTAAAAACGGGAGATACACACTAGCATCGCAATCACTAAAACGGATCTGTGAATAGCGTTTTGCCGGTCCTTCGGTTCAGAAATCAGGTTATCGAACGAGTGTCATTGTCGATACGATAGTGAATCGTATGTTTGTGAATACAGGTGTCACAAACATACGGAAGGTTTTTTTTTAGGTGTGTTTATTGGGAACGCTACAAAATGGTAGTAAATAGATATTCGTGGTAGAACATTTTAAGTGGTACATAAATGATTTTTATTGAGTATTTCACTATGGGCAAGTATAGATTATGCATTCAGTAACTATTAACAAATAAAAAACAGTAAGCAATGATTTTAATAAATAAAATTTACTGATTTCTATTAAACTTGCTTTGTAAACTTCAACTTTCTGTCAAACCTGGAAATCTGGAATAATTATTTTTCTGATCTTGTTTTGAGCTATAGAGATAATTGAGAACTACGCGGAAGACAAGGCGGTATGGTCGAAAGACTATAGCCTGCCCCTTGGAGAGTTTAAAAAAAAAAAAAAAAAATAATTGAGGAGTGAAAAATTAGTTTTTTTTTTAACAAAAAAATGTTTGTATGTATTTTATCGGTATTTAAACAAATTACTATTTCCTCATTTTCATTTTATAAAACGTGGTACCTAATATTGAAAATGCATATTTTCAGAAAAGAGTGTCATTGGAGCAGCGGCAGATGCTCTTTGCATTCATGCAAGGGCATGAGGACCTTGCCCGGAGCCGTGTTTTGACACTTATTGCTTAGATTACTCTTTTTTATACAATATTTTGTTATTCGATAACACTTCCGACAGCAAATACCTGTCGGAAGAATTGATGTCTTCATACCGTATATGAACTGTCAAAATTGTACGGTTTCGGATTTGTGAATAGCGATTATAGGATTTCGGCGATAACATTGACATTCGATACGGCACCAAACCGTGTCGTAGCTTTGTGAATAGCTATGCTGGGGGCCTAAAAAGGCCACTTTGGCAGAATCATAAAACTATTCATATCACGCAATTTATCTGTTTGGCAGTTTCACACCTATATATCCCTGAAGGGTTACGCAGAGGTGTACCTGTAGCATTTTACGAATCTCCATACAAAACTGTCATACAGATGAAATTGCGTGATATTAATTGTTTTATGTTTCTGCAAAAGTGGCCTTTTTAGGGCCCCTGGGCTCGGTTCACAATTACATGCAACGAAACACTTGGTTCAGTAGGACCGCGTGCTGTGATCAAGTAACGTATCTTCCGCTTTATGTATATCTAAGGGTTTAGTACACATTATACTAAAACTTTTTTAAATACTTATCTATTGCTTCAATCTATTATTTATCAAGTATAAGTTACTTTATAAATAGTTTACGTACTATCTATAAAAGCACAATTAAAATTCATAAAAAGTCTAATCATCATGAGTTTTAATATGCTTTTCTAACTCACTTTTTTTTATAAATTCCGCTGGGCAGTGATCACAGGAGTATGCAGTTTTTTCGTGGGTAAGATGCATGTGTCTCTTAAGGTGTGAGGCGCGGGTGAGCCGCAGTCCGCAGATGCAGCAGACATGGGGCCGGGCTCCGGTGTGCGTGAGCAAGTGTTGTTTTAAATCGCTGCGAGTGATAAAGGCTCGACCGCATGTGTCACATTCGAAGTTCTTTTCGCCTGTGTGTCGCCTGCAATAACATTTTAGCTTCGATTAAATGTAAGTATAGATAATTCTGCACATAAATTATATAATATTTAACACAACAAACTATTTACACTAAACTACGGTATTAAATTAAAATATTACAACTATTAAAAACAAAAGGACACTAGCTTTAACTATGTATATTACCCTACTTTTAGGATATTTTACAGCCAACGATCAGAAAAACTCGTGACGAAACTGTGTTGGGAAAACGTGTCTGGGTATATGGCACTTTAAGGAATTTATTTTATTAGGATAGGACAGGATAGGATTCGCCCGCGTGGGTGTTGGAAATTATCCCACAAGAACGTGTTACCAGGACAAAAGCCTATGTTACTCCTTATAACATCAGCTATATGCCAGTGAAAGTCCCCTCAAAATCGGTCCAGCCGTTTCGGAGATTAGCCGGATCAAATAGACAGACAGATTGTTTTTGTTATAAGTACCGTACATACTTTCTTATGCCTTTGGTAAAAAGCTGTTATTTTGACATTACAAACAGACCAGTTTTATTTTTTTATGATTTAAAGATGCCTACCGTGTGTGGTACTGTAAGTGTCCGATAGTTCGGAAAGAGCGCGGACAGAGCTTACAGTCATATGGCAATACACCCGAGTGCTTGCGTTTGTGTGCTGCCAAACCTGCTGACTGAGCAAATGCATCTCCACATATTGGACATTGCAGAGGTTTCTCTCCCTGGAAATTATAAAGTTGCAATTAATATAAAAAATAACAAGATAAGTATGGTATGGTCTTACTCTTTCATATTAAAATGTTAAAGGTATTTTCCTTTCGAAATACAATCAAATGTTAGTCCTAATATTATATAGGTCCAATAAGTGTCATAAGAAAAACTACTTAAGACTGGGACAACATTGTCACCCAAACTTAGTTGTTACACTGAAAGCCAATGTGACAAATGCTACTTACTGTATGTATTCTCAGATGCACTTTCAAGTTCTGTGCTAATGAGAAGTTCTTACTGCAATGTGGACAGGAAAATGGCCGCTCTCCCGTGTGTGTCCGCATGTGCGTCTTGAGGCGAAATCTGAAAAGGCCAATGCAAAATGTTAGACTAGAGAATGGATAAAAGTTGTTTTTATTAGAACCTGAAATTAATTATGTGTTTTAATGTTTCCTCTGAAAAACTATTTATGCTCAGTCTTTATTTTGCCAGAATACTAAAGTCTAGTGGCTGTTAGCCCAACGCTCTGCTTAGGGCCGAAAGTTGAAAACCCAACAGTGTTTGCTTGACGTACTCTGTTGGATCCTTGATTCTCGCCTCAATACCGAAAAATGAAAATCCAGTGCAAGGAAAAAACTTCTTGATAAAATCGCCTGGGCGAACCTGGGCTTTATACCCACACTCATGCAACTTGTTACTCTTACCTTTCATTAAACTCTTCCAGTAGTTTAACTAACTATAAAAACAAACCAACAAAAAGTTTATTTTGCTACCAGACTTATAAAAAAAGATGGACTCCGCGCCACGCATATCGAAAGTGAAGCACCGTAGGTACCGATCTATGTGTGCGTGATTGAGAATTGCCGCTGTCGTGTCACGTAATGGCGACCGGTCGGCATACTATGATGTAAATCTGAGCGTGAGGCGTGCTTGTACAAGCGGTCCCGGCATACTTACTGTGCCTCACTTTCGATATGCGTGGCGCGGAGTCCATCTTTTTTTATAAGTCTATGTTTGCTAATGCTACAATCTGTTCCATATATTTCATGTATTTGTCGCAGCCAACTAGTTAAATTAGCCGTTCAGTTAACCGCCTAACCTTTTAACTAAACGGCGGCCATTCAACTAATGGCCTGGATGATATTCAATTACAGTTTAGGTTGGAAGTCTGTAACCAATCACGCGCGAGCCGAATTGGTCGCAGTAACTAAGCCAGGGCACCCCGACCAAATGGGTTGGGTTAGGTTAGAACTGTGATCAACCGCGTGCGAGCCGAGAGAGCTAAGCGAGGCAAGCACTACAAGGCTAGGCAGTTAACTGTACGGCTAATTTAACCAGTTAGCTGCAACATATTCATAATACATTTCTGTGCTGCTGGGGAGTTTGTTACGCCACTTCTTCTTCCCAGCAAAAGCAATAGGAAGTGGTGAAGGGTGAGCGTTTTGAGGGACTGTCATGTGTAATTTTGATGTTCGTAAAGTGCTGATTCACATTCTAATTTGAATACTTAAATGACTTTTGATAAATTTGATTGTTTGTGAGAGTTGATTTATTTCTAGTTACTTGCCTTGATGACATAACTTTTCCACAAGTGAAGCATTGTTGTTTCTGAGTCTTCTTATTTATTAATTTTGAATTATTGATATTTTCTTTTTTTGTATCCATAATTGTTTCATTTTCCAACAGATCATCAGTTAAAGTTGTATGGTCCATAATACTATGATCTATACTTTCATCAATAAACAGCACTTGTTCTGTCTCACTTTTTGGTGATAATGAAGTATCATTGTCTGATAAGAAGTCATCATTTTCTATGCTATTGTCCATCATCAATTTGTTCTCCATACAGTTATTTTCTAATAAGGCCCTCAGTTTTACATCTGATGTTTCACATAGCTCAATAAATTCTATACAGTCATCTAGTTTTTGGACACATTTTGAACAAATTGCGTCTGGAAGGCCATCTTCAGGTGCTATCTAAAATAAAAAAGCATTATTTTTAAGGCCTTTGATTTGCCAAATTCATCTGTGTTATAATAACGCGAAATGTGAGATTTATTGCATGCACATGTACAGCCAGCCCGCTCCTACTCTACTCTCCATGAGTAGGGTTCCCTGAGATAAAGACCCCAATATACATTGTGCAGTACTGTTTTCTGATACTACAGTGGTCTATTGAACACCTGGTGTACTAGTGATATATAACTTATATTTTTCAAATAAAATAACAATAAAATAGCATACTCACGTGTACTTTTGCAATAGACATTAATTTCGTAGGTATCGTAAGAAATCCTGACTTTCTAAATATATTTACTAATAATTCTTGATTTAAACAGACTCTACAAATATTCGCCGTCATCTTTAATTTATAAATTTAATTTATTTTATAAAAATAAGCACGAATTCGTATTTTACTATTGGCAAAATAAAAATAAAAACATTGGCAATTTGACATTATTCATTAGCTGACACCACAGAGTACTTTTTAGCTGACACAGAGTACATTATTCTATTCTATTTTTCTTTATGGCAATGGTGCCGATGTCGACAATTCTGCCAATGTCAGATGTAGAATTGTCGACATCGGCACCATTGCCATAAAGAAAAATAGAATAGAATAGATTGTGATATGAGAAAACGTAGTGGTTTTTAGAATTACAAAAAAAAAAAAAATATTCTACATCCATGATTATATCCAAAGAAAATAGTTGAATTTAATGTGAAACTTGTTGAAGAATATTAATAAGTAAACAGAAATAAATAAATAGAGAAAAAAAATTATAATATACTGAAATTAGCTGACGAGCGAGCTAAGCTTTGACCAAAGAGTATAATAACTATCTATAGGCTTTGACAATGACAGACATGTCACATGAGTTTCACATGACAAGAACTCTTCATTTGAAAACTTCTCTTTCAAAGATAGAGTTGGACCAAATGGTACAAAACTTTAGATACAACTTATTACAAATTACGGTTTTATTGGAAACGTGGTTTTAGAAACTCGTTAAGCTGACTCAAAAATTAGTAGTAGGTATAAAGTACCCCAGTAAAAGTGTAAATAAATCGTAGGATGAATGAAACTGGTATCTTTCGGTACCTATTCTATTCTATTTTTCTTTATGGCAATGGTGCCGATTGCAGTTCACTGACCTTGTATTTTCTTGATTGAATGAATTTAATTAAAAAGTACTCTGTGGAATTTAATCATGAATGAATGTCACGTTGACGTCACTTGAAATCAACAAAGACAAACTTTCAAACATATAATTAGAATTTTGCATTTTCTCTCATTTATTTAAAATGTCTGTGAAACTTTATCATTTTCCTATCAGTGGCCCTTCGCGCGGAGCTTTACTTGCAGCTAGAGCAGTAGAAGTGCCGATAGATGTCGAAATTGTTAATTTATTCCGAAAGGAACAAATGAAAGAAAGTTTTTTGAAAATAAATCCTCAGCATTGCCTACCCACATTGGACGATGATGGGTTCATATTATGGGAGAGCCGTGCTATTGCGTGTTACTTGGCCGACAAGTATGGGAAGGATGATCAGTATTATCCGAAAGATTTGAAACAGCGCGCATTAGTCAATCAGAGATTGTACTTCGATAGTTCCTCTTTGTATGTGAAAATTAGGGCTATTTGTGTAAGTCATTAGTCCCAATGGCCTTCATTATTTACGTGAAGTACCTTAATTTATTAATTTCTGTAGCCCTACATAAATAGCTTTTAAACTTTCGACATAGAAAAAGAAATAAATCTTGTTATTTACCTTCCTACATAGAGTAAAATAGGTATAATAATAATAAATTTATTTCAGACCTGTCCATAAAACAACACACATTACAATTTTATACACAAAAACATACATATACATAAAAAACATATACACTAAAAACAACTTATTTTAAATAATGGAATGACGCACGATGAGTGGTCATCCAGTGCCACATCATTGGACTGTCTATCCTGTCGGCTATAGCCACCAAGCTGTTGGAGCTGTCGCGCACTCGCCGCATCAGGGATGCTATCCGTGTCCGCATTAGTGCGTAAAAATCTGGCACGCCATTCTCCGCGAACATCGCCATTCACTGCAAAAGCGCGGCAGTCCCAACATCACTCTGAAGGCGTTATTATATTGGTATACTATAACTTTTAAAAATAGTGAACAACTAATTTATTTTCCAGTTCCCAATATTATTCCTTGGAGCGAAGGAAATACTGAAGACACTGAAGGATGACTTGAACACCACTCTTGGTTTCCTGAACCAGTTCCTCAATGACAGCAAATGGGTTGCTGGTGACCATCCTACTATTGCAGACACATCAATTTATGCATCACTGAGCAGCATTCTGGTAAGAAGAATGTTATAAACTTTATATTTATCATTTTTATGTATGGAGCTGGGGCTGGTGTCCTCTTTTCAACACACTTTTATTAGCTTCACTTGTAACTAACAATGCAACAAAAACTTTGAAGTCAATTTTTCTTGGTAATACCCCCTCTGTGCTGTGTGGTAACCCTAAGTTTAGGGCTGCAATTTAGCATGGATCCATTAGATTCAATGTAGGGCTTGGAACCAGTACTAAAGTACAGATCCTCATTGGTACTATCGGTACAAGACGTCTGCTTTTGGTACAGTGCCTGAGTACCAGTTCCAGACAGGTACTGGTACTCCACCTAACAAGTATCAGTACCAAATTCAATAACTATCCTTTTTACCTACACTGCATGGAAATATTTTTTTGGTACCAGTACAGTACCAATACTGATTACAAATATCAATAGTACTGGTACTACGTTTGATACTGGTACCAGAGTAGTACCTATATTATTGGTACTAGTACCAATGTAGTAGGCCAATGGCAAGTTCCCAAAAATACAGGTATTTCAAGCCCTGGTTCAATGAGTGTAAACAGGTCATTGCACTCAAAGCCGCAACATAGCCATTGTAATGAACTAATACAATATTACTGCTGCTGTTTACCAAAAAGGGGTAAGCAGAGGAATCAACCCAAACGTTAGTATAGTCTATTTTTACAAGCTTTTTATCGCAATCTTCTTTCAATAGAACTTTCATTATTTATATCAAAATCACCATTCATGTTATTTGGATTGCTACAAAACATTATTTTATTACAATTTTGTTTGTATTGTACTTCAGGCTGTTGGCTGGGACATCTCAAGTTTCCCTAACATTGAAAGATGGGTGAATATATGCTCCTCGCTGCCAGGAGCTGCAGAAAATGATGAAGGAGCTAAAGCTTTTGGGGAAGCTGTCATAAAGAATCTTGCTTGAAATAAAGATTTTTTTTTCATATAAAATATAATATTATTATGCTACATAATATTATAAATTATTTTTATACTTATTAATATACAACAAAGTGACTGCATTATTATAAGACTTGTTTAATTTGACCTCTAGCTGTAAATAATAACACTGAAGCAAATACAAAATAATATTGTTTTATCAATCTTTCTTATCAATATTGCAAATTGGGAATATCAGCTATACTTAAAAAAACTTTATCACTAATTGTTGCTCATTTCGGACTTTCCTCTCTATGACAGTTTTGGACTTGTATCCATAACTAGTCATAATTTGAACTACTTCATCAGGAATGTTTTCTTCAATGAGCAGAAGATAGAAGACTCCATTATTGGCTAGTTTCTTTGGTATCATGCTGATTAGCCTGTCGGTAATCTCTCGACCTTTAGCCCCACCAGCCCAACTAGCTGTAATGTCACTTCCACCGCACTCCTCACTGTTTGTCACCACATACGGCGGATTGAAGATGATAACATCAAAAACATTATCAGTAAAGGAACTAGCCAAGTCCATATTGCACGAATCTAAATTAACTTTATTATAAGCAGCAGTTTGCTTAGACATTACACAAGCTTTAAAATTAACATCTGTGCTCATACAGAAAGTTTGTGGGAATGCCATACCAAAAGCTGTTACAACTACACCACTGCCAGAACCAACTTCTAAACAGAATGTGGGGTTTTTGTTCTTTAGATAATCTAGGTCTTTTTCTAAGGCATCTATGAGTAGGAAGCTGTCCTCAGCAGGTTCATAAACATGATCATAGTCAGCCTTGTTGATGTGGTTCTGATATGGAGTGTCCATGTTGTCAGTTGATGCTTCCTCTGTCTGTGACTACTCCACTGGTGCTCTGTTCAGGCTCTTGGGGTGTTGGTTCAGGCAGTACAGCTGTGCGTACACTCTTCTCCTTGCTCATCATCCGTCTTATTTCATTGAGTCTATCCTGAAATGGTGACAAGGTTGATTTAGAAATCAAAGCTTTTGCCAGTATAATGCTGCTTTTTAGTTTATTTTCATTATTTTAATGTGTGGTCAGTATAAAATTTAGATTTCTATATTTTATCAACAGGAAATAAAAAATTCAGGAAAAAAAAGCAATTATTTGAACTATATTTTAATGACAACCAACCTGTGATGCTTGTAACACATTCAGTACTACAGTGACCTTGTGTTTGCAAGATATCAGCTTCTTCACATAGGGGTCCAAATCAGGGTGATTGTTCAACGCTTCTCGTACATTCTGCAGCTCTTCATTCAATGATTCGATCTGCTGTTTCAATTCTAACTGGGATATCCTGAAAATAGACAAGTTAAAAGGTGTTCATGTTGTTTGATGGATTTATATGAACATTGTTGTAGGCAGGTGCAATATGTTTCAGTAGAGAAGGGGTCATCAACTCTTATGATACTTGTGATCTAGTTTTTGGTTGTAAGATTGTTGTGAAGTTGTAGCCTACACCTATGCTCAAGTATATTTTGTTTGAGAACCAACTGAAACTATCTTCTCGTGATAAAAATAAACAGTGTGGTAACGAAGAGAAGAAGAAGAGGTTATAATCCAGTTATGTCTAATTTGTCGTCAAATATCACGAATTACGAAAGTTGGATCTTGAAGCTGCCTTTTAGTGCAAATGTGTCTTAACACAAGGCCGCCCACAATATTTTTGGCTATTTAATATCCTTATTTACCTTGTAGCTCTGACCCTGTCGTCTAACTGGTCCACAGTGGGTTTCAGAAGCCCGAGCAAGCCCTCTGCTAAAGTATCCCTTGTCGGGTTGTCGCACAAGTTACCGGTGTTCTCATCAGCAGATGTTGTAGTGCTCTCAGTGTCGTCCATTTCGTAGTGACTTACAATCACTGCTTCATTTTACAGTGAATAATGCCTATGGTGATTACAAAATATTTAGGTTTTATTATTTTTCATCATTTGACAAGTGACAAGGATTTCAATTTTCAAGTGTGTCATGTGTCAAGTGTGAAGTGATTGTCTTTTTTGTCAGTCAGCAGCACTGCCGCAGCTCGCAGTAAGTATGTTTCCGTTTGATTGGTTGGTAGCGTTGTCTTTTTGTTGCGTTCAGAATAAAGATTGTGCCACTGCAAAGGCTCAAAGGCCTATCTTTTCTTTTTCCTTTGCACCATTTCGGATAGTTTTGATTTTTTTAACCATTCTGATTCATACAAAAATAGGAAGTAATTTGTCGACACATGGCATAAGCAGTAAAGCCACAGAGTCCATTTTATTATAGGGTAAGTAAAGCTCAAGTATTATGAGAATGTAGAGCGAACTCAAAAATAATTAGAATTATTATAAATACTTAATTAGGTTTTAGAGTCTAGCCTTTGTACATACACACGGCTACATAACAATCTATACATTTCCAGTTTTAGCTGACCTCGCATTGTATAAGTTTTCCGTACAATCAGAAGTCGGCTTAATACTGGTTATGTAAAGCTTGATGTGTAGCTGTGCGTAGGTACGACGAATTCCCAACATTGCTCGCTCGTAATTATCAACAAAACAAGTAAATCATAAAAGCTCTCGAAAACCTGGTCGTTAGAGAGGCAACAGACGAAGAAGGAATGCGTTGATTACATTTTCGACGGGACTACCTTGTGTTTATCGTTTTGCCAACCAGAGCCAAGTAGTTTCCGTTAAGGCAAAGTCCCTACCATAAGTGTAGATGTAATGTAAATGAAATGAATACAAAAAGTATCTATAAATTGTTTATTATTAAAGAGGCACACGCAGGGCAGTTCATCACCTATAGTCGGACTTTTAATTAGCTGCAGTAAAATTACAGCTTAATTGTACATATATATATGAATGAAATTGGTGTCTTTTTGTTTTTTCGCGGCCATCAACCAAATCTTGTTTTTCTAGTAGGTACAGAATAGTGTAATAAACGAAACTTATTTGACATCAGTCCGAAATGAGGGGGCCTAAAAAGGCCACTTTGGCAGAATCATAAAACAATATTCATATCACGCATTTCATCTGTCAATCAATCAATCAATCTTTATTTGTCTGTATGCCAGTTTTGTATAGAGATTCGTAAAATGCTATAGGTACACCTCTGCCTAACCTTTCAGGGATATAGAGGTGTGAAACTGTCAAACAGATGAATTGCTTGTTATGAATTGTTTTATGATTCTGCCAAAGTTTTTAGGCCCCGAGTTCTTAGGAAGTGTCATTTTACTGCAGCTAATTAAAAGTTGGAGTATAGTAGGTACCTACTATTGTTTTTCTATAACTACGTAACTTATTATTGAAATACGATTAAACTAGTCCACTACAAATGGCTCTATCTAACATCCGAGGTATGTACTACAAAACATTAAACATGCTAATAATTGATCGGTTTGATTTACTACCTAGATTGAGCAAATTACAATACTGTTCAGTCGACAAACTTGCTGGGTTTTAATTGTTTTCTACACTATAATCTATTAGTAAAGAAAGCTTATAAAAATAACGTTTGGGTGGGTATTTTGTTTTTTACAAGATAACTCATTTTCGTGGTATTAAAACAAGATAAATTAATTGACTATCTAGCCCGTGACAATTTGACTAAATGCGAGTTATTTTTGTTAATGTTTTAATAATCTAGATTTTGGCGGAGCGATATTTGACACTAGTCTAAATAAATCTATTTTTTTTTTTTGTATTCGAGTTCACATTGTGTCCATAAGCCTTTTCATTTGTTCCTTCACATGTGTTTCCATATCTGAAAAGTCCCTCAGAATGTCTTCAATCATTTCTACTAATATTGTCGGCCATTGTACTTCGAGAGCTCTAAGTCTTTGTGCAGCCCCACAAGCTAAATCAATTGCGTGAGATAGTTGACCGCGGCCACGAACACGCCAGCTCATGTCCTCCTGAGAAATATATTGAAAATGTTGATATCATTTTACTGCTGATAATCGGATTAACAACGGCATTCAATTTCAAATACTTAATAAACGTTACACAATAGGTAGAAATACATTTGAAATACATATTAAGTATCCATGATCGGCGGAGGGGCTCGTGGCTAAATAATAACAGCCGCGTGGGTCGATCGAAGGTTAAGCTACGCTTGCCGAGGTCGGTTCGTGGATGGGTGATCATCCATTACTTATCGAGACCCCTTCATGCCTCGGATAGCACGTTAAGCCGTTGGTCCCGACTGTTATTCGTAGATTTTTGCGATTTATATGGTGTGCATAATAAAGAGTAGGTATTCTATCTTTGCCCGTCGTTACGGTTAGCCAGAAGCCGGAAAGTCGGAAAGTGTGAAAACCAGTATTACCATGGGTTTATTGTATTACCCATTAACTGGGTTGTGGAGGTCAGGTAGGCAGTCGCTCCCATTCAAATACTGATGTTCAGCTGCATCCACTTAGACTGGAACCCGATCTCAAATTGTTGGGAAAACGCTAAGCAGATTGATTTTGGTAGTTATCCATGAGTCATGGTCATGGCACATACGAGTACAATTTCATTATTACCTGCGACACATTTCCTTTTTTATATTGTAAGGCTTCTTTTGCAATGACGTCCCTTAAAGCTGGATCAGCAGCTCTTAACCAGGCTTTAGCACTAGTAGCACTATTACCACTTCTTCCTAGTCTCGACAAAAGAGGTTGTAATGGAGCGTCAGGTATAGCTCGAAGTACAATATCACTAAGTCCTCCATAAGTTCTATTTGCCAACTTTATTTCTTCATCCGTCACCTGTAGGATACTCAATTTCTTAACTGTCCAATACTCCAGCATTTACTTCACATTTAAAATTACTTACCGGCTCATCATTGATCTCTTTTAATCCCCAATGAGCGAGTCTGTAGACAGCATATTCTCTCCAGATTTTCGCATATATGGGATTACCCTCCGGTAGTACTGTTAGACCGGTGACGCCTCGCAGTTCAGCTAGAGCATGCAATTGGCCAAGCCATTGTAGACCCGTGGCACGAACTGATATGTGGCTGACATTTGGAAACCTGATTAAGCAAATCATTAGTTCGAATTTGACTTATAATAAATGTTATGAATGTTTTTTTTTACGTACTTGGACTTAAGGTCGGGTAGTGATTGTGCTACTGCATTATAATGTATATAGTGGTAGGCAGCGCGAGTGACCGTGCGCGCACGCTCCCAGTCCCAATCACGAGCGAGACGCCGCACAGCACCAGCTCCCCATGCGCTCACCACTCCGTCACAGACTTCCACTAGATAATCAACTCCTGGAGAAAAAGGAGGTTATTATGTACCTAGTTAAAGTGTGGTAAGATATTTGATTTTATTAAAAACCAAACTACCTTGTTCTCTGTCTTTTGATGCAGGCAGTGTCTTCGGCACAGGCTCTGAAGATTTGAAGTTAGCTAAATTCAAATTTTTCACCGACTTTGGTCTAGCTGTAGATGCTCTATTTGCTGAAGATGCCCTTTCATTTCTCCGCGATATTGTTGCACTCCTTATGTTTCTACTCGTTCTGTTATTTAAGGAGCTTTCTCGTCGCAGAACCTTACTGTTATGATCACTTCCTGAAGTCGAGGAATTGGCAACAGAACCAACATTTGTACTACTTGATATATTGCTCGTGTTTTCACTTATATCTGAATTCTTGGATTTAGATCTGCGACTTTCTGGATCACAGACAGACTTTGACCGCATTGTACTAAAGTTTTCTCGACGCCTTAAAGCTGTAGGCATGCGTCGAACAGGTCTTTTCTTCGTTTCCTCTTCACTGTCACTACTGGAAGACGGCAGTGAGCTGAACGAAGAGTCAACTACTGGTTCGACACTTGAAATACTTTCCCAGCGTTTTAGTATCGGTTCTGAACTATCTGCCAGTTTAACGTTTTCCAAAGAAGAAATTATCGGTAGTAATATAGGTGGTAATCTCAAATCACTACTAGTCGATGTGGAATGGGATGCGTCTGTGTCTTGGGAGGCACTTCTGTCAGAAAAGTTAACTCTTCTCTCCGTAGGTTTTCTAGCTGTTGAACTTCTTTGTAATATTTTCATTGGTGACGCTTTTGGCACATGATCTGTGCTCGTTTTTGCATTTGCATCGCTATTAATTTTACAATCGGAGTCTTCGGTTTCAGCTTGTTGTATAGACACAACGACATCTGGAAGTGTTGCGGCTTCCAACGTTTGAGTTCCACCACTTTGTGTGATCACTGTTGTCGCTTCTATGAAGAATTCTTTGTCAGTGTCTACATTTTTGGTTAGACTAGTTGCAGGGACGAAGCATTTATTTTCCGATCTATAAACAGGATATAAAGGCTCAAATTTTGTTTCAGAACTAATATTTTACAAGGTATAATTTGATACAAAATTAAATGAAAACCTGAGCAATTCCCAGTTAGTACGAGCATTGTTGATAATTTGATCACGTCTGGCTTCTTGCTGCGCGGCTCCGCCTAATGCACAGTAAGCTGCGTGTGCTGCTTCTTTGTTATTTCGCCAAGCCATTGCAGCTTTACGCACCTGTAGCAAATGTAAAATTGTACAAATTCTTAAAATGTACAGATAATTATGTTTTTGGTTGTTTAGATTTTAAAATAAAAATGGAGATGCTTGCCCGTTTTTCCACTTAATTTTTTTTAAATATTTTCTTACCTGTTCAGTAACATGCATGTTGCTCAAAGTTAGTAAGTTAGGCAGATATGAGACAAGAAACGGTACGCAATCCCCACCCAAAGCCACAGGATTTCCATCTAGGGACACATCAACCAGAGAGTCCGCTTCAGCAAGAGACGACATATCCTCTACACTGGAAATTTGAAATATAATTAACTGCAAAGCAGTATAACGTTAAATAGATCATACGAAATATACTCTTTTGGATGTAATACCTTTGTAAATCGTTATTGCCAAGATACAGTTTTTGTAATTTTGGCGTATTTTGAAATCCAAGTAGCTTTCTCAAACGGTTTCGTTTCAAATTCAGTTCTCTTAGAGATACAAGACCCTGAAGATCTGTTTGTCCGACACATTTGATCTGATTACCAGCTAAATTGAGCACTTTCAGTTCACTTAAGTTAGATAAACCGCAAACTTTTCCTATCCTATTTCCATGTAAATCTAGAACTTCTAACTTTATTAAGTTTGTGAGGCCTTCGATCCTTTTTATCCTGTAAGATTAAATTGAAACTAATGAGAAGTCTATATTTATTAAATTATACAATACTTCATCATAATTATTGATTGTTGGTTACCTGTTTTTCCCCATTAACAGCACTCGCAAGCCAAACAGTCTTTCCAAAGAAGTAATTTTGTCAATTTGGTTGTCATACACATCCAGAAACACAAGTTTACCTAAGTCTAAAGGACATAATCCCGATAAACTATTAATTAGATTGTGCTGTAAGGACAAAAGTCGTAATCCGGGCTCTCCGACTATATGGGGTATTGACGAAAGGCCTCTCCTGAAACCAAAAACCAATGTTATGGTTAATCCATTGTTTTAGGTGTTATGTTTTGTTTCTCGTAGTTTGTTCACATTCTTGTAACGCTTTATTGTACAATAATGCCCTGCTAGTTAAGATTACGTTAGTAGCGGTTAATGCATTTATGACCATATTCTATAAAGTTTTACGCTACAATGACAGATAACTTAGTTATACATTACCAAAATTGCAGGGGATTCCGCACTAAATTAAATATTTTGTATATGAATATTCTAGCCAATTGTTATGACATAATAGTTTTGACTGAGACCTGGCTGACGCCCGAGATATCAGATAACGAGTTTATTGATGAGCGTTATGTGGTACATCGGTATGACCGTGACCGTATTGCCACCAATAAAAAAGACGGAGGCGGTGTTCTCGTGGCTATACTGAAGGGTCTGCATTCAGTTAGATTGGCTCCGCAATTTGCAACTCATGCCAGCATCGAGCACATCTTGGTGCAATTGCCAAGCTCAAGTCGAGGCAAGAGCCAAATTATTGCCGCAGTATATGTACCACCAAAAACGCCGGAATTCGCTTATGCTGAATATTTCGAACTTCTGCAATCATCGCTTGGAGACTCAAACATTGATAATTTCTATGTGGTAGGAGACTTTAATCTGCCAGAAATCGACTGGATCGCTTGTACTGATAGTACTTCACTATCTGCTCATATTTGTAGAGGTAACTCCCCCGTTTGTGATCACATGAGTGAGTTTTTGTCGTTCCTCAACGCTCATCAATTTAATACAATACGGAATCTAAGTGGGAGAATATTGGACTTGGTTATTAGTAACGGTGATTGCAGTGTTTCTAGAGCCACAGACTATTTACTACAGGTTGATAGCCACCATCCTCCACTTAATGTTTTTATTTCTCTGAGTGTACCCTACAATTCGATGGCACGTAAGATGATTAAAAAATATAATTATTACAAGGCAAATTATGATAACATAAATGGAGATTTAAAAGAGGTTAATTGGGAGGATGTTTTAGTTAACCGTACCATTGACGATACCTTAAGCACGTTTTATAACATTGTTTTCTGCATTATTAAAAGACACGTTCCATTGACTAGCTGTAGATCTCTAAAATTTCCGGTTTGGTTTTCAAAATCGCTTATTCATATCTACAAAAATAAAGCCAAGGCTTGGGTTAAATGGAAGATGTATCAAAACATTTCAGACTACGAGCAGTTTTCCATTTACCGCTCCAGATTCCAAGTTGAATGCAAAGACTGTTACAGAAAGTACATTACCTCCGTAGAAGATGGTATCCGGACTAATGTTAAGCATTTTTGGGCGTTCATTTCTTCCCGTAAATCTTCAACTAGCTTCCCTTCTACCATGCATTACAGTAACCATTCGGCCAACAACCCTGAAGACATCTGTAATCTGTTCTCAAGCTTTTTTAATTCAGTATACGAGCCATTCGTCTCAACTGGTGGTATTTCATCGCAGTGCGGAGATTATTCTGAAGCCTGCTCTCTGCTTAGTAACATTCAGTTTACTACCGATGAAATATTAGATGCACTAAGAGCATTAGATCCATCTAAAGGCCCGGGACCAGATGGTCTACCAGTTGTGTTCATTAAACAGACTGCCGTTAATCTGTGTGCGCCGTTACAAATTATTTTTAATTTATCTATTTCACAAGGAGCCTTTCCCCAAGTATGGAAACTCGCAAACATAACACCTGTTTACAAGTCGGGACCTAAATAGGATATCGAGAATTATCGTCCTATATCGATATTATCCGTTTTTTCTAAGCTTTTTGAGAGACTTGTTCATGATAAAGTTTACCCTCTACTGCATAATAACATAATTCCACAACAACATGGATTCGTCAAAAAAAGATCAACTACCACTAACCTGATAACTTTTGTTGACTATTTATTTAACAGTATGGACTCTCGTATTCAAGTTGATACTATATACACGGACTTCCAGAAAGCTTTTGACAAAGTGGACCATCAATTGCTGTTGAGTAAAATTGCCTTTAATGGGATACGTGGAAACCTATTGAGATGGTTCTCTTCTTACGTTCTTAACAGATCTCAGAAAGTTGTTATAAACGGCTTTAATTCGGCGACCTTAAATGTTACTTCCGGTGTTCCTCAGGGCTCTATACTGGGTCCTCTTTTGTTTATTATGTTTATTAATGACATAGGTACGTGTTTTAAAAATTCTAAAGTATTACTATATGCAGATGATCTAAAAATGTTTAGGCCGATTGTTAATTTACGTGACTGTTTACTTTTGCAGGAAGATTTAAATAGGTTCTCTGCATATTGTGTAAAAAACAAACTTAAATTGAGCATATCCAAATGCCATTGCATTAGTTTTACCAAAAATAAAAACGTTATTAAATATGGATATTCATTGAACAATATAGATCTGGCAAGAGAAACAGTGGTTCGTGATCTTGGTATTTTGTTAGATGATAAACTCCATCTTGATGCTCATGTTACTAAAATTGTGAATAATGCTTTTCGTATGTACGGTTTTGTGATGAGATCGGCTCAGGAGTTTAAACGCCCTGGTACTTATTTACACCTATATAAAACCTTGGTCAGGTCTCAGTTGGAGTACGCGGTCCCGGTGTGGAATCCCTTCTATGAAAAATATTCTAATATGATAGAAAAAGTACAACGCAAATTTTTAAAGGCCATGCATTTCCGTTGTTTTCATACGTATGCATCTTACAGTGACCTACTGAATAAATTTAAAATTCAAAACCTTAAATCTAGACGAGTAATGTTGGATTCGATGTTTCTGTTTGATTTATGTAACAATTCATATGATTGTTTAGACATAAGCAATAGAATAAGTTATGTAGTACCCAGAACTACTATATGCCGAGGTGTGCGCGCACGACCGCTGTTTGCTGTAACCTCTTGTCGATCAAACGCGGGATCGCGAGCACCCCTACGGCGTCTTACTACTCAGTTCAATAAGATTTTCCGGGATATCGAGTTCTTTGCCATTTCTGCTGGAAAATTTAGAAGGATTGTGTTCAAGAAATCATAGCAGAATTAAGTACATAACAATCCTTAAATCAAAATTTCAAATTTAAATATTCAATTATATCTTCTTTCTCTTTTTATTATTTTTACCTGTATAGTGTATGTTACAGTTTAGTTTTTTTTTTTTTTTATATATTTTACCATACTCTCTTTTTAATGTATGTAATCTATATCGCATGTCGTTCGTGTTTGTATAACTTTTTAATATTTTGTGGAAAATGTTGTTGGTTATACATTTATACTCCTATTTTAGTCTTAAGTTCTATACCTTACATTATAATGTGTAACCGTTTATTTTCCCTAATAAAATAAAATAAAATAAAATAAAATTTATTAAATTAGTCATAAGTGATGATAACATCAGATAACATAATATTGAAGAAATTAAACATAATAAAAAATAGGTAGGTACGTGAATAATTTGACCAAGATCCTAAAAAGTGGACGGAAATGATTTTTGACAAGCGACCGCGTTACAATTGTTAGCTACTTATTTGAATGAATAATCATCATCAACATCTGTCTAGCCTTTTGCATGTTGGGGCTTCCAACTATCAGTCCAATCTAACCGGATGCATCTGTATACCAGTATTTAACATGGAGCGACTGCTTAGCTGACCTGACTTAGTATAATGAATAATCTATCTATATTTAATAACTACCTATCCAGGCTGATCCTGTCGGGTAGTCGATCTTTTTCTTGTGGTGTTCTAGAAAGTTGAACTTTTCCTTCACCCACAGCTTGCAAATTGATCGCTTCATCTTTGCCATCTTCTTTGAGCACGAAATCATTGCTGTAAATTGTCAAAATTTCATAATTGGCATTAGAATTTTCTATTCTATAAAGTACGATTTCATAATGTTTCAATAGAATAGAAATAGGCATATTATGAGTTTTTACGATCTTTGGTTTATAATTAAATTAAGATAAAAAAATTATTTTCGTGCGATTTTATATTGCTAATAAGTACACATCAAGCTATACATTTCCAGTTTTAGCTGACCTCACATTGTATAGGTTTTTCGTATAATCAGAAGTCAGCTTTTACTGGTTATGTATAGCTTGATGTGTAGCCGTGTGTACGTACGTTTGAAGGAAATAATTTATAAAAGAAGAGAGAATTTATAATTTTTTTATCTGATGTTTAGTTTGAGAACGAATACTTTAGATTTTTGCCACTTACCCTGATAGCGTTGTGTGAGATCGTTGAACTAGTGCAGCTCTTGGATCTGGTAGCGCTGGTCTTATTTGCAAAAATAAACGGCCGTCACCACCAGCACCAGGGTCAACTCTTGCTCCACCCGCATCAAGAGATTGAGCTGACCTACCCCTTGTGCGGAAAGCAATCTTCCTTACCTTTTAAAAAAAAAAAAAGAATACAAAACGATCGATGGCGGAAAAAATATTAATTTATGCATTTACAATTTACATAATTTTAAATTCGTTGTCCTAGTTACTTACATTTCCCCGGTTATACGTGATAGGCATTATTCTATTATAATATTATATAACAACAACGATACAAAAGAATTATGAAACAGTTGGCCCCATTTAATACAATTTTATTTTATTAAATAAAATAAATTCGTACAAAAGACAGTTTTGGTCAATTATAATTTAGTATTTTATCTATGAATATCAATTAAAAAGTACTCTGTGATGAATATCACTCAGAAAAACAGGTTGCTTAGTTACGCTTACCACGGCCTTGAGCTAATTTTCATATGCAGAAATCTGTTGAGAACGAGATACCGGTGTTTCTTTCTTTATTTATACTCGTCTCTAATCAATTAATGTCTATAACATATATTCCCAAAGAATTGTATACTCTACATAAAATATTAATAGTACTTGCGTCCATTATTAACATTAAGACCATGATGAACGCAACTGTAAATAATTATTTCCTGCTGGCCACAGAGGACTTCTCTGTTGTTCGGTTGGCAATTTTGTAATGTCAACAAGTTTTTTCAAAAACAAAACAAAATCGCATTTTTGTTTTGCTAGCGAAAGAGAGGTTTGCTAGAAAAATATTTCTACTTTTATTTTATTTTCTTACAAAGGTATATCAATAAAAGTTGCATTGATGCGTAGAAGCTTCGAAAAGATTTCTTCAACTGTACTTCGTACATTTAAGAGCTTGCTGACAGTAGATTTGCTGTCCCACGTCGCGTTTGAAGAGAAAATGGTACGATTCTTTATAAACACCTATGATGATTACAAGCCAGGAGACTCTGTAACCATTGATAGAGATGAAGTGACTGCTCAATTGCATGAGTACACCAATAGTATTTCCAAACGCCTGCATCCTTCACGGAAGAACGTCGATGGAGGTCTTTATGTCGGAGTCACCGGCGTTTCTTACATGTATTATTATCTTTCTAAAAACCCATTTTTGTCGGATAATAAATCTGTGTACTTAGAAAAAAGTATTGAATACTTAAAACCAGCCTTGGATACGACGGCTGGAGATAAGACTTCGTTCTTATTGGGCGACGCCGGTACTTACGCTTTAGCCACTGTCCTGTTCAAAGAAACGGGCGATGAGAAATCTGCTGACATGTTAAAGACATACAAGTCTTTGTACACGCAATATCTTAACCCAAAGTTCCTCAAATGCGGTGGAGATGAGTTTTTTGTCGGGCGTGCTGGCTACCTAGCTGGAGCGTTATGGATGAGCCGAGAACTTAAAGCACCAATATTTACGAATGAGGAGTTGTACAAGATTTGTGATGTGATAGTCGACTCTGGAAGGGAATACTCCATGAAACACCAAAGTCCTTGCCCCTTGATGTTTCATTATTATAACACGGAGTACCTTGGAGCTGCACATGGAATGAGCTTCATCTTACAGATGCTCCTCTCTGTTCCTGGATATTTAAGGTTTAACAAGAATGCTGCTACTGAAATTAAAGAGACCCTAGAATACCTTGCTTCATTGCAAACTGTGGATGGAAACTGGCCTTGTTGCATGGAGGAAATTGGACTGAGCGACCACAAGCTGGTGCATTGGTGTCATGGTGCTCCTGGCACCATCTATGTTATGGCTAAAGCATACTTAATTTACAAAGATAAGAGATTTTATGATGCTATCATCAAGGCTGGTGACCTGGTGTGGCAGAAGGGGTTGTTACGCAAAGGCCCTGGCATTTGCCACGGAGTAGGTGGCAATGGTTACGTATTCCTACTTCTGCATAGAATGACTGGTGAGGAAAAGTACCTGCACAGGGCAAAAATGTTTGCTGATTTCATGGTCACGGATGAGTTTATTAGAGATGCAAGGCTACCGGATAATCCAGAGAGTCTGTACGAAGGTACTGCAGGTACTGTCTGTTTCCTGGCAGATCTCCTTGTCCCTGATACAGCAGAGTTTCCTTTCCAAGATGTTTTCTCTACTTACACTTTTTAAATGTGTGTCCTCTTGAATTTGCTTGTTCTGTTTAGAATAGTTATTTAATATTTATTAAAGTGTTTCTTGGCAAAAACTCTTTATTTATGAAATACACAGTAACGGTAAGCAACAATGCTGCTAAATATACTTTGGGGAACTTTGCTTTATATTTAAATAGCAAGCAAATATAGGTACTATTGCATGGTGTATTAGGATTTGTCAAAGCTAAAGGCTACTACTATAATTCATTCTATTAAAATCCATGATACATAGTTTATTCTCATCAAAGATGACATGATGTTGACGTTAATAGGGGTTCTATTAACGTCAACAGAAACTTACCTCATTTTATATTCATAATTCCAGTTAACTTGCTGACAGTAAAGGCGCCACCACATTGCGGCGCAACATTATCCATACTACCTAATATTTTAATGCGAAAGTAACTGTCTCTGTTTGTTACGTTTTTAAACCATAACGGTGGAACGGGCGAAAAAACATGTCGCCCATCTTCTCTTTACCTGCCATGACAAACTATCCATAGCAATCTTCTTCCTTGTGTCGTTGCCGCGTTGGCGCGAGCGCGAGACTGTATTAGATTTTGTTGGCCCAAACAAAACATCGCCACTTCCACGGCATAGCAATTATATAGGCAATTGTTTGTTTGAACAGTGTGCAGCTTGTACCTCATGTTTATGAATATGCGGCAGTCCACTGCTAACCACATCCGCGCGAGGGTAACTTTGTGCGCCGCAGTAGTCTGGTGGCCTAATAGGTGTTATTTTATAATTTTGTTGTCAGTCGCGTTTTTAGTATATAATAGTAGTAAATATCGACTAGTGGCGCCTTAATCGAATGTGATGATGATGACCACATGATTGAAGCTTATGTGTATTTAAAAATAACTGATATGTATCAGTACTTCAGTAGGTACCTTCGAGTTGTTCAAACAGAGCCCGCTACATTGCATACAAAGTGACCACGGTTTTTTTTAAATAAAAATCGGCTTTACTGCAACATGAATTTGTTCTGCAACGTATTACTAACTCTTTCGGTAACAGACGTTCCCTTAATAATCGACATTTTTAAACATAAAAATATAAAAAACGGAGTAATATTTAATTGTCACGATAACTATTTCGTGAATGCTATGCATAAAATATTCAACGATCACGATATCCTGATCGCGAGTGCTAAAATTGATTATAATGTTACATATAATGTCACGAAATATTATCCTAGAGTTGGATTGGTGATAGACACTGTCTGCGAAGGATGGACCTCAGTATTGGACTCTAGCACCACATCCTTTCAGGGGTATTCCTATATACTTATCACGGAACATCTATCGGTAATTACGGAAACTTTATCTCGGTACCCAGCAGAAGTAGACTCGGATGTTATCGTTGCACATAAGATAAATGAAACGTTCAATCTGTATGAAGCCTATAATACTGGTTCTAATTTCAAGGGGAAATACAATGTTAGAATGGTAGGACGTTGGGAAGCTTCATTATTTATCGAAGAAACGAAACGATGGAACTTACAAGGCGCGTTCGTCAAGACAGCGGTAGTTATACTCTCGACGCCCAGGTTGGCCAACCAGACTTTAGAGCAGTACATGGAGAAGCCTATTAAATCGCAGATTGACGTAGACACTGTGCATCGAATGAAATATTTCACAATGTTGAAGTTTATGCGAGATATGTACAATATCAGGTAAGTTTTAAGCCGCTGACTCATCGTTTTTAAACAGTTCCTTCAGAGAGGCTGCTGCGCTTTCGTTTTTAATTGTAACACACTAAGTATCAACCAGGATCTGAATCATTTTAAAGGATATTGCTAATCTACTGCTTCATGTTTGAAAAATTTGTCTGCTCAACAACGTAAATAACGCTATGAATGTTGAACTGTCAAAATGAAAGCCATTCCTACTGTTAGTGTTACGCATTAGGTACCTCGCTGGGTTTAATTTCCGTGGGCATCATATTTGTTTGAAGATTATAAGTTGCATCCCAGATCTAAAACTCTACTTGGGGAAAGGCTTCAGGGTTGCCCATATCCTAACCGGTGACTTAATTGGTGCTGAAAACTAGCTCCCGATACCGTCAACCATCGGGCATTATCACGAGACTTTTAACGTCATTGTTAGCTTTTTAGCTGCGCCTCGCGGTTTCAGCCGCATAAGTTTCAACCCGGGGGGAATATCGGGATAAAAAGTTACCCATGTGTTAATAATAATAATAATAATAATAATCTGTGGCCCGACTGTCATGTTGACGATAGCAAAAATTTTACTCCGTTTAATTTATAGTATTTTTCAGCATAAACCAATGTTTTGATATGTGTTCTATAATTTTTGAAGACCAATTATACATGAAAATGAAAAAGAAAAATGAAAAATGTTTATTTGTACCAAAACAGTTACGTATTATTATGACATGAATGAGATTTCCTCAAGATGCTAACACGAAGTCGGGCACGACAATTACATAACCCCACACACCCAACATCTTCGGGTTCGTCGCTCAGCTCCGCCTCGCAGTTGCCGGAACCTGCTCCAGATGTGAGTCCAGTGACACCGGCCGCTGCAGTTGCGTCGAGCTCGAGCGACGAATACTTTTCGCCGCCGACGACACCACCACCAGTACGTCGGCGCGGAAGAGGCCGACCACCGGCCAGCTTAGGACTCCGAGGCCCACCGGTCTCTGATAGGGTACCCGCTCCCGGTGGAAGTGTGCAGCGCATGAGATGGACACAAACTGTCAATGAAAATGTCATGCGCGCATACTTTGGGGCTACAGAGGGGGGAAGTAACTTGACTGCGTACCGCGGTCGGATGCTCTCTCTGTTTCAGGTGCTTGAGCCGGCTGTCAACGTGTCAGCGCAACGACTATCGGATCAGGTGCGGGTCATCCAGCGTAACCATATGCTGGATAACGTCGTACTTGATCGACTACGCCTCGAATCACGGAATAGCCATGTTACGCCTGCTTCGTCATTGGTCGCGGTACAACTGCAAGATTTGCCCAGGGTTTCACCGCGACCCGACCGTGTTGACGTAGAGGACGATGACGATGCTATATCCGTGAGCTCCCAGTGCAATACAAGATTGAGGAGCGCTTTGGAGGATGCCTTCCGTGAGTACCGCTCTATTCCGCCTGGACTTAGACCACGTTTACCTCGTTTGCCCATGCACAAGAAAAACAAGGCGCTGGTGTGTGCTCTAGACTCACAGCTGTCAAATTGTTTTAACAACAGCAAAGACCTTACCGATACCCATTCAATTTTGTACTGTGCAGCTGTAGCGGCATGTCGTGTGGCTCATGTCAAATTTTCCAACAGTGACAGAGCCCCACGACCAAAACCAGCTGTACCAGCTTGGCAGTGCAGGATTGAGTGTCGTATCGGTGAGGCTAGAGCACTCATCGGCAAGCTAATCTGCTTCAGGGAGGGCAATACTCGCCCTAGAGTTATGCGCTTTGTGAGGCGGGCGTTTTCGGGGACTGGTATTAGTCCTCGAGATTATTTGTCGCACGTCACAGAGCGTATTGACTTCCTGAAGCAGAAGATCTATGCATGGGCAAACCGCATTCGTCGGTACAGGCGGAGAGTGGAGCGGTACACTCAGAATCGCACATTCCAGAGTGATGAAAGGTGGGTTTATAGAGCTTGGGAGCGACCGGACCAAAGTGTGACTGACACGCGCCTGCCGGATGATGACGCCATGTGTTCATTCTGGCGAAACATCTGGTCGGTGCCTGTCAGTCACACCGAAGGTGACTGGACTAGGAAGATTGAGGGAGCGTGCGATCTAATACCAGAAATGGGGGCACTTATCATCAGCCCCCAAGATGTTGCTAATGCAGTCCGTCCGTTGCCTAACTGGAAATCTCCAGGGCCGGATGGGCTGCACAACTTTTGGATAAAATGGTTAAAAGGGTCGCACGCCCGCTTGGCATCCCAGTTCCAGTCAGCCTTAGAGTCAGGGTCGTTGCCCCAGTTCCTAACGACAGGAATAACCCACCTGCTCCATAAATCAGGTAGTACCGCGGATCCCAAAAATTATAGACCGATCACTTGTCTTCCGACGATCTATAAGGTTCTGACATCCATTTTGAGAGCTAAAATTAACAAACATATAGACACCAACTCCATCATGTCTGTCTCTCAAAATGGATGTAAGAACGGGACCCGGGGTACTAAGGAGTTGCTCCTCATTGATATAGCCATTAGCCAACAAGTTCGCTGTTCCCGAAAGGATCTGTCGACATGTTGGATAGATTATAAGAAGGCCTATGACTCGGTGCCACATACATGGCTCATGAGGGTGCTGGAGTTGTATAAAGTAGATACAACTCTGCGCACCTTCCTGATGTCGTGTATGGGACAATGGAGTACGGTCCTTCGCTATCCAGGATGTCGAAATATCCAGAGGAATAGCGAACCGATAAGGATCGAGCGAGGCATAATCCAGGGCGACAGTTTGAGTCCGCTTTGGTTCTGCTTAGCCTTGAATCCTCTAAGTACACTGCTGGAGGATTCAGGTCTAGGCTATCGGTTGAGGAGAGGTGGTCAGGTTATATCTCACCTTCTTTACATGGATGACCTGAAACTCTTTGCCCCCAACAATTTGCAACTGATGGAGTTACTGAAAATCACTGAAACTTTCAGTAACGCCATCAGAATGGAATTTGGTGTGGACAAATGTGCGGTCATGCATGTAAAGCGAGGTGAGATTGTGGAATCCGTGGGAACCCAACTCTCGGATTCCACAAACCTGAGAGCCCTCTCCGCATCTGAAACCTATAAATATTTGGGTATGTCGGAAGCGTTGGGCATCAATGTTACTGACATGAAGCAATTGTTGAAGGAGCGCTTTTTTGGCCGCCTGAAAAAAGTATTTAATAGTCTTCTTTCAGGCGGAAACAAGGTGCGCGCCTTCAACGGTTGGGTCATGCCGGTTTTGATGTACTCTTTTGGCATACTCAAATGGACTCAGACTGAACTCGACGCCCTGGATAGGAAGGTCCGTACACTGCTGACCGCAAATCGAATGCATCACCCACGGTCATCGGTAATGAGGCTGTATATCCCGCGAAAGTGTGGAGGTCGAGGCTTTTTAAACGCTAAGACTCTCCACAATCGCGAGATATGCAGTCTCAGGGAATATTTCTTAGAAGCCGACGTGGGGATGCATCGGGATGTAGTCGCTGTGGACAAGGGCCTCACCCCGCTCTCCTTAGGTAAAGAGAACTGGCGCAAACCAGTAGTGCTTGACACTAATGATCGCATGGAGGTATGGCAAAGTAAGGAGCTTCACGGACGCTTTTTCCGGGCCCTACATGGACCCGATGTAGATTTGTTAGCGTCCGTAGCCTGGCTACGTTTCGGTGACCTCTTTGGAGAAACCGAAGGTTTTGTCTGTGCAATTATGGACGAAGTTATTGTTGCAAATGGTGGTTATTGAATATAATTAAGAGTCCCAGGTATTATTTGACTTGTTTTAATAATGTAGAAAATAGGACACACAAAAAGAACATGCAAACACAGTGGCGTCGTTGCAGAAAAAGGGAAGAGGAAGTTGGTGTTGTCATGCACCAAACCATATAAAATAATTTTTAACATTGCAATACTCAGTATTTCACAACACCCTCCCTCAATGTTAAAACTCTATAGAACTTTTACAACATTACAATTTTGTTGAACAAAAAAGAAAACAAATTAACACAATCCCAAACAATCTTTGAATTTTTCAAACTTTACTTTACCCAAAGGTTTAGTTAAAATATCTGCCACTTGATTTCCTGTGCTGATGTAGTCAACACTTACAATATTATTATTTACCATATCACGTACAAAATTTACTTTAATATCAATGTGTTTGATTTTATGATGAAATTGCGGATTTTTACAAAGTTTAATTACAGACTGATTGTCTTCTAACAACTTTACACAACCAGTTTTACCTTCAAAATATTCAAAAAGATTTTTCAACCAACATGCTTCGCTAACAGCAGAACTAAAAGCTACATACTCAGATTCGGTGGATGACAGAGCAACTGTAGTCTGTTTGCGAGAAACCCATGAAATTGTACAACCATAAATTTGAAACACATAACCACCAGTTGACCTTCTATCAACTTTGTCACCTGCCCAATCAGAATCAACAAAACCAATGATATTCTTAATTTTACATCTTTTAAAAACTAAGCTTATCTGTAAGCTCCCTTTTACATATCGTAGCACTCGCTTGAGAGCTACCCATAAATCATTACTAGCACAAGACTGGTATCTACTTAAAATACTTATGGAAAGGCATAGGTCAGGTCTGGAGCACAACATTGCATACATTAGTGAACCAATTACCTTTCTACACCTATGCTCTATTTCAGGATTCTCTGACTTGTCCCTTTTTAACACACTGTGATCAAAATTTTCTTCCATCGGGGTCACAGCTGCTTTACAATCTAACATATTACAAGTATTTAGCAATTTTTCGAGGTAAGTACTCTGATTTATTATTATTGTACCCTCCCTTATGTTCTGTGTTACATGCATTCCCAAATAGTGACTAATTTGACCCAGATCTTTCATTTTAAAGTGTTCATTTAACAATTGCTTTACATATTCTATCTCTTTAATAACACTAGATGCTAACAACAGGTCATCAATATATAAGAGTAAGTATACTTTACACTCTGCATTTATTTTCACATACAAACAATATTCATAATCACATCTCAGAAAACCTAGTTTAGTTATAACATCATGAAATTTTTTATTCCAATTTTTGGGCGAGTCTTTTAAACCATACAGAGATCTTTTTAACTTATACACATTAGAATTTTTCTTCTCATTATAACAACCTTTTGGTAAGGATACATAAACATCGCCATCAATGTCCCCATACAAAAAAGCACTACAAACATCTAATTGATGTATAGGTAAGTCATATTCATTACAGAAAGCTAAAAATAACCTTACAGAAGTTAACCTTGCTACAGGACTATAAATTTCGGATAGGGATAAATCTTGTTTAAAACCCCTAGCTACTAACCTTGCTTTATGGGACACAATGTTCCCTTTTTCATCTTTCTTACATTTAAAAACCCATTTACAGTCAATAATATCACAATTCTCTGGCTTCTCTACACATATCCATGTTTCATTTTCAGTAAGTGCTTTCATCTCTAACTCCATTGCCTGTTTCCATTTGTTACTGTCACTACTCGACACAGCTTCCTCATATGTTACAGGATCTTCATTACAAACTGTCAACAAGCCCAAATCATAATCAAGTAACCTATCAGGTATTTTTATTTTATTTCTGTCCCTTAGCTGCAATCTACCATTTGCTTCATTATGACTTATGTCATCACTGCTCTGTTCCTCATTTATTTCATGCTCACTTTCGGTTGTGTCTACCTCCTGCTCTTTCCTTTGAATAGTCTCATCATCACTTGACACACCATTTTCCTGGTCTTGTACACACACATTTGAATTCTCTTTTTCCACATATTCAATCTTACACAAGTTAGGTAAAAACACGACATCCTTGTGTACCTCTACCTTATGATTATCACTAAAATATATGCGATACCCCTTTACGTTTTCACCATAACCAACAAACATACCTTCTACACTCTTGTTATCCCATTTTAGACGCTTTTCTTTTGGTATATGCACTGATACCTTACAACCAAACTCATGAAAGAAATCCAGGTTAATATCTTTATTATAAAACAACTCATATGGGGATTTATTCTTGACTGGGCTAAGACCTGTTCTATTCAATGTATAACAGGCTGTGTTTACTGCCTCTGCCCAAAAAACTTTGCTCAAACCATAAATCATAGCACGGGCAGCTTCTACCAGTGTTCGCATTTCTCTTTCAGCTCTGCCATTTTGTTGAGGGGTGTACACTACTGAACGTTGATGAATTATACCTTTTTCATCCAGAAAAACTTTCAACTCATTACTCATAAACTCTAAGCCATTGTCTGTTCTCAAAACTTTCACTTTTCTTTCACATTCCCTTTCTACCTTTGCCACAAAATTCTTTATACACACAAAAACTTCAGATTTTCTTTTCATAAAAAACACAAAACGATAACCCGTACAATCATCTTTAAGCAACAAGAAATACCTTGATTCTCCAATTGAGGCATTCTCCATAGGCCCACAAACATCAGCATGGATCAGATCTAGTTTTTCTACTGCACGACTTTCACTTCTAGGATAAGGTTGTCTATGCTGCTTACCACGCAAACAATTTTCACACATAGTAAGATCACTGTTGTCTGCATAATTAATGTTATTCCTGGTTAATATATTTTTGATTTGAGTTAAATTTTGATGAGACAGTCTATTATGCCAAACTGAGATATTTTCTACTTTTTTAGTTAAATGACAACATGACATTTCAAAAACATTAGAATTGCGTTCCATTTTAGTTAATGGGGCATTAATATACTTAGGATTATCATAAACAAAGTTCATCTTATAAAGCTTACAAGATCTATTTGCTGTTGCACAAACTTCCCCATGTTTATTTATAAATTCACAAACTTTATTATTAGACACTAAACGCATACCCTTGTCCAAAACATATCCTGCAGAAAACAAATTGAATTTTAAGTCTGGAATGTACAACACATTTGACAAAATAGTTCTTATATACGTACAATTATTCCAGGCATACACTACTACATTCCCAACACCATAAACTTCTAAAAGACTGCCATCACCAACCTTTACTTTATTAGAGGAACAAGACTCCTCAATTACGGAATCAAATAAGGTTTTATCACAACACATATGCTCACTAGCTCCAGTGTCCATGTACCAAGTTCCACGTTCTGTACCACTGGTGCTGGAACACATAAATGCATTTACTTCACTGTTCTTTGAATCTTTATTTTCCTTCGTGCTTGTGGTGTTTCCTTTCCTATTCTTTAGCTTGTAGCAATTTTCCATGATGTGACCTCTCTTCTTGCAGTAATTGCACATCCTGGTTTCTTTTTGAGTACTTTTGTTTCTGCACACTTTAGCAATATGTCCTTCTTTACCACAACTATAACATTTCTTTATACTAGCCAATGCCACTATTTCCTTATTTTCAGAACCCAATCTTTCTTCTTCCAACAATAATCTTGATGTCAATTCTCCCAGGTTTTGACTCTCATGTGCAACTGACTCCCACGCAGAACGGAAATGCTTGTACTGTTCCGGCAAACTCATGAGAATCTTAGTCATTGTCATCTTCTCTGACACAGTTTCACCGGCTTGTTTAAGTTTGCTAATTACATCCTCCAATTTAGACAGAAAAACAGACATGGAACTGTCTTCAAACTGTAGCAGGAAAAACTTTTGCTGCAGTAGGTGCACACTGACAACAGACTCTTTATCATAGACTGACCTTAATTTACTCCACATGGAACTAGCAGTTGAACATGTTAACAAATGTGTCAGTGGCCCTGGCTCCATCCTCATAACAATAATCTCCTGAGCTTTTGCATCGTGGCTCCTCCATTCTGTGAGGGCTTTCGCATCTTCTGGCTTAACTCGCTCACCCGTAATAATTTCAAATAATCCCTTGCCTCTTAGAAGAACTTCCGTCTGAAAACGCCAGACCGCCCAATTCTCACCGCCTTTCAATCTCAAACTGTGCTGTGTGCTGTCCATCTTCATAAAACTGGTGACTATTTAATTTATTTCTAGTCACCACGACCACGACGGTTTTTTCATAACCTCAAAATTCTTTACAATACCAATGTTCTTCTCAAAAAAAAACAATACTTTGGAACTGCGGGTTCTGGGCCCATAACCTGTTGCAAATGGTGGTTATTGAATATAATTAAGAGTCCCAGGTATTATTTGACTTGTTTTAATAATGTAGAAAATAGGACACACAAAAAGAACATGCAAACACAGTGGCGTCGTTGCAGAAAAAGGGAAGAGGAAGTTGGTGTTGTCATGCACCAAACCATATAAAATAATTTTTAACATTGCAATACTCAGTATTTCACAACAGTTATGATGACGAACAACTACCGGAGATATATTGTGAAAGACGGCACGGTTGACATTTGTCGGGCATGCCACCGGCCGGGGGAATCAATTAGGCATATTATCTCCGGGTGTTCTCGTCTAGCTAACGGAGAGTACTTGCATAGACACAACCTTGTATCCAGGATAATCCATCAGCAGCTTGCTTTGAAATACAACCTTGTGGAATCGGAGGTGCCGTACTACAGGTATGTGCCCGACCCAGTTCTCGAAAATGGTAATATCACATTGTACTGGGATCGATCCATCATCACTGACAGGACTATTGTTGCCAATAAGCCTGATATAGTGGTGGTGGATCGATCAGAGCGGCGCGCAATGATTGTTGACATAACCGTCCCGCATGATGAGAACCTCGTGAAAGCCGAGAAAGATAAACAAATCAAGTATCTTGACTTGGCTCGCGAGGTTGTCGACATGTGGGATGTTGACTCAGCAATCATTGTGCCGATAGTCGTAACAGCCAATGGATTAATAGCCAAGAGCCTCGACCAACACCTAAGGAGGCTCTCGTTGGGCAGCTGGATCAAGGGCTTGATTCAGAGAGCGGTACTTCTGGACACGGCTCGCATCGTTAGGAGGTTCCTCTCTCTGGAGCCCTGACCGCCGGTAGCTTGGACCTTGTTCCCGATACCGGTGGGCTACTATTTTTTATATTTTTAAATGTTTTTATATCTTTATATCATAATATTTAAAAATATAATTTATATGTGTATATAGTGAAATAAAGAAATAATAATAATAATTTATATGTGTATATAGTGAAATAAAGAGATAATAATAATAATATGTTAAAGCATAAAAAATAATAATAATAACCCCATCGCCGTATCTCTACGTTGACGTCGTGGTGGGGCTTGCGCGCTCCAAACTCTAGGCCTGTGCCGGAAGAGTTTACTTTGCCGGAACAGGTCTAAGGTGAGGAGCCAGACCAAGAGAGATACAGAAACCCGCAGGGCAGCATGTGGCGAGCTGTTGGGCAGTAGCGACCCCACGGACCCTATCTCCCGGGAGAAGTTTGTTCCTCACCTCTGGCTTGCCTTTATTGGCCGGCTGGAGTGAACAATGACGAGGAACAGAGCTCCCACCTCATTCTTGCCTTTATTGGCCGGCTTGAGTGGAGATTCGCAAGAGCAAATGTGCTCGGAGGAAGGAAGTATTCCAGTAAGATGCTGGTAGGGATCTTGACCGTACTTCCGGGATTGTCCTGATAGCCGTGGAATACCTCTCCACTCCTCATAAGCACCTCAGGAGATGTTGCCCCCTTGGCACTACGTCACTATGTGCTAGCGACCGTTTCCGGGGGCCCACTATTGAGTGTGCAAGTCACCCCCTGCCATTTTATTCGTGTATATATAAAACATTGATCAGGCAGGGGTCATAGTTCTTCCATAGTTCTTGGTAACCAGTCCACTTTAGCCACCCAAACCCATAGTCCAACGTTATATTTTCCATATCCTGCAATAGTCCTACACCAACCGGGGGTTGTCCTTGGGTGCACTTGCATAGTGCCAACAGGGATAATCGTCGGTTGGTGCCTCATTTCATTAAAAACGTTCAGCGGGCCTCTGCGAGTTGGCTTCGGCCCCTCGTACGCCTTTCAAAGGACCGGGACCCCATGGTCCCGAGATATGTTAAAGCATAAAAAATAATAATAATAATTCTTTTATTGACATAATAGGTTACAGAAACTTGTTTGAAGCCTCTGACTCCCGAACTAGGTGTACCTGTATGTCAGGAGTCAGCGCCCTCTCCCATTTTATTTGGCTTAGGTACTATGTCAACATAGGAATAGACAAACATGTGTGCAACAAAATACACTTTTAAAAGAAGTAAACAAAATAAAATAAAATACAATAACCCAAATGAAAAGTATGAAAAAATATCAAAACTATAATTATTTATTCTTAAAGTATAAACTATATCGTGCTGTGTGTTTGTGTGGGGGTGTGTACGTGGGGGTGTGTACGTGTGCATGTGTGTAAGTGTTTTGTGTATGAGTAGGTGTTTGAAAGAAAGAGATGTATTCCTTTGTAGAATGAGATTAATTATTTAATATTTTCTCTACGTCCTCATAATCTAGAGTAAAGAGCCAGTTCTTTACTTTAAGTTTACATTCGTGTAGTGCTAACGGATAAAAATTTAAGATTCTATTAATCTTGTTGTATAAAAATACAGAAAGAAAAGCGTTTTGTCGTCTTGCAAAAGCCGTACGGCATTTAACAGATTCGATTACATTTGGAATTGTTCGCTTATTTCGAAGTTTACCTGGATCATATGGGGTAGATACGTGTTTTTTTGTAATTATATGGAAAATAAACAGTTGTCTTACTGTAAATACCCGGCACAGCTCATATAGTGTCTTCGTGGGAAATCTGTATGGTTTGAATGACATTGTTTTTAGCAAAGACCGTTGTGCTCTTTCCAGGCGTAAGAGATACGTTTTACATGCACCTCCCCAAACCCCAATACAGTAACCAATAACCGATTGAGCCAATGCATAATAAACTGTACGGATGAGATCGCCGTCAGCTACATGCCTCAGATTTTTGAACACCCATGTAAGTTTCCTGACTCTTGTCGAAACCATCTCGATATGTGGATGCCAGGATATTTTCTCATCCAAAAGAACCCCAAGGTATCTGACTGTCTTAGATTTGCTAAGAGTTGTACACAGGCACTGTTGAGTGAAAGGTGATTTGCATGTGTGAATCCGGACAGCCACATTGGGCTGTTTTATGCGAGCGTTAGTGAACTGCACAAATGAGGTTTTCGAAATGTTAATTGTTAACAGATTATGCCTCAGCCACAGGCTGGCTTTATGGAGCCCTATCTCCGCATTTTGTTGGACTTCATCCCAAGTCTCTCCCTGAAACACCAAAGCTGTGTCATCGGCATAGGTAAATATTTTGCCTTTGTTAAGTGTCATTTGGCATAAGTCGTTTATATAAATCAGGAAGAGACTGGGACCGAGAATGCTACCCTGTGGGACTCCGTAGATGACTTCGACATCCGAACTAATAGCACAGATCCTATTAGTAATTCTCCTAGTTAATCCTGGTTATAAATTATCTGTGTGCCAAATTTCATCCAAATATGTTCAGCCATTTGTGCGTGAAGAAGTAATAAACATACAAACATACTCACAAACTTTCGCCTTTATAATATTATACTGTGATGCTGTAGGTGCTGAATTCATCTGCTGGTTGCTTTCTTATGAGCTTAACAGAATTAATTTACAGGCAAGATTTTCCTGAAAAACCTCTCGCTTACAAATACGTACTGTTTTTAACTTTTTATACTTTTTTTTAGCTACGACATGCACCGAGTGAGTACGTGGGGGTACAAACGCAACGGCAGTTTCGACGGGATGGTGAATGCTTTGCACACTGGTATGGCGGAGATAGGCGGAGCCCCCGTCTTCTACCGCATCGATAGGGGGCAGCACGTACAGTATATATCGGAAGTCTGGATGTCCAGGTAAAACTTGCTGCTGACATTCTGGGGCAGTTGACAAAAGTGCTGACATTAAGGCAATTTTTGTAACATCAAGTCACGAAGACCAGCGTGAGAAAGTAGAGTAGGTACTGATATTATGTCAACAGTATTTCATATTTATTCGACAGAGAAAAATGTGTACGATCAGCAACGAAAGTCTGTCAACACTTTAACATAACATCTGATTCTAACGGTCGGTCGGTTACGTCTTTTGTTGCTAGCTTAGCTCGTATGGATATTTGCAGAACTTTTGGAACGAAGTTCCTTACCGCGGCCTGCGGTAGGAGTTGACTGGTAGAAATAGTTACGCTGAAAACCCGTTATTCTATGTGACTTTTTCTCTCTCTGTTATATACGAGTGTGTGTGCGTGCGAGTATCGCATAAGGAACGTCGTCCGACCGTACACGTTTTTTTGCTACTTCACATTTCTTCTTCATAGGCACAGTTTCATCTTCCGCCATCCTAAGTACCCGGGTGGTTTCTACACAATCTACACGCGTCCCCTAAGCGTCGTCGTGTGGTACTGCGTTATCACCATGCTGGTGGTGACGGCCGTCACACTGTGGGCCATGCTGGTGGTTCAGAACAATAAGGGCGATAATGAAGACTCTTCTTTAAGTCTGGCTGGGTTGGTTATTTGGGGAGCGATTTGTCAACAAGGTAAGACTAATGGAATGGAATACACATGTCTGTCTTGTACAAATGTATGAAAGTAGCTTGTATGCCAATGGTTTTCACCAATCAGAAGTTTTTGTAGCATACGGCATCTAAGCTACTTGCATACTTTTGTGCAAATTACAGGCATGTATGTATATTCCGGGCTTTATTTTTTTATTCATTAGGCAGGTAGTTGCATAAATGTATCAACTGTGCGCTAATATATTTCGATGTTACATGTGGATGTTACGTTGTCAATTTCTTTGCGGCCAGCGCTGTAGGTAGCACAGAGCATGTAACCTTTTACTTACGTCTTTTTCTTCCATACATACTTGAGTGTTTATTTCCTTCCCATCCACTTATCATCTTACACATAATCCATCATTTGGTCTGCCACGGTTTCTTCTACTTTCTTGCTGCGCAGTACATCTGTATCAAAAACTTGCTTAACTTCTAGGAATCTCAATAAACCGTGAGTCGACCTCCACGAAACTGGTGATCTTCACCACGTTCGTGTATGCTGTGACTCTGTACCAGTACTACAACGCGACTATCGTGTCCTCGCTGCTGCTAGAAGCGCCCAAGAACATCAGGACACTGAAGGATTTATTGGACAGCGATTTGAAAGCCGGCTCTCATGATATTGTGTATGATAAAGATTTTTTTAAAGTAAGTATTTCGATAACTTCAGAATGCAGGAAATGAGAATGTGGTAGGAGCAAAGGAGGAGGGCGGGGGGGGCTAGGGTTGTGGTGTGGTGTGTGTGGTAGCTGCTAGTTAGCTACATTTTCCTTTTTTCTGAAGGTCTCTGGTTTGGCAAACCAGTTGCGATATTATAACCTAAGGGATCGTCCATTAAACACGACGCTCAAAAGGGGGAGGAGGGGGTTCGGAAATACTCACAGAATATCACAAGGGGGGGGAAGGGGTGAAGTGAGACATGACATGTACTTATTTTTTCGATGAAAAATAAACTGAAAAAAGAAAAGAAATATAAATGTTTTTCGCATGATGACACCTTTCCTTCATTGTTTTTATGCCAGTCAGAACAATCTGCAAACTTAATGTCTGTCTAGACATTTTTTTCGCTGCTGATACACGTGATTTTGGGTAGGCGGCGTAGTCTAAAACCTCACCGTGATACGTGGTGAGGTTTTAAAACCGCAGAGGTTATAGAGTTGCTAAAGAACATAACGTGATTAATTTCTTTAGCAAATCTACGACGCCCCCTATCCTAACCATAACTATCCTATAAATTGATTAACAGCGATTTATATTGAGGCCCATTTTCCAGCGCACAACGGACCCAGTAGCCATAGAACTTTACCATAAAAAGGTGGCTACAGCAACCCACTACAACTTCTTTACCCCTGAGGAAGGCATAGCTCTGGTGAAGAAGGGAGGCTTTGCATTCCACGTAGAGACAACCTTTGCCTTCCCCTTAATTAAGGCGACGTTTACTGAGAGGGAGATCTGCGAGACAAACTTGGTGCAGCTGTATCCGCTGCAGCGAATGGGCGTAATTGTTAGGAAGAACTCGCCGTATAAAGAACATATTGCTTATGCGTAAGTATTATTATATGAATGAATGACATGCACCGATCCCATCGTGGTAAAACAAGACTCGATTAACTCTTCGCATGTTGAGCGTACAACATGTGTACCGATAACAATACAATTTCTATTGTGTCTGCTAATTTAGACGCGCGACGAGTTAATCGAATGAACCCCAAGATAAGATTGCCCCCCCCCCCCCCATTTTTGAAGTCATTACAAGGGAAACAGCATTGGAATTGCACCTTTTTTTTATAAAATTGGCCGCTATGGCGTCCTTAGCATTGCACATCGAGTTATACTTAGTTGCAACTCTACATACCATGTTTAGTCCAGGAAAAAAATTAACTGTGAGCGACTTGGGCAGAATTTAATCAAAATAAAGTTGTGGTAGCATGAATTATTGAGGTAAAACCAATACTATACGAGATTTGCAATAAACTGATTTTCACGAGATATTTGACTTGAGAGCAATTTTTATTTTCTCACATTTTATCATAATGGACTTTTCACACAGTTTATTTAATGCCTATGGACTGGTTTCACCATTAAACTGTACCTACGCGATCAACACATTTTAACAGAGTTCAAAACTAACAGATCCAAAAAAAAAAGTCCTAGTGAAGAATTTTCACTGGGATCATCTTTATGATCCCGGTGAAAATTCTTCACTAGCACTTTTTTTGCAGAAAATATCTTACTTTCCTGGGCTATTTTCAGTATCCGCAAGATGTACGAGGTAGGCCTGCCTCCCCGCATCCAATCAGAGATCGACGAGCCGATGCCCGAGTGCGCGCACACGCCGGATTCCAGCGTGTTCTGTGTCGGCATTAAGGAGTTCTCTACGCCGCTGTTAGCGCTCTCACTTGGCATGATCACGTCTGTAGTGGTCCTTATATGCGAGCTCATATTGGATAGGTTCGTTGAGAGTAGAGTGAGACAGTTTAGAAATTGATTTAGTAGTGTTTAGGTATTTTTGCTTTAGAAGTAGTTCAGACTTCAGAGTAGTGTTTTTAGTTATTTTACTTCTGATTTTGCATCACAATGAACTTTATCCTCGTAGTAAAAAGGTTGCTTAGACAGCAGCAACCCAATAATAACCTTATTGTAACGAGAATAAAGATCATTTTGGATCACTGTCAAAATCACAGGTAAAATTGAAGGACTGTACATGTACAGTGCTGTAGAGACGGAGTAGGTTTAGAACAGTCGCCCGCACTTCAATAGTAAGATAACTGTTTGAAATTGACAGCGTCTGTAAGCGGTTTTCGTAATTTAAGTGCGGTTAACATTGTTTTGTTTTGTATTAATATGTAAGTCGATGTTTGTATATTATCTTAAAATAGTGATAAATCTTAGGTAGCAAGTGATGTAGTGTGACAGTAGCAATAATAAAATGAAAACGAATAATCTTCCATCTGTTTATTATTTTGGGTACATAACTTCCTCGCGTTACACAGTTACACTCCAGAGTGGATTCGTGAAAAAATTACAAACATCATCCAAAACTGTACGGATATCCACGTTCATAATAATTTATACTATTATCATGTATATAATACACGGCACTGTGGCTGACTCAACACGGAACCTTCCAGTCGACCACAGAACTAGAATGAAGTTTACATAAGTTCAGTACATGGCTGACTACGAGACGGGAATTTAAACACATTGTTCGCTTATAACATTGTTTAAACGCAGCTCTTTGGCTATTTCAAATATTGTGATGTTTTTATTAAATTTAGTTTCTTGTTTACTTATAAATGACGTCACTACACTGTATTTAAAGCCCCGCCCCTTGAACCCAGTCGAATCAATCAATGTACAATATTAAGCTAACGATCATTTATTGGTATAAATGAAGATTTTTAACGATGCACTGAATACAAACAAGTCTCCGTTCATTTGACAGTATTGTTCGCTAGAAAGCTCACAAACGCAAGGAGCTCCGTTATCCGCAGTGGGTGCGCAACGCAATATAAACACTATTAATGTACAATAAGGTTCAAATTCGAATGGTAGAATAACAATTAATGTTAAAATCTCTCAATCTCAACTTAATAATTTGTTTGAAGTTACAACACGCATATAGTATCATTAGTTTGGGCGAATTAAATTGGTGCTGACCACGTTTTTTTTTACAGTTACAAGGCATAAACAAGTAACGCGTCTTCCGCGTAGGAACTTCATTCGAGTCTGCCTCGTCTACACATCTTGCATAGTAGCTGCATGATAGAGAACATTTCTCTTTCTTTTATAATACAAAATAGAAGTAAAGAGGCAGCCTTGAAGTAAGTTATAATGATTAAAATGTATTCAGATGTCCTAATACATATTAAACCCTTGATTTAACATAGTTTTTGAAATGCGGGACTAACGTATGTCGTCAGACGATTTGTAGATGCTGTTGCAGAATGGACATCCGAGTAAAAAATAACGTTCACTGAGGGCAAAACTTGAATTAGTAACTTCTCCTTCCTTGAACTTTACTTTTAACTCCTATTTAAGATTCTACTATACTGATTCAGAACCTATTATACAAGCAATTATTATCGTAAAATATAAAATCATATTTAAAAAGACCTACAAGAGGAGGTGACGCGACGATTGTAAATTGATGATATACAAAATAATAACATAAAAAAGTTAGGTTTTCTTTTTTTTTTTTAACCTTCCGAGACGCGGCGACTCCCAACTTTCGTTTTTAAGAAAATTTAACGAGAACTATACACTTCTGCCCAATTCTTTGGGGATACTGGCATGATGTTATGTGATGTAAACAAGGACCTGAATCAGGTAGTTTCTACGTTCCAAACGACATACGTAATAAAATAATCTGACATTATTTGCTAGAATGCGGTTGTTTAGTAGTGTTGCGCGGGAGTGTGGAGTGTGTCGCGTGCGGCGGAGCGAACGGCGTGGCTCACCGCTCTTCCAGCATCACGGTTTCTTGCGGATACAGCTTTAGAGCCTTCAGTGTGCTAAGCGGAGATTCCTGTGTGAGCTGTAACAAGTAGGTAAAAGAGATAAGTATCAAGATTATTCATCTTTATTATTAAGTTTAAAGACGTCCAATGACGGGCATAGCCAGTCTTTTGGCTCATCAAGCATTGCTGCAAAGATCGGTCTTGCAGATTCCTGACAACTACAGCGTTTTAGATATCAATTTTCAAGATGATTCGTTACAATTTATTAAAATTTGTAGAGGTATTAGCATGATTTGTAGAGGGTAGTACAACAGTAAACTTCACACATCCTCCGTAGAAAAGGGAGGATATCCTCCGACCAGACGGGTGTCTTGTCTGGTGGACTATAACTGCCCGACGATTGATGTCGGGACGTTGTATACATGCTAGTCGTGCGGTAAACTTCGCTTGCGCGATGCAGGATTTTTCGTGACAACAGTGTGATGCGTAGTTTGCATGTGCATTGTAGATACCGTCACATTATTTTGCAAAGCTCGACTTTTTAACACAATTTGTTGAGTAAAAAGGGAGTGAATATAGACGAGTAACTAAGTACTTACATCTCTCCTAGGCCAGCTGGAGATAACCTTAAAGCGTTCTTGTGGATAACCTTTAGACGCGAGGAAGTCTAGTAATGCCTGAAATGGATTACAAAATAAGTTGTTTGAAAATGTTTAAACAAAAAAAAAAGTTTTTGAGCTGTTTTAAAAAAATTGTTTTCGCTGTGAAAAATTAAATGAAATTGTTGTTGTACATTTATAATTCAATTAACAACTACCTAATTAAAATATATTATTGTATTTATCTTTTCTATAGATTATTTAATGTTTTGTGAATGTGAGAATGTTGTAGGCCTTGTAGACTGTAGATTATTTTCAATTTTATTAAGTACTTGGCGCTTGTTGACAGGCCTTCACAGTCCAACCATACTTAATATATAATTGTAATTTGAAAACATTGTAAAAGCCAATTATACATAATAGAGTATCCGTGGAGTTTCTTGCAGGCTCTTGTCCATAGAAAACGACCAATTGGTACTGTGCACCTAGCTTCTGATGTTTCATAAATACACAAGTAGGTGAAATAAAAAAATTTGATTTGACAAAACACGACGACACTGTAGAAGTGTGGTCATTATTCATAAATACGTAAATAATAAGTTATCTATTGTTTTTTATGTGTTGTGTGTGTGTATGTTAACTCATCGCCTCTCATGCATGAGGTCGTGGGTTTAAATCCAGACAACGAATGTGAATTTTGAAACTCGTATGTATTTTCTAATTATAACATGGACATCACTGTCACTGGTGAAGGAAAACATTGTGGGGAATTCGTCTCGAGCAAGCGTGGCGATCGCAGCTCTTTGCCGTGCTGTGAGCAGGCTGGTATTACAATATACGTACAGCGAGCGTGTCGTGCGCGTTGAACCGTCTCTCGAGCGCGTGGTCGTGCGGCGGCGGCAGGCGCACGCGGATGCGCGCCACGTCGCCCGCCGCCGCGCCGCCCGGCGGCTCGGCGGTATTACAATATACGTACAGCGAGCGTGTCGTGCGCGTTGAACCGTCTCTCGAGCGCGTGGTCGTGCGGCGGCGGCAGGCGCACGCGGATGCGCGCCACGTCGCCCGCCGCCGCGCCGCCCGGCGGCTCGGCGGTATTACAATATACGTACAGCGAGCGTGTCGTGCGCGTTGAACCGTCTCTCGAGCGCGTGGTCGTGCGGCGGCGGCAGGCGCACGCGGATGCGCGCCACGTCGCCCGCCGCCGCGCCGCCCGGCGGCTCGGCGGTATTACAATATACGTACAGCGAGCGTGTCGTGCGCGTTGAACCGTCTCTCGAGCGCGTGGTCGTGCGGCGGCGGCAGGCGCACGCGGATGCGCGCCACGTCGCCCGCCGCCGCGCCGCCCGGCGGCTCGGCGGTATTACAATATACGTACAGCGAGCGTGTCGTGCGCGTTGAACCGTCTCTCGAGCGCGTGGTCGTGCGGCGGCGGCAGGCGCACGCGGATGCGCGCCACGTCGCCCGCCGCCGCGCCGCCCGGCGGCTCGGCGGTATTACAATATACGTACAGCGAGCGTGTCGTGCGCGTTGAACCGTCTCTCGAGCGCGTGGTCGTGCGGCGGCGGCAGGCGCACGCGGATGCGCGCCACGTCGCCCGCCGCCGCGCCGCCCGGCGGCTCGGCGGTATTACAATATACGTACAGCGAGCGTGTCGTGCGCGTTGAACCGTCTCTCGAGCGCGTGGTCGTGCGGCGGCGGCAGGCGCACGCGGATGCGCGCCACGTCGCCCGCCGCCGCGCCGCCCGGCGGCTCGGCGGTATTACAATATACGTACAGCGAGCGTGTCGTGCGCGTTGAACCGTCTCTCGAGCGCGTGGTCGTGCGGCGGCGGCAGGCGCACGCGGATGCGCGCCACGTCGCCCGCCGCCGCGCCGCCCGGCGGCTCGGCGGTATTACAATATACGTACAGCGAGCGTGTCGTGCGCGTTGAACCGTCTCTCGAGCGCGTGGTCGTGCGGCGGCGGCAGGCGCACGCGGATGCGCGCCACGTCGCCCGCCGCCGCGCCGCCCGGCGGCTCGGCGGTATTACAATATACGTACAGCGAGCGTGTCGTGCGCGTTGAACCGTCTCTCGAGCGCGTGGTCGTGCGGCGGCGGCAGGCGCACGCGGATGCGCGCCACGTCGCCCGCCGCCGCGCCGCCCGGCGGCTCGGCGGTATTACAATATACGTACAGCGAGCGTGTCGTGCGCGTTGAACCGTCTCTCGAGCGCGTGGTCGTGCGGCGGCGGCAGGCGCACGCGGATGCGCGCCACGTCGCCCGCCGCCGCGCCGCCCGGCGGCTCGGCGGTATTACAATATACGTACAGCGAGCGTGTCGTGCGCGTTGAACCGTCTCTCGAGCGCGTGGTCGTGCGGCGGCGGCAGGCGCACGCGGATGCGCGCCACGTCGCCCGCCGCCGCGCCGCCCGGCGGCTCGGCGGTATTACAATATACGTACAGCGAGCGTGTCGTGCGCGTTGAACCGTCTCTCGAGCGCGTGGTCGTGCGGCGGCGGCAGGCGCACGCGGATGCGCGCCACGTCGCCCGCCGCCGCGCCGCCCGGCGGCTCGGCGGTATTACAATATACGTACAGCGAGCGTGTCGTGCGCGTTGAACCGTCTCTCGAGCGCGTGGTCGTGCGGCGGCGGCAGGCGCACGCGGATGCGCGCCACGTCGCCCGCCGCCGCGCCGCCCGGCGGCTCGGCGGTATTACAATATACGTACAGCGAGCGTGTCGTGCGCGTTGAACTGTCTCTCGAGCGCGTGGTCGTGCGGCGGCGGCAGGCGCACGCGGATGCGCGCCACGTCGCCCGCCGCCGCGCCGCCCGGCGGCTCGGCGGTATTACAATATACGTACAGCGAGCGTGTCGTGCGCGTTGAACCGTCTCTCGAGCGCGTGGTCGTGCGGCGGCGGCAGGCGCACGCGGATGCGCGCCACGTCGCCCGCCGCCGCGCCGCCCGGCGGCTCGGCCGGCACGCGCCGCGCCGCCTGCCAGCGCGCCGCCTGCAGGACACGGGGCCATTACGTAACAGGGTTAGGCAGACGTGTAACTATACTACACCCACATTTCGACTACTATCTTTGTTTTAACGAAAAAGGCTGTTCGCCCCATTTACAACCTAAGTTCCCTAGATTCCCCCCGAGAAAAATTCAAGGAAATAAATATTCTAACTCTTTTAAACCCTTAGCTATAAGATTTTGGATTTATTTGACGTTCACAAAAGAAGCGCAAATATTATATTTCAATGATCAATAATATTTTTAAAAAATACATGCTCTCTTTATCTTGATTTTTTTTTGATAAAATATCAAAATACCAATCTGTACATTGCGAGAATCATTAAGAATAATGTATCCAGAATTAGAGATCTACTTTTTAGAATGGTCTTTAGCTTTAACTTCCTGACCGGCTCTCTGACTTTTGACAAATGGTTTAAATGCTTCGAGTTAAAAGCACTTTTTCATTAGCTGTTAATAAAAATGCATCAAATGGATAGCATTGACTTGAATGCATCAAACAATAAGTAGACTTACCTCTTTCTTAGCTTCTTCCATTTGTCTTTCGGACTCCGCTCGCTCTATTTCTTGATTTCTTTCTAGTTCTATCTTTTTCTTTACTTCTTCTTTAGCCCTGAAATACGAAAAGCGCATCATTAACTCATATTACATTATTAATATTAATAATTAGTATCATTAATTCATTAGTCGTCGTACCTGTCAACTTCTAAACTGCGTTGGTATGCTTCGTCCTGCTCCCTCTTGACACGTTGTCTTGCATCTCGCTCTCTCTCCATCTTAGCCTCGTCTTCTCGTGCCGAGCTGAACCGTTCTAATGCTTCTACTAGACCACCTAGTAACTCTGATACGCCGACGTTACCTGTAAACATAGGAACTTATGTTTAACTTGACCTACCACAAACAGTAGACTTAATTGTGTCACATTGCCTGATAGGTTAATAAAAACGTGGACAATCTCGTTGGTGTAGTGTTCGTTAGGTCCCGTTCACACTGCGACGATCAATACATTTACGGTAATAAGTTTTTTACATACATAAATAAACTCAAGCCTTCTGCCCATGCGGGTAGGCAGAAACTACAGAACGTCTGCTACGATCCTTACATACTCCTTTCGCCTCGTTTACTTTCATACATCTGATCATACGTTTTTATTACCTTAAAATATACTGATCATCGCCTAAGCGTAACTGCTGAGGATGGAATCCTAGGGCCTATCCTCAAATTCGGCAGTGTTATTGGGTGTTTTTCAAAAAAATTCTCACAAGCGGCCATGTCTAGCAAGATAGTGCTCGGGTCATGTCTACAGTCTCGCCCCTATTACAAACTGGTAACAAGTAGGTCAACTACACACTTCGACCTATTCCTTTTAGGGAATACAGTTCTAATAATGTTGCTATTGTTTGTTATCTTACACTCACCATTGATAACGGAGTATATCTCGGTGTTAGACCGCACTCGCATGATGACGACAAGTGCGGGCATGCGGTCCACCGGGATGTTGCGTATCGTCATGCTCGCTACCGGCCCTAACGCGTTCGCAACTGATGATAATAACCTGGAAACATATAATACAACATTCATTTTTATGTTATTTTTTTGCGAGTATTTTTTCAAAGATAAAATCGAAAGAAATCTAGAGGAATCTGCCCCCTTCTAGATCGACTGTGTTGTTGTCGGGCCGTACACTATGACGTTGGCGACGAGGGTCTGAAGTACTGCTTCGCATTTGATTATAGGCTACAAGTTGTAGCTGCTAAGGTTGAGTATTGCTTATATCTTACATGTTATTGTTGTCGGGATGTGAGAGGTCCCAGCCATACACTATGAAGTTGGCGGCGAGGGTCTGCAGTACTGCCTCGCAGCCCAGTAGCTGTGCGCAGAACACGTTGGATAGTACCGACTGCTCGTGGTGCAAGTATACTCCTAGGAGTTTTCGCTGGGGGATAAGTATAATATTTATTTGCAAGGATACATATAAGTTCACAAATGTACATAGTTTCTGCCATAATCCACCTGGTACCTGGTGTGCAAATCTTAATTTGTAAGTAAAGAAAAAAGATAATATTTATTAACGCAAGGCCTTTGGTTAAACTGGAATGGTTAAATTTGGCTGAGCTTTCATGTGTCTTATCACCTATTATGCAAACCCACATTTGCAAAATTAATGTCTATTCTATTTAGAAGAGGTCCTTGTACGAGTTACGAACAAGGATCTCTTATAAATATTTATTCTGCTTGAGATTGTTTTATTATCTACTTGAGCTTCCTAACAAATTATACAAAAAACTTTTTTTTTATAGAAACCTAAATCAGGTCTCTCTCACTAGGGAGTGATCATGCAGACTAATCACCTCTTTGGCAGGTTTAAGACAGGACTCCTTGATGGCGTCCTGCAGAGTGCCCTCAAAGAAGTGCGGCGTGTTGGGTCCGTATCGTGCCCGGAACCGCTGCGAGAACTCGATGCAGCCTAACGCCTCGTCTTCTACGCTTTCTGACACTACAACATAAATAATAAGTATTAGTAGCGATATAATAATCTTATAATCTATATTTCATTACTTATACATGTAAATTATATTTTTAAATATTAGAATTAAAAGCATTTAAAAATATAAAAAAATAGTAGCACACCGGTATCGGGAACAGGGTCCACGCTACCGGTGGTCAGGGCTCCAGAGAGAGGAACCTCCAGAAGTACTGCTTTCTGAATCAAGCCCTTTACCCAACGAGAGTCTCTTCAGGTGTTGGTCGAGGCTCTTGGCTATTAGTCCATTGGCTGTCACGACTATCGGCACAATGATTGCTGAGTCCACATCCCACATGTCGACAACTTCGCGAGCCAAGTCAAGATACTTGATTTGTTTATCTTTCTCGGCTTTCACGAGGTTCTCATCATGCGGGACGGTTATGTCAACAATCATTGCGCGCCGCTCTAATCGATTCATCACCACTACATCAGGCTTATTGGCAACAATAGTCCTGTCAGTGATGATGGTTCGATCCCAGTACAACGTGATATTTCCATTTTCGAGAAGTGGGTAGGGCAGATATCTGTAGTTTTATTATACATCTTACAGTCCAGATCATACAATCCATTTCTCATTTTATACATTTTTAAAATTGGCAGATTTAGTGAGCGAAATTGATGCATTGCGATTTGAGGTAATTTTTTTCTCAGGTTGTATAGTTCACGAAAGGCGATACTTAAAGGAACTTGGCTGTTGGGCAGATTGACACATGGCCTCTATTTGCCGTGAGTCATTTCATACGATTGACAAAGAATAGCATAGTATAATCAACCTATAATGTTCCCACTGTTGAAACACAGGCCTTACCTCTGTGAGAATGGGCCGTAATCTACCACGTGGGCCCAGTGCGACTTGGTAGTTGTCACATGTCTTCCAATTTTTGATACTTGGTCTCATGATGTTTTCCCTCACCGTTTTTAGAGCAGTGGTGATGAAATAATTTATACAAAGTAAAGCGGCTCACTGGGTTCGAACCTACGACCTACAAGTCGTAAGTTGCGGCCGTTACCACTGGGCCACCACTGCTCTCAGTAAGTAGTAAGTGTGTACTCACTGAGCGGCTGCAGCCTCTCGGACTGCACAAGGTCGACGAACATATTGTCATCTTCGCCGGTGTATCCTTCAGCTGTGTCCTCTACCTCCTCGACCGAACTGTTTTCACTGTCTGAACTCTCTACTATTATCTGGAATTATTACATTCTTTGTTATGGAAAGAGTAGTTATTATTATAGTCTTTCATTATCTTATAATTCTTATTAAAAAAAATTGTGTTAAGTCGGTTAAGGATAAAAAATGGAAGTAGGAAGTGTGTTAGTTAACATATAAACTCGAGGAATGAAAAGGTTGACTAATTTTCAAGTGACTTCGTTTTACAACCCCTTTTTGAACCATCACCTTCAATGAACACGTAGTATGAAAAATAAAGTCAAGTGAAAATTGACCTAAAGCTGCTCAACCTCTTCCTTCCACGACTGTACAGAGGCCAGCACATCAAGCTACCCCAATCTGTCAAATTTCTTTGATAGATTTTCAACTTTACCACAAAGGTATAAGGTTCATATTCAATTGGAAAAATTTGACAGATTGGGGTAGGTTGATGTGCTGGCCTCTGTACACATTACACTGCTACAAGGGTCTTTGGGCGCTCGAATGACGTTGACAGGACGCGTTGTTGGTAAACGTTTGCGTAATGGGGAAGGTCGGTCAAAGCTAATTGTAGAGGGCGTGAACATCGCTAAGTCTGCAATAAATTTGACATTTCGTGTTCATTCATGAGATTAGCTTTATTCTACAATTTCGTGATTTCAATATTTTAAATCAATATCGAAAAGTTTCAGAATGAAAAACCTTAAACATTGCTTTACTCCTCGTAATCACTTTCTTCAAAATGTTTCAAACATAACCTCGAACTCTGTTAAATTAAAATAATTCCCTACGAATAGCTTCAAGCAACAATTTTCTGAGTTTAGATTTCTTCGGAAAATGGCAGATTCCAATTTCGGAGCATCTAGAAATGAGAGTCGTTTTCGCAAAAATAAATAAAAACCACCTCACGCCTTGTATTATTACATAAGCTTGTTTCGGAAACTAGCTACAACAGCGCCATTTTGACGGTTGCCTTCCCCATTGTTTTGTGAAGTGTTTTGAAAAACGAGATGGCGGCGTTAGTTCCGATTTTGGCCACACGCCAAAAGACCCTTTTAGCACTATAGATAGGTTAGTAAAAGGGTCCAGTACCGTACTATTTACCCTCTTATACTCCTTCTGCTTGCCAGGCGCGCGTCGCACGGAGAGCTCATGTTGGGGAAGATCCAGATGAGCCATTGCTAAAATTGTTTCATCCAGCCCTGTTACTGAGGGCCAACCTGTCCATTGCTGAGGAAGAAAGAAAGAACTTAAGACAAACGACCCGCTAAATTATCGTAATGCTCCTGCCCTTATGCCAATTCATTTGGGGTCGACGCAACATGACTTTTTCTTCCATATGACCCGCAAATTACATAGTTTTTTTTTTACTGATACAGTATAGGGAAATCCGAATCCGTAGGGGATTCGAGGAAAAGTCTTAGGAACCATTAGCTCTTTTTTCATGAAAACAATTTTAGCATCATTATTTTTTTCGGTCAAGTGCCAGTTGTCCTTAAAAATGAGTATAATTGATAAAAAAAAAAAAATGCTTTTCGATTCTCTTTCATACCATTGATCGGATAAAAAATCTGGACAGCAGAAGTTGGTCACAGTAAAATATTTTTCCATACAATTTGTACTTAATGGAGTAAAAATTACTAATTCCAAAAAGTTCCATGGAGTGAACCAGTGGCTGGGATGTGAAGGTCAGATAGGTAGGCATCCGATAAGACTGGAAGCTGAAACGAACATAGTTGGGAAAAGGCAAAGACGGATAAAAAAGTTTCACAGTTACGTTGTTGCGACATAACGGTCAGCAGGATGTATAAATAATGTGCTACTGTAGCTGACTGGTGAGAGGGTGAGGGGCCCGTGGCTAAATAATAACAGCCGCCCAGGTCGATCGATCAGGTTAAGCTACGCTTGCCGCGGTTGGTCTTTGGATGGGTGACCATCTTTACATATCGAGACCCCTCCGTGCCTCGGAAAGCACGTTAAGCCGTTGGTCCCGGCTGTCATTTGTGGATCTTTGGCAGTCGTTACGGGTAGTCAGAAGCCCGAAAGTCTGACAACCAGTCTTACCAAGGGGTATCGTATTACCCAGTAACTGGGTTGTGGAGGTCAGATAGGCAGTCGCTCCATGTAAAATACTGGTATTCAGCTGCATCCGGTTAGACTGGAAGCCGACCCCAACATAGTTGGGAAAAGGCTAGGCAGATGATGATGTAGCTGACTGGTGATATCACTGACCTGATGTCTGACGGGTATGTCTGTGAGCGAGTATATGTCGCTCTTGACCTCCTGCACGGTCTTGGTGCCCGGGTACTTGAGCGTGTACTCCTTGTCGTCTACTTTTACGTGCAAGACGTATGTCGTTGTCAGCCTCTCTGCGACCCTGGTAGATACAATAGTATGATTGATAAGTTGTAGTTTCAAAATAAACTGTACTAAAGTATTGTGAGAACTAAAGTATTGTGTTCCCACTGCTGGGACACAGGCCTCCTCTCTGAGAGAGCTAGCTGGAGGTCTTATACCAATATTAAACACGACGAAACGTACGTTACGTATTAAAACGAAACGTACGTTACGTATTAAAACGTAAGAAGATTTGAATTTCGCGGGCTACCCAGGCGCTCCTCACTTCTTCTTTTCGTGTAGATGGTACTCTTCAAAACTGTTAAAAAAAAAAATGCGCCCTGTATATGGTCACGTTAAGTGCGGCACCAGCGGCATTTTTTAGGTCATCCAAAATGCATTTGAATGGGCACTTGTACTCACTCTTCATCCGCCATATGAGTTTCAGCAGCTTTAAGTCGCAGTACGGCGTTAGGCGGCAAACTTAGTGTTTGTAGCGTCGCGTTGTTGACGGCACGCGAGCCGCCCAGACCCGACAGTTGCTGCCGGCATATTGGCACGCCGCATTTGGTCTCCAACTCCTTTTTTAAATCACCTGCGGGAATAAAAGAGGTTATGTATAATGTTGCCAGTTAAAATATCATAGGTTGAGTTGTATTAAATTAAATTATGACCTGAGTAAATAGATAGAAAGCTTAAACACATAATAAGTAGCTACACTTTCAGATTAATTTATGGTGGATGGATTTTATTGTACGTTTTTACAGCAAAACTATAAAACCGATTTCGATAGAATTTGATACAGGCATTTTGGGCTGAAGAAGAAAGACTAGATTTTGAGCTTGGCCATTCTAACTAAGAAAATAATAAGTACATGCATGTTAAACCAGCTTTGAACGCTTAAAAGTGTATTGAAACCAAATTCATAGAGAGCAGTCTACAATATCCCTTAGTCTAATAGGCTTGCTGATCAGTTTGCTACCAAGATACAAATGAAGCGATAATAATGGTTCTAAAGTAGTACTCACCGACTGTCGCATTCGCAGATATTTTAATTTCGTGTATCTTATGATTATAATGAACTTGTAGTTCTACAAAAGGAGTGGGGGTATAATTTAAAGGCGTCGAGGTTGATGCTTGATTACGGTCTTCCCGGTCTGCGGAATAATGATTGAATTGGTTAGTAAAGTAAAGGAAGAAGGCTGGATATAGTGCTTGACCGCGGCGGTCAGCGCTGACGTCGCGTCGGTTGCGTACCGATTTATACGGACTTGCGCTCGCTTACTATCTGGCTACACTATACGTATACACGTCCCTTTATCGTCAGCGACTTGGTACGAGTGACCGACGTCAGCGTAACACTAAATCCAGCCTAACCCCAGGTCCGCACGGGCGGGTTTTTAGCGCACACTGGATTTTCAACACACTGCTTAGCGCCGACTGTTGAAAATCCAACAGTATGTATTTTTGACGGGCCAGGAGGCGCTCTGTTTTATCCTCAATACTCGGCTCAACACCGAGAGTTGAAAATCCAGTGCGCGATAAAACCCAAATTTACGTTCGTGAGAACGTGGGCTAATTGTTGCAAAAAAAATCGTCTTTGACAGTCCCTTGCAAACAAATTATGTCTTAAACACAGAGCAGGCTCTCGCAAAATATTATCAGGTAATTGCTAAGCAGTTCGTGACAATTCTGACTGCTGCAAAAGTGCACTTGCAAAGAACTGCACTTTTAATAGATAAACTACGTACTCGCAACTGTATATAAATTGAGTTACATGTGTGACGTCACGAAAAATCGTGCATCGCACAATCAGAGTTTACCGCGCAACTAGCATATTATACAACGTTCCGATATCAAAATCAAAAGTCATTTATTCAAACTAGGCTGAGAATCAGCACTTTTCGAACGTCAAAATTACAAAAGACAGTCCCCCAAAACGCCCACCCTTCACAATCAATATCAATCTCTTCGATATCAATCGTCGGGTAGTTGCCCACCAGACACAACACCCGTCTGGACGGAGGATCCTCCCGTTTCTATAGAGTACGAGTGAACTTTACACCCTGTGCCATATCTCTTTACATGGCTTGCTTATGGTGATTCCTTCAATATAGCTTTCGAAAAAATAAGACTATTTCGTGAAAATATGTCAATTTCCAGCAAATATAATCGCTAGAGATATGTATATTGATGTTTTAAATTATTATAATTTAGTCATTATGTTGGCAAAATTGTCGCAAATTCAATTTTAATCAACCTACAACGTACAGCGCTTCAATTTGCAAAAAAACGTAAGAATCTTTGAATTTCGCGGGCTACATTGACGGAACGCCATAAGGAAGTATTCATTGCTTGTATCATAAACGAATAATATACATGTAGTTCTTACCTGGTGGGTGAGTTTTTGGAGTTATCACAGATATATCATCGTCTATCATCTCAACATCATGTGTGTCGTTATCATGTACTGACGAGCTGGTCGCATCCTGTGGCATCACTCGGTTTATGGCTGCCTGTAATGTAACCATAACGCGTAGGAGTGAGTAAGACGGCATTATATTATGAAACATGACAGTTGACGACTTTATCGAATCTTGAGTCGCGCAGGCAATAATTTGGCGCCGAATGTCTTTTTGTCTGTAGGATCATACAGCATACTTTAGCTTCAGATGGCCATTAGAAGCATAAAATATACTTCATTCTGCTTTTACCCACTACTGGAACAATCAAGACTTCTTATCGCTAGTCCAAAATCAACACTCCTGGATTTAAAGAAGCTACACGCACCAGGTGAGACGAGACGAGTTCGATGTGTGAAATTCACACAAAAACGAAAGTATCATTTTAAGAATTCAAAACAAAAGCCCTCGGACCGCTCCGAACAGCGTAGAGCTGACGCAACCGCGCAAGTACTTACATACAGCCTGACTTTGTTAAAAACTTTCAGCTGGTTGGCTTCAGCTTATTGTTGCGAAACCGACTTAACTGTTTTTCCCTTTGCATTATAAACTGTAAATACAGGGTGAAAAATAGGGATCATGACTAATATTAGAAATGTTCTACCAAAATAATGTAATTTCACAGAAGGCATAATAAAACGAGATAATCGAAAAAACCTGTAAAATCTATGGAAATTTGGAGAAGCTACACACGCTTTAAAGGGGAGCCTTGTCGCGCGTTCTGTCAATGTATAATGGCGCTCGCGCGAGTATGAAGTTACATAGTCGTGACGTCACTTCCAAAATAGTGCCGTAAATAAAAAATTGTCATTATCTTTATTGTAATTTCAAATTACCACCCTGTATATATTACATGCGTACATTTACAGTACAGTAATACCATGTCACCATAATCAATTCCATACATATGCATGGAATAGAAGGAAAACATTGTTTTAACATTGTACAAGTTTTTATTGAATGTTATTGATAGATATTGAGTGAAACAAGTACTTGTTACATAACCAAAGTAATAGAACCTATACAACTGTTTTTTTTTAATACTAATTTTGACCTTGTAAAATAAGGTATTTTCCTATCAGTGTATCGATTAGATTATCACATTAACTGAAACCACGTATGCTAGATTACGAATTATAAACATACTTAAATAATTTAAATAATTAATAACACTTAGCATTCTAGCAGTGGGGCCTTTTTTTTCTTCGTTTTAGTATTTACCAACATTAAACTTAATTTGTGATTATTTGGTAACAATACCATAAAGTTTGTGTTGAATTGTTGATACCATCGCGCATCGCGCGCGTGTGTCTAGTGCCTTATTTCAATGGTGGTTTATTTCGTGCCTATTTTTACGCCATTAATTTTTATGCTTTTAGTAAAATTGTTTACTTTATTATTTTACAGACTGATAACAACTTGTAATAACCGCTGTACTATTTAAAGTGATAACCTATTCGTCACTCTGTATTTATACATGTATGTTACAATTCTTTATAGGAAATACTAGCAACAAAACAAAGAAATAACTTTATTATTTCTGGAAGGTTCTCTGACAGGTGGGTTGCTTAGCGCCTAGAGCTTAGTGACTTAAGGGGCTATGTTGAAAAAAATGTGTTTTTTCTATTTCGTGTAACTTGTTAAGTATGTGGAATAGGGATTTAATATTTTGGTATATGTTTTTTGACTCTTTGATCTAGTATCGTATAAAAAATATCATTTTTGTTACTTTTTTGACATCACGGCGCGGCGTAACGCGTAAGAGTTATTCAATGGAATTTACTTTAAAACATTGAGAATAATCATGTCAAAGTTTACTCAAAGTAGTTTTAAATTGAATTAATTTATTTTGTTGAAAAGGAGTAAATTCGTTTTGGCACATCATGCGTTGTTTTATTCCGAGCGCACGCACATTATAGCCATCTCTCTTCTTTTCGTTTCAAAAGTAATTGCAACACTTTCGCTCGCTTAGTAGGTTTTCGATGATTTTAGATTTTCGAGGTAGGCCCTTAACATCCTTCTTCAATACACGCTAGGCGACTAGCAAAGGCGCCAAGCGCGCAGTAACAAATAAATGTTTTATTTATATCTAAGAGTTGAGTTCCCCTAGCTATTTGTTGAGGCTATTGTAAAACGGTCAACTTGATTTAATGACTAAAATTATGTTGTAATACTAGAAGTAGTTCGAAAAAGATGATAATTATAACTGGCTTCACTCATTATGACTAATTGGACTTTAGCATTAAAGTAGGTACAGTTGCCAACAAAAATCGACAATCATTTCAGAATTTTGAATGTTTATTATGATGGAACCTAACTTTGTGTTAATATCATATATTCATAATACTTTTCTTCAGAGTAGTCTCTATCCTGCAATAATACACTTGTTTTTTTTTTTTTTTGTGGTGATCTCTGTGGATCGATTGTTTTGTTATGTGTAGGTAATCTTAGCTATTTTTCATTCAAGAACCTCTTGTGAAACTGATTGTGTTTACCTACTTTTTTGTAGATGACTTTACAGACAGCAAATTGTTTAAGTATCCAGCTATAGCAGTGTTCACAAGATCAAATAATTTATATTTAATTTTGAGTGACCATTTGTAACAAAAAGGTCCTAATAAGTTTTTGGTTGCAATGGAATTAGAACTTTGTTAAGTATGCCATTCAGTTTGTTATTCCATAACTTGAATATTATCTCATTTCTTAATAAAAATAATATAGGAAAGCTATCTTCTAGGTTCAGAAAAAAATTGACATTTAAAAGTGCCTTTTAATGGCCTACTGGATCTGACTTTTATAAAAATAGACACACTCCGACAGGAAGTTGCAGATAACAGCTCTCTTATACTAAATGGTTGGATGGACCAATGTGATGGTAGACTGATCATCATCATCTGTGTAGTCTTTTCCCAATTATGTTGGGGTTGGCTTACAGTATAACCGAATGCAGCTTAATACCAGTATTAGATGGTGGATTGATATGACTTATAATGTTAATATCAGTCTACAATCGCGTTGGTCAGCTAGTGGTTGCAAACATCTGCAGTTAAGTCCAAAGTTGGTATTAAGCGAGAGCATTTGAGTATCCAATCAATGAGTTTTGTATTTAAACATTACAGTATGCATACATAAATAATCTACCACCAAGACATTTAATTACTGTTGAAATCACAAAAATAATTGAATCTACTAATATGCAAAGTAACAAGCTAGAGTAGGTAGGTACATTTAATTTTCGCGCCACAATGCAAAATGACAAGCGGGCGAGTGGAAAGCGTTTTGTGGGTAATTATAAGGGTATTCTCCAAATTGACGAAACTCTTTTAGTAGCAGAATGTTTAATAATGAAAAACATGCTAAAAGAAAAGGATCGGTAGTGGGAATGCCCGCACTTGGGGATGGGGTCCGCTAGGCATGGCGGTCTGATACCAGTCAAGGGTGCGGCATGTACAAGTATCTCCCGGGCCCCCAACTTATGGTAGTAGAAGGAACGTTGGGTTTTTAGTTGGTAGGAGTCCAACATAACCCTCCGTTCTTCCCAGACGGAGGGTATCCATGAGGAAAAAAAAAGGTGAGGGGGCCAGCCCCTGGAGAAAAGCCCTGGTTACGCCAATGGCTTCCAGTTTAACTGAGCTGCTTAGCGTAGCTGAGTACCATCTAAAGTTCATGTAATCACAGTAATTGTTAAATACTGTTGCTGGTCAAACGTTGAGTATGAAAATATATACCAAACATTCTATTTCGTTTTTTGTTTTGTAGTTTTAGGGGAAAGATTCAAAGAATTTATTAGAATATAGGTACTACAATCTTAAGATAGAAACATGTTTCTACTGATAAGCTGAACAAGAGAAATTGGTGTAGCTGTAAACCAAGATATTAAATCACTATTTATAACAGATCATTATTATCATAGAGTATATCTATAATAATAATGGCACAGAGGCTGTGACATGAGATGACATGCAGATTTTGAGAAGTTCGAACACCCATATTTTCCAATATTAATTTTAAATTAGAATCATTGTATTAGAACTATATTTTAGGTCAAAATATTTATTTATTGAGGGTTAGAGTAGGGGGAGATAAGCAAAATATTTGACACATGTGACATCTGAAACAACTAAAATATAAACAAACCCATAAATGGACAAGATATTATGAAAATTAGAAACCCTTTGTATGAATTGCTTAAAAGCCATCATCCTATTATCATTTTAGAGTTTCCAAGGTTTGAAATAAGAATGAAAAAGTAGTGTACTCACGAGTAAGTCCCAATTTGCTTCTTCTAGGTGGTATATAGCTTCTGCAACATCTTCTATGGCTGTTATACCCTAGAATTATTTGTTTCATTATTACAAACGAAGTATAACGATGCCATAATTACATATACTACGCACATGAAGAACGCAATAAACACCAACCACAAGGTTTACCTTGTAGCTTAGTAGCTTCAAGGAAGTGAACGACTATGCACAAAGAAAATAAAGGCATTATTTGTAACGTATAACACGTGTCCCAAGTATGATTCACACTCGATAAATCTATGCAGTTATACAAAAAGGACAAAGAAATTTTGAAAAAATCTTTGAAAACTACGATAGGACTAAAGCACAAAGAGATAAACGAGAATTAAGAGTCACTGTTGTTATACACTACATAACCTTTTTGAAACACTAAAGAGTGTTGATAGGAAAATTAGGATTTTGCTAACATATAAAGGCACTCTTACCTGAAAATTTGCTAGAATTTCCTCTCTATTTTCTGCCATCCTGATATTATTGAGCTCAAAAAATACTATGACATTTGCGATTGCGACAAATCACTCAAACATTGACCATCGACAAACGGCAGCAGAACCAACTTATTGCCACAATAAAAAAAGAAAATTGAATTTTACCATAGGTTAAAAATAGCGTGAATTGACGAAGTCCGTGATCATAATAAAACACCATAGAGTTAATTTGGTGACGTATCATGTTGGCAGGTGGCAGGGCGGGCGGGCCGTTCAAAATCTTTAATGATTTCGGATTCTAAAGATCATGAAAATTCAAGATCTACATATAAAAAATTACAACGGTTGAATAGAAAACAAGATTTTGTTGTATAGGTTTTTCTCCTGCCTGACGTTCTATTTTATTAAATAGATCAATAAAAATTAGAATAGAATACTTGTCGATACCTACATTTTTATGCATCGACAAGTAAGTATAGAAAGTAGTTTAGACAGGGTTAATTGTAATTCGATGTATTCTTTCCAGAGCGTTATAGTGACCCCTTTGCAACATTTAAGCCCCCATAAAGCTTAGGAAAAAATACATGGAATTCGAGAAAATCCATAATTTGTGTGTTACTGAAAATAACTCAAAAATTTTACGGCAATCGATGCCATTTTAGTTTGTAGTGAGTACATAGATACGTTTACAAAGCTAACGACGTGAACAAGAATAAAGATGATAAGATGTTTTCCCTGTAGGTAAGTAATTTAGCATGTAGATGATTTTGAAAATCTATGTTACTGTTATTTATGTTACTGTTTGATGCTTTAGAACATTTGGTTTTATGGAATATTTTGTTAGCGTACCTACTCACTAACTAATAAATAATAATACAGGTATCAATCACTGCTATTCAATTTTAGGGAAAAATTATAATGAATGTCGTAATTTAGGAAATTTCAGAAACTAGACTAGTTATACCTATTGGGTGCTTAGATGTTGCAAAGGGGTGTCACACTGTCACATGGAGGAATACGTCGAGAAAAATAAGTTCACCAAAAGGTTACATGCTCTGTGAGTTCAACCGGTACACACGATTTGTCGCATTCTAGCTGGTGCCATTTCACCCGTTTATTTACCGTATCCTTGGTATTTATATTTATTTCAAGTAAGTACCTAGTCAGTTACTTACCTAAGTACGTGAATGATGCTACACAGCTGTAAAAAATATGATAACTCATACTTTATGACACAGTAATACGTGCGTTTGACCCGAGATCACGGCAGTTGAAAAGCGCGTAAGCGGCTCGCGCACGCGCACTTCTCCCGAGCTTGCGCGCAATCGAAACTACGCGGGAAAATAGTGTTCCAATAAAACTTACAATATCGCGGTAAATAAAATTGGAAATTATATTTATTATCACACATTTTTATTATAATTTAAAGATTAGTAGAATATTAGAATACTAGTTTTTTTCTAATTATAGAGGTATGAAAAGCCATCGCATATACCTATCAGTAATTTAATTGCAAAAAGAAACTGCCCGTAATTAAAATAAAAAAATATCTATGGCTGATAATTTTTTTTAGAACACAAAGAAAATGTGATGCATCATTATTGCTTACAAACAATTTAATTTATGATTTCACATTTTGTTTCATTGATATTGGTTTAAGCTCTACAAAAAAGCATGGTGTTTCAGCAGTTATGGCTACTTCAGCCATGTGCGCGCGAGCCTTGGCGCTGCTTGCTGCGGTGGTGGTCACACAATCACTCACCATGGATGAAGGTAAGTCCAATGCATAAGTTATAAAAAAATTTTTCGTAAGCACCTTTTAGCAAGGTCGAAATCACTATGCTATCACTGAAGTCTTAGGGTAACAATTATTATTTTTATTTATCTCTATTATAATATTGTCCCAAATATAAACAAAGAGATATAAAGAAATAATAAATTACATTAGGTATGTAGGTAGTGCCAGTAGCTGAGTAGCAAAACCAAATGTTTTGTAAGATTTCGAAACCGTAAATTTTATCACATACTAGCACAAGTTCATTAAAATTAAGTAAACAGAAACAATTGAGTAACGTTAAGTTGAACGAAGCTGCACAAGGGAAATATCTTATTTATTACGAGAATGAGTTCATTCAAGTCGATTTTGTTGGAATTTTAGCTGAGTAGCAAAACCAAATGTTTTGTAAGATTTCGAAACCGTAAATTTTATCACATACTAGCACAAGTTCATTAAAATTAAGTAAACAGAAACAATTGAGTAACGTTAAGTTGAACGAAGCTGCACAAGGGAAATATCTTATTTATTACGAGAATGAGTTCATTCAAGTCGATTTTGTTGGAATTTCGCTCAATCTGAAAGGGTTATAGAGGTCGTTAAGATAGAAAATGGACTAAAAATAAACAATGCCAGTCCGAATCTTATCACTAGGTGTAGGCGTAGGAGTCTGTTGAAGGAATCTGACTACAACTAGGTAACTACTAGTAGGTACTATTATACCGTACTCGAAGACTGTAGGCGGTGGCCTAGCTACATTTTATTGGTTTGCATGCAATTACATATTTAATTTACGATGGTTTTTTATTATAGATGTTAAAATCTCGTCATGGGTAGGTAATATGTTGTTTAAACAATGAACGAGAAAATTAATCTTATAGATACATACATTTTGGTTTGGTTATCTATCCCTAAGTACCTAGTGATTAAGCGGGAAACGCTAGGGTAGCCCGTGAAATCCAAATTTTCTTACGTTTTTTGCAATTTGCAGGTCAGTGTCAATGTTGATAAAAATACCTATTATTCTCGAGCGTAACAAATATGAATTTACAGAATTATAATAATTAAAATCATCAATACAACCCTCTAAGTGAAAATTATAATTTCGTGGGCTACCTAGCTCTTTCCGGTATTTAGGAACAGCTATGATTATGTCTTTGTTTGAAATACTTAGTTGTTAGCATAAGGATTATTAATTAATTTTTATTAGCCATGTTGTCCCACTTCACTCCCACCGGCCTTTCTTTTTTCCTTTCCACTTCTTCATTCCTTTTTGTCCTGAGTTAGCATAGCACAAGGATAGATTTTGAAAAAAAAAAAATGGCAATTTTTCAACATTTTGATTGACTAGATTCTCATCGTTGACTTAAATCAGCGTAAAAAACTTGTGAATGAGGAAAGTGTGCAGAAAGCTGCACACTATCCTCATTCACAGTTTTTTACGCTTCAGAAATTAAAATGTTCACCCCCGGGCACAGAAATACATCAGTCAAAGTAAACATAAATTCCCATTAGGACAGCCGCGATACTATTCTCGGGGTCATTAGCGTTCGGAGAGAAATAGAACGAATGCACACATAGAATGGCATAATTAGATGGAACGGAAGTTCAGGCATTTTCTTAGGATGTGGGCTGGAAGTTCAACGACTGGCTTTACTTATTGCAACAGCTTTATTGCAGATTTTCAGGCTAGTAGATTATTTTCATTCAGTTGGCTGTTGTGTGGTTGGTTCTTCTTATTCCAATGTAAATACTTTTGTAATGTAAATACCTACTAACTACCATAGGTTTGGTAATGAGGTATGTTCAATGCGTTCTATATCGTTTTTTTTTTTTTGTTATCGGCTTATTTTCTCTTCTTTATTTCCATATCCCTGTTCTGAACTTCCTCATGTGCAGGCACAGATTTTGCCACCATGATTTCGTTATATATAGCGTGCTCCAAATCGACACTAGCTCGTATGTGATATATCCTGTAACATCTATCGGTACATTGTATCTATACCCTACTCAATGTGTGTGTTACCGCGTCGGATTTTGATGTTGTTTTCACCTTCTTTTAGATAATTGATCCCGGAAGGTTTACATGTAGGTGTAATATACATAGTTTAAACTTCCGTATAATGAAGTAATGTTGATGTATAGTCTAGTCGTAAAACCGTGAGAAGCAGGGGCGGGTCGCTAGTAGAACCACAATGCCTCTAAGTGTACAGACCATGTAGTCACAAACCTTCCTCTATACCAGTATGATTAGGTACTAAAAGGACCCCTAGTTCCTAAAGCTCCCAGCTACACGTTATTATGATAGATAAAGCCACCGAATTTACCCGGCAAGGTAAACAAACCGTCTCGTAATCTATTTGTCACGCTTATTCAGGGACTCAGGGCTGTGTCGAGTGACCTCAGGATTAAATGATATTAACATGGAGGGATATTAGTCTGTTGTAGGAGAAGTACCTACAAAGCAAATGTTCCTAGTTATGGTACTTTTGTTTTAATCTTTGTAGAGCTAATTTGGTGTGATGATGGTGAATCTGACTAGGTACCTATTTAAGGTTCATGTAAAGTTGGATGGATTTTTTAAATTTGGTAGATACTGGATGTTGTATTGATCAGCATCCTCTTGCCTTTATTTAAGTTTATTTGGGTCGACGCAGCACGTAATTTTGTCTTTTTCTTCCACATCTCTACCAGTACCTAGTCATCTTTCTTTCAGCCTTGCTCCTCCTGTAGTCCTCCTGTTCTTTTCATAAACATGTAGGTATAAACTTTTATTCGTGCCTACGAGTAATAATGTTATCCTCATTATACCGCATTACATGTACATATAGCAATATCGCCTACCGAAAAGAATCCTTATTACCTACCGTAGATATTTACAAAATTGTGTTGTTACTTTCAGACAATCTTCATGATACTGCCCTTTATGTCACCAGCATCCATATGCAAAGTAATATAAAATTATATAATATTTAAAGTCCGAAATAAGCAGATGCATCACAATAATCAGGTCAAGGGACATATGGTAGTCCATATAGGGAGCATGATACTGGTTTCACACAATGGTCAAGCGCATCATAATGTTTACAATCTTGTGGTTACGACGATTTTGTTGTGGGTGTCGTAATCCAGCAGTCTGTGAGTCAAAATCGTGGTCAAAATTACTGAAATTTGTTTACTGGAACTTAGTGAAGGACATTTACTCATACCTACTTGGATGTTACATACTACATTATATATTAATGATTCATTCATACATTTATTTGTGAAAGGGACTTTAATTGTCGTATCCATTTACCTATTGATTTCATAATATTTTCATAAAACATGGAAATACGGACTTTCTGCCAAAACTCATAAGTAGTTCTCAAATGTGTGCAGAAAGAGAATTGATATCAGCACCCTAATCGAGTAACACACTATCAATCATAATCTCAATCATTTTGAAGGATATTGCTTTATATTAAGCAATATAAAATACTGTACCTACAGTATTTTATAAATTATTCACCATTTAGCAGTCACCATTTTCATAGAATTCTATGAATTATAAGTCAAGAAAAGAAAATTTTCCTTATATTGCTTGGAGACCCAAGTGTCCTACACGTAGATCTAGGTCCTTTCTGACAATTCGGTTACATATTTGATTCCCAATGTCAGCTCACCCAAATTCAACTATAAAACGCTTCAGATGGCTTGCACATCTGGTGGATACATTATACATAATTTATTAGGCTCCATATTTGTTTACAAAGCCACATGAATTAGACTTACGAAATGTTAACAGTATGGCGTTCTATGTGAACTAGCTTTTGATTAGGTTCACAGATGTGTGATATAATTGTTTTATTAATTATATTATAAGAGCTTGCAGATTTAATTAAAATAAAATCTGTTGTTATGATGTTGCTATCGTTGCCTAAATAATTTTTTTTTATTGTGACCGTCGAGCAGATGTGAATACCTAGTTAGATAATTACAAATTCGGAAAATCTTTTGACCCGATTTTATTTAAAAACAAGTAACAACGGTTTCTGTTTGCAAGATAATTAAATTATTTAATATCGTAGTCAGACTTATTAGATAGTCGGCATACAAAATCTGCCGATCACCATTTACTTAATCACGAATGCATCCACTTTAATTTCGCATAAGTAGATACTTTTCATTTGTTGAAGTCCAAGGGGTACTTCAAGATGCCCCGGCGAAGCCGGCAAAATCGGCTCCGGCTGGGGTAGCCCCAGCGAGGACCGGACCGGCGCCTGCCGGCAAAAAGAAAAAGGGCCGAACGGCAAGGGAGGTGGGGGCCCCAGATCCTTTGTCCCGCCCCCAAAAACCTCCCTCTTCTTCTCCCACGACCGACGCCGAGTGGCAGGTGGTCGGGGAAAAGAAGAGGGCGGCCAAGGCGGCCAGGAAAAAGGCGCAAAGGCGGCGCCGCAAGGAGAGAGCCGTCGCAGCACGACTTCGTGCCCCAAAGACCGCGGCTGTAGTTATTACACTGCAGCCAGACGCGGCCAAGAGGGGTATGACGTATTGCGACGTGCTCTCCAAGGCAAGAGCGACGGTGGACTTAAAAGAGTTGGGGATTACCGGGGGCCTCCGGCACAGGGTGACCGCTACTGGCGCCCGCATGCTGGAGATCCCCGGGTCGACGAGTGGCCCCACCGCAGACGCTCTAGCGGAGAAGCTCAGAGCGTCCCTGAGTGCGGAGGAGGTCCGAGTCTCCAGGCCCGTCAAGTGTGCAGACATGCGCATCATGGGCCTGGATGACTCCGTCACGGAAGGGGAGGTGGTAGCCGCCGTCGTCAGGACGGGAGGGTGTCTGGCCGACCAGGTTAAGGCGGGCACCTTACGTCCTGACGTTTCGGGTATGCGAACCGTAACGGTAAGCTGCCCCGTGACGGCGGCCAAAACCATTGTGGAGGGCCGAATACTTCTGGTGGGCTGGGTGTCAGCGCAGGTAAAACTGCTGGAGCCCAGACCTCTGAGGTGCTTCCGATGCCACGTGGGGCACCACGTTGGCGTCCAGTGCACCTCGGAGGACCGCAGCACCCTGTGTTTTCGCTGCGGACAGCCCGGTCATAAGGCCGGCTCGTGCAGCGCCGCGCTGCACTGTGTTGCATGTGCGGCTGCTGGCAAGCCGGCTGATCACCGGGCTGGGAGCAAGTCCTGCGCTCCACCCGCCGGAACCAGAAAGAAGGGCAGGCCCTCCGCCGCCGCCACCGTCGCCGCCGCCACCGTCGCCGCCGCCACCGTCGCCGCCGCCACCGTCGCCGCCGCCACCGTCGCCGCTGCCACTGGCACCGCTGCCTCTCAAGAGGCCCGGGAGGGGATTGTAATGGAGGAGTAACGGCTCCATTACGTCTCCTCCAGGCGAACATCAACCACTGCGCCTGCGCTCAGGACCTGTTGCTCCAGAGCGTGGCGCAGTGGTCGATCAACATCGCCGTGGTCGCTGAGCCGTACTTTGTCCCGCCCAGGGATGACTGGGTGGAGGACCTGAGCGGCTCAGTGGCCATAATTTCGTCGGCCGCCGCCGGTACCCCGTCCCTCGAAGGTGTCACGAAGGGACAGGGGTGCGTAGCAGCACGGTTCGGAGAGATAGTAGTAGTGGGAGTGTACTTCTCTCCGAGCCGAACTCTCGCCGAGTTCCACAACTCTCTAACAGAGTTGACTGTCGTCGTCCGAAACCAGTCCTTCCCCGTGTTAGTGCTCGGGGACTTCAACGCCAAAAATTTGGCCTGGGGTTCCCGTTACACGGACATGCGGGGAAGGATGGTGGAGGACTGGGCTCTGGAAACAGGCCTGGTCGTCCTAAATCGGGGTTCTGTTCCTACGTGTGTGCGGATGCGGGGGGAGTCCGTGGTGGACATTTCGTTCGCCAGCCCCGCTCTGTCACAGCAGGTCATTGACTGGCGCGTAATGGAGGAGGTGGAGACCTATTCCGACCACCGGTATATCCGGATCGACGTCTCCGCCCAGACCTCCAGTGCGCCGGTCCAACAGGCCCCGAGTGGTCCGCGGTGGGCGCTGAAGCAGCTGGACCGGGAGCTTCTCCTGGAAGCCTCAATCGTGCAGGCCTGGGTGTCATCACCAGACAGGCCTGCCGATATTGACAACGAGGCTGAGTGGTTCCGGGAGGCCATGTCCGAGATCTGTGACGTGGCAATGCCCCGAGTCCGGCCAGGATGCGCCCGACGTCAGGTGTACTGGTGGTCGCAGGAGGTAGAGGCGCTACGCAAGGCGTGCGTTGACACGCGACACCGGTACACCAGGCACCGCAGGCTCCGCATTCGCCCTCCGGATGCGGAAGCCACGGAGGCGGAGCTGTACGAGGGGTACAGAGCGGCGAAGACCGCCCTCCAAGAGGCTGTTCAGCGGGCCAAGAATTTGGCCCGCGAGGAGATGGTGGAGACTCTGAACAGAGATCCGTGGGGGCGCCCTTATAAAATGGTGCGGAATAAACTCCGCACCTGGGCCCCCCCGCTGACGCAGAGTCTCCGCCCCCAGCTGGTGGAGGAGGTGGTGAGCGCTCTGTTCCCTTCACGGGCGGAGCATACTCCCCCGCCCATGGCTCCGCCAATTGCGGTGTCCGAAGCGGACCACGCGGACGACGACGACATCCCTGAAGTGACCGGGGTAGATCTGAGAGTGGCGGTAGGCAGGCTGAAGGCCAAAAATACCGCCCCAGGGCCCGACGGCTTGCCGGGTAAAGCCTGGGCCCTAGCCTCGACGGCTCTCGGACCCCGACTGGAGGCGCTCTTAAACGCATGTATGGAGAGGGGCCAGTTTCCACTCCGTTGGAAGACGGGGAAGCTGGTCCTCATTCGGAAGCCAGGGCGCCCTGCGGACTCTCCGTCCGCATTCCGGCCCATCGTGCTGCTCGACGAGGTGGGCAAGCTCTTTGAAAGAGTGATTGCGGGCCGCCTCGTCGGGCACCTGGTGAGGACGGGGCCGGATCTTGCGGATAGCCAGTTTGGCTTCCGCAAGGGGCGCTCTACGGTGGACGCCATCATGCGCGTGAGAGCCCTCACGACGGGGGACGCGGTGTCTCGGGGTGGGGTGGTCGTGGCGGTGTCTTTAGACATCGCTAACGCGTTTAACACCCTGCCCTGGAGCTGCATTAGGGAGGCACTCCGGTATCACCGAGTGCCGACCTACCTCCGTCGAGTAGTCGGGGCGTATTTGACGGACAGAGCCGTCATCTACCCCGGTCGCGATGGGGAATGGAACCGGCGAGAGATGTCGTGCGGTGTCCCACAGGGATCGGTCTTGGGGCCGCTTAGGGACATCGGTTACGACTGGGTGCTGCGGGCAGACCTCCCTGATGGCGTCAGCGTAGTTTGCTACGCTGACGACACGCTGGTCCTGGAGCAGGGGAGGTCGCATCAGGCGGCGGCCGACGTAATGACACGCGGGGTTGCGATAGTCGTGGAGAGGATCCGGCAGTTGGGTCTCGAGGTGGCTCTGCACAAGTCCGAAGCCATGACATTTCATGGGCTTCGGAACGGGCCACCATCGGGATCCCAACTTACGGTAGGAGGGGTTCACATCGGCGTCGAGACGACGATGAAATACCTGGGTCTCGTCCTCGACAGCCGGTGGAACTTCGTGGAGCACTTCCGACGTTTGGCCCCCAAACTGGAACGGGCTGGGGCCGCTTTCAAGCGGCTCCTGCCCAACCTGAGGGGGCCAAACGCCTTCTGCCGGAGGCTTTACGCGGGGGTCGTGCGGTCCATGGCCGTGTATGGCGCCCCGGTGTGGGCGCGTTCACTGCGGCTTCGAGCCGCCCACTACTTGAACGCGCTCCAAAAGGTGGTAGCCATACGGCTAATACGGGGGTACCGCACGATCTCGCGCGAGGCGGCAAGCCTCCTTGCCGGACTGCCGCCATGGGATCTGGAGGCGATAGTCCTCGCGCGCCTCTTTGAGTGGCGCGCGGAGGCACTACGCCGGGGGGAAAACCCGCTTCCGCGGCAAATTGCTGCGGAGCGGACGGACCTCCGGCGCGATCTCATGGCGGCATGGAAAGCGCGACTGTCGCAACCCAGCGCAGGGCACGCCGCGATAGCGGCGGTAAGGCCCCTCTTTGAGGAGTGGCTAGAGAGGCGTCACGGCGCCCTCACCTACCGCCTGACGCAGGTCCTCACCGGACACGGATGTTTCGGGAGGTTCCTGCACATCATCAGGCGGGAGGAAACGCCCGGGTGTCACCACTGCGAGGATCGCCCAGAGGACACGGTGATGCACACGGTGGAGGTCTGTCCCGCTTGGGCAGAGCACCGCCGTGTCCTCGTAGAGGCGATCGGCAGCGGCGGCGACCTCTCGCGCCCGGCCCTGGTCCAAGCCATGGTCCGGGGCGAGAGGGAGTGGGAGGCAGTCACCTCCTTCTGCGAAGCAGTCATGCTAGCGAAGGAGGTGGCGGGATGGGCGAGGGAGAGAGCCGAGAGGGCCGCCCGTCCCAGCCGCAAAAAATTGTACAAAGGCGGACTTAATGCCTTGGGCATTTTCTACCAGTCTACCTTAGGGTGATGCAGAGACAATACACAGTAGGTGCAATATCAGAAAACAACTAAATATTTATAACTAAATTATAAGAATAAATACATTATACATACATATAACAAAATAGAAAACAGAAAAAATAAATAAAAAAAACTTATGAAAGATAAACAAGAAAACCTGCAACAACTTAAATCTGAGACGTATCTGCCAACTTCTTGTGTATGTATTCTCGAGCTTTCACTTAAGGCGACTACATGACCTAAAACGCGGTCACTATCGGACTGCATAGAAAAGAAAGAGAAGCGCGATGACACAACGCTGGTAATTTATTGCAAAATATGAAACAATCATCTATTGTTGATTTATCAAACATCAAACAAATAAAAACCGTATACTAAAATTCGGAGAATTAAATTGTCTTTTATATGGTGAAAGTTTTATGAAAATACACCCGATAGTGTTTGCGTGATTATCGTTTTTATGTCCGCGGTAGACATTACTTTACAAATTAATTACACTATGTTAAAAAAATATAATTGCAAATATTCACATATCAAATTACGAAGCAAATGGTCTAGTATAACATTTATTTTTTTCAAAGAAATCAGTCCGGTCGATTAGACGTGATGTTGAATTTAAAATCATTAGAAGTCGTATATCTGCGCCTTAATTAATAAACCACTTCACTTAATTTTCTGTCTAAGTTTTCTGTTTTTCTAAAATCGGTGCTGCATCCGGTAAGACTGGAAGCCGAGCTCAATAAAGTTGAGTGTACCTACAAAACTACAGTGAACTTAGTTAAAAAATGTTCCTAAGAAAATATTGAAATGTTTAAATATTATTTAATTTTTTATACTTAAAAGTCATCGCACGAGTTTGAAGGTGTCCTGGTATTGGAAAAATGTCGTAGTAGTAAAAATCATCCAAATTTAATTTTTATTCAAATTCCGGTCATAATTGAGACAAAAATCATCATCGATATTTTACTTTATAAATCTCGTCTGTACAACGCAATATTTTATCGGGATATAGAAGATATGCGATGCCGCAAGTCGAAAAAATCTTACTTTTCTTAATGTCTCATTAACCTATGCAATGTAATGAACGACGTTGATTGGTCTTTCAGAAACCGAGTGTTAGTCAAGGAATCTAGGAAACTTGAGTCAACACTGGACAATGACCTAATATTATTGGTCATTAATAATGTGATGATCTAATATTCTAATAAATCTGTCATTATTCTAGTCATGTCTAAGTACCCAACCGTCACCCTTTTACTAAGAAATGAATTATTATCGCTATGTCTCATTTCCTTAAATATGGTAAAGGAAGATGCTCCCGTAACCAACCAAAAATCAAAATGACTGTCTCATAAGTTGACTTATTTACGATAGTTAAACGACATATCTTTTGACCAACAACGTATTTAGGTTCGCTAATAAAATGCAGAAGTGAGCAGGTTGCAACAATGATCTCATCGGCGCGGTTAGTTACGAGCCTGCGCCTACGCATCTTGTCGGGAATTTGATCCTACAAGTTTAATTATGTAGCCTAAGAGTTATTGATCCCTGAATTATTGATAAGGTGTACGATTTATTTCTATCTGTGTTTTGTATTAAATATTTCTGTGGAATTTTGGTATATGCTTGGGGTTTTATTCCGTCAGATGCCATGTTTTTAAAGACTTTGAAATGATAAGTAGGTATTTGATTACCCATAAGCGGTAAGTACAAGCGTTTCTCCTTAAGACCGTTTATGCCGTACCGCATTTTATACAAACTTTAAAGGCCTTGTTTCTCGAAATGAATGAACCGATTTTAATGAAACTTCATACGCATAAGCAGGATACAAAGGTATATAAAGTTACTTAAGAACATTTTCGAAATGCCTTATTTAAAAAAAGATAACTGGAAATCTCTGGAAACTTTAAAATCGGTCTAATTTGGCTGTAACACTATTTTTCGAAAATGTTCTTAAGTAACTTTTTAGACCTTTTTATCCTGCTTATGCTTATGAAGTTTCATTAAAATCGGTTCATTTATTTCGAAAAACAAGGGCTTGAAAGTTTGTATAAATGCCGTACTACGTAAACGCTCTTAACTTGGTAGGAAGTCGTGCAGACGTTGATTGTACATTGCTTGCAAGTAGCGTAGCCATTTCCTCTGTTAACTTCGCAATGTCAATGTGACAGTAATCAGCTGATGTCCCCCGTATACCTACTTAGGTACATCGGAATCTGAACTTTAGGAGCGTCGTATGTGAGCCTATATCATTTGCAATAATTGCGCTAGTACATACTCGTATATCTGAGAAATTCTTCAGTATTAACCTACATAACTTTGCAGGTTAATACTGAAGAATTTCTCAGTTTCAGCCCGGAGTCTGGATTTGTGCCCGGTTGATGACTGTATGCTCACCCCTTAGGCGAATTGTGGGCGTACTATTATAGGTACACCTCGGCTTAACCATGCGCAGTTTACAATCTTAAAAATATAACAACTGTAACTTGCTTTGATCAGGAGCCATGGATGATTTTCAAGAAAACTATATTGAGTAGGTACATTTTCCGGATACTGAAATACAAATACCAAATTGAAGCTAAATGAAGTTGTAATACTTGTTCAGAATGACATCATAATTGAATTAGCTATTTTAGCACTTAATTAATGTATCATGCATACAATGAACTGTTATGAAATTGGAATATGAAATCATCGAGGTAACCATGTAGGAAGCGAATTATGATTGGTATGTGGTTTATAGATCGTTGAAGTTCTTAATAATGATCGAATAATTTGAAAATACATAATATTTATTTAATGACAGGAGCGGGCTAACGAAGGACTACATTTAGTTCAAACTTTGGTTAAACTTAACATGGATGAATTAAAGAATTATAAAGGGTTTTTGTTAGGTGGCTTTGAGGCTAACTGAAGCTGAAGCTTCAGCATTATTATTACGTACAGTTACTGTTTTTAAGTAGGTACACAATTTATCAATAATTGTTTAAAAAAAAGAAGTAAGTATAGGTACTTACTTGAGTTAATTAAATTCTCCAATTATTTCGATAGAGTTGGTTTATGTTAATTATACTTCGTTGCTTCGTCCTTTGAGATTAGAAAACATTGTAGTAATACGTCTAAGATATCGCCTTTCACCCACTAAGTTTGAGTTTTTTTTTTTTTTTTTTGTATGTAGGTAGGTACTTCGTCTTCCTTCTCCTTAGGCCTGTAGTGTCATCCATTCGCGTTTTAGTGCGTCGCCGATCACCACTTACTTTCTACTTTTCGTTGAAAATTTAAAAAAGATGCCGAAACGTGGTTACAAAGACGACGACAGTGATCATTTAAGAAGAAAGATTCGAAAACTGGAAAAGAAAATCAATAAACGTGCCAAACGGTCGCGAGTTCGAAATTGTTCCGAAAGCAGTAGCTCATCGGCGAATATTGTTCTATCGCCTGAGCTATCGGATCATGAAGGCACAGATAATATTATACATGAAGGTAAGCTGAAGTGTTTTGTTATTAATGTTATAACAAAAGAAAGATATTGTGAATAGTTTTTAGGACTATATCCGTATCATAAATTGACATGACGTCATGTTCATGTTCCAAATAGTGTTGTGTACATCTTAAGGGGATGTTACCTTCACATAATTTTGGATTCCCAATTCATGGGTAAGATTATATACCTACCTACATTTTAGTGATTGTGTACATTTGAAAGGAATGTTACCTTCACATTAGTTAATGACCTACTTAAAACTTATATAGGTACGTAGGTATAGATTCAATATTATTAAATAGTGTTGTGGATAGTTTTTAAGGACTATCGCCGCGCTATTTTTCTCTCCAATACCTACATCTGGTCTTATTATATTCCAGATGAAATGGACGTTCAGCCCGAAGTCGAGTCAGTTCCGATTGTTGGTTCAGAAGAGCCACAACCGGGTACGTCCACCTCAATTACACATGTCCCTGCTACAGATGTGGTACAGACAATGCAATCGGAACTGCCCGTTGAAGCAGCGCTCGATCCCCCTGAACTGGATAAAGAGATTCTGAATCTCTTGGGCGAAACACCTTCAAAGGACAAAAAATATGGACCGGATATAAGAGGTGAATTATCTGTTCGCTGGGAACACATTGCAACGACAGGCTTGACAAAGGATGAAAAGCATCTTGTTCCAAAAAACTGCAGAAAGATTGATGCGCCGATATTAAATCCAGAAATAAAGGCCGCTTTATCGGATGTGCTCATCAAAAAGATAAAGCACTGGAGAATAAACAGGTGCAAGTCGCTGCAAGTATATCTTGTATTGGCGAAGCTCTCAATACATTGTTTTCTTCGGATCACAAAGACCAGACTGTAATAAAATTGCTGATCGAAGCAGGTCGACTGATGTGTGACTCACAACACAACGAGTCCATGACAAGACGTAGTTTTATATGTTCTACAATAAAAAAAGATATTAAAGATCATTTGTTTAACACAGAAATCGATCATTTCTTATTTGGTGAACAGCTGACCGATACTCTCAGAGCTGCAAAAGCTATATCCAAATCAGGCGCTGAAATTAAAATAAACACACCAGTCAGAAGACCTGTACCAGCGCAGAGGCCAAGGCAGGCCCCTACTCAGGCTTTAAACCAGAGGCCTCCGTTCCCGCCGACGCGGCAAGCGGGAGCAGCGAGGAGGACCGAGCCGGCGCCGCGCCCGCGGCCGCAGCAGCAACCGCGACAGCCGCCGCGCTTGCAGCAGCGCCCAGCCCCCCGGCGCTAGATCTGGTACGTTCCGCAGGACGATTATCATATTTTTATGATCAATGGCAATTGATGACCAGTGATCCTGTTATATTATCGTGGATAAGAGGTTACGAAATACCGTTTACAAAACCGGTGTATCAGTCATCCGAACCTAGTTTACCTACATTATCTTCATCAGAATCCCTTCAATACAGGGCGGCCATCACTGATCTTATGAACAGTGGAGCTATTTCACATTGCGAACCATGTGAAGGACAGTTTCTTTCTAGTTATTTCCTAATTAAAAAACCCAATGGTAAAAACAGATTTATATTAAATTTAAAGTCTCTAAACAAGCACGTCATAACAGAACATTTTAAAATTGAAGATCTGAGAACAACTTTAAAACTAGTATCAAAAAACAGTTACATGGCCACCCTTGATTTGAAGGATGCGTATTTTCTCGTATCTATACATCCGAGCTGCAGAAAGTACTTACGATTTAAGTACGAGGGTAAAATTTACCAATTCAATGTTTAACCGTTTGGCCTAAACACAGCCCCATTTGTTTTTACAAAATTGTTAAAACCGGTCATTTGTTTACTGAGATCATTAGGCTATTTGTCATCTATTTATTTAGATGACATTTGTATTATTTCTAATAATTATCAAGATTGCCTAGATAATATATTACAAACAAGATGTATTTTACAGTCCTTAGGATTTATTATTAATGTAGAAAAGAGCTGTATGATTCCGAGTAACGTTTGCAAATATCTTGGTTTCGTGATAGATACGAAAAAATTTAATGTAAGCCTACCTAAAGAAAAACGAAATTTGATTAAACATGAATTACAATCGCTCCAGTTCAAATCTCGTTGTAAAATAAGACATTTTGCGCGCTTGGTAGGCCTCCTCACTTCATCTTGCCCCGCGATTCAGTACGGTTGGCTTTATACTAAGCAAATGGAAAGATGCAAATACCTCGCACTGTGTCAAACGAATAGTTACGATAGCCACATGTCTTTACCACGTTACCTGCAGGACGATTTCTCCTGGTGGTTAAAATCAATTGATGACGCAGTCAATCCCATTAGACAAGACAGCTACCCGCTAGAAATATTTTCAGATGCTAGCAAAAAAGGGTGGGGGGCAGCATGCGGTGAGGAGACCGCCAGTGGCCAGTGGAGTAATTCAGAATGTGTTAAACATATAAATTATCTAGAACTTCTAGCAGCATTCTTGGGTTTACAAATATTCGCAAAGAGATTAAAAAATCGTCAAGTTTTACTACGTATTGACAACACAACTGCTATTTCGTATATCAACCGTATGGGGGGAGTAAGATTTCCACATCTAACTGAAATCACAAAATCCTTGTGGCAGTGGTGTGAAGCTCGAGGTATATTTGTGTTCGCTTCGTACATAAGTTCAAAAGATAACGAAATAGCAGATGCGGAGTCTAGAAAATCTCACCCCGATACCGAATGGGAGATCAAAGGTCAGGCTTTTGAAAGGGTTGTACAGGCCTTTGGGCAACCTAAAATTGATCTTTTCGCATCAAGGTTAAATAATAAATGTGTTAAGTACATATCATGGAATAGAGACCCTGGAGCATTCGCTGTGAACGCTTTTACTTTAAGCTGGAAAAATCTATCTTTTTACGCATTCCCTCCTTTTGCGGTTATACTAAAAGTTTTAAGAAAAATAATAAGCGATCAGGCCGAGGGTATTGTTGTGGTCCCATTTTGGCCCACGCAACCCTGGTTTCCACTGTTTCAAAAACTTCTCTGTTCCGAATTGATTCAGTTTACACCCTCTGCTAATGTGTTATTGTCTATTTCCAACAGTCTCCCGAAGCTTACGTTGATTGCAGGGAAGTTATCAGGACGGCACTACGGAATAGAAGAGTACCACCGTCAGCTTTAGATATCATGATAGCTTCCTTGTCTGAAAATTCAATAAAACAATATGACGTTGCAATTCGACGTTGGGTAAGCTTTTGTAAAACTCAGAATATTGAAATACATGAAGCGTCAATTCCGATGGTAATTTACTTTCTCACTGAATTATTTAATTCTGGTTTACAATACGGATCTTTAAACAGTCATCGCTCTGCTCTGTCTTTGATCTTAGGATCGAGAGTAGGGTCTGACGACCGTGTTACTAGGCTATTTAAAGGTTTTTACAGACTTCGTCCTCCGGCCCCCAAATATAATATCACTTGGGACCCCTCAATAGTTTTAGATTCATTATCGAAATGGTATCCAAACTGTAATTTAAGTTTAGAACAACTGACCAAAAAGACTGTAACTTTGCTCATGCTAATAACTGCACACAGAGTGCAGACGATTGGCAAAATAACACTAGAAAATATAACTGTCCAGGGTCAGCTTATATTAATCAAGATAAACGATTTTATAAAAACATCTCGCCCAGGTTCAGCTCAACCCTGTCTTAATATTCCATTTTATAAAGACCGTCCGGAAATATGTCCGGCTGAAGCGTTGGTAGCTTATATAGATAGGACAAAGTCTTTGAGAAACAATGCCAATAGCCTATTCCTAAGTGTTAAAAAACCACATAAAACGGTATCTACAAATACTATCAGCCGGTGGATAAAAGATATGTTATCAATTAGCGGAATTGACACCTCAATATTTTCTGCTCACTCCACCAGACACGCAGCCACCTCAGCTGCTCACAGAGCTGGTGTCAATATTGACACTATACGAAAGACCGCTGGGTGGAGTGGCACCTCCAACGTCTTCGCTAGATATTATCATAGAGATATTCAATGTGAACAATCTGGTCAGTTTGCCTTATCAATCCTAACCTCTGATTAATGTATTATGTTAGAATGTTATTAAAATTTAATTATTTTGAAGTTAACCCTAATTAATGAGAAACTACACTCTAGTTTTAGAAAACAATTATAATAAATATTGTTTGATCATTATACGTGTAATAGTTAACTATCAGTGTTTTAATATTTCACCATCTTTCAAAATCTACAATGTTTTCTAATCTCAAAGGACGAAGCAACGAAGTATAATTGGAGATTAAACGAACTTACCTGAAGTGAAGTTCTATCCAAATTATACGAGTTGCTTCGTCCGAAGAGATTAGTTCCCTCCCAACCCTATAACTCCCAATATCTTAAGTGAAATATTAAAAGGCTTTCAACTAAATGAATGACACTACAGGCCTAACGAGAAGGAAGACGAAGTACCTACCTACATACAAAAAAAAAAAAAAAAAAACTCAAACTTAGTGGGTGAAAGGCGATATCTTAGACGTATTACTACAATGTTTTCTAATCTCTTCGGACGAAGCAACTCGTATAATTTGGATAGAACTTCACTTCAGGTAAGTTCGTTTAATCTCCAATCTTTCATGATGCATTTAAAATATATTATGAGATGTAGAAATCAGTCAAGATAAAAAGTCTTCTTATTCTTTTCGAGTCGATAGTAAGTTATTAAAGATAAAAAGTAACTTCGTCTTAATAAATTACGTATTCTCCCAATTTTAATACTCTCTGCTAATTTCCATAATCTTTGTATTAAAAATACATTTTTACTTCGGAACAGCCTGTTATTATAATTTCTTCGGATTTTAAAAAAGCCATGAAAGGTCTCCGAAGGTATTAAAGAAAATAATTTAAATAAGAAATTTTAATCTTGAGGGATCGTTTGATCGTATCCTTGTTTCTGCCTTGAATCCTGTTTGTTAGAAATGCGGTCAATCTTATAGGTAATTTTAATTATATTATATCAAGATTTGTGTACTGACCGTTCTTCTGAATATTGTAGGCACTCATTTTATTGGAATTCTGTTAATAATTATAATGTATCAAGATTTGTGTACTGACCGTTCTTCTGAATATTGTAGGCACTCATTTTATTGGAATTCTGTTAATAATTATAATGTATCAAGATTTGTGTACTGACCGTTCTTCTGAATATTGTAGGCACTCATTTTATTGGAATTCTGTTAAAACAACTATTTTTAGAGCTTGCATATAAGCAACGTGCCTACGACACAACAAGGTGTATTAAATGGGCTGTTTAGGACTCATCTATAAATGCTCATTGACAAAAAATCTGTTCTTCTAGTAACACTTTGATACTCAAGATACTTCAAGTTACCGTAGAAAGTTGGCGGTAGTCGCCATGTCGACCGTTATAAAAATCTGTAAATTTACACCAGTATTTGACGGTAAGGTTTAAAAAAACGCTCTGTACTTATTTTGGTGACCGTTTATCGCTTTCTTTGGAAATCAAATCTTAACAAACATAATTAATGGACTAACTAGCTTTTACCCGCGACTTTGTCCTCATGAAATTTCACCCTCCCCACATTCACCCTCTTAGGGGTGGAATTTCGAAAAACCCTTTCTTAGTGAATACCTACTCTTTACAAAGAACACATTATACAAATTTCATGTCTCTAGGACCAGCGGTTTAGGCTGTGCGTTGATTGATATATCAGTCAGTCAGGACTTTGAATTTTATATATTACATATTTCATAAACAGTTCCTTTAAAGACTCCGTCTTCATCAAACTTCTTGTTCTTTCCCATAAAAATCAGCCCAAATGTCCTCAGAACCGGTATGAACAGCTGATTATGCATCCGCCAAGCTTCGTTACTGTATTAGGCAAGGCGGACCCTAACAATGCCCACGCGCCGGTATGATAGCCTAATTTGTTCCGCCTTCACTGCCCATGAGCCTTGCAACAAATTATAATATAAGAGCAATGCCTTTGTATATCATGTAGTTATGTATAGAGATTTCCTGTTAGAAAAAACAAATGCTTATGGAAATGATATCATTAATTAAATGCAGCCAGACTAGACTAGCAATTAACTATGACCCAGCTAGAAAATGGTCAAACAGATTATTGTGGATATATAATAGTATGCGTTTTTGGGTGTAAAGGAATCTCGTATCCTAATTATTTGGACCATTGTGTTAGCTGATGTGTTTTGAGTCTATGCCTCATTCACAATCAGTAATTACCCTGCTCATCTGGATATATATGGCATCTGTAAGATAGGATATTAATCACGCCTTCCATTTTACCGCATTATGGTACTCTTATGAAGATATAATACCTTCTTCTACACCAGGATACTTACGTATGTAGTTCCAGTAAGAAGTAACGTCGGAACAGCTCAGATAATTACAGTAACAACCTGTCGGTAAACATTGTTGCTACCGGATAAACTGATAAACACTACCGATGTTGATTTACGACACTTGACAACAGGACAATTAAGTTTCCTTATGCATTAGAATCCTGATACGCATCAGTCCGTAAACGATCACAGTGCAAGACTTACCAGTGTAGCACATCTATTCTAACTGACGACGAGACAAAAAATTTAGAAGGATTTAAAATCTTTCTTAGTTTTTCAGTTTGCTGCTAACCAAATACTAACCTATTGAGTTACTATACTACAGCCACCTACAGCACTGACTGGTGTCGTTAACAGTACAAGAATTGGCAAAGGACATGTTGTACTTATCTAGATACACAAAAACATCCTAGCTGTCCACAATACAATTTAAGCCATACTATACAAGTCTTCAAAGAGAAAAAGCATAACGCTATGGAATCGCATCGGGGTCAGGATCGCGCGGCACGCTCAGCAGGAAGGCCCTACAAGGCGATGCGAGTTTACTTTTTATCTCGTACCGTTACGCCATCGGCTCCTCTGTGACATCACTATGTCGCCACAATTACTAACTGTGCGAGGCTTTGAGATGAGCGGCCAGCTGATATGACGAAAGTAACGGGAACTTGTAGGGTAGCAGGAGATTTAAAATTCATGTTCGTCAAAGATCGTTCACTCTTTTAACATGAAATGGTGTCTCTCCTGCATCCCATTTTCGTAAAACACTCTGAATCACAATCTGATTTATTTTGAAGAATATTGCTAATCCATTGCTTTATAATATGTAAGACCAAAAGTTTGTCTGCTCAACAACGTAAATAACGCAATGAATGTTGTTGAACTGTCAAAATAAAAGCCATTACTACTACGCATTACGCAATTATATTAAGGGCTGATTTTTCAATCGACAGATAATTTTCATTTTTGGAATTAAATTGACGTCTGACAGATATTTTGTGTGGACGTTCCTCGGATAAAATTATCTGGCTATTATCAGGTTTTCCTATAATTTAATTTATCAAGTTTGTTAGAGAGATTTCTTCCTTATAATTTATTGATCCTAACGATCAATGCAAAAAAAGTACAGGGTGTAATTTTTTAAAATTTTAGTCGGTACGATTCCCGGGTGTGGCAAGCGAATTATCGAAAAATTTTGAATGCAATTTTCGAAAATTTTTGAATGCAATTTTCTTTCTATTCAAAAATAAAGGAATGTTTTCTTTGAGTAAAATTTTCTATCTACAGTATTAAGAGTACCCTTTACCTACCCTGTATAAGTCAATGGCCCTAGGTCTTTAAGCATGGTTTACAACACATACGGTTGCATCCAAACAATGTCATGTTTGGTTCTTAGTTCTTGGGATGTTATCATGTGCTGGCCAATAAAATTTACGAGCTCATGTTATTGTTTCTTTCCGAAGTTCTACATTATGTGTTGGTTGACTGCCTAGCTTGGTATATTTCACCAATGTCTTCTTGAACTTTCCTAACACTTTATGGCCTCAAAATCAATGACATTCCCTATTGCGAGATTTCAGTTATTAGAAGCTGATTGTCGGAAATCATTGTGGATCAATCTGCACTACTGCAGATACTGCTGCTTTTGGGTTTCATGGAAAACCCTAACTTTTACATACGAAACCATAAATTCCTTGTTCTAATGTTTAAAATAGCGCATTCTTGTTTTTATTACCAAGTAAACAATAAAACGTATATAAATAAACAACAAGACCGAGTGTTTAAACATTATCTGTTTTACTTGTCCATCGTTATGTTAAAATGTATGTAGACTTTGATGGATCGTGTGTAATATTAAAAAGTTACCTTATGTCGCTCAACATCTATGTTGTTTCTAAGAATGAGACACAATTTGAAGATACATATTTTCTCTTTAGACCACCAAATTGCGCACGCGGAGTTTTATTATTTATTTGCCAACGAGGAAAGATATTTAATGTACCTATAACCAGTCTTTACATTTCAACATTGAGGTAAGAAGCATAGTGAAAGACATTTATGGTACTGGAGTACACGATAGTTAACTAAATAACTAAGAAACAAGTAAAACAGTGATCCGTCTTGTGTGAGTCAACGGTTGTGTCATATGGTCCAGAATAACTTTCTTGGGAGCAACCGACGACTACAAGCGTTTTATTGGAATTGCCTATCTTGTTCTTGTTGCTTTTAAAATACATGTGTTTCAATGTTTTGAAGATCCTGCCACAGACGGGGTAAATGCTCACTTATTTACTATTAGAAAAAAATGCCAAGGTTTTATTCAAGACGACTCTAAATGTTTTAATGTCTTTCAAACATATTTTAACGGCTTAGAGGTTTTAAATGTCTGAATGTCTCCCAAACATTTAACGTTTTTGCCCCAAATCTGGTACTGGTACGGAGTGAAAAGCACTTTAAATATATATGTAAGTAGGCATCTCAAGGGTCTTGGATTAAGATTTAGTTTTAAAACAGATTCTGAATTAAATCTCGCTAATATTAGAGGTTATTCAATACCGAATTATTCGAGCATAGGTAAGCCGTAACCAAAACTAAGACGATTTATGGACTACGAGTATATTTCATCACAGTAAATGCCTAGAACCAGGTGTTTGTATTAATATCTCACCGTTAATCCAGGCCTAGGTGACAGATGGTAGCGATTTCCGTTTCACTTAGGTAATACTTGTACTTATACATTTTTATTAAACCTAAACACCAAATTAGAATACGTTTCAAACCCTAATAGTACCTACCTATTTCTAATTTATAAACTTAACTGCCTCTTACGGTTTTCTCGACTTCATGAAACATCGCGATTTCATTATTTTATGTTCTTTATTATAGTTACAATACACATAAACCTTCCGGAAATTTTTTTCTCAATGATTGTGAAAACCGCATCAAAATCGGTTGCGGAGTTTAGAAGAAAAACATGGTCACGAAGAAAGACACGAAAATCAACTTTAATTTATAATATGTAGGTAGGTATAGTTCATATTATTTTACTCGTAGTGCTTTGTAGGTATGTAATACTTTCTAACTAGTGTGTTTGGAGAACGGTTATCAGGGAATATTATACAGGTTGGTCAAAAAGTCGTGATGCAAACAAAATATGAAGATAAACGAGGTCATTTCCAACAAAAAATCTTTCTATAGCATGGCCATAATTCAACTGCCCTAAAAGTTATGAATATTTTTGAATACAGAGTTCTTTTACAATTAGACTATTAAAAATATGTGATATAAAGCAATCAAACAAACGGTGTTATATTATTAAATTTCAAGAGCATTTAACTTTTTCCAAAAATTTTGAAGCTTTATCAAAAATTATTTCTCACTTTAAAAGCGTTGGAAATGACCTCCTTTATCTCCCTATTTCGTTTGATCCAGGACTTTTTGACCACCCTGTATACTTATTTTTATCGACAAATGCTCATTATGTTCCTAACCCAACACCCTGCGAATGGCAGCTATCTTATTTTTTAATCGGCTAAAATAGGATCATCATTCATCATCATCATTTCCACTACTGGCCTTTCCCCGAAAATAACCCGTGAATTTTTCATGTTTTTATGTTTAATCAAAAGTATTTGAGTCAATCTACAAAATGAACCAAAAACTTTAAACCAAATATTTTAATAATTATTATATTAATTGTGAAAAAACACGCGTGCGACATTTTGAAGTTCTGATTTCTTTGGGATGTATCAGACTCTGACATAACCATTACTTCACCAAGAGATTGTGCTTGCAGATCTAGAATATTATGAAAATATTGTATGTTTTAATTATTTGTTTCAACAAAATAAATGCATTGATAACAAAGTATTTTTTAAAGTATTTTTTGTTTGTAAAACAATCCTATTTTCGAAATACCCGTATTTTAAAAATCAAACTTCCTTTAATGTGTTAAAAGTCATATTTCTCTGCTTCTAGACGTGATATAAAAATAAAATGCCTACATGTATTTATTATTAGTCAACCTCAATATGAAACGTTATGAACAAATTCAGATTTTTTTTAGTGTTGAGTACTGTAATTTTAATCGTTCTCCAAACACACTGTATATCTTCTTAGTTCATTGTATCGGATCTGAACGCTAAATTAAGAAATATCGTACACACACACAGTATCGTCACACTGAGATAGGCGGATATTTAGCAACAATATCCGCCTATCTCAGTTCAATGGGTTGACGAGCTGTTATCATTCGTAACCACGAATCCAATACAAATCTATACAATAGATAGGTACTCTTATCTACTGAACTTGTGATCTTTGTGACAATTTCAGTTCGAATTTCTACTTGGCTCATTTCGTGGGCTTCTTTTGTCGAAAAAGTTATTCTGCCAATCTGCTCGCACGGTTTAAGTAAGATTTGAGATTTGTTATCTTGCTTTAACAGAAAACTTTGCTCTCTTGGACGAATTACTTTATCTAAGAGATTTTTTTTATTCCGAATAAAGTTCTGCGAATTTATGTGAATCACTAGAATTTTGCTGAATGATTTGAAGGTATTTATTTCTTTAAGTTATCGCAAAACTGAAAGTTCTTTAACATTATTTTACAATGAAATGTAGACTAGCTGGAAGGTACAAAAGTTCTTTGTTATCAAACCAAGCGATTTTAAACTTTTTGCTTTTTACCTAATATACCCACCTAACTAAGCTCCTATGTTTCCAAAAAGAGTTTATTAGGGTTTGTAGTCATTGTTTTGTTTGTTGATAGGCAACGGCTTTTTATCTAGTCTTTTTTTTCCTATTCCTTTAGATTGAAAATAACACTATAAAATGGGACTTAAACTGGCGACATATGGCCATTTGGCCTACCATAAGTCACCTCTGCCGGGCCCTTCGGGATAAACAGGCGTAATGTTATTTAGAAATAACAGAAAAAAAAACAGAAATCATTAATTAAACATTGAGTAGGGTGAATTAATCCTTCAATAATAATCCAATTACGCACAGTCAGTGATTCGTGGCACGAAAGCCTATTAGGAGCAAATCTGTTGACTGAAGTAAACGTTTTGAACGTTGTGTTGAAAGGTTTTCAATAAGAACAATAAGTACGAGTGCCATTATTTATAAGAAATAAGTACTCTTGAAGCTTGATTTAAGAGCTTTTGAGCTCGTTGATCTCTGAAACTCACCTCGACCTGGCGTAAATAAATGTTAAATTTAGTAAATGCTAATTTCAAAGTAATTTTATATACTGAGGGCTGTTAGTAATAAATATCTAGAAGGTATATTAGAATTGAAGGGGCGAGGAAAATATAACAGAGATTCGAACGGTTATCGTTGTAATAATTACTTTTTATAGCCATGATTAATTAACTAAACCACGGATTTCGTAGGAAGGTAAATTATTATTTATTTTAGATAATGACTGGAGATTTAGCTACAGTTTGCTGGTAGGTACTGTCGAATGATGTTTTGGCTTAGCTTTAATGGGTTTCGACATAAGGAGATGTGCTAGTTTGTTCTCCCGGGCTACAACTGTCAGAATGTCTATTCTAAAGGCCCAAGTCTTGCGCCCTTTTCTATTCTATGGTATACCGAAGAAAGAATAATAATGACAATACTATCAACTACTATGTTCACACACTGTATGTGTACTATGTTCTATGTTCACGTTTGTACTATGTTCGTTATGTGTACACTGCTTCTACTGCTAATCATGAGGTCCTGTAAATTGACATTTTTAAATCTGGAATTTCTTAGTAGCAACCCGGAGTCTGGATTTGTGCCTTATTGGTTGATGGCAATAGGCTCGCCCCCTATTACATGAGACTTAAACATAACTGATGAAATGTGGGTGTACGATAGGTACACCTCTAACTAATCCTTCGAGGAATATAGGCGTGATGTTATGTATCTATGTGTCTCCAAACTTATTTCCAGACGCAACAGGCAGCGTAATAGAAGCAGCTGTGAACGCTCGCGACGGTGGAGAACTAGCCATCCTGGTACGAGGTCTTCACGGCAGCAGTGCCCGGCGAGAAGAGCTGCTTCATGCGAAGGGTGCTGAGGATGTTGCCATCTCGCTTTATTACAATGGGAAGAGCAATAAGGGTGAGTAACATAGAGCGAGGATACTCGGTTACGATTAATAGATCTATACGGCCATCCCGCATGATATAGACTGTGTGTGAAGGAGCTATAGGCAAGAGATCTGCGAAGTAATTAGGTAACACACTAACAGTAGCAATGGCTTTAATTTTGATAGTTCATTGCGCTATTTACGTTGTTGAGCAGACAAATTTTTCGAACATATGAAGCAATGAAAGGATTAGTAATATCCTTCAAAATGATTGAGATTGTGATTGATAGTGTGTTACGCAATTAGGGTACATGTCTACATGGTATTAGAGGAGACAGGAGAGCCAAGTTGACTATGATATAAACACGAATATATTAAAGTAGCTATATTGAGAGAAAGCGTGAGACTGAATTGCTATCTAAAATGTTATTAAACGCGGAGGAAATTTTAACTTAACCACTTCCTACAAACGATACGTATTAGCTTTTACGCAAAGGAAACAGGATACATTTTATCTCTGAATGAACACGTAAGCCATTTTCAATTTGTTTTACAATGGATTGATCGTTCTAGAGTAAGCGGCTTCCTACGTACTAGTATTTTTTCGTGTGTGTCAGTTCTTCATCGATCTTTATAGAGTCAGCCCAAAATGGGACTACCAGCTTGATATCGAGCACCTTCAGCAGCGTGCAGACAAAAAGACACGCTGGATACATACATACATTTATACTCCAGTCACGCGTAGCACGACCACCAAAGAAACGGGTTTTCAATCAAGTCAATCTGTTATTTTGTCTATTCTTTCGTCGATAAAACCTGTTTCTGTCGTGGTCATGCTGCGCGTTCTGCTGGAGTGTAAATGTGGTGCTGTCTAGCGCAGTCATCTGTAAATCTCCACCTGAGCAGGTTCTCTTTGCTTCGGGTCACCAGAGTCCAGTAGCTGATGCCAGTAACTAAAGCAAAAACATCACAAAAAATAGTTTTAAAAGAAAAATTAAGTCATTTTCAGCCTAAAATACCGCTTGGCTGAGAAAGAAAATGTGTACAATGTATGTTGTAGTAACGCCTCAAGGCATTACTGTTAGAGCGGCCACATAATGTGCTAAGCGGACACATTTTGTGCTAAAACTTCCACAACGTATGTGACGTAACGAATAAAACCACTCAGCTGTATTTCCTACTTTTATACTTGCACATTTTGCAAACTGAGAAGCTAAAAATAAAATTTAAATATTCAGATAGAGCTGATGGTCCATCCCTATTTATTATCTCGAAAAAATGTCTTTTGATATCTTTGAAATTGTAGACATGAAAAACGAAATGCTATCGCTATGAGGAAAAAGTTATGTCGTAAATATGATTGAAGATGCATTCAGCTATAATAACATCTCGATTAAGCAAGCTTGTCAGTTTACTAACTCAATTTACTTCAGTTAAATTCGCAATTAATAAAGAGGAAAATGATGACCGGTTTGTAGGAGTGGGAATTATTTCTAAAGTACGTTTTAAAATAAGGTATAGCCAAATCGATATAGTTTTACGAAGTTTCAATAGAGTTACGATAAAATAAGATTAATGAGAAGCCGGTTTATACTTTTGTTACCACTAACGGGCGGCCTGCCGTACCTTATATATAACTAGCAGCGCCACGCGGTTTTGCCCGCGCAAGTTTCGATCCCGTAGGAATATTGGAATAAAAAGTATCCTATGTCCTTTCCCGGGACTTAAACTATCTCTATATCAAATTTCATCTAAATCGTTTCAGCGGTTTAAGCGTGAAGAGGTAACAGACAGACACACTTTCGCATTTATAATTTAGTATGGATTATTTTTGCATTTCCTAGTATCCTTGGAGAGCCTCCACGGTGGTCACCTAAAGTCCGTATCCTGGGGCTTGGGCGAGCACCCCCGAGGTACCCTGGCTCTGATCATCACTCCCAGCAGAGTGAAGCTGGTCGCGGGCTGCAAACCCCTGCACTGGCACACCATGTCTGGCAGACACGATATGCTAGCGATGTTATCTAGTCAGAAAATGAAACTGGTAAGTAACGGCTTATTTTTTGTTTACAGGCTGGCAGGAACATCGACGCACAATCTGCTACCCATGGATTTAGGTCATGATTCTGAGCCCTGCGCTGAATGTTTTCATCAATTATTAAAACAAAATTAGTTCTGCCATACCTTATAACCGCATAGGTATTGCACTCTTCTATGAATCAGCAGATTTTATTTTCATAACCGGCAAATAATTTCTACGTTAGAAATCTTTTCTAGAATCATGTGCTGAATTTATGGTTTCAGTTGACTCTTTTTTTTTAGTCTCTCCCATCCACAAGTACCTAATACTTTCGTTGGTTGGGATTTTAATTTTCTTTTCAAATTATTCCAATCTTCAATTATTTTGTAAGAGAAAGTCTACGACCATGTCAATAGCATACTTGGTATTCTTCAGAGTTTAAATAAAAAAAATCAGATTGGATAATGAGAGTCTCAAGTACCTTAATAAACCAGTATTAAATGCTTGAGTGGCCAATGTTTTTCAAGCACCCTTTGAGCAAGGCCTAACCTCCAATGCTGAAAATGCGAGTGTGCTTGAAAATTTGTAGGACTTCATTTAAAAACTTCTTTAATAAAAGGAATGTGGAATACTTATTTAGGCATTTTTTTTTATGATGACTGTTCTAAATGATTTAGAAGCTAGTTTAAGGGTTTCTGTATTTTTTTTAAGTATTCCATTATTCTTACAGTATCACGAAGAAAATGCACCAGTGGAAGTATACAACAGCGAAAGGGCTGTTTTAGAGTCTCTTAACTGTGACCACCACGAAGACACCATGAGGCCTCCAGCTCTCACGACAGTGGAAGAAACTGACTACGAAGAAGTTAGAGACTTCATGGCAAAGGACGCGAGAAGGAAGCGTGAGGAACAGATGCAAGGAGACGATTACAGAGGAAACTATATTGATCCTAATATAAGTCTGCCGCAGCCGGTTCCCAACAGAGGAGACATACCTTCAAACGCTATTGAATCTTGTGATGGTAAATTTTGATTCTGAATGTTTTGTCTATTTTTTTATATCATGTAAAGCAACGCATACGATACTAAATTATTCAGCTGACTATTTACACTAGGTACTATACATGTATTGAAAAACAAAAGGACAAGTATTGTTGATCTATCTGTCTGTGTATATTTTGAATCAATAATAATCTGCTTTAGAAGCTACAGTTGGAACTTAAAACATACTTTTTGGGTCCATGCTTTTTTCTAGGCGCATTGAATTGTTCATTAACATCATTCGCCGAAACTGCGGGGCTTAGCCCTTCTTCACCCATTGTCATTTCTATAAATGGAATCTCAATCACTCCTCTGACGCCTCATTTTGTTTCATTTTCCAGACGAAGTGATCCGTCAGCTGACTCTCCTTCGTCAAACGATCGAGCTCCTTAGGCGCGAGGTCGGCGAACAGAAGGGTATCATCGACAACCTGCGCAATCAACTGCGTCAGTGCTGCAACCGCGTGCCCACTCCGCCACCTCCAGACAGATGCACTGGATCTTCCTGCTATCCTGGTTATTAAATATTATTATGAAAAACTATATAATTATATTCAAATAAATAATAGTCTTGCCAGTTTTAGATATATTTCAAGAGATTACAGTTTTGCATTTATCGAAATTCTAGGTTTTCACGCACTGTCAATTAGTATTAAAAAAAGATTTTGTTTGTGTGTAAAGTTTGTTTTGGAACAGTAAATACAGAGTTATCAACGGATTTATTTCACTATTTAGAGTAATATTGTATGAATCTAAATAATCGTCCTTCTTAACATTAATATTTTGTACTTTGGCATTTACTAAAACGTATCCTATATTTACATTCTCATTACAATCATTAGTAATGTTAGCTTTGGTAACTTTAGTAACATCATCTAGTTCTTGCCGTATCACCTCATCATCTAACTTAAGGTGTATCAAGCAACTTTTATATTCAAAGTGTGGGTTTTTATTAAAAGTGTTCTTTTAAAATCGCTTTTTATTTCATATAGTTCGCTAGACGATATTTCAAGCTATACATTTCAAGTGTAAGCTGACCTTTCATTGTATGGAATGCCTATACGATGTGAGGTCAGCTAATTCTGGAAATATATAGCTTGATATATCGTCGCGTGTACTAGTCCATATGTGTCAGATCATTGTCTGCCTACAGAGTCGCGAGTCTCGCCCACCTAATATCAAGTTGCTTGATTAACCTTATTCATATTTGTGAATGAATAACTAGATTTGTCAATTATAATGATGTCGGGATGATTGGTGGCTCTGTAGGCGAAAGTGTATCTAATGATGTTCCTTGTTCAAGGTAATTTAGGTAAACGAAGATAATCAATGTTGCTTTTGAGTTATATATACAGTTTTTGCTTTGATATTGGAAAATAATTGTGGATATGATGAATTTTTTCTAGACTGAGGTTTGAATATGTTAAGCTATACCTGTTTCAAAATTGTTATTATGAAGAAGTTGGAAAATAAATATAATCATTTGAACCCGCACGTGACTACAAATTCAATAATAACGCGTTTCCGCGCGGTGCATTTAGCTCTGTTTCCCGAGCCCTGACGCGTGTCGCGTTGTGGTATGAGATCCACTTTAGAACATGTTATTGAAAATGTAGTAAATTTTTGCAGTTCGATGAAAAATCTGGCAAAAATATAAAACTGATAAAAAACATAACTTATAAAAAAAAAAAAGAATTTGAAGTGAAAGTATAAAACACATGCACAGACACACATTTAGATTGTCAGCTTTTTCTATACTAATGACGGTATAAGAGAAATCCCCTATCAAGGTGACAAATCTTTTGTAATCATGTTATCCATAACATCATATGACACAGGCGTGGAATGCCGTAACACAGCCACTGGGTACGACTGCGGCTCCTGCCCGCAAGGCATGGAGGGCGACGGCAAGAGATGTAGACCCATCACCTGCAACAGACGACCCTGTTCACAAGGTAGGTGACACTTCCATTGATATATTAGACTTTGTCGTCGATAATAATATTACTTCTTGGGGATGCAAACACGACCATCTATAGGTACGGAGTCAAATTAAATTAGCTGGCGAAACTTCACAGACGGGGTATCAAGATCTAATGATGATAAAACAAACAAAAAAAAATCAATTTTTCAACTCATAATTTCAAGTTAGGTACTATTCAGCATACATCTGACTACGGAGTCAATGACCGCTGGTAGAGTGATACCTTGAAATATTCTTTATCTTTATTAGATACCATACCTATCACGCCTACAAAGAGTATGAATAAAGTTTGACCCAGCACAGACAAAGAGTTAATTATCTATATTCAAAATAACTGGGGGTCTAAAAAGGCTACTTTGGCAGAATCATAAACCAATTCATATCACGCAATTCATCTGTTTGACAGTTTCACACCATTAAATCCCTGAAGGGTTAGGCAGAGGTGTACCTGTAGCATTTTACGAATCTCCATACAAAACTGTCATACAGATGAAATTGCGTGATATGAATTGTTTTATGATTCTGCCAAAGTGGCCTTTTTAGGCCCCCTGATAATATTTGAAATTTTTTAGGTATCATTACTTGGCAAAACTTGGCAGGAAATATTTCATAATGGCTTCATTTTGTTTTATTTGTGTTTATTTTTGGGCCAAGTTTGTATGGGACCTTTATCCATCTTTTTTAATTTGACCTTGTATAGAAAAAGTTTTAATAAATCTTTTGCCTGATTGGAAAGATGATGCTTGTACGAGTGTTTCAAGTCTTATGTAGATATACTTTTGTATTTATTGTCAGTGAGTTTTTTGACTTTTTGGCAAGATGCTGCCTGCCAAAGCTACTAGCAGTGTCACATTAGGTTCAAAGAACCATTAACTGCCATTGTTACAAGCTACCCAGCGCCGTTTAATGAGCCATATGCGGATCAGCACATGACTTTATCAACAAAGACACGCGTACTGCACCTACTTCTAGTTAAAAGTGCAGAGCAAGTTTACTAAATAAAAAAATCTCTTTAGACATTATCTAGGCAGATTGTGATTGTGACAATATTTTTTAAGAATAGTGTTAGTTAATAGTACCAAGAGGAGATGATAAGCTGCAGTAGGTAACATATCCCTTGATATCAGAAGATTGAAGATGGTTACGTCTTGTCACGATTAAACATTATGCCTCGGTTGTTGAGTTTCATCTGTTCTCCAGTGGAACGCTGCGTGGACACAGAGCAGGGTTACCGGTGTGAGCGATGTCCAGGACGACTGACCAGCGACGGGCAAACTTGTCGCACAGCCTGCAGTGCCAACCCTTGCTTTGGTGGACGTGAGTACAAAAGAGTTATTTTTCAAAATCAAAATCGTTTATTTGTTTATTTCTAAAATGGCCGTTACGGTGAATCTTATAATATCAAAAATAACAAATGGTTTGATAAAAATATTTAAAGAATATATTCTGTTTTTTTCTTTTGGAAGGTGTTCAATGTCAGGACTTGCCGGATGGTAGCTACCGGTGTGCCTCTTGTCCAGAGGGTTACCATGGAAATGGAGAGAAATGCTACAGAATGTCTTGTCGCCAGAGTTCTTGCTACCAAGGTGAGTACCTACTGCTGCAATGATTTCATGAGCCGTTTCTGCGTAGCTATTGAAATTCGTAAGCTCAGTCCTTGTGATGCATTGATTTTGAAATTATAGTCAATAAGTTCGTATGTCAAATTTTCAGGTGTGGAATGCACGGAGACAGCCTCAGGTCCCCGTTGTGGCAACTGTCCTGCTGGGTACAACGGCAACGGACAACAGTGTCAGCATATCTGTGACACCCACAAACCCTGCGGAACTAGACGTTGCAGTCCAAAGTCCAGCAGTCCGTACTACGAATGTGAAGGATGTCCTAAAGGATTTGATTGGAATGGTGAGTGAAAATAAGCTAAACGTATCTAAGAGTCATCGCTTGGCAGCAATGTTTGAAGCAGAAAATTATTAAATTGTGGTGATACCAAAAGGAAAAAACGTTCATAAGCATAATCAGCCTATAAGTTCCCACTGCTGGGACACAGGTGTAATCCACCACGCGGGCCCAGTGCGGGTTGGTAGGTGTCACATGTCTTCGAATTTTTGGTTCTAGAACATGCCGGTTTCCTCACGATGTCTTCCTTTACCGTTTTGAGAGCAACGGTGATGAAATTATTTAAACAAAGTAAAAGCCTGCAAAAAATTTTGATTTTGCAAATTACTCATGACAATGTGCTGCAATTTTCAGTTGTTTTAATTGCTCTGGATTGTGAATTGAACGCTATAAAGGTTGAAAGGAACTTTTTCACAGCCAGCAATCGAACAACGTCATTTAAAAATACAATTTTTTTCTTCCAGGGTATTCTTGCGTTGACATAGATGAATGCGACCTCATACGTCCTTGTGACGAGGTCGTGTCCTGTCGGAACGAAGAAGGCGGCTTCACTTGCGGACCCTGCCCCGCCGGGTACGAGGGTAGCTCCGGATGGAGAGGATCTGGCAGCGAGCGGCGAAGAGAACAGTGCGTCGATGTGGATGAGTGTACGGACGGACGAGCCAATTGTCCGAGAGGCAGGCTGTGCGTTAATACTCCGGTAAGATTCTTAAGAGTCGGCAACCTATGTTCTTAGCTGCAGTGCAAAACAGAGAATTCCTGTATTTTTAAGAACGTTTGCAATGTAATCTCAAGTCTCAATCTGTCAAAAATACCTCTAATTTCCCTAAATTTTTGACATTGATTGCCACTGAGATGAGATTGCGACTAGATTTCGAAAGTTTTTAAGTACGAAAATTGGCCTTTAGATATTTTGATTAAAGTGTGTAAGAATTTCAACCAATCTTTATGGTCAGCGTTCGAGATTTAAAATATAAACGACTAGTACTAGGTATAGTTGTAGCTTCCAGTGCCTTGAGCAGGGGTAGAATCAGTCCTTTTATACTTCATGCGATCGTTCTTTCAAAGAGAATATTTCCATTGATCCTTTTCACCCATCGTCTGTAGGCTTATTAATTACTTTGTTCTTGTCTCAGGGTTCGTTCACGTGCGTGCCATGTGGAGGTAGCTACTACGTGAACACGACGCGGCCGTGCTTCGGTCCGGGCGAGCTCGTGCAGCGCTGCGACCCCGCGCACTGTCGCCGGTACAACGCCGTGTGCGGTTACGGGTACAAGTGTGTCTGCGCGGTACGTATACTGTGGGTAGCTACTACGTGAACAGGACGCGGCCGTGCTTCGAATTAAACTTTCGATAATTTTTAATAAGTTACTAAAACAATAATGTAACCTGAACAGAGTCGATTTCAAGAGATACTTTTGGAGTAGACTATACAGGGTTATTGGAAAACACCAACAACCTCTTAATAGGTCATTGTACTCATTATTATGAACAACTATGGGACAAAACATGAAATTGCGAAAAATTATGTTCATATAACTCGTCAAAATATAGAGAACAGCAGATTTTTTTTGAAATAGGTAATAAAGTACTTCCCCAGACCTTTACATAGAGCTGCTACTTACCTTTAAGCCGTATAATATTCACTAGGCAAGTATTTACGGGCAAAACGTGACGCTCGACATGTTTGGCAACGGTTCATAACAGCAGGCGATGTTGTCGGAGGAAGATTAACATGACGACCCTTTGTTCATAGGGAACACAATGATGATAAAACAGTTACTTCTTGTTACTAGGCTAGTTGCCTTGTTGGCCGCAGAATGTGAGCATCTATTTTCTCAGCCTGAAGCAATTCCATCTTAAGAAGAAGTCCTTTTTATCCAAAATATTTGACTTGAATTTAATGGCCCCTCTAATAATTCCATTAAAATATTATTGAACACTCTATTAGATTTATAGCGCCTCTTTTTGTTAATCTCAATTATTTCCTATTTTGGTGTCCTAAAAATACTCAATAGCTAAGTCAATTCGACCAATTAGAATGTGCCGCGCGCCGAACGCTGCCTCGGCGCCCCTCGCTTCGCTCGCTCGGCTCGCGCACATACTCTGTGGCTCGCGCGCGTTGGGTCACAATTCCAACCTAACTTAACCCGAGAAATTGCCAAAAAGTTATAAAAACGGCTCAATTATTTAATAAAGTGTCCATCATTGGAAGCGTAAAAAGTTTTTAGAGGTTCATTATAAAAATTAAAAAAACTCGTAAGTTTTTAGAGGATCAGTTAAATATTTTTAATATTTCATTCGGTACTTTAATTCCAGACTGGCTGGGCAGGCAACGGTACAGTCTGCGGTCCTGACAAGGATCTGGACGGTTACCCAGATCACCAGCTAGGTTGTTCCGAACCCCGCTGCAAGGCTGACAATTGTCCTGACGTGTCCAACTCGGGACAAGAAGACGCTGACAGCGATGGCATTGGAGACTCTTGTGACCCAGATGCTGATGGTGATGGCATTGCTAATCTGCCGGTGAGTGACTTAGATTTCAACTTTACAAGAAATATGGAGATAGTATAAGAGACTACTCATTGCAAGGCTGACAATTGTCCTGATATTTACAACTCAGGGCAGGAAGACGTTGACGGCGATAGTATTCGAGACTCTTGTGACCCTGATACTGATGATGATGGCTTTACTAATTCGATGAAAAAGGATGCTGACTGTTAGGAGAAAGATGGCGATGTAAATTGCCGGTGGCCAAAAACTATATTTAAATCTGTTAGCTCCAACTTCTTCAAAACTAATCAAAGTTTCAAAATCTGTCCGCATACAATAAATAGCCATTGACTTTAACCGTTTCGTTTTGAAGATGTACTGTGTTTTAAAAGCTAAATTATTAACGTAGCTTAAAATTTCGTTAATGTAATATTAGACTGGCTATGCAGCTAAGCCAGCCATAATCCCTAACACAATGAACAAACAAGTTATTTTCTACAAAAGATTTAATAAGTTCTAGCAACGCATGAAACATTTTCTCAAAAATATTCCTGAGTGTTTTGACTTTTATTTATTATTTAGCAGCAGATGGCTAGACGCGACGTCTTTGTTCTTATTTTTTTTATAAAGTTGTCATGTAAAAAGACTGTTCACAGTGTTCACGTTTTAATAATTGAGACCATTGTCTCAAAGGCCTTACTGTGCTCATATAAAATCCGGGGCTTACAAGGTATTAGAATATTACAGTACTAAATTATTCTCATTTTCACGAAGTACGGAGATAAAAGAATTGTAGAAGTCAATGGATTTAATTATGGAGAGACAATAACCGCCGTCTTATTCATAATGAGAATATTTAATGAACACTTTTTGTTTGAAGCAGGCACGTGGGAGCGATTCCGTCGAATACAAAGAACTATATAAATAATAGTTGAAGTAAATGGACTTAGAGAAAATTTGCAGACTTTTAAAACGACTGCCGTAAAGTGTTTGGACAACTGCAATTTTCAGCCAGTTTGTATGAGCTCGAAAACCTTCTTCCTCTTAGCGTGTCGATGGCAATCTAAATGGACTCTGCCTAGAATTCGGCTACGTGTTTTGCGCCATCACATTCAAAACCTTGTTCGAAAAGGTATTTTGAATTTTGGGTGCGTATTGAAAGTATTGCTGTGGCTTTTTTAGGGTGGGTCCTGTCTCCCACCTGGGAAAGTCTTCCGGTTTCCCCCTACGGCTACTGGTAACAGGGAAAGGAAGATCATCTTAAAATTTATTCGATCCCATATTCTGTCCATTCTGTCTTTCGTCATACGGTTTATCAAAAACCCGTTTAAATGTAAAAGCACAAATTTAAGTCTTATACTCTTGAAAGCCTGACAAATGTGCCTAAAATACAAATTATATAATTCTTTCGTTCCCAGGATAACTGCCCCCTAACTCCCAACCCTGACCAACTGGACCGCGATGAAGACCGCAGCGACAAGCGAGGTGACGCGTGTGACAACTGTCCCCGAAGGTACAACCCTGGACAAGAGGACACCGATGGAGACGGGCTCGGGGACGTCTGTGATCCTGATATGGATAATGATGGTGAGAGAATGCTGTTTTTATCTTTGACTAGCGATCGTATATATATAATATGTAGATAACTAGATAATACCTACTCGTGGATAAGGTTGCGTTTTTCTATTTTTTCACCAGATGGTTAGCGATGATACGGTCGAAGATGGAGCACGCTTGCATAGAAGTAACCTGTTCACTCGTAATTCCAAAACATTTGAAAAAAAAAATTCACAAATACCCCATTTGAAGGCATAATTTTGGTGACATTAAAACCGAATTTATGAATCGTTACAGACAAATTGGTTTTTAGGCCCTGAAGCTCGTAAGCGAATTTGTCTGGTGACGCCATACCTTAACGAATTTAAACGTTGACTATGTAAAGACGAATATATTATGGAGAATTTACATAAATCATTGATACAGTTTTACTTTTTCTTCACTTTTGAAAATAAAAATGTTTTCTTTTTGCATTCTCACTTTACGTCCCAAGGGCACATGGTTTGGTATCACAAAATTTATTTTGCTTTAAATTTCCTTCAACATAAATATTCTATATATAAAACAATCTGTTACCGTGCGTTAGTCTCGCAAAAACTCGAAAATGGCTCGACGGATTGTGATTAAATTTTGTTAATTTGTTGTGTGCGCACAAGAGAAGGCTCCTAACAAAAAAAAAAAAACGAAAAAGACATTGCAACGCTTGTGGGGCTTTAGCTAGTCTTCAATTTTTATATTCATTGACAATGTCCCTCGTCCAGGTATACCAAACGAGATGGACAACTGTCCACGTCGCTACAATCCCGCTCAAGAAGACTTAGACAACGACGGCGTAGGCGACGCTTGTGACAACTGTCCTCGTATACGGAACTCTGCGCAGGAAGATGCTGATAGAGACGGCGTGGGTGACAGCTGTGACAGCGATGTTGATAGAGATCAGTAAGTATACATTTTAATAGAAGATAGTCAAATTAAGCAACAAAAAAACCCTATACGCGCGAAAGCCAGCTGTTACAATAATTTTGCGGCAGGTAAAACTTGTTGCGATTTTAATTTGAATATGTGTGGTTAAAACTGTGTGTTGGCTACGCAATAAGACTACGCTATTAAAAATGTCGTATTCCAAATTAAGGAAAAGTAAGACAAATAAATTAATATTGATTAACAAATGAACGATCCCTTTACTACAACAGAGAAAGAGATAGGGGTTTCCCTTTGTATAAATATGGGAAACCCTATCTCTTTCTCTAACATTCATTATGTAATACAGTGGATGTTTGGGTAGCAATAGAAGTAGGAAGAAATATTGTTTCTTGTGCCAAATATCGGTGTTAACCTAACCCATCAGCTATGTGTCTCGATTAACACAACTCTAATTTATAAAAGATATCTTTAGATGATCATCATAAAGATAAAGATATGGAAGTTTACACAATCTTAATATTTAGAAAATGTGCTAACCTTAAAATAATTTCTAGGGACGGTATCCAAGACAGTATAGACAACTGTCCGACAGTGCCCAACAGTGACCAGCTGGACGTGGACGAGGATGGCATCGGCGACGCGTGCGATGATGACGACGACGGAGATGGCGTGCCCGACGTGGACGACAACTGTCCTTATATCAAGAATAGGGATCAGAAGGATTCTAACAGTCAGTGCGCTTGAGTTTACCTTTTAACAAAAGTTTTAAGTTTAGGTACTTTTGACGCTTTACTAAAAAGTTCGAGTGTTCTTAGGCTTGAATTCCTGTTACACTGACGTCATACACATACGCGCCGCTGACGTCAGCTTCGCAGTATGGTGCTATATAGAACACAATGTATATTCACACGCGAAACCGACGTACGCGACCGACGTCAGCGTAACAAGAATTCAGACCTAGAACAACTTTGCGGATACAGTTATAAGCTCGGTAAAGGCTTTAGTCATTTTTTATTGTTCGAAAAGTCTTCCAATACATTACAGAAATATTCGTTCACATACACTTCATCATATTTTGTTCAAAAATCTAGATGACGGCGTTGGCGATGCCTGTGACAATGACTACGACGGTGACCATGTGGTGAACGAGTTGGACAACTGTCCGAACAATTCAAAGATTTATCGTACTGACTTCAGGTAAGGTCGTACTATTGCGAACTTTCTATTAAATTCGGATAATTGAGAAATACTAGAGAACATCAATTTTGAAAGATGTTGTGGTGACATCTACATCGCCACATGCGAACTACGCATTACACTGACGTCACGCAAAACCCTGCATCGCGCAAGCAGAGTTTACCGCGCGACTAGCATATTATATACAACGTTCTGAAATCAATCCTCAGGCAGTAACCCACCAGACACGACACCCGTCTGGTCGAATGACACTCCCATTTATATGGCAAACGAGTGAACTTTACACTCTGTTCCATAAACCTCTATAATCTCAAAAATATGGTTCAGGAATACAATGGAAATAAAACATGTAAATGTATGAAATACAGACTGTTACAATTGGATGATTTTATTGTTCATTTACCTACTTACAAAAAAACTTAAATGCACTGACAGACAACGTACAGAAACCGCTGGGTTTAGAAGCTTCAAATATTACACAAGAGATCCTTTTGTAACGAAGGTGAGCACTAAGAAAGGAGTTTTGAAAATTCATCTATATAATAACTAGCTGCGCCCCGCGGTTTCACCCGCGTAAGTTTCGATTTAGGGGTATGAAAAATAGATAGTAGCCGATTCTCAGACCTACTGAATATGCATATAAAATGTCATAAAAATCGGTCAAGCCATTTCGGAGGAGTATGATAACTAACATTGTGACACGAGAATTTTATATATTAGATAAATTAATAGAGAAGCAAAGTGTGTATGTAAGATTGTAATTTATTCCGATGAGAAATCATATCGGGCGCACGATTTGTAAGTTATTTACCAAGTGTGAGAAAGATAATCTACGATAAATAAACTTAACGGTGAAGATTTCAGACTAGTGGAAAATGTTTTGCAACAAATCACTAAACCTACTGACGCATCTAGTGCACTTCACTGGAAGTTTAGCTCTCGAGGAAAGGATTAAAGTGAATCATATAAGATAGTGAACGAGAGTGAAGTGGAGTGAGAGCGTGCAACACCCGTTTAAGGGATTGGTGGTTAAAGTTCCTTGAATTTAGCCGTATAAATACACTCCAAAGAGTACTTTGTATATGATACACTCTTCTATACTAATATTATAAAGAAATAAAGTTTGTGGTAGTGGGTAATCTCTGGATCTGCTGAACCAATTTTTCAAAATTCTATCATCATTAAAAAGCCACATTATTTGTGAGTGTCATAGGGTATATTTTATGTAAAAACAAGAAATTTTACGCCGACAAAGTCGCGAGCAAAAGCTAGTCAGAAGATAAAGGTGTTATGAGATTGTAAATGTCAGCATTTAGATAAAGACCGTTCTTAATTTTTTTCTTGGTGGTGAAGACCTCATCAAATCTGTTTAGAAAGACTCGAAACGAAAGGCGACTTCATTTTATGATATGGACAATTAACATTTAATTATTTTCTAGAAACTACATGACAGTCCGGCTAGACCCTGAGGGTGAGTCCCAACAGGACCCTAACTGGGAGATCGCGAACCAAGGCGCGGAGATCCTTCAGACCCTGAACTCGGACCCCGGGTTAGCTGTGGGCTTCGAAAGCTTCAGTGGAGTCGACTTCGAAGGGACGCTGTTTGTGGACACACAGATCGATGATGACTATGTTGGATTTATATTTGGGTGAGTTTTTTTTTACTTGGGATGGCCTACACATCCAAATTAATTTCGAAAACGAAAAATCACTTCTTTCTGGAGATTCTTGTTCTATTTATTATCTTACCTCAAGAGGTAAGATTGCCAAGGGCAAGGGACAAAAAAAAATGCCAAAAGGGTCGTGTACTTTGTATGTAAAATATGTATGTATTCTGATAGCAACATTTTTGTTAGGGTTTTGGAAACCTTGTGGAGCCCTTTTTTATTTAATAAAAAGAATCACGCAGAACAGAAACTACATATTTGAAATCTAAAATGTAGTTAATAAAATTTTATCAGCTTGACATGGCAAAAGGCTTCTATCAAATAAAACTTGACGAGGGTCTGTGCTTAAGTTGCATATACCTACCGTTCAACTTTCAAAAAGTTAGTTAATGAAAATGAATACCATACGTGATGCTTGAAGGTTTAATCTCACTTGAATTTAAATTCAGTCAATTTTGCCGGTCGTTTTTGCTTTTATTTATTTGGATGATATTGTTGTTTCATTATCCCATAAAAAGTACAATGGACGCAAAAGCGCGATATCTTTTTATGCTAGCAGAATGTATATTAACTGATTAAATTCGAGTACTTCATCACAAAAGAGTAGGTATTATTTATTGAGGTACACTGTCTAGATTTTCATCTACATATTGGAGCTCTTAGGAGCTAGCATCGGACCGCAAATTAATCTTGTCTCGCAGTCTAGTCTGTTTGTCTAGATGTGCCAATTAAATGGAAGTGCCTCAACTACGTGCTCATAAAAGCCTAATCAAGTCTCTAATTTGCTAGAACGTTAAAACACAAACATCAAACCAGATGAATAAACATAAGTATAAAAATCAGATGTACTGGGTGACTTTGAACTCATTGGTGTCCTTCAAGAGGGTGAAAGTTATCATGAATATAAACAACTTTTATAACGGGACCACAATTTGGTTTATTCTGGTAAAAATACAAATCAAAATGTATGAAACAAAACTTTTTTTTAAAATTTTGATTTCAATTTCAACCTGTACTTGAAAGAGTGTCTATAAAATTATTAGTCTTTTACGATTTATGTTTTTTTTTATCTAGCTATCAAAACAACAAGCGTTTCTACGTGGTCATGTGGAAGAAGAACACACAGACGTACTGGCAGACCACGCCGTTCAGGGCTGTCGCTGAGCCCGGCATACAACTGAAGCTGGTCAACTCTAAGACTGGGCCTGGCAAGACCCTGAGGAACGCCCTCTGGAATACTGATACTACTCCTGATCAGGTGAGTACTACATAGCAGCTCTTGATTAAAAAAATAACGAGACTTCGTTGCTTTTGCCATAAACAGAAATTTCCATTGTAGGTCTCATCATAATTTCAGCCCGGAATCACTCACTGCTGGGTGATATGGGCCTCCCCTTTTTTTCTGTCATAATTCCTGGTTCTGTGCGTCCCTCATCCAGGTGTTTCCCGCGACTTTGACGATATAATCATGGTGTGTTTGAGAATAAAAAATACAGTGCTGAATTTAGATGCCTCATTAATAAGTGACACTGTATTAATTAAACCTCATATGAAACAATGGTTCTAAGCTAAAGGACAAAAAATGAAAAACATTATTATAACCTGTACTCTTAGCTTCACTAAGTTTAAACTTATAAAGAAATTAATTTTGCTTAGATTGTTGGTCTTTAGTAGGGACCCGCGAAGCCAATTTCACGAACAAACTTTGTATTTCATAAAAATAAACCCAAGTTTTTTCTGAGGTCGGTTTATTAAATATGAAAGTCTTTTCGGCTTTTCATCTCGACTATAGTCTACTTGGCATGAGTTACTTATTAGCAGAAGAAAATGAAGTTTTAATGAAGACTAATAAATAGCATTGACAATGAAATGAGTTTGGGTCCTAATAAAAGAAAATGAATAGTGTTTCTTAGGTCAATTTCTGTTGTTGAAAAATGAATTACTTACTATCAATGGTAAAACGTAAACATTACATGGGTTGCTTGCAGAATCTAAAGTTTAGATGAAAGGATGTGTTTATTTTTCGGCCAAACTTGTACCGAGGTACAAATTACAAATGAAATTCCTTGCAATAAATTGTGATAGTAGCAGTATTTAAAATCCTCCAATATTCGATTGATTAAGAAATAAGAGAATGTAAAAAATCACTACCTCACATCGTAACTGCGTTCAACGAAACGTTCATAACAGCAGTGACAGCTGTCAAGTGTCAAACTATTCCAATTGTCAAAATAAATATTATGATTCCGGTTGTTTTAGACTACAATATTGAATATTGTATATTATAGATGCATTTTATATTTTTGTTTTTTTTTTTATATTAATTAGTCTGTGATCACATCAGTCCTCACTCCCCAGCGAATACATTTCATCATCGATAAAACGATGGAGCCATTAATATAAAAATGGAATGGATTTGTACCATATAGGAGGCATGGACTTCCTATCAGTGACGGTCATCGGTCTATAAAATGTTGTATGACAGTCCAAGGGACCTAAAATGTGTATTTGTTCGTTCTACATACCCATTCCATCTACTCTTTGATTCTACGATAAATTAAATACACGTTAAGTATCTGGTATTCAAGGGCTCTGCTCATCAACATTCAAACCGCCGTTTAGGTATTAAACAGTTGGTTTATAAATGTCAAACTCCTTAAGGAAAGAATAGCCAAATCAACAATTATGAAATCACACACGAAATAGCACTCCAAGAGATGGGAAACCAACGAACGAGCCGAGGAACCGAAACAGAATTATGATAAGATGTTATTTATTGGTAAACAAAACAACTAATTAAAAAAAATTGATAATTATCGGCCTTGGAGCACAGTCTTTTGGCCTTTCAGAAAGCTAACCAAACGCATACAATATCTGAATCAATTAATGTCTTCTTTAATTCTTATTCGCTAAATGTTTCACAAAAATAATGTTTTATATAACCAAAAAAACTTTTTTTAATACAATAATAAGATAATATTCAATATACTTTTAGGATAATTTCTTTATGTTACTTTTATAACATGAAGTAACGAAACGCATCATCGGAAAAATATAAAATGAGATTGCCAAATTAATTCATGGGTTGCAAGTTATTAATATCTTTGAACGACAATTTCATGTGGTACAAATGTATAAATAAATCCAATATATTTTTTTTCAGAATCTGCAAATTTTTTCCTGTATTTCAGTACTTTTGTTCTTAAGGTACATTGTTTGGCCACAGTTGTATGAAAAAAGAAACACCTCCTTTGGTATAGAGATAGTTTGAGTCCCGGGAAAGGACATAGGATAGTTTTTATTCCGATATTCCCACGGGATCGACACTTATGCGGGTGAAACCGCAGGGCGCTGCTAGTACTTACATAAATAAACTAACGCCTTCTTCGTCTTCGTCGTTCTTCTTCGTGACTACGTGACGTGCGGGAGCGGGGCTACAAATTGAATACAGTGTTAATTGCATTGTCTATGGCCGACAGTCCGTGAGTTGCGACGAGCTTATGTTTGATAGCTTGCTATTCGTGATGCGTACACAAGAGTGAATGTAGCTCTACTTAATTATCAACGTTTCATATGTAATTCAGTTTGTTACATTACATAATTCGTAGGACAAACTTCAAAGCATGATTCTGTGCTTCTTAAATTATGATATAGGGATGCAATATTTGAATATCGCAGAACGAACACCCTTAATTCTTTAAACTATGGTGTTTTTGGGAATCCATTTCCATCCGTCAACTCGTATAAAACTCAGCGTTTCATACCTCACAATGTGTTTTTCACGTCATTTATTTGGTGCAGTGCCACATTCAACGTCACGATTCATTTGCAACGGTTTCAAAAACCCTTTAACTATTTCTCCAGGTGACTCTCCTTTGGAAAGACCCTCGCAACGTAGGCTGGCGCGAGAAGACCGCCTACCGCTGGCGTCTGCTGCACCGACCGAAACTCGGCCTCATCAGACTAAAGGTAAATTATGCGGGGCCATTTTAATTAACTGTCGAAAAATATTAAGAAGTCTAATATGTACGTTTTAGAATTAACCCAAAACTTTTTTTTTTAAGTTCTGCCATCAAGCAAACTTTTCTGAAGGGTTAGGTTGAGTTGTGTCCCTAGTAATGTCAATTTCAGTAGATGAATTGTCTCCGATTAATAAGGTGTTAAAAAAGTTAAAAAATTAACCCGAGGTGTTGCCTAGACCATCGAACTGAACAACTTTCACTATGGGAAAAAAAAATCTGCTGCTTCATACATTTTGTACAAGTAGGTATTGAACTTTTGTATTAAACAGCAGATTTTTTTTCGTGATTTCAGAGTTGGTCCCATAGTGAAAGTTGTTCAGTTCGAACTGAAAAACTTTAAGTTTTTCGGGTTATTTATTTATTTAGGTTAACCAACAATTGTTTACACTATGTACATTTTTGAATATATTTTAACACTTTGTATAATGACCCATAACGTCCACCACATTCACAATAATTTATAGCCGAGACCTGGATTAGGAATTTAGGACATAGGATATTATTAATCCTGATATGCCCACGGGATCGAGATTTATGCGGGTGAAACCGCGGAGCGCAGCTAGCAGAGCATAAATTTACATAGAATTCATGATTATAGGTGTACGAGAACAACCGCCTGGTGGCCGACTCGGGCAACGTGTATGACTTCACGCTGAAGGGAGGACGGCTCGGAGTGTTCTGCTTCTCGCAGGAAATGATCATCTGGTCCAATCTCGTGTACAGGTGTAATGGTGAGTGATATTGGTGTTATGACTATTTTTGCAACTGTGTTTTTGCTTTTTTTAACAGGTTTTTTTTTGTACTTAATGGTGGTTTTTGGTATAGTACGAATGATTTTTTGGAGCTATTGAAACATATTTATAATTGTAAATAATCTTGTCAGTGTTAATGTAAAATTGACGCCTCGGATGTAATACACACAAACCCACACACACAAACAACAGACACAACAACATATACCACAAGCACACATTACAGCTCACACACCATATCAACACATCACCACACCATTAAATCACAAACAAAACCCACACATCATCATTTGTATGATCACAATGACATCATTACATTTATTATCATCCAAGCAAAAAAGCAAGTAAAAAGTTCATAAAATACTATCTGACAGTCTGATTTCATTCTCAATCTGTCAAAAATACCTCTTTTTTCCCTACATTTTTGACATTTATTGGTCGCCGACGAGACTGCGACTAGATTTTATACTTTTTAAATTACGGGAATTGGACTTCAGATCTGTCCTTGAAATCCTATGACTTTACTCTGAATATAGGTATTATAGGCATACTTTCTGGGAACACCAGTCCAACTACTCAAGGCTTTAAAGGAGTGAATTTAATTCGAGTGCTTCTTTTATTCAGAAAACCCTTTTCTTATCACAGATAAAATCCCATCGAACATTGCAACCGAGATATCAACGAGGAACAATTTCGAAGTAGACCACGACTTCGTCTACGTTTAGTTAATAATTAACAATAATACTCCTGTAACATTTCCAGAACATATAAATAAAAACACTTCTCCAAAACAAGCGCAATTATGTGTAAAATAAATAAAAATGATATTTGCATTACGTTTCAATAAAATTGTCGAATGTATGTTAGCTTTGATGTTGCGAATCTGTTTGTTGATCAAATCATTGATTGTATTCCAATCGTGTGAATTGTTATAAGTTTCATTTTAGATTGTAAGATCTAACAGTAATGCAATAAGGTTGACACTTATAAGTTTATATGTTTGTTTATTTTTGAATATGTTCATCCGCAATTATTCCTTGCAAGTCGTAGTCTCAAATGAAAATAAATATAAAAATTGCACGTGTCAATTGCAACGAACAATTTGTTGTTTTTAATTTCTACTAGAACTGACTTATTCGGAACCGAATTTCAAGTTCTGCATTTAAGCAGTAGATATACAGCGGTCTCCAAGAGTTAGTTGACATTTTTCCACTTCAGCTGTAATGCCAAATAATAATCTAAAGTAAAAAAATGTATCAGGTAATTCGGTTCCGAATAGGGTGACTTATAATGTGACCCATTTGCAACAAAACAAATAAATAAATAAAAATTAAGCACCCCATAAAGCCGGGGCGAAAATGCGTGGAATTCAAGATCTTGTATATGAGAACACTAGGTAGAATTTTGTAAAGTAGTAAAGCAACGCGAAATTCTTGCTAGTACAATCATTTGCAATGAGGTTTGCAGTTTCTTTGACCTTTGTGTACCCCATTATCATTCCCCGAAAAAAAAAAAACTCTAAAAATGTTTTTGTCAAAAAGCCATTTAATAAATTAGAAAAACCTTTTAACTCTTCCAAATTGTCACGTTGAAACAACTGTTCATTCGATTTCTTGATGTAGGTATCTTGACAGTTTATTTGTAAAATTTTATCATTGATTTTTGTATGTTTTATATTGAAAATCGATTTTCAAGAAATGGAAGTAGATGAAGTACCCAACGTGAATGTAGACGAGATAAATAATGAAATGCCTACTCAGGAAGCTGAAACGACACTACCTCCTGTAGGAGACATGGCCACGGCTACTGAACAGATGCCGCCCTACGGGGACGATGTAGCAGTTCCAATACAAGAGTTTTTTTTGTATACTCCATCGGCGACCTCAAGCAAGGCCAAATATAACAACGAGAGCAAAGACATGAAGAAGAAGAAAGAGATACAAGAATTCTTTAGGGTCATCCGTCCTCATCTGCCAAGGAAGTCGAAGAGCAAGGCTTACAAATTGCTGCAGAACATCGCAAAGGGGACCGTGGTTAAGAGTTCATTTCAGCAAAGAATCAGGAAAAAGAAACCGAAAAAGCGACCAGTACGTAAGCAGAAAACTAGACGGCTGAAGACAAAATCTCTAAGTATTGTGCGTAGAAACGAGCGCAGTCTATACAGCTCGTCTGATTCCTGTCGGTCAAACACGTCGTGTGCTCACTGCGGTTACTCGTGCTCCAGAATCGCTAGATGGTGAATTTTGAAATACTGTTTTATTGGCACAGTTGCGCCCGGATTGAAGATACACACCTTTAAAGATTCAATTTCGAGTAAAAATATCAAGTGTTTTTATGAAATTGTTGATTATTTTTTAGTAACATAATTGTTGATAATAAATGATTATATTCTTTGAACCTGTATCTGGAGACCTGTGGGGTAATTGCATACCGTAACACACGAACAGTAGCAATGGCTTTCATTTTGACAGTTCAACAACATTCATTGCGTTATTTGCGTTGTTGAGCAGACAAATTTTTCAAACATAATATATTTTTGAAACAATGGATTAGCAATATCTTTCAAAATTATTCGAGTTTGATAGTGTGTTACGCAATCAGTTAGGGTGCTGTTATGTGTTGAAACTCTATGAAACTTCATACACATAAGCAGGATACAAAGGTCTAAAAAGTTAGAAAGAACATTTACGAAATGTGATAGTTAAAAAAAAATTACTGGAAAATTTAAAATCCGTCTAATTTGGCTGTAACACTATTTTTCGAAAATTTTCTTAACTTACTTTTTATTCTTTTGTATCCCGCTTATACATATGAAGTTTCATTAAAATCGGTTCATTCATTTCGAAAAACAAGGGCTTGAAAGTTTGTATGAAATGCCGTTCGTCATTTGGGTTTTTAGATACAGTGTGTTGTCACACTGCACGGCAGCATGGAACTGCGAAATGTGTGTATAAGTTACCAAACTCCTCTGCCTGACTAACTCTTTATGGAATACAGACGTGTTGTTATGTGTTATGTACTTTTAGGTATATGAGTCGAAGTATCTACACTTCAGTACCCACCTGGACTCTGGTAGGTACCTATTTCCATAATTAAGTACAGATCATAGGGAATTCACTCAGTGTAATTAATATTCCAACGATGAGTGGTCACGGAACCGACAGCACCAACGTTTCAACTACATAATATACTCGTACCTACCTACAAGCTTGCTAAAATATCATTACTTACGTCTAAAGGATTACATTTACATTTCAGTGGCGTGCTGCATCGCGAGCTCCTCCTTGTATCTCCCTTGTAGCATTCTCACTATCCTCAGGCATAGCTTTGGCATAGTTACATAACGTTGTTTAGATGCATGCCATTTTATATTCCTACAGTAGGACGTGTAGTCGTACGTAATAAGATAATAACACTCTTTAACGCAAAACATGACAGATGTGTGAGAAGTATGAGAAACATTATCATTCTATTCGGCTCTCTGGAAGGGGTGTTAACTACAGATACACTTGTTCGAGTTGGCATGATTTAGATATTATATCTTCGGGAAGCCGCTCGTTTGAGCCCGAATTGTGCCGAACCGACCTAAAGGAATCAACGAGGGAAGATGCCGGCCGAGCTGTGTATAAATAGTGATTGGTTGTAATTAAATAAAGAACGTTAATTCCGATCATAGATAGCACCCCTTAGCCGTTACATAAACCACAAGATCAAGATTAAAACGCCACCCTGTCCGTCAAACAACACTAATTATTTGCCCTCAGTTAACAACAGGGGGCCTAAACAGGCCACTTTGGCAGAATCATAAAACAATTCATATCACGCAATTTCATCTGTATGACAGTTTTGTATGGAGATTCGTAAAATGCTATAGGTACACCTACCCTACCCCTTCAGGTATATATAGGTGTGAAACTGTCAAACAGATGAATTGCGTGATATGAATTGTTTCATGATTCTGCCAAAGTGGCCTTTTTAGGCCCCCAGATGTTAATTCGCGTGTGAGTGGTTAACTATATTTTAGTTTGACAGCACTAAGATGACACTGAGTTATTACTTTACTGAAAATGGTGATTTTGCTATTCTGAATTTGAGGTTTTTCACCAAAAATTTAGATTTTCTAACTATTCTGACTATTTTTAATCGCGACTAAAAGGTGTGGAATAAAATTAGTTGGCATGAACTAAAATTCATACAACACCTCGACTTCAGGTGCCAAAATAGTACTGCATCTTGTTTTCTTTCCTTTTGCTTATATCTCGAAAACGGTGTGTCCTATCGCAAAAATAATGAAAATTTCGACCCCTTTTATAAAACCCGTAAACCCCTAAAACTCAACACGTAGGTAAAAATTTTTCATATTTTCCATACAAAAAGTGAAAAATTCCATACAAAAGACGTCGAGGCACCAACTTGGCGCGACTCCGGCTCAAAAAAAAAATCCTCGTCGTGTCGCGATTGTCAAATTCGATTTAGTTGTGTCAAAATTATTTTTAGATTTAGATATTTTTTTTGCAGAATAGCCTTTTAGCACAAAAAATCCTTACTGGGTATGGCCTATGAGAATCTGCGAAAAAATATCTCTAAATTTAAAAATAATTGCTTAATAGATGCTCAGTTTGTGGCTCACCGAATCCGTCACATTGTATTTTTACTTTTTGATTAATAAACTTATTATTATTTTCCTTTATTTTATCGATATAAATTATATTTTTAAATATTAGAATATAAATAACATTATTATTATTATTATTAATTTTGACACAACTTAATCGAATTTGACAATCGCGACACCACGTGGAAAATATTTTTTTTTGAGACGGAGGCGCGCAGAGGATTTTTTTTTTTTTTTTGACATGACCACTCGCAGTTGCAACTCGCTAAGGTTGCCTTTCTGCTTAACCGGACTATGGCGCGCAGAGGAGCAACTTCGACGTATTTTATAAGGAATTTTTCACTTTTTGTATGGAAAATATGAAAAATTATTACCTACGTGTTGAGTTTTAGGGGTTTACAGGTTTTATAAAGGGGGTCGAAATTTTCATTATTTTTGCGATAGGACACACCGTTTTCGAGATATAAACAAAAGAAAAGAAAAAAGATGCAGTACAAATTGCACCTGAAGTCGAGGTGTTGGTGTGAATTTTAGTTCATGCCAACTAATTTTATTCCACAACTTTTTAGTCACGATTAAAAATAGTCAGACTTAGTTAGAAAATCTAAATTTTAGGTGAAAAACGTAAAATTCAGAATAGCAAAATCACCATTTTCAGTAAATTAATAACTCGTGCCATCTTAGTAACTTATTATATAACTTAAAATATAACTATATTTTAGTTTGACAGTTGCATCACTTTAGTCAATTTCAGAATGGGAAATCGTCGTTTGACAGGAATAAACAAAATTTTGGTGATTTTTAGTCTAGTTTAGGCGCATTTGTGACAAGAGAATCGGCACCATTGTTTGGCCTTTTTAACTAAATCTTAAAGCAAACCAATTTCAATAAACAGCTCAATATCCCCCTTTGTTTAATGTTTTAATGGTGTCAGTTTTGAATTGAATTTGTTTATCATTTATAAAGCTGAATAGAAGCGTCAGTTTACGAGCAAAATACACGTAATTTGCTGTGAGTTACTCAAATTATTCTCTCTCACGACTTTAATCCAATATTTGCTTTTCATCACATTTATTGGAAATGGTAATATTTACCCTGGTAGTCGCAGTGTTCGTGCGATCCATTTTGTGCGGATTTATACGGTGGAGCTTACCTAAGTACCTATATTGAATCCATTCCAGGCTGCGGTAGCAGGTAAGAAGCATTTATTATTGCTTTCTGTGCCATTTGTTGTGTGCTAAAAGTTGCCTATTAGAAGTAAGAATATCTGGTGAATCAACCAATAAAAATTTTTCTGTAGCAGAATCAGCCTTGTGAATGGTAGGTACATACTGGGCAAATTGTTTTATGTACATTTGTACAAGACCAAGTTAGCTATTTACATTCAATAAAACTATTACTGTGTCATGTTTTTTATATATATTCGACATCTTTTGTGAGTTTAATTCAAACAATGTGTAAGGTATCATGGAACCTATGTAGCTTATAATTATTTGCAGTAAACTGTAGGTAATTTTCAGCACGTCGTATAATTAAGAAATAATTACTGTATCGCCAATGACGCATTTGTTTCCTGCCTGAGAGATCCAATAAATACATTATTGGTGCCTACGTAATTATGCAGTGAAATCGAGAGGTTGTTACGAGAAGCAATAAACTGCCGATAAACACCGATACAATAGTTTATAGACTATCAGCGAATATTACGATATTACCCTTTTATCGTATTATTTATTGGATCGCAAAAATTGAGGTAATGTACTGAGAAACAGTAAAGAGATTACTACAAATGGGAAACAATAAAACAAACAGACTGTAATATCACAAATATAATATTTATTTTACCATTGTACATACTATAAATAACTCAGATGAAGTAGTTTTTATCACTCTGAAAAATATTTAATGAATCGAGTCTAGAATAAAATATCCCAATAAGGACAAGTCGTTTTTTTTTGAATAATCAAAACGTTGTGCTAAAGTTAAATATGATTCAAAGATTTTGTAATTATGATTAAAAGATTGTGCTGATGAAGCATCAGGATGTTGGTAGTGCTCTGCTCGGTCTCTCACAACATTTCATTTTGGTAAAAAATAACAACTTTAACATTTACACATTATGTACAATTACATTATTCGCTATTCTCCGTAAAATATAAACTATATGGAATATTGATTGGACTATTCGGAACATATAACTTGACGTCTCAATTCCTCGGGTGTACGGTTTCAGTTACATGGTTTCTTTACTTTAATTGCTATATGAGTTTCTTTGTCTAAAGTAGCTGAAGTATTAAGGTTTCATCATTTTGTAAAGTTACAAACTGGCCAATTAAAATTTACTTCATACTCATTTTGTTTCCATCGCACTCACTGGTTTTCCAATTAACACAAACAATTTTATCTGCTTTTGGAAAAAAAAAGAAGTCCACAGAGATATTTGTAATTCTGTAGGTAATAGGAGATAGTGTGTTTACCGTTCTTCTATTGCCCGAACTACGCATTGTCTCTCACAAATTTTCCCTGACTCACTGAACGGAAAATATTTCGTTAGATACCGCGAGCTCACGTACTCACAAATGGTCGTCCAGATATACGACAATATAAATTCATGCTTTACTCGACTGAAAGTCTAATACATATTACTAAATTATTGTAACTTTTTCTGCACTTACAAAGCCATAGGAATATAGAAATAAATGTTGTACGTACAAAAATTATTGCTTTATTGATATCACCCGACCAAACGTGATTGTAAGATATGATAAAACCCCTATTCAGTATCTACTAAAAAGTAAAATAATTTATTGCATCTATTCTGTTCACCATATCAATACATTGATGCTTAATTACATTATAATAATCAGTAGATTATTAACCTCCTATTAAATATACAATAATCACCTTCAAATTATTTCATGTTTCTACAATTATATACAAAGATGCATTTTATTTCATTGTACTGCAACAATAGTAAAAAAATGGTAAAATTTGCACAAAATATTTGATATAATAGAACACATTGTGATGACCGTTATTTGTTGAGGGATTCAAAATAATTTAAATGCAGATAATTGATAGCTTTATTATTTCTAGTTCATCAAAGCCGTCATCCCTTTGTCGGAATTATTCATAGTATATTTCACGACGACTTATTTGATTATAACAGTATTTATAGTGTATAAAATTATTAAAATGCGTTGTACATTCATATAAATTGGTCAACAATTATTCAAATAAAAAATGAAGGTATTCAAAATGAATTCGCAAGTATTATATAAAACTTTAACAATCTACGTAATGTTACGTTTCAGAACATAAACTCCTTATTTTAGTAATTGTGTCTGATATGTTCAAAATGGTAGAAAGTGACACTTAAAACAATTGAGATGTGCTTGTGAGTGCTCACTGATTCGTTAAGCTTTGAAGAAGCGTAAACTCTTAAGTTTTAACATGTTCATATTATATGGCTCCGAATGTTATAACTACTATGTCCTAATTTATAAACCTCAGTACCTTTTATTAAATCCATTAACTCTGACAACAGTATGTACAAGGTGAGCACTAGTATTGTCGTTTGTCTTTCCCCTAGTTCTTATTTCTGAACCGTTTATATTCTGTACAATATTTTTATAAACCTATGTACAAATCTTGAGAGTAGGACAACTTGTATTGAAGTACTTTGTCCCCTCGGCACTTTTACATTATGCTAAATGTTCAATAGGTACACTTAGTTCAAGTAGGTAAGTATAAAATTATCCTACTCCTTAGATTCGATCTAAGTGAAACGAGTACGAAATGACATGTATTGGACCATGTATCTACAGACGATATATTAAATAGCGACACTTGGCGTATTTACAGCTAATTAAAAATTTCCTCCAACGGAGGAGAAAGATAGAACGCTTGAAGTGATTTTGAACCTTACATATTAAGCACAAGACCCATTTTTGTACAATTTTAAATAAATATATGTAATTCACAGTCTTCGTCATTGAAGCGTCGCGATTAATGTTTTTACTAAAGATCTGAATGATGATATTTTCAAAAATGATCTATATTATTTTGCGAACAATATTCATTTTTAATTAACTTTTGAGCCACTCATTTATGAGTTACGCTACATGAATGAATATTGCTCATAGATATTAAATAAAAACATAAGTATCATGACCGACTAACGTGTGTCTCTGTGTTGAAATATGAACGGAATCGAATTTCCTTCCTTTACAAAGAAAACCCTAACTTTACAAAATGTGTAGTAATTAAAAAGGTCCGATATGATTCGTTTTAGAATTGAGTTCAATTCAGTCTGTTAGCATCACGCAGGAGACGAGAATATCAAGTATCAACTAGGTAACATTGAAAAGGGTCCCAAAAGGCCTACAAAGGGCTCTACAAGTCGTCGAAACTCTAACGTTAAGTATTTGGTGTTAACAATTATTATGACTAATACTTCACTAGGTCAGTCCTTCACTGCTGTTCTGTAATTTACTAATTTATTTAGTTGTCACCTTGAAGAGCTGGATTTCTTTGGAGTTGTGACTGTTTTGTTGTTACCTGCAAGAGAAATTTATTTATTAGAAGTATTGCTTTTGGATCTATTTTAACTGAAAAAGGTTTCCACTGCAGTGAGAAACAAAGACTGAAAAAATGCTGATAGCGGGTATGATTTAATTTAATTTTAAGTCTTGGCCAATGTTATTAACACCCTTTTCCTTATGTATGAAGGTATAAAGAGAAGACACTTATTATCTTAAAAGTACTCAAATCTATCATACGACCGAACAATAGTATCCGGGCGGTTTAAATGGTTTTGTAGTGTCTACTCTACGTAATGTATACCAGGTCTAGCACATGGTCTCAGGGCGCGCGGGCGCGGGCGGCTGCGCGGGCGCCTGCTCGGCGGAGCGCTGGCGCGGCAGCTGCGACGAGTCCAGCACGATGGACGGCCGCGGCGGGAGGCTCTCGCTCACCATGTGCGACAGGGATAGCTCGCTCGACGCGTTCGTGTCACCTGGGCAAATAAAGGATATAAGACGGGACATATTAACTTTTAGATTTTTCAAAATGTAAAAACTCTTCTGACTGGACTCAATTGATTGATATAATCAAGAGATACCAAGGAAATCCCAGATACTGACACGATTAATCGAAATGACGGTATGATATCTATTATATTATACGGAAGCCTATACCTTGTTTGCTGAAATTTGTTTATCAGTTCAGGTTGTACAAGACGATAAACGTCCTCGTATTCCAATGTAAGAACTTTTTATTACCCTTTCTTTTGGGAGCACATTTCAATGCATATCCTTCTATTTCAGAGGCACATATTTGTCAAAAACCGTAGTCTAAGTAGAATAGGATCCAATAGAAGACCAGACCACTTACCAGAAGGTTGCCTCGGCACGGGTAGCAGCACTTCTCCACACGCATCGTCGTCTATCAACGGCTGCAGCGGCGACGGCAGCTCACGACTGTCGATAGCTGACGACCTTCTCAACGAATGCCTATAGTATTGAGGAAGGTAACATTATAATGGAGGATGCAATAGTAAGACAAGTGTCTAATGCTGCATATTTAAGGTTTTTTTAATTACAAAAGAATAGAAGAAAAAAGATGGGAAGTCATTAAATCTTAGGTTCAGGAAGAAAGAAGAACTATGAAGGAACTGTTCCTATGAAATTATTGAGTGTAGGTCACAAAGAGAATTTACCAAGAAGATAGAATTCAGATATACTCCTACTATATCAAAGAGACATTAACAAAAAGATTTTATGCATAACACTTACAAACCGCAAACCTGGAAGATTCAAGATAACTGACCAAAACAATACACAAATAAAAGAGTCCACAACTCCATACCTCTGATGCGGCAGACGCCGATCCCCCACAGTGAGGTGCGAGCTGGCCTGCGGCGGCGCGGGCGGCTCGGCGGCGCTGCTGTTGACGCACACACTGATGCTGATGCCGCTGACGCCGCCCTCGGCCCCGTCAGCCCCCTCACCCTCCTCCTCCTCGTATCTGCCAAGCCCACCCATTTCTAGGCTACAGTACAAATGGCTGGTGAGTAAGGATCGAGTTCAGGACGCTCACAAAAGCTATAAGCCGAAGCAAGCTCAGCTCTTCTTGCCATGCCTTGCTGGTGCAGTTCCCTTGTTTGGTTTTTGAGGTACCGCAGTCGTATGAGTCCTGTCGTCGGGTGTTGTCATGTTTTTCCTTCCTTTCTTTGACTGGTCTCTTTATCCATGTTTTATTTTTTTTTCTACTTTTATGAAATTAAATTTTTGTCCTGTACTTTTTTTTAATTCGATACCTTTATATTTTATTAAGGTAATCTACGATTATAAAACTATAACTTTATTTTTTATTTTATGTTTTTCTAAAGCTCTAACTTTATGTTTATCTATTTTTTTCTATTAGAGCAAGCATAAACGATTTCGTGTGTTATCAACTAAGTGATATTGTATCATTCCACTTTGCCCCACCGAGCCGCCCACTGGTGGGGCAAAGTGGAATGTCTGAAATTTTGCAGTGGAATCTTGTTGGATTCTGCCTCACTCTTGTGTTTACCGTAAAACAAATAGTTTCTTCCACTTTAGAAACCTCACAGAGTTTGATTAATAGGATTTAATAACACCAACCAACGTGGCGCAACAGTTTTGAAAGTTTGGAATTTGTGGGGTCTTCATTAATGAGATATATCGCTTCACATCTGAAGTTTCTTAGGGCGATGAGAGAATATGTAATCATTATTTCAGTTTTGAACTGGAGACTTCTAAATCTGTAGATTTATAAGGGATCAATTAATTTTGTTTAGCATGATTTCTTGTGAGGTAAAAACTTAATCCAAATATTTCGATTTCATGGATCATTTTCTTATTGTCTCTGTTACTCGTTCCTTCAGTCATCTTCCACGTCATTGTTGCTTAAAACAGTTACTGCTTTCCCTTATGTTTTAGTAGGTACTCTAGTTCTAATAATTTTATTGTAATCTTACTATATATAAATTACGTGTCACGATGTTTGTCCGCGATGGACTCCTAAACTACTTAACCGATTTTAATCAAATTTGTACACCGTGTGCAGTTTGATCCAACTTGAAAGATTAGCCACAGCAACGCGTGGCCGGGTCAGCTAGTGTGCTATATGTGACAAATTATTCAATTTAAGGCTGTGTGGTTCTTAGTTGAGCAGTACGAGTGTCATACGAATACAATATGAACTTTGGTTTTTCGCAGCTGGTATAAGCTCACCTTTTCTAAACTGCACAACAAAGTACTGCTCAGCCAGAACGTCATGTAACATATATACAGCAATATAAACAAATATGCGCAAATCAAATACCCTCCACCATGGTTTCATGATCAGTGTAATCTTTCTTCGCAAGCAACGCACAATTCTTCTCAGTCTCCTAAAGGATCACTCACCGCCTCTGAATAAGGTTCTCCATGATGATGTAGTCATCTTCTTCGGCTCCCCGAAGGTGTTCCTTCTCCATGAACAGCGCGAACTCAGGGTTGGACATCTCGCTGGCGTGGCGACGACGGACTGAAGGGGAAGCGGCTCGGGCCGGTGATAGGAGACGAGAGGTTATTGGTGTTCTGTGGAAAAGATGAACTTTTGAAGAATTGTGATTCAGCTTGATCCTTTCAAGCAATAGTGGTTATTGACTAACAATCTTCTTTCGACATCTATCGTGATTGTCAACTTCTTCCAATAATGGAAAACGATACATCGTTTATTTTTCGGACTGCAGTTGCCATGCTAAAACGCAACAAACTTAAATAGTAGGTCAGTTCTATACTTCCATTTAAGTTAAAAATACATGTGCTTGATTGAGTTCAACTGTGAAATGGGTGAGGCTAAGACTTAGACCTTTCGTTTGCCATGTTGGGATATTGTCACTAAAAAACTTTTTACGCGACTGCCCCAGAAGGAGCTTCCATTTTTTAAATGAAATACGGAATTTCAAAACTATTCCAATTTTAATATTTGTAATCTTATATAGCTCTATACTTCTTCTAGTTTCCTTACCTCGGCGTATGCGGCGGTGAGAAGAGTCCATACACGGTCTCCAGTTCATCAGTGATGCTGGTGTACTCATGCATGGCCAACAGTAGGGAACGTGGCGCTCCACCCACTCGTCTCTGGCCTGAAGGAATGCCAGTAGCACCGCCCGTTGCTTCCCAACCGGACTGACGACCTGTCACAAGATAATTGTGGAAGGTGTGAAGAATGAGACTTCGGGCAAATAAGTTTATTCTTTGCCCGAAGTCTCATTTTTTCTGAATCTTTCATCGCGTAGGAGTAACAAAAGCGAAAGAATATTGAGCGGAATAGCATCACGCTGTTTTCAACATTTAACTACAATTACCATCATCATCAAATGGAGTTCTAGAGAAAGACTGTCACATAATAATAATGTACGTGTGAAGGAGACGCTCCACTATATCGATTTATAGTAACAGTCGGGTAGGTATTGTATACGTACTTGTCCCAGTGACGGAGTTGTGCACGGAGCCAGCGTCTACGGCGGAGTTGTCAGGTTCGGAGTGCGTCTGACTGTGCTGACGGCGCGGCGCCAGATGCTGTGCCGAGTAGTGGCCGCCCATGCCGCAGTCGTTGCCGCCCTCCGAACGCCTGGTAATAACTCCTCGTTTTAAACCTTTGACAGTAGCAAATGGACTGTCTGACGTTGGAAGATGTGCTGACTGGTGTCGAACTTTTTTCATGTGGCTAATAAAGCCCTCTTAGTTTCTATATCATGATTATTACTTGATTTTTTTTCTGTGCTATCTTCGAACAAACTAATGTAAAATTTACCTTTTTTGTATCTTGTAACAATTTAGTTAGAGTATATTGCAATGACGAAGTCAACACATCTTCATTGAAAAGTAAAATAATAATGTTCCCACAAGAAAGTGGCAGAACAGAAGTATGTGTGCAGTGGCAATTTAGTAGAAGTTTTATTGAAGTCTTTGTTGAAAAATAATCAAAGTGGTTATAATCTTGAGTATAGTAAGTAATGTGAAGACAAGACAATCGAAAATACAACAGAGGACAACAGTGATGTTAGAAGATTAAATCATTTTAATACTGTAACGTTTGTAAATAAAGAAATTTGGAATTTAGTCGAAGCTTACCTTATAGCAATCATTGTAATTAAGTCAGAAAAAAAAAATGTCGAAAATGATAGCCACAATATTGCAGGAAATACTTTCCAAGTTGGCATATTATGGCATTTTATAGAAACATAACAGCTGATCATATAAATCAATAGCCAAATAGAAAGATCAATGTTGGTATGGCTGAAGTAAGATTTGATTTGTGTAGAGATGTACAGAAACACAGAAAGATGCTCAAATAAATTGCGTCACATTAAAAACCGTGTTGTGTGTGACTGTCGAAAGTAGTGCTTGTTAATGCTAAACATATTGATATTGAGCGTGTACACAAGCTGTAGATAAGTGAATGTTTATTATACAGTAAGGCAACTACGTCTAACTACATTTGCTAAGAAGCTAAGCCAATCGCCAATGACTCTATTTGACTTACTGTTTCCACAACCGTCTCCTAACAGATGCAAGAAGGTAACAAAAAATAAAATTAAAAACAATTATGGCGATGATAATTTTGGTTTTATACAAATAAACACAGTATTTGCCGATTTCGTGAATGAAGTATATAGAAATGAGTGAGGTTTGGTGGCTGTGGTAAATGCAAATGATGATTGCATTCAGGAAAATCGACAACTTTTTTGTTTAAATTCTCGAGATATTTGTAGAAAACCAGTAGTTCTGTTTTTTCTTTACTTTACACAACCAATTTTAATAAATTATCTTACTTAGAAGTTCTATCTCAATTTTTTTTATACCCAAATATTTTCGGAGATATTCAAAAACTCAATCCAGAGCGGCCAAAACTCCCATCAAATATAGTTTTTCCAAAACAAATAAAGTAATGGTTAATGAGAATGGCAATCAAGAACAAAAGGTAACGCGGTCATGCTTGACGATACGACATGGGACCACCTGGATTAGATGGCACTTCCATTGTAAGCTGTACCTATGTTTTGGGAAACTTGTAATGTCTTGGTCGTAATTTGGTTGTTCCGTGAAAATGAATGCACATGCTCCTTTGAATTCTTTGCGTGAATTTGATGATTCTATTGTTTTTTTGCTTACCTTAGTGGCATGGAATTGGTGCCCAGACTATACTGAGTAAACATGTTTAGTGATATTTAGTTAATGTTATTCTTTCAGATGGGCTTATTTACATATTGTTACACAGACCTACAACATTACTTATGTTATAAGTTAAAAGTTAATCCAAAGTACGGCCTGAACATTACTGAAACTGGTATTAAAATCAAATCAGTTTCAGAAGGTTTTATATCATCGGCTTCTTAGAGCTATAATGAACGCTTTGCAAAGTCGTGTAACTCTGTATACTGTTTTACCTATATCTTCAAAATGTGAAATACATGATAACTTAAAGTTGGACGTTCGCGTAACTTACCGTCTTGTGTTGGCAGTGCGTCGGGTTCCAGCGGAAGTAGTGCGTGGGCGTAGGCTTTGAAGATCTGTTGGTACCTCACGCACTTCTGGTAAGAAAGCATCGTCGTTCGATGACGCTATCAGACGAGGATGTGGGTAGATAATATCTAAAGAAACATAAGAGTAATCTTGGGCAATGAGGAGAAAACTTATGTATCCTTTTTTGGAGTATTTTGCATGGAAAAATAAATATATTTTAAAGTTCTGTTTAAATACTTTTGGTAACTTACCTTTCTTCTCATCACTAGGCTCCGTCCTGTTGCTATCGGAGGACCTCTGCCTGGCCGGCGTGATGGGCGGCTGAGCTTTGATCACAGTTATGTTAGGACCTCCATGGCCTTCCCCAGATGATGTTGATATCGAGTCCGCGTCTGGTTCCTTCTCCACAGGAGCCTCTGGCCCAGATTGAGGCATTTCATCCTGTTAATGAGCGATGAAGATGTAGCAGAAAGCATAATGTTAGTTGGTAAGCATAGAAATAATGTAGAGACAATAATACCTTGAGTTTTAACGAGCGAGTTTATAATTTCAGATTGGGGGAGACAAATTTGAAATATTTTTTAACGACCTAATATAATTTGATGATATTAATACAGGGTGTAACTTCAAGGTTTTATTGCTAATCGAAGTTTCAATTATATTCTTAGGTGAAAATGAAGAAGCCAAGTGAGACTGCGCCGATAAGCCAAATTAGAAAGCCAAAAGTGCGTAGGTACATTGTTAACGCGTGATTCAACAATTTTTAAAAGCTTTAGTGCTATGCAGTAATTAAAACTAATTTGCATAATATGCATAGTACGATTGTGAGTAATAAGCGTAATTAAAATTTTCAATTTAATTTCTTTTTAAACTCACGTAAAAATAAAATAGAATACCTACAAGATTATGAATCTACAGAGTTGAATATAATAAAATAGTAAGGAATCGGCATTATTAAACAAAATCAATAATAATAAAACAAAAAGGTTCACGGTGCTGTCCCACACGACACTAAAGCATTTAATTTCTTTGCCATTAGCTTTTAATTTCTTATAACGAATTACTAATTTTAAAAGCCAATTAAAATACCTACAGTGTACTAGTTCGCTGGCTGCCCAAACAAACGTGAGACACACATGTGCCGAGGAAGTTGGACAACACAATATAAACTGTAGCAAATGTTTAGTTTAGAGAGGCTATTCCAGTTCTGTTAATTAAAAAGCTATCATCAAAGTTGTATTTGTGCACGAAGGAGATAATCCTGTTCAAGTTTCAGGTGGAACTCTAGAAATAGAGGTTCCCCCTAAGTGCTCTAAAATGTGTCAACTTGCCTGATGTACAACCGATATTTCGCCGTCGTCCTATGGTCGAAACAAATAATTTGTATCATCATAATTTATAGAAGAAAGTAAAATTTTGAAATGAGTTAACAAGACAGCTCGTGACGTTCTATCAATTTTGGCTCAGTTTGGAAATGTGATGGATATTCTGGGTTTAGTAAAAAAAATTATATAAAGATAGTTCCACCAAACAGCCCTATAATCTCTTCAGACGCTGATGTTATGACAGGTTAATGTTCATTCATATAGCTTACACTTTCATCTACAGTAATCATTGGTTCTTTGTCATGGCCTATGAAACCCGTGCAGCTTGTTCGGGCAGCTACGCGGCAGAGAGGGCCGAGAGGGGTGCTTACGTCGGAGGGTCTCGACCGCTCATCCTCCTCCTGCACCGGTCGCACGGTGAACCGCGCCACGCCCGTGTCGCTGTCCGACAGCACCTGTCGTGACGTCACACATAGCTACCTAACTAGCATTTGGTACAACGTCACTCGGAGATTTTGGAAGCCCCTGAACTTGTTTTATCTTATGACCTGTTTTACCACTGAATAAGTTCCAGTAACGTAGCAGATAATTTCATACAAATTCTGATTCATTTTAAAATTGACTTTGCAGATAGTGCCTAATCGGATATTGTGGAACAGGCCATGAATATCTAAATGAATTTCGCTATGAACGGCTATGAAAGCAATGGTGTTGACTTTGTTACACATATAATTATAAAGCGGTTACAAATCTCATACATTGCACAGTTTCAGACTTCGGCGACAGGAATTATATGGAATTTGGCTTTGTTTTAGTACGATAAATAAAGTTCCAGCGTTGAAATTAAGCTAAAACTTAATTTGGAATACTAATTGAGCCCGAGGGGAATAATTGTGAAGTTGTCGTTCGAACAGGTAGGTATAGATGTATTTGTGTAGACTAAGTAGTCCTGTTTGGTTTACGAAGTAAAGTAACCCTATGTATAAAACTATTTACACATTGGAATGTAGTTTGTTATTGAGTAAAGAGAATGGCAAGATCCTTTTGATATGAAAGATCTATCATAGCATCCAATTTTTACGACGGGTAAACGCAAATAACGTTTCACATTTCTAACTACACACATTGAACAGAAAACCGTCGAAAAGGCAAACTATAAAAATACAGAAACGAATTTCAGTTTCACTTTCAAAATTATAGCCACAATTCTCAAGGTAGGCAAACTAGAAGTTGTAAAGTTTATATACAATTTGTAGGAGTTAGTATAAGTTTTGTTGAAGTTTAAGTTGTTAGTTCAAGAGGGAATTGAGGGAGTTCTATTGATCCTAGTTGGGCTATATAAGTATAACTTGATGTCGCATATTGCATATTAATGTTGATTATAACTACATTGCATTTTGATAAGGTGTAAATCTCCAAATGACGCAGAACCAAATACACTAAAGCAAGTGCAAATTGTCAGATATTTTTTGAGACTTCCACTCCTGTTATTTATTTCTCACTACTAGATTTCAATTACAAGATTTCCTCATAATAAATGACCGAGCTTCAAACAAGTCAAAATATTCTGACAATTTGCAGGTTAGGTGGGGGTCACAAACATTGAATGAAAGACAAAAGTTAAAATTAGCATTAACGCAAACATTGACTATCATGCTAATGATTAACATAAAACGTTGCCATTAGTGTTCTCAAGCATTCTTGTTGAGGTCGACATCAAACACATAATGAAATTAATAGATACATCGAAAACAAAGATTGATGAATGGTTTCATCAAAAATGTAAATGATGGCGATCTTGGTAAGTTTATTTCGATGACTTATTTTATTCGGTAATTTACTTTTAAATTTTTGTTGGGGTTGAACCAACGTAATAAAGAAATAAAGTTCAAAAATTAATGAAATTAATGAAGATAACAATTATTACATAATTTCTTTAATGTTAATTAAAATAACGATATTCTACCACCAAGAAGTAATTCTAACATAACTCTTATTTTACACAAAAAAAAAACATTATTTATACAAATCTTAAACCTACTAACCTCAGAACGATCACTGGCAGTCCTTAGTCTGGCGGCTCCTGCCTGGAAGGAGGGTGGTGGAGGTCCCAGGGTGTCAGTAGAACCTCGGTTCACGAGGGACGGGTGCGTTGCCATGAACCGGTGGATCACTGCTAAGTGGTTCATCGTCTGCTCTGCCACGTCTTCTAACTTTCTTAACCTAAATTCTACACTCTGGAAAGGTTTTATTATTTTTATATTGTTACTTTTTTAACTTGAATTTAACTTGAATAAACTGTGAATTGAATTTAAGAACATATTGATCTGAAAAGTTTCAAACACTCCTACAAGCTTCTAGTAATTTACCTGAACTGATTGTATTTGGCAATTAGCTTTTTGATTCAAGTCTTCCATTTTGGTCGTGATATGTTCTACCCTATCAGTTGTGTTTCTCACTCTCTCTTCTATAGAATTAGACAATTTAACTTCCTGAAAACATTTTTTGAATTAATTTATGGGAGTACCACTTATATTACTAAATATTTGTCTATTTAATTAATTACTTACTTGTTCCCTAAAATACCCTTCAACGCATTCTTCTTCAAAATCATAAAGTCTTTCCATATCCTCCTTCTCTAAAAATAGTTTGAGCCCATTGTCATACTGGAACCGTTTGTGCGATACGTTCCTCGTCACCCACTTGCCTATTGCGTAAATGTGGCATAAAGTTATCAACGGAGGCGGCAACACTGGCTTCTGCTCGTACTCCATCACTACTGTGAATCTTTGAAACATCCATACCTGAAAGGTTTGTTGGCTGATTTAGGATGAGAAACCACAGTAATAGACACAATTTATTTCAATATTTAATCATTTTCACAATTATTTAAATAATTTTCAAGGGGCAATTTGAAATAATGTTTAAAAAAAAATTATACTAAAAAACGGTGTTACACAAATAAGTAACAACATCAAAGACAACTTTACTAATGCAGACGTATTTGATCTCGAAATAGTTGATTAACAAAAATATAATGATAAAGGTAAATCTTTACGAAATCAAAAACGTTTACCATGCAATTTTGTTGGAATCACTTAACCGTAGAAGGGACTATGATTCTAACAACATACAAAAAAGGCAAAATGCAAATCATTCTTGCAAAATTAGTTTTCCGTACCATCAGTTATTTGAAAACCTTAAACTCAAATTGGCATTTAGTAGTTAGACAACAGTATCGTACACACTTATAATTAATGTAGACTATAGATGAAAATATCGGAAATTGTGTTTGAAATTTAGTTTTTCATCTATTGGGTTAAATATCTGTAACTTTAAGGGAAATCCCTAAGAATCTTCATATAAGTAACATAAAACGAAAGATTTCCAAATCTGGTACGAGCAACTAAAAAAGCAAACAAAGAAAAAATAAAATAAAAAACCTGATGCGAGACTTCATTGACTTCATTAAATATATTGTTGAAGACGGCAATAAGTAGGTTTATGAGTAAAATGTTCGCGACGAGTAAGTAAATGGTCATGACGACGGGCGTGATCCACCTGCCGGTCACACACTTAGGCTGTCCGGGGTTCTTCCCGCACTCGGGGTCAATCTCAGGAGCGAACACCTCGCCATACAACATGAAGTACGGTTGGAAGAATACCTACGGACAACGGGAGCTCAAACTAAAATGGCGATCAAAATAAAATGGGTAATAATGTAAGGAAAATTTTAATAAAAATAATATTCAATCCAACTCAATATACCGGGAAACTAAATACGAATCAACTTTACAAACTAAAACTACCCAGGTGCTAATCTACTCAGGATCATAGACGATACAACTACAGTCGACCATTTCACTTTGTACTACAGAAGCATTTCTTTTACATTTACTAGGCTTTGTTTCCATAGACCCAACTATCTCTAGTATAGCCAAATTAATCGAATTGTTGAAATTATGAAAAGTTTACTCATTAAATCTCCGAGTATAAAAGCAACCTTTCTAAATACAGAGTGAAAATCTACCGTCTACTAAATAAGTCCTCGAACTCCAACCGTAACGTAATCAAATCTCGCAACAGGCACTATAACAACATCGAAGCTACGACAGTTATCGAGTTTGCCGCAAACCTGGTGCGACACACCGTTGACTTCAATGAAGATGTTATTGAAGACGGCTATGAGAAGGTTGACTAGTAAAATGTTGGCGATGAGCAAGTACACGCTCATGACCACAGGGGGGACCCAGTGGCCCACGCGGCACTCCTCGAGACCGGGCAGGCCGCAAGGGGGGGCCATTTGCTCAGCGAACACTTCTCCGTATAGCATGAAGTAGGGTTGGAAGAAGACCTGCAAATGTTAGTAGATTTGGATGGTATATTTGATTATGGATTGTGATCCTGTTAGTATTTATTTTAAGTGCTAGCATATTGATTCTATGATGTAGTGAAATAGAAAAGCTATGATATGAATAAACAGGATTTTACAACTCTTGGCTTGCTAGCCAAGAGTTGTAAAATCCTGTGGGTGAGCCTCAAAGTGCACACCCACGCACCCACAAAGTGTTATACAAATCGCCTTCTTAAAAAAACTGTTCTTGTAGGTTCAGCAACAAATGGTTTTCCATTAATTTTCTTTTAATGTTCCATTAATTTTGTTTTTATTTAACACGTTGACTGCCAGGTAACAGACAATAGAAAATCCATTGTTCGCGGTCACCGGTGACCGCGTTGGCAGTCAATGAATTAACGTGTATTTTAACAAATTCATCTTTATTTTCTTCTACATAGTTATCAACGTTACTTAATACAATAATTTCAACAGCGAATGTGTCATACAAAAGTTCTAACTTACTTCTCTGATTAGATGCCAGCTTGCTTCCTCGTCTGGATACAATATAGCTTGCCGCGCAACGCCGAAAGACATTAGCACCACCAGTAATAGCACCACGAAGTAAATCATGTTTTTTACCATCTTACCCATCATTGTGACTAGAGGACCTGTTAAAGAAAACGAAACAGGTAGAAGACCAGATATGAATGAACATGAAAACGAAGTGGTTTATATAGCGTCCGTGAGCTGCAACGATGGCGAATTTGGTATCATAATTATCATTGTATAACTTAACTTTGTTAAAGTTTAAATAGGATAGATAGGGATATAGACAGTAGTGAGAGATCTAAAGTAACACAAGTGACAGTCCTTACCTAAGTACTTATTAACACCCAATATATTCAATATCCTTAAGTACCAATAAATAATATCGACGCAGTAGATGACCCTGCCCACGTCCATGGACACAGATCGCAGCCTCAGGGTCAGGCCCACCAGAAAGAATATGATGAAACCTGCGTCGTACGTGTTCCATAGATTCCACGCCCATACGCTGAACTTATGTCTGGAAGAAATAATAACATAGCTTGTAGTTCAAGAATGTTTCAAATATTTTTTGAATACCCACTAGCTGTGCTCGCCGCTTCACTCATGTGACTGTTTTAAGTATGTGGAAGTTAGAAAATAAATATCATTCATATCTCCTAGGTCCCAACAGTTCATTTTAACTGTTGGGACCTAGGAGATATGAATGATATTTATTTTTTTTATTTAAATTCGAAAACATCTTTGTTGTAATTTGTTTCACTTCTTTGAGAACTTGAACTGTGAGAATAGTGTCCAGTCCCATTGTGTGATTCGTTCAAGCTCAACTTTACATCGTAAAGCTTATATTAATTTATTAGTTTATTCTGTTTACATTTTAATTTAAAAAAATCAATTAATAAAAAAATACCACAGCAGCCAGTTACAAAACATTTCAAACAATTCTTTAATTTATTAATAATTTCAGTCTGGCAATACTCGAAAGTAAATATTATTCCAGCTCGCTATATTGACTGAAACTTAATTAAATATGCAGTTTAATTATCGTAATGTGTCCCGCATACCACAGATTAGCGGGAACCACTAATTTGCAAATAGAATACTAATTTGTTATTGCTGGGTTTAATGATTGATCAAACTGTTGCGTGGACATGGACGTATTTTAATGTGATTGGGTATGTGCAATTTTGTTTAGGAGAATCACGTATTTACAAATATTTAGTTTTATGAACCTACAATGATGAAATTATACTTTTACAGTGTAGGTGGTTTTGTTTTGTACTTACACACATTAAGGAAACAGATAAATAACAATAAAAAATACATTGATTTCGAAGTATCCATTCGTTCAAAAAATATTTTGAAAGAATAAACTGCCCATAAGTTAGCTACGATGAGCAGCTAAAATCAGAGATCATCCTCAGAATATCGAAGTTCATACTGTTAGTGATAGTCTCGCCAACGGTCCTCGAATTAATAGAATGATTAATGATCCTATCATCTTAATTGAGATGAGGGAAACTTAAATATAAACTAAGGAAGGGGATCGATGCTACGTGATGGGGATCTCGAAAGTGTTTGATTTAATTCTGATTTGATAGCAAAGCTTAATATTGATATTTGACTTTCAATCTCGATGCAATTAATAACATCACCCGGGGATATTAAAACTTCAAAAAGGAAAAATAAAATGGGATTTATTTGAATGGAAGAATATTGATTGTTTGCTCGTAGTAAGTATACAAGGTTCACAAATTAATCATCTACTTAATAAAAACGTTGGGTACCATACCCTTACTAATAAATACAAAGAAGCAATAACTCACCTAATAGCAACAGGTTCGGACGTAATGATTTCCCTTATCTTCTCACATAAGAAAGTTAATATATAACATATAGAATATATCTCGGGCCAAGACGGCGTCGGGTCCATCTTGACTAATACTGTATATGTAAACATCAATAGGAACAATATGTAGGCTATCTGGAAACAAGAATACATGAATTAGTCACCTTATATTTAACGCGAAAGTAAGGTAAAGATTAAGGATGCTTTTGCTCTGAGTATTAAAGCATTCCTGGGCTTAGAGCGTCAATTTCAAAGGATGTCCACTAGTTAATCGTAGAGTCGATTGAGATCCAATATTATATTTTAGCTTTTTTTTACACAGACGACTAATATTATTAATTGGTGGCTATCCGGTAATATCAAAAGTACGTAGGTATTCACACAAATATTCATCGACATGAATCTTTATCGCCGAACGAAGAGTCGCAGCGTAAATTTTAAAATATGTCAGCAGAATGAAATATAGCCAATTATTGCATTAAAACTGACGCAGAACGAAATTGTAAAACAATCAAAATGCTTGGATATTGATTTGTCATTTATCGTGCACTGCGACAAAGTATCCATGAACGTTCATACGTATTGTATTGATTTGTAACCTCAGCAATTTGAAATTGATTGAGATAATGTTAGTACTCATAGCAGTGTTCCGAGTTAGTACAGTGAATTATCGTGAGGAAATGTAACAAATATAACGATGTAGGGTACCTACACAGTCTCCAGAGGCACTGTAGACCACATAAATGAATAAAATATAACCGAATTTGCATTAAACTCGTTAGTTTAGGTAAAAACTTATTTGGAGATAGGACAACAGTCCAAAGTCAGCTGAACTTAACAAGTAAATTGTAAATACATGCAGTTCTACGTCTATAATGAAAAGTATACAGCTTTGAGTAAAAGTAATTTAGTGTGCCTTTTGAGTTATCTGCAATCGCTAAGTTTATGCTGGATCGCAATTACGAATTGCCTTCATGTACACAAAGAAGTTTTTCAACTGAATTCGAGTTGTTTACGAATAAAATTACTACATTCGACGTAATTTGCGCAAATTGAAAAGTAAGTAAAATTCTCTGATTTTAAAACGTTCGTAATAAATTAAGGTTAATACTGAGTTACTGAAGAGTACAGTAGCGACAAAAGTATAATTTAAAAATCCAATGAAATGGTTTCAAAAAGGAATGCTGGAATGCCATGGACAACAAAAGAAATAAAGAAATAAAGAGAGCAAGCAAAAAATTAAAATAATCAGGACAAAATTATGCAAACCCTACAAAATTATAAGGCAACGGTCGGCAATTTTCCGTCAGTAATTATTGTCGGGTATGGAGTAATATGAGATTCCTTTATTCTTTTTGTATTATATATATAATAGATGCACGAATAGGACGAGCTTTCGTAAAAATAAGGAAAGGTTCTGACTTCTGATCGGCGAAAATTGTTGAGCCTTTGTATCTCGTATTATGTTCAAATTCAACGCTACTTCTTCCTGTTAATGACTTGTGATCATAAATACTGCAGCGTAAGAGTTTATGAATGTATACTTTACGCAAGTTGCGTCAATGCAAAAAAAAAAACACCTGGATTGGCGGCATTACTTAGATGCATTCAGAACATTAATATTTGCAAATTCTAAGTACATCAAAATCTAGGTATAATATTATTATTGTTGAGAAAGTTTATCGGTTGACGGTCACTGAACGTGCCACAATAGAAGTTTTATTGTTATTACGAATATGGGCGTTTAGTGCCCCTCAAAGTGTAATGTAATGTATTACTTACCGAATCGGCCCAGAATTTGGTGATAGGCGCTGTAAAGAACTCATAAATCTTCTTCTTGAGCCTCAGCGGCCTCATCATTTTATCTTCAGGCGAATGGGGCTCCGGCAGCTCTCTGTATAAGGGTTCCCACCCTATTTTACCAACCTTCCCGTTCTGATCGACACGAGTTTCGCATTCGGCCCCTGAGCCAATCAACGCCTGCTTGAGTCCAGACAAAATCGTATTTAAACGTTACAACAATATGTTCACACCATAATAAAATAGAATAAGACTTGGTAATAGAATACATTCAGAGTAAGCTTGAATTTAATAGTAAACAGTGACTAGAACAGTTGCGGCTTTATTCTTCAAAGACTAGGTAGAAATGACAAAGAGTATGATGACAGTACGTTAGTACAATATTCAAGACGCAAGCATGACAATAAGCAGAATATTGATATTAACAACGCATACAATATCCAAATATAAGCTCACGACACCACATCAAGTGTAAGAGCCGACGTTTACAAGCTGAATCTTAATAAAATCATTCATATTTTGAGAATAAAGACAGTCATAAAATAATGGTAAACGTTAAAGCCTCGACACTAGCAAATTTAGAAAATATCTTTGAAATATTGAGACGACAGCTTGAGATATGGATTGAAAATAATAACAAAATCTAACTACCACATCGACATAAATTGAAATTTTGCATTTATAAGTACAGAGAATTTTATTGTCACCATTTAAGCTTCACCTCGAATTTATTATAATTAAAAACCATATTAATTAGTGTCGCCATTATATTTAATGACGGCAGTAAACCGCTGCAGATCGTTAGAATTTTCAAAAGCAACGGGTATCTTTAGAAAAATGTCTCTGGGTAAATTACAAAGACGTCGTAAATTGAGCTTCTTTAGAGGGTAGTCTAGTACGAAAATGTTCTTGGAGCGCTAAAATTCAAGGTGAGCTATAAACGAATGACGTGGCCCATAAAGACGGGCATAAAGACAGAAAGGGGGTGAATTGAGAGGCTGGAATGGAAGTATACGGAGCGCCACGGAAGCCGACTATCACGCAAAGCCATCGACGCGGTACCGCGCAACAAATATATTGCTTTGTGTGTGCACTTTGATGTAATACGAACACAAGAAGGTATATAGTGTGAAGTGTAAAGAAATCATGAAGACGAGACATACAAATACGACTGTGCCAATTATGATATCACACAGATTTGAAGGCCAATTCTAGTAATTTAAAACGTTCAAAATCTAGCCGCAGTCTCATCTCGACGACAAACAAATGTCAAAAACTTGTCAAAAATGTAGGGAGTTTATAGGTATTTTTGACAGACTGATACTGAGATCAGATTGTGAACGTTTGTAAAATTACCAGAATTGTCCCTCTGGTATCCTTTTATCTAAACACGTTTAGAATAGTGCAGACTTCTTTCATCTAAACAAGTATAGAGTAGTGCAGACTGTAAGATACTTAAACTGTTGAATGTAGGGTATCTACGTTTCTACTAATGTGTAGTATATCAGTGCGATTTGTGTTCGTATCACAGTAGACCACTCAGGTGTCAAAGACTCGTCTACCTTCGTTACTTTACACGGCTGTCCAGGCGGAATTATCTTCTTGATCGATAGCGTACGCCTTTTCGCAACTCCAACCTACATACGCAACAATCACATAGTTTATTCTAACATTATTTCTAAGCTCTGAAATTGAAAAATATTACATATACATAATATTATCTGCTTCTGTATGAGTGAACATGGAATATGTGTGAACACAAATAATTCCATCACCGATCGTTATATGGATTAGTCTCTTTACTCAAAAAGAAAAAATGGAATTTAATTAAGTTTAGTTTATTATAATAAGCTTTCCCTAACAGAAAGATTCTTCAAATAAATGTCACTTTTTGTAGAGGTGCAATTAATTCAAAACACAGCAAAGAGACTATTTTATATTCCCTGTTGAGAAATGTGTATTATGTTTGCAATAAAGGTGACTAGATAAATAAATGGCCAACGTGACGTCGTACTTTTTTATGTGAATGCAAAACTAAGATGGTGAGCAACAGAACACGAAATCTTACCTCAGCGTCGTTGGGGTCCTTAGTACTCCTGTCATCTTCGATGCTCTCGTTCTCGAGGTGTTCCTCCTCCGTCTGTGGCATCAGCTGCAGTTCTTCCTTCGACTTGAACTCCAGTTGGAGAATGTACAGCGGACACAGCAGGCTCAGAATTACCTTCACACATCACGACAAAGCCGATGTGGCAAAGGAAACGCTCGTCGATGCTAACTCACTTTGACTTAAGCGGTACATGCTATGTTTCTAATTGAAACGGGGTTTCGACGCCGATTATGTGCAAGTGAGATAGCAATATACTTTTTAAGTTAAAATCTTGTTTGCATGTCTATGAGTCGAATTAAAGATTTTAATTTGCCATTAATTTGACACACATTTAATGCAATAATGAATTTCTGTAAAATCAAATTGGACTTGCATAAATCGGCGTCATAAACAAAGTGCATGCGAATTTCCAAATGATTATAATATATAAAGCGACTCATTGACACACAGACATCAAATTATATATATATATCTTTACAATAGAGTTTCTTTGTTATTGTCTAAGTTATAGTCTAACATCGAAATCTACTGATCGTGCCCTTTACTACTAATAAGGGAGACGTGTTATATTTATGTCAAACCCACATATCACCCACATTTAGAATGAAGCTCTCTGATTGAACGTATTCATGATTTACGTGCATAACTATTGCTGACTACGCAACCATTTATATTCCCCATATTAACAAAATACGTCTCTCTTATTTTCGCATTTTGAAATGTGCGAATGACAAGTCTGTGCGTTAATAAGATGAATGACTAAAAGAAAAGAGATAAAAAATAGAAATGAAATTGCAGTTACCTTAAGGTTTGTGTTTTTTCTTGTTCTGAGTCCTCCCATCCATAGATCAGCTAGTATGATTTGTGAACAAGGGTGAGCGAGTAACGCGCGGTGATTGGCTGCGACGGCTAAACTAAGACAGGTTTGACCAGACCAGTTCTGAAGTTCGCAAGTTAGAAGCTGTTGGGCTTGGTCATCATCTTGACGGTAGCAGTAGTCTAGAAGCTCCAAGGCTAGATAAAGACGATGAAACTTAAAATGAGTCTTGTAGAAAAGTCGTTAATTAAAGTTTACGGTAACACATTAGGTGTTTAGTCATCATGTCCCTAGTTTTATGACGCACTTAATTTTATAATAGCTTACAGTATTAACGGGTAACCGTTTGCCACTTAACGTTAAAGTGAACTTTTAACATGCCATTGATTAAAGGTGCTTCTTTATGAAAGAGAACTTACATCTACGTGGGTAAAGTTTTAATTTAAACAAATCTTTTTCCTTGAAATTACGAATCACAAATAATTCTTTAACAAAACTTTGCGATTGCTTACTCGTGTAAGCTCACTTGTGAACTCAGTGAAATGAGTTCGTCATACTCAAATAATCATAGATTCGCAAGTTTTAATACAAATTGGTCGTAAAATAAAATGTGATCAAAACTTTGGTGATTATAGGAACTTTATCGATTATTTTATGCTGGAACACGTAGCTCAGGGGGATCAAACGCTATATTCAAACAGCGTTTAGATTAATTGAATATATTTAAGAATAATTGTTTTACATTATATGGATAAAATTAATAATCTTTCTATCTGTCTGTTTAAAAATATCATACTGAAGTATTAGACGTTTGCTTGGATGTTCGAAAGGAATAAATTAATAATTATGACCGGCCTGTGCTACATAGGACAAGGTTACATATATAACCTCTACAGTATTTAATTTGACAAATTGTATTTAATTCCTCAGCTTAGCGAGGCGACTCAAATATAATTTATTTGACGAAATTTTGGGTAGCATCCTAATATAATAGTTTTATATAGCTCTAAGGTAGAGCAGACAAGTCTAGAGAAGAGAAATCCACAAAGTTAAATAATTAGAAGTATTACTATACAGGTGTATACTTAAACAAATAACAGAATAAGTTAAGGATTTAATAAATAGGAACAAGCCAAGTGTTCATCAGAAGAGAGTACCTGGGCTGCAAATAATAATGATCTAAGAGTCCCATCCTTACCTTTGTTCTCAAACTCTTTGCCATAGTGTCTGAGTTCTTCATAGACCTCAGTCTCCATGTCATCTTCAGCAGCCTCATGTGCCATTGCTTTGTACAGCTTGCAGGCTACCAAAGACTTAGCTAATGCCTCCTCGCCGTGCGTCCACATTAGTAACGCCATTTGATGCCGTTTTGTTAATACTGCCCACATCTGGTGGTAAAATGAACCCATTTGGAATATGTAGTATTATCATCGTATTAGCCAAAAAACTATCACTAAGAAACTATTTTAATTCTATCCCAGTCCAGGGACTTAAATAGGTTCACAGCGATTGTTGCTGCTTCACGAAAAATGTAAAATATTGCTTCTCGAGAAGCTTAAATAACTAACAAGAGAGTTTTTACGAATGAAGTACCAATATTATTTGGGAGGACCTTCGCAAAAGCCGTACTTTCAGTCAGGCTGAAATATAAATGAATAAATACAAAAAATGAAGGGTTCCTTACAAGAAGTTCATTAAAAGGATAATCGAAGAGTGCCATCTCGGTGGTGACAGGCATGAAACCGGTGATGAGGGATAGGCCACCAGCGTTGTGTCTGGTGAAGGAGGCACTGTTCCGATGGACGTTCACACTCTTGTTCATCACTTTCGCGTAGATCGGACGGAACTTGCGTCTTGTGTAGTAGCACCTGGTGAAAGAGAAAGAAAGATATTACAAGTTTTTAATATGTGCAATGAACTTTTAGAGTGAATGTACCTAAAAAGAAAAGTAATAAAGCCCAAAAGCAGTAATGAAGGCATCAAAAATATTTAAATCCACCTGTGTAATGCAAATATTCAAATATAAATTTTATTTAAATTCTAGTCAAATCATGAAAATAAATATGCGAGTTTATAAGAATTTACATTGCCACTGTCAAAGAATTCTACCAAGTTATGATAGCAACGCTTCAGACTTGTAATAATGCGCTCCGAGATTTTACTCCAAAGCTATGTTAGAATTGACTTTAAAATTACTTGAAATAATGTTCTATGTTCAAATAAAAAGAAAAGCGAAATATTAAAAGGTTTTGTCTTTTAAACGTGCGTTTTTTTTTCTATTGTTTAAGAACTATTGTTAAGTTGTGTAACTTACCTATAGGCCCCACCCATAAGCTTATTGATGACCAGCCCAATATCGTGTAGGGTATACACATATCCTCTCGGCAAGTGTGGTCTGACATCTCTGAGAATATACCTCAGGGTATTACTGGGCCCACTCTTGGTGTTATACAGCTCTTCCAACCTAGGTATTGTTAGGAATTTGCGCATGGAGACACCATTTTCAAGAAGAAGTTTGACGAAGTCTATACGATCGTGTTCTAACGCTTGCATCATAGCCTCGTCGAGAGCACCTGGAACAAAGAAAATTAAGAAATATTAGCATTTTTAGTTATTTGAGAGATGCCTCTTGGGGTTGATTTTTTCTTATATTTAATGTTTTTGTGGAAAAGGCATCGAACTTAAAATATTTTGTTCCAAGATAGATAGAATACTCTTTATTATGTACACCATATAAATTACAGACATACGAGTAAATATAAGAAACTGTACAGAGGGTGACACAATGGGCGGTCTTATCGCTAAGAGCGATCTTTTAAAGACAACCTTCCCAAGAAGTGTGTTCATTATTTGGAAAGTATTTTGCATACACGTGTTATGTTTATTTCTACCGTATGGAACCAATTGAACTAGCTACGGGCAACCAATTACGGTATAATCCTCCAATGGCTATGAGCAGGAATTTAACTTTAATTGGAATAAAATCGTCCGTATTAAACCTTACATTCCTAAGGATGCAGAAGAATAGGATACCTACGATTAAATAATGTATCGTTCTCTTATTGTAGACAAACTGGTTGAAGAAGCACCTGGTTAGGTGGGATAGAGTAAATTGCATATACATGTAATCGCATATTTCAATCTTAGATCCATTGTGAGAAGTAAACTGTTTGTTAATAAATGAGATCGGAGAGGCTTTTGAGAAAGCCTATATAAAAAGTCGTAATTCGAGGTTTGGCTCTCAAATATTTCCTCTTCCAAAATTGGACCAATTTAAAAGATATTTCTTAAACGGAACAAGAAGGATATATGTACATATCGATACCTCCCACGTAAGTTGTTGTAACCCACAATAATACATCCCACGTAAGTTGTTGTAACCCACAATAATACATGTCATGTTTTACGTTTTTTAAACTAATTTGCATATTAAAAAAAAAAAAAAAGACTTAAAAAAAATGTTTTATTTTTTTTACTCTTAACACATAGTGTAGGTAACTATAGGCAGATTGGTTTAAAAAACGTAAAACATGTATTACAACTTACGTGGGAGGTATCGATATACTGTGTCGTCTGTGTCCCTGTTTTCTTTTTAATTTATAATTGTCTTTGTACACTAGGCCTCTGTTGACAGCGGTTTAAATCGGCATTTTTTGAGGTGTGGTCATTTCTAGTGCTTATAAAAATAATGTATCATCAAAAACGAAAACATAGGAACATACAAGTAAATGGTTACTATTTATTATTCTGTAAAAAAGCATTGCTTTATGGTCATTAAGCAGAAAGAAAACATATATTATGTAGTTCATCATAATTGTTATGTAGTTTTAATTTCATAGTAGTAGATAAGTGTATACAAAGCTACATTGTTAAGGTAGAATAATTTATTTCTTCACCTTTGCACGGCAATAAAATTATGCCTGAACGTAAATTAAATAGCGATGGTCAAGAAATACTTAGCTTGGAGCCATGCAATTAACTGGCTCTTACAAGTCCGCAGAAATGGCAATGGAAATTATTATTACAGTCAAGTTTGTTTTTTACAACTCTAGTTTTTTTTTTGTAGAATGAAATGATTAATTTTTTTATAAAAGGCACACAATTAAGTAGGTAGGACTCATAAAGATACGTCACAAAATAATAATAATAAAAAAATGTATAAGTGTGAAATGATCTGTGATAACTACCAATATAGTAATGAGTAACTAATTTATAAATAATAAAACTCGCATTATAACCATAATAAGGTGTTTAAGATAATAATTATCAGTGTCTTTTTCTGTGGAGTTTCTTTCACATTCTTGATCTCCATACAAAACTTAATAGGCAACTAGAATCAATTCTATTTTATTGTCAACGTTCAAGTCCTTTTTATGTGCCTATTTGAAATAAATGATATGACTTTAGATAATATAGTATGTCTATGTTTGTCTGTATGGGTATCTGTCTTTAAATAATATATGTAATACCTTTAGATAGCACAAATACAATTGATAAAACCTACTATTTTATATCTTGAGCGCTGGCGAAAGTCTTTTGCCAATTAAAAACGGTTTAGAACTTGAATCAGTACAACAGATTACCAAAGCAGGAATGCTTCGCAGTGCAATTCAACGTAATCCTAAAGTCCCAGACAATCTCATCAATCGTAGCAATTGCAAGTTTGCAATACGGATCGGATCCATTTGTCTATCGGTACTACGATCCCACGGCAAATATTCTGATACAAATTGATTTATAGGCATATTTGCGAGATCTCGAGATTCATAACGTTATTCCAATTTATGTTATCTTTTGAAGAGTTTACGAACGCGAAAATGCTTAGATGCGCCAATTTCTATGATAGTATCTATGCAGATTGGATCCGCAAAATCGGTCGTTATGGCGAAGCTTTTGTCCAGCAGATGGTGTCCGTCTGTCGCTTGATATTATATTCAATTCTAATTTCAAGAGTAGATCACTAACATAGCAGAATATAACGGAAACTCGCTAAGCCGTTGGTCCCGGCTGTCATTCGTAAATATTTGACAATTGTTATGGTCAGAAGCCCAAAAGTCAGACAGGTGTTGTCTTCTCCCCGGTATCGTGTCACCGGGTTGTGGAGGTCAGGGGGCCTAAAACGGCAACTTTGGCAGAATCATAAAACAATTCATATCACGCAATTCATTTGTTTGACAGTTTCACACCTATATATCCCTGAAGGGTTAGGCAGAGGTCACCTCTGCCTAACTCTAGCATTTTATGAATCTCCATACAAAACTGTCTTATAGATGAAATTGCGTGACATGAATTGTTTTATGATTCTGCCAAAGTGGCCTTTTTAGGCCCCCAGGTAGGCAGTCTCACCAAGTAAAATACTGTAATTCAGCTGCATGCGTTTGTTAGACTGGAAGCCAACCCCAAAATAGTTGGAAAAACGTTAGTTAGTTTTTATTACGGAATTTTGTCTAATATATTCGTGTGCCTACATAATTATCCGTTGAAAACCTTGCAGTTTCCTTAAATCAACAATATTAATATTCATAACCTAGTGCATATTGTGGCAATAGCTCTAAATTTCCCTTCTACACAATTGATATTTGTTTTAAAGGCAAAGTAGGTAACAATGTGGTCGCCTGCTCGGACGACGGTAAATATTTTAGTAGATCGATCCGCTGTACTACAATATCTATGAAAGCTGCAATTAAAACTTTGCAATATAGGTACAAAGTTACAATAGGAGGTACTTTAAATGGTGTACGACTATCGGTTTTTGTTGGTTTAGTGTTCATTGTTTGGAAAAGCGTTGTTGTTATTTTTTGTATCGAATATTTTGTTGTTCCTTAATTTTGCTGCTTGAATGGAATAGTTATCTTATTTAAACTTTTCGCACACAAAAAAGGTACAAAGGCGGACTTAATGCCTTAGGCATTCTCTACCAGTCAACCAAGGGTGGCAGAGATGAGATGGCAGGTGCTTTGATATTTTAAAACTGAACAGACAGCTGTGCTGCTGGGGAGTTTGTTGCGCCACTTCTCCCCAGCGAAAGCACTAGGAAGTGGTGAAGGGCGGGCGTTTTGGGGGACTGTCTTTTGTAATTTTGACGTTCGAAAAGTGCTGATTCTCAGCCTAGTTTGAATAAATGACTTTTGATTTTGATTTGGTTGAGAAGAACAGTTATCATGGAAGTGATAACGTATAAGTTATTACGAACGGGATCACAAATTACATACTATCTACAACTCGATCATGAAGGACTCAGTCATGCAAGTAAAATAACTCTCGAAATTATTGAGACGTCATTCAAGTTTAGCTGTAACTGGTCCCAATCAAAAAATAACTGGTCCCAATAAAAAAATTCTTGGGGTCACAAGCTGAATGCGGCATTTTACGGAATAATTAAAAGGCTACATTAACAAAAATCTGCTTCGCCCAGTTTTTACGACTTGACAAAACATTGAGATTTCTTTATCATAATACTAGCTTCCGCCCGCGGCTTCGCCCGCGAGGTATGTCGACTAAAACTATCCTACGTCCTTCCCCGGGATGCAATCTATCTCTCTGCCAAATTTTATCGAAATCTGTTTAGTGGTTTAGGCGTGAAAAGGTAACATACATACAGACAGACATACAGACAGACAGAGTTACTTTCGAATTTATAATATTAGTATGGATGTAAGTTTAACATTAATGGATTGTAGGTACACATTTATCTTTCGGAATCAGTTCTCTAATTAATGGTGCAAACCGCATCAAAAATTCGTTGCGCAGTTTAGAAAACAATGCGGTCACACAGACAAATACGAAGAGAGACTTTAATTTATAATATGCTAAGATAATATATATATAGGTATACATCTGTTACTGTCAGCTTGTATCATCCCACTGCTGTGTATACTATAACTTAAAACCTCTCATGACTAGCTCTGTATTAAATTTCCCGTATTCCTTTTCTCAGGTACGCCATTCCACAAAAAGCTTCCCATTCTCCAAGGAGCTTCAACAGTAGTGAACACATACTGCACGCTTACCCGTTTGCAATACAGCGCAATAGCGAAACCCACTTCTTTCAAGTATTACGAGGAGAACTGGCAACCACATTAGTTACTTTAGAGAGAAAAACATTGCCTTTATCTTCGTTGGATTTATTCCGCAAAATATACTAGGGTTTCAGACTGTAATGGTGGTACTAGATAGTACTTATTACGCAACATTTCTTTTACACGAGTGGTACTGTTTTAATCTTATTGTTGTGGCTCATTTGGACATAAGTTGTACGGTCCCATCAATCGTGATGTCGTGCATCACGAATATTTTACTATAATTAGTACTTGTAAAGCAATACCTAGCGAGTACAACAACTACTGTGAAACTAAACTCTTGTCCAAAAGAAAGTAAATAAATTATGTCAGAATGTTGTTTTATATTGGTTTTTATTATATTTGAGAAAACTGTTCTAATGGAAGCCTTCATCAGTCCCTTTTTGTTTATTTATGGATTACAATATCCAGAAACACAATCATTTAATATATTCACAGCATCATGTTTTCAATTGTCAACCGTACAGAGGCCAGCACATCAAGCTACCCCAATCTGTCAAATTTTCCCAATTGAATATGAACCTTATTCCTTTGTATTAAAGTTGAAAATCTATCAAAGAAATTTGACAGATTGGGGTAACTTGATGTGCTGGCCTCTGTACATCTAATAGAACAAACAGCATTTATGTTCTAGAATAATACATTTGTGCAGTAATTAACATCACAGTTGGCTGCAACAATAATTTTCACGCTCCTGACATTTATATTGCCAGGAACAACTAACATTTTAACAAGAAGATTAACTAACCATTATAATTGACTTAAAACTACACAGTAGTGAAACAACCGTTTTTTTTCCTAAAAGCCACCAACAAGATGTGTGGTGGACGGCAGGTGAGCAACCCATCATCAACCTATCTAAAACTATACATTTTGTTGGAGCGCGACCGTGGTTGCGCCACCATGGTGTCCCAGAGTAAATCTGTCTGTTGGTATGTCTGTATCCTTTTCACGCCTTAGCGGCTGAACAGATTTGGATGAAATTTCGCACACGGATAGACCATGAAATAAAAAAAGAAGAAAGAAAAATACGTTTATTTGCCAAACACAAAAAAGAACAAGTTACGGGAAAATATGAGTAACATTCACGCAAAACGACCATCGCTCAGCTTAGTAATATGTCTCACATAAGACACAGGCCCAGCGCTGGTTTTCAGCGACAGCCCGAGTGGACGTGATGACCTGGGTTACAATATAGAATACTTTTTCATCTTGGTAGTACTACCTGTTCCGACCGGCGAAGTCGAGGGCTGAATCTAGTATAGCTATAATTGTAATGGACATAATGAAGAGAACGAAATTGAAGTTCTTTTCCAAGAAAAAAGCGGAATCTGAAGGCAATTTAAAAGTTTGTGTCGCCATCTGATGAACAAGTAGTGATTGCACTACTTCGTTGCAAGTTTGTGGACAAAGTATTATCGTAAAGTAAGACTTTTTTTTTTTTTTTTTTTTTTTTAGGATGGGAAATCGTCAAATGACCCCTCCCGCTCTGGGTGGAGCGGAAGGGAGTGTCAGACTCTTACTGACTAAAACCCATCCGTGTTCCTTCCTTAGCCCTTTATGTTCCGGGGCAGCGGTAACCCTTTCGGACAATCCCGCTGCCCCGGCAGGCTTCGGCCCTAACGGGCCCCTCTATGTCTGCTGACATCTCTTTGAGGCGCGCGTGGAACACATACGCGCCGTCCGGCACGGGCCTGGTCCTGATCGGACGGCGAGCTACCCATTACTCGCCGTCCGCAGGCCCGCGCCTACGGCGGCCGGGAGTCGTCACGCGGCTCCCGACGCCCGGAGCGTCTACCGCGGCGGCTGGGACGGGCGGCCCTCTCGGCTCTCTCCCTCTCCCATCCCGCCACCTCCTTCGCTAGCATGACTGCTTCGCAGAAGGAGGTGACTGCCTCCCACTCCCTCTCGCCCCGGACCATGGCTTGGACCAGGGCCGGGCGCGAGAGGTCGCTCGTAAAGTAAGACTTGACTTGAGCAATTAATACAATGTTGCTAAGATGACACTATGTTGTAAAAAATATGGTCTAATAGAGCAAGTTTCGCGGGGACATTATTAGGGGTGACACTTTCAGAAAAAAAAAATGGCGAACAAAAATTACGTAAGTAAATCTTTTTTTCTAAGTTTAAATATAATGTATTATGATCCAATTCGCGTTAAGCTCTCTACGTCTACACGCACTTAACTACCGTTATCTTCATGAATGTAATTCAAAATTCGCTTTCAAACTATAAAAAATCCAGTTCGTTCCACCGACTTCCATCATAATCCGTCAACAATGGATTCCACTGAGAGCCTCTTCCATTGCGCGAGAGAGAAAACCCTAGTTTGTGTTTTGAAGCGACATCCTTATTCCCCAGACGTGACCTGAATCCATTTTACTATACGGGTTGAGACAGAAGTGCAGTCCAGACACGCGAATGATTTTTCTCAAGCATTCTTCTGGACTCCGAAAATTGTCGAGGGAGTCGTGGACTTTAAGAAGAGAGACGTTAAAACAGTAGCAGTTACAATCAAAACCTAGATAACACAGTAGGTAAAAGGCAAGTTAATTTGTTGCCTTTTCGAATCACTAAATACGGCATTGCTGAGGAGGACACTGACAGGCAGAGGTGACGTTAATAAATGATTTCGCACCTAAAAGCCTTCACGAACTGGTCTATCTACAGACCTGGACAAGACCGTGGAAATAGACTACGTAGTATGGTATATTCGGCCTCAACCTGTTTGGACCCGACAGCCGAAGCTTCTGATAAGTTAATTCAGTCTTGGAAGCTGAGAATAGCAGGTTTGGACACAAAATCTAATTAGATGCGATATGAAAACGATCTATCTGACTGCAAACTGCCATGGGGCATTTTGACAAGACATAGGTAGGTGCAGTTAGATTCCCTTTAACACTTTGCGAGACACTAAACGCTCCCAAAGAAAACTTTTATTGAGTCTCGTTCAGTGCTCTTCAATGGGTTAAATATCGCTCTTAGGCGAAGAACCTTTTACCTCATACGGAAGAACAATTGAAAACCCTTTTTCTTTTTTACTGTTTCTTTTATAAAACTTGAGCCTTTTGCAGTATTTACTTTGTTGTTACGCAGAGTAGCGGATTCTTTGAATCTATTTACAGGACACCTGATGCCTATCTACGCATCTCACGCCACATACGGCCCGATATTGTGTTTATGAGGGTCGTAAAATATAGACGTAATAAAATGAAATAGAATCATGCTGAGAATGGAGTCGTTTTGGCAGTATCTCTGGCACTTTTGCGAAATTACATAGATAGTAAAATAAGACATTTGGTATTCATATTTTTAACAAAGATATCCCTAAAGAATAGGATGAAGTAAAAACTGGTTATCCTGCTCTCAGCGATGTGTTGTAGGTACCTACGTGCTCAAAGATCATAATATGCAGAAAGTGTTTTGTGATGAAAATTATTGATTGGTGTAAATGTAATACAACCCTTCATGATCATGGTGGATTTTTAAACTGGACAGGCGTAACCAGTACCCACTGGTTTGTAGTTGGTAGGTACTTGGTGTAGAAATATGAGCGCAACCTTCTGTCATGTTGACGAAGGTAACCTTATGCCTAAGTGTCAAAACTAATTTTGTATTTTGTCTGTCTCCTGTCTGCTTTGGAATACACGCTTTGCAACGATAGCTCCGCTTTATTATTTTAATCTTTCTCTTAGTTAATCTAGTCAATCTATAACTCCCACACAGAAGTTTTCATCAAATGGATTTTGTGAGTAAATCGAATTCCAAATAATTACAGGACACAAAAAAAAAACAACATGACTTCTATAAAACGCAGCGAAAACTCACAAAAGGCACTATCGTGTGTTTCTGTTAATGACAAGACAATCATGCCGTGTTCAGCACTTAACCTAAAACTTAACGAGCAGTAGCCAGAGTTTGTAAAGTAAAAACTTTTACCCTAACACTTGGTTAAGTAGTTTTTGTACTTGTTCTGCAACATTGAGTTAAGTTAAAGAGTAAAAGATAAAAGAAAAATGTAATGTAAGTTGAGGGAGATGTTGCTGTTTAAATGAGAAACAGCTTAGCAGATAATAATAGAGAACATTACTTATTTCAGGAGTTACCGGTATGTTTTATGGTGTGTTTAACCAGGAAACATGATTGATATGATTTTAGAATAAGTGCTTCCACGCGCATTGAGTTTCGAAACTACGAACGGGGAACGTGGTATTTAAGTGCCAACAAAATGAATGCATTGTGCAATTACGTAAACTTTTAGTCTTCTATATATCCATGACAAATGTCTGACCTTTGGGCATTTGGCATCATCTAACCTATTCGCACTTTGTTTGGATCCCTTAAGCGGAAAATTACATACTTACAAACATCCCACTCACACTTCATTCAACAAACTTGGCAGAGAACGTTTTTAGTAGGCGAAATGCAGATAGCATTTTGTATATTCATTTTATTTCAAAACATATTACATTTGTTTTTACACCTATGGGTGGAAAAGGGTTGGTTTTTTCTTCACTGAAAACAACATGGCCACTAAACGCATTTATCAGCCAGTGTAAAACAAAAACAGAAGCTTCTGAATTTCCACGACCTTCTGACCTTTTTGCTAAAAAAACAATAAACAATTGAACCCTTTTAATTTTTACGATTCGATTGTTCGTATTCCAACATTTATACTTACAAAGTTATGCGTTAATACTTTCCTCTTTTCTTTGGTATAAAATGGAGGAATCCAAAGGGTATTTTCATCCAAAGGGATGTTCTCTTTAGTCCCCATACTAATTCCGTTAATCAAAGTCAGGAGGCCAAGTTTAGGAGGCGATAACGGATCCCTATTCTGTGCTATGTAAGTTTAACAGGACGCTAAGCTTTCCATTGCCTCGCTTTTACGTTATCTGCTATTGTTATTTACGACTGAATGGAAACAGTTCCCAAAGGTTTTTGTATTTTCGGATGAAGTGGGAAGATTCATAGATCTAGCATGGCAACAGCGGGCATTACCCTTTCCCTAATATCTCTCTCCGTAGGTACCCAAACAACCCAAACAATAAAATATTTAAGGTTTTTAATACTTTTATATTTATTGGAGCACGTGGAAGAAAACGATAGATATTGATTCAGGACGTTAGCGGACTTTATTTTAGGTTTTGAAATAAAAAACCGGCCAAGTGCGAGTTGGACTCGCACACGAAGGGTTCCGTACCGCCATACAATATTTAACACTACATAATTATAAAATAACGGCAAAAAAATCACGTTTGTTGTATGAATATTGATTTTATTCTGTTTTTAGTATTGTTTGTTATAGCGGCAACAGAAATACATATTCTGTGAAAATTTCAACTGTCTATTAGCTATCAAAGTTCATGAGATACAGCCTGGTGACGGACAGATAGAGTCTTAGTAATAGGGTCCCGTTTTTACCCTTTGGGTACGGAACCCTAAAAATGTTTGGAAATGTAGGTGGGTCAATGACCGCTATTGCCATGCTAAAACGAGACAACTATAGTCGTTCGTGAAAGTTGACGCTGTTTTAGTGTCCGTTTAGTAAGTTAACAACATTCAATCAAGAATATTTTGAGCGACAAAACAAAAACTGTTTGAGGTGGTGTATTTTAGGTACATCTTCTCCTCCGGGGATTACAGACGTCATGCTGTGTTGTGTGTGAATAATGATTATACTAGCCAAACAAAAAACTCACCGCATAATCAAACTCCACAACTTGTAATTTCGTTTCCATACAAAAAATAGAAAAACAGAAAAGTTTCCATCCCGGAAAATAGAAGGAAACCCTCTAGGGATTCCACAACAAAAGCTATTTCGTTTTCCGATAAGCACGTCTCCACGTGTCTAATATTTAATAACTTATATACCTAGGTACCGCAGGGATAATATGTCAATAGTCGGCGAAAATGGAAATATTGTTCTAGTTTTTATAGACACAGAATACTTACTAATTTATTTATTTAATTTATTATGGCACTCCAACGATTAATTCACATAAACATTAACAGAGAGCTTAGTCTTATTAATTAATAATACCTACTACAGTGAACTTATCACTTAAATGTGTGTTGGCCTGATTGATTTACTAGGTAATTAAAGTGATAAAATCAAATAAATTAGTGATTATAAAATCAAATAAGTTAATAATAATAAAAAAAAACTCTTTTTATATTCTAATATTCAAAAATATAATTTATATGATATGTATAGGTAATGAAATAAAGGATGAAATCAAATAAATTAGAAATTACAAAATCAAATAAATTATTAATAATACAATCAAATTAGTCAGATACTTAAAATAAAATAATTACATTAATTCGAGGGATTTACGGTTGAAGTGAGTCAATCTTTCATGGTAATTAGATATATTGGGGCAGCTGATAGATTTAACTATATCGCAGGTCCTATTATACCTAGTGAAGCCTTTTTGGTCGCGTTCAACTCGATCGATATGAACCTGGTAAGTAGATAGGATTTCGCACCTGGGATGTATAATCGAGTACATTTCTGATGAGGGTGAAGTATAGGAGTTTTAGACGTAAAGTCATGGTAGACACGCTTCAGAAATCCTAACATTTTAGTTGCCTTTTTGACAATATTGTCTATGTGTGGAATGAACGTAAGCTGACGATCAATGCAGACTCCCAAATCGCGAATTGAGTTAACCTTACTAATAATAGATATGTTTCTTCTTTTTTTATTACTGTTACTAGCTGACCCGGAGAACTTTGTACCGCCTCAGAATCAGTAAGCCGTTCCATATAAAATGTACAAGAAAATGAGTTATCTTCATATTTTTTATGTCGTGAATTTTTCCAAGGTTTTAATAGCTATTCTACTATTCTTGAGTGAACGGAATGACGTGACGTGAATGGCGTAACTAACCAGACGTTGTTTTATTTATATAAAAGAAAAGATGTGTACCTATTCATATTCACACGAGGTTACAATACATGGTGGCGGGACATCGACGCGTAATCTGTTACCAAAGATTTACATTGTTCTTAGGGTCGGTTCACATCAGACGGAAGATACATCGGGCGTTTCTTTGATTGCGTCTATATTCGCTCGACGCACTAACGCATCATCGGTTGAGTGTGAAAGGTTGAATGTTTTATCATATAATTGTCTGTTCTGGCGTCACGCGACCGATAATACGCGACGCATCTTCCGTCAGATGTGAACCAACCCTAAACCAAATGCATTAAATTTTTTGTTGATTATAAAAAAAAAAATTGCTATTCCATACATTTTGACCGCGTAGGTATTGGCACTTTTCTATGAAACAGCAGTTTTTTTTTTTATAACCGACGAAACATTTCTATGCTAGGGGTCTAGAATCCAGACCGGGGTAGCCTAGAAAAATGTAACCATGAATTCATGGTTACAATTAACAGTATAGACAGTTACTGAATGGCCAGAAAAAGTATCGGTAAATTACTTTTTTGCACCAAAAACATTCCTAACGCAAAGTCCTAGGAGATACTACTTCATCATCGTCATCATTCCTCATCATCCACTGCCCGACTTCACACACAGCTACATACGTCTCTAGCTTATCTTGATAATTGCGTGGGTAGGCACAAGAAAATATATACTAGTTACTGAAGACAAGTGCTGTGTCGTAAATCACACAATGTCAATACAACCATGTCATTTTTCATTCTGACGTGGCCAGGACAGGACTGATTATTATATAATGTTTGTGAAAATATTTCCAGTTCCATGCCTTTATTTTTGAGTTTGTTATTTTGTACCAGCACACGCGAGTTTACGTCAGACATTTCAGAATAATATGTTCTGAGATATATGCTGCTCTCAAAACGGAGAAGGAAAAGTAGGAAAACATCGTGAGGAAACTGGCATGTCTTAGAATCAAAAATTCGAAGACATGTGGCCTCTACCAGTCCGATTTGTGCCCACGTGGCAGATTACGGCCCATTCCCTCGCGAAGAGAGGTGGCCTGTGTGCGAATGACAGCCGGGACCAACGGCTTAACGTGCTTTCCGAGGCATGTAGGGGTATGTAAAGATGGTCACCCATCCACGGAACAACCGCGAAGAAAGAGACATGTTGCGCCGACTCCAAATAAATTGCAAAAAGATAAAGAAAGAAGCAAAAAGGAAAGAAGGGCAAAAGAGTGATGATGATGAATGAATGTTCTGAATTCTTGTTCTCTGACGACGAATGTTGAGTCGTAAGTTGATCACTAGTCTTAAGTAGGGTCGAATGGCGTTTTATGGAGAAGTAGCGATGGCTGGTGAAACAGAGGGGTAATTCTAGTCATTTTAAGATCGTTCACAGTCTTATCTCAGTCTCAATATGTCAAAAATACCTTTAATTTTACTACATTTAACAAGTTTTTGACATTTGCTTTTGGAGAAGTAGCGATGGCTGGTGAAACAGGGGTAATTCTCGTAATTTTAAGATCGTTCACAGTCTGATCTAGTCTCAATCTGTCAAAAATACCTTTAATTTTACTACATTTGACAAGTTTTTGACATTTGCTTATGGAGAAGTAGCGATGGCTGGTGAAACAGGGGTAATTCTCGTAATTTTAAGATCGTTCATAGTCTGATCTCAGTCTCAATCTGTCAAATATACCTTTAATTTTACTACATTGTGACAAGTTTTTAAGATTTGTTTGTCGCCGAGATGAGACTGTGACAAGATTTTGAACGTTTTAAATTACGAGAATTGGCCTTGTGACCTTTAACGTAAGAGGCAATAACATTGGGACGAGCAAAAGTGGGGGGCATCACAAATTTTCATGCAAAGTGGGACGCAAATTCATGGGAATCCTAAGTACTTACTTATAATTTAGTACATGAGCTAATCTATGAAAACCAGCATAGTACTTGTATCTTATTCATCGAAATCTCTATAATTTCTAACGTGACGATTTTATCGTGAACGTCCACATCAATAAAATATTTGGAAATACGTGCACGTTATAACTTTATCGTGGACTGAAATTAAAAGAGTCTTCATTTATGTTTCCATATATTTTACTTCGCTGCGTTATTGGGATGTCGTGACGTGGACGTGGACATCCACGGCAATATCGTCACGTTAGAATTTATAAAAGCGCAAAGGTAAACTTTTATCGAACAAACTAAATGAAAAGTCAAAGAAAAATGAAACGTCAGTTCCATCAGGAATTTTGCCCGTTTATTTATTCTATGCAAAGTTGTAAACAAATAATCATAGATACAACCAAAATTTACATTTTGTATCTCCAAATAAAATATTTGTGCGAATTTGCTTACGTCCAATTCAAATGGAAATATGACGGTAAATCAGTTTTGTACGCCCAAAACCCAATAAGGGTCCAGAATCTATGAATTTATTCCGTAAGGTCCAAATGTAATTTATTTTGTGAGCGCTGAGTGTTGGTAGGGTCTGTTAATGAATATACCCTTTAAAGTTTGATTCCACTGTTTAAACTGTGGACTAATTTACGTTTATTACTTTGGAATGTTTTCATTTGTGAGGGGTCTCTATTTGCAGTATTTTGGTTGATGACTTTCGTAAATGTGTTTGTTTATGAAGTTTCATCATCATTATCATCATTTTGGCGGAAAGACCTCCACTGCTGGACATAGGCCTCCCCCGAGCACCAACACGTTCCAGTGCCATAGGTCATCACTGGCAACACGCACTGGTCAAAGACTATCGTCTTGAGACACTGCGGTATGTGGGACGAGAAGATATTGCGTAGCTTTCCGAACGCTGCCCAGCCGAGTCGGATTCGATGATTGACCTCTTTTTCGAAGTTGGAGCTTTCCAACTGGACAGTTTGTCCAAGGTAAACATTCGTCAACGAATTGTGAAGTTACTAATGAGAATTCTACAAACATTTTGTAACGCGTAGAAGTGAGTTGCAACTTTGCACGGGTCGGTCGAAATGCTTGGAAAGCACGTTAAGCAGCTCGTCCCGGCTATCATTCATAGACCTTTGATAGTCGTTAGTTTGAAGCCCAAAAGTCTGACAACCAGTCTCGCCAAGAGATATCGAGTTCCCCAGTAACTGGGTTGTGGAGATCAGATATGCAGTTGTTCCATGTAAAATACTGGTGTTTAGCTGCATCCGGTTAGACTACAAGCCGACCCCAACATAGTTGGGAAAAATGTTGGGCAGAAGATGAATCTTTACGAAAGTATTTATGAAAATGTACATTGTAATGTGTTTATTTCTCGCTGTAGATTCGCAGAGAAGTGTTCTCAATAACCCTTTTTTTTTTTTAAGGATGGGAAATCATCCAATGACTCCTCCCGCTCTGGGTGGAGCGGAAGGGAGTGTCAGACTCTTACTGACTAAAACCCATCCGTGTTCCTTCCTTAGCCCTTTATGTTCCGGGGTAGCGGTAACCCGTTCGGACAATCCCGCTGCTTCTCAATAACCCTTAATTTGTATCTACTTCTAGCACGTTACATGTTCCGTCAACTTCCTTAAAACTCAATTTGAGCATTTTATGAACGTTTCCATGTTGGTAAGTATGTGTACGGCATACCTATTTCTGCATTTAGCTAAAACAACCCCCAGGCTGGGTAAACTCTGACGTAATTACTTCTCGTAGCTCTAAATATTATCATTTACCTGTACTTAAATTTAAATATGCTAATTGCACATCAAGCTCGCGTTATTATGATGTAATATGATGTGTAGTTTGTTATATAAATGCTTTGAACTTTTGAAGTACTGAGTAATTTACGAAACGGTTTCGGCAACTCTTTTGTTAAGACGTTATTACAAAATTAATTATGAAACTTATTAAACAGACGTTCTTGTTGACAAGTTTAAGTAAATAGTTTTAGCTGTTCTGTTTCATAAAAGTTTTAAAGAAATATGTCGTCAATAAAAATAAATACAATTATGTGCCACATTTAATTGTGTCTCCTGTGGTGGTGTACAAGAGTAACTGCTTGTTTGCTTTTAATGTTCCCACTGCTGGGACACAGGCCTCCTCTCTCTCCCTCTCCAGAAGTGGGCTTTAATCTACCACGCGGTGCAGGTTAGTAGATGTCAGGTCTTCGAATTTTCGGTTCTAGGACACGCCTCACGATGTTTTCCTTCACCGTTTTGAGAGTAGTGTTTTTAAAATAAAATAATAAATATAATTATTTACACAAAGTAAAGTGCCTGTGTTCGAACCCACGCCCCCAACCTACAACTCGTAAGTCGGGGTCGAACGAAACCACTGGGCCACCACTGCTCGTTGTTTGCTTTTTAGAGTAATAATACTGAAAGAAGCTGCCATTTTCTGCTGTAGATATACAGGTTGGCGATTTAGTCACATGCATCCAAGTCATTCATCAATGTCAAGTGGGCGATTCTACCCGTCATACTTAACACCTTGCGCTATTAATATAGACGATCGTGAAAAAAAAAGAAACTAATTCCTATACAACAACAGACAGCCTATTTCGATGCATGTAAGAAAAGGTTTTTATTTTAATTAAATTAACTCTTATTTCCACATACCTGGAGGCCATTCTTGCCCATAAACGAAGATCTCGGACCTGGCGATATCCACTCGATTCCATGTGAGGGCCAAGGAAAGCTGTTCGCTTGGTGACAGGTGTTGTGCTCTGAACAATGCTGTCAAGATGACCTGGTCCAACTCTTGGACCTCGCCACCTTCTGCACGCTCCTGGATTCGGAACACCGTGATCTGGGGAAGAAGATTATTATTATTAGGTAGGTATGGTAAGTTAAGCCGCGTGGTGGAATACGGCCTGATCCTCTCACAGAGAGAACCACTATGTCCTAGCAGTGGGATGTTTATGATAAGTAGAAAAGGTCAAAGGAATAAGTAAACCAGAGCCAGGAGACATATTGCGAGTATTCGTTGAGAAAATCGTTTGTTTTAGCCCAGGCGTAAGTGTTCCATTTTCAACGCTCAGCTTAGCTCTGAGAGTAGAAAATCCAACAGCGGGTTTTCTTGACGCGCTGAGGTGCGCTCCGTTGGATTCTCAATGAGAACTGAAACTCAAGAACGTGAAGAAAAATCGTCGCGTAAAAAATTGCCCGTAAGAACCTGGGCTACCGTAAGGACCGCATGTGTGTAATTCACACTCCTAACTTATGGTAGTAGAAAAAACTGTGGAGCTTTAGTCAATAGGAGCCCGTCATATAGCCCTCTCTTCTCCTAAATAAACAACAAACGGTATTTAAATGAGGAATAATTTCACATGGTCCACCTAGGTGGACTAGCCGGGTGGACCAAGGGCAATATACGGGATTTATTTCCTCACGGAAAAATATAGATAGGTAAATCGGTAAATCCGAAGTTCTACGGGAGCGTTATGTCTAAATATTATATTTCTTTGAACATCTTATCTTATTTTCATCGTCTTTCATTAAAACCAGTACTTACATAAAAAGGCTTTTAAAATGAAATTGGGTTTTTAGGATTCAAATTATTCAGTTTGAATGAAAAAAGGCTTATCATTTCAACAAACGCGTGAAAGGAAAAAAGGTCGTTTGTTCATTTTAGTTAGATATTATTTCAATAGCTATTTTGTTATACTCTTCTGCTTTTCATTGAACGTAGAATAGAAATGAATGGGTCAATAACCTAACCTCAATATAATTTAACTCCGTAATCACCTCGGAATTTTAATGGTTTATTCTAATAAACCCGTGAAACGCAAAGAATTTGACACGAACTCAATTTAATTACTGATAAAGGGTTTGCTTGGGTCGGCTATTGACCTTGAGAACCTTCCTACGTAGAAATCGGACGCTGTCCTTAAGAAATTGATACAAATTGGGCTGTCTTTTAGTTTTATTAGTCTAATAGATTTTTATTGATGGGATCCAGTGGTGGAATTGGCTCGCATAAACAAAAGGTGGAAGGTCTGATGTATCACGAAGATAAGGACACGCAAGGTGACCCATATTATTGCCTGATGTCTTTAATTTATTAGGTACTGTAGAGACTATAGCCTATTTGGTGCTTACATGCATAACATTAGAAGAGATTAGGCGTCGGATTGGGGTGACAAGCCAAATGAAAAAGATATGAAATACGTAGAATGATTTCTAGGATTAATTATTGAACATGCGTTATAAACCGTGTTTCAATTTATTCCTCCCGGTACCCTTAAGCTCGTAGAGAGCTTCCCAGTACACTTGTGAGCCGTCCTCGTTTCGTACGAGTGGTGTCAGGGTGGCAGGGACATCGACGCGCTAACTGTAACCATAAATTATTCAGCACATGCCTCTAGGCCCCTAGCGTAGACATTTTTCGTCGGTTATAAAAATAAACAACAACAACAGTTGTTTTAAAGAAAATAACAATATCTACGCTGTCAAAATGTATGGAACAGCTATTTTTTTTAAATAATCGAGTAAAAATTACACCACAGCGGGCAAACGTACCGTAACTCCTGCGTTGAAATGTTTCGTCGGTTCAAAATCATGTACTGAATCCATGGTTACAGGTTGCGCGTCGATGACCTTGCCACCCTGTTTACTGAAGTGACGCCATGTTGTATTATACAGCATGTATCAAAAAGTTGTAGTCTTTAAGAGTGGTTGTTTAACTGAACAACTTTCTCCATGGGACCAACATCTTAATCGCGATAAATTTATCAACTGTCCCGTAAGCATTTTTTGAAAGATTGAGACTGAGATCAGACTGTGAACGTTCTTAAAATTACGAGAATTGCCCCTCTGTTGTTTACGAAAATTCAGACACGAAAAACAAAAACATGTTTTTGACAGATTGAGACTGAGATCAGACTGATCGTTCTTAAAATTACGACAGTTGTATCAAGTTAAATTAGAAAAGGTTTTGAAAATGACATCATTTCTTAATATAGAATATGTTTAGGTACTTTTATTGTAAAAGTATGACAGAAATCACATACCTTTTGTGTTTATTATTAGATCACACCCACAATGACGGATCTTGCAGAAAACTATTTTAATAAAAACAATAAATAAACGAGACGAGATGTCGAATTAATATTTAATTAAAGCTAAACAATTTTTCAAGATAATTAAAAACCTACATATTATAGTCCTTCTATTTTTAAATCTGCGTAAATGGTTCCATAGACAATTTCGTGCTTTGTTCCATAAGGTTCCATGGATTTCATATCTTTTTTTACGTAGGTATAAGTTATTCTTCATTGCCAGCATTAAGTTAATTCAATTTTATTATTAGACTGTTAGCTTTTTAAATTATGTAAAAATTCCAAATAAAATTTTATTATGTGAAAATCGACAATAAACATCGACTATTCAGCGTCGCCTAATATCAATAATTCAATTCCCCATAGGTGTAATCGATTGGCCCTACCAATTGCAAATTGAAATTGGTAACTTTGAATGAAAGCCATCACTAAATGGTTCCGAGCAACAAACCTATTTTGCGGTTAAGTAATATGGTTGTAGAAAATTGGCGCGCGAATTGGAAAAATTGTTTTTAACGAATTTCTGTGGCAGGGGCAACGGAAATGTTTCGGACAGCCACAACGAAGTTTTTATGAAAATACTATACAATCTATTTTAATAATTATTAATAGTTTTAAAAAGAGAGTTGTTTATTTTGAGATGTAGGTGAGGCCAATGAGTCCGACACAGGTCGTTTATTTGCAATCGCAACACACATTTTAAATACGTGTACCTATTAGTAAGTAAGTAAATTATTTTAGATGTCCAAAAAGCGATTTATTAAATTTTATCGTTTTCTTATAAAAGCTCTAACGAAAATCAGTGTTAAAAGAAGTGAATTAAATGCCTGTGTTAATTAAGTTAGCGAAGCTTCCGTCAAACTTTTTTGGCTAAATGACTTCGTCTGCTTAATCAAGTCCAAAGTTTGCCCAAGTTAGTTTTGCTATGAAGTAACTGCGTATTTTTTTCCTTTTAATTTCCTACATTTTTATTTCTTTCTTTTAATAATATTGGATACGAACGGATAGGATAGGATGTATGTTATTTCTGCTAGCACCACATTGAAAATTCGAGCGACATATAGGTACCCAACACACATAAAATGGCAATCAATCGCAATGCCTTTCTTTTTGACAGTTCAGTTTTTGGTAGGTATAAGAATTTATTTTATTAGTTTATGTTGAATGACTAGGGGGTAGTTACTGGGGTAATTTATAAGTATTGAAAATTCCGTTGAGTCAAAGGACAGTGCAGAATGATGCAGTATTGCACCAATATTTTGTCATGACCCAAAATTGCCGTCCTTTGAAATGTCATTCGTGTGTGTACTCGTAATTGGTTGTCAATCATCCAGTATTAATTAACAACGTACGCCGTTTCGAGTTGAGGAACAATGACAGCTGATAAGCAAAGCACGTTGGTTCTCGATGGACTTTTTTGCAGAGTCAGTGCAAAGAAACAAAACGTTGACGTCGGTCGTGTACAGTCGCGTCGGTCACGCGTACCAAGACGCTGACGATAAAGAGACGTGTATAGTGTAGCATCGACGGACACCGAGCGGGAGTCCGTATACGCGAGCGACGCGAAGTCAGCGCAGCGCTGACCGCGGCATCGAGCAATATAATCTAGCCATAAACAATAGGACATTAAAACATTTTTCAAATGTTTATCTGTAGTTTTTTGTTGCTAAATGAATAACTCATGCTTCAAACCCTTTTTTGACCCGATTAGGAATGAAGTTGCTTTAGTCCTTGATGCGGTAAGGGAGCCCGCCATTTTTTTTTCTATTATTTGCAATATGCATGTCAGTATCAACTTGTACTTATGTTGATCAAAATATAATTCACGATTGTAAGAAACATGTATTTACAGAATTATGATAATTAGAACCTCGCGTAGTTTAAATAGGCCTCAAATGTCAAGATTTCATAAAATAGTTATTCAATTGGGCAATTTGAACTTTGATTTTGAATTTAAAATCGTCAGCATAGTTTATTCTACACGCATTTTGATCCAAAGAGTTTCAATTCTTAAAGGTTGATCTATAGATACTCGTTCAATTGTGTGACTACCTACTGCCATCGTCGACGTCTAGACATAATTGAATTTCGCTAACAACGCTTGAAGATGTAAATATGAAGGGTTAAATTTAGGTACTTATTTTCTTTTGATGTCACCCTGAAAACGTTTGTGGGAGTAAGTAGGTACCTACTTGAGAAGATTGAGATTGAGTGATTGATTTTTAAATTTCTTTGTAACAAATAATAAACTGTTGTTGGTTGGTTGGGGTGTTTAAACGGATAATAGGTAAATAAAAAATAAAAAAAAAGCGCTAGCTCTTTACAAATTATTATCTGGAGTTATAAATAAACGCCGGCCAACATCTATCTGAATTGTATGGGTACGCGCCCCCGGACCCCATAAGCTCCTATGACACAATATTATCGTTTTTCGTGCATGTTTATTTGTCGGCAACTAAACAATACAACCCCTGAAACTGGGATGTACCTACACTAAAAATGAATTTAATCTATACGAAAATGATTATGTTTTTAAACATAATCTTACAACTATTTTGAGACCTTACTTTTTCGTACTCTCCGCCCTGAGGATCCAATTGAGAAGAAAAAAAAAATCAAAATCAAAAGTCATTTATTCAAACTAGGCTGAGAATCAGCACTTTTAGCTAAAATAAAAATACTAAATCAAAAGTAATAAAATAATAAAAAAAATACTACCTAAATAAAAGCCTCCAGGTATAAAGGGCGTGACAACTTACATATTAATGCAATGCTGGGTTCTGTTCACATAGCTGTCACTTGAAGTCACAAATGATAAACTAGGACCATCAAAGTAAAAATTAATAAAGAAGAAGAAGGAATATCATCGAGTAGAATGTAGAACATATTTAGGGTTTAAAATAACACCACTTTAAAAGATATCGTTAACTGTTTAAAAAGTAAGTATTTTAAACACTATAAAGCTATTTCAGGAGTAATCTAAACTTGGCCTAGAAGACATTGTTGGTTACTAGAATTTGTTACTGCAACTGCAAACATTATGTCAGAAACAGTAGTCTCTCTCTCAAAACAGTCTCCTTTATACATTTTATTAGTAATTCAATATATCTGGCCACCTGTCTCACTATTGTAACTTTAGATACTAACTACAACTTCACTTAATTAATTTGCAAAGATTTCATCAATCATTTTATATAATTATCACAATTGCCTGTTTTTGATACCGATGTTTAAGTTTAGTAACCTTACCGTTTCATACCAAAGTTCCAAGGCACAAAGTGTTCGCTAAGCCAGTAAACAAAAAATAATTTTAAGCCACGGAAAGTTGGAACAAGATTTCCAGCTCGACGTTTTAGAATAGTAATAATAAAACTAGTACAATAGGAAATGTTATATAAACAACCTTTACTAGAAAAACGACACTTTAAGGCAAGAACATATTATTTATATTCCACAGGCACAGTGGCAGGCATAAGCTAGTTTTACTATAAACAGGTAAGCGCCAAGTATTTATTGCACGAACGTGTTCAGAACGCGGTGAGAACTTTGTTTCACTTAACCTGCAGTTTACCTGACTATATTATTATTACACGTGGTTAAATAATAAAAACCTTTATTACAAACAGCATTTATCGTCTAGTCTATTTAAAATGCAATTATACTCAATGTGCAATTTGCCCGTGGATGGGCCCGTGGCTAAATAATAACAGCCGCACAGGTCGATGCCGCGGTTGGTCTGTGGATGGGTGACCATCTTTATTTATCGAGACCCCTCCGTGCCTCTGAAAGCACGTTAAGCCGTGGGTCCCGGCTGTCATTCGTGGATCTTTGACAGTCGTTACGGTAGTGAGAAGCCCGAAAATCTGACAACCGGTCTTACCAAGGGGTATCATATTACCCAGTAACTGGGTTGTGGAGGTCAGATAGGCAGTCGCTCCATGTAAAATACTAGTATTCAGCTGCATCCGGTTAGACTGGAAGCCGACCCCAACATAGTCGGGAAAAGGCTAGGCAGATGGCAGATGATGAGCAATTTGCCATCAGCGGGGTAATTGCGGTACACTAATTATCAGTAGAAATCGCTTTCATGTTGACGGTTCAAAAACATTCATTGCGTTATTTACGTTGTTGAGCAGACAAATTTTTCGAACATATGAAGCAATGGGTTAGCAATAACCTTCAAAATTATTCAGATTGTGATTGACAGTGTGTTATGCAATTAGGGTGCACGTGTAATCTGACTGAATATAATAATATGTAACGGTATCTCTAATTGTTGTTCGTATATTTAAACCTAACCTCAATGTGCATTGCTTAAGGGTCTGTGGCTATGTGTTTGTAGCAGCTTCAGCCTCTCACAAAATAAAAGGTGAAAACATGCACATAAAAAAAACTGTTTGTGTTTACGAGCATAAAAGTAAAAAGGAATAACCAAATAATTGTTCAAACCAATTCATAATATATTATTGCTATAGAAAATAATTGTAGAGATAAAAGCTCGTCCAATATCATAGTGAGTATTATATTATCTGTGTCATAGTGAAGGTAATAGACAATAAAATGCAGTTGTGAACGCGTCCATAAACCCGTTTAATGGACAGTCATTTCTGTAGTTATTTAGCAGTAAAATAATACCGTAATACCGAAGGCTTTATAATTTGTGTAGAATATGTTATAAATATACGACGACTTATTTGATATTACTGGATACATTTTCCGTAAGGTTGACTCCCATAGACCCTCTAAGCCACAAAGGTGTTAATTTAATACGGGTGTCTCTATCCTTATAATTCGGGCACAGTTCCAGTGTCGGACTGTAATTGGGAAAATAATAGAAAACTACTACTATTGCTACCCGGCTTAGTACACAAATAAAAGTAGCTACAAGGGTAAGCACAACTTATTAACTCTTAGGTGTAGGTAATGGGTACACGAAATGTGTTTGTTTAACAAATTACACCTACAATTGGCTTTTGCAAATATGAAGATAACCAGTTTAGCAGATAATTTGCTGTACAAAAAAATATCCGCAATATAAGCAAAATTTCAAACAAGTAAAAGTGTAATTTAAACATTAAGTTTTAACTTAACACAATGCGAAATTTAACAAGAGTGGCAGTAAAAAGTGCAGGGCCCAGAATATCTCCCGGCAAAACGCCTTCGTTGGCAGTCGCCCCGGTTCGTCCATTAATCGTGCTAACGAGACACGCCCATCAATTGGACCTTTCCATTATGCTGCAAACTATCTCTGAAGGAGAAAATTATATTTTTTAAGCTGAATTCTTCTTTAATGCCATGATTAACATTCTCTGACGTTGTTGAAAATACTAAATTTTTCATTCTGGTTGCGAGTCGTTTTAATTTTAGTTGTGCTCCTGGTTTTATAATGTAATGGTCTGTCCGTTGTTTGTGCTTAGCTTGAAATTGAAATTACCAAGGTGGAGGTCTGTTCATTTCGTGGTGACACACGTTTAAATTATGAGAGAGACATTGTTTGTTTAATTGGTAATTTTTGAAAATGGCTATGTCTATAATATGCTACAAAATGTAGGCTTCAATGCTGCGCTTCTTTTTGGTATACTAATTTCCTCTAACTTTACTTTTGCATATACCTTCTCTTCCTGGAAGTAACATAAAACAACATAACATCACGCCTGTTTACCCCGGAGGACTAATCAGAGTGAACCTTAGTACACACACATCCTGAATGTATAGTTTTTTTTTATCATGGTATTAATTCAAAACATACTTTATCATGATATTACATTTTCCGGTAAACCTTATTATAACAAAATTAAAACAACAGGTCATAATGTTAATTTTGTCGTAATTATTAATTAATTAATTGGCTACGAACATGACTCCACCTATAATGTTTCATTTAATATTAATTTGGAACAATTGCAAAGCGCAGCTTATATTATTGTTTTGTAATTAATGCAAAATAAATTATGAATTTCGAATCAAACTGGAAACATTATTATAATTAATAACGTAGGCTCTTATTGATCTCAATCAACTAGAGATTTTTGGTTTAGATATTTGTTTTTTATTAGGTCAGGTACGTAGTACTTGCAACCGGCGCCGGCGTGCGTGTATAACCATAACCAGATGTATGAAGGTAAACGAGGCAAAAGGAGTATGTAAGGATCGTAGCAGGTGGCGTTTTCCAGTTTCTGCTTATCCCCATGGGGAAAAGGTGTGAGTATGTATTTGATATTTATTTCATGAAGGTTTTCTGATATGACCGTTCACTTGGTGGCGTGAATTTTCATGAAAATGCTCATTAGTCTGATCTAACGGATGAATAAGTTTTTGTTCGGTCGATTTTTTTACCAATTAATTACCAACGCTACGATTTGATCTTGCATTCATATTAATATTACAAAACTAACATTCAATAGTTTATAGCAGATATTAGTTACTAAACAAAATTCATATTTGTAGAGAAATAATACTAAAGCTGTAAAGACAGAGCAGGATCTGGGTCAAAAGAAATTGAAACGTCAAGCCTTAAAAGAGGTTTAACTTATGAAGGAGCACGGTAGCAATCTACCATTATTTATTATGCCAGATGCATTTGACTTTCATATTGCGGTAGTTTTTCCTTGACATTATCCTTGCAGTGTTCTACCTGTTCAAGTATGAAATTGAAAAGAATATACAATGTTTCTGTGATGTATCACCAAATGACATTACGTAGTAAAAGCAGGTAAATAATTATAGGTAATTAAGTGACTCTCACAACTGACTCTTTATAGAAAACAGCGAAAGTTCCAATTAAGTACGTATGATGGTGTTTTATTATTACGGTATTAAAAGGCGTTCTCCTCAGTTCTCGCTCTATCTGCAAAATCAAAATCATTTATTCAAATTAGGCTGAGAATCAGCACTTTACGAACGTCAAAATTACATAATACAGTCCTCTATAACGCCCGCCCTTCAACAAACCTTTACCTGACTGACATTGAATAGGATATTTTGAATATTTTCGTCTTCCATTCAATTCATCGGTTCATCTCACGTGTAAAGATTACGGTAACATTTTCCTGTGTAGAATAACGAAACCTATCCAGCCGCATCTGCTGCTTTATTCGGTAATTTCACCGTGAAAACGTAGGTCAAGTAAGGCTGTAGTGTGATGACATTCCACCTGATGGAAAGAATCGTCAGCTCACTTTACTAAAATTTTTACGGTGAAAACTTTACAGAATTGATCGGCTGGTCAAGTTTGTTACTGAAATTAACATTATTTATTATTTCCTTTATTTCATTATATACATAATAAATTATATTTTAAAAATATAAAAATGGTAGGCCACCGGTATCGGGAACAGGGTCCAAGCTGCCAGCGGTCAGGGCTCCTAACAATGCCGGCCACGTCCAGAAGTACCGTTTTCTGAATTAAACCCTGGATCCAGCTGCCCAACGAGACCCTCCATAAGTGTTGGTCGAGACTCTTGGCTATTAACCCATTGGCTGTCACGACTATCGGCACAATGATCGCTTAGTCCACATCCCACATGTCGACAACCTTGCGAGCCAAGTCAAGATACTTGATTTGTTTATCTTTCTCGGCTTATTAATTTATTATTATTAACCATTAAAGTCCCACTGTGCGACTCTCCACTTCTCTCTGTCCAGAGCTGCCAAGTACCAATCTTTAAACTAACATCCATTAAAATACAAATACGATGAATGGACCAAGCTTGTATTCAACGCGGCCCTTTGTGTTTATAGACCCTTTCATAATTGCCCAATTACTTACCATACATGGATCTGATAGACACGGACGTAATTATTTGTGTCCACCCTATGTTTTCACCGTAATAGACAAAGACAACGATGTCCACGTTAATGGTGCTGGGACAGAAATAAAGGTACGTATTACGATTTCGACTCGTTCCTGACCGACTGGACGGAGAAAGCACAGCTTAAGGAAATGTGGAAGAAAATGGGGGAGGCCTTTGCCCAGTAGTGGGACAGTACAGGCTAGCGAAAAAAATAAAACGAAATTTTAGAAGAAAACGTTTCTTATTAAAAACACTAAACATGTACCTAGGTACTGAAGGTCAGCTTAATACAACTTGCGAAAACGCAAGCACACAGAAACCGTGTAGTCCATGGAGTTGCTTGTCCGTTCTTCTCCTTAGGAACCTACTTTGGAATGGGCAAGCATAATCATAATCAGCCTATAATGTTCAAACTGCTGGGACACAGGCTTCCTTTCAGTGAGAGGGAGTGGGCCGTAAACCACCACGGGGCCCCAATGCAGGTTGGTAGATGTCGCGTCTTCGAACTTTTGGTTCTAGGAAATGCTGATTTCCTCACGATGTTTTCCGTCACCGTTTTGAGAGTAGTGGTGATGAAATAATTTAAACAAAATAAAGCGCCTGTCTGAGTTCGAACCTACGACTAACAACTCGTAAGTTGGGGATATTCCCATCAATTTCTTTGACAATTCAAAAATTGCCTGTAAATGGTTTCTTATTTATTCAAAATGAGTTTTGAAACAAAACCTAGTTGATATGTTTCTTACGGAATTATAAATGAGATTGTTTTTTTTTATCGTTACTTTATTTTTTATTAGCTTGCCGGATGTTTGTTATTCGTCTATATTCTCATGTTTGTTGTTTGATTTGTGCACAAGGTACAGACTCTAAAAGTGTTGTGAAGGTAAGGTCTATTAATTGAGTCTTGCTCAGAAAGAAAGACCAAGTAAACACATCACGTGAAATACAAATTCTTGGGACATGACTTTTTCCGAGGAGTATATAGCGACTGTCCACCAACCATTCACAAAGTAAATCTTTAGTTAAGTACTTACCAGGTTCTTCTTCCTGGTACACTGCAGTAACTCGCCGTACAACAGCTCTGCCTGCTGCAAGCCAACCTCGAAGGTCTTTTGAATGGTGCTGATCAGGTAGTCCCGCATGGATTCCAGGACTGTCTGCTCGCCCGTCTCTGATGCATACCTGTAATGAATAAGATTTTTGTGTAAGCAATTTAAATAGAGGCTGAGGAGGAGAAACTGAAATAATGGTATTGCCCCACAGCAGCCCACGGGTAAGATACGCACGTGTACATATAGCTGTAAAAGAATCTTTTGGCGCGATGTCAAAATTGGAATTAATGAAGCCATCTTGTTTTTCTTTGTACAGTATTTGTATCTCAAGAAGCGACGCGCGCTTTGTTTGTGGTAACCAAGTGTAAAAACACGCTATGAATGTGCGTGTAAGCGCAGGAGCTGTCAGTACCGTCCGAGACGATGGCGAAGTCGGAAGTGTGTGTGTGTGTGTTAAGTGCTGTCGCTACTCATCTTCATGCACACATGCACAGAGTTTTCGACCTGGATCGGCCACTGCGGCCCACGGCCACGTGGTTTTAACACAAACAAATGAACCGCGCAGCTGTCGTGGGCAACCACTCGAGTTGATGATTCCGGTAAGCTTAGTAAAGTTTGGCCTCAGAGGTTATAAATTTTACTAATAATTAGACATCAAGGTGGGAGTGACGTCTCATTTATAAGTTAATAAAAAATCAGCTATAGCTATTAGTATGATGAGCTGTGCATTCACTTTTTAGTAATTGCATTTTTATCAAAGTTTTAAATCTACTCCATTATGGCGAAAGCATCAGGGTAGCCAGCGAAATTTAATTTTTCTTACGTTTTTTGTAATTTGCAGGTCAGAACAACAATCAACATCAACATCAGGTTGAACTTAATTAACATGTAATTAACAACAAGTACTTAACTTCAAGGTACGTACACTCAAAGCCGAGAGGTCCTTGACATTTACTTTGTGAGCATCTAAGGAAAATCCCTATCCCTGCTTAGTTAGGAAACGAAATTTCTATCTCAAAATATACCTACGTATTACGGTGATAAATTGAATTAATCTTATCGGGATTATCAACGGGAAAAGGGAAAATAATATTTTCTGAGAGGCAATTCTCTTAATTTTAAGAACGTTCACAGTCTGATCTCAGTTTTCATTTTCCTACACTTTTGAAAAGTTTTTGACATTGATTGTCGCTGAGATGAGATTGTAACTAGATTTTGGAAAGAAAATGTAAGTACTTATCGTACTTACATTTTCTTGTTCTGCTATTTTCACTATACATAAAACCTTTGCACAACATGATTGACATGGAAGCAGGTTCTCGATACGATCCGAATTCGATTTCTCAAAACTAGATTTCAATCTTTTCGAAGCAACAACTCATGTGAAACGAAATTTTATAATGTAGGTGCTAATGTTTGCTTCTGTCAGACCATTTTGCTACTTGTTTTCACTCGACAAGTGAATAAATTATTTTAGTTCCACTGCGTAACTACAAAATCAAAATTAGTAAGTTGTTTATTTGTATTGGAAATGTGTATGCTAGAGGATTTTGTACTTTAAAGGACTACCTTTAAAGTTATTCAGCAGTAATTCGTAAAATATGTCTAGACGCCTATGAAATACTTCTTCCGATTAAATATCAAAGAGTTTTGAAGCCCCTTTGACAAATAACTTGGTAGTACTCGAACTGGTTATTAATACTCCTGAATATGTGGGTAGTTGAGGATTTCGAGGGGTGTTGTAATGGTGGAATTTTGATCATTAAAATTATGTGTAGAGGAATTTTAGAGGGAGTCTGGCGGTGACAAATATGTTTAATTTAATTGTAATGGGGAGATGTTACAGCAAACCCAATGTGGGTGATCTTCCAAAGGCAACCGCAAACCGCAAGCGGCAATGTTGCTCAAACGCAATGACCGATCCCACCAACAACGACTAGGCTTCCGAAGAAAGCTACATTGCCGCCTTTCACCGTTTTCATAAAGTTACATAGATCCCGTCATGTCTGCAGTCTGTCATTGCGGCTTGCGGTTGTGGTCGGTTTCGGGAGAAAACTTTTCGGAAGTAGGTAAGCCCACTTCAGGAATGTTTTCCTTGTAAGGATTAGGTAGGTAGGTACACCTCTGCCTAACACCGGCAAATACATGCGAGATGTTATGTTATCTTATTAGACTGTTTTGTAAATTGCCACGCATATTGCATCGATGAGTCAAATACACTGAAATGGTGCTATTTAGAAATTAAACCAAGTCATTTTTTTTGTAAAAACACGGTGCCAAAACACTTTCTGTTCAACCTTCTTCACTTTGCCTTACCTTTATCGTCTTTATCCCCAATGATTCTCGCAGCAATTTGCCAGTTTAAGGCAAATAAGTTAAACAGCACTTTACTAAAGTAACACTTACTTGTGAACAAAAGCGATGAGGTCCGCCGCTCGGCCGCTGCCATCACAAACGACGACGGGCACCGGTGGCGTGTCGGTGACGTATTCCAGCACGGCCCGCACGGTGTTGGTGCCGCCTTCTATCACCAGGCAGACCACAGGGGTTGAGGAGTGTGTGTCTGTAACAATGACACGGTGTTTATAATTATGTTTATGGATCCATCGATAAATAATAATAAGGTTAGGAGATTTTATTGAATTTGTATGTATTGATTGTTGTTGTTGTTGTTTTATAGTTTATTTTTTTTTTTGTATGTTTTTATTTGTGTGTTTTTGTATGTTTTTCTCACGCGCGTGGGTGCGTTATCTGCGCCCCGCTGTGTGATGCGGTGCAGTGTGGGCCTCCCCTAAAAGGTGATATTGGTTTATTTTCAATTAAATCAGTGTTTTTAGCAGTGTTTAATATGAGGTATTTTAGAAATACTAAGCTAAGCGCACTTTGCAACCGCGTCGTGTAGCAGCGCAGCGCATCGAATTCCAATAAAAAAAGGGTGGGTGAACGCACAAGTTAGAAATATCGGTGAATGAAAACACAGCAGTGCCAGTGTGTCAAGGAATCAGGACGCATTATAACACATCCGATATTTTCGACCGATAAAACGCGCCTGTAGGGGGAAGCCTTTATTCATCGGCCTGCAAGTGTCACTTCACTTTTTTTGAATATCTTGCGTATGAGTAGGTACTAACTATGATTGGTGGTGGTTCCCGATTGCATCCTATTCACTCGAGACCTGAGAACTTCTAAGTTATTTATAACTGTTCTAGCTTTCTTTTTGATTTATATTATATATTTAGAAAATATGGTGCCTTTGATGACGACTTTTGATTTTTTCACGATGTTTTCTTTAACAGCATGTCAGTGATTAGCTACGAACGAATTAAAACGAATTGGGAAATCGGGCTCGGTTTGAAATACTTTCTCAAATATTAAAAAGTTTCCATCTAAATATTTATGTATTTATCTACATATATTTACATGAATATTTAACCATAATTTTCAATATTCAACCGCCCAACCGTCTCGTTTACTTCATTAACGTTTAATTAAGATTTCAATTAAGGATTTTGAAATACCTGGAAGGTTACTTAGCAGGTTTCCAAAGTGTCTCCAAAGTTACTGCTTTCAAACTTTTAGATTTACTTGCTGTAGCAACGCTGCTGTGTTGTACGGCAGCTTGTTAATTTTATTTGATCAGTTGAAAAGATTTGAAATTATATTTATCTTGATAATTGGAAGCTGCAATTAAAGATTCAATTTCTTTGATACCATCTTTGTAGTAGCTATACTTGAAGTTTTTAAGGACTTAACGTTTTTTTTTTCACCTTAAGGCGACTACATGACCTAAGGCGCGCTCTTTGTCGGACTGCATAGAAAAGAAAGAGAAGCGCGATGACACAACGCTGGTAATTTATTGCAAAATATGAAGTAAATTGCAATTTACAAAACATCTTTTGTTTGAACTAAAAAAATTAAACACTAGTGTTTTAGTATGTTGCTTGTAGAATAATCTGACAAAAAATCAGAATGATTGTATGTACATAAGTATGGTTTTTATTGTAAAAATAAAGATTTTAGTAGTATCTTCATTATTTTTTTCTATTGTATCAAATTAGTTGTAGGTATTATGTTTTCAACACACTATCTAACTAGCATATATCCTGAAGAATATCATATATTTTTCTGATTTTGTTTACTGTAGTCGATCAAATACTTTAATTGTTTCTAAAACTTGCGTATTTTGCGTTTAGGACTTGTAAGTCCCTTAATCTGAAGAACTTGTGAGCTTTGCAAAGTGCTTGCAAAGGTATATTATGTTGTTATCACTTAAAAATGTCATTCAAATACAGTAGTCCCATTCTGTAAAACTCTCACCGTGAAAACTTAGGTGAAGTGAGCTGTCAATCTCTAGATTCCTTAGAGTCAGGTAGGATGACAGTTCACTTGAATCTCACTTCACCTAAATGTTCACGGTGAGGTTTTTAAAGAATAGACCGGGAAGTCCGAATCCATGAAAATAGTAGAAGAAGACATAAAACTCACGCCTATACACCCCGATGGGGTAAACAGAGGTTTTCTCCTTTTAAAAACTGCCAATGAGGCCACGACTTGTCTTTTTTATTGGCATTGACATTGTATGGGCAATATGCTCGCCAACTATTACATGGGACTTACCATGTAATAGATGGCGAGCATATTGCCATTTTAATAGAAGAATAGGTATCTACGTTTGTTGCCGTAACAATTCGTTTTAATTGTATAGGTGAATCCTCAAAAGAAAATTCTATAAAAGGAATGGCGAGAAATACGCAGTACTGACATCAAAGGGAAGTCGTAACCGCTTAGCAAAGGAAAACGGTCATTGAACAACAAAGGAAGGGACAAAGAAAATAATGTGATTATGATCCATATGTTAACACTTGTAACACAATGTTTTTTTGGCGGAAGGTGTTTTTTTCTGTAATTTTTTTTTTATTATTTAATTGCACGAGATAAGACTAGTCATGCGAGTTACGATATGTAGGTGTATACAAGTAGGTAAGTAAACTTCTGCCTAACTCATTAGAGATTACAGGCGTCATGTTTTATTATGTAAAACTAAAAGTTAAAAAAAAACAACTATCAAAAAAAAAACATTCACTCAAATCCACTTTACACTCATTTCAAGTACCTAATGGTATACTTTCACTTATTCAAACACTTAAATAGACTAGTTAAGGTGCCCTTCGATGTACTTATTGTTACCAAACCCTGTTTTCAATCGTATCTAGGATCAAACTGCTGTAAACTGCTTAATGTAATCCAATAAAACTTTCAGCGACAACACCTGGTCTGTGCTAGGTTTTATGTGAAAAAAGACGCTTTTATTTGAAGCCGTAAAGCCTTTTTAACTATATGTATTTAATGTTTATGGCTTTCGAATTTTCTTTAAGTGTTTTTGTAAGGCGACTAGTACATGCCATTGTGAATTTATTGTATTTTTGAATAAAAGTTATAAAAATGTATAACCCTGTAGCATAATCAGCCTAGAATATTCTCAACTTCCGCTGCTGAGACACAGGCCTCCTCTCGTCGAGAGGGACATGGGCAATACTCCACCACGCGAGCCCAGTGTGGATTGGTAGAAGCCGCATTTCTTCGAATTGTTGGTACCAGGATATGCCGGTTTGCTCACGACGTTTTCCTTTAGCGCTATGAGAGCAGTGGTGATGAAATAATTAACACAAAGTAAAGTCTAGGTAAAGCCTGCCTGGGTTCTAACCCACGACCTTACAATTCGTAAGTCGGGGCCGTTACCACTGGGCCAACATGACTGCTCTGTCGGGTAAAAAGTTGTAAAGGTGTTGGAGGTTTTAGAGGCAAGAAAAAATGGTTTAGTTACGCTACGGTTTTTTCTTTATTATTCGAGTTAATTATCTATTTGTATGCACGAGTTCCTGTAACAAATAAACCCATTTTTTTTTCTAATTAGCTGATCTATCCCTTGCTTTGTAAGAAGTTACTTAATATATTTTCTGCGAGAAACATCTGTGACAAGATTAATGTACCTAATTAAGTAGAGGCTCACAAATTCTGGAACACATGTCCCAAAAGTTGTTGCTGGGCAGTGAATATTTTAAAAGAAAGAAACAGAGATAAAGTATGTGTGTGCTTCTCATTTGGGCCCCAAAATATAGGCTGTACCTAATCTGAGGCCAACGGCGACTTCCATTAGTGTTCTCTGAATTTTGTTTATTGTAAATAATTAGTTTTTTTATTTATTAAAACTTTATGCACATATAAAAAAAATACTGTACAAAGTCGGACTTTATGCCTGAGGCATTTTCTACCACTGAACTTTAGGTTGATGGAGAGAACATGACAGGTGCAACATAAGGGATAGATAATTAAAAACAAAAAGAATAATACGTAGATATATACATATTTACTTTGTCAGGAGAAGTAACGATGGTAGAGGAGAAAGCGAATCCAGCAAATCAACACTGTTAATTATTTCTATGTATGTCATTTGTAACTTATGTGTGCGAATAATTGATTATTAAATTATTATATTTTATTGATAAACGCAACACGTGCATATTATGTCGCAACAACGATGTGCAATACTACTGTCGCTAATGTAGTGAAGCACTTGAATAAATTTTCCTAAACTGACTTCAATTTGTTAATTTGATCACTAATGACAGCAACAGAATGAATTAAATCTCAACCCAACCTCAGCTTACAATCATACTAATAACGTTATTATACCCTTATGAGCCACCAATCACAATCAGTGAAATAAAGCTCCATTTGTGCATTTGTGTCGCGGTAGACCGCGCGAGCGTACGGATACGTTGTGGCGGTTTTGGACAAGCCTGTAGCTGTTAGGTTGTCGGTAAGCATCATAAATTAAAGAATGAAACAGAATGTGCATGCAATTATTCGCCTTTTATGTTATTTAAAATTTGAAATGTATCCGGAGGTTGTGCAACAGGTCATAATGAAGAGAAGTATCTCAAAACAGTTATTTTAAAAGTTGTAAATCGCCCAAAACTAAACCTAATTTACTAAGAAATCCATTGCTGTACATAGGCCTATCCCAAGTTGAGCTAGAACGACCGGTATTGTGATCAGCTGATTTGATTTATCACACCATCACACTATATTATAAAGGCGAAAGTTTGTGAGTGTGTGTGTGTGTGTGCGTTTATATAAATATATTAGTTACTCCTTCACGCTCAAACGGCTGGACCACTTTTGTTAAAATTTTGTATGGAGGTAGCTGACACCATGGATTAACATATAGGCAACTTTTATCCCGATATTCCCACGGGATCGACACTTATGCAGGTGAAACCGCGGGGCACAGCTAGGCAATCATAAAGACAAACCATTAAATAAATACCCCTGTACCTTTAAAAAGAAAAAGTTTAATCGGAACGAAGGAGCCTGGATCCCACAACACAGGAAGACGTCTAAAATTTCAATCCACTTGAACGAGACAATAAAAGTGGATTATTGCGCAGGAATCCTGCAAGCTAACCTCATATTACAATGATACTAATGTATATTAACATACCTACCCAATCAGTAATACAGGGTGACGCAATTTCTGCATAGGTGTCGCGGTCACAGACCGCAGGCGTCCGGTGACACGTTGTGTGCATTTGGGCAAGCCTATAGGCTTAACAGCTATAGCTGTTCGGTTGTAGGATATTAGCTGTTTCATACATTTTGACCACGTAGATATTGCACTTTTCTATTTCATTTCAGAACATCTAATATATAAAATTCTCGTGTCACAGTTTTCGTTGCCATACTCCTCCGAAACGGCTTGACCGATTTTGATGAAATTTTTTGTGCTTATCCGGTATCTATGAGAATCGGCCAACATCTATTTTTCATCCCCCTAAATCGAAACTTACGCGGGTGAAACCGCGGGGCGCAGCTAGTATCCTTATAAAATTATTAGTACGGCTTATAAACTAAGTTCTATGAAGCAAGTCTTTTTTCATAACCGTCGAAACAATTTAGTATCATGTGCTGGTTAATGGTTACAGTTTGCGCGTCAATGTCCCTGCCACCCTTTATACAAGCTATTGGGATTAGTTTACACGTTAAAGAATTATAATATGAACTTAACAAACAAAGAAATGTGTAAACTTTCGACGCGTGAGACTACGCGTTCGTAGCACATCTGCTAGCTACGCCGTAGCTTGTCGCGTAGCAAGGCAGATTTTAAAATAACAATAACAGTGAGTAAGCTTACTTTTGTAACAATTACAAGTAATCTTATGTTTTAAAGTACTTTCCGAAATAGCGAAAGAACCTTAGACATGCATAAGCTCTACTTAACAATATTTCATTAACAATATTAACAATATTATATTATATTAACAATATTTAACAATATAAATATATAAATTGCTCACTAGCTAATGCGTTGCAATGTTATGTATTTTTTATTGTATCAGAAACTTTTACCGGCGCGCTGCTCGCACATAACAACTTACATAAGTTTCATCGCAATCGGCCACTATCGAGTGTTTGCGAGACTAACGTACGGCAATTGATTTTTATATTATGTATATTATAATATAGAAGATACAATGTGGAAGAAACCAAACTCAAAGCATTTATATTAATTAAGTAAACCATTTACTCAGAACTGGAAGAAAGATGGAATGAGTGGAGGGAGACTTTGCCCAGGAGTGGAAAAGCGTAGAATATTAAAAAGAAACAGTTACAGAATAGTCAAGGAGAGTAGTTATAATAATTTTCAAGATATTTTGAGTACAAAAAGTTTCTATTACACCTAAAAATATGACTCTAAATGCCTGCAGGAAATAGATATTTCTACGTCTCCAGGGATTCTAAAGTTAGATTTATTTGGGAACCCGACAATATGTAAGGTATCCCTGGGATGAAAATATATTTCCTAATAAAACACCACCACACCCGAAACTAACTATTCCCGAAGTTTTACTGTTGATTTTTTGTTTATTCTTCTTTGAAAGTTGAAAACTATATTATTATACATAAGATAAAATATCGCCGAACTAAAATAGAAATAAAACTTTAAAGTAAAATATTATAGAACATTGCTAAAATTACTATGATTTGTTTAGTTACCAAGTTCTCCAGTTGTTTCTCGTATCTATAATTTTTTACATATTTATAATAAAATGCATATTTTGATTTTTTTCAGGGAGAGAGAAAGGGACCATAATTGATCAGTTTCACCCGCCTTCGCTAACACAGAAAATAAAAAAGATGAAAAGTGGTGCTACATACGTATTCAGGTCGGCATGATTCAGCACAGTCGGGAGGCAATATATACATTTTGCAGCCCGGATGTACCAATTTTATCCGAATCATGCCTCCCGAACAAGTGGGTAGCATTACCGAACATTACTTTTAGAGTAAACAAAAAAGTGTCTGTCATCACACTTCTTTTTCCTCTAACATATGAAAAGAGTCAAAGATAGGAAAGAGAGAGAGGGAGAGAGTGGGTGGGGGGAAGCTGAGACCTCTTTAAATAATCCCTTTTTTTCTATGATTTTTCCCCGCCCCGACCCTTGCTCGAGCCAGCCCGCGCAGCTGAGCCTGTAGTTTTAAATTCGCCCCTAAACACTAATAAAAATACCGATCCAGCCTGTCCCTTGCTGTCCTCTTCCAGCGACGCCCTGAGCCGAGGTCCGAACCCCGCAGGGGGTTACCCTTAGCGCTGTCGCTTAGTTTTTAAGTTATTGTTTGCCCTGGCTGGAGGCCTTAATTCGAGGCATCCACAGGAAAGTCCGGTTAAGCAGTAGCCATCCTCATAAAGGATGAACTGCGAGATGCCATTTAAAAAAAAAAAAAAAATATGATTTTTCCCAACAAACTTAGTCATGTCATCATCATAATTCTCCTGCCATTATTATTTATTTGGTGTCGGCGCAAAAATTTAATATAAAGGGGAGGGAAATAATCAGAGGGCATCAAAAAATTCGTCCGCATCGCTGTCAACAGGAAACGTGCCCAAAAGGCTGGCAGCATTGCCACGTTGTATGGTAATACTGATTCTGTGGCCAAAAAATAGGCCAGCCCTCTGGTCACGTGAATAGTCGGCCAACCGCTTGGCGATGTCTCGAAATAATAAGTGGGCACTCGGGCCCCATGGCCCTAGTGTTTCAACCCCAAACGGCTCAAACAAGTTCCAAAGAGATTAGAGTATTTACGCCGTTTGAGGTTTTCCGCACCTGCAGCAGCCGCCCCAGCACAGCTCAACGTGTTTGGAAGATGGGATGGCGCAAGGGTGTCGACACACGTTGCATCCCACACCAAGGGCCTACCTACCTTCCAAGTCATTATGGTCATTCAGTCTGGTTTCTTCCCATCGTCGCGTGCCAAACCAATGGGTTCTAAAACTTCAAATTTAGTAAACCACCAACAAAAGCATTCCCAAGGAGGGTTGGTGTCAGGCTGGCGGCCGACTGTTAAACTTTGACAAAACATAAAAAGCAACATGAACAAAACTTAGGGCTGATTTTTCCGTCGCCAGATAACTTTTATTCGAGGAATAAAATTGACGTTTCAGAGTTTTTGTATGAAATAACTGTAAGGCGGTATGGTCGAAAGACTATAGCCTCCCCTTTGGTCGAATTAAAAAAAAAAAAAACTGTCAAAACTTCAAAATTATTCCTCGAATAAAGTTATCTGGCGATGGAGAAATCAGCCCTTAGTCACATACTGCCTTAAATACTAATAAACAGCTTTAGCCAGTACATTCTGCCACCAAAGAAGGTTTTTATCAAAGCAAACCACACTTTCAATCCGGGTCCTGGTCGGTATTTTATCAATTTCGACACACAAAGAAATTCACCTTAAATCTTTCTTTATGGCCGTTAGCCGGATTTAGGGTACCGCCACCTTACACTCTGCCGAATATAGGTTAGGGGATATTTACTGAACCGATTCGCCACTCCCAGCTTATGGTGTTAACTCAGTACCAAGTTATTTATTGCAGATTTTTTCATTGTTATGGAAGAAATCTTGAGCTATGTATGTTCTCTGAACAGAGATTTTTTGGAGGTTTAAATTGGACGGCTTTTGATATTGGAAATGTCTTTTCGTTCGCTCCAGGTGTAGGCTCCGATTTCACGAAAAAGTGCGATCCCCTTATATCTCGGAGAGTTGTAAAGGTATGATATTCAAGAAAGCCTCACAAGACTTATGAGACCCGTAAGGTGCAAAAATAATTATTTGAGAAAGTAAAAACGAAACAAGTTATGACCGAAATAGTGAAAAAAAATTAAATATATTCCGAATTTTTGATTTGAAACGAAGAAGATATCAAACATTTGAGAAAAACTGCTCTGGACATATTGTCCAGAGACATATTGTATGGTTAACGACGTTAGCCTAACGTTTTTGAAGAAAGTCAAAATGTCAGAACGACATTTATAAGTTTTTATTTTGTAACCTTTTCCTTATCCCGACTTTCTCGTCGCTCAGAGACAATATTTTTTCGAATTCCGTAGATTCATTTCCAATGTGCTCGATAGTCGTGTGAGGCACAAAATCTGTGAATTTTTTATACCTATTTGACGTGATTGCCCAGTGGGTTAAGACCTCGCTTCTCATGAACGAGGTTGTGGGTTCAAATCCTGGCAAGTACTTACCAATGCGACTTTTTCAATTCATATTTACTTTCTGAGTTATTCTTAGTTATTATTGACATCGGTAAAGGAAAACATTGTGGGGAAACCTGGACGTATAAGTTTGAAATCGCCAACCCGTCTTGAGCAAGCCTTTGCCCTGGAGTGGGACAATAATAAGTTTGTGTAATAACTTTTTAGATTATCTCTAGAGTGACTGGACGGATTTCCTTATACTTACCTGTTTACGACAAGTAATTTATTATCAACCAAATTTTAAGGTTGATTATAAATTACTTAGATAATCTAAAAAGTTATTACACAAACTTGCTTAGGAATTTATTACTATTTCATTATTTTACAGATATCTGCACGTCAGTAGTAACACTTCCAAAACGAAAATCACCCTTACTGCAGCAACATAAAGGACATCAAGGTCAAAGTCAAATTGCTACAACAGATCTGCGGTTGATGCAGCCATAACCGTCAACAGATATGTGGTAACAATTTGAAGTGAAAATCTTCTTAACTGTACTATAAAATTGAATTTTGAACCGTGTTCGGTCAGACATGCTATAATACTTTATTTGAGAGAAAATAAAAACTGTATTTGTGAGTTTTCATATTATCTGAAATTGAATCTTAAAAAATCATGGGCCTATGAAATTGGTCTTTACACCAAAGGCTGTATTGTTGGTGTCTGCGAATTTATTTTTCATGTTATTGTTGAAAGGGAACTGGTTTTCTGTTAACCATTCGACCGTTTGGAATAAAAGGGTTCCAAGTAACATTTTTATAAAAAAAAAAATTACGTAAAAAGGTGTTAAGGTCACATGAAACCTTTTTACGTTAAAACATATTTTTTTATAAAAAATGTCTACCGGCACATAAAAGTCACTTAAGAACGTCAACGTTTACAATAAAATAGAATTGATTCTAGTCGCCCCTTCCCTATCAAAAAGTACTTTGTGCCCCTTCTAAAAGATAGTTTCGTATGGAGAAGAATGGGCAAGAAACTCCACCGTTACTCTTTTAAAATGTTTCACAATCTCTCCAAAAACTAAAAATAAAAAAATCAATAAAAATAAATGCATTCTTCTTTCTTTCATTCTTTCATATGATTCGTTCACAATAGAGCAAACCAGCCCTAACCCACAGCTGACAGTCTCTAGTGGAATTGGAAAATGACAGAACTAAATGAAAATGAAATCTCTTTGAATAACCGTTTCTCATAGGACTTACCGCTTCGCTAAGTTCATAAAAGATTCATATTGCTGTTCTTAAAACCGACGGATAATTAAATTTGAATTAAAATATCGTTTTAAACTTTTTTCAATGTTGTAAAGACTTTGTAAGTTTTTTTTTATAGTTTATCGCGTGCAGACAGACAGGCAGTCAGACGCGGCGGGGGAACTTTGTTTTATAATATATATGCAGTGAGAGTGACAAATAATTTATAAAATAATCATAGCATTAAATTGTAGCTACAGTAATACTACATACTTCTCACAAAATCCCCAAAGCCTCAGGTTAATAAAAGCTCATATCTTATAAATATAGACTTGTATTAAGGACCCATTCTCATGGATTTTGTGCAGAATATGAGTAGCGTGCGTATAATGGAACATGGGAAGTAATAATGTGGCAACTTTTGTTTTCTCTCACGTGTTTTTGGGATATATCAAGATACGATTTTTTTGTCTTTGCACAGAAAACCTTGAAGATAAGATCACTCTTAAGATCCCTTATAAGATCACTTCGTTGTCAGTCTGTCTGTCCGTCAGTCAAGACCTTTTTCTCAGGAACGCGTGGAGTTATCATGTTGAAATTAATATCAAATACTCAAGGCTACTTATACATCCCTTAAAACAGTGCAAAAATCAAACTTATAAGTCAACGCAATCAAAAGATACGGCCGTAGGTATACGATATGTTCCGGAATCAAAACCTATAGAGTACTTCCCGTTGACCTAGAATCATGAAATTTGGCAAGAAGCAAATATTATCATGTCATCATCTGCCTAGCCTTTTCCCAACTATATTGGGGTCGGCTTCCAGTCTAACCTGATGCAGCTGAATACCAGTATTTTACGTGGAGCGACTGCCTATCTGACCTCCACAACCCAGTTACTGGGTAATACGAAACCCCTTGGTAAGACTGGTTATCAGACTTTCGGGCTTCTGACTACCCGTAACGTCTGTAAAAGATCTGTAAATGACAGCCGGGAAAAATAGCTTAATGTGCTTTCTGAGGCACGGAGGGGTCTCGTTCTGTAAAGATGGTCACCCATCCACAGACCAACCGCGGCAAGCTTAGCTTAACCTGACCGATCGACCTGTGCGGCTGTTATTATTTAGCCACGGGCCCCAAGCAAATATTATCATGTAGCACAAATAAAGGAAAAAATCCGAAAACCGTAAATTTGTAGATACATTACAAAAAAAAAAACTATTTACATACCAAAAAATTTGTATGGAGACCTCGGTGCGCGAGTCCGACTCGCAGTTTACCGGTGTTTTTTTTTGTTATTAGTATGCCTATTGTGTCTTACTATTGGGCAAATGCCTCCCCCTTTTACTGCCCATACCTGCTATTGCCTATATTGTGCAATATCTAGCCATGCTGGCCCCGCAAACATAAATAGATCGTCATACCCTTTGCCGCGGTTTTAACTTTTCATAAAGAAAAACTGTTTACAATTTCTTCCCCGGGTACGGTCGCGTCGCTACCATGACATGCATTTTGTGTTTTCATCCTTACTTACCGTTACGAGGATTATAATCGGATAATCCCTCAGGAGAGACAATGTAAAATAATCCTTTGCATATAATGTATATCATAAGGACGTGGCTACATAAGTACCATGTGTTACAGATGACATGTTGGCAGCTTTAATCTTTTGTTTTGAGCATGTTTTACCTTTTTAGGGTAATGACAACAATGCCTTAAGCCGACCGGACCCTTTTTAGTAGCAGTTAGTGGGTATCACAGTTGTATTTATAGGAAACGTTTTCCATGATTCCGTAAAGCTTTTCTTCAAAGAAAAAGTCTTTGCAGCAATGGTTTCATAACAGAGTTAAAACAACATGGAATAGGCTCCCGGAAAATGTTGTGACCGCTCCTACACTGAACTGCGAACCGAACCGACAGGATAGATTCAATTAGTGCAATCTATTTGAAATACACTTATCTGCTAATTAGTTGCTAGTGTGTCAATAATAATAATGTTTCTGAAGGTAACCCGTTGGGCCCGTGGGTATCGTAATAGGCGATTTAGGATTAGCGACAGCTACAATAATTTAATCGCCTATTGAGACTGAACTGTATTACCCAGAGACTGGGTTATGGAGGTCAGATAGGCAGTCGCTCCATTTAAAATACTGGTATTCAGCTGCATCCGGTTAGACTGGAAGCCGACCCCAACATAGTTGGGAAAAGGTTAGGCAGATGAAGATTGAGGGCACAGATAACATAATACATTGAGAGTGAACTGATTTGACTGTACCTACTTAAATAATGATGACGATGGAGAGGTATACATCGATATAACTAGTTACAAAAAACAGCCTTCTATTTCTTGCATACACTTTAAATTTAGTTTCTTGGTTGTTAGTTTATGTTAATTTGCTTAATCTAGTGTTAGTTTATTAAAAAAAAAAAGATATACCTAACTTGTTAACCTTCTTTATTCTCGTATCAAAATGAAATGAAATTGTTTATGTTGTAAATAGGATATTGGAATCCCATTTACACGTCACGTTATTAAAAAAAAAAACTAGATTAGGCCGGATTGGTGCTCAAATGGGAATACCTTTGGTGCTCTAAAAATAAGTGTTCAAACGGGAATACTCCGGTGTTTCCTATCTCACTACTCTGAGAAGAAAGGCCATAACAAACTTTGAGGTCACAGTCTCTTTTATGGGTAGGCAAACTGCCAGACCATTAAAACTAACGGAGAAAAAAAAAGAATGACCAACAATCCAACATAGTCCTCACATTCACAATAATTAAATTAAAATAAAACATGTCAGTCAATGTGTATAAAAACTGGCGTATAATTATGGTTTTGCAAAAAAAAAATTGTATATAAATTTTAACACAGATTTTAAATCGTTTAATGCGTAAGTTTCGAATGTCAATGGGAAGTTTATTGTAAAGCTTATTTATTACATTGACCCATGAATGTATTGCGATAAAAACGAATGCGATGCACAGCAAGATTGTGTTTATATGTATATGTCGCAGCGAACTGGTTAAATTAGCCGTTCAGTTAACCGCCTAGCCTTTAAACTAAACGGCGGCCGTTCAACTAACGGCCTGAATAATATTCAATTATATTTAGGTTGGGTTAGGTTAGAACTGTGATCAACCGCGTGCGAGCCGAGAGAGCGAAGCGAGCCGAGCACTACTTCTAAAGGCCAAACCAGTTGGCTGTGACATATATATAAACACAATCCTGGTATTTAAACTATGAATATATGTATATTCATAGTTTAAATACCAGACATTTTCTTAACATTTCATATTTATAGTCGTTAAATCGCCTTTAATTAAATTCACGCATTAAAAATACATAATATATAAGTATTTTATTCTTTGTAACAAACTAAAATATTAAAATACTAAAATATTAAGTAAAACCCAGCATCCGACAAATTTCAGGAGCAAAGGATCCCTCGTTAAAATGCTTGCAAATCGCATGCCTTGTACCCAAGGACAGGGTCCTAATGATGTAAATATTTATATCCGACCTCCTTGCCTACTTTTACTTTTTTTTTAAGCCCGGTATTGTGTACTTGAGGGAATAATTACTTTTCATTATTTTGCAATTATGTTAAACTTTAAGCTGTATCAATAAGGCTGTGTTTAAAAATATAGGTCAGTACTTAATTCGTTCGGTGTAATTAGGGACAGGCTTATTTCCATTTAGCTTGAGAACAAACCATAGATAAAAAAAAATATCTAAGTACTTACCGAAGTTTTTATCATCCGCGAATCCGGCGAATCCCTCCAAAACACAAATTCGTTCGCTTCCGCATCCGCTAATATTCTCGGCTAGCCAGTGAGCCGAGCACGCGTATCGACCGTGCATACAAACATGTTGGCGCACAAAATGTACTTTGTATAGTCAGTGAGGCCGGCCACAACGGGGGGACGCGACGCAGGCGGGGTGCGGGGGGCAAACCTGCGCAGTACCCCACCCAACAGGCTCAGTGACCTGCGCGCCGCGCCGCTCGCCGAACGCGTCAAGCGCCAACAAAATGGCCGATGCTGTAAACGTTGTCTTCCCGCGCAAACTAGTCAAGGAATTCATCACCCTATACCAGAATCTACCATGCCTGTGGGACAAACATTGCATTTCATACAAAATGAAGCACAAACGACACGAAGCAATCACAAAGTTGACGCAGCTTGTTCAAGAATACGATCCCAGTGCTACAAGAGTGCATGTTTTAAGGAAAATAGAGAGTCTGAGGGCTTGTGTGAGGAGGGAACATAAGAGAGTGCAACATAGTAAGAAGATTGCGGAGAACGAGGCAGATATCTACACCCCACATCTGTGGTATTACGATCTGTTCTCATTCATGTTCCAGACTGATGCGATGAATGAGGATTATAATAAAACGAAAGCACACGGTTCTTCGCCCCAGCCAGCCACAGAGGTAAGTAAACTCGTAAACGGTCTGCCGATTAATCTACCGGTATGTTATAAGTACGAACGCGCATGTGCGGTAATAAGCTGTTTCCGATAAGAGGCAACGCAACAATCCTTTTATTTTTAGTAAAACATAGATATTCTAAAATCGACTAGCGTATTGCTTTTTACACGACTAGACTGCCCAAAAAAAGGAATGTTATTGTCAGTTTAATTTTTGTCGAACTTTTTGCGCCGTTGTTTTAGCATAGCACCAATCAAAAGGAAATATTCACACTAGTGCTGCAATAAGTAAAAGCCGGCGATATGGATATTAATCACTATTGCTATTGTTATAGTATGTCTGATGCACAGGAAACGCTGAAGAACATCCATGAATGCGTTCTTTTGTTTATTTACTAACTGGAATGCGTTTTAATCATATGGAATAAACAAAATTGATTAACAAATCATTTTATGAAATGTATCTACACCAATAAATGAAATTAAAGTGTCTGTTTGTAATATATAAGGCTACTTAGGTATAACAAAAAAAAAATCCTTTTATTTTTTTGTCTGTTTTGTTCCGGTCAATCTCCGTAGAGGACCCCAGGTAACGCTTCCCACTAGGCAAGATCGGAAGATTCATCCTTTTCAACGAAGGAGTGGTAATTACACCTTTCCTAAGCGGCACATTATTGTTTTCCGATATCCACGCGAACGAAGTTGCGGGCACAGTTAGTTTAAAATAAATGCTTTGAGGTTCCTCGGTATGGCATTTAACTTTTCCAGGTGAATTACCAGATTTCGACATCATTCTGTCTAAATTAACATCACTAAATAATATAATCCCTAAAGTTTTATTAGACCAACAATCTTGTGAGTCTACAGCCAGGTGTGCAGGCATTAATTTTGACAGGTCCCGCCCAGGCTGCCCTACTTCGGGATTAAAGAAAGTTGAAATTCATTTAGACTATCAAGATATGAATTAGAAACTCCTTCAACATGAAAAAGACAAAGTTTTGGATAAAGAGTAGTTGGTCTTGGTTTTTTGGACATTTATTTATAGCTGCGGAAGAAAAGTTGGTTCAACTTTGAAAGTAGATGTTTTTTATCAATGATTTTGTCGCTGATTGGTAATTTGCCTGACCTAGTTTTAAATTGTTAATGGTTTAAACTGGGCGTATTTGCAGCGATGTTAAATCGTAATTGCAAGGGGTATTAAGTTAAAACTTTGTGGTTTGACTAAAGTTGTATTTACACAAAATACTGAGTACCTAACCTATACATTGTGAAGTTGCACTTAAAGTTATAGACTAAACGAGCAAGCTCACGTTTGGAATAGCTGAAGAAATAAGTTTTTTTTTTTCAGGATTTTTAGTTTTTGCAATATCCAACAACGGGCATTTAAAACTATTTTAGGCGCTCCATTTCACAATACTAAACGATTTATGTCCTGGCATAAAAGCAAACGATGCCAAAAAATCACACATTGCTGCGTACATACACAGTACCTACTCACATGGATGTACCAACATCGCGCTTTTTCACGATATTTTTAACAAGTTTCACGATACAAATTTACAAAACCAGCTTAGTTCCATCCGCCTGTCTGGCAGCAAAAAGGACGACCTTGAAAAATCGCTTACATACAACAGTACTTACACGGATGTAGTTTCTGCGCCGCGATGTATTTCTCGAGCTTCCGTCTCAGTACGATCTCCGCACCGTACCGGCCGACTGAACCGTTGTCTACGAGAAGGAAGTAAGCGTGCCTGTTGTTTAGAACTGCTAGTTTTGATCTGAAACAAACAAAATTATAAATATCGGTAGCCTGGACTGTGGCGGCATTTACATCGCCACATGCGAACTACGCATTACACTGACGTCATACAAAATCCGGCATCGCACGGGCAGTTACCGCGCAACTAGCATTTAAACAACGTCCCGACATCAATCGTCCACCAGATACGACACCCGCCTGGCCAGAGGATCGTCCCTTTTCTATTGAGGATGAGTGAACTTTACACCTTGTTCCTTATAGCGTTTATGTTTGAATGGAACAAATCACTGTTGTACTAAATAGATGTGACAAGAGACCTAAACATATCTGAGACTGAACTATTCACAGGAGATGGTTCTAATATAGGAGGGAGAGCCATAAGCAAAGAGTACTTTGTATATACGGAAATAGAGAGCCATCTTGCGCGATTTGAACGATAACATTAAAAAAGCGCCCTCTGCGATTAAAATACTAAACTACATCCGTGTCAGTATTATAATCGCGCGACCTAGATCCATTCATGGTCCAACTGTTTACTATAACAGAGATAGTAAAATTATACCGATATAAGTATTCAAAATCTGTTTACTACAACATATTTAGATATTATTTAAATTACACACCCCCTTACTAATAAACGTATTATATCAGACGAATAGTTACACACCGATTTCTCTCTTTCAGTCGTCAGTAATTTGATTTTCGACAAAAGACAAAGCGTTGTGTAACTATACAGACGATACACAATGTTTATTAGTAAGGGGGATTTAGGTACAACGAACGATCACAGCAGACAACGAACGATCACAGCATTCACAGCAGAACGACATCAAAACAACAACAGCCATTTTTGTTTATTACTTGCCAGTGCTGCCAGGGCATATATTTAAATATCTCTAAATTCTTACCAAAGTATGTAAGATCTTTTTATTTCAAAATTTTTTTCAGCAAAAATGACTTAACATCATGGACACGTATGTTTATATTTAATTTATTCTAACGAACCCTATATTTACAATAAACACTATTTGCTTATCTCCAATAATAGAAATAATCAAACTTCTATGTAGCAAATAATGAATTAATTATGGCAACACATTCTTAACAGTACTACTAATATTATACCATTTATTTAGGGAGAACATTGTAAACCTTAGTGTAGTATTATATTTTGAATATTTTTTATTTTCCTATATTATACGCCACACTAGCGCCTCTGATTTTACAATACTAACTAAACTAACAGATTATTATACTACGAAATTGTAAAGCTAATAACCAGCTGGAAATATATGTTTTGTACATGTCATCTGTAATAAGTTGGGTTATCACAATGCTGTTGCAGGGTTTCTACGAGTAAGATTGTAAGGCATGGCCATAAGTCACCATAAATCTGACCATTTCTCCTTGCAAAAGTTTTCGAATTCATTCTGAAACTCCCAAAGTTCCGCGATTAGCCCGAACATATTGGCAGACAAGTTTCTGAAGATCCAAAACCACATACTTAAGAAGTTTGTCTTGACATGAAGCGATTAGGGTAACTCTAAATCAAACGATTTTCTTTGAGACAGAAAAATGGCTTGTTTAATAAAGTACATTTAGGGCAAAAGTTTACTGTATCTAAAGCAAATGCAGAAGCAGAACTTATACTAATGAAAGACGATGCAGAACTGACGAAGCGAAGCTTTGTGCAGCTGTCACTGCGAAAATATAAACTTTGTACACGTTAAAATAAAGTCGAGAATATTTATTATATTTACTAGCCGTGGCTGTCCCCATTCCGGCAAAAGACCACTCTGTTCATCTTTAGAAAATAATATTTCATAAAATATTTCAGAAATTAACAAATGTTCTTTTTCGTTTTTAAACGTGGTTAATTTCATTTATTTTCTACACGGCACATCAGCCTAGTGTGTCAGTTTCAATATCCCGTGTTGTGTCGACGTCCTTAGATAAAGCTTAGTAACAATTACAAAGGGCAAATCATCATGGCCTTATGTTCTCTGTATTCCCAGATTAATTACAATTAACGGCTCTCGGAGGCTGGATGGATACAATGGTACAAAACACAAACAACGTTAATGCTACGACTGGAATTTGGAATTTGATTGTGCGATATTAAACCCAAATTGACGACAATTATGGCTATTTTATAAATAGAAAGGATACTTCAATTAATTAATGTAGAGTTTGATCTAGGGTTACTTTCAAGAAGTTGAAAGAAAGTAATAAAAATCTACTAAATTGTTTGCTAGCAATGTAGGTTGTAATGTGTAGAAATGAAATGGAATCTCGTAACTGGTGAAAGTACCCACAAGAAGCTAACTAACCAAGGAATGTAGTATTTATTGGGATTTAACATAATGAAAAACGATCATTACGATATAGTGATGTATTAACATATTGTTAACTAGATTCTGCCCGCGACTTCGTCAGCGTGAAATTTTGGTCCACGACCCACCGCGTCGCATCTCGCCCGCGTTGTTACTTCGTTTTCGCTTAGCGTTCTCTCTGACTTGTTACCTTTTGTTCGGCTCCTAAGGGTCGTAGCGTGATGTTAAATAGCCTATAACCTTTCTCAAGAATTGGGCTATCAGAAAATCAGATCCGACTGGTAGTTCCAGAGATTAGCGCGTACAAACAAACAAACAAAACTCTTCCGCATTATTATTAGCATAAGAATATCGTACCTAATAATAAAGATGATAACAGTAGGAATAACATGCTTTGGATTACTTTTGTATGTTATGTAAGTGCATAACACACAAAAGTAATCCAAAGCATGTTCCTACCGTACGAAAAACAAGTTGGTACGCAATAAATCCAAGTCACAAGAACATAAATCAAGAAAGTTAAACAAAAACTCTGAAATACTCGCCTTAGCAAAATGTTACCTCTTATGAACTGTTGCGCAAGGTTCATAAGTTCAGCGCCCCGCGGTTTCACCCGCATAAGTCTCGATCTCGTGGGAATATCGGATAAAGTCCTATGCCCTTTCCCGGGACTCAAACTATCTCTATACCAAATTTCATCTAAATCGGTTCAGCGGTTTAAGCGTGAAGAGGTAACAGACAGACAGACACTTTCGCATTTATAATATTAGTATGGATTTTCTCCTAAAGTATTGATAGATATTTTATGTTGTTGCTAACATAGTATTATCGAAACCATACGAATCCATACTAATATTATAATCGAAAGTAACTCTGTCTGTCTGTCTGTATGTTACCTTTTCACGCCTAAACCACTGAACGGATTTCGATAAAATTTGGCAGAGAGATAGATTGCATCCCGGGGAAGGACATAGGATACTTTTTATCGACATACCTAGCGGGCGAAGCCGCGGGTGGAAGCTAGTTTAAAAATAAAATCGATTAAAACAAAAACAAGACACGAACACTACTTAGTGCAGTGAGTACAAACATGTCCCAGTCCCACAGTGGAGCAATCAGCTAAACGAATTGCCATCTGCTGCACAAACACGCTGTAGATTTTTACAAATAAAACGGGCATTGCTCTGTGGGACGTTTTAAAATAAGTGCTCTTTTTCGATTGGGTAAATACTGTGTGTAATCTGGGTCTGTTAGATACGATAGGACTAAATCGAGCAATATCTTTGCCAAAAACATACCTAACTTTAGTTTATGACTTTGAATTTCCAGTTTGAATTACAGAATGTTTAATTGATCACCCTGATCAAGGAGGGTCAAGGTAGCCCACGAAATTCAAATTTTCTTACGTTTTTTGCAATTTGCAGCTCAGTGTCAAGTTGTACGTTGATTAAAATATGATTCGTGACCGTAACAGATATGCCTTTACAGAATTATAATCATTAAAATTATCAATACAACCCTCTAAGTTCTTAAAATCCTATGACCTGCAAATTGCAAGAAACCGTAAGAAAATTTAAATTTCGCAGGCTTACCCTGTCGCTTTCTCCTTAAGTGAGATAAAATTATGCGCATATTGCAGTGAGATTTATTTACCTCATAAAAAATCAAGTTCAACAATCAACATTTTCTTGTGTTTTTTAATGCTACAGGATAAACATTTTCGTCAATCTATTACATTATTCTCCCCTAATCTTATGACTGCGTCAAAGATGTTTGAACTTTCTGCCATCTATACTCTAACGGCCGAACCCAATAACCTATTGACAGATCGCTAATTATGGTAGCCAGTACAAATTATAACTGTCAGTATAATATAACCATAACCACACAGATCGCTACTGATATAGACTATTGGGACGTTAAAACCAGAGATAGATTGGTTTCTACCTCCAGTATGCCAAAACTTGTGATACATGGGTAATTGGATTCGGCCGTAAGAAGAAGAAAAACACTGTTTTTACTTTGTAAATTTAAATGTAACGTGGGAATGCAGTGTCGGTTCATCTCTGAATAAAAAGTACCTTCGAAAAGTTACCTTCTCAGGTAGCTCGAGAAACGTTAATAAATGTTTCACTTTGAATGCACTAGAGAGCAATCTCGGGATGAAAAACGGTTTCCTCTGTAATCTTTTTATCTTGTGTCTAAATATCAGAGGCGGGCAGAGCTAGTTGTTATTCTTCGGAAAACCTATGGCCAAAAATGCTTAGACAGGCTGAGATAATCATGTTCACACTGCTGGGACACAGGCCTTCTCTCTGTGAGAAGGACTGGGCCGTAATGTACCACGCGGGCCCAGTTGGTAGATGTGACAAATGTCTTTGTATTTTTGGTTTTTGGTTCTAGGACATGTCGGGCTCCATACGCAGTTTTCCTTCACCGTTTTGAGAGCAGCGGTAATGAAATTATTTACACAAAGTTGGTAAAGCGCCTGACTGGGTTCGAACCTACGAACTACGATTTATTCCGGTCTGATCCCCTGAGCCCCCCCCCCCCTCCACCCCCACTCACGACTCGAAAATCGAGTTAGAGGTTGATATAATGTATATCCCCGTCAACTGTAAACTGTAAAACGCGGCATCTGCCGCCTACAAATGTGTCTCTTTGAATGCAGCCGGCAATCTTGTACTAAATGACATTTGTTTGACCCGCAATATTTGTGACGTGCCACAACTTGTTATTAGCTTTAATATTCTGCGATAGCTGTAATGAGACGTGAGTAGGATGAATTAGGTTTATATTAGGGCACTAATGAAGCATCGAAAGTGTTAATTAAGAGTGAACAGGCTCTTCTGCCATGGGCACGCTCATACCATCATAGACCTCATCTATCGCCTTCCATCAGGCGTGATCGACGTCAAGAGAAGGCAACGCATCAAAAATAAAAAAAACTAATAAGTGCCGCTAAAACCTTAGACGACCGAATCCTGAACATAGATGTAGGATTATTATTAATGCAAAAATATATCCTTTAAGAATCTCAAATGTCACTAATTGAACCTACAGACCCACAACAACACTTGATGTATTGGCCAAACCGCCGGCTGATGGCAATAGGCTCGCCTCCTATTATTAAGCAAACCGAGACAGGTTGTTAAAATTTTCGAGTTCGCTTCGCTCGCTCTCCCCACCCTACATGATCTAACGTTCTAATACATACGACCAATTTGGTAGCATTATTTATTTATTTATTTATCCATTTATTATTATTGAGTCACCCCCTCCCCCCATGTAAAAGCTGCGTCCCTGAATAGCATAAGTAATATGGAGCTGGAGATAAACATGAACCTAGGACCTCATGCTGTACTTTACACGTACACCTCTGCGTGACCCTTCGGGGAAAACAGACGTGATGTTATGTGAAAACTTCAAATTTTAAACAATCTTTGATTCCCATTAGACATAAATGAAGATTCAGTAAGCCATGATTATAGTTGAATTGAGCGCAGAATTCGGCATTTTGCAACTGTATTATAGCATAAGCAATAAGCATAGCATGATCAATAAGCATAGCAAAGTCTTCGAATTTTTGGTTCTAGGGTATTATGTAACTATATTATGCATTTTGATATTTGAATGCATATAGCATGACTCCAAGACAATATAGAACTAACATTCTATCAATTATAATCATAACAGGTAGCTTGAAAACATGTCAGTTCATAGTTATGTACCGCGATATGCCCTCCAGAGATACAAACGCAGCTGGTATCTGACATAATATCACAAATAACTGCTGAAATTATATGCTAATGTAAACATTGTTAGTATTGTGACATTTGTGACGGTATTAACGGTCTGTTGGATTTGTGCGTTTAATTAATGTATCGTTTGTCTCATGTTATTTGGTTTGTACTAATTTAGGCATATGAGTGAAACGAAATACGAGGTATCGTACGAGTATTACACAGTAATTGGGTTGTGGAGGTCAGATAGGCAGTCGTTCCATGTAAAATACTGGTATTCAGCTGCATCCGGTTAGACTGGAAGCCGGCCCCAACATAGTTGGGAAAAGGCTAGGCAGATGATGCTAATGAATAAGACGAGATTTGACATGCTGATTGTATTGTTCAAATCAATCAGAAGAAACCAGGAAGAAGTTAAGCATAAAAGGAAAACAGTAGTAATTAATACCGTACCTTTGCAGTTCTTAAACGAAATCACCCCGTCTGAGTTTGTGGGACTTAAATGGGCGACTACAAGATTATCCAAAGAAATCATACAGCGTGGCAATGCCGCCAGTCTCTTGGGTACATTACCAGTCGACAGCGTCGTGCAGGATTATTTCGACGCCATATTTTAGTTTGTTAATAGTTTTACGAGTTAGATTAGGATATTATATTTTAATTTTAATAGTTTGTTAGTTTATTTAGTATTAGAAGTTTGTCAATTTAATAAATAAAAAGTTTGCATACACCGAAAAACAAATCATCACTCACTCATCAACACATAGTCTACATACGTCCTAGCTTTCAATTTTTATTATAGCAAACTTATCAGCATTAGATTTAATCAAAACTCTTTCACATACGAAGACACAATTCGAACAGAATCCGTTCAGGTCCTACTAGTCACGTCACCTTTGACCCAATTAGATCTTAGATCGTCCCCAGAACTTAGCTGACGATGCTATACGAATTAACTGTAATCGAACTTTTATACGTAGCCTCTTTGTTATCTTTGACCCGTTTTATCTAGAGATGGTGAACGGAATCTCTGACTGTTAGGATTCAATGCATAGTGTAAAAAATATCTGAACCTATTCTACATTTGTTGTATTACAAATAACAAAATTGTGATGTGTTGGATACTCAGGAAAAGCTTTATTATCTAAGACGTCACAATTTTGTCATTTACTTACAGGGCCCCATTTCTGTATGATAGGTTTAATTTCCCGCGTAATCTTGCCAAGTACCTACGGTTGTCAAGCTGGTATTTTGACAGTTCAAACCACGCCAACTTCGCGTTCATTTCGCGTCGCGCCATTTCGTTAATATTAGCAGATGGCGTGATTAGCAAAGGAATTGACGTGGTTTTGAAGTAAGGACTCATAGTGAATTAGGGCCCTGGTTATATTACCGTATTATTGAACATGGAACACGGCACTCCAAAATGTTTATTTACTAGGTACACCAAACAGTCGCAGGGTAAACAGCTACCTACATCTCTTATTTTTACTGTTGATAGTCGACAATGGATTGCCATAATGGTAAAAGGATTAGACAATCAAAAGACGATATCTCATTGATGATTACCCAGGGTGCGCCGGAGGCATAGTTACTTAATAAATACGTCACCCAAGGAAGCCTGCCGTTTCAAGAAAACATTAATTGGTGATTTCAATATACTGATGTAGAAAGAAAGAAGACACATTTGTTTGTCATGTACGTGACATTCATCTATGTATATTGATGTCTAGCATCCGCCCGCGGCTTCGCTCGCGTGGTAGGTATGTCGATAAAAAGCCTATATCCTTCCCCAGAAATAATCCCATATCAAATTTCATCAAAATCGGTCTAGCCGTTTCGAAGAATAGCCGGAACAAACAGACAGACTATTTTTTTATATTGTTTTTATGTTATAAGTAGGGTCATGCATTTAGTAAAAAGCTTTTATTTTTAATTTACAAACACACTTCAATTTGTTTTATTTGATGAATTGTATGTATGTTCGTATTGTATAAATAGTTTCCAGAAAATTCTGGACCCCAGCAAATCTGCAGCAGACTAAAAACAAAACGGCTGCAAGGGATAGGCTAAGGTGTCCAGCACATCCACCTTTTGCCAGTTTTAGTCCCATGTCATAGAGGGCGAGACTTTTGCTCTTTTGCCTGCTACTGTAATACCTAGTAATAAAACTTTTCTTAATCTCAGGAATCAGATCCCGACGATCCGGAAGAAGAAACCCTGCCGGATGATGATGATGCATCATTCGAGGCTTCCATAGATGACAACTACTCATCAGCCGCCTTCAGTATCGCCAGCAACATAGTCGAGGTTCCTGAGAGTACCTGCGGCCCTGCCCAGACCTCCAAGAGATTCTTGGATGAGGATAAGAACAAACGACATTGCACTGAAGTTGATGATGAATATGATGCTATTGGTACGTATTTAGGATACACTTTTCAATTGAATTTAATCAGGGTTGTCCTATTAATTTTGAACTTACTTGAGACGACCATATGACAGTAAATGCAAACATATGACAGTATATTGAAACTATCAAATAAATCGTAATATTTAAATTAAAAAGTGATTTTTTCAAACAAACTAAATATTGGTGTTAGTCCGACTCCCATAGTCGGACGTTTGTCGGAACGTCATTAGCTAAATATACGAAGATTATTATTGTCGTATCATCATCTCCACCTTGTATATCCGAAGAGATTTAAATTAGTAGCGTAGTTACAAAAAGAGAGGATGATATTGACATGCTATATCCAGTAAGGGATAAATTCTTCTGGGTGATGCAAAGCTGCTTAAATTGATGGTAGGCATGAATCAGGTCTCACACAAATTAATCACATCAATTGGCTCAGTAGATACTTAGACTGAGACGACTCGGTTCAATGAACTTCAAGACAGAATGGACCTGTACCCGACCCTAAAATGACTAAACCCAGGAACATAATCAACAGAACTACATTATACACAGAAATTAGTTCCATATGAAATAGCATGTGAATTGAATTCAATACATTTAAGTTTCTGGATTATAGATAGAAGACAATATGAATAGAAGTGTATACGATTAAGCCATATCTATAACAGGTTAAAACTTAAAATCCATCCATAGTTTTGTGTAGGAATGGCTATAAGAGTAGGGGAAGACCAAAGAAACGATGGATGGACTGTGTGAATGATGATATGGTTAGAAAGGGGGTGACTACCGAGATGACGACTAATAGAGAAGTATGGAAAAAAAAGACATGTTGCGCATGTATTGGTTTGGTATTTAATTTATCAATCAATATCTTTATTGTGGATCATAGGTAGGTACATAAATAATACAGGTCTTATATAATTAAATTGTGGTCAACTATATCCCGCCCTTTAGATTCGGACATTCTGGGGTTTCAAAATATTTTACAGCAGAAATATACCTAGTCGAAAATCATCCCAAACATCTCCAAACAATAAAAAAGGAATAATGGCATCATATTCACGGAGAATTCTCGTCCGTTACGTGGTGAGAACGTGCATAGGCGATAACCGTCAGGTTAAAATTGCACTCATGGGCTTAACTACAGGATTAGAACCAAACTGAGCATTCATTAGTAGTTTCTCATTGCTATTTGAATATTACAGATTGAATAATTTAAGTTTCCTCACAATACCTCCTAAAGAGGTAACGATGACCATGTCAAATTGTTATTTTGTGTCTTGCAGGTGTAAACGTGGCCGCAAAACTGCGAAACCTTCCCGGAAACATGCGGATTCTGGCAGAGAAGCTGATCAATGATGTGCTGTACCAAGCTCAGACAAACGGACTGACAAATGCTACTTTTATCAATACACCCGATCCCTTTAAATAGAATCAAAGGGTGAATGAACAGGCAGATGAAACTTGAAGCATATAAAATGGGAAAAGAAAAGTGGGGAGGTGTCGCGGGACACCCGGTTGGAGCGAAGTTCCTTTCGAAATATAAATGAATAAAAAGGGTCTTGACATTCAAAATGTTACACTTTTTCGATCTAAGTCTCATTCGCCAAGTGTACATAGTCTAACGTGCGATAAAAGCGCAGAGTCGAAACCAAGTAAGATAACCAGAAGGTCACGTATTCGCAAGACTCTGGAGCAATGCTGCCCATCATAATCTACCTACACTGAAGTGCTTTGGCCCAATCTCAATGAACGCTATTCCGAAAATGATCTAATCTGCATTTAAACATCTAAGTGAAGGTTAGTAAGTTATCTTTCAAGCATGTTTGTGTACTTTTTAATAGTTGTATGTTTACCTATCTAATAAAAAAAGTTAAGAAGAAATGATCCTTATTTTTTATTACCTAATTTAGTAGCTGGTGGTCTCAACCTATCAGAGTGCCAATTCCCGTAATTAAAAACGTTCATAATCTATTCGCAATCTCTTTTATTCTATTTTTCTTTATGGCTATTCGCAATCTCATCTCAGCGACAATCAATGTCAAACCTCAAAAATGTAAGGAAATTAGAGGTATTTTTGACAGATTGAGACAGATTAGACTGTCGTGAACGTTCTTAAAATTACAAGAATTGGCCCTTAGGTTTTGCAGTCGTTATAGGCAGACAGCATCGATAAACATTAGGCCATCAGCCAAATTAAAAACCAAACCAAACCAAAAAGTGTTTGTGCAAACCTACTTACAAAAAAAAAAATCATTTAAATAAAATGCCTCGTCATATATTATCTACGTCGTTGGTCTAGTGCTCGCAAGCGCTGCTGCTGAGCATGAGGTCCTGGGTTCAATTCCCAGGTCGGGCAAAGTGTTATTGGGTTTTTACATCAAGAATTACTCAGTAGCAGCCTGGAGTCTGGATTTGCGCCCGTTTGATAGCAATAGGCCCCTATTACAGATAGTGCCATCCACAAAGATGCGCAACACTCTTTCTACTAATCGGTTCCAGTACAAGTGTGCAATATTCCGCTTGTGTTTGTTTTTCTTTTTTTAGTGTTTTACTTTTTAGTGGGTAATTAGTAATTAAAAAAAAAAAATAACACTCGAAGAATTAACAAGCGATTAGGGGGAAGAGTGGGTGCGTCTTCGTGAATGGCACTATCTGTAAACTGTCGAAATCTGGGTGTACTATACACATCTGCTTAAGCCTTTGAGAAATACAGGCGTGGTGTTATGTTACATAAATAATATTTCCGTCCTCAAACAAAGAAGTAACGAAACTATTTACATTTCACACCTCTCAATAACATATAAACCCCTATCGCCACTCCAAATATGAACACAGTGAGAAAATAAAGAGGAAACGTGAACAAAATTGGTCCATCACAGGTCGCCAGCTATAGTGTGCGAAAATCCTTTTGCAAAAATTGGTAACGTGATACGAATCCCGAATACTCCACGATTTTTGCGAATATTACCCGGTAGAGAATCTTGTAGTGCCTCCCTATTTGTCAAAGAAACTGTCACGCTATCCTCAAAACACAAGGACACCGCATTGAATCGGGTCATCTATTTGGGAGACACGGCGGAGCGTCCTACAGCACTCTTTGCCACGCGTGACTAAAAATGGATGCAGCATTATTCCTCAACGAGATTAGGGGAGAAAAACAGTTCCACGTAATTAAACTCTTACCTTGGTGAAGCTATCGCATGATACGGTACATCTCTCCCTCTGCCTATAAGTTCGTTGGCGCCTTCGACGATGCCCCAGGGTGCTATACCGATGCTGACCACTCGGCCTGCTCGCTGTGACCGCTCCAGCTGTAACGCGTCACCTACTTGACGGGTGACACCTGTGGAAGGAGAATGGATTATCATTTATATGCTGGTACTATGGAATACTTTGATGTGTCATGAAAGTGACAGCAACAAAATATTCTTGGTGCAGAAAACCGGTCGTCACAATTTGGTGGTAACAATTTGAGATTGGCAGTGCTTATATCGCGCCGATAAGTTTGGATTTATTATGATTTGGTTGGAATGAATGGAATAACTATCTACCAATCTTGGTTGTTATGGCCATTTGGCTGCGACAATTTACCTAGCAATTTTAGTTACCTATTATGACAATTTTCATTATATTGCAGCGTCCGAAAACGCAGTACCTAACTACGCCCAAATAATTCAACATAAACAGACATTGTTTTCATACAATTGCACTGAAAAGCCACTGCAAGGAAAAGTTGTGGACAATTATTAAAGTAGTTTCGTTTCATCTGTTGAGTCTAATACGAGTAATGTGAGTAAAATGCAGCGAACTTCGACTGAGTTTTGTTTAGGTGGAATTTTATTATATTAAAGAGATATTTTGAACAAAATATTGTTACCTGTGACACCTGTGATAAACGACACGGTAGGATGTTTCCAGCATATTAAAATTAATGTACCTATTCACAGTTTATGAATGTCATTAAAAGACCTAAGTGTGTAGATTTTTAATTACACTGCGCAAGCTTAAGTGCGGTTTCGCACTACATCCGATCCGAATCCGAATTAAAGATCCGACTTCAATCCGAATTGGAAATGTTCTAAATTCAGACGGATAGAGTTCGAATCTAGTGCGCAACTCCTCATACAAATAGGACTACGGTCACTTCGGACCGGCATTTCTCGGATTCGGATCAGACGTAGTGCAATAACACCTTTAAAAGGCTCGGGGGATCAAATCACCAGGACCTACATCCCATTAACCCACAGTACGTGTACTAGGTATACATCTCTGTCTAACCTATAGAGAAATAGGCGTGATGTCATATTTTTCCTTAGATAATTAGTTACCTGTGTTAGTGCCTCCTGTAAATATCCACGCTCCAGTAGTCTTTGCGGCTTTCAGCAGTCCTTTTCTTAGCACCTTCTTGAGCTTCGGCTGCAGGTCGAAGTTGGCTTTGCCCCCTTGGATGGTGATGAGGAGCTTTGGTCGGTCGAGGGCCCATTCTCTTGTCAGCAGCTGGACTATTAGTTCGGGTCGTGTATCGTGCGAGAGACGGACATACTGGGAAAAGAAATAGTCGATATAAGTCTAGGGACCCAACGTTTTTCGGAATATTTTTAGAAGCTACGACGTTGGAGCGGATTTACGCGCGCAAAATTATACATAGTTTATGTTGTTTTTTTTTCATCATGACTAGCGGGGTAATTGCTAAGGCCGTTTACACATTGTGCCGTAATACAGCGACACCGCTGCAGTTACGGCATAATGCGTAAACGGCCTTACGCACTATATGTAGCAATGGGTTTCACTTTGACAGTTCAACAACATTCATTGCGTTATTAACGTGGTTGAGCAAACAAATGTTTAGAACATATGAAGCAATGGATTAGCAATATCCTTCAAAATGATCCAAATTGATATTGATACCTAGTGTGTTACGCAATTAGGGTTATATGTACCTACTATGATTATTATTTTAAGACGAAATATCTGTCTTTTATTTGTTAAACAACTTTATGCTAACCTTCAAAAAAATTTGGAATTCGCTCGCTCACATTTTCTATCCCTGGGCACTCTCAATATGGTCCAAGTTGGATCCGTCAATTAGTACTCAATCAACTCAGGCTGTCCACTGCTGGGCATAGACCTCTCCCAAGTTGCGCCACAATACCCGGTTTGGTATTCGGTTCACGGTTACCCTCATCAGCATCATCATCAGCCTACAGCAGTACACTGGTGAACCAAGGCCTCTCAAACTGCCATTTAGCTCGATTCTCGGCAACTCTAATCTTGCGAAAAGCCCCTGCGAAGATCTTCGCTCCACTTAATCTGGCGGCATCCTGCATTACGTTTGCAGATTCGCTAGGTCTCCCAAGGTCTCTCGAGGTCTCCCAAGACCACGTCTATCCTACAAAACAATAAGCCACACTGCTGCTGCTGCTCACCTGAGCTTTAGTTGGATGCGGTCCGCCCTGGAACTCCACAGTTCCGTAGGCGTCGGTCGGAGCTGACTGCGTATGCCGTGCTGGTACCCATGCTTCTCCAGCGTTGGCAGTCTGAGTGTTTGAGCCATGAGCTGTCTTGCTAAGCCCGCACCAGCATCTGGATAAAAAGAAATTATAAATTAAAATTGCTAACTGCATTAAAATTCATGTACAGACGCCAGCACATCAAGCTACTACAATCTGTCACATTTCTTTGATAGATTTTCAACTTTATCGCTTAAGTATAAGGTTCAAAGTTGATTGGAAAATTTTGACAGTTTCGGGTAGGTTGATGTGCTGGCGTCTGTACAATAGACTGTCACGGTCGCGACGGGCCATCGGTAGTGAAGTCTTCAGGATTGATACTATAGTTGTTCAATCAACAGCGCATGTGTTTTTTGCTAGCTTTTTTTTTTAAATTTTACCCCGTAAAAATAATCACGCAAATTAAAATTCAGCTCAAACGGTCCTTTAATTGTTTCATTTGCGTAATTGGAGGTCAACTTCACAATTTACTGATGAAAGGCGGCGGTGTATAAAAGACTTTTTAGTAAAATTTGGCCTGCTAGCGCTGGCGGTGCGGTGGCGCTATAGTATAGCTAACTGACATATCGCTCATTTGGAGAAACATCGACGTAAATGTATTTTTTCCCAAAAATGAGTTAAATTAAATAGCACTTAGAAAGCGTATTTACGTTAGTAAAGCATAGACGTAAAAAAAAAAAATACGTCGATGTTTCTCCAAATGAGCGATTTATAAATGACGAAACATGGCAGTGCAATGAAGTCATCTTCTTCTTAGCGTGTCGATAGCAATCTAAATGGACTCGGCCCAGAATTCAGATACTTGTTTGGCGCCATCACTAGCGTCATTTCCTGTAACGTGCAGCTGACAGGACACGCAGGACACGATATTAAGTGTCCCATCGTTTGTCGAACAGCACCACATTTACAGTCCAAGGCGGAGTCGTCTATGAATCTCCACCTGAACAGGTTTTCCTTGCTTTGGCCAACCTGGGTCCGGAGTCTGTTTAAAGACTTCCAGGTTACCCAAGGTAACTCATGTCCAGGTGGGAGGTCTTCAGCGGGAGGAACAAATGGTTTGGTTAAGGAAGCGCCACTAGTGACGCTATACCTGCTAGTGGATACAGCATTTGTACCGGGGCGGTCGGTGTGACGCCGTTACACCGAATATTAATTGTTACCGCCGAATGAAACCGTAACTCTAGAACGACACTGAAATGGCTAAGTTGAGTAACTACCACGCATACTCTTGGTCTATATTTATATGAAGAATTTAATATAATTTTCAAGTTAGGGAACAACATACTGAATGTCATATTTAACAAAGTTCAAATTCCATTGCAACCAAAAATTTATTAGGACCTTTTTCTTACAAATGATCACTCAAAAATCAACTTAGAATACATTTCACTAAAGTACATATTCACGATCAAAGATAAATATAAATTATAATACACTAGCAGCGCCCCGCGGTTTCACCCGCATAAGTTTCCCGTGGGAATATCGGGATAAAAACTATCCTATGTCCTTTCCCGGGACTCAAACTATCTCTATACAAAATTTCATCTAAATCGGTTAAGCAGTTTAAGCGTGAAGAGGTGCGGAGGTGCGTGGAGGGACAAACACACTTTATAATATTAGTATGAATGAGTGCCATGCATGTCAATTTGACCACAAAAATCTTATCAAAAATGTTTGTCATCCAAACTTCTTTCTGTCATAACAATTCTTCATTCTGACGCAACTAAAAGAATAAACAAAAAACAAGTGATGATTTGGCTGTGACGTTTTGACAGACAAACTTTTTAACATTTTTCTTTGCAGGTTTTTATTTTAAAATACAAAATTACCAGTTATTTCTGGAAGCTATTGGCAATGGAAGATGAAACTACGAAGGAAGAGAACCAGCCTTCGACAAGTAAAAAAGATAGTCAGAGGACGAATTCTGGAAATGACTTATATGATGAAAGGGGACATGATGAGGGTGTGTCGAACAGTGAGACATCGGTGTCTGCCACGTACTCTGCGAGGAGTCGAGTGGACATGGTAGACGCCCGACCAGAACCTCCCAAACCCGCGCTCGGTAAAAGGGAAGCCAAGGCTCCTGAGAGGAAAAAGAGAGGTAGGAGAAGCGGAAGAGTAGATAAGAGACGACGGTCATATAATCGACGTCAGATAAGAAGGGCCCCCATGAGGAGGAAGCAAGTAGTACGCCATCCCAGACCAGAGGAGAGAAAAATCCGCGAGCAGCATTCGATTTCAACAATATTCACCAGGCTGTCTTCTCGGAGTGGCTCCAGAACTCCTGGTTGCGTTCATTGTGGACACCGCTGCTGCCGCAGAAGGTAGACAAATTTGTGGTTTGAAATGTAAAGTGGATTTTTGAATAATTTTAAATAAACCTTTTTATTTTTAAGTACTTGGTTTAATTTAAACTCCCTGAGTTAGAGCGAAGCGATTTGTCATCAGATATGAATATGAAGTGATCAGATACGAGTATACAAAGAGGAGATGCACGTGCAGAAGACATAGAAACAGAAGAATGCCTAAAAAGAAGATTGTGGGGGCTAAAAAGTTGAAGAAAAAGCCGGGGATTAAATTTTTCGCGCCCCGGTTTACAGGTTAGGATACTAAAAATAGCAATATTATGAGTGACCTGCAGAGTTGCAAACATCCAGAACGAGCCTACACAAACCCGCTACAAAACAAATCTTTTACCGCCTGTAGATACCTATATTGTGTTTCAGCTAGAGCCTATTAGTGTCGTGTTTGATGGTCCTTTTGTTCTGTGTTTATACTCTGACGCCAAAAGGTATCAGTTTGCGAAAATGGAAGCTCAAACAAATTTAATGATGTTGATCTCGTGTTATGGCTGAGAAAAGCCATAATATGTGACTTAGTGGTTCATTGTGGATCAAAAGGATTGATGGGGTGTTGAACTGTGTGGAATTGACAGATATAATGAAAAACATAGAGCTATGGTGTAAAACTAAGGTGCTTTATCAGTATAAAGCACCTTAGTTTTACACCATAGCTCAATGTATGCTCTATTATCTATTCTACATAGTCCATGTCTCAGTAGACATGGACTATGTAGAATAGATAATAGGGCTCAGTCTTTAATGGAGGTTCCACAAATATTGTTTCCGTGAAAGGAATAAATATTACCTACAGAGGCCTCCAAAAATTAGTTGACATTATTCCAGTTCAGCTGTGACACACCACATTATCATTTTTTGGGTTGCGTACCCAAAGGGTAAAAACGGGGCCCTATTACTAAGACTCCACTGTCCGTCTGTCTGTCTGTCACCAGGCTGTGTCTCATGAACCATGATGCTAGCTAGACAGTTTTTTACCGTTATTTTATATGTAGTGTTAAATATTGTATGGTGGTACGGAACCCTTCGTGTGAGAGTCGTATCTCATATAGACTCGTGCACCGAAGGTTCCGTACCATCATAATAATATGTTTTTAAATTTTCATCGGCGAGGCCTATATTCGTCAGAGAATGTAACCTTTTTGATGATTTCTGAAAAAGTGTGCCATTTTAAGACATCGTTTTAATTTTCCTGTAATCTTTTCTTTACATAAACTTTTATCACATAGAATTATTTCAAATTTATCTCTATGCAAGCTTCGGAGATAAGGGGGGGAACGGTATTTTTTGGCTGTCGCAAGGCAATTAAACCTTGCCACACCTATTGAATGTTTGGCCAACAAAATAATGCAAGTGACATATTAAAAGTAATTTTGACAATATTTACAGCATTTTCAAAGCAGATTCAGACCGGCTCCCGCAGCCATATGTTGTCGCCTCTGTTCATAAACACGAACTCAACTCCTGAAGCAGAGGTGATACTGCCAGCGCAAACGTATTGTGAGGTAAGCATTATTTAAAGCAATTGGAGGCTTTAAACTCGCCCCTCGATTTGTCTTAGCATAACCAGCCTATAATGTTACCACTGCTGAGACACAGGCCTCCTCTCAGTGAGAGGGAGTAGGCCGTAGTCTACCACGCAGGCCCAGTGCGGGTTGGCGGACATCACATATGTATCTTAGAATTTTTTGGTTCTTGGACATGCCGGTTTCCTCACGATGTTTTCCTTCACAGTTTTGAGAGCAGTGGTGATGAAATCACCACTGCTGTAGGCCCCCCCAGTGGCCTGTTAACCGGTCAACCTCCGCGCATATCCATGTAGTACGATACAATAGAAAATCAATTTTGTCTCATTAGCGGAGCTCAATGCGGATGTAATGCGGCTAGCGGCCCTCGAACATAAATTTGGCAGCCAAGCCATGGTCGCTGACCTGCACGGCGGGCTTTAGACTGTGTCTTTGGTCTAATGGTCACAACCGCTACTGCTTGGTTTCGATCCTCAGGTCAGGCAAAGTTTTCTTGGGTTTCGTGGGGTTTCCAACTTTCCATCAGGAATTAGGACTTAAACATAACTGGGCCAAATATTGATTAATAATAATAAAACGTTTATTTCAGAAACATTCCAGAAAGCATAATAGTAATAAGTATAAAATAAAAGAGTGATTCGTATAAATTATGTTTGATTTATTACAAAAATTCATATTGTTGCGAAGTAATTTACAATAATTTTTAAATGACAACATATTGACATTTATCAGCATTAATTTATATTTATACAATTAATATTATCAAGAATAAATATTACAAGTGTCAGCTTACCAATATCGGGTGATGATTACTCCATGAACGTTGAACACAAACTGATCTCACTCTATCAAAAAGTACTCTGTGCAAACTGAGTCCGGAATGATGGCGGCACGCTCTTTTATACAGTAAAGGTGGGGGTGTCGCCATAATTGCGGGCTTGACAGTTAAAATTATTATAATATTGCTTTGCAGTTAAGTTACGATTTTAGATCATTAAAAATCTGTAATTATTTAACAACAAATAATGTGATATAAAATAACATATTAAATGACACGTGCTTACATAGGCTAACCTGGAACGCGTATTTGAGCACGTGTCTGATCACTTGTGTGCAAACGTGCTTACATAAGATAGTCAGCGTACAAATATAACAATTAACAAACTAAATAATTCAATAACTAGCAGATACAATTAGGATACAATAGAAATGAAGATACATTATAATTATGTAGATGAAATTAAATAATCAATGTCAGCATTAGATATTATTGGCGCCGATTCCCTTGTTCACAAACTAAACTAAATTTAAGTTCAGTGCATCCTTTTCTTTCTATTTCATTAAGAAAAGGACAGAAGATAAATATTAGTTTAGTCCTGTCAAATTAAGATACTCCATAGACAGTTTAGACGTGATTAAAAAATTAGCTACTAAAAATACGTCAATTTACGTCAGGCGCTGACTAATTTGACAGGACTAAACTAATATTTATCTTCTGTCCTTTTCTTAATTAAATAGAAAGAAAAAGATGCACTGAACTTAAATTTAGTTTAGTTTGTGAACAAGGGAATCGGCGCCATTATGTCCATCAATCAATTAAAATTAGAAATCATACATTAATGAGTAATTGTGTGTATTCTGCTCCCAGGTGTCCCCGGAGATGATTTTCGAATCCCTGTGTGTCCTCAACTTATGGAAACAAGAGGTCCAGACTGTTCTCATCTTGGAATATATAATGGTTAGTTAAATTTCTTTATACCATTCTATGTAAAGTCTGTACATTATCCATCGCAATATTTAAATACTAGAGAGATTTGGTTCCGAAATACAGAACCGAGCAATCTTCTTCTTCGTGTCGCTGGCACGACTGTATTTCAGATCTGTTGACCCAAAATTTCGCCACTTCCACGGCGTTGTCGGTGGCAGCGTAGAGGTCACTTTGACTTCATGTTTTGGGACATAGAGGGACATACAGGGACACTGAGCATTAATAATTTAGCACATCGGGTTTTAGAAAGAGACCGTCGAGACTGACACAGATATTTGTTTATATATTTATTAAAACTTTATGCACATGTAAGTAAAAGAAATACTGTACAAAGGCGGACTTACTGCCTGAGGCATTTTCTACCAGTCAACCTTAGGTTGATGCAGAGACAAAACATGGCAGGTGCAACATACGAGACAAATAGCTAGGAAATTACTTTAAAATACAAGAATAAATACTGATACATAGATAGATACATACATATAAACAAAATTAACTGCGAGAGGAAACAAAAATTATCGGTAGAGGAGAAAACGAATCCAGAAAATCGGCGTTAGGATGTTACGGCCAACTTTTGACGGATATGTTCACGTGCCTTAACTTTAAAAGATAACTGACTGGTTGACGTCCTGATGTTCAGAGGGAGCGCATTACAAAGAAAGACCGCCTGGATAGATAGATATCATTTTGGCCTGGAAGATATCATTTTGGCAGACATGACACTCTACAATGCCTAACGAATAATGCTTAACTTTTTTATAAAAGTCCAAGTGCCATATTCACAGTCGGGTAGGTACTGTATACATTTGACGGAACCAAGGCGCTATTCGTTTCTGAATTCCACCCGGGGTACCAACGTTTTTAGTTTGATTTTTTTATTCTTGAAATAAGATGTTTATGTTGACTAAAAAAGCTTTCAAAGCCAAAATGTACTTAGGTGATCAACGTCACGCAAACACGCACGAAACTTAGGAAGAAAGAACTATTAACGGAATTCTCAAGCATTTTATCTAGATTATTAAGTTATTTGCCTAGAACAACAAACTGTAGGTAAATAACGTTATATTATAGTATCAAACAAAGTCACAAACTCTGATAGAGACTTGTATTCGTTGCAAATTAAGCGTCTTCCGTCAGAAGTAAAGCAAACTGCATCTTTTGACTCTGCAGTCCCAATCACGCGCTAATTGTCAAGGGAGCTAGTAGAACAAACAAATGAAACGGAACACTAAAAACAAACAAACTCCTCAAAGAAAACTGCACTTTGCACAAAAGCGGAGAGAGTTGAAATTTAGATGGCTATATGTTTGGAGTATCAATTAGGTTTGAGAGCGTTTTTCGTGCAATGCTGTATGATAAGTACTTGTGCAGCTAAAGGTGGCACTTTTCTGTGATTGGCTGAGGTCAGGCGATCGGTCCAAATGGTAGATACTCCTTGTAATTTTCTAGGTTTTGTGTTTGTGGAAATGGATGTAGGTATACTAAATGAGCTTAGTTAGGGAGTAAACAAGGTCGTAAATGGTGAATTATGAGTGTGTTGTTACGCAGTAAGAACCTAGGAGTTTCGTTTAGAACTAACTAGATTTCGCCCGCGGCTTCGCCCGCGAGGTATGTCGATAAAAACTATCCTTCCCCGGGATGCAATCTATCTGCCAAATTTTATCGAAATCTGTTCAGTGGTTTAGGCGTGAAAAGGTAACATACAGACAGACAGACAGACAGATGGACAGACAGAGTTACTTTCGAATTTATAATATTAGTATGGATGTTACTATTAAGGGATGTGACGCATTTATTTGTTGAAAATATTTATAGCTGATTTACAACCTAGGCTTATTATTTTTATTATAACAACAAAATAATGTTATTTAAATAACCTATAAGTTATTCCTGCAATAGTTGCAAATTCACGCCTATTTTTTTCTCTAAAGGGTTAGGCAGCGGTGTATCTCCCTAAATGTGGGTGTAATAACACCCACATTTTGCTAGTCATATTTAAGTCCCATGTAAAAGAGGCGAGAGCCTTTTGCCATCAACCGGGCACAAATCCAGATTCCGGAGCTACTGGAATTCTATGTTTGCCATTTAAAGATGACCTCAAGAATAGGCTGTTAAATGGTTTGTTAATCCACATAAAATTACAATACCAAAAAATAAAATTGAAGTACATGTTAATGTTACATAAGCAAAATTTTTATCCGACTGTCTGTTTGTTTCGGCTAATCTCCGAAACGGCTGGACCGATTTTGACGAGACTTTCACTGGAAGATAGCTGGATGTAATGAGAAGTAACTTAGCCTAGCTTGTTTTTATTTTAGAAAAAGATATAGGGTTCCGCGCGAACAAAAATAAAACCCATGAAATCAAATTGGTTTTCCGACACCCACGCGAACGAAGTCGCGGGCACAGCTAGTAATACCTAAATACCCAGATAAGGATTTGAGATGCATGAAGAAGCCTCCTCGTGTAGCGCAGTTTGTTCCGCCAGTTGCTCAACTGAACGCTCGCGCTCGGCGCATCCTGGACAGTCACACCCAACACCTTATTTGACTGCTAACGCCCACCTGGTTTGTCCCACCGGAGTCCAGCGTCAAGCAGCCTGCTGAGTTTCGTCAATGCGTGAGAGTTCCAGTGCCTTAGGCATCTTCTGGGCACTTTCGTTCCGTCATAGACCTCATTCATCGGTTTCCATCAGGTGTAAAGGTTAAAAGCGAGCCTAATCAGCAATAATGAAAAATAAAACAAGACTACTAGACTACTTGCATATGAGACTCATGAACGCTTATTAATCATACAAACGAAACAGCAAGCCGATTACCAATCAAGCCAACGTTGAACAGCTGTTATTGAATTTAAACGATTTAATAATAAACTTCCTAACCGTTTGATATTCTAGGAATACTGAAACACTAATTAATTTTCTCGCCATACAGAAAAGTTTTGCGTTCGTTAATTAGAAGCAATTCGATTGAGATTACTAAGCTCTTCAGAGGGGATTTTTATTAACGAGAGTTTCCGACTCGCGAGTTGGAAACTCGCGTGAATAAAATTGGTAATTTATAATAAATGGTAATATACATATAATTTTTAATTATTATATAATGTCTGCCTAGCCTTTCCCTACAATATTGGAGTCGGCTTCCAGTCTAACCGGATGCAGTTGAATACCAGTATTTCACATGGAGCGATTGCCTATCGGACCTCCACAATCTAGATAAAGGGTAACACGATACCCCTTGGTAAGACCGGTTGTCAGACTTTCGGGCTTCTAACGACCCGTAACGACTGTCAAAGATCCAAGAATGACAGCCGGGACCAACAGCTTAACGTGCTTTCGAGGCACGGTATCTAAAGATGGTCACCCATCCTCGGACTAACCGCGGCAAGCGTAGCTTAACTTGATCGATCGAACCGTACGGCTGACATTAATTAGATACGAGTCCCTAATGACAGTTAATTTGTTTGTTGTTGTAAAGTAAATTACGTATAGTGCATGTTAGAGAAGCCTTCATCTTTGAAATCCTTTTAATCCTTCTGTCGTCTTCACAGGCGCGAATGAAACTGAATTTTCATTATCTGTAGTACGCCTTTTACTGAGAAAACACCTCTGAGAATTCATAACTAAACAGGGTGATGCATTGAGATCATCATGATTCATTCATTTGGAACTATGAGAGGTACAGTTTGTAATGATCGCTATATTGTTTTTAGAGTTAAGAAAAACTGGTATACTTTGGTAGGTATACTTTGAAAAGTAGGGGAAGACCATTAGCCAGCAGTAGGACAGAACAAGTTAACAAAAACAAACTGTCTTATTAAAAGGCGAGTTCTTAAGGTCCAAGCTTAAATCTTTCACCCAGTTTTTTTTTTATTTCAAACCTTATTTCGACTGAGATAAAGCTCTAAATACAAAATTGACAGCTTAGGCTAGGGTTCAAAAATATTTTTTGTATTAAGAAATTTAGTATAGCCGGAATATAGTTCAAAATAAAAAAAAAAACGATTAAATTTGTTTTGTAATAATGCTGAAATTTTCTCTATAGAGGTATAGTTTCAGGCCTCAATGAATGATGAAAACCAAATTATTTTATTTCACATAAACCTACATGAGCTCTTATTGGTCGTTTCCCATTGAGAAGAGCCGGCAAGAAATAATTGGCTTTTACAATGTTTTCAAATTACAGAGCTAACAGGTATGGGACATATAACAAGCATCCTGTATAGCATTGAGAAGCGAGATCGATTTGAAATGTAATCTGCTCTATGCATGCATGATTGCAACTTTTAATATCGACATGTTAGTGGAATAGATACGTGCCTGGAGCATGCATTGCTATGATATGTAGCCCTGACTGTAATAAATGTAGCCCTATTGATAACGTGAAGCAAATGTGTAGCAGGAATCTCAAATGGGAAAAACGTTCTAACGCTTTATTCTAGCTGTGCCCGTGACTTCGTTTGCGTGCATAATGGATTTTATGGGTTTTTTTTTGCGCGGTCTCCTAATTATTTTACTAAAACAAAAACCTAAGTTACTCCAAATAACATCAGCTATCTGTCAGTGAATGTCCTGCCAAAATCGTTCCAGTCGTTTCGGAGATAAGCCGGGACAAACAGAAATACAGACAGACAAACATTTTAAAAATCGTTGTTTTGTTGTAACTGACACTTTCATATTCATTTAGGAAAAAGCTGTTATTTTGACATTACAAACAGACACTTTAATTGTGTTTAGATGTAGGTGTGGAAGATACCTCGGGGTAATTACATAACATACTAACAGTAGCAATGGCTTCAATTTTGACAGTTCAGCAACATTCATTGCGTTATTTTCCTTGTTGAGCAGACAAATTTTTCGAACATATGAAGCAATGGATTAGCGATATCCTTCAAAATCAATCAGATTGTGATTGATAGTGTGTCAAGCAATCAGGGTGCTGGTTGAATAGTTTGCTGTAAGTACTGAGTTTTAGAAATTGTATTTGAAAAAAAAATAAGTTTTCCTAATCAACTAATAATAGAGAGACAAATTGAAATCATTGTTTTAACCACCTTTTGTTGGTTTTAAAATAGGTTAAGGCAAAAAAATAAAATGTTTCGAACATGTATGTATGAAAGTGCGCGTATATAGCGATGCGACAGCTGGGAGACTTTTTTGTCCGCGGGTTTGGATGCAACTGTCGCCCGTCAAGTGGTTGCAATGCAAGTGCGCGTACGGCGACAAAATAGTTGCCGCTCAACCTAAAATTTAACAAAAGAGTAGCGATGTTGTCGCTCCCGTGTACGCATTTGTCCAAATCTCGGCGAGAAGTGAGAAAAGAAGAAGAGACAAAAAAGTTGCTGGGCAAGTAAGTTTTTCGTGGGCGCCCTCCATTAGCCTATACTGTCCCACTGCTGGGCAAAGGTTTCCCCCAAGCTCAAATACATAACCGTTTATTATTCTGGCGAGAGGTGGTTGTAGGTACCTACTGTTAGGGCGACCTCTGCCCAACTTTTGGAGAAAAACAGGGTTGGTGTTATGTCATTTGCACATGACAGCATATTATACGTGAAAATTCTATGTCAAATATTTAAATCGTTTTTTAAATCTTTGGGTTCGAAGTTAAAAACCCCTGCATTAGCTTGCCTTACCTCTTAAATAAACTAAGACTTCCTTCATTTACGAATCTTTTTGTACAATTTCCGTGTTCCTCCGCTGATAAGGAAGAGCACAGAAAATTCCTACAGAGAAATAATAAATCTTTTCTAATTAAAATATTCCTTCACGGAAAAGTTCTACTTTTGTTCGTTGCTGGGGCGCCCCACATTACATTTTAAAGTTCGCCGACTTTTGCCAAGACTTGGACATGAAGTAGATGGCTAGGCACAGAAGGTCGGCTCTACGAGTGAATACAGGCGCACGCACACATGTACCGTACCATATACGGCGATTTCAAACAAATGCCAGATGGGAGGGCGCTTGCACTCGCTATACGTGAAGCGTGTCTATGTCATAATCAGCCTATAATGTTCCCACTGCTGGGACACAGGCCTCCTCTCGGTGAGAGGGAGTGAGCCGCAATCCACCACGCGGGCCCAGTGTTGGTAGATGTCACATGTCTTCGAATTTATGGGGACATGCCGGTTTCCTCACGATGTTTTCCTTCACCATTTTGAGTGCAACGGTAATTAAATAATTTATACGAAGTAAAGCGCCTGTCTGCCATGGGAACCTAATTTCTACAACTCGTAAATCGCGGACGTTACCACTAGGCCACCCCACCACTGCTCTCCCTGTGCGCGTGCGCTTTTATTGTTGTATGGAATCAACCTTCTGCACATAATCTTTTCTGAAACTTGGAGGAGGTGAAGTAACAGAGGGAGGGGGTATAGTATACATGGAGGTGGTACAACGAGCCACTTGAGTGCCAAGCTCGTATTTTCAGAGCGTTCGCGCGCTGAAAACAGAGAACTTCGGCCATTTTAGGTGCATTTGCATTCGCTGTTTGAACGTTTCCTGTCAGCTGTTTGACGGGATAAGGTTTGTTAATGGATCTACCGGGAAATAAAGAGTAATGTGTTTATTATACAAGTATGTTTGTTTGGATTACTATAATAGTGTCCAAAAATTGAATACAAATTAAACAATGTTTTATACATACATTATCAGCCTATAATGTTCCCACTGCTGGGACACAGGCCTCCTCTCAGTGAGAGGGAGTGGGACGTAATCTACCACGCGGGCCCAGTGCGGGTTGGTAGATGTCACATGTCGTCGAATTTTTGGTTCTAAGACATGCCGGTTTCCTCACGATGTTTTCCTTCACCGTTTTGAGAGCAGTGGTGATGAATTAATTTACACAAAGTAAAGCGCCTGTCTGGGTTCGAACCTACGACCTAAAACTCGTAAGTCGAGGCCGATACCACTGAGCCACCACTGCTCTAGGTGCCGGGGAGATGACAATACCTACATCAATAAATTAAACTGCGTATAATGTCATCGTAAGATTGTAAACACCGCTAGTTTATAATCTATCTCGCGCTATTGTAAACTGTCGATAAATTGTTAACTGTACCATACTGATTACATTATAACGTATTCATTTTCGGTTGTTTATTATCTATCCAACTTCCGTCAAATAGTGAACTATAAACTAACGGTGTTCACAATCTTACGGTGACATATAAATCTAATGACGTCCCAGTCTGCATACAAAAAAACAGTCAAATACATCAATCATTTTAGTCACTATGGCTTGTCAAAGATTGGCAAAACCCGATGTCAGCCCTTCACTACTATTAAAGTAGCTAAAAACGCCGACCTCATCTAGTTTTATAAAAAATATGATTGACGTGTAAAAGTGTTTGTGCAAACCTACTTACAAAATAAAAATCATTTATCATTTATCATTAAAAGTTTTTTTTTTAAATATTTTGTTTTTTCGTTCAAAATACTTCTTTCTATGCATTAATATTGCCCATGTTTTTCTTTTACTGTCGTATTTTCGTCTCCACATTGTAAAAACACCTTATCTTAATAATGTGGAATAATAAAAGTATACTTGAAAAAAAATTTTGCGGATTTTTTTATGTAAAAAATTGTAAATAATTGCTTGAAGATCCGGTACAATATTTTATTACATATTAGCAATTTAAATTAAGTTCTCAAAAGTTTTTACGTTTCTTTCAGAGAAACTTCCCAGTGAATAATGTGGAGGATGAGCTGATCGTCGAATTAAGGGAAAAATTAAGAATAGCTTCTATTGTTGGTAAGATTTGTCATTTAACACTTTTTTTTTACAATTTCATAGCCAGACCTTAGGTGAAGTGACCTGTCAATAATGTCTATCTCTAACATCAGGTGGAATTACAGTTCACTTCACCCAAGTTATCACGTTGAGATTTGTACAGAATAACTCGGCTAGTCAAAGATATTTCACATAGGACATTATTTAATTTGAAATACTAAAAATATACAGAGTGTCTTAAACATATGACTTAACAAATATACTACCCACTACCTACATTTTCCACAGATTGCTACTTACACAAAGACAAACTGATTAGCAAACGTTAATTGTATTCAGGGTATGTAAAAACATGAAAGCTACTGTTGATCCTTCAAAGTTTTGATTATGTCAGTTCTAAAGGTACGAGTATATCTGCTTACAAATAATATATCAATTACTTACACAAAATAACTTGTGTATGTGTCGACTAAGCGGCGCGCGGTGAACGCACACCTGCATTGGATTTGCACGAGCAAGTAGCAAATAGTTGCCTGGTGCGCACTAAAAAACAGTTAGTTGAAATATGTACTGCTGGCATGAATATCCACCGCGAAATATTGCTAGGATAATTTTTAAAGGGGTAGGCTAGGTTTCGGATCGTACTTTTGAGAAGTAACGGTGCCCCCTTCCACGTGCAGTTTTAGAGAGGCAAAAACACACACACATACTATACGGTCTTATCCAAAACCGTTTTTTGAAGGGTTCCGCCGAAAACAAAAAAAAAACCAGTGGTGCGAGTTGGACTCACACACGAAGGGTTCCGTACTACCATACAATATTTAACACTACATATAATAACGCCAAAAAAATCACGTCTGTTGTATGGGAGCCCCCTTAAATATTTATTTGATTCTGTTTTTAGTATTTGTTGTTATAGCGGCAACAGAAATAAACATTCTGTGAAAATTTCAACTGTCTAGCTATCACGGTTCATGAGATACAGCCTGGCGACAGACAGACGGACAGTGGAGTCTTAGTAATAGGGTCCCGTTTTTACCTTTTGGGTACGGAACCCTAAAAAGCTGCCGATGGGTTCCGACTGGACCCTATCCCTTCCGTAGTGCAGTGACCCCTATTTTAGTACACACCGTTTCCTTAGTTACTATTGTGACAATTACGGAATAACAAAAATGTTATACATTACATTGGTGATTAAACACAACTTTTCTATTCAATTATAAGAATTTAACAGGTAACAACTTTTATATTGTCTCTTCCAAAACATCGGAACTATTAAGTACTTACCAAAAAACCGCAAAATTTGGAGGCCGAAATTACACACCATTTCAGATTAAGTGGCTTAAGGGAACTTCATGACAACCAAAAAGGGGGAGAGATTTGGCTCCCCTAAACCCCTAAGAACCTTTGTAACGGCACGGTTTCATTACGGTACGGCGTATAAACCGCCCCGTAGAAAAAATGTGACATTCTACTAATAAGCAGTCGACAAGCTTCCAAAGTGATCCATACATCACTGACGACCGTGCCTGCACTCTGCGAATACACCGTAGTTTTTCACGGCAAGAAAAAGGTCTGTGTACAAAGGTCCTAACTAGTTGATATCCGGACTTTTTCTAGTTAATTTATCTTTGTAATACACCTATTTATTGGGGGACTGTGGGTGTCTACGCCTCCACCTAACAAATTGAAAAGAACAGGCTTTTTACCTTTCTACAAATTGCTGTTACTGTTTAATTAAATCGTAGCAAATCTCCCTACCTACCACTATAAGATTAAAGATAAGATTTAGAAAGATTTATCAAAAAAATAAGAAAGCTTTGTAGCTTCCAAGGTATCTTAAGTTTTTATATCTATGACTGCCCAAGAACCTTCTTGGGCAGTCTACTAGTGTGGGACAAACTATATTGGCAATATTCATTTAAATTTTATATTTTGGTTTCTGCAAAAGAAGATAACAGTATTATTATTAAGAAGCGATAAGGCAATCTCAACTTCTGTTTAGATAATTAACTTATACATATGTATTTATATATATATATTTTAATAATTAACTTGTATGTTATGAATCAATTTCAATTTCTGTTATGAGCTTTAATGTCTACATGTTTATGTTATGCTTATCTGGTGGCACTTTTTAACTTCTTTTATTTTTAACTATTTTAATTTTTGTTAACTGTGGATAATGCAGTGGGCTGCAATATTGTTAATACTGCTGATGAGCCTATATTGTTATATGTAAACACAGTATATTGTAGCTGTTTATTGTCCCCTAATAAATAAATAACTTAGTTTTTTTTTTTGTTTCTCATTATACAATTTTTACTTAATATATAAGATAACAGACTTACAATAATAATAATTATGTACGTGTACTTATATAAAAAACAAGGATAAAGAATCATAGGGCATCAAAAAATTCGTCCGCATCGGTCATCGGGAAAAGTGCCAAAAACGCTGGCAGCATTGCCACGTTGCATGGCGATGCTGATTCTTTGGCCAAAAAATAGGCCAGCCCTCTGGTCACGTGAACAGTCAACCTACCGCTTTGCGAAGTCTCGAGAAACTAAGTGGGGAGTTGGGGACTCGGGCGTGTTAGGGCCCAACAAAATTTTTCAATGACTAACTTTTCAAACGAAATTAACTCAATACCGATTCCTAATCCAACTATACTGGATAAGTACCTAAATAAAATAGATAGACAACAATCCAGTGAGGTGTAACAAACAATGATTACATTTGGTCAAACTTGCTCATACTCAGCAGTTCCACGCTACAAACTGTAGAGGTCAGTCAAATACTCATTTTTTTTTAGGAATTCCGGTTTTTCAGGTTCTTTCGTGTTTCATAAAATGAAAGATGTACAGTGCCCTCAAAAAGTTAGTTGACATTATTATGATTTAAATTTATAGATATGAATTAATGTAATGTAATTGCAAATATTGTAATGATTTATTAACTTAATCGATTTACTTTTACCTTTCAATAATAATGTTTTGTATGCCTGGTGATGTATTCACAATAATACAGATTCGTAATTACCTATTGTTATCCTTGTAAATGTGTCGTTGATGTGCCTGATTAATAAATACATAAATTTCTTTTCACACACATTTAATTCAATCAGGTAGGTATAAAAAAATGAAAAGACGAAATGTTTAATTTACAGAAAAGGGTACAACTTAATTTACGCAACTATCTGGCCGAACATTGTAAATTTTGTAGCCCTTTTAAATTTTGTACAAACAATTATGTATCATTTTATTATATCTACCACTTTGCTCAACCTGTCTGTGTGTATTACTTTGGATACATAAACATTATTATATCTTTTTTTTTTTCCTAAGGCATCGTGATTCAGACGAGCGAGGACTGCTGGACCCTAGCAGGGGAGCTGGAGCAACGTAAGCTGACCGCCAACCACGTGACGCTCTTCTGGAAAGCGTACGCCGACACACTTCGCCCTATACCCAAGAGGGAAGCGGTAAGGTGATCAGCAGAGACGGCGGGGGTGACGCACGGCGACGCCGCCGTCATATATAAGATAGTGATCGAGAGTGGCGTCCAAGGACTGGGAGACGCAGTGTCGGTCGCCCGGTGGCGAGATGTGCAGACGACATTGTTGCCATCGTGGGTAGAACTTGGATGAAGCTGGCACAGGAACGTGGAGATTGGCACATAAAAAGAGAGGCATATGCTCCGCGGTGGGTGAAGTTGGGCTGTGGATGATGATGATGATAATGTTATTGTACTGACACCAGCACATCAAGCTTTCTTTAATAGCTTTTGAACTTTAACGCTAAAGCATAATAATAGGTTTAGAGTTGATTGGGAAAATTTGACAGACTACGTCTCAATTGCATTGTGTGCGCATAATATAATGCACATAATAATAACATTATCCAAACCTGTATACACCTTTAAGTTTGTAAAAATTTAATTCATTTGTTTTCCTAGGCCTTTACCGGCGACGATGCCCGACTTTCAACATATCGAATAATAATCATAAAAAAAGTCCTAAACGTCACATTTGATACACTAAGGGCGAATTTCAACAAAGTTGTATACCTAACTAGAAAATTAGAAATAAGCCTTATCCTGAGAATAAATTTTGAATTTTTCACAAGTATTAGTTCCGTAAGTATTAGTTCTAATACTGATGATTGTCAGATGTCAATTATATTCCACGGATAAAAGATGACCGACTTTGGTAAACAAGCCCTAAATTAAATAAGTAGTAATATTTTAACCTGGCGTTAAAAAAACCGCCTGAATTAATTGTTTATCCAATGTGTTTTTTCCAGGCTCTTCAAAAAGAGAGATTGCCATCGGACACAAGAAAAGAGGCCGGATTCGTTGACGACCTCATTTAGCCACACATTTACTTTTTCAGTATTTAAGGATTATTACTTACAATACGTTTTCGTTCACAGTTACTTTAACTCTGATTTTACATCACTGTCCAAATAACAGTGATCTTTATTTTCATTCCAATAAGGTTGCTGTTGGATTGCTGCCATTGACAGACAAGCCTGTCAAAATCATTGTGGTCTTTATTCTCGTCACAATAAGGTTGCTGTTAGATTGCTCCTGTCAGAGATAAAATAACTGTGAACGGACTGTACTTTTTCATTACCTACTTTGTTCGTTCAGTTCATCATATTGACATTCGAATAAAAAAAAAAATATTTCGGCCGAGTTGCATAGAGTTGTTAATTATTTCTGAAACAGTTTTTCCGGCCCACGTTTGCTACCGCAGCATCTTTATATTCCAGTAGCTTAAGGGGGAAGCGCTAAGGCAGCCCGCGAAATTCAAAAAAAATACAATTAGTAATACAACTTGATATGTTAGTGTAATCCTAAAATGTCAAAATTTCATGAAATAGTCATTCGGTAGGATTACTTGGTCTTAGAGAGTTGTGTTGATGACTTTAATGATTATAATTCTGTAAATACATATTTGTTACGGCCGCGAATCATATTTTAATCAACGTAAAACTTAGTACTGATTAGCAAATTGCAAAAAACGTAAAAAAAATGAATTTCGCGGGCTACCCTGGCGCTTTCACCTTAAATGTTTAATTTTATGTAGATTCTTTTAACACATGTAAATTTAAAAAAAATCCAATGGTTCTTGAGCACTACGAACAAGTAATGTTATTAAATCATTCTCGTAATTCCGGAAACTTTAGTATTGTTTAATACCATAATTCTAACGGCTGGCGAGATAGAGGGCTGAAAAGCTATTTAAATATTTCAAACCTTATTACCAGATACCTCATTCGACCAGAAGTTTAAAGAATTTACGAAGGCCATACAGATTACAGTTAGATGCCAAATAAATACATAAAAGCTTGAAAGGAAATTTTTGCTTCACTACTCTATCAAAAGAAGTATGTAAGGATTGTAGCGTAGCAGGTAGCGTTCTGTAGTTTCGGCCTATATCCAAAGGAAGTACGCGTAGTATATCCACTCACGCGGCCCTCTCCTTAGTGAAATCGTCGTGAACGTCCCAGAAAACTTTCATTTCTGCACGCCGCGGGCATGGTCTCACCACTTATACACGACTCGTACTCAAAAAAATTTTATTGACCGCTGTTAAACTAATGATTGTATCGTCAAGTGGACAGAACAGGAAACATTACTCAGCTTGTTTCGTAACTCCATTTTCGGACGATGACAGTTCAGTGGATATGTATGTATACTCTTTATCGTTTTAAATTGGATAAAAATGTTTGAAATTCATTTACCTACGTCGTGAATTCAGTTAAAACCTGAAACATTACACAGAAATACCAATACGGCATCATTTTCATTTCACAAATTATTCTGTTTCACGTTCGGCACCCCTGTCTCCTGGGCCTTACCACTTTTTGAGACGGGTAGCTGATATTCTGACCTAATGGAAATTACTGTCAGTCTGCAAATATCCGAGAAGTTTTACGCATCTTTTTTAAGCTTATTAATAAAATTACACCTGGGAAATATAGCCGCAATAATTTCCGACTTTAATTTCAAAAGTAACATTAATTACTTGCAATATGCGTATGGCACAGGCTGGCCCAGTGAGCAATTATGGCCTAATGGCCCCGACTTACGAATTGTAGGTTGTGGGTTTGGACCCAGACAGGCGCTTTACTTTGTGTACATTAATTATATTTATATTTATTAATAATAAAAATTAAAAACATTATTTCACATCCACTGCTCTCAAATTGGTGAAGGAAAATAAATCGTGAGGAAACCGGCATGCCCTAGAACCAAAAGTTCGAAGACATGTGTGACATCTATCAACCCGCACCGGGCCCTTGTGGTTGATTATAGCCCACTACCTCTTTGAAGAGACGAGGCCTGTGACACAGCAGTGGGAACATAAGAGGCAGATTATACTATGTGTGGCAAATCAGAGGGGCAATTCTAGTAATTTTAAGAACGTTCACAGTCTGATCTCAGTCTCAATCTGTCAAAAAAATACCTATTATTTCCCTACATTTTGACAAGTTTTTGACATTTGTTTGTCGCCGAGATGAGACTGCGACTAGATTTTGAACGTTTTAAATTACGAGAATTGGCCTTCTGGTAAATGACAAAAAAAACTACCCCGCCTCTTATTTCGCTCTTTCTAATTTAAGTCGTATGTTCGAATGTTTAGAACAGTAAACTACAACGGCCGATCGACTTATCAAAAACAACTCCACTACTATTCATGTTAACGCAACTCCCTAAATGCGTAACACACTATCAATCACAATCTGAATCATTTTGAAGGAAATTGCCAATCCATTTCTTCATATGTTCGAAAAATGTGTATGCTCAGCAACGTAAATAACGCAATGTACTGATAGTGTGGTACGCATTTACGCCGCTGTTTTTTGGGAAGTGAAGTGGGCACATATTCATAGCAGAATCTATCATGCAACAAGTGTCATAGAATTGACTATTTGCCGTAGAATCCCTCGAGGGATTCAAAGCCACAAACCTCACGATCCTCGAGGAATTCCAAGACTTCAAAAGTAATGCGGCCTCGCTGGCAGAAATTGATATTATATTTTATTTAATGCTTTCCTTGGATAACTGTTTATAAAGCCGTTTACTGTCTTCTTTCGTAACTATTTATATATTACTAGCTGACCCGGCCACGCGTCGCTGTGGCTAACGTTTTTGTATTATTTTTTTTGCTCAGTTTGGTCAACCATCTAGGTACTGACCTCGGTAAGCGTAGCTTAACCCTATCGATAGACCCGTGTGTCTCTTATTAGTTTGCCACGAGCCCTACGTGCTCGGCTTCATGCATAAAAATCCAATCTTAGACATCTTTAAATTTCTCATTTTCCGCGCAACCGTAGATATATTAAACGTACATGTGCTTCTAATTACCTTTCTGCTCAAATTTATGAGAGCATTATGCTACGCTTCATTCATGGAACGTGACTTTAATTTTCTGGTGCCTAAGGTTCGTTATGTTCTCATAATGCATTTAGTATTCTAATCTGAGTTATACGGCTACAATCTCATGAAATAACTTGTGTATATAAAAACTGAAACACTTTTGAAAGGAAAATAGCAAAACATGTATTTTTTTGTAAAGACGTTAAGATCATAATCTGTTACCCAGTAACTGGGTTTTGGAGGTCAGATAGGCAGTCGCTCCATGTAAAATATTGGTATTCAAGCTGTATCCAGTTAGACTGGAAGCCGAACCCAACATAGTCGGGAAAAGGCTAGGCAGATTTATTTTTTATTTATTTATTTAGTACATGGAGGACTTACAGCTAATAAAAACAGACAAAAAAGAAAAGGTAACCATAGTCACCAGAAAGCCAATTACAAGTCCTCACGTATAGACTTCATGATAATGACGTTAAGAACATAATCGTTCAGATGTCTTTACAGCATTACTCAAACAAAAACTTTAAGTTTACCTAATGTCCAAAATATTTTCATAATACAGACTTTATTCCCTCTTCCATAACACCTAAATTGGCATAGACAGACTATATTACAACAATAAGAAGTATATAAACGAGTAACGAGGAAAACACCCCGTTCCGCCTGACCTGGCTGTTTGCAGCAAGTAAACTCTAAATACAGGAGCTTTATGTTCTCATTTGGAGTCAGCCTTACGCCAACATTCTTAGTAAGGGTACATTTACACTATGTTACAATATAAAATACAGAGCAGTAAACTGCGATTCCATTTGCTAAGTGCGAAGGGAAGAGAAAAAAACCCTGTGGCGGTTATTTCTTTCATTTAAAAGCTGCAATGGCGGCGGCGAACTGGTTCAAATCTAACGAAACTGTATCCTAATTGCGTAACACACTATCGATCACAATTTGAATCATTTTAAAGGAGATTGCTAATCCTTTGCTTCATATATTCGAATAATTTGTCTGCTCAACAATGTAAATAACGCAATGAATGTTGTTAAACTGTCAAAATTAAAGCCATTGCTAATGTTTGTGTGTTACGCTATTATCCCTCTTTCAATTTTATATTCAAACTTAAGAATTCCAAAATGTAGCAAGTTTACCTAAACTGACCTTTAGACAGACTGGTTTAAAAACATCCTTAGACAAGGAACTTCGCGAAAATTCGTCCATCTTCGTATAACTTTGTTGATGGCACATCGTAAGACGACGAGCCATTTTAGAAGTTATCACTGATGAGATAACATGGCGACGTGCCTTGCTAACGAGAAGGTTTCATGAGAAAATATTTTGTTGTTCCTAGTGTTCAATACAAAGGTTAATGAACTTGAAAGGCTCTATAGAGCTGAAACACAGTCTGTAAAAGAGAAGAGATAAAAGAAAATTTTGTCATTTGTTCTCAGGTTTAGACCTATTTTAGGTATAAAAGTCCGAATAAATTCGCCCCCTATAAGAAAATATACAGTCGACATTATGCATCTCTTATTTCACCGACAACGGCCAAACTTTCCGAACTCAAATCAAGCAGTGCTGCTTAGCCGAAGAGTATTGAATGTTGAAGAATATTGAAGATTGAAGAATATTGCACGCATTAATGGTAAAAGTAGCAAGCATTTAAGGACTTCTTCAGAAATACATTTTTTACAAAGTGCCGCTAGCTTTATCTCAAAATATCACTAAGAAAGTAAAATTAAGTCCTGAAATCCTACCTATAAGGTGTTAAAAAATTAATCTGACAAACTTTAAGAGGTGCTTTAGACCATCGAACTGAACAGCTTTCATTATGGGACCAACTCTGAAATCACGAAAAAAAAATCTGTTGTTTCATACAAAAGTTCAATACCTACTTGACCAAAATGTATGAAACAGCTATTTTATTTTTCGTGATTTCGGAGTTGGTCCCATAGTGAAAGTTGTTTAGTTCGATGGTCTAAAATTCTAAATCTAAAGCACCGCTGAAAGTTTATCTTGTTAATTTTTTAACACTTTGTATAGTGACCTTATTGGTAATGTTCAGGAAGGTTAGGTGCGTGGTAGGTACCAGAGGCCAGCACATCAAGCTACCCCAATCTGTCAAATTTTCCCAATTGAATATGAACCTTATTCCTTTGTAGTAAAGTTGTAATTCTATGAAAGAAATTTGACAGATTGGGGTAGGTTGATGTGCTGGCCTCTGTACTTGCAACTGGCGTGCGTGTATAACTTGCGAGTAATTGCATAACACACTAACAGTAGAAATGGCTTTCATTTTGACAGTTCAACAACATTCATTACGCTATTTCCCTTGTTAAGCAGACACATTTTTGGAACTTAAGAGGCAATGGATTAACAAAATGATTCAGATTGTGATTGATATAGTGTATCGCTAATATACTGTAATGATGTGATTTTGTACTCCTAATTTTGTTTCAATTAAGGGCTGATTTTACCAAACTCAGCTATCTTTTATAATTCTTTTATTTTCAAAGTTTGTTCTCAGGTTGGGTCCTAATATAGGTACCCATACAAGTTTGATGGAATGCGCCCTTAATGTTGTTTTTGTTATTTATAATGTTATTTATGTTATTTAATTTAATTTTAATAATCTAATTTAATTGTAATTTAAAATTTGAATTTAATTTGAATTTGATTTAATTGTAATTTAATTTAATTTAATGTTAGTATTGTGATTGTGATTATAATATAATAATTGTTATGGGTTAATACCTGAAATAAACGAATAATAATAATAATAATAATTGCGCGACTAGGTGTATAAACGTAAACGAAACAAAAGGAGTATGTAAGGATTGTAGCAGGTGGCGTTCTGTAGCTTCTGACTACTATGGGAAGAAGGCGTGAGTTTATGTAATCTGCATTCGCGACTTATTTGTCAAAAATGTAAACAAATAATATGAGTTTATGGAAAAATAACTTTAATTCCTACACAATAAATTGCAGTTTACGCTACAACTTCAAAAATTTTTACGACTTTTTCAATAGTGCAAGTCATTTTGAAATCAACTTAATAACTATTAAAATAAAATTGATATTTGAATAGCTTGAAATAACATCAATTTGAAACTTTGAATAGACTTTTACGTGTGTGTATGTAAGTCCTGAAACTGCAAAGCCACATTTCCTAAACGGCTTCAATATTATGAGAAACTATGTACGTACCAGTTCAAGTGACTTAACAATTAATTTATTTAACTGCACTTTTCAGTGCCTAGTAATTTCCTCCAACTTGCCATCAGCTTGGCAACTAAGTTGAACAGCTGCTTGCGTTCCGACTAGCTGTAACGATACCTGAGGGGAATACATTAGTCAAAAGACTTGACAACTAGCAATTACAGAAATTGTTACAATTTGTTACCAACTTCCAAAAAGGAGGAGGTTAAATGTTCGACTTTATGTATGTTTTTTTTTTTTGTATGTTCATCGATTTTTCCGTCAAGTGGACCTATTTAAATATTTTTTTGTTTGAAAGGGTGGACCCATTGTCTATTTTTAAAATTAGATTTTAAGTTAGTATTCTAATAAACAAATCAAAGCTCTTAATTTGTAAGTATTGCTACAAAATGGCATCCACGGGTACCTACGTTTTCTGATCCATTTGTTTTCCATTTGTTTGTTGACGAAAACGTCAGATACTTTCGGTACAGAGTTACAGACCATACAAACGTGTTTTGTGAAGTTAACTCCTAATTTAATTAATAACTCCTTCGTAAATTGTTTAAAGCTAAACGAAAGCGGTTGCATTTAAACTTGTTAGTTACCGTTAACGCTGCAACGATATTGAGCATAACTTAGTAACTAGTTGAAGACTAACTCGCTCAGCCATGCACGCTAAACTAGTTACTAGTTTGGAAATTATAGTCTAGTTAAATTGTGGAGTTTCCTGTTGGAATTAATTCTTAGAGAGGGAGAGGATATAATTATGTATAACGTACTTTCTACCACCTCAAGGCAATTAGGGCTTATTTACGTCGAATTTTAGGATAACCACGATGCTCTTGAGCTTAAGGTCGGTTATTGCTCAGCAGGAATTTGGTAATTAAAAATGCGTGTTTGTTTCAAGACTGTTTAATTGCGACTAACTGTGATGGGGGCATACATACGTTAGTAAACACGTACCGAATTATTACAAAACGAGTTCTAATTTTAGACCTAGCTCAGACCTGTGAGACGGTTACTGTATTCTATACTATATTCCGACAAACGTAAGCTCTTAATGCTGAATTGACCGGGTTTAGCGTCAGTTTTTGTAAACGCAATCACTTACTAAAGGAAAATAGTATCACATTCATCTGTATTTAATTTAGAAGTGGTGACTTTTTCCAACAATTATTATTTGAAAGTGTTATTAAATTGTAATTGAATAATCATCGACGAAAAGTTATAAATTACCTCAAATGTCAAATTAAAAGACCTTAAGGTGGTTTAAAAATTTAAATTTAAGGTTCAAGTATTCAAATAATCAAATCGGAGCCCTTGTTTGTGACACTACAAAATGGCATCCACATGTACATTTTCCAATCCATTTGTTTACATTTCACCCTATAATTTTGGAACAAGGTATAGGTACATTGCTAATAACAAGCCTTCAAAGATAGACACAAAATCGATTAAGCTATACACACATAACATAACAAAAAAAAAAAAATCTTATCTCAAATTATAAGCGCACAACGAATAAATAGACAGACATTTTTACAAAGTAATAACTTTAGCAGGAATTCAATAAATGCACACAGAACATAATTATTTAATTTAACATTTGGCAGCAATACAGCATCAGAGTTCACGTTTCATCCGTATTTCATGCCAAGCCACCAGTTGGCGCTCACTGCCATCGGACTACATGTTCAGATTTATTGAACAGTGCTGAACGTTCAGACACGGCATTATTTACGTTTGGTTTGGGGCTGTACATAAATTCTCTCTTCATTTGAGTTTTAATCAAACACATAATTTCCTTCTTTGTCTCACAAAATTGTTTGTTCCAAAGTTTGTGGCGATGCACGATGGCAACGACATCTCTGAATGTGGGGAACTAATATTTACAAAGAGTTGTTTAGACAGTAATTAATATTAATTGAGGCTTGATTAACGGCTTGTGGGGTTGGGTTCCGTGGTTTGGGTTACAGTTCCATTCTTTGGGAGAGTTATGAAGAGATTTATTAAAAACTAGGTGTTCGTGCCCGGCGTCGCCCGGGTGTACATCTTTTTAATTGAGGTTCTTTTTAGGTGAGGATCTTTTTAAGTGAGGTCCGACAATAAAATAGATGGAACCGTTCTACAGTGATGATCTTTCATACAAGTGACAATTGATGTTTATTTATATAAGGTGTTAAAAAATTAACTTTATAAACTTTAAGAGGTGGTTTAGACCATCGAACTGAACAACTTTCACTATGGGACTAACTCTGAAATCACGAAAAAAGAATCTGCTGTTTCATACAAAAGTTTAATACCTACTTAACCAAAATGTATGTATATGGCGTTGTGTGAAATGTCCAAGGATATTATTATAATTATAACATCTATACATACTGTAGGTAATAAGATAAACAAAATTATTTGAAATTGCAAATTACTTATAAAAAAACAAACACGGTTTTTTTCTGACAATTACTTATTCTCTTTTTGAAGGCTTTGAGATGATTATGATTTACGAAGCCATCAGTGCCGCCATTGTAGTCAGTACTACTGTATACCATATACAATGGCGATGACGTTTGCATGTTTTTACGAATTTTCGATTAATCACTGCAAGATGTAGAAAATACCACGCGGCCCCTTCAACAGTAGGGGCGCGATAATAACTTAACGCTGGAAATGTAACTCATCGAATGAATAAGCTGTAATTTAGTAATTAGTAAACTGTCACTGGCGGTTATCATAGAGTGCTGCTGGTTGAAGCTTATTTGCATTATTAAGAACCTCTCCATAATTTATCAAAGTCAAATCGTCATATTTATTGGCGCACTTCCCCCTTCTTAATCAGGAAGCTACTCTCCATTGAAGCCAACTCTGTCTTGAACCACGTCGTTAAAAATACATTAGGGATCGAGTTAAATTCCCTTTTGTTTGAAGAACATGTAAGGAAAATACCAGTTTTTGGTATTAAGTAAAAATTTGAGAAGGCATGACGTGCTCATTTAGTCCACATTGTATTGGATTGTGTGTGCCTAGGTCCACAGAGAATATCAATGCCTTTACGGGTTGATCGATCAGGTTAAGCTTCGCTTGCCGCGGTGGATCTACGGATGGGTGACCAACTTTACATACCAAGACTCCTCCGTGCCTCGGAAAGCATGTTAAGCCGTTGGTCCCGGCTGTCATTCGTGGATCTTGACAATCGTTACGGGTCATCAGAAACTCGAGAGTCTGACAACCAGCCATACCAAGGGGTATCGTATTACCCAGTAAATGGGTTGTGGAGGTCAGATAGGCAGTCGTTCCATGTAAAATACTGGTATTCAGCTGCATCCGGTTAGACTGGAAGCCGACCCCAATATAGTTGGGAACAGGCTAGGCAGATGATGATGTTCGACGGTAATTGGTTGATAGTGATGCTGGTGTTATTTAGACTCGAGCCTAAGGAATTGTAAAATAATCAGAATTTATATTTGACAAAATCAGTGGTGGCTCAGTAAGTATTTCTGAATTTTCTGCTTATAGGTTTGGGCAATCGGTTTCGTTCAAAACCTTTCTGACGGAATCTTTTCATTAGGCCCTACCTCGAAAATCTAAAGTCCTCGAAAACCTACTAAGCGAGCGAAAGTGATGCAATTACTTTTGAAATACAAAAGAAGAGAGATGGCTATAATGTGCGTGCGCTCGGAATAAAACGAAAACGAATTTACTCCTTTTTTACCAAAATAAATGAATTAAATTTAAAACTACTTTCAGTAAACTTTGATATGATAATTCTCTATGTTTTAAAGTAAGTTCCATTGAATAACTCTTAAGCGTTACGCCGTGATGTCGAAAACAGTAAAAAAATTGATATAAATATGCAATGTTTTTGTATCGAGAAAAAATTATTGAATCGTGTATTCCTTTTACATGATACTAGACCAAATAGTCAAAGAACATATACCAAAATGTTAAATCCCTATTCCCAAGTTACACGAAATAGAAAAACCACTTTTTTTTTCATCATAGCCCTTTAAACACCGGCAGGAGAGATGAAGTAGATATGTATAGTTTCCGAATGTATTTTTAAAATACATAATTATAGCCTTTAATAATGTCAATACTTACATATAATTACATACATTAAATCTTATTTCAAGGCAATAAGACTCAATCTTAAATGCACAAAGTATGGGTCAACATGAATTCTTAATAATTAGAAATAGTTAGCTTTAAAAAAAATAAGTTTTGGTCATTGTATGTTTTTAACTCGATACCCTAATTAAGGTGTATTGAGGTCTTGCGTTAATTATGTTACTCCTGGGTTGTAAATGTGGTGCTGTCCCACAAACAATGGGGCACCGTGCCCTGTTGTCTGCACGCTACAGCTGATGGACGCTGCTGAAGGTGCCAAAATCGTAGCCGAATTCGGGCTGACTCTATTGAGATTGCTATCGACACGCTATTAGCTCATGTGCTATTCATACATTACTCGTATTGCCCGAAACGTGCTAATACGAAAAAATGAGCGTAGAACATATTGACCAAGATTTAAAAAGAAGGTTATTATTCGAAGACCAAAACAATAATCCAATTAAAACAAAGGACAAATTGTCATCTAAGCCTTCCTCAAACAAACAGTACTCACACATGCTCATCCTTAGCGCTGGGCACGAAGTATTTGCACTCTCGCTTCTGGAACGTGCTCTCAATCCAGCTGCGTGTTGTTTTCTGAAACAAACAAACATTATGATTTAGTTTGAGTGGTTTTAGTTTGAGTAAATACTGGCTGGGCTGGCGATCAAGTGGCTCGTTCCGTTGTGAAGTTGTGTGAGGAATAGAATTTGTAACGTAATTATGGTTGAATCCAATCAGCGCGGTAATTGAGTAACGCACTAACTGTATAGCTATGGCTTTAACTTTGACAGTTCAACAACATTCATTGCGTTATTTACGTTGTTGAGCAGACAAATTTTTCGAACATATGAAGCAATGGATTAGCAATATCCTTCAAAATTATTCAGATTTTGATTGATAGTGTGTTACGCAACCAGGATGCTGATAAGAATAATTGTGAAAAGAGGCACTTCGAATGCCTCTAAGAAAAACTAGCTGGGGTGGCAGCCCTATAACGGTGTAAGTGGTTTCCACCGGCCATGGACATCTGTAATACTAAAGGCACCTCAGGTTAGTTGCCTACCCTAGCCAGTTTTCATTCTCACAGAGAGGAGGCCCGAGTTCTAGCCGTAGGAACATTATAGATTACGTCTCTTAAAGGCCGTTTAGACAAGTCCATAACATATTCTTATGCAGTATAACTTCAGCCCGTTTATTTACAAAAGTTGTTTAAATTTAATAGATGGTTTATCGTCAAAAATGTATGGATAAACAATCGCTAATCATAAATTAACTTAAAGCAACGTTTATAATTTTAGACTAGTTTTCGCCCGCGCGCGCGTGGCTTAAGACGATAAAAAGTAGCATATATGCCCTTTTCCAGGGTTCAAAGTATTCCCATACCAAATTTCATCAAAACTGGTCCAAGCGTTTCGGATATTAGCCGGAATAGACAGACAAACAATTTAAAATTTGTTCCGTATATACTTACATAAGTGAATTAGTAAAAATCTGTTATTTGGAAATTACAAACAGACACTTCTCATGTTTGTCTAGAATAGATCACTTCAATTATAGATGTATTTAAATTTGTCTAGAGTATAAATATAGGTACAGTGAAAAGAAAGGTTCTAGAAAGATAGGCTCTTGTGAAGCATTTTCTCTCTATTCACCCAAAAGAAAAAATATACACGTTCTAATTTGGAATTTTCGGTCACTGAAACTTAATGTCTCGACCAAATTCCTCCCGCGGGAGCTTTGTGAAACTATATCCGACATCCTACGCCCGCTGGAGTGTCAGTAAATAGTTTTACTAGTAGCTTTCGACCGCCATTTTACCCGGCAAATTTACCTCGAGGGATGCCGGAGCTAAATAATGAAAGCTGAAAGCTAACCGATTATTATAATTCAGTTAACTTTTATCTAGCAAAATGAGAAATATGGAAGTAGATACTAGCCGTTGCCCACGACTTCGCCTGCAATCCAGGATTAATCCCTATCTCCTTCTACAGGTTACCTTGGTATCTGTCAAATTGCATGACGATTGATTCATTGGTTAAGGCGTGAAAAGGTAACATACAGGCATACGTGTTTCTGTGTCAAATAAACCTATTTGTCACAGAAACAACTGCAAGCAAAAAGATAACTAATTCGAGTAAGGGCTGATTTTTCATTCGACAGATAATTTTTATTCGTGGAATAAAATTGACATGTGACAGTTTTTGCATGGAAGAAATGTCAAAAATTCAAAATTATTCCTCCGATATAATTATCTGGCGTTGGAAAAGTCAGCCCTAAGATAATAGAAAAATAAAACAAAATAGATCTATATACCTAAGTATGTAATCATGAGCACAAAACAGAAATAGTCGGCCACCGCTGCACGAGGTTTTGGTATATCTTAGCTAAATGATGATGCAAATCGCATGATCGCAAAATCCTTTGCCTAGTTTAGAAGAACAACGCGGTCAACATACACGAATAGCAACTTTTTTTAATGTACAGTCAACAAAACAGATAAGTATGCAGGATCGTCGAATATAGTTGAAGTTTAGTAAGAAACCGATAGATGTTCTCAAACAAAATTTTATTAATAGAAAACAAACAGCTCATTTAGGTATCAAATTAAATTTCAGTCGACAACAGCCACCGGCTTCTTACTAAAATTCGACGATCCTGCATACTTTTGTTGACTGTATCTACCGAATTATGGATATTAAACAAAAAGCAAGAAAGAAAGAAAGAAAATACATTTATTTAGCACAGAATAAAAGACACACCAGATACGAAAAAACGTAAGCTTAACCCCAAAAGCTTTTCCTATTTACTCAACTAAATGATTACAAATTAAATAGCTCATTGGCTAAACTCACTGGCAGGCAAGAGGTCAAGCAGTCAATCCATCAAGTATTTATTTGCACGTCGGTCGATCGAACCCACCCATCGTACCCACGTGATTGACGTGGACCCTCGCGTGTGTAACCAACCAAGCTATCTTTATTAAGAGGGGCTTCTATATCCATAGATAAACTGACCTCTTATGCGAATAACTGGGAGTTACTGACGATCCTATGTTTTTGAGTTTCGTACCCAAAGGGTGCCAGCGGAACCCTATTACTAAGGCCTCAGCTATCCGTCCGTCCGTCTGACAGTCAGCGGGCTGTATCTCATGAACCTTCATAGGTAGACAGTTGAAATTTTCACAGAGTGTGCTTTTCTATTGCCGTTATTTAACAGCAATTATTAAAAATAAAATAAAGTTAATACAATTTTAAGGGTCTTTTTTTGCCTTGTGGTACGGATCTTTTTGGTCCGTCTCGCACTTGGCCAGTTCTTCTTTTTCTTTCATCACTAAAAGGGCTTTCAGCTTCTGTTACATTTCTGTTGGAGTACTATTACCAGTCTTACCAAGGGGTATCGTGTTAACCAGTAAGTAACTGGGGTGTGGAGGTCAGATAGGCAGTCGCTCCATATAAAATACTGGTATTCAGCTGCTTCGGGTTAGACTGGAAGCCGACCCTAACATAGTTGGGAAAAGGCTAGGCAGATGACAGATGATGACTAGTTAGGTACTCTTATTAATTTTATTTTATAAGTTTTCATGAAAAATTAAATTTACGATAGGAAATTTTGCTTTCAGCCCTCTCTTAACGCACCCAGTCTTTATCATCGACACACCCCACCCTTTCACACAAAAGCGAGAATATATTCTCGACAATAAAAAGCACAATACATTGCCGGTCCATAAAACAGACCCTATTTCACGAATTCAATATGAAAGACAATGAATACTTTACAACGCGCAATATTGGAGCAATGGGTTCAGCACACGGTGCAGAATATTTGGGACATAAATATTGTACCTATATTTAAATGAAGTTAACGGTGTGCGAGGACAGTTATGATGGAATATTAAATATGTGAATTGATTTATTTCTGTTTTAAACTTTTTGCAAACCTGTACAATAGGTATGTATAAAAAATATTACCTATCCATAATATATTTTATGTGTGAATTTTATGTGTTATTTTTTTTTTGCCTCCTGTACTCTTTCACACGCTGTCTACATCTCTCTATTTATTATCCTATCGCAGGTATGCTAGAAGAGATTTCTTATGAAATAAGCATCACCTTTGTACCTATTTTTCTGTTCTGTTTTTAGGGTTCCGTACCTCAAAAGGAAAAAACGGAACCCTTATAGGATCACTCGTGTGTCTGTCTGTCTGTCTGTCTGTCTGTCTGTCCGTCTGTCACAGCCAATTTGCTTCGAATCTTATGGACCGATTAAGTTGAAATTTGGTACACATATGAATCTTTGTGACCCAAACACAGACGTGTAACGTAAATAAATGAGTTTTGAAAATGGGAGTCATTTTTGAGGGGTAAATAGACAATTTAAAAAAAAAAGTTTCGCTGTCTGTACCATGTGACATATCAAAGGGCTTACCGTGAAAATATGAAAGGGCTTACCGTGAGGATCTCAAATATATTTTTTTCATAATTTTAAAGTAAATTGTATTAAAGTTATATAAGACAATAAACGGAAATTTACCATTCCCCCCCCCCTTATCTCCGAAACCACTGAGTCTAAAATTTTGAAAAAAATATAGAAAATAGTTCTATACCTATAGATTACAGGAAAATTAATAAGAAGTCCATGATCTTGAAACAACATGGTAAATCTCTCAATATTGTGCGTACAAACTTACATTTTCAGTTGGAATGTATGGGAGAACATGTTTTTCAACTACAATGTTAAGTTTGTTCTTGGGATAAATTCATTCCAACTACGGAACCCTTTATTGTGCGTGGTCCGACACGTACTTGGCCGGTTTTTTTTTCTTGTCTGTTTTATATGTGTGTACATAAATGGTAAAATAAATAAATAAATTAAATAAAAATTCTTTAGTCATTGATCCATAATGATTGCATTATGCACTATGGATTTCATTTTATCAAAGAAATAAGGCTATAGTATAATAATAATAATAATAATTTATTTGCATCAAGTTTCACATTTTACATTAAACACATGGTAGTAATACAGTTTAAAGTAATTTATACAATAGTGTGGCGACACCAGCATCCTTGCTAAGTTGCCAAGGCAACTTGTGTTAAAGATGCTGGGCCCGACCCTTTATTAGATGTTTCTTAATTGCATTTAGGTACATACAAGCCATTTTGCAATTATGTGAATAGTTTGTTATATGGCATAGATAAACGAACAAATAAACTAACTAGGAATGGAAATATAACAAAAAGAGTAGTGCGTGTAGTGGTGTGTGAAAGGGTGTGTGAGGGTGTGTGTGTGGGGTGTGTGTGTGGGGTGTGTGAGGGTGTGTGTGTGGGGTGTGTGAGGGTGTCAATAGTATTATTGTTGTATTGATATTTAATATATAGAAACACTGTTTTGCATGCCATTTCAAAATTATATTATATAGGCTGGCAGGAACATCGACGCACAAACTGAAATCATGAATTTAGCACTTTTTTCAAAAAAAATTCGACGGTTATCAATAAAAAAATCAGCTATTTCATAGAAAAGTGCAAAACCTTCGCGCTCAAAATGTATGTAACAGCTGTTTTGTTTAATAACCGACGAAAAATTTCAACGCATGGATTCAGAATTACCATCCTGTATACGAGTATGTATATTTTATGTAAATATGCAATATACGCCATATATTATATTGTATAATGTACGCTGATGAATAGTGCCGTGATTTGTTATTATTAAGATACATGACATGCGAGATGATCAAGATAGAGACAAAGATTTTAGTTTAACCTTTTGAACGCCATTGTCACATATATGTGACAAACGAAATCTTACCCTGAACGCCAACGTCACAAATATATGACAAAATACACGTCGCACCACTCGCACCATATTATGAAATAAACAATTTAATCATTACTTTTGTGTGTTTTTATTTATATAATTTAAAAGTTTAAGCTTCCGTCTATATTATATTGCATGAAACTAATATAAATAAACCACCAATATCGAAAAATTTGTTGTTTTAAAAGTAGATGTTCATTTGACAGAAAAAGTGGCCTGGCGTCAGGGGTACGGCGATACGTTTATACTCTGGCGTTCTGTGTATGTATTTAGTTGGCAAGCCTGCATAGAAACAAATAAATGTACATAATTTCACATGTACAGTAATACTTAAAGAAAACAATCCGTACGCAGTGTAATAGGGTCAAAAACATTATTTAGCGTCAAATAGGTACCACAGATCTTGGGATATTGTTCGGTCATGATCGTTTTCCACTACTGAAAATCTCCGAAATAATGCCCACGAAAAAAAATCTTTTAATTTCTTACCGTGTGGTACCATTAGCGTAGGCGCAAAAGGAAAAAAAAAAGATTGCGAAAGTATGTCTTAAAATACCCAATTCTGGGAGATTTTTTGACAAAGTGATAATAAATAGCCTATGTTCCCTATTAAGATCGAATTGAGATTCGCTATTTTATAAAAGTTAGGAGCGAGTTTATTCTGCTCGAGGAAAAATGGGTCCATTACTTTTTGACAATTTTCAATTTTACCTAAGGTGGACTATTTTGGGATCGACTTTTAGTCTGTGTGGGTTTGATAAGGATACGATATTAATTTAGATTTGTTACAGCTGTAATGGAAATCAATCAATCATGTCATCTGGTTTAAATTGGTTTTTATTTATATTATTTACCTTTTAAATAAAATAATTATTCTTTTATAAATATTTTCTGAATGTAAGTACGTTGTGTAGACTGTTAGTTTGTAAGCCATTTTCTATTTTGTTAACACTTGTTGACAGCCCTAGACTGTCCTCGCATATCTGCCTAACACCGTAATTTGAAAACATTGTAAAGGTCAATTATTTTTAAAAGAGTTACCTTGGAATTTCTTGCCGGCTCTTCTCCATAGGAAACGACCCTAGCTTCTGACGTTTCATAAGTGCCCATGTAGGTTTATGTGAAATAAAATATAATGATTTTGTGAGTCCAACCGACGCAGCTATGTAGTACTACCACCAATTTCCGTATCGTATTAGGCAATAAAAAATATAAGATTCGTTGTCAGATGTTTGAGCATTTCCAGGACCATTTACGACGTATTTTATTGGTATGACAGCTGTGTTCAACGGTTTCAGAGTTTCCCGAGGCATGGAGGGTACCTACACTTGTGTAATTGATGTTTTTTTTAATTCCCGATTTATTAAGGTTCCGTACCTCAAAAGCAAAAAACGGAACCCTTATAGGATCACTTGTGTGTCTGTCTGTCTGTCTGTCCGTATGTCACAGCCAATTTGCTCCGAATCTTATAGACCGATTAAGTTGAAATTTGGTACATATATGAATATGAATCTCTGTGACCCAAACACAGACGTGTAACGTAAATAAATGAGTTTTGAAAATGAGAGTCATTTTTGAGGAGTAAATAGACAATTTTAAAAAAAGTTTCGCAGTCTGTACATCTCTCAATATTGTGCGTACAAACTTACATTTTCAGTTGGAATGTCGGTGTCACGTTCTTTAAAAAAACATGGTAGATAAAATATTCATCGTACGGAACCCTCTCCACGCGAGTTCAACTCGCACTTGACCGGTTTATCATTTAAGATCACTAGGCATAAACGCGTAAACGCATAACACGTAATGGGTAACTACACAGTTCTTTTGAATACCTAGAGAACCTAATATTATACCTACCTAAAGTGATATTTTAAAAATACTCGTAGCTCTTGTCATATAATTTCGAGATTATTATCGGTTACGTTTCTCCCTTCGTGTTATCACTCTTTATGAATGATTGGACGATGAATCACGTCGAGCCCGGTAATTTGCGCCCTTGGCAAATTAATGACGACCCTTATCGGCTCGTTCCCTTTCGTACTTTTCGAATAATCACTCGCTGAAGAGATATTGATGATTTGATTGATGGATTAATAAGGCAACAAGTCAATATGAATTGTTAAGCGAGAATTTTATGTAAATTAATGAGATTCTTTGCAAAACATTTTAGCTTGCATCATTTTTAATGGCTTTGAAAAGGAAGACGTTTGAAGACGTTCTATCCACCATTTTTAAGGCCTAAAGGTGAAAGCCAATATTCTTAAGGTTAAAGCCAGTATTCTTAAGGTTAAAGCTATATTTCTCAAGGTTGTTAAATTACTTTATTTACAAAAAGTAAAGGTAAAATTAATATCTTCTGTAACAGAGAGTTGACAGCCCTATTCCACAGCCCTTGAGCACAACATTAGCTAATATATTAAAGCATGATAAACACACGAATTCTTTACGACACCCCTGCGAGTAGTCAACAAGATATACTGGTGTATGAAATTACCCGTCCGTCTGTGTGAAGCTTTATCTTGCGAGAGTTTGCTCATAGCTCCTTCATTTCTTTATTTATATGATGCTGTAGCAAATCAATGTGATGAAGTGTATAGAGTTTTAAAAGTTATAAAGCGTGTGTTTTATTGTTTTTTTTTCATCTAGAATGTCTCAGTAGCAGCCCGAAGTTTGGATTTGTGTCTGCACCCTAATCTCGTAACACACTATCAATCTCAGATCTTCAGATCTCAATCTGAATCATTTTGAAGGATATTGCTAATCCATTGCTTCATATGTTCGAAAAATTTGTCTGCTCAACAACGTAAATAACGCAATGAATGTTAAATTGTCAAAATGAAACCATTTGTTACTGACAGTGTGTTGAACAATTATCCTTCTGGTTGATGGCAATAGGCAATTGACTGAACATATTTCCCTTTATCATCATGTACTGGGTAGGTATACTACCCATATTTGCAAATTAAAATAATAATATATTTATCTATCTCTATAGATCTTATGTTTATAGAGTTAAGGCTCACCCCCAGTAAAGGGCGAGCCGAGCACAGTAATGTTTAAGTCTCATGTAATAGGGGGCGAGCCTATTGCTATCAACCAAGCACAAAATCAAACTCCGGGCTGCTACTGAGAAATTCTAGATGAAAAAACCCAACAACCATGACCTTGGTATCGAATCCAGTACTTTATATCAGAAGCGCTTGCGAGCACTAGACGAACCAGCACCCTGATTGCGCAACACACGGATCAATCTCAATCTGAATAATTTTTACACACTACTTAATTTAATATCTTGCATTATTAAGCTTCAAATTAAGCTTTAAAAGGGGCCCGTGGCTAAATAATAACAGCCGCACAGGGCGATCGATCAGGTTAAGCTACGCTAGCCGCGGTTGGTCTGTGGATGGGTGACCATCTTTACATATCGAGACCCCTCCGTGACTCGGAAAGCACGTTAAAACGTTGGTCCCGGCTGTCATTTGTGGATCTTTGACAGTCGTTACGGGTAGTCAGAAGCCCGAAAGCCTGACAACCAGTCTTACCAAGGGGTATCGTATTACCCAGTAACTGGGTTGTGGAGGTCAGATAGGCAGTCGCTCCATGTAAAATACTGGCATCCGGTTAGACTGGTAGCCGACCCCAACATAGTTGGGAAAAGCCTAGGCAGATGATGATTAAGCTTCAAATACCAAATTAAGACTAAATAGAATATAAGACCAAATAATGTAACATGTGGAACCACCGATTGTATCTACTCTATTTAAATGAATTTGAATTTGAAGTATATCGCTAATCCATGGCTTCATATGTTTGAAAAATGTGTCCGCTCAACGATGTAAATACCGCATTGAATGTTGTTTAACTGTCAAAATCAAACCCATTGCTACTGAGCGTGTGTTACGCAATTAGCCTGCAGGCAGTTGAGTAGAATTATATCTTGCAATATACTTTTACCCTCTCAAGCTAGAGCCAAGTAATATAAGGTCTAAAGACAATTTATTAGGCCGCAATGTCCGCACCATTTCGCGTACCTTACAACTTGGCAACTTACCATCTGGCCGTTTTGCCTTTGACAATTTTCAGAAGTAACTCGATTTTAAATATCGCTCCTACTCGTACAATACGCTCTCGCGAAGTAATTTGAAATCCTTTGAACATTAGGATTGATCCGGAGATTGTGTCGCTCAGAGTAAATGGGACTGAATTAGGGAAGCTGAGTATGAAGTGTGGGAAAAACGACGATATACTTTCCATATAGGAGCACACGTTTAGGTAGGTTTGTGTGCAATGAACAGCGATCTAAAGCAAAGAGCGTATTTTTTTAGTTCATCACATACCTACCTGTTTAAAGTATTTGTTTTATTGGTTAGAAAAACAAGAGTGTAACAATGTCAGAAAATAAGAAAAAAGTCAGAGAATCGTGATGCTAGATGTCAAATTACATTCATAGTGCCTTAGAGATTATAGTCTACTTATTAAGTGCTTAAAAAAATATTAATAAAGGGTGCGTCCTTTATTAATATTTTGAAAAGTAGATAGCAGAAATGCGAGACAAAAATTGATTTATGAAAATAATAGGAAAAACAACGATAGGCGTCAGATTTGCAGCGGGATTGTCCGAAAGGGTTACCGCTACCCCGGAACATAAAGGGCTAAGGAAGGAACACGGATGGGTTTTAGTCAGTAAGAGTCTGACACTCCCTTCCGCTCCACCCAGAGCGGGAGGGGTCACTTGATGATTTCCCATCCTTAAAAAAAAAAAGGCGTCAGATTTGGCTGACAAGCCAAGCGACAAGGATAAAAATGTAAAAATGTAGAACCTTCTTCTAGGAATAATGTGAAAAGGGCCTGTGCCTTTTCATACGGTACACTGCGGCGAAGTGTATAGCCATGTACAGACGCCAGCACATCAAGCTACCACAATCTCTCCTGCAATAGAACTTCAACTTTATCGCTAACGCGTAAGGTTCAAAATTGATCAGGAAAACTTGACAGTTTCAGGTAGCTTGTAGTGCTGGCGTCTGTACGTTATCTTTCACACGTACCGGCGAAGTTTGCCTGGCAAGTGTTACCGCATAGTCGGCACCAGGTACCTACCCGTCAGCCGGGACGTGTGAAAAGGCATTAAGGTTTACAAAATTTGAAATAATTAAATATAAAATTAAATAAATACACATAACGGTAGGTATAATCGATTTGGGGAATCGTTAGAATCTACAACATTATTTTTAGTATATGCGAAACCCGAAACACGTGTCTAGTATTTTTATGTAAAGAATCTATGTACAAAATTTCAAAACTGTATCATGAGAAATCACAAAGTTATAAGCTTGATAAGTTACATGGTTGTCCGTTCAAAAACATGCTCACCACGCGGCGCGCGCGGGGTGACCACGTTTTATGCTCCTCCAGCATCGTACCCTTATTGATAATAGTTTGGGGCAGTAGGTACCTAACTGTATGGCGATTTAATTGTAATTAACTTAGTGATTAAATATTTTTGGGACAAAATATAACATGGTGTAAAAATTATTGAAATCGATTCAGTTACTTATTCTGAACAAACTATATTCAGGTTTCGCAGATACAAAAAATAATGTTGTATATGACAAGTCGGCTTCACTCGGCGAGCGCAGGAGTTTTTATTCTGTACGGCCGTACTGCGCGGAGGTGTGCTAGCTGTATTTTGCTGTGTAACATTGGTTGTACAAATAAATAGATGTAAAGCCTAGTGACCTGAGTTTTACTACAAAAGTAATATGAAAAACGTTGGTCTAATTTACTCGTCCGATACTCAGAGCTCGTAAAGCTCTCAAAGTACCTATCTAACAGCCTCTCGACCGATTACGGTCACGGTGGCCAATCTCAACGGAGATTAGCCAGGTACGCAGGAGATATTTATAGTGCACAAGTCTGTGCGTAAACACAGGAGCACTCTCTGTTCCTTTACACATATAGTCCGATGTGACGGTAATCCAAAACGACCGGGGAGAGATCAGGCGCAGGACCAACGGCTTTACGTGCTATCGAGGCACGGGGGTATTAAGCCGAAAACTTCCAAACTCCGGACTGTTACTAAGGTATTCATAATGGAAATCCTATAACACTTTGTCCGACCCGGGAGTCGAACCCAGGAAACCACGCTCTGGAGTCGCACTTGGAACTCTTAGAGTATCTATCACATGTATAGGTAGCATCTAGTATGGTACGGTGTATCCATTATGCATTCAATAACAGGAAAACATTCACTGTAGCTAACAACCTCTTTCAAAATAACCTTCAGCATTAGCAGAAATGGACACAAACCACTCCGGCTTTCATTTCATAGATTGGCTTTCTCCGTAAAGGATTAAAGCTAACACAAAGCGGATATCTACTTCCTTTCTCTCAGTTGTAGATACTCAATAGATCGGCAAACACCACGTTGAATCTCGAATTTTGTCGAATATTGCTACATAATTTCAGAGTAGGTACTTTGATCGAGAATTATTTTTTGGTCTACAATCTGCCTGATGTGAAGGCTCCTGTGTATATCAGCCATAAATCATACTGCCTGGTAAAAGCAACAAAATATTTGACAACAAGAGTCGTAATGTCATAGAAAGTTGCCACTTTTTATACAAGTGTAAAAATCGAGAAAAAAAGAGTGAAAAGAAAGTAAAGAGTGTTTAAAATCTTCCTAGTCATAACGTCGTAATCCGTATCCAATAAGCACAGTCATTCCGTAGATTTTGCCCAGTGATATTCATTAAAGGTACATGTGGCGTTTGGCTTCAAAAATATAACTGTAAACTTAATTTTCACATTCCAAAATATAGAGAATAGATATCGAGAAATGCATTACAGGAAGAGCAGCGCTTATCGCAAATGTTGCCTCTTTTACATATTCCAGAGTTTCGCTAAAGTTTGGTTACAGAATCAAGATTCCAACTCAATGTATTTATGTAAAACAGTTTAGCTACGAAAGTAGTATAAAAGGAGGAAGGGTCCAAGGGGGCAGGAGGGGGGGATGATTCGATCCACCTGTCCCTTACTGTCGTCACCCAACGACGCCTTAGCTTAGAGGTACAGATTCCTAAAAGACCGTTTACGTCATGCGTATAACGAACTTGAACGTCTTGAAAATCAAAGATGTCAAAAAATCACACTAATATTATAAAAGCGAAATTTTGTGTGTGTTTATGTTTGTTACTTCTTCACGCTCAAACGGCTGGACCAATTTTGATAAAATTTGGTATTTTATAAAACAAAAATTTTGGTATTTTGGAGGTAGCTGACACACTGGATTAACATATAGGCTATGGCAATGGACACTGATTTAAAGACGAGTTATGAGAAAATAAGTTTTCTATGGAAATTTAAAATTCCTCATTATCTCGTCTTTATATCAGAGTCCTTTCAAAATATATATTTGGGAACCTAGATAGTCTGTAATCCAATCGGAATAAATACACACTACCTTAAGAATATGTTTGATTTACAAATTATTTTGGTATTACGTCTGTATGAACTACGCGTAATTCGCCGGCCCCTTAAAAAGGTTGTTTATCAAGGTAATCTCTTTTACCGCTCGATTTGGTGAAAGAAATTGTGAACGACAGGTGTATGGAAGCTACAAAAGAGTTTCTTTTGTCGACAGTATTCCTTTTCCCGTATCTACAGGTGTAAGTAGGTATGCATAGTGGCTTTATGTGCTCATCTTATTATGTACTCGATAGAACTCCAGTAGGGGATTTAGAAAGGAATTTTATTCTGTTGAGATAAGAATCGCTATTTGCAATTTTATATTTTCTTCCTTCCATTTGATATTTTTTTCCTAGATTGTGGCGTTGTCTGACAAGTTAGTCAATATGTGTTCTTGTTTGGCAGGTAATAAATATTTGAAGCCTTCTCGAAAGTAATAAAAATAACTGTCCCTTTATGAATCCGACAAGAAAATCCAAGCTCGCACACGAAGTGTTCCATCCCATTGTGCAACATTTATTTAACACTAGGTACCTACATCTTTTTTTAAATACTTTGTCTATATATTTTTTTAAACCGCCCAAAGAACACGTTTCTTATATAAAATAAAGTAAGTTTTAAACTTTTTTTTGTTTGTTGTTATAGCGGCCATTTTAGTACACACTCTGTTTGGTTCAAAAGATACAGCCCTGTGACAGACGGACTGCGGAGCTTTCGAACTCGTAATAGGAACTCTACGTTGGCACCATATACTCGTAGGTACGGAACCCTAAAACCATGCACTGAATTAGTAATTATCAATCATCAGTCAATTATTGTTCCAAATGATAATAGCAAAGTTTTTTACGAGTCCAAAACCATAGACATACTTTACAGATATCCAATCTCAAGTGATACGAGTTATAATCAAGGCAGGATTCCACCTGGATTTAACCAACCAGATGATTTTAATAACATCAGTATTTAAACTTTCCTTTGTATTTAACACTCCAGGAGACTAATTAACTTCATCAAACATCCCAGTTTGAACTTGGATCCTTACCTACTTCACAATCAACTCAGAATATATCACATCCTCTCATTCATTGTTTCCCGACTTCGGCAAGAACATAATATGCTGAAACTTTTCAATCAAATGTAAACTTTATGTCAGTTGGCAGAAGTTCTTATTAGCTTGAAGTTATCTGCGAAGTTGGTTGTACGGGATAGTGTTTGTGTGAGATTAATCTGTTTGTTTTAAGTGAGAGCTTGTTTTATGACGGATTTCAATTTCAGTTACAATTTGTTTTACAGTTTTGAAGTTGAAGTTTAGCACTGAATAAGCGCTGAATCGTCAAAAATATCTTCACAATTTCCGGTTTAAGGAATAAAAAATTAAGCCTCGATCTGCTTACCCCACATAGGACTAAACACGAGTGATAAGTACCTGTTGAAAAACGAAGGTACGACCCCCCGCGAATGTAGATAGCTTCCTTCATGTCTGATGGATAAATAGGTTTTATGCTGAAACGGAATAAAGTAGGTAATTCTATTGAGTTTCACTTTACTTGTGAGTTTTATCTTCTTTTCGTGCTGATAATTTCGATAGTGAACTGGGAGAAATTATATGTTTTTTTGTGGCGATAAGATGAACGTCCTCGTATATCTTATAATCCTACTGATATTATAAACGTGAAAGTTTGTATGTTTGTTACTCAATCAGGCCAAAACGGCTGAACGGATTTGGATGAAATTTGGCACACAGATAGTTTATAACATGGATATAGGGTACTTTTTATTCCGGTAGTACTTTTCCAAAGTCAACGTGAGCGAAGCCGCGGGCAAAATAATCCTCGTCAGTCTAGTGGTCGCAAGCGCTAGTGTTGAGCATGTGGTCCTGGGTTCGATTTGCAGATTGCACAGTGTTTTGGGTTTTTCATTTGGAATTTCAGTAGCAGTCCGGAGTCTGGTGTCGCGCCCGGTTGATTAGGCTCGCCCCATACTCAAATTCAGAGCATTTATTTCAATTAAACCATTTGTCGAGAATCGAACCTCGACATCTTCGGGTGCTGCAGGCAGCGCGTGTGAGCCGCTGAGCCAAGCGGTGAGACGCGCGGAGCGGCGCGGCGGCTGCGCGGGCGACGGGCGGCGCGGGTGACGCGTGGAGCGGCGCGGCGGCTGCGCGGGCGACGGGCGGCGTGGGCGTCGCGCACTCGACATCATCATCGACCCATGGGCACTTCTCCTCGGGCCACCGCGTTGTACATACATGTCGGTTTCTTTAATAATATATTCAGTTTGTACCAGCAAAATACAGTCCACTTATTTCCTCATCACCATCTTCGAGACCTCAGCCCTGTACTTAACAGTTTGGTCCTTCGCGAAACTGAAGAATTACCAGGAATCGTCGCTTTGTACGGCGGACTTTGGACCCTCTTTGTTCGAGAAGCGACATGTCGGCGGCGGTTGACATTCAAATGTGACGGAGGACAATTTGAAGAACAAAGGCGAAGAAAAGAAATATTAGTGGTTGGATAAGACGGTGTTGTGAGTTCGTTCCATTTATCCTTTATTCCCGCTTATCTCTTTTACCAAATATCTCTGTTTTCTTCCTTGCCTAGCTTCAAAAATAGCCCAATTGAGCCATCATTTGGCGGTCTCATATTTCTACGCTAGTTTATTCGTCATCATCATATTATTGTTTTGCATACATATAGCATTTTCATTATTAAGTAATCGGCAAGCTTGCACGTATTATTAATTTTTTTTTTAATTTCAAATCTCTGTCGTGGTTGCATACTCGTTCGCCGCTTTCAATAAACCGGTTTCTTCCATCGGGCGCGTGCAACGTGCAAACGGCCAGCCGCTTCCTTTGTTCTATTGTGTAGCTAATTACTGTTGCTTTTATTTTTCAAAATTCTTGTTACTCCTACCTTCAAATTTTCATAATGCCTGATAATCGTAAAACCTTAATAAAGAAACGATCATCATTGAAGGCTAAGCTTACAACTTTCAATAAATATTTAAATGTACTTAAAAGCTGTAAAGCGCTTAGCGATATGCAGATCGCTGAATTGGAGTGCCGACTAAGTAAAATTGAAGCGTTAAACAGTGACTTCGATACTTTGCAGGACGAGATCGAGATGCTTTGTGAAGAGTCGTCCGGCGAGGATGAGGAGTCGCCTTCTGAGCGTGAGCAGTTCGAAAACGAATATTTTGCGCTGGTAGCAAGTGCGCGCTGTCTACTTGCAGCAAAGCGTCGTGATTCTGCAGCGAGCTTCAATGACGCACAATCAGGTGAGGACTTCAAGGCCAGTCCTAATGTTAGATTGCCTAAAATTGATTTACCTCATTTCAGCGGTAGTTATCAACACTGGCTTGAGTTTAGGGATGTTTTCGCTTCCATCATCCATAATAATAAAAGTATTGACAATATTAACAAATATTATTATCTTCGCACTTCGCTAAAAGGAAGTGCAGCTTTAATAATTAAACATATTACCGTGTCTAGTGATACTTATAATATAGCGTGGGATTTATTAGTTGAGCGGTACGACAACAATCGTCTGCTTGTTAATAACCACGTACAAGCCTTATTTAACCATGAACATATACAGAAAGAATCTTGCAAGTCTATTCGTTACCTGGTTGATACAACAACCAAAAATATAAGGGCGCTTACTACACTGAAGCAGCCTACTCAATATTGGGATACTTTAATTGTTTTTATGATGTCTTCCAAATTAGATAAAATAACCTTACGTCATTGGGAAGAACATAGAAATAAGTTAAATGATAGTCCGACTTTAGATACGTTTATAACCTTTTTAAGAAACCGAGCTGATTTATTGGAAAGTTTAGAGGATCATGAGAACCATTCAAATTCTAGTCATTCAAATAATAAAAATAAATCAAAATCAAATGAAAACAATGACAAGTCATCTCCTCTAACATGTCCATTCTGTAATCAATCTCATTCTTTATACAACTGTGAATCATTTAAAGTTCTTTCAATTGAATCTCGTATAGAAAAGGTCAAACAATTAAAGGTTTGTTTGAATTGCCTACGTCCTGGCCATACGAGTAACAGATGCAATTTAACGGGTTGTAAATACTGTAAATATAATCATAACACGATGTTACATCCCAAAAAAAACCCAAAAAAAAAAAACCCAAAAAACCCAATGAAAAACCCAATTCCACTTCTAAATCTAACAGTGAAGGTGTTGTACTTACTAGTGGTACCATCACAGATTCCACTGCGTCGCGTATATTTCTATCCACAGCTATCGTGCGAGTGATGGACGGGGATGGTAGGGAACACAACGCAAGAGTACTGCTGGACAACGGGAGTGCAATTAATTTGATAACTCAAAGCTACTGTGACCAGTTGCAACTGCCAAAGAGCTGCGCGTCAACAGCCGTATCAGGTTTAAACAATCATGTTACTACTAGCACACAGTCTTGCACCGTAACAATGAAGTCTCTTTGTAGTGATTACAAAATTAATATAAACTGTACTGTTTTCCCCAATATTACACCACCCATTCCATCCTCTTATATAGACGTAAGTAATATACGTTTACCACTAGGTATCACATTGGCTGACCCTACGTATAACACCCCTTCAAACATAGATTTGCTTTTAAATGCAGACATTTTCTGGGATATTTTAGGAAAAGAATCTATTGAGTTAGGTACAAATAAACCAACATTACGCGAATCAAAATTAGGCTGGTTGGTTACTAGATACGTTACAGTGCCACAACAATATTCTAATTTATGTATGTTTTCTCAAGGCGATTCTAACCCCGATCTTACGCGTTTTTGGGAACTGGATACCTTAGATTCTCCACATTCTAATATGTCAGTAGAAGAAATTGCATGCGAACAAAATTTCGCAGCGAATACATTTCGTAATGATGACGGTCGCTTCGTTGTTTCAATGCCTTTAAAACGAGAAATCAACGTCTTAGGCGATTCGTTAAAGTTAGCCAAAATTAGGTTTTCCACATTGGAAAGAAAATTTTCACGTGATCCTATTTTTAAAGAAAAATACATAAACTTCATGCGAGAATATGAATCCTTAGGACATATGACGGAGAACAAAAGATTCTCGCCCGAAGGTAACTCGACAATTAATTATTACTTTCCACATCACGGTGTCATTCGCGAATCGAGCACCACTACAAAGTTACGTACTGTATTTGATGGATCTGCGGCCACCACGTCCGGTGTTTCACTGAACGACTTACAAATGGTGGGCCCAGTCGTCCAAGATGATCTTTTTTCAATTATAATACGTTTTCGCCAGCATAAATATGTAGTTTCCGGCGATATTGAAAAAATGTACCGGGCCATAGAAATTAATCCAAGCCAACGGCCACTACAACAAATTGTTTTCCGCAATGATCCCAATAAACCATTAAAAACATACACTTTAAACACATTAACTTATGGGACAGCGTCAGCGCCATATTTAGCTACTAAGTGCCTAACAAGTTTAGCTTCTACTGTAGGTGACCAACAAATAAAGAATGCCATTCAACATGATTTTTATGTCGACGATTTTTTGAGTGGAGCTTCGTCAATTGAAGGCACAATTAAAATAGCTAAAGGCGTAGCCACAACTTTGTCAGATGCCAAATTTAATATAAGAAAATGGCAGTCAAATAGTCTTGATGTACTAAAGGCAATTTCTAGTTGTGACGCATCTACCACTCATGAATTTACAGACACAAAATTAAATGAAGTACCTAAAACCTTAGGTCTAAGTTGGGAACCAAGTTCAGATAAATTGTCATTTTCTATAAATATTAATAATAGTAAAAATGCAACCAAAAGGCATATTTTATCAATTATAAGCCAAATTTTTGACCCGTTGGGGTTAATAGGCCCATGCATAGTCGAAGCAAAAATTGTTATCCAAGAATTATGGGTAACAAAGTATTCTTGGGATGAGAAACTGCCTAAAGAAATAAATAATCGGTGGATTTCCTTTGTTAATAAATTGCAATATCTTAACTACTTAAAAATACCACGATGGATTGTCTGCAATGATCTTAATAGTAGTGAAATTCATGTTTTTACTGACGCATCGGAGAATGCTTACGGCGCGTGTTTATATATCAGGTCCATTAACAGTTTAGGTCACATTCACATACAATTACTTGCTTCAAAAAATAGGGTTGCGCTAATAAAACCAGTCACTATTCCGCGACTGGAACTGTGCGGAGCTTTACTGGGTGCAAGACTGTTTGTCAAAGTAAAAACAGCCTTAACATTAAATATACAAAAATGTCGTTTCTGGTGTGACTCGACCGTTGTTTTAGGGTGGTTATCGTCTCAACCCAATCAGTATAAACATTTTGTTAGTAATCGTGTAAACGAAATACAGGAAAAAACATATGGTCACACTTGGAGCTACGTACCATCAAAATTAAATCCCGCAGACTTAGTATCGCGGGGCTTATCTGCTGATCAGTTAAGTAATGATTCATCTTTATGGTGGCATGGACCACAATTTTTAAAATTAAACGAGAATATGTGGCCCACAATGCCAAACACAAATAAAAATCAAAAACCGAAATGTGAAGAAAAAATATGTCTAGCTACAAATAAAATTAACAATCTTAACGAACAAAATAATAATAATATAATATCAAATTTATTACAAAAATATTCTAATTTCAATAAATTACAAAGAATCATTACTTATGTACAAAGATTTATAAATAATACTAAAAGTAAATCAAATAAACTTACCGACACCTTTACTCCTCTAGAATTACAAAATTCGTTATATACTATTATTCGTCAAGCTCAGTCTGAGATGTTTCCCACTGAGTCTGTTGTCTTAAAGGCTGGCAAGGCTTTACCAAGCAATAATCGATTGCTAAGTTTGTCACCTTTCCTAGATGAAAATCAAATTATTCGTGTAGGTGGCAGGTTGGATAACTCGCCGTATTGCTATGACGTTAAGCATCCCATACTCATTTGTAGCAAACATCACGTAACAAAATTATTATTTCATATGTACCATTTAAAGTTATTACATGCAGGACCACAGTTGTTATTGTCTAACATACGTCGAACATATTGGCCACTAAAAGGTCGAAATTTATCAAAATCAACTGTTAACAAATGTTTAAAATGTTTGAGATATAAGGCTCAGACTATTCAACCCATAATGGGCCAACTCCCTTCTAGTAGAACTAATTTAGAATTTCCCTTTCTACACTGTTGTGTGGACTATGCCGGGCCAGTGTTGATAGCAGATCGTAAGGGTCGAGGCTGCAGGCTCTTGAAGTCCTACCTGTGTATTTTTGTGTGCATGTCAGTTAAAGCGATTCACTTGGAGCTTGTTACAAAACTCACGAAGGAAGCTTTCATAGCCGCGCTAAACAGGTTCATAGCTCGCCGGGGGAAGCCACAAAGCATCTCGTCTGACAATGGGACGAACTTTGTTGGTGCATCCAATGATCTACATACATTTCTCGTCAGTTCTAATATTCAATATGATATGGCACAGGAAGGTATCGATTTTAAATTTACTCCTCCATATAGTCCGCACTTTAACGGAATGGCAGAGGCAGCTGTCCGTTCGACTAAACATCACCTTCGACGTCTATTACAAGTAGTCCATTTTACATATGAGGAGATGGCCACATGTCTGGCTCAAATTGAGGCTATTTTAAACTCTCGCCCACTCACTGTCCTGTCTACGGATCCCTTCGACTTCACCGCACTCACCCCTTCCCATTTCTTGATAGGACGACCACTCACGTCAATTCCACATCCACAAATCTTAGAAAAAGACATTAGTTGTACGGAGCGCTATAAGAGAATCGAATATATCCGGCAACACTTCTGGGCCCGATTCCGAGACGAATATATCTCAACTCTGCAGCAGAGAACCAAGTGGTTGACGTCATCTAATAACGAGCTCAAGCCTAACGACTTAGTCCTTGTAAAGGACAAGACTCTTCCACCATTATTATGGCCACTAGGAAGAATCATGAACGTTTATCCTGGTGTCGACGGGATCAATCGTGTTGCTGAAGTGAAGACGAGGAGAGGCAACATTCGGAGAGCATACAATAACATTTGCCCTCTTCCAGCTCAAGACACTTAACTTCCTCAACACTCATCTCAACGTGGGCGGGAATATGTCGAGAATCGAACCTCGACATCTTCGGGTGCTGCAGGCAGCGCGTGTGAGCCGCTGAGCCAAGCGGTGAGACGCGCGGAGCGGCGCGGCGGCTGCGCGGGCGACGGGCGGCGCGGGTGACGCGTGGAGCGGCGCGGCGGCTGCGCGGGCGACGGGCGGCGTGGGCGTCGCGCACTCGACATCATCATCGACCCATGGGCACTTCTCCTCGGGCCACCGCGTTGTACATACATGTCGGTTTCTTTAATAATATATTCAGTTTGTACCAGCAAAATACAGTCCACTTATTTCCTCATCACCATCTTCGAGACCTCAGCCCTGTACTTAACACCATTTATATGCACTTTTTAATTGTCAAGAAGTAAGTACTTAGGTTATATTTACATTGGACCGACTGCATCAATTCAGGATATCCGCATTGCGTTAATGAATACCAGTCAATCTACTCCAATATCACCAAAACCGACCGTCCACTTCGAAATTCTGTCGGCATTAAGTTAATATTAGAGAGGTGCAATCCCCGGGGTGCCGAATTCCGGCAGCGTTCGGCCCTGTCCGGATATGTGTCCGGAAACTATTGTGTGCACCGCAATGGATGCAGAAAGTATTAACGGTTCTGTAAACTGGACTTTCGGCTTTGAAAACTGGACGGAATTTGGATAGTGAGAACTAGGAGTATGTTTAGATAAGAGAGTGGAGAGTGTTTTTGAAACGTGAGCTGAATATTTAGTCATTAACCGACTTCAAAAAAAGGAGGAGGTTCTCAATTTGTCGAAATCTTTTTTTTTTATGTATGTTCCTCGATTTCTCTAAGACGCCTGGACCGATTTGGATTTTTTTTCTTTTGTTTGAAAGGGTATACTTCCCAAGTGGTCCCATGATCATCAGGTCAGGATCTGATGATAGGATCCCAGGGAAATCGAGGGAAACCCTCAAATTTTATTGGCAAACCTATAGCGATTTGGATATTTTTTAATGTACCTTGAGCATTTGCTCTCGGAAATCATCATTTGGTAAAGTGGAGCTGATGATGAAGACCATAGACGGCCATCGGAACTAATCAATGATAAATATTTCACGGGTTGCGATTCGATTACTTTAATATGGTTGCTAAGCAATTTATGCTCGTCACAATGCGTGTGGTGGTGGTGGGGTGGTGGAGTGGAGTTCTCCAGGTTCTTACCAGGAGAACTCCTCAACAATTAACGTCCCAGCATCGGGAAAAGCAATATTTTGTAAAAGGTGATGAGCAGTTGACGTTAGGCTATTGTAACTTAGATAAATTACAAACTCTCTCACTAAAAATAGAAAAATAAAAGCTTTTTTACAAAAAAAAAAAAAACAACCGACTTCCAAAAAAAAACTACAAAGTGATAATAACTTTTATTTCGGAAGTCGGTATCGTTGGTTCTGCATTTTCGTTTATTGACACCGACTTCCGAAATAAAAGTTATTTATCACTTTGTAGTTTTTTTTGGAAGTCGGTTGTTTTTTTTTTTTTTTGTAAAAAAGTTTTTTTGAATATCTACTTAACAAAAATCTTAAATTCACTTTATTCTCTGACGGATAACGTTCAAGCCTTGGGTCTAAAAGCATGAAATTTTACACATTAATTCCTTACACATACAACAAAGGTATGCACTGAGGAGATAGGCGATGAAACATTGTATAGTTTGAAATTTTTTTTTGTCGTCGTTTGTACCTATGAAAAACCACATCGGGCACATCGCTGGTTTTCTTATAAAAATGCGTAGTGGTATAATACCTCATCATCTGCCTAGCCTTTTCCCAATTATTTTGGGGTTGGCTTCCAGTCTAACCGAATGCAGCTGAATACCAGTATTTTACATGAAGCGACTGCCTATCTGACCTCCACAACCCAGTTACCGGGCAATACGATACCCCTTGGTAAAACTGGTTGTCAGACTTCTGTTTCTGATTTCTGACTACCCGTAACGACTGTCAAAGATCCACGAATGACAGCCGGGACCAACGACTTAACGTGCTTTCTGCGGCACGGAGGGGTCTCGGTATGTAAAGATGGTCACCCATCCACAGACCAATCGCGGCAAGCGTAGCTTAACCTGACCGATTGCCCTTTGCGGCTGTTATTATTTAGCTACGGCCCCTCGGGCGTAGTGGTATTATTACTGTATAATTATTTTAGTGTACACGCGGCTGCACATCAAGCTATATATTTCCAACTGACCTCGCATTGTATAGGTTTTTCGTACATTTGGAAGTCAGCTTATACTGGTTATGTGTAGCCGTGCGTACGTATGATGCAAGGACTTTACACATAATCAGTTTATGTTCCTAATGCTGGGACTCAGGCTTGAAAGCCCGTGGGCAGAAGTTAACCCCCTAGGTTATGTAAGTGTACCCCCTTGTTCTCTATGACACAATGAAATACCGCGCGAAATGAACACGAGGTTGGCGGGATCAGCTATAGAATTGACGTGGTTTCGAGTAAAGAATTGGTCGTAGTGAATTAGGGCCGAGGTTGGTGCACTTCAAAGGACTAACAGGTCGTGTGATTAGTATTACTTTCCAAAACAAATGAAGTTATCGCCAGTTTGAAACTGACGACTCAGAAACTTATTCCGTAAACCTACATTATTAAAACAACATTCGTTAAAATAATTTGCTTCCTAGAGATGATAACAACATAAACGTTCTACCTGTACAGTCACGAGCACTAATACTCGTATGTCAACACTTGGCAACTTTCAATAGCGATTTTTTCGTGAAATAACGAATGCAACGTTGAAATACGACACTTAACATAAACCTATGGGTTCGAAAATAATATGTTTGTATTAACATAAATTTTCATTCAAAAATAAAGGTGAAAATCGCGATAGAATAAAGCCAAGTGTATACATACTTATGCTCGTGATTGTTTTGTCAGTGTCATGTTTCAAGAGCATGGAGCCACGGAGGCCTGTTATTCATGAGGCTGGTTCTATAAAGCTGGTCCCAATTACGCAGGATGTATGTGGAGTACCATCAACCCTTTTGTATCTCGTGTTTCGTTCGAATTGACAAGTTTGTGCGTCCCCCTGTTGATTGTGAACATTCCGCGTTCACGGACATTAGATTCAACGGATTATATTTTTGATTGGCATGCGTCGGAAGGTGGAACGGGATTGAGAGGCTGTATGGATATTTTTTTCTAATTTATTAAGGCTCGGACACAATATTTTTAGGAGCACCAATGTCATACCTTCGCCGTAAAATACAATTTTACATACCTTAACATCACGCCTGTATTTTACGAAGGGTTAGGTAGAGGTGCACCTATACCTAACATAACATAATGCCACCCACAGATAATAAAAATTTTGCCAAAAAGGCCCGCTTTTACTTCAAAAAGGAAATTGGCGTGCGCTGTACCTACGTGCTTGAACGCTACGAGTATAACGATTGGAATTTAGTGTCCTCAAGTCGTTTGGCTCAAATGGTCCAACTTCACATAAAGTTCGCTCCAAAACTGAACTATTTTTAATATGGAGCCTTTGAAAGCAACTATGCGAAGCTTCAATGCAGATGTACTATATTGTAAAATTTAAAAAGAATTAGTCTGACATCAGAAAGTACGCTATTGAGGAAAAACAATGTAATGGAGCAGTAGGTACCTAAGTATAACATACCTAACATCACGCCTGTAATCTCTAAAGGGTAAGGCAGAGATGTACCTTACCTACCCACATTTCGCCAGTTTTGTTAAAGTCTCATATATGTAACGCGCCCCCGTTACATATATGGGACTTTAACAAATCTTTCTGTTAGGCCACTTTTCGTTCACTGGCTACAAGACAAACCCTTAACCAGATCGTCTTTGTTTTAGGCTCAAATTGTAGCTGACTAAATTGTCCAGAGGAGCTTTCCTAAAATTTTTGATATCATTCTTCGTTTCCAAAATAAAGAGCGTCAAAATAAAAAAAATATAAATTCACAATTTCGCCCATAACTTTTTTTGTTTTTGACTTTCTTGATTACCTAATCCTTTTTGCACTTTACAGCTCTCGTGAATTGAAAATCGCGTCTTTTGAGCTTTTTTAATAACATATCTTCACAACTCTCCAAGATATCGCAGTATAAGGGATCGCACTTTTCGTAAAATCGGAGCCTATAATGGAGCGAACGAAAAGACATTTCCAAAAGTCAACATTGCATTCACTTGTCAGGTTCAGACAAAAGGCAGCAGCTACACATACGTCATAGGTGTCTATAGTCTATATACAACGCAAGAGGCCATATAAAGGCTATTGGCACGAAGCTGTGATGTCCCCCTGACATCGACAATGAATTGCTGGCAATAGCACCCCCCGGCCTGCAAGGAGGTCATAAATTCATATAATATACCTTGTTTCTCAAAGTGTTATGAGTTTTGGGGTCGTGGTTACAGTTGTTAAGATCTTTAAGGTAATTAAGCAGATAGAAATGGTACTGCTGTGCTTGTTTTGTGGCGAGATAACGGTTTATATCGTTCCTATTTCTGCCGCTTAACAGCGTTGCTGTCAAACAAGTTTTGAATGAATATTCTACAACAAAATTACTGGGTAAGAAGCCCTTTGGTAAGACTGGTTGTCAGACTTTCGGGCTTCTAACGACCCGTAACGACTGTCAAAGATCCAGAATTGAGAGCTGGGTTCAACGGCTTAACGTGCTTTCCGAGGCACGGAGGGTATCTTGGTATGCAAAGATGATCACCCATCCACGGACCAATCGCGGAAAGCGTAGCTTAACCAGATCGATAGACATAAGCCCAAGGAAATATCTAGTGCCCAGTAGTAGGTAATCCTGTAAAAATCACGTTATGGAATGACAGCTCACTTTACCTAAATGTTCTCCGTCAGTATAGACCGACTGTGTCAACTCCAACTAAGTTTTTGCGGCTCCAAAACTTCAAACTTTTAGGAAGACTCAAATTGACTCTTAATATTATAAGATTTTATGATCTCAGTCCAAGAAAACTCTAAGGCGTTTAGTTAAATGAGCTTAAGGCTACATGACTTAAAGCGCGGTCACTGTTGCACTGCATAGAAAAGAAAGAGAAGCGCGATGACACAACGCTGGTAATTTATTGCAAAATATGAAGCAATTTTCTATTTACAAAAAATCTATTGTTTGGACTAAGAAATTAAAACAGTAGTGCTTTAGTATAACAGTTTGTGGAATAATCTGACAAAGAATCCGAATGATTATATGTACTAGCTGTGCGCGATAAATTGGGACCTGAACGTGCGGTGACGTCACAGTGGTGTGTTATGGTGTGTACAACACGGGTGCTATCGGGGAAGTGCGGGGGAAGCGGGCGGAGGAGTCGCATTCCAAGAAGGTCCCAACTTATCGCGCACATGTAGTATATTAGTATGGTTTTTATTGTAAAAAGAAATCCGCCCCGACCCTTGCTCGAGCCAGCCCGCGCAGCTGAGCCTGTAGTTTTAAATTCGCCCCTAAACACTAATAATAATACCGATCCAGCCTGTCCCTTGCTGTCCTCTTCCAGCGACGCCCTGAGCCGAGGTCCGAACCCCACAGGGGGTTACCCTTAGCGCTGTCGCTTAGTTTTTAAGTTATTGTTTGCCCTGGCTGGAGGCCTTAATTCGAGGCATCCACAGGAAAGTCCGGTTAAGCAGTAGCCATCCTCATAAAGGATGAACTGCGAGATGCCATTGTTAAAAAAAAAAAAAAAAAGTAAAAAGAAAGTTTTTAGAGGTATCTTCATGATTTTTTTCTATCGTATCAAATTAGTTGTATTATGTTTTCAACACACTATCTACCTAACATAATCCTAAAGAATATCATAAATTTTTCTGATTTTGTTTCCTGTAGTCGATCATAATTTTAGTGCTTCTAAAACTTACGTTTATTGCGTTTAGGTCCTATAATCCCCTTAACAGTTTCAAAAGATTTACGTTTGTTGAAGTTTGTCGAGTCGAGAAGAGCTAAGAACTGTAGTGCGTGGGGGCTGAAAGTTAAACTTTGGGAACCGCTATGAACAGCGGTTAATGATAGACAATGAAAATGCTAAAAATCTATTGTGTTTAAGAGCAATTTAGAGACAAAATGGTGTTACTAAATTAGTTTAGTTTGTGTTAATAAAGTGAACAGATGAAATAAATACCTATCTTTGGTTACGGTTGTCATTTTATTTTATTAAATTGTGTATTCAGTTCCTATATATCTAACTATCCTGTTTTGTCCCACTGCAGGACAAAGGCGTCCCTCTCCCTCTTCCACACAATTCAGTATTTTGCTAGTGCTGGCCAGTTCTTTCGGTAGGCCTCAAGCTCGTCTCGCCATCTTCTTATTGATCACCATTGAATTGAGAATGTTTGAGCAGAATAGAAAAATCAAGCAGTACAAAGTATACTTAGAGCATACTGCACTAGGTAATACTTTTTTTTTTTTAAAGGTTGGGAAATCATCAAATGACTACACAAGATCAAACTGGTTGCTTATTTAATTGTAAATTTATTCTTCTTTTTTTTATATTGTTTTACATTCTGTAGTTGCTCTGACTCACCCTGACTTATTACCTGTATTTTTTTTTTACATTTTTTTTTCATGAAAATCGTTTAATTTTACCATATTTGTAAATATGTGAGCACCATGTATCTATCAGATAATTAATTTATATGTCATGGTTTCATTTTTAATTATTTTACCTGTTGTGGTATAGTAATTTTATTTTAGTCTTCACATATTATTTATTATATAATTAATGTACTTATGCAAAATATTGTAAAACATTTTAAAAGAGTAACGGTGGAGTTTCTTGCCCATTCTTCTCCATACGAAAACTACCTTTTGGAATGGGCGACTAGAATCAAATCTATTTCATAATAATTTTTGACGTTCAAAAGTGCCTTTTCTGTGCCTATTTGAAATAAATGCTTTGACTTTAAGTATTTGAAGGTACAGACGCCAGCACATCAAGTTACTACAATCTGTCAATTTTTTTTCATTAATTTTCAACTTTATGTCTAAAGGATAAGGTTGAAAGTTGATTGGGAAAATTGGACAGTTCCGGGTAGCTTGATGTGCAGGTCAGTTACTTCACTAAATACTCTTTATTTTAACCATCATCAGCTTCCTGCTCTTGCCCGGTGTTACTTGTGGTCGTCGCAACACATTTTCTTCCTCCATTCTCCCTGTCAACCGTCACGCAATCATTCAAAATCAAAGACAAAAGTCATTTATTCAAACTAGGCTGAGAATCAGCACTTTTCGAACGTCAAAATTACAAAAGACAGTCCCCCAAAACGTCCGCCATTCACTCCCTTCTCTTTCATATCATTCCTCACACAATCCATCCATCTTTTCTTTGGCCTTCCTTTCCACATTCATCCATCAACATTTATATTCATCACTCTGCGTCCATTCCAAGGCAAACAATTTCCTTTTTACCACTTTTATATCAACCATCCCACAGAATTTCATAGAAGCCTTATCACAACTGTTATTAAGTCAGCCACCATAACTGTCAGACCGGCTCATCCACTCCATAAACTTGCCAATTAGGTAGGTATATTGTGTACCTTAGCTAAGGGTTACTTTGATCCGAAATAGCTCTATACAGCTATTTCGGCCCATAAAGGTTCGAAACTGACCCCCATATATAAATGATTGGCCCGTTAAGGGTGTGATCGGGTGAATATTTTATAACTGTTTTGGATAAGAAAGTATTTTGTGTGCTTATCGTGTTTTTAGGGACGGTGAAAATTTAAGTTTAATCGGAAGCGATTTTATGATCAGTTAGCCCAGATTAGCACGGGCGATATGTTCCCGCGTCGATTATTTTCCGGACACTGGACTTTCAACGCTCTGCTTAGCGTCGAGAGTTCAAAATTAAAACAGTGTGACATTTGACAAAGCACTGTTAGATTCTCAACGCTTGGCTCCAACACTGAGAGTCGAAAATCCAGTACGCGATAAAATCCCGCCGCGATATTATTACGTCCGTGCATACGTGGGCTTATAATAAATATGTTGTAACAACTTTTTCATAAACAATGTGAAGACAACAATACGACAATTTATATATTTAATATAAGGACTATAATTTTTATTTCTAACACACTTGAACTATTTTACAATTTAACACAAAAATATATACAGGAAGATTTTTTCATCACCTTCCAAATTTTTACAGGGTGTTCTACCCATGATTATGAAAAACTTTCACTATGGGACCAACTCTGAAATCTCGAAAAAAAAAATCTGCTGTTTCATACATTTTGGTCAAGTAGGTATTGAACTTTTGTACTAAACAGCAGATTTTTTTTTCGTGACAACATGTAATGGATGGTGATTACAAAATCTCCCTGTATATTATATAGGTACAAGTGTATAATAAAAAAAAAAAATAGATGAGCTTATTGGACATAAAAAAATACGTCCGCATCGCTGTCAATGGGACAAGTGCCCAAAAGGCTGGCAGCATTACCACGTTGGATGGCAATGCTGATTCTTTGGGCTAAAAATAGGCCAACCCTCTGGTCAATATTTTTTTTTTTTGTAATCTAAATCAGCTATTCATGTTATAAATTAAAGTCGCTTCTTGTGTCTGTGTAAACCAATTGTTCTTCTAAATTGCGCTACTGATTTTGGAGCTGATTTAACCATCATTTAGAGAATGTAATGGTATAAGTATGTGTAATAAATGAAAGAAAGAAAAGAAAACTCGATGTTTTGTCAAGTCGTTCAAACCGTGCGAATCAGGGGCGGTAGCACCAGCCTACATTCCCTTTGATCTTAACTATTACTGGAACTTTAGATTTCGCTCCTGTATCGGCTTTCCTAAATCCATGACATTAATCTTTCACAGTTTCGGGATTTATCGGTACGCCTCCGGGGCTCTTGCTTCCGGCTTAAACCTCGGATCATGATAACTAACCCTTTAAAGATTGTGAATCATACGAAAAAAGCATACGTTAACTAAAATGTGGTACAGTAAAGTAGTTCAGTATAAAAAATATGATTGACGTGTAAAAGTGTTTGTACAAACCTAGTTACAGAAAAATAAATCATTTATCATTTTATCATTCATTTAGTATTTTTATCTCACGAAGCGACACGCGCTCAATGTTTGTCAAAGTTGTTAGCGCTTCAGTTTGTCGAGCGAAAATTGTGTCGCGCTATCGTTCGTCGATCAAAAGTTTCGTCGTCCCATCGTTTTTTGTGAAAACAATCAGTCGCACTAACGTACATCGAGCTGATGTGCTGTCGCACCACTGATGGTCGACATGTCGTACTTGTGACACGCTGTCGAAACAAAAATCTGCCAAAACGAAAATCTGTCTAAACGGAAACTGCCCCATTTGTCGCGTATTTGTTTGTACAAGTAAAGCACGCGTCGTGACCAAACACGCTTTGAATGTGTGCGTGAAGATGAGTAGCGACAGCACTTAACACACACACACACACACTTCCGAATTCGCCATATCTCGAACGGTACCGGACCGAGATCTGCATACCTACCACGAGCTCTTAACGCGATCCACTTTAGGACCTAAACTGAACTGTTCTGCTAATTCGTACCATGACGTCAGTTTAACGATTCAATTTAGGCCGTGCCATCTGGATACCTACCACGAGCTCTTAACGCTCATTCACTTTCAACGATCCAAATGCCGCTGAGCATATTGGACGTCATGGTACGACTGTGAACGATGCAGTTTAAGAACCTAAACTGAAATGTCTTGCTTTTGAATCGTTTTTAAATAGATCATGGTAGGCCTCCTGCTGCGCTCACACACATTCAAAGCGCAAAAAAAAACTAAATAACTAGTTACGCGTGTAAATTAAATGAAACCTTTTTCATTGCTACCCTGAGTAATGTTTTATCTGAAGAAACACCAGCTTATAAATTATGTATCTAGATTAGTGCTGATCCGATAAGGGGTTTCCAACAAAAGGGTGCAAAAAAAGGTTTCACTCCAACGGATAATGTTTTACGAGTATATTAGGGGTGATAGTATCTGTCAGGTCTTATCTGTCTCCTGGTTTATGAGCAAACATTGGTTACTTTTTTATTTAGAGAGCGATTCTGTTTATTTTTCAAGTTTATTTTTAAATTGAAAGCCATTACACACTAACAGTAGCAATGGCTTTCAATTTGACAGTTCAAAGACATTTATTCTGTTAATTACGTTGTTGAGCAGACAAATTTTTCGAACATATGAAGCAATAGATTAGATATCCTTCAAAAGGATTCAGATTGTGATTGACACTTATTATTATTATTATGAGCCTGTTATGTCCCACTGCAGGGCAACCGACTTTAAATTTTTTCCTGTCTCTTGCTACATCTGGCCAATCCTTTAGATTGATACTTAAAACACATTAGGTATTTCAATGAAAACCCAACACTGTTTTAAATTTTCACGGTTTAATCATTTTCAACACACACATCAACTGCCTAACGTGCTTGCTGAGGCACAGTATGTAATAAATGGTCACCCATCCAGGAACCGACCTCAACAAGCGATGCTTAACCTTGAAGAGTGATCCGTACGGCTATTATTATTTAGACACGAGCCTCAGTTCTTCCAGCTAATTCCAAGAAAAACAATTTCAACCACGCATACTCATAATCAGCCTATAATGTTCCCACTGCTGGGACACAGGCCTTCTCTCTCTGAGAAGGAAGTGGGCCGTAATCTACCACGAGGGCCCAGTGAGGGTTGGAATTTTTGGTTCTTGGACATGACGGTTTCCTCACGTTTTCCTTCATCGTTTTGAGAGCAGTGGTGATGAAAATTATTTACACAAAGTAAAGCGCCTGCTGCGACGACGACGACCCACGACCTACAACTTGTAATTCGGGGCTGTTACCACTGGGCCACCAGTGCTCCTACTCAACAATAACTTCCCATAAATGACACCACACATATTTCCCCATATCTACCTAAATGACTTCCCGTCTCCAATTCTACAAACTTTACTAATTTAGCGCACAATATTCCGCGTCGTCACACAACTCTGTCTACCCTCGAACTGAGTTCGAAAATTAACCGCTCCGTCACGGAAACGCCGGAAATGAGGAAACGGATCCGGAAGCCTGCCGGAACGTAAAGCCTCCACCACCAAGTCCGCTGACACGTTTGTTGAGCAAAAATGTGGGTACTTTCCATAGAGAATAATATAGTATTTTTTACGTGCATATGCAAAAGAGGGTATTAAACTGAAAAAGTGAGGTTATGAAACTCAGGCTGTGGTCTCAAACTATAGGTACCTGCATATTATACTAGGTTTTTATACGCTACGAAAAAAGCATTTGAAATGAAACTTCTTACACGGCGATTCGATAATTAGACAAGAATTGAGAGTGACGCGTCACGTTTAGGCACATTTCGTTACATGAGGGAGAAGAAAGATGTAACTCTCTCTGTCTCTTACACTAAATCTGTCCTAGTCTTCATTTTTTAAGAAGTTACGTGTACGGTGCAGCACGCGCAATTTTTTGTTTTTGGTGAGTCCATATTTTTCCAAAGTAATAATTTTATTCGTGTCTTTCAGTTTTTAATTGCATTAAAAAAAGTATCCGTTTCATTGCGCTACTGTATCAGCACTAAAATGTATACTTAGTGCAATATTTATTTAACTGAGAAATCACCAAACATTAAAAATAACATAAGTACAATATACATAAATAAACAAATGGATGCGATAAAGGTCAAGCTCGTTCTATTCAAACTCGAGGGGTTCAAAGAGGTTCAAATTTCAATTATAAATTATTTATTGAAATATGGAAATAAATTTAAAAACACAAAGAGAGCTAGCCGAACAACGTAGATATTCCCAGTACTACTTACCAACAATGTCTTTGACAAGGAAATGTTAATTAATACGCAGCCAAAATTGCGGCTTTAATTAATTATCGACAAAGCTGCCGTTATCTTATCTTTCAAAGGAAATCAACCACTAGTATTACACAGAACATAATCCTAGCAGTATTATATTTTGTTGTGGTATCATCCCACTGTTTATTTAGTTAAAATAATCTTAAGCCTCTTAAATTGTGTAGGTTACACAAGTGGGGTTTGTTAAAAGATTAATCTTTCATTTCATAGATGGCGTTGTATGAGGGTGACCCTGAATCGCGTAAGTGAAGTTTCATGGTATAACACAATGGAGCTTGGAAAATGCTGAGTAAAATCAGTTTCTTTTTTATCCTGAACCATCTTAAAATACTTTAAAATAACCTTTAATTTAAATGCTTTCAACCGCTGCTAAAAATATTACCCACAGGAAAAATAAAAGCTTCGTAAGTACTTAATTTACGTTTAGTTCAAGTCAAGTTCACAATATTTTATTTCTGTTTTAATTACTTAGCTCACCAAAAAAAACCGTTTACTGAATTGCCAATTTGACAGCGAAGTGACAGGGCTACTTTCACGCGCCATTCACATTATTTGCCGCCATTCGACCAAAAAGGTTCAATACAAACAATTCAGCCCAATAACTGAAGCGAGCCATTGTGTACTGGCTGGAAGGTCTTACGAGTAATTCCTTAAATATTTGTCAGCATTTCTGAACGAAATTCGCGCGCTTTTCAATTTTATCTGTACACGTATAATCAGCTATTCTCCCAATGGATTTATGCCATGGCAGATTGTCCCTATTAATTTATAATATTCCATTTATTTTGCAAAGTCCAATTTAAATTGGGTTGAGGATGAAATTAAGTAACCGTGACCTTTGCGGAATTAATTTTGCGAATCTGGTCATTTGTTTTTATTGTTTGTATTTTTGACCATGCAGTCTTACACATTGTGTCAAATGAGGAAAGGAGATTAACAAAGAACCCACAGAACTACAGAAGCACAAAATTCTGAAAATCAGCGCAGTGGTTCTGTCTCGCATAGGGTCACAGCATTTTGATGAGCGATGGCCGTTTTAGGTGGATGTGACTAAGACTTTCCCCATTGTTCTTTTTTGATTGTGTTCTTTTGGGCGTCATTTTTATCGGACAATAAACGTATGTTTTTTCATTCTTTTGTTTTCTACTATACTATTCAATCTCAAAGCTACAGCCAGTAGATATAATATGTAGAATTAAACCATAAAAAACAAATTAATTTCTTTATTCATAAACGAGATTATTTTGAACGTCACTAAATCTAAAACAACGTCAAGCGCCCTTCCCTTTATTTCAGAGGGTTTATCCCTTATCCTCGGCAATCAGTCACCCTTTGCCAACGCGGCAGCAGTCAGAATCCCTCCTGCTCAAATCTCACAGGATGTCTCGCAAGGTATGAATTATTTCACCCTAAAAATGAATGCCTACTGAATTTTGTTTAGTTCCTTATTCAGCGGCCTTTGACAAATTGTCTACAACCTTATTTTTTGGTATTTTGTTGTTTGTGAAAACTGTTTTGGGTTTATTCATTCGAAGCTCAGAAATTAAGGCTATGTTAGTCGTATAGACCTCACACAGTAAAGCGTTAATGAGAGAGTCTATAGAGAAGCTAAATTGAATAAAACATCATATCATATATCTGGCTTGTGTAACTTACTCGTATGTTGGGTGATAAAGCTTGAATAAATAAATGAACATCAACTTTTGGGGGGGCTATTCAATCTATTCATGCTTGCGGTTTGCCCGCGTGGAGGTCGGAAGTTATCCCACGGAAACGGAAGCTACCCAGACAAAAAGTATTCTATGTTCTAAACCAGATAACCAGAACGGGAACCATGGTCTATATGTATGCCAAATTTCATTCAAATCCGTTCAACCGTTTTTGTGTGATTGAGTGACAAAGATATAAACTTTCACATTTATAATATTACTAGCTTCTGCTCGCGACTTCGTCCGCGTGAAATTTCTTGTTCCCCCGACCCACCCCGTCGTATCGCATCGCCTGCGCTATTACTTCGTTTTCGCTTAGCGTTCTTTATGACTTTTTCTTTTTGCTCAGCTCCTGAGGATCCTGGAGTGATATTAAATAGCCTATAGCCTTCCTCAAGAATTGGGCTATCAAATGCAAAAAAAAATTTCAAATCCCACTGGTAGTTCCAGAGATTAGCGCGTACAAACAAACAAACAAAAAAAAATATACAAAAGGTTCAGCTTCATTATTGGTAAGTAGGATTGTCCCAAATGATTAGGGCTTACGGTGTTTAATGCCACACGTTACCTATATTGTTATACAGTGTAATAAAAACATAGTTAAAGCCATTAGGATATAACATGATTAAACAACCTATAACACGATAAAAAACGAGTTGTAAATAAACCGAAATTAATTAGTTTTATAGCATTTTATTGATGGCTTTTAAAAGCTTTTAAAGCGATTGGAATTTATTGGACTCGTAGCTTGGTGGTTTTGATGGAGACACGAATATGGGACTGAATGTAGGTGCGAATGTAAACATTAGCAGTTTTTAGGGTTCCGTACCCTAACCGTGAACCGTGATAGCTACACAGTTGAAATTTTCACAGAATGTGTATTTCTGTTGCCGCTATAAGAACAAATACTAAAAAAGAATAAAATAAATATTTAAGCGGGGTCCCATACAACAAACGTGATTGTTTGCCGTTATTTTATATGTAGTGTTAAATATTGTACAGTGGTACGGAACCTTTCGTGTGCGAGTCCAACTCGCACTGGGCCGGTTTTTTACTGTCTTATTATTTAGAGGTAACAAACCATGATTTATTAGAGTCATGAACACTTGACGTCCTCTTTCTGATTGACCTTTCCGACCCCTTTGAGTTTAAAATATAGTTCTGTAGATGATGAAACCCTGCTTGCTCTAAAACCTGTACGTTGGTGGAGCTTATGGGCGCTATTGACAACGCAATACAAGGAGTACCTATTGCCTTCTGAGCCGACACAAAGATTGCCATCGACGAAGTTATGAAAAAAATAGTACAGTGTTTAACTTTGAATGATATTGTTTTAAATAATAATTATCATTCAAAGTTTAAGAATTCAAGATAAAACAAGCAAAGTATGAGTTGTGCTAACACCACAAGATAAGTTGTTAAATAACCTTAAAGCTCTTTTAATTTCAACTCAGAAAAACAATTTAAACGCTGAGTGACTGACAAGTTAAAAATTTGCTAACTGAAAATCCAATTAAACTTTTGCTAAATCCGATCCCGAAAGCCAAGCAAGCTGCCGGCCGGTAAACCAATCAAAAACGTTAACTACGAAACCAATGTTTTTTAAAGGTTTAAATGAAAAGTAATTAAAATTCGTGACTGGGCGAAATACTCAAACACACCCAATTTAACATTACGTCACAATAAGTCCTTCAAAGAGCAGTGCTGGCTCAGTGGTATTAGCTCCGACTGACGAGTTTACTTTGCGTATTCAACAATTTCATCATCACTGGTCTTAAAACGGTGAAGGAAAACATCGTGAGGAAACCGGTATGTCCTAAAAAGTAAAACCAAAAAATCGAAGACACGTGACATCCACCAACCGCACTGGGCCCGCGTGGTGAATTAGGGTCCACTTCCTCTAACAGAGAGGATGCATTCCCAGCAGCGAGATCATTATAGGCTGATTAAAAAAAACTGAACGACTTTCCAATGTCGTTAAGGTGTGATCAACCTTTGTCCGCTTTTAAAATTATGATAAAAAAGCACTTCCTATCTCCTTAAAATCATCGTCATATTTTCTTAGCTCCTACTGCATGATTATTATTATAAATAAACAGTTTATTTAGATTGGTATAATATACTTTATTTAAGTATTTATTGTATTATGTAAATGGTACACCACAGACTACCTACAGTATTTGTCTCTCCTCCCCCTTTTTAATCCATCCAAAGGTTGTCTGTAAAAGATCGCTCTTAGCGATAAGACCGCCCATTATGTCAACCATTGTAAAAAATATATATTATTTATGTCTGTAATATATATGGTGTACATAATAAAGAGTATTCTATTATAAGTCCCTCATGCTGTGCAGTCTTTGGAGAATTCGGGGATAAAAGGTTTAATAATCTTAATCAATCCATTAATAACACGAGCAGGAAAACGAACCCCCATTTAGTGTTTGGGTCGAGTCTTTTCAAACTCGACCCAAAAACGCATATTTCTTTCGACCGGTATGCAAAGAAAATATGTAAAGTACTTACAGCAGACTTTCATATCGTAATTTGTACAGGGTTGAGTGAGGGGGTGAACCCGCCCCTGGAGGGAGGAGGGGGCGACTTAGCGCAACAGTTTGGAGGTGTAAGAGGGTTTCAGCCGGGTGACGTGATGTATCGGCTTTCGGCGAATTTTGACTTGTATGGGGACAAGTTAGGCGGCTTTATACAGAAGGATGCTGGGATTTGCTTAAGTAGTACCTGTTGTAGCATAGTTTCAGCGAAATTGGTGTATTCTTAACAGATTCTGATTCAGGTATTTTAATTTCAATAAAGTTATATTAGTAAAAGGTGCAAACAATATTCAACAGAATTTAATTTTTTAGTAATTGCTTTTTGGAACGTGTCAAATAAAAAGAAGCAACATAAAATTGTATAGTTTTGCGCCAAAGTTAGGTATAATATTACTTAGTTACACCAGCGGGGTAATTGCATAGCGGTCCTGGGTTCGATTCCCGGGTCGGGAAAAGTGTTATTGAGTTTTTTCATTAGGAATTTCTCAGTCACTCGGACTCAGGAGTACCAAAGCCCGGAGTTTGGAAGTTGGCGGTGTAATACCCCCGTGCCACAGAAAGCACGTTAAGCCGCGTTGGTCCTGCGCTTGATCTCTCTCCGGTCGTGTCGGATTGTCGTCCCATCGGACTATGAGAGTGAGGAAAATGGGAGTGCAACTATGTCTGCGCACACACTTGTGCACTATAATATCTTCCGCGCCGAAGGCTAGTCTCCGTTGAGATCGGCGGCCGTGGCCGAAATACGGTCTGGAGGATTTTATATATTTAATTCCATAACACACTAACAATTATTGCAAATGACATTCACTATGACAATACAACAACATTCATTGCGTTGTTTAGGTGGTTGAGCAGAGGAATTTTTCAAACAAATAAAGCAATGGACTAGGAATTTCCTTCAAAACCCTTCGAATTGTGAAAGGGTGCTGATAATGAATAAAAAGTAATCGTCAAAATACGAGGAAAACTGCAGCTTATTTTAAATTCAGATAAATTAACTAATTTTATTATTTAACAAACTTAGCCAAAGGCACCAACAAGAGACGAGAGAGACATCTGGCTAACCCATCCTTATTTTACAAAGATACAAACGTTTAAATTTACTTAAGAACAATCGAAAGTGTATACAAACAAAGACAGTGTACTCACAGCTTAAAAGCCTGATCTCGGTTTGTTGAATAAGAAGTATTTCAGCGCTTTATTCGCTTTAAAACTGCAAGAAACACAAAGCGCTTGAGGTTGCACCTTGGACTAAGCAATAATGGATCGTTGTAGTCATTCATTTTATTCAAAAATATTTTAGCAGTAAAGTTGCAAATACAGCCCTGTAATTTGCACAAAAGATCCGGAAAAGCTGTTTTCGTCCGGAATTAAGCGGAATTTGTGGGAGAGCTCATGTGTTGCAGAGGATTTCAGGATTTAGAATTTATGACACACTGACTATAGCAACAGAGGTGGGGAAACCCATGCTGGTTTCCCCACCTCTCCTAGAACTAAAATTTCAAAGACAGGCGTGGTAGATTACCTCCTGCCTGAGCCTGTGTCCCAACAGTGGGAACATCATAGGCGGATGTTGTGAAAACCAACGTTGCCACAAATATTTCTCCTATCCTTTCGAAAAGTTTAAAGTTCCTCTGCTTTATGTTTAACTAACTACCATACACATACAAACTTTTTTATTTTATAATATTGATATCCGTAGTAACGCTGATACAACTTTCTACATATATTAGTAGGCGGACTCTAAGGGTAGCCACACACTTATATATATTTTTCTTTTTCATTCTTCTTCTTGACTGTTGAAAATCAGCCCTAAAGAAATAATATCCATTAGGAGTTTTAATGTAATTGTAATTATTAAAATTGAGAATGTAAAAAAAAATTGCAACAAACAAAGAGATGTTTGCTTGTACAAAATTGAAACCTAATTATTTAATTAAAGTTTGTTCTACCCTAATTAACAAACATAAAACGAAAACAACAATTACCATGTACACAGTCTTGTTCAACACTTAAATACAGAAAGTAGAAACATTTTGTTTTCCAATGTAATTGTTTTACTCCGTGTAGTACATAAAGCATCCGAAATTATAAGAATTTTGTAGAACGCTTCGGAAATGTTAATAAATTAATTTCGTTCCAAGATTACCATGTTCTTAAATGGAACAGCGATTCTCAAAATTTTTGTACTTAACCTAAAAATAATTTACTTTTTATTTACAAAACTTTGATTTAGTTTGAACAGTTTGTTATTTTAAAACTTGAAATTTTCCAGATCATTTGCTCACAAAAAATAAAAAGTGGATTTTGCTTTCGTTTTTTTGTTAAAAACAAATCATAACTTACGCAAAACGCTTACGCCTAAAATGTCCGGTGCACTCTGGACAACCACGCCTGCATTACTGACTATTTTTACTACGACATTTAAGCTATTCTCAAGTTTGAGTCAATACCAGAAAAGAAGAGGATTTACACATGCATTCCATCAAAGGTAATGCAGTCGGCAAAGAACAATTCGGCTTGGAATATTTGGATTTGCAAGTCGGATGGTAGAATAATGTCAGTCGTTAGGGCAGCGTCAATCAGAGTCAGATGCACCGAGAACAGTTTAGATTGACACACGGGGAAGCTGCATATTTTGCGTTATAGTTGGAATATGTTACTTTTCTATGGACATGAAAAGTCCATCCATCGTTTCTTTAATCATTCCCTATTCTTATAGCCATCCACAGTCATACTCAAAACTTTCCTCGTGACATTTTCGTCATTCACAGTAAAATTTTCAGTCACCGGTGCCACTACATTGTAGGAAAAATATATTATTTAATGGATTCCTTCATTAATCATTTACGTGATGCGTATCTAATAAATTTCTACAATATTAATAATTAATTAAGGTATCCATTAGACATCATATAATTAACCTGTTAAGTAAGTAATGAAGTAGGTAGAAGGAATATACATTTTTTTGGAAACTGATACGAGCATGTTCGTATTAATTATTATGAAGAGTATTTTTATGCTTGAGGGGCCCGTGGCTAAATATTAACAGCCGCACAGGTCGGTCTCATCGATCGACCTGTGCGGCTTTTATTATATTAAGCTACGCTTACCGCGGTTGGACTATGGATGGGTGCCCATCTTTACATACCGAGACCCCTTCGTGCCTCGGAAAGCACGTTAAGCCGTTGGTCCCGGCTGTCATTCGTGGATCTTTGACAGTCGTTACGGGTAGTCAGGAGCCCGAAAGTCTGACAACCGGTCTTACCAAGGGGCATCGTATTACTCAGTAACTGGGTTGTGGAGGTCAGATAGGCAGTCGCTCCATGTAAAATACTGGTATTTAGCTGCATCCGGTTAGACTGGAACCCGACCCCAACATAATTGGGAAAATGATGATGGTAGGCAGATAATGAGTCTTTTTATGCTTTCACGAAGTTAATTTATATGATGGGAGTTGGAAATGGTTTATGGACGCGTCTTACTACGTGTTATTTTTTCTGTTTTATGTTATCCGTGCTAATATTATGAATAGGTAAAATTTGTGAGTTTGTATGAGGGGGTAATCCTTGGAATTTCTGATCCGATTCCAAAAATTCTTTCACAAATGAGAAGCTACAGTATTACAGAGTAATATAGGATATATTTAAGGATAAAACAAGAAGTTTTAAAAGCTAGTGAATAAATAATCCGGGAGCTATGTCTCAAGTCATAGTAATTATTTCAGTTAAGTAGACTATTAATATATAGCACTTTTGATTCATAAATTCGAGTCCAAAGTGCTATGCAAACAGTCTAAGTTAATTAAAACAAAGGCTTCTAAAACAACAAAGTTTTCAACTAAACAACAAACTATTTAAGGTGAATGAATGTTCTAGACTATCTTATAAATTCTCAATTAGGAGCGACTGCTGCAGTGCTGGTGCTAAATCAGGGACTTTTGCAAGACGTTCGCAAATGGCTGCATGATACATTAACTAACTCTTAGTCTAGACATCTTTATCAATTTGTTTTTGATTTGAAAGTTTGAGAAATACTAGAGTTTTAATTTTATGTTTGTTTTTCATTTGTCTTTTATTATTCGTTAGTTCACTAACAACATAGCTTGCAGAGTAAACAAACTGAAGTGGCAGTGGGCTGGCCGTGTTTGTTGAAGGACCGACGGCCGGTGGAGCAGACAAGTCCTGGAGTGGAGACCGCGTATTGAGGCATAGTATGGGACGCCCCCCAGCTAGATGTCCCGACGACCTTAAGAAGGTGACTGGGACAGACTGGATGCGGAAGGCGGACGACAGGGTGTTGTGGCGCAGCCTGGGAGATGCTATGTCCAGCAGTAGACTGCGATAGGCTGAGTTGATTGATTGCGCTAACAAGTTAAGAACCACTTATATATGATTAACACTAGTATTTCACTGGCTAGGTTTAAGTATTATAAGTCGAACGGATTCGTGCCCAGTTGATAGCAATAGGTTCGCCCCCTATTACATGGGACTTAAATATAACTGGCAAAATGTGGATGTACCACAGAACAGATAAAAGGATGTACTATAGGTACACGTCTGCCTATCCCTGTGGGGATTACAGGCGTGAGTTTAGTGTGTATGTACCTTAGCTGTGGTCTGCTGTGGAGCGGCGCCTCTAAGGACACGCAAGCGGAGTGGGACTAAAAAGGTATACATAGGTTTTAAATAGCAGTAGGACTTTCATTCCGTGAATATGGCTATGAAAAATTCTCTATTTACTCTGCATGTTCCGTCAAAAATGTTTACGTATGCGGACAAGAGTGGATTGCATATTTTATCAACAGTTTTGGAAGGTCGCGGCGCAAGTGGCCTGGGGTTAAAGGTTCACGCACAATAGAACGTAACGTTCAACAGGCTGGATGAACCGTGACATCAGGGAAAATGACATGTGACATCTACCAACCCGCACTGGGCCCGAGTGGTAGATTACGGCCCACTCCTTCGCACTGAGACGAGGTCTGTGTCCCAGCAGCAGGAATAATATAAGCTGCTTATGATAAAAGGGAGCATGTGTTAAAAGGCATTTCAATGATCTAGTTTATTAAGTTATGTAAGTAATTTAATAGATATTATTGAAAAAGTCGAATAAACATTTTCAGTTTTAATTTTAGGTGGGCATAATAACTTTGCTAGTGTCACGGAATTGTAATTGTCATTTTCAGTACGAACTCTCATAATTACACTTAGTAGGTATATCTGAAACTACATAGCTTCTGCCCGCGACTTCGTCCGCGTGAAAGTTCTTGTAACCCCCCACCCCCCACCCACCCCGTCGCATCGCATCATCTGCCCGCGCTATCACTTCGTCGCGTTTAAAGAAAAAAACAAACGCTGGAGCTTTACTATTAGTATGGATGATAATATAGACAAAGCAAACGTAGACGAGTAATTATCACACAAGAATTTCAAAACTATTAAACAAGTAATAACCTCCACATAGGCAAAGTTTCAACGACTTCTGTGTCCCAATCTAACTATAGTAATTGAGGCTAGTACTCGTATTTCGCAATAAAACGTGAACTCAGTATCTCGCGCGTTACGAATGTTACGAGTCAGTGGAGTGGGAGCTTTGTGGTCCCATTCCACGACTCCATTCATCACTTCAATTCATTGCTTCGGGACCCGATAAGCCTTTGTCCAATTCCACCTTTCATTTGTTAAAAACCTTTTTTTTATTATCAAATTATAATGTTATGTTTTTTTTTTTTTACTTTGTTTTGTTTGTCATAATTTCTATTTTTAGGAACAATTTTAAAGCGATCTTTGTTCGTTAAAATTGTTTTTAATTAAAAAAAACAGCTTTCTTGCATCGATTGTATGTTGAAAAAAAAAAAAAACTATACATCTGGCCAATTAGTCACACGCAGACCAATTTCGCTTGTTTCTGCTAAAATATATCTAAACGTAATTGCATAATCTTAAACATCCTATAATTTTTTTCCCGAAATATTCGAATACAAATTTTCGAATTTTTGGTTCTAGGACATGCCGGTTTCCTTACCATGTTTTCCTTCAATTTTAAGCATTTAATCACACTAATATTATAAAGGCTAAAGTTTTTGAGAGTGTGTGTGTGTGTGTGTGTGTTTATGTTTTTTTACTTCTTCATACTCAAACGGATGGACCAATTTTAATAAAATTTGTTATGGTGGTAGCTGACACCCTGGATTAACATATAGGCTACTTTTTATCCCGATATTCACTTATGCAGGTGAAACCGCGGGGCGCAGGCTAGTACTTCATCATTTCTGTTTAAATGTCCTCGCGCCCTATTACATGGGACTTAAACATGGTTTCCTCCAATGTTTTCCTTCACCGTTTTTTAAAGCGCCCGCCTGAGTTCGAACCTACAACTCGTAAGTCGCGTCTGTTACCACTGGGCCACCGCTGCTCTCACTAATCTAAACGTAATTAACAATACAAAAGTCCATCCAAATGTGTGTATTTTTGTGTGTTATAGAGCGGTTTACGAGACCTAATGACCAAGCAAGACCAGCTTGAATAAACAATGAGCAATGGTAAGCAAGTCTGTTTGATGTTAACATCAAATATTCACGCGCGCACAAAACGCTTTTACGTGAGGCAACAAGCGCACCCGATGCGATTAGACTGCGTACCCTTAGAACTGGTGTGCAGGAAATTGAGCCATTTATGGGACAAGGGGGCCTAAAAAGGCCACTTTGGCAGAATCATAAAACAATTCATATCACGCAATTCATCTGTTTGACAGTTTCACACCTACGTATATATCCCTGAAGGGTTAGGCAGAGGTGTACCTATAGCATTTTACGAATCTCCATACAAAACTATCATACAGATGAAATTGCATTATATGAATTGTTTATTGATTCTGCCAAAGTGGCCTTTTTAGGCCTCAAGTTCTTTGGTGCTATTTTTGATCTTGAGTTATACAGGATGAAATTGAATACATGCGACAAATCGAAATGGGAGATTGTACTCATCATTATGAACAACTTTTACTATGGGACCAAACCTGAAATCGCGAAAAAAAAAACAGCTGTTCCCTACATTTTGACGAGTTATGCGAACATAAATGTAGGGAACAGCTGTTTTTTTTTCGCGATTTCAGGTTTGGTCCCATAGTAAAAGTTATTCATAATGATGAGTACAATCTCCCATTTCGATTTGTCGCATGTATTCAATTTCATCCTGTATAAAAGGAGCATAGAGACTAAAATTAAGTGTTAGTAGTAATTTGAAACTGGTCTTCGTACTTTGTGGCTTTTGGTTACCGGACCCATATAGAATTTTTCCTTAAGTAGTCCATAATCAGTCTATAATGTTCCCACTGCTGGGACATAGGCCCTCTCGTCGAGAAATCACGAAAATAAAATCAGCTGTTTAATACAAAAATCCAATACCTACCTAGACCAAAATGTATGAAACAGCAGATTTTTTGATTTCAGAGTTGGTCCCATAATGAAAGTTGTTCATATTCATGGGTAAAACAATCAGTAAAAATTTCGAGATGGTAAAAAAAAATCATCCGTTATAGGCGTGATGATAATAATTATGTTATGTTCTGCTAACAATAGCTTTTTACGAGTGTAGACTCGTACGTCAAAAACCTCATCAACTAAAACGAACACATATCTTCCAAAACGTCCATAACTCAAAGCCCTTATAAATATAAACCATAACGCCCCTCTCCTTTCACGAAATTCAAAACAAAACAGAATAAAAAATACATACATGAAAATCGAACAGGTTGAATAATATAGATTTGTCTCACAATGCGGGGGATCCCCCCCCGCATTCATTTCATCCAGACGCGTCGGTGGAGCCACGAGTCGTTGCATAGAAATATTTTATTCTCTATGCGAAAATTACAAAATCCCACTAGGTTTAGGGGAGAATAATAATTTTGTGGAAATAAGGCTTGAATTCCTGTTACGCTGACGTCGGTCGCGTACGGTCAGTATCAACATACGCGCCGCTGACGTCAGCTTCGCAGTATGGTGCTATATAGAATGTATAATTGTATATTCACACGCGCGACCGACGTACGCGACCGATGTCAGCGTAACAGGAATTCAGGCCTTAGGTTTATTGGAATAGTCAGTCGTGATATTTCTTTGGTTAATCATCATCTTCCAAGCCTTTACCCAATTATGTTGGGGTCGGCTTCCAGTCTCACCGGATGCAGCTGAATATCAGTATTTAATACATAGCGACTGCCTATCTGACCCCCACAACCCAGCTACAGGGTAAACAATAGGTACCCTTTGGTTAGACTGGTTGCCAGACTTTCGGGCTTCTGACTGTCCATAGCGACTGTCAAAGATGCACTTTTTTACTACTTTGCCATGTTGTAACTTTGGATTCTCCCAGTTCTGAAGCAGTGCAGCTGACGCTCAGATCTCATATTATGTGCTATGTGATAACTAATCATTTTCAGGTGATATGAAATTACTTCTTTTACTAATTACTAGGAACCTAAGTCATCTCTGTTAGGAATGTTTCAGTCACAAGCGACGACGGAGCGACGCCGTTCTGGTAGAATAATTTCCAAGAAGTTTTATAAAAATTGTTCTGCTAGAGTCGCGTCGCGCAGTTGCGTCGCGCCTGTCTGCGGGAGCCTTTAAACGACCAGCAGTTGCACCAGATTATGTAGAATATGTCCTGTAGGTGTAGGTAATTCAGATACCTATGCAGGACAGACTTTAACACAAAAATTAAATTATGAAGCTCTTTTGGCCCAGCTTAACTTACTAATTTATGTTTCACTTCAATTCCCAGGCCCTCGTTCGTATTCATCCTGTTCACGCTCTAATTAAAATTTATTTGCGGGAGAAACTCAAACTAATTCGTTAGCCAATTTTTTTTTTCTTTATAGTAATGTATGTAGGCTAAAACTTTTAACAAAGAAAAATATTGTTATAAATTACAAATTAATGTACATTAGGTCCCTGGTTAACGATACTAGTCCATTTTTTTTACGTTAAAATGTATATCTACTGTATATCACTGACATGTCCCTATGTTCTGTTTTTTGGCGTAATTATATGAGAAAACAGAGGAATAGGTACGTTATGTGTTGAGTTGAGTTGGAGTTGATTAGTGGTTGTAATGGCAATCATATCTTGATACTTGGTTACTTGGTTTTAGTAGTTTTTTTATTTTATTTTATTATTTACTTTATCCTTTTGATGGATTCTAATTTTGTAAATCTGAGGACTTTGTAGGCCTTTTAGACTTTAGATCTGTAGATGATTTTTTATATTATCAAGTACCTGGTACTTGTTGACAGGCCTACGCTGTCCTGCCATACCTATTGTAACTTGAAAACATTGTAAAAGCCAACTATTTCTAAAAGAGTAACCGTGGAGTTTCTTGCCGGTTCTTTTCCATAGGAAACGACCAATTGTAACCGTGCACCTAGCTTCTGACGTGTGAAATAAAATATTTTGATTTTGATTATGAAATGAACACCAACGATTACGTGACCACGTTTCCTTTTAAAGAAACAAGACAGCATCAGAAACTCATAATTTCGAACACGGCACCCACATATAATAAAAATATAACCAAAAAGGCTTGCTTTTAGTTTGAAAAGGAAAATGACGTGCGCTGTACGTGCTCGAACGATACGAGTACCTATAACGTTTGGAATTCAGTGCCCTCTATCGTTTAGCTCAAATGGTCCAACTTCACATGAAGTTGACTCCAAAACTGAACTATTTTTAATATGGCGCCTTTGAAAGCAAATATGCGAAGTTCGAAAGCGGATGCACTATATTGTATGCTCATATGCTGGGCTTATTGAAAAAGAATTAGTCTCACATCAGAAACTATGCAATGGAAGAGGAAAAAAAATAGGATAACAAAATATCATGCCTCCATTCCCAGAAGGGTTAGGCAGATGTGTACCTATAGTAGGTCCCCTCACATTTCGCTACTTATGTTACGTAAGTATAATCCTTACCTAATATAAAACAAAGTCGCCGAAATGTCTGTACACGCATGACTTCCGAATGACTGCAACAAATTGGATTATTCTTTTTTGTTGTTTTGCCAGGACAAGGTATGTTTGAAAGAAAATTTCGGAAATTCGAAAAAAAGTTGCACCCGTGCAAAGCTGGGGTAGGGCGTTAGTTTTTGCCCGACTACGGCGAAGCAAAAAGGAGGGTTATGATTTTGACCGATGTTTCATCTGTTCCCTCATAACTTCTAAACTGCTTGTCATAATTAGACAAATGAGGTATCGTTGGAAGCGTTTTGATCGTCCGCTGGTTATAGGTACCTATAGGTTATATATTCATGATCAAAAAAAATTTTTTTTTAATCTTGCAGTTTTGGGTATCAAATGAAAGGGCTTTATTACCACATTTCAAAAATATAAATATTACTAAAATAAGCCATAAAATAATTAAATAAAAAATAAGTTTAAGAACTAGAACCCGACTATATACTGAAAAGAATGGAACAAGAAAGTACCTTGCCGTGGTCGCATGCTACCATAGCTTTTTCTTTTTTTTTAAGGATGGGAAATCATCAAATGACCCCTCCCGCTCTGGGTGGAGCGGAAGGGAGTGTCAGACTCTTACTGACTAAAACCCATCCGTGTTCCTTCCTTAGCCCTTTATGTTCCGGGGCAGCGGTAACCCTTTCGGACAATCCCGCTGCCCCGGATGCTACCATAGCTTATAATATGTTAGTACAGCAGCATGCGACCACGGGAAGGTACTTTCTTGTTTCATCCTTTTCAGTAGTCGGGTTTTATTTTTGAAACTTATTTCTTTATAAATTATTTTGTTGAATAAATCTTTCTATCAGGCGTGATCGACGTCAAGAGACAATAAGCAAAAAAATTTTTTTTTTTATTTAGATAGTGTATACCGTATTCATGTGGGCCTTTCTGAAAAAAAATGTTTGTGAATATATAACTTTAAATGACCATAAAATCACCAGAAAATTTTAATTTCAGCATCATCACTTCCTCATCCATTTGAAGACCATCTGAAAAATGACATTTCATTATTCGGGGATAAGTCTAAACGACACCTTATTATGCTGGCTCACTTCCTTCGCCTTTCTACCCTATGGTCTTCAATCTACGCCGGTGTCATGGCAGCTAAATGCGTGGGAAGCCATTAATATTTTATTAAGTCGCTTCATCCCGGTACAACCATTTGCGTTAGAGTGACAAATGAGCCGCCCTGGCCGAGTGAAGTAGGTCAGTGTTGTAGATCTAACAGCTCCTAGATGAGGTGGGCTTAAATTTGTGTCTTCTGACAGATATAAGATTCGTTGTTACTACCACATGATGTGAAACAGATTTTATTCTATTCTATTCTATTTTTAATAAATGGCAAGCAAAGCCGATGTCGACTATTCTGCCAATGTCTAAAGTGAGCTGGAAAAACATGTGTGCGTAATAGAAAAAAAAAACCGATTCTAAGTGCGCATACACATGGGCGACATGCGTCGACGTCAGAGGCAATCGCTGACGACAACATGCCGCTCGTGTGTATAAGCACTAACACTAGATATAGTTCACTTGTGTTTTACTAGAACAGCTTTAGCATGTTCTGCATAGGTCAGACAACAGATTTTGCGTATGGAATCGATTTTGTGGTGCTCTCAAAATCTTTTCTTATTCTATGCATTACCCATCATTTAGATTTTCTGCTTTTATAAAGTAAAACTCCTAAATAATCCATTCGTATTATTTTCCGCAGAATTCTTAACAGAGTTGTTCATTCATTTGGAATAATAACGTGACACGTGTATCCACGACCTTTTTATTTTTGATGTGAGCGCTTACTGCTCATACAGTATTCATAACAAGAACATTTTATTTTATCTTGTTAGTAACAGCTACATATTTTAAGAGTCTATTAACTTCGACCTTCAAATGTCTCCTCCTTGACAATTCAAAAGTGCCTGTAATTGGTTTAATTGAAATAAATGCTTGAGTTTGAAATAATCCCCATTTTGCTTTCCTAGAAATATTATCGAACACGCTAATATAATGCTCTAATATGTAAGCGCCTATTTTTGTGAACCTAAAATAATTCCTATTTTGGGGTATATACTCGTATATTGGAGTAAGTATATAATATAACACTAAATAGCCAAGTAACTGCAACCAATTGGATGATGTGGATGGTCACAGTTAAAATCTAGCCTTTTGGTTGGTTACTGAGATCAGTCTGCTACCAATTCGACTGGCACGTGGTTGGTCACAGCTCTAACCTAACCCGTATGGTCGGGGTACCCTAGCTTAGTTACTGCAACTAACTGTCGGAAAAGGCCTATTTTTCACCTACTGGTGGTTTAGACAAGGCTCAATAATTTATAAAAGTATGCATCATTCGAACCCAAAAAAAGTTTTTAGGGGTTTAATAATTTTAAAAAGCGTAGGTACAGTGGGCTGCATCAATTGGGTACCCCCCCCCCCCTTGAAAGCATCTAGCAACTGGGGTAGGGTACCCAGTTGATGCAGCCCACCGTACATCATTAGGTTAGAAGAGCAATAAGTTTTAAGAGAATCAGTAAAATATTTCTCATTTTCTTTCAAACATTCTAGAATTACTTGAAATTCTACCCAGCTCGTACCACATCTAGTACCATTAACTCAACAAAAGCATGCAGGTGCGGTATCGCAGGCTTTACGAGTAGTGTACGTACCGCAGAACGGCCATATATACCGCATTACAGCTGTGTATACCGGTGTCCGTTCTGTCTAATTACTGGCGCCTACTCTGATATACTTTTATGAATACTAGGCCATTTCATTAGATCTATAATTTTAGTAATAGCTATGGAAACGTTTTCAGATTTTTCAGAATTCTCGAATAGATTCTGAATGATGAATACGTCAATACTTAAATAATATTTTCTGAAGAATTTTTGTATTTTATGGGGGAAACCAACCCTATTGATGCAATAAGAAAAAAAGAAAATACGTTTATTTGCGGCAAACATGACCAGTCAAAATAACAAAAACACAAAAAAAAAAGTTTGGAAAAAACATGCGTCACATCCACGCAAAACCGCCATTGCTCAGCATAATGCCACTGCTCGCTTCAGACACTGAGGCTACCAAAAACTATGAGATATAACGAGAAACTTGGGCACACGTTTGGGTATCGAAAACTACTTAAGGAACTTCGTTCTACAAAAACGGCTAAAGATAGCAGAGTTTGAAGCTAAACTGAGTGGAAATAAGCAAGTTTGGATATTATGTTACAACGTGTATCTGTACAGTAGGTATGTGCCTAATACTCCTGATACATACAGTTTGGGCTAGGCAAAGTATGATGGCGTTTTTGTATTGTTAAATTTTTGCTAAAATAGGTATGTTGAGGTAAGTTCGGCACTGTTATAAGACTGCTAGTTCGGAATATTTTTTTATGCTGACAACATTTTGTTCTGCGCCAGTAAACTGGCGAATTTGATTCATACGGTCTTATCTACTGCATGTATGCTACAGTTACTATGGCATATATATTCTACATATACAGGAATATTTTTTAATCACCATCCAAATTTTTACAGGATTTCTACCCATGATTATGAACAACTTTCACTATGGAACCAACTCTGAAATCACGAAAAAAAAATCTGCTGTTTCATACAAAAGTTCAATACCCACTTGACCAAAATGTATGAAACAGCTGATTTAGTTTTCGTGATTTCAGAGTTGGTCCCATAGTGAAAGTTGTTCGTATTCATGGGTAGAACACCCTGTAAAAATTAGGATGGTGATAAAAAAATCTTCCTGTAGGTATATACCACAACTGAATTTATCCCAACATACATATTTTAGGCCATTTTTTTTTTTGTTAGTGCAAGTTTCTAGAACATTCAAGAGAGCTACAATCGCATGAAATAACCACATTCAATTATTACCATTCAAGAATTGCATGTGTCGGAATATGTAGAAATATTGTATGGAATTAGTAAATACTTTCCTAAATTGCATGGAATTAGTATGTACTACATTTTTGCTAAACTGTCAAGAGTGTTTCTAGATGAAATAATCAATGAATTCCGAACGAAACCGGAGATCTGTGAGTCTGTTTAAATAAACACAATAACTTATTTTACTTTTCTTCTAAAATGTAAGAGTAACAGGATTAAACATTGTATTTAAAATATTTTCCTAATTTTATGTGCACTTCTTGATGTTTATGTGGTTATAAATAATAAATATAGTAAACTCAGTAAATGTTATGTTTAGGAGACTTTAGCTAATTTTAGTCGGATAAATTGTTATAAAAATACATTGAATATCTTTTATCATTTTAAAATAGTTCTGCCAAAATAGATTTACTTATTACAGTCAGTATTAAGAGTTATTTTGGTGCAAATATATGATTGTTAAAATGGCGGGAATGTTAGAGGTACTTGAGGAATATTGTGGATGTGGGTCCGCCAATGCTGGCTCTCTTGGGATTCAACTGTGGTGAAAGATGGACTACGGTTCACGTAAGTTAATTGATATTATAGTTGCTAACTTGCTATAGCTTTGAGAAATGGAACACGAGATTAATTAATATGATAAGGATAATTGTTTATGCAAATGTACAATATGTTGTTATGTACGATACTTTAAAACAAGCTGCCATGAAGTTTGCTTGTCCTTCCTTCTTCATGATGACCTAGTTTCGGGAACGGACAACTAGTTTTCTCACTGACAAGCCTAATTGAAATAAATGCCTAGTCTTGTCTTTCTGTGCTTTTCTTCATAAAACCCTTTCCCTACACACAAATCACCATATTCATAGGTACTTCATACCATAAATAACTAGTAACCTCCATACACAGTAAATAACACCAATCAACCACACTCAAAGCTTGCTAATTAAGCGGATATTATACATAATCATACAGTTTTCATTCACCTTTCTGACATCAGAAGTGGGATTGTGCTCCAGCTTACATAATCAGATTACTAATGATTTTATTTTTCTATTTTCATGATTAATCTTGGAGCTATCGATGGTCGGCTGGAAGCTGTTGTTAATCGGTGCCTGGGCCACTAAGACGATGACATCGCGCAGCCGCCTCTGACGTCTGGGCTGCGGAGTTGCAAGTAACTGCACGGGCATCGAGACTGCGGAGCTGCGAGCTGCTGTACGAGCATCGAGGGTCAGTGGGTCGTCTTAGGGGTCGATAATGCAGAGACTGTACGAGTATTGGTAACCGTTCCAGCAATGAGAAGTAGCGAAGTCGGTAAGGCCTCTATAGGCTCTGCTTTGATTTTATTTTGAAATCTGAGACCATCTGCAGCTGATGGTGTATCATAGAAGTGTGGTAACATAAAAACATGAATTTAAGAACAATATGTCTGTAATTAAGAGTTAAGCTTCAACTGGTATTTTATCCAACTTCAATTAAGTAGAAAAGGTTCAAACTTCAAAATGATGGTGGATAAATTGCATAAAAAGATTCCCATAAGAATGAAAAAAATGTCTACCTATTAATAAATAATTTATGTAAGTTGAAAGGTCATCAATTACCCAAAATTAGCTTGTAAACTATTGACATTATATATTACTGAAATCATTTTTGAAAACAGTTATTGAAGCTATGCTTATAAAACCAATGCAGATGATTGATAGTGTGTTAGTTAAGTACTAGTTTTCAGAAATGAAACTATGTTACTAAGTACTAGTTTTCAGAAATGAAACTATGTTACTGAAATACTGATGTAAATTCAAATTCTTTATTGTGGTACACAGGTAAAAATATGGTGTTACAGTTTCTAGTGAGATGTAGATTCTAGTATCCATGAATTATTTTCAAAGATACATTTAGGGTAAAATTGCAAAACTTATTAACGTGATCACACACATTTCACACTAGACAATTAATATTATAAGTAAAGGTTATCAGTCATTCTCTAAATTTTATTGTTTTTCACTTTTAACATTTAAAGAAACTTTCTCAATGAAAACATAACATGTTACTTGAGAACAATACCAATTCAATAATTTTTACAAAAAGTTTGACATAATTAGTTAGAGACAATCAACGTAATTATCCGAAATCCGTTTTAAAGTGCTTATTAACAGCATACCATTAGTTATTCTGTGCTAATAATATTTTTAAAATAATATTTTAGTTTGGTCTGAACTGTTACCGTGGGTCTTGAAAATTTAGTTTTGGGTTCTAACTTTTAGGTGTCAACAGTTCAGTGTGATCATGTCAAAAACTGAAATTATTTTAACAGAAAATGTATCATATCAATATAAATTGCAATGTTATTGTCAGATTGGCCAAGCGATGTATAGTTTTGATTATTCATATAATCAATACTGGTTGTTTGATAAACTGGGTAAATTGATGAATTATTACATTAGTTATTTTCAAAACTGATTATTAACCTGTCGTGTGACTAATTAGCAGACACAATGAAAATGTTATTGTTATCGGTACACATGTATGCTCGACATGTGAAGAGTTAAGTACTGCCCTGAAACTATTATATTTGATAAAACTTAACACTTTTACACCACTGGTTGGCACTGGTGGTGGACTATCTACTTGATGCTATTTTGTCACCATTAGAGGATTGGTTGTTTAGTTACATAGTAATAATAATTGTTATTGACTTCTGATCACATAAACTAGAAACTTATTATACTTAAAGTTGAAACTTTTGAATCGGTCACTATCACAAATATTGCTGTTTTTGGTCTTGCTAAATACATACTTCGAGAGCGAAGTAATGGTCAGCATAGCTGTGTGAGATTATTCAAATTTATAGCAGAATATCTCATTGAATATTGATCCACCTATGTTCTATGTTATGGGTTTGGTTTCCGCACTTAATCGTTCAATGGACCATTGTGCATGATTGATCCACCTATTGATTGAGCTATTGATTTTGTCACAGAGTGCTTTTCGATAGGAGATTTTGTAAAACAATAAATTACATCACAGAGTACATCACACCATCTGTGAATCACACTATGAACGTCAGCTGTCGAACAATAATGACATTGACATAATAATGCTAACATTCCATTTCAAGAATATTTTATTATCAAATTTAATTTATTATTTTGTGAATAGTTCAAAGGTTGCAATTTAATATTTGTTATTCCATTTCTTTAATTGATATTTTAGACAAATTTATTGTGACTTATTTATTGGTTGCTTCACAAACAACGATTCCAGAGTTGTCGAACAAGTCATTATTTATAGTTTTACATAATCAAAACAAATTTTTATTAACTTGGAATTGCACTATATGAATGTGACAAGGTCAAAGGTTATTTTGTCATTTTAGACTTGACAAAGTGGTTAATGAGTGGGTTGTCAAAATAAACTTCTAGTTTTGTCTGAACCGCTGCAGCGGGACTTGATAATTTGGTGTTGGCTTTTAACCATTTACTTGGAGAGTAAAGTTGGTGTCAACTGTTCAAAGTGACCATGACGAAATCTGAAATTATGAGTGTTGTCAGATTGACTGAGCGATGTGCTGTTTTGATAATTTATTTATCTGATGAATAATGGTTAGTGTTTGATTGAACTGTTACTGTTTAGAACATTATTTTTATTATGTTCCTTATTTAAGCAAGTACACACAGCTCCATTATGTGGTTACCCCAATAGACATGTGCTTTCCAATTAGAGATAATGAATATAACCATCAATCATTAAACTGAACTAATATTTAAAATTAACTGTGATATTCAACAAACAAAATTAGCATTATCGAATAAACATATCATATCAACTTCATCCAACACAACAACGTCGAACTAATAATTAAAAAAAAAAAAAATCCTTTATGTGTATTCAATTGTATGCTCTATCTCTCTTACGATAGAACACATTTACGGTTGGGGATATTTTATTCTAAACAAAGGAAGTGATATTTTTAACAAATATTTCAATTGGATAATGGTAGATTTATTTTTATTTATTTAATCATTTATGTACAAATATATATATAAAAAACAGAACAGAAAAATAGGTACAAATTGATTAATTGAGAGTGATTTTGTTGTTAACAATTTCAATATGCATTAGATAATAGAATATTCAACATGTGGCAGATACTTGAATAAAAATATTAATGAATATTTTCAACCAATAAACCATTTCATCCAATCCCTAGTTCAAATCCGTGATAGGCCCAAGTTGGTTTCGTATTTTGCAAAAAATATATATACCATTTTATTATAATGAATGTACTTATTGTGTTAGTGAACAAATAAGTTGTAAGTTTCTTTTTTTTCCAGTTTGTTTTAATATATTTTTCTTTCAATAAAACGTTAATACTTTATTGAGTATAACAACAAACAATAATAGGGTTAACATTTACAATTATTTATTCAACGTCTAAATAAACTGGAGGTTTCCAGACAGCTTGCCGTGCATTAGATAATAGATTGAAGTCATTGAAGGTTCAAACCCTAGGCACGAAATGTGCTTTTTGTCATGCATTTTATCTATATTTTTAATATAGAGCATTTTTCTATTTTGTTTTAGTAATATTCATAATGAATTTAAAAATCAAGAAAAATGAAATACTTGATCATTTAATAATTTATATATACACCTATTTCATTTAATATTAATTACTACTGCTATTAGTTAACAAAGACTTGCTTTTTTCAATTTGATTTGATAATTGTTTGCAGTTATCATACTAGACATAAACTTGCCAACCAACACAAACTGAAATAAGATTAATAACAAAAATATATAGACATATATGTAATGGGTAAATCGTACCTACTTGTTTACTCTTCGTCGTTTTAAGTGAACGTATACGTCAAACGTGGTAGTTGTATCTTGAGGGTGTAAGATTAATTTTATAACGAAGACGTAAGTAAGTAAAATTTATGGATACCCTCGAGTTATAACATATCAATTAGACAGAGACCTAAAGATAAAGTGACTCGGACCATAGTAGATAACAATTTCTGGGCTCGCTGCACAGAATACTTTTTGATAGAGGCTCGCTGGCTAGTTTGTCAAACTGCGTATGAGTATGATGACGTACGGTGATGCGATAGTTCGAATCCAAGTCAAAAAAAATAAAAGAAAATTAACTCTACGAAGTAGGTATTCTTTAGATCATTCGTAACTAATTCAAAAGTTGTAGCAGTGTTAATATTTTAAAACTTGAGGGGTTAGTTAGCCCATACTGACGCTGTGTGTGTACGTTTTGTAATCATTTTCGTTTATGTGGATAGGCTGTGATATCAAAGAGGATATCAGTGTGGATAGAGATGTGATATCAATGTGGATAATGTGTGATATCAAAGAGGATATCAGTGTGGATAGGGAGGTGATATCAAAGAGGATATCAGTGTGGATATGGATGTGGTATCAAAGAGGATATCAATGTGGATAGGGAGGTGATATCAAAGAGGATATCAGTGAAAACAGGGATGTTATAGCAAAAAACATCAACGTGGTTAGAATGTGATATGTAGAAGGTATGAATACAGATTTCATATCAATGATTGATGATTATTAATGTATTTTGAAATATGAATAAAACTTTTAGTCTGTCTTAAACTTTTTCTCTTAACTACTAAGTATTGTCTACTATTGCCTATGTTCTTCGGGACGAAGCACAGATCAGAATGGCCGTGTCGGAATATGTAGAAATATTGTATGGAATTAGTAAATACTTTCCTAAATTGCATGGAATTAGTATGTACTACATTTTTGCTAAACTGTCAAGAGTGTTTCTAGATGAAATAATCAATGAATTCCGAACGAAACCGGAGATCTGTGAGTCTGTTTAAATAAACACAATAACTTATTTTACTTTTCTTCTAAAATGTAAGAGTAACAGGATTAAACATTGTATTTAAAATATTTTCCTAATTTTATGTGCACTTCTTGATGTTTATGTGGTTATAAATAATAAATATAGTAAACTCAGTAAATGTTATGTTTAGGAGACTTTAGCTAATTTTAGTCGGATAAATTGTTATAAAAATACATTGAATATCTTTTATCATTTTAAAATAGTTCTGCCAAAATAGATTTACTTATTACAGTCAGTATTAAGAGTTATTTTGGTGCAAATATATGATTGTTAAAATGGCGGGAATGTTAGAGGTACTTGAGGAATATTGTGGATGTGGGTCCGCCAATGCTGGCTCTCTTGGGATTCAACTGTGGTGAAAGATGGACTACGGTTCACGTAAGTTAATTGATATTATAGTTGCTAACTTGCTATAGCTTTGAGAAATGGAACACGAGATTAATTAATATGATAAGGATAATTGTTTATGCAAATGTACAATATGTTGTTATGTACGATACTTTAAAACAAGCTGCCATGAAGTTTGCTTGTCCTTCCTTCTTCATGATGACCTAGTTTCGGGAACGGACAACTAGTTTTCTCACTGACAAGCCTAATTGAAATAAATGCCTAGTCTTGTCTTTCTGTGCTTTTCTTCATAAAACCCTTTCCCTACACACAAATCACCATATTCATAGGTACTTCATACCATAAATAACTAGTAACCTCCATACACAGTAAATAACACCAATCAACCACACTCAAAGCTTGCTAATTAAGCGGATATTATACATAATCATACAGTTTTCATTCACCTTTCTGACACATGCATGCATTGCATTTACACGCGTGCGATTTCCATAAAATGACATAAAATAATTGAATGCAAGTTTTGTCATTCAATCATTGTATGCAACTTCTGCTAACACCAAGGCAATTATTGCATGCAAGTTTTGCTTCGTCTAAAGACAGAGTTGCACGTTCTTGTACAATTGATTCAAGTATCTATTGAATGCGATTTTATTGTACTTGCTGTTTACACCTATAATACAGTGTGTCAGGTTAAACGAGAGACATGCTTTAAGGGAGTGAATACTCGTGAAAATGAACAACTTTTAACATGAGGCGGACTCAAAAATATGAAAAAAAAATCAGCTGTTCCCTACATTTTGTCCAGTTATGCGAACATAAATGTACCTATAGAGCGGCTGGTCTTATTTTCTCGATTTCAGTGTTGGTTTCTTAGTAAAAGTTGTTCATTTTCATGGGTACTATACTCCTTTATAGTATGTCCCTCGTTTAACCTGACACACTGTATACCAGTTTTGAACGGCAACTAACTTGCCCGTATCGTGCAACAATTGTACGTGTTGTTTAGACGATGACGATACATTGTTGCTTCAATTTAATGGTAAGTATGCCACAGACAATAAACTTGCACTGTGTAAGTGGGGCTTTAAGAAAATGAAACCTCAAAAAGAAATCGGAGACACTGGGACTACTGGGTCCGCGTGGAAGATTACGGTCAATTCCTTCTCACATAAAGAAAGACTGAGTTCAAGCAGCGAAAACTATTTTATACTGATGATATTTACATCCCTACAACATTTGCCGTTTATGTAAAAATATCTTATTATTTAGCCAAAAAGGCTTATTATTTAGGCTAAATAATAACAACTACACAGGTCGATCGATCTTAACGATGTTGTTCTGTGGATGGGTGATCTTTACATACCGTGACCCCTCCGTGCCTCGGAGAGCACGTTAAGCCGTTGGTCCCGGCTGTCATTCGTGGATCTTTGACAATCGTTACTGGTAGTCCGAAGCCCGAAAGCCACACAATCAGTCTTACCAAGGGGTATCGTATTACCCAATAACTGGGTAGTGGAGGTCAGATAGGCAGTCCCTCCATGTCAAATACATTCAGCTGCATCTGGTTAGACTGGAAACCGACCCCAACATAGTTGGGAAAAGGCTAGGCAGATGATGATGTAAGAATACCTAAATAGCCAGAACCATTGTACTAAGCTCCTAATTTCCTAGTTCTCGAGCCCATAAAGTTCTAAGTAAGTAGTACATAATTCGCAAAGTTCCTGAGAGCAGTGAGAGCTGTTGAAACAAGGTAACATGGAAACGACCAACTTAATAACTACCTGTTACATTAGGTATTCATTAACCTTGCTCTGTTTCTTTGGAATAATTCATTATCCTCTTTCCATACGAATATAGAAATGAACTATAATACACGACTGCCCAAAAGGAGTGTAATAAAACTATAGATAATATTTTGAAATAAAAATATATAAATGGTGTTTAAGTCTTTGTATAATATTTTTTATTATTTTACTTCGTGGCCGTCCTAAAACAAAATGTACTGAAAACAGATATCGCAATAATGTATCCGATATTATCGACCGATAATAACGCGCCTGTGGGGCCGTCTCCACGAGCGAGAGAATCGCGGTTAGTTAGCAGAGAACATTTTCGAAAAATTGTGTTACAGCCAAATTAGACCGATTTTAAAGTTTCCATGGAAACAGAGATTTCCAGTTTTCTTTTTTTAAGTAAGACATTTTGATTCTCTGCTAACTTTTTAGACCTTTGTATCCTGCTTATGCGTATGAAGTTTCATTAAAATCGGTTCATTCATTTCGAAAAACAACGGCTTGAAAGTTTGTATGAAAAGCCGTACGGCGTAAATACAGACTCCGAGTGCGGATATGAACTTTGTGGTTTTTAGATTGCATTAAAATAACCTCTAGATGGGATTAAAACATCTAGCGTGTAATCTATTCATCTCATTAGATTCTTGTACATTTGAGGGGCTTGTGGCTAATTCATAACAGCCGCACGGGTCGATCGGTCAGGTTAAGCTACGCTTGCCGCGGTCGGTCCGTGGATGCGTGACCATTTTCACATATTATCAAGACCCGTCCATGCCTCGGAAAGCACGTCAAGCCGTTGATCGAGGCTGTCATTCGTGGATGTTTGGCAGTCGTTACGGGTCGTCAGAAGACCGAAAGTCTGACAACCAGTCTTAACAAAGGGTATCGGGTAAGGGTACCTACTTGGTATTAACCCAGTAACTGGGTTGTGGAGGTCAGACATGCAGTCGCTCCATGTAAAATACTGGTACTCAGCCGCATCCGGTTAGACTGGAAGCCAACCCCAACATTGTTGGAAAAAGCCTAGGCAGATGATGAGTTTCTTGTACGTTTAATTACTTACACACATTGAAAGAACAAAACAGTAGACTTTTTATTGCTCTGATTCCCAAAATACGAATAAAAGAAACCTCAAAGCCATTTCATCTTGTCAACAAAAGTAGGGTAAGAGACACGATTGATGTCTTTCGCACACTTTATATTCATAGATTCAATGTTTATGGCTTACCCAAAAGAAATACAGCAAGACTTCAAGTTGATTAAGTACCTACAAGATTTTTTTTCTGTCGATAAATAAAGTCTATCTCAGGAGTTCATTTATTGTTATATTCCGTAACAAGGGTAGGAATAAAACCATTGTTAAGTACATGACTTTGATTCATAATAACGCTCACTTTTGTTAATGTAGAAAGAACAAAGTGTTTCATACGAAAAAATCCTAATAATAGTTTCTCAAATATCTGTCAATTGAAACTCAAACTATTTCTTATTTGTGGCCTGCTCATAAAACAGCTGTAGCTAAATAAAAAATTCTTATCGAGTTTCAGTCGTTCAGTAAGTGGCTGTCATTCTAACTTACAACGATGAGCCGCTGTCTCGATGCTCCCCACGTAACAGGTGGCGCTATAGAAAATTACAAAAATAATATTAAAAATTAATTCTTTAAAATAAATAATATAAATGTAACCATTACTAAAAGACCACCCATATTTTCCCAAAAGAAAAATACTTAGGTATAATCCGCCATTTGTCTAAGACATTCAATTTTATGTTTTTACTAAAAAAAATAAAGCGCTTACGATAAAATATACATATATCAATGGCCCCTTCTTACACTAAACCAACCTTTTGTTTGTAAGGTGCGCTAAATTCCATGTTGCGTGATCAAAGTTCCCTATCCATAACACAGGTTTCAAAACATAAACCCAAAGTTAATCGGTAACACAAAGGAGCCGTAACAAAAGAAAAGTATTTTCAAAATGGCGGCAACAAAAATCTAAATGCCACGAAACAACCGCTCATTTTCACAGACCACAATTTAGTTTAGCGCCTACATACTCATCCCGCTCACGAAGTTACACATGCACAATTTTGTTTAATTACATTATACTTACTGAATATTGAATCAAACGAGCACCCATGTTGAACATGCCCGTTAATTGTGACATCTACCTTACATGCGCAAACAACGACTTAAGTGAGGGACTTACGAAACCGTTGCTTGTTTTATTCGAAACATTTTTTTTGAGTTGTTTGTGAAGCAGCAATGGATGGAGTATATACAGGATGTTGTCTGCGCGTGGTTTGTTTTTGTTAAAAGGCCTGTTCCCCAGGGTTGAAATATTAATCGAGGTGTGTGGGCAAACTCTCGTTGTACTTTGATGAGGCCCAAAATTAGATTCCTAGCTTGTTTATGGTGGTTGCAGTCCAATTTGTGAGCCAGTACGTCGCAGCGGGGGATATTTTTATTGGCCTTTAAAAATGTTAGTAAAAAACGTAGATATTTTCTTATATTAATTAACTGTAAAGATAATGATTGTGTAAAAACCAGTAAAGTATAATTTATTGATAATAATACTATTAGGAAGTTTATAGATTTTTTAACAGCCTTGTAACGTTTTGGCTTTAAATTCATTCATTCACTGACAGACAACGCACAGCCTAATCCGCTGGGTCTAGAAACGTGTTTTTTTGGCATATTTTGGTCAATATTGTACGGTGATACGGAACTCTTCGTGTGCAAGTTCGACTAGCACTTGGCCATTTTTTTTTAAAGACTATATCCATAAATATTCTTATTCAAATACATATTTGCTGTGATTGCCAGAATATTATAGCATGCATTTGTTTTACATGGAGGTGACATTGAGGTAGTGAGCTAAACTGCGATCGTGAGGTATCGCAGTGATCTTCGGCATATCGATCCTTAATCAATCTTACTTTTCTTTTCACTCAAAAACTAAAAAAAAAAACAAATTATCATAATGTGTTTGAACTTCGATCGTTTCAAAACTTCAACAATGAAGTTCGTAAAAGAAAGATTTGAAGTGGACTTCAAAGATGCGATTCAGAAAAGTTTGGGGAGCAATTTGCGAAAGTTTTTGCCTTCTTTAGTCTAGACAATGCAATTGGCCTGAAATTGATATTGATATTGGTTATAGATAGAAATTGATATTGATATTGGTTATAGATAGAAATCTGAAAAACTAGTTTTTTTTACTAGTTTTTTTTATGAAAAAATTAATTGGATCATTAAAAGTTTTTTGTATTTTCTTATTGCTGTGAAAAGGTAACCTACCTACTTATTATTAAACAACAATTTTATAGACGATTCAGAATTTTATTTGCGACAAAAATGACAACCTAACCCAACCTAAACCTGGAACCCGTGTACCTAACAATGTAATTTGAAAACATTGTAAAAGCCAATTATTTTAAAAAGTGTAACCGTGTAGTTTCTTACCGGCTCGTCTCCATAGGAAATGACCAATTGGAACCGTACACTTAGCTTCAGACGTTTCATAAGTGCCCATGTAGGTTTATGTGAAATAATAAAATATTTTGATATGAAATGAACTGATATTACAGACAACCAATAATGATTGTGGTGCGGTATTAAAATGTACCTACCTTTCAATTAATTGAGCAAGAAAAATCCGACCAGAAACAATTTGATAAATCTCTTCAAAGTATACAGAATATCAGAAAGAAGACTTGAGTTCATCCATGTGCATCATTTCGAGGATATCTACTTTTGTTATAAAAACGATAATTACACACTTTCTTTTGAAGAATGCACGCCAGATTAATTTTTGTTGGATCAATCCCATGTTATAACTACATGTGTACTTTTCAGAAGAAAATTGATTTACCTTTATCAAATATTTAATAACCTCCTCCTTTTTATAAAGTCGGTTAAAAAGCAGCGTTTGTTCGGCCCACCCACGGAGACAGAAGAAACATTTTATTTTATTAATTTTAGGAAAAGAATCTTTTGACGCATAAAATATGTTTTTGTCGGGTCCATGTTTTTCAATAACAGAAGTTGTACATTTATGGAAATATATATGCCTAAGTTGTCACACACAGGAGCGACACGCGTCAACAGCAGACGTAACTGTAGCCGTCGACAACATGCTGCTCCTTTATTGAGCCGTACTCAAATACACGAGCGGATCGTTGTCGACGGCAGCCGTCGACACTCGTTGACACTCGTCGATGGCTGCAGTTGATTCAGCCATTGACGAGTGTCGCTTGTATGTATGAGTCATAACCAATTGAGTATTCGGCCATGATTTAAGCCATCAAAACCAATATGACATAACAATGATAAAATAATTTAACCTAGCTGTAGGTAGTACTTTAAGCTACTTATGTCGCCTCAACTAGCTTTGAACCTGTGAACCTGCTTACCCGGACTATAAAATACTTTCTATTTTCTAATGATTTCTCCGATTTTTTTCCAGGCAGGTGTCTACAACCTTTTTATCGACAGTAGATTTACTAGTTCGTCAACACGTTTACCCTTCAAACAACAACAAACACTTGCATATACTCAAGTTGCCTCAAATTGAATTAGCCCTTACAGTTCGTCGACCGTCCAAACAGTATTACCACTAAATTGAATCAGTCTAGCAGTTTCGTGCTGCCAACAAAAACATTATAGAAGTTAATCAGAGTGTTTGCAACAAGCTGTTGTAGGGACTACTAGATGTTTGTACTTTGGCAAGAACTTCAACTTTTCTTATTACAACAGAGAGCTAGGTAATTTCAGGTTCAAGAAGAATGTTCTTTTAAGGGTTTTGTACCAAAAGGGTACCAACGGGGACCCCTATTACTGAGGCTTCGCTGTCCGTCCGTCCGACCGTCTGTTAGGGAGCTATATCTCATGAACCAGAACTGGTAGACAGATTAAAATTAAAGGGGCCTCCATAAAACTTTTTCTTTTTCGGCGTGTCTGACTCGCACTTGGCCGGTTTTTTTATGTAATCAGAGAGCTAGATATAAATGGAATCAACCAGCAGACCAACTCTTTTGAATTGCTAAGGGCCCAAAAAACCAGCCCCTAAGATCAATTATTCGTAGAAGATAATGCAAATAAGTATTAAGGGGGGGCATAAAGCCAGAAAAAAATCAAATTTCACCCGCGCTTCCTTGCCTACCCCTCTCATCAAACACGACAAAAACAAAACACAATCCCTTCCCGCCAGCAGAAACTTTTCGCCCGGCCAAGTAAGCCAGAGATTAAAACAGAAGAATAACTAGCAGGGGATCGAGGGGGGAGGGGGGGGGGGGGTTCTCATGGGAACAGATCGGTATAAATCATATATATTTGTGTTTGAATTTCCATCTTCTGTAATAAGTATATGCAAAATAATCAGATGAAACGGCTCTATTCAATGTACCTAAGTATTATAGCAGGCTGTGCAAGTAGATATCTTGATAGGGCAATATTATTGTATGTCCCTGAATCTGTTCCGATGCTGGTAACAGATTCACGGACATACATGTAATACAGCCTATCTATGAATTTCCAATTCTGGATTGAAGGACTAACTTTACTATACAGTAAAAAAAAATCTTATATTAGAGAGCAAACCGAGTTGAATGCCTATACATTTTCGATTCCGAATGAAATTACAAATGAACGATTTTTGGATATTTTCCTGTACCTATTTATGCTGTGAGACCTTGCTTCTTGCCAATTTTCATTATTCTAGGTCAACGGGAATAATTAAAACGTATAAGGTACACCCAAGGATTTAAATTTCAAAACACGCGACATGAATGGCAATTTATGCTAGCTTCTAAGTCAGCGTCTTTGAGGCTTGATATTTCTACAGCTCCAAGAAACCGTAGATCTAAGTATTTGATATCAATTTCAACTTGATACGTATTCCTGAGAAAAAGGGACAGACGGATGGACAACGAAGTTATCCTGTATCTAAGGTTTTCGATTTTTCCTTTTGAGGTACGGAACCCTAAAAAGCAAAAGCACTTCCATCAAAGTATTATATTACATACTCCTAATCATAAATCATGATGAAAACAAACTCAACTAATTTGTTTTTTTAACAATATAAAGGCCAATGTAATCACATCGCTTATCTTATGATTTTTTATTTTGAGTTATATAATCAAGCCTTTTTAGAATGACGACGTTGTAATGGTCATATTAAGGACAAAGATGATTGAAAATATCTATCAAAAATCTTAGAAAACTTGTCGCACCGCAGTGATGAGCAACCCTATTTAATTTTCTCGTATTGGTTTCTCAAATTACAATATCGAAATATGATCATTGTTCATTCCCTTTATTTTCAATGCAATTCTTTAGTAAGTAAAAACATCCGTTTATTTTGCATATACTTACTATACGCTAAGTTTGAATTCAGAATCTAAGAATCATGTCTTAGTATTTTTTTGGAACTAGAAACTCAATGTTGATGTGACAAAGTTCAAATTCCAATGTAACCAAATTTTGTTTAGGACCTACAAGTTGGACGTCACCACATCTTGATGAAAAACAGTGTTGACCAAGAAAAAAATTATATTTGTATATCGTGGATTTTTCTTTGCAGGATCGTGCAAAGTCAATAAATTAGCAACAGTGATACCCAAATAAAAAATGATATTCGTATGGTGGATTTTGCACTATATTATGCAACGTCAAACGGCATGTGTCATAAAAGCCTTTCCTGCGCGAAGTTAGTAGGAAAAAATCCCCACCGAAAACATTTGTGGAAAACGAGGCTAAGTTCGGAACAAAAGAAGTACATGTTTGTCGGATTTACCTATATGGCATCTATGTAAATGGGTTCCAAAGTCTAAAGTTCATTAGGTTCCTCTTTTGTAACTGTTGAAACTTTCCAAGTTTCCAACTTGCCAAGTTATAATATGAACTGTAGACTTTCTCTCAACTCTATAGAACTTAGCACCCATTCAGAGCTTAACTCTTTTATCGGCGAAGCCGACAATCCCAAACATGTTGATCCGTCACAACCTTTACTCATCCTCACCATAAAAAGAAGGCTAGTCATGAGAACACTATCTGTATGAAATATTTCATGTGCCGTTTCGTACTTTTGTCCACAATAAACTCATTACGTATTTAATTTCCGATATTTCTTTTGTATGCTCCAATAATAATATACCCTTTACGCTGAATTTCGAGTTTCAACTTGATTTAGGGAATAGTACTTACTAAAACCTTATACGGAGTTTGTCAAGAAAAGTGGAAGAAAACGAATTTGGATTTTGAGTTAATCACCGTAAGGTCTAAAATCTCCAGCACGAACTTTCAAATGAACGCTAGTTGGCTATGTTGCAAATTTTCTCCGCAAGAAAATGAACCGAAATGCAGAACAATGGCGCTAGTGGTACTATACCAGTCAAAAATCTGTCAAATAAAATGTATGTCATCTTGACTTTTCAAATATCAACATTGAATTATTTCAATATTTTTATTTTATAGTTTTGCCTCGGTATTTGTTTAGTTTATCAAGTCTTATTGTTTTTAATAATCGTTTCGGGAGTGGTTTTAGTTATTTTTCCATGTTTTCTGTTTCACAGTGTCTTTCCTACAAAGTGATAAATTACGAAAATATTGTTTACGTAAATTAAATAATAGCAGCGCAGCCGAAAATTTGAGCGCAGTCCTCTCGTCTCAACAGAGCGGGGGCGACTGATTTGTGAAACATATATATGTTTGAAGTTCCCGCAACGTGCGACGGAAGATGATTTCTTCCACGAACTAAGAACGTCGTAAGTGCTATAAGCTTATCGTCGTAATAAAACCACAAATAAAAGTAATAAAATAAAATCCTTCCACAATCTAATTCACTTTATATTAATAAATTAATCATCAAATTTTCATTCTAGTAGTCATTAGCATATTAAGTACAAATCGAAAAGTCGTGAAAATTGGAGGTAACTTCGTGATGTTTTTTATTACAGAAAATTTTACTATTTTGTGATTTGTTGCCACAATAAGTTTGGAAATATCATGTAGTTATTCGTGTTATTTTTATTTTATACCTAAGTCTCATCAATTTCATGAAAAATCATATTGAAGTTAGGCTATTTTGGTTGATACCTGCTCTTAATGTACAGACGCCAGCACATCAACCTACCCGAAACTGTCAAATTTTCCCAATCAACTTTGAACCTTATTCTTTAGGGATAAAGTTGAAAATCTATCAAATAAATTTGACAGATTGTAGTAGCTTGATGTGCTGGCGTCTGTACATCAAGCCACACAGGCCAACAGCCTGCTCGCGCAACACCCTATCAATCTCAATCGGATATTGCTAATTCATTACTTCATATGTTCGAAAAAGTTGACTGCTTACTAATGTAAACCATGCAATGTATGTTGTTGAACTGTCAACATGGAAGCCGTTGCTACTGTTAGTGTTACACAATTACCCCACAAGTCAGTATCGGCTCATAAGATTCTTCTCTACTTCAAATTCAGGAAAAAGCCTTACTTTGGCAATAACAATAAACAAAATAGAAGATCACAAAGCCCTTTTCAGATAAACATCCACTAACTAAACCAGATTTTTGACCTTTCAAGAGCTCTAGAGATAAAACCATTGAGATGAAAACATTTAAAGGGTAAATCCTCTATCCAAATGAAGTGGCTATAAAAAGATAGATCATTTAACGGAGTAGGTATATATACCTCAGACACTGGACCTTTTTCTTATTGTCACCTTCTAGCCTTCTTCTTTTTGTAAGTTTTCCTTATTTTTTATAACATCTACATTTATTTATTAATAAAAAAGCACAGCCACATCACGTACATTAAACTTATGCTAGAATAATCTTAAAACTAAAGTACGGGTCGGGAAGGAAGGGTTTTAACTGTGTGTTTCTCTCACAGAGAGTATAATAGGCCCGTGTCCCAGCAGTGGGAACACTATAAGCTGATTGTGTTGTGTGTAATAAGTGAACTGTGTTGGTATCGTAAGAGGTCCCCTTTTTCGTTTACGTAAATAGGGTGTTTCTCATTTACCTATTAAGACTTTAATTATGGCAGACATTGTCTTTGAACTTCATCTGTTGCTCGCATCCTTTTTAGAACGTTGACCGTTCCAAAACCCTTACACTTACATAAAGCCTTTGAGATCATGTTCAGCAAAACATTTAAAAGGGCAAACCCTCTATTCAACTGAAGTGGCTATTCAAAGACAGATCAATTAACGATGAAAGTTTATGTACCGTAGACACTTGACCTTTTCAAAAGTTTAATTAACTTCTGAAGTAGGCTGTGGTTGAGTAGATGCTCAGACTTGATCGTATCGTGAGTAACAGGATTAGGTTTCATTATGCAAACGATAATAGAGAATGTTTGTGAACTAGAATGTCAATTGGAATCCTTTGTTCTATTATTTCTAATTGCGGTCTTGGTGATGTTTCAGGTTTCATCTAAATTGGTTTTTCCCTATCTTTTGCTGCAATGATTCCGAAGTCTTCGTCTTAGTCTAAGTTTTGCCCCTGTATTTTAAGACCATTGTTAACTGAATTATAATCCATTTCATTCAACAGTTCCATATTATTATTCATTTCGGGCAGGCCTATGTCCAGCTGTGGACGTCTTTCAGTTGAAATGATGATGATGATGAATGATATTTTAAAAATGTCCAAAGGTGTAAAATGTTGTTTAACGTTTAAACAGGTAATCGGTTGATTAAGGGCTCCCACAGACAGGCGCGAAGCGACCGTGAGAAGCGATTCTGGTAGAACAAATTCCATGAAGTTTTCATAGAAATTGTTGTACTAGTTCGCGTCGCGGCTGTCTGCTGGAGCCTTAAACGTTGGTGAACACAGGTCTTGCATGTTTCTCTTTGAACTTTTCATCAGTTGCTTGCCCACCGATGAAACAAAACTAATTAGTCTCCTCTGCACCATTGATGGTGCAGGTTAGGTTTCATTAGGCAAAGAATCTTTGCACGAACTTTGAAACATAGCACGAACACAATAACTGCACTAACAGCATACTACGCTTATGCCTATTCGTGGCTAAGCTATGGTATTATGTTGTGGGGAAACAGTGTTAACATACAGAAGATATTTATTTATAAAAGAAATGTGTTAGAATCTGAGCCCAAATAAACAATAGACAAAGCTGTAAACCTTATTTCCTTAAATATAAATTACTCACGCTTCCATGTATATATTTACACGATATATGTATCTACGTATTCAAAACACACACATTCACTAAAGTAAAGGACATACACACTTATAACACCCGACACAAATATAACTTATACCCGACACAAATATACATTAATTAATGAATTTTATATAAACATTGACATTTGCTTACTTTGTAAAGTATTATATTTTTTTTTAATTATTGTGCATTGAAGACAATGTGGGTCATTTTATTATTATTTTTTTGTTTAATTTTTATTATTCTCTTTGTTCTGTTAGTTTTTTTTCTAGGTCTGGCAGTTTGAGTAATTTATGTGGCCTACCCAAATGTCCTTTCTTTGGTATTGTTCGTCGAATCGTTGAGCTCCTTAAGTTTTGAGTTGAGCTGCACGATTTCTGACAAATGCGTGCACTGACTGGACAGGTCCTCTCAATCTGTGTGGTTCTTTCTTCAAAAGACCATCTCAGACATCGATCTACATGGTCTTCATATAACCTGACCAAGATTATGTCTGGACTTTAAAAGAGACTGTGACCTCTGAGTTTGTTTCGGCCTTTCTTCTCAGAGTAGTCAGATAGGAAACGCCGACCTCATCTAGTTTTATAAAAAATATGATTGACGTGTAAAAGTGTTTGTGCAAACCTACCTACAAAATAAAAATCATTTATCATTTATACCAACCACCAAATATTACATCAAAGCCCACAACACATGGCAATAAGAATATACAACAAGCTGCCTCAAGAGATAAAAAATGAAACTATGTAGACTCACTCCGTTTAACAACAAATTGAAAACATTTCTTTTAGAAAACTGCTACTAATCAACTGAGGAATTTTTGAATAAAAATAAAAATAAAATAATTGTATAATAAAATAATAGAAAAGCTAAATAATTACAAAATTAAATAATACAGTCATACCTAAATAATTGAATAATTAATAGTTGAAAAGTAAATACCTAATACCGACATACTTGAATGAACAACTAAAAAATACAGACACTCACGTAACCTCGCTCACAGACATTATACACAATCACCCAATTAGAGTTAATTAATTATAAGAATGTGCATGCGTTATAATGTTAAGAATTTAATTATTAGATTTGATTAATCCTACATCATAGTTTAAATGTTTCCTAGTTTAGCCATCAAATTTGCGATGTCTGAAAAGGCCGCTAAGTTGTAAGTACCTACATTTGTAAACAACACCAAAATGTACACTTAGTATGCAAATAAATCTTTGACTTTGACTTTGTGAACTAGAATGCTCATTGAAATTCTATGTTCATTATTTTTTAATTGCTTTCTTGGTAATGTCTTAAATTAGATCTAAAACGGTTTTAGCTATTTTGATTCCGTAAGAAGGCTCCTTTTTCGCCTTCGATAATTTTCGTACACAATTTCTTTGCAAAATTTCCTATACCTAGCTATATTTATACACTCGCTGGGAGGACGAGATCGCGATCACGCTGGATGGACGTAGCGAAACACAGAGAAAGCTGGCATTCTCTGGAGCAGGCCTTCACCAAGGAGGTTCTCAACTAAAAACAATGTTCTTTTTTTTAATTAGTGATAAACGCTTATTATTTTATTATTTATTATACTGCAAGAGGTTCCTTTTTCGTCGATGTAAATAGGGCCCTTCCTATTTACCTATTAAGACCTTAATTATTGCATGCTTTGTTTTCCCAGCTGTTGCTTGCGTCTCACCGAATAATAATTCGTCGAATTCCAGCAGTAGAACCCTCGACAATATTAATCAACATCTGGAAACACTTTGTTCGGGTGCAGACATCTGGCGTTGCAGCCGGAATACGAAAAGCCGTAATCTCACTCCGTATTGACCTTTCAAAAGTTTCATAGTTCACATTTGTTCGTGAACGTTGAATAGATAGAAAAGCTTTGTTTTAAGTTACAACTCTAAATAATGGCTAAATGTTGTCGTTGTTTAAAGTGAACAATAAATAAAATATCAGAAGGCCAGTTGCCATAATTAAAAATGATCTATTCTATTCTATTTTTATTTATGGCAAGTAAAGCCGATGTTGACTATTCTGCCAATGTCAAAAGTGAATTGGAAAAGCAAGTGTGCATTACTAGAAATAAATAAAAAAAAAGTTTAAATTATTAAAATTTACGATGCTACAATTGACCATAATGTAGAACTTGTGGGGTTAGTAATTAAAAACGTTCCAAATCTAGTCTCATCACAGCGACAATCAATGTCAAAACTTGTCAAAAATGTAGAGAATTTAGAAGTAGGTACCTATTTTTGACAGATTAAGGGCTGATTTTCCAATCGACAGATAATTTTTATTCGTGGAATAAAATTGACGTCTGACAGTTTTTGAACGGTCAAAAACTAATTAAAATTAAAAATTAATCCTCAATTAGCCCTTAGACTAAGATCGGACTGTGAACGTTCTTAAAATTACGAGAATTAACCGTGTTTTCTAATTTGTCCTTGTTTTCAATGCGACTTGAGAATTATAATTGATTGGCCACGGAATACACAAACGAACTATTTGTGTGTCTGTCTGTGTGACTACGTTGTTCTTCTAAACTACCGAACGGATTTCGATGCAGTTGTCCCCATCATTTAGAGTATTTAGGTATTCCGAAGGATTTATGCCTGTCTATTAAACTTAGGTACTTAAAATAAAGAAATCTTGAAGTTTTGTCAAGGCGTAAAAACTGTTCGAAGCTGGAGCTGATCGCTAGTTGAAAATAATGCAGTAGGTATTTATCGCAGACCACTTCAAGAAAAAATCCCCAAAAAGGTTTTTTCAAAGTAAAGGCAAAATCCTTTCCAAAGTTACAACATCCTCGAAATATAGAACAGCAAATCCAATTTATGTTACGTCATTCGCAGCAGAACCTAAAATACATCTAGGACATAAAATACACAATAAATGTTGGGCCAAAGTCAGATTGTTTGCACAAACTTTGTGGACATCTGTTGGTCGGCCAACTCCACAACTATTTGCCGTACACTTTTATTGCTGCCATTTTTATTGTAAATGTTTGTTGTTAGTGTTGGTAATAGCTTTGTTTTGAGCGGGATGTGTCTGGATTTGTTCAGTTTGTGGTATTGGAAAGCTTTGTTTCATTTCAAGGGTTTGCTTTCATTCATTTCTTTCATTATCAGGAGTAGGACAGCAGCGACGTTCTTTTCATTGTGGGAAACAACTTGAGTTGGTTTTGTTTTGACAACGAGTGTTCTATTGTCCAAACCTTTGTGAATAACAACATGAGTTTCTTTTACAACGGTTTTTTTTATTCATATTCCAAGGCGTTTTTTTAAGTGGGAGGGAAAACTTGAAACAAAGAGCCGGAAGCTTTATTCCCATACGGCGCATCACAGCAGCATTACCACGTTGTATGGCAATGCTTAGCCTCTGGCCAAGGTAAAAGCCAGTCCGTGGATCACGGGAAGTGTCAACGAGCGTTTCGAGATTTCTTTAAAGAGACTATACGCACTCAGACCCCACGGCCCGAGGTTTTCAACAACGGTTCGAAAATATAATATTCATTATTAATATTCATTTACTTCATTCTAAAATAAGCTATTTTCTGCCAAAAACGAAAAGCACCCCATATTTTAAATAAATAAGCCAGAACAATACATAATGAGCCAACAAAGAGACCGCATTTTGTTAGAAAACCTTCAGTAATTACTCCGCGGTTTTCTAAATTAAGCGTAGACTGTTTACAGCCGAGATAAAGAGTTGTTTTTCGTAATTATGTTGTACTAACTCACAATTATGGGGTGTTGGTAACACGCGTCACGCTGTTCGTGAACGCTTTTTGAAACCACATCAATCATAACTTTTACTTCACAAGTTTACAGGCATACACGTTTACGAGGCAGCCCTGGAGGCCTACCATGATCTATTTAAAAACGATTCAAAAGCAAGACATTTCAGTTTAGGTTCTTAAACTGCATCGTTCACAGTCGTACCATGACGTCCAATACACTCAGCGGCATTTGGATCGTTGAAAGTGAATGAGCGCGTGGTAGGTATCTAGATGGCACGGCCTAAATTGAATCGTTAAACTGACGTCATGGTACGAATTAGCAGAACAGTTCAGTTTAGGTCCTAAAGTGGATCGCGTAAGAGCTCGTGGTAGGTATGCTGATAACTTTATTGTTTTGTTAATTTCTACATACAGATATTTATTAGTTTTTGTATAGTTTTAGTTAAGTTAGGATTTAAATTTTGCCTAACATAGGAAAAAGTGGTAATGGGTTTTTCTATCACGAATTTCTCAGTATCAGCCTGGATATGTGCCCGGTTGATTGCAATAGGCTAGCCCCTAATACTTAGGACTTAAAACATACCTAGCGTAATGTGGGTGTACCCTAAATACAACTCAGTCTAAGCCTTCGGGATTACAAGCGTGATGTTCTGATATCAAACATAAATTTAACTTTAAACGCCATTTTAGGCCCCACGAACTCACAAAAAAAAAATCTACATTACTATAAGTCTCACTACGTGGCAGCTCTGATAACTTCATTGTTTTGTTCATTTTCAGCTTGGCTTTTGGAAAAGATAAAGAGAGAAAACTTACAAGGTGCCACGCTCAGCACAACGACCCTTTCGTCTGACATTGTGGAATCAACTAAATGCTCAAAATCGAATCTAGTGTTACATTACAGGTGAATGCTCCAAGTGAGGGAGCACCTTTACTTAAACAAGCCAAGTACCTATTAAATGTAGCTGAAATGAAAAGTCCTACGAAAACTGAAGACTCTGGCCGTAGATTCCAGAAATACTACATTTTTGCTCTTTACGACCGAGTTATTATTGTGTAGTTCATTCCTTGTCGCAGATTGCTCTCACAATCTGTTACAGGATATACAGTGCAACTATATAACACAAACAAGTTACCATGTTACCGTATTTGTATGGCTGCTAAATTTTTTACAATATAGAATGAAATTGAGCACCACGCCTACAGTTTCTTTCCTCCTACGTTAGTCGTAAAATGTGAGCGAGAATAACGTTCCTACTCATAGTTTTGGATTTTGGTATTACAGAAAACGGAGCGGGTTGACCGGTAGAGATCTCTGCAGGTATACGGATAATTAGAATAATAGTAGTATAATAACGAACCGAATTATTTTTACCGGGTACCCGCGTCTTTATACCAGCACTCATAAGGTCATAACACACGTATCAAACTGGAAAGGGATCGACACCGAATCAACTCGAGCCGTTCATTGTTCTTTGTATGAAACTCCCTGCTGCAACGCACACTAATCGGAATCGAAACGTAATCGCCTCGCCTTAGGACAAGCTCACGCTCTTGCGGCTCGTCGTCCCGCGCTTGCGGATCGTCGTCCCCGCGCTTACGTCTCTCCGTACCCGAGCTTACGTCTCTTTGTCCACCCTTGCCCCTCTCACCCCTCCGGCCTGCCTGCTGCACCATCAACTAGTAGTCGGCGAGCTCAGAGTGCGGCGTCGCCTAGCCGTAGCCGAGTCGACGTATCGGAGCTGCTTATCCGCTTTGGTTACGTGTTTACGTTAGGTTGACGCCTGTTTGGCGGCGACGCGAAAGGCGATACGGTGCCGAACCCTTTCCGATTTTATACCTTTAGCCTCAAATATTATCTTTACATATACCTACATACGAGTACATACAAATAATATATACATACAAATAAATAAAACTTAAGCATCTGTTTATGGTACAGATAACAAAAAAAAAAACATATTTTGAAATTTGTGTCTGCCTGTCTGTCTGTTCGTTCTTTGAACCCTGGTGAAGGACATAGGCTACTTTTTATCGACATACCACGCGGGGGGAAGCTAGTTGCCAAATATAGCTTCAATGATCATTATTCATTCATTATCAAGTCAAGACATATTCAGGCAGAAACTTCAACAACGAAAAATGAGCTTAAGTAAATTCCTCACCAAAATTTTAAACGGAATTTTAAAGTAGCTCCTTCAGCTGAAACAGTGACACATCGCACCAGGGGTAGCGCACTCAGAATATATATTATTAAAATATAGTTCGGAATTTATTCGGGGATGTTCGTGGGTGTTCGTCACCTTGGGGTGAGCTGTAACCCCCTTGCCTTCAGCTTGTTTTACTGAACACATTGTAAATTATAGAGGGAATATAATATAAAGATGTTTGTTTGTACAACGAGTTGCAGTGAGGATTAAATATTTACTTGGCTGTTGATTTGTTTATGAGAAAGAAAATCGGGATGTAGTATGAGAATGTGAGGTTGTTAATAATCTGATCCAGAAAGAACCAGAAAATCTGCTGTCAAATTTTATATTACAACTAGCTTCTGCCCGTGACTTCGTCCGCGTAAAATTTCACCCTCTTAGGGGTGGAATTTCGAAAAACCCTTTCTTGGATACCTACTCTTCACAAAGAACACACCTTCCAAATTTCATGACTCTAGGACCAGCGGTTTAGGCTGTGCGTTGATATATCAGTCAGTCAGGACTTTAAACTTTATATAAACAGACTAACCAATATAAATTGACATGAAAATTATTAAACAACGTATTCAAATGAGTAGGCTTTAAAAAACTGAGTACAAGAAAGCTATCAAAAGACAAAAGTATTCCTATATGTGCCTTGCCCTGTTGGTCTCGTGGTCGCAAACGCGAATGCTGAGCGCGGGGTTCTGGGTTAGATTCCCAGTTCAGACAGCGTTATTGGGTTTTTCCATAAGAAATGTCTTAGCTCAGCCCGGAGTTTGGAAGTTGATGGTGTGATAAGCCCGTGCCTCGGAAAGCACGCTGATCTTTCTCCGGTCTTGTCGGATTGCATGTCGTCCCATCGGACTATGAGAGTCAGGGAAAACAGTGTGCACCTGTGTCTGCGCACACACTTTTTTTTTTTAAGGATTGGAAATCATCAAATGACCCCTCCCGCTCTGGGTGGGGCGGAAGGGAGTGTCAGACTCTTACTGACTAAAACCCATCCGTGTTCCTTCCGTAGCCCTTTATGTTCCGGGGCAGCGGTAACCCTTTCGGATAATCCCGCTGCCCCGGCAGGTTTCGCTCCATTGATGCTGACATCTCTTTGAGGCGCGCGTGGAACACATACGCGCCGTCCAGCACGGGCCTGGTCCTGATCGGATGGCGAGCTACCCATTACTCGCCGTCCGCAGGCCCGCGCCTACGGTGGTCGGGAGTCGTCACGCGCCTCCCGACGCCCGGGGCGTCTCCCGCGGCGGCTGGGACGTGAGGCTCTGAGCGTTAGATATTATAGTACTCGTATATCTACTGCGCCGATGGCTAGTATCCGTTGAGACTGGCCGCCGTGGCCCAAATACGGTCTAGATGACTATATTTCTATTTCTATGAATTAAGCTAGCTCCATTTCAAAAACTCTATTAAACAGTTATTGATCTACCGTTTTATAAAAGTTAGTCTCTCAGCCTAAGTGACACTGGACCCTCCGGGACTCCATCCCATCGGAATGAAACGTCATCCCAGATCATCCCGTTGTTTACGTAGGTACCTATGGAAAAGAATCGAAAAAGGTGAAATTAATAAAGATGTATGTGTAAAATAAAGGTCGAGGATAACGTGAGTATTTCACTGAAGTTTTTGTAGCAGAGAAATTCGGAGGGATGAGATGAAAAAAAGAAATGTACATCTTTGGAAAAACTAGAGAGACAAAGTTTTTCCTACGAAAATGATTAATTAATTAATTTAGCATTTAATTTAATTAATTGAACTCGACAATTAGTAACACGCAGATATAAAATCGGCGTTCGTGAATTTTTGACAGTCGTTATGGGTCGTCAGTAGCCCGAAAGTCGGACAACTAGTCTTATCAAGGCATAATCTTATCTTATCGTATTACCCAGTAACTGGGAGGGTCAGATAGGCAGTCGCTCCATGTAAAATAGGTACTAGTATTCAGCTGCATCTGGTTAGACTGGAAGCACAAATCTTACTTAGAATTACTATAAATGGCTTGAAATGATCAGTGATAAACGCCACCAACACGAAATAAAATGCAATAAGTATTGCAACGTCATTGCGACTAAGCAAAGACAATAGAACTTAGTCATAAGACCATAAATGGCAAATCACGGTAAAATGGTAATTATTGGTGGTTATTTTACCGCAGGGTCAAATGAACCTTCATTTTACGTGCAACAAGGTTAGAAGGTAATTAATAAATCGGTGATAATTGTTTTAATTTAGTTTTTGTAGTAAGATGTAATTAGGATGGAAAGTTTAAGGCCAATACTTTTATAATATTAGTTTTTTTTAATTTTCTCCAAATGTTTTTGCTTTGAGCCAGATCGGGACCAGTGACTGTGCAATAATAAACAAAAGTCCTCCAGACCGTATTCCGGCCAATCTCAACAGAGACTAGCCTTCGGCGTAGGAGACATTGTAGTGCAACAACAGTCAGTGATTAGTTTTTTCCTGTTCTGTTTTTGTTTGTGTGTTTGTGCGTTATCCTGCGTCAATTTTTTTTTTATTCACATGACATGTTTCCTTTGCCATTACAGATAATACTAAATCTAATGCGACAAAGTAACTTAAAATATACTTAACTATAACTTACATGCTACACAGTACGTGATGGTATATAATTTATCATATATTTTGGTTCTAATCCCACTCTAAGAGCCAAAATTTAAAATCTGAGGGGCAATTTTCGTAATTTTATGAACGTTCACAGTCTATATCTCAGTCTCAATCTGTCAAAAATACCTATAATTTCCCTACATTTTTAACAAGTTTTTGACATTGATTGTCGCTGAGATGACATTGCGACTAGATTTTGAACGTTTTTAATTACTGGAATTGGCCTTCTGATCCTAATTTAGCCAAGTAATACATTTCCTGTTCTGTTAATGTTGCTATATACAAAATAATTTGTTGGGATATGAACACCCTTTTTTTTCAGATGCAGCTTAGAGAGGAAAGATAGAATGTTCGACGGATTGCAATAAAGGCCAAGTTCAAAGGGATTGTATCAAACAATGATACAAAATCATGAGCTGATAATTAACAAGCAATTAATGTGATTGCGTTCATCATGAACACTTTGCAAGGAGATGGTTTAAGGATAAATGATCAGTATAAAATGATAGTGGACGATCCATCTCGCACAGTTCATCTTCTGCTTGTGGATTGAAGTGTTATCAGTGAATATTGTGAAAGATTCTATGACTTAGACAAGTAAGTAGAACATTAAATTTTAAAAAAGCAAAGAAAATAAATTGTTATTTAACAAACATCACCGGGGTAATTGCGTAATACACTAACAGTATTTTGACATTTCAACAACATTCATTGCGTTATTTACGTCGTTGTTATGTGTTCGAACATAATGAAGCAATGGATTAGCAATATCCTTCAAAATGATTCGGATTGTGACTGCTACACAATTAAGGTGCGAGTTTCCAAATTGAGAACTTGTCAAACTCTCCTTTTATTATAGATGTTATTATTTTGATTGGGACCACAGTTGCTCTAATATGCATGTTCAAATAGTTTCAGGCTACCGAAAAGGGTTTTCGTCGAAAAAGTTCACCGAACACCTTCCCTATGATAACTTCATCTCAATATTGGCTAACTAAATGACATACAACGTTTCCATAGTACAAATTTAGGAACCATTGAATTTAAATAATATTATGTGAATTTCGTTCTAAGTAAATCAAACGTTTAATTTTCAACACTTTCACCGCCACTCATATCAATATAGGAATTTACAATTCCAGCAAACCATTCGCACATGGTTCCCTTTAAGTCGACTCCCTTTACGTCGAGCCGAGAACCTTGTCTGGCTTCTATTACCCGACGTCGAGTCAACGTTTTCTGTCCCGTTTTCCGTCCGTTTCTACTCCTTTGACGTCGATGTTATAAAGAGTGTAGCAGGCCGTACGGGCGGCGGGCTCACTGATTGTTTTTATTAGCAGGCCGTGCGGTTCGCTACGATCTCGCTTATTTATGTTTTTTTTAGAGCGCGGCTTGCTGTTATAGGGAAATAATGGTGGCGTGCCTTACTCGAAAACTTACGACACGCTGGCGGACCGCATAGCGGTGAGAGTAAAGGCTGTTACTAAAATAAAATATTTCCGATAAAATACAGCAATAAAAAAAAAATAAAAAACAAGGAACACAAACTGATATTCTGAAATTATTTTAATAGGTACTTACAGAGAATGACCATTAAAACTTTTTATTTTGTGTTATAAAATGAAAAGTTAGAATAAAGGCAAGAGAATAGGTACCTTCGCGGCTTTTTCCGCCTGATCACTTGAAAATTTTTTCGCCTAAATCCTGCGGCGGCGCCAAGCCACGCCCCCTTAATATTTTTAGATAATAGGAAAGCGATGACGCAATTAGTTGCAACCTGCACTGCGCAGCTTAGTGACGCATCACGTGTACTCCTTTTGTGAATTTTACGGTCGAACTATTTAACCTTGGCGCGCTAACTAGAGAACGCTTCCATTTTTTGAGTGCAAGCAAAAATGAACTTAGTGGTGGTCAGACAAGAGTGTCGGCGATAGCTCCTAATGATCAAAATGAACAGTTAGGAATATATATATCATATCGTCGGTTTAAAGGTAAAACTCATTAAGTGACATAATTGATCAAATTCATTAAATTCCTGAAACGGTCTCACCAGGGCAATATCTACGCCAAGAAAAAATCATTATTATAAAATTTTATTGCCCTGGTGAGACCGTTTCACGAATTTAATGAATTTGATCAATTATGTCACTTAATCAGTTTTACCTTTAAACCGACGATATATTATAGTTCATATCGCAACACTGCTCCACCTGGGAGACATAAACATTACCTCAGTTAAAATCATAAAGTTTTATTTATTTTTATGTTATAGCATTTACCGTTGGGTACTAAACTAAACTTCTAGTTTTTTCCAGCATGGGTATCACTTAAAATATTATGAGGATGTTTTAACTCACTTGAGGTAAATAAACTTACCTTAGTCCTACCAAAACATCTTTTTTTACTTCGCCATCATCGTCTTTTTAATTTTCGCGTATTACTTACCTGAAAAAAACAAAATAAACACGTTATTAAACAACATTTTCTCTTCATAATAAATGATAGTAAATAACTGTGTTAACGTGTCTGAAAAAGATAACTTTTCTTTTATGAAAGTTATCAACAACAGCTGTTTTGTTTTTATATGTATCATCTGTTAGACTAGATAAAACAAATTGCAGAATAATCTCAATTGAATTTGTTCGCACAACATAAAGTTTGTCAAATATAACACCCAGCCAGATGGCGGTTATGCGACATCGCTTTAAGAAATAACACTAAAACTTTCAGTTCAGTTTCAATTTTGTCTAATAAACATTTGTTAGAATTAGTATTACAATTGCCTACCTACAATACTTTTACTACTATTGCTCACGAAACATTATATCGTATCGGTGATTATAACAGTTATGTAACAGTGGTGATATTGCTCAAGGTGATTTCTGCCAGACGATGAGGAGGACCTTATGAGATGAAACAAGCATACTAATTAGGTGATCCTACAACTAAATAAACTCTGATTTTTAATAATTATTCTAGACTAAAATGACAGCCGCGATTGACCTTTTTTGTCGAGGTGACATTATAATATTTAGGGCGACTTCTAGTATGGAAAAACAGCTATCAAACGTATATTTTATTCCTCGGATAAAAGATATCTGACTTTGGTAAAATCAACTCTTAGTTTATTTTAAGTGTCATTTTGGTCTAAAAAATTAAAAATCAGACTTTAATTCAGAATGAAATCAAGCTAGATTTTCCAAAATCAAAACATGATACAAGAATCGATGTAATAAAGCTACAGTAGGTAAAACTCGATGTACCATATAACTTCCGTAAACACACACCAATCACATACATTTTATCGGTCCAGAGTTTTTATTACAGATGAAAATGGCATGGTAATTATAATGTCTCTCAAAATATGACCCTAAAATCTATGTACAAACAACATAATACATATTCAGCCTATAATGTTCCCACTCCTGGAAGTCAGGCCTCCTGTCTTCGAGAGAGTGGACTGTAATCTACCAATGCGGGTTGGTAGATGTCACATGTCTTCGAACTTTTGATTCTAGAACATGCCGGTTTCCCCACGATGTTTTCCTTCACCGTTTTGAGGGCTGGAATGCTAAATCACCTAATTTTTCTCATTTTATTCCAGGATGAAGCTCGTCCTAGTAACCGTCGCCATTGTCCTCGCGTGTGTGCAGGCCGAGGAGTATTCCCACAAGTATGACAACATGAACTTGGATGAAGTTTTGGGCAACAAGAGGATGCTGAATGGCTACATGAAGTGCACCCTTGACCAGGGACCTTGCACTGCTGAGGGCAAGGAGCTTAAATGTAAGAAGACTAATATTTCATCACCTTCATTGCTTAAAACTCACAACTGCATTAACAATAATAACCTTCTGTCCTCACAGATTACATTTCCGATGGCCTCAAGACCGGCTGCTCCAAATGCTCTGACCGTCAACGCAAGGGCATCAAGAAGGTGATGCAGCATCTGATCAAGTATGAACCTAAATACTGGAAGCAGGCAGTTGACAAGTACGACCCTCAGAAGGTTTACACCAAGAAGTACGAGAAAGAAGTGTACTCCTGGCAGTAAATATTTTGACTATGGAACAAGATGGCGGCGATTGCGATTTTTGGAATAGAGAATGGTTTACACTATTTATTTATTTATTTATTCAATGACAGTAGAAATTGATTATCATGAAATATTACTCTTGAATGTGTAATAGTAGTTTTTGTGTCGTTTTTTTTTTAATAACTATTGAAAAATATGGATCTCAGTTACCGAGGTGGGCACAAAATTACATTTTAGATTTGGATACCATAATAGCCACCATAAATAACGTTCTTTGACTACTTATTTTTTGTACTTATTTATTTCTCAAAACAATAAAAGTTTCTAATATAAGAATTATCTGAAGGTCAATTCCCGTACTTAAAAACATTCAAAATATAGTCGCAATCTCTTTACAGTCACAATCAATGTCAAAAACTTGACAAAAAATCTAGGTAAATTAGAGGTATTTTTGACAAATTTAGACTGAAATTAGAATGCGAATTTTGTTAAATATCGGAGAATTACCCTCTGGAAAAGCATTAAAGTATTTTGAAATTTCTTTTACTCGATAGTACTTATTGTTAGCATACACAATAATCGACTATTTAACTAATATTATTTGTGGGTTGCAACATTGTAATTTTTTGATATTATATACTTTTTGAGTTGTGGCAAACCAGAGATGACTTTTTGATAAAAACGGCGGGAAAATAAAAAATACATATTCTCTCTGGGCTTAAAAAAAAGATGATGAATGTGGTCTCGAGTTACGATTACTATTTTACTGTTTGAGTACTAATAAAGTGATTTAAGACGTGATCGATGGTATAATTTTAACATTATGTTGCTATATGCGACGGAGGGAAACGATTCAAAGTGAATAAGTGTCGCTATTAGCCCAAGTTTATAACTGTTCCGATTTAAGCAATTTGCGTTTAGGATAATAATTGTGATCTTCCGGCGTTTCTTTGATTAATAGTCGTTTATCCGTTATTGCCTAATTTGATGGCTGCATTTGCCTATTTTTATTTATAATATTATTATTAATTTACGAGTAATTATGGTGACTTATCGCTTTAATAATTTCTGCTTTTTCTTTTCTGTCGCTTAAAACTAAATAATTATATTTTATTTAAAGTTAGTTTAATTATGTAAAATGTGAATACTTAATGTTTTTCTTGTAATATTGTAATTTAATCTTTTATTTAATTTGTCTTTGTAGTAACTTAAAACTGTACTTATTTCTCGACTGCTATGTATTTACTATTAATTTATTAACAATAAAAAGCATTGTAAAAACATTGAATATTTGAATTACAGCCTTTAAACATTTACTCACTGCAAGATAAGGCTTCATATTTTTCAAAATATTGATTTTTCAATATTTTACACAAGCAACACTAATACCTACTTATAAGAAACGATTCTATACGATCAATTTAGCTTCGGTAGTCCAGAATGCCCATTCTGAATTGGTCGATATAATATAATTAAAAGTGTATATTTTTAAAAGCAGTTTATAACCAGCCAATGAAAGCAATTTTATTACCAGCCAGAGAAATCAATATTTTATTATTCTATGAATGATTCCAATTTCCCGCTAAATAACATCAAAACTTTTTAATTGCCAATCTTTTAATAATATAATACAGCCTTTTAAAATCAATTCTGCCAATTTAATAGGCTTCCATTACAAAAAGTTTATTGAACAAACAATCTTTGAACTTTGGTATTTCGAAGGCAATTTAAAAACGTTCCTGAATTTCTTACTGAAACTCACCGCAAAGGAATACAGACTTAATTGTTTGGGACCAGAATTTATAATTGCTTAGCAAAAATATTGTTAAAAGTAATTAACGGCAGAATTTTGTGTTTACGAGACTAGTCACTTCCAGGGGTTTATAACGTTTTGTTTATTTTAATAGGTACGTGATTTCCTTTATCTTTATACCGGAAACATTGTTCTTAACCATTTGTTTGTTAAATAAATAATTTAAACGATTATAATGCATGTAGAAAGCGATACTTAGAGGATGTTTATGACCTTATTAATTTTCAAGTTATTTGTGATAAAGTCAGTCTCGTTTGCTTCCTATCAAAGGTGCTTGACATTGTCATATAATTAAAAAAAATACATAAAAATATGACAAGCAACAGGCTTATCAGAATGCCCCACTTCCTACTAATTAAAAAAACAAAAAACTACGCCCGAATTTCATGTAGGTAAAGTATACTTGAGTTTCACGTCAAATCGCGTGTTTTGTTAATATTATTTGACCAAGCTGGGCTACTTACATGTAATTTCCATTATTATAATTAGGACGAAAAGTAGGCAATCACTATACCTATCTTCAGAGAGAACAAGTCACACCCTGTCATGTAGCTAGGTGTCAAAGTCAACTTAATATTGTAATTAACTTAAATAATAGTGTGATATGAAATGCGATTAATTATTATACAGGGTCAAATTAAATTAACTAGTCAAAAAATTTGTATGGAAGAATTTAACGCGCAGTTCGATAACTCGAAACTCAGTAGGTATTTATAAAATAAAGAATAACGTGTATCAGGGTTTTTCGAAAATCTACCCCTACTGGTGTGAAAAGGGGTAGTTAATATTCCAAGGGAAGATTTTACTGCGTGGCTTGATTAACTCGAAAATTGGTATAATCTTTAAGTCATAAAAATTAAAACGTTCCAAGCACTTTTTTAATTAAAAAAAAACCGTTTAACTAGGCCTGTCGTGGTGAAAAGGCAGGATAGAGTTTATTTGAAAAATCTTAGTATAACCTAAAAATTGGCCCGAATACTCATTTCTCTAAATAATTTATAAAGACCGTAAACATTAATTTTTGAAAACTACCTTTCAAGGGGAGGTGGAGAGGTACTTAAAAATTTTTTTTGAGGAAAGTACGAAACGAAAATCTCGCGGACGAAGTCGCGGGCAAAGTGCTAGTAGGTACATATTTCTCACTATTCGTCGACCCGAATGTGACATTCACCAACCCTCAAGCCCGCGTGGTGGATTGCGGCCATTTACGACCCAATACTTCTCACAGAGGGTATGTGTCCCAGCAGTTGTAATATTACAGGCTTATTATGCCATTCCGCCTAATTGGCAGTACATTTTCACGACACTTAAACTACCCAACAAGGCCTTTGAACAAAGCCTTGGCCAAAAAACATAAAAGAAAAAACACCCATTGTCTTTGAAATTGAACCTTTTTAAATTTCCGAAGCCGTTATATTATAGCCTTATTAAATTTAAATGGAAACAGAAGCAAATAGCACCCGCTTTATATTTGTAAAAAGGTATGAAAAACCTGCGCTTTTTAACTACGTAGGTAATGTATATACCCAGGGCTTGTAAGCTACGCGCCACGATACGACTCGTTTTACAAAGCCATTATGGATCGTGCAAACGAGTTTATTGTGTACCTGCTGAAATGTAGGAACAATTTCATTGAAACACGTTACGTTGGTATTTCGTGTGTTCATGTCCGAATACGATGTTCATTGTAGTTGGTTCATGTTAGGGATTCGTGGAATAATAACAGTCGCACGGGTCGATCGAATGTTGGGCTATCGGTTCGTGGATGGATGACCGTCGATCGATTACATATCGAGACTTCTACGTGTGTACGAGTAACACTGTACATTAATCTTTGTATTAGTTTGTACGTCACACATTTGTTGATGCACATCAATATTGTGTAGCTGTGCATTCCTCCAACATAGCATTTAAGTAGAACAATTGTGTAATTATATTCAGTAGCTATAAATCCATCAAGGGAAGTCGTTCGTCTCTCATTTACATAACATAACCAAATCCGAAACATTTTTACTGTTGGGAGTTACGCCCCAACAACGTGTCTCGGAAAGCACGTTAAGAGCATTTACGCCGTACCTACGGCATTTCATAAAAACTTTCAAGCCCTTGTTTTGCAATGACCAAAATGTATGAAACAGCACTTTTTTTTTTCGTGATTTCAGTGTTGGTCCCGTAGAGTGAAAGTTGTTCATACTCATAGGTAGAACATTCTGTAAAAAATTGGAACCGGTAACCTGTATAATAATGTATTATTTATAACAATATAGGCGTAATTTTCGACAGCACAGATTCACGTATAACAAAGGCGTACTTTATACAATTTTTACAAAAATAATCCCAAGTAATTTAGCCCACAGCCCTTTAGCATCGGGCACCGCGGATATCACGCAAGGTTTTAGGGTTAAATAGTATTTCGCGTGCGTATCTTAAACTGCAGGAACACGATCGTGACATAGTTAAATAGCGCCGAATTGCCCGAAAATAAGCTTTTTAGCTTCTACCTCGTGGTTTCGCGTTATAAGGTAAATAGCCAGAAATTATTGCGTACATTATAGTTAAGTAGTTTGTAAGAAAGAAGAATTATGCTTGTGTGGCTACAATATCAAATTGTACATTACATAATATGTACTTATTAGACTTACTACAACTGTCTACTTTAGCAGTTACTTACTTGTTGTTTTTTGTTTGATTTTTTTTTGCGTCATGTTTCCGCTAACAAATGTATTTTGTTTCTTTCTTACAACACCATAATGAACATTCATAAAACCCGCAGGCAGTTCGACTTAGGTCTTATCCCTTCGTCTGTGGCGGCCATTTTTGTGCGCTAGCGCTATGGTACGGCGGTATTCCGGGTGGTACATCCGGAGTCGGCGCGTGTGATTAAAATGACGATATCTCTAAAGTTTTGTATGGGAACTGTATATAAAAGTTATGCCGTTGGAATCGTTATGAAAGAAGCTAACATTTAAAAACGTAACGCAGTGTAATGTATTATTCATTCTAATTGGAATCTAATTGGAGCGACATTTTTCTAGTTTATTGTACAAAAGTATAATTAAGAAAATAGACCTATATTTTACAAAGTTATTATTTTAATTACATAAATATACATTATTTCACATTAATCAATAAAAATAACACACCTCCCCATACAATTTTTTCACCCCACAAGCTTTACAAAAACATGCCATAATATTATTAAACACCCTACACCCACACCCCACACATGGAAACAGTTTTTATCGTCTAGCCAAAACATCAAGCCCTAAAGTATAAATATAGAACTAATGTAAATAGCCTTAAAACCGGCAGGCAGCTCGGTTCAGGTCTAATTTAAGACCAATGATAATTAAAGCTAAATAGAGGGGCCCGTGGCTAAATAATAACAGCCGCACAGGTCGATCGGTCAGGTTAAGCTACGTTTGCCGCGGTTGGTCTGTGGATGGGTGACCATCTTTATATACCCCTCCGTGCCTCGGAAAGCACGTTAAGCCGTTTTTGCCGGCTGTCATTCGTGGATCTTTGACAGTCGTTACGGGTAGTCAGAAGCCTGAAAGTCTGACAACCAGTCTTACCAAGGGGTATCTTATTACCCAGTGACTGGGTTGTGGAGGTCAGATAGGCAGTCGCTCCGTGTAAAATACTGGTATTCAGCTGCACCCGGTTAGACTGGAAGCCGACCCTAACATAGTTGGGAAAAGGCTAGGCAGATGATGATGATGATAATTAAAGCTAAATATAGCCCCTAAAACCGTTTACTAAGACATGGAAAATGTTAACTGGGAGTTTTTTTGACGTCTAACCAAAACGTCAGACGTCAAAACCTAAAGTATAAATATAGAACTAAGGTAAACAGCTATAAAAGCCTCAGGCAGTTCGGCTTAGGTCTAATTTAAGACCAATAATAATTAAAGCTAAATATAGTTTTTCCCAAGGCATAGAAACGTTAAGTGGAAGTTTTAGACGTCTAGCCAAAACGTCAAAAACTAAAGTATAACCCCCTTACTAATAAACGTATTGATGAATAGTTACACACCGATTTCTCTCTTTCAGTCGTCAGTAATTTGACTTTCGAAAGCAGAAGACAAAGCGTTCTGTAACTATACAGACGCTATACAACGTTTATTAGTAATGGGGTAAATATGGAACTACGAAAATAGCCTCAAAACCCGCAGGCTGTTCGACTTAGGATCTAAATTAAGGCCAATTAAAGCTAATAGTTAAAACGTTTACCTCTACAATTAAGCTGAAAACTTTTTAGATAAGTGGCAGTAAGTCTTGAGTAAATGAGTACTTCAATGCTGCACAAGTCAAAGACATCTCTCGAGGTTAAGTACTTTTTCGCACGCTCTGCTTAGGACACGGTTTTTAGTCGCGTGAGTGTTTTCAGCTGTTGACTTATACTCTATTCCGTAAAAATCTCACCGAGGTAAAGTGAGCTAGAATTTAGCTGTCAATAGTGTCAATCCATAGCATTTTCTTTCTTTATTTTCTTTCTTCCTTTCTTTCTAGAATCAGTTGGAATGACAGCTCACTTCATCAAAGTTTTCACGCTGATTTTTTTTACAAAATAGGCAGTTCAAAAATCGATCTACCTAGCCTTATCCCAACAAAGTTACTGACCTCTATAACCCAGTTATTGGGTAATAGATACGATACCCCTTGGTAAGACAGGTTGTCAGATTTTCGGGCTTCCGACTACCCGTAGCGGCTGACAGTTAGGACCAACTGATTAACCTGCTTTCCGAGGCACGTAGTGGTTTCAGTTTGTTATGGATGGTCACCCATCCACGGACCAACCTCGGTAAGCGTTGCTTAACCTTGATGATCGACCCGTGCGACTGTTATTATTTAGTCACGAACTCCTTCACAGGACAGGCAGATAATTGTCTGCAAACTAATTATTTTTAACACTAAAACAGCATTTATAAAATTTGATGAGAAATAATTGGTGATAGGTGCGATTAATTAAGTTGGACGGGCGAATTTTTTTTTTTCAAATTTGCTTTCAGTGCTTACACCGTATAATTCGATTTCTAGAAATTAGTAGATATGGTGTCAATACATGATTACTTCCTGCGATGACTTACTGAGATTTGAAAACAATTTGATTTGATTCGGCATTCAGAAACCCATATTTTGCCAATTCTGATAAGTTAAAGTTTATTAAATTCATCGTCTTTAAAACCGTAAAATCAAAACCTGCTTAACTTTTCCGCCTCTGAAAATTCCAGCAAATAAGCACTCTACATACCTCCACAGCTTTGTCCACAAAAACCTTGAATCAGCCGTCAGTAAACCGTCAATCCGGGTCAAATTGCCGTGAGATTGACTGGAACGATTGGCGCGCACGACCGATCCCGATGCGAATCAATCCAATCACCCGAGTGGAAGGACCAGGATTGATTCGCTGCTAATTGTAAGATATTAAAAGGAATAATTTGATTATCTTGTCTTCAAGATTGGTTTTAATATTGAATTTGCAACGGTGTGAAAGGAAAATAATAGTTTTATGGATATCTTTATTAATCTTTTATCAAATTGTGCCTTGAGTCTTTTCCTGTTTCTTTATTTTATTTAGAGGATTTTACCAAGTTCGAGTTTTTTGTCAATTTCTTTATGGAATATTTTGGACTCATAATCAGAAATCACTTTTTTGCATTGAGTAAATGTACTAATTTGTATTAGAACCCAATCAATGGCTTGGCACGCAACAAGAAAGAGAACCGAGAAGAGACCGGTCTGTATGTCTTTATTACCATGAAAGGATAGGCCTTTAGTGTGGGACGCAACATGTGTCGACACTCTTGCGGCGAAAATATAATAACCTTATCGGAAATTATAATTTTCGAGCTGTTTGGGATTGAAACCGAGGGTAATATAATATATTATAAACCTTTTTGAACATGGCAACTAGCATAGCATAATCAACCTATAATTTTCCCACTGTTGGGACACAGGCCTCCTCTCCATGAGCGGGAGTGGGCTGTTATCAAGTAGGTGCGGGTTGGCGGGTATCACAAACATGTCTTAGAATTTTTAGTTCTATGAAATGCCGGTTTCTTCCCGATGTTTTCTTTCATCGTATTGAGAGAAGTGGTGATGAAATAATTTACACAAACTAAATTGCCTGCTTGCGTAAATTATTATCACCCACGACCTCGTAAGTGCGCGACCATTACCACAGTGCCACCACAGCTCCATGATGGCAACTAGCTTATATTAAAATCTTTTGCCAAAACTATCAAATTATCGACAAACAAATCTTGCCAAATGAAATCCCTAAATCCGTAGGATCACCACATTCCACAGGTATGTTGTAATAAATTACTAACGACTGCCCGCGGCACTGTCGGAGTAGAATTAGAAATTGAATATTTAGCTTTATCCCCGTCTATTGGGATGAGCTTACTACTCGACATTTCCCATAGGAAATGAATGAAATGAATTTCCGCAATGAAGGAATTTGTCACACAGTTGAAATTAAAAGTTCAAAGTAAAACGAAAATGAAGGAGAAAATCAAAATTCATTTGCAAGAATTTTCTGAAATTCCTTAGGATTAACAGATTTAATTTTGGAAATTCAGACAGATTTAGAGTAATGAAAGTCAGGTTTATATATCAATTATATAACTAGCCTATAATTGTCTCACTGCAGGGCAAAGGCCTCTAGACTCTCATACGGAGAAATATAATAGTATAGGTATTTATTTGCTTAGAATGTAGACACATAAATATAAGTTGTTAAACTATTTATAATAGGATCCATGTACTTACCTTCTGCCTTAATAGTTATAGCATGTAAATGTAATAAAAAGTAGAGGATAATAAAGATAGGTATGTATTACAAGAACATATAATTTTAGAAATCCTGCACAGAACAATAACAAGTAATTCTGTGAAAAGTTTTTTTTGCAACATTCAGTTTTTTATTTGAAATGGAAAGCGCGAGCGTTGATCACGACGCTTGCTCAAGACGGGTTGGCGATTTCGTACTTTTACAACTGCGTACAAACATAATAATAACTTAATAGTACATTACTGCAGCTTCAAGCTAAAGAGGCATTGATGGACGAACGCAAGTCCATCAATGCCTAGTTGTGGCCAAGGTTTCTATAGTACTTTTCTCAAATAATGAGCGGAAATTAAAAATACAATTACTTTTCAAAATCAATGACGAACAACGAACAACAATAATTTTTCCCGCGTTAAAGATTTCATTTGTTTTTATTTTTTTCAATAAACAGCTTTCTATTTGCAAGCCAGTTCGAAATTTAAATAAAACCTTTGATAAAGTACCTCCGCGGTTGCCATGTTTCGGAGTAAAAGATCTTTCCATTGTTCAATTACACGACAGATACGAGTTTACTATGTAATTTATTTGGCCGCTAAAACACGACAGATACGGATTTTCATACAACTTTTGCCGGCCGCTGCTCGCATGTATTTGGCTAGTACAGCAATTTCGATTTATCACGGAGAAGGTTTTCTAAATAATTCTCAAATTTCCAAGCATGTTTGAGAAAACGTCCTTAAAAATTGAGCAACTGTGCGAGCTACGCCGTAGCACCGCTCGTAGCAAACCGTGGCGGAATCGTAGCGAGCGTAGCCTTTCTTTTTTTTGTGAATTAAGTATGGTGACATGCGAGTTTATTATAGTTAGATAATATTACCGTGGTTTGGTTGTAAACGAAACTGAGTGTATTATAGGTATAGTGTTTTTATACATGATATATTTGCAAAGTGTTATGTTGTTTTTCCATCTGGAATTTCTCAGTAGCAGCCCGGATTCTGGATTTGTGTCCGGTTGAAGGCAATAGGCTCGACCCTGTAAATCAGGACTTAAAACAATAACTGGCGAAATTTGGGTATACTATATTAGGTACAACTCTGCCTAACCCTTTGGGGCATACAGGCGTGAATGTTATGTTAGATATGCTATATTTAATCATTACTAAAAAGGAATTTCCAGTTCAAGATACAAAAATCTTTTGCGTTTCTAAATCCAATAAATGGGTTAGCTAGAATCACTTTTATTGGTTGTTGGTCTCAGATTACCTAAGCTTATTGTTTACCAAAGTTTGTAAACAAACTTAGTTACCTAATTGACCTACTAAAAGAAAATCCTGAACAAATACACTTGTACCTTTTACCATTGCGTACGACAAATTTCAACGGAAATAAGTTCCAACACTGCACCCGTGTTTCACCCGCTTAAGTGTCGATCCCGTGGGAATATCGGAATAAAAAGTATTCTATGTGTTAATCCAGGGTGTCAGCTACCTCCACACCAAATTCAACAACAACATGAGAGGGACAATTCTCGTAATTTTAAGAACGTTCACAGTCTCATCTCAGTTTCAATCTAGGTCACATAATTAGCCTATAATGTTCCCACTGCTGGGACACAGGCCTCCTCTCTGTGAGAAGGAGTGGGCAGTAATCCACCACGCGGGCCCAGTGCGGGTTGGTAGATGTCACATGTCTTCGAATTTTTGGTTCTAGGACATGCCGGTTTCCTCACGATGTTTTCCTTCACCGTTTTGAGAGCAATGGTGATGAAATAATTTACACAAAGTAAAGCGCCTGTCTGGGTTCGAACCGACGACCTACAACTCGTAAATCGCGGCCGTTGCCACTGGGCCACCACTGCTCTCAATCTAGGTCAAAAATACCTATAATTTCCGTACATTTTGACAAGTTTTTGACGTTTGTTTGTCGCCGAAATGAGACTGCGACTAGATTTTGAAAGTTTTAAATTACGAGAATTGGCCTTCTTTTCATACCCGCACGTCGGTTACGAGTACGAAGCACCTGACCTTTCTGAAGAACTTCACCAACAAGAACAATATATTATCTCCTCCTAGGGCGTCCCCTCCCGGCGTTTCCGCCCACATCTGCCTTGTAAATAAATACCTTTGTTAGTCGCCTTTCGTTCATCCTTTCAACATGATTAAACCAACATTACTATAATATATTGTACAAAAACAAAGACTTAAGTAACTATAAGGAACTTTGACATCATCCTTTGCATTAAATTCTCGATTAATCACAGGTGGACAGTTGCATTTGACAAGCTCATTGGCTCGTGTGCAACCGTCCTGCGTCGCAGCACACTCGACACAAATTAATCGCTCGTCTCTGTGCCGCCTTACATCAACGTCACTGCCATAGTACTGTACTTGTAAGACTTTGAAATATCCTGCGGGGTTCCAGGAATAATAATATAATTATTATACTGAACGGCATTCTTGAGATTTCTGTTTATGGTTATTTTCCTTTCTATGATGTTTACTGCGAGGGAAATATTCAAAGAATTTCTAATATCAATTATAAATGATTAGGTTTTCCTAATAATACTTTGTATTAGTTTCATTATTTTGCACTAGCCATAATTTCAAGTAGCTAGATCAATATAATAATGCTGCACGTTTGAGAATTGAATCCTAAAATACAAGCCCTCGCTGGGTTTGGGTATCAGTTTCAGTACTTTAAGTAAAAATAAATAAATACTGTATCTATGTACCAAATTATGGTAAGAAAGGGGGAGGGGGGGGGGGTTAGAGAAGTATTGAAGAAGAATACATGTTGCGCTGACCCAAAGTAAATCGGGATAATGGCAGGAAAATGATAATATGATGATCTATGTATTAAATTGCTCTCATTTGTAAAAATAAACTTTTTTGAAGTGAAAACTTCTTTAGGCGCGTTGGGATTTTTTTGAGATGGGAAAAAACCATTGAACTCGCGACACTGTTACCGACACCGCGCTACATTCGGATGTATTCGGCTGTCCTCGGGATGTACTCGGTTTTAATGTATTTCCGATATGTCCGTGAGTGATGGCAAAGTATTCTGTTTGTGTTTTGTTTATTTGACGATTGAAAAATACACATGTAATTGTTCAAGTTTTCACTTCTGTCGGCACTCCCGGAGTGCCACTGTTTTTTTTGTTTTACATTATGATCTTTAAACCGAGGCTTTGCAAGGCAAAAATTGAAGTAGGTACCTGAGTGCTTGGTGTAAGGTCAGGCATCTGAATTTTGAGTTACATTTGCATAGGTACTATGAAATAGTGCTCTTTGGCTCCGAGATCTCTTGAGGCGACTCGATTGCTGGACCTTTATCCTTTTAACTGCCCGACTTCATAGCCAGTTGTCGTCGCACAGCATTAAAAACGAAAAAAATACATGATAGAATACAGCGTAAATACCTAAATAAAAAAGCAGATTAAACGAGCTGTGGTATTTAGTCGTAAATATACGACCCTTGCGAAATGGACACGAAAATATTTGTAGGATTAATCCGGAGTAAGCGGTAAAGGTTAAACCCGCGTTTCAAATGACCCCAATTTACAAAGTATTGTGGGCGATGGATTCTAAAGTAGTAGTGTGACTTGAGTTTTCCTAAGTATTACTTGGGTCAGATTTTTTTACTCAATCACGCATATACGGCGAAGTGGATTTGGGTGAAAGGTATACAAATGGAGCATGACTTTACACGCAAAATTATTTGGATACTTAAAGAAATTCCTTTAGTTAGAGAAACAGCTAGACGTATATATTATATGTATACAGGGTGGCAGGGACATCGACGCGCAAACGTTGTCAAAAGGTTACACCTGATGCCATAAATTTAATTACGAAAGTCGTTCATCTCGGAAATGACCGGTTAAAAAAATTTACATTTTTGAGCGCGCAATGTATTGCAAACAACGCGATTAAAACGCTCCGCGGATGGCGAGCGCGCGCGCGCTGCCTTACCTACACACACATACAAATCTGTGGCGCGGCCGCCTGCCCCGCAGCCGCCGCGCCGCCACCGCCGCCCGCCGCGACCGGACGAACGTGAACGTACCTCTACGAAATATCGCCTAACGACAACATTGATAGGTACCTACCACATAAAATCATGTTTAATTAGTCTTGATAACCGATAACAATAAGCTTATTCCCATAAAATAGCGATACCGATGAGGATTGATAACAAAAAAGATGCTTGATAAGAACTTAGCGATCCAGTAATGTTTAATTGATGAACTTACCTTAATCTCGCTCATTCCTAATGAGATAGGGGGTAGGTAGGGTTCGAAGTGGCCGCCACCAACCCGCTCGCAGATCTGAGCGCGGCGCAGTTTCAGCGTGGACACGGGACAAAAAGTGGGATCCTGGACACACTCTTCACGCAGCGTCACAAACACATTCACAATGCGATCTCTCATTTCTGCTGCGGTATCGCACTCGGTCATAAACACCTTATCCTTGACGTAACCCCAATGAAAAAAATCTAATGGAGTCAAGTCCGGTGAGCGAGCTGACCATGGTTGTGGACCGAATCTTCCAATGCACCGGTCTCTAAAAGATACGGTGAGGCAGCTTCGGACAGGAAGGGTCACGTGTGGGGGAGCGCCGCGCGCGCCGTCGTGTTGGAACCATGTCTCGCGGAACTGGAGCACAGGCACCTCCTCGATTATTTCCTTGAGAGTTGTTTTTAGGAACTCGTGATATCGTGGCCCGTTTAGTCGTTCAGGGAGAAAAATGGGTCCAATCACGCGGTCTTTATAAATACCGGCCCACACATTTACCGACCATCGGGTTTGGTGCCTGAAAATTGTTCAGGTCTGGAAGGCATTTTGAACGTCACTCTCAAACACACACGACACACACACACAGAGAAAGAAAATTACTTTTGATTTTAAAAACTACGCTAAGATCACAAATTTGCGACAAACAGCACGCCCGTTTACGATCAACGAAATCTAGGAACTGGCAAAAATCCGATAAAATCGGCGAAATAAAAAGAAATGTACTTAGCTGATCTTTCTTTCAATTTGCCGCACTTGCTGCCGACAGTTAGTACTTGCATTTTTTCTGTGAATACAGTGCCTACACCGAACACAGATCAACAAAATGATAGAGTGTACAAACACATTTAGTTGTACCTAGGTACCTACTCACGAAATTAATTGCGAAAATGGATGTATTATTTTTTTATGAAACAGTAAATTACATTGTTGAATTGCATTCAAAACTAAAATTAATGTTGATAATAAAAAAAGTTTGAAAAATTACGTGACTATCAATACACTTCTACACGTTTTTTTTTTTAATCTTCTTTACTTAAATCGATGAAGCATTAGAAAAATAAATATCCTCATAATGAATCTAAAATAAAAGTAGTAAATGGGTAATTCATTTATGTAGATGATTAAAATGCCTCATGTGACGCGTCTGTTAGATTCATTGGGATACGTCGCATAGCTTCTTACGAGACCGCTCGCCGCCGCCGCGCCGCCGCCGCCGCCGCGGTCCCTTTGTCGGCATTTGAAAACGAATAGCGTCAAGGTACTAAGCCAGTGTTGACCTCGCAAATGAACTTTTGCAAACAGCTGATCAGGTAGCCCTTTCGAGTTTTATTTACATTGCTGTTTTAAGTGAAATAAGTGAATTTACTATTTTTTTATTAAAAATCTCATTGGGTTAGATAGAAATAATGATTTTATACGGTTTACAATAAAAAAAATTGCAGAAAAAAACGTAAAAATTAAGAAAAAGCCGACGAAAAATTTCAACGCAGGGGGGTCCAGAATCATGTACTGAATCCATGGTAAGCGGTTGCGCGTCGATGTCCCTGCCACCCTGTATAATCAGTTAAATAATACGCCGCTCAAAATACCTTTACCTACATTATACACATAGCACAAATAATTATTATCAAACTCAAACCATTTATTTCAATGAATTAAAAGTAAGTTTAACTATTATTGCAACGGAGTAACCATAACTTATCTGTGTATGGTTATTACATTTCAGGATATAACAAACAGTCCCTAAATGACTTAACTCAAACTTAAAGCATTTAATTCAAATAAATCAATTACAGGCACTTTTGAATTTTCAAGGAGTCGTTCAGTCAGAAAGATGAAGCAGTTGCCCATTCCAAAGCGTAGTAGGTTCATGTGGAGAAGAATGTGTAAGAAACTCCATGGACAATCCTTTTTTATTCCCACACCGCAAATCCCGTGAATTCCCAACACTATCTCTAGAGATGTTATCGACTCGCCGTACGTAAACATAATTAAACACTTGATGGATCACACAACACAAGTTACAGCGATAGCTCACGGATGCGGAACACGTCCTAAATTAATTACGAGTACGTTAAGGTAACGGGTGTATAAGTGTGTGTATATAAGATAAATTAAAGTGACACAAACATACCAGGTGTATAATTGCTGCCATACTTTGCCAGTCCAATTCAACATTACATAATAGCCTGTATTTTACCCCGGTCTTTAAACAGTTCGTGCTGCCAGTTATGACTTGCGGAGCCGAAACGTGGACACTCACAGTACAGCTGGTCCATCAATTCAAGGTCACTCAGCGAGCTATGGAACGGGCTATGTTTGGAGTCTCTCTGAGGCAGTGCCGAATCACCTCGTTGCGGATTCGATCCCTGCCGGACCGGTAGAGAACCAAAGTTGTCGACATAGCTCACAGAATAAGCAAGCGGAAGTGGCAATGGGCCGGCCATATTAGCCGTAGAACCAATAGGAGAGGCCTTTGTCCAGCAGTGGACTGCTATAGGCTGCTGATGATGATGATTTTACCCCGAGGGGTAAAATACAGGGATTATTGGGGTGTTACTGGGGCTAGCCAGAAGTGTATTTATAGTACACCCACATTTTGGCAGTTATGTTTCAGCCCCTTATCGCGATGGGGGAGCGTATTTACACATCAACCAGGCACAAATCTAGACTCCGGGGGATGCTATTGAGACATTCCAGATGGAAAACCAAATAACATTAACCGACCCGGGAATCGAACCCAGGACTTCATGCTCAGCAGTACTGCTTGCGACCAACTAAGCAGTCTCGTTCAAGTAAAAAAGAAAAATTATAATTTACGGTTTCTACAAAAACAAGTTCTTAAATAAATGCCAAGTACTTATTGACTTATGCTTGTTAGGAGTACTAAATATGCTAAACGTAAGTTTAGTTTACTCCAAATATCAAAGAATCCTAAACTAGGGTCCTTTGAATTTACGGCTGAATACGTGTTTAAAGGACGTTATAGGATTAGATATACCAAGGTCGGTATATGTAAACAACTTTAACATACGTAAATAATAATTTAAGGTTCACAAAAAGTGGCGCTATGTTAATATCGGAGTGTTCAATCATATTTTTAAGAGCGCAAAATAGAGGTTCGTTTAAATACATACAGAAAAAAATATTTCATTTTATAACAGCACTGACGTAATACCTGCATAGCTTTTTCACTTCATCTTAACAAACACTTCAAAAATCAGTAACCCTCCATTGCTTAGTGAACCAAAAAAAACAGCTCTTCAAACCCATCCTTCAGACAAAAATCGGTAAGTACGTCTTGTCCTCATCCAAGTAAACCTCAAGTGTCTTATCCAGACTGAAAAATAATTCAAACAAGACAAAATAGCTTAGTAAAAACAAGCTGTACTGCTGTAGGGTGTACTTCGAATATTTTAGCTAAAGACGAGCGCCATGAAAACTTTAGCGAAAATCTAGACGGGGGGAATGCGGTTGGAAAGTTTAAATAAAGAATAGAGGTACCAGCTGCTTGACTTTTTAAAGAGAAACTTCTTTTTGAAAGGTTTAAAATTGGAAGGTATTCTATCAGACATCTACAGCTATAAAAACCCGGAAAATATTGCTGCAATGGAATGTGGTCTTTCGAGCATGGCAAAATCTACCTATTTAAATCAATCTGCCTAGCATTTTCCCAACTATGTGGGGGTCGGCTTCCAGTTTAACTGGATGCAGCTGAATACTCGTACCAGTATTTTACATAGAGTTGCTGACTATCTGATCTCCACAACCCAATTGCTGGGTAACATGATACTCTTTGGTAAGGCTGGTCTGTCAGAGTTTTTGAGCGGCTTCCCGTAACAGACAAAGGCTAGCGATATATGGCTAGCGCGTTATGTGCTTTTAATCATTTGCATTCCTTTAAATAAAGAGAATCTTCATAATATAATATATTGGACCATTTCCATTTCGCAAAGAGGAAATGAAAACATCGTTTCACCATTTGCAATTTAACTTATTTACTTTATTGTCCGCACGTAACGTGCATATCCGATATTAAAATGTGAATTCGAGATATTCGCGGTCCACTTCCATATTAATGATTTTTTTTCAACGAATCAGATTTTTGGAAATTGTTCAATGATGATGACGTCGTTCAGTTTCAAAGACCAATAAGGTTCAGTATTGAATGGTCTCAGAATTGAGAAAAAGGCAAAAACCCATTTCGGGTTGGGTAAATCGCCACTTTAGGCCAGCTTGGCGAATACCCCTCTAGGCAATTGAATCCCACAAGGAAATAAAAATATAAGAATTTTGGGACTATTTGGATAAATATTTGTAGCTCCGCTTTACCGGTTTCAGTGAATAAGGTTCTTTAAAAAACAGCTTTTTTCCTGAATATTTGCAGTACAAAATATTATATTCAGAACGAATTTCAGCCCCAGAATTTTTTTCTTTCATCAAATCAATTCAAACAGAGCTAGTGTATTATTCGTAAATAGGGACTAAAATAACTCTTTAATCCCTAGGGACTAAAAGTGATTTGAATTTGGAATGTGGATATTGATAGTAAAAGTTCCAATCACCAAAGAGATCAATCACGAACATTGTATGAACAAGTAACAGGATGTATGATAAAGAAAAAGGGGCGCGAGCAAAATAAAAAAAAAAGTTTGAAAAATAAAAAAAACGCGCGAAAAGCATTCTGCCGTCGTTCTTAATTGTTTACTCAAATTAGGATTCTACTTAATAAAAAAAAAAATAGTATGTCTTCCTCAAGTAATTTTATGTCAATGAATAAACGTAGGTACCTATTATTCTTATTCGTAAGTTGCACTTACTTATTTCTTCATGGAGGCCAGGAGGGTGATAAAATGTCCACCTCGGGAGCAACATTATTTTAAGCTTGAGTGACGTACTTTAAATCCCTCGCCTTCAAAATAATTTTTTGCTACCTTGGCAAACAATCTACTATTTCACGTTTCATAAAACTGACAAGGAGTTTAAAATACAATCCGCGAGAAAATTTAAACCTCCATCGTCCAAAGCTGCAGGTTCCAATAAAGAAAAAGAAAAAAAATACAAAATTCGAACATAGAACGACCGAGTTCTGATAACTTTCTTACTCTTGCATCGACTAAGTGATGTGGTCCGGTCTGAAAAGTTCATATTCCAAGTTTTTATTGTAAAAAAATACTTTAATACTTTACTTGAACTCAACCTCAACTTAGAAAGAAATCTGTTGAAGTTTCTTTAGAAGCATATTTTTTGTATGTAGGTTAATATATTTTGAATGTATTATTATCTATTACCTTCTATTAATATTATATTATTATAAAGAGGTTTGTTTGTGAGTTTGTATGTAAGGGGTAGGTAAATCTCCGGAACAACCAGTTGGATTTGAAAAATATTTTAGCCCAATTTTTGAGGAAGGTTATAAGCTGTTTAACATCACGCGACGACCATAAGAAGCCGAGCAGAACGAAAAATCTCAGAAAGAAAGATAAGCGAGAACGAAGTAGTAGCACAGGTGAGCGATGGAATGCGACGCGATGCGACGCGATGAGTCGGGGCCGAAATTTCACGCGGACGAAGTCGCGGGCAGACGCTAATTTTAAAATAAATGCCGTCATTCACTTACGAGATTACTAAACTTAAGGAACGCAACATTGTTGTCTATGAAAGTAGAAATGTCTTAAAATACTTTGTGTCGGCTGGAAACTGCGCTACTGCAATCTACTAAGTAATTTCTTGAGCGGAACGTTTTACTATTGAATCTTATTTCTTATTCCAGCTGCCTTATTAAACAAGAATGTATTTATTATACGCAACAAAAGTGTCGGAAATTCTCAAAATGGCAATTTGTTTTGCGATGCAATTTTGTATAGCCGTCGTCGGCATTGTAGGGTTAAACGGCGTGGGTTGTTCGAAATTCAATTTCAAAATTTAAATTTAATAAAAGCGATGTGAAGCATTGTTTTTATTAAATTTGTGTTCAATTATCGTTTATCGAATTAAAATGACCGAACGGAAATTGGGAATATTATAAAAACTTTAACAAAACGTTTAAATCATTGTATTGTTGGAATAAGATAATTAATAATTTAAGGAGCGGTAAGAAGCAAATTTTTAGGTACCTACTTGACAATAGCGCATCGCGACAATAAATCCCTTTTTTTTTTAAGGATGGGAAATCATCAAATGACCCTCCCGCTCTGGGTGGAGCGGAAGGGAGTGTCAGACTCTTACTGACTAAAACCCATCCGTGTTCCTTCCTTAGCCCTATATGTTCCGGGGCAGCGGTAACCCTTTCGGACAATCCCGCTGCCACAATAAATCCCTAAGGTTCAAAACAGCGATGCGTTCGATGTTAGTTCAATCGAATGCCCGCCAAAATAAAAGTTATTTTGCAGTTTCAATTAAATTAAAGAATAAAGACACGGCTCAGCGGAATAACTTTTAGGTATTTCTTTAGTTGATTGAATCCCCTATATTATGATTACATAAAATATAACAGGTTATGCTCAAAGTTTTTAGAATTATGCGTCGAAAAACATTTTTTGAGCTCTGGTTCACGATTGTTTTGCGCAAAATGCGCAATATTTTATACTCTAAAATAGAAAATTTAATAAAAATCTAACTTTAAACTTTTAAACAGTACGTACCCCTTATAGGGCGAGTCTAGTGTCAAATTTGATAATTGAATTTACTGTTGGTTTTTCCTATACTTACCACAGAACGCCAGTTAACCAGAGAAGAGATGTTGATGTTGTTGTTGCTGTTGAGTGATGTTGTTGGCATGCTGGAAGCGGGCACGATCCAGTGCAATATCAAATGTGTGCTGATGACATTGGCACCAGTCAAAGCGAAATATCAAGATTGTGGTCTCGCTACTGAGACACTGGCAAGGTGGCACACTGGGAATATTTGAAATTTCAATACCTGAATAGGAAGCTATAATATTCCTAGATTGTGTTGATTTGTCATACCAGTCCAGGGGGCCTAAAAAGGCCACTTTGGCAGAATCATAAAACAATTCATATCACGCAATTCATCTGTTTGACATTTTCTCACCTATATATCCCTGAAGGGTTAGGCAGAGGTGTACCTATAGCATTTTACGAATCTCCATACAAAACTGTCAAACAGATAAAATTTCTTGGTAGGTATGAATTGTTTTATGATTTTTCTGCAAAAGTGGCCTTTTTAAGCTCCCAGTCATAAACATGAAATACCTATCTACCAAAATATTTCTTCTTAATACCATAATAATCTATGTATACCCGGAAGACCAATCAAAAAACTTGGCTAGGCACTTGGCGACAGCCCACAAGTATAATCACTGTTGGAACAAGAACTTGTCCCAACATTAATGAGTATTTCGAACATGATTAATACTTTGCGTCTACTTCGGGTGTGTCCGGAATATTTTGACTAAGTCATCATTTCCGAATCTACACGAATAATAAAGTTAAAGAGGTTGTTTGTCCGAACGCGCTAATCTACGGTTTCTCACCGCTCGGATTTAAAAAAATCTTTTGTTTCGAATTTATTGATAGCCACATTCTTGAGGAAGACTAATAGGTCATTTAACATTACGCTAGGAGCCTTAAGAGCGTTTACGCCGTACGGCTTTTCATACAAACTTTCAAGCCGTTGTTTTTCGAAATGAATGAACCGATTTTAAAGAAACTTCATACGCATAAGCAGGATACAAAGGTCTAAAAAGTTACCAGAGAACATTTACGAAATGTCTTATTTAAAAAAAGATAACTGGAAATCTTTGTTTCTATGGAAACTTTAAAGTCGGTCTAATTTGGCTGTAACACAATTTTTCGAAAATGTTCTCTGCTAACTTTTTGGACCTTTGTATCCTGCTTATGCGTATAAATTTTCATTAAATTCCGTTCATTCGTTTCGAAAAACAAGGGCTTGAAAGTTTGTATGAAATGCCGTACGGCGTAAACGCTCTTAAGAGCCGAGCAAACACTAAAAAAGTCAGATATTTCCATACACGTATTTGATATTAATTTCAACTTCATACTGGAGGATGGACAACGAAATGATCCTGTAAGGGTTCCGTTTAGGGCACGCCGCGATAGCGGCGGTAAGGCCCCTCTTTGAGGAGTGGCTAGAGAGGCGTCACGGCGCCCTCACCTACCGCCTGACGCAGGTCCTCACCGGACACGGATGTTTCGGGAGGTTCCTGCACATCATCAGGCGGGAGGAAACGCCCGGGTGTCACCACTGCGAGGATCGCCCAGAGGACACGGTGGAGCACACGGTGGAGGTCTGTCCCGCTTGGGCAGAGCACCGCCGTGTCCTCGTAGAGGCGATCAGCAGCGGCGGCGACCTCTCGCGCCCGGCCCTGGTCCAAGCCATGGTCCGGGGCGAGAGGGAGTGGGAGGCAGTCACCTCCTTCTGCGAAGCTGTCATGCTAGCGAAGGAGGTGGCGGGATGGGCGAGGGAGAGAGCTGAGAGAGCCGCCCGTCCCAGCCGCCGCGGTAGACGCTCCGGGCGTCGGGAGCCGCGTGACGACTCCCGGCCACCGTAGGCGCGGGCCTGCGGACGGCGAGTAATGGGTAGCTCGCCGTCCGATCAGGACCAGGCCCGTGCCGGACGGCGCGTATGTGTTCCACGCGCGCCTCAAAGAGATGTCAGCATTGAACGGAGGGGCCCGTCAGGGCCGAAGCCTGCCGGGGCAGCGGGATTGTCCGAAAGGGTTACCGCTGCCCCGGAATATAAAGGGCTAAGGAAGGAACACGGATGGGTTTTAGTCAGTAAGAGTCTGACACTCCCTTCCGCTCCACCCAGAGCGGGAGGGGTCATTTGATGATTTCCCATCCTTAAAAAAAAAAAAAAAAAAGGGTTCCGTTTTTACTTTTCAGGTACGGAACCCTAAAAAAGGCGCTTCAATGTCGAAAAATTCCCACAAATTTAGTTTATTACGAAGACACTAAACGCTTTCATTTAACCCGTCAAAGAAAAAGAGTAGCCCTGTGTCAAACCCTTTTCAGACGACATCGGAAATACCCGTAAAAAAATACAGCAAACTCACAATTTGTCCTCACAAAATATTAGGGACGGCACAAATCCCACGTAAAATTCAAATTGCACATTTTATAAACCATTGGACCACGTAATCGTATAATCCCGCGTCCCTGACCGGTCTCTGATGGTAGATAACCAACCTTGAATTTATTCCGTGTAAAATTGTGTGAGCCACGTAATGTGACGCCCCCTAATGGGACTTTGCCACGGGTACAGTTAGCAAAAGAATTAGGTATGCTGGCAAGAAATTAAATTAATTTATTTATGTAATAATATACTTTATTGTTCATCACAAAAATACATAACAAAAATAAGCCATAAGCACTTTTCCATAAGAGATTTGTTCTTATGGGTCAAATCTAACTTAGAAAGTTGTATTAATGATTCTAATGATTATAACTCTGTAAATACAATGTCCTGTTATAGTCGCGAATCATATTTTGATCATTATACAATCTGACACTGACCTGCAAAGGTGAACGGCAGATTTGGTACAGGATACTTTTTTTGTTGTTCTGTTATAGAATTTGTACCACTTATTAAGGCAACTAAGCCATTTATTTTCATGTAAGTGTACTATTTTTAGAACTTCAGATTAATTAATAATATGAATAAAAAGATTTTAATAAATAAACGTAATAGAATCGTAAACTAAACGCAGTTATCTTTTTAGAAGTTGCCATATGTAAAATAACACAAATATCGAAATGATAACTAATTATTTAAAAACGGAAACAACATTAAATATAAATAAACACTTATATAATAATCGTATGAATGCTTAATTGTTGCATAAAATCATATTATTTAACGATTTTATGATAGGAATGATTTTCGTCAAAATATTTTTTTGTTCAAATGGCAATTATTTGACAGGAAAAGAAAATCATTCTGTCTTTCAGTTCAGTTCCGATTTACTTTACTCTATGGTTCAGTTCTTTGCTGTTGTTTTGGATTGTGGTTTGTGACTGCATCTGAGCAATTTATTATTATGCCGCCATTACGTGACACGACAGCGTCAATCGTCAATCACGCACACAAGTCTATAACCTCTAAGTATCAATTTACATTGGTGCACTAGTACATAACCTTAAAAAACAAAACTGGTTATAACTTTAACGTCCAAGTTCTAAAAATCTAAGAATTTAAAAAGGGCTTGTTTATAATATTAACTACCAATTAAAACAAAAAGTATTCCAAAACACGAACTTTTATTAGCTGTACAAAATTCCCATACAAGTCTGCCGTTCTCCTTTCAAAAAACCTATGAAAATTTGAATTTCGCGGTCTATCACTGCGCATTCACCTTAAAAAGTTTAGTAGCTGAAAATACTGTTTATAGGCCTGCATTCTTGCCACTTTTGTTGACTGTACTTAAAAAAACGACTATGTGATAAATTAAATGGGGTTTAAAATGATCGTAAATTAATGGGTTTGTGGTTTTGTCCCTACAATTAATAGAAAGAAACAACATTGGACTGACACGCCAGGTGGAGATTCAAATAAAAGCTACAAAAAAAGGATTTTCAAAAAGAGTTATTTATTACACACAACACAGTACACAATACAGTTACGAGATGTAGCACGGCTCCTATAATTTGTATTTCAATCTACGTATCTAATTAACTTTGTTTTCTTCTTAGTGTATCGATGGCAAAAAGTTCAAACATCTTTGGCCCAAGATTCAGCTGCGCGAACTCCGCTCGCTGACACAGTCATAACGATTATCAAGTGCACAGGTGACAGGGCATGCGGCGCGAGATTGAAGGCACACTTACACCTTACACTGACACCTCAACACACACAAACACTCACACAAATCCATACTCACAAGTACAAACTCATAATTTGGTAGGTAAAAGTCATAATAATTTACGTCACGACATTTACGTTGACCTCCTTGTAATTCTACACGTTTGAGGACTGACTCCCAGAGTACAAGCCCTGGCTTAGTTTGGGTATCAGTTTCATTCACTTCAAGATCGCTTTTAAGAATAAGTAAGACTGCCTATTGTGTCACCTTATGTAATTTATATCTGTATTTTTATGTACATAATAAAAAGTATTCTATATATCTGAAATAAAAATAAATAAATACTATATCTATGTACAAATTCTTGTGATACTCTCATTGGTGAATTTTATACTAATTGCTTATTTTTTTGCCCCATTTAGATAAATTATATTCCTTTAAATAAATAAACCGCAATTCGTATGAAGCATGTCGCTTGGCATCATTCTTATAAAAGTTTGAAAGCACCACAGGTGGGATTTAAAGTCGGCTGGCCATTCGTAAACTCATGCAATTTTTAACGCCAATCCATTTGGAGCTTGGTTGAAAAACCTCATCCAGTCAAGCTCGTCTCATTTTCTATGCAAAAATATTGCATGCTGTACAAACGACCAACGGGTTTTCTTTTATTTTCAACACGAAAGTCCCGCGGTGTCATGCTTCAAAATTAATAATGGAGGTGTCATATTGACAGAGCCGAGGATAGCCGACAATTGCCGAGGGCGCACGAACGAACCTCGTCCATTTTTACAAGCTTTGTAACTAATTGGTATTGTTAAATGACGCGTTGTACCTACCTACGCCTCTGACATATTACTGCAGTATTGTGTGATAAATGGGGTGTATGGAACGGAATAGCGTTCATGGTATTTAATAGGTTATTAGAGAATGTTTGAACATACTGCTGTGCGTACTGGGTAAATACCTATGTCAACTTATGCGGAAATGTACACAACGCGGTTTTTTTTGTCCAAATTACGTTGTACAGTGTACAGTACAAGTCATGCATTTTAGTTTTCAAAACAACAGTCTATTTTTTCGTTGAATAATCAAAATCACAGTTCAATAATATTCATTGCGTTATAGTCCAGTTATTCAGCAGATTGCCTCACTACGTAAAATTGCCGTGTAATAGCCATTCCATTCGACTGACAATGAACGTTGTAATTTTAATATACGGATAATTTATGTTGATAGTCATTTGATAAACATCTGTTTCCCTATATTGACACATTAACAAGCCACAGGGATCACAAACACTTAGCGACTGTAGGTATACAGTGTCGGCGTCGGGCGAGCTCAACAAGTTATAATGAGGATTCCAGAGGTTACGATCGTAGCCGATAACAGTTCATTATCTGTCGACAATGGACATCGGAGCTCTGTGGGTTTTGGACCTTTTGTTTCTACGAATTCTTTGTTGGTTTTCTGTGTAAGGAAAAATTATGACATAAATAAATTCTGCGTAAACTCTATGCAAATCATGGTCATTTGTTCCAAAATTATTATTACTTTATGATTGTGACACCTATAGATGACTGTAAATGATATATGTACAGACGCCAGCACATCAAGCTACTACAATCTGTCAAATTTCTTTAATGGATTTTCAACTTTATCGCTATAGCATAGGTTTCAAGGTTGATTGGCAAAAATTTTCAGTTTCGGGTAGCTTGATGTGCTGGCGTCTATACAAATGTCGAGCTTGTAAGATACTAATACTCTATTAAACTACATAACATAATAGGTACAATAATACGCAGTCTCAAGCAATATCACAAAAGGATACTTTACCTACTAATCGGATTTTCAGCAATGATTTCCTTTACATCTCTCATCTTTTTTGTCCATAGATGTCTTTAGTTAGAGGTTTCATAACGTTCCGTACGATAAAAATTAAATTAAATGAAAAATTAATTATTACCAGCAGGTAACTTATCGAAAATTACTACTTAAAATTAGACTGAGAATCAGTATTTTTTTAACGTCAACCGTTACAAAAGAACCCTCAAAAAATTGCGAAAAGGTGTCATAATAAACTCCTCGTCAGCACATCTCTTTGGTGAAAAAAGGTTTTTCGATATTATCTCGTCTATGCCGCAGGCAACAGGCCACATGTAACCAGACAAAGAGTGTACGGGAGGAATAATATTAAAACAAAGCGATTTAAAGGGATTTTCAGGAACCGGGTTTTGTTTTTAATTTTCCAAGTTTATTCCGCCATGACGGCTTCATGACATTACGGCTTCGTGATTTTTTTTTTTTGCTTTAAATCAAACAAAAACTTACAAAAATAATATGACTATTTTGTAAAAGGTTTATTTTTTGTATTTTAAGAATATAATTACGAAAATGGCTCATGAATCGTATTAAAAGTCAGGTATTAACTTAAAAGTGAGAACCTTTACATTTTGCGACTGTACATAATTAATTGCAAGGCGTCGTTGATTACTGTGAATGTACCGACCATTTGTTTACGACTCCGGCGTGTTTGTGTTACATCTAGGAGCCGCGAAGATTTTATGTGGCGCTCTGCTGTAACCCGGCCCTTGAGCAGTTTACAGGAATTACTAAGAAACAAGATGTTGATGGTTTCTATTGATATTACACTACTCACCACCGTGCTAAAGTAAATTTATAAGGTATAATCTGTTAGGGAAAGATTCAATTAAACAAGTACCTTCTTAAACAATTAAAGTTTATTATTAATACATAGAAATAGGTAGGTACACAAACAAATAATGTGGCGAGCCACTACACTATATACCTTTCCCAAACACTTGGGCATCCACCCATACAAATAGTCTCCGTTCCTACTTGTATTGGTGAAAGCCTGCAATGAGACTTATTACAATTTCTCAGAGTCGCTATATCGAGTCCGAGAGATGAACCACTTAATAACTTCTAGCTCAACCGTTCAAGTATTGACCTTTTAGGATTGTGCTCATAAAGGGAAAATAACGATTATGCAAAGCAATACCCGAGACACAATACTCTATAACAACTGGCTTAACACCTAGTTCCTACAAAGGCCTAACTCTCTCATATGATAAATTATGACACTATAGATTAACTCAGCGTTCTCTCAGTATAACAAATTACCTCTCAGTTAACAATCGAAATACCGTCAGTTGACGATTGAGTTACCCTCAGTTGGCGGGATTAAGTCCCTTGGCTTCGTTCACAGGTTAAACCTGTGAACACACAAATAACGTGGCCTACGGGCATAGAAGGTGACGCTGTCGTTACCTCGAGTGGCGAACTTCCCTCTTCACCTGCATTCGGCTAGGTAAGGCCTTCCTTACTGCGGATGACCACACCACAGGGGGTAGACTAGAGTCGCCTGCACCCGGATCGATTCCCTATCATCCGATCACAGGGCCACACCGAGACATCACGAATCGCTAGCGCGTAGCTTCGAGCAATAAAGAAAAGGCTAGCATATAGCCAGACCTGTAACAACGTCCTTGTGTCAGAACAAAATGTAAGACCCAACGGTTGACCAACAATAACAAGGAAAATGATTGAATACTCACAGGGTTCAGCTTCTGCTGTACTTATAAATACCCCAGAGGGTTATTAGGGCACATCCCGATCCTCCCAGGAATACGTCCCTTCAAGTCAACCTCTTGGCTCGTGTCCTCGATCGTAAAGGCCGAAAACACTCGTTGTCTTTTCAAACCGATCTGACAGTTTCGGGAATGTTCTGTCACAGACTAAAGAATATCATATCGATTTCATAAACCTAGCGCCATCTAGTGACGCGTAAGCTACACTAAACGAGCCTGTACAGACCCACGATAGACGTCGCTACCTGTTGCGACAAATGTCTATTTTGCAACGTCACACTGCGCTTGAGCATACATCGCGGAGTAAACATGGTTACGAATTATAACGAAGTGTATTATAACAGGAGAATATCGTAGCGTAGCTGAATATACTCTGAGGGAAGAAAATTCGTTAAAAAATCGATTCAGACTGGTGAATTAAGCTGCTTGAGATATACTTTTCCAATGTAATTTTGAGAAAACTGGCATGCGCTATGTCAACTGTCGATCTGGACTAGTGGCAGTATAATATTACCTCATAATCAGCCTATAACTTTCCCAATGGTGGGACACAGGCCTCCTCTCAGTTTGGGGGACTGGACCGTAATCTACCACGCGAGATATTTATTCCGGTCTGATCCCCTAAATCCGTGATACTTGCGTTATCTATGTATCTATCTATATCTATATCTGTGGTATGGAATAACACATTTTTTGTTTTTAACCGACGAAAATTTTCAACGCTGAGGGTTAACAATCATGTACCTACTGATTCCATGGTAACAGGTTGCGCGTCGATGTCCCTGCCACCTTGTGTATCTTATAGCCATACTAGCTTCCGCCCGCAAGGTATGTCGTTAGAAACGATCCTATGTCCTTCCCCGGGATGCAATCTACGAGTATTTCTCTGCCAAATTTTATCGAAATCCGTTCAGTGGTTTAGGTGTGAAAAGGTAACATACAGACAGACAGACAGACAGATTTACTTTCGAATTTATAATATTAGTATGGATTTATTTACTAACACGTTAGCTGCCAGAGTGGATGCGGAAGGCGGAGAACAGGGTGTTGTGGCGCAGCCTGGGAGAGGCCTATGTCCAGCAGTGGACTGCGATAGGCTGAGTTGATTAATTGACATTAAAGAGGACAAAACAAAACTGTTCTTCGATATGAAAAGAAAGACTGTTGTTTTTAAAGTTTAGGCGCCTTTTTGACAAGATTTGTGATTGACCATTAAAAGTTTCAACGATAAAGCAGCTTCATGCTCGTAGTAATAACAATAGGAGAATACAAAAAAAACCGGCCAAGTGCGAGTTAGACTCGCACACGAAGGGTTCCGTACCGCCATATACAATATTTAACACTAAATATAAAATAACGGCAAAAAAATCGCGTTTGTTGTATGGGAGCCCCACTTAAATATTTATTTAATTCTGTTTTTAGTATTTTTTGTTATAGCGGCAACAGAAATACATATTCCGTGAAAATTTCAACTGTTTAGCTATCACGGTTCATAAGATACAGCCTGGTGACAGACAGACGTACAGTGGAGTCTTAGTAATAGGGCCCCGTATTTACCCTTTGGGTACGGAGCCCTAAAAGGGGCTAAATGCGAGCCGAACTCGCACACAGAGTTCTGTACCTACTACCTTAAAATATTTTACACTACATCATCATCTGCCTAGCCTTTTCCCAACCAAGTTGGAGTCGCCTTCCAGTCTAACCAGAGGCAATTATATACCAGCAATTTACATGGAGTGACTGCCTATCTGACTTCCACAACCGATCCCGTTGGCACCCTTTGGGTAGGTACGGAAGCCTTCATCAAACTTTTAGTGTCTACCTAATACGGTTCAAAAGATACAGCCCTGTGACAGATAGGCCGACGGACGGACAGCGGGGCCATAGGTTCCCGTTGGAACCCATCCCCAAAAAGTTCTCAACTTTGCTACAAAACTGAGACAATGACAGCTTTCACCAATTAGTACCCATTTCTTGCTGAAAAACACTATTGTCACTAGAAAAAACTAACTTCAAACGAAGCAAAATTCTCTTTCAATGTTCCTCGACTCCGCGCAGATCTTTCGCGACCCCATTAAAAGTTTTAAACAAGATAAATACATTACTTTTACCTGAGCTTTAAGTAAATAAAATGCACGAATACGAAGATTTTAAAAGTAAAAGTTTATACTTTTGCGGAGTTAAAGGAAATTTTGCTGAGCTTTTCTGTTTGCTATTAGGTAATTGGCTGTTTTGCATTATGTTTTAGATGCATTTTCAATAAAATACTAAGAAAATACTCAGCATAATGAATCAGCTTATAATGTCCCCAAAGCTAGGACACAGGCCTCTCGGTGAAAGAGAGTGGGCCGTAATCTACCACGCGAGCCCAGTGCATGTTGGTAGATGTCATAAGTCTTCGAATCTTTGGTTCTAGGACATGCTGGTTTTCTCACGATGTTTTCCTTTACCGTTTTGAGAGCAGTGTGTACTGCTCTGTAGTGATAAAATTATTTAAATAAACTAAAGCGCTTGCCTGAGTTCAAATTCATGACCTACAACTCGTTAGTCAGGGTCTTACCACTGCTCGTTTTGCATATTATACGTTAATATACATTTTTAGTATGTTCAAGAAAATCTCCAAACGTGTGGTGTTGACACTTCCCATGACCCAAAGGCTGACTTTTAAATTGGCCAGTGGCTAAGCATTGTGTTGAAAATTACGGAAATTCGACAAAAAAAACACCGGTGCGAAGCTGGGGCGCTAGTTTGTAATAACCAAAGACTACTACTATTTGTAGATCAGCCAGAATGCCATTTTCCAAAGATCATTAAAAGTTCAGCACAAGCGCAACACTTACACAAGAAAAAGAGCATAAATAAAATTGCCTTATTTTTTTGCAGTTTTCTCATTATGACTCCTCGTTGTCTCGTACATCCCAGGGTAAAATACAGATAACAACTTTGGAGGCTCGCCAAGCCAGCGAGCCTATCTTTGGGACAAATAAGTATAGACTTTTACTGTGGTCTCATATTTTAGAGCTACATCCTCTGAGAGCTCATATTATTTATGGCTTGGAGTCACTTGTTTTTTTTTTTTTTTGTTTTACAGATTTTGAGGCAGTATTAGGTGGGCTTAGTAGAATATCAAAGATACCGAAGTCGCGGGCACAGATACGTTACAAAATATATCTAAAACAGGTGACTGATAATAGGGTAGCATACGCTAAATTAGACTTTGACATGGCATAACCCTGGTTAATGTAACGATCTCCCTCAAATAGACACGAGGCAATTAGTACAAGGAATTTATTTTTCAAGTCGACCAAAACATCGTGTAAAGGGGGACACCGGTTTCATGTAACTAGAGAAGCAGAAAAAATAATATCCTACTCAAATGAAAAATATGAGAGGATGCAATGCAACACGTACTTCAGCAGCTTAGTTGAAGTGAGCTATCGTATGCTGCACCGGTTGACGTCATCACGCCAACGCCGGCTGTCGCTGAAAACCATGCGCTAATGCTCTATCTTGCATAAGCTCTTAGCATTATGCTGAGCGATGGCCGTTTTGAGTGGATGTGACGCACGTTTTCCCCAAACGATGTGGGTTAATTTTCTTTTGTCTTTTTTTTTTCTCAGTTAGTTTTAGTCATGGTCTGGCAGTTTAAGTAATTTATGAGGCCTAAGTACCCAAATGTATGTGTTCGGTATTGTTCGTCGAATCGTGAGTAGGGCTGCCATCCGTCCGGGTTTACCCTGGATTTGGCCTAGTTTGGATGGCATCCGGGGAGCGTCCGGGCCGTGTTTTAAAATAGTGTCCGGGTTTCACCCGGACACTTTCTATGTTAGGGGTAAAACCGACTTAGAATAAATTTAAGCATAAATCATAGTTAAAAAATCATACAATCCATAATTTGCTTTTGATTTACAATTTTATTTTGTTCAATGATGCCAAAATGAAGAGCGTTCTTAATTATTTTTGTTACCAGAATACCTCTGACAGAAGAGTGTAGATGTCTATTACGTATTAATAAATTAAGCGTTTCATTTGTTTTGTTGAGGTTTAAGTTGATTTTCTATAAAATACGATTTATTTTTCTAGGGTTTTCGTGGAAAAATCTTTATTTCACGCAGATTTCCGGCGTTTCTGAAGTTTTTATAGGGGTTTCATAATTTATGTAACCCTTAAGCTGCATGATAACTGAAATGTGTGCACTGACTGGACAGGTCCACTCAATCTGTGTGTTTCTTTCGTCAAAAGACCGATAACATTTTAGACTCCAATCTACATGGTCTTCACATAATCTGACCAAGATTATTTATTTATTTATTTAATACTTCAAGCACATAAATGTACAGAGGCGGACTTAATGCCATAGGCAGACATAAGATTATGTCTAGACTTTATTCAAAGAGACTGTGACCTTTGAGTTTGTTTCGGCCTTTCTTCTCAGAGTAGTCAGAGAGGAAACGCCGACCTCATCTAGTACAGACGCTAGCACATCAAGCTACCCGAAACTGTCAAATTTTCCCAGTCAACATTGAACCTTACCTTTTTGCTTTAGCAATAAAGTTGAAAATCCATTAATGAAATTTGACAGATTGTAGGTATTAGCTTGATGTGCTGGCGTCTCGTCTGTACAATTATCCTCCTTACCTAGTAATGACAGCTTAAGTACTTAATGCTTAGGTACTTCACCTAATTATTCACGGTAAGATTTTACAGGATAGATTGGCAGAACGACTAATTTTAAGACTAACAACATTACTTCACATTTTCAAAATTTAAAATAACTTCAAAATTTAAAATAAAATATGGCGCAGTTGGTCCGTGGATGTGTGACCATCTTCACATACCAAGACCCCTCCGTGCCTCGGAAAGCACGTTAAGGGTTGTCCCGGGTGTCTTTCGTGGATCTTTGACAGTTGTCGTCCCGTAGCCCGAAAGTCTGACAATCAGTCTTACCCCTTGGTATTGTATAAAATACAGGTACTCAGCTGCTTCTGGTTAGATTGGAAGCCGACCCCAACATAGTTGGGAAAAGGCTAGGCAGATGATGAGTAATATTTAAATGAACTCTGACCTTAATGTACTTGATGACTGCAGTATGCATTGTGTCCAAAAACTCTTATCAAAACTTCACACAAAACGCACTTTTTTAATCACTTCATTCAACACTTTAGCACAGATTTAACACTTCATTACACATAAAGATAAAACCACATAATTATTTTTAATATAACTAAACTTATAGTCTCAATTATTTTATTAGTTAATATTAATCTACAAAACTTTTAAAACAATATTTTCGTTTTTATAGAAACACTGGCGGAACCGGCGCGCGCGCACGCATGATTCTCCGTCTCCGATGCGAATAAATAGATACGAACATAACGAACATGTATCCCTCCCTTTCATCACCCCATAATTGCTACTATTGTCCCTTTCTTACAACTGCCCAATATATTTAGACACATCATAGTTTACTTAATATTAGCATTTGGTATTACAAATTCAATAATACAAGGGATCTTAGATATTGGTTTGTAATATTTGAAAGCAAGATTGTAAGGAGTTTTTAACAAATGGATCTTATTAGGGGGCTCTTTGAATTAAAATATGTTGAATAAAGGACAATGAAGGGTGTCGAAACGTTATCTTCGAAGTAACAGGGTACGTACACGCTAAAATTAGGGGCGTATGAATGTAACGCGCAGTGCAAGTAGTTTATAATAAAACGCGAAAAGTATTAATTGCAAACGCAACGATAATTACCTACTCTTCAGTTCGTAATTAAGAATTAGGTAGGTATAGCCCAAACAAAAATATTTTAAACGTCAGTTTTAGGGTTCTGTACCTCAAAAGTAAAAAACCTAACTCTTTTAGGATCACTTTGTTGTCCGTCTGTCAAGACCCTTTGTCTCGAAAACGCGTGGTGGTATCGAGTTGAAATTAAAACTATATACTCAGGTCTACAGTCCCTTGAAGCTGTGAAAACATCAAACTTCTAAGTTAACGAAAAAAAAAAGATACGGCCGTTTATGCCGCAAAAAACGTATATTGCGACACTCTCAAGGGAATTAAAATTTATAGGGTACTTCCCGATGACCTAGAATAATGAAATTTGGCAAGAAGCAAGGTCATGTAGCACAGGTAAAGGAAAAAATCCGAAACCCGTAAATTTATAGTTACATAAAAAAACCGTGATAAACTATTTACATACCAGCTACAGTACGGAACTCTTGGTGCGCGAGTCCGATTTGCACTTTACCGGTTTTTTTTGTTCTATTATCGATAATAATTTGGTATAATTTCTTGAACTTATTCCTAATGCGACTTCGTCTGCGATCCAGGATTTCGGAAGTCGGTGTCGTTGGTTCCGCATTTTCGTTTTTTTGATACCTACTTCCGAAATTAAAGTTATGTCACTTTGTAGTGTTTTTTTTGGAGTCGGTTGTTATTTTTTGTAAAAAGTTTTTTTTTTCTATTTTTAGTTGTACCTACCCCACTCAAATTCAATTAACACTAGTACATTGGCCCGAGAGCAGTGGTGGCCCGGCCGCGACTTACGAGTTTTAGGTCGTAGGTTAGAACCCAGACAGGCGCTTTACTTTGTGTAAATTATTTTCATCATCATTGCTCTCCAAACGGTGAAGGAAAACATCATGAGGAAACCGGCATGTCCTAGAACCAAAAATTCGAAGACATGTGACATCTACCAACCCGCACTGGGCCCGCGTGGTGGATTACGGCCCACTCCCTTTCACAGAGAGGAGGCCTGTGTCCCAGCAGTGGGAACATTATAGGCTGATTATGGTTATGGTAGTACATGGAAGAAATGTAGACACCGACTAGACGAATCATCAAAATTCGCATAGAAGTGCCGGAGATGCAGTACATTTATGCATATAACTTCGTACATAAGAATACTTGCCTAATGTTTTATATACTAAAACCTTCCTGAAAGTATAAGAATTATCAAAATTGCTTCATTTGTTTTTGAGAAAATCGTGGACATACAAACATACATACATACAGGTCGAATACGAACCTCCTTTTTTGAAATCGCTTAAAAATGGGTTTATTACGGGTAATGGGATTCAATTGCCAAAAATAATACACTTCTCACTTTTTAGGGTTCCATACTCAAAGGGTGTAAACGGAATTCTATTACTCAGCCTCCGCTATCCGTCCGTTCGTTCGTCTGACTGTCAGCGGGATTTATCCCATGAACCGTAATAGGTAGACAGTTGAAATTATCAGAGGGTGTGTATTTCTATTGCCGCTATAACAACAAAAAAAAAATTAAAGGGGGTAGGGACGCCCTTTATTTTTTTTTTATTTGTTTTTTTTTTTTTTTAATACTTATTTAGTCTCACAATCTATCCACTATTTCTCTAATCCATCTTCTTCATCTTTTAAACCAACACGCAGAACTTGAAGCCACTTGAACTAGAACCTTGGTATATAAATAGTTTCTTAGCCGTTGGATGGAGGTCGTTGAGGCAAATGATCGCCCATTTGTATGCTCTATTTAAACACGTTCGTCTTCAGCAGTTTAATCTACTGAAAGGTCTCGTAATTATCTGTGAGGAGGCTGAGGACCACTTGGATGATTAGCAATAGGAATACGTAGGAAACAGTCCTACAAGTAATTTGGAGCGGAAGATACGAGATGGAAAGAACTTAGATTTATATTGGAAGTTTTTTGTGCTTATTTCTCCATATGAAATGGTAATGTTAGTCTAATGCCGCGTGCTTACGCCTGCAATGCTTTTCAAATTGCTTAAGACACATCAGAGGGGTAATTCTCGTAATTTTAAGAACGTTCACAGTCTGATCTGTCTCAATCTGTCAAAAATACCTACCTCTAATTTCCCTACATTTTGACAAATTTTTGACATTTGTTTGTCGCTGAGATGAAACTGCGACTAGATTTTGAACGTTATGCCTTCTGTTTGAAGTCACTCGAGAGCTCCTATAATGCAATAGCTTCATAGCTAGTTTTAAAAATCCATGACATAGGTACCTACCTGGTTGAAGTTACTCGAGAGCTCCTTCCTAATCGCAATAACATTGTAGCAAGTTTAGAAAAATCTGACACCTGTCTAGAAAGCACAACCAAAGATAATCATGGTAACAAGTATGGACGAAAAAGGCAAGCTGCACCAACCCCACATAAATTACTATAAGGGTAGGTTATACTCCTACCCTACAGGCGGCAAACCTTACAGCCCAGGGCGCTGAATCTTAAAATACGCCACTGACTATTCACAAACTAAAATATTGCGTCGAAAAATTCATCCGCATCGCTTTCGACTGGTAATGTACCCAAGAGACTGGCGGCATTACCTCGTTTTATCGCAATGCTTAGCCTCTGGCCAAGCCAAGAGCCAGCCCTAGGGTCACGGGAAGTATCAACCAGCTGTTTCGAATTTTCCTTAAAAAGACCATGAGCTAAGGGTTACAAATTCAACCAAACGAAATTCACTCTTATATCCAGTCCAGATTTATAGATCTCCAAACCTCAGAATACAAACTCAACAAAAGAATCTTCTTGATGATGTTTTTGAATGATGTGAAGCACAAAGAATCATACAAGCGTCCATTCCCGAGTTAATTAGACGTGTTTGTTGACCGCTGCTGTATTTAGATCAAAGGCTGTCCTTTTCCTGAGCACACAGGGTTGTTACTTCTGATAAGGGTTGATAAAAATATATTATTTCAAAAATGATTAATTTTACGTTATGATTGAAAGGAGAGATTGAGGGGAAGACAAAATATTTTTCTGAATTGGAACGATGATGTTTAACGTGGGTTTTATTATTTTACCTTGATATAAATTGTCAAGAAAATTACTTAATTTTAGTAAAACCAAGTTGATGAGAATGATGTGGCAGTAGAAGAGTAGGAGTGTAAAAAGTGGCAGCTCGAACAGGTTCGATACTGTACAGGGTGCCCCACATAAACGGAAACTTGAAATTGCCCAAAAGGAACGGCGGCCATAAAAAAAAAATCATGTGTACGTAATAAATAACCATACAGCCTATCCATAACCACAAGAAAATCCGATTCATTCCGGCAATGAAATTCGTTCATTTGTTTCCGTGGCGCACAAGAATAGAAAAACAAGTGAATAAATTGTCTATTTATAATCCTACTTGAGATAATATATTTTATTTGTATTTTTCTGGATGGCCATAAGTTCACCACCAACTATCTAAATAATCTAAATACTTAATAAATATACTCGTATTATACGTAAACATAATACATATTAATATTAAAACACACGCGACAACAAACAACAACTGGTTGGTTGCAACAAAGCATTTCATTAGCAATCAACCCAAAAAACTTTACTGATTAGGTACCTACTTACACCAAAATTGCAATTCCAATAATGGGCATCATCAATGTAGAATTAACGTGCGGTCGGGATTGAGACCACCAACATCACACTACAAAATAATAATGTAAATGGCATGTTTTTAGTCGAACCTAAAATAATTTCCATTTTGCTTTCCCGTATTATTGAACAATGCCTCTTTTTGCGAACCTCAAATAATTGCTATTTTGGGGTCCTAATTATACAAAATAGACAAGTAACTGCGACCAACTTGAATGTAGTTCTCGCCGGCCACTGCTGCGGCTGCGCTCGCTTCGCTCGCTCAGTTTGCGCGCAGTTTGTCCCTTTAGTTAGGCTATTGTTTGTCAGTTCGCAATAGTTCATACAATATGCGTCTAATGACGTTCAATAGGAATTTATATTTATCGATAAAGATCTAGGCTAATGTAAGTTGATTATTAAGTTTGCTTCATCAAGAGCTCTGCACCGATGAGTCCGGCCCAGAAAGAGGTGGCGAGAAGAAACCAGCTGTGGGACATTATAGAACAAACAAAAAAAAAGTGAGACCGAAACCGCATTTGCTATTAAATCACAATTGACATTGCAACGACGCGACGTGAGGATGCGGGACGTCTCTCCTAGTTCGATTTTCTAAAGTCTTTTTACAAATTCAATTTGCTGACAAATACAGTTCAGTATTCAGCACTAAACTTCAAAAAGATTTGCAACCCAACGTTCCTAACGATTCTGTTTGCTAAGTTGCCAGCGTGGAAATTGCATTGACTCGAAAGCAAGCAAGTTGACGATTGGACAGAAATATTCATGTTTCAGGTTTATTTATATTTTCGACAATGCGTCAGAAGAACCGTTTTAACACGTTGAATGTTTAAACAAAAGCCGGTAAGCCCGCAAAATTTTAATTTTAATTATAATTCTATATATAAATAATATACTGATAATTGATACTTCCGCAAATCATATTAATCAACATACAGTCTGACACTGACCTGCAAATTGCAAAAAACTTTAAAAAAATTTAATTTGTGGGATACCTTAGCGCTTCCCCCTTTAAGTAAAACAGCTGGGTAATTTCGGAACACTTAGGTACAATGGCAACGTCCTTCATTTTGACAGTTCAACAACATTCATTGCGTTATTTACGTTGTCTAGCAGACAAATTTTTCAAGCATATAAAACAATGGATTGACAATTTCCTTTTTTTTTCTTTTGGTTTTCCATTATTGTGTGTTACGCAATTAGCTTACTTTAACAACATCTTGTTTTGTGGTAGTTTAAATAAACTTGCATCACAAATCACATAGGTAGGACCTTTATGAACTTCCAATTACCGAAATAGATTTCACTCTGTTACTAAAAAAATAGTTTACGAAAAGTTTTTCGTGAGGACAAAAATCTATTTTTTTTTTTATATTTTCGTAATATCTGCCAGAGTGGCAACCCTAACTGCATTGGCAGCTAGCACAAGAGCGCAACCTTATTGATTCTGGTGTACCATGGTCCATGCGAACGAATGGAGGGGCACAGGTGTAAATGTGTACGCTTACTTACGGATGATGATTATGATGTTCTAGTATTGTTAGTTTTCAGTCCCTTAAATGAAAAAAGGAAAACATAATATTAAGACATTTGAAAATTTGTGGTGGTGGAATATTTTATAACATAACAAATGTATTTAAGTAGTGATACTTGTTTTCGACAAGTCTTACTACATGAAAACAACCCAATCTCACTATAATTTGTTTTTGTAGATGAAAAATAAAAGTCAGGTCTAGCTTCTGTAGGAATTTAGCCATTGTTCTTTGGCACACAAGTAGGCCAACTTGGGAAAGAATAAAGGATACTTTTTATCCCAGTAGTACGTTCACGTGACATAATTCCTGACCTTAAAGGCGACCGAAGCTGCGGGCAAAAGCTAGTAGATTATAAATTATGAACATAAAGCTCTTAGCTGTATTCTATTTTTATATCCAGCTTATAACAACACGTTAACCCATAAACCTAGTCATAAAGAAAAACGTATAAAATGAAAAATAAAGCTATTTCATTAAGAAAGTGCGCGATAGCCGCTTTTAATAGAGATCGCTCAGTATTGTTCGATGTGGCCTGGCGCTCCTGCTAGTAATCGGATGCCTTGGTTGGTGATTGTGCGCTGTCCTCAATTGGTATCTCATTTAATTTTTAGCTTTGATTGCAGTGCTAGTGCAAGAACTTTAACGTTTTATAATAACGATTACGATGGTTTTTTAAATGTATTTGTAAGTAATAGAGTTGAGAATATTATGAGCTATCATCATCGTCACTGAGGCTGATCATTCTAGTTAGTGTACGTAGGTATAACACCTGCTGAGGGGCAATTCTCGTAATTTTAAGAACGTTCACAGTCTGATTTCAGTCTTAATCTGTCAAAAATACCTCTAATTTCCCTACATTTTGACAAGTTTTTGACATTTGTTTGTCACCGAGATGAGATAGATTTTGAACGTTTTAAATTACGAGAATTGGCCGTCAGGTTTCTGAATGAGAATTTGAAGCTCGTTCGTCTAGGCCCCTGCATGCTTAATAAAAAAAAACCACAAAAACCACAAAAACCTAATGTCATTTATTTAAATTAGGCGGAGAAGCAGCACATTTTGAGCGACAAAATTACATAAGACAGTCTCCCGCCCTTCATCACTTCCTAGTGCTTTTGCTCGGAATTAGAACTGGTACAAGAAACTCTTCATACATCTAATGGAATATAATGGAATTTTATGGAATCCTGTCAAATCTAATTAAACTATCACACCTTGTTGCGTTCTCTCAACGCTGTGGTCGCTTCCATTTAAGTCATTATCACTGAAGACTTGTTGCTGATGTAAACGTTTTGAATTTCGATATTAATCTCCAGAATCCCCTCCTCTCATTTAAATTGTGGTAGCATTCTGCTTATAATGCAATTGAAGCGTTTACAACTGAACGCATTTATAGGTAATATAAGTAGAAGGAGCTTGTGGCTTAGTAATAACAGCCGCACGGGTCGATCTATCAGGTTAAGCTACGGTTGTCGCGGCTGGTTCGTGGATGGGTGACCCTCCGTGCCTCGGAAAGCACGTTAAGCCGTTGGTCCCGGCTGTCATTCGTGGATTTTTGATAGTCGTTAAGGGTCGTCAGAAGCCCGAAAGTCTGACAACCAGTCTTACCAAGGAGTTTCGTAGGTATTACCTTAATGACTGGGTTGTGGAGGCAGTCGCTCTATGTAAAATACTGACACTCAGCTGCATCCGGTTAGACTGGAAGCCGACCCCAACAAGTTGGGAAAAGGCTAAGCAGATGATGATGAGGTAATATAAGTAGAATATGGCTACAAAGGGAGTTACTACCGAGATGACGAACAATAGAGAAGTATGGAAGGAAAAGACATGTTGCGTCGACTCATTATATCGGAAAAAGGCAGGAGAATGATGATGAGGTAATATGTAACAAAAAGTCGTAACCAAAACTGCCGTCCCAATCTGACCTTTCGGGGAATCAGAGCTGACATTGTATTGTTTCGGAGTATTTTTATTTATTAACACTAGATGTCACATTTAAATTCCAAGTTTTTCCCAGTAAATGATACTTGGAATTAATAATAATAATAATATTTCGACAATCATAGCTGGTACAGTCAGCGGCAAAAGTCGATTAACACTTCAGTTTTTTATTTCTTAACTGTTGATATAAATATTTAATTTAAATGAGAACAGAAGTAAAATTAAAAGAACATCAACTCTTAGCGACTAAATGAAATGCTGAAATACAATGAATAAAAACGAAAATGTCCATTAAGATGATGTAAAACAAGCGGCTCCTGCCCAACCTGAGGGGGCCAAACGCCTCCTGCCGGAGGCTTTACGCGGGGGTCGTGCGGTCCATGGCCGTATATGGCGCCCCGGTGTGGGCGCGTTCACTGCGGCTTCGAGCCGCCCACTACCTGAACGCGCCCCAAAAGGTGGTCGCCATACGGCTGATACGGGGGTACCGCACGATCTCGCGCGAGGCGGCAAGCCTCCTGGCCGGACTGCCGCCATGGGATCTGGAGGCGATAGTCCTTGCGCGCCTGTATGAGTGGCGCGCGGAGGCACTACGCCGGGGGGAAAACCCGCTTCCGCGGCAAATTGCTGAGGAGCGGACAGACCTCCGGCGTGATCTCATGGCGGCATGGAAAGCGCGACTGTCGCAACCCAGCGCAGGGCACGCCGCGATAGCGGCGGTAAGGCCCCTCTTTGAGGAGTGGCTAGAGAGGCGTCACGGCGCCCTCACCTACCGCCTGACGCAGGTCCTCACCGGACACGGATGTTTCGGGAGGTTCCTGCACATCATCAGGCGGGAGGAAACGCCCGGGTGTCACCACTGCGAGGATCGCCCAGAGGACACGGTGGAGCACACGGTGGAGGTCTGTCCCGCTTGGGCAGAGCACCGCCGTGTCCTCGTAGAGGCGATCAGCAGCGGCGGCGACCTCTCGCGCCCGGCCCTGGTCCAAGCCATGGTCCGGGGCGAGAGGGAGTGGGAGGCAGTCACCTCCTTCTGCGAAGCTGTCATGCTAGCGAAGGAGGTGGCGGGATGGGCGAGGGAGAGAGCTGAGAGAGCCGCCCGTCCCAGCCGCCGCGGTAGACGCTCCGGGCGTCGGGAGCCGCGTGACGACTCCCGGCCACCGTAGGCGCGGGCCTGCGGACGGCGAGTAATGGGTAGCTCGCCGTCCGATCAGGACCAGGCCCGTGCCGGACGGCGCGTATGTGTTCCACGCGCGCCTCAAAGAGATGTCAGCATTGAACGGAGGGGCCCGTCAGGGCCGAAGCCTGCCGGGGCAGCGGGATTGTCCGAAAGGGTTACCGCTGCCCCGGAATATAAAGGGCTAAGGAAGGAACACGGATGGGTTTTAGTCAGTAAGAGTCTGACACTCCCTTCCGCTCCACCCAGAGCGGGAGGGGTCATTTGATGATTTCCCATCCTTAAAAAAAAAAAAAAAAAAAAGATGATGTAAAAGTAGCAGCGTTAAAGTTCCCGCAGACAGACGCGACGCAAAATTGCAACACGATTCTGCGATATAGCGATGCGATGTATTTTTTTTTTTTAAGAAAACTTGCGCGACGCGACGCTAAGCTTTTTTGGTAACCGTACAATTAACCATTCATTAGCCTATGACCAAAGCATACGTAGTGAATGGTAACTTACTACTTCAAATAAAATACCAAGTATCGTGCAGTCGACGCAGTATAAATCCAGCTATAAGTAATTGGCAAACTTCCGCAGCCTGGCCTGGCGTGCTGACCTTCGTAACTGCAGCGAAGGACACACCATGCATATGCCACAATAGGAAAAACTGCAGAGGAACAACACCATGCAAATGCGCAATTAACATGGATGTGAACATCTTATTTATTATGACGAAATAATAAAAATAAAACACTTTTTACCAAACACCATTTTGTCTGAGGTACCTCTTGGCGTCGTACTATATTACTAATGGCTTCATACAGGACTTTCTGTTCTTATTTTCACTTTATTCACAGACACAACAATTACAATTTACAAGCTAACACTAAAATATAATTATAAAAGTATATAACAAAAAATTTAAGAAACACTTATTATTATTAAGTAGGTACCTATTTACATATTTTTTTTTACTTTTGTTTTTTTTTTTTTGTTTTTATATTTGTGTTTATTTTAGTTTGTGACATTACTGTACGAGTATCAATAAATTCTTTTTCTTTCAAAATGCCGATTTTAACAAAACCACGTATCAAAATGTTTGTCTTACATATTTTGGTAGATTGTGGCAGTTTTTGTTATCTGTTACTGTGATTTTCGCTAATAAAATCCATCATCGTCATTTAAGACGAAAGACGTCCACTGCTGGACATACGCACATAGGTGATATGTACCTATCTAAAAATCATCATGTGAACAATCACAATTAACATGATAAAAACAAATAAACAATTATTTGGTTTTATCATGTTAAATTGCGAACTAATTTAATTTCATTCTGTATAAGCTTGAACATTTTCTTAGAGTGAAACTTTTGAAGCCTCATTTTTTTCGTTAACTGGTTGTTTAGACTTAAAAACGGTACGTGTTGTATTTAGTAATTGGTATTATAAAAGTTTTTTTTATAGAAAACCATGAACATTACACTTTACAGTTACGATATAAAATTAGCTGCCCTTACATTCTATTTTTTAATCTTTTAAAAAAGTCTAATCGAAGGATATAAATATCAGTCTGTAAATATTTGAACAACTGAATGGTGCAAAATATTTTCAATATAAGGAGTAATTTACCTATTTGTCCTAGACAAACTTGTAAAAAAAAAAACACTGCTTGTTTTCATAATGATTGGCAAAACTTGGAGATCGCTATAAAGTACAGACTGCGATCTTTAATCTTTTCACTTTCCACCGATTCATAGGTACTTTTTGCACACACAGGCACATAAGGAAATGGCGAATAAAAAAAAAACGTTTGGGACCTACCTACCTGTATTGTGGTATAGTAATTTTATTTTAGGTGCATCGTCTTCACATATTATTTTATTATATAATTAATGTATGCAAAATATTGTAAAACATTTTAAAAGAGTAACGGTGGAGTTTCTTGCCCATTCTTCTCTATACGAAAACTACCTTTTGGAAGGGGCGACTAGAATCATTTCATTCATTGTAATTTTTGACGTTCAAAAATGCCTTTTATGAGCCTATTTGAAAAAAAAAAAAAGGTTTTTTTTTTTCTTAAGAAATTCCTTTGTGAGGCCAAAATATGCCATTTGAACTAATGTCTGCATCAAACCAATATTTACATAATTTTAGCTTTATAAAGCCTACGAAAGGTCAGCCATTAAGAAGACTCGTCCATTAAAGCACATCATCAGTATAATGATGATAAATTCATAACAGGCTTGTTTTTGTTACGAGGGAAATCTAGTTATCCAACTCAAGCGAAAGCCTAGATATTACGAGATGAATTATCGCGGTCGTTTATAAAAACCATTTTGAAGTTTATTGTTTAGATAATAGGTGCCATTATTGTTCGTTGGAGAGAAAAGTTAATTACCATTTTGAAAAACAAAAATACACCTTTATTTGCGATGAACATGACGCAAAGAATTAACAAAAAAAAAAAAAAAAAATTAAGAGGAATGTGTCACATCCACGCAATACGGCCATCGCTCAGCATAATGCTGCGAATATGCGAAACGAATACAGGCGTCATCTTATATGAAATATATATCGTTACAAAGTCAAATTTAGGTACAGTTTATTTATTTATTTTTCTACCTACATTCACCACAGGATAACCCAATGCGATAAATGCGCCTATAACTTAATCTATAATAACATCTATAGCTAATTATAAACAATGCATTCCTTGTGAGTTAGTTAATATTCGTACTTATTGGACATTGGACGGAACCATAATAATGCCTTTTTTACTTATTATCAGAGGGGCAATTCTGGTAATTTTAAGAACGTTCACAGTCTGATCTCAGTGTCAATCTGTCAAAAATACCTCAAATTTCCCTACATTTTGACAAGTTTTTGACATTTGTTTGTCGCTGAGATGAGACTGCGACTAGATTTTGAACGTTTTAAATTACGAGAATTGGCCTTCAGTTCGTTCACTGCTTATTATACTCGCATGTACTTTGTAAAGAAACGATCTAAAGAAACAACAAATCATTCAACACGTGTACTACCTACCAAAAATAACAGCGTATTAAATAAAACATTATATTCTACCTGAACAAACCAAGATTTAGCGTCCATATCGCCAGTTCCCCTTTATCGACAGATTCGGTTTAGAGTAATAATTTATCGTTAATTCGGCTCGGTTCGGTCAGTGGTGAACCATTTAGGTATTGTAGATTGTAGTGTTATTGTTTCGAATCCACACAATGGTATATTAGATCACTTCTGTAAGGTTTGAAGGTATACCTATAAATTTTCTTCAATACGGAGCAAAGCATTGATTGCTCCGTATTGAGGAAAAATATATTTGTACTGATTTTAAGAGCGTTTATGTCGTACGGCGTGTCATACAAACTTTCAAGCCCTTGGTTTTCGAAATGAATGAAATGATTTTAATGACACTTTATCTACTATATCTAGGGAATAAATATGACAGTCTGACATACATATACTTTATAAGCTGACAAACTAAAAATTTTATCTTTCAGGTTATAAGTTATGTGAACTATTGAACAGAATTGCAATAAACGATTTGATTTGATTTGATTTAGAATATAATATTTAAATTGAATCAGCTCTTAGCCTTTTATTAAAATAATCTTTTGCACATTTTATTTTCACAATCTCATAACTAAATATTTTACACTAGGTACTAAATTAAAAGACTAACTAACTATACAGGGTGTCTGGTAATTAATGGATAACCCCTTAAGAGGTCATTGTACTTATTATTATGAAAAAGTTTTACTACGGGACCAAACAAGAAATCGCGAAAAAAAATCAGCTGTTCCCTACATTTTATGTTCGCATAACTCGTCAAAATGTAGGATACTGCTGATAATTTTTTCGCGATTTCAGGTTTGGTCCCATAGTAATAGTTGTTCATAATGATAAATACACACCCCTAAAGAGGTTATCCATTAATTACCGGATAATATACAAAAACAAAAGGATAGGTACTTAGGCGTCGAAAGTACTTACTCGTCCGCATCACTGTCATACGGAAACGTGCCCAGAACAGAAGACTTGGCAGTCTTCTTTGTTCTTTCAGTCTTTGGCCATAGAATTAGACCCTGCATTTTAATGCAACCATTTTTTTGAAAATTCAAACCATTGCGAGATAATTTTCCACAAGACTTGAGCCTTGGAGTGCAAGTGGCTTCCAAGGATTAAAAAAAGAAGTGTTGCTCGTCCGGCAGTGGGTAGGCAGACGACATTGTCACCATCGCGGATTAAACCTAGCTGGCACAGGAGCGTGGGGATTAGCACAAGCAAAAAGAGGCCGTCGTATGTTGAACAATTACGTAATATAATTTCTCCAGCTAAGTAGTGTGTCAGGAACAGATGCTTCCGAACGGATCAAATAAATCTGTGGAATCCCGGATATTATTCGGAACATCTACGTCGGAATTCCAAACAATAACCCGGATGTAATCGGCCGGTTAATTTCCCAGTATATTCATGCCAATTAGTGATAGGGAATTACGAGTGAAATGCTGTATAGATGAGTTTTGTGATGGTTTATAATCCTTGGAAGCTGAAAATAATGACACAGAAAGGCAACCTATTCTTCAACCTAATTATCTCAACGTGAAAACTTAAGTGAGCTGTGTCTTTTGATTCCACCCAATGGTAAAGATGGACACTACTATCAGCCCACTTGAAGGGTTCATAACCTCTAGATTTCCAAGGTGAAGACAAGATCGGCAGGTACTAACTTTATTAGGTAGGTACCTACCTACCTGTAATAAAAGTACGAAAACTTTTGAGTTATTTCTACCCTTGAATGGGTACCGGTTAACTGGGGTTACTTTGAATAGCGGGGTGACTTTGATTGTAACTTTAATTTCATATAAAATCGCGAAGTGCGTGAAACGAAACGCAATTTGTTTTTTTTTATTTTTCTTGGCTAACAACATTGATGAACTGTTGAATCCTTTCTAGAGGACACGCTGGGCATTCACAAACGATTTTAGCACCGTAAGTCTAAGCATTCTTTTTAGGTTTAATTTGTATTTTACTAGATCAAAGTTACCCCATACGCAACATGCCCTAATTCCCATGCCCATTCTTGCGTAATTCCAAAGCTATCAAAGTAACCCCATTCTCATTATAACTTTGATTAGACAGTTTTTTTTTTTCCTCAAAACCAAGCCATTTTTTTTCACACGTTATTACAGAAATCGCGAGTTTAAAAAGAACCGATTACTAGACCGATTATATATTTTTTTTACAACCAGAGATTCAAAAGATGGACCTTGAAAGTTCAATATTGATCAAAGTAACCCCGGTATACGGTATCTCTTAAAGTTTTCTTCTTAACAACGAACATCTTGAAGATCCGTTATCCATGTATATAATCAAAGAGTCTGCAATGATATACAGAGACGAAACATCTGGCAATTTGGCGTAAGTGGCAAATGACTTGGCTTACACATTGCCAACATTGCACATTTCCAACTCGGGCGAAAATGTAAGTGTGAATCTGGAAGCATTGCACTTGACAGGTTATTCCTTAGACTTAACAGCTTTGTGGCTTTCAGGCACCTGACCATAATTAGCGCAAAGCTAGTAGAGATAGCCATCATATCCACTAAGAAAAAACAAGTTGGCGAGCAGCGAGCAGCGAGTGTATAGTTCGGATAGTTTTGTCAGTGGGCTATGAACTAGTGCACAAATGCGACGAGTAGAATGACTGCCCAGTCATTTGCTGGTATGCGTATAATAAAATAAATATAAATTCAAATACACCTAGCGAGTCTCTCAGCGAGTGTTCTGCTTGCGAGTATTTTATTTGATAGCTTTGTCGCTCAAAAGTCCATTCCAGACACCAATTTACATGGTTTTCACATGATCTGACCAAGGTTATGTTTGTAATTCAAAGAGAGTGTGACCTCTGTGTTTGTTTCAGCCTTTCTTCTCAAAGTAGTCAGATAGGAAACGGCGACCTCATCTAGTTTTTTAAATATAATTCACGTGTAAAAGGGTTTTTATAAACCTACTTACAAAAATAAAATCATTTATCATTCATTTTATTCCCCGAAGTTATAGAAAAATAAAAACGTAACGTTACAGTATTTTTTATAAACAGCCCGTCATTGTAACAATGAAAATTATGAAAAGAGTAACGTTACAATATAATCGCCCGTCATTGTAATAAATACAATTTTATTACAAATTCCATACACAATACTAAACTAGTTCACTTCACAACCCTAATACGGCGACACGCAAATTCCAACTTTTGTATGTGCATAAATAAATAATTAAATAAAATAGAGGTTACAACTTGTTCGCGTGACTGTACTACATATCATCGAAATACCGCAAAAGTTACTACCGAATAATACAAGGGAGCTTTTGTTTAAATATTATTTAAAATAGCTTCCTGTCCGGCGCACCTTGGGGGTTAACGTAACGCACTAACCAACTGCAAACCCATTTTTATATGAGCCGCGACTTACGAGTTTTTAGGTCATAGGTTCTAACCCCGACATGGCAGGCGCTTTACTTTGTGTAAATTATTTCATCACCACTGTTCTCAAAACGGTGAAGGCAAACATCGTGAGGAAACCGGCATGTCCTAGAACCAAAAAATTCGAAGACATGTGACATCAGCTACAAACTCTCACCAAGAAAAGACCTGGGTCCCAGCAGTGGGAACATTATAGGCTGATTATGCTAACATACTGGTTTCACTTCATTTAGTTTTTCTTTAATACGTATAAAAGTGTTATTTTCACAAAGGAGATGTTTCAAAATGGGCCAGGTCTATGTACAGTAACTCAAAAAAAAGAGAAAAATCCATAGAATTCAGGAAAAATACAGATAATTCAATTAAATGTATACTGTTCTGGTAGTGAATTGATACTTATCAATTATTTTTATCTACTTTCAACATGGCGTCTCACCGATTTAGTTACTCTGTGCTTAAAAACAAGGACAATTAACCATTGATCATAGAAATAGAACTGTTAGCTGTCACAAAAGTGTCACTTCAGTCACTTTCGTCTTGTCGTCGGTCGTGATTGTGTTCGTTTTGTTTAGAGTTTCTGGAGTTCTTTTTAACAACCTCGCTTTCGTTTTTTGGATTTAATACCGTTTCTTTCCCATCTGTTTACCTAGCTTTCGATTTTGAACTTACCCGGCTTGTGTTGTAAGGACTTCGACTTTCTTGTGTGGTTTCCTCCACAGAAATAAACATGTCAAACGTCATTAATCAATCAAAATGACAGTTTACCGCCATGACGGATTTTTGTTGTGTGTTGCAATTTCAAGTGTAATTTCTTGTGTTTACCAGCAAAACAAGCCATTTTAAAGTAATTGGACAGTTGAGAACTGTTTTAAATGAATTTTCCTATTTTTTTGTATAGTGTACAAGGACCTGGCCCAGGCTCCATACATTTTGAAACATCTCCTTTACAAAATAACATTCATTTATCATTTGTCTACTTACATTTATTTTATTTTTTTGTTAAGAATGGGAAATCATCAAATGAACCCTCCCGCTGCGGGTTGAGCGAGAGGGAGTGTCAGACTTTTAGTGACTAAAACCCATCCATGTTCCTCCTTTGCCCTTTGCGTTCCGGGGCTACGGTAACTCTTTCGAACAATCCCGCGACCCCGGCAGTGTCTACTTACCTAGCACCTAGTTAAAAGTTATTACTGTCGGATTTGCTACAAATCAGTGCTACAAGCAACACGAAGGCGCACTTTATAGCCAAGGTCAGGTCTGATCGATTTCAGTATAAACATGAAATAGAGATTATTAATCTGGGTACTTTACTTACAACCCAGACGAGGTACAGGTACTAGGTTCTGAATAATTTGCTGGTTTTTAACCGCCTTCAAAAAAAGGAGGAGGTTCTCAATTCGGTTGTATGTATTTTTTTTTTTGTTTGTTACCTCAGTACGCCGTCATTTATGAACCGATTTGGAAAATTATTTTTTTATTTGAAAGGATATACTTCCAGATTGGTCCCATTTTTGTCAAAATCCAGTGCTGATGATGGGATCCGTAGACTTTTTCTCTTTGAGTTCGTAAATAATTATTTTCAATTGATGTGTTTTACTTAGCATTTTTGACGTTACTTAGCTCTTTTTAAGTAGGTGTGGTCGAATGACCAACGTAAACGTAAAATGTACTGCTATCGTAAACTCCAGTTTCGTAGGTAGGAAAAATGTTGTACAGACGCGTCAGTACGCCAGCACACTGGCTACTACAATCTGTCAAATTTATTTAATAGATTTTCAACTTTATCGCTAAAGCATTATTTAAGGGCCTATACTACCTCTAATTGCTTAGCATAATCCTCCGTTACGTCGAAAATACTGCAGCATTAATTTTGAAATAAATATATGGTAAAGTTGAGGATTAATGTAAGGTACTATGTTTGACGAAAACACGATTCCATAAAAATTTCTCGATAGAAAAAAAAACCAAAGTTACCTCGAAACTGAACAATAAATCGCTCGTATTAGAAAAATACTTCAAAGGAGACAATTTTTTTTGTTTGGGGAATAGGCCCACCACAAATTGTGGCGTATAGCAATGAATTGCACGTTAGTTTATTCCTTATAATCTCTAGATTACAGTGGTAATATTAGCAAAACTTTATGTAACCGGAATACTGTGAAATACGACAGTCAAAACATGACTCTCATAATAACCTAAAATCTCACAAGAGCTATTGTCTAATGAGTGGATAGGTCTCCTTGGTATTTTAAGTCAAAATAGTGCACTTTTCAATAATAATATTATAGCATAAAACAAAGTCACGTCTGTACTACGTGACAGATTTTGATGTGATTTACACGATTTGATAGACTTATTCATGAAAATGGATTAGATGTAGGTATTCATTTCGAAATAGCGCGGCTTTTGCCGGCCAATACTGTAGATCTAAAATAATAAGGTGATGTGTTATAAGCTGGTTGTGCAAGGAGAAAAAAAAAACACATTATAGGTACGTCACAAGAAATTTATTACTGTTCATCATCATCATTTTCAAAGCAGGAAACAATAATAATGTTGTCCAAAGAGTATTTATTTATTTATTTATTTATTTATAATAAGCACACCAACAGCACAGTCACTTAAAATTCATATGAAATATCACCTAAAATTAGCATTTCAGTAACCATGCAAATAACAGGTATGCATGACATCCAACTTAAAAACATTAGAGACAAAGGAGAACAATAGAAAGTGTGTCTAGTAGATCTTCTAGAACACTACAAAAACAAATTATTTTGAGCTACATAGACGTGCACTCTTCACACTGTCTAAATAGGGAACGTCTGTATGAAGCAAAACTCATGGAGAAAATATCAATAGGGAAATCTGCCAATTTGGACCTTTCATTATATTGCCTTGCCATACGTGTTAGTGGGCTATTAAATGTGGTGTTTAAGGTGGATGTAGGCAGTTCAAAAATACAATGATGACGCTTACTACGTTGGCAAGACCTAAAGTTAAAATAGTTTACCAATTGTGCATCGATGGAGCCGTTTATAATTTTATGGAGTAGAAGTAAGTCAGAATGGCTACGTCTTTCTTTTAAGCTAATCATTTTAAAGTGCCTTAATCTGTCATTGTAATCAGGTATAGCTTTACGAATCTCATTCTTCACACCTAAATACCTAACGAAACGGGCCTGAACAGATTCAACACTATTAGAATAAGTTGAATAATAGGGAGACCAAATAGTGGAACAATATTCCAAGGAGCTCCTTACTAGTGCGTTGTAAAGTAAAATAATGCTACTATCATTACGAAAAGGTTTCGACGTTCGGATTATAAAGCCAAGCATTCTTTTAGCCTTATTCACTATACCATCTATATGATCGCGGAAAGATAGTGATGTATCAAAGAGTACCCCTAGGTCACGGATAACCGACACTCTGGTCAGTACTGATCCTTCAATACGATAATCAAATTTAATGTAATTCACTTTATTCGTGAATGTAATTGTCTGGCATTTTTTTATATTTAGCGTCATTCTGTTCTTAAAACACCATTCCTGAAGGACATCAAGATCTCTCTGAAGGTTTATACAATCACTTAGGTCCAATATCCTACAGTATATCTTTAAATCGTCAGCGTAGGCTAAACAATTGCAATTTATTAAATCTAAAAGATCATTCAAAAATACCAAAAAAAGCAATGGGCCCAACTTAGAGCCCTGCGGAACACCAGAACCAGGAGAAAAAGGTACAGATTCATAACCTGCCAAGGCAACTATTTGAGAACGATTAATTAAATAACTCTCAAACCACCGCAACAGAGAGCCATGAATACCAGCATAATTCAATTTCATAGAAAGAATTGAGTGATCAACGCGATCAAAGGCTTTTGCAAAATCCGTGTAAACAGCGTCAACCTGACCCCTAGCTTCAAAGGTGCTGCTAATGAAAGTAGTATAAATAAGTAAGTTAGACATAGTCGAACGGTTAGACACAAAACCATGTTGCCTCAAACTAATAATATGACGGAGGTGGGAATAAACTACATTATATATGAGACCCTCAAATATCTTTGCAAATTGTGAAATAATAGAGATTGGTCTATAGTTAGTTACGTCGTTCATATTACCAGACTTATGTATGGGGATAATGTGTGAGATTTTCCATAAATCGGGAAATGTACCTTCCTTAAGGGATTTATTGTATATTATCCGCAATGGTATAATAAGAGCATCAATGCAAAGACGAATAAAAATAGGAGGCAGTCCATCCGGACCAGCTCCTTTATTAAGATCTAACCTTTTGATGCTATCACTAACATCATTTTCAGTAATGTCAATGGAAGACATACTATAATTTGATGTGGAATAATTTGGAGACAAATTACTAGGCTGTTGAGTAACACCGTACACAGATGCAAAATAGTCTGCAAATAGATCAGCCACACCACTACCACCCTCACCAACACGATCACCCCACGAAACCTGGTCAGGGACACCCCTGAAAGATTTCTTAGACTTAGCGTAACGCCAAAAAGCCTTTACATTTGTTTTTAATTCACACTCAATTCTTTCTATAAAATCCCCAAAACAGTTATCCATAGCTTTCCCAGCCCGCATCCGCAGGGCAACAAAAGTATCGTAGTCCCGAGGGTTTTTGTACCGTTTGAACCGAATCCTGTATTTATGCTTTTCTTTAAGAACTTTAATCAACGAGGCTGAGAACCAAACTGGATAACAATTATTCTTAGGTTTACCCTTCGGAGTGTATTTATCTATATTTTCCCATAGTATATTATAAAATGTCAGAACATATTCATTACAACTCAAATGACAATAATCCTCCCAATTTACTTTACGTAGATCACGAACACATGCCTCATAGTCTGTTTTAGTGAAAATATATTTAGACTGTTTAATATTATAATTTAAATTAGAAATTGAAGTTTTATTAAGTGCTAATTCTAGCGGCGGATGATGTACATCTGGTTTACTGATGGGGGGTGCGGAAGAAACAGAAATACTGGAGTTCTCATCCACCAAGATGAGGTCTAAGATATTGTCATTTTCATTACAGATGTTATTCATTTGAACATAGCCGGTGATGTTTAGGAAGTCCCTCAGCGCTAAGGACTTAGGGTCACTAACTCCTAGAAAGGGATCATTAGACTGAAGCCATTTCACATTAGGCAGATTAAAATCACCAAGAATCAAAGTGGTGCAATCCATACAACGCAAGCAAATTTCTTCAGCCCTGGCCAAGAACTGAGCAAAGATATGACAAGGTATATAAGATGGCAAATAAACAATACAAATATTCATACAGACGCTACCAGCACTTATACACAACCACATATCCTCAACGGAGGTTTGCCACTCAGTTTTATTAACAAAATTATACTTATTACTAATAGCTACCAATATCCCACCACCATAATTTTTAGAGTACAATTTTTTATACCGTGCACTACGATCACGGCGCACAACAGTATATCTCTGATCAAAGTATTCAGAGGATAAGAACGAGTCATCTAACCAAGTTTCAGTGAGACATATTATGTCGTAGTCAGAACTTAAAATTGACATTAGAATTTCATGTGACTTCGTTTTCATGCCCCTAACATTCTGATAAAAAATCGAAATACTATACATTAGACAAAAAAAAAAAAAAAGTTAACATGACCAATATAAACTCAATGAACAATTCAACTCATTTATACTATTTTTTCTAAACACTGCTCATCCTTAATCAGAATAGTACCTGAATTTTCACTCTTGCATACAAAGATTTTACCGTAGCGAACCCAGACATACTTATAGGATTTTTCTTTGGCCTTAATACGTGTAGCAGCATGTAAAGATTTATATGTCGGAGAAAGGTGCTCGGATACATAAACCGGCACCTTGCTACCACCATAACCCAAAAGAGTTGTGTTCAATTTATCATCAGTGTGAGATTTATTGTATCTAGTTATTGCAGAATAGAATTCGTCACGACATCTAGGACTACGCAACTTTACTATTACTGAGCGCGGGCGAGACTTGTTGTTGTTCATACTGGCCACTCTAACGCACTTCATAACATCGCAGTCTTTAAGCGCATAAGACACAACACTAGCCAATTGTGTTACGATGGTCGGCAACATTTCATTCTTATTTTCAGGCAAGCCGTGAATTTCCAGATTCGCCTCTCGCATATTCTGATCAAGGGTGTTTATTTGCGTTTTCAGTTCAGCCATAGTCTTTTGCATATCGGAATTCTGTGAACGGAGTTCAATGTTCTCACGTTGCACACTCTTGAGTTCAGTTTTCAAGTCAGCAACTTGAGAGATATCAAAGGAACCAGATAACTTCAACTCATCAATCTGTTTCCTTAAATCATCCATTTCGAACCTAAGCTCGCTAATCATATTCTTAACCTCAATACGTAATGTATTACGAATTTCCTCCCGTATAACAAGACGTATATCGCTAACCTTATCAACCTCGCCTTCAGAACTATCGTCAATTGTCTCAGACGTCGATTTATTATGTTCATGTTGTGACAAACAGCTCGGACAATTCCACTTAGAACGTGCAGCTTTATTGAGCCTTTTAAACGCAGTAGCACTCAGGTTAACGCACAGGTGATGAAAGAATTTATCACAATTAGAACAAGTTATTTTTTCATTTTGTTTAACTGTTAATCCACAAGTATCACAGTTAGACATTTTCTTAATACACAATTAAACTCCCAAACAATACAATAAATCCAAAAAGACAGAGTGTGATTTAGTCGGACGCGAACTCACGACATCCTATGTGCGCATGGCACACATTAGCGTTCACTGCTAACAGTACTTTAGAGCGACACACGAAATTATAGATCCCGTGCGGTGACAACACGAAGTTAACACAACAGGCGGCGGTAGAATGAAAATAAATTTATAGTGACAACTTGCAACAAAAATAACTTTTGTTAGATCACCGCCACAGTACACTTTGGTGTTCACTAATAACACATTTAAGACACTATAATCGTTTAAAATTATGTGATTGCAGCCCAAAGGGTTCTGTTTTTGTGTGTCTAGACAACACGCAGTCGCAAAATAACTTTTTAATATGATTTTAGAATTTAAGTTACGGAGCAGAATTAACGTGACCGTACTATTTGACGTCTCGATGACAGATCCGATAGAGATAGTATGTAATCCTACATTCTATGTTGTCTGTCAAACAGTTTTTTTTTAAATGTTTTTGGCATGGCTTCGATGCCTTTATGACAGTCTGTCAAACTGTTTGAAACTGGACCACAGAGTAGCTGCAACGGGCTATTAATTACGTTTCGTTCCATGGTGATTTTTAAAGTACGTTTATTGATATATTATAACGTGATAACCGTTAATAACAGCATTAAAAACAAGTTCACTGTACCAATTAATTATTACCTCTTTAAACGTATTTTAAAGCCGATGTTATTACCGCTGCGCACCGTAGTAACATTTTTTTTTCACGTTAAAATAAACCTAAAAACGCTCCTAAACAAGCATTTTTTGCCGTAACACTTTTTTACTATTATTTCATTATTCCGGTTACATTTCTATATCATTTCTGGTCTGTTAATTATAATAAGATGATCACTTTTTTCATGTGCAATATGATTAATAAACGTTACCGTTTAACAGGGGGCCCAAAAAAAATTGTCTCCAATGATCAGAAAACTTTGTATAATAACTAAACTAACTATAAAGCAGCGACTATGTTTTTTTATTTTTTAATTACAATTATTTTCGCCGTAAAAAGCAAAAACCTAAACTATTGGCCCTGCCTGCCGCCCAGCACCGCACTCTGTCTCGCTCACACTTAGTCCGCGAGCAATATCGTGCGAGCGAGACAAAGAGTGAATTTTAGCTGAGGTAGTATGGGCTCTTAAGGTTCAAAGTTGATTGGGAAAATTTTTCAGTTTCGGGTAACTTGATGTGCTGGTGTCTGTAGGTACTATCGCGGACACTCCTGCCTGACCACCACAAGTTTATTTTTGCTTGCACTCAAAAAAATATAAGCGTTCTCTCTAGTAAGCGCGCCAAGGTCAAATAATTCGTTAGTAAAATTCACAAAAAGAGTACACGTGATGCGACACTAAGCTGCGCAGTGCAGGTTGCAACTAATGGCGTTATCTCTTTCCTAATAGACGAAAACTTTGAGGGGGTGTGGGTTGCAGGATTTAGGCGAAAAAAAATTTGTCATCATCGTCATCATCAGCCGCGATGGTAGATACGTCCAAAAAATACGAGGCGAGTCTATTGCTATGAACCAAATCCAAATAATGGAATAACAATCAAGCCTTGGGTCCAAATCTCAGCAGTACAGATAACGTTAGTTAGCGTGTTTTGCAATTAGGAAAATCCCAGTAGCAGCAGAAATGTTAGTTAGCGTCTCAGACCAAATAAAAAACCAAGACGAACGATACAGTGAAGTATGCCAAAACTGTGTAGTTTTGGCATACTTCACTGTATCGTTCCGCTCCGCTCTGTGCATACACGCTCACACGCACACATTTACAATCAAACTTCACCTCACTAAGTGCACACATGTTTACGAAACCAGCTTCACTTTACTGTTGACAGTCCTCTGTCTTGGTTTTTTATTTGGTCTGAGGTTAGCGTGTTTTGATATTAGGAACTTCCCTATATCTTCTATTACTTGGCTACCTAACGACAATTTTTCAGTAGTGTTAGAAAATGTTTGTGTTGTCTTTTGCTGTCTGTGTGTGATTTGAGAACTGCGATTAGATGACTTTAATTATTACGTGTCACATGATTTAAAGACTTTCCGTTATTAGTGTCAGCGCCTAAGATACGTCACAGTTAATATCTTAATTTATTTTAAATAGACTCAACATTAAAAACGTATAAAAGTTCTAGAATTTGACGTCGTTTTTAATGGAATGATTAATGTATCATTAGCAGCTCTGAGGGTCTAACATCAGAGGATATAGGAGAGATATCGTTACCCATCACGTCTGCAGAGTTTCGCTATTTAATTTAATTTGACCCTGTATTATATCTGTCGGAGATGGATTGTAGAACCCGCTGTTTTACAAAACCGCAAGTGGTTTTTCAAAACAGCGCCGTTATGTAAAACAACTGAACAACGTTCAGCGGTTTTCCGTAATTACAGAACTTGAACACGTAGGATTGCATACACGTTTTGCATACGATTAGCGGTTTTGTTAAACAGCGTGAAATGAAACATCAGATTGTATAATTTTTCAAAATTTTGTCGCTCGTGTCTCTGTGTGTCGTAGCAACAATAATGGCGTCTAAAAACAGAAATAAATAACAACGAGTAATACGAGTAAAAATTACCTTAACTCAAGTGAAAACAGTGATTTTAAGGACAAATTAATTAAAAGTTATCAGAGTTTTATGGAAGACTCTCATTGTGACTGCAGATAAGTCATTCTGCATTACGTCTAAACGTCGTCGGTAGCGGTTTTGTAAAACGTAGGGCAATGACAATATTGACAATCCAGCTGAACGTTGTTCAGTTGTTTTACATAACGGAGCTGTTTTGTAAAATAACTAGCGGTTTTGTAAGACAGCGGAGTCTAAAATCCATATGCGACACAAATCTACTACGATTAAGTATAATATTAATACAACTTCCCTAAATTGACTAAGCTTAGGACACTGATGAATCGCCATCAAACCATTACTAGTCTGACTGACAATGTATTGGCAACTCAAAATAAATCTAACAGTAATAAAACCAAAACTTCCATCCACAAAAAACCTAGTTCGTCATTCTTCCTAACAAGTGACTTAACAGGTCATGCGGTTGCATGGAGAGCTTATGTCTTGAAACGTCATACGTCAACGTCATGTCTCGAAAATGTTCCAACTGCTGGGACACAGGCCTCTCTGTTAGAGGGAGTGGGCAGTAATCCACCATGCGGACCCAGTCACGCGCGTGTCGGTCAGTGGGTCGTATTAAGGGCGGATGGCGACAAATCCACCAGTCCGACAACCAGTCTAACCAAGGGCTATCGTATTACCCAGTAACTGGGTTGTGTAGCTCAGATAGCCAGTTGCTCCATCTATACATATAAAATTCAAAGTCCTGACTGACTGATATATATATCAACGCACAGCCTAAACCGCTAGTCCTGAAGACATGAAATTTGGAGGGTGTGTTCTTTGTGAAGAGTAGGTATCCACTAACTAAAAATTATACACTAAAAATTATACATTTTCGATTACCTGATAGTTTAATTAAATTAATAATTTTGAAGATTATTGATAAAAAAAAATCTTTTTCAAGTAAATTTAAAGTTTACGTTTTAGTTTTTAGGTGGTTTTTTGTTGCGTCGACGCATGCCGCTCGTATATGTGAGCACTCAACAAGACACCCTAATTCTGGAAACTTATTGTCAAATATTGGCCTCTTATGAGTACGATAACTCCTGAGATCCCATCCGTTAAGATCAATAAACGGCAATCACCAATGACTCTGTCGTAGAGAAATCATGTGAAGCATTAGTTCAACAGTTATTTTACCGGCTGATATGATTGATGATCGTTTCCTTCGTTGAATTCCTAATAAAGTTACTACCAAATAACAAAGAAGAATACATAAATGACCTTTTAATTTCACTTCTGCGCCCACGCACTAACACAAACACATCCATTCAACATACCTAGACACACAGTCATACAGTAGGACGTAGTTTCATAAACAGAAAAATTCTAAAAGAAAACAACGATTCCATATTTAAACTGTCTCCTAAGTAAATTATATAATCTGTGCGATGACCTCATTGATAAAAAGCAAGCACTGATAATACCGAGACAGCGGAGCGTAGATAAAAAATATACGCATCATCTGTCATTCGTTCACGGGCCATCGAGGCGAGCGCGCGCGCCTCTGTTTAAAAACATAATTATTTTTTTGTTTGTGTAGCCATGTTAGTGTGCGCATTGTTTGTGTCATTCCTTGCGTACGCGCATGGTTTTCGAGTGGGTACTACGGAAGGCATTGTCGAAGGATCTAAAGCAGCCGATGGAGATTATTATGCTTTCTACGGTATACCTTACGCGGGACCGACATCAGGAGCAAACCGGTTTAAGGTGAGCGAATTAACAAGACCTTTTTACTTGCAGGTAGCGTCTACCTTACGATTTGAATGGAAGGAAGGATGAATGGCGAAATTTATGTCTGGTGGTCTGAAAATATGTGGTTTTGGAAATTCGCTGTACACATTTTCTATGTTTGTTAACACATTATTTAGAGTCCGTTATGGCGTCACGGGTTGTTTCCATTTTGGCAAAAATATGTGTTGTGAAATGTAACCACTGTAACAAGTGTAAATCCCGCCAATCTCTGTAAATATCAGTGCACGTTGTGCAATGTTTTTTTTTAACAAATGACTCATATTATGTACATTGCAGACAATAATTTTATTGAAAATTGTTATCCATTTATTTCATGTTTTGTTTGTTTCTAATAATAAAATGCTGGTTATTCCTTTGTCAACCTTTTTAAATTTACCTGTCTTATAGAGAAACCTAGATAAATTTGGATAAGAAAGATTTCAAAACAGAAGAAGAACTAGCAGTGGATCGAGGATGGGGGGGAGGGGGGAACTCAGGGGATCAGACCGGAATAAATCCTTTTAAGAACACCAGCTTTTTTAACTATGAATTTTCTTCTGCCAAATCACCTACCTACCAAGTAAGAACGGTTTCATCATCGACATTAACATCCGATCCGAACCCGAATTAAAGATCCGACTTCAATCCGAATTAGAAATGTTCTAAATTCTGACGGATAGAGTTCGGATCTAGTGCGCAACCCCTCATACAACTATTTGTATGAGGGGTTGCGCACTAGATCCGAGAGAATCCGAATCCGAGAAATGCCGGTCCGAAGTGACCATAGTCCTATGACAATGGTCACTTCGGACCGGCATTTCTCGGATTCGGATCGTACGTACTGCGTAACCCTAACTTGGCGTTGTGCCAATTGTTTAAGTATATCTTTCTGTCGTCACATAATCATTCACTCCTTCCTTCACGCAATCCATTTATCTTTTCTGACCTTCGTTTTTTTTATGGTCGCAAGCTCTACCGCTGAACCTGAGGTCCTAATTTATTCCTAGCTTGGGCAGTGTTATTGAGTTTTTCCAACTGGAATTTCTCAGTAGCCGGCCTTTTTTTTTTACTATTTTATATCATCAGATGACCCCTGCCGCTGTGGGTTGAGCGAGAGGGAGTGTCAGACTTTTACTGACTAAAACCCGTCCATGTTCCTTCTTTGCTTTTTCTCTTTTTACTCTTTCGAACAATCCCGCGACACCGGCGAACAATCCCGCGACACCGGCGAACAATCTCGCGACCCCGGCGAACAATCGCGCGACCCCGGCGAACAATCCCGCGACCCCGGACACAGTAGCAGCCCTGAGTCTGGATTTTTGCCTGGTTGATGTCAATAGGCTCGCCCCCTATTACATGGGACTTTAACATAACTGGCGAATTGTGGTGTACTATAGGTGCACCTCTTACTAACCTTTCGGGCAATACAAGCGTGATGTCATATGTTATGTTATGTATGTGTGATGTTTTGTTAACATTTATATTCATCACTCTTTTAATAAAATGCGCTGGACCAATGATTAACACTAACCAACACAATGGATAAGTACTTCTATATTTTTCCTTGTTTAAAAAAGGATTTTGATGAAACTACTTATATCCTTACTAATAAAATAAATATTATAAATGCGAAAGTGTGTCTGTCTGTTAACCTCTTCACGCTTAAACCGCTGAACCGATTTAGATGGGTACCTATAGAAATAGTTTAAAGTCCCGGGTCCTATGTCCTTTATATAGGATACTTTTTATCCCGATATTCCCACGGGATCGAGACTTATGCGGATGAAACCGCGGGGCGCTTCTAGTCTTACATATAATATTGATCGCAATGTTTTATCAAGTCGTAAAAACCGTGCATAGAAGGGGCGGGGTCGCTAGTTCTAATTATAATTACATAACACATGCCTACATTCATCATCTGCCTAGCCTTTTCCCAACTATGTTGGAGTCGGCTTCCAATCTAACCGGATGTAGCTGAGTACCAGCATTTTACATGGAGCGATTGCCTATCTGACCTCCAAAACCCAGTTACTGGGTAATACGAAACCCCTTGGTAAAACTGGTTGTCAGACTTTCGAGCTTCTGACTACCCGTAACGACTGTCAAAGATCACCGCCGGGACCAACGGCTAAACGTGCTTTCAGAGGCACGGAGGGTTCTTGGTATGTAAAGATGGTCACCCATCCACTGACCAACCGCGACAAGCGGAGCTTAACCTGATCGATCGACCCGTGTGGCTGTTATTACTTAGCCACAAGCTCCTCGGCACCAAAAGCCCCTCTTATCACATACATTGTAGATGTAAAATTAGCTGATAGACTCCTCCTCACCTTTCCGTAACGAGGAAAGTATTATAAGCCTGTATTGTCCCACTACAGGGCGAAGTCCTCCCTTCCCTCTTTCCACTTTTCGCGGTCTACTGCGATTGTGGGCCAATCCTTTAAGTAGGAGTCCAGCTCATCCCGCCATCTCTTTCTGGGCCTGCCGCGCAGTCGTTTCCTGCCATTGGAAATCCACTCAGTGGTGGCTTTCGCATATTGCTGCTCCGACATGCGACAGATATCAGTAATGTGTAGATATAGGTAAAATACCTTCAATATTTATTGCATAAAAGTAGGTACTCGTAATATCTTCAAGGAAACTTGTGAGTGCTTTGATATCTATTAGTTAATATTACTTATTACTCAGAGAAACGTAAATGAATATTATTGCCAGTAAAAGGATTCGAAGAAGATTAATTAATTATTGATAACTTCCACACTAGGTACTAAAAAATGGATACAAAAACAAAAGGATATTTAGGCGCCGAGGTACTCGTCTAGTAGTATTTAATATAACAAAATAAAATCTGACATTGTCTAAATCGACTACTCCATTAAGACAAATCGCCTGAATGTAATCAAAAATCACTTGGTTTTTCCAAGTGATTTTTGATTATTTATAAGACTGTTTTTTCAATTAAACACAAAGATAGATGGATAATTACGTTTTGTTAATACTGCCATTAAAAAGTAGGTAGATAGATTATGTTAAGGAACTCAAAACGTTGAAGGTTTGTGGGATCCAACGCAAAAATATTAAACTGGGATTCAAAAGTGGGATCCAACGAAAATAAATCAAAACATCGTGAGGAAACTGGCATGTTCTAGAACCAAAGATCGAAGACATGTGACATCTATCAATCCACACTCTCACCGAGAGGAGGCCTGTCTCCCAGCAGTGGGAACATTATGAGTTGATTATGCATTGACAATAAGAGAGGAAATCAAAAACATAACGCTACTAAAAACTATGATCATGATGAAATGGCTTCTGTGAAAAAACATGAATTAAACCACATTTTACAATCATTGTCAGCAAGAATATTTGTGCGGAATTGGGTAAATAACAGAACTGAAATGAATCACTGTTGAAACAAACCAAATACACGGTGTGCAAAGCGGGAGTGATAGTTAACACAATTTACAGCATTTTGAGCCATATAATATGTCAACGAAGTATATATTTTTTTATAAGAGCAAACTTTTTGCCAAAAACTACATACCTACATACATAAAAAAGCATACTTCATCTAAGACATGTATGGCTCAAAATGCTTATAGTGTTTACTATCACCCCTTATGGCTTTTGTATCCACCCTATAAAACATAACATAGCATCACGCGGGCTAGAATTCCCCGAAGAGTTAGGTAGAAATACACCCACATTTCGCCAGTTATGTTAAGTCTCATGTAACACGGGGAAACCCTATTGCCATTACCAAATACGAGGTGGAAGGGACATGACTCGCAAACTGTAACTGTGATTCTAGACGTAACGTAGAAATTTTTCGTCAGTTATAAAAAAAACAATCTGCTGTTTCATATAAAAGTGCAAGACTAGTAGGTACACACGGCGACACGTCAAGTTATACATTTCCAGTTTTAGCAGACCTCGCATTGTATAGGTTTTTCGCACAATCAGAAGTCAGTTCATACTGGCGTATAGCTCGTTCGTATAGCTTGATATGTAGCCGTGCGTAGGTACAGGTAGGAACAGCCATTTTTTTTATTAACCGACGAAAAATTTCAATATTCACGGGTTCTGAAGCATGTACTACATCCGCGGTACCGGGTTGCGCGTCGATGCACCTGCCGCTTTGTGTAGTATTGACAATAATTAATAAATAAATGAACTAGATAAACTTAGATGACTTTACTTCAGTCGGTCAATCAGTACGAACCATAGCGGCCTTTTCCGACTGATCACTTTAACGAGTATAATTATATACTGCTGGCGAGTTTGTTGCGCCACTTCTACTCCCTAGCGAAAGCACTAGGAAGTGGTGAAGGGTGGCCGTTTTGGGGGACTGTCTTTTGTAATTTTGACGTTCGAAAAGTGCTGATTCTCAGCCTAGTTTGAATAAATGACTTTTGATTATGATTTAACTATTTGACCTTGGCGCGCTTCTATTTTTTGAGTGCAAGCAAAAATGAACTTAGTGGTGGTCAGGCGGGAGTGCCCGCGATAATACCTAACGATTCAGTTATCAATGACAATATTTTATCTGGTAGGTAAATCAAACACTTACGGCGGATAAGTCAAATCGAGCAATCAGACGATTCAATAAATAATGTCATTGCTGTACTAGTCAATGTATTATTTGTCAACAGCACGTATACAGAAATTTATTTTTATTATCAGGTTTTGCAATTTATATTATGCAATAGCTGCATCGGCTCTATGAGAGACCTATTACGAAGATAACACCATCATTGTGACTGAGTTCTGTCTGAACAATCTAAATCTATACATACAGATAAATAAAATTGAAGTGTCAGTTTATAATTAAAAAATAACAGCATTTTACTAACTACATAAGAAAGTATATACGGTACTTATAACAAAAATCATTTTTTTATTTTTTGTCTGTCTGTCTGTTTTGACTTTCACTGGCAGATAGCTAATGTTATAAGGTGTAACTTAGGCTACTTTTAGAAAAAGAATTTGAGTTCCACGCAAAAATAATAAAACACATCCACGCGAACTAAATAGCGGGCACAGTAGTCAAAATAGATATGTCGCAGCCAACTGGTTAAATTAGCCGTTCAGTTAACTGCCTGGCCTTTAGAAGTAGTGCTCGCTTCGCTTCGCTCTCCGGCTCGCACGCGGTTGATTACAGTTCTAACCTAACCTAACCCATTTGGTCAGGGTGCACTGGCTTAGTTACTGCGACCAATTCGGCTCGCGCGTGATTGGTTACAGACTTCCAACTTAAACTGTAATTGAATATCATTCAGGCCGTTAGTTGAACGGCCGCCGTTTAGTTAAAAGGCTAGGCGGTTAACTGAACGGCTAATTTAACCAGTTGGCTGCGACATACAAAACATATAAAAAGACCAAGAGTATCGTATTACCCAGTAACTGGGTTGTGGATATCAGATAGGCAGTCGCTCAATGTAAAATACTGGTATTCATCAAAATCCAGTTAGACCGGAAGCCGACCTAAACATAGTTGGGAAAAGGCTAGGCAGATGATGATGATGATGATGATCATAAATAGACTAGAGTCCTGACCCGTGGTCCTGACTCACTCACTGACCGACTCATCAACGCCCAACCCAAGCCTTTGGACCTAGAAAGCTGTTTGCACCGAGGTTCCATTTATGACGTAGACAAGGATTAAGGATATCGCTCATTTGGAGAAACAACGACGCAAATGTTTTTTTTTTCTTTCAAAAAATTTTGTTAAAACAGGGTTATTGGAAAAACACCAACAACATCTTAAGAGGTAATTGTACTCATCATTATAACCAACTTTTACTATGGGAGCAAACATGAAATCGAAAAAAAAAATCTGCTGTTCCATGTAGGGAATATATATATTATTATGTTCTTTATGTTATGTTATATTATGTTCGTATAACTCCTCAAAATGTAGGGAACAGCAAATTTTTTTTTTCGTGGTTCCATAGTTAAATTTGTTCATAATGATGAGTACAATGACCTCTTAAGAAGTTTGGAGGTGTTTTTTCAATAACCCTGTATATGCCAAACCATTTAGAAAGCGTATTTACGTTACGAAAGCAAAAACTTAACAAAAAAGTGGCAGTTACGTCGATGTTTCTCCAAATGAGCGATATATCGAATTTCACACGGGATATAATAGGAGTGATAATAAATAATATTATTAGGAAATAAATAATTGAATCATCGACACAAGAAGAACAATTCATTTTTCCCATGAATATTATTATAACAATTACATTATGTAGGTGGGCCGGTAGTACGGAAAACTCAAACACAATAGCATTTATCACGAGGTAGAATTTACAAACACTTCAATTGAATGAAAATCGATCCTGTAGTTTACTTGAAGGAAGGTAATTCTTAACAACTGGCAATGACTAGTAATATCCGTTAAACAAAATGTTTTCATACCATGTTTGTTAACTATATGTATAGTAAAGTAGACATTAAGAAATTGATAAAACTTATCATACATACCCATACTTTATCGTCTCTATAAGAAAGTTGTTTGCGTCCCTTATCTATAAAATGGTGGTAACGCCTTTGCCTTATCTTGTTCATAGTTTAAATTGTGCTTAAAATATGTTCCAGGCGCCGATTCCACCTTCTCACCACGAAGTACTCAGTGCTATTGATAGAAACATCTTCTGCGCCCAGCCCACATCTCGGGGACTCTTCGGGGTCGAGAACTGCCTGACCTTGAGCATCTTTACCAAAAACTCCACCATCCCGAAACCAGTCGTGGTGTGGCTCAACGTAGATGAATACACCACCTCCAACACCCAAGTCATCCCTGCCCGAAGGCTGATAGAACAAAATGTTGTTTTCGTATCAATAAACTTCCGACTCTCCATTTTCGGGTTCCTATGCTTGGGCGTTCAGGAAGCACCAGGCAATGCTGGCTTGAAAGACGTCATCCAAGGGCTGAGGTGGATACAAGAGAATATTGGCAACTTTGGAGGGGATCCCAACAACGTCATTCTAATGGGTCACGCATCAGGAGCAGCTACGGTCGATTTGCTAACTCTTTCACCGCAAATAAAAAACTTGGCGCACAAAGCTATTGTTCTAAGTGGTTCTAGCTTAGCCCCGTGGGCCGTAGCCTACGACCCTATTGGGTACGCAGAACGTTTGGGAAATAAACTAGGGTACGAAGGCAAAAATCCAGCAAAACTAGCAAGACATCTAGTCGAAACTGACATTAACGTTTTGAATACTGTGTTGAATGAATTCAAGTTCGTCAACAATACTCCACTGTTTGCACCATGCCTCGAGAATCCTAAACTAAGCCCTAATGACACAGTTCTGAGTGAAGCTCCTATCGATGCTCTAAGATCAGGTAAATATGCCCAGATTCCTGTCATATACGGATATACCAACAGGGAAGGCACAATGAGGGCAGATGAGGCAGAATTTGGAAATTGGCTGACCTTCATGCAAACAAACTTTACAAGTTTTCTTCCGGTTGATTTGAAACCAGGTAATAATAAGACAGCTGTGGCAGCAAGCATCCGTGAATTCTACTTCGGCAATGGTTCGATCAATATGGGGCTCATTGAAGACTACTTAGAATTTGAAGGAGATACCCTTGTGCTCCTCTCGACTATCAAAACAGCTAAAGAAAGGGCCTTGACATCTAATTGCGAAATCAGGTTGTTGGAGTTTGCGTATTCAGGGACTAAGAACTCTCGATGGGTTCACAAACAGATCCCTTTGAGTGGTGCCGCTCATGGAGCCTTCGTGAACTATGTGTTTGATGATGATTTACGCGCTGAAGATGAAGCTGTCAGCAAATCGCTCGTGGCGCGCTTCAGCGAATTCGCTTATAACTGGTAATTTTTTTTAAATATTTTCATGCTATTTACAAAAAAGCTCAGAGTAAGTCGAGTTGCATCTAGTTTCATATTTCAAGTCACACTAAAATCATCCCATTTCGATAACATTCGCGTACTGGTTTAAAAATGATAGTGACACCTGCCCCCTATTATATGGGACTTAAACATAACTGGCCAAATATGGGTGTACTATAGGTGCAGCTCTGCCTAACCCTTAGGGGATTACAGGCATGTTGTTATGGTATGTCTTAATTATTATATCGACACTACACAACTTTTCTGCCGCTACTTCTATCATATCGTTTGCTTTCCTCTTTCCAGGACCAATGGAACCCTCAACATCACCATATCTGCTTCCTGGGCACCCATCACCAAAAATACCACCAATTACCTCTACTACTTCGGTTTCGGTCCCACCATCAACAACACCCTGATCTACGTTGAAGAGACCAGATTCAACCCGCACGCACAGCGGATGACATTCTGGGAGAGTATTTATGCTAAGTATTATGTTGCTCCTGCGCAGCCGAGTTCTTCTAGTGCCACTCTCAGCTGCATCTTCTTTGTTATGCTATGTCAATTGTTTGTTCGTTTATTTTAATCGGTTTTAATTACTGTAGGCTTTGGGCAAAGTTATTTTTTCAAAGATGTTTATTATTTTATTAGATTTCAACTACTTATTTTAATGAATGTTGTAAGCTAATGCATGTGTTCAACACTAGGCTAATTTTAGCCAAATTACTTGACTATTTTTGTTGCTAAATAAAATTAAGTAAAAATTATGTCCCAAGGCCAATTCGTATAAAGGGGAAATTAATTAGCTCTCGTAAAAATGATATAATGTCCGAAATTATTAATGTAATATTGATAATAATTTAGGGCTAAAATTCCGAAATTCATTAAAATATGAGAAGAAATCTAGTCTCGTAATTTGAAATGGAATTTTGGCACATGTAAGATTATTTTATTTATTAACAATTTTATGAGCCGTCCACAAATTTAGTCCTCTCGGTGTGAGTCAGGCCTTAGATACGCAAGAATAAAATGAAAAAAAAAAAATTACCTATTTAATTTTAAATGGAAATCTACTAAGTATTTTACAAGACTTAATGCATTATGTAGAAGATAAGGTATTACGAATTAAAGATATTATAGCAGTGTAATAATGACTCAATAATATTACTTTAACAAACACTCTGATTATTCAATCAATTTAGATATTCTATTATTAGACACATTAAATTGTAATTAAGAACGTTAACTGTTGGCTTACTCATTTCATCCGTGCTTTAAGCATTTAAGATGTAAAAACAGCCGATATATCTATCTTGTTTGTTTCCCTCTAAATCTATCCAAAGGTTGTCTTTAAAAGATCGCTTACTATTCGATTACTATTCATAGAATCAATTACAGAAGAATCGCAATAATCTAAAAATTAAGTTTTTAAGATTAGTGATAACAGTGAACATTTTTTATGTAGAAAAACTACCAATAGAATGAGCTAGCTGGCAAATAATATGACTCGAGGCTAAGAACGAGGCTTTCAATGAATATTAAATCCTACCTAACCTGAAATAAATCTTATTTCTGATTGTAAGATTAGAATAAATCCGAACTTAAAATGAAATAAATTACTTTAAGCAGTTACTAACAAACTAGGTGACTGGGAGTTCGCTCGTAAGTAATAAGTTTACAATATAAGTTATGTTAGTAACTGCCTTCTACCATAGCTGGGCACCGTTAATCAAATAGTTAACTTCGTTAAACGTTATAGCGTTAAATTTCGAAAGATTTAACTGAAATTAACGTTAATCGTGAACTCGTGATAGAAATTGCTTTTCATATGTCATTGCGTTAGTGATTTATTTATATAAAAAAATGTATGGGCTATGAAATTTTTTTTAATTATAGGGTGTATCATTCATAAGAGTTTGCACTATCTAATTATTTAGAAATGTTCAGTCCTTAATGAATGATTAACGTCTTTTTGGCAAATATTAGGTACTTAATGAACGATTAACGGACTTATGGAAAGTTAATGGAAGTTAATGAGTTGGTTAAAATTTTTTTAAGTATACTTAAAAATTAATCCCTGACTCGAAATGTTAAAACTGTCTTGTGTCTTTGTCTACTACTTGAAAACGAATTATCAGTAAAGCATTTATTTATAAGATGTACGTATTATCAAGTATTTTTATAATTCTAATAATTGTTTTTATACTATGAAAACCAACAAATACAGAAAAGTTATGGTTACAAAATTTATTTATTTATTGAAATGTTTCATTTTATTTTAATACCTACCCACGACAAAAGAGCTAAAAATGTTTCATATCATAAAATCACGCCTTGTTTCCCCAAAGGGTGAGGTGGTATATACTGTGTACCTTATAGTAGGTACACCTACTTTTTTCCATGTTTTAAGAAGGAAAACAAACATAGCAGACGTGACTTACACAATTAAAAAACTGAAGTGGAAGTAGCCAGGTCATGTCAACAGGGGTAAAAACAAAAGATAGGCCAGAGAAACACAACATGTACACATTACACAACAACAAAACAAACAATGAAACATTACACAACATTATGAAATTTATCTAATATAAGGAATATAGAAAATCAAATATGGATATGAAAATATGAATTAATGAAAATATTTTTAAGAATTCCATAATAATTACCTACAATAATCTTACGCAATATTTACATAAAATAACTAATATAATATACCTAATACACAAACCTAATAATAAATATAAGTACATAATTATACACCCAATTAAGATTGAATTGCTACTTAGCCTTTTTCCTCTCTCCAAATTTTGCTGTGCCCGACGGGGTTCTTATGGGTTTAAAGAACTTTATTTCTCATAAGAATCATATTGATCTTTTATTTTGTAATACCATCTATGTAATACGATCTATGTAATATGGAATGCAATAATGTATTGAGTATTGAGAAGTGACAAAATCAAAATCAAAATCAAAATCAAAATATTTTATTTCACATAAACCTACATGGGCACTTATGAAACGTCAGAAGCTAGGTGCACGGTTCCAATTGGTCGTTTCCTATGGAGAAGAACCGGCAAGAAACTCCACGGTTACTCTTTTAAAAATATTTGCGTTTTTACAATGTTTTCAAGTTACAATAGCTATGGGAGGACTGCATAGGCCTGTCAACAAGTACCAGGTACTTGATAATATAAAAAACCATATACAGATCTAAAGTCTAAAAGGCCTACAAAGTCCTCACATTTACAAAATTAGAATCCATGAAAAGGATAAAGTAAATTATAAAATTTATAAAAACCTACTAAAACCAAGTGATATGATTGACATTACAACCACTAATAAAGTGGTGAAAAATTAGAAATGTCTATACAATGTCAAATAATAAAATTTTATGTCAAAGAAGTATATAAAAAAATAAACATCTTGATTTGAGAGCAATTAATAGACATTTAAGCAGTTATGCCGTTAATGAGATGCCAGGGAAGCCACATGTGCAGAAGGAATTATTGCCAGACTACCTTGTCTTCAACGTAGTCTTTAATCTTATAATATGCTTTTTTGATAAGGACACGTTTGATGAGGGTTTTGAACTTTCCATCGCTAAGTTCTGTAACCGGCTTTGGCAGCTTGTTATAAAAACGGATGCTGTTTACAAGAAATGACTTGCTAGTTTTAGTTAATCTAAATTTAGGTATCACAATTTCATGTTTACTACGTGTATTTATATTATGGAAATCGCTTCTTGTTTTGAAAAGTCCTAAGTTTTTGCGAACATACAAAATACTTTCTAAAATATAAAGAGAAGGCAGAGTTAGTATATCGATTTCTTTGAATTTGTTTCTAAGAGACTCGCGAGGACCCATTTTATAGATTGCGCGGATCGCCCTCTTTTGTAAAATGAAAATTGAATCTACGTCAGCTGCCGATCCCCACAGCAGAACACCATAAGACATAATACTGTGGAAATAAGCAAAGTATACTAACCTAGCTGTGGCTGTATCTGTCAACTGCCTTATTTTTCTTACTGCATATGCAGCTGAACTTAATCTACCTGAAAGAGCTCTAATGTGTGCGCCCCATTGTAATCTTGAATCTAAAGTAATTCCCAGAAATACAGTTTCCGTAACAGCGTCTAGTGTTTTTCCATCGAGTTTTAAATTCAGACCCACTTGAGGTACATTTGGTAATGAGAATTTAAGACATTTAGTTTTGTTTGCATTAAGTAAAAGATTATTAGCTGCAAACCATTTCGAAAGAATAGCCAGACTCTCGTTGACATGCAACACATCCGTATCTTTTCTATCTATTTTAAAAATAAGGGAAGTGTCATCGGCGAATAAAATGATGTCCGATAAGTTATCCATCATGTATGGAAGGTCATTTATATATACAAGGAATAGGAAAGGGCCAAGAATTGAGCCTTGAGGCACGCCCATCTTAACTAGAGACCCTGATGACGTCGCCCCGTTAACGTTCACTTTTTGCTGCCGCTTTGATAGGTAGGAAAGAACAAGATCAGCAGCTTGTCCACGAATTCCGTAATGGTGTAATTTACAGATCAGTGTATTATGGTCAACGCAGTCAAACGCTTTTGAGAGGTCACAGAAAATGCCAATTGCATCCTGGGATTTCTCCCAGGATTCCAAAATGTGACTGATGAGTTTTACTCCCGCGTCCGTCGTCGATCTACCTTTCGTGAAACCAAACTGGTGACCATGTAAAATCCCATTTGAGTTAAAATGTGACAACATCTGGTCTAGCATGATTTTTTCATAGATTTTGCTCAATGCTGGTAGCACAGATATAGGTCTATAATTGGAGGGATCAAACTTACTGCCCGATTTGAAAATTGGTACTACTTTACTATGTTTCATTAGATCAGGAAACGTACCGCTGTCTAAACATTGATTAAATATGCCCGTTAAGGCAGGGGCAATTGTGTCAATAATATCTCCAAGAACCTTAACAGAAATCCCCCATAAGTCTTCAGTGTTTTTTATGTTAAGACTTTTAAATGCTTTTTTAATTGTGGCAACAGAAATGGGCTTGAATTCAAAGCTTGGAATATCCTTATTAAAGTTTTCTGTAAGAAGAGCTTCAGCTAATATAGGTGATGAGGGGAGTGATTTTGTAACCTCTATTGGGATGTTGGTAAAGAAATTTTCTAGTTTCTCAGCAACTTTTAACTTATCTGAAATAGTTTCATTATTAATTTTTAGAGTCAACTCATTCTGATCTCGCTGTTTTGTGTTTCCAGTTTCTTTATTAATTACCTGCCACACAGCTTTTATTTTATTATTAGACATACTAATTTTGTTACTTATTAATTTGGATTTAGCCTCAGCGCAGACTCTTTTAAATATTTTAGAATAGTTTCTTACATAATTATGAAGGGCTTGATCAGAAGTTAATGATTTCTCGTGATACAAATTATATAATATATCTCTGCTTTTTCTAATGCCAGCAGTGGCCCATTCACTAAATTTAGGTTTAGTATTGATATTAACTTTTTTTACAGGACATGCTTTATTGAATTCTTGGCACACTGAAGAAAATAATGTACAATAGTTTATGTTGGGGTCTTGTGAATCAAAACTAGCTGTTGAAAGATTGCTAAGAACATTATTATTAAACACTTTCAATTTATTTTTAGTTAGAGGTCTAAATTGAATGGATTTATCTATGTGTAATTTTTTACCTAAGTCAAACGATACAAGTTGACCAGTATGGTCAGACCTGACGCCACTAATTAAGGACGAGTCTTTTATTTCACAATTAGTAAATACATTGTCGATGCATGTAGCTGAAGTTGCAGTTATTCTAGTCGCTTCATTGAATATACATTTTAAATTAAATGATTTAAACAATGAGATAAGGTTACATTTTTCTGGTGAATTAACTAATAGGTCAATATTTAGGTCACCACAGACAAAAACAGATTTACTATCTTTAAAAAGTTTACTTAGTATTTCTTCCATTACGATCAAAAATGATGACAAGTTTGAGGCTGGTGGTCTATAAACACATAAGAAAGTATGGCCTTCAACCTCTGCACATGCTACCTCACATAAGCGATCAACAGAGCAAGCAGTGATATCCTTTCTTTCTTTATATCTAAAACAACTATTACATAATATCAAAGTACCACCCCCTATTGAGGACCTGTTGTACGCACTGGCAACTGAAAAATTGTTTACATTAAACAACATTCTATCCGGTTTTAACCACGTTTCACAAAAACATAAGATATCCATATGATATTTATCTATTAACATTTCCACGTCTAGGATTTTGCCAGAGAAGCGATTGATATTTTGGTGATATAGTAAAATATTCTTATTATGCTTCTCTTTTGTCGACTCTAAAAGTTTAAAGAATGAATAACAGTATTATTAGAAGTACTAAATAATACTGTTTCGTCACTTAACCTAGTCTCAGTTAAATTATCAATAACTGCGTGTATATTATAAGCTAACAATGTAGCCAATACATGTTGACTTTTCTTGGAAAGAAACATATGTTCCTGAACTAATACAAAATCCCTAACAAAATTGTTTGTATCAAAAAACAATAAACGGTCACTATGACGACATGTCAAAATGTGCATTAAGTTGTTTAAACTATAAATGTAATCGTTTTCTGCATCATACAAATTATCAGAATATGGCAATGCACATAATATTAATTTACCTAGTTTCGTTTTAAGTAGGGTGTCAATACCGTTAACTATGTCCCTTTTTGTTAAGCTGAGACTGTTTCCAATTAAAAGAACTACAATAGTCTGCTCATTCATTTGTGTATGTTTTATTTTATGAACAAGCTCATTAAAATGCAGGTTATGATAACAACAGTTAACTACAGTATGTTTAGAGCGGTTATTTAATAATGATCCAAAACCTGATCCTAATCTATCAGAAAATACCAAAACATTACTTTGAGTAGGATAGATAGTTTCTATAGTATGAGTTGAAATGGGTGAAGTAGCAGGTACAACATGCTGTGACATGTGAGGTGAATTGGGTGGTGAGGTGGTGGTGGTGGTGTGAGTGGGAGCACAACTACAAGTGAGATTGTTTGTCAGTGACTCGTACCTCTCTGCATTGTACTTGACTAGGTCCGCCAACTCACAAGCCTCCTGCAATCGCTCGCATAACATTAGTTGACTAGACTCATACTTACAGGATATTTCCTTAAGTGTATTTTCCCTGCTCAGTAATTCCTTTTGAAGGTTTTGTATGTCAACATAATACATTTGTCTGCTATTTTCCAACTTATTATTACATACATTTAATTGGCTTTGTAAGTTAATACGTTGTTTCCTAAGATTAGTGTTATACTTGTGGACACTTTGTGTCTTCAAGAGTTTCTTGTACCTTTTAATGTTTTTACAAATTTTAATATATTTCTTAATTTTATTATGACTAGTTGGGGTTGGACATCTAGTTAAGGTATCGTTCCCAGTCAGGTCTATAGTAATAGTGGGCTTCTCATACTCCAGTCCTGATACACTACCAACCAGCTCGCTGAAAAGGTTATTGGTGTTGGCAACCTGTTCGCTGGCTTTCAGAAAGTTGATGGTGGAAATGGTGTTGTGTGCGTCGCATAATTCTGCTTCGAGGCCTGATATGCGTTTCAGTGCCTGGTCATGAGTGTCACTGCAAGCTTGAAAGTCTGACACTAGTTGACGGAGATGGTGATGCTGGTCAAGTATGTCTGTGTGCTGGGTGTGTAGTTCTACAAGCTGTCTTTTGAGTTGAGTGTTTTTGTCATTTATCCTCTTGACTTCAACCTCGCTGTCCTCTCTTTCCTGCAGCAGCTGTTTGCATTCTTTCTGTGATGCCTCCAGCTTCCTCAGTGCTACATTCAGTTTGTCATTCATGTCACGAACTGTGGCTCCACGGGTCATCATTTTCAAAAAGAAATTAAAGTAATCCCCAAACGGCACCTGAAATGTGACAAGAAACAAGTGAGTGTATGAGGAATCTAGAAGAGTCGAGAACTTGAGAAGGTAGGATGGTAAGACAGTTTTAGCAAGGAATAAGAATAACAAAAATAAAATTTTTGAAAAGATTATAAAGATTATGAAGGTATAAGAAAATAAGAAGCTATTTAATTTATTCTAGGGCTTATCACAATTTTTTATGTTTACAGAAAGACTTTTATTATTATTTAGGATAGTAATTATTAATGGGCTAATTAATTTCCACTTAGAATGTTATGGACATGAGAATAGAGGTAAGTAGACGTCGTTAACAAACTTTCATCATTTAGACAATGTTTGGTTTTTAATTAAGTAAGTAGGTATAGCAGTCAAGATTAATTCCATTAAACAATAGTAAGATACGAGTATTAGGGATAAATATGTGTAGTAAAGTTTGTAGTGTAAGTTTATGTCTGAAGCAAGTGTTTTCGTCGTCGATTCTGCTTCCACAATTTGTCAAGCAAAAGGAGACATAAACGGTGCCGGTGTGTACTGGACGTTGCTCATAACTCTGAGCAGTGTTTACAGATGATGTATAGTGTGTAAATATAACTACATTAATGATTATCATAAAACAAAATACTCCCCGGGTTTGATGAATTCAAATCCGCAATCCAAACGTTGACAGCGCAGCGGGTAGATGATTCTTCGTAATTATCGATTATTACCAAATATCACGACAAAAACACGGCACAAACACTGCGTGAGGCATTTTATACTAAGATTCAAAGATAAACATTAGATTTAAAACAAAATAAACACAATAAATTAATAATCTAAATTTTTTTAACTAAGAGGTCGTTTTTTCGTCGTTCGGTCGACAAAATGATATCCCAGAGAGAGAAAGAGGAAGACCATTTCAAAGATAGGAAGACGACCTGTAAACTACTGCGGGAATGCATCTGAACATGTCGCTAGTTACGTGGTGCATGTCGTTTGTCTTGTTTGTGTCAGGGAGGGTGGGTCGGTTGAGACTGGTCATCTCTTAACTACCAAGGCTTATTTTTAATCATAGATTTTGAATTGTTTCTTCATTTATGTTTTTTTTACGTTATTCTCACATATAGAAGCAACAAGAATAATATACCCAGGATTTTGTAATATCTTGATTTAAAAGAGTGTCCATGGAGTTTCTTGCCCGTTCTTCTCCATAGATATCTACGCTTTGGAATGGGCAACTAGCTTCAAGTTTCTAACTGACCGACTATTTAATTTTGACAATTCAAAAGTGCCTGTACATGGTTTAATTGAAAGAAATGCTTTTAGTTTGAGTTTGAGATGTTCCAAGAAACGAGGGAAAGGGGCTCTGAGCGTGGTGGTTTTAGGATGTGACATGGCGGAGAAAAACTCACAATCGTGAGCTATGGAAAAGCCTGGGTGAGGCCAATGCCATAGAGCAAAGCAATCTGGAGATTTCGGATGACTAAACTCTTAATTTAAATATATTGTTAAACTAGTTTGTAAGATTGCTAATAAAGCCTATTTTAATTTGAATTTGAATAGGGCGCGAGCTTATTGCCAACACAGACAAATCCAGACACCGGGCTTCAAAAATATTTTATTTCACGGCAAAATTGGACAAAACTATCGATTTTATAAGATGTCATACGGACCCAAGAGACAAGGGGCTTAAGGTCCAAACAGAATAACAGAAAATACATTATAATCAGTCGCTGGCAAAGGATCTTCGATCTTGTTTCTTTGTTATCAACTAAATACGTATTATATCAAAGGATTACGTATAAGTATAATAGTGAATGAATTACTTACGTGGGGCAGGTTCGAAAGTGAATGTGACCTTATTATCTACATTATGGATTCAATTTAATTTTTTATTATTATTAATTTTAAGGGGATATGTTTAAAAAAAAATTGTTTTTTCTATTTCGTGTCACTTATTAAGTATGTGGAATAGGGATTTAACATTTTGATATATGCTTTTTGACTCTTTGGTCTAGTATCATGTTAAAGGAATAGATGATATATGGCCGATTCCTATAATTTACGGACCCTTATTGGTTAAAATTAAAAACTCTTGTATCTTTACTAATAATGAAGCAATGACCACATAGCTTTGCATAGTAGACCCTCCCATTTGGAAGTAGCTATCACAGGTAAAATTAGTTTACAAATCTATTTATATGCCCAGTTTGGCAATCAAAAATGCTACCATTGGTAAGCAAAACGATTCGTTTTTGCTTATAGGAACCGAGCATCAAGGAATTTTTCTCGATACAAAAAAATTGCAATGTTATATCTATTTTTTTACTTTTTTCGACATCACGGCGTAACGCTTATGAGTTATTCAATGGAATTTACTTCAAAACAGAGGATTATCATTTCAAAGTTTACTCAAACTAGTTTTATTCGTTTATTTTGTTAAAAAAAGGAGTAAATTCGTTTTGGCAGATACGTCGTTTTATTTCGAGCGCACGCACATTATAGCTATCTCTTTTCTTTTACGTTTCAAAAGTAATTGCATCACGTTCGGTTTCCGAGGATTTTAGTTTTCGGGGTAGGGCCTTAAATTGCTTGAATATTTAAAGAATCGTGTAACCCAGTAACTGTAATGACTAACAAAACATTGCATTGCGTTGGACCTATGCAGTTGTCGAAAACACCAATTTCTTATATTATGGATTTTATTTGACAGTTAACATTGAAAAATATTATTTAGGAAGATCTCAAAACGGTGAAGAAAAACACATCGTGAGGAAACCGGCACAACTCAGAAAAAAAAAATCGAAGACATGTGACATCTACCAACCCGCACTGGGCCCGCGTGGTGGATTAGGTACAGCCCACTCCCTCTAGAAGAAAGGAGGGCTGTGTCCCAGCAGTGGGAACATTATAGGCTAATTATGCTTATGCTATTTAGGAAGCCTATTACATTTTATGTTGTTGTTTTATACATATCGTAGTTATATACAGGGAAACCTATTAGATTAGATTTCAAGAATAAACTTTTTATCTATCTATCTATCTATTATTAGCCATACAATACTGTAAAACACATACTCTGTTACGTACTATTATTATCGCTGTTGGTTGCATAAAGGATATAAAAAAATGTTTGCTGTTGCTGGTAGTTTCTTGATGAGGTTAGCACAGGAGCCTGGGGATTGGCACAAGCAAAGAGAGGCCTTAGCGCAGAGGTGGATGTAATCAATTTATGAATATGCACGTAACTATGTAGGTACTTACGCTGCCTGGTACTAATCGTAGTTTAGCAAATGGTTCAGATAATGAGTGCTCTGAGTGGAATACCTCGAACAATTTTGTGGAAAAGTTTCACTCGACTTACCTGAAAAGAAAAAAGAAAATTAAGAATAAGAACCTTTATTTAATAGGAATATGTGCATATTTATTTATTATTCACAAAATCCACAGCTCTTTGAAATTTTATGTCTTAAATTTTTCTTCACTAGATACTGTAAATCTATATACAAAATACTGTCCCATTGAAGCCGTGGCAGATATTTTTATACCACCTTAAATGAACTAGTTTAACAGCCAATTACGGATTTATTATTTAGTAATAGCAGCGCCCCGCGGTTTCACCCGCATAAGTGTCGATCAATTGTAGGTATATATCGGGATAAGAAGTATAGGTACTATGTGTTATTATGATGTAATAAGCTATGCATATTACTGTAAAGTTTCATCAAAATCCGTTCAGTAGTTTTTGCGTGAAAGAGTACCTAAGTAACAACCGTCCATCCATCCTCACAAACTTTCGCGTATTTAATATTAGTATTAAGTACAGTATTATTTAGTAAGTACTTACACAAATTGGAAGAGTTAATTATTTTTAATTAAACACAAGCCTGTTTTAGAAAAAACATTTATTTATCCTGAATTTTGCTCAAGGACATAACTGACAACAAAATACAATAGCAACATTTTTTTTAAATACATCAGCTTATATGCTTGCCCCCATTAGATGGGATTTAAGACATAACTGCGGCAAAATTTGGGTGTACTGTAGAGGTTATATATGTAACCTTGTCCTATGTAGCACAGGCCGGTCATAAAAAGATTTTGATGTTAAGATCTTTTTTTTTTTTAAGTCTCTTCAAGACTGATGTGAACTTTCACATCAATTGTTTGTTTTAGGAGACCGCATCGCTTCTTTTACGCCAGTTTTGGCGCGACGAGGTTTAAGCATGACGACGTTAGTTTGTTGTGGTGCACATTGGCACTTATAGATGTTAACTTAACTGCCACTTAACGAAGTGACAGATTCTCGGTTTGTTCGTCCTGACTTAAGCCTACTCTTGCAAGAGACAGATCTCATCATGTAAATTAAATTTCTGGCGCTAGGTCATGTTTCGTTTAGGATTAGGTAGGAAGGGCCTGGATGATCGAATGGTATGAATAAAAGTCTTGTTTAGGTTTCGAAGCTATGCCAATACTTTTATTCCAGTGTGGGCGTAGCTGATGTAGAGGTTATATATGTAACCTTGTCCTATGTAGCACAGACCGGTCATAATTATTAATTTATTCCTTTCGAACATCCAAGCAAACGTCTAATACTTCAATATGATATTTTTAAACAGACAGATTCATTATTAAATTTACTACGGTCCTGTGAAGTGCTCGCTATAAAATATATCTCAGTAAATCTTATCCCTCTTTAATTGAGAGGAAAGCTCCCTCTGAGTTTTACCTCTCACAGTACTGTGAATACACCTCCACCTAACCCTTTGGGAAATACAGGCGTGATGTTATAACTGTTACGTCACTGTTTCAAGACGGCAACATATTTCCCTGGAGAAGTTCAATAGTTTACGTGTTTCTAATGTGTTACATTGTATGCAGGCTTGGCTAACAATAGTCCACCGCATTGTGCCACAGAATAAAATAGTACCTAGTACCTCTACAACTACTTAGCACAGGTGTGGACAAGCTAAGTTTAGACCAAGACGTAGTGCGACACTGGTGTACGCTGTTATTATTTTATGACCTGTGATACAGCCGTGTTTCTTATAGCCGAACTGAATACGCACAAACGAACAAAACATGAACACGAACATATTGGATCGCCACGAACATTTTTGACGAACACAGTGTTAAGTTCGTTAGTGGTACCTACCTACGCACTTGCGAACAAAGTGTTCGATGTTCGTGTTCACCATGTTTTTGTTCGTTCGTGCATACACGGCTTAATACGCAGTCATTGAGACCTTTACATAGACGAAAATCTGAGATAGATTTCTAAGATAGATTTTTTTAGTTTATTTGCCTTAGGTAAACATGCCGTAAAGAAAAGACACAAGCACAAAAAAGAACAAGTCCGGGGGAAAATATGATATCGCTCAGCATAATGCAATGACCCAGCGATCCTATGCTATAAGATTTTTAAGCAACGTGCTTCTGAGAATTGACACCCAGTTTCTGAAAGGTCACAAAAATTAACTACGCTATCAAACTCATGTTAACTAATAAGACTGGCTGACAACAAAACCAATCAACAAATTTTTTTTGACAAGAAATTCAATAACAGTTAAAAGATTTGCAGCAACCTGCAGAGGAAAACATCTTGTTGATTATGATAAATGTGCCACGGGCTGACGGGCCTCAATTTGCTTAGTATGATCCTCCGTTATGTCGAAAATACTGCAGCATTAATTTTGAAATAAATATATGGTAAAGTTGAGGATTAATGTAAGGTAGGTACTATATGTGACGAAAACACGATTCCATAAAATTTTCTCGATAGAAAAAAAATCCAAAGTTACCTCGAAACTGAACAATAAACCGCTGGTATTAAAAAAATACTTCAAATTTGATCAGGAAACTTTGTATAATAACTAAACTAACTATAAAGCAGCGACTATATGTTTAAAAACCTAAACTATTGGCGCTGCCTGCCGCTCAGCACCGCACTCTGTCTCGCTCACACTTAGTCCGCGAGCAGTATCGTGCGAGCGAGACAAAAAGTGAATTTTAGCTGAGGTAGTATGGGCTCTTAATACCAAAAATCCCTTTAAGGGGTCTTTTCCTTAAAGGGCAGTTTCCCCCTTTTCTGTGTTATCTAAACAAACACGTATAGATAAATAAAAGCCAGTATTTATAGGTATCTATCTTTACTTTACTAAGCTCTCAGAAATCTTTTCATCCCCCTAAAACGTTACAAAGTGAAATGTACCTAATGGTTCGAAACGATCTTATTTCTAGTCTAGACTGAAACAGTAGGTGGTCATTTGAGATGGGACATGAAGGGCAGGACCCACGATATGACGACACGTCAAGCCATACATTTCCAGTATAAGCTGATTGTCTCACTGTACGAAAAGCCTATACTTACAATGCGAGATCAGCTAAAACTGGAAATGTATCGCTTTTTATTTTTGAGGCTGGGAAGTCAACAAATGACTCCTCCCACTCTGGGTGGAGCGGAATGGAGTGTCAGACTCTTACTGACTAGAACCCATCCATTTTCCTTCCTTAGCCTTTAGATGTTCCGGGGCAGCGGTAACCCTTTCGAACAATCCCGCTGACCCGGCAGGCTTCGGCTCTAACGGGAACTTGTGCTGAAAATGTATAGCTGGATATCTCATCGTGTGTACCTTAATCGGTGCAGCTCTACAGGAAAATGTTCCTAAAAGACAATCCTTAACTCTTGTAGAAATTGCTAACTGCATGCACAGATCTTAGAATGATGATAAAAAACGGCCAAGTGCTAGTCGGACACGCACACGATGGATTCCGTACCATCATCATCATCATTTCAGCCAAAAGACGTCCACTGCTGGACATAAGCCTCCCCCAAGCGCCTCCACATCGACTGGTTCTGTTTCCCGCATCCAGCGGATTCCTGCGTCGTCGGTTTACCGTCTTCCGGTACGCGGTCACCACTCCAGAACCCTTCGGCCCCATTGGATATCTGTTCTGCGAGCACCGCCGGTTCCTTACCACTGTTTTTATTATTTGTAATTTTATTATAGCGGCCACAGTCTGGGAAAATGTCAAGTATCTACCTATTACGGTTCAAAGATACAGCCTTATGACAGACTGATGCAGAGTGATAGCGGAGTTTTAGTGCCAACGGGTCCCTCCCGTGGTTCTCGTTGGCACTCTTTGGGTATGGAACCCTGGCAAAATCAAGAAAACCAACACTTCTCACGTTGATCTGCTAACAACTGTTTCATAAGGCTTCAAAAATTACCATACCACCTTCAATTTCACATCAGTGGTTAACAAAACCCTGGTTTTCACAGAAACTCAAAATATTCCAGACCGAACGAAAACATAAATTTCCGATACGATAGCTTCAGGAAATTAAATCGTCCACCGGTTGGACTAGTGCACCAACTTGGTTGATTTACAACCACGGTCAGATCGTATCGAGGCGGCTGTTTTATCACTAGGAAGGTAGGTCATTCTGACTCATAGCTTTGGTCAGGGATAGCCAAGCTGCAGTTTGTCTGAACACAAAATAAATCAGAATTTAGTAAATTATAATGCGGCATCATGGCGGCATCACAGCTAAAATGGAAAAATATTAATGGAACTTACTTTGGACGGCACTCTATAACCAACCTTATTCGTACATGAAAAGGTCGTAATTCGCGAAGGCAAATATTATAGGCTACCTTCATTATGCGGCTTAAGTATGAAAGGTCGAGATTCTCTGATTCTGGTTATCATTCCTTCACACTCAAATGAGCTACTCAGTAACTTAATGACGCAACTTTTTGCTGATACCTAATAATAAAGGTTCCTTCCGTGTTTTGTTTTAAGTTAGCATTAGACGTTTCATAGTCGACGCACAATGGATGTCATTTGAAGGATTCTTGTCAAGTCGACGCGGTTTAGAGATAGTGGGTCAATTGCCTTGGAAATAAGTGAGTCTAGAATATATTTGTAATAGGTATACCTAAGAACTGAATATAATGTTTCGTATTTTTCTTCAGACGTGATGAAATATGAGTTTCTTTTGTTTTTATCATTTATGTGAAGTAATTAATATTAATAGGTATTTAAACACAAAGTTCCATCACCTGCCTAGCCGTTTTAAAACTATATTGGAGTCGGCTCCCAGTCTAACCGGATGCATATGAATACCAGTGTTCTACATGGTGATTGCGTATCTATCAACCTAGTTACTGGCTAATACGATACCTACCCCTTGGTAAGACTGGTTGTCAGAATGTCAGGCTTCTGGCTACCTACCTGTAAACAACGTTTAACGTGCTTTCCGAGGCACGGCGGAGTTTCGATATGTAATGGATGGTTACCCATCCACGGACTGACTTCGGCAAGCGTAGCTTAACCTCTAAACGTCTCTCTTAAACTCTTAACCTCTATATTAGCTGTTGCCCGCGACTTCGTTTGCGATCAAGACAAAAGACACGTGGCGCTATCTATTATCATAATAACGTTGTTGTTGTTTTCATCGGAAACAGCACTTTTTTTCGGGATGAAAGGTACCCTATGTCCGTTTCTGTACACCTGACAACGTATAGGTATGCACAGGATGATCGTTTCAGTGGTTTAGGCGTGAAAAGGTAACAAACAAACAATTTATAATATTAAGTTAGGATAGGATGTAGGTATACTTTATGGTACACCAGAAAATATAAAAAATAAACTTTTAACGATTTTGTAAAAACGTTGCTTAAAGTTAAGAGACGTTTATACGTCAAACCGAATTCTGTTGGACCTACTCGGTTCTGGGGGCCTAAAAAGGCCACTTTGGCAGAATCATAAAACAATTGTTATCACGCAATTTCATTTGTATGACAGTTTTGTATGGAGATTCATAAAATGCTATAGGTACACTTCTGCCTAACCCTTCGGGGATATACACGTGTGAAACTGTCAAACAGATGAATGATATCAATTGTTTTATGATTCTGCCAAAGTGGCCTTTTTAGGCCCCCTGTTGTGTGGTTACTAGGTCTGTTTTGTTTTTTTTTTTCATTTCAATTAGGTACTTATCATACTTATCTTTTTACGTGCACGTGTTTCTGTGACAAATAAATCTATTTTCCTTTCTTTCTTTCTAGACCAGTCTAGTATTGTAGTAGTTGTGTGTTAGTTTTACACACAACATAAGATAGTGTGATCTGTGAATCCTGTGTGAACGCCTTCGTTATTTATCGAGCACAATTTCAGTCTCCAGCTATTTCTTGCTCAAAGATTTGCGCACTGAAAAATAAATCAGAAATTGTACGTTGAATTTATCTTGTATGGATGTAGATTAGCAATGCCATTTTAACATTGTTGTAATGGTACGAAAGTATTAAATTGTACTTTCGCTTTGTTACCTTTGTGTTTAAATAAATAAAAAGATTATGTACTTTCAGTATAAGTAACTTATCGAATCAGTTTCTAGATATTATAGCAGCTAGCAATCTTTTAACTCATCTGATATTAATTAAAGCCACTCATCTGATATATTTTATTAAATTATTATTATTATATATATAGACTCGCTCCCGATTACATGGGACATAAATAACTGGCGAAATGTTGGTGTACTAATAAGTGGTGTACACTTCTGTTTAATACTTTGGTAATTACAGGCGTGTTATTATGTTATGTAATAAAAGACACAATACAATTTATTTGGCAACAGATTGTGAAACATAAAACGTAAAATGAAAAAAAAGGAAATGTTTTGACAATAACAGTGTCCGCCTGCGCCAAATAGGTTAATTTTAGCATTAATGTCAGACAGAATATACTGTCTGACCTTTGTCTGATGCTGGTTTTCTAATGAGCCTTCAGGGACAAATGACGAATGACTAATAAACAGTTTCAAAGTAAAACATAATTATGTTACTAAGGGCGAAATTCACCAAACTTTAACATCTAAAATAAGTCTTATTTATCCTGGAAATAAATTGTAATTTTTTTACAGTTTTTCCATATTAGAACTGTCAGACGTCAATTTTATTTACGGTAGTAATATACAAGTCAATGCAAGGTATCAAAAAAAATATCTGACTTTGGTAAAAATCAATCCTACGACTAAATAATAAATGACAGATAAACCGAACCGAATAAGTAAATAATATCAATAACCAATGGAAAAATTAATTAAAAAAACACCATACGTAGCTGCAAACATTGTTTCCAATTCCAGGCCCCTCTGTGGCCAAGTGCCTCGCTTCAAAGGTAACATAATTATTATTTAAGTAAACACACATAACAATGGTTTCCTGTTATTTATTATATAATCCATCATCATTGTTCAGACAGTACTTACAATAACTAATGCAGTTGTGACGTCATGTGACACCTGTTCATCGTTTTTATGATGGCCACTATAGGTTGACCGATGGCTTACTCGTGGAAGCTATTTAATTTTGAAAACCTCGACCAAGTACCAATAAGGTCATATGCAGGATAATTTCAATCGTGTGTCTCAAATATACTGTCAAAGATCTACGATGACTTCTTCCCGACGTCTGTGTTTCCCCATAGCAATAAAATAAGAGTCTCCAGTCTCAAAAGAAAAGGTTTCCTACTTTTATACAGGCAAAAGAGAACCATCGTCGACCGCATCATCGCAATCGTCTGTTCTTCTTCGTGTCGCTGGCACGACTTTCCACAGGTCTTGTGGGCCCAAAACTTCGCCACTTCCAAGGCGTTATTGATGGAAGAGCAGAGGTCACTTTAACTGCACGGAAGGAGCGGGAAAAAGGAGGAGGGGTGCAAGAAAGGAGCCTCCCCCAAACGTCTAGCGCTCCCTGGACACCTAGCATTCGTAACTTCAGAGTAGAGGTAACTAAACCTTTTAGCACAATGTCACTAACAGTATTTTATGATACAGGAAAAACGCGACCGATTACAAAAAAAAAACTGTTTCTGAGTAGGTACATGATTAAAGATATACTGGGTCTGTTTAATGATAACACAGATGTAAATCATAATTGAGCAGAAACAAAGGCATAACGACCATCATTTGCAATGGTAATGCAGCTTCCGTAACAACACCCGCTGGTAAAGCGTTTATAGATCACAGATTGTGGCTATCAAGAACAAAATGTTCTAGTACAAAATACAGATTTGTTAGACATAATAAATGCGACGAAACTACGTCAAACACCGATGAAGCTTTTGCCTAATTCTGAGGTAAATTGTGTTAGTATAAGTCCACTCAATTCTTTAAGGTCTGACTCGTTCCAAAATACCGTTTCACGAAACTGCAAGGTTAACATAATCAGAGGGGCAATTCTCGTAATTTTAAGAACGTTCACAGTCTGATCTCAGTCTCCATCTGTCAAAAAAAACCTCTAATTTCCCTACGTTTTTGACATTTGTTTGTCGCCAAGATGAGACTGCGATCAGATTTTGAACGTTTTAAATTACGAGAATTGCCTTCTGCTCTGATAAAAAAATGTCCGAGGGATCGTCTCGAGGATCCCTGAGTCTGTTTAAGTACTTAATTTTTCTCAGAGGTGATGTAGTCGGACATAAAGTGTCATCTAGTACCTAAGTATTTACAGATACGAGTATATCACGTTTCCCTAACCCGCACACGAATTGCGTCGCAGTTTCTTTCATGATTCAAAGGAGTTAGAAGGAAACTAATCAATTGCTTCATGGGTTTCATAAATTAATTACCTTGACAACGTAAATCGGACCCTATCAGATTCGCTGCACAATTTTTTTTTTAAATTACTTTTTGGCCTCGCTCAGGTCTTTTTTTTTTGTTTTTGGTTGTTTAGTAACTTTTTTACTTTTAAATGCTCCGTTTTTACTATATTTTGTATTTCCTGTGTGTCCTTAATAAAATATTTTTCTTTCTTTCCAAATATTCAATTGTAAATGTGTCAGTTCTACATTCTAAAAATATATACAGCAACGCTCAGTTTACCTACCAACTCTCTAATATCATAAAAGCACGGCTCACGTCCATTTCATTACCAAAAGTCTCAACATCCGTATCCAAAGAATTTACTTGGAATCCCATTCACAGTGGCCGTAATCCGATTAGGAAAAACAGTTTGTTCCACTTACCAGCGTACAGTCGCAAATGGAAGAGTGTTCAATTTACTGCTCTGATGAAAGCAAGGCAGGTGTAAACAAAAGCTTAACATAATTTTTGTTGTATTTTGTAGTGTTGCGATAAAAAGGAAAATTCCTGTCCTCCTGTGTTAGGTCAAAACAAATGTGGTCATGCCGATGGCAGATGAAGAAAATATAGAAAAGCATGTAGCGCATATATATTATATCTTCATATAAATTATATTCAAAACAGGCATTAGAGAGGTTATAAGCTCAAACCCAATGAACGATTTTATGATTTCTATAACCCATTTCATGGGCATCACGCTAACGACAAACGCTTTTTTCATACATTTTATGTGGTCCACGATGATATCTTCACGTTACAAATTATAAAAGCACACAAATGAAAACAACAAGGACCCGTTGCATTATTTCCCTGCACCAACTTTTTTACCTTACCTAACCAACTTAGTAACAAAACAGAAGATAGTGTTTTAGTGAACGATAATTTTGTTTTTTTGTTATGTATTTTTGTGGTGTACAATAAAGTATATATAAATAATATAATAATAACCCTAGTAATATGCAACCCAGCTAACCCCATAATATATACATATTAAGAAATTCCTTCAAAATCCAACTTATGCAACATAAACATTCGCTTACAAACAGCCTAACAATAAAGTTATCTTCAAAATGTAAACAAAAACCTCCGTGGAGTAAGATTAAACTCGACTGAAAACTTTAGTAACGGGTCCCTTGAGATTTAAATCCGGGACATGGAGTAAAAAGGAAGAGAATCCTCGGTTGAATTATATAAAGCTTTGAACTACTGCCATTACTTTAAGCCTGGTGAATAAGTCTGTAACAGGAAATGGTTTTTTTTTTGTGAGCTTTTAGTAATGGCTATTTCCAATCCACGAAAGAAGGAAGTATGTACACACGGCTACACATCAAGCTATACATTTCCAGTTTTAATTGACCTCGCATTGTATAGGTTTTTCATACAATCAGAAGTCAGCTTATACTGGTTATACATAGCTTGATGTATAGCCGTGTGTACAGACTTAAAATTTTCCTTTTAAAGAAATTATTAAGACGATTTTTTCAGTTTCAGAAGCCTTTTCTATTACATCATTGAGTCATCAAAAGCTGCTTAAGCCCCTTGACAGCTTTATCCAGCCATCTGAGGAAATTCCACCTGGGCACTTATGATGTACAGAGGACCGTTCTCGAACACATGAATGCGTGACTGACAAACAAATGAACCGCCGCCATCTCCTCAAACCTGTTCGTGCACATCCTAGGTAGTAGTGGACGGTCGACTTACTCTAGATAAATTCTTATCGCTACGAAAGCTTTAACGCATTCCCCTTAATACCTAGAAGTTCCCATTAATCAAGTCCTATCATAAAAGCGTTGCCCATAACGCATAACTGGTCTATTATCACCTTTATTACTCCTTTAATATGCCACTTAATTTGATAATAATGCTGATCGACAAACATCCCACTATTTGCATCATGTTTGCACAGAATAGATAGTTACAGAAGGCCAGCTCCATACAACGGGCGACAGCGCACTCGCACATACAGAAGCGTCTACGTACAGCGAGTGCAAGCGGACTCGTGACTGGCATTTGTTTCAGATAGTTTATGATCGCCGTGCATATGGACCTAGATGGACAGACGACCTTAAAAAGGTGACTGGCACAGACTGGATGCGGAAAGCGAAAGACAGGGTGTTGTGTTTTTTTGTGCGTGTGTAAATCTTATCCTGCATACCAAATTTCAGCTTTCTAGGACTTCGGGTAGTACAGTGCCTCAGAGTTATTAATAATAAACCATTTATTTTCAGGTAACAAAGACCCATAGATGCCTAAGTATACATAATAATATAGTAACAATTGTTATGTTAGTATCACTTAGTTACACTAAGTCTTTGTGCGTTCCGGTGGTGTTAATGACTGAGTGAGTCAGTTAGTCAGTGAGTCAGTTAGTCAGTGAGTCAGTCAGTCAGTGACGAAATCGACGTATTTAGGGTATCAATATAACAAATCCAAAGTATAAAAGCTAGACTAATGAAACTTAGTGTATTTTATAAGTCTGCTAACTATATCTTATCCTGAAAATTTTAATTATCTAGCATTTATCCAGGCCGAAGCTATGATTATTCTAAAATACGACGAAACGCTTTGAGAAAATGTAGGTAGTCACCCAGTTTTTTTTTTGGCTCGTCTTGGCAGATATCTAAGGAGCTAGCCTTCTGTATTTATCTATTCTATGCTATTTGCTTTGTCAGTTGAGATCAGATCGTTATTCTTATTCAATCCGCTTCAATGGATATCTAACAATATATTTCCGAGTGCTTTGATTAGCTTCGCCGATTGTCTTGTCCGTGATCAGTCAATCGAGTTTCATAACGAGAATCGAGACGTCTTGTATCGATAGAATTGCACTTAGCGGTGTATCTAATTGGCTAGTTTTCTTTTAGGAGTTCGTAGATACTTATTGTACTTTGTGCTGTTATTGATGCTTGTCTTAACTTCCATAGCATGTTTATTTACTTTTTTTTTTTTACTCGAGTTCTTTGAAGTCGCCAATGGCAATGTTCCATTCTCCACCTACAAAGTTTTTTGTCAGACTATTGTCTTGATCTTAAATCTATCTAAACGTATGCTATGAATTTGTGTCCGTTTGAAGACATTAGGCTCGCCCCCTTTACATGCGACTTAAACATAGTTGGTGATTATATAGGTGGGTATAGGTGCTCCCTGTACCTTCGAGAAATACTGGCGTGACGTTATGTTATGTTTGTTAAAACAGATCCAAGTCAAAAAACCTAGAAAAAATTTCATCAAGAGAGAACTTATAGAAAAAAAGACCCCAGTAAATTAAAAACTTCCATCTACATAAAGAGAGTTGCAAAGCCAAGGAAAACCTTCATAAATCTACAAGCCCGCAATAACAAGGAAGAAACGAAACGTCTTCGTTCTCACAAAGGTAAAATGCATTTCCCGGTTACAGGTTACAGCTAGAAATGTTCCGCAAGGCTGTCACAAATGTATTCCTGGAGTAATTGCTTCTTATATCCGTTAATAATAACGGATACAAGAAGACGCTAAACGCGATGCATATAAATGCTATTAAGGGCATATTTTGTAGCTCGTTATTTCATGCTCTACTCTAAAGGTAGACATGCATGGTGTGGCATGCATGGTTGCATGCCGAATGGTGAAATATGGCTGAGCTATAATATCTGTATAATATATTACCTACTATTATAATATATTACCCATATTAGCAAAATAAATGTTTATTCTATTCTAGGTATACGCTAGAAGGAACACTACATTGTAGAAATATCCTGTTGACCTACTTGTAAACGCCGTCTACTCCTAAAGTAAATAGTTAATAAATCAAATTCAGCTTGTTTGTTCGGCCATTACTCACAATTTCTCTGAAACCTGCGCTATGTGACTCAACCAATACAATTTGCTTTTTACTTGGAATCGAATCTCGACGAATTTGAAATACAAACCTACAAGTACTTTATCAATTTCAATATCAACTAAGCCACAGACGAAAATAATGAAATAGTTAGTTGTATTTTCAAGCATGTTTCCTTCTGCAAGGGGAGTCCCTTTGTTTGGTTGGTACAGTCGTCAACAGATATTTCAAAGAATCTGATTGTGCAGTGCGCAAATTGCGCTAGGGGTCTAGAATCATATACTGAATTTATGGTTACAATTTGGGCACTGGTTAAATTTTTGTCTTGTATTTTAGTTTTGCTACCGTATACAGATTATTTTTCTCTCTACTCATTGTCCACCCATTTTCACCACGTCAAGTAGGTATTAGACTTTTTGTATGTTTTCCGACTGTTAGTTTTGTATTGCAGCCAATTGGAACTTAAGAAAGGCAACTCAAGAAAGGCATCTCAATTTATCAAAGTATTCTATAAGGAGGAAGAGGCGCTCGTGGCTAAGTAATAACAGCCGCAAGGGTCGATCTTGCCGAGGTAGGTTCGTGAAGGGTTGACCTTCTTTACATACCAAGACCCCTCCTTGCCTCGAAAAGCACGTTAAGTCGTTGGTCCCGGCTGTCATTCGTGGTTCTTTGACAGTCGTTACGGGTCGTCAGAAGCCCGAAATTCTGACAACCAGTATTACCAAGGGTTTCGTATTGGGTTGTGGAGGTCAGATAGGCAGTCGCTCCATGTAAAATACTGGTATTCAGCTGCATCTGGTTACACTGAAAGCCGACCCCAACATAGTTGGGATAAGGTTAGGCAGATGATGAATTAATTCGTAATTTCATTACTAATGCTTCAATGCTTTTAATCACTTCTATAAACACTAAAATCAAAAAGAAGCTGTACTCAAACTGAGATGAAATCTGTCTATAGCACAAACAGCTGAGCGCTGAGAGGACGCATTACGTGCAGCAATCTCCAAGGAGACCGGGAAGCAATCTCAGATGTAGTGACAGCAGACGCAGTTGGACTGAAATATTGCTTGTTTCACAACATTTATTTTTATTTAAGTATCTGAAGTGGCAGTGGGCTGGCCACGTCTGTCGAAGGACCGATAGCCGGTGGATCAGACGAGTCCCAGTGAGACGCCTCCCAGCTAGATGGACGGACGACCTAAAGAAGGTCGCTGGGGTTGACTGGATGTGGAAGGCGGAGGACAGGGTGTTGTGGCTTGTGGCGCAGTTTGGGGGAGGCCATGTCCAGCAGTGAAACCATTGGTGATGTGATGTGCTGAATTCAATCTTACAATTTGCGCGACGATGACGTCCCTGCTATCCTTTATACTTACTATCATTTTAGAAAAAAAAAATGAATTACCTACGCCAAAAAAACAAATATAGGGACATGGCCGTGTAGATATAATACAGTGGGTACGACCACGTGATCGCGTTTCCTCTTAAGTTATCCAAAACAAGCGCCGTTCTGATCATACTTCCCTTCCAATAACATGACACTTGGGACTGCTATTGTTCTCAAAATACGAAACTAGTTTTCTGGTTCAGTAAGCAATCCAGGGATCGATTTACAATCGAATACTCGTCTTCATACAGACACAATTTCTATCGAAAGTTCCGATTTCGTCCCGGATTTGAAGTCACCTTTCTATTTGAAGGAGGTTGTGATCATTTAGGTGAATCTTGTTTTAAGCCTCCTGCTCGTGTTTTTTCGAAATCTTACACAAAAACGTCATAACAAGGAGGCGTGGCCATACACATTTGTGTATGAAAACATAAAAACACGATATTTTTGTTTTCGGAACTGCATGGAAAACATTCCCAGCGCACCGCGCACATCTAGCATTTAGCATTTTGAAAGCTTAATTCCAACTGACACAGGTTTTAAGGTTATATTGTCTTGTGAATAGTTGACACTATTCTAAAAATATTTTAATACGCAGGAGACAGCTTGTGTTTAAAGACAAATGTTTATGTGTAAGGTTTTTTGTGTTATGTTTAAAAAAAACGCGCAGGAGACACTGCTTTATTAGTTAACAAATTGTTAATTGTAATTGATATTATTATATTGTTTGTTTTAATGACTACACAATACCTAATGGAATGGTCTTGATGTCCATCCGAAACCCAAATATTTTACGCCCTATACCTGTTTGATAGAGTAGGTAATTTAGGTTTGTTTCAATGACTACACAATAGATACGTCTTATTGAATTGTCTTGATGTTTTTACGCCCTATTAGATACCTGCTTCATAGAGTGAACACATCTAAAAAGGTTATACAAAAACAAATGACTGTCGTACTCGAAATGACACATCTCATAATTATCCCGAAAAATGCCCGGTTCCAGTGAAATCCACAGTAGCGAAACCGCAGGAACTAAGTACTTACTCGTAAATTATTATTATAAACCATTTGAGGACATGAAGAACATATTTTAGGTACCTAGCTGTGAGTTAATCTAACAATGCAAATCGACAGATACGTCAGTTTTTGATCAAAAACTTTGTTCCAAAAAATTTATTGGCTGCCTGTTTATGCTGTCGGTATAGTACCAGCAAATGAATCGAATGCGCCGCGCTCACACGTGCGGTATTAGCGCCCTCTGCAGCCAATCTCCTGGCTCAGCCTTCTGCTAATGTTTAGTGACAAAATGTAGACCTACAAGAAGTTTTCAGGTGACAGCCTTTATTACTTATCTGAAGGGTTAAAGGTCCTCTACCTCAAAGTCAATGCATTCATTACTGGAGATCGTTTTGGAAATTCCTAGGAACTCCTTCAGAGTATTATATTATCTGTGCTTCAGCTAAGCTAGTATCAGAAATCAAACGCTTCAGTCGAAGGTATGTTTTTTTCGAATAAATTAATGTTAATTTTTCATTCATTCTACGTTCACACGACGACCAAAATGTATAGGAATGAACTTTCATGTTCATTTTTTTATCATTTGGGAGAGATCAGTGAAAAATGCCGAGTGCCGAAATCTAACATATTTGGATCAATTCACAAATAAATTTGCTTTTCATTTTAATTTGTAAATATTTACATAATATAAGCTAACATAAACGAAATACGAACAATCTTCAATTATTGAAGATCATTGCTTTTCACTTTTAATTCATTTTGTGTTTAGGCGTTTCACTTCGAGTGAAAGATATTAAATACAAAAAACTATAAAAAGTGAAGCGATAAATCGGCCCAATACAGTTTTCGTTTTAGTTTTCTACAATAGGTAGTAAAATGTAGTTACTTTATTTAACTTAAAATTTTGCATTTGGAACTTATTAACTTAGAAAAATATTTTTTTTGAAGAATATCACTGTTACCAAGATTACTTACAACATGGGTCCTCCTTTTCTATCTAACCTAATTCCTGTAAATCTTCAACTGTACAAAGTTCGACCTTCTAGTACCTACGAGTATAGCAAAAAATAACGCATAGTTAACAGAAGTGCTACGGTATCCCGTCGTAAAGTTTACAATCCCGAATTGGATACAAACTGCAAATGTTTGCAGTCGCACCTCTAGTGTTGACTCCGAAACACACACGTTAGGGTTAACTCTAGCGGTATCTCTGGCGCAGGGATGGCGAACCTTTTTTACATCGGCGTATAAAACTTACCTAATCTTATTTGCAATGCTATGACGTGTCACGTATCATCATTAAAATACTGTTACTTAATTATGTAATCTTAATTACATGTCTAGGTATACCTACAAATAAAAAAAGGCATGTTTGAAATGTCAAAGTAAAAGCTTTTTACTAAATGTATAAAACATTTGTCTGTTTGTTTGTTTCGACTAATCTCCGAAACGGCTGTACCAATAATGGCGGGACTTTGACAGATAATTATAAGGAGTAACTTAGGCAATTTTATTAATGTCACGCGTACGAAGTCGCCGGCAACAGCTAATAGTAGGTTATAAAATAAAATATGCCGTGGCTTCTGAAGTCACCGCGCCAACATAGGTTTCTCAACCCTGCAGGGGAAATGCTGAGCAGGGCCCTGCTCAGCATTTCCCCACCTAACGTTTCTCTAACCTTGTGTCGTTTACATAGCCCGTTTGTAGTGTCTAGCGCTAAGTACCTACCTACCTACTTACAAACAGCAACAACTTTGTAACTCGCAACCAGTTTCAGGTTGTGAATTTGTGATGCAACTTCCGCAAGTTGAAATGCGTTTACATTAAACATCTACAACTTGCCAACCGGCACCCTAGTTGCGTACCTATCAATCTCAATCAGAATCATTTTGAAAGAGGCTATTGCTTCAATATGCTCGAAAATTTGCCTGCTCAACGACGTAAACAACACAATGAATGTTGTTGAACTGTCAAAATAAAAGATATTGCTACTGGTCGTGTGTTACGCAATTACCCCGCCGCAGACAGACACACTCTCACATTTATAATATTAGTATGGATGCGAAAGTGTGTCTGTCTGTTACCTCTTCACGCTTAAACCGCTGAACCGATTTAGATTTAATTTGGTATAGAGGTAGTTTGAGTCCCGGGAAAGGACATAGGTTTGTTTTTATCCCGATATTCCCACAGGATCGAAACTTATGCGGGTGAAACGACGGGGCGCTGCTATATAGTTATAATATAAGATAAGATAAATAAATATCTGACGTGTGTAACGAATCGGTCGGGTTAACGGCAACCAAAGCCGAAGTATACCATAAATCAAACAAATGTAAACAATTCGAATGATGTATCGCATAGAATAAGCATCGGAATCTATTCTATGTAAACTATGTTTACAGATCATAGTATTTGATAAGTACGAAATGCTGAATAACAGGATGCAACTCAAACTCAAAGCATTTATTTCAATTAAACCATTTACAGGCACTTTTGAGCTGTCAAGGAGTCGGTCAGTCAGAAATATGACGATGTAAAAAAAAGTACCCGTAGCCCTAAGCAAAATTAAAAAGAAAAGAATTGGTTGTCTGTAAAGTCGGTTTACGGACGATAATTTTACGTGATAACGTCATAGGAGATAGATGCGTCACAAGTCGAACGCTTAGGCCGATCGTGCTCTATCGCTTGTTCCGCGCTCTCGCTTGCACGCTCGGCTCAGGCAGAACGTGACAATGAGTCATGCTTTTTCGTGCGTGCAGCCGGCGTTCATCGATTTATAAGACGTAATCACGTCAAAAAAAGCCCTGGCAGCTAAGAGGCCAGCAGTACTATTCTGTAAAAAGGTCACCGTGATAACATAGGTGAAGTGAGCTTAAAGTGAGCTGTCACTCCATCTGATGCTAGGGATTGACACTATTGACAGCTCACTTCACCTAAGTTTTCACGGTGAGATTTTTACAAACATGACGTATGGATCAGCACAATTCAGCTCAACCATTTTGGAGGGAGCAAAATATAACATTCCAACACACACACCACCGTCAGCGAGACATTTGTATGAAGCATGACGTACTATCAGCCGCCAAGGGACATTCAAATCAATGAATGAAATATTACCCGGTAAAACTCTATAGTACATAGTATCACACCCATCCACCCATCACACCTGTGCTCAGAGGAGGAGATTGAGTTTAAACAATACAATGCAACGATAGTCTTACAATCTTCATACTTTTATACTTCAACTACATGTAAGGCAATGCATCCTTTTCTAGAATTCTCCCGCAAAATATACCAGAATAATGAAAGGTCCTAAATAAATGCAAACGTCAGCCTAATAAGCGAATATAATTATATGGTATTTTATTCAATTAAAAACCGTAAAATTCCGAAGAAAAGAATGAAAATTAAAAATAAAAATAAATGTTATTTGCCTTCCTCTGATAATAGGGATAGACAGGATAATAGGGAACAATGAAAACGTTGTTTTTTTTTTGTTTGTAAAGGATAACGTTGTTTTCATTTATTTAATGGTTCAATTAAGATAAGTTTTGTAAGCCATTTTAATGAGAATGATTGTGAAATAAATACTTTGGTAAAACGTCAGTCCTTTTGAGAACTTAACTTATTAAAACGTTTTAACAGAGTGACCTAAAAAAATAAAGTTAGCTTATTCTAAAATTCTCAAATTTATTCACCAAAGATATTCTAACCTTAGGTACTAAAAATAAAGAAAGAAAAGTATTTTGTATGGGATACGCCCAGGAAATACAAACAGTAAAAAAAAGAGGATTTAAAACTAACAAAATTAACATTAAAAATAATAAAGAAAAGATCTGTGCGGGGCCAAAAATGATCCTATCTCACTATAATGCGACTACTACTATCACTCTTGTGCATAACACACTACCAAAGCAATGGTTTTCATTTTGACAGTTCTACAAAATTCATTGCGTTATTTACGTTGAGCAGACAAATTTTTCGAACATATAAAGCAATGGATTAGCAATATCTTTTAAAATTATTCAGATTGTGATTGATAGTGTGTTACGTAATTTGGATGCTGGGTTCGTAAGATTTGCCAGAGCGGTAAAAATCTAATAAAGGTACTGAATCTTGTAGATTTTCGACTGTTTTTGAGGGTAGTCAGAAGCCCGAAAGACAGGCAATCATTGTTTCCAAGGGGTAATTACCCAGTAACTGGGTTGTAAAGATCAGATATCTGAAATTCTTAAAAAATATTTTATCTTACCAGAACGCAAATATTCCTAAAAAGATTTTCTATCTTACCTTACAATACACATGGCTCAGATGCACCGGTTGCATCAAAATAGGGTCCAACACATATTGCAGCATTTTGGAAAACAGTAAATACAGCACACCACTTCAAGAAATAAATCATTAGAATTCTCACATTTTCTCGCACTGTGACGTCATAATTTTCTTTTTCTTTTTTATGGAAACACGGCAACCTGCTCCCGCGCCGCGCACTCACTAAAATAGGGGATTTTAAAACCTATTTTAAAATCCAGTGTGAAATTCCCGTCGAATCCGTAAAAAGGTGAGCAACTTCCTAAATATTTACTTTTGTTCAAGGTACGGATAGCTGTACGGATATTTTAGGTTATTTTAGGTTAAATTCTTCGTAAACTGAAGATTTTATTTGAATGAATAAATATTAGCGTGGGTTTTAGTGTTGCCTTCCAAGGTTTGGCTTACATGAATGTCGATTTTTATCAAATTTAACATTATAAAATGTAAATATCTAAATATATATAGGTACTTAACTTCTATTGACAAATTAAAACTCACGTCATACTCTAAGCAGTTAGGTACCTATTTCAATTAAACCAATTACAAGCAAATTTGAATTGTCAAGACAAAGCTAAACTCAGATTTTTAATTAGCTGGACAAAACAAAAATGACACCTGCGATCGATCTTTTTTTGTCAACATAATCATTATTGTAATGATCGCAGATGTCATTTTAGGATAGCAAATAAAAAATCAGTTTGGTTGCTCATTCCAAAGCGTAGGAGATTCCTATGACAAGAAACTCATGGACACTCTTTTATTGCCGACTCATAGTGAGTAGTGACGGTTTGTCGACAATACAAGTTCTGTTACTCCAGTTAAGACCCTCTTAATAAACACACGCACAGCAATAAGTTTAGATCAATCAATGCGGTTGAATGAGAAACCGATTGTTATCATTTAATTGTGATTTTCTGTGTTGTGCTGTCTTTGTGTGTTGTGCTGCCTTTTCTGTGTTGTGCTGTTTTTTGTGTATTGGGCTGTCTTGTGTGCGTCGTGCTGTCTTTTGTGTGTTGGGCTGTCTTTTCTGTGTTGTGCTGTCTTTTGTGTGTTGTGGTCTGTTAATAATTGTTTTATCTATCTTTCTAAAACCCTATACATACTGAAACTAAATAATATAACATCACGCCTGTTTTCGTAAAGGGTTAGGTAGAGGTGTAATTTTTTTTTTTTGTTGTCCTGGGGAAACCTTCAAAAGGCACCCGACCTCCGGAGGTCGGGGAGTGTGGAATTTTTACCTCACTAAAACCACCCGGTGATCACCATCAGCACATACGGGTGGTCCCAGTTCCTCTTAAAAGACCAATCCCGGAACCCCCCCGTGCAACGCCTGTAAGGCACATCATGCATAGTACACCTACATATCGCCAGTTATTTTCAAGTCCCGTGTAATAGGGGGGCGAGCCTATTGCACTCAACCAGGTACAAATCCAGACACCCCCGCTGTTACTGAAAAATTCCTAATGGAAAAACCCACCACTGCACGACCTGGGAATCGAACCCAGGACCCCATGCGCCGCGATAGCTTGCGACCACTAGACCAATGAGGCAGTCAACTGAGAGTAAATTCGTGTGTAAAAAAACAATCCTAGTATACAAAATGAATATAACTAAAAATATAAGATTTCCAATAACTCCCAAAATAAATTAAAGTGTGCAGAAAAAAATATTTGTATTATCTTTTATATTGTAAGAACAAGCATCGTTTTGGCAAGCCGTTCAATTTTATGGTAATAAAAATATGAACACGACTGTACCAATATATTCTCAAAATAGACTCAACCTTGTACTTGAGTATGTACGAATACGTCGCAAGTGCAAGTTATAAGAAACTAGCGATTTTCCGAATTCATTTCTGTTTTTCTATAGCTCTGTTTCCCAACTTATTTCTGATTCTCGGTTACTCTGGTATTATTGCCCGTTAGGAACCGAATAACCTTGAAAAGTTGGTGATGGGCAATATTTGTTTTAGTGTTTAATTTTCTATTTATTGTATGATGTACTAGTACGATAATTTATAGAGCCGTGCTTTCCTATAATTTAAATACATGCGAGATCAATATTATGTCAATGACTGTGGGTTAATGCTTATTAAATAAATAAAAGACCTCGGGGTCGGTCACCTACCCGCTGGTCAGACCAAGTAACCGCCCTCACCGGACTCTGTGTTACGACCGCCCTCAGAGGAAACGTGAACGGAACGAAGTGGAAGATCATCACTCATAAAGCCACGAAGGCCTTTCAGGGACTCGACCTTCAGTAATGAAGTACATGACCAAGAAGAGCTCCCACTTACTTCAGAGTCTTTTTCTTCTATAAACCTGTCTTTCTCGAGGGGCCCGTGGCTAAATAATAACAGCCGCACATGTCGATCGATTAGGTTAAGCTACGCTTGCCGCAGTTGGTCTGTGGATGGGTGAGCATCTTGACATAACAAGACCCCTCCATGTCTCGCAAAGCACGTTAAGCCGTTGGTCCCGGCTGTCATTCGGGGATCTTTAACAGTCGTTACGGGCAGTCAGAAGCCCGAAAGTCTGACAACCAGTCTTACCAAGGGGTATCGTATTACCCAGTAACTGGGTTGTGGAGGTCAGGTAGGCAGTCGTTCCATGTAAAATACTGGTATTCAGCTGCATCCGGTTAGACTGGAAGCCGACCCCAACATATGTAGTTGGGAAAAGGCTATGCAGATGATGATGAAACCTGTCTTTCTCTTTTCTGTCTTTCTAGTATATTGCTCCAATTATGAATGTAGTAACGTATCAACGAACCATTATTATCAGAGATGAAGCGTACATCACAGTTAAGCCTTGACGAACTCCCGCGTCTCTTGCCGTAGTGTCCAACAATTTTTGAATTCACGAAAGTATCGTCGGCACGTTTGAACACTGCTGCCTATCCACTCATCACTTTACTAGTAAGTAGTTATCTTAATAATAATACGAGTATACTGTACTCGTCCTATAACTACTGGTAAAAGTATGTTCAAATTATAGGCCAGGACGCTGGCACCCTAAACACAATTTAAATGTTACTTTGGCTGCCAGAGTTCATCGAAAACACTCTTTCCCTTAGTTGTAACGCTGCATAGTGTTTAGAAAAGTGTTTTGGTACAAAATATGATGTTAATATTTTATTTTTATCTTAACATCACGCCGGGTTAGGCAGAGGTGCACCTATAATAGGACACCACATTCCGAGTGCTGCATTCTCTCAGCAATTTACAATTTCCACCCACGGCCAATAGAGAAGTGACCTTTCCATAGCAAAAGGCTTATAATCTCGCAATATGTCTTATTTAACAGTAATAAATAATTCCTCGGGCTCGTTTCTTCACTATCTTAGCCTCTATAAATTATAGATTAACTGTCACGGCCTCTAAATAAATTCTCTTCAATGACCAGGAGTAAAATTATATATTGTACACCTTTTTTCTATAGGTAGGTACATTTTCTATTTACCTCTTAGGACATTCAAAATTAAAAATCTATTCGGTTAAAAAAGTCTCAAGTCCCGTATTACAGAACCTTAATCAAGACTCAAGCATTACTTTCAAACTAGTTTCGATAAATAAAATGGCTTCAAACTATTATAGTAAGAAGTAACTAGCTTCTGTTCGCGGCTTGTGGCGCGCATAGGAACTTCCTACCGAGACAAAAAGTAGCTCAAGTCCTTCCCCAAGATCCCATCTATCTTGCTGGCAATTTTTTTTGAAATCCATTGAGGAGTTTAGACGTGAAAAGGTAACATGCAGACAGAGTTACTTTCGAATTTATATTATTATTTATTATTAGCTTCCGCCCGCGGCTTCGCCCGCGAGGTATGTCGGTAAAAACTATCCTATGTCCTTCCCCGGGATGCAATCTATCTCTCTGCCAAATTTTATCGAAATCCGTTCAGTGGTTTAGGCGTGAAAATCTAACATACAGATAGACAGACAGAGTTACTTTCTAATTTATAATATTGGTATGGATAGTATGGATTACGAGTCATTTGGAATTATTGCTGCTTAGGTATTGGGTGAGATTCTGTAATATGAGCCTAAGAATAGTGATTATACGTAGGTATTTTGTCTTTGAAAAGAAAAGTGAAAAATAAGTATAGGAACTTCAATCATGTTGGGACTGATAAAAAAAATAACCCTCCTTCTGATGCAGTCTGGTAAAAAGAGAGAGAACAAAAGAAACCTCCGCTGTCGCCTGTTCAAAACAGAAGAAGAACTAGTAGGGCATCGAGGAGGGGGGGTGGAGGGGGGGACTCAGGGGATCAGACCGGAATAAATCACAAAGGACCATCGAAACGTAAACGCTTTGTCTTGTAACTTGTTCGATCCACCATTTAAACGTAAAAACGCTCGCTGAAATTATTTAGATCACATGTTTTTATCAGAAATAAGCTACCGGTTTTTTTTTCCTGCATTCATTGGTCGAGTAGACTGAACTATGTGTTTGAAACATAATGTGTGCCAGTTCTGATTAAACATCATTCTATTCATCCAAAGCCATATTATATTACTACTTTTGACGACATTTCACAAGCCCCATCAATCTGCCTAGCCTTCCAACTAATCTGCAAACTGTGTTGGGGTCGGCTTCCAGTCTAACCGGATGCAGCTGAATACCAGTATTTTGCAAGAAGCGTCTGCATATTTGACCTCCACAACCCAGTTTCTGTGTAACACGACACCACTTGGTAAGACTGGTTGTTAGACAATTGGGCTTCTGACCGCTCGAATCGCACCGAAGTACTGCACAACGGACCGTCTCAAAACTATAGGAGTTACGACTGACCATACTCACCAGACCTTGCTTCAACAAATTTACATTTTTATTCGGAATTTGGATAACTTTTTACATGGGAAAAAATTTCAAATCCAACGAGGCGATGAAAAACGCCTCTAAAGAGTTCATCGATTCCCGTCCCCAGATTTTTTATAGCAGAGCCATCAATGAACTTCCACTAAAATGGCAAAAGTGCATCTTCGCTAATGGCTAATATCTACTTCGATTAATAAAATACATTTTTTTTATGATCCTATATGTTAATCCTGTGTGTGCCAAATTTCATCCAAATTCATTCAGTCGATTGTGCGTAAAGAAGCAACTATGTGCTTGTCGTGAGGTAACCTCTGCTTGTGCGATGCAGGATTTTGCGTGGCGTCAGTGTGATGCGTAGTTCGCATGTGGCGATGCAGATGGCGCCACGATTTTTTTTTTAATCAAAAAAACTGTAATATCAACTTGCATGGCAGCTCTAAAATAAGGAGTGCATAGAACTATTATTCCTAGCGTTGGAGTGAGAAAATAAGACTAAGCTGGTACACTGCTACAAGAATAATTTTTGGCACTCGAATGACGTTGACTCGGGGAAATGTATTCAAAAAACAAGATAGCGACGTTAGTTCCGAATTTGGCCACGCGCCACATTCATGCGCTTTAGGTATATCTCATAACATACTTTATATTTATTTCTGGGTAAAGGTAAAGGTATCTGACCTTTGTATCCGTATCAACAACCAACCTTAAGCGCTACGTCACGATCTGACTGTAAAAGCTCCATACATACAACATTTTCCATTGAACTGTAACAATTAACTTTACGCTCCGTGCCCTACATTTTTATTGAAATACGCAACACATAAAATTGAAACATACTTAATAAAAAGACGCCTGAAACAAATTCAAAAATATAGTTACAGAAGTTAAGTTTCATGGGTAACCACACAGTTATTATCGTGGTTTTGTATGAAACTCGACTTCAGTAACTTTGTGTATTTCATGAATTTTTTTAGTAACATTTTAGCACACCGTATGTGCCTCTCAGTGGTTTGGCTAAACGTTATTGGGGATCGTATTCTTAGAAATAAATGCAAAAATTGTCGTAGCTGAAGCATGGAATATATTCCATCTAGCTAGATAAATTTATAAATTATTTGCCTTTACTTAGTGTATTTCCAAAGTTGCTTAGATTTATTTAAACTAACTGCCGCCGGGAGGTAGGGACAACGACATTATAGTGACCTTATTGGTTAGTATTTTCAGAAAGGTCAGGTTTGTAGTACTCGCAACGCGCGTGACTGTATGACGTAAACGAAGTAAAACGAATATGTAAGGATCATAGCAACTTGCAGGCGGCGTTCTGCAGTTTCTGGTTAGACATGAGAAGGAGGCGTGAGATTATTTATTTATTTAATACTTCAAGCATAAATGTACAGTGGCGGACTTAATGCCATAAGCATTTTCTACCAGTCAACCTTTGGGTGATGCTGAGACAAACAGTGGTAAATGCTATCATGAAAATTGAGGAATAAATATTAAAAGAAAAAGAAAACGCATAAAATATTAAAACTATAAATATACTATAATACCTAATCCATACGCCATACTTATATTATAAATTCGAAAGTAACTCTGTATGTCTGTCTGGCTGTCCGTCTGTCTGTCTGTCTGTCTGTATGTTAACTTTTCACGCCTAAACCACTGAACGGATTTCGATAAAATTTGGCAGAGAGATAGATTGCATCCCGAGGAAGGACAAAGGATAGTTTTTATCTACATACCTCGTGGGCGAAGCCGCGGGCGGAAGCTAGTTACATATAAATGTAAGCACAAATAAATGATGATGATAATAATGTACTTATGTATGTTATAACTAATGTTTGTTTTACATGTTTTTTTGCTTCCCCTTAGTTCCCTAGCCTTCTGTACCCTTTTTATTATATGTTCCTTAGTGCTACAATAACCTCGATACAACATTATTTTAATGCTATGCTTCTATACTAATAATATTGATTGTAACGTCAGCTCTATATTTTTGTGTAACTTTGATGGATTGCGTCGGTGTGTTATAGTCATGGACTTAAAATGGTTGTAGTCACTACAATATTGCTCCTTGCGTCATTATTTCAAAATAAAAAGAAATGCAAATGGCGATAAGCAAACTCATGCCAATTGTTTGTAATTCTAACGGTTACCGACTTACCACTAAAAAAAAAGTTTCAATAACTGCCTCCTTTTTTGAAATCGGGTAAAATCTCATACGTAGTTAAGTACTTAGTTATCAAATGTAAGTATGAACGTTATCCAGATATTCATTCAGCAGGTTATCTACATCAAAGCCTCATTGATCTCATACAAATTGCATGGCATTACCTCAAATGCCAACTTCCAAATCCATCACGACGTAACTCTATTCACACGTTAGGCGAATTAAAACTCTATCACAATGGCTTAAGTCTGTTTCTTGTATGGAGAACTTTTGCATTAATTGCTTTTTAATTCAGGCGACAGTTAAAGTGTGTTTCCGGAATGCGAATACGCGGATTAAGTTGATTCTGATCTGAGATTGCGTTTAAAATTGATGAGATTTTAATTAGACCGTTTGAAGGCGGTGACATAAAGCTCTTTTCCAATAAAGAAGCAAAACTATGAGTACATTATCAGCCTATAATGTTCCCTCTGCTGGGAAACAGGCCTTCTGTCAGAGGGAGTAGGCAGTAATCCTCCACACGGGCCAGGGGCCACGGGCCCAGTGTGAATTGGTAGATGTCACGTCTTCGAATTTTTGGTTCTAAGACATGCCGGTTTCCTTCGAAGTCCCGATGTTTCACTTCGCCGTTTTACAAAGTAAAGCGCCTGTCTGGGTTCGAATCTAGGACCTTATAACTCGTAAGTCGCGGCCGTTACCATCACCACTACTAAAACAAACATTCTACGATAAATTCTTGTGTACGATAAAGTAAAGATTATACACGTAAATCAGGTCGCCCCGCCTTAACTAATGACAGGGCTGTCGAATGTCGATACCACAGGAGAAACATGATCAATTCTATGGCGTCGTAAAAAAAACCCATAAAAAAGCCATGGTCGGGCTAAAGTGGCGGGAATAAATAAATTTTATTTGCTGCCAGTTGAGTTGCCATCAAATCGTTAAAATCATCCTTGTAATGTATTGGTAGGTACTAAATAATAATTGGTGGAAAATCCAGGTTTAAGGTACGAGTTCGTAGCTACAGAAAATCAGCAATAAGGTCAGTAGAGAGTCCTACCCCTGCGTTTCCACTCACAACTGCCTTGTAAATACCTTTTGTCGCTAGTCTATACTTAATATTATAAATTCGAAAGTAACTCTGTCCATGTCTGTCTGTATGTTACCTTTTCACGCCTAAACCACTGAACGCATTTCGATAAAATTTGGCAGAGAGATAGATTGCATCCCGGGGAAGGACATAGGATAGTTTTTATCGACATACCTCGCGGGCATAGGCCGCGGGCTGAAGCTAGTAATATGTCAATGCCTTTTGTTAGTCCTTTCAGAACTTATACCATGTAGATGTCATGTAGTTATAAGTATATTTCATAATTTTCATACCAAGTCTACAATTATCTACGTATGGAGAAACCAACACACGTTAGATCCTAGATAATAAAGCCAGCTACAACTTTATAGTTATTCATAGAGCATGCCTCTATAAATAACTGAGAATCATTTACATGCACATAGACAAATACAACACTGTAGGTGTCTATAATGAAATAGTATAAAACAAAATCGGTTTTCGCGTATGTCTGCTTAGTTCTTCTAACTAAACTATGGATCATGGATCATGATTCAGTTTTCACCATGATTCGCGTCGCTAAATTTTGGGCCAAACAAAATATGAGTCTGACCGTCGAGAGAATGCATTCCTATGACCTGTCAGTGCGAAAATTCTATTAGCAAATAAAGATCAAATTCGCAAAACACGCATTCGTTTGTATGAATCTGACTGCAGGGGTTAAGAACACATTCCCTCGTCGTCGGTCGCACTGTAGAATATATACATAATTTCGTGTTATTTTTGCCATCTAAGAAGACTATGATTTTAGTCCGGAAGGTATAATATAAGGTGTTAAAAAATTAATCTGACAAACTTTAAGAGGTGCTTTAGACCATCGAACTGAACAACTTTCACTTTGGGCTCACTCTGATAAAACAAAAAAATATCTGCTGTTTCATACAAAAGTTCAATACCTACTTGACCAAAATGTATGAAACAGCTGTTTTATTTTTCGTGATTTTGGCGTTGGTCCCATAGTGAAAGTTGTTCAGTTAGATGGTCCAAAGCACCGCTTAATGTTTGTAAGGTAAATTTTTTAACACTTTGTATTTTCAAAATAACACAGAAGTCTCGAAGTTCGACATAGTTAGGTCGCCACTTTAGTAAATTGCACCCATGTGAAGCAAGGACGGGTCGTTAGTCTATGAATAAAGGAAAGTAGGTACCTACTTTAGTGCCAAAGTTGCGGAAATGGTAAGTATTGACGAAGCGATGAAAGGACTAGTTGAAAGAAACATGCAAGTGAGACAAGGCTGAGTGCACTAGAGTCAAAACAGTTTTCTCTTGCCAAAACGTCTGCACTATCATTATTGGAACGAAGTTCTTTTTGGAACGAAATTCTTTAACGCGGCTTGCGCTAGTATAAACTGATAGAAATCGTGACGTAACGAAAAAGCATTATACTCCGACTTTTAATTAGCTGCAGTAAAATGACACTTCTTATTAACAAATTTCGGACTGCGTTTAGTTTCGTTTGTTAAATTGTTACACTATTATGTACTAGAAAAACAAGATTTGGTTGATGGCCGCGAAAAAACAAAAAGACGCCAATTTTAGTAATTTTCTATTAATTGTCCGATTATTGGCTCCCTGTGAGATGAATGTATCAGAGAGGGAGATAAACTCTTCTCTCTCTCTCTCTACGTTCATCTTTGATTATATACATGTACACATTATTTTAAGTTTGTCTTGATGTAAATACAAAACAATAAAAATACTTATTTGGAAAAATATTTTTCAAGATACTTGTTAGCTACCCTACAACTTATAATAAAAGTGTCAAGCTGTCACTGATACATCGATTCGTTCGCGTGTAATCCTCTTGCGTAGTTTCTACTCGTGTAGGCTATGGAAGAGACGTTTTTATTACAGTGGCGATTATTAGTAGTTTCTGCTTACCTAGGCAAAGGTAAATATGACCCACGGGACACAATAGGCACGTGTCACGCGGTCGTTTTGAATAACCTTTAAAAAGCAGATAATTGTGTAAAACAATAACAGTAGCAAAGGCTTACATTTTCACAGTTCAACAACATTCATTGCGTCATTAACGTTGTTAACAGACTATTTTTCGAACATAATATAAAGAAATGGATTAGCAAGATCCTTCAAAATGATTCAGATTGAGATTGTTTTTAGGCTGTGGTAGTCACAAAGTTGTCAGTTGTTAAAATTGAATTTTAAATTCGATAGGGGGGCACACATAGATGTGTTGCGCAATTAGGTTGCGATTCGCCTAACGTAGACGCAGCTTAAGAATTTAAAATTCAATTTTAACAACTGACAACCTTGTGACTACCACAGCCTAAAAATAATCAGCGCCACAATCCACGTCACACAAAAAAAAAACTGTAAACGTTAATAAACAAAGTTAATCAATATCCCTCCTACCAACGTCATAAAAACAATATTTATTTATATTCTACTGTGTTATCAACTGAATCAAAATAAATAAAGAATTAATGATGAATCTCTAGTCACACACTGAACTTTGAATAATAACTTTTTAATACCTCGGCGCGACAATGACGTCAATTTGGGGTTGTGTGACCTAAATAATCGTTTACCGTCAAAAATTTTACGCACCATACGATATTTGGGCCTTTTTACAAGTATTTTTTTTGATGGCTATACATGGCTAGTAATAGGGGGGCCCAAATCCAGACTCCGGGCTGTCACTGAGAAATTCCAGAAGAAAAAACCCGGGAGCACTCGGGAATCGAAACCAGCAGTTGCGTAAAACACCAGCAATCACAATCTGAATAATTTTGACAGATATTGCTAATCCATTGCTTCTTAACGGAGTATTCTGGGTATCAAACTAACAGACCATGTTAGGAATACGACCATCCGTTCCATCACAAAGATAACTGATGCCACTTGGAAAGCTGCCACGCCAAAATGGAACTGGGCTGGACACATCTGCCGCATGTCAGACGAACAATGAGCCAAACTTACGACCCAATGGGTCCCTCTTAATGGCAAGCGACATCGTGGCAGCAGGCCCAGACGGAGATGGCGGGATGACCTGGACTCCTTCAACAAGAACTGGTCCTCAGCAGTTTTGAGCAGAGAGAAGTGGAAAGAGAGTAGAGAGGCGCGGAGGGACATCACAGGCTAATAATAATAATTGCTTCACAATTGTGTTCGAAACATTTGTCTGCTCAACGCCGTAAAAACGCAATGAATGAATGCACAGTTCAACAACTTGAACTGTCAAAATTAAAGCCGCAACGCGAATGCGAAGCGAGCCGCAAATGCGGTCCTGCGGGGTACGCAATTACCCCGCAGGACCGCATGCGCAGTAGTAGCGCTTACAACCAATAAACCAACAAGGCAGCTTTTAGTACTAAATAAAATATTTATAATCTGTTAATCAACTACAGTGTAGCCACAAACGAAGTAACGGACTTCAACGTTTTGAACATAAATTACATCATCGTGAAGTCTTCTCATGCATGGAAGGATCAGTAACTAAGGAGGATAACAACTTCAGTACCTATCACTTCAGTATTTTTCTCCTACCAAAAATCTGAAATCTACTGAAAGTTTCCCAAATGGTCAACACTAAAATTGTCGCTGGGAGTAAATTTTCGTATGATGACCCAACTTTTTGGGATCCTGACTCTTTGGCCACTTTGCGCTCGCTTTTCGGTATTTTTAGGTGTGTTTTTTTATAGCTAACTAAACGAACGTTGCCTTTGCCCTGCAGTGGAACATAACAGACTCATAATAATAAAAAACAAAAACGACGTTGTCGACAGTTTACACTTTATAAACCGCGCAACATCACTATCAAAATAATACTATGTAGTTCTCGCAGTCTATGACAATACTCGTGAACATAACATTACAAATATCTATTTGTTTTCCAATATAACAGAAGTCGGTCAATAAATCAATGAAACCTTTGCTAATCGACGACTTGTTGAACTGAATAAAGCGGGTTGCAGACCAAGAGCTAAACTAAGTTAGTCAAGCTTAGCTCGCATCGCATCGCATCGTCCAGCAGTGGTTTTCGGCTGAAATAATGATGATGCTGACAGTACAGAAATCTTGATGTTTTGACATGTCGCCATTGGAAAAATACTAGCGACCCGCCCTTGCCTCGCACGGGGCGAAGCCTTTTTATAGCTAGTATTTTTATTTAAAAAATATAATGTATTTTTAATGAACTACCAACCATTATAACTATCTGATCATAACTACAGAAATAGTCAACTACTTAGCGGTCGGTTTGTTTTTATTTGTTGATTATTTACGACAATCCGTAACGTTGGTGATGGGTCGGCAACAAAGAAAAACAACGCCTTTTCCAGTAAAAATGCGGTGTCAATAAAAATAATTTGTTTGCTAACGATTTGGAGATTTTTATCTATTTTTGTTTGATATTGTGTTATTTGCCCAGGTACCTATTTAGTAACGGGCTCAATCTTTTGTTGTAAAAAAACAAAACAGTTATAAACACCCGAATGAGCACCCTAATGGCCTAATACACTATATTGATCAGAATCAGAATCATTTTGAAGGACATTGCTAATACATTGCTTTTTTGTTCGATAAATTTGTCTGCTCAACAACGTAAATAACGCTATGTATGTTGTTGAACTGTCAAAATGTAAGCCATTCCTACAGTTAGTATATTATTTAAGTACCCCGCAGAAAGTCTCCGTTCAATTAATCTCATCATATCAGTTACTGTTGTTGTGATTGTTTATTGGTATCGGTAGATTAAAATAAATATAAACAACAAAATACAACAAGTAAACAAATTATCTTATAAATAAGTACTAGATTACAATAAATGACATGTTTTCAGAAACCGAAAGATTATGAATAAGTATGATATATTCCCCTTACCTTCTTCGGTACAACTTTGACAGTTTTCTGCGTGTACGCCGACGTAAACAAAATGGTGTGGACTGGAGCCTCGGTGGGGATCCCCAGTGACGTCATCCTCACAAATCTCACTCAACCACTCATCAAGTTTTATGCACTATCACTATTTTAAATGTTGGTTTATTTCACTCCTAACTTGGGAGTCGCCTATGTTCAGCAGTGGTTGTCTGCAATTATCAAACCTAGATTAGTGATCACCCCTAGTTAATAGTAAAGACGAGAAACGTAGCTTATAGCGACCATTAGCGACCGTTTAAATATATGTACATTGTTGACGTTTAAACATCTGAGCAACATTTATGTTAATGAATAAAGGGAGATATGTTAGAGTTTGAACACACTCTCTTGCGCTAAGTTTAACTGGTCGGATTTTTATCATTTAGGTTTTATTTATTTTATTTTTTATGTAGTAGGTACACACAGTAAAAAATATAGGGATAAGACATAATTATAATATGAGTACAAAGGTACTGCTTATTTCTTAAGATACAGGAATTGTTTTAACAGAAATGATTTTTATTTATTTATTTTAATTAACTATTTATGCACACACATAAAAACAGATACGTACAAAGGTGATGATTATTGCTTTTTTATTGTTAAATGAGCCTGCTCTCGACCTCAATCACGCTGATGGAATGCGATTTATGAGGTCTGTAATGGAACGAGCGTGCCCAAAAAATGCTTTTATCCCTTTTCCGAAACAACTTGCCTTCAATATATCATTTAATTGTGACTAGATTAAAAAATAAAATAATCGAGTTACGTTAACTTAACGGGCCAATTCGATCTAATGAGGAAACACCATAAAATAAGTTATATTATTACCAAACATTTCATATTCTTCAATTACTCAAAATTAAATACACCCACAGGCCAATCTACGTTAAAACTACAACAAATACAAGTAATTCGTAACAATGTTGTATCAACAGTACACAACAAAGCCTCAAGCAATTAACTCCTAGTTACTGTATCCATTAATTTGTATTGAATTGCAAATGGATGTGCCCTCTTCAAACGAATATTAAACAAGGGTTTATGCTAATCGAGGAGCTATTTAAAATATCTGCGTTGGTTAGTAGGTACTTTGTAGTTTTAGGTTTAATTGGTTAGAGAATAGAAAAGTTAATTTCTTTATAATCATTTTAAATGAAACGAAAACTATGTTTAAGTATTTTTTACACCACATTTACACACGTACTTTCACTTAAAACAAACAATTTAAATGAAAAATATACCACGAAAAGAACACTACCGAGTAATCGAATTAAGAACAAATTCAAAAGTGGAAATGCTCAGACGCAACGAATCACACTAACTACTCACAGTTTAAATAAACGCATCCTTCTTGCCGACGTGACGCCATAACCTTGTAATGTGGGCCACTTTAATTATTTACTTTTTGTGTCGTGATTACGATAGTGAAGAGTAATTATTGTTTTCTTGAATTATCAATGAATGATTTAGTACGTCCATTCATTGGTAATTTATGAATGAGAAAAAGACGGTAATTTCATGTTTTATAACACAAGGACACTGCCATTTTTCTATAAAACATGGAATATAATTGACAAAGATTAATAAACTCCTGACATAGGACTATATTAATCCATTCACGAGAAGAATGACATTGAAAAAATGAGACTAGTAAAGATACCCATGCCTTTGTTCACAAATTGGTTTTTGAACCCTGAATTTAAATACGGATAAATAACACAACACACGAGCGACATGCGTCGACGATAGAGGCAACACCCAAAAGTCTACTAAACTAATCGTAAGTGCAAATTATTCCTAAAATAACACTATTACTAAAATTATGCTGAAATTGTTTCTACATATTTTGGGCCCTTTGTGCATATTTAAATTAGCATACAAATTGCAGTAGTATTCTTATTATGAGAACGCAGAATTTTATCACTCACTCTTCTCTCATCTCTACGAATTTCATTTCAATATTTTGAGTTCCAAAATAAAGTCCAGGAAGAGAATGTCAAACGTCAACGTTTGAACCTTCTTGCGAGACGTTTTTTTATTTTTTTTTTAACACGTTGACTGCCAACGCGGTCACCGGTGAGCGAACAATAGATTTTCTATAGTGTCTGTTGCTTGGCAGTCAACGTGTTAAGCCAGGGCTAATGAGAATTCTGCTATCACTAGAGTAAATGAGGTCACATTCAGCAGGAAATTGAGTATTGGCCGAGATGCTTAGGTATGTTAAAATTTTAATCGCTTGGCAAAAAAATATAAGAGCTTAGTAATCAATCATAAAGTATCTTAATTTTATGAAGAGGTAAAATTTGTGTTTGTTCATCCCTGAGTAAGTAATCTTCAGAACTGCTGACTCGATTTCTAAAATTCTTTCACTAATGGGAAGCTACAGTACCTATTGTTGATAACATAGGATAAATTTTATTTAATAAATTTTGTAAATAATCAATCTGCCTAGACTTTTTCCAACGACGTTGGGATCGACTTCCTAACCAGCTGCAGCTGAATATCAGTATTTTACGCGGAGCAACTGTCTATCTGGCCTCCACAATCCAGTTACTGGCTAATACCTCTTGGTAAAACTGTTTGTCAGACCTTTGGACTTTTAACTATCCGTAACGGCTGTCAAAGGCAGCCGGGACGAACGGCTTAAGGCGCTTCCCTGAGCCAATAACCTTGAGCATTCATTCCCTCTTTGCCGCACCCCACCGCTTTCCGAGACACAGAGGGGGCTTGATATGTAATGGATGCTCCCATCCACGAACCGACCGCGGCAATGAAAAACCCTATCTTCCCAGGACAATTCCAAAGTCCTTTTTACGTCAGGAAAGTGAACTTTATATTTTTAGCTAGATATCGCAAGGTACATAAATACGAAGTTCGTCTACATCGTGCATGACCCAACTTCCTCATAAACTAAAAACTACAACTTCGTTTAGGATCTTAACTCAAAACTTAGATATTACGGAAAAATTCAGTCCCGAAAAGCGAGCTCTAAGGTCTTGCAAAGTGCCTCGCCAAAGGGTCATAATAGGCCCACAATAGTGCTGACCCTTTTGGAAAACTTTTAGGAGCTTTTACTGTAAAAGCCATAATTTAAGGTTAAAATAGCAATTTTGTTTGACAAATCAATTGACATAGCGAAAAGGGTAAACATAATTCCATCTTTAAGTTACAAAAAATTTAATATCTATTAATTTGAGAGACTGCTTCGTTGGTCTAGTGGTTGCAAGCGCTGCTATTGAGCATGAGGTGCTTTGTTCGATTCCCAGGTCAAGTGTTATTGGATTTTTCGAACTAGAATTTCTCAGTAGTAGCCCGGAGTCTCGGTTCGTGCACGGTTGATGGCAATAAGCTTGGCCCCTATTACATGGGACTTAAACATAACCCACATTTCGCCAGTTATGTTTTAAGTCACAGGTACACCCCACCACCTTCCACCCACCACCACTCAGCTCACCCTCACCTATGTTATATTCAGTTACGGGATGTGGTATCATTCTGGAGACTCGTATTTTCAATGTGTACGTACCATTATTTTTTATTCCTACACGTATTTCCATTCCGTTCCATTAGTATACCTATTCCAGGTTCATTACCTCACTAACTGTTGCCACAGCAAGTAATTAATATTTTCTATTCGTGTTCCTCGCTTAATTAATTCTAAGCTTATATTTATTTAACATTTTTTCCTTCATTTCAATGCTTATCGTAGCGTAATAGAGAAAAATTAAAATGTTCTTCTCACTTCAAATGAGGTTTTGCACGATTAATAAAACGATCTAAATGCACTTTTAAAAGTAATACCGCTTCGCTTAATCCAAAGCTTAACCATCGAAACAATTCAAAGAACGTTAAAGTTCTTATTACAAAATTGACAACTTATACTCGGGTTTGCCGTAATTTTTTATAATTACCACTTTAATTTTGTCGGAATAAAGTTCGAATTTCAAAAATGGCTAAATGGTTTAAACCTCGGTCGAAATATAAACCTTGTTTTGTAATAAGGCCGTAAGAGTTTAATGAAAGTGTCCTGTTAAAACTAGAAATAAATGTACCACAAGATATCGTAGTTCAAACTGATCTTGAACTGAACTTGAAGCACATATAAAATGTTTAGAACTTATAATGATATACTTTTGAAAATCAACTCAGATGTTAAGAGGTAGGTACAATACACAACCTTCCTTTCATTTTAAACTTCAACAATATGCTTCATAAGAAAATCTCAAACTCGGTGTGAATAATAAAACGTATAAGTAAGTACCTATCTCCCAAACTTTTTTTCCGCAAAAGTAATAAAACTCAATGAAAGCCGAGAGCTCCTATTTAGCTGTCAAAGAAATGTGATGTTACTTACACGATTTTGTGTACTTTCTTGCTGTAACTTTTTATCCAGATAAACGTAACAATGGCCCTAAGCTATGTTTTTGTTCCGTTTATCTGGATAAAAAGTACGGATTTATTTAAATTTAGAGGCTTGCTGGCTAAAATAAAAACGGTCACGTAAATGTAGATGAGATAGTAAATTAAGACAACACATTTTCTAACATACAGGCATCATGCAGTTCAATGAACGTTAACAAGAAACCCAGCATAAATATCTATTCTATAAAATATAAACACAAAGAGAAAATTTAGACGAATTGTTCGCGAGTTCTGCAAGTCATTCTGTTTAAATGGAAAATGGATCGTGAAAACGGATTCAGAGTGACGTGATACGAGTATGTGTTAGGTTTACAGAATAAGTCTAGCTACGCTTAGTTCTGTGACTCCTGAAAATATCAAAGGTAAAGCATTTTCTTGCTCCAAAAACCACTCTCCAGACTGTACGTGGTACAATATTAACAACGAAAGTGATGTGAAAAGGCGCCACAGCAAGATTAATGATACTAAATCACTTAAAAGCATACTTTACTTAGCGCTACACGTGAATATAATGTTATGGAGGTTTAAAATACATTTAATGTTCAGAAAGATTTTTTACTGAAGTTAAGGCAAAGCATTTATTTTAAATAAGGCACTTTCTTTTTACAAAATCCATACTAATTAAAAAAAAGTTTTAACAATAAGTCTATGTGTGAGTTAAAGTAATCACAGAATGTAAATCAATGTCATAAAATTACATTAGGAAACTCAGTTCTACTCCTTGGTAAACTGTCAGAGATTGCTTAAACATGTTATCAAGTTTCTAATACACTTAACATTAATTAAAAGACTGTTTTAAAAGCGAGTTTATATCTAATTTTCACGATACCCGGGAGAAAAGAGGAAGCGCCTTAATTTCTATCCGGGGACGATGGTTATATTTCGTAATAAAAATAAAGATATAATTTTACGTAGGTACGTAAGTTTAATACTGGAAATTCAATCTCTGACACTCGTAGTGACTTTGTAGTATTTTAAAATACAATCTCCTAGCGTAGTACAGACGCCAGCACATCAACCTACCCGAAACTGTCAAATTTTCCCATGCAACTATGAACCTTATGCTTTAGCGATAAAGTTGAAAATCTATCAAATAAATTTGGCAGATTGTAGTAGCTTGATGTGCTGGCGTCTGTACATACACAATCTTCTTTTATCATTTTAGTAAATATTTTTTTCTTAAATAATACAAATCGTTCCAATCCAATCTCCGATTTCAATAAGAATTTATTGAAAAGATTAAAGCATCATGTTGACTTTGAACATTTTTATTACATTTATTTCTCAGCGCAAAAAATAATAATTTTATTTAACGCCGCCGCACGCCGCTACAAGCATACTTCATTCATCCGTAGACTTAACTTATCAAGCGAGTGTAAATAAGTGAACCACAATCAAACAATTTTGTGTAATCAGAGTTACTACTGTACGTAGGTACATACAGGTACGTATGTACGTGTAGATGCAGAGACAGGTAGATCACTGATAATGATAACTGTGGGAGGAAAGTTTCGTTTTACATGTAAATAAATACATCGTGTTTGTTAGAGAAAACGAGGACGAAATCAGCCAAAGTCCTCGTATTTTAAAAACTATAGAGTAGAATAGAATACTCTTTATTATGTATACCATATAAATTACAGAAATAAATATAGAAATTTACACACACAAAATTAAAACAAAAAACACAAACACATACACAACACACACCCACACAAACATAAACACACCCTCATACACATAAACACTTACACATACACACACACATGCATGCATTACATACACACACACACACATAAACACTGCTCACTACTGCTGCTGCTGCAGTGCTCGGCACGTACATTTATAAACTCTGCTGCAAAGATCCTTGTATCTTTGAATGGCGTGCAATAGGAGAGGCCTATGTCCAGCAGTGGACTGCTATAGGCTGATGATGATGATGACAAGGATCTTTTGGCGTTTGAATGACGTTGACAGGGGGCGCTGTTGGTTAACATTTGAGCAATTATTTTGTGAAATGTCACTTGAAATTTCCGATTTTGGCCACGCGCTAAAATAACCTTGTAGTGCTGTACGTCTGCATTTGAAATATTCTTGGAGTTGTAGTTTGCCAGACGATCTTTCCACCTGTTATATCTAACTAGGCAGTATTGTAGGATGATTTTTGGTTTGGCTTTGACAGTCCACGTCCAGAAAGTGCTCATTTGCAAAAGCCAACCCTATAAAAACAATGCAATTAAGACAAGTCGAATAAGTTTGGAGTTCAAAGATCCGATCAGAAAGTGCTAGCTATCACGTATTGATGACCTATCACCTAAAATTACCAGTTTAACATTATCTATTCTATGATTTGATCTAGGAACCTAAGTGCTAAGTCACTTCATTGCGTTGATAGCCTGACACCTGACATCTTGATAGCCAATCAGGCACCTGCTTGTAATAAAAATCGATTTGTTTGTGCTATTTTTATCTTCAAAGTCGTTGGAAAGATGACATGAACCTATTCTTTATCTGAGACATGAACCATAACCAAAAGACGACAAGAAATATACGTTTTAGGGTTGATTTTATTTCTCTTTCTCTTTCAAATCTTTTATTCGTGGATTAAAATTGATGTCTCAAAATGTATTCTCAGGATGTGGAATGCGCCCTTAGGGATATTTTAGCAAAAAGACCTACCAGATTTGTTGGTAATTTCTCATTAACATTACGTACGGCATTTCATACAAACTTTCAAGCCTTTGTTTTTCGAAATGAATGAACTGATTTTAATGAAACTTCGTACGCATAAGCAGTATACAAAGGTCTAAAAAGTAACTAAAGAACATTTTACGATTTAAAGTTGTCACTGGCAATTATCATGCCATGATTTGAAAGATTCAAGGGCTTGAAAAGGGGCGTATGGCTAAGTAATAACAGCACGATCGACACGGGTCGATCGACCAGCTTCGGACACCAAGACCCTTCTGTGCTTCGAAAAGCACGATAAACCGTTCGTCCCAGCTGTCATTGGTAGATTTTTAACAGTAAGTTGTAGTATTAGTTGGGAAAAGGCTAGGCAGATGAGATTTTTTGTAAGATCCAACCACACCCTGACCAAAATGTTTAGAATTTGACTCACGGATAGACCATGAACTGTGTTTGGACATAGGATATGGATAGGAGGATCATTTCCAGCCTCCTTTCGGGCGAAGCCGCCGGCAAAAGCTAGTACAAAACAAAGCCAGAGATCGGATCTTGATAAAATATTAGGATCAGTGTACCAAATAAACGGATAAAAAACTCATTTTCACGATTCCGTTCCATAAGCCTATTGAGATTTACAACCAGCCACTGACATTCGCCCAAAACGATTTGGTATTCCATCCTGCACACGAGATCCTGCATAACTTAATATATTTCCGCACCCTATATTTTTTCTAGATTTTTCATGCATACCTACTAAATTTTAGTCGGGAGGATTCTATCATTTATGTAAAGCCAGAGTGGCTTTATCTTTCTATATTAGATCTACCGTATTATTCACATATAAACCATTCGCAATAAATTCTATAACTGATGGTAAAACTTCATCAAAATCCGTTGCGTAGTTTAAAAGAAAACACACTCCCTAATTGTGTAACACAATCCATACTAATATTATAAATTCGAAAGTAACTCTGTCTGTCTGTCTGTATGTTACCTTTTCACGCCTAAACTACTAAACGGATTTCGATAAAATTGGGCAGAGAGATAGATAGCATCCCGGGGAAGGACATAGCATAGTTTTTATCGACATACCTCGAGGCCGAAGCCGCGGGCGGAAGCTAGTATAATATAATCTGAATCATTTTGAAGGATAATCCATTACTTCATATACGAGTATGTTCAAAAAATGTGTCTGCTGAACAACGCAATGTATATTGTTGAACTGTCAAAATGGAACCCATTGCTACTGTACTGATAGTGTGATACGCAATTAGCCCGCAGATCACACAGACAGACTTAAAAAGCGACTTTTAATTTACTAGCTTCCGCCCGCGGCTTCGCCCGCGAGGTATGTCGTTAAAAACTATCCTATGTCCTTCCCCGGGATGCAATCTATCTCTCTGCCAAATTTTATCGAAATCCGTTCAGTGGTTTAAAATCTAACATACAGATCGACAGACAGAGTTACTTTCTAATTTATAATATTAGTATGGATAATGTGAATAGATCGGCAAGCGCTATGTGACTCTCGTAGTCTCGTGTGACCCTCATCATTATCATCTTTCAGCCGAAGGACGTCAAATACTAGACAATGGCCTCCACATATCATCGCCACAATGACAAGTCCAGGAGCTTTGCGCATAAATGTGACCTTACCGACCTTCAAAGTTCTTTAGTAAAATATTTACCAACGTATGTTGATACGGTAGTCTGTAGATAACTGCATCCTGTAAACGAAAAGAATCAACGATTGTCTGATTTACATAATAATGATTCAAGGTCTGTGCAACAAACTTCCTTGCTTGCTTCACTAAACCCCGAAAGGTCACTAGTTTTAGGGGGAATTCGACCAAACTTGCATTCCTACTTAGTATAATTATGTCTTAAGCATAGACTTATAAAAAAAGATGGACTCCGCGCCACGCATATCGAAAGTGAAGCACAGTAAGTATCACGCTCACATTTACATCACAGTATGCCGACCGGCCGCCATTACGTGACACGACAGCGTCAATCGTCAACCACGCACACATAGATCGGTACGGTGCTTCACTTTCGATATGCGTGGCGCGGAGTCCATCTTTTTTATAAGTCTATAGTCTTAAGCTACAGTTTCCTAGGAAAGCGGTGACTGCCCACATAGCGTCGGCAAGGAGAGTGAGGAGGGGCTTGTGGCTAAATAACAACAGCCGCACGGGTCGATCGGAGGTTAAGCTACGCTTGCCGCAGTGGGTTCATGGATGGGTGACCATCCATCACATATCGAGACCCTCCGTGCCTCAAAAAGCACGTTACGCACGTGGTCGCAGTTGTCATTTGTAGATCTTTGGCGTTCGTTAGGGGTATTCAGTACCCGAAAGTCTGACAACCAGTCATATCAAGGGCGTTGCGTATTATATTATCTGTGCTGTGTCTAGGGTTATCATGTATCCCAGTATCTGGGTTATGGAGGTCAGATAGACAGTCGCTGCATGTAAAATACTGGTATTCAGCTGCATCCGTTTAGACTGGAAGCCGACCCCAACATAGTTGGGAGAAGGCTAGGCAGATTGATTGACTAAGGAGAGTGAGCTCACACATTATTACCTATATAGCGTTTCCATGATAATCAAGTCAAGTCACTGCGTCATTGTGTGTCAGGGGTGTCTCAACGCAACTGAAACGCGACTTTCTTTTGAAGTAATGGGCGGATCTAGCGATTTAAATCTTTGCCGCTGTCATCATGTTCATGACAGACGTCACGGTCGTTAAGTGCGGTCACCGCCATTCTAGGAAACCGTAGCTTTATCTTGCGAATAAATTTTTACAGTTCTTTTATACAACTTAAAACTGTCAGACGTCAATTTTATTTATCGGATAAAAAGATTGACCACTTTGGTAAAATCAGCCCTTAGCAAACAAAATTAAAACATGGAAACCATTTTCAGGGTTCCGAACCCAAAGAGTGCCAACGGGACCCTATTACTAAGCGGCCGCTGTGCGTCTGCGCATCTGGCCATCTGTTGATCGGTCTGTCTGTGGCGGTCTCGTGAGCCATGATAGTTGAAATTTTGACAGATGTCTATTTCTATAGCCGCTATAACAATAAAAGGTAAAATAAAGTTACTAAAAATTAAAAGGGGTCTCCATACAAGAAACGACTTTTCTTTGCCTTGTGGTACCTACGGAACCCTTCGTGTTCGAGTCCGACTTGCACTTGTTTTAATAGCTCTATTAAACGAGCGAGCTAACGACATAGAGTCACAAGGGCTAACGCGTATCCGAACACGCAGGAGCACAGATTACACAATAATCGCTCAAAGGTAATTCAAAAGAATCTTGTGTCTACCTGCGTCTAACATTCTCATCATGTAAGCTGACGCTGTTGCTAAGTGGTGCGATGGGGCCACGGAAACAGGGATCATGTCACATCACATGACACACTACCTGTTAAAATTGTACAGCCGCCAACACATCAAGCTACTACAATCTATCAAATTTCTTTAATAGGTTTTTAACTTTATCGCTAAAGCATTAGGTTCAAAGTTCATTGGGAAAACTTGACAATTTCGAGTAGCTTGATGTGCTGGCGTCTGTACCAATATTTTGTCACAAGATAATTAAATTGTGTTCATTCGTTCAGTCAACGAATACCTAGCCCAAAAGGGGTGTAGAGTGCTTGAACAAAGACCTAAGCGATTCTTACATAAACGGAGTGAACATAGTTAAAGTCCTGACGCCTAGGAGGTGAGCCGGAGCGTGTTGCTCGAAAACAGTTGAAAATTCGGAAAAAGTGTATTCATAAAAGTTGTAAAGAATTTTATGAGCTTTCATTTCGTATATTTATTTTGCTTCTATCTATGTACAGAGGCCAGCACATCAAGTTACCCCAATCTGTCAAATTTGTTTGATAGATTTTCAAGTTTATTACAAAGGAATAAGGTTCATATTCAATTGGGAAAATTTGACAGATTGGGGTAGCTTGATGTGCTGGCCTCTGTACTAATAATAATAAAGCTGAAGAGTTTGTTTGTGAATTAATTTTATTGGACTTAAGCTGTAAATATTGTTTTAGCTGGAGTTGTGTACTAAGAATTGAGGTTTTTTACTTATTTTATTCTAAGACGTCAGTCAACATTACCGTATTTTGGGACATTAAATGAGACCAGCCTTCGGCGCGGGAGATATTGTAGTGCATGTGTATGTGCGTAGACACAGAACTCTCTCTTCCCTATGGTCCGATGGGACGGCAATCCGGCACGACCAGAGAGATATCAGGCGCAAGGCCAACGGTTTAACGTAAAAAACTTTTCGAGGCATTTAAGTATCACACCGCCAACTTCCAAACTCCGGGCTATTAGAAAACTAAAAAAGAAACTCCCAATAGGAAAATTCCAATAACAAATAATTATTTAATTATTAATTTATTAATGATATAATTATTATTAATTATAATTATCTTAATAACAATTTGGGACTCAAACATAACTAGCGAAATGTTGGTGTACGTAGGTACTATAGGTATGTACACCACTGCGTAACCCTTCGGGGAATTCACTCGTGGTTGATGATTTGTGTTAACAATTTATTGAACTGTAAATTGTTCCAAAACAATGCAACTACACTCGGTGATTCAGACAGCAATATTTACTATGTTTCTCCCTGTTCTCGTGGCCCCACACCACCGTCGTCGATGCGTGTGATATTCTCGTGACGATTACTTGCTTGGCTATAACTTGAGCGCAGTGAGCGCAGTGAGCACAGTGAGCACACGAGCGTTCACTTCGACTTCCATATCTGTTATTGTAGGTACGACAAATTAACACAAACAGTTTATATTATTAACCAGATCATATTAAAAAAAAAGTAGAGCGGGTTATCGATGAGACATCGCGGGAACGCTTGTCTACACTAATATTATAAAGTGGAAAAGTTTGTTTGTTTGTAATGAATAGGCTCAAAAACTACAGGACCGATTTAAAAAATTCTTTCACCATTCGAAAGCTACATTATCCACGAGTAACATAGGCTATATTTTATTTTGGAAAAATAGGGTTCCGTAAGATATTCGGGTTTTTCGGACACAAGGTGTAAAAAATCAACCAGAAAAGTTACTTATTTTGCGTACGCTGCCTAAACTATAAAAGATAGAACCATAAAATGTTCTAATTAATTGTAGATCTTATAAATATCTACAAAAAAGTCCGCGACACACTATACCTATCTATGTCGAGTGAGGCACAACAACTATTTATTAGTTTAAAAATCTTGAATTTTTTTTGTACTACATTTAGACGCGTTTATTTTACTCATGCTATTAATCCTTATCAAAATAAATTATTTCATCACTAAGTACAGTTTATGTAGATAATATTTGGTCTTTGAATGATTAAAATTGGACGTTTGTTTTTGAAGTTATGGCGAAATTTAAATATTACGATTTCTGCTGCACGGCCCGTTGCGAAGTGAGCGTCACCAAGACGGGGGTGCGCGTGCGGGAGGGGAGTTTAGATCTATGAGTAAGGTACCCACCCGCGCGGCTCAGACGCGAGGTCGGCTTCCTACGCAGCGGTCGTGCGCGAAGTCTAATAATTTTCGTGTTTTTTTTTTAGATTTAGTTCTTAAAACTACACCTACGCAAAAGTTCTTCTCAGAGCTAAACAACAGTTCTTTTCAGGGCTAACCAACAGTTTTTTCAGGGCTAAACAACAGTTCTTTTCAGAGCTAGAATATTACACGCTATTAACATTTTCTTAAACATTTGAAAATGCCTAAGAGAGCCAGGTCTCAACTTTCTAAACATAGTTCTCAAGCACGGGCAGCAAGAATACGTCGTATGGGAGAATTTTCACCTGAACGTTCACAACGCCTTGCACAACAAAATCTGAGAACCTCCGAATCTGGGAATTGACCTGGGAATCATTTTGCTGACCGTGTCTTTCCTGGGTAGGCTTTTTGCAGCGGTAACCGACATCAACGCGGGCGGAGCCGCGGGCGACCGCTAGTATATTATATGATTATCATTAATTATATTCATTAATTATTTTTAATTAATGATTATCATTAATTATTTTATTTAAATACTTAAAACAATTAATATCATACTGTACGCATTCTTCTTGATAGATGACGCGGGAAAAGAGTTCCTGGAAGGATTTGGGGAAGGCCTTTGCCCAGCAGTGGGACAGTACAGGCTAATAGAAAAAAAAAATACCCGACTACGGCAAAGCCAAAAGAGGGTTATGAATTTTATTATGTAATGTTGAATTGGGAGCAGAGCATTGCCTAGCAGTAGGACAAACAAAGATTGACTTTAAAAAAAAATGCATTACTGAACATTATTTTTATTGTAAGCAGATAAATAGATACATTTCAAATATTTTTTTTCTTTGACAGTCATTACGGGTCGTCAGAAGTCCGAAAGTCTGAAAACCAGTCTTACCAAGGGGTATCGTATTACCCAGTAACTGGGTTGTGGAGGTCAAAGCTGCATCCGGTTGGACTACAAGCCGACCCCAACATAGTTGGGAAAAGGCTAGGCAGATGATGATGACATTTCAAATATATTTTCAACTAGCAGTGCCCCGAGTTTCATCCGCATAAATGTCGATCCCGTGGGAATATCGGAATATAAAGTATGCTATGTGTTTTTCTAATGAATAAACTATATTATTGTAAAGTTTCAAGTTTCAAAATCCGTTCAGTAGTTTTTGCTCGAAAGGGTAACAAATATCCGTCCATTCTCACAAACTTTCGAAGTTTCAAGTTTATTATATTAGTAGGAAAAACGATTAAAAGAAAAAATTTAGTACCTACTCTTAAATTTTCTAATGCGGAGGACTATGTGTGTAATATAAATGTCCTCCACATTTCTCGTCATTTATATAAGAAAGTGATTCTTGGTCTATTTATATGCGTTTTATCTCTCACATGCGACATAGATAAATGTGTATGTGCTAGCGACAGTAGTGACTAGTGATCTTTCATGTTGTAACGCCGGTCCTCCACAAACACTGTCCCAGATGACTGATGTATGACTATGTATTCTGCTTTTTACATCAAGTCTAAAACAGATTCGGAAATATTTTGATAAAAAAATTGGCTCTGCTTACCTTTGACTTTATTTAATACCTAATCTCCATTCGCGACTTATTTGGCAAAAATGTAAACAAATATGAGTTTATGGAAAAGTAACTTTAATTCTTACACAATAAAGTGCAGTTTACGCTACGACTTCAATCGTTTTTATAACTTTTTCAATACTTAGTGCAAATTTTCATGCTTCTAGACCCAGAGGTTTAGTGCATTGTGAGTCCGTAAATGAATCTAAAAAAAAGTCGGATTAGTTACACCATTTATAACTAAACCCAATTTATATGATCTTTGATTTGTTGGATTTGTCTCCACCCCGAATAGCAGAATAACAATTAAAACATGGGAAAATTCACGAAAAAAAAAATTGTGTAGGTACCTAATAAAAATAAATCATTTTCTCATACATTTTGTATGGGAACGGCTCTTTTGATGGCATCTCGAGAACGAATTGACTGATTTCAATAACGATTCTGAGTAAGTCAGTAACGGTTCTGAAGTACGCCAGGGTCAGCTAGTATAAGATACTTAATAAGTTGATGACTTACCGAATGGATGTGACCTAAAAATGCCCAGAAATTATTCTTCAAGTGTCTCATTTCACTATAAGAGAAAACCCCGGGTTTCCGGTTACCATTTCTCATATTTCAAACAAAAAATTTCACTTACTTAGATAACAAGAACACACACACTTTATTATTACTTATTATAAGCCTGTGTTGTCCCACTGCAGGGCAAAGTCCTCCCTTTCCTCTTTTCTCCTTCTTGGTCTACTGCGATTGTGGGCCAATCCTATGAGTCCAGAACATCACCACTTAGACATTTAAACAAACTGTTTAAAAGTTCAATGTTACTCGTATTAAAACGTGTGACCTACACCCTACCAATACAATAAAAACTGTAGGTACCTAAATATCACAATAAATTGACATTGGACATCGGTAACGAGAACGCTTGCAAACAAGTGCCAATTGAATTTAATTCACCTATACTAGGTAGGTAGGTAGGTACTGCGATTTTATCACGTACGTGTTAACTCTGATGACAGCAACGGAATCAACTTGTGCGCACGAGTTTATTGAGTTGCTGTCATCACACATTACAGTTTATCACGTTGTTGGAATCCAAGACGTTCTCTTGACTACAATAACCACGACGTTTAAGCATTTAAGTTCTTATAATTGTATTGATTCATGGTTACAGTTTACGCCACTCTGTATAATATCCTAACTGAACAAAAAATATTAACAAACTAAAATATGGCGTCAACAATTCTTCCACAACGATGTGTCCACAACGCTGTCGACTGGTACTGTAATTAAACACCTGTATCAAAAAAATAAATTAAAATTCCGTGCCTCGGAAAGCAAGTTAGGCCGTTGGACCCGGCTGTCATTCGTGGATCCTTGATAATCGTTACGACTAGTCCGAAAATCTGACAACCAGTCTTACCAAGGGGTATCTTATTACCCAGTAACTGGATTGTGGAGGTCAGGTAGGCAGGCGCTCCATGTAAAATACTGGTATTCAGCTGCATCCGGTTAGACTGGAAGCCGACCCCAACATAGTTGGGAAAAGGTTAGGCAGATGATGACTTCTGTGTATTAAAATCACACTCACTCATAAAATCAAACAAAATCAAAGTTCAATAATGAAATGTAAGTTGTTAGAAAAATAACGCGTCTCACAACCTTCTACGTCAAACCTTTTTCTGAAAGAATCCAAATCATATAACTAACATAATATGGATGGACAAAAGCTCAGCCATTTTTTGTTGAAACTGAATCTCGGGTTCGGATCTTAGAGAAAATCCTGCCGAAAACGCTTTTCTACCTTTCAGGAATCATCTTAATTCGAAAACGTCGCTGTTCAGGACGATATGAAGGTCTCAAAACTTGGCTTGCGATTGATGTAAACAGATTTTATTACTACCTTTTTTGGACAAAAGGGTCTTTAAATTAATAAGAATTAAGGTAAAAAACCGGCCAAGTGCGAGTTGGACTCGCACACGAAGGGTTCCGTACCACCATACAGTATTTAACACTACATAGAAAATAACGGCAAAAAAATTACGTTTGTTGTATGGGAGCCCCCCTTAAATATTTATTTTATTCTGTTTTTAGTATTTGTTGTTATAGCGACAATAGAAATACACATTCTGTGAAAATGTCAACTGTCTAGCTATTACGGACCTAGCTACCCGAAACGGGCGAATCGTCACTTCTAAATAATACCTATTATTTTTTCTATAGGCGACTCGAAGGAATTGGCACATTTTGAATTGTATGCAATAAGGTAGGTAAGTACTTATAGAGAAAATGACACTAGCGCACAGAAGAGATAAGAGTTAAATATTATAAAACGTGTACCTAAGTACTTTTTTCTTAACTTCATTGCATAAAATTCAAAATGTGCCAATTCGTGCGAGTTACCTTTAAAAAAAATATATTTAAAAGTGACGATTCGCCCGTTTCGGGGAGTAAATTCGTACGAATCGACTAATAAGCCATTTTATAACAAAAAAAAAATAACTGAGTAGATATAGGTATGTTTAACAATATTTACAGTTTATAGTTTTGATTATCTGCAAAGCCTCACTATCAAACTCGTCTTTAGCATCCACAGTGTCAGTAATCAGTGCTTAAAGCCCCCAAACTGTCAATGCTTTGTGGTACTGCAGTAGGTAAATAATTTTGCTTCCAATTTCCACTAAACTGCTAAATGCTAAAAAAACCTCACCAACGCAGCCCAAAAAACCATGCTTTCTGATGATGTTGAAGTTTCCGTGTAAGTATTTATAATATCAATGAAAATGTACATAATTTCCTCGTATGTGGGAAAATTGTCTCAGGGTGACTGGGTTTATTAAAATTATTGGAACGCGCGTTTTACAATTTTATACTTTTGCTGTTAAACGTGCGTTCCAATAATTTACCTAAACAGACCCAATCCACACCCTGCTAAAGCTGTTAATAAAACCATGATGATCTCGATCATTCGACCATGCCCAAACTGTACTGACTTTATTTTTTGAAAGCGATGGGACGGATAGGGACAGCACCGCCAGCCCCACTTTTTTCAGCCCACTATGGACGCCCTGTAGGAGAAACATAGTAGAACACTATTAATAACTAATAAACACATGCTAAGGCATAAACATACATAAGCATAAGCATAATCAGACCATAATTTTCCCACTGCTGGGACACAGGCCTCCTCTCTGTAAGAGGGAGACGTCGTTGGTGGATGTCGCTTGTCTTCGAATTTTTGGTTCCAAGACATGCCGGTTTCCTCACGATCTTTTCCTTCACCGTTTTGAGAGCAGTGGTGATGATAATAATTTACATAAAGTGTGCCTGCCTGAGATCGAACCCACGAACTACAACTCACATGCTACTTTTACTTTTACATGCTACTTTTACTCTACTCCTGCTACTTATACAATAAGTTATAGCCAGCCTCGGGCCCGGTTTTCTGAGTTGAAAATTTGAAGTTGACTGTTGAGAACATCATGTCAAACTCTGCTTTGGCATGATGAAAGAAAAGAAAGAAAGAAGAAAGAAAATACGTTTATTTGCGGCAAACATGACGCATCAAAAGAACACAAATATATAAAAAAAAAAAAAAACAATATGGGAGAAAACATGCGTCACATCCACGCAAAACGATGATGTGTCGAAACTGCACTTACCAACAGCGAACCATCTCATTGGTCGCTCTTGGCGGTAGCCGAATTGATCGCAGGAGCCAGGGCACCCCGACCAAATAGGTTAGGTTAGAGCTGTGACCAACCGTGCGCGAGCCAAGCGAGCGGAGCGGAGACGGCGAGCGCTATTTCCAAGTTGGGCGCAGTTACTTTGCTATTTAATACTTAACAGCGCAAGGCGTATTTCGTCGCATACAAGTTTGATACCAGTTCACAATTTGATAGTTTGACATGCATAGATTACAAACTATCGAAAAAAAATATTCATTCCGGTCTGATCCCCTGAGCCTCCCCCCCCCCCCCCCCTCCTCGATCCCCTGGTAGTTCTTCTTCTATGTTTTGTTGCAGTTGATAGTTTATATTCTCGCGAGATACATTATAAACTAACGATGTTACTTAACCGGTGACATATGTCTAAACTCATTGCCAGTTAGAAACTTAACTGCCTTGGTTTTATTTAAAACTCGTTCTATTTCAAAAGAAACATCATAGGACAGTCTTCATCATTATTCAAAACATTAACTTTATGGCACCCTTGTTTGCTTATCTATCATTTCTTTGTTAATAACTTGTCTAATCGATAATAAAAATCGATCATATCTGCGCTGGAGTGCATCTGCTATTCTTCCGAGGTTGTCTAAACAAGTCAGACTTATGAGCTTGTTGGAAAATTTATTCTACAATTTTCAATAGACAATTGTTTCTGACACTTTATTTACGAAGTTGGTTCATTATTATTGTTTATGGGAATGGCGCGCGGTAGCAATATTTTTTTGTTGGATACTTTTCGCAAATTCAGAGATTTAAGACAATGGTTTGTTTTGTCCAAAGTTTGATCTAAAACTGGATTATTACGATTTGATTATCATCATCATCACCATCATAACCACCATCATCACCAGCAACATCAGCACCATAACCATCATCCTCATCATCACCATCATAACCACCATCAACACCAGCAACATCAGCACCATAACCATCATCCTCATCATCACCATCATTATCATCATCATCATCCATCCACAGCCCAACTTCACCCACTGCTGAGCACAGCAATCCCCACGCTCGCGCGCTCCTGTGCCTCATCCAGGTTTTGTCCGCAATGTAGCAAGAATGTCAATTTTGTAAAAACAAAATGCCAAAAACAAATGGCGGTGGTAAGGTGGTGGTGGTGGTGGTGGTATGGTAATTGGCAGTAGTAATGGTTTTTGGTAATAAAATAATATTTAGGTACTCAACTATTATATGCAGGTTTAATAAGCTCAAGAGAATTAATAAGAAAATAAAGAACAAGGATTTTTTTTTTTTAATAACTCGAAATAATTATTATTCGAAAGTAACTCTGTCTGTTTGTGATCCTTTCACGCCTAAACTATTGAACGGATTTCGATAAAATTTGGCGAGGAGAAAGATGCCATCCAAAGAAGGACATAAGCTACTTTTTGCCCAGGTAGCACCTTCCCGTGCGACAATTTCTGACATCCACTCGAGCGAAGCCGCAGGCAGAAGCAAATAATTTTAGTGTCTAATAATTTTAGTAGCTATGTTTTTAAATTCTTCTTCATTTCAGCCGAAAAACGTTCACTGCTGGCCATAGGCCTTCGAGCGGTTCTGTGCTTCTCGCATCGTTCTCAAACTATTTAATCTAAATACAGGCAGAATCACAGTACATACCTATTAGCCATCATATTAATTCCGTTAACTATAAATCCGTCGACCACCCGGCGCAATGTTTACGTAACGCATCCGCGCTGTGTAAACATCGCGATAAAGACGCGTGCGCACGCCACCTGGACAGTCGGCGCAAGATCTAAGATGCCCATTCTTCTCCATACGAAAACTACCTTTTGGAATGGGCGACTAAAACCAATTCTATTTCATAATAATTTTTGACGTTCAAAAGTGCCTTTTCTGTGCCTATTTGAAATAAATGCTTTGACTTTGACTTTGATGCGTCTAGATCGCACATAACAATAGGGTAAAGGTACCAAATAATGTGGATATTACGCATAATAGAATCTAAATTAATTAAAAGAAAAAAAAAAGGTGTTTGCCAGCCATAACTCTTAACATCATCCAGCACCCTGATTGTATTTGACTTTCGAAAAGTGCTGATTCTCAGCCTAGTTTGAATAAATGACTTTTAATTTTGTACAACACACTTTCAATCACAATCTGAATCAATTTGAAGGATATTGCTAATCCATTGCTACATATTATGTTCGAAAAAATTGTCTGCTCTAATACGTAATAACGCAATGAATGTTGTTAAACTCGCTGATAGGGCAAGGCTTATGGACTTTTAATTTAATATTTTGACTCTTGAAATTGGGAATTTCAAAATCTCATCTAAATCTTATCGAGAATCAAAATTTACATCCAGTCACCTCACACATCAGGTCCAGTTGAAAACCAGCGTGAGGCAATTGTCTTTTCTAGCATTTTTGCTGAACTAACCCTTTTGGCGCAGCCGTGAGGCATACTTTCCCGCCAATTTCTTACATCAGACTTTTTAGTATTTTTATTTGATTCTTATTTGTTTTATCTGATGTACTTTTATACTGTGTGCCTTTTAGTCTGTTCTAATTATATGTATTTTCTTTTTTTCTGTATTCACGAATGAGACTGATATGGGACAGTATTTTAATGTTGGAAACCACCTAGATTGCAATCGAAAACTAATAATAATGAAGATAGCAGATACAGTTTAAAATGTTGTTTGTTCGATCTACGAAAAAGCTTACGAAACCAAAGCCGTCTTCAGTACCAACATTAAAAATAGTTCAGATCGTTCAGTGGTACTACAATCACACCGGAACTCGGAAATGAGCCCCGAGCGTCTCCGGACCGCATTGTGTTCAGGCACGGAGATAATCAGATCAGTTGAATGTAATATACTGTTGGCTCCACAAACTAGACTAGGACAATAACCAGAGAAATAGGAAAACACTTAAGTTACTTATAAACTTCATGAAATACAGTTATAATAATTGTTTGGGAGTTAAATAACGAACTCCTTGTTATTTTGATGGTTTGAAGTTTTAATCAGCAACTTTACAATGAGTAATTAGAAAAATCACTGACCTGTATTATACAGAGCTCAGTGGAAAAAATGGAGAAAAAGATTTGACACAGAAACGCGTGTCATCACTTCTTCAATAGCTTGCTACATATTAGTAATCTGTGTTCTTCAACGGAATGGCGCGGGAAGCGCCGGCCGTCACACGCGGGTCTAGCGATCTGTGGCGCCAACAATAATATTCCATAGATTTTAATAAGATTTACTCATACATAACATCATTCCTGTAGATATTCCCCGAACCGAAGGGTCAGCCAGAAATACCTACACCTACAGTAAGATTCAAAGAGATGGATAAGAAAAAAAAAATCTTAATCTAATACAGCCAAAACACAAGAGTTTTTAAACACAAAATAAGCCCTTCAAAATAATTTACTTTTAAAAAAATTATTTTATAGGGTTTGGGCATATTATTTCTACACTGTGTATTTGTAGTGGTCAACTTGTCTTCTAATATTCTATAAAGTAAATAATTATGTAAGTAGTAGGTTCACATGAATTGTGAAATGAGTAGAATTTGAACTCAAGACGTCTTCCTTGTCTGTCTGAAATCTTTACCGTTGGGTCACAGTCTGTACTTATTGTGACCAAACAAAACGATGTTTGATGAAAACCGCATAATTAGCCTATAATGTTCCCACTGTTGGGACAAAGGCCTTCGATCTTCGAGAGGGAGTGGGCTGTAATCTACCACGCGGGCCGCGGGGTAGATGTCACATGTCTTTCTTCGCCATTTTTGAGAGCAGTGGTGATGAAATTATCTATACAAAGTAAAGCGCCCTCCTAACTGACCTGGAACCCATGACCGGAACCGTTCCCATTAGGCTACAACTGCTCTCATAAAAACCGCATCAAATCGATTTTACTAGGTTTGCAGATAAAATACGGCATCATAGAATACGGTTCTGCCAACGTGTGCAAAAATATTTTCTAATGAATTAATATTTTAAAAGTGGCAACGTTTTTCCAGGGTTATGTATGTCCATTAATTCGTAATCTCTTCATAATGCGTTTGGCCTAAAACATACATTCGTCGCTTTTATTATTCACGTCCAATTTACATGTCTGGACCGTTTTAAATGAAAATTTTAATACTGCCTGCCTGGTGGAGTTTTGATGATAAAAAAGATTGTAAAAAATAAATGAATTATGGAGCGCGTATAGCGTCAAATTAACGCCCCTTTGTTTTCTTGGGGCCAAAATTTATTAAAATACCTATATACTATTATTTATGAAGACACTCGGTTCACCTAGGATCAAGATACAAATAACCAATTAACCTAAATAGATAGAAGAGTCCCCGATAGGTCGCTGATACCCGAGCCCGGAGTCTGAATTTGTGCCGGGTTGATGGCAATAGGCTCGCCCCCTATTACATGGGACTTGAACATAACTGGTGAAATGCGTGTACTATAGGTACTGCCCAACCCTTCGGGGAAACGAAGCGTGATCTTATATTATTTTATTTATTATACTAGCTCCTGCCCGCGACTTCGTCGGCGTGAATTTTTTTATTTATTTTGTTCCCCCGCCCCACCGCGTCGCATCGCATCGCCCTATTACTTCGTTTTCGCTTCGCCTTTTTTTTTGTTTTTGCTCGGCTCCTAAGAGTCCTAGCGTGATGTTAAGTAGCCAATAGCCTTCCTCAAAAACTGGGCTATCAAATGCAAAAAGACTTTTTCAAATCCGACTTGCAGTTCCCAAGATAGCGCGTTCAAACAAAGAAACAACCAAATATCTATATATAATTTATTAGTAGGTATGAACCGTAAAGTATTGTATTGTTTAGAAAATATCGTATTTTACATTTTGTCGTAAATTTTTGTTTCTCTTTTTATATACTAGCTGTGCCCGCGACTTCCTTCGCGTACCTACATGTCGGTAAACAAATTGAATTTAATGGGTTTTACATTTTTGCGCGGAACCCAAATTATTTTTCTAAAATAAAAGTAAGCTTAGTTACTCCTTACAGCTATCTGTCAGTGACAGTCCCGTCAAAATCGGTATAGACGTTTCAGAGATTAGCCGGAACAAACAGCAAGAAGAACAAAAATTTTAAAAATTGACAAAAGTATACTTATGCATTTAGTAAAAAGCTGTTATTTTGACAATACAAACAGACACTTAAATTTTATTTATTTGTATTTGTAGATAAAGATGTAGGTCGTTGCTGTCTGCGAGGTTCTCCCTCTGGATCCTCTGGCTAACAGACTGTGTTTTTTAAATAAGGCCTGATTTTTCAATACCTAGTCAGATAATTTCTTTTTTTAGGAATAAATATTGCAGTTTGACAGCTTTTGTATAGAAATTATGTCAAACTGTAACATTTATTCTTCAGATATAAGTTATCTAACTATTAAAAATCAGCCCTAAATCTGCACTATTTTATGTCCTAATTTCCAGTATCTTTCGCAATCAATTACATGCCTACCTTCATTTTCGGATTCGACCAAGCTGGTCACTACAGCTAAACTGCGGCCGACGAGAGAAAGCGTTCTTGACACCTATCAGTTTTAAACAAACGATTAGGCAAGTTATACACTCGGCTACACATCAACCTATGAATAACCAGTATAAGCTGACTTCTGATTGTACGAGAAACCTATACAATGCGAGGTCAACTCAAACTGGAAATGCATAGCTTGATGTGTAGCCGTGATGTGTACCTTTTTTGCGAATTTGATATACAGGAAGATTTTTTTTTTATCAGCATCCAATTTTTTACAGGCTGTTCTACCCATGAATATGAACAACTTTCACTATGGGACCAACTCTGATAACACGAAAAAAAAATCTGCTGTTTCATACAAAAGTTCAATACCTACTTGACCAAAATGTATGAAACAGCTGATTTTTTTTTTCGTGATTTCGTAGTATTCAATTTCATGGGTAAAAATTTGGATGGTGTTAAAAAAATCTTCCTGTATATTTATTGGCTACTAGAATTGTCGCACTGACAGGTGTCAGAATGCAGTCTCTCAACGGCCGGACTGTAGTTCAATATTAGCAAAAACAGTAGGTATGTTATTGTCAGTAACAATTATGTAGGTAATAAATAAAGACATTACAGATAAATGTAGGTATGCAAGTTTCAATGTTTCATTTAAAACGTGACTATTTGCGAAACCTGAATTTCAGAAACAAAGAAACTTGTTTCTTTATCTACAGGGTTATTGGAAAAACACCAACAACCTCTTAAAAGGTCATTGTACTCATCATTATCCCATAATAAAAGCTGTTCGCTTTTATTATGGGACCAAACCTGAAATCTCGAAAAAAAAATCTGCTGTTCCCTACATTTTGACGAGTTATACCTACGAACATAAATGTAGCGAACAGCAGATTTTTTTTTTCGCGATTTCGCGTTTGTTCAATTCAGCACATGATTCTAAAACCCACTGATTTTATCGTATGAATATATGAATTCGTCGCTTAACACGTTGAACGCCAAGCAACAGACACAATAGAAAATCTATTGTTCGCGGTCACCGGTGACCGCGTTGGCAGTCAACGTGTTAACATAAAAAAACAGCTGTTTCATAGAAAAGATTGATTGTTTATTTGTATACATGTCGCAGCCAACTGGTTAAATTAGCCGTTCAGTTAACTGCCTGGCCTTTAGAAGTAGTGCTCGCCTCGCTTCCTCCCTCGGCTCGAACGCGGTTGATCACAGTTCTAACCTAACCTAACCCACTTGGTCGGGAGGCAATGCCTTAATTACTGCAACCAATTCGGCTTGCGCGTGATTGGTTACAGACTTCCAACTTATACTGTAATTTAATATCATTCAGGCCGTTAGTTGAACGGCCGCCGTTTAGTTGAAAGGCTAGGCAGTTAACTGAACGGCTAATTTAACCAGTTGGCTGCGACATACACACACTATCAATATCAATCTTAATAATTTTGAAGGATATTGCTGATCCATTGCTTCATATGTTCGAAAAATTTCTCTGTTCAACAACGTAAATATCAAAATGAATTTTGTTGAACTGTCAAAATGATACCTATTGCAGGGGATCGAGGAGGGGGGGGAGGGACTCAGGGGATCAGACCGGAATAAATCGCTACTAATAGTGTACACAATTACCCCGCAGAAAGGTACTGTGTGTCATAAATTCGTGTGTAACTCGAGTCAACACATAGCTACCGCCACTCAACGCCACGACACGACACACGATGACACGAGTGCTGCAATCAATGTCGTAAAACATACCTACAATATTCTGTATTAGTGACACGTTCCGTATACGGAGGCTAGACGAAGTGCTTTTTCTATCTATGTATATATCGCAGCCAACTGGTTTAATAGACCGTTTAGTTAACCGCCTAGCCTTTTACTGAACGGCGGCGGCGGCCGTTCAACTAACGGCCTGAATGATATTCAGTTATAGTGTAGGTTGGAAGTCTGTAACCAATCACGCGCGAGCTGAATTCGTCACAGTAACTAAGCCAGGGCACCCCGACCAAACGGGTTAGGTTAGAACTGTGATCAACCGCGTGCGAGCCGAGAGAGTGAAGCGAGGCGAGCACTACTTCCAAAGGCCAGGCGTTTAACTGAACGGCTAATTTAACCAGTTGGTTGCGACATATATTATATACATTATAAATTAAAGTCCCGTCCCTAAGACGACCCACCGACGACGACGACCGACGGCGTTAACGTCAAGTCTATTCACCCGTATGTTTCCATTCCACTAGAGGTGCGGCCGCGCACGGTTTACGTTAATTATTCATATTTAATTTAATTAAGGTTGTCGACTTGATGTCGCGTGTTACAGCGAGATTTATGTTGTAAACCTTTGTTTGCTAATAATAATTTGATTAATTATTTAAGAGTAGAGAAGAGAAATTACGTTAATATAAATCAACGAACACAGCTGTACAAGAATATTTTGGAGCATGGCGAAAATCGAACTAACGCGGCCATCTTGTTTTTTCAATATAGTGTTGACCAACACCGCACCTGCCGCCGCCGCCTGTAAACGTCATTCAAGCACCAAAAGGTCCTTATTTATAGCCCCTTTAGTCTCACATACAAACAGAGCACTTCCTCACTTTCCTTATTCTTCATGAGACTGATCATGCTGCAATGCTTTTGAAATTACAACTGTACCGTATTTGCGTAACAAGCTCTCAATCACAATCTAAGAGTTTTGAAGGATATTGCTAAACCATTGTTTCATAGCTTTGAAAAATTCGTCTGCTTGACAGCGTAAACTAAGCAATGAACGTGAGTGAACTTTCAAAATTCCGATTAATTGTAATTGTATGTGTGTTACGCAATTACAACGTAGATCTGTTTATAAAAACTGTTTTGTCAAAATAATAGATTAGTAAGTATTATACCAACATTTGATAGATATAAAATGGATACATGGATGGAACGACGTTTTTTTAATATTTGTTTTCTTATGTAATGATGTTTATTATGATGTCTGATGATAAAGTACCCCTTCCAATAAATTACTATGACTATTTTGTATTGCGAAAAAGCTGCTTATTTCCGCACTCAAGATCCCCCGTCCGTACTATTCTTCCGTATGTTTCCATCGCACGAGAGATGTCGTGTCGACCGTGCAGGACTCGCGTGAATTATTATTAACAACTGGCGACTTGATTACAGGCGCAGTGAGTGTTCACCTTAATTAAATAGTTGAACTGTGAGTTACATCACCTAGGAACACAATTCTGTATGGTAATTATTATTCCCCGCGTAATCTTACCACGTGGAAACCACGTACGGTTGTCAAGCGTGGTATTTTGACAGTTCATACGTCAACTTCGCGTTCGTTTCGCGCGGTTTCGTTCATTGTGTCAGAGAATACGTTATTAGCAGATGTTGTGATTAGCTAAGGAATTGACGTGGTTTCGAAGCAAGTTATCATTAAGTGGTCATAGTGAATTAGGGCCCTATAAGTGAGTAATATAGCCCAATGTGTCTAAGTTCGGCGAGCATATTGCTCAGCCATAAATACAAACATTAGGTATAGGTGGTCACCATTTTTAATTTTTTTTATATGGTTCCAAGTTGTCGGCTGCTTAACCGGACTTGCCTGTGGGAGCCTCAATAAATTAAAGCTCTAGCCAGGGCTTAAAAAAACTTAAAATAAACCTAAGCGATCGCTAAGGGCTCTCCCTGTTGGGTACGGACCTCGGCTTAGGGCGTCTCTGGGAGAGGGCAGCAAGAGACAGGCTTGATTGGAATAAAGCTGGTCACCGTCTCCTATAGATTTTTGAAATGCTAGAGGCATCACAGGTGCGTTAATCAGAACGGAATGAATCGTTTTAATAGCCGTCCCAAGAATAAAAAGTGTGCTACTAACAAATCATTTTGAATCAACAAACGTACACAAAAAACGGACTAGCACACGAGAGTTACCGTACCACAAGGCAAAAAACGCCGAAATAAAGAATTATTCCACTTTGCCCCACCGGCCGCCCCACTTGTGGGGCAAAATGGAATGCAACACGTTTCTTGCATAGAGACCCCCTTTAATTTTTAACTTTGATTTGATTTGTGTTGTTATAGCGGCAATAGAATAACACACTCAGTAAAAATGTCAACTGTCTACCTATCAACATTCACGAAATACGGCCCACTGACAAAAAGACAGACGTACGGACAGACAGCGGAGGTTTATTAATAGGGTCACGTTGGCACCATTTGGGTACGGAGCCCTAAACATGGTCCCTAAATAGCCTCTAACAAAACTTAGGTACTTACTACTTACAAAAAAGCAATAACAATTAAAACTTAACCCATAAAACTTAATACTAAAACCTAGTTTTATTTCATATCAAGAAGCTTTTTAAAGCTCTACATAAGGCACTTGCTGTATAGCAAGTGCCTTTAGAACTGCAAGCAATTCAAGAAAAGCGTCAAGCGTGAAACCTCGTCTTTGCAATCTGTCGTCAACCCCATGGCTGCCAATAAAGCCTTCTCGAGTTATGAGAACGCAGAACGGAAGAAACGTTTTTCAAGTAACATTTATTATGTCTAACATACCATCAACCCTGTATTCTTCATGGGATAGGTAGGCAGAGAGTGTTAAAGACAATAGCTTCGCGCCCTATTAGGTACAAGAGATTACAGATTACGTCATAACTGGCGAAATGTGACTACCCCTTTTAGCTTCGGGAAATAAGTACAGAAATGATGTTACGTTTTTGTATGTTTATTTGTTTCTAAGCGTTACAGTTCTGGAAGGACTTGGGCCTTTGCCCAGCAGAGGGTTTTTTGTTTATCCTATACTTTATGGGCTAAAAACAAAAAGCGTTACAGTCGAAAAAACACGAATATTTTACTTTAAACCATACAAAATTGATACCGTTTGAAGAGTGCTAGGAAAAACATAATGAAAAATATCTAAGCTAGCCTTGATGCCTATCTGTTTCAAGAAATCCTTCTCTATTTTAAACAAAGGTCACAGCATTATAATGAGGTAAACAAAACATTATTAAACGTAATAGTCTATTAATATTCTCTTTCTTCCCTGTGAAATAAATACGATTATGAAATGTAAAAGATAAGGTAGTATAGCACTTACGTTGTAACGTGTTTCTTTGCTATTGTTATTGATCAGGCGTTCGGTTTCAGTTGTGAAAGTAACAACATTCTACTTGAAAAACATGCATATTATGGAAGGAGGTTATTCTAGTTATCCTTGTGAATCTTGTTCAACGACCAGAGGGGCAATTCCCGTAAATTAAGGAACGTTCACAGTCTGATCTCAGTCTCAATCTGTCAAAAATACCTATAATTTCCCTACATTTTGACAAGTTTTTGACATTTGTTTGTCGCTGAGATGAGACTGCGACTAGATTTTGAACGTTTTAAATTACGAGAATTGGCCTTCAGATTTTGAACGTTTTTTATTACGAGAATTGGTCTTCTGGTCGCAAGAACTTGCTGTGTGCGGGTAGCGCAGGAGTGGTGACTGATGCTTGTAGCAGACCTATGGGGCCGGCCTATGTCGAGCAGTGAGTGAACGAATGACTTAAATGCCATTGTCTTTCAGAGGCCAAACAGTATAAGTATATTAAAAAAAAATGCTAGATGGAGTCGACATTTCCTATCTGAGAGACGGAATGACAGTCATTTTGGGAAGTCACTGTCAAAAAATGAAATGGGCAGTCGCTCCATATAGAATACTGGTATTCAGCTGCATTCGACTAGACTGGAGGCCCCAACATAATTTTGTGACAAGTAGGTACTGGGTGCGTTTAACTACAAGACAATTAAAAATTATGTTAGTGTCTTGATGCTAGTGATGTAACTACTAGTGACGTCAAACGGTCAGACAAATAGGTACATCAATTTATTCGTCGTCACCTACCTTAGTACCTTATAACACAGAGTTAATATTTGCTTATAGTGTCACTAACCCAAATCAAATTTTGCAGAACAGTCAAATATAATTTTGAAAGCAAAAACGTAAGTAGGCACCTAGTTTCTTGTTTCACGCGTCGATCGTATTTCATGATCGCATAAAAACAAAAAAATTGTAAGTATCAATATATTTAGGTAGGTACCTAACGTTCAGAAATCGTGAGAAAATTGTCGGAACATACTATGTCGTCCCCGTAGAGCGAAAAGCCAATAATTCGAAAAATCGTGTTTTGAAATAATGAGAGTTAAAGTTTTTGTTATTATTTTCGAAAACTTTAAGTCTCATTAACTCAAAACACGATTTTTCAACTTAATGACTTTTCGCTCTACGGGAACGGTATACTCGTGAACTTTAATATGTCATGTTTGCCATTTGTCTGGGTAAACGAAGGATTATACTCGTAGATAGAGAATTAACTATATACTGGAGTCCTAAAGACTCCTTTTCCAACTCTATGGCAAGGACTGCCATCACTGTTACTGCAACATTACAAAATTTTAGTAAAACTTCTGGAATTAATATGTACTATCAGCACCTTAATTGCGTAACACACTATCAATTTCAATCTGAATCATTATAAGGAATAACGTGAATAACGCAATGAGTGTTGTTGAAATGTCAAAGTGAAACCCATTGCTACTAATAGTAATACTGGTAGATAGTCCGCAGGATGGGAATTCGACCCGCAACTTGTTACCATGGATCCAGTACATGATTCTGGACCCCTATTACATTTTTTGTGTGGATGTCCCTGCCACCCTGTTCAGTGGTGAAACTCTCCAGAACCTCTCAGCACTTTCATTGACAGTCTTTTATTGTGACACCTATGCGCAAGGAACGTATATTTGCCTAAAAATTGTAGATATTGGCGCCAATTCCCTTGTTCACAAACTAAACTAAATTTAAGTTTAGTGCATCTTTTTCTTTCTATTTCATTAAGAAAAGGACAGAAGATGTGTCCTGTATGTAAGGCTTACGAAAAGTAGATACAAAAAGGAGAAATGCACAACCTTCAATACCCAGTTTTTCTTGTAGTCTACTTTCAACATTTTTCACATACTTTCGAGAGTGATACATAAAACATACATCAAGCAGTAAAACAGACATAAAACCACCATACTACACAATCTATATTTAGTCATAAAAATAAATTTGTACTGCATGACGTACTTATAGTAAGGTACAGCAATTTCATGGTACGATTCTTTTTATGTATGAAGTACCTGGCATTTCTAAATTATTATTAAAGGTAATATTAAATTAATATTAAATCTTTTCCTGGTAATTTCGCCTATCTATAGCTAGATAATATTTTCATGTGAATAGGTCAGATATTCCTGTGATTAATGGAAGATACGTCGAAGGAACGGTCAGGTTAACTACCTACTAACGTTCATAATCCTTTTGATGAATAAAATATTTAGGGAAGGCCTCTTTTCATACGAAGGAGAACCGGACATATATTTTCTAAACTAATGATAATAATATTTAAACTAATATTTTAAAAAGAATAATCCTACCATCACACTAATCCATACTAATATTATAAATGCGAAAGTGTGTCTGTCTGTCTGTCTGTCTGTTACCTCTTCACGCTTAAACAGCTGAACCGATTTAGATGAAATTTGGTATAGAGATAGTTTTTATCCCGATATTCCCACGGGATCGAGACTTATGCGGGTGAAAGCGCGGGGCGCTGCTAGTAATCTATTAATAATATTATAAAGAGAAATATTATGCATGTTTGTTTGTTACGCTTTCACACTAAAACGGCTGAACGGATTTGGATGAAATTTGGCACATGAGTAAACCATGACCTGCATTAGGACATAGGATAGGTACTTAAGCGGGTGAAACCGTGAAGTGTAAAAAAATTTAGGGAGAAGAAAAAAACCTTCTATAATAGAGCAAGTAATTATGATTTTTGCAAATCGAGGATAGCACACACAAATCACAATCAACACGTGGATTCTATGTAACTAACATTGTCAAAGTATTTTATCAGGAAGAGGAAAATGTAATTAAGAGGAAAAATAATAAATGTAGTACATATCTAAAATGTAATTGCTAAAATACGTGGACAGTACATTTGAAACTGTTTTTCCTCATATGCCACTCGGCGATTCGTTGCGCAGTGTAGTTGGCGCCAATGATGCTAATTACTGTGGTTCTATGGAAGATTTAACTCAACCTTATATGGCAGATCTTCCACCTCTTTCTTCGTCGATATGCGTTATAGACAGGTACATTATTATTTATTTATAGAGGTTGATTTTTTTTACTGGTTTACCTACTATAGTCTACACCTCTGCCTAACCCTTCGGGAATTACAGGCGTGTTATATGTTATTATTTACATATAGTTTACTACTAGGTAGTCTGTCAAATGTCTTTAATAGATTTTCAACTTTATCGCTAAAGTATAAGGTTCAAAAATGATTGGGAAAATTTGACAGTTTCGGGTGGCTTTGATGTGCTGGCGTCTGTTCATAAAACTATGCCCCATCAAACCGTTTGTCTGTGGGAACTTATTATTCAAAAATGCGAAAGTGAGTTCGTTTATTTGTTACGCTTTCACTCTAAAACGGCTGAACGGATTTGTATGAAATTTGTCACACAGATAGACATGACCAGGTTAAGGACATAGGCTACTTTTCATCCTGGATCGCAGACGAAGTCGCAGGCAACAGATAGTACAAAATTAAAGTAAAGTATAATAGTGGGAATACTTAGGCAGCATTATAGCAAGATTAGTTTACTTCGTCTCTACGGTCCACAATAGAATTTGATCCACTATCTCAATCGTTCGATCATACTTACATTTTAGTAATAAAAATTCAAAATCTGTCTGTCGACTGTGCTTATAACTCGAAATCGACGATACAGAAATTCGTGTTCATTTTAAATTCTTACTAACTATTTACACTAGATACTAAATTAAATGACTATAAACTAACTTATTATATAAATAAATACAAAAACAAAGGACACCTAGGCGTCGAAGTAATCGTCCGCACCGCTGTCATCCGGAAACGTGCCCAGAAGACTGGCAGCATTGCCACGTTGAATGGCAATGCTAATTCATACTTAACTGTTATATTCTATGGACGGGCTCGTGACTAAATAATAACAGCTGCAAGGGTCGATTTTCAAGGTTAAGCAACGCTTGTCGGTCCATATCTAGACCCCTCCGTGCCTCGGCAAGCACGTTAAGCCGTTGGTCCCAGCTGTCATTTGTAGATCTTTGACAGTAGTTACGGTTATGAGAAGCCCGTAAGTGCCGTAAGTCTGACAACCAGTCTTACCAAGGGATAAGTATCATGTTACCCAAGTAACTGGGTTGTGGAGGACAGACAGGCAGTCGCTCCATGTAAAATACTGGTATCTGGTTAGACTGGAAGCCGACCCCAACATAGTTGGGAAAAGGCTAGCGGCTAGGCAGATAATGAAACTCTCTAATCAAATCGGACTCTCTAATCAAATCGGTGTGGGCTCCGCTCGCCCCTTGGGTCTTCCCCCTTTCGATTAAAATATTCCACTCACCCCTTTTTTTAAATCTACTGTTGCATAATGTTGTCTACAGTTTGTTGTTATATGGGATCTGTTAGGATTTTACCGGGATTCGGTCGTGGTCCACCTGCTTAGTCCACCTGGGTGGACCACGGGCACTTTTTCTTGCCGGTGGATCACCTAAATAATGAGGAATATGCAAATACAAAATGTCTATTGGCCATGGTCCACCTAAAATTAATTCCGCGGAAATAAAATCGTCTTCCTGATCCTGATTTTGTCATTTTACTACAATTGAAAAATTAATGCCAAAAGAACAAATGATTATCGAAAAAACAAATTAATACGGAAAAAAACTTTAATTAATAAAATAATGATTTATCATTGAGACAATCAACGAAACTTTTCCAAAGAGAGTCCTACAGAAATTTCTTTGATTAACAATTCTAATTGTATTTTTAATAGAGTCATCATCAGTTATATAATTGGTTTTCCTTTTATTGGAAGGTCTGGATTCAAGATTCTCCAGTTCAGCTAGAAGGCGCAAAATGGTGGTACTGGTTTTCTTTACTTTTTTTATTCAGTTTTGAATGGAAAGATTCCGTAACATTATTTATGCGGTGTCTTTCACCAAACACAGATAAGTAATAGAGAATCAAATTGTTTTGTCATCCAAAATCCATCCAGGTATTTGAAAAACGGTAGGTATAATTTTATCATTATTACTTACTGCCTTCCGATCTTATGTATTTTAAACCTTCAGTCATGTTTTCAGCCGGCAAAAGCGGCAAAACTGCAGTCAGTCCTACCAGCCTTTTTTCGTTGTTACTATTAAGTTTTAAATTTTTGGCCGTTTTCTATATAGGTAGCTCTACACCAAAGATAGTAACAACCTGTTAATTTTGTTTGTGCAAAAACTTCCGAAAATGCATTTATAGCTCATTTTTCGAAGTCAAAATGATATTTATCTGGTTTGAAGTTAGACCGCTCTCGTTTAATGAGCTCGAAAACAATAGCATAATATATCTTGTTTTTTGTTAGGTATTAATGCATAAATTAATGGTGCTGTTTTTGTTTTGGTGATGGTGCTTCCCATATCGCCATGAATTATGTGCAACTGATTAAATGGTTGAGTACAAGAACTGAAAATCTTTATCCCAATTTTGAGACATTATTTTTTTTCTGTTAAATACATTACATGAATGAAAAATTTACGGTAAAGTCACAGCTCAATCAAAGTAATGTCATCTTACCAAGGAGGACAATTATTCCTCTATTAATAACTAAACAAAGTTCAAAGGAAAGATATTGAAATATTATTATAAAGGTGGACCACAGGCAAGAAAAAGTGCCCGTGGTCCACCCAGGTGGACTGAGGTGATCCACCGGCAAGAAAAAATGCCCGTGGTCCACCCAGGTGGACTGAGGTGATCCACCGGCAAGAAAAAATGCCCGTGGTCCACCCAGGTGGACTAAGCAGGTGGACAACGACCGAATCCCGGATTTTACATCAATGCGCAACCCTAGTCATGGATCTGTTATGTCGTTTTCTACCTATAATACATGCATATTACATAAGTAATTCCCACGAAAAGCCTAGTTCCTCTTTATTCAGATTTTTTGGCTCCCAACCATAATTAGTTTTATAATTCGTAATAACGTTCTGTTTTTTATGAATTGCAAGTGTGTAGATACAAAGTCGCGCCTTTGTATCTATTTCTTTTACTGAACTACATGTGTAGTAGTGGCGCGGTGGTGGGGCCAACCTAGCGACATCGTTTCTGATACATTTTCAACCACCGGGCATATCTCCTTCTTTCATATATCTATGGTAGTAGCTCAACTGTGGCTAATGAGACACATTGAATTTCTATTGTTATAAATCAAATTTTGATTTTTCAACAGTTGAAGGAACGTTGGCGCGGCTTCAATGATCAATGTCTATTGTTAGACTACAGCTATTCAATAGAGGGTCAGATACGAGTAGGTACCTATGGAATTCCGCTAAGGTAAAACGTAGATACAAGATTCTCATGACGCTATTAGAGACAAACAAACAGACGGCGAACCCTACTCCCTAACCTTAAAGTCCATAATCTCAAGTATCGTGTCACTGAAGGCGCGTCCACTGGCGCCGCGCGCCTTCAAAGCCTCGCGAGGCTTTTGGTATTGTTTGCAACGTGCAAAATAAAATATAACTGTGAACGGACTGTAGCACCCACCCTTCAAATCGAAATACAGCAACGCAGCTTGGCGGCAGAAATAGGTATGGTCGTAGTAAGTACCTACAGCCCGGGAGTCCTAAGGCTGCTTACTGACGAGCGGCATCTTGCTGGCGACTGACAGAACTGCAGCCGCAGTTACCTCTATAAGAGCTAGAATCAAGTATTTTCTAACTGAACAGACAGCTGTGCTGCTGTGGAGTTTGTTCCGCCACTTCTTCATCCCAGCGAAACCAATAGGAAGTGGTGAAGGGTGTTTTGGTGGACTAATTTATGTAATTTTGACGTTCGAAAAGTGCTGATTTTTAGCCTGATTTGATTTTTGTTTTGTGCACGTCTTATTGTAGGTAAAAGATCCTTAGCTATGTAATACTGCTGTTGGTTGCACAATGCCATTTCAATTCATAGAGTTTTTAATATTTCTACCTAGATATTATCAGGCACCTATTTGCAACAGCGTGCAGTTATTTAGTGCATAACTAACTTAATTAGCACTTAATTACCGTTATCTTAGTAGAAAAGATCACGCTTAGGCTACTAATATGTTACACCAAAACCTTAACCAGAAACATTGTTTTACAAAAACTGTGCTAGAAGCGAGGGGCAATTCTCGTAATTTTAACGTTCACTGTCTGATCGCAGTCTCAATCTGTCAAAAATACTTCTAAAGTCCCTACCTTTTTGAAAAGTTTTTGACATGATTGTTGCTCATTGTTACAACAAATGAAAAACCTACCACCTAAGCATATGCATTGTGGAATGCAATAAATAAATGAGTATTGAGATGAGATTGCGACTAGATATTGAACATTTTTAATTACGGGAATTGGGAGTTGAGTTAAGTCCAACAACCCCAAAGAAAAGTACCTACCTCGTTGTTTCAAGTGCAATAAATACGGGCAGGTAGAAAAGAACTGCCGTTCAGTACTCAGAACAGCACCCTAAATTGCGTAAAACACTTACAACCACAATCTAAATAATTTTGAAGGATATTGCTTATCCATTGCTGTCAAAAACTTTGTCTGCTCAACAACGTGAACAACGCAATGCATGTTGTTAAACGGTCAAAATGAAAGCCATTTCTATTATCAGCGTGTTAGGCTATTCAAAATCAAAATCAAAAGTTATTTATTCAAACTAGGCTGAGAATCAGCACTTTTCGAATGAATTGCACCGATCCCAGCGTGGTTAAACCAGACTTGATTAATCGAATGAACCCCAGGATTCACACTAGCTTCTGTAGCCTCATGTTCATGGTGCTACAGCGACTATTGCTTAGCATGGAAGTCAAAATTACAAAAGACTCCCCTCAAAACGTCCGCCCTTCACTTCCTAGTGTTTTCGCTGGGGAGAAGAATTGGCGCAACCACAGAACAAGCGCACAACCCAGAGCGGGAGGGGTCATTTGATGATTTCCCATCCATAAAAAAAAAACACAGCTTGTGTATTACCACGCAGAACATAACAAAACAACGTAGGTAATGATTAGAATAAACAAAAACTGTTCCTGTGTCTCTGGATTATACGCTTTGCAACGAAAGCCATGGCCGACTTATTTTAATCTTTAAATCTAATCATTCCATAACTGACACACAGAGATTTCTTCAAAAACTCTAGCTAGAGTATCGAAATTATCACAAACCATCCTTATTTGACGATATCCAAAGGGGGACCTTGTCGATAACCAAAGACTCGTTTTCAAACAGTAATTTCGGAGATGACATCTGAGGGGCAATTCTCGTAATTTTAAGAACGTTCACAGTCTGATCTCAATCTCAATCTGCCAAAAATACCTCTAATTTCCCTACATTTTTGACAAGTTTTTGACATTTGTTTGTCGCCGAGATGAGATTGCGACTAAATTTTGAACATTTTTTATTACGAGAATTGGCCTTCTGAATGCTAATAAAATTCTCATTTATTAGAAACGATATAGATCTCGTCGCAATCTCATCTCAACGACAATAGATGTCAAAAATTTCGGTAAAAAAGTATTTTTGACAGGATCCGACTAAGATTAGAATGCGAAAAAACGGAAATTGACCCACAAGACTGTGTTTCAACGTCGGTCTCTAGAGTGACGTCCTAAGTATGTCGTTTCATAGTTCTATCGCCTTTAAAATTATATCAGCATGGGCGTCATCAGGCCAGGTGTTTCTCGAACTAAACTTTAGTCAACAAAAGATCAGTCTCAAATATGAGAACGAATAGTATCATGACTTTCAAGTTTAATGTCACGCTTCGCTGGCTTTTAAAGGTCAGACTATTTTTTTTCTTTTATTTGTCACTCGCAATTGTAAATCAAAACATACTTAGCTATTTTTACGAGTCTGACGGTCACAAGCCCCACTGACATTCAATTCTATCCTAAACTAAGCAACCACAACAGGTTTGCCAACACTTAGCGAATTCTTAAGTTTCCCTTCAACGCCATTAGCCATGCCTTTTTAAGTTCCCTTTAAACCCCTCTCTACAACAACTGTTATAAGACCAATTATCACTATAGCAAAGTAGGTTTGTATCGAGGTAGATAAGTAAATATGTATTTTACATAAACACAGTCCGCCAGCTGATAAAAAACTGACATCTTGGACTCTAGCTAGGCTAATAGGTGCTACAAAAGTCGAATAAGAGTCCTCTAAGAGAAACATAAAAGAGAAAACACTTACAATACATATTTTCCCTTAAATGTCACAGTAATTTTATTGTGTTTTATTGAAAAATAATGCCATATTGCATTCACCGCAACAACGGAAACGTATCTCGTTGTGACGTAATTATACGTATATAAACACGCTACTGAGTTTATATAGGTGTTGTTACAAACATAAACTAAGTTAAAACGTTTTATTTGCACCAAAACATCGCAATACCATCACGAATTCGCATCACATTAAACTCTAGTCAGTGCGATAAAGAAGTTACTGAACTGTTAACTATTGTTTTCTTGACTAATAACCTAAAAACACAGCTTTCTTTTCATCACAAGGTCGCTCATTATGTGAAAATAGTGTTAAAGTGTACGTACCATCTTCACTTCGCTTGTACTCGACTTAGCAGTCGACATCGCCTTGATCATCCTGCTGGAATTATCCAGCAAACACTTTTGGATACTCATAACTCCTTTTTTTTATGCAACACAACACAAAAAAAATATTCACATCATTGGCACAGCACAGCACGTCACTGTTGCACACAATAATAAGTGATTAACAGGCCATCGCGACGTAAACACAAATATATCACATCTTATTCTTAGTTTGCGAAACGCGCGTGTTAGGTTATATCCATTGATTTGACGTAAGAAAGTTTTTGATATACGGGACGTGGAGTAACCACGTGGTACCTTGCCCGTTGACGGACCGCGACTGCTGCGGACTGGCGTGAACACAGCTGGCCGCGCCGCAGCGCCCCCTGGTGCCCGGCGACAGCGAGACAAAGAGCGACTGCAGCCACACCTTTAAAAAACTACACACAAATCATTGAACTTGAACTGATGTTTAAACTGCAAGAGTGCAAACATTGTGACGTCATCATACTTAGTCCGCGTGACGTGACACACGGTGGATTATGTTTCCGATTAAGCGCGGGGATGGCGCCGAAGTGATAATAAGGTGACGTTACAGTTTAGGGCCCCTTCAAACTGGGCAGTGAACCAAAAAAACAGTAGCATTTATGATCCTTTGTTAGTTAACTTTTGTTCAAAGTACAGTTTTGTTTCGCAACGAATTATGCAATGCACCCTGCAACATTTGCAGTTTCCGGGAGAGAATAAATGTCGACATTAAAATGAACAACTTTTGCTGCAGTTCGTAGTTTAAATATTCGCATAAGTAATATTATAAGTACTTGGACTTCCCACGGTGCGCACACTGCAGTCTGTTTATGGAATGGAAACTTTGAGAAGCGTTATTCTAAGTAAAAACTAAAACGGTTATGCCCTGATCGTATGAGTACTTGTCTATGTCAATCTGATACTATATCACTGACCTCTAATAAACAAGTACTTCTATAATTAATACAGGTCAGTGGATACTATACCTACATATTTTGATAAGAAGAACCAACCTCACACAAATACCACTTCGACTTGAGGTTTGCTTTACCAATGACTGTGAAGAGAATTACAAAAAAAAAAGAAAGAAAAATTGTTGTTGTTTTTTGTCACAGAATGTGCATAAAAAGATAAGAATAAGAAAAAAAAGATCATACGAATCAATTAGAAACCAAAGAAAAGAAAGAATAATGATAGTTACGATGCTGCACCGGGTGCAGAAATGAGTCTTTTCTATCTACGTATTAATTGACTAAACAAATTATGGCGTTAAAATTTACAATTTCCTAATCGTGACTTGCAGCTTCGCCTAGTTATAAAACCCTTTATTTTTCTATATTAAATTCATCTGCTTCAGTTGCCAATCGCCGATCTTCATCGGTTGTTTTGTGGGACTGTATATTGACATTCGAAAAGTGCTGATTCTCAGCCTAGTTAGAATAAATTCCTTTTTTTTACCAAAACAGATTGTCAGTCACAGACATTCACTTTTGCATAATGTTGTCATACCATGTAGTTGCACTGTTTATCATTATAAAACTTCAATAAAGCATGAATGAACTTTACAAACCCGGCTTAAACTGTATAAAAAGTCCTTATTACACTGGACTGATTAATGCTGTGTCTGTTTAGTTATAATTATAGTTTTTCCTGTTCTATTTATGGCGCTAATGTGTCTCGGGTGTCAAGTTGTCGAGTGTACACTCGGGATACTGTTACAATTACCTTGTTCAACGGAATATTGCATATTTAAACCGTCTTTTGATTACATTTATGTATTAGATTTTCATCCCTTTATCTTTTTCTTTCGATAGTCTCGCATTTGCCCACTAGGTATCTAACTTTAAATATAATAGGTACCTATACTTCGACTTTTAATTAGCTACAGTAAAATGACACTTCTTAATTAATAACTCATTTCGGACTGCGTTTAGAGATATGCATGTCAAATAAGTTTCGTTTGTACTAGAAAAACAAGATTTTTTTGATGACCGCGATAAATCAAAAAGACGCCAATTTCACTCATTTAAGTAACACATAAGTTGTCATTTTACTGCAGCTAATTAAAAGTCGTACTAAAGATAGAAAATTCTTTATTAAGTACACCATAAAAATTACAGATACAAAGGAAGAAATTGTATAATTACAGCGTGACTCAAGTGGTCTTATCGCCAAGAGCAATATTTTAAAGATTAAGAGAGAAGGAGAGACAGCTAGCCTTGTTTCTATTATTCAAAAAATATTTTAAACCAGGAATTCTAACCGACTACTGCTTAACATTATAATTTGGTTTTTTTTCCCTCGAACTAGGAATTTCTTGTGTTGTAAACCACTTATAAAGCTTATAGCTGTAAAGTAATCCACAAAATCCATGGTTAAAATTTTTTTATTTCCTTTCGTCGTGTTTTCATATCTCAAGTTTTGATTAAGATAAATATATTATTTAGCATCAGGTGGCATGGTAGTATCCTAACCACAAAGTAATTAACCTAGTTTTTTTTATTATTGCAGACAGACAGTCTGTTAAAATTTAAGCGTAGATGCATGATCCTCTCGACATTTTAAGGTTTTATGTTTTTGAAAGTTCAGTCATACATTTTATTCAATTTATTAAAGCAACTTGTGTTTATCGATCAAATAGCGTATAGCGGTGTTATAAGTTGCCTTTTGGCTTTTAGTGATATTGAAAGCCTATACCACCGGATTACAAAACCTGGTCTATGTATGGTCGTTAATCTGCGTTTTATTCTGCATACAGCTGGGTTTCTATTTAGCGCCCAAAAGATAATTATCTTTCCTTAAGTTCCTTAAGGAACAACAAGAGGTTTTTTATGAACTAAAAAAACACTACCGCCATGTTACCTATAGGTATCTCATACCTATAAATTGGTGGTAACCTACATTGTTAACCTACACATCTGGCTGTTGAAACAAAATAATACTCTTTAATAAATAATACACTCGACACGATGACAAAACAATAAAAATCTGGTGCTCCCAGTTTTTTTGGATGTAACATCCAACACATCGATTTTGTTGGTATAAAATGTAGCCTAATGTCACCCGCAACACACTAAAAGCAGCAATGGCTTTTATGTTGACAGTTCAACAACATTCATTGCGTTATTTACGTTGTTGAGCAGACAAATTTTTCGATCATATGAAGCAATGGATTAGCAATATCGTAAATAACGCAATGAATGTTGTTGAACTGTCAAAATGAAACCGATTCTGATTGATAATGTGTCACGCGGACCATAATAACGAATCAATCTTCTCCACATTTATTATGCGAACAGCCAAAATGTGGAACTCTCTGCCGGCACGGGCGTCTGTGTTCCTTTCCACTTTTAACCCGTCTGCCTTCAAAGCAAAAGTAAACTGCAGGCATTTTCTGGGCACGCTCGTTCCATCATAGACCTTATCCATTGCTTGCCATCAGGCGTGATCGAGATAAAGAAAAGGCCCATTCAGCAATAAAAAAATTTGATACCTTATCGAATTAAATGAGTAGATAGTTTAGGCCCGACAGTGGAGCATACGTAAATATAAACATCGGTACATAGAGTGCCCAAACATAACCCTACTTTTGCCTTTGCCGTAGTCGGGTACGAAACATCGAGTTCGAACATAGCTTACTTTATAACAGTTTAACTGACCGACTATCAATTAGTGGTCATCATTGCGCCTGCACTTAATTGTGACAACTAACTTTACAAGCGAGTTATTGGGTCAAATAGTTCTGTCTCCATGAGATGATATCCTATATCTTTCTCGCTCCCTCATCATTACTCTTTTACGCAAGCTCAGTCTGTTTCAAAGTCAATATGTTGTAGCGGATCGTTTTTAACAGACTTCAAAAAAAGGAGGAGGTTCTCAATTCAATTGTATTTTTTTTTGCTCTCAATTTAATTGAGTATGTTACCTCAAAACTCCGTTATTTATAAACAGATTTGAAAAAAATATTATTTTATTTGAAAGGGTATAAGTACTTATAGAGTGGTGGTGGTGGTGGTCGCATAGAATTTTGGTCAAGTTCTGATGAGTGGTTTTTTTGTTGGCTTCAATAATACGTATTTTTAACCGACGAAATACGGAGGAAGTTCTCAATTCGACGCGTATTTTTTTTTTTCTACTTATAATATTTGATGATGTTATAATAACTTCCTGTCACTGTTATTTAATTATCAAGTGAAGTAAGTGAAGTGAAGGTATTCGATTCCACGAAAAAAAATAAAAAATTACAGCCGACTTCCAAAAAAAAAAAACGCTACAAAGTGAACGGAAGTCGGTGTATTTAGTTTTGTAGATATTTTCGTTTTTTGCCACCGATTTTCGAAATTAAAGTTACGTATCGTAGTTTTGAGGGAAAACTTTAGGTACGAATGACTTCTGAAAATTACACATAAGAGCAAACTACAAAATATTTTTGGCAAATAAAGATGCACCATTCTAAGCTGAATTATCTAAGAGATAAGTTACAAGAATTCATCATACTTTATACTTAAACGACAGATTAATAAAGACAATGTAGATATTATCGAAGTAATTAAATCTTCCTGGAGGTTATTCTTCAAGTGTCCGACTTTTCTACGTAATTTATCAAGTGTCCGACTTTGAACAAGAAGTAGATAACGCTGATTATGTCATGTAGTTGATTAGATTAGAAAATTCCATGTGTATAGATGAAAGATAGCTAGCTAAATTATCTTTTATCAAACAATATAATTATTTCAGGCACGAATTGCTGTTTTCCAGTTTGAATCGCATCGTTTAGTTACGCCCATATGATAGATAGATAAACCATTTATTCAGTGCACACAAAATACAGAGCACAACACACAAAAGCACAATTAAATTAGGATAACAAACTAGCATATGCCCCGCGGCGACATTCGCCCGCGATCTACGTCGATAAAAACTATCCTATGTCCTTCCCCGGGATGCAATCTATCTCTCTGCCAATTTTATCGAAATCCGTTCAGTGGTTTAGGCGTGAAAAGGTGTTACTTTTAGAGAGAGACAGACAGATAGAGTTACTTTGGAATTTATAATATTAGTATGGATATGGACTAGCAGCGTTGTTTAAGCGTGAAGAGGTAACAGACAGACAGACAGACACACTCACTTTCGCATTTATAATATTAGTATGGATAGTATGCATTACATATGTATGGATCACAATGTTGGGCCACAAAAGGGACGAATGAAATTGCATGCACCTGGAATGAGAATGCTAAGAGGGATAGGTACCTATGTGGTGTTAGTCAAATGGAAAGAATAAGAAATCTGAAAGTGGCATCAGTAACTGAAGAGTTGTGTGGAAATCGATTGTCGAGCAAGGTAGTTGCATAAAACACTATCAGTAGCAATGGGGTTTCAGTTTGACAGTTCAACAACATTCATTACGTTATTTACGTTATTAAAGGCTCCTAGAAAATTGCTGGGAACTTCAAAAGTACGATTCTTTTACTAGGCTAATTGCCTTTGTAGGTAGGTTTTAGTGCAAAAGTTTGACTTGGTAGGTGAGCAGTAAGTATCTGATGTCCCGTGTTCGAAGTTCTACAAATAAGGTACAAAAATTTTTGGACGATGTGTTTTTAAAGTTTCGGTTCATTAAAAATAACTGGCTTTTTATAAACACAGACAAGTTTAACAAATTCTGTTCATGCCGAAATTAACGTTTAAAATAACTGGCTTTTTATAAACACAGACAAGTTTAACAAATTCTGTTCATGCCGAAATTAACGTTTAAAATTATGTACATATTTCAGCGTCTAATCTTTAAGAAATTTTTTAGGCATCCTTCAACGTAACCTACTTTGTATATTCCGTGTACATAAGCCGTACCTATATACTTACTTGTCTATGTACCTAGCGATCGTGTCTTTACATTGCTGAGAGTAAACTAATTTGCATGCAAAGGAGATGTCGATGTGTCACCAGGCTTATCTCCAGCGCATTACGGATACATATAAAGTAAAAAAGTAGATAGGAATAAAGTGAATGTCAAATCATTTATTTCAAATAGGCACATAAAAGGCACTTTTGAACGTCAAAAATTACAATAAAATAGAATTGATTCTAGTCGCCCCTTCCAAAAGGTAGTTTTCGTAATGGAGAAGAATGGGCAAGAAACTCCACCGTTACTCTTTTAAAATGTTTTTACGGTACGATGAAAATATTACCCACCAAAAACATTTCATGTAGGTAAAGTAGATAGCCAAGAGTTACAACGCTTTCACTGCTAAAAATGTATTAGATCTAATAATGTAGGGCCAAGCCCGTAACTCTACAAGGCTTAATTAACTCTACAATCCTTACATTCTGTGGGCTTATGGCAAGAAATTAAGTTAATGGTCTTTAATGTTGTGTCATTTAATAATAGTTCAATGGAACGGCCAAGCCATTCGTTTGGCGTGCAATTGGAAAGGCTTGCCTCTACAATTCTATCGTTAATAATATATTATACACCGTGTTCCGGACGATATACATAAACATCAACCAGATGTTCAGACCATGGAAATAAGCATTTTTCATTATAGACGCATTAATGAATTCTTATTTTTTATTTATTGTTTATTTTCATACAAACATAAATACGTTGACGTAAATCACCCGATATGCATGCCTCTGGCTCATGCTCATGGCTGAAACTTGTCAAAATTAAGTTAAGACCCTTTCTTACTGCATAGCTCAATTATGAAATTACAATATCTTTGTAACGAAGCCTTTTTGAGTACTACTTCCTTTGTTAGATTTAAATTGTAAAAGCTATAGAAGCGTTTGACAAAGTTTATGGATAACGTGAAGAACACGATGTATATGTCGCAGCCAACTGGTTAAATTAGCCGTTTAGTTAACCGCCTGGCCTTTAGAAGTAGTGCTCGCCTTGCTTCGCTCTCTCGGCTCGTACGCGTTTGATCACAGTTCTAACCTAACCTACCCATTTGGACGGGGTTCCCTGGCTTAGTTACTGCGACCAATAGTTACAGACTTCCAACCTAAACTGTAATTGAATATCATTCAGGCCGTTAGTTAAACGGCCGCTGTTTAGTTAAAAGGCTAGGCGGTTAACTGAGCGGCTAATTTAACCAGTACTTCCGGAGTTTCCACATAGCACATAAAAAAGCACCAAACATACATGTTATAAAAGCTATGAGCAATGTCTATTTATATTAATATTTATTTTAATATTTCAAAAGAAAAATCCTTGTTTGCACACTGAACTGAACAAACAAACACAGCCTGGTTTACATAGGCTTATCACAATATTAGTCATGAAAGAAATATGTGGGGAAGACACTGTTTTACGGCCGAACCCAATTACCCATCTATCACTAGTTTTGGCATACTGGAGGTCGAAAAACCTATCTGTCTCTGATTTTAACGTCCCAATTATCTATATCAGCATACCTACCACGAGCTCTTAACGCGATCCACTTTAGGACCTAAACTGAACTGTTCTGCTAATTCGTACCATGACGTCAGTTTAACGATTCAATTTAGGCCGTGCCATCTGGATACCTACCACTTCACTTTCAATGATCCAAATGCCGCTGAGTGTGTTGGACGTCATGGTACGCCTGTGAGGATGCAGTTTAAGAACCTAAAGTGAAATGTCTTGCTTTTTAATCGTTTTTAAATAGATTATGGTAGGCCTCCAGTAGCGATCTGTGTGATTATATTATACTGACAGTTATGATTATACTGGCTACCATCAGTAGCGATCTGTCTGTTAGTGTACCGACAAAAATGGTCATTTCATAGTTTTTTTAAACTATGGGAAACTGTTAAGTGCCAGTATTTCTACAAAGCAAAGGAATGGTGATTTATGAAAGAAAACTTATTCCTTCGTATCGGCACGAACTAAGAGCAGGTCATCATTACGTGGTTAAAAAATATTTGCAAGTGGCAGTAGCAAGCCAATGGTGTTGACTGCCCAAGGGATGAATTGTGAAGGCTATTTTAATATTAATAAATTAATTCATTGTAGCGTGTGACGCCCCCATTCTAGATGGACCTTTAGAAAGTGGCTGGGACGGACTGGATGCGGAAGGCAGCGGACAGGATGTTGTGGCTTGTGGCGGAGTCTGGGAGAGCCTTATGTCCAGCAGTGGACTGCAATAGGCTGTGTTGATTGATGAAATTAATCCAAATACTACCTTTGTTGTAAAATATTAAACTTATAAATAACAATTTTAAAAGAAAAATAACCACTTCATCATCTGTCTAGCCTTTAGCCTTGTCTCAATTCTGTTGGGGTCGGCTTCCAGTCTAACTGGATGCAGCTGTAAACCAGTATTTCTAATTGATTAACTAACTATACTCACTTTAATGAAATACACTATTCTTGATGAACAAGAAACGCTACTAGAAGTCCTAATTTATACTAAAAAGGTGATAAATGCCCAACCTGTATAAAAATGTCCTTTAATGCAAATCTCCGTGGCAACAAAACGATGATAATAAAACAAACGACATGATAATGTACACGTACGTAAGATGAGGATCGCTCTCACGTTCTTGGTGCATATCAATCATCTCTGGTTACAGTATCCAACACATTTCGCTTATTACTAACTTTTGTCAAAGGAGCCTTTACTTCGTTGTATTAAATTATAAGCATCTTTATAAACGATGAAGAAAAACCGTCTGAGAAAATCTATTGTTAACTATTTGTCTGTGAAGTCCACCTACCCAAAGAAAAGTAGTCGAGCATAGCTGTTCACAAACATTCGATAAGCTTCCATGCCGAATCGAACATCAATCAATGTTATCGAAGGAGTCCTATAAGCGCTGTTTACAAATTAGAAACCCGAAAATATTGCTGTCTCTAGTCGGGACTAGAAATCAGCAGGCAACAGAAAATGTGTCATTTTCGATTCGGAAGCCTGTCGAATGGTCGTGAAAAGCTATGCTGGCCTGATAGATGGACTATACCATCGTCATCACGTCAACGCCGGCTGTCGCTGAAAACCAGCGCTGGGGCTCTGTCTCGTATAGGGTCTTAGCATTATGCTGAGCGATGGCCGTTTTGCGTGGATGTGACGCATGTGTTCCCTCAACTTGTTTTTTTTTTTGTTTTTTTGTAAGTTCTTTTTCATGTTTGCCGCAAATAAACGTATTTCCTTTCATTTACATTAAGTTTATTTTCTTTGAAAGGCCACATATTTATTAATAATTCCATAATTACTTACATCATCTTCCTGTTCCAATCGTTATAAATGTATTTTTAGGGTCAGATTAGCATGACATGTCTTCTTCTTTCACACATTGATATTACCCGCCATCTCGGTAACCTTTTTCAGCCAAAATCATCTTTCACACAGTCCATCCATCGTTTCTTTCGTCTTCCCCTACTCTTATAGCCATCTACATTCATACTCAATAAAAGGTCCCTCATTCCTCATCCCATGCATACATCATGCATTCTAATCAGTGTATTGAATGTTCGATTTATTAAGCATTCGATATTATGAACGTTCGAGTATTTAGACGTTCGATTTACAGTGGTCGATCAATTGATATTCGATTATTTGGCATTCGATTTGGCATAGTACACCGCCTGTCCTCACTGCTAGGACACAGGCATCCTCTCTGTGAGAGGGAGTGGGCCATAATCCACCACGCGGGCCTAGTGCGGGTTGGTGGATGTCACATGTCGTCGAATTGTTGGTTCTAGGACATGCCGGTTTTCGTTTGCTCACGATGTTTTCCTTCACCGTTTTGAGAGCAGTGCTGATGAAATTAAACACACAAAATGTCTGGCTGGGTTTGAACTCACGCCTTGCAACTCGTCAGTCGGGAACTCGGGACCGATACCTCTGGGCCACCACTGCTGTGTATTGATTGTAAGTATACCATACATACAATCAATACGTTTGTTTATTAAATTACCATGGAAATTTCCAGAGCACCGATTTTATGCAAACCTAGATATCAATTCGTTATCGGCCGGCCCCATTCTGTGGACCCGTTCCATGGAAACACCATGATAACGTAATGGAGATGTCAGCTACGTTGCGTGACGGTTCAATCTATGGTGTTTAGTTCATCCATACCTGTCATCCATGGAGGAAATGGATGTTGAGTACCACCTGTCATCCTAACAAGATACAGACTGTCTAGTTTGGGGCTCATTGGCAAATAATGAGGCACTGTAACTTAGCTGTAGGTAGTATTTTAAACTACTCATGTCGTCACAACTTGCTGCTTATTGTATTACCTGGATAGGACAATAAAATATTTATATTTATATCCTGAACTGGCGAGGCAGGTTGTGGTCACTTACGAAAATTTCCTGGATATTTTAACCATAGAGCAACGTGTCCTTGCTTAAGGGCCGTCTCCACGAGCGAGAGAATCGCGGCGGCGATATTATCGTTGTGCCACGTATTTCTATACACTCTCGTGTCTCCACACGGCGATATCATCGCGGCGAAAATTTTATGGCACGGCGAGACTATCGCCGCGATTCTCTCGCTCATGGAGACGGCCCCTTATACTCCCTGACCAATAGCTTGGACCTTAGACCGATGCTGGTGGGATAACTACAATTTTTTATACTTTTTTCAAATGTTGAATGTATGAATAAAGCTAATTAGTTTTTATCATTTGTAATCAATCTATATTGTACCTATTCATTTACCAATTAATGTCAAAGTCTACACAATCTTTTCTGATACATTTGATAATCTTGATGTGGCTGTCTGAGCCCTGTCTATTTAAGATAATATCGATGAATTGATTATTTTATCTGAAAAAAATGAGTCATGTCAAATAAGTATCTAATAATGTGAAAAAATGTCACATATTAGTTTGTTTCGGTTAGCGCCGCCAGTCTCATGTTTTATTATTTTATCCCTGATTGTCATCTGATGAGGTTCTTTTGATGAGTGGTTAGATTTAGCTCTACCAGTACCTAGATAGACCAAAGCTTGACATGGGGCACAGCTTATCCCTTATTCGCGATACTGAGAAGAAATGTCTTGCCTGCATTTATAATGAACTAGCTTCCGCCCGCGGCTTCGCCCACGAGGTATGTCGATAAAAACTATCCTATGTCCTTCCCCGGGATACAAACTATCTCTCTGATAAATTTTATCGAAATCCATTCAGTGGTTTAGGCGTGAAAAGGTAACAAACAGACAGACAGAGTTACTTTCGAATTTATATTATTACTAGCTGCGCCCCGCGGTTTCACCCGCGTAAGTTTCGGTTTAGGGGGATGAAAAATAGATGTTGGCCGATTCTCATAGATACCGGATAAGCACAAAAAATTTCATCAAAATCGGTCAAGCCGTTTCGGAGGAGTATGGCAACGAAAACTGTGACACGAGAATTTTATATATTAGATAGTATGGATTTAGTACTTTCCTATAACTTCTTCTTCATCACTAACCTATGTACCTATATTATGTATATTGTATAGGTCTTCTTGTTTGACTATTGTCAGCCAGTCAGCCAAGCTAGTGGGTCTAGTAATCGCAAATCGATTCCCAAGTTGAGGAAAGTGACATTGGGAGATTCCATTTGATAATACTCAGTACAGTATGTACCACACTTGAGACTGGCTCTGTTTGCTCGGTAAGTGGTAATAGGTCAGTCAATAATATATACTTATGGGATTATGTGGTTGTATACTATTAATACGGAGACCTCTGCCTTTACCTCTATTAAACAAGTACTTGTTTATTACAGGTCAGTGTTCTGGGACATTTATGACGTAAATAGTTTCAGAGCGACATCTGTTTTTAAGAACAAGTACTTAACAACTAAAAACAATTTTACCACCATATCGCCCCTTCTTTTTTAGTAAGGTAGCTCACTACGTAGTTTAGTGTTACATCCACAGATGGCGATACTAGTATGACCACGTGTGAAAATAATGTCTTACATTTGTTTTGGTTAGCGCCAGTCTCATGTTTTATTATCAAATCGTACCGTTTGATTATCAGTCTGCTTCTTACGCACTGTGTATTTTGTCGTGTCACTCGGTAAGTTTAATAATTTGCGTTATCATTGTTATTAATTTCTTTTTCTTAGCAAACAACTCGTGACTCTATCTTTTGGCTTTTGACCCGATTGTTATTGCATACCTAAGTTATTTCCCTAGAGAAACTAACTATTGAATGGTGTAAACTTAGCATTCTTATAGGTTTGTTAGTTTCTTATTACGTGATTGGCTTCTGGACAAAAAAAAACTGGACAGATTTGGCGGGTTGCAAGGCCTGTTTTAATCATCTGTGTTGTTTACCGGCTTCAGAAAAACAGTACTGCTCATGCTAGTTTAATAGTAGGTAGTTAGTGTAAGATAGATAGACACTTATCTACTCTCTTGCATGAATTAATCTATAGGTGCCTATTTAGGCACTTGATAGACGCATATCAATTGATGAATTAAGCCGGTCTGAAACCATGAAACTAACAGCTATATCAGCATGTACTGAATTTGTGCTCGGTTGATGGCAATACTTAGGCTCGCCCACTATTACATAGAATTTGAACTTATCTGGTGAAATGTGGGCGTCGTATAGGTACCTACACCTCTGACTAACCCATTGGGGATTACAGGCGTTATTATTATGTTATGTTAATATCCTGAACAAATTAATATGCACAAAACTTTGCCCTAAAACGAATCGTGATAGCAAATAGTAGTACGACATAATGTAGAGATATTTGAAATCCAGCACCCTAATTGCGCACACAAATCACAATCTGAATTTTGAGGGTTGTTAATCCATTGCTTCACATGTTCGAAAAATGTATCTGCCCAACAAAGTAAATAACGCAATGAATGTTGTTGAACTGTCAAAATGTAAACTCTCATTGCAAGTTTCGATAGCCCTACATAACTGTCTTTAATAAATAAATCAACCCAAATAGCAAGTATAAAAGTCACTTCACCGATAATTTACGTAATTCTCATCATAATTTCTGATTTGTTCTAAAAACCTAAATTGCTGGACCATATTTCAAAAGTAACTGCATCCATCATCATCGTTGATACTTAGATTTATGCCCAATTAAACCTGGGGCCATGTAATGAAGAATTAATGCCATCATTATTCAATGGCAAAAAAGAGATGGTGCTATCGGCTTTCTATAGCTCCGTTTCTCTCTACGGCCCCTGTGCTCAAAACCGACCTACCGCGTTACCCAATAAATTAAATTGCCCGATATTAAAGCCCTAAAACATTGGAATTTATAGAGCAAATATGTTTGGTAAGCTTGGTGACCGACATGCTTTCTGGCCTTTTCCCATCTATGTTGGGGTCAACTTCCAGTCCAACCAGATGCAGCTGAATACCAGTATTTTACATGGAGTGACTGCCTATCTGACCTCCAAAATCCAGTAACTGGGTAACACGGTATCCCTTGGTAAGACTGGTTGTCAGACTTTTGAGCTTTCTGACTACTCGTAACGACTGTCAAAGATCTACGAATGACAGCCGGGACCGAGGCACGGAAGGGTCTCGATGCGTAGGTTGTCACCCATCCACGCACCGATCACAGCAAGTAGTCAAAATAGCATCCACGAGAAGCATACACTTGTGAGTATATTCGTCCTGGTAATTAGTCCAGTGCATCCTGGATAGTTAGCCTCGCTTCCATTCCCTTCACGTTAGACACTTTGCTGACTGGCTGTATTTTTACGACGTTCTTTTACTGTTCGCGCCAATATGAGAATTAAAATATACAACTAGGTTTCGATCCCGTGGGAATATCGGGATAAAAAGTATCCTATGTGTTAATACTGGTTATATAAACTATGCATGTCCCAAATTTCATTCAAATCCGTTCAGTAGTTTTTGCGTGAAAGAGTAACAGACATCCATCCATCCATCCATCCATCCTCTAATTATATAGTAGGAAGGAAGTAGGATTGTTACCAAATCTATGCTCTATAAGTACTATTATTATAAAGAGGTAAAATTCGTGAGTTTGTGTGTAGGCGGTATTCTTTAATCGTCAGAACTACGATTCCGAAAATTCTTTCACTTATGGGAAGCTACACAGTTTGCTGAGTATCGTTGTTATATTTTATGTTAAAATAAGTTTCACGCGAACCAAGTCGAGGGCAGAAGCTAGTTATCATATAAAATGTAAAACATGTAACTCTTCTCATACATTAACATACTAATTAACTGAACAATACGCCACAGATAACACTATTGTCTTTGGCATGTGCTCTTTGTAGCAAACCTTTTTATGTTATCCCCAAACTATTTTTCAATTAAAAATGTAACCTTCAGTAGGTAACCTAAACAACTGACAATCAGACGTATCTGCTTGTAATTCTATTTGGATCTTTTAAATACCTTCAGCTACTGTTTTTAAAGTTAATAATGATCTTCCAGAACTGCAAAATGTCGAAAATAGCCCCGAATCCAGCTAAAGCGCTGATAAGGAATGAGATAGCGGCTCGCATTGCAGCACTTACCACCGAGGACAAGCAACGACAGTCAGAGATCGTTTACGATAAGGTAAGCTTTTAAGCTAATCAGAAACATATTCCCTTTGCGAGAATGAGGAGTAAGTAGACACAATTACAACTTACAGACGTCACAATATTTTACTCTTTTATTCATAAACGTTCCTTAAAGTTAAGTAGTGTCACTACACTACTAGATTAGCGACTGTTTAACCATTCATTTTGTTTGTCACTTACATTTCTCCAGTAACGTTTTGTAATAGGGGGCGAGCCTATTGCCATCAACCGGGCACAAATCCAGACTCCGGGCTGCTACTGAGAAATTTCAGATGGAAAAACCAAATAACACTTTCCTTGTCCGACCTGGGAATCAAAGCCAGGATGCTCAGCAGTAGCGCTTGCACTAGACCAACGATGTAGTAAGTGTCTATTGTCGGAGGGTTGTGACTTTGTGTAAAATTATCTAATCTACCTACCTGGCATATCGAGCCATCACAGTACGCGATCCAAAGTCAGGCTCAGTCAGGCCTTAAAACTTATACATCGCATAATCGAATCGCAAAAGAATAGCAATCAAAATGTTTAAAAACATTCGTGCTGTGTCATAAGAGTTCTTGGCTATCAGTTATCGTGCAGTTATCCTTTGCAATATAGGTGTAATAATATCGCCGTATTTAAAAAGTTGACAGACAACGCACAGCCTAAACCACTGGTCTTGAAACATGAATAATATTTTTGCACAAGAGTTCCTTTTATAACAAAAGTGATTACTAAGGAAGGGTTTGAAAACTCCTAATGGGGAAACATAGGTGATGAAAGTTTATTGGGAAGTTTTTTTATATTTTTGCAGATGGGTATGACCTAGATTTAATTAAAATAACAACTTATATTAACAAAATTATCATAATCGTCCAGGTAATCAACCATCCCTGGTACAAATCAGCGAAACGCGTCGCTCTATACATGAGCACTGACCAGGAGATCAACACAGGCCCCATTATCAGTCACATAAAGGCACGAGGGGCATCAGCCTTCGTCCCGCAGTACGCTGGTGGTGTCATGAAGATGCTGCTCCTCGAGAATGACGATGAGAAGAACATGTTCGTTACTAGACATGGCATTGCTCAGCACGCGAAGGATCAGAAGAGGGAAAACGCTATTGAGTCAGGTTGGTTTATAAACTGTTGCTCTTTAATTCTTCTCTTCTTTTCGACGGTATATCTTTGTTGCTTTGACCGACTATTTGGGGCCAGTAGGTGGCCCCGTTTATTAGGGATTCAGAGGCGTTGTTCAGATCATCAAGGGTGCAGGTGAATGTACATTTTGGACAGCCTAGCTAGCAGAGGGGACATAGTCTGTTCAGGAGCGCCGCACTCACAATGGATGTTGGATGAATCGATAGTGCCCGAAGAATATGTTTGTAGCGGCCTACTAAAATTCACCACCAAACGTAAAAAAAACACCACCGGGCACAAATCTGAGCCGCTAGCCCGCTACTGAGATGTTCCTATTGCAATAACTCAACAACATTGCCGCATCTGTTGCATTATCACTTCTATCTGAACTCTACGAATTACGAACATCTTTTGCCGTACAAGTGACATTTCTTTTATTCACTTTTGACATCGCGCCGTCGAAAACTTTCTGCGATCTGTTCTTGTCTTTTGTTTTTTTTTTTTTGTTTCTATGGTGGTCATGCTACGCGTTCTGACGATCGAACGCAGGTCCCAACGTTCAGCAGGTGCGCTTGCGACTTTACACGTTGATCATTTAACATTTCACAATCACTGTGGAGTATAGAAAGTTGGATAAAAATGCGAATTCCTTCGACTGAACTGAACTAGGGGTAGCGTTCCTTCCTTTTCTAATTCTAGCAATAATAATATTTATTTTTAGCCTAAATTATCCCACTGCAGAGGAAAAGGCCTCCCTTTCTGCCTTCCACTCCTCTCCGTCTTCAGCTAGTGTGGACCAATACTATCTGTAGGCGTCAAGCTCGTACCGCCATCTTCTCTGCCTAACAAAAAATACTCTATTTTTCAGGAGGTTTGGACCTGGTCATAGCCCCTGGTGTGGCGTTCTCCAAGTCTGGTGACAGATGCGGCCACGGCGGAGGCTACTATGACAAGTTTCTCGCTAATCTCAGAAGTAACCCCGAAACTGCACCCAAGGTACGTGCAATGTCAGTCTTTTTCGTTTCTGTTTCACTGTTCTCGCGATGACCGCACCAAAATATTTAAAACAAGCTCTATTCCGCTCTCTTAAGCCCATATTACACTACGCGATATTTTGGGAACCTTTCCTAATTGAGATGGTGTAATAAGACTAATAAGATAATGGGAAGGGGGGATTAAAAACACATCACCTACATATTGGGCCCTAAATACTTACTTAAGGTGTAATTTTTTCGTAATATGAGGTTTACACACACATTAAAAAACATAATTGTTTTAGTTATATTCAAATAGAACTATTATTACTTACCATTCTATTTTTTGTGCAAATTGCTTCACGACTACAACACTTTTACTTTATCATTATTTTGCTTTGAACAGTGACTGTCAAGTCTCGTGAAAACTTATATTTTACAGCATGGCACTGATACTCCATCTTCTCCACCTACAGTCATGGTTCACGTCATCATATTGTTTTTCACGTGGTGGTCGAATAAGATACTACGTTATAGGGTTATAGAGCGCGTGGCGTAAATCGGAACTAACGCCACCATCTTGTTTTGTCAATACAATTTGAGTGACAATTTCACAGATGTTCATCAACAGCGCCCTGCCAATGTCATTCAGGCGCTAAAAGATCCATCTTTTTTTTTGCTAGCCTACAATGTCCCACGCCTGAAGGCCAATTCTCGTAATTTAAAATGTTCAAAATCTAGTCAGTCTCATCTCAGCGATAAACAAATGTCAAATACTTGTCAAAATGTAGGGAAATTAGAGGTATTTTTGACAGATTGTGACTAAGATCAGACTGTGAACGTTCTTAAAATTACGAGATTTGCCCCTCAGGGCAAAGCCCTCCCTCAAATCCTTAATACTATAACTTATTCATTATATATTCTTAACCTTATTTTTCAGGTGGTGGCAGTAGCATTCTCGTGCCAAGTGGTAGATGACGTGCCAACCAATGAACAGGACCAGAAAGTAGATGCCGTGTTATTCGCCGAATAAACGTTATTTACAATTCTTACTTACCACTTAATTCTCAAGACGACGTAAGACTCCCGGAAGTCTCGCAACAATAGATATAAGGTGCCTAATGAATAAATATTTTGTCTTATACTCGTAAGTCGATGCATACAAGTATATTTCATTTTTACTTTCTATTTTCAATCTATGTGCCAAATGATATTTTAAATAGGCAGTAGGTACCTAACTGTTATCTTCTATTTAGGTACCTATGTATAATAAAAATCCAAAGAAATTATTTATTTAATTTATTTATACTGAAAAAATACATTCGCACTTTGTGCAGACATTTAGAATGGTCACTAATACAGATTACAAAAGTCGAATACTTATAAAGATATACTAAAAGGTACAATAATCACATTTATTCCGATCACAAATATTTCAATTTAAATAAAAAAGGCCACAATACAAGCAATTTTTAACATGGCAATAATGTTGTTTTCTGGTGACTCTATAACAATTTTATCGAATGGTAACAGTTAACAATAATCTAGAACAAGAAAATAGATTAAGTTTGCTATCTAGCCAGCCGAATACTCTGTGCTATGGCCATGGGTCTCTCCCAATGCAAAGAAACTAAAAATAAGATAAATAAACAGTATTCTTAGGGCTTTATCACACTGTCGACTTGCAAGCGAGTCCAAAGCGAGGCGACTTGAGGCGAGTGCGTAGCGAGCTCACTACGCACTCGCCTCGCTTTGGACTCGCTTGCAAGTCGCCAGTGTGATAAGGCCCCAAAAGTAAAAGTATTTCGTATTTATATTGTATGTGGCCACATTACCTTAACAACTAAACTTATAATAGCTATTTATGGTTTTCATAATTATCGAAATAAAACAAGAAAAAGCAAATAAATTGTATACCTATACATACAGAAATTAGATTTTTTATTTTTTTATGTTTTATGGCACCAACAGAAAAAAGACCAATAGTAAAGTTTATTTTTAATTTTCGTTCATTTTAATTCAATAGAATATAATCATAGGATCAAAAAAGACTTTTTCGCATTAGATTTTTAATTACGAGTATTACTTATGACATGTTTTAATTAAATTATAATTTATATATTTGTTTTGAAATATTAGAATTCTTTTAGCTATTAAAATGGCGACCCTATACGATCGCTTCGCATACGTACGCCATTCTGAAGGCTAGAGAAAATATAAAGAGACATTAAACATAAACACAAATCCTTAACGTAACCTAATTTATTTAACTACGTCTTAAAAATAAATTTAGATAAGCTTCTTCACTCGTATTGGCTGGAACTATTGGGATAGCTAATGCCGTTAAAATATACAAAATAAATGCCTAAAATTAATAATAATAAGATTGTATCCCACTATCAAATTTCATTTTTAACAATATACTCTAAGTATGCTATAACAATAATGATAATATAATTATGATAAATAAATTTTAATACTTACAGCAAATAGTTTTATCTAAAAAATTACATACCTATTTACTTTAAAAAATATTTTAATCGTGAGCGAGGATACAGAGATTCCCAACATTTTAGGTACTTACTTACTTCTTTTTTGTAATTAAATGCGATCATCGAAATCAGTTTATCCCAAAATATTATTTTCGAGGTAAGTACTTAAGTATTTAAAATATTTTTAAATAAAAAAAATTGTTGGTAGTCATAGCCAGCACATCAAGCTTCCCGAAACTGTCAAATTTTCCCAATCAACTTAGAACCTTATGCTTTAGCGGTAAAGTTGAAAATCTATTAAAGAAATCTGACAGATTGTAGTAGCTTGATGAGCTATGTCAAGCGTCTGTACATTTGACATACCTTTTTTAAACATCGTATAGGTACCTAATATATTTTAAAATATTAGGTAGTTATTAAGTTTTATCCTAAATCCACGACAACAGCCAAGAGACATGCTAATTGAGTCTAATTTAACCGACAAGTAATTATTTAATTACCAACATTCCCTTTCTCTCGATTCCTTGAGTTAAAGGAAGAAGAAAAAAGAAGTTAAAATAAAAACATTTTTTATTTCTTTCGAACAAAGAATATTCGAATCTTCTAATCAAAATGAATGATTAGGTGCTAAAATCATCTATTGTTTAGATATGAACAAATAAAACTTCCTACAGACAGATAGGAAACGCCGACCTCATCTAGCTTTTAAAATATTATTGACGACGTGTTAAACTTTTTGTACAAACCTACTTGCAGAAATAAAATCATTACCTTTAGTAATTATATCAAGCTACCAGCTATTGAAAGCGGCTTCGTCCGCTTAAAAAAATATCCCATGGGAACGTACTCGGGATAAAAAAATATCCTATGTCCTAACACAGGACTTGGTCTACCTATGTGCCAAATTTTAATCGAAATCAGCCGTTAGGCGTGAAAAAGTAACAGACAAACAAACTTTCGCATTTATAATATTAATTTAAATTATTATTATTAGAATTTGGGAACCTTTGTCTGTAACGAGAGTTTTAATTTCATCATAATAATGCTCATTTTAAGCTAGACTCCTTGTGAGTTTGAATATCCACCTAATGCGGACTTTCCTTAAAGACCGTAGAATCTAAATGCACATAAAGTGATTCAATTTTTTTTTTCTCTTGTATTCTCTATTATTAGTATTATTTCTGCATTATTGGGACAAAAGTAGATATCTAAGTATTGTTAAGAAGATTTGAAGAACAAACGCTGCGAAGAATTGATTCAACCGCGTGAAATAAAATAGAAAACGTACGCACTGAATTTTTGCGAACGTTTATGTAAGTTGCCAATGCTCGCTTTCTGATGTCCTGAGAAAAACTCTGAATTCCTTCGACAAAGTTATTTTAATCTAAGCGTAATTACTTGTAGTCAAGATATCGAACCAATATCACTATCGAAATAGATGATCTCTTGTTTAAGACCTTCAGGTTGGTGTAAGTTGGAGCATCATTTTTGTTAACAATCTGGTGGACGTGCTGCGTCGTTTTATCAGTGTTGACAGGTATTTAGAAACAGGGCATGAATCGTCTAATATCCTAATATCCTCGATAGTTCCATACATAGTGATAGTTTCCATCGTTCACCTAATGGATTTCAGCAAGTTTTCAGCGTAGTACAGCTCCAAAAACTCTCTGTCCTCTCGACATGAGGAGTTCCACGGCTCCTACAGCCGCTAGGAGTAGCAGCAGTGCTATGATGGCCAGGGCAGCCCTGCAACGGCGCCGGCGACGCTCGCTGCGGGCCAAGCGACGCGACAGGGCTTCGCCTCGCGCTCCGTCGAGAGTGAAGAGAGCGCTGGCAGCCTGTAAAGAAAGAAGGGATAATTGGTATTAGAAATGTAAAATGATATAGGTTAGGTACGAACCATTCTTAGAATCTTTCAAAAGTAACTATTCCATGTAAACGACGACGTTAAATAGTGATGTACGTTTTCGCATACAGTCAGGGAGAAGTTGCGTAATACATAGTTGCATCATCATCTGCCTAGCCTTTTCCCAACTATGTTGGGGTCGGCTTCCAGTCTAACCGGATACAACTGAATACCAGTATTTTACACGGAGCAACTGCCTATCTGACCTCCACAACCCAGTTACTGGGTAATAGGTACGATACCCCTTGGTAAGACTGGTTGTCAGACTTTCGGGCTTCTGACTACACGTAACGACTGTTAAAGATCCACGAATGACAGCCGGGACCAACGGCTTAACGTGCTTTCCGAGGCACGGAGGGGTCTCGGTATGTAAAGATGGTCACCCATCCACAGACCAACCGCGGCAAGCGTAGCTTAACCTGACCGATCGACCTGTGCGGCTGTTAATATTTACCCACGGGCCCCCCTTAACATAGTTGCATAAGGTTTAAATTTGAATAAAGTATGGGTAGATACCTATACTTATGCATTAGGTTCAAATGGGATATTACTTGAATATTATAGACAACGTAAAAATAACTTCAATATTTAAGAATTTCTCCCATTTAACTATGAGTTATTGTATAACAAGAAGCAATAACCTTGTTAAGGGTCTTCACTTGTTTGAAATTTGGTCTAACTCAAATTTGTTTACTTTATACCTTCAAAAAGAGACATAGTACCTACCTACAGCTTCATATAATAAAATAGAATAGAATACTCTTTATTATGTACACCATAAATATTACAGATATAAATTGCCATTCAACGTGGCAATGCTGCCAGTCTTCTGGGCACGTTTCCGGATGACAGCTATGCGAACGAGTACTTCGACGGCTAAATGTCCTTTTGTATTTATTTATATAGTTAGTCTTTTTAATTTAGTACTTACCTAGTGTAAATAGTTAAAACGAAATAAACAATTCTTAATCGAAACAAAAAATGAAATTTAGACAACCTTTGGATCGTATAAGAGAAAGGAGAGATAATTATACAGCAGGTAGTCTGTGCTTTTTCTCACCCTGAAACATTCATTGTTCTTGACCACTTATTTATTATTTATTTGTCAATGTTATCTCAAAGTACATGAGTGCAATAATACATTTATTACCTTTTAAAATAAATAAACAGATATCGATCGTCAAAATATATTGATACCACGATCGATTTGAGTCAGTAGGTCAATCAGACAAGTACTTAAAATTTAATAGATGTTGCAAAATAATCACTTTTAATTAATAAGATTTAACTAATATCGTAAAAAGTTATCTGTGTGCTTTATGTTGCGCGATACATTGGTTTAACGTTCGGAGAGCATGTCGGGCAGTTTGTCCAACTCGCTGACCGAGAAGCCATAAAATTGTATTCGTCCGGACAGTCGTGGCGACCGATTCATTATAATTATGGCTTTTAAGTTTCTATTTAGGTTAATGTGGGTGTGGCCCTCATGCTCAGCAGTAGCTACCTACCTACAGGTGGCGGTAGAGGTGGACGTCCAGGTCGGGCAAAATGTTCAAAATGCTCGCCCCTTAAAGTAATTCTATTCGGTCAAGAGATGTCAAGTGCATTTAAAGTCTAACACTCAACAAATAACACTTATTGATCGAGTTCGAGGGGAATCAGAAGGAGTTGTGTCCCATGGAGATTATGATTATTAAATATTGGATTATTTTTGGTGTCGCTTTATGTTGAATATACTGCACAGTTGATAGGTTTCAGTTCAACTGGTTACATGTTGGTGTACTATAGGTAAGCCTCTGGATTAACCTTCAGGGAAACAAAGCATGAAGTTATTTGTGAAGACTTTTGAAACATAAAACGAGTCCTCTAGTCTTTTTTACATAGGTATAAAACAGCATGATTTTTTGTTCACTTGATTAATTAAAAGTGTTTTCCCAAAATCCTTTAGAAGAGATTTATCTCGTACGGTGTCCTGCAGTCTTTAATACAAACATAAACAAGTAAAATAAACGTTGTTCGCTGTACAAGACGGCTGTGTGTCACGAAAAACAATTAAAAGTAAACAAATTGCTAGTTGTAAGCTTGTTGTATAAACAATCTCATAAAAGTTGGTAATCTGGTGAGCTATTCCAACAATGTGTTGAGAAATAGGCAAGGGTGTCAATGAAGTACTTCAAAATAATTACGACTGATATGTGATTTCAACATTTATTTTGTAAAAGTGTACCGGATGTCTCGGGAGCCAAGGTTTTGAGTAAGGTCGTTGAAAGTATGATAAAGGATCTTAGTAAGTAAGTTTTCTCACTCAACGAGCTACCACTAGCTTCACCGCGATTTCGGCCGTGTTGTTTTCAACAATTTTGTACAAAACACACACATGGCACACATGGCACTCGGGAATAGTGTAGCTTTCTGCTGGTGAAAGAATTTTCGAAACCGGATCAGTACTTCCAGAGGTTATCTCTAATATCCCAACTTACAATATAGCTTCGCACGGGAACAATTTTTTTTTTTTTATTTCCTAAATTTACTTTCATATAAATATTGTTCTGGCAATACCGAAAACAACAAAAAAAAGAATTAAGTATCCAATTTGGTGCAGTCGTTCGGAAGTTATGCGCGTGCATAGATTTCGGCGATTCATATAAGGATTAGTGTGGGTTGACAGTGTACGTAGAGGTACCCGATTAACTTAGTGCTCATTCACACGAGCGACATGCGATTGCCGCTTGTTTGTATGCACACTTAGGGTCAACTAGAAACAAACACAAAAAAAGCGCGCATAAAAGTAGAACCAACCCGCACTGGGCCCACATGGTAGATTACAGCCCACTCACAGTAGAGGAGCCCTCTGTATCCCAGCAGTGCGAACATTATAAGCTGATAATACCTAAATGTTTTGTGTGTAAAACAACAACAAAAGTTATGCAACTAATTGCATTTATGTGCAATTAGCTGATTTCCTAAAAAAATGCAATTAATTTCAAAGGATTACGTTCACAACAACATTAGGCCAATCCCGTAAATTATCGTCTTCGTCTTACAATTACCACTAAATTAGACAATTTTCGATTACACAGCGGGCAATCTTTGACAATAATTGCACACTCCATTCTACAACTTCTTAGTGGTTTCATGTTAGCACATAGTTTTATAAGTTACAACGAAAAACAGGGCAAAATGTAGGGAGCAAACGAGAAAGCTGGAGCTGACCTGAACACCATGTGGGACCTAACTTAAGAGAAACAGAGAGTCTCCTACAAATACGAAATGTCTAGGAGAAAATAAGAATTTGATAAAATCATACACTTGAAAAACTATCCAAAGCATATAACTAAATATAAAGTTTTTTTGGCCTTCATTATTGTGTCCTCATATTTTTCATGTTCATACCATCATTCTTTTTGTAATTGTTTTCTGTTTGATTGTTGTTTTTTTATTTTTTATTTATACTTATTTAATTGTATGCTGCACTGGCTGACGTCATCACTCTGACTCAGGACAGGAGTCAGGACTCTGTCTCGTACAGGGTCATAGCATTATGCTGAGCGATGGCCTATATGTTTTTCTTTTGATGCGTCATGTTTGCCGCAAATAAACGTATTTTCTTTCTTTCTTTCCAAAGGCAAAGTCCTCCCCTTTTTTCTTCCAAATCTCCCTCTTGTGCGATCTCTAGCTATATTGGCCCTGAAAAAGTTATTAGATCGTCACAACATTTTCGCTGTGACCTACCTCGATGGCGATGTCTTCCCTCAGGCGTCCAGTGAGTGACGATCTTTGCCCATCTCACCGAGTGCATTCGTGTGACGAGTCTGACGCACTCGCACGTTTAGTGTAGGACACATTAAATATAGGAGAGAAAAATCTTCAAGGCACTGAAAAGTAAGATAAGTTAATACAAAAGGCAATCCATCCAGAACTCGACCGTGGCAAGAGTGACTTAACCTCGCAGATCAATCTGCACGGTAGCTATTTAAGACAAGATGCCTTCCATTGTCATGCACGTCAATTCTAAATCAATCTTTTTAATAATATAAATCTTTGTCCGTTTAGTATTGCTCCGTGTCTAAGCATACCTACATCTGAATATGTATGCAATTATACAATACTATAAATATGTAATAATTAAAATTATCATCATCAATTTACCCGTCGTAGTACTGAAGCTTTTATTTGTCACATTTCTCTACTTATGAAGATACAACGTATTTCTTATGTGCCCTTGGTGATAATCAAATATTTCATAAGCAAACAAAGTCGCAAACAAAGGCTAGTTTCACGTTAAGATCAGATCAGCTGTCGTTCAATAATATATTATATTGAATATATAATCGTTTGGCTGCAATCGTCATTGTTACATCTGCTTTTACGGTCCGTCACGACTGCATTAACAGAATCTATTTAAATTTATAGCACACTGAATTATTTATGTGCAGCCTTGGATTTGTTACTGAAAAGATCACTAGTAGCTAAGTTATATTAATTTTGATTAAGGTTTTGATAGTTATTGACAGACCTATGAATAATACTGATAGCTTTAATGAGAGCGTTTCAAGCGGTTGAGCAGGCATTCGCACAATCAAAATATTAATTACTTTTAATTTAGTTAACACAGACAAATTTTGTATGGCCATGGCTAGACCCTTTAGGCTGCGTTTTCACCAGAAATGAGCGAGGATGCTTAGCGAGGGATGTGTGTGAAACCAACCAATAACATCGCTTCATTTTTATAGTTTGAACTAAGTTAGCGTTGTTATTGGTTAATTTTACACACATTCCTCGCTACGCAACCTCGCTCATCTCTGGTGGAAAGGCAGCCTTAGCGTGTGTCCTAATATAAATATATCATCAGACCGAATTTTATATTAAATACCCGGTCACAACGAATGCAAAAGAGTTAGCCGGCAGAGTTAAAGGTATAGAGGTATAGGATAGGAGGGCGTTTATTTCTCTCTTTACGTTTTTGGCGTTTTTCGGGAAGTGTATCGAGGCCACGAATATCTATGATCGAAGCGCTTCTTTTCGATTTTTTTTTTACATTTTTGTAGATAGTAGAGCGGTCCTAATACGACTAATAGAAGTATGGATGGAAAATAAATGTTACGCCGACCCCAAATAAAGCTTAAGGGCAAGAGAATGATGACTATCGCTGTGCTCACAAAAGCTGTCGCTGAAGAGGGTCTGACTGAGATAGCTGGCTGGCTTAAAGCGAACCTATTAACCCTTAATACCAGTAAAACCAATTTTATATGCTTTTCCCCAGACCAGAGGTCACAGCCCGGATCTGATTATGGCATTGCGATTCATGCTTGCCAAAACATTGCCGTTCGTAACCGAAATTGTGACTGTCAAAGCCTTCAGCAAGTCAGCTCCACAAAATATTTGGGCATAATTGTTGATCGAAGACTGTCATGGCACCCTCACATCGAGATCCTTATGAAAAGGATCAGGAAGCTCATTTGGGTATTTAAAACATTACGACATGTTATGTCCGCGCAACTTATAAACAAAATCTATATAGCTTTGGCGCAATCTGTAATAACTTACTGCATTCCGATTTGGGGTGGAGCTACCAAAAATAAATTCCTCGATCTGGAAAGAGCACAGCGATCACTTGTAAAGGTGATGTACTTTAAACCATTTAGGTACCCTACAGCTGACCTCTACAGAGTTAGCAACTTGCTTTCAATTAGAAAACTTTATATTTTGTACGTTTCCTTAACCCTTCATAAGAATCTTCCTTTTGACTCAGCATCTCAAAGCAGAAGGCGCAGAGATATAGTGGCCTACTCCCCAGGGATTCGTACTGCCATTGCTAGACGTCAATATGTTACACAATCCACCTTCATCTATAATAAACTAAACCGTAAATTAGATATGTACCCTCTGTTGTTATACGATTGTAAAAAAGTAATAACCGAATGGTTGAGACCCCAAACATATGAGGAAACCGAAAATATTTTGACCAGAATCAGCTAAAAAAAAAAAAAAAAAATTGTAATAATAAAAAAATAAAAATATATATATATATACATATATATATATAGGTATTTATATATTGGGTACACTCACACTCACACTCGTATAGACCCACTCACTCACACACCCTCATACTCACACACCCTCTCACTCACATACATACACAAACACATTCACAGAGCTGCTAAAATAATGCTTTACTTTATTTTTCTTTTTAAATTTACGCCTCATCTTTGTATTTAGTTACCACATATGGGAAGCGCGAGGCAGCCCCGACACAAGTACTTTTGTAACTTACTGGGGCTGCCTCAATTTATGTTTGTTACAATGCTTAAGATGTAAATAAATATTTTTATTATTTTTATTATTATTATTACTATGAAATACAAGTATGGCGTAATATATGTATGGCAAAAAATTTAAGAGAAGAAGTGAACACCTGCCCCTGCAGTCTGGACATAGATAGCGACGCTGTCGCAAACTACCGATCGCTAAATAATACCGAAAATAATCGCTTGCCGTAACGATGCTTACGACAAACGCAAGTCTCTACATCATCGGTCACACCTTTGAGTACGCCCATTTCGCATTTACTTGCAAACACCCCCAAAATCATAAGTTTACGATGATAACTACTGCTACTACTGCTGACTACTACTGTTTACTTTGCGGGCTGTCAAACATGCTCGCAAAATATATTCGTAAACATTAAGAAAATCGTAAAGTTTGCGACAAAGGTCGGTAAAATACAGGGGGTCTACTCCGAAGTGGTAAATGTATCGTATCGGCCATGTATCTGCCGAATGTTCGGTCATTTCCTACTACGAAGTTCATTATATTCGGTTCGGTCGGTTCCGATCCGACTGAACTTAATTTTGACACTTGTTGTATCGTTACCCTACTCTGAACGAGAAAAGACTGACCGATAATTTGAGTTTGACAAGAGTTACATCGTGAAATTTGTGTCAAAATACACGACAGCAAAGTAGCTACCTTTTGATTTTAATTTTATTGTATATGCTTATTTCATTTTGTACTCCATATGTATTGGCAAAGCATAGTGCACATAATTTTAACAACAATACTATCTATAATCATACCTATGTTAACAGAATAAATGATTGATTGATTGATTTGAGTACCGTAAACTTATCGAATTTCATGAATTATTACAATTTTATTGAGTTTTACATTTTTTTAAGTGAATGTACTACTTAAAATTGTAGCGAAATGACAGTACGTATGCTTTTGGGTGGAAGAGGCTCTCAGAGAAGAGCGTTTGGAGCGTAGAAGGAATTGCAGATGATCTTATGACTCCTTCACTACCAATTTAATGCCCGACCTTGAGTTTGTAGCTAGTTACAGACTCAGTTGATCACTTTGCCAGGACATAGTGCCCCTGTCACCCTGAAAGCGTAATAGCCATGCAATTGAGCCTGCTACAAAGCTACAAACGTAGATGTAAGATCTAAGTTTTCCACAGCAGTCCACTCACTAGGTATACATATATAGAGATTTTGTTTAGTTCGATGTCTATCTGTTTGTAATTAGTATATCTAGCTTAGTTTTATTATTGTTTTCCATATTCTAATTCAATAACACTGATTAAAGTAAGTTTGTAGGGCATTTTTTGGAATATGTAAGGATTGTCAGATAATTACGTAACTTGAAAATGAGATTTTTTGTTTATGTAGTTTATTGAAATAAATTTGTCTCAAATGATAGAGTTATGTATAAAACTAATTTCCCAATTGGATTTATGTAAATCGGATCACCCAATCCCAAGATATTAAAAAAATTGTGTAAGGAAAATGTACCAACCAAATTTTTTTAAGGTTGATCGTTTTTTTTTTTTAAACAGCATGCCCTCTTCACCAATGAACGCACATTTGAAATAGTCAAGGGTGGAGGTGTGTCTTGACAGCGCGGGAGGTGCACTAGAATGCAGATAAAGTAGGCAGAATAATCTTACCCTGCTGTGTTTTGCATAATACCTATAATAATAATAATAATAACCCCATCGCCGTATCTCTACGTTGACGTCGTGGTGGGGCTTGCGCGCTCCGAACTCTAGGCCCGTGCCGGAAAAGTTTACTTTGCCGGAACGGGTCTAAGGTGAGGAGCCAGACCAAGAGAGATACAGAAATCCGCAGGGCAGCATGTGGCGAGCTGTTGGGCAGTAGCGACCCCACGGACCCTATCTCCCGGGAGAAAAAGTGAGAGTGTATAAAAATTGGAGAAACTTCTTAGGAATTTAGGTAAATTAAAACTCAGGATGTAGCACGCAGTGATCCACCTTTTATATTGACTCGTTTGACATTGAAAAAATAATCCAAGGACAGTAAGATTAACGCCTGCTAAAAAACTTATAGTTAATGTCTTACTGTCTACAAATTGCGCAAAGTTAGCTGATGATTTAACAGTCTTGTACCTCACCTCTGGCTTGCCTTTATTGGCCGGCTGGAGTGAACAATGACGAGGAACAGAGCTCCCACCTCATTCTTGCCTATATTGGCTGGCTTGAGTGGAGATTCGCAAGGGCAAACGTGCTCGGAGGAAGGAAGTATTCCAGTAAGATGCTGGTAGGGACCTTGACCGTACTTCCGGGATTGTCCTGATAGCCGTGGAATGCCTCTCCACTTCTCATAAGCACCTCAGGACATGTTGCCCCCTTGTCGCTTCGTCACTATGTGCTAGCGACCGTTTCCGGGGGCCCATTATTGAGTGTGCAAGTCACCCCCTGCTATTTTATCCGTGTATATATTAAACATTGATCAGGCAGAGGTCATAGTTCTTCCATAGTTCTTGGCAACCAGTCCACTTTAGCCACCCAAACCCATAGTCCAACTTTATATTTTTCCATATGCTGCAATAGTCCTACACCAACCGGGGGTTGTCCTTAGGTGCACTTGCATAGTGCACACAGGGATAATCGTCGGTTGGTGTCACATTTCATTAAAATTTCCTAAAGGGCCTCTGCGAGTTGGCTTCGGCCCCTCGTACGCCTTCCAAAGGACCGGGACTCAATGGTCCCGAGATATAAACAAGAAAATAATAATATCCTTGGACATTTCACACAACGCCATTTAGTCCCAAGCTAAGCAACCTAATGCTTGTGTTATGGTCACGAGATGGCTGATAAACTACTTATATACTTTTTTTTTTTGTAAATACATACATGTATAAGGGACGGAGCGAGTGCTCCGGAGTTAACCCAAGATGATTTTTGAATCGGAGAACTCTCGGCAGGTGACTTAGCAACCTGTTACATTTGCCACAGATGCTTTGAAGAGGGTACAAAGAGAGAGGGAGATTAATACAATCTTAGAAAATGATGAATAAAATATATTTTTTACAATTCGTACCTCCTAAACTAGAACTGATCTTCTATTTGTTACAAGTAAAACTAAAAATAATACAGAATTCAGCGTGGTGCACATTTCTTTCCACAGTCGATGATGCAGCGTACGACTGTCGATCAAGTTGCCTTGGGCCAAATCTCGATGAGGAGAGCATCAATTTGTGCCGCTGTTGGTCTGGACATGGTGACTTTTCTTGCAGAATGTTTGTTCATAATTTTCATTTCCAAATTTCCAAAACACGAACATGAGAAAACGATAAGCCCAAGGGGCACTTTATCAAGCGTAGATAAAGTGAATAATTTACATAGTTTATTAAACTTGTTTTTTGTAGATATAGTACATCTCATAACTTGACTTTAACACTACACTTCAGTCAGCACTTGACGATAAACGACCGAAATACGATTAGGTATCTCTATAGCGATAGCGGCAGATGAGATTTGGTTTGAGTTTAAAGTACTTTTTCTCAATTTCGCATTATTAAAAATCACAATCTCTCCCCTTGTTTGTTTACTTGCATTATTTAAAATTTGTAGTCTGTGCCATAGATAATATTACCAAAGTCTGTGCTTGTCATCCTTTGACTTTTATCCTTTTTTTTTTTTGACAATCGGCAAAGTAATCTTTATGCCAGCTACAAATATATTGTTTTTTCGAGAAATATTACAATTTTCTTAGGTAAAAATATTTAATTAAAAGCAAAGTTCTATTTTCTTACTATAAAAATAATTTTACTCTGTAATTCAACAGTTCAAATAAATCGAAATGAGTCTCATTGACTTATAAAAACATATCGATAAAACGTTCACCTCTGGCACTACATTTCGTTCGGTCCGACACTCTTTTCGAATATTGACTATGGTCTCGACCAAACTGAGCCAATCCGAACCTTTTTCGTAGTATGACAACAATATTCGGTTCGGTCGTGTGTCGGATCATTCCGAACATTCGTATGTGCCACTTCGGAGTAGACTCCCAGATGTAGCGATATTTGGTAGTCTCGACTTTCAAAGTCATCGATTGTCATCAGGGAGTCTACTCCGAAGTGGCACATACGAATGTTCGGAATGATCCGACACACGACCGAACCGAATATTGTTGTCATACTACGAAAAAGGTTCGGATTGGCTCAGTTTGGTCGAGACCATAGTCAATATTCGAAAAGAGTGTCGGACCGAACGAAATGTAGTGCCAGAGGTGAACGTTTTATCGATATGTTTTTATAAGTCAATGAGACTCATTTCGATTTATTTGAACTGTTGAATTACAGAGTAAAATTATTTTTATAGTAAGAAAATAGAACTTTGCTTTTAATTAAATATTTTTACCTAAGAAAATTGTAATATTTCTCGAAAAAACAATATATTTGTAGCTGGCATAAAGATTACTTTGCCGATTGTCAAAAAAAAAAGGATAAAAGTCAAAGGATGACAAGCACAGACTTTGGTAATATTATCTATGGCACAGACTACAAATTTTAAATAAAGCAAGTAAACAAACAAGGGGAGAGATTGTGATTTTTAATAATGCGAAATTGAGAAAAAGTACTTTAAACTCAAACCAAATCTCATCTGCCGCTATCGCTATAGAGATACCTAATCGTATTTCGGTCGTTTATCGTCAAGTGCTGACTGAAGTGTAGTGTTAAAGTCAAGTTATGAGATGTACTATATCTACAAAAAACAAGTTTAATAAACTACTTAAATTATTCACTTTATCTACGCTTGATAAAGTGCCCCTTGGGCTTATCGTTTTCTCATGTTCGTGTTTTGGAAATTTGGAAATGAAAATTATGAACAAACATTCTGCAAGAAAAGTCACCATGTCCAGACCAACAGCGGCACAAATTGATGCTCTCCTCATCGAGATTTGGCCCAAGGCAACTTGATCGACAGTCGTACGCTGCATCATCGACTGTGGAAAGAAATGTGCACCACGCTGAATTCTGTATTATTTTTAGTTTTACTTGTAACAAATAGAAGATTAGTTCTAGTTTAGGAGGTACGAATTGTAAAAAATATATTTTATTCATCATTTTCTAAGATTGTATTAATCTCCCTCTCTCTTTGTACCCTCTTCAAAGCATCTGTGGCAAATGTAACAGGTTGCTAAGTCACCTGCCGAGAGTTCTCCGATTCAAAAATCATCTTGGGTTAACTCCGGAGCACTCGCTCCGTCCCTTAAACATGTATGTATTTACAAAAAAAAAAAGTATATAAGTAGTTTATCAGCCATCTCGTTACCATAACACAAGCATTAGGTTGCTTAGCTTGGGACTAAATGGCGTTGTGTGAAATGTCCAAGGACATTATTATTTTCTTGTTTATATCTCGGGACCATTGAGTCCCGGTCCTTTGGAAGGCGTACGAGGGGCCGAAGCCAACTCGCAGAGGCCCTTTAGGAAATTTTAATGAAATGTGACACCAACCGACGATTATCCCTGTGTGCACTATGCAAGTGCACCTAAGGACAACCCCCGGTTGGTGTAGGACTATTGCAGCATATGGAAAAATATAAAGTTGGACTATGGGTTTGGGTGGCTAAAGTGGACTGGTTGCCAAGAACTATGGAAGAACTATGACCTCTGCCTGATCAATGTTTAATATATACACGGATAAAATAGCAGGGGGTGACTTGCACACTCAATAATGGGCCCCCGGAAACGGTCGCTAGCACATAGTGACGAAGCGACAAGGGGGCAACATGTCCTGAGGTGCTTATGAGAAGTGGAGAGGCATTCCACGGCTATCAGGACAATCCCGGAAGTACGGTCAAGGTCCCTACCAGCATCTTACTGGAATACTTCCTTCCTCCGAGCACGTTTGCCCTTGCGAATCTCCACTCAAGCCAGCCAATATAGGTAAGAATGAGGTGGGAGCTCTGTTCCTCGTCATTGTTCACTCCAGCCGGCCAATAAAGGCAAGCCAGAGGTGAGGTACAAGACTTCTCCCGGGAGATAGGGTCCGTGGGGTCGCTACTGCCCAACAGCTCGCCACATGCTGCCCTGCGGATTTCTGTATCTCTCTTGGTCTGGCTCCTCACCTTAGACCCGTTCCGGCAAAGTAAACTTTTCCGGCACGGGCCTAGAGTTCGGAGCGCGCAAGCCCCACCACGACGTCAACGTAGAGATACGGCGATGGGGTTATTATTATTATTATTATAGGTATTATGCAAAACACAGCAGGGTAAGATTATTCTGCCTACTTTATCTGCATTCTAGTGCACCTCCCGCGCTGTCAAGACACACCTCCACCCTTGACTATTTCAAATGTGCGTTCATTGGTGGAGAGGGCATGCTGTTTAAAAAAAAAAAACGATCAACCTTAAAAAAATTAGGTTGGTACATTTTCCTTACACAATTTTTTTAATATCTTGGGATTGGGTGATCCGATTTACATAAATCCAATTGGGAAATTAGTTTTATACATAACTCTATCATTTGAGACAAATTTATTTCAATAAACTACATAAACAGAAAATCTCATTTTCAAGTTACGTAATTATCTGACAATCCTTACATATTCCAAAAAATGCCCTACAAACTTACTTTAATCAGTGTTATTGAATTAGAATATGGAAAACAATAATAAAACTAAGCTAGATATACTAATTACAAACAGATAGACATCGAACTAAACAAAATCTCTATATATGTATACCTAGTGAGTGGACTGCTGTGGAAAACTTAGATCTTACATCTACGTTTGTAGCTTTGTAGCAGGCTCAATTGCATGGCTATTACGCTTTCAGGGTGACAGGGGCACTATGTCCTGGCAAAGTGATCAACTGAGTCTGTAACTAGCTACAAACTCAAGGTCGGGCATTAAATTGGTAGTGAAGGAGTCATAAGATCATCTGCAATTCCTTCTACGCTCCAAACGCTCTTCTCTGAGAGCCTCTTCCACCCAAAAGCTTACGTACTGTCATTTCGCTACAATTTTAAGTAGTACATTCACTTAAAAAAAATGTAAAACTCAATAAAATTGTAATAATTCATGAAATTCGATAAGTTTACGGTACTCAAATCAATCAATCAATCATTTATTCTGTTAACATAGGTATGATTATAGATAGTATTGTTGTTAAAATTATGTGCACTATGCTTTGCCAATACATATGGAGTACAAAATGAAATAAGCATATACAATAAAATTAAAATTAAAATCAAAAGGTAGCTACTTTGCTATACTGTCGTGTATTTTGACACAAATTTCACGATGTAACTCTTGTCAAACTCAAATTATCGGTCAGTCTTTTCTCGTTCAGAGTAGGGTAACGATACAACAAGTGTCAAAATTAAGTTCAGTCGGATCGGAACCGACCGAACCGAATATAATGAACTTCGTAGTAGGAAATGACCGAACATTCGGCAGATACATGGCCGATACGATACATTTACCACTTCGGAGTAGACCCCCTGGGAGTCTACTCCGAAGTGGCACATACGAATGTTCGGAATGATCCGACACACGACCGAACCGAATATTGTTGTCATACTACGAAAAAGGTTCGGATTGGCTCAGTTTGGTCGAGACCATAGTCAATATTCGAAAAGAGTGTCGGACCGAACGAAATGTAGTGCCAGAGGTGAACGTTTTATCGATATGTTTTTATAAGTCAATGAGACTCATTTCGATTTATTTGAACTGTTGAATTACAGAGTAAAATTATTTTTATAGTAAGAAAATAGAACTTTGCTTTTAATTAAATATTTTTACCTAAGAAAATTGTAATATTTCTCGAAAAAACAATATATTTGTAGCTGGCATAAAGATTACTTTGCCGATTGTCAAAAAAAAAAAGGATAAAAGTCAAAGGATGACAAGCACAGACTTTGGTAATATTATCTATGGCACAGACTACAAATTTTAAATAATGCAAGTAAACAAACAAGGGGAGAGATTGTGATTTTTAATAATGCGAAATTGAGAAAAAGTACTTTAAACTCAAACCAAATCTCATCTCCCGCTATCGCTATAGAGATACCTAATCGTATTTCGGTCGTTTATCGTCAAGTGCTGACTGAAGTGTAGTGTTAAAGTCAAGTTATGAGATGTACTATATCTACAAAAAACAAGTTTAATAAACTATGTAAATTATTCACTTTATCTACGCTTGATAAAGTGCCCCTTGGGCTTATCGTTTTCTCATGTTCGTGTTTTGGAAATTTGGAAATGAAAATTATGAACAAACATTCTGCAAGAAAAGTCACCATGTCCAGACCAACAGCGGCACAAATTGATGCTCTCCTCATCGAGATTTGGCCCAAGGCAACTTGATCGACAGTCGTACGCTGCATCATCGACTGTGGAAAGAAATGTGCACCACGCTGAATTCTGTATTATTTTTAGTTTTACTTGTAACAAATAGAAGATCAGTTCTAGTTTAGGAGGTACGAATTGTAAAAAATATATTTTATTCATCATTTTCTAAGATTGTATTAATCTCCCTCTCTCTTTGTACCCTCTTCAAAGCATCTGTGGCAAATGTAACAGGTTGCTAAGTCACCTGCCGAGAGTTCTCCGATTCAAAAATCATCTTGGGTTAACTCCGGAGCACTCGCTCCGTCCCTTATACATGTATGTATTTACAAAAAAAAAAAGTATATAAGTAGTTTATCAGCCATCTCGTGACCATAACACAAGCATTAGGTTGCTTAGCTTGGGACTAAATGGCGTTGTGTGAAATGTCCAAGGATATTATTATTTTCTTGTTTATATCTCGGGACCATTGAGTCCCGGTCCTTTGGAAGGCGTACGAGGGGCCGAAGCCAACTCGCAGAGGCCCTTTAGGAAATTTTAATGAAATGTGACACCAACCGACGATTATCCCTGTGTGCACTATGCAAGTGCACCTAAGGACAACCCCCGGTTGGTGTAGGACTATTGCAGCATATGGAAAAATATAAAGTTGGACTATGGGTTTGGGTGGCTAAAGTGGACTGGTTGCCAAGAACTATGGAAGAACTATGACCTCTGCCTGATCAATGTTTAATATATACACGGATAAAATAGCAGGGGGTGACTTGCACACTCAATAATGGGCCCCCGGAAACGGTCGCTAGCACATAGTGACGAAGCGACAAGGGGGCAACATGTCCTGAGGTGCTTATGAGAAGTGGAGAGGCATTCCACGGCTATCAGGACAATCCCGGAAGTACGGTCAAGGTCCCTACCAGCATCTTACTGGAATACTTCCTTCCTCCGAGCACGTTTGCCCTTGCGAATCTCCACTCAAGCCAGCCAATATAGGCAAGAATGAGGTGGGAGCTCTGTTCCTCGTCATTGTTCACTCCAGCCGGCCAATAAAGGCAAGCCAGAGGTGAGGTACAAGACTGTTAAATCATCAGCTAACTTTGCGCAATTTGTAGACAGTAAGACATTAACTATAAGTTTTTTAGCAGGCGTTAATCTTACTGTCCTTGGATTATTTTTTCAATGTCAAACGAGTCAATATAAAAGGTGGATCACTGCGTGCTACATCCTGAGTTTTAATTTACCTAAATTCCTAAGAAGTTTCTCCAATTTTTATACACTCTCACTTTTTCTCCCGGGAGATAGGGTCCGTGGGGTCGCTACTGCCCAACAGCTCGCCACATGCTGCCCTGCGGATTTCTGTATCTCTCTTGGTCTGGCTCCTCACCTTAGACCCGTTCCGGCAAAGTAAACTTTTCCGGCACGGGCCTAGAGTTCGGAGCGCGCAAGCCCCACCACGACGTCAACGTAGAGATACGGCGATGGGGTTATTATTATTATTATTATAGGTATTATGCAAAACACAGCAGGGTAAGATTATTCTGCCTACTTTATCTGCATTCTAGTGCACCTCCCGCGCTGTCAAGACACACCTCCACCCTTGACTATTTCAAATGTGCGTTCATTGGTGAAGAGGGCATGCTGTTTAAAAAAAAAAAACGATCAACCTTAAAAAAATTTGGTTGGTACATTTTCCTTACACAATTTTTTTAATATCTTGGGATTGGGTGATCCGATTTACATAAATCCAATTGGGAAATTAGTTTTATACATAACTCTATCATTTGAGACAAATTTATTTCAATAAACTACATAAACAAAAAATCTCATTTTCAAGTTACGTAATTATCTGACAATCCTTACATATTCCAAAAAATGCCCTACAAACTTACTTTAATCAGTGTTATTGAATTAGAATATGGAAAACAATAATAAAACTAAGCTAGATATACTAATTACAAACAGATAGACATCGAACTAAACAAAATCTCTATATATGTATACCTAGTGAGTGGACTGCTGTGGAAAACTTAGATCTTACATCTACGTTTGTAGCTTTGTAGCAGGCTCAATTGCATGGCTATTACGCTTTCAGGGTGACAGGGGCACTATGTCCTGGCAAAGTGATCAACTGAGTCTGTAACTAGCTACAAACTCAAGGTCGGGCATTAAATTGGTAGTGAAGGAGTCATAAGATCATCTGCAATTCCTTCTACGCTCCAAACGCTCTTCTCTGAGAGCCTCTTCCACCCAAAAGCATACGTACTGTCATTTCGCTACAATTTTAAGTAGTACATTCACTTAAAAAAATGTAAAACTCAATAAAATTGTAATAATTCATGAAATTCGATAAGTTTACGGTACTCAAATCAATCAATCAATCATTTATTCTGTTAACATAGGTATGATTATAGATAGTATTGTTGTTAAAATTATGTGCACTATGCTTTGCCAATACATATGGAGTACAAAATGAAATAAGCATATACAATAAAATTAAAATCAAAAGGTAGCTACTTTGCTGTCGTGTATTTTGACACAAATTTCACGATGTAACTCTTGTCAAACTCAAATTATCGGTCAGTCTTTTCTCGTTCAGAGTAGGGTAACGATACAACAAGTGTCAAAATTAAGTTCAGTCGGATCGGAACCGACCGAACCGAATATAATGAACTTCGTAGTAGGAAATGACCGAACATTCGGCAGATACATGGCCGATACGATACATTTACCACTTCGGAGTAGACCCCCTGGATCGACAGGACTTTGCGACCGAATTCGGTTGTAAAGCAATCGCTATGTATGCAGAGACTGCTGCCCCAAGTTAGAATCCCTACGAATCAACACTACTTACATACAACATTCTGTTAATTTTTGTCTGAAACTGATGACATATTGAAAGTTATAGCTAATCTCCGGGCTTACAAGAGGCGTTGAAAAACATAGACAATGAGGAAAGACACTATTGACCTTTAGAGAGCCTAGTGCCAATTGATTGTATTGTTTGGCAAATTATTTGGTACTTGAATAGAATTGTAATTAGTTAGAGAGATTACTGTAGTTGCGCTAATTTCAGCCCACAGCACTTGAAGGTTAGTTCAATTATGTATAGATGACATGAAGAGGACTAAGTTTTAAACAGTGAACCATCATCCATCAGATGATGGTTCAGAAATATCACATTTTCGAAGACATCATTTTTGGATAGAGCATCTCCATCTAAATTTCCCATAATGATGGTTATTAGGTGTCAAAGAAAGGTCCAGTCACATACGAGTAGGTACTACAGTAGGCCAATTCCCGTAATTAAAAACGTTCAAAATTTTATAGCAAACTCATCTCAGCGGCAATCAATGTCAAAACTTTTGGGAAATATGAGGTATTTTTGATAGATTGAGACAGATGAGGAAAATGAATGTTCTTAAAATTACGAGAGTTGCCGCTCTGATCGAAGAAGTATACTATTGTCTCATGATGACCCAGTAAAGGCACAGGTCAAAATAACAATGTAAGCAAGAACTGGCAACGAATGCGCCCAAAGGCAAGCTCAACGAACAAACCTTATTTATTACAAAATAAATCATAAAAGGTCTGCAGCTATGCAAAACAATTTGCGAACTAATGAGGTAATATGTCAGTGTATTGCGAAATCTACGTTCCTAGTGTGGGTTTTAGCAAATTGCTCGTATAATTGAGTGTTGTGATGGTCAACATGAACATTTTTCTTGTTGATAGTTGGTACCCTTTCTTTTGTATGTCTGTAATGGAATGCGGGTATGGGACCTGTTGTCTTAAATGTCGGCACACCTTCATTGCGTGGACATTCTTTACATAAGCTGTGGGTTTCGGAACTAGGCGCAAGAGCTTAATACATTTACGTCTATGTAATGGAGGTTGCAAAATGAATTGAAGCCTGGAAACGATTGAATGTATAATTGTAGAACAGATTGTATACTGACTTCGTAGGGTAGGGTTATCGCTACTTTAGATTTGCCCCCTTACTAATAAACGTATTATAATATCAGATGAATAGTTACACACCGATTTCTCTCTTTCAGTCGTCAGTAATTTGAGTTTCGAAATAAGCGTTTTGTAACTATACAGACGCTATACAACGTTTATTAGTAAGGGGGTAATTCTTTAAGAAAAAGGTGCCTAGAAATACTACTTAGATTTATCGAATCAAAAGATGAGAGACATTAGTGATTTAGTTAGCGAGTCGAAGTCAAAATTTAAAAAGCTTATGAATAAGAAACAATGCTACGGCCTTATGCGTCTATTTCTCTTTAAACTTTTAATGATTGACTGCTATGCGAAGGTAATATTGGTATATTATTATTATTTGGTAATTATTGGTAAATTTACGAATATACCTCCGCATAAGCTTCATCTAGCGTCTTAACTAACAAACTATTGTGCACTTGGATAGTGAATTATCATAATCGTATTCAATTAATAGAAAAGTAACGGCATCGCATGAGTAATTTTTTTCATCTTTGAATATGGGTGCTTAGGAAGCTTTTTGAACGCAGACAGACAGAAATATTTATTTCCTTCAATTGCACAATCTTCGACAGTTTCGACATAGTAATCTTAACTGCATTAAACTTGTAATTTTTGCGACAGCTTACAGTTCCAAAGACATTTTAAATTTGTCTCCCATTGACAGAGAATTTAAAGGCGTACGTCCATTGTAGACGATAGTAGTAGAGTGTATACGAGGAGTTTGAGTTATAAGTATATTTTTGTCCATGTTGGAAAGTGAGGAAGAGCGGTAAGGTAACCAAAAATGCAGCTTTAACTATCTGACCCCACTAAACAAATTAATTAATCAACTGTACAACATTCCCGAATAAATCAATCACATAAGCCTAATAAAGCACGTATCATCTAAACTAACGCAATATTTATGTCACAAGTTAACGGACAATAAATAGCCAATCAGCTTTCACCAGATGAGCGCAAGAGCAACGCTCAATTAACTGCGTCTTTACGATTGTGACGTAACGCGTGTAGTTGAGATGGCGTTTGACGGACATACGTCACGTCACGTCATGTCAAACTTGTGTGCACGATACGAGAAGCTGTCACGGTGCGTAGTACCAGAATTTGGAGTTGTTGGCATCATTGTTTTTATGAATAGATGACTCCTCTTCATACATTAGATTATCTAGCTGCCGAAACCAAAGTCCGGTTTTTGTATTTTTTTTTTTCAGTTTGGATAGTCAAATAGTAGTCCAAAGTTGGGATGCCAGAGGGGCAATTCTCGTTATTTTAAGAACATTTACAGTCTGATCTCGGTCTCGATCTGTCAAAAATAACTCTAATTTCCCAACTTAATTTTTTTACAAGCTCATGACATTTGTTTGTCGCCGAGATGAGACTGCGACTAGATTTTGAACGTTTTAAATTACGAGAATTGGCCTTCTAGCTAGGAAATGGCAAAATATTCAGCAGTTTTAACTATACATGGGGTAATTGGTGAAATCAGAGCGTACCATTACCAAGTATCGATAAATTGTTGATGAATGAAGAAGGAGAGGACGAAGATACAAGAAAAGATGAATGGATTGTGTGAGAGATGATAGTAATTAAAGAAAGAGGTTGTCATTGCCGACCCCAAGTAACATGGACAAGAAGTTAAAGAATCTATGAAAACCGTGCATCTTTCGAACACTCAGTATCAGAACACTAATAAAAACCGACGTTGTAATCATTACAATGAATGATAAGTTTGATTCTCCATATCAATAGCACGCACTAAGCTTGTATCGTTGTCGCATACGAGAATGCGATAACTAATTAAATAATTGCGAAAATGTCCAAGACCAAGCGACGTGTCAAGATCACCAGTAAATAAATGGCGTAACCATAGAACGTTTACTTTGATATCGCGTAATTATTCTATTGTAGAGTTTAAAACAGCCTGATGCGCGGATTTTTATCCTGTTGATGGCAACAGGATCGCCCCTTATTACATGGCACTTAAACATAACTGGCGAACTGTGGATGTGCTAAGGTACTCGTACACCTCTGGCTAACCCTTCGGGAATTACTGGCGTGATGGTATGGATGAGCTAAAAACAATTTGACTATCGAGTCACACGCACGGTATAAGGTTAATGGATACTTCTGAAGATTGACAAGCATTGTCTGCGTGTTATTTCTTGGTATAGGCGTTTAAATCATTCTAAAAATGTGGGTTTCAAAAAGAAAACCGATGGATTTGTCAACTAGTGAAAAGTGTAGGTAATTTACCTTGGGGTGCCAAGAATTGCATGGCATTGGCATTTGGTCCGAATCCTAACCAATAAATAAAAATGCGAAAGTGAGTTTGTTTGTCTGTTACGCTTTCACGCTAAAACGGCTGAACGGATTTGGATAAAATTTGGCACATGAGTTAAGGCCATAGAAATGTAAATCTTATATCTATGGTTAAGACATAGGATACTTATCCCGATATTCCCACGGGATTGAGACTTATGCGGGTGAAACCGCGGAGCGCAGCTAGCACTCAATATTTTTCACAGCCTCAATTCTTCGGTTTTCCGGGCGAACGATGTGTGTAATAAAGTAACACTTTATAATTTTAATTACAACCGCTAGTTTATAAGGCTAAACAATTAATTTAAATAATTAAACTAAAACCAGATAATTTTAAAACAAGGACTCGACCTATTCATCAATGCTTATAACAAATATAAACTAAGTAGTAATTTATTTGTTCAACAATTTAACAGAATTTTGTGATTTTTTCAACTGTTTATATTTACTTTATACTTTTATGCCACATTTAAGAAATAACTAGTTTCTGTTTGTTTACTTATCTATGCTCGATTTAAGGCCAAGCATGCTTCAATCAGTTACCGAGTCGTTTGCAAATATTTTATTTATAGGTATAAATTTTTATACTTTGCTGTGTTACTTCAGTGAGACTTTAAAAACTTCTATAATAAAGAGAAAAAAGAGGTAAAATTTTTGAGTTTGTAGGGGATAGGTAATCTTCGCAACTACTGATCCAATTCCGAAAATTCTTTCACTAAAGGGAAGCTACAGTATTGCCGAGCGTCATAGGATACATTTTCATATTAAACAAGGAATTTCACGCGGGTGAATTCGCGGGAAGCATCTACTCTGTATTGTGTAAGTATTCGGTGTTTTAACTAATTCTTCTTGCAGCCGCAACATGGCCACCGTAGAAACTGAAAAAAATAACAGAAGAAATACTAATACGCGATGTTAAAAATTAAGAAAAAAATTACTTTGTCCAAAAAGAGTGTGTTTTTTGTTTGTTGTCGCTTGAATGACATTGACAGTTGATACAAAACAAGATGGCGGCGTTAGTTTCGATTTTGACCAAGCGCCGATAGAACCATGTACAGACGCCAGCACATCAAGCTACCCCAAACTGTCAAATTTTCCCAATCAACCTTGAACCTTACGGTGTAGCGATAAAGTTGAAAATCTATCAAAGAAGTTTGACAGATTGTAGTAGGTTGATGTGCTGGCGTCTGTATGTCTATTCTTCATAGAGCAAGGGTAAGCTCACACGAGCAACCACAACCAACGGTGGCTGTCGGTACAGCTGTCGTCACGTAAAAAGAACGCTGAGCGCCAGTGGAGGGGTTGTTTGCGCACGGGTACAGTCTTGTCCTAAAGAACTAGGCTATTGTTTTATTTATAAAATTGTGTAATTGTTTTATTGTAGAATCATATTAGTTACTTTATTAGCGTCGCGCTCCCTTCCTACCATTGCGCAGGTAAACGCCAGCGTTCTTTTTACGTGATGGGACCAATACCTGCTGTGGTGGCGAGATCTGCTCTAGTTAGCGGGTGACTCCAGTGCACACCACACGTGTACGACGAATCCTTACAAAACTTATGAAAAAGCATGTGAACTGCTTGTTGCTGGGACACCGGGTGGCTGTGTCCGGTGGTTCGTTTGCGCCTAGCCTTAGTAGAGACAGAAATAGTTATGCTACGCGTACAGGCGTCTTCAAAATGTAGGATACTTACGATTTTGAGGAAAAGTTCTCACTCCATGGATCGGACTCGATAATCGATTTTGATAAGTACCTAGCTGTTTCTACCTTATTATCATCCTGTCCATTTATTTTTTTTCATTATTTTGTGTCGTCGTAGAATTTCATTTTTTACCATCGCTCTATCAGCCATGACCGCTTTCCACCCATATCAACTTTCATACAATGCCTCCAACTTTAGTCTTTTTCTTCATAACCGTGCACATTCATACCAAAAACTTTCTTCACAACAATGTTCGATAAAAAACAGTATAATAGATGTTATGGCAGGTACCTACATCTAAATTCATAATTAAAACATGTGCTACTTTCTCAAGCGTATAAACATCGTTTAAACCACGTAAACTAGTTCTGTAGTAAACACTACAGCATTCGGAACTGCGACGGCGCAAGATTTATTGCACTTACGGTCAATGTTGTGCAGCCACTAATTTATAATTTGATTTATTTAGATCACGCACTACATATTTTGAAATTAAGTTTATAATACGACTACGCATGGCTGTGCCCTTATTTTGAAAACCCATGGATGAGTATGTTTTTTAGATTTCACGACATCCGTTTCAAAAACTTTTTTGATCAGTTCTACGCTGTAAGTATAATTATAAAGTTTCGAATATTGGGCAAGTTTTATGTGTGACACGGTTGCTGCAAAAATGAAAATGTGACGCAATAACCTCCAGAAAATTGAAGATGCCCGAAAAAAGTTCTATCGACACACCCTAGGCTGCCAGTCCTCTTTTAAAACTATACTTTTTACCAACACAAGAAACTTTTGAATGAAAGGCGATTAACAAAAGGTAACAAGGCAGATGTGAGTGAAAACACCAGGAAGGCACGCCCTAGGAGGACATAATTACAGTGACCTTATAGGTGATGTTCTTCAGAAAGGTCAGTTGCGTAGTACTCGCAACCGACGTGCGTGTATGACCAGATCTATGAACGAAAACGAAGGAAAAGGAGTATGTAAGGATGCAGCAGGATGGAGCAGGTTCTGTAGTTTCTGCCTACCCACATGTAAAGAAGGCGTGAGTTTATGTATGTATGTGTGTAAGAAACTTTTATCGTATGAATGGGACTACATGACCTAAAGCGCGGTCACTGTCGGACTGCATAGAAAAGAAAAAGAAGCGCGATGACACAACGCTGGTACCTAATTTATTGCAAAATATGAAGCAATTATCAATTTATAAAAAATATATTGTTTAGACTAAAAAATTAAAATTATAGTGCTTTAGTATGTTGCTTGTAGAATAATCTGACAGAAAATCAGAATGATTGTATGTAAATTAGTATGGTTTTTATTATAAAAAGAAAGTTTATAGAGGTATCTTCATGATTTTTTTCTATACTTATCAAACAGTTGTACTTATTATGTTTTCAACACACTATCAAACTATCATATATCATATATTTTTCTGATTTTGTTTAATGTACTCAATTATACACTTTTAGGCATTATAAAACTTGTGTTTTATGCGTTAAGGTCCTGTAGTCCCCAGATGAATTTAATCAATACAACATAATAGTGTGCCAAACCACTAGGCTGTAAGTGGTACCTAAACCACGGAACTGTAGTTACATCACTGGCATACCAAGCTTTACGGTATTAAGACAAATACCTACGAGAAAACTGTCTGTGGGCACGAGGATGCCGACTTAAGTGGTGTTATGTATGAACTAAGTTATGTAGCTGAACAAGATAAATGTTCTTGAGCGATATTTTTATTAACCGACTCGGTACAGCAAAGACAGGGTTATGTTTTTTACGTGTAACTATGTATCTTGAGAGAGTCTCACTGGCCCAGTGGCAGGTCGTAAGGAAAACGGCATGTCCTAGAACCTTAAGATATAAATCTGCAGCAAAACATAATACTTTTGCAAAATAAAAGCAAAATTAAGATACAACCCCGTAAATGTAACTATATATAACACCTGGATTCTAAAGTGTTTAAAACGGGTAATCAAAAAAAATCTAGTATCTTCAGCCATTGCTGTTTCAATGTTGTTCAAAGGGGTAATTCTTGTAATTTTAAAAGAACGTTTACAATCTAGGGGCCTGAAAAGGCCACTTTGGCAGAATCATAAAACAATTCATATCACGCAATTCATCTGTTTGACAGTTTCGCACCTATATATCCCTGAAGGGTTAGGCAGAGGTGTACCTGTAGCATTTTACGAATCTCCATACAAAATTGTCATACAGATGAAATTGCGTGATATGAATTGTTTTATGATTCTGCCAAAGTGGCCTTTTTAGACCCCCAGATCTCAGTCTCAATCTGTCAAAAATACCTCTAATTTCTCTACATTTTTTACAAGTTTTTGACATTGATTGTCGTTGAGATGAGATTACGACTAGATTTTGAACGTTTAATTGGGCTTTTGAACTATTTTCGATTACAATTTATTTACTTATAAGATCCGTTTAATTAACGAAACTCATTTTATGCGAGGACCAGTATAGCTTCTTACCTATACATATTTCGACAATCCAAATCAACTCCCTTCCACATATTACAATTATTAAATATGCAAGCAATCAGCCTCATTGATTCAAACTGCTTGATACACCGACTTATTATTCGCATTACTGTAAACTATACTAAAGCCATTAAAATATAAACTATAACGTTTGCTAGCAGTTAAATTTACGGTCAGATTGCTCTGTACATCATTATTATTATACGACTTATGATGAAACATAATAATTACGAGAACATTTATAAGACTAGGTAATCTAAGTCACAGATTATGTATAGTTGTTATCTTATGACATTATAGGGATATCAAATAAAGACGTTTATACAAGTGCTCCATTCTTGGTCATGAGACATCATCATCATCCTTCTACCGTTAGCATATAATGTTCCCACTGCTGGGACCCAGCGCTCCTCTCGGTGAGAGAGAGTGGGCCGTAATCTACCATCCGGGCCCAGTGCGGGTTGCTAGATGCCACATGTCTTCCTATTTTTTTTATTTTATTACATGCCCCTTTCCTCACTATGTTTCCTTCACCGTTTTGAGAGCAATTATTATTGTGATGAAATCAAATACCATACAAAGTAAAGTTCTGGGTTCGAACTTACGACCTACAACTCATAAGTTGGAGCCGATACCACTGGGCCACAGCTCTCCCTTCCATCCTTACCCCAATTTAATTAAGGTCGACGCAGCACGTCTTCCTCTTCCTTAATTCTCAATTAGTCGTCATATCCGATCTTTCACATAATCCATCTATTTTTTTGCCCCTTTTCTAATACTCAACTATAACAGCATTGTTATTTAGTAATTTACCTTCATACTTAATAGCACTTTGCTCCTATTCTTTCGATGAAATCCTTAACATTATCAGCAAGGCAGAACATAATATTGATATCAAAATGCCATGAACGAATAGAGTACAAACGGCATCAGTAGCAGTCTGACCTGATCAAGCAGTCGACCGCAATAGCATAGACCACAGAGCCCGTCTCCCATTGCTAAACCAACGTCATTACATTCTACAGACGATATAATGCATTAACAATGAACGAACAAACATTGCAAAACAGTAGTACATATTTTCCTATTGTGTGTGCATCTTGGACTTACCTATATCTAGGGCTGCCTATCAACGATTCTCAGCGATCTGGAGACATAGAAGTTTTAGTATGGACTGTAGTTCATGCTTGAACCTTTAATGCAAATGGAAATAATGCAGTTAAGTTAAGCAGGAAACTACTAACCGAGACGCTAACAATTAGATTTTCTAACAAAAATATTTTCATTAAGCCTTTTCCTAAGTATATTTACATCAGATTGTAGACTAGCTCAGCCTGAAATCACTTTGTAACTTGTTTGCACCTACTTTCCTACCATAGTAACAGCTTTCAAAAATTTCTTAAACTCTCTAGTTATAGTTAATCCTTTCCTCTCGTTCTCACATTCTTCTACAAAGGCTAGTTGAGGCTAGTTTGAACATGTACGAGTATCTGCAGGATGAAATTTAAAACATGCGCCAAATCAAAATAGGAGGTACCTACAGTAACTTTTACAATAATCATTATAGATAGTCATTTCCCAAATCTAAATTCTTGAAAAAAATCGTATAATTAGGTATCGTCTTAGATAGACACGAATTTTCCAGTTTTTTTTTTTTTCAAATCTAGAGAAAATTAAAGTGTCATTATTATCCATTCATAGCAGAGTTTACAACATGTAGCAACACGTTAAACTAGCGGTATTTACCTAATTTTGACGAAAAAACATGCGCGTGACCTGGAGTATTATATTATCTGTGGCGTGACGACGCGACGTTGCGCGTTGCCGAATCGCTCGCGTACGCACTCGTAAATTCATCCCTTTCCTTAATGGCACGCTCTAAATTCACTTTGTAACACGTTGAATTTGATATTTTAATTTGGCGCACCTATTCAATTTCACCTGTAGTATACCTCGGAGTTAGTATTTGCCTTCAAAGTATCTTTGACAGCCCTACACTGCTCACCGATCACCCGCTCCACGCTTAGCCTTCATTTATTTTGTCACATCCATCCGTTCTCCAGACCTCGATTGTCTAGTAATTTGCTTCGAGCCCATACAAAGCTGTTTCGAAATCTAATAACTTTAGGACATTAAATCGTAGGTAATGATGACCACAAATAATGTTTAATGGCTACTGATTTTGTTGCCGGTAATGCAGGTTTGAATTTGGTATTAATTTTGGTCGTAAATTGTCCGTTTATGTTTATTATTATTGGATTGTAATTAACGTGGCTTGATATTGACGGTTTATGTGTTATTTGATTGTCTATGTAGTGCGTAGCGTCTTTGAATATTTTAATGAATCCATATAAGTTTTACATTCTATTTTCAGGGTTCCAGAACATTCATTTGCATTCTTTTTTAGGCAGTGCAATCCTCGTCATTTGACTTTCTTCCTTCTTATATTGGTTGTGTGATAATATAATAATAATATAATATCCTTGGACATTTCTCACAACGCCATTTAGTCCCAAGCTAAGCAAAGTTATGGTAACGAGATGGCTGATAAACTACTTATATACTTTTTTTTTTTGTAATTACATACTTATTATAGATAGAAATAGGAAATATTTATAGTCCAGGTAAGCAGGTTCACTAGTTAACAGCAATTTGAGACGACATGAGTAGCTTAAAATATTACCTGCAGCTAGGTTAGAATGTAATATGACAGAATGACAGAGAGCCCCAAACTAGACATTAACGGCCGAACCCAATAGGCATGACGAAAGATTTTGAAATACTCTTCCGTAATTTAGGTACACATTTACTATTTACGTAAAAACCTTTATTTCGGTTATAAACTAAAGTTTAACGAAGTATAAAGCCATTTTTCATTTTAATATTTTTTAAATCCTTTTAACATGTATTTTCCCCTAAAATCATTAAATCCTTGATTATTTGATACTGTCGTCACGCCTATTACCAATGTTACGAGTTAGATAGTTAGAAATCACCAGTTTTGGCATACTGGAGGTAGAAAAACCTATCTATCTCTGGTTTTAACGTCCCAATAGTCTATATCAGTAGCGATCTGTGTGGTTATATTATACTGACAGTTATAATTTGTAGGTACTGGCTACCATAATTAGCGATCGGTCAATAGGTTATTTAGTTCGCCCGTTAGTCTGTAAGTAGTAATTTTCTCCATAAGTTTTTCGAAACCTGAATAATTTTCATGTTGGCTTTAAGTGAATTCTGTGTATGTAGTACTTTACAGTAGAATAGATTTAGATATACTTAAATAGAGAGAATGCTTTTGACATTTCTCGGGACCCTGGGATCCCGGACCGTTGCCCGTTAGACGTTTTCAATGAAATGAGGCACCAATCAGAGATTGAAAATTATTACGCACTATAAATTACAGATATCATGTGTTCCCACAGCTGGGACACAGGCGGAAGGATTTGGGGGAGGCCTTTGCCCAGCAGTGGAACAGTATAGTCTAACAAAAAAAAGCGCCTGTCTAGGTTTGAACCTACGACCTCCAACTTGTAAGTCGCGGCCGTTATTACTGGGCCACCACTGCTCGACAATTACAGATATAAATGTACAATTATTTTTTTATTAAGAGGGTCTTACATAATTTTCGGGAGATCCTGTGGTAATTTCAGTATAATTATGTCAATGTATTAATGTGGTTTCATAGCGCTGTATTCCTTTTCTGTTTTAAATATGATATGAATATTCAAATACAATTCCATTAGATAATTAACTGTGGGTAGGTCTCACATAACTAAACATTTATGGAGGCAGTAATTTATGAAATTATTGATATACTTATGTGGAATTCATACCGAGATTATTTTCGAAATAAATAAATTAGAAACCTACAAGTAAGTACATAGAAGCAGCTACGCACAGGGGATCAGACCGGAATGAATCACCGAAACTATTGTTTTTTTAGTCAACACAGATTTTGTTTCAGTTTTCATGGCACCATTATTTTACCTGATTTCATGAAAGACCATTTTACATAAGACAAGAAGACAAGATATAATTTTTATGGTTATTTATTAACACGAAAGGTTTTACTAATTATCTATCATAATTTGGAGATGTTCGTAGGTAAGTACTTTTGTTTACCTGTCATAATTTCAAGATGTAATTAATTACACTACTTGCAATAACAGTGCCTTGAGACTTCTTTGATATATTAGATGCGTTTTTGGCGGCGCATTTACAAATAAATATCGCTTACAGGTATTAATAGGTTAAACCTATGCTTCAGGCTAAAATGAGCACGTATGCGGCTAGAATCAACTGATACGTGATCCTACCATATAATACTACCTTCCTTTTTGCATGCTAGTTGTAGCGAATTGTTTCAGAAACTGTTAAAAAACCGACCATCTGTAATTTCCTACAATTCTATCAAATTTTAATTTCATTTAATTTCTTCATATATACATAATATTTTCAATCCTATACAAATTACTATGAAACAGCAAAAATACAACATTACCCCCGTGGCGATGCGTACGCGCCAGAGCGCCGCGTTCTCTGTCGCAAGCGCAACCGGCCTCGCCCGCGGCAAGGCAGCTTGCCGGTCAGTGATCATATATTATTACTTTACTATACAGTGTGCAGATGGTTTACTTATAAGTATGGATTCGTTAGTTATGGTAGAACATCTGCTGTTTATTTTACATGACGATGTTCGCCTGTTTTGCCAAAATACTACAGGAAAATTGTAACATGTCAGACAGAAGACAGCGGTTATTAAATTGATAAGAGACAGGTGTTAAGTTGGTAACAGATAGAGCAGAGCTTTCAATAATTTAAAAATCAATAATCACTTGAATAATAAAACAGCAAAAATTCATTTTCCCCATGTGAACCGGAAAATGATCCTTCTAGGTAAACGGACAGTGAAAAGTGCAGTTAAACAATTTTATTTGTCACTAGCTGCGCCCCGCGGTTTCACCCGTAGTAATATCGGGATAAAAAGTCATGGTCTAACCATATGTCAAATTTCATCTAAATCCGTTCAGCCGTTTTAGCGTGAACGCTTAACAAACAAACATAAAAAAATCTAATCTGTTCTCCTTAATATTATTTTCCAGTAGAATTCCATTCTCTAAAAAACGAGGTGTGTTTGAAAAATGTCTCAGCAAGAAACCAGAAGGCCAATTCTCGTAATAAAACGTTCAAAATCTAGTCGCAGTCTCATCTCGGCGACAAGCAAATGTCAAAAACTTGTCAAAATGTAGGGAAATTAGAGGAATTTTTGACAGACTGAGATCAGACTGTGAACGTTCTTAAAATTACGAGAATTACCCCTCAGTTCGCATGGTGCGAACTGAGGGGTAATTGTGCACCAGTACTTAAGTCATCATGTACCTAGCCTTTTCCCAAATATGTTGGGTCGGTTTCCAGTCTAACCGAATGTAGCTGACTACCAGTATTTTAAATGGAGCGACTGCCTATATCTGACCTCCACAACCCAGTTACTAGGTAATACGATACCCCTTGGTAAGACTGGTTGTCAGACTTTCGGGCTACTGACGACCCGTAACGACTGTCAAAGATCCACGAATATAAGTTTAAGTACTTAATTATAAGTAGGTACAGTCAACAAAAGAGATAAGTATGCAGGATCGTCGGATATAGTTGAAGTATTATAGTAGAAACCGATGCTTGTTCTCGAATTAATTTTAATTTTATTAGTAAAAAACAAACAGCTAATTTATCAAATTTAATTTCAGTCGACAACATCCATCGGTTTCTTACTAAACTTCTACTATATCCGACGATCCTGCATACTTATCTCTTTTGTTGACTGTACATAACATTAACATAATTTTACAGTTGCAAGTAAAAGTAAGGGCCTCTGTGTGCCAGCGTAGACTAGATACATATAAGGTACAGTCACATCCAAAATATGTTCGTCAACTTAAGGGCTTGTTTACTCTTAGAATATTAGAATCTACTTTACCGACTCAGTATTTAATTATAATGCATCGTAATGTCAATTGATGACATTCAGCCATCTTCATACTTATCAACATTCTTACACTCTGAATTAAAAAGGTGACACTGACAAACTGACGATTAAGTTATTGATTTTTTATTAATATTCCATAAAATGGCCATCTATAAAACTAAATTCTAATTTACTTTTTTTAAACCATCAATCTAGCTAAATTATGTAAAATATTAGTCATTTTTAGGGTTCCGCACTCAAAGGGTAAAACGGGACACTATTACTAAGAGTCCGCTGTCCATCTGTCACTAGGCTGTATCTCACGAACCGTGACAGACAGTTGAAATTTTCACAGATGATGTATTTCTATTGCCGCTATAACTACAAATACTAAAAAACAGAATAAAATAAATATTTAAGGGGGCTCCCATACAACAAACGTGACTTTTTCGCTCGTTTTTGCTCGATATTGATAACGGCAACAGGTAGACGCTTGAAATGTTCACAGAATATTTAGTTATATATTCACTTTAAAAAAAATAATTAAAATAAAACAAATATTTAAGGGGGGCTCTCATACAGCAGACATGATTTTTTTGCCGTTTTTATAGACAATGGTACGGAACCCTTGGTGCGCGAGTCCGACTCGCACTTGGCCGGTTCTCAAAATTGAAATTGGTTTGACTAGATATGAAATCATCGTCTACAGATTATGTAACATTTTCAAAGTATAAGTTAACTTAGTTTTGTTCACGTCTGTACTTTCATTTAGTTTGTGCAGTTCACTGCAGTTCAGAGATTTCTCTTCATACATTTATTTATCACCACGCACGAGTGATTTTTCCTCGCATTATTTTCCGACTACCAAAACCACGATTTGAAAAAAGTGACTTTTTCACCAGATAGAGCCACAACACAGCTTCACTTTCCCAAATGGTCCACTACTTTGCCACAATGAAGTTGTATTTATAACCCCAGAAAAAATCGAGAAAAGGTAGAAAAGAACAGCAATGTTGATAAAAAAACTTCAAGAAATGTAACCTCTGGCAGAAAATTACCATAATCTAAGACAATTACATTACATATCGGATCACTTGCACAATAGTTAGTATTGGTAACGTTTATATAACAATATGTAAGTCGTGTACATACATACATACGTCACTATGTACATAACTGCGGCTTATACAATAAACTGCTCAACGGCAAATAAAGATTGATAATACAGACGCCAGCACATCAACCTACCCGAAACTGTCAAATTTTCCCAATCAACTTTGAACCTTATAATTTAGCAATAAAGTTGAAAATCTATCAAAGAAATTTGACAGATTGTAGTAGCTTGATGTGCTGGCGTCTGTACCATGAATCATCAAGCGTTTATGCCGTACGGCTATTCAAACAAACTTTCAAGCCCTTGTTTTTCGAAATGGATAAACCGATTTTAATGAAACTTCATACATTCTAAAGAGGATACAAAGGTCTAAAAAGTTACTTAAGAACATTTTATGAGAGATATGGAAGAAAAAGTAATGAAATAAAGAAACCCGTAAAAAAATTGGGTTTACCATATGGTAAACTTAACATTTTTTAAATAGTCTCAACTCTAATGACTCCATGAACTGAAAAATCATGCTTACTTATCCGATAAGACAAACGATAGAAACTAACTAGGACAACGTAAACGCTTGTTCTACAATTCTACATTCATCGCCGCGACGATATCTCTCGATAATAATAAAAACGTATTGCTAAATCGAAACATCAATCATTACAATCGATTAGACTTTATCGATACTATAATGTCACGAAACATGAAGTCTATTCGATAATGATCGACAATCGTCAATCGTATGCCAATAACAATATCGATTTTTATCGTGAGCAATATGTCAACTGAATGATTTAGTTTAATGATTTAGTTCTACTTATTGTTGAATTGTTTAGTGAAACATTCAGCCCAATAATTTCCCTGTAACTATCTTCAATAATGATGGTGTCTTCCAACGCTTTTGATGTATGTACAGACGCCAGCTTATCAAACTACTACAATCTGTCAAATTTATTTAATAGATTTCTTTAATGCTAATAAAGCATAAGGTTCAAAGTTGATTGGGAAGCTTGATGTACTGGCGTCTGTACCAAAACGTTTTTTTTTTTTTAATAAATTATTCTTCCTTCCATACCTATATGCATATGGAAAAGGCTGTGATGTTGGTGAACCTTATAACACAGGTATGCGCTGACAGCAAAGAGTAAAGAATTTCACACACAAAAACAACATAAACAAAAAACAAGTTCCTATAAAATCAGTAGCCTTTTTTCAGATAGCAACAGATCATGCGAACACTATAACGTGTTGAAAAAATAAAATAAAAAACCAACGACTATTACCAACGGTGGCGAAAATAATCAATCACAATCAATTATGCACACTAATACCATATAATTAAGATTCAAGAAGCCAGAAAAAATATTTTGCGAATTGACACCACGAAACTTGAGACTAAAAGGTCGTGGTCATACTAAAATGAATTTTAATTCTTTCAGATAAGGTTGAAATGGATGGTAAAAGTAAGTTGGTCGTGTTATATGCAAAATACAAGCCAGTGTTGCCACAGCGATCTTGAACTATATACGTTCACTCGCAAATGTAGTGGAAATAAAGTTGGTGGCGAGAATTGAGCAACTAGTAGCACTCGCTGCGATCCTCTATCACTGTAAATGTTACCAATCCTACAGCTTTACACATAGCTAATGATGTTTCAATTATGTACAAACAGAAATAAAAATAAAACATTCATAGTAAACCACAAGGATCCTAAGAGAAGCCTAACATTGTACCGAAGAACTGTATTTTGTAACGATTTTCCATTACCTATGATTATGGTTTTCATTCAGTGCGTAAAAACACAACGGAGATAAAAAATGTAGGTTCAACCGAAAGATCTAAAAACGAATTAGAAGTGCAAAAAAGAAACATTCTAGGTAAGCAACTGGAGCAGAACGTTATAATATTATTATTCACGTTGAATATTGAAGAAATGGAATAACTAAGAACTCATCTCTACAAGGAGAGACTTAAAATTAGAAATATATTAAATCTAAAAGTAGAAGTCAAACCAAAGAAAAGATGGATGGATTTTGTGGGGATGATATGAAGGCCAAAGGAGTGAATAATAAAGTAAAGAGTGTAAGTGAAGAATATAAGAAAAAATCTCATTGTGCCGACCTCAAGTGACAAGGAATCGAGGCAGGCGGAAAAAAAGAACGGGTTTTTTTTTAAGTAGATGGGAACAAGTAAAAAGCTACAAAGCTATACGATATTGTAAATTGTTTACTCACAATGCGCAGGCTCTAGTTGGCAATCGCAACTTTTTCATTTGATGATCCTGGATTTTACGATAAGGCTCCTAATAGACCCGTAATTACCAACATTCCCTTATTAGTAATTGAGTAACTTTACTAAGAAAACATGCGAAGTATTTTGGACGCTGTCTATTCCGAAAGATATGTTGTAAGTTTATGTGGAACCAGTTTGAATGCCACAGTTCGTGATAGTGATCGTAGTTGTGATAATCGGTCATCGGTGTTTTGGACCCGAATACTTCGTAACTCGATTATAAATGGCGCTAAAATATTTGTACATTCTCCAATTGAAATTAATGGATGTTGATTTATTGTGGTCATATTGTTCAACTGGTCTTAGCCACGTATTAACTGTAAATGCTACAGATAGGCATCGTGTAAAGCGATATCATCAAGATGGTTATTTAAGATCATTCGAACTAAGCGTCCATTATCTTATAAATAACCAAACAAGGTCGGGTTGGAACCAAAGTTGTCGACATAGCTAACAGAATAAGCAAGCTGAAGTGGCAATGGGCCGGCCATATCAGCCGTAGAACCGATGACCGTTGGGGTAGACATGTTCTTGAGTGGAGACCGCGAATCAGAAGACATAAAGTGGGACGCCCTCAGGCTAGGTGGTGCGACGATCTTCACAGGATGGCTGGATGAGAGTTGCCGAAAATCGAGTTGAATGGCGTGGGTGAGGCCTATGTCCAGCAGTGGACTGCTATACGAGTAGGCTGATGATGATGATGATAAAAGTCGCGTGAATTTTATTACTTATTCGTAGGGTTAGTAACTCAAAAACCGCTAGACCGATTTTTATGATCTATGATTAGTTGGATTTGTCGCCACCCCGAATAGCAGAATAACTATTAAAACATGGGAAAAAAAACCCCGAGAAAAAAAAATTGTCATACATTTTCTCATACATTTTGTATTGAGCAATTGTTGGCGGTACGAAGTTGGCCAGGTCAGCTAGTCTGGTGTAAACGAACACTGAATGATGTTTCGAGGTCGCACAGAACCACCTAGGTAGGAATTTTGGGCGATAATTGTAAAAGTAAGATATAAAGTAAAGGATATTACAGGTATGGTATTAAGTCAAACATAGCACTATTATATCTAGTAGCATTTATTTGCAAGATTGTCATGCTACATATAGTCTACAATAAGACTTTATTCTAGTAGACTCTATAGCATGACAACTGTCTGGCGACTGCTTTAAGCTCGGTAACGAATGACAATGTGACGAACGCAGATAACCATAAAAATGTTCATCTCAATTGTGTGGAAAAGCTGACATCTGATGCTCAAGTCAGAATGGACGGCAACGTTTGCACACCATGCTATATATACGATAGAACATCTAGTTTAGCCTGTGCTACCATTAGTCCAGTAGAAGCGGTAAAAATCTTGTTAACAATGTAATGTTATTCAATGAATACCAAAAACAGGAACCAAAATTCTGTCGGAGTTTTTGACACTTAATAATTCTATCGTAAATGACAATAATGAGCATAATTTTAGATAAACATCGATGAAGTACCTAATACTTTATATTATTATTCAAGATGTTACAAGCATTTACAAATATGCCAGTAAAATATCAAGGCTGCAAAGTGCTAAAATTATCTAATTTATTATGAATCATTCATGAAATTATTTATGTTTATAAATGATTTCCTAACTATACAACTGATAATAATAACGGTGAAGACTTTACTGTGAATATAATTAAAAAAAAAAATAGCTGACAGACACAAATATTAAATGGAACAATTGCTGAAAATGTTACAATGACAAAATGCAGGATGAAGCATTAACAGACCAATAAGTATGGAAACAAGTCAGTTTTATCAAAGTCGAATTTAGAAAGACAAGGATACTAAAAGACGTGACTCGAAGAATATAACTTTATCAACGATTGGAAAAAAACATGATGCCATTGTAATCACTAGCCAAAAGAACGTTCCTAAAGGTAAAGAACTTGCTTGTAATATAACAGAACTTATACACCATTACCTGAATATGCAGGAGACGCTTTAATTGGGATTTTTGAACGACCTTTTTATTGATGTACACATTTTGCATATCTAATCGTCTAATCTAATAATAATGCGTAAAATAATAATGCATCTACGGATTCAGTCGGATAAAAAAAAATGTTTTCATTTGATAGGCTAATTTTTGAGGAAGGTTACATCACGCTACGACCCGTAGGAGTCGAGCAAAAAATAAAAGTCTGAAAGAACGCCAAGCGAACACGAAGTAATAGAGCGGATGCGGTGGGTCGGAGAACGAGACATTTCACGCGGACGAAGTCGCGGGCAGAAGCTAATCTGATAATAATGCTGAAGAGTTTGTTTGTTTGAACGCGATAATCTACGGAACTATCAGGCGCTATTTGATAGCTCAATTTTTGAGGAAAGGTACCTATAGGCTGTTTAACATCACGCTACCACTCTTAGGTGCCAAATAAAAATAAAAACGAAGTAATAGCGCGGGGAGTCGAATTCAATCTGATGCGACGCGGTGGGTCGGGGGAAAAAGAAATTTCACGCGGACGAAGTCACGGGCAGAAGCTAGTTAATATTAAAAAAACCCATAGAACACAGGGTGAATAAATGATTAACTAATCAATTCATTGTTGTCTATAGAAGAGTAATTAGGTCCAACATTAAGGTGAGTTCAGAGGAAGTTAGCAACTGATTTACAGTACACACACACACCCATACACACACACACAAACACCTCCTATACATCACACACACACACACACACACCTACACATAGTAACAGAACTCCAAGCAGAGAAGATGATACTAAAACTCAATGTAGGTACCAAACTGAGAAGGTGCCAAACAACTACATTATACGGTGGCCTTACTAAGCCCCATTAATTTCCATCAGAACACTTATATGTCAATCACATCCTCTATAATACCTACGACGAGTAGTTTATTAAAATAATAGGTAAAGATTATTTAATCTGAAATTTCAGATGCCCTTTGGTTATTATCTTAACAACTAAGAGAAGCTCAATGAAATGCCCTTGGTTAAAGGATAAAATAGGCTAGAAAAACCAAACAAACAGAACATAAAAACAGTTTGAAAAAAAAACAGAGAAAAAAACTAAAATTCTCATCAGATCCAATCCAACACTTATCTTTTGAAGTCACCATGACTGTCCATTTAACAGACAATACTTATTACTTATTCGTAGTCTAGAAGATGATTTTCATTACATAGCGCCCGCGCCATTTTGAACGCGTTCCGAATGCAGGAATTTTGCTCCCACACGAATTATTATTTCCTTTTCTTTGACAAAATAATATACCATAACGTAAGAAAGAAATACGTTTATTCGCAATCAAACATGACGCAAAGAAAATACACAAAAAATAACAAGTAAGGGGAAAATATGCGTCACATCCACGCAAAACGGCCATCGTTCAACATAATGCTGTGACCCTATACGAGACAGAGCCACAGCGCCAACATCAGGCCTGCATGTCCCCAAAGGGTTAGGCAGAGTCCCATGTTATGAAGGGCGAGCCTATTGCCATTTTTTTTTATTTCTGAATGGGCCTGTTCTTGACCTCGATCATGCCTGATAAAAAGCTATGAGGTCTATGATGGAACGAGTGTGCCCAGAAGATGTCCGTTCACTCTTTCTTTGAAGGCAGACGGGTTAAATGTGATATACTTTGATAATAATCATAAAAATAACGAATAAGACAAGTAACTTACTCCGTTAGAACCCACATATAAAGCTATTACACATTATTATCACGTGACAACGTAGCAATGACCGAGATGCCTCTAGACTCTGGTGTTTATAATTCTGGCTGCACCGCTCATCAATATTCCTCCAGTTTCTGAAATACGGCTCGTAAGTCAGTGCATGCGAAGTAAGTGTAAAGAGGCATTTTGAGTACGTTTTATCACAGCTTCAAAAACAATACAAAGGGGACAAAAACTATGAGCTAATCTGCGTGCATCCTATAATTTGCAACCGTTCACGCAATTCGTAATTAAGTAAGATTGAACACTACTTTGACACGCGAACCTCGTAACCGAAACACTGCTGCAGTGGTTCTTAATGTTCTTATAATGATGGTGCATGTCCAAGTCATTGAGCGTTTGGTTTGGATGCACGAAATGCACCGACCCCAGCGTGATTTAACCAGGCTCGGTTGATCGAAATTCGCACTAGCCCCTGAAGCTTCACGTTTCATGGTGCTACTCGTACAGAGATCATTAAATATCAAGGAGTAGACCGGGGGGCATTTAGTATGGAGACAAATCATTGAGCGTTAGGTCTGATGAACAAAAACATCGCAGACTTGGGTATTGTTCGATGTTGTTCTTTGCTAAGAATTACACGATAATTCGACATGGTTTAACGGACTAACTATCCGACGATTAAACAAAAAATAAGTGCCAAAGGCTGGCACCGCAAAAACCTTACGGACAAAAAATACCAATACATCTATACTATAGGTACTATTATAATATTTAAATGATACAGCTGAGTGTACTATAGGTAAGTATATTTCCTGCACAACCCTTCGGGGAAACGAGGCCTAATATACATAATGTTATTTTAAAGCTGAAGAGTTTGTTTGTTTGTTTGAATGTGCTAATCTCTGGAACTACCAAAAATCCTTGTTGCATTGGGTATCCCCATTCTTGTGGAAAATTATAGGAGACAAGCAAAATTAAAAAAAATCTAACGCTAAGCGAAAAGGAAGTAATAGCACGGTTGGCGATGCGATGCGCCACGGTGGGTCGGGGGAACAAGAAATTTCACGAGAAGCTAATCCATACTAATATTATAAATGCGAAAGTGTGTCAGTCTGTCTGTTACCTCTTCACGCTTAAACCGCTGAACCGATTTAGATGAAATTTGGTATAGAGATAGTTTAAGTTCGTGGAAAAGACATAGAATAGTTTTTATCCCGATATTTCCACGGGATTTGAACTTATGAGGGTGAAACAGCGGGGGCGGTGCTAGTAAAATAGCGAAACTGTAAGACTCTTCTATCTATACAAAACTAGTTGACCCGGCGAACTCCGTACTGCTTCAGAATCAATAAATACAAAATGTATGAGAAATTGAATTATATCCATTATTAATTTAAATTTTTTTGAGAATGTTTCCCATGTTTTAATTGTAAGTCTGCTATTCGGGGTGGAGACAAATCTAACAAATTCAATATCATAAAAATCGGTCCAGCCGTTCTTGAATTATACATTGTGTAACTAACCCGCCCCACTTTAGATATAGATAAATATAGATTATTTACCTACCAGCAATTTGATTGACAACCAGGTCTAAACAAGTGTTAGAAGAACATTGAAATAATTAAAGATAACGTCAGAAACATCACAATTCTTCAGTCCAATCTATACTAAAGTTTTGAAAATAAATATCGATTTTATTGATATATTTTTCTTTTAAATTGCTATCGCCTTGTCTAATGAACCCATGATACATCACTCCCACGATTAGATTGACAGCTCCCTGTCTAACAAGATGCATTGCGATGTGCCCATCAAGTTGTAATGACAAGTGCGAGCCGGACTCGTCCACGAAGGGTTCCGTGCCATAAAACGCCGAAAAAAACACGTTTCTTGTATGTACACCACCTTTCATTTTTAAGTTTATTTTATTTCTATTATTTGTTGTTATAGCGCCAATAGCAATACACACTGAAAACTTTAACTGTCAACCGATTACGGATCATGAGATACAGCCCGCTGACAGACAGACAGACGGACGGGCAGCGGAGGCTTAGTAAGAGGGTTCCTTTGGCACCCTTTGGGTACGGAATCCTAAAAACTATGTCTTCGAATCTTTTTTGTATCAGCACAAAATATTTGAGAATCTCAAAGTTCTTTACTTTATCTTTTTTCTTGAGTAACTAGTAGACGTTTTGCGTGGATGTGACGCATTGTTTTCTCACAAATTGTTATTTTGTTTTTTTTTTTTTTGATGCGTCATGTTTGCCGCAAATAAACGTATTTTCTTTCTTTCTTTCTTTCGTTCTAAAGATATTAGCTAGCCAGCAGAACGGTAGCGAGACTGATCAGTCATCATCACAACTTATTCCCAACCTTGTTGGGGTCGACTACCCGTCTAACCGGATCCAAGTAAATACCCGTATTTCACATGGAACGACTGCAATGCCTATCTGATCTTTACATTTTAGCTAAGCTAAGCTGTAGCTAAGTAACATGATACTCCCTTTGGTAAAACTGGTTGTCAGACTTTTGGGGCTTCTGACTACCGGCCGTAACGACTACCAAAGATCTACCAATGGCAGCCAGGATCAATGGCTTAGCGTGTTTTCTGAGGCACGGAAGGTTCTCTGTATGTAATGGATTGTCTTAATTTTTGTTCCCAGGAACTTTACTACCTTTGATGTACTTAATATTTTTTTTACGCAAAATACGCGCTTTGACGTTTGAGTTGCGGACAACAGCCCGTTATACCTAATATAACATTTGGCTACATAAACTGCAGTGGTAAATTACATTATGTATCACAACTCTGGTCCCCAAGATACAGGCGCCGCCTAGTTTGGGGACCGCCGCGCCGTAAAGATCCAAATGATGATCGCTAACAGCTACAGACCGACATTAAGTTAAGTCAGTTAATTATAAGGTAATACTTGTAACATTGGTTCAATAAAGAAGTTATAATATATATGCTTGCAAACCTTGCCACACAATAATAACGTATCCACGCCTATTACGAATAATTCTGACGTATTCCACATTGGGCACCCGCTTAAATGGCACCTGAGTGAATGCACCTGACACAAAGCGGCCGGCATATTTACTCAGGTGCCATATAAGCGGGTGCCGGGTGCCCAATATGGAATACGTCAAGATTCTAATTCTTAGGAAAGAAATACATACGCAAGTACTAGTTTTACGTAATTAACTAACAGATTAGTGCTTCCTTACTGCAGTTAATACAAAGTTGTGATCACAATCTTTTCACTTCAGCGCCGAATAGGGTTACCATAGTATTTATTTATTTATAAATACTTTATTATACAGCAGAGAAATACATTACAAAGAAAATAAATTAAACTATAAAACGTACAATGGGCGGCCTTATCGCTATCTACGGTCTCTTCCAGGCAACCTTGGAATGGACAGTGATTGCCTGGACACGAAACGAGATTGTCATAGTATCTATTTAGGTATATGCAATATACTATAATAAAACAAATGATTTGAAAGAATAGTTTTTATCCTGATATTCCCACAGAAAACTTATGCGGGTGAAACCACGGGGCGCTACTAGTATGTTATAAGTAACATATTATGGTTTCCTTTTTAGTTTGATTTGGTTGCTGAACCCTGAAAAAACCACCAATAAAACCAAAACCAAATGGTTTGATTGACGATTTTTTTCAGGGTACGGTCTACGAAAAAAAATATTAAAATCGTTTCCAACATTTATATAAACAAGTGGTCTCACTACAGCAAGTTTATGATAGTAGAGCCTATTATCATGATACGCACTTAACGAGTGTAATAAAATTAAAGTTGCAATCTCTGCAAAGAAATAAGGCCATTTTATTGTGAAAACCTCCAAGCAAACCAAATTTTTTTTTATTCAACCGCCGCGCCGCCGCGCGCCGCCGCCGCCGCCGGCTTCATCATATTTTTATCCCATTACACTGTAGGCCCCATTAATGACGATTTTTTTACAAAAACTCATCGAATTATTGAACGGTGTCGGTAACAGAGTCGCAAGTTTTTTTCCCCATCTCAAAAAATGCCCAACGCGCCTAAAGAAGTTTTCATTTTAAAAAAAAAATGTGACAAAAGGTAAAATTTTTCATATTTCCCTTATACTTAGGCAGGTAGGTTTATCTACCTACACAGTTCAACTAAAAGATCGTAACTCACTTACCAGCAACGACATCTCAGTGTTCTTAGGCATCATGGTGACGTCTCCCGGCCTGACTCCAGGCCCGCAGTAGGGCAGCGAGGGCCCCCGGTTGGGCAGGCGCGGCGCCGGCTCGTGCAGGGCCAGCAGCGCCGCGTGCAGGCGCGCGCGCGCCGCGCTGATGCCGCCAGCCCCCCGCACCGCGGCCTCCACCACATCGTTCACGTCTTTTTCCCATCTGGTCGTTAAGAAAGTTGTTAGGTATGTACCCAGTTTGTAAGTGTCCTTAGAGTTTCTTGCCCATGCTTCTCCATCGAGATCTACGTTTTGGAATGAGCTTCAACTGTCTGACTAACTGACCAATTTAAAAAAGCCTGTAAATGGTTTAAATGAAATAAATGGTTTGAATTTGAGTTTTAGGTGCTGAAAGAGACAAACAACCAAGCATCAAGTACCTAATCATCGTCCAGTGTTAGCTTCCAATTCCAACTTTATAAAGTTTTGCATAGAAAATACCGCCTCCTGACCTCCACAAACCAATTACTTGTTGCAAGCACAATAATTTAACGTGCTCTCTGAGATTGAGGAAAATAAAATATCAAATAAGAAATATATCATTATTTCAATGAGAGATCTCCGAGCAGAAGATTGCACTAACTTAGTCTTTTCTAAGATGGGATCAACGTTCGATGTAACTTAGTTGCAATGTGAAAAGTGGAAGCAACTGCCAATTCACTTGATTTGTTTCATTATTCGCCGAGCAGAGCGCTAACAGCTACACGGTCTAATTGAATGCATTAAGTATCATTATAAAACTGTCTGCAATGGATATTTTGGAATTGGAAGAGGATACAAATACATTTGAAAACGCAGTTTTAAGTAGTAAATTAAATCAACTGACTACCACTTATCTCACTTACTGGAAAAGAGTCCTTTGATAAAGCAAACAGAACTTCTTAGTAGACGATTGAAACCCTTTGGCCCCAGAATAAAAGAGCATAAATAAATCCGCCAAGGTTTAGAATCAGTGATAATCACACACCTGCAAACTCCTAAACAGGATCTGATATCCTCCTTAAGACTCCTGCTAAGCGTGCAAATCGGACTGGCATCGGAGTCCGAAGTGGTGTGAGATCCATCGTTCTTGTCCGAGTCGGATAGCCGGCGTGCCGGCGGCTCGAACTGGTCGCTCTTTGGTAAGTTAGGGGACACCCGGCCGTGACTGCCGCCGCCGCTGCCGTAGCCTGACGAATAGAGAATGGTGCTGGTAGATTAGTAGCGTTGTGATGTGAATCTCCCTTAGCAACCCTGTCTGCTTTTAGCGTCATACTGAAACACCATGCTGCGATTACCGATTAACGGTCGCAGTTTGGGTTGTGTTGTGAAGATGAGTTCAATATAAGTAAATTAACATAATGTTTGACGTTTACTTTTAAGAATGCTCATGATGACGACTGAGTTTCTTCTTCATCTTCTAAAACCAGAAAGTATGGCGTTACCATTATTTTTAATTCCGCCATGTTGATCAGATCAGAGGGGCAATTCTCGTAATTTAAAAAACGCTCAAAATCTAGTCGCAATCTCATCTCGGTGACAAAAAAAAGTAAGGATATTAGAGGTAAGTATTTTTGACAGATTGAGACCGAGACTTGACTGTGAACGTTTCAAACAGTTTGCTATCAACAACGTCTTACAACGAGTATTACTTAGTAGCTATTACATGTAAAGGAAAAGGAAGAAAATTTGTATTTAATTATTTGTAGTAGGTAATCATGACGCAAAGAAAAAACACATGAACAAGTGGGGGGGGGGGAATATGCGCATGTGCTCTTGTTGACACGTAACTGACCTGACGATGTGGAGGGCGCCCGACGCGGCGTCCGCGGCGGCTCCGAGGCTTCGCCCTCCGGCACTTCGTCTAGCGAATCCACGATTATTACTACCTCTTGCTCCTCCTCTTCTGTATACAGGGGGTTCGACCTGCCAAAACAAAACAATAATAGAACGCTAAGTCCAATTATTCTAAGGGACGACAATATTTCATGGCAAACTGACAGGATATTCTTTCTAACGCATAAACATTTGAACCCAGGAGTCCTTTTTGCTTGAAGAAAATTTTGTAAGTTGCATAACGTATTGTCTTCACAAGAACAGAAACTATGAGTCGAATCTATGTAGGGTGCAGTAGTGGAATAAAAAGCAGCAGGTCACCAATTTTTACTTGCACTATGAACGAAACTTGTTATTTACCGACTAGTATACCGCTGACATCGATATGTACATAAAAATTAATTGCCGTGCGTCAGTCTCGCAAAAACTAGAAAATGGCTCGACCGATTGTGATGAAACTTTGGTTGTGTGCGCGCCGGAGAAGGTTCCTAACAAAACAAAAAAAAGAACGGGCATTGCAACGCATGCGTACGGGCATTAGCTAGTTATGAATAAAATGTGCCGTGTACTACAAAAAATACGAATTATTTGAAAATTGTTGCACTTTTCATTCCACGTGCAAGTACATTTTTAAATGACATGGTTCAATGACCTTTACTGAGACACGATACGAAGACATGCAGTTCCTCATAATGACGCGAAATTGCCGACCATTCTAAAGTTCAATAAAACAGGTTTAGGTATAAGTACCCTTAAATAGCTAGTGAATGCACCAGAGCAACTAAATTAACTACCCACCAAGTACATGATTATATATTTATTTGCAAAAAAATCTTGACGAAGTTTCCATTGTGATAGGACTTTATTAGGCATCGGCATTTTTCTGAGGGCTTTCACACTGAGATCTCAATGAGTGTTAGGTACAATCATGGTGATTAAGACACTTTAAGAAAACAGGCAGAGCAAAGAAACAATGAATGAAAGATAAGATTGTCTGTAAGATAGCATGCTAGGACGGGAGTGAATTGTGTGCTATATCGGTTACAAAAAAATTTCTCCAGACCTAATTTCGGCCATGCGACCAACCTTCGGCGCGGTAGATATAATACTTCACAAGTGTGTGCACAGACACAGGTGCACTCTCTCTTCCCTCACTCTCGTAGTCCAATGGAAAGGCGATTGGACACGACCGGAGAGGAATCAGCCGCAGGACCGACGTGACGGCTTCGTGCTTTCCGAAGCACGGGGTTATCACAACGCCAACTTCCAAACTCCGGGATGTTACAAAGAAATTGTCAATGGAAAAATCCAGTAACACCATTTTTATCGGTTAATATAGAAATCTGCACCAACCTCAAATAAATTGGGATAGGCACATGCAACTGAAGGAACTCGTGTCAGACTTTTGCTTTCTAAAACCAACCCGTGGTTTTAGAAAGCAAAAGTCTGACACGAGTCTTCTACCGCTCCGCCCAGAGCGAGAGAAGTTTTTTGATAATTTCCTACCCAAAACAAAAAAAGGTGATGATGATGGTGATTCAAAATCAGTGTGTGCTTATGGAGCTACGTAATTACCTTCTTACGTGTAAACTCACGATATGGTAACGATGTTCAAATAACAATGTCATGGATGTTTTGCAGACCAGTTTGATGACATGACACTGACACAGAGAACTAAAAACATATAATGTTATCTTTATACATATATCCTTGACCGTCACATTGACAATAAGCGCCTATACTCGTAATGGAAAAATTAAGTATAATCACGCAACCAATCTAGATACTCTTTAGAATGTAAAATTTCCTCAAGTCATCGACCTTTTCGTAAAAATAGAAACAAGCGATAATAAACCTAATAGCTTGAACATAAGGCTCTCGAGGAATTGGTTTTCGGATCCCCGATGAATCAGAATTTCCTGGATATTTCCTGACAACTAAGGCATTGTTTGGAAATGTTCAGTTATTTGTGGTTACGTATTGTTCTGACTTACAGTGACTGTGTAATTTGGAATTTTAACGATGCATTCCTCTTTCTCATTGAATTATCAATGCGGTCTTAGTATGGTTGCAAGACTACTGAGGTAACTATCAAATCAAAATCAAAAGTCATTATTCAAACGAAGCTGAGAATCAGCACTTTTTGAACCCGTCCCCCAAAATGCCCTCCCATCACCACTTCCTAGTTCTTTAGCTGGGAACAAGTGGCGCAGCAAAAAAATTAAAGTGTTTCATAAATTAATTTCGGAGCTGTGATCGCCCAGTGGTAACGGCCGCTATTTATGAGTTTTAGGTCATGGTTCGATCCCAAGCAGGCACTATACTTTGTGTAAAATTATTTCATCACCACTGCTCTCAAAACGGTAAAGAAAAACATCGTGCGGAAACCGGCATGTCCTAGAACCAAAAATTCGAAGAAATGTGACAAACGCCAACCCGCACGGGGCCCGCGTGGTGGTTTACGGCCCACTCCCTCTCACGGAGAGGAAGCTTGTGTCCAGTGGAAACATTATAGGCTGATTATGCTTCTGCTGTAGAAGTGCTCAACATCATCATCATTTCAGTCGAAAGACGTCCACTGCTGGTCAAAGGCCTCCCCCACAGAATAGATAAAAGGCCTCCCCCAAAGAAAGAAGGAGAGAAGAGAAGGCAAGATATTACAAGTATTACCTGAGTAAAGGCGGCGGCATTTGGTCCAGCGCGTGCAACGGGTGATGCACAGGCGGCGCGGGAGGCGCGGGCGGAGCGCGCCGGCCGCCGCACGCGCACCCTGCCGCCTCCTCGCACTCGCGTCGCCCTCCACCCTGAGGACAAACAAGTGTTAAAGAAAATAAAGAAAAATAAAATAAACTTTTATTTGCAATACACGCAAGAAACAAACACAAAACAAAAACAATTATTATTAGATATTAGTTAATATGAAAGGAAAAATCTTAACAGGGTTAGTAGAGGACTGGTAGCAGCTAGATGAGTTTCCGAGGATCGAGTTTAATGGCAGGTGATTGGAGAGAATTAGGTCCAGCAGTATACTGTTTCAAAATGATAATGAAGATGATGTATAAAACGATAGAGTTATTTCGTACTTCAATTCTGAGAAAAGTATTTAAATTCCAGTTTTGAACACAATAGGAACTTGGTTTTCGCGTTAAGAAACTTAATATCTAATCAGTATGTTCAGGACCAAGACAAGACCATGTTTAATAGAATCAGTCCAAGCATACTGTCAATTGATTCTCAATAAAACTTGGCTATTGTTATTTCCCGGACTGTAAGCTTCCTCAATATCGATGACTTCCTGATAATCTTTCATCGTTGTTGTGTCGTGTGATTAATTGAAGAAAGACAAATGGATAATTACGTGTAATGATATTATACCCGTGAGAGCTACTTATAATAGAAAGAGAGTTTTTTATTAAATCTGACGGATCCTGGCGGTAACATTCCTCATTTAAATAGAGGCTTCTTAAAAAATCCAGTTGATGATAGCACAAAATGAGCATTTGACAAAAAACATTAAACTTAGCAAGGGTTAAGGTTCAAAGCACGAGCTGTACCTACAATAAATAAGATATAAAAGAAAAGAAGAATAAAAAATATTGCAGCCTGATAACTCTAGGTGCTCTATAGACACTATAACGAATTATAACTATCGTTTTTCGTCAGAAATGAAGACAACCGTAGGAGAACCAAGGCAGCGGAACTTTTGCCAAACTTAAGTGGCAGTGGGCAGAGCACATTGCTCGCAGAACAGACGGCAGATAGGGCCGAAAGGTTCTGGAGTAGCGACCGCGGACCCGGAAGACGTAGCGTTGGTGGACTGATGACCTGGCGAAAGCCGCAGGATTCCGCTGGATGCGAGAAGCACAGAACCGGTCGAAATTGAGGTGCTGGTGAACATATTTCGGCTGAAATTATGATACAGATTCATCGCTCATGGTAGTTTTTCCAATGCACCCATTGACTTGATTGGCTCATTCAATAACATAAAAATCTTATCAATGGCTTATATGAAACAAAAGCAATCTCACACGAGTCTATAACGGCATATCTACGAGTACATAATCGTAATGATGCCTACAAGGCTCTAGAGCTCTAGGCAGCGGGTACACAGACAATTAGTTTAACTTACATAATGCCAAACAAAGATATACACTCATTGTTTCATAGTGCACCATATTGATACAATCTCTGAGCATAGATTATAAAATGTTGAGTTGTTCGGAGTGTCAAGTCTTTTTAGGTTTTGTACACCACATAAAACTGGTGACCTTTCTTGTCACTGTATAAGTACAGGGTGTAAAGGACGTCGACCATTACCATTCATTCAGCACATGATACTAAACACCTCAGCGTAGACAATTCGCGTGAGTTATAAAAAAAACAGCCGTTTCATAAAGTTCATTTTTTAAACCCAGATAGTAATCTGACATTTTAAGTTTAGTGTTTGCTTTTTAGTATCGGAGTTTGACATTACACCTGTCAAATTACTATCTGGGTTTCAAAAACGAACTTTACAACAGTGCAATATCTACTCGGTCAAAATGTGAGGAACAGCAGATATTTTTTGCGCGGTGGTTTCCAAGTAAGTAAAATTTGCTGTCTTCAGTATTTAGAGTACTTTACCTCCAGGTACGCTTCGAAAATTCCACCCTGTACACCTACTGAAATCACATCTGATTATGGCTAGATGAGCCGATTGGAGAATATATTTAACCTTTTAACCGCCCGACTTCATATCATTTGTCGTGCCCCCAGCGCACGAAGTTAAAAAAAAAAAACGAAAAAAAATACCTGATAGAAAACAGCGTAATTACCTAAATAAAAAAGCAGATTAAACGAGCTGTGGTTTTTTGTCGTAAATATACGACCCTGGCGAAATGGACCCGAAAATATTTGTCGGATTAATCCGACGTAAGCGGTTAAAAGGTTAAAGAAAAAGCGGTACAGTATTTTTTTTTTAAATATCATCATAATATGCCAAGCCTTTTTCCAACTGTGCTGGGATCGACCAGTCTAACCGGATGCAACTGAATACCAGTATTTTACATGAAGCGACTGCCTATCTCACCTCCACAACCCAGTTACTGGGTAAAACGATACCCCTTAGTAAGACAGGTTGTTATTTTTCTGGCCTGCTTATGTATGACTAGCTTTTATCAAGTGTACCATCTGTTTCATCCGCTTATTTACTCTGTAATCTACTCACTAACGCATTAACTTTGAATAATTCATGAACCATCTCGGAAGTGTGCTGTGCATTGTTTTTTGCACAATATTTGAATTTTATTGAATTATGGAACGAATCATAGTTATTATTTTGGGAAGTATGGTTTTTGTTATGGTACAGAGGTAGGACCGATGGCCGGTAGAGCAGACGAGTTCTAGAGTGGAGCCGCGTACCGACAAGCGTAGTGTGGAACGCCCCCCAACTAGATGGACCAACTACCTCAAAAAGTTGGCTGGGACAGACTGCATGCGGATGGCGGAGAACTAGGTGTTGTGGCGCAGCCTGACTGAGAGGCCTTTGTTCCTCTAACAAGATAGGAGTTACAACAATAGCCACTGATTTCATTCAACGGTTTCATCACAGAATTCTTTGATATATCAATTTATATAAATAATTTCGTTTGGTTGTCTCTTGCGCTGTTTGCTTAGCACTCTAGAGCTGACTAGCAGTAGTTATATCACTAATGAATGATTAAATATAAATACTTTGGTGGTGTACTAGCATCTATCGCAATTTTTGACCCATTTCTGGAAAACCAATTTATTTGGTAGACCGCGTGTTTCTTGTTCCCCGACCCACCCCGTCGCATCGCATCGCCTGCCCGCGCTATTACCTACTTCGTTTTCGATTGGCGTTCTTTCTGGCTTTTTTTCTGTTTGATCGGGTCCTAGCGTGATATTAAATTGTCTTTAGCCTTTCTTAAGAATTGGGCTATCAAATAATAATAATAATCTCTATTTAAATTGGTAGATTATACCCATAGTCAACAAGCAGACTAATCAGATTAAGGACTTTGTGGCACAGCCCTTTTTTGGCTTTATTTGACACGTGGAAGCATGTTCTATAGCATTCCCGAAACTGCTCAATGTATTTTCCTTTGGAAGCAATGAAATTAACGAAGCATAAAGATAGATGCCACTGGGTCAAAAGATGTCTCCCGCTTGTCTCCTCTCGACCGCAAAATGGAACAGTCAAGGAGAAAAGCGTTTAATCACGATATACGCAACAATTAAACAATTATTGTCGCTTATAACGGATGTTAATTTGTGAGATCAACTAGCCAGATCGCCCTCGTTCCACTTGTTTCTGGCGTGGAAATACAGTATTAAGTAACATTTAATATATACTGTTAAGAAACTACTTATCTATTGTCTGTGTTTACACTGCACAACACAGGTAACGTTTGAGAATTGTGTTTGATTCGTTTTTATTTGTAAACAAAATAGAAATGTTTGAATGATTTCTATGTACAAGACTGCAAATGGAAACACCATTTGCAGTTTTGCACATAGAGATCACGTAATGTTTACTTGGCTTATTCATAAGGAAAAGTTATGTTATTGCTTTCTGTCCGACTAACTTTATTATTGCAATGTCAATACCAATGGCATTTAGGTTTATTTTTTATTATGTAAGGCTACCAAAGGCCACATAACCGATTAAGAGCTGCAATTTAATCGGCAATCACAAAAAAATCGATTAGAGATTTTCGAATAAACAAAAATCGATTTCACTAATGCCTTCTTCGGTTTTTTTTTTTTGTTTAAGTTCGAGGAAGCACGTCAATCATTATGTGAAGTAGATTGAAGTTAGTAGTCGCATCCGAGATTAGATCACTAGTCAATATTGATCAAAATCCATTTAATTATTTAATCTGTTAATTGGCTGGAACTAATTCAAACATTAATCAGTGTTTGATGTTTTTATTTGGTTTTATTGATGGCTTATTTTCTTATCTAATTAAATTAGTTTACTGGCTCGATTTTCTGGAGCAGATAAGAAACCTATTGGTATATAAATCAGGTTTGATTTTCAGGTACCTAAGTAGGTAATGAAATTGGGTTTTCTGTTAGTGCGAATCGAATAATAAGCATAGGTACTAAACGTGACACACGTTTAGTTGGCTTCTCATGAATTTATTATCCCGAAACGGGCGAATAGTCAGTTTTAAATAATATAATTTTTTCGATCTAATAGGCGACTCGCACGATGTAAATTTATTTGTGGGCGAGTCTACGACTCCAGAAATATGTATTAGGCAATTGGCACATTTTGAATTTTATGCAATAAAGTGTATAAAAAAACACTAGCACACACAGAAGTGGTAAGAGTTTATAAAACGTGTAATTTTTGTCTTAGGTTAGAAAACCGAGGTTTGTATTTATATTACATTACCTACATCGCAAATAGATGCATCTAATGTCAAAATATAGGTACGTTTGACATAGCAACTGTTACTACGGGGTATCTGGTAATTGAACAAGAGATTTAAAATACTACCTATTAAAAGAAATAACTAAATAAAAAAACGGAAATTTTAACCCAAATACAGCAAACAATAATTAATCACACAACAAGACTCCAAATAATTATTAATTGTGTTCGAATGCGTAACTAAATGACTTGTTCGAAAATATTCCACAAAGAAGCAGTTGCAAAATAAATAACCAGATTTTACAAGCTTGCTAAAAGATTGTTCAAAAAATATTTATAACTTTTTCAAAATTGATTCTCTAACATCATTAATCTATACATATAATAAAACAGTAAGAAAATTGTGTCTGTATATTGAATATATAAAAAAAAAAATTGAGGGGGTTTAGAAACAGTAATAGAGCACGAATCCAAAAAAAAATGCTGTCTGTTTGTCTGTGTGTCTGTTTGTTTGTACACGCTAATCTTCGGAACTACTGGACGGATGTGAATGATTTTTTGTTGTTGTATAGGTATTATGTCTGGGCAACATATAGGCTATAATTTATCTTGGAGACTTGAACACCTGATGCAGAACCGCAACAGACCAGCTAAACTATAAGAGATACAAAAATGGCACCTTAGCAAAAATTGTTCCACGTGATGAGCATTTTCTGCTGAGAGAATAAATTTGAAGATCTGGAACACCTGATGTGGAACTCCAAGAGTCCAGCTACACCATAACACATATAGTAATGATGTCTTAGCAAAAGTTATTCGGTCTGATGGGCATTTTCTGTTGACTTACAAAAATCGAAGATCAGAAACATCTGATGTGGAAATCAAAGCTATCAATTATCAATTTTATTGTATAATTATAACATAACTTAAGCTCCCGTACCTCCACGCGTGAAGGCGGTAACAGTTTAGGACTGATTTTCGATGACGATGGTATATCATCGAAAATTTGACTCTACTGGTCAAAACTCAAATTATTTTTTTTATTTTATCGAATAAATATGCCTTCGGGCTTATGTTATTTGAGTGTTTAATTTCCTTTTCCATTTATTTTCGTGACACGGTATCCTACCCGGTAACGTAGGGGAGCAGCCACTTAGATTTTAATTGATCAGGTATCTTCACAATAAAACTATAACCATGCCTAGAAAGAGGTCAAATCTTTCCCAATGTTCCAAAGGAGCTAAAAGATTGAGGATCATAAGATCCCAAGAATCTACCGAAGAGCGTCAGGAGAGACTTGATGCTGTTCGAGAACATCAAGCTGCAACTCGCTCCGTGGAAATTTCTTCGGATCACAAAGCACGCCTGCGTTCTCAGCGTATTTACGCATCTACATCCAGGTCTCTAGAGACCAGTGAAGAATATGATGCGCGACTGACCGCTGATCGTGAACGTCATGCATTGTCTCGCGAGTCGGAGACGTTCACGGATAGAGAATTGCGCTTGAGTTCCAAGCGTATCTACGCATCGACTTCTAGGTCTCTAGAGACAAGTGGGGAACGTGATGCGCGACTGACCGCTGATCGTGAGCGACATGCATTGTCTCGCGAATCGGAAACGTTTACCGATACAGAATCACGCTTGAGTTCTCAGCGTATTCGCACATCTACTACTCGTAACAGGTCTTTTGAAACGAGTGATGAACGTGATGCGCGACTAACTGCGGATCGAGATTATCATACATTGTCCCGAACACGCACACAGCAAAATATCCTTAATCAGTTAGAAAGTGAGAGAGAAAGAATTGCTGGAGTACGGCATGAAGAGACAGAAGAAGAGCGCAACGAACGTTTGAATTCTGATCGACTTCGACATTCTCTGAACAGAATGTAGATATCATCTGAAGAATCGGATGTGTCCCAAGATATAGCCGTAGGGCATGGCGACCTTCCTTGGGTTGATAAGGAACGGAGTGCATTTACGTATACTCATGATTGACTACGCCACATATTCTGCCATCGGAGGTATGGTTCAAAATTGTACTTTTTGTGAAGCTGTTAAAAAAGAAACAAACGGTATGTGTTGCTCCGGACATTATTGTAATATTACAAAATCCTCCAGAAATATTAAGATCACTGCTAATCGGTGACCATCCACAGTCAAAACATTTCTTGGACAACATCCGTTCGTACAATAATGCCTTTAAAATGTCATCTTTTGGTGCGAAACAAAGGACTGGAAAACAACGGGATGCGCGAGACGATTCGAGACGTTTCAGATCTTCGATTTTGACGATCCCGTTGTCGCTGGCATAGGCAACAGGATCCACGTACGAAGTCGCGGGCAGAAGCTAGTTAATCATAATGCGGAATGCATATCGATATTTCTTAAGTTGTACGTTATTTCTATCTAATACCGAAGGTTATCTATTATTAAACGTCATTATCATTACAAATCCATTAGAAAAACGTACTAATAAAAAAATTATATTAGTTACAAGAGAACAAAGCAGCAATGTATTACAATAAAATTATATGTTACTCAATAACCAATCGAATTAAAGATATATTCAAATAATTGAGATGTTCTATTTTCGTCAATTAATATTTACGGCTAATGCCGTTATCGATCATCGATCGAGAGGCGTTATTTGATTATAAATCGATTCGTGATCGGACAAACACAATTAGTGCGTGACTGTACGTTTCGAAATACAATACAATTGGGCAATGTGTATATTAGTTACAGTATCGAACTAAAATTAAACATTACCTAGACATTACCGTCACAACTCAGATGTCAAACTATTGTTTTATTTTATTCATAAATCAAATCAATCAATTGTTTTCATGACCGACAAAGCACACGTCGCACCGCCGGACGATTAGCAAGAAGCGAGTAGAGCTAGGAGCTAAAAACGAGTTGGCGTGCACCGAGCAGCGAGTGTGTAGTTCGATAGTTTTGTCGCTGGGCTACGAGCGAGTGCTGCAAGTAGAATGACTGCCCAGTCACTTGCAGAGATGCGTACCTATATACCAAACGAGAGTCTCTGAGCGAGTGTTCTACCCGCCAAACGAGTGTTGCTAAGCGAGTATTTTTTTGATAGATCGCTTGACACAGCGACAAACTAGTGAAGAGTGATTTCTCGCCAGCAATGTGAACAGTCAGCGATAAACTATTAATGTACTTCTACATCTCTTTTACTGACACGGGACCGATCCATTGTAAGTTTCTTAAGCGAGAAAATAGTCGATAGCTAGTCGCTTCCTCGTCGGTGGTGGCACAAGTGCCTTAATCTAAAGACACAAGGTATGGTTTCAGATAAACACTCATCCAGTCTTCTGATCATCGCAGTCGGCAACATCGAGTCGTAGCTATCTTCACTTCATCTGCGTTACCATCTCAGAGACATAACTGAAATGTGTTATGTGCCTGTAACTCCGACACATATACCCTTGAGCTCTTGAAATAGAAGCACAGATAGATAGATTTTTATTTAATACTAGCTGCGCCCCGCGGTTTCACCCGCGTAAGTTTCGATTTAGGGGTATGAAAAATAGATGTTGGCCGATTCTCATAGATACCGGATAAGCACAAAAAATTTCATGAAAATCGGTTAAGCCGTTTTGGAGGAGTATGGCAACGAAAACTGTGACACGAGAATTTTATATATTAGAAGACTAGATGTAGCTACCATAAAAATTACAGATATGGTCAATTTAAATTTTAGCGTCAACGACCGCTGGTATTGTTGTTACATGAAGTTTGAGTTGAGAAAATCAATTTTCTTTTGTTTTATCGCATTAAGATATCGAAATTCGAAACCCATCACGTCTGTGAAGTTTACACAAAAAAAAACAGATTTTTTAAACTGATATTTCAAGTGACTGCACTAACTGCGGTCGATGACCTCAAACAAAAAACCAAAAATTTTTTTTCTTGGTTTATCATTTTAGATATATAGTATTAAGTATCGATACCTACCACGTCTTTGGAGTTTCGCTAGCTAATTCAATTTGACCCTGTATAAATTTTACATACGGTGACATAATGGGCGATTTTATCGCTAAAAGCGATATTTTACAAACAACCTTTGGATGGATTAAAGGGAGAAGGAGAGACAATCCTGCAGGTAGTCAGTTCTGTACCATTTACATATACAATAAATACAATTTTAGTGTTTACTTTGCTAAAACTATCATTAGCGGGATCGAGCCCCTCCCAAACGACAATTCTGGATCCGCCACTGATACTACCCCATACCTACGAGCTCCTTCACAAAGAGTACTTTACTATCCCCCTTGAGCCTCTGAACCAAAACAAAAGAAACTCATTCTTCGACACACACAAGGGAACATAATCATTTATTCTGACATTCGACCATTAAGTTTGTATTCAGCAGTAAAGCTGGTGATATAATCAGTTCAATTTGCGCACATCATATTTCATATTAATGCCTTAAGTAAGGACATCAGCTCCGTCTTACTACCTATTACTATATATTTACGAGCATTACCGATTGTAGATTAAAAATGAATGCACAATATATATTTTCAAACAAGCCATTAAGGACAATACATGCGTTAGGTATGTGTTCGGTAATAATGTTCAATTATGTTTTTATTGTAAATAACATTTGAATTAAAACGATATTGAGTATGGAAGTGCTCTGTTCTCAGAGGGGTTCGTGGCTAAGTAAAAACTATCAATCAGGTTTAGCTACGATTGCCGCGGTCAGTCCCTGGATGGGGGACCATTCATTACATACACCCCTCCGTGCTTCGGAAAGCCCGTTAACCCGTTGGTTTCGACTGTCATTCTTGAATCTTTGACAGTTGTTGCGGGTCGTCAGAACCCCGAAAGTCTGACAACCAGTCTTGCAGTATTACCCATTAACTGGGTTGTGGAGGTTGGATAGGCAGTCGCTCCATGTAAAATACTGGTATATTCAGCTGTATCCGGTTAGACACCCCAACATAGTTGAGAAAAGGCTAGGCAGATGATGAAGTGCTCTCTTCTCACCTTACTTTTTCTCTCTATCATCAGCTGTTCTGTAAAAATTTTGACACTATTTACAGCTCACTTCAAGATCACCTCACCTAAGTTTTGACAGAATAGATCGCCTGAGCTATATGATACTATAAGCTGCGCCGCGCGGTTTCACCCGCATAAGTGTCGATCCCGTGGGAATATCGGGATGAAAAGTAGCCTATATGTTAATCCAGGGTGTCAGCTACCTCCATACAAAATGTTATCAAAATTGGTCCAGCCGTTTGAGCGTGAAGAAGTAACAAACATATAAACACACACACACAAACTTTCGCCTTTATTATATTAGTGTGAGGATATATCGTACATGTATCATATGACGTTACTATGATTTATTGTACGGTCTACATCATGTATCGTCACCAGTATTGCACAGATTGGCAAAATTATTACTGAAACTAATTTTCATAATTACTCAGAAATACAGGATGCAGTGCGACCAGTGATCCACATTAGCACTGGATGGCAAGCACTGGAAGTCTTGTGGAGGGGCTTTTGCCCAGCAGTGGGATGATACAGGCTAACAGTAACAATACTTATATACATAATATTTAACTACTGAATTAGGAATAAGTATTTAAATAAAAAATACAGGCGATGTCAATGCCTGACCAAGAACGCTTTTAATAAAATAAATGCGCAAATATATATTTTATTCTAGCGTTAGAGGTCAACAAAACAATAATGAATTAATTTAGAATTAAAAATTAAAAACTGTTAGCATTGTCTATGTCAATGCAACAAATATATCAAATGTGCAAGACCTTAACTGCAAACAATAATACAGATGTCTAAATCGTGACTCGATATTAAATCGATATGATAATCAATAAAACATTCTTCAAATCGATAAAAAAATTAAATATTTGAAAATTGACATCCAAGGCGATGAAAACGATAATGAGAATGCCTTGACCCGGGTTTTGAATGCGAAAATTATATTTGAGTATTTTTAAATAATTTATTTTAAGATTAGCCAAGGTGAGTAATTGTTCGTTATCTCTTACACGCATACCAACTAAAAAACGGAGCTAAGTTTGTATGTTATTTTGCTAACTTTTCGTGTAATCTATGCTCATAATGAAGCTGAAGAGTTTGTTTGTTTGTTTGAAAGCGCTAATCTCTGGAACAAATTAGGCGATTCGCACACTGCACCGCATCACGCACCGGGGCGCAGATAACGCACCCACGCGCATGATTTTTTACATACAAATTCAATAAAAACGCAATCACGCGCGTGGAATTTGGCTCCGTTTCCCGGACACCGCTGCATGAAACGCAGCAGTGTGCCAATCGCCTTATTCCGGTCTGAGCGGATCAGACCGGAATAAGGCGCATCCCCCCTCGATCCCCTGCTAGTTCTTCTTCTGTTTTAATCTGTGTCTTATCCACTATAAACTTTCTCATTGTTGGATTTGATAAATTCTTTCGCATTTGATAACACAATCCTTGAGAAAGCCTATATAGGCTATTTAACATTCTAGTAGCCGAGCAGAAAATGAAGTAATAGCGCAAGCAGGCGATGCGATGCGACAGGGAGGGTCGGGGGAACAAGAAATTTCACGCGGACGATGTCGCGGGCAGAAGATAGTTGACTCTATCAAAATGTAGAGTTTTCGGCTCTAAAACATTATAATGTCACTAGCTGCGCCCCGTGGTTTCACCAGCATAAGTTTCGATCCCGTGGGAACATCGGGATAAAAAGTATCCTATGTGTCAATCCGGGTTATAAACTATCTGTGTGCCAAATTTCATATAAATCCGTTCAGTACTTTTTGCGTGAAAGAGTAACAAACATCCATCAAACTTTCGCATTTATAATATTATTATTATTAGTAAGAAGTAGGATTAGTAGGATTATACTATTTCTCTACAGTCGTGTCTTTGATGTTTCAAAAAAACACGCGCAGGAGACACGGATTACGGAATACAATTCCAGTAGTCACTTACCTATCTGCATTCTTTATCTTTCCCACATAAAGTTCCTATATTTATTTTCACGTCAGATTAACAATCAGTAAAGCAGAAACGATAACCAAACAAGACGAACTTACTTACAATGTAAGACTTGATAAATGAACGTCTGTCTTCAACTGATAAACTGTCTTTTAAATAAATTACAACGTCGTCTTCTTTTATTTTATTTTAAAAGACAGTTTACCTGTCCTGTCAGAAAAGAATTCAACATGGCGATGGGCGGGTCAGATTTCGACGCGAAGCACAATTGATTGTATCATTTTAAAATAAATGAAGATGTCCGATTCAGTTAATTATTTATTTTAATGTATTATTATAATAGAAAATAGATAACTATTTATTAATTTGCAATTAGATAAGAGAGGGTTGTATGACAAGCCTTGGCGCGTAGGTATTCTTCCTAAAGACACTAAATAATAAATTCTGTTGATAATTATGGCAAAAAGTTTTTACCTGATGACTATTAATCAATCTCAGTGTTGAATGTAGGTATGCAGAGAATGGAACGAATATTTGTTGTCCTGTTAGTAGATGAGTGACGAGAGCAGTCTCGACTTACAAGTTTTAGGTACGTCGTGGGTTCCTTTGTGTAAATTATTTCATCACCACTGCTCTCAAAAACCGGTGAAGGAAAACATCATGAGGAAACCGATATGTTCTAAAACCAAAAATTCGAAGACATCTACAGCCCGCGTGGTGGTATTACGGCCTGCATTCCCTCTCACAGAATGGAGGCCTGTGTCCCAGCAATGGGAACGTTATAGGCTGGTTATGGTAGCAGATGTAATATCTAAGCAAAATAATACTTGCCTCATCCGACTTGTTTCTAGTTCCTAATAGTGGCTTCTAGCTTGTAGGCAAAGTTGATGCATTAATATAAGGGTCCAAGGTTTCAGGCAATCTTGTATTTTAGATGCAAGTTTATAAATAAATCATAAGATGCAATTTCCCGTTCACAGAAGCTGTAGCAGTTTATATTAAGGCCCTAAAAGTAAGGCGTTGGTTCGCTCCGATCGTGAGTACCTTAGCCTAGTGAACGATTGTATAAGTTCTTGTCTGCATTTACAGCAGTGGTTTTAAACGACCTAATGGCTAAAGTATCGATTGATTAAGGGCTCTAGGTCTATTCAATTGCCGTACCTACACCTGAATTCAAGATTTATCTGAGTTTCAGGTATGTATTACAGTGTCGTAATCTAGGATATCTTAACTTCCATTTTTTTTAACGAGAACATTTACGTTTTTCGTAGTTGGAAGATATGGGTAGGCACAGGTTACTGCTGTGGGCTCTAAATAGGTGTTAGAACAGCGACAAGTTTGTTTATGGGATGGCAGGAACACCGGGAGATCATCATCTGCCTAGATTTATCCCAACTATGTCTGGTTCGACTTCAAGTCTAACCGGATGCAGCTAAATACCAATATTTTACATGGAGCGCTTGCCTATCTGACCTTCGCAAAGTCCACAACCCGTGTTCAATGGGAGATGGCGGTGTGAAATCTACTCATAATCAAAAGACTGGTCTCAGATGGCAGAAAACATACGCATGTGGAAGGAGGGGAGGGAGAGCATTACCATGTACTGGAGATTCTATTATAATAGTATGTAATAAAGATTAACTAAAATCTATCAACCAACTTCAACTAAAGTACTCAACTAATTTAACTATATTGATACGCTCACTCCCTGTTACATAGGACTTACGAGGAAACATAATTGGCGATATGTGGGTGTAGGTGATATACGTATTGCTCTACTTAACTTTTGGAGGATTACAGGCCAGATGTTATATTATATGACTTATATGGGTGTGTGTTATAATGATAATTATTATAGTAAAGAAGGCACCTAACAAATGGAAGCCAGCTAGATGCGAATAAACTGTGATGTTTGTGGCTAACGCAAAGAGGTAAATAAGCATAACACAACATCAATATGTTTGTAAACGCGTGTGAAAGGCCATGACCACACAACAGTGAAGAATGCGCGTATTGTAATCATTTGAAGTTCATACAATCGGCTCTTATGTCCACTGCATTATCTGATCAGAATTACTGAAATGAATGGACGATTGTAATTATGTAACAAACATTAATTACTAATGAACTTCATTATGTGTTTATCATTTCATCAGTTTTTTAAGAAAAAGGAATAATTTATGATGAGTATTTTAGGTGCAGTCATGTAAGCCTACCTTGCCCTTATAAGCTGTTGTTGTTGGAATGTTATCCAAATCATGGACGTCAATTAGAAAACAGAATATAAAATGAAAGGTAAAAATAACATGTAACATAACCACCAAAGGTTGGGCAGAGAAGTGCCAAAAGTGGGCGCACCTCATAGAAATATAAAAAAACAGACAAAAAATGAAATGTTCAGGAGAGCCGTTCAAAGTTTTAAATTTTAGAATACGTAAGTTTACGTATTTTGTCATTTATGATTTTTTTTGCTAGAGTCAAAAAGTCATCATAGAGCCATGGTAGTAAGCGCATTCGAAAGAGCGGAAAATTTTACGTAGGATAGCATACATAACACATTTATGATCTCAATGTCGCTTATGCCCTACTTCCTTTTTACCGTCGAGGTGCAACCACATTTCGCCAGTAATGTTTACCTCGTCGCATGTAATAGTGGGCGAAATGTATTTTCTCTTGACTGTACCAACTTTCCTGTCAAAAAGAGTAACCTAGATAAAGTGGATAAGACTGGATAAGACAGAAATTAAAACAGAAGAAGAACTAGCAGGGGATCGAGGAGGTGGAGGGTGGTTCAGGGGATCAGACCGAAATAAATCGTTTATTACCATAAACTAGGAATAAAAAAAGTGATTTTTAAAAACATACTATTAGGGAGATGCAGGTATTACATACATTTACTACTATTGATAGAAATAGGTTCAGCTATGCATACTGGTAAAAATACCACACAACTTTGTACAGGAAAAACAATATTTATAAATGCAAATATAGATAAGTTAAAAATTTCCCGAGAACACGCGGAAAATGGAAATTTAAATAAGTTCATCTACTTAATCAAAATCATCTATATAAACTACTGAGTTCAGTCGAAGTTTGAAATTTAGCACAATTTTTTATCTTGGTACATGATATTAAAGATAGTATAATGATTAATTTTCCAAAACTACCCTTTAAAGCTGGAGCTGGAGGAGTGTTCGAGTTCGTATTCGCGGTCAAAGAGCGCAGTATAGGATAGAGCTGTAATACGAAAGTGAGCACTAAGGAAGATTTTTTTATAACTCACCCCCTTAAGGGAGGGGGGAGGATGACAGTTTGTATGGAAGTCCGTCAATTTTGCCGGAAATCCCATCGGGCATAAAGCTTGTTCTAATACTTTATCACTGATTACAACAAATCATTATCTCAATCAACAAATGATTATGAGATGTTTGCAAGATTATTTAATAAATTTAGTAAGACAATTTACAACTTTGTCAAACGTTTAATTCGGGTTAATTAACCTATAACCATGATTATAACCGTTCGATGCTTTCGGTACCAAAGTATTGTAATAGGTAATAGGTAATACGGGCTGTTGTCCGTAACTCCACGTCAATGCGCGTATTTTGCGTGTTGTTGTTAAAGTATTGTAACAATGTAGTTTTAATATAAAAATGTTTCTTTGTCCGGTATGATGTCATTCGACTTCTGACCCCGACTTCCGAAGCTGCTGTTAGAAACGACATTAACACTTACTTCTTTGGTATCAAGAAATAAGATGAAAGCGGGTTTACTTTTTAGGTGAAAGGCATTCACTGACCTCAGTTACGAGAAACTAATGAACAGTCCTTGTAAATTTTACTCCGAAGATAATTTCAATAATTTGTGTAAGTCCGAGGCTATTGTGACCTATTGTACTTATATTATACATAGAAGCTGTTGGTGTACCTACCTAAATACATGATTAATTTAAAAAGTTCTCTATTTCATGGTCGTTAAGTATTTCTATATCCCAGACAACTATCGCGAGATTAGTAAATCCTTACGAATCTTATAGGTAGGTATTCCATTTTTGCCAAAGCTTCAAAAGTTGTTGGTCACCCATGAAAAACAATAAAAGAAACGGGAAATCATCAATTTATTGACTTATGTTTCCAAAGGTTGTCTTTAAAAGATCGCTTTTAGCGATAAGACCGCCCATTGTGTCACCCTGTAATAGGTAAAATGGCTTGATGTCCGCAACTCCACGTCAATGCGCGTATTTTGCGTATGGTCGGTGTATCACCATGTGTAAAATTTCTATATTTATACCTGTAATTTCTATGGTGTACATAATAAAGAAACATGGGACTAGCGAAATGTGGATGAAGATACTATAGGTACGAGTACACTTCTACCTAACCCTTTGAGGATTACAAGCGTGAGCTTTTGTAACACAAACATAACATAACATGACAACACTCATAACATGAGAAGGGACCTACCTTAACAACTGTTTTACAGTTCAGGAAGCCAGCTAGATGCGGAAAACTGTTAAGTTTGTGGTTAATATAAATAGGTACGTTTACGCCGTACGGCATTTCATACAAACTTTCAAGCCGTTGTTTTTCGAAATGAATGAACCGATTTTAATGAAACTTCATACGCTAAGCAGGATACAAAGGTCTAAAAAGTTAGGAGAGAACATTTTCGAAAAATTGTGTTACAGCCAAATTAGACTGATTTTAATGTTTCAATAGAAACAGAGATTTCCAGTTTTTTTTTTTTAAATAAGACATTTCGAAAATGTTCTTTGCTAACTATTTAGACCTTTGTATCCAGCTTATGCGTATGAAGTTTCATTAAAATCGGTTCATTCATTTCGAAAAACAACGGCTTGAAAGTTTGTATGAAATGCCGTACGGCGTAAACGCTCTTACCAAAATATTAATATGTTTGCAAACGCGTGAGAAAAGTCACCTCTACTCCATTCTATGTTGCAAAAAATCCTGAACATACACGTCGAATGTCAGCAGGAGCTCAAACCAAATAAAAAACCAAGACAGAGCGCTGAGAACGATACAGTGAAGCATGCCAAAACTACACCTCCGCCGTGTGCATACACGCTAACACGCACAAAACAACCATTTACAATTAAACTACACCTCACTAAGTGCACACATGTTTACGAAACCGGCTTCACTTTACTGTTGACAGCCCTCTGTCTTGGTTTTTTATTTAGTCTGAGAGTAGGAGTGAATACCTAGTAACAAGTTACACTCGCCAGTCGCTTATCACTTCCACCGTACCCCCTTACATTCTCATCGCTTCGATTAAGTTTCCAATTGATGTTATTACAATACTCTATACTTTATTCATATATACGCTGACCCAAATATTTACCACTAGATACTCAGTTTTCTGAAGAAAACCTTGAATAAGACTAAATAATAAACGAATATAAATCGTTAACAATCGCTAATTGACATTTAGAGAAACGTAATTAATTATTTTATTCCATATTTCTTTTAATCATGTTATTTATTTGTCATTTATAATTTTTTGAAGGGTACCTGTGTATAATGTTCAAAGTTTTGCAAGACCCGCTGTGATTTATGGATACGTTTTTATCTTGTTTGCATGCGTAGGCTTGTGATTTTTTTTTGAGTATGTATTTGTATTCAATTAGTTGGCAGTGTTGTCCCCTATTAATTACTTATAAACAAAAGAACCTCCGTTACAGCTACAATTTGGAGCGTTTATTAGTTTTTGTTTTTGTAAAATATTAAGTCAGACACCTATCCCACCGAAACGAATAGCTCTTAACGATTTTTTTGCTCAAGAAACGTACAACACGTTGTAAGTTCCTGGTCAGAGACTGGTCCCTGGTTTGGTAAAAGATTATACATATTTATATTAATAGGTGATCGCTGACTGTTCACACCGCCGCCGGCGAGTACACGTTTGTCGCAGCGACTAACGCTTGGTATATTCGCATAGTAGCGAGTAATCGCTCGTCGTAGTCGCGTACTCACATCATTATCATTTATTTGCTAGCTCTACTCACATAATCAGCCTATAATGTTTCCACTGCTGGGACACAGGCCTCCTCGTAACAGGGAGTGGGCAGTAATCTACCACGCGGGCCCAGTAATGCGGGTTGATAAATATCACGTTTTCGAATTTTTGGTTTTGGGACGTTTCCTCACGATGTTTTCCTTCACTCGCTTTTCGTTGCTCGCACGCGATGGGACAGGCGCCTTAGCAAAGTAGTAGCAGGGCTACTAAGGTTGCGTGACTTACATGGTAGTATCACTACTTCTGGAGGCTATTTTAATACAACCCTCACCCACCAGATTTAGTTCTTCGTCGGCGGCGACCAATCTTCAATCAATCAACTCAGTGTATTGCAGTCCACTGCTGGACATAGGCTCTCCCAGACTGCGCCACAACATCCTGTCCTCCGCCTTCCACATCCAGTCTACCCTAGCCACCTTCTTTAGGTCGTCCGTCTATCTAGCTGGGGGACGCCCCACACCGCGGTCTCCACTCCAGGACTTGTCTGCTTCACCAGCCTTCGGCCCTTCGACAGACATGGCCAGCCCACTGCCACTTCAGCTTGCTTACTCTGCAAAGCTATGTCGGTAACTCCGTTCTTCTCGGTAACCAAATAGCTCCATTTAAAAGACTATCTACCGTCACGACACATCGGAATCCAAATCTTCTTACATAACCTAACAGCCTGTATTTCACAGTATCTTAAATTCTCAATGGACTATGAATACGAAAATGCAGTTGGAATAACTTTAAGACACGAGATGGCGTGATAACACCGCTTTGTAGCAACATTCGAAGATCATCGTGTTATTACAGAGACATTTGAATGAAGCCAGCATCCGTTTTCCCATAGTACTTATCTTAAATCCGACAATTATGGTCATAGAGATTACTTAGAACTGAGGAACAATATATAATAATACAAGGTTTTGAGAATACAATGCCAGTTGCTATTGAAATCTGTGATTACGTATGTTGCGTGCACATTAATGCATGTTAATTTTATACAATAACGCATCTTAAGATTTGTTGTTTTACTCGTAGTTTACCGTAAAATGTAGATGGCCGATGAGACCGAAAGTTTCTGGAGTTGCTAACGCGTACCGGAAGACGTAGCGTTGGAAGGCCTCCCACAAGGTGGACCGATGACCTTGTGAAGGCCGAAGGAATCCGCTGGATGCGGGAAGCACAGGACCGGTCGAAGTGGCGGAACTTAGTTGATAGGCCTATGTCCAGCAGTGGACGTCTTTTGGCTGAAATGATGATGATGATGATGATTAAAACCATAAAATGTACAACGAATCAATACAAATTAAGGTCAGTAGTCCAATAAGTACTCCATAATCGAATTTAATCAAAATCCCTTTTCAAAGCGAACCAACATTATTATGACGTATGGTCTAAGAACGTCAATAAATCATTTGAGCATAATTTCGGTCCGCATCAAACAAAGAGGAGAAAGCTGCGCGCACGCATGTTGACCGCAACTCCGGACGGGACGGTTTTATGAGTAAGCGAAGTATGATTAAATTAAAAATACGTTGCTTTAATGAACAAGTAAAATATTTAAATTAAAACAAAAGTACCTAGATACTACAGCAAAGACATAGATCAGACAGTACCCGGGTCGAATATAAAAAAAAATCGGTACGGCTTTGTATTATGTGTCTTTGTTTCTTTTATTTATTTATTTAAATTGGGTTGAGAATCTGCACTTTTTGACGTAGAAATTGCATAAGACAATCCCCTAAAGCCACGAAATCCTAGTGCTTTAGTTGGGACGAAAAAGTAGCGCACAGCGCAACAAACTCCCCAGCAGCACAGCTGTCTGTTAATTTAAAAGAAATTGATTCTACTGTGGTAACAGGTTCTTTTATAAAGCTAGATGTGTCTTACGGTACATAATATGCATGTTGAATAAAATTTAGATGTGCCAATGTATTTGCATAGTAGCTTTCATAATCTCAGATAATTTACATTCCATTTGACTGCCAGACAACAGAGACAATAGTAAATCTATTGTTGGTGGACACCGTGTGACCGCGGTCAATGACTTAATCAGTTATCTACTTTAGTGAAATGTATTATAAGTTAATTTTTGAGTGACCATTTTGTAACAAACAAGTCCTAATAAATTTTTGGTTGCAATGAAATTTGAAATTTGGTAAGTATGACATTCAGTTTGTTGTTCCACAACTAGAAAATTGTCTCAAATTCCTGGCCTTAGTTTACATATGGCTGCCAATCATCATAAACCTATTGTCCGTGGTAATTAACGTTTCCTTGTGATGTTCTGCTTCATTCAATCGCTGATTGATATCTAGAAAGCAAGCACAAGATTGTTCGATCTTTAACTAAGCATTAATTAAATCCTCGTAAGCAGGAAGTACTCATAGGTATAAAGCTAGTCTTAAATTATTTACAATTGGCATTTAGGTACGTTTATTGAGTTGTTCAACGTCTAAGTTAATCAAAAATGCATCCACACAGCGAAGATTTAAAAGCGAAAATTCTATCGCATCATTATCATCTTTGGAAGCATTATTTTGAGATAATTTGACAGTTTAATTTATTTCTAACCCTAGGTCCATTTTATGTGCTAGTAAGGGATAACAAAAACTTAAAAAAAATGTAACTTTACTTCAATGAAAGATTTTTTGAGAAAAGTTGACAGTTTAATTTATTTCTAATACTAGCTTCCGCCCGCGGCTTCGCCCGCGAGGTACGTCGATAAAAACTATCCTATGTCCTTCCCCGGGATGCAATCTATCTCTCTGCCAAATTTTATCGAAATCCGTTCAGTGGTTTAGGCGTGAAAAGGTAACATACAGACAGACAGACAGAGTTACTTACGAATTTATAATATTAGTATGGATTGATTGTGTCTGTACGGGATGACAATAACTTTAAAAAAATGGCTAAGTTACGAATATTTGTCATTAATTGGCTTGCGCATGTCGCATGAACATGTCTTGCGCTGACGCAATGCACCTACACTACAATACTTTTCACTGGATTACAGCATATTATACCAACGACATTGAGACCGACTGACCGCGTTCTTATGGTGCAAGTACTCACTCGATAACGATATGGGATTATCTTGAAAATGTATTATTACTGAGATTTGTTTTTTCATTTTTTACGGGTAAGTATGTATTTCTTTGGGAAGCTGAATGCTTGAAGAAGGATTATGGTAGCTTCAGACATGTTTCATGCTGAGATGATGATTGACTATCTCAATACTATAAAGCACTACTAAGATCTCATCATCATCGTCATCATTTCAGCCGAAAAACGTCCAGTGCTGGACATAGTCCTGTAGTGCACCGAAACCGACCGATCGATGTGTCGACCGGTTCTGTGCTTCTCGCATTGTTCTATATATTCTATGTATTTGGTGGTTATTGGGTTTCTCCATTTAAAATTTCTCAGCCCTTTTGATGGCAAGAGGCTCGCCCCCTATAACATGGGACTTTCACATAACTGCCGAAATGTGGGTACTTAAACTATAAATACACCCCTGACTAAGCCTTTGGAAAAAGAAGCGTGCTATTATGTTAATGTGTATACGTTTATGTAGGTATTCTTTCAGTCTATCAATGACTGATTTTACACCGTTATAAATGATGAATTTGATGAGCTCATTGTTTAAAAGATTCAATATATATTTTTACAATAAAGCGAACAAAAGGAATCTATGGCCTCAAATGGCCTGTCTTAATGATTTGACAGGTGCCTCTTAAACGTCATTTTGATACATCTCAAGAATGATTAATGATAGATAATTTATTATTTACAAAGTATTTTATAATAAAATTGCGTTGGCGTTTTGGTACGATTTAAATACGGTCATTTAAAGCGTGCTAAAAGTTTTAGCGTCGATGTTCAATAAATAGCACGAGTGTAAAGGAGTTCAGATTTCTCTAATAGTCCTTAAAGTTCTTAGATCCTATGTAGGATCTAGAAACAGTTTCCATGAGAAAGTCATCCATCCAAAACTTTAGTGCTGGGGCACTTCTCGATGTAGCAATATCTATCCGTTAAGACTAGATACCCAATGCTATCTAAATAAAACTTTAAGCTGCTTAAAAATATGTCTCCTAGATAATATTATATTAGACAGGTGCTAAAGAAAACTTTTTATTTTATTACGACATTTCGAAATTCATGACATTTTCTTCCCAGAAAAAACAAGTCATTCACTGAACATTAGGCATTGCAATACACTCTACGTGCTACAAATAAATGTGGTAATATAATACATATACCTCATCGAGCAGAAACCTTAGTATAAGAAGTAAAACTTGTTAAAAAAAATCTCTGACTAATTTGCTGGAACCATTACGAAGAACATAGGTCAATTAGTTGGAACCAACAAAAAATTGTGAAACCTTCACATTGGGCCCTCAGTATTTACCCCAATTTCGACTGCAACATTTTACTCTGACAAACATGGCCATACCGAAAGTGATAAGTGACATGTAGTGACCCGCGTTTAGACTGTACAGTATCCAGGTCACGTTTCATAACAGCAGTAAACTAACGTACTGCAATGTGGTACAAGGAAGGGTCAGCTCTTTGTGGACTCAGTGTAAGTTTGAGCAAGGTTTTAGTGTGGAATTTGTAACAAAAAACTGTATTTATATATTGATTTAAGGCATTATGGAAACGATCAAAAGTTATTTATTCAAATTAGGCCGAGAATCAGCACTTTTTGAACGTGAAATTTCATGAGACAGACCCCCAAAACGTCCCCATCACACTCCTAGTGCTTTACCTGGGAAGGTTCTCTTTGGCCTTGACCAAACATCCAAAGATATGATCTAGGGAAGTGTCCCAGTCACCAAGACACAAATCGTAATAAAGACCCACTATTCACAAAATAATGAGAGTTTACACTATTCTCCAGTGCGGAATCCCAATAAGGAGGAGTAATAAAACGGGTATCTGGAGATAAAGTTGGGAATCTTAAAAACTGTTTAGCGTACTTAAAGAAAATATTACGTTGATCTCATAACAGAAAAGAAGGGTGACCAGCTGCCACTAGTACGAAACTGCTACCAAACACATTGCGACCTGCAAAGGAAGTAACGTTGATGACTATTACAAAACGTTCTTTGTAATGTGACAAACCAAAACATAATAATTATCGTATTTACATGCAAAAAAAAATCTAGCAATATTGTTGATCTGGATTCGCGACTGGATTCCATACCTACAGACGATGTTGACAGCCGGCTGAGAAACAAACATAATCTAGGTGAAATGTATAAGAGGTTGCGACATTCCGGCCTTGCGATCAATTTCGGCGTCCGCGCATGCCGTTGCATCTGTCGAACGAGTGCGCACGAATATCTTTCAAAAGATAAAATTTTTCGATGTTGTATTTGGAATTTTGGGTTCTACAATATAAAAATCTTAGTGGAGTACGCGAGTAAAAATATCCCCTCTTTAAAAACTCAATGCATAACTTTGAAGTTAACTTGCAAGTTTAGGTTGACCTTTATCTGGACATGGTAAAAGAAATCCATAGACTATGAAAGATGGTGAAGATAATAATCCATGAGGCGTTGACAAGTTTCAATTCAAATCAATGTTAAATGCCACTAGCTAAACTGGATATATAGATGAAGTAAGCTGGCAGGAAGCTATTACTTATAGCTATTATAACAACGATATTGAACATTATGTAATGCTTTTAAACGACATGGGTTTAGGTTAACTCAAGCATGACTCACATTTGAAAACATAGGTCATTTTATTATAAATACAGGTGTACTGTTCCACCTCATCCATCGATTTTCCACAAACATCGCCAATGGTTGATGTTTTGATACCTAGCCTAGGAAAATGAGCAGTTAATTAGATACAATGATCGTATTCACAAAAATGATAGGTGTTTCCATAAACAAAGATATTTTGATATTCCCGATGTATTTTGAATTGGAAGTTATAGATGGCGAAGACCGTGGAAATGGGCGTAATGTTTCTTCCAACGTTAACTGAGCTTTGACATTTGAGCCTTGCGTTAAATGCTCGACACTAGGTAATCTTTAGCTACCACTCTAAAAATAATCACGTCAATCAGGATCAATTACATTACACACCATCTCAGATATCAACGAAACTGTATACCCACACTATGTAGCCGAAGTTCGATGATAGCCGTGGAAATATTTTGGACACTAATACCTTATTTGCATAACACAGAGTTTGTAGCGTGTGAGCTGCAGGCATAAATTTTTCTCAAGTGATTTTATTCTTACTGACGATTTTTTCAAGATATTACCTAACTACTGCGGGTGTACGAAGAAGGAACTGCAGAGCACAGATACACAGAATCTTATATGCAGGCAGTGAGGTAAAATTTCGATAGAACTTCTGCTACTTCTTCTGTACTTTTTGATTTAATGCAGTAGAAACGAAAAAACATCGAAATATTTCAAAAATATCCCCTCAATCAAGTGTGAAACCTGAAAACATTGCAGCTTGCGAAAAATCAATTAATTATATCAATTGGACTGAACCCTGTTGAAAATGGCTCTTTTATTCATAATGAATAAAAAACTAACTAATATAATAATTATAGGTATCTATGGTTTTTTATACGATCAAATGAGCGTTATGAGTCATGCACTTTTGGATTTTACAAAGTTTTTTTTAATAACCGACGCTGTTCAACGCAACTATATCCATGCTAGCAGGATGCGCGTTGATGTCCCTGCCACCATGTAACACCCGTACAACGCAGGGGCGGGTGGCTAACCTTCACACACTCTAAGCCTATCTCTTGATTTCAAAACTATACAAGTTTAACGCTCGCTACCATTTTGGGATGCTATCATAATGTTAATAGGGTATTATTGCCAGATAATCTTTTCTACACGACGTTTTAATGGGGGATAAACAGCATTAGGAATAAGCCTTTAAGACGTGGTTTCACGGATCTGGTTATACGGGTATTGCAGTAGGTTGGTTAGATTTGCTAACGTTCTACTGCGATATTTAAGAAATAAATACCGCAGAGCTGGTATTCTGATATATAGGGCCCTATATAGTAGGTCCAGATTTACCAAAATTTCTTTAAAAAAACATGCAGGCATAGAATTGATAAAGTTTGGTGGTCTTTTGGCTGAAATGATGACGATGATAGAGATTATGTCAATACTGCACTGCAGAGAAACACAAAGGAATTTCGACTCACAAGGACAACGAGATAGGGTCAAAAATACTTGATACGATAGTCCAGTAAATATTGGCTATCAAAATAGGATATAGAATAAGGTGAATGCTTATCGAATGCCAAGTCATTTGAAATCTTCGAATTAGTTATAATTAGTGTTACAGATTATAAATTAAAGTTTTCCGTCATGTACGAGTATCAATACAAAAAATACACTCGACCTATTTGACATAGCTGTGTTGAAATTGCGGTTTTTAATTCGTATTTAATTATTTATCATGCATGATGAGCAACGTCTTGTCTTTTGTGATTAGCAATCATACATTTTAATTAGGCGAGTCGTAGATAATACCTAAGAATTTCGTGATACTAAAAGTGTTGAGGTCAATTACGTGATTTGATACAGACCTGGAGGCTACGGTGTCGGGTTAAGCCTAGAGGAGAGGAAGTAACATCTATATCTACATATCTATACTAAGTTTGTTGGTTTAAAACTAGCAGTTAGATTTGTTTTCTTTTTCATTTGATAGCCCAGTTCTTCAGGGAAACCTGTATAGGGTAGTTAACATCATCGATGCTTACAGTCGAGCAAAAAGAAAAAAAAAACTCAGTAAGAACCCTAAGCGAAAACTATAATACTTACTTACTTGCTTAGATAATAGAGCGGGCAGGCGATACGATGCGACGGGTGGGTCGGGGGAGCAAGAAATTTAAGGCGGACGAAATTGCGGACAGAAGCTAGTCAGAAATGAAATGAGTGAATGAGACGGGTAACAGTCAGCTAAGAATATGATTTTCAATAAATAATTGGATTATACTACAAAATAAAATTCGATATCAAAGTTCAAAACAAGCAACATCATAACGAACTTTCATCAAATTGCAAATTATGCTTAACACCTACCTTATATTGCTCAAAACTGACCTTTGCCGCTAATCTTCTAACAAGACATCATTCGTTTCAATTTAGACAGGGAAACTGATTCAAAACTGACAGTTACTAGTGACGCCATTGAGTAATTCAACCGCAAACCTTTGGAAACTTCACGACTCTCAGTCACGGACGTTAACGACCATTTTATAAGCATTAAAATGTACTTGGGAATTTAAAATAACTTGCTAAAACCTTGGACAATGATGGAGAACCAAAGAATATTGGCCCTTTAAACCAAACTTGTCTCATAGGGAGAGAAAACTGTATCAAGCGACGCGACGGTTGAGTGCTCCAATTTGTATTTTAGTAAACTTGTTAGTGGGATCAAAACTGATGAAGCAATCATATCAAATGGAATCTGTGTAATAGGCACCATCAGAAAAGCACAAAGAATGCGAGAATGTAGAAAATTTCACGTTACTGACGAAAGTGCATTTCGGGTGTGCGCTTTATTAACCGAACAGTAGTGGCCCACTGGAAACGGCCCAGATTTACGAGTTGTAGGTCGTGGGTTTCCCAGACAGGCGCTTTACTTTGAGTCAATCATTTCATCACCACTGCTCTCAAAACGGTGAAGGAAAACATCGTGAGGAAACCGGCATGTCCTGAACCAAAAATTCGAAGACGTGACATCTAACAACCAGCACCGAGCCCGCGAAGTGGATTACAGCAGTCCCAGCAATGGTAACAATATAGGCTAATTATGCTACAACTACAACTGTTTGAAATTAAGTGATAAAAAAAACTACCAACAATCATTTTACAGTATGTATATCTCCAGATATTTAATTTAATTATTAACAAGTGTTAGCACTCAACTTTTTCCTAGGCGTCCCTCAAGGTCACATTTTGGGGACAACCAATATCGCATTTTTGTCCAGTATTTCCTAACGACCTTAGCCACCTTTCTCATTGTAAGATGCAGTTATAATCATATTTATTTTTTAAATGAATGGTTGCTTATTTCCATATTTAACACCTGTTAAAAGTTCGTGCCCTATCTATTTCCGTACCTGGGACATACTTAAACGTTTACAGTGTTATCACTAAATATAACCTTCCTGCGATGCATTCTCTCCCTAAGCAGGTGACAGTTCAAAATTAGTCATACATGATAAGGCTACACTGTGATCACTTGAAACGTGGTTCGTATTAGTTGGTCTTTCTATGATATTTTCTCATGACAATTTACTTTTCTTAGTCAAACAAAAGAAACCTTTTACTTAGAAGCCAGTCGTTACACATACAAATAGACGGTACTGTTATTACTTTGCTATAGTGATTGTGTGTTTAAAAATTCATTTTAGTGATCATTCAAATTTTAAGTTACTATCACGTGAATAATTTCACTGTCGCTAGGGCTGTCAAGTCTCCATTCTTTTACAATTCATCATCAGCCTAGCCTTTACCCAACTATGTTGGGGTCGGCTGCCAGTCTAACCTGATGCAGCTGAATACTAGTATTTTACATGGAACAACTGCCTATCTGACCTCCACAACCCAGTTACTGGGTAATACGGGACATTTTAGCAAGACTGGTTGTCAGACTTTCGGGCTTCTGACGACTCGTGCGGCTGTTATTAGTTAGCCACAAGCCCCTCACATACTTTTACACTTAAATTCAATTTAAGTTGAAACACTTCATTTTTGTCAGTACTTACAGTTCGTCATTGTGATAAAAATTACAATTGATTGTTTTTACTAACATTGGTTCAGATGAGAAGTATTTGGTTTCCGTCGATTTTTTTCCAGATTTATATGAATCTACTTTATTTTTTTAACAATGGATAATATGAAAGTGAACGTTAATACAGCACATTGTTTTGTCATTCATTTATAATGTTATTGTAAATAATTTTATACATTAATGTTTTTGATAATTTGGTGACTTTCATGGGAAAATCCTTTTAATAAATGACGAAAAAAATTTTATTGTCAGATGACTATAGAAAGTAAAGTATCTATATTTCTGCCAGCCCTACTAATGAAAGACACGGATGCAAGCGCGGTGTGCGAAGCGAACCATCTCCCGAGCCAAATTGTGCGTCAAATTCGTTACGAAATACCATTACCCGTGCATAATGGAGGAAAGTTAGGCCGGATTTAATTGAACAATTATTATTTTTATTATTACGAAATGTTTATGAACGTGTTTGCATGATTGATTGACTAAAACCCATCCGTGTTCCTTCCTTAGCCCTTTATGTTCCGGGGCAGCGGTAACCCTTTCGGACAATCCCGCTGCCCACTGTGGGTTACTTTTACTATGGGAACAAACATGAAATTGCGAAAACAAAATCAGCTGTTCCCTACATTTATGTTCGCATAACTCGTCAAAACTTAGGGAACAGCCGTTTTTTTTTTCGCGATTTCAGGTTTATTTGTTCCCATAGCAAAAGTTGTTCATAATGATGAGTACAATTGCGTTAATTCAATAACACCCTATACATATATTCATCAGACTTTATTTAGATTAACTTTAGTGCTCTATATGGTAAGTATCAGATTATTTTTTTGCGTTCTGTATCTTTTTTAATCATCATCATCATTTCAGCCCGGAATCACCCAATGCTGGATATGCCTCCCCTTTCTTCTGCCATACTTCCCTGTTCTGTGCGTCTCTCGTCCAGGTGTTACCTGCGACTTTGACGATATCGTCAACAAAACGCGCTCTTGGACGGCCCTGGTTTCTTTGGCCTAACCTTGGCTACCATTCGGTCACAGCTTTACTCCATCGGCCATCTCTTCGTCTAGCTAGCTATCTTTTTTTAACGAAATTAACGATTATAACTAGAGTTTAATTTTAAAACTGAATAGAATCTTTTAGAGCATTTTATCTAGTGGCACATTAGGTAGGTAATCAATATTCCATTTCCCTTCTTTTTCCTTTCTGGTCGGAGAATCCTCCCTTTTCTACGGAGGATGGGGAACTTTCCACCCTGTTCCTCATACCTCTATACTACCATTAAACTTGACCTTCCAATTTCGTCAACGTAAGTCGACGCAGTACCTATGTCTTTTCCTTTACATGATCTCTTTCAGTCGTCATCTTAGTATTTACTACCTCCATTTGCCGTCACACCACACGAACCTTCATATTACCCACCTCATTCCTTAGGTATGTCTCATTTCTTTTAGTTTTATATTCTCTCGCCACAATGTGTCCCATTCAATACATATACTTCCTATCGTATGTAAAACTCCGAATTGAAAATTAAATATTACCAATATATCGTGTGCCTAACACAAGTACCTAGTGGGTGGACCCAATCAGATATAGGCAGGCGCCTTTGAGATCTATTATGTCATAATGACCACTGCCAAAACCGTTGCCCTAATTTTAACTGAACAGACAAACAAATGGACTGTGGGTGTGTATGTAGGTGGGAACAAGTGCGACTGACATTCCTCCCTTTTGGAGCGGACAGTGATAAAAACAGTATCGGAATTTACACAGCTTAGGAACAATGAAGGAGTTCCGCAGGGACCGATATTGTGGCCTTCTGTATGGGAATTCTTGTGGGGATCGTCGTCGGTCCGCTAAGTTGGAAAGGAATGTCGGACTGGATATGGGTATGGGATCCGTACTCAGTTTCAAGAAAAGAAGGAGAACTGAAGTCCAAAAACCATCAAATACCCTTAAGCTCCCCGCTTAAGGATATTTGATGGTTTTCGGACGTACAAGTAACCGCTAAACCTAGCAGCTACTGGTATGTCACCCTTCTAGCGACTACTTTCATCAGAAGATTACCCAAAAAGTTAAAGACTGATTCAGTAGTTTTACTTCTTGCTCTCCTCGATCCTTAAAGAATTGGGATCTGTGAAAGAAAGATTTTCCTGCAACTACAACCCAGTTAAAACAGATATGGGTGGGTACGTCTACGCGTGAATTTTTTTAAATAAAAAGATAGGTATATTGTTTTTTTTTTCTTCGAAAATGGTGTTTTTTTTTTCAACCGAAAACCGTCAGGTTTGATAGGGTGTTTTGGTTTTTGCAGAATCACTATGGAAAACAGCTGTAATAAATACAGTTTTATGTAGTTAGAATCTATAAAAATCCGTAATTCGTTTGGTAGAGTCGAATCAAACTCATCTTATAAGTTGGTACCTTATGACCGATTGGCCTCGATTCAATTGAATTTCGTGTTTAGAAGATAAAACCTACATCGGGTAGGTACCTACTGCAGGTTACAAACCGTAATGTTTCGTAAAACATACGTACTTATGTTTATGTGAAAGCTAATTACTCAAAGATCCATGGGCTTGAAGTTTGAACAAGATTTTCGCAACCCGCGACTCGCAACTGTCGTGACCTATTGTATAATTTCTTTAATTTTGCAAACAGCTGTGCGTAGCCATCGTTTGCTCATTTATTCTATTATGCTGCTTTTCAACACATAGTAACCGTCACAGATACCGTCCATGGCCATTTCAAATTCAAAATTTATTTTTACACATGCACACGTTGTTTTTCAAATAACGTGTATTATGTTATGAATGAGGATATTTTTTTTTAAACAGTAATTATGATTATAATTTTGTTATCGTTATAGAAGGAACAGCATTGTGCAATACCTACAAAAGATCACAGGGTCATACCTATTGTCCTATTGTCCTCTAGACCTGTTATGGACTTCTTCACTCTCGGCCCATGAATAGGTACCAATTTAGACTCAGGTCAAAGAGAAAACAAGGGTTAACTAAGAACATAGTGATGGCCTAAATAGGCAGGCACCAGATGACCAATTCTCGTAATTAAAAACGTTCAAAATCTAGTAGCAAACTCATCTCAGCGACAATCAATGGCAAAAATGTAGAGAAATTAGAGGTATTTTTGACAGATTGAGACTGAAATCTGACTGTGAACGTTCTTAAAATTACGAGCATTGACCCCTCTGAGCTATGAGTTTCCGGGATTTTTTTATTATTATTTCTGATAGATAAATGGAACAACATAGGTATTTGAAAAGCCCCGAGTAGTAACATATATAATTAACGTTTTCTTGTGTTTGTTAGTAGGGAAATAATAGGTGATGGTAATAACGTTTAATAATGTAGAGATGGAAATCGAATCGGAGCCTGAGGTACCTACATAAGCACTTATATTTTTCTTATTATTGTAGCTGGTTTCCAGTCCATTAAAAAATACTAGATATACCTACTTGCACTTTTATACTCATACCTACTGAAAATAATTTTAATTAAAGTGTGCTTTTTAACTTAACATAAGGACAACCTACATTTAAACATGAAAAAGACATGTTATTAGCTTAAGATTGATGAATAATAAAAAAAAAAATATTTACGTTTCGACAGATGGTGTCTTTTTATGGTCCACTTCACGAAACAAACACATCACAGTTTTTCACAACAACATAACACTTAATCCTCAAACACATTATGTACTTAATAATTGCGAAAAAAACACCGAAAATAATTCCCGCGCAAACAAAGTTACAAAATGCAAAATGCCGCGAAAAATTTGGTAATCTGTAGCGAAAATTTGAGGCGATTTGCACAAACAGATAAGCAAATACTTCTTTATCTGAGTTCGAATTTTGAAATGTTTTTTTAAGTGTGCCAACCAGACGCATGCGGGCGCGGTAAATTGCGTAAGGCGCTATGCGTGTTAGCTGTTCGACCAACTTGTAGAAACTGAAAGTGGAAGTGGGCTCCAGACGAACAGACGAACGTCTTGCTGCAAGGGATGTGCGGTAATCCGCGACTGGTGAGGCATCCGCATAATTTTGTTGCTCTTTTGTTTGTCTTTAACGAGAGTTTTGACGGCAATTTATTTACAAATAGCTTGCGCTATTGCTTAATATAATCTGTATGTAGGTATCTTATAGCTATCAGCGGTAGGCAAAGTTAATTAAATAGCAGCGATTTGCCTTTTGTTTCAGATACATAGGTAAGTCTAACTTCACAAATTAACAGTTTAAGAATTTTTTTTAAACCGGTCACCTACCTATAGAGGTTTCGGAAAACGAAAAGTTGTCCCCTAAAAGTCTAAAGAATTCCAACAACCAGTTATTGACATTAAAACTAAACACAGGAATTATTTGAAAAAAAAACCCGCATTTTCTTTTGACTAACCTGCGAAATCCGAATAATGCAGCATGTGCAAGCGCACATCACTAGTAGCCCCCCGACGACGCTGTGATGTAACACTAAGTTATTTCCATTTAATCCTATTTCCATAGGAGCTACATCCGATGTTTTTGCTAACGATAACCCGATGCTTCGTTGACAATGCCAGTTGTTGCGTAGGTAGGTAAAAAATTTTGTTTTGTCATTTTCTAAGATTTAGGCAAACTGTTGAAGGATGATCAAGAAGCTACTACAATCTGTCAAATTTCTTTAATTGATTTTCAACTTTATCGTTATAGCTTATGTTCAAAGTTGATTGGAAAAATTTGATACGTTTCGGGTGGCTTGATGTGCTGGCGACTGTACTTATAAGTAACTAGCTGTTGCCCATGACTTCGTCTGCGATAATCCTTGGGAACAGCACTTTTTTTCGTCTCTTTGTCTTTTGTCCGTTTATGTACACCTGGCAACGTAGGTACATGCAAAATTTCAGGATGATCGGTTTAGTGGTTTAGGCGTGAAAAGGTAACAAACAAACAAACTTACTTTCGCATTTATAATATTAGTTAGGATCTACAGGGCGTGTTGTGGGTAGGCGATATGCGATTTAGTTTTTTTTTTTGGATTCGTTTGCTTGTAATAACGCAAGTATGTATAACACCACGCCTGTAATCCCCGAAAGGTTAGTCTATACTACACCCACATTTGGCCAGTTACGTTAAGTCCCATGTAATAGGGGGCGAGCCTATTGCCATCAGCCGGGCACAAATCCAGACTCCAGACTGCTGCTAAGTACATCTAGTTAACTTTTATGGAAATCCAGTAAGCAAACCTTCGACTGCGGAAGATGAAGAACTGTGTGGACAGTGGATGTTACAATTGCAACTTTATAAAACCTGGGGGCCTAAAAAGGCCACTTTAGCAGAATCATAAAACAATTCATAACACGCAATTCATCTGTTTGACAGTTTCACACCTATATATCCCTGAAGGGTTAGGCAGTGGTGTACCTATAGCATTTTGCAAATCTCCATACAAAACTGTCATACAGATGAATTGCGTGTTATGAATTGTTTTATGATTCTGCCAAAGTGGCCTTTTTAGGCCCCCAGGACTACACTACTCGCGAAGCTGGTTCGACGGAGTACTGGGCGAAGTTGACCGAAGTCCTAAGTACGTGACTATACACTCATGCTAAGAACTACGGGACGCTTCGAGTCCTTTGACTCGGGCGCAAAAACCGACCACGATCCGGAGTCGCCCGACTCGAGTCGAGGTTGGACGAAGCGAACCAAAGTGCCCTACTCGTACACTCTAGTATTCGCTAAGCTTCGAACAACTTCTCGAGTAGTGTACTGCAGGCTTTAGAAAGAATGAAGAAAATAAATACATTTACTATACACTTATTATATTACGTACCTGCCCGACGCCGAAGCTATAACATAGGTTTTTTTTCTCCTCATCAATTGGAACATTGTTCTTCTAAGAGATTCACACGGATGTCGCTCATTGTCGATTTGTCGTGGCTTACACCGCCATTGTGATCATTCCCAGCTGTCATTACAAACGTACTATTCATTAAAACTTCTGTTATGCGATCGGGTGCCTACCTACATATAAAATACTAGGTACTTAAGTAATAATAGTTCTATGGGTACTTAGTGCTATTTTTTAGGACTAGCTGTATGGTTTTTATTTATATATTTTATTTTAAGTATTTGGGGTTTTTTATAGGAAGTGGGGTTTTTTTTTATAGGAACTTAGTAAAGTAGGTAGTTATTATAAGTACTTACTACTAGTTTTTTACGGTTTTTCATACTTTTAAATTGTAAGTAGTTAATTTTAAGACCACGCTATCGCTTTAGGTATACACCTGTAATGATAGTTGCAGATTTAAAAAGGAGATTTTTACAAATAAATTTAAAAAATATGATATTCACCGATCAAAAGTTGTTATGGCACACTGCATGCAAGTTGTGCAAGTTACAGGCATGTGAACAGTGTATTCCGGGCTTAAAAGTGGCTTCACGTCCATAGGGCAGCAGCTGCGGGATCGAACTCCTGAACTCTCTCAACAGACGGCTCCTCAACCGTTAGACTAAGGTTTTGGTTTCCTAAGAAAGCGGGGAACGGTCACACAATAACGGATAACCTTAATGTCAAAATATCTATTGTGAAAATGACAGATTTTCATGACGGCCATTATAAAACTTATTATACCCGCCGCGTCGAATCATCCAAAGCGCAAGTGTGCGAGGTTTCATAAGATTTCATATACAGAATTCTAAAATTCGTTTCGTTCGATGCCTTCGGCTCGGATAAGTGTGCGTTTACCTTTAGGAATTAGCACGATTTTAACTGTAAAGCTACGGTAGCTTTACATTTAAAATCGTGCTAATAAATTCAGACCAAAATGTAGGAACGGAAGTGAGCAGTGGTGGCCCAGTGGTAACAACCGCGACTTAGAAGTTGTTGGTTGTAGGTTCGAACCCAGACAGGCGCTTTATTTCGTGTAAATTATTTCATCACCACTGCTCACAAAACGGTGAAGGTAAACATCGTGAGGAAACCGGCATGTCTTAGAACCAAAAATTCGATGATATGTGACACCACTGCACCCGCGCTGGGCATGCGTGGTGGATTACGGCCCACTCCCTCTCAGTGGGAACATTATATGCTCATTGTGTAAGTAGGAACGTCGATGACTCAGGAAGCAGCCTGTCTATATAGAAAATAAAACAAAAACAATCAATATAACATTTTATTTGTCGAATTGTCTTGACAAAAAATATCACTATATTTAACTCCAGATAAATAATCTTATTTACAATAATATACATAAAGGGCTTTTAGATGATACACCCAGATCGCTCACATTGTGTTTGTGACTAGCATTAGCACGCAACTTTGCTTGCTTCAAGTAATTATATTATCAAGATAATTTGCATTAAAAATAATAGTCAATTTTTTTCTATTTCTGGCGTAAAATGACCTCTATGGATAAGGCCCCCCATATAGACCCAAAATCTTTCCATACAATTCCATTAAAAAATATAAATTGGACTCATTATGCCTACTGACAAGTTCTGTTGCGCAATTTGACTATTTGACTGCTTTAGTTGGTACTCTGCAATTCTACTCGCTGTGCGAGCGAGTAAACATCGTGCATGTCCAACTTATATATTTTTTTCTTTTCACAGTAAGGTCCTCCTTGAAAATATGGTCTCTCAACAACAGAATTGCATTTTTATCTCACGAAGCTACGCGCGCTTTACTTGTGTTTACCAAGTGTACAAACATGCTGTAAATGTGCGAGTAAGCGCCGGAGCTCTCGGTACCATCAGAGACGTTGGCGAAGTCGGTAATGAGTGCGTGTGTGTTATGTGCTGACGCTCCTCGTCTTCACGCACTCATTCATAGCGTGTTTGAACACTTAGTGAACACAAGTAAAGCACGTGTTGCGTTGTGAGATAAAAATACTGCAACGGATATTATTAAATATGCAGACATAACTGCCGCATATTTTCTATAAAAATTGTAAGAGCTAATGGTTTCTACATGTATTTTTGTTAGGATAATGGTAAAGCGTATATTGGGACTGAAGCCTGCTTCATTTGTAAGCTGCCTTAGCACACACTTATTGGTATCGTTTTTTTAAGAATTTTTGACGTTATTTGATAAATTGGTCTATCTAGATTTTATTAAAAGCTCACATTTTAGTTTCCAAGAAAATTGTATACACAATGCGGTGAAAATAAGAACTTCATTCACTAGGATGAGTACATTGAATTAGCCTTATTTTGTTATTGGAAGAATTGCCAAACTTAAGTGGCAGTGGGCAGGTCACATTGCTCGCAAAACAGATGGCCGATGGGGCCGAAAGGTTCTATGGCGGAGACGTAGCGTTGGAAGGCCTCCCACAAGGTAGACCGATGACCTTGTGAAGGCCGCAGGAATCCGCTGAATGCGGGAAGCAGAACAGGTCGAAGTGGAGGTGCTTGGGGGAGGCCTATGTCCAGCAGTGGACGTCTTTTGGCTGAAAAGATAATACAGGCAAAGTGGCCCAGAGCGAAAAATTGATGTTAAACTACACACACTATACTACACGTCCCATATAGCTGCATCTCTTTTTCGCATTGAAACTAGGCATTGGGCTTTGACACTTCCCTAAGGCGATTAGCACACTGCTGCGTTTCACTCAACGGTGTGCGGGAAACGGAGCCAAATTCCACGCGCGTGTGTGGTTTTAATTGAATGTGTATGTAAAAAATCACTCGCGTGGGTGCGTTATCTGCGCCCCGCTGCGTGATACGGTGCAGTGTGGGCCTCCCCTAAGCGTTTGTGTTGTTATTCTAACCGCATTGTAGATTTCATTTAAACTTTCTAATATTGGTTTCAACTAGGTACCCTACGGTGTTCATTCTACTGTAAATGCGAAACATTGTTTCAATATTTTGTATTTTATAACACCGTTCGTTTTCATAATAACTCTTACTTTCAGATTTATCTTATAAAACAAAATTGAACACAAAATGAAAGATATGCATGTTACACAGTAATTAATTATATTATATATTTCCGTTTCTTGGAACTAATTTAAGTAACCTTAAACATATAAACGGATGAATTCCTGCTCTTAATTCTATGGCAATAATATCAATGTTTTGGTTAATTATGATAAAGTGAATATCATTTGGCACGCTGTGTTATTTTTATTTTGTTAATATTTGTTTTGAGTCAAACAATAATTAGCATAACGTAATGGCTTAGCTACCTTATAATAAGCTGTACAATATTACATATTACTCAGTTTTTCTGTTAACCTTTACAGTGGCGAGCAAAAAGGCTCGTCAACAGAATAATGTGTTAAAAACAATGCTTTGTAAATTGTGCACCTGGGTGTCTTTTTTGCTCGCCATTGTATTTCATATGCAATATCTCTTTAAACTATTGCTTTAGGTTGTACACAAACCAGGTACGTTGGGTAAGTACAATATCATGGCATTGATAAGAAAATAGCTGAATTTATAGAAAAATAATATACTATACACAGTATACATAATTACTATCATAAATAGGTATATTTTGGTTGATACAAAAAATAAATTATACATTTAGAGGTAATTAGGACAACCTCTTTGTGACCTCTTAATATATAAAATGAGTAAGAAAATATTGATCAAATTAAAATTTTATAAAAAAGTCACTACATAAATAATATTATTTTTGATATTTTAAATAATTGAAAACAATATCAATACATACAATATAATAATTAAGAATATCTGTTGCTATCAATGATAGGTGTCAGCTTTTTTTTAATGATAAATTATGACATTGAGAGACAATTCCTATAGAGGTAGTTAATATAATATTTTTCAGCTATCGAAACACTATTTCTCTATCCACTGCGTTATTCCTAAGATATGCTCATCGAGTGTTTGCTAAGCAAGCAATATAAAAACGCAATGAAAACTAAACACCTATTTTCAATTTTCACATTGTAATGTCAAACGGTGAAAACTGGAACATTTTTAAGAATATTCGTTTAAAAATGCAACTTCAATCCTTTAACTTATAATCAGTTTCGTTCTAAATCGACACCAATATTTTTGTAGCTACATTATAGTAAACTTCAGGGCTCGTAGCAGTCGCGGTCGTCAAAAGTGCGAGTAGGACGATGATTATTTAGTACTATCGTCTTGCTCCCTCGTCTTATGACCGCAACTAATAGGAACGTTGGCGTTTAGTATAGTTTTCTATTCAATGTTACAGAAATGCTAACAAGTATATTTTTGACTAGAATTTACTTTTAAATCGACCACTATACAATGACCTATACCATCAAACTACTTTCCGTACATTAAGGAACATTAAAGTCTAACGAATTGTCCTACAGGCCATAATATACTTTTGTGCGATACAGAGGCGTTAAAACACCAATCACTTTGATCGGTTATTTTTAACTTTATTCCGGTTAAATTAACAATGGCTCTGCCTTAACTCTATAAAGCAATCTTTGATATTCAGTGGTGGTTAATTCAGCGGATTAAGAAGTTTTTATAAAGTTGATAATGGCGAAAATTATAACAAAGAAATCATAACAAATATTTAAAAAAAAATTTTGCGATATATTTGGTTTTTATAAAAAGAAAATTCCTCGAAACAATTGTATTTACAAAGAAAACTAGAAAGATAACAAAAAAATAAAAAAGGAACTTTACCACCAATTTCTGTGAATGTTCAGCCGATTCGATAACTCAGCAGTTAGTTAACAATCAGTCAAAACTATTCACAAAGAAAACTTTTCTAGTCAATTTATATCGATTATGTGCGTTCATATTAACAAAATAACTATATACAAAGTCTGTAAATAAACGCGTCGTTTCTATATCTGTCTCTCTCTAACATTATAGACAAGGTAACATGCCAATACACTCTGCCTCAACAAGGCATTACTAGCAATGTTCGTTCTATTCTTAAAGCTAATATTCTATTTTATTATCACAATACGTCGTCCCCTACGATTCGATTATAATGACGGATCAATCGAAATTAAAATATAAAAATAATCGACTACTAATCAGTAGTCGATTATTTTAATCGATTCTATATCATTTAATCGTTTCTTCACTATTCTAGAATTTGAGCCACGCTTTGGACAATATCGTCTGAACACATTAAAGCCCTGTGTTCTTTTCAACTAAATACTTTTAATACACGTTTTGAGTTTGATTTTACTGCTCAGGCTAAATGGAAGCGTATATTTATGAAGTATTTCATAGGATAGTAATATGAAATACAATAGTTAAACAAAATTATTAAATTTTGCTGTACAGTTTCTCAAGCCTGTAGTATAGACTTTCTAGCCATGTATGTACTTGACCGTATTAAAAAAATCTTTCTATGACGTCATGCCTATAGCAGTTAACAATCTCTGATAACTTACATTCCATCGCCTCTTAATCATTTATCAAGTTTAGTAAAATGTAACTCAGTTGATTTTTGAGTAACCATATTTTGTAACAAAAACGTCTTAAGTAATAAGTTTTTGGTTGCAATTGAATTTAAACTTTGTTAAGTATGACATTCAGTTCGTTGTTCCATAACTTGAAAATTATTTTTTTTTTTCAAAAATACTTTACATTTTGGCTGAGTTTCTAGAAAGAAAGATAGTAGCTTATATTTTTGGAAGTTTGTATTTACAGATGGGAAAATCCTAGTTTTAATTGTTTTAAATTTGGCATGTAGCATAGTAAATTTAAAAAATACAGAAAAGATGAAACATCTACACCTTTTATTTTTTAATTTTAGCTGAAATTAATAACAAAGTATGTAGTAATAGCGGTTGTATTACAGGGTTTATAAAATAAATTACAATATAATTGTAGCACGGTCTACGTGAGATAATATGATGATAGTTTCATGACGGCGTCAATGTCAGGCGATAGTGAGTACATTAAACAACTGTCATCAGCCGAGGCCTGAGTAAGTGCTGGCGCGGCCAAGCAAAATATATCAACATTGAATTTCTTAAAATAAAGTCGAAAATAGATAACGTGAGAACGCGCTCCTGTTACAGCTTCTCGCGACTGATGGAAGTTTAATTATTTTTTAACTTTATTTAAACTTCTGCAAGGTTGATATTTATTTAGAAGTGAAAACTGCGCTTCGCCAGTTCTGCGCTCGTCCTACGGGGCTTCGCGACGGGTTACAGTGAAGAGTTGTTCATTGTTTGTGGGTGTGACGTCATCAACGCACATATATGCGAAGTTACGAAGTCTTTTGGCCGTTTCACACAGATTCAGTTCTAGGACAGTGATCATTTTATATGAGGTATGGTGGGGATAAAAGTATGTATAAGGAGGGGACTTTTCAGTATTTTCGTTGTATATTGTTGTCCTAAGACTTATTCTGCGCAAGACTTATCCTGTATACTGAAAGCTTAATCAATTTCATCTGTCATTGAAGCAGTTAACTTGTTGATCACAATGTCGCAGTGTAAAAAACTTCTATTACGTACGTTCGCGGTCAAATGCGCGGTTTAATGTTGCGCGTACCGTATTCATTTGAACATGTGCGCATAAAGTCAGGGAAACTCATTGAAATTGACTACCAACTAAATTTTTGTGTATATTGAAATCAGAACTATCTCTGACAGTTGTATGAAATTGCTATACCTACGAATTGACTTAGGTTATCAATTTGCTTAACAATTAATTTCCCCAATTTTACATAATGAATACCGCTTAACTTGAAAATTTAAAATCCGCTGTTTCATTAATTTGAGCAGTTTGTTGATCAGGCTTGCAGTATCGATGGTTTGCAGTAGAGAGCGAGCGCTAGTGCAGGGCGGCACGTGCTCGGGCCGGTAGCCGCTAGTGCAGGGCGCGCACGCCGTGCATGGTGAGGAAGGCGTGCAGGTTGCGCGGCACGTGCTCGGGCCGGTAGCCGCTAGTGCAGGGCGCGCACGCCGTGCATGGTGAGGAAGGCGTGCAGGTCGCGCGGCACGTGCTCGGGCCGGTAGCCGCTAGTGCAGGGCGCGCACGCCGTGCATGGTGAGGAAGGCGTGCAGGTCGCGCGGCACGTGCTCGGGCCGGTAGCGCGCGCCCGCGCCCGCCAGCGCGCCCGCCGCCAGGCACGCCAGCCGCGGCCGCAGCGCGCCGCGCACCACGCCCTCTGCCGGGCCTTGGGGACAAGCACGCAAGCAGTTAGCGCACCAGAGGTGAGCGAGGATACGTAGCGAGGGATGTGTGTAAAACTAACCAATAACAACGCTAACTTACTTCAAGCTATAAAAATGAAGCGATGTTATTGGTTGGTTTCACACACATCCCTAGCTACGCTCATCTCTGGTGGAAACGCAGCCTAACACCCCACCCCTCAAGTACACCAGCCGGGGATCTTGGAAGGCGTAGAAGTTCCCATGATCCCCGGTCCAAGTGTGGGAAGGGAATACAGGGGGTGTGGGAGGTGTGGGGGGTGCGGTGTGGCAGGTACACACAGGTGCCCTCTTAACACAACGATTTTTTATAGCGCACTAGACTTTCAACCCAGCCGAGGTTCAGCCGAGCATTGAGAATCCAACAGAATGCATTCCAACGCATCAAAAACACACACTGTTAGATTTTCAACTCTCGGCGCTAAGGGTCTAAACCACAGAGTAAATACAAAGAGGAGATGGCCTAAGCAACTGTGCACTGTGATTACAACTAGGCCATGACGTCATCATGTAGGCGTGGCCTCGTTGTCAGTGAATTGTTGGCGTTCGTCCTGTGCACAACTTTGTAAAAGTACCCATTTTACAGCATATTCGCGCTAGAAGAAAAAAATAATGAAGTGTTGTGTTTTATCTTGTAAAAACTACTCGGATAGACGTTCTGAAGCTATGGATGGCATCACATTTCATTTGTAAGTAATTTTATGCGTAATTTAAGAAAATTGTTCTAGAAAAATCTCTTAGCGTCGGCGTTTCCAAACATAATTCTACCCGACACTAGATGGCGACACTTGGTGTCATGGGAACTAAAAATATTTAGGTACGTAGAGCTCAGTACTAACATACACACATCAAAAGTGTCTAGGGATCAACATATATTTTTGCAATAACTTTTCTCCTGATTGATATTAATTAAAATTTTCTTTAAGGATTCATCAAATAAAGTGTTTTCGTTTGTCACAGTAACGATAAACCAAGTCACCTTTGCATTAATAAAGAAATTTGCCATTTTCCTAATAAAGGGATTTTTGACATTTGAACCACTAACACAAAAGTTCGAAAAAAAGACTGAAATAACAGTTTTCTTTAAAATTTTATTGGGTAACTTAAACAATTAATAATCCGTGTTTCTACCGCGAACACTAACAACACAAGAACATCGGTTTGGCATACTCAAAATGAGTTCATCCAAATCACGCTGTGGAATGGCCGCCCATGTTCGTTGCAACAACAAAAAAAGGTCTTCTTGCGACTGGATACCCTCCATATTCGGCAGAGCTCTTCTCTGTAGCATATCCCATGCATGCTCAATCGGGTTCAAGTCTGGCGACTGAGCAGGCCAGGGCAGGACATTGATGTTAGCTGCGGCGAGAGTCTGTCTTACAACTCTTGCGGTGTGCGGTCGTGCATTATCATGCATTAACTGAAATAAGGGACCGATTTGCACTTGTAGAGGAACGATGACGTCTGATACAATCGTCTCAGCATAAATTTGAGCGTTGAGGTTGCCTCTGATCCAAATCAGCTCAGTTCTTCCGCCGATCCAAATACCCGCCCATACCATGATGGTTCCACCACTATAAGGATGGACTTCCTGGCAGGATTTTAATCGCTGTTGGCGTCCAGGGGTTCTCCAGTGTCGTATACGTCTTGTATCCGGTCTCATACCAAAACGAGACTCATCAGAAAAGCACACGAAACGCCATTGTTCTTCTGCCCAATTTCTGTGTTCAAGAGCCCATTGATATCGAATCCTACGATTGTGCATTGCTATAGGTGGTACCCGTAGCGGTCTTCGGGAATGAAGGTTCACTTCATGCAAGCGGTTTCTGACTGTTTGGTCGCTAATTAAGTTCCCTGAAGAGTGATGAAGCCTCACGGCTAACATCATGGCGGTTATTGTTGGAGCTCTTCGAGTTAAGATTTGAATGTATCGGTCTTGTCTCCGTGTGGTGCAGCGATACCGTCCTCCATGGCGCTCAGCCACGGTACCAGTGCTTCGGTAACGTGTCCAAAGTCGACTGATAACACTCTGACTTGTATTCAGAGCTAAGGCCACAGTACGTTGCCGGGAACCAGCTTCTATCATTCCCACGGCTCTGAGCATTTCTTCCCTGCTTAAATGACGTCGCCGCTCCATAATAACGTTGGTTTTAATCAGTAGTAGGGAAACAGTAGCACTAATAATGTCTTCAATGCGTTGTATGTTTTTATAGGGAAAATATTGACAGCTGATTTTCATCTTTTACTCGAATTTGATTCACAGTTCCTGATTCAAATTATGAAATGAAAAGGATCCATATAAATTTATAAAATCATAAATTTATTACAAAGCCACATCTCAATCTCAAGTAATCCGCATAAAAATGCTTGATCCCTAGACACTTTTGATGTGTGTATTTTAATAATCATATGTACTGAAATTTGTTTGAAATGCATTCTTATAAACCCTCTAATGGGCAAAATGCTATTTTTGTAGTTTTTATATCATTTTGTAAACGGACCGCCATCTATAGTCAACTCAACAAAAAACAAAAACAAAACAAAAAGACAGGGCCGTAATTAGAACCCAATTATTTTACCGAATGTCCCGCGGCTGTCTCATAAATGGAAAGTACTTAAAACGCTGGACATAAAAATATAATCTCCTTTAAATTAAATATATACCTACCTATCTCATCATCTGCCTAGCCTTTTCCCAACTATGTTGGGGTCGGCTTCTAGTCTAACCGGATGCAGCTGAATACCAGTATTTTACATGGAGCGACTGCCTATCTGACCTCCACAACCCAGTTACTGGGTAATACGATACCCCTTGGTAAGACTGGTTGTCAGACTTTCGGGCTTCTGACTACCCGTAACGACTGTCAAAGATCCACGAATGACAGCCGGGACCAACGGCTTAACGTGCTTTCCGAGGCACGGAGGGGTCTCGGTATGTAAAAATATACCTACCTATCTACAATAATTTATTGAAAGTACTTTCCCTCCGTGAGACAACTAGTATAGTAGTTGTTGTTTACTTAATTTAAAGTACTTAAAGCCTGGTTTATTTAGTTAAATATTAAATGATGTACGTTCTACATTACCATCCGAAGATAATCTAAGACAGCAATGGATTACAAAAATTAATAGACAAGACTGGTCTCCGACTAAATATACAAAAATTTGTTCTTGCCATTTTAATAATGAAGACTTCATGGTGACAAAAAAGGCCTTAGAAAATTACAGAAGGTAACTTTACCTTGTTTAAAACTGGATATATCGGTTCGTTTCAATGCAGTTTGGATTTACCAGTTTCATAACTTTTGTGGGAAAATGAGTACATATTTATTGTTTTATCCTATAAGTTACAGCTTAAAAGAAAATTTACAGAGCCAACAATATCGTAATTTTTCCTTACGTATGTAAGGAAAAATCTACATCTTTTTAGTAAAGGAGGTGAAAAACACAATAATATCACTAGAAATAGGGTCCAATTAGTTCAACCAGGTTTCAGGCTGGCTAAAGGAGACTTATCTTTAATGGGCTACTGTTTAAAATGTTACAATAAAATACCTACCCACATACTTCAACTGAATAAAACGAAACTACTGTTGGAGCTGCTGAAGATTTTAAAATACTATTTTTGCATTATATAAATTCAATCTCCTAGTATTGTATAATTGCATAGCACATGTGTGAGTACTATGTACATACTATAAAGATACCATTTACTGGGTACGTCTTTCATTGACTTGAATGTGCCCTGGCGGCTGAGATTATGTCATACTCACTCAAATGTCTCGCTGATGGTGGCGCATGTGTTGGATCATTTAGCTCCCTTCAAAATGTTCTTAATTTTTTTTTTGCTACATTTTTATAATATACCTAATATGTTCTGGACATATCGTTTTTATTTATTTTATTTTCATGAACCTATATTTTTTTTTAGTATGGAAGAATCGATAACTTTCCGATTTAGTCAATCACTAGCGTTTATATAAAATAAATGGCTTTTGCACAGCACAACGATAGGAGATTGATGTTTTTGTGTGAGTAAGTTGTATGGTGCATGGTAAATGCACGTTGTGTGTGATGAGTTAAGGTTTATAATTGATTGAGTAGAACGTTCCTATTTATGAATTGCAAGTGTGTGCGCGACTTTGTCTAAGCTTTTACGGAACTAAATGTGTAGTAGTGGCGCGGTGGTGGTGCCAACCTAGCGACATCGGGTTCTGATACATTTTCAACTACCGGGCATATCTCCTTCTTTCATATTATGTTTGACATTAATGGTTTCGGATGATAAATGATAAGTGATTTTATTTTTATAAGTAAGTTTGCACATACAGTTTTACACGTCAATCATATTTTTTTGAACAAGATGAGGACAGAGTTTCTTATCTGACTACTCTGAGAAGAAAGGCCGAAACAAACTCACTCACTCACTCACGAGGTCACAGTCTCTTTTAAAGTTCAGATATAATCTTGGTCAGGTTATATGAAAACCATGTGTGTCTGAGATGGTCTTTTTTTGTCAGAAATCGTGCAGCTCAACTCAAAACTTAAGGAGCTCAACGATGAATTGTCACGTAAACGGGAGAAGGTGTTTTTTCTTTTCTAAAAAGACTAGCTTTGTAGAACATGTTGATAGCTCTTTTTAACAAGATAAGTAATTTAAAAATAAGAGAAAGTCTAATAATCATCTTTCGTCATTCATCAAAAACCTTTTTATTCAAACATTTTTTTTTTCAGTAATATCACTTTCAATAAAAAAATTAGGTACGAAAATTCTGAGTACGACCCTGTTGCATCCTGCACTTAGTGACATCTAGTGTGAGATAGTTACGTAACTACAAAATAAAATTGTCAGAACGAACAACAAGTTTAACTATTGACCGGTAGATGGAAAATAAAGAAGTGGGCGGGATCTAGCACCCCCTCACCCCGTAAAATGTCACGCGTTGTTTCCTAAGGAAATCTAATTACAACATCTCCTCTTTGTTTTTACTCCGTGGTCTAAACAGACAGACTGCATTTCAGCTGCAACATCGCAGTTTGGATGCAGTTGACTTAACTGCTTCGAAACCAAGTTATATCCAAACTGCGATTTTGCAACTGGCATGCAGTTCAAATGCAGTCCGTCTGTTTAGACCCTAAGCAGTGCGTTGAAAATCCAGTGCGCAATAAAAAATCGCCCGTGTGTAAGAGTGCTTACAGTTTTTTCTCTCAGTAAAGTGCACTTTCATGGTAGCAGTTCACCTTTTGGAAGAGCGATTATCGTAATTCAATGAATTGTGTGTGTTGACTGTACAGTCACAATCACTTGGCAAAATTCAAAAGCAATTTCTCGGGAAATAACGTTTGCAACTTTGAGATAAGACCTATTTCATAATAGCATGACTCCAAATACTATGTTCGCAACAACATGAAATTTCAATCGGTACTGTAGCAGAAAATCACTTTTAGAATTACTTGCTCAGTGTATACAAAGTGTTCATGACTGTACACCTACGGAATACCACAATAGACTAACTAAGGCTTATTCATATCCATTGTTTCCAATTGTTATTATTTCCATGTAAACAAATATCAACTCTATCACAGTGTTTATTAAGTTGATTTTAGAATGACAATTTTTTTTTTGGACAAACTGGGCTTTATGCAATAAACTTATATTTCCTAAATATTGTTTACGTTTTAGGTAACTTGGAAACACAGAATACAAAAAAATAGAAAAAGGTTTTAAAACTCACCACCAATAGATGCGACCAGGGGTGTGATGCCATCCGCATCCATAGCATCCACATGCGCGCCGCTCACGATCAGCTCGCAAACCACGGCGCATAGAGACTCGCTCCACTGTTCCCGTTCGTCTGTAAACAACCTTATGTCAGTAAACTGGCTTCTTTTTTTGACTCGGGCTTAAACATGAAAAAAAAACTCAGTGCAGTGGCAAGAATATAATTACAGAGGTATGAGGAACAGGGTGTAAAGTTTCTCATCCTCCATAGAAAAGAGAAATTAATGAATTCTCAAAGGCAACCTGTCCTAGGTGCTGTGTAGAAGTTTTATTGTTATTACGTCGAGGGGCGTTAAGTGTTGCGCCAAGTGTTAAATAGTATTTACTTTAAAAATTAAATAGACATAATATCTCTTAAATGATCACTGACCAGGTATAAGTTGGTATGAAATGAGTGCGACGTGCAGGGCGGTCCGTCTGGAGTCGTCGGACGCGTCGACTTCCGCGCCACACTCCAGTAGCAACCGCGTCGTTCTGCTGCATGGGAACCTGAAAACAAGAACCTATGTACAGACACCAGCACATCAAGCTACTACAATCTGTCAAATTTCTTTGATGGATTTTCAACTTTATCGCTAAAGCATAAGGTTCAAAGTTGATTGGGAAAATTTGACAGTTTCGGGTAGGTTGGTTGGCATTCGTCTATGTTTCTTTTAACGTTTGGACCCAGTATGTGGCCATATTTATTACGGCGTCAGAGGCGTTATTCAGATCTGGACTGGACTGGTCCACTCAAATCTGTACTACTGGTACTTTCCTCAGAAGACCATTTCTCTTCTCTTTCTTTTTGTTTTACTTTGCTACTGTTTCATATTTATTATTATTATGTATATATTTATTTAGATTAGTATAATATACTTTATGTATGTATTTATTGTATTACGTAGGTAAATGGTACACCACAGACTACCTACAGTATTTGTCTGTCCCTCCCCTTTTTTAATCCATCCAAAGGTTGTCTGTAAAATGGTACGTGTAAAACTGATTCCGATATCCTATATACATAATAAACAATTTCATTTTCATATCGATAAAACTACATGACTGTGTAAACATTATAGAAAATTTCAGATGAAATATTGTGATTGAAAAGAGAATTTTTTACTTATTTTTTTTATTTATTTGATCTACGTAAGCAATTACACCGAATAGCAGAGGGCGCAAAACGCATGAAAAGAATATTGTCATCAGGAAACAATCGATTATCTGTATACTGTAATGTGTAAAAATTACAAATGTTAATAACATCTTCGGCTGTTATATTTGCAACTAACTTCAGCCCGCAACTTCGTCTGCGTGAAACTTGTTGTTCCCCGACCCACCCCGTCGCATCGCATCGCCTGACTGAGCCAGTACTTTGTTTTCGCTTAACGTTTTCACTTTTTTTTTCTGCTCTGCTCTTTAGGATGCCCTAGCGACGCACGCTAAGTATTGGGCTATCAAATGCAAAAAGTATTTTTCAAATTCGACTGGTAGTTCCGGAGATTACCCCCTACATACAAACAAATTTTACCTCTTTATAATATAAGTATGGATAATAACCTCCTTATTAATAAACGTATTATATCATATGAATAGTTACACACTGATTTCTCTCATTCAGTCGCCAGTAATTTCACTTTCGAAAGAAGAAGACAAAGCGTTGTGTAACTATACCGACGCTTTACAACGTTTATTAGTAAGAGGGTAAAAGTGTATAGTATACTCACTGGCACACATCACTGGTATGGAAGTCGTCGACGGGCGTCCGTCTGTCTGCCGCGAGGTGTAGCAGTGTCTGTCCACTGCGTAAACGCACGTTCCGAAGCCTAAAGATCGCTCGCCGAATTAAACTTGTCGTTTCCTGTGAATAATTTTATTAAGTAAACAGTTGATCACAAGAAAGGCGCCTTCGTCTAGGACATGCCAGTATCCTCACGATGTATTCCTTCACCGTTTTGAGAGCAGTGGTGATGAAATTAAATACACAAAATAAAGTGCCTGTCTAGGATCTAACTCTATGTCGGGGCCGACACCTTGTATAATTAAAATAGTTTTAATTATACAAGGTCAAATTAAATTATCTGCTGAATTTTGACAGCCAAATTGATAATTGTTTTTAAATTTTTTCATTGCTAAATGGGTCAGCACTTGACCTCGATCTCGCCTAGTGGGAAGCGATGGATGAAGTCTGTGATGGAACGAGCGAGCTCAGAAGTTGTCTGTTCACTCTTGCTTTGAAGGTTTATGCGTTATATGTGGAAGGGAACACAGATGCTGGCATATAATGATACGAACCTCGCTATTCCCCGCGTTCTCGAGCAGCCGCGCGGCCACGGCCACGAGGTACAGCGCCGTGCGCACGTTGCCCTCGTACTCGTCCTGCAACATGAACGTGCGCACCAAACTCTACGCGTCAATACTCGCTACGTTACACGGAACAGATAGCCATGATAGTGGATTGTGAGTGACTGAATATACTGGCCGACCGATCACTTAAAATTACAGTATCCAACCGTTTAGTTACAGTATCCAACCGTTTAGTTACAGTATCCAACCGTTAAGTTACACTATCCAACCGTTAAGTTACAGTACCCAACCCCGTTAAGTTACAGTATCCAACCGTTAAGTTACAGTATCCAACCGTTAATTTACAGTACCCAACCGTTAAGTTACAGTACCGAACCGTTTAGTTACAGTATCCAACCGTTAAGTTACATTACCCAACCGTTAAGTTACAGTACCAAACCGCTTAGTTACAGTATCCAACCGTTAAGTTACAGTATCCAACTGTTAAGATACAGTATCCAACCGTTAAGATACAGTATCCAACCGTTAAGTTACAGTATCCAACCGTTAAGTTACAGTATCCAACCGTTAAGTTACAGTATCCGACCGTTAAGTTGCAGTACCCAACCGTAACGCGCTGGTGTGAAAACAGCAAGTTTTCACACCAAAAACAAAAGTCGTAACCCAGCAATTATTTTAATGCAATGTTTCGTGCTGTAGTCTGATGTACAGAGGCCAGCACATCAAGTTACCCCAATCTGTCAAATTTTCCCGATTAAATATGAACCTTATTCCTTTGTGATAAAGTTGAAAATCTATCAAAGAAATTTGACAGATTGGGGTAGCTTGATGTGCTGGCCTCTGTACAGAATGCTTAGTTGACGACTCGTGATGTCTTATTACACCCTTTATAATATAGGAAGGTTCTAAGTATGGTTCAGGTTTTCGTAAGTTAACCGTACGTATACTACTACAAGGATATTTCGGCGCTCACCTCAAATGACATTGACAGGGGGCGCTGTCGGTAAACATTTTGTATATATTTTTTTTTAAATGTCCCTCGAAATGTATTCGAATAACAAGATGGCTGCTAAAATAACCTTGTAGCGCTATATTCCTCCACCGACATGTGACATGAGAAGCAACGTGACAATTCTTACAGAGTAGCTACATACTACTAAGGATTCCGGGTCATGGTTCGCTTGAGGTTTCTCCAGCCGCTTCTTGCCTCTTCGGAGCTCTTTGGCACACGCTTCGAGCACGAAACACACCTGGGTAGATAGAAAAATATTTTTGAGTTTAGAATTTCACATAATTCTCATGATTTGGGAATACGAACTCAATCTCATCCATGATAAAAGTTCAAAACCTTTTATTTAGGACCTTTTTATTATCAACGGACAATCAAAATTTTACTTTATCTACATGTTGATAAAGTAGTTAGTTGATAAACTGGCAATACATGTTTACTATCTAAGATTGTGTATGTATTGATGGTATAAAAACGTTGAGCAACATTATTGCAGCAACATAATTATTTTTGTATTGCTGGAAATATGATTCAGATCAAATGGCTGTTCGGCACGATTTCGTTTGCATTTTAACTCATTGACAATAAGGTTAATTTTTCTTTGATATAGTTGCTGTCCGTACAATGGAACAAGAATAAAGTAAAGTTTAAATTAATATTATTTACCTGAGCGAGAGGTAATTCAATTCCTATGTGTATCATTTGCGAGAACACTTGAGCAAATCTGAGCAGGTCCTTTGTTACTGAAACCTGAAAATAACAATAAAAATATTACATTTGAATAGTTTAACATGCATGTATTTTATCGAAATTTAAATATTTCCCATTAAAATATTTATTAAACACCAATAAATATGAATATCACATATGCAGAGTTTTGCTAGCTAATTATTTGACCCTGTGTACACGCAGTTGAATTTATTGTTTTGTCGTCCCCAAAGTGTATAATTAATGTGTGTGATTTTGATGTGATGTTCATTTAGAGAATTGATTTGGAAGGGAATAACGACGTTTTGGCTTTTCGCCACTTCAGTAGATGACTAACTATAGTCTGTTCCAAAAGTATCAGATGAAAGTGTAAACAAATCTTGTTCGGTAAAGCGCGCCTCGTCCGCGAACACGGCGCCTCGGTACACGATGGGGTGCGGCAGTGTATAACATAATGTGACGTCACCTCGTTGTGTTGCCGCAGCGCGAGCGCGTGCCTCCACAGCGCGAGGCAGCGGTCGAAGCGCGCCTCGTCCGCGAACACGGCGCCTCGGAACACGATGGGGTGCGGCAGGTCTGGGCAGCGCGCCCCGAGAACTCTCTCGCGCACCGCTAGGCCTTCCATGTGAAGGGCGTGCGCGTTGCCGACTAGTTGTTCCACTTCCTGACAAAAAAAAAACAATTAATGTATACATAATATTATAAATTACTGCCTTGTTGGTCTTAGTGCGAGATCCGGTAATAGAAATAAGATTATAAGTTAGATATTTGATAAATCGCAAATGTGTTGCCTAACAAAATCGCGTAGGTACCGATACTGTTAAATAATATAAATTCTAAGTAACTTTTTTCGATCATCTCCGAATTGTTATTCATAAAAATCGAGCATTAGCTGAGAGAATATGACACAAGGAATTGAAAAAATATAGGTGGTCTACATTCTCCTCAGCACAACTATGAAGTTGCCAGATATAAACAAGTGAGCAAGCGTTATTTATACCCTCATCAGTCATTTAATCTTTTTTTTTTTATAAAATGACAGGGTATTTTATTCCCTACTCAACAGTATTAAGTTGCCTTAGCAAAACTTTGTCACATCCATGGTTGCTTAGATTTTAGATGTTAAGTTTTCAGCGATGGAAGCAGAGACACAAGTGTACACCAGGCAACTGCTTAGTGAAAGAGAGGGGAAAATGTTCTATATTCCTTGTAATAGACAAAGATGACTTGACCCACCGATGTTTTTTTTTTTTTTTTGAGAACGCTGGTATGGAGTAAATCTCGTACATCATTGTAAGCAAGCGTGCTCTTGCGTACAGCGTTCGTAAAAATATTGGTCTTGACGAAAACAGAAAAGTAAAAATAAAAACCTTGATTGCATTTACTGTACTGAGCTGACGGAGAAATTGGGTCCTACTGTATGCCTGAGTTTGCCAGGTCGCAACGTTTTATAACAAAGCCTTTTGAAATATTTTCAAGACAAAGGGATTTCCAGGAACAATTCGCATCACTGACGCACCCAGTAGATGTTTTCGTCGGAGAGATAACTTAATGTGTTCAGAGGGGCAATTCTCGTAATTTTAAGAACGTTCACAGTTTGATCTCAGTCTCAATCTGTCAAAAATACCTCTAATTTCCCTAGATTTTGACAAGTTTTTGACATTTGTCGCCGAGATGAGACTGCGACTAGATTTTGAACGTTCTATATTACGAGAATTGGCCTTCTTTACCGCCCTTATTTATGGGATCAAGCATTGTGCAGATCAAAAAGCATCAAATCAAAATCGTTTATTTGCTTAAAATGAGGTAGGTACAAAGGATGATAATAATATGTAAAATTGTAGGGCAAAGACACATTCCGCCATGTGATGAAGCCAATGATGGCATGCAAATATTTAATACATGAAGTAGGTAGGTCAATGATGCGAGGTGTCGGATGTTCTAAAAAACGTATGCAACGAAAAAAGACAAAGAGCAATTTATGAAGAAGCATTAAGTCTATGTTAATTCTATGTGGCTTTAAGCAACTGATGCATGGTGCGTCAAACTACACACATCAAAAGTGTCTAGGGACCGCGGCCATCATCATCTGCGTATCAAGGTATTTTTTTTAATATATTTTTAGCCCTATTGAAATGAAAAAAAAAAGTCTATTAAGATTGATTAAGGGCTGATTTTTAACCGACTTCTAAAAAAGGAGGAGGTTCTCAATTCGGATGTCTGTATTTTTTTTTTATGTTTGTTCGCGCATAACTCCGTCGCTTGCCAACCAATTTGAAAAAATATTTTTTTGTTGGAAAGGGTATACTTCCCAAATGGTCCCATGAATTTTTTTTCCAAATCTGACAAGCGGTTTTTGAAAAATCAACAAAAATCTAAAAATTCAAAAGCAATATTTTGTAAAAGGTGATGAGCCGTTGACATTAGGCTATTGTAACTTAGATAAATCACAAACTCTCCCACTAAAAAGTGAAAAATAAAAACTTTTTTACAAAAAAAAACAACCGACTTCCAAAAAAAACAATAAACGAAAATGCAGAACCAACGACACCGACTTCCGAAATTTAAAGTTATTTAGCACTTTGTAGTGTTTTTTTTTTAAGTCGGTTGTTTTTTTTTTTTTTTGTTAAATAGTTTTTTTTCAATAGACAGATAATTCTTATTCGTGGAATAAAATTGACGTCTGACAGATTCTGTATGGAAGAACTGTCAAAAATTCAAAATTATTCCTCGAATAAAATTATCTGGCGGTGGAAAAATCAGCCCTATCACGCCTGATGGAAAGCGATGGATGAGGTCTATGACGGAACGAGCGTGCCCAGAAGATGCCTAAAGCACTGGAACTCCCACGCAGCGACGAAACACAGCAGGCTGCTGAACGCCGGAGTCCGGTGGGAGGGTGGTCGCTAACCAGGCGGGCGTTAGCCCTACCAGCGCAAGGGAAGAATTGGCCAGTGAAATAAGGTGTTGGGTGTGACTGTCCAGGATGCGCCGAGCGCGAGCGTTCAGTTGAGTAACTGGCGGAACAAACTGAGCTACACGAGGAGGCTTCTTCATGCATCCCAAAAACACAGGTGTATTTCTATTACCGGATCTTAGAGCATCTAGTGTTCACAAGCGCTATTGCTGAGCATGAGGTCATGAATTTCTCAGTAGCAGCCCGGAGTCTGGATTTTTGTCCAGTTGATGACAACAGGCTCGCCCCCTATTACATGGGACTTAAACATAACTGGCGAATTACGTGGGTTTACTACAGGTGCACCTCTTTCTGACTAACCCTTCGAGAAAAATATAAGCGTGATGTTATGTTATCTTACCTCTAACGTAGTACTCTCCTTCCAGTTATCGTACGCTGGTATAGGATCGGCTGGTTTCTTCAGTATGAGCCCGTACCGAGTGTCGTACCGCATCGTCATCGCTCTGTGTAAGTACTGGTACGCCATCTGTTGGTTACGACCTTTATTATTTTAGTGGTCCGTTTCGAAACTAAGTATTTTAATAATTTACCCTAAACTCAAAGTATAGGCTAGTTGAGAGTAAGAAAAATACCTTTTGATATTGTAGAATGGTAGCCAGCTAGCAAGAATCAACAACTTAATTTTGTAAATAATTCGACATGTCACTACTTCCGACGATAGTTTCAAATTGTAAATACTACCGAATATTATAATATTCCGACAGAAGTAATAAAATAAGTTTGTGTGCGAGCAACACTGTAAACCATGCCATGAAACAATTTCCCGTTTTGACAATAAACATTAAAGTGCGTCAAAATAGACCAGAAGGAACATTATAAATTGGTTTCTCAAAAACGGCCAACTAGCCTATTATAGCCTACAGGCTAAAACAGGCCCTCAAGTCTCCATAAAACACACACCCTCAGGCAGTAGTACTCCTTGTCATTCGCGAAGGAAGCTCCGAGCAGCTCGTAGGCCTCGATGGCCGACGCTCTGGACACTTCGGGCCGCGCCGCCAACATCTCGACTACAGAAGCTCGCGCTCGCTCGGCCGCGCATTGTAAGGGCGTCATACCTGGAAAAGATTGGATTTTTACTACAGTATTTTTCCACTTCCATTTTTATTAGCTCTTCATTTATTATCAATCTTTTTTCTTTTTCTTTTTTTGTGGAAAGAAAAAGCAGGAAACAAATTGAAAGCAACAAAGAGTTTCAGTCCCATATCATAGGGGGCAAAGCTAGGGGGACTGATAAATTTTCTTTGGACATAAAGTTAATCCCCTGTGCCTCGCACTCTCTCTGCACTCAACGCTCTTTTAGACGCTAAACCTGACTGTGATGTGTTCGCGGATGAATGATAAACGCACAATCGTTTAGTATGTCTGGAGTTCAGTGAGATGAGTGAAATAGAGGGCAAAACAAACCTCAGACACAAACTTAAAGTAAAGTTGTACTTTTTTCTGCTACGCAGCAATCTGTCGTCAACAACAATAAACCGACTTTTCGTACATATTAAAAGTCATTTATTCAAACTAGGCTGAAAATTAGCACTTTTTAACGTCAAAATTACATGAAATCGCCCTCCAAAACGCCCTTTACCATGATGAGGTGTACATACCATTTTCATTAAAGAGTATCTTAGCCTGGTGGTCTGTGAGCGCGCACACGACGGCCGCGTGGCCGCACTCGGCCGCGAAGTGCAGCGCCGTCGCGCCGCACAGCGCGCGCTCGTCCACTCGGGCGCCGCTGTCCAATAAAAACTGTACCTGGAACAACGAGGTATTGGTCATTTCATATCTTCTATTGATCGTGTTTTTGTACAAAGGAGAATTAAAATTACTAAAAACCTGAAAATAGATCATTTAATCATCATTATGAACGAATCTCACTGGGGGACCAATCCTAAAATTGGAAAAAAATCTGTTGTTTTCTCCATCCTATCCTGCGTTGTCAATTTAGTTTCCAAACATGTAAACAAATATGAGTTTTTGGAAAAAATACTTTACTACCCACACATAGAGTTCAGTTTGCACTATAACTTCAATATCTTTTATGACTTTTTCAATAGAACTAGTCATTCTGAAATCAACATAATTATTATCACAATAAAGTTGAAATTTGCTTTAGTGGAAACAACAAATAGATTTATCCCCTCAGCCGTCAGGCAACCCGATTCAGTTGGGCGGCCATTGTTTTACTATTGTGTAAGCGAATATAAAAATGTATTACACCAGATTAGTTTCTTCCAGTTTTTAGAGTTTGTCGAGTCGATGACATTTGGTGATACTGGTAACTGACTAAAAAACCAGCCTACAATGCTTGTTCGACTTGTTATTACGCGCATTCAGCTGTTCCAAAACATCCGTTTAAGGCGCAGATATACGACTTCTAATGATTTTAAATCCAACATCACGTCTAACCGACCGGCCTGATTTCTTTGAAAAAAATAAATGTTATACTAGACCATTTGCTTCGTAATTTGATATGTGAATATTTGCAATTATATTTTTTTAACATAGTGTAATTAATTTGTAAAGTAATGTCTACCGCGGACATAAAAACGATAATCAGCTACTAAACACTATCGGGTGTATTTTCATAAAACTTTCACCATATAAAAGACAATTTAATTCCCCGAATTTTAGTATACGGTTTTTATTTGTTTGATGTTTGATAAATCAACAATAGATGATTGTTTCATATTTTGCAATAAATTACCAGCGTTGTGTCATCGCGCATCTCTTTCTTTTTTATGCAGTCCGATAGTGACCGCGCTTTAGGCCATGTAGTCGCCTTAATCGCAGGGCGTGCTAAGCATTATTGCTCAAATAATATAACATCACGCTTTTAAGCCTCAAGAGGATAGGCAGAGGTGTACACCCACATTTCGCCAGTTATGTTGAAGTCCAATTTAATAGAGGGCGAGCCTACAAACTGGACCGCAACTGAGAAATTCCTGGTGGAATAACCCAATAACACTTTGCCCGACCTGGGAATCAAACTCAGTACCTCATGCTCAGCATCATTACACATTTAGGACAAAACTCAGACCAAATAAAAAACCAAGACAGAGGGCTGTCAACAGTAAAGTGAAGCTGGTTTCGTAAACATGTGTGCACTTAGTCAGGTGTAGTTTGATTGTAAATGGTTGTAAATGTGTGCGTGTGAGCGTGTATGCACAGAGCGAGGTGTAGTTATGGCATACTTAACTGTATCGTTCTCAACGCTCTGTCTTGGTTTTTTATTTGGTCTGAGCATCCACCATCAAACTACGCATTACCAAAGATATACCCACCACAAATAGATGTACTATGTGATAAAATTTATTAAGCAAAAGTATGAGATATGTGCGGAATACATGACCCAAGTACGTAACCCGTGATATAAAATGATAAAACGTAGTTTAATTTATATTTAATAAACACGTCAATTATAAAAACAGATTATTTGACTTTGTTTTTTGTTAATACATAACAGACTGTGCTGTCACTAAACATAAGCCTCCTTTTTAATCCATCCAAAGGTTGTCTTTAAAAGATCGCTCTGACCGATAAGACCGCCCATAGTGTCAATCATTGTAAAAAAAAAAACTATTTTTTATGATGAACAAAATAAAAAGTATTCTAATCTAATCTAGGGCTCTTATTAGACCACTACCACAGATTAGTAAGAGCAATTCGTACATAATGTTAATAAAGACCTGAGCAGACCAAATGCGTGCACGCACCGCACCGGTTGTAATGTATGAAAATCTATGGAAGATGTCAGATCTGCTGCGTAGCGTGCGCTTGGCATCATCTGGCATCTTCTGTAACGCTTCTAATTATAATATTCACATAGGATAATGGCTCATCATATTCCTTGCATAGCGTTTCAGTCAATTTTTTATCATGTAGGGCTTATTTCACCAAAATGCAAAATTGACGTCTGACTTCTGACGTTTTTGTATTAAAATTTTGAATTTTTGACAGTTTTTCCACTGTCAAAAATTCAAAATTTATTATCAGGATAAAACTTATTCTAGGTACTTATAAACGTTTGGTGGAATTCGCCAGCAGGAGTATAAATATTAATTATAACATAATATTAGTCTAACATTGCTTTGGCCTGAAATATACAGGGTCAAATTAAATTAGCTAGCGAAACTCTGAAGATATGATGCGTAAAGAAATCTAAACATGAAAACAATTTTTTTTTTGTTTTGTTTTTGATTTTCTCGACCATTTGTTAGTGTATTTACTTGAAATATCAGTTTACAAATCAGTATTTTTTTTATCGTGTTTAGAGATATCGATACCCATCACGTCTGCAGTTTCGCTAGCTAATTTAATTCGACTCTGTACACCAAAAATATATAATTAAGCACTTACCACATCTAAATGGCCTTTATATGCCGCTATCATCAAACAGGTATTATTATACTTGTTGGCTTTATGTATGTCCGCGCCATGCCTGACTAGGTATTTGACAATGTCGAGTCGACCGTCGAAGCAGGCGGCTCTGAGGGGCGTACTTAGTGTTTTTGTGGCGTGGTTCACATTGGCTCCGGCGCGGACCAGGCGCTTCACGATGCCGAGGTGACCAGCCCCCGCAGCGCACCATAACGCCGTGGCTCCTGAAAAAGATTTATTTTAAAATAACTTTTGTCTACGGCTTTGCTCACGTGGAGGTCGGAAATTGGTTCCGTTTCCCTTGTTCACAAACTAAACAAAATTTAAGTTCAGTGCATCTTTTTCTTTTTATTTCATTAAGAAAAGGACAGAAGATAAATTTTTGTTCAGTCCTGTCAAATTAATCAGCGGTTAACACTACTGTGCGCAACGCACCTTTTTTACAGCTATTAACTTTTTAATGTATTTTGTACAGTGTTTCTTTAAATTTAGAATAGGTTCTTTTATAGTTTTTTGTTCTGCTGTTTTAATAAATCAGTCTACCAACGATCATCGCGCCTTTCGCTTTATGTAGTTCAGTCTCATATAAAATAAGAAAAGTCCTAGAACCAGCAGTTGGTGATACAGACTCAGTCCGCTATATCGTGGTCCTTCGACAGCCAATCTAGTAGGTTGTGGTAATGGTCCTTACTCGTGCGGGTGCCAAGATGGGAGCTGAAGGGAACGCTGCGGAGAGGGAGCTGGAACTCCCAGGCCCCAGCCACTCATCCGCCGACGCGGCGGCCGCAGTCCAGACCCCTTCGAGGCCCGTCTCCGGCAATCAGACCCCGCTGAGGCCCGACACTACCATCCAGACTCAGTCGAGAACAGTAAGTAGAACTTCATCTCGTTCTTCTGCTACAATGGTGGCTAGAAAGTTAGCCGCAGAGGCGTTACATGCTCGCCGTATGGCTGATTTGGAGCAGGAGACCGCAGAGAGGGCTGCCGCGGTCGCTGCGCGAGAGCGCGAGGCAGCCGCCGCGGTCGCTGCGCGAGAGCGCGAGGCAGCCGCCGCGGTCGCTGCGCGAGAGCGCGAGGCAGCGGAGTTGGAACTCCGAGCGGAATTGGCGGCTATAGATGCCGATGCCAGTCATCGTAGTTCGTTATGCAGCCGTTCAGTCGATGACTGGCTGCAGAAATCGCAAAATGCTTTGAAAGCTGATCCAGATGGCATAACTGACCCCGTTGATTTTAACAAAATTATCTCGGTCGGCCCCTCTCGCCTGGCTCTAGTTTCCCCAGTCCCGGTAACGCCTATAAAACCGGCTGACCTAGCCACCACAGCTGCAAATGTTAACACGCATCTTTGTTCCAGTGATTCAGATCGCCTTGTGAAGTCGTTAGGCATTCTCATAGACAATGTCAATAAAGGCGCTTGCCACCGTAGGGGTGATAGGGATTTTCCATTGCCGTTTTTCGACGGTAAATCGCATCTAGAATGGCTTTCTTTTAAAAGAGCCTTTCTAGATACGATGGACTCGCATTCTGCAGTGGAAAATCTAGCTAGGTTAAATAAAGCGTTGAAGGGATGCGCGCGTGAAGCGGTCATGATGCTGCTGGCAACGGCGCGCGAGCCTGGTGTCGTGCTGCGCGCGCTCGATACGCGCTTCGGCCGCCCCGAGCTTATAGTGGCTCAGGAGGCGGCCGCAATGCGCGCTTTACCGCGCGTCTCAGGTGAAGGTAAAGACCTTGCTATTTATGCTAGTCGTGTTCGTAATTGTGTGGAAGCGATTCGGTTACTCGACCAGCCTCACTACCTAACATCGCCAGAGCTGATTCAATCGGTTATTTCTAAAATCCCCCCACTGTTACGAGCACAATGGGTGGCCTACGCCGGCGGTCACGCGGCTAGTGGTCTACCCATTCTCGACATGTTCGCCGATTTCCTGGCCGACATAGTCGAGCTTCAGTCCAGATTCGGTCTTCTCCCTGAATCGGCTGGCGTGCTGAATTCGACTCCCGCTGCCATTAGCCGAGTCAGGGATAAGGTGCACGCAGTCGTTGATGGAGAGAAATCTCGGTCAAAACCAAAAAATAGTTCATCCAATGCTGCTGCAGGCAAAATTCATTGTGTTTTATGTCAACAACAGCATTCATTGACGCAATGTGACAAATTTCTTTCCTTGTCAGTAGATGACAAGTGGCATTTCATAAAAAAGAAAAGAATTTGTCACAGGTGCCTCAAAGAAGGTTGGCATAGACTAAGTTTGTGTTCAGCAAAAAGTTTGTGCGACATCGGCGATTGTAAATTTCGCCATCATAGGATGTTACACAGTACTAGTGAGCGCGCAGCCGCGGCTCACATAGGCTTAGAAGAGGATGACGATCCTGCGCCGTCCACGACGAGTCTCGCCCCGTGCGCGTCGAGCTCCGTGCCTATAGTTTCTCTTGTTGAAGGGAAAGAGATCCTGTCCCACGCGTCAACTTCTTTTTCAGCTGAAAGCCCGGAGCGTTTGCGGAGTCTTCGTCCGTTGTTGAAAGTTGTTGCCGTGACTGTGACTGGTCCGTCTGGTAGTGTCGATACTCATGCCTTGTTGGACGACGGGTCGACCGCTACTTTTATTGATGCGGAGGTCGCTGCTAAGATAGGTGTCAAAGGGCCAGAAGGACACGTTCATGTAGATTGCATAGGGGGCCTTAACAAGAACGCCCTGGTCCGTTATGTCGACTTCTACATCAAGGGTCGTCACGCGAAAGATAATCACCTTATTCATAGGGCTAGATCTATTGGCGGTTTAGGGGTATCGTCTCAGTTTGTCAACAGGGACGCCGTCACGAAATATCCATATCTTGCGGATCTTGCAGACGAGTTGTGTTACGGTGAAATTCACCCGATGCTCATCATTGGCATCGACAACTGGCATCTCACCGTATCTAGGGCCACACGTAAGGGGTCTAAGTCACAACCTGTCGCGATTCGTACTGCACTTGGTTGGGTATTATTCGGTTTCGGTTGTAGTTCAACTACTCAGATTGATGTTGTTAGTCACGCCACACTGTTTGAGTCCGCGACTATAGGCCAGAGCGACCGTTCCGAATTGGAGCAGCTTATTAAGGAGCAGTACAAACTCGAGTCTATAGGTATTTCGAAACGTGAGGCGCGCAATGCTGATGACGAACGTGCTGGTCAGATTATTGAACGCACAGCACGCCGCCTGCCCAGTGGTCGTTTTGAAGTAGGTCTGATTTGGAAGTCTGACGTTTTATCGGTACCTGATAGTTATAACCTTGCCTTATCTAGGTTTTTAGGTTTAGAGAAGAAATTGTGTAGAGATGGTGGTTACGCGGAGCGGTATCGTGCCAATGTTCTCGATATGGTTAGGAAGGGCTACGCCGAGCTGTGTCCAGAGGCACCCACAGGGCCACGTATTTGGTACCTGCCTCACTTCGGCGTAGTCAACCCAAACAAGCCTAATAAGCTGCGGGTTGTGCACGATGCCGCTGCCAAATCTGAGGGTGTTTCGCTAAACTCGTTATTGTTACCGGGCCCCGACCTGCTTCAGCCACTACTGGGCATTCTTTTTCGCTTTAGGGAAGGCAAAATTGGGTTGACCGCGGACATTCGGGAAATGTTTCCGCAAATTGGAATCCGCGCTGAAGACCGCGATGCACAAAGGTTTTTGTGGCGCGATAGTCCGCGCGAACCGCTGCGCGTTTACCGGATGTCGTCGATGATGTTCGGTGCCGCTTCTAGTCCCTTTACGGCAATTTATATTAAAAATAAAAATGCTGCCGAGCATCAGACACGATACCCGGACGCAGCGCGTGCAATCATTTGCGACCATTATATGGACGATTGCATCTGCAGCCTTGACAGCGTGGATAAAGCAGCGAAACTGGCCGCTGATATTTACGCTGTCCACAAAAACGGGGGTTTTGAAATGCGTGGCTGGGCCTCCAACAGTGCCTCGGCCCTAACGTTGTTGCCTAAGGAGACATTGCTGGAGGCGCCGGTGACGTCACCCGTAGACCTGGGCCACCTGGCCACTCCTGTGAGGACGCTTGGCCTTATTTGGCAGCCCACTACAGACTGTGTCGGTTTCAATATCGGATTAAAAAAGGGTGGGCTTTCAAAAAAGCTTACCAAGCGGGTAGTTTTGGCCCACGTGATGCGGGTTTTTGACCCTCTCGGAATTCTTGCGCCTCTAGTAGTGACCGGTCGCATCATGTTCCAAAATGCGTGGCGCAAGGGTCTCGAGTGGGATGAAGAACTTTCTCAGCAGGACAGTGCAGCATGGAGGCTATGGTTTCAGGATTTATTTGGGGTTGCAGAATTACGGATCCCACGCTGCTACTGCCTAGCCGACTGTGAAGTGAATCACTGCGAGCTTCATATTTTTTCCGACGCTAGCGAGTCTGCCTTTGCTGCAGTAGCTTACTGGCGGTTTGTGCTTAAGAATGGAGACGTCAAGCTCGCACTGGTTTGCAGCAAGGTCCGTGTAGCTCCCCTAAAGCCGGTGTCGATTCCGCGGTTGGAGCTGCAGGGGGCGTTGATCGCCGCGCGCCTCGCTTCAACAATCCGCGACTCTCATCGTTTCAGACCCGTCAGGCAAGTTTTTTGGTGCGATTCAAGGACGGTGTTGAGTTGGTTACGAAGCGAGGCCCGTTCATTCAAGCCCTTTGTTTCGCACAGAGTCTGCGAGATCCTGGAGTTAACGAGTGCCAGTGATTGGCGGTGGGTGCCTAGCGAGTTGAACGTCGCTGACGATGCAACCCGGTTAAAACGCACTACGTTAACCCTAGAGTCTCGCTGGATCACTGGTCCAAAATTCTTGCTTTCTTCTGACTGGCCTACTGAGCCTAGTAGTCCCTCAGAGTACCCAAGCGTAACAGAAGAAAGTAGGAATCCGGTATATACTATAGCAGCAGTTCACCTCATCGGTATTGTTGAGAGGCATGTGCCTGTCTCAGTTGATCCCAAGCGGTTTAGCTCTTGGCTGAGATTGGTACGAGCAACTTATAGAGCTCATAAATATCTAACTCGGATCAGAATCCATTCCTTATCACGAAGGGGGTTTCACGTAGAGAATTTAGTGCGCGAGCAAGGGAGGATATTAACATTTTCTTTTCAGCCGTCAAGCCCTTTTGGCTCTCCACACTCGACGCATGAGACAGCTGCCGATATGCGCCTGGCCGAGACGCACATTTTGCGCCAGGCACAGCTGGACTCATTTCCCGATGAGATGATGCGTCTGAGCAGCCTCCCACCCCTGCTCATACCTCGCACCAGTCGGCTGTTCCGGCTGTCACTGATTGTGGATGAAGAGGGGCTCCTACGCCTATCCAGCCGTATCGCCGCAGCCTCGGGAGTGCCTGAAGCCACAAAGAACCCCATCGTCCTTGATGGGAAGCATCCTGCCGTTCAGCTACTGGTAGACCACCACCACCGCCGAGCCGCCCATGCCAACACGGAGACCGTGGTCAACGAGCTTCGCCAGAGCTTCTACTTGCTCGGCTTAAGAAACGTCGTCCGCTCCATTGCCTTCCGTTGTCAGCTATGCCGCATTCGCCGAGCAGAGAAGTTCCAGCCGCCTACTGGAAATCTACCGGAGGCACGTTTAGCTCACCACAAGCGCCCCTTTACATTCACGGGGCTAGACTACTTCGGGCCAGTTCAAGTGACTATTGGCCGAAGACGGGAGAAGAGGTGGGTCGCTTTGTACACGTGCCTAGTCGTCCGCGCCATCCACTTGGACGTTGTTGGAAGCTTGTCGACGGATTCTGCTGTTATGAGTCTTCGGCGCTTCGTGGCTCGCAGAGGAGCGCCGTCTGAGATCTGGTCTGACAATGGCACTGCTTTCATCGGGGCAAGAAGAGAACTCCGCGCACTCTATGGGGGCGCAGCTTTGGAATATGCCGCGACGGAGAAAATCAGCTGGCGCTTCATTCCTCCGTCGGCTCCATTTATGGGTGGAGTATGGGAGCGACTGGTGAGAAGCGTGAAGACGGCACTCCGAGTGACCCTCACCGAGCGCGCTCCAACGGAAGAAGTTCTCCGAACCGTGCTGGCAGAAGCAGAAGGGCTCATCAACTCCCGACCACTGACGCACGTCTCGGTAGAGCCCGGCAGCGAAGAGGCGCTCACTCCAAATCATTTTCTCCTTGCAGCTTCGTCGGGGCGTCCTATACCAGCAACCTTGACGGACCGAGATCTGGTGTCAAGAAGCGGCTGGCGCAAAGCGGTCAGACTGGTGGACCACTTCTGGCAGCGCTGGGTTAAAGAATACTTGCCGAATCTTATTCCCAGACCCGGGCAAGGCGATGTGCCAGAGTTGGCTGTGGGCGATCTGGTCCTGGTGGTTGACGGCAACCTACCGAGGGGCTCCTGGCCGAGAGGACGCATCTCAGCGACTTACCCGGGCCGCGATGGGGTGATCCGAGTGGCGGACGTTAGGACTGCAGCGGGCACACTGAGAAGGCCCTTGAAGAAGCTGCTCAAGCTGAGGGCTTAACTTTGGGGGGAAGGAATGTGCGCAACGCACCTTTTTTACAGCTATTAACTTTTTAATGTATTTTGTACAGTGTTTCTTTAAATTTAGAATAGGTTCTTTTATAGTTTTTTGTTCTGCTGTTTTAATAAATCAGTCTACCAACGATCATCGCGCCTTTCGCTTTATGTAGTTCAGTCTCATATAAAATAAGAAAAGTCCTAGAACCAGCAGTTGGTGATACAGACTCAGTCCGCTATAACTACTGCATACGAGTTTAGACGTGAATATAGATATACTGCCATCCACGAAGACGCGCCCCACTCTTCCTCCTAATCGCTTACAGTACAAGTGTGCAACATTCCGCTGGTGTTTTAGTTTTGTCGATACACAGTATTTACTTATTAGTGGGTAATTAGTGTGTATCAAAAAACTAAAACACTAGCGGAATTAGCGCTAAGTAAGAAGAGCGGGGCGCGTCTTCGTGGATGGCACTATCAATAAAAACTTGCCCACTAAAAAATTGTGTCAAATTTACGTCAGGCTGATTCATTTTACAGGACTAAACAAAAATTTATCTTCTTCCAGCTGAATGATGATAATGAGAATTCACTAAGATATACGTGTGGCGTACCCTGGGCAGTCAAACTTACAGGCTGGCAAATATTTTTAGAGCCATTCCAGCAACATCGCGGCAAACCAAGACGAAGATGGAGGGACGAACTTAACTCCTACCGAAAGGACTGGCCCGCAATGGCAGTAGATAGACGTGTGGAAATGGGAGATGGGGAGGCCTTTGCCCAACAGTGGGACCTTGCAGGCTAAATAGATAAGTGAGCCATTTTTTATCTTTTGTACCGATACGAGAGAAGAAAATGGTGAATATTAGTGATATTTATTATTCCTGTCGTCGATTAATTCAGGGCCCTAATTCACCTTACTTCGAAACCACGTCAATTTTTCTCTATGACACAACAGCGTGGTTTGAACTGTCAAAATATATGTTGTCCGTACGGTTGACATTTCGATTCCTTGGCGCTAACAAGACACGATATTGACGTGGTTTGTTTGCACGTGGTAAGATTTCGAGTGGAATAATACAGAATTGGAGCCCAGGAACGATGTAAAAGCACACAAACAAAGCCGAGATGACTTCGCATCGAATAAAGACGTTAGCAATACACCACTACATACCTACAATAAACACAAGCCAAATATTTATGTCCATAAATATTTACATAAGCGCTTACGTAAACCTCATTAAGAGTATAACGGCTTTTACCAACCATTTGTATGTTTCTTATTGTCCTGAGTACATCTCCTAATAATTAGAAGACTATTTTGACAGAAAGCGAAATGGATAAAATTTACACTGAAATCAGAAATCATCATGCTTGCCAGCTGTGGCGACCTCAGGCCAGTCCCTGTGTCCACTCAAGTCTGCAGTTTTACTTGGGATCGACACGGCGGGCGCGGCATCTTCTTGTTCCATACATCTTGAAGTATGGAAGAACAAGTCACGGTACGCCTCGTTCTGTGAAGGACACCGGGAAATAAGGTGCTATTTATGCTGCCATATAATGATATAGCTGGTATTTACCGTCCTCGTTCAAAATGAATCGATTCTACTAATTGTATACAATGCGCACAAGCCGAATCATCCATTAGAACGTCAAAAGTTGACAGTTTTGGTATATTTCAAAGAACTTGGCGTTTGTAACTTCCTCAGGTCGAGACATAGAGAGTGATTCCCGGTTGGTTAGGCAGTTTTCGTACACACCCGGTTCAATGATGACTGGGTTTTATTCATCACTATTGCTAATAATATCATACAAAAATACATTTCAATGTCACGCATTGAATTTTTCATTAACAACTCATGAAGTCATGATAAAACCAACAACCTGAATCATTCGTTTTGGTCCGAAGCTACAATCGAGAATAACATTACGAATAAGAACTTCATAGAAAGTTTATGCCATATACAAGAGCTGCTCTGGTTCTTTATCACTATATTATTATTACGATGTAGGAAATGCATCCAGTCACCACGCGCTATGGCAAACGTGCAAATCCTTTATAATGCTGGTAAATCATAAATACGGGGAAACAAAGAGGCTTGGAAGTCGGCCAGCTACGTACCAAAACGTTCCGAGAGACGATTTTCAGTTTCTTTGTGTGTAAACTTTCACACATTTCTATATTTAAGCCGTGAGTTCCCGACTTAGACAAAAAATGAGAGTCAATGCGCTGCGCGGCGGAGGAGCACGCTGGCCGTTGCAGGGCGCTTTGTGTGTCTGTGCACCCAATGACGTGCCCGATGCTTTATTTGGAAAAAAACACGTGACATTGGCATAAAATTATGTTGTACGGAATTAAATCTGTGTTCTGGGAAGGCGATGGAGTGGGCAGTTAGTTATTGATAGTATGCGACGAGAAATTAATTCTTAATATTCTGTGGTGCTTTCGACGGTATCCAATGCGCAGTGGAGAACAAACACAAATCAGGACAATAAATATAATTGCAAACAGAGGGTGCTATCAAGTGATAAATAATCTGAATACAACAATTACTCTCTTAGATCTGGTAATAAATTATGAATTTCAGTACCTATAGCAGTCATATATTTTACAGTTTATTTTGAACACACATATTTCGGTATTTACTCGACTCTGTGGAACTACTTCAACTAGAAACTATAGCCACGCTGTATAATCAGCTCATGACTCATGAAGACTCATGATTAGGTCCTTTTTGAGTTCGAAAGTAGTCGGGAAGTCGAATCATGTCCATATTACAGTAGACGAAATCTTACTTCTTGAAAGCGCCGTATCATATGCCCCGAAGTTGTAGGCTACACAGGCCACCATTACCATTCATGGCGGAATCAATCTGAACAGAAAAATCTGGGAGTCTACTCTCCGTCAGCAAAAAGGGACCACATCGGGATTTTGATGGAATTAGGAATTATCCGTAAATTCGGCCAAAACTACGGATTTCATGCTTAGGGAGTAGAACTCTTGCATTCGTTTTACACTACAATCTGAGTGGTCAGATCGTGGCGTAAAACTACACAAAACTATACGACTCGTTAAGTAACTATTAGCTTCAAGTAGTACTAACCGCTCCAGCCGACAAAGGTGATCTTGAGGCCGTAACAGCCATCCATATAACATAGGATAATCGGCCCACATTATAAACATAATTTATATTATATGCGAGCCTCTTTCAAAATATAAAGACAAGTGTTTGAAGGATTTAATGTAACTATTTTTAAATGTTTTATTTTCTTTTATGACCTTTAAACGTTCATTAAAGTTTTTCTAATTTTACCAAAAATTTTCGATTTTAAACCTTTGTCATACCACAAGAGGCTTCACAAGAGGCTCGTCCCTCTTGTGCCATGATTTCCTGGTCTGTGCGAGCTAAGCATAAGTGGAAGGAGACAGCAACAAGGGATGAGGCCTATACTCAGCGGTGGGTATAACAAGGCTGCCGATGATGATGATACTGCATTTATATCATAGGAATATAAACCTTAAACCTGCGGGGCAATCGCGACACAAATTATCAATCGGAATCGGTTTCATTTTGACAGTTCAACAACATTTATTGCGTCATTTACGTGTTGAGCAGACAAATTTTTCCAACTTATCAAGCAATGGATTAGCAATTAGCTTGAAAATAACTCAGATTCCGATTGATAGTGTGTTACACCATTAGGGTGCTGTCTGGCACTACTAACCTTCAATAACATACTCGTCGAATTTAACAGTGCCTTCTGTCTCAAGTCTGACTGGTGGTCTGAACTTCTCTAAGAGGATCCTGACTGCACCTTCGCGGCCGTGTCGAGCTGCTGCTATTAAAGGCGTGCATTTGACTCCATCGCAGCATACATCCTGTGGACAGAGAATTTTATGATACAGGAAAGTTTTTGAAGGTATTTAGAAGTCGAAAATCAAAATCATATCTCACATATTCAAACTAGGCTGAGAATCAGAACTTTTCGAACGTCAAAATTACAAAAGACAGTCCCCCAAAACGCCCGCTCTTCAAAAATTCCTAGTGCTTTCGCTGTGGAGAAGAAGTGGCGCAAACAACCTCCCCATATCGATCTACTTAATCCATACTATGTATAACAGTCTGGTGTCTGCAACTCCATGTCCAAGCACGTATTTTGCGTACGGAAATCCGTATTCAATTATATATATAAATGCGAAAGTAACCCTTTTACCTTTTCACGTCTTAATGGCTGAATGGGTTTGAGTGAAATTTGGCGCACAAATAGACATAACCCGAGTTACGTCATACAATATTTTTTTGTCGGTAGTATATTCCCATAGGATAAGTTCTACGCGAAAGAAGCCATGAGTATAAGCAGGTCGTCAGTCAGTCAAGTCACAAACAACTGAAAGTTTTTTGGTGAATTTTGATACACAGACAGTGGTGCTGGATATACATGTAAAAAAAATTTGAAGCAGCAACAGAAACAGTTGAACCAAAGTATGTTATTATAATTCTAGTTAAGGGCATTGGATTGAGCTAGCCCAGAGGATCTTAATTTAGGGTCCAAAATCCAATCCAATAATCCTTATCACATAACTGTATAAATTACTTTAATTTTTTAACTATCAACTTTGTTACATACCTACCTACTCTTGAGATATTATAATCAATTTAACTATAGCTACTATTTATAGCTGTCATAAACCTCGTTTATTTATAAACAATGATTAAAGTTAAATGACATTCAAACACCAAAAATGTATGGTTAAACAGTCGCTAAACTTTAAGCAATATTTATGAATAAAAGGGAAAATGGTCAAAGATTTGTTACACAATAACCCCCTTACTAATAAATGTATTATATCAGATTAATAGTTCTACACCAATTTCTTTCATTCGGTTGTCAGTAATTTGACTTTCGAAAAAAGAAGACCGTTGTGTAACTATACAGATGCTATACAACATTTATTAGTAAGGGGGACATGTTTACAAGTGTTTGTTGACATGTGCCGTGTCATGTGTTCATTGTTGTTCACACAAAACGTGACATTCCCAAGTTCATCAACATGTCATTAACCCACATCTTTGTACGTAAAAAACAAAGGGACTTTTTTTTTGTTTATATAACATACTTCTATATTGTGTCTAGAATGGATGGCTAGTAGACTAGGGCAAGACCAAAAATATGATGATGTAAACAATGGACGGACTGTGTGAATGATGATTATGGCTAAAAACTGACTACTGAGACAGCAACTAGTAGTGAAGGTTGGAAGAAAAATATGTGTTAGCAGGTATGTACAAACACTTTTATACATCAATCATATTTTTTTAAATAGGTGAAGTCGTCCTTCCTACCTGACTACTCTGAAAGAAAGGTTGAAACAAACACAGTGGTCAGTCTTTTTTAAAGTTCAGTCATAATCCATGTCAGATAATATAGATTGGTGTCTAAAATGGTCTTTCGAGGAAAGAACCACTTTGCTTGAGCGGACATGATGACTTCTCTATTTTGTCTAGACATTTTATAGATAAAAAGTAAGCAATGTTTTCTCCATAGATTAAAGTACTTACAAGTTTTAAACAGCAAGTTGTTAGACTATTGTACACATATTTCATTCATCACTTATTTTTCAACCTGATTTAGGAGCCAAATCAGTGTGTTTGCTACATATTTTATTGAGAGTGAGTCTTGAAACCAGATTAGAAGGATTTTTTGCCAAGTACTTACTACTCTTTCTCAAGTTATTTCTTATACTGATGATATTAACGGGACTTGGGAGTGTTTCATTATGGATTTGGATCTATGTAGGTATGTGATTTAGAGGTTTGAATTTATCATTTATTTAATTAAACTTTGGTAAACTTGTTTATAAGGTGCGAAAGCGAAAGCACTAAGAAGTGGTGAAGGGAGGGCGTTTTGGGGGAATGTCTTTTATAATTTAGATGTTCGAAAAGTGCTGATTCTCAGCCTGATTTGCATAAATGGCTTTTGATTTTAGTGAGTCTTTTACCAAGTGAAATATAGCTTCTACATGTTTGTGAAGCTAAAGAATAGCAGAGCTGATTCATTGACAAGCTGATGAAACATCAAACAAAGTTAATGTAAACAGCTTTTAGAGAAACTAATTTATATACCTAGTTTATTTAAACAAAAAAACACAGTGCCAAGGTTTACCTAAATTGCTTGAAATAAGGTAAACATATTTTTGCAACATCATCATGATAACAATCAAGGCAAGGCAATAGAAATAGTAATTACGATTATAATTAAATAGACGAGCGAGCGACCCCGAGCACCGGAGTCTTTCGCAACAACCACCGCACGGACTCAAGGAAATGAAACTGGCAAGTGGTGTGGTACCAAGGTTACGACGATATGTGCGTTACGACGCAAAATCTCATTTCGCGACGTATAAAAAATGAATTAATAACTCACACCGAACGTATGTAACGCGCAAAAGGTAAAGCGCCGTCAATTTGTACGATAAAAATAGATTATCATCATTCTCATTAGAAAAATATTAGATGTCATTATCAAAGTCCTGAAACAACTTCTGATGAAACATCATGAATGAAAGGTGCTTATCAGTACTTACGCTATTTAATAGGTCGTCAATTTCATCTGTGTTTTTCTCGTATAGTAAAGCGTAAAGGGTTAAAGACATTCCATCCCTGGCAGCGAAAAACACCCGTTCTCGCAAGGAGCTAGTCACATCTTCTAACATCAATTTGTCTTCCATTATCTAGCCACTGTTCTTTGTAACACACAATTTTATTTCATCAACACAACACGGGCACGTTTAACTGTTTATTGATAAATTTCTAAAACAACTCAGCAGCAAATTATCAAGTCAACTTTTTCCACAAATGAAAAACTGACGAATAGTGATGCGCGTTGTGTATATTTAGTACAGTCACATCCAGAGTACAGTGCACAGAGCATGTATCCTTTTAGTACAGTGTGTGACCAATAATTATCAACTAATCTAAACCTCTATCTCTAATGACCACAGTACAGTATAATTTTGACAAAAATTCAAACAGAAAAATATCAACTATTACAGCAAAAAGACGATTTGTTTTAAATATTAGTAACAATCGACTTTGGATTGTTTTTCTGAGTCACATTAGGTGCAGCACTACATTCCACAGACATAGAAAACCGTACTTTTAAAATAAATGATTGCATTATTATAAGGTTTTATATATTTGTTTTATTCGTTTTTAGATGGTTTTATTTTTTGGGGTATATTTGTTCACAATCGTTGTTCAAAATACGAAATAATAGTAATTCGTAAATAAACTATATTACTTTGATGTCACAAAAATGCATTTTTGATATTCCTGCCACGTTTTGTCCAAGGTGGAGTTTCTTGACCAATCACAAAGAAGTTTAGTTTTTTTAGTGTATTCCAATATCCTCACACTAGAGTATTCAGAGCATAAATATTTTTCACACCAAGCACATTTCTTAAAGTGTGTTGTTTCGTTTATGCTAAAGTTATTCCAGAATCCTATCGTTGCAATTTTTTTTTTTGGTATTTGTTTGGTTTTGACGTGTAACCTATTACTTTGATGCTTTCCCTTTATTTACAAAGAATTGAATAAAAATCTGTTCAGAAACTCTCTAATAATGTCGAGTGGTCAATGGGAAGTTGTTGGGAAGAATAAGAAGTCGCAGAATGGTAAAATTAAAACTAAGGAGGACGAAAAGAAGGCAGCGAAAAATGGGCCGAAACTTGAGGACGTCGGTGGGTAACATATTTTTGGTTACAACACGGCTTTTTACGTGTTTAATTTATAATGCTATAAATTTTCCTCATTCTTATTAATACCATTGTTTTTATATGGAACATACATTTTCTGTTATTCATTACTTACAGTAATTTACAGTCTAATAAAAACCTTTGTAAATAATTATTATTATCTGTAAAATAAAGCTCTATAGTAATTTTAGTGAAGGCAAGAGCAAGCCGGGTCAGCACCACATCAACCGACACAATATTACAATGTTATTTATAGACATACTGATGTATTTAGTAAAAATATTATACATTACTCAAACAAGTAACTGCAGTCACTATTTCCATTATAATGCTGTGTTAAATCGAAAAGTACTTGATGTCAGATGTAGTAATGTTTGAGTAACGCTGATTACGAGATTGTTACCATCCATGGTATTATCCACTTCTGATTACGAGATTGTTACCATCCATGGTATTATCCACTTAGTTTTTTATGGAATTTAATTATCTTCATAAATAAAAATTAAACAGAGAAAAATAAATAAATACTTATACAAAAGAGGATTATATCTAATTCATACAAACAGTAAATAAAAACCAATTAAAAATACATACCTTTTTTATTTATTTTTTATTGTAATTTCACTAATTTAATTACTAACCATTTAAAATTACAAAGCTGTTATGTCTTAGCTAATTGCCAACTGAAAATAACTAAAAAAGTCTTAACTTTTCAGTTCCCCACTCTCAAATAAAGTCATTCTATTCTGGCATGGAGATTGATGATGTGAAACCTCAAAAAGATAAAAAGAAAGAAGGTGATAAGAAAAAGAAACAAGACAAGAAGAATGCTGAGCCTCCCAAACCTAAGCCCCCTAAGACCATTGAGGGAGCCCTTGAGGCTGTAAGTAACTCATCAATATTTTAGTAGACCTTATACTTATTTAGCTTACACTGCTGAGCAAAGGCTTTGCCAAAATCCTTTCATACATCCATTTCTAGCGCTACTTCGATCCAATCCTTACGGTACTCATCTTTTAGAAGACATATTAAGAGCGTTTACGATGTAAGCATTTTATTCAAACTTTCAAGCTCTTTTTAAAAAACATTTAGTTACATTAGTAAAGAAAATTTTCGAAATGTCTTATTTAAAATAAGATAACTGACAATCTGTTTCTATGGAAAGTTTAAAATCGGTCTAATTTGGCTGTAACACTATTTTTCGAACATGTTCTTACTTAACTATCTTTTTAGACCTTTGTATCCTGCTTATGCGTAAGAAGTTTCATTAAAATCGGTTCATTAATTTCGAAAAACATGGCCTAGAAAGTTTGTATGAAATGCCGTATGTCTACGCTCTTAACAATTTTATAATATAGCAGATTCTGTTTAGGTATATTTTGAGATGCATAACTATAATACTCAGTGATCATGGCAAAATACACTGCAACAGTAAGTATTCAAGGATATAATCATAACAACTGTTCGTCTGTATGTAAGACAATAGGTGCAATTGAAATGCTAATGGAAAATGATTATACAATAATATATCACTACCTGGGTACTAACTCTCGAATATAATTCCGATAGATCGACATTGGTCAAACGTCAGTTGGTTGAGTTAAACGTCAGGGATTGGCTAGACTCAGTGACTCCAGCCAATCAATGACGTTTGACTGACAATTCCAATGTCGATCTATCGGAATTATATTCGAGAGTCAGCACCCTGCTATGTATTCATTTGGTTATCTTTTGATTTCCAAACAAATGAGGTGTTCGTAATTTTACCAGTTTGTAAAGAATGCTGGCGCCTGTCCCTATATGATTAATATGGTATTTTAAATAAATAAATTAGCCCGTGTTTTCCCACTACAGGGCAAAGGCGTCCTTTTCCTTCCACGCAACGCCATCCTGCGCCAATATTTAGACATGGTTTTTAATCTTGACTTGACTTGACTCAAGTACTTTTTGCAGTAACCATGTTCTTAATAAACATACTTCTTGTTTCAGATTGACGCAGCAGAGCTAGCCAATATAATAACAACAAATAAGATCCGTTTCTCGAACGCTCCTCTCGTATGGCTAAAAGAAGTAGCAGCTTTCCTCAACTCCAAGACTCAGATAGACGTGGATGACCCTACGTTTTCCTCATACCCTCCCCTTTATCCACTGTCTAGTGTCCCCGAGGAGATCAGGAGATCTCTGGCTGATGTGTTGCAGGACGCTGGCAAAGCAAACGCTCAGCTGTTCTTTGATATCACGCTTACATCACTTGCAAATGATATGAGCAGAGGTTTGTGTTATAATATGCATTCTTTTATTTTTTTACTTTCACTTTTATCTGAATTTCATGGTTGGTAGTTTCTCTGACATAACAATATTATGTAAGATTTACGGTTAACAAAAAAGGTAGACAGGCAAATAGTAACGTTGTTAATATGTGTTGAATGAAGAAGTGATGTCACCGGTGGAAGTTGTGTGGAAGTGGCCACTTCTTCCCAGCTAAAGCACTTCACCGCTTGTTACAGGCAGGCGTTTTGGGACACTGGCTTATGTCATTTGACGTTCAAAAAGTGGACATTCTCAGCCTATTTTATTATTTCTAAGTTCGAACCTTTCGATGGGAGGAGGTCTGGGTCCCAGCAGAGGGAACATTATGGGCTGATTATGTTAAGTTCAAACCACACTTGGTAGAGAAACATCAGCAGAACATGAATACAAAGTAGTTGCAAGATATTATGTGCTACATTACCTGCTTGGTTGCTTAGCTCTTTGGTTGACTGTGATTGTCATTTACCAGAGACTAAATCATACACTTTTACACCACAGTAGAACATTCTTTTATACCCTAAAAACATTGTGATACAAAAATCTCCCATTCCAGGTCAATCTGTGAACGGTCACCGGTTGCTACTGCAAATGCTAGCGCAAGACTATCCAGAGTTCTGCATAACATCTATACAGAAGAGTGCTAGTCTCCGCAACTCCTATCAAAATAGGCCGCCTATTGGACTCTCCTTGCTGTGGGCTTTTGGTCAGGGTGGTAGCAGTGATTTTGCTGTTGGTCTGAAAGGTAATTCTTTAGTTCACTTTTTTTTAAATTTGTTGTTAATCAACAGTAGTTCGGGTTACATAAAAAAGAGATAAGAGTGAAATTACTTGAGGCATAGGCCAAGATACTGTTTTGGGTCAGACCTTGTTGAGATAATTTGTTATCTCGCGTCTTTTTGACACCTCCCAAGGTAAATGAGATAACTTTAGATTTATTAGTTAAAAGTATCAGTAGGTACGTGGTCCTAAAATTTATATTATTTTTATAATATAGAATTTATAAGTTTTATGTTCTTGTGTGGTGTAAATATTTCAAGTACCAGTTATTTGTACTTTAATTAAAAAAACCCTGATTGATGGTACAAACTAACAATATTAACAGTTTTATAATGAACCACTTTGAGATAATTAACTAATCACTCAGCTCACTTAATGACCTGATAACTCTGTGATCAAAACACTTCTGTTTGTAGTTTAAATTTGTATTTACTGAATGTTCTCTTTCTAGCTTGGCAAGATCTGTTCCTTCCCATCATCGAATTGAAGAACTACTCTAAATACGTAGTTGGATACTTGTCGAACCTTCTAGACGAACACGGAACCATGGACAACACTAAAGTTAGTCAGGATCAGCTATTTGCCATGATTGACATGGTGAATAACAAGAGAAGTGCACTGCCCAAGGATCTGTCAAGTGACCTTATCAAGCAATTAAGTAAATATAAGGTATGTGGATTTTAATTACGTCACACGGGTACTCCTCAGACATACAATTAGGAAGAACCAAATAATGGAGCTGTAGAAAAAACTGTACAATTCACAAAATCTTTTAATTAAAAAACATTAAAGTTTCCAACACCTAAAACTGTTTTCCATGCATTAAAAAATGCAGTAGCGTGACATAAGAAAAATATTAATAAACTAATACTATCTTTCAGGATATATATTTCAATAAAAGCAATAATAAGCTCCAAGTGACCTTCAATCAACTGATGAAGAAGTTGCCCAACCAGTACCTGACTGGCCCGTCCCTGGACCCGTACCATAGGGTCCTCGTAGACTGCCTGGTCGACTGTCTCGTGAGAGACGACTCATGCAATGCTACGTGGAGACAGCTGTTCCACCGGTGCAGCAAACAGTCCGCAACATTACTTGATTTTATTGGTAATTTTTATTTCATTCGCACCTTTCATTTGTTATAACGAATGCGCTGCATACAAGAAGGCTGGTCAGCTTTTTGTATAATATGGAATAATTAACCGACTATCATTATTGTTTGTTTAAAAACATGTAAATATTTAATGATTTTGTTTTCCAAACAGACAGTAACTGGGCCGAAGTCAGTAAGAAATTGAGGCAGAAATCGTTAAAAATGTCTGTCTTGCAATACAAAGAAGTCTGCGGTGAAACTTTGAAAGGCAAGAAGAAGGATGAGACTGTTGAAAGAACAAATAAAATATGCCAGGTAAGCATTATGCCGTATTTTTTTAGAAGAAGATTTTCGGAATAATAAGCACGCATCCATCCAAAACCTTATGAAAACCCCTATAGAATTTTTCGTGGTGTAGTTCGTATTTATATACCTACCATAGCATGGATGATTTAGAAATCGACTAAAAAGAACCGTAACTGATGTATGTACACTGCACTATTGAGGCCAAATGTCATGTCACGTCCTTATCTTTTTGGGATGTTGCCAGCAAATCAAACATAAATATTTTAGTATTATTTGTATTAAATTAAAACCACTTAAGTTTATGGATTATTTAAATAATAATATTATGCATACCCACATCCAAAAAACAAATTTTTTTTGCTACACATTAACAGTCTATGCTAACTTCTGATTGTACGGAAAATATAAACAATGCGAGGTCCACTAAAACTGGAAACGTATAGCTTGATGTGTAGCCGTGTATACTGTTTAAGGTAAGTACTTTAATACGTTCGCGGTTCGACATGCTATTACAAAAAAAAAACATGTTTAATAGAAAGGTTACATGCTCTGTGTTTAATAGGGCTTCTGCTGAACTTATTGGTTTATAAATGACGTTTTCATCGCATGATGATAACTTCATTACCGTGGAACTCGTTTTTTAGAAAAGAGAGTATCAAAATGCGCAAAGTTTTCTAAAGAAAGACTAAAGAAAGTTTGATTTTAGTATTCTTTTTGGCATATGTTAATTAACTTTTCTTAAATGGTGGCCACCCTAAGTTTGGCAGTAGAAAAAAAACGAGTTTCGAAGGCGACATATTTTTTCACTGTTGAATCTATTTTAATTTTCGTAGCATAATCATCATTCGTTGAAGGTAATTGTAATATTTGTATTAAGAAAACTATAATATGATTAGAATTATGTCTATAACGACCCAAAGATCGGTAGGCAGGTGTGCGTAATTTTATAAATGGTTGTGTGGTACTTATCCTTGCGCAAATAGTGAATCAATTCAAAGAATCGCGCAGTTACCTTTGAATGGAAGTTGAAAAACTAATTTAAGCGTGGTGTAGTGTACGCGGGCGGAGTGCTAACTGTAAATGTTGATGTGTTACATCCGTTACTCTGCGGGAGGTATTTCACGCAAGCTGTTTCAACTTAAGTGTTTGTATATAAAATCCAGGTAAAATCAACATCATAAACGTGCATTTTCTAAATCCTCATGTTAGTGCTATTCCAATCGGACTGATTTTTTTGTGCAATCTTTGTCCTACTGTGCTATAGTTGTTAAGTTCTCACTTCTCATAGATTACTTAAATACTGATAGTCTGTGATAGTGCTGAGTGTATGTGGCGAATAGGAAATTTTAGAAATATTTTATCTAAAACCCAGGAAACATAACCAAAAAAATCTCATACAAACCAAAAATGTGCCTTTGAATATTTTCTTTATTTTCTATAATAGCAAACAGGTAGGTTCTTATTTACACCACTGTGAAACAGTTCTGCATCACTTAGACAAGCTTTTGTTAGTATTTCAGTAACCATTATATAAGAATTATGATATTCTTCAATGATTTTTAATAGACAATAAAAATCTTGAACTTTTTTTTTAATAATCTTTAAAAGTGTGTTCTGAAAGCTAATTCCCGTAAATAAAAAAATTCTAAATCAAGTCGCAATCACATCTCTGCGACAATCAATGTCAAAAATGTAGGGATTTTAGAGGCATTTCTGACAGATTTGAGACTGAAATCAAACTACATTCTTAAAATTAAGAGAATTACCCCTCTGGTCATAAACTTACAACAGCTTATTAAATAAATATACCTCACAGAAACTTAATTGAGCTCAAAAGTGGATTGAAGATGGATCTATTCCTACCAGGTCTCTTACATCCACAAAATATCAATAACCAAATATAGTTTCACTAAATATTTAATTATACATAGACTTTCAAGAAACTGGAGTCATAATAATAATATTAAAAAATCCAAAAATTTGTTCCTATCGGGCTCCCCATCTAAAATCCTTTAAAGAACTCACTTGTTGCAAAATTTATGAAAGTCTATGAATGATCACACTTGACCTACTGACCAAGATACCATTTATTTGGGTAGACGTATCCCTTGGCCACAAGTAAAACCGCATTCAAGAGCTTGTATTTACTAGCTGTTGCCTGCGACTTGGTCTGCATTTTTTTGTAATACCCATATTCCGGATGAAAAGTAGCCTATGTCCATATCCAGGTCCCTTATCTGTCAAGCATACCAATTGATTGGTGGTTCAAGTGTGAAAAGGTGACAGAGTTACTTTCACACTTCACATACAACTTTCACTTTTATAATATAAGTATGGATTTGGAGCATAACTGTCCTATTATGCCAGTTTCAATTTCAATAACCATTTGTGTTCCCATCCAGGATATTCTAGACAGAATGACAAGCACTAGAAGGTTCCCTTGGATTTGGGCCAGTTTCTTCCTGCTGGTTGGCATAGCTGGGCTGGTCTCATATGATGTCTCCAGAGCAGGCGGCAACTTCCCAAGTAAGTATATTTATATGACCTGCATCCCAATTGCATGACACACTTCTACTCAATTACAATCTAAAGGCTTAAGGATTCCTCCATCATGTCATACATTTGTAAAATTTGTCTGCTTGTCAATGCAATTACCTAATGTTATAGAATTTTCAAAATTAAATGTAGCACACTTACAAAATTGCAATGCAGGCAGTGTAGTTGTGTAGTTTGTAAGTGTGCTACGTAACTCCCTGCTGTTTTTTAAGAAGCCGTAGTATGTTTGTACAAAAATTCTCCATAATCAGAAGGTCAATTCTTGTAAGTACTTAAAAAAAATTAATTGAAGTCGCAATCTCATCTCAGTGACAATCAATGTCAAAAATCTAGGGATTTTAGAGGTATTTTTGATAGATTGAGGCAGAGATCAGACTGAATGTTCGTAAAATTACGAGACTTGCCCCTCTGATGTGTTTTGACAGGGTAGCAGTTTCTGTTGTATTGTTTTAAGCATTTTGGAAAATCTGTTTTTATTAATGAACAAGTTACCAGGCTATGAAAAATCTGTAAGCTTATTACTTACTAATCTACCCTGGTTATTTATTTAGAAAACAATTATTTACATTTACAATTTAATTTTTGCTAAGAAAAGCAGCTGTTAAATACTCTTTGCTGTTAATGTTCTTAACCAAAAACAATAAAATGCCAATAGGATTTATTGAAAGGAATAAAACAAATGCTGTGTTCTGACAGAGATCCTGTTAGACACAACAACATCCCAAGATGTCAGGTTTTATAGTTCAATAGTGAAATATTGAAGTTTTAATCATGCTAAGTATTTTATTACAGCAATAACATAATATGTAATGAAATCCAGTACTTATAAAAAATAAAGGTTTCCAAACATCTTCTTCGTTGTTCCCTCAACGCTGAGAATCGCGACCACATACTTAAACGCGTCTCCAAGTTATGCGGTCTTCTACAGTGTGAATACAGAAAATTGGTGCTAATACAACAACTTGTTTTCATCTAAAAGCTCATTATGGTATTCGCTCCCGGTAAATAACAATCATATTTAATCTTTCTACTTTATTAATATTAAAAAACCTTGTTGTCTTAGTGTGCGCATTTAGCGACGCGTCAGAAATAGCACTTTCATACAAACCTCACAAACCTATAGACTTGGATGTGAGAGACAAATTAGTTGCTGAGATAAAGGTTGATTGTGGGCCCCTCCCTTAAGTATGAAGCTCAAAATCAAACAGCAAAAAGTAAATTAGTAATGGCCGAAGTTTCAGCATGTTAAACAGAAGCAGGGGTTGAATTGCTGGTTCACCATCACCCGACCTAAGTCACCAAGTGTAATGAATGAATGACCTGGAATATGTCTTTAGACAACTTCGTCCAAAACCACGAAAGTTGCATTGACATCCGAATTCGACGTGGCTGCTAATGTAACTTACACGTCGGTAGACTTCCGGTAGTGATTCAGACTGCATAAGCATAATCAGCCAACAACATTCCCACTGCTGTGATACAGGACACAGGCCTCCTCTCTGTGAGAGGGAATGGCCAGTAATCCACCACGCGGGCCCAGTGCGGGTTGGTGGATGTCACATGTCTTCGAAATTTTGGTTCTAGGACATGCTGGTTTCCTCACAATGTTTCCTTTTTTTTAGAGCAGTGGTGATGCAATGAAATACACAAACCAAAGTGCCTGTCTGGGTTCGAATTCACGGCTTACAGGTCGTAAGTGGGGACCGATACCACTGGGCCACCACTGCTTCTGATTCAGACTGATACCTGAATAACTACCAGGTGCATGCGTATCCCTGATTTTTGCGTGGAGTGGCAAAGATATAAGTCCTTGTGGAGGGGAGAGTAAATCTATCCAGGCATGGCAAATCAAGAATTTTCTGTCGTACTTAGGCCTTTGTACTAATAATTGTTTATTAATTTCAAAAGTATTGTACCAGTCTGTTACAAGTTTTACAAATAAAGGATCAGTCGTAGATGTCAATCAGAAACTGTATTCAGGTTCCAACAAAGGAGTACATACATTAAAATAGAGACTGCTTAGGACAATCGTATGCTAACTTTATACTCTGTGAATTAAGATACGTAATTTATCAGCTCAATATATGAGAGGCAGGAAGGTCGCAGACGCAGTAGGTCAGCTGCCCTCTCCTCTCCGCTGCTCTCTCTGCTGCCTTCGATACGCCCATGACAAAGTGCATAATCTAATTTGCGCCTTTGTTCTATTCTGCAACTTTTGTCTATAGACAACGTTATAGACAAAAGTTGCAGAATAGAACACTATAAATGATTTTTCAACTACTTTTCCTCAAACGACAGTAAAGTATTCTACAAATGCCTCCATAATGGCCATAGCATGGTCTGTCATATAGCAGTAATGAGTATATTATCGTGATAGATAAGACCATGTTTTCAAATGTAACATTGTTTGCATTGATAAGACTTATAAATTACAATAACCTGTGCCCTGTGTTGCATATCTTATAATCTCTGAATAAATACGAAAGAGAACAGGTTTTAATAGTCCATTAAACTTTGTAACCTTCAACTTGATATTGAATAAAAAAACAGAATTGTTTATGGTAGACAACATCAGTTATATAGAGTAGTTGGTGATTGCATACCTGTAAATAGATTAATAATGGCCTTATAATATGTGGCACCTACATAGAATATAAATCAATGATTTTATTTTCCTGTTTCTTAATGCCTTCAAAATTACTATTAGACTCTACTGGCAATGTTTATTCCTCTTAAATAGTTGGTTTACTTAAAACTGCCTATCTTTCTTGTTTGCGTTTATTAATTCAATTATAGAGTGGTGTAATTAGTGTTAATATACTATGTCCTTTGTCGATCCATCCATGGTAATCATTCTTTTGTGAGCTATGGAATATTACAGCGATGTATGTATGAATGACGTCATATTTCATTACTATGTTTATCCCGTTTATCAGATAATTTTTCTGTTGTAAGCTCTTACTTCCCACTACTAAAATGTTGGCTGTTATTAATAACATCCAACATTTGTAGGTAAGTACGCAATTGCAGCGACGCAGACCGTCCTATTCGCAAAATGTAAGGTTTAAAGAAAACAGGTCGTTTTGCGAATGGTTACTTTTGGGTCGAGACCACTAAATGCATTCCATTTTGCGTTCTAAGTTAAACAACAACAATTTTATCCCAATAAAAATAATTAAACAAATTCTTAACATGACACTTCTCATTGACAGAAAGCACAACGGGCCGTTTGCTGAACGACCTCGGAGTCTTGGAGCACAGTCAGCGGGCTTGGCAGAAGACGTTATCAACGTCAGCACGCGGGTACCTCTGGCTGGAGACCAACGCGCCAGTCTACTATACACAGACTGTCGAAACATGCACACCTTACGTACTCCTCTCAAGAGAGTTCGTCTACTTAGCCACGAAGAAAGTAGGCGTGTTGTATTTTAACACTGTGGACTATGTTGCCGAGAAAACGCCGGTAGTCCTAGCAACTATTGAGCAGTATGCACCAGGCCTGGTGGGCAACGTGCAGAGCTACACAGCGAGCGGTTTTGAAGCAGTCAAGAAGTATTCCAATGACTACTATAAGCTGACGACAGAGTACTTGACGACTAAAGTTTTTGTGTGAGTATAATTTTTAATTTGCATATGGGTTGAAAATTGCGTACAGGGGGCCTACCATGATCTATTTAAAAACGATTCAAAAGCAAGACATTTCAGTTTAGGTTCTTAAACTGCATCGCTCACAGTCGTACCATGACGTCCAATACGCTCAGCGGCATTTGAATCGTTGAAAGTGAATGAGCGTGAAGAGCTCGTGGTAGGTATCCAGATGGCACGGCCTAAATTGAATCGTTAAACTGACGTCATGGTACGAATTAGAAGAACAGTTCAGTTTAGGTCCTAAAGTGGATCGCGTTAAGAGCTCATGGTAGGTATCCTGTACCCAACTTTTATTAAGTCAAGCTGTTAAGCCTGTTCTTCTGTTCTGTTAAGCCACTTCCAGAATTAGACAAAGTTCGGCTTTGTAGAGCGTCGTCTTTTTCACTCAACACTGTGTGTCTCTTTCTAAGGCTTCAATAAAGACATAATAATAATATTATGTCTGGGTGCTTACTCTCGAATATAATTCCGATAGATCGACATTGGTTAAGGCATTGACTGCCAACGCGGTCACCGGTGACCGCGAACAATAGATTTTCTATTGTGTCTAGTCTAGACTCAGTGAGTCCAGCCAATCCCTGACTTTTGACTGACAATTCCAATGTCGATCTATCGGAATTATATTCGAGAGTAAGCACCCTGATCTGTCTGGTAGTAGATGAGCCTCTCTGACTAGTCCAGTAACGAAAATACTATCATTTTTCGGCACTATCATTGTTGTATGCCTTTAGTGTTTCATTTTTAGTTAGTAGGGATATTAATTACAGTTGCTAATAGTTTTTTTGTGTGACCTCGGATTGTCTGCTAAAACTTTACCGTAATAGTTGCAGCTCTGGCCTAGCAAAGGTTGTGAGGGTTCCTAAGCACAACATGAAACCAAAAATTTCATATTTCGAACAAACGTAGTTTTGCAAAAACAAAATGGGAATGTACTAAGATGAGAAATTTTTGCGTAAGCACATAACCTATTTTAAAATAAAAAAATGGACATGTCATTAAGAAGTCAATCATTTTCTTCATGTGATATTGTGATAACAGTAATTATTTTATCATTACTTGAGTCAAAGTAATTGATGATGGCAGGATAACGCACAGGAAATAGGGGTTCGAAAACCCTGCTGCATTAGCAAGTGTGAAATGTCTTCAATGTCAACTATGTAGATTTGTAACAATCAACATTGCTCAACTTTTACGAGTCACGTGGGATGATAGGATGCTATTTTAAGATTCTAAGCTTTGTTTAGTCGTAGATTTTTGTAAATACACACCATCTGAAATTTCTAAGTAACAACCCGGAGTCTGGATTAGTGCCTGGTTGTTAGTAATAGGCTCGCCCCCTATTACATGAGACTTAAACATAACGCAAAATGTGGGTGGTGAATACAGCACCCTAACTGCATAACATACGATCAATCACAATCTAAATGATTTTGAAGGGTGTTTGCTAATCCATAGCTGCATAAATATAACGCAATGAAGTTTGTTGATCTTTGAAAATTAAAGCCATTGCTACTGTAAGTTATTACACCGCGGGGGTGATTTTATGTTAATGTTGCTGAGGCTTGCAGACTCATTACACGTTAATCGAGTATTTCAGTCTCGAGGCTGTCACAATATGTCTTGATTTACAAAACATGCGCCAGAATCGTAAGCAAGTGTCTGTAAAACGCATTTTAACTGTCGCTTCGTGAAACTTATCAGGTGATTTTAACGCGACAATCCAATATTTATTTTACGAACTTGTCTTGTTGGACATTAGATAAAGAATTCTGTTTTCCGTCTTTGTTCCATTGTGTTCATTTAAATTCCGATGTTGCTAGATACGTTACTAATTGCTCACTTATTTCTACTGATTTGAACGCGCCATCCCGTCTGCCGCGGAAAAGCAGCTACAACTTATTTTACGTCTCAGGACCTAAAACTAATCTGGGACATTTCGCCGCTATCCCGAGACTCTGCAGGCAGTACAATGAATTGTCAAAGCGTTTTGACCTGGACATAACCCTGCCCATTTCAAAATACAAAAAGAATTTAGCCACCGCAAAATAACTAAGTATTATAACTATGTTGCTTATCTCTGAAATGTGACTTAATTATAATTAAAGTAAACAATTGTAATATTAATGCTCAATCTTGACATCTTAACTCTTAATAATTATTATCTTCCTCATTCAATGTTATTTCTCAATTTTTATTTTTATCCAGCCTACAAAATTTGTAACATGAATGCTCAATCTTAATATTTTAATTTTATTAATTTTTTCCTTCTAATTTTATAATTTGTACTCATCATTTATAATTTATTTTCTCTATTTTTATCGTGTTTACACCTAGTTATTGTATGTGCATGCTGTGGTCTCCTGTAATTGAAGGAGCACACGTAAAAGAGCCTTTGTTGTCATTGTAAGTTTCTATTGTATATGTGTATCCTTTGTTGGAGATCCTCAATAAAATAAAATAAAAAATAAAATACTGATTAGAGATGACCAACGAAAAATTAAAAACACAATATTAGAAAAACGTCTTTGGTTAAATATGAAAAGCTCCCGAAAAACTATTTAGTATTATACTCTAGGGCGAATTCCGAAGCCTTTTGTAACTAGTGATTTGAATATTTTTGGTAATAGATAGATAGACCCAGTGGGTCCCGCTTAATAGCAAACGACGACGTCGCGGCAAGCCCAGACCGAGATGGCGGGATGAGCTGGACTCCTTTCATAAAGATTGGTCTTTGGCAGCTCTGGACAGAGATAGGTGGAAAGATAGTAGGGAGGCCTTTGCCCAGCTGTGAGACACTCATCATCATCTGCAAAGCCTTTTCCCAACTATGTTGGGGTGCAGCTGAATACCAGTATTTTTCATGGAGTGAGTGCCTGTCTGACCTCCAAAACCTAGTTACTGGGTAATACGTAAACCCTTGGTAAGACTGGTTTTCAGACTTTCGGGCTTCTAATGAGTAACGACCAGCAGTGAGACACTAAACAATATAACCTTAGTATACAAAAATTAAGGACTTTTCCCTGCAGAGAACTATTATTCCCTAAGTTTCCCATAATAATTAAATAATAATAATAAATCGCTTATTTATAAAAAGGGGATACATTTACAATGAATACCTTAACAATTATAAAAGAAGGCACAGTTGCTAATTTAGCCTAAACTAGGTTGAACCTGTGCTTCAGGCTAGAAAGTGTATAAATACTTGAATGTAATAAATAAACAACGAGTATAACATAAAAACTTAGGTAAATAAAATAGAACGTTGGCAGTTCTATTTGCAGACAATAAGTAGGTGTTCTGTCTCTGATAATTATAAAAAAGTCAAAGCGAAAAGTCAAACAGTCAAATTTATCTCAAGTTGGCACATAAACGGCACTTTTGAATGTCAAAATTTGCAATCAAATAGAATTTATTCTAATAGCCCCTTACAAAAGGTAGTTTTCGTGTGAAGAAGAATGGCAAGCAACTCCACCACTACTCTTTTAAAATGTTTTACAATATAAAACGCAACGCTTTTTCCATAATGGTTTTAAAACCCCACTAATTACTATGCTATCACGTTTTCAGAGGTGAATGGGCGCCCGAGATCCTGCAGAACAAAACGGAAACTGCTCTCAACGTCACCCGGTCCCATGTGACGTCATACTTCCACTGGTTCCGGGAACAGGTGCACATCTACTCCAAGATACCTTGAAGAGTAACCCTCCACTTTAGTGATAACTGTGCCACACAGACAGAGGACTGAGTTTATCGTGTTGATTGTGTTCATTTTCTACACGTTTTGTAACAGTAATTAAAATCTATCTACTGAATTTATAATTAATTTATCATGTGCTTATTGACAGAATTGTTGCTTTTTTCACCATAACATCAAAATATGTACATTTATGTATATGTATGTACATGCAAGCAGTAATGTCTTTAACTGTATCTATCGATGCTCAAATAGGTCAATTCAATTAATACTACGTGTATAATTTGGTGAGTTTTGTGTTAAACACAATGTTTAACCATCCACATTCGAATCATCAAATAATATTAACATAACACTTCACATTTCCATTTTATCCAAAGTTGAATTTTGCACAAAACAAACACAGTCCTCTGCCTGAACGTGTCCTTATCAAATCTGTTTTATTTTTAATTTATCTGTTTCCTTTATGAAGAAAAATTTAAATCGAGTACAATACACACAGCTAGTAGTGGCTGTAACAACGAGCTATTTACTACTACGAAGCAAACTATTCTTGGCACACATTGATTTTAAAGATATAAAAGTGTCATAACAACACATCTTACTATAAGATTGGCCGTTTTGTTGCCATCCCATAGATCTTGAAACTAGTGCCAACTACATCTATCAATAACTAAGTATTAATTAACAAATTATATATCTAAACATTGTGTGCCAAAAATAGGTGGTTACATCCTTTTTATTAAAAATCTTCGATACTTCACTCAATTTTTTAAGTCATGCAATAATTAAATCATATCATTGAAGAATATATTTTTACAAAAAATGTTATCCATGACAACCATATTCTATGAAATTTTTTGTATTTATTTAAATCAAAATCCAGTATTTGAATACATTCCCTATGATGCATTTAAATACCTAACAGACTGGTATCATTTCATAATGAATCATTTGGTTACCTCTTATTGTCATCCAAATAACTTCATTGTTCATATTATTGAATCTTTTAACAAATGATATAATAGGGGTAAGCTTTTTGTAGTATATTTATTTTGTGTTGAGAGATCGTGTTTTAAAGGAAATGATAGAGGAACAACTTAAAATTGCATTGTATAGAATAACTGTAATTTAACACCGGAGCAACACTTCATGTAGCAATATCTTTTATCCTGTGGTTAGTACGAGCTCATATCATAGCATGATCGAACATTTAAGTAAATAGCTGCGCCCCGCGGTTTCACCCGCATAAGTGTCGATCCCGTGGGAATAATGGGATAAAAAGCCTATATGTTAATCCAGGGTGTCAGCTACATCCATACAAAATTTTATCAAAATTGGTCGAGCCGTTTGAGCGTGATGAAGTAACAAACATATAAACACACACTCACAAACTTTCGCCTTTATAATATTAGTGTGATGCTAGATACGCCCATTTCCAATCTATCAGTCAACATTGAGAACAACTCTATTTTCTTGCGATTCTATTTATTTTAAGAAAAAACGTAAAAAAAAACGTAAGAAAATTATGTATAGAAAGAAAGAAAGAAAAAACGTTTATTCGCGGTGAACATGATGCAAAAAAAGAACAAATACAAAAAATAATAAAAGGTAGGGGGGAAACATGCGTCACATTCACGCAAATTAGAATTTCCCATCTGTAAGCTATTTATTTGAGTTAATGAAATATGGATCCGGTGGGTGACATCTACCATTTAATTTTAGATATTTGTTCCTCTGAATAAGATGATAAATGTTGTGTTGTACGAAATAATTGTAAGAAATCACAATTAAATATTGTTAGTGATTTATTAAGTGTTTAATTTACACTCCATTCCCATAGGCACTAAAGGCACCTGTTCCATCGCCGGCAATAAAATCGTGAGGCGCGTGAAATTTCTATCAACATTCAGCCGCTCTGCTATTTACATTTTTACTCAGGTTACGCTACGCCCCACGATTTTATTTTATGTCTGATCAATGCCCTAAGATTGATGAGGAAAATTTTGTGTGATGACTACCGAATTATTTTTTATCTACATCATTATTTTCATTATAACTTTTTTTTTTACTTATTTAATTTTAATACAGGCAATAAAACAAGCAATTACCTATAATAATGTATTTAGAATTTAGATTACGAACAAAAGGGGGATAATACAAAGCATTTTGTAACAAAATATTTCGCTTATTAATTCATAAATATCTACAAATTTATTTATTAAAAAACAATCTGTTAGTATTTCCGTAAATGGCTGCTGCTAACTCATCTGTATTTTCTTTCCGTATTGCTGCTAAAATCTCCAGAACTTGCCTGAAAAGTAAAAACGCGGCTTTAACTTTTTTGTAGGCCTGCATAGCCTGCATAATATTTTTATGGCTTTTCATGTAGGGCGTTCCCCATTACAATTATGTATTTTCCGACAGTCCAGTATCCCCAATGTGAATTAGGTCCATTTTCGGCTAATGAAGTTCGATCGATCAATGGTCCTCCACCTGAAATATATTTGGCATTGCACCATTGAAGAGTTCAAACAAATTTCTTACCCAAATAGTGGGTGCGACGCCTTTTCGAACAGTCTTTACCATTTAAAATGTTATCGGAAAAAGAAATAATAATTTGGTTGCAAGACATGAAAATAACCTTACGTTTCATATAATTTTAAGTTCTGGACTGTACATAGGCAAGCATCACTACAACAATCAGTCCTGTGCTCTCGCGATCTCTACCAGACCTACGATCGTTCCACTATGGGGGACCTACATGCTGCACCTTCCGGTCCGCCTGTCCAAAAATACTTACACAATATTAACTGGTTCATTCCTTCCTTTCACCTGACTGTCAGACCCAAGTAAGTACTTCTCTTTCTTCACTGTTGGGTACTTCGTCACCACATGGGTATAGCCGGGATGGGTCGGCTTCACCTCACACCATGGACAGTCTGTCTCGATCATAAGCTTGTCTTTAGGTATTTTTGATGCCACTTCTAAGTTTTCCTTTGTTCTCAAGGAGCTGAAAATGAGTGAAATATTTTAATAAAAAAATGAACATTAAGGATACAGTGACAAGATAGAATGAAACTTCCTGTATGTGCATAATATCGTCTATATTCCCCGAAGAATTCCGCAGAGATGTATTGTAATCACATTTCACCAGAAGGCCAATTCTCGTAATTTAAAACGTTCAAAATCTAGTCGCAGTCTCATCTCGGCGACAAACAACTGTCAAAATCTTGTCAAAATGTAGGGAAATATATGAGGTATTTTTGACAGATTGAGACTGAGATCAGACTGTGAACGTTCTTAAAATTACGAGAATTGCCCCTCAGATATCGAACCCAGGATCTCAACACTAGACCAAACAAGGCGTCCCTCATTTGGTTTTAAGATTTTCAAAAGTATTTGGTATATATCTAGAGTCTACACTATTCTTCAGAGACGCAAACTATTTTCCGTCAAGCAGCGTGAGGTGCATACTCGTCAACTGACCATCCATTAATACCTATGTACATCCCCAAGTCCAGTATCTTTTGCAGAGCATCTTCTGTTCCGTCAAACGAATGCACGACTCCGCCTACGACACAGTCGCGGTTTTTCTCCAGTATTGAGACCAAGTCGTCGGCAGCCGCGCGACAATGCAGGAACAGCGGCAGACTGAATTCGCGACTCAGTTGCAACTGGTACTCGAAATACCTGTAATAATATGGTGACTATATTTCCTTGTTGTTCCTACTTAGGTATATGAGTTACGTCCTGGATACCTAATGGTTCTCCTAACCATTAGAAGTCAAGTAGGATTAAAATCAGACGGCGCCGATATTTTGCTATGCGTAACCCTCGAGGTTTGCCAGAGTGCTAAATAGAACGGAGTATTCTGATTAAACTTGTAGACCAAGAATACAACAATCCATTCCATCACTAAAATAACTGATGTCACTCGGAAAAGTCGGAAAGCTCCCACGCTTAACTGGAATTGGGCTGGAAATATATCCCGCATGTCAGACGACCAATGGGCAAACTTACGACCCAGTGGGTCCTCATCGCGGCGAGCCCAGACAGAGATGGCAGGATGAGTTAGTGAGATTTGTCCTTGACACCTCTGGAGACGGAGAGTGAGAGGTGGAAATAGAGTAGGGATGCCTTTGCCCAGCTGTGGGACAGTAATGGCTAATAATAAAATAACGCTTTAATGAATGAGTGTCAGCCACAGATATAGATAGACCTAGATAACGCAAGTATCACGATCTGTATGGAAACCAAGCGTTCCATTTTTGTCTACCTACTATGACGTCACAAGCACTATTTAATGATGGGAAAATCAAATCGATTCAAAGACGCCGCCGCGTGCGGCACCCGTCTCGCCCCACCCTCGGGGCGTAGTGCCCTCGCTCACGCTCACCCAGCCAGCAGTACTATAGGACTGAGCGCGAAAGTGGAGGCTTACGAATTTTGTATGTAGGCTGGGCACGCGAAGCAGTTTCTCTTGCGTTACCTAGGTGTATCTACGGTGTCAGCATATTCGCTAATTTGAAAACGTGTCTCCAGTACCTCGTAAACTGGGAACTGTGGTGTGAGCAAATTGGCAGCCTTTTGACATAACAACTAGGTACCTATCACAAATGCTTTGATTTAGCAAATTATTCCAAAAGTTTCAATCTTATTTTGGTCTAAGATTAGTTATTTTCTGATGTTGCTAGTTTTAAGACTTGACTTAAAGAACTTACTTAAGCTGAACATCTTTATCACAGAAGTTTAGTCTGTCATAGTCCAGTCCACACTCCCCAATAGCAACAACTTTGTCCTTGTTTTCCGTTATTAGGTCTCGGAGACTCTGCAGGTAGGCTTCAGCATCAGGCAAAAAGTCTTTACACCTAGTGGGGTGACAGCCTACTGTTGTATATAACCTGGCTGAAATTAGACCGTTTAACAGTTTATGCACACACGTATAAACAGACAAGGAGAAAGGAACAGAAGAATACATACAAAGGTGATGCTTATTTGTAAAGAAATCTCTTCCAGCATCCTCGCGATAGGAGAGTAGATAAAAAGGAATGAAGACACCGTGTGTAAGAGTAGAAGAGAAAATAAAAGTCAAAACCTATTCATTTACATAAATAAAACCGATGAATAAAACATACTAAGTATATCACATGCATAATGGAATAAACAGAAGATTTTTGGGAAAGCGCAAAAGAAGATCTATGAGGACTTATCCTACTTGGTGACGCATGAAATTAAAACTGATTTCATTACGACCTACTTATCTACTAATGGGTCAATGTTCCATTAAAGCATGCGATATGTATACTTACATATACCTAGTATGTTTTATTCATCGGGGGGGCTTGTGGCTAAGTAATAACAGCCGCCGCACTGGTCGACCGATCAGGTTAAGCTACGCTTGCCGCGGTTGGTCCGTGGACGGGTAACCATCTTCACATACCAAGACCCCGCCGTGTCTCGGGAAGCACGTTAAGCCTTTGGTCCCGGCTGTCAATCGTGGATCTTTGACAGTCGTTACGGGTAGTCAGTACCCTGAAAGTCTGACAACCAGTCTTACCAAGTATTACCCAGGAATTTGGTTGCAGATAGGCAGTCACTCCATGTAAAATACTGGTATTCAGCTGCATCCGGTTAGACTGGAAGCCGACCCCAACATAGCTGGGAAAAGGCTAGATGATGATGATGATGTATACTTACATAAATACTTCTAAGGGCTGATTTTTCCAGGGTAGATAACTTTATTGGAGGAATAATTTTGAATTTTTGACAGTTCTTCCACACAAAAACAGTCAGAAGTAAAAAAAAAAATTGATTTATGAAAAATCAGCCCTAAGTAATATAAATATAAACAACTATCACGAAGTGTAAAGCTCTTTCACTGTTCTTTTAAAAACCGGAACCTTTACCTTTTAACTTCTCATAAGCGGATACAAATGTAGCCCGCGAAATTCAAATTTTCTTAGGTTTTTTGCTTGACATTTAATGAAATAGTCATTTATTAGGATTATATGAACTTAAGAGGGTTGCATTGATGATTTTAATTATTGTAATTCTTGAATCATATTTTGTTTAACATACAACCTGACATTAAGAACATTTTATTTTCGCGGGCTAATCCATACTAATATTAAAAATGCGAAAGTGTGTCTGTCTGTTACCTCTTCACGCTTAAACCGCTGAAGCGATTTAGATGATATTTGGTATAGAGGTAGTTTGAGTCCCAGAAAAGGACATAGGATAGTTTTTATCCCCTTAACTATGGTTGACTGCTAGTAAATGAAAAAATAAATAAAGACTATAGCGTAGGGTTTACAAATATTAATTGTTCTATGGGGGAAACATACTCAACCGAACATTATGTATATTCCTAGTCTTTGATAAAAATGTAAACAAAAGGATGAGGAAACATACCTGACATCCACAGGTATGTTTTCTCACCCATTTATTTACATTTTATAATTACAGTGCTACCTACAAATAAATTGAGTGTTTTGATTTGATTATATTTTGTATAAGTACTTAATTGAACCTGAAATTCTAATTTAAAATCATACTAAATATTTTATTTGGCAAAGTAGATTTTTATATCCCTCTACAAATAGTTTTGGAACAGCACACACAGTCCACAACTATAATTCCAATAAAACTCTAAAGCAGGGGCCTTATTTTTTAAGACACAATTAACAAAATCGCACGAAATGAATGTGGCATTGGCAGGAACAGCTAGGAATTGATGTGGTTTCAAGTAAGGAATCCTTAAGTGGTCATAGTGAATTAGGAACCTGGTGACTTACGATCAGACCGTGCCAAGTCGATAGCTTTGTAACTGTCTGTCAAGGAGCCTCCAGTAATGATCATTTTGTCTAGCCCTGCAGCCCAGCTACGAGCCAACACTATGTCTAAATCGGGGTCATGTTTCTTTGAACCATGGTACATGCCCTGGTACATTTCATCTGTAAGGTTAGCCCCAATATCTGGAATATCAGTTTTTATGTAATAACATGTTTTTAAGTTAAAGGGACAATAATTTAGTAATAACAAAGATTAAGTAATAAAAAATTAGAGCCAATTGCAATATTTGTTACTATAGAATCTATTGAATAAAGTTGCAAAGCTGTTTACGAATACACAAGGTTAATCTACAAGCAACAAACTTTATTTTTTAGTTTTTTACTCAAGCAATGAACTTACCAATGTATCTCCTTAAAGTAGACATTCTTTTCATGGGAAATAACGCAGTGAATTATAAGTGTCTGTAGCAAAACGTTTAATAAAGCTTGTAAGTACATAAGTAAATTGAAAAACTGAAACAATAATTACTTTATTTATCTTCTAGGTATGTGGGACCGCGTGGGACCACCTAGCTTGCTACTAATATCTTATCTGTGCGACCACCGTTCTAATGAACTAATTTTAAAACAATCCCTGTAAACGCCAAATTTTCACATCATTGCATCGGTTTATCAATGCCGTTTTGCTGACGAGCGAAATTTTAAAGTATGTACAATATAATAAATTGTCTGAATTTTCATGCTTTCCCTTTTATTCATAGAGCTACATACTTAGGTACCTACATAAGATCTAAAAAAAATCTAATTTTAAGATTGTACTGTAGCTAACTTCAAAAATCAAAAGCCTGTCATGTCATATGTCATAACAAAAAAGAAACAGAAACAAACAAACAAAGCAAAAGTTTTCCGAGTTTTCCTGATACAAGTCCTATCAAAGTATTTGAACAGTAACAATTTCGTTATAGTTTTTTAATAGTTTGTTTTAATTTATTATTTAGAGACAAGTTTATGTGAATCAAGAAAGTATCAAAATATCTAGATGTCAGTAGCAGACAATTTTTGGTCCCAAAATGATCTGAGCACAGAGTGAGTACCGTACCGATTAATAAAATGTTCATTGTTTTACAAGTTTAAACAAAGCGTTTTCCTGAGCATTGGAAATGAGTAACAAGTAATTTGTGAGAGCCAAGGCCGCAATTCTGAAAGTGCTTTAATCGAGGTGCAGGTTTTGTTAACGTTCTATGTACTTAGTTGAGAAAAATAAATACAGTACGTTGTTACGTTGCACAAAGGAAATTAAACTGTTTCCTTTGTGATACAATTATTGACGTCGTAATATTTTATGTTACAGCCGACTCATGTTTATTTAAATTATGTATAATCATACCAATAAAATAGAACATGGATGTTCATTTACTGTAGGTATTTTAGATTTCAAGTACTAAATAATGGCAAATATTTGAGTAATCCTCGATATAAATCATTGACCTTCAAATGATGTAAATTAAGTAAAGTAAATAACAACTAAGTAAGTAATACCTAATTCATTAATATTAAAATAAGTACTTAAATAACTAAAGTAAAACTAGTCACAAACTAAAATATAGCATCGAAAAATTCATCTGTATCCCTGTCGACTTGTAATGTACCCAAGAGACAGGCAGCATTATCATGTTGTGTGGCAATGCTTAGCCTCTGGCCTAGGTAAAAGCTAGTAGTAGTAAAGTTGGTTACAGTAACTAAGTTAGGGCACCCCAAAAGGTTTTTTTTTTTTTTTATAAAGTCTCTTTTGTATTTTAGGGACTACAAGATAGGAGTTATTTGAGGCACACAAAAAGAAGCACATTTATAATATACTAGCAGTTTTCCCGCGACTTTGTCAGCATGTATTTCGTACTTTCCAATAAAAATTTCGAAAATCTGCACAGTTATGAACACTGCTTACATATTCAATATTATAATTGTATGCGGCCAAAAAAATTGCATATCGCTGTAACCGATTTGCTGATATCTCGGGAATACCTTTGTCCGGATTAAAAATCGAAACTAAAGGTTTATGGTCAGTTCTTAAAATAAAAGGCTTGATTCGACCATACAAGTATTGATGGAATTTCCTTATTCCAAATATTATAGCAGTAGCCTCTTTTTGGATTTGGCTGTAGCGTTTTTCTGCAGCATTAAGTGAACGGGACATATACGATATAGGTTTTTCTATACCACCCTCAACCTGTGATAAAACGGCGCCTAACCCGCTCGGTGACGCATCAACCGTCACAATTAACAATGCTTCCGGATTAAAATGCGCTAAGGTGGTTTCGGAAACCAATTCACGTTTAATGTACGACACTGCTTCGTCATGTTTCTTGGTCCAGGACCAAGGCTCATTTTTTTTTAGCAAATCATGCAGTGGGCTTAAAATTGATGAAGCATTTTTGATGAAATTTCGGTAATAGTTGACCATACCTAAAAATGATTTTAATTCTGATGTATTGGTTGGTATTTGACTTTGCAATATGGCTTTAATTTTCTCCGGAGATTTATGTATACCATTACGGTCAATGACAAACCCCAAGTAGGAAACGGATTCTTGGAAGAAAGTGCATTTTTCTATGTTTAAAACTAGGCCCGCTTCCTGTAACCTACGAAAAACTTCATTTAATCTATTCATCATCTGATCTTTGTCCGCCCCGCACACTAAAATATCATCAAGAAATAAAAGAGTACCGTCTAGTCCTGATTTCCTGATAGAAGCGCTTCCATATTACGCTGAAAAATGGCTGGCGCACTAGCCAGGCCAAACACTAAGCGTGTAAACTTATATAGCCCTTTATGTGTGTTTATGCAAGTAAGCATTTGTGACTCCTCATTAAGACACAACTGATTATATGCATGCGAAAGGTCTAATTTACTGAAATACTTGCCGCCATGTAATTTAGTAAACAGCTCGTCATACCTAGGTAATGGATATTTATCGATAAGTAACTGCTTATTGATAGTCACGGAGTAGTCGGCACAGAGGCGTATGGAACCGTCTCGCTTTAAAACAGGTACTACTGGACTTGCATACTCTGCGTGTTTTACTGGTACTAACACACCTAAACCTACAAGACGGTTAAGTTCTTTTTCAACGCTTTCCCGAAGAGCAAAAGGTAACGGTCTAGCCTTAAAAAATATTGGCTTTGCATCTGGTTTGAATGGTAAATCTACCTTAACGCCCTTAAAACAACCTAATGTGCTTCCGAATAACTGTGGGTATTTAGATGAATTACCCAACAAAAAATCGTTGCAGTTATTCACAGAACATATTAATTGTAAGTTAAAACGATAAAAAAAATCTCTGCCCAATAAGGGTGGCCCTCCATTCCGTACCACATATACTCCTATTGTATATGATTTGGTGTTATAAGTGAACATGAGATTTAGTTTACCTACAATGTGTAACTTATCGCCGTTGTAACTATGCAAAATAACATCACTGACTTCCAACGTTATGTTTCTAAAGTGTTTAAGATACATTTGCTCAGAAATAACGGTAACTGGTGAACCCGTATCTATTTCAAAAGTTAGATTAATTCCATTGACACAAACAGATTCCCGCATCGGTTCACCGCGAAAGGTGCGGATATTATATAAGCATACATGCTTACCATCATCGTCTTCATCCGCACAGCACTCAACATAGTGTTGTTTATTTACAGTTTGTTTACACATTCGCTTAAGATGTCCTTGAACGCCGCACTTTTTGCACTTATACCGTACAAACCGACACGTTGATGCCTCATGGCCCGCGTAGCCGCAGGCTGTGCAGCCACTACCGCCATCTCGAGCGTGCTCGCCGCTAGCTGTGGGTGTTGCTGGCCCACGCCCGCGTTGCTGCACTCCCTTGCCGTGAGCTGTGCCATGCTGTGCTGCCGTGTCCATCTTCATCACTTGAAGTGTTGTACCCACGTTCGCTTGCCGGATTGTTTCTTGTGCCCCCATACGCGCACTGCGTACCCCTTCAGCTATTTCCAGGGCCTTGCTGAGCGTCAATTCCGACATCGCCTTGGTAAATAATTTATCTCTCTCTGGTCCTGGTGCCATGCCCAGCACAAATCGGTCGCGAAGCTGCTCATCAAGACTTGACGCCACGAACCCGCAGTGTATTGACAAACCACGTACTCGTGTCACCCACTCCGGCAATCCTTCGCCAACATGCTGCGTGGCACTGTGGAATTTGTACCTTTCTAAGCATCCTAAAAGCAATGACTTTACGGAATCCAATACGAAGGTTAGGAAAGGAACTATACCGTACTATTTTCCTGTTATAAATAAGAGTGACTCATTTTTTCGTACCTAAAGCTACCAATAAATCGCACTATTTTAAAATATTACATCAAAATATCGCCAGTGTTCTAGCCAAACAAGAACTACTAGAACTAACCATTCAAGAACTAAAGGACGAAAATAATGACCCAGATGTAATATGCCTATCTGAAACTTTTATAAAAAAAGGTTATGACAATTATGTAAAAATAAATAATTATGTAATGGCTACTAACTTCTGTAGAGAACAACATAGGGGTGGCACTTGTATATTAGTAAAAAAAGAGCTAAATTATAAAGAATTGTCAATTGTTAAAAACTACGCCACTCAAAATACGTTTGAAGCCTGTGGAATAGAATTAATGTGTGGTAAATTAGTTATTATATGTGTTTACCGCACTCCTAAATCTGATCCAACACAGTTTCTATTAAAATTACACGAACTTTTGCACGATTTAATAAATAAATACAAGTCTAAAGTTAATATAGTTATAGCTGGTGATTTGAATATAAATACACTAAAAAAAGGTAACATTACAAATCAGTTACAAGACTTATGCAGTAATTATAATTTGAAAATGCTGATAAATGTTCCCACACGTAAATTGGCTTGTATTGATCATATTTTGAGCAATATTTCCGATGCTACTGCAACCGTACTACCATTACATCTCTCAGATCATGATACAGCACAAATGCTTAGCTTTCCTTCTCAAAATGTACCACAAAAAGCATCAATACACTACGTTTATAAAAGAGATTACAACCTAGATAATATCCGAAAATTCCGGGAATGCTTACAAAGTCTTCGCTGGTCTGATATATATATAAACACAGATTCAAATTCTGCCTTTAATGATTTTCATGATCTGTGGTGCCTCTTTTACAATCTCTGTTTTCCTAAGGTAAGAGTCAGGGTCATCAGTACTGCTAAAAACACGCAAAAGTGGATAAGTAAAGGTCTTAGACAAAGTTGTAAGACTAAGCGAACATTGCGCTATGAATTTTATAAAAACAAAATTAATTCTAATAAATTCATATATAAAAAATATTCCTATATGCTTAAAAAATGTATTTACAGCTCAAAAAAGAATGCGAACATAAAATATATTGAAACACAAGATAACAAATGTAAAGCCACTTGGACTGTCATCAAAAACGAAATAAATAAAAATACCACCCCTAAAGACAATATAGATGCAATAAAATTAAATGGTATTGTAGTTACAGACCCTGTAGAAATAGCTTCTACATTCAATAACTATTACGTGAATTTGACGCAAATGTCACCGCAAGATCCAGCTGTTAAAAATTATAGGCAAAATAGATATGTCAACTCAATGTTTCTTAAACCAATGTCAGAAAACGAAGTGCGCCTTGAAATAATGTCCCTGTCCAACACTAGATCAGAGGGCTATGACGAAATTAGTACTAAAATCATAAAACCTTGCTGTAATGAATTGACTAGTATTTTAACCCATTTAATAAACATGTCTTTTGCAGCAGGAACATTTCCCGATAGGTTAAAATTATCGATTATTAAGCCGTTATTTAAAAAAGGAGATAAAAGTGATATTAGTAATTACCGTCCAATTACATTGATACCTATTTTTTCAAAAATTTATGAGAAATGTATGTATAAAAGGCTAATAGAATTTTGCAACAAATTCCAAATAATAAGTACTGAACAGTATGGATTTCAAAAAAAGAAATCCACATCATTAGCTATTTACTCTCTTATGAAGGCAGTACTTTCAAATATTAATAATAATCATCTGACTACGGGACTTTTCTTTGATTTATCAAAAGCCTTCGATTTCGTGTCGCACAGCATATTGTTGGATAAACTAGAGACTATTGGGATTAGAGGACCTGCACTTGAATGGATATCATCCTATTTAGGCAATAGACAGCAACGTGTTATTATTAGTAAAATTAACAGTAATAGAGATATGACACCATACTCATCAGAATATAAGCAAAACAAATGTGGCGTTCCGCAAGGAAGCGTGCTTGGCCCGATATTGTTTCTTTTATATATTAATGACATCATAAAAATAACCAATCATAAATGCATATTATTTGCCGACGATATATCAATCATAGTGACATCAGATAAAAAGAAAAACAAGACTGACCATGAGTTTGACATAAATAATACAATATATAAATTGCTGCTTTGGCTTGACATGAATAATTTAAAAATAAATTTAGATAAATCCGTTTATATTCAATTTAATCAATCAAATAATAATAAAAACAATATAAAACTTACTGTTAATAAAATGGAAGAGGCAACCCATACAAGGTTTTTAGGCGTAATAATAGACAAAGATTTAAACTGGAAAGAACAAGTAGATAATGTAAGCACTCGAATCAATAAATTTGTATACGCACTGAAGCAAGTTAAAAACGTAACTAACATAAAAACTGCAATTATGTCATACTACGCCTATGTTGAGTCGCTACTGCGATATGGACTCGTAATGTGGGGTAATGGTACCAATATGGATAGAGCATTTATCGCACAAAAAAAGTGCATTAGAGCAATAAGTGGTATTAAACCTGATGACTCATGTAGACCAATGTTCAAGAGGTTTGGTCTGCTACCTCTACCATGTCTGTATATATATGAGGTATGTATATTTGTAGTTAACAACAAACATTTATTTAAATCAGCAAATGATTTAAATCCCAGAAACAGACGAGATCCTCATAAACTGGTATTAAGTGATTTGCCAAGACTTGCGAAATACAACAAAAACTGCCTTGCAATGTGCGTACGTATTTATAACAAAATACCAAGTCGCTTTAAAATATTGAACTCGAGAAAATTTAAGACAGAATTACACAAGTGGCTTATTGAATGTAATTTTTACAGTTTAAAAGATTTTATGGATGTGAGATGTTGATTCCTTTTGTCAAAAGATAAATTTTTGCATGCTATGTTATATCTTAGCGAAACATGTTGAGCTACTGTAATAATATTAACATCAATGTATACCATGTTTTACGCAAATAAATGATTTACTTACTTACTTACTTACTTACTTTCCGCGAACGTGCACTTCTTTAGCGTGAAATGTCCATCCAGTAAAGCAACTACTTCCACATAGCTCAAGGTACCGACTTGATTCCGCGCAGTTGCTGAGCAGAATAGCTCGACGTTTAGTACCGGCTTTATCCACATCTTCCCCAATTTCGTTTGCAAGAAACCACTGTTCGAGTCGTTCTTTGTACAATTGCCATTCTTGATGTTCATGGTTAAACACTGTTACTGTGCCGACCGTAACTGTTGCTTTTGTCATGTTACAATTACGATATACGCGTAACTTGTACTTTGTCCTCGTCGCCAACTGTTATAACCGAGGGGGGGGGGGGTGGAGATGAAGTAACGTAACCGATTCGTACAAGCTCATATATTGGACTGACGCAGCAGTCGTTAATCCTTAAAACGTAGTCGCAAGTTACTCTGCTTATTTATTAATTATAAATATGTAGGTACCCACATAACAGTATGTTTATGATCTTTATCATTTATTGAGATAAATAAGTATTCGGGACAATTTTTAACTTTTACTATCAACTTATAACGTCATTACACAATTTAAATGAAATAAAAGCTTGTCGCGACATTAAAGTACTCGTATTAACTTAGATTGAAAATTTAAAAAATTTAAATCAATCAGGTCAAGTTATTTAATTTACTTGTTTATTTAAACAGGTAAATCTCGCGACAACCTTTTATATCTTATAAATTGTGTAAAAGCTTCTTGTAAAAGCTTGTAAAAAAAGAGTACTGATCACCAATTAAAATTAACTGTAGACTCTAAATCAGAAATAGATGGTTGTACTTATGTTGTGCGATGACCTCATAAGTCTAAAATCTTTTTTGCCTGATCAGAATGTGTTTTATTTTAAAATTGATCAAAGATCGTAACTTACAAGAGATGTATCGCAAATCGCAATGTATGGATAGCATTGCGAATATTGATCGCTATACCTGTAAGTTCTGTGGCTAGTGGGGAAAGGAGTTTTTCTGAGCTTATGCTGATAAAAACCTATCTGCGATCAAAAATATCTCAATCTAGATTGACAAACTTTGTCAATCGAAAATTAAATTAATACGGAAAACATAGACTTTGATGTCGAATTTGCCGATACAAACGCTTGAAAAGTAAAATTTTATTAGCTTTTTTTAATAAATGTTTATTTCATTACCTATATCCCTTGCCTCTTTTTTCTTATGGGTTTCAATGGCAGATAAGGGGCGCCGTAGAACTCGCCCAGGGCGCTTGTAGTGCTTAAAACCGGCAATGCACAAGTACCTAGGTACTACCTACGCTTTGGAATGGGCAACTAGCTTCATCTTTCTGACTGACCGACCCCTTGACAATTAAAAAGTGCCTGTATTATTTTAAATCAAAATCAAAAGTCATTTATTCAAACTATGCTGAGAATCAGCACTTTTCGAACGTCAAAATTACATAAGACAGTCCCCCAAAACGCCCGCCCTTCACCACTTCCTAGTGCTTTCGCTGGTGAGAAGAAGTGGCGCAACAAACTCCCCAGCAGCACAGCTGTCTGTTCAGTTATAAAATACTCGACTGTATACAAAACTAGATCTGCAAAGTATCTAATTAACATTACAGGACACAGAACATTCGATAAAATTATTTGCCATATGTTAGCTAGCCACGCAAATATAAACTTTGAGTTTGATAATTATGACTTATTGGTACTTAATTGATTTTATAGTGTGAAAGAATTTAGTAACAGATAAATATGGTTACTGATTTTCATTATATTATCTACTTTTTATACCTACTTACCTATTATTGTTAAGAATTCACTAGAGTTATTAGACATTTTAACAAATTAATGTGCCCTTTTAATTTTTACATGTAACGTGTTTAAATATTTGTATGCCAGTCCTTGGCGAAACATGTAATTATCATAATTCTAATAAGGTTTATCTTTATCGTCTATCGCTACCGCGTGGCAAAGCTCGGTGGCGCGGCGCGGCGCCCTCCTCCGTGACTCCATCCCGTGGCGTGCGCAAGATCTTGCACCGCGCGATGACCGCGCGTAAAAACGCGGGGAAAACAGCTGTGCATTACTGCTTGAACACGTTGACTCACGGGCGCGGTGGCGGGTCATGAAATATCAACGCGGACTCTAGTACATTTCTATTGTTCACAGATTGACGAATTTTCATCACAACGAGTAAAATTCGAAGTCCGCGCTTAGCCGTAGGCTATGTTCATAATATGAATATGTACTTGTCTGTATGTACGATGTCTCCAACTAGCACAGTTTCTAGTAACCACCAAAACCCATTTTGCGGCCAGAAAAATTAAAATCTTTGAAAATGGAAAAAAAATTGAAGTTACGGAGCATTTTGTGGGCGAGTCCGACTTGCTCTTTGTCGGTTTTTTACAGCGTAAAACGTTGTACATGACATACAATGAAAGAATTCGAAAAATCTATCATAAAAAAATAATTATTTAATATCACTTACATCTTATTATCTTCAAACAGTATAAGGTATAAGAATGGACGATCCACAGTCAATTTCATTGGCGGTGGTGGTTTTGATGACGATGACATGGGAACGGCTACCAAACCTGTAAAATTAAAAAACATGATAGTTTTTCTATCCTCCTTAGTTCCGAAGTAAGATAGTAACTGCATTATATTGTAGATTGTAGTCTGTGGGATAGTAAGACAGTAAGCGTGCGTTATCCCGGCTAGGAATAAAGTAAACCCTCGCCTCGTACCGAGGCGATTATAATCGCGCACTGGACATTCAAGAGTTGAAAATCAGTGCGCGGTAAAAAGTCGTTGCGTGCGTGGGCTAAATAAAGGAGCTTCATTCCTAGGACGTTAATATACCACATCGAGCTTTTAAGGGGGATGCGCTAGGTAGCCCGCGAAATTAAAATTGTGTCAATGTCAGGTTGTATGTTGAACAAAACACGATTCCCGAGCGTATTATAACAAGTAGGTATTTATAGAATTATAATCAATAAAATCATCAATACAACCCTCTAAATTGACCTCTTGATTGCCCTCTGTATTGTTGATTTTAATAATTATAATTCTGAAATCAATATGACTACATAATGTTACAGTCGCGAAGCATGTTTTAATTCAAATTGCAAAAAAAGTAAGAAAATTTGAATTTCACGGGCAACCCAGGCACTTCCCCATTAAAAAAAGTGTCACACAGGAAAGAGCAGGAAAGAGTGACAGAAACGACGCTCTACAAAGCCGAACTTTTTCTAAACCTCGATGTGTCATATTTACGGCAAAGTAGGTGCTGTAATCATGTTCGCCTAGAGCCGTATTACGAAGCACTAGGAAGTGGTGAAGGGCCGGCGTTTTGGGGGACTGTCTTATTTAATTTTGACGTTCGAAAAGTGCTGATTCTCAGCCTAGTTTGAATAAATGACTTTTGATTTTGATTGATTTTGAAGTAATACCATCATGATTCCAGTTGAAAAAAAGAAGGTGCTATCGGTCATGTATATTACTGTATGTAGCGCATCAATACAAACCTGTAAGTTCATTTAATTATAATCCTATTGAATGACTATTATTTTTATGCAATATCAATCGATAGGATTATATGAACTTAGAGGTTTGTAAGTCAATGATTATAATTCTGTAAAGTCATATTTGTTACAGTCGCGAATCATATTTTAATCAACGTACAACTGACACTGACCTGCGAATTGCAAAAAACGTAAGAAAATTTGAATTTCGCGGGATGCCCTGACGCTTCCCGACGAATTATTTTCGATCGATTTATTTTCAAGCAAAGAAACTTAGTAAGTAAAAAAAAAAAAAGTGCAAACACTAGTCACAACTTACAACGCAATTACATAGATCGTAACTATACTAGCGCCAACGCAAGAACATTGAAACTTTGTAGTTGCGTTGTGGTAAACGCAATTGCTAGATGTTGCAGCTACACTATCCACACGTAACCACTGCTTGCCCGTTGCCGTGCGTTACCCCAACCAGAAAATGTCCAAAATCGTCATCTAAGTGCAATAGATAATTAGATATACGGCTTCTGTAAATGGTAAGCAGATTTTTAATAAGTGATAACATTTTCCATCACACTTGCAGGCTTTGGACTGTCGTAATGATCAAGTGTAGGTAGATATTATTATGTACTTTATACGTAAATTAAGCCGTAAGTGATAAAATGTAGTCAATGCGATTTTTTGCACATTATGCCAACCACTTTAGGGCTGAAACTGCGTTAGGCCTATGCCTCGAATCTTGCGGGCAGCGGGGCGGCGGCGGCGGCGGCGCGTGAGCGGTAGGATCTAATGCGTAAAATCAAATGGACCGGCCCTTGTAAAAAGCGGCGCGGCAGCGGCGCGCGGGTGGGCAACAAACGGTCGGTGCACAGTGCACTCCAGTCAAGCGGTGACCACCCGAGCGTCTGCATCAATTTATTTTTGTGACGTGTCGAAATGTCCTCGGATGTGCTAGAGCAAATTATTTCAGCAATTTTTGAGAGGACACCGATATTGAACAGCAAAGATGTGAACCATAAAAATAGAAGAGTAATTAACCAGTTATGGGAAGAAATTAAAAACGAACTGAATATTGAAGGTAAATATAAAAATGATTTTTTATGTCAACAAAATAACTAGTAATTAATGCGATTATCTACAAAATATTCTTTGAATTTTTCACGTATATTGTGCTTGATAAGACGTTCGGGCGTTTGTTTTTGATCTTATTTGTATTATTTCTTTATTCATATTGCCATTATGATAGGCAATATCATTATCAAAAAGATGTTGTAGCCGTTGTTCAGACATTTCGTTCGCGAATAAAAACAAATATCTCGACGACACAACCACAAACACAACACTACGCCGCTATAGTGCCGCGCGATCTGCCAGGTGGTTTCGAGAACGGGTCTGCGTTGCCTGCCCCGCTCCCGCGCCGCCGCCGCCGCCGCCGCCCCGCTGCCCACAAGATTTGAGGCAGAAGCCTACTAGCGGACGCCCGCGCGGTTCCATACAAAAGTGCTCTGTAGCGGGGGACCCGCGCGGGCATCCGTCGCGGGGAGGCGGGCCCCGCGCCCGCGCAACGGTGCCCGCCTCCGTGTGACGGAGGCCCGTCGCGTTCCCACGGACACCCGCGTGACCACGCGCGTGGTCACGCGACGGGTGCCCATCGCGGGCGCCCGCTTATCGCAGTTTCAGACCTTAAATTTCAAAGTGGATGACAAGAAGTCCAAAATAATTGGTATTTAAAGACTATTTATTGAATAGAACAATAATTTATAATGCTTGTTTATTAGTACATAATTTACTTTGTTGATGTTTCTATTATCTATTCAAATATTGTTTATTTTTTAATACTGATTAAAATAAAAATGATCAAACGCTAATTTAAAATGTGTTTTATTTATTACATTACAAAGTATCGATAAGCGAGATGTTGATTTTATGTTGCTAGATCCCTAATTTAGATATTATATCAAATATCGGATATTTTGATATTTACTAAAATACTTATCAGTTTTTTTACGAAACCTGATATTAGATAGGATCGATAAGCGACATTCTGTACTGCTACATCCCTAAATCAGATGCGAGGAAGTCATATAATGGCTGGCAGCCCACTCCATTGTCACAATATCAAGACAGCAGATCGAGAATAGTGCTGTACCATAATGTAATTAGTTTTTTTTTGTCTCCTAATGTCTGCTCTTACAATGATAACTCTGTAAATGCCGTGTAGTGACTACTATAGTGGGAATTAATGCGAGGTTAAATAAAATTTCAATGTCATGAGTAGTGTTTATTCGAAAATTACAGACAAAAATGTTATAATAATATTGTTTATCGATAAAATTTTGGAATCCCTATTCTTTTTGTAGGTATATGCGGTGAAATTGTGGCTTGGCGGGGAGAGCACGCGCGTGCGCGTAAGCTCTGGCGTTCAAAAGGTTAAAAAATAAATATAACCTCATTGTGTGTAAGTGCCAGCAAAAAGTATTTTGTCTTCGAAGAGAATCAAATATAAAAATGGATGTTCAACTGTAAACGTCAGTGGTTGTGGTGTTTCTGAATCCAAAGACAGGGTATCCAAAACAAATCCTGTAAACAATAATTTATTTTAAGGAAGGATTAAATTAATGCTATTTAGGGCTGATTTTACCATAGTCAGTTATCTTTTATTCTTGGAACAAAAATGACGTCTGACAGTTCTAGTATGGAAAAACCATGGACTTATAATACTAACGACCAAGCACTTGTACCAGAAAAACGAGAAGACAGTGATGTGAAACACCGAGGCTGATTGTCACTTTCCAATATGGTGACCAAACATTTATTACACCACAGGAAAATTCAAGGACTGACATTCATTATATTGCAATTGATACAAATAAAAAATAAAATAATTTAAATTTTGACAGTGTTCTGTCTGACCTAGCACGAATAAATTTTGACGTTAAGCTTCGATAGAGTTGTCCTATAACATGTTGGTGTAATCAATATGCGCACTTTGTACGACTATCATACAGACATATTAATAATCTTCAGTTTAAATAAATAGGTAAGTACCTACTATATTTCAAACAATTTTTTTCGATTCATAATTCAGTTACGTGACCGATACGTACCGTCCCGTCTTTATCAGTGCCAACCTGCCAGGGCTAATGGTGTAGGATAAAATTCGTGTTTTCGGGTTACGATATCGCTAGCTAGTGTCAATTTAATGTGAATATGAATAGCTCATGAGAGCAGCACCCAGCACCCTAATTATGTGCAACCTTTGAATGACAATTCCTTTAATTTTGGCAATACAACAAAACCTGTGGTGCTTCTTAAGATTGAAAAAATGTGGTAACAGTGAGTATTGCTATATATATATTGTCTAAAAAAAAAGAAATAGCCATTTCAACATCTTAACCAATGAGAAGAATAAAATCATTAAATTAAATGTAGGTAATATTGTAATAATCTAAATGTCAGTGGTGTCTTCCATAAACACAGCTATGGAGTAACATTTATTAAATAAAAATTGTTTTAGTTTCTTTTTAAACATATTATTATTAAGATTTTTTCTCTGTCATTGAACTTTATTGAAAATAACTGCAGCCATTCGATAAATACTTTTTAAGTAGGAGGGCTGTTTTACTGCGATCAACACAAAGAATATTCGAATCCCTTTTCCTTAACCATGGATCAGCTGAGGCTATTATTTCGAAAAGCTGTGGGTGTGTCTTAACAAACACTGCCACCTCAAAGATGTACAAAGACGTCAATGTTAGAAGCTTCAAGGATTCAAAATATGGCCTACAGCTGTCCCTTAAGTGTAGATTACGCACGTACCTACGCATTTTTTGTGCGATGAAAACGTATTTATTGTTTGTCGAGTTACCCCAGAAAACGACTCCGTATTTTAGAACTGACAGACTAACTGACTGCCTACTTCACGGTTCACTTTGGACAGCTTATGAAGAGCAAAAGCAAAACTGTTAAGTTTGGTGCAACATGCGATTTCCACCTAAGTTGACTGTCTATTACTAACCATAGAAATGTATCCGTTTTTTTTTCATCATGCAGAACTAAATGCATTAAGAAACTTAGGCAGTAAGATTGGCCTATAGCAGAAGCTCCATAAAACGATTTTCTTTAGCCATGCTTGATTTTATAAAAAAAAAAATATATGACTTAGTTTTATTTCCATTTTGTCTTCTTTTAAATGCCCTAACACCAAAACCCTGCATGCACCAAAGATGTTATATAAATACTTCTCATTGGCATTCACCACAATTTTGCGTAACACTGAAGTGACACTCTCTTCTGTGTTTTTACATCATCATTCATTCTCCTGCCCTTATCCCAATTTATTTGGGGTCTGCGCAACATGTATTTTTCTTCCATACTTCTCTGTTAGTCGTCATCGCGGTAGTCACCCCTTTCTAGCCATATCATCGTTCACACAGTCCATCCATCGTTTCTTTGGTCTTCCCCTACTCTTATAGCCATCGACATTCATACTCAAAACTCTCCTCACGACATTTTCCTCATTTCTCCGTAGCACATGCCCATACCATGACAACCGATTCCCACACAACTTTTCGGTCACCGGTACCACTTTCAAACTTCCTCTTATGTACTCATTTCTTATTCTATCCATTCGTGTAACACCACACATCCCTCTTAGCATTCTCATTTCTGCTGCATGCAATTAACTTTCGTTCATCCCTTTTGTGGCCCAACATTCTGATCCATACAAGACAGCAGGTCTAATCATGGTTTTATATATCTTCCCCTTAAGTTTAAGGGGAATGCGGGAGTCGCAGATTGTTCCCGTGACCTGCCGCCATTTCATCCATCCAGTGTTAATTCTGTGCTTAACCGTCCGATCTACTTCGCCATCGCTTTGCACGAGTGAACCGAGATACCGAAAGTCGGAGCAGACTGGGAGAAGTGCACAAGTTTTTACATTTAGATTATTATTATGTTGACATTGGTAATTGTGTGTTAGTATGTAAGTAATTGAGTTATTTGATTTTATTTTAAATGTGTCTGTGGTTTCGACACCACTAACTTTATTATTATTTGTATGTGTTGAGATACAATGTTAAAGTTAATAGATGTGTAATGCCCTTTATTATGCCAGTGTCTATGGTTGGATTTTTGTTGTCTATGCGCTCTGCTCTGTGAGAACGACTAAGAGATGTAGACGCCATTATTATTGTGTGTAATAACTTTTGCTAATAAACCCTGCTAAAACAGACTAACTGTGCTTCTCAATTCCTGCCCCTGCTTACAGGTTATGGGCCCAGAGCACTTAGTTTGTTTCCAGGTCGTGGCAGTGGTTTATTTTGGGAGTAAGCAAATTGAGTTGGTACCCGGACGGTACGAAGTTTTGAGACCGGCACGTGCATCGAGGCGTCATGGAGCAATCCACACATAATTCGTTAAAATTGTCTGGAGGGGACAACTGGGCGGTTTGGAGATTCCAGATGGAAGTTATATTTAGGGGCCGAGGCCTGTTTCAAATAGTTTGTGGTCAAAAGGAAAAACCACCGACGGAGAATCAAAGTGAGGAAAAAACATGGCTGGAGAGCGACGCGAAAGCTCAGGAATTGATAGTGCGAATGGATTCAGGACCGCTCACACATTTACTATCATGCAGTACATCTGCCGGCATGTGGACCAAACTAAAGTCGGTGTATGAAAGGGAATCTGCTGTCAGCATACACCTACTGCAGCAGAAGTTCTTTTCTTTGGAATTTGGCCATGATTCTGTGACTACGGTGATGTCAAGATTGGAGGAAATCAGCAACAAATTGAAACAAGCAGGTGAGCCGCTTTCTGAGAAAATGATTGTAACAAAAGTGCTAATGTCGTTGCCGGAAAGGTTCAAGCACTTTCGCTCAGCCTGGGAGTCCGTCCCTATTGAGAAGCAGACATTGATTGAGTTGACTTCACGATTGCTCATCGAAGAAGAGAGAAGTGACCAGTCCTTTCAACTTGAGGAGACAGCTTTGGCCAGTGTAAGCAAACAGGGTAAATGCTACACTTGTGGGAAGGAGGGCCACTTTGCAAAAGACTGCAAGGAGAAAAAGAAAAAGGAGACAAGAAGTTGCAATTATTGCAAAAAGAAAGGTCACTTAAGAGCAGATTGCAGATCTTTAAAGGACAAGGAAAAGAAGAAGGTTCCCGCTCCAGAGAAAAATGCTTTCATGTGCAGGAGTGGTTCGTGTCAAGATGTTGGCATAGGAAACTGGTACATGGATACGGGTGCAAGTGAGCACATGTGCTGCAATAAGGAGTTATTCAGCAAGCTGAACCACCTGAGAGGCTCGATAAAGGTTGCTGTGGGAGACGGCAAGCTTCTGGATGTTATTGGGTGTGGTAGTGTAGAACTGTTCGCGTGGAACGGGTCAGAGTTCATAAAAACAGTGTTAAGTGAAGTACTTTATGTGCCAGAGTTGAAATTCAATCTCTTTTCGGTAGGAACTGTTTTGGATAAAGGTTTTCATTTAGTTTCTGATAAGAATTATTGTAAGTTTGTAAACAGTAAAGGTTATGTATGTGCATTGTCAAAACGTGTAAACAAAATGTATCATATGCTGTTTTCGTGTACTGGAACACAATCTGAGATGTCTATGGTCACTTTAAAAGATGAAAATAAAATGCAATCTATGGCTACCTTTTTAGTATCGGAACGCGATAGTGACATTGACATTTGTGAGAGTTTTAAAGGTTGTAAACATGTAAAACTTTTTGAGAATATTGGTGTTATGACAAACTTTGGACTAGTAAATTTATCAAAACGGGTCGAGTCCTTAACTGTATGGCATCGTAGGTTATGTCATCAGGATATTGCGCACATTAGGGAGTATTTGAAGCGCAATTGTGTTGAATTCGTGGATGACTATGTTGCTTGTGAGGAATGCTTGGCGGGCAAGCAGCATCGACTGCCATTCCCTTCTAGCTGGTCGAGAGCTAATGCGCCCCTTGAACTCATTCATGCAGATGTATGCGGGCCTATGGAGACACCGTCGCTCGGGGGAGCGAGGTATTTTTTGCTTCTGAAGGACGACCATTCGGGTTTTCGCAAGGTGTTTTTTATGAAACATAAGGATGAGGTTGAAGGCCTTATTAAGAATTTCATAGTGAAATCTGAAAGAGAAATTGGTGTAAGGATGAAGATCCTAAGGAGTGACAACGGACTAGAGTTTATGAATGCCGAATTACGTACATTTTTGAGTGAGAATGGGATAACCCACCAGAGAAGCACTGTGTATACACCTCAGCAGAATGGAAGAGCTGAGAGAGAAGTGCGTACCTTAGTAGAAGCTGCTCGATCCATGATCACAGGTATGTCGAAAGTTTTCTGGGCAGAGGCCATAAACACAGCTGCTTATGTACTTAATCGAACCGGTCCAAGTCCTGTGAGAGGTAAAACTCCTTTTGAAGCCTTTTATAGAAGAGATTCACCTTTGTTAGATTTAAAAGTGTTTGGAACTCGTGTATCTGTCCTTGTACCTAAAGAGAAGAGGTTGAAACTAGATCCTAAGAATAAGATGGGTATCTTTGTAGGTTATGATGTTGATGTGAAAGGGTACAGAATATTCATATCATCCTCAAGAAAAATTGAGGTACATCGAGATGTTGTCTTCTTACCGCAAGTAGTGCCTGAAAAGGAAAGAGGTAATGTTCCTAGTAAAGAAGATAGCATATTATGCTGTGATGAGAAAAGCACAGACGGGATTCCAACTTTAGAGGGAAGACAGCGTGAAGAACCAAGAATTGAAACTGTTGAGGGAAATTGTAGTTCATTGGGAGAAGACAGAGAGATTGGTGTAGTCCAAGAACTCAGAAGAGACAGAGATGTTGGTGAAGACCAAGAAATGGGAGAAAATAGAGAGACTGTTGGAGACCAAGAAATTAGTCCTGAAGAGGATAATTTTGAGGATGCGGATGATGCATTGGAGAATGCAACCGATGAAGAAGAGTTGCCACATAGTTTAAGACCCAGAAGGCGCTGCCGACAACCTAAATATTTAGAGGACTATGAGTTAGGTTTGTTGACGACAGGAGTTGATGATGACCCTAGTACCTACTCAGAAGCGATGTCTAGTGTTGATGCTGAGCATTGGAAGAATGCCATAGAAAAAGAGATGCAAGCCTTGGAAGAGAATAACACCTGGGATATTGTGGACAAACCAAATGATTGTAGTTTAATAGATACAAAGTGGGTGTTTAGACGAAAAAGAGATGAAAAAGGCAGAGTAATGTCTTTTAAAGCACGACTCGTAGCTAAGGGGTTTCAGCAAATAACCTATTCTGAGATATATAGCCCGGTGGCTAGGCTGACCTCATTGCGTGTTTTCCTGGCTTTTTGTAATAACATTAATATTCCTATACATCAACTTGATGTATGTAGTGCTTTCTTGTATGGAGATATAGTGGGTGACTGTTATATTAAATTGCCCATTGGGTATGGTGATTGTGAAAATGGAAAAGCTTGTAAACTTAATAAATCATTATATGGTCTGAAAGATTCACCCAAAAACTGGAATGTTAAGTTTCACAATGTTATTACTGGTTTAGGATTTGTAAGAAGTAATTTTGAGTATTGTTTATATACAAAGATAGAAAATAATTGTAAAACATATTTACTTCTGTACATTGACGACTTGTTATTAGCTTCTACTTGTGAGAGTGAAATAAACAAGCTAATCCTTTTATTGAGTAAGAGTTTTAAAATGAAGAACTTAGGTCTGATAAGAAACTATTTGGGAATGAATATTGTGCAAAATTTAAGGGAGGGAACTATATCTATTTGTCAGAGAGCTTATTTAGAGAAGATTTTAAGAGATTTTGGTATGTTTGAATGTAATTCTGTTTCTATTCCCATGGAGGAAAATTTTGATCACAGTGTTCTGAAGAGAGATAAATCTGAAAATGATGCTATTGAGAATAGATGTAGGAGATTGATAGGATCTTTGATGTATGCTATGTTATGTTCGAGACCAGATATTTGTGTAGCATTGAATATCCTCAGCAGATACCAATCTTGTGCTAGTTTAGATTTGTGGAATGCTTTGAAACATGTTTTACGTTATATTAAGGGTACTCTAAACTTAAGTTTGGTATTTACTAGAAATAAGAATTGTTCTGATGTCATTGTTGGTTATGTTGACTCGGATTGGGCTGGTGACAAAGTGGACAGGAGGTCTACAGGGGGCTATTTATTTAAAATTTTGGATGGATGTAGTGTATCATGGGCATCGAAGAAACAGACCACTGTTTCTTTGTCATCAACTGAATCAGAATTTGTAGCTTTAAGTATGGCTGCTAGTGAAGCCTGCTGGCTTAGTAACTTGTATTGCAGTATTTCTGGTATTGAAGCTGTTGTTGTACTTTTTGAGGATAGTATGCCAGTTATAAGTTTGTGTAAGAACCCTCAATTTCATCATAAGTTAAAACATATAGATGTCAAAGTATTGTTTGTAAGAGAAAAGGTCTTTGCTAAGAAAATTGTTTTGAAGTATATTGGTTCTAGTGAACAACCAGCTGATGCCTTAACAAAACCTTTAGGTAGAGTCAAATTTCAAAAGTTCAGAGACATGTTAGGTCTTAGTACATGAGTGTTTTATGTAAAAGAAAATTGTTAGTTGCTTAACATTGAGGGAGGGTGTTGAGATACAATGTTAAAGTTAATAGATGTGTAATGCCCTTTATTATGCTGGTGTCTATGGTTGGATTTTTGTTGTCTATGCGCTCTGCTCTGTGAGAACGACTAAGAGATGTAGACGCCATTATTATTGTGTGTAATAACTTTTGCTAATAAACCCTGCTAAAACAGACTAACTGTGCTTCTCAATTCCTGCCCCTGCTTACAGTATGCTCTCGAGTAAATTTTAGCGAACTGACCATCTTATTATAACATCCTCCTATTGTAATGAAACCTTCATTTACGAACAAATTTGATTTGATTTGAATAGTCTTGGGAAATAAGACCCTTGACATGAACCAAAATAACTCTAAGTTTTAGGTTTTCATTCCTAGGCCCTAATTCACTATGATCACTTGAATGATTATTTACTTCGATACCACGTTAATCACGACATCTGATAATAACGTATTCTCTGACACAATGAAACCGCGCGAAATTGACGACGTTTGAACTGTCAAAATACCACGCTTGACAAGTGACAACCGTACGTGGTGTGCGTGGTAAGATTACGCGGGGATTAATAATTACCATACAGAATTGGGGCCCAGATAGAAATATATAACATCAACTTGTGACTGACGGGAGGGAAAGTTAGGAAAATTCAAATGATAAGCTACCACAACCTAGATTTGTTATATATACCTACTTTATTAAATTTATTGTCACCTCATTTTGTGTAGGTGCCAGCAAAAAGAATTTTGTCTTCATAGAGGATCAGATACAAAAATGGACGATCAACTGTAAACTTCATGGGCTCCGGTGGCTGTGAATTTGATGAGGCTAGTACCATAACCGCTCCTGGAAAGGACAAACAATACCAATAAAGTCACACAGCACGCGAGTCGCGAATAGAAAATATCAAGGGCAGGCAAGGTTTTAAAATGGACCATAACAAATGCGTCGTAAAAGAATCAAAGGAATTAGGAAACAACTCGTCGAACTCGATTTTGACGAAGGCTGAAACTATTTTGATTTGAAAGATCCGCTTTTCCACCTATGACACAGAAAGCGCAAATAAGAACAAGATACTCTACACTGGCCCTATGTAACACGAGTGGTACTAAAATTGATTTTCTGGGACACCCATGGCGATATGATTTAGACACAAAATTATTTTGACATGAAAATTTAGTGTAGGTATAGGTACCTATTACAGAATTAATGAGGAGTTAGTATTGGATAGAAAAACTAGAATAATAAAATGGAAACTAATCACCGAATAACATTCGAAGAAGAAAGTTTATTTAAGCGATCAAAATGAGAAGAGGATTGACCTTCGACCAATATTGTAACTTTTAACGAACTTGTTGAGCCGTGTGGACTCTTAGTGAAGTTGTTAAGTAGTTAGTCGAGGCTAGACCTATTCTTATTTAAATCGTATAGTGTTTATATCACCTTCATTAATCTATACAGGTGCCAGACAAAAAGAATTTAGTCTTCGAAGAGGATCAAATATATAAATGGGCGATCCACGATAAACTTGACTGGTTCTAGAGGTATAGAATCTGTTAGAATGAGTGCTGGAAATGACAAACAATACCAATAAATGCTTACATTCGAAATAAGTGACACGGCACGCGACAATAACCGATCAAAGGGAATGGCATAGGTCATAAATAGATTACGAAAAATCGTTGTTTCGTAAATCAAAATGGCACATCATGGGGATGTTGCTTATACAACAAACGGGACGCCACGTGACGAAGGAATCTTGCGGCGAATGACACATCCAGAAGGGTTAGGGGTAACTGCGTAGCGCACTAACAGTAGGAATGGCTTTCAATTTGACAGTTCGACGATTCATTGTGTAATTTACGTTGTTGAGCAGAAACAATTTTCGAACTTATGAAGCAATGTACTAAGTTAGCTTATTTCTCTTATTCATTGTTTTAAGCATGTTGTGTACCTGTAAGTAATACCTATAAGTAATTGATGCACTGTTATTTTACTTAAAAAAATGTAGTGGATGAATTTAGAGTAATCAAATGCCAGCGAACCAAATAAAAAAAAATGGATTACGAATATCCTTCTAAATGATTCAGATTGTAATTGATTGTGTTACGCAATTAGGATGCTGGACTAATTCCAAAGAAGGCATCTTCCATACTATAATATTATGAAGATGAAAGATTTGTGTTTGTTTGAATTGAATAGGCTCCGAAACTACTGAACCGATTTGAAAAATGTTTTCACCATTAGAATCCTACATTATCCCTGATGAACATTGGCTACTTAATATAAGTAAAAAAAAAAATAGGGATCCGTATGGAAACTTCGATAATGTAACCGAAGGTGTGAAAAAAAATACCAAAAAAATCTATATCGCGTACGCTGCGGAAACTATTGACAATAGCAAAGTGAAATACTATACAAATTTATAGAGGACATCAATATCTACAAAAAAATCCCCGAAAGCATATGTCTATCTTTTAGGGTTGACTCATTATAACCTTTTTTATAGTAATCAAATTTGTTCTATAATAATGCATTTTTTAAGAAGGTGTTTTTATAAACATGATATTAATCCTTATGCAAATAAATACGTTATTCATCACAAGTAGGTATTTAATTTTGAACAAAAGTGCCCTTGACATTATTTGATTTCAATGAATATCTGAGACATCATAGTTTTAAAGAGAACATTTTTAAAGCACAGAAGAGGTGCATTAGATCAATATGCAGTCTCAAATCAACGGAAAGTTGCAAACCGCATTTCAAACAACTTAAAATACTAACATTACCGTGTAGGTATTTACATTTACGAGAAAGCATTGTTTGTCAAGAAAAATAGCGAACAACGATATAGATCGACAAGACAAGAATATCGTCATGAATTATGTCTAAGACCTTCAAAGACCGCCCTTATGCACAAAAGCATCCTCTGTATGGCCCCGAAGATATTCAACAAAATACCAAATGATATTAAAGATCTTAACTTGACGCAATTTAAACGGAGATTAAATAACTTATTGACTGAAAAATGCCATTGACGAATTCCTTTTTGACAAAATGTAATAAGTAAACTAAATGATAATTATGTATTTATGCTTGACAATTCAAAACCTGACTTATTAATTGTATTCAAAATGGTTATTATAAAAATAGATTGTATTCGAAGTACCTATTGAAATCTATGTTAATTTGTATGTAGGTAATATTGATTTTATATTCTTAAATTGCTAAATAGTGTATGCCATAATGGGTAGTTTTTTGAGTTACCATATCCTAATTATAAGACCTATTGTATCACCAAAAAACACACTAATAAATACTTTGACTTTGACTAAAATAAATCCGAACGGCCGCCGAATAGCTCTGCGAGGTTTACTATAGTTCTACTCTTACTGATCATAGCGTGATGTACCGAAAATAGCTTCTTTAAATAGTAATGTACTAAGTGTAGCGGTATCTACAACGCCACATGCGAACAAGCGTCATACTGACGTCATGCAAAATCCTGCATCTCGCAAGCAGAGTTTACCGCGCAACTAGCATAGATACAACGCGCAACGGCCGAATCATCGGGCAGTTGCCCGCCAGACACAACACCCGTCTGGTCGGAGCTTCCTCCGTTTTCATAGAGTATTCATGAATGAACTTTACACCCTGTTCCTCATACCTCTTTAAAAGTAATGGAATATACCGACGGTTAAGAGGAAATAGGGTATAAGTGACAAAAAATAAATGTTCAGGAGAGACATTCAAAGTTAATTTTTTTTGAAAAACTGACGTATTTTGTCATTTATGTTTTTTTTTTGCAAGGGCATAAACGCCTTAAAAGTCATCGTAGAGCCATGCGAGTAACCGCGTTCGAAAGAGCGGAAAATTTTACGTAGGATGGCATATATAACTCATTTTTGTCCAAAATGTCGCTTATGCCCGCGACGAGCCAGTAAGTAAGTGTCTGCAAAAAGAACTACACTTTCGAAGATAATAAGATATAAGAATGGATGGTCAACTGTAAACTTCACAGGTGGTGGTGGTTGGTAATTTGCAGATATTGCTACTGCAAATGATCCTGTGAAAGAGAACCGAAAACTACTTTTTCTGTCCGACATTAAAGTTGTAGTTGCCTCAACGTCACAAACCTGTGAATGCGCCAGCAGTGGCTCCTTCCTCATCAACCTTAATGAAGGCTTCTTGGAACGCCTTGGACACTACCACCGGCTGGTCTTGCACAATACCGTTTGCTGGCTCTTCAAATAGTTTGGATACTCCCAGCTGTAATTACAAAGAGTTGTCGATTAATAATCATGTAGAAGATTGTAGATTTTCAAGCATTGGAAACAGATTTATGTAGGTATATTTAATAGAGAATTTTTAAATTAAAATATCGAGTTTTCCCACATATAATATTTTTAAAGAATTTAAAAACCTTTGGTAAGATTTTATTGAAGTCCAGTTTGCTTTTGATATCGAACTTCGGGATGTCTAGATCCACATCAGATCCAGCAGGGCTTAGCTTGAATACGTCGTTCAGAAGTCCTTTCTCCGATGCTTTTTCGAGCACTGATGGTAGACCGTCTACTTCGTTCGGGAGCACCACGACCATACGGAAGCCGTTTTCTTTGTAGGGCAGCTCAACCATCTAATACAGACAGAGCAAATAAATGATTGCAAAGTCCCGAAAATTGATTTATAAGCTTTTTTAAAAGATCTTGATTGTATGCTAACACTCTGACGCTTACCCGAGCACCAAGTTCAGGGCTCTCCGTGTAATACAGAGATTGCAACAAGTGCATAGTCGGCTTCTGAACTACAGAGCTTTTACTGAGATGGAAATCTTTGTCCTTCGTCTCCTCCGATTTGAAAGGAACGTGCCAGTGCCCCTGTAAATTGAAGAATTATATTTATTTAGGATCTCCAAAAAGATACACAATACGTGACATAAAAAGGAACATCCTATTTTTCATCTTATATATAAAATGATTTGCGCCTCTATGATCACCAAAGGCTTTGGAACTTTTTGTGATTGCTTGTTATGAAACTGTAAAAGTGTCTGGGGAAAAACCAGTCTCGTCGCACCCTCTAAATTTAAAATTATGTAGTTGTTTTAGAGCATGTTAGAGGCAATATGAACTACATACCTTGAAGTATATGACGTTAAAAAGAGCAGCAGCTATGTCACTGCCTAGCACGTCTGGGCTGACTGGTGTCTTGATGTTGCCGTGGGTCTTCTCGTCAGCCTGTCAACATCAAAACATGATGGTCATGATATTTATACACTAGAGAAGTGCTACTGCCAGTACCGTATGTACGTCCACAAATGGCAGTTCTCCTTGCAGAATTTAGCTGCGGCAAGCATTCGCTCGTAGATAATTTCGGACATGGTTCGTCATCTTCACGGGTTTAAGGAATAATTATTGATCTTTCATTCGCTTTGCTGCCAATTTCGTTTGGGTTAGCAGCCATTTTAGAAAGATGTAGTTGACGTAAGTGCCGTATGTTAGTGATCTACCTACCCACTGGTTGATAGTGTCAGCAGCTTGTTGCGCTTTACTGAAGTCGATGGTGTCGACTTCGCTGCGGTAGGAGTGAGCGGCCGAGGTGAAAGCGTCTTGCAGACGGAACTTGTTGGACACGTACACCTTGTTGGCGACTGTCAGAGCCTCAGGGTTCAGTTGGGAGAATGTCTCGCTTAACTCTCTGTAGGAGTCCGAAGTCTGGAAATAGGTATACGAAAAGTAAACGTTTAGTTTCACACAAAACCATTAGGTGGATGGAGTTTAGTTGACCGCAACGAATACATCGTGCATCTTTCATCTACATCAAATTTTAGAAAAAGTTTGGATTTGAAGACCGTTGTCTCCTTCACTGATTCCTGTGTGACAGTGTTCCTCTTCCGTTGTGTTATATTAACGGCCAGGTACCTACAGTGACTGCCATTTATTAATTATATTAGTTGAAAAAATATTGAAATTTTAAACTGTAGATACCAAATCCACCACATGTCCACTCCACATGTCTTTTACCAAATCTTTTCGTATTTGATTGACATTATTTGTATAACATAGGTGAATATGTGGAGGTATCTCAACTATGTGATATTAATAGGGTACTCCCCTAAAACTCATTGTCTTGTCGGGTAGGTTTAAGTACTACATATTTTCGTTGTCATCGTTCTAGCGCGTCCCGTCCTGCCGGTCGATTCTGTTAGAATCTCACCGTGAGAAGTTAGGTGAAGTGAGCTGTCATTCCATCTGATGCTACAGGGATTGATACTAATGACAGCTCACAATGAGTTACCACGGTGAGATTTTTACAGAAATAGCACTACTGTAATGACTCTTGTCATTATCCCTAACTATAATAGCTTGTAATTTGTCAAATGTTTATTTAATTAATGAAAGTGATCACATCGTCGTTAGGTCGACATTTTAATTGCCACTATAAATTAAGGTGATTCCTAAATTGTACATATTTAATGATATCTGACTTCTTTGTCAAATGTTTATTTAATTAATGAAAGTGATCACATCGTCGTTAGGACGACATTTTAATTGCCACGATAAGGTAAGTTGATTCCTAAATTGTACATATTTAATGGATATCTGAATTCTCGTTATTTATAAATTTCTCGAATGGTTAAAAATAACTGATGAAAACACAGTCATCACCTCTTTGGATAATAGGTAACATCCAGACAGTTATAGGTTCAGGAAAGAAAAAAATACAAACCTTTTTATAATCTGTGCCACCCAAGAACTGTGTAATCTCTTCCTTGGTGTTGGGACCTGCGCCGGAGTTGAACAAGGACAGCAGAATCATGAGACTGAGAGGGGACGACACCACGTTCTTGTCCTCTGCCAAATCGTAGGCCACCTGCAAAGGTCATTGTTATTTTTACACCACTTGGTAATATTTATTGCTTCCAAAAGCACATACAAAAACATCCAAGTCAGGTTTATCTTTACCAATATTACAAAGAGGTATTTGTTAGTTTATTTGTAAGTTTGTAGGTATGTAGGGTAGGGGTAAATCTCCGGAACTACCAGTCGGATTGTTTTTTTTTTTGCGTTTGGTAGCCTAATTCTTGAGAATGATTATAGGCTATTTAACATCACGCTTCGACCCTTAGGAGCCGAGCAAAAGGAAAAAAGTCAGAAATAATGCTAAACGAAAACGAAGTAATAACACGGGCGAGCGATGCGATGCGACGCGATGGGTCGGAGTCGGAAATTTCACGCGGACGAATTCGCGGGCAGAAGCTAGTAATTAATATTTCACACAGAACAGATGAAAGAGATTAGAAAGGAAATAGTTAATGATTTGTATTAGAAAACGTGTCGCCGCATATCTGTTCTGTGATATTTCATGTGGGACGCCAGTCGATGGGTTTTCAAAGACCAAATTGTCTTTGTAACATTTAGTATCCGGCGCGAGAACAATCGATGATATTTAAAATTATTGATTCGGTCCTTACTAAACTTCAACTATATCCGACGACCCTGCATCTCTTTTGTTGACTGTACATACTTCAATTCAGTATTGGTTTGTTTGAACTGATGATATGATGAAACAATTTTTGACTCCGAAATCATATACATGCACTTTTATAAAACTACTAGCTGACCCAGACATTGTTTTGTGGTCTTGAGTTTGCACAATATTCCTATATAGAAAAAATGGCGTTCATTTTTTCCCGAATTTGAAAATTACTAACTAGCTAAGTACTTAAATTTTCTTTCTTAAATTCACTCTCATCAATCAATCAATTTTTTTCTTTTTAATACTTTCATTCATTTTGAAACAAAAAATAGCGAAATCGCTCCATTGCAGTGGTTCTCAAGTGATGCATGGCGCTTACCAACGAACACCATTCCTTTCTTTTTCCCGTTAGCCTATACCTAATGTCTCACTGCTGGGCAAAGGTCTCTCCATATTTTTCCACTTTTCTGTGTGATGTTCTTTCTCCGTCCAATCGGTTAGGACCGACTCCAAATCATCACACCAACCTTTTTTTAGGCCTGCCTCGGTGACGACGCCACGCCTGTTTTCAAAGTCGTCATTTTTATTTTTACGAGTATAGAGATCATTTGAGTGGCCTTGTTCAGTTTAGGTACGTCATTAATTGCATACAGACACTCACTCACAGTTACATAATTATCCTTGTTTATTGCACGGTATTTTTTCTGGGCTCTACCCAAGTCTACCCAATACTAGATATTTGCTTTGTGGTGGAATACTTGCACACAATCGTATTTAATCAATATCCTGTAGGTATATGCAATAATATCCGGAAAAATAACTGTAAAATTACCTTGAGTAGTTTCATGGTGGATTTATCTATGCTCTCACCCAGCGGTGTTTTGACATAGTTTGGCAGGTCGAGGTAGTCAGAATAATAATCATAAGACAACGCCATCGCGATGGTCACCAGGCCTGTAAAAAGACAATAGTTTAATGTAACTAGCAACAGTACCTATTCTATTTATCTATTGATAAATCTATCAAAGAGATTACAATAATATTCCCTTGGTGAATAGGGAAAATACCTGAAACTATTTTAGCCTTAGGTACTATTGAGGTGACCAATTTCAAAAATGGTCACAAATTGGGTATTGTAGATGCCCACGGGATGACCACTAACCATTAGCACAAAATGATGGCCGCGGGAACGAACTAGGTGTCAGGAACGAAGTTCCTTACGCGATCCTGCTTGTACGCACACACATTCAAATATAATAGAAAGAGAAAGAGAACGTGTGAATTCAATACGCGTTTTTAATACAGAACCATGTAGTACCCTCAGACCAAATGAAAAACTAAGGCAGGGCTGTCAACAGTAAAGTGAAGCCGGTTTCGTAAACATGTGTGCACTTAGTGAGATTGTAAATGGTTGTAAATGTGTGCGTGTGAGCGTGTATGCACAGAGCGGAGGTGTCGTTTTGGCATGCTTCACTGTATCGTTCTCAGCGCTGTCTTGGGTTTTTATTTGGTCTGAGGTAGTAGTTACCTATAAATTTTTAGAAGCCAATAAAGTTGTCGCCATCTTGGATTTTCATGTTGACCTCCCTATTGGCTTCAGCTCTCTCGAAAACCATGAAAACGACACCCATGATGAAAAACTTGAAAATTTTCACAACCGCCTTCTAGATTTTCGTTTTGTCAGCACATTCATAAACCATGAATATTGTCTCTCTATCTCTTTCTATTATAAGTAAGTAATAGAAACTATAGAAAGAGACAAAGAGAGAAAGTCGCATAACGCTTTTTCGTTACGTAACGATTTCGACGAGTTTATTCCTACCACATGCCGCGTTAAAGAACTTAGTTCCAAAAAGAAAGTATAAAACTAATAAAGAAACAATCTGTCAGGTAAGTACCTACTTACCCGTAAATTAAAGAAAAACGAACCTAACTTGAACAAATCTAAACAGAACAATTAACGACATTCCCACAGTTTTAAAAACCTAAATAAAATTATACAAAAATTTAAAAATAAGTAGGTACGGTGGGCTTCATCAATTGGGTACCCTACCCCAGTTGCTAGATGCTTTCAAGGGGGGTACCCAATTGATGCAGCTCACTGTTCCTATGTATGTCTTTTTCTAAATTATCAGGAAGTGACAAAAAAAAAAACACGGCTTGGTGTACCTACCTAGGGAGCGTTTATAGTCCGATTGCTTCAAAGTCAAACCATTTATTTTAGACTATGTAATTACATACGAGATCATAACAATAAAATTACGTACCTAGTAGAATGAGAAGCTGCGCCATGTTGTCCGTCTGAGTCGTCGCACAACATTGATCCTCTGCCACCTCCAAGTTCATATATGTACTAAATTGTATTTTTTTTATTTGTTGTTATCTTTTGTTTTTTTCGTGTGTGTTATGTGTAATGTCTGTAATTATTGTAATAATTGGGCTATAAATTTAATCATTTTTTATCAAGCATCATTTGTGTCACTTCAAATACTTTCATTTGATAATTAATTAGTGTAAGGTAATAAAATAAAACTATCTTTATAAACTGTATAGGTACTCAAATTTTTGTAACTGAACAGACAGCTGTGCTGCTGGGGAGTTTGTTGCGCCACTTCTCTCCAGCTAGAGCACAAGGAAGTGGTGAAGGGCGGGCGTTTTGGGGGGACTGCCTTATTGTAATTTGACTGTCTTATTGTAATTTGACAGTCGAAAAGTGCTGATTCTCAGCCTAGTTTGAATAAATTACATGATTTTATATAAATATATCTTTTATTACCCTATCATCATACTCACGCCTTCTTCCCATGGGGGTAGGCAGAAACTATAGAACGTCACCTGCTACGATCCTTACATACTCTTATTGTCTCGTTTACGTTCATAAATCTGGTCATACACGCACGCCGGTTGAGAGTACTATGCACGCAGAGTATTCACACCACACACGCTTGAAAGGAACTTAATTTTTAATTTTTTTCCTATTATAATCATAAACCGTAGCAGGTGGCGCATTTTTTTAAATACACGCCACCTAGTGGTCAATTATTGTAACGTACTAGCTTACGTCTGTGTGTGTAAACGACCTGTATTCAATGGCAGATTTTATTTTCGGATCATGTGTCGAATTGGGTGGGTTTTGAGGCAATGTTATGACCAAATTCAATAAAGTGTAATGTCCGATAACCGCGTCTACTACTTCTACGACTTATTAATGTGGCAATTACACATAAAATCAAATAAACTAAAAATATGGACTTCAGCGCCATCTAGCGGGAAAATGGCCAAGAGCAGATCGCATGATCCGCCTTAACTAAAAAGGTCGATCGCGGTGACATTTCATTATAGAAAAGTGATAAAATGATACGTTTTCAACAAAGAGCGTCTATGTTTAGCGTATAATCCGGAAGAAAAATGTACGGACGGCCCATCGAAACATCCGCCTTAAGGATTCATATCATATGTGTAGATAAAGTCTTGTATGCAACTGTACATAATTAGGTATTAAAGCACTCATGTGATACTATTATTACACTCGGCTTCGCCTCGTGTGATAACCCACATTCGTATTTTAATACCCATTACTTTACAGTAGTTGCATAAATAACTAATATGTACCTTATGTTATAGCGATAAAGTTGAAAATTAATTAAATAAATTATACAGATTGTAGTAGCTTGATGTGCTGGCGTCTGTACAACATTTAAAAAAATTTGATGAGGTCGGCGTTTCCTATCTGACTACTCTGAGAAGATAGGCCGAAACAAACAGAGGTCACAGTCTCTTTTAAAGTGCAGACGCAAATCTTGGTCAGAGCATGAAGATTGAAGTCTGAAATGGACTTTTGATATACAACCACACAGATTGAGTGAACCCACAGACTACAATATAATGCAGGAGAGGTCCAGTCAGTGCACGCATTTGTCAGTAATCGTGCAGCACAACACAACTTGTTATCTAACTATGTTAAAATATATTTTGTTTTCAGAATCGGAACCTATTGTTTTTATTTTAATTACCTATCCTATCTATGCAAACAGTAGGTATAATTAGTCACAACAATATTATTATTAGGTACTTAAGATCAGTACATTCAGTCTATGTAGAAGCGTAAAGGCGCGGGCCCACCGCGGCGCATGCTGTGCACGGGCACGCGGCGTATTTTAGCTGCGTGTATTAATTTGTTTGAAAACGTGGGTCTACGTTTCCACACGAAGACCCACGACTATGTATAGCGTGCAACGGCGCACGGAGAGGCTACGCACGTGCCACTGATATCCACGGACACGGGCTTCACTGCGGGAAACTGCGCTGCGATAAGCGAGCTGTACGTAGTCGTGGGTCATATTCGTGTATTCCAGTGGAAACGTAGACACACGTCGACAGCGTTGAGCTATGTAACCGCCTATTCGAGCAAGTCACGCATATATCAATCGACGTCAATTCATGCGTAGCCTCTCCGTGGGTTGCAGTTGACACAACCACATACATTTTCTTACAAAGCGAAGCTTACACGTGCGTAGCCTCTCCGTACGCCGCGGTGGGCCCGCACCTTTATGCTTGGAGTAACTTATTACTTTTAAAGCTAGTACTTCCCGTTAAAAATGGCAAAGCGGAAGCTACGATTGAGTACTGTTTATTTGAGAATTATGTTACGCAAGTAATACTGAACTAATAAATCCATAGTAATTTAGATCTAAATTTTTAAGTCTTACTGTAAAACCTTAAATCATAATCGGGGCGCATTATCGCAATAACGCATCCGATATTATCGACGATAATAACCCGTCTGTGCAGCTTTTCTATTTTGAAGGGCATTTTTTTAATGTATTTATTTTAGTGTTCTTAAAATATTAATAGACACTCTAATAATGCTTCTTTTTGTGAGCCTCAAATAATTCTCATAGATTACCTACCTACATTGATATATTTAAATAAAGGTAGATAGAATCCAGAAAAAGAAAGGTAGAATCCAGGCGCTGTGACTGAGTAACGACTCAGTCACAGCGCCTGGATTTATGTCACTTGACAATAAAGTACGGTAATTGTTCCTTCTATGTAGCTGTCAATATTTACGAATCTTCATGAGCGATGGCAAACATCAAAAACAAAAGAATATGGTTACAGTATAAGCTATACAGTAAGACCATTTTAGTTTACTCTACTTAATAAGGATTTTTGAAATGAGCTACTAAAGGGGTACCTATAGGGCATAAACTTGGTATGGTAATTCGCCATTACTGTAGATGGGAAATACCATACGGCTTGTTTATTTGATAAAATTATTATTGTTTCAACTACGTAGTAATGTTATCATTACTTACTACAAAACCGATCACAAACCAAGACAGTGCAGAAATATTTTATGAAATCTCATGGTTGCATAGTTTTTCATTAATGCACTGTTTTTTATTTTTTATATGGATATAAATTTACCACAGAGGTTTAATGTTTCCCATTAAGTTTAATATAAAATGTATGTGTCGCAGCCAACTTGTTAAATTAGCCGTTTAGTTAACCGCCTGGCCTAGAAGTAGTGCTCGCCTCGCTTCGCTCTCTCGGCTCGTACTCGGTTGATCACAGTTCTAACCTAACCTAAGCCATTTGGTCGGGGTGCCTTGGCTTAGTTACTGCGACCAATTCGGCTTGTGCGTGATTGGTTACAGACTTCCAATCTAAACTGTACTTAATTGAATATCATTCAGGCCGTTAGTTGAACGGCCGCAGTTTAGTTAAAAGGCTAGGCGGTTAACTAAACGGTTAATTTAACCAGTTGGCTGCGACATATGCATTAGATCAAATAGATATTGGCTGAAAATAAAAATCGGCTGAATAAAACCGACTTGGAGAAAAAAAAACAAATGGCACGCATTTTGTATGTACCATTGAAAACTAATACTTCATAATTATTTAGCAAGAAATGTTAAAAAAAATGGAAATAGACAGCGATAGCGATATGAATTTAACTCCAGAAAGTATACGAGTAAAAACAGCTGCAAATGAAATTGTTAATAACCTTTTGCCGCAAAAGTCGCGGGATAACTTTTTATTTTGAGTAGGTATATTTTATCACGGTAGGTAGATTGGTAAAAAACGTACAGACAATAGTTCTATACATAGATTACAGGAAAATCTATAAAAAGTCTGTGGTCTTAAAACAAAATGGTAAATATCTCAATATTGTGCGTACAAACTTACATTTTCAGTTGGAATTTATGGGACAACATGTTTTTCAACTACAATGTTATGTTTGTTTTTGGGATAAATTCATTCCAACTACGGAAATCTTCATTGTGCGTGGTCCGACACGCACTTGGCCGGTTTTTCCTATATATACATCGTGTTGTTATTTTTACCTATACCTATCGTCGCAGACAGTGACCGACATCGATATGACGTATTCCACATTGGGCACCCGCTTAAATAGCACCTGAGTGAATGCGTTGCTGTATGTCAGGCGCCGCTGTGTGACAGGTGCATTCACTCAGTTGACATTCACTCAGGTGAAATTCACTCAGGTGACATCCACTCAGGTGGCATTCACTCAGGTGAAATTCACTCAGGTGACATTTAAGCGGGTGCCCAATGTGGAATATGTCATCGATATCGGCACGATATCTACCGGCGAGGATACAGTGTAGGGTCAAAGTAGCGGGCGTTTTTTCACTGGAACCCACTTTTTCCCACTGCCGACTTGGAGACGTCGATACTTAGTACCTACTGCGGTCGTTTGATGCGTCGCGATGGTCATCGATATTCACCAATATCATCTGGCCTAAATAATAATTATATCAACAACAAAGTATTATCTTACTGGGTTAAATAAAACACGGAACAATAATATTTTATGTTTTTATTTTGAATGTACTTTAATCATTGACAGACACGCCATACTATGTAAATGTAAAAAAATGTAATAATGTAGAAATAGTTGTTTTTTTTAATATGTATATAATTTTGTGTTTTTTCAATTAAGTACTGTTACAATTAGGAAGTACAATTTTTACAGAGCATAGGTGCCGGCAAAAATAATCTTATCTTCAAAAAGTATAAGGTATAAGAATGGATGATCCACAGTGAATTTCATTGGCGGTGGTGGTCTTGAAAACGATGACATGGGAACGGCTACCAGACCTGTCAAATTAAAAGACACGTTAGTTTTGCTATCCTCCTTAGTTCCGAAGTAAGACCGTAAGGGCTCGTGTACACGGCACCGCCGCCACGCCACCGCCGCCGCGCCTCTGCGCTGTGTATACGAGCCGCCATCGGCGGTGCCGTGTACCCCAGCGCTAAGCGTGCGTTATCCCGGCTAGAAATAGAGTAAACCCTCATACCGACGCGGCGATGGGCGATTATAATCGCGCTCTGGATTTTCAAGTTGAAAATCCAGTGCGCGATAAAAAATCGTTGCGTGCGTGGGCTAAATAAAGGAGCTTCATTCCCAGGACGTTAACATAACACATCGAGCTTTTAAGGGGGATGCGCTAGGTAGCCCGCGAAATTAAAATTTTGTTAATGTCAGGTTGTATGTTGAACAAAACACGGTTCCCGAGCGTATTATAACAAGTACCCTCTAAATTGACCTCTTGATTGCCCTCTCTGTATTGATGATTTTAATAATTATAATTGTGTAGTCAATATGACTACAGAATGTTACAGTCGCGAATCATGTTTGCAAAAAAACGTAAGAAAATTTGAATTTCACAGGCAACCCTGGCGCTTCCCCCTTTAAAAAAGTGTCACACAGGAAAGAGTGACAGAGACAACGCTCTACAAAGCCGAACTTTTTCTAAACCTCGATGTGTCATATTTACGGCAGAGTACTGTAATCCTGTTCGACTAGGGCCGCATTACGAAGTATTAATGCCATCATGATTCCAGTTGAAAAAGATGGTGCTATCGGTCATGTATAGCTCCGTCTCTCTCTTACACTGGAATCATGATGGCATAAATCCGCCATAATGGCACTCTTTTGAGTCGGTGCTAATAAAGCTATGCAGGTATCAAACAAATTAATAGTAATATACCAAAACCAAGTACATTAGGGCGATGCCATACTTAGGTAGTCCGCGAAATACAATAAAAAAAAAACAATTTGCAAGTCAGTGTCAGGTTTTATATTGAATTGACATATGATTTGCGAGCGCAACAAGTAAGAGTAGCGCATCAATAATATAACCATCTAAGTTCATTTATATAATCCTATTAAATGACATGTATAGTTTTAGTTAGGTTAGGATTTCAATTTGTTATTTTAATTAATTACCCATATTAGCAAATAAAAAAAAAACATTAAATGGGTGACTATTTCATGCAATATCAATCAATAAGATTAAGTATATGAACTTAAAAGGTTGTAAGTCAATGATTATAATTCTGTAAAGTCATATTTGTTACAGTCGCGAATCATATTTTAATCAACGTACAACTGACACTGACCTGCAAATTGCAAAAAATGTAAGAAAATTTGAATTTCGCTTGTCACCCTGACGCTTCCCCCTTAAAGATAAAAATGGATGCAATAAAACGATTTTCAAGTAAATAGACAAACAAAGAAACTTAGTAATTAATATACGGCATAACAAAGCAGTTGCTTATGGTAATGACTGATGAAACGAAGAAATTAGCGTTGTAACATCACCTCAATAAGCATAGGTGCCAGCGAAGAGGATTTTATCCTCGAAAAGTATTAGAAACAAGAAGGGACGATCCGCCGTGAACTTCACAGCGGGCGGCGGTAAACTAATAGAAGAATAATTCTGCAAAATAAGTCCTGCGGAACAAATATAATATTTAGGTAGAATCCATCAGTTGAACATATCCCCTAGTCTAGCAACCACTGTTGTAGGCGAGCTCTCAACACCCCACTATCTGCCCAGCCTTTTCTCAACTTGGGTCGACTTCCAGTCTAACTAGATGCATCTAAATACCAGTAAAACTGTCTCGTGTGAAACAACAGAGAACGTATGTTTGAAACATTTTTTTTTAAATTAACAATCCAGAGTTCCAGACTACAAAACTTGAGCCCGTATTGAAGAAACGACACAATCGAAATCCTAAAGATTAAGGGCCCGATCACACGGACAACAACTACACCACAACGACAACACGTGGACTAGGATTATTCACACGGACCACATTTGGCCGTCAAAATCCGGCGATAACGACCACATCAAGGCAACGTCGCACGCGCACCCAGAACACAAACAAATTATCGCAGCCTTATCGCAAACAAGAGTCGATCTGTCTGTCTGCAAACACTAGTCACAACGCAACTCCATAGATCGTAACTAACTATACTAGCGACAACGCAACCACATTGAAACTTTGTAGTTGTGTTGTGGTAAACACAATTGCTAAAAGTTGCAGCGACACTATCCACACGTAACCACTTATTGCCCGTTGCCCACGTTTTGTCGCTGCGATGTGGTGTGCTTGTTGATCGTGTGATCGGGCCTTATAGTAATACCTAGGCACTAAAAAGTTTTAATAACATGTGGAACCTTAAAAATATAGTATATCACCTCATTGTGTGTAAGTGCCAGGAAAAAGTATTTTGTCATCGAAGAGAATCAAATATAAAAATGGATGTTCAACTGTAAACGTCAGTGGTTGTGGTGTTTCTGAATCCAAAGACTTACTTACTTATCCAAAACAAGTCCTGTAAATAATAATTTATTTTAAGGAAGGATTAAATTAATGCTAAGTCCTTATTAATAACCTTTTAAGAATACTCTGTGGATTTGATTTTCTTTGAGACTAAGAGTTAAAATGGCGGCGTCGCAAAAGTAAGTGATTTAAATAATATTTTTTTATGATACATTTTTCGAATTATTTCATTGTATCTCATGTACCTACAACGTTTTACGCTGTAAAAAACAGGCAAAGAGCAAGTCGGACTTGTCCACCAAATGCTCCATAACTTCAATATTTCTTCCATTTTCAAAGATTTGAATTTTTCTGGCCGCAAAACAGTTTGTTTGTGAATGGTTTTTGGTGGTTACTAGAAAACTGTGCTAGTTGGAGACATCGTTTTAGGCTAAGTTCATATTTCATAATAAGAACCTAAAACGAGGTCTCCAGCTAGCACAGCTGTTCCGCGCGTGTTTACGCGCGGTCATCGCGCGGTGCAAGATCTTGCGCACGCGGGCACGCCACGGGACCACAGTATAATATCTTTTGACTGTGACGATGACGGTAGATTTACCTGCAGTGCTATTGTACAGAGGCCAGCACATCAACCTACCCCAATCTGTCAAATTTTCCCAATTGAATATGAACCTTATTCCTTTGTGATAAAGTTGAAAATCTATCAAAGAAATCTGACAGATTGGGGTAGCTTGATGTGCTGGCCTCTGTACAAGCAATGACGTAGTTTAATATCATTGGCTACAAGAATCTTTTTAGCTTATATAACATTGATAGGGGTCGCTGTTGGTAGGCATTTGTGAAATTTTGTCGAGATTTTATTCACAAAAACAAAATAACGGCGTTGGCTCGATTTTGGTGCGCCAAAAGATCATAGGACTACCTGTTAACTATATTTCACATTTTTTGCTTTGCATTTGGATATGACTGATTAGAGGGAAAGGCGTTTTTACGAAATTATTTCAACAAGTCAAAAACTACGCGGCATGTTCTCAAATTAATTTGTAATGTGCAAATTAAAACCTTTTATTTGAGAACCTACTGGAACTAGTTAACCTACATTACGCTTTCAATACCCCATTTTGGCTCCTATTGCAATGCAAAACAGTAGTTTTTAAATTATCTCACTTTGTAAGCGGGCAAGGATTGTTAAGTACTTATTCCAAATTTCAAGAGATAACCACCATTTTGCTACGAAACCTTATTCGTAAGGCAGGCTGGTGACCGCAACTCTACGACTACAGAATCCTAAAAAGAATACCGTAACGGGAACATGAACGATTCCCAGTTTATAGTACCTACAAGTAGGTAAAATCAGCAGTTTGCGCAGGAGATGTGGACAAAGCTACACGGATATTAGGGCACAAAAAAAAAATAGGTAGGTAAGTACTCTAAATTATAGTAGGTAAGTACCTACATAACAAACGTAGTAGGTACCTATAATATATACCTATATTCTCGGAAGAATACCAAGTCTAAATTCTACTTTGGTCTTAATGAGTGGTTTGAAGAGACAGAAAATTAATCATAAGTTATAATGCCTAGAAGAAAAGGAAGAAGTTTAATTAAGTACGTCATACGTGAATAAAGATACCTTATTTATGCTTGCAGGCCCATTTTACGAAAAAAATATACCTAATTATTACTGCAGAAGTATCACCTCAATATGTGTAGGTGCCAACCAAAATTAATTTTCTCCTCGAATAGTAAGACATATAAAAATGGACGGTCAGCTGTAAACTTCTCAAGCGGTGCTGGAGATAGACGTATGAAACCCCCCTCCTGTTGATGACAATATTATCCCTGAAAAGGTAATTCATCAAACATTCACGGGGATGGGGCCGTACTGTGTCGTGATGAAGCCATCTCTCACTGTTACGTTGCGAAAAAAGGAATGGTGCTATGTGATATTGAATCTGTTTGCATGCAAATCTGTCTCACATGGCGAGGTAAGATAAATGGGAAATCGCTGAAATCCAAATGAAAATCGCTATCTCACGCCTCCTGAGGACGAGAAATAAAAACGTCAAGACTCCTATAGGTACCTACTCTGGATAAAAAATATTCAGATACTTTAGAGGAAGACAAAAAAAAACAAATTACGCGAATACTCCTTCCTCAATGGAGGGTACAACATCCAAAAAGATTTCCCCACGAGAGACATTTTTGAAAGTTTCCACTGGAGCAAAAATTGATGCTGATTATGGAGACCCCCTAACATCTGCCATTAGGTATCCTTAATGAGGTTTTGGTTAGTTGGCAGTCAACTCAACTCTGAACGGGATACGATATAGATAAGGTGAAAAATGAATAAGCGAACAAAAATATAAGGTGCTCCAGGCCCCGTGCCAAGTAGGAACATAAGTACATACATTAACTCACGCCTTATACCTATGGTAGGCAGAAACTACAGAGCGCCACCACAAAACATAACAAATCACCTTATTTTGAGAAGATGCCAGCAAAAAGTATTTTGTCTTCGAAGAGAATCAGATACAAGAACGGATGATCAACTGTAAACTTCGTTGTTGGCGGTGGTTGGAAATCCAAAGACGGAGGCACGGCAAGAATTCCTGTGGATCACAATTGGTTTAGTGTAAGTGAATTATTATACATACAGACATAAACTCACGCTGTCATCCCATGCGGGTAGGCAGAAACTACTGAACGCCACCTGCTACGATCCTTACACACTGCTTTTGCCTCGTGAATTATTTTAAAAATGTTATAACAGGCACTTTTAAACAATATTGAACAACGAAGAAAATATACTTACATCTTTTCACAAACTAATCCTCGGCTTGACTAAAACTAGAACACCGTGCAAGTACCTGATGCGGCAACAACAACAATAACAACAACATTTTTCCAGTCGAACAATTTCGAATGGGAAGAGACTACAGCCAAGAGGTCCATAAACAGTCTTGGGAAAGACCCTTGACATGAACCAAAATAACTCGTAAGTTTTTAGGTTTTCAATCCTAGTCCCTAATTCACTATGATCACTTACTTCGATACCACGGCGATTCCTTAGCTAATTACAAAATCTGCTAATAACGTACCTATTCTCTGACACAATGAACGAAACCGCGCGAAATGAACGCGAAGTTGACGTATGAACTGTCAAAATACCACGCTTGACAACCGTACGTGGTTTGCACGTGGTAAGATTACGCGGGGAATAATAATTACCATACAGAATTGGGGCTCAGATAGAAATATCATCAACTTGTGACGGAATGGAGGGAAAGTTAGGAAAATTAAAATGATAAGCTTCCACAACCTAGATTTGTTATATATACCTACTTTATTAAATTTATTGTCACCTCATTTTGTGTAGGTGCCAGCAAAAAGAATTTTGTCTTCATAGAGGATCAGATACAAAAATGGACGATCAACTGTAAACTTCACTGGCTCCGGTGGCTGTGAATCTAATGATTCTGGTACTATAACCGCTCCTGGAAAGGACAAATAATACCAATAAATGTCACACAGCACGCGAGTCGTGAATACAAAATATCAAGGGCAGGCAAGGTTTTTAAAATGGACCATAACAAATGCGTCGTAAAAGAATCAAAGGAATTAGGAAACAACTCGTCGAACTCGATTTTGACGAAGGCTGAAACTATTTTGATTTGAAAGATCCGCTTTTCCACCTATGACACAGACGAGCGCAAATTATAAGAACGAGATACCTACTCTACATTGGACCTATGTAATACGAGTGGTACCTACTAAAATGGATTTTCTGGGACACATAGCACGGCAAAATTTGGAGTATATTACAGAATTAATGAGGAGTTAGAATTGGATAGAAAAGCTAGAATAATAAAAGTGCCAGCAAAAATAATTTTGTCTTCGAAGAGGCTCAAATATATAAATGGGCGATCCACAATAAACTTGACTGCTTCTAGAGGTAGAGAATCTGTTAGAATGAGTGCTGGGAATGACAAACAATACCAACAAATGCTTACATTTGAAATAAGTGACACAGCAGGCGACAATAACAGGTCAAAGGGAATGGCATAGGTCTTAAATAGATTAAGAAAAATCATTATTTCGTAAATCAAAATGTCACATCACGGGGATGGTATGTAAACAAACGGGACGCCACGTGGCGAGCACAAGCTTAAGAATCATCTTAAACGCAAAGGAATGTTGCGGCGAATGACACATCCAGAAGGGTAATTACGTAGCACACTAGCAGTAGGAATGACTTTCAATTTGACAGTACAACAACATTCATTCCGTTATTTACGTCGTTGAGCAGACAAATTTTTCGAAAATATAAAGCAATGGATTACAAATATCCTTCTAAATGATTCAGATTGTAATTGATAGTGTGTTACGCAGTTAGGGTGCTAGACCAATCCGAAAGACGGCATCTGTAATCAATATTAGACAAACCTACTGTGACTGATAATTTAGGAGAGATGCACCTACTAGCATCGACTAATGCAAATATCACGGGAAATATAATCGTAAAGTAAACAATAAAATAATGGAAGCAGAAAAAATAAAATCTAAAAAAATATTTTAACAAGGGTAGAAATTAATGAAGATCATAGTAATAAGAAGTTGAGTGAAAAGTTGAGAAGGTAAGCAAAGCAAAAATCAAATCCGGACGAAACACGATACCTAAGTGGTTGTGTGCGGGCAGCGGGATTGTCCGGGGCAGCGGGATTGTCCGAAAGGGTTACCGCTGCCCCGGAACATAAAGGGCTAAGGAAGGAACACGGATGGGTTTTAGTCAGTAAGAGTCTGACACTCCCTTCCGCTCCACCCAGAGCGGGAGGAGTCATTGGATGATTTCCCATCCTTAAAAAAAAAAAAAAAAAAAAGTGGTTGTGTGCGGTGATAATATCAGATGCTGTACAAATGGAATTATATCATCCAACAGGATGGCATTATATACTATTGTGGTTTTGTTGCTATACTGATTGTGGGAGAAAATAGTGGTCACATTATAAATCTACGCATGCACATAGCTGCACACGTTTATGGGTCTAGCGTAGTAGGTTCTTCATCCATTTTGTTTTGTTTTGGATGTACTGCGGAAGTGTGGGAGTAATTTACGTAAGTTTTAATTATTTTTGGGAAAAATAATGTGCATTAATTCAATTACACATTGTGTGGTCGGTCAATAGTAAAACTTATTGGCACTGGTTGTGTGGTTGTCGCTTCTGAGAAAGACTGATAAGGGTCTGGTAAGGGCTACACCTTATGGGGTGTACACATACAACTACAGCAATAGACAAAATTGTCAACTTTTTTTTTTTATTGATTTATAGGCTATTGACTACGCTGTATATTTATATTTTATGTCTCTTTGCTATTTTTTATTTTTAATGTGCGTTTTGTTTGTGCAGAATAAACAGTTTTTCTTTCTTTCTTTTCTATTATGGTCAGACAAAATTTTTGGTGAATCGACACGTTTCTAATCAAGAAGAAGAAAAAGCGGGTTGATGTAGGTAAATTGACGCCCATAAATGGTTAATCAGCTATTTGATTTAAGAGTAGCTCATTTACTTACTGAAAAAGTGATAAATTATTTGTTTGACAAACAAGTACTTACCTACTTTTATTTGACATAAGGAATAATGAAGTTTTTGTTTCTTGAACACAAATTAGCAATACTGGCAAGCATTTTTGTAAAAAATACAAAATGAGCAAGAGAAGTAATGAATTGCGAGGATATAAGTAAAAAATTATTACAAGAATCCTAACCACCTAGTTAAGTGGAAGAATGACGAGGTTCTAATAAGCAAAAGCATAATCCAAATCCTATAATATATAACGAATACAATACCTAAGTATCAGTTGGTGTAGGTGCCGGCAAACAAGATTTTATCTTCGTAAAGGATGGCATATAAAAATGGACGATCAACAGTAAACCGTATTGGTAATGGTGGTGAAGAAAATGAACTTGTCACCGCTATCAACAATCCTGTGAACGACAATAAAACCATACTTAAACAGGGTTATTTTAAATTGGCTAGCTTAATTCCGCAGACGCGATGGATATCGATATCAAACCTTTTTTTTTTTTGGCGTCTTTTTGTGAGAGGACCGCTGTGTTGTTTACTTGAAGTATTAGCTGGGGAATACTGTTTTGGTACCAATGTTTTATCCTGTTTAGTTAACGATATCCAACACGTCTGTGAAGTTTACACAATAACAAACAGATTTTCATAGCTGACATTTCAAGTGACTATAATAACCGCTGTCGAGATGACCCCACAAAAAATCATCAAATAATTTTTTATTTACGCATGTTAAATATACTCTTCGTGTCTGCTGTGTTTCTCTGTTTATATCAAAATTGACAACCTACTATAGGAATTAGTTATTATAGAAGTGGATAGTTGTAATAATCAATGTACTCGTAGTATGTTTATTGCGGAAATAATAGCTAAGTAACTAAAAATCGTGAAAGTAATCATTCTACCTCATTATGTCATTATAGGTAGACCATAACGATAGAGGCACTGCTTCTCGAGATACATATAAAATACAAATTAATAAACAACATTGAAAAGTATTTTATTTTAGAAAGAAATATAGACGTAGAGCCGAAATAGAAAAGAAAGATCATGGAAAACTAACAACAAAATTCTTTATAGTTCAGTGACCGGACGACGAGGATTTTAGAAGCATAATCTAAATCCTGGTTAATCTGAACACAAAACCTATTATAAAGTATCAATCGGTGTGGCCTACTGGCAAACAGAAAGGAGATTAAAGATTTTATAATAATTATGGAGAGATGGTATGCCACGGACCTTCAAAGCCTTTATGATTGCATATAAAAATGGACGATCAACAGTAAACCAAATATGATTTACTGTTGATCGTGACTTTATTTTCTCCACCACCATTATTAAAGTCACCTGTTCTTCGATCAATCATGTGAATAACAATCAATATGGTAATACAACCAGCACACTTTTTTTCACAATCCAAAGGATTTTGAGCCTTAATCCATTACTTTATCTGTTTGAAAAAGTCATCTGCTCAACAACGTTAATAACGCCATGAATGGTTGTCAAATTGTCTAAATGATTTGTTTGATTTGATTTCAATTCTAATTGTTAGTGTTACATTAGTTCGGTTACTGGATCTTCCACTTCTACTGTTCCAGGTCTGGTATTACTAGAATTTGTTTGATGTTTTTGTAATATGGTATGACAATTTGAGGATAGATGTCAAATGAAAAGAAGGAATTGCAGATATGACACATCTTGATAAGCATGCAAAATGCAAATTCCATGCTATTAAGACGGTTGTACCTACGTTGTTTTTCGCTTTAGTTGGTGTAGGTGCCAGCAAAAAGAATTTTGTCTTGGAAGAGTATAGCATATAAAAAGGGACGGTCAATTGTAAACTTGATTGGCGTTGGTGGTTCCGATAATGCAGACGTATACATGAAAACCACTCCTGTGAATAACAATCAACATACAAATTAATTGTGGCATAGATATTTGTTTTTAATTTGACATCAGCACAGAAGCCTGACTTTCCGCTTTGTATTATCTAGAAATAACTTGCGGACTGTCAGAGAAAAATAAATATTTAAAATTCACTTGAAGCAGGGCTGATGGCAGATTACGGGAATTCGATATGCAAAAGTCAAACGTGTATTCTATTTTACGAAGTCGGTACACCTACGTCTTCTGATTAGTTACTGCAGGTGCCAGCAAACAGAATTTCGTGTTCAAAGAGGATCCAATTTAAAAATGGACGGTCAACAGTAAACTTAACGGTCGGTTGGATGATAACCGAACAAATCAAGAATTGCTGAAACCTAAAGTTTTGCAACTACGCTCGCCATAGCGACGGAATTTATTTTTTGGGTGTGGTTCTTTGGATCGTTAGTTCTGGAGTCAGATAGAGTGATGTTCGGGAAGACAATTAAATTAAATATTTAACATCCGAAGAGTACAGGCGGACATATTATATAAAAAAGGAGACTTAATTTAAAAAGATATCTATTGTAAAGCGCTAAATGCAACTTATGTGACTGTAACAAATTGTATCCAGTAAATAAAAGCGAAGAGGGGATTTTCAAGAGGAAAAGCAAAATGAACAGCATTGCGAACACCATATAAAGCAACCATGCCGTTTTACCTAATCATTAGTGTAGGTAAGTGCCAGCAAAAAGAATTTTGTCTTTGAAGAGGATCACATATAAGAATGGACGGCCAACAGTAAACTTTATAGGAGGTGGTGCTTCGTAATTAAAATATTGTGGTACTAAAAATATTCTCTTGGGAAAGACATTCAATTCACATTGTTAGTAAAAGACTAACAACATTGACGGGCTATAAAATATCAGATAGAAAAAGGGGACAACCGATAGTTATTTCCACCTTCGAAGGCGACTCAGGAGATCGAGATAGTTATGTTTCTCTCAATATAACCTAATGGCGTGGATCATAATCAGAATAATACAAAGTTCAGCAATTACGCTCGTCATAGCAATGGAACTTGCTTCGTACACGACGATAATCATTTGGTGGTGCGATTGTTCTGAAGTGTGTGTGTGGGAAGACATATTACATTCGGTTTTTAGAATCCGAAGAGGACAAGAGTACCTACCTACACATTAAACAAAAAAGAAGAGTGAATTAAAAAATAGATTGTAAAGCGCTTAATGCAACCAGTTTTATCTAATTAATACAGGTTGTCAATAGGAAAAGCAAAATTAATAGCCTGCGTTGTGAACATTGCGAACACCATAGAAAGCAACCATGTCGTTTATCTATATTTTACCTCATCAGTGTGAGTAAGTGCCTGCAAAAAGAACTACATCTTCGAAGATAATAAGATATAAGAATGGATGGTCAACTGTAAACTTCACAGGTGGTGGTGGTTGGTAATTTGCAGATATTGGTACTGCAAATGATCCTGTGAAAGAGAACCGAAAAAATACATGTTTTTTAAACATAACCATTGATGTCCTTTAAAGTGTAACATGGTAATACGTTAACTGTCCGACAATATAGTTGTAGTTGCCTCAACTTCACAAACCTGTGAATGCGCCAGCAGTGGCTCCTTCCTCATCAACCTTAATGAAGGCTTCTTGGAACGCCTTGGACACTACCACCGACTGGTCTTGCACAATACCGTTTGCTGGCTCTTCAAATAGTTTGGATACTCCCAGCTGTAATTACAAAGAGTTGTCGATTAATAATCATGTAGAAGATTGTAGATTTTCAAGCATTGGAAACAGATTTATGTAGGTATATTTAATAGAGAATTTTTAAATTAAAAAATCGAGTTTTCCCACATACAATATTTTTAAAGAATTTAAAAACCTTTGGTAAGATTTTATTGAAGTCCAGTTTGCTTTTGATATCGAACTTCGGGATGTCTAGATCCACATCAGATCCAGCAGGGCTTAGCTTGAATACGTCGTTCAGAAGTCCTTTCTCCGATGCTTTTTCGAGCACTGATGGTAGACCGTCTACTTCGTTCGGGAGCACCACGACCATACGGAAGCCGTTTTCTTTGTAGGGCAGCTCAACCATCTAATACAGACAGAGCAAATAAATGATTGCAAAGTCCCGAAAATTGATTTATAAGCTTTTTTAAAAGATCTTGATTGTATGCTAACAGTCTGACGCTTACCCGAGCACCAAGTTCAGGGCTCTCCGTGTAATACAGAGATTGCAACAAGTGCATAGTCGGCTTCTGAACTACAGAGCTTTTACTGAGATGGAAATCTTTGTCCTTCGTCTCCTCCGATTTGAAAGGAACGTGCCAGTGCCCCTGTAAATTGAAGAATTATATTTATTTAGGATCTCCAAAAAGATACACAATACGTGACATAAAAAGGAACATCCTATTTTTCATCTTATATATAAAATGATTTGCGCCTCTATGATCACCAAAGGCTTTGGAACTTTTTGTGATTGCTTGTTATGAAACTGTAAAATTGTCTGGGGAAAAACCAGTCTCGTCGCACCCTCTAAATTTAAAATTATGTATTGTTTTAGAGCATGTTAGAGGCAATATGAACTACATACCTTGAAGTATATGACGTTAAAAAGAGCAGCAGCTATGTCACTGCCTAGCACGTCTGGGCTGACTGGTGTCTTGATGTTGCCGTGGGTCTTCTCGTCAGCCTGTCAACATCAAAACATGATCGTCATGATATTTATACACTAGAGAAGTGCTACTGCCAGTACCGTATGTTCGTCCTAAAATGGCAGTTCTCCTTGCAGAATTTAGCTGCGGCAAGCGTTCGCTCGTAGATAATTTCGGACATGATTTTAGAAAGATGTAGTTGATGTAAGTGCCGTATGTTAGTGATCTACCTACCCACTGGTTGATAGTGTCAGCAGCTTGTTGCGCTTTACTGAAATCGATAGTGTCGACTTCACTGCGGTAGGAGTGAGCGGCCGAGGTGAAAGCGTCTTGCAGACGGAATTTGTTGGACACGTACACCTTGTTGGCGACTGTCAGAGCCTCAGGGTTCAGTTGGGAGAATCTCTCGCTCAACTCTCTGTAGGAGTCCGAAGTCTGGAAATATAAAAAAGTGAACGTTTAGTTTGACACAAAACAAAAGTTTCATCTTTATCAAGTTTTAGAAAAGTTTGGCTTTGCAGACCGTTGCTTGTCTTGTCCTTCACTGATTCCTGTGTCTTCCTCTTCTGTTGTGTTATATTGACGGCCAAGTACCTACTGTGACTGTTATTTGATATAAATTTATCAATATTAATATTAAGATCTTATTTAAAAAATCTTTTCGTATTTGATTGACATTATTTGTATTGCATGCATGAATATGTGGAAGTATCACATAATTATTTGATATTAATAGGGTACTCCCCTAAAACTCATATTGTTTTCGGGTAGGTTTAATAGTCCTACATATTTTCATTATCATTATACCAGCGCGTCATGTAATGACTTTTGTCATTATCGCTAATTATACCTAATAGCTTCTTGTCAAATGTTTCTTTAAAAAATAAAGTGATCACATCGTCGATAGGTCGTACACTTTAATTGCCACGATAAGGTAAGTTGATTCGTAAATTGTACATATTTAATCATATCTGAATTCTCGTTATTTAGAAATTTCTCGAACGGTTAAAAATAACTGTTAACGATTTCAGGTCTCGAGTGCGTACAAAGTTCACAGCTAATCAGCACATAAGTCAGTCAGTAAGTCAACAATTTTATTTATCTATGAGTATGAGTATTAAAACACAGTTATCACCTCTTTGGATAATAGGTAACATCCAGACAGATAATTATAGGTTCAGTAGTGATATTCTGTAAAAATCTCACCGTGATAACTCAGGTGAAGTGAGCTTATGAGCTGTCATTAGTGTAAATCCCTATAGCATCAGATGGAATGACAGCTCACTTCACCTAACTTCTCACGGTGAGATTCTAACAGAATCGACCAACAGGATAGAAAAAATTACTAACCTTTTTATAATCTGTGCCACCCAAGAACTGGGTAATCTCTTCCTTGGTGTTGGGACCTGCGCCGGAGTTGAACAAGGACAGCAGAATCATGAGACTGAGAGGGGACGACACCACATTCTTGTCCTCTGCCAAATCGTAGGCCACCTGCAAACGTCATTGTTATTTTTACACCACTTGGTAATATTTATTGCTTCCAAAAGCACATACAAAAACATCAAAGTCAGGTTTATCTATACCAATATTATAAAAAGGTATTTGTTACTTTGTTTGTAAGTATGTAGGGTAGGGGTAAATCTCCGGAACTACCAGTCGGATTGGTTTTTTTTTTGCATTTGGTAGTCTAATTCTTGTAAATGGTTATAGGCTATTTAACATCACGCTACGACCCTTAGGAGCCGAGCAAAAGGAAAAAATGTCAGAAATAAACGAAAACCAAGTTTATGAAAGACCAAATTGACGCGGTGCTATTTCTTAGTGTAATTTTGCATACGTTAGCGCGTTGTTTTGTGGTCTTAAGTTTGCACAATATTCCTATAGATACTTAGAAAAAATCACGTTCAGTTCTTCCCGAATTTGAAAATTACTTACCTACTTACTTAAATTTTCTTTTCTTAAATTCACTCTCATCAATCAAACAATCTCTTTTTTTTTCATACTTTCTAAATTCATTTGGAAACAAGCAGTGGTTCTCAAGTGATGCATGTGCTTATTTTGCCAACGAACACCATTCATTTCTTTTTTCCCGCCCACTCTTGGGCAAAAGTCTCTCCATATTTTTCACTTTTTGTTATGTGCCTTCTCCGTGCAATCGGTTGGAAACGACTCCAAATCATCACACCAGCGTTTTTTAGGCCTGCCTCGGTGACGACGCCACACCCATATTCAAAGTCATCATTTTTATTTATATACAGATCATTTGAGTGGCCTTGTTCAGTTTAGGTACGTCATTAATTGCATACAGATACTCACTCACGGTAACATAATTATCCTTATTTATTGCACGATATTTTTTCTGGGCTTTACCCAAGAGTCTACCCATTACTAGATATTTGCTTTGTGGTGGAATACTTGCACACAAACGAATTTAATCAATATCCTTAGGTATATTCAAAATATCCGGAAAAATAACTATAAAATTACCTTGAGAAGTTTCATGGTGGATTTATCTATGCTCTCACCAAGCGGTGTTTTTACATAGTTTGGCGGGCCGGGGAAGTCAAAAGAATCAAAAGGCGACGCCATCGCGATGGTCATCAGGCCTGAAAAAAGACAATAGGTAAATGTAAAGAGCACATAACAACCGGGGCAGCGGGATTGTCCGGGGCAGCGGGATTGTCCGAAAGGGTTACCGCTGCCCCGGAACATAAAGGGCTAAGGAAGGAACACGGATGGGTTTTAGTCAGTAAGAGTCTGACACTCCCTTCCGCTCCACCCAGAGCGGGAGGGGTCATTGGATGATTTCCCATCCTTAAAAAAAAAAAAAAAAGAGCACATAACAAACAGTAGGTACCTATTCTATTATCTATTGATAAGTCTATCAGAGATTACAGTAATATTCTCTTGAAGCCTGATACTATTTTTATTAGCCTAACTATTAAGGTGACCAATTTCAAAATTGGTCATTAAAAATGCTGTTTGAGATAACTTTATTCTCGTAAGAATACAAAATTCACTTACTTAAGTACATGAGAATATTAAAACTATAACATAATTCGATATTGTTGAGCGGTTTTCAAAAACTAGACTTGTTCAATATTTATTTTGTGGGTAGATATAGAAAAAATAAAAACAACTTAATGTTCGCTTGATAAACGGGATCAAACACAAAAGTACCTAAACAAGTATCCGTTCAACACAGATAAGCTTAGCTTAGGAATACCTATGATGGTTTTATGAGGTAAAACTGGTAAAAGTGGTTTGAATTCTGGGATGTATTTCGGAAATCTATATAAATAAAACACCATTTATAACTCAAGAACGGCTGGAAGGTTTTGTATGATCTTTGATTTGTTAGATTTGTCTCCACCTCGAATAGCAGAATAACTATTTGTTAGATTTGTCTCCACCCCGAATAGCAGAATAACTATTAAAGCATTTGAAAAATTCACGAAAAAAGAAATCTGAGGAGATTCGAAGTTCGCCGGGGTCAGATAGTTTACTATATAATTTGGAATAATAATAAATATTGAAGTATTCAATAATAAAAATTCCTAAAATACAGAATAAATCTTTGAAATGATAAGCCCTCTGTACCTACACACACGTTTTCGCACATCTGCAATGCCTCTAGTAGATATAGTAGATGCCCACGGGATGACCACTAACCATTAGGTTGGCTGTCGGATTCTTTGCTACCCTCAAAAACCGTGTGCGGTCGCGGGAACGAACGAAGTGTCAGAAACGGAGTTCCTTACGCGGTACCTACTCGCGCGCATGCACTCAAATGTAAAAATAGAAAGAGAACGTGTGAATTCAACACGCGTTTTTAATACAGAGCCATGTAGTACCTACCTATAAGTTTTTAGAAGCTCAAGTTGTCGCCATCTTGGATTTTCATTTTGACCTCTTTATTGCTTCAGCACATTCGTAAACCATGAATACTATATATCTTTCTCTCTCATTTATAATATTAACTATAGAAAGAGACAGGGAGAGAGAAAGTCGCAAAACGCTTTTTCGTTACGTGACGATTTCTACCAGTTTACTCCTGTCACTTGCCGCGTTAAAGAACTTCGTTAAAAAAAAGGATAAACATAACAAAGAAACAATCTAATCATAATCATATCCGTGTTCTCATCAGTCTTTGTACCTGTTTGACCTTGAGTAGTCATACTTGTGCAAAAAAAGATGGAAAACTGGTCTTAAAATGTGATTGATTGATAATATGAGCATATATAATACTAGCTTCCGTTCGCGGCTTCGCCCGCGAGGTATGTCGATAAAAACTATCCTATGTCTGTCCCCGGGATGCAATCTCTCTGCCAAATTTTATTGAAATCCGTTCAGTGGTTTAGGCGTGAAAAGGTAGCATACAGACAGACAGACAGAGTTACTTTTGAATTTATAATATTAGTATGGATTATGATGTGACCAATCAGAGTGAGGGTTCCCAATGAGGCGCACGGTAACGCTGACCATAAACAATTTCGCATTCGTAATTTTCACTCCAACAAGGAAAATGAAGAAAAAAGATACACACAGACAAAACTTCTAAAGGCGCCCAGCCTTCGGGAAACAGAACGCCTAACAGAACGTTCATAAATTACTCATGTTAATCTTAGTGCTTTCTAACGGATGCCTTTAATTTTAACTACGATTTGGCTTTCAGAGAACAAGAACGAATGAAGTTGTCATTAGGTAATCTAGGTATAGAATAATGTGTTACGTAGGCCAGTCAACAGCTTAATCAGTCTGATCAACGATAACTGCTGCGGATAGGGAGGGCTGACTTTGCCCTCTTGTGACTACAACTTTCTCAAAAGGACGCGAGTGTTAAGTGTTAACACGTCCCTTTGCGACCATAAAGACTTTCTCAAAAGGAAGCGAGTGTTAACACATCCCTGGGTTGTCCCTTTGACCCTTTGCGACCATATGACTTTCTCGAAAGGACGCGAGTCCCTGGGTTGTCCCTTTGCCCTTTTGCGACCACAATGACTTTCTCGTAAGGCAGCGAGTGTTGACATGTCAATGGGTTTTTTACACGAGCCATGGGACGTTTAACCCCTGACGATTACGCACATCAAAATTATTATTTCCAACACATCAATAATATTTTAGGATGGTAACAGGTGTTAACTATAAACACAAGTAAAGCTGGTTGCACTCGTTTGTTTCCTTTGCAGGAACGGGTGGATGCAAGATATGATACTATTTTAAAACTCAAAATTGAGCCAGCGTCTTATGTGTGAGATGGCCGCCGCCAGGAACTCAAGATTCAAGGATGAGTAAGAAGTCTTAATGATAAAAATGTAACCGTAAACTAGTTAATAAGTGGATCAATCAATCTGCCTAGCCTTTTTACAAATATGTTGGGGTCGGCTTCAAGTCTAACTGGATGCATAGGTACCTACCGCATGCTGAATACCAGTATTTTTCATGGACCGACTGCCTATCTGACCTCCACAACCCAGTTACTGGGCAACATAACAGTCACGATAGTCCTTGGTAAGACTGATTGTCAGATTTTTGGACTCAGAACTACCGGTAATGACTGTCAAAGATCTACGAATGACTGCCGAAACTATCGGCTTTACGGGCTTTCCGAAGCACGGAAGGGTCTCGAGTAAAGCGCAGGCCACACCGCCAGCTAGCGGGCGGGCGGGCTAGGCGGGCGAACATCGTTTCACCTCTTTACATACTTCGGTTCACACCGCGAGCTACCGACTAACCTAACGAGCTAAGCTAACGAAATATCCGACGATTCCAGCGAAGCTACTCGTTCACCTCGATGGCGCGCCCGCGCTTCGCTAGCTTAGCTCGCCCGCCAGCCCGCTCGCTCGCCCGATTCGTTCGCCCGTCCTCCCCGTTTCGAGTAGACTAGTCGACGCTCGTCTTTCGAATAGCAGTGTAGTGTTTACGTTTGTGAACGATGAATATGTCATATATCGACGAAAGTTCTGATGATGATTTAACTACAAATATTACAAAAAAGATATTACTACCCCCCGCTTCGCCCGCTTAGCCCGCTTCGCCCGCTCGCGCGCTCCGCCCGTCGCTCGTCTGTCCGTAGTTTTCGGTGTGAACCCCATAGTTTAGCTCGCCAATATTTCGCGTAGTTTGTATAGTTTCCTTCGTTCGCTTCGCCCACCCGCCTAGCCCGCCCGCCCGCTAGCTGGCGGTGTGGCCTGCGCTTAAAGCTCGGCGCGGGCGCAGTGGGCTCCACTTTGGAAAGTTGTTCACTAACGGCCGAACGTAATTACCTACCTGTGTATCACCAGTTTTGGCATACTGAAGGTAGAAAAACCTATTTATCTCTGGTTTTATCGTCCCAACAGTCTATATCAGTAGCGATCTGTGTGATTATAATTATACTGACAGTTATAATTATACTGGCTACCATCAGTAGCAATCTGTCAATAGGTTATTGGGTTCGGTCGTTATTCGAATATAATTACTCCCTTTCTTGCAATAAATCTCCAGCTTGTGTCTATCTATCACTTACCTATATGTAATATTAATATAATAAATATACCTACTTATACCTATATACCTACTGGAGGTTAGCCTGCGACCCTAGCTAGTATCGTAACTTGCGAACAGTAGCGTGTTAATACTTGTAACACATCGTCGCGTTAAAGTAATATAAACGGACCTAGCATGTTTCCAATTTATAGAAGTTCGGAATCGCCAAACATTCTGTCGCTATGTGAATATCGAGACCAGAGATTATCAGCACAAAAGACTACCTCAGAGTACGTATTTTAAAGCGCTACCTCGAAAATCTAGTCCTCTAAAACCTACTAAGCGAGCGAAAGTGATGCAATTGCTTTTGAAACGCAAAAGAAGAGAGATAGCTAAAATGTGCGTGCGCTCGGAATAAAACGACGTATGTGCCAAAACGAATTTACTCCTTTTTTAACAAAATTCATGAATTCAATTTAAAGTTACTTTGAGTAAACTTTGATATGATTATTCTCTATGTTTTAAAGTAAATTCCATTTAATAATTCTCAAGCGTTACGCTTACGCCGTGATGTCGAAAAAAGTAAAAAAAAAATAGAAATAACTTTGCAATTTTTGTGTATCGAAAAAAAAATAATTGAATCGTGTATTCCTTTTACATGATATTAAACCAAAGAGTCAAAAACATATACCAAAATGTTAAATCCCTATTCCACATACTTAACAAGTATATACACGAAATAGAAAAACCACATTTTTTTCAACATAATACCCCCTTAATTTAAGCACTTATTCCTTCCATTTATGTGAGAGGCTCGTGGCTAAGTTACATAGGAGTCAAAAGCCGTACGGTTCAATCGATTAAGGTACTACGCTTGCCGCGGTTGTTCAGTGGACGACCATTCATTTCAAATACCGGGAGGTCTGATGGTCGACTCCCGGCAGTCATTAGTAGATGTTTGACAGTCATTACGGGTAGCTAGTAGGTAGTCAAAGTCCGAAACTCGGACAACTAGTAAGGGGTCAGATATTGGCAGTTGCTCCAATACTGATATTCAGCTGCATCCGGTTAGACTGGAAGCCGTCCTCAACATAGTTGAGAACAGGCTAGGCAGATGATGATGAAGATATTAAGCGACTTGTAGTTACGTGTATGACCGCCTTATTTATATTCAAGTTTTAGCTAAGCTGCCATTGTACAGGCTTTTCGTACTATGAGAAGTCATGCTTATACTTGAAATGTATAGCTTGATATGTCGTCGTGCGTACTTAGTTATTATTATGAAAGGACACACAGTAGTGTTATCATTGAATGTCTGATGTAACACATACAAAGTTAGTTGAAATTTTTCCACTTCACCTTTGACACACTAAAAAATTTAAAATTCTGGTGATCCAAGCGTCTGAACGTTTTTATTGACTAATTCAAGTTTTGACTTCCCATAAAAAATATTCAAGTAATCCCTTAGGAGTACCTGTTTTTTTTTTAATGTAGCATCACAGCTGAAGTGGAAAAATGTCAACTAACTTTTTGAGTCCACTGCACCTAAGTACATACATTATTTTATACATGCTGCATTATACATATTAAAACGAGAGTAGGTACCTATGCCTAGATTAGATGGTTGAGTCATGTTGAGGATGAAGGAGGGGACACCCTAGGAGGACATAATTACAGTGAACTTATTGGTGATGTTCTTCAGAAAGGTCAGGTGCGTAGTACGCATACCGGCGCGTGCGTCTATGACCAGCACCCTAATTGCGTAACAACACTATTGATCTCAAATTCTCTATCGTAACTGACTCGTAACGCTATTACAGACGAGCCGGCTAGGGCCTTTGATGACCGGTAATCTTTGCCACCGGAGATCGTCACAGTCGCACTAAAAAACGAGGTCTTACTTTAGTCCAATATCAATTAGTTTTTGTATTTCGAACTTTATAACGATGAAGGTAAAGTTCTTAATACAACAGCTTTTTTAAACAGTTCTGTATTAATTAAAAATGTTGAAGACGACTATCTACTAACTATGTAGTAAATTAAACCCAGTGCTACTGATAGTGTGTTAGGTACACATTTACCCCGCAGCACCCTAATTGTGTATGTGCATTTTGAAGGATATTGCTAATCCATTGCTTCATACGTTCGCAAAATGTGTCTGCTGAACAACGTAAACAACGCGATGAATGTTGATGTACTGTCAAAATTAAACCCAGTGCTACTAACACGAGTTGTTACACATTTACCTCGCAGGTTTAGTGATTGCGAATAATTACGATGTAAGAGCGTACCTTACACACGGCTACACATCAAGCTATACATTTCCAGTTTTAGCTGACAGGTATAAGCTGACTTCTGATTGTAGGTTTTTCGTACCTACAATCAGAAGTCAGCTTATACCTGGTTATGTAGGTACAGCTTGATGTGTAGCCGTGTGTACCTATCTTCAGCTTTTAAGTTTATCTAAGGTTATAAGAATTATTTTCCAACAAAATAACGTTATCTAAATACGAAGGTACCTACCTACCTACTCAAATTGTTTATTATTGAATACGTTAGTAAGTTTTTAGATATCAAGACGACTTAATCGCTAGGGAGACCTTTTAACCTATCCTTATACTTTTTTTGGGGCTATCGCATTAGGTTAAGACCTGTAATAAAAAAATAAAATAATAATAAATCCTAAATAATATTTTATAAGAAAATAATAATATCCTCACCATCTATTTAAATTAAGAATAAAGTTAAGTTTGTTTGAATGCGCTAATCTCTGAAACCAGGTACCAGTCGGATTTGATAAAGTCGTTTTGCATTTGGTAAGTCTCACTCTTGAGGAAGGCTTTGAAACTTTTCCAATTTTTCGTTCCATAAAAACTATAATCGATTCAGCAAAAATAGCCGAATCGGTCCAGTGCGATTTCCAAGTGATTCGCTTACCAATGAACAGTAGGTATTGTCAGTATTTTTGTATTATAAGTTCTAGGTATATAAATATGTTACCGTTAGAATACGGAATACGTTAAAATGCGCATTAACTATGTAGGTAATCTGCAAATTACCGGGTAAAATCCGTTAAAGTGTGAAGTACTTACCTATATTACCGGCCAAACCCGAATTTAGGATGAACTAGTTTCGAAAAATGAAACAGCTGTTCCCTACATTTTGACGAGTTATGCGAACATAAATGTAGGAAACAGCTGTTTTTTTTTCGCGATTTCAGGTTTGGTCTCATAGTAAAAGTTGTTCATAATGATGAATACAATCTCCCATTTCGATTTGTCGCATGTTTTCAATTTCACCCTGTATACGTATACTGGATGGCCGAAGTGCGGCTACACCAAGTTTTAGCCGGGTACGACTAGGTGCAGCCGGCCATATGCGTTTCGTGATCGTGTGTACTTCGGGTGACATCGGTTGCATGGTTGCGGTCGGTCGTTATGTGACGTCACATGCATGACATGCAATAGCGAGCGAAGGGCAACCCGAGGTTAGGTTTGGTTAGCTTTAAACCCTTTACACAGAAATCTCCGTCGACGTAGGATGCTGCACCTAGTTGTATCTACTCGGCTAAAACCTAGCTGTAGCCGCACTTCGGCTATTAGCCATAGCCCATAACATAATATAGGTACCTACACATAATATAATAGGAGAAGATTTATTGTTTAAACTGACCGGAGCTGTCCTGTGTCTTTATAAAATAGTAGCTTATGCCCGCGACTTTGTCCGCGAGAAATGTATTGCTCCCCCGACCCACCCCGTCACATCGCATCGCCTGTACCTAATCGAAGAAATAGCGAGGGCTATCGCCTACTTCGTTTTCACTTAGCGTTTATTCTGACTTTTTTCTTTTTGCTCGACTCATTAAGGGTCATATACAGGATGAAATTAAAAACATGCGACAAATCGAAATGGGTGATTCTACTCATCATTATGAACAACTTTTACTATGGGACCAAACCTGAAATCGCGAAAAAAAAACCAGCTGTTCCCTACATTTTGACGAGTTATGCGAACATAAATGTAGGAAACAGCAGATTTTTTTTTAATTTCTATAATAATTATTAATATATCTATTAATATATTAATATTCAATTTCATCCTGTATAGCGTGGTGATAGATAGATAGCCTATAGCTTCCTCAAAGAATTAGGCTATCAAATACAAAGAATTTATCAAATCTGACCTGAGATTAGCGCGTTCAAACAAACGAACAGTCTTCAGCTTTATTATTAGTATAGTATAGGTATATACTCATAGGGTAAGTAGTTGCGCCCCTCATGACGACCCGCCTTGCGGAGTTATTTTAAGACTATGATATCTCCTAAGATATTCATTACAAATAATACGGGCAATTTTGTTCAAAATTAAATACTTGTGATGATTATCGTATTTATTTGGATAAGTAGGTATTAATATCATGTTTTGGAGGGGCCGGTGGGTAAATAATAACAACCGGGCAGGTCAATCGATCTGGTTAAGCTACGCTTGCAGCGGTTGGTCTGTGGATGGGTGACCATCTTTACATACCGAGACCTCTCCGTGCTTCGGAAAGCACGTTAAGCCGTTGGTCCTGGCTGTCATTCGTGGATCTTTGACAGTCGTTACGGGTAGTCAGAAGCCCGAAAGTCTGACGACCAGTCTTATGAAGAGGTATCGTATTTCACAGTAACTTGATTGTGGAGGTCAGATAGGCAGTCGCTCCATGTAAAATACTGGTATTTAGCTGCGTCCGGTTAGACTGGAAGCCGACCCCAACATAGTTGGGAAAGGGCTAGGCAGATGATGATGAAGTATTAATAACATGTTTATAAAACACCTTCGCAAATAATGCATGTTTTAGAACTTTGATTACCTACCATAAAAACGGTTATAGTGAGTCAACCTTAAAAGACTGACTCGTGACTATACTTTACTGATAGCTAATGATCGAATGAATCTTCCGAAAACAGAGTCATCAATATAGTACTTACCCGTAACTTAAAAAAAAACTAACCTAACTTGAATAAATCTAAACAGAATAATTAACCACATGCCGACAGTTTAAAAAAAAATAAAAATGTAAAAATAGTTACCTACCTATGTATTTTCTAAATTATCATACTGACAAAAAAAATCACGGCTTGGTGTACCTACTACCTACGAGGGAGCGTTTATAGTCCGATTGCTTCAAAGTCAAACCATTTATTTTAGACTATGTAATTACATACGAGATACCTACTCAATTGAGTAGGTATCTCGCAAGATGAGCGGTGTGAATGTTATCATAACAATAAAATTACGTACCTAGTAGAATGAGAAGCTGCGCCATGTTGTCCGTCTGAGTCGTCGCACAACACTGACCCTCTGCCACCTCCAAGTTCATATATGTATCGAAACCAGATTGTTTTGTGTGCTGACTGCCGACTGGTGACGTATATATATAAACGTCTGCAGCGTTTTTCTATGTAGGATTAGATGTAGTTTTCATGAGCGTGTTGTAGATCTTTGACAGTCGTCAAGAGGTGTAGTTAGATGGCCAAAAGTCTGACAACTAGTTTTACCAAGGGACTATCATGTTTGTGTGTTGGTACCTATTCAGCTACATTCGGTTAGACTCGAAGTCGAACCCAACATAGTTGGGAAAAGGCTAGGCATAATTATGATGAGATGATCTTTGGCAAACAAATGTGCGTCTAGCAAAGGGGGTTCCCTATGTCCTATGTCCTATGTTATGGGTTTGGTTTCCGCACTTAGTCCTTCAGTGGACCATTGTGCGTGGGCCATGGCGGCCGTTGGCGGTTATTCCAACCAGCCCACCTCCCTCCAGAAGCTGATTAGGTCTCCTGGTCTTTTGAGAACATCTGTGTACGATCTGGGTGTCCCGAGGGTTTGTGTCCTGATCTGGGTGACGCCTGTGCACTCAAAGAGCACATGCGCAATGGTTTCATCAGCCACCATGCAAGCTCTGCACAGGGGGCTGTCCGTTATGCCTATAGTGTGAAAGTGTTTGTTTAGCGAGCAGTGTCCCGTGATGGTCCCCGTCACCAGGCGCAGGTCTTTCCTGTCCAATCGTAGTAAGCGACTGCTTAGCTTGCCATCCAGTGATGGCATAGCTTCCTTGGACTGCCTGCAGCCTGGTGACGACGTCCACCAGCTTTCTGCTTGTGTGTGGGTGTACTCCTGTAGCCACCTGCGTAGTTGGTTGAAGGGGATGGGCACGATAGGTTCCGGTCCACAGACTGGCATGCTCGATGCCCTTCTGGCCAGCTCGTCAGCTGCGTCGTTACCTAGCGATCCACTGTGTCCTTTTATCCATTGTAGTGTCACTATATTGCGGTTCAATACAGTTGCCTGTTCAAGCGCATTGTGACATTCTAGTATTAGTTTCGATGTGATGCATTTTTTATCTAAGGATTGGAGGACTGAGGCGCTGTCAGAGAGTATGCGAATATGGGTGTCCGCAACTCCTCTGGCTGCTATGGCATAAGCCGCTTGTGTTATGCCCACACACTCCGCCTGGTAGACCGTGTTGCGCCTTCCCAGCGGTTTGGATATTCTTATGTTGAGGTCGTGTGAGAAGACTCCGACTCCAGTTCCGCAGTCGGTCTTTGAACCGTCAGTGTAAATTCTCAGTTCCTTCGAACCTGAGTAGTCGTACTGCTCCTCTTTAAGCACTATGTTGTAGTGCTTTTGGAAGCAGTATTGTTTCGGGGCTTTGTCGCAGGGTGATGCCATCATTGGCTGCCATTTGATCGCATTTTCTTTTAAGCGTATGTGTTTGACCCTAGAGTCTTTGCTCAGGGTTCCTGATGTAGAGAGCCTGAAGGCAGCCAAGGCCGCTTCTTCCCGCACTACAAGGTGTAGAGGCGGTAGTCCGAGCATGGTCTGTAGGGCAGCAGTGGGTGTAGTTCTCATGCAGCCGGTGATTGCCACACACGCGAACCGCTGCAGCTTTTCAAGGTCTTTTTGGGCTGTGCTCAGGTCTGTTCTGGGCCACCAGACTAGTGAGCCGTATGTGATGATTGGTCGGATAACTGTGGTGTATAGCCAGTGAGTGACCCTGGGGCTAATCCCCCAATTTTTTCCAAGCATTCGCTTGCATTGCCACAGTGATATGCTGGCTTTCGTAGTAATGTAGTTGGTGTGTTTTGCCCAATTCAGCTGTTTGTCCAAAAATATGCCGAGGTATTTGGTTTCCGTTGATAGGCTTAGGGTTGTACCAAAGAAACGCGGTAGTTGTAGTGTCGTCAGTTTCCTCTTTTTTGTAAAGAGAACCAATTCGGTTTTTGTGGGGTTCACTGATAGTTGGTGTTTACCACACCAATTTTCTATTATTTTCAGGGCCTGGCGCATTAGGTTGCACAGTGTGTTTTCGTGGGTGCCATTTATTATTATGGTTATGTCGTCGGCGTATCCTACAGTAAAGTAACCTTTGTCATTGAGATCTTTTATTAGACTGTCCACGACCAGGTTCCATAGAAGCGGCGAAAGGACGCCACCTTGGGGGCAGCCCTTCGCCACGATGGCCCTTGTGATGTCGTTTACGGTCACTTGTACTGCCCTCTGTTTGAGCATGTTGGTGATCCAGCCGCTCAGGGTCGGGTCTATGTTGTGTCTTTCTAGAGCCGTGCTGATGCTTTTGAAGCTGGTTTTGTCAAAGGCGCCCTCGATGTCAATGAAGGCAGCCAGTGCTGAGCATTTGTGGTCCACGGCGCATTCAATTTTGGATATCACACTATGCAGTGCGGATTCTGTTGATTTGCCTGTGGAGTACGCATGCTGTTGTTTGTGGAGTGGCTTTGCCCGAAGAGGTCCGTCTCGGATGTATCGATCACAGAGTCTCTCTAGGGTCTTTAGTAGAAAGGATGTGAGGCTTATGGGTCTGTACGCCTTGGGTTGTGTGTAGTCCGCTTTTCCCGGTTTTGGTATGAAGATGACTTTCACTTCGCGCCAGGCTAGAGGTACGTATCTTAGTGCTATGCAGGCCCGATAAATTTCTACCAGGCATGGTGTGATATAGTCAACCCCCCATTGTAGTAGGGCTGGGAAAATGCCATCTAGTCCTGCAGACTTGTAAGGCTGGAAGGTGTTGATAGCCCACTTTATTCGGTCCTGTGTTACTAGACTGTGGGCACTGGACCAGTCCTGTTCCGTTGGGGTCCAATTGGGCACAGCTTCCCAGGTCCTGTCCTCTAGGAGTTTGCAGTCTGGGAAGTGAGTCTCGAGAAGGACCTTGCTGGTTTCCTGGTCCGTTAGTGTGTATGTGTTGTCGGGTTTTTTCAGCGCGCCAAGGGTTCGGTCCTGATCTGTTGATAGGATCTTCCTTATTCTTGCGGCTTCATTATTGGTTTCGATGGATTCGCAGAATTTCCGCCATGCTGTCCCTCTGGCAGTTCTGATTCGCTTTTTGTATGTGTATTGTGTTTCTTTGTATCGCTCCCAGTCTTCCGGGAGTCGGGTGTTTTTGGCTTTATTGAATTGCTTCCGTAGTGTGTTTCTGAGCTTACCAAGTTCGGCGTTCCACCAGGGATTTCTCTCACTGTTGGTTTTTGGTGCTCTTAGTTTACAGCATGCATGGTATGCTTCGGTTATGTATTCTGACAGCTTTGTCACAGTGTATTCCCTAATTTTCGTCTGCTACATGGCTACATGTAGATTCGTTGCTAGTAACGTTTCTCGGGTGGATAGCCGTTTTTAACCGACTTGAAAAAATGGAGGAGGTTCTCAATTCGTATGTTTAGGTAAATTTTTTTTTCTGGCATAACTGCGTCTTATAAAGCGTGTCAGCTTAAACGAGGGATATACTAGGAAAATCGAGTTTTATGAAAAAACCATTGCATAAATTAATTATAAATTTATTGAACTCTTCGTTAACTGACCTTTGTCGGTAGGTACGGACTTGGTTTTGAAGATTTTACAGTTCTTTTATTATTTATTTACACCCAAAGTTACGTTAAAAATATCAAGGAAAACGAATCTTTGTCGGCTCATAACTTTTTAATAGCTTCTTATTTAACTATTCTGTTTCCCTATAGACAAAATTAATAATAAGTCAAAACGATATCATTTTTAACTTTGGATGCACAACATCAAACAGTGGAAGTCCCTACCTAATACTCTCCCTAAATTTGTATGGAAAAACTATCGACTAGTGGCACCTTGCGGGAGTGTAGTACCAGTACCCATGAAAATGAACAAATTTTAATAAGAGACCAACACTGAAATCTAGAAATTAAAACCAGTCGCTCTATACATTTATGTACGGATTAGCAAAATTCTTTTTTTAATGGATAAGTCATGCCTCAGGGATAGTTCCATACTTTGCTTGCTTGGGTAGTTTTTTAGTTAGGTTCAATAATACGATATTTTCCTCTTATTTATTTATTTTATTTTATTTATTTATTCCCACCATACAATTATCTTTACAGGTTTGTCACCTAATGCGATAATGTAGACAACTTACTAACTACAGTTACACCGTTACCAGCTAACAATTCTTGATCATATTATGTCCCAGCATGACCATAACATATTTCAAAGAGAGCTCTCTCTCTCTCTTAGTTTACGTTGATGATGTTTTAATATTGACATTTAGCAAGTAGTGTTACTTATATGAATTTGTATGGGGTAGGTACAACTAAAAAGTGAACTGTACTGTTGGTTACACGTACTCGTAGATGTTAGAAATAACGGACGATAAAAACGCAGCCGTGTGGCAGAGTCGGGGCGCATTATCGCAATAACGCATCCGATATTATCAAATGATAATAACGCGCCTGTGGGCGATAGCCTTATACAGTTGGAGTATTTTGAAGGGCTTGTTTTTAATGTATTTATTTTAACGTTCTTAATATATTAATAGACACTCTAATAATGCTTATTTTTGTGAGCCTCTAATAATTCCCATAGATATTGTTGTTTTAAAATACTGGATAGCCAATTAACTGCGACCAACTTGGACGTAGCACGATAGACCCATTTATTTAAAAAAAAACTTACCTGCCTACATCATTAGAAGATCAATAAGTTTTTTAGAGGATCAATTACATATTTGTCATTATGAAGACTGCCACGTTTCACCAATATGACGGAGTCTAATATTTCCTTTTTTGCTACATATAGAACATAAACATATTTTTGTTCATCGATCGAGAACATTATGATTGATCATTAAAAAGCGATTAATGTTTGGTTATTTCCTACACACTTCTAAGTTATAACATCCACAGTTTATTAAACTGTGGTTTAAAACCAAAAACTTTTAGATAAGATAATCATTTATTTGCTCTAACATGAGTACCTACAGTACATACAACACAAATTGTCGGCATGCAAGAGATGTTAAAAGAAGAGATAAAAATGGAAGGCTAATTCCCGTAAAAAAAACGTTCAAAATCTATTCGCAAATCGCAATCTCATCTCAGCGACAATCAATGTCAAAAGCTTGTCAAAAAATTGTCAAAGATTGAGACTGAGATCAGACTGTGAATGTTCTTAGAATACGAGAATTGCCCCTCGAATCATCATTCAGGCATGCAAATAATACAATAATTTATAATGTCACTTCGAGTAAAATTATTTAAAAACTAGATGTTGTCCGCGACTCGGCGATCCAGGATGACGTCCTTAAGGGGGGGCATAAAGCCAGAAAAAAATCAAATTTCACCCGCGCTTCCTTGCCTACCCCTCTCATCAAACACGACAAAAACAAAACACAATCCCTTCCCGCCAGCAGAAACTTTTCGCCCGGCCAAGTAAGCCAGAGATTAAAACAGAAGAATTACTAGCAGGGGATCGAGGGGGGAGGGGGGCGGGTTCTCATGGGAACAGATCGGTATAAATCATAATATATATTTGTATTTGAATTTCCATCTTCTGTAATAAGTATATGCAAAATAATCAGATGAAACGGCTCTATTCAATGTACCTAAGTATTATAGCAGGCTGTGCAAGTCGATATCTTGATAGGGCAATATTATTGTATGTCCCTGAATCTATTCCGATGCTGGTAACAGATTCACGGACATACATGTAATACAGCCTATCTATGAATTTCCAATTCTGGATTGAAGGACTAACTTTACTATACAGTAAAAAAAAAAACTTATATTAGAGAGCAAACCGAGTTGAATGCCTATACATTTTCGATTCCGAATGAAATTACAAATGAACGATTTTTGGATATTTTCCTGTACCTATTTATGCTGTGAGACCTTGCTTCTTGCCAATTTTCATTATTCTAGGTCAACGGGAATAATTAAAACGTATAAGGTACACCCAAGGATTTAAATTTCAAAACACGCGACATGAATGGCAATAGCGTCTTTGAGGCTTGATATTTCTACAGCTCCAAGAAACCGTAGATCTAAGTATTTGATATCAATTTCAACTTGATACGTATTCCTGAGAAAAAGGGACAGACGGGTGGACAACGAAGTTATCCTGTATCAAAGGTTTTCGATTTTTCCTTTTGAGGTACGGAACCCTAAAAAGCAAAAGCACTTCCATCAAAGTATTATATTACATACTCCTAATCATAAATCATGATGAAAACAAACTCAACTAATTTGTTTTTTTAACAATATAAAGGCCAATGTAATCACATCGCTTATCTTATGATTTTTTATTTTGAGTTATATAATCAAGCCTTTTTAGAATGACGACGTTGTAATCAGGGCCGGCCTTAGCCATTTAGGCGCCCGGGCGAGTCATGCCTTTGGCTCCCTTTTAAGTAAGAATACTTATTTAATTACAATAAAAAAAACTTATTTTGAATTTGTATTAACATAAATAAATAATTAATTCGTAGGTAAGATAATTATGGATAACGTACAGATTTTCTAAAAAGGTTTTTTGATTTGCTTTTGAACTTACGAGTACCTATGTAAAATGCACTGAAAGAGAAGTATGTATAATGCAGGGGACAATACGAGTTGCAATTTCTCGCCTGTTGCCTCTATTTCGTTCTACATTATTTAGTGAGAGATACGACAAGCGACAAAATGACAGCATGTGTTTGTTAGACATAGAATAGTCATTCTCACTCCTTCGAGATAAGTCCTTAGAGGTTAATACGCTGAGTCTAGTTTTCCTTTAGATAGATAAAAATAGGTATGTAAATTAATGGCGCGCACGGCGCCCTGTAGTACCTGGCGCCTCGGGCAGCCGCCCCGGTCGCCCCCCCCTAAAGCCGGCACTGGTTGTAATGGTCATATTAAGGACAAAGATGATTGAAAATATCTATCAAAAATCTTAGAAAACTTGTCGCACCGCAGTGATGAGCAATCCTATTTAATTTTCTCGTATTGGTTTCTCAAATTACAATATCGAAATATGATCATGTTCATTCCCTTTATTTTCAATGCAATTCTTTAGTAAGTAAAAACATCCGTTTATTTTGCATATACTTACTATACGCTAAGTTTGAATTCAGAATCTAAGAATCATGTCTTAGTATTTTTTTGGAACTAGAAACTCAATGTTGATGTGACAAAGTTCAAATTCCAATGTAACCAAATTTTGTTTAGGACCTACAAGTTGGACGTCACCACATCTTGATGAAAAACAGTGTTGACCAAGAAAAAAATTATATTTGTATATCGTAGATTTTTCTTTGCAGGATCGTGCAAAGTCAATAAATTAGCAACAGTGATACCCAAATAAAAAATGATATTCGTATGGTGGATTTTGCACTGTATTATGCAACGTCAAACGGCATGTGTCATAAAAGCCTTTCCTGCGCGAAGTGCGAGTAGGAAAAAATCCCCACCGAAAACATTTGTGGAAAACGAGGCTAAGTTCGGAACAAAAGAAGTACATGTTTGTCGGATTTACCAATATGGCATCTATGTAAATGGGTTCCAAAGTCTAAAGTTCATTAGGTTCCTCTTTTGTAACTGTTGAAACTTTCCAAGTTTCCAACTTGCCAAGTTATAATATGAACTGTAGACTTTCTCTCAACTCTATAGAACTTAGCACCCATTCAGAGCTTAACTCTTTTATCGGCGAAGCCGACAATCCCAAACATGTTGATCCGTCACAACCTTTACTCATCCTCACCATAAAAAGAAGGCTAGTCATGAGAACACTATCTGTATGAAATATTTCATGTGCCGTTTCGTACTTTTGTCCACAATAAACTCATTACGTATTTAATTTCCGATATTTCTTTTGTATGCTCCAATAATAATATACCCTTTACGCTGAATTTCGAGTTTCAACTTGATTTAGGGAATAGTACTTACTTAAAACCTTATACGGAGTTTGTCAAGAAAAGTGGAAGAAAACGAATTTGGATTTTGAGTTAATCACCGTAAGGTCTAAAATCTCCAGCACGAACTTTCAAATGAACGCTAGTTGGCTATGTTGCAAATTTTCTCCGCAAGAAAATGAACCGAAGTGCAGAACAATGGCGCTAGTGGTACTATACCAGTCAAAAATCTGTCAAATAAAATGTATGTCATCTTGACTTTTCAAATATCAACATTGAATTATTTCAATATTTTTATTTTATAGTTTTGCCTCGGTATTTGTTTAGTTTATCAAGTGTTATTGTTTTTAATAATCGTTTCGGGAGTGGTTTTAGTTATTTTTCCATGTTTTCTGTTTCACAGTGTCTTTCCTACAAAGTGATAAATTACGAAAATATTGTTTACGTAAATTAAATAATAGCAGCGCAGCCGAAAATTTGAGCGCAGTCCTCTCGTCTCAACAGAGCGGGGGCGACTGATTTGTGAAACATATATATGTTTGAAGTTCCCGCAACGTGCGACGGAAGATGATTTCTTCCACGAACTAAGAACGTCGTAAGTGCTATAAGCTTATCGTCGTAATAAAACCACAAATAAAAGTAATAAAATAAAATCCTTCCACAATCTAAGTCGCTTTATATTAATAAATTAATCATCAAATTTTCATTCTAGTAGTCATTAGCATATTAAGTACAAATCGAAAAGTCGTGAAAATTGGAGGTAACTTCGTGATGTTTTTTATTACAGAAAATTTTATTATTTTGTGATTTGTTGCCACAATAAGTTTGGAAATATCATGTAGTTATTCGTGTTATTTTTATTTTATACCTAAGTCTCATCAATTTCATGAAAAATCATATTGAAGTTAGGCTATTTTGGTTGATACCTGCTCTTAACCGGATCATGGTCTACCCATCTGACAAATTTCATTTTCAAATCCGTTTAGCCGTTTTAGCGTGAAAGCATAACAAACAAACTTACTTACTTTCACATTTATATTAGTTAAGAACTTAGGATGTACAGAATAACAACAATTAACTACAAATAAACATAAATTTAACACTAACATATTTAATATGTATACATATTAATAATATAAGTCCACAAGTGTATAAAAAAAAGAAAAGGACAGGAGCTCATTGGACATCAAAAAATTCGTCCGCATCGCTGTGAATGCGATAAAAGCCCAAAAGGCTGGCAGCATTACCACGTTGAATAAAAATAGACCAGTGGTCACGCGTAGAGGCAACCAACTGCTTCGCGATGTCCCGAAGTATTCGATGAGCACTCGGACCCCAAGGCCCTGATGTTTCAACCCCAAACGGCTCAAACATATAGCTCCCAATAAGGTTGTTATGAGGTTTTCTGCTTCTGCAGCAGCCGCCCCCGCACAGCCCACCGTGCTAGGAAGATGGGATGGCGCGAGGGTGTCGACACAGGTTGCATCCCACACCAAAAGCCTACCCAACTTCAGAGGCTTTATGGTCATTCCATCTGGCCTCTTCCCATCGTCGCGCGCCGAGCCATTGGGTTCTAAAACAGCTGGCACCCCGGCGGTGACAATTAAGAGCCCGACGGATGATGTCGACGGATGATGTTGACTCCAGCATTAATGGAGTGCCGTGCCATCCGACCAGCGCTCTTGCTGCTGGATAGGCCATGGTGTCCAAGGCAGTCGACTGCTTCACCGCATTGACAGCGATGTGGAGTTCCGCAAGGAGGATGTCTTGATAATATAAGAACATTAAAAGTAAATAATAGAATAATTAAACATAGGTACTTAATCGAAATCTCTCGTCTAAAAACTCATTCAAATTATAATAAGCTTTATCCTATCTGCAAAAAATTTAACTTAGCTTTCTTTTTAAATGCTTAGAACTCAAAAATGATGCATCAATGAATAGCTTTCATTTTGACAGTTTAACAACATTCATTGCGTTATTTACGTTGCTAAGCAGACAAATTCGAACATAAGAAGCAATGGATTAGTAATATCCTTCAAAATTATTCAAACAAAATGATTGTAACAGAAGTAGGTACCTACAGACAGTGAACGAAACCTACAGATATTATATAGCCTCGCGGTTGTAGGTATACCTACTAGATTTCAACTGGATCACAAAAAAAATATGTCTAAAAACTAAAACCCGAAAGGATGAAACAAGAAAGTACCTTCCCGTGGGTGCATGCCGCTGTACTAACATATTATAAGCTATGGTAGCATGCGACCACGGGAAGGTACTTTCTTGTTCCATCCTTTTCGGTAGTCGGGTTTTAGTTTTTATTAAACTTACTTTTTTTTTTTTTTTTAGTTCATAGCTTTATGTCCGATAAAGGGCGCCATAATCAATTGAATGTGAGGTCACATTGCCTATAACCAGCGGACGATCAAGACCCTTCCAACGATACCTACCTCATTTGTCCAAATATGACAAGTAGTTTAGAAGTTATGAGGGAACAGATGAACATACATACATGCATACCGGTCAAAATCATAACCCTCCTTTTTGCTTCGCCGTAGTCGGGTAAAAATAGCGCTCATCGCATTCGCACCTCAGTCACCTCACGATGATAGGTACTGGCTGACACCAGCCGGCGAAAGATGGGGTCAGGCGGTAGGCATAGCGAAGGACATCGACGCGCAAACTCTCACCATGGATTCAGTACATGATTCTAGACCCACAAAACGTGGAATTTTTCGTCGGCTATTTAAAAAGATATAAAAAAATAATGTAAAGAACAGCACATTTTTTTTTGCTAACGTCATCACCCGGTACCCATTGTCTACTTGTGTCTCAACGTACCTACGTTTCATTTACTTACTGTTTAAGAAATTGCCATAAGGTCTACCTGCCATGTGAGGTGCCTCAAGTAAAATGTTTTTTTTTTCCTTTTTTACAGAATGGAAACAAGAGAAGTAACACAAAAAGGCAACTTACTTAGAGCGAAGCTAACCGTAACGAACTACAACACTCCCTTCGCTACAAGGACGAGTCCCGAGTTCGTAATCAGTGGCGCGACGCTGTTCCAGGTGCGACTGATCGCCGCGTTGGTCAACAACGGGCACACCAGTGTGTACAACAATTTGTTGTTCGTGCGGTTCACCAAGCGGCGCGACTCCGACGAACTCACGTACATGATATACTTCAACAGCGTGGAGCTGAACATAGTGGGCAAGACGTTCACCAGCGACGATGGCACGTGGCACTTGATACATGAGAACAAGAAGCAGCAGTTCACGTTCGACGTGGTGGTGGAGATGCGTCTGCAGCCGAGCGCGAGCTCATTCGCGGGTCTGCACGAGGACACGGAGCTGACTGACTTCGAGCTGCGCGGCGAGGACGGCTCCGTGCGCATGCACCGCGCCGTGCTGGCGGCCGCCAGCCCCGTGCTGCGCCGCATGCTGGGCGGCGCGTGGCGCGAGACCGCCGAGGGGCACGTGGACGTCACCGGCACCTCCAAGGCCACTCTCGAGCACTTAAAGAACTTTGTGTATCTACACGTGCTGCCCGAGTCTGGCTTGGAGCAGTTGTTGCTGTTGTCCTCGTACTACATCATGCCGGAGCTGGAGCGGCTCTGCGTGGACAGACTGGTGCGCGGCATGAGCGTGGGGAACGCGTGCGATCTCATCGAGTTCGCGGCCAAGAACAACGTGAAGCGATTACTGCTCGCGGTGCTCGAGTGCGTGCAGAACGGCGCCATCAGTGTCACGGAAATCCGCGACCACCTTGATGAGAGCGAGTGATGTCCCAAACACTGCCAAAAACACTAAAAAATACACTGACTTGAATAATTTGGCTGTAAGAAAATATTTTTTTATGTGGGATAGGTAATGGCGAATATGGCGGATTGTAAAAACAAAACGAGAATCTACTAAACCATATCACCCGCGCGTGCGAAGCTTCACAATTTTATAGCGTATACGAGTATTATTGTCTTTACGTAAAACACTTTCGTAAAACTTCACACTGCGCAAACGCTTAGTTTTTGAGAAACTCCGAGTTTGGCACTTGGGCACCCCGGCTCGGACAGGTTAGATTCGAAGGGATGGCGGGGTGAGCGAGCAAAGCGAACGAACAAAGGCCCCGCCATTTCCTTTTTGGTTACTTTTTTCAAACCATTCAGAAGTAGTCCGTCGACTAGGTACGCCTCGTGATTTTCGCCACCCTTCATTCTCCCACTATCCTACCCTTTGATTATACAAAGATCCTACCAATCCCGAAAGAAACTGGCGATTTATTTCTCGGCACCTACGGTTTTGTGCACTTTGGCCTTTCAAAAATACACTAAAAAGGGTAGGTATATTCTACACAAAAAAAAAAAACTAAGTAGGTACTATAAAAAACATACACATACATACACACATGCTACATAGTACATTACTGCAGCCCATTGACATTGACAGCACATTGTGGTCAAGGCTTGTATAGTAGGTACTTCTCTCAAATAATGCGCGGAAATTAAAACTTAGTAGTAGAACTTTTTATTTGAAAATACAATTGGGTACTTTTCAAAATCAGAACAACATTAATTTTTCCCGCGATATAGTGTGTTTTTTTTTTTTTTCAAAAACAGCTTTCTATTTGCAAGCCAGTTCGAAATTTAAATAAAACCTAAGTTACCTCCTTGGTTGCCATGTTGCGGAGTAAAAGATCGTTCCTTTTTTAAATTATCTACACGACAGATAAATTTAATTATGAGTTTACTATGTATGTAAAATTTGGTCGCTAAACCACGACAGATATGGATTTTAATACAACTTTTGCCGGCCGCTGCTCGCATGTATTTGGCCAGTACAGCAATTTCGATTTATCTCGAAGAAGGTTGTCAAAATTCAAAATATGCTCAAATTTCCAAGTATGTTTGAGAAAAAGTACATTAATCCCCAAAACGAGGCTATAGTCACCTGTGTAAAGCCCACATTAGAAGACATTGCTAGGATTCCGTAAAGAGCTATACAATAATAGGAATCGCTAAGTCCATGGCATGTCTTATCTAAGAATTGCGTTTAGAAACAATCAAACATGTTTTGAACAAGTTTGAAGGCCTCTCTAAAACCTGTTAAGCTGTTACTTAACGAATATCATACTAAAAATGAATGCCATCAAGAAAGAAACTCAGTTCTTCTACCGTGTAAAAAGTTGTGAGATCCATGTAATACCAAGTCGGTTAATTTATTCAGTCCCTACTTATGACCTTAGTAACCATATCAATAAGTATTAAAAATCTTTTATGTTTTAAATAAATAGATTGACTTGGCCATCGCATGAAAACACAATGTATCTCACAAGTAATACATATTAAATTATTAAACACTGATTCATTCACTGCAAATGTAACTTTGTAATCTTATATATTTATATGGGATTACAAAGTTATTTATGCAGTTGGTGTATATAGAAAAGTGGACCAAAATTGCAAAATATTTTAGTTTTTCCTTGATTTATACACTAAACACGAATTGTATTCTATATTTGAAGCTTCTATGTCAGCTAGAAGTGACTTAGAGTTTTGATGATCGGTCAGTCAGTGAGTGACAACTTTGACTAGATATAATTCTTAAAGTACCTACTGGTTCAAATTGAATGAAATTTGAAATATACCGTGTTTATACAATGCCTGCTTGGTTACTGGAAATTCAGGCTTCTAGTTTTATCCATAACTAATTTTAGTGGGTCGAAAATGGCCTGAACTGTTTCGAGAAAAGGATGGTATGAAAGGACCTACGGCCGTGCCGCTTTTTGCTCGACTTGGCGGAGGCACTGCTGTGCCCCCAGATATTAATAAAAACTTTCGAGGTTTCATAATAATACTGGAGTTTTATTTTCATCCGAACATCTTGTTGATATATTTAGGTTGGAACTGATTCCTCCCGTTCTTGGTTCCTTTTTTTACAAAAGTTATATACTTAGCTGCGCCCCGCGGTTTCACCCGCGTAAGTTTCGATTTAGGGGTATGAAAAATAGATAGTAGCCGATTCTCAGACCTACTGAATATGCATGTACAATTTCATAAAAATCGGTCAAGCCGTTGTTTCGGAGGAGTATGGTAACTAACATTGTGACACGAGAATTTTCAACTGTCGAAATGTCAAAAAGTATGGAACAGGGGGCCTAAAAAGGCCACTTTGGCAGAATCATAAAACAATTCATATCACGCAATTTCATCTGTATGACAGTTTTGTATGAAGATTCGTAAAAAGCTACAGGTACACCTCTGCCTAACCCTTCAGGGATATCGACGGTCCCTACGTACATAAGGTCAAGTCAAAAACCGATGTTTACTGGAGAGCGTAATTTGTGTTCAAAACGCCCTAGAAATAATTCTATGATCAATAATAAATATTTTCTTTCTACAGTATTATAAAAAAAATCAAATGTCAGTATGTGCGCAGAGATAATCTAAAGCCAATGATACAATAAAAAAAAAACATTTTCTACATCTCTTTATATACGTAGGGACCGTCGATATATAGGAGTGAAACTGTCAAACAGATGAATTGCGAGATATGAATTGTTTTATGATTCTGCCAAAGTGGCCTTTTTAAGCCCCAAGGTCTGAGTTTTAGGGTTCCATACGTCTATTTATAATATACATGAACATGCGCACAAGGTGTTTTTTATATCCCATAACTCTCTCAATGAGACCGCATATCAAAGAATCAACTGGCATTATGAATTATTTTTCAATTAAGTATAATTTTTTTTTTGTTTTCATTTTTCATACAAAACAATTCGACAAAGTTACGATTAACAATGTAAAACACCCTTATGTGAAATGATGACATCGTGGCATTTTTTTGCTTTGTCTAATTACTCGTATCCTAATCATATTCATAATCATATTAATATCTATCTAATATTATAAATGTGAAAGTAAGTTTGTTTGTTTGTAATGTTATCACGCCTTAAAACACGTTACTGAACCGATCATCCTGAAATTTTGCATATAAGTTTTCAGGGTGTACAGAAACGGGCATAGGGTACCTTTCATCCTTAAAAAAAGTGCTATTCCCGAGGACAACAACATTAACGTTATTATAATAATAGATAGATGGCGCCACGTGTATCGTGTGTGTGTGTGTGTGTGTGTGTGTGTGTGTGTGTGTGTGTGTGTTCGTGGGTCAACCCATGTGCCAAATTTCATCCAAATCCATTCAGCCGATTTAACGTGAAAGTTGTTACACAAACAAACAGACTTACTTTCACATCCTAACTAATCCTAATTTATAACAATAGATGGCGCCACGTGTCTTTCGAATCATGATTGAACTAAAAACCTAAGAGTTAAGTGAGCTACGGCCAAACAACAAGCAGAGTACAACTGAATTGATTGCCAAATTCTAAATTAGCGCAAGCGAAGCCGCGGGCAAAAGCTAGTTTATCAATGAAACTTAAATCCGCCCCTAAGACGACCCATTGACCATACCTACACACACCGAGTCTAGTGTTAGTGTATTTTGTACTTACGGTGAGCAAACAAAATTAAGTAGGTAGGTGAACTTTCTAAGAACATTTTATTTTCATCAAACATGATTGATGGTATCTTCGAAACTATGCATTTTTGGACCACATCTAATATATAAAATTCTCGTGTCACAGTTTTCGTTGCCATACTCCTCCGAAACGGCTTGACCGATTTTGATGAAATTTTTTGTGCTTAATCAACTGTTTAAATACCTAACCGATGGTTAGAATGTTGGTGAACTCAGGCCTAAGAGTTAAGGTGATTGGATACTGACACTTGTCCACACATTCTTTCGGGGTACAAATATCGATACATAAACGATTTTTGCAGAAAAAAAGCACGTATATTAAGTTGTTTTGATTTATTGTTGACGCATATCGTCAAAAACCTATATAAAAAAAACTTTGTATGTATGCATGAACGTAGGATTATTATAAATCTTTCGTCTCTGTGACCCAATTAAAACTTGAAGACCCTACAAATATAAAAAAAAAACAAATGTTTATGAAATCGCAAGTAAGTTTAGCTGCCATGCTATGTGTCTCAAGTACTTAAAATTTTATTTTTTTCTTTGTAGACTGGAAACAAAAGAGGTTACACAAAAAGGTAACTTACTGAAGCTGACCGTAACGAGCAACGGCAACACTTACAATTACTTTGCTACAAAGAAGAGCAACAAGTTCGTGATCAGCGACGCGGCGCTGTTCCAGATGCGAGTGATCACCTTGTTCGTCAGTAACTCCGGTCTGTATTACAGCTTCGTATTCGTGCGGTTCACCAAGCGGCGCGACTCCGACGACCTCACTTACATGTTAGACTTCAACAGCGTGGAGCTGAACATAGTGGGCAAGACGTTCACCAGCGACGATGGTACGTGGCGCTTGATACACGAGAACAAGAAGCAGCAGTTTACGTTCGACGTGACGGTCGCGATGCGCCTGCAACCGAACGCGAACTCATTCGCGGGTCTGCACAAGGATACGGACCTGACGGACTTCGAGCTGTTCGGCGACGACGGCTCCGTGCGCATGCACCGCGCCGTGCTGGCGGCCGCCAGCCCCGTGCTGCGCCGCATGCTGGGCGGCGAGTGGCGCGAGACCGTCGAGGGGCACGTAGACGTCACGGGTACCTCCAAGGCCACTCTCGAACACTTAAAGAACTTTGTGTACTTACACGTGCTGCCCGAGTCGGGCTTGGAGCAGCTGCTGCTGTTGTCCTCGTACTACATCATGCCGGAGCTGGAGCGGCTCTGCGTGGATAAACTGGTGCGCACCGTGAGCGCGGGGAACGTGTGCGATCTCATCAACTTCGCGGCCAAGAACAACGTGAAGCGACTGCTGCTCGCGGTGCTCGAGTGCGTGAACAACGGCGCCATTAGTATCACGGAAATCCGCGACCACCTCGATAAGAGCGAGTGATGCCCCGAACACTGTCAAAGAGCTGCCCCCTTGAATGTATGAAAATAGTGTAGGGCGGAGCAAAACGAGGAATAAATTGTTTCTAGCCGAAACCCGGGTACCTTTCGGCATTAAGAAAAACCTAAATGAATGCCTAAATATTATTTATAGTAAGTACTGTTAGAATTTCAACTTTCTGTACTGAGCTGAGCGTTAAAAATAAAACAGAGTTTTTCTTTAGGCATTCACTTATGGCACAGTGTTAGTGAAAACGGGTATTAGGTACTCATCTATCGTTTTAAAAAACATGTCTTGGAATATATTTTGGTACAAGCAATTCTGTTTGAGCAGTATTTTATTTTACGATGGCCCAACGAACATTATCAAAAAAATGTTAAACAATTTTTTTCCACTAACTAATATGAAAAGAGAATGTGCATCTATCTGGATTGAGGGCCCATTTTTTGAACCCTTGCGAAATAGGCAATGAATTTCTTAGGACGGCCTCCACCAAATGCCGACCGCGCAGTGGCGCCCTCATCGTTTGTTTGGTTATTTCTTTTATTTTAGAAAAATGCAGAAAATAAGCACGTTAAGTTGTGTGCTCCACAATAGTATAATATTATTATAAACGGCAGTTTTACTTTTTTAGAGCGCTACCTCGTTTTTGCAAAATTTGCCACCGTTGGCATTAGCAGCTAAGAAAGTTAACTCCCCCCTGCGGACTACGGTCGAGCGGTAGGTAGGCAGTAAGGCGGTGTACAGACACGGGAAATTATTATTAGGCCGTGTACGTGAGTACACTAATAATTAAATACCTACAGCCGTGAGGCTGTAGGTATTTAATTATTACTGTTGTGTATAAGTATAATTATGTAGGTATGTACAGACGCCAGCACATCAACCTACTACAATCTGTCAAATTTCTTTAATAGATTTTCAACTTTATCGGTAAAGCATAAGGTTCAAAGTTGATTGGGAAAATTTGACAGATGTAGTAGGTTGATGTGCTGGCGTCTGTACTTGTGTTGTGTGATATATGTATGTGTTACACCCCTTCGTATTCCCTTCGTAGACTACGCGAGACACAATGGCTTTTTAATTGTCTATAATTACGACATTCAACCGGTTAATGTGGACTTTTTTTGTAGATAGTGATGTCCTCTATAAAATTGTAATACATCACTGCTCTATTGTCAATAGTTTCCGCAGCGTACGCGATGTAACCACTCACATGACCCGGTTTTCCCGTGACATCGTCTAGAATGTTCGAACGTCCCAGAACACTTTTTTCTGCACGCCATAATTTTCAAATCGGTCCAGTAGTTTCGGAGCCTATTCAATTCAAACAAACAAATCTTTCCTCTTTATAATATTAGTCTAGATAAAACTCATGGAATGAAAAATACTCACTTAATTTCAAATTATCGTCTTTATTTTGCTGGCATTATGACATTCAAAGCTGTGCTAGCTTTAAGAAAACTCAAGAACTATGATTATATAAGTGGAGTGTAAAAAATATAGTAAATATTGTTTTTTATTGAAAGTAAGGTAATATTTATAACAATCTTGGTTACTGCAAACGAGACATGCTGAGGCAGTTTGAAAAACTTATGTAACGACATCCTGTATACGCAACAACCCCTCCCTCTGTTCATAAGCACAGTACAAGTACTTCAAACTTGGAACGCATTTATTTCAATGAAACCAGTAACAGGCACTTTTGAATTGTCAAACAGTCGGTCAGTCAGAAAATATGAAGCTAGTAGCCCATTCCAAAGCGTAGTAGGTACCTACGGAGAAAAACGGGCAAGAAACTCCATGGATATGTCGCAGCCAACTGGTTAAATTAGCCGTTCAGTTAACCGCCTAGCCTTTTAACTAAACGGCGGCCGTTCAATTAACGGCCTGAATAATATTCAATTACAGTTTAGATTGAAAGCCTGTAACCAATCACGCGCGAGCCGAATTGGTCGCAGTAACTAAAGCAGGGCACCCCGACCAAATGGGTTAGGTTAGGTTAAACTGTGATCAAGCGCGTGCGAGCCGAGAGAGCGAAGCAAGGCGAGCACTACTTCTAAAGGCCAGGCAGTTAACTGAACGGCTAATTTAACCAGTTGGCTGCGACAGATACATACTCTTTTATAAATTATATTATAACAAAAATATTAGTTACATCATTGATGTTGAATTTAGAATTATACTAGCTTCTGCCCGCGGCTTCGCCCGCGAGGTATGTCGATAAAAACTAACCTATGTCCTTCCATGGGATGCAATCTATCTCTCTGACAAATTTTATCGAAATCCGTTCAGTAGTTTAGGGTTTAAAATTTAAATTTGTACACTATGTATTTAAAAAAAAACTAGATAACTTAAGGTTATTGAGAAATATGCGCTAAAAAAAATTGAATTTTCTGTTTTTAGACCACGAAATTGATAGGGACCCTTAAGCTGTTGGTCCTGGATGTCTTTCGTGTATCTTTGACAGTCGTTACGGGTAGTCAGAAGCTCGACAGTCTGACAGTCAATTTTACCAAGAGATATCGTGTTACCGAGTAACTAGGCTTCCAGTTTAACCGGACGCAGTTACTCTGTAACACGAAACCCTTTTACATTCACTGTTTTATTTACTTAAAGTAAAGCAATTTCGTTATTTGTACTTATTTTGTGTCACAAACTGTCCAAATAAATTTTATTATTTCTTACTTTCATGGCATGTCTGGTTGTCTGGGCCGTTGCCCTGCAGTGCGACATTACTAGCCTGGTATGATAAGATGCTGGTGTTGTTATGCGCGCAGTGCGATCCGAGCGTGAAGGCGCCGAGCGGCTGGCGGTCTGTTAAGAGCGATTACGACGTACGGCATTTCATACAAACTTTCAAACCCTTCTTTTTCGAAATGAATGTTTCGATTTTAATTAAACTTAATACGCAAAAGCAGCATACAGAGGTCTAACTAAAAAGTTAGTAAAGAACATTTTCGAATGTCTTATTTAAAAAAAAAATTGGAGCTTTGTTTCTATGGAAAATTAAAAATCGGTCTAATTTGGCTGTACCACTATTCTTCGAAAATGTTCTTAACTAACTTTTTAGACCTTTGTATCCTGCTTATGTGTATAAAGTTTTATTAAAAACGGTTCATTCATTTCGAAAAACAAGGGCTTTCTAAATTTTTATGAAATGCCGTATGTCGTTAACGCTCTTGATGTTAAATATTCGTTGAAATGTTCATACTTTGAGCGAAATAAACTAAAAGGAACATTACTAATTGGTTTCATAAAAATTGTCAACTAGCTTATTGCGAAGGAGCTAGGCCAGAGGTTCTTAACGTGGGCGATAACGCACCCCCGTGGATGATAACGCACCCCCGTGGATGATAACGCACCCCCGTGGATGATAACGCACCCCCGTGGATGATAACGCACCCTCGTGGGTGATAACGCACCCTCGTGGGCGATAATGCACCTTCGTGGGTGATAACGCACCCTCGTGGGTGATAGCGCCCCCTGTGGGTGATAACGCCCCCTGTGGGTGATAATACACCCTAGTGAACGATAACGTACCCTCGTGAGCGTTTGAGACTTTCAGGGGCGCAGTAGAAGGCCCAGAGCAAAATTATATATCCTATCTTACGATTATATAATATTACACGTTTAAATATAATTGTAGCATTAGCTGTTTCAGATTCACGACAGATGGTAGGTAAAAAAAAAAATTGGGCCGTCTAGAAGAGAATATATTGTCAAAGTGGGCGGCGGGCGGGCCAAATAAGGTTGAGAACTTATGGGCTAGGCCGATGATAATTATTGACAGACCTACACTGTCCTCTTCCAAATTTCACTGTTAATATGTTAATACACAAAAAAAAAAAATTGTAAAGCCAATTATTTTTAAGAGTAACTATGGAGTTTCTTGCCTTTCTTCTCCATAGAAAACTATTATTTGGACCGTGCTAGCTTCTGACGTTACATAAGTGCCCATGTAGGCTTCGCCTTGAGCAAGCGTGTTGATCAATGCTCGTGCCTTTATTAATAATAAAATATGTTATGATAGCAATGTGACGCGCGCCGTGAGTGCGAAGCCGGGCGGGCCGGGCTGGGCGGACTGGGCGGGCTGGGCGGGCTGGGCGGGCCGGGCGGGCCGGGCGGGCTGGGCGGGCTGGGCGGGCCGGGCGGGCTGGGCGGGCCGGGCGGGCTGGGCGGGCTGGTCGAGCGGCGCGCGACACAGCTGGGCGTGCTGCCAGGCCACATCGCCGCTGCCACCCGACAGCTGCACGCGCAGCACGAGGGAGCTGCACGCTCGCTGCAGGCTCACGCCGCTCTCTGGGGAATTAGCAATTCAATCTTATACCGTGCATTCGCGATTTATTTGCCAAAAATGTAAACAAATATGAATTAATGGGAAAAAAACTTTAATTCCTACACAATAAAGTTCAGTTTACGCTACAATTTCAAACATTTTTATAACTTTGTCAATAGTGCTAGTCACTCTGAAAACAACTTAAACATCATTGAAATAAAGTTGATATTTGTTTAACTTGAAATAAGGTAGGGGTGTGCAGCACTGCGCACTTTTACTATACATACCTCCTGTAATCTCGGAAGTGTTAGGCAGAGGTGTACGACTGTACGTCTAGTACAACACGCAAGAGTTAACTTGGGACTTCGTTCGGATGACGTAAGCGTGCAGTACTGAGGCGTCGATGGCGAGAGCGGTAACAGCGCGGGGTCGGGAGGGACCGCTCGGGTCTCAAGTTAACTCTTTACATTTCGACAGTTATGTTTAAGTTCTATGTTACAGGGGGCGAGCCTATTGGGCCCCATCAACCGGGTTCAAATTCAGACTCCGAGCTGCTTCTGAGAAATTCCTAGTGGAAAAACGCAATAACACTTTATCCGACCTGGGAATCGAACCCTTGACCTACCATTAGAGCAATTATATAAATAAAAGACTGTCACTCCGGGAGTGCCGACAGAAGTGAAAACAAAACACAAAGGGAATACTTTGCCATCACTGACATATCGGATATACATTAAAACCGAGTACATCCCGAGGACAGGCGAACACATCCGAAGCGGTGTCGCTTACGGTAACAGTGGCGTGAGTTCAATGAATTTTTCCCATCTCAAAAAATGGCCAACGCGCCTAAATAAGTTTTCACTTCAAAAATTAAAAATGCTGTTCGTTGGTAAACTTGAAATAACTGGACCAATTCGTTTTATGGAGACTCACGGTAGGAGTTGACTGGCTAAATCGTTACGTAACGAAAAAGCACTATGCCCCCTCCATGAGACTTTCTTTCTTAGTTCTCAAGGTGTTCGAGGGTGCTAAAGCTGATAGTGAAGTCAAACCAAAAATCCAAGATGGCGTCTGCGGAAACTTTCAAATTTTTCATCATGGGTGTCGTTTTCATAGTTTTCGATGGTGCTGAACTCAATACTGGGGTCAAAATGAAAATCCAAGATGGTGATAACTTTATGAGAGCTCCTAAAAACTTTTACTAGATGGCTCTGTATTAAAAACGCGTATTCAATTCACTTTCTTTCTCTCTATCCCTTTCTATCATACGAGTGTGTGTGAGCGCGAGTAATCGGATATAATCGGAGAATAAGGAACTTCGTTGCTGAGGGGGTCCCCGACTGAACACTTCTTTTTTATTGTCCTGACAGTCCGAATAAGGTTCTTGGAAAAACCATTCTGAATTGCTTGATCATTATAAAATCAATATTTATAATTTACTAGCTGACCAGGCCACGCGTTGCTGTGGCTAACGTTTTTGTCATATTTTTTTTATTTATTTTTTCTATCCTATCTTTCAAGTTGGATCAAACTACACACGGTGTACAAATTTGATTAAAATCGGTTAAGTAGATTAAGAGTCCTTCGCGGACAAACATCGTAACGTAATTTATATATATTAAGATTTGAGGCTAACCCGACAGACGTTTTCCTGTTCAAATTTATGACGGGGTAACGCCCTCTAGAATTAGTTTTGATTTGTTTTTGGCTAATCGGTCCAGCAGTTCTCAAGCGATGCACTTACCAACGTAAATCCTACTAATATTATAAACGCGAAACTTTGTGAGGATGGATTGATGGATGTTTGTTACTCGTTCACACAAAAACTACTGAAAGGATTTGGATGAAATTTGGAACACAGATAGTTTATAACCAGGATTAACACATAGGATTTTTATCCCAATATTCCCACGGGATCGAAACTTATGCGGGTGAAATCGCGGGGCGCTGCTAGTCATTTATATAGGCCACTTACGCAAGGCTTCCGCGTCGAAGTCTGCGGCTACGGGCGGCTGGTCATCGTACTGCAGGCTCCAGGACAGCTTGCCCGTGTCGTACAGCTGCGAGCTTACGCGCAGCTGCAGCTCCGACAGCTGCAGGCCTGCGCCTGCGCACACGCGCCACGACACGCTTCCCACCGACGAACCCTCTACCGATCAAAATAACAGTATGAAAAATAAATCTTCATTAGTCAGTACGCTGCCATAAATGCCAGATCTAGGGCCAGTTTCTCGAACGAATTTATCGCAAAATTTATGTGATAAATTCTGAAGCGCGCGTTAACTGCTCTGATTGGTGAATGATTTATCAGCAGCCCAGACAGGCGCTTTCCTTTGTGTAAATTATTTCATCACCATTGCTCTCCAAACAGTGAAGGAAAACATCGTGAGGAAACCGGCATGTCCTTGAACCAAAAATTCGAAGACATGTGATATCTACCAACCCGCACTGGGCCCGCGTGGTGGATTACGGCCCACTCCCTCTCACAGAGAGGAGGCCTGTGCCCCAGCAGTGGGAACATTATAGGCTAATTATGTTATCAACAGCCGCAGCAGTTTACGCGCGTTTGATTTTTTTCACATAATTTTTTATTATAATAAGTAAGTCAATTTGAAAGAAATAAACAGACCTTTTCTAGCTAGATAAACTTGCTTCCAATCGTGTTCTACTTTTCTGAAGACATTCTCTGCATGGTAGACTCCTGCGGACCAGGTGGCTATGGATTCCAGTTCCTCATTCTGGTGTTGGACGCGGTACAAGTCCGTGGTTATGAAGTAATAGAGTGCATAGTGGCCAAGTTTCTTAAACTCGAACGTTTTCGAGATCTTTCCCATTTCTCCACGTTCGGCACGCCATTGCTCAGACCCCGAAATACGACCGTGGGTTTCATAGTCTGTTGGTTTCCTGTGTTCAAAATAAATGGTGTTAGTTGGAAGCCAGTTTACAAGATCCTGCTATTAAAAAAAAAAAAAAATGGCACTCCGGGAGTGCCGACAAAAGTGAAAACAAAACACAAACAGAATACTTTGCCATCACTCACTGACATATCGGATTTACATTAATACCGAGTACATCCCGAGGACAGCCGAAGCAGGTATTTTTTGAATCGTCTTATAAACAAAACACGCGCGGTGGACAGCCGAACACATCCGAAGCGGGTTTTTTTTTTAATCGCCATAAACAAACACGCGCGGTGCGGTACGGTAACAGTGGCGCGAATGGTTTTTTCGCATCTCAAAAAATTCCCAACGCGCCTAAAGAAGTTTTCACTTCAAAAACTGCATAAACTTTTTCGACTTTGTTGGGGTCGGCTTCCAGTTTAACCAGATGCAGCTGACTACCAGTATGGAGCGACTGCCTATCTGACTCCACATCCCAGTTACTAGGTAACATGATGCCCCTTGGTAATAGTGGTTGTCAGTCGTTTTGGGCTTCTGACCTCGTAACGACTGTCAAAGCTCTACAAATGATTTTGAAATCTTGATGAATGATTTTGAAATCTTGATTTTATTTCTGTTTGATTTATCTTCTTTATAATTAATACGGAAACAGTAGGTACAGTCCTGTCACGGATATTTTACCTGTGACTTTGCATCTCTGTCAGAACCAAACGGATCTTAATTCTCGTCACATTAAGGTTGCTGTTGGATTGCTGTTGGATTGTCAAAATCAAAGTGGTCTTTATTGTCATTACAATAAGGTTGTTAATTTGCTGCTGCCAGAGGTAAAATAACTGTACTTATTGTTATTTTTTTACAGTGTTAGTGTTTTATGTTGTAATATCAATAAACGTATTTTTCTTTCTTTATTTAGCTAGCATACGTGAATCATACTTCTCGATCATGAGGCCAGCCAGTTCCTGCAGGGTTCTCTTGGTCAGGTACCTCTTCCGCGGTTCCGACACCTGCCTCTGTCGATGTTCGCGCAGCATCAGGATGCACTCGATCAACTCCTGTTCCGTACACTCCGTGCGACGTTTCAGCACCTACATAATAGAATAGAATACACTTTATTCTGTAATGAAATGAAATTATGTTTATTTTTTAAAGACACATAAACGTAAATTTTTGGTCAATATTTTAAAATTAGATGGCGCTGCTTCTCTTTTCTTTCTCGCTCTAATCTTGACTCTCTCTTTTTAACCGACTTCCAAAAAGGAGGAGGTTATATGTTCGACTTTGTGTTTTTTTTTAATGTATGTTCACCGATTTCTCCGTCAATTGAAAGGTTGAAAGAGTAATACTCTCGAGGTGGTCCCATTGTCATCAAGTTTGAATCTGATGAGAGGACCCCATGGAAATCGAGGGAAACCCTCAAATTTTATAGGCAAATGTATAGCGATTTGGGATTATTTTTAAGTAACTTGAGTATTTGCTGTCTGAAATCATCATTTGGTAAAGTAGAGCTATATATATAAAATTTATAGGCGAAGCGCCTATAAAATTTAAGGGTATCCCTCGATTTCCATGGGATCCTCTCATCAGATTCCAACTTGCTGTAAATGGGACCACCTCGAGAGTATATATACCCTTTCAAACAAAATTAAAATAGGTCCACAATTGACGAAGAAATCGGTGAACATACAAAAAAAAACATAAGTATAACCTCTTCCTTTTTGGAAGTCGTTTAAAAAGGCCAGTGGCTTACCTCTTTGTGGTCCATAGTATACCTCCAGGTGACATCTTGAACGTCGTCTCGAGACACCGCGATAACGTAAGACAGTTTCTTGCCCCAGCCGTGGGAGTACAACAGGGGCGCGTTGAGTTTGGCCTCGCACGGGTCGGCGTGGATCCACGTGTTTGAATCGTAGTCGAAAACCTAGAAAAACACAATAAAATATCGTATACAGGATGAAATTGAAAACTCGCGTCAAATCGAAATAGGAAGTGCAGTAATTGCTACATAATCATTGTGAATTTTCATGCACCAATACAAAATTCTTGAAAAAAAATCATGTAATGATCGTCTTAGACTTAGACAGTGCAAACTAAGTTATAGCCTTCAAGTAGAGAAGAACTATCGTTGTTCCAGACTTAATTTTTTTTTTAATTATCAAAAGAAATAAGAAAATTAAGGTATAAATTTTAGCGCCAAGCAATCTATTCATTGCAGAGTTCACAACATGAAGCAGGTGTTGAATTAGCAGCATTTACCAATTTTTTTTTAAATGGGCGCGCGACTCTTTATTGCATCCCATTCCTTACTGACATGCTCTAAATTTTCTCTATAACACGTACAATTAGATATTTTAATTTGGCGCACCTATTCAAATTCATCCTGTATAGGTAGGTATATATATATATCATAGGTAGGTATTCAACTAACAGTTTGTCAAGTCATAAAAACCGTGCGAAGCAGGGGCAGATAGTTAGTTATTAAATACGTATGGTGTTACCTCGCACCACACATGGTCCGTGGTGTCATACACGAAGCGCGTGTCGTACCCGAGCGCGCGACACAGCAGCGCGAAGCAGTTGGCCCACTCGCCGCAGCGCCCGCGCCGCGTGCGCAGCAGCGTGCGCGGGTCGTTGAACCGCACGAACTTCGAGCCGATGCCACAGGCGCTGCAGATGTACGCCTAGATAGATATATATACACACCATTCAAATTATTTTATTTCACACAAACCTACATGAGCACTTATGAAACGTCAGAAGCTAGGTGCACAGCTCCACTAAGTCGACGAGGAACTGCACCGTTACTCTTTTAACAAAGTCGCTAAATTGGCAACACTGCGAGTAGCGCACTTCAGGTTCAGAGTCGCCATAGTTTCAAGTTTGAATCGGGCTGCAGTAGTCATTGCCATCCCATTATCTCTCGCTAAAACGAGACGTCAATGTCATTCTCACTCACTTCCATCTTACAAGTCTCCCTTTCCGTGTTGATGGTATAGTTCTTGCTGAAAGTGGTACGACCACCGCAACCCTCGCACGCCGGCTGGTCGACCCACGTGAAGAACTTGTGTTTGAACCAGCCCATCAGTTCCATTAGAAGAGCTATGTCGAACGGTAGGTCCAAGGTATCCTTTTGGCCTATGAGAAGATGATAATATTCGTAAAAATAAAAATAACAGAAGGCAAATTCTCGTAATTATAACGTTCAAAATCTAGTCGCAATCTCTTCTCAGCGGCAATTAATGTCAAACTACTGTCAAAAATGTGAGGTGTTTGTTGATACACTGAGATTACAATGCATAGATGTTTGACTCACTCTTATTAGTTAAAGTTTCAAACATCAACAAGTTAAAAAATATGGATGTCACGTGATCAACTTTGAACGTTATTAAGTCGGAAACGTGACGCATTACGTGGTTCGGGCATATTTTTTCTGTTTGCATTGATGTCTGCTATCGATTTACTTAGGTTACATGCGTGGGTGCCATTTTGAAAAAAATCAATATGGCAGACAGTAGGCCACGGACCTTCAAAGCCCTACGTATATTGCAAGTTACATCCTCACCAGCTTTGATCAACTTCTGGACCTCACGGACCCTGTCGAGAGCCATAAGCTGCAGGGTGACCAAGGGTATTTCTTCCCGTGCAAGCTCCAACAACTCTTCATCCTCATATACTAGGACGTCATTAAACAGTCTCTCGATTTTTAATAGAAGCTGGTTGTTTGTTGTCTGCAAAGGAATATTACAGGAGTGTGTTGTATTTAAAAAAAAGTTGACCCGCCCATCTCATATATTCAGAGACTAGTCTTGTTCCAATACTTAATTACGGGTGTAAAAAGACATTTAACAAAACCGAGTAACTGAAGGTCAAAATTTCAAACGAAAACAAGTTTTTCGTTGTTTTTTTTTTTTGTTTGTATTTCATTTCTTTTGATATATTAACTGTTTTTTTTTCTATTAGTTTGATTAAAATTTTTTTAACAACATCCATTGGTTTCTTACTAAACTTCAACTATGTCCAATGACCCTGGTTACTTATCTCATTTGGTGAACATATTTATTTATTGGATCTCCAACAGAGGCTACACAGTTAAAATAAATAATAACATAAAATAATAATATAGTTACATGCATGTTAACAAAAACAGGGACATATACAAGCGTGCGCTTCCAATTATGATACTTGTCACTATTGGCTTTTCGTTTATTAAATACCATTGGTATCAATACACTTTTATGAAAATTAAGCTTGTTCAGCATGTTTACAAGCAAGGAGTATTTTAAGTGTTAATGAAAAGTGCTATGCTTGTGTAAACTATGCATTCAGAGGTACAGCGCAACAAAAAGTGAAAACATTAACATACAATACCAGAATCTTAGCTGGTGTTAACATCTTCATCTTAGGACTGTGACTAATTCTGACATTATTCCGCTTGCTCTGGGTACCATAACAAAAACTTATTTTTCTCTCAATAGCCGCTTGTGCCATTCTCAAGTTGTTTAGTGTTTGTTCCTTTGGGTAAATAACTTCAGTACCCTCCTGTAATTAAAGACAATGGTATTATTGATATAATAATATAAGATCAAGACATAAAGATCTATGAATGACAGCAGATCTTTGAAAGTTGTTACGGGTAGTCAGAAGCCCAAAAGTCTGAAAACCGATCTCAGTACCAAGGGGTATTGTGTTATTCCGTAATTGGGTTGTGGAGGTCAGATAGGCAGTTGCTCCGTGTAAAATACTGGTATTCAACTGCATTTGGTTATACTGGAAGCTGACCCCAAAATATGAGGGAATAGGCTAAGCAGATGATAATGTTATTGATATAATTAATGATCATCTCTGTTTATAGAACAGGGCATTTTAAGCTGGTATTAAAAGTATTCTGAACAATATACTTTTTTGCATGTAATAGGTAGGTAATGAATGAAACCATATTCATTTTAAGTATTTAAAGATAGCTTTTGATAGCAACTCATGAAGATAACAAGTAAGTTACATAAAAAACTAATGACTCATTGATAACACAGTTTTTAGATGTTTATAGAAATATTCAGGGATTAACAGTCTTTATAGGAATAAATATGGTTCCTTCTCATGCCCATATAGATTTTGTTTTTATTTCCTTCAGAATTTAAATGTAAAGAGAATAGTATTAGTTGCATGTTATTTTCAGTACTTACCGGTTGAAAGCCGACATATTTCAAGTAATCATTGAAAGCCTCACACTTTAACAAATCTTTAAGAATATCGCTTTTTATTGTCCTCAATTCATAATCATGGGGATTTTCTAAAATATGATTAATATGCCGCAAAAGTTCATACAGTATTTTATGAAATTTATCCACATCTCTCAAACTTTGTTCCACCACAGCAAGTCTCGCCATATCCTCCATTTTCAATTTAATATGTTTTTTGGAATGTTCGAAGCTTAAAACTAAGGAAAATGATTTATTATCACCGTATTTACGAATCTATGAAATTCATTGCAACACTACACTTGTCAAATTTTGATTTGTCATTTTCGTTCGAAAACGTCGATTTGATTTGATTAGTTATGATTTGATGGAATCAGTTTTCATTACAAAATAAAGATTATATATTTTAATAACTTTGCATTTGTAAATAATATAGATTAGTGGTATTCTAAAAGTATAAAAAAAAAAATTAACAAAAATTGCCATATCCTTTCAGTTAAGTACTAACATTTAAATAACATAACTACTTAACTAGTTATTTACTCAGACTAAAGAAAAAAGTTTTTTTTTTTTTAAAGAAATTCTTTATTCCTTAGTCAGAGGTTATTTATCACGGCGGAGTGCAAACCGTATAAAAAAAGTACTCAGTGGTGCAAACCACAGAACATAATAATATACCCTGGTGCCAGGTGCAAACTGTGCAAAGCAAAGAGTATAATAATAATACGGGAGGTGCAAAGCATGGGCAAAGTTCGACTCGACGCGACGGCTGCCGCCGCTCACGGGCTCACCTTGCTGCTTGCTGCACAGAGTACATACAAGCTTGCCTTGCTGGCTGGGTTGCCGTCACCACATGACGCTGGCAGAATAGTAGAAATAAGCTCAGTAGCCAAAAAATAAAAGATTATTTATTTTCTTGTCTACCTGGCTGTTAATTTCTAGAGATATTATGTTAAAATGATCGAAGAAGTTTCCCTAGTTTTTTTTTTATACAGAAAAGAAATACATTTTATTTGAAAACATAATTAACTACCTACCCTAACAACCGATCGCAACTACTTACGTAGGTACTTACCAATTTTTTTAAAATAACTTTGCTAGGTACTTACTTACAAAATTACTTTAATAAAAATCTTAATTATAGTTATTTACCTACATTGCGCTATGTAAGTAGGTACTTAGGTAAGTAGGTACTTACCTACTGCTATAGTTACCATAGCTGTACCGATACAAACAAACAAATTAAATCTTGGATTATAGAGCAATGAAGAAACGCCGATTCTCTTTAGAAAGCAGTGCAGATGGTAGGTACAAATTCTTTTTATTTAAATCGATGTTTGGCAGTGGTAAGGTACCTGCAGTGTAGCATTGCTCTAATTCTTTGATTTCGGGCCAGACAAAGTACAAAATGCTGTGCTGGAAGTAAGTAGGTTGCGTCAGAGAGGACAATGTTGGTTGTAGTGATGATTTTTTGCATGTTTTTTGACAGGCTTCAACACTGGGTCTCGCAACTGGCTGCTTCACGCGCGCTACGTTAGAGGAGAGCATTCGTTATGCCTGGACCTCGCCGACGATCTGCAGAAACAACACGGCAATAAACACAGATACGCGCATTACATAAAGGTATTGATGCTTATATCTACCATTTAAAGAAAGTACATAGGTACCTACATGCTACTTAGTCACAATAATTATAGTTTGTTATTTCATGGATGGTTTGTCACTTTTATCTAAGACTAGCTTCTGACCGCGGCTTCGCCCGCGTGGATGTCGGAAATTCATGGGTTATAATTTTTTTACGCGGTAATAAAATAACCTACGGTCATTACGTACACTATCAAATCGACAAACTTATTATTTGCGGTTGGTACAGTAATCGGGTCTAGGGATGGAACCGCAAAATTAAGTTTGTTTTTTATTGTATGCCCCCCGGCCCCCCGTCCGTACTGCCGCGCCGCCGATGCAACCGCTATGTCCCTGCATTTTAAATCTGTAATATCTTCGAAAATATTCATTTAAATTACATGCTGTAAAGGGCCATACTAATCTATATTACATGCACAATTTATTAAAGTTACTTAATTGTATAAGGATTAATGCTGTATTGCTTAAAATCGCTTTTTCGTAAATAAGTAAAGGATAAAAAATGGTTATTGTGGGTTATCCATAAGAGATAGACATATACCATCGCGGACTCTTTTGTAGAACTTTTTAAGGTGTACAATACTGTAGTACATTATTTTGATCTATCTCGTAGGGTTCAGCCAGCGTTTGCAATGTAAGCGCAAAAAAATGTGTTTATTTACGACGTTACATTAAAAACCTCTAAAATTATCAGTGTTTCTCTACTATATTATGCATGTATTATATATATAAACCTTCCTCTTGAATCACTCTATCTATTAAAAAAACCGCATCAAAATCCGTTCGGTAGTTTTAAAGATTTAAGCATACATAGGGACAGACAGACGCGGGAAGCGACTTTGATTTATACTATAAACCTTCCTCTTGAATCACTCTATCTATTAAAAAAACCACATCAAAATCCGTTCGGTAGTTTTAAAGATTTAAGCATACATAGGGACAGACAGACGCGGGAAGCGACTTTGCTTTATACTAGGTATTTAGTGACTAGCGGCCCGCCCCTGCTTCGCACGGATGCAATTTTTTTTTTCGAATATCCTATATTTTCTTTCATACAAACCTTGTCCTGACAATACCGAACACAACAAAAAAGAATTAGCGAAATCAGTTCAGCTGCTCTCGAGATTTGCGCTTAGCAACACTTTCAGCGATTCATTTTTATATTAGGTATAGAAGAAGAAGATATACCTACTAGACTCTTCCTGCTAGCCACAATGTAGGTACCTAGTAGATATAAATACTATTGTATATTTAAAGGTTAGCTACTAGGTACTGCTTCCGGAGTGGCATTCTTACAGGCAGGAGGGTCTTGGACTCCTGGTGTCTGATGACTTCAAGGTCAAAGAGATAAACGAAAAAAGAAACTAGTGTCGCAATCTGTTTAATTTATCACTAGCGATTTGCCCCTGCATCGTGTGGTTTATTGTATGCGGCTACACATCAAGCTATACATTTCCAGTTTTAGCTGATCTCGCATTGTAAATGTTTTTCGTGCAATCAGAAGTCAGCTTATACTGGTTATGTATAGCTTGATGTATAGCCGTGTGTACGACTTGACAAAACATAGACTTCGTGTATGCACCTACTTATATGTATAACTTTAATAAGTATCTACTTACTTAGACCTTCCGGAATAAATTCTCTAAATGATAGTGTAAAATCGCATCAAAATCCGTTACGTAATTTAGAAGAGCAACGTGGTCACACAGACAGACACGAAAAACGACTTTAATATTTTTATTTATATACACGTAAAGTACTAGCTTCCAAATTACCGCGGCTTCGCTCGCTTAATTTAGAATTTGACAATCAATTCAGGTTGCAGCTTATAATATTATAAAAATGCGAAAGTAGGTAAGTTTGTTTGTTTGTTACCTTTTCACGCCTAAACCACTGAACCGATCATCCTGAAATTTTGCATATACGTTGATAGGACAGAAACGGACATAGGGTACCTTTCATCCCTAAAGTTAGGAAGACTGCAATCGCTTTAATTTTGACAGTTCAACAACATTCATTGTGTTATTTACGTTGTTGAGCAGATACATTTTTCGAACATAGGTAATATGAAGCAATGTACCTATTAGGAATATCCATTAAAATTATTCAGATTGTGATTGTAGCTTGTTACGAATTAGGGTGCTGATATAGAGATACATTTCTACGTTTCTATTGGCCAGGGTTCAGTGTTGGCTGATGCTGGCAGACTGCAGGAAGCTCTGGAGAGGTACCACAGCTGTATACGACTCCATCCTCAGGACCCCGAGCCCTTGAAACAAGTTGCCAGCTGCTTGTATGTATCATCATCGTTATAGTATCGTGATCACTCTGCAATCAACCACTCGCATAAATCAATCATAATTATGTAACATTGCAGGTCTCGGCAGCATCGGTTCCAGTTATCGCTCGAGGCCTATTTAGAAGCTGATAAGTTGTCAAAACATCCTGATCCTGATATATACTGCGCTTTAGGTATAACTCGGCCTGTTGCAATCCACAGGCGTCTCTAGTTCCGCCATTACACCCGGTTCTCCGCCTTCCGCGTCTAGCCCGTCTCATAGCCGCTATTTTAAGCTCTGCACCCTGATACCGCAGACGAGTCTTTGAATGGAGACTGCAAATACAACCTCTAAAAATCTGCTGATCCTTGACCACACTAGATTCGTACGTACGTACGTGGGCTGCATCAATTGGGTACCCTACCCTAGTTGTTAAATGCTTTCAAGGGGGGTACCCAATTGATGCAGCCCACTGTACTTAACTTGGAGCGCTGGGTGTTATGGTTCAACTTATAAGAAACCTATTTCGAGCAGTAGACGGCGATAGGCTTGATTATTGAAAACGTACCCTAGAGGTTCCTTCCTAGTAACATATTTTCAGCGGAGTGTTCGTGGAACTTAGGCGAGCTGGAGAAGGGTGTGGAATGGGCCAGGTCTGCGGTACAGGCGGGGGGCGGAGAGCGAGCCGGCGCTCTCCTGGCGAAGTTACTCCTGGCCTGTGACGATGTGCACGGTGCTCTATTGGCATACGACCAGGCTTTGACGTTAGTATAAGTATTTCTTGAACGAAACCGAGAGAATACACAGAGCTAGTGGAGTAATCTAATTATTGTGTGCTGATTAGGTACAAACAGTTATTAGCCAAGTGGATCTACGACAATTGTGGATGCAGTTTTGCAGCGTACCTTAGGTCTAAAAAGACGGTCTGCATTTGAACTGCACACCAGCTGCAAAATTGCAGTTTGGATTCAGTTGATTTAACTGCATTGAAACTGCCAGCCGATTGCGCCGTTGGCGTATTCACACAGTTTGTGAACTGCAATGGCCAAAAACCTTAGCTATGGTTTTTGAATTAGAGTGGCCATTTATTGCGGTATGCCTAACAGCAGTTGTGATTGTGTTAGTAGGACTTTTACAATAAGGTGAAAAAAAACTGGAAACCAATTTTACCCAATAAATATAGCTAAAAATAAAACACGCATTCTCGTAGTACGCACGCATGCGGGGCGGACACTTTAGCAGCCGCTGGAGCGCTACGTCTCCGAGCTGGTGACCCTCGACGCGCCTTCCAACTCCTGGGGGCAGCTCTGGCGCAGCAGCCCACCCAGCACGCGGCCGCCCTGGCCCTCGCAGCCATGATGCTGCAGCATAAGGACCTGGACGCCGCCCTATCGAGGCTCAAAGCTGCACTTACAGCACATCCAACCTGCGTGGCGGCTCATACCAATCTGGGAATGGCATTGTTAGCTAAGAAGAAGTATATTGCGGTAAGTACGAACGTTATGCGTCGTACCTATTATGACATAGGTACCTAGGTATCTACGTTCACAAGTCCAATTACCTAGGTGTAGGAGCACAATTTACCCCTGTCCCATCCAATCGGTTTATTGTTTAGTTTCTAGAAACTTAGAGCAGTGGTATAATAGTCATAAAATGAGAAAAAAGGGGCAGAAGTATGGAGGGGTCGGGAGGGGTTAATTTAATTTCAAAATGTGTCTCACAAACGCGGCGCTGCAGTAATGCGAGGAGCCACTTATTCCACCTATTGTCTTATTTATTTAGTACTTAGGTCCACTTAACTCGTGAGACGAACTCTAGACAGTTATTTTCCCATGCAGGCTCTAACGTGTCTTCAGCGCGCATCGTGGGCGGCGCCGCTGAGTGCGCGTGCGGCGCATGATCTCGGAGTAGCGCTGCTCGTGTGCAAGAGACCAGCTTCGGCCTTCTGCCGGCTCGCCACAGCTGCGGCCTTGCAGCCTTTCCAGCCTTACACGGTAGCACATTCTGCACACCACGATTCATATGTTGCTACAAATCATGCTGCATGATGGTTTTGTTAAATTTTAGTTTTTAATGGCATTTCTATTTCCATAATTAAGATTCCGCCTGACTGAAACTCAAAGCATTTATTTTAATTAAACCAATTTTGAATTGTTAAGGAGTCAGTCAGTCAGAAACACGAAGCTAGGTTATTCCAAAGCGTAGTAGGTTCCTATGGAGAAGAACGGGCAAGAAACTCCATGGGCACCCTTACAGCAGTACCTAAATATTTGTGCTTTATCTGGTCTGCGCCAGGCAACAACTCCAGCTGTTCCGAACAGTACAATCCAAGTTTTGATACAGGTGCTGCTGATAGGCATAGCCCTGGAGCGCCTGGGGGACAGCCGGGCCGACGCGGCGTACGCGCGCGCGCTGGCGCTGGCGCCGGACGACCCGCTCATCAGGCTCAACGTGGCGGGCAGGCACGCGCGGGCGGGGCGGCTGCACGAGGCCGCGGAGGAGGCCGTCGTCACTGCTGAGCTGCTGGAGAGGGAGGAAACAGCAGATGCACAGGTATAATCTTTTTCCTCGAGAACATACGGTGTAATAATACCAGCTTACGACGTATTGTCCCACTGCGGGGCAAAGTCCTCTTCTCACACAGAGAAGGCACGAGCATTAACCACCACGCTAGAAAAAGAGGGTTTGGCGATTTCTGAATTACCTACTTATATTGCTTATTCCTCACGATGTTTTTTCTTCACCGTTTTCAGTACCTAATGTCCAAGATTAACTCTGAAAGTACTCCACTCACGCGCCCCTGCACCACTTGAGTGGCGTTGTAAAAAACGCCGACTGTCCGCGGTCCATTGGAGTGTAACTTTCATCTGTTTCTCCAGCTTACCAGTTCGATGGTATCACTGTTTGAGCTGCTGAGTGATGCTGGGCTGTCTCGTCCGCCAGCTTTAATCCCTGATGCTGAAGAGAAGCTGCCAGCCGTAGAAGCTGCAGAGGAGGAACAGTTTGCTCCTGACGAAGTTTAGATGGTTTTTCGAAGCGAGAACGAAGTTGTTAGGTACGTACCTATAGGTACCTACATCAGTAGGTAGATATCATTAGAGGCTATTTCAATAAGTTTTTTTTCTGCCTGGGAAGGAGGTAGGTACTTATACTTATATGGTTAAGATGTCAGTGGTCAGTATGGACAAATCTGATAGAGGTCAAACTCAAAGCATTTATTTCAATTAAACCAATCACAGGCACTGTTGAATTGTCAAGGAGTCGGTCACTCGTAAAGATGAAGGTAGCCAAGCTAGTTGCCTGTGTCAGCTCCTACAGAGAAAGTCGATTCAAGGCTGGACGTCGGGACGTCCGTCAACAAAAACGAAAAACTAAAAGTAACTATGGATCAGTGTTTAGACGTTTCTGTAGCTCATTGATAACACACATGAAAATGAAAACACACCACTACCTACGTAACGTACTTATCGCATTTTCAAAGTAAAATTGAAAGTTTATGACTGGCTATAAAGTTGAAGTATAAAGAATTTTGTTGGTGATTATGTAAGAATGTCCTTATTGCTGGTTTTGACAGCAGTTACAATTTGTTTCACAGTGGTGAGTACTTACGTACTTACATATACATAAAATATCTCTGATATGGTAAAAATATTTGCATGTCAGCAAGATCGTGGCACAGGCGCGGCAATGTATCTACGTACCAACATTACTCTACAAAATAATAATGCCTTAGACATTTAAATAAGACCCATCCTAGAACAGTCATTAATTTCGAAATTAAAACTAGACTTTTTTCGTAATGTATTAAAGATCCTCCGAACCCATATATTATTTTTCTAATATAGGTACCTTTATCTGTTTTTGCATAAGTGATCCTACTCAAGTTATACGGAGGCCTAAAATACACCAAAGCCACAAGGAATGATGTATCGCAAAATTCGCAAACAACTATAATAAGGCTGTTGAAATAAGTACTTTCGCGATGTGAAAATAACGCAAAGCGAGACATCTCCTTTCCGCTTTGGTGGAAACTGCCGCTCAACCAAGCTACTGCTAAAAATCTCACCTTCAAAACTTAGAGTAGTGAGCTTGAAGTGAGCTGTCATTCCACCTGATGCTAGGGATTGACAGCTCAATTCACGTACTTTAGTTTACATGGCGAGATTTTCACAGAACAGAACGGCCGGACTTTACGTATTCCGACCCATCCACGTTGAATAGTTGGCACTTTATGACTTTTATTTGCAGAGTGAAACAAAGGAACGCATAGCAAGTCTGGTCGTCCTACCGCCTCTGGTGCTAGGCTACGACGAGCTTTACCATGACTCCAACGAAGCCGGCAAAGACTTTACACCGAAACAGAAGACGAGAACTGCACCGCCAAAAAGGAGGGAAACGACCGCGCGACCAGATACAGAGGAAACAGTTGCAGCAACAGAAAAACAAATAACTGCACCACTAGAAAAAGAAGATATAACTGCACTACCACTACTGAATTCAACAGAGATAAACGAACCACCTGCACCTGTGAAGAAAGAAACAGCTGCACCGGCAAAAAAGAAACCAGCTATCTCTTCAAAAAAAAAGGAACAGGCTGTAGAGCCGAAAAAAATGAAACCAGCTGCAGAGCCGAAAAAGAAAAAACCAGCTGCAGAGCCGAAAAAGAAAAAAACAGCTGCAGATCCGAAAAAGAAAAAACCGGCTGAAGAGCTGAAAAAGAAGAAACCCGCTGCAAAACCAAAAAAGAAAAAACCAGTTGCCTCTTCAAAAAAGAAATCAACAGCCGATTCAAAGAAGAAGAAGGAACCAGCTGCCGCTTCAAAAAAGAAGAAGGAAACAGATCCACCAACAAAAAAAAAGAAATCCGGAAAAAAACCACAACGCACTATAATAATAGACACAAAAGGCAGACGAAATTTCAGAAGAAATTATAGAAGTTTATTGAAAAAACTGAAAAAAAAACAAAAATTGATAAGCCTGTGAACAGAGCATCAAGAAGAGGTGTGAATTGTGATAAAAACGTCAAAAATAAAGTTAATAGAACTTAGTGTCTGTGTGATATCTAAATCTAATCTATTTAATACAAAATACATTTTTAAAACTCAATTTTTTATTCAACCAAATTAGATTAAAGACTATTATTTTTTTTTCGAATTTTTGGTTCTAGGACATGCCGGTTTCCTCCCGATGTTTTCCTTCACCTTTTTGAGAGCAGTGGTGATGAAAATAAATACCCAGTGCCTGTCTGGGTTTGAACCTACGAAATACAACTCGTAAGTTGCGGCCGTTACCACTGGGCCATCACTGCTCACAATATTAGAGGACATTCTCCTGTGTAACCCACGTGGTGGGTATAGCGCTAGTCTTTATGCGCGTGGCCAAAATCGGAACTAACGCCGCCATCTTGTTTTTTGAATACATTTTACCAACAGTGCCCCCCTGTTAACGTCATTCCAGCGCCAAAAGATCCTTGTACCTAGCAGTGTAGGTGGTTGGTTCATGGGGTTAGTTACTAACTCCTCCATTTGGGTTCCAGAAACAATATGACGGCCGGTTCGTGTATGCTGGTGTTCTGTACACATTCTCATTTCATTAATTCATTGGAACTCCTTAGTACAGAGGCTAGAACATCAACCTACCCCAATCTGTCAAATTTTCCCAATTGAATATGAAGTTGAAAATCTATCAAATAAATTTGACAGATTGGGGTAGATTGTTGTGCTGGCCTCTGTACATTCACACTGGTACGCCTTTTATATAATTACCCGACTGCGCCAGGAGGGTTATGTTTTTTTCGTTAAATATTTTGAGCGCCTAATCGCGTTTTAAAATCTCCGTAAAAAATGGGCGTGTCTCGGTAAACTACTGCAAAGTAAAATGGTGGTGATGGTGTTGGCGTGGCAGGCTTTGAGGTATCATGCTCGACATTATTCATAACCGTACCCGCAGATAACCCGTAAATATAAACCTGGAAAAATAAATGCAAAGATGATAAAATGGAGCAACTCAGGGCTATTTTAATTAATTGAACCCTTTACAGATATTTTTGATCGCTAAGAAGTGTATAAAGTGTCAAGTAAATATACAGGGTGGCAGGGTCCAGAGACATAGACGCGCAACCTGATACCATGGGTTTTGCTACATGACTTTGAACCCCCCTCCGTTGATTTTTTTCGTCTTCTACGCAGGGGGTCCAGAATCATGTACTTCTTCATCTTAGTGTGTCGATGGTAATCTAAATGGACTTGGCGCAGAATTCGGCTACGTGTTTGGCGTCATCACCAGAGTCTGACAGGACACGCAGGACACGATATTAAGTGTCCCATTGTTTGTGGAACAGCACCAAATTTACACTCCAAGGTGTAGTCGTCTATGAAACCTGAACAGGTTTTCCTTGCTTCGGCCACATGGGTCCGTCTGTTTAAAGACTTCCAGGTTAGGTACTGAATCCATAACACAATTACATTATATCACTATTACAAAAAATCAGCCAAGTTTGAGTTGGACTCGTAGTTGGGGTTGGCTTCCAGTCTCACCGAATGCAGCTGAATACCAGCGTTTTACATAGAGCCACTGCCTATCTGACTTCCACAACCCAATTAGGTACTGGGTAACACGCTTCACATTGGTAAGACTGGTTGTCAGAATTTCGGGCTTCTGACTTTAATGAATAATTAATCATAGAAATTGGGGAAGTTACTCACAATAGGTTTGAAATTGCATGATATATTCAAAACAAGAAACATATTTACTGTAGGGAGGGTTCAAAAACAATAAACTTTATGTAGACCTAGTAAGTATGTGCCTAATTAATACGAACCTTTAAAATCATTTTATATTTCACAAATCGAGAATAATATTAAATTATTAATTTCCGAGTTCATTCAGTGTACACAATTTCAGTTACATGACTTACGTGTGCATCTTATTTTGTGTCTTCAAATGCTATTCCCCGTTTGTTTGAATTTAGTTAGCAAGGACAAGACCAATTGTTTACATTGGTAAAATTGCTAATAATTTGTATGTATTAAGACCCCAACGCAACAAATGAACTTTCAGTCTAAAAAAAAGTTTTTTATTTTCTTCCTGATGGCATCTCGTAGTTGACCTTTAGAGGTCGTGACTACTTAACCGGACTATCCTGTGGCTGCCTTAAGTGAAACTCAAAGCCTCCAGCCAGGGGCATATATTAACTACATTATAGCGACTACGCACTAAGGGCACCCCCTGTGGGGTACGAACCTTGGCTTAGGGCGTCGCTGGAGAGGGCAGCAAGGGGACAGGCTGGATCACAATTATATTATTTAAGCTTGATGGAGCCGGCATTTCCTATCTGACTACTCTGAGAAGAAATGCCGAAACAAACCTATTAAAAAGTACTCTGGGCATTGACATTTAAATTACTAGTTTCAGTATATTATAATGTTCTCTCATACTCTGTGATTACTAGCGACTCTGGTAAATGAATGAACGATTCCACGAAGGAACCAAGTTTTCTTGAATGAAAATTGAAGAATAATGTACTCTGTGCAAACACCCAAAGATGGCCCAGTCAGTGGCGGTCCGAGAGGGAGGGTCGTGGGGGTCATGCATGCCCCCCCCCCCCCAAATCATTCAAGCTGTCGAGAGTCTGAATGATTTATTTGCCTTACTACTTTACTTGGGAAATCCCGATTTGCATAATATACAAAAACATTAAGAACATAGGCAGACATGGGGACTGCCGACAGAAGAAAAACTGTAAAAATATGAAATTACAGTGGGTTTTTTAACCTAAAAAGTTTTTAATTTAAAAAGCCTGTTATAAAACATAAAATCTAGGATGCAAGAGCGAGCGAAGCAAACTCGGGATTTGGGCACCCCGCTTGTACGTAAGGTTCGAAAGGCTTAGGTTAAGGCCATTCCTAAACTGCTGTAAAACGAGTTTTAAGTTTTCGTCATAATTCGATGAAGTAAGTTCTCTTTCTGTATGATGGTTAAAAGAAAACAGAGACTATGGTGCTAAAATTTTCAGGCTCGCTTCGCTCGCTCTTGCAATCTACATTCTGTTGATTCTTGAGCTTTTCTTCGTAAATCGACAAAGCAAGTAATTTATAGTCATTTGTGAACATGCGCGGTCTGAGAGGGAGGTCGTGGGGGTCATGACTCCCCCCCCCCAAATCATTCAAGCTGTCGGGAGTCTGAATGATTTACTTGCCTTACTAACTTAAAACTGGACTTGAGCCACGAAAACCCCGATGGGATGGATGCATATTCAAAAACATTAAGAACATAGGCAGACATGGGACTGCCCACTGAATTAAAAACTTAAACTCTGAAATTACAGTCAGTTATTTAACGCGCCTACAAAAGTTTTTCCTTTAAAAAACCTATTTGATAATATAGAATCTAGGATGCAAGAGCGAGCGAAGCAAACTCGGGGGTTTCAGCTCGTACAGAAGGTTCGAAAGGCTTAGGTTAAGGCCAGATTCCAAAACCTAAACTGCTGTAAATCGAGTTTATGCTTTTCGTCATAATTCGATAACGTAAGTTCTTTTTAGGGTTCCGTACCTCAAAAGGAAAAAACGGAACCCGTATAGGATCACTCGTGTGTCTGTCTGTCTGTCTGTCTGTCTGTCTGTCCGTCTGTCACAGCCAATTTGCTCCGAATCTTATGGACCGATTAAGTTGAAATTTGGTACACATATAAATCTCTGTGACCCAAACACAGACGTGTAACGTAAATAAATGAGTTTTGAAAATGGGAGTCATTTTTGAGGGGTAAATAGACAATTTAAAAAAAAAGATTCGCAATCTGTACCGTGTGACATATCAAATGAAAGGGCTTATCGTGAGGATCTCAAATATTTAAAAAAAAATGTTTTCCTCCCGTAATATTATAATCACAGATTATATTTTAAACTCTTATTAAACTCTTTTCTTTGGGCACCCACTTACTGGGCCCAGGCGCGGTCGCAGCCCAAGATTTTGGGGGGGGATCACCATGGGTGCCGAATAATATTTTAAGGGAGGTATATCTCCTCGTTGGTCTAGTGGTCACAAGCGTTACTGCTGAGCATGAGGTCCTAACTGTGTTCGATTCCTAGGTCGGGTAAAGTCTTATTGGGTTTTTCCATCACAAATTTCTCAGAAGCTGCCTGGAGTCTGGATTTATGCCCGGTTGGCGGCAGTAGACTCGCCCCTATGTAACTGGCGAAATGTGGGTGTAAGTAGGTACTATATGAAGGTACACCGCTGCCTAAATAATGCTGCCAAATTGGTCATAATGTATTAGAACGAGAGATCATGCTGGTTGGGGTGAGCAAACGAAGCGAGCTCGAAAATTTTAACAACCCGCATCTGTTTGGATAGGTTTTGTTTTTTATTTTAAAAAATACAAGCAACTATCAGAATGTCAAATGCAAGAGCGAGCTAAGCGAGCTCGAAAATTTTGCACACACTCGAATAGGTTCGATTTTCTTTCGATCTTTCCAAAAGGACTAGGAATTACCCCAAGTTGAATAGTTTCTGTTTTCTTTTAACCACCATACAAAACAAAAACCGGCCAAGTACGTGTCGGACCACGCACAATGAAGGGTTCCGTAGTTGGAATGAATTTATCCCAAGAACAAACTTAACATTGTAGTTGAAAAACATGTTCTCCCATACATTCCAACTGAAAATGTAAGTTTGTACGCACAATATTGAGAGATTTACCATGTTGTTTCAAGATCATAGACTTCTTATTAATTTTCCTGTAATCTATAGGTATAGAACTATTTTCTGTACTTTTTTCAAAATTTTAGGCTCAGTAGTTTCGGAGATAAGGGGGGGGGGAATGGTAAATTTCCGTCTATTGTCTTAAATAACTTTAATACAATTTATTTTAAAATTATGAAAAAAAAAATTGAGATCCTCACGATAAGCCCTTTCATTTGATATGTCACACGGTACAGATTGCGAATCTATATTTTTTTAATTGTCTATTTACCCTTCAAAAATGACTCCCATTTTCAAAACTCATTTATTTACGTTACACGTCTGTGTTTGGGTCACAGAGATTCATATGTGTACCAAATTTCAACTTAATCGGTCCATAAGATTCGGAGCAAATTGGCTGTGACAGACGGACAGACAGACAGACAGACAGACAGACAGAGACACGAGTGATCCTATAAGGGTTCCGTTTTTTCCTTTTGAGGTACTGTAGTGTATGCGCCGGGGCAGCGCGCGGCGCGGGGGAGTCGAGCGCTAACCGTGACCGAGAGCAGGCGTGCGCGAGACGCTTACACTACTTCACCTGCGTGATTTGTGAAAGTGTGTTTTATTATAAACCCAGTGAACATTACAAGTGGCGACGAGGATAAAAGTAAGTACTGAAAACATTTACCAAAAAGGGGAAGAATGCACGCTGAAAAATAATGCACGTTGAAAGTTGTTTACGATCAATTAAGCGACTGTAATTTCGATAAGGATCGTTAGTAGTTTGGATACTAAAGTGAAAACAACGTAGTCACGCTGCACCTGCCTACCTACACGTAAATAAATAGTTACCAAGGTAGATGTTTACAGCTAATGATTACTTTGTTGCCTTAGTTTCGTATAATTAAGCAGTGAAAAATAAATTCTGCTTAGATTGATGTAAACAACTGACAAGCGTAAATGTTACAAAGGCCATGCAGTGAGTGTTGTTCACAACAAAATAAGGGCCATGCCTGAATAGTACGCAAGTATTTTAAACAAGCTGTAATGCAAACAGTAAGTGATTGATAATTACTATTATTGAGTAAGTGCTTTCATTTAAATAACAAGGTAATTGAGTTATTTGCACGGTTCTTATTTAAAATAAAAATAATAACCAAGTATTATCATAAATCTTGGACATAGGTACTTAACTTTTCTGTTGTAAATAACCTACAAGCCCACTTACTGAAAATATAAAACAAAATCAGTAGTACTATTTTAATTGGGTCACTGGTTTTGCTACGATCAATTTATTGTTTGCATTTCGACACAGAAATATCAAGGTCACGCAAATACTATTCGCACATACGACCATGCATAAAGAATAAATATGAGAAAAGACCGGGAACGTTAGTGTAAGCATCAATAATGGCTTCATTATTAGCATATTTATGGCTAACCAGTTAGTAAACCTAATTTGTTAATAGATTAAATTTGCAAATTTGTTAATAGTCAATTTCCATAATAATAGAATAGTAATGTTACCTACCTATTGAATAAAGTTATTTAGAGGTATATTTTAGTTAGTCATACTTACGCTTACGTCAAAGGTCATGCATCCGAAATGCTCTAATGGGCACGCACATACTAACAAGTACCCTAAGGCTATGCAGTAGTGTTACCGTTATCTATAAAAAAAAGACAAAAGGCCACGCATACGAGTCTCAAAATCCTGTTGCAGGTCGCAAAAAAAAAAAAAAAATGACTCACGCAACTTCAATGCTGACAACTTTAGATCACTTTGATTGTGAGGGTGACACGACATCGGTTTGTACCCGATGGGAGAAATGGAAACGGGCCCTCGAAATTTATCTTTTAGCTGCTGATATTGATTCCCCTAATAAAAAGCGAGCTACTCTTCTCCATGTTGGTGGCTTATCACTACAGGAGATTTACTACAATTTACCCGGGGCCCATGCAGAGGAAGGTAAAGATGATGATGGCAAAGACTTAGATGTGTATAAAATTGCACTTGGAAAACTTAACGATTATTTTGCCCCAAAGCAAAGCCGTATCTATGAAAGATACCTTTTCCGGCTCATGCAGCAGGAAGAAGGTGAAAAATTCGAAAAATTCCTATTGAGGTTAAGGAATCAGGCTGAAAAATGTAACTTTACAAATAAAGACGAACATTTAATAGATCAAATCACAGAAAAATGTAGACTTGTTGATTTGAGGAAAAATATTTTAGAAGTTGGAGATTCAATTACATTAGATAAAATCATTTCTAAGGCAAATGCCTTAGAAGTTGTTACTAGACAACTTGAGCAGTTTGGTAACTCCAACAACCAAATTGACAGCAAAAAAAATTGAAATAAATAAAATTGATTCCAAAAAACCCTTCAATAAAAACTATAAACTAAATAAAGATCTCGGATGTAGCCGTTGTGGTAGCGTTAAGCACCAATCGAATGATGCTAAGTGCCCAGCTAAAGACAAAAGATGTTTAAAATGCGATTTTGTTGGTCACTTCCGAGAATGTTGCCGGACTAGGCGGAAAAGACGATTTACAAATAATAAGACCACGGATCCAGAAAATAAAAAACAGAGATTAGACTCGACGCAAAAACAAAAAACTGAAATTGACTACATTTTCCATTTAGATGAAGACAGCGTGATTAATTGCAATATAGGCGGAGTATACTTAGACATGTTGATAGACTCTGGGAGTAAATGCAACGTAATCACAGATAAGACCTGGCAGTTTTTAAAAGAAAGTAAGATTTATGTCACTAACCAAATCCGGAAACCAAACAAAATTTTAGTTCCTTATGGCAACAAGAAGCCTTTAGATGTCATAGGTTCTTTCAACGCGATTATATCAGTGGGTGGAAGAAGTAAAGAATCCACTGTCTACGTCATCAGAAATGGTTCGCGCGATCTGTTGGGTAAAGCTACCGCGATTGAATTGGGAGTGCTCCAGATAGGCCTTCATATTAACATAGTTGAAAACAAGACTCCAGCAGTCTTTCCCAAATTCAAAGGGGTAACTGTCCAAATCCCGATCGACAAAACCATAAAGCCCGTAGTTCAGCCGTATAGAAGGGTACCTATTCCTTTAGAAGAAAAGGTTGCCAAGAAGTTAAACGAACTCAAGGAAGCCGACATCATAGAAGAAGTGGACGAGCCAACACCGTGGGTTTCACCCATGGTACCTGTACTAAAAGAAGATGATGAGGTACGTATCTGTATAGACATGCGGAGAGCCAACGAAGCTATTATAAGGGAAAATCACCCACTTCCAACGATGAACCAGATGCTTCCAAATTTTCGACAGGCAAAATGGTTCTCTAGGCTCGATATTAAACAAGCATTCCATCAGCTTGAAATTAATGAGGATTGTAGATACATAACTACTTTTAGTACTAGCAAGGGACTATTCCGTTATAAAAGATTAATGTTCGGTATATCTTGTGCTCCTGAAATGTTCCAAAAAATTCTTGAAAAAATGTTGTTGGGATGTGAAGGTACATTTAATTTTATAGATGATATTATTGTGTATGGGGCAACAGAGAAAGAACACGATGAGCGGTTGAGTAAGGTGCAAAGGGTTTTAAAAGAAAATGATGTTCTTTTAAACGAAAGGAAATGTATATATAAAACAAACAAAATCGAGTTTCTTGGTCACGAACTTACAGAAGATGGAATAAAACCCCTTGCAAAATACTTAACCTCTATTAAAACTAGTAGACGCCCAAACACGATTGAAGAAGTACAAAGTTTTCTCGGTTTAGTTAATTTTGTGGGGAAATGGATTCCAAATTTGGCAACACTTACCGACCCCCTTAGACAGTTGTTGAGATTAGGGCTTGGGAAATCGGCAACTGTCGACAAATTTTGGACTTCCAAACAAAATAAAGCATTTGAAGCTCTAAAGCTTAGCTTAACCAATATAAAATGTCTTGGTTACTACAATCCCAGCGACCAAACGCAGGTTATTGCTGACGCATCACCGGTGGGACTGGGTGCTGTCCTTGTCCAAATAGATACGGAAGGTCCTAGAGTTATCGCTTATGGACACAAAGCTCTGACTGATTGTGAAAAAAGGTATTGCCAAACAGAAAAGGAAGCATTAGCATTAGTCTGGGCTGTTGAGCATTTTAAAATATATCTTTTTGGCAAGGACTTTGAGCTCATAAGCGATCACAAACCGTTAGAAACGATTTTCGGACGACATTCCAAACCTTGCGCGAGAATTGAACGGTGGGTACTCAGGCTTCAAGCATATAGATTCAAAGTTATCTATCGCCCTGGTAAGTCAAATATTGCCGACCCCATTTCTAGACTATGTGAAATAGCTCCGACGAAGCCATTTGATAGCGAAAATTATATAAACCAAATTGTGACATATTCTCGACCTGTCGCTGTGTCCCTAAATGAAATAGAGGCATCATCGTCAAAAGATGATGAAGTCTCAAAGGTAAAAAAGGGTATCTTTAGGGAAAATTGGCACGAATCTGTAAATTGTTTCAAAATCATAAGAAACGAGCTTTGTTTTTGCGGAGATATTTTACTGCGAGGTACTAGGATAGTCATACCAAAAGATCTACGCCAGAGGGTGTTAGAAGCTGCTCACGAAGGGCACCCTGGTATAGTCGCAATGAAAGGTCGTCTAAGGACAAAAGTGTGGTGGCCTAGAATCGATGGGGATGCTGAGCGCGCAGTGAAAGGTTGTCGCGGATGCACTCTTGTATCGGCTCCTAATCCACCACACCCGATGAAAAGGCGATCATTACCTAAAGAGCCATGGGTAGATGTGGCCGTTGACTTTCTAGGGCCACTTCCGAGTCGAGACTACATACTAATTCTTGTCGACTATTATAGCCGGTATAAAGAAATTAAGATTATGAGAAGTATCACTGCACTTGACACCATTAAAGTCCTAAAAGAAATGTTTTCAAGGCTAGGTTATCCTGCAACTATAACATGTGACAACGGAAATCAATTTACGAGCGATGTGTTCCGCATCTTCTGCAAAGAATGCGGTATCGTTGTCAATAGTACTATTCCCTATTGGCCACAAATGAATGGGGAAGTCGAAAGACAAAATCGAGATGTACTAAAGAGACTTAAAATTAGCCAAGCTGAAAATAAGGACTGGAAAGAGGATATTTTAAACTATTTAATGATGTATAATAGTACACCCCACTCTGTTACAGGTACATCGCCATCTGAGTTATTTTTTAAAAGACGCTTTCGAGATAAAGTTCCATTCGCTCCAGATGTAGAACATAAACTCATAGATTCTGATGTGAGAGATAGGGATATGCTAATGAAAGAAAAAGGGAAAGAATATGGGGATAGAAAAAGAAGAGCTACTGATTCTAATTTAGGAATAGGGGAAAAGGTAATGTTAAAAAATATAACTAAAGATAACAAATTGACACCTAACTATAACCCTACCTCTCACACAGTGACGGGAGTCACCGATGGTGACATTCATGTACGGAACGATGAAACAGGTAAAGAGTATCGTCGGAATATAGTACATTTAAAGAAAATTAATGATTCTTGGCAAATTGTGGACAATGATAATAAAGACACGGGGTCATTGAACAGTGAGGACTAAATTATTGCAAAATACCTTAAAGTGATTATCTGTCTATAACTTTGTCATTTTATATTACTAATATTGTTGTTTAAAAACTATTGTAACTTAATTAATTATAAAATAAAGAAGGGATGTAGTGTATGCGCCGGGGCAGCGCGCGGCGCGGGGGAGTCGAGCGCTAACCGTGACCGAGAGCAGGCGTGCGCGAGACGCTTACACTACTTCACCTGCGTGATTTGTGAAAGTGTGTTTTATTATAAACCCAGTGAACATTACAGGTACGGAACCCTAAAAACGGCCAAAAAGAAGAATAAGAAAATTATAAAGCCAAACAAAAACAAATGAGTAAAGACAATTTTTATTTATGTACCTAATTAAGTATTTTATCTGTACAAAAAAAAAAGAGACAAACGTTGTAATTCACAAAATTATAGGAATGTTCACAAAAAGGACAAAAACCGACAGCACATAACTTAAAAAAAAATTATAAAACAAAACCACGGTGTTCCTACTCATCATTATCATATTCTATTTTAATAGTAGAAATGCAAGAATCTGACGTAGGAGACAAACATTCTGTACGTTGGTTTTCGTATTCACACGAACTTGACGCACTGCCACACGGAGACTGTGACCGGTTAAGGAGATCATTCCCAACATTCACTTGCCTTACTATTTTTAATTGAATGTCCGATATAGTCTTCTGTAGTTCTGTTTTTGCAATTATTGAAAATTCTTGCGGCATCGAACGCAGAGAGGAGGCGATATATTTGCCAAAACTATCAAACTCATCTTCAATTTTTTTATTTGATGGGGTTTTCCTTTCCGCTATTGAGTCAATTTGTTTTATTTCTTTCTGGATTCTGTTACGGTCGTCGTCTTGTAAAAATAAATTGGTATCAACTTTTTTGATTCCTTTCATTGGTCTCTGTAAAAAGGAAAAATACATGATACCGACCACAGAGTACATTTTAATATATGAGAATACCGACCAACGATACCTACCCCACACTGTGCATTAAATTTTTTGTCATACCTCGGTTACAATAAGTACATGTTTTCATAATTTCACTACAACGCTACAAGTTTATTTTGGCGCATGGCCAAAATCGGTACTAATGACGCCATCTTGTTTTATGCGCCCCCTGACTGACAATATAATTCAGGCGCCAAAAAATATTTGCACCGTACTTTGCACGCTTGCAGTCACTCTACCACACTACCAGCATTGTTTAGCGGCGCACAGAATACACACTTTCTTTCCAATTTTGACTGTGTGACATGACATCACGAGCGACAGACGAACATGTCGAAATTATAAGGGTACGTATTTACGTTTTGTTTTTGCTTTTTAATTAGCCGGTAGGTAACATTGTTTTTTAAGTGCTTTTTTGTTTTTATTTGCTTTGCACAAACAGTTGTCGTAATTAACAAAAAATAGAAATAAAAGACTGAATGTGTCATGTGTACGTGTGTGTGTTGTGTGTGTTTATGTATGTGTGTATGTATGCGTGTGTAAGTTAAAATGATTAGAACTGAATAAATTAGTTAAACAAAATTAAAACAAAATCATCAAGCCATTTATGCCAATAGTTTTTTTTTTTTAAATATTTACCAATAAGTACCTACTACTTACAAAATTATAAATGTTACCGGTAATCTGTATAATTCAGGTATTCTATACAATACCTAGGCAATGTATAGAATACCTGAGGCGTCCAGGCAACGTATGAAATATTATGAATATTAGTGTCCGTTACATACTTTACCTAGGTATACATTTCCCAGGGATTGTATAGAATACCTGCTGGTTCACCGGCAATATGTAAAGTAAATAGATTTGGTCTGTTTTTATCAATGTTATGTAAGTACCATGGGAGAAACGAACATCTATACACCGTAAGGACTATCTTGCTTACAACACACGGCCGCTATAGTAATACTTGCTAACTTCAGGTAAAATCGGTTGCATGGTTGCCATCGGTTGATACGTGACGTAGGATGCAAGAGCGAGTGAAGGGCACCCTGAGGTTAGGTTTGGTTAGGTTAATTTAAACCCTTTTCACAGAAATAGGGGCTCCGCGAAGCGGAGCTCCGTCGACATTGGATGCAATGGTCGTTCATTATACACATTGCCTGATGCGCTTCGGGCATTTTATACAATACCTAGGCAATGTATGAAATGAATCGTATTATACACATTGCCTGAACGTTTTAGGCAATCTATAGAATGCCTAGGCATTCTATACAATGCCGGATTATACACATTGCCTATAACATATATGAATTAAGTAAAAAGACTTGAATTTATAAACTATACCTACCTAAATAAAGGCATTCGTTATCTTCGCAATTTTATTTTTATCAATCATTAAGAAATTATTTTTGGCGGCCATACTCATGCGGCTACGGAACTCTAAAAATATGATTGAAAAAAAAAATGTTTCTTACCTTCGAAATAAATTCCCGTTCATGCCTGAATGGTCTTAAAAAACTATCTACGGTTGAAAACCATAACACTTTCGGTTTATACACCTTCCCACCTAAACGAACACTTCTTCTAACCTTTTTGATCTCCTGGTAGTATGACGACCTTAAATTTTTAATTTTGTTCGGAATATCTTTAGCTCTTAGGTTAGGAATGTTCAATATTTCCGCGATTTGATTGTATGCGGTTTGCCTTGCTCCTTTGTCTCTATACTGTTCGTGCTTCATATTCCACAGACAGTCGTATTCCTTGTAGATTTCTACAAGTTGTACCATTTCAGGTTCGGTGAAATGGACACTCATTTTAACAATTTGGCGTACGTGATCAACCGTTGAACGGCACACGGCAACTGGAGGGCGATAGCAGGAAGTTGAGGGGTCTGAGGGGGTTCTACACAATGCGGTTAGCCGCAAGTGCTGCGAGCCGCTCTGATTGGGCGATTCGGGTCCGCATACGGGCATCGTTCCCTCGCAGCCTCGCACAAACAAGGAGCTACGAACTTAGGACTTTACGAGCGCGCGGTCTATAGGTTCACTTCCGCGCGTTGTTAATTCAGTGCGTGCAATTGTTTAGGTTTCATTTAATACTTATGACGATTTGAGGGGGGAGGCCGCTTACAATATAAAATTTAAGAAAGTCGTCAATTTCTGTTTCCATTTTGTCCTCACCTGATTACAATACTTAGGTCGTAACTTGACGTCGTCACCAATTTGAGGAACATTTACGTATATACAGGTGTCCCTCGAAGCATGGATCAAATCGAATATGAACGTGGGCAAGGTCATTTCCAAACTTTTTAACCCTGAGAATATCGGTGAATTTATTTACGGTTCAAAAAGTTTGACAAATTTTTGTGTTTTTCAATCACTTCGCTCAGTGCTCAAAGAAAAAACTATCAGAGTTATCTAAAAAAATAAAATTGACAGCCCTGATAGTTTTCTATTTTTTAATTAAATGTCTGCAATATGCATCACACATAATATTCATTTGACGTTTATATAGAGAGTTATTTATAGCTTCTGCCCGCGGCTTCTTGTTCCTCGAACTTACCCCGTCGCATCGCATCGCCTGCCCGCTATATGGCTTATGTATCCTAGCGCGATGATAAAGTAGCCTAAAGCCTTTCGAATTGGGCAATCAAATGCAAAAATATTTTTCAAATCCATTTTATTGTTTTAGAGAATATCGCGTTCAAACAAACAAACTCTTCAGTTTTATTATTAGTAAGTATAAGATAAAGTTACCCCGCACTGGGCCCGCGTGGTGGATTACAGCCCACTCCTTCTCACTGAGAGGAGGCCTGTGTCCCAGCAGTGGGAACGCTATAGGCTGATTATGTATAAGATATACATACTAGATACCATCGAAAACTGTCTGTTTACCTGCGAGTTTTGTTTGAGCCGATTCAGAGGTAGAGTCTATCAAAAAGCACTCTGTGGTAGTCGCTTGCGGTCATACTCCATGCTTGCGGTCAAAGGGGGAAGCGCCAGTGAAGCCCGCGAAATTCAAATCTTACATTTTTGCAATTTGCAGGTCAGTGTCATGTTGAATATTGATTTTTATAGTTTTTTTTAGTTTTATAGGTAATCCTATTGAATAATATTTCATTAAATATCAATCAATAAGATTATAAATGAAGATAAGATTATTGTATTGATGATTTTAATGATTATAATTATGTAAATAGTTACTTTTTACGCTCGCGAATCATATTTTGTTCAACATACTTACCTACAACCTGAAAATGGCCTGCAAATTGCAAAAAACGTAAGAAAAATAGTGTAGGTATTAAGAAATACTTTTCAATAAAAGATGTTTATTTTTTTTTTCAATTATTTATATTGAAATTATCACCTTCATAATACCAGCACTGAAGGGTGTCCACGTTTGACGTACAACACAATTACAATATAACCACTGACAGAGTACAAAATAAAAATACAACAAAACCAAGTAAGAGCCGGTCTGGCTTATTTGGACTCGCCTGAAGGCACTTGAGGTCAAATATTTGCTTGGAGTTACAAGTTGGCAAGTCGATGTTTGAAAAACCTACTTATTAATTAAAGTTATCAGTAAAGTTACAGAAAAAAAAACAACTAGAAAAAGGGCAGAAATGATGATTTAAAAAATGCTTTTAATTAAATGATTCCACAGATGAAATAACCTCCAAATAATAATTTTGCTACAATTTTCTTTATTAAAAATATCTCTATCGCATTTTGACGGATTCTATTAATCAATAGTCACGCATACTGACTAAATAAGGTACACAAACACATGTTCTCGACAACCAATAAAGTTGTACACAAAATCACGGCAGACCGGCCGAAGGCTTCAAAATTATTGCTCGACATTTAATTATTTGCTTATGAAATTAATTTATCTTTTCATACAAAAAATAATTTTATAAACACCACTTACGCCATGCTGCGTTCAGACTGAGATGCTTCACTTACACAGTAACACTCCTTTTCTGATATTTTGTAACTTTGCATTCTTTTTGCAGGAAACTTATTTAACTCGAGATGTTGATCACAGAAATACCTATGACATCTTGTGCCTCGTTACCCAAATGAAAAAGTTATTGCCCTTCGTTCATTAGGCAGACTTATTGACTTCGGTAACAATAGAAAAGGTAATTGACTTTTAGAGACAGTTGAGCTAAGACTTTTAGAGACAGTTGAGCTCATATAAGTTGGTATAATAGCTAATCAGCAGTTTAGCACCTTAGGTAATTGCGTAACACACAATCAATCAAAATATGAATTATTTTGCAAAATATTATTAATCCATTGCTTCATTAGGTTCGAAAGATGTGTCTGCTCAACTACGTCAATAACGCAATGAATATTGTTGAACTGTCAAAATGAAAGCCATTGCTACTGATTGCAATTACTCCGCAGATTTGTCTCAAGCTAAATATGCTTCCGCTAAAATAAGCCTAAACTTAGCTATGTTACGTTGATCTATGTATGTTACATGTTTAAAGCGGTATAATAAATAACATATACACTTACTATTGATCACTTTCCTACCTGATATTACTTAACCCAGCGTCCTAATAGAGAGCAATCGTCCCGTGTACTCCGCGTTTCGGTTCACTGAACAAAACTGACATAATAATTATGGAGGCGACGATCGCTTTCAAATAGGGCTCAGCCTACTTCTTCTTGTAAAAGTCTCTGATAAGGAAGATATTGGATGTGTCTACTATCAGCGCTTTAACTAAAATTATATTTTTTATATTTACATTCATATCAATAATATAATGAGTACTAATGTCCTGTTTTTTTTATTTGACACATTATAGGGTTGCCAAAATTTTGATATAATGAACGGATACAATATTTTTTTTTGTATGTTTCTTTGTACAGTGTCAAAATAATTTTTGCGCAACCCTCATACACACCACAAAAAGTACAAAAGTCCTTCATTAAGTCTATATACTATTCAATTCATACTATTCTCTCAACACTATCCATACATCATCTCTATTTAAATATTAATCATTTCTATCTTTATAAATGCACTTCTTGTTAAAATTTTATATTCTACTCTAAACAAGAAAAAGGCTGAGTTTTAGAAATAATGATGATTGAAGTAAAATTAATTATATTCAAAGTAATCAACTCTTAAATAAGATTTGTGTAACGATTTATAAAATAGACAAGAAATACGGTATGATTAGTTAAATAACGTCTTTTGAAATAATTTTTATAAAATGGTTTACAGAAGACTACTGCAGCGCCGATTGTAACAATATTTCGTGTTAAAAGTTTACAAATGCATCCCATATTCAGCATTGTAAACGTGCCGTTCAAGATAACAATAAAACCGGGAGCTAACATATAAACAAATATCTACAGATACAGAATACTCAAGAATACTGAAAATATGATGGCGTTGCTTCTCGCACTTGGACTTAGGATATAGTTCTTTGGTGTTGTGTCATATTTTATGAATTATCCCATTGCTATTGGACGCTATATACGAGTGGCGCGCTAAACCTACTTACAACTTGCGATCTGTGCGGCCGCTCCACATCACCGATACTCCCCGTCATCTCACAACACACCGACATTTACACAATTTGTACAACACGCAGTCCTCGCACAGATCACATAACTAATTACATTACATTAATTAACTAATGTTTTCCAATACTAAACTTGTCTTCGTACTATATTTACAAACTCGTTTCTATTTACACAAATGGAATTATTGAGATCATTTCTTACGATTACAAAAAAATGAAAATTACGAGGTCAGCCGTATTTATAATTATTAAATAAAAAATAATACTTTAGAATAGACTGGTTTGGTACACGGCGGGTACACTAGATTACGTGTACCTTGCATGAGGTAATGATTTTTACCGCAACGGTAAAATTATTTCGATCCTAAATTACCGTGGAACGAAACGAATCATGTCCTCGTTTTTATGTAAGTAGCATTGTCACACTAGTGCTTGACAAGAAGTCATGGGCATTTTTTTATCAAAGTGTAAATAAGTTTATTATATACATTAATCAACCTTTTATTTTCCACGACATTTACTGTACGCGTCGAGAAGGACCTATGACGTACCTAAGCAACATTTGTCTTTTCATCATGGCAGCTTATTGCACGATTTTAACAAAATAAAAACAAAAACTTGAAATGAAAACAACGATTGCACGAATTAAATATTAAACAAATAGGTAGCATGCCATGAGTCACATTATCTTGTTTTATTGCTACAACTATGGTCAAAGACCTTGTAGAAGTCCCACAACGGTATTGGTAAACTGTAGGTACTTACACATAAAGGCTGCAGTCTCGACATTCATAGCGATCGCTTTACGAGCGAATTCGGTCGCAAAGTCCTATCGATTCGGATGTAGAGATATTAGGTAGTCTCGACTCTCAAAGTCATCGATTGTCATCGGTATTTTACCGACCTTTGTCGCAAACTTTACGATTTTCTTAATGTTTACGAGTAAATTTTGCGAGCATTTTTGACTACCTGCAAAGTGAATTGTTATAATCGTAAACTTATAATTTTGGGGGTGTTTGCAAGCAATTATGAACAAAAATAATGCGAAATGGGCGTACTCGAAGGTGTGTCTGTACCGATGATGTAGAGACTTGCGTTTGTCGTAACCATCGTTACGGCAGGCGATTATTTTCGGTATTATTTAGCGATCGGTAGTTTGCGACAGCGTCGCTATCTATGTCGAGACTGCAGGGGCTGGCTATATTGAATTTTTCATGTAGGCCACTGCCTCAGCACAGGCGTAGTATGCAAGAAAGTTGCATTTTTTCTCGTAATTCGGTGTAAGCCAGTTTTTGAATCCATACACATGATAACAGTAAAATAATCAACCACATAAAACATCTTGAGACTTTTTACCACAGCAGTAGCATTGTGAGATTAAAAAAAGCACAAAATGCGATGATATACGCCAAAGTTTTCATCAAAATTTACACTCATCGAACTAAAATGTTTTTTTCTATCCATATGGAATGCTGTATCTAGAAACCGTTGATAACTCGGTGGGGTTTGTAACGAGTAACATTGTGGGATCATCCGAATCTTTCCTTGACGAGGAACATGAGTTTCTTCTTCCCCTTGTATTTGAGCTTGATCTCCTGGAGTAGCGCGGCGAACTGGTGCGGGCCGTCCGGGGCTAGCGCGAATGTGTCGCGGGCTTTGCCTGCAGAAAAGAAAGAGAATGAAAATAAAGATTCGATTTTTTGAAGGCGGGACTGCACTCATATTTTGCTAATTATATTCAAGTTCCATGTAAGAGGGGGTGAGACAAGTGGCTGCTGACTAATTCCTAATGGAAAAACCCAATAACGCAACGCTTAACCTGGGGATCCATCGAAGCCAGTAGCTCAACAGTCGCGCTTTCGACCACTATACCAACGAGGTATTTGGGGTTCAATAAAATGAGCATCAGAGCATGTTATACATATTGCCGCCGACCCGTCTTGCCGTCTTGAGCAAGCGTGTTGATCAATGTTCGTGCCTTGCCTGTTTGTGAGGAGGCCTTTGCAATGCAGTGGGACAATAGGCTGGTATTACTACATATTATACATACCAAGGAACTCGACGAAGTCCGCGTAATGTCTCGGCGAGATGTGCGCGAGGCGCGCATGCGTGGTGGAGGCGTAGGCGCGCAGGGCCGCCTCCAGCAGCGGCCGCAGCGGCGTGGGGGGCCGCGGGGGCGCGCCGCGCGAGCGCGAGCAGCCCGCCGCCGCCACGCAGCAGCGCCGCAGCACGTCCGACTGCGCGGCACGATAGCACACCATACAAGATACACCTCTCAAATTTATTTTTAATGCAATGCGGTCAACCTCTTATCTAGCTAGAGTGTTACAAGGATGTTTTGGCGCCTGAATGACATTGACAGGGGGGCGCTGTTGGTGAACATTTATGATATTATCACAGAATTTATATTAACAAAACAAGATGGCGGCGTTAGTTCCGATTTTGTCCACGCGCCGGTACCTTGTCGCGTTGTAGAACTTTTGTAACTACACAATAAGACAATTAAACTAAATACTAGGTACATGCTACGGGTGCGGCTGCGGGCCTCAGCTTGGTGAGTCGCTTGTAGAACAGCTAAGGACGTGCTGGAGTGTCAGGTTAGTTTATTTCCCGTTAAATAGGCTTAGCGCACCGGCTGGCATGCCCCATAATTATTATGTTAATTATAAAAGTTTTTTTTATTGTTAATCAATTCTCTTAAGATGGTGAAACTGAAGATCGCATCAAAATCCGTTGCATAGTTTATAAGAACAACGCGATCACACAGACATACACGAAAAGCAACTGTAATTTATATTACTAGCTGTGCCCGCACCTTCGGTCGCGTGTATATCGGAAAACAAATTGTATTTCAAGGGTTAATTTTTAAGCGATGAACTCTAATTCTTTTTCTAAAATAAAAATAGCCTAGTTACTCCTTAAAACATCGGCTATCTGCCTGTGAAATTCCCGTCAAAATCGGCTCAGCCATTTCGGAGATTAGCACAAACAGCCAGACGGTGTTCGGGAACGTTCTAGACGATGTCACGGGAAAAGCGGGACGTGTGAGTGGTTAGATGGTACTTACCAGGACAGGCGCGCACTGCACGTTTTTCACCAAGAGCGGCAACATCGCCTGCAGCTCGGCGCGGCCCAGCGAGTGCGCCAGCGCCACGGCCCAGTGGATGTCCGCGATCGCTGGGTGACTGTCCTGTAGCATTAAGATAGTAACATGAAATAATTTTTTTATTCCTGTAAGTTGATCTTTAGACCCTTCCAATTTTCGGACAATATTTTAAAAGTAGATGGCGCCGGTAAGAAATGCCGAGACAAACTCAGAGAACCACAATATAATGCGTAGGTAACACAAAAGAGTAGGAATGGTTTTCATTTTGACAGTTCAACAACATATACAAATAAATAAATCGATGAACGCTGGCTGCGCGCACGAAAAAGCATGACTCTTGTCACGTTCCGCCGGAGCCGAGCGTGCAAGCGAGAGCGCGGTACAAGCGATAGAAAAGCACGATCAGCCTAAGCGTTCGGCTTGTGACGCATCTATCTCATAGGACGTTATCACGTAAAATTATCGTCCGTAAACAGACTTTACTGACAACCAATATTTTTTTATAGTCTTTTTGAAGGAGAATATTTCTAATCCATTGCTTCATATATTATGTTCGAGTTTTTTTTTATAGATAGTGTTTTACCTATTGGGGTGCTGTTTTACAATACTGAATAGTTACTTCTCAGCCGTCACCCAATAAATTCAAAAATAGAACGGAATATTTATGAATTTACCTGCACGACCTCTCTAAAAAGGAACTTCGTACTCAGAGGTGTAAATAAATAATTTTGTGTTTTTTTTATACAATAATTACAAAGGTAGATGTAGTTCTAGGGTAGAACGATTGATTTTTAAATACTTAGTTGGCTTTTAACAGGAGGGTTAAAAGAACCTCATGAACTAACTCTAAACAACTAAGTATGTATTTAGAATCTTTTGTATGTACCAAATCAAGAGAGGGATCTATATTTCCTTACCTGATTATAATGCAAATGGAGGTTCCGCATGGCCAGCGTGGCGAGGCGCATGGCCCTGGCTGGCTGGCCACGCTGCTCCATGTAGCGCGCCACTGCGAACAGCTGACTGGACGCCAGCGCGCCGCGCGCAGCCGCGCCCCCGACGGCCGCGCACGCCGCCTCGAACGCACCCGCCGAGCCTTCGCACACCGAGAGGGCACTTAAGGCACAGCCTGGCGGGTCCTGTAAGAAGGGAAACGGTTGTTTGTACCAGTCAGACAGCAAAGACTTTTTGGGGGTTTTAGGGATTGTTTATATTCTCGACGAAGCATCCTAATGGCTGGATGGATTTCTTAGATGAAGTGTGTTTCAATTCATCTTGGTCCTCACTCACGATTCATTTAAATAAAATAAAAATGGCGGTTTTTTTGACGTGAATGAATACTATCTTGAACCAAAATTTTTTGTCCATGACCATAAAGCGCTTAAGGAGATGATTCCATAGGAGGTCAAAAAAAAGAACAAACGCGCCTAAACAGCAATTCTTGCTTGTGAAATCAAAACAAGCAATTTTTATACAATATTGAAGATATTTTTTGTTCTTTTACAATTTAATTTTAAACAACTTACTAATTGTAAGTTGTTTAAAATTAAAATGTAAGTATTTCAACATTGCTTGGAGTCAAGTATTCGTAATTTGCTAAGGATTCTGTTGTTCCTTTATTTTAATTGGCAACGATTTAATTAAAATTGTATTTCTAAATAAACACATACTTTAGCAGCGCACTGTAGCGCTAACGTCCTCGCGCAGGCACTTAGTTTCTCCTGTTGCTCGAAGCTCAGGCCGAGCCGCAGTGCCGTTGTGTGAGACATTGCCGCTGCGGCCACCGGACCTGTCGCTTCCGTCGGCGTGAACAGCTCGTACCTACAGGGACAAGGAGGTTTATTAGAGGGGGTTAGAGCGAAATGTAAAATGCTACAAGGATTTTTTGGCACTTGAATGACATTGACAGCGGGGGTGTTGCTGGTAAACATTTGAGAGTTGTTTTGGAAAATTGGAATTTGTATTGAAAAAGCAAGATGGTGGCGTTAGTTTCGATTTTCGCCACGCGCCAAATGATACTTGTACAGACGGCAGCACATCAAGCTACCCGAAACTATAAAATTTTCCCAATCAACTTTGAATCTTATGCTTTAACGATAAAGTTGAAAATCTATTAAAGAAATTTGACTGATAGTGGCGTCTGTACATCTATAATCGTAAAACAGACATGAAGGAACCCCACCTTTGTAAAGAAAATTATGGACAGGACAAGGCGTTGCATTGCTCTATCACTTGATTGTTTTGTGGTGTGGCGTGTGCTCATTTTTACTAAACCTTTCATATATTCAATGGTACAAGTGATCTTTTGTCTGCGCGGAGCGTTGACTGAAGTTCCCTTTTCAATGGGATGCAATGATTTCGTATCTGGTAATTTTGTGCCCATCTTCCAAATTAAGTATTAGAGACTGTGACCTCTGAATTTGTTGCGGTGTTTCTTCTTAGACAAATTTTATTTTTGACGTGTCAAAGTATTTTTATGAATCTATTTACAGAACAAATATCATTTATGATAGGACTGGCATTTGTATACTTCTCCAAATTCTATTCCATGGCAAGGCTTTTAACATGATACAATATAGGTACTGACCAGTTCTGCATGATAGACAGCAACGCGTCGAGCCCCAGTTCCGTGGCGCACGTGACGAGCCATCGCACCATCTCGCGCCGACGCCAATTTACTGAGGATAGCGTCATCCTTAGCACCTGCAGGTTAGTTACAAAAAAGAGGTTGTCAAAGGGTCCAAACGAGCGTACGATAGAAGTAATTTATGTCACGCAAAGTGAGTGCTCGTGTCTTCCCTGCATGCAAAGAAGCTTTTGCCCTGCAGTGCGATGAAGTGAGTTTACGTTGAAATTATGTTGTATTTGTTCTCATAGTGTTGTAGTTTATGTTACAATCGAGGCAAAATGAGTATGACCGCTTATTGGTTCATCGTAAACTCGATTATTTCTGCTACACACTGGCCACTCGTCAGACCTCACCAAATCTGTGCCAGGCGGAACAGCTGCGCAGCCGAGCGCACGTGCGCTGGGCCATTGTGTGTGCGTGTGTACAGTACCTGCAAGCCCAGCTCGAAGGCAGCCGCCAGCAGGTCGCGGTGGTGGTGCGGCGCGGCGGGCGGCGCGGCGTGGCGCAGCGCGTCCTGCGCCAGACGGAACAGCTGCGCAGCCGAGCGCACGTGCGCTGGGCCATTGTGTGTGCGTGTGTACAGTACCTGCAAGCCCAGCTCGAAGGCAGCCGCCAGCAGGTCGCGGTGGTGGTGCGGCGCGGCGGGCGGCGCGGCGTGGCGCAGCGCGTCCTGCGCCAGACGGAACAGCTGCGCAGCCGAGCGCACGTGCGCTGGGCCATTGTGTGTGCGTGTGTACAGTACCTGCAAGCCCAGCTCGAAGGCAGCCGCCAGCAGGTCGCGGTGGTGGTGCGGCGCGGCGGGCGGCGCGGCGTGGCGCAGCGCGTCCTGCGCCAGACGGAACAGCTGCGCAGCCGAGCGCACGTGCGCTGGGCCATTGTGTGTGCGTGTGTACAGTACCTGCAAGCCCAGCTCGAAGGCAGCCGCCAGCAGGTCGCGGTGGTGGTGCGGCGCGGCGGGCGGCGCGGCGTGGCGCAGCGCGTCCTGCGCCAGACGGAACAGCTGCGCAGCCGAGCGCACGTGCGCTGGGCCATTGTGTGTGCGTGTGTACAGTACCTGCAAGCCCAGCTCGAAGGCAGCCGCCAGCAGGTCGCGGTGGTGGTGCGGCGCGGCGGGCGGCGCGGCGTGGCGCAGCGCGTCCTGCGCCAGACGGAACAGCTGCGCAGCCGAGCGCACGTGCGCTGGGCCATTGTGTGTGCGTGTGTACAGTACCTGCAAGCCCAGCTCGAAGGCAGCCGCCAGCAGGTCGCGGTGGTGGTGCGGCGCGGCGGGCGGCGCGGCGTGGCGCAGCGCGTCCTGCGCCAGACGGAACAGCTGCGCAGCCGAGCGCACGTGGCGCTGGGCGGCGCCTAGGGCGGCTCGCAGGCGGCCCGGGTTGCCGCGGGCTGCACCTGAATAGAGGATATTAACGTTATACGACGAAAATCTTCAACCGTAGCAGCACGAACTGTAATAGATGTAAAACGACCCGTCACGCCAAAGCCGAACGTCATACTCACTGGACACACCCGGCAGAGATATTAAGGGCCTTATCACACTGGCAATTTGCGAGCGTGTCCAGCGAGGTGATTATTTAACGCGCTCGCTGCGTGTGTGTAGCGAGCACGCCACGTGTGCGCAACGTGTTCGCCACGTTTACGAGACGAGAGCGGTTAAGGTGAGTGTACAAGAGAGAACGAGGCAAGAGTGTGTACAATATTGTGAAAACCAGGAGAACACATCGCGTAGTCGCGGCTAGCTCACTTCGCACTCGCGGAGAGCACTGGGAACACGCTGACAAATCGTCAAAGTTATAATGTTCATGAAGCTTTACGTTTTTTTTTAACGCCAAATTGTTTTAATTGTAATATGTACGTAACTTAACCGTAACTTAAAATTTCGGATACTTGAATACGTATCATCGTTTACATCTTCCCGGCCACCTAGGCCTTCAAGGCTCTAGCCTAGCCAGCCAGTCTAGGAGCCCCACCGAGCAGGTAGCTTGGGGCCGGATTAACCATTTAGCAGGTGTAGCAAATGCTCCAAGCCTCGAGCTCATATAGTATCATAGTACCTACCTATACCACCAGCAGGTCTAATGGAATATTATCTAGCAATGGTCAAAAGAAACCTGAGCTCTCCGAGACGGGAGACTAGAAATGTTTCAAATGTGTCATAGTCGAGAGAAACCTATTCGAGGTGATAAATTTTTCGACTTGCATGAAAATATGATGTGTGATTTGTCCTCGTAACGAAACAATAAACAGTAAACCATCGCTCCATAGAATTTTTTTGTGTAGGAGTCGTGTATAAGTGGCGAGACTACCCGCGGCGCGTAGGAAAAAAGTGTTCGGGAGCAGTATTGAGCGCGTCATGGAAAAACCCGGGCGTGTGAGTGGTTAGAAAGGTCACCGTTCAAATACTGACGGCACAAGCAATGCTAGGGAGGCCTCTAAGGACAAGTGCCAAGGGGCCTGTTTCTCTAAGACCGGTCCTGAACAGCACAGTCTTTGCGCATTGTTACTATACTGAATGCTGATGCAGGGGCAATTTTACGCAGACGTTTATTTGTGTGTGAATCCGAAATAAATAGCCTTTTTAGTTGTTACCTAGAGAGACTCCTGAAGGACAATGTTCGTAATTTAAAACAACAAACAAATGTCAAGAAGTTGTCAAAATGTAAGACAAGACTGAGATCAGACTGTGAACTTTCTTAAAATTACGAGAATTGCCCCTCCGGTCAATGGAAAAAGATCAAGGAAAAACCCCTAGGTCCTTTCCCTGGTCTCTTTCCACTGCATAACCAGGACTCTCTCCGTCACCTTTTTCACGACCATAACATTGGACCGATCTGATCCTCCATTATTTGGGGCTATTTATTCAGGAAGCTTCAAGAGTGATGACATGCAAACAAGGACAAAAAAAGAGCAAGGAGGAATCGGGTATAACGAGAGAGTAGTTACCTAGCAGCGCGCTGGCGAGCGCGGCCTGCTGCTGCTCGGCGTGCTGCAGCGTGTGCCAGGCGCCCGCCGCGCCGCCCGCGCCCGGCGCCGCGCTGCCGTCCAGCGCGTACGCCTCCTCCACCATCGGTAACCTGCACAGACACAACTACCACATTAATAGTGTAAAATAACTATACAAGGTGTAATTTAATAAACTTAAGTTCTGAAAGTAGTTTGTTCATAATTTACTACTGAATCGATTTCAGTAACTTTTAAGAGAAGTATTTTTTCAAAAATTATGTATTTCGCTGTACTGACATCCGATTGAGCTAAAGAAAATTAAATCTTATTTCAAGGCAATAAGATTTAATTTTAAATGCATAAAATAATGCTAGAGTCAACAAGTAGCTTAAAAAAATAACTTTTCGTCCTTGTATTATGCTTTTAACTCAATTCTCTGTTTGGGGTGTATGAGGTCTTGCGTTAATTATGTTACATATTGTAGGTATCAGGAAAGCGTTGCTGCCCTCACCGCACCATTGTTGCTCACATTTTGTCGCTGCCATATGTTGTGGTTGTGGTACGCGTGTACGGGCCCGTACACGCGTACCACAACCACACTTTTGGACCTCGAATAACGTTGACGCTGTTACAGGTTGTTTCATGTCCACTTAACGCACGCGTATACGTCAAACATGGCGCTAACCATCGTCAAACCAAAAAAAGCGTTGTTTCACAAAATTATGACTTTATCGTATGTTATGTTAACCAACCGTTTGAAACAACCGGCCCTTAGTAAACATTATATTTTGTACAATAAAATTGTTTTCTGAAATGTCACTGTGACATGTATTCAAAAAAGAAGATAGCGGCTTTACTTCTTGTTTTGGCCACGCCACAACCTTGTATAATAGGTATCGATATAATGTTCTTGATTTAGGTCTACTAGACACACTTTTCATTGTTTTCTTTGGTCTCTAACACTAATGGGGTTTATTCATAAACGTTGCTTAAAGTTAATAATCGCTAATCATTACTAGAGACTGTTTAACCATACCTTTTTGACGTTTAAACGTCTCTTAACTTTAAGCAACATTTATAAATAAACCCCCTTAAGTCTATATAGTGCAAATCTGTTATTTGGTGGTTATTTGTATATTTATTGAAAGTGACTGTACTGTACGCTGGTGTACATAGGTGGTTAACTAACCTCATAGCTCTAAGCCCGACTCGGTAGGCGAGGTCGGGGTGCGCCGGCAGCAGCGCCAGGAACAGGAACCTGGCGAAGGTGTGCGCAGGCGCAGCGCGCGGGTGCACGCGCGCGCCCAGGCACGAGGCGGGCCCGCCCGCCAGCAGCGCGCCCGCCACGCGCGCGCACACGCCGCCCGCCGCCTCGCCCTCCACGCGCTGCAGCTGCGCGATCAGGCGCTCCTCCTGTAACAATTCAATTCAGTTATTTTTCATACCACCTGCTTGATAATGCCATATTATTTGTGATGCAAACCTAACTAAAATAAGTCATTATGGCCGCTGTAGCTAGCCGGGCAATAATATTGTACTGATACTGAATATATCTAAAAACTACTCACCCTATTGTTTATAAATACATAAACAACTTGGAAAACTTTCAAAATGCGTCGTTTTCTCAAAAGCTGATAAGAGCCTTAGAGAGAGTAAATATTAGAAAGAGATAGGAAGTGTCAGAATATTGTTCTTTTGCGGAGTGGCAGACACACAAACTCACCCTGGGTAAAATAAACTTTTTGCCTTATAAGGCATATTAAACATTTAATTTATACATTACATACAGAAAAATATTTCTTAAAAATGACAAAATACCGGGATTTCCGTGGGCTTAACCAATACCATACTAATGACATGGTTTGAAGTTTTTGACCCTTAATTGCATAACCCGGTCACTGGAGCCCTTCAACCAGGATATTTATAGAATAAAATGATGAACTCACCTGCTTGCAATGCCGCTCCTGCGCATACAGTCCCATGGGTAGCATGCGCTGCACACCCAGGCCTAAAAGAGCTGCTTCCAGCGCCAGCGCTAGGTACGTCTCCTCAGGGTTTTTGCTACCCGCGACGGGGACGTGTTGGTACCTGTGATGAAATGAAATTATTACGTAATTAGAATATTTCACAAACTAGCTGGGCCCCGCTTTCAGTATAATTTACAAAATTTTCCGGTGTCCGTCACGTGTTTTGGACACATGTTGTACGATAAATTTAGCAGCAGACGGCAGGTGGCGATCTGTAGTTTCTACCTATCCCCACGGGAAGAAGGCGTGAGTTTATGCAGTACTAGCAGCGCCCCGCGGTGTCACCCGCAAGTTTCTGCTGTTGGTTGCTTATTTAATTGTAAATTTATTCTAATTTTTTGGATATTGTTTTACATTCTGTAGTTGCTCTGACTCACACCCTGACTTATTACTTGTATTTTTTTTTTTTTTGCTTGAAAATCGTTTAATTTTACCATATTTGTAAATATGTGAGCACCATGTATCTATCAGATAATTAATTTATATGTCATGGTTTCATTTTTAATTCTTTTACCTATCGTGGTATAGTAATTTTATTTTAGGTGCATCGTCTTCACATATTGTTTATTATATAATTGATGTACTTATGCAAAATATTGTAAAACATTTTAAAAGAGTAACGGTGGAGTTTCTTGCCCAGTCTTCTCCATACGAAAACTACCTTTTGGAATGGGCGACTAGAATCAAATCTATTTCATAATAATTTTTGACGTTCAAAAGTGCCTTTTCTGTGCCTATTTGAAATAAATGCTTTGACTTTGACTTTCGATCCTGTGGGAACATCGGGATAAAAAATAACCTATGTCCTTTCCCGGGACTCAAACTATCTCTATACCAAATTTCATCTAAATCAGATGTGACCGGGGTCAGTAACTACGTGGAAAAATTAGTAGGAGTTCCTTCAAAATCTCCACCACTATAATAGCTCACCTAGGTGGCAGTCCTGTGTTGGGCTCCTCGTCTAGATACGCGGTGTGTAGTCTAGGAGACGCCCGTTGGTCGTCGGGAGCTAAGCAGGCGTCCGCTAGACACTCGTAAACGCACCAAATGGCTTCCAACGTCCAACCCGTCCAACATCTGCTGTCTGTGGGGAGAAAATAAAAACTGCATTGAAATCGGTCCACCCGTTTGGGAGCTAACATGCAACTGACAGATACACCGAACGACGGAGCCGTCAAACTTATAACAAACACCCCTCTATACGTCGGGGTTAAAAAGCGAGTTCTAGTTTTCACGCGAAAAGGAGTTGTGCGCTGCTACTTGCGAAATATTAGACTAGTAGTCTAATATTTAGTTTTTTTCGACCTTATATTTTATACCTCTGCCTTAAATCACGTTTCTAAAGCTAATGTTGAACAGCACAAAGCCTCACCTCTCCCGATACACCGCTGCGAGTGCGACAGCGCGCAGGTGGCGGCGCTGGTGAGGCAGGCGCCGGAGTCCATGTGCGCGCACACCTGCGACAGCTTGGCGCGCTCGCCGCACGCGCCGGCGCACGCGTCTGCGCTGGCGCACGACGCAGACGACGACGACGCCTCGCCGCCGCCTGCCGACTGCCAGCGCTGCTGCGATACCTCCTGTACAGAGAGAAAAACATTACAATAAAGCTACAGTGCTCTCACAGTTATGTTACCTCTGACAGCAACAAACCAAAAGAAACCTTATTGTAACAACGATAAAGATCACTGTGATTTTGGCAAACTTGTCAGTGGCAGCAACTCAACAGCAATGGACAGATCACTGTTATTCAAAATCAGGTGCAAGATAAAGTATCCGCATCGGGCCGGAGCACATCGCATTATAATGCAAAGAGCAATGCGGCGCACGAAATCTATTGTCTTCAATCATAAACAGCCTATAATGTTCCCACTGCTGGGACACAGGCCCTTTCAGAGGGAATGGGCTGTAAACCGCCATGCGGGCCTAGTGCGAGTTGGTAGATGACACATGTCTTCGAATTTTTGGTTCTAGAACATGCCGGTTTCCTCACGATGTTTTCCTTCATCGTTTTGAGAGCAGTGGTGACAAAATAATTTACACAAAGTAAAGCGTGTATCTGGGTTCAAACCCACGACCTACAATTCGAAGTCGCGACCGTTACCACTGGGGACCACCACTGCTCTATCTTATAGAGAATACTACTAATAAAAAGCTGGAACAGCAGCACCACTATCACTGCCAATGAACAATGAGTCCCACGTTACCTGTCGATGTCTCATGGCCCGGGCAGCACTGACGGCGAGCCTGAGGGCTGCGGGCGCGCGGCCGTGCGCTCTCAGGGCCTCGATACGAGCCCCCACTACTGGCAAGTGCTCTGCAAAGAAAAAAAACAACAACATCAGGTCATTCTGACGAAATGCTGATGGCATATGTGTGGAAAAGACAAAATTACAGATTGTAGAAACATTTCCAGTGCGCGCGATGGCAATAATGAAGAAATGTCACTTTGTACAAAAGTACAAAATGATATGTCTGTTCTTCGTAAAGCGGATGTGGTCATGCTACGCCTGCAAAATCAGTCACTAATACTGCTACCGATCAAAAGTTTTTTAAAATTTTGGCAAAAGAATTCTTGAAACCATCAATTTACGTGCTGTTGTTGGTCAAATGCTCCTTTACGTCGATTAATGATACTTAAGTTACAACAATAACTTTGGCTGATATTGACATTTATTTGCATTGTCACTCGTAAAAAATCCTTTCAAATATCCACATCGTTTTAGTCGTTATATTCATACATCTAGTTTGTCACATATCATGTTATTTCACCAAACCTAGTTATTCTAATTGTTTGCTAAGTTTGCTTTGATTTTACAGTTGGATTAATTTGTTGATAACGATACTGGTTGCGTGATTACTAGAATATTTGTACCTAAATATTAAGTATTGCCCAATTGTTTGTTGTCCTGATGAAATAAAATAAAATAAGACTCACGAAACCAGTTTATCTGTGTCATTGACATATATATTACTAGCGTCTGTGCAGTATTCTCTGACTCACCATGCCACAGCGGCTGTCCATCTTCATTGAACTTGGGGTAAGGCATGAGGGTGGTGGTGGTGGAACTGCCTGGCTTCTCCGGCTTGTCAGGGTCGGAGTACTCGTCGCTGCCCAGGATGTTCTTCAGGTGCTCGTTCTCCCAGGATATGTCTACCGCGTCCAGCGCCCTGGAGAAATGAGAGGAATAAGTTTCGGAACAATACACTCAATGTCATGCTTATCAAAGTTCAAAATCCATAGGCAGACCAAACTTAAATTTTCAGAATAAAGAGTAACCTAGCATAAAATTGGATAAGAAAGATATTAAAACAGAAGAAGTAGTTCTTCTTCTGTTTTAATATCTTAGGGGATCGAGGGGGGGGGGGGGGCTCAGGGGATTAGAGGTATTTTTGACAGATTGAGACTGAGATCAGACTGTGAATCACACACAGTCCGTCTCTGGATCTTGTATTGTATTTCTTCCATAATACAAGATCCAGAGACAGACTGAGCGGCGTGAAGGCAATGAACGCCTTAAATCACTAAAATTGCGAGAATTGCCCCTCAGCTAGACTTACTTATGAAAAACAGTCCGTGGCGTCAGTTGCGGTGCGGATCTTTGGTTGCTTAGTCTTAGTCTCTTGCTTGCTCTCCTGTATTCACGTTCATAACTGCAAATAAAAGAATATTGCATCAGTACTAATGTAAAGAAATTTCTAGAAAAAATATCCTTAAGGCTCCCGCGGACAGGCACGATGCGACAGTGTGATGCAATTCTGGTAGAACTATTTCCATGAAGTTTGAAATTATTGTCTACGGGAGCCTTTAGAGACCATAGGCTTACAAAAATAACAGCGTGTGCGTTTTGAAGATGAGTGAACATATGTCTATCTCTGTCTATCTTAAGACATACTTACAGAGTTGGATATTTTACGTCGAGACCTACTCTTGTAAAAAGATGTTGGATAAAAGAATTTAAGCTACTTACTTATTAGGCCTAGATTCTTCGTCGGAACTCTCGGAATGGGAATGCATTTCTCTTCTCTGCCTTTCTCTATGTCTTTCTCTGCAAAAAATAAAGAAAACATTTATTAAAATTAAAATATTTATTTAGTAAAATTTACTCGCGATGAAACGTTCGTTTAAATTCGTAAATAGATTTAAGGTTAGGTCAGTTAGGTAGCATTCTGAATATCTTCTTAAATCTCAGATCAGTTGCCAAATTTATGGTCATTGGATAATAACAAAGAATAAAAAACCGGCCAAGTGCGAGTCGGACTTGCGCACCGAGGGTTCCGTAAAAACTTGTAGGTACCTATGTAAATAGTAGATATTTCACGGTTTTTTGTTTGTAATGTGATACAAATTTACCCTATAGGTTTTGATTCCGGAATATAAACGCTAGTAGCAGTAATCTTTTGATTGCGCTAACTTACAAGTTTGATTTTATCACTGCTTCAAGGGATTGCAGCTCTGAGTATTTGATATTAATTTCAACTTCATAATTCCACGCGTTCCTGAGAAAAAGCGTCTTGACCGACAGACAGACAGTCGCAACGAAGCTGATCTTATAAGGGTTCCATTTTTCCTTTTGAGGTACGGAACCCTAAAAAAAACATATTTAAGTATGAACGTAAACGAGGCAAAAGGAGCATGTAAGGACGTCGCAGGTGGCGTTCTGTAGTTACTGCCTACCGCCATGAGAGGAAGGCGCCCTGACCTGTTAGATAAAATAATTTGAAAACAGAAGACTTGACTGCATGTAAAATCTCACCTATCTCTCTCCTCTCTTTCGCGCAGTCTCTCTCTGTCCCTCTCCTCCCGGTCGCGGTGCCTCTCTCTGTCCCTGTCTCTGTGGTCTCTGTCTCGATCCCTCTCGTTTCTTTCCCTTTCTCTCGCGTACTGTGGAACAAGGATGACGATATTACATAATAATATTAATGCTGCAAACCTGCTGTAACTATCAAAGGAAATCCAAACTTATGGTCATACAGAATGTAATTCAAATTCGATTGCTACAAAAATGAATTTGGACGTTTTCAGTAAATGAACAGGATCACTCAAAAATCAACGTAAACTGTATTACATTAAAGTAGATAGTTGAATAAATAGCAATGAATAAGATTAAGTATAATCATAGAGTGGTATATTTAAATAAAAGAACAAACAGATAGATATTACAAAAAAAAAACACAATGGACAAAATGGTCAACATTTTATTGCTGGAGTACGAGGCTTTTGGCTACTGTGTATGTGTATATTTTACACTGACCTCTATTAAACAAGGACGGCATTCGAATTTAGGCGGATTGTACTTCGCCGCCATCTTTGACCGCCATGTCATGTCATGTTGACGTTTGTATAGTACAGGTCAGTGATATTTTATTTATTAAAAGGTTACATGCTCTGTGTTATTTATGTTTTATGTAATGTGCGTTTTGTTTGTTCTGAATAAGTAAACAATTTTTCTAAGTATAGTTTTTTTACTAAAATTATACATACCAAAGGAAAAGACCGATAATCCGGATCTTCAGTAGGACATACTTCAACAGCTGACCATTTCTCCAACAGTTGCCTCCATTGTATCCTATGGTGGTTATTACTGCCTGGGTCTAGAACTATGCTGACCCACAGCGCTCCTAGCTGTTCCCACAACTGCCTGCACTTCTCTGTCATGGGAGTGTTTTGGTTCCTCCACAGCAGGAGCCGAGGGTCTGATAGGAACTGTTCTGTCATCAGCATTAGCATCCGTGGACCGTTGGAGTCTTGGGCTCGGAGCATTTCTCTTACCTAGAAAATAGGATGAGTATAGTAAAGATTTCATGCTCTCCGTATTGATAAAACCTTTTGGGACTTCATTGATCTTTAGGGGAGCATGTGGCTAAGTAATAACAGCCGCACGGTTCGATCGATCAGGTTAAGCTAAGCTTGCCGCGTTTGGTCCGTGAATACTCGACCATCTTTACATACGAAGACCCCCTCCGTGCCTCGGAAAGCACGTTAAGTCGTTGTTGGTCCCGGCTGTCACTTGTGAATCTTTGATAGTCGTTACGGGTCGTCAGAAGCCCGAAAGTCTGACAACCAGTCTTACCAAGGGGTGTAGCCAATTACTGTGCTGTGGAGGTCAGATAGCCAGTCGCTCCATACAAAATACTGGTACTCAGCTGCAACCAGTTAGACTGGAAGCCAACCCCAACATAGTTGGGAAAAGGATAAGCAGACGATGACTTCATAGATCTTTAAACACAAGTTCAGTTACAAAGTCAATTAGATTTATTATTTGGTTGCACTATTTCATAATACAACTATTCCTTTCAGTAAGATTAAAGCCCGCACTGTGGGCCCGTATTACGGAACCTCACTCAAAACTCAAGCATTAAGTACTTAACACTACTTTGACTTCAAAGTCCAGTTTTAGTTAATGCAGCTTGAATTTTGAGTGAGGTTCAATAATACGGCCTTAGTGGCTAATCTTGTTCCCTTGGGTGACAGATAAAATTTCTGATCCGGATAACGCTCTCTTATTTCCCAAACTAGAAAATCTGCAAAGTCTAGGCACCCCTTGCGTAATCGTTTCATGCGAGTAAAGTCAGTAAATAACTCTAGCTTACCTTAGAAAATAATGAGTTAAGTTGTTTATTTGCATTGTAATATGTGCCCTGTAATAAGTACGCTCGCACTTGTTCGCAGACCTGAAACCAACACAACGAAACAAGTAGAATTTGAAAGTAAAATCCGTAATATTTTTTGTGCTATAGGAAGTGCACGCGCGATTCAATGAAACCACAAAGATATATGGCAAAACTAATCTGTATTTGCCATTTATTTGCCAAAAATGTAAACAAATATGAGTTTATGGAATAATAACTTTAAATCCTACACTATAAAGTTCAGTTTACGCTACACCTTCAAACATTTCTATAACTTTTTCAATAGTGCTAGTCACTCTGAAATCAACTTAATAGTTATTAAAATAAGGTTGATATTTGTTTAACTTGAAATAATATTAGTTTGAAATATAAGTTTGAATAGACTTTACAGTGAAGGGTTAGGCAGAGGTGTACCTATAATAGGTACACACACATTTCGCCAAGTAATACGGACGAGCATATTGCCATCAATCGGGCACAAAACCAGGCTCCGGGTTGCTACTGAGAAAACACTATAAGACTGCCCGATCCGGGAATAGAACCCAGGACCTCATGCCTAGCGGTAGCTCTTGCGACCACAATGAGGCAGTCAGAAATATTTTGATAAGGCAGTGATCTAAGAACGACCTTGGATTCCCTTTTTATTGCATCCAAATTGTGTAACACATTTTCAACCACAATCTGAATCATTTTGAAGCATATTGTCAAACCATTGCTTCGTAAGTTCCAAAAATTTGTCTGCTGAACAACGTAAATAACGCAATGAATGTTGTTTGAACTGTCAAAATGACAGCCGTTCCTAATCCTATTGTTAGTGTCTTACGACTTACGCAATTATCTTGCTGGACTATTAGAGGATTATAATTAAACTACTTTTCTCGCGAACCTGCTGCTCATCCAAGTGCCAGGCATGGTGTGCATCAGGAGGAGGCCCAGCTGTTGGGTCAGGCGCTCCGCAGATCCTGTTGATAGCCGACCTGGCCTGCAGGACCTCGTCAGCCAACTTCTGCGCCGTCGGAAGCACCTCCGTGTGATGTTCCGCTATTAAGTACTGCACGAACTTCTGAAGCTGTTGTCTGTCCATCTGCAGAAGGGTTTCTGAAAGAGAATTTAGTGATTTTACTTCTTGAACTTAACTTTAGTGTCGCTTTTTTTAAGAAGCCTTTAAATGGACTTTTGGTAGCTGAGAAATGCCTGACCTAGTCTGATTTAAAGCCATAACTGATTAGCGATTTTAATACCTTTATATAGTAACTAGCTTCTGCTAGCGACTACGTCCGCGTGAAATTCAAAAATTCAATTTAAAAAAATCAAATCAACCCGGAGGTCTCACCTGAGATAGGCACCCTCAGCCTGACGGAGTCTGCGTTCCTTATGCGGTACAACGCCAGCGCCACGACGTGCTGGCACCAGAAGATATCGCGGGCTTCGCAGCTGCACGTCACTCCGGTAATCTTGCATCTGTGGGAAAGATGGAATTAGCCCGGTGATATTGTCACTCAAGCCGCGTCCTAACTAAAAGCGATAGTCGTGCGAGTACGCAATAGTCGCGCGAGTATGCGATAGTCGCGGAAGTATGCGATAGTCCCGCTCTTTTATACGAACACCAGTTCCTGCTGGTGACTTCGTCCGCGTCAAATTTCACCCCCCGTCAAACCGCGTCGCATCCCATCGCCCGCCCGCTTTATTACTTCGTTTTCGCTTAGCGTTCTATCTGACTTTTTCTTATTGCTCGGCTGCTAAGGCGGATCACACACTATAACGCGCCACGCGACGGGGTGCAGATAACGCGCCACGCACGGGTATAGGACTCCGTCCCGCACCCCGTCGCGTGGCGCGTTGTAGTGCGTGATTCGCCTAATAATCTCCCTCAAGAATTAGGCTATCCAATGCAAAAATATTTTATCAAATAAGACAAACTCTTCAGTTTTATTATTAATAAAGAAGATATATAGATGGCACACTCGCGCGGTCAATCAAGTCGCGTTTACGTGCGTGTACGTCATAATAATTCGTACTAAAATATCGCGTTGATTGCGACGCTTTCGGTTAGAGGTACCTACTTCTTTTGAATACACAGGAATTTTCACCTTACTGTAGCCTAGGTCATTGTTTGTCCCGAAGATGGCTGGCTGACTGAACCTAGTGGAACGCTAGCCGACGAGGGGTCTCAAGCTAGGTATCTAAAAGACTCAACTGTACTTAGCAGAATAACGATCCTAATCTTCCATAATCTCAGAACTCATAAGAGTTCATTTATCCATGACATATTTCCAAAAGTCTCACAACTTAGCTCTACAGAATACTGTCGTAAAGTAAACGACAATCACCATTATTGGAAGTGACAAAGTTTTCTACACAATAGGCATTATGCGGGTATATCGGCCTTCGGGTAAAAAGTGCCCTTATAGAACAAACAATAGTAGGGCCTTTGTGACCCTTTCTATCAAAACTTCTTTGTTTTCTTGTAAGGTTATGGTTGAAGGAACTATTTCTTTCGCTTGCGTGAACTATGTATGATTGATTTTTGAAGACTGTGGTCTTTGTTTCATAAGCTTCTTCGGAGTTCTTCGTCTTTAGGAATTCGCGACTAACATTTTTGATGAGCTGGTATAAGCGCGATATTTCCGCGATAGATTCGTCTCAATCTGTTTAAACCTTCATTACTGAAGATAGGTTGCCTGTGAACTCCTCGACTATCATTTTCATTGGTCGTTGATCGATTGCTAGCTGTGACCTTTCATCCCCCTTTACTCTAATATCCATCGAGTTTCTCTTTCATAAATCTGTCTTTATGTGTAAATTTATAGCTGTACAAGTATCTTTTGACGCGTGGCCAAAATCAGAACTAACGCCGCCATCTTGTTTTTCAATACATTTCACAAAACACTTGCACAAATGTTTACCAACAGCGCCCCCTGTCAACATCAACCGAGCGGCAAAAGATTCTTGTAGCAGTATGCATAAAACAATATGGTGCTTACCTGTCGAACGAGACGGTGACCCTGTATAGCCGTTCCGGATCCGAGCATGGCGGCACCGCGGCAGGCGCGCGCACCACGCCACTCAAATGGAAACCTGCAAACAACAGAATAGAATGCTCAGTAAATGGAAAATGAGTGACTTGAACTCATCAATGTATGTACAACTGGGCTGTTCAACTCCAGATGTCAGCATGATTAGCGAGGCCACTTCAAACATGAAGCTGCTCATTCTAGGACATATTGTTTTATTAATCTTCTGACCTCCACAACCCAGTTACTGGATAACACGATACCCCTTGGTTAGACTAGTAAATATTGTGAGAGCCGGGTAGTGATGATGATGACCAAGGACCACTACTTGGCAAAATTGCTACCTACTCCGATATACGTTTAGCAAAAACTTGCGTGGAGAAATCGTCAGATACACTGCTTTATCCAATATCAATTTAACACGGAGGCAAAACGAAAGATCTTTATAGCAATAATAACTTTGATGGAACATCGATACCTACTCGTTCTAAAAATATTCCAAACAGCAAGTCCCTTCGACTTTAGTATGGAAAACATGTTAGAAAGTATATTTGCATCAACTTTAACGACTCCAAAACTGTTTAATATTTTGTAAATAGCCCATTAGAGCGGCAACAGTTTACAAAATAACTGACTGCCATTAATACTTTAACGACTTTGCTGTTAAATTTGAACGTAACGAACTGAAATGTTCATATCCTGTGGATATTTTTAAATAAACCTCCATAGACGATAAACGTGGTATTTGATTTGGTGGTGGTGACCCAATTAAATGATGTTATGATTAGCGAGTGAAACTCTTGCGCATGTTGCTATGACGTTTCAGAGGCAAAACGACAGTGTTCTGTCAATGTTGAATCCGAAAGCAGATTCCATGTCAAATTTAAACCTTTCGACTTTGTCTCTGTCACCTCTGACCTAGACTAGAGTCATGAGCAAACCCATTTCAAATAAAAATTAAACATAAAGTTTATTGAGCTAACTAAAAAAGTTTAATTTGAGAGTTGTGCATAATCAGCCTATAATGTTCCCACTGCTGGGAAACAAGGCTCTCCTCTTAGAGGGCCACGCGGGCTAGTGCGGGTTGGTAGATGTCACATATATCTTCGAATTTTTGGTTCTAGGACTGGAATATTTGTCCTCACGATGTTTTCCTTCACCGTTTTGAGAGCAGTGGCGATGAAATTATTTACAAATAGTAAAGCGCCTACTTAGGATCAAACCCACGACCTACCAGTTGTAAGTCGGGGCCTATACCACTGGGCCACCACTGCTCTAAATCTGCGCGAATTGTGCGTGTTTACTGAAGTCAGTTTCTGGTCCTACGTCCGGTTCAAATCAAATCGTTTATTGCAATCCATAATGTACAATTACAAGTGGTAAATAAAAATAATAGACACAGTTATGGACCCTGTCGGGCACAGCACATTTTTAAATAAGTAGAGAGAGAAAGAGCGCTTTATTAATTTTCCTTGTTGATTTTTTTTTTAACCTATGTGTTTATATTTTCATTCATTCACAAGTTAATCTATTAATATTTTTTATGCAGGTCTATCTATTCATTTATTTAAGTACATTTAATATTGCTTATTTCTTTCTTTACTCGCTTAAAAATTGTTCATTATTATTAATGTAGTATTATTATTATTAAGTATTGAAAATTAAAGGCGAGAGCTGCACTGCAATGTACAGACGCCAGCACATCAACCTACCCAAAACTGTCAAAATTTCCCAATCAACTTTGAACGTTATACTTTAGCGATAAAGTTGAAAATCTATCAAAGAAATTTGACAGATTGTAGTAGGTTGATGTGCTGGCGTCTGTACACGATGTTTTAAATAGCTCCACGAACAAATTATATAATAATACTCTGATTTCCAAACTAATTTAGAGTTCTCACGAACACGGAAGAAAGACTTCGAATTCAAGTGCATTCGATAACAATATAGTGGCACCCTAGTTATTGGAGTGAATAGATTCGGTACGAAATTGTTCGAGTCGAGTAATCACAGCATCGAGTTCTAAAGCAAATCGATTACGATTCGTCAGGCTTTGAAATTCGAACTCCTTTGCTTTGTGCAACTTTTTTTTTCTTCGGTTTTTCATTTTTGAACGCCAAACCGTTTTATTTTTTTCACAAAAATGCGTGCTATCTCTTTTGGAGTGATGAAGTGGATGAAATGTTTATTTCAAAGTTAAAAAAAGAAAATAGAATGGTATCTTAATGATTAGGCTCAGCATAATCAGCCTACACCGTTCCCACTGCTGGGGCACAGGCCTCCTCCATATGAGAGGGAGTGGGCCATAATTCTCCATGGCCCAGTGCGGGTTGGTGGATGTCACATGTCTTCGAATTTATTGGTTGAACATGCCGGTTTCCTCTCGATGTTTTCGTTCACCGTTTTAAATATTAGGCTCCAGTTTTCTTTTATTTTTTAATTTATAACGGTAAATATCCAACATAATTACTTACATAATGTACAAAAATATTTAGTACATAATTATACTTAACTAACTGACCTTCGTACCGCCCAGAGATTAGAGAAAGACCGTACCACACTAGACTGAGAGACTTTTGACCACTAGGGCATAAGTTTGGGATCACGATTTTGTTCGCCATGTCCCGTCTATTGTAAATAATATAATTTAATGTCTTTGGTATCGCCTCAGAAGAATAAGAAAGTATGAGAAAAATAATTATCTTCATTATTATTTTTTTCGTGAATATTTCCAATGTTTTAGTAGTCTGCTATTATTCGAGGCTGAGACAAATTCAACAAATCAAGAATAATAAAAATCGGCCCAGCAGTTCTTGCGTTATAAATGGTGTCACTAACACGACTTTGTTTTATTTATTTAGATAGATAGTTATTTATGTACTTAGTAAGTAAATATTTTACTAGGCTATGTGACGTCACATTAAATTGAATATGGCGCCCTCTAGCGGACATTTAAGTCACGATCTAAAAAAAAAAATCATCCTGCTGTGTTGGGTATCAAATGAAAGGGATTTGATTAGCACATTTAAAAAATATACATATTAATGAAATGAGCCCCGAAATTATTAAATAAAAAATAAGTTTAAAAACTAAAACCCGACTACGGAAAGGATGAAAAAAGAAAGTACATACCTACGGCTACACATCAAGCTATACATAACCAGTATAAGCTGACTTCTGGTTGGAAGAAAAACTTATACAATGCGACGTCAGCTAAAACTGGATATGTATAGCTTGATGTGTAGCCGTGTGTACCTTTCTTATTTAAAAACATCAAAATATCTAATTGAACTGGTTTATATGCCAAATATCGTAACAATAGGTACGCGTACGCATGTCCAATGCGAACACAACACTAATTTAGAGTCAATTTATTTATATAATCTAAAAAGTGTAATAGAAAACGAATGGTTTGCGTAGAACGTACCAAGCCAATTATTGATTATCAGCATCGAGAACGAATCGAGTATTTTTTTCAACACAATCAATTACCCAAGTATTCGGTACGATAAATCGCAACGCAACGGATCAATGCGAAATCGATCGAAACAAAATGGCGGTTCTGTTGTTCAAGAAAAAAAAAACTATTTGAAAGCGTTTGACCGACGAACAATAGTGAAACCACAAAATTATTTCGACGCACTACGGTTGTGTTGGCTGTTTTTCGGAGGCTTCACGATTTTAAGGTTGGAGATAGGAGTCTTCATAGAAAAAGTAAGGTTTTTGTTGGACGAATAACTTGAAAAAAATGCTGGCACAGCTGCGTGGGCAGGGAGGTTTTATTGCGCGGTAATTTATCGCTTTACATCGCGTCGCGTCGCATCATTCAGGATTATTTCTGACAAGACCTGAGTTACGACTTACCTACCATATATTTTGGTATCGATTTATGGTTTATTGAATTACTAGATAAGTATAGGTTCTAAACTGAACGATATTAACGTTTAATACACATTTAACGTTGAGCTTGAGTACAGTCGGTCTCAAAATTCTGATGTACAGTCAGGGAAACTAATTGTTTAGCAATACATTGTGTCAATATGCTCAACGAAAAATATAACAGACTTTATACTTACATTATATTTTATTATGATGCAGGTGTGAGTTGTGACTGACAAATAATAATATTAATAAGCCGAAATCGAGGTGAGGATGAGGTGAGGTGAGGTGAGGTGGTGGTGGGTTTCGTTGTTCAGTTGTTTTACATAAGTATCTAACGGACTGTTTTGTAAACCCATTAGCGGTTTCGTAAAGCAGCGGATTAGACAATTCGTCTGCGACATCTATACTTACACACAAATAAAATTGAGTGTATGTTTGTAATGTCAAAAGAACAGTTAAATGTATATGAAATTATGTTTATTTATATACGGTTCTTTTAACAAAAAAAACAAATTTTAATAAAATGATTGTCTGTCTGTCTTTGTCGTTTAGTTAATCTCCGAAACGGCTTCACCGATTTTGACGGGACTTTCATTGGCTGATGTTATAGGGAGTAACTTAGGCTTAATTTTATTTTAGAAAAGAATTAAAATTAAAAAATAAAAATCTATGGAATCCAATTTGTTTTCCGACATGCACGCGAACGAAGTCGCGGGCTCAGCTGGTATTTAATAATATTCATAGGACTGTATAATTCCTATAGGTATTGGTATTAAGTTCCTTGTATGTATGTTAATTATGTGTATTGTCATACATATTCAAGTTCCTTGAGTGTTCAAGTGGACTGGGTCCTAGGCAGCTAGATGCGGGGGTGCAGGACACATCGGACATCGGGACTCGGGAGCACAGGACTCATTAGCTGGGTCCACACACTCCACACCTGACGGTATCACGCGCGGCGCCTCCACGTCCACAACGACAAATTCCACCGATTAATTAAATAAGCAAGCAACCAGAATAAAGGTTACAAACAAAAATAATGAATACTTGTAAGCAGAAAAATTACGTTACTTTTGTATTTTGTGACAACTTTATCAAGTAATCAAGTACAGTCCCAGACAAAACGGTTAGGGAGCATTTTTTTTTTGTGATGAAAATCGTATCTGTTAATTAAAATAAACTAAACATGGAAAGGCTGGCAAGTGCACCCGAAACTTTGATTTGTACCTATTGATATAGGTGAAACCCATATCCGTGGTAAAACCTAAACTTACTTCGTTCCATTTATAAATTAAGTCCCAGACACTCCCTCAGAGACAAATTTAAAGAGATTAATATAATGACTGTGCCTTCTCAGTACATTTATGATAATCTTTTGTATGTACATAAAAATATTAATCTGTTTAAAAAATACAGTGATATCCATAACATAAATACTAGGAACAAACACAAATTTCAACAACAACAACAAGGCAACAAGACAACAAGGCTCAAGAAAATAGGTGGGTCGTTTAGATGCCAATGTATACGTTTTTATAATAAACTTCCTAGTCACATTCAAGAACTAAGCCTTAATAAATTCAAATCTTTTATAAAGCGAAAACTATGCCAGAAAGCCTATTATACTGTAAAAGACTATATTGAGGACAAAAAGGCTTGGGATTGAGCTGCTCCAAGGGCTTAGACTGTAATTGTTGTTTTTATTTTTTCAATTTGCTATTTTACACTTTATTTTTTTTAAATATCTATTTACTTTAAAAATGACATGTACATTTACTGTATAAAGTATTATATTATTTTAATTATTGTGAATGTGAGGACTATGTGGGTCATTGTTTCAGTTTTAATCATGGTCTGGCAGTTTAAGTAATTTACGCGGCCTACCCAAATGTCCTTTCTTTGGTATTGTTCGTCGAATCGTTGAGCTCCTCAACTTCTGAGTTGAGCTGCACGATTTTTGACAAATGCGTGCACTGACTGGACAGGTCCGCTCAATCTGTGTGGTTCTTTCCTCAAAAGACCATTTCATCTACATGGTCTTCACATGATCTGACCAAGATTTTGTCTGGACTTTAAAAGAGACTGTGACCTCTGAGTTTGTTTCGGCCTTTCTTCTCAGAATAGTCAGATAGGAAACGCCGACCTCATCTAGTTTAAACATTATGATTGACGTGTAAAAGTGTTTGTACAAACCTACTTACAGAAAATCATTTATCATTTATGTCTTGACGAAGTAACGCTATCTTAACCGTTACATCAGAACAAAGCTGCATACATCTCAATCCTGATCAGGAAATCAATAGAGCCATGTTGGCCTCAGCACAAACCAGACTAACTGGCCTGCTGTTACTTGTTGAATGGCCCTGCGGCTAAACTATCATTACATACTAGTCATACAACTTTATATTTCACTAGCTTTTGCCCGCGACTTAGTTCGCGTGGAAGTCGTAAGACACAAAATTAACAACCACATTTTTATAAAAACTCCCTCGCGTCGCATCGTATCGTCAGCCTGTGCTATTACATCGTTTTCTATTTGCTCGGCTTCTAAGGGTCGTAGCGTGATGTTAACATAATTATAACCTTCCTCAAGAATTGGGCTATCAAATGCAACAAGGATTTTTTCAAATCCGAATAGTGGTTCCAGAGATGAGCACGTGCAAACAAGCAAACAGACAAACATACTTTTCAGCTTTATTATTTGTATGTTTTAGTAAAGATATCCTACTTTATATTGCATAGTACCTTCCTTTACAAGGAAACTTCCTACAAGCAGTACCTTATTTGGTCAATACATAATAACCGTCCAAAATTGAAGGCTTTTGTTGACAGAAAAGAATAATTTTTAAACAAAAAAAAAATTCTAACAAAAAGTGTAATAAAAACAGTATTTAACATAGTTTGAAGTCTTTTCCTAGTCCAAAATCGTGAGTAGCTTATATACTATGGATTTAATATCGACATAAAAAGGGAAATCAGCATAGAAACAGCAATATTTAAATTTATTGATATGCCCTTTGGCTAGAATATAAATAACACATATCTAAAGTTTTTAAATGTATTTTTAAATTAAAGAGGTTATGTGGAGTGGGACTATAGAAGTTGAAAGTATTATGGAATGGGCCTTCGTTTTTGTTAAGCGGGATAATTGCGTAACACATTAACAGTAATAATGACTATCATTGACAGTCCAACAACATTCATAGCGTTGTTTACGTTGTTGAGAAGACACATTTTACGAACATATGAAGCAATGAATTAGCAATATCTTTCAAAATAATTCAGATTGACATTGATAGTGTGGTGTGTTACGCAGTTAGGCGATTGGTATACGTTTCATGATCGGTGTGCGGGAAACGGAGCTAAATTCCACGCGCGTGAGTGCGTTTTTATTGAATTTTTATGTAAAAAATCACGCTGCGTGATGCGATGCAGTGTGCGAGTCGCCTTAGGGTGAAGGGCTGCATCCAAACTGTATTCAGAGCTTACGTTATTCATACAGGTTTTTATAAACATTCCGGAACTGAAGAAGGAACACGTCATGTAAGTAAATACGGAAATGACAATAATTATAGTCTTCCAGACCGTATCTCGGCCATGGCGGTAAATCTCAGCCGAGACTAACCATCGGCGCGGGAGATATTATAGCATGGGCGATTTTTTTATGCGACTATATGGTTTGCCCAGGAAGGCACGAGCTATTTTCTTCGAGCACTGGATTTTTAACGCACCGCTTAGCGCCGAGACTTTAAAATTTAAGTGTGTTTTTAAACCGCTCTGTCGGATTCTCAATGCTCGGCTCAAGAGTTGAAAATCCAGAGCGCTAAAAAAAAAAAAAACTAAATTAGGGACAGGTGACCAACACAATTGAAACCCCTTTTGCAGTCCCTCTTCTTAACTTCTTGAGGGGGCCTCTTTCGCCAGGGTAGCCCGCGAAATTCAAATTTTTTTTTACGTTTTTTGCAATTTGCCGGTCAGTGCCTGGTTGTGTGTTGAACAAAATATGATTCCCGAGCGTAACAAGTATGTATGTTTAATTTTCATCAAAATCATCAATACAACCCTCTGTTATAATCTTATTGAATGATTATTTCATGAAATATACCAATCAATGGGATTATATACTTGCAAAAAAAAAAAAAGTTTGAATTTCGCGGGCTACCTAGCTCATCCTTAAGTGGGATGACGAAGAAGGCTTGATGAGCGGCTGAAATTCTGTTATCTTCAGCAGATCAGCATGGCTGGTAATAACACAATTACGTGCAATTACAGCTGATTGCCAAGCTAACAATGGCGGACGCCTTGACCCCGCTATTGACCTAGATACATTTATCCAGGTCAAATTACAGCTGTACGCTCGAGTACGGAGGTGTTACGCAGAACAATCGAGTAAACGGAATTAGTTATTAATTTGTAGTGCGGTGTGATTGAAGCTGGCTGGATTGAAAATAAATAGCTGTTAGAATTTAGTAGTGTGTTTTAGAGTGGAATAAATTAATGAAAATATTTAAAAAAAAAAAACACTTCTATCCACGCTCTACAGGATCCGTAATTGTACTTTACCTTTAAGCCATTGTAACACCTTTATACATTATGGAATGCAAATAAAGATATGAATATGCAATTATTTCTTATAATTATGTCAACTAAGTTAATATAAAAAAAAAATTGAATATTCAATATCTAGTTATTTTAAGGTCTCATCCTTTTATTTACTGGAACTTATGTATTTAATGTAATGGTAGTCATAATTATACCTTTAATCTAATGAAAACACAAATATTTACAAACAATGTTGTTAGGTATTCATGAATCATGATCATTGTGCAAGTAACGTTATTTTAAATACACAATGAAGGTTAATGGCGCTTACTAATAAAGCTGTAAACTATTTAGACTGGTTAAAATTATTTTGAGAAATCCTGTCAATATTGTTTGAAGAGCAAGCTGCATTATTCTACATTGTTTCCAATTTTCACATTAGAATGTGAATTTTATTGACCACTTCGCTAAACAGTGTGAACAACACATATTTAACGAATTTATTAATGTTCGAACTCATTTCGAGGATGTCCGATGTTTTAGAAAGTTGTTAGGTTTAGAATTACAAATAACGACGGCTTTCACGATTTTATATTCTGCATAACGACTTCATATTTCGGCATGTTTATAGTTATATCTCAAGACTACACAAACAGGTTGAAAAAAACAAAAAATCTTAATGTTTCGTTATTTTTATATCTTGGATTATGATTATGGCTTAAGAATATGATGTAAAAAGTTCGGTATTAAGAAAAAAAACATGTTTTAGTTAATAACTACGTAGTTACTTGGAATATTATATAGATAAAAACTTTTTAACAAAAAAAACAACCGACTTCCAACAAAACACTACAAAGTGAAAAATAACTTTAATTTCAGAAGTCGGTGTCGTTGGTTCTGCATTTTCGTTTTTTGACACCGACTTCTGAAATTAAAGTTATTTTTCACTTTGTAGTGTTTTGTTGGAAGTCGGTTGTTTTTTTTGTTAAAAAGTTTTTATTTTTCACTTTTGAGTTGTGGTACCTACCCCACACCAATTCGTATACCACTACTTGCTAAATATATAACAGTGACAGGAAGTTGTACAGAATGAGCTGTGATCGACCTTGGTAAAAAAAACTTTGCAAAAGGGCAAATATACGTCGCGCTAAGTCGTGTCAGAAGTTTGGAAGGTATCGTTTTGTCAGATTTGGATGCCAACAAATTATTAAAGCGACCACACGACGACAGATCATTGACGGAAATAATGAGGCTACGAAATCTGTCTTCTGACAATCAAAGCCACACTTAATGTACCTACGACTCAAGGGCGAAGATCTCTTTGGCGTCTTATAAAACAGTCTTCAGCGGTTTCATTTTCGAGCAGTAGCCTTCGAAATAGCTTCTCGTATCACATCTCCTGTATCATGTGGTTCGCATTTACTCGATAAGCCCAAACACGGCTAGAATACATTGTTTTATTACGATGCTCCGGTACCTACCTTCCAGCTTCATAAGATCGGTTTGATGGTACCAGTTTCGTCAGAACTATTTATTTCAATTTGCTTCGTCATAGTCGCTTAACTATCTTAATCGAGATATCTTATCTCCACCCATGAAATACTTATAATCATTGAAGAGTTCCTGTGTCTATCTGTAGTCTCCTTCATCAGTTCCACTTCACCAAATTATACTTTCTGAATGCAAATGCTTGAGTTGTCGATGAAAATACCAGAATTGCTATATGTATGCCTATAATATTTGAGGAGTTCCCTTAATTCCTTATGGATCCCATCATCAGAACTGGATTTTGACAAAATGGGACCAATCTGGAAGTATATCCTTTTAAATAAAAAAAAAAAAAATTCTAAATCGGTTTTGTAACATCATCTGAAATTGTCGTCTTGTTGTTTTTTCGCGGCCATCAACCAAACCTTGTTTTTCTAGTACAGAGTAGTGTAACAAATAAAACTTATTTGACATGCATATCTCTAAATGCAGTCCGAAATGAGTTATTAAGTAGTGTTATTTTACTGCAGCTAATTAAAAGTCGGAGTATAGGTAAGTGATGACTCTCGGACTCAAACACTTGAATCATCAATAGGTTTCATTTGATTTGAGAGAGTTCAACTAACACACTGTACATGCCTACCAAAGAGGATTTTCCTCGACTTTCATGGGATCCCTTCATCAGACTCTGACTTGGTGACAATGGGACCACCTCAAGAGCATACCGTTTCAAACCCTAATGTCAACTGCTCATCACCTGTTACAAAATATTGCTTTTCCCGATGCTGGGACGTTAATTGTTGAGGAGTTCTCTTGGTAAGAACCAGGAGAACTTGAGCTGATGGTGAAGTCACCATCAGCTCCACTTTACCATACGCATTGTGACGATCATAAATTGCTTAGCAACCATATTAAAGCAATCGAATCGCTACCCGTGAAATATTTTTCATTGAGTAGTTTCGATGGCCATCTGTGGTCTTCATCATCAGTTCCACTTCCCCAAATTATACTTTCTGAATGCAAATGCTTGAGTTGTTAATGAAAATACCAAAATTGCTATATGTATGCCTATAATATTTGAGGAGTTCCCTCAATTCCTCATGGATCCCATCATCAGAACTGGAGTTTGACAAAAATGGGACCAATCTGGACGTATGTCCTTTCAAATAAAAAAATAATTTTTTAAATCGGTTCATAAATGACGGCGTACTGAGGTAACAAACATAAAAAATAAAAAAAAAAAAAAAAAAAAAAAAACATACAACCGAATTGAGAACCTCCTCCTTTTTTTGAAGTCGGTTAAAAAGTACGGTTATTACCGGAATTCAGTGCGTCATAAAGTGGCTGGAACTGGTAATTTTTGGGTAAATGCTATAAATTTTCGAGTAATAACAGTACGCGTCGGCCCGCGCGCTATTCGTTTTTATTTACGACTGTACTTGTTTCACATTCAGCCGGTTATAACTTTTGTGCGCGACTGTATTGTGATTTTTATTTTAATTTTATATAACGCTATCTGTATTCCGTTGGTTTTTATTGTTCTTTGTTGTGGAAATTGGAAGCTTTCGGCATTTTTAAAAAGGTATTAACCAAGCTTGTTTTAATACAGTTTAAATACAAAGGATACCTAAGTTAATTTAAATCCTACAGTATTATTATAGAATTCAAACGAGTTCATTACGCAAATAAATAAGCAGAAATAGAATGGTATTTTAATAATCTTCTAAAAGTTCTATTTCTGTTTGTATATCAATAAATATGTATTACGTCTAGGTAGCTATAAACATACAGAGAGTATAGTATCCAGATGGCCCACTTTTGTAAGGGCGCTTCAATGTGTGCGTAGAAAGAGCTATGAACGAGACTGGTTTGTTTACATTAATCACAAGCGCGCGCCTGGTGTGCGCCGACAAGACTGTGTGAGTCACGTCTTTACGTCACTTTGTTTACATCGACGCAAGTGTGCGTCCGTACAGCAACGTGTTTCATAATGTGCGTAGGCACGTCACGCCGCTTCACGCGCGAGTGTGGGTGTGTTCGCGTGCCGCGCGCGGGTGACGTCACGTCGTCGTTTCGTCACGCACGCCGCTGTGTGGGCGATTGTTCGTGTACGTTGTGTCAGTGTGCGCGCGGGCGTGTCAACCGTCAAGTCAATGTTACATTTTTGTGACCTTAACCGTCAAATATGTTGAGAATCTTTATCCTTTGCGTAATTAGCGTCTGAGGAAATAGTTGTTATTTTTAACTATCGAGTACTTAATTAAATTAAATGTATATTGCAATTCTGTGTCAATTTTCTTGGCTCAACAATAAACAAATTGCCTAAGGTGTGATCTTCACGCTTTTTGTACCATGTATTTAGCTTAGGTAAGTATACTAACCTAAATTGGGTAAATAGGTAGCTACACACGGCGACACATCAAGCTATACATTTCTAGTTTTAGCTGACCTCACATTTTGTAGGTTTTTCTTACAATCACAAGTCAGCTTAATATACTGGTCATGTATAGCTTGATGTGTAGCGGTACGTATCTGATCTATCCGGTCCGTTTTCCTTCCGTGAAAATAGGTAGGTACAACATAAAATAGCTAAATAAAGTACTGGAGAACACGACTTTGGAATATCATAAAAAATATTTAGGTAAGTAATTTCATACATAATAGGTACATAGATATACATTACATACCTAACCATTAATTTGCTGTACCACAGTCGCGTAGGTACCTACAACTGGCGGGGTAATTGCGTAAAAAACTATCAGTAGAAATGGGTTTCATTTGACAGTTCAACAATATTCATTGCTGTAGATGTTGAGCAGACACATTTTTCGAAAATATTATGAAGCGATGGATTAGCAACATCCTTCAAAATGATTTAGATTGAAATTGATAGTGTGTTTATACAATTAGAATGCTGGATACATTGACAAACGTCATGCATGTCATTGTTCTCGAGCTGTTACTGTTCATTCAAAATGTTGGCAATACACGAAGACGGAAAAATATGAAGGTGCAACTAAAGATTAACCAAAAAAGGTGGTTAACATTTAAATTCCTTGAGTGTACATGCCTACATGGTAAAATACGGCTGATCTTGTAATAATTTTGTTAACCTTTATACCTACCCATATTTGCAAAATAAAATTATCTTTACACTTGCACAGTCAAGCAACAAAACTACAGAAGGACAAATTCTCGACGTTTAAATTAAGTCGCATTGATTGTCATCTCAGCGACAATCAATTTTTCTTCCTCTTTTATATTTTGTTGTATGTATGTATATATGTATTTATTCTTATATTTTAGTTATAAATATTTACTAAGTTGTTTCTGTTATTGCACCTACGGTTTATTGTCTCTGCATCACCCTAAGGTAGACTGGTAGAAAATGCCCAAGGGCCTTGAAAAAACTGTACAAAGGCGGACTTAATGCCTTGGGCCAAGGCATTAAGTCCGCCTTTGTACAGTTTTTACTTGTGCATAAAGTTTTAATAAATAAATAAAAATAAATCAATGCCAAAAACTTGTCAGAAATGTAGTTAATTGATTGTATTATTGACAGATTTTGAGACTGAGATTAGAAATACGGGAATTGAGATCACAGGGGCAATTCTCGTAATTTTAAGAACGTTCACAGTCTGATCTCAGTCTTAATCTGTCAAAAGAACCTTTAATTTCCCTACATTTTGACATATTATGTTTGTCGCTGAGATGAGATTGCGACTAGATTTTGAACGTTTTAAATTACGAGAATTGGCCTTTAGATATCTTTCAAGTCATAAAAAAAAAACAACGCCAATCTTCATTAAAAAAAAAAAACAAAAACCGCCTACCTACTTACCGCCCTGCATCACACTGTACTCAACGGTCAACCTCTATTGTTATATTTACATTTATATCTACATTTTTTCATCAGGAAGTAAAGTGCTATCATCATATCTGCATAATCTGCATAATAACCCTTTAAAATCAAAAGCATGACGACTGCTTTACTAAAACCGCATTTACATTTAAACATGGCCGACACACACTCACGCGCAGATCGAAGTAAACTGTCATAAATGAATTTGTACCTATGTGTGTCACAAACTGGCAATCCTACTCACAATAATTATTCTGTGACTCTATATTGACTTGAATTACCTACTGTCATTTGTTTACATACCTAACATAATTTAATGAGGTTGTGTTTTTAGGTTATGTTGTAAAACTGAAACGTTTTCTTTTGGTATGTGGAGCAGCAGTAAGCAATCAGCACTCCAATTAATTGCCTACTTTCAATCACTATATCTGACGGATTTTGCAGAAAATTGCTAATCTATTGCTGCATATTGAAAAATTCGCCTGCTCTACAAGGTAAATCATGCAATGATATTGTAAGCTTGTTAAGCATTTAACCCGCGTATCTAGGTATAATGCCCCCTCGGTAACTCTCATCCAGCTGCTACCAGCCATCCCAAGATAGTCACTCCACATACCTTAATCCCAAAAGAAAAATCGTAAGAAAATTTCTGTTTTTTTATAAACGGCAATGTATTTAGATATTCAACTTATAATTCAGCACAGAAAAAATATTTACAAAATGCCCTCACTGATTAACGTATTATATGTATAAGTAAGTATTTATAATCTGTTAATCTATTTATAACTAAGTATATTGTTTGTTGATTATTAATCGTAGTATTTTGTTAACTGAATAAACGAGTTCCAATATAATGTTGTGAGTTGTGACATCATCTAGGCAGGTGCGTGATGAGGATGACTGATGAGTGAGTGATGCTGACTCAAGGGTCCCGCAGACAGGCGCGACGCGATTCTTGTAGAATAATAAAATTTTCATAGAGATTGTTCGAGTAGAGTAGCGGCGCGCTTGTCTGCGGGAGCCTTTAACATTAAACTAAGCTAGCAAGTGGTATAGTAAAGATAATGGGAATTACCCAGAATAAACTATAAAATACTTATTTATTGAGTTTGTGCATAAACAAAATCACGTTCTATTTATTTATTGGCCTGGCCTTCCTCAGTAAAGACTTTGTTTTACACATAAAACTTCGTATTATAAAGAGTGTTTGTTTGTATGTAGGGGGGCAATCTCTGGAACTACCCGCCGGAATTTAATTTTTTTTTTTGCATTTGATAGCCCCATTCTTGCGGAAGGCTATAGACTGTTTAACATCACGCTATAACCCTTAAGAGCCGTGCAAAAAGAAAAAAAAAAGCTAGGCGAAAACGAAGTGATTTTATTTTATTGCTTCTGACGACTCGTCGTACCTAACGACTGTCAAAGATCCACGAGTACAAAACAGCTTAACGTGCTTTCCGAGACACGGGTCTCGGTATGTAAAGATGGTCACTCATCCACGGATCGACCGCGGCAAGTGATAGATCGAACCGTGCGGCTGTTATTACTTAGCCACTACTAATATCGCGTATTAGTCAAATTACCGACAAGTATACAATGTAAGTATGTCAATTGACAAGCTGATAATGTATCCAATTACAACGTTCGGTCGCAATGACAAGGTCGAATGAGTTGATAAGAGATAATTATTAATTAGCTGCTGAATGTACTTGGACCAAACGTGTTTGATGTTGTTTCGAGTCAGGGGGGCTGTTCTCGTAATTTTAAGGACGTTCACAGTGTCAAACATACCTCTAATTTCTATAAGACTCGACTCGACTGGACTTGAAATATGTTTAAGTATATTTTATAAGATTGTACATGGTTTCCTATGTGGGTATAACATCGTCTTGGAGGTACTGTAAGATGTTGTACTTATTGGTGTAAATAAATAAATAAGTAATACATTTTTGACAAGTTTTTGTCATTCAGTTTGTCACCGAGATGAGACTGCGACTAGTTTTTGAACGTTTTAAATTACGATAATTGGCCTTCCAATGTTTGAGACATCTTGAAATTGACAGAATCAGCAAGCAGTCAGCACCTAATTCTAGTTGTACAAAATTGTTTTAGCGTGGGGCCAAAATCGAAACTAACGTCGCCATCTTTTATCATCTTTTTTCAATACAATGTATTTTTAATTTCTGTGACAATTTCACAAATGTTTACCAACAACGCCCTCTGTCAATATCATTCCTTGTATAGGTAGTTGTAAATGCGTAACATACTTTAAGCCACAATCCGAAGGATTTTGAAAGAAATTGCTAATCCATTGATTAATATTTTTGAAAAATTCAATTGCGCAACAACGTAACGCAATTAATGTTGTTGAACTGTCAAAATTAAAGGCATTGGCATTGGCATTGGAAGCGTGTTACAAAGTTGGGGGCACCGCACCTCGGGTCATTATTAAAAAACTTTTTAACAAAAAAAACAACCGACTTCCAACAAAACACTACAAAGTGAAAAATAACTTTAATTTCAGAAGTCGGTGTCGTTGGTTCTGCATTTTCGTTTTTTGACACCGACTTCTGAAATTAAAGTTATTTTTCACTTTGTAGTGTTTTGTTGGAAGTCGGTTGTTTTTTTTGTTAAAAAGTTTTTATTTTTCACTTTTGAGTTGTGGTACCTACCCCACACCAATTCGTATACCACTACTTGCTAAATATATAACAGTGACAGGAAGTTGTACAGAATGAGCTGTGATCGACCTTGGTAAAAAAAACTTTGCAAAAGGGCAAATATACGTCGCGCTAAGTCGTGTCAGAAGTTTGGAAGGTATCGTTTTGTCAGATTTGGATGCCAACAAATTATTAAAGCGACCACACGACGACAGATCATTGACGGAAATAATGAGGCTACGAAATCTGTCTTCTGACAATCAAAGCCACACTTAATGTACCTACGACTCAAGGGCGAAGATCTCTTTGGCGTCTTATAAAACAGTCTTCAGCGGTTTCATTTTCGAGCAGTAGCCTTCGAAATAGCTTCTCGTATCACATCTCCTGTATCATGTGGTTCGCATTTACTCGATAAGCCCAAACACGGCTAGAATACATTGTTTTATTACGATGCTCCGGTACCTACCTTCCAGCTTCATAAGATCGGTTTGATGGTACCAGTTTCGTCAGAACTATTTATTTCAATTTGCTTCGTCATAGTCGCTTAACTATCTTAATCGAGATATCTTATCTCCACCCATGAAATACTTATAATCATTGAAGAGTTCCTGTGTCTATCTGTAGTCTCCTTCATCAGTTCCACTTCACCAAATTATACTTTCTGAATGCAAATGCTTGAGTTGTCGATGAAAATACCAGAATTGCTATATGTATGCCTATAATATTTGAGGAGTTCCCTTAATTCCTTATGGATCCCATCATCAGAACTGGATTTTGACAAAATGGGACCAATCTGGAAGTATATCCTTTTAAATAAAAAAAAAAAAAATTCTAAATCGGTTTTGTAACATCATCTGAAATTGTCGTCTTGTTGTTTTTTCGCGGCCATCAACCAAACCTTGTTTTTCTAGTACAGAGTAGTGTAACAAATAAAACTTATTTGACATGCATATCTCTAAATGCAGTCCGAAATGAGTTATTAAGTAGTGTTATTTTACTGCAGCTAATTAAAAGTCGGAGTATAGGTAAGTGATGACTCTCGGACTCAAACACTTGAATCATCAATAGGTTTCATTTGATTTGAGAGAGTTCAACTAACACACTGTACATGCCTACCAAAGAGGATTTTCCTCGACTTTCATGGGATCCCTTCATCAGACTCTGACTTGGTGACAATGGGACCACCTCAAGAGCATACCGTTTCAAACCCTAATGTCAACTGCTCATCACCTGTTACAAAATATTGCTTTTCCCGATGCTGGGACGTTAATTGTTGAGGAGTTCTCTTGGTAAGAACCAGGAGAACTTGAGCTGATGGTGAAGTCACCATCAGCTCCACTTTACCATACGCATTGTGACGATCATAAATTGCTTAGCAACCATATTAAAGCAATCGAATCGCTACCCGTGAAATATTTTTCATTGAGTAGTTTCGATGGCCATCTGTGGTCTTCATCATCAGTTCCACTTCCCCAAATTATACTTTCTGAATGCAAATGCTTGAGTTGTTAATGAAAATACCAAAATTGCTATATGTATGCCTATAATATTTGAGGAGTTCCCTCAATTCCTCATGGATCCCATCATCAGAACTGGAGTTTGACAAAAATGGGACCAATCTGGACGTATGTCCTTTCAAATAAAAAAATAATTTTTTAAATCGGTTCATAAATGACGGCGTACTGAGGTAACAAACATAAAAAATAAAAAAAAAAAAAAAAAAAAAAAAACATACAACCGAATTGAGAACCTCCTCCTTTTTTTGAAGTCGGTTAAAAAAACAGGAGTAACGCGGTGATAGTAGAAAAAAAGTTTATCGTTTACTATTGTATTGTGGTTATAAGGCTTATATCAGACATGAAACAGCGGGATAATAGCGTAACACACTAACAGTAGCCATTGTGCGTTCATTTTGACAGTTCAACAACATTCATTGCGTTATTTACGTTGTTGAGCAGACAATTTTTTCGAACATATGAAGCAATGGATTAGCAATATCCTTCAAAATGATTCGGAGTGTGATTGATAGTGTGTTACGCAGTTTTCAACAGATCACTGCCAGCTCACAAACCTTCTTTGCAGTCGGGTAAAAAGAGGATTGGTCCAAATTGATGTCAAAAAAGTCGAAGTGCGTAATACCCATCATATCGATCAAAAGTCTAAGAAATGCTCTAAGCGTGAGATACATCTCACATTCAAGATGCTCATAAATACCTGATTCCTCCTAGCTCCTCTTTTATCATCTGTCGATAAAACCAAAATAACGAACTTTTTTTACGTAAGTACCTACATTATGGTCAGCAATAAACCTCGTTTTTTTCAATACTTCATAAAACTTAATGCTACTGAAGTTTCCTAAGGCCGTATCAGTCATCATTGTGACAGTGCCAAAAAGAGATGGCGTTATACATCTTGTATAACTGCATCTCATTTTTGATGTTGGAAGTCTAAATTATGATGTCACAAGTTTTTCTTATCCAGTTTATTGTCTCATGGGATGGTAAAAAAATTGAATAAAGTTATTATGTTTTTGTAGCCTTTTAAAGTTCTAGGAATGGAATGCATAATAATGTTGCCCATGATGGTATCCTATGGAGTTCTGGCGATAGATGCATCAGAAATATTTCTATGTAGTTTCATCTGATGAGAGTTATGACCAACTCTTAAGTACGCTTTCGAGAAAGATTAAGGATAAGTAATTATTATTTCTACATTAGAGTGTCGTCTGAGCCGAATTACGCAGGAAAGACACGCTAACCGCATAAAAAATGATGTATTTGAATATGCTTTAAAGCCCCAGGTCTTTGACAATACAATATCAGAGGGTGACACTTGGTAAGTATGTAGTCCATGGTGTAACATTTGTGCTTTTACCTAGATCCGTTATTTAAGACTGGACAATCCTTGACTACTTTTGTTAACTTTTGTGTTACCTGTTACAACAATTGTACCTATGTGTGAATAAAATAAATAAATAAATAATAATAAATAAATATTACCTAAACTAACTTTTCAAAATAATTTCAAGTTTTGCCCAAAGTTTGTCCAAAACATTGGCACCAACGTTGGGTATTGGATGGAGCACGTTGTATTGTAAATAACAAGTGTTTGTAAACGCTTAAACATCTGCGACATCGGGGACCGACCCTTGGGGAGGGGTACCACCCTATAAAATTAAATTTATCGACCAACGAACTAACCTCCCACGCGATTTTGCTCTTTATTCCCATGGTATTGGTCCGAGGGTTACGAAAGATACAGTTTTGTAAGCGAACGATAAAATTGTCGGAACTTGTTGCGACGTCGCTGTTGCCGTATGTAATCAATGTCGGATCAGTTGGCAAAATACGTTACTTTCAAGGTTTGGTAGAATTTCACTTAACGAATTTTGTGAATGAAAGAAAGAAAAACGCTGTAATTTAGCAAGAAGTCGAATGGAAAACTGAGTCCTGCTTTGGACTCCTAAAACATGAAGATGAATGCATGAAATCAGTTTATCATACCTTAATAGCGTAACAATCTGAATGATTTTGAAGGACACCATTGCTTCACCATAAATGTTCGAAAAATGTGTTCAACAACGTAATGAGGGTTTTCATGAAAATTCGCGACACCAGTTGGCGCCACTTTGACAAGAGGTCTTCCAATATAAAATATATGATGTCGATCATCATTCGTTTTATTCGTTCGTTCATCATTCAGTAACGAACAAAGAAAATATAGGCGCTTTGACACTTATGACAGGTGCCCGGACCTGACGTCTCAGTGCTGCCATCTAGTAAATGTAATTTTTCAAAAACCCTCATTATGGCAATTTATGTTGTTGAACTGTCAAAATAAATGCCATGATCGAGAAGAGTAATCTCAGACTTTATAATGACAACTTTTCGACACTTCTCCCAAAACCAACTCAAAAATTCAATTCACCCTTATGGCCAAACTGTAACGAAACCCTAAAGGCAAGAGCCCCGCCACATTCCAGCACGAATACCACAGAAAGTGCTGATACCATTATACCAGTGCCATACCGATCCTTGTAACAGCAAATATTCGTGGAAATAGGTATCAGCAGTGCCTATGCCAACCTAGGTTTCCATCATAAGATCCAGATTTGCGGCATATTAGTCTATTCGCACGAAATTACTTGCCCGAATCGGGCGAATCATCACTTTTAAATAATATTATAAGCATAAGCAGGATACAAAGGGCTAAAATTTTCGAAAAATAGAGTTACAGCTAAATTAGACCGATTTTTTTTCCATAGAAACAGAGATTTCCAGTTATCTTTATTTAAATAAGACATTTCGAAAATGTTCTTAACTAACTTTTTACTCCTTTGTATCCTTTATGAAGTTTCATTAAAATCGGTTCATTCATTTCAAAAACAAGAGCTTGAAAGTTTGTATGAAATGCCGTACGCCGTAAACGCGAATACCTAAGAGTAAAAGGTAAACTTTCTGCGAAAAAATGTCTTGAGTGATCAAGAATCTACAGTCTTAATATAGAACATACTAACTTGTGCCCACGAATTCATCCGCGTGAAATTTTTTCATCGCGTCGCATCGCCCGATTACCGTCCTGGTTTTCTCTCTGACTTTTTTCCTTTTGCTCGGCTCTTAAGGCCTTCCACAAGAATTGGGCTATCATGTGCAAAAATATTTTTTTTAATTCGAGGGGTTATTATAGACATTAGCGCGTTGAAACAAACTCTTCAGCTTTAATAATAGTATAGAGAGATAGATTCGTTATGGGAGGACCATTACGGCTGTCATTTTGACAGTTCAATGAAATTGGTTGCTTTGAACAATAATGAAACGTCGAAAAGAAAATTGTTGCGAATGTGTGTGAGAGTGTTATGTATTAATTTAGATGCTTTGACTGCCCCGTTGGTCCCGGCCCCGTTGGTCCCGTGGTCGCAAGCGCGACTGCTGAGCGTGTGGGGTCGGTTTCGATTCCCGGGTCGGGCAAAAGTGTTATTGAGTTTTAGTAATAGCCCGGAGTTTGGATGTTGACGGTGTGATACCCCTGTGCCTAGGAAAGCACTGGTCCTGCGCCTGATCTCTCTCCGGTCGTGTCGTGTATTGTCGTCCAATCGGACGGAGACTGAGGGAAGACACAGAGGGAGCACCTGAGTCGGCTGAGTCGGCGCAAACACTTCGCATGCTTAATGGAATACTGACTTAACTCAAAACAGATGATTTTTGGGAAAGCGCAAAGAAGATCTCGCTATGAGGACTTATTCTACTTGTTGATGCATAAAATTAAAACTGATTGGATTTGATTAGATTCATTAATCATAAATGCTTGAATTTTGAACGTATGATTAACTATTGATGAGGTTTGAGTAAAAAAAAATACGGAAATAATTCTGACCTATCTACTAATGGGTCAACGACTTGTACAATACCTACAGGTAGATTTTTTAATCACCATCCAAATTTTTACTGTGTGTTCTACCCATGATTATGAAAAACTTTCACAATGGGACCAACTCTGAAATCTCGAAAAAATAATCAGCTGTTTCATACAAAAGTTCAATACCTACTTGACCAAAATGTATGAAACAGCTGATTATTTTTCGTGATTTCAGAGTTGGTTCCATAGTGAAAGTTGTTCGTAGGTATTCATGGGTAGATCACCCTGTAAAAATTTGTATGGTGATAAAAAAATCTTCCTGTATAACATCTCCCGCGCCGAAGGCTAGTCTCCGTCTTCGTTGAACCTGGCCAAAATACGGTCTGGAGCACTTTTTAGAGGCTCTCATTATCTTGCTCAATAAAATTAAAGTTTTAATACAAAAAGCACAATTAATACCGTAAGTAGGTATAACATTGTATTTAAACAATGTATACGCAACAGATGTTCGCGGTTTACCATGCATTAACACAGAACATACCGGCTGATTCTTTTTAACGGTTCCAAATTTTTTGTATAATTTTGGAACCAGTAAAAACATCCTGTATTATTTTCTTTTACTTCAGTTGGTTAAATATTAATTAACTAAATAACCGCAATACCGGTATAATTGACGTAAGTGAAAGTTAGTTTGGGTCTCGAAATCTGTACGATCGTTTTGAATGACTGTCGCAGTTGGAAAGTTGTCTCTGCTGGGACACAGGCCTCCTCTCGGTGAGAGGGAGTGGGCTGTAATCTACCACGCGGGCCCAGTGCGGGTCGGTAGATGTCACATGTCTTCGAATTGTTGGTTCTAGGACATGTCGGTTTCCTCACGATGTTTTCCTTCACCGTTTTGAGAGCAAGTTGCCTCAGAGTTAAGGATATTTTCACGCATTTGATACATATCCACCGTGACTTTTCAAATCCGACTGATAGTTCCGGAATTACCCCCTACATACCTACAAACTAACAAACAAGTTAATCTATAATATTACTAGCAACGCCCCGCGGTTTCACCCGCGAAAATTTCAATCCCGTGGGAATATCGGGATAAAAACTATCCTCTGTCTTTTCCCGGGACTCAAAATGTCTAAGTATACCAAATTTTATCTAAATTGGTTTAGCGGTTTAAGCGTGAAGAGGTAACAGACAGACACACTTTCGCATTTATAATATTAAAGTATGGATTAGATAAGTATAGAGATCGTTTTCCACCATTTCTGACTCCTAGTGCTAGCAAAATAAGCTGAAAATGAAACGTGCCAACGCCTTTTAAACCATTCTATATACATTATCGCACCCTAAACATACATCAAAAGCGTCCTACGCACAGTAAATCCAATATCGCGTGTAGGCGTGTCGGTTGCGTTCCGAATCGCAATCGCTAACGCACCTGCCATACAGGTGCCGGAAATCTATTAGCACTTAACACGTATTCTGAACGTGCCCTTTGTTCCGACGCGACGTTTGAACGCATCTTTACGGGCGCCAAGTTTGCTTTCGATATTGACGATATTGTCTTTACTTGAATGTCGAGTTTCGAAGGAAACTCGTTAAACCTGTGTGGCTTTAAAATGTTAGCAGCTACGAGCAATCGAAGTGGAATTGATGTACGAAACGCAATATACTTCGATAGAAACCGTGTTATAGCACAATAACCGTCTACATTTATGTTAAACTGCACTTATGAGCCAATCAATACTCGGATTTACGAGTGCATAAAATAAAACTACGCAGTATAGTAAATAATTTACTAATGTTGTTTATGATTAGTATTAACTGCTTTACTTCGTTAATAACTTAAGTAGCATATAACCAGCCTATAATGTTCCCACTGCTGGGACACAGGCCTCCTCTCTGTGAGAGGGAGAGTAATTAGGTTGTAAGTCCATCAAGCGGGCCCAGTGGGAGTAGGTGGTAGATGTCACATGTCTTCGAATTTTTGGTTCTAGGACATGCCGTTTTCCTCACGATGTTTAACTTTACCGTTTTCAGAGCAGTAGTGATGAAATTATTTACACAAAGTAAAGCACCTGTCTGGGTTCGAACCCACGACCTACAACTCGTAAGTCGGGGCCTTTACCACTGGGCCACCATTGCTCTCTCATAACATGCTCTCTCATAATAACTTAAGTGTAATCAGGTAATCAATTGACATAGGTTGACGAGTCACTCATTCGTTTTTATGTCGCAACAAGACGTTTCAAACATGGCGGGGTGCCCGCATGACAGCTGTCATTTTTTCCTCAAGTGACACTCGTTTCCATTAAATGGTGGGTTAACGCGACAAAACGCGACAGGCGCACGCTAGCCGCATGCTAAATAATTTCCCGGATGTTCAAATTTATTGCTTGCAAATGGTTTTTACAACGCAACGGCCGGTCAAGGGCCGCAGTTAGGGGCAAGGGCGGAAAGAGTTTTGCACTCGTTAATGACTCTTGGCGAAATTATTCCCCGTATTTGCCATACATTATACAAGTCTTTAGAGTTATTACCTAACGTCCTACATAAATAATGCAGTACACACAATAGTGCGTTTGGAGGACAAGATTTTTTATTCAATTTGTTAACTGTATTTCAAACCTTAGCTTTCTTTCTTTTTGTAATGGTCTTTTTAGTGTTAGATTCCAAGGCTCGTTTTTTGTGGCTTCATGGTTAGTTACGAGGTCGTTTCTAAATCTTGCTTCGCTTGTCTCATAGATCGTGCAATCGACTGTGGCTGTGGCTACAAATACTGAGATATATTATATCTCAAAAAGTAAGTATAGGTAATTTATAGATATCAGAGGGGCAGTTCTCGTAATTTTAAAAACGTTCACAGTCTGATCTCAGTCTCAATCTGTCAAAAATACCTCTTCACTACATTTTTGACATTTCTTTGCCGGAGATGAAACTGCGACTACATTACTAGAATTGAGCTTCTGATGGACGGCGGAAGAAGAAGCCTTCAAACCGAGCACCAAACACTCGGAAATCCAAGAGTAAGACAACGCATGGTACAGCTCTGCGTCATAAGTTCATGTAATCTTGCTGATAATTTCAAGTAATCTTGACCTGCACAAGAATAAGATAAGAAAAACCTGAAGCTTGAAATTGATTGTTTTTAATAATTCTTGAGAGCAAGTTGCTCAACTTATTTTTAAGGTAAAATAAGGATAAGGTCAATTTGGCTCTAAGCCCGCGTGGTTAGATTACGGCCCATTCCCTCTCACACAAAGGGGGTATATGTCAGCCCAGCCTAGCCCAGTCTAGTAGTGGAACCATCTGAGGATAATAAACCATTTGATTTCTACCCTGGCACAAGTAGGCCGACTACCTACACTACACTATATGCACAAAACTAATCTGAGTTTAACACATTTTCTAATAACCTTAAACCTAAAGTGCGGCCCTGGACAAGGAAAGAATGAAGCCATTAAAAAAAGGCTAGCCGTACGAATGCGGGCCAGATGTGCACAGTCCACAGGCCGCGCGACGTCTCAGAAACGAAGGTATAGCCATCGTCTGTTGTATCGTATTAGCTCATAACGATAATATCTTATGACGTCGTTAGTTGCTGGAAAAAGGGATAGGCCGCTAAATTGTCGCAGCTGACGTCAAACCGCAGGCTATCGAAGACAAATTGTGGCAAAGAACTGCTAATTCGTATGGCCGCGTTGTGAAAAAACCGCCACGTTTAGCCCCCGTTTGGGTACGAATAATTGGTAGGTAACTTAGGTATTGTGTGCGGTGGTCAAATTAAGCCCACGTACACATGGATGTAAAAATATCGTGGCGGGATTTTATCGTGCACTGGATTTTCAACTATCTGTGTTGAGCTGAGCACTGAGAATCGAACGGAGCACATCCCACCGCGTCAAAAAAACGTAATGTTGTATTTTCAACTTTCGGCGCTAAGAAGTGTATTGAAAATCCATCAAAAAAAAAACCGCGAGAAAAACGTACCCGTACGGACGTGGGCTTATAAATTAATCATCTTAGCTGCTAAAATTTTATCATTGTGTGTCAAAATCCATAGATAGGATTTCAATACGTGCGAACATTCAAGTTTCGATAAAAAGTGTTGCCAATTGCGTAAATAACCTTAGAATTTTTTGCGCGGGTAATAGCAACGTTCACATTACTTACTTTGGAGACAATGAACTCGCAGTATACTGCCTATTTATTACATTTGCGCCTTGCGGGTTTTTAATGTGTTATGGCTATAAGGGTTTACTTAAAACTATCTTTAAGGTCAATCTCCACTAAAAAAGCAGCGGCCGGCAGCGGCCATTATCCATAGTCATTTGAAGGCATAGGAGGGGCCACTCAGCGCCGCCGCGAGGCTGCACGTGCACGAGCCTCCTAGCGATTATAGTCGGACTTTTAATTAGCTGCAGTAAAATGACAGCTTATGTGTTAGGTACTTAAATGACTAAAATTGGCGTCTTTTTGTTTTTTCGCGGGGCCATAAACTTAATCTTGTTTTTTTTAGTACAGAATAGTGTAAACAAACGAAACTTATTTGACATGCATATCTCTTAACGGCTCTAAAGCTTAATACCAGAATCGCTAAATACCACAGTCCGAAATGAGTTATTAAGAAGTGTAATTTTACTGCAGCTAATTAAAAGTCGGAGTATAGTCAAAAGAGGATAGTCACTTGCTCTTATTGCCGCTGCGCGCGCTGCTCTTTCAGTGGGGATTGGTAGGGATTGACCCTTCGTTTTTTATGCAGGTTTTACAAAGAGACAAGTCTGGAGCTGTTTGAAAACTTTGATAACTTCATTTACTTAGGTAAGTTTGTATATTTTGTTGAGAGCAGTGCAGGCGCTTTGATTTGTGTTAAATAATCTCATCACCACTGCTCTCAAAACGGTAAAGGAAAACATCGTGAGGAAACCGGCATGTCCTAATATAAAAAAATCGGCAGAAGACATGTGAGAAGGCCGGGCGTTTTGGGGGACTGAGTAATTTCGATGTTCGAAAAGTGATGATTCTTAGCCTAGTTAGAATACTTGATTTTGATTTGATTATGAACGTCTTAATATGACGAAAGTAATCTCGCCAAGCCAGCTTTTATTAAAATACTAGAAAACAGGATATGGCTAACTGCTTCACATTGTTATGGTTATCCTCTGAACCACAAAATGTCTCTCTCAAAAGCATAAATTAAAGCTACGTAATACGAACGCTGTGATCCTCACATATTCCTCATCATCTGCCTAGCGTTTTCCCAACTATGTTGGGGTCAGCTTCAAATATCAGTATTTTACATGGAGCGACTGCCTATCTGACCTCTACAATCAAGTTACTGTGAAATACGATACCTCTTGGTAAGACTGGTCGTCAGACTTTCGGACTTCTGACTACCCATAACGACTGTCAAAGATCCACGAATGACAGCCGGGACCAACGGCTTAACGTGCTTTTAGAGTCTTGATACCTATGTAAAGATGTTCACCCATCCACGGAACAACCGCGGCAAGCGTAGCTGTACCTGATCGATTGACCCGTGCGACTGATATTACTTCGTCATAAGCCCTCCTCACATGAGTATGTGTGGAGGGCTTGTGGCTATAGCTTACTAAATTGTATTTTTTGTTACTACAAAGTAACAAGTACCTGTACGATTGTAGATATTTAAGTAACCAATTAAATTGTAGACAAAAAACATAAAAATACACGTATGATAATTATCTGCTTTAGTATTTTTCTCGCCATAGAAATTGAGAATCATTAAGCAACATGACGAGGATTTAAATAAAATAATAGAGGTTTTTAGAATGAAAACATTATACAGGGTCAAATTAAATTAGTTAGCGAAACTTCGTAGACGAAATGGGTATAGATATATCTAAACACACAAAAAAACCCCAAATCCAGGTGGATTAGGAAATAAGTTATTTTTATCCCGATATTTCCACGGGATTAAAACGTATGCAGGTGAAACCGCAGGGCGCAGCTAGGAAATAAATAAAGTCATAATTATTTAAGTATCACATCCTCCTCAACAGTGACCATTAATCTCTTTTTAACGAAGGTTTTTCCACAAACACGCGTTTATCTCAATACTTACCAATAGTCCAAGTTTAGCAACAGGAAGGACTATAGTCACTACGGACGATGCGATGTGACCTCACTGGAAATCCCCAACTTACCTGAAACAAATAACAAATACTTTAGTATCCTGATATAAATATCATAAATTCATAATAGAATAGTGCACAAAATATATGTATTTAAAATTATATATACCAACCCGCACAGGGCTTGCGTGGTGGAAAATGGTACACTCCCTTTCACAGAGAGGAGGCCAGCCGGTTTATTCCAGAAATCTCAATGTGAAAACTTAGGTGAAGTGGGCTGTCATTCCACCTGATGGTAGGGATTGACACTGAGGAGGAGCCCGTGGCTAAATAATAACAGCCGCACAGGTCGATCGGCCAGGTTAAGCTACGCTTGCCGCAGTTGGTCTGTGGATAGGTGACCATCTTTACATACTGCTGAGACCCCTCCGTGCCTCGGAAAGCACGGCTGTCATTCGTGGATCTTTGACAGTCAGAAGCCCGAAAGTCTGACAACCAGTCTTACCAAGGGGTATCGTATTACCCAGTAACTGGGTTGTGGAGGTCAGGTAGGCAGTCGCTCTATGTAAAATACTAGTATTCAGCTGTATCTGGTTAGACTGGTAGCCGACCCCAACATAGCTGGGAAAAGGCTAGACAGATGATGATGGTAGGAATTGACACTATTGACAGCTCACTTCACCTAAGTTTCTACGATGAGATTCACTCTATCAAAAACACTGACCTCTATTAAACAGTATAATACAGGTCAGTGATCAAAAAGTACTCTGTGGATGAGATTGTTTCAAAAGAGATCGGTTTGTATCGTGTTTTGCGGTGCCATCTCTTCTAAGAGCACGAAATTCATTTTGAAAATAAGGAACGACCTATTGATAACACTTAGATTTTACTAACTTTATTTCGGTCTCAAAGTACAACAAATACTTAATTTAGGTAGGTACAATAAAAATTAATGGTTGTACAGCAGTAAATTGAGGATCTACAAACTCCCAAAATAAGTCAAGCTTGTATTTTGGAATTATCCCGCTCTGAAAAGAGTTAAGTATCCCGCTTTTGTTTCGATCGAATAATGAAAGCGAATACGTTATAATACTCATTTGTACCGTACCTGTTTCAAACTCATAGCTTTAAATCTATCATTAGCCGCGAACAGTCATGAACAGTGATGGAAGGTGCCGCGGAAAGCCGCAAGTTTAATAATAAATGGTACACGTGTGTGAATGGCGGTAGGTGGCGCCACCTGACAGTGCAGGAATGCTGGCAATACTGAACATACGACGCATTTCGGTGCACGTATTAATGTTTCACGCTTTTCTGCCGAAACCCGAAAATGATGGTGAAAAGCGTGGTTTATTTGAGGTAGGTTTGTGTTTTTGTCTGGATGTAAAACAAGACAATTCACTAGAAGGTAATGGTTACAGTGTTGTTGGTAAGCAAACCAACAGCCAGATGGATGGATGGTCTGCATAGACCTGTAGGTAAGACCTGGATGAGTCTCAGACAGACCAATGAAGGTAGCATAGCACTAAAGGCCGTCCTAAAGGGAGGAGGCCAAATTCAGGAGTGACAAATGGGTAAATTAAGGCTTAGGCTATAATGGCCAGTACCAAATTGTAAAACAAATGAGTGAAGTTTGTATAACGAATCCAAAATAATTACCAAAATAAATTCAACATCCACAAATTAATGATTACGTTCGAAATATAAATTCAAACCGATTCCATTTCCGAGAGCCAATAATGATGCAACCGGCAGCAATACGGGTGAAATTAAAAATAATAAAAGCGCGAGGCGGCAAAAACCGCAGTAATCCAGCATGGCGAGTCGCCGTGAGAAGTGTTCCCGGGTTGCGTAATGTTCCGTTATGCGTTCCCGGACTCCGGACATATCACTGTTTCAATATTGTGGTCTGATCTGGACAGAAAATGTTTATACACATATCCTGGCTGTGACTGCGGGTTTCTTTGCGTGATTTTAAAACTTTAATAAATTTTAGGATACTAAGTATCACAAGGTTTCTGAAAGGTCATTGATAACAATTTGCCGATTTTCAAAGTCAAGCAAGCTGATTGGCTGATTAATTATATTAATCAACCAATCAAATCAGTTGACAAAGAAACTGACAATCTGTCAGCTAGTTTTTTGGCGTCAAAATGTGGGAAGCCTCAATTAACTGCAATTTCAAACGAGTTTACATGAAGCTTTGTGCTCTACAATAAAAATTTTAATAAGAGCAAAAAACTGTATGCTCCTCCATCTTCAGCTAAAAATGGCATGAAGCAAAGAAGTCTGACCAAATAACGGCCAAAGGTAGGCGTTTCTTGTAATTCTCGTTTACATTGTCCGATATTTAAGCGCCGAACGTGTTCCGCCATTGCAAGCTCCCACACGATGCATGTATCAAAATGATTGCTTAATTATACCCAGGGATTTTAATGTGTTTAATAAGAGCTCGTATTTGAACGGCCATTTTCTTAATTAATTTAATAGGTTTGGTAATACGTATGTACGCACAGCTGCACATCAAGCTATACATAGCCAGTCTAAGCTGACTTCTGATTGTACGAAAACCTATACAATGAGAGGTCAGCCAAACTGGAAATTTATAGCTTGATGTGTTACCGTATGTAGTAATAATGTGATCTTTGTATAGACAGGAAGACGCTCAAGAATTCCTGAAAACAAATTAGTGAAATTTGAAAATTGGACAAGACAAGGCCTGAGAATTTAGAGAAAAGTTCCGGTAGTGATACGGTTAATAATTGATTTAGCTTAGCTATTGTAGCATCTCGTTTATTTGTCCGTTAATTTAAGAATACGGCCACATTTCTTATATTTTGTTGTCTTTAACTAAAAATTTCGCAGAAAACCGGGGGCGCACCGCCATTTTCAATCCTTCTAAAGATAAAAATTCTCTGCCATTTTTAACAGTTCCGACACTCACAAATCACATCCCAATCAAAACGGAGTTCGATTTACAAAAATCGCTCGCGGGAACCGATTAAGTATCGCGTGCGACGATCGAGTTCACATATCGATGCCGGGCGCGGTCACCGATTGATCAGAGCGGGGTCAGCGACCGCTCTCCCCGATCCTAATTTGAATTCGCGGCGTATTATCAGGCGGGAGGCCGTAATTGGATAACAATGAGGGCGCCAACCTCCCCCATTGGTGGTTTGGACATAACGCCTCTGCTGGGAAAAGTTTGGACGCGCTGATTGGCGGGAACGGTCATCTTGTGTAGTCAGTTGTTTGTGTGATGTTTCTTGGGAAATGTGCGGGTAGTAAGGTTCAATCGAATAGGGGTGGTTGAAGTTGTGGCCGTTTCTTTAGATAAACATTAAAATAGAATTCCTAGCCGGCACGCTCACTACCGCATCTTCTTTTACACATCATCCTCTCTTAGGATGATGTGTAAAAGAAGATGCGGTGCACATCATCCTAAGAGTATACAGGATGTAAAACTGAAGGTATAGCCGCCATTCTGCAAAATTTTGATTAAGTCTAAAAAGGAGTAAAGTTTAATTTGATCATTAATCTGGCAAAATTAATTCGCTCAAGCAAATTGCTGCCAGAAATTCTCAGCAATATGTTCACACGAAGTATTCCTTAGAAACGCAACAAAAATTATAATCCTTGTCACAATGTTGCCATTGTCACGTCTTGGGCTTTGACATAACTCGCGGCGGCTGGTGGGCGCATGCGCGGCGCTAACATCGTTACATGGGCAGTAAAGTGAAGCGCTATCAAGGGTGGCAGTCGTCACTGAAATTCTATTACGCGTTTTATACGCGGCCCGCGCCTTAATGCGAGGGGCCGTGTTATAAAACATGACCATTATGCTATGATCCCAGACATCACCCACCACTCCCCCTCAATAGCCCTCTAGAGTATGAGCTCAGAGAGGCCGGGGGGCTCACGTAAAATTGGCTGCGTCGTAAAACATTGAAATCTGCGTTTCGTAACTGCACCGCTTGCGAGGGTACGTTTAGATGGGCGATTCGATTCGCGCAGTTTATTTTAAATTATAACAGATGTAAAGAAGGGTGGTTTTTAATCTGTGAATTTGGATCACTGCAGATAAATAAAGTGCACTGACTATGTTTAGAAATATATACGGAAACTCCAAAACTTCTTATCCTTATGGCATATATGGCCGAAGTTGATTAAGATTTCCTTCTTTGATAAATATATTTGAATGATAGAAGGAGCCATTCTGTAAAACCCAACAATTTAGTAAGTACAAAAACTTCAAATTCAAAGGCTTCTAGAACCAGCCTCTTTCGTTATAGTCATAAAACGTGAGCACACCTAAGCAAGCGAGGCGATAGGGAGCGAAGATAAAAACGTACAAATTAATAGAATCCGTAGAACAAACAGTGAGACGTGACCGTTGAAGGACGGTTTCTAACTAAATACCGTCGTACGTGCTCGAGAATCGAACCCGTTGGAGGATTAGCGTTATGCTGAGCCACGGACGGCGCATTATGCTCTGACATGCAGCCCCGAGGTTTATATTCAACTAGATGCTGGAACTAGATTGAATTTAAGCACTAATTGGGTTTCTGCAGGTTTTTTCCGTTTGCGTGCGATGGCTGATTTAATTTTGAATTTTTCAGTTCGATTAATATAAGTTGAGGGCGATATTGTGGATGGAGTTTATATTGTTACAGGTAAAATGTTATTTTAGCTGTGAAAATAATATACTTAAAGGACTTGTAATGATGGACGCTAGTGATGGCGCCAAACACGTAGCAGAATTCTGGGTCGAGTCTATTTAGATTGCCATCGACACGCTAAAAAGAAGAAGTACCTGTTTATTTCATACGCACATAATCAAGCATATACGAATACAAAAAATACGAATCAGAAATCAACCAAAACCACAGACAATAACTGACACTTTGAATAAAACCAGTACTGGCATTAATCCAAAAAAAAAAAATACGGAGCCTAAAATAGAGTAACTAAAACTCGTTCAATCAATAACGCTGCATCGTAAAAACGTACTACTCATATTTTATACGCCACAGACGCACATAAATCCTACGTAGGGATTCCGTAAAATACAACGAAAATTTTACGTTGCAAACATAAATTGGACGTCCGCACGTTTGTATGCCCGCTGCAGCACGGCAAGAATTTGTACGGACTATGATGGGAAAAAATGAGGAACTAACTGGGCCTCTACCTGAGGAAAGAATGATCATAATGGTTTCTTTATAAGGAGGTCTATGACTTGATCTTTGTTAGATTAGTACTATACAGGATGAAATTGAATACATGCGACAAATCGAAATGGCAGATTGTATGTACTCATCATTATGAACAACTTCTAATATGGGACCAAACCTGAAATCGAGAAAAAAAAAACAGCTGTTTCCTACATTTTGACGAGTTAATGAGAACATAAATGTAGGAAACAGCTGATATTTTTTTCGCGATTTCAGGTTTGGTCCCATAGTAAAAGTTGTTCATAATGATGAGTACACACGGCTACACATCAAGCTATACATAACCAGTATAAGCTGACTTCTGATTGTACGAAAAACCTATACAATGCGAGGCCAGCAAAAACTGGAAATGTATAGCTTGATGTGTAGCCGTGTGTACAATCTCCCATTTCGATTTGTCGCATGTTTTCAATTTCATCCTGTATTGTATTAAAGGTATTTTAAAATAAAAATTTTAATGTGGGCAAATCTGTTTTTAGTCCTTAGAAGGTCTATTTTTTTTTTTTAAATCTCGGAAATAAATGAGCAGATTTAAAAAATAAAACATTTTTCAAATATTAAATTATAATATAACCCAAAAAAATTTCAAACAAGTAAAAAAATAGTCAGTGAAACGACCTTCCATAATGTCACCCAATTTTCTATTCCAACACGTTTTGGGACACAAGCGAGTTTACGTAGTACCGAGGTTTACCTGGGCCAGTCATGACCATCTAATGGTACCTCGCCCCCCTTCCCCTGGGCGCTATAACCCCCCTCACGGGCAGCCATGACCATTTCCACCATTAGACTTAATCAGGACTTATGGTCTGGCAGACCACGCCTAGGTGTTTTTGTTTTTTGAGCCTTTTGCTGAGTGTACTGGTTTGAACCAGTGCAATGCGGTAAGGATATATCTTTATTACCTATGTTGTAGAAGGTAGGTTTTTTAGTGTATTATCAGGGACAGGTTGTGGTCAGAATTTATTCGCGTGTTTTCAATAGGACGTCCAAAATTGCATAGTATTTTAGTAGGTAATGTTTTACCAAAGTTGAACGAATTCATTGAAAAATTAAGCTGTTTAACAGACAAAGAGCAGAGGTTGTTGCAAAGATAACTTCAATCCAATGAAAAAGCTTAATAGATCTCAGTATTTTTAGAATCTCTCTTATTGGAACTATTGATTTTTTGCATAAAATTAATCAGTTTTTTTTTTTGTTTTTCGCTATTGTTCCTAGTATTGGCAACACCGTGGTCACCCGCGTGCTAAGCTCAGTAATCTGCACAACAAACAAGGGTGCGCGCTTTGGTCTCATTCGTTTTTGTGGCACAGGCACGCACAGCCACGGCCTGCATTCGAAATACAAAATAGAGAATTGGATCTTTATAGAAATATTGCTTACAAGATATTTTTTAAATGTCGATTTTTTCGGTATTTTGCCACGTCCAAGCATTATTTGTATGGAATAATTGTTAGGAAACAAGTTTTGGCTCTAAACGACTTGTAATCCAGTTCGGCGAGCTTTATAACCTGACTGATTTCGAGAACAGAAAACAAAAATGTTTTGCAATTTATCGATAAATCGGATGAAACAAAGTTCCAGCCAGTCAATCATGGAAAAATATTAAAATATCAGAGCAGCCGAGAGGGTTGTATGGTAAATGTATTCGCCTCAGAACAAAGAATACTTTTTTGTTCCACTTTCAAACACCGAACTGAGTACACTCGCAACGTCCCAACTATCCGGTTATCATTATCACGTTTGAAAATAGAACGCACGCGAGCCAGCCAACCAAGTAATCGGGCAAAAGCTTTTATACGAACTACCAGCGTAGCCTGACCTCCCAGTTTACACGCCCATTTCCTTCTATGGCCTCTTTTATGATGCCTGGCGGGGGCCAAGGGGGCCTTTTTATGGTGGTATTAGTTTAAAGGCCCCAAGGCACGGGCTCACATGTGCCCGAACAGATAAGCGGCGGCATCCCCACTCGAAAACTTGTTTAGTCGGACCGATAAGTTCGTATTGTCTGCGGGGGTCGGCTTGCAGGCCTGACGGAAAAATTTGTTCGTGTCTAACATTGTTTTCATTAATCTGCATTATTATTGAGAACGTTTTATTTCTTTGCTTTGTTAGAAGCGCCTTTAGAACTTAATGTCGCAGACTGGTTTTATGTATCATCACGAACGAACGTGAGGGGGCGGAGCAGTGATGAACGTGCGGCCTGCGCTTGTGTTCTGTACTTAGATAAATAAATGGGAGATAAGATTGTACTCATTTACCTCGTCAGCCTGCTTTGTCATGCAAAATACAATTATCATGTATTTGCTGAACATTTGCTACCTTTTGCAGATTCCTGCGCCTGCTACATGCTACATTGACCTAGTGACTTATAAAATGTATAATTACTTGGCTAAGGCTTTATTATATTCTAGTAAAAAAAAAGAAAACCTATTTATGAGACCACAATTGAAAGCGCTACAGCGTGCAGCGACTTAACCTCGATTAAAACAATAGTTTGCAGAATAACCCGTTTTGCAAAACGCGCCATAAAATACAATTTTAGCCATTCAGAAAATTAGTCTCCGTCGAAGTTTAAGCCGGTTTACAGTTACAAACTGTATCAATCCCTCTGCTGTAAGCCAGTAACATAAATTTCTAGCCCAAATTCAGAGAGCACGGCTTAAGACGCGGGGGAGCCCGAACAAAGATCGATATCAAGTGCCAATGGCGCCAATGTGTGGCCCCCTCGGCCTAGAAGCGCCATTAAAGACAGACCTCTGACATTCTACACCGATTCCCCTGTGGCGTTTAGTTATAAAGATGCGAGGGGAGAGTGGGGGCTCAATTTATGTCGGCTATCATCAGGGTGCGTTCCATTTATGGCGTAAGATCGTGACGCATCTGTTCCGTTGCATAAAATATGAAATTTAAAAACAATGGACGCGAGCGTGGGGACTGCGCGTTTAAATTTGGAATTTGTATTATTTTGAGAAGGGGTTCTTTTTAGGGATTTGTAACATTAGTGGGTTAAGGAGAATCAAGTTTTACCCATTTTATAAGCGGAGATAAACAGCTGTTTTTTTTTTCTGAAATACAACCTGTAAATCAGCAAAAAATTAACAAGTCAAAATAAAAACAAAATGCTTTGCCAAAAACTAGTCTCATAAAAATATAGCGCCGATGCCAAAATATCATAAAGTCTATCGGACCATAATTTTTTAAACATACCTAAAAGTTTTTCAATCTTCACTTCCCGATGGTATCCTGGTACCCCACATGTGAGCATAATAGTCGGGCCCCAGTAGCCCCCGAACCACTCGAGTTTCTATGGGAAGTGAGCCACTTAAGCATGGCTCTAAGATTAAATACACTCATGAAGATTGAAGATGGATGCTGCGAGGATGTGGACTTATCTCCCGGATGCTTCATATTGCCGACTGTACAAGTACGTTGATAAAATAAATTGAGATCGTCCATAGAGTTTTGATGAAACATGGATCTCAAATTAAAATGTACCTATCAGGACTGGACCAACCTAGATATAAGTATCTAGGTAATATAAGAGTTTAACAGCACTGACCTTCTTTCTTATCTATGGTACTGACTACTGACAAATGGTAATGAAAAATAGGATACTTCAGGGTTGAAAAACATCAATTAACATCAACTTTTTGTAACAAAAATCCATGAAAAATGTTTCGAATTTAAGGATGTATGAGACGGCATCAATTAACATCAACTTTTTGTAACAAAAATCCATGAAAAATGTTTCGAATTTAAGGATGTATGAGACGGCATCAATTTAAGGATGTATGAGACGGCATCAATTTAAGGATGTATGAGACGGCATCAATTCTCGAGTTGCTTGTGGTTTTTTTTTTGGTTAATGAAAAGAGGGTTACAACTATTACAAAAATATTCTGTAGGTGTCATCTTTTTCAATTAATGTACATATACATCTGCCTAGCCTTTTCCCAACAATGTTGGGGTCGGCTTCCAGTCTAACCGGATGCAGCTGAATACCAGTATTTTACATGGAGCGACTGCCTATCTGACCTCCACAACCCAGTTACTGGGTAATACAATACCCCTTGGTAAGACTGGTTGTCAGACTTTCGGGCTTCTGACTACCCGTAACGACTGTCAAAGATCCACAAATGACAGCCGGGACCTACGGCTTAACGTGCTTTCCGAGGCACGGAGGGGTCTCGATATGTAAAGACGGTCACCCATCCACAGACCAACCGCGGCAAGCGTAGCTTAACCTGATCGATCGACCTGTGCGGCTGTTATTATTTAGCCACGGGCCCCTCAATTTCTGTTTCAATTAATGTATCTTGAAAATAATTATTAATTTTCTAAACTCACACAAAATTAAACATTTTCCTCGCTCACGAACTCCGAACTACTTCAAAAGTCAGTATACCTAATAAACCTCTAGGAAATGCATGTTTTACGAGAAAGTAATGCAGGGACGGCGCGGTGTGCAATTTATTATTTATTAAGAGGAAAGGGTCAAGGGGGACCATAATAAACTGAAAGGGAACGTTAAGATAATTATGGCTTTGCCTAACCTAATATTTATGTGTCGTGTCTTTCTATGGTTAGTCTGGAAAAACTGTCTGAATAACATCATGTTACTTAAAAATTAGGGCTGCATTAATTCTTCATTGAATAAAAAAGATTTTAATGTAAAAAAAAAAATAACCATGAATTGTAATATTGTTGAGAATGGCCCTTTCTATTTGACTGAAAATCACTAACGCAAAGTATCGTGACCACGAAGATCGTGACACATTTTCAGCTGAAGTTTATTAAAAATTCATACTAATAATAAAGTCTGCTGCCAGTCTTCTGGGCACGTTTCCGGATCACAGCGATGCGGACGATTACTTCGACGCCTAGGTGTCCTTCGTTTTTGTATTTATTTATATAATAAGTTAGTTAATATACATATATATATTAAATAGAATAAATGATTAATCTTGAACTTAAAAAAAAAAAATAAAGCTGAAGGTTTTTTTTATGTTCAAACGCGCTAATCTCAGGAACTTCTAGTCGGATTTGAAACAATATTTTTTGCATTTGGTAACCCAATTCTTGAGGAAGGTTATACGCTATTAACATCACGTTAAGACTCGTAGGAGCTGAGCAGAAAGAAAACAAGTAAAATAATGGTAAGCGAAAACAAAGTAATAGCGCGGGCAGGCGATGCGGTGCGAGGGGGTGGGTCGGGGGAACAAGCTATTTCACGCGGGCAGAAGCTAGGTGGTAATAAGAGATGCCGATGAACCTGCCGGCAACCTAGAGTAAAAAAAAAACTTACAAATTCGACTACAGAATTTCCCGAGAAAACGGTGAACCTACGACGCTAGAGCTTCTCAGATAAACGTGTAGGAAAAGTAATTTTAATCAGACAAACTTGTAGTCAGCCGTGGGCATTCCAATATGTCGTGTGGGGTGTACCCCACGACCCCCCACAAACCCACTGGGGTATTAGCTGGTACTAAGGTGTGGCTTCACTCGTGTATCTTGTGGAATTTAGCGATAGTGTTCGAAGGCAATGTGTATCTGTGTTTAGAACAGGAATCTGTAGTTGTTTTTTTGGTACCTGATGATTTGGCAATTAGGATAGAATATAAATCGAGATTTTAGTAAAAAAGTACCTATGTAAAGTTCGTATAAGCAACTTAATTGCGCAACACACTACTTATCAATTGCGCAACACACTACTTATCAATTGCGCAACACACTAATTATCAATTACAATTTTGAAGGCAACTAATAGTGCGTTACGCTTGAGTTAATAAATGTTTAAAAAATTCTTATTCCAAAATGCTAAAAAGCAACAATTCTGCTCATAACTCTATAATTTAATTTTGACATTCAAAAAGTGCTGATTCTAAACCTAAATTGCATATTGTGATTTTTTTTCAGTTGCTATCAGGGTATATTATTGTGAGTTGTGAATGGACACTGATTGACTACGGAACCCTAGGTGTTATCAACTGCTTATCATTCGGTGCAAGCTGTCATTAATTGAGGGCAACGGGTTGCAGTGACATGCGCGGGGCAGTAGGGGTGCTACACCCTCGGTCTACTTATGCATGGCCCAACATGGCGTAAGTTCAAATAAAAGTGTAAAAAAATGGCAAGTTATAATATATTTTAAACAATATAGATACAAGATTTTAATACGACTAAATAATATAAAAATAAAAATAATAGGTATTGTTTTATTTTAATTTATTTTTATTTGTTTTGTTTGTATTTGCGCCCTGTTGTCTTGCTCCTTATTGAAATTTATTTTGAATTTATATAATTTATTTATGACTAGCAGCGCCCCGCGGTTTCACCCGCAAACGTGTCGATCCCGTGGGAATATCGAAATAAAAACTATCCTATGTCCTTTCCCGGGACTCAAACTATCTCTATACAGAATTTCATCTAAATCGGTTCAGCGGTTTAAGCGTGAATAGGTAACAGACAGACACATTTTCGCATTTATAATATTAGTATGGATTTAATATTATTCTTAAATAATAAAAACAAAATCAGCACAAGAAAATTATATCAAGAATCAGAGATTTATAATAATTTATTTAATATTAGTAGAGGTACAATGTATTATACCTACCACCTCTGCATACCCCTATGCCTCTGCCTTAAATTAACGAAAAAATCTAATTACTATCCCCGACGGATTGAATCACTGGAACCAGTAGTACCAAGGATACCTCAGTTATTATTGTTACAATGCTTCAGTCTGTCATCGACCCGTGTCGATGTCACTGGCATTTCCGGACTGCAGCCGGTTCGGTTCTCGGCTGCATCAAGCTGCAGTTTTTGTTTTAGACCGCTTTGAACAAGTTTGCTGCTCTGAGATCGTTAAATTTTACGTATCTACGCGTAGGATTCATTGATTAGTTTAGAAAAAAACAAAAGAAAAGCAAGCTTGGCACAAAAGTACTATAAAACTTTTTTTTTTCAACTGGCAACATGCTTATAGCTTTCAAGTTCCAGTGCTGAAATGTAAGTCTATTTAATTTATTTACGCGGTAATAGAGAGCTACATTCTGTAATAGCCCTTTTTCTGCAGCGTCGTTAATAAAATAAAATAGTAAACTGTATCTAGCTGAATATTTGCATCTCATTCTGCCAAATCAAATATCCTGAAGCCATAGAGTAAGCCAATTCCCTATACATCTCCCATAATCCTATGGAAGGGGCCCGCCCAACTAATCTACCTTAATCTATGGCTCAGAGACCCCGAACTTACTCTAATTTAATTTCTACCCGTTTTCTGTTATTGGTTACTAGCGTAAGTACATATGTACCTTTAAGTATGTTGTTAGTTCCTTTGGGAATTACTTGATTAGTAGCTTAACTTAAACCTTCTTCAGTACTTAATAGTTTACGACTATTGCAAAGTTCACTTAAGATAGGGCTGTGATAATCTATCTATCTACTCGTATCTATACAGGTGTCCCAAAAGTTTACGTAGCTGGGAAGGGGGGTGACAGGGGTGGTCACAAGGGTCACCATAAAAAAAAGGTACAGTTAGCAAAATAGCCCCAAAAGGTGTAAAATCTTTAGTTTTTTTTTAATGCCATTTATTTTTTTAAATACTCAGAGGGGATTATTTTTTTATTTCTTTTAATTTTTTTTCTGGTGACCCTTGTGACCACCCCTATCACCCCCCTTCCCAGCTATGTAACCTTTTGGGACAACCTGTATACTAATAACAAAGCTGAAGAGTTTGTTTGAACGCGCAAATCTCTGTAACTACCCGTCGGATTTAAAAAATTAATTTTTGCATTTGATAGCGTAATCCCCTATAGCCTTCCTCAAAAGGCTATAGGGTATTTAACACTATAGGACTCTTAGGATCCCTGCAAAAACAAAACAAAGGCAGAAAGAACACTGTAACAGCGTGGGCAGGCGATGCGATCAGGATGGGTCGGGGGAATAATAAATTTTACGCGGACGAAGTCGCGAGCAAAAGCTATACTCCGACTTTTAATTAGCTGCAGTAAAATGACACTTCTCATTTCGGACTGCGTTTAGAGATAGGTATATGCATGTCAAATAAGTTTCGTTTGTTACACTATTCTGTACTAGAAAAACAAGATTTTGGTTGATGGTCATTGTCATTCGGAGTCATTTAAGTAACACATAAGCTGTCATTTTACTGCAGCTCATTAAAAATCCGACTATAGTTATTAATAATTTGATTCAATTAACTAAAGCACATGCCGGTTTCCTCACAATGTTTTACATCACCGTTTTGAAAGTAGTGGTGATGAAATTAAGTACAGAAAGTAAAGTTGCCGGTCTGGGTTCAAACTCACGACTCGTCGGGACCGATACTACTGGACCACCACTAATCCAACCTGTAAGGAACCTGGCTGTAAGGTAAAATTAAACGTTAACTGGTCGATTAAGTTTAGTGATGTGACATTTCGCATGCTTAATGGAATACTGACTTAACTCAAAACAGTCGATTTTTGGGAAAGCGCAAAGAAGATCTCGCTATGAGGACTTATCCTACCTACTTGTTGACGCATAAAATTAAAACTGATTGGATTTGATTAGATTAATTAGGTAATTATGAATGCTTGAATTTTGAACGTACGATAAACTATTGATGAGATCTGAGTAAAAGAAAATCAGGAAATAATTCTGACCTATCAAAATCAAAATCAAAATATTTTATTTCACATAAACCTACATGGGCACTTATGAAACGTCAGAAGCTAGGTGCACGGTTCCAATTGGTCGTTTCCTATGGAGAAGAACCGGCAAGAAACTCCACGGTTACTCTTTTAAAAATATTTGCGTTTTTACAATGTTTTCAAGTTACAATAGCTATGGGAGGACTGCATAGGCCTGTCAACAAGTACCAGGTACTTGATAATATAAAAAACCATATACAGATCTAAAGTCTAAAAGGCCTACAAAGTCCTCACATTTACAAAATTAGAATCCATGAAAAGGATAAAGTAAATAATAAAATTTATAAAAACCTAATGGGTCAATGTTCCATTAAGGCCTGAGTTCACTAACATTCTAACCATCGGTTAGGTATTTAAACAGTTGATTTCCTTAGGAAATTTGACATAAATCAACTGTTTAAATACCTAACCGATGGTTAGAATGTTGGTGAACTCAGGCCTAAGCATGCGATTTTACATCTCTGATTGACATGCCATGATGACAACTAATTGACGTTTCAAACGTCAAAATTGATTTCTTTATTCTTAATTTGACTAACGGTTCCGACAAATTGTTACTAATATCGTTTTGTTTTATTGTCAATTTTGTGATTTAATTGTTGTGTCAGCATGACAAAATACAGCTCAATTAAAAAAAACTGTAGGCTTTGTATTTAAGTTTGAAGACATAAAGGGTTTATAATTGTTGCTGTTGCAAAAGCTAGGGATTATAGAAAAAAATATGAGTAGGTAACGGTTTTTTTACGATTGACATAGCTGTTTTAATATTATGATGAGGTTTATTTTAGAAAAAGAATTAGGGTTCCGCGCAAAAGAATTTAACCCATGAAATCTAATTTATTTTCCGACATGCACGCCAACTCGCGGGTACAGCTAGTATTAAACAAATTCCTAAAATATTTTACCCAAAAAAATATTCAATATCCAATTCTATCGTCTGAGTTCTGACGTCAAAGTACAGTATGAACTGTGATCTCATACTACAACGCGGCAACGTCTACAACGTTGGATTAGCGTGCCAGTGACAGTGCAAGGGTTTTGCCTGTTTATTTGGGCCTCAAATGCAAAACATATGAGTTGGGGTGACATTGGGGTGGACCGGCTGCTATGACGATCGCTGTCAAATTTGAAAATCAAAAGCGTGATAATTGCTTTTTCGTACCCGATTGATTATTGACTGACTTCCAAGATGTTTTTAAAACGGTATCCTTTTAGATATTTGACATAATTAGTCGGCTAGTTTCCTATAAAAGTGTACAAATTAAATACGACATAAAATATGACCATGATTCAGTAATAATCACTCACAAAGTAATTTAATTAAAATAAAGTGGTTGTTTCACATATTAATACCGTGCTAACTGGCACTTTTGTAAGTAAAATAATTTATTTACTTGAAATATAATTCAGTTAGCATTTCCGCCTACGTAATCCCACAAGTTATCCTTAAACGGACTTCCCATATTGGTTTAAAATGCAGTGAGAGTTTTACACAAAGTTGTTATAAGTAAGTCGTCTGCGATCCAGGATGAAAAGTAGCTTATGTCTTTAACCAGGTCATGGGCTATCTGTGTGCCAAATTTCATCCAAAGTCATTCAGCCGTTTCAGCGTGAAAGCGTAACAAAAAAACACTCACATTCGCATTTATAATGCTAGCAGTGCAGCGCCCCGCGGTTTCACCCGCATAAGTTTCGATCCCGTGGGAATATTGGGATAAAAACTATCCTATGTCCTTTCCGGGGACTCAAACTATCTCTATAGGTACACCAAATTTCATCTAAATCGGTTCAGCGGTTTAAGAGTGAAGAGGTAACAGACAGACAGAACTTCCGCATTTTTTATAATATTAAAAATTATCTTAACTAATCCATACACAGATGGCACACACATGTTCAGTGGGAACATTATAGGCTGATTGTGATGTGAAGCAAAACCAAGTTACAGGTCTCCCAAAGTGATAATGCGCATAGAAATCTTCGTCACTGTTCGGCAACGGTCGTATTCCCCGAGCGTCGGAAGACGATATGTGTATAGAAGTGCATTTTCTTCATGCATAATTAGGGCTCTTACGATTCAATGATTCGGGTGTTTCCGGGAATACGACAATTAGCGAAGATCTGCATGCGCATTATTAATTTGGGAATACTGTACTTGCGACTATAGAACAGTTACCTTTGTATGACAAGAGAGGCAAATCTGACAAACATCGCTATGTCGAAGGTCGGATCGGATGTAGCCAAAATACATGAAAATAACAGATTGAGTTGAGGATAAAAGTTAACACCAATTAAGTACATGATTCTTGTAAAGTTGTAACAATGACACAAAAGGGGTTAATGCACTGCGAACTGCGAATGGACAATTTGAATATAAGTAGGTACTCTTGGACTTGTTAATTTAGCATTTTCGGTTACCATCTACGACTAAAGAAAAGCGTGAATTTAGCAGAAAATTAAGAATTTTGTAAATTAGCAATTTGAGATTTTTACTTAAACATACGTCAGTTACTTAGTCAGCTTTACCTACTTTAAAATTGGTTTTTCTGTATAGAAGATGCCTACGCGCATGTTTTTAGTTTTTCACTGATTTTCCCTAAAATATTTTGTCCTACTGCTAATGTCAATGTAGCTAAAGTCTTCTCCATAAAAAGAGATTTATGATACTATATTTAAATGTCTTTGTTTGTCTCCATAATATCTTTGTAATGTCAAAATAAGTTTTTTACAAAATGCATAATAGTTATGATAGTATTATACGGTACTCATAACATAAAAAAAAACAATTTGTCTGTTTTGTCTGTCTGTTCCGGCTAATCTCCGAAACAGCTGAACTGATATTGAAGGGACTTTCATTGGCAGATACCTGAAGGCCAATTCTCGTAATTTAAAACGTTCAAAATCTAGTCGCAGTCTCATCTCAGCGACAAACAAATGTCAAACACTTGTCAAAATGTATGGAAATTAGAGGTATTTTTGACAGATTGAGACTGAGATCAGACTGTGAACGTTCTTAAAATTACGAGAATTGCCCCTCTGGTGTTTTAGGGAGTAACTTATACTAAGTACTTTTATTTTACAAAAATAATAAAGTATGTTGGAGTAAGATCGGCACTGGTATAAGACCGTATGAATCAAATTCCCACCTGGTTCCAACCAATTCAAGGTTAGGTACAGTTTGTATAAAAAAAAAGATGTACACCGTGTTCCGGACGATATACATAAACTTCGACCAGATGTTCAGGTTTAGACCATGGGCTTGGAAATAAGCATTTTTCATTATGGACACATTATTCAATTCTTATTTTTTATTTTTTGATAATTTTTATACAAACTAAATACCTTGACGTAAATCACCCGATATGCATGCCTCTTTATCCGAATTGGCAACGACATTCAAAAGATTTGGCGGGCTGAAACTTGTCAAAACTAAGTTAAGACCCTTTCATACTGCATAGCTCAATTAAATTTCATTAAATGAAATTACAAATATCTTTGTAACGAAGCCTTTTTAAGTACTACTTCCTTTGTTAGATTTAATTTGTAAAAGCTATAGAAGCATTTGACAAAGATTATGGATAACGTGAAGAACACGGCATATAAACAAACTAGCTTCCGCCCGCGGCTTCGCCCACGAGTTAGTTCGATAAAAACTATCCTATGTCCATCCCCGGGATGCAATTTATTTCTCTGCCAAATTTTATCGAAATCCGTTCAGTGGTTTAGGCGTGAAAAGGTAACATACAGACAGACAGACAGAGCTACTTTCGAATTTATAATATTAGTAAGGATACAACTTCTCCCCCTATCCCCGTGGTGGTGGTGTGGTACTGCACCCTAATTGCGTTCACACTTTCAATCGCAATCTGAATCATTTTGAAGGATATTGCTAATCAATTTGCTTCATATGTTCGAAAAATTGATTTGTTCAACAACGTAAATAAACGCAATGTATGTTGTCAAAATGAAACCCATTGCTACTGATCGTGTGGTACGCAATTATCCCGCTGGTAGATAGTTTTTCTCGTAAGTGCAGACCACGAAATTGAAATAAAAACTACCTAATTTTTTTTCTCTTTTATCAGAATGTCATGAACTGCAGTTGAGATTATACGGCACGGCCTTAAAAGTTCATCTTTATGATGTTACCTGCCATTTATTTATATTTACTTTGGTTTTATTTGTAAGGATGCAATGTTTGACAAGAACTTGTAATGTTGGCAAAATGCTTGGATGGTTTTATGATTTTAAGAAAAATACGTACTTACAATTTGGTCTTTTGGTCCTTCGAGTCACAAATTATTCATAGAGGTATGTTCTTAATTATTATTTATTAGATACTAGTGGTCACTCGCCTTAATTCAAAATAAATCTCATTCTTTATTATTGAATTGAATTGCCTTATTTTCGCTTAGCGGTCGTTCTGACTTCTGCTTTTTGCTGGGCTCCTAAGGGTTGTAGCTTGATGTTAAATAGTCTGTACGAATTTGGCTATCAAATGCAAGAAGAGTTTTTCGAATCCGACTGTAATGTTATATATAGAGATTAGCTCGTTCAAACTCTTCAGTTTTGTTATTAGTGACTATAAAAGATAGATTTATGTAACACTAGCTTTCGCCCGCGGCTTTGCGCGCGAGGTATGTCGATAAAAACTATCCTATGTCCTTCCCCGGGATGCAATCTATCTCTGTGACAAATTTTATCGAGATCCGTTCAGTGGTTTAGGTGTGAAAAGCTTACATACAGACAGACAGATAGAGTTATTATTAGTATGGATGTGCGTCTCCAAGGACTTCGTCAGATTTCCTGCTTTTTGCTTTACGCTTCTAAACAAACAACGTAACGGAAGGTAATTCGCTTTCTAACGTATGATAAAAATGTGTATCTTTTCCAATCTTTCTAAACAACACCTCAATTCAAGCTGTATTCCTTCCTACTCTAAAACCATTTTCATGTTAGTGGCATCCAAGGCTGCTATTACAAGGTGGTTCACTAGCCATCCTGCATGCGATAATCTAAGATTAAATCTAATCTATTGATTGCAGGCATCCGGGTGGGCTGGGAAGTAAAATGAAGTAAAAAAAATACGTTCAAAACAATGGCTCGAACTCGTTCAACGGGTTGAGAGAACTAACTTACACGTGCAGGTCATGCAAACCTTAAGTAATATGTTTTAAGTGTCAATTTTCCTAGTTTGAGTGTCGGGATAAGTTTGCGAGGTTGTATTGTGGTCAGAATGTCAGATTCGGCTTGCGGTGGAATTGCTCCTTTGCAGGTATTATTTTTTGATTAATGTTAAAGGTATTGAGGAAAGAATCAGAAAGGGTTTTGATGTGGACTTTACGCGCTGTTTTACCGTTTGCCGAAACGTTATCGCTCTCGGAGTAAAATCCGGAAGAAAAAGCAGACAGGACATGCAGGTTTTCTTACCGTTTTGAGAGCAGAACAAGCAATCGTGTTAAAAGAATTATTGGTTGAATAAAATTGTGTACAAAAAGAGTAAAAATAAAACTTCCTTAAAATAAATCTTGTAGATAAATAACCTCTTTGATCAAACAAGTAAAATAACAAAACTTATTTGTGTAGTAGCATTGCTCGCCGAAACAAAATCATTTCTCACAGTTTGTACATTCTTACACAAATTTATAGGCGTGCCGTCGCCAAAATTTCAAACACATGTTAGCATTATTTATAAAAACACTGACATTTAAATTCCAGCTCCCAGTAATATGAAACTTATTGTACAAAATGTAGCTTTTCAAGATGCTCAACCCATTTCTGTGCGTTTTGCACAATGGGACATCCATGTGTTGATACAAGTGCAGGCATCTGGATTCTGGCTTCACCCGGCAACACTTTTTGTTGAGCCCACAGGTACGAAACGACGAAAAAATTGGAGAAAAAAAGGACCACTCTCCGAGGGGGTAAGAGCATATTTACTTCTAAAAACATGCTAGTCAAAATTGAACCTCAACTACCCAAGGATAAAGTCGAGAAAAGGATGAATTGGGTTCGTAATATAACACCACAGGGACGCAGGGGTCTAATGACACGCGAGACGTTTTTATATGATTTTTTTTTTGTTAAGTTTAAGTTAATTAGAGTTGAAATTCTTTGCTTTTTTGTGTTTTTACTAATTCTATTTTAATTGGTTGTAGTGGAGATCGTTTTGTGCGGCGCCTGGAGTTATTAACCGGCTCCCGCTTGCGGTCTGAACGACCCAGGGACGGGGAACACTGTAATTTTAATATTGGATTATTTTTTCGATGAAAATGTACATTGAGTAACGAGTTGATTTAAAACCTTGAACCCAACATCAGATTCGCAACAATGATTTACCGCCGCGCATTACGAACAACAAAATTACACCGCAAAGTATTTGTGCGTGAGGAACGGCTTCGTAAGTCTGCGGCCGCCGCTTCACTTTGATGGTGCCTCCGCCATGCCAAAGGAAACAACGCTAAATCCTTTCCTACAAGGTGTCGAAATATGTTGGCTTGCCAAATCTCTGGGCCGGCCAGCACATTGGCAGGCGCATTAAGGGCGCTGCCAAGTGCCGACGACCGGCCGCCGTGCCAGGTACCTTGCCAAATGCCAAATCTCCCCTTTTTTCACAACAAAAATTTGCGAAGCCTATTTCGGATTCAGCCAACACGGCTGGCCCGATATTGGTTTTCGAACGGAGAATGAATAATTTTGTAGGTTTTTTGCCAAAAGTAAATTATGTAAAGTTCCCGTTCTAGGCGTCCTCGGTGCGGGCAGGGAGCCAATTTCACCAAACAAGATTCTGTACCTATCATTATTAAAAGGAGATTATTAATGCGAATAGGCAGCCGGGGACTTTTACCTTATTAATTATTTATGGTTCTCCTTTGTGATTCTTCCCCTTTGGTCATGATAATATAAGCTATATACGTATACCTGTGTTATTTCTTTGTGCACGGATGTGTCATGATAACCATTACTCATCCACATTTACCTGAGAGGGCCGCAGCAAAGTTGTTAGCTGCCTTTTGGCTCTATAGATAGAAATAATGATATTTTTGTATTAAGATTTATAGTTATTTTGCTCCAAACTACAGGCAAGTAATTTTCGAGATCGAAATCTTTATTCATGTATATTTTAATGATATATCCCAGACGCATAAAAATCTTACACAAAAACAAAACAATATCAGCGATGCACAACGACAGCAATAACAGTTGAAATACCCCTAAAACGTCGCGTCGCATCTATTAAAAATCAGTTGAATTCTAAAGAGTTACAGCTCACAGCCCTCCCACTTGGGGCATCAAGTTTTAAAGCACACCGGACCAAGTTGGGTCGGGAGTACCCCAGGCAATTTGGTCCTCCCTCCCCCACCCGCGTTATAGGGTTATTGTTAAATTAGTACATTCATACTTTGTTGTTTATGGCAACACTAAACCGATCGCTGTTACGACCGACGGCTATGTTGCGCTTGATTGATTTACTGATATTTCTCTGTTTTTGCATATTAAGCTGATGGCGAGGTGGCCAAAAGTTGGATAATAAATTTTAACTGATGTTGCGACTTTCGTGGTCTGTATTAGGCTTTGCAAGTTATGTGAGCATTTGTTTCTTTTACTGTACCTACACATTGTTCGAAACAGAAAAACTATTTTGTTAATGATTTTTAGATGAACGAAACTTGACTGTATTCACGAAATTCGGAACTTATACATGAGATAAGTACTAGGAAGTAGGACCACATCACATTTGTCTTATTCGATTTTGGTCTTACTTTCCATAGTTTCCATCATGAGTTATTTTAATCCTAGGACAAATTTTGGGATTTTAGTAGACAAGCTGTTGCACGCGACTTCGGCTGTGTGTGGGTATATTGTATTTCATATTTTTTAAATTCCCAGATCCCGGGTCACCTAACTATCTTTCTAAGAATAATAATATTGTACCCAGCATTTGGTAATATCTTGATTTAAAAGTGTCCACGGAGTTTCTTGCCCGTTCTTCTCCATAGAGATCTACGTTTTGGAATGGGCAACTAGCTTCAACTTTCTGACTAACTGACCGACTATTTAATTTTGACAATTCAAAAGTGCCTGTACATTGTTTATTTGAAATAAATGATTTGAGTTTGAGTCTAACGAAGTGGCTTAGGCGTGAAAAGGTAACAGACACAGACAGTTACTTTCGCATTTATAATATTAGTATGGTCAGGGAGTAAGATCCCACTGCGGAGCATGTTTCCACACATTTTGAGTCCCCCAATATGTATAGTCACCAAAAAAGTTTACCAATATTTATAAAAAAAAAAACCGAACACGTGCGAGTCGGACTCGCGCACCGAGGGTTCCGTACAAATTTTTAGGTATATAAACAGATTATCACGGTTTTTTTTTTGTAATGTATTTTCTTTTTTCGGATTTTTTCCATTGCTTTTGCTACATGATATTGCTTCTTGCCTTTCATGATTCTAGATCAACGGGAAGGACCCTATTATAGGTTTTTCTTCCGGAACATAAACGCCCGTATCTTTTTATTGCGTTACGTACTTAGAAATTTATTTTTTTCACTGCATCAAGGGATTGCAGCCCTGACTATTTGATAATAATTTCAACTTGATAATTCCACGCATTCCTGAGAAAAAGAGTCTTGACCGACGGACAGACAACGACAACGACAAGGACAACGACGTGATCTTATAAGGGTTCCGTTTTTCCTTTTGAGTTACGGAACCCTAAAAAAATGATTTTAGTTACCTATAATAATGAGTGGCATTCCGTAGGTCCAAAGGGCCGTTAGGTACATTAGTAATTTGTTTTATTATTCGTACAAAGTGGTACCAAATTACACATGATTGGCTGGTACGTGCGCTTTGCTACGATTAGCCCCCGTCGCCTCGGGCTTATTTATAGTTACGATTGCTTTTGTGTCGAATTTACTAAATTGATCTTCCCTTGTTTTCTGATTTTTCGGTCGGTTTTAGAAAAAGGTAGATGATGGAGGTAGCTGTAATTGTTTATCGGAAAGGGTTTAAGAGGAGACGTGATCACGTGGTGGCGGTGTTCATTCCATACGTACGCTTATCCTCTGAAAAATTTGACGTCACTAATAAACAAACAAGATTAAACGAGCATTTTTCGAAAGAGCAGTCTATCGATTAATATACATGCGACAAATCGAAATGGGAGATTGTACTCATCATTATGAACAACTTTTACTATGGGACCAAACCTGAAATCACGAAAAAAAAAAAAAAACAGCTGTTCCCTACATTTTGACGAGTTATGCGAACATAAAATAATGTAGGAAACAGCTGATTTTTTTTTCGCGATTTCAGGTTTGGTCCCATAGTAAAAGTTGTTCATAATGATGAGTACAATCTCCCATTTCGATTTGTCGCATGTTTTAAATTTCATCCTGTATATTCGATGAATCGTTCAGTCGAAGTAGCGTTTGGCGATAAATGGTTGTTTCGCAATAAATTCCATTCGAACAATCGTTCAATCGACTTTCGATTAATCGAACATAATATATGACTCTAGAAGTTAAGTTACGGACCCGTAATTATGAAGGTGCTAGGTAACTGCTGTAACCATGAATTCAGCACATGATTCTAGACCAAAGACTATACAATGTGTCAGGTTAAAAGAGGGACATACTTTAAGAGAGTGTAGTACCCATGAAAAAGAACAACTTTTACTGACCAACACTGAGACTAATACTGAGTCGAGAAAATAAAACCGGCCGCTCTATACATTTATGTTCGCATAACTGGACAAAATGTAAGGAAAAGCTGTTTTTTTTTTCATATGTTTTAGTCCGCCCCATATTAAAAGTTGTCCATTTTCATGGGTACTTCACTCCCTTAAAATATGTCCCTCGTTTAACCTGACGCACTGTATAACCACATTCTCTATGTTCAGACACCACAGATTATTTTTTTAGCAGGTAATTTTTTTTTAACTGCTGTTTTTAGAACAGTGCATGGAACAGCTGTGTTTTTTTAATAATTTAAAAGCTAGCTCAGGTAGAAAGTCAGTCTAGTCCGTTTTACTCAGAACCCTTACGATCTCCGCAAAATTAACCTCCAAACTCTTCAAAAACCAACTAACAGCTACGAGCATATTATGGAAGATATAATTCAATTGCCGATGTAGGTCACATGGCTGCCAAACTAAAATGGAACTGGGCTGGTCACATCTGTCGCATGCCGGAGGAGCTATGGGCTAAAGTAACCAAACAATGGGTCCCAAAAAGCAGCAAACGGCAACGCGGCAGGCCCAGAATGAGATGACGGGACGAACTCGACTCTTTCCACAATTATTGGCGTATATCAGCACTGGATAGGGATAAGTGGAAGGAGGGAAGGAAGGCCTTTGCCCTGCAGTGGGACAGAAATGGCTGATAATAATATTAATAGTTCAAAGCATCTAAAACAAATACTCTCAAGATTTCCAACCTACGTTGTTATTGCAGAATTCAAAGTCTTGTTTAGTTTTTTCCGAAAGATAATTAAGGAGAGATATAAAAAGTTGTTGAATACGTAATTATGGGGTAGGTGGTACTCAATCACACAATGTAAAGTTAAATAAAGTGCTACTCTCAACTACTCGCTTCCGGTGCGTTCCACGAGACCACGGTAAAGGTGTTACTACACTAATGTGTAACGTCAAACGATCACACACACACATAGTCAGCCTATAATGTTCCCACTGTTGGGACATAGGTCTCCTCTCGTCTCTTCAAGAGAGTGGGCTGTTATCCGCAACTCGGGCTCAGTGCGGGTTGGTAGATGTCACAAGTCTTCTTCTTCTTTTTGGTTCTAGGACATGCCAGGGGTCAAACGATCACCATTGCATAAAGTGTACGTGTAATGCAACTGCTGAAATGAGCCAGTCGCATCCTAGCTGAGCCAACTCACCATCAAACAACGGACACGGACGGCTCATCGGTCGTCAAACTAAATATCTCTCGACTTACTTATTAGAGAAATATCTTACTAGATACAAATTGGTATATATAGGTGAATCTTTCAATTGGTGTAATGATTGATTTTTTAGATCCTCTACTCTCGGCAATCCTTCTTATTGTTTATTATCTTCTGTATCTTTAATTCACCTACATGTGTCAAGAATTCAAGATTGATTAGTTCGGCACTATATCCCAGAGTTTTTGCATTGCATCAACAAAAACCAGCAATGGGTGATCAAATATTTTCTTCAAGCTAACGTACTGTTACAATGCAATGAGCACACAAAAGCATAAAACATTACCCTCCTTTCGTGGTCCGCCGCAGTTGGGTAGGAAGGATTCTATTCTGATTTGACAAAAGGGACTCCCAACTACATTACTCATTACTCATTAGTCACAATAATGTTCTAGAAGACTACGACGGCTCCAGTGAGAAGGAACCTTTGGATAGTGTTAATGATCCCACTGACCTAAGGATGATAGAACTACTGCGAAGCGTTAGTAGTGTTAGACTAATTGTTTATTGTTTCGCAGAACAAGGTTTTTCATGTTAATACAAATGAGTTGGATGCGTGGTTCCGGTCTCCATAGGCGAAGGACTTTGGGTGCAGTTTAGTATAGATGAAGGTCATCATCTGCCTAGCCTTTTCCCAACTATGTTAGGGTCGACTTCCAATCTAACCGGATGCAGCTGAATACCCGTATTTCAGATGGAACGGCTGCCTATCTGACCTCCACAACCCAGTTACTGGTTAATACGATACCTCTTGGTAAGACTGGTCGTCAGACTTTCGGGCTACTGACTACCCGTAACGACTGTCAAAGATCCACGAATGACAGCCGGGACCAACGGCATCACGTGCGTTCCGAGGCACTTAGGGGTCTTGGTATGTGAAGACGGTCACTCATCCACGGACTAACGGCGGCAAGCGCAGCTTAACCTGATCGATCGACCCGTGCAGTTGTTATTACTTAGCCTGAAGGTATACTTAAAAATGCAAGGAAACCTTTCGGTTGAAGTCGGTAGGAAACTAGGACGGTATAGTTTCGAATATATTAAAATGAATACTGTATTGAAGCTAATGTAAAACGACTAAGGAAGTGATTTCTGAATAAAAGCAAGCATTAGTAAATCTTTTAGACCATACAGCGTAACGCAGTGCTTGCCAGAAGACGGGCGTCGTTGCCAAGGGAGGCCAAGGAAACGCTGGCGTGATAACTTACATGCGTTTACAAGAGACTGACCGGAGAAGGAACAGTGAAAAGTTATGGGGATACCTTTGCTCAGCAATGGGACAATCCAGGTTGATAAAAAACTGAAGCATCAAAGGGGAAGAATACTCAGAAAACCGTACTGTCCACGAAGAACCACCTACAACAGCTATTATTAAAAAGCTTGAATCTGTTTTGCAATAGCCATGAGGCATTACCTATAGTATGGCCAATCGGCACATTCAGCACAAAGCAAATCAAATACATAGTATATGTAACATTATTAGTAGTGCTTGTCAAAATGTTTTGACACACTTACGATATCTGAGATTGAATATTAGGTCAACCATGTGAGCCTATCGATAGTGACCGAAGTTGCGAAACTAGATAAAATTGTTAGTTTTTCAAGTGTACCGACCTTATTTTGGTCTAAAGTGTGTGAAAGGTTTGTCAACAAATGAGAAATTGATGATATTTGATTTGTTTTTTTTTTAATGTTTGATGGAGGTTTTTGTGAACTGGGAAACGGAGCATATGATGTTGGTAGAGATGGAAGTTCGTAGACAAAACAATGACGGAAGCCAACCAAGATGCTTGAAGTAAAAAACGATAGAGGAAGCATAGATACCAGCCGGTATAAATATTCTATAAAAATCTCCCTGTGAAAACTTAGCTAGCTTTAAGTGAGCTGTCAATCCCAAGGTAAGATTTTTACGGGATAGCAGTACTGTAATAGACAGAATAAAGTTAAATTAATAATGATGACGATGAATGAGGCTTCTCAAACAAAAGCAAAGACTGACAGTGATCCTTCTAAATTCCTAAAAATTACATGGGTCTGTTTTTAAAGATCTATGCGTTACATTGATATGCACTGAATGAGTGAACTGAAAGCACTTATATGCTCAAAAGAGACATAATCGAATACCCCAAACACATAATGGAAACAAGATCTTAACGCAGAGCAAACAAAAAACGATCAAACATCAGCCAACGACCCACAAGTAAATCGTTGTCACAAGCCGCTTATGTACGCCGATATAAATGTACAAGCCAAGCCAGTCTTCAAGCAAGTTCGTATCATTATAATTGACAATAACAAATGATACACATCTACATTACAAAACCTCCTTGTCTACAGTTTGATGGATATTGGGGACTATTGTGACGTTACGGATATTTAAAAGCGTTTAAAAGTCTTCGTCTTATACTTTGGTCGATTAAAAAGTTCGAAGAGTTTTTATGGTTTTTCTATAGCAACTTGGAGATGTCTTCAGCACCCTAAATGGCTTAGCTACTATCAATCACAATCTGAATGATTTTGAAGGATACTGATAATCTCTCGTACCTATGGTAAGTGGTACCTGTGGTATGGTGCTTCGTTCCACGATACCAAATTAGTTACAATTATTGTACCCTACAATGTAAAATGTCGAGCAATACGCACATTTCCCCGGGTCAGTGCTAAAGCCTGCCCCCTAATAACTTAATTCTGTCTTCCTGGCGTCTGATTGAAGCTAATTGCGCCACCTCCCACCTTTCGCCCCTCTGTGGCGGTAATTGGATCTGACCTGACTGTATTTGACCCAGGCGTGGTGATAAAAGTATTTAATGTACTCCTATTTTTAGATTGGACTATTTTGAGTTCACTTGGCAAGACTTGTTTGGTATATGAGCTGGTTTCTCTTTTGTTTTAATTTTAATGTGGTGCCGGTTTTCCTCGTTTTGGTTCATATTTTGAAGGTGCATCATAAGTCAAATAGGTTGGTGTTTGAGACATGTTCTGTTGTCTTTTCATCATCATCATAGAAAGAAAGAATAAAAATATGTTTTTTTGCTGTAAACATGACGCAGAGAAAGAACGAAAACACAAAAAAAAATAACAAGATGGGGAAAATATGCGTCACATACACGCAGAACGGCCATCGTTCTTTTTGTGCCATGCTTGTCTCTTCCGTGTCTTCTTATTGTCTTTTACTGGTCCCGTATTTGTCTTGAGGCTTCCACTGAAAAACCGTAACGAATCACGCTATAGGCGCTGCTTATTCTGTGATTTATCCCTTATCTGCATAATTACAAAATAATATCCTCTTTGCAATTATTGTCCTCTCGACACAAGAAAAGCATGATTTCGTAACGGTAAATCAAACATATGACTTCTTTAGAACATAATTATGTGTTGCAACATTTTCTTTGTCAGTCTTCTCGGTAGCGTCATGTCTGTCCCGGTTTTATTTACAAAATAATAAAATGCGCATTGTTACATCGCGAATAACATGCAAACTGCTTCAGAGAATTTGGTGATGGTAATATTTACTCGTTCTGTACGGTTCGGATGCTATAGCATGGGAGATCCCTTCAAATATTTTAAAGGAAAATGCTTAAACAGCACCCTAATTTCGTAACAATTAATCTTAATCTGAACGAGTTTGAATGATATTGATAATATATTGCTACATATTTAAAAAAAAAAATCTGTCTACAACGTAAATGACGATGTGAAAAAAACTGTCAAAATGAAAGCCATTGCTTCTGAAAGTCTGTTATGCAATTACCTCGCTGTAAATCCCCGAGAATGTAATCAGACGATTTGCAAATCAAAACGTGGACGTCCCTAACGATTCTATCTGACAGTTCCTTATGGATTGAGTCGTTTCGGTGAAATGAATTTTACCCAAATTTTCTTCATTAATTATCATGGGATGGCACAAAAGCCTCAATGATATACACTGGCTATCATTTATTAATAAGTCATAATGAAGGAGGAAAACACGAAATGGCGAAACTCAGGGGTCATCTTGGTCAGATCATGTGAGGACCATGTAGATTAGAGTATAAATGGTCTTTTGAGAAAAGAACCCCACAGATTTGAGTGAGTGAGAGAATCAGAAGGATACGGAATCCTGACAAACAATGAGCTCTTATAGTATCATTGTATTTAAATTGTGCAACTGTTTATTACATTAATACAAAATATACATGGAAGTGAGTCACTAGTAGTCGCCACGGTAGATATCTATGTCATCCGAACACTCATCAGAATTTGGATGGCTGTCAAAATCTGTTTATATGATGATGGGTTAGAACTGGGTCGTTGATTACCCATCGATTTAGCTTCTTTACGAATTATTAAAGACACAACATTTTTATGCAGCTAGCTCTCAAAATTTATGTGAATGTTGCTTAAAGAACTGACTACAAAATACAGCCTAAATACATTTTAAAATACGCACAATATCGAAACTTGTTTAGAAAACTGATCAAGCAAGTTCCGAATGTGATAGAATTTGAGAGATATGTTCTTTGGGGCTCATCGATGCCCTCATTTCCTTCTTCTGTCTACTTTTTAGGCTCTTGCTTATTGAGAACTGGTTGAACTTGTTTATAATTGAGAAACTAGCACAAATTAGATAATAGACACGATTAAATGTTATCGAAAAAAATATCGCACGGCAAGTCGCAAGTCGTCAATATAAAAGAGTCATACTTGCTTGCCTATTACCCTATATTTGCCTCAGACTCTCAGCTATGATAATCGATCACAATTCAGAAACTATAGCTATTCCGAAGAAGCAATTTGAGCCCGATTGATCGCGAAGGTCAAAAGCTTTGCAATTGACTATATTTGACACTGAACTCTGTTTCAATTAACACTCAGTGTATATCTACTAGTAGTTCCCACGTTAAATTGAATAATTATTTACTTATTCAGTTAAGTCATCATGTAATTGGTTCTGCATTAATATGGATCTGGTTAGACCTTGGATTTGCATTCGGAATTTTCTGAGTTATCAACGTTTAGATTGGGTCTTAGATTTTAATCTTTATTAGGAGGTTGTGCGATTAGCAAAGCATTGCATTTAAAATGGAATCATTGTCTGAATTCTTGTCATTCAAGACAGCATCCAACATTTGGGATTATTTCTATCCTCTTCGCACAGCAAATCTTTCCATAATTAAATTCTGTAAGCGATTTAACAAGCTGCGTTTTTACAATCTGTAAGATTCGACAAGTACTACAGCTACAGAGTTGTAGTCAGTGTAGCTATTGAGTGCTCCATCATTACCAACGTCATAAATTCATTACTCGTTAACATCTAATTGATTATGTCCACATCGATGGATATCGATGAAACAATCCAAACCAGTATTTGCGTGAACGCTGCCGTATCACAAAGCCATTTCTGTCCTAGATTACATCGACACGTTAACGTTAACACATACTCGGTAATAACCAAAGCAAATAAACTGAAAAACTAATAATACACATATTTACAAAACACATTGTTCTTTGGAATTCAATTTGAAACAAGTTCGAATGAATTAGTTCTGTAACGTATTAGATGAAACTTCCCAACAGTACCAAATTTCTCAGGTACTCGCAAGTTTATCTTTACACCATCAAATCAAGCATTCAATACTCTTCACAAGCTTGTTTGCCTTCAAAGATTGACTGTATGCGTTCCCAAACAATGCCTCTTTTCATTGCAAAACATCCTCTATTCCCTGAACATTAAGGACCTCCCGAATTGCACGCGTTAACTTGCAATTGGATTCTAAAATGCGGAGGTGCTTTTGGTATTCACAAGCAGGTCTTTGTGAGCGCGACCAGTATTTCGAGAACTACTTCGTCTTTCCCATTGCTTATTGATATAGGTATTAGAGGAGGTGAAGTGGGGCATATGGGGGGGCGCGTTATTTCAGTTTTTGGTGCGAGGTCGCGCGACAGAACTGTTCTTGTGTGGATACTATGAAACACTGTTATTGGACAGAGGAGCATTGAGTTTGTCTGTTTGTCAGTTTGCTCTGTTATTTCTTTGTTGCTATGAATCGCGATTGTATTGACATGTGGTTGGTGGTTTTTTACGGATGTGATGGTGTGTTTGTGAATAGATGCTTTAGTTGTTGAAATACTAACGGATATGGTGTAGCAGAGTGAGTCATTGTAGTATTGCAAATAATGCGAAGGGTAACCGATTCTAGCCAAACATCAATAGCTTCGTTGTTTCTTAAATCTAAACGCTTGGCTTATCCGTCTAATTCTGTAGAACTGTGCGCTTCTTGTCATTATCATTGTGTGATCTTCCACCCACCATCCTTTGGTTTTCGGTCCAGTGAGTTGCGAAGAATTTACGCAACAGAAAGGAAAGGATCAACGACCAATTCGTGATTCTACTGGAACTGTTCAACATTTTTCGCACCTTTGAAGAACTTCTAACTCAGTAACTCACTTCTATTTTAAGAGGGATGTAAACTCAAGCTGATTCTAAACAGTATTATGCAACAGTGTGTCACCGAAAATGTTTCTATTCTCATTCTAAAGCAATTACGCTTGCGGACGAACATGAGATTATTACCAGACGTAATAGCACACAGATTGTTTTACAATTACACACATCACGAATATGGTTATTTAAACTACGATAAGAAGTAATTACAATGACATATACCATTTTGATGGTTTTGTAAAAACCATTGTCGTACAAACAATGTGTGTAATATATTTAAACAGTGTCGGAAGTGTGCATAAATTCTTGCCAGGCCGTGTGATTAGGCTAATATATGTTTAAGTACTGTATCCTTTGAAAATGTGGGAGATAAAAAGTCAGGGTCAGTCAAAGAAGAAATACAAGACTTGCTAAAATCATTTGATTAGTAGATCGTAAAGACTGAATTAATTCGGTATACTGGATAAGCTAATAAGTTCATATCTATGAATTAGGCTTTTATGAGTGTTAAGAGTTTCAGCAAAATGCACAAAGTCCAACCGGACTATGTCGAAAGCATTTGGTCCTTCACACTTTTTCTAATGCATAGACGATATGAGGAATATCGTCTTCGATACGAGTATATTATACGAAAATATACCTATAGCAAAGCTTTCTGATAGCCATTAATTATTTAACGCCAATTTAGGAGCGTCCATCATAGTCTCTTTTGCAGATACCGAAGGCAAATCTATTACTTACTAAAATGATGCTTGAACATTTATAATGTCAGCATCCCAATTGCCACAATGGAGACCTAATACGAACAGACATGCGGATGGTCTGCTTGATTTAATTGACAAATCTAGTAATTTCACGATAATGGTTCAGTTTTGCTAGAACTTGAATTTAAGTTAGGTATATATTCAGTAGTTAAATGATGAAGTTAATACTTTTTTTATTATTGAATGGGCCTGCTCTTAACTTCCTCTCTATCACGCCTAATGGACATCGATGGACGAGGACAAGTTTAAAATTCTTTCTGATTCCTTTAATCTTTACAACCTACTTGCTAATATTTCTATTTAAGGAGCTTAGTAACTTTCAGAACGGGTTAATTAATTTCAGGTCAATTAAGAAAACCGATATAAAACATGTAGGATTTTCCTGTTTTCGCTACATTTGATGATGAAAATGAGTTATATCAATGACTATATTCGTTAGTTGTGGCAAATCGTTAGTCAGCTACGCACGTATCCTGTAACTATAAACAGCCTTTTTCCTTTACCGTGTAAGTTAGGTACCAAACGGTTAAACTCGATTCTGACTTTCAACGAAGGAAAACTGCAAAGCGATAACTGAAAGGTCACTAATAAAACTAATCGTGTTACAAGAAATGTTGCTAAAAAAATCTAAAAGGATCCGACAAAAACCGCAGACGTTAAGCTCCAAACTTGTTGTGTACAAGAATGGATATCATACGATCATCATATATGAATAATGGCGGCGCTACAGTCCTTCTCAGAACTGCAGACATACCGTGAACTCTTAAATTGGTGACGAAACGTCGTGAGACCGACATGAGAACGGAAATATTTGTATCGTCTTTACTTTGTATTTAGTTTTTCAGACTGCGTTAAAATTGTTTTCATCTGCAGTCTATTCAAACTCGCAATTTGAATATGTATCATGTATCTTTTTTGGCATGACGGACGCCTCACGTTTGTCAGTCGAACGCGCAAGGGTGATTGCTTACAGACTGTACAAATATTTGTTTGCAGTATTTCATATTTTGTTTGTGATGTATGTGGCAATTTCGGTAGAAATGTACGATTTCGAAGATGAATCTTCATGACTGTGGCTGTGTGCGACGGACATGCCACCATATATTTTTGTTGAAACAATTTTTCTGTGTCGTGAGTTCGTGACAACCGAAACCCACCCTAAGTAATGCCTTGTGAATTGTTTAACAGAATACCAATATATTATTTAATAAGAAGAATGTTGATGTATCACTTAAAAATTTTATGCATCCATTATGCTAGCCAATGAAAATCGATTCTATTGAATAATCTACGACCGCCGCTGTCGACTGCTTTTTCCTTGGAATTACTAATTATAATTGAACTGCAGTGTTAGAAACGTGCTGCAGTTCGTTTTATGTGAAATGAAATCCAAAGAAAGAGTGGTATCGATGGTTTAATCAAACACACCCCTACAGCCACGCTCTCGATCAGCCAGGGAACCGGTCGGAGCGCACCGAGATTCGTCCGAACTGAATTGATATGAAGTTATTAACATTGAATTAAAATATTTACAGAGCTGTGCCGGGTGTGCTGGTTTATTTTTGCATGACAATTAAATATGTACATGCGACTCCAATACATTTAAAACGTGGGGTCCATTTTCGATCATTTGCATGTACCTTGAGGGCTCAGCGTTCTTTTATTCATACCCACGAATCTGGCTATTCTCGTTTGGTTAGTTGTTCGAATGGTGCCAACCAGATATTTTTTCGTTCACATGACATTTCGTGTTGTCTGTACGCTGTCACCGATGGAAATCGATATGCATGCATTAAAAATTTAAAAGCGTCCATAAGTTATTCATACTCCCTTAAAAGTACCGATGCAGATTGCACGAGCAGGAGACTTCATAGAAATCGAGTTTCTTTCAATAGGAATTTAAACAGAGCTCCCTTTTTCTTTCGCCCAGACCTCGTTTGACCTACAAATTTACTTATCAGGCAATTTAATCCTTCCTTAGCTTCAACCTTTGTTAGCTACGACTAAATTCTCGGAACATATTTCAGCCTGTTTTTACTTTAAGTGGGCGGTTCCTCCTGATCGTAGATTGTGTGACTCAGATGATATGGGTGTGGGAACTTATATCAGTTTGGACACTAGAAACATGCCGCCGACTACTAAAGAGTTTATCTGTAATATAAGTACACGATTCATATCGGAAACGCTATCTCGCGAGGCGGCTCTTCCACCGCCCTAAAGTTGGACGTAAGCCAGTGCCTAAAATCGTACTGCGGACATGATTCAACTATGAATTCGTGTTTATGCTCCATATCTTTTATTACATTAATGCGTCTGAAGTTCTCCTGAGACGTGACAACATTATGAACGAAGCGGCCCCACTAAATGTGGCGTATGCGACCGCAGTGCGACCCGAAACGGCCCGAAATGACCAGTAATCGCCGTTCTGATGGCAGATAAGCACAAATGAATATGTAACGCCTGTCCTCCCACGACCGAGGACAATAAAACCGGGTCTGACCCTATAAAAAAAAACAGGCAATTAATATTGTTTATTCGCGTCCGTTATTCAGAGCGGCGACAGTAACAAACGACGTCTGCATGGATTAATGCCATCGGAGGCGAGCGCGTCTCGCGGCCGCGACACCGATGCCGCGGACACCACGCCGATCCGGTTGAGTAATTCCCTATGTAACGGGACTTCCAGTTATGTAAATCTCAGACGAATTTCACGATGCATCTGCATAGTTTTGAAAGTTGATCTTAATTAGGCGTTCGATTAATTGTACCACACGATTTTATATCGATATTGTGACGAGGAAAATAAATCCATTGAAGTGGCTTATGGATTATGGATGCGAAACGGAATCGATGCATAGTAATGAGCCCCAATTAATTATGGGCGCTCTGATTTCCTATCGGTCGCCCGGCGTGCCTCAGGGAGACATTATCGGGCCAGTGCCAATGTCCGCTCGAAAATCGTGAATATGTTTAACTTTGGATCGATTAAACTCAATGCAACTACCGGGTTATCGATATCGCAGCGTGATAAGCCTATTAGTTGCGTGATTGCGTCACACGGATAGTGAGCGGCGCGACCGGCCGACCTCTGTGATCAACGGAGGTTGTGGGGTCACCATCACCGTCCCCGGCAGGCCCTAATCTCCTGAAACTTTTACGAGCCGACGCATGAATAATTCCCGAGAGGAGCAGCTATCGATCGCACACGTCGAGGTTTTTATTTATACGGCGCGGGTGGGCGAGGCGCATATTAGTAAACAGGCGCAGGCGCGTCGGGGCAGACACTCACCGACTTGTAGCACGTTCTCCACGCAGCCAGCCTCCAGCAGCTTTAGACCGCGGCAGAAGGCGATGTTGCGGTGGTCGTCGGGCGGCGCTCGCGCCAACGACGAGTACATGCAGATGTCCCTCTCATCCCGCGGGAACGACCAGTATACGACGCGGCGCTGCACCGGCTCCGGGATACGTTCATAGCGCTCCTCGATGCGTTGGAACGGGATCGCAGCGGCGACTATTTTCGCTGTGATGTCGAGTAACGTCGGCGGGGCGCGCGGCCGGCAGCAGGCGCGCGGCGCACACGCGGACATGGCGCTCGCTCGGCCGCTCGGCGCGGACTGACGGCCGGCGCGCCCCTCCCGCCGCGCCCCCCCTCGAGGGGACACCCCGCGAACCCCGGGGATGCAAGCCCCGAATCGACACACTGCGATAAATTATTCATTTGGCAGGCATAATGTGCGATATATTATTAAAAGTTGGCATTTTTGTTGTTCTCTGTGGCCTCAAATAGAATCCATAACTAGTCGGTATCGCTGTGGTTAGCATATTTTGTTAATTATTAATTGCTTTCGAAGTGCTTAGCGTTTGTTGTGTGTGCTGCTAATAACAAATTAGTCACGTTGTATTTTTGTTCAAAATGTTGCCGTGGATATTATAGCTTTACATTCAGCCATTATGAAGTTGAAACATAACACTGAACATCAAAAACTTGGTACAGAAATAAATAAGAACAATACTCATAAAAATATAATGTCGGTGCGTGTCGTTGATAGCCGACGCTCCTCGCATTACACAAACGAAGGGGAAAGGCTGGTGCGGTGTGGCGGGGGGAGGAGGTACATTAACAGCTGATGGCAGGGGGGCGCGGGCAGGCGGGGGGCGGGGCCGCCGACGTCAGGTGTCCGACCTGCTGGCTCAGCTGTGATTGAGCGCGCCGCTCAGCGCTGCAGCCGCTTACTTGCAACGCATGTACATTGACCTTTTTGTTTATCATTTTTTTGTAAACAATACTCACTCGGCCGCGCTCGAAGGAAACAAAGTAAGGTTTTAGAATGTATTTTCTTAGCAACTGCGGTAGGATCTGGGTAGGATAGGATGGCCTGTTGTTAACTCGTTTAAGAAATCGAGAATCGGGTGACAAAAGTAAAGCCTATTATGTACTTACTTACCTACCTATTTTAAGATTTTAGTGGTGTTATTTAATTTCTTTATGTATGTCTATTTTTCTACAAACGCTTTCATTGAGGGCAATAGTTTTGCCGAAAAGATTAGGACAGTGTCTTAACAAAAAACTTAGAAAAAACTTAAAAAAAAGACATCCGAAACAAACTTTACATATAACATAACAATGTTATATGTAAAGTTTGTTTCGGATGTCTTTTTTAGATGATTATTTTTTTCGGCTGTTGCCAAAAAAAATAATCATCTAAAAATGTCATCCCTCTCATCTAATTTTGGCGCAAATAAAATTATACGAAGAAAGAACTCGCTGAAAAACAATAGAATTACAATAAAAAGCGCTGTATCCGCTGAAAGCGCTCGCTATCATGTCTCGGACGACAACGAGGAAATCCCGACTGAACGCGAACATGCCTATGTATACAATACATACCTACTGTTTATACATAATGCTATTATGTCGATTTATGTGTAAGCAGTCAGCTGATCGCCATTGAAAGTGAATTAACTTTTTGTGTTTTGTAGGTACTTGTGATTAGGTTATAATTTTGGAATGCAATTAATGCCAGAGGATACAAGGCTTGTGTAGACATAGCGATGTGTACTTTTTGGGATTGCAAAAAAATAATCTAGGTCATCATTCTCCTGCATTATCCTAGGCCAATCCAACCAACAAAATGTAAGAATTTGTAAGTTCACAAGGGAAAAGGTACCTATTAACTGACTGAATATGACTCCCGAATTAATAAAAATGAAATCATCATAATCGAGGCTTCACAGTCGAGGGTGCATTAGCCTGGTCAAGTATCTCCAACGTGACCTATTTCCTGGTTGTTCTCTCCAATTGTTGTCTCTCCAATTGTTGCCCCGCCTGCTGCCTTGTTGTTTTTAGGATTTTTTTTACTTCAGTGTCTTTTTGAGTGGGCTCTAGAACATCAGTATTTATAATCTTGCTCTTCTGTTTGAAGCTTAGCGATAGGAGATGACTCGGCAGTCACTGATCCACTGAGCAGCTTTATCAAAGTACTCTACCCATCTTTTAATAACATCACTTCTGTCGATAAATAACAAGCCCTCTTTACTTTTGCAAGTTGTAGTCCTGGGCTTAAATTCCTTTCAGCCTTTTTAAAATTTCGCTGTCTCTTTTTTCGCATAATTAGATAATATGATTTCAAGCCCTTGTTTTTCAAAACGAATGAACCGATTTTAATGAAACTTCACACGCATAAGCAGGATACAGAGGTCTAAAAAGTTAGTAAAGAACATTTTGCACCCTCAGACCAAATAAAAAACCAAGACAGAGAGCTAAGAACGATGCAGTGAGGCATGCCAAAATTACGTCTCCGCTCTGTGCATACACGCCCACACACACACATTTACAACTATTTACAATCAAACTACGTCTCACTAAGTGCACACCATATTTACGAAACCGGCCACTTTACTGTTGACAGCCCTCTGTCTTGGTTTTTTATTTGCTCTGAGTTTGCACCCTGGCTGGCAGCCGCGCTGTCAATCATAAGACGTAACATTGTTCTTGTTCTAATTCCAACTGTGCAATTTTAGGTGAGTCAAGCGGCTCCTGAAGGCTCTAAAAAGAACGGACCTCAATAAACATATTTTGGTCCTTCATTGCGCAAGTTGACGACACAAACCAGTTACATTCCTGTTTAGGTTTCAAAGAAACGAATAGGTAAATAAATCAACCTTCTTGAGTGTTCGTAGCATGCAGCCTGCATATAAAATAGCATGCACCAATATAAAACATTAATAAAACTCCCCCTGAAATAATTCATTTATAACATTCGACTTTTAAATTGCGCGGGAAACTGCAGATGTATGTAGGTAATGGCACTTTTCATAAATAAATCAAAGTAGGTAAGTATCAATCAATCAGCCTTTACGAAGTACTTTTGCACATCCACAATTTATCACAAATTACATGATTAACACAATTAAACCATTTAAAATCTTCACTTGTTCAAAGTAAACAAATAAACGGTAATCTGTTTGATTAGTATTACGAATTAACGATGGTGATCAATTGAATTCGAATGATTCATTCATTTCAAACGGTCGGAAGGGAGGCGGGTGGCGCGAAACCACCACAGACTATAAATGGAGACTGCAAAACAGTTCTGCATATAGGCTGTGTACGTTCTTGGAAAATTAAAAAATAATTTTCCGTGCCTCGGTCCAACGTTTCGTGAAACAGTAATTTTCATTAGGTTTTTAAAATACATAGGCGGGTTTTATAGTGGTGATTTTCTGGAAAATAGACATTACCACTAACTGCTTTTCGAAAACAATATGAATCTACAGCGAAAGTATGTACAATAATCTTGACACAATTGTGAATTGTTAATTGTGTTTAAAACTACCGACTTTTCTTACCATTTAATAATCATTAAGAAAACTGATTACCAACATTAAGAAAAGCAGGAATTCATTCGATCACCATTATCAAGAACTGCGGTAGGTATCTTGACTTGACTAAACTTTACCAACTCTCAGTATTCAGTCCTGACCCGGAATCGAACCGGCTTTTAGCCAACGTCTGCTAAAAAAAGTTTTTACTTAAAATTTTATACTTAACCTGTATTCCATAATGGCGCTCCCGCGAATCGATACCGCGTTCCGAATTTAAAATGTCGTGTCCCCGCCATTTTTGCCGGATCTAATGAACTATTAAACTGCAATTTGGATGCGCGATGGCTGTTAGATGGCGCTGTGCGCACGTATTGATCGTGCGATGGGGGCCAAATATCTCGACATCGGGTTCTGCCAAGTCACGGAATGTATTGCTAGCTATTGTGGCGAAAAATGGGGGGTTGAGATGAGCGTGGAATGCCTGCCCGCGCTTAAGGCGCACCTAGTGTGAGGCGACGATTTATGAGCGCCGCGCGTCACTATGCGTGAGCTATTCTTTTTGTTTGCTGCCTTTTTGGTGCTCTTTAGTTTTGATGAGTGTTCAGGTTTTTTAGAGGATAATTAGGTTGTGGTTGTAATAGGTGAGATCGACATATACACGGGTAAATAAATACATAAAAATAAAAAAGCCCTAAGTATATCTTACTAAAACATTACAAAACTACGAAAGAAAAAGAAAAAGTAAACTATCTAAATTAATTACAATTTCTTAATTATAACTTCTGCACCAGTAAGAACCCCTCATTAAATTGAAGGCTTCTAGAGATTTCTATTTCTCCCCATGTCATTCGCTGTATTCACTGGTTATCCATGTTTAAATATTGTGAAGAACAGATTATTTAATTAAAATAAAATTTGGTCCTTAGGTACAAATAACAGAATCAATAACAGTGATGAAAATAACAGAATTTTTAAAAATTAATGTAAATTTTATATTGCCTAAAAGGATCGTACACACGGCTACACATCAAGCTATACATTTCTAGTTTCAGCTGACCTCGCATTGTATAGGTTTTTCTTACAATCAGAACTCAGCTTATACTGGTTATGTATAGCTTGATGTGTAGCCGTGTGTACCTATCCACTTTTATCACACAAGAATAAAAATAAATCATAGAAACGCTATCATAAACTGAAACACATAAAATCCTCGTATATTCTTATAGTGGGGTAGTTTCCTTACACTCTACTTTCTAATACATAATTACAAAGGCACTGAAATATGTATACAGCCTGGTATTTCCGAAATTCGGCTACGGCGGCAATTACACTGTGTGAATATTTTACCAATGGGATATTGAAGGAGAACTTGCCTTGTAGTAACAGTCAATAATCCCTTTAATAGGTACCGAGGGACCTTACCGTATATACACGATATTTTCATGTAGATAAAAGAAAATCCTAGTTATCTGATTGACTATGGGTGTGTTGAATGTACATACAGTAGTGATATTCTGTAAAAATCTCACCCAGAAAGCATAGTTGAAGTGAGCTGTCAATAGTGACATGACAGCTCACTTCACTTATGTTTTCGCGGTGAGATTTTTACTGAATAGATCAGATAGAGTATAAAACGAGTTGCCAAAACATTTGGGGACTTTGAAATACAAAATGAATTTCTACAAGATTGGGTAAGCATAGCATAATCAGGCCGACGTATTCCATATTGGGCACCCGCTTAAATGGCACCTGAGCGAATGCACCTGACACACAGCTGCACATTGTGCCCAATGTGGAATACGTCATCAGACCTGGACCTGACTTTTCTTTGGTATTGTTCAAAGAATCGTTGAGCACCTCAAGTTCTGTGTTGAGCTGCACGGTTTTTGACAAATGAATGCGTTCACTGACTGGGCAGTGGACAAGTCCACTCAATCTGTGTGGTTCTTTCCTTAAAAGACCATTTCAGACACCAATCTACATGGTCTTCACATGTTCTGACCAAGATTATGTCTGGACTTTAAAAGAAACTGTGACCTCTGAGTTTGTTTCGGCTTTTCTTCTCGGAATAGTGAGATAGGAAACCAGATCTAGTTTAAAAAAAATATGATTGACGTGTAAAAATGTTTGTGTAAACCTACTTACAGAAATAAATCATTTATCATACCTAATGTTCCCACTGCTGGGACCACAGGCCTCCTCTCTGAGAGAGAGTGGGCTATATATAATCTATGGCCCAGTGCGGGTTGGTGATTGGTTGTTATTACAGATAGAAACTGTTTTATATTAGGTACTATTATTATTTCTGAAACACCGCATCATTATGTTGGTATTTTAAAATAATAAACAAAAACTGATTCAAGAGTTTAAATTGGTTAATAATTGAAATTAAAACACAACAAGTTTCCTTATTCAACTGAGATCGGACGTCTGAAATGTGGTTATGATAATGTACCGAAATAACAAAAAACACTTTAATTCAATGATTTTATTAGTACAAAAGGTAAAAATAACATAAAACAGCGGAGTGACTGCGTAACACACCAACAGTAAGAATTTTTTTTATTTTTTTTAATTTTTCATTTTGACAGTTTAACAACATTCAATGCGTTATTTACGTCGATGAGCAAACAAATTTTTCGGACATACGTAGCAATGGTTTAGCAATATCCTTCAAAATGATTCAGGTTGTTATTGATAGTGTTTAGGGTGCAGGGATTAATAACTGGTTTAGTTAGTATAGTAACATACCATTTATACCTAGTTTATCCCAATTTGAAGACAATAGATATTTATTTTTGCGGTCAAATCATTTTACAAAAGCATTGGTGAGATAAAAGTAAGTATGTAGGTATAATTAATTAATATATTCAGGGGATTCCTGAACAATGGACAAGGATCGTCTATATTTAGGTTTATTATAGTACCTAATTAGATCAAAAAACACCACCCAAAAGGTATTGAATTATGAAGTACCTACATACCTATTTAAACCGATTCAAGATGCAATAGGTATGCGTATGGCAACCAAACCACAACCTTATTTTCACCATTGTTCTATTTTCGAATTTGGTTTACTCCTAAATGTAATCCCAGCTCCATATTGGCAGCCTAACTCTAACTAATGAGGTCACAAAATACCTAACTATTTTGTGGTCCTCAGGTCCTCACTTGGGAGTTTGGGAGGAACAGTGGTATTGGCCCCGACTTACGAGTTCTACCTATTGTAGTGAAATAAAACGAGGAAACTTTACACTTTCGCTAGTACTTAACACGTTTAATTTTGTTAAAAATATGTAATATGTAATATGTTAAAAAAATATGTAAAAATACAGAAATCAAATATAAAAATAAAAAAATAGCAAGAAAATACTACTTTCTTTAGGTACCCTTGTGATGACCGTTATAGGTACCAATTAGAAATACTTGAGGTTTTGTAAAGGAAAAAAATAAAGAGTGGATTTTGTCACGCGACGCGAATGTTGACGTGATTGCAATTGCACGTTTAGTCAGATATAAAGACTAGATAGATTAATTATATGACACGGTCCAAAGAAATTGAATTAAAGAAACACACCCGCCGTATTAGTAGGATAATATAAAAGGATTTTTTTAAGGAAAAAAAAAATTTACTAAGGCTATCTACTACGAGTATAAGATTGGTGCGCAAAAAAAAGTATCAGATCCAAAAAAAAGGACTTCGTCTTCGTTTACGGAATGATTGTAGAACAATTTATCGTAGAACGGTAAGCGGCTAGATTGCTAGAAGATCCGCAACAGCTTGCTGCGGGCGCTCCTCAGGCGAACAGCTTTAATTTCTTAGACCAGGATTAAAAATAAGGTTGAATATGAATTTGTAAGGAGGATTAAAGTAAAAAAAAACCATGCAGGATTTGTTAATACTGCACTATGTAGGTCGTGAGTTTGAACCCAGACGGGCACTTTGCTTTGTGGATTTAATTTCATCACCACTGCTCTCAAAACGGTGAAGGAAAACATCGTGAGGAAACCGGCACGTCCCACAGTGGAACGAATGTATGGGAGCGGTTGGACGTAGACATGTCCGAAAAATAAGAGTAAAATTATGACAAACTAATGATGCCATCTTATTCGATTACTTAATGCCTTCATAACTTGTGGTGATGAATTTCTTCATAACTCCCATATTTCGGGAGTAATTTGAGAAAATGTGAAATTTTACTATGAAAATGAGTGTATCGAGCTCTCTCCCTCCTGATTCCGGGCTTGTTTCAAGTAGCGGTCTCTAATATCGTAATGCTATTACTAAGAGCTATATTTAATACTAAGACACATAGTGCGCCAAATGTGCACTTTCTGGGATAAAAGGAAATGAAAATTTAAAAAAAAAACGTTTTTTCCCCATTTGTATTTACTTTAAACCGCAGACAGACTTAAAAACAGACAGACAGACTTGAGGTCTATAAATATATTATATATATACAGAAATATATATTAACAAAAATATTCACAAGAACTGATGAGAGTATGACTTTTAAGTAAGTTGATAATAAATTACCTAGTTTCATTAAAAGTACAATAAATAATTAAGATGTAAGCTCTAATTTACTAAGTTACACATTTTAAAACAATAACATCATTTAATTATCTTCGTCATCATCATCATCATCAATTAATTCAAATTCAGAATCGATGTCCGCTAAATCATTTATGTTAACAAATTCGATATCACTTTTCTCAGAATCCGTAAGCTCATAAAATTCCTTAAAAGAAGATTTTTTAACAAACTTATTTCCTTTTGGACGGATACTTGTAACAAGTGGATCAGAAGACAGTAAAAGATTGTGCATAATATCTTCATTGCATGAGATACTGCTATGCTTTCGAGAATGCCCCTCTCTATATTTTCTAAAATCTTTATTTCTAGCCTCAGATGCCTCTTCGGATAGAAAACCAATGGGCACAATTGACATGTTCTGAACTATGTCTGGCCCATGCATTAAAATTTTATGAAGTGAAGAAGGCATATAATACCATGGGTATAACTCCACGTAAAGCTGTATCAAAGCAGAACTCTCGGAATTTAGTTACGTTGATCTTCTCTCCTGATGAAATACACTGCAAGATCACACAGATTTTTCTTAAAAGCATAGCATCTATTCCGGTCAGTTCAGCAGATTTAGTGTAGTTTTCAAAAAATCTCCTTGCCGAGTTGCCATTGTTGGTGGATCCACTGCCTTGTTTCACAACATCGAGAAGTAAGCCCGTTTCTCTTCTTACAGCCTCTTGAACTCTTTTCTTCCTGTCATCAACTTGCCTTTTTGCTATATCACCCCTTACTTGCCATGATTTTATGTCTAATTTGTAGGAAATGTGTAATAAGCATTCCATTGAGCGAATCCAAGCGTGAAGGGTGCTTAAGCTATATTTATACATGTCCTCGTTTGCGTGTTTATCTTTGATTAACTCTAAATTATTCATTTCTTTAGGACAAGCCTTGCATATGTCACACACTGAAGCTGCTGTATTGGATATAATGGAATGAATTTTACCATCAATCATTGTCAACAGCAGTTGGTGTTTGACACTAATTCCATCAGTGATGGTGGATGGAGTTAAGGCTTCAATCTCTGCTTCGATTTCAGCCATCTCTCTCTGCACATTTTCTTTGGTTTCCTTTATAAACTTAAACAATATTGGCCGGCAAAATGAAGTGGAAGATGGTCGCTCGTTTTCCCAAATTGTTACACCTTTTGAGACGAGCCGCAGTGGTACAAGACTAATCATAAAATTACTAGCAAGATCGATTTGCTCATCTTCACTCGTCCTTTGATGATAAATGCTTTGGCTAGATGATCCGTCAAAACCCCATTTGCTGGTCAATACGAGCTGTTGATTGGGATCAACAGGGGTTTCTAACGACCTAATAAGTCTTCTTGAGGTTAAATCCATCAAGGCTTGTAATTTGATTTTTGCAGAGCTCTCTGTAACTGTGAGATCTTCTTTGGCCGGATAGCACTTAATTTTTTCTTTAACCAACATGTAGTAACTCGGGTATTGAAGAGCTCCTTCTTGAGTGTTGAAATCCCGAAGAGTGTTATAGCGCCATTTCGATAAGTTCATCGATACATAAAGAGCCAATGCCTTCAAAGGGGATATTTCCCGTACCTGAATTGATTTACCTTCAATGAAGGCTTTGATTTTTGAGGCCTCTTCTGGATTCTCCGTCAAGTATTTCATAACATAAGCTGTATCGCTTTGTCCTGCCTTTTGAAGCGCCCTTTCGGCCGAAAACATAATTTCAGCGCTGCTACTGCTGCATGAAAGACTATCTTCAGTGCGTCTTCTTTTTTGCCGGTTACTAAGGTCCTCAAAAGATTTACGAGGACTAGGATGTGTACAAGTTGAAGCATCAGATTTAGCAGGAGAAATTATGGGCTCGATGACGTCACTTATATTTTCTGTAGAAGGTTCCATATTTTCATTCTGTAATTCCGGCCATTGAATTGCAGCCTGTAGCCAAATCTCATGTTTCTTCCGAAACTTATCTGTGCTTCTTCCAGACTGTGTCCATTTTGCATAAATGCGGTAGCAAAATCGACGACACCAGTCTTTTAAACTTGTTTCAGCACTTTCACATAACTGAACACAACTGTTATCTTTTAAAACACTGAACAAATAGTTAAAGTCGCGTAAATCTTTATGTGCGCGTGCGCATAAAGCAACGTGAATATCAAGATTTGTATTAAAATTTGGAAAATACATTGCGAGATTAGCTTGGATACAACGAGGTGTAAATCAACACTGATTTTAAAGTTACTAATAGTGACCTATTTATATAAAATCCAGGTATCCCAGGTATCCTTTGTTAAATATTGCAAGGTAATTAGTTATTGTGATAATTAGTAAATGATGCATGCTAAATTAGTGTATTAAGAGCCATTTAGTAATTAAATAATAGCAATGTTCTTATCAGTAATCATTAGTGCATCAGTTTTATATGTAAACCTTAAGTCCCTAATTATATATCCTAATTAGCTTATATCTTCTCTAATTGGCTGCTCAGAAATGTTATTGTAATAAGGTAAACCTTTAGAAAAACGGTTTTAATCAACAAAATAAACAAAAAATAAAAAAATTGTGTTATAAAATAAACATCACTCTTTATCCCAGAAAGTGCACATTTGGCGCACTATGTGTCTTAGTATTAAATATAGCTCTTAGTATTAGCATTATGATATTAGAGACCGCTACTTGAAACAAGCCCGGAATCAGGAGGGAGAGAGCTCGATACACTCATTTTCATAGTAAAATTTCACATTTTCTCAAATTACTCCCGAAATATGGGAGTTATGAAGAAATTCATCACCACAAGTTATGAAGGCATTAAGTAATCGAATAAGATGGCATCATTAGTTTGGCATAATTTTACTCTTTTTTTTCGGACATGTCTACGTCCAACCGCTCCCATACATTCGTTCCACGTCCTAGAACCAAAAAAAATTAAGACGTGTGATGTGACATCCACAAATTCGCACTGGGCTCGCATGGTGGATTGGATTATGGTCCACTCCCTCTCAGAGAGGAGGCCTGTGTCCCAGCAGTGGGGAACAGTATAGGCTGATTTATATTCTAAATTCCTCAATTAATTATTCATCTGCTCTATACACATGCTCCATAGGATCAAAGTAGTTAATAGTTACCTATTTTCGTCCTCATGATAATATGTGTGGCTAACATTCCTGTTTACCCTTCTAATTAAATAATGCTTGAACGGGCAATGGGTTCATCACACGAGTTCAAAAAGATACATTATGAGCCGTGGCTTTTTCATCACTACTTATACATACATACGTAATAATAAGGATAGTCATGCCGTTAATTATTAAGTTGGAGAATTTCCGATAATTTTCACTAAAGTTCATTGGTAAAATTTTGAAAGAGTCGTTATTAATCTATTTTTTATGATAATAACTCGTGGCGCCACCTATCGCGTCAGTTCTACAGTTTGACAGCAGCGCCCTCTTGTGGAGAAGTGAAGTAGTAGTCTTACTCGTAACTTAGGACCAATGGGAGTGTTCTTGAGGGGTAAATTAATGCAATTTTTTTCCGTTAGAGGGTTTTGATATAAATTGGTGGCCGTAATTTATAGTACTATTTTTATTATTATCTGTGCCGTAACTGATAGGACGTCAATATTTGCAGCAGTGTTCTCTAGTTCAAAAGATAAAGAGCAGTGTTAGGCTGCGTTTCCACCATGCCCTGGTAACTTAGAACATATCTTTTTTATTATGAAAAGTTCCATCTATCCGCTATACATAGAACTTTTTATTGCAATGTTACCATTTTTTTTTGCTTGAAGTATTTGGTACTTTATCCTAATTGTTAATTTTGCTATTTTTCTCTAATTAGCCCAGTTGCACAAAAATGTATGCATTTACAACCGAGTATAATTATTTTTTTGAATGTTTGATTATTATGTTATATTATTTGGGATATTTTTACGATGATAGAATCATAAGGGTAGTTTAGTGATACAAAACGTTAGCAACACTAAGCCTAAACGTCATAAGAAATTTTCCACTGGTAAATTGCATGCTCCTGCGCATTTTTCTTGTAATTTTTGGTGTTTTTGTGTTTCGCAACCGTAACAAATATGTATTTACAGAATAAGAATCAGTCATACAACGTGTTAAGTTAGTATAATCCTAAAATGTCAAGATTTCATGAAATAGTCATGAAATACGTAGTATGTATCAACATACTACGTATTTCAAAGTCATCAGACTTTAATGATTATAATTCTGTAACTACATATTTGTTACGGTCGCGAATCATATTTTAATCAACTTAACGAATGTTTCATAAAAATAATGCATTGGTCAAAACACTCTGTAAGTATCAGCGAAATATAAATAAAAACCCAATTCATACGTAATTACGTAGGTACCTATACATATCGACGTATACGCACCCACCTATAGATAGATATGTCATTTTTACTTCATTGCGTGGCGTTCAGGTGGCGCTCATCGCTAACTAAAACCGAAAACGTCAGTTGCCAGTCTTGTTTCCACCAGAAATGAGCGAGGATGCGTAGCGCGGATGTGCGTAAAAATAACCAATAGCAACACTAGCTTAGCTCAAGCTATGAAAATGAGGCGATAGTATTCGTTAGTTTCACAGACATCCCTCGTTACACATCCTCGCTCATTTCCGGTGGAAACGCAGCCTTAAATGGAAATCCAAAACCACAATCTGTTTGTGGTTTTGGATAGATTTCCATTTTACTTCACTTCATTCTCACCTATTTTAAGTATTTTAGCACAGCAATACAAACTAAAAATTTACACTTAGAGGAGGCTGTGTCTCACCCAGCAGTGCGAACATTATAAGCCGATTATGAACAGAAACAATAGTTCGATTAAAAAGATTATGTAATTGCAAAAATTTTGGTATAAAAATATTTTCACATTGTTGTTAAATTATCTTATTGGTACCTAATCAAGGCAGTTCGTTGTATCTCACAGGGTACGTAAGCTGATTCCCTCGGTCCCAAGAGTACAGCTCCTGTAATTAAAGGTAATTAATACAGTCGAAAGAAGAACGACTGAATAAGGAGAACGAATTAATAGTTTCAGGGCGAATTTTACCAAACTTTTAAAACTAGAGTAAGTCTTTAACTGAGAATAAATTTTGAATTTTTTGATAGTGTTTTCATACTAGAACAGTAACTGTCAGACGTCAATTTTATTCCACGGATAAAAGATATTATTATTTGACTTTGGTAAAATCAGCCCTCAGTCACAGTCAGCCATTGATGTGCTCATACTAAACTAGTCAAATAGATTGACTAATCCCCCCATACAAGGTGGACAAATATTGATTAATTTTCTCGTATTAAAATACATTATTTTTCCAGATTAAAATTCGTCTCGAAGGACCAGAACAAAATTGAAAAATAAGAACCTTATGCATATGATCATATCCGAGCTGCGTGGTCTTTCGGAACGGGTTGGTGAACTGCAGTGCAACCTCAACCTGTTTGTTGAGGTACAGGTCTATGGCGACGGACACCTTGCTCTCCCGCTCTGTCGCCGAATCAAGGGCATACAGCACCCCGCAGACTATGAACATTTCTCCTACCTGGGGATGATAAACGGATTGTGATTTGTTTTTAATTAATGAAACGTGAGCGCCATTTGGAATTTGGTGGAGTGATAATGGTGCCGATTCTGTTGATCACAAACTAAACTACGGGGCATCTTTTTCTTTCTATAATTAAGAAAAAGACAGAAACAAATTTTATTTTGATCCTGTCAAATTAATCAGACGTTATTTTAGTAGGCAAGTTTTTAATCACGTCTAAACTTGTATGCAATAGTGTTAAGTAAGGTACCTTATTTCAAGACAAGATAAAATATAGCCTGTTACTGCTCAAATTGATAAATCTAGAATTTGTGGGGTTATTGTGTAAAACACTTAGAGCAGTTTCGCACTACATCCGATCCGAATTAAAGATCCGACTTCAATCCGAATTGGGAAAGATCTAAATTCTGACGGATAGAGTTCGGATCTAGTGCGCAACCCCTCATACAAATAGGACTATGGTCTCTTCGGACCGGCATAACTCGGATATTCGGATCGGATGTAGTGCAGAACCGCTCAAACAGTAGCAATGGCTTTAATTTTCACAGTTAAAAAATTTTTCTGCTCATCAACGTAAATAACGCAATGAATGTTGTTGAGCTATCAAAATGAAACCCATTGCTACTTGCTACTAATAGTGCATTACGCAATTTCCTAGCAGATTGTTGTGTGTTTACGCAATTAGGGTGCTGACTTTTTATTGCCTGCTGATAAGCATACCATTTGTGAAGAGTAACCAAAATAAAGAATAAGAAACTTGACGTTGTTTCGTTGGAAGGTGGGTAGGCCTCTGGTGCGGGACGCAACGTGTGTCGATACCCTAGCGTTATCTCATGTTCCTAGCACGGCGGGCGGTGCTGGTGCCGCTGCTGTGGCTGCTGAGACCCTCAAGCGGCGCAAATACTGTAACCTTATAGGCAACTACAGCTTTGAGCCGTTTGGGGTCGAAACGCTCGGTTCATGGGGCCCGAGTGAGCGTCTTCTTTTTAAGGAAATTTCTCGCCGGTTAGTCGATACTTTACGTGACTAGAGAGCTGGGTCGTTCTTTGGCCAAAGAATTAGCATTGCCATTCAACGTGGCAATGCTGCCAGTCTTCTGGGCACGTTTCCGGATGACAGCGATGCGGACGAGTACTTCGACGCCTAGGTGTCCTTTGTTTTTGTATTTATTTATATAATAAGTTAGTTAATATATATATTAATTAGTATGGTTCTAAATAAATGTATAGAAACTTTACTCACTTGTTTATGATTCAAAGATATATTCCAAACGTAGTCTATATTCAAGCCATCTTTGCTGGGGTCAAAGCTGAGCTGAAATCAAACACTATTGAAATAATACCGTGTTTCAAATACATATTCCAATAGTTTAGGGCAAAAAAAAACGATTTTTTAAATACCTTAGCAACAGCAGTATTGTTGGATGACTCTATTGAGTAAATCGCCCATAGACCGTTGTCATCAGCACTGAAATCTACCTGAAACATTTATACAATACAGTGTATAATACTTATAACGTTTTTGGAACCCTATACATGGTTCTGCCTCCTGCCATTAGTCTTAATCCAAAGAAATGTTATTTATGACTAGATCGGAATTCCATATTATGCTCTAGAATATTCTAGATGTAATCCTGATTGCAGAGTTGCTAGGCACAGCCTGCCAACAAGCTGCAGAGTCCATAATGTTTAACACATTCGGCTAGCGCCCATCTCATGAGGACATTATGACACAATATTTTCTTACGAATACAGCTCCTGAAATTAAAGGTAATTAATAAAGTCAAAAGACGAACGGCATAGCAAATTAATTAGCAATATCCTGGATTCAATCTCCGTCACTTGGTTAAGGGTCTCTTACGGAGACATAAACTGTTGAAAATTCTTAAAGGTGTCTGACATGAGAATTTTCAACGATGGTTATAAGGTGCACAATGAAACGATTATCAATTTGGCATTGCAAATGAGCGACAGTGGCCTTCCCATCAGGTGGGCCATTGGTTTCTAGCTCTAGTCGGTACCTGATTATGCTGTGCAGCATACAGTCTACCATCAGCGTTTGGCAGCTTAACAGACTTGATGCGACTCTGCGTCAGATCGTAGCGGATGATGTCACCAGGGTGTCCAGACTCATTGGCCTGATAGAAGAATGAACCGCTGTATACAATATGGCCGTTGCCCTGCGAAGGCGGAAATTCTGGTTATTGATATGAAGATAATACACTTTTTTGTATATCAAGAGGAAGTTTCCGTTACTGAAATCAAATTCTTCACTCTTCACTTAGGTGCATTAGGTCTAGTAAAAAGGACTGTTGGTTAAAGTTTTACCTTGAAGAACTACGAGCTACTTATAATAAATGTCTGATGAACCCAGGGAAATTCAACTACCCATAAATCGTATAGCTCCTGGCAAAATAATCAATGTATAGGTATACCTTTTTAACGTTACGTTTAATGAGGCCTGGGAAGTGAGTCCAACTACCCTTATATCATATAGCTCCTGGCATAGTAATCAATTTAAATTTATCTTCATAACATGTCTTATACATTCAGATTTGCCATAGAATGTGACATCTAGGAATATATCACGGACGAAATGAGGACAGTTCATACTTACAAAGAACGGTTTCTGCAGTTTGTGATACTCATCCACGTGGTCTGCCTTAAAGCTTGCCTTAGTTCTGTACTCCCGCAATCTCTCCACGTCAGTCTCTTGGGTGGTCCACAACTTCTCCCTCTGAAATAATGATAGTAGATCATTTTCAACTCGCTTTGGCTCCTTATCAACGGTCTTAGAGAAAATGAGCATAATTTCAACGCATGGCAGTTTTTAAAGGACTGATGATACCTTTGACATGTTCATTTGATGAAGTTTTAGTTGCTTTTGTAAAATTCTTGATGAAAAGTCCCACTGGCGGACTAAGACTTTTTGAGGCCCGGGGCGGTCTTTAATTTTAGGGCCCCCTGGCGCCCGCCCTCCAGATTTACTGAATTAAACAAATGCAGATAGAAACTAAAATTTTAATCAATGTTTTTTAACATTACAGCTTTCAAATAAAAAACAAGCAACCACACCACAAGTAATTAAAATTAATTACAAACATTTCAAATTGTGTTTTCTAGCTTTTAATGCACTAAATTTATTAATAACGTCATCAAAATCCAAAACCGATGCTGCTTTTCTTTCAATCGACAAAATAGCCAAGCTAGCAAGTCGTTCTTCAGTCATGGTCGATCGTAGATAATTCTTGATAAGTTTAAGTTTTGAAAAACTTCTTTCGCACGACGCTACTGATACACTAATTGTTAGGAAATACTGAAGTATCAGACATATGTTGGGTAGGGATTCGGTAAAGTCCCATCTAATAATAAATTCAAACATTTTTTTAGCACTCCATGAAGCAGCTTCCTCCGTTGCAGTATTAGTTGCGCTTACATGTCTTCGCAATCTGTAAACTTCTTTGCATAATGTTTCCTTGTCAAAATCACCATAGACTAGGTTGAGCTTTTCCACTGCCTGCTCAAGTTCATTTTCTACAGAGCCTTTTATCAGGAATTTTGGTTGTACAATATGGAAGGTGCTAGAAATGTTTTCCATAGCAGTGAGTCTTGTAGCCAATTCTTGACTAAATCTATCCAAGCACTCGAACATAGATCTGCGAAATTCTTCTTGCAAAGTCAATCTGGCATCTGAAGATGTTTCTCCAGGTTGATTCTTTTTTACTTTTCGTCGGCCTCGTCTCTCAATATCTATGCCCATTTCTCTACATTTGTGCGTGCCAAATTGTATAGCCTTAGTGACGAGCGTATTTCTTTCCTCGACAAGAAACAATTGCAGTTCCTTCATTTTTATCAAACCCATGTCAAGTGTGATTTCAGGTGTTTGTAAATATTTTTGGGTGAGATTTACTTCTTCCAAAATCATATTCCAGAACTCCAAGTAGCTTAAGAATGTGAAGTCACATATTGCAGGAAGTAGTACGCTTGCTGCAGACCTAGTATCTAAATTTTCTTTCGAAGGATCACACATTTCTTCCAATGTAAGGACCAGTTGTTCTACATTTTGTCTGACAGCTTTAACGGAATCATGATGAGCACTCCAACGTGTATCACACAGTCTTTTCAAAGTTTTCCCAACCTTTTGTATTAGTATTTCCCATCTGTGGGTCGAAGCGGAAAAGAATGAATATATTTTTTCTAAGGTGCCGAAACAGGTTACACTTGAAGGAATGCATGCAAAGGAATGTACACCACAAAGATTTAATGAGTGATTTGCACAAGGGCTAAATAATGCTTTAGGGTTAATATCCCGGATTTTCTTTTGAACTCCTCCATGAACACCAGACATTGAGGCGGCATTATCGTAGCCCTGAGCTCTACAAAGTTAACGGTTAAAGATATTTATTTTCTCAAAAGAATTACAATTCACTTATAGAGAAAACATAAATAGGCTTAGAATAATGTTATCTGCCAGCAAGCGTAGATAAAAACAAAAATGCATCTTAAGGAGGCGTTTACGAATTGACGCGCTTCAATTTTAGGTATTGAGTCTTACTACTACACGTGCACGGCTCACACACACAGCGACATGCGCGAAGCGGCGAAATTATGAGTAAACTGACACGACTTGATACTTGAGCTTACTTTTATTTAATTTTTGCATGTATTTTTTTAAGCTTACTATGATTTGTTGTCAAAAAGTTTGTACCGTGAAATGTTCATAAAAGTAGGTACCATTTACTTACTTGATTGGTAAGCAAGTAGGCATGCCAAAGTACCTATGTATTTACAATTTGCGCGACAAGCTTTTTGAAAACATATAATTTAAAAAAAGCTTAATTTATTCGTTTTATTTAGTATTTTTAACCGACTTTAAAAAAGGAAGAGGTTCTCAATTCGGATGCTTATACATTTTTTTTTTTTATGTAAGGGTGTTAGGTTAGATAACTCCGTCATAATAATATAGACGGACTAGCAAAAATCTTTTTTTGTTCGAAAGAGGTTTAACTTTATTCCGAAATGGTCTTGATGAAGAGTTTCGGAGACAGACAACGGAAGGCTTCAATAAATGCCAGCAAATCAACCGCGATTGCTGCTATCGCATATGTATGCATTGTTTACGCAATCACACAATATAACATCACGCCTGTACCCTCTAAAGGGGTACGCAGATGTGTTTAGTATACCACGGTACACCCTCATTTCTGTCAAAGTTGTTATTGGAGTACCTAGAGGTACTCCAATAACCTTGCAAGTAAATTCGGGCATAACTTTTTGTTTATGAATTGATTTAATAATTAACCGACTTCAAATAAGGAGTATTTTTTTAAATGTTTGTTCGGGCTTAGCTCCGTCATATCTCTATAGACGGATTTGCAAATTCTCTCAAACAAAAGTTTATGAATTGATTTAATAATTAACCGACTTCAAAAAAGAAGGAGTAATTATTTTTTATGTATGTTCGGGCATAGCTCCGTCATATCTCTATAGACGGACTTGCAAATGCTCTCATTTTTGAATGGATAAGGTATGCCTCAGGATAAGGTATACCTTTATAAGGTATGACTTTATGAATTTTGCTTAAAGTAATTTGAATTAGTGTGGGGCAGGTACAGAGGCCAGCACATCAACCTACCCCAATCTGTAAAAATTTCCCAATTGAACATGAACCTTATTCCTTTGTAGTAAAGTTGAAAATCTATCAAAGAAATTTGACAGATTGGGGTAGCTTGATGTGCTGGCCTCTGTACAAATAAAAATAAAAAATAAAAATTGTTTTCCAAAAAAAAAAACAATAGACTTCCAAAAAAAATAACACTACAAAGTGAAAAATAACTTTTTGGAAGGTGCACCATCAAATCCGGAGGTAAGGTCTCAACATAACTAACAAAACGAGCCTAAACTCAGCACACCTAGCTCTACTCGTCTATTAGTTCCAGTAGCAGTCTTCGAAGTACACCTGCAGGACATTCCATCAAGTCCGGGTGTAAGGTCTCAACATAACTAACAAAACGAGCCCAAACTCGGCACACCTAGCTCAGCTCGTCTCTTAGTTCCAGTAGCAGTCTTCGAAGTACACCTGCAGGTCACTCCATCAAGTCCGGAGGTAAGGTCTTAACATAACTAACAAAACGAGCCCAAACTCTTCACATCTTCCTCTACTCGTCTATTAGTTCCAGTAGCATTCTTCGAAGTACACCTGCAGGTCACTCCATCTAGTCCGGAGGTAAGGTCTCAACATAACTAACAAAACGAGCCCAAACTCGGCACACCTAGCTCAGCTCGTCTATTAGTTCCAGTAGCAGTCTTCGAAGTACACCTGCAGGTCACTCCATCAAGTCTGGAGGTAAGGTCTCAACATAACTAACAAAACGAGCCCAAACTCGGCACACCTAGCTCAGCTCGTCTATTAGTTCCAGTAGCAGTCTTCGAAGTACACCTGCAGGTCACTCCATCAAGTCCGGAGGTAAGGTCTCAACATCACTAACAAAACGAGCCCAAACTCGGCACACCTAGCTCAGCTCGTATATTAGTTCCAGTAGAAGTCTTCGAAGTACACCTGCAGGTCACTTCATCAAGTCCGGGGTAAGGTCTCAACATAACTAACAAAACGAGCCCAAACTCGGCACACCTAGCTCAGCTCGTCTATTAGTTCCAGTAGCAGTCTTCGAAGTACACCTGCAGGTCACTCCATCAAGTCCGGAGGTAAGGTCTCAACATAACTAACAAAACGAGCCCAAACTCGGCACACCTAGCTCAGCTCGTCTATTAGTTCCAGTAGCAGTCTTCTAAGTACACCTGCAGGTCACTCCATCAAGTCCGGAGGTAAGGTCTCAACATCACTAACAAAACGAGCCCAAACTCGGCACACCTAGCTCAGCTCGTCTATTAGTTCCAGTAGAAGTCTTCGAAGTACACCTGCAGGTCACTTCATCAAGTCCGGGGTAAGGTCTAAACATAACTAACAAAACGAGTCCAAACTCGGTACACCTAGCTCAGCTAGTCTATTAGTTCCAGTAGCAGTCTTCGAAGTACACCTTCAGGTGACTCCATGATGACCGAAACGAAATATGAATAATCCCTACTTACTTCTAAAAAAATAATATAAGACTGTGAATAAAATCTTTCATACGATAGTCATACAGAATGCGTGAAGTATCAAGTTTGGTATGTCAAATATTTTCTATCCGTACAGCGATCTTTTTCAGCACAAGCTGCTGCTTTCAACCGACACAGAGTCCACCCACGACGGCGGCTGAGCGCAGACTAATATTTCATTACAAATTTTTGTGTAATAAATCAAGATAGTGACCAGTAAAATAACCCTTAAAACAGTGCATTAAGATTCACATGTTACAGCTAAATATGTGAAAAAATAGACTCGATTTTTATTTTTTTTCTGAGCCAATTGGTAACATTTTGGTAGTTCTATATACCATTATTTTGAGTTGAACATGTCTGCTTACATAAAATATTTTTAAATACATAAATTTATGTCATTAAATAGAAGAAAAATGTACCTAAAGTCATTACGATATCGTCAATTTTGCGTGAAGAGGCAACGGAAATTATTTTTTACAATATTATAAACCAAACTTTTTGAATAAAAATGTATACATATTTGAAGATGAAGGAGCAATCTATCTGTGGTAATTATTAGTTAGATTTGGTTTCGTATCATTTTCCCGCAAAATGTACCGAAAAACTGCTTATTTTTGTTAGATTCGTAAACGCGTCCTTAAAAGCAACACTACAATAAAACTTCGACTTAACATAGGTACATCGTTTTAGCATAACAAGTACAAAATATAAAAATCAGAAGAAGGTAGGTTACACAAGAAACAACACAATTTTGAGCGGTGAGGGTAGGGTGCAATTTAATAGCTGTTGCGTATTTACTAAGACCCACGACACAGTGCAGACCATAAGCGATTTGTTAAATTGTTTTATGTTTTTATTTTACGGTTAATATTTGTACATAACAATTTTAAATATTTATGTAGACTATCATTGTTTATTTATTTTTGATCAATCGAAAGGCAGGGAAAGATCTTTTAATATATATTTTTTTAAAGTTTTCTTGTAAATGTGTGACAATTTGATTTCCTTTATGTCTTTAGGTAGCTTGTTATAAAAGTTTGCCCCTTCATACATAATATTCCTCTTTGTTGAAAGTTGAATGTCTAATCCATCTTTTTCTAGCTGTTTTAAAATATCATTTGCCATATCACTTGCCGTCTTTCCTGACATAGAAAAGAAACCTAAGAAGGACTCCCGAACTTCCACAGCTCCTTCCTCAATATAGACGTATCTTATTATTTCACTCATTTGGTCGGTATGGCTCTCGTCTGGAGTACTGTCAAACATGATTCCAAAATATTTAGATTTTTTGATATCATCAATAATTTTCTGTTTTACGTGATGACTTAAAATAGATAGGAATTCATTCTGGATACCTTTTGATAAATAAGAAGGTACTCTTTTCAATCCACCTGCAGCATCTTGAAGTTTTGACCAGTGCTCACTTAATACGGGATCGTATTTTGCCATCATTTTCACTAATTCTATGAAATTACCTCTGTTTTCCGATGAAGGATCTTCTCTATGGCCTCTGAAAGCAAGATTCTGCTGAGCTAAAAATAATGTAATATCCAAAAGTCGACGTAATATGTTTCGCCATTTTTTAGCCTCGCGATTTATAGTGTCTTCATTTACTTTATCAATAATTTCATTTTTTTTCAACCCAACTGCAAGAGTTTTCCATTTTTCCAAATTGGATACATGTTGATGAGATGACTCGTGAAGTGAAATATTTGGGTTTAATTTCCACCATTTTTGATATCCAGAAACAAATGGTTTACTCAGATCATCAAGGGATGCAAAAAGTCGACAGCAAAAGCAATATAGCATATTAGTCGATGTAGAGTAAATCATCCATTTTCGAATATATTTTTTTCCGTCTCCCACAGTTGAGTAAAACCATGATGTTGTCAAGCTACGTTGTGGTCCCTTAGCATGTTCGCCCTGTCTGACAATAGAAATAAAAGGACCATCTTTATGTTGGAATGTCTCACTACCCTGCTTAATAATCTCAAGTCGAATGTGATCTGGTAAGGGCACTGGCCAGCTCGCAGCATCATTGGAATCTAAAAACTCATAATCAAAACTGGTTCCTTCTTTTGGTTCTGGACGAAAGCTCGTTTCTCCTTCTCCTTCTTTCTCTCCTTCAACAAGACATAGGTTTTCGACGCAATTTATGTCTTCGTTACTATCCCCTAGATGAGATGCATCTATAGTTGTTGTCTCCTTTTTCTTACTCTGTACATCTACTTCTGGTGTTTTGTCCTTTTCTTTATGTCTTTCTGTTCCTACTAATTCGGTTCCTTGTCCTTCTTGACCTTAAAGAAAAAAAAGTACTTAAATATGTTTTTTTACATTACAAAAACAATTGGTATCTTGTGAGTGTGTACTGATAATCCGTCAATTTAAAATATTATTTAATGTACTTATATATTTTTTATTTGTTTATGTAAGTATATTATTTTTACGACTTTAACTGACATACGGCAGGGAAATGTCTAAAGCTGGAAAAATGACTCGAACATTTTTATGATTTATGCTGCAGTTCAATAATGATGCATATTGCATCAAATCAACTAGAAATCGTCACTGATACGCAGCGCTGATCCTGCAAGCTCGCCTCATATCGCATTTGACCAGGAGTGCGATTTTTTAACCGTCAGTAGGTACTCTGTCTGACTTTCTCTTTGTTCTCTTGTAAAAAAGAAAACAAATCATATAATCATAGAATTATAAGACCTAGAAACCAAGTCCGCGTCCGTAAAGTGAGGCAACTTATACTGAGCCAGAATGGCTCAGTATCACTCTCGGCCTGTCAGTGCTCAAACGATATTCGTGTCAAACACTAGTCACGCAATTTAATAAAATTATGAGGTTTGCGCAGTGAACGGATGTCACAATACCTCGGAGAAAGACAAGAAATGTTCAAACATTACATTTCATGTGCAAGTATTTTGTTTGAACTTATATTTTTACGCAAAACGTTGATCAAAAATAAAAATAAATACAATTAATTATCACCTGACATTTCATGATAATGTTGCCAGAAACGGGGAAAAGACCTTGTTTTGTATTGATGTTAGCTAGCTGTCGGTTTATTTCAAGTGACAGCTATTTTGAAAAAAAAAAAAACAAAATGACAATTTGGTAGGTGTATGCAAGACTTCATACTAAAATCTTTCAAGCCCTTTCCCACGCTTATAGTAGATAAAATAATTTAAACCTTAATTTGTATTTTTTGTAAAGTGATTTTAATCACTCTATGCATCTAAATGAAGCCTGCCAAACTTCCTTCCTACTTCTGGGTATTTAATATTTTTTTTGGACGTTGCATAGGTACCATTTTGAATACTTAAGTGAATCATAAAATTTGAGATATCACGGTAATTGTTCAATATAACATAAATGGAAAACTTTATGCTTTTCGTCCTATTTTCGTGGGAATATCACCTCAAATATTGGCATGATTTATAGCCTAGGTATGTGTTAATCCTCACTATAAGCTATCTTTGCGCCAAATTTCATCAAAATCCGTTCAGTAGTTTTTGAGTGATTGAGTAACAGACAAGCAAACAAACAAACAAACAAACTTTCATATTTATAATAATAGCAGCTATAAGGACGACGATAGTTTCAACTTCCCTATAGGGAATTTTTTACATCCTGGCAACATTCTTTTTTTCACTGTGTGCATCCTGTCATGTGTAAGCACAAGCACCTTACGCACACATAAATTTAATACTTGCCTCACTTTTGACGGATCGATTTGTAGGGAATTATCATTCTAGGTCTTATAATTCTATGCATATAATATACTAAAGTAAAATTTGCGTAATAATAATAAATGTTTAAGTAATAATAGGTAATTCTTACGACTTGACGCCTCGATGTTACTTTCTTCGTTTTGGTTAGAGCGTCTCTTTTCATTAACATATTTCAACAGTGATCCAGATAGTAATTCGGCCTCCTTAGCCTTTGCCTTCTTTATCTTCCTCTTCTGGGATCCACTTGGACCACTTCTCTTCACTATAAGTAAATGAAGAAATATACCTACATGTAGATTACGTATTCAGTTGGTTATTGTACAATAAACCGAAATATCAACATCACACATGTATTTCAAGTAAATACGCGCATGTATGAAACGAATGTAGCAAAAAATTTACGTCTGGAACGTGATGAATGAATTTAATAAATTTATAAAAACAATACATGTAGTTCGTACTCACTTATTCCAAATGAACGTCCAATTTGTTCACTCGCTCCTAAAAACTCTAATTACTTATTAAGTGTGCAATCTGTGCGTCCGATTTGGACGGCAAATATCCCGCGACTGACGCGGGCGGCGGGGTGGGGTGTGGGCGGGCCACATCCCGAGTAGCACAGGGTCGCCGTGCCATGCGCCGCGCCGGCGCGCTACTAAAATTCGCGCCACGAAAAGTCTCGCAGACGCACGAGGCGCTACAGTCGCAAAATACGTTTCCGAACTTCAGTTTTCACAACTCTAAGGGCCTGTTTCACCACCTACTGATAAGTTCCGGATATCTTATCCGCCAGATATGTGTGATGCCGTCTCTTTCGGTTCGTACTAACAAGAGGGAGATGTCAATAGAGATATCTGTCAGATAATTATATCGGGCACTTATCAGTAAGTGTTGAAACAGGCCCTATGCGTTATGAACTTAGATGAATTAGGTACCTACACCGTTTACTTGTTATGGTAAATGATCGGAAGAATGGTTTAATTACAGCAGATTATGTTAAAATAACATTGTCTGAGTAGACAAGGATTTTTTTTTTAAATATGCCAATCCGAGGCCCCTCAGTTGTGGGGCCCGGGGCGGACCGCCCCCACCGCCCCCCTGTTAGTCCGCCAGTGAAAAGTCCTAGTTGCTTTTGTAAAATTCAGTTTACATAATCTACTGACCACGTTGCGCTAGGAAAACGCTCAGCTCTTTATAAGGGATTCTTTCATTTCGCTTTATTACGTCTTGCGAAAGGTGCTTGTCGTCATCTCAAAACACAAAATTTTGCTAGGTTTACCTGTGCGTCGGAGCCATTTGAGTCCCTGAGCCAAGCACCAAACAATTCTTCTTTGTAGCGATGGTACACTGGCTTACCAATGGCATATAGTTGACAATCTGAAAAAAAATTAAACGAAATTACAAGTTCATCTTTGGATTGTCCCACTACTGCAGTGGACATTTTTCGTTCAAACGTAAGTCGAAAAAAAAATTGTTACAGCTTCAATCTCGATGTTTCCACGTTATTGATAATTTCATAATCAGCCTATAATGTTCCCACTGTTGGGACACAGGCCTCCTCTTTTCGAGAGAGAATGGGCTATAATCTACCACGCGGGCCCAGTGCGGGTTGGTAGGTGTCTTCGAAAGGGGTTTGAAGATCCGTGGCATACCTGTCCGCCATTTTGCCTTTCTTTCAATCGATAGCTGACATTATTGCAAACAGAAAACATAAAAAGACCAAACCCCGTAAAGTGTCACGTTTCCGAGATGTTAATGTTGAAAGGTGGTCACGTGACATCCATATTTTTTTTTAATTGCTTGTTCTTGTTGTAAGTATAGAGATGTTTGAAATAATCACTCGTTTCATTTTACGGGGCTTGGTCTTATGTAGTTTTTTGTTTGCATTGATGTCAGCTATCGATTTAATGGCCATAATTTTGAAAAAAAAAACAAAATGGCGCGACAGTAGGTACCCCTATATGCCAGCTTCCAAATATAAATCTTCAATCCCCTTTTACTTCTATGACATGCCGGTTTCCTCACGATGTTTTCCTTAATCGTTTTGAGAGCATGAGCAGTGGTATTGAAATTATTTACACATGCAAAGTGAAGCTTCTGCCATGTTTAGAACGCTTAGAACTCACGACCTACACTACACGTTGTAAATAGTTGCCATCACTGCTCGCATTGGTAACTTGCATTAACTTAAAACGTACATTCTATCAATGACTTACTGGTATTCCTCCTAGGTTTTAGCCCAGCAGTTCCATTCATAGGAGTAATAAGCAGCTGGGCTCGGTCACATCTCGGACACGTGGGGCAGCGCTGCACCTCACACAGCTCCTCATAAGATGTCAGGGTCGGTGGCCGAGAGCCGTACTCCACGGGTTGCTGCGTTTGCTCCTGGCCGTTTGGTGCATCTGAATGAGGGCCATGGATTCTTTAGTGTTTTAATATTAAACATTCAATTAAGTATACAGGGTGTTAATGAACTAACGCAAAATCTCTTATGGGGTCATTGTACTTATCAAAAAAAATCAGCTGTTCCCTATACATTTATGTTCGCATAACTCGTCAAAATGTAGGGAACAGCTGTTTATTTTTTTGCGATTTCAGGTTTGTTAGCCTTTACGCAACTATATTGGGGTCAGCTTCCAGTTTAACCGGATGCAGCTGAACACTAGTATTTAACATGGAGTGACTCTATAATATGATTTCCACAACCCAGTTACTGGCTTGAATAAAAGTATCTACCAAAAAATGCCTGAAATCTGTTACTCACTCTTCAGCGTAATATCTCCTTTAACAGTCTGGTTATTAAGTTCATTCTTGGCTACGCAGCTGTACTTTCGGAAGTCGTGTTCCGTGACTCTTGGGATCTCGAGCCTCATGATCCAGCGCCATGGGTCTCGTGTGGGCGCCACTTCGGTTCTGTACCGGAGACCTTCAAGAGTGAGCCCGTCGATCTCCCAAGCTAGTACCGGTTCTGGCCAGGCTTGAATCTGAAGATGGAAATGAATAAAGTGTTTATTGGCATACAATTTTAGCTATGTAGTTTTAGTCTTTTAGACAAGCATAGAGACAATATTTGTAATAATAATCTTGCACATCAGTATTTCTGTAAGTGCTCATATACACGACGGCAGAGGCAACTGTAGTCGCCGATACGTCTACGGCTGTCGTCGACAACGTGCCGCTTGTTTATTTGAGCGCCGTAGTCAAAAACACGAGCGACTCATTGTCGACGGCTGCAGTTGCGCGTGCCGGTCGTGTGTACGAGCACTAAGGCTATGGAACAAAATTAAATTCATGGCAAGTGATTTGATTTTTGTTCCGGATAACGAATGCTAATTTTTAATGGCGACCAATTGCTGTTAGTTTTGGCTTAAAGCATTAAAAACGCGCACAGCAAATATTAAAATGAAAATGGTTTTGGGTTCGCAGATGTTTTCTGTTTTACCTTCTTAAAATAGTTAATAAGTATAAGTATGTTAATTATGGTGTCAAAAAAGTTATGAATTGATTGATTGACTTACCTCACATTCGATCTTCACAGTCTTGTTGGTGACGTAAACGACATTGTTCGGCACCCGTATGTAAGGACTAACTGAAACAAGTACGACGTACAGGTCAAGTTAATAAGTTACTATCATTGACATATATATTATAACTAGTTACTTTTGAAATCATTGGTTACTATTCCTTTTTAAAAAACAATCCTTCTTCAGGTAAAATCACCCGTCTTTACAGACATAAAGACAGAACTCATCATGGTTCTTCCAATAAACATTATTTTAGTGGTCTTGGCGTTTATTTTGAACAGCCGTTTCATGTTGTTCTCGGTGAAATTATAAATTAATTTAACACTAGCAAGCATTTATATGATTTAGAATGATGATGAATTATCATGAGCTATTCAAGATTGCTTCCTTCACCGTTTTGAGCGCAGTGGTGATGAAATTATTTACACAAAGTAAAGCGTGCCTGGGTTCGAACCCAAGACCTACTCGTAAGTCGGTGCAGTTACCACTGGGCCACCACTGCTCACGGTGAGGAGCCGGCATCTTGGACATATGTCCAAGAACTTCGAAAACATGTGACATCCACCAACCCGCACTGGGCCCGCGTGCTAGATTACAGCCCACTCCCTCTCGAAGAATCTTCTTCTCGAAGAATCTCTGTGTCCCAGCAGTGGGAACATTGTGCTGCATTATTCTGCATTGTACTTACAATGCACCTCAACATCAGTGGTCTGATTGGCGGAGGGCTGCATCCCGTTGTTGGCCAAGCAGACGTACTTGCCGGTGTGCCAGCGAGACACGTTGGGGATGTTCAGCACGTGACCACTGACTGACGCGTCACGCCATGACCCCTAAAAAGACAGAAAAGATCTTTACCTGAGGCGGAATATAAAAACGAGACGAAAAAGGCTTTGGCAAAAATGGAATCGTTTAGGATAAACGGCAAATGACTTTGTTTTGGAGAACTTTTTATTGGAAATCTTGGATTTCTCAGTTTTTTGTTTAGTAGGTATACTTTCCTATTGGATAGCCAAGGCCTCACCAAATCTGGAAGAATTTGGGGGAGGCCTTTGCCCTTTGATTTTGGGAGAAATCTAGAAAAGGATGGCAGGCATACTTTTCTAGATTTCTCATTGAGTAAGTAAAAATATACGGGTTAGTAAAGGTTCTAGAAAAGACTTGCACACAAGACTATATACACAGTACTAGTTTCGAGGGTATAATGAATCCCACATACAAATATACACATAGGTTACGCGAGAAAAATAAAACCAAGTTTTTGGTGTAGCGCAATCGGGTAAAAATATTTCCAACCTTACTTGTATTATGTCGGCAACAAAATTGACTTCGTAATCTAATTCTATATGCCTTTCTCTATACAAAGCCTACGTAAACATTTTCTCTTTGAGCAGAAGGGCGTGGCGGGCAATCCGCCAGGACTGTTATGCGCCTGGAAACAAGGTCATATCTGCATTGCATGCAAATGTTATCTATTGTCTTAATTTTCGTCCTTATAATGGTGATAATGGACAAAGAAAAATAGTTCTTATAATTCCTAAAGAATAAAGAATAAAAGAGATTTAGTGTCAAAGGCAGAGAGAGTTTTATCTTTATTCTCTCTCATGTAATATGCAAGGACGAGTCGCATATATGCACATTTCGTGCATAAACGTAACTCGTCCTTGAAACACTCGATTCTCGTCCATCGCCTCATATGAAGTTTCACTTCAAAAACTGCGGAATCCACTTGGTAAGTTTTTATGCGAAATGCGTTCACGACTTTCCTTATTAAAATGGTAACCCCTTAATCCTTACCTTCATTGTTTCTTAAAACAAAATTAGTCTAAAGTTAATGTTTTTAGTGGTGGTGCTCATGCCTCATCTCTACCATTATGCTGATTTTCAATCCATGCTTTTTTCACCGCTTTTGGAGCATTGGTCATAAAACAAAAAGTTGGAACCGTTTCAACGGGGCATAAATTCCTCACCTGAATGACAGCAGTTCCATCGTACCTTCTCCACTCCACGGTAGGCTCCGGTCGCCCCATGGGGTTGCAGCTGATGCGCATGGTGTCACTCTCCCGGACTATCACGCGAGTTTGGTCCTCTGAGGAGGTATAGAGGATTAGGACCGTGATGTCGAGCATAATGTAGTTCATAATATTTTCACGCTAAATGTCCAAAGGAACATTGAGCGTCAGTTATGATGTAGGTAAGTGAAAATTATGAACCTAAAAGTTGGTTTTGCTGAAACATAAAACAGTCTACAGGTAAAACTTTCGTTTGATCCATAATCGTCCTTCACAACTAAATGTACGAAAAAAAACGTAATTTAAACTTAATTACTCTGCAAAGCATTTTCTAACAATGTTGGGGTCGGCTTCCAGTTTAACCGGTTGCAGTATTTTACAAAACCTGGTATTTTACATGAAGCGAATGCCTATCTGACCTCTACAACCAAGTTACCTACTGGGTAACACAATACGCCTTGGTAAGACTGGTTTTCAGATTTTTAGGCTTCGGGCTACCCGTAACGACTGACTGAATGAACTGATGAAAAACATCATAACTGTATAAAATACTGGCGAGTTCTAATAGATATAAAAAAAACAGGCATATAACGACAGGCAAAGAAAGAAAAGTATTTATTGGGACTCGCACAGAAATATCACAAACTAAACACTAAACACATAAAAAAATAAAACTAAAGTAAAATGAAAATAAAAACAAAAAGTCCTGTACGAGGTCAAAATGTCCCTATCTCAGCATAATGCTGCGAACTACTCACGTGCAAAAGTAGGTGGTATGAACAGCTCCTTCTCCAGGGTATAGTTGTAGATAGAGAGGCCTGGCCTGCCCGGGGCCCCATCACGGCCATCGTTACCTCTCTGGCCTTTAGTCCCCATTGGTCCTTTGTCGCCCTTCGGTCCTCGCATCCCTGGCGGTCCTGGGGCTCCAGCCCTGCCTGTTTCACAGTTTATAATGATTATACTCGTTCATATTATTTCATGCACCGCTTGCACGTGATCCTATGACCCACTAAACTGCATTCGCGATTTATTTGTCAAAAATGTAAATAAATATAAGTTTACGGAAAAATAACTTTAAGTCCTACAACATAAAGTTCAGTTTACGCTACAACTTCAAACATCTTTATAACTTTTTCAATAGTAGTAGTCACTCTGAAATCAAATTAAACACCATTAAAATAAAGTTGATATTTGTTTAACTTGAAATAATATAAGTTTGAATAGACTTTACGCTCAACATAATTCTCCTGCCCTTATACCAATGTATTTTTGGTCGCACGAAGAATACACGTGTATATGTGAATACACATGTATTCTTCTTCCATAAGACCCACTAAAATGAAGGCCAAAACTAAAGGCCCAGTTACATACATTCTTATGTTTAAGACAAATTAATTTATGAATATAATATAAGTACTTACGGTAAGGCATTCAATTAAAGTAGTTACCTTATTCTTAAATCACACTAGTATTATAAAGGCGAAAGTTTGTGTGTGTGTGTGCTTATATGTTTGTTACTACTTCACGCTCAAGCGGCTGGACCAATTTTTAATAAAATTTTGTATGGAGGTAGCTGACACCCTGGATTAACATTTAGGCTACTTTTTATCCCGATATTCCCACGGGATCGACACTTATGCGGGTGAAACCGCGGGGCGCAGCTAGTAATAAATACTTCACTTGATAAGCTGTGTTTTAGGAGTATTTCGATCAAATATCAATTTCAACCCTGTTTTGTACCCGCGTCATTTTATTAGATCCTGTTTATCAACAGCTATTCATTTTCCAACTTACCATCTTTGCCATCTTTTCCGTTCTTGCCCGGACTGCCATCCCTGCCTGGCACACCATCCCGCCCGTCTTTGCCTGGCGCCCCATCAGCACCATTTCTTCCTGACATGCCGTCAAGGCCTGGTTCTCCTGGCACTCCATCCCGGCCGTCTAGACCAGGGTTACCCGGGAAACCTCGTTCTCCTGGTGATAGTAAAAAGCGCTGATTACGTAATGGATTAAGATGTAAAAAAATATGATAGGCCCAGTATATTAAGTTCTGACGGTGTCAGCTGGTTTCGTTGGTTTATCTACACTCATTAATTCACTATCAGTCAACGCACAGCCTAAGCCGCTAGCTAGGCTTTGCACAAGAGTTACTTTTACAGGATTATTGGAAACCTCTTCAGAGGTCATTGTACTCATTATTATGTACAGAGGTCAGCACATCAAGTTACCCTCATCTGTCATTTTTTTTGGATAGATTTTCAACTTTATAACAAAGGAATAAGGTTCATATTCAATTGGGAAAATTTGACAGATTGGGGTAGCTTGATGTGCTGGCCTCTGTACAATTTTACTATGGTCCCATAGTAAAGCTGAAATCGCGAAAAAAACCCAGCTGATTTTGCCTTCCTTATGAATTGGATTAACAAATGCAAAAAGATTTTTTGTTCCAGAGATTTGCGCGTTCAAACAAAAAAACTCTTCAACTTTATTATTAGTCTAAATATACATATAGATAATAATATTATGAATGCGGTTACTGTTTTGCACATGCGTTAGCTCCGCTGATGACACTATTCTGTTTCATGCTCCAGATCTGTTGAGATTAATTGGTCACAAATCTATTTTTGGTACTACGTAGGTACTACTTTGTATCAGACAAGCTACAATTATGGGGAATAATATTGGCTAGAGCGTTAAACCGAATCGAATGCTTCTCAAAACCGTTTTCAGATTCTAATTCAATGAAAAAGCCGAAAGACTAGCTTTCTGATCCGTTGAGATTGGGCGCCGTGGCCGAAATACGGTCTGGGGGACTTTATTTTTATCATGAAACAGGACTTTCCTTTGATAAAACTCTTTACACGTTTACCTTTTGGGCCAGGTGGTCCCACTGGCCCTCTGCTTCCAGAATGTCCAGGTGTTCCAGGAGCTCCGGAATCTCCTCTCTCTCCCTTTGGTCCTGGCACGCCTGTTGGTCCTTTGGGACCTTGTACTCCAGGTGGGCAGTAGTCTTGGGTCGCTTTGCAAAAGCCTTGCACTACTTTGTACTGAAAATGTAGGACAACAGTAATTAAAAAAAAAACCGGCTACGAAGGGTTCCGTGCTACAAGGGAAGAAACGCTGAAAAAAACACGTTTCTTGCAGCCCTTTAATTTGTAACATTATTTTATTTTTATTATTTGTTGTTTAGTATAGCGGCAATAGAAATAATAATATTTATTTATTAATTTTCTCTTCAAGACACAAACGTCATTGTAGCCCTGAAGTTTGAAATACACACTGTGAAAATTTCGGCTATCTACCTATTACGGTTCATGAGATACAACACGCTGACCGACAGACGGATGGACGGACGGACGTACAGCGGAGTCTTTGTAATAGGGCCCCGTTGGCACCCTTTGGGTACGGAACCCTGAAAAGTAGTCTTTAAGCTTTATATGATAAGTACCGAGCTTTTTTTTTGTTGGTGCATGAATAATTCATGATACGATTCCAAGATCAATAAGTAAATTATTGAAAGTTTAAAAACTGGTCCCATGTTTTTTTACAACTGAGGAGAATCATTATTTATAACTGAGAGAACACATTAGCAATCCTAATAAAACCGTCGTCGGCGAAACGACGACGCACAAAACTGGACAAACATTGATTCGGCTAAAGATAGCTCTGTTTATTTAATCATTAATGCCAATGTCAATATCTTCTAAGGCACTTTTTAAATATATAGCGGGATTCTTTTTGCATAATCAGCTTTTAATGTTTCCACTGCTGGTACACAGGCCTCCTCTCGCTGAAAAGGAATGGGCCATAATCCATCACGCAGGCCCAGTGCGGGTTGGAAGATGTCACGTCTCCAAATTTTTTGTTCTAGGACATGCCGGTTTTCTCACGATGTTTTCCTTCACCGTTTTGAGGGCGGTGGTGATGAAATAATTTACACAAGGTAAAGCGCCTGTCTGGGTTCGAACTACTTCGTCTTCGTCTTTTTTTTTAAACTTACTGGCACTCTAGAATAACTGGTCAACCAGACCCACGTGTCCCCACCAGGCGCGGGACCTTTAGCACCAGTCTTTCTCATCTCTGCTGCATCCTTCTCTTCAAGCTCTGCCCGCATTTTAGGGTTAAAGAACTCCACGTGAGGAGTCACAGTGTTGTCTTCCTGATTTACTGATTGTTTCTGAAGATAAAAAAGACAAAAACGTTTCTGTTTTAAGGTTGTCAACTTTTTTATATCAAACTAGCGGCCCGCCCCAGCTTCGCACGGGTGCAATTTTTTTTCGTACTTTTTTTTTCTTTCATGCAAACCTTGTCCTGGCAATACCGAACACAACAAAAAAAAATTAGCGAAATCGGTTCAGCTGCTCTCGAGATTTGCGCTTAGCAACACATTTAGCGATTCATTTTTATATATGTATAAGAAGATATAGTATTTTCGTTGCTTGTAAAAATATAATAGTAGTAGGTAGCGAAAAAATAAAAATATATGGTAGGTAGATGTTTCACAAAAATAAAAAAAATATTATGCATATTTTTTGCTATTTTGAACCTTTATTAATAAGTTTTATTTATGTCTCATATGATAACCATTCACACTCTAATTAAGGTTATAAAATACGGCAGCGGGATTGTCCGAAAGGGTTACCGCTACCCCGGAACATAAAGGGCTAAGGAAGGAACACGGATGGGTTTTAGTCAGTAAGAGTCTGACACTCCCTTCCGCTCCACCCAGAGCAGGAGGGGTCATTTGATGATTTCCCATACTTAAAAAAAAAAAAAAATTACATATAGTAGTTTCGCCTACTATAGATATTTTTAAGGAAATATTGCAGGATATTATATTATAGTAGGGTCGGCAACCGTATTGTTATTTCAAAGTTGGGAGTCGTAAATAGATTTAGGACCTCTTTGGTTGGTCCTACACCAAACTGTTTTGATCGTATTAAGATGGAATTTACTATGACATTAAATTGAATTAGGAAGTGAAACTCGTGGGCGCTTCGACGTGGTTTTTTGCGTACTACAGCCGCAATTGGGACTATATTTATACATGCAATCTTATCGATTATTAAGATTCTTAAATCACTTTAAATAACAATACATTGGTTACTTATTCTATATATAGCGGAAGCGTCTCTTCAATCTCTTTTTTATAAAGACAATTTGAAGGAGTAACAAATCTTTCCTTCAATATTTACTTCTACATTCACATACTCCCCAAAGTTTACCACTTACTAGCATTGCTTCTCTTTTTAGCCTATGAGACGTACTCCTACTGGTCTCCATCAGATACGCATCGATTTTCTCCTCTATTCTTTCTTCTAGAACATTCTGCATTAACTTCCTAGCTTCTAAATCAAAGTTCACAACACCACTATCTACATAATTGTAGGTTTGTACTAGTAAAGACACTATAGCAAAGGCACAGGCAATCACTGAGAGTTTTTTACAGCAGAACGGTTCGGAGTCCGTTGACACTTTTCTCTTTGAACTATTTTTCATTTTGTTTGATTACACATGATTTTTAACACAAAAGTAAAGACCAGAAACACTCCTCCAACTTTTAGAACATATTTTTTTCAATTCGCGACCATTTTCGTCCTACAAAGTCCTTAATTTTCGGGAGTGTAGACACGTGTTCCCTGCGCGAGTTATCTGGACGTAATCCTGACCAATGTGGATCTTCCGGCACGATATGAATAGTTGCACAACGACCGCCGATAACCAATTGAGTCCCGGACTATTAAACCAATGAACTAACTCAATCAGACATCGACAGGCGTAGGAGCAGTGTTTTGTATGAATGTAGATGATTTATATAATACACAGGGTCTTAAAATGATCTTGAAGTTACACTGCCAAATCAAGCCTTTAAAAAGTTTTTAGAATAGATTGGGCCAGAACAAAATTATATCGAGGCTTCAAGATAACAAAGATTTATTTACATACAGGGTGCCCCGTGAAACGAGCTGCTAAGCAAAGTTTTAGAAGCCTCGCTCCAGGGGCTTTCCGAAACAACCTATATCTTCAGCGATTATTTCTAGTTTAGGACCTACATGGTTTTTTATATTTTTAGGAAAATTCTCAATTGACTTCACACTTTTTTAAATTTTTCTTCCTTCTATGCGCGTTTTTTGTAGGTAAAGCGGAAACACATACAATAATTAGTACTACAAGTATGAAAAAAAATGTTTTTTGCCTTACCTACCATGTACGAACTCCAGTTAAGTACTACAAATTTGTCCTTTCGTTTCTATCTCGACGAGCAAAGAATTTACCTTTGTGCTAAGTTTTATTCTCTTTGTGTGATGTTTCAACAGAGTACTTTTTATCGATTTTAGACCACAAATTTAAAGATTTATAAATAAAAAAATATATTTTCGAAAAATTCTATCAAGAAAGAGAAATAAAAAACCTCTGAAGTCAAGTGAGGATTTCCCAAAAAAATAATTAAAAGCCGTCTAGTTCCTAAACGATAAATAATCGCTGAATATACATGGGGATGTTTCGGGACGCCCCTGGAGAGAGGTTTCTAAACTTTTTCCTTGGCCTAGTTTTTTGGCCTGTATTATTATTGTCAGAATTGAGGTTCCTCCAGGGAACCTCTTCTCATTTCTAGTTTAGAGTTTCCTCTGCAGAAGAACTGGAAAAAGTCAAATATGTAGTTTTTGAACTTCGACCTACCGACATTTCATTTAAACCCTCAAATATAATTTGGAAACAAGTTGAGCTATTAGATAATGAACAGAAATAACAGTTCCATTATCGCAAAACTTTTCGTTTTCTTTTACTAGAACAATATCCATAACAATAATTCAAGATCAAATAAATGTCAGGTTTATTTGTTTAGCAAAACCTTTCAGACAAAGTTTGTTCTAAATCAGTTCTTACACGCGAATTTACTTTATGAAACCTTGGAATAAAAAGTTAGAAGTTGTAGGTCGTCCTGGGTCGTACTTTTACAAAAAAAATTAAAATTGCTTTTTTTTTGTTAAAAGTACCGTATGTACTTTCATTTATTTAGATAAAGCTGTTGTTTTGACATTAAAAACAGACACTTAATTTTTTTTTATTTTTATCTACGATTTGTATAGATATCTACATATTTTTATAGATGAATAATAAGGCTATTGAAAAAAACCTATTTCCAAAAGTTTAGCGTCGTCTTGTATTTATAACTGAAAAGAAAACGTTTTAGAAAAAAGACTACTATTTACAAATAAGGAAATTAATAATTGTTTACAAAACATTCCTCGTACAACATCAATCACAATAACATGACAGTGAAATCAAGCGTAGTACGATAGCCTAGCGAAGTACTTGGAACTACAGCCCCTCCGAAGTTCCGACCAACCCCCCAGTTCCACGCGCATGCGTGCAAATGTGTGTCAGGGTCATGACCCATGCTGCAAGGTCGCTACTGTTTAACTCGCTGTCAGTCCGCAGACATTCTTGAAAAGACACGCTGGTGGAATCAGGTCCTCAGAATGGATTTTCAGACTTCTAAAGTGATATCAGGTAAGTTTTTTATAAAGAAGTGGTCTTCCAATATGGCCGTGCTTGCCGTTTTAATTTTGATGTGTTATTCTTTTTTTTAATTAGGGCTGTTGCTTAGCAATGCTTTGTGAAATGAGGTTAGGGATGTGAGGTTTGTTTTTTTAGGGGAAAATAATTCGATCTTGTTTTAAAATAGTGTTGTCTTTGCCTCGTTTTAGAAGAGTAGAGGTTATGAATATTTGAACGGCTTTGCCTCCAAAGTAGTCTATTGCATAGAGCTCTTTAGTCTATAGATGCCATTATTGTTTGCAGAGGAACAAGATTGTCTTTGTGTTAGGCACATTAAATGAAACACTAGAATAATAACGGTTATTTTATTGTATTTACCAGAGTGCTCTTTTAACATTTTAAGAAGAGTTCTAACCAATAAAATTTTCTAATCATACGTAGTGTATTATTATCCTTAGTTGAAGAACATAACTTACTTTGTTGTACATTATTGAGATTTAAAAACAAAGTTTTGCACTCACAATCCTGACTTTATTTATGTTTGTTCTAAATATTATTTGGAGTTCAATAGCTGCTTTTTGTTTTTATTTGTTTCATTTAATAGCCCATATAAATGCTACGTTTCAGTTATGTTTCAGTTCTACACTAAACTAAAAACGTAGCGAAATGTAGTTACGTGTAAAATTCCGCGAGTTAATCCTATTACTCGGAATTTAATTATGTGTGAAGTAGATGATTAACTTATGCTACCTACATTGTAGTAAGTATGTTATATGCTTGGACTGCATATTATACGATTTTAGTTGTCTACTAGCTTCCGCTCGCGGCTTCGCCCGCGTGGTATGTCGATAAAAGTAGCCTTTGTTCTGCCCCAAAGAATTCCCATACCAAAGACCTAGAACTTGGCCGAAAAAAAAATACATTGGCTTAAATTTAATAAAATAATCACGAAAAACCACTAGAAATGCGACGCTGCGTGGGATGAACGCTCCTAAGAATGCAATACATTAAATGATGTTTGTCCGCGATGGACTCCTAAACTACTTAACCGATTTTAATCAAATTTGTACACCGTGTGCAGTTTGATCCAACTTGAAAGATAGGATAGAAAAACTAAACAAAAATATGACAAAAACGTTAGCCACAGCAACGCGTGGCCGGGTCCGCTAATACCTATATATATTTAAATATTTTTTCAAGTTGTAGTTTCATAAAATAATTTCTTCAATGTCTGGCACAGCGAGAAACAAAAGAGAATCTAAAATTGAGAACGATTGACCTCAAGATTTATTATTAATGGGTAGTTGTCTAGACTAGATCACAATTGGAGGATCTATGTCTGGTGGTACTGTAGCAATACATATTCGGTCTCCCAAAACACATTTTATAATATCACGATATATTATTTTAATTTTAATAATCAGTTATCTGGGGTGTACTGTATTGCTTCTCCTAGAGTAACAACAATAAACAACAACATTAACACACACCCACCATCACAACTACACCGCACTAACAACATTATGTTTAGGAATTAAGTTTATTTATCATTCTCCTGCCTTTATCCCAATTTGTCTGTTTCTTCCATACTTCTCTATTAGTCGTCATCTCGGTAGTCACCCAGTTTTTAACCATATCACTATTCACACAGTCCATCCGTCGTTTCTTTAGACTTCCCCTACTCTTATAGCCGAATTCCTTTTATTGTCCCACTGAATAAAAATGACTTCAATCAATCACTCTGTGTAATCGCAGTCCACTGCTGGACAGCAACCTCTCCCAGGCTGCGCCACATCAACCTGTCCTCCGCCTTCCGCATCGTCTATCCCACTTCCAGACATTTTCTTAAGGTTGTCTAAATGGTGAGAACACCATTTAGACAACCTTAAGAAAATGGCTAAATTAAATATGGCTAGGATTAAATAGAAATTCAATCCTCGAAAATATTTTAGTAAAGTGAGGGAAAATAATTATTTTTAGCAAATTGAGTTCTAAACATTATAGGTATCGCGATGACTGGTTTGAGGTGGTGTGGGAAAGGAGTTCCTGGAAGGACTTGGGGGAGGCCTTTGCCCAGCAGTGAGACAGTACAGGCTAAACAAAAAAAAAAAAAACAGTCAAGAGGGTGTCCCCTCTTTTAACACTTCTGTACTGATACCTATCTCAGCAGCTGACATATACACCACAGTTCACGATAGTGTGTAGTTTGAATAGCAGCAGTTTGACTAACAATTTGACTATTTTTTTTTCAGTGTTACATTAACAATGAACGGTCGGTCGCAGTCATCCTTTTTGAGGGGTAAGTAGAATTATACTCCGACTTTTAATTAGCTGCAGTAAAATGACACTTCTTAATAACTCATTTCGGATTGCGTTTAGAGATATGCATGTGTGTGCATGCACAAGATTTGGTTGATGACCGCAAAAAAACAAAAAGACGCCAATTTCAGTCATTTAAGTAACACATAAGCTGTCATTTTACTGCAGCTAATTAAAAGTCCGACTATAGAGGAATTCTTAAAACGTGTTTGTAGTCTATACCTAAGAGCTTATACACACGAGGGTGGCTCCCTTTGGTTACGGAACCCTAAAAAGGAGGTTCTGATGATACAGTTGACGATGGCACACGCTTGCCTGACCTACTTCTTTACATTCAAGATTTCAAGACTCGAACATGTTAGATATGACATACCTACCTATCTAATGTTCCAGTATGGAAACGCTATCGCCTGTTCTGTCCTGGCATTGTGTTACTACCCTAGTTTTACTTTTACATTTGATTCTATAGAGCGCCTGTAGTTGAATGCAGGAGGACCATTGTCTCAACACTTGTTGTCTAGGAGACAATAAAGAACAACCTTCGGACAATTTTCCTACGATGAGTTGATAGGTACATACGAATAATTATTATTACGCTCGATACGAATTATTCCGGTATGATCCCCTGAGCCCCCCCTCCCTGTTTTAATCTCTTTCTTATCGAATTTTATGCTTGGTTACTCTTTTTGACAGGTAAATACAGTCAAGTGAAAATAAACGTTTCAAATACAAAATTAAATAACAATCTTAACATTAAAACTAATATTATAAAGAGGTGTTCTCTATGCATCACTACGAAATTCGAACAGTATAGAGATGTGAATCTGCGATGATTTTGTTTAAAAACAAATGAGTTCGCTTTGGATTTTTGTGAGTTTGTATTACTTTGTATGTAGGGAGGTATGGGGTTATCTCTGAAAGTACTGATACGATTACAAAAAATATTGCACTGTTAAGAAGTTACACTAATGCCGAGTGCGATATATGATCTATTTTTAAGGGCATCGTTACTTTCCATGCGGATGGAAGTCACGGAGAGAAGCTAGTTTAATCATAAATACATAAACACAATATCACTGTCGGCTTTTTCCCCAAAGGGGTAGAGGGTGGTGGTGAGCACACTCGATATTCGCCAGTCCTGTTTCAGTGTCATGTAATAGGAGGTTATGTAGCCATTTGCGCGGGCCTCTTCTGAGCAATTCCTGATGGAAAAACTTACGGCCGACCTAAGATTCGAAATGCCCTGGATGTACAGCAGTCGCTCTTCAGTTTTGTTGAACAAAAAATAAGCAATGATGGCCCAGTGGTAGCGGCCGCGGCTTGTGAGTTGTAGTAAATTATTTCATCACCACTGCTCTTAAAACGGTGAGGGAAAACATCGTGAGGAAACCGGCTTCAGGAAAAAATCGAAGACGTGACATCTACCAACCCGCACGAGGCCCATGTGGTGTATTACGGCCCACTCCCTCTCACAGAGAAGAGACCTCTATCCCTGCAATGGGAACATCAGAGGCTGTTTATGTTATGCTAGATGCGAAGTGCCCATGTTTAGCAGTTGCAATTCCAAAAAAATTGGTTTCGTTAAATAAAAATGGCTAGGCAGAACCGGCAGAGCAAAGCTTGTTAGATAAAATATATCTATATCTGAAACACTTCCTATCAATCAAATTACGTAATGTTACTTTGTGTGACTTAGAAATTGTTTCTATTGAAACAAATTAATTTACAACTTTTTGATTGGCATGTTAACGCCAATCAAAAAGTTGTGAATTCCTGAACTTGTTCAAACTTGTTGAACTAGTTTAGGATTGTTTTAGAATTATTATGTTGGGATTATTATTATCTTTTTTATGATTGAAGTTTCTAGCACGAGATAATATCCAGTATCCGGTTTTCCCGTGACGTCGTATAGACCGTCCTGAACATTTTTGCGCACCGCTGGTGGTCTGGCCACTTTTACACGACTCGTACACAAAAAAAAACTATGGACCGCTATTAAACTAAAGATTGTATCATCAAGGGGAGAGAAGAGGCAAAATTATATCGACGTCGTCCGTTTAAAAACGCTCGCTGTTTTAATTATTACGGCTAATAGCCGAAGTGCGGCTACAACTAGTTTTATTTATGTGTGAAGGGTTTAAAGTAATCTAGCCAAACCTAACTTCGGGTTGCCAATTTGCCTTCTTGCCTTTGCGGCATATTATAAAACAGCGAGCGTTTTTAAACATCCGACGCCGTTTTTAAAACGCGGCATCATACAAATTGCCTGCGATATAACTATAATATTCTATATAATAAATATAATAAAACAAAGTCGGGTTAGTTACACCATTTATAATTCAAGAACGGCTGGATCGATTTTTATGATCTTTGATTTGTTGAATTTGTCTCCGCCCGAATAGCAGAATAACTATTAAAACGGGAAAATTCACAAAAAAAAAAAACAATATTGGAGATGAATTTATTTTCTCAAACATTCGTTCTTATTGATTCTGAGGCGGTACGAAGTTGGCCGGACCAGCTAGTTAATACTATATAGCAGTTATCTTTCATTGCCGTTTGCTGTGTACTGCTATATGAGTTAAAGAGCAATGGGCTCTTGCCTGACTAAGTACAGACGCAAGCACATCAAGCTACTAAAATCTGTCAAATTTCTTTTATAGATTTTCAACTTTATCGCTAAAGGACAAGGTTCGATTGGGAAAATTTTACAGTTTCGGGTAGCTTCATATGCTGGCGTCTGTATCTAAATATTTACCTAGAACTACAGCCTAACTTCCCCCACTGCTAGGCCTCTCTTCTCTTGTGCCAATCCCCACGCTCCTGTGCCAGTCTCATCAGGTTTTGCCCGCTATGGCAACAATGTCGTCTGTCCATCTCGCCGCCAGACGACCGACATGTCGTCTTCCAGTCCTTGGACGTCACTCTGTCACAGTCCTACTCCACCTGTCTTCACTACGCCTTGACTCGAATCATAGTTTAATGAACATTAGGTACAACCTGACACTGACCTGCAAATTGCAAAAATTTAATTTCGCAGTCGACCCTGGCGCTTGTAATATTTTTAACTGACTTAAAAAAAGGAGGACATGCTCAATTCGATTTATTTTTATTTTTATCTAAACAAGTATTTACAAACCACGTTTGTGATTAGCATGGTGTAAAGTGTGCGTGTGAAACTATGTAAAATTAAAATCTTGATTGCTTTACTAAGCGGCATAATTATGCGTTAATTAACACGAGTGTTATTATGTAAGCGGGTACCACCTGCTGTACCTACCTACGACCCTATGTAATGTGGTTATACGTTGACTTCGTGTCAAGGCTTTATACCTATTGCGTTGGGATTTTAGCCATTAGCGTTGATAACATATAGGTATCAATGTAATATGAATTTTCATGACGACGATGTTTTAACGAATTAATAATCTAAAAGGTTTTTTCATAAACGTAGCATAACAATCAAATGTTTCTGGAGATAGGTACCTACAGCACATTTCGCTGGTTATGACTGTCATAGACTGCCCCGTTGGTCTCGTGGTCGCAAGCGTGTCTTCTGATCGTGCGGTCCTGGGTTCGATTCCCGGGTCAGGCAAGTGTTATTGGGTTTTTCCATTGGGAATTACTTAGCAACAGCTCGGAAGTTGGCGGTGTGATACCCCCCTGCCTCGGAAAGCACGTTAAGCCGTTGGCCCAGTGCCTGATCTCTCTCCGGTCGTGTTGGATTGCCGTCCCATCGGGCAATGAGAGTGAGGGAATAGAGTGTACACCTGTATCTGCGCACACACTTCTGCACTATATTTCCCACGCCGAAGGCTGGTGGGCCGCTGAGATTGGTCGCTATGGCCGAAATTAGGTCTAGAGGGCTTTATTTCTTTACTTTATTTTTTTATCAGTCCCATGTAGAAAGGGGCAATGCTAGGGCCTGCTGCTCAGATTTTACTAATCGAAAAATCCAATAAGACTGTTATCCGACCTGAGGATCAACCCCAGATACCACCCCACTCGTAGCAATTTCGCTTCTGACTACTAGACTAACAAATAAACCATTTTACCTAGTCACCTAAGCGCAGCTCATACACATGAGCGTCACGAGTCAACGGCAGAGGCGGCTGCCGTCAACAAACGGGCGTTGACGGCTGCTGTCGTCTCTCGTCGACGGCTGGAGTTGCCTCTGCCGTTGACTAGTGGTCGCTCGTACATGCACCCTAAGTCTAAATTTATCATAAGTAAGTATGACACAGATCTTCGCTGTAGGTTTAATATTCCCCTCAAAACACACCATTAATCGCCTAGTTCTTCCAGCATGCAGTGCCCAAGGTCTCGAAGACTACGACACCCCCCGCGCCCCTCTCCTCCGCCAGGTCTCTCTGGACGAGGAGCGACGAGACGAATGCCAGGGTCACTGGCGAGGTCCTGACCTGCAGGGGGAAGAGGAGGAGAGGGGGGTGCGGCTATTCCGGGCGCTGCTGCTGCAGCATCTGAGGCTGGAGCAACTGAGGCCGCCGCCCTGTTTCGTGGCGCCGGCGAAACCTGATCAGAGGTAGATGTTCTTTTGTTTTTTTTGGTCTTTTAGGTTTTTTAACCTCACCGGGAGCATTCGCCTGTAATGTCCAAGATTCCACTGTAACGGCTAGGGTTTATCAAGTAAACAGTTCAGGCCGTCAACTGCTAGGTAGTGTAGGATATTTAATCCAGCTGGATAGGTTAATATGTATTATTAAATAGGTAGAAGTGTCAGGTAAAAAGCGGGTAAAGCTTACATAGCACAGGGGAATGTTCTCGGTGAGAGAGCGACAAAAGCGGTCGTCGTGCGAGTGCGATTATGCGGTCTGTCCAAGTTGGCTCTGCAAACATTATAATAATTTATGTAGTTCTAGAGTTCCTCCACTTTTCGTTTCAGAGGATGGTGGATGTACTGGCGGGACTGGCGGTCATTGGAACGGGCATCCCGAAGGTTCAGAGAGACGAAGGCACGAGCCCGACTGGCAGCAGAGGCGGAACACATATCGCTACTGTGTCTCGATGAAGTGGAATTTGAGGATATTATGCAGGAGTTGTGTCAGGTAACATGTAATTTTTTTGTGATAAGGAGGAATGCTCAGCTCTGTGGTTCTCACTGGAAAGACTGTTCCATGTTTCAACTACGGAAAATTGGAGGACGCTCTCGTCAAAAGTCCATAAATTCTGTTGATGATTTGTCGAGATTTTGTCGTGGTGTTATTGTGTTATATTATATCTACCATAATATTATAAAAATTGTCATAGCAAAGCCCACAAATTGTAGTGAATCTTGTAATAACAGCACCGAAAGCAAATACTGATTCAGTACTGCTATGCTAGGTTTTTATTTCAAATTTATATCTGTATATAAGCTGAAGAGATTGTTTTTTTGTTTGAATGAGCTCATTTCTGGAACTACCAGTCGAATTTGAAAAATTCTTTTTGAATTTAATAGTCCAATTCTTGAAGAAGGTTAATTATACGACCCTTAGGAGCTGAGCAAAAAGAAAAATAACTCAGTAGGAACGCAAAGCGAAAATGAAGTAATATTTAACGGGTGATGGGATGTGACGCGGTGGCTCGGGAGTCGAAATTTCACACGGACGAAGTCGCGGGCAGAACCTAGAACAAAATATAAAGTTTCAAGCTTCCTTACCTTCACAATGTTGTGTACCGTTTTACAAATCCTATAATATTTTTCCAGGCATGTGTTCACACAGAACAAAGGGCGCTGGTAGTGCTAGCGTTTCTCTGCGAAGTCTGCGCCCGCGCCGTGAGAGTAGGGGGCTGGTGCAGGGCAGTGGACTGGGCTGCGAAGCACGTGGCCCAGTGCGCCACACCCTGGGCCATCAGGCATGGCGGATGGGTAAAGAAGTGGAATAAATTTTATTCTATTGAATGTAAAAGAGAAAGTCATACTCGTATTGAGCATTGTTCTCTGCAAACATCAAATAGACAAACTACTGTTAAAATTATGTTTTACCACGCGTGGGAAAACTATCAACCACAAACTATCTACTGTAATAAGTTTAGCATCAGCCACCTATTTATCACCATTGTTTGTATTTTCAGAGCACAGTGGTAGAGCGTGCTGGCGGCACACGTCGCGACGACACCACACTACTGGCCGGCGCGGCGTTCGCGGCACTACTGGCGTTCTTACTGTTCTGCCGTGCCCGCATGCGCTCTGCGCTTTTGTAAAACTACCCTCGCACACTCACGGGATCAGTTGAATCGCTTTAAGCGGCTGGATTACAACCATAATTTATATGTCTTTGTATTGGCTGGAATATCAGTATTATGCTGGATCTGGTTAGACTGGAAACCAACTTGAAGGTTGGTCTGATGATGGTTTAAATTACCCTAAGAAGTCTTTGTGGTCTAAACTCGTCAAGCCCAAGGTATGGAGAAGGTGTCTTTTGTAAGAATTGTCTCAGAATGTCTGTATTTGATAGTAATATAACGTACCTAGTACCTACTTATATTATTAAAAGTATAATAATTAAGTCTAAATGTGATGTTTAGGAGTTTTCGGCACAACTTTATTATTATTTTTGTAAACACTTTTAAGGTTTAGATTTTCTAAGATTGTGTAGTTACGCTCATCCTGTGTTGCTCCGATCCAGAATGTATTCCAAATTTCCAATCCTATACCGAAACATTTCCAAACAGAAATCCCAATGTGGAAAGTTATTTTTAAGAGCTTCTTATTATTTTTAAGTCTGTGATGTGTCATAAAGTATAACACCGAATCACAGGCATTTCGCCAATTTTCTACAGTCTCTAATTTTGATCTTTATTTTCGTTGCAAAAAAGGTCATCCATCACTCGTTATAACAACACCGCTGCAACAGGAGCATCCCGCTCGCCGGTGAAGAAACGCCTGCAAGCGGTAGAGCGCTGTTCGCTTCTGTATTGTCATCGTATTTTTTTTTACGGATTATGTGTCGGATTGGGTGGGTTTTGAGGCAAGTTATGACCAAATTCAATAAAGTGTAATGTCCGATAGCCGCGTCTACTACTTCTACTAATGTGCCAATTGTGTAATTAAAAACAAAAGAAACTAAAAATTTTGTCTTCAGCGCCATCTAGCGGGAAAATGGCCAAGAGCAGATCGTATGTTGCTCCTTAATGCAGTTGATTTAAAATTGTAACTTGAATTACAAGTTATTTGCTGTGTCGTAGCGGTGCTGTTATAATGAGTGATAGGGTCCTGGTGGATTGTTGCTTTTAATACTGCGAAAAGTAAAATAACTGTCAAAGGAAATGGGGCCACCCAACACAATGGGCATTGATGTTGCTAGTCAAAAAAATGCAAGATCCATATAAAAACGTGTGCAATATTTCTGTTCATCCCTAATGAGTGAAAGCGTGATGGTACCACTTAATGTAATTGTGTTAAATTATTTAGAAATTAATTACGTAAGTAACCCAATTGCTGTCCAAATTATGTAAATGTGATCGTGACTCCTATGAATAAAGTCGTATGTTTAAAAAAAATCGTTGTAGTATTTTGTGTGCCACAAATTAGCATAAAACCATAATGAATGTTTAGATTAGTTCCGAATTGTATTTACTACTTATTACTTTTCTTACACAAGTTTTAGATTTATTAAAATATTTTGATTGGGAGTGTATTTTATACGTCAAATTACAAATTTACAAGTCACCCTGTGCTTTGAACCCAGGGAACACCCGGGAATTAGCGTGAATTAGACTACTGGGTGCCTACTCTCGAATATAATTCCGATAGATCGACATTGGAATTGTCAGTCAAACGTCAGGGATTGGCTGGAGTCACTGAGTCTAGCCAATCCCTGACGTTTAACTCAACCAATTGACGTTTGACTAATGTCGATCTATCGGAATTATATTCGAGAGTAAGTATCATTAAGGCCAATTCTCGTAATTTAAAACGTTCAAAATCTAGTCGCAGTCTCATCTCAGCGACAAACAAATGTCAAAAACTTGCCAAAATGTAGGGAAATTAGAGGTATTTTTGACAGAATGAGACTGAGATCAGACTGTGAACGTTCTTAAAATTACGAGAATTGCCCCTCTGATCTGTCTCCAGTGAAAATCGCTCTACCGCAACAAACCTACATCTATGGCGCTAACGGTGCAAGGGCTAATATGGCCGATCAATAACATTACAGATTTCTTACTCTGCAGGATAACACGTGGGTTGTCCTGATTATCTTCAGAAATTTTTCAGCGCGGGATAACTGCGTAACATAATAACACTAGGAATGGCTTCCATTTTGACAGTTCAACAACATTCATTGCGTTATTTACGTTGTGTGCAAACAATTTTTGCTAACCTACGAAGTAATGGATTAGCAATATCTTTCAAAATCATTCGGATTGTGACTTATAGTGTACTACGCAATCAGGGCGCAGGTTTGCATGATGAGGAAAAATAGGTTAAAAACAATAAAAGCCAATTATTATTTTTTCACTCACTATTTTATTATTTTTATTGTAATTTTTCATAATACCGTCGACAGCCGACGCTTGGGTACGCCATGCTCTTTGTACGTAAACTTATAAACACTGATACATACCAAATTATCTCACAATATACGCAATAAACTAGTGATTTTTTAAACTATCACAATCTTTAAATCGTCAACAATTATTAAAAGCTTTTAATAGAACAACAATCACTCGATCGGAATATATATTTATTTATTACTTAATAATTCATGTATTAACATATAACTGTGTTCTTCACTTTCTTAAGGACTACTATTATCTTGAAAATGAGGAGTCCTACGTTCAATTATTAATATTTAAAATCACCATTTTTGAACGCAGCGTAAAATATTCAGATCTATCGAAAAATATATGTAAATACGTGCTCTATGGTAGGTATTTAAAACAGCCTAGTATCAACTATTTCATTTATTTTCTTCAATAATTTTCCGACCGAGATTCGCAGCCAAAATTCACAAAAGTCGAAAAATTAACTAGCTCAAATAAACTACGGAATTCATAATACTGCTTAAAATTTTATAAAAACCACATTCACGTACCATTTGAATGGAAATAATAGATCCAACAAGAGCTTTTCTCCTCCCATTTTACTCGTTACAACATGATGAAAATTCCTAAAACTTATCTACAGTTTTTTAAAATTAATAACATTTTTTTTTCTTTTACCTAATTTGTAATATCACTATAAACAACCTACGCTGTCATCTCGATTTCAACGACATCACGTGTCGTTAATTTTATTTGTATATATTTTTTACTAACATTTTGTCAGTTTTCCAGTTACAATATCATAACAACGTCATTTGACGTAAATTTTTCATTGAGGTCATTTGACGTCAATTTTACATTGTAACTCAATTTATAGGCAATTAGGTTTTACAATAGTTTTTTTGTATAATTTAAAGCTGTGAAATAAATTGACATAACAAGTGCAAACGAATAAAATTATACATTTTACTTATTGTCGTTCGAAATCGAGACTTGTCAGCTATAAACGAAATCGATGACTATTTAAAGTCATTCCACTTTTTTCTTGACGATCAATTTTAAAGCTGAAACAGTAAGAGAAAGAACAAATCACTTATTTCCACTAAATAATAATTATGGTGTTCACATCAAATATCATTATAATAATTTAATGTCGTAACAAAAAAGTGGAATGAAAAATATTTTTTATTATCTGCAATAATTTACTTTATAATTTTATATAAAAACCATCATTTCTAGTAACAATCTCTACCTGGATATCATATTTCAATTTTTTTATTAATAAACATTTTGTTTTATATTAATGATAGCGTTTAAGCCTAGATCTTAGTCTATGAAGAAGTTATAAAGTATATTTTATGTGTTCAATCGGCATCTGTAGTCGACGCCGATTTATATTGATAAATTGTAACTCTTACAGACACTAGTAGTTATAACGAATTTTGGAATTTAATGAGTTCTAGCTCGGCTTGTGCTATTTGGTACTGAACAAATGCAATTTTAATGTAACTACGTGATTTGACATGCATAAAGGCGAGTTTTAACTATGATATTTTGATTTCAAAAGGTAGAAAACGTAACGTCAAATATACAGCCTGACGTCGCACAAAGAACCATTTTCTACATCTTGACGTCAAAAAATAGAACCTCGTGATATGATTATAAATATTCTTTATCAGTTCAATAATTTTTAACCGTTTTAAACAAATGGAAGGATGGTTAATTTACAAAGCCTAATTAAGTACATTATACAAGAGATAGATAGATAGAAATCTAGTGTATATAGTTATATAATTTAATAGCATATAGAACAATTCTAAAGATCACAAAAATGTACTGCTAAAGTGGTTTAATATTCATTATTACTTGGGCATTATTATCATCTGAAATAATAGTTTAAACGGTCTAACCGTTATTCTGACGTAAGTCGAATTTCACTGAAAGTATAAATAACTTTTCTGTGATTTTTTTACCTACAGCAGTACATTTTTGGGACTCCTCAGCATAGGCATAATGTACTTTTGGTACTTGGTGCGTCAGATAATAGTTTTAAGAATATTTTTGATAACTACAAACTAGCTTGTATCATCGTAAAGAAAAATTTTATTCAAATCGAATTAAGTTATTTTATAGAGTCAAATTCTTAAATTTTTATAGAGTGGCCACTACTTCGTACAGTTTTTTGTATATTTTAGATGTTTTTGGATTTTGGAGTAATGGATAGAATCGTGTCAAGTTTAAGAGTCAAACTATGCTAAGAAATCGACCATTGATTGTTCTTGAAAACAGGAGCTGTCAGCAGTTCTAAGCAGTCATGTTTGCAAAGTACTTTCTGCGATATAGTTGTTAGTGCAGTTGGAAGCAGTGGTACCTACACCCTAATATTATGAACGATGACAAAAATGGTTCAATGGTTGCTAAATGTCGAAGCGTTTGTTATCAGGACCAATATCTTTCTTGCCCACACCCATTCCTTTATTTAAGTTCTGAGATATTCTGGATGTCTTAAGTATTTATTAAAGTAACTGACTTTAATATCACTGCTCGGAATTATTGATTCGCTAGAGTTCAGCACTCTGAGGCCTGAGTTTCAGCAGTGTGAACATTTTAGCCTTTCCTTTTTCAGGCTTTTTTAATTACGTTTTGAACTGTTTTTATATTAGGCACTGTCTAGTAGTGGCGTCGCTAAGCGAACTACAGAAGGCTATCAAATCCAAGCTTATACATACATAATACTATGTGAGAATTTGAAGAGAGATGATGTCCATATAAATATTTAGTATATACGTCATAAGCATGCCCTTATCACAGATTATGATCTAAACAATGTCCGGTGGCTATTGATATGTCGTTACTTATCGCAACATCATTGTATTAACGTTTTTATGTTTTAGTATAGCATAGACATTGATTTTGTACTAGATGCGTTGTTCAGAATAAAGGGTAAATTTTAGAGTGTTGCTCTGTTTTTGGTATGGCCCCGGATTCATAGAAGACTCGGACTTTTGACCTAGGTACCCGTAAATATTGATTATTCATCTTAAACATTTCACACTTTCTTGTAACTTATTTTTTTTACTCCAAATAGCGCAGCTAGCACAGCAATCTGTTATAACATGTCTTTTAAAAAGTTGGAACAGCGCAAATTGTTTTGGAATATTTGTAGAATAATTAAAAATAGTGATACTGAAAATATAACTTCCCAACTACCCCCGTTTTAAAAGCCTGGTCAGCGCATGATCAATTAATCTCTTGTCTCTCACGTTAGCTGTTTGATGGAAAAACAGCAGCTAATCAAATTACTTCACGAGATTGGCGTTTAAAAGACCGGAGGTCAACGTCAGATTGTAGAAATAATTGACTTTGTACATTCATGACATTCTACACATGACTTATTTTACAAATATCATAAAATTTTTCATACAAATGTTCCAAACTAATTCACGAAAATAGACAATTTTAGTTTTAAGTTCATAAACTATAGATATAGTATAACTCTATTATATGAAGAAGTCTCGTCCAACAAAACATTACTTGTTGATGTATGAAGCGAACTTTAAGAATTGTCGGTTACTTGTGCGTATATTAAGTAGAATGTTAGATCGTGGCTAGAGAAGTGGCGAAGGACTTGTATTGTACTATCTCAGAGAATCGTTTGTAGTCCTTTCATATCACTTCTCCACGCCCGAGTTTCTTTGAAGTTCAATAATGCTTTTTCCATCATTTGAGCGACACTATGGTCTGAAGTGTTAAAGCTTAACAATATAAATATTTAACTATCTATTCTAGACTATTTATTGCTATGTCAAATAGGCGGGTTATTAATATAAAACTTTTGGGTATCAACAATTGAACTTACTATCATTTTCATTAAAGTTTCTCATGAGACATAGATAACAGAGTGATATCACGTGCAGAAGCGGAAAGTAAATATAACACAGAAACTATGGACGGTTAACAAGATGTTTTTAATTTGATTATATTAACTGAACCGTGCCTTTTAAATATTAAGGAAGAAGAGATTTTGAAGACATAGCCGTAACATTAAGAATTGACTAGCCAGCCATCACTATCCAATCATTTCTGCCGAAAGTCAATAGGTGAAACGAGAGTATGGAGGTTCATTATAATTATAGATAGACTTTATAGAGATAGTGTAAACTCTAACTACCGTATTATATCGTAGAGCGGGACAGATGCGTCCTCGGATAGTCTATAACACTATATGTAAGCATAGTCCGCTAACAGATGATAAAATGACTTTTTTAACATTTTCTTTTTATTGTTAATTTATAAAAATCGAAGCTAAATGTTACTGAGTTCGTAAAACTCTTAGGCACATTTTATGGAATGAGATTTTAATTAAAACTTTTACATTTGCCCCGCTCTTCCATCCTCTATGTGTGTATGTACAATCTAGCTGTTTGTGCTCGCCACACACACTTACATCAAATCGCTTTTATTATAACGACACATTAAAATGTAACTCATCCACATGGACCGACGGTCTGCGACCGAACAGATAAACTAAAGTAGAAACAGAAGTCCAACACAACGCGTTGAATATTTACAAAAACAACCGACACGTACATTTACCGATAGATTAAGAACTTAGCCTTAAAACTTCGTAAAAGCGCCATCGAGTTAAACAACTAACATTCATATAAATAACTACAGTCTCTATCATGGCTAAATATTTACTTCAGATACAAAAACGTTGTACCTCATAATAATTTACAATGCAAAATTCTTATTAATATGATCAGAACCACGGAAGCTTTCATTATTGCATTTCATAGGAATTGTATTTTCGTTAATTGTTCTACTGTCTTAAGTTTCTCTTAAATGTATACTTGGTGCACTTTATCTCTCGTCATTTCGATCAATACATCTATTACAAGCGTCCATTTAAAAACACCTAAACGAAACTACATATCAAAGCAATAACAAAGTAAAGGAGTATCTTTGAGCAATATCTTACTGCTTGTGCTACGGCAACTAGACAACTAAAATATAAAACTAAATAATTCACAACGCTAAAGTAACTTTCTTATAATACTTACAAATTGTCTTTAAATATTTTTATAGAATTTGATTCTCGGTTGCAGCAAAACTATGTTAAAGTATCCCATGTAAAAACAGACCATTAGATTTAATTATTCATGTAAAATAATTAAATTAATAATCTACCTATTCACGACACCACGTTGCGTAATGAAGTTTAAAAAATATTTTATACATTTTGACGTTTTCCGACGTCAAAATGTTTATGCGCATTATACAAAGTGACGTTAAATTTACGAGTACATTAAAACCTCTACTAGGTTTTCCATTGCATAGCTTGCTGCAATCGAGCCGCAATATTGCTGGAAGTACCAACTTGCTACTATTTGACTGTCGACTATTTGTTTTAGGTAAACAGTTCTGCAATCTAGCGCTCTCCACTATTTACCATAAACTATTTTAAATTCTGCTTTTCTCTTCCCTCTATAGGATTCTACAATAAAAACTTTTCATCTTCTTTTCTATTACTTTCTCCTTTAAGCCCGATCGTTCCCAAAACGAATAGTCACTATCAAACGCTCAACATTGAAAATCCTTTTCACCAATCCCTTATTAAATAATTCAGAAGACCAAAAGACGAAAAGACCAGTCTATTCGCTTGGACAGTGGAGGTACCCGTACTCGAGTGCCAAACTGACTCCTACGAAGACGAAGTACAGGAGGAACATGGTGAAACCAAGTCCTCTGTTCATCTTCCACCTGAAGCAGGCGATGCTGATGATGACGAAGATGAGCATGGCGAACAGTAGCACTATGCTACACACCATGCCCTTGGAGTTCACCTGGACTGGCTCGCCGTAGATGATCCCGTACAGGAGCCATGGGAGTGGCAGCCTGGAACAGTAAAATACAATTAATTTAATAAATTAAAGTTTGTTCTAAATAGTTTCCGACTCAGATTAAAAAAGTAATATCCAGAAACTGTCTATTTCTCTGTACGTCTGGTTTCTTTTACTGCTATTTGACCGCTCGTGGTAGGTACTTGGAAATGGACAATAACATTCCGGAAAATTAAAAACTTTCCATGCGGGCTGAGCTGCGAGCACTGCTAGTAATTTTAGTTATTGTCGTCCAAAGTAGGTAGTGTAGTTCTAAAGTAGGTCATGTCAGTAGTAAAAATATTAGCTGAAAGTTTTATAACTCTTACAAGTAGGTTATTGCAGGTTAGGGTTCAGAAACCATAAAAACGGTTTTGCAATAATTTAGATTTTTTATAGCTTTGCGATTGTAATTTCGTATTTTCTAATATTGAGAACTGAACTTTAGGGAGTAATACAGCTTGGTAGCATGATAGTTTTTGTGCAAGATAAAGTAGGGTAGAAAAATGAGTACGGAATTAAATTACCCGTCAAGCTCCGCGAGTATCCTATTTGATACGAAACAATAGAAAATCAATTGTGTCTCATTAGCGGAGCTTGAGAGGTTACAGTAATTTCTGAAGTAGGTACATGATTATTTAAATAACACTTGCGGTGGCCTGCTGCTATCGTCAGAACTAATATTCTTTTGTCAGAAATTTCACCGAAAAATTACTTTATTAGTATAAACATGCAGATTCATTCATTATATAATGAGGTCGAACTATTAATTATACGTAATTATTGATACTGGCCTATTATTAAAGTGATACTTTAGGGCCTCATCCTTGATTGCGCCATGGAAATAGGCAAATTAGGAACCGAGCATTCAGCATTAGACGAAGCATATGAAAAAGAATCACCACAATCATGTCGAATACTTTTAAAACTGCTAGGAAATGTTTTTGCAGGTATATCGCGAATATTGAATATTATATTTAAATTTCACGAATTTGTATATCACTAAAAAAAATATAAATATATTATGTTATCTACTAAAGATTCTACTCTTTAGTAGATAACATAATATATTTATATTTTACGGTTTGATAATATAAAACGACCTCTATTTTAAGTACCGCCACTAGTGAAAACATTTTATCACAATGTAGGTAACCAATTTATCCAGAAATCCCAGGTAACTAAAATTACAACATTGTTCAACACAATGCCAATAAAAATCAATTTATAACATAAATAGGGCTGGTTCAACATTTAGTAATGACTTGTAACTATAGTTGGCATTTGTTTCGCTGATATTTGGAGCAAGGTCGAGCCGAATTACATTGATAAATATCGTGTTATTTTTATCGTATTTTTGGGCACAGGGGTTGATAAGGTGAGGTCATACGGTTGCATGGTATTTTTGCTTAATATAAGTCTAAGACTGGTCTGGTCTGGTCTGGTCTGGACTGGAATAATAACAGCCGCACAGGTCGATCGATCAGGTTAAGCTACGCTTGCCGCGGTTGGTCTGTGGATGGGTGACCGTCTTTACATATCGAGACCCCTCCGTGCCTCGGAAAGCACGTTAAGCCGTTGGTCCCGGCTGTCATTTGTGGATCTTTGACAGTCGTTACGGGTAGTCAGAAGCTCGAAAGTCTGACAACCAGTCTTACCAAGGGGTATCGTATTACCCAGTAACTGGGTTGTGGAGGTCAGGTAGGCAGTCGCTCCATGTGAAATAATGGTATTCACCTGCATCCGGATAGACTGCAAGCCGACTTCAACATAGTTGGGAAAAGGCTAGGCAGATGATGATAAGTCTAAGACTGGTGCTGTCATATATAATTAAGTAAGTTATTTTCTATTAACCAGTGAGATTCATAGCCTATAACGCAAAAAGTTTGATTTGCGTTTCGCGAATCCTTATCCTGTCCGATGAAACAGTAAGCTTAACTTACTGAAAAAATATTTTTGTTGCAAATCAAATCAAATAATTAACAAAAAAAAAAAACAAGTTCACGATTTTTTGTGTTCGTTATCAGGTACATTAGTTTAAAAAAACTGTGTTGCAGCCATTAGCGCCCATCTCCCAAAGAGGAGATGTCGGCGTTCCAACATTAATTTTACCTACTTGAGCAATAAAATAAAACATATTATAACAAAAGTAAAAGTAGGTTTATAAACTAGAAGTTTGCAGTTAAACGTGCTTCCAGGAATCACTAGCGTTACATTTTTAAACCTATCATATTTTTAGTATGTCAACCTCGACGTCAGAATGTACCTATAACGATAGGCACAATTCGACGTCAATTTGTATAATACAAAGTCGGTACTCAAAATTTTATTCCGAACTACGTTGTAGTCTGCGTGTGCTGCGATGCGACTGAATTTCAGCGTATTTTGTAAACAAAGTAACAGCATTTATTAGTAGGTCGTTCATGAATGTGGGCTCGATTTAATTTATTACTTTTTATTCGCCATTATAATGTTCTAGCCTTGGTTGTATTAATTATTACTTTACATGGCGGAGTCATCTTGTTTCTTTTTGAGTTGCTGCAACGGGGAGATCCTTTATTGAAGTTGACCTAAGTTCAGTACCTAAAGCTCATAAGGCAGTTTAACCCAGTAACGTTGGCAGGAAACAAAAATCAACTGTTCCCTACATTTATGTTCGCATAACTCATCAAAATGCAGGGAACAGCTGGTTTTTTTTCGCGATTTCAGGATTGGTCTTATAGTAAAAGTTGCTCATAATGATGAGTACAATGGCCTCTTTTGAGGTCCAACACCATTCAAATTACACCTGGTACGACTGGACCCCACGACACAGTAATGTGGGGTCCACGAAATTTGTAAAAACCTCACCTAAGCCTCCTTGTAAACTGCTACTAGTCTTTGTTTTTAAATTGTCCGTGTTTTTTCTGAACTGAATAAAGTTTTTATTTATTTATTTATATGTGTGTGTGTGTGTGTGTGTATATATATAAATAAATTTCAGTTTAGAAATTGACAGAATAGGCGATATCGGCTTCGCTTGCCATAATCTGTCTATTTATATAAAAGAAAGTCGGGTTAGTTATGCACCATTAAGGCGACATTAAGTGACAGCGACCTTGAGCGAATGGGAGGAGCGAGCGTCACGCCCCGCGACCCCGCAACTGCATGCACGTAATTTCGTAGGGTAACCAATACGTTTCAGATGGTGAGGATAATCCTGACTGATATTTGATCACCATCCATTTTTATTTCAATGTAGTGTTAATAAATAAGGTAATATTTTGATAATAAATTCAATGATCAAACTTTAAAACCTCGAAAAAAAAATCAGCTGTTCCCTACATTTTGACGAGTTATGCGAACATAAATGCAGGGAACAGCAGATTTTTTTTTTCACGTTTTCATGTTCTGTGCTAAAAGTTGTTTGTGTAAAGTTGTTTCGTGTATGAATAGATAGACCGGGTATCTACATATATTTACGTAAGTACTTACCTAATAAAGGTGTCCATACATAAATAGGAAATACTAATTAAATATAGACATACCTACTTAAAATAATAACAAGATGACAAAAACCTAAAACCTCTTTTGTAAATGATCCAATCACTTCAGAACTGAAACATAATTATAATCTATACTTATAATAAATCTGTAGAGAGGTCAACTCTGTACATGATATATATTTTCAAAATAACTATCAGGGGGTAATTAGTGATCGATACTGATGCCAAAAATGCAATCAGTAAAATTTTTGCCTGTCTGTCTGTCTGTCTGTCTGTCTGTCTCTATGTTCCTTATAGAAACAAACTACTCGACGGATTTACGAAACTTGGTACAATTATTCTTCATACTCCTGGGGGAGGTTATAGTATACTTTTCATCACGCTACAATGAATAGGAGCAGAGCAGTGAAAGGAAATGTTGGGAAAACGGGAGAATTTGCTCCATTTTTTAAGCTTCCGTCGCGTGTGCAGCCTTAATGGTTAAAGCTACATAGAAATCATTTACGACGGAAATGTTCTACATAAAATTATCTAAAAAATATCCCACAACAGCATATGTCTATCTTTTATGGTTGACTCACAATAACATGTGTAACTCCCGATAGCTTAGCAGTTCGGAGCTTTCTGATTATATTTGTTTACTTTTACGTTTATAATACTCTCACTCATCCCTAATTAAAAGAAGTTAATATTATTACCTATTCAATAAAAAAAGAATCATAGTAATCGGTATAGAAACACCAAACTTATACATGAAATACGCTAATAAGCCATCGCGCCGTCGCGCGTGAATACTGAATCATGCCATAAGGATTATTTTTGTGTAACGGTTGCCGCGCTCGACGCGGGTCGTGGCGGTAGGGTATAAAAAGGCGGGAGGTCCGAGCGCGAGCTTCATTCAATATTTGGCTGGACAATAAGGTCGAACGCTCTGAACGCATCAACGTTCAGAGCGTTCGACCTTATTGACAGACAAAAATTGATATTAACAAACCGTGCTTATCAGCGCGACTTTTAGTCTTTAAATAGTTTATTTGAATTTCTTTTGTTGTTATTTTATAAAATAGGTATTAGTTGTTTTGGTAGTGTTTAAATATTCGTTCAAATTACAAATCTATATGTTACAAACGCAGGGAGCTTCCCAGGAGACTACGCATCAGCGGAAGCAGTGATGTCACCGCCATGTATTTTCTATTTCCTCGGATTGATTTCTAGTCAATTAATAATTACTTATTGATTTTAATACTGCTCATATTTATTATGTTTAATTTTTTAATTGTATCGAGTTGTATTTTTTTTTTTTTTAAGTTAGCAACTTTGATTGTACGCGCTTATAAAATACGTTGTAACCGTCATGTAAGCCCCTGTTCGCTGTGGAACGCCGATTACACTACAGATATTTTGTACCTCCGTGTTATTTCTACACTGCACCTACGCCCATCCTCAGCAGAACACACTACTGATAGCCTCACACATCCCCTTCTTTACATATACTTATAATAAATCTGTAAAGTGAAAATTCTGTACATTGAAATTATCAAAAAAATAAATGACAGGGGGTGTTATTAGACCGACACAGAACCCAAAAATGTGATTAAAATTTTTTTTGTCTATGTTTGTTCAGGCATCAGGCAAAAACGACCGGTTCGATTACGATGACACTTGGTATAATTATTCTTTAATATCCTGGGCACCACACCACTGGGTACTTTTTATCCCGGAAAAAAATATACAATAAAAAACAAACTTAATTTTGCGGTTCGATCCCTAGACCCGATTACTGTACCAACCGCAAATAATAAGTTTGTCGTAGTACACGACGAAGATAAGAATAATAGGCGAGCGTTCGTTCATATTAGCATTCTATAAATTGTATGTTTTAACTGCTACTTGCAATTCCAAAACGTGCTTTTCAGTGCGACCTTTTTATTCCTTTTAGTTTTTACTAAGTACAGTTTAAGGTAGAGTCATTTAGGTTTATTTTTATAAGTCGTAGGTATAGATTTTAATTTTAAAGTATGGGTAGTATATTTGATAGTGTACGTAGTGACCGTAGGTTATTTTATAAAACTGTTAGGTAGGATTAGTCATTCGTATAGATATTAGTTTTTAGGGATTTTGCTTATTTATTGAGTTTAGATTAGTTATCATCAGAAATAGGTTTATTTAGGTATTTTATTTTCTGTTATTGAGTTTTTTTTATTAGGTAGGTACTTTATTAGGTTTACTTTTATAATCTAATATAAAATTCAAAGTCCTGTGATCCTGTCTGACTTATTATATCAATGCACAGCCTAAACCGCTGGTCATAGAGACATTAAATTTGGAGTGTGTTCTGTGTGAAGTATATGAAGGTATCCACTAAGAAAGGGTTTTTCGAAATTCCACTCCTAAGAGGGTGAATGGGGGGAGGGTGAAATTTCACGCGGACGAAGTCGCGGGCAGAAGCTAGTGATAAATAAAACAAAAAAGCCTAGAAGTGATTTTTTATTTATTCGTTGCAAAAACAGTGAAAGGAATTTGTGTGACTCCATCTTGGATTTTGACTTTGACTTCATTTTCGTCATTAGCGCCCCTAAAACCATGAAATCGACACCCATGACGCATATTTTGTAAAATTTCGCAGCCGCCATCTTGGATTTTGACTTTGACCTCATTTTCGTCATTAGCGCCCCCGAAAACCATGAAAACGACACCCATGACGCATTTTTGTAAAATTTCGCAGCCGCCATCTTGGATTTTGACTTTGACCTCATTTTCGTCATTAGCGCCCCCGAAAACCATGAAAACGACACCCGTGACGCATATTTTGTAAAATTTTGCAGCCGCCATCTTGGATTTTGACTTTGACCTCATTTTCGTCATTAGCGCCCCCGAAAACCATGAAAACGACACCCATGACGCATATTTTGTAAAATTTCGCAGCCGCCATCTTGGATTTTGACTTTGACCTCATTTTCGTCATTAGCGCCCCCGAAAACCATGAAAACGACACCCATGACGCATTTTTGTAAAATTTCGCAGCCGCCATCTTGGATTTTGACTTTGACCTCATTTTCGTCATTAGCGCCCCCGAAAACCATGAAAACGACACCCATGACGCATATTTTGTAAAATTTCGCAGCCGCCATTTTGGATTTTGACTTTGACCTCATTTTCGTCATTAGCGCCCCCGAAAACCATGAAAACGACACCCATGACGCATATTTTGTAAAATTTCGCAGCCGCCATCTTGGATTTTGACTTTGACCTCATTTTCGTCATTAGCGCCCCCGAAAACCATGAAAACGACACCCATGACGCATATTTTGTAAAATTTCGCAGCCGCCATCTTGGATTTTGACTTTGACCTCATTTTCGTCATTAGCGCCCCCGAAAACCATGAAAACGACACCCATGACGAATATTTTGTAAAATTTCGCAGCCGCCATCTTGGATTTTGACTTTGACCTCATTTTCGTCATTAGCGCCCCCGAAAACCATGAAAACGTCAGTCGTGCAACAGTCTAGTCGTGGATACGTCCAGTCGCGCACGTGTTTAGTCTCGCAAAAGTCCATTCGCGGATATGTCTAGTCGCGCAAAAGGAGCCGCGTAAGTTTATTTCGCGCAAATGTACCAGATCCCCCTGTATGTGAGCTACTGTGAAAATAAGAATAATAAATTAGGTATATGCATTTACTTGTCAGCAATAATGTCCTCATTTTCATTTTCAATATGCGGAGTTGCCTTTTTCTCCTGTTCTATACAGCCAGAGCTACAAAATAAATGGATTAAAATATAGGTTAATATAGGCATCGGCATGGAAGTATAGGCATGGGTGAAAGTAGGAAGATAGTTGTGCACGACATAGGTACTGTAAGTCTACAACAGACGCAAAAGTGCAGTCGAAGTCGTACTAAATTTACATACCAAGAATAATTACCCCACAACTATGTCAATAATAGCATTCAAGTATTTTTTGAAACTCTGATCCGGACTGTCCCTACAAGGATGCGGTATGGTTATACTACATTACAATAATTACCTCGTATCTGCATTTACGACTTGAGAATCTTCGTTATTTTGTATTCTCCGGAAACAGAAATAAAACAATTATTATTTAGTAAAATAAAAGTATATTTACTACAATTGAATATTTTTTTTTTTTTTTTTTATTTAGGTACACTAATTTAATCTTTCGATAGAGATAAATGATAATTTTATTTCGATTAAAATACGTTACTTACCTCAATAATCTATTTTTTACCAATATAAGGCGTTTCTTTTTTAGTAATTTGGAATTAGCAGCCATTTTCAGCACGAAAATCAAAAGCGATTAAAATTATGTTCTGATTGCTCCGAGCGTTAGCGTCTACCCGTGACAGTGGTCAGCGATGCACTGCCGCCCGTCGCCCGCAAGAGCCCCCGCTTCAACGCGCACCAAGTTTATTCGAAAAAAGAACCCACGTTGATTTATCAAACAAAAAACAAATAAAAACCGTATACTAAAATTTGGGGAATTAAATTGTCTTTTATATGGTGAAAGTTTTATGAAAATACACCCGATAGTGTTTGCGTAATTATCGTTTTTATGTCCGCGGTAGACAATACTTTACAAATTAATTACACTATGTTAAAAAAATATAATTGCAAATATTCACATATCAAATTACGAAGCAAATGGTCTAGTATAACATTTATTTTTTTCAAAGAAATCAGTCCGGTCGATTAGGCGTGATGTTGAATTTAAAATCATTAGAAGTCGTATATCTGCGCCTTAATAACTCAAAAACCGCTGGACCGATTTTTATGATCGTTGATTTGTTGAATTTGTCTCCACCCCGAATAGCAGAATGACTTTAAAACATGGGGAAAAATTAAGATAATTCATTTTCTCATACATTTTGTAAGAAACGGCTTTTTTGATGATATCTTGAGAACGGATTGTCTGATTTCGATAGATGGCGCTACGAAGTTCGCTGGGTCAGTTAATAAGAAATAAAAAGAACAGATCGACGTTTCCGTGACGTAGTACATAATTACCTAAACACAAGAACACACACAAATACAAGCATGTTAAAAAATTATAAGCAACAAATGCTTCGAGGCAAAAACAGTCTGTCACTATTAAAAACAAATGTTCGCGTTTCACACAAATCTTTTAATAAAATGGTGAGCGACACGAATAGTTATATTTTAAATCGTGTTTAAAATGGCCGACTTTCTTTTATGGCGAATTCGTGTTTATTAAAATGAAAAATAAGCAGTGATTGTTAGTTTTGAGGAACTATATTTAAATAGGTAATTTTATGTTTCATATTGACATCGACAGGTAGCCTAAAAAGGCCACTTTGGCAGAATCATAGAAGGATAAAATTAAGAATCCGTAAGTCGTAAAATTGTCACACACTGACAATTCATAATATTATTTGCGTATAATTCATATCACGCAATACATCTATATGACAGGTTTGGTGATTTGTAAAATGCTATAGGTACACCTCTGCCTAACCCTTCAGGGAATATATAGGTGTGAAACTGTCAAACATGAATTACGTGATATGAATTGTACGCAAATAATATTATGAATTGTCAATTTCTGACCATTTTACGACTTTTATTATGATTCATAATGTTATCCTTTTATGAGGGGCCCGTGGCTAAATAATAACAGCCGCACAGGTCGATCGATCAGGTTAAGCTATGCTTGCCGCGGTTGGTCTGTGGATGGGTGACCGTCTTTACATATCGAGACCCCTCCGTGCCTCGGAAAGCACTTTAAGCCGTTGGTCCCGGCTGTCATTTCGATACCTTTAGACTCAAAAGGCGTAAACGCCAAAAGGCCACTTTTCAGGAGAAGCAAAAAACAAAAACAACAAAAACAAAAAAGTTATGATTTTTTTCTTAAAATATTAAGAAAAAAATCATAACTTTTTTGTTTCAAGACTGAGTAAGTTCATTTTCGGCCCACATTATTAAATGTTTAAGATAAACAGAATGATTATATATTATTTAGGATAACTTAATAAATAAAGAAAATAGGATTGTTATACGCCCCCAAAAAAATAAAAAAATGTTGTTTACAACCCAAAATTTTACATTGTTTGTAGAATGCTTAGGGTGTATAGGTCACTTAAAGCGTCCTTTCTTGCTGAAAAGGGGTGTATTGACAGTAGTAGAAAAGTATGTACTTAATATTCATACCATTATGATAAATGGTTAGGGTTTAAACGTCACTACAAGCATCTATTGTCGTAAAGAAGGGGTATTAACGATGGGTCCCATTTGCTATTTCCATTGAATCCCATGATAAAACAACACGTGTACTTTTCAGAAGAAAAGTGATTTACCTTTATCAAATATTTAATAACCTCCTCCTTTTTTTCAAGTTGGTTAAAAAGCAGCGTTTGTTCGGCCCACCTACTATTAAATGATTGAATGAATGAGAGTCAGAAGAAACGTTTTATTTTATTAATTTTAGGAAAGCTATTACAGCTATACATTTTAATATCTAGTACAATGTGTAGGAGATGGCAAATTACAAGCTTCCACTAACGATTAACGTGAGTAACATAAAAAAATACGTAAATAAATTATCTGACGCTCAAAGTATACAATAATAAAGAAGAAAAAAAAATACATCGAAAAAACAATTGTTCAAACTTTTCTTTACCTCCTTAGCACTACTTGTAAATAAATCTAAATCTAACTCGACATCCTGACACACTATAATTATTAAAATTACGACAAGTTCTTATCACATACGAGTTCTGTCTGTAGATAGTTCTGACTAAAATATCAAAATCGCCTTTGTATACCTGCAAGCCGATTAATGTGTACATTATAATTTGGATTCCAAACCAGACAAGCATATTCAAGGTGGCTACGGACAAACGCACAATAAAGAATTTGATCTTATATTTGTAAGTACGTTTGCACAAACACTTACAAATCAAGTTTTTAAACTAGATGAGGTTGGCGTTTCGTATCTGACTACTCTAAGTAGAAAGGCCGAACATTCGATTCAAATCAGAACAGACCTTAAAAATAAAACTCAAGGTTTTAGAAGCCTGGTTGACTATGTTATTAATATGTGCATCAAACAGAAGCTTAGAGTCAAAAGTAACTACAGATCCCTGTGATACTCACTCTGACTAACAAGGCATTCCAAAGCCTATAATCTAACCAAAACTGTCCACATGAGTTTTCTATAAAATTGTGTTTTCTGCTTTCTGCATTTCTGAACCAGTCAATGGTGAAAGCTTGGAAAAAAAGGTAATAGTGTTTCAATGTAGAATTTTGACTTTTAAAATGTGAGATCGTTTATACGAAAGAACCTGATCGCAAACCCACAATCGGTTTATAGGGTTTCAGTTCCTCTGAACCGATTGAGATCTCAAAAGTTGGTGGTCGTTTAGGCCATTTATTTTGACAACATATAAAAAGAGTAAAAACCATAAATATAATTCTAAGGTCCATCTATTCATACACGAAATATCTGAAACATTGTACTCATTTCATTGTGGCTTCAGATATTTCGTGTATGAATAGATATACCTTATAAATTAAAAAGTTACAACAATAATATCATCATCATCATTTCAGCCGAAAGACGTCCACTGCTGGACATAGGCCTCCCCCAAGCACCTCCACTTCGACCGGTTCTGTGCTTCTCGCATCCAACTATTTCCTGCGGCCTTCACAAGGTCGTCGGTCTCCACCTTGTAGGAAGCCTTCCAACGCTACGTCTTCCGGTACGCGGTCGCCACTCCAGAACCTTTCGGCTCCAGTGGCCATCTGTTCTGCGAGCAATGTGCCCTGCCCACTGCCACTTAAGTTTGGAAATTCTTCGGGCTACGTCGGTTACCTTGGTTTTCCTGCGCATCTCCTCAACAATAATATACCCTCATTTTATTATAAACAATTTTGTTGTTAAAAGTACCCGCATTCAGATTTTTTTAAGCATTTGGGATCCAACGGAAATAGTTTTTGGGAATCAACGACAATAAAACGTAATTCTCTTGCATGTTTAAAATTTGGGATTCAAAGGAAATACAAAATAATGTTTTGTGGGATCCAACGCCAAAAATATTAAACTGGGATTCAAAAGTGGGATCCAACGAAAATAAATCGGCCGGCGCGTGCTATCGTCGCTCCTCCGCTATCTTGCTTGCACATAATAGCGTTAATGGCGAGCGTACAAGAGACAACTATCAAATACTAGTTCAGGTTAGTAAGAGCACTGGCCGGCGTGAGAGTATTTCGATCTACAAACATAATTTTCGCTCATAAGACTATATTGATTAGTGTAATTCAAAATTATTTTCGGTCGTAATACGCTAAAACTAAATATGATAAAATAACTAATATAAAGTACAGGACACTGTTGATTTTTTCGAGATAATCTCAGTTAGGGCGTGTAAGTCATCTTTAATTTTTTAACGGAATAATAGGGGTGTATGCACCATATTTGGCTTAAGAGCGATGATATGACCAAAATTTTGCGGCATCAACGTTAAGTCGTATGAGTCAACTTTATTTTTATACGAGAATAAGAAGGGCGTATGCTCAAGTTTTGGTTAATGTTACCTAAATAACCAATAAAATAAAAAATTAAATCAAATACGCCTCATATCTTTAAAAAATCTCCAAAAATCACATGGGCCGTATTAGCCTTAATTTTGCGAATTTCGCAGTTTTAACTACACAGATTGATAGAGAAAAAAAAACTGAACATAACTGCATTAAAAAGTCATTTTGGCCAAAATGGCGTTTACGCCCTTTGAGTCTAAAGGTATCGATTTGCAGATCTTTGACAGTCGTTACGGGTCGTCAGAAGCCCGAAAGTCTGACAACCAGTACCAAGGGGTATTGTATTACCAAGTAACTGGGTTGTGGAGGTCCGATAGGCAGTCGTTCCATGTAAAATACTGGTATCCAGCTGCATCCGGTTAGACTGGAAGCCGACCCCTACATAGTTGGGAAAAGGCTAGGCAGATGATGAATGTTATCCTTTTATGATTCTGCCAAAGTGGCCTTTTTAGGCCCCCAGGTTACTGACAGGTCATTTGATAAAAGTAAGGAAAACTACCAGGCTTCTCACAAGGTGGACCGACGACCTTGTGAAGGTCATAGGAACCCGTTGGAAGCGAGAAGCACAGAACCGGTCGAAGTGGAGGTGCTTGGGGAGGCCTATGTCCAGCAGTGGACGTCTTTCGGCTGAAATGATGATGATGATGATTAAGGAAAACTTATTTATTTGCACTAATGTATCTATATTGCATACTAGCTTTTGCCAGCGGCTTCGCCCGCGTGGGAGTCGGAAATTATCACAGTAGAACGTACTACTGCAATAAAAAGTATAGTATGTGTTAATCCAGGTTATAAACTATCCGTGCGCCAAATCCGTTCAGTAGTTTTTGCGTGAAAGAGTAACAAACATCCATCCATCCATCCTCACAAACTTTCGCGATTATAATATTATTAGTAGGATTATTATAATTGACTGACTTGTTGGTCTAGTGTTCGCAAGCGCTACTGCTGAACATAAGGCCCTGGGTTCGATTCCCAGGTCGGGAAAAGTGGTATTGGGTTTTCCATCTAGAATCAGCCTGGATTCTGGATTTGTGCCATGTTGATGGCAATAGGGTCGCCCCTTAATACATGGGACTTAAACATAACTGGTGAAATGTGGGTATAGGTACTATAGGTACACCTCTGCCTAAGCCTTCGGGGAAGCAAGCGTGATGTAATGTTAGACTTTCATACAAAAATAAAAATATTTCAATTCAGCGACTTTAAATGTTCGATTTTCCGTTACGAACTCTTCGTGAAGCAAAAAAAATATAGAATAACGAAATCTTTTGGTAAATGTATTATGTTTTGTAAAGAGTCATACATAACAAAAGTTGTTATTTATGATGTTAGTTATTCAGCCTTGAAAGGTTGTTAGTGTTTTACCAATAACTCTGTATAACACGAAACTATGTGTTGTATTTTACAAAGACTAAGATGAAAAGGTATTAAAACGATCATTAATTCCGAAAACCCTATAAATATTACAGACGTATTACATCATTAAACATTAAAACGGGGTCACTTACAAACAAAGGAGAAAAATACATTTTAAACTCGAGAATTCTCAAGCATGACCCAAATACAAAATACGTTCGAAGATAAATTGCAAATTGTTCCAAACTGCAGTGCGATATCTATTCCACTCCCCCGCACCCCATCAAGAACTGGAGGACTCCTATGAGTCCCCCCTGTTTACTACATAAGTTTTATTTTCGTGATATATAGCGTGAATGTTGTTGAAATAACGACTTTATATCTATAGAGGTAAGCTATACTGTTATTTGAGCCGGTTTGGTATCCGAAACACGTTTGCTCTAAGGATTTATGTTGCGGTTTTCTGATCTACAATTGCTAGAGACTGAGGTCGGTACGGATAGAATAAAGCAGATTAACTGTTTATAACTATCGGGGCTTAGATGGAAGTTTCTTTGATAAATCGTAGCTAAAGCTTTGACAAGGAGACGAATAAAAACAAATTTCAAACTTATTCTCGAAAAAATTTATAAGTCTCAGGTACAAGCTTTTAATTCATCGACTGTACATAGGTACCTACAATGCACCGTATAGTAAATTTTATTGAGTTTTTTGAGCTGACACGTTGTAAACTCAACGTAGCGTCACTGAAAGAAAATCACTCTATTTCTGCGGCCTCAGTGTGAGATTCTATACTTACTCGATAGCGTTATCGTTCTTCCTCGGCTCCATAGTGCCCAAGCGTGAAGCCCATAAGCCTTTTTCAAGAATTAAGGGCTAACAAATGCAGAGATTTTTAAAAAATCCGACTGATAAATCCAGAGATTTGTGAGTTCAAACAAACAGCTTTATTATTAGTACAGATTGTGTTTCTCATTATAGTCACCAGACGGCGCTTTTTCAGAATCAAATTGAACGAAATCTTGTAAATATAAAAACTAGAGTCCTGGGTAAACGTGCTAAGGACAGTTAGATAGGTAGACAGCCCTGCACCCTGGCTGGAGGCCTTGGTTTATTTGGGCATCTACATGATAGCTCGGTTAAGCAGCGGACAACCAGAAGGTTGTCGGCTGTTTCATACAAAAGTTCACTACCTACTTGACCAAAATGTATGAAACAGCTGATTTTTTTTTCGTGATTTCAGGTTTGGTCCCATAGTGAAAGTTGTTCGTATTCATGGGTAGAACACCCTGTTATTTGCATGGTGATAAAAAAATCTTCCTGTATAAGCATATGAATGGCCTGTTTTACGTAGAGACAAAAATACGATAGAAGGCAAGTCAGCTGGTTATTGCCATCTATGTTCAAATAAGGGCTGTTTAAAAGCGATTGCATTGTTTCGAGTCTCAAGGGCTTCAACCGGTTAGTAAATTGGGTCAGAGATCGTATCCTCTGACCTCGTTTAGATGGTGTTTCGTAAGCATGGGGGCTGACTTTTCATATTATGGTAACGTAACTCAATTTTTGTTTCATTACAAAAATGTTATGGCGTGTTTGTTACATTGTTACTCAATAACGATTTTGCTAAGAGAGAAAAAATTATAAGAAATAGGTACAGTCAACAAAAGAGATAAGTATGCAGGATCGTCGGATATAGTTGAAGTTTAGTAAGAAACCGATGGATTTTGTCGACTGAAATTTAATTTGACAAATGAGCTGTTTGTTTTCTATTAATATAGTTAAATTATATTCGAGAAAATCCATCGGTTTCTTACTAAACTTCAACTATATCCGACGATCCCACATACTTATTTCTTTTGTTGACTGTACCTATGTACAAATTTCTAAGTAACAGCCTGCACTATAATTGTGTAATACACTATATCACAATGTGCATCCATTAAAAAATATTTTTTGAAATAGATTTACATTTGCCGGAGATATCGCGTAACAAACATAAAAAAAACAGTCGAATTGAGAACCTCCTCCTTTCTTGAAGTCGGTGGTTAATTAGTATTACAAGGCCGTCGGTGTCAGGTAGGTGCGAGCTTACAAAGTTCAAGAGTAGGTGTTTAGCCAAGGTCGGGACGGCAATCGGTTTTGTTCAGGAAATACATACTTACTAAACGTACTATAGCTACTCCAACATAACATAACATAATCAGCCTATAATGTTCCCACTGCTGGGACACAGGCCTCCTCTCAGTGAGAGGGAGTGGGCCGTAATCTACCACGCGGGCCCAGTGCGGGTTGGTAGATGTCACATTTCGTCGAATTTTTGGTTCTAGGACATGCCGGTTTTCTCACGATGTTTTCCTTCACCGTTTTGTTCCAACATAATATGCTATAGAAATGTTACAGCTTTACTTAAGTGTGAAAATGTGCACTGTATTTAGCTAGTACAAAAGTGCACTGTACATATACAAGGTTATTTAAAATTGGCTAGCTAAACTCCACAGACACGATAAGTAAAAAAAAATTTTTTTTTTTTTTACGGTCAACGATCGCTGTTAGTATTGTTACTTGAAGTATGAGTTGAGAAAAAACAATTTTATTATGTTTTATCGGTTTTAGAAATTGATACTTATAGTGCATATAACACCATTACGTTTGTGAAGTTTACAAAAAAAAAACAGATTTTTAAACTGATATTGCAACAGACTGCAATAACTGCAGACGATGACCCCAGAAAAAAACATCAAATTATAATTTTTTGTTTTATCATGTTTAGACGTCGATACCCATCGCGTCAGTTTAGCTAGCTAATTAGAATAACCTTGTACCATCATCTGCCTAGCCTTTTCCCAGCTATGTTGGGGATGTTTTCCAGTCTAACCGGATGCGGCTGAATACCAGTATTTTACATGGAGCGACTGCCTAGCTGAACTCCACAACCCAGTTACTGGGTAATACGATACCCCTTGGTAAGACTGGTTGTCAGACTTTGGGGCTTTTGACGACCCGTAGCGACTGTCAAAGAGCCACGAATAACAGTCGGTACTTTCCGAGACACGGAAGAGTCTTGGTATATAAAGATGGTCACCCATCCACGGACGAACCGCGGCAAGCACAGCTTAACCCGATCGATCAACCCGTGCGACTGTTATAACTTAGCCGCAATCCCCTGTATAAGTACAAATAACCCTGTAAAGTACCCGAATGGGATGTACTATGACCTTGCTTGGCAGAAGGAATGTCGAAGAATAGCAGGTTATCTTGACCATCATTTGACGGAAGTAATAAAGTAATAACCTCGTTCCTTTGTTCTCAAGAGTTTAAGTCTGAATACCCAACAAAAAACATTTGCAACACTTACTTTAAAATACATACGCAATCCGCCATCTGCTATACGTATGCAGTAAAAGCGCGCAATTTTACGTCTACCCTCATTTTTGGCGCTGGTCCAAGCTGAGTAGGTAAGTAAGCACTTAAGATGGCGTCTGTTATTTACCGTCTACATAGTTAAGAATTTTCTTATCTTTGGAGAAGTAAATTCTCAGTTTGGGAAAGTTCATTTCATAACGTTATTTACGTTTTTTGGTTACTAGATGTTGCATTGCAACCCATGTAATGATACTCGTAGTTAGCTAGGTTTGGTTACAGTCATAATATTTTTAAAAAGGGTGATTCTTTTTAAGGTTCCGTAGTTTTAGGGTGCCAACGGGACGCTATTATTAAGTCCGTCCGTCCGTCTGCCTGCGGGCTGTATCTCAAGAACCGTATCTCAGTCTGTTCTTATGAATACGTAGACAGTTGAGAATTTCACAGACTGTGTATTTCTGTTGCCGCTATAACAACAAATATTTATAGGTATTATCTCGAAAAGTTAGGCAGAGGTGGAAGTGCAGCCACATTTCGCCAGATAATGTTTAAGTCCCATGTAATTGGGGACGAGCCTATTGCTATTAATTGGGCACAAGACCCCTGGCTGCTACCGAGAAGTCCCCCTGTCTGTTAATCTTAGTTTATTAAGAGATGGTGCAGCATATTTTATTCTTCCTTCATCTGTATCAGTCGACGTATTCTCTAACACCTCAAATAAACACAGAGTTTGTCCCTGAGTTTGTTTCGCCATTTTGATTATCCTATTTGCAGAATTTTTTTATACTAATTCCTTTTCACGTGACCACAGGGCTGGGTCGTTCAGTTCTTCTCTTTTCTAATTAGCATTGCCATTCAACGTGGCAATGCTGCCAGTCTTCTGGGCACGTTTCCGGATGACAGCGATGCGGTCGAGTGCTTCGACGCCTAGGTGTCCTTTGTTTTTTTTTTTGTATTTATTTGTATAGTTATTAGTTGGTCATTTAATTTAGTACCTAGTGTAAATAGTTACGAGTATCTATACCTACATACAAACAAAAAATTACAAAATAAACAAATTCATAAAAAAAATCATCATCTGCCTAGCCTTTTCCCAACTATGTTGGGGTCGGCTTCCAGTCTAACCGGATGCAGCTGAATACCAGTATTTTACATGGAGCGACTGCCTATCTGATCCAACCCAGTTACTGGGTAATACGATACCCCTTGGTAAGACTGGTTGTCAGGCTTTCGGGCTTCTGACTACCCGTAACGACTGTCAGAGATCCACAAATAAATAAATTGCTAATTAGGTATTATTTCCTCATAGCAATTAAAGCTTTAAAATAACAAAATGTTAATTAGATTTAGTTATAACATTCTGACTATTCACGTAACCAATCAAGGAATATAATCACACTATGGCCGTCGGGAATTGAAATCTAATTAAGGAACTATTTTCCTCATTTATGAACACGTTCGCTTTTGTGCTCAAGACTGATGGACCTTTCCAATCAACTCCTACTTTCATAGGTTTTCGTGTCCAGAGGCTTCTGTCGGGATCATATATTATTACTTTTACTAAGCCCATTTCGTCTGCAGAAAAATGGTTTTATTGTCACACACGTAAAGGTAAAAAAAAAAAAAACTGAACCTGTAGGTAATACAAAACGGGAAGGCCTATGTTTAGCAGTGGACGTCTTAGGGCTGAAATGAAGATGATAATGATGATTAAAAATTAGATGTTCCATTCATGTTGACCACGTAGGTTGCAAGAGTCTATGAAACAGCTGGTTTTTCTTTTGATAACCGTCGTAAAATTCTGCGCTCGGGGTCTAGAGTCATGTGCATGGTTCCAGTTTGCGCTTCGAGGTCCAGCCACCCTGTATACAAGCACGGAACAGAAATAGTCGGCAGCTGCATGTCGTGACTATGACAAGGAGGCTTCCTCTCAGCGTAACCCACAGCACAGCGTTAATTTTCAGTGGTGATCCAAAACCGACTTATAGAAATCAAGTCAGATATTTTACCTATATTTTATTTATTTAAGGGCTGAGTTTGACTGTTGGAGGCAGCATCTACCGAGCGGACAATCTGCAGAAAATCGCATAACTTGGAGACGCGTCGTATGTGGTCGCGATACTCAGCATTGAGGGAACGACGAAGAATATGAAGAATTTTATCGTATTACCTAACCAGTTTACAGACACCGTTTGCATATGCCCGCTGTCATCGCAAATTATAAGTTAGATGAAAGGTAAAGTAGGGATTCTGCAATTTTCAGTAAAAACAAGAAATCAAGGAGGTAGTGTAGAAACTTTTAGGGACACTAACATAAAATAAAATTAAAATAACTACCACTCAGGAAGTCGAGTCATAAACTGCAGCAGTAAAAAAAAACAGAAATACTTTAATAATAAAAAACAAGAATCGTCTCCGCTTCTAAAAAGTCGTATCTCTCAGCGTTACCAAAATTTGGAACGAACTATGCTGAAGTTTCAGTAAGGAATGCCTCCGGTAAAGTATTCGACAGGAGGGGAATGTTGGCTGCTAAAATATCAGTTTCATCTGCAATAGCTAAAATAACATTTGCCACATAGTTTCCAAATCTCTCGGGGCGAAGAACTGCAGTGGTGAAAACTAGGGAATCCGAAGTTTTTGCTGCAATGTTATGCTGAATTGTGTCTTATTGTTCTTGGTGTGGTTTTATTTTGACCTAATTTTACGGGAATATTATTCACTATTTAAAACTGAGAAACTAGGTTTAGGCCTGAATTCCTGTTACGCTCACGTCGCGGTCGGTCGTGTACGTCGTTCGCGTACACCATTGTGTGACGCTGACGCGCGTATGTTGGTACTGACCGTACGCGACCGACGACGTCAGCGTAACAGGAATTCAGGCCTTAGTTGCACGAATTTTGGAAGACGTAGCATGTATTTTTGAGCAGTGGTGGCCCAGAGGTAATCCGTAACAGCCCCGCCTTACGTGATGATGTAAATACTGGCATTCAGCTGTATTTGGTTAGACAAGAAGCCGACGAAAAGGCTAGGCAATACGATTGGTTCTCAGTATCTAACACAGACAATAACAGAAATAAAAATACACTTACCCAACAGTAACATCAAAAATATTGCTGCCGACTGAGCTGGACACCGCCATGTCTCCGAACCCCTTTCTAGCGACGATCACGGACGTGATGAGGTCAGGCACCGACGTCCCCGCAGCCAGGAGCGTCAGCCCCATCACCTCGGGGGGCACGTGGGCTGTCGCCCCCGCCACGTTCGCCCACCACACCATTAGGTACGAGAAGAAAGCTATCCAAATTATTGACCCTAGAAATGTTACTGGGAAAAACCTTTTCCCTGAAAAAGAAAATGGAGTTATTAAAAAAAGGTCGTATGTTATACAGGGTTATTTTAAATTGGCTAGCTAAACTCCTCAGACGCAATGTGTATCGATAACTAAACACGATCAAATAACAGACGAATAAAAAACGATGGATAGTTTTGCGCAAGGTGCTTTAAGAGGATGAAAACAAAAATGAGGGCTGATCGATGGAAAGAGAAAAGTTGTGACGACCCCAAAGAAATTATAATAAGGTGAAGAATAGTCATAAATTGCGTGACTGATGACATGATTAGAAATTAATTGAAAACTAAGATGACGGCTGATTGAGATGAGATGCATGGATGAGAAGACGAATTGTGTCGTTCCCAAGTGAATTACAGGATGATAATGATAGATTGAAACAGATGATATCTATTGTAATAGAAGGCAAGGAGCGCCAACCCCAATTGAATTGAAAGATGATGATGACGATGGTGATGTTGCAGAAATCATCAATAAAATATTCACCCTTCGGCGTTCTAGTGTCTGGCAAGGTCATCCAGAGCGGGAAGACAATTGGTGCGACTAACAAGTACGTTATTCGCTTGCGGAAACCTGACGGCCACGACATGTCCAGCGGAGTCGTGTCCTCATCCAGGTCTCCAATCTGTAACAAGATTGAGCATTATGAGGATCTAGTAATGTATTTGTTTTATGAAGACCTAACTGCGTCACACATAGGATGCTAATTGCGTAACACACTATCACTCACAATCTGAATTATTTATAAGGCTCATAATTATGTTCGAATTTGTCTGCTCAACAACGTGAATAACGCAATGAATGTTGTTGAACTGTCAACATGAACCCATTGCTACTGTTAGTGTGTTACGCAATGACCCCGCTGTTAAGACCCCGCAGTGGCGCCCTCATCGTTTGTTTGGTTATTTGTTTTATTTTAGAATAAAAATGCAGACAATAAGCACTATTAATTAAGCACAATATTATATAATAAAATAAATAACCAAACAAACGATGAGGGCGCCACTAGGTGGTCGGCGTCGCCTTAAGAGACACGTCACACACAGAGATAGATAAGATACAGAGTGATTGTCTAAGCTGAAATTGTGAGCCCGTCTATCCTATACAGGGTGTCCCAAAAGGTTACGTAGCTGGGAAGGGGGGTGATAGGGGTCACAAGGGTCACCAGACAAAAAAAATTAAAAAGATGGTACAGTTAGCAAAATAGGCTACAAGGTGTAAAATTTTTAGTTTTTAATAAATGCCGTTTATTTTTTTTAATACCCAGAGGGGTTAATTTTTTTATTTTTCTGGTGACCCTTGTAACTACCCCTATCACCCCCCTTCCCAGCTACGTAACCTTTTGGGACACCCTGTATATGTAATTGGCTAGATCCAATAGATTTACTCGTACATATACATAAACGGCGGTATGCGGTCGACATTGACAGTCAGGAACGTGAAAAAAAGAAAACACATGGCATTTTAACTTCTGCTACAATAAACATAATACACATGACATTCTGCTTATTTCGAAAATCAGTTGGACTGTAGAAATTTTAGATGGAACGAGAATTGTACCAAAACAGCTCATAATTCTGGTGTACCTAATGAAAGAAAACTATTTCAAAGTTAGACGATAAGGCGTGAAACAGCCCCGCCCAAGGTTAAAACACAATAAATTCAACTACAAAGGGTAGGTACTATCACGAGGACCCAATTTTGGCATTCTATTATGAGGACCCACTCATAAACCTTTACGTAGTTAGACGAACAGTTTTACATGAAGATAGAGGCGTTCTGGTGAATGGCACGGACGGGTAAGATAGGCCTACTGTGTCACAGGTACATTGCCGATAATTCAATATGTACAATATTGTTACGTACATATTGGTATGTACATATATTGTTACGAGCTTGGGGTTCGTGACAATAAAAACTGCCGATTTGATAACCAAAAAATAGACACTTTAATTAACAACACCAAATACAACTTTAAACACACTAATTATAAAACACGATTGCACTACTGATCACTTCTAAGTCGCACTTGAAGATCGCTTCCAATGTATTCGCTTGTACCGCTTATCCAGTACTGACTCGGGTCGCTTTTTTTTTTTTTTTTTTTTTAAATGGCATCTCGCAGTTCATCCTTTATGAGGATGGCTACTGCTTAACCGGACTTTCCTGTGGATGCCTCGAATTAAGGCCTCCAGCCAGGGCATACAATAACTTAAAAACTAAGCGACAGCGCTAAGGGTAACCCCCTGCGGGGTTCGGACCTCGGCTCAGGGCGTCGCTGGAAGAGGACAGCGAGGGACAGGCTGGATCGGTATTATTATTGGTGTTTAGGGGCGAATTTAAAACTACAGGCTCAGCTGCGCGGGCTGGCTCGAGCAAGGGTCGGGGGGGGCACGGTGATGGTGCGGGGCGTCGCGACGGGCCTCGGCGGCGAGGACGGAAGGACGGATGTCTGAGCTTGTTTTTGTGTTGTCGACTGAGAGTACTCGTGGCCTTACTGCTCTCCTGGAGGAGGGTAGTGGCGTCGTCGGGGATGGTGAGGGTATGCCTTGGTCGGCGAATCCTACTTATGCGGGAGGGAGTGTATCGGGAGGCCGCCGCAATCAGGGGATTGGGGTGCTTTATGGCAGAGTCGAAGAAGCGCTTGGAAAGGCGTTTCATGAACTGCTGGATGGTGGGGAGTCTGAGATCTAGATGCAGATTCAAATTTCGGACATAGAAGGGGGCTCCCGTGACCTTTCGGAGGAAACGGTTCTGGAGGGTTTGCATTTTATGCAGAAATCGCGGCTTGGCGTGTGCGAAGACTACGCAAGCATATGTCATGATGGGACGGATGACCGCGGTGTAGAGGCGCAATTTGCACTTGAGTGACAATTTGCTGCGGGCAGTTATCATGGAGTGGAGCCTACCGAGAGCGAAAGAGGCGCGCGAACGCGCCGTCTTTATGTGCTCGTTGAAGGTGAGGTTGTGGTCTAGGATGACACCTAAGTATTTGGCTCGCTTTCCCCAGGGGATCGGCTTGCCATACATAGAGATCGGGCGCGGGAGGGGGGGGGGTAGTTTTCGCGGTTTCGAGAAGATGACCGCCTGACTCTTATCGGGGTTGACCTCGATTCTCCATTTCCGGAACCAATCGCTCAAGGCGCTTGCGGAGGTTTGGAGGTTTCGAGCTATAGATGACTGGTTGACACCCGAACAGTATATGGCAGTGTCGTCGGCGAAGAGCGCCAACTGTGCCTTTTTACTGTTCGGGATGTCACTAGTGAACAGGGTGAAAATGAGGGGAGACAGAACGGAACCCTGGGGGACTCCGGCGGGGATGGGGTGAGGGGGAGAGAGAGCGCCCTCGATACGGTAGCGGAAAGTGCGGTCCGACAGAAAATCTCGTAAGATGAGCACGAGACGGTCTGGCACACCTAGCAGGTACAGCTTATATAATAAGCCATTGTGCCAGACCTTGTCGAACGCCTTCGCTATATCGAAGAACAGGACGCCTGTCGAAGCACCTCGCTGAAAAGCAGCGCTAATGTGCTCGACTATGCGGTGGAGCTGGTGGATGCACGAGTGCTTCGTGCGAAAACCGAACTGTTCGGGGGGGATGAGGCTCTTTGCTTCGGCATAGTCTTTGAGGCGCTTATAAATAAGCCTCTCGTAGACTTTGCCGAAAACATTGAGCAGACTGATGGGGCGGTAGCTGGAGGGCTCAGACTTGGGCTTGCCTGGCTTAGGGATGCCTATGACTGTGGCTTCTTTCCACATTTGGGGGAAGATGTTGTTGCTCAGGGCGCCATTGAAGATGGCGGTCATGAGCAGTATGAGGGGGGCGGGGAGGAGTTTGTACACCCTATTGGTGATACCGTCCGAACCGGGGGCTTTGCGGGTTGCGAGCCCTTTTATGATGTCTTGCACTTCGTCGGGAGTGACGGGAGGCAGAGGATCATCAGGGTCTTCGACTGGCGGGAGGGAGGCTCTCCGTTCGACTTCAGCGTTCACCTCGTCGAGGTGCGCTCTGTCTACTGGTTGAGAGCTGGGAGTGCATTGAGCCTCTAGGCTGTCGGCTAGGCATTCGGCCTTTTCGAGGTTTTCGAAAGCGACCGTTTTGTCGGGGCGTGTGAGGGGAGGAACTGTGGCCTCTTCAGAGGAGCGGAGCTTCCTCTGGAGTTGCCAGAAGGCGTGGTGGGTGGGCTCGAGTTCGCCGATCAACTTATCCCATCCCTCGGAGCGCCACTCCCCTATGCGTTTCTTTACAGCACGCTGTAAATGGCGCATGTGGGATTTGTTCGCGTCGCAGGGAAAAGAGTCGTAGGCACGAATGGCAGCGTTCTTCTCGGTCACCAGTTCACGTACGTCATCGGGCAGTTTCCAGCGATGGTCTTCCATCACTGGAACTTCCCGTGAGCAATCCGTCAGTACGGATTGAACGTGCTCTGTGAACGAGTCGATCGCCCCAGTCGTGTCTGCGACTGAGATAATTTGCTCGGGGATGGAGTCTAGGTGGGGAGACGTGGTGGATTTCAGTCTTTCGCTTACTTTCCTCCAGTCGGTGACTGTTTTGGTCGGGGGGGGCTGGTTGGGGTCGTGCGGGGGGCCCGAATAGGGGGCCAGGTGCAAGATGACCGGGCGGTGGTCAGAGTTAAGCTCTTGTACCGTCTCGATAGACTGCAAACGGAGGTTTACATTCTTGAGAAGCGCTACATCGAGAACGTCAGGAAGTTGGGCGGGGTCGCCCGGGAAATGAGTGGGATACATCGGAGCGATGATATCGAAATTGAGGGAGTCGCCTAGTTTGAACACGATCCTACCTCTGGTAGAGGTCGTGCTGCTATTCCAAGCGGGATGTTTGGCATTGAGATCCCCCGCCATGATGACGGAGTCACTCATACCGAAGAGGGTAGTGAAGTCGGTAGTGAGAGAGATGGGATCCTCCGCACCATTGGTGGGCGGGATATAGGCGGAGATGATGGTGATTGCGGGGTGACCGGTCATGCCGAGCCGACAGATAGAGATCTCTAGCTGAGAGATAAGGGCGGGCGGGTCAATCGGGATGCAATGGAGGGACTTCCTATAGTAGATGAGGGTACCGCCCTTGTGGCAGCGAGCCCTGTCATTGCGAACTATCTTGTAGTTGGCAATGTTCGGGTTCCGCAGATGGGGCTTCAGGAAGGTTTCCTGGACTAAGAGGACATCGAGCTGGTGATCGCGGAGGAACGCGGCGATCTCATCGCGTTGATTTTTAATGCCGTTTGCATTAAAAAACCCTAGTCTAAGGGATCGGGGTTTGGTAACGCTCATTCTTTGTAAAGCCATTGGAGCTTTTTAGAAGTTGAGGGTTTGCATGACTTGCGTAATCTGAGGATACGCATTGAAAATCTCGGCGATGCGCCGAGGATTGCCGTTACAGGCTTGGATTTCCGCTGCCATGGCATTTGCGGGGGCAATAAAAGCTGCGTAAGCACCGATTATTACCTCCATGCTGCTAGGCTGGGGGCGGGAGGCGGGGGTCGGGGGGGACCTACTGGGACCAGCGGGAGCCCTGGGCGCGGCGGCGGGAAGGGCTACCGGTGGGGCTACTGGGACCGAGGGGCCTACTGATGGCGCGGGGATGACAGTTGCCATCAGCGCTGGGATAGTCGGGGGTGGGGGGGGCACCGAAGCTGCGGGAGCTTTGAGGTGGTTGAGGTTCGCCCATGGGGAGGGCCTTTGGGGACTGAGCCTATCGGGCATCTGGGAGGAAGGGATCGGGATCCTCACAGAGGGGCTTTCCCTTTGCTGACGGTCGCTCGCGCGCTTCGTCAGTTTGGGAGAAGAAGACTTGGGAGCCTTGGGGCAGCCACGGTAGTTAGCCGGGTGCCCGGATTGGCCGCAAAGAACGCAGCTCGGTGGCTCTGTGCACTGAGAGCGGTCTTTGGGGCGGGGACAGTCTGACGTGCCGTGGGCACCTAGACACTTGACGCATCTAGGTGTCGCGTAGCAGTGGGATTGGGAATGGCCATACAGTTGACACCTGTGGCATTGTCCGATGAGGTTGGACTTCCTGGGTTTCTCGATAGAGATACCCGAGAGGGAGCAGACTGACTTCACCTTGAAGATGGGGTGATGTCCTTCAGTAGGGTCGCAGATGACCAGGACCATGTCGTAGACTAGGCCCTTCCATGCTTTGTGCAAGCGATGGACTGCTGAGACGGGGATGCCTTGTGAAGCAAGGTCTTCTTTGATCTCCTCGGTGGGGATTTCTTTGGGGACGCGCCTGATGATTACGCGGGTGGGGACTTCCTCCGGAAGGGAGTACGTGTGAAAAGAGTAAGCCCTTGTCTGGAGGAGACGGGTGAGGTCCCTGTAGTCCGAGGACGAGGCGACCGTTACCTTAATACCCTGTTGGGTTGAGCGGGCGTTCGTGTAGTTGATCTTTTGATCAACACACGCTTTGGAGATTTCTGTCCATTTGGACTTATCCTGGACATAGATGGGGGGCGGGGGTCGTGGCTTCTTTGCGTTCGAAGCGGGAGGGGTAGCCGAGAGGCTAGACGCGGGATTGGCCTGCGGTGCGGCGGGGGTTGGGGTGGGGGGGCGGGGGTTAGAGGGGATTACCGCGACCGACTTTTTGGCCTTGTTGGCGTGAGAGGAGGCGTTCTTCTTTCTCTTGCCACCCTTTCCGACGACTATATAGTCGTCTTCCGAGGAGGACGAAGAGTCAGAGAGGGCTTCCTCTGAGTCGGATTGAGATTGGGGTACGGACGTGTCCATACTCTCTGGAGTATCTGCTGCGGTAGCGGCTGGCACGGAAGGTGCGGGATCGGGGACTGGTACGGACGGTGCGGGTTTCGGGGCGGACACGGAGGGAGCGGGTGATGGGGCTGGCACAGAGGGTGCGGGTTTTGGGGCGGGCACAGAGGGTGCGGGTTTAGGGGCTGGCACGGATGGTGCGGGTTTTGGGGCTGGCACGGAGGGTGCGGGTTTTGGGGCTGACGCGGGGGGTGCGGGTTTGGGGGCTGGCACGGAGGGTGCGGGTTTGGAGGCTGGCACGGAAGGTGCTGGTTTGGGGGCGCCGGCTGGCACAGAAGGTGCAGTCGAGGGGGCTGGCACGGATGGTGCGGGAGGGGAGGCGGCTGCGGCCTCGGGGATTTCGCCTGAGTTTGGCGGAAAGAGGGGGCTGACTAGCGCGTCGCTAAAGTCAATGTCGATGACCGAACCGGGAGGGCGTCTAAAATTTATAAGACGTTGGGCATACTGGTTAACGAAAGAGGGGTCCTTGAAGAGGACCTCTTTAACGAACGCCAATATGACCGCGTCTGCCATGATCGGGATGGGGGCGGGGAGAGGGAAGAACCATAGGGGGCGTGAATCCCTAACAACCTATCACCCCGGGTGGATGGGCCCGGGGGTGTGAGATCCTACCCTCCCTGTCGGGTGTGAGACAGGGAGGTGAGTACCTGAAGTGAGCCCTAAGCTTGTGACCCGTCGCCGATCTTATTGTGCGAACGGGGCCCTAACCAGCCTGTGCGATGGGTGTAGAGACACCCTAGACCGGCTTCTAGTACGAAGGGGTTTACACACCCAACCGTACTAGACGCGAGCTGTGGACAAGGGATTAGTTACGAAGCTAGAGCTGACTAGGAGCCACCCCCAAGGCCAAGCTTCTAGCTCCCGATTCCAATTGACAGCCTCGCCCTGATGGGGCTCGGCGGGTGAGATTGGGGCACCACCCCCTTGGCTTCGTTGGCACCGTGAGGTATCCACCAAGGACCACGAAACTGTGGTTTTTACCCGGAAGGGGCCAAAAACCTCGACGACACGTGTGATGACGAATCTATCTTAAAGAAACAACTTCTATCAACCACGCCTTGAAAAAGGCGGCTATTGACAGGGTGCGGGCGTAGTCCGGAGACTACTGAGCTCGTTACGGCTAGCGTAGCGAGAACGGGCGGCGGCGGGGCGGCGAGGCGGTGGGGGCGTGCAGCGAGCGAGAGCGGGCAGCACGACCGTCCACGGCGAGCGTCGAACGGCGAGTGATTCGACTCGGGTCGCGGCCCATACCGGCCTTATATAGGGCCTCAGATAGTTCCAGAACCTTCTACTGTAGAAACATCTAGAATGTTCGAGTACATACCGGCCCCGACTGATCAGATGTCGATAGTTCTAGAAAGTTCAAGCATTGAATTTTCTAGAAGGATCTTGACTCTACTAGTTGATGTAGATGATTGATAGATTGTAGATGGCGCTAGCGGTAACTAATCACCATGTATCATATCAATTGTGGCGTGCAACAATATGTTTGTGCGATGGGTCGCACAGTGCGGAAATACAACAGGATACCTACTAGTCACTGTGAAGATGGACGGTGGAGCACGGTGGAAGCAAGTACAACTGTCAAAGGTAGCGAGTACCGAAGTCTACTCAGCCTACTGTCTTATACCAGATCTGAATAGGAACTAACAATATTTGGATAAGCAAGGCCCCTTTGTATGCCCCAGTGGCGTCAGTCAAAATCGAATTGGTAAAAAAAAAAACAAAAGAAGAATGTTTTCCATTCGGGGATCTATTTAGTATTTCATATACAAGACATACACAAAAAATTACAAAATAAAGGGCAACATCGGGTATTAAGTAGAATACTCCTTCACTTACAGCAGACCACAGTTAATGCCCAATAAAATTAACAACTATAGTAATAAGTAATAGACCAATTAGATCCTGTCAGATTTGGTATTTATCGACCAGTTAGAACCTGTCAGATTTGGTATTTATCGACCAATTAGATCCTGTCAGATTTTCTAATGAATTCATACAACTTTATTAGGAAAAAAAAATAAGACAACAGTTTCAAGATTAGAGAATTGTGTCGGTTTCATGTGGAACTTGCGTCGATGGAGTCCACACACAAAATTTCATCAGATCATACTTTTTCTATAGAAAACAAGTATTTTAAAATCTTCCGACGGACTGATGAAGGCTGAAAAAATGTCTAGTAAAAAGTGATGTAAAGTATACTTTATACCAGTAAATTATTTAAGGGAAAACCATCTAGCCGCTGAGAGCAATATTGGCCCAGTAGTAATGGGCCCCGACTTACGAGTTGTAGGTCGTGGGTTCAACCCAGGCAGGTCTTTACTTTGTGTTATTTATTTCATCACCATAATTGCTCTCAAAAACGGTTAAAGAAAACATCATAATTAAATGCCTTAGGACCAAAAATTCGAAGACATGTGACATTTACCAAAAACCGCACTGGGCCCGCGTGGAGGGTTACGGCCCATTCCCTGTCACAGAGAGGAGACATGTGTCCCAGCAGTGGTGATTATGCTATTATGCATCCAGCCGCTTCAGTAGATGGTAGGTATCCGGCCGAATAATCCCCATTGGCTCCTTTTTGTGAAATGATAACACAAGAACGAGAGAGTGGGGTTTATTCAGTTACTGAAGGCACACCCGTAGACCTGTAAACATTGAAGGTTACACAAAAAGTTACCCTAATCGTGAAACACACAATCTACCACTATCTAAATAATTTTGAAGAATATAGTTAATCCATTGCTTCGTATGTTAGAAAAATTTGTCTGCTCAACAACGTAAATAACGCAATGAATGTTATTGAATGTCACTGTCAAAATGAAACCAATTGCTACTGTTAGTCTGTGACGCAATAACCTCACTGCACACTGTTCAGTTAAACACATATCGAAATTGCCAGCCGAAAATCATATTTGAACCTGGGATCCTGCGTCAGTTTGAGCTGGTCGGGTGTGGTCGTGATTTCGTGAACGGTGAACATGTTTAAAAAGGTGAATGATTCCCTCCTTGAGGATTTTAACAATATGAGGCGAACCCGAAGATAGAATGGATCGAATGCTGACGTTTGCCCGACGTTCATTTCTCCGAAGACCCATCGCCCAAATGATCAGCCGATAGATTAACTCTTGACCAAACGTACGATCCAAAGAATAAAGTTTTTTTTGTCATTTAGGTTTTGATAACCATTTTTTCGGAAAATTGGCCATTTGTGCAGGAGCTAGTCATGGCATCCACGCATGAATCCTATAAGTATAAATCGATAGCTAACATCAATGCAAACAGATACCATTAGGTATAAAACCAAACTCCGTAAAGCGTCACGTTTCCGAAGTTGATCACGTGACATCCAATTTTTTTGAACTTGCATACCTATATCCAATGATATTATTATAATATCATTGCCTATATCTTGTTGAATGGATGTTTTATTATTTTAAACATTTAGGGGCTTAAAAAGACCACTTTGGCAGGATCATAAAACAATTCATATGACGCAATTTCATCTGTATGACAGTTTTGTATGAAGATTCGTAAAATGCTATAGGTACACCTCTGCCTAACCCTTCAGGGATATATAGGTGTGAAACTGTCAAACAGATGAATTACGTGATGTGAATTGTTTTATGATTCTGCTAAAGTGGCCTTTTTAGGCCCCCAAAGTGATTATTTCAAACATCTATGCAACAGGATGTAAGCAACTACACTTGGTAAACAATAAACAGTTATCTGTTACTACATTTTAAGCAACAAAAACAACAACCCTCGCTTGCCATCACGCCATTTATCACGTTCGCACATAACATTTTCAGGGTCAGCAACAGAAATCTGTTAGGTGACCAAAAAATGGATTTGCTACCCGCAAAAACTCCACATCCAACGAAGCAGATTACCGGGAGCATGATTCAGGTCGTGGAGTCAATTAATCATTTGCCACGTTCCACACAATAAGAGACGGACTTGCTGCGTCTATAAATCTCTTATATCGAACAATGGTAGCGTTTATCTTGATATGACAGGGTCTTGGGTACGAATTGCTAGTTTTTTGTTTGGGGTTTTATGGGAGATGCACTAGGTAGCCAGCGAAATTAAAATTTTCTCACGTTTTTTGCAATTTTCAGTCCAGTGTCAGGTTGTATGTTGATTAAAATATAACTTTACAGAACAATATTCATTGAAATCATCAAGACAACCCTCTATGATCATATAATCCTGTAGATTCATATGTTATGAAAATATAGTCATTGACCAGAAAAATGCAAAAAAAAAACCTAAGAAAAATTGAATTTCGCGGGCTGTTATCTGGCGCTTTCCCCTTAAGAACTATTATTATTATTATTTTGGTGCAATGATGATATGGGTAGAAAGCTAGTGACTACCGAGGTAAGAAGAGGTCTATGAGGAAAGAAAAAGAACTATCGTCGTTTACTGTGAACACGGTTCTGTCCTCGGCAATATTTTCGACTATGAACACAACTCAGGAACGCTAGAATGAAATGCAGTTTATAATAATGACATCAGAGAAATACATTAAATGGTTAGAAGTCGTAAATAATAACATAAAAATTTACAAATTAAATCTTACAACTTCCCAATATATCTGACCAATGTGAAGAATTAATAATTATGTCTGATGATACAGTTAATGATGATAAATCTAGAATGATAACGGCCAAAAACCTGACACTTAAAAAATATAATATGTTACAAATAACACACAAACAACAACAATAAGATTTTAGCCATAAACAGAGTAGAAGAGTACATTTCACAATCTGACCAGCATGCAAAATTCAATCGAAATCTGAATTTTTATTTAGTTTATAGTTGGTAAATATGTGTTTCCATAATTAACATGCTTTTTTAGGTAATAGATAATACGTTCGGCGTCCGCAACTTCGCGTCAAAGCGCGTATTATGGGTATAATCCATATATAGAATCTCTATGTAGAAAAATGGGCATGAAAATTCTGGGTAATTTTTTTTATTAAATAAATTCTCACCTCTTCTATAGCATCTAACTGGACATCCCCGATCCCGCCGTTGGGCAGGTCGAGAGGCGTCTCCTTGGCCTGCGCAGCCGCAGCGGAATGCCGCGCCGCCGCTGCGCCGGCTCCCCCAGCTGTGGGCCTCGTCGCCTCCAGCAGCACTTTCAGAGACGCTATCGCATGTAACTGCGTCGCTTTCTCGTCGACCTTGCCTGAGGACAATAGGAGAAAGGATTGGATTGTGATGGTTAGTGAAAGAAAAAAAGAAAAGTTGGACAAGTTGGTCACAAGTTGGTCAACAAACAAACTTATCCAAGTTTGTTTTTTAAATTGTGGTGTTCCTGAACGGATTCTGTAAGGGGTTTTAAGGACGTTGCCCAGAATAAACCTGTGTTTAATATTCTATACCTAACAATGTTGCTAAGACACACTGAGGCTCACAGAGAGGAGGCCTGTGTCCCAACAGTGGGAACCATTATAATAGGCTGATTATGATAAGATTACTTGTACAGTTAACAAAAGAAATAAGTATGCAGGATCGTCGGATATAGTTTAAGTTTAGTACGTTGATAATTATACAGGATGAAATTGAATACATGCGACAAATCGAAATGGGAGATTGTACTCATCATTATGAACAACTTTTACTATGGGAACAAACCTGAAATCGCGAAAAAAAAAACAGCTGTTCCCTACATTTTGACGAGTTATGCGAACATAAATGTAGGAAACAGCAGATTTTTTTTTCGCGATTTCAGGTTTGGTCCCATAGTAAAAGTTGTTCATAATGATGAGTAGAATCACCCATTTCGATTTGTCGCATGTTTTCAATTTCATCCTGTATTCTTGACATATTCAAATGTTGACACACACACACACCCTCGTAACTTCGTAAGTTTATTATAATTGTAATTTATTATGGTGTGCAAATAAAGGGTTTTTTATCTATCTATGCATACTGTATTTATAGCAAATTTACGCAGGCAGTAGGTACTATCTAAAGTTAGTCAGTTTTATGTAGGTATGTTTTCATATAACTCTGCTGGTTTTTTGGCCAGTAAAGCTCCCAGACAGCATGTTTTCAGCCAATTTTCATAGAACCTTTAATTAAATTTAAACCTTTGTTTCCTTTTTTCAACATTAAAAAAATACATTCATGAATCACTCCGTCCATTGGTGAAAACCGTAGGAAAATCCGTTCGGTAGTTTTTGAGTTTATCGCGTCCAGACAGACGCGGCGGGGCACTTTTTTCATAATATGTAGTGATACGTCGAACACAATGAAAATCGTAAACCAAGAGAAATCCATCAAAGAAATCTCCAATAAGGTGGTTGTATAGTTCCCATGACCCAAGGGCTGGCTTTTACCTTGGTCAGAGGCTAAGCATTGCCATACAACATGGTAATGCCACTAGTATCTTGGGTTCACTACCCATAGACAGCAATGCGGGGTATGTTATTATGTTTATTTTAACCGACCGGAAGCCGACCCCAACATACAGGCCAAAACCAACAACCAACCTTCTGTTAGCCTACGTTCGTACGGACGTAAAAATATCGCGTACTGGATTTTCAGCTCTCGGTGTTGAGCCGAGCGTTCAGAATCCAACAGATGTAGTTGGGAAAAGGCTAGGCAGATGATGATTATGTTTATTTTAATAGTTTGTTAGTTAATTTAGGGCAAATTTTTCAATCGACCATAAATTTTTATTCGTGGAATAAAATTGACGTCTGACAGTTTTTGTATGGAAGAACTGTCAAAAATTCAAAATTATTCCTTCGATAAAGTTATCCTGCGTTGGAAAAATCAGCCCTTAAATAATAAACTACCTAATGCAAAGAGAAATCCAATAATATTTCAAGTTAACGTCGATACAGCAAAACTATTCCACATCTTATAACCTTAACAATATGCTGCGGTCACAACTTCACACAAAACATTCGCGGCCGAGTTTAATAAAGTTACAAACAGTTCACGGAATAATCTCATTCTATCTGCAGCATGTCCTAACTAGTCAAGAGATGAAGCACAACTGGTGCACATTGTACTTGTTTGACCTATTTTCATCCACAGCATAATGTATGTTGCAGTTCCAACCTAGTTTGAGTGCTCCTAGAGTTTAATCGCCTCGTTTTGGTTTTGTTTTAAAAGTGAAATGTAGATTTTTGTACTTATATATGATTGCTAGCTTCTGCAAAATGTCACCTTCAAAACTTAGGTGAAGTCAGCTGTCAATCCACCTGATGACACATTGACAGCTTACTTCAACTAAGTTTTCACGGTGAGATTTCTATACCGGCAGAAGACCCGACAGAAGTATCTTGCACTGAGTAGGTATAAGGCCGAGATCTATAAACTAAGTCCGTGCTTTTGACGTGTTCCCGTCTTTATCTTGGGTTACGTTTGATAGTTGCGACAAAAATTTAGCCATTCATTAACCAGGCGTACCCAGAACGATTACGTGTCATGCAACACGACTTTTTACCGCATCCCAAGCTAAATTTACGAATCCTGCTTACTTATGCGTATATTTTGTAACCTCCATCATCCCCTGTCAAAAGGGGAAAGGCACTTCTTTGGCCGGCTTATCGACACTTCGACAGGGGAATTTTAAAGTGCCAGGGGCTTATGGGCTTCGCAAATGTTAAAGAAGTCGTTGGTGTTGCTTTGGAGTCTTTAATAATAGAAGGATGGGGGTCTATAAACTAACAGTAATTTAGATCCAATATATACATTACTTACTAATATGAATTAAATGCGAAAGTAATTATATCTGTCTGTACCTGTTCTCGCCTTAACGGTTGAACGGATTTCGATGAAATTTGGCACATTAGTGGACTATGGTCTGGATTAGGACATAGAGCATGCTTTTTATCCCGGTCCTTACTACGTTTCGACCTCAACGCGGATGAAACCGTGGGCAAAAGCTAGTACAAAAGTGCCTAAAATAAGAATAATAATGTCGAAGGAAAGTCATAACAAAATTCCACATAAGTTTCATTATTTTCAGATTATTTTATAATGGAACTTAGTGATTAAAAAAAATCATCAGTAGTTCCATCATGGAACTGTTAATGGTACTAGTAGCAACGCAGCGCGAAGGAATAACATCAGCCAATTGTTGTGAAATATTAAGTCTCCGATAAGACCATGTTTAGCACGAATGCTCTCAAACGGTCTTTAAACAAATTAATCATGTGTGTGACAGCTGTGTAGTACATATACAATGTCCCGACATCAATCGTCGGGTAGTAACCCACCAGAGACAACACCCTTCTGGTTGGAGGATCCTCCCTTCTCTAAAGAGGATGAAGAACTATAGACTCTGTTCCACATTCCTCTATACCTACTCCCCATTCGATTCGGTTCTAAATGTCCAACTTGAACCCGTAACTTATGGGCTAAGACCACAAATAGTGCATTTAGTATTTATCGATCGTTAGCTTATCGCGTACGACCACAGCTGTGGATCAGGCCTCACTATAATCTTAGGCCTATTGGGAACGAGCATTAGTAACTAGCAATACCTGTAGTAGACTAGCTAACTTTTGAAAATACTGCTCTGCTGTGTTAATTACACAGCAGAGCAGTATTTTCAAAAGTTCGTATCGTTTCTCTAAATTATGTATAACCACTATATAATTCAAGGTCGCTCAGCGCGCTACGGAGCGCTCGAAGTATCTTAGAAAGATGAAATCATAAATGAAATTATTCGGAAAAGTAACGGAGTTACTGGCGCATAGCTTTCACAGTAAGCAAGCTGATGTGGCACGGTCCGCCATGTTTGTCAAAAGATTGCCGGTGTAGCAAACCAATCTTGGAATGGAGACCGCGTAGTGGGGGAATACCCTCCAATTAGATAGATGGGTCGGCTACGTTAAAAAGGCGGCGGGGAGTGACTGGATGCGGAAGGTGGAGGATAGAGTGTTGTGGCGAAACCTGGAAAAGCAGAGGACTGAAATTGGGTTGGTTGATTGATGTATGGTTCAAACAGGTCCAGTTAGAAGGTATACTTAAAAACTTCTAAAAGCGCTAAATACGTCTATAGATGTATTATATAAGACAATAGCCCAACAGCTACCATGACAACAAAGATATCCAGCGTAAGTTCTTCAGTTAGAAGTTAGGAACTCTGTCTGTTGAACTATCTGCGTAAAACTCCTAAACATATTCTTACTAATAATAATCCTCTAGGCCGAATTTCGGCCATAGCGGCCAATCTCACCGGAGACTAGCCATCGGCGCGGGAGATATTATAGACACAGGTGTAATCTCCCTTTCTCCACTCGCACTCTCACAGTCCGATTGAGATCAGGCGCCAGACCGACGGTTTAACGTGCCTTTCGAGGCGGCACGGAGATCAAACCAACTTCCAAACTCCGGAGAAATACCTCCTACCGTCCCCCCTCTCCTCCCCCCACTCCTTTTCCTACTCTTATTACAAACAGAATGATGTGCAAACCGCATTGATAACAAACTTAATTAAAAAAATAAAGTGTGATACAAAATAAAAACAGCAGTTCTATGGTCACGATATTATTTCAGAAGGTTCTGGTATTACTTTCAGCGAAGCAGCCTTTTTATTTCTCTGACATCAGTTTAATAAGAAGATGTTGTGCAGGGAACAATAATATATACGTTTTAGTAGCTGTAGGTAAACGTATTGGAGAGTTTAAGATGGGTAATTCTGCAACTTCACAAAACATTTTGTTTTTTCTGATTTAAAAGGACGATGTTGTTTTTTCATTTTGGAGCGTGATTTTACAATCTAGTAACTTATTGACCGGTCAAGTAAATTTACAATCACAAAAAAAACTGGGCAAAATTTAGCCCACACGTAAAGTGTACCCTGGATTTTAGCAAATAATAAAAAGTACCCAGAGGATAGTTTAAAAATGCTATCACTGAATCCGTTGTGGGTAAAGTTGATATTCGTAAATAAAGTAAGTAAGTAAGTATCCTCTACCCATAAACACCCTTTTAACCTTTTGACCGCCACAGTCACGTATAGATGACAAACCAAAATGTGTCCAGCAAGACTCGGTTCGGCTACATGACAGACTGACGCCGAGGGCACTTTTTTGACGTGTGGCGGTCAAAAGGGTAATCGCACGCTGTGATTTTGAGAAAAAAAAAACAAAAATGTCGGCCGGGTAGTTATGCCACAAAGGTTCTATCCCCTTTAATATAACACGACGCTTGTAATTCCCGATTTTGCCGGATATATTTTAGTCCCATGTGATAAGAGGCGAGCCTACTGCCAACAACCGGGCACAAATCCAGACTCCGGGCTGCTAATGAGAAATTTCTGATGAAAAACCCAATAACACTTCGCCCAACTTGGTAATCGAACACAGGAGCTCTTGCTTAGCAGTAGCACTTGCGACCAGCAGACCAATGAGGTCTAAATTAAAATAATGGAAATAATTGAAATGTTTCTACTGTATGGCGATTAGATTATCACATTAATTGAAACAACACACAATTCAAATTATTAATACCAATTAACATTCTAGCCGTTGACCCTTTTTTCATTTAAGTATTTAACATCATTAACTTTAATTTGTGATTATTTAGTAAACACACTATAAAGTTTGTGTTGAATTATTGATAACATCGTTCGCGAGTGCCTAGTGACTTATTGTCAAGGTTGGTTTATTTCGTGCCAATTATTAGGTACACTATTTATTTTGTTTTAAAGAAAGCGTTTTCCATTTTTTAACATACTGATTACAACTTGACATAACCGCTGTACTGTTTAATTTAATAACCTAATTGCCACTCTGTATATCGTTAAATCAACAGGGTAAATACTCCGAAAAAAAAAACATCGATACCTTAACATCGGGTTGTAGAATGACCCAGCGCTGAACAAAGTGTTACTAACACCGAGTGTTTGTGTGCCCTACGATAACAATTGAATCGATACCCTAGCGCCGTTTCGGTCAAGGTAGGGTCAACAACGTCGCTCTGTGTGTACCGACGATTTTCGGGGTCTGTTTCGATTACGACACTCGCTGTATCATATTGCTTATATTATTTTTGAGACAACGCTTTGCATTGGTAAAATTGAGCGTGCAGTTAGAAGATTCTATATGTGGTTTCTCTTGTCGGGAAATATTTTGTTTAGGTTTGATAAAAGTTTAACCTTTTTGTTTTATTTTTTCGGCACATAAATAAGTCACACGGTGAGTAAAACGGTGAAGGAAAACATAGTGAGGAAACCGGCATGTCCTAGAACCAAAAATTCGAAGACATAATGCGACATCTACCAACCCGCACTGGGCCCGCGTGGTAGATTATAGCCTACTCCCTCTCGAAGAGAAGAGGTGTGTCCCAGCATTGGAGACTTTAAAGGCTGACCTAAGTCACTGTTATTTATAAATATTACAAGAAGTCTATTTAGATATTTTGCGGTTTTCAGGGACACAAAGTAATTATTGAAAAAAAAAACTGAAGCGAAATTTTCTTAATTCGATGCAATAAGTAGGTAGGTACCTATGTATTTACTTGCCCTATGCCTAAACATTACTTAAGTAAGTAATTTCATTTTAAAGACCTGGTAAACCTAAGAAAATAATACAATTGTGAGGTAAGTACCACGTTTTTGCGACATTTTTAAGATAGATTGGTAATCTTGTGTTATGGAGTTTCATGGCCAGAATTTGTAAAAATCTTTATGACCTCTCAAGCTCCGCTAATGAGACACAATTGATTTTCTACTGTATCGTACAACATAGGGTAGGTTAAGGGGTTTATTTATAAACAATGATTAAAGTTTAGTGACGTTTAAACATCAAAAATGTATGGTTAAACAGTCGCTAATCACTATTTAATTGTAAGCAAAGTTTATGAATAAAGGGCTATAATGAAACATTTCATCCAATTTAATACCTATTTCTATCATTAGCAGGCCGAGTAGTTCAGGCCGAGCGTCAATAGAATCAATAAAATTGAACTTTAAGTACCTACCTCTATTGAAAGCTAAAACATATTTTTTGGCCGTTCGCAACATATTTCATTTTAAACTTTAATATTCCCTACACCACACCACCATCTAAGTACCTACTTTTCTGTTAACTAATTAACCCAATAAATCACTTCATTGATAAAACCGACCGTCGTCAAACCTACTGAAATTAACTGTTCTATAAGGACACTTATTAATGATTACCAAAGGATAATTTACACCTTCGATAAATATTTACCATCAATTTTAAGGGTCATAAAAGGTACTTTCGGTAAAGTTTCAAACTTGTGCCCGCGGCTTATTAGTCGATTCACACGAATCGTCACTTTTATAAAATTCAAAATGTGCAAATTCGTGTGTGGACTATAGAAAAAAATAATATTATTTAAAAGACAACAGCAACAACACACATACAAAAAAATATACAGTCGAATGGAGAACTTCCTCCTTTTTGAAGTCGTTTAATTATGTAAAGATACGGCACTTATAGCCACAATGCATCCAAAGACAATTCTACTAAGCCACCATTGAAATGTCATAGCAAAGCAAACGACGCAATTTGTTTACTTGAATTTTTACCAAAAACAAACTATCGAACCGATTTTGATAAAATTTCTATGGGACCAATCTTTTCAGACTTTTACTTTTACATTATTTCCACTACCGGTCAAGAGATGGCGCTGACTTAATAAATAAATAAATAAATAGAAACTTTATTCAGTTCAGAAGAAAACACAGTACAATTAAAAAAAAAAAAACAAAGACTAGTAGTAGTTTACAAGGAGCCTTAGATGCTAGGTTTTTACAAATTCCCTGTACCCCACACTAGGATTCCCTGTGTCGTAGGGTCCAGTCTCTTCCTTAGTAAAGCAAACAAGCAAACATTTTAATTTATGAACTTATGTGTAGTATTTATTTCGAAGAAAAATTAAACAATAGAAAAAAAAAAAAAAAAAAAAAAAAACATAAATAAAAAATTAAAAAATAAAATACAAAATCTGAAAGTATATCCTTTCAAATATATATATTTCTGGCTACATTGCTATCACATTCCATTCATTCAGGTAAACGAGACCAAAATAACTTTCCGTTTAAAACTAGACAGGCGGCGATGACCCTACCTATAAGCTATGAGTACAGCGAATGTGCGTAGGTGTATGCTAAAACGGTAACAACAGGACGCCTGTAGAGGTGCAAACAGATTTGTAACACATCGCGCGGTTTGTCTCGAGCTATTTTATTTAACCATTTATGTACACACATATAAACAGACAAGAAGAAAGGAACATAAAAATACGTACATTATGTGTGGCCCATTTGCACCACAAATCACTACATACGTTTAGCGCTGAACATATAATATTTAAAACATCATTCTGTCCCTGTCATCTTTAAACGATTGACAAAAACAGAAAAGAACGATGTGATTTGCGGAGCAAACGAGTCTAAAAAATCTCTTAAAATTAACACTTACTCAATCCAGCGACGATAATCTTCAAATCTTCTTTTTCTTGATGGATGACTGAGCTCGCGCGGGGCTTAGTAACCACAAGTATCGTATGACTTATACGATACATTTATTTACCATGTACTTAAAATGACTAAATTCCGAATGTGCCAGTAATTACTTCTCCGTCTACTACTATAACTTAAAATACAAATTCGTCTTCATTGGTTGATTAAAAGTATTTGCTACATAAGATAAAATTTGGTCATCAGTCGCGTCGCGTGAACTCGCGTGTTACAAGTCTGTTTCCGCCTTTACTAACACCGCTATGTATAGGGTTGGGCAGTAGTGAGAACTTAATTTGGGATGAAGTGTCACACTGGCACCACAATAGCATATCAGCTATGAATATATTCACTGCCTGCATAATAGGTAACTTGACCGGACATGACGTGTATTGAATTAATCTAGAATGATTTTTTTTATTTTTTTTATTAGCCTGTCTGTCCCACTGCTGGGCAAAGGCCTCCCCAAGTCCTTCCAGGGACTCCTTTCCCGCGCCACCTCAAACCAGCCCTCGCTTTACGCGTACGGTATATGTTTTATTAAGTTTATATATTTATATCTAGACATGTAGATGTCAGAAAGGCAGACATTTTATGTAAAATAAAACTGGTATTCAGCTGCATCCGGTTGGACTGGAAGTCGACTCCAATATAACTACTCAGATGGAAACAATTAAGTACCGCCCATTTTTGATAACAATGAGCGATGCTTTAATTAAACTATGGGGGTAAGGCTAGATAAATGATGATATTAAATCTTATCTTGATATGCGGCCTAAAACTGCCCCTAACTGTAGCGTTTTATATGCAATTTCTAATGCTTTCGGTTTATATACAGGGTGACTTTTAATTGGACGTATCCCTTCCAGGACGTGATAGTGTGACCCATTTGCAACAATTAAACACACCATAAAGCCTTGGCGAAAATTAGTCGGGGTTCGACAAATCCATTTTTTTTGTATTTTCGAAAATTTAACAGTATTCGTCATTAAATATCATTTTTAAATAAACTCTCAGATTGAATGGCCTTCATTGTTATTCCATTTGGTAGTCTAATACTTTTACGGACTTATAAAATATTCTGCAACTCTCCAATACACAATACAAGAAACGTGACACAAGCCTTGCCAAGTGCGTGTTTCGCAGTCACCTACAAGACAAGACAAGACAAGACGAAGTATCACATACATTGCCGTACTGCGGCGTAGCTCACATGCGTGCCCGACAGGCAATCTTACCTTCTGATGGGCAGATAGGCAATCTTGCCTTGTGATGGGCAGTTAGCCAGGTATATTCGCTATTTGTAATTAGTTTCGCTGATATGGACTATGCGTGACAGTAGATTTTGTGGTGACCTATGATAGTTGATCAGAATAGAATGTATACGGAGAAGGTTATATGTAGGTTCTGATTCTTAACAGAATAAGTAGGTACTTCTACAGTGTGGATAATATCACATAGTTTGTACTACGTCATCATCATCTGCTTAGCCTTTTCCCAACTATTCCCCCATTTAATTTAATTTAAGTCCCCCATTTAATCCCCCATTAAGCCCCCCATTTAATTTAATATATTAATTCCTAAAAGTAATGCCACACATTATAAGCAACTATATTAAAAAAAGACTAGTGGTTTGGGTTTATTTGACGTGTCGATGTTCCCTACCATTCTGTATAAACTTGTGCTTACTATTAGAGTTCAGTTTCTTTATAGAGTTAGGTACATTTATACTCTTCTAGCAAAGTTTGAATGCAATGTTCTTGCACCTTATCTATGATTTGATTGTTCGCTGTCACAAGATACGTTTGTATCTCATAATATTGTGTTTTAATCCCCCTTATACAATAACATAAGTAGCGACAGGGGAATAATCTTAAAAAGTTAATAAATAAAATACCTGGAAACAGTCACAGAACAACACAATGATTATAAATAAACGTACAATATTGCAATGTTATGTATGATCGATGCTTGTGCTTCTAGTAGCACACAAATTAAGCAGGATTCTATTTTTGCATCGATACAAGCTCCTTATTTCTTCCAAATAACGTTTGCAGTTTGAGACAATGTTAAGGCGCGATTCCACCGAAATTGTGTTCAGCACTGTTATCGTTACTGTTAGCCTGCATCATTCCACAGCTGGGCAAAGGCCTCTCCCCATGACTTCCAGCTCTTTCGATCCAGGACTAAAGTGGACCACTGGTTGTTTGTATTGTCCAGCTCATCCTGCCATCTTCTAGGGGTCTGCCGCGACGCCTTCTAGCTATGTCAGGGCTCCACGTAGTGGTTATTTTGGCCTACAGCTCATAGCCCAAGTGTTAACCACATTAATTGTTTACAAGAATTTTGTGCAGTGCCTTATACCAGAAAACTTTACAAGTCCGTGTATCACAAAAGTCTAAGCCACACAATTGTAACGGAAAAACTTTACAAATATATAAATTGTAGTGACAAGTCTACAATTCATACATAAACCCCTGCTTTGAATTACGCTTATAAAATTCGAAAGGATTGTAAATTGCAACTCATACATATTTTTAATTCCTGTGATAGTGTGTATACACACGACACGCGTCCCGGCAGAGGCAACTTCAGCCGTGGACGCCCGCCGTGACACGTCGGCGGCTGCCATCGGGCGTGTGTACGTGCACTCACACAATTTAACAATATCGTAGACTTGTAAAGTTGTATTGTTTAAAACCCTGAACTCCAACAGTGCACGCACTGAGCTGCAGATCCTTTAGTCTCTGCTTCCACCGGCAAAGTTGTGTCTTAATTTAGCGTCCAGTGCAGTACATTTGTAAATGTTTACATGACTGGGTCCACTGAAAGAAACATTTAATTTTGTGTCGTGCAATGTGCAGCACAGTGCCGCACAGTGCCACACACTAGTGGAATAGCGCCTTAAGGTTCCGTTTAAGGCCATTTTAGAGCTTCATTGAACGTTTCAGGAGCTCTAAATTTCAGGCGCTGCCGCCGTAGCGTTAGTGATTGCAAAGCGCAGTGCGTACCTCTCCGTAACATGAGGTACGTTCTCCTTTATTTGGCCTAATATGGATCGGTTTTTGTACCAACTGCCATTGGGTTCCATTTTTGTACCATTAGTAAAATATTGGTATAACATTTTTCCTGACTTTTGTGAGTAATGCAAGCGACACACGAATGAAAATGTATTTCTTATTAATTGATGGTTGTAGTAATTACAATGGTTGCGTGGCGAGACTCGCTCACGTAAGGCAGTAATTTTTATGAGGTTAACTTTGGGTAATTGATGATAAATTGGGTTTTTAATACAACGCTGGGAAATAATTGGCTTCGGATATTGTAAGAAATCGGTCAAGTGGAATTTGATAGTTCTAGGAGTGGGGTCGAGTTTTATGGGTAGGTATGTTATGTATGTTTGAATGTCCGCGATACTAAACGCGATCAAAAACTAATGAAGCAATTTTGTTACGTGCTTTTTTTTGACTGCCTTAACCAAAACATAGCACATTTGTAACTGGAAAGAGCGTTTGAAAACTATTGAGAATTAGTTCTCAAATTATCTATCTAAAGAAAATTGTTTACCAAAAGATATTGTTCCGTTCATTAGGTGTAGTAGATTTAAATGCAAAACAAGAACAACTCTAGGGTCTACAAACGTTACCAAGTAAACTTCATTTACGCTAACTTTGAATTCCAAAAAGCCAAATTCATTTAGGATTTTCAATTCTGGAGTCTTGACGAAATTGACGCCTATTATGAGGATTATTCCAGATTGGCTCAGGATCGGGTTGAGTGAAAAAAGAAAACGGTAGGCCTTGCCCTGCAGTGGGACAATACAGGATGATTATTATTATTTAATTCTGGAGTGTTTAGTTTTTTATTATTCAGGTATGAGGAACAGTGTGTAAAGTTCTTCATCCTCTACAGAAAAGGATCCTGCGATCAGACGGATGGCCTACTGCCCGACGGTTGATGTCGGGACGCTATATGCAAACTAGGGCCTATGTAGGGTCACAATAAGAGGCGCAATAAATTTATTAGAATGTTCAATAATAGTTTAAGGAAAGCAACGCGGCAAAATCACAGGCTGTTTGCTGTGCCTTCATGTCGCACAGCTGAGCGTGCTAAGTCCCCAGTACCCAGTACCACGTACTTTGGCCGTACTTACTCATATCTCTTTGAATCGTATCCAACAAACGATCTGTTTGCGGACGAATGGACGAAGATTCTGTCGGCATGTCAGAAGTACTGTGAGAGTGATCTATAACAGTGTTGTTAACTTTTTATTACTTGATTATTTTTTATATTTATGATTTATGTGTATATACAGGGTCTTTCATTTCTGTAATTGGTTTAAGCCGTTTTAATTATAGAAACAAATAAAAAATAAAAAAAAAAACATGGGAATTATTTAAGGTACGATTAACTACATGGCAAACTTTATCATCAACCACTCAAAACCGAACTTAGCATAGGTGTAAGTGTAGGCAAAGCTGCGTGCATACCTAACTCACCGTCATGCATGGGATCGATCGTGTGTATCATGAGCTGCAGCAGACCGTGGCGGAACTTGGCGGCCGGTGGCGGGCCCTTGCTGGGCCCAGCAGAGGGCGCGGCGGTTGCCGTGTTCGTCCCGACCGACGTCTCGCTTGAGGTCGTCGCGTTGCCGTGCTGTGGGCAAAAATAAAATTGATTACCTCCATGGGCTTTATTGTGAAATTCTTCAAGAGTTTTGCGTTGTTGAACTATCTTAAATGGCGTGGCGGCGTTATGACCTAAAAAGGATGAAAACTAAAATCACACAAAATAATTTTCCCTTAACAATTTTTGGAGGTCTTTCAGCGAGGGTAGAATGAACTTTAAAAACAAACCAAACCAACCAACCAACCAACCAACCTTTTAATAATAAACCATGTTTTAGAATAAGAAACTTAAGTTCACTAACACATAATTCAGATTCTATTGTCAACTTCAAAGTGTCTTAGGTCCTTTTCGAGATATTCCATTCTAATTTAAACTAGAAGTTAGGGTTTAGTTTATGTCCTGGGACCCTCTTAGGCTAGATCATGCCTACATCTAGGGATTGCATACATTTCTTTACTAGTATGTGAGAGGTCCATCAGAGTAGTTAGTAATGGAGAGATGAACATAATTAGTTTGTGTCTCGAGTATTATATTATCTGTGGTTTGTGTTGATGGACTAGAGTATCGGGCAAACACGTTTCGTTGAAAGGAGACATACCTAACGTATACTCAGTTTTTGAAATATTGAAAGTTACTTTTAAAGTTTTGTAGAGCGTTTCTTTTTACCCGGTCAAAGTCAAAGAAGGGTTATGATTTTCACAGGGTATGCATGTACATCTGTTCCCTCATAACTCGTAAACTAAGCTGGAGTAACACGTTTTTTATTAAATAAGTAATTATGTCCTGTAATTAATGCATAAATCATACAGATTACACGTGACTCCGGATATATTTAATTTGTGTGTGATATCTTTTTTGTCGTAGTTGAGTTTTGGTTTTGAATTTTCTTTTTGATGTTTAAATAGTGTCTTTTCATAGTATGTTTCTGTCTGAATAATAATAACATCGTTGTTTGTCTTTCAAGACGGTTTTTGAGAGGGTTACATAACCTTTATATCGGAACCTGACAATACTGTTTAGCGTATATTATAGGTTATAGGTTTATATAGATTTGGTGGTACTACTTACTCCGTACCATCCTCATCTTCATAATTTCAGAATCTGCTGGATTTTGGTCTCCTTTAATTTTGTTTTTGTTGTTTTATATTGCACATAATGCGTGGTGGATTATTATGTCTCGGTGAGAGGGACTAGGTGTCACATAATGATGTTATTGGCATAACGTACATAATTGAATCCAGTACATCCGAATTTACAATTTGTACATGTTTGTCATAGCATATAATAATCAGCCTATAATGTTCCCACTGCTGGGATACAGGCCTCCTCTCTTCGAGAGGGAGTGGGCTGTAATCTACCACGCGGGCCCAGTGCGGGTTGATAGATGTCACATGTCTTCGAATATTTAGTTCTAGGACATGCCGGTTTCTACACGATGTTTTCCTTCACAGTATTGACAGCATTGGTGATGAAATTATTTACACAAAGTAAAGCACTTGGAGCCCTACTTGTGTGTGAACGTGGAATGAAACAAAAACGAACCCACACTCGGGTGAAGTAAAGCGTCTGGTATTGGCTTTACAAAGCACCCCCTCTTATTAGCAAAAACACTACCAACATTCCTGAACATGTGTAAATCTCCAAAATAATACCGTTGCAGATTCCCACCAACATTTTGGTTAATCGCACATATAGCAGACAATGGTCTCACTGGACGCAGCGCCTTTGTTCTGCCACTGGCGAATATTGGCGCCGAACAAGGGGACAAAGTAATTGAGAACCAGACTTTAACAGACCGTCTTTAAATATTTAGAGTGGAAAGTTTCCTGCATATGGGAATAGAGAGTTTTGTCTTTATTTTAGTTGTTAATTTGAGTTTGTAATGGTCTGTTAATGTCTCTCTGAAGGATAAAGAATGTTCTTATGCTATGCTGTGAGTAGCATCTCTTAGCTTGGTTACTGTTTGTGTAAATAATTAAGTAAGCACTAGGAGGAGCTTCGTTATCCTACGCTTGCCGCGGTTGGTCCGTGGATGGGTGACCACCTTTACATACCAATTGCCTCGGAAAGCACGTTAAGCCGTTGGTCCCGGTTGTCTTTTGTGGATCTTTGACAGTCATTACGGGTCGTCAGAAGCCCAGTCTTACCAAGGGGTATCGTATTACCCAGTAACTGGGTTGTGGAGGTCAGATAGGCAGTCGTTCCATGTAAAATACTACTTTGTCATAGTTGGGAAAAGGGTAGGCAGATGATGATGAATAAGGTTTAAGAACTACTGAATCCATACTAATATTATAAATGCAAAAGTAACTCTCTCTATTAACATTTCAAGCTTGACCGGCTTAACGAATTTAAATGAATTTTGGTACACGGATAGATCCCAGATCTATCCGTGTACCAAAATTCATTTAAATTTAGGGAAAAATAATCGTACTACCGGAATATGATTCCGTGTGATAATTGCCGCAGGCCCTTTTAAATGAAAATATTGGTTCCACAGTTTTAGAGCAGTGATGATTATGGCTGCTTGTGTTTAGAACCCACGAACTTCAACTTATAAGTCAGGGCCTTCATTTAAGGCACCCACTGTATTTTTCCCAATTCATTCGAGTGTCAGTCCAGCCGGTCGATTCTGTTAGAATCTCACCGTGAGAAGTTAGGTGAAGTGAGCTGTCAATCTGTCATTCCATCTGATGCTATAGGGATTTACACTAATGACAGCTCACTCCACGCTCACTTCACCTAAGTTTTCACGGTGAGATGGTTACAGAATCGCACTGCAGGCACTCATAAAATCACATCCAAAATCTTTTGTCTCATTAAACCATAACATCTCAGCCAAATAAAAACGAATGAAGAACTAATTAATTTAGATGATTTGAAGTTTTAATTCACAAAATACACTTAGCCCGGTCATTACGCGGAAGCGTCTCCATTATTCTTGCTGGTCATTGAGAGAAACAACCACTTGTAATGAATGAGTTCCTACTGTATTCTGGGAAGAGATATGAGGAAGAAAATGTTATTTAATGTTTAGATTAGTATTTAAATTTTTTAATTAGTAATATTTTAATAAAAAAATTGTAAGATTATTAAAATTGTAAGATTATAAAAATTGTAAGATTACATACCAAGACCCCTCGGACACGGAGGCCACGGAGGGATCGACAGCTCTGAATGACAGCTTTAATTAATCTCCGAAAAATTATTCAATACTTACTAAGTCTACAGTAGCTCGGTGATTAAAATCCGTTGGTTCGGGACACGGAACACAATCACACTCGTATTGCCGTATAGGGACCTCTCCCACCGCCGATGAGGCAGCGATCAGATATCAACGATTTTCTGGCTCAAGAAACGTATACACGACTAGATATCAAGCTATACATTTCCAGTTTTAACTGACCTCGAATGTCTAGACTTTTTGTACAATGAGAAGTCAGGTTATAGGTACTGGAAATGTATTCACTTGGTATGTCGTCGTGCGTAAGAAAGATTGTAAGTCAAGCGTAAGTACAAGAGATGCTTAAATTAATAGTTGATCGCTGACTGTTCAAACCGCCGCCGATTACCTACTTGTTCAGTGCAGCGTGCAGCGACAAGAGCTATCAAAAGGAGTACTCGCTTAGCGACGCCCACTTGGCGGGCAGAACACGGTTGAACTCGGAACACTTGGCACATACGCACACCAGTGCGTATTCGCTTGACACCGTCGCGCACTCGCTGCACGCCAACTCGTATTTAGGTCCTCGCTCTACTCTTCTGCCTAGCCTTTTCACAACTATGTTGGGGTCGGCTTTCCGTCTAACTGGTTGCAGCTGAATATTTACATGAAAGAATGCCTATCGGACTTCCCCAACCCAGTTACTGGGTAATCCCAGTAACTGGGTTGGGGAAGTCCGATAGGATAGTCTTAGAAAGGGGTATCGTATTAACGATACCCCTTTGTAAGACTGGTTGTTAGGCTTTCGGGTTTCTAACGACCCGTGTAACCACTGTCAAAGTTCCACGAAATTGCAGCCGGAACTAACAGCCGGGCTTATCTTATCGTGGTACGGAGGGGTCTTGGTAAGATGGTCACCCATCCACGGAACAACCGCGGCCGCGTAGCTTAACCTGATCGATCGACCCGTGTGGCTGTTATTACTTAGCCAGTAGCCCCACCTGCTAGCTCTACTCCCTCTCCCTTCTCGTTACTCGCCGGCTGTGGCACAGGTGCTGTTAATTGGCTCACAAAGCAATCATGGCCCGATCGTGTATCACCAATTCGAAGCCGATATTTCAACACCTCTTTAATCGGAATATCGTTTTAAAACCAAATTGTTTTACGATGCGATATCTATCTTTTTGTGAATCGGAAAATGATTTTGTTTTTGTTAAATTCTGTTGCTTTTTGCGGAGCTCTTCCGAATCAACACAATCTTTTTTTTTTATTGCTGTACAGGCCCGCTCTTGACCTCGAACACGCCTGATGGAAAGCGATTTATCAGGTCTATGATGGAACGAGCGTGCCCAGAAGATGCCTAAGGCACTGGAACTCCCACGCATTGACGAAACACAACAGACTGCTTGACGCCGGACTCCGGCGGGAGAATAGTCGCAGACCAGGCGGGCGTTAGCCCTACCACCGCAAGGGAAGAATTGGCCCGTCAAATAAGGTGTTGGGTGTGACTGTCCAGGATGAGTAACTGGCGGAACAAACTGCGCTGCACGAGGAGGCTTCTTCATGGATCCCAAAAAATCCTTTCCTTTTTTTGTATGACACAGATTAATTACAAACAGCTTTAAGGTCTATTTTTTTTTTTATGGCAATGGTGCCGATGTCGACAATTCTGCCAATGTCAGATGTGATATGAGAAAAAAAAGTCACATATAATATTGACAAGTCTGTCAAAATCATTGTGATGTTTATTCTCGTCACAACAAGGTTGCTGATAAGTTACTGCTGTCAGAGGTGAAATAACTATTAACGGACTTCTAGCTGACAGACAGACACGGACAACAAATTTTCTATGAACCTGTATGGCTGTATCCTACAAGGTTATTGTGGCTCGTGGCCACTGACCTCTATTAAACAAGTCTTGTATAATACAGGTCAGTGCTCGTGGCCAAAGTTGGAACCATGGACTCTATGAATCTATGGTCAGAACTAAGCCACCATCTTGTTTTTTGAATAATTTTCAAGTGACATTGCACAAAACAACTACACAAATGTATATCAACAGCGCCCCCTGTCTGTGTCAGGTGTTGAATGGAAATGAACAACGAAAACCCGTATTGGGTTAATATTTTAACAAACTGAATTTTCTATAAATTCATATTAAAAACTGTGAAAAAAAATTCATAGTTGTTTATGAAGTTATGGCTGTTTTATCATATGCAATTGATGCCACGGTACATAGCTGGTCAGCAAGGCTGACAGCCCAAGGAGCGCTGGACGTACAGGTAGGTATATTATTTGCCCATACAACAAACGTGATTTTTGCCGTTGTTTTATATGTAAGTAGTGTTAAATGTTGTATGGTGGTACGGAACCCTTCGTGTGCGAGTCCAATTCGCACTTGGCCGATTTTTTATGTACTTAGATTTGAAATCCAAGACTTGGCCCCTTCATATTGACAGGCATACAAAAACAGAACACATTAGAAACGAAAAAAAAAACAGAAATAAAATATGTACGAGTATAATAATAATTTATCAAGTTTACCGACCCATGAAGGTTATTTCATTTAATGCACTCTGAAAAATGCTGTAAGTCGACTTACGCGTTTTATGGCTCGACGCAGCGGGTCAGCATTTCTTCAGATAAGAAGGAATATTCCTCGGTTACAGATTTATCCCCAGTTTATGTGTGCTGACATTATATGTAATCCTACTGATAATGGTCTACTCTATTTAGGGTTGTCCCTTGGTCGGCATTTTGTATTTTGGTACTTTTTGTTCGTACAAAAGTATTTATTACTTTGCAGCTATACCTATCTGTTGCCATGTTGGTTTCACTCTTACTTACTTATTTATTAACTAGCTGTACCCGCAACTTCGTTCGCGAGCATATCGGAAAACAAATTGGATTTCAGGGTTTTTATTTTTATTTCGCGGAACCCTAATTATTTTTATAAAAAGTAGCCAAATTTACTTCTTGTAACATCAGATATCTGCCTGTGAAAGTCTCGTTAAAATCAGTGCAGCGGTTTTTATTCTGATATTCTCACAGCATCGAGACTTAAGCGGACGAAACCGCGGGGCGCAGCTAGTTGAGAAATACACATCTTCACAAACATTATATTACAAGAGGTTTAATAAAAGAGTTGAATAATATGCATTTTTTTCATTTTATAGATCCTTCCTTAAACAAATGCTGCGCTTTAAACAAGATTTTTTTAATCTGGTAACCCTAAAAAATTATGTAACGGTGGCCGATATAGCTGGTATAGCCACTTTAACCGCCCTACAGCCTTAATCGCCGTATTAATCGGCCATTAAGTGAACGATAAAAATTCGTTTACGATTTTTTAATTCAATGGTCGTATTCTTTTAGGGTCCCGTGGGATCTGTTCTCGAAATTGGACTATAGATTTAGTTCAGTTTTAGCTTTTAGGGTTCGGTACGACCAAATGAAACAACGTAACTTTTATAGGATCACTTGTCTGTCACAGCCAATTTGCTCCGAATCAAATGGACGATGATTACGTTGATATGAATTTCTGTGACTCAAGCACGGACGTGTAACGATAAATGAATTTTGATTGGGCAAATATGCAAATGAAAAAAATAAGTATTGCAAACTACTGTGCCGTTTGACATAATTAACATATCTAATGAAAGGGGCTAACTGTGGCCATGTCAGTTATTTAGTTTTTTTTTATAATTGAAAAGTTATTTAAGAAAATACATGAACATTGACCATTCTGCCCACCTTATGGCCGAAAGTACTGAGTCTAATATGTTGAAAAAAAATACAGAAAATAGTTCTATACTTATAGATTACAGAAAAATCTATAAGAAGTCTATGGTTTTAAAACAATATCGTAAATCTCTCAATATTGTGCGTACAACCTTACATTTGCAGTTGGAATGTATGGGAGAACATGTTTTTCAACAACAATATTAAGTTTGTTCTGGGGATACATTCATTCCAACAACGGAACTCTTCATTGATTTAAAACCGGATAAGTGCGTGGTGCAACACGCATATAAGTTTTGAGGAAAGGATTTTTTACAGAAATAAAAGGGTATTTTTTTCTTAGTTTACGATGAAACTTAATTACCGGACCACGGCGAATATCGAATTCGACTTTGAAACCTAGAATAACGCTGCAAGGTTCATTTGGCGCGCAGCCAAATCGACGCCATCTTGTATTTTCACCACATTTCAAAAAACAATTGCACAAATATTTACCAATAGCACCCCCTGTCGACGTCACGAGCGCCAAAAGACACAGCCAAAATTCGATAGCGTCTCCGTACATATGAAATATTATACGGCGCCCCTAGCGGTCACAGAAATAATTGAAATTCGTACCATTAGCATTAAGTATAGATTTCGATAGGTAAGAAATCTAACGTAATCTATTCGATAGTCACTAACGTTTTTCAGCTGCTCCATACAAAACGGCACCTTGAGTCACTAATTTGACAGACGCTATCGAAAAATACGCTTTCGGTCGTAGTTACGTAGTTCACTAGCATTTTGACGTGTGAAACATATATTTACATTACAGTCCATTGACCTGACTGTAGCAACCCAACAGCAACCTTATGGTAACGAGAATAAAGCTCACTGTGATTTTGCAAGCCATGTTCAGTGGCAGCAACGTAATAACAACCCTATTCTAACGAGTTTAAAGCTCACTGTGATTTTGCAAGCCATGTCAGTGGCAGCAACGTAATAGCAACCTTATTGTAACGAGAATATATACTCGTGCATAATTTTGACAGCTATGCAAAGTCAGAGATAAATAGCTAGCATAGAGTGGATATGCCAGAGATTAAAACAAAAGAAGAACTAGCAGGGGATCGAGGAGGGGGGTGAAGGGGGGCTCAGGGGATCAGACTGGAATAAATCGAAAGGACTGTAGCTGTGTATAAGTCTTGTCTTGCAGATAGTTTTTACCAAACTTTTATACCAAGATTTAATATTCTTATCCTGACAATAAATTTTTAATAAAATTTCTGACAGTTTTTTTATACTACTGTCAAGCGTCAATTTAATTCCTCGTATAAAATATATCTAAATTTGATTAAATCAGCTCTTACAAAAGTTGTTTTTTTCGTAACCATATTAAGATTTTTCATAACCCGACAGAATCCAATCAACTTGATGTTATTGAAGCATCGTTAGATTTGTAGTGGTAACCCGAATGTTCATTTCATTGAAAGCATATTTTGAACTGAACACCTCCGTGAACTTCGAAGGGTCATCCAGTCGATTTATCAGCACATCTTGTTTTTGTATCAACGTAGATACTTCAATAAGTACCTGTTTTTCTTATCTTCGGTTAGAAAATATTTTTTAGTGTCGAAACTCGATTTTCAGCCGAAACCGAAACCGTAATGAATCTTCGGCTCATTATCTAGTTTCGTACGAAACCGAAACTTATGAAGTTAAGAAAAGGTGCTTTTCGTAGATTTGATGAAAATTCGGCTGATTTTAAATCATCAGATTTCTTATATCCAAAAAGATACACTTTTGCAGTAAAACTGCCAAGATTACAAAATGACGATTGAAAAATGAGCCCTATCTTTAATAAGGGGCTTAGCAGATAGGCTACTGTCGGACACAAATATTTTTATTTAGATATCGTAAAAATCTTTGTGAATTTCGAAGAGTCGTCGAGTTGATATAAGGATCATCTCACATCCTACAGAAGCTCGTCGCTGCTACGACGGCGTAGCCGCGTAGGCGGCCGCTACGACATCGGCTACGCCGTAGACATTTTGGTGTTGCTACACAATATGAATAAAATATATTTCTGTTTAATTATGTCTGGTTTTATCATTGATTAAGTACAGTGATACTTTCTTCATATATGACGATGGTTATTTTCTGGAATTTTGATACTGAAAAGGTTGGTTAATCCAGATTTTAGTATTACCTATCTATATTAAAACAATCTGTTAAATTAATAAATGACGCAAGTGTACTTACGCCTTTATTCGTCTCGGGTGCAGTGTGTTGTGTATTGTATGTGGTGCTCTTGAAAAATTAATAAATCAATTGCAATAAAACATTTCTTCACATGATCTAGAAAAAAATATGTTTTTTTCGTATTAAAAAAATATGAGATCAAAGTAAACGCCGCCACGTCGTAGCTTTTGATTAGCGACATCTGTTGACGAGCATAAAAGAGATACACACAATTAAATTATTAATATTATGTATCTAATTATACTATTATAATGTAATAACAGTGAGCTCGCCCGCTTTTATTAAGAGATAATCTAACAATCTAATGTCAAATGTTAACACTAGGTTAGACTCTAGACCATGCTCTAATGACCCCTGTACACAATGGCCCACTGAGGCCATTATTTAAATGGCCATTGCCACTGTGTATGGGGTCGTTTTAATCTAGAAATCTAGACATGATAGATCGGTTAGGATGCACAATTTTAATGAAATAAAAATTATAGATGAGTAATGTAAATTAAGATACGCTATGTAAAGTACTGAAATGGTAAATCATATTATAAATAAATACATGGTATGTCTATTTTAATAATGAGTACCTAACAGTAACGTTTATGTTAATTTGCGTATCGTCGAGTGTATAATAGGCATGTGTGAAGTATTTGTCTCTTTATAGGTATATTAATATATAAATATGCATAAATAAAATTATAGAATCAATATTATCAATATTATTATTATTTATTATCAATATTCATTATTACATACTTTTTTTTAAAATACTTTGTGTCCTTTAATTTTTTACATTTTATTAAAATTTGTTGTTGTAGCGACCACAGGTAGTACATACTCTGTGAAATGTACAAATGTCTAACTATTACGGTTCAACAGTTACAGCCCTGTGACAAAAGGACGGACAGCGGAGTCTTAGTACCGTTCCGAACCCAAAAGGTCCCGTTAGCACCCTTTGGGAAGAACCCTAAAACTGTCAAGACTAGTTCTAAAGTCCGCAAAAGATGAATTGGTAAATAAATAAAAGAATGAAACTTACTCAATAGTTAATGGTCGTCAGAGACAAGTTGTAAACTACTGATAGTTTTACGTGTGTTAACTTTATGTGGCGCGCGCGAGTTAGATTGAACCCTTGCTGCTTATACCGCCTATCGATAAGATCTGCCGCAAATTAAGTTAGGCTGTATACTTCATAATTATATTTCATGTTTATACTATCTTTTTGTAATGTATATTTATTTTATTTCTTATTTTGATTGCTGTTTTTTATTTATATCTAATCGTATGCTGCATTAGTTGACGTCACCACGTCAACTCCGGCTGTCGCTGAAAACCAGCCCTGGGGCTCTGTCTCGTATAGGGTCTTAGCATTATGGTGAGCGATGGCCGTTTTGCGTGAATGTGATGCTTCGAAACGTCTTATTTAAAAAAAGATACTGGAAATCTCTGTTTCTATGGAAACTTTAAAATCGGTCTAATTCGGCTGTGACACAATTTTTCCAAAATGTTCTTGAATGCGTATGAAGTTTCATTAAAATCGGTTCATTCATTTCGAAAAAAAAGGGGCTGAAATTTTGTATGAAAGGCCGTACGGCGTAAAAGCTCTTAATGTGCACCAATTAAAAAAACGAACTCTTTATATGTAGAATTCTAGAAGCTCTTTTAATACAATAAATCAAACCGCAGAACCCTCGTTTTGTTGGCTTTGTTGTGGTCGCGTAAAAAGGAAACACCGGACACTTATGGATGGGACATTTTTAAAAACTTTATCAAGTAATTGGGCCCAGACGTAAATTCTATCAGGTCCCTTTTACAGGGTAGATCCTCCATCGACACTAGTATTTCTCTTTATGTGTTATTGTTGTTGACATTGTACAGACATTTCTAATTTTTCACCTCTTTATTAGTGGTTGTAATGGCAATCATATCACTTGGTTTTCTAATTTTGTAAATGTGAGGACTTTGTAGGCCTTTTAGACTTTAGATCTGTAGATGATTTTTTATATTATCAAGTACCTGGTACTTGTTGACAGGCCTACGCCGTCCTACCATACCTATTGTAACTTGAAAACATTGTAAAAGCCAACTATTTCTAAAAGAGTAACCGTGGAGTTTCTTGCCGGTTCTTCTTCATAGGAAACGACCAATTAGAACCGTGCACCTAGCTTCTGACGTTTCATAAGTGCCCATGTAGGTTTATGTGAAATAAAACATTTTGATTTTGATTACGTTCGCGTTGTGTGAATATAAATAAACAAACCCATAAACAAGCCCATGAAAAGGCTTAAACATGAATATCGAAACTTATTATTTCAGTCAATTTAATACTTTATTCACAGCCAGCGAACGCAATGCGATATAAGTAAAATAACGTTACCTATTGAATGCACCATTCGGAGGATTATTAAATTTTCATTTTATTATAACTATCTGCAATTAAACTATTTGATTTTATTGCTTTGATCATTATAATAATATTCGCGCTTATTTTCTGTGATAAATGTAAGGAACACATCGAATTTATCTGCATCAATTTTATTAACCTTTAAAAAAATGTATATATCTATATATATTTTCCTTACTATCATCCGTGGTATATATCATACTAGCAGCCCGTCCCGGCTTCGCACGGGGTAGACAATTATTTATTTTTGGAAATTTGGATATTATTATATAACACTTTTTTTTTAATTTTTTAATTCGTAATGTCTTTTGAATGGAAAGTCCAATTTAAATAATTTAAAAACTATTTTATAGGTAGTTAAATGGTCTTGACCATAAAATAATTTATTTGGATAAGGATTAATATAAACACATAAATAGCATGGTTTGAATTTGGTTAGCATTTTCATTAATGTTTAAAATGAAAAAAGTTGTTGTAGTGACATAACTACAATAGTTGGACATATGCTACCGCGGAGTTTTTTGTAGACATTATGATGTTCTTCAATATTGTTGTACATTATTTTGTTCTATCGCTAATAGTTTCGGCAGCGCATTCGACGAAAGACATTTTAAGACTCATTTTTCTACACCTTCGGTTACATTGTTCAAATTTTACCAAGGATCCCTAATTTTTTTCAAAATGAAATGTAGCCTATGTCATATTGGAAGAATGTAGCATTCTATTGGTGAAAGAATTTTTTAAATCGGCCCAGTACTCTTTGAGCCTATTCATTACAAACATACAAACATACAAAAATAGGTACAAATCTTTCCTCTTTATAATATTAGTGTAGATATATTTTCCTTACCGCGAAATAGGACAACCTATTGCATGGAAAAATTGTGTGACAAGCTTGAAAATCATATAATTCTAAAATACAGATTCAGGTCCTCATTTAAAATAAGCACTTTTTATAAAACTTTACTTTTAAAAAACCCAGATGAGTATAAGACGAAAGAACCAAAAACTTCCGAAACTAAATAGCACAACTTTAAAAAACTTTGGAGACGAAACGTTTACAATTCCAAAAATCTTTATAACAACTCAGAGTATAAAGACATTCAAAGAAGAACTATTTGTCATCATCTGCTTAGCCTTTTCCCAACTATGTTTGGATCGGCTTGCAGTCTAACCGGAGGCAGTATTTTACATGGAGCGACACAACTTTTGGGCTTCTGACTACCCGTAACGACTGTCTCAAAGATCTACGAATAAGAGCCCGAAACCAACGGCTTAGTGTCACACGAGCGGCACGCGTCAATGTTAGAGGCAGCTGCAGCCGTTGACACGTGTCAACGGCAGAAGGTGACGCGTGTTGCTCGTGTGTATACACACATTTTTTTTTATGGATGGAAAATCATCAAATGACCCCTCCCGCTCTGGGTGGAGCGGAAGGGAGTGTCAGACTCTTACTGACTAAAATCCATCCGTGTTCCTTCCTTAGCCCTTTATGTTCCGGGGTAGCGGTAACCCTTTCGGACAATCCCGCTGCCCCGGCAGGGTGTATACACACTTAACGTGCTTTCCGAGGCATAGAAGGGGCTCTATATGTAAAGGATGGTCACCCATCCACAAACCGACCGCGGCAACCATAGCTTAACTTTGGATCGAACTGTGCGGTGTTATTATTTAGCCACGAGCCCCCATTCAAAGAAGAACTATTCATAAAATAGCCAAATCTTGCTTTTCATCTCAACACGTATTTATGTGAATACTGGTATAAGTTCGGCATCCCTCGAGACTCATGAGGTAACTGTAGGTGAGGGGAACACCGTACAAATCGAGATAATACATTATAAAGCAGCCTTTTAAGCTATACGGTTCATAAGCCTTGAGGAAATAATCCGTGTCTTTAATCTGTGTGTTTTATTATATCGGTAAATAATTTTTGAAGAATAATTGTTTTGAATTTTTTAATAATTATCCATACTAATATTATAAATTCGAAAGTAACTCTGTCTGTGTGTCTGTTTGTCTGTATGTTACCTTTTCACGCCTAAACAACTGAACGGATTTCGATAAAATTTGGCAGAGAGATAGATTGCTTCCCGGGGAAGGACATGGGATAGTTTTTTTATCGATATACTACTTAGTTTTCTTATAAAAGAGTTTTTCAAACATCGTGGTGAAACCGGCATGCCCTAGTGCCAAAAAATTCGAAGGTGACGTCCACAAACCCGCATTCAGTCCGCGTGGTGGATTATGGCCCACTCACTCTCACAGAGAGGAGGCCTGTGTCTCAGCAGTGAGAACATTATAGGCTGATTATAGAAGTAGTATAATTATAAAAGAGTACAAAACCCCAACACACGGGCCGGGTCCAAGTGTGTTAGGGGGGTGAAAAATAATACATAGAGTTACTCAACCATATGTATTATTTTTCTGTTTTTGGGTAAAATATCCATATTAAGAATAAACATATCCAAATGACCAACTTGTGGGTTATTTTGTAATTTGACATGATACTTCTATCTTAATTTAGATTTAGGTACTTCATCATTTGTCTAGCCCTTTCCCAACTATGTTGGGGTCGGCTTCCAGTCTAACCATATGCAGCTGAATACCAGTATTTTACGTGGAGCGACTGTCTATCTGACCTCCACAACCCAGTTACTGGGTAATACGATACCCCTTGGTAAGACTCGTTGTCAGACTTTCGGGCTTTTAGAAGATTTCGGGAGATTTAGGTACTTATAAAAGGTTAAATTAATAAGATAATTGCCACACCATGTAAGCTACAAGTCGACTTAAAAACTTCCAAATAAATCTTACACCTTGCAGAACAGCTTGAAAGTACAGACGCCAGCACATCAACCTACCCGAAACTGTCATATTTTCCCAATCAACTTTGAACCTTGTGCTTTAGCGATAAAGTTGAAAATCTATCAAAGAAATTTGACAGATTGTAGTAGCTTGATGTGCTGGCGTCTGTACATTCCCATTTAATATCTGTACGACCATAATACCATACACAATAAACAAAAGGACATATTATTTTTTTAATTAGAACTTTTACGCCTCGTTACTGTAATGCGTCCAAAACCAGTCTCAACAGCAACCGGGCTACCTAACAAGCTTATCTTCGGGTTCCTGACAAACCCCGGCCGTGCCACAAATAATGTAAATGTACCACTTGTGGCTTATTAAATGTCCTCTTTTCCACAAATTAAATGGATAATTTATGCGGGATGACGTGTTAATTATTACGTCTTTGTTCTATATTTTTGGGAGCAGAAGAAATAGGGATAAAGATAACCTAGGTATGTTTCTCAACACTCTCACTTTCTATAAAAAAATACGGTCTTTGCTTAGCTAGTTTTTAACTAATTGCGTATTTGCAATCAGAACCTGAATAATTTTTAAGTATATTGCTAATACATTGCTCTATATGTTCGAAAAATATGTCTGCTCAACAACGTAAATAACACAATGAATGTTGTTGAATTGTCAAAATTAAAGCCATTGCTATTGTTAGTGTGGTACGCCATTACCCCGCAGGCCATTTAAAAACTTCAATATTGGAAAGTTCGCGTTACAATCACCACATGAGAGTTCACAGCAGGTCACTGACTAACTTAAGGCGACTACATGACCTAAAGCGCGGTCTCTATCGGACTGCATAGAAAAGAAAGAGAAGCGCGATGACACAACGCTGATAATTTATTGCAAAATATGAAACAATCATCTATTTACAAACTACCTAATAATAAATAATCCATCACTGAATGCAGTTTGGCATTAGCAATTTAATGGTATATTTTTAATTATAATTAAAATTGTTAATGAAGGGATAAACTGCTTTTAAAGAAATGTCAGAGGTGTATTTGAAGATTTTTTAATGCATTAATGTACGTTTAATTGTGATTTGAGTTCCATCACTGTTTTAAAATAAGATTTTAAAATATGACAATTTTTTTTTGGTCAAAATTATTTACGGTTTAAGAGATACACTGCTTTAAAAACCAACTTTTTGACCATTTTCAAGAAACCTCCGCCTTAATCAGCAGATCAAACCGCGGATAAAAGCACCGAGATTTTAATAAGCTCCTTGCATTCAGCTACAGTTATCTCCACTAAAAGTTAGCAAGCTAACTGCTAAACCGAGTTAGTTCTCGGTTAAAAGCTAAACCACTCAATTAAGGTGCAGTGAAAGTTGTCAACTATATTATTAGTTGCTCACGTTTGAAGTTTGTCGTGGTCTCCGGAGGGGCGAGCTAAGTGAGTAGAGCCCGGACAGATAGATCGAGTTACAGACTTACTTTGTGGGTTTTAATCTGGTTTCTGTCTTAGTTTTATTGACTACTTTTTAAATGGCTTGCTAAGAATAATATAGTATTTATGTAGCCTTTGTGAGACTGCTTGCACAAGTTATTTGAGTGTCAATTAATAGGACCAAAAAAAGTTAAAGTGAGAGTTTTTTTTTATTAGTAGCACTACCATTTAAGTTCAATTGTAACTAACTCTATGGATTTTAAAGAAAGTCTGAAATAAAAAGTTTTTATTTTGTTTTATTTAAGTATTGATTTGCAATGAAAAAGATCGAAATGCATGGTGTAAATAGTCCTCCAGTCAGTATTCCGGCAACGGCGGCCAATCTCAATCGAGACTAACTAGCCTTCGGCGCGGGAGATATTATAGAGCACAACGACAACGAGCGTGTGCGCAGACACAGATGCACTCCCTCTGCTCTTACTCTCATTGTCCGATGTGATGCCGTGCAATCCGATATAACCGGAGAGATATCAGGCGCAGGACTAACGGATTAACGTGCTTTCCAAGGCACGGATTAACCTAACCTAAACCTCTCGCTCTCCCTCCCACACATATAACTCTCTAATTCTCATTCACTCTTCGCTGCATTCAGACTTCTATTAATTTTTTTAAATTATGATGCGTTCCGAATTAACGTCCTACATAAATAAATAAATACATCACTGCCCGCTTGACTTAAATCTTTAACACTTTTTGCCAGAAATGTTGGATGTGTTCCTTCAAGAGTCTTTAATACACAAAGAGGAAGCCTACACACCCTCCTGAAATCAAACAAATAAATTCCATGTTCCTTTTGATTCCACGACTCGCGAGTAAAGTCTCTTAGGTACTTGGTTTTACTGATCTGTCAGAAAGCTCAACGGGCGGGGCTCGATATCAGACTGACGAAGGATAAAGGAGCTTCATGATAAGCGGTCCGATAAAGGACCAGCTTACTTATAGGACTGCACTGTATTAGCGATGAGATAGATTTAAAATCTTATAAATTACTCACGTGATTTGTTTAGAAAACATTTTTTTTTTTTTATGAAGGCCTGCAAAACCGTACACGTAAACGTACGTGCACAAATGTATTATGTCAGCACTTTATTTGCGTAACACACTATCAATTATAATTTGAAAAATTTTGAAGGATATTGCTAATTCATTGGTTGATATGTTTGAGAAATTTGTCTGCTCAACAACATAAATAACGCAATAAATGTTGTTGAACTGTCAAAATCTTCTTTCATATATCTATGGTCAAAATGATAACCCGTAGTTACTGACAGTGTGAAATGCAATTACCCAGCTGGTCAGGCCACCTTATTAAATTGTATCAAAAATAAAAAATAAAAATGTATTTTCCCACTACGGTCCTTATTGGCATTTAGTCCTCAGAAAACTGCTTGCAAATTGATGAGTGCTGAACTACAGGGCCCCAATTCTGTATGGTAATTATAATTCCACGCGTAATCTTACCACGTGCAAACCACGTGCGGTTGTCAAGCGTGGTATTCGACAGTTCATAATTCAACTTTGCGTTCATTTCGCGCGGTTTGGTTCATTGTTTCAGAGAATACGTTATTAGATGTTGTGATTAGCTAAGGAATTGACGTGGTTTCGAAGTAAGGAATCATTAAGTGGTCATAGTGAATTAGGTTCTTTGCAGATGTAGCAACTATTGCAGCAACTGGCAATTTTTAAAGGAAAATTTAAAAAAGTTGATAGTTGCCTCAACTAAAGTTGCTCCATCTGCAAAGCGCCTTAGGGCCCTGACTGAATTTCAAGTCGACAAGAGAAAATGCATGCAAGGATAGTCTATCCTTAATGAAAATCTAAAATCTTCGCCAAAGAAATCCCCGAAGTAACATAAAAGGCGCCAAAGTATAAAAAATAAAACGTCGGTACTAGTATACGGCTCGAGGAAATCCGATTTATACACATAGAGTTATCCAAAATTCACTTGAATTCTCTTGTGCCGATTTTTAAACCGCCCTCCCGACCTAATTCCGAAACTTTGGGCACTTCAATTCTCATTCCGTATTGTAGGCCACGATTGCAACAAAGCAAATTGACCCTTAGCTGTGAGGTTACAGAACTCGAATTGGGATAGCTGGAGTGCTACGTTCGTGAGCTGATGGTCTTCGCAGAGAGCTGGTTATCGAGTTGCGAGGAGAAGTGTTTTACTTTGTCGCCTTTACGTTTGTTATTTGTGTTTTGAGTGATTTTGAGGTTGTAATGAGCAGTTGTTATCATGAATATGGGTACCTACCTACATCAAAATTCTCTTATAGTTGGCTGCATCAAAGTGTAACTAATTGCTTGAAACAGCAAACCATTTCGTCAAAGAAGCGTTTATATACTGGGTCAAATTAAATTAGCTAGCGATACTCCTCAGACGTGATGGGTATCGATAGGTTATAAGACAAAAAATTAATTAATTTGATGATATTTTTTTGTGGGGTCATTAATCGCAGTTAGAGTAGTTACTTGAAATATAAGTTTAAAAAAATTGTTTTTTTGTGTAAATTTTACAGACGTGGTAGATATCGAAATCAAAACACTATAAAACAAATTAAAATAGATTTTATTAACTCATACTTCAAGTAACAAGACTAAAAGCGGTCGTTGAACCCCAAAAATAATAATCATCATCATCATCTTTTTTTATTTTATCATGTTTAGATATTGATATATCACGTCTGCGGAGTTTCGCTAGCTAATTTAATCGGACCCTGTATTCCTGATGGACCAGTAAGGACCAAGGAAGAGTGGCAAGGATCAGTGTGGTAAGTAAATCGTTTGATTGTTTGGACACATCACACATTACTAAAATTGGCCAAAGAATTAACATTGCTATTCAACGTGGCAATGCTGCCACTCTTCTGGGCTCGTTTCCAGATGACAGCGATGCGGACGAGTACTTCGACGCCTAAGCCTTGTGTTCACCAAAATTTTAATCAACTGATTAAATATTTAATCAGTTCTCTATTTAAAATTTCCTTAGGAAATGTGACATAAACCAACTGTTTAAATACCTAAGCGGTAGTTTGAATGTTGGTGAAATCAGGCTTAAGTGTCCTTTGTTTTTGTATTTATTTGTTTATAGTAAGTTAGTTAAGTACTCATTTAATTTAGTATTTAGTGTAAATACTTAGTAAAACAGGTTTTGTCTGGCAGTTTACCATGACATGTTAAAATTATTAATACAGCAAACGAAGACATGTAATCTTTTGCAAAGTGCAATCGTAAAATTATTATACAAAAAATGCTGTGATATTTGTGCGTTTAGTTAGTGCTATTGTAAAGCGTAAACCTGTGAGGTGCTTGGTGCAACTTATAAGTACTATACACGACGTGGAAAAACCTACTTAAGGCTCCAAAAAATAAAGTAAAAAGATAGTCCTGATGAGTTTCTGATCCATTCTTCTCCAAATGAAAGTACCTTTTGGAAGGGGCGCCTCTACAATCAAGTCTATTTTATTATAAACTAGCTGTGCCCCGCTGTTTCTAAAAACAAAAAACGGGTAAATGTCGATCCCGTGGGAATATCGGGATAAAATATCCTATATGTTAATCCAGGGTGTCAGCTACCTCCATACAAAATTTTATCAAAATTGGTCCAGCCGTTTGAGCATGAAGAAGTAACAAACATATAAACATACATACACACACACACTCACAAACTTTCGCCTTTATAATATTAGTTTGATTTTACGCTTAAAATGACTTATAATTTACAATTCCCACCGTGAAAACTCAGATGAAGTGAGCTGTCATTTAACCTTATATTAGGAATTGACACTATTGACAGCTCACTTCAAGCTAACTTCACTTAAGTTTTCGCGGTGGGAATTTTACAAAATAGCACTGCAGGTATATCTAGTATGCCGTTGTGAAATAATAATATATCAAGATCAGTGCCTAATAGCTTTACAGCCTCCAAAGCTATTAATTGAAGGAATAAATTAATTGACGGAACATGGAATTGTACTCATAGGCAAGCCATTTGTCACTCGAATTGACAACCAATTTAAGAGCTGTAATTATTGTGTGAGGCCGTTTAATCTTAAGGAATGGGACTTGTGTAGGCAAATAGATAAAGAGGTCTTAATATCTTTAAATTATATAGGAAACTATAGAGGTATGAGGAATAGGGTGTAAGTTCACTCATACTCCTATAGAAAAGGGAGGATCCTCCGACCAGACGGGTGTTGTGACTGGCGGGCAACTGCCCAGTGATTCATGTCGGGCCGTTGTATCTATGTTAGTTGCGCGGTAAACTCTGCTTGCGAGATGCAGGATTTTGCGTGACGTCAGTATGACGCGTTGTTCGCATGTGGCGTTGTAGATACCGCTACAAAATTATTATGTTTTTTGATGTGAAACATCTTTTGGCGCGCCTTGGGAGTAATGCTACTGTTTCTTAGAAGAGCAATGACCGCTATATGCCGCTCTGATGTCCAAATACAGACAAATACACAGTAATACAGTAAAATGCAGCAAAGAGAGCAGTGGTGGCCCAGTGGTAACGGCCGCGAATTACCAATTGTAGGTCGTAGGTTCGAACCCAGATTGGCGCTTTACTCTGTGTAAATCTTTATTTCATCACCACTGCTCCCAAAACGGTGAAGGAAAACATCGTGAGGAAACCGGCATGACCTACATCCAAAAAATCGAAGACATGTGACATCTACCAACCCGCACTGGGATTCCTCTCACCGAGAGGAGGCCTGTGTCCTTGCAGCGGGAAGAAATTTCGCGAATGAAGTCGCAGGTAGAGGCATGTAGTCGGAGATAATTTTGTATCATAATAGAACATTCTGCACAGTAAGGTTAAGTACCCTAGTTTTGAAACAATACCTATACTACTGCGGACAATTTCAAGCTTTGGAATGCTTTTTTTGTTAGGAAATGGGACTGGTCTTGACCTCGATTTCGCCAGATGGAAAGCGATCGATAAGGTCTACGATAGAACAAGCGTGCCTAGAAGATGCCTGTTCACTCTTGCTTTTAAGGCTAGCGGGTCGCTGGCAGAGAGTTTCGCTTTATACTCTTCTTCAATGATACTCTTCTTGCATTTAACATTCATTGACAAAAGTAATGAATATGAAATGGGCCTGCGTGAAAAACCAAAACCGAACTAAAAAAGTACGCAAGAACCGTTATTTATTACATCATTTGCGGCTCCCAAACACGGGGTCAGAGAGGCCTCGTAAAATCCTTACGGATGGCGGTACTTCCCTTTCTTATCTCGAAGCGACTGCCATTTTTATATCCCGCTGTTAAAGAGACAACTGTCCGGGTTTTGTCGCTAAATATGGGATTTTCTCTGTTTTCTGATAGGAGACATGAAAAACAAAAGGTTTTAATACTTTCAGTATCTACATGTTGACGTTTGTTAGGTTACATAAAAGTTTAGGATGTTACTTTTGGTAATATCTCTTTAAAGGTAAAACATTAAAGATAAGAATGTTGGTAAAAATCTTGATCAGGATCTTATCCCGTGATGATCTCATTAATAAGGGCTAACTTGGAAGGTAGACCCCAAAACAATTCGGGTATTCTACAAACGGTTTCCGAATAGTTTTGGAGTCCATTTCAAAACTATTCGGGAACCTTCAAGTCTGGAATAACTGCCTAGGTCACTCGTGCACCATCGCTTACCAGCAGGACAAAGTCAAAGCTTATAATTCAATTAAGCGCAGTAATTGCTTAAAACACTGTGCTGGCTTTCAGTTCAACAACATTCTGAGCAGACAAATTATTCGACCAAATGAAGCAAAGGATGATAGTGTATTGCGTAATTAGTGTGCGGGTCAAATATATTATTTATTTTATTTCAATTAAACCTACTTTTGAATTGTCAAGGACCCGGTCAGTCGAGATGAAGCTAATTGCCTATTCCAAATCATAGATCCATATGGAGAAGAACCGGTTAATTTAAGCACCTCCAGGTGACATAGAGGTCAAATGCGAGAGGATAAAAAAATTTGTCACGTAAATACAGGATTAATTTCGTATTTTAGAATAATGTAGAAACTACATTCACCCAAACACGAAACACTGAAATTATCAGCAACAAATAATCTGACAAGCCACAACGTTTCCGTTTTATTTCCATATGCTTAACCCTAAAAAATAAAATCACAACAAAAGGGTTCGGACACGAAAGGGCAGAATTTCTCGCTTACAACATAGTGTGGTACAGTCGATAACGTAGTGTGATGAAAATTTCGATTTTCTGGCATGAATATTTTTAACAGAGTTTAATTTAGACCTAAACGTAGGTACTTATTATACTTACACTCAATTATGTGTTCGTGGCATCTGTGAACTAGGTTATTGCCTAACACATCGAACGTCATTGATACAGTTAGCAGCAATGGCTTTCATTTAAACAATTTTTAACAACATTTATTGCATTATTTACTTTGTTGAACAGACAAATTTTTCGAACATATGAAGCAATGGATAAGCAATTATCATCTGCCTAGCCTTTTCCTAACTATGTTGAGGTCAGCTTCCAGTCTAACCGGATGCAGCTGAATACCAGTATTTTACATGAAGCGACTGCCTATCTGACCTCCACAACCCAGTTACTGGGTAATACGATACCCCTTAGTAAGACTGGTTGTCAGACTTTCGGGCTTCTGACTACTCGTAACGACTGTCAAAGATCCACGAATGACAGCCGGGACCAACGGCTTAACGTGCTTTCCGAGGCACGGAGGGGTCTCGATATGTAAAGATGGTCACCCATCCACAGACCAACCGCGGCAAGCGTAGCTTAACCTGATCGATCGACCTGTGCGGCTGTTATTATTAAGCCACGGGCCCCTCATTTAGTCAAAATGATTCTGATTGTTATTGCGTGAGTGGATAAACAAAATTTACATTTTATTTAAATTTGCTGCCATTTGTCAGATTGTACAGACGCCAGCACATCAACCTACTACAATCTGTCAAATTTCTTTGATAGATTTTCAACTTTATCGCTAAAGTAGTAGTAGTTCAAAGTTGATTGGGAAAATTTGAAAGTTTCGGGTAGGTTGATGTGCTGGCGTCTGTACCAACCCGCACTAAACGAATAAACGTTTTTTCTTTCTTTCTTTCTTTCTTTCACTAGGCCTATGTTTTAACAGTTGGAGCAATATAGGTACTTTAAGCTTATGTCAAATTATTACTCACTTTTCACGCTGACTGTACGTAAAAGCCTTACAGTCCCGCCAAGAAGTGATTAATTGCCCAAAGTAACGTATTTACGTACACACACATAATATACACACAAGTATGTACACATGTATATGCCGTGAAAGTTAATTTATTCCTTTGCTGAGTACCGCCGAGGGAATTACTCGGTAATTTGACTCGGATTTGATACGAAATACCGCGTTTTGTAACATATTTAAGTATTTACGGTATGTTTTTATTAAAATGTTGGTACTTCTATATGAGTTTGAGAGGTGGAATTTGATGCTTGGTGGTTTCAATTAATCTATTTGACTTTTTATAAGTATGAAACGGTCTTATTTCAGTTTACTTAAATAGATGAGGATATCTTAATCAGTATTATATAAAGAACTAGCTTTTGCTCGCGGCTTCATACGCATGAGGTTACTGATACTTTTTAGTTAGGTACTGAAGTTTAAGAAACGTATTATTGAGCTTTGTAACTTCTTAAAAATAACGAAATTGATTACAATGTATTTATTTAAGTATAATTATGTTTATTTTTGCATTATATGTGTAGTGTTATTTAATATTTTAGTTTTGGACTTCACACATTCATATTGTTCTCTTCTTGTTCTCACACACTATTGTCTACATTTCTTTTTTACATCTCCTTTCGCAGGTCTGCTGGAAGAAATTTCTTAAGAAATAAGCAGTACCTTTGTACTCAAATTATAATTATGTTGTATCCCTATGTATTTTACTGTGTGTACATAAATAATTAAATAAAATAAATAAATAAATAAATACAAAAGCGAAAACTAAACTTTATGTAAAAAATTTGGCAATTTAAAACCTCCGAGGCGGTTGTCTTTAATGTATCTTGCAATATGGTTATCTGTCTAGGTTTAAAAGATTTTGACGATTGTTGGCAGACGTTAGTCTATGCACTTTCGCTGTATAGTTGGCTTGCACGATATAATATTCTGTGGCGACAGAATCCTACATCGAAATTGTCAAACTCTATTGTGGTGAATCCTTCAAGCTCAGTGCCCGTGAAACTCAAAAGTTCTTTGCAAAAACATAAGATATTTTGGATTTGGCGGGAAATCTTAAGTTACTACCTAATGCTAAAGTAGAATATGACAACAGAAACCGGGTGTTAGACTTGTAAGAAGGCACATATTGCTCAAACTCAAACTCAAAGCATTCATTTCAATTAAACCATTTACAGGCACTTTTAAATTGTCAAGAAGTCGGTCAGTCAGAAAATATGAAGCTAGTTGCCCATTCCAAAGCGTAGGTACCTATGGAGAAGAACGGGCAAAAACTCCATGGACACTCTTTTAAATTATATTTTTACAAAAATTTTAGTTACATAATTAATGTTGAATTTATAATTATAGTGAGAACGATGTAATCAAATAAAAAAGACGTATACGCTTTCTTTGAAACTAAAATTTACATACAACACGAATGAGTGTGTGAACTGCTCATTGGTGAAAGAGCTTACAGGTGGTGTCGACAGGTGGCAGCACTGGCGTAACGCAACACACTGCTTATTTATTATTAAACTTAGGGCTTAGGGCGCGCTCACCGGTTTACCTAATTGAGAAATTTAATTTTCCTTGTATGATTTATAAAATATATGTGGATTATGTTACCAGGTTGACTGACAAGCCTATTTTCTCACCACGATTTAAGCGGGAAGCTCCAGGGTAGCCCACGAAATTCAAATTTTCTTAGGCTTTTTGCATTTGCATGCCAGTGTCAGGTTGAATGTTGATTTTTCATGCATGCATCCCCCTTAAGAAACACAGGCATTATGCATTATGCAGCAGACTTCTAACCACCACTAAAGCCTATCAAACATAAAGAGTGAAACTATGTTCTATTACGTACGTACGTTATAACAACTTAAGTAGATACTTAATGGGCGTGTGAACTCCTTAATGATGAAGGAGCGCCTGACAGCTACCGACAGGTGGCGACACCGTCGCAAAGCTTAACACCTAGCTTATTTATTATTAAACGTCGGCTTACCGCGTTTCCCTTTATGCCAGTGAGAAATTTCATTTAAAATGGCGTTCTGTTTGTGAAAATAATTTTTCTGGGTATAATAACTTTTTGTGGTCGTTTCATGAGAGTTGGTCGTGTGTAAATTGGATTTTATAAGTGAAAACTTCTTTAGGCGCGTTGGGAATTTTTTGAGATGGGAAAAAACCATTGAACTCACGACACTGTTACCGACACCGCGCTACATTCGGATGTGTTCGGCTGTCCTCGGGATGTACTCGGTTTTAATGTATATCCGATATGTCAGTGAGTGATGGCAAAGTATTCTGTTTGTGTTGTGTTTTCACTTCTGTCGGCACTCCCGGAGTGCCACAACTTTTTTTGGAAAAATATTTTAACTTTTCAGGTAAAGCTGCGACCTGTGGTCCACTTTAGCCCTGGGATTGAAAGAGCTGGAAGTCATGGGGAGAGGCCTTTGCCCAGCAGTGGGATAATGCAGGCTAACAGCAACAGATAAAGCTGCATTCGTCCGATGTTAGAATGTAATAGAATTGTAGGCAAGTTATGTAAAATAATATAAAGTAAACTTGTAAAAAGTAGCTATAATATGGGTTCTTCTTCATTAAACTTATGCTGGGTACTTATAATCAACTACGTGAAAGAAGCGCTATTTATTACCGCTACTAAAGTGTAGTGAACAGAATTTGTTTAATTTAATTAAGTAGGTGCTCCGAAAACATTTGACAACATTTGCCATTGTGTCCCCAAGAGAAAGAATTTAAACTGAGCCTTCTCATAACTATTTAGAGAAGCTAGAAGGACAATTTCCGTACCTAATTAAAAAACGTTCGAAATCTAGTCGCAACCTCATCTCACCGACAATCAATGTCAAAATCTTATTAAAAATATAGGGAAATTAAGAGGTATTTTTGACAGATTGAGATGAGACTGAGATCAGATGGGCAATTCTCGTAATTTTAAGAACGTTTACAGTCTGATCTCAGTCTCAATCTGTCAAAAATACCATAACCCTACATTTTGACATTTGTTTGTCGCCGAGATGAGACTGAGACTAGATTTTGAACGTTTTAAATTACGAGAATTGACCTTCTGATTGCGCACATTCAGAATTGCCCAATTCACCCTCAGGTGAATGTAAAAATCTCACTAAATTAATCCAACTCATGAACAAGAAAGTAATACTCGCCGTTGTAATACTCTATCCAAATCGCACATCTGTAGCACCCGTATCAGTAGAACCCGTTATTAATAAAAACAAGTTCAAAGCGAAATTCATTACAAAAGAACCACCGGCGGGTCCATTAGGGGAAGTCCAAAACAAAAACAACTCCAATGAAACTATTGTACAGGGCAACACAGAGGTACGCACAGGGGAACACGGAACACTTCCTGTGTAAATCGATATTCGGACCAGTGTGGTGGCCTAGACAGGCGCTTTACACCACGGCTCTCAAAACGGTGAAGGAAAACATCGTGAGGAAACCAGCATGTCCTAGAACCAAAAATTCGAAGACATGTGACATCTACCAACTCGCACTGGATCTGCGTGGTGGATTACAGCCCACTCCCGCTCGAAGAACCAGCAGTTATAGACTGATTGTGTGCTGATTCAGTCTCCCCTGGCAGACACATAAGGCGGATATATGTCTGGCCGGGCGGAGACACCAATTATCTGTCTATGTATGCAAACGGCGAATCAATTCGATAACGGGTCGTTGTTGTCTGGCTGTTTGTTAATTGTTATAGTTGTCTATGATACCGGTTCTTATTTAATTGTTGCATTTAAAGTAATTTGTTTTATCGCACTGTGTGACCTAAACCCACGATTTTGGTTCCCTGCCGGATCACCTCGTTTATACATCTAACAGATTGACAAAACGGTAGCATATGAATGGCGGAAAAGCGAAAATGCAGTGCTAAATTGCATTCTCCCTAATTAAGGACGGGGATAAGGGAGACAGACATACATAAAGTATGCGTTAAGGTTTATTTTACATAGGTACCCAGTTAAAGGTATTAATTTTCTCCCCTATGTGCGTTGAGACCTAGGGGGGTTTAAAATCGGAGCCAAATCGAGCTAAGGCTCTGTGCGGAGAGCGGTATAAAGATTACTGTCATTAAATAATTTGAAGGATTTTTTACACGTTTAAAAATATAGTTTAATCTATGGATCCGTGAAGAGTCACCAGTTTTAAACGACCATAGAGTAGAGCAAAGTCAAAATCATAGTCACAACATCAAGCACATTTTTCTAACATTGAAAATATATTTATATTTCTTCATAGTTACCTAGTTATCAAATAAAATTCACAATATTATACTAAATCCCGTCATCCGTCTAGGCTAGACTTGATACAGTCGTATGCATAAAGGGGTTTTGTCTCGAAAAGGGATGAGCACCCACTCCCGCTAATAGAAAGACGAGTCAAAGAGTTGATAGTGCCGCTCGCCGGAATTAGGACGGACCTACTACACTTTTCGGTTCGAAATGATGGAACATTTTGGAGATGAAGTCTCTATTCTAGTATATATTCTATCTCTAGATCATAGGTTCTCAACCTAATCATATTCAGATTTTTTTTTGTAGAGCCCCCAATTATTTTTACTTATCTTCTGTCGTGAAAAAAAAAAGCAGCTGCTCCCTAGATTTATGTTCGCATAACTCGTCAAAATATATGGCTCAGCAGTTTTTTTTTTTTTTGCGTTTTCACTTTGTGTAAATATTGTAGAAGTTGTTCATAATGATGAGTACAATGATCCCTTCAGATATTTCGTCTATGAATAGATAGACCTTATATTTGTAAAGTTTATAGGCAAGAGAGACGAGCAATGGAGTTTAACTAGATTCAGATATCATATTGTAGTTATTTGAAATATTGTAATATTAGGATTTAATTAAACTATTATGCTACGCATCAGCTAGACTCTGCTATAGCCCGATCACTGTAAACGTGGCCCTATCGTGATATAAAATACAATGGGCATTGTTCATATTTTTTTAAATGTTGTAATTGAAAAACCATTTCGAGGAATAGCGTTACTAATCATTATGGACTAATTAATTTACGAAAAATATTAATATTCATTGATATTTTTGATAAAATACGATTGACCTTCTGTGCCCTTCAAATTACGTCACCTGCGACCGTACAGTTTAGTATCGTTACCTCAAAAATAAAATAAAAAGTAAGTGGCAAGTATTGTCTACAATCTGTCAGTGTCAAGTGTAAAATTATAATATGTCAAAAATATATTAAATTTAAACATTCCGACTTGCCTCTTATTCATCTCGTTTATAAATCTGATTACATTGTTTCAACAATCGACAATATTTAATATATCGGAAGAGCTATGGAATACAAAAAAAAAATAGAATGAAATGAAAAATTTTAATACATTGATACTTTGATAGGTGTGGATGACGTTGTGTTGACAGATTGAATTTTTTTATTTCTGTACTTGTTAGGCAACAGCACTTAATCTTTAGTGCCACTGATGACGTAACCTACCTTAAAAATTTTAAATTTTTTAATATTTATAAAAAAATAACTATTGAGCCAACCATCAAAATATTCAAATTAGTTTCTCAAAATGCTCTAAATTTTTAAAAAATTAAATAAAATCTAATTGTTAGAAATTTTGGACAATCCCCGAGGGTCGCGCTTATTACGGACTAGGTACAAATAAGGTCTAGAAAAAAATAAGAGCTTTAGTTTTATTAAAATACTACTTTTGTCCGCGGTTTCGTCCGCGAGGCGATCGGAAATTATACCACGGGAACTTTCTAACGGGATGAAAGTATCCTATGACATAATATGTTCGCGTGGCAGATGTCATCCAAATCCGTTCAGCCGTTTTTGCGTGATTGAGTAACAAACATCCAAATATCAAAGCAAACAAACTTTCGCCTTTGTAATATTATAGGATTTTTTATCTTGACAAATAGGTGAAATGAATTTCACAAATAACCTAATTTTCCTGAAAAGGATTCAATAGTGAGACATCGCGTGTTTCAAGCAAGGTCGCTGAAACAGTGAACGTTCCGATTTGCGTTGCGTGCACAACGAGCTTAGTAAGCCACTGTTTCTAATTTAGATGTTCCGTATTTCCTTGCAACAATAATATCAGACTGAAATTGGCCTACTGTGGAAACGCAACTGTGGGGTTCTAAGTTCGCTCCCCAGGTCGGTCAAGGTGTTTATACTTTCCATCCGATTTTTTTGTAGCAACCCGGAATTTGGATTTGGTAAAATCATGACTTCACGCTTCTAATCCCCGAAGAGTCAAGCATAGTTGTACTTCCTTTTTTTTGGTTTCTCATCATTACTAACAACTTTTGCTATGGGACCAAACCTGAAATCGCGAAAAAAAATCAGCTGTTTTACATTTATGTTCGTATAACTCGTCAAAATGTAGGGAACAGGTGTTTTTTTTTTTCGCGATTTAGGTTTTGTGCAACAGTTGTCGGGCATGACACCCATCTGGTCAGAGGATCCTCCCTTTTCTATAGAGGATGAGTGAACTTTACACCCTGTTCATCATACCATTGACTGAGAAGTTGGTTCTTTAATGGAAACTTTTTAAATCGTAAAGAGACTAGGAGGGAATGCCATAAAACCTTGTTTTGTCAACGATTCATAAATTATTTGTGTCAATGTCGACTTGTCAATATTTACCTTGCGAATTTTAAATAATTCATTTTAATTTACTATTCACTTTAAAGCATATTATTGTTTATCGTATATTATATTACTGGATGGCTTCAGGTAAGAATTGTTTGACAATTTTTTGATAAAATTCTAGCTGTCAATTTTGTTGTCGAATAAACAAAGTTATTTAAAAATTTAATTTACGTTAATCTACATAAATTTTTAGAGCAAATAATAAGTAAGAAATATTACTGTGGCTTATTAGTCGATTCGCACGAATTAACTCGCCCCAAACGGGCGAATAATAATAATAATAATAAGTGGCCCGACTGTCAAGCTGACGTTGAAAAAATTTTTACTCCGTTTTATTTCTAGTATTTTTAACATAAATAATAATTCTATTCAGTATATTGTGACAATAAATAAGCAATAATGTTTCTCTACGACCAAACGATTATTTTAAGACCAAAATTTACACAGCGCTACAATACTAAAATAATTATGGACTAAGATTATGGATACAAGAACACAATGCTGACACGAAGTCGGGCAAGACGACACGAATCCACACATCCAACATCTTCGGGTTCGTCGCTCAGCTCCGCCTCGCAGTTGCCGGAACCTGCTCCAGAAGTGAATCCAGTGACACCGGCCGCTGCAGTTGCGTCGAGCTCGAGCGACGAATATTTTTCTCCGCCGACGTCGCCAACACCCGTACGTCGGCAGGGGAGAGGCCGGCCACCGAGAAGCTTGGGACTTAGGGGCCAACCGGCCCCGAGCCGGGTCCCCGCTACCGGTGGTTGTGTGCAGCGCATGAGATGGACTCAGTCTATGAATGAGAACGTCATGCGCGCATATTACGGGTCTACAGAGGGGGGAACTAATCTCACTGCGTACCGCGATAGGATGCTGTCTCTGTTCCAGGAACTGGAACCAACTGTCAACGTCTCGGCCCAACGACTGTCGGATCAGGTGCGGGTCATCCAACGCAATCACAGGTTGGATGATATCGCACTTGATAGGCTGCGCTCAGAGGTACTGTGCAACCATATCGTCTCGGTTCCAGCACAAACCGCGGCACAAGCGTCAACTGTTGATGCCCTCCCGCCGCGGTCCAATCATGTTGAAGAAGAGGATGATAGGGTTGCCACAGTAAGTAGCCAGTGCAACGTCCGTCTGAGGAGCGCACTGGAGGATGCAATTCGTGAGTATAGATCCACTCCAACCGAACTTAGACCACGATTACCTCGGTTACCTATGCACAAAAAAAATAGGGCGTTGGTGTGTGCCTTGGACTCGCAGCTCAAGAATTTCTTCGAGAGCAGCGAGGATCTTGTTGATACACACTCGATCCTGTATTGCGCAGCTGTTGCGGCATGTCGTTTAGCTAACGTCAAGTTCCCATGTTATGACGGAGCTACTCGACCAAAACAAACCGTACCAGTCTGGCAGCACAGGATCGAGGGTCGTATCGATGGAGCCAGGGTACTCATCGGCAAACTATACTGCTTTAGGGAGGGCAATACACGACCACGTGTGATGCGCTTTGTAAGGCGGGCATTCTCGGGGACTGGAATCAGCCCTCGAGAATACATGTCCCGCGTCACAGAGCGCATCGACTTCCTAAAGCAGAAAGTTTGTGCATGGGCGAGCCGAATTCGGCGGTATAAGCGGCGGGTTGATCGATACACGCAGAATCGCATGTTCCAGAGCGATGAAAGGTGGGTGTATAGAGCTTGGGAGCGACCTGAACAAAATGTGACAGATGTATGCCGCCCGGATGATGCCGACACAAGTGCATTCTGGCGAAACATCTGGTCGGTACCCGTCTGTCACACTGAGGCTGGCTGGATTCGGGATGTCGAGCGAGTGTGTGAAACTATACCAGAAATGGATGCAGTCCTAATTACGCCATCAGACGTTGCCAAAGCGGTCCGTCCGTTACCGAATTGGAAATCACCGGGACCGGACGGACTGCACAACTTTTGGTTGAAATGGCTAATTAGTTCACATACTTGCCTGGCATCTCAGTTCCAGTCATCTTTAGAGTCTGGGTCGCTACCGCAGTTTCTAACAACAGGCGTTACCCACCTGCTCCATAAAACAGGTAGTCCCGCGGAACCCAAGAATTATAGACCGATCACGTGTTTGTCGACGGTTTATAAACTTCTTTCATCCATTTTGAGAGCGAAAATTAATACACACATTTACAGTAATTCGATTATGTCTGCCTCTCAAAATGGATGTAGGAATGGGTCCCGCGGTACTAAGGAGCTACTCCTCATAGACATGGCCATTAGCCAACAGGTTCATCGTTCCCGAAAGGATCTGTCGACATGTTGGATAGATTACAAGAAGGCCTACGACTCGGTGCCACATACATGGCTCATGAGGGTGCTAGAGTTGTACAAGATAGATGCAACTCTACGCACCTTTCTTGAGTCGTGTATGGGACAATGGAAGACAGTCCTTCGTTATCCAGGGTGTCGACAGATCCATGGGAATGATGAACATATATGGATTAAACGGGGAATATTTCAGGGCGACAGTTTGAGTCCACTTTGGTTCTGCTTAGCCCTGAATCCTCTAAGCACACTACTGGAGGATTCAGGTCTAGGCTATCGGTTGAGGAGAGGTGGTCAGGTCATATCTCACCTCCTCTACATGGATGATTTGAAACTCTTTGCCCCCAACAAATTGCGTCTGATGGAGCTACTAAAGGTAACTGAAACTTTCAGTAGCGCCATCAGGATGGAATTTGGTGTGGACAAATGTGCAGTCATGCATGTAAAGAGAGGGGAGATTGTGGAATCTGAGGGAATTCAACTCTTGGATTCCATAAACCTCAGATCCCTCTCTTCATCCGAAAGCTATAAGTATTTGGGTATGTCCGAAGCGTTAGGCATCAACGATACTGACATGAAGCAATCGTTGAAGGAGCGCTTCTTTTGTCGCCTGAAGAAGGTATTAAGTAGTCTTCTTTCGGGCGGAAATAGGGTGCGCGCCTTCAACGGTTGGGTCATGCCGGTTTTGATGTACTCTTTCGGCATACTCAAATGGACTCAGACCGAACTTGACGCCCTGGATAGAAGGGTCCGTACACTGTTGACCGCAAACCGGATGCATCACCCACGATCATCGGTGATGAGACTGTATATCCCGCGGAAGTGCGGGGGTCGAGGCTTTTTAAATGCAAAGACACTCCACAACCGCGAGGTGTGCAGTCTCAGGGAATATTTTTTAAAAGCTGAAGTGGGTATGCACCGTGATGTGGTTGCAGTGGATAAGGGGCTCACCCCGCTCTCCATGGCTAAAGAGAACTGGCGCAAACCTGTAGTACTTACTACCGATGACCGCCAGAAGATATGGCAAAGCAAGGAGCTTCACGGGCGCTTCTATCGGGCTCTTCATGAGCCCGGTGTAGATTTCTTAGCGTCCGTATCCTGGCTACGTTTCGGTGACCTATTTGGGGAAACTGAAGGTTTCGTCTGTGCAATTATGGACGAAGTTATCTTGACGAATAACTATCGGAGACATATTATGAAGGACGGGACGGTTGACGTGTGTCGGGCATGCCACCGTCCGGGTGAGTCTATCAGACATATTATCTCTGGTTGTTCTCGTCTGGCTAACGGCGAGTACTTGCACAGGCATAACCAAGTAGCCAGGATTATTCACCAGCAACTTGCTTTGAAATATAAACTTGTGGATTCTGAGGTACCGTATTACAAGTATGTGCCCGACCCAGTTCTTGAAAATGACCATGCCACGTTGTACTGGGATCGGTCTATCATTACTGACAGGACTATTGTCGCCAATAAGCCTGATATTGTGGTGATAGATCGATTAGTGCGCCGTACAATGATTGTCGATGTTACCATTCCACATGACGGGAACCTCGTGAAAGCTGAGAAAGAGAAACAAATTAAATATCTTGACTTAGCACACGAGGTTGTTGACATGTGGAATGTGAGCTCGGCTGTCATTGTCCCGATTGTCGTATCGGCCAATGGCCTGATGGCCGAAAGCCTCGATCAACATCTATCGAGGCTCTCGTTAGGCGGTTGGATCAAGGGCCTGATTCAGAAGGCAGTACTCCTCGATACGGCTCGCATAGTGAGGAGGTTCCTGTCTCTGGAGACCTAACCACCGGTAGCTTGGACCCTGCTCCCGACACCGGCGGATCCCTATTTTTTTTATATTTTTAAATGTTTTTTTTATACATAATTTTATATTTTAAGAAATATTTAAAAATGTAAAAAAATTGATATATAAATAAATAAAAGAATAATAATAATAATAATATTCCGTTTCCGGGGGCCCATTATTGAGTGTGCAAGTCACCCCCTGCTATTTTATCCGTGTATATATTAAACATTGATCAGGCAGGGGTCATAGTTCTTCCATAGTTCTTGGCAACCAGTCCACTTAAGCCACCCAAACCCATAGTCCAACTTTTTATTTTTCCATATGCTGCAATAGTCCTACACCAACCGGGGGTTGTCCTTGGGTGCACTTGCATAGTGCACACAGGGATAGTCGTCGGTTGGTGTCACATTTCATTAAAATTTCCTAAAGGGCCTCTGCGAGTTGGCTTCGGCCCCTCGTACGCCTTCCAAAGGACCGGGACTCAATGGTCCCGAGATAAAAAGAAAAAATAATAATATCCTTGGACATTTCACACAACGCCATATAGTCCCAAGCTAAGCAACCTAATGCTTGTGTTATGGTAACGAGATGGCTGATAAACTACTTATATACATTTTCTTTTGTAAATACATACATATTATAGATAAAACACCCAGACCCGAAACAAATACTTGTAGGTCGTACAAATATTTGTTCCGTGCGGGAATCGAACCCGCGACATGCTGCGCAGCAGTCATTTGCTCAACCACTGCGCCAACCGTGTAGTCGAATCGTCAGTTCTAAATAATATTAGTTTTCTATAGGCGACTCGCGCGAAGTTAATTTATTTATGGGCGAGACGACAACTCCAGAAATATGTATTAGGCGTTACTGTGTAGCCAGAATCAAATTATACATGCTTAAGACCCTTTAGTCACACTGGTCAATGCAAAGTAAATAGTTTTATGAACACTCGTTGTTTAGAGTCGTCTCTAAACAATGAGTGTTCATAAAACTAGCCCCTAATTATCTGCTATAAAATGCGCCACACCCACTCAGTCAAGCGAGTTCTCGACGAAGGCAATAAACTGAACAATTTCCACGTTAATATTAACCTAGCTCTTTTGCCCACAGAATGGAAACCCTCGCTCAAAGAAATCAACGGCGTGAACCTAGCTAATTACTTTCCTCATCAACGCTCACACAATTCCGTCGTATTTATACATAAGAAATATTTAGACGATTATAAAAGTCCTGAAGTAAGAAGGGAAAAACTTAAACTGAAGAAAGAAAAGAAATACAAGTTAGTTGATAAAGGTCAACAGTTCAATAGTGACAAAAATACTGAAATCTCTACCAATAATAGGACTTATAATGTCAGCAATAATAATGATCACGTGTTAGATCAGACTATTCGATTTGCTAAAAATCTGGTGCCTTTAGTTATACCACAGAGTGATGATAAACTACCAGTGTTTTATACTATCAAAACATCGAAAAAGCACAGAATGAAAGAAAAGAAACCGCACGAAACTAGTTTTGATCATCATGGGGCAGAAAAGGGGGACACGAAAAAAGTTTTTGAAACTTACAAAAAGGTTAGAAAAGAATGTTTTAGTGTCAGAGAGTCTATAAGCCAGGGTTCAAGCAACACTTTAGATGACTTAAACATTAATCAATCATTATGCTGCACATTTTCTGAAGTGTCGGAAAAGAAATGTCACAAGAAGGAAAGAAGTCACCATAAGAAACTAAACAATGTTTCAAAGTTGGTTGTTTCGGAATCTTTCGAAGCTTTGGCGACCGAAAACCAAGGTGAATCGAAGATTAAAGTACATCTTATGAACGAGAAGGATAAACACTTCCTTAGTGACAGTATTAAAGCACCAATTTTAACAGCTCTCAGAGAATGTATATCAGAAATAAGCAACTGCAACAACGCTTCTGACATAACTAAAGTGCAAAAAATCTTAAAGTGCAATACGAGCAAACTAGATACAATTCTAGAAAAGATATCGGATATTGAAAAGAAATTGGATTCCCAAGAAGTAGGAAGAAATTCAGAAACCCATGCATCAGAAAAGAAACCTTTACCTGCAGTGCAGAATGTGCAGAAGGTGCCAGAAGTTAAAGCATCAGCGTTGGAAGAATTAGAAGAAGATTTGATAGAGAGTAAAGAAGATTATAGTTCTGAAGAAGAACTTCACCAGGAAATGTTGTACAGGAGAAGTAAGAGTGCAGTTACAGAATTGGTGTCAGAAGAGAAATTAGAGAAGGAACCTCCGAGCTTAGGAGGTGGGGAAGTGGCTGGAGGGTTGAAAGACTCTTACTCAGTCGTAAAACCTGATCGACCGAATAGAATCCCTGCTAGATTCTGTTGGACCGACGCCACGAGGAAATGATATTGATAATAGTTGCTTATTTTGTTCTTACATTTTATGAAAGTTGTATTGTTCTGTAGTTCTATTAAATAAAATGTTTTATTAAATTTATGAATCTTTCCTTAGCATTTCCGTGCTGATTAGTGGCTGGTACCTTTTATTTATCGGTAGTAATTTATATAATATTACTGTTTCAATCTCGTTTTAGATAAATTGAAGACGACATTTCATGTTTTATTAAATCAGCGGTCTTTACACATAACTTCATTCAACAAAAATTACAAACATTCGATAAGGATATAAATATTTAGGCTGTCGCTAAAAACCAACGGTGGGGCTCTGTCTTGCATAGGGTCATGCATTTGCTGCATGATTATGCTGAGCGATGTCTTTGTTATAATTTTTGCGTTTGTGTTCCTTTTCTGCGTCATGTTTACCGCAAATAAAACTATTTTCTTTATTCTTTTCTTCTATATAATTAACGCTTGCTGAATTATTGTTCCATTCTATCTATAGCAAAATTATAACCAATCCTAAAGTAACTAACATCCCATATTGTCTCCCACAATGCATATTGACGAAAAGGCCTGTACATAACTTCCCGAATCATAACAAAACAGAAATTAATCGTTGCTAATCGATATGAATTGGCACTATTCAAAACATCCGCGATTCCATCGCGTGCTCTCCGCCTATGAATCATCCACAATCGATATTGTTATTAACGAGTGATCATCCGGAGCTATTCGAGCTATGAATCGAGACGAAATAGACAGGTACAGAAGGTCGGCTTCGTACTACGGGCGGAAACGCACGCACTCATAGACATTCGTTTGAGATCATCATCTATAGCAGTGTTCATAATCTCAGATGATTTACATTCCATCGCCACTTAATCAGTTATCTACTTTAACTAAATCTATTCTAAGTTGATTTTTGAGTGACCATGTGAAACAAAGAGGCCGTAATAAGTTTTTGTTAGCAATCAATCATCCATGCTCGCAATGGAATTTGAACTTTGTTTGGTATGACATTCAGTTTGCTGTTCCATAACTTGAAAATTATCTCAAATTCTTAATTCAAATACATATACGTTTCTAACCCCGCGAAGCGATCGTCGCACGAATACGCGATCGTTGTCACCTTGTTCGGAAAAATGGAAAGCGCCCTCTGTCGGCGCGACCACGCGTTCAAGTTCACCGAACAAAACGTGATAAGGATGCAACGCTCGCGAACGCCCTAAGCCGAGGCCCTTACCGTACCCTACAGTGAGTAGCGTTTAGTCACTCAGCTTTAAGTTTTTAAGCTGGACTATTGAGCCCTCCCACAGGGAAGCCCGGTTTGGCAGCTGTCGGCTGCCAAACCTGGTTGACCTGCGAAATGCCATAATTGTATATAAGCTGAGACACAGGTCTGTTCTGGGTGAGAGGGGAAAAAAGCGACGATCGCTTTTAAATAGGACGCGGCCTAAGTGTACGTACGTTTAGTCTCGTTCGTCATATCAAGCCAGCCTTCTGATCTATCTTTTTTGTGGCATCGCTTCAGCTCACTGATTCTCAAAACGTTTCGACGGGCTGTAGCAATAGAATAAATACATTTCATACATGGACGAGCTGTTGTTTCACGATGCTTTCTGTTTAGCGTTCGCTTTAAAACAATGCTAGTTGTTTTTTATGGAACTTCGTCTCGTTGGTTTTCTTTTGTTTTCTCAACCATTGAGCATTGCATGTTTCTAGTCTTTTATGTAGGTTTATATATCTGGTTATTGTGTAGCTATCCATTATTTATTTTTAATGTTAATTTTTTATGTGAACAGAGCAGTGGTGGTAACTGCTGCGACTAACGAGTTGTAGGTCGTAGGTTCGAACCCAGACTGGCGCTTTACTTTGTGTAAATGATTTCATCATCACTGCTCTCAAAACGGTGAAGAAAAACATCGTGTGGAAACCGGTATGTTTAAGAAACAAAAATCCGAAGACATTTGTGACATCTACCAACCCGCACTGGGCCCGCGTGGTGGATTTCGGCCCACTCCTTCTCACTGAGAGGAAGCCTGTGTCCCAGTAGTGGGAACATTATAGGCTGATTATGGTTGCTAATATTATGCCTTTTAGGAACGATTTCATAGCGAGCATGAGCTTCCTTAATTTAATGTTTAAAGTAATGACTTTTGGAACTCCTAATTCATCCCATAATTCAAGAGTAGCTCGCGTAAAGTTGAAAAATATGACGTTCTAGAGACTTCAGGTAGAAACATGGCTACTAAAGCGATTGTAACGACTGTCTACAGTGTCTACCCCTTATCAAAGAGAAGGTAATTATACTCGGAACAAAAGACATTAAGTAACGTTCTTCTTTGAGCGATTCTCCTAGTTCTGCATTCATGGGAATATTTTGACGTGATTGGGTCTTTTTACGAGTATTCATTTATTTTGGATGGTAAGGAGAAATGGAGATTGAAGAGACAACAGGCTACAGCTACTTGAGACTGTCCGTTGTAGGCATCGATTAAGGGTTCAAAAGTTAATGAAGAAGATTTTATGACAAAAAAGATTTTGCAAAGTTGTTATTTTTTTACTCTTTCTCTCTCTTAGCGTGTCGATAGCAATCTAAATGGACTCGGCCCAGAAATCGGCTACTTGTTTGGCGCCATCACCAGCGTTTTTTTTTTACTTTCGGCAAAAGTGACCTCCTTTTTTTACCAATTCTGAGTCTCAATGACAGAGACGGAAACTTTCGTTCAATACATAGAAATCTACGGGTCAACCACAAAATATAAGTATGTGGGGTCAAGTGTGGGACCAACTGTCCAATAGCGGGGGTTCAAACTGGTAACCAAGAAGTAAAGTGCGTTCACTGTGATAATTATAGGTAATCTAGCAAGTCAGATTTTTACCGACATTGCGAGTACATCCCATCGCCTAGACATTTCTCAACTATATTTGGGTCGGCTTCCAGTCTAATGCAATGCAGCTGAATACCAGTATATTATGTACAGTCAACAAAAGATCGTCGGATATAGTTGAAGGATCGTCGGATATATAAACCGATGGATGTTGTTGTTTTCTATTAATAAAATTAAATTTTATTCGAGAACATCCATCGGTTTCTTACTAAACTTCAACTGTATCCGACAATCCTGCATACTTGTCTCTTTTGTTCACTGTACATGAACGAATACCTATGTAACTTCCACAACCCAGTTACTGGGGTAATATGATATCCCTTTTGGTAAGTACTTTCCTCATCTAGCTTAAAGCTAAGCAAAGCAAAGTTTCAGCGTTCAAATATGAGTCATACCAACAGTTACCGTTTACGAGCAACTGCCGGTAAAAGCAACGAACAGCTGTTACATTTTAGAGACGGGTTTCATTATAAGCGGCGGAAATAATAAACTTACTCTGTTGCTCTGTTATTATTTAATTGAAATAATAATAATAAAACGTCGGCAGGGGCGCCCTAGAAGGACATGTGACCTTGTTTGTGATGTTCTTCAGAAACGTCAGGTACGTAGTACTAGCAACTGTATGTAAACAATCGTTGGTAGACCAAATAAATAAATAATAAATAAACTGTTTATGACCAGCAGGGTAAGTAGCGTAACACAGTAACAGTAGGAATGACTTGTATTTTGACAGTTCAACAACATTCATTCCGTTATTTACGTTGTAGAGCAGACAAATTTTTCGAACTTATGGAGCAATGGATTAGCAATGAGCGTTTACGCCGTACGGCGTTTCATACAAGCTTTTCCTTTTTCGGCCCTTGTTTTTCGAAATGAATGAACCGATTTTAATTAAACTTCTTACCCAAGGATACAAAGGTCTAAAAAGTTACTTTTCGAAATGTCTTGTTTAAAAAAAGATAACTGGAAATCTCTGTTTCTACGGTAATTTGGCTGTAGCACTATTTTTCGAAAATGTTCTCTAAATAACTTTTTAGACCTTTGTATTCCGCTTAAGCGTACGAAGTTTCATTAAAGTCGGTTCACTCATTTCCAAAAACATGGGCTTGAAAGTTTGTATGAAATGCTGATTGGTAGTAATTGTGATTGATTGTGTGTTATGCAATTATAGTGCAGGTGTATGAACTTATAGGAAGCAAAAGGAGAATGTTAGGATTGTAGCAGGTGGCGTTTTGTAGTTTCTGCCTTCACATTCTGTGTAATAATATTATTTGCGTTGCACGAAGTCGTATCTGTGATTTGTAAAGATTTTAATCTTCCAATTAAAACAAAGCGTTTTGAACTTTTGATTAAAAATGTTTAAGGTTGAAATGGGAATGCTTTCTATCATTTAAATGGATATATCTCATGCTATCGACAAATTATTACCTACCAAAGTTTTGTTCTACCTTCAGATCTAAAATAGGTACTAACATTAACGAAACCATTATTTTTTTAGCCCGTAAATAGGTACAAACTTTTACATTACAAAATAAGTTCGATAACTTCAGTACAAAAATACACAAAAAAGCTCATTAAAAACTGAAGCAGTCCCGAACTAGAGACGTTACACGGAAACATTTTTACTTAAAGTTATTTATACTGTTATCACAAGACGGATAAAAGGTCGGCGCCAAATAACGCCAAGTAAGAGGAGACTTGGCAACTGATTGGCAGAATCGTGTTAGCACTGTCCAGTGACGTAGCCAGTTCTAAAGGCGTCCTGTATCAAGAAAAGTTAGGGGCTTTTTTACCTTTATTAGTTCTGAGGAGGTTTTTTATTGTATTGTTTTTTATCTGTGGAGGTTTTTTTATTGTTTTTTTTACATAGTAGGTAAATATAATATCATTCAGACTGAGAAGTTTAAGCTGTCATTGACAATGCAAGAGCGAGCGATGATGCTCCAGTTTTTTAAGCGAGCTCAATCTTGGCCACTAATGGTCGCCTCTAGTCAGTGGTCCAAAGGCGCGGGAGACTGGTGTAGTAACCCAAAGCAGCCACAGTTGGTCACGAAAAATAGAAACATAATGGTGCTGATTCCCTTGTTCTCTCCATACAAGTATAGACGTGATTAAAAACTTGCCTACTAAAATTACGTCAATTTACGTCAGGCGCTGATTAATTATCTTCTGTCCTTTTCTTAAAGAAATAGAAAGAAAAAGATGTACTGAACTTAAATTTAGTTTAGTTTGTGAACAACAGACTCGGCGCCAATGTATACCTAGGTAATTATGTCTCCTCCGTTGTTAGGGAAAATTACGTTTCGTAAAAAATAACCTCTCTCAAAATGGACTAGGTACCTACTGGATCATAATTAGTTAGTAGTTTCTTTTCGATCGCGACAAACGAGCCAGAAACATCTTCGAAAAAAAAAGTAAGTAGATATTGTGTTAGTACAGCGTGGTAATTGCACACTAACAGTAGCAATGGATTTCACTTTGACAGTTCAACAACATTCATTGCGTTATCTACGTTGTAGAGCAGACAGATTTTTTGAACATATCAAGCTATGGATTATTAATATCCTTCAAAATTATTCAGATTGTGATTGAAAGTGTTACGTAACTAGGGTACTGATTATAAGAGGTCAGCGTCAAATAACGCCTCAAAGTTTTTGACCGAATTAGTATGGTAACTTAAAGCCAAAAAGTGTACAAAGAGCGAATCACGAACCATCCAAACATGTTAACAGTGAATACCCAAACCACAGACATAGATACACCTAGATAACGCAAGAGCAAATACTTCGCGTGCCAAAAATCGCACCAGCTTACGTACAAATATCGTAAGCCACCACTTTCGTGCTCAGTCCTGTGTACTGCTGGCTGGATGAGCGTGAGCGTAGTAGGCCCTGGGGGTGGGGCGCGACGGTCAGATGGGTGCCGCACGCGGCGGCGTCTTTGAATCGATTTGATTGTCCCATCACTAAATAGTGATTGTGACGTCATAGCAGGTAGTCAAAAAGTTGCACACTTGGTTTTCATACAGATCGTGATACTTGCGTTATCTAGGTCTATCTATAACTGCGACAGAAACAGTCACTGGAAGACTTAAAAGAAAGATCCCTCAAGACCTTATTTAAGAGTACATACCCACTAATAATATCCAATTGCTGAATATCTACAAGAATGAAAGATTGCAAAAAAAAAAAACACCAAACTTTGCAGATTACCAATTGGCTCGTGTAGGTACCTACACCTCACTAGCACAAGACAATCCCACCCTAGAAACTCTATCCATTAGCACTACAGAAGGTTGAATTAATCATGTTCAAGCAGGAAATGCGTGACTTGCTATAGATACAGTGATTATGAACAGCTGTGGGTTCAAAAACGTTGTTCTTAGCTGTCAGTACACAGTGACAGGGTGAGCGACGGAACGGTAATGTTACTCTGAGTGACCTTGAAAGTTTTGGTTACTAAGTAGTGTAGGCCGCGATTTACGAGTACCAGATCGTAGGTTCGAACCCAGACAGGCGCTTTACTTTGTGTAAATTATTTGATCACCACTGCTCACAAAACGGTGAAGGAAAACAGCGTGAGGAAACCGGCATGTCCTAGAACCAAAAATGCGAAGACATATCACATCACACTACACTTGCCGATACGCGGTCTCCACTTTAGGAGTCGTCTTCTCCACCGACCATCGGTGCTTCAAACAAACATGGCCAACCCACTGCTACTTCAGTTTGCATACTCGCCACCCCTTTTTTTTAACGTGGAGAAATGCTCGTGCATTCTGCACTACCACAGGGAGATAGTGCAGTTATGTGGGACTCTAACCCACTAAAACTCCACGGTGTCCAACATCATCACCATCGCCATAACCTCATGTCCCTAATAAGTCATCATGATAATAATAATATAGCATATCTATAAAAATCGCGAAACTCAGTTTTTAACCAAAAAGTCTTTTCATTTTGATAAAGCAGTTGGTAAGAAAAACTAGACAGCGTTCACGTCTGAAATGTAACACTTTAAGTTTTGAATAGAATCCGAACGCAATCGTACCCAGTTAAAGTCAGATAGAAAGCTAGGTCAATTGTTCTGCAAGTTCTGTAATACTCGACGATTTCCAACACTTCTATTTAATAAACTTCTGTTTTAATCTTGATAATGACTGGAGCAATTTATGTGAGGACCTATATCTGACACCCACGCAAACGTTTTGCATTAAAATTATACTAAGTTTGCAAATAATGTCGCATTTGATTTAACTTTTTCAATTTCCTGATGCTCTGAGCACTTCAGTGCAAAAAAAATGAGCCAAATCCGTGAGTGAATGTTGAACACAGAATTTTACTCAAAACTCAAAAAAGGGGAAATGCAAAAGTTAAATATTATACAGAGGGACCTGAAAAAGTAGTTTGGATTATCTAATGGATTACGGACACTGAAATAAACAAACAAAAGTGGGTCGTACACTCAACTGTATCTCTATGGTACAATGTCACATTCACAGCGCCTTTATGTCGCAGCAGTTAGGGCGATTTTCCTAGTTCTAATTGTTACCACAGACAAAATAAGTAGAGAAACATTTTTTCATCAACTCCCGACTACCGTAGTCCGCAGTTTGACATAGGCCTCCTCGTGAACTCGTGCTACCTACTTTGTTACAGTTTCCCGAACAACAGAACACGGAGTTTGGGCACAGTTAATTAATATCATAGGTATTCTGGAAGCCCGAATCCTTCTACGCTACAAGGCTCTTTTTGGCGCGTGGTCAAAATCGGTACTAACGCCACCATCTTGTTATGTCGATACAATTTCACAAATGTTTAGCAACAGCGCCCCCGTGTCAATGTCATTCAGGCGCCAAAAGACCCTTTGGCTCCTTTGATCCGTTGTTCTATATTATAATATCAAGATATTTTCAATAAAAAGTATTCATTTATTTTGAATCATCTATTTAATATATATATTAACTAACTTATTATATAAATAAATACAAAAACGAAGGACACCTAGGCGTCGAGTACCTACTCGTCCGCATCGCTGTCATCCGGAAACGTGCCCAGAAGACTGGCAGCATTGCCACGTTGAATGGCAATGCTAATTCTTTGACCAAAGAACGACCCAGCCTTCTAGTCACGTGAAGTGTCGACTAACCGGCGAGAAATTTCCTTAAAAAGGAGACGCGCACTCGGGCCCCATGACCCGAGCGTTTCGACCCCAAACGGCTCAAAGCTGTATTTGCGCCGCTTGAGGGTCTCAGCAGCCGCAGCAGCGGCACCAGCACAGCCCGCCGTGCTAGGAACATGAGATGGCGCAAGTGTATCGACACACGTTGCGTCCCACACCAGAGGCCTACCCACAAAAAAGTAGATATGAATAGAGATAAAAAAGTCTAATGGTCATAAGTACTACTGCCGCACATGAGGTCCTGGGATCTATTCCAAGATTGAGCAAAATGGTTTTGGGGTTTTCATCAGGAATTTCTCAGTAGCAGGGCAGAGATTTGTGCCCGGTTGATGGCAATAAGATCGCCCCCTATTACATGGGACTTAAACATAACTGGCGAAATATGCGTATACTCTAAGTACAGACTCCAGCACATCAAGCTACTACAATCTGTCAAATTTCTTCAATAGATTTTCAACTTTACCGCAAAAGTATAAGGTTCAAAGTTGATTGGGATTATTTGACAGTTTCGGGTAGCTTGATGTGCTGGCGTCTGTACATCTCTGCTTAACCCTATGGCCTATGGGGGGGATTACAGGCGTAATGTTGTCGTTATGTCATAATAAGAAGTAAATATCATTAACTTGCTGTTCTTCCTGTAACACAATGCAGATAAAAACAACCGTAAAATAATAATATCTAGCGTATCATCCGCCCAACATGCTCGGCGAAGTGCCAAAATCTGTGAAATCGGCCGCAAGGTCTAATAGGTAAAGTATAATCCGCTGATAAAGCTCGTCAAACGGCCATGCACGCCTGATTTTAATTATTGGATGGAAAGTGTACGTTCATATTATAATGATGTGATCAGGGAGCCGTATAGTACCTACCTGGGCTTTAGTATCGCACATAAGCGAATTTCACCAATGAAACTTTACCCGATCAGCACATCCATGTCAGTGTCAAAATTCCAAAAAAAATGTCAGTGACACCTCTCGAACGCGGTTTAGATGTGCTAATGGTGAAATTGGTCCTCTAGTATGATTTTGGCTTTATAGAGCATCGTCTCTGTCTGCATCTCATACCTGTTTGACAGTCTCTTTCTAAAGCTCGATACTGCTACTGGTACTTTAGTATAACGCCAAAACCAAACCAAGTGACAAAGCCATCAATCTTTATTTGCGAAAAAGAGATGGCGCTATTTGAATTTGCGCTGTATACTGTTATTTCTTTCTCTCACACTCAAACAAATATGGCATCGACGCGTCATGGTACGGCTACTGAGTCGTGTTCAAATTCAGGTGTGTTGTGGTTCTGTGCATGGCACAGAAGGCAGAGTTTTAATAGTATAAGGGTAGGTCAGGTTCTGAGGAATAAAGTAGTAAGTCATGCCAAAAGATTGATAACAAAAATACCACACCAGGTCAAGCCAAAATCTGAAAGCCGCTAAAGAATTGACTTTAAATGCCCTTTGAGAACTTTAACAATTTAAGTTTTCTCGAACTAGCTGAAGTTTTTCTACCTTCAAACCATTCTCTGCCTTCTTTGCATACTGTATGCGCATCGACACTCGAAAGCACGGAGTGTCAGGTCAATGTGTTGTTCTTGTAGGGTAGGTCAACGAAAGGAAAAATATTTAAAAGCAAAAAGTTATTAAACTGCCTTACCTAGTTGTTTCGTAAAAGCATAAATTTTGAGTAAGTAGTGTTCAAAATTAATGTATGTCAGTGTAAAGCGAATAATTAAAAACAAGTTGAATAAAAGCAAAATATGAAGAAATAATTTGAAATTGTTCAAAATGCGAGCGAGAGAACGCTTTAGCGAATGCGTAGGGCGTAACCACGCCATTTGATTTATTTGAAACTCACGACACAATTCGCATCGCATCGTTTTAATTGTGCAAACGGTTTGTTAGAATTCCATTGAAACTTTAGATGAGTTATTCAACAACGATCCCTCAAATTACCACCTATGGATCAATAAAATATAGTTTGCATAATTAAACCGTTAGATTTATCATGACCTGTGCGGCCTGTGCAGCGGTCAAATTTTGAACTCACCCGCAGTTTGAACAGTGCAGTAAAAAGGAAAAAAAGAAGTGCTGTATTAGGCAATCACTCACCAATGTTTGAGCAGCTGTCTGGTGCTGTAAAAACAGGCTTCAGTCAGTTAAGCCAGTAATAGAAGAGTCATTTTAGAGTAAAGCAGAGTGATAAGAACAGTTTAGTAGAGAGTCGGCGAGTGATTGTTCAAACTGCGGGCGCAGCTGCGGCTGATCGGTCAAGCGATCAGATACCGCCGCGCGATCAGATATCGCCACGTGATCAGAAATCGCCACGTGATCAGAAATCGCCACGTGATCAGAAATCGTCTCGTGATCAGTATCTGTGGAGTGATCAGACAATTTGCCCGCGACATGATTGGAAGGATTTGTTTTATGTTATTAAATGTGCATATGTTTAGAGTTCGACTGTTTGTGTTTTATACTTATGAATGATGAGATATTTTAGCAGCATGATTTTTGTGCGATAAGCTATATTGAATAGTCATCAGTAAGTGAAATGTATTGACCTGTTGCAGATGAACGTAGTGAAGACTGTCCTGGTAGATATACGTAAATGAAAATCGTATGTAGGTATATACAGTATGGAAACCACATATATGCAATAAATTTTACCACATACTTGTTATCGTCTTTTCTGACGACGATATACAAAAAAATTACGAAATCGGTCGCGGAAATTAGTTGTTCCCTACATTTTGACGAGTTATGCGAACATAAATGTAGGGAACAGCAGATTTTTTTTCGCAACCGATTGTGTAATTTTTTTGTGTATCATCAGTAAAGGCGGTCAAGTATATGGTATAATTTATTGCATATAATAATATGTGGTTTCCATACTGTATATCTCATTATCATTTAAAGTACAGTATCGTAAAAATATGAAAGTTTAAGTTAGGAATATAAAATCATATTTACTAGACATGGTTCAATATTTTCATCTGCGATCTAGGATGAAAAGTAGCTTTATGTCCTTACTAGCATCAAGTATGTCGAAAAAACTATCCTATGTCCTTCCCCGGGATGCAATCTATCTCTCTGGCAAATTTTATCGAAATCCGTTCAGTGGTTTAGGCGTGAAAAGGTAACATACAGGTAGACAGACAGAGTTACTTTCGAATTTATAATATTAGTAAGGATTCAGGTCATGGTCTACCCATGTGCCAAATTTCACCAAAAAATCTTACTTTTGCATTTCAATATTAAAGTCAAGATTCATCATCTGCCTAGCCTTTTCCCAACTATGTTGGGGTCGGCTTCCAGTCTAACTAACAACTGAATACCAGTATTTTACATGGAGCGACTGCCTATCTGACGTCCACAACCCTGTTACTGGGTAATACGATACCCCTTGGTAAGACTGGTTGTCAGACTTTCGGGCTTCTGACGACCCGTAACGACTGTCAAAGATCTACGAATGACAGCCGGGACCAACGGCTTAACGTGCTTTCCGAGGCACGGAGGGGTCTCGATATGTAAAGATGGTCACCCATCCACAGACCGACCGCGGCAAGCGTAGCTTAACCTGATCGATCGACCTGTGCGGCTGTTATTATTTAGCCACGGGCCTCTATTAAAGTCAAGATTAATATTAATAATCTTCAGTAGAACGGCCAAGTAATTTTCTAGCGGTCAACAGACCGTCCACTTGGTAAAAGCGAATCATTTGTTACCAACATTACGGCTAGCACAATTGTATCGAAATGTAACAAACCCCGCGAATGCTACCCAGTTGCTCAATTAACCGGTGGGATAATCGGCTTCATTTGTTATTTACGAATCGGCCGCCGAAATAAACCAGCTGCGGTAGACCTGGGTAAGACGTTATGTATTCTATTATTAAGCGGACTTCACATAGATAGAGCAATGAAGAGTACCGGAAAGAAATCTGTGATACGATTTCGGTGCATCAAAACATTAACTTATCCAGCTGATCGTAGGCACAATATTCAATTTTTTTATAATATAATTAACACAACCTTATCTATTAGGAACTTAGGGCAACACATATTGCCATAATTGTTTTTATTTACAAAAAAAATAACTATATGGGGTGCCTTACACAACTTAGAAAATTATTTCTTAAGACATACTTAGGAGGATTCAAGCATCGTCTCGTTACACGTTTAATTCTGACAAATGAGTGTACTGACTGGACAGGTCCTCTTAATCTGTGTGGTTATTTCCTCAAAAGATCATCTCAGACATCGATCTACATGGTCTTCATATAACCTGACCAAGATTATGTCTGGACTTTAAAAGACTGTGACCTCTGAGTTTGTTTCGGCCTTTCTTCTCAGAGTAGTCAGATAAGAAACGCCGACCTCATCTAGTTAAAAAAAAAATATGATTGACGTGTAAAAGTGTTTGTGCAAACCTACTTACAAAAATAAAATCATTTATCATTTATAATCAAATCTAACTTAATGTTATAGTGAGTAAGGGGCATTAAGGGCTAAAAAAAAAGAAAAAACATTATGAAGAGTGAGTAAAATTACTCGTTTGTTTGTAAGAGGTACTCTCTGGATATATGATCCGATTACAGAAAATATTTCACTTACCTATCAGCTTCACCAGCGGTCGGCAACCTTTTAGCAGGCACGGACCCCATAGTGGCAAAATGAATTACCTAAAGGCAAGCCGCACTTGTTCATAATTTTGTATAAGTACCTATATCGATTATGTTAAAAATGCAAAAAAAAAACAACCACAAATATTTACTTTAACATAATTTTATTTAAAAAGTTTCGTGGTTTTATTTAAAGAGTAGTTTTGTGGGCCAGCGCCGGCTTTCGCGGATGGCACTGATTTCAGTTTTGGCGCGAAATTCAAATAATTCCAAATGATAAGACCTGATTTACAAAACAGTTGCGGGCCGCGGCTTGCCGACCGCTGAGCTACACTATTGCCAAGTACCATAGTATATGTTTCATGGTATAGTTATCTTACACGCGGACGGAAATCGCAGGCAAAAGCTAGGCTAATAAATATTTTCTGCTCTCAGTCCAAAAAAGCTTAATTCGCGCAAACAGTTCCACAGTCAGAATGATATATCTAGCCAATCTGCATGAATAGTTCAGGTCGTTGTTTTGCTAACGACCTTCGAGAGACAAAGTCAGGCTTGCAAATTGCAACCCAGAGAAAGAGATATTGCACTCCGGAGATATATTCAATGTTTTTCATTGATATCGAGGTAGCACAGTAAGTTAATGTTTAAGCAGTCAGTGGATAAAGGTTGAAGCTTAATTCTGTGTTGGTTTTTTCATTTCTGCCTTGTTATTTACCAATGAGTTTTCTCATACATTAGTAAATGACGTTGCGCTTAAATCGATTAAACTGTTCAGTGTTTCGGTGTAGGATTTTGTTTTTAGGTTCAAAATCTCGGGTACTAAACCGCTTGCATGAATGTTTGTTTTCACTCTTAGTTTCAATTTTGATGTACAGACGCCAGCACATCAAGGCTCAAGGTACTACAATCGGTCAATATTTTTTAATAGATTTTCAACTTTATCGCTAAAGCATAAGGTTCAAAGTTGATTGGGAAAATTTGACAGTTTCGGGTAGCTTGATCTGCTGTACTTACAGTGCCCTACAAAAGTTGAAATTTTTCCACTTCAGCTGTGAAATACACATTATGATTTAAAATTTTAGTGATCTGTTGAATGTTTGAACTGTTATAACATTTTTATTGGCTGATTCAACTACCTTAGATTTACCATAAAAAATATTCAAGTTATCCCTTAGTTATTTTTATTTTTCATCATAATGTGGTATTACCGCTGAATTGGAAAAATGTCAACTAACTTTTGTAGGGCACTATACATCATAATTTTAGCCGGTTTAGTTCAACTACCTAATTTGCTATTCCGTTTGCTTGGATAGTTTTTAATGAGTTAAAATCTTGAAATGGAAAAACCGTAATACCATACGAGCGAAAAAGCAAAACGATCTTACTAAAATCGGAAAACTAAAATTAATCTATCGGGAGCAGAAGTATAAAGTCAAAGTCAAAGTCAAAGCATTTATTTCAAATAGGCACATAAAAGGCACTTTTGAACGTCAAAAATTACAATGAAATAGAATTGATTCTAGTCGCCCCTTCCAAAAGGTAGTTTTCGTATGGAGAAGAATGGGCAAGAAACTCCACCGTTACTCTTTTAAAATGTTTTACAATATTTTGCATACATTCATATATTTAACTTATATATGAATGTATGCAAAATATATATTTATTCATATAATTAACTCTATAGAGTACTTCAAAAGCGGTACATTGATACGTGTGGCGGTTATTTACGGTTTTCGATCAGCGGCTGTCAGATGCAGGCCGGTCTGACGGCGGCCGGCTTGCAGCCCGACTGTGCGGCCTTAATACATTTTATTGCGAGTGAAGGGTTAATTGCTTGAAATGTTTACCTTTCGCGAGATCTTGATGGATGTGGTGGGTTTTTAATTATTCTGGACTTTTGACATGTTGAGGTAAAAATGTACGGTGGTTTTGCATAATGCGAATATACCTACTTACATATTAAAAAATACCTACATTTATTTTTACTATTGACCAATTTGGTTTCGTTTTTAAAATTTATTTTGTCTTCCAATAGTGGAAGGAACAAGGCCTATGTAAATACCAAATTTGTAAAACATTTTGTAAGGCATTTCATACAAACTTTCAAGCCCTTGCTTTTTTAAATGAATAAACTGATTTTAATGAAACTTCATACGCATAAGCAGGATACAAAGGTCTAAAATGTTAGTAAAGAACAATTTCAAAAGGTCTTATTTAAAAAAAGAAAACTTGAAATCTGTTTCTATGGAAAATTTGAAATCGGTTTAATTTGGCTGTAACACTATTTTTCGAAAATGTTCTTAACTAACTTTTTAGACACAAAGGTCTAAAAAATCCTGCTTATGTGTACGAAGTTTCATTAAAATCGGTACATTCATTTCGAAAAATAAGGGCTTGAAAGTATTTATGATGTGCAACTATATGCGTACACATACTAGAGGCCACCATTTAGGTAAAAAATCTTAATAGAATCTATAAAAAACCTCATACAAAATCAACCGAAAGAATCTAGTACCAAGCCAAAACAGTCTCTGAACTTAAAAACAGAAGTTGCAGAGCGATCCAAACATCGAAGCTGATAACAACCCGATATGGGCAAACAGCACCAAATACTCGACCGATTGTCAACCCGTATCGACGGTCGGTGAGATAAATTGCTCGAGCTGGCAACTAGCCAGGGGCACCTAGTATGTTTGCAGGAATTGTAGGTGCTGACCGTACGAGCTATGCAGGTGATGTTTTTACATTCTTCTGAGGAATTGGAGTTTCATAATTTGTGTGTTTCGAGCAGCGCTGGCGGAAGTTTTCAATTTATGAATTATTTTATGTTGTTATATTTTTTATGATTACTGGCCACTAGCCCTACCCGTGTGTTAAACTAATATCGTCATTGTAGCCGCATGTTGTATATTGCATATCGGGACGCCCCTCCACCTCATCGTCAGGTACGATTTGGTCAGTACCTAAATACTGACCGTTTCTTCTCACAAAAACTCCTCGTAGGAAAGGATTAAAAAGCATTAGATATCTTACCTACATAAAACAGCTTATTTACTAGATTTTTTGTCATCCTTAACGGTTGTATGACAGTAGCTAACATCATCATCTGCCTAGCCTTTTCCCAACTAAGTTGGGGTCGGCTTCCAGTCTAACCGGATGCAGCTGAATACCAGTATTTTACATGAAGCGACTGCCTATCTGACCTCCACAACCCAGACTGGGTAATACGATACCCCTTGGTAAGACTGGTTTTCAGACTTTCGGGCTTCTGACTACCCGTAACGACTGTCAAAGATCTACGAATGACAGCCGGGACCAACGGCTTAACGTGAATTTTATATATTAGAAGAAGAAGAAGAAGACTTATTCTTTTTCTAATATATAAAATTCTCGTGTCACAATGTTAGTTACTTACCATACTAATCCGAAACGGCTTGACCGATTTTTATGAAATTTTATATGCATGTTCAGTAGGTCTGAGAATCGGCTACTATCTATTTTTCATACCCCTAGGTGATAAGGGTGGCCCTCTCCAGTTTTTTATGGAATCGGAATTTACGCGTTCGGACGTTATGTGATGTTTGCACATGCAGGTTTTTAAATTCGCCATTTTGTTTTTCTTGTCATTAATTCCAATGTTCAAAACTTTTCCTACTTCGCGCTTGTTAAAACAATCCCTACGATTCTTTATGTTTAAACCTAATTAAAACAAATTAATGAATTGCTTCAAGACAAACTGACAATGGCGAGATTTTCCGATTCCAACACTTCGTTTGTGCAACTTTTTGTGGAAGTTCTTTAATCTCCAGTCGCACACTCAAACAATTATGTTGCCACACTTAAAAATTAATTATAAAAACATAACTGGTTTCTAAGAATGTTCTCTTTTTTGTAAATAAGAACAAAACCTTCTTTGTTGTGTTCTTTTTTCAAAAGCCGTTTCTTTTGTTTCGTTAGACATGTTCTTTTGAAAAATTCTACTCTTTTAGTTAACTTACTGGCTGCAAACTGTATTTTAAAGTTTTCATTTGTCAGTCTCCACTATATACCAAAATTATGATTGCTTGAAATGAGTTTTAAACGATTGTTAAAAATTGTTTCATCATCATCTGCCTAGCCTTTTCCCAACTATGTTGGGGTCGGCTTCCAGTCTAACTAACAACTGAATACCAGTATTTTACATGGAGCGACTGCCTATCTGACCTCCACAACCCTGTTACTGGGTAATACGATACCCCTTGGTAAGACTGGTTGTCAGACTTTCGGGCTTCTAACGACTCGTAAGGACTGTCAAAGATCCACGAATGACAGCCGGGATCAACGGTCTAAAGTGCTTTCCGAGGCACGGAGGGGTCTTGGTATGTGAAGATGGTCACCCATCCACTTACAAACCGCGGCATGCGTAGCTTAACCTGATCGATCGTCCCGTGCGGCTGTAAAAAATTGTTTCATATTTATAAGAAATAAAATATTGAAAGTAAGTCATTCGAGAGTTATGTGCAGAAAATCAGCGCTGTTGACAAAAGGTTCATCCGAAGTCTGGCTGAGCATCTTGCACAGATGCGACCCACGGCTTAATTGTTCTTATTATTGTTGTTTGTTTGTTATAAAAGTAGTTATTTTTCCATTCTGCAATCGGCATTTCGTTTTGATTGTTGTTTTTTTGTTGTAAATTTTATTATATTTACTTATTGTCTTTGGTCCCTAGCCCTGACATCAAGCAGTGGACAAAATTATCAACCTTTTATTGCTTGAGTACGAGGGTTTTGCCTATTTTATATGTGCGTATCTAAGGTTTTTTTTTTTGTAATGCTTTTGTTTGTGCAGAAGAAACCTTTATTCTATTTGTGCGTTGTGTATGTACAGACGCCGACACATCAACCTACTACAATCTGTCAAATTTCTTTAATAGATTTTCGGGTGACTGATGGACGCTGGTGACGGCGCCAAACAAGTAGCCGAATTCTGGGCCGAGTTCATTTAGATTGCTATCGACACGCTTAGAAGAATAGATTTTCAACTTTATCACTACAAAATAAGGTTCAAGGTTGATTGGGAAAATTTGACAGTTTGGTGTACCTTGATGTGCTGGCGTCTGTACGTGAACAGGCGCCGTCAGTTGAGGCTGGTCATCACTTCTGCCTCGGCTTATTTTAATTATTGTATTTTTGGATTGTTGTTTTGTTACTATTTGATGTACTCTGGACGCTTTTAATGCCTACGTCTTTTTTGTTTACATCGTTCATAAATACAATTTTCAACATTAATGATGTACTTAACAATAAAAAAAAAAAGTAATTTAAAAAATGTCCTTGGAGTTTCTTGCCCGTTCTTCTCCATAGGCACCTACTAGACTTTGGAATGGGCAACTAGCTTCTTACTTTCTGACTGACCGACTTCTTGACAATTCAAAAGTGCCTGTAAATGGTTTAATAGAAATAAATGCTTTGAGTTAGAGTTTGTAAGTATTATTGTGTGACAATTACTTATAATGAATTTTTATTGTTGTTTCTGTCCCTTTGTATTTTTTTCACTTTCGTACACCCTTAGGGAATTCCCTAAGAGTGCCTTTTCTTTTTTACAAGAGCCCAAAACGGAGATCTTTCCCGACTCGTTCTAATTAGAGGCTCACCTTTTCCGAGGCCCTCTCTTTACAAAATTGCATCCTCCTTACGCAGCTGAGCGACATAAACGTAAGATCTTTTAGTCCTATGAGGGTGTAATACTATCTACGGCTAAAGGCAATTATGGAAAAAAAACTTTTGACTTTGATTGGTGGTTGGGGCATAGCTCCCTCTCACTGAGAGGAGGCTTGTGTCCCAGCAGTGGGAACGTTATAGGCTGAGTATGGGGCATAGCAAAAAACAGGTATGACAAAAAAGAAGCGTATGGAAATAAGTTGAGGGTCTGTTTCAGTTTTTGGGTAGGCAAATTACATATTTATTAGTAAAATGCTATATCTAGGTACACCTCTTTCTAACCCTTCATATCTTTGTTAAACTATCAAACAGATGAATTGCGTGAAATTAATTGTTTTATGATTCTGCCAAAGTGGCCTTTTTAGGCCCCCAGGGCTTAGTAGGACAGACAACATTCAACATGATACACGTTTAAAATAGCACACGATTGAAAACACTTTTTAAAATTAAGTAAAATGTAACACCCTAAAAACTGAGTCCAAAAACAAAACGCTCAATGAAACAAACAAAACCGTAAATGAAACAAAAATACTTTTTCACTTTTTAGATACCTACATGCCAGTTAAAATTGGTTCTGATCAGCGACCCAAACCACAACTCAACTGAAAGCCAGTTATTGAGCGAGCATGACTTCTCAAACTGCCAGTCACTAATGGCTTTAGAACGGCTTGTGATAATCATATCAGCAGCACTTTTGCCTACTATTAACATCTTATCACAACCTGCCAAGCGTGGCTATATTGGCCGTAACTGACTGAAACTGCGGCCAATCAATGCGGCTCTCGAATAACGTTCGGATATTCACCGTCATTATCATCATCAAAATATACAGAGTATAGGTACTTGTACAAGAGTGAACGGGATAGAAGCTTATGGTAGTCTTTCTTTTTTCACATAAAACATGAAAAAGTCTCATTTTTTTTTATAAAGCCATTTTACGCGCGGAAATCCCTTATCAATAAAATCGTAGCGACATTAAATACTTGTATTGAAGCCATCGCCCGGACTCGAACAATAATGATTTTAGGTCGTAATTATTTCGTACATATATTTTCTTTATCCAATAATAGGCTTCAGTTATACCTACGATAGACCAATGAATGATATCATTTGTCACTAGTAGACTCATATTAAAATGGGATGCGCTAGACCGCGGGTAGCCCGTGAAATTCAAATCTTACGTTCTTTGCAAGTCGGTCAGCATGAGGTTGTATGTTGAACAAAATATGATTCAAAAGCGTAACTAGTATGTATTTACAGAATTATAATCACTTAGATCACTAGGGGTCTAGTAGTCAGAAGCGAAATTGCTATGCGTGGGGTTCTGTCTTTGGCTGTCTGGTTGGGGTTGATCCTCAGGTCGGGTAACAGTCTTATTGGACTTTTCCATTAGTAAAATCTGAGCAGCAGGCCCTAGAATTGCGCCTTTCTATATGGGACTGATAAAGTAAATAAATAAAGTCCTCTAGACCGAAAATCGGCCATAGCGACCAATCTCAGCGGACCACCAGCCTTTTGGCGCGAGAGACATTATAAACAAAAAAACATATCTACATACTGACTGAGGACAAACGCAGTTTGACTTTGGCCACGAACCCTAGAAAATATTCATAGACAAATCCATAAAGTAAAAGCGTAGTCTCTCGTAAAAAGACTTGGCTCGATAAACGTATAAATATTTTTATGAAATATCTCTTGGCAGGTATATCTCTAAAACCTTATTCACATATCATTCGATTCAAGGCTTGTTTTTGCCCGTCACATGCCACGCCAGACAACGGTGAGCCTCATACAACCTGCCAGTTTAAATTTTGGCACTAAGCCAGAAAATATTAACTATAATATAAAGTTTATGCCAACAAATGCCAACTGGAGTGGACAGTATTCATATTAAAACTACTGTCCACTCCAGTTGGCACTTATGGTTAGTTTTTGAATCAATATTGGGCGTTTTCGTTTCTATGATTATGTTTTTTTTTTTGTAATGCATATAATATATTGCTTTTGATAAATATATGTAGTGTTGTGGTATAGTTTAAAATTTTAAATAGTAGACCGGAGTCTAGATTTACCTATGCCTGATTAATGGCAATAGGCCTGACGCCTCCTATTACATGAGATTCCACTACCTTACAAAATGTGTGTATAGTTTCTAGTTACCTACCTACCCCGTCAAGGAATACTGGCTTGATGTTATGTAATGTTGGTATTCGGTGATACTGCTGCTCAAACAATCTTCGGGGCTAGAATGATTTATCCATATCGCAGCAGCTACAGTGTGAATTGAACGTAAAATATGCAGTATAGATACGCCTTACAGATTTTCCCGTCGACAGTAAAAATCGTCCTCCGGGGATATTGGAATCAATATTTTAAAATCTTTTCTGATTTATTAGGTAGGTGTTGATAACAGCCGCACAGGTCGATCGATCAGGTTAAGCTAAGCTTGTCGCGGTCGTTCCGTGGATGGGTGACCATCTATTTATACACCGAGACCTCTTCCATGCCTCGGAAAGCACGTTAATTCGTTGGTGCCTGCTGCCATTCTTGGATCTTTGACAGTCGTCACGGGTCGAACGTTTGACAACCAGTCTTACCAAGGGGTATCGTATTACCCAGTAACTGGGTTGTGGAGGTCAGATAGGCAGTCGCTCCATGTAAAATACTGGTAATCAGCTGCATCCGGTTAGAATGGAAGCCGACCCCAATATAGTTGGGAAAAGGCTAGGCAGAAGATGATGATCTAAGTTCCTTTGGGATGAGTTCTGACCGCCATGCGTGGGCAAAAGCTGTTTTACGAGTAAGACAAATCTAACCGTACTCGTAAAACATGAAATACCAAATTTTACTTAGCCTAATATCATCCCTCATATTAATAAAATAGTAAACAGACTCTCGTCAAGTTTAAAGTACTTCCCGACGCTTGTGTGCGTCGAGGCGAGGTGTGAACTGACATCTAAGGTACTCGTCACCTCTCAACAGATGAAAACGACGGCTTTAGAAATGTACTTAGTTATTGCTGTGCATATTACGTTTATGTTAGGGTTAAGTAATACTTAGTGATTTTTTTCTGTAACTTTTATGTTTTTGGTGAGCGTTTTTTGTGCGACCACTAAATAAGATTAAACAGTCAAAAACACCATACACATATATATTTTTGATTGGCAAACACAAACAAAAACGTAAAGTCAAATGCTACTACCAAAACAGCCCCTGGAACTATCTAATAGCTTCCAAAATTAATTACCCTCTTTTACCTAACATACAGTAATGCGACCATATAACACATAACGTGGACTATTGAAACTGCAGCCTCCGAACACTTTGGCAGCTCGCCAGTTGCCTCCCGTAGTGGTATAGTGTGGGGCCGTGGACAGTCGATCGCGCTTTGCGAACGATGCTTAGATTGCTTATATAGTTAGTATTGCTTGAGATGCTCAAGTGTATTGGTCTGTTGGAGAATAATTAAGTGTGTTCAACAAAGGATTCATGGGTCTTTTTACTAATCCATACTAATATTATTGATGCGAAAGTAACTTTGTTTAACTGTTTAATGAAGAAATCCACAGGAGAGCCAAAGTAACCGGCAGTGGGCAGGGCACATTGCTCGTAGAACGGATGGCCGATGGGGCCGAAAGGTTCTGGAGTGGCGACCGCGTACCTGACGACGTAGCAATGGAAGGCCTCCCACAAGAAGGACCGATGACCTGGTGAAGGTTGCAGAACCCATTGGATGCGAGAAGCAGAGAACCGGTCGAAGTGGAGGTGCTTGGGGGAGGCCTATGTCCAGCAGTAGATGTGTTCCTGCTGAAAATGAATGAAAAAACTCTGTCTATCTACTAGCTTTATACGTCTTAACGGCTGAACGAATTTCGATGAAATTGCCATACAGGTAGATGATGACCTGGGTTAAGCACTTAGGACATAGGATATTATTATTTTATCCCGGTAAAAAGTTCCCGTGGCATAATTTCCGACGTCCACGAGAACGAAGCTAGTTTAACATATTATATAACATGACATTACCTACGCCTGAATTCTGCAAAAGGTTAGGCAGTGTATCAAACACATTGCACTTGCGCGTAGCCTTTTACTATGTTGCGGTCAGTTTCCAGACTAAACCGGTGCAGCTGAATATCAATATTCCGCATGGATGGACTGTTTGTCTGACCTCCTCAACACAGTTACTGGGTAACACGATTCCCCTTCACCATGCAATAGGGATTGCAAATAAACGGGCATTAATCCAGACTGAATTTATACATCAGTAGTCTGGATTTCTACCTGTTTAAAAAAAATCTTCTTAAAGAATTTCTCGATCTAATCATTCTAGTTTACCCTAAACGCCCGAAACTCTCTAAGTACCCCCACAGGTAACCAATGAGGTTGTCTAAATAATAAATGTACCTACAGATATTCCAAGAAAAATATGGGCTTCGGGAATAATTGTCTTACTATCTTCGGAAAAACAAACGCGCGATAATGAGATCTAATATAGAGCTCATACAACCATGGAGGTACTTGCCTGTTTTGTATTACCATGATTACAAAGTTATACTCGTAGGTTGTCGGCCGACCGTGTTAGCCGTAAAACCAATGATCGTTGGGGTATATGTGTTAATTCTTGAGGCCGTGAATCGGAAAACGCAACGCAGACTAGGTGGAGCGACGATCTTCGCAGGATGGGTGGTAGCAGCTGGATGAGAGATGTTGAAAATCGAGTTGAATGGCGTGCAATAGGAGTCCAGCAGTGGGTTGCTGTAGAAAGATGATGACTCATAGTTTATCAACTCAATGCAATTTCAAAAAACTTCAAAACTTTTGAGTGACTCGTATGACGATCCGCGATGGGTAACTCGATAGAGAAAAAACTTCATAGAAACACGCAATGTTAGATGCATTATTACAAAGCACCGCATAATAAAATTTTACCTCTGAGGGGGGTACACAGCGGTGTCACAACGTTCAAGCTTATTCGGAAACACGAAGTTTACCGAACCGCATACTTTTTCTGGTTTAACTGTACGTGTTTACATAGGAGTATGTGTGTGTGAACGATAAGGAGACCACCTGTCCGATTGGCCATGAACTAGTAATACATTATGTAGTGATGACCATTATAATGACTTTAGAGTACATTGCTCCGTTCACTGAAGGTCAGTGTATACTTAGCAAGCAATCATTGAATGTTGAAGTAGGGTTATCAGTGGCTATTATTATTGTATTATGTTTTAAAGATTATGTTTTCTGAAGAAATATAATTGTGTGAACTATATGCCACTGCCCATCTCTTCGAGGACAGATGGCAGATGGGATAGAACAGTGTTGGACTGGCGACCGAGACTGGTAGTAGATGTGTGGGCAGACAGCCGATGAAGTGAACCGACGACCTGAAGGCCAATTCTCGTAATTTAAAACGTTCAAAATTTAGTCGCAGTCTCATCTCGGCGACAAACAAATGTCAAAAACTTGTCATAATGTAGGGAAATTTAAAGTATTTTTTGACAGATTGAGACTGAGATCAGACTGTGAACGTTCTTAAAATTACGAGAATTGCCCCTTTGGTCAAGATTGCTGGACGACTCTGGCTTAGGAAGGTTAGAGACGGAGAAAAGTGGCGTGCATTGCAGGATGCTTTCACTCAGCAATGGGTGGCGAAAGGCTGAAGAAGAAGAGAAGGAGAACTCTTCGAGGACATGGTTAGAACAACAGTTTTAATTTTGATATTAAATAGGTTGAAATTAAAAGCTGGAAAGAGGCTGTTTGCCTTTTAACTTCCTTTCGACAGTTTTTTTTTTAAATCCTGTTGATAAATTGGTTTGAAAAAAGCCCACGCCTCCTTTTAAATATACCCTGTCCACTATGTAAACCGTTTTTTGCCAGATGGAACTAGAGATTGCAGTAACGTAACAAACAAAATGTCAAAATGGGAAATTCTAGGTTTTTTTGACAGATTGAGACTGAGATCAGAGGCCAATTCTCGTAATTTTAAAAACGTTCAGTCTGATCTCAGTCTCAATCTGTCAAAAATACCTCTATTTCCCTACATTTTGACAAGTTTTTGACATTTTTTTGTCGCCGAGATGAGACTGCGACTAGATTTTGAAATGGCCTTCAGACTGTGAACGTTCTTAAAATTACGAGAATTGCCCCTCTGGTACTTAACAAAATAGAAACTAGTCTACAAATCTACAGTCTACAAGGCCTACTTATCCATCAAACAATACATCCATAGTTTCTATATTCTTCTCTTAATTTTATAGCTATTCACATTCATACTACAGGGCTTCAAATCATATTTAATTACAAAATTATATGAAGTTTAAAACTCCAAACTGCCTGAAACGGAGTCGGATTAAGTAAACGACACTTAAGTCCGTGTGGTGCCCCTTAAGCTCAGATGGGCCGGTCCAAATGATTGTTTTAAGTATATTTTTAATACGTCAATCTGCCTAACCCTTTCCCAACTGAATGAAAAATGTTGAAGTCGGCTTCCAGTCTTACCGGACGCAGATGAACACCAGTATTTTACACGGAGCGACTGCCTATCTGACGGTTACAACCCAGTTATTGGGTAGCACGATACGCATACACCACTGTACTGGGCCAATGATGACTTTGACACTTCGCTATTCAACCTCAGGTTCTGAATCGAACGAGGCACTACTCATTATAAAGACAGTAAATTCCAAACTACTTCATTAAATCATTCAAATCATATTTAACTTCATAATTTAATGAAGTTTTAAAAGTCCTTCTGTAGCCGGGAACGCATTAGAACGGAGCCGGATTAAGTAAACGGCACTTAAGTCTGTGTGGAGCCCTTAATCTCAGAGCAACCGCTACGGATGATTGTTTTTGGTACATTTTTAATACGTTTACGTATAAAATACATTTGTAAATAATCATAACCACCGGGATAAGTAAAGTTAAATGTAGTTTTAATAAACTACATTTAACTTAAACAATAATTTGTTTATAAAGTATGTAGTAAGCAGTAGTAGCTTATGCCCGCGACTTCGTTCGCATGGAGTTTCTGCCCGCGACCCACCGCGGCGCTGACTTTTTTATTTTTTCTCGGTTCCTAAGGGTACGACTGGTAGTTCCTGAGATTAGTGCGTTCAAACAAACAAACAAACTCTTTAGCTTTATTACTAGTAGATGTAAAAAGATCAAATCGACAAAAAAACCGTATTGGTTGATTACTGTTTTGCAAAACCTATTCTATAATATAAAAATGAATCGCTGAATGTGTTGCTAAGCGCAAATCTCGAGAGCAGCTGAACCGATTTCGCTAATTCTTTTTTTGTTGTGTTCGGTATTGTCAGGACAAGTTTTGTATGAAAGAAAATTTAGGAAGTTCGAAAAAAAAATTGCACCTTGCCGAAGCTGGGGCGGGCCGCTAGTTACTAAATTGAAATATTATGCCATCAAAACAAAGACAAGTAAAATCACAGCGGCCGCAACTTCATTTGTAAAAGCTAAGAAGGCCGACTGCTTTACTGAAACTATATCAAAGAGTTCATTTCTGAATATTGGATATCGATAAAAAAAAAAAAAATCTAAAAAAGTTTTCCCATCTGTATCGCATCGCCAAAACCTTACCTTAGCCTTCACCGTTACCAAATTTCAAACTTTTCCCTAAAACAAAGAAGAAAAACCTCAAATAAAGACAACAAAAGGTACGGAACCTTAAAACCTTCATCCATTTGGTTGCCGACAATACAATGCATCATTTTTAATAGCAGCTACGCCGGCGTAGCTATTATCGTAGACCTATCTACGAGAGCTACGAGCGTAGGCCCGTAGCGGTATTGACGTACCTCCGTAGCAGTGTTTTGTAGCCCGTATTTAGGCTCGAATAAGCTCAGTACAGATGGTGTTTCTTCTGTTTGGGTTATTTTTAACTTTAGTTATTATTTTTTGTTAGTTATTAAAACCAGTTTTATATAAGAATATAATTTTTAAATAATTTGTTTGAGTTGAAAATTAAAATATTCAGAAAGTTAAAACTATTAAAATATGCTTCATAAGGCTCGCTTGCAATTATGAAATTAACTGCATTTTAAACTAAATTTATATTCAAAAGTTTTTAATTAAACTGTGGCGGTATGCTAAAATAACCTCGTTAATTAAATTTACTTTTACTTAACACTATATACGTACAATATTTATTACTTTTGACCAAAGTAAAAGTGCAATAAATTCGACCAGTGCAGTGCTTTAAGTAAGGTCAAAATCAATTTTAATGTTATGAAACGGTCAGAGACTGTGTGAAAATTTTTAATTTCCACTTTCAGCAATTCGTTCAGGAAATACGAAGATTCAGGCTTCACTAGTTATTACACAGTCGGGCTTTTACACAGTTTTCCACATACACTGCAAGAAAAAGGCAGCTTCTGAAAGTAGAAGCTCTGTGTAAAAATAATGCTTTGTGCTTTCTGATGAACTTTTGTGGATTAAAGGGAGAGAAGCCAGAAAGGCTTTTTGAATTCTAGATTAGAATGTATTTTGAGCTGTTTTTATTCGTGAAGAACAAAAAATATGTAATGCAATTTTAATTGTTTTTTTAAGGCACATGATCAATTGAACCGATTTATTTATTAAGTGCTATGGAAACCGAAAACAATATTTTTAAATATATTTTTTAATTTACCTTGGTGATGCTAATGAAGGAAAATATATTTAATTTCTTTTAAAGTTAAAAGATATAAAAACAACCCCAAATAGTACAATAATAATAATATTGTGTTTCACTACACACATACAACACCAAAAAGGCAAAAAACACCCCATTAAAAACCAAACAACACTAATTTCCGTTGCACCATAAACGTCAAAAAACCTCGACTTATTTCCCCTCACTACTGCGCAAACTTATAACCCTGTAACCCAATTCGCGTGTCATCATAACGCATAAACGCGAGCATGGCCGTCAAAACGCAAACCTTAACATAAAAATGTACGTAATCGTTTGAAATCAAATCGACGACACACGTGAACTTAGCACGCCACCCTTGCGTAATGCTAGTGTTGCTAAGTTTCATAATGTAGTTTGTTTTTTTTATAGTAAAAATTAGGTTAGGTCACAAAGGTTTGTTTGTAAGGACTCGTGGCTAAATAGTAACAGCCGCACGGGTCGATCGAAGGTTAAGCTATGCTTGTCGCGGTTGGTTCGTGGATGGGTGACCATCCATTACATATCGAGACCATTCTATGCCTTGGTAAGAACAGTAAGCCGCTGGTATCATTTGTAGATGAATGACAGTCGTTACGGGTAGTCCGAAGTTCAAAAGTCTGACAAACGGGTATCATTTTACCCAGAAAGTCACTGGGTTGTTGAAGTCAGATAGGCAGGCGCTCCATGTAAAATAATGGTATTCAGCTGCGTCCGGTTAGACTAGAAGTTGACCCCAACATACATAGTTGAGAAAAGGCTAGGCAGATTGATGGAACATTAAAATTTAATTGGACTAGATTTAAAGGGTACCTTTAATGGAGTTCCTTTGCAGTAATTTGATCATCATCATCATCTGCCTAGCCTTTTCCCAACTATGTTGGGGTCGGCTTCCAGTCTAACCGGATGCAGCTGAATACCAGTATTTTACATGGAGCGACCTTTGCAGTAATTTGATATGACCTGCTTATTTATTACTGGCTTAGATTTCAAGCTATCTTTAAACTAAGTTTCTGACAACTATAAGAAGGAGAAAATAAGTACCGTGAATTTACATTATACAGCCTTAAGCCTTTTCAAGAAGGGGTGGGAAAGGGGGAGGATACCCAAGGCGGGCGCGGCGTCATAATATTTGCTTTTACGCACATAGATTATGCAAGCAGGTATCTATCCTAAAAAGTAAGCAAATAATATAAACGTGACCGAAATTTTGATGTTACGAGGTAACACCTACCTACGTTAGGGTAATGTGACATAAACAGTCGCAGTCTTGACATGGCCATTTTGGGCCGTTACTTATGGACAAATTTTTCCAGAGTCAATACGCAGCCTTCTGTCATCTGAGTTATTTTAACTCTGATTTTGCATCACTGTCAAAATAACAGTTATTATTTATCGTTATAATAAGGTTGCTTTTGGGTTCCTGCCACTAACAGGTCTGTCAATATCACAGTGATATTGGAAAACCGGCATGTCCTAGAACCAAAAGTTGAAGGACATCTGACATCTACCAACCCGCAATACGCCCACGTGGTGGATTATTACAGCCCACTTCCTCTCACCGAGAGGAGGCCTGAGCACCAACAGCGGGAACTTTAAAGGCTGATTATGATGTGCAAAACTAGTATTTTCAATAAGAATATATCGTTTGAATTAACGTTACGCTTTACAGATCTGAAGAATCGAAAGAATATAAAACTAAACTTAAAGATCTAAGACTCAAAGCAAACGAAATAGAGATTGTATAGATTTAGAGCAAAGCCTGTGCTCTCTCAAGCCGTAAACTTGTTTCCTTTATCGACTGGTGTTTCTTAAGTAAAACAGCTACAAAATAAATATAAATCTCTGCATTCGTGTCTTGGAAGTATTTTATGAGAAAACTAGCAAACCGGAGGACTTCGTAAGGTTGCAATTTACAGGTGAAGACAGATTCTGTTCACGACACGTAACCCAAATAAAAATACTAGGCTTGCATAAATTCAAGATAGCATTTCATTAGTATTATCAAGTACTTTTTTTTTAGTTTATATCTTCATAACAATGTCCATTAGGACTAATGTACCTTTCAGAAGGTGAAATTATTTTGCCATTGAAAGCAGTTATTTTGACATTAAAAAAAAACAACCGACTTAAAAAAAAAAAAACACCACAAAGTGCTAAATAACTTTAATTTCGGAAGTCGGTGTCGTTGATTCTGCATTTTCGTTTATTGACACCGACTTCCGAAATTAAAGTTATTTAGCACTTTGTAGTGTTTTTTTTGGAAGTCGGTTGTTTTTTTTTGTAAAAAAGTTTTTATTTTTTACTTTTTTGTGGGAGAGTTTGTAGTTTATCTAAGTTACAATAGCCTAATGTCAACTGCTCATCACCTTTTACAAAATATTGTTTTTGAATTTTTAGATTTTTGTTGGTTTTACTGAAACGGCTAGTCAGATTTCGAAAAAAATTCATGGGACCATTTGGGAAGTATACCCTTTCCAACAAAAAAAGAATTTTTCAAATCGGTTGGCATGCGACGGAGTTATGCGCGAACAAACATTAAAAAAAAATACAAACATCCGAATTGAGAACCTCCTCCTTTTTTAGAAGTCGGTTAAAAAACACACACTTTAATTTTATTTATTTGGATAGATAGTATAAAGATACTTATGGAGTCGAAGTCAAAGAACAATTTTCATAAAATTCTGTTCATTTCGCGTGCTTTTCCCTATCTTTTGTTTCATTTAAAACTTCTAGATGGGTTTTTACTTTGCAAATATCATTGTTAAAGTCCTGATTAACGTTGTATTTGGGTTTGTTTGAAGTTGAGTGAGGGAAGTTATTTGTTCGGATATTAAAGATTTCGTGTTTATAAGTCTTTACTTTCGTTCTGGCCTTTTAACTGGCTTGACTAAAGTCTGTAATTCAAAAGATCACGCTTCAGTTTTGGAAGAATTCGACTGGTTTCACGAAAGTCATTATTTATTTATGTCATCAACTGCTCATCTGCCTAGCCTTTTCCCAACTATGTTGGGGTCGGCTGATCCGTCGGCTTCCAGTCTAACCGGATGGCAATTGAATACCAGTATTTTACACGGAGCGACTGCCTATCTGACCTCCACAACACAGTTACTGGGTAATACGATAGCTCTTGGTAATGCTAGTTGTCAGATTTTTGGGTTTCTGATGACCCGTAACGACTGTCAAGGATCCACGAATGACAGACGTAACAAGTCTTCGAATTTTTGGTTCTACGACATGCCGGTTTCCTCACGATGTTTTCAGTTTTCAGCATTGGTGATGAAATTAAATACGCATCAAAGTGCAGTGCCTGTCTGGGTTCCAACTCCCGACTCGTAAGTCGGGGCCGATTCCACCGGGTCATCACTGTAAACTTAATATTGTAAAATCATAATGGACCAAATTAATCGTCTATTTGATTCGTACGGTCAGCAACAAAAGCCGATTAACCCTCAGTTCTTTTAATCTTAGCTATCGAGCAAAATATTTAAAATTGCAGCAAAAGAAAAAAATTAGAATATAACTTCTTTGCTATTATGTGAAAAGCTTAAAAGAAATATATTGAAAAAAAAATGTTGTCAATTTAATGACATTGTTAATCGACTTTTGTTGCTGACTGTACATTAAATTGACGACGATAACTCCGTGAACACAGTTGTAATTCATCAATTAACAATAATCATTTATTCAACAGCAACCATTAAGCTTTTCCAGAGATGATTAATTTTTTATATGAACGACTAACTGTGCCCCGCGGTTTCACCCGCATAAGTGAAGTGTCAATCCCGTGGGAATACCGGAATCAAAAATAGCCTATATATATCCAGGTTGTCAGCTACCCCCATAGAAAATTTTATCAAAGTTGGTTCAGACGGTTGAGCGTGAAGAAGTAACAAACATATAAACACACACACACACACTCACAAACTTTCGCCTTTTTAATATTAGTGTGATGTAATAACAGCCTTAAAAATCCATTTAAAAACCAGACAGAAACTGCTATTTGATGTTTCAATCCAGAAGCACGTCAATTAAAACTAAGTACCTATTGTATGAATTTCCATATTTCCATAAGCTCGGTAGAATTTCATCACGATCTGTTTAACTATGTTAACACAATTTGTAAAGCAATTTTATATTTTAAAGCTACGAATAAGTAAAGTGATTATAAGGTTGTTCTTTGCTTGCTAGAAAAAAAAAATGTAAAGGTATGTATCTACTACTTACAGTTAACTATATACGGGTCGTCAGAAGCCCGAAAGTCTGACGACTTTCTGGCTTCTGACGACCCGTAACACCTGTCAAAGATCCACGAATGACAGCCGAGACCACACTAAGTACTAAATTAAATTACTAGCTATACAAATAAATACAAAAACAAAAGGACACTCTTAGGCGTCGTTGTCCGTGACGCTGTCATCCGGAAACATTGAACATAGAAGACTGGCAGCACTGCCACTTTGAATGGCAATGCTAAATTTTAGGCCAAAAAAGTGTCGTTCCTTAAAAAGGATACGCGCACTCGGGCCCCATGACCCGAGCGTTTCGAACTTTCGACCCTTAAAGGTAGTTTTACCTTTGGTTTTTCTAACCCCATTTGAAGCGTGCCAGATAAAATGGAAAATAGCTTCATCTTCTTAATCGACCAACACACTATCATACTCAATCTGAATCATATTGAAGGATATTGCTAATTCATTGCTTCGTATGTTCGAAAAATGTGTCTGCCCGAAAACTTAAATAACGCAATGAATGTTGGTGAACTGTCAAAATTAAACCCATTGCTACTGATAGTGTTTTACGCAATTACCCCGCTAGATACAATTCCCTAATTTTTAGAAACGCTTGAAGTTAGGTCTGCATGTTTTTTAAGCAGTGTACAGAGGCAAGCACATCAACCTTCCCCAATCTGTCAAATTTCTTTGATAGAATTTCAACTTTACTACTAAGAAATAAGGTTCATATTCAATTGGGAAAATTTGACAGATTGGGGTAGCTTGATGTGCTGGCCTCTGTACCTTTCTGTTTTGTTTTTCTGAAATCTACTGACATTTTTCCTTATAATATAGTATAGTCCTCTTCACCATCATCCGTCGCCAGCTACCCAGACTAATTTCCTTTCCTTTCGTGAGCTCTCTGATGACTTGCAAAACCAGATTTAGTCTTGCAAACTCGGTTACACCGGTTTAATTAATCATCTGCCTCTTAAGATAGAGATAATCCTCTACCGATATTTCTTTTTTTTCTCCTCGCAGTTCGTTTTGTTTATATATATGTATGTATTAATATTTGTTCTTGTATTTTATAGTAATTTCCTAGCTATTCATCACGTATCTTGCACCTGCCATGTTTTGTCTCTGCATCACCCTAAGGTTGACTGGTAGAAAATGCCTCAGGCATTTGTACAGTATTTCTTTTACTTGTGCATAAAGTTTTAATAAATAAATAAATAAATAATTCTAGTGTAAGAGGCAGGGCTCACCAATTACTGTTTACAGATTTCTGCAGCATAGATTATTGCTCTGTACCAATTTACCTCCTACCGTTAGTTGTAATAATGTCTCTATGTTATAAAGTAGTAAGTAACTAGTAAATTACGACTCGGTTCGACTACCCTGCTTTGTGCTTGTAATGATTGACAGTATACAGGATGAAATTGAATACATGCGACAAATCGAAACGGGAGATTGTACTCATCATTATGAACAACTTTTACTATGGGACCAAACCTGAAATCGCGAAAAAAAAAACAGCTGTTCCCTACATTTTGACGAGTTATGCGAACATAAATGTAGGAAACTGCTGATTTTTTTTTCGCGATTTCAGGTTTGGTCCCATAGTAAATGATGAGTACAATCTTCCATTTCGATTTATCGTATGTATTCAATTTCATCCTGTATATTTTGTTGTTATTTATTTATTAGAATTAATTTTATCTTTTTGTGTGCGCGTGTTTCTGTGACACATAAACCTATTTTTCTTTCTTTCTTTTTCTTCTTTCTTTAACCCCCTTACTAATAAACGTATTATATCAGACTAACGGCCGCCCGCGGCTTCGCCCGTGAGGTATGTCGATAATACCTATCCTATGTCCTTCCCCGGGGTGCAATCTATCTCTCTGCAAAGTTTTATCGAAATCCGTTCAGTGGTTTAGGCGTGAAAAGGTAACATACAGACAGACAAACAGAGTTACTTTCGAATTTATAATATTAGTATATTGGAAGTATGGATAGTATGGATGAACACACCGATTTCTCTCTTTCAGTCGTCAGTAATTTGACTTTCTAAAGAAGAAGACAAAGCTTTGTGTAACTATACAGCCGCTATACAACGTTTATTAGTAAGGGAGTATGTCTGTAACCTTTTTGAAAATAAATAAAATTTATTTTTACCTAAATGGTGATAATGAATTCCAAGGAAAAATCTCAGATTGCGTTCTCCGAAATTAGTTTATTTGGTTAACCACTCGGCACCCTAATTGTCGTAACATTGCTAATCCATTACCTCTTAAGTTCGAAAAATGTATCTGTTTAACAACGTAAATAACGCAATGAATTTTGTTGAACTGTCAAAATTTAAACCATTGTTTACTGTTAGTGTGTTATGCGATTACCCGCCTGCTTCATTACTTTGCAAAAGTTACCTATATGCGTGTTTTGTCTGTTACGTGTAACAGAGTAACTTTTTTTTATGGTTATGTAACTTTTATGTACCAACCAGTCTTACCAAGGAGTATCGTATTACCCAGTAACTGGGTTGTGGAGGTCAGATAGGCAGTATAGTAGTACTCCATGTAAAATTTTGGTATTCAGCTGCATCCGGTTAGACTGGAAGCCGACCCCAACATAGTTGGGAAAAGGCTAGACAGCTGATGATGATGAATGTAACTTTTATGTAAATACGAGCAGAAAACTTTAATTACTTATTTGGTAAGTTCTAGTAAAAACCAATGCCATAATCTAATTGCCTATAACAGATTAATAGCTAATAAACTTTTAGTAATAAACAATGCTCCGATGACGATAAACGCTATCGTAGAAACGGCCTCTAAAGCAATGTCCGTTATTGTGTAAATGTGACGTGTGTGTGATGTGTACCTATTATTGTAATAATATTATTTTAAACATCGCCTAAAATTGCTTTTAGCGATACCGAGACCGCCCATTGTGTTACCCCTTGTAAAATGTCTACATTTACCTATATCGGCAATTTTTATACAAGTAGGTACATTATAAAGAACTAGCTGCGCCCCGCGGTTTCACTCGCATAAATGTCGATCCCGTGGGAATAAGTAGCATATATGTTAATCCAGAGTGTCAGCGACCTCCATATAAAATTTTATCACAATTGGTCCAGCCGTTTGAGCGTCAAGAAGCAACAAACATATAAACACACATACACACACACACTCACAAACTTTCGCCTTTATAATATTAGTGTGCTATTGTATTTACCTATCTTCTATCTAAATAAAAATATTTCAATTACATACTCAAACTCGATTCAAAATGATCTGAATCGTTACAAAATTTAATTTTGTTTCCCTGAGAACAAGAGTGAGACAAAATTAAATTAAAATTCCGACGCTCCCAATATGTAAAGAATTTTTATTGAGATTTTCCGTAGGCGCTTTGATTTTACTAACGACCATTTACTATTTAATAAATAGAAATACTTCAAAGGTTCTGTTGTACGCCGCGCGATCCGTAGTAAGTACCTAAACCCGCCAAATCAATAGACTTAATGTAATTCAAGTTTTCAAATATCGAAATCGACTGTTCGAATTTCTAACATCACTAATAATGGCGGGTAAGCGTAAGGTAATTATGAAAATAAATGCTATTTTGTATATTAACACCGAATTCTGACGATCCTGCTCACGCTAAAAAGTGGTCCTTTCATACGAAAACGAGTGCTAGGACCAAAATGAGAAACAAATTAAGTACTCGTATGTATTCCGCGGTAACATAAAGGCGATCATGATAACAGTCTGGTAAGCAAACACAATGTAGTTAGATGTTAACTATACAAAGGAACGATTAGTTAAAATTGAGGTCAAATGTTAGAAATTCCTTAATTTTCACTACATTTTCCTACATGGAATTTTATTCCTGTTCTGAAGGGATGATACGTTATTTACGGCTTTTTTATTATCGAAGTCTAATTTTAATGCACTATTAAGACGATTAGGGATAGGAGAAGGTCTTTCATCTAACGTTTAGAAGGTTCAACACATCGCAGGCTCTATTGAAAGTCGATACTCTAAATTTTGGCGCAGATTTGGTGACAACGCAATTCCCACTTTTCTCATTTTCTTCTATTTGAAAGGTGTTCAGATACTTTATGTGCACCATCGTATCAGAATCGACGGCTTTTGTTTATAGATGATGAAAAGATTAGCGAAATTTGGCATAGAGGAAAGTTGAACGCCTGCCAAATGTGCGCCAAACTGCAACATGCATGCTTGGGTGTGTGCGGGCGAGCTCACCGTTGGCATCAGCTGATCAGTACTCCGCACTCGCGTCACCTTGTTCTTGTAGATGAGCTTCTTCAGCGCTCGCTCTACCGGCTGGTTCCACCTCATGAACATCACGTACGCCCCGTACAGCGAGAACAGCACCAACGCTTCCTGCCAATATATCTCGCTGTCCCGGAAACAGTATATCAACACGAGGAGGCTCACGGAATAAAAGGAGCAATCGCGGAACAGGGGCCACCAAGTTAGCGTCAAAGTCGTTCTAGAGAACAGCGCGCACGCACCGATCACGAACAGAATGTTAAAGACGGCCGAGCCCACGATCGTCCCGATGCCGACGTCGTCGAAGGAGACGAACACGCCGATGATGGAGGTGAACAGCTCGGGTGCCGAGCCCCCCGCCGCCATGAAGGTGGCGCCGGCCACGTCGTCCCGGATGGCCAGGCGCTCGATGATGACGTCCAGCGCCGGCACGAAGAACTCGTCGCACACGATGGCGAGAGCCACGAACATGTAGCCCATGCCCACAACGTGCAGCAGCACAGCGCCAGACCGGCGCTGCTCCTCGCTGAACAGGTCGATGGGGAACAGCGGGGTTTTGTCCTCTTCTGGTGGCGGCGAGGGGCTGAGTTCGGTGGCATTGGGCTCGCTGGCCCGCGCCGCCGCCAGCAGCGCTAGCAGCAGCGCGCCACCCATGCCGCGCTCCCGGGGGCTCAGCGCACACTACCGCGTGCACCGGCCCGCCCCGCGCCTCCAGCCCGCGCCCCCGGATCGCGCCCCCGTGCCCCCCGCGGACCCGCTCGATAGCGCCGCACTGCGCCGCGCCGCCTCGCGCCTCGCACACCAAACCGCTTCCACTGAAAAGAAAAGCTCAGAAGCTCCATATGCCACAAAACCTGATAATATGCTCTCACTTCTCAAAGTTTCCCAAGCAAGCTGGAAACACGCGCAATATGATGCAGAAGTGTCCCTTAAATTGTCTCATTGGTCTCTACACAGATAATTTTTCCTCAGTCACCTTAAGTAACTCCATTTTGGAAGCAGAACTTCTGTTTGTACGTTTTTGGTGGTTACGCGTACTCCACGACGCATCCCCGGCTCCCGTCGCCCCGGGACTCGCGACAACCGCTCCTACACCTCCAAAGCCCTATTACTTCAAATTATCATAACGTAACTACCTAAAATTAGTTCCGTAAATACTTTGATTAATATAAGTATCTTTAAACTGTCGAGATGGTATCGATTTACCTTGTATACAAAACAACAACAAGGGGGATACCGAGTTTTACAAAAATATAAAAACAAAAAATTCTTCAGGAAACAAAAATAAATAACAACAATATTCTTTGAAACAAAATCATAACTTTTCAAACTTCTAATCTAATCGTGGATCCACAAAATGTAAACACACGAAGGCGATTATTATTAATGATTTCGCCCATAACCTACTACAATGAGTAGGTAAAGAAGAGGTCAAAACATTTCCTGCACAATCTTCTGCAGTTTCGACACAAAACATGATTTTTCAGATTAATTGCGACCCGTTTTTACATTCGCGTTGCTATCTTGATGCAAAGATAAAATTCAAGAGGTAATGGCGAAACGAATTTACCGGAAATTAAATAAAAGAGGTTTCTTGAACTAAAATTGCAATTTGGTTGTTTTCGTTTTTGGCTTTTTCAAATTCACAACTGAATGAAAATCTACTATTAGGACGTTCTGTGTGAACAAAGCTTAGACAAAAACAAAGACTAAACAAAAACTAAACACAACATAACACCACGCCTGTAGTCCTAGGTCCTAGAAGGGTGAGGCAGAGGTGTAACTATAGTAACACCCACATTTCGTCAGTTATGTTTAAGTCCCATGTAATAGGGGGCGAGCCTATTGCCATCAACCGATCCAGACTCCGGGCTGCTACTGAGAAATTTCTGAACAGTGAAAGAAAATTGCACACAATGGAAGCTGTACTATCCAACCGTATAATTCATATATTTTTATGTAAAATAAGCAGTTTTGTACCGCGTGCGCAATTTACTTTAGTTCGCCGCGTGTACTCATTATCATAATATTATTGTAGCAGTTCAATATCCTAAAATCATCCTATCATTACTGATCAATGTATCAATTAGCTATTGCATTATATCAATAAAATAATAATTATAAACTCTATCACATTTTATCATTTATAGTTGTCCCGTACAACTTTATGGTCCTTCGAGCCGGATTTGGAACCAACGACCCTTCACATCTTCACACTATTTACGCAATACAGGGTATGCATTTTTGTTTCGGTAAATGTATAGGTATAACTAAACAAAAGGAGTACGAAAGGATCGTAGTATTCGTAGTAAGTGGCATTCTGTACCTTCTGCCAGCCCCCGTGGGAACGAACTTAGATTTATGTATAGTATGTGAGTGTAAAGGAAGTATTTTTATGTTATTGGCTTGTTCCTAAAGGAAGATTTTTTTATCACCATCCAAATTTTTACAGGCTGTTCTACCCATGAATATGAACAACTTTCACTATGGGACCAAATTTGAAATCACGAAAAAATCTGCTGTTTAATACAAAAGTTCAATAGGTACCTACTTGACCAAAATGTATGAAACAGCTGATTTTTTTCGGTGTAGCCTCTGTTGGAGATCCAATAAATAAAATAAACAAGCTGATGTGCCACAAGCCCACAAGACGATTCCAGAAAGTGACCCGCCTATTGCGTATATTTCGAGATAAATCTTCCATTTCTCGTAGGAGGAGCAGAGAGTAACCGTAACGAATTGCAGCCACGGTTCCCCATTAGTGTCGTACTCCAAATGTCCGCTGGCGACATAAATTGCGGTCGGTGTAAGACACTTGCGCTGCAATTTGTGTCGTAGTCTCTACTCTCTACGTAGAAACCGCGTAGTGTATCTCGTACGTATCGTAGCGATTGCCTACGAGAAATGTGTTTAGAATTTTTTTCATGTTTTTTGTATTATTTGGTTTCGATTAAAATGCATTTCCATTCTCATTCATTTTAAATTTTTTTTATTGATGAGTACGAGGCTTTTGGCTACTTTGTATGTGTGTATTTTATTTATCTAATGTGCGTTTTGTTAATGCTGAATAAACATTTTTTTTCTTTACTTTAGTGTAAATTCTGTTTTAAAAAATGCTTTACCAGTTTGTTGATTATGTACACCCATAATATGTCAGTAGATACCTACATTATTTACTATTGTTTTAGCAATAAAGCTTTGTTTCTTCCAAGCTTCTCTTGATCGTATAAAATCCTGCATTATTAAATAACAGTCAAAATATATCTCAATAAACTAGACATCTCCGTAGCTCGTAGACTCGTAGCAACCGTAGCGAACGCCTACGAAAGCGTAGCCTCGCGTAACTTTCGTAGACACAATTAAAAATATGTAATTGTGGAGGCAAATGCAAATGCCTTGCATTGTTTTTATTTTTGTTTTTTGTTTGGTCTTTTAAATACCTTTACCAGCCTAAACCACAGGAAATGAAGTTCTTCCTAGAAATGTTCTTTCAAATCTCATGATAGCTAAACATATATTTTTTTAAAGCAGGAAAGAGGAAACAATAAATATACATTTAGCCTTAACCTAAGGCACACATAATTCACACAAAAAAAAATAGTATTGTGTGTGCGGTTTGAGTTCAGTGAGATCGAATAAATAAAACCGAAACCTAATGATTTCCAGGTCATATTAAATAATAATTATTATTACTTTAAATCATCTATCCTTATCATTAAATGCGTTCCAATCCATACTAATATTATAAATTCGAAAGTAACTCTGTCTGTCTGTCTGTATGTTCCCTTTTCACGCCAAACCACTGAACGGATTTCGATAAAATTTGGCAGAGATATATGTACATTGCATCCCGGGGAAGGACATAGGATAGTTTTTATCGACATACCTTGCGGGCAAAGCCTCGGGCGGAAGCTAGTTATCTATATAACGTTCATCTAATGACAGTATATCAACAATAGGAAAGCATTAATCCAAGTCAAGTCTGAGGTGGTTATTCCAATAAGATCGGAACTGAGAGGCAAAGATATCATTGATACCGAGGCAAAGATCAGAAGATCATAGAGGCATAGATGTAATCGCGGTGACCTTTCGAATTGAGTATAATAAAGCCCAATAAATTAATTCGCAACTAGATATTTTAACACACCGTCTGTGGCTAAATAATAACAGCCGCACAGGTCGATCGATTAAGTTAAGCTACACTTGCCGCGGTTGGTCTGTAGATGGATGACCATATTTACTTACCGAGACCCGTCCGTGCGTCGGAATGCACGTACAGCCGTTGGTACCGGCTGTCATTCGTGGATCTGTGACAGTCGTGACGGGTAGTCAGGAGCCCGAAAGTCTGACAACCAGAAAGGGGTAAGTATTGTTTATTACCCATTAACTGGGTGTGGAGGTCAGATAGGCAGTCGCTCCATGTAAAATGGGACTGGTATTCAGCTACATCTTGTTCGACTGGAAGCCGACCCCAACATAGATAGATAGATAGAATACTCTTTATTATGCACACAATACCTATAAATAACATAGTTAGGAAAAGGCTAGGCAGATGATGAAATAATCAAATTTTTTTTTCGCTTTTTCAGGTCTTTGCATTTAGGTCCACAGTGCGCCCAAGATTTATAGCAGTGGGCGGTCAAATAAGGAACTACCTGACTGTAATGTAGTTTAAGTACTGGACTTTAAAAAACATAAAATATATAGCAAATATTTTTTTTTATTAATATTCATTATTCTGAGCTTATTAAAAACGTATACTGTAAAATATTATCGATTTACAGCGAGAAAATGGTGTTTTGCGTGAAACAAAACTTAAATAGGTATCTCGTTGAGTGATGTTACGTTTTTTTTCTTAGTGTGTTTTTTCACAAAAACGAGTGAATCTATTTAATCAATCGTCTTGTTTTCAAAACTTTTTTTTATGTTTTACTATTTTCAGTGTACTCAATAAATATATTAACCTCCTACTCCAAAACATGAGGTTGTAACGCGCGCTTTTACCTACGAGTTAAAAGGTGTTATATTCCAGTACAGTCCTTCTCGTATAACATATCATCACCATCATCAGCCTATAGAAGTCCACTGCTGGTTATAGGCCTCTCCTATTGCACTCCATTCAACTCGATTTTCGGGTAACTCTCATCCAGCTGCTGTCAGCCATCCTGCGAAGATCGTCGCTCCACCTAGCCTGAGGGCGTCATAACTTATGTTTACCGATTCGCGGTCTCTATTCAAGAACACGTCTACCCCAGCGGTCATCGGTTCTACGGCTAATATGGCCGGCCCATTACCACTTCAATTTCAACTTGCTTATTTATTCTATGAGCTATGTCGACAACTTTGGTTCTCTGCCGGATCACCTCGTTGCGGATTCGATCCATCAGAGAAACTCCAAGCATAGCCCGTTCCATAGCTCGCTGAGCGACATTGAATTTATGGACCAGCCATACCGTGAGTGTCCACGTTTTGGCTCCTTATGTCATAACTGGCAGGATGCATTGATTGAAGACCTTATTATTTGGGCTTGTTAGATTTTGAACGTTTTTAATTACGGAAATTAGCCTTCAGGTCTCGGAGTCAAAAGCAAGGAATATGCTACTCTTTAAAGAGAGGTCAAAAGCTTTCTCATAGTCCACAAAGGCAATAGAGGCACAGTGTGCATTAGGATGTGGTCTATGGACTATGGGGCTAAATCGTCCTCGAAACGCTAAAACTCGACGAGTCTTCGCGCTAGCCTTGTTGTATAAACAGAGGTAATATAACTATGACGACTAAAGACTACACTTCTTAATCCAGTAAAATTTGTTTTAAAATATGACAAATATCACTTCCTAGAATAATAACATTTTATTTTTCCAACTCGACTATCTCGATTTAGTAATACCAACAAACTACACCATCTCGCATCACTAGTGTCACGCAAATGTAATGTCATTGACCGACTTATCACACGTAGGGTTTTTAATTGGATTATGGTTATTAATAAAAATCGTATTTTGTGTTAATTTTGTTAACTGAAAATACAATTAGTCACCAAGATGTGGCTAGACGAAGCGGACGGCTTTGCCGAGATTTTTAAGGGCTACTTGCCCTACTATTTGCTTGTAGCTCTTCCTATTTTCATCATAATGTCGCCTGTGAACCCGGTCGCTGCTTCTCATGAGTTTTCAGTGTATAGAATGCAACATTACGACCTACACACCGTTCCCCATGGTAAGTTCGTAACGTTACTTAGGTTGTAATATAAAAAACAAAATATCGATTCGTAACACTTTTGAGGTTATATTGCTAGGGTACTCCAACACCAGCTGTTTATTTTACCTTTTAATAGTCACCATAACAGCTGCAAATTTTTTTTTTAAGTTATTTGTAGTTTTGCTAATGGCGATCTATTAAATTGTTTACAAGTCAGCTTTATTGCAAATCAGAAGGAGGTTCTACTTGTTATGGCATTGAATGTCTGTGACTCCATTTAATTGTGAATTTCCTTGTTTGATAAAACTTGTACAGTACACTTACTACAAATTAAATTTACATCCAAAGTATTATGGTAACCATCCCACATTCATATAAAGCTCAAATCTTCAAAGCTTTTACTGGTTTATCTACTTACTAATTAATTTTCCAGTTTCTGTCAGTCTGTCAGAGTTTTGCTGATCATAGAGTTGATTTTGGCCTCCCACAACCTTGCAATAAATAGTATCTTGGAAGAACAATTAAAGTTAAACTGGTTGGCTGGCTATTTCAAATATTCATAATAGAAGACACATTATTGTTTATGATTCTTAATTGTTTTGTTGATTGAATTTGATTTTGTTTAATTTAACAGACAATATTTTGATGCTCTCCCCCCCCTATCAGTGTACACAATCATTCTTAACTGTAAGCTTTTTCTGTAACACCTGCATTTTAGAACTCAATTAATGTATACAAGGTGGTGGGACTGGTGGGACATAGACCAGAAGGCTAATTCTCGTAATTTAAAACATTCATAATCTAGTCACACTCATCTCAGCGACAAACAAATGTCAAATACTTGTCAAAATGTATGGAAATTTGAGGTTTTTTTGACAGATTGAAACTGAGATCCTGCTGTGAACATTCTTAAAATTACGAGAATTGCCCTTATCTTGCAATGGATTCAGTACATGATTCTGGACCCCCCTGTGTTGTAAACTTTCATTGGTTATTTAAAAACAAACTTTCCTACAAAAGTGCAATAATACGTATGCGGTAAAAATCTAGGGAACTGCAATTTTTTTCTTTAATCACCAACAATTTGTTTCAATACCCCTTACATTTTGACTGCGTAAGTATTGCACTTTTGTAGGAACAACAGCTGTTTTTTTAAAATAACTTTTTCCATAAATCAGGGTGCCGTAGTGCCAGCTTCAACCTTGAAGGCCGTTCTCTAACTTCTTGGAGCACTTCTCGTCACTGTGTAGTAGCTAGGGTACAGGATATCACCATTGAGCAGTTCATGGAGATCCGTAGCAAAGCTGGAGCATTGCTGCTGGTTCTACCCAAGAATGATACAGTTCTGACTCTTGAAGAAAAAGAGGTACAAATAATTAACCCCTTTTTTAAATGTTTTTTTTTTAATTCAAAGTATGATCTGGAGTCATCTGCTGCATGTGAGACGATCAAAACAAACTTACGACCCAGTGGCTCCCGCTTAATGGCAAATGACATTGCAGTGGGCCCAGACAGAGTTGCCAGATTGAGCTGGACTCCTTTAATATAGAGTGGTCCTTGTTAGCTCTGGAAAAGTTTTCTGGTGGAAAGAGAGTAAAGAGGCCTTTGCTCCGCAGTGGGACAAAGAAGGCTAATAAAAATTTTTTCATAATAGAGAAGTATAGACAAAAAGACATGTTGCGCCAACCCCAAATAAATTGGGATAAGGTGAAGACTGAAGATGATGAATATGATGATTCAAAGTATGATCATATATTATTCCAAATAGTGCATAGTTTGTAAAAAAAAACACCCATAGCAAATCATCAACCTCTAATAATAATGTCCCAGTGCAAAACCAATTCCCCTTCTAATCTAAACTAATATTAAATAATCTGCCTAGCCTTTTCCCAACGATGTGGGGTCAGCTTCCAGTATAACCGGATGCAGCTGAATACCAGTATTTTACATGGAGCGACTGCCTATCTGACCTCCACAACCCAGTTACTGGGTAATACGATACCCCTTGGTAAGACTGGTTGTCAGACTTTCGGGCTCCTGACTACCCGTAACGACTGTCAAAGATCCACGAATGACAGCCGGGACCAACGGGATAACGTGCTTTCCGAGGCACGGAGGGGTCTCGATATGTAAAGATGGTCACCCAACCACAGACCAACCGCGGCAAGCGTAGCTTAACCTGATCGATCGACCTGTGCGGCTGTTATTATTTAGCCATGGGCCCCTCCTAATCTAAACTAATATTATAAAGAGAAAAGAATTGATTTTTTTTTATGTTTTTCATGCTAAATGGGTAAATGGATTTGGATGAAATTTGGCACATGGGTAGACCATGACCTGGATTAGGACTTATGCGGGTGAAACCGCGGGGTGCAGCTAGTAAGAAATATATTTGATTGAATTGTATATGAAAATGTTAGACACACCCTAGAACAACTTACATAAAATTGCCTCAAACTGATAAAATAATAGAATCTAGCATGCTAACCACTATTCCATTCCATTTCCATTCTTCTTTCCCCACAGCACATCCAACTCCTAGAGATGGCAATGATCCAGCAGGAAGTCAACGCACCAGTCTACTTCGCGCGCTGGACTCCAGACTTCGAGGATATCCTCCGAGACTTACAGCATAGTTTCATCACTGATGATAAGTCCGGAACAGCTCTAGAAGCTATGATGAACTCCGTGTCTTCAAATGGCTATCAGATTGGTGAGGTTTTTTTTAATTGTTTATCCTGTTTAAAAACTAAGGTAATTTATTTACTGCCTCGTTGTAATGGAAAACGCGACTGTTAAGCATAGGGTCCTGGCTTCGCCCAGGAAACTGTTTTAGGATTTTGCCAATAGGAAGTTGTTGCTTACAGCCCGGAGGTGGTATTTGAGCCTAGGTACAGCCCCATCCAAACTTAATGACGGCTCTGAAGTGCGTTACTCGCTGCGCAGTACCTCAACCCTCACTGCTGACAGGTGAACTTGTTACTGCGCAGCGACTAGCCTCATGTTCCGAGCCGAGAAAGATTGAGTCGGGCTGTATAGTTATTGTACTATACCAACAAGTATTGCTTTTCATTTAGACATTTATAAAACCTGTATTATACATTTTTAGGTCATGTGAAAATAATGAGAAAAGTAGGTTAAAAAAATTCACAGATCTTCTAAGATTTTAATATTATCATACACATCTTGGCCTAGATCATATAACAAGCAAAAGATAACAGACTATCAAAATAGCACAAGTTTGCTGAATGTATTATCCGTATAGGCTTTACAGAGATAGAACTGTCATGTTGATTTATTATATCACTTTAAATAAGAATATAATATTAAGTTAAGTATATAAGTTGAGTGATGACTTTATAAAGATCGTAAGAATCAGGTGGATGAGGAGTCAATGGAATGCCAACCAGGATAAAAGATTACCTAATTATTCATTACCCTTGATCTCTTGTGAGCTGCAAATTCTGTACACACACATATATAAACTAACGCTTTCTCTCCATGGGGCTGGGCAGAAACTATAGAACGCCACCTGCTATGCATGCGCTGCAAATTGTATTTGAAATCTAACTATATAAATAAAACAAATTCGGGTTAGTTACACCATTTATATTCACTAGCGGCCCGCCCCAGCCTCGCACGGGTGCAATTTTTTTTTTTTTGAATTTCCCAAGTTTTCTTTCATACAAACCTTGTCCTGGCAATACCAAACACAACAAAAAAGAAAAGAATTATCCAATTTGGTGCAGTCGTTCGGAAGTTACGCGCGTAGATACAGACATTATGGCGCGTACCTACAGACATAATCTAATATATAAAATTCTCGTGTCACAGTTTTCGTTGCCATGCTCCTCCGAAACGGCTTGACCGATTTTGATGAAATTTTTTGTGCTTATCCGGTATCTATGAGAATCGGCCAACATCTATTTTTCATCCCCCTAAGTGATAAGGGAAAACTTACGCGGGTGAAACCGCGGGGCGCAGCTAGTAATAATATATGATTATTAATGAAACATAAGCTTGTTATCATGATATCGGAAAACCAAATTGAGGCGCATAGAAAGTAAAGAATTTAGGATGAGCGCCAATTTATAGAAAGAAAAAATGGAAGAGATGAGACGCTCCAAATCGCACTGGGTCCGCCGTGTGGATTAAGGCCCACTCTCTCTCATTTTGGGGACTTTGTTTTAGACTATGTATAAGAATAACTCATTGTGCTCCCTCTCCACAGTGGTGTCAGCTTCAACTCCTCAGAAGCTGGAGTCCAAACCGGTGACTCTTCACGGCAAGCTGGTCGGTCGCTCCGGATCGGCACAAACCATCGTCATTGCAGCAAACTATGACTCTTCAGCTATTGTTCCTGTAAGTATGCAAGTTTACTATTTTTTCTATGAAATCTTATTTGCATGGTTTTTATGGCCCAGAGGATAAGGCTTAACAAATAACAATGCAATAAATGGGTATCACTGACATCTCGTGAAGAATATATCGGGTGAATGTCTGGACTTAAAACAAATCTAAAAGAGTAACCCCTTAACTAATAAACATATTCTATCAGATGAATAGTTACACACCGATTTCTCTTTTTCAGTCGTCAGTAATTTGATTTTCAAAAGAAGAAGACAAAGCGTTGTGTAACTATACAGACGCTATACAACGTTTATTAGTAAGGGGGTAAGTGTAGAGATCAATGAAGTAATCTTATGGATTTGGATTATGGAGCTTTTGTCCTCGGCCTCGCCCGCATGGATGTCGGAAAATATCCCACGGAAACCTACTACCGGGAATTTTATCGGGGTTTTCATATAAGCTCTCAGTCGCCATGATTTTTTCCGATCTCTTCAACAATTATCGTCATATTTCAACCAATTTTCACAAAACCTTATTGAATTATAAATCGCTCCATTCATTTGTGAAAACCGTATGAATATCCGTTTAGTTCAGTTTTTGAGTTTATCGCGTTCAGACAGACAGACGCGGCGGGAGGACTTTGTTTTTTATAACATGTAGTGATGAAGACCATTTTCTCTGGCCGTGTGGCAATTATAGGCCGGTATCATTATATCCCATCAAGTAATACCTTATGTTATTATTGCTCCAAACATAAAACTGTTTTATAATATCTTTCACCGTGAAAAGACATTTTTTCAGCATCAATGTTTTTTTTTTTTTTGTTTGTTAACAGGAGCTCTCCCAAGGCGCGGACTCGAACGCGTCGGGCGCGGTGGCTGTTCTCGAGCTGGCTCGTATCTTCTCGCGCCTGTACTCGAGCACGTCAGTACGCGGCGCGCCGTCGCTACTGTTCGTACTGACTTCGTTGGGACACTCCCTCAACTACTTCTCTGCTAAGAAGTGGTTGGAGGAACAGCTGGATTCCACTGACGCTTCTTTATTGCAAGTAAGTGAATGTTATACCAGATGATTTTTTTTACTGTCTCGAAATTTTTACAGGGTGTTATACCCATGATTATGAACAACTTTCACTATGGGACCAACTCTGAAATCACGAAAAAAAATCAGCTGTTTAATACAAACGTTCTAGAATCTAGAACAAAATGTATGAAACAGCAGATTTTTTTTTCGTGTTTTCAGAGTTGGTCCCATAGTGAAAGTTGTTCATATTCATGGGTATAACACCCTGTAAAAATTTCGAGACAGTAAAAAAAAACATCCGGTATAAGGATATGCATCCATTTTAGGGCACCCATAGGCAAGCATAGCTTAACCTGTTCGATCGACCCGTGCGGCTGTTTTTATTTAGCCACGAGCCCCTCAAACATCAATTACGTTCACTAAATAAATACCTTCCTCCCCAGGACGTCTCCTTCGTAATGTGTCTGGACTCCATCTCGTCGTCCCCTACGATGACGATGCACGTGTCGAAGCCTCCCAGGCCAGGCGGCGCGGCACACAGCATGAAGTCGCGTCTGGGCGTCACCATCAACCACAAGAAGATCAACCTGGCTGATGAGCTGCTAGCGTGGCAGCATGAGCGGTTCAGTATCAGGAGGATGACTGCTTTTACGCTGAGTTCGTTGCAGGTACGGATAAATATTATGTCTATGATTTTGTTTTCTCATAAACTAGAATTTCCTTTTCGAATGTACTGCGAATCTTCGACAAAAGACATTTTATTTATAGAAGAGACGTCCTTTGTGGTTTGGATTGCGTACAGCAAACAGTGAACACAAAAACTCTTGTTATTGAAATGTATTGGGACGGAAAATTATGAAACCATGACTTTTAAATAATTTTCACATAGACAACAGCATCATCTCTGTTTCAAAACCATAAACAAATTTACTTTTTTAATGCCTTGTGACAATGGTATACAATACATAAGTTTACCATGTTTAGTCGCGTTTTCGAGATTATTTTGACTGCTTTGTTGTTCAAAATGAGTCCATTATATTTACTCTCAAGCAATTTCTAACCAAATTTACGGTCACTCGTGACATTCCTTCACCGTTGTGATTATTTATTCCAGAGCCACAAGGACCCATCCCGCAGTACAGTGTTAGACCTACCAAATGAATCATCTATCAAGAATTTAGTACAGAACATCGAGGTGACTGCGAAGGCTCTCGCTTCTCATATTTATAATCTTACCGACGAGTCGAATGAGGAAGATGCTGCGCTGTATAATGACGCTTTGGTAAGCTACCCTAATAATATCAAAAATTTTAAACTTTGGATGTCACTCAGGAGCAATCAAGACTGTGACACAGGTAGACCTTCCCTTGGAGTTAAGAATTTACCCTTTTTTTATTTATAAACGTCGCTAAAAATTACTTAACTTTAAGCAACGTTTATAAATAAACTACATAGCGCCATAATGTGACACGCGTCAACGGCAGAGGCGGCGGCTGGTCGTCGCTAACGTGCCGCTCGTGTATTTGAGTACGGTGCTCAAATACAGAGGCGGGCTGTTGTCGACGGCTGCAGTTTACATCTACCGTTGACGCGTGTCGCTCGTGTGAATGAGCACTTACCCACAAGCCAATGTACATATTTCCTAGTTTGGCTAATCCATACTAATATTATAAATTCGAAAGTAACTCTGTCTGTCTGTCTGTATGTTACCTTTTCACGCCTAAACCACTGAACAGATTTCGATAAAATTTGGCAGAGAGATAGATTGCATCCCGGAGAAGGACATAGGATAGTTTTAATTAATCGACATACCTCGCGGCCGAAGCCGCGGGCGGAAGCTAGTGCTTAATAAATGAAATTTCTTTCATTTTAGTGTGTTGAACAAGTTCTGTTTTGCACCATACCAATTTGTTGTACAAAATGAGGAACGTTTGCAGGAATCTTAAAGAGAGATTGCATGGATCATTCACTTTTATACAAATGTAACGAAATGTGAAAACGAATGAACTACAATCAAATTAAATGTATTATTATTCTTCTATTCAGGGTGTAGATGAAGCGTCAATAAGACACTGGTACAAATACTTATCTTCGCAAGCGAGAGCGGCACAGATTATCACCACCACACTGCCGAGTGCAGGTGAGTTTTGACATGCAACAAGACTATTATTATATTGGGTGTTCGCTCATGTAGCTACCGCGTTTTTTCATACCTACTTCGGTTCATTGTTCCCGGTGTGAACCGAAGTTTGCAAACACGCAAAAGCTACATGAGCGAAGCTAAACGAACTCTGCTTCGTTTCCTGCGCTTTATACAATTCATTTACCTTTTTTTTTTGGGTATCCATATATTTCTGCATCATTGACATTTAAATGCGATATTTGTGACAGTGGCTTGCGTTTCAAACTGTTTGTTTATCCGCAGGAGTGACGGGCGCCCTAGAACGAGCTTTGTCTCGTTACATGGACGTGACGGTCAGTACGCACGCGGTCGACAAGAGAGAGCCAGAGTACACACTGTATGGAGCCACGAGAGCGGCTTTATATGTTTATAGGTACGTCATATTAATTTACGTCATCAGCATTTCAGCCGAAATACGTCCACAGCTGGACATAGGCCTTCCCCAGCAGTTAATTGACATATTAAATTTAAAATATTTATATTTTAGTCGTACTCGATGTTCCCGAAATCAATCCTGAAACAGTTCTTGACATTTCAATTCGTTTTGCGGGAGAAGATGGCAAACTCAATCCATCGATTTGTTATTGGCAAGAATAACCAATCGATGGATTGAGTTTGCCATCTTTAATCTTTGAGAGGTCGAATCACAGAATAAATATTGAAAATGGCGGTTTGCACCTGTATTTTGCACTAATGCAAGCACAGCAAGAAGGATATTAGCCAAGCCATTTTTTGTACAGGAGGCACCTGATAGCATGTTATTATGATAAATGACTTAAGTATATCCATCACTCTGTCTAGACGTACTTATTTTTTTTTAACAAGTTTAAAGTTTATAATAATTTCTAGATAATAAGTAATTACCTACGTTGTTTTGGCTTTTTAAAAATCGGTTGTTAAGTTACTATCTGTGGAGGCTCGTCATTAGCAATATAGTTATGTATCATTGTAGCTACAGAATGTTATTAGTCTGTAAGCCTTCCTAAAATTAAATAAATATAAATATTACCACATTTGATCGAACTATATGCAGCTAGCAAAATAAGGATTTTTAATTTAAGATACATTATTGATTTGTGTGTTATAAACCCTAAATAAGTAATCCGCTACGAATAAATACTTATTCGTAGGTAATCCGAAGTTTTCGAGCTGATCTGATGAAAATGATTAATGGAGATTCAGTCATCCGAAATCTTTATTGTATTATGTTCTACGTTGATTCACATAAACAGAAATTATAAAACGTCTTCTCTTCCCCCACAGTGTAAAACCAGCAGTATTCGACCTAATACTGACGTTAGCCATTGTCGCATACCTGTCCGTGGTATACTTCGCCATTCAACTGTTCCCGCGCTTTTACGAAGAATACGCGAAGATCGTCACAGGTAAAGCCAAAGTACACTAGCTTAGTCAGCTGTGGTGTGACGAGTGTGTGCGTACCTTTACATGCTGTTGTGTTAGTGAAATGTATAGGTGATACTCGCTAGACGTAGTTTGTTTGGTTCACACGTAGAAAAAGATGGGAATATAGTTGTGAATGTCGATTTAAATAGTTAGAAGTATAAAGAAAGAAAGAAAAAGTATTTATTGGGACTCGCTCTGGAATATCACAAACGAAACAAAAAATAAAACAAACGTAAAATAAAAATGAAAACAAAACGTCCTGGACGAGGCCTAAAGCACGATGCTGCGACATTTAGAAATAGGTGTCGCAGCGGTGGTAAATAAATATCTAAATCAAAGTAATGTATCTTATGCGCGTGCGCACAAGAGCGCATATTGGACCAGTATGTACTAGAAACGCTGTCTATGATCTGAGGAATTTTAGTACAGATAACTGCACCTCAGTGATAACCATTTGACATTAACAGCGTCTTTATGTCTTAGCAATAGTTCAATTAGGTTTTCTATAACTCGATGTTACAATGCTTATCGATATCTGACGATTTAAATCGATTTTTATAAAAGGATTAGTTAAACAATAAAAGAGGTTTAAATATTAAAGTGTTGTTACAGTCTTTAAATGCATTTATATCGAATTAGTTACAACATTTTATACATTTCATTATCATAGCTAGTTTGTCCTATAGGCTCATTCTTAGTGCAAATTCGTCTCATGAGAAGTAAAACTATGTAGATTAATGATGATATCAATGTACTATGTACTACAACAACTGAATTATTTCAAAATATAGCATTTGACTGGAAACTAAAATTTACTGGGTTTTCAACCGGAGTCCGGATTTGTGCCTGGTCTAAAAAAATAGGCTTGTCCTCTGTTACATGGGACTTAAACTGAACTGGTGAAATGTAGGTGTAATATTTTGATCTTGTGATACAGTAACTCCTAGTACAAGAGCCAGGGCTGCAAAGATGTTTGTGTCTTGTAGTGATAATAAAAAAAAATTAAATATACACTTCTGTGTAACCCTTCAAATACAGGCGTAATATTATGTTTGTGGTAAAATGTTGCTGGCAACACTCAACACTACATAAATAATGTATTTACCACATGTCTCAAACTACACAAAAACATGTTGCCGTAAGAATGTGAAACTTTTGTTTGCCATGAGCGCGGCTTAAAAATCATTCATTGAATGGAGTAGTTAAAAGTAGAAGGGGTTCGTGGCTAAATGACAGCCGCCAAGGTTGAGCTATGCTTGCCGCGGTAGGCTCGTGGACCATCCATTACATTTCGAGACGACTCCGTGCCTCTTAAACCACGTTAAGCCGTTGGTCTCAGCTGTCATTCGTAGATCTTTGACAGTCGCTAAGGGAAGTCAGAAGCTCAAAACACTGTCAACCAGTTTTACCAATGGGCATCATACTGGCTTGTGGAGGTCAGATAGGCAATCGCTCCATGTAAAATTCTGATGTTCGGCAACAGCAACAATTTTGGGGTCAGCTTCCAGTCTAACCGGATCCGCATCCGGTTAGACTGGAAGCTGACCCCAAAATTGTTGGGAAAAGGCTAGGCAGATTGATTTGAATAGAGTAATACATAGTACATTGTAGTCTACACCCACATTCTGCAATACTTTGTTACCACATTCCCACACCACGGATAAGTCAATCTTAGTGTGTAAGTGTTGAACAATTTCATTTAAAGTGTGTTTCTCTTTACTTGTCCCATTTTGTAAACAAGTAATGGTATGCTCGGAATAGATTAAAAAAGTATTTAAATAGTTCATTCGAAGCGGTTTTTAACGTAATGCCGTATGCGTTTCTTATAAATATCAAGACATTCATGTGTGATTGATGCGAAAACTGTATACCGTGTTTGTTTACCAAATGGGACGTGTAAGAAAAAATACACTGTACATATTAAGGCGTAAGTTTTCACAAATAATTTATGAGAGAAGGAATAATTTTCAATAATATTGTTTATTTATAAAGCAGTCTATATTGTTACTTGATGCAGAACTAAATGATTGTCAGTTGAATGGTTCGATCATTGTAAAACGAAAACGATTTCATTCGTTTTATATAATCATACATATCACCTCAGACCAAATAAAAAACCAAGACAGACTACACCTCCGCTCCGTGCAAACACGCTAACACGCACACATTTACAACCATTTACAATCAAACTACACCTCACTAAGTGCACACATGTTTACGAAACCGGCTTCACTTTACTGTTGACAGCCCTCTGTCTTGGTTTTTTATTTGGTCTGAGCATATCACTAACAGAATCCATCGTTATCGGATGGAATTAAAAATGTGCACATTGGTGCAGTTCTTTTGTCAATACAAATCATAATACTCTGGTTTTTAATAGCTCATCTAGTGATAGTGGTCCGTTAGTACTTCTTATTCGATATAGTTAATCACAATTTCGACTGACAATGCCGACGGTTCATTTGACCACAAATTAAAAACTAAACAAAAGTTATTACGATTACTTACCAGTGAGAGTTTTAAAAGACAAAAAGAAGAAATGATCTTGTTCTATCTCTTTCTTGTTTTACTTGTAAACAAGAGCTAGCAATACTTTTAGCTAAGTTTACTTTGTGCTCAAATGTATTGACGGAGTATTTAGTTCTGTCAACCTCTGAGGACAGAAAATTCTTTATTTTTTAAATACACTACTACAAGGATGTTTTGGCGCTCGACTGACGTTGACAGGGGGGCGCTGTTGGTGAACATTTTTGTAAATGTTCTATGAAATGTATTGAAAAAAGAAGATGGCGGCGTTAGTTCCAAATTTGGCCGCGCGCCAAAAGGTCCCTGTACAGCTATACAGCAGTTTACCAAGAAGTCTATTATCGTGTCTAGAATAAGATCGAAAGCAATATTTCCAAGTTAATAAATTAAGAATAATAGTAATTGTGAAAGATAATTTATTGAAAAAGAAGTGCTTATATCTCAGCTAAGTATTATACTGATGAAAATGTCCATTATGCCAAATTAATTGTGGTTTTTTTTTTTCAAAATTATGCAAACGGCTATTTATTTATATTAATTTTAGTCGCAATGGGTTTTCGAAACGGCAATGAATTTTTATCTTAGTTTTGATAACTAAATCGAGGTTTTCAATTTGTGGAACAGAAAATTATTTTCTTTTTGTAAAATAATATGAATTGTCACTGGTATGATTTGACATCTGTTATGTCACCTTTAGTATAGTCAGCAGAAAAATTTTTTTTTTTACTTTTGCAAACTTTGTTTTGTCAATGAATAGTTTTAATATAAATACAGATATGTTTATAAATATACAGTGGTTTTGTTGGCCGTCCTTTAAGCTTGAAGTTCCTTGTACAGATGCATTTGTGCTACTTTATTCCCTTTCAAATTATTTTCATATGCTTGGTGTCCACTTTTGATACTCAAAAAACTAAATGTCTAAGAATACGTTTTTATAATCGGGAATTATACTAGACAAAATTGTCTACGTGTATCGTATTGGGTTTGTCCATCAGGAATTTCTCAGTAACTCAAGAGGTAAAATTCTAGCCTAGTTTATGGAAATAACCTCGCCCCCCATTGCATAGGACTTAACATAACTCTGCCCACCCCATCCAAGAATACAGACGGGATGTTAAAAGATCTACTTTTTGACTGTCCATTTCTCTAAGTACGAGTATTTTTCTTAGACGGAAAGTATTTTTCAAAATCTTTGTTATTAAATAAATACGGACTTATTTTCTTCATTATTCTTAAATTATAACAAAGTGCAAAGTGGGCACCAAGTTAACCGAATATTATGTGATAAAAATATATTGTTTTGTTTATGTATGGCGATGTTGTGTTTTCCATTTAGTTTAATCAAATAGGTTAAGGTTTAATATCCTGTGGTTTTGGGTGCATCTGAATTGATGGTTCTCATGGATACTGCTAGGCAAACTTAGAAATAAAAAGAAAAAAGAAAGAACATACGTTTATTTGATATTTTTTATTAAACATGACGCAAAGACCAAAAAAAAAATTGTAAAAAGAACTTAATAATTATTTCGTGCAATGACCCGAAAATTGATAATGTTAATTATGTATTTAATTGGTTGTTATTTTGGTCTAATAATTACAGTGATTACAGCCATTTGACATTATATTTATATTATTTACTGATAAGGATTATTTAACAGGTAACTTCTGTGTAAAATGTAACCAAGTTTGCCTAGTCTGTGTCCTATTTCAATTTAAATGTGGATAGTTTCGAACAAAATGTCAAACTGTTTGTGTTTGTAAGCGAAAATGGTGGAAGCTGCATGGAATTGAATAAAATTTTGTTTTAAAATTATGGTTTTTTATTGACTGTACACAGGAAGTTTGTATAGGAATCCCATATTTTGTCCTTATAAATAGAACCTGACACAATAATCAAATCACCTTAAATCTTAGTAGCATTGTTTTAAGCAGTAGGAAATTTAAGTGCTTGAACACGTTGACTCGCGGGCGCGGTTGCGGGCACGGTCACGAAATATCAAACACACAGCATAGTATGCAAGTGTTCACGTACAAAACGCAGGTGCGGCGAACCAAGTCCACCGCGCCCGCACCCGTCACCGCGCTCGCGCGTTGCTACGTGAACAAGCACTAAGGGTGTGGTACAAACCATCGAACTGAACAAAAATCTCTACGGAAACAACATCGTAATCGAGAAAAAAATATCAGTCGTCCCCATACAAGGGTCGAGTCGATATTGATGTTTTGTATGGGATCCATACTAATATTATAAATTCGAAAGTAACTCTGTCTGTCTGTCTGTATGTTACCTTTTCACGCCTTAACCACTGAACGGATTTCGATAAAATTTGGCAGAGAGATAGATTGCATCCCGGGGAAGGACATAGGATAGTTTTTATCGACATACCTCGCGGGCGAAGCCGCGGGCGGAAGTAATTTATATTTTTCCAGATTACTATCTTGGTCCCATGGAAAAAGTTTAGACCCTTAAAATTACCACACCTTTCCAATACATGCTGTATAAATCAATGCAACCAGTTGTGAAATCTTTCTTACGAGGCATTGCTTATAAAAAGGAGCTCTACCACAAAAAAATACAACCAAAATACTAATAAAATCTTTTTATTTATTGTAGTAGAAAGCGTTTTCTTAAACATAAATAGAAACTTAACTCTTAAAAAATAGATTTAAACACCGTTTTCGACACAATCTCGATGAAAACATTTTCAGTTTTCAGCGTGATTGTTTCGAAAACAACTCACGATAATAATAATTATATTTTCTGAGATTTCTTTCAATACAAAATTCATAAAAAATAAACTACATTAAGTACTACGTAACTACAAAATGCTTTAAGTCATAATATGACACAATTGCTTTTTTAAACTTATAATTAGGTGTGTACCGTTTCACGGCGCTGCCTGTTAAAAAAAAAAAATTCTTTAATTATTACACGTTTATATTGGCACTTAAAACTCACATATTATCTACTTAAATAAACTCTTATTTTTTTTTTTTACTTCTATAAAGACTTACGAACAAAAAACTTGAAAAATTATATATAGCTATTTTAAAAATATGCACAAATTCTTAAACTATTCTTACTTATTTTTGAATCTTATAATATAAAAAAATATATAAGGACCAGCCAATACAAGAAAAATGCTTAAAAATACCTGACTAATATACTCGCAAAGTTTTACAATAGTACAACAGAAAATATGCCTTAACTTCTAAGAAATAAGGTAGCTTATGCTTCAAACACTTCACCGGTAGCTGCACCACTGATGTCCTTTAGTTCAACCGATTTGAATGTCGCTACGAAGTTGATCTTGCCAACTTTCTGCAAAGAAAAAGGGAATATACACACATCAAAAGTGTCTAGGGATCAAGCATTTTTATGCGGATTTCTTGAGATTGAGATGTGGCTTTGTAATAAATTTATGATTTTATAAATTTATATGGATCCTTTTTGGTGCATTTCATAATTTGAATCAGGAACTGTGAATCAAATTCGAGTAAAAGATGAAAATCAGCTATCAATATTTTCCCTATAAAAACATACAACGCATTGAAGACATTATTAGTGCTACTGTTTCCCTACTACTGATTAAAACCAACGTTATTATGGAGCGGCGACGTCATTTAAGCAGGGAAGAAATGCTCAGAGCCGTGGGAATGATAGAAGCTGGTTCCCGGCAACGTACTGTGGCTTTAGCTCTGAATACAAGTCAGAGTGTTATCAGTCGACTTTGGACACGTTACCGAAGCACTGGTACCGTGGCTGAGCGCCATGGAGGACGGTATCGCTGCACCACACGGAGACAAGACCGATACATTCAAATCTTAACTCGAAGAGCTCCAACAATAACCGCCATGATGTTAGCCGTGAGGCTTCATCACTCTTCAGGGAACTTAATTAGCGACCAAACAGTCAGAAACCGCTTGCATGAAGTGAACCTTCATTCCCGAAGACCGCTACGGGTACCACCTATAGCAATGCACAATCGTAGGATTCGATATCAATGGGCTCTTGAACACAGAAATTGGGCAGAAGAACAATGGCGTTTCGTGTGCTTTTCTGATGAGTCTCGTTTTGGTATGAGACCGGATACAAGACGTATACGACACTGGAGAACCCCTGGACGCCAACAGCGATTAAAATCCTGCCAGGAAGTCCATCCTTATAGTGGTGGAACCATCATGGTATGGGCGGGTATTTGGATCGGCGGAAGAACTGAGTTGATTTGGATCAGAGGCAACCTCAACGCTCAAATTTATGCTGAGACGATTGTATCAGACGTCATCGTTCCTCTACAAGTGCAAATCGGTCCCTTATTTCAGTTAATGCATGATAATGCACGACCGCACACCGCAAGAGTTGTAAGACAGACTCTCGCCGCAGCTAACATCAATGTCCTGCCCTGGCCTGCTCAGTCGCCAGACTTGAACCCGATTGAGCATGCATGGGATATGCTACAGAGAAGAGCTCTGCCGAATATGGAGGGTATCCAGTCGCAAGAAGACCTTTTTTTGTTGTTGCAACGAACATGGGCGGCCATTCCACAGCGTGATTTGGATGAACTCATTTTGAGTATGCCAAACCGATGTTCTTGTGTTGTTAGTGTTCGCGGTAGAAACACGGATTATTAATTGTTTAAGTTACCCAATAAAATTTTAAAGAAAACTGTTATTTCAGTCTTTTTTTCGAACTTTTGTGTTAGTGGTTCAAATGTCAAAAATCCCTTTATTAGGAAAATGGCAAATTTCTTTATTAATGCAAAGGTGACTTGGTTTATCGTTACTGTGACAAACGAAAACACTTTATTTGATGAATCCTTAAAGAAAATTTTAATTAATATCAATCAGGAGAAAAGTTATTGCAAAAATATATGTTGATCCCTAGACACTTGATGTGTGTATTTTATAAGAAAGACTTAAAGTTGCACACAACAATACACGGACAATATATACGGATTTTTAGTGTGTTTACATAACAAACAGCTTACAAACACATAAAAACATTAAAATTGCTTCCGGGGAGTTAGTGGAAGTACTCGTAGTGAAGGGCGGGCCGTTTTTGGCGACTGTGTTATGTTTTTTGACGTTCGAAAATTGCTGATTCTCAGCCTAGTTTGAATAAAAGAAATTTCATATTTCTTCAATTTTATTGTAGGTATGTCACTGGAGCGAAACATTTGTAAATGCAACGTGTAAATGAAGATTTACTGTTGCAGTTGATTATGTTTTTAAAATCACTTACATTGGGTTGTATTGGCAGCTCAGCAGTGATTGGTTCCAATGGTCCTCCATCCGCAGCCTTCAGCTTGAATGTGCGGCCCGCTATGCCTGATGACGTCACTCTGAACTCGCAGCCGGTCAGCGCCCGGTCCAGAGGGTTGGTGAACGAGAGGAAGGCTACTGTCGGCTGGTTCAGGATTAGATCGTCGTTGAACTGCGACGGAGAAAATAAAGGTCAGTTTATGTATAGGAGGAGAGGAATGAGTCAAATGAATGATGAATAATTACCTTATTCTGTTTATTGCGGAGGAGGATTGATTCACGAATTCTATTTATTGTCATACCTACTACTTCATTCTACCATAAAGTATTGATTTCTAAAGAACTAAAAACTGCGCAGATGAGCCTGCGATCATGTGCCATTTTGGGAGCCAAAATAGTGACCATAGGGAAAAAAACTGGACGCGTGTTAACTAATAATTTCAAGATACGGGGACAGATGGGAATACTCCTCCCTGTTGATATCTGATCCCATCCTATCAAAATTCAACTGAATATTAAATTTAACAAATTGCAGTTCATCGTCAGTATTGTTTTGGACGTTCACTGTTGGACATAGCCTCCCCAAGGATTGCTAAAAGTTTTGCCTCGTTGCTCGTTCTACAAAGTACTATAGTAGCAGACTGTTTCCAGATTTTCTTTTGTTCCTAACTTACCTTAATGTTAATATTAGGCTTGATGATTTGGAAGTCGTCGTCATCGGCCCAAGACTGCTTGGTCTCATCCACGATGGCCATCGCTGATATCTTCACGTTGCAGTACTCTACTAGTTTAGGCAGGTATTCGTCCGATTTCACCAGGATGCTGATCTGTTCCTCTACAAAAAGCACATCAATAAAATTTAAAACTGTGATTTATGATTGACGTGTAAAAGTGTTTGTGCAAACCTACTTACAAAATAAAAATGATTTATCATTTGTCATTTGTTCATAAAGAAGATAAAACCAGCTGTGAAATTAGGTATAATTCATATCGTTTCGGTGTCTCTTTCTAGTTAACAAGTCAGGACTATTGGCAATCTTGCTGACTAGCAAAATATTAGTTTGATTTGAGCACCTTTTACTGAGAGAAAAGAGAAGGGACTAAAGAGGAAATTAGGGAGATTACTAATAAAGAATAAGCCTTGATATTGCATTTGCAGGGCATGCATTCATGTGAAGTAATTTCAAATAGATTTTGGAGGTAGGTATAAGGTGGTATTACTTACTTTTGCCAGCTCCTACAAACATCTTTCCTTCAACCTTCTTAATGACGCCGGCTCTCACTCCGTTGTAGAACACGCTGTTAGTTGATAGAGATGCCTTGATGTTACGACCCTGGAAGCAATGCACAGGTAAGTTTATTTGCCTTTCTTAACGTCTATAGGTAACATTGTTTTTATTGTTGGTATTTTATGCTGAATACACATACATAACACACACACACACACACACACACACACACACACACACACATGCATATAAATCGATGATCATTTCGGTTTGTATATGACTAAATATAGCAGAACCGAGTTATTATTTTGAATATATCATAATTCTAGTCTGTGAAGCATTCTCTACTTTTCAATAATTGTTACAAATACGTAATAGTTAGCCAATTTTTCTAATCTATTCTGAAACTTTGGACTTTGGTTCACCGACATGTCGGTGATCGTACGTTCTGGTTTCAGTCATAGGTACTAAAGCCACATTAGTTAAATACTACCTATTAAATTTAAAGCGGATATCTTACCCGTAAGGTAAAAAATAACTAAGCATTCTCTATTACCTCTTGGGAAATATTCTCGATATCAACAGTAACCCTGAAGTCTTTTCCAATGGGGACGCTATCCACATCACGTAGCTTAAACGTGATATCATTCTGTAGGTTACTGGCCACGGCGTAATACCTCTTCGCCCTCTCGGAGAACCTGACTCCGTTCATGAGAGCAAGTCGCTCGGAGGCTGTTCCTTCTCTGAATTTGTACTGCTCTGTGATGTCCTCTCGGTCTTCGTCACCGTTGGGATCGAACACGTATGGTTTCTTTGTGAGGACCATGCGGCCGATACTGGAAAGAAATATGGTTGTTAGGGAGGAAAAAAATAATTAGGCTTCATTGATCATTTAAGCCAAAAGAAGTCCATTGCTGGAACTAGGACTATCCCGGAAATAGCCACAACGGTCTAATCAAGTTACGAGAGCAGCACTACAAGAAAAGGATGTCGAGCTTGTAAAATCCTTTGTAGAATTTAAAATTAATAAATGATACTGCTTTGTGAATCTAGATAATCTCGGATAAATGCATCCATTTAAATTTTTCGTTTGGTGTCCCTCAAAATCTCTTCTGATAACGTAGATAATTCAATATTCAATACTTAGTTTGGAACTTTTGATAATAATTTTCCCAAGGGGAATTTCATTAGCAATAGGCCATGCGGTAAAAAAATTACTTACTGGTAAGTGTTGCTGTCCACCATAGCATATCCAGTCTCCTCATTAGAGTCGATCCTCCATCTCATCAGGTCAGCGTTCACTGAAGCCAGCATGAACTCCACGTCGTAGTTCATTCCGATGACTCCTTGTTTGATGGCTTCCAATGGCGCTGGACCACACTGGTACATGCCCTTAGAGGTCTCTTGGGGAGTGGCGTCGATGGCTTGCCAGCCTCCGTATCCTAGGAGAGATGATGGATTAACATCATGGTATAGAAAACTCAATATTTTTAGGAAAGGAAACTAGCGGTATCTACAACACCACATGCGAATAACGCGTCATACTGACGTCACGCAAAATCCTGCATCTCGCAAGCAGAGTTTACCGCGAAAATAGCATAGATACAACGGCCCGAAATGAATCATCGGGCAGTTGCCCGCCAGACACAACACACGTCAGGTCGGAGGATCCTCCTATCCTATCCTCCCTTTTCTATAGAGGTTGAGTGAACTTTACACATGGGCACCAATGGTTATAAAGAAGTATGAGGAACACCTCATATGAGTACCTCTATAAAACCATTGGTGCCCTTGTGCCTACTAGTAAAGTAGCTTCATAAAAGTTCAAGACATGGTTGATTGAGTAAAAAGACCAGTTTCACGTTTGGGGATAAATGTAAGAAGCGTCATTAAAGAACCATTTCACTTTTCTCTGTGGTATTTCCGAACCGTTTTATTTGTCTGCAATATTTGACAACCATTATACAGCATAATCCTTTAACTATGTCTCTTAAAGACTGAATTCTAAGCTCTTTTAATAAATTCAGTTCTTTTAAAGCTAAATACCACAAGAGTACAGCCAACTCACCAGCAGTCAAATCAGGTCTCGCCATCCAAACATCGTTCCACACATGGTAGTTCCAGATAGAGTCAGTGTGTTCAGGCTCAGCGTTGCTAGGGTCATACCCCAGCTCCTCCATGGTCTCTGAGTAGTACTTGTCGACCGTCAGGGTGCTGTTGGCGTCGTGAGCTGACACCAGGTTGGAGACCACGCGGGATGGAATGCCCAGGGCACGGCAGACTGGAAAAAAAGAGTTAATTAGGAACTGATAACTTCACTTAGACGCTTTCAAGAGGAAATTACATGACCTACAGTTTCTTAACTTTCCGATATTACTTTTTGATGTAGGTACTCACTGTAAAATCCCATATTAAAGTTTGCTATTATGGTATAACCGAGTTATTTCTAACTTATAAAAAGCATTATTCCGAAATCGCTTATGATCAAAAGAGAGGACCCTAAGCCCTAAGATGTTCGTTTGGCATAACTATAAGCATAATCCGCCTAGATTTTATTTTGTCTGCCACCATTCCTTCAAGTACTCAGATTGGTGGGAAGTTTAGTTCCATTGAGTTTCTTTTGTCTTCTAAGTGACTATAAATTTCTGCCCTACCATATCATTTTTTTTACAGCACAATCTTGTCCCCCCCCCCCCCCATTTTATGTGCTCTCACTCGAGACTGGACCTTTTCACAGCACAATCTTGTCCCCCCTCCCCCCATTTATATGCTCTCACTCGAAATTGGACCTTTTCACAGCATATGTAAGAAAATCTCACTGCTAGAATGTTATTTACTCACCAGCAGTAACAACGCCAGCGAACACCCAGCACTGTCCATAGGACACCGGCTCTTGGGTCTCCAAAAACTGCCCCAGGATGTCCACAGAGCCGGTCCACTCCGAGGGGGCTGTTCCGTCGTCGTAGACGCCGTCCCAACGTCCTACTAGGACACCGCCATCGTCGTTAGAGTTGACTATGCGGGAGATGGCACGAGTCACCTTTACGGGGTCTCCACGGCTGGAAGGAAAGAAAGGGGTTGTTTTTAAGAAAGTTTAGAATAATAATAAGTTTAGTTACGTCTTTTTTTTTATCCTTTATTGTCCCCAACTTCTTCCAGGAACTCTTTTTCTACGCTACCACGAACCAGCCCTCGCGGTACGCGTCCAGATCATCGCGCGCCATTTCTTTCTGGGCCGGCCTCGGCGATTAGTTACGATTATAAATTAATTGTCCGTAATTATTTTCAGCAAAATCCGGACAAAGACCAGTAATTTTTATCAAAAGTGCTGTTATAAAAATAACCAACTACGAAATAATGAGTAAAATGCAGTTGATAGTAGGTAAGTGGGTAATGCAACAGTTTTCTGGGTAGTATCGTTATAAATTATGATAAATTGTAGGTAACTTCCAAGAAACTTATTAGGTAATCGGAATTTCTCCACCTACACTCCAGGTAACGGATTTGGTAAAAAAAAAGAATCGCCTAAATATTTAAGGAAGACCCTAATTTAGTTAAATAGGTAAGACTTTAGATCTTTTCAGATTAGGTAGGGAAATAATCATATCTCATAAGTCTCTTCTGATTCATCATCATCATCATTTCAGCCCGGAATCAAACACTCCTGGGTACCTACAGACCTCCCCTTTCTTCTGCCATATTCCCGGTTCCATGTGTCATCCAGGTGTTTTCCGCGACTTTGATTTTGATATTTGATTACGAAGGTTTTAATGCAAACAAAAGAACATCCTAAAACAGAATGCATTAAAAACAAAATGTAGGTATATCAAGCTTTAGCATAGCATAGCATAATCAGCCTATAATGTTCCCACTGCTGGGACACAGGCCTCCTCTCGGTGAAAGGGAGAGGGCCGTAATCTACCTTGAGGGTCCATCAAGCTTTAATTTATCTCTTTCTAAACTACCTATTCATACTATTCAAAACAATTCATTGCAAACCAAATTATTATGCAAGATGCTCAACAACAGACCAATATTTTAATCTCCTCTAAATTGCCAGCCTTTCACCTCGGTATTCATACAACGTCTTTAATTGAAGAGCTGGTCACGTAACATGATAGGATTCTAGACTAGTCTTAATAACAGAGCTAGTTTTCCCGGAACACGCTTAATGCTGCGTAAAGCTCATCACGTTAGCTGATCGTGTGCTGTGGGGTAACTGCGTAAAACACTATCAGTAAAAATTACTTTCGCTTTCATTTTGAAATTTCATGTTACATTCATTGCGTTTTTTACGTTGTTGAGCAGACAAATTTTCGAACATACAATAACACGATTAAGAAGCAGTGGATTCGCAATAAATATCCTTCAAAATTATTCAATTACGGTGTAATGTAACCCTACCATTTTTTTTTAAGGTTAGGAAATCATCAAATGACCCCTTCCGCTCTGGGTGGAGCGGAAGGGAGTGTGAGACTCTTACTGACTAAAACCCATTCGTGTTCCTTCCTTAGCCCTTTATGTTCCGGGGTAACGTTTACCCTTTCGGACAATCCCATTGCAACGGCAAACCCACACCCTAATTGCATTTGTTTGCCAGCCATTCCGTATCTACCGTACGTAGCGTGACCCTGCGTGGTCGCATTGGATAATCCCGCTACATTCTCATACAAAGCCAAGCTAAGGAAAAGTGCGTGGCTTGGCGGAGGGCAGCAAAGGAACGGCTTAGACTGATTTATTGTTTTATTTATTTTCCTCAATCTTTACATTCTAAAAGCTCGTGTGGACTGTCAGTTCTTGTCTTGTTTAGCGGCATATTATGTCAGGTAAAACCTAGACACTTAATCTTGAATAAAATAGTGTTCACACACAATTGAAGCTTTGCCAATGCAGTACCTAAATCATTGGGGTCGTTGCTGGTTTTCTATGTAAAGTTTATTTTTGGCTATGATTATAATCGTTTAGCAGAAATTTATGAGTAGTTTCATCCTAATGGCATTATTATTTATAGAATGATGCATATTATAACCTGATCATCATCATCAATTTATAGCATTTAACTACGCTCCTCCTAGCCTAAATGCGTCCTATTAGAAACCTACTGTATACCTACGGTACGTCTTACTCGTAAGTACTTATATGGTTTCCGATTCGCAATCCTCAGTCAAAAAACCCATGCCTTCAAAAGTATCTGTTTTTGACAGAAACTACATCTACAGAACCTACGGCAATTTGTACACAGACGTTTTTATTGCCGTGAAAACTACGAATAAGTAGGTAGCTTGAAAAGCTACGGTATATTCGCCGTGTGTGGGGGTCGTCAGTGTTGTATGGATCACTATGGAAGCTTGTTGACGGACACGTTTTTTCTACAGCGCGGTTCATATACCGTACCGTAATGAAACCGTGCCGTGTTCACAGGGCGTAAATTCACAGTTGTCTCTCCAATGACGCGTTGCCTTATGAAGAAGAGAATGTAGAAGGGACAATATTTTACTTACTGGTTAAAAGGCACCTCAGCCCTATCCAGCATAAACATGCAGGCCGGTAGCACAACTGCGTCGAACTGTCCATACATCCAGGGTTTCCCGCGCGTGGTCTTGATGGGCCCCACCCACACCTTGCCCACGTCATTCAGCACGTACTCTTGAAGAAGAGGCTTGTCCTCCATGAAGGTCTGGTCATCTGAAAGGAGGATTATTTGAGTATTGGTTGACGTTAGTCTTATGAATCGTATCTAGGATCGAGGCAGTTGTTAGGGTCAAGCTGATACGTTTATTTCTTATATCATTTTTGTATTTTGACCTGTGTCAAAATCACGCAAGGTTTGTTAAAAGTCCGCGTAATATTTTGTGACATCCAAATGAATGCCTAAATAAAATCTATCAGTGCGCTTTTAGGCATTACTCTACGGATTCGCCTAGTTTTAATGAAAACGGGGAAAAAAGAGGGGACAAGAATACCTACCTACCTATATATCCATGGTACCCTGTTCTGGTCAAAATACAAAACTATCTACATTTATTTAAAACATTAAAATCTTGAGAATAAGTAGGTACCTAGGTACTTGAAAGACAAATGCAAAGACAAGCTTAAAACTTTTATAATTTCCATCCACAGTTGCATTCACAAAAACTCATAAATAAATATTTATTTATTTATAAATTATTTATATTCACAAAAACACATAAATAAATTAGACTAGCAATGTTTTTTAAAACTGTCCGTACTGTTCTTATTTAAAGTTTAAATTGAGAAGATTGCATTACCTATAATAAGTACAACAAAATGTATAAAACGTAGATTGGTAGGCAGCTAATTTCATTTAAATTTCTTCTGTGTTTAAAAGCTGTTCAATTCCATACTGACTAGGTATCTACATTATGTAGGTACCTACCTAAACTGCGTTCAATCAAGGCTAAAAGTCGATGAATTTAAATATTATTGAACACATTATATATGCAAAGTCAAAGTCAAATCATTTACTTATTTGAAATAGGCACATAAAAAGCACTTTTGAACATCAAAATTTAGCTAGTCGCCCTTCCAATAGGTAATTTTCGTATGGAGAAGAATGGGCAAGAAACTCCACCGTTACTCTTTTAAAATGTTTTACTATATTTTGTACACATTCATTACGTAATTATAATTATATGCGAAAACGATGCACCTAGAATAAAATTACCATACCACAATTTAAAATACGAAGCAACATTAAAACGTTAGTAGGTACACACGGCTACACATCAAGCTATACATAACCAGTATAAGCTGACTTCTGATTGTACGAAAAACCTATACAATGCGAGGTCAGTTAAAACTGGAAATGTATAGCTTGATGTGTAGCCGTGTGTACACACGACGACATATTATAATCAAACTATACATTTCCAGTTTTAGCTGACTTCTCATTGTATACGCTTTTCGTACAATGAGAAGTCATAATAGCTTGTACTGGAAATGGATAGCTTGATATGTCGCCGTGTGTACTACCGTTAAATACTGAAGTGCCAATTTTAATAATAAGTAAATGCAACAATTTTATTCGATTCTTTGCTGTAGTCACATTTCCAGTTTCTTTTTAAAATTATGTTTAAAACGTGCTTATTCGTGTCGCTGGCACCTAGCATAGCAAAATCTGCCAATAATGTTCCCACTGCTGGGACACAGACCTCCTCTCTTCGAGAGGGAGTGGGCTGTAATCTACCAGGCGAGCCCAGTGCGAGTTGGTAGATGTTACATGTCTTAAAACTTTTGGTTCTAGGACATGCCGGTTTCCTCACGATGTTTTCCTTCACCGTTTTGAAAGCAATGGTAATGAAATTATTTAGATATCTACATAAAATAAAGTGCCTGTCTGGATTCGAACCCACGACCTACAACTACACTGGGCCTCCGCTGCCCCAACTTTCATAGTTCTTTTGCTTTTAAAGGCTGATTTTACCGGAGTCTTTTAATCGTGGAATAAAATTGACGTCTGTCAGTTCTAGAATGGAAAAACTGTCAAAAATTCAAAATTTATTCTTAGGATAGATACGACTTTAGTCTAGGTATAAAAGTTTGGTGGAATGCGGCCTCAGTAAAATAAATATTCTATTGAACCTATGTCAGCGACTGTATGCTGCTATCAAATTATACGCTGGCCCTAATGATACGTTATAGTCCAGGATTATCATAATATTTCACTTTGTCGTTACACATTCATACAGCTAACTCGTAAATACAGGTATAAAAGATAAATTGATTTCCATGCTTATATATTAATCATCTAAGTAGCGGTGGTATTCTCATTTTACCGGACTACAGCAAAGCCAAAAGGTTACGATTTTTGTCTTGAATATACTTTTTTTTTACAGAATTGCGACTACTCTGTTGAAAAAGTGTTTAAGTCTAATTAAAATACATAATAATATAGTACAGGCTGTAACAGAATAAACGCAAGTCCTGAAAGTGATTTGTTCAGACTACTGAATCGATTTCAGTAACTTTTAATATAGGTATGTATACTTTTTTTTTTCAAAACTTATGTAATAAGTCTCAATTTTAAATGCATTATAAAGTAATGCTTTGATTAACACGAATTTCTTAATAATAATAGTTAACTTAAAAAAAATATAAGTTTTGGTCATTGTATGTAGGTACTCTAATTGGGATGGATGTGGCCTTTTTTTTTTAAGGATGGGAAATCATCAAATGACCCCTCCCGCTCTGGGTGGAGCGGTTGAGTGGACTCTTACTGACTAAAACCCATCCGTGTTCCTTCCTTAGCCCTTTATGTTCCGGGGTAGCGGTAACCCTTTCGGACAATCCCGCTGCCCCGGCAGGCTTCGGCCCTAACGGGCCCCTTCTTCAATGCTGACATCTCTTTGAGGCGCGCGTGGAACACATACGCGCCGTCCAGCACGGGCCTGGTCCTGATCGGACGGCGAGTTACCCATTACTCGCCGTCCGCAGGCCCGCGTCATACGGTGGCCGGGAGTCGTCACGCGGCTCCCGACGCCCGGGGCTTCTCCCGCGGCGGCTGGGACGGGCGGCTCTTTCGGCTCCCTCACTCGCCCATCCCGCCACCTCCTTCGCTAGCATGACTGCTTTGCAGAAGGAGGTGACTACCTCCCACTCCCTCTCGCCCCGGACCGTGGCTTGGACCAAGGCCGGACGCGAGAGGTCGCCGCCGCTGCCAATCGCCTCTACGAGGACACGGCGGTGCTCTGCCCAAGCGGGACAGACCTCCACCTTATGCTCCACCGTGTCCTCTGGGCGATCCTCGCAATGTTGACACCCGGGCGTTTCCTCCCGCCTGATGATGTGCAGGAACCTCCCGAAACATCCGTGTCCGGTGAGGACCTGCGTCAGGCGGTAGGTGAGGACGCCGTGACGCCTCTCTAGCTACACCTCAAAGAGGGGCCTTACCGCCACTATCGTGGCGTGCCCTATGGATGTGGCCTTGAGTTAATTATGTTATTTAATGTATAATCGCCAGGACAAAAGAACCTATTTCAGATTTTGTTGACCCAAAACTTTACCACTTCCACGGCGTCGTCGATAGCAACGTGGAGGTCACTTTGACTGCATGTCTTAGGGCACAGAGGGCGGGATAGGAGATGGAGCACAGTTTATCGTTTATACCAAAAACCAGCCAGCCAGCCATAAACGACTGATCCTGTTTTTCAAGCACACTTACCAGGGTTCCATGGGTTGAAGAGGATGTAGATGTCCTGATCGAAGTCATAGTACGCCCGTTCAGGAGAGTCTCGCTGCCAGGTGATTACTCTGAGCACCCACGCACCAACAGGCGCGGTTACTGGACTTGATACCTGTGGGACAAGGGTAGTTTATAGTCAAGGTAAGATAAATAAATAAATAAAGTCCTCCAGACAAACTTCGGCGTGGCACATGATATAGTGCACAAGTGTAGGCGAAGACACAGGTGCACTCTCTCTTCCGTCACTCTCATTGTCCGATGGGACAGCAATCCGTCACGACCGGAGAGAGATCAGGCGCAGGGCCAACGGCTTGACATGCTTTCCGAGGCACGGGGATATCACCGCCAACTTCCAAACTCCGGACTGTTGCTAAGTAATAATACAGTTAAGCGCATCGCACATTTAGCTGCACCACATTGTAAAAATCCTCCTGCACCATTTCCGTACATTTTGAATGAACTATCACACTTTACAAGCGGGCCGCACCGCACTTTTTTTTCTTGAAATGCGTTGCGCTGCGGCCCGGTGAGCGGATCCCAAAATAGGGAATGGCTAGGCAGATCGATTTTTATAGAGCTTGTACAGACAGCCACATAGTAAGAACCTGGAATTATCTTCGACCCCTATAATCAAAGCTATCTGAAAAAGATTTAGTCACAAGATACGTTAATAACTATGTTTAATTGCTCATTTTCATCACGTCTTCTAAGTTAAATTAATGGTTTGTATTACCATAATAAATTACCAATCCTACATTTGCGTGTAAGTCTGTATGTACCTAACGTAATGTGTTTGTGTGAGCATCAGTTCTTTGGCAAGTGATTCTCAACCTGCGTGCTCAGGTCAGTGGGGCAATTCCCGTAATTTACACTGTCGAATCTCAGTCATATTCTGTCAAAAATACCTTTATTTTACCTACGTTTTTGACATTTACTGTCGCTGGGTTGAGATTGCGAAGTATTCCACTGATTTCAACAGCACTTACTCGTACCTCACCTGAACACTTCCACTAACCGCACTGAAATAAAATTTTGTGGTTCTATTTTGTTCGACTAGATTTCGAACGTTTCTAATTACGGGAATTAAATCTACATTCAGGTCATATAGTAACACCATGCCATGCACTACGCTTAATAATCGCTATGATATGGATTCGCTCATATACTGCTAGTATTTCTGGCTCCAATGCTCTCTAACGTATTTGCTGAAAAACTGCCTCGTTCGTCTAGTAATGAATGTTTCGTGGCATTTCGTGGATTCACGTTCAGTAGGTACAACCTACTGAACGTGAGGCCCTTTCGATCCCCAGATTGGACAAAGTGTAATTGAGTTTGGATTTGTGACCGGATAATGACACAAAAGTGTCGCCCCCCTTCTGAGGCGAAATGTGAGTGGGACACCACTGCCTGCCGCCTTAAAGAGTGTCTGTGGAGTTTATTGCCCGTTCATCTCCATATGTTGTACCAACTAAGTTTTGGCAACTATCTTCATCTTTCTGACTTAGGTACCGCATAACCAGCCTATAAATAAATGTTCTCACTGCTGGAAAACAGGCCTCCTCTCTGTGAGAGGGAGTGGACAGTATGCTACCACGCGGGTCCAGTGCGGGTTGGTAGATGTCACGTGTATTCGAATGTTTTTTTTGGTTCTAGGACATGCCGGTTTCCTTGCGATGTTTTTTTCATGAAAGTATTTACACAAAGTAAAGTGTAGGCCTGGGTTCGAACCCACGACCATTAACTCGTAAGTCGGGGCCGACACCACTGGGCTACTACTGCTCTCACACTCGACCGACCCCTTGACTATTCAAAAGTGCCCATAATTGCAATAAATGCTAAGCTTGAATTTTCCCTGTTCGGGAATACAAAGTCAAAGCTACCCGCAGTTTGAGTATCAATGTCTAAAACAAACTGGTCTTGACCAACACTTGAATGCTCATAAATTGTTACTTATGTTATTATATCTAATAATGTTTCTACGTATTATTTTGATTTAATGTGGTATGCTAATAGTTCTGCGAGATGTTTACTGCAGTTTTTTATTTATAAGATTAACACGAACAACGTGTTTCATCATATCTACTTACTTGTCATAATCAGTCTAAAATGTTCCCACTGCTGGCACACAGGACTCCACTCTATCAATGGGAGTGGGCCGTAATACACCGCGGACCTATTGCGGGTTCACGCTTTCAATCGCAATCTAAATCATTTTGAAGTATATTGCATGCTAATCTACTGCATCATATGTTCGAAAAATTTGTCTGCTCAACAACATTAATAACGCAATGAATATTGTTGAACTGTCAAAATTAAAGCGATTGCTACTGTTAGTGTGCTTGTGCTTTAGAGGTTCTCAACCTTAGACCTACCAGCAAGTTACATAAATTAAAATAGCCAAACAAAACATTAAACTCAAGCCTTGAATAATCAGACAATAGTAATAAATATTTATCACATTTTATTATTATGCACGTAGGTATCTATCGAATTATATCTAAAATAACTTGTTTAAATCAGGCATTAGATATTCACGTAGCATCGCATACTACGAATAAGTATAGATCGCATATTATACGAAATTGGCTCACAATATTCTATTGTTCCCTTGTTTTTACTCCGTGATTGTTCCAAATTAAATAGATTAATTCGTATGCGCTTTACTGGTGATTTGAATGAATTAGGAAAGGAGCGGCTTTTTTTGTAGTTTGAAAAATAAAGAAAATAAGTATACTTAAGTTTTTTTCTATATATTGCTGAATAGGCCCGCTCTTAAGCTCGACCACGCCTGATGGAAAGCGATGGATGAGGTCTACGATAGAACGAGCGTGCCCAGAAGATGCCTTCACTCTTGCTTTAACGGCAGACGGGTTAAATGCGAAAAGGAATTTAGAAATGTGTGTAGGTACTTTTGTTGCTGATCTTACCTATCACGTATTTGAAATAGACTATTGAAATAATATTCCACTTTAAATTCTCTAATAGTAACCTATATTATTAGATTGCGCGCTAGACAACGTGCAAATATTTTATTTTTTGCGCAGATGCTATTCCATACGTGTTAATATTAGCATACCAATTTTAGTAAACAAGTTTTAAGTTTAAAATAACCAATAATTCCGTGGCTAGATTGCTGATTTCTGCCTAAATTATACCTACATGCAACTAGTTATTATTACGTCCGTAATAGGTAGATAATAGAATAATTATGCAGTATGTTATAGGTACCCAAGTTTTTTTCCTCATTGATGTAAGAGTCTACCTTATTGGTCTTGACCGTGACTCTAGGATTCCCAGGTCGTACTAAGTTTTATAAAGTTAGATGTTACCTTCATACCCATTTGTAATGTCTTAGGACTGCCTAAGACCACTGGGTCCCACCGCCGGCGAGGAAGCGACTAACTATCGGCTATTTTCTCGCTCAAGAAATTTACAATAGATATACATTCCGTGTAAACAAAAGAGATGCAAATATTAATAGTTGATCGCTGACTGTTCACACTGCCGGCGAGGACTCGTTCCACTGGTTTGTCGTTGAGCGAAAAGAGCTATCAAAAATAATACTCGCTCAGCGTTACTCACTCAGCGATGATCGCTTGGCGGTCAGAACTCACGCCGACACACCAACCAGACAAACCCTGTGGGACTAACCGCCCCGAGCGAGTGGTGCGAGTAATCGCCCGTCGCACTTGGACACTCGCTGATAGCCCAGCGACAAAACTATCGGAACTACTCACTCGCTACTTGCTGATCGCCAACTCGTTTTCAGTTGCTCGATCATCGTCGGCGGTGGGAGCACTGCCTTAGTAACAGCCCGAAGTCACGATCAAGGCGGTTGATGGAAATAAGGCCTCCCTATTACATCAAACATCTCCCACAAACATAGGTCGATACCTGGCACAATATGTGACATTCTGCCAACGCGTGATAAGCAGAGGTGATGTTATGTTGTGTGCTTGCTTCCTAAACTTGCTATACCATATGCCTAGTATAGAGCATGTCTGCTTCATCATACATTTCTCAAGTCTTTAGCAGTTCATACCAATTTAAGGCTTACTTACCTTAAAAGAGAGTGTGTTTTCTTCTGGTACATCCAAGAGGTTAGCACTCCATGTATATTTGTCTGTCACCGCGTCACGTCGTATGAACATCTTTCCTGTGGTCTCCATTGATGGTTTATCGCCTGTAGGCAAAGATTTAAGTTGTAGGTATATGTCAAGTTTGATATGTTAGCAATACCTTCTTTATCAGCTGTTCACTATTAAGGTTAGTCTGGGTCGCTGTCGCCGGATACGGTGAAGAGGACTCATCGTCTGCCTAGCCTTCTCCCAACTATGTTGGAGTCGGCTTCCAGTCCAACTGGATGCAGCTGAATACCAGTATTTTACATGGAGCGACTGCCTATCTGACCTCCGCAACCCAGTTACTGGGTAATACGATACCCCTTGGTAAGACTGGTTGTCAGGCTTTCAGGCTTCTGACGACTCGTAACGACTGTCAAAGATCCACGAATGACAGCCAGGACCAACGACGGAGGGGTCTTGGTATATGAAGATGGTCACCCATCCACGGAATACTATACTTAATATTAAGCTGTAGGTAGGTACCTACTTTCAGTTTAAAAAATACTGTCAGCAAAAACAAGTCGGTTAACACAAGACATCAGTATTATTAAATAAAAAGAATAGGGACAGGCATTCAAATAACATAGACCCTTGAAAACTCCCAAGATATGCTGGAAAGGATTGTCAGAACTCATCATCTATTGAGGTCGGCTTCCAGTTCAGAGAAGAAGCTTCAAACCTACTAAGCTAATTAATAGATCACTGCATGTATCCCTGAGTTTGTTTCGCCATTTCTTTTCAGGGCTAGTCACATAAGAAATGCCTTTTTACTAATGACGTATACTAACTTACTAAGTATATAAATAAATACAAAAACAAAGAATACTTAGGCGTCGAAGTAGGTACTCGTCCGCATCGCTGTCATTCGGAAACGTGAACAGAAGACTGGCAGCATTGCCACGTTGAATGACGTATTTAAGTTATTTCCTATTTGCAGAATAAACAATCCAATTTCATTTTAAAACAAAATCTTACCGATAGAAAACACAAGTTGCACAATATCGGTAGCCTCATTGTAAGGTCTTGTGAACCTCACCACACCACTGAACGGCTGTCCACGTCTCACTATTGTGGTCGTCGGGTTCTCATCGTTCACCACCTCGAACCTGAGGGAAATCAATATATTTAGCTAAGCATAAGTAATTGCACAACGTACAACAACAAATTCAAATTTGTATCAGGCTGGGTTTCCCGCCCTTCATCAGTAAGTAACAGTGCATGCTTCTAGCCAATGGCCTGCTTCACCAACCCTGGATAATCTCATGTCAACTTATATATTATTATGATTGATTTTGATCTTGTTAGAAGATTTACTATACAGGGTCTAGATTCAGTTTTCAGACACCAGGGGTCCAATACTAGCGCCGGCAGACTAAAAAACATGCCGCCGGCCTACTTGGTCATTTTATAACTAATAAGTATTTTAATCTGTATTTAAATTGGTTGTCAAAAACACTTTTACAGGTTACTAGCTGCACCCCGCGGTGTCAGCCGCATATGTCTCGATCTCGTGGTAATATCGGGATAAAAAGTATCCTACGTACAAGTCATGGTCTACCCAAGGATCTAAATTTCATCTAAATCCGTTCAGCCGTTTCAGCGTGAAACGTAACATACACATACCTACAAGAAATCTAATCTTTTCTCTTTATAATTATAATATAAGTCTAAACTTTATTTCATTAGCCATAATTGTGTTTTAAAATATATTTATACTATATACAAGTGTTTAAAAAAAAAAGTCTAAAGTATTGGTTGGATACCTATAATTTATTAATTATTTTAGTCAATTAATCATTAGGTACTTACTTGACGGTGTTATGGGGCTGTGCATTTTCCCGTGGATAGAAGTGAACGACATCTACTTGCAGTGGCTCCATCTTTAGTTAAAATCTGAAACAAAACAAAAAACACTATGCTAAGATATTTTTTCTTTTGGAATTGTATCTCGTTGTTCATCCTAGAAGATCGTCGTCTGCTTAACTTGCCTGTGGGTGCTTCAATAAATTAAGGCCTCCAGCCAAGGCTTAAAAAAATGAAAACTAAACTATTACACGCTAAAGGCGACAATCCTTGTGGGGTACGGACCTCGGCTTATGGCGTCGCTGGGCAGTAAGATATAAGCTGGATAGTATTATTCATAGGTATTATTAGGTACAGCTATAGTTAAATAGCTTTGATGTGTGCGTTAAAGTGCAATGTACCTACTTGATAAATAACTTCACCAATGACGAATATAATTATCTCTAACCGCAGACAGATAGATTCTATGTATTTTTGTGACTTAGTGGTACTTTGGTTAGGTTTGACTTTGTAACGAAGATTTAAATAAAAGTCAAAGTAATGTTTCGATTTCTTCTGAAACTTCGAATGGAAGCCTTATTTTTAGGTCAGTGTACCTATATCAACTTAGAGTGTTGTATTTTGTATTGATGATTTTAATTAATTTCTTTATTTCTATAAATAAGACAGTTTAAGACCAATTACAAAAATTGAGGACACAGTTTGTAAATTAGCTCAACAACACAATAGAATTTCTATTGTAATAAACTTACAGATCAAATTTTGATTTGTCAGCAGTTGAAGAGGACAGATACAAGAGAAAATATTAAATTATCAGGTTCAGGTAAAAAGTTAACAACACTTTCATAAATCCCTCTCACAGTTCTTCTGACATGCCGACAAAATATTCGTCCATGATTATAATTCTGTAAATACATACTAGTTACGGTCGCGAATCATATTATGTTCAACGTACCTGACAATAAGCCACAAATTGCAAAAAACTTAAGAAAATTTTAAGTTCGCGTGCTACCCTGACGCTTCCTTCTTAACTTATTCCTGTGGTTGACTGTACCTACCATTAAATCGAAATATAATTAGATCTAACAATTACCTACTGGTGTCAAAAGTCGCTTTAAATCGTTCAGGATTTATTACTCATGCTCACGCTATTATGAAAACTGGCGTGAAGGTGTAAACATTTCAGTGAGCTGCTTCTAAGTACAAAATGTTATAATAGTAGGTACCTGCTGAAAATAACGGGTGTCAAAAAAACTCTCCCACAAATAAGTAAAATCAAAAACTTAAAAAAAAAACACAACCGACTTCCAAAAAAAAACACTACGAAGTTCTAAATAACTTTCATTTCGGAAGTCGGTATCGTTGGTTCTGCATTTTCGTTTATTGACACCGACTTCCGAAATTAAAGTTATTTAGCACTTTGTAGTGTTTTTTTTTGGAAGTCGGTTGTGTTTTTTTTTTAAGTTTTTATTTTTTACTTATTTGTGGGAGTTTGTAATTTATCTAAGTTACAATAGCCTAATGTCAACTGCTCATCACCTTTTACAAATAATTGCTTTTGAATTTTTAGATTTTTGTTGATTTTTCAAAAACCGCTTGTCTGATTTCATGGGACCATTTTTTTTTTTTTTTTTTTCCCTTTCCAACAAAAAAAATAATTTTTCAAATCAGTTGGCAAGCGACGGACTTTTGCGCCAACAAACATAAAAATATATATATATAAACATCTGAATTGAGAACCTCCTCCTTTTTTAGAAGTCGGTTAAAAAGCGCTTAACGAAGTCGACAGGCAGTTGTTCGCCCCGTCAACAAGTTTAAAAAATGTCAAAACTTTCTTTAAATATGCACCCTTATGCAAAATGTTTATCGTGCGCTACCGCAAACAGCGATTTTTTACACCAAAAATAAAAGTCGTTTCCCTTTATGTACAAACGCACGGAGTAAAAACAAAGAGGAGATGTTGTAATTAGATTTCCTTAGGAAACAACGCGTGACATTTTACGGGGTGAGGGGGTGCTAGATCCCGTCCACTTCTTTATTATATTTACATGATGACGTCATGGCCTAGTTGTAATCACAGTGCACAGTTGCTTAGGCCATCTCCTCTTTGTATTTACTCCGTGGTACAAACGCCAGCACATCAAGCTACCCGAAACTGTCAAATTTTCCCAATCAACTTTGAACCTTGTGCTTTAGTGATATAGTTGAAAATCTATTTAAAAAAAATTACAAATTGTAGTAGCTTGATGTGCTGGCGTCTGTAAAATCTGGCCAAAGTATCAGCATGGCCATACATCGAGGCAATGTTGCCAGCCTTTTGGGCTCTTTTCCTTTTGCCGGCGATGCGGAAGAATTTTATGATAGCCTTTTATTTTTTTTATAAATAAGTAGGTAACATAACTATTGTTTATTATTTTAAGTCGTTGTTAGTTTATATAATCTAGCGTAAATATTATCTTGATTAAAAATAAAAATGAGCAATGTTACATAATTTGATGTACAGATTGCGAAGTTGTCGTCTATGTGATGGCCCAGGATACCTACCACGAGCTCTTAACGCGATCCACTTTAGGACCTAAACTGAACTGTTCTTCTAATTCGTACCATGACGTCCGTCAGTTTAACGATTCAATTTAGGCCGTGCCATCTGGATACCAACCACGAACTCTTAACGTTCATTCACTTTAAACGATCCAAATGTCGCTGAGCGTATTGGATGTCATGGTACGACTGTGAGCGATGCAGTTTAAGAACCTAAACTAAAATGTCTTGCTTTTGAATCGTTTTTAAATAGATCATGGTAGGCCTCCTGGTTACATTACAGCCTGTATTTTAGTTACCAAAGTGCATGGCAAAATGAGCAACGCTGTTTTAGTCACAAATTGCATAGGTACTTTAGTGTTTAGAATTTTTGTCACGAACTAAATAGTATTGCTGCATAAGATTAGAGTCGGAAACCATGTCGAATGCATTCACATGCCGTGTCTAGAAATAGCTAACCGTTTACATACTAGGCAAGACGTTATGACTGGTCAGTGAGATGCGTCAGAATCCGCATCTTGAATTAGGTGAGGTAAGGTCTGCTTGCAAGTACCGTTATGACAAACAGAACGTACTTATGAGGAAATCCAGAAAAAATATCCTGATAGACTTTTAAATAGATAAAATTGACAGTGCCTGATAGACGATCATCATTATCTGCCTAGCCTTTTCCCTACCATGTTGGGGTCGGCTTCCAGTGTCACTGGATGCAGCTGAATACGGCAGTATTTTACATGATGCGACTGCCTATCTACCTCCACAACCCAGTTACTGGGTAAGACCGGTTTTCAGACTTTCGGGCTTCTGACGACCCGTAACGACTGAAAAAGATCTACGATTGATAGCCCGGGCCAACGGCTTACCGTGCTTACCGAGGCACAGAGGGGGATCTGGATAAGTATATAGATCATCACCCATCCACGCAAGCTTAGCCAATCGACCCGTGCGGCTGTTACTACTCAGCCACAAGCCCCTACAGTGCCTGATAGAACGACGATGAAATTGTTTTTACTGCCGACCGTACCTACATTATTGATTGGGCCCATCAATGTTGTAGTCTCAGACCAAATAAAAAACCAAGACAGAGGGCTGTCTACAGAGGGCTGTCTACACTTAAAACATTTAAACCCCACTAATAGTATTTAGGTAATAGATATTACCAATCCAATTTTATGTATATTGTCTGGTAAAGGAATGAGCAAGACATTACATATTTGATTAATAAAGTACCCATCTAAGCGAGGCACGCTTTTCCGATACGAGGGTTTTCTCACAAGATAATACTGGGTTATTTATTAAAACGTTAACCTAGACCAAGACATTTTCCAATGTAAATGAGCCATTAATGCCATTATGGCTCCAAAGGTTAAGATGACGCGTTAGTCGAATTGTCACAGGTTGTTGACTCGACAACTCAACGCTTGAGAGTTAAGTACATAACACTTAGAGTTGAAATCTAAGAATGAATTTATTATCAGCGGATTTGAATAATTTGCTGATTAATCTGTTTGATCATTGGTGTGCTTTATACATTAATTTTGTATTTGAATTTAGTACACATGGCTACACATCAAGCTATACATAACCAGTATAAGCTGACTTCTGATTGTACGAAAAACCTATGCAGTGCGAGGTCAGCTGAAACTGGAAATGTATAGCTTGATGTGTAGCCGTGTGTACTACTACTGATGCTGAATGCGAGTTCAGCATCAGTCGTATTATCCAACTGCATACTTTATTTTCGTATAATAATTACTCAGATCAGATAACCTGTCTAACATTTCGGAAACGCGCTACCAAATTCTCGACCACAGCATTGATAAATGATTTTATTTCTGTGAGTAAACACTTTTACACGGCAATCATATTTTAAAAACTAGATGAGGTCGGCGTTTCCACAGAACAGATGTGATCTGTTCTGTGGGCGTTTCCAATCCGACTACGCTGAGAAGAAAGGCCGAAACAAACTCAGAGGTCACTTTTAAAGTCCAGAAATAAATGATATATATATATACATATCTTCTTGGTCAGATCATGTGAAAACCATGTAGCAGTCTTCAGGCAGGTTCTGCAGGTCCTTTCCTCTAAAGACCATTTCAGACACCAGTGTACTTATCTGAAATGGTATTTTGAGGAAAGAATTACACAGATTGAGTAGACCTGTCCAGTCAGTGCACTGTGTAAAGATATTGTGTAGTAAGTACTCAGACGGTGTATAAAAAGCGTTTGCGACTTGAACTCTAAAATCGATAGTATTATTTATTGTTGTCATAGTTTTCCTAAAGTTTTCCAGCAATGCCATAGTTTATAGGTCCCTAAATTACTTAAGATTCTTTCCCTAAATTGAGATTTACAATATCTCTTTCAAAAACGTACGCACGTCAACCTTGCTAGAAATTAAACTGAAATTCATCAACATTGTTTGGGCAGTTCTTGAAATAGCCACAAAAACATATAGTTACGGTCTATTTTGTAAACGTTGTCGTAAACTTAACGTTATTGCACCTAACGTCGATAAAATTTTATTAATATGATTTATGGTTCGCAAAACATTACATAAAGTATTCTGGGACACATTTTGTTAATATTGTTGGACGGTTTTCAATGTTACAGTTTTAGTGAAACATTATTTGATTTAACATGTTTTCATTTTAACGTCAAAGCGACAAATCATTCAATTTTCATTCAAGTAGAAGAAAAACTGATCACCAAATTACCTAACCATTTTTTTTTTACCGTTCTCCTTATCCACAGTTTTGGTGAACTTGGTAAAAAAATCATGTTTTGGCACAAGGCAAATAATAAATATAAACCACAGCTACGAGATATTTGTAGCCAAAATATTGAATCAAAGTCAAGACAACTTTACCAATTACACGAATGAAACTGAATCTAGGACCTGCTTATACATAAATATCGGTTACATGCATACCAAAGCAGCGAATCATAAATTCAATCTACTGCTTCTTGCAATGATGCCATTGTGATCATTCGCTATTATTGGACGGGATTCTCACCTTCGCGAGCTTCGGCTGTGTTGTACGATATGATATGATTGAGCTAGTTTAAGAATTCTGGTTATTGTGTGCACTGCATAGTCTGTGAGGGCGATCAATGAGGCAGCTATGATGTCAGACGATTGATCAGCTGTTTAGCATAATCAGCCTATAATGTTCCCACTGCTGGGAGCCTCCTCTCTGTGTTAGGGAGATGTAATCCACCACTCAGTGGCCCAGGGCCCAGTACGGTTTGGTAGATGTCACATGTCTTCGATTTTTTGTTCTAGGACGTGCCGGTTTTCTCACGATGTTTTCCTTCACCGTTTTGAGAACAGTGGTGATGAAATAATTTACACAAAGTAAAGCGCCTGACTGGGTTCGAACCTACGACCTACAACCCGTAAGTCGCAGCCACATAACTTTAATGTTTAAGTCTCATGTACCTAATAGGGGGCGAGCCTATTGCCATCAATCGGGTACGATCCAGACTCCGGGCTGTTACTGAAAAAGTCCTGAAGGAAACCTACGAAATATTGTTTAAAACATTTTTTTTGATAACTTTTACAGTTAAAATAATTAATACCTACCTAAGTACCTTACAATAATGATAACTTTTGATTTCAACAATTGGTGTTGTTCAACCTTTAGGAATTCGTGAAACAATTAATTTTTATTGAAAAAAAAAAAAACAGTAAAATCTCTAAATTATCGTAGGTACTCCATAAAAAACATCGTTGACAGGACAAGTCTCAATATTTTTGACAGTTATTAGTTATTATGAATAGCCTTCTGTTTACTTAATGTTTTTACGACATATGAGTTACGCAAATGAATGAATATTTTAACGAAGATATTAACTATACCATGCTTATGTTGTTGACATATTAGTTCTTCTGATATTTTGCAAACATGGAAAACAATGTTTTTAGTTTAATATTTGTTTAAGTTCTTTACCTTTCCCATAGGTAAGTATCGCATAAACATGAACACTTTTAGAAAAAACAATCAGTACAACGAGCTATAACAGTTTGTAACTACTCGCATGAACAAGTTACTAGCCGGTCGGTAATACCCAGGTACTTAAAGTTCATTAAAGTGTCGATCCGAAACCAATCTTTGATTTTGAGTAAATTAGTATTAGTTTTATTTTATGACTGAGACGTTCATAGCTTTATTAAAGCTTTAGTTTATAGCAGACTTGTACGTGTTACCACATTGAGAAATGTCAAGCTTAATAAAAAGTAGGTACTCTGTGGTTACTACTTTGACAAAGAAAGGTACTTACCAATTTAAAACAGAAAAACAATTTAAGCAAAATGTGTATTTTAACGGTTTCCATAATTTTCTAAAGATAAGTTTCCGCTTTCGGCTTTTGTTAGGAAAATACCTACACAAATTTAACTCGTTCTTGCTAACTATGAGCTTCAAAATATCCTTACTATTTCTACCTATGTATTATAATTGTACCTCACGTAGTAACCAATTTAGTTTTGTTTTTCATTGGCTATTTTAAGGAAAACTAGCAAAAAGTTAATAGTCAATAGTTATGACGTCCTTAATTAAACGAACAGTTCTTGGGAACCCAATTAACCACCATAATATTTTCAATAAAATTTAATCATTTCCATGTATGTCACTAATTGAAATAATAACCCGAGTCTTGTTAATTAATCTTCAAGAACACATTAATAAAAAGATTGTCTCGTCATGAACTCATAAAAATCTTTACCTACAGCATTGACTGCTCTCGTTCAAAAAAACTTTTTTACAAAAAAAACAACCGTCTTCCAAAAAAAAACACTACAAAGTGCTAAATAACTTTAATTTCGGAAGTCGGTGTCAATAAACGAAAATGCAGAACCAACGACACCGTTTTCCGTTTTTTTTTTTGTAAAAAAGTTTTTATTTTTTAGTTTTTAGTGGGAGAGTTTGTAATTGACTCGTATCTAAGTTACAATAGCCTAATGTCAACTGCTCATCACCTTTTACCAAATATTGCTTTTGAATTTTTAGATTTTTGTTGATTGAAAGTATACCCTTTCCAACAAAAAAAGAATTTTTCAAATCGGTTGGCAAGCAACGGAGTTATGCGCAAACTAACATAAAAAAAATACAAACTTCCGAATTGAGAACCTCCTCCTTTCTTAGAAGTCGGTTAAAAAAAAATACAAACTTCCGAATTGGAACCCCCGCCTTTTTTTAGAAGTCGGTTAAAAATACTCGATAACGATGCTGATAATGACCAAAACGTTGAACTATCAAGAGTGAAGAGGTCGGGAGTTCAAATCTGTGGTAAACCCCGTTGAAATAGAAGTTTTAAGCCTACTTAAAATACTATATCCTGCATAGCCATAGTTGGGAGAATCTAAAGTAAAATCCGCAAACTGCGTTAAACATCACTAAATAAATGCAAGCAAAAGAAGAATACAGTATGAAAAGACCAAAGAAACGATGGATGGACTGTGTAAAAGATGATATGGCTAAAAAGGGGGCGACTATCCAGATGACGACTAATAGAGAATAATTATGGAATAAAAAGACATGTTGCGCCGACCCCAGATAAATTGGGATAACGGCGGAAGAATGATGATGAGATGTAGGCTGTACCTAAGTTTTGTGGACGTCAGATAGTAATCCGATGCAAACGTAAACTTTCAATAGGTAAAAGAAAACTAACCACTATCAAACTCTATGCATTGATATAATCATGCTCATTACAACATGTTTACTGTGAAGCAGTTAAAAACAACATTTCTTTTACAATCGCTATTTGCAAAGAAAGTATTTTTAGCCGTGACACCTAAAGTAAACAATCTAAACACAGCTGTTAGTCTGTTACAGCATAATTGCATATTACTTACTGATAGTTGATATAGTTTTTATCATATCTAAGAAACCTAATATTTTTCAGAAAAAAATATGATCTAAGGAGAATATTCCATTTATTTAGAGTAGGTAATGTGACATATACTTATCTAATATTATTTTATTTTAAAACTAGTTTGCTTTCAAATGCATATCGTAAACTTAAGAGAGTAGCCAATAAATTGATCTACTGTCTAGTTTATTTACTAGCCAACTGATTTACAGTACTCGTACAAATACATACCTAGTATTTTTCGGTAAAAGTTCGTAAACTCATATTTATTTTTAGCCCTTACTAGAATAGATAATTTTGCTCGGATACTCCAGAAAATAATAAAATATACTAGCTACACACACACACACATGACAAACTAGTTTATAAAAAACTATACACTTTTGAAATAAAAACATAACATTAAAAAACCAAATAAAAAATCGTACCTTCAAGATTAATTACTTTGAAACAAAATCACAACACTAAACCACAACACGCACAATCAATTATTACGGAACGCGAATACGGCAAAACAATATTAAATAAATTAATATATCAAAATAAATTTAACCCGTAGTATGCGCAAGCGCTGCTCGACTGGCGTGAAATGCTCAACACTCGAGTATGTATATGACCGCGATCGGTGACCGGCGCCGGGGACGATATAGGGGCTCCACGATTTCGGGAAACTGTGACTAACAGTCTCGTTTGACGTTCTAGGAATAATATAAATAAATAAGAAAACCCACTATTACTTTACCTATGATGTCGTCAGAGCTCTACTTTTTTCGCGAAGAACTACTGTTAGTGTAGAACCTGAAATTCAGATGCATTTAAATATTTCCATGATATAAGTAATAGATTTTAAAATTTTCATTGGAAAAACGGAACTCTCATAAGATCACTTCGTTGTCCATCTGTCTGTACGTTTGTCAAGACCCTTTTTCTGAGGAACGCGTGGAGTTATCAAGTTGAAATTAATATCAAATACTCAGGGCTGTAATCCCTTGAAGCAGTGAAAAAATCAAACTTCTAAATCACCGCAATCAAAAGATACGAGCGTTCATGTTCCATTTATGCCGCATATTTTGATACTCGCCAGTTGACCTAGAATCATGAAATTTGGCAAAAAGCAATGTCATGTAGCACAAGTAAAGGAAAAAATCCGAAAACATGGGAAAAATATTCGAGAAACGATTCCCGTGATAAACTATTTACGTACCTACAAATTTGTACGGAACCCTCGGCCTCAGTGCGCGAGTCCGACTCGCACGTAACCGGTTTTTTTTTTCATTTAATCCGGAACAGTGCTTGCGATGAACTACACCACCGCTTAAAAAAATCCTAGAAGCAACTATGATTTTGACTAACGTATTCCAAAAAAAAATTATAGGCTAAAGAAAATCTAAAACGGAATATCCCACTAAACAACAAAATCATACCCACCGCACTCTGACGTTATATTTATCACCGAATTCACAGTATAGCTATTAATACCTACTATTATAATGTTACGTATGTATGTCTACTAGAGTTTCCCAAAGGCCAACCTTGAGGTCACGTCGATCTAACACGTCATCACTGTGACGAATTAGTATTTATTAGAACAATATTAGGACTTTTGAACTGATCCTGGAATTGGTTTACATGGTTTTCCAGTTCGGGGGTTCACCATATTTCGGTGCCAACTGCAATATTTTTTGTCATGGAATTTTCTTGCGTAATACGCAATGTTATTTTAAGTTACCTGAAGGCCGATTCCCGTAATTAAAAACGTTCAAAATCTAGTCGCAATCTCATCTCGGCGTCATATGCCGTTTCACAGAGTTTCCGTCCAATGTTTATTAAAATTATGGTTTTTTTATTGTAAAATGCGTCAGCTCTTGACCTGGATCTCGCCTGGTGGAAATGAAAATGCGTACCTAACATGCACAAGAAGATCTGCAGTTGACCGACCACGACGGAAGCCATAATGGTGGTCACTGACGAGCTCATTGTCTTTCAGGTATGCTAGAGGGCTGGCCCCGGGGGCCTTAGCCATCTAGGTGCTCCGGGCGAGTCATGACTTTGGCGCCCTTTTAGGCATACTTATTTCATGACAATTAAAAAAACTTATTTTGAATTTGTACATAAATAAATAATTCGTAGGTAAGTTATTGATAAAGAAAATAAATAAATAAATTCTTTTTGTAAAAGAGTTCCAGGAAGGATTTGGGGGAGACCTTTGCCCAGCAGTGGGACAGAAAAGGCTAACAAAAAAAAGTTATTGATAACGTACAGGTTTTCTAAAATGGTTTTTTGATTTGCTTGTGAACTTACGGTAATATTTTCTCTTTATTTGCCTCATTTCTTTTTATTGAGTAGGTATATTCATGTATTTATGTATATTTATCTGTGCTTATATTTATATGTAATTAGGTATATATTATATTCATAGTTTTAATAGGTTTATGCGTATCTTTATATTTAAAATATTTATTCCTCAAATTTCATGATTGCACCTACCATTGTTTGTCTCTGCATCACCCAAAGGTTGACTGGTAGAAAATGCCTATGGCATTAAGTCCGCCTCTGTAAATTTTTGTGCTTGAAGTATTAAATAAATAAATAAATAAACTTACGAGTAGGTACCTATGTAAAAAGCAAACAAACAAAGAAAAGTATGTATGATGCCTACATCATACATACTTTTCTTTGTTTGTTTGCTTGCAACGAGCGAGAAATGTTGCAACTCGTATTAGGCCCCTAGGCCTAATACGAGTTGCAACATTTCTCGCTCGTTGCCTCTATTTTGTTCTACATTATTTAGTGAGAGATACGACAAGCGGCAAAATGACAGCTCGTGTTTGTTAGACATAGAATACTCATACTCACCCTCACGAGATAAGTCCATTGAGTCTAATTTACCTTTAGATCGATAAAAATACGTTTAAGTTGAGCTGGCACGCGCGGCGCTCTGTAGTAAGTACCAGGCGCCCCGGGCAGCCGCCCCGGTCGCCCCCCCTAAAGCCGGCACTAGCAGCATAACTGTAAATAGTATGGAGCTTATGGCGATTGGTCTGTAGTTGACAATAAATGCAAACACTGGAATGCTAATGCTGAGCAATTTCGTATTGCCAGACGAAAGTCGACGACATCGGGGACAGGATGATGCGCCTCAAGTGGAGTTGGGCAGGATATCTAGTTAGATGAGAAGGTGGCCGATGGAGTAAAGCTGTGACCGAATGGTAGCCAAGGTGAGGCAAAGAAATCAGGGCCGTCCAAGAGCGCGTTTTGTTGACGATATCGTCAAAGTCGCAGGTAACACCTGGACGAGAGACGCACAGAACAGGGAAGTATGGCAGAAGAAAGGGGAGGCATATCCAGCATTGGGTGATTCCGGGCTGAAATGATAATGAGGAGCATTTTGAAACTATCAGAAAACCCGTAATTTTACGAAATTAAAAAAGAGTGTTTTTCAAAAATAGTACAGTAGTGATGAGCCGACTACGGGTTTTGCCGAGTTTTGACTAGCTGTAGTGACTATTGGATATAGTTGGTTGAACACACTGGGAACGTCATTAGATAAACGAAGTTTAATTTATTCCTTTGGGCGCATTATGTCCAATTCGCAAAATGTCCAGTGGGCTCAAAATGTCCAATTCTCACAACGTCCAATTCGCAATTTGACCCATTGTCGTCTCCACCTGGTGTAATATGATGTCGGTATATACTTTTTTAGAGACGCTCTACGTAAGTACCTAAAATAAATCGCTCGTGAATCTCACGAAAGCGCTTTGATTCAGGAAAAAAAAAAACTAAATTACTCCAATTCCAGTGAGCAAAATAATAAACCCGCGAATTGTGTTATTAATCATTATTATTTCAACGTCATTGTATTATTGATAATTGTTTATTACTATTTAGGTATGTCAATGTCCAAATCGTCATCGCATAATTTCCTTGTGTGAGTTAATTTGAAATAGATTAATCTACGTCACTTTGTTCTTGTAGCGTGGGTAGGGAATTCCTCGTGATGATTAAGGGTAGCTATCATCACCATCAACATCCTAATGCGTCACACCGCCCTTATTAGGTAAAGGCAGTCACATTTACAAAGTTTTTTTTTTTTATTATTGTGTGTATAATTGTGTCAGACACAGACACATTATTTCGAGCAGAAAAGGCTGCACCTATTTTTCGCTACAGTGGGTTTAGCTCTGCCGTGTGGACAGCCAGCTGCCTATCCTTATAGACTGGTCTGTAACCACAAAAAACTCGTTCAAAAGTGGAAAAAAAAAAGTTTAAGCGGGCCTCTATTTTATTGAAACTCCGTACTTCGTTAGACCAGCTCATTAGACCTTCAGATGATGTTACCACTGACGTTTGATCGGCTGTACCCACTTAAATACGTCCAGCTCCAACGTAACCTGGATGACTACCCAAAAAGTTTAGCCGGTTGACTAACCGATTAATCTTTTCACCTTTGTAAACAAGTGAAGATTATTGGTTGAACACCTATCTGACGCACATCAATCCAACACTTTGCACTACCCATACCTAAAGCTTTCAGGCCATGTCCTGACCGAAAGCGAACGCACGAATACGCGATCGTCGCGCTCGTGTGTATGTTACCGGTAATCTGTATAATTCAGGTATTCTATACAATACCTAGGCAATGTATAGAATACCTGAGGCGTCCAGGCAACGTATGAAATATTATGAATATTAGTGTCCGTTACATACTTTACCTAGGTAATGTATACATTTCCCAGGGATTGTATAGAATACCTGCTGGTTCGCCGGCAACATGTAAAGTAAATAGATTTGGTCTGTTTTTATCAATGTTATGTAAGTACCATGGGAGAAACGAACATCTATACACCGTAAGGACTATCTTGCTTACAACACACGGCCGCTATAGTAATACTTGCTAACTTCAGGTAAAATCGGTTGCACGGTTGCGATCGGTTGATACGTGACGTAGGATGCAAGAGCGAGTGAAGGGCACCCCGAGGTTAGGTTTGGTTAGGTTACTTTAAACCCTTTTCACAGAAATAGGGGCTCCGCGAAGCGGAGCTCCGTCGACATTGGATGCAATGGTCGTTTATTATACACATTGCCTGATGCGCTTCGGACGATGTATAGAATGCCTAGGCATTCTATACAATGCCGGATTATACACATTGCCTATAACTTGTATATGACATACTCGGGCGATCAATCAAGTCGTGTTTGTACGTCATAATTCTTAAAATCTATCGCGTCGATCACGTACCTATACTCGTGCTCGGCTTCGAACATGATGTGCTTGGACGATTAAACAAGTCGCGTTTTTTCGTTATAATTCACATAAACGATCGCGTCTATCGCGTATATAACTTTCGATTTTGGTTAGGACACAGGGTCATGCACTTTGCCCCGATGATCATCACAGACAGAGAACATTCTCTAAACCCAGCATTGGAATTTGTTTATCCTAAGGACTATGATGCGTTTATGACTAATAATGTAACGCATCGTGACAATTCTGACGCAAGCAGGAACCACGGAAGGTATCATAATGATTATGATTACTCAACTCTGACGCTCACGATTTATATCGTTTTTTTTTTTAAGGATAACATGTAAACTTCAGGAGGACACCAAAGAGAAAAGATGACATAATAATAGCCCCCCAGACCGTATTTCGGCCACAGCGGCTAAATTCAACGGAGACAAGCCTTCGGCGCTGGAGGACAACAGTGTGTGCAGACAAAGTGCATTTCTCTCTTCCCTCACTCTCGTAGTCCAATGGGACGGCATGCAATCCGACACGACCACAGAGAGATCTAACACACTATAAATCTCAATCTGAATCATATTGAAAGATATTCCTAATCCATTGCTTCATATTTTCGAAGAGTTGTCTGCTCAACAACGAAAATAGCGCAATGAATGTTGTTGAACTGTCAAAATTAAAGCTATTGCTATTGATAGTGTGTTACGCAATCACCGCGCAGGCGTAGGACCAACGCGAGGGTGTCACAACTCACACCGTTAACTTACATGCTCGTAAATGCGACAGTAACTTTGTCTATCAGTCCGTAACCTTTCCACGCCGTAACGGCTGAGCTAATTTCGATGGGATATCCCATATACGGATAGACCACGATCTGGGTAGGTATAGGATACTTTTTATCAGACCTTTGTTATGACCTCCACGCTATCTTTCTATATTCCGTGCTCAGAGCAGGTTTTAAAGTGTCTTGGGTGAAAATCCTGATAAAAAACATAGCTTATTAAAGTATAGGATCATTCCTCATATTTTCTGAACGGTAATCATAGGTAATTGCTGAAGCAGGTGGACCATCAACATTTTCAAACACATTCGATTCAGGGCCCTAATTCACTATGACCACTGGAATTTCGAAACCACGTCTATTGCTTAGTCTGATAATAACGTATTCTCTAGGACACGCGTGGTTTGAACTGTCAAAATACATGTTGTCCGTACGGTTGACATTTCTTCCTTGCCGTTAACAAGAAACGATATTGAAGTGGTTTGCGCAGATATCGCGGGGAATAATACAGAATTGGGGCCCATGTTTCTGTCTTCACCTGAGAATCGAACCTAGATTCTTAGAGTACAATACCACAGTGAGCATCATTATTGTTTAAATATCCGATTTAAATATTAACCACATACTACAGAGAATAATAAATAATTGCTTTTATTGAGGTTCATTGACTCAGTTATCAATATTTTGACACATAAGGAAAACATACATACCTACTATACCTACATATATCATTATAACGCAAATGAACGAATAAGACATATTATTACTACACACATAAATAACTGTTTACAAGCTTGTGCCCGCGACTTCGTTCGCGTGAAATTTCTTGTTTGAACCAAAGACTTATAAAAAAAGATGGACTCCGCGCCACGCATATCGAAAGTGAAGCACCGTCGTCGGTCCACCTTATGGGAGGCCTTCCAACGCTACGTCTTCCGGTACACGGTCGCCACTCCAGAACCTTTCGGCCCCATCGGCCATCTGTTTTGCGAGGAATGTGCCCTGCCCACTGCCACATTAGTTTGGCAATTCTTCAGGCTATGTCGGTTACCTTGGTTCTCCTGCGAATTTCCTCATTTCTGATTCGATCACGCAGGGAAACTCCAAGCATAGCCCTCTCCATTGCCCTTTGGGTGACTTTTAGCCTTCTAATAAGGCCCATTGTAAGTGACCACGTTTCAGTGCCTTATGTCATCACCAAAACCATACCTACGGTTAAATTAAGATTTTAATTATAAAATTAAATGATCTGGTTGATCATTCAAATTTTGATTCGAAATCTTAATTGTAGGTAGTATATTATTATACGTTTCCCGTTCTCACAAGAACAAGTTTAGATTGATCGAAAATAAAATGAAATGTTCAAATCAAACCGAAACTAGTTATAATAATAAAACTCTCCAGCAGGAGAAAAAAACCTAAAGTATAAATCTAGACAGGTTTTTGGCAAGAGTTCAAAACTTTTTTTTGTAGCCTGCGTAGTTTTGCATAGAAACATAATAAACTGCACATGAGTGGTCAATAAAACGGGTTTGTAATCAGAGACCATAAAAATACTGGCTAGCACATTGTCTATAAATCTGTTTACAATTCTGGCTTTGAAAAACTGTTTTTTTTTTCAGTGCACCATTGTATTGAATACATCACTCCTTATTTTTAGAGAGAGGTTTGACCTTAGACGTGAAAATGTTATTTCGTGTCCGGGCCCTAATTAAGCGTTTACGCCGTAAGTACTTCATTTCATACAAACTTTCAAACCCTTGTTTTTCGAAATGATTGAACCGATTTTAATAAAACTTCATACGCAGCAGGATACAGAGGTCTAAAAAATTTGTAAAGAAGATTATCGAAAAATAGTGTTAGGTACAGCCTAATTAGACGATTTTAAATTTTCCATAGAAACAGAGATTACCATTGTTATCTTTTTTTAACCTCCGACGCAAAAACGACGGATTTCGAAAATATTCTTTACTAACTTTTTAGACCTCTGTATCCTGCTTATGCGTACGAAGTTTTATTAAAATCGGTTCATTCATTTCGAAAAACAAGGGCTTGAAAGTTTGTATGAAATGCTGTACGTCGTAAACGCTCTTAATGAATTCTTACTTGGAAACCACGTCAATTCCTTAGCTAATCACGACATCTGCTCCGCACGTGGTTTGCACGTGGTAAGATTACGCGGGGAATAATAATTACCATACAGAATTGGGTACCTGCATCATCCTAACCAAAAACATAGGAAGATACTGCACTTATAAAATTAATATGAGCTATCGCACGATACCTACAATCCTTTCTCTCATTACGGCACTAAGGGACTCAAAAGATAAGCCAGTTAGCAAAGATGGATGCCAGGTAGTTGTATCACTCGTACTAAGGCTTTTTCAAAAGTTGACCTACTTTCTGGTGACCACAAACAAAAATTGTACTAGGTACACACGGCTACACATCAAGCTTATACATTTACAGTTTTAACTGACCTCGCATTGCATAGGTTTTTCGGGCAATCAGAAGTCAGCTTTAGTATGTATAGCTTGATGTGTGACATAACTTGCAAAGTAAGCAAACTGAAGTGGCAGTGAGCTTGTCATGCTTGTCGAAGGACCGATGGCCGGTGGAGCAGACGTGTCTTAGAGTGAAGACCGCGTATCGACAACCGTAGTTTGGAACATCCCGCACAGCTAAAAGGACTGACGACCTTAAAAAGGTGGCTGGGACAGACATGATACGGAAGGCGGAAGACAGGGTGTTGAGGTGCATAACTGTCCAGCAGCGGACTGCGATAGGCTGAGTTGAGTTGAAGTAACACGATGTTCAGCTGGTAATCTTAACACTTTGCGGGACACTTAACGCCCCTCGACGTAATAACAATAAAACTTCTATTGTCTATTGTATCTCGTTCAGTGTCATTCAATGTGTTAAGACGTATTATAACACCATTAAAGAAACAAAGTATTACATTCACGTGGCTATAGACAATTAACAGTAGGTTAGTTTTTTTTTCATCAATCAAGAATACCTACTACATACGAGTCAACACATAAGGTAATTATGTACTCAGCGAACATCACAGGACAAATTAAAACACAATCAGTCGTGTGCTTGATTACATAAGTTTCGATTCTGCTTACTGTTATTACGATCATTGCTATTTTAAGACAATGCATCGTGGATTGGATATGCAACGAAGGTTTATGTAGTATTCAGATTATGTTTGTCATAATGAAGCCTCTTTTAAATGCTGAGACCGAGAGAGCTATAAAATATAGATTGAAGGTGGTTGTTATTTTCACAGTTTCGCTAGAGGATGGTGCTGCATCTGCGCTCTGCCAATCTCCAATTCCAAAATCCCTGATTGTTTTGAACTACCGACGTCTTTTTTTAGGGTTCCGTACCCAAAGGGTAAAACGGGACCGTAATATTAAGACTCCGCTGTTCGTCCGTTCGTTCGTCTGTCACCAGGCTGTATCTTATGAACCATGATAGCTAGACAGTTAAAATTTTCACAGAATGTGTATTTCTGTTGCCGCTCTATTGACAGCTAAAAGCTACAGACACCTACAGAATCATTGTACCAGCTACACGCTATATCTACATATAGACATATCCTACATGAAAATATTGTATAAAACTTATTCTTAAAACAGGTCAATGATTAATGTTCAATTTACGAAAGAGGAAACCATTAACGATCTTTTGTGAACTGGTTTTTGACGAGGATGGTCATTTCGAAATTGGTCATTGCCATCAAGTATTGGCGACCGTGGGTGTGTCCTGTCTGGTGATTTACTAAAATACGATTAAAAGAGTAAATTTTCTATGACTTTTAAAATGATGATTTCAGATAAATGTCCCCCAGACCGATCAGCTATGGCATCCAGTCTCAGCGGAGAGAGAGATTAGCCATCGACGTGTGCGCAGACACAGGTGCATTCTCTCTTCCCTCACTCTCATAGTCCGATAGACGGCAATCCGACACGACCAGAGAGAGATCACGATCAGGGTGTTTTCAGATTGTTCGTGGAATTTCTTGCCCGTTCTTCTCCAAAGGAACCTACTGCGCTTTCGAATGACTGACCGACCGACCCCTTGACAATTCTAAAGTGCCTGCAATTGGTTCATTTCATGGTGAAATAAATTCTTTGAGTTTAAAACCAACGATACAGACCTAGATTTAATGGCTCTTGTAAATATTTTTTACTTTCTGGAAATATTGCAAAGAAATGAAGGCATTTCCGATAACTGCTTGGTGCCTTTTCCAAAAGTTTATTGTATCTTGTACCCTAAACGTTTGAAGGATTAAGAGTTAAATTCATTTACCAGCATCGCAACTCCCTCTTGAAACTTAGTCATGACCACAAACATTGCCACCAAGAAGCTAAAATCTTCTATATTATCTTCTATCTTCTATCCCTATATATTTATATAAAACAAAGTCGGGTTAGTTATCACCATTTATAACTCGCAAGAACGGCTGGACCGATTTTTATGCTGTTCGATTTGTTGGAATTGTCTCCGCCCCGAATAGCAGAATAACTATTAAACCATGTGCAAAATATAATAATAAAGATAATTCATTTGCTCAAACATTCGTTCTTATTGATTCTGAAGCGGTGTGAAGTTTGTTGGGTCAGCAAGTTTCATATAAAAATGACCAACTGGATGGACACCTTAATCAGACTTGTAGTCCAAGAGTAATTCGGCAACAAGTTTTTGCGATGGCTATACTAAAATACATTTATGTTATAATGCTGGTTAATTCATTTAGCAATTAATGGATCTTTGAACATGGTTGCAAAATGGAATAAACTTGCGAGCTTTTTAGGTACTAACAACCAAACGTAAATGAAACTGAATGAAAATTTTTAGATAAAGCATAATTATTTAATATATTATTTACGATAATGGCTGCTAAGATAATTGCAGAGTTCTTTAATATTGCTAATCTTAATCGTTTTCACCCCGCGGTGACTCTACAACAAAAGTAGGTAGGTAAGCACTTTTGATAACAAAATTTGTCTGCACGCAACAACGTAAATAACGCAATTTACGCAAAGTATGTTGTTGAACTGTCAAGATGAAAGCCATTGTTATTGTTAGTGTGTAACGCAATTACCCCGATTTTTTTTTTTAAATAACGCAATTTACGCAAAGAATGTTGTTGAACTGTCAAGATTAAAGCCATTGTTATTGTTAGTGTATTACGCAATTACCCCGCTGTGCTGCACTCACTTGTGTTGTAATTTTGATCCACAAAGGCGATGGCCTCTTCTCGTCTCTAGAAATTTAAGTAGGTAAGTCACCTACCTATTGTTTTTATCTTCTTGCCCCTCTTTATTATTTTGAAATATTTATCACCATTCTTCAAAAGACTTAAAAATTTTTTTTTTTCGTTTATTTATTTTATAGGTACAAATGTGATTTATTTCAGGTAAATAACACCCATTGCCACACATAAAATAGAAAACGAAGATTAACTATTTCATATTAATTCTAACAGAAAGGATCAACATTTTTCAATCCTTCTACGTTTTGTCTGCAAAATAGTCTATTCATAGTACTTGGTACTTATAAGTAAACTTAGCGTAACAACATTATTAAGTCATAGTTTAAAACAGTACATTGACAGACACGCATACGGAAGACAGTTCCCCACAAAGGTACCTCTAATCCTTTGCCAAATGAATATGATAATCGTAAAAATTATGACACCTTACAATAGGAGTACTATCGAGATGAATCATTACAGATCATGACGTTTGAATACCGCGAAATACCTTTCTGTAGTATTGCTAATTCGCAATTAATTTGCCAAAAATGTAAACAAATATGAGTTTATAGAAAAATAACTTAAATTCCTACACGATAAACTTGAAACATTTTTATAACTTTTTCAATAGTGCTAGTCACTCTGAAATCAACTTAATTCCCATTGGAATGAAGTTTATATTTGTTTACTTGAAATAACATCAATTTGAAACATTAGTTTGAATCTGCCTCGTTGGTCTAGTGGTCGAAATCGCTACTGTTGAGCATGAGGTCGTGGGTTCGATTGCCAGGTCAGGTAAAGTGTTATTGGGTTTTTCCATCTGGAATTTCTCAGTAACAGCCAGAAGTCTGGATTTGTGCCCGGTTGATGGCAATAGCTCACCCCCTATTAGGTACATGGGACTTAAATATAATGGCTAAATGAGGGTGTACTATAGTGACACCTCTGTCTACCCCTTTGGGGAAATATGCGCTATGTTATGTTATGATAAGTATCAATAAGTACCACAGCAGGTAAGTACGCACAATAGTACCTACCTGTTCTGGTAGCCAAACAAATATTATAAAATGTTATTGTAAGGGACTCCATGAATCATGATAGGTACTTAGGTAAACCTACTCTTTTGATTGGCTAATATTGTTTTGTTACACTTCATGAGCATGGTGCGAGAGAATAAAAAGACACTTTGGATGACTTTTATGTCGATGAATGACATCACAACTGGCGCCCCAGACAAAGTTACACTAAAATGGAAGTGAGCCATAAATGTTACAGACAAAAGTGTCTTGTAAGGCCTGAGTTCACCAACATTCTAACCATCGGTTAGGTATTTAAACAGTTGATTTTCTTAGGACATTTGACATAAATCAACTGTTTAAATACCTAACCGATGGTTAGAATGTTGGTGAACTCAGGCCCTTAGGCTAAGAAAAGTTTCGTCGGTTATTAAAAAAAAACTGCGGTTTCATACAAAAGTGCAATACCTAAACGGTTAAAATGTACAGTCAACAAAATAGATAAGTATGCAGGATATTCGGATATAGTTGAAGTTTAGTAAGAAACCGATGGATGTTGTCGACTGAAAAATTTGATAAATGAGCTGTTTGTTTTCTATTCATAAAATTTAATTTTATTCGAGAACATCCATCGGTTTCTTACTAAACTTCAACTATATCTGACGATAGCGACTGACAACACATAGAATACACTGACATAAATAGGTTTTTTTATAACCGACGAAAATTTTAGATTTTGGTGAGTCTAGAATCATGTAAGTACCGAATTCCTGGCATTTCATTAAATAGATTGCTGCACGTCGATGTAACTCATACTTTATGTAAACAATTTCATCACCACTGTTCTCAAAACGGTGAAGGAAAACATCGTGAGAACCAAAAATGCGAAGACGTAGACATCTACCAACCCGCACTGGGCCCGCGTGGTAGACTAGAGTCCACTCCCTCTCGAAGAGAGGAGATTTGTGTCCCAGCAGTGGGAACATTATAAGCTGATGATGTTTGTGATGTGTCCCTTACATCGTGTAAAAGTACTCTCCATCCAACCCACTAAAAGTTCATGGGAAAAACGAAGTCCTGTGTCATACTTCTATCAACTAGAACCCACGATGACCCATCATTCATCCTACACTCCACTGGCGCCATGGCTATCTCTTGCGCAGTCATTCACGACCATTCCCATAGGTACAACACCATACTGACTCATAAATAACATTAATACCAACAAACCATGTTCGGCCAATTTCTTTGTTACCGCATTACTAATAGTATTAATTCTTGAGGTACGTTAGTCATGCGTATGCGCACTAGATCCGCCTACGACGCTACGATCATCAGTCATTCAGAGGAATCGACAGTGATGATTTAATCGTCATGGTGCAAAAAGGTAAACAAAAACCGCTATGAAGTGTAAAGTTCTGACTACCTGCACAGAGTCAGGTTTATGGTGCAGTAGTGATGCACTTCCTTTGTGAAAAACTTGTGGGAGTTCACCTACTAAGCTATAAAAATACCTTCATGGTGTAAGGAACATCGATTTGCTAAATTCTTGGAACAGTTTGCGCATCGATGTTCCTTACATTTTGAATATTCTTGTGATAAGTTTGATTTCTCTACTCTTGCTCATCATTTCTCGAAGTTACACGTAGAAACGGTAGAAAACCTGAAAAATTCAGTTAAGGAAAATAAAATACGAATAATTCTTGTAGAGCTCAGCTAAATAACTAAGATTAGTGCAATCAATAAGCATAATCAGCCTATAATGTTCCCACTGCTGGGACACTGGCCTCGTCTCTTCGAGAGGGAGTGGGGTAACAATAATCTATCACTCGGGCCCATTGCGCTTTAGTAGATGGTTGCCCCCTAACCCACAAATTTTTGGTTCTAGAACATGTGGGTTTCCTTCACCGTTTTGAGAGCAGTGATGATGAAATTATTTACACAGATTCAAACCTACGACCTACGACACGTAAGTCAAGGCCGTTACCACTGGGCCACAACTGCTCTCATTAGGTTGATTGCTATTCTGATTGATGCAATATGTATGGCCAAATCATAACTTGGCTAGATCGACGACTATAAAGGCACGTAAAGCCTGTACGAGCTGTGTCCTCTACATAATAAAGTACTTGTAAGTAGACAGGTTCTAAAGAATTCTTAACAAAACTTTACAATGCCAAAGTCATAATTACATACAGCAAATAAATGCTAGAAATACCCGACGACAATACCATTATTAGATAGGCATTACAAATGATTGAGTTACAGTAATAACAGCTTGTGAGCATAAACGTACAAAAGCACCAATGTTTATGGTATTTTAGATCGACAGTTGATAGATGTAAGGGCGATAATCCTTTGGATATATTGGGCCTATGGATATGAAGTTGTATTGCCTATTCGTGTAATTAAAACCATGTAGTTTTAAGATTAGGGTCAGCAGGCTATAATTGCGTAACACACTATGAGTAGCAATGGGTTTCATTTTGACAGTTTAACAAGATACATTGCGTTGTTTACGTTGTAGAGCAGACACATTTTTCGAACATATGAAGCAATGGATAAGCAATATCCTTCAAAATGATTCAGATTAAGATTGATATAGTGCTACGCAATTAAGGTGCTGATAGTAGAGTTTATGTTGATTTCGTGACATGTTTTCTTTGTATGTTGTGCTCCTTGTCAACGTTCTGAAGTAGATATCATAATTTTATAATCTTATCATAAATTTATAACATAACATCACGCCTGTAATATACCTACGAAGGGGCAGGTAGAGATGTACCTATGGTACATTTACCTACATATCGCCACTTATTTTTGAGGAGCTCGTGGCTAAATAATAACAGCCGCACTGGTCTGTGGATGGTTGACCATCTTCACATACCGATACTCCTCTGTACCTCGGAAAGCACGTGTTGGTCCCTGCTGTCATTCGTAGATCTTTGACAGTCGTTACGGGTCGTCAGAAGCCCGAAAGTCTGACATCCAGTCTTACCAAGGAGTATCGTATTAACCAGTAACTGGCTTGTGGAGGTCAGATAGGCAGTCGCTCCATGTAAAATACCAGTATTCAGCTGCATCCGGTTAGACTGAAAGCTGACCTCAACATAATTGGGAAAAGGCTAGGCAGATGATGATGATGTCACCAGTTATGTTTAAGTCCTATGTAATAGGGGGCGAGCCTATTACCATCAACCGGGCACAGATCCAGACACTGGGCTGTTACTAAAAAAATTACAATAAAATTTTACCCGACCCGTTAATCAAACCCAGGTCCTCAAGCTCAGCAGTAGCACTTGCGACCACTAGACCAACATAGCAGTTATCATATTTATTATAATCATCAGTCATCATACTCATCATAGTTAAACACGGCGACATATCAAGCTCATTTCCAATTTAAGCTGACCTCGCATTGTATAGGTTTTTCGTACAATGAGAAGTCAGTATATACTGGAAATGGATAGCTTGATGTGTAGCCGTGCGTACATGTTTATCGATAACGAATCGTTCTGCTTACCAACCCTTTCGTTTTAAAATGGTGATGCAAATATGATAAAAGCGGTATCAATTTTAAATAAATAACACAGCTAAATTATTGCACAGGATAAATCCTGATAAATGCACCCTGTCATAACAACACGCATAGTTAATAGTGATACCCAGAAAGGCATTAATTTAAACACATACATCTATTAGTCTCTATCGACTATCGATAAAGGAATTATAAAGTTAAGTGACGTTTAAACGTCAAAAATTTTAAGGTTAAGCAGTCGCTAATTACTACTTGACTTTATGCAACGTTTGTGATTAAAGGGGATACGAATAATTATGTCTAGCCGTTTTTCAACTACGGTCTAGCATTTTTATTACATTTAAAGTTGATCTCAGCTCACAGTTTAACCATTTAAAACATAAAAGTACCGCCTCTTATCAAAAAATTACAAAATTAACACATCTTCTCGACAGGTGCTGTTAAGAGTAGACAATTTATTAAAGAAACCAACTTGTAAAATTGACAAAATGTTGGATTGTCATCTGTCATCTTCCCAACCTGCCTATCGCTTCTCGGTTTTATTAAATAGGCCCCAGATGTGACTTCTCCTTTTTGCATCGACGCGCGACTTGACGAAACATCTATATTACAGGTAATGTTTAGGCCCAGTAGCTTTAGGTCCAGTAGCTGTTTAGGCCCTTATCGATCTGGGTGCAGGTGAACTGACATTTAGGACACTCTATTAGATCATTATTTCCAGTCACAACTGGGATACAACCCAGTTCCTACCAGCCACAACCGATACGTAGGGTACAGTCAATAAAAGAGATAAGTATGCAGGATCGTCAGATATAGTTGAAGTTTAGTAAGAAACCGATGGATGTTCTCGAATAAAATTTTATTTTATTTATAGAAAACAAATAGCTCATTTATCAAATAAAATTTCAGTTGAAGTAAATAAATAAATTGCTATCGGCTCTCAAAAACCAAATTAAGTGTAATATTAAAATCAGGTAACTGCGCTACTGTCAGATTCTTCTGACTACCTGTAATGACTGTCAGTGGTCTTCCACCCGGACAGCAAAAAAGGTTTAACATGCTCCCAATCCAACCAAAACACTTCAACTGCAAATGATCACTAAGCAGTCAGATTAAATGGCCACTTCTATAGTTGCAATCCATCAAAGCCATGAACCAGTCGTGGCCCTGCGGCCCTGTGGTAACTGCCCCGATTTACGAGTTGTAGGTCGTAGATTCGAACCCTGACAGGCGCTTTACTTTGTGTAAAATATTTCTTCACTCAAAACAGTAAAGGAAAACATCGTGAGGTGTTTTAGAACCAAATTTTCGAAGACATGTGACATCCACCAAACCGCACTGGGCCCGCGTGGTGGATTACACCCCACTCCCTCTCACAAAGAGGCCTGCGTCCGAGCAGTGGAATCATTATAGGATAATTATGGAAAGCCATGAGCCATAGAATCCCTCATTGATGAGTTAATAAATAAATAAAATAATAATAAATAAATTTCAAAAACATGATTATTATTTACCGACATTTAAAATAGCACACTCGTTTCTAATAAACATAGTATGTAATTAAGGGCAATAAGTGGTAAGTCATCCAAACGGCCTTTCCGAGAAAACCCTTGCATGCTTATTACTGTAGAATATGACTTATGGGCCAATGGACAGGATGCATGGTCTTGACATACATTCGAGAATGCAATCATGGGCATTCAAGGGATACTGTGCGAGTACATAGCTACTGTAACTAGAGACAACATGCTTTGTAAAACAAAAGCAGGATAATTTATTTAGCATTCTCTTTTTGAAGGGTGGTTGTGTAAGCGATTTATTCCGGACTGGAGGCCTACCATGATCTATTTCAAAACGATTCAAAAGCAAGACATTTCAGTTTAGGTTCTTAAACTGCATCGCTCACAGTCGTACCATGACGTCATTTGGATCGTTGAAAGTGAATGAGCGTTAAGAGCTCGTGGTAGGTATCCAGATGGCACGGCCTAAATTGAATCGTTAAACTGACGTCATGGTACGAATTAGAAGAACAGTTCAGTTTAGGTCCTAAAGTGGATCGCGTTAAGAGCTCGTGGTAGGTACCCTGGTCCCCTGAGCCCCCTCCTTCCTCCTCGATCCCCTGCTAGTTCTTCTGTCGTCGCAACTCGCATAAAATCTTCTTGTTATATATTATTTTGTAAAAAGTCAAATACTTTATGTTTTCGTTTTAGCCGTCAAACAGATGTGCGCTTTTTATCTTGTCTTTCATCTCGATAAAACGAAATATATTTAAACAACTTTAATAAGCAAAAATTACAGAAAAAAATTGTTATTTTTGCTTATTAAAATTGTTTATTTCGTTTACTTTATAAATCCGCTACTATTTTGCACTTAGAGCCCTATAAGACCCACATATACAAGTGGGAAAGAATTGATCTTTTGGTTTTTTTTTTTTGTTGTGTAAGAGCATCGATAGATAATAATATATGTAATGTGTAAGAGCTTCATTTCGTAATGAGCCGTTCATTTTTGCTATATCGGTGATTCATACGAGTACTTAACTCAGAGATCGATAACATGACGTAAAGATGGAATTACTCCCAAAGATGGCCATTGAAGTTGAAGTGTGTCGAATAATAAGTCACAAAAGCAATGATTCATTTTACAGGCAGACCGCGACCTCCGAAGATGCTGTAGGAAATATACAGCAGTTAGGCATAGGTACAACAGTAAACCTCGACCACAAAAATCCTGCCAAAACTAAGACACACCGAATAATACAAAACAAACCAACCAATTGTTTTGAACCCAGAAATAAACCTAAGAAAGCCAACGCCTGGCGATCGTCACGTTCAACCAACAATTTCCAGCAACAAACTAATATTTCTATAATTTCAAACCTTATTTCTTGTAGTATAAAGTACAAATTGCTATAAAAACATTGTAGTACTACAGAATAAACGTAGTGTATCGAGTTCGGAGAATTTAAGATGGCTGATTCATTTTTGGCGCGTCGACTTTTCGTTATTTATCCTCAAAGGGTTTTTGGGTCATGGTTGCCGTGGTCTACTTTTTTGAAAATAATAATTGTTAATCATGGAACTTTTGTAAATGGAGCTCCATTGCTCATGTTTTTATCCTCATTCTTTCTTAGTACTGTGGAAGGAAAGCAGCTGTATTTAATTGGATATATGGGCTGTTGCAGAATGTTATACTACAATAATGGATGCGGACGTTGCTAGACTCGTCATTTTAGATGCCGAAGCTACAGAATGAAAGTTGTATAAAGACATAAAACACAAACATGAGTAAAGTAAGTATAATTTAATAAAAGTATAAAATAAAGCTAATACCTACGGTAAATTATAAAAACAAAGGGAAATCCGTTTTAAGGATTTTAATAATACGTTTATTATCCTTTTATTTGTATAAATCAGCTGTTTCATACATTTTGGTCAAGTAGGTATTGAACTTTTGTATTAAACATCAGAATTTTTTTTCGTGATTTTCTGTGTTGGTCCCATAGTGGAAGTTGTTTATATTCATGGGTAGAATACCCTGTAAAAATTTGGACGGTGATAAAAAATCTTCCTGTATATCGGATGGTGTTTTACTAGTTATTATTTTAGCCTTGTGTTTATAATTGAACGGTGATAACGATAAGTGGACAAGATTTGAGAACATAATTTTGCAGAAGACAATGATATTTATTAAGATCTATATCATACGGTACACCTAATGCTACCTTTTGTACAGGAGAATCACAAACAAAGCAATTTTCCGATTAAGTGTGAGCAACACTTCAATTACTATAATTAATCATAAAAACTCAAGCAAGTAATAGGTATACCCATAATTATATATCCATTAACTGTAGATATATTCCATGACTGCGCATTACTTTGATGGCAGACTAAATACTTCGCTGAGATAAATGCTGAAGAATCTATTAATCACTTAACTAGGACTGGAAATGTATCTAGAGAAACTATTTCCAATATCAATGGCGTGATTCTACAAGACGTTTACTTACTGAAGCTTTACAATGAAGGTATTTTCCCTATAAATTAATAGGTAATATAAACAATAGTGTCCGACTTAAGGTATTTCGAACTAAAGTATTGTCGAAATGAAGACGTTTCGGAGTTCCGTATTGTCGAAATAAAATCTTGTCGTATTACGGTTCGTCGAAATTCAGTTGGTAAGTCTGGTTAGTCATATTCTTTTAGGTGCTTATTCTTCTACTCTTGCGTTTTCCCTTAGTTCTGGGTTTATGGTCTTTACGTCTATGTTCATTTTCATCGATCTTCCTCTGGCTTTTACCTTGGTCAAAGGTTAAGCATTGCCATACAACGTGGTAATGCCGCCAGTCTCTTGGGTACATTACCAGTCGACAGCGATGCGGATGAATTTTTCGACGCTAAATTTTAGTTTTTGTACAGTTTTAGTTAAGTTAGGATTTAAATTTGTTATTTTTATTAATTAGGTACCCATATTAGCAAATAATTGGAGGGGCCCGTGGCTAAATAATAACAGCCGCACAGGTCGATCGACCAGGTTAAGCTACACTTGCCGCGGTTGGTCTGTGGATGGGTGAGCATCTTTACATATCGAGACCCCTTCGTGCCTCGGAAAGCACGTTAAGCCGACAGCCGGGACCAAAGGGTCCCGGCTGTCATTTGTGGATTTTTGACAGTCGTTACGGGTAGTCAGAAGCCCGAAAGCCTGACAACCAGTCTTACCAAGGGGTATCGTATTACCCAGTAACTGGGTTGTGGAGGTCAGATAGGCAGTCGCTCCATGTAAAATACTGGTATTCAGCTGCATCCGGTTAGACTGGAAGCCGACCCCAACATAGTTGGGAAAAGGCGAGGCAGATGATGATGACTTTTTGCTATATTTTGAATATTAGCAAATACTCGTAATTATAATTAAATAACCGACCTCATGTTAAGTTTTCAACACAAAACAAACTGTTTTTGAAACTTTGCTGCTACTAATAATGCAACTGATTTATTGTAACAAAATTTTAACAAAATATCATGTAATCTTCCTCTTCTTCTCTTTGCCAATCTATTTCTCATCTTTGATGGTGGTATGATTCCTCTCCCCCCGCTCGAGTCATAGTTCGGCTTTTTTCATAGTTGGATTATGGCAAACAAAGTATCTACTAACACTTAATCATCACATAAAGAGGTATTTGTGAGTTTTAATGTAAGTGGTCGGAGGTACTGATCCTATTCCGAAAATTCTTTCACTAATGAGAAGCTACAGAATTGCCGAGTGTCATAGGATATACCTATGTATAGATATTTTACGTCAAAACAAAAAAATCCAGCGACGATGTCACGGGCAAGTATACCTACATAGGCTACATATAATCTTTTACGAGTGCATGCACCTCAAGGCCAAATTCCCTAATTAAAAACGTTCAAAATAAAGTCGCAATCTCATCTCAGTGACAATCAATGTCAAAAACTTGTCAAAAATGTAGGGAAATTAGAGGCATTTTTGACAGATTGAGACTGAGATTAGACTGTGAACGTTCTTATAATTACGAGAATCGCTCTGAAGATAGTCAAAGACGATGAAGTAAGTAGCTACAGAATTCTTTCGAAATCCAGTATTTGCTAGCGTTTTCGTAACTCTTCTAACTAATAAAAAAATGTATTTGACAAACATTCGACTAATAGGACCAGAAAATTACTACAAATATTAAATTAAACATTCCAGTTTTATATTCCTATGATTGTAAATTCTCTTATTACGGATATATTTGGTTCAAACCTGTTCCAAAGAAAACTTGTTCAATGTTTGTTACCAATAATATTTGTATGATAATTATGTAAAATATTAAATTATTCTAATTAAATGCAATAAACCGGTCCAATTTAATTTGATTTTGTGTTTTCTTTTGAATTCGAAATGCGTTAATTATATGTTGGTAAAAATAACTTGTCAATACCTAGATATATAATACCTATATTTTTTATCATCTTATATTTTTTATATTATTTTCTGCTGTTATGCAATTAAGTGGGTATTATTATTCTAAAATATTAATCTAAACCAATATTATAAAAAGAATAGATTTGTTTTTTTGTAAACATGTTTGTTTGTTAGGCTTTCACGCTAAAACGGCTGAACGGATTTGAATGAAATTTGGCACATGGGTAGACCATGACGTGGATTAGAATATAGAATACTTTTTATCCCGATATTTCCACGGGATCGAGAGTTATGCAGGTGAAACTGCGGGGCGCAGCTAGTTTATCATAAACTCATGGAAATAAATTTATCTTTTACTAGCTAAGTACTTATAACCCGCGATTTTGTCATCGGTCCAGGATGAAAAGTAGCCCTTGTTCTAATCCAGGTCATGGTTTACCACTGCGCCAAATTATTACAACAATTATAAACTGAACTAAATAGGCGTTTCTCAAGGTCTAGGCTTTTCTCTAGGTCGGACCTATATCTGAATTTTAGGTCCAGTGCTAAGTCTCGGTCTAAGGTACCTAGACGCTCTAAAAATACTAATAAATTACGGCTTCAGGTTGTACTTACGATGTCTTTGCCAAATCACAATGTTGATGCTAACTAGCGCTTGCGCATTCATGGGTTATCCATACTAAGGCCTGAGTTCAATCTAACCGATGGTTTGAATGTTGGTGAACTCAGGCCTTAATATTATAAGTTGGAAAGTAACTCTGTCTGTCTGTCTGTATGTTACCTTTTCACGCCTAAACCACTGAACGGATTTCGATATTTGGCAGAGAGATAGATTGCATCCCGGGGAAGGACATAGGATATTTTTTATCGACATACCTCGAGGGCGAAGCCGCGGGCGGAAGCTAGTCCTAAATAACTCGGGAGTTAACAGTTATTTCAGGGTTAATCAAATAATGCATCTAGCGCCATCTACAGTTAGAGGTAAACCTAGAGTTAAACTTCAAAATATTTAGCCCACCGATGTGGGAGAGTTATGTCGCTAAATTCTGGATTAGTGTAAGTAATGTCAAAATAAATTGACGTTATGATAACTTATTTTTTATTTTATATTGTTCGACGTTATAGTAAGTGAAAATTCGGTAGTTACTTACTATATTAGCAGGTAAAAATAAAAACATAAAAAACTTAAAACGTACTTTTCCTTATCTGACGTTTTCGTACATTTTTGACGTTTAAACGTCTCTTGACTATAAGTAACGTTAATAAATAAAGGGGTCTATCCCCATGGAAACCACATACAGTACGATTAAAATAAAATGTCATGTTAAAACATTCAAAGACATTATAGTATCGTAATCTAGTGTCAAAGAGATGGGGTATACAATTTCCGGTAATTGTTCGTCCATTCATTTTTGGTCGGAATACATAATCAGAAATTCAGAACACAGACATTGCAATTCTTGAATTCTATTTGATGTTTCGTCGACTGAACTGCAACGTTCAAAACTCAAAAATTACTTTTTAGTGGCGTAACGCGTAATAAGGGTTAAAATGTCAATTACTTAATTCCGAATTTACAAACTCTACATTTATTCATTTAACCCTGCAAATCACTACATAATTTAAACGGTTTTGTTGACGCATCGTCGCGAACAGTAATCATAGACTATAACGTATCATTAGGGCCAATGTATAATTTGGTGTCTGAAAGTAGAATACAGTCACTGACAAAAGCTTAATAGAGTATTTATTTTTGATATCAGAATCACACTAATATTATAAAGGCGAAAGTTTGTGAGTGTGTGTGTGTGTGTGTTCATATGTTTGTTACTTCTTCACGCTCAAACGGCTTGACCAATTTTGATAAAAAAATATACAGAGGTAGCTGACACCCTGGAATTATATAAGGGCTACTTTTTATCCCGATATTCCCACGGGATCGAAATTTACGTGAGAGGAAACCACGGGGCGCAGCTAGTTTTACATAAAAAACAAAAAACAGGACCCAAAAACTGTATCACTGGTGGCCGCGGCTGTACCTTCTTCGCGTTACATAAGAAGCCTGCTTGAATATTAAATGCTAATGCCGATATAATACCTCTATAATGCGCTCTCCTTTCATGATATTCATCCATTTACTATTATTTTAAAAAAACCCGATGAAAAATGGACGTGAGAACATTACTTTTAATAAGTTCTTCATTTGTTTTGGTAGTAAAATGTATTGGTGATCATAATATTGATGTTATAATGTCGTTTGTGACTTTGGATAAAAGACCTTTAGCTCTGCTGTTCCCACATTTGTGCTGGAGTCAGCGTAAGTAACCATTTGAGAAAATCTACTGGTATTTTCTAATTTATCCTTGTGATCGCAGCCTGCATAATAAGATAAGATATATTTATTTGCTCAAACATGTGTACACATACAAGAACATAAATGCATGCATCAATTTAGTTATGAACATTTTCGAAAAATTGTGTTAGGTACAGCCAAATTAGACCGACTTTAAATTTTCCGTAGAAACAGAGATTTCCAGTTTTATTTTTTTTATAAGACATTTCGAAAATGTTCTTTATTAACTTTTTAGATCTTTGTATCCTGCTTATGCGTATGAAGTTTCATTAAAATCGGTTCATTCATTTCGAAAAACAAGGGCTTGAAAGTTTGTATGAAATGCCGTACATCGTAAACGCTCTTAATTGTACTGACTTTTATCAATTGGAGATCAGCCACTCGTCAGACTGCGAGCACAGATAAGCATAGTGGGGCATGGGTCTCTCTGAATGAAATTGCTTTAGCCTACCCGGTTTTTGGGTAAGTCCTCCCATTTTTTATGATCCTTCTGTATTTTTCTTCCTTTTCAGATGCACTCAAATCCTTAGCCAGAAGTATGTGCAGTGTTGGTTTCAGTACCGCCACTTCACTGCAGTATAACAGAACCGAATATTATTTGCACTACGTCTTGATCCTAGCTGACTTGACATGTCCAGGAACGGATAGATTTTTGATCAGAGTAAGTAGATTTAAAGACTATTTTTTTTTCTTTTGCCCTTACTTATCCCAATTTTTTTTTAATACTCTTGCCTTTTTTTGGGCTTCTGGCTAAGTAATAACAGTCGAAAAAACGATCAGGCCAGGCTTAGCTGGCCGCAGTTGGTCCGTGGATGAGTGACCATCTTTACATAGCAATTGGTCATGGCTGTCATTCGTGGATCTTTGACAGTCGTTATGGGTAGTCAGAGGCCCGAAAGTCTGACAACCAGTCTTACCAAGGGGTATAGTATTACCCAATAACTGGCTTGTGGAGGTCAGATAGGCAATCGCTCCATGTAAAATACTGATACTCAGCTGCATCCGGTTAAACTGGAAGCCGACCCCAACATAGTTGGGAAAAGGCGAGGCAGATGATGATGACTATTTTGGTTCCGAAAGCAAAAAATTCATCACTCTCTTTGATTAGACTCATTGATGATTGTTTTTAATAATTATTTTGTTTCTTAGGCCAGCAAAGAAGGCCTCTTCAAGGCGCCATATCGTTGGCTTCTTCTAAACTATGAGGAAGACTTAGTACCTCTAAATGATGTTGATATCATGGTTGACAGCGACATGGTTGTGGTAAAGAAGATTAGCAACGAGGAATACTTGTTCATGGAAGGTAAGTGCGCATTAGATACTTTTTTTTTTTTAGAATGGGAAATCATCAAATGACCCCTCCCGCTCTGGGTGGAGCGGAAGGGAGTGTCAGACTCTTACTGACTAAAACCCATCCGTGTTCCTTCCTTAGCCCTTTATGTTCCGGGGTAGCGGTAACCCTTTCGGACAATCCCGCTCCCCCGGCAGGCTTCGATCGAAATCGCAATCGCGCATTAGATACTTGACATCATGCAGAAGTCCAAATTCAAGGTTTTTCAATGAGAAATATGTCTATGTCTTTCTGAACCAGCCTGTGCTTAGATGTCACCTCTGCTGAAAACGAAACTGGAAAGCCGAACGAAGTGTTAGCTATAATGCTTGTATCAATTTTTTTCTGCATGCTCTCTGTTGGTGATAGTAATTGCCCTAAATAAATATAATATACAATTGGTCATTATTTTTGTCTTTGTTATAATAATTAATTAAGTGACTTGCATTTGCTGTAGAAATTGTTGGAAAACGTTTATTTGCCGCCGGTGAACAAAGAGCCATATTTTTTTTTTTGCGTGTCTAGGTAATGTATATTAAGTACATGTCGAACTATCTGCATCAGTCTTACTTCGATAGGTAGGAAATCTAAACAAAGGAGCTGTTATAAAACACGTGATTTGCATATATACAGTGCTAGACACAAAAACAAAATTTCCCAGCGAACGCAAAAAATAACCTTGAGATTCTTGTCATGTAGGACATAGAAAGGATAAAGGCAGTTTCTAACATTATTTGTTTTTTTTTTGGTATGTCCCTACTTTTGACGACATTTAAATTCTCGTTCACTCGCTAACTGAACCGAATCGAATTATTTGACTAACTTCATGGACAGAGTACCTACAGCAAAATCTGGATGAAGGATGAGTCCGTTTCTTAGTAACCCTCTGTCAATCGTTTTACACGAGAGGCCTGTTTTTGTCGTACACACGCCGAGCCTGCTGCGGCGCGGCGTCCTGCGTTGTTTATTTTATGATGCTGTCGGGAGCTGTAGCGCTTCGGGAATGTTCGCGGAGGGCACAGATGATTTTCATTTCATCATGCGAAAGAAAGCGGCCTCCATACTACAGCACCTGCATGGTAGTGCTAGTGGCTACAGTATTTTCACTATTTTAATCTACCAAATTATTCTGTGTTCTTTTTACTTCGATCTCTGATGTCAATTTGGTGCTACCCTATTAACTTAACTGCATACTAAAATGATTGGATCTATGCTAGGACATAATCAAATCATGATTCATAAACCAGCCACGCAGGCCAGATGAAATTTACTACACAAATTATTATACTCTAATAGAATCCTAAAGATGCCTGGATAGCCTAACTCAAATCGGAACGGTAAATAAACCAGAACATTTTGCTTATATTATGTGTGCTATAATTAATTCTACATTAAACAGTGTTGTAGATTTCGATAATTTCGCTCTAGGTACATCCTTAAACGTACTAAACGTTTGTCTTCACAGACAGCTGAACGATTTTAGAATGATAGCATAATTCATGCTAAAACATGTCTATGATAACTTGAATTTATGCTATCGGAAATCACACATCTACATTCCATTAAGATTCATTATCATACACGCCTTTATCTTTGGCGGTAGGCAGAAACTACAGAACGCCACAACTGCTACCACAGAGTACATTATAGTTAGGGTAACTGCTACTATTCTTACATACTCCTTTTGCCTCATTTACATGTCATACACGCACGTCGGTTGCGAGTACTACTTACTTGACCTTTCTGAAGAACATCACCTATAAGGTCACTATATCTCCTCCTATGGCGTCCCCTCCCGGCGTTTCTACTCACATCTGCCTTGTAAATACATTTTGTTAGTCGCCTTTCATTCTCTCAACATGACCAAACCATTTATGCATACTTTTTCAATTGTTGTCACCATCTTCTTTTAAACCGTTCGTATTTATTTCTTTCGTATCATTTTGTTAAGACAAGGGGGCCTAAAAGGGCCACTTTGGCAGAATCATAAAGCAATTCATATCACGCAATTCATCTGTTTAACAGTTTCACACTATATACCCTTCAGAGAAGGGTTAGGCAGAGGTGTACCTACACCATTTTACGAATCTCCATACAAAACAGTCATACGATGAAATTGCGTGATATGAATTGTTTTATGATTCTGCCAAAGTTGCATTTTTAGGCCCCCTTGTCTTAACAAAATGAATTATAATTTGAGTACAATCAACAATCTTATTACATTCATTATTTTTTACGTCTTATTCATATTTTTTTACGTTTACGTTTTACGTTGATCTGATAGGGGGCTTTCAACGCTTTTAAAAGAAAAAAAAAAATTACGTTCTAGTCAGGCTCACGTAGCCAGTAAGTCACCTGTAGGTCAGATGATAAATACCTTAATCTGAACGTGTACTACCGCGGTAGTACGCTTATTGAATACTGAGTAGTTGTGAGCGATATGGTTAATTTTATTTACTATCTATAGTTTTATTAAAAGGATTGATTTGAGAGGCATACTTTTACGATACCTACCAACGAAAAAATTTCGTAACACACTATCAGTATCAATGGGTTTAATTTTAACAGTTAAACAACATTCATTGCGGTATTTAAGTCGTTGAGCAGACAAATTTTTCGAACACATGAAGCAATGGATTAGCAAGAGATCGATCGTGTGTTATGCAATAAGGGTTTATTAAACCGAAGATTCTTATACAAAGGATTTTCAACTCTCGGTGTTGAGCCGAGTATTGAGAATCCAACAGAGTAGGTACCTACATCTCTAAAAATAACCCTCCTTCCGGCGCAGTCGGGTAAAAATACTCGGCGCTAAGCAGTGCATCGATAATCCAATGCGCAATAAACATTGGGCCCCACCCAATCAATGTTACGAGTAATCATTAATTTTAAGGTGTGCTTTTTATGTGCTTAGGTATTAAAAAAAAAATCTTATTATAAAGTCTGGGTACTGACTCTCGAATATAATTCCGATAGATCGACATTGGAATTGTCAGTCAAACGTCATTGATTGGCTGGACTCACTGACTCTAGCCAATCCCTGACGTTTAACTCAACCAACTGACGATTGACCAATGTCGATCTATCGGAATTATATTCGAGAGTTAGTACCTCCCGTATTATTAATATACTCTTTGGTTAGTACCCTGTTCATAGTTATTTTACCTCCGATATTGCATCACTGTCAAAGTCACAGTGATCTTTATAGTATTGGGGGCAATAAGGTTGCTATTGGGTTGCTGCTATTGCCAAGTCTGACAAAATCATAAGGATCTTTATTTTCGTTGCAATTAGGTTGCTATTCGTTTGCCGCTGTCAAAGGTAAAATAAATGTGTAACGGTTGTAGATACTTTCTGCCTTTGTGCTTGTCAATCGACGTCCATATCTATATCGTGCGTGGCCATTTGAAATCACTAGCCATTCATTTAGTCATGGTGTTCTAAACTATATCTTATACAATGCGGAAACCGTAACTTCTACGGTTTCCGCAATAGCGCTTCAACGTCTCCAACGCAAGTATATAAAACCAGTTAAGTACCTAAATGGCCATAAACAAATAATTAATAGCAATTCAATATAATCGTCCTAGTACAACATTGTTTTTAGGATTCCGTGCGCAAAGAGTGCCAATGACACCCAATTACTAAAGCTCCGCTGTCCGTCCGTCTGTCACAAGCACTCACAAGGCTGTACCTGCTGAATCGTAATAGGTAGATACTTGAAATGTTCACAAAGTGTGTTAGGTACACACTTTGTGAAAATTATAATAATTAATTAAATTATAATTATAATTAATAATTATAATTATAATTAATAATTATAATTAATAATTATAATTTATAATTGTAATTTATAATATTATAATTTATAATTATCAACTACTGACAGCTATAACAACAAAAATATTAATAAAATAAAGTTAAAAATTAAAGTGGGTCCTCCATCCCCATACGAGAAACTTGGTTTTTTTCAGCGGTTTTAGAATATATTGTTTAATATTGTACCGTGGTAACGACCGTCACCGTACCCTTCGGGTATGAGTGCGGCTCTCACTTGACCGCTTTTTTAACTATCACGTCTGTGAAGTCTTGCTTGTTAATTTGATTTGACCGTGACGTGTACACGATGTTATGGTCAGAATAAAAATGACCAAATCTAAATCGAACCTCAATGTTTTGTTTCAGCGTACAAAATATCAGAAAACTCCGAAGTTATTTACACGAAAAGATCAAAATGGAAAAGCACCATATCACAACAGCATTCCGTTACCGAAAATACTAGCTTAGTAAACAAAAACCTGGCTTACAATACTCAGAATACCAGTTCCGAATACGGGAACCAGTTATTTGATACTGAAAATACTAGTGTTGTGCTACTAGAGGGACGGACGGCGTTTCCAAAAATAACTGTTACCAAATACGGATGCATGGAAGACTACAGGAGTTCCAATGTGCTGTCATCTAGAAGATATGACTTGAGAGGACATGTTCTGACGATGACGAATGTTATCACAGACAGCAACGACACGAGAATGCATATGAATGATAGATTGTGAGTATCCTATTTAAGTTTATACTCTACGCCTCTCAAATAGGCTGTCACTCAATGTAACAGTTCCATGTTCAGCTCCATCTGGTTAGAATAGCCGACCCCAATATATTTGGGAAAAGGGTGAACAGATGATGGTGAACTCCTACGCCTCTACGACAACTAAATTATACACTGGAATAGGTACATTTCGACGGTAAAAGGGAAAAAGCGACATTTTGGTCAAAAATGAGTTACATATCCTACGTAAAATTTTCCGCTCTTTCGAATGCGCTTACTCCCATGGCGCTACGATGACTTTTTTGACGTTTAAACCCTAGCAAAAAATTCATAAATGACAAAAATACGTCAGATTTTCTAAAATTTAGAACTTTGAACGGCTCTCCTGAAAATTTCATTTTTTGTCACTTATACCCTATTTCCTCTTAACCGTCGATTTATATTTAAGGTTGTTTTTACACAAAAGCTGTATAGGTATTAAGAGGCTAGAGATAGTCCGATTGAGACCGTATGCCCAATAAGCTACGGGCCAAAATAACCACCACGTGGAACCCCGACACAGCTAGAAGGCGTCGCGGCAGACCCCGTAGAAGATGGCAGGATGAGCTGGACAAAACAAACAACCAGTGGTCCACTTTAGCCCTGGATCGAAAGAGCTGGAAGTCATAGGGAGAGGCCTTTGCCCAGCTGTGGGATGATGCAGGCTAACAGTAAAAGAGACAGTCAGTCAATATCAAAGAATTTATTTCAATTCAATCAGGCACAGGAGTCGGTCAGTTACTTAGCCAGAAATGTTAGCTGCTCGTTCCAAAACGTAGATCTCTTTGGAGAAGTACAGGCAAGAAACTCCATGGACACTCCATGGAAATCAGAAGGCCAATTCTCGTAATTTAAAACGTTCACAATCTAGTCGCAGTCTCATCTCGGCGACAAACAAATGTCAAAAACTTGTCAAAATGTAGGGAAATTAGAGGTATTTTTGACAGATTGAGACTGAGATCAGACTGTGAACGTTTTTAAAATTACGAGAATTGCCCCTCAGGTTACTCCATGGTTACACTTGATCAGAAATTCTCGCATTCGAATTTGGAAGGAAAAATACTTCACACAGGATTTTATAAAATTGTCTTGAGGACCTGTCATAATTATGATAATTAACAATAGTTGTATGATTAGTTCTTTAATTATTATGCTAATTCGAATAATAACGTGAGTACCTACGTGACACTTTAGAGTAGATATTGAAGTTTTAATTACCCAATTTGCATAAAAAAATATGATATTGCACCTTTATTTGTTGCCAATCACACGTGTGTATACATGCTTTATCAGAAAACGATAAATGAGATAAAATAAATGTTGCACAAACATAAATAAATAAACAAGAATGTCAGAATCAATTTGGCATCTATTTTTGTAACCTAATATTTTGAAAATATGGTATTTGATACTTAATCTTTTCGATCTTTGCCCCTTAACCTCATAAAACTTTGTAAACAATCTTAATATTATTTCTTATGTTAATAAGAGTCAATTTTGCCTATGAGAATCAAAGAATATTAAAACTGGTTAAAACTATTTATATGCAATATTTTATATAATATAACGTGAACATGACAAGAAGCATTATCACTCGTGCTGATCAGCACGATTCAAAGCTTGTGTGTTGTGTCATGTATGAAGCAAAATATGTTTCAGGAGAGTAGGTATCTATCTATGCATTTGTTTTTGCAGGTAAACAAGATGATTTTAGCAGACGTATCCTAATCATTATTATGCCTAGCTTTTTCCCAACTACGTTATCAGCTTCTTTACTGAGTAACATGGTACCCCTTGGTAAGACTGGTTGTCAGACTTTCAGACTTCTGACTACCCGTAACGACTGATCGAACAAAGAGATCTACAAATGAAAGCCGGAACCAACGGCTTAAAACGTGCTTTCCGAGGCACATATTGGTCTCGATATGTACCTTGGATGGTCAACCATCCACGGGCCGACCTCGGCAAGAATGGGCGCCGGGAGCGGGGTGCAAGAGGGTGCACTTGCACCTCCCTGGCTTGAAAATAAAATGTAGGTGTAAAAACATTCAGAACTAAAAATATCCGGATACGCCTAATAGAATAATAGAGAACTCAACCCATTGAAGGCGAGATCCTAAAATTTTCGATTGCGTTCTGCAATATCTGGATTCTAAACTTTTTTTTGCATTAGTCAGCAAAGTACCAAACTCCTATTTCCAAACCTCTAATCAACTTAAGTCGACAAAATGACTTCTTGTATGTATGAACAAACGATAATCTAACATATATCTGTCTGCTTCGTTGAGCTGAAGACCCACCCCCTGAAAATAAATTGGCATTCCCATGTCGGCAAGCGTTGCTTAACTTTGAAGATCGATTCATGCGGCTGTAATAAGGTAGCCAACGGCCCATACAGACGTATACTAATGTCAGCTAAAATAACCTGTAAAGTTATTGGTTTGTGGTGTCCTAACCTAATAATTTCGTTGAAACTTGTGTTTAGTACTGAAGTACTTCTGAACTACTAGAGTTTTGAGTTCAGAATTCAGATAAGTAATTAATAGAATTATAATTATAATAAGTTTAAGCTAAATGTGTGTCCAATGAATTTAACTCCTCGTTTGGTCTTGCAAATTATTATCAGCGGTTAGATATTATTCATTGGCATATAAATATTATGCTAATGGACCGTACATTTACTTAAAACGCAGATGCCTAAGTATATAAAATTATATTATTTTGTTTTATTTATATCTAGCCTTCACCTGCATCGCAACTTACTTGCTTGTCAGGTTTAGCTAATATCCTTAAGATTCCTAAAGACGCAATAGTATTCTATTTAAAGCGATGAGGAGCTTCTTTTTCCTCTTAGCTTTTCCTGATCACTTAACTCTTCCTTAGGTTGGTACCTACTGGATAAAAATTACTGCTCAGTTCCTCTGAAGTTTAACATTTGCTCTCAAAAAAATCAAGTCTGCTTTACAAGAAAGACACCTACTGCTGCCAAACACAGTAATAGGTACTAAACAAACCTGAACTGCTGCTAAATTTCTCCTCATTATTTGTTTTCCCAGTGTCCTACTTCTGAATAAAATCATCCTCCTCCATTCCTCTGAAATCACGTCAACCCAGACAGGACCTATCTAACTAGTCAATCGCGCTCGTTTCTCAACTCTTTCTCAAGGAACTCCTACATTTCTTCAACAGTTAACTTCTCATGTACTGTTAAAATACGCCCGAAACTCCGTGAAATACTGTTACTGCCACTACCACAGCGCCACTGGATCATGATGTTGCGTCGCCCGAATGGCTTACCAAGGCTTCACGGAGCGTGCGGTAACCGCGCCCTGAGAGCGATAGCAGTACAAAAACGGTTAATTGTGCCGATTCTGTTGTTGTTCACAAACTAAAATAAATTTAAGTTCAGTGTATCTTTTTCATCGACGGAAGATAAATTTTAGTTTAGTCCAGTCAAATTAATCAACGATTGAAGTAATTTTAGTAGGCAAGTTTTTAATCACGGCTAAACTTGTATGGAGTAGTGTCAGGCACTGATTAATTTGACAGGACTAAGCAAAAATTTATCTTCTGTCCTTTTCTTAATGAAGTAGGAAGAAAAAGATGCACTGAACTTAAATTTTGTTTAATTTGTGAACAAGGGAATCGGCGCCACTTACTACATTCAACTAAAGGCAAAACAGAGCAGCAAAAGGTTAAAAATATAATAACCATTATAACCATTTATATACAGGGAGATTTTTTAATCACCATCCAAATTTTTACAGTGTGTTCTACCCATGATTATGAAAAACTTTCACTATGGGACCAACTCTAAAATCTCGAAAAAATATCTGCTGTTTCATACAAAAGTTCAATACCTACTTGACCAAAATGTATGAAACAGCTGTTTTTTTTTTCGTTTTTTCAGAGTTGGTCCCATAGTAAAAGTTGTTCGTATTCATGGGTAGAACATCCTGTAAAAATTTGGATGGTGACAAAAAAATCTTCCTGTATATCTAATATCTTTAAGAAACTTGTCGGGTTAAGATGCGGCCTTTATCCAACTTCTTCGTAGGTATCATAAACTTTTATCTGACAAAGTTTCATTGTCATCTGCTAAGACGTGACTTGGGGACCAAAGATCCGACATCCATAGTAAGTATATTTCTGATCTTTATTATTAAATAGATTGACCAACACAATACTTACGTCGCGTCGTTTCCGTTTCGAAAAAAAAAAAAATTGTTATGTACCTACACCATTTAAAATATCATTCATAAAAAAGAAAAGAAAAAATAGAGTACTCTATATATTCTAAAAAATGAGTTATGTACAGACGCCAGCACATCAAGCTACCCGAAACTGTCAAATTTTCCCAATCAACTTTGAACATTATGCTTTAGCGATAAAGTTGAAAATCTATTAACGAAATTTGACAGATTGTAGTAGCTTGGTGTGCTGGGGTCTGAACATTTTTTTTTCCAAAATTGTTCCTGTGTTACTTAATAATTATTCTGCTATTCGAGATGGAGACAAATATAACAAATCAAAAATTATAAAAATCGATCGAGCCGTTCTTGAGTTATAATTAATGGTGTACAAATCTAATCGGACTTCGAATTATTTATAAGTATAGATTTTATGGCCCTGAATTTTGAATATGAGGCGATAACTATAAAAAAATGGTCACTTTTACTCATTTTAATGTAGGTAGGTATCTACAACTCACACTTGACATACATATCTACTACATGCATACTAGCTGTGCTCGAAACTTTGTTCGCGTGCTTATTGGACATGAAATCCAATCCGGTCTTAATTTTTATGCGTAAAACCCTAAAACTTTTTTTGCCAAAGTTACTCCATAGAACATCAGCTGTCTGCCAATGAAAGTCTCTTCAAAATCGGTCCAGCTGGTTCGGAGGTTAGCCGGAACAAACACAGACAGACACAAAAAAAATTGTGTCTGTCCCACATATGCAAAAATTAAAAAAAATAACTTTTCTATGTAGACACCGTTTCATATGCATTTAGAAAAAAGCTGTTATTTTGAAATTACAAACAGACACTTCAATTTTATGTATTTATATGTATGTAGAGCAGTGGTGGCCCAGTGGTAACGGCCGCGACTTACGAGTTGTAGGTCGTAGGTTCGAACCCAAACAGGCGCTTTACTTTGTGTAAATTATTTCATCACCATTGCTCTCAAAACGGTGAAGGAAAACATCGTGAGGAAACCGGCATGTCCTAGAACAAAAAAAAAAATTCGAAGACATGTGACATATACCAACCCGCACTAGGCCCGCGTGGTGGATTACGGCCCACTCCCTTTCACAGAGAGGAGGCCTGTGTGGCTGTGTCCCAGCAGTGGGAACATTATAGGCTGATTATGTATATGTATGTATAAAAGATTAAAATCCACCTTCTTCTGCCCAGGCACCTCCACCAGGACTCAATAACAAAGATGTCGTATGCCGTGGTGAGTATCTGCTTCCAAATGCTGAACGCGACCGAGCGGCTGACATTCACGCATACCTGGGGTTATAAGGACAAGAACGGACAGTGGCAGGGGATCGTCGACCAGTTGCTGAAGAAGGAGGCTGATCTAGGTAACATTTGTTGTTACTTTTAAGTGATCTGCGGTAATGCTTGTATTGGCAAATCGAGAATAGAATTGAATACTATTTATTCTGTAACAGATTATTTTAAATGTAGAAATTTTACATAGGGTGAGACAATGGGAGGTCTTATCGCTGAACGCGATATTTTAAAGAAAACCTTTACATGGATTTAAAAGGAGAAAGGGAGACAATAAGTACTGCAAGTAATCTGTGGTGTATCATTTACCATAATGAAGACATACATAATAAAGCATATATTTATTTATCTAACTTATCGTATCGTAGATGGTGGCCAAGAAAAGATCGGACCCATCACAAAAGAGACGTCCACATCACTTCTGCGGAGTTTCGCTTACTAATTCAATTTGACTCTGTATGAACGAGCAAGCAAGCAAGTTTGGTGAAGGCGCACCAAACGCCAAGCCAAGTCTTGTTGTCCTTTTATTTTTTCGAAATCTTGATTAATTAATCAAAATTTTGATTAGTCTTGTAATTAAATTCACCAATAACTCTCGAAACACGAAAACAGTCACCTTGATATACGAGTACTAGTATCTGTAAACACGAAGGTGAATAATATTTATAATTTAAACAGACATAAAATAACGCTGCAAATAAACAGTAAATAATGATTTATTTCTTTGTTATTTTATGTTCGACAAAATTCAATCTTGCAATTGGAGATCATTAAAAAAATACCTACCTACCTTATTGCCATCAACTGACGTGACGCGGTGAAGCGATTATGGTAGAACAATTTTCATGACGTTTGTTCTACTAGAGCCGCATCGCGCTGTCACATCGCACCTGTCACTCCTGTCAGCCTTCAATCTTACATGACTTGCAAAAACTGCACTAAGTAATTAAATTATATTTGAGGTGTTGTCCCAAATGCCTCTAAACTAGACTAAAAATCACCAATTTTTGTGACAGTTTAGTTCGGTGTACAAGAGAATCGGCACCATAGAGAATTTAGCACTAAATCTACGATTATTTGCCGTTCATTGAAATTATAATGTAATTTGGTGTCTATAGTTTTTTCTTGTAAATACTTAGCCATTGAATTAATCACTGGTTGAGAGGCAGGTCGAATCGTATTATAAAAATAACTGTATCAATATTTTAAACTGGACTGGTTTTTTAATAAAAGTTGATCAGGTAGAGTAGAAAAAAGTTACTTACAAGCATATGAGATAGCCATAGAAATATGTTCCTTATATTCTATAGATTTAGGAAAGATATCTCTATGGTTAGAATTTTATCCTATAATATACCTACAATCACTGACCTGTATTATACACTTGTTTAATAGAGGTCAGTGCCTACAATCCTCTAGGAGTTTGTTTTAGTTAGCAGTACTATTTTCATAAAAGGTGAGCCAGGACTAGAGTATTATAATATATTATCTGTGGCCTAGGGTATAACTGTGACAGCTGACAACCTGAAGGCCTATTCCCGTAATTGAAAAATATCAAAATCTAGTCGCAACTTGATCAGCCAAAAGACTTGGTATCACTTGTGAGCGAAGACCTCCTCATAGAATCGCCAGTCGCCAAAGCTGCCCACATTTAGCTGAATACCGGAACCTTTCCCGATTGTCAGCTGTTTTAATGATCCCACGACCTTCATAGATCTTCAGCTGTTTTTAATGGTCGGTCGGTTAGTCAGAAAGTTGATGTTAGTTTGCTCATTCAAAAAGGACAAAAACGGGCAATAAACTCAGAACGATCTTTTAAAGAATTTTCCTGTCCTGTTCTGACCTGTATTCACAACCATTCGACAGGTTGTCGATTCGAAAATGACTAATTTTCAATTACTGATTTGCATTGCCCACGACAGCACATAGCTGTCGTAAGAATGGCGGTCATCTATATGATTTAGATTAAAAAAAAAACGGATTTTGGATTTGTGAACAACCTTAAGGAGACTCCTTTAATTAAAAACATTGATCGACTCGGAAGCTTATCGAATGGTTGTGAATAGCTATGTTGCAAATCGTCGGCCCTTACCTTTAATTTGCATCATTTTCATGACCCCAGGTACCCTAACAATCTTCACTCAAGAGCGCATGATGGTAGTTGACTACATCGCCATGGTCGGCTCCACGGCTGTTCGGTTCGTGTTCAGGGAGCCCCCTCTGTCCTACATGTCCAATATCTTCGCGCTTCCATTCTCGGGAGCTGTTTGGCTGGCCATCTTTATCTGTGTCCTGGGATGTTCCATCTTCTTGTATATCGCTTCGAAATGGGAGGCTAGCATTGGAATGGTGATTATATATTTTATGTTACATATTCATTCATTTATAATCCGCCTTGGTTTGACCACCCATCGATGGGTCTCACCTCTGTTGCATTTTTATAGCACTTATTCAGGACTGCCACGTTGGTTTATTAGTAGCAAGAGCTACTGCTAAGCATGAGGTCCTCTTGGGTTCAATTCCCAGGTCGGAACTTCTCAGTAGCAGCCCGGAGTCTTGGAACTGTGCCCGGTTGATGGAAATAGGCTCACATAACTGGCGAAATCTGGGTGTACAATAGGCACACGTCTGTCCAACCCTTTGGGAAATACAAGCGTGATGCTGTTGTGAAAAAATAACATATTAATCTCCTTAATAATAAACGTATTATATCAGATGAACAGTTACACACCGACTTCTCTCTTTCAGTCGTCAGTAATTTGACTTTCAAAAGAAGAAGACAAAGCGTTGTGTAACTATACAGACGCTATACAACGTTTATTAGTAAGGGGGTATAGTATAAACGAATTTGTAACATACGAGACAATTCTAACCCTAGCAAAGTCAACATGTGACATCAGTAAATCCGACCAGAAATGAGAACTACTGAATAAATTAGGGACTCCTAAAAAAATAAACTATAGTATGGAAAAGAACAATTTTACATGCTTAAAACTGTGAAGCCTATGTAGTCTAAATATTCCAGCATCCGTTCCAACTTGACGGGTCCTGGGCTGATGTGTTGATCCTGATCATTGGAGCAGTCTTACAGCAAGGTTGCACGCTGGAACCAAGATATGGAGCAGGTATGTAGCTTTGAAACGAATACTTTAATCCTTGTCATTTTCGATTTAAGAAGTGCGACAGAAGACTGTGGCTCTATTCTAGTTGACAGTTGATAAGAAAAAAACAAGTCTAGACAAGTGATAATCGCTTTCAAAGCGTATTTTCTATAACGGCTTTCAACAGGATTAACATAAGCTTTTCTGTTGCTTATGTACAGAAACAAATTCGCCATGTTATGTTTCATGTTATGTTTCACTAATCTGTACCCGGCATTAGGTAGATATGTCAATCCGATAAGTACCTACATTTTTTAATTTTCCATCATGATTATAGCTGATAGAATGCTTTCTTTAGGGCCTCTGATCAAGGTTACCTACTTAAAAAAATTATGCCAGAAGACACCCAATAAGATCACGTCCAGGATCATCCAGAATATGTACCTAGTAACCTCAATCTGAATCCGCCAGGCCGCTGCGTAACCCTGATCCTTTTCGTGGCGCTGACGATCCTGTATGCGGCGTACTCTGCCAACATCGTGGTGCTACTCCGAGCCCCCAGCTCTTCAGTTAGGAACCTGCCTGATCTGCTCAACTCACCTCTCAAGTTGGGGGCCAGCGACTTTGAGTACAATAGATACTTTTTTAAGGTCAGTACCTACCTGGAATTATTTCTATCGAGGGGCCCGTGGCTAATTATTAACAGCCGCACAGGTCGATCGGTCAGGTTAAGCTACGCTTGCCGCGGTTGGTCTGTGGATGGGTGACCATCTTTACATAACGAGACCCCTCCGTGCCTCGGAAAGCACGTTAAGCCGTTGGTCCCGGCTGTCATTCGTGGCTCTTTGACAGTCGTTACGTGTAGTCAGAAGCCTGAAAGTCTGACAACCAGTCTTACCAAGGGGTATCGTATTGCCCAGTAACTGGGTTGTGGAGGTCAGATAGGCAGTCGCTCCATGTAAAATACTGGTATTCAGCTGCATCCGGTTAGACTGGAAGCCGACCCCAACATAGTTGGGAAAAGACTAGGCAGATGATGACCTACCTGGAATTATCTTATTATGAATAAAGCTGAAAAGCTTTTATTATTTAGTGATTTTTAATGAGAATCACCTAGGACAAAACGAAAGAAGGAGAAATAAACCTTAAAAATCGTGGAAGTAGTGTCATCAATCGTGTAGTTTGTTAAAAACAGTTTAAATTATCATTCGAATGCCTGTTTATTTTCTTGTCAAATTCATACAAAATCTTCATTTAAAAAAAAAACTTTATGAAACACCATTAATCTTTCGTTTTCAGAAACTCAACGATCCAATACGCAAGTCGATTTACGAGAAGAAAATAGCTCAGAAAGGAAAGAGACAAAACTACTACTCGATGAAGGATGGAGTCGAAAGAATTAGGAAGGTTAGTACTTGCACACACACTCATACACACACACTCTCCCTATCTCCTCTCTTGCATGCACTCATAGATTTAATTCACCCTTCAACTCATAAAATTTGAAATCAACTATACAAATAAAATATAACGACTTGCACACTTATGTAACGTAAATTGATGAACAGACGCCAGCACATCAACCTACTACAATCTGTCAAATTTCTTTGATAGATTTTCAACTTTATTGGTAGAGTATAAGGTTCAAAGTTGATTGGGAAAATTAGACAGTTTCGGGTAGGTTGATGTGCTGTCTGTACCTACAGCCAATATCTGCGAGTTAGTCGGGATTTGGATGGTATTGATCAAACTTTAGTTATGTAATGTTTAGTCCTAATAGAAAATAATGGGATGGGTTAAAGAAATGATGTCTATTATGTATTATATGGTTAAACTTGGAAAGCTCGGTATGAGGGATGTGCTAAGGTATCCTGCAAAATTCAAATTGTCTTACGTTTTTTGAATTTTCAGGTCAGTGTCATGTTGTATGTTAATTAAAATATGGCCGCGAAGACTGGAAGCCAACCCCAATATTAGTTGGGAAAAGGCTAGACAGATTGATATATTGACCTAGGTACCTACTTGCCACCCAATATTATCCATGCCCTGTGTACCCAATTTCGCCACAACTGCGTATAATTATCATGGTGCTCACGTTTGTAATAATTTCAACTAATCTTAAATAACCATTTTCAACTACATGAATGACGTACCATCGCGGCCTTTTCCGCCTAATCACTTAAACATTTTTTCGCCTAAATCCTGCGGCGGCGCCAAGCCACACCCCCTTAAAGTTTTCGGCTATTAGGAAAGAGATAACGCTATCGGTTGCAACCTGCACTGCGCAGCTTAGTGACGCATCACGTGTACTCCTTTTGTGAATTTTACGGATTAACTATTTGACCTTGGCGCGCTTAATAGATAGCGCTTCTATTTTTTTAGTGCAAGCAAAAATGAACTTAGTGGTGGTCAGGCAGGAGTGTCCGCGATAGTACCTTAACCTTTACCTTTCAAAATCACTAGAACAAGCAGATTAGCTACTATACAGTGTGTCAGGTTAAACGAGGGACATACTTTAAAGGAGTGTAGTACCCATGAAAATGAACAACTTTTAGTAAGAGACCAACACTGAAATCAAGAAAATAAAATCAGCCGCTCTATACATTTATATTCGCATAACTGGACAAAATGTAGGGAACACAGCTGTTTTTTTTATACTTTTGAGTCCGCCCCATATTAAATTATATTATAAATTTTCATGAGTATTACACTCCCTTAAAGTATGTCCCTCGTATAACCTGACACACATACTACTTCATGATAAAAAGAGTACAATAAGTACTTATATACCTACCACGCCCTTAATTGGCCCATCGCATCATAAGACGAGGTGGCCGAGAGGTTAAGGCGTTGGACTGCTAATCCAATGTGCTCTGCACGCGTGGGTTCGAATCCCATCCTCGTCGGACACTTTTTATAATTAAACTCATAAAACAGAATTTTATGATAACAACGATAATATATCTTGTCGTTGTTTTAGTTATATTTTTTTAAGAAAACAGTGGTGGTAGACGCGTATCGCGAGGTCTGGTTTGAGGTGACGCGAGAAAAGAGTGACTCGAAGGAACTTGAGCGAGGCCTTTGCCCAGCAGTGGGACAGTATAAGCCATAGGCTAATTAAAAAAAAAAAAGACTGGTAGGTAGGAGTTTTGAATTAGTGCTGAAGTGTGAACAGTTCAGAAGAGTTTGTTGAAATTAATTAAAACAAAAACAATTCTTTCAGAACTTTTTTCATGTTGTTAGCTTGTCCAGACGTTATTGACATACCTACACAGATAATATAATACTTTAGTCCTTCATTTGAAAATATTGGATTCAAATCAGATTTAATTGAATTTAACATCAATAAGACAATAATTAGGAATCGATTCATAATCGATAGTAAGTATTCGATTCCAACTAGATTCACATTACACATAAAGAATGACGCAATCTTATTTCTCCTTCAGGGTCTATTCGCGTTCCACATGGAGCTGAACCCAGGCTACCGTCTGATCCAGGAGACGTACCAAGAACATGAGAAGTGTGACTTGGTGGAGATCGACTATATCAACGAGATTGATCCTTGGGTGCCGGGGCAGAAGAGGTCGCAGTTTAAAGACCTGTTTAAGATTAAGTGAGTTTTAATTATGGTTGAAGTATAGTAGAAACAGTGACAATAGTTGGAGATAGGAGAACTTTTACCATAACTACGATGCCTCTGCTGCAATCTGCAAAAGGATATATTGCTAGTGACTGCAAAAGATTTTCTGTACAAAAAAAAATTATGTCTGCATAGGTATTGAGCATACATCCTGCCGTTAAAAGGTTTTGATTTAAATAGACTTTTTAAAGTTTTTCTCATAGTTTCTCGTGGATGAAGTGAATGAGGAGAGAATCTTCTTGAACCTCTTCACAAGGGCTGCTAGTGTGGTTGTCCTCACCTAGGATACAGCCCGATTCAAACTTTATGGCGTCTCAGAACACCAGCGGGTCGCTGTGTGCAGTAACAAATTCACCTATAAGGGCGGGAGAGCGTTTACGACGTACGGCATTTTATACAAACTTTCAAGCCCTTTTTTTTTTCGAAATATATTAACCGATTTTAATGAAACTTCGTACGTCTTAAAAGTTAGTACCTAAGTATAAGAACATTTTCGAAAAATAGTGTTACAGCCAAATTAGACCGATTTTAAATCAAATTATGTGTCACGATGTTTGTCCGCGATGGACTCCTAAACTACTTAACCGATTTTAATCAAATTTGTACACCGTGTGCAGTTAGATCCAACTTGAAAGATAGGATAGAAAAAAAATTAAAATAAAAGCGTTAGCCACAGCAACGCGTGGCCGGGTCAGCTAGTTTTCTATAGAAACAGAGATTTCCAGTTATATTTTTTTTTATTAATAAGACATTTCGAAAATGTTCTTTATTAACTTTTAGATCTTTGCATCCTGTTTATGCGTATGAAGTTTCATTAAAATCGGTACATTCATTTCGAAAAACAAGAGCTTGAAAGCTTGTTTGAAATGCCGTACATCGTAAACGCTCTTAACTACAATCTAATATTGATCATGAAACTCCAAGTTACTTCCCCAGTTTCCTCAAGATCCGTGAGTCAGGAGTCCAAGCCAACGTCCACCAGCGCCTCACCGTGCCCCGTCCACGCTGTTCCGGCCACGAGTCCACCTTCAGTAGCGTCGGCATCACTGACATGTATCCCGCTATGCTGATGACGTTGTACGGCTTGCTGCTGGCTCCAGCTGTACTGCTGGTCGAGATCCTGTACAAGAGATTGTAAGTGAAACCGTAAAGCTGTTGTGATCAAAATTGGGCAATTCCTAATACACCAGCATAGCTATTCACAAAGCTACGACACGGTTTGGTACCGTATCGAATGTCAATGTTATCGACGAAATCCTATAATCGCTATTCACAAATCCGAAACCGTACAATTTTGACAGTTCATATACGGTATGAAGACATCAATTCTTCCGACAGGTATTTGCTGTCGGAAGTGTTATCGAATAACAAAATATTGTTTTAAAAAGAATAATCTAAGCAATAAGTGTCAAAACACGGCTCCGGGCAAGGTCCTCATGCCATTACATGAATGCAAAGAGCATCTGCCGCTGCTCCAATGACACTCTTTTCTGAAAATATTCATTTTCAATATTAGGTACCACGTTTTATAAAATGAAAATGAGAAGAATACCGATAAAATACACACAACCATTTTTCTGTTTAAAAAAAAAACAAATTTTTCACTCCTCAATTATTTTTTTTTTTTTTAATTCGCCCAAAGGGCAGGCTATAGTCTTTCGACCATACCGCCTTGTCTTCCGAGTAGTTCTCAATTATCTCTATAGCTCAAAACAAGATTCAGAAAAATAATTATTCCAGATTTCCAGGTTTGACAGAAAGTTGAAGTTTACAAAGCAAGTTTAATAGAAATCAGTAAATTTTATTTATTAATAAAATCATTGCTTACTGTTTTTTATTTGTTAATATACTTACTGAATGCATAATCTATAGTTGCCCATAGTGAAATATTCAATAAAAATCATTTATGTACCACTTAAAATTTTCTACCACGAATATCTATTTACTACCATTTTGTAGCGTTCCCCGTATACACACCTAAAAAAAAATCCCTTCCATACGGATCTGTGAATAGCGTTTTGCCGGTCCTTCGGTTCAGAAATCAGGTTATCGAACAACTGTCATTGTCGATACGATAGTGAATCGTATGTTTGTGAATACAGGTGCAGCATAATTGATTTCAATCAAACCTTGGCTTTCTCTGTTCACTATGGCTAGAGCTTTCCTTTGTCTAAATTCTGCATGTTTCTATCTAGAAGGCAGGTCAGAACCAAAGAAAAGGGCTTTGAAGATCCGTGGTATACCTACCTGCCTACTGGTCAGCCATTTTGGTTTTCGCATTTTTGTTTGATTACTTTAACTTTCAGAGTGATTATTTCTAACATCTAAGCAAGAAGATTAAGCAAGTTTAAAAACATGTATGTCACGAGATCAACTTTAAACGTTAACTTTACGTGGTTTGGTCCTAGTAGGTATGTTTTCTTCAGCTATCGATTTATGTAGGTCTCACGCGTGGCCGCCATTTTGAAAAAAGGTATGTCCTAAAAAAATCTTCAATCCCCTTTAATTTCTAAAAAATCTTTAGAAGCGTCCTACTCTTGCGTTCATTAGTTTTAATGCTTTTCGGCTTCATTTCTAAACTCACATTTTTATATGCAGATGAATCCTTTTGTTTCAGGATGACGATCAGACATCAGAAAAGAAGATATGCGGCTGATGACCGCATCCCGTTCCAGCACTGATTAAGATTTCTAGATAAATGTTATAGAGCCGTGATATTAAACCACGAGCATTACGAATTAGTTCTTGCAAGATGTTACGCACCAAGTATTCACATCATAGTTGTAGCAAGGATGGCACGGTTAAAGATATAGATAGATGATGATCACGATCACAAAGAATAGAGGAACAGGATAGATCCACTTTAGGACCTAAACTGAATTGTTCTTCAAATTCGGCCCATGACGTCAGTTTAACGATTCAATTTAGGCCGTGCCATCTGGATACCTACCACGAGCTCTTAACGCTCATTCGCTTTCAACGATCCAAATGCCGCTGAGCGTATTGGACGTCATGGTACGACTGTGAGCGATGCAGTTTAAGAACCTAAACTGAAATAGATCATGGTAGGCCTCCAGGGCTTTTTTTTTACAAACTTTTATTTAACTTGCAATGTATGTATATATGTATGTATGTATGTAACTATGTTTGTTCGGGTGAACTCTTGCAACTCAATTTTGAAGCAGATATCTTCAACAGATTGAGCTGAAATTTTGTATAAAAGTTAAGTTTGGATGACAATGCATGGCTAGCTTGTTTTTTTAAAAATTTAAAGTTTTTTTTACTTTTAATTTTTAATGTCCACAGTGACAACAAAGGGGTGTTTTAAGGTCGTAGTAAGGTACTTTTTTCCAGGCAGATGAATGGTGCTTTAGCTCACATTCACAGCGTGTTTGTAAACTTGGTTACCACAAATAAAGCCGGCGTCGCTTCGTGAGATAAAAATATTAAGTACTTATTAAAATGCGTTGCGTTGTTGCCCGTTGCGGCTAGTAGTTATGTGTGAATGAATGAAATGAAACAAAATCGAATCACTTAATTATCGAACCTCACTGTTCATAATCTCAAATAATGTACTTTCTGTCGCCACTTATTCAGTTGTCTTATACTTTATTTAAATGTATTCTAAGTTGATTTTTGAGTGACCATTTGTAAGAAAAAGGTCCTGATAAGTGCAATGGAATTTGAACTTTGTTGAGCATGATATTCAGTTTGTAGTTCCATAACTTTAAATTATCTCAAATTCTTAATTCAATTATAACGATACCTATTCACAGTAAAGACACCACACAAATGTCTTGTGTTTTATTCATAGTCTAGGTACAGTTTCTTTTTACACTTTTAATACATAATGAGACATTTTCTTTTGATGTCACCATTCCAATTGGTTCGTCAAACGGAAGGACGCAAGTCATGTAATATTCAGTTGAAAATGTTAAGTAAATAAGCTCTATTGTGTTAAAACCGAGACGACTTGGGTGGCGTGCCCTGGATATGTTTGCCTTTTTGGTCGGTTTTGGGCTGCTATTTTCCTTGAAGGTGGAAGATATGTTTCAACGCCGTTACAGTCGAATGAGGCATCCTGACTAAATGCGAAAGTAAGTTTGTTTGTTTGTTACTGTTTGACGCTAAAACCGCTGAACGGATTTGAATGAAATTTGGCACACAGATAGACCATGGCCTGAGTATCTAAGGATATAGGCTACTTTTCATCCTGTCGCGGACAACAGCTAGCTAGCCAGTAGTAGCTTATACAGGTTTTTTTGTGGCAAAGTTTAGAAATTTGGCACGGAATTCACCTTTTTTGTTTTCGAGGGAAAACCTTCAAAAGGCACGGTCGGGGAGCGTGGGATTTTTACCTCACTAAACCACCCCGGTGATCACCATCAGCACATAGGAGTGGTCCCGGTTCCTCCTAAAAGACCTACTTCGGACCCCCGTGCAACGCCTTTAAGGCACATCCCTGGAGAGACTGTATCCCCTGAGCCTGATCTGCAACACAAGGTTTTACAAAATAACTTGAAAAAACAAAATTGAGAAGACACGATTAAAGACAGAATGAGTCTCAATGTGACCATGCCAAGTTTTTTTATTTTTTATTAAAGCGCTCATACAGACACTCGAACGCATAGACCTACTACAATAATTCAATGTGTATTTAGTTACAGTAATACTGACACAAATTGTCTTTGTTTGAAGACTTGTCAGCTCCAATTTGCGCTCAATTACAGCTGACATCACATTTAGTTCAACCTAACAAAAACCTATTGACTTTACGTAGAAAAAGATCGAAAGCTTTTTAACCGAAATTACTCGAGCCATTCCAATTCTTCATGTTACCTTTGTCCCTGGATCTTCATTTAAGCAATATGAATATTTCTTTTGTTTTTTTACTGCTGATACAAAGTTTGGTTTATGCTAAAGATGTGAACACTATAAACTTCATTAAATTGTTCATCCAGAATGATCAGAAACCTACGCATTTAATCTATGGTGGATTGTGCTGGAAAAAAAGTAAGTACTTACCTTTATATTTTAAGAAAATCTAGATACTTAGTAGGTAAGTAAAAAGTAGGTAGGTACATGCAACAGTAGCCGAAGAAGACAGGCAATAATTTTAGCTCTTTTATGAACCATACATACCTGCCGTAAGAGGAGGGGCTCGTGGCTAAGTAATAACAGCCGCACGGGTCATTCGATCAGGTTAAGCTACGCTTTCCACGGTTGGTCAGTGGATGGGTGACCGTCTTTACATACAGAGACCCCCTCCGTGCCTCAGAAAGCACTTTAAGCCGTTGGTGCCGGCTGTTATTCTTAGATCTGTGACAATCGTTAGATTCCGGTCATCAGAAGTCCGATAGTCTGGCAATCAGTCTTACAACCCCTTGTACAGACGCCAGCGCATCAAGTTACATGAAACTGTCAAATTTTGCCAATCAACTTTGGAGCTTATCCTTTAGGAATAAAGTTTAAAATCTATTAAAGAAATTTGACAGATTGTAGTAGCTTGATGTGCTGGCGTCGTCTGTACGAGTGGTTGCCAGACTATCGTGATTTCAGAGTTGGTCCCATAGTGAAAGTTGTTCATATTCATGGATAGACCTTTCTGTTTTTTGGTAAAACATCCCTCATTTTGTAAAAATTTCGAGACAGTAAAAAAAATCACCGGTATATCGGACAGCTAACTTTTTTTTTAAATAACCGACGAAAAATTTCAACACAAGGGGTTTCAAAAAGAGAGCAGCGGTGGCACAGTCATAGGTTCGAATCCAGACAGGCGCTTTACTTTGTGTAAATTATATTTCATCACCATTGCTCTCCAAACGGTGAAGAAAAAACATCGTGAGGAAACTGGCATGTCCTAGAACCAAAAATTTGAAGACATGTGACATCAACCAACCCACGGACCATGGTAGATTACGGCCCACTCCCTCTCACAGAGAGAAGGCCTAGCTGTGTCACAGTAGTGAGAACATTATAACTCAAACTCAAAGCATTTATTTCAATTAAACCATTTACAGGCACTTTTGAATTGTCAATAGGTCAGTCAGAAAATATGAAGCTAGTTGCCCATTCCAAAGCGTAGGTACCTATGGAGAAGAACGGGCAAGAAACTCCATGGACACTCTTTTAAATTATATTTTACAAAAATATTAGTTACATCATTAATGTTGAATTTATAACTATATGTGAGAACGATGTAAAAAAAAAATATACGTACGCGTTAAAGTGTCCAGAGTACAGCAAATAGTACTTAACAAAACAATAATCCAAAAGTAAAATAATTAAAAATAAGCCGAGGCAGCCAAGTGATGACCAGCCCCAACTGACATATAGGCTGATTATCTGTGGGTTTCAAAACGGTCGCGGGTTGTTCCAAATGAGTTACCGTGGCACAGGCAACTGCCTAGAGCTGGAGAAGTTATTTGATAATTTCCAACCCATAAAAAAAGAAAAATAAGGCGCATGGTAACAGGCTGCGCATCGATGTCCATGCCACCCTGTATAAGTAGCAAGAACTAAGTTTGAATGTTGTTTTTTTTTTATTGCAGACGTAATAAACAAACTTGTCATGGAAATGTCTAATATTGGAGTGCGAACTTCAGCATCTTTTAAACCGATGTCTAAGTACCAAGATCATGCTATACTGTACCTCACTGACTTGGACTGTGCTCAGTCTAAAGCTGTTATTTCTTATGTAAGTAGGTATTTCTACACCGATGGATGCAGCTTTCCCAAGTGGTGTTATACTTAGATGTCCGACAGAAAACCGGCAGCATGCCCTGAGATAGTTCCGCATTCTAATAACCTTGCTAACTGCAACTGCTACTACTACTGTGCATTGGATAACCAAAGCCCAAAAATCCACCCTAACCCTATTAATTCCGTTTATCCAACTAGGCCTAGGGTGGATTCTCGGACATGTGTTTCCGTGTCCAGAAAAAAAATCCACCTAAAGTGGATGTTTTGGGTTAGATAAACGGAATAGCCCAGTTAACTGTTTCCAGCAAGCGGGCAGCGGAGGACTAGTGATTGTTGGGGGAGGTCAATGTCCAACAGTGGATGCATTAGAATTAAAGCCGCCTTTCAACACCTCATCAAGTAGAAACTACGATGCGTATTCCCAACTAGACCTCGTCCATTTTGTGTCCATGCATGGTGACTACGTGAAAACCATTACCCATATTTATCCAGGCGTTGTCCAAGGAACTGTTCCAATTCACATACCGCTGGCTGGTCCTGGTCACCTCTCCTCAACTGCAGCAGTCAACATTGACTCTAATGAAGAACGGGCCTGTTCTGGTCGACAGTGACGTAGTGCTCGCTGAGAGGATTAGGAACCAATTCAAGATGATGGAAAGTAAGTTACGTAAGGAGTTAAGTTACTAACTCTCGTAGAGCCATTGCCGTTGCTAGGTATAATGAAATAATTTAGACCTGAAAAAAATAAAAGCAAAACGAGAGACTGTAATTTGTATAGCTAACTGCCATCGAATCTCGAGTCCTTTGAAAAAAAAAATGTTGTAAAGTGACAATATTATGTTAACAAGAGACACTAAAACGTTATTCAGCGACGTTTCAGAGACAACGACTTGATCAACGACTTCAAATTCGATTGCGTTCGAATACCTACCTACCCAGCTGATAATATTTATGTCCCCCAAGTGCACAGGCCAGGTCTCAACGGCTCCATGATATCAACCCTACGCGGTTACTACAACGGCAGCCTGGTGGACACACGTCCTCACAGAGAGCTGTACAGAAGACGAAGGAACATGATGGGACATCAAATCATCATGTCAAACGTCATCCAGGATAGTAACACCACGCGGCTGCATCTGCCTAGGGAGGACCGGCTGTAAGACTTTCTACCAATTTTTGTAACTGTACCTACTTGAAAAAAAAATTTTTTTTTTCTTTTATTATTTTGCGGTTAACACGCAGAGAAAGAACTTAAACAGCAACAAAAAAAAACAAGTTGGGGGAAAATATGCGTCACATCCATTTAAAACGTCATTTCTTAGCATAAATGCTAAGACCTTAAGCGAGACAGAGCCCCATTGCAGCGCTGGTTTTCAGCGACAGCCGGCGTTGACGTGCATTACGTCAACCGGTGCAGCATACGATAACATAAAAAAAAAACTTGCTGGTCTTTTGTGATCACCTACTAAACGATATTGGTTTTCTTCTCGCCTTTATAAGTTGAGGATAATACGGTCTGCAAAAGCGAAGGAAAGGGCTTTATTCGGTACAATCTATTGGGCCATGGTAAATACTGGGTCTTGACTTTCATCAATGTCATCAATTATTCAATATGAGGATTGTAGTTGCAAAAACAGCACCTACCTAGTTATCTAGTAAAAATCAGCGTCATCTATAGGTACCAACGTAATGCAAAGCAAACCCCTTACCATTTTCAAACCTGCACTTAAACCATTTTTTTTTTTTCGGGGAGAAACCTTCAAGAGGCCTTAGCCCATAGAAGCTTTAGAAGGCCTAGGCATTGAGGATAAGTCTGGAGAGTGTGCGTCCACCTCGGTGGTCACCACCTGCACATAGCTGCCTACTCTTTCTTTTTCAGCGAGCTCCAACACGATTCAATCACGAAAGCCTGCTGGTCAGCTGCTAAGATTGGCTTCGAGATGATAAACGCGACGGCTCGGTATATCTTCAGCTATAGATATGGGTACAAAGTTAATGGCCAGTGGTCCGGTATGATCGCTGATCTGTACGCTAACAAGGCAGATATGGGTGAGTGGAAGAGAAGGTCTGCTTCTTGGTCTTTCGAACATATTAGCCAGTCTAGCACGTGGTGTCAGAATAATAGTTTTAAATTAAATGGGTTTTCTCTTCGATCAACTTAATCAACCACGTCTTTGTTAGACGTGGTCGATTAAGTTTATTATATTTGGCATGACGAAAGATTTTGAAATCCTCTTCCGTAATTTAGGTACACATTTACTATTTACGAAAAAACCTTTATTTCGGTAATAAACTAAAGTTTAACGAAGTATAAAGCCATTTTTCAAATATTATTTGAATAGTGCGTGAAAACAGCTCGCAGTGTCATGGCGTCGGGTTTGACGTCACGCCTAGGTAAACGTCAAATGTGTCTACGCGCAGTCAGAGGAAAGAACACACTGAAGTTTACAATGTTTACATAGGCGTGACGTCATGCACTGTGATTGTTGTTTCAGTCAAAATGGCCGGGGCCGATTGCAGTATTTTAATCTTTTATTTTAATGAAAATCCGATTAATCTCAAATTTTTAAATAAAACTAAATCAGTTTATTAAATCCTTTTAACATGTTTTTTCCCCTAAAATCCTTGATTATTTGATACTGTCGTCACGCCTATTAAAGTAAACGTAGGTATTTAATATAAATAACAATATATATTTATGGAAAAATAAAACATAATTTCTAAGCAATAAGGTGGAAAAAACTATGTTGCAAAATAAGACCACTACATTATATTTGTGGTCTTATTTTTCCGGCCGTTTTTGATGCGCTCATCGGAAATCTAGTACCTTTGTTGATAGAAGGGTTTTCTGGATAAAGACCTCCTTGATGATCCTTTAAAGCATCGATTCTTGAATCTCATTAACCTACATTTTTAGGACACACATCGTTTTGAAAATTTCCCATTTACTACCCCACTAATCAGTAAGTTTGTCTCCACAGGCACAAACTGCGTGATATTCCGCGACCGATACGACGTGGTCACCTACACTGACCTGGTGGCCCCCATGCGGATGCTCTTCATCTACCGACAGCCTCCCCTGGCCTATGTATCTAACGTCTTCTACCTACCCTTCTCCACCAAGGTGTGGATCACGATAGCCGTATGTACTGCTATTGCGACTGTTACTCTGTTCTTGGCTAGTAAGGTGGAACTGGTTCTGACGAAGGTTAGTGAGAGTTCGGTGGACATCCCGAATTTATAAACAGATTTTAACAGGAAGAAGGCAGCTTCATGTGCTGCCAACTTTTACAATATAGCACAGCAGCATAGCTAGCTGACTTTACAACACTGAACACTGCTATACTTATGGCTTTACCTAAAGGAGGGGGTTTTGCCGAGGATGCGTAGTTTAGCTCGGTACCTCGATATCACCTCCATATAAAACAAATGCATGCTAATATAGACACGCACGCACATGTCCACGGATACCTCACTGCGATACATCGCGGGCTGGTTTGGGGTTGAACACGATGCCTACGTGAAAACAAAATATTTTGCGGTCGATGGCAAGCATCCATGTGATCTGGTTCGTGGTTGGTAAAATCGGTTCAACTTGTTCTTCTGGAGTTTGAAGAGTACAGCACAAATACACGACTGAGCAACTGAGCTTTCAGGTGCCACTGAATCGACGTGTTCGCACCGCCATCGCCATCCCTAAATAATAGCGAGTATCGAAATCGCGAGCATCTTCGGCATGTAATTACCAATAGACAACAACAGTGTCCTTTTTTGAAAATCAGCATCTTAAGATCCCATTCAAATAAGATATACTATCTCAGCTCAGCAACTTGTAATGTCTGGTTATCCTTAATTTTTTGTTTCTACAAATTATTGTACCTACTTTATAAAAATTTGCTGCTGACATCGGCGATCCCCATCTGAAAGCTCTGTGAACCTAATCCTTCTTGTTCCATGATGCACTAATGGAAAACCGGCTTGTGTTTTAGGCTTGTACACAGCAACAACTGGATGGAGGAATATGTGACGCTCTGCTGCTGACGATGAGCGCCGTCACTCAGCAGGGATGTTACATTGAGCCCAGAAGAGCACCAGGTATTACTTATGCCCATCAGTCACTGTCTTGTTTGGTCGATGGTGTTTGTACTGATCACGGTGCTGGTGGCGCTGTATGTGGTGCCTATTATGTTGATGTGTCACAATGTGCAGGTCGCATGATGGTGTTCGTACTATATTGATGTGTCACAATGTGCAGGTCGCATGATGGTGTTCGTACTATGTTGATGTGTCAGAATGTGCAGGTCGCATGATGGTGTTCGTACCTACTATGTTGATGTGTCACAAAGGGCAGGTAGCATGATGGTATTCGCGCTGTTCTCGCTGTACGCATCGTAATATGTTGATGTGTCACAATGTGCAGGTCGCATGATGGTGTTCGTGTTGTTTACGGCGCTGATGGCGCTGTACGCCGCGTACTCTGCCAACATCGTAGTGCTGCTGCAGGCGCCGTCCGACTCCATCCGCAGCCTGCCGCAGCTCGCCGGGGCTAAGATCACGCTCGCAGCCAACGATGTCGATTATAACCATTTCGTTTTTGTAAGTGCATTATCTCGGACAAGTTTTCAACCTGTTCGAATTGCACGTAGATAAAAACGACCCGTTACGTGAACTAACTACGTAAATTTGTGACTACGTTTTCAGAATCAAAGCAAGGAACCTCTCCACACTTCAATACGCGACCGAGTCTTTCCGGAAAATGGAAAAGCAAAACTGTACAGTCTTGCTGATGGTGTTGAAAGAATCCGGAAGGTAGCTAGTTCCATTCTCACCCTTTCATGAATATCATCATCAATTCATCATCATCTTTGAACCTACAAATGATTGTCATACTAGACTGCTTCCAAGTTATTGCTTGAAACTTTCGCATTCCTAAAACCCAAGCATAGCTAGTAGGTAAAATGCACTGAAAAAAGGGTTTTTCCGTTTATTAACCCCAAAAATTCTATAATAAAAATCCAATAATTCCTACGGTGGATACGCGGAAATTCATGTCACAGAATCCAAAATAGGGCTAGTTGGATAAACGGAATAAAATTTATAGGCTTAGAGTGGATTCTCGGACACGCGTTTCCGTATATCCACCTTAGGGTAGTTGGATCCACCTCGCTTAACCGGAAATCTTGGGCAAGAAATAATTAACCAAATCTTCCTCCCCAGGGTCTTTTCGCTCTCCATTCCGTGGCAGAGCCAGTCTACCGTCAGATCGAAGCCACATTCTTGGAGAGTGAAAAGTGTGACATCGCAACAGTGGACTATCTCGTGACCTTCGACTCTTTCACTCCTGTCAGGAAGGGATCCCCTTATTTGGAGCTGATTAGAGTCGTGTTAGTTTCTGCTTTGTATATTTTGCTATCTGAGAACATTTCCGTTTAAATATAAATGCATTGCTTTAAAAGTTTCACACGCTTTTTTTACCCGGCAGGAGCAAAACCCAGAGGAAGCCCAATGAGGCATCTTCCGCATATAACTACCCATATGATTAAAATATCAGTTCCATAATTAACAATAATTAGAGCCTGTCTAACTCACCACCTGTTATTTTAATTATTTTAGAGAAAACAAAAATACTTTCTTTTAAAAAACTGTCATCTTTGGTCCTCATAACTCCAAATAACCATAACTTTATAGCCACAAGCAAATCCGGGAGTCCGGCATCCAATCAGCGATCCGCAAACGTTACCTAGTCTCCAAACCCCACTGCATCACAAAGATGTCCTCATTCAGTAGCGTGGGTCTGATGGACATGCGACCAGTCCTGATCCTCATGCTGTATGGCGTTGCCGTCGCCGTGACCATCGCTTTCGGAGAGATCGTTGTGCATAAACTGTGAGTCTGTTCCACTATTAAATACGCCTTTTGAAAGAGGGATCCGGTAGTGTCCTGACAGGAAGACGTATTATGATGTTTTAGAACCATCCATTGTTCCAGTGTGAGAGAGAGATGGAGATAGCACCATAGATAATATTACCAAATGTACAAGATAGCGCCATCCCTATTTCGCAACGGAATCATGAGGGCATCAATAAGTACCTAATGAGTACCTCCTATTACGGCCCAGGGACAAGAAAAAGATTGCTGGCATCCACATGTTTTGTAAACTTTTTGACACAATTACTCTGACGGATGTGTACATAGTCAAAGTCAAAGTCAAAGCATTTATTTCAAATAGGCACATAAAAGCCACTTTTGAACGTCAAAAATTACAATGAAATAGAATTGATTCTAGTCGCCCCTTCCAAAAGGTAGTTTTCGTATGGAGAAGAATGGGCAAGAAACTCCACCGTTACTGTTTTAGGTACAATATTTTGCATAAGTACATTAATTATATAATAAAATAATATGTGAAGACGATGCACCTAGAATAAAATTACTATACCACAATAGGTAAACGAATAAAAAATGAAACCTAAAATACAGGGTCAAATTAAATTAGCTAGTAAAACTCCACAGACGTGATGGTATCGTTATAAAAAATATTATTATTTCTTCCTTTCAAAAAGGTACCTACCACTGACCTGTATTATACAAGTATGTTTAATAGAGGTCAGTGGTACCTACCTATCTTACTAAGGAGTTAAAAAATCATCAAATATAATTTTACTGTTTATGAGATTCGTTAGCCAATTTATTTTGACACTCGTAACGATTACAAACGGACTCTTGAGCCTGGATAGCTCGCAGCCTGAAATTTCCTGACCCGCATCCATCCACATCATACCATCTCATGGAATTATCCTTTGTTTCAGAATGACTCGACACAAGAGGGTTTCAAAAATGCAAGTGACAAAGATCTTGCGATAGTGGCACGGTCGCTCCTTCACTCTGGATGGCAACTTTAAGTTTGCAGCAATGCAATCATAATAACTATACTTAGTATTAAACAAATAAATAAATATCATAGACATGTATAGCTGGTACTTCGATACTACGTTTTAATGAATTAGAAGTTTTAGGTAAATGCGGGATTACATACTCTCACTACCCATAGACAAACATTTTTGGGCCTGATTTTGACAGCTACTTGCAATGACGGCTACTTGCTGTAATTACCTATAATCAGCACCCTTATTGCGCAACACACTTTCAATCACAATCTGAATCATTTTAAAGAATATTGATAATCCATTGCTTCATAAATTTATAATACTATATTCGAAAAAAAAATTATCTCAACAACGTAATATACGAGTACCTAGGTAACGCCATAGAGTAAAGTAGGCAATATTTCGGGGTAACGCTATGAATATTGTTGAAATGTCTTGCAAAGCTTGTTGCTAGTGTGTTACACAATTGCCCGCCAGTTTATTCTATAAAAAATATATCAATTGAACGTTGATTTAGTAAGTAAATGAGTATTAATAGACATTAAGTATTACATTTTGTTTTATTTCCTGTAGATAAAGTCCCATATTATTTGTCTAAAAGTAACAAAAATTTACATGAAAAACAAACGAAACGAGGAAACTTTCAATTTTCTAGTATAAACCCTACTTTGTCTGTCTAACTCGTATCTTTTCTGTCATTTTCTGGTTCCTCAGCGTATTCGTTTTTCGCTGAGCGTCCGCTTTTCTGTGTCTTTGGGCATGCTTCTGACTTATGCCTTTGGGACCTAATTCCAATTTGTTACGGTGAACTTGAAAAGGTGAGGTTTGAGGAGAGACCTTAGATTTCTGTCTTTGGTAACTTTTCACTTTTGATGCGGGGGGCAAGTGCTCATTATCAGAATTCTTCCTTTTTATTTTAGACTTATCCAAATATAACGCCTTATCCTCATATTGAATCGCCGGTGTTTTGATTGGAGAAGACCTAATGTCTTCAGCTTTGCTGTCAGCAGGAAGTATTGTCCCCCCTGAAAGATTTGTTACCATAATGCGAAGTTCTGAAAGGGTCTTTCCATGATAATTCACATCTTCTTGTAACTTGTCCAGTTTATTTTCAAAATGCTTGAAGGACGTTATGATGCGCTGAAAAGCGTCTATCGGACGAGTTTTCTGTGCACACATTTTAAATTTAATTTTGGATTACACTAGAAAATTAAAATATTAGGCTATGTAATTTTGAATTTTGTTTTACTCAAAATTGCCATTTTGTGACAGGGCTATGATATAATTTGTGTTCTGTGCTCAGGGTTGGTAATAATAAAATACTTTGGTTTAAACTCCTTCGATTATTAAAAGAGGCGGTGTGGACGGGTCCCATAGTTTAAACGGCTCTTTATCGTTTTTAATCGTCAGAGAATTTTAACACTGCACGCTGCGGAGTAGAATATTGCAGTTTTAGGTCAGCGCCGTCTCTTGACCGATAGTGGAACTAATGTAACTTTTATTGAAAATTTCTGAAAATATCTTCATTAGTTGCAAAATAGTTGGGCAAACGTCATCTAAAACTATTTTAAAGTTGATAGCATTAGTAGTTCTTGAAATATCCAGCTGTGACAGACAGACAGACTAAGTTGCACCATAAGGGTTTCTTTTTACCATTTTGCCTGGTATGGAGCCCTAAAATGGTCTTTGTACAGACGCCAGCACATCAAGCTACCCGAAACTGTAAAATTTTCCCAATCATTTTTGAACCTTATGCTTTAATCATAAAGTTGAAAATCTATTAAAGAAATTTGACAGATTGTAGTAGGTTGATGTGCTGGCGTCTGTACCTAATTTTTTTGTAAAAGATTTTAATCTCACCGATTAGAGATCATTAGACAACCACCAAAATCTAGCACCTGTTATGAAAATCCTGGCATTCAGTTGATAAGCTGTAGCTTCTGGCTACCTCTATCATTCAAGGGCATTGACCATGCATTGACCTCTCCATTGGCTTTTTTTTTTCTAAGGATGGGAATTCATCAAATGACCCCTCCCGCTCTGGGTGGAGCGGAAGGGAGTGTCAGACTCTTACTGACTAAAACCCATCCGTGTTCCTTCCTTAGCCAAGGCCAATAGAGAGAGAAAAAATATCAAACAAACTTTACATCCACCAAAGTAAAAATATTTACATAGTTTAAGCTGTACTAAAACGACCCACCCAGGCATAAATAAATCAATTTTGTAAAACTTATTTATTTTATTTTAATTGCATAGAATATTACGTGGAATGGACCACAAAATGGATTATTTTCTTTGCACGCTTGCAACATCATTAGTTTGGCTGTCAAATACTCAAATTCGAAAGATACACGTTCTGCAATGGGTGACACTGTGGCTGAAGAAATCCCAAAACTAAACATTGACGCAAAGGCAGGGTTTTATACATTATAATTTAGTTTGAGAAAGTATATTTGTACGTTATGTAAGTCATGATAAAATTTATCGGCATCCGTGGAGGCTGTGTGGTCCGCTGCAAGGACTACGCATATGCCACATGGGTCTGTAGGACTTTCATCAGCATTTTTAGCTGGAATGATATCATGCGGTTTCCTTTGCCTATATTAATTTTTTTCTGTATCCTAGCCATTGATATTTGTTGGTTTTTTTGTCTAAATGTGTAACCTAATTTATTTACTTACTGTGATTTGTGTTTTTACCGGACTCAGATCATTTGAAACGTATTAGAAAGTATACAATAGGTTATTAAAGTGAAACAAACTTGATTGTCACACACACCTGTGTAATTAATTCGATTTTACTTAATTAAGTACCGCAAACAATATTAATTTATGTAGGTGTCCTTGTAATAAGTTGGTATTCAATCATCTATCAGAATATTGTGCCTACAATATCTACTGTGTCATTGTTAATGAAACCAATAAATCCCACCATCACTCACATCCTTATTCTCCCTGTTATTAAATACTAACCTCTTCACATATACATATAATATTGTGAAGTATTATTGTCATAATCACTCTCAATTCGCCACCATACTTGTGATTGCAGTATTTTGTTAGTAGGGCAATATAAAAAAAAAATCCTTGCAATAGTTTTTTTTTTTTTTTTTTTTAAATCTATGGTAGGTACTAACTCAGCAATTCTCCTTGCAGTCAAAGACCAAAGCAATGAAGGAAAAAAAGAAAAAACCTGACGATAGTTCTGGGGGAACCGCAGAACTAAACCCATGGCCCGAATTCATCCAGAAACGCATTGATCTTTGGGATAAGTACAAAATCCAGTATGCGGAAGAAATAGCAAGCAAACCGGATTTGAGCATAGTGGTCACACTACCCGATGGCAAAACCGTAGAAGCAAAAGCCTGGAAAACTAGTCCGTATGATGTTGCTAAGGGAATTAGGTGAGTTAAACCAACTTTTTGTATATTCTGCTAATCAATAAAAATTATATTAAAAAACAAATAAAAATATTGTCCTTCTACGAATATAATTATATTTTAATCAAAACTAGTTTGCAAATTCTTCAGTTTAAAATATTTACAGCTGTCATTGCAGATATTGCACAGAGCCATAATCAGCATAATGGCATAATCAGTAATGATTATTTTTGCACTTTTAAAGAAGATTTCCAGATTATTTTTCATGCCCAGTAAAAAAGTACCGTAAGCTACCGAACATTGTTTGCAATGGGCTCTATTCTAGACGGCCAGTTTCTTCATCAACAACTAAAGTAATCAGTTAATTTGACTTTAACTTGACCGTTACTGATACTACGTCTATATGTGTTTCTTCATTCAAGTAACAGCTAAAATAGTGAAGAAACAAATTTAACCATTACTTTGACTTTTGTAATGTTACTTTGGCTGTTACTATTGATGAAGAAACTGGCCGTAAGTCTTTAATTGCAATAGTGTGCCTCTATGTCATCATGCAAACTCATAGGAAATGAGTCATGCTACTGTGTGTAGAATTTTCCTCAAGATATTCTAACTTAAATAAATTGATGATTCCAATCAAACATGCAGTCTACTTTACAGATATTGAATTCTTGATAAGATTGATATTTTAGAAAACAACAGTTGAGTAGAAAGTGAAATGAATATAATATAAAATTAGCCCCAATACTTAGAATTTTATTAACTTGGTATTGGTAGCATGGAAATAATACAATACATTCTAACATTAAAAAGATAATTAATAAACATCTAATAATATTTTCCTCTTGTGAAAAACTCAATAATAAAATAAAGTTCTAAAAAAAATTCTTATGCCTGGTTTCTGTATTTATTAACCAAACTTATAATTGCTACATTCACTACTATTGTGTATGAGTATGGTCTTGGATTTGATTCCCCGGTAGAGCAGTGTTATTGGGTTTTTCCATCAGGAATGTGTGAGACCTTGACTCCAGACTGTTAGTCTGGAGTCAAGGTTTTTGCCCAGTTGATGGCAAAAGGCTTGCTCACATGTGTCCTATAGGTACCTCCACCTAACCCGAATCTCTCAGAAACAAGGTTTCACTGCTTTATTGCCTACGGATGTCTTTGTCCAAATATTGCTAGACCAATGTATATAATAACTAATTACTTATTTACCTGCACACAAGCGAGTGGTGGAGAGAATAGTAAGTACTTCACTTAAGGGTGGACTGTTGAGATGGCTTTAACTGGTCAATGTCTACACTGCCTAAACTTAAAGCATGGTCAATGTTGACAATTTTATGTTTTGTATGATAATTAAGAAATAAGATCATCTATCTGTAAGAAAAGATTGGGTGTTACAGTAACTGAATGGCCCTGTAAGCAAGCATTTTAAAGAAAATTTATGAGGCCATTATAATTGAAGCATGTTTGAAGACAATGTATTTGGCTATGTGTGCACTATGTGCAGCATGTTTCTATAATATACATACATATATACTGCGCTTTTTTTGGTGTTCATAATACAATTATTTATTCAAAATGCTTGTTATACGGTAATCATAATCATGGTAGACATTACCAAAGCATACTTTTTATTCATTAGGATTTATTAACAACCTTACTACCACATAATATTGTCAACCCCACAGCATACCGAAAAATAAACATGTTCAATGCATAACCTCGTCCTTTTTAGGGTTCCGTACCTCAAAAGGAAAAAACGGAACCCTTATAGGATCACTCGTGTGGCTGTCTGTCTGTCTGTCCGTCTGTCACAGCCAATTTGCTCCGAATCTTATAGACCAATTAAGTTGAAATTTGGTACACATATGAATCTCTGTGACCCAAAGACAGACGTATAACATATATAAATGAGTTTTGAAAATGGGAGTCATTTTTGAGGGGTAAATAGACAATTAAAAAAAAAAATCGCTATCTGTACCGTGTGACACATCAATGAATGGGCTTACCGTGAGCATCCCAAATATATTTTTTTCATAATTTTAAAGTAAATTGTATTAAAGTTATTTAAGACAATAGACGGAAATTTACCATTCCCCCCCCCCCCCTTATCTCCAAAACTACTGAGCCTAAAATTTTGAAAAAAATACAGAAAATATTTCTATACCTATAAATTACAGGAAAATTATTAAGAAGTCTATGATCTTGAAACAACATGGTAAATCTCTAAATATTGTACGTACAAACTTACATTTTCAGTTGGAATGTATGGGAGAACATGTTTTTCAACTACAATGTTAAGTTTGTTCTTGGGATAAATTCATTCCAACTACGGAACCCTTCATTGTGCGTGGTCCGACACGTACTTGGCCGGTTTTTTTAACATTAGTAATAAATACATACTCAGCTTTTGGCTGGACCAAGCCAAACCCAGCTTTAGAAAGTTCCCAGTCAAAAAAGCCTCTCCAGTTCCACCCTGCTATTCCACATCCGACCCTCATGATGACTGTCCTCCATCACAGCCAGGGACTGGCTGATTCCACCATCATCGCACGGGTGAACAATGAGCTTTGGGACCTGGACAGGCCGCTGGAAGGTGACTGTAAGCTGGAACTCCTGAGGTGGGACAATACGGATGCACAGGCGGTCTTCTGGCATTCTTCTGCGCATATGTTGGGGGAAGCTATGGAGAGGGTGAGTGTTGAGATTGTCTTTTGTTTTGGCTTTGATAAAAGGAGATTTAGTTGGTTGTCTATGATTTATTTAAGTTTGAAAAGCTCTCGGCGTTTTTTGTAAATATAAGAATTTGAATTTTTTATTTATTTTGAATGTTAACAATTTTGCAGCTATTTTATTTATGAAAAAAAAAAACCGGCCATGTCCCTTTTTTACCCTTTGGGTACGGAACACAGAAAAAAAAATTTAAATTTACTCCTCAAAAGTTATCATTTTGATTATTTGTGATGATTGATATTAACCATTAGTAAAAAGACCATTATCAATTGTTTAATATTGTGCGCTATTATTGAATATAGTCTAGTTCTGATTCTCTCTTAAAAATACACTGACCAAAATTCGGATTGGTTGAACTTGAAATAACGGCTGAGGGATTGGCTGCTGCGTTACGTGACAATGATCTTATGTTAGTGCAGTTTTTCTCCATGTCACTATAAAAATGATTATTTAATTAATTAATAAGATATGAATATTAATCTAATGTTATTTATTAACAGGTATACGGAGGCTGTCTATGCTACGGACCTCCGATCGAAGAAGGCTTCTATTACGACATGTATTATCCGGAAAAGGGGGTAAGAATTGACTGATTATCATTTATAATTCATCATTATCCGCCATTTCTCAAATGTTGGACTCAGCTTCTAGTCTAACCGGATACAGCTGAATACTAGTATTTTACATGGAGCGACTGCTTGACTATCTTTCACGCCTTTTTAAGACTTGTAGACGGTCCTTCGGCCATATATAATTATGCTAAAATAATACCTGACCTAGTGAGCAGTGTGGCTCAGTGATAACGGCCCCGACTAACACGTTTGCAGGTTTGTTTCGCAGGCGCTTATCTTTGTGTAAATAATTTCATCACCACTGCTCTCAGAAACGGTGAACGAAAATATTGTGAGGAAACCGGCATGTTTTAGAACAAAAAAAAATCGAAGACAATGACATCTACCAACCCGCACAGAGCCCGCGCGTGGTAGATTACAGCCCACTCTTTCTCAAGAGAGGAGGCCTGAATCCCAGCAGCGGGAACATTGTAGGTTGATTATACTTACTTGAATACCTAAAATGTCAAACTATGCATTACTATTTATCATATTATCAGCATGTAACTATTATCTGCTGATTAATATCGGTAAATTGCCATTAAACAAAACAAAGTTGACATGAGAATGACATGATAGTGGCCATCCTTTTAGTGAAACTAATCTGTTGGCAAATGTGATATCAACTCAATGATTGGTTTATCTTATTTTGCTCAACCAATCAACAGTAAGTAAACACAAAAATAACAGCAGATTTAAGGCTTGCGCACATTAAGGCGGCCTTCATCGCAACACAAAAATTATTACCTATATATATATCGCTTTTTTTGTATGAATCATCGCACACGGCACGCAGGCCGCACCGGACTTTTTTGTAATGGAATATGATTCACTGGAACCCGATGCAGCTGCAATTTATGCGCTAACCTTCAGTTTTCGAAGACATGACCACACTTTCTTGTACTAATTCAACTTATAACCTTCAGTTTTCGAAGACATGGCCACACTTTCTTGTAATAATTCAACTTATAACCTTCAGTTTTCGAAGACATGACCACACTTTCTTGTAATAATTCAACTTATAACCTTCAGTTTTCGAAGACATGACCACACTTTCTTGTAATAATTCAACTTATTTACAAACCATTTTTTCCCACAGATCTCATCGACGGACTTCCACGTCCTAGAAGGTCTAGTAAAGAAAATAGCAAAAGAAAAGCAGCCATTTGAACGCCTAGAGCTAACCAAGGAGCAGTTACTCGAGATGTTTGACTACAACCCGTTCAAAGTGCGCATTCTGAACGAGAAGGTCAACACTCCTAAAACCACGGTGTATAGATGTGGCCCGCTCATTGATTTGTGTAGGGGACCCCATGTTAGGCATACGGGGAAGGTTAAGGCGTTGAAGGTTACTAAGGTATGTTGGTTTTCTATTATTTTTATTTATTTATTTTATTATTATTATTAATTACAACGGCTATGCACAAATAACAGTAATTAATTAATTTCTTATGTACTTATAATATAAATTACAATCAACAAAAGAGATGAGTAAGCAGGATCGTCAGATATAGTTAACGTTTATTAAGAAACCGATGGATGTTCTCGAATAAAATTCAATTTTATTAATAGAAAACAAACAGCTCATTTATCAAATTAAATTTCAGTCGACAACATCCATCGCTTTCTTACTAAACTTCAACTATAACCGACGATCTTGCATACTTATCTCTTTTGCTGACTGTACAATGTTAATACAAAAACAAAAAAAAATACAACAATGCATTGACAAAAAGGCAATAATTTTTGGCCTAATGGTCGCAAATGATGGGGGTAGCAGGCTGAAGGCTGAATTTGTGCCTGGTTAATGGCGATACGTTCACCCTTAATTAAATGGAGCTTATCATCATCATCTGCCTAGCCTTTTCCCAACTATCTTGGGTTCGGCTTCCAGTCTAACCGGGTGCAGCTGAATACCAGTATTTTACATGAAGCGCCTGCCTATCAGAGGGACAATTCTCGTAATTTTATGAACATTCACAGTCTGATCTCAGTCTCAATCTGTTAAAATACCTCTAATTTCCCTACATTTTTTACAAGTTTTGACATTTGTTTGTCACCGAGATGAGACTGCGACGAGATTTTGAACGTTTTAAATTACGAGAATTGGCCTTCTGACCTCCACATCATTATTAGAATTATTTATCTTTTTTATAAATAAACCTATTTTTCTTTCTTTCTTTCTTATCCTTCAGAACTCAGCTACGTACTGGGAGGGTAAAGCTGATGCAGAGAGCTTGCAGCGAGTGTACGGCGTGTCGTTCCCGGAGCCCAAGCAGCTGAAGGAATGGGAGCACATACAAGAGGAAGCCGCCAAGAGGGACCACAGGAAGATCGGCAGGGTATGTAGTATCTCTGCAACAATTCGTTACAAACCATCAACTTCCTCCACACCTTCGAAAAGAATTACCAGCTGTTGTGCCCCTTGTTTTTCGAAATGAATTATCCGATTTTAATGAAACTTAAATAGGATACAAAGGTCTAAAAAGTTAGTAAAGAACATTTTCGAAATGTCTTATTAAAAAAAAAGATAACTGGAAATCTGTTTCTATGTAAAATCGGTCTAATTTGGCTGTAACACAATTTTTCTAAAATGTTCTGAACTAACTTTTAGACCTTTGTATCCTGCTTATGCGTACGAAGTTTCATTGAAATCGGTTTATTCATTTCGAAAAACAAGGGCTTGAAAGTTTGTATGAAAATGCCGTACGTCGTAAACGCTCTTAACTGCTTTTGCACTTTATCTTGGGCAATTTATTTCATTACACCTGCTGTTAAAACGGCGAAAAAAACGTCGTGAGGAAACCGACATGTTCTAGAACCAAAATCTAAAAAAAACTCACCGCACTGGGCTGCGTGCTTGATTACAGGCAGTTCCACACAGTTTGCTGGTACTAGTTCTACTATTGTCTGTGTGCACGCTAATTGGACCTCCATTGTTATAGGAACAAGAGCTATTCTTCTTCCACGAGATGTCGCCCGGCTCATGTTTCTTCCAGCCGCGCGGTGCACACATATACAACACACTCGTCAACTTTATTAGAGAACAATACAGGTATGTTATAGTGTAATGTTGATGACTTATAAAATAACAATCAAATAATAAAAAAATGGTGTTAGCATCTCTATTACTACCTAAGTCTTATGTTCAGAGGCCAGTATATTAAGCTACCCCAATCTGTAAAATTTTCCCAATTGAATATGAACCTTATTCCTTTGTAATAAAGATGAAAATCTATCAAAAAAAAATGACAGATTGGGGTAACTTGATGTGCTGGCCCCTGTTCATTGGTAGTGGACGCATATTTTAATGTCAGTGTAAGAAAGTTGAAACGTTAATTATCAATATGTGGGCCGTATTATGAAGTACTAGCTTCCGCCCGCGGCTTCGCCCGCGAGGTATGTCGATAAAACTATCCTATGTCCTTCCCCGGGATGCAATCTATCTCTCTGCCAAATTTTATCGAAATCCGTTCAGTGGTTTAGGCGTGAAAAGGTAACATACAGACAGACAGAGTTACTTTCGAATTTATAATATTAGTATTGATTACCTAATGCCATCATGATTCTAGTTTGAAAAAGGGATGGTGCTATTGGTCATGTAATAATAATAATTTTATTATTTCACCAAAAATATTACAACGTGTTGAGGGAACGCTTGTGGGAGGCCTATGTCCAGCCGTGCACGTCTTTCGGCTGAAATGATGATGAAAACAACGTGTTATAGGCTAGTACTTGGGAGTACATACCATGAGAGCATCTGTAGCCGATCTAGGACAAGTCCTGTATCTCGGCATACAGCGCCAGTCCAAAAGACATGCAAAAAGGTGCATCAAGTATTGCTCCGTCTCTCTCGCACTGGAATCATGACGGCATGACAACGTCACAATACGGCACCAACCCTACCAAAGCCCTTCGAAAAGGTTGCTTGCAGTAAACATGCATAATAATACAGGGCAGCACAACCTGTTAACGTGGATTCAGTACCTGATTCAGAACCCCCTCCGTTGAAATGTTTTGTTGCGGCCCGCCCCAGCTTCGTACGGGTGCAATTTCCGAAATTTTATTTCATACGAACTTTGTCCTGGCAATACCGAACACAACAAAAAAATTATTATCCAGTTTGGTGCAGTCATTCGGAAGTTATGCGCGTACAGACATTTCGGCGACTTTGTTTTATACTATGTACTAGCTGCGCCCCGCGGTTTCACTCGCATAAGTTTCGATCCCGTAGGAATATCGGGATAAACAGTTATAAATTATCTGTGTACCAAATTTCATCCAAATCCGTTCAGCAGTTTTTGCGTGAAAGAGTAACAAACATCCATCCTCACAAACTTTCGCATTTATAATATTAGTAGGATAGGATAGTAGGATTAGTAGGAAGTAGGATAGTAGGATATTAGTAGGATTAGTAGGAGTAGGAAGTAGGATAGTAGGATATTGGTAGGAAGTAGGATAGTAGGATATTAGTAGGAGTAGGATAGTAGGATATTAGTAGGAAGTAGGATAGTAGGATATTAGTAGGATTAGTAGGATGCTAAAAAATGAGATAGGACTGTTAGACATGCGAGCGACGAGTAGACAAACTCCATAAAACCCATCTTCTAACCGACAACCATCAACGAAATCTCTTTTAAATATTTCCGTTACTTATTACTTAAATTCGTAGATGTATAAGGATAAAATTGCTGTTCAGTACAATTTGACTGCCTACGCATTGCACTTTTCTATGAAACATCAGTTTTTTTTTAATAAACGTCTAAAAATTTATATCTAGAATCATGTGTTAAATTTATGGTTACAGTTTGCGCGCCGAGGATGCCACCCTGTATATCTGCCCCAAATTAAATGCAATGTTGCTTACACTATAATTTCAATATTTAACATGTAGGTTGATAATTATAGTATTATAGAGGTATTAGGAACAGGGTGTAAAGTTCACTCATCCTCTATAGAAAAGGGAGGATCCTCCGACCAGACGGGTGTTGAGTCTGGCGGGCAACTGCCCGATGATTCATTTCGGGCCGTTCTATGTATGTATTGTATGCTAGTTGCGCGGTAAACTCTGCTTGCGAGATGCAGGATTTTGCGTGACGTCAGTATGACGCGCTGTTCGCATGTGGCGTTGTTGATACCGCTACAGTATGTTACAACTAACGAATATGTAAATATCTTAATAATAGAATAACCACTTCTAAAGCGGCTGCAGGTAACAGTTATTTTACCATCTTTCTGTCCCTACCACAAACTTGAAATAAACATGTTTTTTTTTTTTTTGCTAGGCTACGCGGCTTCCAAGAGGTAGTTACACCGAACATGTACAATGCCAAACTGTGGCAGACGTCAGGCCACTGGGCGCACTACTCTGAGAACATGTTCTCTTTCGACGTCGAGAAGGAAACCTTCGCGCTGAAGCCCATGAACTGCCCGGGCCATTGGTGAGTGTGAACTCCTTTTAAAAATATATTGATTTCAATCTAACATCAGAGGGACAAGTCTCGTAATTTTAAGAACGTTCACAGTCTGATCTCAGTCTCAATCTGTCAAAAATAACTCTAGTCTCCCTACATTCTGACAAGTTTTGACATTTATTTGTCGTTGAGATGAGACTGCGACTAGATTTTGAACGTTTTAAATTACGAGAATTGGCCGTCTGTACACATAAATTATTGCAAAGAACCTTATAATTTTGCTTAACTCGCATGTCCGGGTTCCATAACCGAATGGCAAATAATGAAACCTTTATAATTTCGTCATGCCCGTCTGTCCATCTCTGTCCCTCCGTCAGGATGTAATTTTTCCAATTATTTTCAAAGACCAGGGGCCGTATTATGACGGTTAATGCTATCATGATTCCAGTGTAAGAGAGAGAAGGAGCTATACATTACCGATAGTACCATCCCGTTTCCGCACTGGAATCATGATGGCATTATTACATGACATACCTACCGGCCCCTGAAAAACTTTTGTCACGGAGATTGGCTTGTTTTAAAATGATTTAAACGTATTTGGAAACTCACATCAGAATATTGTCTTGGAGTGGCACTAAGCATTCAAAGTAATTTGTAATGCAGTTAGTAGAAGTTATTTTTAAAGGTAAGCTGTGTTTTTCAAACAGACGCTGATTTCAAGGAAATAAGTCGCACTCACCTGTTCCCAAAACCTTATACTTCTGTTTTGTAAAGATTTGTTAGGTTGTTTATTCACATTCTGTAAATACCTGGGGGCCAAAAAAAAGGCCACTTTGGCAGAATCATAAAACAATTCATATCACGCAATTCATCTGTTTGACAGTTTCACACCTATATATCCCTGAAGGGTTAGGCAGAGGTGTACCTGTAGCATTTTACGAATCTCCACACAAAACTGTCATACAGATAAAATTGCGTGATATGAATCGTTTTATGATTCTGCCAAAGTGGCCTTTTTAGGCCCCCTGGAAATTTCCTTAGTGATCAGGCTTCTAGAAACCGGTTGACCCATTTCGATGTACTATTAGTTTTCTTGTAGTAATCATGCTATAATTTGTTTTAGTCTACTCTTCGACAACCGCATCCGCTCCTGGCGCGAGCTCCCACTTCGCTTAGCCGACTTCGGCGTGCTGCACCGCAACGAGCTGAGCGGCGCGCTCACCGGCCTGACGCGAGTGAGGCGCTTCCAGCAGGACGACGCGCATATATTCTGTACGCCGCAGCATATTGAGCAGGAGATGGTATGTCTATAGCATAATCAGCCTATAATGTTCCCACTGCTGGGACACAGGCCTCCTCGCTATAAGAGGGTGTGGGCCGTAACTAGTAACTACCACACGGGCCCAGTGCGGGTTGGAAGATGTCACATGTCTTCGTATTGCTGAATTTTGGACTGAAAATTTAAAAAAAACTGTATAAGGTCCCATTAAAATAGATAGACAAACTTTTAGTAATCATTTAGACCACCAAATTATGGACGATGGTAAAAAAATATATAAGAAAAACGAATTAAAAACGATTAGATAACTTACAAGAAAAATAATCAGCTAACGAAAATACACAAATGAGCCGCCAATTTATTATTTTAGGTCAAAATAAAATTTCTTTAATCAGCGTTTTTTTTGCTTGGATATCTTTGGTTAGACGTATTGAGTGCTGTGTTAAAATTTGTACATATATTTTAATGGGTCCCTGTATAATTATTTGTGTTACTTTTGCCATCGACACTAAGATCATGAAAAGTATGGAAACATGTATCTTTTCTCTGTGATACCAACATGATGTGGTTTTTCCCTCTCCTCTGTTTTGTTACAATGTAAAACCAATAACATAATGATTTGTTGTCCTCAGCTTGCGTGCTTGGAGTTCCTGGAGTGCGTATACACGACTTTCGGGTTCACGTTCCAGTTGAAGCTGTCCACGCGGCCTGAGAAGTACCTCGGAGAACTAGCTACCTGGGATCAGGCTGAAAAGGTACTAAATCTGTTATAATCACCTAACCTTTTCTTAAAATGTATTAAGATCGATGCGCTGGGTAGCGCACGAAATTCAAATTTTCTTACGTTTTTGAAGTGAAAACTTCTTTAGGCGCGTTGGGCATTTTTTGAGATGGGAAAAACCATTGAACTCGCGACACTGTTAACGACACCGCGCTACATTCGGATGTGTTCGGCTGTCCTCGGGATGTACTCGGTTTTAATGTATATCCGATATATCAGTGAGTGATGGGAAAGTATTCTGTTTGAGTTTTGTTTTCACTTCTGTCGGCACTCCCGGAGTGACACTGTATTTTGCAATTTGCAGGTCAGTGTCAGGTTGTAACAAATATGACTACAAAATTGTAATCATTAAAATCATTAATACGAACCTCTTAAGTTCATAATCCTATTGATTGATATTTCATGAAATAGTCTGTATACTGTTACGCTAGCGAATCATATTTTGTTCGTGGTCTTTCAAGAACACGTGTCATCGGTTCTAAGGCTAATATGGACGGCCAATAATTGTAACTTCGGCTTGCTTGCTAACTTTGGTTCTATGTCGGATCCCCTCATTAAAAATCCAAGCTGACTGGCTTTCCGTAAAATCAAATCAAAACAATGACTCCACGGCAAAACAGCGATCCCTTCCCAGAATGTGTTATTATCATTACAATAAAGTAATACCACAACGTTCTTTCCAGGCTCTAGCAGACTCACTAAACAAATTCGGTCGCCCCTGGCAACTAAACCCTGGCGACGGCGCGTTCTACGGGCCCAAGATAGACATCACCATACAAGACGCCCTTCGAAGGTCGCACCAATGTGCCACCATACAGCTGGACTTCCAGTTGCCGGAGAGATTCAACCTTACTTACGTCAGGTACGCAAATAATCGTGACCACAGCGCATCAATTCACCGCGCCAGCAGCGTCTAGAGACAACATTCGTGGCGCCGAAAGTGCATTGAACGCACTACTTCTGTCGCAGACGCCATTCCAAGTGTGCTTACACACGAGCGACGCGCGTCGACGACAGAGGCAACTGCAACTGCCGCTCGTGTGTTTAGCACCGTAATGAAAGCACAGTTGAAAGTTAGTAGTTTATCAAATTTTCTTAAAACGATCGCAAATCACCAGCAGGAACTCGTTGGATGCGAAAAGCACAAAACCGGTCGAAGTGGAGGTGCTTGGGGGAGGCCTATGTCCAGCAGTGGACGTCTTTCGGCTAAAATGATAATGATGACCGCAAATCGCAATTTTGGCAGCCATGACAAAAATACTTTCTTTATTTTTTTTTATTTTTTTTTTATTTTACTTTATTGGGACATAAAACAGTTACACATTAAAATGTTAGTGTGACAAAATAAATTAAAAACTATGTAAACGTGTAACCCACACTAATGTCCGCGAAATAATAGTTTAAAGACACATAGTATAATGCGTGCACTGATTTTAGAGAAGAGTAAGAAGTTCTCGTTCATATTTCTGGAATATTAGGTTTAAGATAGCTATTTTAAGGATTCAATAGCCATCTTTTTGAACTTAAAGTGTGTAAGCGCAAATATATCCAAATCGATGAAGTGGGAGTTATACGTATCTACAATGCGTCGGAGAGGCGCCCGTGCACCAGCGTGAGTTCTGCACCTTGCGGTGTGGAACAGCCGAGGCACACGCGCCTCCCGGTGCATCACAGTTCTAGGTACAATGTAAAATAGTTTATTGGTAATATCTGAACAATCGAACCTATTATTACACAGACCATGAAGCATCATGGCCATAAGTAGGCTGCGTCTTGACTCCAGGCTCAGAAGTTTATAACGCATTAATAATTCGATGTATGGTAATTTAGACTTAGTGCATCTGTAGTGCATAGCACGTAAAAATTTTTTTTGAACCATTTCCATTCGTTTTATGTAGATATCAAAAATGGGACTCCAAACCGGTACTGCAAATTCCAATTGAGAACGGACCAAAGCTTTGAATAGAAGTAAAAAAGTAGACGGTCTTTTAAAATCATTTGAAGAACGCATGACGAAACCAAACATACGATACGCCTTATTAACGATGTTATCAATATGAAGATTGAAATGCAATTTCGAGTCCATTACAACACCAAGATCTCGAATATGGTCAACTCTTTGCAGAAAGCAACCGTGTAGACGATAATCTAATTTTATAATGTTTTTGTTTTTAGTGAAACTAATTGCATTGCATTTTGGCAAACTAAGCTGAAGTTTGTTATGTGAACAATATCGAGAAAGTCTATCAAGGTCCTCCTGCAAAAGCAGGCAACCTTGTGTGTTTTTGCACGACTTGTAAATTTTGATGTCATCAGCATACATTAGAAAACGGGAATGAATGAAGCATTTCTTAATGTCATTGATAAACAAAATAAACAGCAGGGGCCCCAAAATTGAGCCCTGGGGCACCCCAGAGGTAACAATGATTGTATTTGATTGGAAACCATTAATAACTATATTTTGTGATCTATTGTATACAGGAAGACTTTGAATTCATTGGCAATATTTTAGTCCAAGAATCTAATTGAGGAACGAATAATAAACTAATAGTAGTAAGTGTTCAAAAATAATAACTATGATATTTCTCAAAATGAACAAAAAAATCAAAAGTATCAAATGGTGATAGCGCGCTATAAAATTAATATTATTAGGTGAGTGCCTCGCCCCCCCCCCCCCCCCCCCCCCGCCGCACACTATCACCGTCGCACGCGCGCCATTCAATTTGCGCGGGACGGCACACGGTGGCGGCGCATCGTCGGGCCGTGGCGCCCGGCGATTCGCATTTAGCAGGCTAGCAGCTTCGACTTTTCTACGGAACTAAAGTGTAACACGTACCGGTCTACATAAATTAAATTGTTTAGTTCTTGACGCAGTTTAAAACACTTAATACGACACACACTAAGAAGTTCCGAACATAACTAAAAACTTGATTGAAAATCACAAAGCACATTTTCACCCATAAGAAAACAAGTTTCAAATGGGGGACCCGCGCCGCTTCTTCATAAATCAATGAAATGCAGAAAACAAAACTCACATAACAATAATTTGTAATAGTCGGTACCGTTGGCGCAGTGACTGAGCGATAGGCTACTGCGTTATGTGTCGCAAATTCGATTCCCGCACAGAAAGATGGAAGTGAGATTTGGATTATTATACCAACAATACTAGCGTAGGAAATGTTTTAAAAAAGAATGAGAAAGGATTGGAAAATTGGAAGTGATTTAAACTGTGATGAAAATGTTGAAAACAAAAGTTATTGTTAATAAAACTTTCAATTTCAAATTAGATACAATGTAAAGTGATCGTTAATAAAAATCGTCGAAAACGACGACGACGTTCGTCGTAATTTCGTTAGTTTTCAGTAACCAACATTTTTTTTTGTCTGCATTAAAGTCAATTAAAGTGTGGAAAAATTATAATCCCAATAATATCTCAATTGAATTCGCTAGTAAAACTTTAAGTTTTAAAATAGGTACCTAATGAATGACGTGTCTGTTGTGCCCTGCCTGCTGGCTGCACGGCGCGGCGCGGCGCGGCGCGGCGCGGCGCGGCGCTTCCTGTGAGTGAGCTCAGTCAACGACGCGTGTGTGTGTGTGTGTAGATGTTTGGTAAAGTACCTAGACACTGCGATAGCCGCGCGCGATCATTGGCGAAACAGCTGATAGGGACTTGGAGCACTTTTGAAAAGTTTTAAATTTTAATCACATTAATTTAAAATCGTAACTACGGCACAATAAAATATTTTATTAGTGAAATAACAATATCAAGTACCTAGTTAATTTTAAACTTTTAACATAATTTTGGCGTATTTAAATGTTGTCGTTGTTGTAATAATAACATGCGGATAATTAATTATTGAGTCTGGCTGTTTGTGTGTGTGAGATTTGTGTTTGAAACCTTGTAGGTATAGCAACGTTTAAAATAAACTTAGTATGTACTCACTTACCTACGTGTACTTTAAGAGGTGCTCAAAATGTTCATCTCCTCTCTGTACACACAGCTCAGCGCGGCGCCTATGGTTCAACTTCACATTTTGCAACACAAAAGTACGCGATTTAACCGTCTCAAACGCCGTTAGAATCTTTTCTTTTAACTGTTCCCGGCTTTCACTCTCTTGCTCGTAAACTAGTCTTTTAACCTCACCCCACAAAAAAAAGTCCAAGGGCGTCAGGTCAGGCGACCGCGCTGGCCAAGCTACAGGCCCGCCGCGACCAATCCAACGTTCACCGAATTTACGATCGAGGAAGGCGCGAACGTCACGCTGGTAGTGAGCCGGTGCTCCGTCATGCTGATAGTACAGCTCGGACTGATAACTCTCAGGCACGTTCTGCAGCTGTTCTTCTACGGAGGTCTCTAACAACCGGAGATAGCGCTCCCCGGTCAGTCTTTCTTCAATAAAGAAGGGACCTATGATACAGCTGTTAACTATGCCTGCCCACACGTTCACTGAGAAACGATTTTGAAAAGCGTGTCTTCGATTTACGTGCGGGTTCTGCCCACGCTGAGCCCACCAATGCTCATTGTGGACATTAAACAGCCCGAGTCGGGTGAACGTTGCCTCGTCTGTCCACAGGATATTTTTATCCAGATTTTGTAATAGCCAATTACAAAATCGGACCCTGGGCGTGTAGTCAGCCAACGCCAACTCCTGCACTTTTTGGAAATGGTAAGGGTGCATTCCAGAGGCGTTTAACAGCTTCCAGACAAAAAACTGGCTGACGTGAAAATGTCGCGCTGCCTGTCTAGTGCTGGCCTGTGGATTTCTCTGGAAGAACCGCTTTATTTGCCGATGCAGGGTTCTCGGGTACACCGGCGCTCTACCACGTGCTTGAGCATGCGGTGGTACGTGGAACGATGCAAAATCCAGCAGGTTTTGCGTGGATCTCAAGATTCGGTCTCGTGATGGAATCTGTGCATCAGGGTAGCGGCGGTGGAACATGAGACGAGTTCGCAGCAAACTGTGTGTTCTATCGTAGAATAAAACCATATCCAGGTATTGCCGGTTCGTGTACACTGCACTACGTGGTCGAGGCATGTTAGCTGTGGTTCACTGCAATCCAATAATTTTTCACCAATTACACGTAATTCACTTGACCGAATAAACACGAGACTGAAGCGGCGCGGATCGCGCCCTGGCGCATGTGGGGGCGGGGGGCGCGGGGGTGAGGGAGCGACGCGCGCGCTTGTAGTTTGTTCTTTTGCCGTATTGGTGGCATTTCTTTTGAAGGACATAATAATAATTATCTACTGAATGAGAGCTAGTACGCTGAGCGTTAGTAATAATAACGCGTAGTAAATTTACTTCTCGTCGAAAGAATCTTGATAATTAAATTTTATTTAAGTTTAATTAAGATTTTTTTTTATTTTTTTGTCTTCTTTATTAATTTCGGTCTTTATGTAAGTAAATATCAAGTAATATCACGTTTTTAAAATTATTAATTTAACCATTTTAATATTTGATATTGTTGACTCAAATGAAGCAGTATCATGGTTAGAATACGTGGTTAAAATTTTGCCAATGAATTAAATTTCATCCTGTATATACGCCATGAACCAACGTAATAAATTACCACGGATTCCGTTGTAAGCAATTTTATCTAAGAGTAGTTTGTGGTCCACCCTGTCAAAAGCTTTCCGAAAATCTGTGTACACAGCGTCAACCTGAACACGTTCATCCATGCTATTGAATAAAAAATCTGCAAATAACATAAGATTGGTATTCGTCGAGCGTCGTTTAACAAACCCATGCTGCTCACTAATAATGAGGTTATGAATGTGAGAATAAACTTCACTGTGTACAAGACTCTCGAAAAGCTTCGACAAGGTGGACAGTATAGAGATAGGGCGATAATTTTGTACATTGTTTTTATTACCACTCTTGAAAACCGGTGTAATATGAGCACGTTTCCAAATATCAGGAAAGGTGCCTTCACGTAAACATTTATTAAATATAATATAAAGTGGAAGTACAATAGTTTCTACAGTCTTTTTTATGAAGACTGGTGGCAAGTTATCGGGACCCGGGCCTTTATTTAAGTCCAGTTGCACTATCGCTTTGTGCACAACATCTACTGGCAAATAGATGTCAGAGATACAGGACGAACTATCTGCATATGTATTAGGTGGCTGCCACATCGCAGGGTTAAAATTTGTGGGTTCATAAACAGAGGCGAAAAAACTTGAGAACATGTTACATATATCAGTCGGATTGTTTGAGGTAAGATTTTCAAAAAACACACTTGCTGGAATATCAGCCCGGCCCTTCCTGCCGGAAACATAAGTCCAGAAATTTTTAATGTCAAGCGGAATACTGTCTTCAACCGATTTCATGTATTTATCAAAACATTTATCACATTCAGATTTAAAGCGTTTACGATGAGTAGAAAAACTTTCATAGTCCGATGCATTACCGTATGTTTTCCATTTTAACCAAGCTTTTTCTTTATTTCTGAAAATACGTATGAGCGAAGGAGAAAACCACAGGGGAAAACGTGAATTTCTGAGACGAGATAAGGGAATATGAGTTTTAATTATACTATAGATTTGATCATAGAATGCGTTAACAGATTGTTCAGCCGAAAGGTCATAAAACAATTGATTCCAGTCCAATGCACTCAACTCTTTATTAATAACCTCATAGTTGGCTTTATAAAAATTGTGCCTCGTAGATAAGTGACGTTTCATTGGCACACATTTCGTAATAAGTGATGTTAACATAGAGAAAGGCGGGTGGTGAACATCAGGCGGTAGCAATGGTGTACACATTTTAGTTTCACAGTCAACGTTAGATAAAAACAAATCCAGTATACGTCCTAAATTATTCCTAAGTGTGTTATATTGACAAATATTAGTTAAGGAAATAAAGTTACACAAATGGTAGCTCAAATTATCTGTGGGTTGTGGAACAACATAGTTACGTCCATTACGATCCAGCCAGTTAATACCTGGTAAGTTGTAATCACCTGTTAAAAAGAATGTGTCAGTACTTACTACATTAATCACATCCAGCAGTTCATCTAGGTGTGATGTGTACAAGTCGTCAGAAGAACGCGGCGGTATATAGGCTGCACTAATGATATGACGTTTAGTAGGACGTGACCCCGGCAGCTGCACCAATACGTGTTCAATATCAGCGCGAGAAGAGCGCATCAAAATGCTAGTTGGTCGTAATGCTCGTAGAACGGCTATCAGAACCCCGCCACCGTCACGTTTCCCCGTGGTGCAGCGGTCACGGTCACATCTGAACACTAAATATCGGTCATCAATGAACTCACCGTCGGATATGTTCGGTATGAGCCAAGTCTCTGTAAGAATGATTACGTCATAAGAAAAAGACAATATATTCATAAATAATGTATGTAGCTTGGTACGTAGTCCTCGACAGTTTTGGTAATAAACTGTTAGTTTGTATTTATCCATTGGAATTAGAAAAAATGTAGAAAACGCTACCAAAACAAAGCCTGGAGTCAAGTTCAGTCACAGCTTCAGACTTAAGCAAATTAAAATAATTGATACGGAAAGGGTAAACACAGAAAATAACTAAATATGTAACCAACAATTGCAAACACGATAATAATTGGTTATAATGTAGGTAAGATGATAATGTGACGCTTCTATCTATTTTATAGTAAAATGCTAATTTAACAAATACTTCAAAAATTAAGCCATGTTTACAGGTAAACAACACAAAACAATTCAGATATATATTAAATTTTAAGTTATCGGTATAGTTATTTAGATACGTGAGGGTCATTGTAAAATAATTCGTGCGCGCTTTATTAGCACAAACTACGTAAACAACTCGAAGTACTCGCAATATATGAGTCAGAGAACACAGATTGTAAGGTAAACAAAATAACAGGTTACAAGTTAAGAAAAACGAATAAAACTGCGCTATTACGCAAATGTTATTGCACTTATTTGAAGCTTTATCCAGATGCTTTATTATAGGGTTTGAGTTTAGATAAATCCTCTTCAGAACGAATAGTGAAAGCCGCTTCGGGGACGTCAGCCCGAACGAGTATAACACCATGTTTAATCCAAACAAACCGATATCCGTTTTGTTTCGCAATCTCCTTAGTTTGACGAAACAATTTCTTATTCTGTAGAGTAAGATGCTCATTTATGTAAATTTTTTGTGGATTGCAACTCAATTGTAGATCTTCAGATGTGATTCCCTTTTTGAGGCGAGCTGAAGCAATAAAGTTATCACGTAGTATTTGGCTGGAAAGTTTGATCACTATGTTTCTTGGCCGAGCGGACTTTGGATTCATTAGAGGAACACGGTGAATAGTAATGACGTCACGCGGCGATAACGGTTGTGTGATTAAAGTCGATATATTTTCAAGGATCGACATTAGATTTTCGCCACGCTTCTCCGGTAGATTACTTATCTCAATATTGCAGTTACGGGATTTTTGTTCTGCGGTTTCTAACTTTGCTTCTAGAGTAGCAATTCTTTGTTGAACTGCAAGGGGACAAGAAGTTTTATCCTCGAGCTTCGAAACACGTGAGGCCAGTTCCTTCGACTTCTCTTGTAGACAATCATACTTATCGCTAACAAATTGTATGGATGACTTCACGCCCTCAAATTCGGATAAAAGCAATGAAAATTTAGTATCTTGCTTTGTTAAATAAGTCTCGAGCATAGATTTTATATTTGCTTGGAAATCTTTAAGTTCGTCGCGCAAGTCTGGCTCCTTACTGCACGACATCCCTTTGCGAAATGTGACGTAAGGAGGAGGGGACTCCTTATCTATCAAGGAACCATCCACACTCATATCACCAGATGGATCGTCGACTTCAGTGATATGTTCATAGGTGCTGTTAATTGTGTTCATGTCTCAGACCGCAACACTACACTATATCAATAGGCACAGGTAAATAGGTTCGCACACGAGCACAAAGGTTAACGATGGTTAACGAGCGACAACACCGATGGGTAATTAGCCACACACGCACTGTTACGCGCACAAACTTATTACTGTATTTAGGTAATAACGAGACGACCGGCTTACTCTGGGGCGCACGACGCAATGACTTTCTGTCTCATCTTTGATGGCTGACATTTTGCGATGTTATATGAACTCTTAGGAAACCCAAACTTTCAAAAATACCTTACTACATGAGGTGTCGCGAATAATTCCAAGGGGACGTACTACCGAGATAAAAAGTATCCTGAATTTGTCCAAATGCAGGTCATAGTCTGCCCGCGTGCCAAATTTCGAGGTTTTCATGATTATGTTACTTACGCATTTATAAGATTATAGGCCGACCGCTTAACTGAGACGTTGCCTGAGGTAGCAGCGCGGTGCGGGGCGGGTGTGGTGACGTCATGCGAGAGCGAGCGTGATTCGTCAACTTGTGACAACTATCACCCCTCCCGCACCGCGCAGCTACCTCAGGCAACGTCGCAGTTAAGCGGTCGGACTTATAGTATGGATTGGCTAAATGTGTACTAAATACCTTTTTTTTATTTTTTTAAGGATGGGAAATCATCCAATGACCCCCTCCCGCTCTCTTACTGACTAAAACCCATCCGTGTTCCTTCCTTAGCCCTTTATGTTCCGGGGCAGCGGTAACCTATTCGGACAATCCCGCTGCGTACTAAATACCTTTGCACAGCTTTTCAGGATACAAACGTAATGTTATATAATCTTTTAAATATATTTTATTTAATTTCTTTTACTCCAGCGAGAGCGGCGACAAGAAGCGTCCAGTGATCATCCACCGCGCCATCCTGGGCTCCGTGGAGCGCATGGTGGCCATCCTTAGCGAGTCGTACGCGGGCAAGTGGCCCTTCTGGCTCAGCCCGCGCCAGCTCTGCGTCGTGCCCGTCGGGCCGCACTTCGACGACTATGCCAAGCAGGTGAGTGGCCCTTCTGGCTCAGCCCGCGCCAGCTCTGCGTCGTGCCCGTCGGGCCGCACTTCGACGACTATGCCAAGCAGGTGAGTGGCCCTTCTGGCTCAGCCCGCGCCAGCTCTGCGTCGTGCCCGTCGGGCCGCACTTCGACGACTATGCCAAGCAGGTGAGTGGCCCTTCTGGCTCAGCCCGCGCCAGCTCTGCGTCGTGCCCGTCGGGCCGCACTTCGACGACTATGCCAAGCAGGTGAGTGGCCCTTCTGGCTCAGCCCGCGCCAGCTCTGCGTCGTGCCCGTCGGGCCGCACTTCGACGACTATGCCAAGCAGGTGAGTGGCCCTTCTGGCTCAGCCCGCGCCAGCTCTGCGTCGTGCCCGTCGGGCCGCACTTCGACGACTATGCCAAGCAGGTGAGTGGCCCTTCTGGCTCAGCCCGCGCCAGCTCTGCGTCGTGCCCGTCGGGCCGCACTTCGACGACTATGCCAAGCAGGTGAGTGGCCCTTCTGGCTCAGCCCGCGCCAGCTCTGCGTCGTGCCCGTCGGGCCGCACTTCGACGACTATGCCAAGCAGGTGAGTGGCCCTTCTGGCTCAGCCCGCGCCAGCTCTGCGTCGTGCCCGTCGGGCCGCACTTCGACGACTATGCCAAGCAGGTGAGTGGCCCTTCTGGCTCAGCCCGCGCCAGCTCTGCGTCGTGCCCGTCGGGCCGCACTTCGACGACTATGCCAAGCAGGTGACCTAACATAATATCTTCACCGGCGATGCCTCTGCTATACACATACACGCTACTATACATTAACGATTTGGCTACCATCAGTAAACTGTTAGGTTTACTCGCTGTTCATTGTTTCAGGTGAACGAGCAGCTGTTCGCAGCGGGTTTCATGTCGGAAGTGGACACAGACGCCGGCGACACGCTGAACAAGAAAGTACGAAACGCGCAGCTTGCGCAGTTCAATTACATCTTAGGTGAGATTTTGCTGTTAAGCCTACGATCTTCCTAAGATGAGTACCTTAGGCATTGAGAGGTTTCAAAATGGGAATCACGCGAGATCAATGTGCGAGACCTATCTGTGCTTACTGATGTAGATCAGTTGTTGGGCGACCGTTCATAATACATCGAGATGCCTTAAAGAACTGATGATGTGCACTAAAGCCGACCCTTATGCGCCATCTCCAAACGGCGAGTGTCGCGGCGATAGTCTCGCCGTGCCTTCAAATCAATACATACACACAATTATTCAAAACTACTTCTAATTACTACATATAATTATGGAAAAGGGCTTTTCTAATCATGATTCCAATAACTTTAATAAGCATAAACTCCATAAGCATATCGATCGCCCTCAAACTCAACTATCAAAAATCTAGTCGACCCGTTTGTTCTTCCATCAATTTTGTAATAAGATAGTATATTTTTGTCCCCAGTGGTCGGCGATCGTGAGAAGACATCAGGTACAGTGAACGTCCGTACGCGCGACAACAAGGTGCACGGCGAGATGTCCGTACAAGGGCTCATCGACCATCTCAACACGCTGGTCAAGGAGAAGACCCTTTCTGAAGATAGCGAACTACTCAAGTAGATAGCAAGTGAAAGAGTTCAGCTTTTGAATCGTTCATAATAATAATTGTCAAAGTTATGAAAAAAGCATTTTACCCCCTCCACGCTCTTATCCCAAATCACAATGCAAAAAAATTCATCATTATCATATCCGGAGGGGGGAGGGGTGGTCCTTTATTAGATAACAACACTGCTGTTTGCAAATTAAGTCAGCCTATGTCTAAGCCGTAAAGTAAGATAGGAGTTTCAAAGGATATAATTCTAAAACAGAGGGGGTCCAACAAATCTAAAACTGTGCATGGGAGTAAAAAACTTCTTTGTATTAAAGCTTATTTATGTTAAACTAGCTTCCGCCCGCAGCTACGCCCTCGAGGTATGTCGATAAAAACTATCCTATGTCCTTCTCCGGAATGCAATCTATCTCACTGCCAAATTTTATCGAAATCCGTTCAGTGGTTTAGGCGTGAAAAGGTAACATACAGACAGACAGACAGAGTTACTTTCGAATTTATAATATTAGTATGGATTATGAATAGACTTAATTATAAAGTGATATTATTATTTATATACGATACCAGATCAAAAAAATTAAGGGACCTTGAAGATGCTCCTGACTTTATGAACGATTCAAAACTAACACTTTAGAATAGAAAATAAATTAACGGGAAGAGATATAAAAGTATTGTTCCAACACAAAGTGGTGCACACTATCTGAATTGTTTTCAATTATTTATTTTGAACGCTAGATACTTATGTGGATCTACGTTAGTTTTAAATAGGATATTAAGTCACCGGATTTCAGTTTTGTGTTGGCATTTGACATCCTACTGTTCGGCATAGTATTTAATTAAGTACCTGTATTTTTCACTAAAGTGATTTTGATATAACCGCTTGATTAATCCGACAAACACTTTCGTGTCCATTTCGCCAGGGTCGTATATCTACGACCAAATACCACAGCTCGTTTTTTATTTAGGTAATTATGCTGTATTCTATCAGGTATTTTTCTCGTTTTCTTTTTTTTTTCGGGCGCTGATTGCACGACAACTGATATGAAGTCGGGCGGTTAAAAAGTTAAAGAAATCACAATTTCTGTTTGTTGGTGTTGCGACTCCTTAAGTTTTGATTTTTCTACCAAATTGGTAGAAAACTGGTTCCTTTTAACGATTCTTTGCCAAGCAGTAGGTTATTAGGTTAGGAACTTTTTATTATGTGTGATTTTATGTTTTAGCTTTTAAGGCGTTATACCTGTGGGATATTATAAAGTATGAACACTTTCGGTACCTTTCCATCACGTAGTAATTTATTTTGAGTAGTAAACTTAAGCTTGTCAACTTCAAAAGTTCAAAAATATGTAGCGCACACCGAAACTACAACCAGTACAAAAAAAAACTAAACCATTTTTGAGTGAAATTATCTACTTCAGGTAGGTCAGCGACAAAAATATGGCAAAACTTTCCAAACTTGATAATTACTTGTGGTAGTAACACCACAAACACCTGGAAGTCGGTTAAAAATAGAATACTATCGGTATTCTATTTTTAACCGACTTCAAAAAAGGAGGAGGTTCTCAATTCGGTTGTTTTTTTTTTACATATTTTTTTGAAGTTCATGGAAAAAAAAACAAACATACGATGAAAAATGCCGAAATAATTAGTTAGTATCGAATTTATTCGTTGACTGCAATCGGCGAATCGGTACACAGGAAATTCGCCCTTCAGTCTAATACTCCAGTGCGCCTAAATTTGTATGAATGTGTATGTAGAAGAAAGGTGTAGTTTCGGTGTCTAACTCGCTTTTATGTACGGTTTAGGTTTATGAATAAGCATTTAAAATGTTTTGAACCTAGCTTTGTACAATAAAATTATCCTTTCACGACTATATTTGTTTTATTTATACACTGGAACACCTCACGGTCTACGTGGGGTGTTCGTGTCTCGTATACATCGCGTAAATATCACGTATATGTCGCAGCCAACTGGTTAAATTAGCCGTTCAGTTAACTGCCTGGCCTTTAGAAGTAGTGTTCGCCTCGCTTCCTCCCTCAGCTCGAACGCGGTTGATCACAGTTCTAACCTAACCTAACCCACTTGGTCGGGGTGCAATGCCTTAATTGCTGCAACCAATTCGGCTCGCGCGTGATTGGTTACAGACTTCCATCCTAAACTGTAATTGAATATCATTCAGGCCGTTAGTTGAACGGCCGCCGTTTAGTTGAAAGGCTAGGCAGTTAACTGAACGGCTAATTTAACCAGTTGGCTGCGACATATACATTACGCAGCCTTCAAAAGAAAACGAGGTGGCTTTCTAGTGAAGAATGAGGGTTCGATTCCCAGTAGGTGTTATTGGATTTTTCATGTACGTTTGCCTGGCACGGCCCTACAGAATTTGGGTTTTAGGTGTGCACCAGTCGAATGTAATCGTCTCTAGGAGTATATGTACCGGTTTCTTTTTCAATGTACCTCTGTACTTTTGAAGAAATATGCAAAAGAAGGGGGCCGTGCCAGCCAAACGTATTTAGCACGGCCCCCGTGTAACTTGAAAAATACATAGCGTATTAAAAAGATTCTTATACTCAAGGAATGTACTCTATTAACACGTTTCATGTACCGCAACCATAGAACTATTATTACTAGCGTATAGAACCGACGCCGCAAACCAGTTTTTTGCGCCATGCATTGCTGCTGGCCAGCAACAACTCATTTAGTCACTCGCCTACGCTCATGACAGATGGTTGCCAAAATTTTGCCAAATAAAAATGCCGTCTTGCGTGTTAAAAACGTGTAAAAATCAATCGACTGCGAAAAAAAAATAAAGTGGAGAGACTTATCATCGATAAGTAAGCAGAGAATCCAGTAAAACCGTTTTTATATATTATTTTCTTACATTTTCATTAATTATTTTCCTTCATCGTCATTTCTGTGGTGTAAAATCTAAAGGACGACATTTTATTACACTTTGTTGCATGAAACGCGTAAGCGCCATGAAATTCACGGCGCTTATGACGTTTTGGTCGCGAGAAAACTACACGTTTTAAGCGCTCTAGCGCTGCATGTTTTATAGTTTGGTGAGGCGACACCTAATGTTTAAGCGCTGCAGCAAATACTGAGTGAATCTACGGCACGTTCGCCCTGCACCCCCCCGTCGGATGTCATCCTGTTGTGACACTGTCACAGAGTACTTTTGGACACTGTTTTTGCTTCGGATAGCTTCTCTATACGTAGTACTTTATCTCAGTACAGATATTGTAAATTCGTAATAACAAATAATATATAGACGTGGATAGGGGGCCGTGCTGAAAAAAACATTATAAGAAAATATGTAAAAAATACAAAACAACCTGAGCCAAAAACTATTAAAAAATAATTGTTGTATGGCAAGTAACATATGTGCCGCATTGGTTTCTCTTAAAACTTGCTAAAATTGAAAATTAAACCAATTTTAGTTCATTCAGCACGGCCCTCTATAGTTGCCTATATCTTTTTAAATATGACATGTTGGGTTACAAAATTCGACTTCCTGAATTATAAACAGGAGTACATTCGTTCTAAATAAATTGCGGTTCTACTGTATTAGTACTTTAAAAGATATATTGGTTCAAAAATATCATACATTACAACATATGGGGTGACCATGATTCCACATAATAAGTACATTGACTGACATTGACTACATTCACAGATAAGATAATTTGTGTTCAAAATCGCCGTAATGATGTGCGAAAGCGATTATGCTAAACGATTTTTTTTTTATTTCAATTGACTGGTAATTAATATGTCGAAAATCGGATATCGATACTCGGAAATTGAAATATAATTATTTTAGGCGTTAAATACAATAAGCATTGTTTATACAGGGTCCGGACAGGTCCAGGAGGACAGGTCCTCTTAATCTGTGTGGTTCTTTCCTCAAAAGACCATCTCAGACATCGATCTACATGGTCTTCATATAACCTAACCAAGATTATGATGTCTGGACTTTAAAAGAGACTGTGACCTCTGAGTTTGTTTCGGCCTTTCTTCTCAGAGTAGTCAGATAAGAAACGCCGACCTCATCTAGTTTTATAAAAAATATGATTGACGTGTAAAAGTGTTTGTACAAACCTACTTACAAAATAAAATCATTTATCATTTATAATAATGATTTATGCTTTTCTAATGTAATTTTATTAGTTTTTTAGACATTACTTAAAATGAAACGGAGTCAATGACCGAGGACCTTTGACCATAGTCATTTATTGAATTTCGCGCCGAATTATTTCTATATTTAAATTTATCTTCGGAATGCGCTCGCCGATTAAAATAATTTTTATTTATTGTAGAATAAATAAAATAACTTTAATTATTTTTGATACTTTCTAATACACACATCAAAAGTGTCTAGGGATCAAGCATTTTTATGCGGATTTCTTGAGATTGAGATGTGGCTTTGTAATAAATTTATGATTTTATAAATTTATATGGATCCTTTTTGGTGCATTTCATAATTTGAATCAGGAACTGTGAATCAAATTCGAGTAAAAGATGAAAATCAGCTGTCAATATTTTCCCTATAAAAACATACAACGCATTGAAGACATTATTAGTGCTACTGTTTCCCTACTACTGATTAAAACCAACGTTATTATAGAGCGGCGACGTCATTTAAGCAGGGAAGAAATGCTCAGAGCCGTGGGAATGATAGAAGCTGGTTCCCGGCAACGTACTGTGGCTTTAGCTCTGAATACAAGTCAGAGTGTTATCAGTCGACTTTGGACACGTTACCGAAGCACTGGTACCGTGGCTGAGCGCCATGGAGGACGGTATCGCTGCACCACACGGAGACAAGACCGATACATTCAAATCTTAACTCGAAGAGCTCCAACAATAACCGCCATGATGTTAGCCGTGAGGCTTCATCACTCTTCAGGGAACTTAATTAGCGACCAAACAGTCAGAAACCGCTTGCATGAAGTGAACCTTCATTCCCGAAGACCGCTACGGGTACCACCTATAGCAATGCACAATCGTAGGATTCGATATCAATGGGCTCTTGAACACAGAAATTGGGCAGAAGAACAATGGCGTTTCGTGTGCTTTTCTGATGAGTCTCGTTTTGGTATGAGACCGGATACAAGACGTATACGACACTGGAGAACCCCTGGACGCCAACAGCGATTAAAATCCTGCCAGGAAGTCCATCCTTATAGTGGTGGAACCATCATGGTATGGGCGGGTATTTGGATCGGCGGAAGAACTGAGTTGATTTGGATCAGAGGCAACCTCAACGCTCAAATTTATGCTGAGACGATTGTATCAGACGTCATCGTTCCTCTACAAGTGCAAATCGGTCCCTTATTTCAGTTAATGCATGATAATGCACGACCGCACACCGCAAGAGTTGTAAGACAGACTCTCGCCGCAGCTAACATCAATGTCCTGCCCTGGCCTGCTCAGTCGCCAGACTTGAACCCGATTGAGCATGCATGGGATATGCTACAGAGAAGAGCTCTGCCGAATATGGAGGGTATCCAGTCGCAAGAAGACGAACATGGGCGGCCATTCCACAGCGTGATTTGGATGAACTCATTTTGAGTATGCCAAACCGATGTTCTTGTGTTGTTAGTGTTCGCGGTAGAAACACGGATTATTAATTGTTTAAGTTACCCAATAAAATTTTAAAGAAAACTGTTATTTCAGTCTTTTTTTCGAACTTTTGTGTTAGTGGTTCAAATGTCAAAAATCCCTTTATTAGGAAAATGGCAAATTTCTTTATTAATGCAAAGGTGACTTGGTTTATCGTTACTGTGACAAACGAAAACACTTTATTTGATGAATCCTTAAAGAAAATTTTAATTAATATCAATCAGGAGAAAAGTTATTGCAAAAATATATGTTGATCCCTAGACACTTTTGATGTGTGTAGTTTGCTACAGAATGCCCAGTATACATTTTTAGGTAGGCTTAGCAAAAGTTTGGGAATGATGATAATTATATCAATTGTATAAATTGGGTATTCCGCAATCACTTTACATTTCAATATGTTTTGTTGTTGTAGTTTTTGTTTCTATTAGTTTAAGTACTTGACTAATATGATCCTATGAGTGGCAGCTCTGGTAATTTCAGTGAAGCGATCACCTTCAGGATCAAGCCGGAACCAGACTTTAATTTTTGATCATGGTGTTTTAAATCAGTGACTTGAAACGTTACTCAAAAAACGTTACGCGTAGTTCCGGTATGCGGTACCGATAATTTGTACCGTTCCACCAAGATCGTAACAAAATTAATTCCTTGGCTATAACGGTACTGACAAAAGGAAAGAAATCTTAAACTGTTCACTAACAATATTATCAATATATCGTTATTAGTATAACGATATAATAACGTTATTCATTTCGATACTCAACTTTGCCAGCTTCATGACTTTTTCCATGAAGAATAACGGTATAAATGAGTCGGTAACGTTTTACCTGTAACGTTATTACAAGCGGATAAGCTTAATGTTACTGATACCTATAACGTTACTTATAATATTGTTCTACGAAAATGATATTCTATAACGTTATTGTTTTGTAACGATATTTGTTTTTAGGTTTTAGTATCGTTACAAATTTTGGAACGTTAAACGATAACATTAGTGGTAACGGAACGAAATTCATTTCGTTTTCAAGTCTCTGTTTTAAATACATCTATTTTGTAATTATATATTTAATTAAACAGTATGAATCTGGCAACGACTAGTTGCTAAAAATTTACTCATGAAACCGTGAAATGTTTGATAAGAAATCAATAGCTGCCGTTGTAACTTAATCTGTGATTACTTTTAACAAGTTAATTTACGGATAATTAATGTTATTGTAATGTAAGGTTCAATCAATGTGATTAGTTGGTAACGTATCTGTGATTTTTAAGCCTTTTGAGTTATGTAGTCATAGCGACACTTGCTGATTTGTTCGATTAGGGACCTACTACACAGGTTGGAATTTTAATCAGTTTTCCTCGTAAGGGTTCATTGTACTCATCATTATGACCCCTTAAGAGGATAACGGTGATTAAAATTTCTCCTGTAGGTATACACATAGTTAACTTTTGCTAAGCCTACCTAAAAAAATGTATACTGGGCATTCTGTAGCAAACTATTAGAAAGTATCAAAAATAATAAAAAATATTTTATTTATTGTACACTAAATAAAAATCATTTTAATCGGCGAGCGCATTCCGAAGATAAAATCAAATATAGAAATAAAATGACTATGGTCAAAGATCCTCGGTCATTGACTCAGTCTCATTTCAAGTAATGTCCAAATAACTATTAAAATTACATTAGAAAAGCATAAATCATTATTATAAACAATGCTTATTGTATTTAACGCCTAAAATTATTATATTTCAATTTCCGAGTATCGATTTCCGATATTCGATATATTAATTACCAGAGTCAATTGAAATTAAAAAAAATCGTTTAGCATAATCGCTTTCGCACATCATTACGGCGATTTTGAACACAAATTATCTTATCTGTGAATGTAGTCAATGTCAGTCTATGTACTTATTATGTGGAATCATGGTCACCCCATATGTTGTAATGTATGATATTTTTGAACCAATATATCTTTTAAAGTACTAATACAGTAGAATCGCAATTTATTTAGAACGAATGTACTCCTGTTTATAATTCAGGAAGTCGAATTTTGTAACCAAACATGTCATATTTAAAAAGAATAGGCAACTATAGAGGGCCGTGCTGAATGAACTAAAATTGGTTTAATTTTCAATTTTAGCAAGTTTTAAGAGAAACCAATGCGGTACATAAGGTACATACTTGCCATACAAAAATTATTTTTTAATAGTTTTTGGCTCAGGTTGTTTTGTATTTTTTACATATTTTCTTATAATGTGTTTTTCAGCACGGCCCCCTATCCACGTCTATATATTATTTGTTATTACGAATTTACAATATCTGTTGCGGTACATGAAACGTGTTAATAGAGTACATTCCTTGAGTAGGTATAAGAATCTTTTTAATACGCTATGTATTTTTCAAGTTACACGGGGGCCGTGCTGAAAACGTTTGGCTGGCACGGCCCCCTTCTTTTATGTCACTCAGGCTGGCTGGACAAATCTTCAAAATAACTTGCATTTAACTATGTCAATAGGGCATTTTATGTGACGGCTAAACACCCTTATTTCAGAATTTGTGACGCAACAGAATCTTAGATAATCGATCGAAAACGTGTCCAGCCATCTTGATAAACCACTTTTCGCTGGTTTCTCAATCTCGGTAACGGAAGTGATTTTGACGACTTTTTGCTTATCAACGGGCGTCACATAAATTTGTGACAGGCATCGAGCTAAAAGTTTTGTGATACGTACAGCGGTTTAGTAGAAAAATGCAAAAATCTGTGTCCAGCCATCTTGATTTTACGTATAAAACTTTTGGCTGGCACTTCCGAATCTGAATAACGGGAGCGTTTTCAAATATGGTTCCTTTACTAACATTTAGTGACGCAATTTGTGACAGTAATAACGTTTGATTTATGGCGTCACATATAAGGGTTTACGAGAAATCAATAAAAACTTAATGTCCAGCCAGCCTGAGATCAAGCTGGCTGGACACATGTATCTCCGCTGCGTGATGATTTACGGCCTTCGAAATATGTTCAAATTTTTGTGACGGGGACGATAATGATTTACTGAATTTGTGACGGAGAAACTTTGAGTAGTTTCAAAGATATTGATCATTTAAGTTTTCCCATACAAACATCCATTAATATTGTGAGGTGACCATAATGTTTACATAAATAAAGGATTTTTTTTAATCGACTAAACGGCCGGTAGCAGCCACGCCTGCCTTGGATTTTCATAGATGGCGCTGAGAAAACATCGTTCTTAAGAACAATGTTTCATCGATGTTACCAGTTTCAACATCGATGTTTATGAACGATACATCGATGCGGCCATTTATTTATTGTCAACTACAGATAACTTATTAGAATCGTGGATTGTTATTGGTTTTTTGGCATAAAAATACCACAGCCAATTACTCTACTAAAGAAAGTAGAATGACAGCGATACTCCCATAGACAAAATTACTAAAAATAAAATTGTGCGGACCGTACCGCGCTCGCTGTCACCGTTTATATATTTGATTAAAATGAAGACCACCGACCAGTGAACGAAGTTTATTTTCGTTCACTGCCACCGACTTCATTTGCGCTTCAAACACTTAGGGCGGCGGTAAAAACAACGTTGTGGTACAAGGCGGGGTTACTGCCCCCCGGTGGGTTCCCGCATTGTCGAGGCGGGGGGGCTCAGTAGCCGTGGCTTGGTCAACCACGGTGAAGCGAAGAGGAACCCGAGGAGGGGCCGCTCGTCAGGGCTTTTGCCTGTAAGCCGACGACGTAGCGGCCAACAAGTAGGTTGCGGTGCCGCTTGGGCGACACACACGTATGGGAGGCATCGCGGCTGAGGGTTGGAGGCCGCGGCGGGAGAGGAGTGCCGGTATTGCGGTGCGCCGCTCTCCCTACCTTCCGCGGTCTGGACGGGGTCGCCACCGTCTGATGGCGGACGCGGTGGGGCCGCAGGGGAGAAGGAGTGTTGGTATAACGTTGGCCGCTCTCCCTATCCTCTGCGGCCGAAAAAATTGGCAGGCGGCGGGGCCAATGACCTGACCCGTCGCAGGGGGACCAAGGGTGCCCAGACACGGGCTCGTCTGGCGCCCATGTACTGGTTTGGTTCCTGGGGTGGTCACGGCGTGCTATGTGTTCTGGTGCGCCGGTGATAGGGAGTTATCCCAAGAGGAGGGTCCGGTGACGGACAGCTGCGGCTGGTTCACGGATGAGTGCTAACGCGTGCCCGTGCTCCCGCCGTAAGCGGCAGAGGAGGACACCGTGGAGTTTTAGTGGGTTAGAGTCCCACATAACTGCACTATCTCCCCGTGGTAGTGCAGAATGCATGAGAATTTCACCACGTTAAAAAAAAAAAGGCGGGGTTACTGAAGCGCAAATGGAGTTGATTGTCGTCATTTGAAACGCTCAATAAAAAGTACAAATAAATAAATGTGATTTTATTTACAGCAAACATTATTTTTTCTTTTAAATACCTTCGAGCATTAGTTATCCTGACACAATATCTACCTACGTACTTACCATGAAAAACACCAACACTTACCTATTAAAAAGAGTAGGTATCTGCACGTAAATAATCAATAACATCAAAAAATGACCCCTCCCCCCCCTTCCTCACTTCTAGACTTTTGTCTTCTATCGATTTAAGGCGAAAGCGCCAGGGTAGCCCGCGAAATTCAATTTTTTTTACGTTTTCTGCAATTTGCTGGTCAGTATTAAGTTGTACGATGATTAAAATATGATTCGCGGCCGTAACACATATGTATTTACAGAATTATAATCTATAATTCATCAACACAACTCTCTAAGACCAAGTAATCCCCAAGAATGACTATTTCATGAAATATTCATATTTGGGGATTATACTAAGTTAACAAGTTGTATTACTGATTGTAATGATTATAATTCTGTAAATACATATTTGTTACGACCGCGAATCATATTTTAATCAACGTACCACTTAATAGGTACTGACCAGCAAATTGCAAAAAACGTAAGAAAAATTGAATTGCGCGGGCTACTTTAGCGCTTCCTCCTCAAATACCTACAGTTGTTCGTATTAATATCACCATAACATGGATTTTTATCCATTAAAGAAAACACCTTAAAATATACTTAGTCCTACATAAAACCTACATTATTGGTAACCCTACTGCAGTGTTTGTGTGGGAAGATTTAAATGATCAATACCTATCTTTGAAACTACCCAAAGTTTCTCCGTCACAAATTCAGTAAATCATTATCGTCCCCGTCACAAAAATTTGAACATATTTCGAAGGCCGTAGATCATTACGCAGCGGAGATACATGTGTCCAGCCAGCTTGAGCTCAGGCTGGCTGGACATTAAGTTTTTATTGATTTCTCGTAAACCCTTACATGTGACGCCATAAATCAAACGTTATTACTGTCACAAATTGCGTCACTAAATGTTAGTAAAGGAACCATATTCGAAAACGCTCCCGTTATTGAGATTCGGAAGTGCCAGCCAAAAGTTTTATACGTAAATTCAAGATGGCTGGACACAGATTTTTGCATTTTTCTACTAAACCGCTGTACGTATCACAAAACTTTTAGCTCGCTGCCTGTCACAAATTTATATGACGCCCGTTGATATGCAAAAAGTCGTCAAAATCACTTCCGTTACCGAGATTGAGAGACCAGCGAAAAGTGGTTTATCAAGATGGCTGGACGTTTTCGATCGATTATCTAAGATTCTGTTGCGTCACAAATTCTGAAATAAGGGTGTTTAGCCGTCACATAAAATGCCCTATTGACCTAGTATTTTGAAGATTTGTCCAGCCAGCCTGAGTGACTTATGAATACCTTGGGAGATATCAAGTTTTAAAATAGGTAATACCTTTGATTATACACATAATCAAAGGGTAATACTAAAATAAAGCTGAAGAGTAGTTCTAACCGATTCAACTATTTCGTTTATGTTTGACATGTTTGTGCACGTCTCAGTTCGAACTGGAGCAGGTTCGGACCTGTTCAGTTTGGTTTTCTGTGTTAGTGATAAAGTTTAAAGTAGCCAAGGTTGTGGCCAAGGTTAGCCGGCCTAAGTAGTTGTTAGACTAGATACTTTGTTTCATTTTTGTTACTTTTTTTTTGTAATGGGTAACTCGTTTTTATTTTTTACTGTGTTTAGCTTTAGTCTAGTAATAGTTTGTGATCCTCCTGTAAGAGTCGCAATAAATACTTTTTCTTTCTTTCCTTTACAGTTAGTTGCCCATCAGCCCACTGCTGGGCAAAAGCCTCCTTCATTAATTCCAGCTATTTCAGTCTTTACATTTCATCCTTATTCCACGCTGGGTTTATAAAATGAAAATATAGGTTAAGTACCTTACCTACAGGGGAAACATTGATCAAACGTGTACAAAACAATCATTTTATTATTACAAAAATAAACTTGCATAGAGGTTTCATCTTAAAACCAAGCACTACCACTGTTTCACTTCATCATATTTTTTATAAAACCTTCGTACTGAACCAGTCCAGGTACATTTATATTTTTGTACCAATCTTCTTTCTTCAACAAGTTCCACCACGCATGCACCTTGGTATACTTGTCATCCACAGGAACCATCATAGCTGCAGAAGAGATAGCAGCAACTATCGACACATCAGCAACAGTCAAATCGTCGCCAGCCACGTACTTGCTCTTCTCTAAGTATTTGTCCAAAACTCCGTAAGCGTCATTCACACTTTCAATTTGTTTTGCAGAAGGTGTCCTTTCTCCCGCCATGAGGCTTATCACTATCTCCCTGGCTGCAGCAGTGAGGTTGGCAGTCTCAAAATACAGTCTTTGATCGACTGTCGCACGTCGTTTCAGGTCGCTAGGGTATAACTTCGCTTGTTGATCACCGCCATAATTGGATACCAGGTATGTGATAATTGCATGGCTGTCAGCTAGCAGGAAGTCGTCTTCTTCTAGCAAAGGGACGGTGTGCAGAGGATTTTTCTCCAAGTATTCTGGTTTCATGTGTTCTCCGGTCATAAGATTTACGTCTTGGGCTTCGTAGTTAAGTTTGATAATTTCTGCTGTCATTAAGACTGCGCGGGCGCGCGGGCTTAGGTCGAATTTGTATATTTTGAGAGTCATATTCACTTTGCCGATGTTGGCGCGCTACTAAATGAATAAAATGCTAATAGAGAACACGAGTCACGAGTTCACGACGCGGCCCACAGAGTACTTCGGCCGCTCTAGTCTAGTCTCGCTCGCGTGGGTATATAACAGGGCTTGTTAACGTTACCAAATAACAAAATAATAACCGTTAAGTAACGTTAATTTCAATTTGATACCTTAATAACGTTCACAAAAATGTAACGTTACTTGGTCACATTACCAGTAAAGTAACGTTAGCGTAACGTTACCGCAAATACATCAGTAACGTTATATTTACCGTTAATTTAGCTACGTTGCCGTTCCGTCTGTTTACATTTTTGTGCGCTCGCGCGGGCGCCTCGCTTAGCATTGGATTAGATGCACTGTTGCCGCTCCGCCACGCGCTAACCGTGCCGCCTGCGCCGTCGCCACGTAATACGTAATACGTGTCGCGGCGTAATACCATGACGTTCGACCTTCGCAATTTATCACCCTAAAGTAGGCATGCCTACTCAAATCCAAACGAATATGAATGTTAAAATCGTAATTTGTAATTCGTTCGTAATTTGGCCGTACGAAGAAAGAAAGGGATGGATATTGAGATTGGCGATAGTGAGATAAAAATGAAAAACCAAGATGGCGGCTGCACAATTTTTTTTTATCATGGGTTTCGTTTTCATGGTTTTTAAGGGTGCTGAAGCCAATAGTGAGGTCAAAATGAAAATCCAAGATGGCGGTTGTAATTTTTTTATAATTATTCATCATGGGTATCGTTTTTATGGTTTTCAAGGGAGCTAAAGTCGATAGTGAGGTCAAAATGAAAATTCAAGATAGCGGTTGTAATATTTTTTTAATTTTTCATCATGGGTGTCGTTTTTATGGTTTTCAAGGGCGCTAAAGCCGATAGTGAGGTCAAAATGAAAATCCAAGATGGCGGCTGTAATTTATTTTTATTTTTTCATCATGTGTGTCGTTTTTATGGTTTTCAAGGGCGCTAAAGCCGCAAATTCCGTGGTAGTTAGACGTTGGACGTTGGCGTTAGACTATTAATTCCTGCATGTCTAAACAACAATTGTAATAACCATAAATAAGAACAATTAATTACCTTGATTATTGTCTTCTGCATGAAGTACGCCACATCATAAATGTAAAACATAAAAACACAAAACAGCCGCTACCTTTATTCTATGTAGATCTTGAGCACAAACACAACAACAAAGAAATCTTTAAAATCAACAGAATGAATTACGTAAAAGTTTCATTTGAAGCACCATACAAAAAGCTGGACATTTTACAGTGTAAAAGATGTCAAAGATTCGGACACGCAAAAAACCAATGCAACAGACCATTTAGATGTGTAAAATGCGGGGAAGAACACTCAACAACAAGCTGTTTAAAAAGACCGGACACCGAGGCAACTTGTGCCAACTGCCAAGAAAAACATCCAGCAAGTTACAAAGGCTGCACAAAATACAAACAGTACAAAGACCTACTTACGAAAAACAAGACAGGAAAGGGCAAAGAAACTAATGAAAACACAAACAACATAACACAAAATCAATACCGCAAAACCCCAACACAAACTGTACAAGAAAAACAGCAAAATAAGAACCTCATTAATCACTCGAAACCAAATATCACATACGCACAAGCGACAAAACAAGAAAACTCAGCAGGATCATTAACCGACATCAAGGACCCAAATAATTTTGGGGAAGTACTGGACGCCATGTTCAACAAATTTCAAAACATAATAAATATTATGATAAACAACATGATGGATCGTATGATCCAATTAATCACAAGCCTTATAAAACACCCCTAAACCTTAGAATAATCACCTGGAATGCCAACGGGCTGACAGAACGTCGACAGGAACTTGAACTGTTCTTGAAACTTTAAAGAGTTGACGTGGCTTTAATCTCGGAAACAAGGTTCACGCAAAAAACCCATTTCAGACTTAAAAATTACATGGTGTACGCTACAAACCATCCTTCTGGTAATTCACATGGAGGAACTGCAATCATAATTAAAGAGAACATCAAACATTATTTTTTTGGGGAAAACAGAACTGAAAAAATACAAGCAACTTCAATCAGGATCCAGGATAACAATATAGAAACAACAGTGTCTGCTATCTACTGCCCACCTAGGCATGTTATTACAAGAGATGAGTTCAAGAATTACTTCAACACTCTAGGAAACAGATTTATTTGCGGTGGTGATTGGAACGCAAAACACGCCTCCTGGGGCTCCAGACTAACCTTGCCACGGGGTCGACAACTCTATATAGCCACGAACGAACTTAACCTATATTGCGCTTCACATGGTATTCCTACATACTGGCCTGCGGGCCCACAAAAGGTACCAGACCTATTGGATTTTTTCATCACCAAAAATATCCCGCTTGGACAAATAAATGTAAAGGAATGTACTGACCTGTCGTCAGACCATACACCAGTAATTATCAATGTTCACTCTAAGGCCATTCTAACTGAGTACCCACAAAGACTGTATAACCACACAACAGACTGGGGCAGATACAGAACCAAAATATCAGAATCCATTAACTTGAACTTGCCATTAAATAATGTAGATAGCGTTGAAACAGCTATCGAAACGCTCAATAAGCTTATTCACATAGCGGCCAAAGAATTTACGCCTTTTTCAAGACCAAAAACAACACAAATTGCCCACTATTCTAAAGTAATAAAGGATAAAGTAAATGAAAGAAAACTGCTGCGGAAAAAATGGCATTCTACGAAATATCCCCGTGACAAAAAGTTTTCAACATGGCCTCTGAGGAACTTCAACAAATGATCTGCCAAGCAGAAAACGAGCGTCTACAAAAACAATTAGCAGAACTTACTCCTAATAAAGACACCAACTACTCTCTATGGAAGATAACAAAAAGGCTGAAATGACCGAAAGAACATATACCACCCATAAAAGCTCCTGATGGCAAGTGGGCAAAAACAGATCTTGAAAAGGCCCAAGTATACGCGCAACACTTAAAAACTTTCAGCCCCTTACCAAGCAAAAATCCTGAACACGACAAGGAAGCCTCCGAATATATGGACGCACCACTGCAAATGAACCTACCACTAAAAAGTGCAAGCCCCAACGAACTATGGAGAGAAATCCTAAAACTAGAAAAGGGTAAAACACCAGGCTATGACTTAATCGACGCACAACTTCTCAAGCAGCTGCCTAGAAAAAGCATAATTCACATCGCGGCCATCTACAACGCCTGCCTAAGACTAGCAATTTACCCCGCACAGTGGAAAATTGCGCAGGTTATAATGATTCCCAAACCAGGCAAACCGCTCCACGATGCAAGCTCCTACAGACCAATAAGCCTACTCCCCGTGTTGGGTAAACTCTTCGAAAAAATATTGCTGAACAGGATGCGCCCCTATCTACCGGAAGTTATTCCTCTTCACCAGTTTGGCTTACGAGAGAAACATGGAACTATTGAACAGATACACCGTATTACGGATACTATAAGTCGTGCACTAGAATGCAAACAGTTCTGCTCTGCTGTCTTTCTTGACATTAGCCAGGCGTTCGACAGAGTGTGGCACGAAGGACTTCTCTTCAAACTTAAAAAGTTACTGCCTCACTCTTTCTTTCCGATTCTACGATCGTACATACACAGTAGATGCTTTGAGGTGAAGTTTAACAATAAAGTTTCTTCTTTAAATGAAATTTGCTCAGGAGTACCACAAGGAAGCATATTGGGACCCATCCTATACTTGCTTTTTACCGCAGACCTTCCAATGCACGCTGATACTATAACTGCCACCTATGCAGATGATACAGCCCTTTTGTCGGTACATGTGGATCCGGCTATAGCATCAGCCAACATACAAACCCACATCCATGAAGTGGAAAAGTGGCTAGATAAATGGCGTATTAGGGTTAATCAAGGAAAATCTGCTCACGTGACCTTCACCCTGAGAAGGCAGACTTGTCCCCCAATAAGACTTCATAATGAAGAGGTTCCTCAAGTTGAAGGTGCCAGATATTTGGGTATGCATCTGGATAGAAGACTCACCTGGAGAAAGCATATCTGGACCAAGCGTAAACAGCTGGATACGAAAGTCAGATCAATGAACTGGCTGATAGGTCGCAAATCAAGCCTGTCACATGAAAGCAAGATAGCTATCTATAAGACCATTCTCAAACCAATCTGGACTTACGGAATCCAGCTATGGGGTACTGCTAGCAATAGCAACATAGAGATTCTTGAAAGATTTCAAAGCAAGACACTGAGAACCATGCTAGATATACCCTACTATGTAAGCAACAAATATATACACGAGGACCTAAGTATCACTACCGTCAAACAAGAGATCGCTAGATATAGTGAAAGCTATCAGACGAGAATATCAACTCATGTCAATGAACTGGCATCCAAACTAGAAGGCACAGGAAGTATTAGACATTCCCGATTGAAACGGCATAGTGTCTCTACACTTACCGTGAGATTTGGTGACATATGATAAAAGGGATTCATAGGAATTCCTTACGCTATTAAGACATAGATCGAGATACCTCATCTGAATGGCTTATTGTGTTAACACAGATTGCCAAATTACTGTATTCATAATAAAAAAAATAAAAAAAAATATTGTCTTCACTCATCTTGATGTTGGATAAATTATCTTATCAGTTAGGTATCTCACTTATTACTTCTCACGCGTAAGAATCGGCAATGTTTTGATCGGCACGGCATCACAGAGCGGGGCGACGGCGGGTGGCCTGCCCCCGCGCGTCTCGTCCCCCTCTACTTCAAACTCACTAGATTAACCGTTCTAAAAGTATCGATAAAATTAACGTTAATAAACAACTAACGTTAATAATGATTACCGATAAAATGGAGCTAAAATAACGTTAAATCCATTAACGTTATTTTAATATTAACGGTAACGCTGTCAAATCAAGGAAACGTTATGAAAATTTTACCGGTATTTAAAGCCCTGGTATATAATAATAATATGTTCTGTGCACAGATAAGATATTAGTAGCAAGCTAGTTCTGTGACTTCTGTGTCGCGTATGATGACTTGATGACAGTGTTGCCATCAACTCGACTAAAGCAAATGTCGCCAGACAGAAAGTCAAAAGTCGCCAGATGTCGTCAGATGTTTAAATATTAAATAATTGCTCATATTTTGTTTTTTTACCTATATTTTTTTTATCATAAAAACTACATAGTTTACAGTTATCAACAAACAAAAAATTGGAATTACGTTTGGGACGACGACTGGCACCCTGGTGTGGGCGGTACCACAGAGTATTTTTATATCCATGGCGGCACGAAGTGGAGGCGCTCGCGCCGGCGCGGCCGGCAACCTATAGTTTTGATCAAGATGCAACGTGACACTGACAAATTGCAAAAAACGCAAGAAAGTTCGAATATCGCGGGTTACTTTTGCGGATCCACCTTAAGTAGCGCGCTTACAGAGACAGTTATGATAAAACCATATTGAATAAAATTGTACTTTATAAATGATAGCCAAATTAGAAAAGTCGCTAGAAATGTCGCTAAATCGAAATAAAATGTCGCTTTTCATATCAAAATGTCGCTTAATCTAGCGACAAAGTCGCTAAATTGGCAACACTGATTGATGATATGATTGATATTTGATATGATGCCTTTATGAGTGTTGCCATGCCAGCGAAAAAAGTGGGACTATCTTATCTACAAAAAAAAGTGAGATACCATCAACAACTTAATTTGTAAAAAAAAGTCTCGCAACTCCGGCAACTCAGTTCTTCTACCGTAAAAAGTTTAGAGATCCGTGTAATACCAAGTCCGTTAATTTATTCAGTCCCTACTGAGACCTCTGTCCTACGTTATTACGTAATTACCTAACCTAACAACATCATAGTGACCTTAACAATATTATAAATCATTTAAGTTAATAAATAGATTGACTTGGTAATCGCACTAAACAATCAAAAATTTAATACGTATTACTTGTGAGATACATTGTTTTCATGCGATGGCCAAGTCAATTATAATAGAAAAAAAAAAAACAAAAACATAAAAGATTTATAATATTGATAAGGTCACTTTATGATCTTGTTATTGTTAGGTTAGCTAATTACGCAATAACTTAAGACAGGGACTGAGTAAATTAACCGACTTGGTATTACATAGATCTCACAACTTTATACGGTAGAAGAACTACTCCTAGAGACTTGTTTTTTTTTACAAGTTATGTTTTTGATGGTATAAAATTGACGCACGGAAGCAAGTGGTAAGTGGTATCAGTGTTGCCAACTACAAAAGTTCAAATTATCGAGTTCCCACGACGAAATTATCGTTTTGTGGGCAAAATTATCGTACGCACGGTTACACATCAAGCTATACATAACCAGTATAAGCTGACTTCTGATTGTACGACAAAACAATGCGAGGTCAACTCAAACTGGAAATGCATAGCTTGATGTGTAGCAGTGTGTACACACGGCTACACATCAAGCTACTGGCTACTGGTTATGTATAGCTTGATGTGTAGCCGTGTTTACAGAAGACAAAATTCCAAAAAAACGTAAATAAACGTAATACATCAGTTCAAATTAATTACAAACGACAATGAATCTGTGAAAGAATGCAATGTGAGGTCAGCTATAACTGGAAATGTATAGCTTGATGTGTAGAGCAGCTGTGTGTATGTACATACATACCTATAATATTCTATTAAAAAAAGTATATGCTAGGTCCTAAGTTCGATGTGGTGATTATTAAATGGGTATGTTTAATTATGACTTTGTGTGTGTTTGGTGCCTGGAAACATGCTGGTCCTGCTCCATAGGACAATCTAGAGTATACACAAGATCAAACTGGTTGCTTATTTAATTGTAAATTTATTCTTCTTTTTTGATATTGTTTTATAGAATAGAATAGAATAGAATAGAATATATTTATTTGCTTTAAAACATGGTACATTAAGGTCTTATAAATAAAGTGATGATCTTACATGTTTCGCCATGGACTGGCATACAAATATTTAAACATGTTAAATGTAACAAATTTAACATGTTAATTTGTTAAAATTAAAACATTTTTTAGTAAAATTGTTATTAGGGTTTCTCATTATTTGAACATATAAGAATAAAAGGTATATTATACTTGTAATATAATAAGATCTCAGCATCATATCTTATATTTATCTGCTACTTTTTTATCAAAAAATTCTTTTACACTATAAAAACAATTACCAATAAGCCATTTGTGTAGTTTTGATCTAAAGCGTTTTAGAGGGAGTTCTCTTATTTCTTTTGGAATATTGTTGAAAATTTTTATTGCTGTGATAAAGCTATTCTTATGACATAATGTGCTTTGATGTGAAGGAATTCTTAGCCGTGTTGGGTCTCGACGGGTATATTTTGAATGTATGTCGCATGTTATAAAAAGTGTAGAGTGCTCTTTAACAAATACACCAGCTTGCATTATGAAAAGGCCTGTTAAGGTTAGAATTTTAAGTTTTTTATAGTAAAGTCTGCAGGATGTTAAAGGACTGATACCACAGATTGCTCTTAGGCACTTTTTCTGTACGATGAAGGCATCATTAATATTCGTCGAGTTTCCCCAGAGTAGCAGCCCATATCTGAGTAAAGAGGAAACGTACCCATGGTAAGCAGTAAGTGCAACAGCTTCACTCGCGGTATATCTTAAACGTTTAAGAGCAAATACAAATTGATTTAGTTTCTTGCATATATGCTCTATATGTAGTTTCCAGTTACAATGCTGGTCTAGAATAAGTCCAAGAAATTTGTATTCACTAACTTCGTTAATTTGTTGTCCTTGACTATTAACTTTAAATGATTTTTGTTTAGAATTGTAGTTTTTGAAGTTTATGTATTTGGTTTTATTTAAATTTGCACAGAGATAATTGTTTTCGAGCCATTTTAAAACTTGGTTTACTGTTTCATTAAGGATTTTTTCGTGATTTGTTTCTGATTTACTATCATTTTTTACAATTACCGATATGTCGTCAGCAAAAAGTATGCATTGTTGTTGTAAAGCTGAAGGTAAATCGTTGATGTAAATGAGGAAAAGTAATGGTCCAAGTATGCTTCCTTGGGGTACTCCTGATTTGGTTTGGCTATATTCAGAACTATGTGATGTGGACTCATTATTTTCATTTATTGTGCTTATTTCTACTTTTTGTTGCCGGTTAATTAAATAACTAGTAATCCAATCAATAACGATTCCTCTAAGTCCGTAGTTATTGCATTTTTGTATTAGTAAGTCGTGGTTAACAAAGTCGAAGGCTTTGCTCATGTCAAAGAAGATGACAGATACTGGAATGCGTCTATCTAGATTATCAATTACATTTTTTAACAGTTTAAATGCTGCTAAAGTAGTTGATTTTCCCCTTTGAAAGCCGTTTTGTTCCTCTTTTATGATCTGAAATTTTTCTAAATAATTTGTGAGTCTACGATGCATGGTTTTCTCAAAGATTTTTGAGAAGTTCGATATAAGCGTTATAGGTCGGTAATTAGATAACTCTTTTATGTCACCTGTTTTAAATAATGGTTTAACAATGGATTGTTTTAGTTTATCTGGAAAAATACCTTGCCAGAATGAGAGATTTATTAAATGTTCAATGATTGGTGATATAATGGTGGCGCAAGATTTGAGAATGTGCGTTGCAATACCGTCAAATCCAACCGATTTTGAGTTGTTGAGGGACATGATGATATTTTTTACTTCATCTTCATCACATGAATGTAAAAACATGGTTTGCGTCATGTTCGGTAAATCGAAATGTTTTTTGTCCGATGAAGCTTTATTTTTGTTATGGAATCCTTTAGCAATATTTATAAAAAAATCGTTGAAAGTTTCAGCAATTTCTTTAGGTTTGTTTATGTTATCATTGTCGATTTTAATAGTGTCAATATATTTTTTTGTATTTTCGTAATCAGTTTTGTTTTTGATAATCTGCCATGCAGCTTTGCCTTTATTTTTTGCCGATGACATTATTTTAGAGTTTATGAGGTGTTTTGATCGTCTAACGCATTTTTTGAAGATATTACTGTATTTTGTATAATTTGATGTATCGTCTTCAGATTTGGACATGTATTGACGATATCTTAGTTTTCGTTTTAGTTTACTAGACTTTCTGATTCCTGTTGTTATCCATCTTGGTGATTTACAGTTTGAATTAATTCTTACTTTGTTGATTGGAAAGCAAAGATTGTAAAATAAACAAAACGTATCATGAAATATATCAAAAGCTGAATTTAAATGTTCTTGATCATATACTTCTGACCAACTTAGTGCTGACAAACAACTTATAAATTTGTCTAGGTTGTCTTTACTGTAGTCTCTTTTGTAAACATACCAACTTTTTGGTCCTGTTGGTTTATTATAAATGGGAAAATTTAAAGTTTGACCTGTATTGTGGTCGGAAAGAAATAATTCGTGAACTTTACCATTAGCGTCTTTAATGTTACTTATGAAGTGATCAATGCAGGCTTTTTGTCTAGTCGGTTGGTCTATATGTAGGGAAAGACCAAAATTTGTTAAAGTGTCTTTTAGACGTGATGTAATTTTATTGCTTTTGAGTGTGTCTATATTTAGATCTCCTGTTAGAATAATTTTTTTATTAGGTTTGTTACAAATCCTATGTAGTAGTAATTCGAGTTTATCAAAGAATGAGTTTATGTTACTATCTGGCGTTCTATATAAGCAAATCATAATGCAGTTGAGAGAAGGAAATTCCACGCCGCAACATTCAAACACTTTGTCCATTGACATGGTGTTACAAATAGCCAAATCTTTATAATCTAAGGAATTTCGGGCAAGAATACAAACACCACCTCTTTTTTCTTTTACTCTAGAGTATGATGTAATTACCTTAAAATGTTTTAAAGTTATATTGTTTTCATTGCCTCTTTTTATGAAAGTTTCTGAGAGGCAAACCACATCAATGTAGTTTTTATTTTTATCAAATTCGTCTATACATAATTCTAGATTTTCTTGTTTGTTTAATAGACCCGCTATATTCTGATGGAACAGTGTAAATGAGCTTAATGTATTACATTCGTCGATACATCGTTTTTTGGTATTAGAGAAAAAACTTATTGTCTTGTTGCGATGTTTCTATTTTATTCTGCTCTAATTTTTTTTTGCGTATTAAATCGAAATAATATGGTATAGTTCCTTTTACGGGTTTGTTTACATTGCAATTATTATCTGGTTTATTGACAATCTCTCTGTTAGGTGTTTTTTCATTGTGTGATAATGTATTGTTATGAGTGAAATCATTTTTTTTAAATGAAATATTGGTAGTTGCATTTTTGTTACACATTTTTGAAGAAAATTGTAAGTATCTTGCATTGTAGTCTGAAGTGTCAATCGTATAATTAATTTTTTTACATAATGAATATACAGATAATTTATAGCAGTTTATAAAAGTACAGTTATCAATATTATTACAAAAGTTTTTTAATGTTTCATTTAATGTCTTTTCTTTCAAATGATAACTCTTATTAACACCAAGAATAATAACATTAGTTTTTTCGAACTTTTTCAGTATATATGATAAATTGTATAATAGCTTTGTGGGGTTGTCATCATTTTCACCAACGTTTATAATTATTTTGTCTTCGCTGGTTATTTTTATTCTTTCACAGCTGCTAAGGATTTCGTTTGCTGAGGCTTGTGGTTTAGTAGTAGACTCAATTCTATATTTCTCATACCTGGTATTAGTTCTGGAGTGAACCAACTTAGCTGCTAGTCCTACGCATTGTTGAGCGCCGAATATGTAGATAGATTTCGGTTTACAATTCATGCCTTCTTCTTCTTTGTATGTCTGTTTCGATAATTTAGTCTGTGAAATATCTTCATCTTCTTTTGCCGTAGGTACATTTAAAGATGGAATGCTCATACTTGTAGCTGAATGTAATTTCGAATCATATGTGGTTGTATAGCTGTATTTGTTTCTAGGTTCAAGACATAGTAACTCTCTTGTGCTTTTTACTGTGTTGTTATCAGAGCTTTGTTGATTGACTGCTTTTGGGGTATTTAAGTTTTCAGTAGATATAGTTTTAGGACGTGAATAAGATGTAGATAGTCCTTGAATTTCTTTACGTAGTTGAATATTTTCTAATGATAGTTTATCAATTTCTGTTTTTGCATTTTCCAATAATATTTGTTTTTCTTCTAATTCTTTTCTCAGCTTCTGGATCTCATCTGACGGAGCGCTTGTAGATAAATCAAACATACTTAACGCAGTCGTGTTGATATCAGAGTTTATAGAATCTAGTGAGTTACGCCTGATACAAAGTGATTCGTATGATAATGTTCTCGCAAGATTATGTTTGCAACGCAATGTTATATTTTTTTCTTCAGACCCCATATTTATTTATTTGATGTCATTTCAGAGATGAATTCTTGTAGTTGCCAATTATAGAAGTTCTTATAAAAAGCAACACAGTATGGTAATAATACGAATCGAACATGTGTTTTTAGTTTTCAGTTCATCCGTTATACATTTTAATCCTACAGCTAACTTAATCCTTCGTAATATGTTTGCTTGAAGTTATTTATTTCAATGTTCAAACAGTTTTTTCTTATTTGTTCTTGTTTGTTGTTACATTCTGTAGTTGCTCTGACTCACACCCTGACTTATTACTTATATTGTATGTATATAATATACAATGTGGGGATGACAATACGACTATAAATTAAACTTCGTATACCTAATGACGTTCCCAGTCTGCATAAAAAAATTCAATCAAATAAATCCAATAGTTTGGTCACTGGACATTATTTTTAATTTTTGACTTTTTCTACATGATGTATCTGTTAACAAGCCAGTACCGATAGGTTAAAGACATTTGCAGTTAAACACAACATGTGTCCAGGGGGTCTACTCCGAAGTGGTAAATGTATCGTATCGGCCATGTATCTGCCGAATGTTCGGTCATTTCCTACTACGAAGTTCATTATATTCGGTTCGGTCGGTTCCGATCCGACTGAACTTAATTTTGACACTTGTTGTATCGTTACCCTACTCTGAACGAGAAAAGACTGACCGATAATTTGAGTTTGACAAGAGTTACATCGTGAAATTTGTGTCAAAATACACGACAGCAAAGTAGCTACCTTTTGATTTTAATTTTATTGTATATGCTTATTTCATTTTGTACTCCATATGTATTGGCAAAGCATAGTGCACATAATTTTAACAACAATACTATCTATAATCATACCTATGTTAACAGAATAAATGATTGATTGATTGATTTGAGTACCGTAAACTTATCGAATTTCATGAATTATTACAATTTTATTGAGTTTTACATTTTTTTAAGTGAATGTACTACTTAAAATTGTAGCGAAATGACAGTACGTATGCTTTTGGGTGGAAGAGGCTCTCAGAGAAGAGCGTTTGGAGCGTAGAAGGAATTGCAGATGATCTTATGACTCCTTCACTACCAATTTAATGCCCGACCTTGAGTTTGTAGCTAGTTACAGACTCAGTTGATCACTTTGCCAGGACATAGTGCCCCTGTCACCCTGAAAGCGTAATAGCCATGCAATTGAGCCTGCTACAAAGCTACAAACGTAGATGTAAGATCTAAGTTTTCCACAGCAGTCCACTCACTAGGTATACATATATAGAGATTTTGTTTAGTTCGATGTCTATCTGTTTGTAATTAGTATATCTAGCTTAGTTTTATTATTGTTTTCCATATTCTAATTCAATAACACTGATTAAAGTAAGTTTGTAGGGCATTTTTTGGAATATGTAAGGATTGTCAGATAATTACGTAACTTGAAAATGAGATTTTTTGTTTATGTAGTTTATTGAAATAAATTTGTCTCAAATGATAGAGTTATGTATAAAACTAATTTCCCAATTGGATTTATGTAAATCGGATCACCCAATCCCAAGATATTAAAAAAATTGTGTAAGGAAAATGTACCAACCAAATTTTTTTAAGGTTGATCGTTTTTTTTTTTTTAAACAGCATGCCCTCTCCACCAATGAACGCACATTTGAAATAGTCAAGGGTGGAGGGGTGTCTTGACAGCGCGGGAGGTGCACTAGAATGCAGATAAAGTAGGCAGAATAATCTTACCCTGCTGTGTTTTGCATAATACCTATAATAATAATAATAATAACCCCATCGCCGTATCTCTACGTTGACGTCGTGGTGGGGCTTGCGCGCTCCGAACTCTAGGCCCGTGCCGGAAAAGTTTACTTTGCCGGAACGGGTCTAAGGTGAGGAGCCAGACCAAGAGAGATACAGAAATCCGCAGGGCAGCATGTGGCGAGCTGTTGGGCAGTAGCGACCCCACGGACCCTATCTCCCGGGAGAAGTCTTGTACCTCACCTCTGGCTTGCCTTTATTGGCCGGCTGGAGTGAACAATGACGAGGAACAGAGCTCCCACCTCATTCTTGCCTATATTGGCTGGCTTGAGTGGAGATTCGCAAGGGCAAACGTGCTCGGAGGAAGGAAGTATTCCAGTAAGATGCTGGTAGGGACCTTGACCGTACTTCCGGGATTGTCCTGATAGCCGTGGAATGCCTCTCCACTTCTCATAAGCACCTCAGGACATGTTGCCCCCTTGTCGCTTCGTCACTATGTGCTAGCGACCGTTTCCGGGGGCCCATTATTGAGTGTGCAAGTCACCCCCTGCTATTTTATCCGTGTATATATTAAACATTGATCAGGCAGAGGTCATAGTTCTTCCATAGTTCTTGGCAACCAGTCCACTTTAGCCACCCAAACCCATAGTCCAACTTTATATTTTTCCATATGCTGCAATAGTCCTACACCAACCGGGGGTTGTCCTTAGGTGCACTTGCATAGTGCACACAGGGATAATCGTCGGTTGGTGTCACATTTCATTAAAATTTCCTAAAGGGCCTCTGCGAGTTGGCTTCGGCCCCTCGTACGCCTTCCAAAGGACCGGGACTCAATGGTCCCGAGATATAAACAAGAAAATAATAATATCCTTGGACATTTCACACAACGCCATTTAGTCCCAAGCTAAGCAACCTAATGCTTGTGTTATGGTCACGAGATGGCTGATAAACTACTTATATACTTTTTTTTTTTGTAAATACATACATGTATAAGGGACGGAGCGAGTGCTCCGGAGTTAACCCAAGATGATTTTTGAATCGGAGAACTCTCGGCAGGTGACTTAGCAACCTGTTACATTTGCCACAGATGCTTTGAAGAGGGTACAAAGAGAGAGGGAGATTAATATTAATCTTAGAAAATGATGAATAAAATATATTTTTTACAATTCGTACCTCCTAAACTAGAACTAATCTTCTATTTGTTACAAGTAAAACTAAAAATAATACAGAATTCAGCGTGGTGCACATTTCTTTCCACAGTCGATGATGCAGCGTACGACTGTCGATCAAGTTGCCTTGGGCCAAATCTCGATGAGGAGAGCATCAATTTGTGCCGCTGTTGGTCTGGACATGGTGACTTTTCTTGCAGAATGTTTGTTCATAATTTTCATTTCCAAATTTCCAAAACACGAACATGAGAAAACGATAAGCCCAAGGGGCACTTTATCAAGCGTAGATAAAGTGAATAATTTACATAGTTTATTAAACTTGTTTTTTGTAGATATAGTACATCTCATAACTTGACTTTAACACTACACTTCAGTCAGCACTTGACGATAAACGACCGAAATACGATTAGGTATCTCTATAGCGATAGCGGCAGATGAGATTTGGTTTGAGTTTAAAGTACTTTTTCTCAATTTCGCATTATTAAAAATCACAATCTCTCCCCTTGTTTGTTTACTTGCATTATTTAAAATTTGTAGTCTGTGCCATAGATAATATTACCAAAGTCTGTGCTTGTCATCCTTTGACTTTTATCCTTTTTTTTTTTTGACAATCGGCAAAGTAATCTTTATGCCAGCTACAAATATATTGTTTTTTCGAGAAATATTACAATTTTCTTAGGTAAAAATATTTAATTAAAAGCAAAGTTCTATTTTCTTACTATAAAAATAATTTTACTCTGTAATTCAACAGTTCAAATAAATCGAAATGAGTCTCATTGACTTATAAAAACATATCGATAAAACGTTCACCTCTGGCACTACATTTCGTTCGGTCCGACACTCTTTTCGAATATTGACTATGGTCTCGACCAAACTGAGCCAATCCGAACCTTTTTCGTAGTATGACAACAATATTCGGTTCGGTCGTGTGTCGGATCATTCCGAACATTCGTATGTGCCACTTCGGAGTAGACTCCCAGGTTTCGGCCATATGTTTGTTGGGTCAATAACACCCGCTGTTGCCGCAATATTTAAAGTGTGTTCTTTTTTGTTTACACTTTTACGCTATTTAATATGTTAGAAAAAATCACTTTTTTAATTTGAATGTTAGGATTTATTTGATGGTTCCTAAATACTCCTATGCATTAGTATTGTTAGTGTTTTCATTTATAGTCGTATTGTCATCCCCACATTGTATATATATTTTTTTTTGCATGAAAATCGTTTAATTTTACCATATTTGTAAATATGTGAGCACCATGTATCTATCAAATAATTAATTTATATGTCATGGTTTCATTTTTAATTCTTTTACCTATCGTGGTATAGTAATTTTATTTTAGGTGCATCGTCTTCACATATTATTTATTATATAATTGATGTACAGACGCCAGCACATCAACCTACTACAATCTGTCAAATTTTCCCAATCAACTTTTAACCTTACGCTTAAGCGATAAAGTTGAAAATCTATTAAAGAAATTTGACAGATTGTAGTAGGTTGATGTGCTGGCGTCTGTACATAGGCAAAATTTTGTAAAACATTTTAAAAGAGTAACGGTGGAGTTTCTTGCCCATTCTTTCTTCTCCATCCGAAAACTACCTTTTGGAATGGGCGACTAGAATCAAATCTATTTCATAATAATTTTTGACGTTCAAAAGTGCCTTTTCTGTGCCTATTTGAAATAAATGCTTTGACTTTGACTTTGTGTTTAAATTATATTATAGACTAAAAAATAGTTAAATGTTTTGTATTAAAATGATTTTTTTTCAGCTGATCCAAAATTTTGGCACTTACACTTACAAAGAAGAAAAAAAATATTTCTTTGAGTAAACAAAATTAAATTTAATATTCCCTAAAAAATATAATGTTACTTTTGTCATCAAAATGTTACTTTTTGACTCATGTTACTTTTGACAAAAGGGCACTCTGTGCACAGAGTACTTTCCATGCCTTACAATCTTACTCGTAGAAACCCTGCAACAGCATTGTGATAACCCAACTTATTACAGATGACATGTACAAAAGATATATTTCCAGCTGATTATTAGCTTTACAATTTCGTAGTATAATAATCTGTCAGTTTAGTATTGTACAATCAGAGGCGCTAGTGTGGCGTATAATATAGGATAATAAAAAATATTCAAAATATAATACTACACTAAGGTTTACAATGTTCTCCCTAAATAAATGGTATAATATTAGTAGTACTGTTAAGAATGTGTTGCCATAATTAATTCATTATTTGCTACATTGAAGTTTGATTAGTTCTATTATTGGAGATAAGCAAAGAGTGTTTATTGTAAATATAGGGTTCGTTAGAATAAATTAAATATAAACATACGTGTCCATGATGATAAGTAATTTTTGCTGATAAAATTTTTTAAATAAAAAGATCTTACATACTTTGGTAAGAATTTAGAGATATTTAAATATATGCCCTGGCAGCACTGGCAAGTAATAAACAAAAATGGCTGTTGTTGTTTTGATGTCGTTCTGCTGTGATCGTTCGTTGTCTGCTGTGATCGTTCGTTGTACCTATATCCCCCTTACTAATAAACATTGTGTATCGTCTGTATAGTTACACAACGCTTTGTCTTCTGTCGAAAATCAAATTACTGACGACTGAAAGAGAGAAATCGGTGTGTAACTATTCGTCTGATATAATACGTTTATTAGTAAGGGGGTGTGTAATTTAAATAATATCTAAATATGTTGTAGTAAACAGATTTTGAATACTTATATCGGTATAATTTTACTATCTCTGTTATAGAAAACAGTTGGACCATGAATGGATCTAGGTCGCGCGATTATAATACTGACACGAATGTAGTTTAGTATTTTAATCGCAGAGGGCGCTTTTTTAATGTTATCGTTCAAATCGCGCAAGATGGCTCTCTATTTCCGTATATACAAAGTACTCTTTGGTACTTTCTGTGTGTAAAACTTCAGAAAGTGTCGACGGTTGCGCTCTTTTGCATAATTTTGTAAATATTTCGTTTGTTTCCGAGTTTCCGATTTGAAGTGTAATTTATGTCGAGTTTGTTACCTACTCCGTATTTGCCACAAATCTTGGAAGATAAACTTTTCCCCATTGCGTCTCTTCTTTGTAAATCACGTTGAATTGAGCCCCTGTGTTCCTCTGCGATCGTCATCGAACAGAATCGCTTAGGCCCTCCGTAAATTGGAGTTTGGACCATATTAGTGTTTTGTGTTTAGATAACAATGTCTCGAAACAAGTGTTGTGTGCCCGGCTGCCTAGTTAACAAAGATGACGGTAAATATATGTTATTTCTATACTCTTCACCCTTCCTAAGTGTTTATAATGTATTTGCACTTATTTAACTGAAAATATTATATAATTGTGCCAACAATCTATGTTGTTATTAACATTGTATTTACTGCGTAAACAATCAAGCACTTACAATAAATAAACAAGTCAGTGGGTCGTCTTAGGGGCGGAGTTTCCATCACCTGGACCCTGTTCCTCGTACCAGTGAGCTACTACTATTTTTGTGTTTTTTTACTCGCCCAATGTACCCGACGTGCCTGGTGGATTTTACCATAATTTTGTTTCATATACACCATATCCTGATAATTATGAACATAAAAATAGGTCCAGTCATTCTCAAGTGTTAATCTTACCATGTGGCAATTGATTTAAATAATAAATGGATAACAATAATTATGTTTGTGTTTCAGGTATTCTTTTACATCGTTTTCCAGATCCAAGAACCGATCCTGAAAGATACTTGACATGGGTTTCAACTATTGAGGGTCTACATCTGCAGGATAAGATGTTTGTTTACAACAATCTACGAGTATGTCGTAAACATTTCAAAACAGTTGACCTGTACCCAAACCAGCTTTGTAGAATAGCAATTCCAGAACAACTACTATCAGGTAAATTATTATTTTATTCTTGTCACAGAAATTTTAATTAATAATGAATTAATAATATGAATAAAAAGTGTTTATTCACAAAAATGCTTTTTTTTTTCAAGATATACCTCTGCCAGGTGCTCTGATGTTTTTAGCAGTGTATAGTAACAGGTATAATTATTCTGATGGCCATGTCGCAGCCAACTGGTTAAATTAGCCGTTCAGTTAACTGTCTAGCCTTTCAACTGAACGGCGGCCGTTCAACTAACGGCCTGAATGATATTCAATTACAGTTTACGTTGGAAGTCTGTAACCAATCACGCGCGAGCCGAATTGGTTGCAGTAATTAAGGCATTGCACCCCGACCAAGTGGGTTAGGTTAGGTTAGAACTGTGATCAACCGCGTTCGAGCCGAGGGAGGAAGCGAGGCGAGCACTACTTCTAAAGGCCAGGCAGTTAACTGAACGGCTAATTTAACCAGTTGGCTGCGACAGCCATATATCCTGAACCATAAAGCCTATACCCAAAAGGTACTTGACTAAATGTGAACAATCTTGTATACGTCTGTTTATCTAAATACAGTTTATTTATTTGGAACATCAGTAGTTATTACAATGTTGTCACCTAACCGATTCGTTCATTTGATACATGATTGTGATGAAACATTTTGTGTGCGTTTGAGTGGATGGTTTAAATTCACAATTGGATCACACTGCAATTGTTTCGTATAACATAATTTAGGTATATAAAAATGATGATTACAGGTCACAGAATAGAAAGTATAGTGTGAATGTGAAGACACCACATATGTTTTATGAATTTCAAGACAAGTTTCACATTTTTTAAGCCTTAATGAATTCCACATATTACTTACAGCTCAAGAACGTGAAACAGCACCTGAAAAACTTCCATCAACATCTGCATCGCAGTATCAACTAGTAAGGGATGTAGATACACAAATGGAACAAGTGACCTCTGAAAATCTGCCTCTAAACATGGATGTAGACATATTGGAACAACATGGAATACCTGAAAATCATCCTTCAACATCTGTACAATCCAATCCTATAAGTGTTGATCCAGTCCCAGTAACCCAACCTCGGTTACATCAAAATAGCATGAGTAAGATCCTGCTTAATACTTATTGGCATAGTAACTTACAGGGGGACTGGTAATTACAGGGCCGGATTTGGGGGTCCAGAGGCCTCGGGGCAACAAAGGAGTGGAGGCCCCCTTGCCCCAAATTATTTTCCAAATAAAATTAACAATTTTTTTCAGTAGAGTTTTTCAATAAATAATTTATTGTGAAACCAAGTAGATTCGTCTTAGTATTTAACAAACACATATAAATATAATCGGAAACAAGAATTATTTGAAATTAAATTTTAGTGTTAACGAACGGAACCTTTCGAGCTTTTTTTGCCGAAAAATCGTCGATGATTTCGCTGAAATCCAGTTCTCGGAGTAAATCGCTTTCAATGCTCAGGAGAGAAAGCTTTGATAGACGGTTTTGTCCCATCGTGGTTCGAAGCCTATTTTTTATAATTTTCATTTTTGAAAATGAGCGCTCTCCAGTGCAATTTGATACCATCAAAACCAAATACATTCTCAATGCAATTTCGAGGTTTGGGAATGTAGCTCTGAAATTTTGATCTTCGAGAATTTGGTAGTAAAATAGTTCCGGCGATTGATCTTTTCCATAGTCCTTTTTGTATGAATCAATCAAAGTCACAAATTGAACCAACTCATTACCAAGACTAGGCTCTAAATCATCCGTATACACTTTCACCAATGCCTCTGCTGCAGCGTGCAAATTTTCAGCATCCATCTTCTCGATGTGATTCAGAAATCCAAATCTCGAACGTACAGCTTCATAGGCATGCAATCTTTCAGTAAGAGAAACAGATAGCTGGTCAACCACTGGGATGAAGGCGGATACTTCGTATTTCTCCTTGGGTGACAGATTTGCGTTTTGTGCTTTCCCGTAATCGAGTGGATTCAACCTCACGTTTCTCGTTCTAGTGCGGGTGCGTGATTGTACATATTCATCAGTATGGGATATTTTTTTGGCTGCTTCCTCGTATTTATCGAAATCATTTCGTTTGGATTCCACGAATGATTTCAATGATTCTATTGCACGCATTGCCGATTCAAGAATCATTTTCGGGTCTTGCAACATCTTGTTTGTAGCGTTGAATCGTTCCAAGATATCGTTCCAAAATGTTGCAAACAAAGCGGTTTCGAGACCACTCATCTTCTGTAGAAGGTGCGTTGCTTCATTCCTCACGATGTCTTTTTGCTCTTTATCGGAAGATATGCTGGTTAGAGCTTCTTCGATTTCCGAATAGCCGTTGACTAAGGCTTTCGTAGCTTCAGCTCGACAAGACCAACGAGTGTCGCTGAGCTTTTTCAACACTAAAAACTGGCCGCTTTTTTTCTCCGATAATTTCTCGATCAGAATTCGGTGTCGCTCTGTACTGGCTGTGAACAACGTGTACAAATTCTGCACGAAATCAAAGAATTGAACAGCCGATGGACAAGAGTTAGCAGCTGCCTTTCCCACTAAATTCAGAGAATGACCACAACAAGGTACAAACGCCGATAAATGATTTTTCTCCAAAATAAGAGCCTGCATCCCCTTGTATTTGCCACTCATGTTTGCAGCATTGTCATATGATTGACCGCGGCAATCCATGATGTCTATTTGATGGTCACCTAAAAATTTGAGCAGAGCGTTTGCTGTGGCTTCGCCAGTATGACCGCAGTTTGGTAAAAAGGTGAGAAACCTTTCTTTTGGCGTCGATCCTTCCATATAACGAACAACTATAGTTAGTTGATCGATGTGAGCTTCGTCGGGAGTAGAGTCCACTGATACGGAATAATATTTCGATTTTTTAATCCTGGATACTATTTCAGTTAGTACCTTATCACCCATAGAACCGATCAGTTCTTCGCAAATCGTAGACGAAAGGTAACTGACATGACCACTCCCTTTGTTTGCATGCTCTTTCAAATGGGTTGCCAGGATTGGTTCATACTCGGCTAGCAATTCCAAAATTCCCAGAAAATTTCCATTTCTTGGTGAGCCAACAATTTCATTGTCACCTCGAAAGGCTAATCCACGTTCAGCAATGAATTTGATGGTACTAACGATAATTCTCAGGATTTTTCGATAATACTCGATTTGATTAGCTTCTTGCATCGCTAATATAAAAAAAATATGAAAAAAAAAATTACCAATTAGTCAATAATAATTGATTTGTTTTCATTTAAGAATTGAAGAACACCAATTGTTCACATACTGCAATTAATTTATATGTATATATATATATATATGTATATATATGTATTTTTTTTTAATGCTCGAGACACGGAGTGAACAAATATAGATCAATGATTTCTGTTTCTGTTAATATTTAAGATTGATATAATCAAATAATCATGTATGTATAAAGTACTTTAGGCTGTAGGTAAAGGTAAAAGCGAAAAAAAAATATCAAAGGAAAAGATGTTTACTAGGTTTACTAGTTGAAATTTGAAAGATTTTTTTTTTCCGAAGTCTCTATTGTGGAGGCCCCCTGCTTGTGGAGGCCCCGGGGCTTTCGCCCCGGTTGCCCCCCCCTAAATCCGGCCCTGGGTAATTAGTGTCCAATCCTAATTGTACTCATCATTACAAACTACTTTTGCTCTACGATTTTCTAAAATGGCGAATTTTATTTATGTAATTAAGATACAGTTAATATTTTTCATAAAAAGAGTAAAAAATTTAATTCGTTATTTCAAAAAGTCGTAGAACCAAAGTTGTTTGTTATCGTTAGTTTAGGCTCAAATGTATTTCGTTAGATATTTTTAGGGTTCCGTACCCTAAAAGGAAAAAACGGAACCCTTATAGTTTCACTCGTGTTTCTGTCCATCCTTCTGTCACAGCCGATTTGCTCCGAATCTAATGGACCGACTAAGTTGAAAGGAGATGTTCCAGAAATGTATGGAGCCTGGGCTAGCACAAGTCTACCACAAAACCATAAAACTCGGCACTCAACATGGCGACCGGTCATGCATCATTGAGATGGGAGAAGCATGGAGACCGCCTATTCTACTATAGAAATAATAGTTATACAAGACACGTTCTGTTTCTTTTTCAATATCAGAATCAAAATATTTTATTTCACATAAACCTACCTGGGCACTTATGAAACGTCAGAAGCTAGGTGCACGGTTCCAATTGGTTGTTTCCTATGGAGAAGAACCGGCAAGAAACTCCACAGTCACTCTTTCAAAAATAGCTAAAAGGTCTACAAAGTCCTCACATTTACAAAATTAGAATCCATCAAAAGGATAAAGTAAATAATACAATTTTAAAAAACCTACTAAAACCAAGTGATATGATTGCCATTACAACCACTATTAAAGAGGTGAAAAATTAGAAATGCCTGTACAATGTCAAATAATAAAAGTTTATGTCAAAGAAGTATATAAGAAATAAACATCGTAATTTGAGAGCAATTAATAGACATTTAAGTAGTTAATGAGGTGCCAGGGAAGCCACATGTGCAAAAGGAATTATAGCCAGACTACCTTGTCTTCAACGTAGTCTTTAATCTTATAGTATGCTTTTTTGATAAGGACACATTTGATGAGGGTTTTGAACTTTCCATCGCTAAGTTCTGTAACCGGCTTTGGCAGCTTGTTATAAAAACGGATGCTGTTTACAAGAAATAACTTGCTAGTTTTAGTTAATCTATATTTAGGTATCACAATTTCATGTTTACTATGTGTATTATATTATGGAAATCGCTTCTTATTTTGAAAAGTCCTAAGATTTTGCGAACATACAAATTACTTTCTAAAATATAAAGAGAAGGCAGAGTTAGTATATCTATATATAGTTAATAATATATTTTAACTAATCAATAGCTGCATATGAAAAGAGAGACATCTAAATGTTTGACAAGTACTAAATTTGGCAACACTTTTGTGTGACGTCAAAATCATGTCATTTAATTGCATTTAATAATATGCTCTGTGATCATGTTTTTTTTTTTTTTTTTTTTGTAATATTGGAAAACATGAAATGACCCCTTCCGTTCTGGGCGAAAGGGAGTGTCAGACTCTTAGTGCTTGAACACGTTGACTCGCGGGCGCGGTGGCGGGCACGGTCACGAAATATCAAACACACAGTATAGTATGCAAGTGTTCACGTACAAAACGCAGGTGCGGCGAACCAAGTCCACCGCGCCCGCGCGTTTCTACGTGAACAAGCACTTAAACCCATCCGTTCCTTCCTTAGCCCTTTTATGTTCCGTGGTAGCGGTAACCCTTTCGGACAATCACGCTGCCCCGGCAGGCTTTGGCACTGACGGGCCCCTCTGTGATCATGTCCAACCGAGTATGAGAACTGCGTGTCCGTTCACCATGTTGAGTGCCGATTGCCGATCGAGTTATAAGAATGAAATTTTTTCCTATAAGTAACCGTGTTTAGTAAAAGTGCTTGAATTGTTTTGGTTTTTCGATATTTATTCTCTAACTAATCATGACTTGGCTATTCTTGGACTCCGATTATCTTTGCTTATAACTGTGACCCACGAATGTTAAAAGGACTCTCGATTTCTCTCCGGACATAGGTACCAGCTTCAGTTCCTTCATGGTAGCAGAAAAAGTTTGCTGTGTTCCAGGATGTACTAAAACCCGTGAGTACTTAAATCTTACTTTTCAAAAGTTCTAGCAGTCATTCTATATTCCTTCGAACCTGTCCTTCGCATTTCCAGCAATTCTCCTTTACGCCACTTTTCTTTCGGTTGATGCTAGCAAAAAACGGTTTTTTAAAGAGTAAAAGTAACGTTCATGTCAGAAAGTCATCTTGTTTAAAATCTTTCTAAACGATAGACCAAAAAAGAACCGACTTTACAAATGTTTGGTGTTTTAAATTTTGTTTTTGTCTACAACACACTACGTAATTTCATCCCCGTTTTTCCGCCGGTGGTCGTAGGACGGATAATTCTCAGAGGTTTTCTTTTTTTAATTTCTATTTTAAAAAAGGATGGAAAAGCTTGCGCCTATATTAAAATTTTAATTAAAAAATATGTCCATAATTCTTTGCACACCCTTTGCTGCACTCTAACATAGATCCGAATTGTAAAACTCTCCAGTATGCTGACGATATTGCATTATTGGTCTCAGGCAGTTCCATAGAGGATGCTACTCTAACTTTGAAAGTGTCTTTATCTGCATTAAACCAATGGCTACTCGATCACGGGTTGTCTTTGAGCGCTCCTAAGAGTACAGCGGTTATTTTTACTCACAGACGTTCCTATCCCCCGGGTTGACACTAATTTAGATGGTCAAGCAAGCTATCCCTATCAAGGAGAAGGCTCGGTTTCTGAGAGTTACCCTGGACTCTAAAATGTTGGGTGTGGATCGCATCAACGCTCGGTATCAGAGGCTTTTTCTGGAGTCTGGTTGGGGAGCCCACCCATACAGTCTGAAATTGGTGTACAATGCTCTGCACGTGTAGCATGACCACCATAGAAACGGGTTTTGTTGATGGAAGAATAGACAAATTGACAGATTGTCGACAGATTTCTAAAGAAATCTGTTATTTTGTCTATTATATGTCATTATGTCTATTCTTTCGACGACAAACCTCGTTTCTATGGTGGTCATTCTAAGCGTGCTGGTCAGAAGTGTGATGGACTATTGCTGCTTCTTACTTGAGCCCTGTAATAAATTGGCGCTTCTCAAACTAGACCACATTCAAGCCAAATGCCTTAGAATTGTCATAGGAGAATGAAATCCTTCCCTCTAAATGCCCTCCAGGTAGAATGTGCAGGCCCTCCCCTAAACCTTCGAAGACAATACTTAGCAGAATGTTTCTTGCCAAAAGTTTTCGCCCTATCGTCCCATCCCTTATTTCCTATCTTGGAACAAATCCACTTCTCTTTAGAAGTATCCCCTTATTGGGAACATAAATCATTTCCCCTGTTGATCAATAGGTACCTTTGATTGATCAACAGAGAAGAGAGAAGTTAAATACCTCTCCTCACCTGTTTGTCAGTATCCCTCCCTACCAGTATTTTCTTCCGCTTATGAAGTGGTCCACTTTAGGCCAAAAGTCATTTTGGAGCTTGGTATTTTAAAGAGTTCCGAGGTGACTGATCGGACCATTGAGAGGTACTGGAGGGATTGGAATCTATTTTACAAAGATGCGTCTTAATTAACTCCAACAGGATGCACAGGAATTGTAACATGCTTCCAGAATTCCAGAATTGCCCTCCTCTTTCAGTGCCCTCCAGAGGCTTTTACAGGTGAATGTATTGGCAATTTAGAAGCAATAAATTTTATAAAAACTCATAGTACCTATTCAAAATTCGGTTATTTTTTCAGATTTTCGCAGTAGCATTCAGTCTATATGTCAAAATCAATTAACACGTTGACTACCAGACAACAGACATAATAGAAAATCGATTGTTCGCGGTCACCGGTGACCTACACGGTAGAGAACGTGTTGAAATAATAAAATCACAGTAAAATCATTTTAGATATTCAAAATTTACTATTCACTTGCTATAACAACGGTTCAAACATTGAAATAACTTGGGTTCCCAGTCACTCGCAGCATTGTATTTCACGGGGGGGACCACGGGTAAAGAAAATCCCCGTGGTACCTTCCAGAGTTTGGGAGGGACCACGGGTCACACACGGTGCCAACGAGTGCGCCGATTCCTTAGCTAAATTTGCTACATCCAACCCAGTTTACCAAAAACACTACGTCGTCCATAGCTACGACTTAGGTACGGGCTGATACCAAACTTAAAATGCATAAAGCGTGGTCAGGAGTGTGGCAGGTAAGCTCAAAGCTCAAGGGGGCGTACTACGCCAGTATCCAACCCGACATCCAATGGAAACTTGGGTTTTTTATATGTACTAAGCTATCCAAAAGAACTGTTTCATCCTTGTGTAGATTGAAACTCGGCCACTGCTGCAGTTCTGCAGTATTCCTGAATAAGATTCGTGTTTGTGACAGCTCCCTATGCAAATGCGGTCTTGATGATGGTACTCTGGACCATATATTTTTCATGTCCTTCAATTTCTCAATCTTTAGATTTGTACTAACTTGTCCTATCAAAATTTTTAAATGACAATGACATAAAAATGTAGCTTTTTGTGTAATAAAAATAATTATAATTGTAAATATCCGTACCGTTTTATAGAAGAGTGACGTAAATTGACGTAATTATTGTAGGCAAGTTTTCATTCACGTCTAAACTTGTATGGAGTAGTGTCAGGCGCTGCCGCTGATTAGTTTTACAGGACTAAAGTAAAATTTCTCTTCTGTCCTTTTCGTAATGAAATAGAAAGAAAAAGATGCACTGAACTTACATAAATTTAGTTTAGTTTGTGAACAAGAGAATTTGCACCAATCAATGTCTGGCTGGACTAAACTCAATGAAGCTTATAAATGCAGCTAATGTACTTATGCTTTCTAAAAAAACTAGCAGCGCCCCGCGGTTTCACCCGCATAAGTTTCGATCCCGTGGGAATATCGGGATAAAAACTATCCTATGTCCTTTCCCAGGACTCTATCTCTATACCAAATTTCATCTAAATTAGTTCAGCGGTTTAACCGTGAAGAGGTAACAGACAGGCAGACACACTCACATTTATAATATTAGTATGGATTAGATACTATTACTACTAAAATATTAATTTGATTTGTAGGTAAAGATGACATTGTACTTCACAAGTTCCCAAACCCTAGAATAGATCTACTACGCTTTACTACATGGGTGCAAGCAATTGGTGGAAACCTTCTGTGCTTAGATGATAATTATGTGTTTAAGTACCGAAGAATATGCCATACACATTTTGAACCCAGGTACTGGACCAGGAGTAAAAAGCTGAGCATTATTGCAAAACCAACATTGCAAATGAAAGGTTTGTAATTATTTGCAGCACCATTGTTCTAATAGCCTATCCTTCTTAAATAAAAAAAATTTAAAGTTTGTCTTAGGTTGTTTTTAAATAATTTGACGTATTTTTTTTAAACTGGTATCTTATTAACCACTGTATTTATTTGGTACATAAAGAAACATTAGAATGGATTAAAAATAGGATCATTAACAACTGCTGTGTGGAAGTGCATGATAATGTAAAACAATTTAATGGATTTTTTTTCTGTATTTTTAAAGTAACCACTTAAATAAAATGACAATGAAATCTTACAATGTTAAGTTGGTCATCACCTAAGTATCCTATCATAAGTATTTATTTAATTTACAGGTGCTGCGACAGCACCCTTGCCAGCAGTGACTAATAAAAATAACACTCTGGAAAAAACTGAAGCAAGCTCTAAGCAAGAAACTGTAACGGATTCAAAATCTACTTATACACAAGAAACTGCCACTTCAACTTCAAGTAAGTTCAATTTTATTTGTAACCAACTTAAAAACAAGGAGTTTCTTAATTCAAACCATGATTTTTTTTTATGTACTTATTATTCCTATTACCTCATATCTCCGGTATTTCTTAACTGAATTGGATGCAACAAATTACACTTGAAAAATAAAATGTATTCTATTATTTTAATTTCAGATTTGAAGGTGACTAAGTCTGAAAAGGCTCAAATGACAAAAAAAAATATTATCTCAAAAAAGAAAGGCAAGAGCTTGAACATAGCCATAGAGGGGAAGGATGACGAGTCTGGCGGCCCTACCATTCTCCCGGTTGATGGAGTACGACTGCTGAAGAAGCGCGGAAAAATCACAGGCCGGGGGAGGAAAGTAGGCGACCGAAAGCGCAACACTCGCGAAGGCATTAGCCAGCGCGAAGCGCGATCGGACGCTGAAGAGGTAGGACGCGACCAGCCACGTGTACGCGGCGGGGAAACCCGGCGCGAAAAGGGGCCGGACGCGGAACCGCGCGTGCAGGGGCAAGTACGCGAAGGGGCAACCCAGCGCGAAAAGCCCCCGCACGCGACAGAGTCTGCCGGGGGCGCCAGCCGACCCCCTCACACGAGCACAGACGCATCCCGCGACGATCCCCGACCCACACACCACAGAGCACGGCGAGGTGGATCCTTACATACCACCACCTTGCCAGGCACCTCCATGCCGCAGCCTGGACCGAGCGGTACAGGGCCGGTGAAGAGGGAGCTCCCCGACGACACGGCTTCACCGAGTACGCTCCAGGTGGACACCAAGCGTGTAAGGGTCCACTCCGCCCAGAGGGAGCTGAGGAACTGCGCGCGGGCCACGAAGGACGTTCCTGCGTGGCTTGCCGTAGCAATTTGCTTCCCTCCTCCCTCCAGAGCCCTGACAGAGGAAGAGGCCGAGCAGGTCAAAGTAGGCCTGGAAGACCTACTCATGGGCGTGGACTCGACGAAACCACTCCCTGCCTTCCGCGGAATCCCACGGGTAGCGGGGGGCAACGTGCAGATGTGGTGTGAGGACGACTACGCCCTGACCTGGCTGACCCAAAATGTACCCCTCCTAAAACTCCCTAACACCGACCTTACACTGACAGTACTCCGACAATCAGACGTGCCCACCTGTGTCAAAGCCTCGCTTTTCGTCCCTCGCTATAGAGGTGACGTAAAGAGGCTCCATAATATTCTGATCCGTCAGAATACTTGGTACGACATAGCCAGGTGGTCACTGTACTGGGCAGCTACCGTCGGTGGTGACGACTACGGGACTTTTTTGTCCCTGGGTGTGCCACCGGAGGAAGTGGAAAAGGTCCTGGGTCGGGAGCGACGGATATCGTACCTACTTGGTTCGATATACGTGCGCTTCTGGCCCACGACCCAGCCCTCTGACAGCAAGACGGAACCGACGACAACACCGACAGTGACACGGACGGAAGACATGGACATTGCCTAGCTCGAGAAAGGCATGGCTTGCGCGGCGATGGCTGATGACGAAGCCACCATACCGCCCTCATCTCCCAGCTGGAACGAGCAGCTTTTAGCAACGTCGCCGGGTGACCGATACTGAGAGGAGGCAGCGGAGGGATTGTCTGATGAATGCACCACCGACTTACGCCCCCTCCATCGCCGTCACCACCACTCAACATCAAACAAACGAACTTCCAACACAGCCAGCCTGCCGGCTAGCTTACGCAGGGCACTGGAGGTTACCCCCCGGAACAATTGCACTGATCCAAGAGCCGTGTATCAGGAAAAACAGAATATGCGGCCTCAGTAACATCGGAGGTAAGCTAATCCTCAACACACAGCTCGGACAAACCTAGATCCTGCGTCTAAATACCCAAAGACATCCCTACCACACTAAACAACTCACTCAATTCTGTTCCAGAGATCTGACAGCGACAGCTGTCAGGCTCCAAACCGAAGGTGACTTTCCAGATGTTTTACTGGCCTCGGTATACATGCCGGGCGAGGACACAAACTGCCCGCCGAAAGAAATGGCTGGCCTAGGTACAGCACTGCGAGCGCACTAAATTAGACCTGATCCGAGTCGAAAGCCCATCACCCGCTCTGGGGCAGCATGCATCGAACTCCATAGGAGAGGTACTATCCACCTATTTATTCTATACTAACCTTAACATCATTAAGCGAGGCTCTGAATCCACTTAGGTCACAGTCCGAGGAAAAACGATCATAGATCTAACTATTGGTACAGAAAACGCTACAAACCTCATCACAAACTGCCACGTATCGGGCGAACCTTGCTCACAAAAAAAGTAAAATAATAGGGTCGCAAAATGGGAACACACCATAAAACTGTTTGAAAATAACTCTACTTGTAAGAGGATAAGATTAATAAAAAAAAAAAACTGGATGTCATTGTGACCCTACGAGTAAGTAATAAGACTTATTCGTAGTTGTGACCCAAACAAAATACCGAAAATGAAGGTAAAACACGCAAATCAAATTTTCAGTCATATTGTTGCACTAAATTTGAGATTCTTAGCCGGTGAGTTCAAATAAAGTAGTGTGTGAAGTCATAGAGTTACGGACGGTCTGCAATTAGAATGCAAGCCTGCTTCAAAATTGCAATTTCTATTTTCTGTGCAGTTACCATAAATTCATCAAAACTGCTGACTGATAGCAATCCGTGCGCAGTTGTTTTGTCGTTTTGTTCTGCAACTGCATCAAAACAGCATCTAAACTGCAGTTTAACTGCTGGTCCACAGTCTGCGTTGAATGACCCTTAAAGTTGTTTCTGAATGACATACAACTTACAATTATAGAGAACATTCACTGTGGTGTAATAGTCTTTACAGAAATAAAAGAATAAATTTTTAAATTCACTCATGACTCTAATTCTTAATTTCAGATCAAGGATTACTGCCAAATGAATGTAACCTGAATGGCAGCTTCACTAACTCCTCCAAGGAAAGCGGCAAACTGTTGCTTTTAGCACTAAGGCCGAAATCGGAACACCAAGAAGTTTGGACAAAATAAAGTTTATTCTGAAATCATAATATTATAAAAAAATGTTAGTGTTGGTGTAGTTCCGTCTATAAGTAACTGGATACGTACAGAGGCCAACACATCAAGTTACCCCAATCTGTCAAATTTCTTTGATAGATTTTCAACTTTATTACAAAGGAATAAGGTTCATACTCAATTGGGAAAATTTGACAGATTGGGGTAGCTTGATGTGCTGGCCTCTGTACAAATACAAATATGGAAAGGCTAAAAGACACTTTATTCAATATGTTTATAATATAAAATCAATTTAGTGCCGCCATTTTGACCCTTTGGAAAAACAAATATAGTAGTTTAAGAAGTCATGGCTACCGAAATAATTCTCCAACATGTGCTGGATTTGAGTCCGCCTTAGTGTTACTGGTTGTAAATAATTTAAGCAGCACATATTCGCTGGGACCTAACTGCGAGGATTATTCAGGCTTTATATTTAATTAATTAAAGGATTTGTTCTTTACAGAACATAATAAAAAAGATAATGAAATTGAAAAAAATAAATTTAAATTTGGGACGAAGATATTTAGAGGGACGAAATGATTGTGGATTTAAATATTAAAAAGAGGTCTCTCTTTTTAACCGACTTAAAAAAAAGGAGGAGGTTCTCAATTCGTCGGTTTTTTTTTTTTATGTGTGTTCCCCGATTTCTCGAAGACTCCTGCACCGATTTGGAAAAATTTTCTTTTGGTTTGAAAGGGTATACTTCCCAAGTGGTCCCATGATCATCAGGTCAGGATCTGATGATAGAATCCCAGGGAAATCGAGGGAAACCCTCACATTTTATTGGCAAACCTATAGCGATTTGGATATTTTTTAGAGTAACTTGAGCATTTGCTCTCGGAAATCATCATTTGGTAAAGTGGAGCTGATGATGAAGACCACAGACGGCCATCGGAACTAATCAATGATAAATATTTCACGGGTTGCGATTCGATTACTTTAATATGGTTGCTAAGCAATTTATGCTCGTCACAATGCGTGTGGTGGTGAAGTGGAGTTCTCCAGGTTCTTACCAGGAGAACTCCTCAACAATTAACGTCCCAGCATCGGGAAAAGCAATATTTTGTAAAAGGTGATGAGCAGTTGACGTTAGGTTATTGTAACTTAGATAAATTACAAACTCTCTCACTAAAAAGTGGAAAATAAAAACTTTTTTGCAAAAAAAAAAAAACAACCGACTTCCAAAAAAAAACAAACTCTCTCTCTCACTAAAAAGTGGAAAATAAAAACTTTTTTGCAAAAAAAAAACAACCGACTTCCAAAAAAAAAACTACAAAGTGACAAATAGCTTTTATTTCGGAAGTCGGTGTCGTTGGTTCTGCATTTTCGTTTATTGACACCGACTTCCGAAATAAAAGTTATTTATCACTTTGTAGTTTTTTTTTGGAAGTCGGTTGTTTTTTTTTTGTTAATATTTAACCCACAATCATTTCTTGAATAATGGCTGCTTTAGAGTACGTAACTGGTTATTTATTACGACAGTGTCGCAGTAAAGTTTCAAAAAAATTTAAATCTTGTCTTACAAATTTGTATTCTCGTGAAGTAAAAATTAAAAGACCCTGTCGTTGATTTAGTTGATTGTGTTTCCAACATACAAGAAGTCTTTCATTTTATTATTTAAAAAAAACCGCAAGTCGGTAATGTTGGAAATTATATGAAAATTGTTTTGCAAGTCAGGCTAGATTTAAATGTTTAAGCATATGAAAATCACAAAAAATAAATTCTAGAATTTTTTTACAACACATCGTGCAAATTCTTCTTGTGTAACTGGTGCCGGCGGGACATAAGATGTACTGCAATGTTTAGCGTCTATAAATTAATTATGTTAATAAAAGAAAGAGAAAGAAAGTAATCAAAATGCGTTTTATTTTTTTATTATTTGGGCACGATTATTACGTTTTATTTTTTATTATTTGGGCACGATTATTATAAACATTTACAAACACTTATCTAATAAGAGATCATATTTTAAGATTAAAAATTAAGTGTTAATATAGAGATCAGCTTTACGTGTATCACAGTCAACTAATTGCAATCAAAAGGCATAATTTGACCTATTATAAAACTGACCTGAGAGTAGCCTAGGTTCCATGACAGCCCTGCTGGCCGATAGCACTGACCGTCAACAGAATCGCGTCGCCTACGCTGTCCAATGAGGGTTTTTGAAAAATGACGTTTACTAGATGGCAGCACAGAGACGTCAGGTCCGGCCACCTGTCACAAGTGTCAAAGCGCCTATAATTTCTTTAGTCGTGACTGAATGATGAACGAACGAATGAAACGAATGGTGATTGACATCATATATTTTATATTGGAAGACCTCTTGTCAAAGTGGCGCCAACTGGTGTCGTGAATTTTCATGAAAACCCTCATTGTGTTGGACCCTGGATAAAGGAAAGTGTTCACTTTGTAAAACCATTTTTGCTGTCATCGAATGTCGATAAAAGTAAAAAAAATAGATATAACTTTGCATTTCTTTGTATCGAGAATAATTAATTGAATCGTGTATTCCTTTTACACGATATTAGACCAAAGAGTAAACATACCAAAGTGTTATTTTTTTTTGCGACATAGCCTTTTAATACAAAGATTGTCAATCTTTGTTTTAAGGGGCTGTGTTGAAAAGTTTGAAAGTATTTTACCTTGCGTCCTTTAGCTTCCCACTTCGCAGCCAGGTACACAGTCGCAGTAGAAATCAGAGTACACACAGACATGGCTATCCACACATTTTTGGAGAAGGGCATAGAGAATATATTAGCCACGTACGGCAGCGGGGGCTGGCGGAATATGAAGCGGATCCTGAAGAGGGCTAGACTGTTTGTGTAGGAAACCACGTCGAGGCGATCCAAGTCTGATACCACGCAGTTTGTGCCTGGAAAGTTGGGAGTTATTTGGGTTCCAGTTTCAAGTACCTACATAATATTGTTAACCATTTCTCATTATATCTCAGCCGAACGACGTCCACTGCCAGTCATAGGCTTCCCCCCAAGAATTGTCACAACGACAAATCCTGGGCTTCCTGCGACCTTCACCACGTCATCGGTCCATCTTGTGAGGGGGCGGGGAAGTCTACCGACGCGCTTCAGAGTCGCGGTCGCCACTTCAGATTTTTTAGGTCCGTATTGCGAGAATTGTGCCCCACAGACTGCTACTTTTATTCACTTATTGATCATGGAAGAATAACTTAACGCTCAGAAAAATTATGAATTGATTTTACACTATCATCCTTTCTAATAAACGTATTTAAATTAGATGAATAGTAACACACCGATTTCTTTCTTCCAGTCGTCAGTACCAAATTTCATTGTCTTTCGAAAGAAGAAGACAAAGCGTTGTGTAACTATACAGACGCTATACAACGTTTATTAGTAAGGGGGTATAACTCATGTACAAGTACTTAGATCTTCACCGACCGTATCCGGCGACAGCGATCCAGACTAATTTTTATTCCTTCCGTGATCTCTCTGATGACTTTCAAAACCAAATTTGGTCTAGAAAACCCGGTCACACCGTGTACTGATCAGCATCATTTTTACCCGACTACGGCGAATCAAAAAGATATTAGCGGAACTTCTTGTAATAGATAAATGTGATGCATGTCTAATAAATAGGTTTTCTGATAATTGTTTTCTGTAAAGGTGAGATGAGCTGCAACTGGATTGCAGTCGATATTGATTGCTCCAAATCACAATCTATTGTCGATCGATGAACGTGTACCACATGTAATCCATCTGAACGGTGGAGTCCAAAGATCGATGTAGACAGGCCGGATCTGCATCAACAACGAACAATAAGCTAAATCCAATTGGAATTAACAAAGCAAGGACTTCTTCTGCTCTTGGACAGTCCAGGTCAACAAGATACAGTAGATCATGATAATAATATTTGGAGTCAACATCCATTGACGTTGATGATCTACTTCCAATTTTTGATATTTCATTTGCTAAATTAACTATCATCTGGAAAAAATATAAAAGCGATAAACAGTAGTATGTACAGTGAAAATATTACAAAGATTTAATCCTATTTTTGCTCTTTTTCTGTACTTCCAAAAATAAATAAAGATTTGATTGCTACTTACTTTTATCCCAGCAAAGGTCACTTGAAATCAAAATTGTAGATTTCCCTTCATTCTCAACGTAACTTTTAATAAAGTGGACCCAAGATGGATCCTTAGAGTACACCTCCTTTTCTAACACAACAAAAACCAAAATCAAAGACCGGAAATTCATATTCATGTTGAATATCGTCAGTATACAGACAAAGAATGACTCGAAACTGTAATAACTGACGGGTTAACAATATTAAAGGAAAATTAATTATGTTAACAGTGTTGAACGCTTTCCTCAAGTCACGATGTGTTACATTTTTAATGAGATCTCGAAGAAATGCTCGGTTTTGATTCGAAACCGTTTATAATTACCGTATGGAGAGTCAGTGAGCATTTTGAAGGTGTAATTATCGAGCGTTTACGTAATTAAATACAGATTTTCGTGTTTTGAAGTTTGACTAACGTATAAATTAGTGATGTATGGAATGTTTGTGAGTGTAGCCGCTGCACTACACGAATAATATCTAAGGCTGGTTTTATTGTTACGCGTTTCGGCAGCGCTGTTGCAGCGCGCGCGTTCGAAGTTGTGTGGGGCAGTAGTTGCGTTTCAAAGTCGCGCGCTTGACCAGCGCTGTTCAGTAAACGCGCGGTGTTCGCCGGCGCTGCTGAAGCGCGCGCCGCTCGTGCGCTTCTACGGCCAGTAGATGCGTTTTAGTGTGACGTTTCTATGCGTTTTAATGTGACGCCGCCGTTGAGACGCGCCGTAAGATAGATACTTCAAACTTTTAGTAATTCGTATGCAAAACCAATATGATAAACCTATCTATTACGCCACTTTTTACAAATTTGTAAATACAAGTGAACAGGTACATAGTTTAAAATATTTTAGGGGCAAAAATATTATACTAAAGAAGCTAAATAAAACAAAGCTCTTAAAAATAAACCACCTTTAATACCACATGATAAAAAATGAATTAATACATATCATACAAAATAATGATCATTGTTTCCTTATGTAAATATTGAATGTACTATTTGGCGTAGTTTACAATTGGTACTAGCAGTTACTGCATTTCTTTTACTTGCACAAGAATAACTTGCATGCAAGACAATTTTGTATAACTTGTGCAACTTACAATCCTGCAAGAGGTTTTTATATTAATATTATCATTTAGTATGCTTTTGCTGATTTCAGCAATAATAAGGTTGTTCAATATTGTTGCTTTCTTTTATAAAAATGTATAGGTACAGTATCCTTTTTTAATTTATAGATTTAGGTATAATATCGATACTATTTGCTAGTGCTCTAGTGCTGTCAAGACTTAAATAATGTTTAGCAGTAAGAATCAAATTTGTTTTAAATTATTGTGTATGAAATAATAACACAATTTCCATTAAATCTAAATTCGTATCCACAATTTACATTTATGTATTTATTATATTAATTAATCTCTGAAAAACAAGTTTTATGATCAAAATAATACCAGAAAATGCTTATAAATAAAAATAAATTACACTAAAATAATAATATTCATCTATCTATAAGAATTTTACTACATCATGAATACAACGACCAGCATTGCAGGGTCAATATTTTTTCTCTTACATACTTATAGCACTGTCCCTTTTTCGCACTGGAACAATTCCCTATACTCCAGTAACTCAGAGCAAGCAGGAGTCCCGAGTTATCATACTGCAACTCGGGATGTAACTTCGATTCGTTTATGATGGATACTTTTTTGTCCAGCTGTGGGCTAATAAGATAAACAAAATAATAATTAGCGTAATGTGCGATCTATGAAAAGTGATTAAAATACTGGTGTGTGGAAAAAGCGATTACATTATGTAATAAGCATCTAGCTAAGTTAACCCGTTGTGTAAATATTACATAAAACAACATGACTAACATGTTAGAAATCACAGTATTTTTAAATAATTATCATTAGCCAAACTTTTACGTACCTGTAGGTTTAACCGTTTTTGTTATAGTATTTTATTTCACGAAGCGGCGCGCGCTTTATTTGTGGTAAACCTAGTGTACAAACACGCTGTCAATGTGTAAGACAAGAAAGTAGCGTCAGCACATAACTCACGCACACACACACACACTTTAGACTTCGCCATTGACTCGGACGGTACCGAGAGCTGCGCTTACACACGTTCATTTCATCGTGTTTGTACAGTTCGTTACCACAAGTAAAGCAGGCGTCGCTTCGTGAGACAAAATATTGTAGAACATTATAATAGAAAATCGCAGATTTTTTACATCCTAAAACTGACTAAATAATTTATTTTGCATCTTTAAAGTATAATTCGATTTCTTTGATTTCATAATTATTTGGTTTTAAATTCGTCTTCAGTACTTTTAAGGCAATGGCTATAGTATAAAATGTTATTATTTCTTATTCTAAAACCGTTTTCTTAATAAATAACAACTTAAATTCCATTTAAGGCTGTGAAGCTTTTCTGAAGGCATTAAAAATATCTTGAATGTACCAGTATTTTGGATACCGGTATGTTGTATAACAGTAATTTAGATACTTAACAGTATTTTGGATTTATCAGTATCTTGTACTCGGATAGTATCAGTATTTTGCATGCCATTATTTTGAAAATACCGTCACATTCTTGAATAAACCAGTATTTTGGAAACACTGGCGCACAAACGCAGTGATATCTCGCGGAACAATTACCTACAGCTAGCTAGCGTCATTACTAATAATAGTACAGTTATTACACTTATTACAATAAGTTACGATTCCTTGGTGACAAGGGGCACGTTGGCGACACCCGTGTCGATACTAGTCGGGTCGTCTGTTGTTGACGCCTTGTTGGCACATTCGAAGTTACCGCACAAGGAATTAATCTGAAAAAAAAAAAGAGAAGTTATTTTTTGTTGCGACTTACGAGTTGTAAGTCGTAGGCGCTTTACTTTGTGTCAATTATTTTCATCACCACTGAACATCCTAGAAGCCAAAATTCAAAGACATGTGACATCTACCGACCCGCACTGGTTCCGCGTGGTTGTGGATTACGGCCCACTCCCTCTCACAGAGAGGAGGCTTGTGTCCCAGCAGTGGGAACATTACAGACTGATTATGTTCAGAATCATGTGCTGGATTCATGGTAACAGGTTGTGGGTTGACGTCCCTGCCATCCTGTTTTAACCTGAACCAGTTCCTTTAGTAGAACAACTAGCTCTCAAGCAACTAACTCACAGTCCAAAACAAGATGGGCGCCGCTATGGCGACTCCCGCCAGCACGTCCCACCAGTGATGCCGGTGGTCCGTCATGCGAGACACTCCGCATATCACCGCCGCAGCCACGCACAGCACTTGCAGGATGATGATCTTACTGGTGCCCGGGCAGCTTGTTCGGCGATGGAGGTAATACTGAAATTAAATGTGATTTGGATAAAATATTGGTGATAGAGTGGTGGCATCTACATCGCGACATGTGAACTAAGCATCAAGCAGAGTTTACCGCGCGACTAGTATTATGGAAACCACATTTGTGCAATAAGTAATCAATCAGCTGTTTCCTACATTTTGACGAGCTATGCGAACATAAATGTAGGGAACAGCTGATTTGTTTTTGTATTTGATCTTAAAACTAACAAAAACTTTGAAGTACTTTTTGTTAACTCTATCATTTAAGTAATTTTTTTGACACCGTAGAACATGACACATTCATTAACTGGTACTTTCAAGGTTTTAAGATACTGCTTAAAAAAGGTTTTATTTAGTTCGTTTACGATGACTGTTGAAAAAAACATATTTGGTATAACGTATTGAATCCAAATGTGTTCTAAATCACGATATTACCCCACAGTTAGTAGTAGAGGGGCTCGTGGCTAAATAATAACAGTTGCACGGGTCAATTGAAAGTTAAATTACGCATGCCGCGGTCGGTCCGTGGATGGGTGACCATCCATTACTTATCGAGATCCCTCCGTGGCTTGGAAGCACGTTAAGCCGTTGGTGCCGGCTGTTATTCGTAGATCTTTGACAGACGTTACGGTAGTCAAAATCCCAAAAGTCTGACAACCCGTCTTACCAAAGGGGTATCGTGTTACCCAGTAACTGGGTTGTGGTGGATTTTACGTGGAGCGACTGCTTATCTAACCTCGTCTTCTCCCAACTGTTGGGGTCAGCTTCCAGTCTGACTACTGCCTGGCAGCCTGGTTAGACTGAAAGCCGACTCCAACACTTGGGAAAACGCGTTTACTATGATACGCCCATTTTCACGTCTTTACGAGGTACCTATTGTTTCTATCACATTTAATTTAATTTCTACCTCTAATAATACTTACAGCTAGAAACAGCCCTGTGTGCACCGCAAGCGACGTGTGTCCTGAAGGGAAGCTCTTGTCTGACTGATTCAACCAGTACGCCTTGGTACATGTGTAATTTGATACGTATTCCGTCCTGGGAAAGAGATACTGCCGTCAATATTTTTTACTTATTGTATGGAACACGCCGCGTAAAGCCAAATACTTCGTCAATCGTCATTACTTGCTAAACTGCAAAAGGATCCACTTTTGTACAGAGGCCAGCACATCAAGCTACCCCAATCTGTCAAATTTTACCAATTGAATATGAACCTTATTCCTTTGCAGTAAAGTTGAAAATCTATCAAATAAATTTGACAGATTGGGGTAGCTTGATGTACTGGCGTCTGTACACACTAGGGTTCTTCTCAGGCGCGAATTACACAGAGACGGCGTAAGGTGAAGACGCGGCGCAGGCAAAACGTTTTGAAGAGGCATCACCGCTTCATGCCCGCGCCGCGCCTTCAACTTACGCCGTCTGTGTATAATTCACGCCTAACAATTCCACAGACACAAAATTAAACCATCTGTTCTGTAAGTAAATAGGATGAGTCAAGGTCAAGTTTGACTTCTTGAGTTTGTTTGGCTATTTCTTCTCTGGGGTAGTCAGATAGCAAATTTCGAGTCCATATAGCTTATTTTTTCATATTTACGACTTGTAAAAGTTATTCCGATATCATATTTAATTTCAGCCATATTTGTATCGATCACCAGTCACGTGTGTAGTTTCGCTAGTTAAATTTAATTTGACCCTGTGGCGAAGCTTTTATCCAATTTGTATTTAACGCTTCCTTCTGACTTGGTCATCTGTATGTCCATTTAAAGAGGAATTTTCCTACTCCACATTCTTTTTTCAAACTAGCCACATTCTGTCCCACTGTTGGGCAAACGCCTCCCTCATGTCCTTTTACGAATTCTTCTCCTGCGACTTCTTAAACCAAACCTGGTCCATGCAGCTGCAAGAACCCATTGCTTGCAGACTCTTGGAAATACAGGAAGATTTTTGTTAACGACTTGGATTAGTGAAAGTTGTTCATATTCATGGGTAGAACACCCTCTAAAAATTTGGATGTTGATAAAAAATCTTCCTGTATATTTTTAGCTACATAAAAAGTAAATGCCAAATAATCCTTACCCTTGACAAGTCACCGCCTCCTTGGGGCTGCACGTATCAAAGAAATGAGGTCTCGGAGACCCCACGAGAAGTTTCAGCACCTGCACTATGACGAGGTTCATCAAGACTCCAAACAGGTACTCTTTGAACCAATATATTGCTTGCTTGTGTTTTACTGTCTTGTCATTGTGGTATATCCTTTCCACTAGTAACATCTGGAGAAGTAAAATAATATTGGTGAGAATTGGGTACACGAGGTTCTAACTTTAAAGGCTAAACCTTCGAACCAGTTATTGTATTTTGAACTTTTAGCAATTGATGAGGTTCTAAAGTCAACTTTACGTTTTCGCAGCCGCCATCATAGATTTTGTTTTGACATCACTATTGATTGGCGTTAGCAGCCTCGACAACCATGAAAACTATGTCTCTTTTTCTCTCCCCCTGTGTCTCTTTCAGTTACAAAAAGGAAGAAAAGTCGCATGGAGGGGACATAATGCAGCATAAGCAGTTTACTCCTTACGCAAGTCGCGTTAAAGACCTTGGTTCCAAAAAAAAATTAGTATAGAATTTTGATAATACTTACAACAGCCAACGGCAACAGCACAGTGGTAGTCATAAGCAGTTTGAAGCTGATCGTGTCCCCATTGAACGGGTGTGAGAGCGAGGGGTCATTGCAGTGGAAACCCACCTGACCTCCGGGTACGATCCTCGACTCTACCACGGCAAGGATAAAGAACGCTGGAACAGATGGAAAACGATTGTGAGTGATCATGGGTGGATTTTTGGAGACGAAAACCTGGGTGGAAATTTTAGGTTCAGTTATTATAAAAGGGGTGATAAGCACTTGTTGGGTCGGCATGATTTGGCACATTAAGGCCGGGCAGCAAAATCAAATATAAAATGTAGATTGAAAACATGTTCAGGTGGAGGTGGAGATTCATAGACGACTCCGCCTTGGAGTGTAAATGTGGTGCTGTTCCACAAACGATGGGACTCTAACTGATGGGGATCATATCCTGCGTGTCCTGTCAGCTGCACGTTACAGGAACGGAGATGGACGCTGGTGATGACGCCAAACACGTAGCAGAATTCTGCGCCGAGTCTATTTAGATTGTCATCGACACGCTAAGAAGGAGTATGCCCTAATAACGGATAAGTACGGTCGGTGGACCGAGTTGAGTATCCACACTTTACCAAGTAAATTACAGGGTACCGTACGGTGGATCTATGTCCACTGACTGTTAATAACATGTAAAAACTCAAACGCAAAATTCGCGCTTTGACGTGGACTTGCGGACACCAGCCCGTAGGTATACCTATTACCTTAAACTCAAACGTGAATTCGAAGAAATAATTTTAAATAAACTATTTACAGGCACTTTTGAATTGTCGAGAGGACTAGAAAGATGAAGCTAATTTCCCATTCCAAACCTTAGTAGGTAGGTGCCTATAGAGAAGAACGGGCAAGAAAAATATCATTTTTCATTTATGTTGAATTATTGATGTAACTTACTAATATTTTACGATGTACTTAATCTATGTTCTATGTTTGCTATCACATTTAATCGTGAACAGCTTGTACGATAGCGCGTTAGTGTTACGCATGTGATGTAGTTTATACGCTTCAAGAACCAGGCGTCTAAACCGTGAAGATTGTGTTGATTTCTTTTTAGAAACTTCGAATCATTTACATCATGAGAACGGTAGCTCTCAAGATCAAAGGCTAATAACCTCAAGTTTTTTTACCAATAAGTACCTACAAGCAAGAGCGATTCTTTTGGCACACCTAAAGAGGTTGAACTTTAAACTCATTAACAATGATAAATTAATCTTCATACATATTAATAAACGTGACTAAATAATAACAGGCGCACGAGTCGATCTTCAAGGTTAAGCAAAGTTTGCCGAAGGCGGTCCGCGGATGGGTGACTCTCCATTACTTACATACCGAGACCCCTCCATGCCTCGGGAAGTAAGTTAACCCGTTGGTCCCAGCTGTCACTTGTAGATCTCTTTGACAGTCGTTAGGGGTAGTCAGAAACCGAAGGCCAATTCTCGTAATTTAAAACGTTCAAAATCTAGTCGCAGTCTCATCTCAGCGACAAACAAATGTCAAAAACTTGTCAAAATGTAGGGAAATTAGAGGTATTTTTGACAGATTGAGACTGAGATCAGACTGTGAATGTTCCTAAAATTACGAGAATTGCCCCTCAGATAGTCTAACAATCTGCAGTCTTACCAAGGGGTACCTAGATATTATGTTACCCAGTAACTGGGTTGTGGTGGTCACTTCATGTAAAAAACTGGTATTAAGTTGCATCCGGTTAGACTGGAAGCCAACCCCAAAATAGGGGAAAGGCTAGGCAGATGATGATATAATATTTCATGATTTGGCAATGACACTACCAGTAGTGTTAATAAGTATACCGCTAGGTATGTACCTTTTATCTAGACAGCCTTGCAGACTATTAACTTTTCTGTACTTACGTCATTGAGACCTAGGCAGCTTGAATATGTCATTCAGATATTTATAAGGCATTACTAATGAGCCGTGACATCTGTTATGAACTTTAAATGATCAGATAATGTTTCCTGCTACTGGAGTAGGTTATTGATATTTTAATCTTATTGCATATAGATAGAACATACATAAACTCATGCGTTGATCTCATAGGGGTAGGCAGAAACTACAGAACGCCACCTGCTACGATCCTTACAGACGCTTTTTGCTTCCTTTACATTACATAAATGTAGATAAATATCGAGCTGAATGCGCTTAATTTTCCTGCTGGGGAGTTTGTTGTGGCACTTCTCCTTCTCAGCTAAACCACTAGGAAGTGGTGAAAGGCGGGCGTTTTAGAAGACTGTTTTATGTAATTTTGATGTTTGAGAAGTGCCGATTCCCAGTCTAGTTTCAATAAATTACTTTTGATTTTAACTTAGTAAATATACATACACCATCAAACCGTTTTTGAATTTCGAACTTTATTCTGATAATGTTAAAGTTCTAAATATAAAAACTTATTAAGTAAGAAATATATCCTGAGACTAAGTTGTCAAGTGTAATAAGAACTTTATACTTAGTTAGTATATGACAAATAAAGTCTGAAATACAAAAAGTGGCTGAAAGAGCAAAAAACTTATTTGTTATGAGATGGATACCATCTCATTACCATTACAATACAAAAGAAGCCTTATTAACCAACTTCAAAAAAAGGAGGAGGATCTCATTTTTTTTTTCTCATTTTGGCATAAATGGCTCGATGGTTTAAACCTGGGGTCTAAACATAAATCTATTTTTGTAATAGGACCCATAATACTATCCAGGTAAAGGAAAAAGTACTATAATTAGGATTGCAGTAAAATCACCAGCAACAGTTGCTAATTGAAAAACTAAAACAGAGATTTTCACAATCATGTTATCTGTAACGTCTGAGATGTATATGTACCTAAACAGTTATTTACAGAGAATGATAATCATACAACACGTAAGTTTTTTATGGTGTGGGCAGAGTTTATACTCATTTTTATAAAATTTTAGCAATAACCATGTATACTTAGTAACCAGAAGAAGAAATTATGCTAGTACAAAAACTATTAATTTCATCAGACAGAATTATGAATTGCTATTTTTATGAGTGACTCAGCTGTACAATTTCTAGTTTATTCATAGTCACAATGAGCAAGCAAAAATGGAGGTATAAAATTTTAATCATTTATTTAACTTGTAAAAAGTTCCAATATACAAAGATACAGAAAGGGGAAAATGGTTTGCACGGATCAGTCAGGGATAGAATATTAAAACTATAACATAAGTTGGTATTGTTGAGCGCTTTAGAAAAACAAGATATTTTTACAGTAGGTAATGATTTTGTGGCTTTGACCATGTGAATGTCAGATATTATCTCATGAGAATGTGCTCTATGCCTTGTCCTCCTCTCCCAGGATGCCATCTATCTCCTTGCCAAATTTTATCGAATTCCGATCACTGATTTTGGCGTGAATATGTAACATACAGACTATTTCGAATTTATAATAGGTATTGGAAGTATGGATTCAATTGAACACAAAACTGAGGTTACTGCAATAAAAATACAATTTATACAGCCAAGTAAGTAATCAAGCTATAAAGTTTATTTAAAGCTTGAATAGAATTTATGATCTATAAAATATTGTAAGTAGGTACAAGTAGGTACAAACCTCTGTGCCACCGGTTGGTTTTGGACCACAATAACTTAATTTTATCCATCTTATTCAAACTTTCGCACGTCTTTACCAATGTAAAAACAAAATCTATTAAAACACTCGTAAGCACATCATTTCACGCGCGGGAAATCACTAATTTGATGACTCAGTTTCGTAGATTTTAATCGTAAAATATTACTATACGCGCGCACAATACACGCTTCTTTCTTTAGAGTTACCGGAGGAAACTGACAGCGAATGACTGACTGCCTTATCTCACGGTTGATATTATAGCCTTGAAATAGCGTTGCATATCGTGACAAAACAAAAATAAATCAATAAAAGAGAACGCGGAAATTAGCGAACGAATAAAGTGTAGGGAAAATCCGTTTGCGAAATGACATTCATAACAACAGTTCCGAAAAAAGAGCAAGTAAGTTTTATAAGACACTTATATTTTGTTTTATGCTCTATACTGAATATCTATAAAGATTTCAAAATTATGCAGTGCACTTGAATGTAAAATAAATTGACTACGAAAGAACTACTGATACTATCACTCAGTAAAAATTAATCTTGAAAAAGTTTAATCTTCAGTTTTGAACGAAACTATCACCGTCAATCAAGCTGACACCTGACAGTGACAGCTTAGATGCATTTACGAATTTTGTTTCATATACTGTGAGCTCTGGCACCACAGCCACATCCAGTTGGAATTTGTTTTTTTATTGGGATCGTTACTTTTATTAAATTGGATGGGCTTTCGTTGACTACGATCTTACCAGATGTTAAGCGAGACAAGGACAGCCCTAATTTATAATTATTAACCTATCTAACCACGGACGAAAGACCTCGCCTTTAATTTTATCACTGCTATCTAGTTCTAGTACATACTTACATAAATAATACGCTGTTTCAGTTTGTGTCGTATGCAACCGTTATCCGCTTGTAATCCGTATACATAAACAGGAAAGCATGGACACGAAGATCACCAGACGATCGGGACCAGCCCACAGCACACAATAAACAGATAAAGAGGGCGAGCCATTGGCTATCGCTAGTTATCCTCCCATCTATGTGGTCGCATGTTCTGTGAGCGTCGCACGAGGAGGCTCGGGTCGAACCTCCTCGTGCGTTTCACAAATCGTGTGTAAAGCATGAATGTTACTTAATCATAAAAGTTTTTAAGGAATAATAACGTCACCTCCACGTACCGTCAAAAACCATAGTGGGTAGGTAATGTAGGTATCTACAATCTATTAGTCCGTCTTTCATAATACAAACTACACCTACGACAAAAGTAGGTACTAGGTACCTAGTTTGACATTTCTATTTCACAAACGAGAACTAAGATCTTTAGATATCTTTATTATTGTGGTGGTGGGAACGGACAAAATCTGATGTCAGGCGCATCGCCCACGACCATAGATAGGTATAAAAGTAGGTACTCTGTGCCCACGACGATCGTGCGACAATACGCCATTATGTCAGAAGAGCGTTAATAAAGAACGTTATGTACCAGGAAACGGCATTGTAAAGACTGTATGGGAGGATAGGCTTGGTAATGATGACGATGCAAAAGTTTTCAAAATATTTCTACCGAGCAATGAGAATTATTTCTGGGCTGCAAGTGTGCAAGCGTGGTGCGCTTGTTAGCCGGACTGCTAATGAAACCGGTAAATCTGGTGATAATAAACAAATCAGTGCAATTTAGCGACAATAAGTTTAGTATAGAACTATGGTTCCTAAACTTCGAAAATCGAATCTCCTAAAGTCTAAACTCAGATTCTGATAGTCCACCTGCCATGGACTACGATCCACCAATTTTGTTTTTTTGCCAATTTTTCGCCAAAAACACATACCACGTTGATCACATCGTCACACGCACCGGTTCTCGTCTGATCACCGAAGTAAAGCAACGTTGAACGCGGTCAGTGGGTACCTACTGCGATTGAGATGGGTGACCGCTTGGGACCAGGGACCACCGCTTGAAGTTGACTTTTTGCAATAAAATACCTAGGTACCGTAAATAATTTAATGTCTGCTTACCGTCTATTTTGTAAATGAACTGTCATAATAATATTCATTGTTTATCGTATGAAAAATGGTGTTTACCGTTACTTTTTGTCAATAAAGTATAATCAAAAGTGCGTTTTCTCACAAAATGGCCATGCACGCTTGATAGCTGTCTCACAAATCACAATCTCTTACAAAATTCTTCGTTTTAACAAGCAATATTTAAAAATTATGATATTTTAAAAACAAATAAGTTATTCGTTTAACATCGTCATAGTGCACATCATAGAGGAAAAAAATTTAGTATGCACATTGGCAATGTTGTTTATGGTAATTTCTTTTTTTGTAAAATGTGTGAATGGACAGCAATTTATTAAGATAATAAAATATGTCTCTGTCATCTAATATTAGATACTCTTTTGAACGAAGTTCTATATCGAAGCTTGCTGTAGGAGTAGGTAGGTACACTTTTATAAATCGTCACGTAACAAAAAAGCGTTATGTCCTCTCATTGCGACTTTTTATAACATCATAATATAAAGAGTCAGAGAAAGAGATAGTTTACATAGGTCTGGTTTCGTTGTCATGCGTGTCGTTTTCATGCATTGACTTATTTATAGTACTAGATAGTTTTCGTGGTTTTCGAGGGTGCTGAAGCCGATAGTGAGGTCAAAATTAAAATCCAAGATGCTATTAATACACACATCAAAAGTGTCTAGGGATCAACATATATTTTTGCAATAACTTTTCTCCTGATTGATAGGATTCATCAAATAAAGTGTTTTCGTTTGTCACAGTAACGATAAACCAAGTCACCTTTGCATTAATAAAGAAATTTGCCATTTTCCTAATAAAGGGATTTTTGACATTTGAACCACTAACACAAAAGTTCGAAAAAAAGACTGAAATAACAGTTTTCTTTAAAATTTTATTGGGTAACTTAAACAATTAATAATCCGTGTTTCTACCGCGAACACTAACAACACAAGAACATCGGTTTGGCATACTCAAAATGAGTTCATCCAAATCACGCTGTGGAATGGCCGCCCATGTTCGTTGCAACAACAAAAAAAGGTCTTCTTGCGACTGGATACCCTCCATATTCGGCAGAGCTCTTCTCTGTAGCATATCCCATGCATGCTCAATCGGGTTCAAGTCTGGCGACTGAGCAAGCCAGGGCAGGACATTGATGTTAGCTGCGGCGAGAGTCTGTCTTACAACTCTTGCGGTGTGCGGTCGTGCATTATCATGCATTAACTGAAATAAGGGACCGATTTGCACTTGTAGAGGAACGATGACGTCTGATACAATCGTCTCAGCATAAATTTGAGCGTTGAGGTTGCCTCTGATCCAAATCAACTCAGTTCTTCCGCCGATCCAAATACCCGCCCATACCATGATGGTTCCACCACTATAAGGATGGACTTCCTGGCAGGATTTTAATCGCTGTTGGCGTCCAGGGGTTCTCCAGTGTCGTATACGTCTTGTATCCGGTCTCATACCAAAACGAGACTCATCAGAAAAGCACACGAAACGCCATTGTTCTTCTGCCCAATTTCTGTGTTCAAGAGCCCATTGATATCGAATCCTACGATTGTGCATTGCTATAGGTGGTACCCGTAGCGGTCTTCGGGAATGAAGGTTCACTTCATGCAAGCGGTTTCTGACTGTTTGGTCGCTAATTAAGTTCCCTGAAGAGTGATGAAGCCTCACGGCTAACATCATGGCGGTTATTGTTGGAGCTCTTCGAGTTAAGATTTGAATGTATCGGTCTTGTCTCCGTGTGGTGCAGCGATACCGTCCTCCATGGCGCTCAGCCACGGTACCAGTGCTTCGGTAACGTGTCCAAAGTCGACTGATAACACTCTGACTTGTATTCAGAGCTAAAGCCACAGTACGTTGCCGGGAACCAGCTTCTATCATTCCCACGGCTCTGAGCATTTCTTCCCTGCTTAAATGACGTCGCCGCTCCATAATAACGTTGGTTTTAATCAGTAGTAGGGAAAAAGTAGCACTAATAATGTCTTCAATGCGTTGTATGTTTTTATAGGGAAAATATTGACAGCTGATTTTCATCTTTTACTCGAATTTGATTCACAGTTCCTGATTCAAATTATGAATGCACCAAGGAGGAAGGAAGGAGGAAGGAAGGAAGGAAAGGAAGGAAGGAGGAAAGGAAGGAGAAGGGTTTTTAAAATCATAAATTTATTACAAAGCCACATCTCAATCTCAAGAAATCCGCATAAAAATGCTTGCTCCCTAGACACTTTTGATGTGTGTATTTATGTTTTCGCATCCGCCATCTTTGATATTCTATCCTCTCGTTACTCTCGTACCTATTCACATTAAAGTCTTTTTTTATGAAGTACCTAGGTGCTTAGTAGATGATTACAATATCTAAACATCTGCAAATGCTCTAAAAAGTTAGACAGAGATGTATCTACTCTGCCTAACCCTTTTCGTTGGGTAACGAAAACTTGCTGACTAATAAAATGGCTCCCTGTAAATAAAATAAAAAACATAATTATTATTATTGCCATTTATTATCCTATGTGTAGGTAGGTATGGACATTTATGGAAATATAAAATCCCCCATACACCTAATGTGTCTTTGTGAATACAACCAAGAAGGGTGTTGGTAACATGGTATTAGATTTAAATTATTCATTTTATGAGCAGTAGCTCAGTACACTTATTTTTTATTTTATTTATTTACTCAAAACAAAGGATTGTAAAACACGTTAAAAATACAGTTTTACAAAATAAGTACTATTTCTACAAGCGTCTATTGTTTGGATTTGCTATAAATACTAAGGAAGAATTGTCACTATCCATAACTAAGTACCTTTTGCCTACTGAAATGTAAGTAGGTACCATAGGAATGTTAAAAGGAATGAAGTTGATGTGCATAATGTATGATCAGTCCATCATGTTTCTACTGGCTGGGACACAGGCCTGGGACTCTGTGAGAGGGAGTGGGCCGTAACCCACCACGCGGGCCCAGTGCGGGTTCGGGTTGGTACACCTACATATCAGATGTCTACAATTTTTTGGTTCTAAGATATCCCGGTGTCCTCACGATGTTTTCCCTACCATTTTGAGAGACCAATGCACGCCACTGCTACGTAGGGCAGGCATAGGTACATAAGTTTTTTATAAATGGCATCTCGCAGGTCAACCTAGAAGGTTAACGACTGCTTAACTGGGCTTGCCTGTCGGTGCCTCAATAAATTAAGGCCTCCAGCCAGGGCTTAAAAACCGCTAAGGGCAGCATGGGACAGGCTGGATCGGATTAAATAAGACGCAGTATTAAAGTTTCAGTTTTTGTTTCAAGGGGACATGCACACTGACTCGCCTATCACATAAGGGTCAGCACACACCGAGACGCGACGCGACGCGACGCTGCGCGCACATTTGATTAAAGCGACTCAAAATATAACTTTATTTACTACACGAAAAGATACCTACACATTTCATTGTCAGAATTCAGAATACGTTACACCACGCAGCGCTGATCACTGGCCCATGCAGTACGGTCGCGTCTCGTCGCGTCTCGTCGCGTCGGTGTGCCGTGTGAACTGACCCTAACTGTTGTTTCTCAGTAACAAACACTGAATATTTAATTTTGAAAACGAATTCTGAATACGCTTGAGTGCTCGAATGCAAAAGGAAAACATCGTGATGAAACCAGCTCTTCCTAGAACCAAAAATTCGAAGACGTGTGATATCTACCGACCCACACGGGGCAGGGGTTACCGTCCACTCCCTCTCACCGAGAGATGGCTGAACCCCAGCAATGGGAATATTAAAGGCTGATTATGAGCTCGAATGTAACCAGAGATAATTTTCTACCAGCCTGAATGGTGTAAGGTTTCCTTTTGCAGACACCCTCTATAGTGGCTATATAGAGTACCTACTATTAAGCCGGTTGCAGACCAAGAGCTAACCTAAGTTAGTTTATACCTTGCTTTTATAGCTAAGGTAATTTTTCATACTCGTGTGCAACCCACAAACTATGAACACAAGTATGTAACAGAAATACACACTGTGAAAATTTCAACTGTCTACCTATTACGATTCATGAGATACATCCCCCCTGACAGTCAGACGGACGCACGGTCAGCTGACGCTTATTATTAGTGTTCCGTTGCTACCCTTTGGGCACACCCCCTAAAAATTACCACAAGTATGCGAGCTAACCTTTTTTTTATCGTGGAGAAATGTTCATGCATTCTGCACTACCACGGGGAGATAGCGCAGTTATGTGGGACTCTAATCCACAAAAACTTCACGATGTCCTCCTTTTCCGCTTACGGCGGGAACACGGGTACGCGTTAGCACTCATCCGTGAACCGCCGTCACCGGACCCTCCTCTGGGGAATACTCCCCATCACCGGCGCATCAGAACACATAGCAGGCCGTGACCACCCCAGGGACGAAACCAGCACATGGGCGCCAGATGACCCCGTGTCTAGGCACCCACGCGAGCTAACCTAAACTAACTTAGCTTAGCTCTTGGTCTGCAACCGGCTCGGCTATAAAATACTCGAATCGGTGTGCCTGCGTATTTCATAAAAGCAACCTGTTGCTTATTCGAACCAAAATAATTCCATGTTCTTAAATTATAGGAAAGTTAAGTACAGAGGCCAGCACATCAAGCTACCCCAATCTGTCAAATTTCTTTGATAGATTTTCAACTTTACCACAAAGGAATAAGGTTCATAATCAATTGGGAAAATTTGACAGATTGGGGTAGGTTGATGTGCTGGCCTCTGTACCTATCTAACCTCTGGAATACCCTTTGACCATGGTCATCTTTAGTCTTCAACCGTACAGATGCCATCAATATCCTTGTTCGATAATAAACCTACTGAACCCACGAGAAATCTGAAAATACGGTAATTTGAACCCATAGATAACCCTGAATCTAACGCTTCTCTACTCCTTGACTTTTCTCTTCAAATACCATAAACATGTCAAACTATAGTCCGTTCAAACTGCACATTACAGAAAGCACAACAACACGAACCCTGTAACCTTTACGTAAAGCCTTTAAATACGAATTATAGAGGAAACAATAGTCGATTGTTTCCATACCTTGCTAAGTTACGACGGAGCGAGCTGTAAGATTCCTGTAAAACAAGTGGGTGACGTACCACAATATACATTATGAACGACTGTAGCCTATTCCTGTTCCCAACGGGAACGCCATACCGAGATAAAAAGTACATATTCTATGTCCTAATCCAGGTCATGGTCTACCTGTGTACCCATCCTATCACCCGTTGAGCACACCTCAACGGGTGATAGGATGGGTACAGTAACGATTACTAATATGTAGCAAGCTATTAATGACTCTTAATCGTCACTTATGACGTCCAAGGGACCATGGTGTAGAAAACTAAAGATTAAATCCACAAATTATTATTATTATCTTTTATACCATTACCTATATACTCGTACATATAAATAATAAATTTTTAAACATTAGAATATACATATAAAAATATATAAAAACATTTAAAAATATAATAAAAACATATTATTATTATTATTATTTAGTTTTTTTTTAATGCGTCAAATAAACGTATTTTCTTTCTTTCTTTCTAATTTCAATGGCATTTACCACTATTTTGATTTAAGTTCTGAATACCTAAAATAATATTGTTGTCGTTAGGATTTACTAAATCATTATTATAATTAATTTAAATGTTACAACCCTTCTTTTATGAGACCAATTGGTAGGTAAATAAAACAGAAAACAAAGTGATTGTTTTTAACCAACTTCAAAAAAAGGAGAAGGTTATCAATTCGGTTGAATTTTTTTTTTGTTTCTTGCTTGTTACCTCAGAACTCCCATATTTATAAGCCGATTTGCAAAAATCTTTTTTTGAGATACACTTTTATAGGTATTGGTATCGGTTTTGATTTTGAATAACGGAATTATACTTTCAGATTGGTCCCATAGACATTTCATCAAAATCAGTATTTTTTGGAAGTAGGTTGATTTTTGAAAAAAAAAAGGTTTTTCTATATTTCAATATATCTATTTCATCTTTGAATATAGGTATACCCTTCTTTTATTGACCATGTTTAACTTGTCAGAACATTCATTTTTTAAAGACGTTAAGCGTCCTCAATTTGTCACCATCTTATCTTAATAGCCTCTTCAATTCTTAAATGTTATCTAAATATAAATCCTCGCCATATGATTGAAATGAATACATTAAAGCTTAATTTTTATCTCCAGGACAAAGGCCTAACGGCCATAGACAACACACGAAGCGTCAATAAACTTTTTTATTCCTGCACCGTGTGTGGCCACGGCAACTCTTTATACGTCCAAGTCGGGATGTTGGCTAACCTCAGGCACTTAATTTATAGCCATCATAGATAATATGGGCCACTTTGGATTAGTATTAATGAAGCCTAGTTTACCAAGAGTTTTAAGTGATAACGTTTTTATGTTTCTTTCGCAATGGGATTTAGTTAATCTCAGTTTCGTAAAGCTGTTATCGATATGGACCTATATGGTTGCATTTTATTGAAAAAAAGTTTAGAATTAAGTGGTCTAATAGCCAACTAATGTCTGGTGTCACAGTAAAGTGTTTAATTTATTCTAGAGCCTGTGGGCGGACATGTTCAAAATGATAATCACTGCATGACACCTCAGGTTGATGCTACTGGTTTATAATTTTGACGCCTTCGCAAAGAAAGAAGGTGTGATTAGATTATGACGCGACTGGCCATAGAAAGCTCACTACGGACCCACCACATTACCCCTGGATGTACCCCTGGGGGTAGAGTGGAACTATACTACTGAACCACCAATATAGTAAAAGCTACTAATTAATTTGATATGGAAGATTTTATTGGCTCCATCCAAGATTAACTTATGTTACTATGGCTACCTTGCACCAGCTCCACAAACAACAAGAAACTATATAAGTAGAGCCTAGTACACTTGATACAACACTGCCCGACCCTTGCTCGACAAGCCAGCCCGCGAGGCTGAGCAAGTAGCTTTAAACTCCCCAATTAAAAATAACCAGACTCAGAATGACCATTGCTGTCCTCCCCTCAATGATTCACTAAGCCGAGGCCCGAACCCCACAGGGGGTGCCCTTAGTGTAGCTCATTTAAATTAATATCCTTAGTTTGTAAGCCCTTGCTGGGGGCCTTAAAGTAATTTTTGGCCACCACAGGATAGTCCGGTTAAGCAGAAAGGCAACCTTAGCGAGTTGCAAATGCGAGTGGTCACGTCAAAAAAAAAAAAAAAAACTTGATACAACACAAGCGAATGTGCGGTTTTAATAATTTCTAACTTGATCACAACGTGGACATCCACGATAATACCTATCGTGGACGTCCACGTTATGATGCCTTATCACAAGAAGTAAAATGTATGGAAATAGTGGATAGAAATACAGGGTGTTTGGAAGTTGAGTGCAAAGCTTTAAGGGAGTGATAGTTGACACCATTTACAGCATTTTATTTTTACTATTTTCCCTGTTAAATTTGGTATGGGTTGACGAAAACTTTACTTAAAAAAAAACATTTGTAGACGTGTAGGTATGGTTTAAAATGCTCAAAAATGTAGGTAGAGCATTTTTTTTTTTTTTAGGATTTGCATCCAGCTACCAAACACCTTATAATATGAAGACGCTTCCGTCCACGATAACGTTAGCTTGCACGTTTTCCCTTCCACTCCACCTTTTCCCATACATTTTACGGACGTGGACGAAACCGTCACAATAGAAATTGTAAAAGCGTACATTTGTCAAAGCTTTTCCAAGCTTTAATCCTACCTACATCTGCGGATCTATTCTGTACAAATCTCACCGTGAAAAGTTAGGTGAAGACTGAAGTGAGCTTAAAGTGAGATTGAGTCTATGTAGTGTCAATTCCTAGCATCATGGCCCTCCATAATTCACCATAACTTCGAAACCACGTCAATTCCTTAGTCAATCAGACATCTGAGGGGCAATTCTCGTAATTTTGGAAAGTTCACAATCTGATCTCAGTCTCAATTTGTCAAAAATACCTCTAATTTCCCTACATTGATTGTCGCTAAGATGAGATTTTGAAGGATTTTAATTACGAGTATTGGCCTTCTTTATGACACAATAGCGTGGTTTGAACTATCAAAATACATGTTGTCCGTACCGGTTTATATTTCGATTCCTTGCCGTGAACAAGACACGATATTGAAGTAGTTTGCACTTTGTAAGATGTAGGGGGGAATAATACAGAATTGGAGCCGAGGTGGAATCAGCTCTGCACTGCACATAAGTTGTCACGGTAAGATTTCTAACGAATAGACGGGCTGCACCTCTCTCTCGTACAAGAAAAAAATCCTCGGTTCAGTGCATCTTAATATAATCGCACCAGAATAATTTCCTCATGTTTAGACGTCAATTTCCACCAGCTTTTCAATATTGCCATAACAACTAACATTGACCGTTAAACATCGTCACAACAACCAATTATTACGTGAGAAACGAAAGTTATTTCTATTTGTTTATTATTTAATTGTTCCTGACTAAGATTAACCGGTTTTAGTTAAATCATTATGTTTTAAAAACATGCTGTGTTTGTACTTCCGTACTTTATGTTTGTACGTCTAATTATGTGCGCAGTATGTTGTGGTTTTGTTAGGAAATTGGACTTTTATGTGACTGTATTGTTGCTCAGTTTCTTTGGAAAAAATGACGTATGTTTTTTAAATGATGATCAGCATTTATGAAGACTTAAATTTCAAGATTTATAAAAAAAAACTTCATCATCCATTCTTGATCACCTAACCAAGGCAAGCACAAGCTATTGTAGATTGGACTTTGTTCTTATAAGTCGATAGAGTTTTTGTTAATATTGGAATTGTTCGAGGAAGAAACTGCTGAGCGGTAATTTAATGAGTTTAAAGAGTCAAGTACTCCTACATAGTAGTTAGGCCCACGTCTTTTACTAGGCTGCTATTGTTAGACACCTTTAATTTGATTTAGGAACTTCCCAACACCTTCGAATTCCACCTTTCCCCGCAACATGCGTGTGGTACGTCGGAGTTAAAAAAACGAAACAATACAAACACAGTAGATTAGCGTTAGCGGTGAAACCGTACGTCTGTCTGTTTACATACGGCTGTGGAAGTAAGCTGCGCCTGCGCCGGTGACTGACACAACGCGAACTTTCGTGGCGCCTGCGTCGGACTTGAACTTTATGTCTTCCGTGGTCAACAGCATTGTCTTGTAAACTTGAACGGATGGTCAAAGACTATTCAGTAGAATTTATTTATCGGTTTTACATGAGGTAAGTTTGTAAACGGGATTTTTTAATAGCCATTGTTGGCATAGCGGTAGCTGAAGGAATTTGAAACGGTTACTATTTGGCTTGTCTTTGTAATGAATTACGATTCTATTAATGCGTAATTTAACTACGGTATTCAGCTGCATCCAGTTAGACTGGAAGCCGACCCCAACATAGTTCGGAAAAGGCTAGGCAGATGATGATGAGGTATAAAAATAATTTTGGTTTGTACCTAGGTTGGAAAGCACTCGTGTAGGTACGAACGAACAACTTTAGATGTCAGAGAAATATTCGAAGTTTGAGAAACTATATCAGTTGATCTTCGGTAGATGTTCAACCAAAATCGTTCATCTAGGTACTTTATGAGTCCCTTCACCCTCATGTGTTTGTTATTCCACCTTCCTCACACGCATTGTATAACAAATTATAACAAATGGATCCAAATTCGGCAAGATCCTTTCTGTAGTTTAGTATATCGTAAACTTCGATATTTATTTATCGCTATTTGTTTACATTCAAACTGGGTGTACAGTCAGTCTGAAAAACTTGTTTAACATCAAATTTGTGTCTTTTTATTACGAGAGGACGCTGCGCGTCGGTTCCTGCAACACAGCTATATAACCAGCGCAGGAGTCGAAGAATTCTACATAAAGAAACATGTTGTCGATGTGTTTATAGAGAACAAACTCAAGCATTTATTTCAATTAAACCAATTGCAAGCACTTTTAAACTGTCAAGAAGTCGGTCAGTCAGAAGAATGTAGCTTGTTCTCTGTTCACAGCGTAGAAGAATCCTATGGGAAAGGCGGCTCCATAAATATTTACCTATATATCTTTCTGAGGCTGACAGTACCTAAGCGTTCGGAGTTGCGTGCGCGCAATGACTGACACAACGCTTACATATTGGTAGGTTGGTAAGAAATACAGGAATGAGCGGCGCCAAGATGCTGGAACTTGTAAACAAAGCCGTAAAAGGTATAGTCTCGGTGCGTCAGGTGTTTGAAACATTGGATTTAGGAACAAATTCTTTTTCACTAGCTTTGATTGGAGGGTTCCAAGAAAGATGAGTCAAGTTCTAATTTTATAAATACCATGAAGTTGATTGAAGTTATAATGGGAATCAAACACACTAGGTACTAAGTTAAAAGACTAACTAACTATAAATAAATACAAAAACAAAAGGATATTTAGGCGTCGAAGTACAAAAACAATCAAACCAAAATCAAACCCATTCTTTAATTGGTCGCATGGGTGTTAGGAATGGCTGAGTCAACATGACAATCTCTGAAGCAGCGTGGGTTCCATAAAGCAAGGATCTTCTCGGCATAATGCGAAAAATACCTTATTACCTATGCATTCCCCCGCAATCTCAGCCATACAAGAAGACACCGCTGTCTTATGACCGTTTATATAATAAACTACTTAAAAATTTTCCTAAGCCAGAAAACTAGATGGTGCTAGATACCTCTCTCTACCTATTTTTTATTAATTCATCGACACAGTACGTTCAGAAACTGGTGAGAAACCTTAGTTAGGCGCCGATTATCTTTGTTCTTTAGTTCTACAGGGTGAAATTGAATTCATGGGCATCCCTTTAAGGGGTCATTGTAATCATCATTATGAACAACTTTTACTACGGCACCAAACCTGAAATCGCGAAAATATAAAATCTGCTCTTCCCTACAATTTTAAGACTTATGTGAACATAAATGCAAGGAACAGCTGATTTTTTTTCGCGATTTTAGGTTTAGACCTATAGGTCTAAACCTAAAATCGCACATATAAATGTTGTTCATAACGATGAGTACAATGACCCCTTAAAAGATGCCCATGAATTTAATTTCACCCTGTATAAATATGCTACCAATAATAAAGAGGTTCTGTCTGTGTCAACACTGTCAACGTATGCGCATACATTTGGGATATTTTAGAAAGGTACCTAGTTCGGATGACGTGGTTTTGTTTTGTTTGCCGGTGCCTGAAGAGAGGCTTAGCCTTGACTTTCATGATTATCAAGTTCATTCTTATGTATGGGAGATGACGCAATTTCAAGGATCTAGAACTCTTCTCTAAATAATCTTTTGTCAAAATACCATAACGATTAATTCAGGATTTTCTAGCCGTTGCCCGCGATTTCTTTCATCATTTTTAGGGTTCTGTACCCAAAGGGTAAAAACGGGACGGTCTGTCTGTCCGTCACCAGGCTGTATCTCATGAACCGTGATAGCTAGACAGCTGAAATTTTCAAAGAATGTGTATTTAAGGGGGGCTCCCATACAACAAACGTGATTTTTTTGTAGTTACTCGCACTTGGCCGGTTTTTACTACCAATATCCCGGATGAAAATCAAGTTATCTATAGTGGAATTGACATATATGTTTTTACAAATTATTTATAATTTTACGTAATAATTCTGATTATTAAGCAAAATTATAAATATTATATTAATGATTTTAAGACACTCGAGACTTGCCAATTGTTTGAGAAACCTATAAATGTTTGAGAACAACGGACCAGAAAATCGGTTACTCAACTCTTTATAAAAAATACAAAATTTTGATTCTCATGTCATTGAATGATATTGAATGACATGGGAATCCAAATGTTACCATGATTATTGGTAATCATGGAACATAAAACGAATTTTCTCGCTAGAGAACTTGCACAAGCCTGTGCATCGAGAACCCACAAACGGCATAAGGTATGGCGACTATCTAATCTTTATAAGTGTTATATCAATAGTTGCACCGGTATCTGTTACTGAATTGAAACCTCTTCTTCCATTTACGAGAGCGATTGAACAGTAAGTACAGATGGTGACGAAAGTGGCAAGATTGGGAACTGTTACAAATTAATGTGCATTCTTACCATCATCGGTTTAACCAAATGTTTCCTTAAAATTGTTTTGTATACCTACTTGCGTAATATTTATTTTAATTTGCCGTCCCATCGGATTATGACTGTGAGAGAAAGGATAGTGCACGTGTCTGCTCTTCTTTCGATCTCTGTCTTGTTTATCTTCCACGCCGAAGACTGTCTCCGCTGAGATTGGTCAGCATGGCCAAAAATCGGTCGGGAGGACTGTATTTTTTATTGCCTCTACTGAAAAAATATTGTAAAACTTTCATCCATACTAATATTATAAATTCGAAAGTAACTCTGTCTGTCTGTCTGTCTATATGTTACCTTTTCACGCCTAAACCACTGAACGGATTTCGATAAAATTTGGTAGAGAGATAGATTGCATCCCGGGGAAGGACATAGGATAGTTTTTATCGACATACCTCGCGGGCGAAGCTGCGGGCGGAAGCTAGTGTTTTCATAACTCTGTAATGTGTGGCTCTATCATTAAGGCGGATCTCATACTCGCGACACGCGACGGGGCGCGGGAAACGGAGTCAAATGGAGCGTTTTCGTCCGTTCCGTTTCAGACCGGCCTCAAGGATTCGTAAGGCTCGCTACCGCAACTTCGTGACCTATGCTTTCTGCCTTGTACACACGGCTACACATCAAGCTATGCATTTCCAGTTTGAGTTGTCCTCGCTTTGTATAGGTTTTTCGTACAATCAGAAGTCAGCTTATACTGGTTATGTATAGCTTGATGTGTAGCCGTGTGTACAAGGAAAAAGTCTTGACTAAAATTAACAGAAAAATTAATAATCTAGAATCACTTTAATTATGAAGACTTAAAAATAACACTTTTGATTCCACCAGTACAACGTACAAAGTTTCTCAACCCGTCCAACTGATTAGCATAAACCATTGCACAACCTCACAAAACATAACTACATCTAAGTGACACGTAGTGACACTCTTTTTTTTTATTGTTGAGAAATGCTCATGCATTCTGCACTACCACGGGGAGATAGTGCAGTTATGTGAGACTATAACCCACTAAAACTCCACGGTGTCCTCCTCTGCCGCTTACGGCGGGAACACGGGAACGCGTTAGCACTCATTCGTGAACCCGCCGCGGCTGTCCGTCACACGGTATGGATACATAACAATTATTTATTTAATTACAAAGTTCATGTTGAGTTTATGAATTACTACTTGAGTACTTTTGTTTTGTACCCAAATGAGGCACCTACAGACATTTTTATTTGATATTGAAAATGTTGTTAGAGTTACCTACTTTCTTACATAAAATCATGCCTTGTTTCCACGAAGGGTTGGGCAGAGCTGTAGGTACCCGTAGCGAGCACAAAAGCATTTCACCAGTTATGCTGGTGCTGCAATAATTTATTCTAAGTATGAATGCAGAAATAAACATTTATGTCCACAGTCGCACCCTGCAAAGTCAAACTCAAAACTCAAAGCATTTATTTCAAATAAACTAATTAGTAACAGGCACTTTTGAATACTCAAGAAGTCTGTTAGTCAGAAAGAAGAAGCTGATTGCCTATTTCAAAGCGTAGTCGGTTCTTATGGAGAAGAACGGGCAAAAAGTCATCCCCACTATCACAGACTGGCTAATATTTTAATTATAGCATGAGCTTACACTTCTTCAACTCGTGCCGATTCGAGAACTCATATCTTAGATGCAGCATAACAAATTGTAGCAAAAAAACAAATGCTCATCTACTACAATCTATCCGGGATCGTTAGCACCACTATTACAGGACTTACGTGTATCACGACACTTCTCACGACCATTCCAAACACATTAGGTACTCACTCCCGCGCAGTCGGATAAACGCAGTGGTGCAATCTTCATTCCGCAGTAATGGTAGCCAGATGATAATAATAGTGTTGCGAAGTTACAGTGTACTTCTTGGGCAATAGAATAGATGGTGACCTGAATAGCCTGGGTTAGTTATAGACGTCAGAAGTATCTACTTATGAAATGGCCGCATTGGTTGGTTGGTGGTTGTCAATGTCTGACAACCACCAACCAACCTGACCTTGCCTTGGACCTTGAATCCAATTGTTATATCGGGTGTAAAACGACGCTTAACGAAGCCGAGAGTCACTTGTTCTCACTATCATTGTGATATTTTTTTTGTACTGGACCATCCCTGGGAAATGTCTGGTGACGGAGATATTAAAGGTTCTTTTCTGCTGTCTTTTTTTACGAAAACCTAATCAAATGTTATATATACCTCACGACCTCCCGTTACATACACTCATAAACACAATGTTTTGTTTGCGAAATACTGAGCGCTACCGTAAACAGCGAATTTCCACATCAAAAAGTCGTATCCCAGTTATAATTTCAACTCAATGTTATTTAGTATGACGTATGTATAAGGCGTAGTTGACCTCTATGTAATGGGTCTTTTTATACCCTGTAGACGTAAGTCTGCCTAGGCTTTTCCCAACAATGTTGGGGTCGGCTTCCAGTCCAACCGGATGCAGGTGAATACCAGTATTTTACATGGAGCGACTGCCTCTCTGGCCTCCACAACCCAGTTACTTGGTAATACGATACCCCTTGGTAAAACTGGTTGTCAGACTTTCGGGCTTCGGACTACCCGTAACGACTGTCAAAGATCCATGAATGACAGCCGGGACGTGTTAACGTGTTTTCCGAGGCACGGAGGGGTCACGGTATGTAAAGATGGTCACCAATCCACAGACCAACATCGGCAAGCGTAGCTTAATCTGATCGATCGACCTGTGCGGCTGTTATTATTTAGTCACGGGCCCTTGTAAACTAAAGTAAATTCATTATTTCAATAAAAAAAAAAACAGTTTCCACAATGGTACCTGATTGTCCTGGTTTGGTTTCCGAGGCCAAGGCAAAGTTCTTTTTTTACTGAGGGTTCAAAAAACCAATTTGTCAAGACGTCGAAACAATAGTTCGGTGGAATAGATAAGCTCCTTATAAGAATATCTTAGAAACAGGATCAAAGAATGTTTAAAAAAAAATCTTTTGATATCTGTTTCATAACTGCTGAAGCAAACGACACAGACAGACAGTCGGTTAAAAAGCAAAAAAAAAATCTATATTGAAACCATTCAATAAAAACATTAAGTAGGTACCTACTTGGTATCGAGATCTTCCCGTTCTTCAAATATTTTTAAGACCAATTTATTCTCGAAAAAATTGGTATTCAAAATATTTGATGAATTCTATTTTTATGGAAATTTATTAATTTACTCCGAAGTATGCTAAACTGTAAACATAGCATAGCCCTTTGTGTAAAAACCATAAAATTTTATCACACCGCTACATAGCTTTATCAAGCCCTATAAATAAGCAAGATATGTAAAAATTGTATAAAATTTCAAACTTCTATTATAATGGTCGTAATAATATATTATTGCACGAATCAATATAAATAATATTATGTTGCAATAATGTTTATTTTGTTGCTTACAACTTTTTAACTCGATTGTAAATCATAGAAAATGTTACCATACTTATATTCTCGCGTTTTATTGTTTTGCTGTAGTCCAAGGCACAAGATGAAGTTCTTACAAAACGCTAAACGCTCGTACTTTAATCAGCGAAGCAGCGACATCTTGTACAAATTCTAAAGGTTCAAATTATGTTAGCTAGCAAAACTCAACAGATGTGATGGAAATCGATATCTCAACACGACAAAACAAATAATAATAATTTGATGATAATTTATTTTGAGGTCAACTTATGTTGTGTACTTGCTTATGTATCAGTTCAAAAATCAGTTTTTGTTTCAGTACACTTCTTAGACGTGATGAAGGAAACAATGTAGTAGGTACTAAATAAGAATGTACTACTAATAATGTAGTACTCTGTAAGTACGGCTATAATTGCACCTTCCCCAGACTGTCTATTCTCAACTTCATAAATTGAACCGTTCATAAATAACTAAGCCATCCGCTGTCAACTCTTTACTTGGACACGAGACAGTTAATTGCGCCCAAAGAAAATGAATAGAAATAGTCTTCCGACCTACATAACACCGCATAGAGGTAGGTATCACTGGAACGAATGATTCACTTTCATAATAATAAACTGTACGGTTATAATGAAGGGACTCGCTTTTAGATTTGCGATACAGTACACACGGCTACACATCAAGCTATACATAACCAGTACCTATAAGCCGACTTCTGATTGTAAGAAAAACCTATATAATGCGAGGTCAGCTAAAACTGGAAATGTATAGCTTGATGTGTGGCCGTGTGTACCAAGATGGATCTTATATAATCTTAGATCTTTACGTTGTTTACTTTGCTGAGTAGATAATTTTTTTGAACATAATATGAAGCAATGGTTTAGCAATATCCTTCAAAATGATTCTGATTGTGATTGTGTGTTACCAATTAGGGTGCTGTTTGTCACTTGGTAGTTAAACTGAAAAACTTTTCTGAAGATTTTCAGTGAGCTTTCTTATTATTTTTTCAAAGACGAGACTTCGAATAGTTTTTGCATGGAGATTTCTTTATTATTTTAATATTTTTATAACACATAAACATTACAGAATAAACTCTCTAACTGATGATGAAAACCACATCAAAATCCGTTGCGTAGTTTATGAACGACAACATATTTTTTTTTTGTTATCTATTTTTGTGTACAATAAAGTATAATATAAATAAATATCAGTAAATAACGCGGTCACACAGACAGACACGAATTACGAAAAGCGACTTTAATTTATATCTATAGATAGAAAAAAAGCGCATCTACAAAACAGGGAAAATGGATAAGAAGAAAAATTGTTGCAACGCGTTAAATGTTTTTTTTTTTTTTGTAAATTAATTAGGTTTGCACAAATACTTTTTCACGTCAGTCATATTTTAAAAACTAGATGAGGTCGGCGTTTGCTATCTGACTATTCTGAGAAGAAAAAATGCCAAAACAAACGTTAAAAAAAATGCATTATTACCATTTTCAAATTGAAGGTTATTGACCAGCGGTATCTCGTTTACATACCCACATCTTATCTCACCCTGACATCGCTTGTGTTTTATTTGATTAAACAAATGAATACGTACCCTAAAACAATTCTACAAACAAGTGCACGGAAAAAACAATGACAGTGGAAAGTGGCAATCAGATCTAACCAAAAGAAAATGTTTTTGTATTTGTTATTTTAACTCAAATTTTGTATCCTCACGCAACATCCTTAAGGGCGAATTTCACCGATAAAACTGAACGCGATCAGCACATCTAGACTACCACCTGTGTTTTATGGTATATTTTCTTTTTTAATGCCAATAAACGCATTTTTCTTTCTTTTACTCTAATTGTGTAAAACACTATCAATTACAATCCGAATAATTTTGGAGTAAATATACTCCAAAATTATTCAGATTGTGACTGAAGGATTAGCTAATCCTTTGGTTCATATTATGTTCGAAAAATGCGTCTGCTCGAAAACGTTTTTTTTTCTTTCGTCGTCGGACCATAACTGACCATAAGCGAATTCGTTCCATTATGATAAATGGCGTTGTGGTGGAACAGCCACTGCTGCGCCTCCCACCTAAAGAAGATGGTTCCTCTTCAGCCTTTCGACCACTGCTTTCGGGCTTAACAGTTCAGTATCTAGTGGGTTTGGATGCAAGGTAAGGCGTGCCTTGTGTTGTCTTGCACCGGTCGATTTCGTAGTTTACTGATGGCATTTGTAGATAGTCGTAGATTTCGTGGTTCCTAGCAAACCAAGGTGCATTTGCTATGGATCTTAGGATTCCATTTTGGACTCTTTGTAGGCAGAGTTTAATTAAGTATGTTGGTTTTGCTGGCAACGCCCCACAATTGGATCCCATAGGTCCGAAATTATAATTATTAAGGGTCTTCATTCCCAATGTTTTATGAAAGTGTACCTAAACTGTTAACTTTTGTGTTTATAATTTCAAATAAATTCTATTTCTGAAAAGATGGTTTCCCTGAGATAACCTCTCTAATATGTGGAGTGTATGCAATTACCCCCCGCGTTCAAGAGCTGTCAGTGTCATTGTTGTAACGGAATATTGTTTCTGATAGCTCTTAAACGCGGTTTAGATGAGTACATCTAAACCGCGTTTAAGAGCTGTCATGTCGCGATCAGTAGATCGCGATCAGTTTCATCGGTGAAATTCACCCTTAGGACTACAACGTTTTAACGATTCAAAAGCCTGTAGGGATGTCATTTGACACTTTTTGGGCTATAAAATGCAACATCAGATACCGATAAGTGAATCTTATAGTTACAAAACACGCACTGTCCTCAAGTTTGCTATTAAAAGTGAATTTATAGGCGAATTTCATCTGTATGTGAAAGACATTAAGAATGAGAATAGAGTGAATGGAGACAAAAATATTAGTAACGTTTAATGTGTGTATGCAATCTATTTTGAGTTGTATTTGACGACATTATGGTTGAAAATGGAATGAAAGGAATAGGGATAGAGTCTTTATTATTGTTGTTCGTAAACATAGTTGCTATGGTAACGAGGTTGTTAATTGATATCAATCTGAGATCGCACTGAGATATAAAATTGATCACAATTCGATTTTATGGGCTCGTTTAATGGAGTTTATTTTGAGTGCAGTTTTGAGTGGTTGTAAAACTGCATTAGGAAAAGTCATGACAGAAAATTTTACAAGAAATTATTTGCGTCGTCGGTCTAGTGGTTACAAACGCTACCGTTGAGCATGAGGTCCTGGGTTCGATTCCCGGGTCGGGCAGTGTTATTGGATTTTTCCACCAGGAATTTCTCAGTAATAGCCTGGGGTCTGATTTTGTGCCCTGTTGATGGCATAAATTACATGGGACTTAGGTAAATATAACTGGCGAAATGTGGGTGTAGATACACCTCTGCCTAACCCTTCGGGGATTAAAGTTTTGATGATATCTATATATTTATTTATCTATACTAACAATAACTAAGCTGAAGAGTTTGTTTGTTTGTTTGAACGCGCTTATCTCGGGAACTAAGTACCAGTCGGGCTTAAAAATTATTTTTGCATTTGTTAGCCCAATTCTTGAGTAAGGATACCACTATAGGAACATTAGCAGTCGAGCGAAAAAAAAAGTCAGTCAGTCGCGGGCAGCCGATGCGATGCGATGCGACGCGGTGGGTAGGGGAACGAGAACAGAAGCCAGTTTCAAATATATCTCAATTCAATTTAACAAGAAATTTTAAAGATGGTTGTGTTTAAATATCTGTAGTAATTACCTACTTAATAGCGATAAAACCTTGCTACATATGTAATTAACCTAAAAATCATATTACTAACACCGTGTGCATGTAGTAATTACGTAACTAACAATAATTAAACAAACAAAATGGACGGAGAAATGCAATTAATAGCAATTAAAGTTGTTTATGAAGATTTGATTATATTACTAGGAGAGCTAACTGAGCCCTTTCTTGTATTTAGGTTAGAAGGTTGTAACGGTACTGCTCCACAGTTTGCTATTTTCAGTAATATGGTGATCAGAGAAATGTTTGGCACCTACAAACTTACTGACGCAGAGAAATGTGTGATTCAGAAGAAAACTGACTGCTAGCAGTCTGATTTGTTTTTTTTTTTTATTGTTATTGTAAGTCGTCTTCACACATAGATAATGAATGAATACAAAATATTGTAAAACATATGAAAGTGTAGAATTTCTTGCCCATTCTTCTCCATACCTTTTGCATTGTTTTTTGCCAATTAATCTACATCAGAAAACATTTCTATTTTTATAACTTTTATGTGCTAAGCTTCCGCGCGTGGTTCCGTGATATGTCGAAAGCCCCCATACTTACCAAATTTAAACAAAATCGGTCCAGCCGTTTCGGAGATTAGACGGACCTACAGCCGGACAGACAAGCAGACAGCCAAAATAAAAATAAAAATATATGAAAGTAACTACGGATTCCCGTAGTTACTTTCATATGCATTTAGAAAAAACCTTTAATTTTGACATTACAAACAGACATTTCAAATTGCATTTTTATTGTCTGTATATAAGATTTGAAATAAATGAATTGACTTTGACTATGAACTCTGTAACGAAACTCAATCCTTGATCTCTCATTGACAGACCAATGATTGAGTTTTGTGAACCTGAGACCACAGAGGCTATTGAACCAAAACTTAACAAAAACACAACAAAAGAAACTTCCTACTTCAAAGAAAAAGAAAGTACAAGGGGTCCTACACGAACACAATGTACAAAGACAGTTGTCACGCCGAGCAAGAAAGACAGGCTACCGGACGAATGTGTTCAGATCCTTATCTTGAGACCTATCGGGCACACACATCTCTGTATTTATCTTAAGACCACGCCAGAGGTTCTCAACGTTTTTGAACGGACACGTGAGTTCGAATTTCTAAAAAGTATGCTGAATTGACTTCACAATTTTATTGGAGTTTTGTACCCTAATAGCGTAACACACTATCACTCTCAATCTGAAGGATATTGCTAATCCATTGCTTCTTATGTTCGAAAAATTTGTCTGCTCAACAACGTAAATAACGCAATGCATGTTGTTGAATTGTCAAAATGATATCAATTGCTACTGTGTGTTAAGCAATTACTCTGGTGATTGAAATAGCATAATCATCATCCACCACACCCCGACTACACCCACTGCTGAGGATGGGCCACTCTTTTCTTGTGCCAATCTCCACGTTCCTGCGACAGCCTCATCCAGGTTTTACTGACGATGGCAACAACATCGTCCGCCATCTCGCCTTTTGAAATGTATAAAAAAGGTTAAAATTAAAAGGGATTCAAGAAAGAAAGAAAAAACGAGGTAAGAAATGACGCAAAGAAAAAGCACAAACACAAGAAACAAAAATTTAGGGGAATATATACATCAGATCCACGCAAAACGGCCATCGCTCAGCATAACTTTTTTATCATTTATGTACACACACATAAACAGACAAGAAAAGAAACAGAACAGAAGAATAGGTACAAAGGTGATGCTTATTTCATAAGAAACCTCTTCCAGCATACCTTCGATAGGATAGTAAATAGAGAGATGTAGACAGCTGTGACCCTATGCGATACAGAGCCACAGCGCTAGTATCAAGTAACGTTCTGACATACCCAGAACTGTTATCAGCTTTGCTACGAACTTTGCTGATTAGCCAATCTTTTTATCACATCATGAATTACTTCCCGTTACTCATACATTAGAATAATAATTAATATGCTTTGTAAAGTTACTGTTATTACTTGCATCTCAAAACACACCCACACGAGGCAAAAAATTACTGCCAGTATCTCTAACTGTCAATGTATTAGAATTTATTAACTTCTGAAAACATTAATACTTGGTTTCAAGTTCTTATCAAATAATGTAAGACTTAATAAAAAATCTTGTTGTGTTAAAATTGTAATGGATTGGAGCCATTAACAGCTGTTCTTTATAATTTTAAGACGTTTGCTTGATAAAGGTAATTTATGACACATGCAGTCACATCTTGCAAGTCCAATGCCTTTCAGGCTTAGGACTTAGGTGGCACAAGGGCTAGTAACCTATGTGCCCCCCCCCCCCCCCCTCTTCACAGTTAAAACCTCCTCCCCGTGTTTCCGCTGTTTTTGTCAGATCACTGTCAGAATCCCAGTAATCTTTAATCTCGTTACAATAAGGTTGCTTTCGGGTTGCTGCAGTCAAAGGTGAAATAAAATGTGACATGAGAGGACCGAAGTGGGTGGGCAACAGTCTCTGCTTATCCTGGTACGAATGTGTATAGCAGCTTAAAAGTTGCTCGAATTCCACCTTGCTGCTTGCGATGATTTGATGAATCAAGAATTCAAGACGCGATTGATTCAATCCAATCGTTTATTATTTGCCTACATCTTGTCACTTGTCTTGTCTAGTCATGGATAGATCTTGTCGCATCAGCAGCTGTAAAATTGAGAAGCATGAGCAACAATTCTGTCGGTTGTCTAAATATAACCTTGGCGGTTGTTAAAGCAACTATGAATTCGTAAGGAGAGGGTGTTTGGATTGCGATATTTTTTTTGAAGTAATAGCCGTTATAAAAGTTTGAAGAACCTGGCTATTGCAAGGGACTTAAAACTTATAACTCAAGTGATGCGTTGTCCGTGTGGGGTCAACCTTTCACAGGATCCCAGATTGGCAATGGCGTAGGAGGATACTTATTATTTATTTTATTTAACAACTTATTGTACGTCAAGTTGAAACGGTTGGGATACATCGTCAGGCATCGTATCGTTCGTCTGTAGGCGTCCTTAGTCACGACAAAATTTATATCCTCCAGTATTCGTGATTGTTGCTTCTTCGTTTATTTTTATTCACTATTTTACGTTGAGCAGGATAGGTGCCTGTTTTTGCTGGTGCTAGGGCTGGCACGGAGAGAATGGAAAATATACTAAGTATGTAAATTGTGTTAAAGAAATAACTAGGTAGGTACCGTTTGTGAGATTAGGAGTGAACATTTTGTGTAATTTCTGACTGAAGCATTTATTTTGACATAGATTTTTTAACAATCAAGTAAGTAATAAGTAATCAATATTTGCACGCATGTAGTATGTGGCAAACATGTTTGAAACTGTATATTTTTTCTTTATGTTATACTGCATGCAAGTTTTATTCTTGTTGTATGTACATGTTTGAGTAAATAGACACCACAATCAAAATCAACTCAGCCTATAGCAGTCATCTGCTGGACATAGACCTCTCCCAGGCTACGCCACGTCACCCTGTTCTCCGCCATCCGCATCTAGTCTGTCCCAGCCATCTTTTTGAGATCGTCTGTCCAGTTATCTGGCATCCCACACTACGCTTGCCGATATGCGGTCTCCACTCTTGGAGTCGTCTGCTCCACCGGCCATCGGTCCTTCGAAAAATATGGCCAGCCCACTGCCACTTCAGCTTGCTTACTCTGCCAGCTCAGTTTGACCATTAAGTTTGACCACGAGGAAGGAAATTATTTTTGTTAATGAATGTACAAGTATATTTAAGAACAACAAAGGGTGGATATTTTTCGTTAAACTTATTGTTTGACAATCCGGAACAGAATTCCTCGTGGTCAAATCAGTTTGACCATTAAGTTTGACTACGAGGAAGGAACGGCTATGTCAGTAACTCCGGCTTTCCGGATAACTTCGTAAAAAATTAATCTTGTTTCTAATAAATATACCTATCTTATATCTTCTATTCAAGATCTTCTGGCAGATGCACACGCGAATGGCTTTTCCCCAGAATAGTCCAGCGGAGTAATTGCATAACACACTGTCAGTAGCAATGGGTTTCATTTGACAGTTCAACAACATTCATTGCGTTTTATACGTTGTAGAAAGACACAATTTTCGAACATATGGAGCAATCTTAGAGCAACGCGGCCTACCGGTACTACCGGTATGGTAGGCCGCGTTGCTCTAAGGGAGCAATGGATCAGCAATAAACTTCAAAATGATTCACAGTAAGATTGATAATGTGTTATGAAATAAGGGGGCTGTGTGTGTAGTAAGTTTTAAATTAAAACCTATAAATAATAATAATAATAATTTGTTTAAGTCAGACACAGTAATCAATATTTATTTTAGTAAGTAAACTTAAAAAATATGTTAGTAACCAAGGATTTAATTAATACATGCCACAATAATATTATTACCTATAACTAAATTGAAAATTTGTAAGTATCTAACTAAGTACTTATAGCCTTCTATTTATTTATATATACTTTATTGTATGCCTGAAAAAACATACCAATTTTTCACCTTTTCAACATACCTTTTCTTCATCTATTGCTTAACTTTCTTTAGAAACCGTTAGTTCGTCGTAAAAAGCATACTGTTTATGGTGGTATAATAGAATACTTTCATATTATTATTATTCTATGACTGGTAATAACAGGCAACCTTTGTATTTATTATAGTGTTGAGTGCAATGTCTTTTATTTCTACACAATTACTTATAAAACGTCAATTTTATTTGTTTTTTTTTAAATCCCTGGAATAAACAATCGCATCTGGGTCAAAATAGAATTATACACGGTGGCAAGGACATTGACGCGTAACCTGAGGGGCAATTCTCGTAATTTTATGACCGTTCACCGTCTGATACTGTCTCAATCTGTTTTTTACATTTTTGACAAGATTTTGCCTTGCGATTAGATTTGAGATTGCGATTAGATTTTGAACGTTTTTAATTACGGAATTGGTCTCATTGTTATTATGGATTCAGTAGGAGAAGATTCTGAAAAAATTACTTATGTTTCATACATTTTGACCCCGGAAATAAAAGGCTTTTCTACGAAATATTTGTTTTTTTTTAACTGACGAAATCTTTCTAATTTTTTCGTGTGCTGAATTCATAGTTACCTACAGTTTGCAGTTGTATGCATAGTCTGTTTGACTTCGTGGCAGCCCTTACCTTGTAAAACATTCACTAATTTATGTCCCCGGCGCTGAGCACATTACATGCAAAACACATGAAGGTATCTTTAGTCACAATTCTACTTTAATTTTTATCGTCTGCTGCAAAAATCTATGCAGTCGTATGACCAGTCTGTTAGTGTCCCTGTGCTACTGCGGGCCAAAGGCCTCAATCATACAGAGAAAGAAGAATTTTGTTCGCCAGGTTTGCATTACATTTTTAAGAGAACCCGTCAGCAGTTGGTCCCGGCTATCATTTGTAGATCTTTGACAGTCGTTACGGGTAGTCAGAAACCCGGAGGTCTAACAACCAGTCTTACTAAGGCGTATCGTATTACCCAGTAATTGGGTGGTGAACGTCAGACTGTACTTAATACTAATATTGAAATAACTTGAATGCTGCTGCTGTTGTAGTTGTTGTTGAGCTGTTGTTGTTGTGTTGTTGTTGCCTTTGCCGGTTATGGATACCAGAAAGTGCTGTAATCGATATCATCTACACTCCTAAAACAATAAATCATCGGTAATTTATTCCCGACAGGTGGCGCTTCACCACAAAGACTTCGTTAACAATTTATTTACATTCAATCCCTGCATTTAATTTCAAAACCCATTCACAAACAAAATTAACCTCCTAGTTGTCCTAACGATAACCATTCAAAAACGGTGATTAACAGAAGAGAGGTATTCAAAATAAGTACTTACTTTACATTAATTTCATTTTTAATGAGCACAGCAAGTATTCATTACAAAATGTATTTTACATTACATTATTTACATTTTCGAGTTACAAAGTCTTTTGAAGACCCCTTGTGGCTATTTAATTTAAAAAAGTCAATTTGAAACTTGTTGAGAAAGATGCGGGCTTAGTAAGTCGTCTTTCAAATAATTGTGGTTATGTTTATGACCATAGTGACGTGTGTCTGTCTTGTAGGTATAAGGGCTAGTGCAGATTGGGGCGGCCAGCACCGCAACGCAACGCATTGTAAAATATCCTCCTTCATCATTTTCGTACATTCATTTTCAAGAAACCAACGCACACTTCTCCTTTTTAGCGTGTCGATAGCAATCTAAATGGACTCGACCCAGAATTCCGCTATCATTGTTTGGCGCCATCACTAGTGTCCATCAGTTCCTGTAACGTGCAGACGACAGGACACGCAGGACACGACATTAAGTGTCCTATTGTTTGTGGAGCAGTACTACATTTACACTCCAAGGCGGAGTCATCTATGAATCTCCACCTGAACAAGGTTTCATTGCTTCGGTAAAACCTGGGTCTGGAATCAGTTTAAAGACTTCCAGGTTTGCTAACGCAACTCATGTTCAGGTGGGAGATATTCTCTACAAACTACGCATTTTTGTATGAAAATGCGTTGCGCTGCGGCCCGTTGAAGTCAGCTGTACCTAATGTGCGCTTAGCGTTAATACGAATATTATGTACGGGCCCTAAGGCCCGTACATAATATTCGTATTAACGCTAACCTATATTTCTGAGACACGCACAATAATACCTGATTTCTTCAGGAGTTCACTCATGCTATAGGTACCTATGTACCTAAGTATTTATTATAATGTAATGGAGTAGGGAGTCCTATTCTGCTTATTATGTACCTAAAAAAATCTTCATAACACTCCTAGTTTACAGGGTGCAGGAACATCGACGCGCAAACTGTAGGACGCATGCATCCTTCAATCATTTTCGCTATAAAAGGAACTCTTGTGCTAAACTTCATGCTTTTAGACCCAGCGGTTTAGGATGTGCGATGTCTGTCAGTGATTGAAGGAATTTAGGATTTATATTAAGTATATTTGTTGTTCCAGTTGTTTGTGTTTTAATTCCACTTTCTTTTGCGACGCGCGTTGCTAAGCAAAAGTAGAGCATAATCAGCCTATAATGTTCCCTCTGCTGGGACACAGGCCTCCTCTCTCTGAGAGGGACGTTGCCAAGGTCCAGGCATAATATATACCTACTTACAAGTATTACTTAAACCTAAAGACGTCTGTCTATTCAAAAGAAATCATCTCCGTTTGTTATTGGGTATAATTGTGCTACAAGTCAGCATTGTAAACCAGAGTTTTTATCACATCAAATTGAGTGTTTCCTAAGAGAATTACCATAATCCAAGCCGCGTGTAACTGCAAGCCTATAAAAGCCTTTCCCTTTAGGCTTTTTAGAAACAAACCAATTAGAGGTTTAATTAAACAATTATTTATTTATCTTAATGTTACTTTCGCTCGTGACTTGAAATATTTTTTAAGTTGATAAAATCTTTATTCTTCAATTGCATGTAGTTGATGAACCAACACTGACGTTTAAAGAACGTTTCCCAGGGAATGAAAAAATTATACTGTTGGTAACTGGGTTGTGGATGTCAGATTGGTAGTCCCTCCATGTAAAATACTGGTATTTAGCTGCATCCGGTTATATTGGAAGTCGATCCCAAAATAGTTGGGAAAAGTCTATAGGTATGTTTCTTTTAGGGCTGATTATTCAACCGACAGATAATTTTTATTCATGCAATAACGTTTGACAGATTTTGTATAGAAAAAACTGTCAAAAATTCAAAATTATACGTCAGATAAAAAAATCTGGCGTTGGAAAAATCAGCCCTTAATGATAAACAATTGAAATAAGAATAAAACCATCGAATTAAAATTTGTTTAATTTATACTTGTTTACATACAGACAGCCAGTCACACATCTACACCAGAAACAGAATATTTACAATTTTCAGATAAAAACGCTAAAATTAATAGTATACCTAAATGCACAGGAATGTCAAATTCTTAAAAAAATACAGAAATAAGTTCAATTTAAAAAAAAAACAACATTTCTTTCTTCCAAAATAATTTTGAAATTTATGCGAGATTAAATTTACCCAACTACGGTAAAAACCAATAGAGAGTAATGTGTTTTAATATTATTTTTAAATACAGGTGGGTTTTACACATGGTTTCATGAAAAATCTTAACAATAAATATATTTTTTAATAATCTTACGACTAGACAGGTACTAAGCAGTGAATACTGTCAAATGTTGTTATTAATTAAAATATATTTTAAATTATTTAAAATGTAATTTAATAACATTGAATACAACTAATTAATAAATTAGTAAGTAGAGTTACGCCGTGAAACCATTCTTGCTGTAATCTACAATTAATTTAATTAATTATGGCTATTTTTGAACAAATCCGTGATCATTATTAAAAACACACTAACAGGTTTTAAAAATCTCATATATTTTGCACTTTCGATTCGAATTGTAAAAATAAAAAAAATATCCATAATTAATCCTTTCAGCACTACAATATCACTGGTATTTTCATTTATGATTAACTTATAATTAATTTAATTGAACTATACAACTACGAATGACTCGTTGTGTTATTTATAATTAGGCGCAAACAATTTATTAACTCCTAATAAAATCTGATACATTTGAAATTACGTAGGTATTGATTTCAAAGAGTAGATAAACTCAAAAGTGATAGAAACCGAATACATACATAAACTCACGCCTTCTTCCCATGGGGTTAGGCAAACACTACAGAACCTTTTGCTTCGTTTACGTTTATACATCAGAAGGCCAATTCTCGTAACTTAAAACGTTCAAAATCTAGTCGCAGTCTCATCTCGGCGACACACAAATGTCAAAAGTGTAGGGAAATTAGAGGTATTTTTGACAGGTTGAGACTGAGATCAGTTTGTGAACGTTCTTAAAATTACGAGAATTGCCCCTCTGGTCATACACGCACGCCGGTTGCGAGTACTACGCACCCGACCTTTCTGAACAACGTTACCAACAGCGTCACTATTATGTCCTTTTAGGGCGTCCCTTCGCGGCCTTTCCGTAACCGAATATATCAAAATATTTTACGATTAGGTAAGCAATTATATTTCATCAAATCCGAAATAACTTTTGTATTTCTTTCGCAAACCAATACCTTATTATCGTATAGGTTTTCGATACAAGCAATCCTACTAATAAAATAAATGTGAACGTTTATAAAGATGTTTGGATGTTTGTTAATCACGCAAAAACTACTGAACGGATTTGGATGAAATTTGGTACACAGATAGTTTATAACCAGGATTAATACATAGGATACTTTTTATCCCGATATTCCTACGGGATCGAAACTAAGGCGGGTGAAACCGCGGGGCGCTGCTAGTAATTCAAATAAATGAGAAAGTTTCCCAAACTTTTTCTCTCTAAAAATACCGTCCCTTTCAACGAGGGTGTTGTTCAGAAAAATGAAATGATTGACTAATTCCATTTGTCATTGTAAACAAAGTTCTATAAAGGGGGCTATTCCCCTTTTGAATATGAAGCTTCAAAGACAACATTGGACATCCCCTTTCTTTTAAAAGAAGGGGAATTAAGATGAAAGAAATCTCGTGGGGTTTTGTGGGTAAGTGAATTTCTATGTTACGAACTAGCAACAAGCAACACTTTGTACGCACACTCGTAATTTTTTATTTTTATCTCAGCTTCTAAGCGGTGAAAAGTTTTGGTAAACGAGCTGCCATGCTATTTTTTCTTAGCAATTTATGTAAATTAACAGTCGTTATAAAGCGCTTTAAATGTGTACTAAACATTGAAAAATTATCATTTATTAAAATGAAATTTTAAAAGTTTGCTTCAATCTCTAATAAAAGGTTGTATTCAGAGTTCACTCGCACAAAATACTAATTATTTAAAAACTACTTTTATTTACAATTCAACACAATTCATTTTCTCGTCACTAAACTAAAATTAAATATATTTTGCATCACTAAAAAATTAATTTGAACAATGCTCATAATCTAAGCTAACTGAACATTCTATCTTTCCCTCATCTACGTTAAAATTTTATCAACATTCGTTTACATTTTATACTAAGACTCTTTTCTACGCACATAACTAATACAAATAGTACATTACGATACGTGTGACTTACATGTATAGGTACTATTTTATAGCTCATGTGAGCTAAACCCGCACTTATGTCACGCTTTTCTGTGTAAAAATGGACTACGTAAATCACAGAAAAGCGTGATTTAAGTGCGGGTTTAGGCCACACAGTGCTATAATCATATGTTTGATTTTTCTTCAAATAAAGAATTATCTTTTCAGAACTTCGTGTTTCGACACTTCCCAATGGTGTTTGAAAGTGCACTGCATACTTTCTATCAATCACCAAACGATGTACAAAATATCTGATGCTCATTCTACGAAATAAAATACCTTTCTGCAAGATTCTGACTCATCCAACTTTAAAATCAAGTAAGCTCGAGGCTTACGCTGCTTAAGGTAAGGACTACTACGTCAAGTTTAGCTTTATACGACAACAAACTTCTTACTAATGTGCATGTCTTTAGAAACGATCTAAAAGTGAATAAATTCTCCATAATTTCAGATCTAAAAAGCTAATGTTTTTTCTAAGCAGGCTTAATTTGACAAAACAATTTGCATTTTGCTACATACATATCTACATTTCTGTAACTAATCATCAGAACATCAACAACAATATTTAAAAAGCAAATGAGATTCGGACCTCGAAATCTTACACTACATCTAGATCTAAATGAGGTTCATAGATCCATACCCGGATTTCGTACCACAGGACCACCTCACGTCACTTCAAGAGTTTGTAACCACGTAAGCGTTTGCTTACACAGCTTGAGGCTAGGGGACCACCACGTGGGGTTCACTGGAGAGTAGTCGCCGCACTGACTGGTGGTTGGTACCATCGCTGCTGGAAATATCGCTTGTGCTGACTACGGCTGGCTGCGAGAAGTTCTTGCAGAGAACTAGGACCTAGAAAAGAAAAGGAGGTTGTAGTATTTATATGTGTGTCATCTGTGATTTGAAGAGAGTATCTGTTAAATCCTTTAGGACTCCAATAGGAGCAGATACTTTTTGGCTTATCCAAATTGATGATTGATTGACTGATTTCTGATGTTGGGTGCAAAAAATGGATCAGAAGATCAATCAATCTGCCTAGTCCTTTCTCAACTTTGTTGGAGTCGACTTCCAGTCTAACTGGATGCGGCTAAATACTAGTATTTTACATAGAGCGACTGCCTATCTGAACTGCACAACCCAGTTCCTGGGTCCCACAATATCCCTTGGAAAGTCTAGTTACCAGACTTTTTGGGCTTTTGAGTACCCGTAACGACTGCCACAAAGCCACGAATATCAGGTGAACTATATCCATATGGCCTAAATCGTAGCTATAAACGGCTGTATTATTAGGTAAGTACTTAAATCCTTACGCAGCTGTCGAGAGATTAAAGGCACTATTTACATTAAAACAATAAAGCACAGCCCATGTAAACACGACTGTTGAGGTAATCCCTTGCTGCTATAAAACGATTCCATCATGGTTGCACCTTGCACACATCTACATAAACTATAATGAGGTTTATTGTTATATAGACATAAATCACTAGCGAGATTGGAATAAAATACTGGCTGGAAGTGATGTCAACACAGTTGATTAAAATCTTTATTTAAATACAATTCGTTAAGGACAGAGAACATCATGGTTTGTTATTTAGATTCAGTGGTTTTAATTGAAGGTGTGGACATCGGTGCGTTGCAATTATTTCAAGGGAATTCTTGTACAAATATGGAAGGTAATGTCTATGTTACTGATAAAGGAGTGGTTGGAATGCTCAGTAAACGAGGCGGCTCTTTACCACAAGTTGGATTTTCGGAAATCGTTTTTTTTGGTCAATCATTGGCAGCTCCACTGAGTATAGACCTCCCTTTTGTGCCATACTCAACTGGTCATCATTTGGTCTACATTTTAGGAATAATCGAGATATTCCTCCTTTCGTTTTCTATTGGTAAATAGATTAGTCAAGAGTTTAAAACTTACCGTGTACAAAACACTGAGGAACCCCATAGTTCCGCCAACCAGCACGTCCCACCAGTGATGCCGGTGGTCGCTGAGCCGGCTCAGCGAGCACACGGCGGCGTACACGATGCAGAGGACTTGCAGCAGAGGTACCAGCAGGACCGAGCGGTTGTGCCAGCTGAATGCTCGCCTTTGGAGGTACCACTGTGGAGGGAGGGATATAATTAGTTGATAGTTTAAAAGAAGGATGTTATACTTACGGCTAATTCTCTGTGTTGAAATAAAAATAAACTTGCGAATAGGGGGAAAGGATAGCTTTGAAAAAAAAACCTGGTTTAAAATGAACATTTTACAATTCTCAATAAAAAAAAACTGATTTCGAATGAATTCACAATTAAAAACTACTCACAGCTAGAAACAATCCGCAGTAGATAGAGAGCGACGCGTGCGCAGAAGGGAAGCTGCGACTGGAGTCGATCTGCAGGTAGCGAGAGTACTTCATTGAGGTGCAGCGGTAGTTGCTGACGTACTCCGAACTGTTGAATAAAGATGTGGTTATTATAAGTGTTGATTATACACCTCTACACCTTACTTGTAAACGATACATAATTCTATGCAGAGCTTTTCTACAGGATAGCAGGGGGACATGGATGCACAACCTGTTACCATGGATTTTTTAAGTACTTAAGATTTATTTTAATTAGTCTATTAAACCTTTAGTACTTTTAATTACTAGCTTTGCCGGTGATTTTATTCGCGTGCGTGTCAGAAAACAAATTACATTTCTTGAGTATTTTTTTTTGCGAGGAACTTTAAACCCTTTTCCAAAATAAAAATTACATCAGTTATCTGCTAGTGAATGTCCCGTCTAAATCGGTCCAGCCTCTTAGATTAGCCGGAACAAACAGACACAATTTTTTTTTTTTTTAATGTTCGTATATGTTTTCTTATGCATTTAGTAAAAAGCAGTAATTTTGACATTACAAACAGACACTTAAATTTTATTTATTTGTGTACCGATAGATTAAAGAGAGAACCACTGATTTATCGCAACGACAATTGCGGTATTTCAATAAAGATACTCACTCATTGCATGTACTAGCCTTATCAGGCTGGCACAGATCAAAGAAGGTAGGTCTGGGCGAACCGACCACACACTTCACGACCTCCAGTATGGTCAGGTTGACCACCGACCCGTAGATGTAGTCTCGGTACAGGAAAGCAGCTGTCTTAGCGCTGTCGAGGAGTTTACTCTTCTTTAAGTTGTACTCGTCTTCTCGTTGGAGAGTTGTTTCGACTGCCCATAGCTGGAAAGAAAAGTGGTGTTGAATTCGGAGAAGGAATTTTTGGTCTTATTAAGAGCGTTTCTGACGTACGGCATTTCATACAAACTTTCAAGCCGTTGTTTGTTCGAAATGAATGAATCGATTTTAATCAAACTTCGTACGCATCAGCAGGATACAAAGGTCTAAAAAGTAATTTAAGAACATTTTCGAAAAATTGTGTTACAACCAAATTGGACTGATTTTAAATTTTCCATAGATACAGAGATTTCCAGTTATCTTTTTTTAAATAAGACATATTGAAAATGTTTACAGATATCCACAGACAGACAGACTGAGTCGCACCATAAGGGTTCCTTTTTACTATTTTGGTACGGAACCCTAAAAGAGGATCAATAGTGGGTCAATAAAGACAATGCTGACGATAATGATGATGGAGACACTAGGATATTTGTCACTTGATAATCTTTGAGTGTCAGGTATACATAACACACATCTTTGCATGCATCATGTCTTAATGACAGCAAAATATGATGGACAGACAGCGTTGTAATTCTAATGGACAAGCTGTTGACATACAATTTCTTGTCATATCTGTGTGTGTGTCTTTTAAAAATACTAGACTCATTGTCAATTATTTCAGCAATTATAGTGTCAGTTTGTGAGTGGCTCAAATTGTTCTAAACGTTACACTAAATAATAAATTAACGTCAGAGTTTTAAAATGCAGATCATCATTTTGTAAGAATAGTCAAAGAGATTTTGTTTGGAGCATCTTTTTAAAATATATTTATTTGTCTAACTCAGAATTAAGTCTTTATATTAATAGTATGCGCTACATGTTTCCAACTCGGACAATACAAGTGAAGATATTGTTTATACTGAAAAGTCTTACACCAAGGCCCTTTTTACACGACACGGTTTCTTTAAGGTACGGCGTATAAACCACGCCGTAGAAAAAAACGTGCAAACCAACAAGCTTCCATAGTGATCCATACAACACTGACGGCCGTGCCTACACACGGCGAATATACCGTAATATTTCACGGCAAAAAAAACGTGTGCGTCCAAAGGGCCTCACACTTTTCTTTCAACATTACCATTCAACATTTTCATTAAAATCTCTAGAAACTTGTACTTTTGCTTCATTTGCATTGCACCTGCATTGTATGACGTTAGGCGCATTGTCATAAACTGTAGGAGGTAGATCAGCTTGTGTATACTAAAACGCACCTGTGTACATTAGTAACTGAGGCCACTACAATAGCGTTTCCTTAACAATAGTTTCTGATTTTATGCGCAGTAGCTGCCGCCATACTGATGGCAAATGAGTAAGCAAAGAAAACAGGATATGTAGCTAAGATATTGGAAAGTTGCGAAGCTGAAGAATCAGCTCTATTATAAACATCAAAGCTTCAGTTTTACCAGACTCAGCCCACTACCATAACATTTTAATACCATGCGATCAGCATCTGCCATTAGAAAGGATTTTTCCTGGGTGAATCTAGGGACACATTCGACTTTATGCCTCTATAATTGGCAAACTTCTTGATTGGCGGCAGTGGCGATAACGACATGTAATTAGGTGGGCCGTTGCAGGTCTATTTCTTTTTTAATCTGTAATTTATGGCACTATAAGTAACTGGTCCCAGTTCCAATGGACATCTTTAATAGCAGCAGCTTTACAGATGCATTATCATCCCAGAGATGAAGCTAAAATGTCTCATGTGCCTGCAATTATACCAGCACCCATTTCCCCTTCAAACCGATGGCACTGGCACCGCAGCGGTTGGCGGCAGAAGTAGGTTTAGGTTTGGTGGAGGTTCTTTCCCGGACCAACAATTTCCAATCAAATGTGCAGTTACACGTCAGTATTTTTGTGGTCCCGGCTGTCGTTCGTGGATCTTTGACAGTCGTTACGGGTGGTCAGAAGCCCGAAAGTCTGACAACCAGTCTTACCCAGGGGTTTCGTATTACCTAGTAACTGGGTTGTGGAGGTCAGATAGGCTGGTATTCAGCTGCATCCGGTTAGACTGGAAGCCGACCCCAACATAGTTGGCAAAAGGCTAGGTGGATGATGACGTCAGTATTTTTGTCAAAATACTTACCACTAAATAAGGCACGATGACAGTGATCGCTGCCACAAGTGATATGGAGAAGGTGTCTCCTGTGTGAGGGTATGACAGCGCTGGGTCGTTGCAGGTGAAGCCAGCTCTCCGGCTCGGCAGTGCACCCACTTCCAGCAAGATACATACTGCTGCCACTGTTGAAGAAGAAAAGAGAAGGTTAGCATAGGAGAAAGTAGCTTTTGCAAGAGTCTTAATTCGCATGGACATCAGAAATTATCGGCAACGTACAAACGGGATAAAAATTATCCGATATCCTAACCCAGTTCATGGTCTACCCGTGTGCCAAATTTTATGTAAATCCTTTCAGCCGTTAATGCATGAAAAGGTAAAATACTTTCGGATTTATAATATTAGTATAGATGTAGAATGTCTATTCTTATAAGATTCAGGACCCTAAACTAGAGGGCATTTGCATTTGATTTTTTACTCTTAATACCATTCTGATCGTTATCATCATCATTCAGCCAAAATGCATCTACTGCTGGACATGTGCCTCCCCCTATTATCGCTACATCAACCAGTCCTGTGCTTCCCGCATCCAGTAATTCCCGCGACCTTCACCGGGTGTTAGGTCTACCTTGTGGGGGGCAACTCGCTCTGCCAACCGGTACGCGGAAATCGCGCAAATCTGACATGTATTTTAATTTTATGAGAACACTAGCTTCTGCCGCATGAAATTTCTTGGACCTCCGATCCATCTCATCGCATCGTATTGCCTGCCCGCGCTACTACTTCGTTTCCGCTTAGAGTTCTTTCTAACTTTTTTTTTTCTTTTTTCTCGTCTGCTAAGGGTTCTAGCGTGATGATGCTAAATAGCCTATAGCCTTCCTCAACAATTGGGCTATCAAATGCAAAAAGAATTGAGAAATCTGACTGGTAGTTCCAGAGATAAGCTTCAAACAAACAAACTCTTCAGCTTTATTATTAGTATATAGATATAGATTATTATTAGTATAGAATGAGCACAATTGGCCATCTTTTGAAGAATTGAAGGTCACTTCAGGAGGCACCGTAGAACCCCATCAATGCACCTTTTAGGTACTGTACTCTTCGTCATATCGATGGCGCGACAGTGTATTAAATTTTATTGACCCAAAACTTCGCTACTTCTACGGCATCATCTGCGGCAGCACAGAGGTAGGTACTCCATGACGTAACATATTCGTGCAGAGAAGTAGAACTAGCAGGGGATCGAGAAGAGGGGGGGGGGTGTTGGGGGGGGGGCTCAGGGGATCGAGTAAATCGTGCAGACCCACACCGAATATTATAAAGAGATAAACCTCATAATTACACTCTTAATATGTATTAAGAAGCCCTATAAAGTCCATACGCCTCTTGCATTCATGCATATTTTATGATTCAACAAATGAATAATTATCCTTTCCCAGACCATTCCATCTCTTACAGCAATTGCATGTAAAATCTAACACATAAAAGGCTACTCAAGAAATTATAGCCTACCTAGAAATGATTAACTGCTTCTTATCATCCTGTGGCATTAATAATAATAGTGTTAGTACAGGTAGTTACAGCGTTGTTAGGTAAAAGGTTGGCAACCTGTAATTAGTTTTGCATTATAGCAATCCTTGTTTCAATAGGTTGCACAAATTGCTGCAGGCTTATGGTAATGAGTAACTTGCACGCTATTCGAAATAGCTTTTATTCTTTATGAGTTTCTCTTGGACATTACTCACATCGGTGAAGGAAAACATTGTGAGGAAACTTGGACTTATCCTAATCCTAACTTAATCCTACTAATTTTATAAACGCGAAAGTTTGTGAGGATGGGTGGCTGGATGTTTGTTACTCTTTCACGTAAAAACTGCTGAACGGATTCGGATGAAATTTGGCACACAGATAGCCAGGATTAACACATAGGTATAATACTTTTTATCCCGTTATTCCCACTGGTCAAAACTTATACGGGTGAAACCGCGGGGCGCTGCTAGTAATTATTATAAATGCGAGTAAATTATAAAAGGGAGTTTGATTGATTGTTACGCTTTTACGCTAAAACGGCTGAACGGATTTGGATGAAACTTGGCCAATGGGTAAACCATGACCTGGGTTATGACATACCATACTTTTCATCTTGGATCGCAGACGAAGTCGCGGGCAACATAGTCAATTTAAGTCTAAAATCGCCAAGCCGTCTTGAGCAAGCGTGTGATCAATGTTCGTGATTTCTCTATATGAGTAGAGGCCTTTGCCCTACAGTGGGCTTACAGGTGGTATTATGTGTCCATTTTTCTTTAGATGACAAGTTAGATTAAGGAGCTAAGGCTGTAGGATGTGGCAGTATCGTAAGTTTTATTTCCCGTGCAAATTGAATTGACGGCTGATCGACCATGACGAATTAAATTAGATAACTAATGGTGCATTTACGTTAGTCATCATCTGCCTAGCCTTTTCCCAACTATGTTGGGGTCGGCTTCCAGTCTAACCGGATGCAGCTGAATACCAGTATTTACGTTAGTATTGCCGTAAATTACTCGGAGTTGCGGAGACGTCCTATTTAACCACAATTGCCAAGAATTTCGTAATTAAATGCCAGTGTAAGATTACCTGGCCTGCGATTGCGGAGGATGGAGGACGGAGTGTTGTGGCGCAGCTTGAGAGAGGCCTATGTCCAGCAGTGGACTGCGAAAGCTGAGTTAATAAGCGCATCTTAAGGCGGTGGTAGTACTATTAACAGACGTAGCAGACGTAACCCACACAATTAAAAAACTAAAATGGAAGAGGGCAGGTCAAGTCATCAGGGGTAAAAACGGAAGATGGGCCAGAGAAGTAACAGAATAGTATCCCAGAGAAGGAAAGAGGTAAAAAGAAGAAGACCATTTTAAAAAGATGGAAGTTGACTTGAAAATTACTGCGGGTGGGACATGGAGGAGAAAAACTCGTGATAGAAAAGTTTTGGAGGCCTATGCTAAAGAGCAAAGCTATCTGAAGATTCTGATGTCTAAACCTTTAATTGAAATAAATTGATAAACCAGTTTTATGATTTTTCATAAAGACAATTTGAAATTGAAATTAAAAGCGGTGGTATCCTAAGTTTCTGAATCAGGCTTGAAACACAAAAACAAATGAATGAAATATCTACAAAAGTCGGTCTAAATGGTTTAAAATCATAATCTGTCACACAGGGAGCAAGCAGTATGAACATAGCTTAACTTATAATATTATTATTATTGAAAACTTCTAAAGATAGCCTATACTTAGCGTCTAGAAATTTCTAGTATCTAAGGGACAAAGGTCAAAGTTATTCAATGCTTGCTCAGCTTTTACCGGAAACTCATTAACGTTAGATGAATGGCAGCAGTTTGTGAGACACAACCGATATTCTATGTTGAAAATGAGAGATGTGGCGGTAAAAGATCATAAATGCAATGGGATTAAATGTTATTGAAATTGACGGAATATTAAGTTCGATATTGAAACTTTTTCAATAAACAGCAAAAAATATAGATCAGATGCCTAGGACCACTAAAACATCAAAGTGCGTTTTAAATTTGGACAGCCCGGCAAGAAGACTATCGAAAGAACACGAAAATAAATAAATAAATATTATGGGGATAAGACTGTAAAGGTCATATGTAATGTGTCCAGAATCATTTCCGAAAACTGCATCCAGTATGAACTGGATGTGACTTGAGTCAGATTCAGAAGTGTGTGACGCAGTAATGGTACTACGAACAGAAACGATTTCTAGAGGAAATGGTCCACTAAGGATTCTAGTTAAGAAGATAAAGTCAAGAGGTTTCAACAGTGGTTCCCACTGCTGGGACACAAGCGTCCTCTCTTCGAGAAGGAGTGGGCTGTAATCTACCACGCGGGCCCAAAGCGGGTTGGTAGATGTCACTTGTCTTCGATTTTTGGTTTTACTAGGACATGCAGGTTTCCTCACGATGTTTTTCTTTACCGTTTTGAGAGCATTACCAATGAAATTATTTACACAAAGTAAAGCGCCTGCCCTCCGAACCCACGACCTATACGACTCGTAAGTTGGGGCCGATACCGATACCACTGAGCCATTGAGTAGGCCTATAATTTCAACGACTTATTTAAGGGAAATGACATCAACCACCTGATACGTTAGATGTTGATAGCCGCTTGCTATGTTTTTAGTCTATGTACTCGTAAATGTCAAACTCTCCAATTTTCATTAGCCGTGTATAATTTCTGCAGGCATTATCACAGGCGCGGCCGCAGACAATTGCTAGAGTTAACACTTTCTAGACAGGCTGAGTTCCAAGACTGTAATTATCGCCACAATCTAATCAGTTAGTACCGCCGTCAAAACATTTGTTCACGAGATAACTGAGTTATAATTAACTTGTAAAACGCTTTTTAACATGTCTTTACTTTGTATAGTTTAAGGCGTCAAAAAGTTATAACTTAGAAAAGAGAAATCAGGGTTCTCTGAGCTAACGCAGAACAATTATTATGAGTTTGGGGGCAAATAATAGACCAAGCCTCTGCAAGAGTTATGATCATTAGTGTAATTAGTTCAATATTGCATTTTAAAGACTCATTGAATAAGGAAGAAATTCGCTTAGTTGGGATCGTTGATATGACTGTCATCATTTTGTAGACTTTGACAGTCGTTACGTGTAGTCAGAAGCCCGAAAGCCTGACAACGAGTCATACCAATGGGTATCGTGTTACCCAGTATCTGAGTTGTGGGGGGTTAGATAGGCAGTTGTTTTAAGGAAAATACTAGTATTCAGCTGCATCCAGTGAGAATGGAAGCCGACCCTAAAATATATAAATGCTAGGAAAATATCGAAAAATCGAGCATGAATGGCCTATTTGCAATTTGTCGATCTCATCCAGACAATCAGTACTCTTAGTGGAATCCTTATGATGCACAAGGGTGCAGCACTGCAACCTGTGTTGATATTCGGATTATGTAGCTCAAGTATTAAGGCGCATGCAGACGGAATGAGGCACGCGACACAAATGCCACACATGCGTGCCTCGGACGTGCCTGACATTGGCGATGACGAGAATTCGCGACGACATACCTCCGTCTGAATGTACCCTTTAGATTATTGCTTCGAACTGTTAACACAGTATTACAAGTAGTTTATTTAGGTAAGCACGTTAATTCGTCATAATTTCGTGGCTCAACCACAAAGCGGACATGATAACTTGTTATTAATCTAGCTTCTATGTTATTATATTTGACCTGAACAGTTTACATAATCGAGCTGCAAAAAAAAATATAAAAACTGTTATGGAAGCTAATAGAGTTGTGATGTGATTTTAATGGGAACATTTAATGAGATGAGTTTCTTAAACGCAGTAGCTGTTTCCGCATCTCAGCATCTCATCTTCGTGACAGCATTTTTATGAAACACATGTCAAGGAATATTATGAAATTGAATGCGAGCCATGATTTAGGTACTAGTTACAACTAAGTAGGTAACTGTAACCCTATCATAATGAAATCTGGAAATCGAACGAAAGAAGAACTTTTAACTTTTCTGCCGCTGCAAAATAATTCGACTCCCTTGGGACTAATTGAGCCAAGTTGCCTCTGCGTCTGGGACTGTCATTTGTTTCGTTCTTTGTAAATTTAACACACATTTTTAATTCCTTACTAAATTCAAAATCAAATCAAAATATTTTATTTCACATAAACCTACATGAGCACTCGTCAGGAATAATCTATGAAAAAGAGCCCGCAGGAAACTCCACGGTTACTCTTTTACAAATATGTAATTGGCTTTTACCAAAGAGATTTAAGATTTTGATGTCTTTGGCTTTTACAGTATTAACATTACAGTGTTAATAAGTATGGGTGGACAGACTCAGTATAGGCCTGTCAACAATCACCAGGTACCTACTTAAAAAGAAAATGGTCCACAAATCATCTACGAGTCTACTTATAACATTCATACTTCTGAATAATCAATTTTTATGATTTAAAAGAGTGTCCGTGGAGTTTCTTGTCCTTTCTTCTCCGTAGATACCTACTACGCTTTGGAATGAGCAACTAGCTTCATCTTTCTGACTGACCGCTTAATAATTCAAAAGTGCCTGTAATTAGTTTATTTGAAATAAATGCTTTGAGTTTGTGTTTGATCTATAATTGTTAAAAAGAACAACCATAAAAAGACAGTTACAATCATATTTACCACCTCGTGACCGTGTCAAGTTGTCATGTATAATCGTTGACATGATAATAATAATCATAATCAGCTTTTTAAGATTGAAATGCCTTATTTTATGCCCTATAAACTTTTAACAATGGAATCCAATTATATCGTTTAACAGAAATGTTTTTATAGGTTATCGGAACACGTAAAATTATTCATTTTATAAACGTGAAAGTTTGGATGTTCGTTCCACAATCACGCAAAAACGGCTGAACGGATTTGGATGTAATTTGGCACACATATAATTTATAACCTGAATTAACACTTAAGATACTTTTAATCCCGGTAATACGTTACTGTGGGATAATTTCCGATATCCACGCAGACGAAGCCGCATGAATGAAATTAATTGTTTGTCAGTTATAAAAAAAATATGATGAATGATCAATAACTTTTGTGTTCGAAAATAAATATGACTGTTCAATTATAGCTTATAGTGAAGCTGTGTAAATTAATTTACTTACGTTTATTCTCTGTACTACTATAATTAACTAACGTTTAATATTACTTTTTAAAATTTAATCAATAATTTATTTATAGAGACATAACAAATTGTTTTGGATAGGCAGTAAAGAATAATTTTACTTTCTTTCAAAATTTAAAATGGTTTCCAATTTAAAAAAAAATAACATAAAACATCACGTCGTCTGTATTCCAAAAAGGCTCTGCCCCTTGTACTATTGTACACCCACATTTCACCAGTTATGTTTAAGTCCAATGTAATAGGGGGCGAGCCTATTGCCATCAACTGGGCTCAAATTCTGTCTCCGGGCAGCTACTGAGAAATTCCAGATGAAAAAATCCAATAACACTTTGCCCGACCCAGGAATTGAATCCAGGACCCCATGCTCAGCTGTAGCGCTTGCAACCACACGACAACGAAGCAGTTGTATTATTAAAATAATGGTGTTCTACTTTTCCCCTCATATCATTCTTAAATCTTTTTGCGCTACTGATTTATATTTACGATCAAATCGACAAACCATTCAAAATTTATTTAATCATTGTCTAAACTAAATCTATGACCACAATCTACCAAAACCGTATACGGCAGATACACTTCCGACCATATAAAGCTTGGTATGCACGTCACATAATTTGACAGTAGCTGTCACGAACCATGACTCATATCCAGGTGGGCAACTTATCATCTATTTAGTACGAGCGATACAAATCTCTAATTTGACAGCTACTGCTCTTGGCATAATGATGTATCGTTCTGTGCGGGCGGTTTAGGGCCAGCCCATATTTTTGTTAAGCTATAAAAGTCATTTGAACATGCCAGGAGGACATGTCATCAAAAATGCATAGTAAAGTATAGAAAATTATGCGAAGTTGTCTGTGGTACATGGTTGCATAGGAATTTCATTTATAGGTCGTTTTTCTTTTCTTTTCCACAAATAAAACAGTTCCAGTCTATACTAATAATGAAGAGGTAAAATTTGTTGTTTGCATCTAGGGGTAGGTTTCAGAACTACTGATCCTATTCAGAAAATTCTTTTAATAATGGGAAACTACAGTATTGCCAAGTGTCATAGGATAGAATTATTTGTTAAAACAGGAAATTTCACGTGGACGTAATCGCGGGCAAATGCTAGTTTGTTTTTATTTGTCATAAACAGCAAACATAAATTACGTTTTAGTCGAATTGTATGGTACTCGTACCCACCAAACAATCAACCAAAAAAAAAAAAAAAACAAAATATTATAGTCTCCGTAACTGTGTCACCTTTGACAAAATGTAGAAAAAATATGTGAGTATGAGAAAAACGACATAATATAACGTTGCCTAGAAGAAGAAGATCTATTATGTTAGAAAGCATAGCAAATCAATCTATAAAGTTAAAAAATGTTAGCAATTTCCTTTACTAATCAATAAACTAATGAATGTTTTAACACAATGCCGCAATAAAAATATTCTGTAGTAAATGTTTATTGCGAGTGGCTGTAAAACATCTTTATTGGTATTTTAGTTCTTCAGCGTTGTTGTAAACAATAACAATGTACAAATAATTAGCATGCTGTTATGACTGCGTTGATGTGGACCAGCCTTTATAGTCTTTCGACACACACATTCTTGCAAAAATCTGACAAATTGACAAGTAATCGATAGTGTGTCCTAACCTTAATTATAGCCTCTTTCAAAGTTACGTTTAATTTTTCCAAATATTGCTTATACAGCTTACAAAATCGACTAAGTTCGAATAATAGTTCAATAAATTTTCGACAAATTACTTTGTGCGCTAAATGAAAAGCATGTACCTACCATTTTACCTTTTTAGCTTTGGCAGACTTCTTAGCGGTGCCATAAGCAGTGATATTGTCTAGAACGACGCGGCAATAAAATGGTACAGTCGTGCCGACAACAAATCAATTTCCCTCAGTAGGTTTACAAGTCATGATACTGTTTATTGCCTGTATGAGTCATGATCGAATGGCATCTGTTTTACTACACGCATGTAACAGTTGCAGGTCTAAAGACTGCCTGTGTGCAACTGTCATTTATCTAGGTAATGCCCTATTACATTACTTACGCGAAACTTAAACATAACTGACGACATGTGGCAAGTTTAGGTACACCTCTGGCGTGATTTTATGTTATGTTCTTGGAAATTTGTAAATTCTGGCAATCTGACGAGCAATTCCCATATTTTTAAGCACGTTATAATCAATCAAAATCCGTCAAAAAACCTCTAATTTACCTCCTTTGTTAAACAGTTTTTGACATTGATTGCCGCGGACACGAGATTGCGACTTGGTGAGAATTGGCCTACTGATGTCGAAGAACATTGTGTATTAACTTTCTGAAATAGGAATTCGTAGTTAAGAACAAAGCAAACTTAGAGACTGTTCAACTTTGTTAGGTCATCATCTGCCTAGCCTTTTGCCATCTATTTTGGGGTCGGCTTCCAGTCTAACCGGATGCAGCTGAATACCAGTATTTTACATAGAACGACTATCTATTTGACCTCCACAACCCAGTTACTGGGTAGGCGTAGGCGACGGACATAAAACATTTTTCAGTGAGTTTGGTGGCCCCTTAATAGATAACCTCATGTTAACATTAGCTGGGTGATTTGCCACTACCGTTTCAGATCCTAAAATTAGGGTAACACCCTAAAACATTTCCCCATTTTTTTTTTGTAATTTTTTATTTTGTGTTTCATGAACTGTGTCCAAATAAACTTTATTCTTTCTTTCTTTCATTCTTTCTTTAAAAATTAAAGAAAGGGTAAAAAGGAAGAAAATTAAAGGATATTTCAGTACTCTAGTCCGCAGTTTCTCCAGTCGCGTCTTAGACTAGACTAGTAGTTATGTCGTGAAAGCCTCATAAAATGTGAGTGCATACTTAATGATCTAATCTGGCAACATTGTACGAAGTTTATTGTGTGCTGTACGACCGCCATGATGGTGAAAGACGTCGAGTAATTAACGTGATCATTACTCATTTTCATTGTAAGGCTATCGCTTTATTTAGTGGTACGGACCTTAGTTGGGGGGGCTTTGGATTCCACCGGTCATACATGGAGGACATAGAAGCCTTAAATCAAAATATTTTATTTCACATAAACCTACATGGGCACTTATGAAACGTCAGAAGCTAGGTGCACGGTTCTAATTGGTCGTTTCCTATGGAGAAGAGCCGGCAAGAAACTCTATGGTTAGTCTTTTAAAAGTAATTGGCTTTTAGAATGTTTTCAAATTACTGTGTTAACATGTATGGTATGGGAGGACATGTAGGCCTGTCAACAAATACCAGGTAATATGTACAGTAAAATAGAAACTGTTCTACAAATCTACAGTGTAAAAGGCCCGCAACGTTCTCACATTCACAAAATATAAAAGAATCTGTTTAAAAAATAAATGAAACCTAGTTAAACCAAATCACATAAACATATGTATATAATAATATCTAGCAGCGACTGTTGGCTGAAATGGTGCTGATCTGCACCTGGAAATCTCTAAATCGACTACGAAGCCAGGTGGGTCGCTGCTGCAGATGCAACTTAGTCAGATAGGGGTTCTCTGATGAGCCTCACCACAACCGATGCCTCACCTCTTGTCGTGCTCTCTGTGCAATAACACCTGCACTATTGAAAGCCCTTTGCGAGTCCAATGCCAGTGCTAACTGTCTATGTGGCTGAATTCTGGTCGAAGATAATAATACCCTCAGGCCGTGGGCTTCGAGTGCTCATGATCTGTAGGTATAAGGAAAATCTCCAAACTACTGGTGGTCACTTCTGTTACCCAAGCACTGGCTTTTTACATTGTTCAGAGGATAAACATTGCCATACAACGTGGCAATGCCGCCAGTCTCTTGGGTACATTACCAGTCGACAGCGATGCGGATAAATATTTCGACGCCATATTTTAGTTTTTTAATACTTGTAGTTTTAATTAAGTTAGGATATTATATTGTTATTTTTATTTACTAATTAGATATAAGTTGTAATTTATCGACATATTAAAAATATATGGATGAAATATATGGAATCATCGACATTTAAGAAGGAAGAATTTGATTCAGATTTCGGCCGATACTTTTTTGACTCCATTCTGCAGTGAATTTTCAACCCAACTAGATATATACTATGCTTACTTAAGGTGAGTGACGAAGTACCTGCAATCATTACTATCAGTATCAATGAATCATTAGCCCATAGATAAGGTATTCCTTACAATTGATCTAGTTGTGGTCATTTGATTACAAACACAGGTGCGAAACCGCGTGCAACTCAATATTACAATTATTGTATTTAATTACAATGTAATTAGAACAATGGTTGCGATTGTCATAACTTTACACGGCATGGGGCCAGGCAGGTAATTTAATTATTGCTGTCTGCAGAATAGTTTTTAGGTAGGTAGGTAGGTTCTTATGTGGAATAGGGATTTAACATTTTGGTATAATTATGTTTTTTGACTCTTTGGTCTAGTATCATGTAAAATGAATACACGATTCAATGTTAAAAAATCTTCTCTATAGGTACCTACGCTTTGGAATGGATACGAGCTTCATATTTTCTGACTGACCGACTTATTGACAATTCAAAAGTGCCTGTAAATGGTTTAATTGCAATAAATGCTTTGAGTTTGTATTTAAATAAATTTTTTTAAACAAAAAAAAATGGAAAAATTTTATCTATTTTTTTTTACTTTTTTCGACATCACGTCGTAACGCTAAGAGTTATTCAATGGAATTTACTTTAAAACGTAGAGAATTATCATATCAAAGTTTACACAAAGTAGTTTTAAATATAATTCATTTATTTAAAAAAAAAGGAGTAGGTAAATTCGTTTTGGAACATACGTCGTTTTATTCCGAGCGCACGCACATTATAGAAATCACTCTTGTTTTGCGTTTCAAAAGAATTGCATCACTTTCGCTCGATTCGAGGTACCTTAACGGTAGGTTCGAAACTTTTTTATTTTTTTTAACCTCCTGGGAGGTTGGTCGGGCAGTGTGGGATATTTACCTCACTAAAACCACCCCGGTGATCACCACCAGCACATAGGGGTGGTCCCGGTTCCTCTTAGGTTCGAACCTAGGACCATTTTACTTTGTGGACGTCGTCACTGCCACTTCTCTCAAAACGGTGAAGAAAAATGTGAGGAAAACATGTCCTACAACAAAAATTGTAAGACATGTGAAATCTACTAAACCACACCGGATCCGCGTGGATAGAGAGAGGCCTGTATCCCAGCAATGAGAACACTAATAAGCTGATATTAATGCTTATGCTAAAATAGATATTTCATGCAAAGATTCTGCAAGCAGAAGAGCTAGCGTAAGTATTTCGTGGCATATGCCGTAAGCTTAGAAAGGCTAATATCATATAACTCGGACACGAGAGTAGAATAATGAGTATTAAAAATTATTGCGCACTTAATATCAATGAGTTGCCTGAGCCTACCTACCTGTTGCATCGACTTTTGTTTGACCTGCATACTTAAATTATTTGTCGTAGGCATGTACTGCAGTGTGCATAATTATCATTCATAATTTCTGATGTTGTTATATCTGCTATCTCGGTTGTCCTATGATCATCGATATCAACATCATCACCATCATCACCCTATAGCAGTCCACTGCTGGAAATACATAGGCCTCTCCAATACATAGGCCTCTCCAATTCCACGTCATTTTCCTAGATCCTTTGTAACTGCCATTCAGCTGCTATCAGCCACCCTACGAATATCTTCACTCCACCTAGGCCTGAGTCATGACTTCATGAGTAGGTACGTACGTAATATCCTACGATTCATACTACTTTTATTTGAATTAAGTAAATTATTACCAATTCTTTAACAATGGTACCTAAATTGACTCATAAAATTCAAGTAAATAATCAATCACTCTTTTGTTTATGATAAAACCTATCAATCTGTCATCGTGTGCGCTGGCGCATTATTATGGCAATATTTTAACTCGATACTGTCATGACCCCAATGGACCCACGCCATATTGGTTTGGTGTCCAGTTGATACTATAAAAGGATAACATGTCGATGGTACATCATTAATATGTGTGAGATCTAGACTTTTTAGCAGGTACGGTCAACTGTTCTTAATTAAGTCATTTGTGCTACGAAAATCGTTACGAACTGTTACGAATTAAAGGCATTGTGAAAGACAAATAAGTACGTAACTCCGAAATCCTAATTTTAAATTACCTTAAAGATAATTTCATTTGACTTTGACATTTGACTAAAATTTTCGACGATGATATTTTATTAATTGATACAGATGAATGTGTAACTCTTTTCCTTTAGTGAGCGATTAGCTGATATGGGTGTGTTGACACCATCAGCAGCTACTTAAGGAACAGACAACATCAGTGTCAAGCATGATGATACGTATAGAAATCTTTCTTATATCTATGATGATACCGCATGAAGCAGTAATTTATTAAGTGCCCTGTATCTTTATCTAAAACAATATTGCAACAATTTATAAAACTTATTTAACAACTAGCTGTGCCCGCGACTTCGTTCGCGTGGATGTCGGAAAACAACAGGTAATGTGTCGCTTAGGAAAGGTGTAATTGCCACTCCTTCATTGAAAAGGAAGAATCATCAGATCTTGCCTGGTAACGCTTTCCTTACCTAGGGTTCGCTACCACGGCCCTTTCGACTGCAATCACTGCGTCTTCATGGTTCATAATGACAATGCGACGAAGTGTCACTTTGATTTTTGAGAATAAATTAAAATAAAAGCGCCTGCTCGAGGCTGATTATCTAACCAAACAGCCATAATTATGTCCATTAACGGTATTCTAAGACAGACGCAAAATAAAATTTTGATTTTACGTCTGTCTTAGAATACCACCTTGTAAAATCATATCATCATTTTATCTAAAGTATATCTGAGATTAGTAGGTGAAGTTTGAAGTTAGTTTTTCTAAGTCTTGGTTTCTTCTCTGTGGTAAATTTAGAATTTCTTAACTTGGTATTGAAGATATCATATATACCTACCAATATTATGCCTCATAAAGCATCGAGATATCTAGATGATAAAAGGAAGAATACATTAATGGTAAGAGCTTCTACATAAAGTTGCCCGTGTAAAAAGCAACTCATTAAACTTTGGTTATATTTGACACCGGCCGCCATTTAAACTACGAAGATGAAACCCATGAAAACTTTAGACATAACTTTAACCGACTTCCATAAAAAACCCTAGAAAGTGCAAAATAACCTTAGTTTGGGAAGACGTTGCGCGTTGGCAAAAAATTACAGACTTCTGAAACCAAAGGTCTATTGCACTTTGAAGTGTGTTTTTAAGTCGGTTGTATTTTATTTTATTTCACACAAAGTCGTGTAAGTTTACATTGAAAACCATGAAAACGACACACATGATAAAAAAGAAAAAGAAAATTGCAGCCGCCATCTTCGATTTTCATTTTGACGTCACAATCGGCTTCAGCACTCTCGAAAACCATGAAAACGACACACACTACCAATTTTTCGATTTGCAGCCGCCATCTTGGACTTTCATTTTAAACAATACTGAAACGGTTTACCAACAGTCGATTGGTCCATGAACCGTTGGTCAACACCATTAACTTTTCATCCAAAGGACTTGTGACCCACGAACGTTTCCCCAACAGAACTCTACGTCAGTGAATGCTTAACCAACAGAATGTTTTGACCAATAACTTTTCACCCAAAGAACATTTGGCCCATGTCAAATAGAACTTAGGATGCAAGGGCGAGCGAAGCGAGCTCGGGACTTGGGGCACCCCGACTCGGACAGGTAGGGTTCGAAGGGATAATCGGCGGCTCAAGTGAGCGAGCAAAGCGAGTGAAGGGCACCCCGAGGTTAGGCTTGGTTAGGTTACTTTATACCCTTTTCACAGAAATAAAGGACTACGTCTTATTATTATTTTACTTTCATCTTTCCCGGCGTCTGTTGGCCTTGTTCTTTGGGTGAAAAGTTATTGGTCAAAACATTCTGTGGGTAAAGCATTCACTGACGTAGAGTTATGTTGGCAAAACGTTCGTGGGTGAAAAGTCCTTTGGAAAAAAGTTAATGGTTTAAAGATAATGTTCACCAACGGTTCATGGGCCAATCGACGGTGGGTAAGCCGTTACAGTTTCATTTTAAGCTCACTATTGGCTTCAGCACTCTCAAAAACCAATAAAACGAAACCCATAAAAAAAAAATTGCAACCTCCGTTTTGGATTTTCTTTTTGACCTGCCCTATCGGCTTCAGCACCTTTTAAATCTATGAAAACGACATCTATGACAAAAAATCAAAACAAAATTGCAGCCGCCATCTTGGATTTTCATTTTGACCTGACTATCGGCTTCAGCACCCTCGAAAACTATCAAAACGACACCCATGACAAAACATTTAAAAAAAATGGAGCCGCCATCTTGGGTTTTCATTTTGACCTGACTATCGACTTCAGCACCCTCAAAAACCATGAAAATGACAAACATGATAAAAAAAATATTGCAGCCACCATCTTGGATTTTCATTTTGACCTGACTATCGACTTCAGCACCCTCGAAAACCATGAAAACGACACCCATGACGAAAAAGTTAAAAATTTAGGCAACCGCCATCTTTGATTTTCTTTTTGACCTCACTTACCGGGGTCAGGATCCTCGGAAACCATGAAAAATAGCTCTCTCTCTCTCTGTGTGTGTGTCTCTATCTACCTATTACTTTGAAAAATGAGGCATAACGCTTTTTCGTTATTTGACGATTTCTCCCTTAGAACTCCTACCGCAAGCTCCTTAGAAGAACTTCGTTAAAAAACGCTCTGCGTTACTCAACTTTCTATATCAATAATTATCCAACTTCTCTATCGCTCAGAACACCACATTAATTATTATTATCTTACATTATCCTCACTTTTTGTTTAAAATTATTTTAGCGCCACAGGCGCCACTAAATAAACCATCAATGGAAAGCGATTTTGTTTAATATTATAATCATTATCATTACTTTTTAAAATAACATAGACATAAGTAGGTATCTGTGTTATTTCGTCATTTAAGTAAGCATAAACTAATAGGACGTGATTATTCACATCACAACAACAATATGTTTTCGTTAGTAGGTACTATATCGCGCCAATAGATGTCGTTACGTGTTACTAAAAAACGTAAAAAGTTGTTCTAGAATACTTTAAATTGATTATATCTTTTGATAGAGTGAACCGATTGCGATGAAATAAAAACTAATCACTGCTCCGAGTTCTACACCATGTTTGAGTATAAAAAGTAACGGTATTGGTTTGGTACTTTTTACGTTGACCCTGTTCAAATCAATAATCTGGCACATCCAAACAGACAAACAGACAAACCGACAAACAGACAAAAATTCCAAAAATTGATGAAATGGCATCTGTTGGTTATCCTTTAACACCCCAACTATTTTTTTTGGAAATATTTTCAATGTACAGAAATGTCTCGTCTACAGATTTATTATATGTATAGAATAGAATAGATTAATTTTATCAAATACAAGCTAGAAATTAAATATATCTTAGATGAGACTGCAGCATCTAAGGAACTACCATAGCAATTCAAGAAACAAATGAATGCGGCCCGTCTCTAGTTAACTGTTCTCTACAGCTTTAAATATGGGTTCAAGATTGAGCAAACCCACGTCAAATCAGCTGTCCCAGCACCATTTTTAACATGATAAGATATCATGACATTTCCTACCAAAGCCTTGCATAAAACATGCGAATAATAAATAACCGTCTTATATAAATATGTCTACAGTCCGTTCAAAGCTATTTTACCTCTGACAGCAGCAACCTTAAATCAACTATATCGTGACGAGAATAGAGATCACAATGATTTTGACAGACTTGTCAATGACACCAACCCAACAGCAACCCTATTTGAATGAGAATAAAGATCACTGTAATTTGGACAGTGATGCAAAATCAGAGGTAGAATAACTGTTAAAGGACTGCATGGACCAGGCTAGGCCGGGCCCTTATCACTACTCCGGCCGACCAATCTCTTGCACTCATTGACCGGTTTCCTACGCGATCTCCAATAGAGATGGGATGTTTATCTCATAAATCGACTAATAATGCGATAATTAATTAACAACTGTTAGGAAAAGTCGATTTCGTATTAATTATGTAGATGACTTTATTAGTGGAGGAGCTTTCGACGGTGATAGCGTAAAATATGTTGGCAGCCGACATAGTTTAGAAGCCGGATTGAAAGATATGTAGCTGGAATAAATGTAGGAAGTTGAACTGTGGTAAAATGATTGGCGAGAATGCTGTGCTGCTGGGAAGTTCGTTGGGACACTTCTTCCTAGCTAAAGCACTAGGAATTGGCGAAGGGCGGGCGTTTATGGGGACTGTCTTGTGAACGGCGTTTTAACATTAAAAAGGTGCTGGTTCTCATTCTCAGCCTAATTTGTGTTGTGTAAATAACATTTGATTATGTAAGCAAACTTAATGACTGGACAGCCATTCAAGATGCGGCAGAATACTGAAGTTTATATACTCAAGAAGACTTTTTAAGCATCTCTACCTCGTATATCGACGAGTGCACTGTGGTTTTAGTCGGTATATGTCTGACAAAAATGTCCTCTTTACTCAAAAGATAGTATTCAGAAATTCTACACCCTATCCACAAGGATCTCAACATCACAAATAGTGTGACAGGTATCATAAGGCCGGATTTCATTTGCAGTGGCCTTTAAATACCCTAAAGCTGTAACGATTTTTTTAGACTACAGCCTCACATATCCAAGAAGGCGCCAGACATACGATTAGATCGTGTTATAACGATTATAGAAGCATTCAACAAATGCACTCTTAATAGTAAAGCGATTAGTAATCATTCTGCAATTAACGGTCATCGACTGTGACAACATAATGAGGTGCTTTGTTAAATCAGTGTGGAATGTGGAGACGGTGGTAATTGCTAAGATTTATAAGGCTAGGGCAGATAGATCTTTATCTTGAAGATATAGAAAAACTTTTTGCGGGAATGAGGGAGAATTCTTTGCAGATAGAACGGTAATAACACTTACTAAACCAGAATCTAGAAAACGAAACATATTTATAATAACTAGGAAAACAATGGCTGCGGATCACGTAGCGCAGGAAAGTTAAAGATAGTTATAATAAGCAACAATGTTTTTTTTTCATGCACCTGGAATTTATTTCAACAAAAGATATAAGAATAGAATAATTTCCAAAACATCAGCATTAATATCGTGGGCATACTTTGAAAATTAGCCATTAGGCAAATCAGCTGACAACAAAACCACAAAAACATTTCGATGACGCCAAAAAAAATTCAACACCAAAAAACTCAATGCTCGTTCAGTACAAGTAGTACAACTGGCGCATCACTAATCTCCGAGAGATTTTCCACGTTAATTGACACACGGAAAACGTCAGTCGATAACGAAACTGTCATGGCGTCTTGAAATTAATTAGTGAGACAGTAGCCACGTAATGATTGGAAGTTGATTGGGTAATCATGTGTTATTTATAGACCATGGTTTTGGAGGTGTTGACTGAGTAAATGTTGGAGTAATTGATGATTATGTAAGATGGTGAAGCGGCTTGTTTGTAGGCTTTGAGAAATAAGTATCAGAGCTATGATAGAAAGACAGTCGTTAATTTGGTGGTAAGCAATGCAAGGAATTTGTACACATTAAAAACGAACATTAAACTACACTATGGGCTACACTTAAACGATGAAGTAATCTTAGGAAAATGACTGCTGTTATGGCTAATTTGGAAGAAGCAAAAAGACACACCGTAAACGAAGTAAGGGAAACCATAGATTAAGTTGTTTAAGTACCAGATGAAAAAGACATATAAAGCTCACATATTTGCAAGGCAACGATACCTTTGACTAATTTAGTTACAATACCAATACGCAAGAAACTCCATAATGAGCAAAGTTTACAAGTAAATATAAAAAATTATGATCCGGTAGTGATGAGTTATTAAAACGTATATGAATTAAAAGCGTTAGAAGACGGTAAAAATACCAATGTTAGTAATCAATCAGAATACTCAAATCAACATTACGTAATTGGCCATTGTGTATAATCAAATAAAGAAAATGATAAACACATTGGAAATAAAAAAGAAGATTTTGTTAAGCATTGTCATATCAATGAACAAGAAAGTATCTCTGACCCTGGGCCTAATGGTCTTTCAAGACGAAACACGAGCTTTAGTAGTTTGACAAATTACTTCCGATTACCCTTGGAGAAAGCCTATCCGGCCCTGAAAAAGGAAGGTCCTTGACGCAGTTGCGTGTTTCAGTTTCTGAGACCTTGAAGTCTTTGAAGGTCAGGCAGGGATAAACAACCTTCGGAAGTTGATGATAGAAGGTCGAAGGTGAAAGAAAGTTTCCTAATGACCAGGTATTAGAAAAGTTCAAAGACTTCAGTTTAGTTTTGTGTAGGTCTGTTGTGGGACTTGTGCGCATCTTCAGGTGTGGTATTAACAGAATTTTAGAGTAGACAGGCTTGTAAACTATTCACGGGCACTTTGAAGTTTTTTTTGGAATCAAATTTAAAATGTAATTGGTCTTAGTTTGATGGGAGCTAAAGCTACTAACCTTAAATAAATAATGTTTATAAAAGGAAACCTTAATGCGATGAGGGCAAGCTAATCATTATTTCATGAAAAGGGCTGTATCAGAGTCGCTCCAAAAATACTCTTAAATAAATTATTGAATACTAACGATACTATAGGAATTTGTTGCCTTAATAGTCTCACAAAGATTTATATGGCAATAAATTCCAAGACAATTATTTTCAGGGCGTGAGAATCTAAAGATCAATAAGTTCCCTTTTAATTAAAGGTCTTTAGTTATAATAGAAATCGATTGTGACGTAATAGAACAAGTAATCGTAGTGTGCCACCTTCGATTTCCGTATAGAGAGAAACCAGGCTTTGGAGACAATTACACATGTCGTGTTGGCATAATTTTTTTGTCAATTGGTAATCTGGCTTTAATGATGTTATTTTTAACAATGGGTAAATAGAATGAAAACTTCACGCCACGTCTGGCGAAGAATGAGGAGGAGAGTCGACCCAAAATTTTGTGGGATAAGGCTAGGCCTGTGGGATAGGCAGAGAGAGAGGGGGGAGAGAAAGAGAATATAATCAAAGCTTCTTCAAATTGAAGTTTTAAAAAACTAGGTCGGCTTATCTCTTCTAGAATAAAGATATTGAGTATTGACCACCACCATCAACCATAGTTACCACCTAGTTATAATTGGCACGAACATAGAACGATATCTTAGAACCATTTTCTTACATCATGACACTCACGATTTTTCCTGGAACTATTTTAGTAATTAAACTCTGTAGGTAATAATGTTTTCAACAATTACACGCAACATCAATTCAATAGTACCCACAAAAGCAGTACAAGCACTCTCCAACATCAAAGGCCCGACATATTTCAACCATAAACTAAAAAATCTACTCCTACATTCTACCAATCAGTAGGTGGCCCACACGTGTTGCCATAACTTATAAACAAACCATAAATCCAAGCTGTGGACAACAAAGAGGCATAATTACAAACTGTGAATTTATTAGTGTTAAGACATTGGTCAGTCAATTCGGAAGAGAAAGCAGGCGTGATCGCGTAGGTGACGCGTGGACATTGAGTTGTCCAGTGTAGGAGGTTTATCGCTCTGTATAGCATTCTTGGTTTAATGATTGCTGGTGTGGCGGACTTGAATGGGAGTTATGTTGCGTTTATAGATATTAGATGTCTTTAATAGATCTTGAATTTTGATGTTTTCTTTGTGATCATGTCTTCGGTCTTGGTTGTAGTTGACCAACCGATATGATATGCTATTATGAGATTATTATATTGCAATTAGCTTAATTGTCCTCAACATCTATTTGTTAAAGAATTTTCTTGAGAGCTCTAGTAATAATAATGAGTTTAGCTTATCCAGAATTATTGACGCATTCGTTAATATCTTGGTTGATATCCATAAATAATCGAACTATGTTTTAATCCAGCACATTCCGATTCGCAAGATCAATGCCTCCATTCAAGATGCGACTAGTTTCCAGTTCCAGTCCGTCTGTCTAACCATTCCAAGATTTAAGGAAACCAGCCTCTGAGCACAAGAATCTCCCACAATAAGATATGGAATTAAAACGTCATAATTATGCATGGCACTCTAATCACCACAGACAACCGGTTGCATTTGACAGCTACATCTTGTCTATGATAAGAAGCTGGCACTTATTTAATTCACAGATTAACATGGAAAATTATAGACAGTCAATTTATCTTTTAATCACTGAAACTTGATATTTTTTATCTGTAAGTCCAGAAGTAGTTGATTAGAAGTAGAATGTGGCGTTTCCTTTCCGTTTTATTAATAAAAACAATTATATTATTAAATTTAATAGCAACAGCAAAATAGATATGCTGTAAAATTATTGCCAGATAAGACTACTTAAATTGTTCTTGGAACAGTCAACGATAAGAAGGCTCTGTGACGTATATATAGTAAGGAGGCCAGCACATCAAGTTACCCCAATCTGTAAATTTTTTTTTTGATACATTTTCAACTTTATTACAAAGGTATAAGGTTTATATTCAATTGGGAAAATTTTACAGATTGGGGTAGCTTGATGTGCTAGCCTCTGTACCTACACCAGCGGCGTAATTACGTAACACACTAACAGTAGCAATGGCTTTCATTTTGACAGTTCAAAAACATTCATCGCGTTATTTACGTTGTTGAGCAGACCATTTTTTCGAACATATGAAGCAATGTATTAGCAATATTGTTCAAAATGATTCAGCATAGGATTGACAGTGTGATACGCAATTAGGGTGTTATATGGTACATCGTTGATTAGAGGCACCGCACTCGCACTGGGTATTGGATGGGTCAGTAATCCCCCCGTTTCGACAAATTGTGTCTGCAGCGGCCCACTTGGGTACGCAATCGATTAAGAGCTTTTCTTAAAGGCCTCTGCAGATCACGGCCGGGAGGCAAATGTTCTTGGGATTAACTAATTTTAACCTCTGAAGTAAGTGCTCTATTTATTGGCAGTCGTTGCGTTGTTGATAAAAGAAAAAAATGTTGAAAAATTCTGTCACTTAAAATGATTTCTGCACGTGTGAGGTATCTTGTAAGTTGAGTAAATAATATCACAATGTGTGCAGAATCTTGTTCAAGGTAAACACGGTGGTTTTCAATTGACCTGAGCGAAAGCCGCAAGTTGTTTAGTCTGTACAAGAAATACTTTGTATAGTGGTGGTTTAATATAGTACAGTTAAGTTTACGATAAATTATGAGCTGTAAAGTTTAGATTAGACAAATATTTTTGAAGTATCATAAAATAAAAGACAATTCCTTTATTGAAAGTTTGGGACAGTAGAGCAGTTGTGACAATCGCATAAGAGTTTGCGTATGGGTATTTTTAAAAATTAACTTTTTTGTCCTGATGCAGTCTTGTTTATTCTTTACAGCGAAGTATTTTGGGGTTACCTCGACGGTGTATGGCAGCAGGATGTGGATGTGGAGCTGTGGCGCAAATTACCTCCTAACCTGCCTTCTGAGCCCCAAAAAATACAGCCATAGCCACCGACAATGACGATCGACAGCACGAAAAAGAAGCGAAGTGTTTTTTATCGCGCCTCACTATCTTGGCAGTGTAGCATCATCTTTACGTCCTCAATGCAGACAATACATAATAAGTAAGTATATTATAATATATCTGCTAGATATTGGCAGTATTTACATTTTTCAGATTAAAATATGACGTGTAGGTGTTTTCAATAAGAAATGTTCAGTGTTTTACAATCTGTCAATTTCTACTTTCATTTGTAGGCCAAACATTGCCGTTTACAGTTTAATATTTATAATCTTAGAAGGCGGAGACTGTTCATCACAACTTCTTCACAAGGTTCAATAATGTTTGTGATATAAATTACATGTTTTGCGTAAATATATTACGCTGATTCACAAACGTCCTTTGAAAATGCGGATACTGGCAATAAGCCAGTAAGCCTCATTATAAAGGAAGAAGTGAAAAATTAATTAAAATACATAAATTATATAAATAAAATATATAAATGAACTGGAGTTACCGACAGGCTTGGAGAGGTAGCAAGCTGAATTGGCAATGAGCTGGCCAAGTCTGTCAAAGGACCGATAGTCATTGGAGCAGACAAGTACCTCGAGTAGCGGTCGCGTATAAGCAAGCGAAGTGTGACCCTAGATAGATGGAAGGCAGCTGAGACAGACTGGATGTGGAAGGCGAAGAAAAGAGTGTAAAGGCGCGAATGATATTGGAGCAGACGAGTCCTACAGTGAGACCGCGAATCGGCAAATGTGACGTAAGTGGTAGGATACCCAGTAAGATGGAAGGCAGCTGGGACATGGAAGATGTGGAAGCGGTAAAAAGGTGTAGTTAGAACTTATATGGCCTTCCACTGCGTTTAAGTTCTTCTAACTCAACAGACAGATGTGTTGCTGGGGAGTTTTCTTCTTCCGAGCTAAAACATTGAGAAGTGGTGAAGGACGGGCGTTTTAGGGGACTGTTTTATGTAATTTTAACGTTAAAAAAGTGCTGATTCTTAGCCTAAAAATAAATGCAAAACGTAGAATAGATACCAAAAAGAAGACATACTGAACCTATGATAATTCCACGATTGCAATAAAAGTTATTAACATCTGTTAAGTTCTACAAACTTTAAGTTCTACGTATTCTAAATTTATCTAAATAGTACATGGGCTACGTCGAAGTAAGCCTAGATAGGTTGATAACAGAATGTCACTCGTTTATACTGACAGTGTGTCTATAAATCATAGTAATTGCGGACATAATAGCTAAATTTAATTCTTGTACTTGTCTTGTTATATTAGAACAAGAACCACTTACCATTTTAGAAGCATAAATTAGTAGGTACTGATTTTATTAAAAGAACCTCAACGAGTAAAGTTAGCTCTAACCTTGCTGACTGCAAATCTTTTACTAAAACATGAGCTATTTTCATAACATTATAATTATGGGATAGTATTTTTATCTCACAAAGCGACGCGTGCTTTACTTGTGTTTGCTAAGTGTAATAACACGCTGTGACTGTGTCGCTGTCGGTAGGTACCGTCTGAGACAATGGCGAAGTAGGAAATGTGTGTGCGTGCGTGAGCTATGTGCTGACGCTACGCGTCTTCACGCATACATTCACAGCGTACGTGTTTGTAAACTTACCACAAGTAAAGCGAGTGTGAGATAAAAAAATACTGTATCAGCTGTCATTCGGAGAGCTTTGGTAGTCGTTACAGGTATTCAGAAGCCCTACAGTCTGACCAAATTACCAGAGATATCGTATTCCACGGTAATTGGGTTATGGAGTTAAGATTGGCAGTCGCTTCATGTGAAATTCTGGTCACTGTCTTTTCAAAGACACCATGAATAAGTTGAATGGCAGATATTTAGTGTTAATTTGTTTACCCACCCCAAAAAATCCACCCTAAGATGGATGTGCGGAAACGCATGCCAGAGAATCCAAGACTTATAGGGTCCACGCTAAAAGCCTATAAATTCAAACCAAATACCCCAAATAATCCACCCTAAATTGGATAAGCGGAAACGCACGAACGCCTATTCAAATCAGGGTGGACTATTTGGGGTAGATAAATGGAATAACCAGATATTTATAATGTGGGGTTAATGTTTATTTTTCTACAACCCAGTTTTACTAAACATTTTAATTTAGATTGGAAGGAAGATCTTAATCGTTAGGTTCATGACATAACGGGTTCAAAGTTTTAAATCCACGACCTCTATCGTCAGCCAGCCCATCATAGTTTAATTGATGTCATTATAAAAAGCCGTTAAACAATTTTCTAGGAATAGTGAATGCACGCTACAGAAGCGTTTTCCATTCATAAAAGCTTAACAGATATAAAAGATAAACTTTATAGCCTTGACACATCAGATAATACTTTTATAGGAACTTAAATAATCTTGCTTATAAAGTGTTTTAATTTTAAACTTAACGAGAAATGAAGCGCTACTACCGGAATAATAATAAAGTGTAAGAGAGAGTTGACGATATACAATATTGCAAACATCTATCTCTGTCGCGCAATAAGTTGAGAAGCAAAGAAATTCGGTATAAATTATGTTGTCATTAAATTTTATGGTTAATTGATTTTATGGGTATATTAATTTAACGTAAAGGTTTCACTAAGGGATTTGCATACAAGTGGATATTCTACAGATTAGTTAATGCATTTTAGTGTCAAGGGTTTATGTTGGAATGTGGGGAAAGGCCATTGAAGGCTTGTTAGAGGTAGTAAGTACTATAAAACCGGTGAGAAAATGCAGTGGAATCGAAATATTGTCGTGAATCGTGATCTTTAATATGTGTACAGGAAGGTGTAGGTAAAGCGAATCGCACGTATTGGATATCGCTAAGCGTATCAAGTTAGTATGAACATTCTTTGACTTAATTTTGTTCATTGTTTCTGTTATTGGGACGATCTTAATGTACCTGACACCTGTCAGTGCGACAATTCTAGTAGCTAATAAAGATCAAATTTGCAAAACACGTAGGTATTCGTTTTTATGAAACTGACAGGTGACATGAACGCATTCTCTCGTTAGCCGCACTGTAGCTTCATCTTTCTGAATGACCGACTCTTTTCACAATTTAAATGTGCCTGTATATGTTTTCATTGAAATAAATGCTTTCAGTTTGAGTTTAATATGTAGATTATAAAGTAGAGACTTAATGAAAAGAGAAAGAGGTCATTATGACCTCTAGAACAGGACCTACCTATGCTTTCCTAACCAAACATGAACATGATGATATAAGCATTATAATTAGCCCTAGAAAGTTCCCACTGCTGAGACATAGGCCTTAATTCTCTCGGTGAGAGGGAGTGGGCCATAATCCACCACGCGGGGCCAGTGCGGGTTAGTAGATGTCCACAAGTCTTCGATTTTTTGGTTCTAGGACATGACGGCTTCCTCACAATGTTTTCCTTCACCGTTTCGAGAGCAGTGGTACCTAATGAAAATAATTTACACATAGTAAAGCGGCTGTCTGGGTTCGAACCCACGATCTAGAACTCGTAAGTCGGGCCCGATACCACTGGGACACCACAACTCATAAAAAAGCGGTTATAAAAATAAATAAAGAATAAATTTAAAAAACTAGATTTTGTGCTGGAACTTGGAAGAGCCTTTTATAACACTGGCAAGATATAAAATCAACGTTGTGTTAAAGAAAATATGACATGAAATGGGATCGCAACTTGCGATGGAAACATGTAAAATTCTTAATAATTCATGTATCGGAAGTAGTCGCATGTTTTTGATATCTAGAACATTTTCCCGTAGAATGCAAATGATACCAAACTAGGCCAGCGCAATTGTAACTGCAATTGCATTTGACTGGGCAATTGACGTTGGCGCTTGAAACATACGGGGGCGGGACGTGAACGGGCCCGTTTGGACGGATATTAAAATTTCATGAGAAACGACAAACGTATTAAATATTATGATTGGACAGTTCCGCTGTGACTGGACTTGTGATTCTTTCCTTAAAAGACCATTTCAGATACTAATCTACATGGTCGATCTGACCAAGACTATCCAGACATAGTGTTGTTGTCCCTGAGTTTGTTTCGCCATTCCTTCTCAATATTAGTCAGATAGAAAATGTCGACTCCATCTAGAATATTCTTTTTTAATACTCATACTCATACCCTATTCTTTTTTTTTTTTTTTTTTTTTCCTATTTACAAAATAAACAATTTCATTTCATTGGTTCTCATTTTTCGTAGACAACCTAAAATATCTTGCTTGTTATTATTGAACGAATTGATAGTTGCTGGGCTAACAACTTAATTTAAACACGAAATTTTTACATAAGAATAGAGATTCTTAACGGGATTCTATTCTATTAACAATATACCAGAAACGCACAATGTAAATTTTAATATTTAGTCAATATCTCAACCATAGAATTGACTTATTTATGGCACAGTCGATCGTATTGCATTCATTACTAGACTATTACGAAAAAACCGGACCACTGCGACAAAACTCCCATGAAAAAAGCTGCGCAGTGCCAGTTCGACGAAGGGTTCCGTACCACCGTACTCGTATACAATATTTAACACTAAGGTCTACAACATTTTTTGTTATTTCAAGTTAAACAAATATGTATAAACTTTATTTCAGTGGCAAATTAAGTTGATTTCAGAGTGACTAGCATTATTTAAAAAGTCTTAAAAATATTTAAAGTTGTATCGTAAACTGAACTTTATTGAGTAGATTTTAAAGTTATTTTTCCAAAAACTCATACTTGTTTACATATTATTTTATTATTGTTATAGCGCCCATAGCAGTACATACTGTGTAAAAAATTCAAGTGTCTAACTATTACCTGCGGTTTAAAAGATACACCTCAGTGGCAGACGGACGGAAATCGGAGCCCTCGTGATAGGGGTCCCATAGGCACCCTTTTTGTACGAAAGCCTAAAAAGTGCCTTTCTTTCTATAAATGACAAAAATATATAATAAACGCTCCTATAAACATGATTGATTATAGTCAAACATCATAAAAGTCCCATAAGTTAGTTGTCTTTCCAAATATAGCGTGGAACAAGAGGCATTGATGGCGCTTGCTCATTTTCTATGCAAATAAAAACCAAACTTGGTGATAGATGACTCAAGTTCAGGAAAAAGTTTATCTAAATCTGACAATATATATCTTGATTCTGATGACATAAATCAATATAAAACATTATTTATTTTACAAATAATTAAATGAGAGCCAGTTTAGATTTAGGTCGGTTTTTAATTTTATAAAAGGCAACCATTTGGAAAATTTATGTGAGCATTTCGAATATTTACTATCAATTGCGACAGCTGCTTTGCCTAATGTAGTTGTAAATTAGTAATGTGATAACATAGACTAACAAGGAAATAAAAATCGAATGAAACAAGGTGAACTAAATTCTTTTCGTCCAATAAAATGGACGAAGATTCGGTTACCTACACAACGTTGCATGTAAGTCACAGGTAGAATTAATTAAGAGCGTTTACGACGTATTTTCATACAAACTTTCAAGCCCTTGTTTTTCGAAATGAATAAACAGATTTTAAAGAAACTTCATACGCATAAGCAGGATACAAAGGTTAAAAAAGTTGGTAAAGAACATTTTAGAAATGTCTTATTTCAAAAAAGATAACTGGAAATCTCTGTTTCTATGGAAAATTTAAAATCGGTCTAATTTGGCTGTAACACTAGTTTTCGAAAATGTTCTTAACTAACTTTTTAGACCTTTGTATCCTGCTTATGCGTACGAAGTTTCATTAAAATTGGTTCATTCATTTCGAAAAATAAGGGCTTGAAACTTTGTATGAAATGCGGTACATCGTAAACGCTCATAAGATTCTATGTTTTTAACTTTTTACTTAAAACTGACACCTATCTACAGTAAATATAGAACATAAAAACATTTCCCCAAATTCAAGGCAAATAATACTAACAAAATCACTGCGTACAGAGGCCAGCACTACCCCAATCTGTCAAATTTCTTTGATAGAATTTCAACTTTACTACAAAGGAATAAGGTTCATATTCAATTGGGAAAATTTGACAGATTGGGGTAGGTTGATGTGCTGGCCTCTGTACAAAAACGCACCGTTTTCGCCCTAACCGTCATGTAAACTTTCGTAAAATCTTCCCGTATAACGGCCTATTAGGAAATTGATGGTTATCTAGTGCAGTAGATAATGCTTTGACCTCTAGGTTGGTTAGACTCCGGTTATCGTAAAGCGCATGATAGTCTATCAATGACAGAATAAAGGTTAGGCGAAACGGAATGTAACCTCACAGGACTTGACATTCATGGATCTAGTGTGAAAGATCGACGATCAATAAATAAAAGTGGGATAGTGGAAATGCAAGCCTATTTTATGCACTGATTGGAGGCTTCAATTTATAAAGGCATCCACAGAATAACCCGGTTATGCAGCCGAAAACCACCTAGGTTATGGGCTGCATAACTGGTGGTAGGCGAGACGAAAAAATTATGCAAGGTATTATATTGCTCGATTTTTGCTACCGATTTTATAACGAACTAGCTGGAGCCCGGTTTCGCCCGCAAAAGTCTCGATCCCGTGAGAATATGGGGATAAAAGTATCCTATGTTCTAATCCGGGCCATGGTCTACCCATGTGCCAATCCGTTCAGCCGTTTTAGCGTGAAAGCGTAACAAAGAAACATGAAAAAAATCAACTCGTTTCTCTTTGAACAGTATAGTTTAGATGAGAGTCAGTCACCACTCCCAAGGGGGAATCCAAAGTTATATATTTATTTATTTTGATCTAGCATAAGAGTTTGTTTAGCAATAAATGCAATTACCGTTTTACCGACTATTTCACATTATAACGGTTTAAAGGTCTGATGAGATGGAAACATTTTACTGGGCGCATGCAGAGATTTTTTTTGGATATTTTCATATTCAACTTACAAATAAATATTAATTGATTGTGAATTATTTTGACATTATTAAGTCAAAATAATTCGACGATCTGTTTAATAACAGATCGTTAGTAATGTCAAGATAACAGCTTTTTATTAAATGCATTATTATGAAAGTATACTTACAAAAAGTATTTTTAACAAAAACAATAAAAAAAAAATGTCTGTCTGTCTGTTTGCTCGACTAATATCCAAAACGGCCAGGCCGATTTAGATAATAATCCTCGGGAAGAACAATGAGCTAGTTTTTATCGACATATAACGCGGGCAAAGCCGCGGGTGGAAGCTAGTCTGCTTAAATATGATATTACAGAATGGAAAAAAATTTCACCTAACTTTTCTATTACCGCAAAGCAATGGACAAACGCCTTCGTAGGCGTTAAGAAGGTAAACCGAATTATTTTGTAATAAATGCGTTTCTATTTCAAGTATTCAGGTGTTGGCGACACCAATAAAATACGATACTAGCACACTAATAAATTCCGTTTAATATCTATATACCACAGCATAAAATTAGCAATTCCCCTTTTTATCTTTACTCATATTAATGTTCTAAAGGTGAAAGTTGCTGTGATAACTGGTACTATCAACGATCGAGATCTAAATGGCTATATAATTTGACTTAAACTTAGTACAGTCAAATTGTCATTTATAGGTACTGTCGCATAAAAATTGTATCTCTGTCTGATAAATTTATCGGATATTTATGATAAATGGCGACATTTGTCAGTGGCACAGTTAGCTACTTGGGACCTAGTTGCGGTTTTCAAATCGGAGAGAAGATAGTGGTTATTTTTTCCATGAATTTAAAAAGAAAATATTTGATAAATTGGTGTGGTTGCCTGTAGGGTTAAGAACCCACTTTTCTTTACTGAGTTGTGGGTTTAAAATCTAGTACCTACCGATGTGATAGAGTAAGCGTGAGCAGTTTTGTGGGGCAATGTACCTAGCGTTAAGAATTTTTAAGTGAATAAAACATTAATTCATTAAAAAAAAAAAGACTGTGTTCTCTATATGGTACTATCTGACCCGTCACCCGTCACCCGACAGATGTTGTCCAGTCAAAACTTCAATATGGTCTGGAGTTTATACAAAAATTCCATAAGTAGTAAAAAAGACGATAGATACGTTTTTCCGAAATTTGAATTTGAATTTTCTTATTTTTATTTCCTTATAAACGTATTTCGGACAATAATGAACATTTAGACATTTAGCCAAATTGGTCCCGCCGTTCTCAAGTGATGCGCTTACCAACGCACAGAAGATATTGAAGAATTGCATTAATCAAGCAAGCTGATGAAGCAAGCCAGCTGATTGTAATGTTTACATTGTTTCATCTCTGTAAATTGTCTATGAGGCATTTTCGCGATTTTCCAAGCAGTACAACCATTCCAGGTTGGCTGGCAACACTAATAAAATTAAGAACGGAAATGGCCACACTTCACCTAAGACCATTTAAAACAGGTTAAGAACTTTGACCTGGCTGGCGACAAAATTATGCCATATTATTTTAAGAAAACATTAATTATCAAGTACATACCAAGTGGTCTTTTTCTAGTTTCTTTTTCATTTATATAACGGTCACATCGCGTGTTGCGCAGTGTTGCATGCAGAAATATATACACGTAATATTGCAATAAGTTCTTATTGTGGGAGTTGCCAGTGTGAAAAACTGGCGGCCATTAGTCATTTCCTGTGAATTGACAGTTTGATGTCCTGTCGCATGATCATTTGCATAAGGTTTTTATAATGGGTAGCTTCGTTAAATGTAATGTACCTGGTAAGTAATCTGTTCTGGTTAGATTACACGTTAGTAGACCGTCGAATCTTTTGATACTGGCACAGAATAACTAATAGTACTTAGTAGTACTTTTAAAGATACAATTTAAATTTTTCATGTTCTTCTAGTTTTCGTGTCGATGTACGTGTACTCTTTCTCGTTGTTTTATTTTTTTAAATATTGTGCCTAGTAGTTGGCTACGTTGATTGCGCCATCAATGGCTTTTTTAGGTCATCCAAGGTGCAGATGAACGGGCACTTAGGACACTCCAGCAAGTGGGGGCATGGTCTGATCAGAAGCATCGTGTTAAATAATGAAAAGGTTATTTATCTTTACCGGCTCAGTGTCTAAAGCTTATGAGACAAGACGACAATGTTAGACATGCTTGTACAGACGCCAGCACATCAAGCTACCTGAAACTGTCAATTTTTCCCAATCAACATTGAACCTTATGCTTTAGGGATAATGTTGAAAATCTATTAAAGAAATTTGACACATTGTAGGAGCTTGATGTGCTGGCGTCTATACTATGTTTTTGAGACGAAAAACGTAGAAGAAAAATCACACGAAACACTTCACAACTCGGCATTACAGACCCCATAAAATTATTAGGCCGCATAACTAATTTTGGGCTGCACAAAGACCATTCACACTTACAAACAAACATACATACAAACATAAACAACATCGTTTTTATTAAATTAGCATACTGCATCCACTGACCTTATTCTGGTGCACCAACTTATATTCTTCCACACCACCACAAATATCGACCTTATTACGAAGACATAAGGTGTATGCGACGGTATTGTTTTGTTGGTAGTATGTCGTTCAGAGTAATTAGCGACTTTGGGGTCATTGCACATAGACAGCTAGGTTTAGAACTATTGGTTGGATTTAGAACTGTAGCTGTTTGTACTTGAAATGGATTCTGGAAGATTCTTGGTCATAATTCTTGAGTTTTGTAGGATAAAAGGATTGTTAATTATTATAGGAGTTTTAACTGCGTTGTTGATCTAGTGGTCACAAGAGCTACTGTTGAGCATGAGGTCTTGGGTTCGATTCTCGGGTCGGGCAAAGTGTTACTGAGTATTTCCATCTAGAATATCTCAGTAGCAGCCGAGAGTTGGGCTTGTATTCGGTTGATGACAATAATCTCGCCCTCTATTACATGGGACTTTTAAACATAACTTGCTGAGTGTCCTATAGGTATTCCTCTGCTTAACCTTTCGTGGATTACAGTCGTGATATAATGAGTCAAAAGGTACCAAGTAACCGTACAATTATTTGTTATAGATTGCTTGCCAGCCAATCAGAATCAGTTCGTCACGATTTCGTGACAAACACAGACTTATAAGTCTGTGGTGACAGTTCAGTAACCATTTAAATAATAATCGTTGATTGCTTGTTATTATATATATATTCTATTTATAGGATTCGGACACCTTCGCAGATTATATTGGAAGTTCCATCTATAATTAGCTACGCATCTTGTAAAAGTTGAGACACTTCTTTGAAAAGGCATAGGTATGTTTATTCATGATTTTTTTCCGGACTAATGTTTTAGTATCTATAAGTATGAAGAAGAATCTGACAACCAGTCTTACCAAGGGGTATCGTATTACCCAGTAACTGGGTTGTGGAGGTCAGATAGGCAGTCGCTCCATGTAAAATACTGGAATTCAGCTGCATCCGGTTAAACTGGAAGCCGACCCCAACATAGTTGGGAAGAGGCTAAGCAGATGATGATGATGATGAATTATGAAGAAGAATCGCAGCACCGAACGCCGGCTGTTGTTAAAAACCAGCGCTGGGGCTCTGTCAAGCATTACGCTGAGCGATGACTATTTTGCGTGCTATCGCTCAACATAAGTTTGCGTTATGTTATGCATATTTTCCTCCAACTTGTTCTTTTTAGTGTTTGTATTCATTCTTTGCGTCATGTTTATCCCAAATAAACGTTTTTTTTTTTATATTTTATCACTTAAAATTAAAATGATAGTATCTATCAAGATCTATTTTACCAAGTTTTGGAAGGGGCATCAATTTCCGTACCAGACTGGATTTAATAAAAGCCATTGCGTGAATGTGTTAATTTCTTATATCATATCTTTCTCTTTGCGAAAGTAAGATAAACCTATTTTATGGCATCAAGTTTTTAAACGATGACAGGTGACCAATTAAAAACTTGCCACTTTACAAAGATGTCGGCACGATCAAATAACATTTTCTCGTCATTTTATTTAGACACCGTATTATCTAATTTTCTCACATATTTAGAAGAAGGAACATACAGGTACTTTTTTTACCCGACTACGGCAAAGCTAAAAGGAAGGGTTATGATTTAAGCATATGTTGGTATGTAACTTTGTATTTACGTGTGTCACCGTAGCGCCTAAACTACTGGACCGATTTTGATGAATTGATTCGTAAGTACAATAGATTAATAGTGCAATAGATTCTTAATTATGGTCCGGGTGACATAGGCTACATAAATTCACCCTAAATTTAATATGGTAGATTTTACACGTAAAATTCTGACCTCGAAAAAAATTACATTGAGATAATCAAAAATCTTGAGATGTTTTATAAACTGTGGTCAACGGCTCTGATACCTGCTCATAGTTAGTAGTAGATACCATTAGTCCTTTCGATTAGGCTGGCCTTCAACTCGATCTCTATTATTATGTACTCTCTCTGTGTTTACTTGTATTTTTTTAAACTTGTTGGCACGCAAAATTGTGTTTATGATTTTAAACATACTCAATAAAATTACTGTCACTTCCTGCATCTCAAGGATGTTGATTTTTATCAATATTAGTTACAAAATCATTGCGTCGTTGTTAATCTACAACATTCCATTACATCACGCCTACAACACCTGAAAGGTTAGGCATAGGTGTACCTTTAGTACACTCACAACACATGCAATACAGGGCCTATAGCCATCAACCGGGCACAAATCCAGACTTCGGGCTTCTGTATTTATTTTCTTGCTAAACTATTCGCAATTTCTATATCTATTTATACAAACAATAGATGTATTGTGATCCTCTGTAATATTAGTATCAGGATTTATGTTGAAAATAATGATTATAATCCTGAATCTAGTTAGGGCATCGCCCAGAGCTTGTCTGTACTTACATCTTTGGTAATAACTCAACAATGCTTGTTCCGCTCCGGGCTAAGCCTTTCAACAGTGTTTCATGTTTTAATGAACGAGAACCTTATAAATAACAATAGACAGGTGGAGTTCGATGTACCTACTTTTAATGTAAAATGTGAGGTAACACTAGGTGAATGAGCTAAGTAGTTTCGATAAATTAACATACGTTTTTGAAAGGCCTATCTAATCAGCAATTCTGTCTGTTGTCAACTCCCATGTCGCCTAAATAGCCGTTCTTATTTCGTTTAGCTATTAACATAAGCTTACATGACATTTAACATCAGATTTAAATCAATGTCCTGTATGTACAATCTTCGAGAAACCGGGAGGTCTTGCAAATCACGAGCCACTGGATTTATTGTAGGAGCTGATTATTACAAATACAGCCATAATTTCCATCTTCCCAATAAATAATATTAACTTGGAAATATAATTTATAATTCCTGTCTTAGTAAGTTTTGCAACATGCAGTGTTCTTGTCTGATTTCCGTCTTAAGTAATAGTGGTACAATATTAGCATGCCTTGAGCTAGGTTTCGACATACCAGTCCAATCTGATCTGTGTTCCTGAATGAATATTATGATTATTTTATTGCTGAGGCCATTATTTGTTTACGTTCTAAAATGCCTTTTATGGATAAATAGTTTCTGCCAGCAATTTCGTCTGCGTGGAATTTGTTGTTCGTTCAACCCACCCCGTCGCATCGCATCGCCTGCCTGCTCTACTTCATTTTCGGTTAGCGTTCTTTCTGACTTTTATTCTTTTTGCTCGGCTCCTTAGAGTCCTAGCGTGATGGTTTATAGCCTTATAGAATTGGGCTATGAAACCAAAAATTTTTTTTTTTTTAATTCCGACTGGCAGTTCCGGAGATTACCCCCTAACATACAAGCTTACAAATAAACGAAGAAATTTTAATTCTTTGTAATATTGATACCTATAAACTAGCGAGCCACCTTGCTTCGCACGGTTTTTGCGACTTGACAAAACATCAAGATTTCATTAGTATATTTAAGTTTAATATTAATGTTTTATACGCATCATACGAAGTTACGAATCTTACAGAATAATTTCTCTAAATGATGTTAAAAACGCACTCAAATCCGTTGCTTAGTTTAGAAGCACATCGGCAGTGAAGTGACTTTGATTTATAATATAGATGTAGCATCGAAATATGTTGTTCTGTTTGATTCGATTCCATTCTTGTTTTATTGAAGGCCAGTAAAAGTAACACGATTAAAGACTCCTACACAAACGCATTACCCTCCATCTCCATAGTTGGTAAAATCACATGCTAATAAGATCAAATCATATTGGGAATATAACAAGCGGTTTTAACCATAAAATCTATATGCACTTTGGTCTCTTTACCAGGAAACATTATAACGGGATTGGTTAGCGTATTGTGAGAACTGAATTTATAAATACAGGTGTTCAGGCATTGGAACCACTGGCCAGTGGGTTGACATTCATTTTTTTTTTGCAATATGGCGTAAAAAGGTTGACGAACTGCGTGACGTGAATAGGAAGTGCCCTAATCAATGCAATTAATTGACATAAATAAATTAGGACGTGTTATATTTAGGATATTGTGGACGATTATAATATAGTAAAATATGTTCACTTAAATAATATAATATAATATAATAATATAATATCCTTGGACATTTTCACACAACGCCATTTAGTCCCAAGCTAAGCAACCTAATGCTTGTGTTATGGTAACGAGATGGCTGATAAACTACTTATATATATTTTTTTTTGTAAATACATACATATTATAGATAAAACACCCAGACCCGGAACAAATACTTGTAGGTCGTACAAATATTTGTCCCGTGCGGGAATCGAACCCGCGACATGCTGCGCTGCAGTCAATCGCTCAACCACTGCGCCAACTGTGTCGTCGTTAAATCTGTGTGGTCTTTCCTCAGAAGATCATTTCAGACACTAATCTACATGATTCTCACATGATCTGACCAAGATTATGTCTAGACTTTAAAGGACACTGACCCATGAATTTCTACTCATGGGTAGGTAGTCAGATATACATACATATAGGAAAGGTCGACTCCACCTAGCTCATTTTTAGGGTTCCGTACCCAAAGAGTAAAAACGGGACCCTATTACTAAGACTCCACTGTCCTGTCTGTCTGTCACCAGGCTGTATCTCGAACCGTGATAGCTAGACAGTTGAAATTTTCACAGAATGTGTAATTCTGTTGCCGCCCTATAACAGCAAATACTAAAACCAGAATAGAATAAATATTTTAGGGGGGCTCCCATACAAAAAACGTGATTTTTATGCTGTTATTTTATATGTAGGTAGTGTTAAATATTGTATGGTGGTACGGAGCCCTTCGTGTGCGAGTCCAACTCGCACTTGGCCGGTTTTTTTATATGACGTGTAAAAGTGATTTCCATGTTCTATTTATAGAATAAACAATTTATTATCTACGGATATTTAGGATATTCTTGCTGCTAAATTTAGTCCTACTAGTGTCCAGTGACCTAAACAGCGGTCTGAAGATCACAATTCACCCAATTTTTTAACCGACTTCAAAAAGGAGGAGGTTATAATATGTTCGACTTTATGTATGTATTTTTTTTATGTATGTTCACCGATTTCTCCGTCAAGTGCGGACCTATTTAAAAACTTTTTTTTTGTTTGAAAGTGTATTTACGGATTCATTTTATTGCAGTTATTATAATAAGCAGATGCTTATGGTGCCTTTATTATTGAGCAAGGTCCTGCTACGAATAGGAAATCCTTATAAGGGACTGCAGTACGTAACTGCATCAACAAAGGCTCGTTCCACACTATAACAGTAGGCCGGATATCGCGACAACGATAGGAAACGTTCACACTCCGATAAAATATTCTTAAAAAGAAATAGAATGACGTTATTCTCACTTTAAAGGTATCAAGTGCATCAGTGCTGACGTCATAGAAAAGTAAGAAAAAAAAATAGGTACCAATGTCAACATTTTTTTATAAGAGGGTGGCCACACGCACGCATCTAGAAAGCTGCTAGCACACAATATATATTATTGGTTAAATTTATACTAAGTAATTTATAAAAAGGTAGATATTCCGTATTATTATATCCGACTGTTGATTCTAGAGATCACCTGTCGGATTAAAAAAAATATTTTTGCCTTTGAAAGCCCAATTCTTGAGGAAGGCTATTATAGGCTATATAACATCACGCTAAGCCAGTAAGGAGACGAGCAAAAATAAAATAAAAGTCTAAAAGAACACTAAGCGAAAACGAAGTATAGGTGCGGGCAGAAGCTAGTTATTTATAAATTGCGTCAATAAGGGATCTAATAAACACTTAGAATAATCTGCATAAACAAATTAAAGCTACTTGGCTCTTGTAATTTTCCCATAAACAGTTAACGTAAGATTAAAAGATAGTTATATACGTATTGTTAAATACCTTTTACGAGTGACAAGATGACTAAAAAGCGATAATGTGATTAATAAATGTTTTGATTCTATTACTTCGCATATTCAGCCTAGCCATTTATTCACTTTCAGTCAAAATCATGGACTTAAGCTCACTTCTGTAATATAGTACATACTAATTCCATGCATCTGTATCACTGTAATAGTTTTGACAATGACATTGACAACTGACGCATGATGGCGCGAAAACAGAAGTGACTTTTCATTACTTACGAAAACACAAAATCAACCAGTCGGGTGATGCGTATTTTCGGACCATCGATTTGTTGGAAAATTACAATGGATATTTATTTATTATGGAATGCCATATTGTGTCACGATCATGATGTCATTGAGAGCAGTGGTTGCCTAGAGTAACGGCCGAGACTTACAAGATATAGGTTCGAACCCAGACGAACCCAGAGCGGTGAATGCTTATGCGAATCCCGTATACCGTAACCACCGCGGTGTTCCACCTCTACCTATGGCCGGGGGGCCATAGGTAGAGGTGGAACACCGCGGTGGTTTTAGCCGGTAAGCGTCCGGCACGCCCCTCTGTCACCCCCACGATGGAGGAAGTCCACGAGTATTTCCACCCCGCACCAAAAAAAAAAAAGGTTCGAACCCAGACAGGTGCTTTACTTTGTGTAAATTATTTCATCTCCACTTCTCTCAAAGCGGTGAAGTAAAACATCTTGAGGAAACCGGCATGTCCTAGAACCAAAAACTCGAAGACATATGACATGTACTAACCCACACTGGGCTCGCGTGGTGTATTACCTACGGCCCACTCTTTCTCTCACAGAGAGGAGGCCTGTGTTCCCAGCAGTGGGAACATTATAGGTTGATTATGTTATGCATTATACATGATGTCATTGTGATCATGATAGTGATACTCACAACTTTTCTTTCATAAGTATCTGCTATAATTTTCTCTGCCTTTATGAGGTCCTACCTATCCCTTTTGCTCAATGGCTGACCGTTTAGGCCAGCATACGATTAGCAAGCGTAGGCGCACATTCATTCATGATTATGGACAGTTTCCGGTAGGGTGCTTAGCAACTGTTACCTGATGAATGGCGAAACCTAATCGTATATTCGTATTATGATTTCATCAAAGTCGATTTTGGTGTCGGAAATCATGGTTGGAGTCACACAAATTATAATGAAGGCAATGTTAAAAGATTATATGAAGAAAATGATAAACCTTTGGGTTATCATTTTCTTCAGTTAAGTTTTTCTGTGCCCGACAGGCTCCATCATGATCTCATTAAATAAGTTGCCACGTAAGGATATATTCCTGTCCTTATCCCAATTTATTTAAGGTCGGCGCAACATATCTTTTTTCCATTCTCTGTTAGTCGTTATCTCGGTAGTCACTCCCTTTCTAACCATATCATCATGTCACACAGTCCATCCATCGTTTCTTTGGTTTTCCCCTACTCTTATAGCCATCGACATTCATACACAAAACCTACCCACGAGTAAGTACACATTGTGAAATGCAATAAATGATTGAGCGCGAAAACACTCAGTTCTGAAGGTTGATTCTCATAAATCTACATCTTTTGTAATAAGGAACACTAAAGTAGAGTGCCTCCTTGGTCTAGTATTCGCAAACGAGGCTGCTGAGCATGAGGTCCAAGGTTCGATTCCCAGGTCGGGCAAAGTGTTGTGTTTTTCCATCAGGAATTTCAGGTTGATGGGAACAGGCTCGCTCTCCATTACATGGGACGAAATGTCGGTGTACTAGGGTCAGGTTTTGGTCCACCTAATCTGTCTAATGTTTTGGGGAATACACGTGTGACGTTATGTTTCGTGCTCGTTTCGAACTTGCGTCCGGCGGTGTTGTGAACCACGGCCACTGAACTAATTCTATTGTCATCATTCTACCCAAATACCTAAATTGATGATCGCACCACGTATCCTAATAGTCCCATTTCTTTGTCAACAATTCCTACATAGTACAAAAGACCATTGATTGGAGACATCTTCAGTTAGTCGCCATCTTATCACCAAATCCCATAAACTCTGGACACCTGTCCTATTGCAACACGACTATACCCGTCACTTCCATTAACACTCTGTGTAAAAGGGTTAATAAATAAGGCCAGAACTGCACTGAGCGACTGTTGCAATCCGGCCATAAAGACGGGCACCCGGCTATAAAATCGAACTCCTGTACTATCGGTTTACGTGGATGTAGCCTACTCCGGTTTAGTTCAGATACGGGTTAGTATGGTGTTTTGAGGAAACGGATACACAACACAATGCGTCATGGTACATATGGCTTTGTTGGCAAAAGTATCTTTTACATATATTTTTGGGAAGCAGTGGTGGCCCACTTGACCTAGTGGTTACGGCCGCGACTTACGAGTTGTAGGTCGTAGGTTCGAACCCAGACACGTGCTTTACTTTGTGTAAAATTATTTCATCGCCACTGCTCTCAAAACGTTGAAGGAAAACATCGTGAGGAAACCGACATATCCTAGAACCAACAATTCGAAGACATGAGTCATCTATCAACCCGCACTGGGCCCGCGTGGTGGATTACGGCTCACTCACTCTCACAGAGAGGCGGCCTGTGTGCCAGTAGTGGAAAAATTATAGGCTGATTATGCAAAGGTTTAAAGAAAGCAGTTTTTGAAGTTTTAGGATACTTTTACATACGATGACGGGTTTATATCAGACTGCGGCGGAGCCCAAAAGATAATGATAATGAATTTTGTTTTGTATGTTTGTTTTTGTAACTAGCCCTGGAGGCCTACCATGATCTATTTAAAAACGATTCAAAAGCAAGACATTTCAGTTTAGGTTCTTAAACTGCATCGTTCACAGTCGTACCATGACGTCCAATACACTCAGCGGCATTTGGATCGTTGAAAGTGAATGAGCGTTAAGAGCTCATGGTAGATATCCAGATGGCACGGCCTAAATTGAATCGTTAAACAAACATCATGGTACGAATTAGCAGAACAGTTCAGTTTAGGTAGTAAAGTGGTTCGCGTTAATAGCTCCTGGTAGGTATGCTGGTCCCTGGTGTATAGAACACTGTTCGCGGACTGTTTAGATTTATGTATATTTCTACTTGTGAGTTATGCTGTCACGTAACTGTTAGCCCTCATCCAGTTTGATTACCTAGTCTGTGATCGTTTCCCGCCAGGTGTTACTTTCAGTGTAATACATTCGACTGTAGTTAAATGAGAGTGAAACTTTATGTAACAAGTAATGATCAGAGATGAAGTGTTTGTGTTGGAACTGAGAAAAAAAACATGCGATTGTAAAGAACTATAAAATTAAATACCTACCCTTATTTTTGTCTATGTTGGACTAAAGTTTACTACGCACAATTTTTCAAAGCAATACTATTTAATATCATCATCAATCAAGCTGAATCAAATTACTCGAAGTCATCCAAGTGTTTTAGTAAACACGCTCTGTGACGATAACTCGAGTATAATCTCGACCAGACGCTCTCAAACTGTTACCTTCTGTCGGACCGCACTTTCCGCTACCGTATCGAGGGCGCTCTCTCTCCCCCTCACCCCATCCGCGCCGGAGTCCCCCAGGGTTCCGTTCTGTCTCCCCTCATTTTCACCCTGTTCACTAGTGACATCCCGAACAGTAAAAAGGCACAGTTGGCGCTCTTCGCCGACGACACTGCCATATACTGTTCGGGTGTCAACCAGTCATCCATAGCTCGAAACCTCCAAACCTCCGCAAGCGCCTTGAGCGATTGGTTCCGGAAATGGAGAATCGAGGTCAACCCCGATAAGAGTCAGGCGGTCATCTTCTCGAAACCGCGCAAACTACCCCCCCCCCTCCCGCGCCCGATCTCTATGTATGGCAAGCCGATCCCCTGGGGAAAGCGAGCCAAATACTTAGGTGTCATCCTAGACCACAACCTCACCTTCAACGAGCACATAAAGACGGCGCGTTCGCGCGCCTCTTTCGCTCTCGGTAGGCTCCACTCCATGATAACTGCCCGCAGCAAATTGTCACTCAAGTGCAAATTGCGCCTCTACACCGCGGTCATCCGTCCCATCATGACCTATGCTTGCGTAGTCTTCGCACACGCCAAGCCGCGATTTCTGCATAAAATGCAAACCCTCCAGAACCGTTTCCTCCGAAAGGTCACGGGAGCCCCCTTCTATGTCCGAAATGTGAATCTGCATCTAGATCTCAGACTCCCCACCATCCAGCAGTTCATGAAACGCCTCTCCAAGCGCTTCTTTGACTCTGCCATAAAGCACCCCAATCCCCTGATTGCGGCGGCCTCCCGATACACTCCCTCCCGCATAAGTAGGATTCGCCGACCAAGGCATACCCTCACTATCCCCGACGATGCCACTACCCTCCTCCAGGAGAGCAGTAAGGCCACGAGTACTCTCAGTCGACAACACAAACACAAGCTCAGACATCCGTCCTTCCGTCCTCGCCGCCGAGGCCCGTCGCGACGTCCCGCACCATCACCGTGCCCGCCCCGACCCTTGCTCGAGCCAGCCCGCGCAGCTGAGCCTGTAGTTTTAAATTCGCCCCTAAACACTAATAATAATACCGATCCAGCCTGTCCCTTGCTGTCCTCTTCCAGCGACGCCCTGAGCCGAGGTCCGAACCCCGCAGGGGGTTACCCTTAGCGCTGTCGCTTAGTTTTTAAGTTATTGTATGCCCTGGCTGGAGGCCTTAATTCGAGGCATCCACAGGAAAGTCCGGTTAATCAGTAGCCATCCTCATAAAGGATGAACTGCGAGATGCCATTAAAAAAAAAATAAAAAAAATCAAACTGTTACCTGAGGGACAATTCTCGAAATTTTAAGAACGTTCACAGTCCGATTTCAGTCTTTAAGTGTCAAAAACACCTCTAATTTCCCTGCATTTTTGACATTGATTCTCACTGAGATGAGATTGCGACTAAATTTTGAACGTTTTTAATTACGAGAATTTGCTTTCAGGTTAAATGAATCATGAACGCCGTAGATTAGCTGAAAAGAGATTCTAGCTCATTTTTGAGAAGCTGAAGAGTTTTTTTAATATATTTTTTTTTGTTTGAACGCGATTATCTCTGGAACCACTGCGGCACCAGTCGGATTTGAAAAAAAATGTTTGCATTTGATAGCCCAATTCTTGAGGAATAGGCTATTTAACAACACGCTCTGATCCTTAGGAGCCAAACAAAAAGAAAACGCAAAGCGATAACGAAGTAATAGTGCGGGCAAGCGATGCGATGCGACGGGGATGGTCGGAAAAGCAAGATATTCTACGCAGACGAAGTCGCGGACAGAAGCTAGTATTTAATAAAGGAATGAGTTTATTTAATAAGCCCGGTTTCCACTGCGAGTAGAGCGGACTCATTAATGACTTCTTTTACTTCGCAAGAGAAAACTGCTGGAGCGGAAATGACTCAGCGGGCAAAAATAGTAAAAATGATTCATTATGTTCTGATCCCCTGAACCCACCACCCCTCCTCGATCCCCTCGAGCTCGCTCATTCTTCTGTTACATTTCTCTTATGCGGTGGGAATCAGACGACTAAACACTTTCTTGATGGAAACGCAAACCTATTTTCATGAAAACGAAGTCCACTCCGCTTAGCCACTTCCGGATCATTACTCTTTCGCGGTGGAAACCGGGCTTTAGAGAAACACGAATAAACGATTACAGAATATAATAGTCCTAACAAGAAGCGTATAACAATATTCACGCATGATGATACCAAACTTCCAAAGTATTTTTTCTTAAGCAAGTAGATATCGTTATCATTGACATTGTAAGTTCAAGAGAAAAAAAAAATTGACATTTTCGTAGATCGGCTATCGGATGTTACGTCTCCGATAAAGTGGCAGATAACATTGTGTACGCACATGTACGCAGAGCTTTATGCGTGAGTAGTTTCGTTGTACAGTCACTGACAAAGGTGCTGTTGTTTTTTGTTTTATTAATTAAATTAAAGCGAAAAGTTGTTACACTCAATTCGAAAGGAAAAACCTAGTGCATCTCTTTTATTTTTAATGGAAGATTTTTTCCATTAAATAAAAGATACAAACTTACAAGATAAAAATTAATTTAACAACATTTCGGCTTTTGGGACAACACAAAGACGAAACGTGTCGCCATTTAGATCTTCCCACACCGTAACGGGAAATAGTGTGACTATACTACAACTACTTCCATCTTGAGAAGAACTAGGTCAATAAAACTACGAGGTAAACAAAGTTAGGTACATGGTCCATTCTCTAAAAACATCACTAAGGGCTTTTAAAGAAAATCCTTGAACGAAAATGGATTAAAATTTGTCATTTAACACCGGTCTTGCCACTTTATAGCACTTAATACTTTTAGAGAATTTTCTTGACTTATTTATGTTATGTTATGTAGGTATGTATGTACCAACATTAATTTCAGAGAATGAGGTTGAACCGTTAATTTAAGTTAAATCAAAAGGAATTTATAAATTGGAACGCAGTTAGAGTTAATTAATTTATTGTGTTGAACGTTCGTTTCACAGATATCGTTCAATTTCTGTTAAAGGGTTTAACAAAGTATCGAAGAAACTGCGCAACTTGAAAGTTAAAGTCGATCTGAGAATAATGTGGGTTGACACAATCACAATCCGAAAGAAATTACTAATTCATTGTTTCATAGGTTTGAAAATCGTCTGCTCAACAACGTTAAAAACGCAATGGCATTGGCATTATTAATGAGTTACACAGTTACCCCTCTGAGATGACATTTACTTTAGCATTTATTTTTAGTTTCGTATTTGCGTTTGCGTCCATCAGGTGATGAGACTATCTAATTGTACATACAGTTGCAGACGAAAAATAATAAAATTATAGGTATTATGTAATTAATATTATCGTAATGTTTACCTGACCGTTGATCAATGATCTTTCGTAAAAACAAAGCGTACTATTATGCCAGTCAATTAATGTTATCAAAGCCATATAAATTATAACATTTTATATTATTAATATTTACTTATCTAGGTAAAGTTAATTAGTCTTACGCAACAAGTTATTTAGCCGAGTTACTTATAAAATCATTTTAAATATTATTTTACGATAACGATTTATGATTTTAATTATTTTGTAGGCTGTAGAATAAATTAATTGAAAAATAGTTGACAGTATCTTAAAATTATTATGGAAATTAATTAATATTGAACGCTGCATTTAAATGGTTTACGGTATTATTTAAAGTAAGGCCGTTTAAGTCAAAATATTTATGAACAATTTACAATTCATTTTGCATATGAAAGAACCATCTGTTCCGATATTTTTTTTACAAAACGAAAAAAAAACACAAAAATGTCACAACACCAATAAATCTACTTTGACGTATAACTAAATGCACTTGTGTGGGCGATCATACCTCGTGACTGGTGTCAAGGCAATGTCACCGCTGTGTCAACAGTGTCAGGTATCGCATGTCACTGCTGACCACCCAGCTAGTGACTATAGAAAAAATAGAAATAGCGTGAATATACTCGTTAGGCGTCAAGACAAATAGCTTTAGACGTGTGTTCGGAGTTGAACAAATGTGGTAGTTGTGTGAGACAATCGTGATGATAATGAGGAATTTACCATCCTACTGTAGCTTGTTGCAATGGTAAAGAAACAAAAAAAAAACAAGTATTAAAAACCGTTTTTTCTGTTTCCTACATACAAAATCATACAAGCCCCTTTTTTATTTAAATTTATTGTTCTTGCAAGTTAAGCACCTAATCTTACGTCAGCGTCATTCGCAAAGCCTTGCGGGGTTGTTGCGTAATGCACATAAAATTAAAATTTATCGAAACAAACGATAGGACAGTTAATATCATGTCTTACGACTTGTCCTGTCAGCTGCACGTTACAGGATCTGATGGACGCTAGTGTCTAGTGTTGGTGCCAAACACGTAGCCGAATTCTGGACCGAGTCCATTTAGATTGCCATCGACACACTAACAAGAAGAAGATCGAATTGTCTTTAATTTCTACAGCTCAACTATGTCCATTTTGTTGCTAAGCAGACGAAACCTGTGAGGCAATGGATTAGAAATATCTATCATAAGTCTCAAATAGTGATTGAAACCGTGTTGGGCCATTCGGGTGCTGTTTTCACGAAAGTCACCTAGCCCGATTGCCAGTTTTAACAGAATAACCCTCCTTTTTCTCATTTGTCACAAAACCTGAGCTTACATTAAGAAAAACATAATTTTGCGTCAACTACACTTCCGTGCTTACCTACTTGTAAACTAAGCTGTGTACTTGTAAACAAACCCCGGTGGTCTTATGTGAATTGCAATACATGTAGATCACGAGGGCTCTGGTAGAACCTACAATGATGTTGACATTCTTTCCCGGCGATGAGTTCAAAAACAATGCTCTCTCATTACATTACACATACACGTGTATACATATATACCCACACATGTATTGCTGGTGTGTCACACGAAACTGTCATGTTATAGTTTAGGACAGTGATTCTGAAACTTTTTGTTTGATCTCATTTTTTGTAACCAAAGCAGCTTTTGAAGTTCACTTCTTTTTAATGACATGTGTATCTTTTACTACTATCATAATATACAACGGTTAAAGATCATAAGATACATCGATAGAAAAGTTTAAAAAAATTGTAGATAATTTAATTAATTTTTAGATAGGTACAAGATAGATTTCAAAGTTGAAACACTAAGCAATGTCATGTTACAAGCTATGTATAACGGTATCTTATTATCGTTATCTATATTATCACTGCTATTTTAAATTATTAGAAGCCGCAGTAACAGCTTATTGTACAATTGCTTCTATCGTCGACGCCTGTCGCTCGTGTGCATGTAATACGCATACTTTTTCTAAACATGCAATAAGGTCATTCATTGTCTTCAATCAACATTGATTGATGGAAATCCATTGTATGATATCGATGCTGCTTAAAAAAGTGGGGTAACAAAATAGGATAAAGTTTAGTCACATAAAAAAGTTCCAAGTATCACATAAAATAGGCATGTTACAATAGGCAGGTTACAGGTTGAGAGCCACTGGTCGAGACTGCGCTCGAGTTCTCACAGAACGTGTTTACTAAAAACACTTCGATGACTTCGAGTAATTTGATTCAGCTTGATTAATGATGAAATAGTATTGTTTTGAAAAATTGTGCGTAGTTTATTAACCTCACTATTACATATTAAAAAAGAAGGTATTAAGTTGCGTGTTATGTTTGCGTCAGTTCCCTCGGTAGGTAACTTACTTATTTCATATGCGCGTGTTCTCTTTTAAGGTAGGTGCAAACTGTGACCATGTTATTTTTTTCATTGTCTGCTCTTGTCCTCGTATCCACGCTTGATGAAAAGCGATATATACATATGAGGTCTATGATGGAATGAGCGTGCCCAGAAGATGCCTGTTCTCTCTTGCATTGAAGACAGACGGGTTAAATGTGGAAGAGTTATTTTTGTCAAAATAAACTTGGACACAAAATTGAGAAATTAGGAACTCTTACAACACAGTTTATTCTCAGCATCAAATGAAATGAAAAAAAAAAAAACAGTAACTTCATAGCGCTAAAGTTGCTTTTGGCGTGTGGTCAAAATCGAAACTAACGTCGCCATCTTGTTCTTTTTTTTCAATAAAAAACAATTCCACAAGTGGTTATCAACAGCGCCCCCTGTGAACGCCATTTGAGCGCCAAAAGGAACTTTTGGCGCTCAAATTGTAACAGTGTAAGTTGATGTGACAAATGACAAACCCAATTATGCCACACGGTCCAAATTTTATGTCCTGAGTAATCCTGACCTTTTTGTAATGTAAACAATATTACAATAGGTACACATTTGTTTATGTTTACTTTTTAATCAAAGGGCAACATCGCACTAGAGCCCTTTACAAGAAACCTTGCAAGTCATTGATGATGATTGATTTGGTTTAGTATCAAATGACAAGGCTGTACCCTGCCCACGTGACAAGTAACGTTAAATAGCTGACTGCACCCAAATCGGTCAGACAAGCGTAGAGTTACAGCCTTGTTTTATTTGATCCCTTTCGAATTAGGTAAGCTATAAAATAAAGGGATAAAAGGTATCTGAGAAGTCAATGACGGAGATAGTTTTTTTTTTTGTTTTTTTTTGTGCCTGTCAGAAAACAAATTTGGATTTCATGGGTTTTAATTATTGTGCGCGGAACCCTAAAACCCTTTTTTTTTCTAAAATAAAGCCTAAGTTACATTGAGATTAGCTATAGCCGGTGAAAGTCCCATTAAAATCGCTCCAGCCGTTCCGGAGATCGCCGGAACAAACAGGTACACAGACGAACAAAAAACATTTTTGCATTTGATACCTCAATTCTTGCGGAAGGCTATTTAACATCACGCCAGGACCCTTAGGAGCTGTACAAAAATAATAAAATCAGTAAGAAGTAGGTAGGTAATAGCGCGGACGGGCAATGCGACGGGGTTGGTCGGGGGAACAATAAATTTCACGCGGAGGAAGTCGTGGGCATAAGCTAGACAACTGCAGTTATCCACCCTTTCAGAGTTTAGATTTGTGATACTGAATTGCGATTTAGAATCGTTTTGAATACTAATCACCGGAACCAAACACATAGAACACTAATCACCGCTCTAAAGTTAACCTTAATGACGTTTCAGGTCGTCAGTTCAAAACCAGTTTCTAAACCCATAACTCTTTCGCCCCACTATAACTCTTTTATAGCACCCTTAGATACCACACGGATATTTATATCGCATTAATCGGCAATTATCGGTGTACCATGTCCGATAATCCGAATTCTAAGCCAGTTAAGGCCGTGGTCTGACAGTTGGACAAAAAGCGGTTCCCACAACACGCTGAACCGTTGGTCCGATGTAATAGAGACGTGAGAACTAGGCTTTATAAATTGAAAATGTTTGTGTGGATTGTGAACTAGGTTCTGTAATTAAATTGAAACTTACTGATCCTATCATTTTTAAATAGTTACAGTTCATTATAATTTATTTAGAAAATATCTCTTTTGTCTGCATGTAAAGCATGTCAAATCTTTACAACAATTTTGAACAATTTAGTAAACCTAGTTTTTAGCTGTTTCTGGAAATCCTGTTTTGCTGATGTGAGCTGGAAGTATTAATAATCTATTTCTAATAATAAAGCAGAAGACGTTGTTTGTTCGAGCGCGCTAATCTCTCGAAACTACCAGTCAGATTTGTTTTTTTTTTGCTTTTTATAGCCTATTTCTTGAAGAAGGCTATACATCACGCTATGATTCTTAGGAGCCGAGGAACGCTGAGCGAAAACAAAGTAGGTACCTAATAGCGGGGGCAGACGATGCGACGCAACGGGGTGGGTCGAGGGAGCAAGAAATTTCACGCGGACGAAGTCGGGTGCAGAAGCTAAGATATAAAATGCATCACTGAGTGAGTTCCACAACGGGACACCATTCTTTAAAGCTGATCGCACATTTGACAGCACCGTACGCGCCGCATTTCGTTTTATCAATATTGGAATGCCTTCAGCATTTTACAAAATGCGGCGCGTACGGTGCACATGATGCGTGCGAGGTTTCACATGATGTCATACAACGAATTCTAAAATACGGCGTGTACGGCGCGTGCGGCGCGTACGGTGCTGACAAATGTGCGATCAGCTTAAAATTAAGCCATAAAAAGTCTTTAAATAGACGTATTTATTATTAAACATAGACGAATTTATTTACAAACATTTCTTGATCTGTCTTTATTTTAGCCTTAAGTCAGCGTTCTTAAAAACGCATAAATCTTCCCGCTTTAGGTACATAATATAAAATTCAACTAATGCTGTGATGTCACAGTTGACTTTCAGAAAATATATTTAACTCCTGCAACTGTAGCCCACGCACTACGGCTCGTTTACATTCCATTTCAAATGACTTTAATGTAGTCGTAAACGGTGTTTCCCAGCCAATGTAGATTTCTGACCAAATGAACATGAAAGAAAACATGCTTTTTCAGCGAAACTTTTCCTCCTTTATTCAAAAGACTCGTGTTTACTAAGATAATGATATCACAAGATAACATCACAACTGAAATGTCAGACGGGTGATTTCAGGTGTGTTAGATTATTCAGCTCTGTTCAGCTTTTGTCCACAGAAAACAACGATTTTGTATGGAGTCCGTTCAGCTTTTCGCGGCTGAACAAATGCGTATGCATCCCATACAAAATCGTTGTTTTTGGGACAAAAGTTAGACTGAGGTGAATAAGTGTGGTTAGTCTCTAAGTGTGCATACACACACGTCGCCGCCGACGAGTGTCCACGGTTGCAGTTGCGTCTGCCGTTAACGCGTGCCGCTCAAAGCATTTATTTCAATTAAACCTTTTACAGGCACTTTTGAATTGTCATTGAGTCGGTCAGTTAGTCAGAAAGTAGAAGCTAGTTGCCATTCCAAAACATAGATTTCTATGGCGAAGAACGGGCGAAAAACTCTAAGGACGCTCTTTTAAATCAAGACAATTATAAAAAATCCTGGGTACATGGGATTTCGAAGATCGGACTTTACACTCTTTATTTGGTCTTATATGTTTTTATCTGATGTATGTAGGTACCAGCACTCTAATTGCCTAACACACTTTGAAGCAAATTGCTAATCCATTGCTTCATATGTTCGAAGAAAAGAATCTGCCCAACTACGTAAATAACGCAGTGTGGGTTGTTGAACTGTCAAAATTAAACCCATTGCTACTGATCGTGTGGTAGGTACGTAATTACCCCGCTGATGTACTGTGTGTCTTTTAGTCTGTGCCAAATGAATGTATTTTCTTTTTTTTTTACTTTCTTTCGTTATCGAAACCGATAAGGAAGCCAATAACACTGCAAGTTGACTGCCAACGCGGTCACCGGTGACCGCGAACAATAGATTTTCTATTGTGTCTGTCGCCTGGCAGCCAACGTGTTAACAACTGCACCAAGTAATGTATCCATTAAGATATATAATCGTTAGTGTAACCATCATCAGGGTGGCCTAATGTGTGCTTCTGTTAAGTGTGATAAGCCTGCAGTTATCCTCCTAAAATTTTAAGGTCTATAATTAGTTACAAGGATGTTAAAGTGTCATTTGCTTGCCATAAATACCGGTAGACGTCCATTACAGACCATGGAACTCTGATATGACTAATTTAACCGACTTGGTAGTGAGAATAATGATCGTTTGGTTACCTATTTATAGTATCTATGAGTTATTTAAACAGGTGTTGATGTAGATGAAAGACTTAATTAATTTATAGAAACCTTGGGGCATCCCTTAGAAGTTGAATAAAACCAATTGGGATGTCGGAAAAGGTGAAAAAGGAAACGTTTTACTTTTTAAACCTGGTGTTATCGACAATCCATCTGATTATCGAGATAATACATACGATATGTACACTAATACAGATTATAAAGATGTACCGGTACAGTATCCTAATAATTGTTTGCTGCACCGGGTGACGTCATTACGTCGGCGCCGGCTGTCGCTGAAAACCAGCGCTGGGGCTGTCTTGCATGGGGTCGCAGCATAATGCTGAGCGATAGCCGTTTTGCGTGAATGTGACGCATGTCCCCCCCCCCCCCCCTTTTCTTTAACTTTTTTTGTGTTTATGTTCTTTTTTTTGCATCATGTTCACCGCAAATAAACGTTTTTTTCTTTCTTCCTTTTCTTTAATGTACTACATTTTGTGAGTTGGTATGTAGAGGGTAATCTTCGGAACTGCTGATCCGTTTCCGAAAATTCTTTATGTACTTTCTTATCGCAGATACATACATTCTTATTTTTTTAATTATAAAGTATCACAGTAGGTGGTACTTTATTTACATTACAATCTAGCCTATTAGCTAATAAGTATTTTAAATATAACTTAAACTGCTAAGTAACTATAAGGTACATATATGCTGGAAGAGATTTCTTTAGAAATAAGCATCACCTTTGTACTTATTTTTCTGTTTTTTTTTTCTTGTCTGTTTGTATATAATGTGTGTACATAAATCCTACTATCCTACTAATATAATAAACGTGAAAGTGTGTGAAGATGTTTGGATGTTTGTTATTCAATCACGCAAAAACTTATGAATGGATTTGGCTGTAATTTGGTACGCAGATAGTATTAATACATAGGATATTTTTATCCCAATATTCCCATGGGATCGAAACTAACACGGGCGAAACCGCGGGGCTCTGTTAGTGATTAAATAAATAAATAAGACAATTTAAATAAATAACAGATATCACAGGAAGTCTAATGTCATTCTGCTCTCATACGATGTTCTACCAGTAAACAATTCTCGAGAGTGGTCCATGTTCACTAGTAGCTATGGGCCATACATACTGTTTATTATCCTCAAACGGTAACTATAATACCGTTAGACATCGCAGTCATAAAATAATAAAATCGCCATGTTAAGGAAACGGTCCTTAAACGGCTAAAACTGCACCTTATACAGCCGGGTATTAAATAATTTATCTTACAGCAATCATTTTAAAATTATAGAAGTATTGAGAGCCGAGAAACTAGCCGTTGTATTGATGGTGTTAAAAGATTGATTGAAAGTGTGTAATACTTATAAAATAAAATCCATAATATTTTTTTGTTGCGTATACGCTCCACGAATTTCACCCCACATAATCTTTTATGATATTCCTTGTTCGACCCACTTTTAATTCCATTTTGGCCCCAAAACAATATTTTCGCCCCACAATTTAATTCATTTTAGGCCTCGAAAATTTGTTTGTGTCTAATCTAATATATAAAATTCTCGTGTCACAGTTTTCGTTGCCATACTCCTCCGAAACGGCTTGACCGATTTTGATGAAATTTTTTGTGCTTATCCGGTATCTATGAGAATCGGCCAACATCTATTTTTCATACCCCTAAATCGAAACTTACGCGGGTGGAACCGCGGGGCGCAGCTAGTAAATATATAAAATTGTTAATCTCCTTAAACCCCTAGGTAGGTAGTCGTTTAGATAGGTCAAAAAACAAATGAAAAGAAAATATAGACGAAAAAGATAAAGACTAAAGTATCTACTAAAATTATAATCTGTACTAAGCCGTGTGTGATACACAGTAGATAATAATCATATTCAATGGAGCGTTTATTTGTAATTATCATTTTGATTAACGCTTATTGCACTTGTTCTTATGATGCATTGCAATTTGTTGAGTTCATGATTAGTTCGCCACACTGCAGGACTCGTAGTGGCGATACTGTCTGAAGGATATATTCTCCTGTATCTAGGAGAGGATGTCTTTGACTTAGATGATGATGGTTATTTACCGATGATTAGCACGTTTTGAATTTGCGACACTTGAAAGTACCTTTCATATTATGAACCAATTTTTACTAATTAATCTCGAATTCGGCCCCAGATATAAGGTACAGTAGGATATAGTCGACAGTGCTTCATATATATAAAATTATTTTCAACATAAAAGATGTCTGATTATTGGAAAACCTATGTGTTACGATACGAATGAAAATCAATTGATTCTCACTAGTTAAATCTTTGTTATTAGAGACTTGATCTGGCTAGATACGTAAAAGACCTTGGGTAGGTACAATAAATAAAATCGAATCAAAGCCTTATTGGCGACTGTATTAGTAGCCGAAACAGTATAAGATACAATCGTCATGAAACTGCATACAGACGTTCATTGTAAGACAGAGTCAGTTTTAGAAAAAGGCTGGCAAAGCAGGTACATATGAGACACATTACATATGAGATGCATTACATAATGAGATACATTACATATGAGATACGTTACAAAAGCCAAAATTTTTCTAAATCCAATGTGCTATGGCGTTCGGAAATTGTATGTATTTAGATTAAACACTTACCCAACAACAATATAGGCAGATCAATAAGCAGGTGCCACAGTAGGCTGTGCCTCGCCTGCATCTCCTCGGGGGCGGACGCTCGCTGCTCCGATGCCGTCTGTAACAACGAGGACAATATCATTAGCACTGTAAAAAAATTAATGACACAGGAAACACATATACGAACGGAACGAAGCAAGTTGATATAAAGCTTTAAAAAAACAGCAGTAAATGAAAATATTGCTATAGAAAATCATATTAAAGAATAGACAAGTTGTATTACGGTGGGCAAGACACTTGGTTAGACGTGGTGATGGCAGCTGGATTAGAGCCCTTTTTTTAAGGATGAGAAATCATCAAATTACCCCTCCCGCTCTGGGTGGAGCGGAAGGGAGTGTCAGACTCTTACTAACTAAAACCCATCCGTGTTCCTTCCTTAGCCCTTTATGTTCCGGGGTAGCGGTAACCCTTTCGGACAATCCCGCTGAATGGATTAGAGCCCTAACGGAATGATTGCCGAGAAACGGTAGAAGGACGTTGGCAGATCAATAGCGAGGCGGGTGGAAAACCTACACAAGATCGTGGGGAAGATTTTCGTTTCGATGGTACATCTACATATACAACACTGTTTGGGCACAATAGATAAAGTCAAAGCATTTATTTCAAATAGGCACATACAAGGCACTTTTGAACGTCAAAAATTATTGTGAAATAGAATTGATTTTAGTCGACCCTTCCAAAAGGTAGTTTTCGCATGGAGAAGAATGGGCAAGAAACTCCACCGTTACTCTTTTAGATAGCCAAGTTTATGGCGGTGTCAGAGGCGTTATTCATATTGCCAAAGGTGCAGGTGAACAGACACTTGGTGCACTCAAGCAGATAACTATATAATAGAAGTAACTGCTTGTTTTATAACGTGTCAACTCAATTAAGCATAGAGCAAACACAGAGACATAGTCTGCAGCCAGTTTTAACAGTAAAGACGGAACCAAGAAAATTACTGACCTTTATTATACAAGTACGCTGGCGCTGCCTGGACTAAATATGCTATACGAAATTACAGTTATTTTTGTGTGAGCGTTTCAGGAACAAAAATTGACATATTGTCATTTGTCACAAATGACCTTGGTTTTGTTTTGGTACTTCTCGGATGATTTAGGTCTTAATCGTGGAATAAGACTTTTTTGTGTGTTTTGTGTTTGCTACGAGACATTTAGAACATTTTTATTCTGAGAGTATTCGCATCTTGTAAAGCTCGCTATCAAAAATATTAGTTCCAAAGCCGCTCACGTTGCTGTCAGCGCCAAAATGGCGAAAATCAAATGTCTTTATTTTGTCATCGATAGTGTGAAGTCCAGCGTACTTTTTTATTATAGATCGGTGTAGAAAATAGTAAATTATTTTGGCATACAAATAAATTTTATTTGCAGGTAACGACTGCATAATAGCGACAGCTTTCGAGTGGCTGTTGCAGTCTTCAAAGATCAACGGCGTCATCGGAAGATATACTGTAGTAATAATAGTTCTATGATTGGTTATAGTTAATATAAGTCTGAAATCGCCAACCCGTCTTGAGCAAGCGTGGTGATCAATGCTCGTGCCTTACTCTGTATGAGAAGAGGCATTTGGCTTGCAGTGGGACAGTACTATAGGCTGATATAACTATTGGAAGTAAACACTTAACGTTTAGAAACGCCTTGGAATCTAGAGTACCGTTAGAAGCTCTAAAGTTTGTTGCTAACAAAAAGTAACTTTGACAATATTAAGTGCTAGCAACATTGGGTGGGTTGCACTATAACAAACGAATTCGTCGCGGCCCGTCGTAAACCCAGATTAACCTCTTCAAACGTTAACTCCAGTTAACACAAATAGCTAAACTTTAAAAGTTGGGACGGACGTGTCTAAAAATATGGTTGGTATGCAAGCATTGCTCTCAAGCAAGAACTTTACCTAAGAATTTTAATATTCATAAGATCAATTCTAGATTAGTAGGTAGGTATTTTGACTAAAATACAAGCAAGTAAAATTATAAGCTTTGCTATTAAATGCGCAGCAATAGAACCACTGATTCTAATCTCTCCGTATTGAACTTAATAATACCACACAATCAATAGAACCGTTGCAAACTTGAATGGCACTAAACTACTGAAGTGTTCATAATAAAGGCAACAAATCACTTCGACATAAATAAATAAAGCTCAGGTACAAAACAAAGTGACTAGACCAGTGTCAATAACCTAGTTTATAACATTTAGAGTCTCTTGTTGACGCTAATCGAAACCAGCAGATTAAATCATTGTTTAACTCTATATGGTACACTCAGCCTTATTTATGGGTTCATATCCATCTATTTCTGCACAGAGTCTATTAAATAGAATTGATATGTCTATTTTGGTCAACTTTTTTATTGAATGACGCACAATGACCTGCGTTACTATAAATAAGTCATAGAAAGGTAGTTATGTTCCTATAGGCCTATTGCTAAATAATTCGAAATCAGCAAACCACGTATTTCCTAAAGCCACAGCCTACCCCATAAACGAAGACAGCGGTGTTTTATAAAACCATGATTAACGGGCCATTAGCGTGCGTGGTCAGAGTAAGAACTAACCATCGTTTAACAAGACCGATTATAACGGGGGCTAAAGATAATAGTTTAATGACTAAGGGGCTATTGTCTAGATGTAATGTCCATTTAAATATTTATTCTATGGTCATCGTTGTGAGGTCATTCTAGAATAACAATCGGCAGGTGTATCGATAATTTGCGATTCGCTGTCAGGTATGGGCCTAACGGTAGGGCTGGCGAACTCGATATCTAATTCGTGATTGAATTTAATGAAAATCAATGTCACGTTGATGGGGTTAATGCTTTGTTTGATGGTGATGGAATCAGGCTCTGTGGCGCCATGTCCGTTTATTGGGCTGACAGGTGATGGTAGGCTAACTAACTGTGCATTCACCCACACCCATGTCATCGTTTCGTGGAGTAATTTGATTGCAGTCAGGTCGTCGAGAGAATGCGTTCCTGACACTGTCAGTGCGACAATTCTAGTCAGGCACGTTTTCGTTTATATGAAACTGACAGGTGTCAAAAACGCATTTGATGCTCTGCTCGGCCGCAGTATAGTTATTAATTTTCGTTCAACTTTCAATAAAATAAATTGTATTGTAGCCATAGTAGGTAGGTATTAGGTATGGTCCGTAAAATAAATACACTAAATTCAATTCCCAGAAAAATTAAATTGATTCCTCTCAATTTAATAAACAATGTATTAATTGTTACCTCAAATAATAGACCTTGCTCTTGTTACTCGGAAGAACCTAAACCTAGTAGGTATTTCTTATAATAAAAACTAAACATTTGTCTCAAACAGGAACAAACAATTGTAATTGTACCTATAGTAAAACCGCAAACGATAACAATTTAATTAAAATCCAGGAATTTCCAATGCAGGGAAAAAGGACTATTATAAATGATTGGTTTATTTTTTCAATAAATTGCGAACTTATTTTTAAACAATTTTTTTTTAAACCGGCCAAGTGCGAGTCGGACTCTCACACGAAGGGTTCCGTACTACAAGGCATAAAACGCCGGAAAAAAAAACTTTTCTTTTATACCCCATTAAATTTTAACTTTATTTTATTTTTATTATTTGTTGTTATAGCGGCAACAGAAATACATCATCAAGCGGTCACACACTTATACTCGAAAAGCGACTTTAATTTATAATATGTATAGATGTAATTTTAACTTGTCAGAAGTAGAATATTCAAACAACTTTGAACTCAATGTTTTTATTTTTCTCCAAAATGACACATCAGTTAACTTTAGTTTTTCTTTTTAACGTAACATCGAAATACCATAAAAGAAACATTTTATTTTCCGTCATCCATCTTGTCAGTGCCATACAAAAAAGAATACTCTAAATTTGACAGCCCTATTGCCGGGGATCGCTTGACAGTAGCCGTCAGGGCCATATTTGGTGCGCCGTCAAACTGTCATTGACTTTGAGCTGCGCAAACGCATGCCTTAATTACGTTTGTTAGATGAATAATAAAAATATTCTAACTGTTTTGTACTGGTTTTATGTATAATAAAGCGAGTAATTACTTTACGATCTATTGATTTTTTTATTGGTTATTGATTACACTAGTCACTATGAAGTAACCGACGGTAATAAATAAAACATAAGTATTGGTTACGGCGGATTCTACAAATAAATGTTTTGAAACATTCATCATTAATTATGTTTTAGTGTTTAAGTATTTGAAGTGCATAAATAAATATAGGAAATCAAAACTAAACTGAAAGATCAGTATCTTTGTCTACCATAATTACAGAACTAAACAGTATTAACTTTGATTTTCTCCCAGGCTTTGGAGGAAGTGGTGTCATAATATGTTATAAACGGCTTATGAACACGCACAGCGTTCAAATCGACACAGTAGTAAAATCAATAAATGTATAATAAGAGCTACCTGTTCATTTCATCACCTTTTAATTTTAAAATGTGAATTGACAGGTAGTCCATCTTTATTATGTCCAACATTGGATCTAATATTGCTATAAGTAAGTATCTATATCTCCTTAATAAATATGACAACTTGACCACTAGAACTTGGCAGAGAAAAGCATCGTAAAAGAAATATCTAGCTCTCCCAGACACTTACAGGTAACAGGTGTCTTTGGCCAGCACATAGTCATTTGACTTTGACATAATTTGCAATAAAACACCAGCAATGCTAGCCAATAGAAATTACTATTCAAATGGTGAAGTTTCGCAAATTTCTCGGACAACACAAGGTGTTTTATTACCTTTGATATCGAGCCAATCTTTGCGTTCAGGCTTTAATATTCATGTTTATCTGTCAGTTAGGGCCAACATTTGGTCAAATGTTTGATCAAACTTGCCTGAGTAATTATGAGATGGGCATAGGAATGTGTTATAAGAATATAAGTTTTGTTACTTTTAATTAGGATTTTATTGTTTTGAAACTTTTATTATTTTCCTTTTGTTTAAGTATGACTAGCTTTTGCCCGCGGCTTCGCCCGCGTTGAGGTCGGAAATTATCCCAAGGGATCGAACTGGGAAGAAAAGTATTCTAGTATGTCCTAACCCAGGTTATGGTCTATCTGTTTGGCCATCGAAATCCGTTCAGCAGTAAAGCAGATAGACTGACAGAGTTACTTACGAATTATATGATTTTACCGTGAATTGTTTCTTTATCTTTTATTGTTTTCCGCAAGTATCCACCCCTTATCTTATAGGCCGACAGTTTACTAAGACGTTGCCTGAGGTACCTGCGCGGTGCGGGAGTGGGTGATAGTTGTCACAAGTTGACGAATCACTGAGCTCTCGCATTACGTCACTACACCCCTCCCGCACCGCGCTGCTACCTCAGGCAACTTCTCAGTTAAGCGGTCGGCTTATGATAGGTATTCTTAAATTTATGATACGTACAGCGTAAATGCTTTTATTTAACTCTGAACGTGTATAAGTAATATTTTTCTTCCATCGTGACAGCTTAATTTATTCAGGACATTACGATAAAGGCATATACTACGCATTAGCGATCGCATAATTAATTATAGGTAGTTAAATTAATTAATAGAGAGATAAACTATTGCTTGAGTAATTTAATTATTTAACGAATTATGTTGGCAATAATAATAAATCCAATAAATTATAAATGAGTAGAGTAGGTATTGTTTATACAGAAATAATTTATTGAAATAAAATACCTACAGCAATGTAAGTAATTAATTTATTTTTAAAACACAAATCGTAAAAACGTGCATCAGGACAACATTATAAACTTGCGAGCAGCCCCTGCGTCGCTCGGCTTTTATAACTTGACAAAACATCGAGATTTCTTATTATATGCAAGTTTATTAATAATTTACTATGCACATAAATCTCACGGAATACATTCTCTAACTGATAGTGAAAACTGCATCAAAATCCGTTGCGAAATTTAAAAGGAAAATGAGGTCATACAGGCAGACAAGAAAAGCTACTTTAATTTATAGGATGTTTCAATTAATTTCAGTTACTTAGCTGGCGTGGTTATGTTGACATGTCTAAAATTGCAATTATTCAGGGAGGCCATTTTAAAGTTTTGACTTCTTCTGGTAATTCGGTGAATTAGTTTAACGTGTGTTAGTTTTAAAGGTTATTATACGCTATCTTTTAAATAATCATACATTAACTTCCTTCCCTTCATTTAAATTCCATCCAAAACTACACTTAAGTTTCTTTGACAGGTCTTACTACGTTTTGAATACTACCAAGACCATGTTTAATTATTCTATTGCCTATCCGAAACAGAACTACACTTAAAACCCAATAGATGCAACCAAATTTGCACACTTTCTTATGTAAATAAATGTCTCGTCTTTAATCCTGACATGCATTGAAACATTGGCCCCAACTTCCCAACATTGGCGCCAGGCGTGGGTTCACATTCCTATGTTAATGCTTGGGCACAAAATTTATAGGTTCAGAAGGACTACTACAACTGAGCGAAAACGCACGCACACATAGACACGCTTCACGTACAGCTAGTGCAAGCGCACTTAGTCCTGGTAAGTGTGCGGGCGATTTTTTGCCGCGCACTGGATTTTCATCGCACTGCGAGAGTTGAAAACCCAACAATGTGTTTTTTTGACGTGCTGGGACGCACTCTGTTTGGATACTCAATGCTCAGTTCAACACTGAGAGTTGGAAATCCAGTGTACCGCCGTACGTACGCGTCTGTGTACGTGCGTCCATTTTCGCTCGTTGTACGAAACCGACCTTCTGTCAATTCTGTACTATTCTGTGGCTTAGGTATCAGCAATTACATAGCGCTTGCGTTGCACCTATGGTACTTTTGGCCTACTTATTTCTAATTCGTGTTTTCAAGGATTACTAGGAGGCCTACGCAAATAAGCTGGCGTGAAATGTGAATACATTTGAATGACCTGGAAGGATCAATGAATTAAAGATTGAATTATTTGTATGACGAATTAATTTTGTACTTAAAGTTTATCAAATTATTTTTAAGCTGCAAATCAGTATCAAAAGGTGTAATTATGAGGAACCTTCGACTTAATACCTTAAAGTCAATACTCATTACTTTATTTGCATTCCACAATGTGTACTTAGGTGCTAACTTAAAATTTAATGAGTAAAATTATAGACCCTGTCGGGCACAGCAAAATCGTGGAAGAAAGCAAACTTTAAACCCTTAACCACTGGAGTACCGATGCTCTTCCAAAACTGGATGTGAATATTGGTAAAAATTTTGGTTTAATTTAAATGAATGTGACCTAGCATTGAGACGTACGATGTGTACTGCATCCAGCACTGCTAAAGTTATATGAGAGGCTCTTGATGATGTTACAGGAGCTGTTGATACTGATGATGATAAATAATTAAATACGCAGACAGAACCACAGGCACACCTAGTTTAAAGAGATGACTCGGTTAAATAACTAGGCAATGTTATTGTAACGCAGTATAAGATGAATAGATAAGTTAGAGAGAACCGTTACAATAAATGTGACTTCCATTCAATGTTAATTATAATCCTGCGCAGTTTTTGCAAGCGATTTGTTTAACGGTAACGATCGATGGTGTGCTTATTTTAGATGGTAAATGTTAATGGTTCGTTTGGCATTTGGCATCGTTGTCCTTTATTTCAATTATAGTAATTGAAATAAAGGACAACGATGATAATGTTCTCGATCGATACAGACTAAGGTCTGATTTTAGCAAAGTTAGATATCTTTTATCCGCGGAATAAAATAGACATCTGAGAGTTCTAGTATGGAAAAACTGTCAACAATTCAAAATTTATTCTCAGTATAAGAATTATTCTTTGTATAAAAGTTTGGTGGAATGCGCTCTTGAAGAGACTACAAAAAGAGTAAAATAATGAATGACAAAAAACATGATAAGAAACGAAAGGGATGTGCCCGTGCTCTGCATTACTTAACTAACATAATGAAAAAAAGTCAAAAAATGAGTTTTTATGTGGAAAAAAAATTGGGACGTAAAAAAAAGATGAAAAAAAAGTTAACTACATTCTGCTTGATCCTTGGTCTATATTGATGTCTTCGGTGTTAAAAGGGATATAATAGTGGCAGCTAGGTGAGATTTATAGTGTTCATGGAAGCCAAGTTTCTATGAATGAGAATATATTTTAAGAGTTCGTGGAAAAGAAGACTTCCCTTTTATTGAGAATACGAGAAATAAATCATGTTTTTACTTTATTTGGATGATTCTACGAACTTGTTTTAATACAGCATAGCTGAGATGATACATTAGGTAGCAAACAAAAATCAGCTACTCTGTCTACTCGACTCCCTCGCTGGTTTAGTGGTGGCAAGTGGTACTTCTGAGCATGAGGTCCTGGGTTTGATTACCGGGTCGAGTCAAGTGTCATTGGAATTTCTCGGTAGCAGCCCGGAGTCTGGATATTTGTCCGGTTGATGGCAATAGGCGCGCCCCTTATTCCATGGGACTTATATGGTGAAACATGGGTGGCCCTACGTGAAATACAGGTGTTATGTTATGTAATATCACGGAATCAACACTAAACCCAGTCACGATTATCTACTAATACAAATCCGACAAGCTATCAAACCGTTAAAATTTACTATCCTCTACAAATAGCGCTAGCTCCTTACTAACACTTAATATTGAGTAGATATTATTGGAAAGCGAAAATCCGAGCACTATAACGACCTGCCGTGATCTTGCACGTGCCAAATGCCCTAATACACCATAAAAAACGATTGAAAGCGGCTGTGGACACCATGGAAGAAGAAACAGAAGTCAAACAACAAGATGAGAAACAAATGACTGAGGAAAGAAACTCGGATACAGTCATAAATGGTTCTATGATGTGGGATTATAAATATGGATGCCGTAAAGTAGTTTGGGGAGCGCATAAAGAAGCTGATAAATTGATAAAAAATACGTAATTAAAGAATAAAAAATCATCATACCAAAGCATTACGCTTTGGTAAGATGTTAATAGTGCAGTAAATAAAAAGCTAGGTCCTTTGCTGCCACAAAAGAAGTTACACACTCGAGTGCTGCCATACCTAATGATATCCTGAATAATCCTGATGAAGGAAAGGTAAAACGATAAAACGGGTTAATGTAGTTTTTCTCTTCGTTTCAGTGATTTACTCATCGTTGATATTCAATAGTTAGCAATTTTTTGTGAAGACTAGAACTTCGACATTTACTTTAGATATTGAAGGCTGCTACATTTATTACAATTTCTCTATAACAATACCGCAGCAGCTTGAAAGTTTCTCCATTTTCTCACAGCTGCGACTTTAATATTACGTAATTAAAGTGAATTACTTACAGCTTTCCCTAGCTGATTTACTAAAGTCAAAATTATTTTATCTCCTGAATATACAATCACGGTAAAAACTTTCTACTGCGTAAAAGTTCTAGATGAGGCACCTCTACTTAACCGGAGTCACGAGTGCTGTTGAGCTGTTCCAACTCGCTGAAGTTGATAGCTCCTCAAGCGTCCACTGTACACCAAGTGTACATAAGAGAAAGTGCTCGAAAAGTCAACGGTACACCAAGTGTACACAACAGTGTCATTGTTCTATTGTCATTGTTAAAACAATGATTTTTTACTGCGCCCATTTAACTACTCCGACGCGTGGGGTGTTTCGAGTTTCGACGTGCGGGCAAACGTGTGAGAGGATAGCCAGCCTTTAGTTATTGAAGAGGCGCAAAAAGAAAACGACTTGGCAGACAACCCTTCTGCCAATCCGCTGGACTTCATCGACGATATGTTAACATAACCCACCGAGGTAGACAGTCGTGTCCATGATTGAATAAATATCAAACGCTTCACTTTTTGTTTTTCACTTAAGTGAAACGTCTGAACCAAAAATTCACTAGCATACCTAATGATCGAAAAAAAACAACCGACTTCCAACAAAACACTACAAAGTGAAAAATAACTTTAATTTCGGAAGTCGGTGTCGTTGGTTCTGCATTTTCGTTTTTTGACACCGACTTCTGAAATTAAAGTTATTTTTCACTTTGTAGTGTTTTGTTGGAAGTCGGTTGTTTTTTTTTGTTAAAAAGTTTTTATTTTTCACTTTTGTGTTGTGGTACCTACCCCACACCAATTCGTATACCACTACTTGCTAAATATATAACAGTGACAGGAAGTTGTACAGAATAATTACCATCGACATACCTACAACAAGTGGAAATAATACGTACCTATTAATAAAGCTAACTCAAAAACCACTCATCAGAACTCGATACCAGAATTGCTATATGTATGCCTATAATATTTGAGGACTTCCCTTAATTCCTTATGGATCCCATCATCAGAACTGGATTTTGACAAAAATGGGACCAATCTGGAAGTATATCCTTTTAAATAAAAAAAAAATTTCTAAATCGGTTTTGTAACATCATCTGAAATTGTCGTCTTGTTGTTTTTTCGCGGCCATCAACCAAACCTTGTTTTTCTAGTAGGTACACAGTAGTGTAACAAATAAAACTTATTTGACATGCATATCTCTAAATGCAGTCCGAAATGAGTTATTAAGAAGTGTTATTTTACTGCAGCTAATTAAAAGTCGGAGTATAGGTAAGTGATGACTCTCGGACTCAAACACTTGAATCATCAATAGGTTTCATTTGATTTGAGAGAGTTCAACTAACACACTGTACATGCCTACCAAAGAGGATTTTCCTCGACTTTCATGGGATCCCTTCATCAGACTCTGACTTGGTGACAATGGGACCACCTCAAGAGCATACCGTTTCAAACCCTAATGTCAACTGCTCATCACCTGTTACAAAAAAATATTGCTTTTCCCGATGCTGGGACGTTAATTGTTGTGGAGTTCTCTTGGTAAGAACCAGGAGAACTTGAGGTGATGGTGAAGTCACCATCAGCTCCACTTTACCATACGCATTGTGACGATCATAAATTGCTTAGCAACCATATTAAAGCAATCGAATCGCTACCCGTGAAATATTTTTCATTGAGTAGTTTCGATGGCCATCTGTGGTCTTCATCATCAGTTCCACTTCCCCAAATTATACTTTCTGAATGCAAATGCTTGAGTTGTTAATGAAAATACCAAAATTGCTATATGTATGCCTATAATATTTGAGGAGTTCCCTCAATTCCTCATGGATCCCATCATCAGAACTGGAGTTTGACAAAAATGGGACTAATCTGGACGTATGTCCTTTCAAATAAAAAAATATTTTTTTAAATCGGTTCATAAATGACGGCGTACTGAGGTAACAAACATAAAAAAAAAAAAAAAAAAAACATACAACCGAATTGAGAACCTCCTCCTTTTTTTGAAGTCGGTTAAAAAGGAATGAGCAAATGAAAATTAATTCCTTTGTAATTTTGTCGTCGTCGTGTGAACGTGGAATGACAGAAAAATGAACATTCACCTGAGTTTAGCGTCTGATATCTGCTTAACATTGCCCCAAAACCCATTTCTAGTCTTGAACTAAATTCCTCATCTCCTCAGCGACCTTTCTCCACCGAACCTGGCACTGACCAGCAAAAACTCTGAAAGGAACCACTCACTAGGCCAATGAGTCTATTAGCGATACGCTTTCAAACTGTCGCCGGCGCAGGCGCCATCTACTTAGCCACAGTATCTAGGTTAGACATTGTAATAGAATACTGAATATATGTGTGTACGGAAGATTGATGTTTGAATAGCTGGCACGCGTGAGGTGTATTGATATGGATAGGCTGGTGGTACATAGATGATAGGTCAGTGCGGTATTTAATACTGGTAAACAGTTGCCGACGAACTTAAAAAGGTAGCTGGGAGAGACTGCGGGATGCGGAAGGTGGAAGTGAGGGTGTTGGAGAGGTCTGTCCAGCAGTGGACTACGATAGGATGAGTTGATTACAGGAGTTGCCCGGTTTGGTTGAAGACATCTTTGGGTAAAAGGTGGGAAGAATCATCATCATCATCATCGATGCAGTCTTAAGACTCCTACAGCTCCTGGTATCGCCACGTTGTAAGGAGCTATTTGCAAAGCTTTAACTTAACCATGATAGCAGTAAATTCTTGAAATAACCCTCAGATGATTTATGAAGGGTCCACATTGCACTCAAAATTTACCTTAACTAATTGGTCAGTCTTTCTTCCACTCACAAGAACACTACGAATAATTAAATTCGATTCGCTTTTGTAACTCGCTTCAAATTAGAAGCAGCCATTTCATTCATCATTTCTTCATTGCGACTTCCGCATATTATTCTTTCATCAAAGCCGGCTTTAAGATATTAATTCACAGTTGCGTAAGTAATATAAGTTCAAGTCCGTCCAAAGCTATCAAAAACAAAGTACAGTCGCGTTCTAAACTGTTTACTCTTTGGGTTATTGGATGAATAATAATAATTAAGCTGAAACCAAGCTGAAGTAGCAATGGGCCGACCATATTAGCCGTAGAACCGATGACCGTTGAGGTGTTGTTGAATGCAAACCGCAAATCGGCAAATGTAAGGTAGGTATTTGTTATTTTTTGTATTTTTTCTTTGCGTCAAGATTTACCGCAAAAAAAAAGTACTTCCTCTCGTTTTTTTTACTACTAAAAAGAAAATCAGACTGCTGCACTACAAAATTGAACTTGCGAGTACAGTCGCACGGAGCGAAGTCTCGTTCACCTCCGACCTCTGTTATTTATGTTCTCGTGAATAAACGATAAGTGATAACAAACACTTTGAAGTTGTAATAACCGTTATTATAATGTTATTGGACAATTACGAGCGCGAATGTACTCTAATTTATATTTTAAGTTTATTCGTGGTTTACGAGTTACGACAGGGGTATTGAATCGTGTTGGATACTTGTTTGTGTGTTATGGTGCTTACCATCTTGAAAACGTAACTTTTGCCATACACTGCTTTTGCTACGAGTGCTTTTGCTCGTGTCCATAGAAGGAAAAGTACTCTATGTCCTTCCACAGGTTTCAAGTTATCTTCATTGCAAGTTTCATTAAAATTAGTTCAGGAGTTAAGGCGTCAAGAAGCAGCAAACACACAAAGGCACTTCTGTGTTTGCAATACAATAGGATTTTTAAAACTATCCGATCTATTCTGTGAAATTCTCACCGTGAAAGCTTAGGAGAAGTGAGCTGTCAATAGTGTCAATCAGGTGGAATGACAGCTCACTTCATAAAAAATTTCACGGTGTGATTTTTACTGGATAGACCGACAGGCCTTTTTAATGAAAGCCATAAGAAATATAGAGCTTTTAATTCAAAGAAGTCTTATTACGGTTACGGTCAGTTGTCAAGGGGGCTAAGTCCTGTAAACAAAACCGCTGTTGATAAGCCCCCTTCAAACCTGCAGTTAAGTAAGCCGGTATTAGGCACAAGTGGGGCTTCCTTTATACATAATTGAATAACGTATGCTAATACCTTGTCTTGGTCCTGCTACGTTGGAACACTTCGGAATTAAAGCTTCGTTGGTATCCTGAAGTGCTGATCAGAAGTTTATACAGCATTTACATAAGACATGATTGTGATACACATACAAATCGTCTGCGGCTGGTTAAAACTGACTTTTGGCTCCCAATGTAAGCATCTATTTATTTATATAAAGGCTTACCATGTAAAATACTGGTATTCAGCTGCTTGCGGTTAAGACTGGAAGCCGACCCCAACATAATTGGAGAAAGGCTAGGCAGATGATGATGATGATAAAGGCTTACCAACTAAACACAATATACACAGCATTAAACCAGTCTTTGTCATAATGTAAATCTGCACTATCATTAGCGTACTAGAGCATTATACATTATTTATAAATGGTCCACGATCCTCAGCACTTATGGATAGAGTTTTTATAAGTATAGAAAAAGAAGCTAGTCGTTTTATAAGTTTCTGAGTGTATTTTTAGCGGTGAATACTTCATAAAGATGGAAATATAACTAAACACGAATAACATGCAGTTAGATTGGACTAATGCCACCCTTCTTCTACATCAACAGCTATATGAAAAACAAATAATTATAATAATTAGACAGTCAACCTAGGTTAGGTTGGTAACAGCTACCTACCCCGAGTGCCACCTTATTAATGCATCACAAAACTCCGATACTTCAGTAAAACACACATACACCGTCTATTACAGCGATTGCCACAACGTGACACTCAAAGAACTCCCATCACGTCTGGACAATTAGAAGAACTTAAACAACTGCCCTAAATTCTTCATTTACTGCACTTTGCATTCAAACAACGCTCCTGATTGGCTAAGCGACACACGTACTTATGTACACAAATTGTTTTATAACCCGATTTGGTAGTTTACTTAACTGTGGCATTGAGTGTGACTTAGGTACTGTGATACAAGTAGGTTGGGATTGGCAGAAAATCCACTGAGAACAAATACTCGGAAAATAACAGAGGAAAATTATGTACAGTCAACAAAAGAGATAAGTATCCAGGATCTTCGGATATAGTTCAAGTTTAGTAAGAAACCGATGGATGTTGTCGAATGAAATTTAATTTGATAAACGAGCTGATTGTTTTCTATTATTAAAATTAAATTTTATTTGAGATAATCCATCGGTTTCTTACTAAACTTCAACTATATCCGACGATCTTGCATACTTATCTCTTTTGTTGACTGTACTAACTGCCAAACCGCAAATGGATTTGAACAAAATCATGAGGGGCAGCTTTTGTTTTGAGGAAGCAATTTTGTGCCCGCCAGACACAACACCCGTCTGGTCAGAGGATCCTCTCTTTTTTATGGAGGATGAGTGAACTTTACACCCTGTTTCTCATACCTCTGTAAGTTTAAATATTGTTTCTTATGTCTATCATTACGCCTGTACTCCCCTAAGGGTTAGGCAGAAGTCCTATGTAATAGGGGGCCGAGTGTATTGCCATCAACCGGGCACAAATCCAGACTCCGACTTTGCTCGACCCGTTAATCAAACCGGATTACTGGACCTCATGCTCAGCAGTAACGATTGCGACTTATAGACCATCGAAGCAGAAATTATTAACTTCAGGCGTTTTGACATTGGGCCTTCTGCCTCCACATTTATGCTGTCCCATAATATTTGTTTTGTAATTTAGTTGCAGGCGCCAGTGAGAAGTGAACTCACTTTGAAGTTTAATGCGTGGAAACCTCTTTGTTATGGGCAATAAGACCTTTATTACTAATGGTTACGTTTCTCGTCGTGTGTCGTAAATAGACTGCATAACTTCGACAAGGATGCAAAATTACAAATTATTTTTTGAATTAAACCGATTAACATGTTTATTGTTGGACAGGATAGGCCCCCTTATGGCATTTTTACTGAACTGGGCCTTTTTGACGCAGCCGTGAGGACCACTTTCCTGCTAATTTCTTACATCCGACTTTACACTTTTTTATTTGTTTTTATCTGATGTACTGTGTGCCTTTTAGTCTGCGCTCAATAAATGTATTTTCTTCCTTTCTTCTTATCATCTTATTGTCGGCAGTCGAGCGTTGGACGTCATCATCATCTTGCCCTCATCGCATTTTTTCAATAGAAATTCTGTTTGTTGAGCGGCGAAGGTCTGACCCGACGCGACGGTCCAGTGCCACGTGATTCTGGCAGAATAATTTCCATGAAATTTCATAGAAATTGTTCTACGTATTGGAGTAGACGCGTCGTGTGTTGCGCCTATCTTCTGAGAGCCTTTATGATTTATTTCTTTAGGGCTAATCAAAATTCCTTACACTTTACTTTTCTAAACACAGTTTTCTTAGTTGGGTACCTATTATGAAAGTATAATGTGCAAAATGTATGTCGCATTTAAAGTTTTAAATTATTCTCCAGAAACTAAGCTAGCTGTATCTAATGTCACCAGAAGGCTTAGACAAATGGCAATAACTTTCAAAGCGTTTCGTATTTCTACGGCCGTTTGTCCACCGCCACGTCAACGCGACGTCCGTCAGCGAGAACGAGATGATGGCGCCGAAGTAGCGATACATACATACATTTACTATAGCCGCGTGTCCACCGCACGTCTCAACGGGACTTCCCATTCGGTTCTAATAATCTCGTTTTTCGTTGACATCCCGTTGACGGTAGCGGTGGTCAAACGCTGCTTGATACTTATTAATAGGATTCACACATGAGCTTTTCGGTAACCTATGTCAATTCTATACCATAAGTTTTAAGTTGAGCTGCACGATTTCTGACAAATGAGTGTACTGACTCGACAGATCCTCTCAATCTGTGTGGTTTTTTCCTCAAAAGACCATCTCAGACATCGATCTACATGGTCTTCATATAACCTGATCAAGATTATGTCTGGACTTTAAAAGAGACTGTGACCTCTGAGTTTGTTTCGGCCTTTCTTCTCAGAGTAGTCAGATAGGAAACGATGACCTCGTCTAGTTTAAAAAAAAAAGTATTGACGTGTGTTTGTGCAAACCTACTTACAAAAATAAAATCATTTATCATTTACGGTTTAGACTTTTCCATTGCCTGATAGAATGCCACTGTCTTAGATCTGATGATATTTCGAGCATTCCTCTCCATAAAAATTCTCTTTATTTGCACATTCTTAATTACCCTTCTTGCTAATTGTCTTGCACCGACCTTGGACAGACATCTGCCTATCATCATCAATTCTAACCGTCTGCAGGCGCCTGCGCTCGCGCCGGTTACATCAAGCCATAAATAATTACCACTAATTTGGTATTTCCTGAGTCCTATAAAGGGAGGAGCTATTTTAAGGAGTGCAAGAATGTAGCATTTGAGTGATTGGGATCACGGTTAACTGTGTCGGTCTTCTAACCTTAGATTTCGTAAGAAAGTAAACACATTAAAACTTAAATTAGCTGAAGAAACTTCATAATTTCAAGTACCTAATTTTAATTATATTAACAACACCGACGGCTGTTGATTGACCCCGTAATCAGCTGTAGTAACTTCAAATTATGAGTTTAGATATTCTTTGTTTTTGTTATCATCATTAGATATCAATAACAATCACGTCTGGGCAGTTTCACTAGCTAATTTAATTTGAGTCTGTATAAAATAGCTATTAAAGTCAGTTCTAGGATCTTCTGCCAAATTAATGCAGGGATCTTCGTATTTTTCCTTAGGAATGTTATCGGTTGCCAAAGCGGCTGTCGACCCATCTAATGCTAAGTGGCTATTGGCAATCTCTTTGGGTTCGCAGGTGTCCAGGAAGTGGCCTGTGGACACCTGCATCAGCAATGTGATTGACAATGCGTTGCTGAATTGATTGACAACAATGTTGAAGACCCTATATCTTATATCTAATCCTTTTGGTGGGATTGGATATAAGACACATAAAAGATATCGGTCAATAACTTAGCATAATCAGCCTATAATGTTCCCACTGCTGGGACACAGGCCTCCTCTTTTCGAGAGCGAGTGGGCTGTAATCTACCAGGCGGACCCAGTGCGGGTTGGTAGATAGTTCTAAGACATACCGGTTTCCTCACAATATTTTCCTTCACCGTTTTGTGAGAAGTAGTGATGAAATTAGATACACAAAGTAAAATGCCTGCCTGCAAACGCACGACCACAACTCGTAAGTCGGGGTCGATACCACTGGGTCATTACTGGTCAATACAAGCAGAAAAAAGTTAGTCCCATTGCCATAAATACTAAAATCATTCTTACTATGGAGCATAAAAAATATTAATTGATGAGTTCCAAAAGATCCAATGGAAAGAAGAAAGAAAGAAAATACGTTTATTTGCGGCAAACATGACCCATCAAAAGAAAAAAACATAAAAAAAAAAGAAATACAATTTGGGAGAAAACATGCGTCACATCCACGCAAAACGGCCATCGCTCAGCATAATGGCCAAATCAGTTATTGTGTATTCAGTTAGCATAAATAATGATCCTTCAAATCACCCAAGGGATATTAGTATCAGCTGTTTGGAATAAAAATTAGCTGTATGCAATTCTGTGATGCAACTTCCTCTGTAGGCCTATACTTTATACCGTTGGGACAATATTAAATAATAATATCTAGGTTTAGTTTATATACTTATTATGATATTCATATTACTTAATAGTGCATTCGATGGCAATGATTTAGGTATTATGTGTAGGTTATTGCGTTCTGGGAAGGTTCTGAAAGTTAACACCAAATTAAACTAACACTCTGTAACATCAGGATTTCAGGACTCTATACTGCAAAACTTTACAATTACAAGTTATTATTTACGTAAATCTTACAAGTGTCCACACCACAATACTCTAAGCCACATAATTGTAACGAAAAAACCTTACAAATAATGTAAATTGTACTGACAAGTCTACAATTTACATAGGTATTTGTAATTTCTGTGTTACGCAATATTTGATATTGTATAGGGGCCTGATGTCAACTGCTGATTGGTTGACATAAATAACAACAACTAATCAAAACACTTTAAATATGAATATGATGTGTCAACAAATCAGATCCAAGTACCTTCCTATGTGATTAAACAACAACAATATTAGTTGAATCTAATGTGTTCGGAAGCCGGGGTTTAGTCTGGAACTTTCGAGTTCTCGAATGAAAAAAAGTACTTAAAACATTTTTTCCAGTGTTTTTAGGATACCTTATTGCCCTATATTTTCAGGATAGTCTCGAACTCTCGACGGAAACCATTCAAGAGACCAGTTCAATCTCCAGTTATAGCCCGGTTATCCATTTACCTTGTTTTACGAAGCCTTTAAAAGTTTGAACAAAAGTTACCCCAGAAACCTAGTAAAGCGAAAACTGATTGTTGTTGCTAAGCCAGCCTTTAAGGTACAATACGCCATAAGATTATGGGCGAATTACGTCAATGAAACTGAAATCGATCAGCACATCTAAACTTGATGTGCTGATCGCGTTAGTTTCATTGGTGAAATTCGCCCTAAGTAGGTAGATTTTTTTACCTATCCATTAATGTCCCACTCGTGGGCAAAGGTCTCTCTACTCTCTTTCCACCTCTCTCTGTCCAGAGCTGCCAAGGACCAATCTTTATTAAAGGAGTCCAGCTCATCCCGCCATCTCCGTCTGGGCCTCCCGCAATGTCGTTTGATATTAAGTGGGTCCCACTGGGTCGTAAGTTTGTCCCATTGATCGTCAGACATGCGGCAGATGTGTCCAGCCCAATTCCTTTTAAATTTCCATTTTTAAGTGTGATAGCTTTCCGAGTGACATCAGTTATTTTAGTGACGGAACGGATTGTTGTATTTACTAAATTAGTAGGATTTACTAAAACGATAAATAATCTAATAACCAATGAATGTGCGCAACATAAACTTCTGTCTACCCCTTTGTGGCATAAGTAAGCAACGTTAACCAATTTAACCATATTAATCTAATAATCAATTTATTAATGAACTAATGTATTAATGCTATGTATTGTTGTTATTAATGTTACTTAACATTAATAAATTGATTATTAGATCCCTCCTCCCCTCCTCTGTCTACCCCTTTGAGGCATAAGTAAGCAACGTTAAGCATATTAGAAAAAGGTATTTCCACTAACTGTACAAACATTGTAATTAAAATTAATTTACCGTTTTATACTTAATGCCACATTTACAAGTTACTAAGAAGATAAACATAAGTTAGTGGAAACTTAAACTTGACACGTTTACTGGAGATAAAGCTATTTAATTATAGCCTAAGCGATTATATTTTAGCTTAGTGAATAAGCTACGTAGGTAGGTATGTGTGCAGCGAAGCGCCATTTAATGAGGATGTGAGAATCACTGGAATTGGGTGACTGGATGCCTGGCGCTATAGTATTATAATGAGCTTTAGGAAATGCCTGTCTAGCAGTGCACTGCAATGTAAAGGCCGAGATCGACAATAAAACAACATTTATGCATTAAAAAAGTGACGATACTTAGGTACGTCGAGGGCATCGTGGATCAGCTTCGTTGACCATCTTGCTCACTATCTTTTGACCAGAGCTTGAGCAAACAGGAGATAAAAGTATCTTTCAGATATACCTTTCCCAATAGTGCGCTGAGACTGGGTTGTGACAGAGCACGTAGGAGATGGCGGGACGAACTCGGAACTGGATAGGTTCCGTCAAAACTGGAAGGAGGACGCGCGGGCTCGCTAAAGATGAAAGGAGTGGAGGGAGGCCTTTGCCGGGGGGGGGGGGGGGTGTGAGAGCAGGCTAGTAAAAAATATGCCTGATTATCTACGTGATAACTAGTATCATGTAGATAATCAGGATATATTGGGAAAGGAATATCTGATAAACTATTTAGTGAAAGCGAGCCTAATATTAAACTGAATCTCTCTCAATCAAAAGATTGATTCATCACAACTCACATTTACACGGTGAAGATTGATTACAACCGGTTTTTAACCAAAATATTTATCTTCTACACCTAAAAAGCTTGGGAATTAAAGGTGTATTCAAAAGTCATCATTCTACATACGTCCTAATGAGACAGGTCTTCTTGAACCATCTTCAAACTTGTTGATGTTTTGATCAGAAATGACAGTGTTTGTTGGTTTGTCAAATCAAATGCTTTGCTTGTGTATTTGTATAACATAATGTTGTATTATTGTTTGGGACGAATGACAGAGAAGGTCCAGATGTTCAATAGTGAAAAAAAAACTAAGATCCATTGAGAAGCCGCTTAATATTAGGAACATTTTGTACTGGGCATTGGTTTTCTTTGTTCCAAACCGAAACATCGTATGTTACTTCATATTTCTATCTACTACTTATCTACTCATATAAGTAGGTCGGTTAAAATAAAATCAAAATAAAATGTTAATATTTTTTTTATTTTATTAGCTCATACTAATTGTTGTCTTTTTAATCGTCATTAAATCAGTATGTGCGTACTTAATTTAAAATTCCAGAAAACCATCTAATTACCAAATGACTTCTACAAAAAAAAGGGTGATGAAGGAATGAATTACAATTGGCCTCCAGGAGTGGCGATATTTAAATGGACATCTAAGGCATCAGCAGTCAGTTAGCTCGACTATCATCTTACTAACTGACTGGTATATTAAACAATATAAACTGCTTTCATACAGTTCGTGCCAATAGGTATAACAAAAGAAAGTCGGCTTTTAAGAGCCGAGCAAAAAAAAACGAAGTAATAGCCCAGGCAGGCGATGCAATGCGACGGGGTGCGTCAAGGAACAATAAATTTCACGCGGACGAAATCGCGGGCAGAATCTACATAGATATATCTATAAAATGATCAACGTAAGGTGCGAGTCTAACTGTTCTTTAGAAAATTTGCAGTCATGAAACACTAGTTCTGAGGTGACCTTTTCAAACTAAACCGGTAGCGCTAACACCTCTTAATATACATAAATACATCGTAAATACTAGTAAGTCTGTATCTAATAACATGATTAGTATGTGTTAGCGTGAACTTTATGCTAATCGACGCTAATTATTAAGTAATATCTACCTCCTGAGTAAATAACGTAGCATTTGCAGTGCATGTAAATTGGTAATACCTTTATGGAATTATGAGACACTTTGTATGATATCACCGTTGAAACTAGTTTGAGAATTAGGATTTAAAATAGGCACTTGATAGGTAGTTTTGCTAAACATGGATTCCTATTTTGAACTTTAACCTGACGGAAAAGACGTCGTGTGTGACGATGAGGCGAAGGCAAACAGACGAAGAAAATATAACAAGAAGAAGCGTAATATCGTGAAAAGGAATGGTAGAACTTGGGAGGACTTTGCACTGAAATGGGACAAAACAGGCTAACGACCTAATTACTACAGACTTATTCATTCAAAATACTTCAGGCTTTCATTCTTGCAATTAAAGAAATATATATTTACCATCGACATGCTATGTGTGCATACAGTTGATCCATCGACACCCGCTGTCGATACGCGTTGACGGCAGCAGTCGACAGTTCGACACTCGTCGGCGACTGCCGCAGTTGACTCTGCCGTTCACACTTGTCGCTCGTGTGTATGGGCAATGAAGAAGACTAGCAATACGATGCTTTAGAATACAATTACCTTCTCTAAAATCTACACGAAAAACCCACTCAATTATTAATTAAGTTTGACGCAAGTTGAAACTTCTGTTCGATTTCTACAGGGTGTTCAGCGACTGACTGCAATGAATAAACCATGAATAACTGTCGCTCCTTATTGTTACGGACGCGGCTCGGTAGTAAACTGATAGCAAAAATGAAAATGACTGACAGACGATTGATGTGGCCTTTATGGCGTTTGTGGCACATTGACTTATTTTGACAAGAGTCAAAATTATTTTGATATATAATTTTGACCTGGATCTTTTGCAATTATCTTCATCATTGTCCTGTCCTTGTCATAATTTGTTTGGGGTCTGCGCAACATGATTTTTCTTCCATACTTCTCTATTAGTCGTCATCTCAATCACAGCCAGTAAAAAAATATTACCTAGCCGACTCTGGCTACAAGAAATCAGCAAAATGATGAAAGAAAAGACGGATATTCATTTTATTTTTCTGTGTGAAAGATGTTAAATAGCTAGTACCTAAGTAACTGACCAATGAGATAACAGCTGAAAAATAGAGCATGATGTCACAGATTATCGAGTCATTGAACATCAACCGCGAAAAAAGAACCAATAAAAAACCACGTGACACTTCAAAACTCAACGTTTTTATACAAATCGGTTGCGCGGGCGGCGGGCGTAGTGAGAGAGATAAAATGGTAGACCGTTAGGTTTAAATTAAAATCGTGTGCGCCTCACTTTATGGTCGTAAAAAGTTTTCAATTTATGTATTCTATCAATCACTTGGGAACGAACTAGGTTTTATGAACTAAGTATCGTAGTAAAATATAGAATAGGACTGCCCCGTAGTTCTATTGGTCACAAGCACTACTGCTGAGGTCCAGGGTTCGATTCCCGGGTCGGGCAAAGTGTTTTTGGGTTTTCCATCTGGAATAAATATCTCAGTAGTAGTCCGTAGTATGGATTCGTGCCAACCAGGCACGCAATAGACTCGTTCCCAATTAAGTCCCATCTTAAACATAACTGGTGAAATGTGGGTGTACTTTAAGGTACACTTCTGCATAACCCTTTGGGGAATACAGGCGTGATGTTATGTTCTGTTGTATAGAATAGGGTAGTTTAGATTACTTGAAATGATTGATGAGCAGGGGTGCCAATTCACTGACATGCATGAATGCTCTCAGTGATGGGTGTGCATCATATTGCTCCCAATCGATTTGATAATTAATGTTGTTTCTAATTTCCTTACATCACTAACCATCCTTCATCGCTTCATCATCTGCCTAGCTTTTTCCCAACTATGTTGGGGTCGGCTTCCAGTCTAACCGGATGAAGCTGAATACCAGTATCTTACGTGAAGCGTTTGCACAACCCAGTTACTGGGTAATACAATACCTCTTGGTATTACTGGTTGGCAGACTTTCGGGCATCTGATGACCTGTATAACGAAGGTCAAAAATCCACGAATGACAGCCGGGACCAACGGCTTAACGTGCATCGTGCATCCTTCATCGCTTACCATGAATTATTTACACAGGGTACCTATAATTTTAAGTAGATGTTTTATTTAAGTTATCGCAATAAAACGTCTGTTAATGAAATATAATGTTTCCTAAAAGATTGTACCTCGAAGAAAATATCAGAGGGTGTAAGGCATTTTTGGAGCTGTTGTGTTGTTTGTTACTTGTTTATTATAACTTGCACCCCTACAAGAAACTGTGATCCTTCCATAGCAATACATTGTAGTGACAATATGAATTTTTTCGCCTTAAGACCAACCATTTTATTGGTTTGTTTTGGTTGCTACAAGCGAGTCATTGGTTTTCCTTTAGGCACATAAAATTTTCTAGAAATAATGTTACAATACTTTATAGCACAAGTTATTAAATTATGTGTATTTTTCCGGATATCAAAGCTGTTTATTTATCGTTCGCATGACTTTTTCAAACACGTGACTGTAAAATAATGAATGAAAAACTTTATAGGAGTTTTCAATGGATTTTTCAATAGTTTTGTTATCAAGATTTTACTACTTATGCACTGTTTTAGTTATGGCGTTTCTTATCACTGAATTTTTGGATAAAATAAACTGTTTTTTTTATATAGAAAACTATTCATCTGCCTAGCCTTTTCCCAACTATTTTGGGGTCGGCTTCCAGTCTAACCGGACGAAGCTGAATATCAGTATTTTACATGGAGCGACTGCTTATCTGACCTCCACAACCCAGTTACTGGTTAACACGATACCCCTTGCTAATACAGAAAACAAGTGTTTGTATCAAAATGTTTTACCCGCTGTACTTTGATAAAATGAACTCTTAATTTGTTTAAGCTTAGTTTTCAAAGCCTATTTAAGTTTTGGAGCCGTCGGTGAATGTAAAATCTTCAACTCAAAACTAAACTACACTACACCAACGAACTGGTACCTTCACTTCTATTTACGAGTACATCCGTAACCAACAATTTTCAAACGAAATCATTGAAAATGAAAGCCAAACCCTTCATCTATCAGCCGATTACGTAGGCTAACCCTGACAGCCTGCCCTTCACCTGTCCAGAACAGCTTTCGAGGATTTCACTTTGTCTAGATTCCTAGGTGATAAGTCGATGAGGTGAGAAAATTGGAACCTGTTCAGACTTGTTGAAAAATTAATGAGGACACGTCTCGAGTGTCGGGGAAAAAAGCAGGCATTTAGAAACTCAAGAATGATTGTTAGTTTCCGAGGTTTCTTTAAGTTTCTTGAAATGATTGCCCTGGTTGTGTCACATAAGTCTTTTAATCATAATTCAAATAACATTGGTATCGGAAGATATTTTTTCATTTATTAGGGTTTTGTAAAATGATTCGTTCGCCCCCTTTAACTCGAGTACATGGGACTTAAACATAACTGACGAAATGTGGGTGTACTGTAATAGGTAACCTTTTCTTAGTGGATACCTACTCTTCACAAAGAACACACCCTCCAAATTTCATGTCTCTAGGACCAGCGGTTTAGGCTGTGCGTTGATATATCAGTCAGTCAGGACTTTTAATTTTATATACATACTAGCTGTTGCCCGCGACTTCGTCTGCGATAAAGACAAAAGACACGTTGTGTCATATATCATCATAATAACGTTATTGTTGTTTTCCTCTGGAAAAGCACTTTTTTTCGGGATGAAAGGTACCCTATGTCCGTTTCTGTACACCTGACAACGTATATGCAAAATTTCACCGCTTCAACGGTTCAGTGGTTTAGGCGTGAAAAGGTAACAAACTTACTTTCGCATTTATAATATTATAGTTAGGATACAGACTAGGTAGGTTTTAATTGCAAGTACCGAAAAAATGGCTGAGTGTGATTTCTACGAAATTGTTTCAGGTCTGGCTGTATAATTATGTGTCTCTTGGAAGCTATCATCCCGCTGTAAACACCTTTCAATCCTATCTTACAATAATGACAACAAACTAAGGGGTGGTCTCACACATATACAAACAGTACGGTGTTCACATTAAACCAGTTTAAAAAAGAAAGAAATAACAAATTACAAGTTATACTGCGATGTTAGGAGATCACTCATATGCATAATGTATGATACATACATGTGTACAATTTAATGTAAATGTCACTTTACAAATAACGCTCTATCGCGCTATCGGTGGGCGAGAGAAGTGATTAAGACGTGGACACATGGAATGGGAATGACAGAAGTCCAACCATAGAAATCAAGTTCTACAGCTGCTGTGCTGCTGGAAAGTTTGTTGCCCCTTTAGCTTCCCAGTTAAAGCACTAGGAAGTGGTGAAGGGCTGGCGTTACGGAGGATTGTCTTGTCATTTTGATTTTCCAAAAGTGCTGATTCTCAGCCTAATTTGAATGAATGACTTTTGATTTTGATCTTTCGATTTTGAAAACGACGCTCAATTTGAAGTTAGAAAAACTGTAGAGCCCGTGTTCGCGATGGTACCTATAGTACACTTAAATTTGGCCAGTTATGTTTAAGCCACTTGTAATAGGAGGAGAACCTGTTGCCATCAACCGGGCACAAATCAAGTCAAGCACTGATGCCGAAAATAAAGACGAAACTGAAATCTAAGATGGCGGCTCGCAAAATTTGCAAAATTTTCGTAAGAGTGTTGTAGTCTTCATAGAATCTTATCCCACATATTTCATACTTTTTGGAGTGATATTTCTGCCTCTAGTTTGTGGTATTAACTAGCTTTAGCAAGTGGGCGTTCTAGTAGTGATGTACTAACTGATTTATTTGTGTAATAAAATGTTTGTTTGTATTTACATTTAGAATTGACGGTTTATTTTTAGGCGTAAATACTCCGAGTGCAGTATTTAAGTGTTTTATTTTTAGAAATAACTGTCAGTTGAAGCTGTCTTAAGAGCTAAGGTAGAAAGTCTGTTTTGACAATCGTCGACTAAGTAATTGCTTTGTATTTGATTGTTCTGTTTCCACTGCTCAACTTGACAGTTGACGAGGAGACTTTCAGGCTTCGGTAGAGATTTTTGAAATACCTATTGTGTTGGCTATTTTATTCCCAGGACGACCTTAGTGGTATATGAGTCCACACAAATTAGAGGCCATTAAAAATATTTACCACAGTGTTGGCCAACTATTGGCCATAAACAAGGCCGAACCTCGCAAGGGTCACAAACTGAAACATTATTGTTAACAAGAAAGAGAAATGTGAAATATTGCCCTTAAACCCTTGAATAAGGTATTCATGGTTTATGCAAAAGGTCATGGCATTGGCATGCCGTGGAAAGATCGTACTAAAGTATATCGGTAAAATCTAAAGGGTCTTCAAACTAACCAGCCATTCACATACGAAGGACAAAAATTTAAACGATTGAACCTTGGAAAGTACACAAATAATTTTATCAGAAGTCGAAGAAATTTAAACACGCAAAGCACCATAGAACTACAAGGGTCAAAGTTAGAAATTAAAAAGATCCGGTTGCCATAGCAACGAGTAACAATGCACAAGCTTTATTACAAAGTCATTATTACGACTGCAATTAACCCAAGACCATGAGACTGAGAAGATTCCAATCAATTTTGAGCCATGTTTCAAAATGAATAGAGTTGTTGAAAACTGCATATTGCAGTTTGTAAGTCAATTGGTTAGACCAGTGAACTGATGCAATCGAGAAATGCTATTTTAAGTCTTACTACTACAAAGATAAGGTTGTGCGTAAACGTAAACATAACCTTGACAAATTCCGTTGGCGCCAAGTGTGTTGCTTCGAAGTGTGGGACTATGAATAGCTCATAAGTTCATTACATTGATTTATAGGCACAGATTTGAAAAGACTATTAAAGCAATCAACGAGTAATGTTGGAAACTAAATATTTTAGTGATAACAACCTGTTATTATCTTTCATAAATCGTGCTGATCAGAGAGAAGATAATTTTTAGAACTACTAAAGTTATAAATGGAAGCTTGAGTCTATATTCTTTATGGTTAGAGGTGTGAAGGAAATTGTTTATGGCTTTTGGGCCTACGTTTAGTGCTTGAATGAAAGAGCAGTGGTCCATTTCACTGCCTTCTGAATATCATTCATTGCTTTTGGCTCTTACTTTCATAATAGCTATAGGTAAAACAATTAGTGGTCTGTTATCCAGCAGACTCACGGTGAATTTAAGAGGAAACCTCAAGGCGTAGAGAAATGAAACATAGGTATTTCTAAAATCTATTGCTGTCGCGCAGTGCCCGAACAAGCGGGCTATCAAGCGCGACAGAGACAACTGCAGCTTGGACTGAAAATACCTATTAAAATTACAAAAAATCATCGATTTGTAGTCCCTTGATTCCTTCTAGAAAACTTACCCGATTTAAGTACCTTTTTCATAAAAAATTAAAATAGGGCTTGAGCTGTGTTTCTATGTTTTAATTTTTTTTTATAATCTAGTCAAATTTGTTTTCTGTGTGTTTGAATTCAGCGGAAAATCCGGCCATTTTTTAAGTTTTTGAACGTGTATTTCTTTTTTAGTAAAAAAATTATAAAAAAATGGAAATCATAGGGACATGCTAATAGTAATCATAGATACTCAGAAAAAAAAATATGACTCTACCGGTATGATACAGAGATAAAACAGGGGACAATGTTTGTATGGAAAAACGGCCCTTGTGTTTCCTCTTAAGCTTTCAGTAGTTTGTTCTTCTTTAGTTCGTGCTTTATTGTACAGCTATTACATACGTGACCAGTTTAGCTAAAGATTTTCCATCATTGCCTTTCATCAATGCGTCATTGCTTTGGCTGTTGGCTTGCCTTTGGCCATTATCATTCTCACTTAATGGTACGTGGTGATACGGTCGACGATGGTTCACATTTGCGAGGTCTATACAATCGCGGTTTGAAGAATCCCGAGTTACATGATTGGTAGGTAACAATTATACTATCGTATGTAACTGCTGCAGTTCTTATTTAACAAAGGATACAGTAATAAAAGCGACTGCGTGACATCTAAATTATTTTTCAATATCACTACGTCATGTATTTTACCGATGACTATAATAATTCAATTATTGTGTGACGTCAATCATGCATGCTCGTTTAAAGGGACTTGGAGACAATTGTGGGAAAATGCACAGGTTTAAGGAACCTTGTGAATGGTGGACAATCAATAATTTGCAATGTCTTTATCTACTTATACCGTTTATGGATAGTTTCGTGCTTGGTTATGTGAAAGATTGAAAGAATCAAATCAAATCAAATCAAAATATTTTATTTCACATAAACCTACATGGGCACTTATGAAACGTCAGAAGCTAGGTGCACGGTTCCAATTGGTCGTTTCCTATGGAGAAGAACCGGCAAGAAACTCCACGGTTACTCTTTTAAAAATATTTGCGTTTTTACAATGTTTTCAAGTTACAATAGGTATGGGAGGACTGCATAGGCCTGTCAACAAGTACCAGGTACTTGATAATATAAAAAACCATATACAGATCTAAAGTCTAAAAGGCCTACAAAGTCCTCACATTTACAAAATTAGAATCCATGAAAAGGATAAAGTAAATAATAAAATTTATAAAAACCTACTAAAACCAAGTGATGTGATTGACATTACAACCACTAATAAAGTGGTGAAAAATTAGAAATGTCTATACAATGTCAAAGACACAGACTAAACCAATAAAAACAGGAACATTATATTTTAAAGGTATTCTGTTTCATAAAGAATATAAATTTTCACTAAGAAAGATGTTTTCAAACTTAACCCCTGATGAATTTTGTTTGCAAAAGAAGTCCCGGGAAAGAATCACTGAAACCTATAAGATATTCTCATGCTTTCTGCAAATTGTAAGGTAAATAACTGCTTGAAACTGTATGTAAATCTTGGAAGTAAAGAATGGAGAAACATGATAGTGCGTTTGCTTATAATCGCACTTTGTGTCTCGTGTTTCATTTATGAAGAAAAATGTATGTCCAGTTAATTTGAAAAGGTAACAAGATAACTCCCAACGGTTATGGTGTTAACTGGCAAGCAAGAGGCATTGAGTTCGAACGCAAGTGAGTTCGAACTTCGAAAGTAGGAGTATTCGAACTTTGAAAAGATTAATACCACTTCGCCCGACCAGGGAATCGTACCCAGGACCTCATGCTCGGCAGAATCGCTTGTGACCACTACACCAAGGAGGCAGTGAATTGTTCAAGGAACAATAATTAACATTCTATTGAACTCATATTATAATCATTAAGCCTAGGTAGGTACTTATGTCAATCAATGAGTCAGCCTTTTATTGAATACTTGTAATTACGATTGAATAAAGTTCAAGTTCAATGCTTTGATTGTCAACTATTTTTAGATTTGAAAAGATAATGATAGGGGTGAACGATTTTATAATATGATTTATTTATAAGATAGATATATTATTATTATGTAAGCGTCGAAAAGCACGTAAAAACCATGATCCTGGCTGTCATTCGTAAATTTTTGACAGTCTTTACTGGTAGTCAGAAGCCCGAAAATCTGACAACCAGTCTTGACAAGGGGTATCGTGTTACCCAGTAATTGGGTTGTAAAACACTGGTATTCAGCTGCATCCGGTTAGAATGAAAGCTGAACCCAACATACTTGGGAAAAAGGTTAAGCTTTTTGAGATAGGTGTAAGTATCTATGGAAGCTAACTTTAATAAACTAATGAATGCTCGATTGATGAGTTAAAATTTAAAGTAAACAAATTTTAAGTAAGTGAAGGAATATTTTTTAAAGTCGTATGTTACGGAATAGTACAGAGGCCAGCACATCAACCTACCCCAATCTGTCAAATTTTCCCAAGTAAATATGAACCTTATTCCTTTGTGATAAAGTTGAAAATCTATCAAAGAAATTTGACAGATTGGGGTAGCTTGATGTGCTGGCCTCTGTACATCACAGAAACAATAATTGAAGAATTTAAATGACCAGGTAAAACAAATAATAAACACATAAATGACGGGTGCCATTACATAGACAAACAGATTGATAACTTGACTAGAGTCATATGTCTAAGGCCAAACTAATATTTGACCTACACAGGCATCGAACTTTCGGCCCTGAGCTTATAGGGCGGAAGCTGTCAAGCATCTTTTGGATCGTCAAATACCATTAGTTCAAGGATTAGGATTTTTGTTTGCTTGTAAACATAAACCTTTTAAAAAGAAAAATTTAGGGTAGAGATAATATAACTACCGACTGTACCGACCCATAGGTCGGTCGGTAGGTACAGAGGGCTGCATCAATTGGGTACCCCCCTTGAAAGCATCTAGCAACTGGGGCAGGGTACCTACCCAATTGATGCAGCCCACCGTACACTCACTAAAAGAAATAAGTAACCAGAGTCGTTAGATATACTAACTGCGTACCAGTTACCACTTTCAAACATAATCTAAATAATTTTGAAGGATATTGTTAATCCATCGCTTCATATGTTCGAAAAATTTGTCTGCTAGACAACGTAAATGAGGCAATTAATGTTGTTGAACTGTCAAAATGAAAGCCTGTTAGTGTGTTGCACAATAATTAGTTACCCCGCCTTCTGACCAGATGTACCTAATGAACGCAAATGAGGCTAAAGGAGTAGGTATGTAAGGATCGTAGCAGGTGGCGTTCTGTAGTTTATATGCCTACCCCCAGCATGGGAAGGTGTGAGTATACAGGGTGTCCCAGGTTACGTAGCTGGGAAGGGGGGTGATAGGGGTGGTCACAAGGGTCACCAGACAAATAAAAAAATAAATCCCCTCTGGGTATTTAAAAAAATAAAAGGCATTTTTTTCAAAACTAATTTGGCTATTTTGCTAGCTGTACCTTTTTTGTTTTTTTTTTTCTGGTGACCCTTGTGACCACCCTTATCACCCCCTTCCCAGCTACATAACCTTTTGGGACACCCTGTATAATGTTTGCAAATTAGTCTGTATACATACATAGGTACTACCGAGATGACGACTAATAGAGAAGTATGGAAGAAAAATACATGTTGCGCAGACCACAAATAAATTGGGATAAGCTCAGGAGAATGATAATGAAATACTAGGTCAAACACTTCAACATTCGATTTCGCACCGGAGTTTCTTAACTTACGTAGACCTTATTGAACAGTCAGTAAATGTGACCTATCTATTTCTCCTTTCGAAACCAATGCTGCACTGACATTTAAACAAAATAAATGATCCTTCCCATGGCACCGATAAATCAATAATCTAAGTTCTAAAGCCATTATTTGATGGCGTCTGTCGCGGCCGTGCGCTGCAGCTGAACAAACCATTATGTGTATAAAGATGTAAGGTGGCGCAGGGACGGATTCAGGGAGTCAAGGTTTGTTGCACTTTTGGAGTGCAATTTAAATGTGTTGCTATATTTTGAACAGTTTTGTTTGTTGCGTAAATAAATATGTAGAAAATAGCTATGAGTAGGTATTGTAGTAGTATATTGAATCCTAAAGCTTGCCGTATATCAAGCGATTTTTATTTTATTTTAAAATATGTAGGTACTCTGAGTTTAGGGGGATATTTTTTGCTAGCCTATTTTGTGTCCCACATTTTTCTTCCAAACCCCTGTCTTGTGCGACCTCTGGCCATGTCGGCCCTGCAAATCGATCACGAGATCGTCACGCCACCTTCGCCTTGGTCTACCTCGACGGCGATGGGGAATATTTATTAAGGCGTTATTTAACGCAACTGTCAACAATTTTCTAAGTTATATTCTAACAATATTTATCGAGGCCAATAGCATAGTCTAAAAATAAACACACTGATCTACTTAATAGCGACGTGAGTAAATACCAATCCACACGTAAATCTTAACCTATAAATTCTTCCCATACAAATAAACTCCTCCTTTATAATAGGTATTAATAAAAAAAACTTTCCATTCACCATCTTGAACAAAGCGCACTCGTTGACTTCGTAATTTACAAACAAATGCATTGTTAAATCTTTATTTATTGTGATTGGATAGTTTATCAACGCTGTTAAGCGGCCACATAAAAACAAATCCATGTTCAAGATAATGTTGTTTGACAACAGAAGACATTTTGTCTGCGCACAGTTCAAAGAATTTAGGGCGACGTATATTTACTTGATATTCAGGAAGAAAAATAAAAATGTATGTTCGTATCACATCATTATCTTGTTGTAATTTTGTATGAAATAAACAAAAGAAAGGTGACTATTTTGACTATAATTTTGTCCTAAGTAAACAAACCACAATCACTTGTCGTATGCACTTAGAAAAATAATGTTCAGATAAAAAGTCCAAATATTTACACTGGAACAGGATATTAGATATCCCTATGCCAATATTATTTATTTCTAATTAGGTAGTCTACACATAGACTATTGTCCTATTATAAGTAAGAAAAATTTATAATCCAATTAGGTAACTTTCCAAACTTAAACAAAGAAATCACGAGAAAACATTGCTTAAGCGGTTAAAAAAAACATGAAAATTTCGAAATTTTGATGATTTTGAATGCTTTCAATCTTAAGGATGGTCTAACATCGTTAAGATTGGAGGCATTATAAAATCGACCTACAAAAGGCGCTTCAATTGCAGTGTTCAACTGATTCTAACATTCATGGATATTATCTTAACACCGTTGCAAGTTCTCGTTACCTCGTAAGATGGAAAGCGTGAAGAAAACAGTTATCTCCTTGAAACAACGACTAAAGACCACTATTTACCTATAGGATGCAATTGGCATTTTCTGTGACCTCTCAAAAGCGTTTGACTGCGTTGACCATAATACACTGATCTGTAAATTACACCATTACGGAATTCGTGGACAAGCTGCTGATCTTGTTCTTTCCTACCTATCAAAGCGGCAGCAAAAAGTGAACGTTAACGGGGCGACGTCATCAGGGTCTCTAGTTAAGATGGGCGTGCCTCAAGGCTCAATTCTTGGCCCTTTCCTATTCCTTGTATATATAAATGACCTTCCATACATGATGGATAACTTATCGGACATCATTTTATTCGCCGATGACACTTCCCTTATTTTTAAAATAGATAGAAAAGATACGGATGTGTTGCATGTCAACGAGAGTCTGGCTATTCTTTCGAAATGGTTTGCAGCTAATAATCTTTTACTTAATGCAAACAAAACTAAATGTCTTAAATTCTCATTACCAAATGTACCTCAAGTGGGTCTGAATTTAAAACTCGATGGAAAAACACTAGACGCTGTTACGGAAACTGTATTTCTGGGAATTACTTTAGATTCAAGATTACAATGGGGCGCACACATTAGAGCTCTTTCAGGTAGATTAAGTTCAGCTGCATATGCAGTAAGAAAAATAAGGCAGTTGACAGATACAGCCACAGCTAGGTTAGTATACTTTGCTTATTTCCACAGTATTATGTCTTATGGTGTTCTGCTGTGGGGATCGGCAGCTGACGTAGATTCAATTTTCATTTTACAAAAGAGGGCGATCCGCGCAATCTATAAAATGGGTCCTCGCGAGTCTCTTAGAAACAAATTCAAAGAAATCGATATACTAACTCTGCCTTCTCTTTATATTTTAGAAAGTATTTTGTATGTTCGCAAAAACTTAGGACTTTTCAAAACAAGAAGCGATTTCCATAATATAAATACACGTAGTAAACATGAAATTGTGATACCTAAATTTAGATTAACTAAAACTAGCAAGTCATTTCTTGTAAACAGCATCCGTTTTTATAACAAGCTGCCAAAGCCGGTTACAGAACTTAGCGATGGAAAGTTCAAAACCCTCATCAAACGTGTCCTTATCAAAAAAGCATATTATAAGATTAAAGACTACGTTGAAGACAAGGTAGTCTGGCAATAATTCCTTCTGCACATGTGGCTTCCCTGGCATCTCATTAACGGCATAACTGCTTAAATGTCTATTAATTGCTCTCAAATCAAGATGTTTATTTTTTTATATACTTCTTTGACATAAAATTTTATTATTTGACATTGTATAGACATTTCTAATTTTTCACCACTTTATTAGTGGTTGTAATGTCAATCATATCACTTGGTTTTAGTAGGTTTTTATAAATTTTATAATTTACTTTATCCTTTTCATGGATTCTAATTTTGTAAATGTGAGGACTTTGTAGGCCTTTTAGACTTTAGATCTGTATATGGTTTTTTATATTATCAAGTACCTGGTACTTGTTGACAGGCCTATGCAGTCCTCCCATAGCTATTGTAACTTGAAAACATTGTAAAAACGCAAATATTTTTAAAAGAGTAACCGTGGAGTTTCTTGCCGGTTCTTCTCCATAGGAAACGACCAATTGGAACCGTGCACCTAGCTTCTGACGTTTCATAAGTGCCCATGTAGGTTTATGTGAAATAAAATATTTTGATTTTGATTTTGATTTTGGTGTAAATTTTGAGCTGTAAGGTATGAGATTCTGATGCGATTTTGCTAAAGCACATTGCCCCATGACATTTTATTCACGAACACACCTCGTTAGGATGCCATTCTATACAATGTACGGAATATTATATTGATGACACCTATTGAATTTCCTACTAATTAACTAGGCGCTAATTTAACCACTACCCGGAATTTAGTTAGAAAACTTTGGTTTTTGAACCTTCGTTTGAATAAAATTGAACGATACTGAGTTAATAACTGGATGACAACCATACTACACGATTGTCAGTAATCAAATTAATCCAAAATCATTTTAAAAGTAGCAAAATGTAAATAATATAAAAGATCATTGTTAGATCTGGACCCGCGTGGTAGTTTACAGCCTGTCTCCCATCAGTGGACAAATCATAGGCTGATTATGCATATATGATCACGATCATACAATATTTTTATTGAATTTATCTGTAAATTCCTCGACAAGTCCGGCCCTGAACGCAAGTGCACTTAGAGCACCGAATTAAAGGCAGAGTTGATGGACGTTAAACAGTATTATTATTTATTACACAAACGTATTGGTGCCAACCTTTGTAAGGAAAACTCACCTCTATAGGTACAGTTCTAATTGAAGCTATCTACTCCATCATTGCATAGAAATGGCTGAGCACCTCTACAGAAGATAGTAGTGAATCGTTGATCTTAAGATCCTATGCATAGATAATAATCAGGCATGGAGATAGCTGCACCATCTAAGATGTAGCGGAACTTTAGCACCTTTAGGTCAAATGCATAGACTAAGATCTGACACTTGATTATGTGTATACATATTTTGCTTGGCAAGATAATTGAATTGGAAATTGGCCTGGGTTGGAAGAGTTGACTTGTAATCAGAGTTAATGGTACTGAATAAACTTGATCAGGGATAAGGACAGACTGCAATGTATGATTAAATAAAATAAAAAATAAAAAGCGTTAATAAAAACCGATGGATGGACTGTATGAAAGATGATATGGTTGGAAAGGGAGTGACTACCGAAATGACGACTAATAGAGAAGTATAGAAGACAAAGACATGTTGCGTCGACCCTAAATACATTGGGATAAGGGCAGAAGTATTATGATGAAGAAGGCATTAATACGAGTAAACCAAGGGGTGTCACACTTGGAATTTGAGAGATGATGTTTACATTTAGTCAAAGACAAATTGCCCCTATGAACAATGTTGAGACCAGCTATAATTTAGAGGATGAAGAATGACCCAAACATTCTAAAGTGAAAAATGAACTTAAAAATACATTCAATGCACATACATATCTTGCACATCTTCAGTAAGAAGTTATTAATCATTTCTTGAAGACAGGTATCGTGTTGCGCAATGAATCATTGTATATAATGGTAACTGTCTTAAAACAAAGACACCATAATTTTTTTTTTGTCATGCATTTGTGGTTGAGGGAATCTCTCATGTTCTAGTGCTGACATATTCATCAAAACAAAAGAATGTTTATAAAATATTGAATGTTCTTAATGACATTGTAATAATTATGACATCTTGCTTTTTTTATCAACCTGCCCCGTATCTCTAGGGTGCAACGGCGAAGTTTCAAAACGTCCAGATATAATATGAAAACCACATTAAAATATATTGTGTCGTTTACAAGATCTAAGCGGTCACACAGACGACACGAAAAACGTCTTTGTTTTATGGTATGGGTAGATTTTCCATTGGGTAATTTAATTTCTTCTAGATTACTTCTGCGGTAAGTAACCGCTGAACTAGGTAATTACTAAGAACAGGGGTTTTACCGCATAATCATCACTTTCCAGGATAATTTGACGAGTAATTACGATGATTTGCAACTGTGTAAACTAAATGTATGTCACTAACAGTCATTTGATCTAGTTAGGTAAGTGTTTATTATTTAGAAAATTACTTGAAGATACAAAGGAAATGACTTACTAGAATCCACCTTTCGATTAATATAACTTTGTATATATCTGTTCACTTACTAATAATAAAGCTGAAGAGTATGTTTGTTTGTTTGAAGGCGCTAATCTCTTGAATTACCAGAAGGATTTAAAAAAAAATTGAATTTGATAGCCCATGTCATTTACCATCACGCTACGACCAGTAGGTCGGGGTTCGAAATTTCACGCAGATGAAGACGCGGACGGTAGATAATTTATATTTAAGTTGGTTTATGTCAGTAGCTATCAATTCTTAGCCCCGAGTCGTATGAAAGTGACTATTACTTGTATTTAATTGTAGGTAGGTACCTAAATTAGATTTAGAAATATCTACAAAATATGTCGGGTTGTCTTTACGGCCTTAATATTTATTGAGGTACGTTATCTTAATTTCAAACGCAATAAACGTCAGTATAAGTGTCAATCAATTCCGTAATAAACTCATCAGCTTCCATTCACAAACATCTGCCAAGTTCATTGCCCCTTCGACAGGGGGCGCTATACACCTCGTCTTTCTCAGTTAATTGTTACGACTCCCCTACAAGTCACTGTAGTTCACGACCCCGTATTTATCTTTCGTTAAAACCACCATAAGTATAGTTAGAAGGTAATTGTTTAAATTAAAAATAAACTGGAACGTTACATACTTCCAGTCCAGCCACGATTATGATAATAATAAGACCAACTAAGAAACACCCTGACTAGCCTTTCACAATACTAGCTGAAGACTATCAACCAAAGTGAATGAAATAATGCAAAGTGATTTATTATACAGCAGTGTAATTTAAGGGCAATAGACGATGATGATGATATAGAAAGATTACACATAAATACCAAAGGAATAGAATAGAATACTCCCATATAAATTAAAGATACAAAAGAAAAACACAATCATGTAGCTACTGTAATAGGAGATCTACAAGATAGAAATATGATGCTTATAAATTGTGATGATACAAATGAGAGCAATGATACCATTGAAGTAACTACTAATAATGAGAAGGCACTAGCTAAACAGGAGCTCGTAACAAGACTCATTAAAGTTCCACATGATAAACCGCAGCTTCCGTGAAACGCGGCCGTTCACGAGATTAAAGTGTAAAGACAAACAAACATTGCCCTATCGTAAGAACCTGTGAGAAAGTTTTTCTTTTTTAGGTTTTTTTTTTGTGAGTTGCAAAGTATGCGGATGGACGTAGTATAGTTTTTATTGCAAGATTGTGTAATGGACATTAAAGATTATTTTGTTATTCTCACTGCTACATTTAGTAACATAACATGAATAGCAGTTGATTGTAAAGATCTTTCAAAGAGAGTTCATAAAAAAAAATGTTTGAGAGAATTGACGTTGAGAATTTGACCAGCGGTTTAGGCTGGCTAGAATTAGAAGATAGATATTTCTGAAAAGAGACTTTCCAGAATGAATGTAAACAAACCTATAGATGAAGAAATCAATGTAGTAATCATAAAAGTTGGTCACGCAAAAATAATTATAGGAGTTCATTACCCATTGGAATCGAATTACATTCGACTCGACGGAATCGGATTATACAATCGCTATGGGAATGTGTCGTAACACTATTGTACTATTTTTCATAATCCAAAACCATACTTTGGTAATGTTGCTAGTTCCATTTAAAACGTGCAACAAAAACGCGGAAATCTAATTGGTAAAAATGAAATCACAGTCAAGAAGTTACAGAAGAAATTAAAAGTAAAAATAATTACTGAATTAAATAAGTTATTTTTCAAAAAGAAAGTTATGTATCGACATAACTTTCTTTTTGAAGATAAAAATTTATCTATGAGTTTTGAAATTTCAAATGTCAGATTTGGCGATAGGATTATAAGTAAGGATTATAATGAGTGGTTTTAGATTCATTAACTGAGCCATGTTTGGATATGTAGAAAACAGAGTCTCTTGACCCAGACATTATATTTTGGGTCATCGCCTTCGATTCTACCGTAGCCAATTGCAATTCATAAAAAGTAATAGGTACATTTGTTTTATTATCTATTGGAGTGTCTAGCCGGCCAGTTAGTGTTGTAGTCGATCGGTTTCGATTTTTTTTACGATTGATTGATCGATTTTGTATTAATTAATTCGGTCACTTTATTATGATGGATTACTTTTAGTTTGTTTATGTTGTAAAATTGGCTTGTATTCAACGGTAACCTGACTGAAGTCTTTCTGCTCTAACATGGATTTCTGTACTTGGTTTTGAACAAAATTGTTTATTCATGAACTACCAACCAACAGATCTGCATAATTAAATATTTAAAGATATCAAATCCAAGTGTTCCAACTGACCCCACTGGTAGTTAAAATTCCAGTGCAATACTTAACACATTATCGGATGAGACGATGAAATTAACACTAATTAGGTCGGTGCTTGGGTTACAAGCGAGTTTATGACGAATACACACGGTGTAGACTTATTTAAATGTTTGGATCAGTTGGATTCTTTTCTTTCTGGCTTATTTTTTTTTTATTTGCAGATACATGTCAAGAATATGTATTTACGTATGTAATACTGAATCTGACGACGGATTTTGTTTAAAACAGTTTAGTTTCGTGATCATTTTCGAACTCATAAATCTTGTGGTTGATTTTTACCGGTTGGTTAATTTAATTTAGTAACCATTCATTATCGTTTGAAATAAAGACGGTTTCCTTATTTAATTGAGTTTAATGTGATCCTATGCTTTCTGAAGAAGTTTACTAATCTAATTGAAGCCCATAATTATTTGAGTTTCTTCACCTACTGAGCGTTTGTGAATTACCGGCCTTGTCGTGATATTTCAAAAGTTTACAAACTTATCGGCCCGAAGCCAATACAATCGATTGGAATTTACAAATAATAACGCGTGGATTTCCGCGTGTTCGATTTCTTCGTATTTTTATTTTTTATTCAAGTGTGCTAAAGGATTTTTTTTATATATATCTTAAAATCGTTCCAGATTGATGGTATTTTCCTTCTCTAGACATTAAAATAATATTGTTTTAAGATGGACTTTTCTCATAACTGCGAAAATATTATCATCAGCTTCTGATGACACTACCATCAAAACTCAATCGTCAAGCGAAGTAATAGTTTGCTTCGTAAGTTCAGAGGGACCAACGTGAACAGTTACGTCGCTGTCATCCATCATCTCTATGATGGCTTCAAGTTAGTCTAACTCTGGAGATTTTGAATCTTTAGATCTTGACTTGATGACATGACTTCTTGCAATGACAATATCGGTGTCATCATACAAATCTATCGTCTTGGTGTCGGCTTCCTGTTAAAAGTAAACAAAGCGTTATCTATTACTATAATGAGTTATATAAATTATCTACATAATTATATTATACCGCCGTAAAAATCAACTACAAAAAAATAGTTCAGGAGTCATGAGCGATAAGATTTCATAATCGATATTGTTTCCTTAGTAAAAATGGAATTCATGGCTAGTGGCTACTAGTAGCTTGGTAATATTTGTACCATAAAACAATAACGCATTAAAACTTGTTGCTACTTCCGCGCCAGTTTTATTGTATTAGGGAAATGGTTCCTTACAATCCTTACTTGAGAATTTAAGCGTATTTTATAACTGAAACCATGTAATTACTGCCTAGCGTATTTATAAGTACTTATATTTCTAGGTTCAGCCCCAGGAATTGAAATGGCATATAAAGTGCGTTTTATTATGTGCATGTTACGGAAAAGTTTTCTTTCCTTACTTAGGAGTTAAGATGTATTTTGTAATTCAAACGATGTAAATACTTACATCGTAAATGTAAATTATTCAGATGTGTCTTTAATATATCTGTCTAAATTGTATTTCGGGCAGTACTCTCAAATGCATCCAGAGGTTAAGTTAATTTAAATATTTTTACTATGAATACATTGTATATTTCACGATGTTTCGAGCACGTTTCAACGTCGCTTTTGGATGTCTTATAAAATGTTTGACGATACTCTGTGGTAGGCCTTTGCCAAAGAGTATCGCCAAAGTGACAGGATTACAGTAGAATTTTCTGGCAAAAAAAAGAGAAATGGAGACATTTTTTCTAGCTCTTTCGCGTATTTTAATATTATGTTAAGTCTCGATGAATGCCAATTACGATTGAATGCTCTTGAACTGCAATTAATTTTCCATGTCATCTTGAATTGACGGATGACGTTGAAGACTTCAAGTGCTATCATTTCGAGTAGTAAGAGTCAATGCTACTGATTATTTCAATGTGCATTGCACATGTGTTTATGATTTAAGTTGTCATACCGCAATCCTATGTGCGCTTTTATTAATTTCTAACGTTACGTTTAAGAAAAAAAAAAAGAAATGAAAGAAAGAAAAATAATTTATTCTCCACAAACAAAACGCAGATTACAAAATCAAATGACATATTATTATGAATATACAAAGTAGTCAAGTCACTCACGCACAAAAGCCACTCAAAGCTTATAAAAAGTTGTCAATTTTGTCCATTGCTTCTTTCACGTTTTTAAAATTTATAAAAATACGTGCACGTTATAGTACCGTTATCGTGGATGGCCCATCTTCATATATTTCCATACATTTTACTTCCCTCGTTGACGTCCACGATATTATCGTCACGTTAGAAATAAAAAAAAAGGCAATATGTCGTGGAAAAGCAAAGTTGGAACATTTTATTAACATTGATTAAGACTTATTACCGCTTCAAAGACGTTTTGGTATTTTAATTAGTTTTTATCAAAACACTTAGCACAATCACCTAAAGACTGGATAGGTAAATGGTAAATGATCTGAAGAAATCAGACTTATACGAGTAAGTACTGTTGCTGAAAACGTGAAAAATGCGGCTTTGTCACTTGATTTTTCAGTTCGACTAATTACTGAAATTGAAGTTTATTGCAGATTTGAGTGTCGGAATTTAGAACTATGATTGAATTAGTTTTAACCTATTTACCTACTGCTATGACGGAAAACGGTGTTTTTTTATATGACGTAGGTATTACAGTTTTATGTTGGTATAAAATAGCAACATATGAATTAGGCGCTGTTTGCGTAATAATTAATTTGTCTCTAAGATAAGTAAATAGGTAGGTAATTTGTATTTTTAGCTTCTCGCAGTCGATATTTTAAATTTAAAGGAATATGTCAGAAAAGTTGAAGACATTGGTAGCTTACTTTAATACCATAGACAATTTTTGGAAACTTTTTAAGCTCAGGTTGGATATTTTAACTTTTTTTGCACTAATTAATATTTTTATTAAAAAAAAATATTTTGAACTTTAGACTAAAGTTTCACACACGCGTTTTTTTCTATTGATATGAAGGTTAGCGCATTTATTTTGGCGCATAAACACAAGTGCGACGGAACTGTTTGTTCTTATATCAGTCAAATGTCAGTCAACGTGTGAGGGGTCAAGGCGGAGATAACATAGTGCTGTGCCCTTATCGAGAAGAAATGTTGGGTCATTATGATACGGGCACATTTTGTGGGGAATGAACGTTACTTTTAAATTAGTGTAGTGATGTTATCGATAAAATTAGACATGCATTGTTTGTTAGAATGTAATTGAACAAATTGGTAATATGTTTTTATTATTGTACTGTTATTTAATATTTGTTGGTTAGGTACAATTCGATTAAACTTTATTTAGTATTGAACTTTGTTATTTCCGCAACGAAGTAATCATAATTTGTATATTTACTTACTTATTTTTGTAAATGTAATATGAATTTACTGTGTGTGTAATGTAATTTACAAAATGCAAATAATCAAAATGATATTTTATTTATGTACCTACCTATCTGGTTGGCTATTTGTATGCAATTTGTATACATAAAAAGATTAAAGATTAATTGATTTGTAATTGAAGATTTGTGTTTGTATTTGTATACTGGTTGGTATGGTATGGTAGCTATCGCAATAAAATATGAATTTGTGAACTCTTAATGAGACAGGATCCCCCAGAACTTGAAATTGTATTAAGTGGGCAAATCAGTTTTTAAATAACTAGAAGCAAATTTTAATTTTGTAAGATTTTTATGGTAGTTAACTGAAGAATGCTACTAAAATAATCCGAAGAGAAGTTGCCTTTTTAACCGACTTCACAATACGATGTGTTTCTTATTTCAATACCTATTGAAGGACTTTGCTTAGATTTTTATTTCATAAAAAAGATTTTCAATAGAATTTAAGTGCTGTGATAGCATACTGAAAGAATCAGAAAAAAGTGAATAAAACATCTGTGTTCGTCAGTGCAAGACTGATTCTGTAATAACGTTGTTTTTTTTCTGAGAAGGAATTAAATAATATTGAGCTTTAAATTAAATTGTACATGGTTGAATTATTTGCTTGTTTTATTGTTAATGGACAATTAAGATAGTTTTTTTGTTGGAATTTATTATTTTTCTTAATCAATGATGCTTCATGTAAGCACGATATTTTTTATAATTAACGTTATCTACAAAAGTATTGGTTTGTTACGGTTATGTAAAGCAGCTATTAATTTACTAACGAGTCCAACTAGTAATACTTCTATATTATGCAATTCTTATTAACTAATTAGAAACAAGTATAGACTTTAGAATAAATAACACTCGTTATCAATTCCCCTTACACTGTTAGTAACACTCTTGCCGATGATAGGGTTTCAAATTGAAATATCTAAGAAAATTACGTTACAGGAAGAATAAGATATTATTTCTAAATCTTTAAAATATTGAAAACAATAATTCCACTTACCAAAAAAATATTCTGTCCGGCTAACTAGCCAATAATACAGCAAAGCGTATCCGCAAACATTTTCAAAAAAAACTATTTTATCTCAAAATAAAAAAAAAGCACCTCACTAAACACTGTCACTGTTCAAAAAGAATCGTTTAAAAATAAAACAGGGTTAAAAAATGTCGAATTCAGATAAAACTCAAAATTATCGTGTCTATGTTCGATCGCGTTCGGATTTTGAAAGTACGCGGGAATTGTCGCGCGTTCGTTGAGCGCGCTGGGCAATCGTTGACTGACGCGATGTTGCGTTTCGATAGCGGTCTGAAGAAGTGAACCCGTGGTTCAGTGTGTGAGATTAAAAATTGGAGGGATCGCTACACACACACTCCACAGAACCTAGGACGGATGTTCGCTGTTTATATTTTCGACGTTGAAAAAAAACTTTGCAGAACTAAAAAATGTAAACATTCTTGGAGTTGACTATTAAAAACATCCTGTATAAAAAAAGGTAAACAAAGCATTATTGAAATTCGTTAAAAAAAAAGTTTTGACTTGAACTAACCTTTAATTTAAATTCACTCCTGAAGCCACTACAATCATACACAACTACAAAAAAAAACTTAATATTGAGAATTTGAAAAAGTAGTAAAAGTTGGTTTTGTTCCACTGCACACTAGATGGCGCTACTGATGTCAACTAGATTGTTTATACGTTTAGTAACTCTACTCGCCGCTAGATGGCGCTATAAATGCGAGATCAACAAGTCAAGATCATTTTCAAACACATGATAGATTTGTTAAGCATTGTTTTATTATACTATGCAATTTAACAACTATAAAAATACTTGATATTATTTATTACATAACTACGACCCCCTATCATGCAATTTGCGTCATCACTATGCTTACGATATCAAGACAAGTTTAAACGTAATTAACGTTTAATGCATCATAAATATTTATCTACCCAATGAGTTAATGATCTATTAAAGACGCTAACAGAAAAGTCTAGTAGCTAGCTAGACCAATGGGAGCCATACAAATTGTTTAGCTAGTGAGATTAATAAGAATAAAATACATCTAGTCAATTGAACCGCGTTTTTTCTGCAAGATTAGTCTGGCCTTGTACTAAGAGCTTATGTATTTTGATTAGGATTAAAATTGAACTCAATGATACAAGTTCTTTCTGTTGCCTGCGACTCATCATCATCTGCCTAGCCTTTTCCCAACTATGTTGGGGTCGGCTTCCAGTCTAACCGGATGCAGCTGAATACCAGTATTTTAAATGGAGCGGCTGCCTATCTCACCTCCACAACCCAGTTACTGGGTAATACGATATCCCTTGGTATGACTGGTTGTCAGACTTTCGGGCTGCTGACTACCCGTAACGACTGTCAAAGATCCACGAATGACAGCCGGGACCAAGGGCTTAACGTGCTTACCGAGGCACGGAGGGGACACGGTATGTAAAGATGGTCACCCATCCACAGACCAACCGCGGCAAGCGTAGCTTAACCTGATCGATCGACCTGTGCGGCTGTTATTATTTAGCCACGGGCCCCTGTTGCCCGCGACTCATCAGCGGTTATAATTGTTTTCAATACAAAAAAGAAGACCTTCTCCAGGCCCCAGGCTATACCTATCTTTCAAACGATTAGTGGCTTAGACGTTAAAGGTGAAGATAGATTTACTTTCGCATTTAGGTACAAGTATTATGTATAGATTGTGGTTGGGAAAGTAAGTCATGTATTCACTTGGACATTGGTGTTTTGTTTGAACGAATGCAACTGGTCTCAAACATGCTTTATCTATGCTTTTGGTAAGTAATTATTATTGCAGCCAATCTATTAACCACTTATTTTTTATGATTACTGGGAAGTAGCCAGCCCGTAAAAAACGAAATAGATTTTATGTTTTGCCATGTCGTCATCGAAAATCCTGCGTCGATGACGAGTAGCAACGTCACTAGTGAGGTCACACACAACTCACAAATCGATTTGCCAACCGAATACGTGATGAGGTTTCTAGAATCAGGTTTCAGCTTTTTATTTATTTATTTATTGGAGAACCAACAGCTATAACAGAAGAATAACAATAGTATATGAGACATAAAGCCAATTATAGTGTGGTATCGTCAGCGAGGGTTTGAAGAGAAAAACCATTAAAGATTCTGTGGGACGTATCTATTATGGGACCAAGAATGCTGCCCTATGGTATTCATGTCGGAGCTCATAAAGCAATAACAAAAAAATGGTTTAATTTGATTACATCTCATTGACTTGACACATGCTAGATATTTACCTACCTCAACAATAAAGTACCTTACTCTACCTACATATAGATTTACAAAAACTGCCTTTATAACGTGATTCGTTGGTGTATCAAACGCTATTTAAAATACAAGCGCATTTTCTGACTTGTCTTGTCAAGTCATTACAAAGATGCCAACATTATGTTATCTTATAAAATGCCTAAGCCGGAACACGACAAACTCCACTTAAAAACCCCTAATAGGGTGGCAAGGAAAATTCCACCTTAATAGGTACTGACAATATCCTAGATGTCTTCGTAAGGTAATAATTATCTATTAATACTCAACAGATGACTTAATAGTTAACCAGAAGTCTTTGTGCGCTCATCGTTCAATTTGTTCAAGTTATTAAGTTACGGTAAGCAATTACTTTAGCTACGGTAGTAAGTAGCTGTTTACAGATTTGCTTAGCTGTAACTTATCGTCAATTATGTGACACAGCATAAAAAAAAATTAAACCTAGATAGAGTAGGTACCTATAGTATTTTATTTGGCATGAACTTCAAATTTTATGAATCTTTTAGAAGTTTTAGCCCCATGTACATAAGCTGGCCTCCAGAATTTTATTGGTGCAATCTGGGCAGTCAGTTCTATTACTGTTTTGATGTCTTGCTAGTATCTTTACTACGGTATGCCGTATGATGCATCTGCCAACAAAGATCTAATTACCTCTCAACAAGATAGCCTGTACTATTCCTAGTCCCAAAAGCTACCCGAGCAATTTTATAGTGCGCTAAACACAATCAACACGTAACTAGGTTATCGGCATACTATAACATCGAGAAACGATGCCTACTCATAAATGAGTTAATTATAAACTCCCAGTTAACATTTACGATCATTAAACCTAATTCTTAATTGGTTTCGTGACGAAAACTGTATTAACACGATTGGAATTAGTGGCGTTTTGTTTGTGCTCGGTTGTGCGGGATTGCGTCATCTACAACCTATTTTAAAATAAAGTAATATTTGTATGACGTCACGAATCATACGTCTGCAGTCTGGTACAAAGTAATGAAATAATTGGTGCCCGTCAAGATGGACTTGGTGAGCATCCAAGTCTTGGATTTGACGTTTATGGACTATATTTCTGAACTCAGGTATTGTTATACTATATAGGTAGGATACCCCTCCGATCAGCCTATCCATCTGGTCCCTGGAGGAAGGGATAAAATCTATACATACAATACAAATAAATGAAATTGAAGTGTCTGTTTGTAATGTCAAATTACAACTTTTTACTAAATGCATATGAAAATACATTTATACGATACTACTATTATAAGAAGTAACTTAGGATACTTTTATTTAAGAAAAAGAAATATCGAGAGATAAGAAATGGCGAGGTCGTGGAAGACCACATAGATGGCGGGACGAGCTGAATAGATTCCGTCAAAACTGGAAGGAGGACGCGCGGGCCCGCGAAAGATGAAAGGAATGGAGGCAGGGAGGAAATGAGATACCCTTTGACGGAAAAGCTTGGATCAAGATTTCTTAGCGTCACGAACAAACAACCACTTATTTAGTCCAATCTAGAGGTAGAGGCCAAGGACGGAATAATAAACAAAATGTATTCATGCACTAACCACAAGATTACTGTAGTCAGGTCTGTAAGTATATTACATACCTAACTGGAATAGTTTCCAGGGAGAAGTTCTGTGGGCAGACAAATGTATAGAAGAGTGAGAACTAGATGTTCCAGACGTGGGCTAGAGTGTATTTGGTTCATATTCTCGCACCTTATAACACTTAACGCCCTTATTAATAAACGTATTTTATCAGATGAACACACACAGATTTCTCTCGTTCAGTCGTCAGTAATTTGGCTTTCGAAAGAAGAAGACAAAGCGTTGTGTAACTATAGATGCTATACAACGTTTATTAGTAAGGGGTTAGTAAAGACGCAGTTCAAATTCGAAAGACATCGCGATACGATGCATCTCAATAATTGCAGGCGTAAGAGTCTGGAAGTCTACTGCTTAAAAGTACGAAATTCGCAGCATCAGCTGAAGTTACGGGCGATTCCTACTCCATAACACCTGCGGACATAAGATAAGTTTGGGGCTCGACCTAAGAATGAATGACACAACGGTTTGACAGTTATGTTATTGACCCGATGTTATTTTCCCATCCGAAAAAGTTAATTTATCGAGTATAGGGTTCACTCCGAAGATTTGAACTGCTTTCGGGGTGGGCCCGTATTCTCTGTGGGTGTTAGTGCAAGGAGGTGTTAGTTGTAACACTTTATAACACCTAAATAAATAGTTCAAACTATGAACACGTCGCGATGATACATACTAAAATTGTCACTAAACAATAAGTGGGCTACTAAAGCAAACTCATCCTTTTCCTAGAAATCTTCTTCCTTGTCTCACGGAACAATTAATTAAAAATTTAATCAAACTATTAAAATAAATCCAATCAGTCTGTTTGTCGGTTCCTCGAAAGATTATGAATAATCTTGAATACCTTTGAACCAGATATGTCTACGAGGTTGAAGTCTTGCTTATTTCAATACAAACTGGTTTTTGCCCCAGCTTCCTTTGGCCTTCGGTATTGGACCAATTTTAATTAACTACATCCCCAGAAAATACGTTGATATTAAAATAACGACTTTTAAAATGGCTGTCAGGTAGACATCTTTTTTAACGGCTTTTAATATGCAATGTCTTTTTTTTATCACTACATGTTTATTACGATGTTTGCGTAACTGTTAGTTTTCAAAAATTAAATAAATTAATAAACATTATTCTTTTTATCGTATTCTCTTTCCGCTCTTTCAAACCGTTAAATTAACGAACCTTGGTACTATTTAACTAACACCTACGAAAGATATAGCCGGCATGTCTTAAAACCAAAAATTCGAAGACATGTGACATCTATCAACCCGCACTGGGCCCGCGTGATGGATTACGGCCCACACCCTCTCACAGAGAGGAGGCCTGTGTCCCTGTAGTGGAAACATTATAGGCTGATTATGGTCATGGTTATGCTAAAGACCTAGCAAGACTTCATTTTAGATTAGCCAAAGTCATTAAACCTAGTCTGAGGAATCAAATAAGGCAGCAGCAAATCTGCCAATTCCGTGTGCGAAATTCGTTTGTTAACCTTTTGACGCATCGCATCTCTATTGTGATCATAACATTCACAACGAAGATACGATGAGGCCTTAAGAGTCAGAAATCTTTAAACGTTAAGGACAAATATAACACGAAAAACATTACATCCAGCAATCTAGTCATCATTATGCATAATAATATCTAACAGGAAAAAACTGATGTCCCTTGACGTCAAATCCAATCAGATGATTTCAAAAAGGGGATGACGGATTTCTCAGATCAGATTGATAAAGGTAATCCGGCTTGTTGTGCTACGTTGCGTCACACGTGTATTAGAGTGTGGGTATGTATAGTAAAATGTTATACCTATCAAATGATAGAGATAAGGAAAAAAATACAAATTAATTTTCAGTACTACTAACTGATTTTGCATCTTTCCAAATATTAAACCCTGGCCACAGTGCAGCACTAAGGCAAACCCCGTGCTGGATTCGGGACGCGACTGTGAATGTCAATTCGGGCCAGTTTAAACATCACCATGTAAGTTAGTTGACACAATCGGTGCGATGATTTTTTTAAATTGTTTATTCTAAGTCTGTGATACTGATAATAAATCTCACATTTTACAAAAAGGCATTTTCGCAAACGTGAGGTTTGTTAAATACAAACATGAAATTTCTATGGACACATTGAGAGATAATGTTTTTGTAGAACTCTTTTAAGCTGGTCGCTCGCCTCATGTTCCGATACACCATAAAGTTTGAATCGGGCTGCACACAGACTTGTAAAACTTGCAAATTGTATTTGTAAAGTTTTGTGGTATAGTGTTCAGACTTCAGAGTTTTAAAATGCTTCTTATCTGCACCTCCAGAATAGTAAGTATGTAGATATTACTCCTGTACATATTACCTTCTTAGCTCATCATCCTCTTAATAGAAATGTATCTCTCCAAATTTTCGCTTTCATCTAAATACGGCACGTGTTGCTTTGTGTCGTAAATGCGGAATACGTAAAATCAAGAATAATTTTATTCGATAAAACTACGCCAGAAGACAAAACGATACGATACAACACATTAATGTAAAGCCGGCTACAATCAGCATGTATTTACCTTGACCATAACTTTCTTATGACGTCTACTTAGACTCGCGTTTTCAAAGCGAATCGAATGACAAATAAGTTATCATTAGGTTCTGAATCGTGGGGCTGATTTAACTTTAAAGCCCATCCATGGCAAAATACTGGCTATTAATATACAGCTATTAAAGCCTTTGGCCACGCATCAACCACCGATACTGGTTGGCAATGACCAACCGGTTTCAGCAACCAGTTCTGTCAGCAAACAACATCTTGACATACAAACTAATATAGATTGGAAAGCCAGCTGACTTCTGGGAAATCAATCTTTCTCTACTTCTTAGGACAATGCAATTTAAGGACCAGTCATCCATGACTGGAAGATTGATTGGATTTGGTGAATCAAATGATATTTACAAAAATCTGGTTCCAGGCTGATATTTCAGATTCGTGAGTCACTTAAAAGTCAAAATTAGGAGACGAATATCATAATAATAAATTACTGACGAATATAAAAAAAACTGCTGGGCTGCCCTGGAGACCACATCATGACTAACTATGGTTAAATAAGTCCCTGAGCAAAGTCGGTATGGCAGGTTCAACTCCCTTATTAACAGCCAGCCGATACGGAAGAAGTAAGTAGTACTATAAAATAAAACTAAGTACTTAGGTATACAACAAGCGTCAGTAAACAACATGTACCTACCTTGTTGTAAAAACTTAGTATACCAAGTACCGACAAATGGGGTAAATAAAGATGCAGGGGTGAAGCGGGATGAAACTCTAAAAGGGATTTTAACTATGAAATAATATAGTTTGTTCCAAAAAGGACTCATTATGTGTTTACTGTAATATGTAAGTACACAGTTAACACATTATGGGTCCATTTGAATTTATGGTTGTTTCCTTGTTGGCAACAAACTTGTATCAGTTTCGTCCCGATTCACCCCTGCAACCCTATTCACCCCGTTTGTAGGCAATGCCTTAAAATTGTTCTTTCAGTACTAGGTAATCAATAATACGGGCGGCTTCCGCAACTCCACGTCAATGTGCGTATTTTGCGTACTCTTACTGAAAGAGTGCTTACAGATGTAAATAACCTACTAGCCAATCGCTTTAAATCATCTTGAGGCTTTTTATATCTCATGCTTAGTATCTGTGACTAAACCTACATTCAACTGAAACCTAATAATAACTATAATGTAACGTTTCCACGACAAGTAATTTTCTTTGCTCATCTCTCGTAAAAATAAAGAAAGTTTAACTACATATTAGACAGTAAACCACTGGCTTCTAGCATGTCTATCAAAATAAACCATCTCTGCGATATGTCTAGAAACTAACGTTGATTGTTAAATCACTCAATTAGCATCATTAATATAACATAAGTCGAAAATCTGCTGGCAATTAACGCCTTGTTTACGTTCGCACCTCTTCACTTTAGACGGCTGAGATTTAGAAATCAGTGTTTGTGAAGCTTGAAAGAAACAGCAATGAATACTGTTACCCCCTCACTAATACACGTTGTATAGCGTCTGTATAGTTACACAACGCTTTGTCTTCTTCTATCGAAAGTCAAATTACTGACGACTGAAAGAGAGAAATCGGTCGGTGTAACTATTCATCTGATATAATACGTTTATTAGTAAGGGTTGGTGTATAAAGCCGAGTGCATATAGTGCACAATATGAAGACATACATACGGATTTAATTCGTATAATGGAGAAATTTAAGGTGGAGACGACGCGGGACGTAGTGTAACAGCGGGGTAATTTCGCAACACTCTATAAGTAGCAATGGATTCCATTTTGACAGTTAACAACATTCATTGCGTTATGTACGTTGTTGAGCAGACACATTTTTCGAACATATGAAGCAATGGATTAGCAATATCCTTCAAAATGATTCAGATTGAGATTGATAGTGTGTTACGCAATAAGAGTGTTGGTCAAAGAATTGGCTTTCATTCAATACTGGGCTGATAGTTGTTACACCCTAAGGGCAAAGTTTCTCAGTAGGACAAGACCGTTTTCTGGTTGTTTTGTTCTTTTAAAATTGAACTTTACATAATATTTATCTCAGCATCCATCTAAATGACCAGGTTTGATTTAATAAATCAGTCGATAAAATCTTTGAATCTTTGCAATGCTAATGAGATGGCTATCAATTTGTCTACGACACGAGTCTATTATGGGCGATATTTATTAGATCAATAAGTTATTATATTTAGTGTCATCACCTCTCATTTACCTTTTGCTAATAAAGATGCCAGTAGTGTAGGTATTTTAAGTAAGGGTTTTGTTTTGCTTTATCGTATTGAGAAAGAGGAGGATTACATTGAACATAGTTATAAGAAAGACATTTCTATGACATGTACAGTTATAAGTAGGTATTACATTAGGTTAATGATAAGGGTCAAAGATTATGAATGATGATTCAGTCGAGGAAGTACCCGTGAATTCTAATAGAAATCATTAAAGATATTGAATACTTAATTAAAGATATTATGTAAATACCATCAATCTCTTATGAGCAACGCGCAAATGAAGAAACTTATGTAATTTTCGAAACATCACGCGTCGCCTCAATACATTTATTCGGTCCACAATTCCACACGTTTTAAAAATATTCAAAACATGTATGATAACGCCAGGTTAACACACGACCTACTACCAACAAGAGTCTTTAGTTCCGATGACTCATACTACATTCAATACATCGGTCACCTACACGATGTTTCCGTAAACGAATGCTTTTTACTCCGAAACTATTTGTGTTTTGGTAAAGATTTATGTCCATGTATGAGTGACGAATGACGATGTTAATGACGATAGTTGACGATGAAAATGCTTTAAAAGTAAGGATTTTTGGTGGCGATGTTCTTACACATTATTCGATAGAACTTGATGATTGTCGAAAGCGGATGGCTAAGGCGAAGGGCTAGGATAAACCAGTAACTTATAGGCTAAACACATCGTGAGGTTTAGTGGAAAATCGCATATGCAGAAAGATCAAATCCAAAACTCCCATAAAGGATTTTGGAGCGCAGTGGAACAACCCAAAATAATGTAGAATTAATCAGAAAAAAAAAGTAAATAGAAAGGACAATATTGAAGAAGGAAGGAGAAAATTATGAGGATGACATTCACAAGGTAGGGTAGTGAGTATCTAAATAGGAGATCCTATGGATAGGCCATAAAACATGACTTATGACAATAAAACTTTCATCATTATTTGCCAAATCAGTTAAATGCCATGATGCATGACGACTTGGAAAAGCGCTATGTTATTGTCAAGCATATGTATTTTTTATAACTAACGCGAGTGGTAATTCTTCATTGTTCAGTTCATAAAAATAAACGTCAAACCCACTGTTTTACAGCAAAGCATATGACTAAGCAGCAATTATGTCATCAACATTGTATTTAGGTAATAGTGAATCGGAAACCTCTAAATCCTCTCTGACATCAGACAGCCGAATTCAAGATTCAGAATGATTTAAAATTTCAGATTCTTCAAAACTCAAACTCAAAGCATTTATTTCAATTAATTTCCATTTACAGGCACTATTGAATTGTCAATGAGTCGGTCAGTTAGTCAGAAAGTAAAAGCTAATTGCCTATTCCAATCAAGATTTACAAAATCCTGGGTACATTATTCTTGATGCTTCTAGCGAGTACAATACTTATGTAAAAAAGAATGAAGAAACAATTCAAAATATAAGATTAATGTTCTAAACCATGCACTTTTGAATTATGACAGATAGTATATTCTAGAAAGTAATTAGAAGGTTTTTCATAGTAAATAAAATAAAAATGTTTTATTGTCGCCAGTTAATACATTCATAAAACTTAGAGTAATCTAGCTTGCTACTGATTCCCAAGCTAGGCTTGAGCTTGTACTAAGGGAATTAGTGTTAAATAATGCTACAACCATGTCCAATGTTTGGAGTCACGTTCACTTATATCCAAGTTCATGAATTGATACGGGTATGTCGTGATGGACAGTATGGTATCGCTCACGATTTCCTGTTGTAAGGTATCAATGAGAAGCGGTAGTTTGCTCGAGTCAATATTCAATGGTAGATGAACGAAAACGATAAACCATTGGAAATGGTAGATACCTAAAAAACCATAGCAAAATCTGTCTATAAAGTTCCCACTGCTGGGACATAGGCCTCCTCTCTGTGAGAGGGAGTGGGCTGTAATCCACCACGCGGGCCCAGTGCGGGTTGGTAGATGTAATATTATCTTCGAGACATCTGTAAGAATGCGGGTAAGAAAAAACAAATGCATTATCTACATTTACAGTTATGGTGAACCACAATACCTCAAGATCCTCCATAACCAACGGTCAACGACCTTGGAGGCAAAGCGAAACCAAAGAATTTCAAATAAATTATGGCTTGAATTCTGGGACTTTTTACTGTGGTAATTTTTCTTAGTTGTTGCAAGTTGAAATCCCGATATTTCGAGTAAGTAAGCATTTATTTAGGAATCTTAAATTTAGAGTCACCGACCTATTTGAATATAGGTATTTGCTAAGATGGCATATTTTGGTAGAACCCGTATCTTACCGATTGTAAATAAAGATTTAAAAAGTTATATATATCTCTCGAATTGAACCTTGAACCTACAAACTCCCGGACATCAACTGCTCCATTTCACAAAACATTGTCCACGTCAGATAATGCATTAGTATCGTAATTATTTAAATGACCTTTGAAATTATTCTGGTGAAACATATCTGCAGCTACAGAGCGAAACACAACAAGCCCATTTGTGTTAGAAATGAATGGCAGGAAGCGATGACCCACTGCATGGTCTTTTGTGCTTGTTGTGTAGTTTGGCCATTTGTTATTGGATGCAACTTTTGAACATTGTAGTTTTACGGGATAATCTTATTGCTATCGCTCATTGGGAGACAAATCGACGTAACTGCTACTTTACTTTATTATTACATCTTTCTTTCTCCTTAACGTAAATACGCTTTCGTGGTTTGTCATATTTACCTAACTCATTTTTGGGATAAAATACATTTACGTCGATGTTTCTCCAAATGAGCGATATGTGTTTTTTTTTGTTTTTAATCCTGTTCTTTGCTGTTTGAAGATCCTTATGGATATTGCTTAGGATAGGCGGCTGTCTTAAGTGTTTAGTTTTAATATAAATAATAATATACCCTGTGTGTGACACAGTATCTTTGACGCGTTCCGAAAAAAACTTTAATTTTTTACTGCAGTTGTTTCTGTTTTGTCAGAATCCTTTCATGTTCCATGTTTATTTAAACCATAGAATTTCAACTATATATGTCATGAATAGAATCTTCGTGTGTACGGGTGATTGTAGTCTGACGTCCATGTGGAAATCATGTTTATCCTGTAGAAAGTTTTCCCATTATTTCCATATGTCGTATTTTTACACTTTGACATTACCTACAGCGAAAAGTCGTTGACTGTTTTTAACTGTGATGTGCGTGTGAACTGAGGGACCATACTGATATTTCGCAAAATAAAAATCGTAGGATTTAGTAGTAGACTTCAAACAATTGTAGAACAATACTGAGAATTTGTTGAAGTTTGTAATAAACCATTTTTGTTACATACTATTATCTAACACTGAACAGCGAACTAACTTCACAAAAATGTTAATTTAATTGAGGCTTTAAGCGTCTTCATAAATTTTCTTTCCCATAATCAAAGAAGCGACTTCAAAAGCACTATTTGCCCCGTAGTCTATCATTACCTCACCGATACTGCTAACATTGGCGCCGCGCGCCGCCGCCGCCGGTAGAACCAGTCACCGTAATAATCTAGGCTTTGAGATGACTGCCTTGCGTGAGCAAATTGCTGGATCATCGCTTAGTGTACTGAGCAGTTTCCTTTTAGTAATAACTTGCATAATAATAAGATGGACTTTGATCTTTTATAAAATGTTAGAAAAACTATTTAATAGATTGCATTAGCGGCAGCTTAGGTTGGTAATCATACCGGATATTAACTTGATCCGTGTAATTCCCAGTAAGGCTTACTGGTAACTACCCACCCTCTCCATGTCGTGTACTTAGGGTGGGTTGTTTCACGTCCCACAGTGGAACGAATGTATGGGAGCGGTTGGACGTAGACATGTCCGAAAAAAAAGAGTAAAATTATGACAAACTAATGATGCCATCTTATTCGATTACTTAATGCCTTCATAACTTGTGGTGATGAATTTCTTCATAACTCCCATATTTCGGGAGTAATTTGAGAAAATGTGAAATTTTACTATGAAAATGAGTGTATCGAGCTCTCTCCCTCCTGATTCCGGGCTTGTTTCAAGTAGCGGTCTCTAATATCATAATGCTAATACTAAGAGCTATATTTAATACTAAGACACATAGTGCGCCAAATGTGCACTTTCTGGGATAAAGAGTGATGTTTATTTTATAACACAATTTTTTTATTTTTTGTTTATTTTGTTGATTAAAACCGTTTTTCTAAAGGTTTACCTTATTACAATAACATTTCTGAGCAGCCAATTAGAGAAGATATAAGCTAATTAGGATATATAATTAGGGACTTAAGGTTTACATATAAAACTGATGCACTAATGATTACTGATAAGAACATTGCTATTATTTAATTACTAAATGGCTCTTAATACACTAATTTAGCATGCATCATTTACTAATTATCACAATAACTAATTACCTTGCAATATTTAACAAAGGATACCTGGGATACCTGGATTTTATATAAATAGGTCACTATTAGTAACTTTAAAATCAGTGTTGATTTACACCTCGTTGTATCCAAGCTAATCTCGCAATGTATTTTCCAAATTTTAATACAAATCTTGATATTCACGTTGCTTTATGCGCACGCGCACATAAAGATTTACGCGACTTTAACTATTTGTTCAGTGTTTTAAAAGATAACAGTTGTGTTCAGTTATGTGAAAGTGCTGAAACAAGTTTAAAAGACTGGTGTCGTCGATTTTGCTACCGCATTTATGCAAAATGGACACAGTCTGGAAGAAGCACAGATAAGTTTCGGAAGAAACATGAGATTTGGCTACAGGCTGCAATTCAATGGCCGGAATTACAGAATGAAAATATGGAACCTTCTACAGAAAATATAAGTGACGTCATCGAGCCCATAATTTCTCCTGCTAAATCTGATGCTTCAACTTGTACACATCCTAGTCCTCGTAAATCTTTTGAGGACCTTAGTAACCGGCAAAAAAGAAGACGCACTGAAGATAGTCTTTCATGCAGCAGTAGCAGCGCTGAAATTATGTTTTCGGCCGAAAGGGCGCTTCAAAAGGCAGGACAAAGCGATACAGCTTATGTTATGAAATACTTGACGGAGAATCCAGAAGAGGCCTCAAAAATCAAAGCCTTCATTGAAGGTAAATCAATTCAGGTACGGGAAATATCCCCTTTAAAGGCATTGGCTCTTTATGTATCGATGAACTTATCGAAATGGCGCTATAACACTCTTCGGGATTTCAACACTCAAGAAGGAGCTCTTCAATACCCGAGTTACTACATGTTGGTTAAAGAAAAAATTAAGTGCTATCCGGCCAAAGAAGATCTCACAGTTACAGAGAGCTCTGCAAAAATCAAATTACAAGCCTTGATGGATTTAACCTCAAGAAGACTTATTAGGTCGTTAGAAACCCCTGTTGATCCCAATCAACAGCTCGTATTGACCAGCAAATGGGGTTTTGACGGATCATCTAGCCAAAGCATTTATCATCAAAGGACGAGTGAAGATGAGCAAATCGATCTTGCTAGTAATTTTATGATTAGTCTTGTACCACTGCGGCTCGTCTCAAAAGGTGTAACAATTTGGGAAAACGAGCGACCATCTTCCACTTCATTTTGCCGGCCAATATTGTTTAAGTTTATAAAGGAAACCAAAGAAAATGTGCAGAGAGAGATGGCTGAAATCGAAGCAGAGATTGAAGCCTTAACTCCATCCACCATCACTGATGGAATTAGTGTCAAACACCAACTGCTGTTGACAATGATTGATGGTAAAATTCATTCCATTATATCCAATACAGCAGCTTCAGTGTGTGACATATGCAAGGCTTGTCCTAAAGAAATGAATAATTTAGAGTTAATCAAAGATAAACACGCAAACGAGGACATGTATAAATATAGCTTAAGCACCCTTCACGCTTGGATTCGCTTAATGGAATGCTTATTACACATTTCCTACAAATTAGACATAAAATCATGGCAAGCAAGGGGTGATATAGCAAAAAGGCAAGTTGATGACAGGAAGAAAAGAGTTCAAGAGGCTGTAAGAAGAGAAACGGGCTTACTTCTCGATGTTGTGAAACAAGGCAGTGGATCCACCAACAATGGCAACTCGGCAAGGAGATTTTTTGAAAACTACACTAAATCTGCTGAACTGACCGGAATAGATGCTATGCTTTTAAGAAAAATCTGTGTGATCTTGCAGTGTATTTCATCAGGAGAGAAGATCAACGTAACTAAATTCCGAGAGTTCTGCTTTGATACTGCTAAGCTTTACGTGGAGTTATACCCATGGTATTATATGCCTTCTTCACTTCATAAAATTTTAATGCATGGGCCAGACATAGTTCAGAACATGTCAATTGTGCCCATTGGTTTTCTATCCGAAGAGGCATCTGAGGCTAGAAATAAAGATTTTAGAAAATATAGAGAGGGGCATTCTCGAAAGCATAGCAGTATCTCATGCAATGAAGATATTATGCACAATCTTTTACTGTCTTCTGATCCACTTGTTACAAGTATCCGTCCAAAAGGAAATAAGTTTGTAAAAAAATCTTCTTTTAAGGAATTTTATGAGCTTACGGATTCTGAGAAAAGTGATATCGAATTTGTTAACATAAATGATTTAGCGGACATCGATTCTGAATTTGAATTAATTGATGATGATGATGATGACGAAGATAATTAAATGATGTTATTGTTTTAAAATGTGTAACTTAGTAAATTAGAGCTTACATCTTAATTATTTATTGTACTTTTAATGAAACTAGGTAATTTATTATCAACTTACTTAAAAGTCATACTCTCATCAGTTCTTGTGAATATTTTTGTTAATATATATTTCTGTATATATATAATATATTTATAGACCTCTTAATAAGTCTGTCTGCGGTTTAAAGTAAATACAAATGGGGAAAAAACTTTTTTTTTTTTAATTTTCATTTCCTTTTATCCCAGAAAGTGCACATTTGGCGCACTATGTGTCTTAGTATTAAATATAGCTCTTAGTAATAGCATTACGATATTAGAGACCGCTACTTGAAACAAGCCCGGAATCAGGAGGGAGAGAGCTCGATACACTCATTTTCATAGTAAAATTTCACATTTTCTCAAATTACTCCCGAAATATGGGAGTTATGAAGAAATTCATCACCACAATTTATGAAGGCATTAAGTAATCGAATAAGATAGCATCATTAGTTTGTCATAATTTTACTCTTATTTTTCGGACATGTCTACGTCCAACCGCTCCCATACATTCGTTCCACTGTGCGTCCACTTAACGCACGCGTATAGGTTACCTACGTCAAAAATGGCGCTAACTATCGTCAAACCAAAAAAAGGGTTGTTTCAAATTACAATTACAAAATAATGGCCTTGACTTACACATTATGTAACTCAAACTCAAACTCAAAGTATTTATTTCAATTAAACCATTTACAGGCACTTTTGAATTGTCAAGAAGTCGGTCAGTCAGAAAATATGAAGCTAGTTGCCCATTCCAAAGCGTAGGCACCTATGGAGAAGAATGGGCAACGAAGAACGGGCAAGAAGTAACGTTAACTAACCGTTTGAAACAACCTTAGGCGTTGTATTTTTTTAATTCTCTTGTCTTGTTTTTTTTTGTGCATTATGCTTTTGGCTACTCTGCATAGTGCATTAGTGTGTGTATTTGATGTTACTTTATAACTGCGTTTGAATAACATTATCATCATTTATTGCATTCATGTAGTTTACAAGTTGTCACAAAGGTTTCATACATGAAACCTGCTGAGGCACAGAATATAAATAGTTTATAGTGCTATAGTGTCACAATAATAAACATAACCACTGTGCTTAAACAAAAATACTAATTTTAACATGTATCAGATGTCCATCGTTTGCGTTCCTTCCTCGTGGTTAAACTTAATGGTCAAACAGATTTGACCACGAGGAATTCTGTTCCGGATAGGCAAACTACTTAGTTTTACGAAAACTATCCACCCTTTGTTATAGTTCGTAAATATACTTGTACAGTCATTAACAAAAATAATTACTTATCTTAGTTTATTTAAAAAGTATATACCCAACACTTATATCACCATGCATTAATAACAGCTGACACTTCTTTAAATATGTAACTGTCATGCATGATATAATGATTTTGCAGTACAATCAACGTTTCTATATTTCTTTTAAAATGCTACTATAAATTGTGTTGATTTCCATCGTCCAAACCTGTAGCTTGTAGCTTAATATTTTATCTTTCATAATAATGTGGTTTTCCTCTGACTGTGACACTAAATGGGAAAGACCCTGTGTTCACGATTGCACATTCTACCCGATTCCTCAGCCGATTGAAACCTGCACAGAATCTTAACAAGCTCCGAAATTCCCACATTCAGTATTTTGTTGTACACCTTTTCCTAAAGAAAATACGTCGCGTCAGTCCCTTTAAATTAGGTACTATTCGTATCCAACTATTTATATTCTTGTACGTGACTATCATATTTAAATAACCACTGTACTACCGCAAAGCCTACCTTAGCCTTACCTTATAAAAATCTCTATACCTCAACCTATGAAACATGTACAAAGGAATTCACAATACCAACCGTTCGAGGAATTTCCTACAAAGCCTTTGACACAGATAATATAATACTCCTTTGATAACCACACCAACAAATCTAAACCTTACCGTTATCAAGATAAGACTCAACATAGAATAACAGAAAATAGACCATTTAACACCCAGGTAAGTTTAACACGACTTATTTAAAAAGTCTTGCTTGCGTATCAAAAGGGTTCCGACGAATCTATTTTTAACTTTGCAGGTTTATTTTAAAACATGCAACCTTTGAAACGGTCGAAGAAATTTGTGATGAATGGTATTTTTTTTCTACTAATGCATTTGTTGTTAGAGACATCGTAATTATTTTGTAACCGTAGTTAATTTTCAATCGTTTTCCTGCTACAGAAACTTGTGTATCCTGGTGAGATTACCAGTCGCCATGAAGATTTTATAAAAAAAAAACATAGCATTTCTTTGACATTATTGTTGAATAAGGCGAGATCACGAGACCTTTTCTCAGAAATAGAACAGTTACAAGTCGGTATTACAAGCCAAAACAATCAGTCAACTCAGCATATCGCAGTCCACTGCTGGACATAGGCCTCTCCAAAGGTTTCGCCACAACATCTTGTATGTCATAACGAGTAGGCCCTGGTTGAAGACCTTAGTCTTCAAACATTGCGGGATAGGCGACGAGAAGTCTTGACGAAGTTTCTCAAACGCTGCCCAACCCAACTGGACAAAACAATAAGTTTAATTTAGCTACCCCTAAAGGGTGAAAATAGTGCGGAAAAAAAGGCTGCCTATGACACTTTTCGATACAGAACACAAACAATTGTTTTATTACGAATTTTTACACCACAGTCCCATATTTCCATAATTCTTTTTCTGCTTTACAAAAAAACTAAATCTCTTTCAGAAAATAATCTCTGTCTTTATTACGTTATCAGTATACCATTTTTTAAAAAGATGATACGGACACGTTACACAAATCTTATATCACTCCACTATTTGTCTGTTACTTAAGCGCAGTACAAACAAAAACGATAAGATACAATTTTTTTACGACTGCAAACTGCTTTTAAAAACTTTGCAACCGAAGATTATAATTCATTCTCCATATTAGTAGCAATGTATAGATCCTGAACGATGTCAAAGTTAAGAAAACCTGTGATGGATGATGGCTGAGGCAGGACAGGAATGTAGCCCATAAAGGGGGCGATAAAATGTAGTTGTTTTGACCTATTATAACACTGACCGTCGTTTGGACTGTGACAAGAACTGAATAATAATAACAAGGAGTATAATACATACATAATATGTATTCCATAATCGTACAAACATATTGGTTTATAAGTAGAAGCTAGAGCTGAAAATATATTACACTTTAATGTTAAAAACGTGTCGTTTGCAAGTAAATCGATCGACAAATATGCTATAGTGCGCTGCTGCGTAAACATACGCAGTGACGGGCTTCTGACCTCAACAACCCAAGGCAATTCCGATATAGTTAAAACTGTGTGTTGGGCTTAAGAATACATTATACCCGTAACAACAACAATAATAGCAGAAGTCTTTTAGCAGGTCCTTGTTCTGCAGACTTCACATGACTTATACTACATAATTATACTCCTCTGAAGGTCAACACTGTCCTCAATTTACTGACTTATCAGAACCTACAGCTGTGTGCAATTATCACATATTAACATTAACATATTATATCGTTCACAACAGCTCATTACAAACGACAGCTCATTTCCTAAGAACATTAATGTTGCTTTCACCCTCGCTTGCTCAAATATAGACTTAGGTTTCTAAGAAAAACATAATGGAACATGAAGCTCTAGTATCTATAAAATCAATCATAGTTCACACGTCTTTATTGGGTCTTTATGTCTTTCGCTTACGATATTGGTATCGCCTACAACATCACTTGCTTCTTGGGGACTGTTAATGCTAAAACTAACTCTCATATCTTCGAGATTCCGACGTTTATGAACGATGAAAGAGTCTCTAACGATAATAAAATTAAGCTTTTAGTATTTACCAATCAGACATATCCTAATATAGGTTTGGTAAATGGTAAGCCAAATAAGCTGTTTGGAAATTGGACCCGGACACAGTGTAAGAACTGTAAATATCTATGCACCCGAGGAATGAGGACATTTAGAAACAAAATGTCCTCTAGATAAAGCGAAAGCACTTGCATTTGGGGACACAATAATGTTGCTTGCTTAAAGTAGAACAGTGGTCTTATTCATAGTCCAGACAAAACGGCAAGCATACAGGCAGATAATAATATATTCAATTGCATGATATACTACATTATATATATTTTGCACCAAACGAATCAATTAGTGCTACGTAAGTTCGCATGTTATCAGAATACTCAATAACTCTGTCACACAAATGGGATTTGTATTGTTATTATAAATTAACGCGAAACTTGGGAGACATGTCTTCAAAAGATAATAGATCTATATTTAGATTGTGGAAACAATAATATTAAAGAAGATAGTTCTGTGATTGAGAATTTTGATAATGTGGACGAATAACGAGCGATTTTGGATGAAGAGGACATGCTATAGAAGGATCATGTCCCCATTTCCTGATATTGTACGAGTACCAGATGATGCAGTAATTAGCTCGAATTAAATTAAATATCATAAATAGAATAATGTGTCATTGTACGATATTACTCATGGAAATTCGTGGCTGGAACCGACTGGACACGAAAGACGGAGAGCCGTATTGAGAACTGTCAGAGAAATTTCTTAATACAATCTTTTATAATTAAAATGCAAATGATTGGGCTAAGCTGTTGAAATATACTAGTCTCCCTTATTTTTTGAACTTGGTCTTTAATGGGAGTAAATATTGTGTTGAAAATGTTATCAGCACCACGACTTTTTATGCTTAGTTCGTAATACTTTATGTGAGATAAGAGAACAGTTTGCCGAGCCGTCTCGAGCCCCATACAGGTACCTTTTTCAGATGAACTCTGCTATTTTAAGATGTATTATTGTTTTTTTTGGAGTGGGTAGTAAATACAATAATTATAATTTTCTCATGGGTTTATTACTATTACGGTCCGGCCGTCGAGAGAATGCGTTCCTGACACCTTTCAGTGCGACAGTTCTAGCAGCTAATAAAGATCAAATTCGCGAAACACGTATTCGTTTGTATGAAACTGACAGGAGTCAAAATATGATTCTCACTTCGGCCGCACTGTAGTTCATGTCTTCCATGACAGAGGCCGTAGCATAATATAAATAATTATAAAATGGATGATAGATATTGCCAACGCCTTCGAGGCTTCAAAAGACACTGAACTTTACTTATTTAGTGGTTTTAGCCTTCATTATACAACGGCAACTTTCTCTTGCGACTGAATAGCAAATGCAAATACATAGTTGAAGCTGAAAATAAAGCTGAATAGTTACGAAAAGAGAACCGTGTCGTTGTAAATGAGAAAGGAAATTACAGATTAGAAACTAGTATAAGGATTAAATGTTATTCCAATTTCCTTGTGCACGTAAATAAACAGATTTGTTTAAATTCTTGTCTGGTCTTTAGATTTTCACAATACTGATGCTGATTATATTGTTGTGGTCCTTAGACTTGGCCTTTGACATGTCTAGGGACCCTGGGGGCCGGACCTTTGGAAGGCGTACGAGGGCCCATAGTCAACTCGCAGAGGCGTGTTAAACGTTTTGAATGAAATGAGGTACCAATCGACGATTCGCACCACGCAAGTGCACTCAAGAACAACCCCCGGTTGGGTAGGACTATTGCAGGATATGGATTCGTATATTGGATTATGGGTTTGGGTGATACTTGAACTTATTATTACTCTGACTGCATTCAGCTAAATTCCAACATATTTTACTGGTGCACGTTGTAGGTGCATTACTTACATGAGGAAAAAAAAATCTCGTAGGTAGTTAGGTTCATCTTTGACTGAAACTTTGAGCATGAAAGGTGGAATAACTACCTGTCAAGTCATCAGTCAGTCTAAGCCTAGATCGTACCACCTCACCATGTCGGAAATTTCGTCGTATTTGGTCATGACAAATGTGACAACGTTCTTAAAGTATATCTTGTAGTGCCTTCTGTCTAAGTGGAAGTCGCATGATTCGAAAATTTTATTAACAAAGTTGTCACAATGCTGTTACGTTTAAAGTGTTAATGATTTCAACGTCATCTTGATAGACCAGCCTAGCCACCGACCCAAAGCAAAAATTGGTTAAATATGAGGCCAGAACCTATGCTGACGACACAGAAAATCATAAAAAATATTTTTTAATTAGGTTAAATGGTTAATTACATTTCTTGTTGATAAAATTAAACCTTAACTTAGATCTATACATTCAAGGATTTTGTTGATTTGGTTATAACTTGTAACAATTTTACAGTTCACAAAGTTAGTCATAATTACAACCGGTGCACAGCCAAATTACCTATTATAAACTTACGATCAAGTTACATTCAAGTGACGTCACATCAAAACAGCTGTTAGTTGACACAACACTATCGAAAAGTCAAAACAAACTGGACGTTTCTCTTCATGAATTCAACAATTTAATTTGGCCTTCTAATCTAATAGGTCATTATTTTGCAATTAACTTACGACAACATCCAATGTGGAGGTAGAAGACATGTCGATTGTGAAAATCCCCTCGCCACTCGACGCAGGAACCACTTTAGTGCTACGCTTTGGCACTTTAAAGCACCCCACTAGTTTAAAAGTACGCACCATTATCACTATTTGGACAACAAACACTTTTTTAATTCAAAAACGTTCGTGTTTACACTTCGAATAAATAAAATATGGCGGCAAAACACGATGGCCGTGCGAACGCTACGCGCATGCGCGGTTGAATGACAGTTTGGGTCATTAAGGCACGAAGCCGGTGCGGCCAGGTAGATTTTGTCTATTTTATCAGGAACTTGATGGTCAGCAATAAACCTTTTTGCATTGTTTCCTAGCTGTTCCGAGAAGAATAGAGATATTTCAAACCCGTCTTTTATTCTCACGGTTCTGATGCATTATGATGCTGTTATGGATCCCGAAAAAAAGTGGTCTGGGACATTCGGATGGTCTAGACTATAGTCGGAATTTTAATTAGCTGCAGTAAAATTACACGGCTTATGGGCAATTAAGTAATAATTGACTGAAATTGGCGTCTTTTTGTTTTTTCGCGGCCATCAACCAAATCTTTGTAACAAACGAAACATATTTGACATGCATAAATATTTCTAAACGCAGTCCGAAATGAGTTACATTTTTCTGCAGCTAATAAACGTCACTTAACTTAAATCATCACAACTAAATTTATAACACTAATATTATATCACACTTTATCTATTATAAAAGCGAAAGTTTGTGAGTGTTTTTTAACGTTTGTTAAATCTTCACGCACAAATGGCTAAACGGATTTGGATGTAATTTGGCACACAATATATAGTTTTTAATCAGGATTAAAACATATGATACTTTTTATCTTGATATTCCTACGGGATCGACACTTATGCGTTTATAAATAAACCATAAAACATATTGCGTCATAATCATAAGCTATAACTATTAAACATAGCATACACAATGGATTTGGTAGGTACGTACGCCCAGCTATAACACATCAAGCTATACATAACCAGATTTCTGATTGTACGAAAAACCTATACAATGCGAGGTCAGCTAAAAGTGGAAATTAATAGGTTGATGGTATACGCCGTGCCGTGTACTCACAAGCGTGGAAAGCTCATCAAACGATGACAATGTTATGGAATTGGACTCCAGCTTACCTACTATAAATTTTTAAAAAGAAAAAAATAACCGGGGAGTCGTAAGATATAGCTCTGAGAATCGCTCAAGTTTATCGCGTACAGCAACCCAATACTTTATTATAGTAGTTTATAGCATAGCGTTGTGTGAATGTGTCCATAGAAAATGTATACTGAGCGATATTGTTGTGCTATACAATATTTATAGGCTGGACTGCCCCAGGTAGAAATATCCATACCCGACGACCCCATCACCCTTCTCCAAGAAAGCTGTAGGGAAACTAGCACATTGCGTAAAAACAGATACAAACCGCGTACCCGGCCCCGCCGTCGAGGCCCTCCGCGACGCCCCTGTAATATCACCACCCGACCCTTGCTCGACAAGCCAGCCCTCGAGGCTGAGCAAGTAGCTTTAAACTCCCCAAATAATAATAACCAGACCCAGCCTGACCATTGCTGCCCTCCCCTCAATGACTCACTAAGCCGAGGCCCGAACCCCACAGGGGGTGCCCTTAGTGTAGCTCATTTAAATTAATATCCTTAGCTTGTAAGCCCTGGCTGGGGGCCTTAAAGTAATTTTTGGCCACCACAGGATAGTCCGGTTAAGCAGTAAGGCAACCTTAGTGAGTTGCAACTGCGAGTGGTCATATCAAAAAAAAAAAAAAAAAACAGGTAGAAATACATAGTCCGACCACATCTAGTTTTTTTTTAATCATTGACGTGTTCCTAAAAGTGTTTGTGTAAAAACCGACTTATTTAGAAATAAAATCATATATTATGGGAGGTCTTATCCTAAAAGTCTATTTAGGTATTGAGGTTTTTTGTCGTGTTATTTTGAATTGTGAGTGGCTATTCTCAAGTTTCCTTATAATATCTGTCTGGATTTCGTCACTGTAGTACTGAAATACTATTGGTACATTGACAAAATCTCAATACATCCCTAAGTAATCTTTGTGCACGTTCTGAAATGTTTTATATAGCCATCCGAATAAAATATGAAGTAAATCGTGCAATTATATTTAATTGGGAAAGTCATGTGTTTAAGCCTGGTAATAAAACATACTCGTATATTTAACCTTGCAATAACTACTGGAACTTTTCGTAAAGTTTTTAAGAAGGCCATTTTTTACCCAATTTTTAGGAGTGGCGATTGAGACTGTGTCGGAAATAATAGACCAATGAATAATGATAGTACTCACTACCGTTTGTAAAGTTTTTGAGAAACTCATAAATAAACAATTAACCTATTAACTAACTAAATATAATATAATTTCTCAAAACCAATACGGGTTTATTAAGGGTAAGTCAACTGAAGATGCTGTAATATATCTATTTGACAACAATTGTGATTCAGTGTTTAGTTAATAAACTAAAAACCATAGCAGTATTTTTGGACCTGTCGAAAGTTTTCGACACGGTTTCAATTCCCATCCTTCTAAACAAGCTGGAAGCAGTAGGCGTTAGGGGCACGGTCCTAGAAATTTTTCGTAGTTACATCACTGAACGTAGTCAGTATGTCAGAGTTGAATTACACCAGCAATGAAGAATTTCTCACATATGGAGTCCCACAAGGCAGTGTGCCTGGTCCCACTTTATTTTTAACCGACTTCCAAAAAGGAGGAGGTTATATGTTCGACTTTATGTATGTTTTTTTTTTTTTTTTTGTATGTTCACCGATTTCTCCGTCATTTGTGGATCGATTTCGAAAATAATTTTTTTGTTTGAAAGGGTATACTCCCAAGGTGGTCCCATTGTCAGTAAGTTGGAATCTGATGAGAGGATCCCATGGAAATCGAGGGAAACCCTCAACTTTTTTTGGCAAACATATAGCGATTTGGATATTTTTTAGAGTAACTTGAGCATTTGCTCTCGGAAATCATCATTTGGTAAAGTGGAGCTGATGATGAAGACTACAGACGGCCATCGGAACTAATCAATGATAAATATTTCACGGGTTGCGATTCGATTACTTTAATATGGTTGCTAAGCAATTTATGCTCGTCACAATGCGTGTGGTGGTGGAGTGGAGTTCTTCAGGTTCTTACCAGGAGAACTCCTCAAAAATTAACGTCCCAGCATCGGGAAAAGCAATATTTTGTAAAAGGTGATGAGCAGTTGACGTTAGGCTATTGTAACTTAGATAAATTACAAACTCTCTCACTAAAAAGTGAAAAATAAAAACTTAAAAAAAAAAAAACAACCGACTTCCAAAAAAAACTACATAGTGATAAATAACTTTTATTTCGGAAGTCGGTGTCAATAAACGAAAATGCAGAACCAACGACACCGACTTCCGAAATAAAAGTTATTTATCACTTTGTAGTTTTTTTTGGAAGTCGGTTGTTTTTTTTTTTGGTATACATCGACGACCTGTGTCAACTGGCAATTAACAACTGCAGATTTATTACATATGCAGATGACGGCGTTGATTGTTCATGCCAAAGACAGGCAGCTAGCCTTGGAAACTGAAAAGGCCCTGTCGGCTGTAATATCCTGGCTAAACGACAACCTGTGCACCCTTAACGCACTTAAAATAAAATTTATAACGTTTTCTGGTTCTCCCGCGTCTCAACCTCTAAAAATTCGAACCCAGATAGGCACTTTACTTTGTGTGAAATTTTTCATTACTACTGCTCTCAAAACGGTGAAGGAAAACATCGTGAGGAAACCGGAATGTCTTAAAACCAAATATTCGAAGACATGTGACATCTACCAAACCGCACTGGGCCCGCGTGGTAGATTACGGGCCACTCCCTCTCACCAAGAGGAGGCCCGTGTCGCAGCAGTGGGAACATTATAGGCTGATTATGATGATCTTGAAATGACGACAGTAGTTAAGATTTCATGATTTATCTATGAAAGGATGAATACAAATGAACTCAATACAAACAAAAATACAATCTCCAGATGAAACAATCGTAACTGTTAAGCTATTGTTATTACAAAACAAAATGAGGAGAAAGCAGGTAAACCCATTAACATCACACTTTGTTTATCCTTCAAACACGTTTTGTTAACTAGCAACACAGTTTTAATGGTCGCGTGCTAGTCTTGCCATTTACATATAAATCTCGGTGTTGCCAAGTGAAAGTAGCAGCGCTTGCGCAAGGACATTGATCGCAAGCACCGGTGAATGATTCATAGGAAACAATGAACTGGTCGTTCGATACTTAGAAATGGTGAGAATAGAAGTAGTTAAGTTGCAAAACGGTGTGAGATAACTTGGTTGTTTTTTTGGTATGGACGATTGAAATACTATCTTGTGGAGCGACGATTTTCAGGGAACTCAATCCTCAGCCAGTCTCATCCAGCTGTTACCCTACTCAGTGTAAGCGACGGAACTTATTGAATAAATATATATATTTTTTTATAGAATTTAGATTTTTAAATGAGTACTTTTGTCTTTGGTTTTGTGTGTTGTCATGGTGTTAAAAAATAACAGTAAAAAAATCGTCGTCAAAAAAAGGCTTTTCTTTTCTTCGAGCTTAAGTCCATTATAGTTAGAGTAGGTTAACAGCTGGATGAGACTGGCTCAGGATTGAGATAGATGGCATACGATTGGAGGGGCATATTTCTATCATTGGAATCTTATATGCTGATGATGATGATGATTGAAACAATTGAAAGACAGAAAGCAAACAGGTGCAGTTACAGTATTTTTATGTCACAATGCGACACGCTCTTTACTTGTGGTTACGAAGTGTACAAAAATGCTGTATGTCAGTGCAAGAGATAAAATGACAAAGTCGGAAGTTTGTGTGCCCGTATGCGTGTATGCGGTATGTGCTGACGGTACTCGTCTTAACGCACACTTTCACAGCAGTTTGTAGGTACACTTGGTTCACACCAGTAAAGAACGTCTTGCTTAGAGATAAAAAGAAGCTCAGTGATTAGTTGAGGAACAATTTCACATTACTATGGTAACTGTTATGTGAGGTCGATTTAAAAATGTGTTTTTTTTCTGGATGATATTCAGGTATTGTGACTTTGTGACACCAATAATCGAATAGGTACCTACAGCTGTAGGCTGCATCAACTGGGTACCCCCCTTGGAAGCATCTAGCAACTGGGGTAGGGTACCCGATTGGTGCAGCCCACCGTACTTTTTCAGAGCACAGTCAGTGATATCCTCCTACATGCAGATGACGATAGCGATGATTATGGTAGTATTACCGATTGCCTTTTTATTGCAGTAATCAAATCAAATGGCCTATAAAACAGTTGATGTAGTAGTAAAAATCGTGATGTTTATTTAACAATTGATCAATTTTATTGGCGTTTTTAAACTTCTATAAGTTTTAATGTCTGTCTGTGTGACCGCGTTTTTCTTCTAAAGTACGCAATGATTTTGTCAATTTATTGCGTATTGTTTATGTGTATTATACACTCATAATATTATACATAATATGTAGATTATAAATAATAGAGAAATGCCCAAGTTATATCGAGTCGTAAAACTAATCGAATTGATACATACCACTTTGCCTACAGACACTTCAAAACCGGTTACAATTCTAAGCCCGAGAATGCAATATATTGCAAATTAACTTCGATCCAAATTAACATACGTCCTTCTGAGAACCGGCATTATCAATGAATGACTCAGTGGCACATTTTCCGGTATTATAAATACAGCCTTTGTATTTTTTAGTTCTTCGTTGTAAATTCTCTCACGATTCATAGGTAACCACAAAACGTTGTAATTTGGCTGATTGCATCTGCAGATTCTTTGGTAGATAATTTATTTTGTCCCAACGTTTATTTATTATAACGCCGTAGTTTATGTTTTAGGTAGTTGGATTTTTATCTTGGTTTTTAACCAATTAAGATTTATGAAAATTATATTTTTAGAAATATTCGATGTACCTACCTACCTTTAAATATTTTTCCTGGCAATCGAATTAGAATTAAAATCGACAGAATAAAAAAAAGTTAAAATTTTCAAACAGTTTTATTGTTTTTCACGTTGTAAATACAGTTTTTGTTATACCTACATTACAAGACATAAATTGGTATTTATGAATTTGAGATTGTCTCTGAATATTTTCTTAATTATGAACAGTTTTCAACTGCTATCATGGACAGCTGATTTCATATAGGTATCTACATGGTAAAGAAAAAAAAAATTGGTTATTTGTAAAGTCGGTTTACGGACGATAATTTTACGTTGAGCGCTTAGGCCGATCGTGCCTCTCTATCGCTTGTTCCGCGCTCTCGCTTGCACGCTCGGCTCAGGCGGAACGTGACAATGAGTCATGCTTTTTCGTGCGTGCAGCCGGCGTTCATCGATTTATAAGACGTTTTCACGTCAAAAGATTAGATCATAATCGTTTCAAATTAACGATTTCGGCATGAAAAAGGTTCATTGTCGTGTGCTCATTTGAATATGTCTCTAAAGTTTCTAAATATTAAATCCAAATTTCTTCTACTTTTTCAATTTGAATTCTTGTACCATAGTGGCATCATAAAAAGTACGTACATCTGCTACAACAAAGAAAAAAATTAAAACATTCTAATAGACTCAATCCTCTTGAACACCTTGATTTTCATTTGAAGCACGGCCAGAATCCAGTCTGCTTGAAGCGCTACAAAGCGCATGTCGTGGTCCGTGTGATGACCTTCAATCCTGAACCACATCTGGAAATATAAAAGCGCGTTATTTAAAGCATTTAGTTAAAGCATTATAGTAACTTGGATCGTTTATCTTGGCATGGGCAAGAGATGAGAAGAAAATAAACGCGTATGATTAAGAAATTGATGAATAAAGTAATTGATGGGTGAAGAGAAAGACGGGGACCAAACGAAAGATGGATGAATTGTGAGAGATGACAATATGAATGAAAATAAAGGGAATGATAACATAACAGCTAACAAGTAACATTTTGCGTCTGGGATTATGAGTTATCACATGTTACTTGTAGAATAACTCATGGCTGCCATTTTGAAAAAAATAAAACTAAATGGCGGACGAGTAGGTATGAAACGACCTTCAAAGCCCTTGGTATGTAAGGTATTCATTTTTGCCGATGGGAAATCAAGGGCGCTAGGCTTGTAAATGAAGAATTGTTCACGGGGATGGTATGTGGTGGTGAAGGTATGTATGTCATTTCAATTCGAGAATCACACTAATATTATAAAGGCGATAGTTTGTGAGTGTGTGTGTGTTTATATGTTTGTTACTTCTTCACCCTCAAACGGCTGGACCAATTTTGATAAAATTTTGTATGGAGGTAGCCGACATCTTGGATATAAATAGGCTACTTTTTATACCGTTATTCTCACGGGATCGACATTTACGCGGGTAAAACCGAGAGGCGCAGGTAGTAAATAAAATAAATAAAGTGAAATAAATCATTATTAAAATGTATTACATTTATTGCGTCAGTGTGTATGTTTCACAATAACATTTTTATTAGGTATTAGGTGTGGTTTCAGTAAATTTCACACCCCCACTAAACGCATGAAGCCAACGCGGCAGGCCAAGACGAAGATGGCGATGGCGGGACGAGCTTGACTCCTACCGAAAGAAGAATTAAGGGAGATGGAGGCCTTTGCCCTGAAGTGGGACAATGCAGGCTAGTTAGATTAGATTAGAACTAAAGAAGACTGAGCAGCCAAGTAGGTAATTGACCCGATTTTGATATCGATGTCGAAGCCAACTGGTTAAATTAACCGTTTAGTTAACCGCCTGAAATTTGGAAGTAGTGCTCACCTCGCTTCGTTTTTTTTTTTCGCACGCGGTTGATCACAGTTGTTTTAACCTAATCTAACCCATTTGGTCGAGATACCATGGCTTATATAGTTACAGCGACCAATTCGGCTCTCACATGATTGGTTACAGTTCCAACCTAAACCATGTTATTGAATATCATTCAGGCCGTTAGTTGAACGGCCGCCGTTTATAGGTAAAAGGCTAGGCAGTTCACTAAACGACTAATTAAACCAGTTGGCTGCGACATCGACATAATAAAAAGCTATTGTGACCTGGTTCCGACAGTATTTCAATTTCGTAAAGTCAGCTACTGGTTTTGTTGTTATTAATTTTAGCAAGTATTTACCTACTTATAATATTAGCTGGCGTTACGCCACTACGCGCCCTCACGTTGCTCTAGACGAATTTATTGTAAAAATTTTGCGTAAGATGTATATTTTATTACAATTTATGATGACACTTGTGTCACGTAAGACATGATGTGTTAATATGGCCCAAATAACGTCATGACAGCGCCCCACTTACTAATATTACCTACCATTCTACTCAAGGCTCGGGCTTCAATTACAATAGAGATAAAACTGACCGCTCCCTATCGATAATTGACTGACAACCAAATAGGCCGCAGCAAGGACAACTTCCTCTAGTGGGAGTTCATGGACGGATCAGATCTCCGGTGTTTACGCGGCGTCTCTCCACAGAGAATAGCTCACCTCCCATCTAGCACCGCATGCCCTGTCAACTGCGACAGCAGCAAGTATTATACAGCAAGTATTCGCGTAGCTGCATTTTGGGCCAAACAAAATTAAAAAATCAATACCTACTTATATATTTTTTCGTGTTATTTTGCCATCGACACGCTAGTAGAACCTGAAGAAGTCAGTACGTTTGCAACTTTATCGTATATTGCTGTATAAATCGGCATACTGGATGTAGGACGGGACGGGTAGGACGGGATTGGGTCTCATCAGCCGCATGCACGTTGACTGCTGGGCTAAAATCTCCTCACAATACGTGCCTGAAGATGGACAGGCTCAGAATGAGATGGCGAGACGACCAGGACGCGTACCGCGAGGGCTGGTTCGAGTTGGCGCGGGAAAAGAGTTCCTGGAAGGATTTGGGGGAGGCCTTTGCCCAGCAATGGGACAGTATAGGCTAACAAAAAAAACATTTATCGTTCGCGCCTTTTATATAAATTATTGTGTTTTTCAAAAGCATAGAATTAAGTACTTATTAAGAGACCACAACTCTATGGTAATTCCTATAAATGCACTTAAATGATAGTAACTGCTTCTTTGGGTTAAGTATCTGTTTTAGATGCATAACGTAAAGTCAAAGCCTGCACCTAACCATATAGAATATAATACCATCATCATGACTAATCAAACAGTGCACATGCTGGGTTTTGAACAATGTGTAGGTACCCTATAATGTGGTTAGTTATTACCATAATATTATGTACTTACGTCCATTTCAATACGTCATTGTAGGCAGCAATTAGGGTAGCAAGTAGCAACTGTTAAATATCATTATATCATCCATTTTAGGAAAGAAATAAAATAAAAGTCACTTGGACTATGTTACCTTTCTACTTAAATTTTAAATCAGTTTTAATGATTGGAAAGGGGGTAATTACAAGTGAATACAGATAATTTAATTTCGGAATCTATTGATAGCAAAACAAAACCTCCTGATCAGGTGGTCCAAGCCGCCTTTAGACATCTACAATTCCATAGTACATGGGGAAGATGGAATCCCAGTACACAGCAAAAAATTTTTTATGTACCTGGAATTACACCGACACCCACTTAATTCTGACTGAAGCACAGCAACTCTACAGCGGAAAAAATAATATTACCATACAAGTTTCCCATGACGAGCTTTTTCACAAAAGCGTATTGCGGTGTCTCGTGTTCCAACCACTGCCCTACCGCGCGGTGTTCCGTGTGGAGGGGTGGAGGCGGCGCGAGCGGCGCTCGTCCGTACGATCGGGTGGTGTACCGTATATGTACAGACGCCAGCACATCAACCTACCCGAAACTGTAAAATTTTCCCAATCAACTTTGAACCTTATAGTTTAGCGATAAAGTTAAAAATCTATCAAAGAAATTTGACAGATTGTAGTAGGTTGATGTGCTGGCGTCTGTACTTACGTGTGTTAAACATCAACGGATTACATACTAGCCCATGCGACGTGAGATCCGCTTCACCGCCTGCCGCATCGGTGCGCGGCGCGGCGTCATGTGTGAAGTGCCTAACTCTACAAAGACTGCAACCAAACCGCGGCCAAATGATGACACCGTGAAATATTTTGAGGCTTACCTAGTAAGACACCTGGCCTACCGCCGGAGTAGAGCTAGTAACAAATCAAACCTACCAAACGTGAGTCTCTCAGCGTGTGTTCTACGGTCCGCTAAGCGAGCATCGCTGAACGGATATTCTTTTTAATTGCTCTTGTTGCTTTGCTGCGACCGACGAGTACTCGCCGATACAGCAGCGCGGGCGGCGGTGTGAACAGTCAGCGATCAACTGTTAATTTTCGCGCACTTGATTTTCATCTCACTGCTTAGAGCCGAGAGTTGAAAATCCAGTGCGCGATAAAATCCCGCCGCAATATTTTTACGTCGTCCTTGCGAACGCAGGCTAATTGCTTCACTTACCGACGGCACACCACGTTTTTCTGGGGGGTCAATGTGTTTGTCTTGAAGCGTGAAGAAGACTGATACTGTAGCCTGAGGTATGGGGTACGCGACTGTCGGCTGGCTGAAGATAGCCTGCAATGTAAATCAGTCCGGCTATAATAGGTCATACAATAAACGTGTTGCTGAATGTGGGGCTTTCGATATTCGCTACACTAGATGGTCAATAGAGAAGATAAAGCTTACACTATCGATTCGTTTCGGAAGCGTATAAAATCATATAATGGTTGTGAATAGCTATTCTGGCTGATGCTTAAAAAATATCTTAATCGTCTAGGCCGATAAAATAAGTTCATCCACAACCCAGGATCACACCCAAGATCGACCCGTGATAGTTTAATTCTTACCTCAAAATAGTAATACTGAGAAATTTCGTTCTTAGATCCTCCCATGTACCTGACGAAGTACTGAAAGGTTTGCCCAAGATTCCACTCATGCTCAATGGTCTGGTTGATGAAATTCTCACTGGTGATCGCGTATGGCGGTCGAATGGATTTCAAGGACAGCTTGATATTGGTAGCAAAGTCGCGACTGACTGGAATTTGATAAACATTATAAAACGTGATGATTTATCATCGCCAAAATTTTGTAAACTTATATGCATATTGCGTATGCAAAAGCAAGAATGAACTAAAGCAAATCTGATTCTAAGATGTAAATAAGGATATAGGTAGGTATCTCATTCAATGGTATAACGGAGATTATTAAGCACTTTCACATGCTTATGGTTTGTCTCGCACTGGTGATCGAGAGGCTTTTGTCTAACGTAAGCACGACAAAGTCGCGTGAATGTAACACTCTCGTACCATACACGTGGTGTTATGCTGGCCATTAATAGATGTCACAAAACCGCAACGTGACGTTCAAGTCAGCTTGTGTGACGTCTGTACTATGCATAATTATAGTAATACAGTAATAGTATACCTAATTTTCAACCCCTGAACTACTAGGACACCCTGGTATCACAGGGGTCGAGGTTTCTCCAGTAACAAGGTCAGCATGACAAGGCTTAGCATACGTCGAGAAGGTCAATAACTTATTTCTATTGGGTTCGACTACAACCATCAATGCTTTTGGGAAAATAGGAGTAGCATAGCTGTTAAAGACCACTTAAGACGCTACCTCGAAAATCTAAAATCCTCGAAACTTACTAATCGAGCGATAGTGATGCAATTACTTTTGAGACGCAAAAGAAGAGTGATGGCTATAATGTGCGTGCCCTCGGAATAAAACGACGTATGTGCCAAAACGAATTTACTCTTTTTTTATTAACACAATAAATTAATTAAAAGAAGTATTTTGAGTAAACTTTGATATGATTATTCTCTACGTTTTAAAGTAAATTCTACGCCGTGATATCGACAAAAGTAAAAATAGATATAACTTTGCATTTTTTTGTATCGAGAAAAAATCATTGAATCGTTTATTCCTTTTACACGATACTAGACCAAAGAGTCAAAAAACATATACCAAAATCCAAAATGTCAAATCCCTATTCCATATAGGTATACTTAACAAGTTACACTAAATAGAAAAACCACAATTTTTTCAAAATAGCCCCTTTTTTTGGGACACTTTTTTGGTTCATTTTGTAAGTGAGTTCCGAATTCGGAGCATGATTAGAGGATTCAAGATCTAACGACCATGACTTACTTGTTTGGAATGTCTTGTATATTTAATGCGTGTGACCACCATCATTTCGTGAAAAGTTTGTCTGAAGAAAAGTCAATTTCAACATATACGCAACGTGACCGATAACTGAAATCAAAAGATTTACAGACTTGAACCCCTGACAAAACTTGAGAGTATATTGTTCAATATATATAAATTATTATACATACGTAACCGTCATGCCTCTAGTCCCGAAACGGGTAGGTAGAAGGTTCGGTGCTGTCATTCAGCCAAAACTCTTCAAAGACGGTTGACGGGGTTCCCAAGAATCAGAAGAGCATGTTTGTGCGCAAATTCCATCCCCACGCTGCAACTGAGAATTTCCCAAGAGAAAAGTTCGATAAGATGGCCAGATCTGGGGATACTTAGTCAGATTTGAAGAATCAGAATTTGGGAAACAGTTTTAGATTCCCATTTCGCATTAAAGATGTGAGGAAGTGGAACAATTGAGAAAAATCGAGCATTGATGTGGCACAAGCGAATTTCTTTTTGTTCTATTTCAGTATAAGTTCAAACTTAGTCTCTGATTACACTCGACTTCAATATTGAGATAATTGTGCGGAAATCGGTTGTCATGGTATGGGCATGTGGATACGGAGGACTGAGGAAAATGTCGTGAGGAGAGTTTTGAGTATGAATGTAAGCTACGATGGTTATAAGAGTAGGGGAAGACCAAAGAAATGATGGCTGGACTTTGTGAATGATGATAAGGTTAGAAAGGGGGTGACTACCGAGATAACGTTTAATAGAAAAGTATGGAAAAAAAGACATGTTGCGCCGACCACAAATAAATTGGGATAAGAGCAGGGGAACGATGATTGATATTTATTCAAATACTAGCAGCGCCCCACGGTTTCACCCGGACAGGTTTCTCGTGAGAATATCGGGATAAAAACTATCCTATGTCCTTTCAAACAAACTTCAAACAAACTATCTTTATACCAAATTTCATCTAAATCGGTTCAGCGGTTGAAGCGTGAAGAGGTAACAGACAGATAGACACACTTTCGCATTTAGAATATAGGTAGTATGCTCAGCCATCAATTTAATCCGTCAGTTTGTAATCGACAACTCTAAAATTTTCAGAAGGCTCCAATGAATGCTAATATATGATCAGTCGATATTGATAGAAAATGGCACGAGAATGAATTGAGATACTTGTAAAGTTACTTAGGGTCGAAAATCGAGTCTGAAATACTACGAGCCTCCTAAGCTCCTGTACCAGGATTAGCGTTGACATGCACAGAAATTATCACCAGATTCAAATCAATTATGAAAGTACATAACCTAGGCCTATTCCAGTGCGAGAAAACCATATAAGCTGAGAACATGATAGTACCGTGTTTTGTGTTTCAGCAGAGATGCAACATAAGCGTTTTTCTAGAGATTGCAGCTTGAGCCGTGGTGCTGTACTCACTTGCAAGTTGTTTGAGAGTCAGTCTCATCCCCAACTTTTCTTTCGCTCTGTTTATTACAGACACCACGGTGTCAATGGCCTGTTCTTCATACGATTTGATTTCGGGGATATTCATGTTGGAATGCTTTTAGGGCTTTTTCCATAGAATGTTTATAATAGTCTCAATAGTAGTCTATGCATAGAATTATTTTGTTTTGACAAAAGGGTTGGTTTTGCTTATGTCACGTCATTGTGTCGGGTTTTTGTTTTTTTAATGTCGTTTTTTTTGTTATTGGCTTTGTAAGTGTTTAAATACTTTGTGAGTTTTCTTCAATATTGTTTCAAGAATTTTTTTTTTTTCAATGGTATCTGTACACTGACCTGTATTATACTATTTAATAGAGATAAAAAAATAGAAAACCTTCAAAAAAAAAGAATCTAAAAAGCAAAAAATTACCCTTTCAGTCTAAATAAGCTCCTAAATTGATTTATGTACCTACCTAAGTTATACATTTTTTGTCGGCACCAAACAAACAATGGCGCCAAGTAATATTATGGCAGATTGATTGAACTTCGCTAATTGATCGGCGTGGTTTGTTTGATAAAAAGTGTTTTATTTATTTAAATTTTAAATGGGTCCAACTTCGAGGATGCCCCTTTGAAATAAAAAAAGAATCGTAAAATCGGACTACTTTGTAAAAAGATAAGCGTGGTCATAAATTAAAAACATATTTATATATACCTACCTACGCGTCGACTTGAGAACAGTCCTCCTTTTTTTCTTTTAGTCAAAAATGTGAAGGCACTTGTGAGCTGGTGGTTACAACGAAATTGCCATTAATGATATTGCTGATGATTATGATTGATGAACTTTAGCATCACCAAAGAAGAACGAAATAAAAAAAAATACCTTTTCTTTCAATATATGGGCCAAACCGTTATTAGGCTGTGTAACAGTTGGACTCAATTAGTAACAATATTCCTGCTCAAAATTTAAATCCCAGAAGTAATAAAAAATTTATTAATCCTAAATACAGGTAGAAATTTTAATCGCTGTTTTCCTCTTAAACTAAATTTCCTATTTAAAAAAAATCTGCTGTTCCCCAGATTTTGACGAGTTATGCGAACATAACGTAGGGACCTGCTGATTTTTTTTTTCGCGATTTCATGTTTGGTTCCATAGTAAAAGTTGTTCATAATGATGAGTAAAATGACCCCTTTTTTTTTTTTTAAGGATGGGAAATCATCCAATGACCCCTCCCGCTCTGGGTGGAGCGGAAGGGAGTGTCAGACTCTTACTGACTAAAACCCATCCGTGTTCCTTCCTTAGCCCTTTATGTTCCGGGGCAGCGGTAACCCTTTCGGACAATCCCGCTGCCCCGGCAGGCTTCGGCCCTAACGGGCCCCTCCATGTCTGCTGACATCTCTTTGAGGCGCGCGTGGAACACATACGCGCCGTCCGGCACGGGCCTGGTCCTGATCGGACGGCGAGCTACCCATTACTCGCCGTCCGCAGGCCCGCGCCTACGGTGGCCGGGAGTCGTCACGCGGCTCCCGACGCCCGGAGCGTCTACCGCGGCGGCTGGGACGGGCGGCCCTCTCGGCTCTCTCCCTCTCCCATCCCGCCACCTCCTTCGCTAGCATGACTGCTTCGCAGAAGGAGGTGACTGCCTCCCACTCCCTCTCGCCCCGGACCATGGCTTGGACCAGGGCCGGGCGCGAGAGGTCGCCGCCGCTGCCGATCGCCTCTACGAGGACACGGCGGTGCTCTGCCCAAGCGGGACAGACCTCCACCGTGTGCACCACCGTGTCCTCTGGGCGATCCTCGCAGTGGTGACACCCGGGCGTTTCCTCCCGCCTGATTATGTGCAGGAACCTCCCGAAACATCCGTGTCCGGTGAGGACCTGCGTCAGGCGGTAGGTGAGGGCGCCGTGACGCCTCTCTAGCCACTCCTCAAAGAGGGGCCTTACCGCCGCTATCGCGGCGTGCCCTGCGCTGGGTTGCGACAGTCGCGCTTTCCATGCCGCCATGAGATCGCGCCGGAGGTCCGTCCGCTCCACAGCAATTTGCCGCGGAAGCGGGTTTTCCCCCCGGCGTAGTGCCTCCGCGCGCCACTCAAAGAGGCGCGCGAGGACTATCGCCTCCAGATCCCATGGCGGCAGTCCGGCAAGGAGGCTTGCCGCCTCGCGCGAGATCGTGCGGTACCCCCGTATCAGCCGTATGGCTACCACCTTTTGGGGCGCGTTCAAGTAGTGGGCGGCTCGAAGCCGCAGTGAACGCGCCCACACCGGGGCGCCATACACGGCCATGGACCGCACGACCCCCGCGTAAAGCCTCCGGCAGGAGGCGTTTGGCCCCCTCAGGTTGGGCAGGAGCCGCTTGAAAGCGGCCCCAGCCCGTTCCAGTTTGGGGGCCAAACGTCGGAAGTGCTCCACGAAGTTCCACCGGCTGTCGAGGACGAGACCCAGGTATTTCATCGTCGTCTCGACGCCGATGTGAACCCCTCCTACCGTAAGTTGGGATCCCGATGGTGGCCCGTTCCGAAGCCCATGAAATGTCATGGCTTCGGACTTGTGCAGAGCCACCTCGAGACCCAACTGCCGGATCCTCTCCACGACTATCGCAACCCCGCGTGCTTAAGAGGAAAACAGTGATTAAAATTTCACCGTGTATATTATTTGTCGAAGGACCGACGGCCGGTGGAGCAGACGAGTAGGTATGTACTGGAGTTCCGGACCGCGTATCGGCAAGCGTAGCGTAGGACGCCCTGCAGCTAAATGGACCAACCGACTGGGATAAACTGGATGCGGAAGGTGGAGGACAGGGTGTTGTGGCTCAGTCTGGGAGAGGCTTATGTCTAGCAGTGGACTGCGATAGGCTTGCTTAATTGATTGATAGTATTGCCCTCTGTATTACGGAATTCCCACTTGAGTACGAACGCCGTATCATCCAATTTTGTTTCTTCGAAAACCTTTCAACGACATCTCTATATTGCGACGCCTTGTTAAATCGACGTCTTGTTACTGCGATATTCGATTCTGTCCTCCTTTTACATCCTTATAGGGACATAAACTTCATTTTAAATCCATTTCTTATTACTAAGGAAAATATATAATGCCTACGTTACACATTTTCCTTACCACGTCATGTTAAGAAATGGTAATTTTTAAGGATGTGTGTACAGATCATAAAACTGAACAACTTCCTCCATGGGACCAATATTGTCGTAGCATAAAAAAATTATCAACTGCTCCATACATTTGGGTCGAGTAGCTATTGAAGTTATTTAAGGAACAGTTGATAACTTTTTCTGAGACATGCTGTATATGTTACTAGGCCCTTATTACTGATAAATAGACTCGAGCGCTTTCGCACTACATCCGAACCGAATCCGAATTAAAGATCCGACTTCAATCCGAATTGAGAATGTTCTAAATTCTAACGCATAGAGTTCGGATCTACTGCGCAACCCCTCATACAAATAGGACTACGGTCCCTTCGAACCGGCATTTCTCGAATTCGGATCGGACTTAGTGTGAAACCGCCTTCAGTGTGTATTTCGTCAGTTAAAGTTGGCATGAATACGTCATTAATTAACCACTGTTATTACATTATTATTATTGAGGTGATGTTTGACTTTCCTGTTATTGTTACCATATTATTGCACTCTGTTTAGTGATTTCCGTGGTTATGGGAAAATACATACAAATACGTCGAAAGCAGGTAATACATGACGTGTGTACTGTCGCGTTCCGTTTGTGAAAGCTGCCAAATTGTTTGTGCAAATTTTGGATGCAGTACAGTATTGAAATCAAGTATGACAGCTGTCCCTACACGATTTGACACTCCCGATGAGTTTTTGCCCGTCCGAAATCGGCGTAGGACTCGCTCCGAAGTTTCGAGCTACATTCTAACCGGCGTATTTTCGTTGATGGACTTTAGAGAGTACGTCGTCCCACATGAGAATAACAGGAAGATTTTAAAATTAATAACAAATGTCGTTTTCCTCTTAATGACTCTAAATAAATGGTAATTAATGCTTTATTGTTGTTTTAATGATAAATTATTTGATTTCTGTAAACTAAGTGTTTTTTAAAACCTATTTACAAAAATAAATAGTTTATCAGGTGCTTATCATGCCCAAACACCTGGCAGTCGAATGCAGGTGTCATTAGACTATCTTATCAAAAAATCTTGCTTACTATTATCACTTTACTTTGTCGTGTGATTATCACTTTTAGCGTCTATCATATTTTTTTTTTGGCGCATTTTGTTGACTATGTTGTTAGATTTGTATTTGGCTGTGCATTAAAAATAAAACTTCATATCGTACATAAAGGGTCTCGACCGTCTCGACAGACAGATAGACAGACAACAAAGTGATCCTATCTATAAGGGTTCCGTTTTTTCCTTTTGAGGTACGGAACCCTAAAAACATCGATACGAAAAGAAAAAGAAGCACACACTGCTTCTCAGAACAGGGGGCCAAAAAGGCCACTTTGGCAGAATCATAAAACAATTCATATCACGCAATTCAACTGTTTGACAGTTTCACACCTATATATCCCTGAAGGGTTAGGCAGAGGTGTAACTGTAGCATTTTACGAATCTCCATACAAAATTGTCATACAGATGAAATTGCGTGATATGAATTGTTTTATGATTCTGCCAAAGTGGCCTTTTTAGACCCCCAGAACTCGTCTACATTATGGCGCGCCCGCCGCTCGCCGCCGCGCCGTGTATCCTAAGCGACAGTTGTAAAGTGACTCATCAATGGCGCGAGCGCAACTCGCGAATTTAGTGTCTATAATAATTTGTATGCGTCAGTGCGAAAGTAATGTTTTATAGTATGAGTCATCCATGGTTTCTTAGGAATGTTGGCTGTACTCTCGAATATGAATGCCTTTAGTATTTGAACAGGTTATATACACTTGCGGGGTGATTGCGTAACACAGTAACAGTAGCAATGGCTTTAATTTTTTGACAGTTCAACATCATTCATTGCGTTATTTACATTGTTGAGCAGACAAAGTTTTCAAACATATGAAACAATGGATTAGCAATACCCTTCAAAATGAATCAGATTATGATTGAAAGCAATTAGGGTGCTGTGCTGGTTTTTGCAAATATTGTAAGTATTTATTTTTCTTGTTTGACTTGTACCAACATGTTTGCTATACGCCATACGGCTCTTCTGCTGGTTTTTATGTAAGTAAGTATTGCTCACCATCGTGATCATCCTTCTGCTCTTATCTTAATTTATTTGGGTCGGAGTAGCTTGTCTTCTTGTTCCATAGTACCAACACCTACTTCTCTATCAATTGTCATCTCAGTATTCACCCTCTTTTCATAGGCCGAGAAGTTGCCTGAGGTAGCAGTGCGGTGCGGGACGGGTGTGGTGACGTCATGCGAGAGCTCAGTGATTCGTCAACTGGTGACAACTATCACCCCTCCCGCACCACGCAGCTACCTCAGGCAACGTCTCAGTTAAGCGGTCGGCGTATAATCGTTATCATCTATCTTAGACCGTTTACACATTATGGCGTAGCTGCAGCGGCATCGTCGTCGCCGCGCGCGGTGCCGCTGTATTAGTTACCCTTGGATTTGTATGAACCCTTACACATGGCGCCTGCGGCGTCGGCGAGTTTTGATAAGTCTTGATACCGCGGCGACGAAAAACACTGCCGTTGTGATGCCATGTGTAAACGCTCTTATACAGTCCATCTGTCGGTTCTTTATCTAAGCATTGTTATTTGCAGAAATTAGTTGTAAAACGAAGGTCGTAATTTTTTTTTTCCAACCAACCTGTATTTCACATTTGTGTGCCTGTATTAGAGCAAGGTTAGTTTTAGACTGAGCGGTGGTGGCCCAGTAGTAACGGCCGCGACTTACGAGTTGTAGGTCGCAGGTTTGAACCCAGATAGGCGCTAGTTTGCTAAAAACGATAAATGAAAACATCGTGAGGAAACAGGCATGTCCTAGAACCAAGAATTCGAAAACAGTGACCTCTACCAAGCCGCTCTAGGCCCGCGTGGTGGATTACGGCTCACTCCCTCTCACAGAAAGGAGGCCTGTGTCCCAGCAGTGGGAACATTATGCTGATTATTACGATATGATATTTTCGTCCCTCGAGTCTGTGTGTAACAACAAAACTAATGACTAAATGAAGAAAGAAAGAAAGAAAGAAAGAAAAAACGTTTATTCGCGGTGAACATGACGCAAAAAAAGAACAAATACAAAAAATAATAAAAGGTAGGGGGGAAACATGCGTCACATTCACACAAAACGGCCATCGCTCAGCATTATGCTGCGACCCTATGCTAGACAGAGCCCCGTATATTAAATGATAGTTCAGTGCTAATGTTCTTAAATGTATAGGTACCCTTTGAACTGTTATTCTACGTTGATTCACTCTTCTGAAAATATTGACACAAAATGTACTTATGTTGATAATTTATTTATTTATTCACATGACATGTTTCCTTTGCCATTACAGATAATACTAAATCTAATGCGACAAAGTAACTTAAAATATACTTAACTATAACTTACATGCTACACCCTTTGAACTCACCCAGTGTACAGGTGAATATGTCTATGGCATCCGCCACCGTGTTGAGAGTGCGCAGCGCACGAGTCAGCGGTGCGCGCCCCAGCAGGTTAGTACGTGCACTCGGCACCACCAGCAGCTGCGGCTTGCGCCGTCGCGCCACGTACCTATCCGGTATATTAAACCCTATTTCTGATAGTATACCTGAGTTTTGTATACTACCTCTTAAAACGTTGAAAATATACGTAGCCAGTGCCATTCCGCGCCTAATTTGTAATTTTAGCAGCCCACCATACCGAGACAGAATAAAGTAGGATACAGTAACGGGTATCCTGGGTATCTCCCATACAGCTTTAAATAAATAAATCGGACGAATTTGTTCTGTATCCGTTCGAGCATATTTTATATTTTATATATTTTTTTTTTTTATATTTTTGTTTTTTATTTCACTCGGGCTCCAGATGGCCGAATTATATTCCAGATGACTCCTCACAAGAGCCTCGTACAAAGCTCTCAATGCACTGATGTTTGTGAAGTCATTTGCCTGACGCAGCACAAATCCCAGATTCCTGTATGCCTTTTTACAAACGTGTACCACGTGTTTGCGAAACTGCAGATCACTGGTGAAATGAATGCCTAAATCCTTAACCTCCATGTCACACAATATCATTAAATACACATAGCTCGTGTTATTATGTACGTTAGTAGTAATTTATCTGACTTAAGTTATTTATTATATTATGAGTCAGAAATACAAAAAAACACACAAGAGTAGGTAATTGTAAGTACTTAATACTCAGTCTATACATATTTTGCTCATTTGAGAAACATCGACGTAAATGTATTTTTTCCCAAAAATTAGTTAAATATGGCAGAGCAATTAGAATTAGAAAGCGAATTTACATTAGCAAAGCATAGACGAAAAAAAAACGAAAAAGTAGGTACCAGAAGTTACGTTGATGTTTTTGGTGAGCGATACATATCAACGCACAGCCTATACCGCTCCTAGAGACATGAAATTTGGAGGGTGTGTTCTTTGTTAAGAGTAGGTATCCACAAAAAAAAAGGGTTTTTCGAAATTCTACCCCTAAGAGGGTGAATGGGAGTGAAATTTCACGCGGACGAAGTCGCGGCCAGAATCTAGCTTTTTAACAAAACTTCATTCCTGTATTCGCCGAAAAGTTAGGCAGATGTATATGTACAGACGCCAGCACATCAAGCTACTCGAAACTGTCACATTTTTCCAATCAGTTTTAAACCTAATACTTTAGCGATAAAGTTGCAAATCTATTAAAGAAATTTGACAGGTTGTAGTAGCTTGATTGCTGGTCTGTACATTATAAATTCAACATTAAGTAATGATATTTAATTATATTTTTACAAAAATATTACTAATGTTTTTGTAAAAATATAATTTGAAAGAGTGTCCATGGAGTTTCTTGCCCGTTCTTCTCCATAGGTACCTACTACGCTTTGGAATGGGCAACTAGTTTCATATTTACTGACTGACCGACTTCTAGACAATTCAAAAGTGCCTGTAAATGGTTTAATTGAAATAAATGCTTTGAGTTTGAGTTTGAATAGCATTTCGCCAACCATGCTAAATTATACCACATACTTATTATCGTCTTTTCGGACGATATACAAAAAATGAACGAAATCGGTCGCGAAAAAATCAGCTGTTCTCTACAATTATGGTCACATGTAAATCAAAAAATCAAAACAAAAAAACAAAAAAATCAAACTAGACAAAAACAAAAATCAAATCAAATCAAAATCAAAAAAAACAAATCAAATCAAATCAAATCAAATCAAAATCAAAACAAAAAAAAAAAAAAAAAAAAAAAAAAAAAAAAAAAAAAAAAAAAAAAACAAATCAAATCAAAACAAAATCAAAACAAAAATCAAATCAAATCAAAAAACAAACAAAAAAAATCAAATCAAGACTCAAAACCAAATCAAAGGCTCAAATCTAGACTCGGGGCTGCTCCTGAAAAATTCCAGATGGAAAAGCCTAATAACACTGCTCGACCCGGGAATCGAAGCCAGGGAATCGCATGTTCAGCTGTAGCGCTGCCGCGCTGGTGACTCTAGACCAACGCGGAAGTCCTACGTAAATATTTATAATTCTACCTAATGTAATACTAAATTATTTCTACTAGGTGTTTCCGTAGTCCACAGCTGAGCCCACGAAAATAAAGTAGCCTCCTACTGGCGGTCACTTAATTCGTAAGCGCAGCAGTGGGAGCAACCGCAAAGAATATTTAAATATGGAAGGAGGGAATTTACATTGGCACCGGTTACGTGCGAATACGTAATGCGCGATGTACACACGGCTACACATCAAGCTATATATAACCAGTATTTTTTTTTTTAAGGATGGGAAATCGTCAAATGACCCCTCCCGCTCTGGGTGGAGCGGAAGGGAGTGTCAGACTCTTACTGACTAAAACCCATCCCTGTTCCTTCCTTAGCCCTTTATATTCCGGGGCAGCGGTAACCCTTTCGGACAATCCCGCTGCCCATATATAACCAGTATAAGCTGACTTCTTTTACGAAAAACCTATACGATTCTGGGTCAACTCAAACTTGAAATGCATAGCTTGATGTGTAGCCGTGTGTACATACCTGAATTGAATTTTGTTATGACCTCATCATTATTTTACTTCAAAAGAAAGTTGTATAATTCAATTTTCCAACAAAAACAATTTCGAAAGTTTAGTGTTTAAACCAGTGACCAGTTTAACCAAATCAAACAATATCACCAATTCACCAGTAATTTTGTTTTTACACACAAAAAAAACAAGGAAAAATTCAATACCACCGGCTTGCGTGTATGACAAGTGGGGTAATTGCGTAACATACTGACAGTGGCGAAGGCGATTCAGATTGTGATTGATAGGGTGCGCAATTAGGGTGTAGATGTAAGTAAAAGAAGCAAAAGGAGTTTGTTAGGATTGTAGCAGGTGGTGTCCTGTAGTTTGTGCTTACCCCTATGGGAAGGTTTGAGTTTATGAATGGATATACAGGGTTCCTTTAAAATACATGGACACATTTTAACACAGCGCTCAGTACCTATCCAAGCAAAAAAAAAACCGTGATTTTATTTTAACCTAAAATAATAAATTAAGCACATTAGTGTATTTTCGTTTGTGATTATTTTTCTTGTAAGTTATCTAATGCGTTTTTCTTTTAATTATTTTTTACTATCGTCCTTTGGTGGTCTGAATGATTGCTAAAAGTTTGTCTATCTATTTTAATGGGACTTTAAATAGAAAATTAATGTTTTGATGAAATACAGCTGGTTACTATCACGAATGTAATCTAAGTATTAGCCAAAAACAACCAATAGTGAAGATCGGTTTCACTCGCATAAGTCGATCCCGTTTTAATATCGATTCCGTTTTAATATCGTGACAAAAAGTATCCTATGTCCTAATATAGGTCATGTTCTACCCATGTGCCAAATCTCATCCAAATCCGTTCAGATGTTTTGGCGTGAAAACGCACAAACAAACATACAAACGTACGAAAAATCAATGAAGATAAATTAATGAATAATACGAAATGCAGCTGACTATCGCTAGTTTATAGAGCAGCTGCCGCCTGACCCAGTAACCTAACTAATTGAGATAGGTACTGCCCCTATTCATAGGTTAAAGATCACCTATCATTGAGAAAAAGAGCGGAAACTCCATTCAAAGTTTGATAACAAACTATCACTGAACACACTCTTACGCAAGTGACCGGTATCTTAGGCACCTATCCCACCGCAACGAGGAAGCGACACACCGCCGGCGAGTACTCGTTTGTTGTAGCGATAAGGGCTATCAAAATAGAGTTCTCGCTCACCGACGCTCGCTTGGGCCGCAGGACACTCGCTGAGAGACCAACGCTCGTTACTCTGTACAATAATTGTAACATAATTAACGCAAGACCTCATACAACCCCAAATAGAGTATTGCATTAAAAGCATAATAATACAATGGCCAAAACTTTTTTATTAATACCTATGCGGGCAAGTGAGGGGAGATGCTCCCTCTCCCCTGTTACCACTTTTATGAAAAGGCAACGCACCTTTTTTGAGAAAACAAATTATTGTAACCTAACCGTAAAACACTTCTTTAGTCGGTGCCCATGGTTTAGATAAACATAACCACGAAGGGGATGGAGGGGTCTGAGTTCGCTCGCTACGATCACTCACCAGACCCCGCCGTCCCCTTCGAACCTAACCAGTGGGGGTACATTAACTTTTAATTGAGCAGAATTTCTAGGTCGTTATAAAAACAAATAGAACATAAATTTATTTTTTTTACATTTCGTTTTATCGATTTTGCACGACATTTTACACCACGGACAATATACTAGGACAGATTTGGTTGCCAATCGCCCATTTTAACGTTTCGTTTTCGCTTTTTAACTGACTTAATGTTAGATTTTTTTTAATTAATCGGGGACCCAACCCCTACCAGCTTTAACCCCTTTTACCCCTAAATCCTGCCATACGATACTTGATCCAACCCCAAACTACTTCCAGGATTTGCGTTTTTTCTATTAGGTACACCTTGTATACGCATACCAGCGAGTAATCGCTCATCGCCGTCGCACACTCGCTGCTCGCTGCTCGCCAACGTTTTTAGTGGCTAGCTCTATTCGCTTCTCGTTTATCGCCGGCGGCGCGCGGCGATGGAACAGAGTAACTTAGAGCCGGAACTCTTCCGTACACAGAATGACCCACAAACTGACATAACGCTCGTTTGTATTAGTATTCACTTCGCTCACCTGAATGATTCATAGTGGAGATATTGTTTTGTTTCACTGATTATAATGCGGCTAGATGCGATAACGGTGTTATGTATATTTTACCTGAATCTATACCTACTTATTGCAATCCAACCGTAGGTACTAATATTATAAATTCGAAAGTAACTCTGTCTGTCTGTCTGTATTAACTATCGAATAAAAGGCGCTGGTTCGGTCGTAAAACAAAGTATAATATATGTCACTCAAAGGTAACCTCACCAAAAGGTAGAAAAGGCATAGACAAAAGGTATAAAAAGGTAAAATATCAAAAAGAAGAAAATGCCATGCACAGTCTGTCTGTATGTTACCTTTTCACGCCTAAACCACTGAACGGATTTCGATAAAATTTGGCAGAGAGATATATTGCATCCTGGGGAAGGACATAGGATAGTTTTTATCGACATACATCGCGGGAGAAGCCGCGGGCGGAAGCTAGTTATAATATAATTATAATCTTTTATGTATAAATCTAGACATAAGTTTAATTAATATAATATTTTTAACTGTGAAAGTTCAATAGATAATAAAGTTCTATAGATAATAGATGCTCACTACAATATTATTAGTTTTAATTTATCTTGCTGCGCCCTAACAGGGTTATGCATGTACTCACTAGCTTGTAAATATGGTTGTGTACATTGTGTATTAAATAAATAAATAAATAATTTGTCATAAAAGATCAATGACTTAAGTACGTACTTAAACTAAAATATACTTACTTAAACAAGTAAGTATATTTTAGTTTTTGTATAGTTTTAGTTAAGTTAGGATTTAAATTTGTTATTATCAAGTTGTATTAGGTACTGATTCTAATGACTTTATGCTAATGATTAATAGGATAATTTGAATTGTTAAATAATAGTAAGTACTTACTTCTCTCTACCACTCGAAACCTTCAAAATAATAAAAACAAAAATTGGCAGGTACTTACTTACTTACTTCATTAAAATTTTGTTGATATAAAATGTGTTTTAGGAAAAGTGATAGATACCGGTAAATACATTTTACCTATATATAGTGGGTTTTAAGGTGTAGGCCTAATAATTTTTTTTGTTAATTTTGGATCAACAGTAGGATCCTAAATAATTCATAAATTAATTACTTAGATACAGTCTAAAATTGTTATTTTGTTTAAAATATTGTAATATTATCTTTGATTTTTAGCATTCACCTTTGACTTGCTATTTTATCAGTTGTAGTTTTTGCAAGGACAAACAAATATTTATTATACCTACTTGAAGCTAAAAGAAACATTGCAATACTTGTGCATAGCAAATAAAAATAATAAAGATTATTAAATGGTTTAAAATTTTATTATGGAACGAAGTAGGTACTTTTTCTATCACATGCTTGAGAAATAAAAATTTAAAATATTATTTTAAAATCCTAGACCCACCCATCCAGTTAAAACTAACAGTTCATAAGAAACACTAAAAAATAATAATCAAAGGAACTCCCAAGTTCTCATCGCTCTAGTTTCCTTCTCACTCTAGACCGGTCTACCGATTGACCTTTAAGAACACCACCTACGCTCATAAGGCATCCAGTCGTGATATATCACTGACTGTATACGATCGCTCGCCGTTGTTGCGCGCACGCAGCTAACAGTCAGTCGCCGCGATATCTCAACTTAGAACACTTGAGAATTAAGTTTAAAAACTAAAAAAAACAATCAGCCATGTTCTTTAATTAAACTTAAAAAAATAACGTTTTTTTTTGTAACGGTTTTATTTTGTGCCAGTGTTTTTTTATTAAAGTATGGGTGTGTTTGAATGTGTGAATGCGAGTAAAATCTCGCCAACGGAGAGCACTGAAGTTTTTACGATTAACATTCAGAATTCAAATGAAACTTTGAATGGCAGTAATGGGACTGTGACTATGGTAAGTTATTTTGTATTGTTTTTTTTTTTCTCGTCATATTTTAACGTTTATCTTAACGTACCTATATCACAGATAAGATAGAGTTTATCTGTTTCCCGCTATATTGTCCGTCAGATTGACGGCAATATTATAAGGAAATTGGTGTTTCAAGTTCGGTTTTAAGATTTTAAAAACCGGTTCTACTTACTGAAAAAGTTAAGATCTTAAATCGAAGTGAACGGCGGCGGTCAATTATGTGGTCCTTCCTGCTTTAGTCATAAATACCTCTGTGAATTCTGGTTGGGAAAAACCTGACAGAAGAAGTAAAAAAACAAACTGAAACTACAGAGAAAGATATTTTATAACTAGTCTGTGAACTATTATTGGGCATTTTCTGACAGAAAGTCAGAAAATGTCATACGTCGTCGTGTATGTCTGTTGTCTGAAGCCATCGGAATAGACAAAAACTACGGTTTTTGGTCCTAACCTCTACATTATAAGTTATAACAGTTGAATCATCAGTCTGTGAAAGAGAAAGAATTGTAGGCTATCTTTACCTAACGGTAAATAAAAGCCATGCGCATACACAAACGTATTAGTAAGTACAATCATATGCATAGCCATTGTACTCACTTTCTACATACTTTGTCATGAAAATTTTAATCTACAACGCTGATATGGGAAGTAGGTATTTTCCATAAACAAAACCTATAGAGCAGCAGCCTGCGACGATCAGGGGGCCTAAAGGTAAAAAGGCCACTTTGGCAGAATCATAAAACAATTCACATCACGCAATTCATCTGTTTGACAGTTTCACACCTATATATCCCTAAAGGGTTAGGCAGAGGTGTACCTATAGCATTTTACGAATCTCCATACAAAACTGTCATACAGATGAAATTGCGTGATGTGAATTGTTTTGTGATTCTGCCAAAGTGGCCTTTTTAGGCCCCCAGACCTTCGTTATTTTATAAAAAGTTTTTCTGTGTATGTCCCCAATACAGGTAAGACCGATCCCTAGACACACTATCAATCCCAATCTGAATCATATTGAATGATATTGCTAATCCATTACTTCATATTATGTTCGAAAAATGTGTCTGCTCAACAGCATAAATAACGCAATAAATGTTGTTGAACTGTCAAAATGAAATCCATGTATGTACTGTTAGTGTGTTAAATCGGGTGTAAGACTTTGGATCTTTGACAGTCGTTACGGGTAGTCAGAAGCCCGAAAGTCTGATAACCGGTCAGATAGGCAGTTGCTCCATGTAAAATACTGGTATTCAGCTGCATCCGGTTAGACTGGAAGCCGACCCCAACATACTTAGTTGAAAAAAGGCTAGGCAGATGATGATGGGTGTAGGACCTTTTCACTTGGGAACAAGTGCATTAAATCAGCTAGAGAAGATAAATAACATATAAATTGTTCAGCAATGAAGCCACAGCAATCAAGAGAGTTATTGTTAAGTCGTTAAGCCATAATAGGTAGTACATCATCCTTGAGCGATTGTGCTCTTTGCATTCAGTACATGGAGATACAGCTGCACGTTTATGAACAGGGAGATTTGCCAATCCGGTTTTCGGCCGGACGTTGAACCGGTTCCGATTTTCGGGTAGATACGAATGAGTTCAGAAGTAATTCAAACAGGAGTATTTTTTTCTTGTAGCAATAAAGTAAACAATGGTGTTTTGAACGTAGCCTTTACCTAAAGAAAATCATATTTATTTAGAAACATAATCAGTTGTCACATACATTTGAGTCGAGTACGTATTGAAGTTTTGTATGGGACAGCTGATTATTGTTCACGATTTTGGTGCCATGAAGTGTTCTGTTTGATGATCTGCACCCTTTAATATGACCAAACATTAGTGATACATGCTGTATACGGAGTGAGGGTTCGATCTCGGATTTGGGCAAGGTAAAAGTGTTGGAAAATTCTCATTAAACTACCAGCTCAAGTCTATATTTGTGCCTGGTAGGCCCTTTGTTAGATCAATTACATGATTAAATGCGTATCATGTTACTAGCAATAAGGTCGCCCTAGTTACTGTATGGGTCTTTAATAATAGTTGGCGAAATGTGGTAGGTGGTAGGTGTGGAAGATTAATTACTGATTACCTTAATTTAGTACAGCAAATAAAAGAAATCTTAATTCATCAATAAATTATTTGTCAATAATTTTTTATTTAACTTCACCCTCCTTTGGTTTTTCACTTTATTCAGGGCCACACTCTACCTATAAAGGTTTTTGTATCTTCAGTAGTTTTGTATTATCTTATCCATCGAGAATTTAAAACTCGCTGAACGAGTATACCTTGAAATATTGCTTACCCTTATTAGTAAAATGTTCGTCCTACGGGTGCTACGTGATTCATAATTAATTATGAATTGTTATTATGCAGCATGCAGTGAATTAATAATGCCTTTATCTCACAATAGTACCTAGCATAAGTACATTCATCTTCTTCCTGTTTACTCACGAGAGACATAACGTATTTATACCATTATAATAGCGGATGTTAATAAGCACATACCTACCTACTGCTTATTCAGCCAGTCCTGTACTATTGGAGGAACATCCCTCAGTTTCTGAAACCCGCAAACCTAGCCTTTTCCCAACTATGTTAGGGTCGGCTTCCGGTCTAACCGGAAGCAGCTGAAGACCAGTATACCAGTATGGAGCGACTGCATATTTGACCTCCACAACTCAGTTACTAGGTAACACGATACCCCTTGGTAAGACTGGTCGTCAGACTTTCTGGCTACTGACGACTTGTAACGACGACGGTCAAAGATCCACGAATGACAGCCGGGACCAACGACTTACCGTGCTTTCTGAGGCACGTAGGAGTCTTGGTATGTAAAGATGGTAACCCATCCACGGAGCAAGCGTAGCTTAACCTGAACGATCGACCCGTCCAACTGTTATTACTTAGCCACAAGCCCCTAAAATAATGGTAAACTTACAGAAATAAGTAAAAATATAGATAACTTAATTACTATGAGCCTAAATACAACTGCAAGCTATCCTGAAATTAATGTATAAAGTACTGCTGCTAAATCGCAATAATAAACCAATTAAATGATAAAACTATGAGTCCACGCTCCATTATTACACTGTTCTATATTCCTTGTGGTTGACATGCATTAGATAATTTAAGTTCACACACAGATTTTTTTTCATAACCATTCTCATGAATATAATTGTATTGTCCTGGTTTATTATTAGGTTTATGAATAATACAATTTAATAACTATAATTTGTGTTCGTCATTCGTTATCTGGTAAAAAATAGCTATTCATTTTATTTAACGATAGTTAGGTAGCGGTAATGTAGTCCCATTTATTATTACTAATGCAAAATCGAATGGGTAATCCCGGGAAAATAGGTACCTATTGGTACCTGATTGGCAGGTACCTTTTTCCTGGATTTTCTGAATCGTTTGTTACTAGGTTAAGCCTTATCTATGGTTAAGCTATTTAATGAGTTTTTTTTATCTATTCTTTGGATGTAGATGCCGTACGTACTTATTTGCCCAAGCCTTAAGACTGCTTTCACGAACGTTAAGCAAAGCAACGACTATACCCCTCTGCTTTTTAATTTGCTAGACTAAAATGACAGCTGCTTAGCTACAGCTGTCATTTTGGTATAGCAAAATTAAAATCAGAGCATAGGTAATGTGTACCTAGCTTCTGATGTTTCATAAGTGTCCGTATAGGTTAATAAGAATTATAATAAGTATTTTTTGCATTTCAAACGTCAGCAGTTTTCTAAGCAACCACGTCCATTTCATCATTCGTTTCTCAGTTAGTAACTTGTAAGTAAATAAATGATTTTGTAGCGCTAAGCAACTGCTTTATGAGTACACATTACGTGTACGTTGCACTTAGTGTTAATGAAAATGGGCATAATTCTATGTCCAAGCGCATCAATTCCTGAATTCCAACGAATCCACAATCATCTCCAAATACGGTAGGTTTGTACAAATACTTTTACACTTCAATAATCAGTAAATATTTACATAATACATATAAGCTAACATTTAAAATAATAATAATATGTAGATTTATATGAAAAAATAAGCAAAATAATCATATTGCATCAAAATATTTGTCCACATCGCTGTCAACAAGAATAGTACCCAAAAGGCTGGCAACATTGCCACGTTGTATGGCGATGCTAGTTCTTTGGCCAAGAAATCATAATCTTGATCAGGTCATGTGGAGACCATGTACCTACTATCTAGATTTTTTTTACATTCTCTTGCTGACCTTGCTGTGTAAAAACTATTTCAACCTCATCTACAATATCCACTGATATAATACAGGTCAGTGACAATATCTAATTAAATCCAGCAGTTTTTGCAGCCAGGATTACTAATCGTAAAGAAAGTCTTAGTTAAGTATTGGGAAACTTAAAAACAGTATCGGTCGGATGACGAGACTGCGAAACGATTCTAACAATACTTGTTATGATAATATTTGGCGTACAGCATGGCTATCGGCACAGCTACGTGAGACCACAAGACTTAGAAAATTATTAAAAATATCGCGCATTGGATTTTCAACTCTCGGTGGTGTTGAACCGACCGTTGAGAATCCAACAGTTCCTTGCCGCTTGATAAAAAACACACTGTTGCATTTTCGTGCCTGAAGTCTGAATACACTATGCCGAAGATACGCGACCGAAGTTTGGCATGATTACGCCTGCAATGCAAGAGGCAAGAGAATGATATCGAACAGCCATAAAAAAAAACTGCCTTCTCTTATCCCAACAATATTACTGTCGGCTTCCAGGCTCCCAGTCTCTAACCGGATGCAGCTGAATATCAGTATTTTACATAGAGCGACTGCCTGACATCCACGACCCTTGATTGAGCATCTGACTACCCTGAACCACTATCAAAGATCTGCGAATGACGGCCGGGACCACGTGCTTGACGTGCCGAGGCAAGGAGGGGTCTTAGTATGTAATGTATCGTTAATTGGTTACCCATCAAGGAACCCACCGCGGCATGTGTAGCTTAACCTTCGATCGCCGAGCATTTATCGGAAAAGAAGTCGATAAAACTCAAGTTTTTTATGAACACGCATTGTCATAACTATAGTAAAATGTCATAGACTATCGATATCAAATGATCTTGTAGATATGGGATCTCTGGTTTTTCTCAACGCGTGAATCACAGGAATTTTGAGAAAAGTTATCGATTGCGAGATAATTCATGTCTTTCAGTAAAAAAGTTAAGTGTTACTTATGTGAGATGCGGCGGTGCGTGTCATTTAATGGAAGAATTTGGAATCGATTTACAGGAATCATTTTTTTATACTCGTAGATGAAAGGCGAGCAACAAAGAAATTCACATAACAGATGTCGATAGTAAAGCAGCGGGGTACGCCTTAGTAGAAGGACATATTATGCCAATCTTATTCATAATGAGTTCTTTCAAACAGGCCAGGTGCGTACTATTTAAAACCGGTACTGTCAAGATGAATCATCGAAAGGAGTATGAAAAGATCGTGTACTGACTAAGAAAATCTCAAGAAGCAAACTGATGCTTAGACTGCTTTGGAAACGTGGTACCTTTTTATTTTGTACTAGCTTCCGCCCGCGGCTTCGCCACCGAGGTATGTCTATAAAATCTATCCTATGTCCTTCCCCGGGATGCAATCTATCTCTCTGCCAAATTTTATCGAAATCCGTTCAATGATTTAGGCGTGAAAAGGTAACATACAGACAGACAGACAGAGTTATTAGTATGGATAGGTTCTGATTTATTTCCTAACACTACATATTACAAAGAAGGTTTTTCATTCAGTTTTTGAAGCTGCACCCTAATTGCGCTCCAAACACACTAACTTCACAATCACAATGCGAAGGATTTTGAAAGAAATTGCTAATTATCGCCACTGTAACTGCCATTACCCCGAAGGCAAACAAAACAAAAACACACAACTTGTCCAGCTTTAGTAAAACTAAAGTTTGAAATACAAAAACTGGCTCAAAGGCTTAGTTGAGAAGTTGAGAACTTATAATAAGACAGTATCAGCGGGGCAATTCTCGTTCACAGTCCGATCTCACGGTCACGGTCAAAATACATCTAGTTTTTCTACATTTTTGACAAGTTTTTTGACATTGATTGTCGCTGAGATTTTCAAAGTTTTTAATTTCGAGAATTCGTCTTCAGTTTTGTTTTGCTTGTGGTGGTGATTTGGGCGCCACTTAGCCGACGCGAGTTACTCAGAACCACATTTTCAAAAAGCAATCCGTAAGCCTTAGTCATCTTAGTAAATACTTGGAATCCAAAATATATCTTTTCCTTGAAGTGTTTAAATCTCTCACGGACATGGACCAGGTTGCCTGGTAATATATCCATTATCCTGGTTGTCATTCAGTCTAGATTCCTTAGCTCTTTTTGAACAACCAGTTGCTGAATAGGCAGCCGAGGTTCCTGTCTATAATTTGCGATGCCACGGGGTGGGTTGGGGAACAAGAAATTTCACGTGGATGATGTCGCGAGCAGAAGCAAGTGCAGAGCAGAACAAAAGTTCAATATCTACTAGACCAAAATGTATGAATGAAACAGCAGATTTTTTTTTCTTGATTTCAGAGTTGGTCCCATAATGAAAGTTGTTCATATTCATGGGTAGAACACCCTGTCAAAATTTCGAGACGGTAAAAAAAATCATAGTAATCGTATATCCCAGATGATGATTATTTATGATGATGTCACACAATTACATCATCACATCAGCATCATCATCTGCCTAGCCTTCCCAACTACGTCGGGGTCAGCTTCCAGTCTAACCGGATGCATCTGAGTACCACTATCTTACATGGAGCGACTTTCGGGCTTCTGATGACCCGTAACGACTGTCAAAGATCCACGAATGACAGCCGAGTTCAATGGTTTAACGTGCTTTCCGAGGCGCATTTGTACTATCACACAATTACATGCTGGGTGTTGTGCTATTTACTTACATAATAATTACATTTTAAACTTGTTCATATTTCATTTTCTTTTGTTATTTTATTTTTGTAAACTAAGTATGTTTCTTTTATTGTTCTCGTTTTATTGTTAGTGTGCAGTGTTTGGAACTAATTTCGTGTATGTACCTACCATGGATTGACGTCATTACCTTAATTTGTTGAATGCGGGTGATGCATACCTACATTGAAATATTTGCAAAAAAATATAATTAGGTACGGTGAGTTACAGTTCACTTATCAATGTCATTGGGTTTTCCACAACACCTGAAATTACACAGCACAATGTCTGAAAGGTGAACCTGATGACGAAATTTCTTAATTTTAATTAATATATATTATATACCTACCTGTATAGGCTCCTACACACTATGCCGGCGTCCCAGCCGGGCATGCCGATGCCGCCAACAAGCCCGGCCGGCCGGCCCTGCACCTGGATGCTTACTCTCGAATATAATTCCGATAGATCGACATTGGAATTGTCAATCAAACGTCAAGGATTGGCTGGACTCACTGAGTCTAGCCAATCCGTGACGTTTAACTCAACCAACTGACGTTTGACCAATGTCGATCTATCGGAACGTAAGCGCGGCCAAAACGCGCATGTGCCGCCGGCATAGTGTGTAGGAGCTATTACGGTCGTGAATCATATTTTGTTCACCTGAAACTGATCTGCAAATTGCAAAAAACTTAAGAAAATTTGTATTCAGCTGGCTACCGTGACGCTTTCGCCTTAAGACAGTTTCGTCAGTCAATCAGGCATTTTGCCTTACCAATTTCAATCAACTGTACCTACTTTTACCAACTGAAATATTGTTTGTAATAAGAGTACTTACTTACTTACCTAATAAAAAATACTAAAGTGGGTAAATAACCCCAAAATACATACAATTTATTCTGTCACCGCATGCTTTCCAGAATGACAGATTAGCATTAAATTACTCATTCACGCATTAACTAAAGAGACGAACTGAAATTAAACCTAATTTTACGCAATTGAGTCCTGAAAATGGCACTGTAATTCCTGAAATGCTATACCTAAACAAACTGTATCTAAATTCTTTTTTTTTTTCTTTCTTTCTTAATGTTAAGGCAGGGGAGTACATAAGTACCTACCAACACGTTACACCAGTAATGAAATAATTCTCATGTAGGTACCCAATATGGTGCGACCCTATAACCGGCACCAACCCGAACTTCGGAATACTTTTGAAAATCCATACCAATATTATAAATTCGAAAGTAACTCTGTCTGTCTGTCTGTCTTTCTGTCTGTCTGTCTGTCTGTATGTTACCTTTTCACGCCTAAACCATTGAACGGATTTCGATAAAATTTGGTAGAGAGATAAATTGCATCCCGGGGAAGGACATAGGATAGTTCTTATCGACATACCACGCGGGCGAAGCCGCGGGTGGAAGCTAGTGTCCTTATAAACATTTTTTGACTCGTGACCCCATGCTCTGCAGTCAACCAATGAGGTTGTCAATTCTTAAATTCCACGTGGAACAGGCTTATATAAGATAATAAATAATCAAGCATTTGACATGGGGTTAAGGCATAACCTGATACTGTATTATCCTAGGTCCACGTGGACGTCACTTAAAGCTAATAATAGCCTCATTGCTTCAATTGGCGCGGCTATTAGGTACCGATTAGGTTACAAGACGATAATGATACGTACATAGCTGGCTAATCCATTATAGTGATGTGTAATTGTTTTTAGGGTTCCGTACCTCAAAAGTGAAGTGAAGTTGACCTAGAATTATAAATTTGGCAATTTTTTTTTTTGGGTTTTTTTAGTACTTATCTTCAGTGAAGTGTTAGGTACGTTATGAGATGCTGGTGCTTAACGGTTGGTGAAGTCGGGCTTTGGATCATGATGATGATGATTAGATACGTCAATACATCTTTCGAAACCCTTTTACCATAATAAGATAAAATACATTTCTTTAAAGAGATACATTATGTAGGTACCTAACATCATCTGCCTAACCTTTTCCCAACTCTATTGGGGTCGGCTTCCAGTCTAACCGGATGCAGCTGAATACCAGTATTTTACAAGAATCGACTGCCTATCTGACCTCCACAACCCACTTACTGGGTAATACGATACCCCGTGGTAAGACTGGTTGTCAGACTTTCGGGCTTATGACGACCCGTAACGACTGTCAAAGATCCACGAATGTTAGCCGGGACCAACAGCTTAACGTGCTTTCCGAGTCACGGACGGTGTTGGTATGTAAAGATGGTCACCCATCCACGGACCAACCGCGACGAACGTAGCATACCTAACCTGGTCGATCGACCCGTGCGACTGTTATTACTTAGCCACACGCCCCACACATTATGTACCTAACATGTATTCTGAAACCACGATAAACCCAGTACAGTTATATTTCTAGTGACTCATAAGTGATTGGTACTCTTACTTAAGTATCCTTCAGCTGTATCCGCCTAATCGGTGGTTCATCGATTTTCTTGTTAAATATCGTACTTAACAAACAATTACTAGTACGTTAGTGCACACGTATCTAACAAAACCATACATCCGTTAAGCATTCTCGTAGCTGCGTGAATTTGGCTGAAAAATGGTAAAAGTAAATAACATTGCTTTTGCTAGTCTGGGCTACGAAGACCAGATGTTAATGAAAATAAACAGTTTTAACAATAAGCGGTGTATAGAATCCGGGTGCTGACTATGTTGTGAACAATTTAATAGTTGCAAATGACAGATAAGAAATTATCATTAAACAAAGTTGCATCGAAAGTCATGTTGATTTTTATTTTTATAGCCATTTTTAATCACACATAGGTACTCATACAATGAATAAGTAAATATATTTAGGGCGTACTGTAAGTTTTACTGTAACCTTTAAAGACGCTTGACTTTTATGGTTCGGTTTTTAATGTTTTGTTTTTAAACTAACATAGTTCTTCTACTCGACAACAGATGGCGCTGTAACAAAAATTCCAAAACTTTTTTTAAAATCAATTTATGATAGATTTACTTCTAATAAAAAAAACTATGAAATAATAAATCAAGAAATAAATAAAACTTTAAAGAACACTTAGCGGTTTTTAATTAAATTAAAATGAGCGTTGTACAAAATATCAGTTTCATAAGTTTCACGCTTCTAAAATTACTAATGAGCTTTCGTAGCTACCGTAATCAGATACTAAAACTTATTTCGTAATTGAGTATCTTTAATGCGAAGCATTATAACTGCTTAGAAAATTATTTTTGAATATTTTTCGTGCTAATATATGTATGTAGGTAATCGTTTTACCTTTCATTGACCGTTGTTACGTAATTGGCATAGTAAAACCCTTTCATATTTTCAATTTTCAAGATTTGTTTCATGTTTTTCGCCACATTCTTTTTGGGGGGACTGATAATATATCCCCCACATACTTTTTGTGGAATAACCATCGTCTAAAGATAATGTGTACCTACCTAGTGGCTTTTTTACTTTGTAATAATAATTATAACATAATAATCGTTTCGTAGATTCGATAGCAGCTAACAAAGGGCCGCACTTTTGAAAAGATAAAAAAGTTTTTCTCCGAATTGTGTCACTCTGTTCATTATGTGTTTTATGTTATTTTGATACTTTTTATCACCCAATAGGTGTACACTAACATTCTAATATTCACTTAATGAACATTGATGCCTTTTGGTCGGTGCGGACGAATCTTTTGAGGCCGTATAATTCTTTCCCCTCCTCATGATAAATATTTAAAAAAAGCTATAAAATGTTATGTAAACATTACCTACCAAATTTTCAAAAACCCAACATAAAAAACGCTCAATATTCTTGAAATGATCAGAAGTCTGATTCCGTATCACATTCGCAGTCTCAAAGCAATTGTATGAATCGTAGATAAGTGAAGTGCGTAAAACAATCACAATTGCTTTCCATTGCCATTGTAACTATATTACCTACGCGATCATACCGCTTGTAACTTCATTCAAAACGATAAGAAATCAAACTGGTGAAAGTGGAACTAAGTAAATAGCAACTTACTTACGTTACCTATTCACAATCACAAGTGAAATGTTTATTAATAAAATAAAGTTGTTTATTTAACGTAAACAATAAAGTTATTTATCGCGCGAACTGACGGTAAACCTATCACTACGCTGCGTTTCGATTATCCGACGCATCTTGAATTATGCGCCGGCGCTTGCGAGATGCGGATGGGTTTAGGTAGTGGTGAGGCGAGAATTAAAACTATTTATTTAATGATGTTTCAGTTGATAATAAATTATTACAGTTAGAAATTAGGGGATACATCTTAAAAGATTAATTTCTAAACCAATTCAACATCATGAATTAGAAGAAATTAGAGTTCTTAAAAATAAAATAAAGAGAAAAAATATCTTATTAGGTACAACTAAATTAAAAAAAAAACATTTATTTTATATTTATTACTTTACAGTAGTTTTTGATTATATAGAATACTTTTTAGTATGTAAGTACACTATAAAAATTACTTACAGACCTTTATGTACCTATAAATTTTAGATAGTGTGACACAATGGGTGGTCTCAACGCTAAGAGTGATCTTTTAAAGACAACCTTTCGATGGATTAAAGAGAGGAGAGACAATGCTGCAGGTATTTTGTGGACTATTTACATAAACGTAAGGACTTAAGGTAGAAAGAAAAAGTGTGTGTTCAAAATATTATTACCTAATATTTTTTTATAACCGACGACAAATTTAATCTCTCAAAACAAAACGTAGCGCGAAATTGTGTTACCCAGTTACCTAAATGATGCACATAAATAAATAAAAAATATAATAATGAATAAATTTCATATAAATTATATTCAAGCGTCTGCCTTTTATTTGAAATAATTGTTTATTCATCTCCTCTTTTTAAAATCAGTTACAAATATGTGCTGGTTCCGTCTCCAATACAACTTTCACTGCAAGATATAACAGATAACCGCTCGACCTGTGACCGGCTGCCGCGGTGAAGTGAGCCTTTATTTATCACCACCCAGCTTATTTATTGTGCCTAAGGGCGTATACAGACGAACATCGAGATACGTCTTATAAGGGTGGTGATGATTTTAAAATTTGGTTCGGTTGTAAATCGGACTTATAGTCGGACTTTTAATTAGCTGCAGTAAAATGACAGTTTATGTGTTACTTAAATGACTGAAATTGGCGTCTTTTGGTTTTTTCCTGGCCATCAGTCAAATCTTGTTTTTCTAGGACAGAATAGTGTACCTAACAAACGAAATTAATTTAACATGTTTATCTCTAAACGCAATCCGAAATTAGTTGATAAGAAGTGTCATTTTACTGCAGCTAATTAAAAGTCGGAGTATAGTACTTCTTGCCACGTTTTGTTCATCTGAATTAAATTTTAATTGGTGAGAATATATATTTTAGACTGCGACTGTAAAATATCGTATTGATCTAGATAATTATGTAGTTCTAAGTGCCTAGCTCCCTACGCACTCCTAAAAAGTTAAGGATATTCCCCTAAAAACATTCACAACCACTCGCTCCGCTTCCGTATCGTATTAAACATCAATCAATGTTATCGTAGGAGTCCTCTAAATGCTGTTCATAAGTCGGAAATCTGAAAATTTTGTCAGTTTAAATCAAGTAGACGACAAGGTCCCCGTCTCAAAAATCCACCCTGTTAGAATAAGATTATATTCTCCATCCCTGTACCTATATTGTTTACATGCACAGAACCACAATCTCTTCACCCCGTTATTTTTACCCCTCTTTGAAAATCTTAAAGGTAAACCACGTTTAATCATGGCCATGGCTATCCTGCGTAACTATCTCAAGCAAGACACAATATTGCAGTCATGTTAAAACTAACTGTTACTGTCTGAGTGTAGCCTAAGGGGGTAAAATATAGTATCTATTTGTCGAAGGCTAGGTGTCCCGACTAATGATCATAGATAAACGTATGTGATTTATTCGTATACGATTTGTTGATGTTTGTGGTCGGTGCAGTGTTTCTCAAACGAGACGGCGAGCCGGTTGTCAAGTCTGCAACACGCAAAGATTTAATTATAAAGTAAGATATATATCGATAAATACTCCACATTTGATGAAATCATTGTGTTTATTACCTACTCTGAAACGTATTTCGTTGTGGCGATGCTTGGGGGAGGCTTATGTCTAGCAGTGCGTTGACGTGGCACAAAACGCTTTCCAGAATTGAATGGTACTGGGCTGGATCTGTCTCGCATGCCAATGTCTAAATGTAGGCTTGTAGAAAACAGGATTGGTGTCTAAAAGAGCGAGATGGAGTCGCGGAAGATCACGAAGAAGATGGTGGGAGGAGATATCATCTTTAGGAATTGACCAAAAGTGTCATAAAGAATAGAGTGAGGCCTTTGCACAGCAGTGGGACAATAAGGCTAATAAAGAAACTGATACATTTGCTTACTTTCCGAGGATAGAGCGTCGAACGACGTACTTGAGGAAGTACCTAAAATATGCACATAATAATATGGGTGGATACAACTTCAAGCCGTCCTATGGACGTTGGAGCCAATAATGACGAGTTAACTAAGCGTCAAGAGATAAGACTAAACCACATCAACTATAATTCTCCTCCAGCATATCTGAGTCACAGTTTCAGTAGGTAGTGTACGCAGGATAAACGACTGCCATAAGAATAAGTTTATTTCCATTACTTTATATAAGGCTTTTAGGAAAGCTGTTACTTAGCTTGTACAGAAGGTTGGTTGGTGGTCCAGAAGATTTGATAATACAGCAAAGAGGCACAGTTGAAATAATTATTCACTCTTTTCAACACTTTTACTGTACTAGCATTCTTCTGGGCTCGCTCGTTTCATCATATACCCCATCCTCTCCACTTGGCGAGATCGAGCTAGCTCATTTTGCAATAAAAAATGCCTCATATGCTTGCATTTTGACGGCACCCATAGCTACCCCTAAACCAGGAAAAGAAAAACCTGGTTAAGGACACAGAATGTCTGAACACTGGGCCTCCTTACAAAAATACGTCTCATAGGTAGAAGGGAGGCTTGAGTCCCTCCGTTTTGTAAGAGGAAATAGGTTTGAGGAGGCTCAAGTCCCACTGACCTAGTGAGTCTTTGTTAGTTCAAAGTCCTACTCTAGGGCTATTATGTAATAGTTGGTACTTCTGGGGATAAATTGTTCCCCAAGGAGGTCGTATTACTAACTGCTTTGTCACGATTTTAACCTACCTTAACCAAAAATCGTCACGGATGACGGTTTGACCAATTTCTAGTAAGCTTGCACTGAAAATGGGTCAGTAAACTACCGGAACTTGTAATTCATTATGAATGGGTACGGTCAACCGCAAGTGTTTAGTAACAATTTGAATTTGACAGCGCCTTAGTTTTGCTGCAGTCGGGAGTGTTTTGATTCAAGTTTCTGCTACTGACTTGTTTGTTAACTGTACATGATTCTTATTAAAAAATATAATAACATTATTAATTAATATATTAACTAGGCTATAGTGTGACGTATTGCTTGCTAAGGGTTTTCCTTAACTTACTCATCATTGCGGCAATTGTTAACTGTAGTCACGTACTGCTTTCAGTTACAATTTAACTGTTCGTTGGTGCAGATTGATTCGTGATTTTAATTAATTAAAAAGACTTTAATATTCTTCTAAATTGACTTTAATATTCTTCTAAATTGTCCTTAATACTTTTATGAGACTAAAAGTTACGTTTTTACAAGAGAACATTCAAACGAAATTACTGTAAACAATTTATTTGTTAGTGTGAAAATAAAGTTTGTATGAGCAAAATGCCTGCCTCGCCATTGCGCACGAGTTTTCAAGAAATAAAGAGGATAGCTTCAATTACTGTCAATATGAGGAAAGAGGTATGTTTTCCGGTGCTTATTTGACGACGTATGTTGTGGTGGTTTATATTATTATGTTGTGATGAGGAACGGGAATCCCTTATAAACTGTGTATGAACAGTAGACCTGCAACATAAGCAAGAAATCTTAATTTGGACGAAATTACGTGCGTTTCCTACTCCGATAATATCTACATAATCAGCCAATAATGTTCCCACTGCTAAGACACAGACCTCCTCTCTGTGAGAGGGAGTGGGCCGTAATCTAACACGCAGGCCCAGTGCGGGTTTGGTGGATGTCACATCTCTTCGACTTTTAATTTTTTTTTTGACGTTCAAAAGTGCCTTTTATGTGCCTATTTGAAATAAATGCTTTGACTTTGACTTTGACTATATATATTTTTTTCTACTTATCACCTACGATCATTAGATTACTTCGGAGCTCAAAAGAAGAATGAATTACGACAGGAATTTACATGTGTCCCTAAAAGCGATGTGTTTTTGCCCGTTCGAAAAATTTGAATTGTCACTTGTTTTGAAGGATCTTCTACTTTCAGACCGTCTGAAAGTAGTAGATCCGTCTGAATCAGACGGCTCCGTATCTTCGTTGAAAATGACAGGCTATAAGAATAGACTCAGTGGAACCCGAACTGCGTAAAGCCAGTGAAGCTATAGGCAGAGAAAAACGCACAGCAAAGCTATTGGTTCTCCTCTGGTTCATTTTTATGGAGACTTGTAAAATGCGTGTCTGGTTTACAGAATAAGGCCGCAGTAATATAACAATATGGGTTGTTCCGACAGATTTTCGCTTCGACAGATTTTTGTTTCGACACCGTGTCACTTTGATAACTCCAACGTAAAGCTACGTACAAAATAAAAGACGCAGGTATTAAAGTATGCAGCGGGATTGTCCGAAAGGGTTACCGCTACCCCGGAACATAAAGAGGTAAGGAAGGAACACGGATGGGTTGTAGTCAGTAAGAGTCTGACACTCCCTTCCGCTCCACCCAGAGCGGGAGGGGTCATTTGATGATATGACATACAAAAAAAAAAATAAAAATGGTATGACTCTAGTAAAAACTAAAACGTTAAATTATTTTATAAGTCATGTAATCCCAATAGAAATCCACCGACGAAAAACATTATTTAGCATTTTTAAGCATTCTATTACGCCGTACGGCATTTCATTCACTGTCGGAATGAAAGCGATTGTCAGTGTTACGTACGTATTAAGGATGCAAATCTTTATTGTGGTATGTTGTATGATGAATATTGTACCGCCCTTTCTCTCTTATTTCTTCTTTTTTTACCTTCCTTTCCTTCCTTTTTATATTTCCTTTCAAGGAAATCGTGACTTTATGTTATGTTATTTTAGGTTTTGTGATTGATGATCATTCGACCTAATTCATTTGTTAAAAAATACAGGATGCAGTTTATTACCTAGTTTTTGAAAGATCAAACACATTTTGATCAGACTAAGTGCTTGTGAATCCACGTACGTTTGGTTAAGTCATGTTTTCTTGGATAATTGAATCACTAAATTGATACCTGTAACCGAAATTTGATATGCAAAGTCATAAGTATTTTATCAATTTTTTAGACGTACAGTATTACTTATATAATATTAATTGGGTAGGTAAATGGAAAGTGTTGTTATCTAAGTGAACTCTATCTTATCAACATCAAAATGTGATGTGAGTCAAGTTCTTTTCGAAAATATGCAAATTATATTCTTTCTACGCAAATTAGAGTGTACTAAACAAAAATTGTTCAATCATGAAACTCGTAATAAATTTACAACATACTACAAACTGCACCCTAATTGCGTATCAGTCTCAATCTGAATCATTTTGAAGGACATTGCTAATCCATTGCTTCGTTTATGTTCGAATATTTTGTCTACTCAACAACGTAAATAACGCATTGAATGTTGTTGAACTGTCAAAATGAAACCCATTGCTACTGATCGTGTGGTACGCAATTACCCCGTTAGTTTATTCTGTAAAAATCTCACCGTGAAAACTAAGGTGAAGTGTGGTTGAAGTGAGCTGTCATTCCATCTGATGCTAAGGATTGACACTATATTGACAGCTCACTTCAAGTTACGTCCGCGGTGTGAGATGTTTGCAGAATAGATCAGCAGAATACCATGTGCTATGATCATTACATACTCCTTTCGCTTCGTCCGCGACCATGTGTGTTTTGACAAAGATACAAAGACAAAGACATTGACAAAGATACACACGTGCTGATTGCGAGTAGGTGCTACACAGACTAATCTTACCTTAAAACTTACAGTATCTGCAGTATTATACCGCTAGCTCTATTGTATCGTTTATGACGTTAGTTCACTATGACGTTTCCATTTCCAAGTTTTACATCGTTATCAGGTTAAACGAGGGACATACTTTAAGGGAGTGTAGTATCTACTCATGAAAATGATCAATTTTTTATATGGGGCGGATGCAAAAAAAAATTAAAAAAAAAACAGCTGTTCCCTACATTTTGTCCAGTCACGCGAACAAATGTATAGAGTGGCTGGTTTTATTTTATCTATTTAAGAATTGGTCTCTTAAAAAAAGTTGTTCATTTTCATGGGTACTACACTTTCTTAAAGTATATCCCTCGTTTAACCTGACACACTGTATATTCAGTGGGTTTTTCAAGGATATAGGGGGTGAGCGAGGAGTTCTGCCTCGTCATGCTGACCTCAAACTGACTCAAAGGAAATGTAGTCACTCTTCAAGGTATCGCATTTGTCAAGGTGAGGGCTAATGTAACTGTCGGAAAGGGTCCTTTGGGAATCCCTTTGCCGGTTGATTCAAACTCAAGTTATTTCGAAGATCATTTAATTTTAAACCGCCTTTGTGAGCCCAGAATAATTATGATATGTATATTATGCGTTAGTAGGTACAGTTTTTTAAATTAACCTTTAGACTAAATGAGAATTTAGTCTAACTATAGCAATTAATTCTTTTAAATTCTTTCACCACATTAAGACGATATTCTCATACCGTTATCCCGTTATTTGGGTCGGCACAACATGTCTTTTTTTTACATATGAAATCAAAGAGATAACTACATACGTCATTTCTTTATCTGCTGACACTCATAAGGGCCTAACCTATTACTCACCAACACAACAAAAGATAAATTGTCTTGGCACAATTTTACCAGCACTTATTTTCAGCCAGATAAGCCATGTCTAGTTAAAATTAGTCACTTTCAGATTTCATATCAGTTGCAAATAGTGTGTCGATATGTCAACATGTTTTATAAATATCACAAACTATTAAAGTTTCTGATAATTATTTCATTTAAACGTGTTTCTTAGTTATTTTTTGTGTGGTGAATAAGTGAAGTTTGGAAATATGCCGCTGTATCGGTCGTACGAATCTGTTGAGGTAAATAAAAAATAAAAACCTATAATGTTCTCTCTGCTGGGACGCAGGCCTCCTATCTGTTTGAGAGGGAGTCGGCCGTAATCCACCACGCGGGCCCAATGCGGGTTGGAATATGTCACATCACATGTCTCCGATGTGGGATCCAAAAAAATTGGGATCCAACGAAAAACATAATAATGGTTCGTGGGATCCAACGCCAAAAATATTAAACTGGGATTCAAAAGTGGGATCCAACGAAAATAAATCATAAAATTATAATAAAATGTGTCTTGAAAAGAAAGTGAAGGAACTTAAGCTCTATTAAAAATACACAAACGTTAACTCCAACCATGTGTTATTTTTCATAAGCTTAATATTTTTTCCACTTTTGATAGTTTTCACTTCACTGTCACATAATTTGCAATGTATCTTTTAATACTCTTGGGCTACTAAACATACCATACCACCTGCGTTTATATGTAGCAATTACAAAAGGACTTCTTAAGGCGGAGATATACGACTTCTAATGATTTTAAATTCAACATCACGTCTAATCGACCGGACTGATTTATTTGAAAAAAATTAATGTTATACTAGACCATTTGTTTCATAATTTGATATGTGAATATTTGCAATTATATTTTTTTAACATAGTGTAATTAATTTGTAATGTCTACCGCGGACATAAAAACGATAATCACTCAAACACGTGAAAGTTTTATGAAAATATACCCGATAGGGGTGTATTTTCATAAAACTTTCACCATATAAAAGACAATTTAATTCCCCGAATTTTAGTATACCTACGGTTTTTATTTGTTTGGTGTTTGATAAATCAACAATAGATGATTGTTTCATATTTTGCAATAATATGAAACAATCATCAGCAATTAATTACCAGCATTAAATCAATTACCAGCGTTGTGCCATCGCGCTTCTCTTTCTTTTCTATGCAGTCCGATAGTGACCGCGTTTTAGGTCATGTAGTCGCCTTAACACCCATTGTTATTCAATTTCTAGTGGCCTAGACACCAGCTGTCTATCGAGTGTTTGACTTGATAATGTTAATTGAATCGATCAAAATAATCAATGAATCATAGACTTATAAAATGAACATTGTTTTCTGTCATTGATTGTGAATAGTGACTTATTCCGGTATGATCGCCTGAGTGACTCTCGGCGTGCGAGTCCGACTCGCATTTGACCGTTTTTTTTTAATTAGTATTAATGCTTCTGCGATGCCATTTCTGCATTTCATCAGTCTTAGTTGAATGCCGTTACATATTTCTTATGGTTCTCATTCATGCACCGTATTAGCTTTTTTGCTTGCTCCACAGGCTTGGAAAATTCGGCTGCTCGACAACATACGTAAACAACGCAATTTCTGAACTGTCAAAATGAAAAGCATTGCGATCGATTGCCATTGTATAATTATGTGTTACGCAATTATCTTACTTACAGCCTTAGTTAAACGATATAAATAACTTGATCTATCCATGACAGTAAAGAAAGAAAAGAAAGAAAGTACGTTTTTTTTGACGCATCTAAAGAAAAAACATAAACAAAATAAACAATTTGGGAGAAAACATGCGTCACATCTACGCAAAACGGCCATCGCTCAGCATAATGCTATGACCCTAAAGATGAGTTTTTCTTTTAAAATATGTCAGTTCTTACCATTTACTTATTGCTGCAACTGTCAGACAATTAACTATTATCAAACATACTTTAATCAAAATCAGTGCTACTATTGTAAACACTTGGAGTGATTTGTCATTCACTATTCTTAGTAACTTCAGTTTACGCGTCATCGTCAGTCGGATTATATAACACTCACTTTAATTGCAAACTATTGCAAGCCTTCATTCATAGGTATTTAGGTAGGTACCATGGCCTTCACCGCTTATCCTGAAAAGAAGGAGCAGCTACACAAACTTCCCAGGAAAACAAGCTTATGAACAAGCTTTTCCCACAAAGCACATTTTATAGTTTACATTAATCTAAACAAATATGAGTTTATGGAAAAATAACTTTAAATCCTACACAATAAAGTTCAGTTTACGCTACAACTTCAAGCCTTTTTAACTGTTTCAATAGTGCTAGTCACTCTGAATTCAACTTAACAGCCATTAAAATAAAGTTGATAATTGTTTAACATACACTATTAATCTGAAACATAAGTTTGAATAGACTTCACACTTATAGTCACGCTTTCTTCCTATGGGGGGTAGGCAGAAACTACAGAACGGTACCTGCTACGATCTTTACATACTTCTTTTGCCTCGTTTACGTTCATAACTACATCTGGTCATACACGCTCGCCGGTTGCAAGTACCTACTACGCACCTGACCTTGCAGAAAAACATCACTAATAGGTTTCTATAACAATGTCTTTCTAGGGCGTTTCCACTGACATCTGCCTTGTTAGTCGCCTTTCCTTCATTCCCTCAACATGACCAAAGCATCTAAGCATATATATCCACTTCTCATCTCATCTTTTCAACCTTTGTCACTAGTACCTAGGTACATCTTGCTTTATGCCGCGACGTTGCTTTATCATATATCCCCCCCCCCCATTCATAGTCAAATCACACTTCATATTATAATAATTTCTACAAAATTGCTTAACAAGATCTGTAAATATTAAACACCAAAAACCGTGTTTTTTTTGTTTGTTATTAAATGCGCTGGCGTGTGAAACTCTTGCATGTGTTCCGTTGCAACATTATAAGGTTGAGATATTTTAGGTACTGCTGTTAATAATCTACATAATATATCTATACAAATAAATAAAATTCGAGTGTCTGTTTGTAATATTAAAATAACCGCTTTTTACTAAATGCATATTATGAATGTCTACACGGTACATATTAGGTATACCAAAATATTTTTTTTTAATTTTTGTCTGTCTGTCTGTTTGTTCCAGCTAATCTCTGAAACGGCTGGACCAATTTTGACGGCACTTTCACTGGCAGATATCTAATGTAATAAGGAGTAACTTAGGTTACTTTTATTTTAGAAAAAGTATTAGAGTACCGCGCAAAAACGTTTTTCGTCATGCACGCGAACGAAGTCGCGGGCACAGCTAGTTTATCCCTATAATAAATCAATCCTTTGTATAAGGTAAATGTTTCAGAAAACCATAAATTAGAAAAAGTTAGACTTAAATCAGTTTTAAAATACGAATATTATCGATACGAATTTTCAAGATCACCTGAGCAGCAATCACCATATCTTTAAGAAGTTTGTAAAGAGTTGAAAGTTTTAACACGTATTGAAATATGTTTCTTTTTCTTGTTGTTTTACACTAAAAAGGCTTATCCCAAAAATAATCATTCCCGATGATTAGATAACAAATTGTAGGTCATCTATGACGCGGATATTAGGTCGGTATCCGTTTACGTTATCAAATACTTTACAAAATCACTACATTGATTCATTTCCTGTGTGACGTCATAGAGGTTATTCCCGTTCACTTCAATTACTCCAAATCACTTTTATTTACACAAAATACCTAGGTACTTTAGACCAAGAATATAGGAACTAATAAATTCATTTATGATTTGGGCTAAATTTTTAAATATTTTTGATTACGAGGCCCATGAAAATAAGCGATACTAGCCCACCAATTAAGGTAACTGACCTAATCTGTAATAAAAATCTTACCTTGAAGACTTGGGTGAAGTGAGCTGTCAATAGTGTCAACCCGTAGCATCAGGTGGAATGACAGCTCAGTTCAAGCTCACTTCTCCTGAAATTCTCCTAAATCACTGTGAGATATTAACAGAATATACCGGCAGTAGTTATGAGCCTCGAACTTAGTGGCAAATTCCATATTGAGAGAGGCCTATTTTCCAAGATGAAATGGACTATGATAGGCTGTGTGTGACAGCTGTGCGTTTTTGGGGAGTTTGTTATCACTTCCTCCCAGCTAAAGCACTAGGAAGTGATGAAGGGCTGGCGTTTTATGGGACTGTCTTATGTAATTTTGACGATCAAAAAGTGCTGATTTTCAGCTTATTTGAATAAATAACTTTGATTTTGTGAAAGCAGTCCCCTAGTTCAACATCGGAGAGACATATTTCCAGCATTGGGCTGTAATAAGCTGCCTTGATTCATGCACAAAACGTACCTAAATATTGTCTGCGGAGTTTCTTCAGTTACAAATCCCGCGAACAAAAGCTGTTATAATTTAAAATTATAGGACTTAACCAAGTTTTAGCGTGCTTAATCAGGAATTTAAAGGCTTTTTCTACCTTTTGCGATGTCACGCTTCGGTCAGAGAGTTCACGGTCGCAAGGAAACGACAGTTATTCAAACTGAATCTCACACGACACACTCAAAGGAAAACCTACTCCATCTTTAGCAAAATAAAGTTCAAAATCCTGAAACAAACTCGGGAAGATTCGCTTTGCCATCCAGTCTAGAATAAACTACTTGCATTCGACACGAATACTTATTTCTTAGCTGTTAAGGTTTATATTGTCAAAGCAAGGGTCACAGTATTCTGGACATGTTTTACATGTCCAGTATTCGCAAAAACGATGGAATGAAAATGCTTGAAGACGTCTCTTAAAGCCAGATTAATATATACTTAGTACTTATAGTTAAGCTGCTATTGTTCAGGGCGTTGAATCATGTTATGTTGTAGAGATATTATGGTTTAGGACGTTTTTATTAATGCCTAGACTAGATATCTGCTAACATAGCGAAGACAATACTTTTAGCATCAAACTCAAACTTAAAGCATTTATTTAAATTAAACCATTTACAGGCACTTTTGAATTGTCAAGAAGTCGGTCAGTCAGAAACTATGAAGCTAGTTGCAGCATCAGCTGAAGCATCGGTGTCGATCAGCGATTTTGCAACACTGCATCTCGTATTGGCGACTCGCTGAGGGGCTGCATTATTCGTTCTCCTGAATTCGATTGCCTATGGAATTCGGACAAACGACCAAGTGTAAATGAACGGAGTCGAGTACAATCTAATCTTCGGACAATCAAGTCCAGCTTCATCGTTTCGGTTACCCGAATTCTGATATCCGATGCCAGTTTTCCTTATACTTCTATTAGTGATTTGCAGTAGCAAATACATATCATACACTCATTAATATATCGTCAGTTGTAATATCAATTAATGTAACCGCCAAATGGCGACTTTACAGGAGAGGCAAAAAACTAAATTCAATTCACAAAAAGAGTTGTAACTTTTTGTGTACTTATCCTATTGCAATGCTGTTTAGAGCATTTTTCTCCATAACATATGAAGCCTACTATTATAGTTTCGAAGATGACATGGTGGTTACGTTAATTTTTTGAAAAAAATATCGTGTTACATTAACATTTTTTGAAAAAATTAATAACAGCTATAACGTAACTAACAGAATATACAATCTAGTTTAACGTATATCACACATTTTTCAACGCGTGGACATACGTTGTGATAAGTTGATTGTAGGAGTTACATACTTATTCACTTGTACTAAGGTCCAATTTAGAATAAACTACCGTTTTAATTAATTAATGGAAAAATTCTTCGTTATGAATAACACAAATTCTGATATAAATCACACTAATATTATAAAGGCGAAAGTTTGTGAGTGTGTTTGTTACTTCTTCACGCACAAACGGCTGAACGGATTTGGATGAAATTTGGCACACAGTTTCTATCTATGTTCTATATTACGGGTTATTGGTTTTCGCACTTAGTCCATCAAGTGGACCATTGTGTTTGGGCCATGGCGGCCGTCGATGGTTATTCCAACCACCCACCTTCCTCCAGAAGCTGATTAAGTCTTCTGGTCTGTTGAGAATATCTGTGTAAGATCCGGGTGTCCCGAGGGTTTCTGACCTAATCTGGGTGACGCCTGTGCATTCAAAGAGCACATGCGCAACAGTTTCATCAGCCTCCATGCAAGCCCTGCACAGGACTGTCCGTTATGCCTATTATGTGGAAGTGTTTGCTCGCTAAACAGTGTCCCATGATGATCCCCATCACCAGGCGCAGGCTTTTCCTGTCCTTGGCATGGCTTCTTTAGACTGCCTACATCCCGGTGACGATGTCCACCAGCTCTCTGCTTGTGTGTGGGTATACTCCTGTTGCCACTTGCGTAGTTGGTTGAAGGGGATGGGCACGACAGGTTCCGGTCCACAGACTGACGTACTGGATGCCCTTCTGGCCAGCTCGTCAGCTGCGTCGTTTCCTAGCGATCCACCGTGTTCTTTTATCCATTGTATAGTGTCACTGTATTGCGGTTCGATACGGTTACCCGTTCAAGCGCATTGTGACATTCTAGTATTAGGTTCGATGCGTGATGCATTTTTTTCATGAGTATACGAATATGGGTGTCCGTAACTCTCCTGGCTGCTATGGCATAAGCCGCTTGTATCCACGCACATTCTGCTTGGTAGACCGTTTTGAGCATTCCCAGTCGTGTGAAAAAAATCCGGTCTCTTCGGGCTGTGCTCAGGTCTGTTCTGGGCCACCAGACTAGTGAGCCGTATGTAATTATTGGACGGATACTGTTGTGTATAGGCAGTGAGTGACCCTAGGGCTAATCCCCCCATTTTGCTTTCGCTTGCATTGCAACCAACCGCACTGGGCCCGCGTGGTGGATTACAGCCCACTCCCTCTCACCGAGAGGAGGCCTGTGTCCCAGCAGTGGGAACATTATAGGCTGATAATGGTATTCTCTTGCATTGCCGCAGATCCCTGTGGCAATGCAAGCAAATGCTGGCTTTTGTAGTGATAGTGATGTAGTTGGTGCGTTTTGCCTAATTCTGCTGTTTGTCTAAGAAGATGCCCAGGTATTTGGTTTCAATTGATAGGCTTAGGGTAGTACCAAAGAATCGTGGTAGTTGTAGTGTCGTCAGTTTCCTCTTTTTATGAAGAGAATCAATTCAGATTTTGTAAAACAGCCTTTAGCTTTCGTAAGAAAAAATGTTTTCAGCATAACTTGAAAGTCATTACTTAGTAGAATTTGTCTTGAAATAATATTAGCAAAATATTTTGCTAAACATTATTAATTTGAGAGTTTTTCTTTGTAAAATTGACAGATTAATACTAAATAAAGAAAAGTAAGAGGCATGACTGCTCATCATCATCATCTGCCTAGTCTTTTCCCAACTATGTTGGGGTCGGTTTCCAGTCTGACCGGATGCAGCTGAATACCAGTATTTTCCATGGAGCGACTGCCTATCGGACCTCCACAACCCACACACACACACACAGTCCAGTCCTGCGATTTTGTTATTGTTTTAAAAATAACCCTGTATAAAGTACTAAAGCGTTACTGTAACCAACAAAATCTTATATTTTCAAGAATTAATTATAAAGCAGGTATTATTTTGTGAAATTTTAATCTAATTTTGTGATTCTTACTTCAATTTGAGACCTTATCTACTTTATTTTAAATGAAAATACAATAGAATTTCATGGAATATTTACAAGCGTAGACACAAAAACTAGTGTATGTCGCGTTTTTTATTTTTATTTGGTGATGAGGTTAACGTAACAGTCAGAAAGTTATAATCTAAAACAAAATAAGTAATGTAAGAGTAATTTTTAGAAAAATGACTCTTACATTAATGATTTTGTTTCACGTTGGGTCGATACATTAAAAAGTAATGCCAAGTCTGTCGTTACATTAACCCATACATTGCTCATTCTCATAAAATGTGGCATACATCACAAAAATGAGTGGAAATGAAAAAAAATTGGTCTGATTTTGTTAACGTAATCGCCTTTTTTTTCAAGATATCGAGATTTTAAAGACACCAATCGATAGAGCGGAAAATTTGCAGTCGAACTGTATATTTAACTCATTTTCGTCATTTTATCGTATTCGTATCGTTACATTAATTGATATTACAACTGACGATATACACAATGAGTTTATAAAAAAAAAAGACGAAAGACCCATTTGTTAAATGCTCAATATGTTTACTAGCAGAGCACTATGATCGATCGATTAGTCAGTCGTCTTGTCAATATAATCTGCGATTAGTCAACTTTTCCAAACTTAACGAGTAAGTAAAGTCGTTAACGGGTTTGTCAAGTGTCAAATCTGACAGTAACTGAACGATTAACTTCTTGACGTGGGCTTATAATGACACGTTATTTGCTTCATTTATAAACCTGTTTCTTAAGCTTGTTTTTTGGAAAGCCTGGTGATAATGAAACCACACAAAAGTGAGAAAGTTTACTGACTTTTAAAGCAAGAAATTATATAGCTTGGGACTAAGAGACTACATACAACCACTAGGAGCGCCCCGAGGTTTTACCCGCATAAGTTTTGATCCCGTGGGAATATTGGGATAAAAACTATCCTATATCCTTTCCCGGACTCAAACTATCAGTTCAGCGGTTTAAGCGTGAAGAGGTAACAGACAGACAGACACACACACTTTCGCATTTATAATATTAGTATGGATCGACTGTAGATAGTGATAAACTAATTAAAGTAACTTCTTTGTTTTCGCTTAAAAATAATTGCTACGTAGAGGTTACTTAATTCATCTAGGAATTTGCAAAAACACTCAATTTCATAACCTAACCACAACAAAATATTTAGGAACAACTCATTATAAGAGGAAGTATCTATATAATGTACGTGTATTGTGCCCATAATTTTCTCATTCACGTGGATCGTAAAGATCCGGGTTCTATGTCCGGATTATGTTAAGAGCTCTTGAAACTTGTCATAATATTGTACGTAAGAGCATTAAGTGCTTGGAATGTATTGAGAACTAACGTTTCACTTTTATAAATGTTTAATTTTATTAAAAAGTTTGTTGTCCAAACATGTGAGAGGAAATTCCAAACATCGACTCAGCCTATCGCAGTCCACTGCTGGACATAGTCCTTTCCTAGGCTGCACCACAACACTCTGTCCTCCGCCTTTCGCATCCAGTCTGTCCCAGCCACCTGCTTTAGGTCTTCGGTACATCTAGCTGGCGGGTGGCTGGCTGGCTGGCTGGCTGGCTGGCTGGCTGGCTGGCTGGCTGGCTGGCTGGCTGGCTGGCTGGCTGGCTGGCTAGGGGGCGTTCCACACTAAGCTTGCCAATACGCGGTCTCTACTCCAGGCGTCGTCTGTTCGCGGGCCTGCGGACGGCGAGTAATGGGTAGCTCGCCGTCCGATCAGGACCAGGCCCGTGCCGGACGGCGCGTATGTGTTCCACGCGCGCCTCAAAGAGATGTCAGCATTGAAAGGAGGGGCCGTCAGGGCCGAAGCCTGCCGGGGCAGCGGGATTGTCCGAAAGGGTTACCGCTGCCCCGGAATATAAAGGGCTAAGGAAGGAACACGGATGGGTTTTAGTCAGTAAGAGTCTGACACTCCCTTCCGCTCCACCCAGAGCGGGAGGGGTCATTTGATGATTTCCCATCCTTAAAAAAAAAAAAAAGGCGTCGTCTGCTCCACCGGCCTTCGGTCGGTCCAAACATAATGCAGACTTTTTGATAAACCATCACCTTAGATATTGAACATATTTTAAGCAACTTCATTTAAATCAGTGCAATTACGAGTTCGATAAGAAGTATGGACTAGCGTGGGGGTGTAGGAGTAGCAAAAACAGAACGATCCTACTTCAACACTATCGTCCTTCTCATTCTAACTCATAAATATTATATTTTACTATCCGAGCCCGCCCTTACCACTTGACTGAAATCCTTTACTTTCTCATAGTGACTGTATTATTATTTTAGTCTTGTGTACGGAATCATACGTCTAACCTAATATTAGTAAAACACATCTGCCAATATATAAATAAAAGGATTATAAACGTATTATACCCTTAGAACGGCCTTTCCTTTGGTGTCCCCTTTAACCCTAACATGGCTATATAATGCCACAAAAAACTTCCCAAAACAGGATTTTATAAGCATAAATACCAAGCCTGTGATTCAGCAATTTCAAGCCTACGCAGAATACGTCACGGATTACAAAATTTAAATAAGGTTTTATATCTAGCACAAACCTGTTGACAAGCCTACTGGGAATAAGCACAACCGTGCTTAAAGGGCACAACAGAATGCCCTATTTCCTTTTAACAAGTTACGCTTAGACCTCCTGAACAAACAGTCGAAAATACATTTAACTCTGCTGACCACAAAACGACCACAAAAACGTTGTATAAAACAGAGTACATTCCAAAATTTTGTTGTTTACTTTTCTCCTAAATAAACACAGGGAACCGCAAATGTGAGCAACATTCGCTAATCCAGTCCCTTTGCAGGTAGCCCTGACTAAGTAATTACTAGACAGACTGGACTGGAGACGCAAAATTGTGATCAGAAGTTCCATTACACTCAAAAATATTAGCAAGAAAATAGCCTGAAAAAACTGCCTACATGAGATCTTCGTAGGCAGCTTATTCAGCGTCTTTCTTGCCATTCGTTAATACAGCAGTCTATGTTTAAATATGCTTAGCCTCTGTCTGTAAATCGACACTGTTTATTACTCGTTTGAAGCCATACATTAGACCTATCACAGCAGCGAGATATTCTAATACGAAACGCTCATTAAGAGGTTACAATCTTGAACTGCACATTAACTGCTACAAGGTGTAATTTGAATAACTGAAAACCTGAAAAGGGGTTGTTTTTATCTTGTGAACAGCTTTTACTATGTAGGTACTCTGAAAATGCGAAAAAAAAACGACAACATTTTGTCGAGTTATGCAAACAAATATATGTAAAACTGCTGATTTCTTTTTCGTTGTTTTTAAGGTATTGTAAAGTTGTTTCGATTGAACTCGATTTGATACCATATTAAACGTTGTTCACAATGATGACCCCCTTTTCAGGTTTTCAGTTATTTTGATTACACCTTATACTTATTTTTGCGTGTGTCATACGGTGAAACTAAGACTTCTGTCTTCTGTCTAATACACTTTCTGTTAGAGGTCACTACCCCTCACGAACATCTAAAGCCAGCCGACCTTCAAAGGCCACGGGCGCCAAGGCCAAACCGACCTTGCTCCGAAAGGGTATGAAGTAATCCTACTTTTCGCTCGACTCAGCAGGACTCCACTTAGGATTATGTGAATAGCTGAGACTTCTTCTTTTATTCATCATCTAGAAAGTACTTTTGGACTAAGCGTTTATTTTATCCGTTTGAAGTTAGATCCGGGCTTAGTTTATTACTTTTTAGATTGGATTTTTAGGGCTTATCTATGGACTTAGCTGAGTTTCAAAAAGGTACATTAATTTCGGGTGAAGGAGATTCTGCAGCCAAATCGCAACTAACTATGACCGCAATAAAATACTCGTAGCTTTCATTGTGAAAGATCTAAAATAGAATATTGCTCTGAATTGTCATAGTGAGCAACTTCGATTGAAGCTTTGTTGGATCATGATCATAATGGGGTGTACCTAATGAGAACTGGGTTTGAACAACTTTTGGGCGATTTTCCAGAGGGTCTTTGCCAATGTTGAGTATCACAGGACATTTATTAATGTGTTGTTTTCTTTGTTACAGAGAAGAGACGTGGAGTCGCAGTCTACGAGATCTAGCTTCTGCACAAGACATGGCTTGTGGTGGACATTGGGCGTCGATATTCCTCTCCTTCTAATATGTAAGTAGATAAAATCCTTTTTTTTAAGGATGGGAAATCATCAAATGACCCCTCCCGCTCTGGGTGGAGCGGAAGGGAGTGTCAGACTCTTACTGACTAAAACCCATCCGTGTTCCTTCCTTAGCCCTTTATGTTCCGGGGTAGCGGTAACCCTTTCGGACAATCCCGCTGCAACTAAGTTAAAAAAACCTGTACTTTTAATATGAACCCAACAAAAATAAAAAAAATTTACAGGTTTTTATCTACTTTCCTGTTAATTTGATTATATTGGAAGGGTAGATGTTAAGAAAGGTTACCTTGTTGGGTTCTTGTTAAAAGTACAGGTTTTTTAACTTAGCCTGTAAAGTTTGTTACTTTGTTATTGCTTGTGCCCAAAATGACTTCATCAGAAAGATAGTCTCTCAGTCTGCTTGACTCCTAATATACCTGAGCAACTGTTAGACAAGCATAAAAAAAATGTACACGTTATGAAGAGTAGTAAAACTACTTCGTCTTGGTACTTACTTTCTGAGGCAGTTGTTGTGATCTTGTGAGCTCACTAATGTTATACCTACTTATGTAATTCTCTATGAGTTTGTTCTTCGCTTATGAGCGCCATAAAACCGCATTTATCAAGCCATTTCCCTCATTTTATTTCAACAACGTGTGTGGGCATCGTACGAAATTGATGTCCAGAATATTTGGTCCATGTAGAGCATACAGGTTTTTTTCTCTAATTCCAACTATCCAAGTCCAATAAGGAAGCGTCCGAAAGACTTATGCATCCCGAATTAATTGAATAAATTATTGAATTAATTGATATTGTACTAATAACGGACGCAACTAATTATCGGACAGGAGTAACATAAAAATTCATGGCCGTACGTAATACGTTGACTACCAAAAATGGCTCCCATTTCATTGCGACGAAGACAGATATAATGTTGCCTGTAATAATAAATTGAGCTGATTTATTTTCGGAAGAAAACATTATACATTCTAATTTCGACTTTTTCCAGAGAGTGTAAAGTTTTGTTTCCAGTGAAAATTTTATGTAAATAAAAGTCTAAAAATTAAATCTTGTAAATTGGTTTTACGCGCGTTCATGCGTAATTTATTTTTTCTATCAATGCAACGCGTTTAAATGCTTATTTTAATATAGGTATGTGTTTGTTTGTATTATTTATGGAATTCTTGATATTATTAGTTTTTTCATAGCAAAAGGTAGGTAGTAGGTACTGTGGAGGTTATTTAAGTAGCCTTGTCTTACATAACACAGGCCGGTCATAATTATCAATTTATGCCTTTCGAACATCCAAGCAAACGTCAAATACTATATTATAATATTTCTAGACAGATAGAGGATTGCTAGTTTTAACTCGGTCCTGTAAAGTACTTGCTCTTAAATATATTCAGTAAATCTTATCCCTCTTTGATTTAAGAGGTAAGCTCCCTCTGAGTCTTACCTCTTATAGTACCTATATTATAGGTATGTATGTAGGTACGTTTTTAGATACAAACAAGCTACTAGGATGATAATACGAATATTTGGAATAATTTAATATTGTTAAAATATTATATAAAAATATTTTCGCTCTTTTTTTTCATATATTACAAAATGATATCTAAGTACCTACTTATAAACTGTATTTGCTTCAGGAAAATCTTAAGGAAAACCTAAATACACATAATACAAATAAATAATTATAAATTATACATCTGTATTTTATTATATATATATTGTTATTTTCATCGTTTAATTTAAAAGTAAGTAAACAAGTAGTTAATTAATAGTTACCTATGATTATTAATTATTATTGTGTAATTTTATAAGTATTACTCGTAAATTAAAATGTATTCATTTATTACTTCTCAGACTTACATAATAGTACGTAATTTTGTTACGATGCGCGATGTGTTCAGATTTAAGGTTCTAAATGACGTTAGATGTGTTTATGGTTTTTAATCTATACCAGAGAGCTATATCGTTAATTGATAGATTTGCGTCCCAGCACCCTATTTACGCAACACACTATCAACCACAATCTATATCATTTTGAAGGATATTGCTAAGCCATTGCTTTTTATGTTTAAAAAAATTCTGATTTTTAATTAGTAAGGTTACGTACATAATGAGGCATTTTAAAAGATTTCGTTTAATTATAGGTAGTAAGGAATATTATGGTAGAAAGTGTTAAGGAAACAGGAATTTCCTCCTGTCACTATGCAACAACGTTGTTTCACAAAGACAATAGAGTTTATTTTTGTCACGCACGGTGTACGGTTTTTTTTTTGACGTTCATTATTATTGTTATTAAGTTTGTCATAGGGATAATATACATATGTTGCTTTGTAGTTATTACGTAGTTGAGTACTTAATTATGATCAACTTGAATCATCTATGGATTGTATTATTAACACTAAAATGCTTATACACAAAATGTAAGACAACTCACTATCAGCAGGTAGTAAATTAAATGACTAACTATACACATAATAATTACTTATACTTAGAAATAAAAAAAACAAAAGAACGCCATCGAAGTACTTACTTAGGGACTCGTACCAATCGCTGTCATCTGGAAACGAGCCCAGAAGACTGGCAGCATTGCCACGTTGAATGGCAATGCTGCTCTAGAATCATCTTTAAGTTATATCTACAAAAAGATTCAAACTTCTTCAAAACAGAATAGAAATCCATAGCAAGTTCTGTAGCTAAAGTACAGCAAAAAAAGACACTCCGATAAAAGAGACACTTTAAAATAATAATTAAAAATAGATTATCAGCTTCGACTGGCAAAAAGGTAAAAAAAATTTTTATGAAACACACGTGGTAGACCCCACAGTGTGACGTTAAGAGCTGCCATGAATTTAGAGTGACAAAAATGTGGGAGTACTTTTTTAAATTTATTTATTGTTGCTTTTCTGGCAGGTTAACTTTTAAGGCTACAGTCAATTGAGTCTGTACTTGATGGCTGGTAGAAAATAAAATATTTTTTTCTTTTTGAAGATGGGTTAATTCGTTAAAACATCAATAAAAAGTAGATACTAAATTGAATTAGGCAACTGATATTCAATTACCATGCAATAACGTATACAAGATGTCAAAGTACTTATCATTTATTAATTGTAAACATCAACCTAGTATTGTATTACAGTAACTAAGTACCTCATTATTTTCGAATGTACTACTCAGTAGGAATAATTATGCATAATACTTTACGTGCTTAGAATACTGAAAACGAGGGATATCTCTGACGCGTAGTAGACACACTCATAATGTTTCGCATTTATTGACGTCAAATACTTAGTAAATTAAAATGGTACTTGATTTATTATGTAGCTCTCTGTGACAATGCAAAAAATTATTTGCGTAAGTACTTAGGTACTTAGAAAATATAGTGTTCATTTTATTAGCCCTACAGCGTACTTATGCCATTACAATGTGCACATAAAAGTATAAATACACTAGGAAACCGTATTTAAACACACAGTTTTTATATTTAAAATGATATACATAAATGTATCTTTTCGCTTCCAAGAAAATATTGATGAAATTAAAGTAATTAAAAAAAGATCAATGTATAATTAAAAGTTCGCAGCTGGTAACATTCGCCGCATGTGGCAGAATGCACGCAATCGCAGTCACTGTTTACAAACACGAAAAAAAAAAACGTGTCAACGACCTTTTGACAAGCGTTCATTAGGGCAGCCATTATTTTATAAATATTGTGTAATTTTTTAAAAACTGCTTTTTACATTGCATCATGCAAAGCGCAATATTTTGTTATTTATTTTTCTTTGAATAAGTTATTATTCGGTGCTTATTTTAAATTACATTGCATGTTTTATATAAATAAAATGTTGCGTTTACATGTTAATTATATTCCAGAACCATAACTTATTATATTATACAGGTACGTAATGTATACCTAAATTGCTACATGCACCACACTTTCCATTTGATTGCATCTGTTTTATGAAGAAGTTAGGTAATTCGTATGGAAGGTGAACTGTACCGTTGCCGGACCAGCCGGACTAATATCTATTATTATAGTAAGTCCATTAATTCATAATTTTTTTGACATAAATGGCTTCTTTGAAGTACCTAAGTAGGTACACCTCGTGTATTTTCTACTGCGACATTTTTGGCGAACTTTTACGATGGCGGAATGAACCTAACCAACCAGGATTCGAATTCCGTTTCGGATCAGTTATTATCATGCCGTTAAAATGTTTACATAATAATGTACCTACTTTTTTAGTGCATAAAGAGGTAGGTACTTTTGTTTTTTTTTTTTTGTAAGCTTGTTTAAACGTTCACATGTGGGTACAAATCACCTTTGAATATAAGGTAGACAGTTTATTATATTTATACGTACCTATATTTTTTATAGCTACTAAAAATAATAATAATAATAATAAATATATTAATAGGTACCTACCTACCTAATGCAATAATGACACATTATTTTAGTGCCAACTATAATTTTAACATATTCATAAATGTGTGTACTGTACTAAATAATTAATAATAGATTATTGCAGAAAACAGTACCACTTACCTACCTTATAATAATTAACACCCCGTTGCGTCTCACGCTGTTCCCGCGTCGTTCAAGTGGTATTTTAATCGATACCTATTTATGGGCGTTCGATTTAACGGTCATTATCGCTTGAAATCGATTCCCGATTAATTGTTGTAATGTTCGTAATCGTGCCCGTAATTATAGCTCTCTTTATGAATGGACGAAAACGAAACCATAATTCAACTTAATTTGATTAAAGATAAGCGATAATAGTGGAGTTTCACTGGATATTAATTAATTTTATGCATTACATTGTGTTCTCGATCAAATTTTTCTCACCAACACAGAACTGTTAACAGCGCCATCTGTTGTCGAGTAGCAGTAGCATTTTTATTTCGCGAACTTTAAATTTTCTAGACTTTGATTTCGGTACAATTTACTATCATGCTAAAAGTACACAAATACTTAAAATAGTTATATAGCACACAGACGATTAACCACTTAAAAATCAAACATCAGTTACAATAAATGTAATGTTCAATCTTTCAATTACGCCCTTAGCTAAAGCGTGGCTGTACACTGGACTGGAACGTGTCTGACCACGCAGTTGGACCACGTGGGATCTACAGTGGGTCCAAACGTGTCGGATGCAATGCAATTGGTCTATTAGATGCGTGACGTCACTATTCGTAATGGAGTCCTGTGGAACACGTTATTTGAAGTGAGCTGCATCTAAAACTCCTGGATTGATTTACGTAAACCTTGAAAATGTTCTAGAAATGACGAATAAAAACGAATATAAAATAAAAAAATCCCATCTAATGCTCAGCTGTAGTAAACACTACAAACCATTACAAATGCAATACCAAGAATTGCATTAGATAAAATAAAAGCAATACTAGACGTGTCCTACGTGTCATTGCATTCGTTTTCATTTATTACATTCAAGGAAGGATCATAGCTACATTAGCTACACACCTGTTTTTTACATTTCTATGCTACACACCTATTGATATTTTGAATAAAGTCAATATTATTGGTAAAGGTACTTATAGCATAATCAACCTATAACGTTTCCACTGCTGGGACACAGGCCTCTCTGTGAGAGGGAGTAGGCCATAATCCACCACGCGGGCCCAGTGCGGGTTGGCGCATTTTTGTTTCTAGGACTTGAAGGTTTTTCACGCTGTTTTCCTTCAACGTTTTGGGAGCAGTGGTGATGAAATTAAATAATGCCTGCCTGGGTTCGAAATCACGACCTACAACTCTTAAGTCGGGGCCGATACCACTGGGCCAGCACTGCTCTTAAAGGTATAGGACTTAAGGTACCAATAATATTGGCCGATAACAAACGCGCAAGTTAATAAACTAAATGGAAAGAACACAGAAAATTATTCAAACATCCTTTCTATAAAAAATAAAGTTAAAAGTGCAATATATGAGTGATGATTAGAAAGTCTATCTAAATCCGATACACCCTGGTACACACGGCTACACATCACGCTACACATTTCCAGTTTTAGCTGACCTCGCATTGTATAGGTTATGTGTGTACTAACACGACTTGAAAAAATTTATAAAAACACAATTTTTAGGGATTTGTAAAAAATGTAATAAATATAACCATACAATAAATAGATGACAATAATAATGTATAGATTACACGACGACATATCAAGCAGTTTTACCTGACCTCGAATTGTATAATCTAGACTACAGTGTTGTTTCGTACAATGAGAAGTCAGCTTATACTGGAAATGTAGGTATAGCTTGTTAAGTAGTCTTGCGTACCTACCTATAATTAAGCAATTGTCATAAAAGTCTAGATATTAGATATGCTATCTAAGACGACAATCATTGTGCAAATAATCTAATCTGCCCACGTGTTTGTAAACGTTCCATTTGTTTAGCTTTAACAATACACAGGTACGAAGTTTGTTCAGCATGAGAAAACACGTTGATACTTATCGGTCTAAGGTGCAATAAAGATTAGCAAATTAGCGTAGCTAATTAATGGCATCCAGAATTCCAGAGTAACTAATGTCTAGGTACTATTAGCTAAGTATTTTTTTTATTAGTCAGAAGGTAGGCGGAGCCTAATAAAGAACAAAACAGGGTCGAATCAAATTGCGTCTCCTGCTCTAATTAGGTATGTTTATTTTTTTGACGTTGTTTCCTCTAGGGTCATTTTAACTGGCCAATCTCACATTAGTCTCGCGTGATAGATGACCTATTTAAGGAGTAATCCTTCTTCCGTCTCACAGAGAGGAAGCATGTGTCCTGACAGTCGTGTAGGTACTAGGTAGGTACAGTCCGATTCAAAGATTTTAGGGGCTCGGAACATGAAGCAAATCGCTGCACACTCTCTGCCGCAGAGCCACCATTTTAGAAACCGATCAACGCAGTAACAAATTCGCAACAAGTGGCGCTCTTCAGAGCCACCATAAAGAATTTGAATCAGGCTGTACCTGCCTATGGCAATAACTTATCGGCATTGAAAGTCTAGAAAACACATTTGGTTTAATCACATGGTTTGGTATTTGACTAAATCCTTAAATTTTTTACGACTCTAGCTTGTATTTCCTTGGCCGCGAATGTGTCTTTGTAATTTTTCGTTATTCGTACTTCCCGGACACGCTTCAGTCTAAAAACATCAGCCAGCCTAATTTACAGGAACTGCCGAATCCCACTGAGCTACCCACTAACCTCTCACCTTGAAATCCGCACTGTTATTACGTCAGTACAAATCTGCACCAGCATATCTTGGAACACGGCGAAAAGTGGAACTAAAATTTAAAATGTACCGAATTTTACTTTTGTGATCCTCTCGCCTTTGACAGCAGCGCCACCCCAAGATGTCATGGTATATTGGCCAGGGAGTTCTGTTTCTGGTAGTTGGCATTGACTTTGAACTTCAGCAACATCCACAGTTTGGGGGATTGGCAAATAAATTGGCCTTAATGGAGGGCGACGTCCATTTGCAATGTCACAGGGATGAGCGAAAATTGCGTGAGTGATTGGTTAGATAGTATTAGAACTAGATTTTGCACTGTTCGTTCCGGGTTTATTTAGTAGAAGATTTCCTTATGCGTTTTTGACACTCCGAAGGCTGTTGGATCTACGTCTTACTGGTTAAGAGAACGTTTACTTAATTTATTATTTAACAGCATGCTGCTAGAAAGTATGACCAACACATCTAGCATAACTGGATAGGTAAACAGGAATTCTTAGTCAGTTATGATTTTTATGATTCTTTAAATTCTTCTTCTTCTTAATTCTTCATCTTTTACTAAATAATAACTTGCACATCTCGCATGCTTAATGGAAAATTTACCCATTAGTAGATAGGTCAGAATTATTTCCGTATTTTTTTTACTCAGATCTCATCAATAGTTAATCAATCATACGTTAGAAATTCAAGCATTCATGATTAACTAATCTAATCAAATCTAATCAGTTTAAATTTTATGCGTCAACAAGTAGGATAAGTCCTCATAGCGAGATCTTCTTTGCGCTTTCCCAAAAATCGTCTGTTTTGAGTCAAGTCAGTATTCCATTAAGCATGCGATCTGTGTCACCATTGGCGTTTTGTCTACGGAAAAATCATTCTGACTCCCAAAAAGTTGTTTAAATACCTACCGATAAGTTAAATTGTAATGAAGACGCAGTGATTGCAGTCGAAAGGGCCGTGGTAGAGAACCCTAGCTAGGTAAGGGAAGCGTTACCAGGCAAGATCGGATGATTCTTCCTTTTCAATGAAGGAGTGACAATTACACCTTTCCTAAGCGACACATTACCTATTGTTTTCCGACATCCACGTAAACGAAGTCGCGAGCATTGTCAGTCAGATATTAATTTTAGACAAACAAAGCGCAACCTACATATTTCCGACCGCTCGATTTTGTAGGACAACACTATAAATACGAATAAACTAAAAATAAACAATTAATGAATTAATTACTCTTTCATTTATATTTAAACCTAATATTTACTGACCAAAATGGTCGTTAGTAGGTAGGTATTTGATTCATTGCATAGTGACATGCAGTAACTGGACACTGCGCGCAAGCATGACGCTCGTCTGATTTTCCTTCTATGAATGAACTTTAATATATAATATAATAATAAAACTAATATTATTGATTTACGCAATTCAATCTGTTTGAAAGTTTCACACCTATAGATCCCTGAAGGGTTAGGCAGAAGTGTACCTATAGCATTTTACGAATCTCCATACAAAACTGTCATACAGATGAATTGCGTGATATGAATTGTACGCAAATAATATTATGAATTGTCAGTTTGTGAGCATTTCACACGACTTATAATATGATGCATAGTGTTATCCTTTTATGATTCAGTCTGCCAATGTGGCCTTTTTTATTCCCCCTGTTCAGGTTTATAAAAACTGAACAGTTTCCCCTATCCACCTTCTAACAGCATTATTTCTTCCACAGTACTAGCTCTGGTCGGACTCTTCGAGCTGGGCGTCATCCCGAACCACAAGGCTGGCTTCTACTGCAACGATCCTGCTCTCAGCTTCCCTTTCAACGGAGATACAGTCAACACTGAGATGATTATGTCAACAATATTTTTTTTGCCGTTAATTTTTGTAAGTGTATAATTAACACTATACCTAAGTATTGGATGGCCAACCAGCCTTAGGTCCTACCTGGGCTCTATTCCACAAAATTAAACAGTTACTATTTGTAAATTTCACAAGTCCGTGTACCATAAAACTCAAAATGACACAATTGTAGCGGAAAAACCTTACAAATCTTTAAATAAATTGTAGTGATTGAAATAGATAAATGGCAGTGGTACAGACGCCATCACATCAAGCTACTACAATCTGTTAAATTTCTTTAATAGATTTTCAACTTTATCGCTAAAGCATTAGGTTTATTGGGACAGTTTCGTGTAACTTGATGTGCTGGCGTCTGTACTTAATGCGCTCTCTACCACGCCTACTTTCCCCAAACGGATACGCACAAGTGTTTACCCAAATTTCGCCATTTATGACATAAGTCCCAAATCATGTCATATGATTTTTGCCTGCGCCGGATTTCTGGGAAATGGATTGGCTATCACAGTAGATTAAAGAAGGATGCAAAACATTTTTGTCACTCTTGTGAGGAAGAGGTCTTATATCTTTTAGATCTTTGCTAAGAACTAAATGATCGTACAAAATGTGTCATCATGTTTGCCTGTTTACAATGTTACTACAGGCTTCAGGAGTACCTAAGTATTGGTAATATGTAACAGACCGCAGATAACATTCATTGTCCTGAAAAGTACAGCGTATTTACATGGTTTTTCCTCGCTTTTAATAACGAGGTTTTTACCCTAAACGGCAATTAAATGAAAAGTCCTGTGTACCAGTAATATTATTTATTTATTTTACCATGTCATGTATGTACACACATATATAAACAGATAAGAAAAAAACAGAACAGAAAAATAGGTACAAAGGTGGTGCTTATTTCACAACAAATCTTTTCCAGCATACCATTTATTGAAAAAAGTAAAATTTTTGAACATGTAAATGTTTATGATTCTGCCAAAGTGGCCTTTTTAGGCCCCCAGTTTACTAGTCCAAAAAAATCTTTGATGGTCGACTTTATTAAATCGATTGTAGAATATTTCTTTCCCGGGGTTTTTTGTTCCCAAAGAGCTTCTAATCCTTCTGCAATTTCAAAATAAGTACTAAGTTTTGAACCTGAATATTCCTGAAAAAAAAATCTAATAAAATTACTGTCTTTTATTTCCAGATCTCTATAACGGAGTACATTTTTCTATATGGCGACTTCTCTCAATCAAGATTTCGACGTACCTGTCAGAATACCTTCTATTTATATAGAACTTATATCTACGGTATGATCATCAACCTGGCTACTGTGGAGGTCATGAAGGGTCTCGTTGGGAGCCCTAGGCCTACCTTCTTCGATCTATGCGAGCCTGATACTGGCAAGACTTGCAATGGGTAAGAATTCTTTACTTATGTCTAATGTTTTTTTTCTTGCCCTTCAAAATTTAAAGATTTTTCCACCTGCAAGCTTAGATACACCACTGTGAGTGTGTATGAAAGTACTTATTGGACAATGACAACTGTTATTTATTATATGCCATTCTCTCCCTACATAGCATAATAGCATTGCCCTAATTAGCAGAAACTCCATTTGCAACTTTTTTTTCGGATATGTTTAATGTGAATTCAAGCCGAAGATAGTTCCTAACAAATAACTAAAAAGGCGATGACAGTTCTTCCCAGAGAGGTCCGGTCACTGACTGTGCATTTTACGACATCCGCATTTACATAGCAATATATTCGACTCGTAGGAGTAATACATTTGACATTGAGTGATCTTGAAGTTGATCTTCAGACTACTTATCTAATCGCAGGATTGACGTGGGCATATCAAACTGTCACTGAGGATGGAAATTCATGAGCTTATTGACACTGGGTTGTGTACGGTCGTAAAAGGCGTAACACTAGGAAATAATTGGATGGTTCCTTACTAGAAGAATCTGAGACGTATCAAGAGCATCAGCAGCATCATAGCACTTAGGCCGCTCACAAGTTGAACCACCACACCCAGTTCTCCGCCTGCCTTATGTGCTTTCAAACTGTTAAATTCTTTTACCAATTGCAATCAATTATTGTCACTAGCTCACTACAATTTCTCTTTCCACCTGGCAAGCTTAAACTCTGGCGGTTCTAGCACCACCTACTTGCAAATTATAATCTACTAGCTGTTGCCCGCGACTTTGTCTGCGATCAAGACAAAAGACACGTGGCGCCATCTATTATCATAATAACGTTATTGTTGTTTCCCTCGGGAACAGCACTTTTTTTCGGGATGAAAGGTACCCTATGTCCGCTTCTGTACACCTGACAACGTATATGCAAAATTTCATAATAATTATCGGTTCAGTGGTTTATTCGTGAAAAGGTAACAAACAAACTTACTTTCGTATTTATCACATAAATCTCGATATCGTGAGAATATCGGGATAAAAAGTATCATATATCGTTATCCAGGTCGCTCATGTGTTAAATTTCATCCGAACCCTTTCAGCCGTTCTAGTGTGAAAGCGTAACAAATACCTAAACATACTGAAAATCAAATCTTTTCTCTATGAATATTAATTTAGACATCTTTCCTTGCTCTTACGTCATGGTCAAGCTTTGTAAGTGTAAGAGCATTGACGTTAACTACTTGTACCACTATATATTATTAATGTTCTATTTCTTTTGTTCCAGTTCCCAGTTTGTGAGTGACTTCAAATGCACATCTGAAAAGTACACCAGCTGGTACCAGATGGACTCATATCGCAGCTTTCCTTCAGGACATGCTTCTCTTTCAGTGTACTGCGGCTTCTTTATTGCGGTAAGTTTTGCAATAATAACTCAAAAGATGTTCGTGACAGGCTTACGAAAATACCGATTTTTTCTACCCAAATAGCGATCACTCTCTGAAAAATATGTAGCATGCGCAGATCTTAATTACAAAACAACTAAGAATAAACTGCAATTATCTAGTAAACTTATTAACAAACTATTTTGAAAGCGTACTTGATTAACATTTTAAGCAGGCAAGTTTATTGTGACTTTGGTCTGATGGAATACTCTCAAATATAGTGCTATGATTTTCTGTCGCATTAAAGTACTCGTAAGTTAATTATTGTTGTCTTCTTTTTTGGTTCTCTACTCTACTATCTAATTATCTACCAACCACCTAAATTTTTCTTAACCTATTGATAATTTTTTATTCACTTCTCTCTCCAGTGGTACCTACAACGCCGCGCCTTCGACTGGACCCACCGCTCCATCTTCCTCGTCCCCATTCTTCAGTTGCTCTGCATCTCGTACGCCGCCATCTGCTCGCTGACCAGGATCACAGACCACAGGCATCACTGGTGGGATGTGCTCGTCGGCACTGCTATTGGACTTGTCACTGTTTATTATACTGTAAGTATTGTTTGTACTATTAAAATGAGAGTTATGACTTGAAGAGCTATAGATATGCAGTCTCTGTCTGACTAATATTTTGATAAAAAAGGCAAACATTCGTGCTACTTTTACTACGGCATTACTCACACATACAGACTAGGCGAAATGTGCATGCCGTGATCTTCTATAAGCGAAGGACTACACTCACTTAACCCGTAATATTGCCTATTATGTATAATGTCTTGTGTATATATTTTCTTGGCGATCCTAATTAAAATAAATAAAATAAAATTTAGTCTTCTCTTTATTTCTTCAAGTATTTCCGCAACATTATTTAGCATATATTCCACTATGATTGCCATCAACAATATTAATTAATTTAATAATTTCCAGGTTGTAATTAGCAAAAACTTCACATACGAACACTCAAAGACCAGTGACCTGAAGTCAGAGGAGAGCCGGCACACAGTGAGAACTTTGTTATACGACGAGCGAAGACCGGCGACAGTGTCCTAGTATATATAGTGTGTGACGTAGAGACTGATGATAACAAATTGTAGATAGAATTTAAAAAAATTGTCCTTAGAAGTGAAGAAATCTGTGAAGAAAAATTTACTGTTAATTCGGCACGGATAGAAAACGAGTGTTTTAAAAGCAGGGCCTTGCGCCTCGCCTCGCTAAACTCGCCCAAAGGCCTATTCTGAAATGGACTGCTTTTTTGTCAAGAATCTATACAAAAACCTGCATTAGTCCAATACATTCGGCAGTCTTAAGATTCAATCAGATATCCCTCCGATTAAATTCGTTTCAATAATTAATTATAGAGAATAATGAAGACTTTAAAGCAAAAGGGAAGAAAAAAACTGAACAGCAAAACCTACTGAAAGTGTTTTATAAAAATAATAAGGTACAAAGAAATGCAACTGAAAAAAAACCGCCATATTTTTTCCAGTAGGTACCTAATACCCGTTTACTTAAGTTTATTCTTACCCCTTCACTAATACACGTATTATATCAGATGAACAGTTACACACCGATTTCTCTCTTTCAGTCGTCAGTAATTTGACTTTCGAAAGAAGAAGACAAAGCGTTGTGTAACTGTTCTATACAGACGCTATACAAAGTTTATTAGTAAGGGGGACAGTTCATAAGTTAGGTTTAAGTTATAACTTATGTATGTTGTGCTTGAATCCTGAAGTTACAATGACACAATGATATTATCATGTAAATACGTTTGTATGTGTTTAGTTATTTATGGACAAAGTATGACAGGGATGCGCTTTTGCGAGAGGATGCATTTGTATGGTCCACAACAGGTTTAGACAGTTTAAGAGAAAATGTTTTTGCATGGGAGTTTCTGTATTATTATAATAATATTCAATTCTAAGCAAAACCTATAATGAAACTACTTATAATATTTTAGATTTCTATAGGACCAAATCAAACGGGTTTTCACTATTGTATTTTTGGTATTTTTTATATTTGTTTAGTGCAAAATAAAAACCATTTAATTATTCATTGTATTAGGCAACTTAAGAAATCAGTTTAGTTATTTTATAAATATTTATTACATTAGAAATTATAAGGATACATAGTATCAGTATTATTAAATTTATTTTTATAAAAAAAATAGTGTTGCTCAAAATTGAGTACGAAGTTGAATAGTTTTTAAGTAGTGTATGGAAATTGTATCTCTTACAATTCAATGGAAACCATACAATATAATTGTTAATAAAACGTAAAATTGAATGCCTCGCTTTTATTTTCATCATGGCTATACCCAGTACCAGTAATCTAGATTCTAGATAGAATCAGCTTTACATAGATAGATTGGCTAGTGGTCGCAAACGCTACTATTTACCTGGGTTCGATTCCCAGATTGGGCAGTGTTATGGGGTTTTTCGGTCAGGGAATTCTTAGTAGCAAAATCCAGACCCCGGGTGTCTGGATTCGTGCCCGGTTGATGGCAATAGGCTCGCCCCCTATGGGACTTAATCATGGCGACATGTGGGTGTACTGTAGGTACTGCCTAACCTTGGGGATTACACTGCTCATAAGAAATTGACGTAATGAAGATAAATATGTAGGTATGCATTTACCTTTATGTAGTAAACTGCTCAGACAGTGGATAACCTAATGGTCGCATTGTAATTAACCTTCCAAATTAATTAATTTAAGACTTGAAAACTAGACCAACAAACGTTCGTCTTCTTTTTGCCTGCACAAAATATTTCAATATTTTGGTCACCTTCTAACCTCGAAACACTCATAATACTAAAACCAAAGCTTATATAACTCTAAGCAATATCGCTTTGGTGCCGGTAAACGTTGCACTCCCTCAAGCCACAGCATAATGTTGAGAGAGCGGGGGAGAAAAAATCCACCACGTGAGCCCATGGCAGTGCGAGTTGATGGATGTCACATGTCTTCGAATTTTTGGTTCTACGACATGCCGGTTTCCTTACTATGTTTTCCTTTACCGTTTTTGAGAAATGATGAAATAAATTACACAAAATAAAGTGCCTGCCTGGGTTCGGGGCACCACACGTTCGACACGTAAGTCGGGCCTTTACAACAGTGTCAAGGCTCCAAGAGTCTTGACTGTTTGTCAAGTCACAGCCCTAACTTGGAATGAGAAAGTTGGATAAGAAAAATATTAAAACAAAAGAAGAACTAACAGGGGATCGAGGCGGGGGGGTGGAGGGGGTCTCAGGGGATCAAACCGGAATGTTTCGCTAAATATACATCCATTATTCACGAAATAATGACGGGTCTTGAATCACGTGATCCAAAACCAAGTCAGGAGAGCATAGTAAACAAAATCATTGATACAAATAGCATAATGGGCATAAAGGAACGCAGGGCCCTAGGACGAAGGGGCGAAGGGTCAATATGTGGGCCATAATGATAGCGTTGCATAACCGCTGCCCACTTATGTGCTATTACCAAAATAAGGATGCTCGTGATCATCGGTTCGATTCCCGTGTGAGGCACGTTGTACTTGTAAGTTGTGGGTAAATTGTAGTGTATTATGATGTTTTTCTTGAGGTAAAGCCTGTGGCTGGAGATAATGTATATTTTAAAGTAAGTAGGTAGATACTTACCTATATTAAAGTATTTTCATGACAATGCTGTCTTAACAAAGTCTTAAAGTTTTTGTGGAGTTTTTTTTTAGACTTTTGCTAGAATTTCTATTAGATTGTTGTAGGATTATTAGTGGAGTTTTGACTGGCTCCTTATTCTAGTGGTCGCAAGCGCTACCATTGAACAGGAGGTCCAAGGTTCGATGCCCGGGTCGGGCAGTGTTATTGAGTTTTTCCATCTGGAATTTCGCAGTAGCAGCCCGGAGTCTGGATTTGTGTCTGGTTGATGGCAATAGGCTTGCCCCCTATTACATGGGACTTAAACATAACTGACGAAATGTGGGTGTACTATAGGTACACCTCTGCCTAACCCTTTGGGGAATACAGGCGTGTAAAGTCTATTCAAACTTATGTTTCAAATTAATATTATTTTAAATTAAACAAATATCAACTTTATTTTAATGGTAATAAAGTTGATTTCAGAGTGACTAGCACTATTGAAAAAGTAAAAAAAATATTTGAAGTTTTAGCGTAAACTGAACTTTATTGAGTAGGATTTAAAGTTATTTTTCCATAAACTCACATATGTTTACATTTTTGGGAAATAAATCATGAATGCAGATTAGATGCTAATTGCTATGTTATTTTTTTAAATAATTTTAGTAACTAGATTAATTGCTTTTCAGCAGATGTTAAGTTTTTATATTTCCTAACTCGTCGGAGTATCTTAGAGACGTAAGAATCTCTACCCTGAAGCATGTGGCAGCTTTTTTATTTTCGGGTGGAAACCTTCAAAAGGCGCCCGGGCTTTGGAAGTGTGTTATTTTTACCGCCTCGGTGGTCACCATACCATCTGCATTTGGCAGGGGCATCCACTTCAGTTGGAAAGGGAGGAAGCAAGCATCCCCGAACAAGGCAAGCAAACAAGGCAATCATTTCTCTCAAGCATGGTGTAGGACTTATGTAATTTGTCTACGTAAACCCACCAATGACGTAAACGTGGTCCCACATCAAATACTTAACTGTTTCTTAGTTGATTGATTAATTTATTTAATAAGTTCAACAAATCAAAACTAATTACTTACACTCATCTTTCCAACGAATTTCTAAGTACAAGAGCTAAACAAAGACTTACTTCGATATCAATAAATATACTCCAAATACTACGCATTTCACGAGCCCACATCTATCATTGCAATTTAAACCTTATGTAAATGTCATAAACTCACATCAGGATTAGCAAAGACTATTTCAAGAAACTGGTGCAGTTCAGGAGTCCGCATTGTAAATGCTACTTTTGACGAGCCGTCACTTTTATCTGCTCTCGAATGTAGACTAGGAGCTAGTAATTAATTGTCAAGATGATGTGTCATGTTGAGCTGTCACTCTTGCTCCTTGACTATGAGTGATGCTGTGATTGATAGATTTAGTTAGCACTGTGATTTGTTCTAGTTCCTTCTAATTGGGTTCTTATTAATTGAATGTAAGTAGGTAGGTACTTAATAGGGAGTAAAATGTGATTTTCTGACAAAGCTTTAATTTTGGGAAAAGATGATTTTGGAGCTGGAAAAATAAAACGTTCAACTACTTCCTAGTAATTATGTATAATAATAATACCAGCCTCTTCTCATACTTATAAAATTATAATAGTCTTCCCACGATGTTTTTTTCACGGCTGCATGTCAATAATGTCCAACTTCAGAGCCTAGCTTTATTGCTTTATCTTCAAACATCAAAAGTAGTTATTGATTTTCTCTTCAGAAACTTTTCCTTCACTAAGTGTTCCACGTGTAAATCCCCATGAACCGTGCATAGCCGGTACTTCTATGTACACACGGCTACACATCAAGCTATACATTTCCAGTTTTAGCTGATCTCGCATTGTATAAGTTTTTCGTGCAATCAGAAGTCAGCTTATACTGGTTATGTATAGCTTGATGTGTAGCCGTGTGTACCTACGTAGGTAATTTATTTTTCCGTCGTCGTGGCCGTAGGGGAAGGGAATTATGGCTATAAATTACAATAAAACGCGGTCCGTGCGTCAAACATCACGCTAGTTCATGTGGCGGGCGATTATTGTTTATGGACTGAAGGAATTGTCCCGAGAAAATGTGGTACCTACTCATGGAAATAAAAGTAAGACTTTCTGAACAAGTCTTAAAATGATTGAAGACTTAATCAGAAAATTTGCCAAAAATAACAACGTTATATCAATAAGTAGAATGGTACTGTGAAGGTTTAGTCTAAATGGCTTTGCCAACCGACCTCCTCTAATGTTTGATATCTTAATGGCGTAGGTACATAAATTTTTAAGATAAACACTATTTCGTAGACGTTAAGGCTCAATGTACACCACCGCGAAATGGAATGGAAAGACTTTTTTTTGTATAAAGCATTATGAACTTTATGTCAATAATGTAACGCATAAATTAGATACGCCCAGGAACTGGGCTCAAAACTATATCAAAACAAAGTACCATCGATCCGAAAAGGAGAACTAACTTGTGAGTAAATAGGTAATTAATAAAATTATGTGATAAAGATCATTTCTAAGATAGTTAAACTCACCTAGAAATTCCAATAAGCACACTTTCTACCGCTCCACCTATAAATAACGAAGTACGCAAATATATCAAGTGCAACCATCAGGTATTAGATTGGAGGGAAACCCCACGGACATGAGTCATGCACCGGAGGTATAGGGTGGCTCAGGTGGGTGCAATTAGCCTTGCCCAGGGGTTCTCAAAGTGTAATCAACCTAATTCTAGGAGTAAATCTGTAGGTTTTAGGTTACGTTATAGGATAGACAGCGTCTGATCGAATCAGGGTGCTTACTCTCGAATATAATTCAGATAGATCGCCATTGGTCAAACGTCAGTTAGTTGAGTTAAACGTCAGGGATTGGCTAGACAGTGAGTCCAGCCCGTCCAGCCAATCCCTGACGTTTGACTGACAATTCCAATGTCGATCTATCGGAATTGTATTCAAGAGTAAGCACCCAGGTAGGTGTACAAAGCAGCCAAATTTATGCAGATTCTAAAAAACGATTGAAACTTACCAAAATTACTTGTGAAATTGAGTAACAAGAAGGAATTTTGAATTTTTGGCAGTCGGGTGAAAATAATGTCTACTCAAAAAAAAAATTAAAAGAACACTTTTTCTTCTACAACTAGATTTCTTTGAAACCCCTTGAGGGTACACAATCGTCTGGGTAATTAAATAGGGTTACCTACAAAAAGTTTAAGGAACTCTGGCCTAACCCGTTCACCGCGACGCCCTCTTTTAAACTGTCTTTATTTCACTATAATGTGTGTGTTTTGTAGGTAGCAACGGTTTTTTGATAGTGATCCGTAATTATGCAATTGTTTTTATTTTAGGTACATACAAAAGCATATATGCGATGTGCAATTGTTTCTGTTTTTAATTTAAGCGGCAGTTATGTCCATGGAACATGCAACTGTTGTTAGCATATGGTTTGCGTGGTGAAATCGCGATAAGATAGATGTAATGATAAGGCGGTATTATTCAAATAAAAAAAAAAAAAACACTGAAAATGCCTGAATTTTTTGTGTGCACTTTTGGATTTTTCCGATGAGTCACGAGAACAAGAAAACTTGTTTTTTTAATATTTATGAAACTTTAACTCTTTGTTAATATTGCGCCTATTTGTCAATCCGTTCATGAGGGAGTCATGGATTGATATAAGTAAATATATTGAAAATGATGCTGTTACTTATCTCGTCTGAGACTAAACTTCTAGCTAAGTACCATGAACATACTACCCTTATCCGTTTGTAGTTATATGCAGATCTATTTTGTTTTATTTTCTGTTTGCCTACTCGAGTTAACTATCTTTTTTTAAACACGTGCTTCTGTGACAAATAAACCTATTTTCCTTTCTGTCTTTCATATCAAAAAGAAGAAGAAAACTTACCTAAATCGAATAGTCGTCAATTTGATTAGCAGGCCACACCGCCATTTCAATTTCATTCTCCACTATATGTTACGATCTCAATTACCACAATAATTAACAGTGTTGATGATAATTATTTTAGTAGGATTTCGTCGGACAGAATAGTGCCAATGAACTGGGGTAAGCATCTGTTTCATTCGCCATTTCTCGCGAATATTAATGTTATCATTTTATTTGCGATTTCCTAGACTATTCCTAGATAATTTCTAAAATTATTATGTCCTATCATTTCATTGTTTTGGTTGTCATACTGTCCTTGTTAATGAGATGATAATAGTAATGAGATAGGTAGGTACTACTGGTAGGTATACAGGGTACCTAATGCGCTTTAATTATCTGGAAACACAAGACAATAACTATTGGAAACTAAAAAGTTGTAGCCAAAAAGAAGATCTAGAGAAAGGTCTAGACTTCCAGTCTCTAAATCTATGATATAAAAATGAATCGCTAAATGTGTTGCTAAGCGCAAATCTCGAGAGCAGCTGAACCGATTTCGCTAATTCTTTTTTTGTTGTGTTCGGTATTGTAAGGACAAGGTTTGTATGAAAGAAAAAAAAATTGCAACCGATCGAAGCTGGGGCGGGCCGCTAGTTAATGATGAAAATGTAAACAAAGGAATTTAACCTGTAGGTAAGTATGTACAAGGTTTGCTTACATTTTCGCAAAAAACGTTATGGAACGGATTATAGCCAGTATTTCTTGACAATAAGTACCTATTATGTTGTTTACTTAGCCGTACCCATAAATAAATGCGTAATGAATTGATGACATTTCATACACAGGGCATTTTTTTGCTGAACTGGGCCTTTTTGGCAGCCATAGTGAGGCGCACTTTCCTGATAATTTATTACATCGGACTTATCACTTTTTATTTGACTTTCATTTGTTTTTATCTGATGTGTTGTGCGTCTTAAAGTCCGTTCTAAATAAATGGCTGAATATAGAGTAGCTTCTACAGCAATTTACCGTAGTTGACAATCTTTATTGATACTCCATACAATCAGAAATAACATGTAGATGCTATTTCATTATACACCTCACCTGTCCCTATATCTGTCGTAAGTGACAATGAGGATATCCGGTGTTCTCAGTGTGTTATCAGCGCCTACAAATTGTTCTTACGGTAAATCTCAAATTACAAAGATATTCCAACTTTCTTTTGGCCAGAATTTTTACTAACGGAAGGAAATTAATTACCATTTTATTTGGTATTGATTAGCAGCTGATAGTAGCTTAGGGACTAGTTTGAGAAACATGTAAATAGAGTCCGCCAATGAAAGTTGACCAAGAAAAAAGGCGGCAATTTTAAAAAATCAAGAGCTGTTACCCTGGCTATACACTGCGTAAACGCAATTGATACAATTTATTATTCATTGCAAATTTATTGATTTATTGACATTTACAATTAGGAGTGACAGTCCTAAAATGTCTCCATTCTAAAATTTAAAAAAAAAGTTTATCAAATAATTCGCTGTCAGCTTTCGTTGGCAAAACTCTACACATTATTTGGATCTATAAAACATCTTAAGACATCAAAGGTAGAAATAGAGCCAAATAAAATGGTTGAAAGATTTCTCACAGTAGGTACATAGTACCTTCGTAGGTAATTTACTTCGATTTCCTAAGTTACACATGTAGGTATGTACCTAAGTATACATAAAAGAAAAGAAAGAAAAAGTACAGGAATATCACAAACTAAACTAAACACATTCACAAGTCAAAAAAAAAAAAAAAAAACAAAAAAAAATTGAAAGTCCCAAACAAGGTCAAAAGGCTTTTATCTCAGCATGATGCTGCAGCAGTCAGCACGAGTGAATAAGTTAGTTCTAGGCAATTTTTGGGCAAGTGAGATAGTGTTAGTCCAGCCCATGGACTTATAAAAGATCACATTCCCAAAACACGTATTCTCTTGTATGAAACTGGTCGGCCGCACCATAAACGCATAATAGCTATACCTAGAGAATATAGGTTTTTTTTTCTATTCCGTGAAGGAACCAATCCACAAAAGGATGAGAGACGGCCTATTTTGAACAGGAGCATAGTAATACTATGGGTGACAAAACACAAGAAAAATAGCCACAAAATTATCCATATTCAGCTTAACGTTACCTACCTCCTAACCATGCCACTGCGACCGTCGGTCTCAAAGACCGATCAAATAACCAGACGACGGCCATGTTTTATTAGTGAGTAATTAAACGTAATCCCGTGTCAGATACGCATTAGCTGTAATCCGACGCAGTGGGATTTCAGTCTAAATATAGCGTACAATCGTAAATTAAGGCTGGTTGTGTAGGTATTTATATCAAGCAGCATTCATTATTTACTTATAATTTTTTTATTAATGGTTCTACATTTAAAAATATAAAGCATATATCATAACTATAAGTACAGGGTTATTGGTAAAACATTAACAACCTTTCAGGATTGGCCGGGACTGGGCCGGATATGTTTGCTGCATGTCAGATGACAATTGGGCTAAGAGCAGGAGAACCACCGAACTTTGTGTCCCACTAAACGTACGACGAAGATGGCGGGACGAGCTTGACTCCTACCGCAGGGACTGGCCGACACTCGCGAAAGACAGAATTTGTAAAAAATAGGTAGAGGGAGGCCTTTGCCTTGCAGTGGAACAGTACAGGCTAGTTACATAGATTAGTGACATCTTCCAACCCGCACTGGGCCCGCACGGCGGTTTACGTTACGGCCCACTCCCTCTCAACGAGGGAAGGCCTGTGTCCCAGCAGTAGGAACATTATACTTAGGCTGATTATGCTATGCTACTTTAATGTTTACATCAAGGGTCGACATTTTCAGCGGGATTGTCCGAAAGGGTTACCGCTACCCCGGGACATAAAGGGCTAAAGAAGGAACATTAATGGGTTTTAGTCAGTAAGAGTCTGACACTCCCTTCCGCTCCACCTGAACGGGAGGAGTCATTTGATGATTTCCCACCCCAAAAAAAAAACGGGTTCGACATTTTAATGCTATTCAAAGTAGCAGGCATAAGTAGCTTTTTAATTTATCCATTTTGTTTGACATAATGCATAAAATATTCTATTAAACCTATAAAAAAATAAAAACAATTTAAAAGCAATAAAAACAAAATTCAAAGTGTGAGCAGAATCCCAATAAACTACTATTTTAAACTTTACACAACAACATTTTAAAAAACTGGTCTTAAGTTCCGAAAATAGTTTCGACCTGTCAAATCAACCGTGTTCAGCGTTGACAGGTTATAAACACATAATGAATTTAAGTGTGGACTGATAGATGGCTCTAAACATAGATTATTTTGTAACAATTTACGGCGATGTTGAAAACTATTATTTATAGAGGCTATTTGAATTTTTAAGGCTGATTCTTTTATTGGTATTTTATTGTCATTTGATGGAGTTTAGAGTGTTTTAAAGAGCCATCAATTATCTGGGTACCTACCTACCTATATTCTACTGCCCTGTGCCCCTGCTACGTTCTTCGCATCTAAAAATTAAAGCCCCGTTTATTTGCTCAGTGGCGAAGCTTCATCAATTATTATTCCTTTTTTGGTGCTACCCTACACTTTAAAAGGACTAAACTAGTGTTACTCGCCAACAAAACTTGATTAATTTATCAGATTGTGTAAGGGAGGAAATAAAAATACGATAGGTGGGTCGAATAACTGACTACAACCAACATATTCTGTAACAATATTAGCGTGGAAGCTTTGGTAAAGTGATTGGGATTGCGGCAAATGTAGAAGCATCTTCCAGGCCTCCGACTCATGGTACTGGAAGGAACAGTAAGGTTTTAGTCGGTAGGAGCCCGACAAAAGGCTCCGTTCTTCCCAGACGGAAAGGTATCCACGAGGATTCCCCCACTGAGAAAAAAAAGGTGAAGAGAGCTTAAAGAAGTGAGCTGTCAATAGTGTCAGTCCTCGACATCAGGTGGGCTGACGCTTCAAGCACACTTTACATAAGTTTTCGCGGTGAGATTTTTACAGATTAGATCGGCCAGGTAGGTACAACAAACTATTAATTATTTTGTGCCGCTATTATTACGCTAGTCCGCAGGGGGGCGGGCGCGAGTCGTGCTCGTGCTATTTATTTACACGTTATTTACGTTTCTAAGGCTGGTCCTTTTGTACGGGCGCCAACGAGATGATCCTGACTTTGACTTTGTTTGTGTTATTTGAAGTAAGGTATGGAGTAGTCGTGCGTTTGTTTAATTTATTTTTATTGTGGGAAACGGAAACAGAGCAATCGAAATTAAAACGAATGAGTTGTTTGGTGTCCATGAGCTTAATAATAAATAGTAAGAACCTAGATTTATCGCAAGGTAATACAGATTCTAGCTTAAAACTTGAGTCCAGCAAATAAATACCGGGACATTGTCGCGCAAACCAAAACCATGAATTCAGCACATGATTGTAGATCCCAAGAAAAATTTCAACGCAGTGGTGTTCAGAATCATGTACCTACTGAGTTCATGGTACCTAACAGGCTGCGCGTCGATGTCCCTTCCACCATGTTACTTATCATCATCTGCGCCTAGCCTTTTTCCAACTATGTTGGGGTCAGCTTCCAGTCTAACCGGATGCTGCTGAATACCAGTATTTTACATGGAGCGATTGCTTATCTGACCCCCACAACCCAGTTACTGGGTAATACGATACTCCTTGGTAAGACTGGTTGTCACTTTCAGGCTTCTGACGTACGGGTCGTCAGAAGCCTGAAAGTGACGAAGACGACTGTCAAAGATCCACGAATGACACCCGGGACCGTGCTTTCCGAGGCACGGAGGGGTCTCGGTATTTAAAGATGGTCACCCATCCACAGACCAACCGCGGCATGCGTAGCTTAACCTGATCGTTCGACCCGGCGGTTATTATTTAGCCACGGGTCCCTCTACCACCCTGTTACTTATGCTGCCCTAAATTTAATTAAATGTGTGTAATAATTGTTCCTATTCTCTCGGTTCTTTAATAGGTACCTTCTTGTTCGCCTGTGATCTTTTTACATCACAACTATTCATAACCGAGAAAACTAAATCATGAATAATTCGACTCCATTTCGTGCCCTGTCCACCTAGCTATATTTGAAAGAACAGACGCTCGATGGCGCGTCCTAGACAAACAAACAAACTGACATACACAGACAACTACAAACACAAATAGATTCTTTTTATAGCCCCTTAATTAGACACGCCCTGTATACAACCCCTTACTATAGCAGTATAGGGTGCTCTTTTGTAAAGAACCTTGCTTTTAAAAGAGTTACCTACTGGTGGTTGAGAGTGGAATTCTTTGTGATCTAGGAATGTAAGAATAGTAAAAGCGTGTTCGTCCTCTAAAGCGTAATTTTCAGAATAACGGGATGCAGAAATTAATGGTAATGGTTGTCACAATAAAAAGAAAATAATTCACACTAATATTATAAAGGCGAAAATTTGTGAGTGTGTTTGTTACTTCGTCACGCACAATTGGCTGAACGGATTTGTATGAAATTTAGTACACTGATAGTTTATAACCAGGATTAACACATAGATTATTATCCCGTTATTAACACAGTATCGATACTTATGCGGGTGTAAATTACCTATAAAAACAAAACAAATAATTTTTATAATCGTTCATCGTCAGGCAAAGCGTTATTAGGTTTCTTCATCGGGAATTTCTCAGTAGCAGCCCATAGTCTGGATTTGTGCATGGTTGATGTCAAGAGGCTCACCCCCTAGGTGCGCCCCTACATGGGACTTGACCATAAATGACGAAATAAGGATACTGCATCCTTATTTCGTCATTTATGGTCAAGTAAATAGGTAGACCGCTGCGTAACCTTTTGTGGAATACAGGCATGATCTTATGTGTGTATGTATTAATTATTCTGTTTTCGGTGCAATATTTTCACTTCTGATACTATCGTTTTGGCGTAGTTAGCTACCCAAAGCGCCTGCGAAAATGTTAAGAGCAAATCGCGTGTCGGACACTTACGCTCTGTTTGCAAGACCCTCACAAGATTTGACGCATAATCTTTTAAAAAGCCCTTAGCACTTTGTTTAAGTGAGTCTGGAGGGTCTCTCGATATTTCGAGTACACACTTTCAATGCTTCCCACTCGTTACATAATTAGTAGGTGTGCGGTGTGCCTAAACATGTGCCAACCGCCAGCTGTACCTACAGCAAGATAGGGATAACTGGACATGATGGAATTCAGAAAGGAAAGAAATAAAAATGTAATAAAAAAAAAGGTAAGTATGGGGAAATACATGTGTCACTTCCCAGCAAAACGGCAAATAAGACTTTTATTGTAGGTACTAATGTTACAAATATTACACGTCGGTCTGTAGCTGTTAGCGTGTTCATCATTTGGATCTTTACGCCGGCGGTCCCCAAACTAGGCGGCGCCTGTATCCAGAGTAGAGTTGTGATAGGTACATAATGTTATTTACCACTGCAGTTTAGGTATGTAAGAGTAGGTAGGTAATTGCAAACGAATATATAAAACTAAATTACCTAAATATTGAGATCAAAGTGGTAGATCGTGACGAAAATATTATGAGGACGTGTAAGGTTTCGAGTTCCGTGTTCCATCTCATAACTATTTTATTATAGTCCATACTATATTAATATTATAAGAGAGGGGCCCGTGGCTAAATAATAACAGCCGCTCAGGTCTGTGGATGGGTGACCATCTTTACATACCGTGTCCCCTCCGTGCCTCGGAAAGTACGTTAAACCGTTGGTCCCGGTTGTCATTCGTGGATCTTTGACAGTCGTTACGGGTAGTCAGCAGACCGAAAGTCTGACAACCAGTCTTACCAAGGGGTATCGTATTACCCAGTAACTGGGTTGTGGAGGTCAGATAGGCAGTCGCTTCATGTAAAATACTGGTATTCAGCTGCATCCGGTTAGACTGGAAGCCGACCCCAACGTAGTTGGGAAAAGGCTAGGCAGATGATGACTATACTAATATTATAAATTCGAAAGTAACTCTGTCTGTCTGTCTCTATGTTACCTTTTCATGCCTAAGCCACTGAACGGATTCCGATAAAATTTGGCAGAGATATAGATTGATCCTGGGGAAGGACATAGGATAGTTTTTATTGACATACCTCGAGGGCGAAGAAGCGAGCGGAAGCTAGTCTTTTACAAAACCTATAAATTATACATAACTATAAAAGATAGTAAGATGATAAGCACCCTAATTGTGTAACACAATTTCAAAAATTAATGTTATTGCTACGTTAATGTTTTAAATTATGCAATTACCCCGCCCGGTCGATATTAAAGCGACTAGACAAGAATGTAGGTACTTGTGTCCTGAAAAGCAGCTCAAGTTACTTAATTTTTTACAGCAATCATTCTATAAAACCAAAAAGCTCATGCAATACTTAGGAAAGAAGATTATTGTCAAAGAATATGTGTCTATAGTCGGATTTTTAATTATCTGCAGTAAAATGACAGCTATTATGTGTTAGGTACCTACTTAAATGACTGGGATTCTCGCCACAGAGTGCTCTTTGGGAACCCGTGTGTTTGAATTTTTGCTTTTTTTTGTGATATTGTGTTTATTGTGACTTGTTATTGTGATTGTTTGTGTTTTGTCTTGTAGTTGCCTGCTATCAGGTTTCTTTACTTACTGTTTGTTTTTTACGTCACGATTATACGTACCCAAGATGAATTTGAATAAAAATAAACCCCCAGACCCTCCTGATGATGTACCCACTACCCCCCCATCCCACTTTTCTTCATCTAACCTAAGTCCCTCACCCAACCCATTAAGCCAGTTTACAGATGTGGTCTGTAACCTGGAGTCTCTTATCCTCCCATCCCAGAATAACATACGTAAACGCCCCGGTAATGAAGGGGATATATCCAATCGTCCTACCAAACAACCGCGAACCCATGTAGGCCGTCTTACGTACTTAGTAACAGATAAAGGCCCTTTCATCGTCCATGTTTCCCGTCAGGAAACTCAAGCTAATTCTGGAACTACCTTACACCCAGTTTCATTTGGGCGCTTTTTGGCAAATCAGAAAATATCAAATATTGTTGCAGTCAAGCGAGTTGGTAGAAATCGTGTTTCAGTTGAGTTTGCGTCCCCTCAAGATTCAAATGCTTTTATATCTAATAATGTTCTAGCGACAAATTTATATGAAGCTGTAATTCCATCTTTTAATATTACCCGTATGGGTGTTGTAAGTGGAATTCCTACTGACTTCTCAGAAGAGGAAGTGCTATCATATTTAAAGGTCCCAATAGGCTGTGGTCCAATTATAAAAGTTAGGCGATTAAATAGAAAGGTTCATAATGACGGTTTAACCGAATACAGGCCCACGGAAACTTGTGTCATCACGTTTGATGGCCAAGTTTTACCAAAACGAATCTTCTGTTTTTATACTTCTCTTGCTGTAGAACAGTATGTCTACCCCACTATTCAATGCCGCAAGTGTTGCCGATTTGGTCATGTAGAATCTCTTTGTCGTTCCAAACCCCGTTGCAGCAAGTGTGGCAATGATCACCCTGGTGATGGTTGTAGCATTGCTGAGAGTGAAGCTTTCTGCGTGTTGTGCTCTGGAAGTCACTTTGCAAATAGCAGGGCCTGTCCGGAGTATAGCAGGCAGAAGACTATTAAAACAATTATGGCTGAGAAAGTGATTTCATATTCTGAGGCAAGTAAAACTGTTCCCATTTCTACTCGTAGCTATGCAGACATTGCTAAATCACTGACCCAATCATACCGAAAAACTGTGTTCCTAAAGTCAAAGACTCATGCTCCCCTTTCTCCCTCCTATGATAAAACAGCTCATCAGCAGCTCATTAGCACTCCTCAATCTTCTCAGTCTAATGGCTGTGCTTTTAATAGTCAACTAGCAGAATCTCCTGAAAACTTGTCTTCAATCATTGAACTTCTTAGTAAACTCTTGTTAACTTTAATGTCTTCGTCCAACAAAACTCAATTACCGTCCAACGTTGCTTCTACACTTATCAACTCACTCTCATCCTTTAATAATGCCTCAGTTCGTGTTCCTTCAGTGGAATGTGAGGAGCGTGTTTTATAAGAAGCACGAGCTCACATTCCTATTCAACAAATACAAACCCTTAGCTTGTTCCCTTGCTGAGACTTGGTTATTTCCGAGTCTTAGTTTTCGTTTACCTTCTTTTAATGTGCTTAGATGTGACCGACCTGATGGCTATGGCGGGTCGGCTCTCTGCGTGAACAATCGTGTAGCACTAGCGGCTGTACCTTTGCCTTCTCTAGGTGATGATATTAGCATCGTGGCTGTTAGGGTAGAGGGTATAACCCTCTTATCTGTCTATATTGCTCACCCTCACCAAAGTTTCCTTCCAATCTTAAAGCGTACCTTGGAAAACATAGAAGGCCCTGTACTTGTTATGGGGGACTTCAACTGCCATCACTTTAGGTGGGGTTCTGAACGTTGCGACTCTTTTGGAGAAGGTTTAGTTAAAATCTTGGATGACCTTAACCTGTGTATCCTAAACAATGGTTGCCCAACCCGTAGGTCTCTTCCTGGACAGCAAAAGAGTTGTGTTGACCTCACATTTTGCACTCTGGATATTGCAGCTTCGTGTCATTGGGAATGTGTCAGTTTGTCACATGGGAGTGACCACTATCCAATTATAATATCTTTGGCTGATAAAACATACTTAGAAAAATCAAGCCCTCCACTCTTGAGGTATAATTTGTCTAATCCTGATTGGACAAAGTATTCCTCATTATTGGAGGATAAAATAGCCTCACTTCCAAATTTAGTTTCTCGTGATTTTGATTCCCTTACTCCCCCCCATGTGTCTAACTGTTATAATAACTTCATTTCGGCCATAACAGCTAGTGCAGACTCATGCTTTCCTGTTAAAAACTCAGCACGCGGGCAGATCCCTCCTCCACCATGGTGGGACCATGAATGCACATCAGCTATAAGAGAAAGAGATAATGCTGAAATGATTTACAATGAGGCGATGGTTAGCGATAATTTAGTAACATTCAACAGGACCGTTGCTAAATCTAGAAGATTGCTGCGAAGGAAGAAACGCGCTGGTTGGGCTGACTTTTGTGGTTCTCTATCTCCCTCCACTCCTTTATCAGTTGTATGGAAGAAGATCAACCGTTTTAGATCGGGATGTTCCCCGTCAATTTCTTCTCCCATCTCTCGAGAGACTGCTGAGCAGTTCTTTGATAAACTAGCTCCTCCGTATGTACCCTCGGAAACAGAACATTATCAGCTGTCTCACATTCCTTCACAGGATCCTTTAGATGCCCCATTTTCTATACAGGAGCTTAACTCAGTTTTAAATCACGTTCATGACTCTGCCCCCGGTATAGACGGTATTGTCTATTCCTTTATGTCACACGCAGGTCCTAAAGCAAAAAACTATTTTTTAGACATTTTAAATTTCTGTTTCTCTAATGGCTGGGTACCCGATCAGTGGAAAACTCAAATCATCATACCTATTTTAAAACCAGGCAAACACACTGATGACCCAAACAGCTTCAGACCAATCGCTTTGTCATCAGTCTTTGCAAAAATATTAGAACACCTAGTGAAGAATCGAATAGAATATTTAGTAGAATCCAGAGACATTCTTCCTAGGTCTCAATTCGGTTTTAGAAAGGGACTCAGTACCATGGATAGTGTAGGGGTTTTGGTATCAGATATACGCTCATCCTTTTCGAAAAATGAATCCGTAGTCGCTGCCTTTTTAGACATTTCCTCTGCATATGACAATGTCCTTCTTCCCATTCTCAGGCAAAAATTGCAACAGCTGAGCATACCGGACAGAATGGTGCAGTGTATATGTAGTCTACTCATGGCTAGGTCTTTGGTTTTGAGAGTGCCGGGTGAAGAATTTGACGTCAGGATGTCATGGAAGGGTCTACCACAAGGCTCAGTTCTTAGTCCATTACTGTACAACTTATATACAGCTGACATCGGTTCATGCCTTAATAACGACTGTCAAATTCTTCAGTATGCTGACGACTTAGCTCTTTATGTCACCGATAACTCTGTTAGCGACGCTGCTACATCTCTCTGCGTATCCCTCGACTCCTTAAATCAATGGTTAAATTCCCACGGTCTGAGTTTGTCTGCCCCAAAAAGTGCTGTAGTTGTGTTTTCTCGCAGGAGGATGATACCACAAATTTCAGTGGGCATCCAAGGGCATTGTATACCGGTTTCTTCAAAAGTCAAATTTTTAGGTGTTTTTTTAGATTCCAAATTGAGTGGCTTACATCATTTAAATCATTTAGTTAACAGATGTGAGAGAACTATTCCCATATTAAAAGTGCTTGCCGGTGTCTGGTGGGGTGCTCATCCTTTCACCATGAAACTGGTATACAATGCCTTAATCCGGAGTGTTCTGGACTACGGATCTTTTCTTTTGATTCCCTGCAACAAAGGTGCTTTAACAAGGCTGGACAGAATTCAGGCTAAGTGTCTACGGATCATATCGGGTTGTATGAAGTCCTCACCAATTAACGCATTGCAGGTAGAGTGCGCAGAACCACCGTTGGCCTTGAGAAGGCAGTATCTAGCGTCGAGATTTTGGGCTAGAGTCATTTCCAAATCTTCCCACCCTCTTGTCCAAAAGGTTGACGACCTGGATACTGCATGCAGAAGTTCCAATTATTGGAACCATAAAGAAGTTCCTTTGATTTTAAATTCCTTCCGTTGTTATCAAAATTTAGATTCCTCCATTGTTCAGTTTCCGAAACTTCCTCTTTTTAATTTTGATTATGAAGTTATATGTTTTAAACCAGATATTTTCTACAATATTGGCATTTCGAAAAAGTCACCTTCGGCGGACTCTATGTTCAATGCGGCGGTTGGTGAGCGATGGTGCAATTTTGAAAGATTTTTCACGGACGCTTCTAAATTATCAGATGCAAGTTGCACTGGTGCTGCGGTATACTACCAAAACTCCAAAATCGTTCTAAAATTCAAATGCCCTGTACAATCATCGGTATTTACGGGTGAGTGCGTGGCTATATTAGAAGCGTGCTTATTCATAGAAGCCCATAGCATAAGTTTAGGTGTAATCTTTACAGACTCACTTAGTTGCTTACAGGCTTTGGAGCAGAATCCTTTCAAGAGTAGACTGCACAGTCCGATTATATTGCAAATCAAAAAGTCTCTTTTCTCTTGTGCCAAGAATCACAAAACCGTTCACTTGGTTTGGATTCCAAGCCATTGTGGCATAAGAGGAAACGAATATGTGGATGCTCTTGCTAAGGATGCTGTCACGTCCCAAGCCGTTGATCTTAAGCATTTCCAATGCCAGGGCTACGATCTGCTGAGCCTTCCAAAAAAGAGCTTGCTATCCTCATGGCAGATGCAGTGGCTTAACTCTAGTAAACGAAAAGGTGCTTTTTATCATGCAATACAGACTAATATTACACCCAAGCCTTGGTTTTACCCTTACAAAAAAATATCCAAGAAAGTAATTTCTGTAATCTGCCGTCTCCGCATAGGTCACTGTTGTTCCCCGGTGTTTCTTCACAAATTACGGGTCAGAGACACATCTCTCTGCGAATGTGGGTTGGATGAAGGTACTTTGGAGCACATCTTTTTTAACTGCTCCAATAATAACCCTGCCCATGACTTGTATAGCCATCTCTATAAATTAAAGATCCCTGTCCCAATTAACTTTCCATCCCTGTTAACATATTCTTCCCCAAAGCTCCTTGAAGCTTTGATGTATTTTATCCGCATCAATGACATCAAATTATGATGATTTCTGTGTAAATAATAATATGTTTATTATTTTTTAATGACATAACAATTTTTTTTTCTCACTATTTATTTATTTCAGTGTACTTATTAATATTCTTCAACAAGTTTCACATTAAATTCAACTATTTTCTTTGGATATAATCATGGATGTAAAATATTAGTTTTTTTTTTTTTTTTTTGTTATAATTCTAAAAATCACTACGTTTTCTCATATCACATCTGACATTGGCAGAATTGTCGACATCGGCACCATTGCCATAAAGAAAAATAGAATAGAATACTTAAATGACTGAAATTGGCGTTTTTTTGTTTTTTCGAAGCCAGTAACTTTAGTCTTGTTTTTTTATTACAGAATATTGTAACAAAAGAAACTTTGCTGACATGCTTATCTATAAACGCAGTCTGAAATTAGTTATTAAAAAGTGACATTTTACTGCAGCTATTTAAAAGTCGGAGTATAGTGTGTAAGTTATTTATCTGTATGAGAGGAGTACTAACCAATAAATAGCTTATGTAAAACCCTCGACATGGTGGTTGCATTCAGCAACCCAGCTAAAATCATGTTAAATAGAAAATACCAGGCATTCATGAGGCACGAGCAAGTCTAGAGCCCTCCACGAACGATAAGGACTTTCGACACCCATTCAGTACTACTCCTACACCAATAGCGACTGGAATTTGAACCTTATGTCGTTAAGTTAAGGTTGGGTGTAAAGGGGGTGATTGTAAGTATCGCTTGTATGCCTGAACAAGCTGACTGCATTGTTTTTCTTTGTGAGGACAACGCTGAGATGTTGAGAGTGCTTCATGTCGCCTATTTCCTATGTAGGCAATGATTGCGCGTCTCCACTGTTGCTTCATACGCTACTCTGGGTTACCAAAACAGGATCCGATCAACTGATGACCAGACAGAGGATAATCATGTAACCAACCTATCAGAATTTGTGCTTTTAGCATCCCCTTTGGACTTTTATGGATAATTTATGGATAACCTATACCTTACCTAGGTATAGGTTATCCATAAATTATCCATGTGTCTTTAAATCACCAATTTCTATTTACTCAGTGTTGTTTTGAAACCTTTTAGCCAGAGCCTGTGAGTCTGTGTGACGCAGCTCCTTGAGTGAATCTCACTCAAACTCAGGTTTAGGTACTCCAGCAAAGGATCCCAATCGTAAGCAGCTAAGCGAACAACATTCTCGTGTCTTGAAAGAATGTACACTCACTAGAAAGCTGTACCTACATGTAGTGGACACGGAAACGAGTCCACATCGACGGCGGCTGCTGGAGTAGTCTCGACATCGCACGAGCGGTGACGAACACTTCGCATAATGAAACACAATAGAAGGACTGCTCATGATGTGGACAAAGACCAACTAGCTGACAGGGTGCCTTTAAACTGGACACCGGAGAGACAGAAGTGTAGTTAAGAATCAAGTTTATGTCACCCGCTTGCAGTACATAGATCTAGACATACTCGTACTATGTGACTAGGTGACATGACATCAGCAATGAAATAGGATGATTTAAAATTAAACGCAACACGAACGTCACTTTTTGGGTGTGGCCTTCTCCTACTCCAAGTCTCTGTAAAGTCCGACTTCCTTTCAAGTAATTTTTGTTAAAATAGGTACTTAGGTAGGTATAAGTTTGTGTGCTATTTTGTGCTTAATTTTGTAAAAGCGTTCACTGATCATCTCATTCCTTTCACGATGGGCATATAAAGGCAAATAACTCCTGCTTACAAGAACCATACAAAAATTGTCCAGACAAAGAAACTGACAAAAATTACTGCGTCAGCCAATAAATCATTTTATCACGGTGACACAAAGACCGAAGGAAGTGACAATTTGGCATGTAGTTACCCAATCAGGACCCTCTGTTTTGGCAGCCTCGCACTTGAACGATGGATACAAGTTCAGGGTCAGGGGCAAAAGGACGCGGGAGAGTGTTGAGTGGTACCTAGGTACTTATGTTCTGGATTAGCTGGGGTCAAAAGTAGGTGTCTGGGTTTTTTTCGTTTGTTTGTCTGGCACGGCAAAGCAGAGCAGTAGTTAATAGGGTTTCTAGGAAATTGTTTGTTGTCAGCGACGGAAAATCCAGAGCTGTGGTAGTTCTGCATAATAATGGTAGAAAAACTCGCAGCCAAGGCTTAGGTACAGCATTTATTTCACATTGTTTTAAAATTTATTTGATGTAGGTAAGTATGTAATTATCAATAGTCATTATCAGCATTGACGAAGTTTTAGGTACTAGTTTCCATTCCAGTGGCGTAGACAATAGGTAGATATTCTGAATGATTATTGAGATAGGTATAAATAGGTACCTACTTAATTAAATTTGGTGGAGAAAATAGAATTAGCCTCTTTTTTGCACATTTTATCAGCCTAATTTTGCATTAGCAATGTAGGTATGCAATCGCGAAGCAATCGCACACCGTCCGTGTGTCCAGTACGCAGTGTAGGATTCTTTTTGTTTTGAATAATACATATATAATTAATGCTGTTGGCATAGAATCACTTAGCATAACTGGTGAAATGAAGGTGGTGGTTCTCTGCCTACCCCCTCGTTCGGAGTAAGTTCGGAGAACTCGGTCGTAATTTTTTAACAAGCTGTCTTTGTAAACGCATTTATTCAGTGTGGCCAATTACTTTCAAGATAGTGAACTAGTAGTAATGTTAACTTTTTAACAGGAGTGGTGGCCCAGTGGTAACGGCTGCGACTTACGAAGTTGTAGGTTGTGGGTTTGAACCCAGACAGGTGCTTTACATTGTGTGAATAATTTCATCACCACTGCTATCAAAAAGGTGAAGGAAAACATCGTGAGGAAACTAGCATGTCGTAGAACCAAAAATTCGAAGACATGTGACATCTACCAACCCGAACTGGGCTCATGTGGTGGATTACGGCCCACTCCCATTCTCCGAGAAGAGGCCTGTGTCCCAGCAGTGGGAACATTTATAGGCTGATTATAATGAATGTTTTTACTGTTTTTGTGATATTAGAAAAATGAATAAATAATTTAGGACATTTTAAATGATAACAATCTACAAATTTTATTGTTTCAAACTGGTATTTTCCAATAATTATTAATTTTTATATCAACGAATTCTTGTAAATACCAAGCAACGACAACTTCTTATGGTACATTTTTGAACCCGAGTTTGCAACCCCAACATAATTGTCAGACATCAATTGTTGTGTTGTGGATTTGATTTTTCGAATGGAAAACACTAACGGCCTACGAATATTTCATCGGTTTACGCGAATTTACATGAAAATTAATCTTGATTTTCAATGATGAATGCGTTAGATGACATGAGCGATGAAGAATTCGTGCCATTCCTCCATAGTTTGGGTGTGGACACTTATAAAAAGTCGTTTGAATGGATGTTGAATGACCGAGACTTCGCTGGTGTTTTGCGTTGGCTTCACAACAATTTGGATCATAATAATGCGTTGAGTGCACGCGAGGAATGTCGGTAAGAGACAAATGTTACTTGTGATACTACTACTACTACTACTGTACTATCATGGATTTAGACAAAAGAATAGCTCTGTATTATATTACTATAAAACAGAGCTATTCTTTTGTCTAAATCCATGATATCAATATCAAAATAATGGCTTTGATTCATAATACAGGTCGTCTTAGGCCTAGCTTAGCTTCACTTTGACCTTATATTAAACTTACTAATTGCTGTACACTAGCAACCCAAACAAATTACCTGCTGCACACAATTCATGCAAATACTATCAATGATTTTACAGATACATAGAATTGAAGAAGAAAGATCTTCTTCTCTCCCCAGAAGATCTAGAATCTTCTATAACAAGCATACAAGAGCAGTATGAAGGTATTTGTCTACCAGGAGATAAGGAAGCTAAGGAGGATGTTGAACGGGACATCAAAATGCTTCAGGAACGGCTTCATATGTTGCAAAAACAGGAGATCTGCCTTGGTGAATTGAAGAGACAGAATAAGTAAGTTAAAACAAGATAATTGAAGTAAAATTTATCATTTCTACAAACAAATGCTCTTTCTTTTTCCCTTGGTTGCACTTGACAGAAAGTACAGAATGCTATATTTATTTCACACCTCTTGCTCGGTCCTGTGTAACACATCTTTTATTCATAATGCTTCAACTACATTCGCAAACATTACTGTTGTACAGTGAGTTGTCGAGAGAGTGGTATGGGTGAGAGAGTTTGTAAATTTAGTTTGTGTTATCGCAAAAAAATTGCCGTAACACAAGCAAGCAAACTCTGCCCTGCTGTGGGGCAAGGCAGACTTAAAATAAAATAAAAATCTGCTGTTTCTTAATGAAAAATGACTTGTTTATACACAATTTAGAATCATCACTGAATACTTTAACATTGAATTTCACAGTCCACTGCAAATTGATTGATTATTCATGCTTTTCATTAAATAATGTCCCTTGTTTCGAATCATGCTTTTTTCTAACTATGTTGGACTCTGCTTCCAGTCCAACTGGATGCAGCTGAATACCAGTATTTTATATGGAGTGACCCTATCTGACCTCTACAACCCAAATAGTAATAGTTACCATACCCCCTGGTAAGACTGGATGTCAGACTTTTGGGCTTTTGACGATCGATAATGTTCTTTGTATCTCATACAAACTTACTATCTTCCACAGATTAACAAAAGAAGAATTATCTGTAGAGATATCAAAGCTAAACTCCTCGCACTTGCAGTGGAAGGATGACGAGAGTGCTGCTGCCGAGGACTGCCTGACCCTCGCTCAAGAAGTAGAAACTATCACCAATGAAGTGATTGATGTGATCGCTGATACTTTAGATGTGTACGGCAGTTGTCATAGTGATAAGGTACTAATCTTGCATTTTAGAATGCAGGTGAACATAAATCAACTTAAGGTGAAAATTTACTGCATGATTGGTCTAGTGGTCATAAGAGCTACTGCTGAGCATGAGGTCCTGGGTTTGATTCCCTAGCCAGGCAAAGTGTTATTAGGTTTTTCCATCTGGAATTTCTCAGTAGCAGCCCAGAGGATTTGTGTCCAGTTGATGGCAATAGGCTTGCCCCCTATTACAAGGGACTTAAACATAACTGCTGAAATGTGGATGTACTATAGGGTACACCTCTGCCTAACCCCGTCGTGGAATATAGGCGTTATGTTTTAAAGTTTAAAATCAAAATATTTTCCTCCATTTATGTAATTACCTACATTGGTACTTGTGAAACGTCAGAAGATAGGTGTTCCAAATGGTTGTTTCCTATGGTGGAGAGTCGGCAAGAAACTCCCTGGTTTTAACTTTAAATTTATTCATTTGTGGTTAAATCATACTTTTCTGTTTATTATTTACAAATAAAAGACACAAAACATGACTATGGTTTGTAAGAATGTTTTCAGGAAGAATTAAGATAAATCAATAAAAAATGCTTTTATAGCAAATAATATTTTTTTGCCTATCTTGTGTAGAAAACCTGCAAAAAAATCAATTTTTTTTTGGTAAATTCCAGGAAAATGCAAAGAAATTCTTCACATTTGGCCCCTTCGAGACCTACAGGCAGTCACAAGCTTTATTTAGATCCCACTTTGACTTGTACACATCCAAAAAGTTTGCCAAGAGAGTGAATGACACCTCTTCTGATGAGGAACTGAGATCTGCACTGGCTGAGGCCAAGAGTATGGAAGAAAGGTGAGTTGTATGCATTCATCTTACCATGGCTTGTTGAAATCTAATGAGAGTTGAGAAAACTACATTATAGTTATAGTGGGTTTTTGTTTTTGAGATGGGAAAAAACCATTGAACTCGCTGCACTGTTACCAGTGACACCGCTTCGGATGTGTTTGGCTGTCCTCGGAAATGTACTCGGTTTTAATGTATATCTGATATGTCAGTGAGTGATGGCAAAGTATTCTGTTTGTGTATTGTTTGTAAGACGATTAAAAAAATACACACATAATTGTTTTCACTTCTGTCGGCACTCCCGGAGTGCCACTGTTTTTTTTAGTATCTAACTGATTTATGGCCGATTCCTATGATTTTTGGACTGTTTTTGGTTAAAAGTAAGACTTGCATAAGTGACTTGTGTATGTGTTATGTTGTTGGACCAATAATGAAGCAAAGACATTTGCATAGTAGACCCTCCCATATGGAAGTAGCTATCACAGGTAAAATTAGCTTACAATTATATTCATTGCCCAGTTTGGCAATAAAAAATGGTTTAATATTATTGGTAAGCAAAACTATACGTTTTTGTTTGTAGGAACCGGGCATTAGTGATCAAAAAAGGAAATACGCACTTTGATCACAAAATGACAGATATGTGGTACTGTGCTGCACTGTGCTTGTAATAATTGTCCTTTTTGCATATTCCAGACTGTCTGATGCAATGTGCACATACATTGAATCAAAAGCTGAACTATGTGGTGAGCAAGCGAAGGTGGCGTTAGTTGCCAACTACAAAGATGTTCATCCAAGCCAAATGATGTAAGCATATACACTATACTAATATTATAAAGAGGTAAAAGGACAATGCCTGTAGGCGACGTGTGATCGCATCTCTGTTTTATTATGTATTTGTTTGTATTTGTAATATTATGTTTAATAAATCCAGGGCTGGTAACAGGAGCGGGAGACGCATGCGAGCGGGAAGGGGGCGCTTGCCTAGTGGCGGCGGCGCCGCGATCTGTAAAACAATGAGTCAGTATCCGCTAAGAAAGATTGCGCACGGACGTATCGCGTACGTCTCCCCACCCTTCACCCTTTCGCAAATCTGGTGTTTCACTGTGTACATCCGCAACCCCTACATTAGTTGGTCCTTCGAGCCGGATCTCTGAATGTTTTTCACACCACCACGAAGCATGGTGAACACTAGGAGTGCGAGAAGAAAAGAAGCGGAGCAAATGGAAGCGCAACAAAGAGATACTCGTGAACAACGCAAAAGTGAAAACATAGACACTTCAAAGGACGCTGTGAAACCTATGGAACCCGGGAGCAAGATGGACGAGAATCAACCCGGACCTTCCACAGCACAAAGTGTTAAAAAGTCTAACCGCAAAAAATCGTCAACTTCATCTATTACGGCGCAAAAGAAAAGGCTGGAACTGGAAGCCGCTCAAGCAAAGGCTCAAATTAGATTGGAGTTGATAGATAAAAAACTAGATGCAGACCTAGCAGAACTGGAAGACGACAGCAGCAACTGCAGTCTACCCTCAGTTGAAAATAATGACCGTGTAGTGGAAAAGTGGCTGGAAAGTAGTCGGCAGGAGGTGAATACTCACGGCGTCACTAACCGTGGCATCTGTGATGACGCGTTGCGTCCGATACCGCAGGAATTGAACTTGCACTATGTGGAACCCGTCGGCACGCAACCTCCCGCTACAGAACTCAAGCTCGAAGCACGCCCGCCACCTGCAGCTGCTGGTGGCACTGATGAAACCGTGCGAGCTCTGGCGATTGCTCTGAAGGACTTTGCCGCTGCTGCTGCTACCGGTACCAGCAGATCTAACGACAGAATGCTGAATCGCTTGTGTACACCGAGGGACTTACCTAATTACTCTGGTGATCCACTTGAATGGCTTCAGTACAAACAAGCATTTGAAGAGTCGTCGCAAGTGTGCAACTTTAGTGACAAAGAAAACCTGTGGCGCCTGAGGAGGAGCCTACAAGGGCCAGCAAAAGAAGCGGTGACGGCCTTACTCATTAGTGCTACCTCCGCAGCAGACGTAATGAACACACTGGAACTTCAGTTTGGAAATCCGGATGTAATCATTTCGAGAATCCTGCAGGACATAAGTAAATTACGCCCCATGGCACAAGAGTATCAGAAGGATATTATATCTTTCTCCGTGAAAGTAAGAAACTGTGTCGCTGCTGTGACTGCCATCGGACGCGAAGAATACCTGAAAGGAATGAACATAGTATCGGTCGTTCTCTCGAAATTACCGATGATACTCGTCTCAAAGTGGGCGGATTACTGTTACCCTCTAATCAATAATACAGAAAAACCAAAGCTGCTTATTTTGTCCGAGTTTCTCAGCGATGAAGCTGTAAAAATAACAAAAACTTCTGTGAATTTACCAAGCATACAAAACTATGGTAAACAAAGTAACAACGAAAGCTCTAAGCATCGTACTCTAGTAGTGAACAGTGAACAAGTGAATAATAAACAAAAAAGTGATAAGGAATGTCGTTACTGCCACGTTTCCGAACACTTACTGCAAGACTGTAAAAAGTTTAAAAAATCGTTGCGCAAAGACCGCTGGGCATTTGTAAAACGGCATGGTATTTGCTATAAGTGTCTGACGTCACAACATAAACAAGATACTTGTACCGCACCGGCTTGTAACGTGGATAACTGTGGACTACCTCACCATCGTCTGTTGCATTATACTGTGAACAAGAGCTCAGTGCCGCGTAATAGTGTGAATATAACCGAGGTCACCGAGACTGATACCGACACTGATACCAAGACTGAGTCGCGAGTGGAATCTGTCAATCATCTTCAAGTGAACTGCCGTAAAGTTTTGCTAAAAACTGTGCCTATTTACCTACACGGACCTAACGGTACTTTTCGTAGTGTCGCGCTCCTTGATGACGGGTCAACTGTGACGTTGATAAGCGCTGCGCTCGCGTCGAAAGTGGGATTGCGCGGTAATAAACAATCTATGCGTGTGTGCGGTGCATGGGACAATAGCGAAGTGGTATGCCATAGTGAGATACTCGACCTTGAACTTTCTAACTGTGAAGGAACTAAGTTTACAATTCGTGCGCGCAGTGTAACAAATATGAACTTACCTGTGCAAAATGTTACTGCCGCGGACATGAGTGATTATGAACTGATGAAACCGGAAATAAAAAATGTGATTGTGGATGAACAAAACAGACCGGAAATTTTGATAGGGCAGGACAATTACGATTTGATCTTACCGTTGGAAATAATCAAGGGTAAACCTACGAATCCCTACTTCACCCGCACTCCATTAGGGTGGTGCATGCACGGGTGCATGCGCACCAAGCCTGCGGGCGATCACGGCGTTAAGCTGCAGTCTACTCTGTTCCTGTCAGAAGGAGAAAACAATGAATGTGAGAATATTCTACGAGAAATGCAAAACGAGATGCGCCAGTCATTTGCAATGGAGACTGTTGGAGTTACTAATAAGCCCCGCCAAAACCTACTAGATGTAAAAGCTACGGAACACCTACAACAAACGGCCACTTTGAAAGATGGTAGGTGGTACGTGGGACTCCCGTGGAAAGGTTCGTTTGGTGAGATGCCTAACTCATACGATAACGCACTCACAAGACTGAAAGGTGTTGAAAAGAAAATGAAAGCGAATTCAAGCTTCGCAGAGCGATACAAAGAAAGAATCGACCACCTGTTCAATAACGATTTTGCATCAAAACTCACTGAAACTAAAAATCCGAATAGAATATGGTACTTGCCGCACTTTGGAGTCGACAACGCCAATAAACAAAAACTTCGATTGGTATTTGATGCCGCGGCTAGGAACAAAGGCATGTCCTTAAATGACTACCTACTGCAAGGTCCCGACCTACTTACCTCACTGTACGGGATAATGCTGAGATTTAGAGAAAACAAGGTGGCAGTCACGGGTGATATTAAAGACATGTTCTTACGGATGAAAATACGAGATCTTGATCGAGATGCCTTGCGCTTTTTATGGCGAGAATCTCCAGATAAACCTGTACAAACCTGGGTAATGACTAGCTTAATTTTTGGCGCAAACTGTTCCCCATTTATTGCCCAGTTCATAAAGAACAAAAACGCTGAAAGATTCCGGGCCACAATGCCGGCCGCCGTGCAAGCTGTACTTACACAACACTACGCTGATGACTATATAGACTCCTTACCTGATGAACAAACGGCTGCTCAACTTGTGAATGACGTCACATTTGTCCACAAACAAGGTGGTTTTGAGATGAGAAATTGGACGTCTAATATGCAGTCTGTACTTAAAGATTTACCCAAAGAAAACCTGAAATCGACGACTGTGAAATTTAAAAACGGACAAATGTATGACGGAGAACGTACACTGGGCCTAATTTGGTTTCCGACTAATGATAACCTGGGATTCGACGTATCATTCAAAAGAATTCCTACACCAATATTGCTTGGACAAAAGAAACCTACAAAACGAGAAATGCTACGTGTACTAATGTCCATATTCGATGTTTATGGTTTCCTTTCGCCTATCACGATCAAAGGCAAGATCATTTTACAAGACACATGGAGGTCCGGCGTAAGCTGGGACGACGAAATCACAGACCAAATATTTATAAAATGGGTCGAATGGCTGAGCATAATGACAAGCATTGATAAAATTCGCCTACCTAGACATTACGAGTCGGCAACTAGAAGTACTCGCCGCGCACTACCTGCGTGTGAAAGCGAGACGCACGACCTTAGTACAGATGAACCGAATAGCGCGTCGCCGGCGCAGGCCACCGAGCACTATACGAACCTACAGCTACATTTGTTCTGTGACGCGTCGACTCAAGCGATGTGTGCTGTCGCATACTGGCGTTGGATCGATTGTAAACAAAATATTGAAGTTGCCTTTGTGTCTAGTAAATGTCGAGTTGCGCCGGTAAAGTATGTATCGATGCCACGCTTAGAGCTACAAGCAGCCGTTATAGCGGGAAGATTGGCCGATACTATAATAAACGAGCATAGAATAAAGGCTGAAAGAAAAATATTCTGGTGTGATTCATCTACAGTTTTACACTGGATACGCAATAATGCGCGTAGTTATAAAGCCTACATAGCTCACCGCCTTGGCGAATTAGACGAGCTAACGAAAATTGAAGACTGGAAGTACATACCCACGAAACTTAATGTTGCCGATATTGCGACACGAGAAACCTGCGAAATAAAAACTTTTGAAAATGAGTGGTTATATGGGCCGTCATTTTTATATGAAGAAGAAAGATTCTGGCATGGAGAATCAAATTTACAGCTACCTGATGTTCGCGATGTGGACCTAGAATGTATAAACAATATTCACGTTGCACCTGTGTGCTTACTTGCTGTACCTGAACCAGAAAGGTTTTCTCCAAGAGGCTTCGACTGATGAGATCCATGTGTGTGGTTTTATCTTTCATAGATAGATGCAAGAAAGTTTCTAGTGTTGATGTGGATGGCGCGATGATGGAACGCGCTGAGAAAATGTTGTTGAAGTACTCCCAGATGAAAGCTTTTCCAGATGACCTGCACAACCTGAAACATAACAAAAGATTAAATAGAAAAAGTAAATTACTTACCTTGACGCCAATTATTGGCGATGACGGCCTGTTGAGATTGTCTGGCCGCATTGATGCCGCACCCGAGATATCCACAAATGTAAAACGTCCTGTGATACTGCACGGCCGCTGCCATGTCACTCACCTCCTCGTGAAGTACTACCACGAAAAAGCTTGCCATGGAAACCAGGAAATGGTCGTTAATGAACTGAAACAGCGATACTGGATCATACGACTACGACCTACTGTAAAGTATATCAGTTCAAAATGCATGTTATGCAGAATTAAGAGGGCTCGGCCCCATCCACCTAGAATGGGTGACTTACCTGAAGCGCGGCTCGCTCATCACCATCGCCCTTTCACGTTCACCGGAGTTGACTTATTTGGACCCCTAGAGGTAACCGTTGGCCGACGTCGAGAGAAGAGGTATGGTGTTATCTTCACTTGCCTCACCGTGAGAGCTATTCACATTGAGATAGTAAACAAGCTGACCACAGACGTACTAATAATGGCTCTCAGACGAATGGCAGCTAGAAGAGGCTGGCCACGGTACTTGTACTCGGACAATGGTACAAATTTGAAAGGCGCTGATACGGAGCTGAAGAAATGTGTCCTTGAGCTGGACGCTGAAAAACTCAAAGAAGGAGCAACGACCTACAGTACGACGACAACTTGGGTTTTTATTCCACCTGCTAGTCCTCACTGGGGAGGGGCTTGGGAACGGCTTATAAGAAGCGTAAAGGGCGCACTTAAAGTCATATTGAGGGAACGAGCGCCACGTGAGGAGACACTTCAAACATTACTCGCCGAAGTAGAACAAATTATAAACAGCCGCCCCCTCACCCACGTCACGGTGGAGCCCAACAGTCCTGAGACTCTAACCCCCAACCATTTTCTGTTGGGAACATCGTCTAATCTACCAACTTTGGGTGTTTTCGATGAATCTGACATGTATCTTAGAAAACAATGGCGGCTGTCTCAAAAACTGGCGGATATGTTCTGGAAGCGCTGGGTGCGCGAAGTCCTGCCTGATATGCGCCCGAGAAAGAAGTGGCACGATGAACAGAGACCCTTGCAAGTGGGAGATCTTGTTCTCATCGTGGACCCCAACTCTCCTAGAAACGTGTGGCCGAAAGGTGTGGTGCAAGCCATAATACCTGGCAAAGATGGCCGCATCCGAGTGGTCGATGTCAAGACTAAATCCGGCCTTCTGCGGCGGAATGCAACACGCGTCGCGCCTATCTCTATGGGTGATGAGTGCTGTAGCAGCACTAGGGAGGGGAATGTAGGCGACGTGTGATCGCATCTCTGTTTTATTATGTATTTGTTTGTATTTGTAATATTATGTTTAATAAATCCAGGGCTGGTAACAGGAGCGGGAGACGCATGCGAGCGGGAAGGGGGCGCTTGCCTAGTGGCGGCGGCGCCGCGATCTGTAAAACAATGAGTCAGTATCCGCTAAGAAAGATTGCGCACGGACGTATCGCGTACGTCTCCCCACCCTTCACCCTTTCGCAAATCTGGTGTTTCACTGTGTACATCCGCAACCCCTACAATGCCCAAAAATGTACGGGAATTGGTCCTTTATGACTTTGGATGTAGGTGTAATCTTCGGAACTACTGATCCGATTTCGAAAATTCTTGCACTAATGGGAAGCTACAATATTGCCGAGTGTAGAAGTGTAGCATATACAAATTGGGCTTTTATAAGAAAAATAAATTTTTTCAAATCCGATTGGTAATTCCGGAGATTAGCGCGTTCAAACAAACAACTGTCTTTGTCTCTGGATCGCCCAAAGGTTGACTGGTAGAAAATTCCTATGGCTTAATGCCTCTGTACATTTGTGTGCTTAAAGTATTAAATAAATAAACAAACAAATAAAACAAGAAACAAACTACAAGATTATTATTAGTATAGATTTTAAGCATTGTTCTCCTGACTTTGTGTCTTGTTTGAGTTCCACTTGAACCTTGAAACCTAAACCTGGTTATCTTTTACCAACTCTTTCCCAGGTCATGTCTGATGGAAGCTAAAAGTGCAGTGGATCTACTGGAGCAAGAAGAGTCCATCATATACCAACAAATACACAACGCAGTGAGGAATTTTGTGGATTCAAGAACGAAACTCGCTGTAGAAACCACTGCTTGTTGTGCACTGGCTGTTCGACAGTAAGTTCAATTATTTTTTTCAGGTCCTCTAACTGTTAATAAAGCGCGTTAAGGCGTCGTTCCCGGCTGTCTTTCGTGGATCTTTGACAGCCGTTACGGGTCGTCAGAAGCCTGAAACTCTGACAACTAGTCTTACCAAGGGCCATCGTATTACCCAGTAACTGGGTTGTGGAGATCAGATATGTAGTTGCTAATGTAAAATACTGGCATCTGCTGCATCCGGTGAGACTGCACCAAAGCCGACACCAACAAAGTTGGGAAAAGGCTAGGCCGATGATGATGATAATGTTCTCTATTAAATTTGTTAATAGCACAGTCTAGTATTCGCATTGGCTTTAATAAGCCACCATCTACTAAGCCTATTGGAGTCTCTTGCAGAAAAAAATAACCGGAAAAAAAAAATTGACCCATGGTCCTTTTCCCGGAGAGCAGGATTGTGTCCTGGCAGTAGGAAGATCATTGGCTGATTATGCTAAAGCTATAGGGTAACTATAACTTCAGCACTAGCTAAACAGCTTAACTAATTTATCGTAACGGCAAACTCTGACATTTGAAAGCATAGTAGTGACAAAGAAAAAACCAGATATTTTTCCGTAGCCTGACTAAAAGACAATTTTACAATCCATACTAGTATTAAAACTTCGAAAGTAACTCTGTCTGTCTGTATGTTACATTTTCACGCCTAAACTACTGAACGGATTTCGATAAAATTTGGCAGAGAGATAGATTGCATCCCGGGGAAGGACATAGGATAGTTTATAACGACATACCTCGCGGGCGAAGCCGCGGGCGGAAGCTAGTGTCTCAAATAGTTGAATGAATATGTTGCAATTCTCATTGTTCTCCATTTCATGTCTTTTCGTATAGAAGAATGACGTAATGAGTTTTCATGTCTCCTACTAATATTAATTGCATCTTCGTTTTACAGACAAATCCACGCCGATATATCCCACTTACTAGAAACGACCAACCGCGCCCTCTGCCTAGACCGCATCGTATATGGCGCGCTACGACACGAATTGCGGTCAGTCCAAGAGTTCCTTCAGTTAGCAGCTCACTTACGACAGTACGCCGCGGCTGACGCTAGCGCAGTGATCAGTAGAATTGTGAGTATAATATGTAGCTTATATAGCGAGTATAGTAGAACTGAGCTCAGTCCGAGAGTTCCTACAGTTAGCGGCTCACTTCAAACAGTAAGCCGCGGGTGACGCTAAATCTGTGATCAGAAGTAGAATTGTGAATATATCAATATAAGACTCATGAGCCATGACCGGACAGGTATCCTATGTATTTGTGTATTTCCAACTGTTAGTGGCTTTTCTTATTACGTAACGCTGGGGCATAATAGAGCAGTGGTGGCCCAGTGGTATCAGCCCCGATTTACAAGTTGTAAGGTCGTGAGTTCGGACCCAGGTAGGCACTTTACCTTGTGTATTTAATTTCATCACCACTGCTCTCTAAACAGTGAATGAAAACATCTTAAGAGCCGTACGCCGTACGGCATTTCATACAAACTTTCAAGCCCTTGTTTTTCGAAATTAATGAATGGATTTTAATGAAACTTTATACGCATAAGCAGGATACAAAGGTCTAAAAAGTTAGCAGAGAACATTTTCGAAATGGCTTATATAAAAAATGATAACTGGAAATCTCTGTTTCTATGGAAACTTTGTGTTACAGCCAAATTAGACCGATTTTAAAGTTAGTCTAGCTCTGAAATAATGCACCTGTAACACTACAAATCATTTGCATAATAAGCTTAATCTATCCAATAAATGAATCCATCTTACTTCATTTCCAGAATTCAATGAACGAGATATGCTTAGAACAGAACTCTTGCGAACAAAAGCTCCTTTCCTCAGACGTACTGGTGCAAGCATTACTGCACGTTCTTGGTGCGCAGTCGGGTGACCCCAGTCTGTTGGTGAAGTTGTACCACGAGATGCAGCATCAGGTGCAGGAGGTGAAGGATGCCGTTGACGATGGCTATAGGAGCAAGGAGGATATGATGGTGGAGTTGTAAGTATATTTGAAGTTCTCAATTGTTAGGTAGATATTTATTCATGATGGAGTTAGCTTCCTTTTCTAGGCGATTCCATAACATAATGTGCACTAAACTGTTTATTATGAGAATTTGGTTTTTACGCTTTCTGGTCAGTGTAAGTCGTAAATTGGCGTTTAGTTTATTATATTGTACTAATCATAATTTTGTCTCAAATTCCCCAGCAAACAATCAACGCAGTCCCTCCGCGCCTACATATGGGACGGCTGCACTCGCCAGCCGAACTGCTGGGACCGCACAGTAGCTGCGCTTGCGCACACACTCAGACAACACATGGGTACTGTCGACAAGAAGGTGCTAGACGCCAGTCACCTCTTCACTAGTGTTAAGGTAAGAGTATCATCATCATTATTAGCTGTAAAACGTCCACTGTTGGACATAGGCCTCTCCCAAGCATCGCCACATCGGCCGGTCCTATAATTTCGCGTACAGAGGATTTCCGCGTCTTTTATCTGGTCATTGGTTAACCTTGTGAAGAGCCTTCCAACCTTTCGGCACCATCAGTCATCCGAGCACATGTCACTCCCCACTGATCTGAGCACATGTCACTCCCCACTGATCCAAAGACATGTCACTCCCCATTGATCCAAAGACATGTCACTCCCCACTAATCCGAGCACATGTCACTCCCCACTGATCCAAGGACATGTCACTCCCCACTGATCCGAGCACATGTCACTCCCCACTGATCCAAAGACATGTCACTCCCCACTGATCCAAGCATATATCACTCTCCACTGCACCATTTTGGCAACTATTCGGGCTATGAAAATTTTGTAAGTAAAAGATCGACGCAATCCTTTCGCACCTACATAATTATCACTCGAGTTTACGGGGCTTCATGCAATATTTATAGAATTTTCTCAATAATCCGTTGCCTGCCATACCAATATCACCAGGACACGTTCATCCAATATCGGCTAATACTCAATACTATTTTCAGAATGGTGATAAGCAGTGTCTCAGAAAGCTGTGGCAGTGGTTCCTGACTGATCCTGCCAGACTTCTGCATGCTTTGAAGAACGCGAACTGCAAGATTTATTCATAGTGGTTCCAAGTAACTAACGTCGTATATTTAAATATGAGCTGTTTCTTGCACAATCTTATGGAGTATTGATAAATATGTGTGTTATGTATTGGTACATAATTTCGCCGTAACGCGTTAGTATTAATAGCACAATTCCGAGCCGATAAAGTTCCTAACGATATTTTGTTAGGATGCGTACTTGAACTGCAAGAATCGACAAATAGTATTTCAAGTTGCTGAAAGACTGCCATATTAAAAAAAAAAAAAAAAATAATTCAATTAAATTTTCAATTAATTTAATAAAAAAAAAAAAAAAAAAAGATTTTTTAATAAATTTTTAAATTATTAAATTTAATATAATTTTTTATTTTTTTTATTAATTTAATTAAATTTTTTAAATTAATAAAATTAATTTAAAAAATTTAAATTGGTAATGCATAAACTCGTATTTTTCCAATGGGGGTAGGCAAAAACTATGGAACTACATCTGTTACTCAGAATCGGCGAGCGTGTATGTATGACCAGATGTATGAACGTAAATGAAGTAACTCCATACATACTCCTCGTATGTAAGGATCTTAGTAGATGGCATTCTGTAGTTTCTGCCTACCACCAAAAAATATAGTTGTATAAAGTATAATCTACTCAAATAATAAATAGCTACTATAATATACATCAATGCAACCAATATTTAATTTTAACCAGCCAGCTAATGTTGTATGGCACTATATATTCTTGATACTTTCATACAACGAAACTACTGTTTTACAATTAGTTTAATTTTATATTCTTCTTTACACATAAAGCTAGGGATACACTAAGGAACAAATGTCCTACGACACGTGTCGCCAGCGACGTCGGATGAAGTGGTGCGACGTTGCCGGACATCGCTCGACATGGCTTGGCTTTGCTTTGGCTTTGTCGATCGAAGTCCGACATCGTTAAGAAATATTCTGTATACATTTAAAGCTGTTAATAGTTTGTATGATAACCCGGTTACAAATGAGTGCCTTTAATAATAAAACATGTACAATTGTATAAAATAACTTTATTTTTTTTTACTTAAACCTACTTAATAACAAAGGTATAAAAATCTCTATAAATAAATTACTAAAATTGATCACAATGATTCTTCAAGTATGTACAATGACTTAAAATTATATTTGTTTTAACAACTCAAAATTGTCATAGACTTTTCCTAAAATTGCAGCAAAAGGAACAAAATTCATAGATATTTTTGTATAAATTCCATTCAAAATTTTATTGTAATATGCAATAGAACGATCAATAAAATAATGCCTTGGACTTTGTTATGTAGAAAAGTCAAGTTTTCTTCATAATTATTTGACTTATTTTCAGGCCCTTCATTACGTCCCTAGATATTTCTAATCATACTCAAGTTTTGGTCTTTTAGTAAGAAACCTAGGTATAATATAAATCTGAGAAACATAAATGTACTATTCGATGCGTACACATGACTTAGTATACATGTGTACACACAAAAAAATGTGTATACATAAATCAAGTCTTGTTAAGTTTCGTGGAGGTTCCACATTATAAGGCAGTGTTATATCGGGCTAAAAATCAGCCCATTTAAATTTATTTCGCCGTTTCTAGCATAGTATCTAATCTTTGAAATTAAACTGTTACCAAGTATCATGATTAGTGATTTGACTGGCTGTTGTTATTTTGATCAAAACCAATCATACAGCCAGATGGAAACTTTATGGCGGCTCCGAACACGAGGCGAGTGCCTGCGCAGTGCTGTCGCCCCGCAGCTGCGCGCGCGCACCCGCGCGTGCGACGCGTACTGCGCGCGGCGCGGCGGCGGGGACAGCCAGTGCCGCACTTCAGAACCGCCACTAAGTTTGAAGCTCATTGTACATGAGACTTGATATCAGTTTCACAGATTAGCGACGATCCTGACTTCCCGAAGCCGTCTCATCAGCTAGAATCTTACTGCAAATAATAATCCCAATCCCAAGCTTGAAAAAAAATGTTGTCTTGCCAAGACCGTTCATAAGGCACCTGTCCTCCTCGTCAGCGGAAGGACAGGTGCCTAACATTGACCCAACTGATATAATGTCACCAGTTTATAGGCGAACCCAATTTCTAACGTTCAACAGTTGTTTAACTTTCACCTAGTGTTTTCATAATGTCAGTCCCACGTAGGTCTCGGTGCCTTCCTTAATAGCGTGTCTTCTGGTGAGATGTGGATTGGGTTCTTGAAGTCCACCTCTATATGCTCTGGAATGGAGTCGAAGTAGGTAATGTGGTCGGTCAAATTGTCTGGGAAAGAGAATTTATTTGGTTAGGGGTTAGATAGAAATGTTTGTTTCAGAAAAATACAGATAAATAAGGGAAACAATATTATAATATAGAAAGTATTATTATAATAGTTGTTGGTTCTATAGAACCAACAACGTACAAAAACATGCCTCTACAGTTTACAAATTAGCAAAATATCTTAAATATCTTAACTTTTTGCCTGTTTCGTGTCGGATTTTTGCTCGACCACAATCAATCTGCCTAGCCTTTTCTCAACTATTGGGGTGTTTCCAGTCTAACCGGATGCAGCTGAATATCAGTATTTGACATGGAGCGACTGCCTATCTGTCCTCCACAATCCAGTTACTGGGCAACACGATACCCCTTGGTAAGACTGGTTGTCAGACTTGGGCTTCTGGCTACCCGTAACGACTGTCTAAGATCTATGAAAGACAGCCGGGACCAACGGCTTAACGTGCTTTTCGAGCTGGGGTCTCGACTACAAAGAGAAGAGAAGAAGAGTATTCTGTTCTATTCTAAACAGATTGTAATCGAGAAAGATAATTACAATAATTTCGATCGACCATAACATGTGAATTTTATTTGTCGCCATTTTTGTTCGGAAGCAGGAATAAACGCCGTGCATTATTAGACTATTTAAGTCACAAGTATCGTATACTATTTTATAGCTCGGGTGATCTAAACCAGCACTAAAGTCATGCATTTTCTATGTAAAAAAAAATGGACTGATTAAGTCACAGAAAAGCGTGACTTAAGTGCGGTTTTAGATCACACAGTGCTATAAATAATAATAATTAAAACTGATTATTACTTGTCAAATTTAGCCGCGCAATAATCTCATCTAAATGCTTCTGGTCGAGCGTAGCCTTGACAGTGATCCTGTCAGTCCGCAGACTGCGTCGGTGTCGCGAGGTGCGCCAGGTGACGCGGCTGGTGCTGTTGTTGTTGTAGCTGTTGTAACTGTTGCGGTTGAGCAGCGGGAGCGTGAACACCATCTCGGAGAGGGGGGTGTTGTCGGGGCCGAATTCCTGGAAAACATAAAAAAAATACTTGTAGGGAGATCGAAAGACAGTTTCAGTGGCCTGAAAGTTGAAGGATTAGCAAAATTTCTGGGTTCAAAATCAGTGTTAAGTGACCATAGAAAACAAAGAATATGGAGGAAACGTGTCTGGTTAGCGAGTTATTCAATGCTTGTTCTTTCTTCCGTCCTGTGTTTTGAAAAGTCCGTTGCTTTTTAGAAGTAATGACATTTTTTAAATTCAAAATGCTGTTATTGTTTTGGTTGCTTATGGATTAGCAGTGAAAAGATCTTACCAAGCACTTCCCACTAACGCAGTAGGAAGCATTTCTCTTCCCGCACGACGTTCCTAGCGGGAACCAGCCTTCGTGTCCGTTGACTAAGTAGAACCGATGGGGCACTCGGTCGTCTTGACAGGCTATGCGACAGGGTCGATCTGGGTCCTCTGTAATATGAGAAAATTACATCACTGTTTCGCATGTACGTTTGATTTACCATAATCTATTATTGGTTCAACATCGTGGTACTTATTTCACATAAGCTTGAAGAGTAAAATTTCGCTTAAACGCACAGAAAAGCGAGACTAAGTGCGGGTTTAGGTCACACGAGCTATAAAATAGTATACGATACGTGTGAATTAATGTCACGCCTTGCAATAATGGACTGCTTAAGTCAGACACTCACACGTATCGCACGTAATGTACCTACTATAACGTCGATGGGAACTTTTTTTGTGTCAAATGTCAAAAGTTTTGTAGTTCTGGTCAGCTGCTTATGCCAACTGGAGTCGTGTCTTACCCAAAGCTGGTGATATCTGCATCCCCAATCCGGATAATCTTCTCACTCTATCTTTGTACTTGGTGCAGACCATGGAAGCGTACTGGTACGGAGACTTCCTTTGAGTACAGCCCTGAAAAAAACAATGATATGACCAAGATCATTATGTCTTACAAAGTATTTTAAAAGAACAAACGTGAAATACCATATTATTTATTAGTAGCAGCCCGCCTCAGCATCGTAGGAGTGCAATTTTTTTTTCCAATTTCCTAAATTTTCTTTCTTAATACCTTGTCCTGGCAATACCGAACAAAACAAAAAATAATTATAGTTATACCCGTATACAGACATTTCGGCGATTTTGTTTTAGGTATACCTACTATATAACGATTCAATAAAATGCACGTCAAAAAGGACTTTATTTTTATTCATAACGAAATTATAATTGTTTAAAACTTGTGTACAGGAAGAAATGAAGTGTAGTTTCAGCTAAAATAAAAATAAAAACCGTCGACTTATTGAGTATTTAACAGTCAAGCAATGGTAGTCTACTGTTATTAACCGCTGAGCCTCTGTGCCAACCGTACGTCGAGCTGTCTAAAAGAGTCACTGGGGCAAAACTTTTGCCCCAGTATAGAGAGAGAGAGAGAGAGAGAGAGAGAGTAGTAGAGAGTATCCTGTGTGGTAATTTAAGACACTCGTCGATTGTTTATCGAATACTCACCGAGTCGGGTGTACTGTTGGGCGCGCACAGCTGTATGCTGGTAAGAGGCCGTTCTCTCTGCGTGGCGCTGACGAGGCGCAGGCCGGCCCCCGGCGCCACGCAGCGGTAGTGGCAGCCCGACGCCGCGCGCCAGCCGCCGCCCACCGCGCGCCGCCACGGGCCCGACGTCTTGGCGCTGGGAGAAAGGTCAGCACGAAATCTTTTTACTTTTTCCGAAGTAAAGAAGATTCATCATTATTATCGCATAGGTAAAACTTCCCGAAACTGCCAGTAAGATCCAACACCTTTCGTTTCGAACACACTCTGGTGCAGAACCTCGTGTGTACATTCCTTTTTTTTTTTTTAAGGATGGGAAATCATCAAATGACCCCTCCCGCTCTGGGTGGAGCGGAAGGGAGTGTCAGACTCTTACTGACTAAAACCCATCCGTGTTCCTTCCTTAGCCCTTTATGTTCCGGGGCAGCGGTAACCCTTTCGGACAATCCCGCTGCCCCGGCAGGCTTCGGTCCTGTTGGGCCCCTCCTTACATGCCGACATCTCTTTGAGGCGCGCGTGGAACACATACGCTTGTCCGACACGGGCCTGGTCCTAATCGGACGGCGAGCTACCCATTACTCGCTATCCGCAGGCCCGCGCCTACGGTGGCCGGGAGTCGTCACGCGGCTCCCGACGCCCGGGGCGTCTACCGCGGCGGCTGGGACGAGCGGCTCTCTCCGCTCTCTCCCTCGCCCATCCCGCCACCTCCTTCGCTAGCATGACTGCTTCGCAGAAGGAGGTGACTGCCTCCCACTCCCTCTCGCCCCGGACCATGACTTGGACCAGGGCCGGGCGCGAGAGGTCGCCGCCGCTGCCGATCGCCTCTACGAGGACACGGCGGTGCTCTGCCCAAGCGGGACAGACCTCCACCGTGTGCTCCACCGTGTCCTCTGGGCGATCCTCGCAGTGGTGACACCCGGGCGTTTCCTCCCGCCTGATGATGTGCAGGAACCTCCCGAAACATCCGTGTCCGGTGAGGAACTGCGTCAGGCGGTAGGTGAGGGCGCCGTGACGCCTCTCTAGCCACTCCTCAAAGAGCCTCCTTGCCGGACTGCCGCCATGGGATCTGGAGGCGATAGTCCTCGCGCGCCTCTATGAGTGGCGCGCGGAGGCACTACGCCGGGGGGAAAACCCGACGGAGCGGCAAATTGCTGCGGAGCGGACGGACCTCCGGCGCGATCTCATGGCGGCATGGAAAGTATGTATATTCCTAAGCTATTGTTTTGGTAACGATTCCTTCAAGATTCACCATCACTGCAATGTTGCGATGTCTAGCAGGAAGTATTTGTACCACTCTAAGTAGTCTGTGATGCTGCTCTCAAAGACCTACATTGCATAGCTATTCACAACCATTGCACAAGTTCTCAAATCAAAAATGACACTTTTTCAATTATTAATTTGCCTTGCCTCCGACACCAAATTACTTAATAGCTATCGGAAGAACGGCAGTCGTCTATTTGATTAACAGCCTTTAAATAACTTTAATAAAGATGTTCGATTCGGCACAGAACCATATCGAAAGGTTGTGAATAGCTGGTCTCTTTCTTCGTTTGACTTTTGAGGCAATTCAATTAACTATTTTACCGAGATTTTACCTCTTGATTTTGCGTCAATGTCAACGTCACAGTGATCTTTATTCATATATTATTAAGGAAGAGGCTATTCTCGTCATTTTAATAATCATAACATTATTGTGTCAAAAAGTTATACACAAACAATGTTGGGTTAGTAACGTTTATCTCAGCCTCAATCTGTCAGAAATCCCTACATTTTCGACAAGTTTTTATAATTAACTGTCGCTGAGATGAGATTGCGACTATATTTTGAACGTTTTTAATTACGAAAATTCGCCTGGTTGCTACCACTGACAGGTCCAACAAAAGCACTGTGATCTGTGTTGTCGATACAATACCTAACGTTGTTGTTATGTCGCTGCTTGCAGAGGTAAAATAACTGAACGGACTGTAGCATGGCTTTTAATATCCAGAAGACATCAAAAATACTAATAAAACCTAACAGGCCGCCTTTTCATGACACTCAAACTTGTTATAATGACAGAACTCAGCATAATCATCAAAATAATTGACTGTATCTACTTACGGTGGTGTGTGTGGCGTGGCAGTTCTCAGCGCTTCCCACTCGCAGTCGCTTGGCTTTAAAGAGAACTCCGTGTCGGAGCTTGATGAACATGTGAATTTCTGGAAGAAACCAATTTCGTGCAGGGCAAAATATACAGGCATAAATCTCCTTAAGAGCAGAACTTTCTATTTTTTAGGTTATGACGAAAAACCCACCACAAACTCTTTAGAATTTTTTTAATTATCCTCGGACTAAAGTGGAAGGAGGGAAGGGAGGCCTTTGCCCTGCAGTGGGACAACACAGGCTTATAATAATAATAAATAATAATCCTCGGACTTTTGCCCCAGTCACATACTATACCTAGAATAAAACTCAATTCGATGAGTATACCCTGTGACTCTTAGCTCATTCTAGCACTATTTAATGTAATTCTAGCAGTGGATTGTAATTTGTTTGAGAATGAAAGCTACCTGGCAGATTCCACTGATGCAGAACATAGGAGACACGTTGGAGCAGGCTGTTCCATCCGGTAGACTCCAGCCGCGAGACTTGTACCCGCCACCGCGAGTGTCGCACCACACTGCGCACGCGCTACTCACGTCTAAGACATAGAGAACAGTTACCTACTTAGTAAGACTACATAGAAAAAAATATGAAGATATTTTTGTAACTTGTTGGTTAAATAGTCCACTGGTAAGGTGTCGGTCAAGTGGGTACATTGAACTCCACAACCACGTTGGATATTGATGTAAATCCTACTCCCATCTTATCTGAAGTAAATACTGAAGCCACTAATTATGGGATTATCTAGAATAATCAATATGTACATGGCTATCAACAATGAAAAAAAGCGTCAACACCGTTCTCATAAATCGGGTCCACGACGAAAAAATTATCGGGTGGGAAAAAATGACCGGGACACTTAGGTATCTTTGCGTTCTTCTCGACTAGTGAAATCAAGTTCTTAAGAGCTTTGCAGGAAAAGCCGATACTAGTTATATTTTAGAACTCACCATCAGAATCGATCCTCTGCAGTCCAGTTCCTATGAGATCAGGATCCACATCTCGAGCTCTCAAACAGATCTGATCAGCGAACTCTCTTACTGTCATTCTTGGTACATTGCTGCACTGCAATTGAGAAAATATTATTATTTATGATGAAATCAAGAAAAATTGTAAAGGTACAGGGTGGCACTAACGACACACAAACTGTAACCTCAGCACAAAATAAAAAGTCAAAAATCATTTATTCAAATTGGGCTGGGAATCAGCACTTTTCGAACCTCAAAATTACAAAAGACAGTCCCCCAAAAACTCCACATGTTTAGAAATTTTAAAAAACAATCTAAAATTGCAATACCTACGCAGTCAAAATGTATGGACTAGCAATATAAAGAAAACCGACTAAGTAGCGTTGGAAGGCCCCCCACAAGGTGGGCCGACGACCTTGTGAAGGCCGGAGGAACCCGTTGGATGCGAGAAGCACAGAACTGGTCGAAGTAGAGGTGCTTGGTTGAGGCCTATGTCCAGCAGTGGTCTTTTGGCTGAAATGATGATGATGAACCGACAACAAATTTTAGACTCATGTACTGTATCCGTGGACAGTTGGTAACAGGTTGGGCGTCCATGTCCCTGCCACACAGCATAGAAATTGAATAATGTTTTGAATAAAATCGATAGATTTTGACGAGAGCTGACGACTGAAACTTAAACGAACGTCGTAGCTTTTCCGAGTCAAAAGTTATGCTAAGTGGAAATCTCGATACGCAGCAACATGACCTCAAAATGGCGGCGCTTTCCCCTCCTCCGCGCGTGATGCATCACAGTCCTCACTTAGCGTAATGAATTCTTTGATCCTTTAGCTATCCAATGGTGTTATTGAATTTAGGATGGAGTTGATAGATATGAAGCTGCAACACCAGACTGTATGCCCCGATTTTGTTATCATATTTTTTTTTGACTTGCCCCCCACTATGGAAGCAATTTTAAAGACGTAGTCACGTCAAAATTACTTACCTGTTGAGCGTGACACGACTGGAACTTCTTGTCGTGTCCTACGCAGTAATTTTTTCCGTTGTCATGTCTGAAAAAGTTAAGTTTTCATTACAGTCCCTGGTGTGTTTGAGATACCAATTTTAAGAATTTTGTAGATTAATTCTCCTAAGGATTCGCTCTACTCGTACATATTAGTGCTTTGTGAATTAAGAGCTTCAGATTAGACAGATAAGGTAATAAGGAAGAGGAGCTGAAAAGCATCGTTTTCCAACATTTTGAAAGACGTCATTGTGAAAAAAAAAGAAAAGAGAAAAAAAGAGAGAAAGGAGAAATTGGTTGAAATTCTAAGTGATTTTGGTTCTACTACATTACCTAACCACTTGCCTAACAATAATACTTAGCATTCGTTAATAGTTCCAGAGAGTGAATGATAGCGTGACGGTTGACTGAGAAGAATGGAAGAAGAAAACGTGTTGCGCCGACCCCAAGTAACATTGGACAAGGACAGGAAGACAGATGATGAAGATTGGTTAATAGTTCAAGATGCACTAACCTCGGTCTGTTACACCTCCTGGTAGCCACGGCGACGCCAGCCGCAGCCGGCGCGTGCGTGTCGTCCACGAGGCAGGCGGACGCGCACTCGGACCAGCCCGACCAGCGCCCCCACGAGCCGCGGACGACGGTGGAACCTTCGCGCTCCACGCACTCACCGCCGCGGCAGTACTGTTGGGGATGAGTAAGGATTTTGTGTAGTGTATGTGTAATTATCTGTGTGGTTCTTTCCCTAAAAGTCCATCCCAGCTACTAATCTACAATAATCTGCATGGTCTTCACATGAGCTGACTAAGATAATGGCTAGAATTTAAAAGAGACTGTGGCTTCTGAGTTTGTTTCGGTTTTTCTTCTGAGTAGTTGGTTACGAATCACCGACCTCGTCTTGTTTTTAAAAGGTTTTTTTAACGTGTGTGTTTAACTAATTTAAGTCCAGAATAAATATCATTGATCATAATATGGTATAGGTAGGCAAGATCTAACATAAAGAGGCTATTGCTGAAGCCTCTAATCATTATCTGTCTAGCCTTTTCCCAAACTACGTTGGAGTCAGCTTCCAGTCCAACCATATGCAACTGAATACCAGTACTTACATGGATTTACCGAAGCAGTCGATCTACGTAAAATAAAATAAAGAATAGTAAATCCTTTATTCGTTTTAACTCCAAATATACAACAGGTGTCTTTGATGGCGATTGTACTGTTTTGTGATTGGAATAGGTTTCTTAATAATGCAGGCAAATAACATGGAAAGTATTATGAGCTTCTGCAAAACACACTGACTTCTAAGTTTACGTTTCTATAAAGGGGAAGCCTCGTCAGGCTAACCCGCGAAATAAAATTTATCTTATATTTTTTGCAATTTGCAGAGTAAGGTTGTATGTTAATTAAAATATGATCGAGACAATTCTTCGTTTTTTAAATTTTTAGAGAGATTAGCAGGTTTGGGTGTTAAAAGAATCTTACCATATCCTCGCCACATCTCGTTCCCTCTAGAGCAGGGTGTGATGTCCACGTGTATCTTTCGCGCTGACAATGAAGGTCCCGGCAGATGTCTTCCAAACTCTGGGCTCCTGAGTGTCGACTGCCTCGGCCATATTTTAACATGCCTGAAATTGTCAGAAGATTGCTATATTATGTTAGCTGCTGTTTATTTTATAGTCATATATCTTAAGAACAGCAGATAAAATTAATATTCTCAACTCGGTGGAGTTGAGAATATTAATTTCAGCCTTAAGCAGAAGCTTGTAAAGTCGAGTTTCTATTGTTATCCAATCGTGCATTTTGCCTGTACTGCAATGACTGAGCTGATAGGAATTCAGTTGTATTTTCAGTAGAAAATCAGAGAAGTTCTTACATTGCTGATCGGCATCAAATCGCTCTCCAGGTAGAATGCCCTCTGCACTGTGATCCAACTGGCCGGCTGAGTTGCCGTGGTCTAGTAGACATCGAGATTGTACTGTGCTGCAAAAATTATTACATTTTACAGTTATGAATTTACCTCACGAAAGATAGAAAAACAACTGACTGTCCGACATAGGCAGCTATGCACTATGTAATATAAGTTGCATCATTTGAAGATGGAATTACAAAGTGTCAAGTGTCTTCTTCTTTGTGTCGCTGGCATGACAGTTATTCAAATTTTGTTGGTCCAAAACTTCGTCACTTCTACGGCGTTATCTACGGTGGCAACGCGGAGGTCACTTTGGCTGCATATTTTGAGGCGATGAGTGTGAAGTGTGACTTGTTATGAAGGTGATGTGTCTAGTGGGCTACTGCCCAACGGCTGTTGTTAGGTTTCTGGTAAACTTTCATACCGATAAGAGTTATTATTGTGACGTTCCAGTTAGCTACAAGTTGCAGATAACGCAGCCTGTATGCGTTATCTGCAACTTGTAGTTAGCTGGTTTGCTACGTGTTTATGTGTCGATGTGTCGGCCGTTTCTTCAGCCTAATCAGTATTTTCTGAAAGTCACCAAGAATCTAAGTGGGAATTAAATGTCTTACTCCAGAAACTTCTGCAGGTAACTCTTGCTACATTGCGACCAGGTGATCTTGCCGCTGCCGAGGGTAGGGCTCATAATGTAGGCGCTAGGGTCACAGCCGTTATCTGCTAAAGGTCCGTCGTGACGCATGCCGAGACTGGAATAAGAAAAAGTTATGGTAAAATGGCGTAAAAAACTGAAGATAGTCGTGTCGATTGTAAGTAAATACAAGTAGACAACCATCAGCCAGCCACCTCGAACCAGCCCTCGCGGTACGCGTTATGTAAGTAATTATTAAAAAAGGCAAATCTTAATCGTGAAAGCAGATCTCTAAACTGAAACAAATTTATTCTAATCACAATCAAATCAATGATTGGTTACCGTTGCTGTTGAATATAAACAAAACTTAGTTGCACTTGCTGGTCATCCGCATTTACTCTATAATTTTGTGATATAACTGTAAACATACAATTTTCCATAGCTTCGCGGTTGCATCAGTAATTGGTTTATCTAAACTTCACGCTGCTCAGCAAGCAAGGTCAAAGATCAGGGCAGCTGTGCTTAGTCGTTAAATCACTCTTCGCAATTACTTGGCTACTTCAGTTCTTACCATTCATGCCTGACTTGGCATGTTCTTTCTGCTTTGAACTAATTAGAAATAATCATGTCAATTTCTATTTCTACCCCCAAAAAAATTGAGCAATTGCAAACCAATCTATTGGAAACCACAATGATTGCTGAAATCAAATTAAATTTAGTAACTTACGCAGCTAAATTGCTATAATTAATTCAGTTTATAGTTTTAACAGTTATGTCTGTAAACTAAATCACGATGACTGAACTGGTATTTTTAACATCTGCAAATGCAGTTTAGAGAAGCATGCATGATGGAATAAAAAGATGAACAAGTGACATTTTAAATAATGTTGACTCATAGACGGTATCCACAAATCACTAAATGTGTTAACATACTCAGCCTATAATGTTCCCTCTGCTGGGATACAGGCCTCCTATCAGTAAGAGGGAGTGGGCCGTAATCCCCCACACGGGCCCAGTGCGGGTTGGTAATTGTCACATGTCGTAAAATTTTTGGTTCTAGGACATGCCGGTTTCCTCACGATGTTTTCCTTCCCCGTTTCGAGAGCAGTGGTGATGAAATCATTTACACAAAGTAAAGCGCCTGACTGGGTTCGAACCTACGACTCGTAAGTCGCGGCCTTTACTACTGGGCCACCACTGCTCTCAAACCTGTTTAGCGCTAATGATTTCTTATTTTCAATAATTTTCCAACAATTGACAAAAATGGAAAGATGTTTTATATTCTTTTACCGCTAAACGTATTTAGTGATGTGTGATGCGAGCGGGCTAACTCTAACATAAAGATTCTCACAGCTTTTAGTTTTTCAAGAAACCGAAATTTTCATTTAAAATTTCAGGCAGGGTTCCCTGTCTCCTCAATGATGATAGGAAAGAAGAAGGAAAACTGTTGATTGCAAGTACTAACTTGTGACCGATTTCGTGGGCCACTACGTAGACACTCTCGAAGTGCCTTCCTTCGTTGACTGTACAGCTACTGGTGACGGTACACATTCCAGCTACTGGCGCCAATCCTGTAAATGAAAAAAATCAACGTTTTACTGGTTTTAGTTTTTAAATTTAAGAATGGTTACCGTGAAACCTTTCATATATCCCTCATTCTATGAATGTTTTTTTTACAAGCTTTTGACAACTTCAAATTAAGCACAATATTACTACTTAAAATTATATTATCGTTGCTATAATGAGTGGCGTTATCTCATGGTTTTACTTTTTGTAAAGTATAGCTTTTACTTAAGTAAGAAAATGTTTAAATGAAAGTGTCTAGTAGCAGCTATCTCCATATTCATACGGTTATTCACCATTAGCTATGCCACAACTGACTGCTTTCATAGACGTTTCATTTTTGCTAATGTTCGGAACGACTTAATTTAACCAATTTTCTATGGTCCTCCTATTTATATGGGCGTCTGTTATATATGATCATTTTATATGACTCTGATGCAGAATAATATTTCATGGGATCCAAAAAGTCCCCAAGAACTGATGATGGGACGTTTTGGATCATAGATAAATAGAGTATGACTTACCCACAACTTGACTGCTAACTTTTCCATTCTTGTTAACAACATACAGGTCCAATCCCGTCAATATAAGTGCATGATCCCAGTGCAACGGATCATTGTCGCCCGGAGGATTCTCCAGTCTTTGCCACGTACAAAAGTTACTCAGAAACCTATCTATGTCATGTGGCCTCTTGAGGTTAGCCGGGTCTTCGTGCAAAATCTCCAGTCTTTTCAGTATAAAGTTCACAGGCCTTCCTAAGGAAGGATCGTGGTATATCAACTGTACTGCATTGATCATTGCCAGTACGAATCTCACTAATTCTCTCTCCGTATCCTTAGGAAAATTTACTGTCATATGTTTATATAAATCTCTATCTACAAATACTGCAGTTTCCACAAATACTGCTGGTAGTATTGCTCTTCGTTGCCTGTTAACTCCATTCGATAGTTTCTGTATAAAGTCTGTTAAAGTCTTATTTCTATGTGCTAAATTAATTTTGAATCCTTCTAAATTATTATTTACATCACTGACTGGTGCTTCTCGTTTTCTTCTGTGTTTTGACCATGTTTTACATGTTTCTGGTTGTGGTTCATTAGGAATTATGTTATCTCTTTCTATACATGTGTCAGCTTCATCGTTGACTCGATCTATTTGTTTTTTGACTATGACATGTGCTTTCGCATGGTCATCGTGAAATCTGTCTGGCAGTGGATGTATAAAGTAGTAAGTGTCATTAGATCTGACTAAGCCTCTCTGTAAAAGAAGAAGTTATGAAATGAAAGTGCAATTAAAATTTCTCATGATTGTGTCTAGAATTAATTGTTGGGTATTAAAATTTCTTCGGCCTAGATATCTCGGACACTAATGACGACTATGTGTTAAACAACGGATGTATGTAATAACAGCTTTTACCGCTTATTGTGTGTCGAGTTTACTACGTTTTCTTTATTAAAAGTCTTAAGAGATACTACCAGACTAACGTATAAAACAAAGAATCTTGATAGTGAAATTCTTAAGTAGCCTACGGTATCCACCACACATTTTTTACATCGCTATTTTGTATTTAGCAGTTTTAGACTTACCACATCATCACAAACATAGAGGGCTGCATTATCACTCCTATAATAACATAGATCCACCTCCTCATCAGTATGATCCAGCACCGCCTCCGTATTGTTGGACCACCTTCTCATCAGCAGGAACTGAGGGTCTAGGAAACTGTTTCTGGGGCTAAGCTTTATGTCTAGATGCTTCTTCAGCCCGACTAGGTCTTGATCGTCGTACAGGAGTGAGCGTTTACGACGTTTTGGCTGCTTGAGATGTGCTACTTCGAATTGTGCTTCTAAAATTGAAAAGGGAGAATATTGATGGATAGTTCGTTATTAGCCATTGGTTTACGTTTCATGGTCATCTGCATTTTTTTGTCAGGCAATACCTTCCAAGAAATTGCGATCAACAATATCGTCAAAATGATCACTAAACATGAATGTTTTGTTCAGCAGTTATAGTCACACTATTTTGGTTCATGTAGAAAGTTTCGCAACAGTATCAAATTTGAATCGTTGGCAGACACTTAAATATTACATTAATAGTGCTATTCCTTCGATAACGCGTTTCTGAACACTTAGTCTGGGAAATCAATAAATAAATCAGCCAGTGTTGTCCCACTGCAGGGCAAAAGCCGCCCTTGGCAAGAACTTTGTTTAAATAACAACAATTTTGTTTGACTTTGTCGAATCAATAAGAATAATTTATTTGTTTAAAAATGGCTGGCGGCTTGAGAGTTGATCAGCGGACCTCAAAATCCGGGCACCAAAGATTTGTTAAGACTACAGTTTCTCCTCTCAAGTGATATGTTAACCCTAAAGTCTTGATTGACAAATACGGCTTGCGTATCAAAAAGTGGTTTCTTTCATGGCCTGTCGACACCTTTAATTCGACCTTATTTGAGCTCCACAGCTTTCGCAGTAAATAATTAGCAACATACTTTCTGTTTTTCTTTGATCATTAGTGTTCTACTCATACGCATAAGTAATTACTTTCTTTCGTAATGGCGGTTTGATATCTGGGCAAACTAGAGAAGCAGCAGTGGGTCATAAATGGTCAAGATGGTGTGGCTAAGATAAGTTCATATAAAACTTTATGACGTGTAAAATGAGTTGAATAAACTATAAGACTGTAGTAACTTTTGTTATTTATGGCGACGTACTTATTTAATCAGATATGAAAAGAAGGATGGAAGGCAAGACAGCAATGGCCAAAAAGAATAATAATAAAATAGCACCTAACAAGAGTAGTGGTGGCCCTAGGCTGTGGTAACAGCCCCGAGTTACGAGTTGTAGGTCTTGGGCTCGAACCCAGCCAAGCGCATTACTACGTGTAATTTATTTCAACAGTATACTGCTCATAAAACGGTGAAGGAAAATATCTTGAGGAAAGGGGCATGTCCTAGAACCAAAACTTCGAAGACATGTGCCGTCCACCAATCCGCACTGTGCCCGCGTGGTGGATTTCGGCCTACTCTCAGAGAGGAGGCCTGTGTCCCAGCAGTGGGAACGTTATATGCTGATTATGTTATATTATGTAAACATTAAATAAATGGTGAGCAAGACATAACATAGGTTGTTTTACTGTTTTGTGCTACACCCTATTAAATACTATCTCATTGAAATAACAAATTAATTGAATACAAATGATACAAGTTCAACAAAAAATACATGACCTTGAAAACAATGTTGCAACAAGCACTAAATAGATAAGACTATTGACTCGATTATTATCTGTAATAGTCTCTAGATTCATTAAAATTAATTAAGTCTAATTGTGTGAGATTTAACTAAAACAACTCATACGCACCGTTAGGGTTGGCACCGAATAGGAATATTTTTTCAGACTCTGTTAAGTGTTCCAGTAGCTGCTTTGAGTGATCCTGTAACAAAAGAAAATATACGTTTAGAGCTAAGTTTTTTTCTTCGAGCGTTTTTTTCTACAATCTGTCAAATTTCTTTAATAGATTTTCAACTTTATCGCTAAAGCATTATGTTCAGGGTTGATTGGGAGAATTTGACAGTCTCGGGTAGCTTGATGCTGTTCCATTCATGTTGACCGCGTAGTTATTGCACTTTTGCATGAAACAGCAGTTTCTTTTTTTTTAAATATACGAAAAATTTCTACACTTGGCGGTTTGGAATCGTGTGCTGGATCCAGGGTAACAGGCTGCGCCTTGATGTCCTTGCCACCCTGTATGCAGCTAAGCTAACTCTCCACGTGGCTAGCCAGACTTGTAGTTAGTTGGACACACAACTACTCAGGTTACAAATAAAATAAATATACCTACTGCTTTCGTGTGTCACTGTAGTAGTCCACGGAAGGTACAGTCAACAAAGTAGATAAGTATGCAGGATCGTCGGATATAGTTGAAGTTTAGTAAGAAACCGATGGATGTTGTCGACTAACATTTAATTTGATAAATGAGCTGTTTTTTTTATTAATAAAATAAAATGTACGTATCACGAGGATTTTCTTTACCCGTGGTGTAAGCTCATAAACACAAGACATAAAGTTGTCGACATCTTGTTAGTTCAATAATGTAAAGTCAAAGGGCAAACTAGCTAAATAAAACTTGTCTAGACATATGTTACTCGCACTTAAACAACAACATCTTGTAGATAGAAAGTCCACCCAACCAAACAGGAGAAAACATCATCTGCCTAGCCTTTTCCCAACTATGATGGGGTTGGCTTCTAGTCTAACCGGATGTAGCTGAATACCAGTATATTACATGAAGCGACTGCCTATCTAACTTCCACAACCCAATTACTGCAGGGTAATGAGATACTCCTTGGTAAGACTGGTTGTCAGACTTTCAGGCTTCTGACGACCCGTAACAAGTGTCAAAGATCCACGAATGACAGCCGGGACGAACGGATTAACGTGCTTTCCGAGGTACGGAGGAGTCTTGATATGCAAAGATGGTCACCCATCCACGGACCAACCGCGGCAAGCGTAGCATAACCTGATCGATCGACCCGTGTGGTTCGTATTACTTAGCCACAAGCCCCAAACAAGCACCAAACAGGTGAAAACACCGACTTCAAATACAAACAAACAAGTGGTCGGAAGCATGAATTCTCCACGCGCCTCCCGCTCAGCCTTGCATTATAAATATTATTAGTTAAAGCTATTGTCTCTCCGCCAATGGTTATGCGCAGCCTCGACACGTTATTTTTGACAATAGATGCTTTTCGCACGAAGTTTTGCGATTAAACGGGACCTAATTGTTGTTTAAGTGAAAGGCGATGGCGATGCATTAAAATCATATTAGTGTGCCATAAAAAAAAGATGAACGTCTAATGTGGAAAAATGAAGGGCTTCACATGCGTCGATGATTGGCTTAATGGCAAATTCCTGTGTTGTGTTTAGTGTCCCCAAGTTCATACCTCCGCAGCTCCATTACAAAGAATAATCCTTTAGATAGGAGATACTATTATTTTAGGTAGATTAGCTAGTAGGTGTCTAGTATCCATACTAATATTATAAATTCGAAAGTAACTCTGTCTGTCTGGTTGTACGTTACCTTTTCACGCCTAAACCACTGAACGGATTTCGATAAAATTTGGCAGGGAGATAGATCGCATCCCGGGGAAGGACATAGGATAGTTTTTATCGACATACATCGCGGGCGAAGCCGCGGGCGGAAGCTAGTGTTTTATAAGTCTGAAAGTTGTTCCTTGAAATATGTAGCAGCCACCCATGGTAATCGATATAGATAATTGTGTATGATGTATGGTCTCCCATTCACCGTTTGACTCTGGAAAAAGACAATTTATGTATATGTCCTATAATAATAAAGGATAAATTATCTTTCTGCACGGCGTGATTCATCGCAATCATCAATTCATAGCCTTTTCTGGTTACAAAATGGTTGTTATTACTTGTTCATTAAGAGCGAAAGTTACATATTCTAATCGCTATTGCTCATGCCTTGGAGCAAACGTTGAAAAGTATTGTTTATTATGCGATTAGATACTGTTTCTTTCGATGGGTCAGCCACTCCGGTAGATGTCTTTTTTACTACTTCATTAGCATAATTAGGTATTGTGTGTTGTAATGTTGTTGATAAATATTAAAATGTCATTGTTGTGTATTATGCTCTTGACTTATAAGGGACGCTCATCGTCTTTGGCTTTTTACTATTTTGAATGGGGAAGGGAATTCTGTTACATTATCAATGCAATACCAAATGTCTACATTTATATCTGTAATTTTTATGGTATACATAATAAAGAATATTCTATCTATTTATCTATACCTATTTTAAAATATCAAATACTGAAGCTTTAGAACGTGAAGGCTCTTATATAGCACCTGCTATCTGATTCATTTTAAGAGCATCTACATGTGATTTGTACACCCAATCTTTCAGGGTTCTAAAAGGGTCTACCTTTTTATTCATTGTCATCTGGCTATGATTGAATGGTCATGGTGGAAGTTAAAATTCGCAGTTTAGGGGTTGCTGTTGGAATACCTGCTCTACTTTTGTTCTATCGATAGTTACGCGATTGAACTCAATCTGTGATGCGGGCGACAATATTGCACGCTTGCATAGACGAATCCTTTTCACTCGAGACAAGTTGCCTTACCTTTGATATAAACTTTCCCAATTTGCAGCTTATAAAGTCCGTAACTTTAACCTAATCATCGTCGACTTTGTCTCTGTCACCTCTGACCTAAACTAGAGTCAAAAGCAAACCCAAATAAAAAAAAAAAAAACATAAATCGTGCATCGTACAGGCCTCGGCCTATTAAAAACCCATTTGATTCTGAAATACCTACTATTGTTGAAATTTCTCTTATCTCCTGCAACAGATTAACATAATTATTTAAAGAGGGCTCACACCGTTCTGCTTTTACGAGCACAAACTAAAACAATTTTGTTCACTTTACTTGGTAATTAACAAATTTTTCATCTAGTTTCCGTTTCGTTAATTCTGAGCGCGAAAGTGTGTAATTAGTTTTGATGCGTCAGTTTTGTTGCCTTTTTTCGTAGCAGTAAGAGCGATCTTCGGAGTTCAAATGCTGACCACTGATGCGCCGGTGACAGTACAATGATAGCATCGGACATGGTGCCTTAGTCTGGTTGAAGCGTGTCTTCTTTTTACGTAATAACTAATTTGATGGTTAAATTTTTGTCTGAGAAGTATTATGTAGTGTTGTGCTGATTGTATGTCGGCAAAATTGTTTCGATTTGTTTATGATTGTAAGATTTGTATTGTGAGTTTGTTACTACAAAGAGTGGAGCTCTTCTTCTGTTAGATATAGTGTTTTGATGGTGTATCTAAGTTTCACCGTCTAAACAGAATTTGAACGATGCAAATCATTTGTTGCTTCAATTTATTGTAAGTATGCTACAAGCAAAAAACTTGCATCCTGTACATGGAGCTTTAGTCTATCATACATCTGTGATAGTGCGTTAGTTTATAAAGATGATGATTGCTGATGTCCTAAATTCCACATTGAACCTTTTTCTTATAGAATGATTTTTTTTTAAACTATCTGGAAATGAAATCTCTAACAGATCACAGATATGCCTGTCCTCTTTTAAAGGTGAAAGCTAATTTAGTAATGATCCTAGTATAACCGCCTTGACAGTCTGCCAAGGATACAGGCATGACGTCCATTCACGATCCGTCACGCGTTACCGTGATAGTCGGCGACTTTTGTTCGGCACGACAGGCATGAGATAGACAAGGATTGTGTACTTGCGCTTTTTAGCACGATTGTGTCGTGTCGTAGTTGGATTTTTTTTGTTGGTTTTTATGTCTATTTTGGTAATCAACTACCGTACTATACTATTTATTATGAACTTAGGTAAATCACCACTCTCAAAACGAAATGACTTTAGTTTTAATTAATAATATTTGAAAAGTGTGAAAAATTAATAAATTCGAAATGGTTCCGCTTGCTACCGCTAAGTTAGAGAGCAGAATTTCAGCTTAGTCTCTGCAACGATTGCAACATGGAAAACCTTAAGGTCCCTTTTTACACAAAAGTTTTTTTTTGCCGTGAAAAAGTACGGTTTATTCGACGTGTGTAGGGCTACGTCGTCAGTCTTGTATTGATCACTATGGAAACTTGTTGACGGACACGTTTTTTTACGGCGCGGTTTCAACGACGTGTATGCCTATACATCGTAGTTTTTACGGTCAGAAAAGCGTGTGTTACAAAAGGCCTTGGAATTAAGGAAGTAAAGCATCTACGATAACCAGTTTCACGAAAAAAATTGTCGTTCGCTGTCGCTTTCCATTTAAAATTGCCTGTAGTAAGTTGTCTATAGACTTTTTTAAAGTCAAGGAAGTGTATTCAATAAACAGTTAACCTTTTGACTGTTTCAGGTCACGACATTTTTTGATGGCACTGAATATCAAATATCATGGTCAGAGAACTATAAAACTTACTTAGAAAAACCCCGTTCTAACTGGCACTTTTGCTTAGGTACTCTAAAGTATGACTCTCCAGCGCATTTGAGATTGTTCTGGTGTTACAAAATCAAAATATTTAATTTCACATACACCTACATGGGACTGATGAAACGTCAGAAGCTAGGTGCGCGGTTCCAATTGGTCGTTTCCTATGGAGAAGAACCGGCAAGAAACTCCACGGTTACTCTTTTAAAAATAGTTGGCTTTTACAATGTTTTCAAGTTACAATAGGTATGGGAGGACAGCGTAGGCCTGTCAACAAGTACTAGGTACCTACTTGATAATATAAAAAATCATCTACAGATCTAAAGTCTAAAAGGCCTTACAATATAAATATTAACAGGCTGGTTTGTCCCAAGCTGCTTAGAAAATATTACGATATCTGAAATTGCATTTCTGATGCAGTCTTAATTAAGAACAAATATCTGAAGATTAAAATATAATCTGTGTGAATGATGATATGGTTAGAGAGGTGGTGACTACCGAGATGACATTTAATAGAGAAGTATGGAAGAAAAATACATGTTGCGGCGACTCCAAATACATTGGTATACGGGCAGGCGAATAAGATGATGATCTGAAGACAAAATCTAGATTAACAAGTAAAGATGGCTTATCCCTAACAGTGGATAGAATTGATGACTGACGTTAAAACTAACTCGTCTTCACCCAAAAGGAATTCCACCAAGAAAACACGCAAATGCCGCCACACATTACCTTTGTTAGCCAAAAGCTGCAATTAAAAGGCGAAGAGACGAAGCGAAACGAAAAATCCGCAGACGTTAACGTTTCGCACACAATAATGTTTGGAACAAAGACGTACAGACGTAAAGACAACTGTTAGTTGAGTTCCGGGTTTTTATGATAATGTGGTGGTTTTGAAGATAAATATATCATTGTTGTGTGGTGTTGAGATGATAATAAAGATAGGGTAAGACCGCTTCTTTATTCCCACGATAGATCGAAGTTTGAAAAAGCTCAAACCGGATTTTTTTAAACTCCGACTTCGAAATAACATTATTAGCATTGGTGGAAGCAATGCGGGCTTTGTGTCCTCTTATGTCAACCCTACCATCATCATCATTTTCAGCCCGGAGCTCCCCACATCTGGGTATAGACCTCCGTTCCTTGCCACCTGACTTCACGGTTCCTTCGTCCAGGTGTTTCCGGACAATTTCTGACCCAAAATTAATATTTCTGCTTAGACGTGTTGACGAACGCCAAAAAAAAGTACAACGGCGTGTAGGGTTCAAACTCAAATCCAATCAAATCAAAATATTTTATTTCACATAAACCTACATGGGCACTTATGAAACGTCAGAAGCTAGGTGCACGGTTCCAATTGGTTGTTTCCTATGGAGAAGAAACGGCAAGAAACTCCACGGTTACTCTTTTAAAAATAGTTGGTTTTTACAATGTTTTCAAGTTACAATAGATATGGGAGGACAGCGTAGGCCTGTCAACAAGTACCAGGTACTTGATAATGTAAAAAATCATCTACAGATCTAAAGTCTAAAAGGCCTACAAAGTCCTCTCTCTCACCGTCCCTCAGTCGCGTCGGTACTGCGTTTAAACAAGTTTATTGTTTCAGTTGGGTATTCGAATTAGGTAACTTATTTTATTTATATGCACGTGTTTTTGTGACAATAAATCAATTTTCTTTCTATTTGTTATGTTACTCATCGTTCACAATGGAAATTATTAACCAAGTAAAACATCATTATCACTTGCGTCTGCGACTGTAGCAATTTGTAGGTGATATTAGCCGTATAATATTATCTCTAACAGCCTTGCGATTCTTTGCGAACTTTGCAATTACTACGATTGTACAAAAAGCGACAGATAATAGGGAACTATTTTCCCTTTTCGATTTGATTAGCATTTTTGGATTTAAGGTTTTTGATTTTGAAACTTTAGAATGCTTATACGAATAAGTGCTTCGCGGTGTTCGGGGTTTGTGTACGAGTATTCCGAACGTTTAGCGTAGGTAATGTATTCAGCGGGAACATGTCTGCCGAGCGCTTAGGCTGATTTGATTTAATTGCATTAAAAAAATGATGAGGTATTTTGTAAGCTTTCTCCTATCGTAAATTTGTTATCTTAGTAACATACCATATCGTTTCCACACTATCTAGGCACATAAATAAGCAATAACTTTAGATTTACATTGGTATTATCATGTGGTAGTAGTGTTACTTTCAACTTTGGTGACTAGCTAATCTTTTCATAAAGGAATGAGCTGTTGTCTAAGTATTTTCGGCCGATGCGATGGTGCGACATACCTACTTGTTTTTAAGGTCTTGTTGCAGTTATAAAATTAATAATGTTGTTTCTTTTATTCATATCGGTCGAAATAAGAATAAATGCATATTTATTTTTTAATTTATTTCTTTTAAAAACCGTTGACCGTCCTATCTATGTAGGAAAATCTTTTTAAAATTAGGGGAAGTAATATAATTGCAAGGCTGAATATATTATAATGAAAATATTAGGTACATGGTTGCGTGTTTATAGAGGTGTAGGTACATACGTTATGAAAAACAGTAAAACAAACATAACTATACCTACGATATTGCTTTAGGAGATAATTTATTAATATGAGATCCAGGAAGGAAGAATAATATGATTAGGCCAAACCTGGCGAATAACATAATCAGCATATAATGTTCCCATTGCTGGGACACAGGCCTCCTCTCTGTGAGAGGGAGGGGGCTGTAACGTAATCCACCACGCGGACCCAGTGCGAGTTGGTTGATGTCAAATGTCTTCGATTTTTTGGTTCTAAGAGATGCCGGTTTCCTCACGATTTTTGAGAGCAGTGGTGATGAAATAATTTACACAAAGTATAGCGTGCCTGGGTTCGAACTTACAAACCACAACCTGTAAGTCGCGGTTGTTACCACTGGACCACCACTGCTTTGGCGAATAAAATATCAAAAAGAATGCAATAACTTGTGAAATGAAATTTTTGAAAAGCTGGTTTTCTTAACAAAGCTTTTCGGGGTCTAGCAATGAGTAGATGATGACTTTTTAACTTAATCTTTTAACTTCAATAAAAGATGATTAGTTTATTAGCTTTATTACAGTCACAGTTAATTTACCATATTTTTTTTTGCTTTTTAATCAAGATTGACCCTCCACGCGAAAGAATTATGATCCAATCATAACAATATTATAAGCAGCATGATAAAAATCATCCCAAACAATTGTTTTCAAACTACTTATTGCTAAAACTTCAATGCACGGCTGCACACAAGTGCTGGATATTTCTTATAACACTTTAAGATTATCATTGTTTATGTTGACGACCTCTGTACAAAGGTTGAATCCTGATTGTTACAGAGTAATTTGTAGGAAGCTGCTCATCAAGGTATTTTGATGCTTCCTAATCTAAATGGAAGTCTTTATTGTGGCGTTTTTATTCGGAATTAGTTATTACGTACTGTGTATGCTAATTTGAAAATAAGCTGAAGTATCCGCAAATATTGTGGTTGTGTGTTGCGACTTAGCAGTTGCTATGTAGATTGATCTGCAAGGTGCTTGCAGTTAACTACTTAAACTCTTTCCGTCCTTCTCTATAGGAAGTTCCGAAGGGGGAAATAAACTTATAATTAAAAAGAGAAATACTTAACTGTTTCTCTAAAAAATATATTGGCTTCTAATGATGCACACTTTTTAAATAAATCTTACAGATGGACGCAGTAACTCGTAGTAGTTTTAAGGATTTTTATTTGAGTACAATATTGTACCTACTCAAATATATAATATATATTGTACTCCAATAAAAATCCTTAAATCTATTCTTAAATCGATTAGATGGTCGTTCGAGAAATGATGTTTCAAGATAATATTATGGGCCTTCGCGCTGCCGATGATTCGAGCTTATAGTTATTCGAGATTTTGATGCATCGAGGTAGTGAACTGTCGCGCTTATAATTAATCGATTTTATTTACTATCGAGTTAACGTTTTCGAGCAAGTGTTATTCGATCTCACGTCATTCGATTTTAAGTAGGGAACCCAGCCAGGGTACCCCGACCAAACGTGTTAGGTTAGGTCAGAACTGTGACCAACAGCACGCGAGCCGAGCGAGCGTTGCCGCGGTAGCGGCCGGTTAGCGGTACTTTCAAATTCGTCGCAGTTCCTTGGCTATTTAGTATTTTTAGGACACCAAAATAGTAATTATTTAAGATTCACAAAAACAGGCGCATTTATTACATTACAGTGTTTAATAATAATTCGCAAACATGTGACATCTACCAACCCGCACTGGGCCCGCGTGGAATAACAGTCCACTTCCTTTCACAGAGAGGAGGCCTGTGTCCCAGCAGTGGGAACATTATATGCTGATTGTGTTGTGTCATAATAATTTTAGGAAAGCGAAATGAAAGTTATTTGAGGTTCGATTAAATACATGCAATTATTTAAAAAAAACGTGTTAAAATATTGGCCAAACGTCTATATTGCTAGCAGGATTGAACCACGCAATCGGTTGCCGATGTTAATACATAAGTACTAATGGGCTAATAGATACACTGAAATAATCATTTTAAAGCTTCCAATTAAACTGTCATCATTCTTCAGCGCCACCACCGACAGATGCGCGTGAGACGTCAAAACGAACGGTTTTCATGATGCGACGCGCAATTACATGAATTACAGTGATTATGGAACTGTTGTAATGACATAAGATTTGTTAAATTGCACGTAACCTTAGGTTTTTCTTAGATTTATAGATATAACTGCAGTTCCACACGGACATTTGATAAGGCCAATTGTTTAAGAAAACATGAATCTTTACTTAGCGAAGTATAGACATGTTTAAAGTGGTGAGTGAAATCAGCGCTTATTCTATGGTATGGTAGGTTAGGTAAAACATATATGACGGTAGGCCCAGAGTATGTGGTAGGTATAACATGACCTCAGTCTTTTCCGTTAGTTTAAAGGTACTTGTTAAAGAGAAGTCGAGTAGCATCACTTATAAAAGACCAACTGCGTGTTGCTGGCTCATACCAAATAAAAAACCAAGACAGAGCGCTGAGAACGATACAGTGAAGTATGCCAAAACTACACCTCCGCTCTGTGCATGCACGCTTACACGCACACATTTCACAACCATTTACAATCAAACTACACCTCACTAAATGCACACATGTTTAGGAAACCGGTTTACTTTACTGTTGACAGCCCTCTGGTTTTTAGGGTTCCGTACCCAAAGCGTAAAAACGGGACCCTATTACTAAGACTCCACTGTCCGTCTGTGCATCTGTCACCAGGCTGTATCTCATGATGATGATAGCTAGACAGTTAAAATTTTCACAGAATCTGTATTTCTGTCGCCGCTTTAACAACTAATACAATACAACATAATAAAAACATAATAAAATAAATATTTAAGGGGGCTGCCGTACAACAAACGTGATGTTTTGCCGTTATTTTATATGTAGTGTTCAATATTGTATGGTGGTACGGAACCCTTCGTGTGCGAGTCCAACTCGCACTTGGCCGGTTTTTATTTGGTCTGAGGTTGCTGGGGAGTTTGTTGCGCCACTTCTTCTGCCCCGCTAAAGAACTAGCAAATGGTGAAGGGCGACCGTTTTGGGGGACTGTCTTATGTAATTTTAATAACGTTCAAGAAGTCCTGATTCTCAGTCCAATTTGAATCAATGATTTTAGATTTCAATTTCGTCGATGACCAATCCGACTGTCAACTATGATCACAGTTATGTTAAGGATAAATATTGAATGGATACCTACCTTAGTATCTTATTGTTACTGGCTCTTAGACTACCTACATTTCTTTTTTTTTATTGTTATGCCAGAATTTATACAATGTCTGTCGATGCACTCTTTGAACAATACCAACCACTTACAAGTTCATTTATTTTATCTCAGAAACAGAATGTTTGAATTCCTCAACCTTTTGCCAAACTATCCTAGAACTAACTTCTGTCATCCTAGTCAGAATATTCAAGTTCCAAATCTCCTAAAATATTCGCCTACAGTAAGGTTATAACCACAACTCGCACTAACGATATAATTATTTCCAGAATCTAGGTTAGGTTTTGACAATAAACGCAGGTACCTACCTACCTTAAACTCGTTGTGCGACTAGATTACTTCAAGAATTCGGCTTGCGTAACCTTTGCTTGTGTAAAGCTAAATGGGACAATTACTTAAATTCAGAAATCCTAGTCTGAACAACGTGTGGGCTAACAGCTGTTGCAAGTCGAACACTTTATTACCTCCAGTTCCCAAAAATGTTGCATTTATTGTTGTTCATTTAATTGGTCCTTTGAGAAACATTGTCGGAAGTTATTGCACCGTTACACGAATTTCTTTTGGATAAAATTAAATGAGTCTCAGGCTAAGCTCTGCGCACCGGGATTGTCCGAAAGGGTTACCGCTACCCCGAAACATAAAGGGCTAAGGAAGGAACATGGATGGGTTTTATTTAGTAAGAGTCTCTCCCTTCCGCTCCACCCAGAGCGGGGGTCATTTAATCAAGCTCTGCAGACAAAGCTATGCTGCATTATTTAAAGATTTCTGCTTGCCTATAGTCTAGGTCTGATTTTTAAACTAACGCTTACATTTAGTATTGCAATCAGCGATGATTACACTCTGAGTAAATTGTTCATTATAATACGAAGTTATTGGTGACGAGGATTCTGCTACTTAATGGTATCAAATCCCTAATTACGGAGAGTGTTATCTTTAGCTAAAGTGGTGCTTCTGTACGCCTTCTGTTTTGTGGCCCAAAGTTCTAAATTCGCTCCACCTCTCCCAAACCACTTATTACACATTATAAGAAACTGGATACGCAGTACTTGACTTGGATTTAAACAAGTAGTCTTAGTTTAACCTCGAATTAGGTACAAATGTTACGTGCGTATGTTTAATTTAATTGGTCCCACGGGTCGAATAATTGGTATTTAAATGTATCAGTGTTAGTGGGTAGGTTATTAAATGGAATCACGATTATATCTGAATGTTTTGGGTCAGACCTCAAGAGTCAGCAGGCATCGAAGGATTATATACCTAGTTTAAAAAGTAACTAACGTTTACTTGTAATTACACATTTGCCTTTAAAACTAATAATTAAATGGCAACTGTATACTCTTCTAAAATATGAAACTGTCTCATATTCTAAGCTCTGACATTTCTGTATAATATTTTTTTTCTTGGAGATCCTAAATTTATAGAAATAGAAAACATTTAAGTATTTGACACGGAATTACTCGTAATAAAAATGTCGTGTCAATACTGGCAATGGGGAATGTAGCAGTTTTGATAAATATCGTTCGGTTATTATTACTCGGGCATTACATAACCATTTAATTACCGACAAAATCAATATTTTAATGAGCTGTTAAATCTAAATAATGACTACAAGACAATTTGTCAGACCATTTATTTTGCATAACTGTACTGTCATCATCCATCTTAAGACACTCTAGCGATCAGAAGATAGCGAGTTATCTTAGGATTAAATCATCAGAAAATAGTTTTTAAATAATTAACAAAACAATGCACGTCTGGCTTTCGAGAAATTGTCTGAAAACTAGTCACTTTTACTAAGAAAGTGAGCGCTTTCTTCTTTATAATTAATACCAAATATCAGAGGGTCAATTCTCGTAAATTTAAGAACGTTCACAGTCTCATCTCAGTCTCAATCTGTCAAAAATACTTTTAATTTCCCTGCATTTTGACAAGTTTTTGACATTTGTTTGTCGCCGAGTTGACACTTCGACTAGATTTTGAACGTTTTAAATTACGAGAATTGGCCTTCTGTTTTTTCATTGTTTTAACACAGGAGTACTCTGCATCTGTACCTACCTATTTGAATTGAAGGATGTTTTTGTCTTAGGCATATTATCAGTTAGGCACTCGAATTTTCATGGTTTTTGTCGCAGCATCTGGAAACGTCTGTGCCCCAGATTTTTTAAAGTCAATGTCCTTCTGAAGTTTTCTGAAAGTCTGGGCTAGGCAGTCGCTTTATGTAAAATACTGGTATTCAGCTGCGACCGGTCAGACTGGAAGCCAACCCCAACAATGTTGGGAAAAAGCTAGGCAGATGATGATGCCTTTTGAAGTTTCTTATCTTCTCTTGGAATCTCTTATGGATGATATTGAAGTTAAGTACCTACCTCGCTATCGTCACTCTCGAAGGCTCTTGCAAGCTTGCAATTAAATCAATTATTTATATTCCACTAAAACTGATACGATCGACGAGATTACCCTTCTAATTAGGGGTTGTAAAGCTCAATTAAACATATAGGACAAGAAACGCCATTATACGTATTGTTCAACGACATAATTAGGCAGAAGTATTCGTTTGTAATTGGTCTTATGACATGTAAGAGATATTACTATGTTGTTAATGTGTACCTACAAAGGTAATTATTACTAATGCCCACTGCGGACTACGGTCTTATAGGTACCAACAAAAGTTCGCGATCATCAGGTTTAGAAAGTAGACTGGTGATTGGTGGTGTTTGGTGATTAGTAGGTGTTAGTGATCTCACAGGAGCAGTAGGTAAGTAGTGGCCCTGTGTAACAGCCGCGATTTACGTGTTATATAAGGTCGTTTGTTCGAACACAGACAGGCGCTTTACTTTGCGTAAATTATTTCATCGCCACTGCTCTGAACACTTTTTGCCTTTAAAATATTAGTGTGATAAACCATTTACAGGCACTTTTGAATGGTCAAAGGAGTCGGTCATTCAGAAAGATGAAGCAAGTTGACCATTCGAAAGTTTTGTAGGTTCCTATGGAGAAGAACGGACAAGAAAGTACAGGGACACTCATTAAAATTTTTGTACAAAAAAATACTAGCTCCTGCCCACGACTTAGCCCGCGTGATTTTTTTTTTTCTGCCGATCCACCCCGTCGTATCGCATCACCTGCCCGCGCTGTCACTTCGTTACCGCTTAGCGATCTTTCTGACTTTTCTTCTTTTTGCTCGGCTCGTACAGGTCATAGCGTGATGTTAAATAGCCTATAGCCTTCCTCAAAAATTGGGCTATCAAATGCAAAAAAAGATTTTTTCAAATTCGACCGGAATTCAGAAATTAGCGAGTTCAAACAAACTCTTCAGCTTTTATTAGTTACATCATTAATTTCTCTAACCCAATGAAACGAGTTATTCTGGTCTGATCCCCTGAACCCTCCCTCCACCCCCCCTGGATCCCCTGCTAGTTCTTCTTCTGTTTTAATCTCTGTATTATCCACTATGAAGTATAAGATTTCTCATTCCGGTCTGATCCCCTATTTCCTTTGTTTTTTTTATTTCTGACGAATCGTCAGCAACAATGGTCAGCGGGATTGTCCGAAAGGGTTACCGCAGCCAGGGAACATAAAGGGTTAAGGAAGGAACATGGATGGGTTTTAGTCAGTAAGAGTCTGACACTCCCTTCAGCTCCACCCAGAGCGGGATTTGATGATTTGCCATCCATAAAAAAAAAAACAAAATATATACGTACCTTAACCAAAATTAACCTTGCCAACCAGGTTGCGATAACCATAAGCAATTGCACACCGCTATGGTTTGATAACCACATGTAATTGGTCGAATGCTATACAACGCAATGCTTTCTTCAATTAGCCTTCCTATGCATTGCACAGCCTATTAAAAATGTCGGTCATACTTGCGTGGTGTTATGACAATGAGTTTTCAATTTAAATTGCAGCTTGTATTGGTTTTTAACCGACTTCAAAAAAAGGAGGAGGTTCTCAATTCGGTTGTATGTTTTTTTTTTTTTTTTTTTTTTTTTTATTTTTTATGTTTGTTACCTCAGTACGCCGTCATTTATGAACCGATTTAAAAAAATATTTTTTTATTTGAAAGGACATACGTCCAGATTGGTCCCATTTTTGTCAAACTCCAGTTCTGATGATGGGATCCATGAGGAATTGAGGGAACTCCTCAAATATTATAGGCATACATATAGCAATTTTGGTATTTTCATTAACAACTCAAGCATTTGCATTCAGAAAGTATAATTTGGGGAAGTGGAACTGATGATGAAGACCACAGATGGCCATCGAAACTATTCAATGAAAAATATTTCACGGGTAGCGATTCGATTGCTTTAATATGGTTGCTAATCAATTTATGATCGTCACAATGCGTATGGTAAAGTGGAGCTGATGGTGACTTCACCGCTCAAGTTCTCCTGGTTCTTACCAAGAGAACTCCTCAACAATTAACGTCCCAGCATCGGGAAAAGCAATATTTTGTAACAGGTGATGAGCAGTTGACATTAATTAGGGTTTGAAACGGTATGCTCTTGAGGTGGTCCCATTGTCACCAAGTCAGAGTCTGATGAAGGGATCCCATGAAAGTCGAGGAAAATCCTCTTTGGTAGGCATGTACAGTGTGTTAGTTGAACTCTCTCAAATCAAATGAAACCTATTGATGATTCAAGTGTTTGAGTCCGAGAGTCATCACTTACCTATACTCCGACTTTTAATTAGCTGCAGTAAAATAACACTACTTAATAACTCATTTCGGACTGCATTTAGAGATATGCATGTCAAATAAGTTTTATTTGTTACACTACTCTGTACTAGAAAAACAAGGTTTGGTTGATGGCCGCGAAAAAACAACAAGACGACAATTTCAGATGATGTTACACAACCGATTTAGAATTTTTTTTTTTATTTAAAAGGGTATACTTCCAGATTGGTCCCATTTTTGTCAAAATCCAGTTCTGATGATGGGATCCATAAGGAATTAAGGGAACTCCTCAAATATTATAGGCATACATATAGCAATTCTGGTATTTTCATCGACAACTCAAGCATTTGCATTCAGAAAGTATAATTTGGTGAAGTGGAACTGATGAAGGAGACTACAGATAGCCACAGGAACTCTTCAATGATTATAAGTATTTCATGGGTGGAGATAAGATATCTCGATTAAGATAGTTAAGCGACTATGACGAAGCAAATTTAAATAAATAGTTCTGACGAAACTGGTACCATCAAACCGATCTTATGAAGCTGGAAGGTAGGTACCGGAGCATCGTAATAAAACAATGTATTCTAGCCGTGTTTGGGCTTATCGAGTAAATGCGAACCACATGATACAGGAGATGTGATACGAGAAGCTATTTCGAAGGCTACTGCTCGAAAATGAAACCGCTGAAGACTGTTTTATAAGACGCCAAAGAGATCTTCGCCCTTGAGTCGTAGGTACATTAAGTGTGGCTTTGATTGTCAGAAGACAGATTTCGTAGCCTCATTATTTCCGTCAATGATCTGTCGTCGTGTGGTCGCTTTAATAATTTGTTGGCATCCAAATCTGACAAAACGATACCTTCCAAACTTCTGACACGACTTAGCGCGACGTATATTTGCCCTTTTGCAAAGTTTTTTTTACCAAGGTCGATCACAGCTCATTCTGTACAACTTCCTGTCACTGTTATATATTTAGCAAGTAGTGGTATACGAATTGGTGTGGGGTAGGTACCACAACTCAAAAGTGAAAAATAAAAACTTTTTAACAAAAAAAACAACCGACTTCCAACAAAACACTACAAAGTGAAAAATAACTTTAATTTCAGAAGTCGGTGTCGTTGGTTCTGCATTTTCGTTTTTTGACACCGACTTCTGAAATTAAAGTTATTTTTCACTTTGTAGTGTTTTGTTGGAAGTCGGTTGTTTTTTTTGTTAAAAAGTTTTTTAAATAAATCAATCATTCGATTTCGACTTTTAATAAACAATTTGTCTACAGACTTCTTAACAAGAAATTGAATTTAAACAACACAGTACGAGGTCAATCATTTGGTTTCTGCTGAACTGATGAAAAAGATAATAGCAGTGGTGGACCAGTCGTGGTGGTAACGGCCGCGACTTACGAGTTTTAGGTCGTAGGTTCGAACCCAGACCGGCGCTTAACTTGGTGTAAATTATTTCATCGCGAAACTTTGAAGGAAAACATCGTGAGGAACCGGCGTGTTGTAGATCCAAAAATTCGAAGACATGTGACGTCTACCAACTCGCGTTGGGCCCGCGTGGTGCATTACGGCCCTCTTCCTCTCACAGAGAGGAGGTCTTTGTCCCAGCAGTGGGAACATTGTAGGCTGGTCATGCTAGGTGATGAGTGTATCTAGCTTTGAAGCCTACGCTCTGACCAGTTTTAAAATTAGTTAACCCATAGCACTTCGCATTAATAAAGCGGTCAAAACAGTCGTGTTATTTGCTTTATTTCTTCATTTACAAAATTGCTATTCACTGTCTAGACAGTGCTATGGTAACGGCTAATCTCTTCCAATCTAACATTTAGCCGCACAAAACGTAACACTGGCAACACTGGGCTTACATTAGCAACATCATGAATATTAACAATGTTCCGCAATGTTGCCACACTTTCCACCACGCTCATGGTGGGTGATTGTGTTTTGTCGGTATAATGAAATTAAACCTACAATACAATGTTCGGTTTTCTTCCAAAACGAGGGTAATGAGGTGATCATCTATCCTTTTCCCAATTATGTTGGGGTCGGCTTCCAGTCTAACCAGATGTAGCTGAATACCAGTAGGTACTTTACATGGAGTGACTGTCTATCTGACCTCCACAACCCAGTGACAAAAAACCAATATGGCTTACGGTATAGGTAAGTAGGTACTTACGTGATCATCATCAAAATTTCAGCCTAAAGACGTCCACTGCTGCACATAGGCCTCCCCCAAGCATCTCCACTTCGATCGGTTCTGTGCTTCTCGCATCCAATGAGTTCCTGCGACTTCACAAAGTCGTTGATCCACCTTATAGGAGGCCTTCCAACGCTACGTCTTCCGGCACGCGGTTGCCACTCCAGAATCTTTCGGCCCCATCGGCCATCTGTTCTGCGAGCAATGTGCCCTGTCCACTGCCACTTAAATTTGGCAATTCTTCGGGCTATGTCGGTTACCTTGGTTCTCCTGCAGATCTCTTCATTTCTGATTCGATCACGCAGGGAAACTCTAAGCATAATAATAATAATAATAATAATAATAATACATTTATTTCAGACCTTAAGTCCATAAAACAATACACATTACAATTTTATACACAAAAACATACATATATATAATAAACATATACACTAAAAACAACTTATTTTAAATAATTGAATGATGCACGATGAGTGGTCATCCAGTGCCACATTATTGGACTGTCTATCCTATCGGCTATAGCCACCAAGCTGTTGGAGCTGTCGCGTACTCGCCGCATCAGGGATGCTATCCGTGTCCGCATCAGTGCGTAAAAATCTGGCACGCCATTCTCCGCGAACATCGCCGATGCACTGCAAAAGCGCGGCAGTCCCAACATAACTCTGAAGGCGTTATTATATTGGACTCGCAGAGCATTGTGCGAGCTTTTTGTATAGCTGACCCATAGGGCACACGTGTACATAGATTGGCAATACGCTCTAAAGAGCGTAATTTTCACCTCCCTAGTACAACGTGCAAACCTACGAGCCAGCATGTTACATCGAACTGCCAATGCTCTGCGTTCCCTCTCCATGTCCACATCATCGGACAGGCTATCGGTGACCCAATGCCCCAGGTACTTGAACTTCGTGACCCTGGAAAGTTGAGCGCCCCCCAAGGTGACTGGTGGGACAGTATCATAGCATTTGTTATCCGCTTTGAAAACCAGTAGCTCACTCTTGGTCGCATTGTACCTAAGGCCGTGAGCCACCGCATAGTCCTCACAGATGCGAAGAAGCCTCCTAAGTGCACTGATCGATGGGCTCAGCAATACCATATCATCCGCGTAGCTGATGTTATTGACGCAGTGCCCGTTAATGGAGCACCCGATATTGGTATTGCTGAGCTCACAGATCAGCTCGTTTACATACAGGTTGAATAGCTTGGGTGAGCTGATTCCCCCCTGCCTCACACCGCACTCCAACCCATATGCATCCGACAGGACACCCGCCCACTTAACATAATTATATTGGTTTTTATACCAATATTTCAGCATCCCAATGATATCGCTTGGGAGGTTCTTGACATTTGACAGTTTCCTCCATAGGCAGTCATAAGACACGAGGTCGAAGGCCTTGGAGAGGTCCAGAAAACATGCATATACAGGTGTTTTCCTACTTGCATAGTATTGAACAGTCTGTTTGAGGCACAGTATTGCTGTTTCCGTGGATAAACGTGGCTTAAACCCAAACTGGGCGTCGTTGAGTATTAAGTGCTTATCCAGCTGTTGATCAATCAGACTGTCCAACACCTTTGCAATGATGGTAGCCAGGGATATAGGCCTGTAGTTGTTCTTGTTACTCGCATCTCCAGTCTTATTTTTAACAATGGGTACAACAATAGTTTTAAGTAAATCAGCTGGAAGATACGAATGACTCACGCACAAGGTAAAAAACATTGCTAGCACTCGCGGTAAGTGTTTACCAGCATATAGCAAATGCTCTATACTTAGGCTGTCATGCCCCGGCGACTTGCCCCTCTTTAAGTTGCGTATGACAGTAGCTACCTCCCTGGCCGCAAACCTAATAGGCACGTCTTCGAACGCCCCCACCACCTCCGACCCGCCAGACGACGTACCTAGGGGAGAGACAACCTTAAAGGCTCTGCTGAATAGGTTGGCGATATCATTAGGATTACTAAGGCCCTCAACACTTACAGGCAGACCCGACCTGAAATTCAAACTGTTCGTGGCTTTCCAAAAACTGCCAAAATTCTTTGCGTCATGATGACTTGCAATGATGTTCATTTTGATTTGATCCTTATTATTTTGACACCATTTTAATTTACTTTTAAAAACCCTTCTACTTTCCATCATTTTTTCATACAAATCACCATTTTTAGGCCTACCAAACAACGTCCAGGTTTGAAAATCAAGTCGAGCCTGTCCGTGTGTGTCCTTTACATACTTATTCCAACCCGTTATATAACGCTTTTTGCGCTGTATTCCGTTCTTACAGTTACTGGTGATTGCACCTTCACAGAGAATACGCACAATTTCCGCATACATATTATCTAAAATGGTTTCATGTTCCTTAATTCTACATCTACTTTTACTACATTCAGTAAATTCTAAGGGAAAGTCTAAATTTTTCAAGAGATCATTACAATAGTTGCTATATAATTCAGTATGCTGCAAGTCTCTGTCCCCCCATGTTACTTTGTTACATATAGGTAGTCCAGGTGCAACTTTTGGCCTTAATAAGTTGAGATCACACTTTACAATTAAAGGTAAATGGTCCGACCAAAACACGTCGTAGATCACACTAGCGTCTCTAATAGTGTTCCACGCCGCGTCCGTCACTACGCAGTGGTCTAACCAACTAGTAGAACCATGTGCATCACTTACGTAGGTATACGTGTCCGACTCATCACCGAGCAGACAAACGTCAGCGCACCGCCACTGTACTTCAGCCGAAAAACTCAATAGTTCTTTGCCGAATAGACTATTCGGTTGAGCATTAAAATCCCCTAGAATATAGACCGCGTCCACACCACTACTATCTACCACTGCGTGAATCTCACTTAAACACTCAATAAATTCACTAAGATTATCCATCGATTGTGTCGGCATGTAAACCGAGAAAACTAAAAGAGATTTATCGCCTACCGTTATTTTGATAGCCACAAGACGCACACTTTTGCACTGCACGAAAGATATATTTTCATAGGCGCTCTTGCGCCACAGTATAGCAACTCCGCCATAAGGACGCCCTCGTAGGATGCCCGACGATGTATCTACCGCCGATTTTCTCACGAAATCGAACTGTGGGTCTATGCTGCTCAGAAAAGGAATGTCGTGAGGCAGCAACCAGGTTTCTTGCAATGCGATTATATCAGATGTTTGACATAATAGTCTGACATAATCCACCGATCTAGTAATAGATTTACAATTAAAACTCACAAATGTACTTGCTTTTGCATAGCCCTCTCCATTGCCGTTTGGGTGACTTTCAGCCTTCCAATAAGGTGATAAAAGTAACAAATAAAAGCAAATCACAGGAAGCAAGTACGAGTAGATATAATCAAAGTCATCATAATCCTGTCCTTGTTCCATGTTACTTGGGGTTGGCGCAACACGTTTTCTTCTTCCAGCCGCCTCTGTCAACAGTCATGCTATCATTCAGTCCCTTTTCTTCCCCAGCCAGGCGCATTACTTCGTGTAATTTATTTCATGACATTTTCTCTCAAAAAAGGTGAAGAAAAACATCGTGAGGAAACGTTGTCTTAGAACCAAAAATTCGAAGACATGTGTCATCCACCAACCCGTAGGTACTCGGCCCGCGTGGTGAATTACGGCCCATTCCCTCCCACAGAGACAAGGTCTGTGCCCCAGCAGTGGGAACGTTATACGGTGATTATGCTACTCTTTTAGTCATTTTGGATATAACCAAAGATAATAATTATGCACGAAAGCTTTATAAACTTTCAAAAACATGCCAAGATAACAATCAAAACATGACAGTTGTTTGTTACGCTGGCGTAGATATTTTGGTAATTTTATAGGACAGTAAAGTTATAAGTTATTGTCTTCGAGTGCTTAAGCATTATTTAAAGTAATGACGAATCGGGATAAGCTTTCGTCTTTTTTGTCTCTGTCTTTCTAGTCAGTATTGTACCACTGCAGTGCAAATGCCTCCTTCTGTGTAGATTGTGGAAATGCTATGAGCTACCAAATTAAAGTCATTCTTGAACCCCCAAAAGTCGTTTTCGCTTAGCGTTATTTCTAACTTTTATTTTATTTTTGCTCAGCTCCCAAGAGTCGTAGCGTGATTTAAATTAGCCCATAACCTTCCTCTAGAATTGGGCTATCAAATGCAAAATAATTTTTCAAATACGACTGGTAGTTCTAGAGATTAGCGTGTTCAAACAAACAAACAAACAAACTCTTCAGCTGTTATATTAAGTAAATACAGGTTGAAATTGAATACATGCGACAAATCGAAATGGGAGATTGTACTCATCATTATGAACAACTTTTACTATGGGACCAAACCAGAAATCGCGAAAAAAAAAACAGCTGTTCTCTACATTTTCACGAGTTATGCGAACATAAATGTAGGAAACAGCTGATTTTTTTTTCGCGATTTCAGGTTTGGTCCCATAGTAAAAGTTATTCATAATGATGAGTACAATCTCCCATTTCGATTTGTCGCATGTTTACAATTTCACCCTGTATAGTAAGTATACATGTCGCAGCCAACTGGTTAAGTTAGCCGTTCAGTTAACTGCCTAGCCTTTAGAAGTAGTGCTCGCCTCGCGTAGCTCTCTCGGCTCGCACGCGGTTGATCACAGTTCTAACCTAACCTAACACATCCGGGGTGCCCTGCCTTAGTTACTGCGACCAATTCGGCTCGCGCGTGATTGGTTACAGACTTCCAACCTAAACTGTAATTGAATATCATTCAGGCCGTTAGTTGAACGGCCGCCGTTTAGTTAAAAGGCTAGGCGGTTAACTGAAAGGCTAATTTAACCAGTTGGCTGCAACAATACATAGATTTGCCATCCCTAAGTCCACACACGGATGGCGGAAACACAGCATGCCTACCACAATTTAGCTGTCAGGCTAGCTAAAATTAACCGTGACCGGCTGAAGGTCGCAGATAGTTGTAGTGATTGATGTTACATATTTATATAAAATGCTACTGTCAAGTACAATAATATATTATGTGAGTTGCCTTTTAAATGGTACTGCTATATTAGTCAGAATAACATGTCAAGGCTCGATAAATGGGCTTTTGACTAGAATTCGAGCAGATTTTTGGAGTGACGACCCTTTTACAGACTACCTACAATAATGTTGTCTCCTTCTTTATAAGAAGAGATAGTAGAAACTGTTGTATTTTTCTTCTAGAAGAGCAGAAAGTAAATTAGAAATAGTCTGGTGGACGGCTAGCCCTCTTAAAAAGTAGGGATAATAAAAACGTCGATTTTCAAATTGGGTTGAGTAAATACATTCTGGGCCCACAAAATTTTACAATCACAATTTATAAGTTACAGTTTACGAAGGGCTTTGAAAATCCATGGCATACTTACTGTCACGCCATTTTGAAAATTGCGGCCACGCATGGGACCTATATAAATCGAAAGCTGACATTAATGCACACAGATTCCGTAAAGTGTCACGTTACCGAGATAATAAAGTTCAAAGCTGTTGATCACGTGACTCAATCATCAACTTTTAACGTTTATATCTCTTTAATGAAACTAAAACTGAAAGGTTCATGTTTTAAAAGTTAGTGGCCAAAAAACAGTTTCGAAATGTCTAAAATCCAAAACTGACATTTAATTCGCCAACAAAGAACTATTTCACGACCTTCTCCTTTGTCTCACTAGAATATCATTCAGAATATACAACGAACGCATCATAACAATAAAGTGTAACATAACGACCATATTCTTGGTACCTTTGACCTTACAGCCGAGGTCTTATTAGCCGCATTTTGAACATATCAATTGTAATGTGTAATTAACTACACGATAATTAAAAACGTGTACTGTTAGAGGAGCGGAGAATGAAAGTGAAAATAATTCGATTTGAAAAATATTATAGGTAAAACTGTAAAAGTGGTCTAAAAGTAAAAATTATAGAAGAAGGATAAGAAGTTAAAAGAAGAGAAGAACAAGAAGAGAAGTGGACAGAAGTAGTAGTAGTGTGGTATAATTATTGTTGTCATCTTCGCAAACTAGGATATTAGGAAATCTCCTGTGTTAGCTGAAAATAAAATAATATCGAACAATCATAAAACTACAAACGAGATTAACAGCATAAACTGTTTTAGAATACCTCGTTTTTTTAGTGGTCGCAAGCGCTACTGCTGAAGATGACGTCTTGGGTTCTTCCAGGTCGGGTAGTCTTAGGTATTGGGGTTTGCCAAGAGGTTTTTTTCAGCAGCAGCTCTGAGTCTGGATTTGTACCCGGTTTTTGGCAATAGGCTCGCCCCCTATTACATGGGAGCTGTCGATGTGTTTAGCTCTCTCTCTCTCTCTCTCTCTCCCTTCGGAGATTATAGGCTTGACGTTATATTAAAGTCATAGAACGATTTTCCCATATTTAAATAAGTAAAATTTATGGATTGCAAGACTAGGGGGCCTAAAAAGTCCACTTTGGCAGAATCATAAAACAATTCATATCACGCAATTCATCTGTTTGACAGTTTTACATCTGTATATCCCTAAAGGGTTAGGCAAAGGTGCAACTATGGCATTTTACGAATCTCCATACAAAACTGTGATACAGATGAAATTGCGTGATATGAATTGTTTTATGATTCTGCCAAATGGTCTTTTTAAGCCCCCAGGTGGCAAGATGGCATCAATGAGGCACCTTGTTTACGTAAAATAATGTTTAAATACTGGTTAATTATCCTTTATGAATGCGTTCACTAATAAACCAAGACAGTTAAGCAAGCGTTAACGATGAGTTGAAAATTGCCTCAACAGACAATACAGATCCCTTCTTTCTTTGTTAAATAATCAAATAATCTGTTTATTGCGAATTTCAAACCATTGTTTGTGTTAACGACGCCTTACATTACTCTCTATTACGTAAGGATCAGGTTCAGTTTTCGAGTAGGTGTAACTCTTTTCTAACGAGAGCTTATGATCCCTTTAGATGTATGAAAATAAGCTTCGTGGTTTTCGAAAACTATTGGATTCAAGAGACACATTTTTTCTCTTTAACGGAACGGATTTAGTGACAGATTCTAAACAGTTTTACCCGAATCTTTAAACACAGTCATGTAGGTATACAACCTCCTTCAATTATTAATCCTGGGCAGTCAGATTGCTGACTGGCATAAAAACATGCTTGGCTTCAGCCATAGATCATAGCAAGGTTCCAGCATTAATTTGGTAACCAATAATAATCAGTTTTTTTAAGATTCTGAAAAAAAAAAATCCTGTTAATTTCACTTGCATTGCTCATAGGGCCTCGCCTTGTTAGGCCGCGCGCACTTCGGAAGCGAATTTGTATCGTACGTAAACGTTTGATCGTGGTCGTGCGAATTGAGTGCGGACATTGAATACGTTTTTCTCCGTCAATTAGGTAGTGTTCCAGTGATATCGCATTCGTGAAGTCCTCTTTGGAGCACGATGAATAATCTGTAAACCAAGTTAATAATATTTTTTTTACTACCATGTTTAATTTCCAAGGCACGAAAGTGTTTTAAAATCCCAATAACTTCGGATTGTTTTCGGACATCGGATGTACACGTAGGGACATATACGACTAACTCACACTTAGTCTGCGCTCTCCCTTAGTACTCGGTAAGTCGGGATTGTTCGTGCGTGTTCGCACGAATAAAATTCGTACGAAAACGTGTCCAAAATGCGAGATGTTGAAGTACCTATCCTAAATTAGGCTATAAAAATTACTGATCACTATTATTTATACCGATGCTCCACTAGGATCTTTAAACCAACGTATCGATTATAAGTTGCTAAAAATCATTATTAAACGGGTATTTATCATGGAGGTGGGAAATGGTTCTAAATTGGAAATTAAGGCGCTACCTCGAAAATCTAAAATCCTCGAAAACCTACTAAGCGAGCGAAAGTGATGCAATTACTTTTGAAACGCAAAAGAAGAAAGATGGCTATAATGTGCGTGCGCTTGAATTAAAACGACGTATGTGCCAAAACGAATTTTCTCCTTTTTTAACAAAATAAATAAATTAAATTTAAAACTACTTTAAGTAAACTTTGATATGATAATTCTCTATGTTTTAAAGTAAATTCTATTGAATAACTCACGCCGTGATGTCGAAAAAGTAGATATAACTTTTACATTTTTTTGTATTGAGAAAAAATCAATCAAAATGTTGTAAACGTGTGTTAAGATTGTCGTTTGGATTAGACTGGATTGTTAATGGTACATTTCGTATTTAACTTAAAAATTCTTCTGGATTCTGCATTCATACAAAAAAACATTCTTGCAAGGGCAGCCCGAACTTGGCAGATTATGATTTGATGGTGTGGAGTGCCAAAATAGATTCTAGACACTTTTTATACAAATTATATATGATAATGTAGTACCTAATACTATATTTATACACCCATAGACATAAATGGCAACTTTCTTTCCTAAAACATTTTTAAATTCCTGAAAAACATAATATAAACTCAGACCAAATAAAAAACCAAGACTGATGGCTGTGAACAGTAAAGTGAAGCCGGTTTCGTAAACATGTGTGCACTTAGTGAGGAGTAGTTTGATTGTAAATGGTTGTAAATGTGTGAGTGTGAGCGTGTATGCACAAACGGAGGTGTAGTTTTGGCTTGTTTCACTGTATCGTTCTCAGTGCTCTGTCTTGGTTTTTTATTTGGTCTGAGATCATAAAACGGAAATGTCGGGTGGCCAGCCCTGATTTACAGCCTCAATCAATAATTAATTAAGTGTGAAATTAGGACCACCAAATAAACGGTTATTTATCCACTGATAAGCTCTATTAAACTAAAGGTTACTGTACGTTTTTACTTGGAGTTTTTATGTAAAGGTATGCTTGAATAAAAAGCTTCACCACGCCACGCGCCACGCGTATATCTAAACATGTAGGTAGGTAGCATCTATTCCCGTAAGTTTCACTGAATATTAATATTACACTAATATTGTTTTTATTAGACTAAAATGCCCATTTTCCACTGTGCAACACCGAAATGAAATGCCTAAACAAAAAGGTACTGTTACATTTTCTATAGTTGGCGCAGCTCCGAGATTTGAAAATCCAACGTGCAATCATTTTTAGACATTATATTTTATGTGAAAACGTCCATCAATTGTTTTTCTGGCTAACTAGTTAATATACTGTCCTGGCTGTTACCCTAACACATAGGGTTCCCGATGAGAAAACCACCACCGCAAATAAAGCCTACCCTGGTTTCTGAAAAGCTGATTAAGACCTTTAGGTAATCTAATGATGGTTATTCTACGGGTAAATCTAAATCAAAAGTAATTTATTCAAATTAAGCTGAGAATCAGCAGGTTTTGAACGTCAAAATTACATAGGACAGTTCCCCAAAATGCCCGCCCTTCACCACTTACCACACTTTATCTGGGAATAGCATAGCTGTCTGTAAGTTAGAAGAACTTGATTCTAAACAATATAGGTATTAATGGATATATATATTATTGTTATTTACCCGTATGCAAAATACGCGCATTGACTTGGAGTCGCGGAAACAAGCCTGTATTACCTATTAATGGATATATGTATTAACAGCCAATAATATTTTAAGAAAACAGATTCGTTTGAATGAGCTTCCAGAACCCAAGGGTTATTCTGGAAAATCTATAGATTCGCGACATATAATTAGCCACAAAACTCAACCCTACCTACTCCGTTAATGTTTTATTATCTTCGATTATCTTGAACACTGTTCCGCACCTCAGTTTGTTGCAAATAAATTGCTTAATATACATCATATATAATTATTTCAAGCACGATTGCTAAGTAAATGAAAGCAATTTTGATTGTAAACTGACGTTTGTGAAATAACGGTGTATGAAGATAAATTTATTATAAATCGATTGTGTTCCTTCCTTTGAGGTTATGCAAAAAGGTAATAAAATGTATAAGCAATACACTGAGTTTGGCAACCGTGGTCATATTTCCTTATGATCTTTCGCTGTAGCGTGAATATGAATGCGAAGAATGGACTGTAGAACCTAGATATTAAAGTTGATAGGATCTAGAACATTAGATACGCATCGTAGGCCATTAAACATTTGAAAGAAAGAGAAATAGTTTTGCTTGATAAAGACACACGTGCATACAAAAAGATAACGAACTCGTGTAATAAGAAAAATAAAACAAAATAGATCTACATAAAATCATGAGCTCAATACAGAAATTCGCTTTTTCTGTTGTTGCAACGAGCTATGTATACAGGGTGAAATTGAAAACATGCGACAAATCGAAATGAGAGATTGTACTCATCATTATGAACAACTTTTACTATGGGACCTAACCAGAAATTGCGAAATAAAAATCTGCTGTTTCCTACATTTATGTTCGCATAACTCACACATAAGAACAGCTGTTTTTTTTTTTTGCGATTTCAGGTTTGTTCCCATAGTAAAAGTTGTTCATAATGATGAGTACAATCTCTCATTTCGATTTGTCGCATGTATTCAATTTCAACCTGTATACAGAATGGTCAAAAAGTCGTGGATCAAAGGAAATAAAGTAGGTAATTTCCAACAAAAAATATTTCTACAGCATGGCCATAATTCAATTGCCCAAAAAGTTATGAATATTTCTGTATACCGGGTTCTTTAACAATTAGACTAATTAAAAAAAAAGTGGTATAAAACAATAAAAAAAACGGTGTTTTATTATTTCTAGATAGTGTATCAGCACTACAAAAGTTACCAAAAATTATTTCTCTCTTTAAAAGCATTGGAAATGACCTAACATGACAAAAAAACACAAAAACATCATGAAATGACATGACATAACTAAAATTAAATAATAATAGCAACAGCGAGCGTGACTGCATTTAGGTTCTGTATGACATTCACGAGAAAATACACAACGCGTATCGAAAAGAGTCGACAGTCAACAGTTAACAACCCCCAAATGCGCAAGCTTGTACTATAAAGCTTCGTATGAGAAGGGGAATAAAAAACTCCCTGGGAAAGGTACTTGTATAATGAAGCTGGTTTTTGGGATCGACTTCCAGTACAGAGGTTCTACTTTCAATAAGTCCGACAACGAAGATACGGGCCCATTGGATAATAATTGACCCTAAAAAATAAATTTTCGTACGAGTATACTTAACGGGAGTAGGGAAAACTGTCAAATCGTGTTGTCATTCATACTTGGTTCAGGCCCAACTAGTCATTATGTCGTTAAGTAAAACGGTTTAGGACACTCCCGTAACTTCGGCCGATACTACGGATTTCGTGCTTAGGAAGTAGACCCTCAGATGCAAGCAGATTTTTGCACGGCCCCACAAAGGACCTAAGTAACCAGGGTCGTCGGAAATAGTTAAAATTTAGTAAGAAACCGATGGATGTTTTCGAATGAAATTTTTTATAAATTAACTGTTTGTTTTATATTAATTAAATTAAATATTTTAATTATATATTTTTTTGGTGACTGTACATGTTTTAACTGTTTCTTTATGTGTGGGACCGACCCTCTTCTGCTTCTTTATGTGAGCACCCGAAGAGGTTCATACTCTTTGGGGTCTGATTTTTGGCTTTTTTGGGGTACAGCACAAAGAAGAGACTACAACTAACCTTCATAGATCCTGGATCACATACCATAACAACAATATACATATGAACCAGTCACGACTTGATCTGAATTACGACACCAATATTTTTGTACCAGTATTATTGAACTATTAATAATTTTCATTGTTATGCATAATAGGTGTGTCTCAATGTCTGTAGGCCGCCGCCATTTTGAATTTGATTTGAAAAGTTCAAAGCTGTAATTGTATTGTAATGTGTGGTCTGAAAAGAAGCCTAATTTGATTTTTAGATTGGTAATAGAGCAGTATTGTTGTTGATTACTTACTGATAATGAATAATTATAATAAAAATATTAGTCTGAAAATCCAGAACAAAGAATTCTCCTCAATGAGGAAGTAGATTTGATCAACTGCCTTTTGGTCATATTTAATTTTGTTGGCTCAAAACTTCGCCACTTCCACGTCGTCGACGGACGGTGGCAAAACGATCTCTGTGGTCACCTTGGCTGCATTTTTTGGGGTACAGAGGGCAGGAGGAGCATAGGAGACGGAGCATAGTTTGCGACACAGCTCCATATCCACAGCCTGCTGCCGTTCCATCGCGGTAACCTCACTTTACGAGGCTGTGGTTATACCTAATTAAATGTTTTATATTTTATCTTCCTTGTAGAGTTCGGAGGCGATTCAGCGTCTTACAAGTGAACCACGCAAGATTAGACCGTGCGGGAAGATGTCGCTTGATGGTAGGTATTGAGTTGGTTAAGAGAGAAAATTCTGCCACAGTTTGCAACGGGCGTCGTTCGGGTTTCCTGGTAGAGATGCCGTCGATTTTAAAAACCTGTGCCTGGTCATTGATTACTATAGGTTTCAAGATGTCATTCTTCGCTTAACAGTCCTAAAGACGCAAAAATGAAGGCAATTTCATGCCGAGTAGGCAGGCTGTAAACCCTTTACCTTGTAATAAAGATTGGAACTAAACACCCTGTTTGGCGTGGTATTGAAATTCATCATTCGTATGCAAAGCTATACTTAAGTATATCTTACTTCATCGGCCACGAACTCACGACCCTAGTCCTAGAAAGGGGCGGACAAAGGTTACTATCGTATAACAAAGTTAAATGATAGAATTAAATATTCAGTAAACTGAAATGATTGACACTAAAAAAAAATCCACGTAGGTAATAACCCATCTTCTTTCTTGCATCAAATTCAACCATCTTGTTATTCAATTATATGTTTACTCCACTGATTCTTAACCACTTTCGCACTTTCTTGTTTACCGGAAAAATGTCGCAATTTATCCATATAATTCACCACCGCAAATCCATTTCCCCAATAAAATGTCATAACCATCACAGAATAATTTATACAGAAGGCTAACCCGAACGAAACAAATGAAGATACATTTTAGTGACACACCTTCGGATTTACTCAGTGGGTTGTTTTGGTATTAATAGACCAGCATCCTTATTGTGTAACACACGATCAATCAGAATTTGAATGATTTTAAAGGATATTGCTAATACATTGCTTCATATGTTCGAAAAATTTGTCTGCTCAACAACGTAAATAACGCGATGAATGTTGTTGAACTGTCAAAATGAAAGTCATTGCTGCTGTTAGTGTGTTACGCAATTACCCTACAGCATCGAATTCGAACAGCCCGTTAATAGAAAAGAATTTGCGCGGCAAAATTGTAATTTGAATAATTCCGGGAAACTTCACTTGGCGTTCCTAAAACAAATATACATATCTTTTGGCACAGATCAAAATCGAATCTAATGCCGCCATCTTGATTTTTCAATACAATTCACAAAACAATTGCACAAATGTTTACCAACAGCGCCCCTCTGTCAACGTCATTCGAGCGCCAAACGATCCATGTAGCCTTTAGTTTTTAGCAGTGTAACATTAAATTGAAGAAACAATTCCCTGAATACAATTCCTGAAACGAGTGCTTTGCTCTTTTCAACTTCAAGTCATATCATTGCAACAGCTTATTACAGTGTTGACATAAGTTTACATTCTGCACACATTTGCTCTGTGGCAGGGTTGCGTGTGCGCTTGTAGTTGCAAGTATTCCGTTGTTCCGCGGCGCGTGTCGGCTATCTGCGAGGATGAGCAAGAAAACACGACGATCAGCATTCCGCTGTGATGCAGACAATGCTCTGCTGAGCACGGACACTGAACTGTGAGATATGCACAAGGGATAGTGGTGGCTTTCATTGACCTGAGTGAATCTTTCCAGGAACCATAGGTGAATGTTTACATTATGGAAGTCGGTCAAAGATGTGTTAATCTGCAAGGATGAGCAAGAAAACGCAACGCCCAGGATCCGCTGTGATGCTGATAATACTCTGCTGAGTACGGGATACTGAACTATCAGATATAATGTACAAGTTGTGGTGGGTGGTTTCGTTGACCTTGGTCAATATTATTATTTAAATAGGAACTAATGGTTAAAGTAGAAAATAAGTGGATCCTAAAATGTGTGGATAGACCCTTCGCCACTGCTTGACCCACGTGGTTTTCCTCTTGATTAACATAGCCTACATATTTTCAATTGTCGGATATTGTATACATTTCTGTAAATTGACAGAAATGAATAGTAGAACAGTATAAACTGTTGTTCACTGATATCAGCAAAGGTATGTGGCCATTGCGTATCCCTCATTTGCACCATAAAATTATTAAATTCTTCGCCTTAAAAGCTCGTAGGTACACTATACTATTTTGCCCTTAAACAATCTCTATGTCTTGCCTCACACACTGTTCCATGCAGAGAATCCACTGACCTGGCTTCAAATGAGATTGCGAAACTTTAGTGTCATGATTGTCATGAAACAATAGCTTGACAAGTAGGTAATGGGTGAACTTGACCTAGCATGATCCAGTTTTGGGTCAGTATTGTATTTGCTTATCTACATTTTGAATGGCACTCAGTACCGACCAGTAACGACATAGTTTTGGGGCACTTTTCGCGTCGAGACTTAGGGTGCAAAGAAAATAGTGTCGATTGAACTAAATTTTACAGGCATGCAAATAATTTGTGTAAAAGTTAAAAATGCAAGAGATTAAACTGATAGCAAAACAACAACTTGAAAAGCACACACAAAGCAGTTTTTTTTGGACGCTCTTCTTCATTATGATGGCCATATAGATTGGTGGATTAAGAATCAGGTAAAATCAATAGCATTACATTTTGTAATGAGGTAACAGCCTGTCTCGCGAACATACAAGGTGGCGCACCCAGGACATGTATCCATTGAAATTCATAACACGTCTTTGCCATAATAAAAGTAAAAATAACGCATCAACAAAACTCTCTTTTCACCCACACTTCGATCAAAATCTCCTTATAGAGTCTTCCAAACTGCATTAACATTCAAGAAGTAACAAGTTTCTATTATAATAAAGGCAATGGCATTGTGTGGGTGGCAGTGCATCAGGACATTGAACCTAAGTCGATATCTGGTGTCCGGCAGCTGGGAACTTGCTCGCCCTTTATGTAAGTGGTTATGTAAATCAATGTTTTATACTTCGGTATTGTGGAGAAAGGAATTGATCGATGGTAGGTTGATTTGTTTAAGGCTTGGAAAGCAATTTATGAAATTTATAATTTACTGACTAAACAACCAAAAGCCATAAAAACATTGCCAGGTTTAAATATTGTCCCATAAACCTCTAAATCTAAATCTTTGTTTACTGGTTGAAACAAATAGGATTCTGATTGCAGGTGCATAGGACCGGCTTAGGATTTAGGTGATTCAAATTTCGGACATTGGAAAATCTACTTAATTGCCTTTACATCTGGACAGTTTTGTACAAGTATTGTGTAGGCAAGCAGACAGTCATGGTAAACGTACCAACTCCAAATCAGAAAATGGTTTTTACAGCTCGACGAGGACTCTCTTAAGCCGTTCCTCAAAACTGCGAACCACAACAACCAGGCACTTCTGATAAGCAATAAACACAGCAAATAGTGTTGTGCAACAGTTACTTACTGGTTCAGTAACTCCATCATAAAACTTGATAATAGCTTCCGAGGCGGTCAACCGCGATCGTTTCGCGAAAAAAAAAAGAAATTTCTCTTAAATAGAACCAGATGTTTATTGCAAACACGCGTCGTTTTTATGTAATTGTTGGTTACTTCACGGTTTTTATAGGGTTAGGTAGTGTCGGTGTCAATTTGGTTTGGTTTTCTTTAGCAATGCGAGATTGTTTTGAAGATGATTATAACCATGGCTATGATGGCTATACCTGCGTTTAGATTTTGGTTCAATGTCTGATATCATTCAGAGTAGCGGTGGACCAGTGGCTCTTTAATTTGTGTAAATTATTTTATCACCATTGCTCTCAAAACGATGAAGGCAAACATCGTGAGGAACCCGGCATCTATTAGAACGAAAAATTTGAAGACATGTGACATCTACCAACCCGCACTGTGCCTGCGTGGTTGATTACGGCCCACTCCCACCGACACCCTCGCACCAGCCTGATATGTGATATCATTCAAACTTGGCGTTTATCAATGCTCAATCTATCTTTTCCATTTCTATAAATAAGATGAGCCTTACAGGAATAAAAGGATAGTGTATAACCACCACTTTTGATACCTATTATATCAGAACTTAGTCGAACAGTCCTATTTACCGTTTTTTATGGGAAAGAATGGGAAATTAGGATCATTAATTTAAGTAGGAACTCTGTGGATAGAATTCTAGTCATTGCCAGCCCACAAACACCCATTGAACGAAGGCCTCCCACATACGAAATAAATGAAAGGACAATAAAAATCTGTCTGTATCCATTTTCAACGCAGAGTCAAACCGTTCCGGTCAAACCTGTCCAAAATCAGTTTAATGATGACTATTTTGTGTAAGCAAATAATTGCTGATCATTTTCCCATACGGAATCATTGAGTACAATAATAATCTATTTTTGGTTGTGATGTTACATTAGGTGAAGGTAATGATGCTTAAGGTACTTGCTGTTTCCATAGGATCGATTTTAACAGTGTCCTAAAAGGGTTTGCTCGGGTTTTGAACAGGAGTCCTGGAGACTAGGTATTTATTTACTTTAATGGAAAGTTGGTACCTACCCTATGACATTCTTGATTTCAATAATTTCCTATGATTTTTTGGTTATTGATTAAAAGACGAAAAATGTTGGATGTTCGATAAAGGCTTTTGCTATCCAAGCGCTGTGAAACACGCACCTCTTCTGAAATCTATTACAAGTAACTAAAAAGACTTGGTAAAGAGCTTAAGACGCATCCCATGGCAGATAACTACGTCACTTACATAAACCTAACAATACCTAATTACCATATAAATTAACCCATAAATAACGATAAAATCAGCTGCAAATGAAGTGATATCACTATTAGATGAGTCTGTAGCGACTTTCTATAATCAACGCATGACATGCAGGGGGAAATAAATGAACATTATCGCCGCATCTCATCAGTGTTACCAAGCGTTGCGTATCGACGAAAGTGGCGTAAGTGCATTTTCTCATCTTGCTATTTCTGTGTTCTTAGATATTGTAGGAAAGTGTCTGTCCTTATGCTCCTTACAAATCAGAAAGTGTATTTGTTTGTTGATTATATCCAGGATAAGAACGCTTGGAAACATGCTGGTCCTGCTCCATAGGACAATCTAGAGTCTAGACAAAATCAAACTGTTGCTAATTTACATGTAATTTTTTTTATTTTTTGATTTATTTACATTCTGTAATTACTCTAACTCACACCCTGACTTATTACTTGTTAATTTTTTTATTTTTTTAATATTGTTTTGATGAAAATCGTTAATTTTACCATTTTTGTAAATATGTGAGCATCATGTATCTATCAGATTATTAATTTATATGTCATGGTTTCATTTTTAATTCTTTTACCTGTTGTGGTATAGTAATTTTATTTTAGGTGCATCATCTTCACATATTATTTATTATATAACTAATTTATGCAAAATATTGTAAAACATTTTAAAAGAGTAACGGTGGAGTTTCTTGCCCATTCTTCTCCATACGAAAACTACCTTTTGGAAGGGGGGACTAGAATCAATTCTATTTCATTGTAATTTTTTACGTCCAAAAGTGCCTTTTATGTGCCTGTTTGAAATAAATGCTTTGACTTTGACTTTGATTATTACTTGACGCCTCAAGAATTGAACAGATTTCATTAGTTGAAATCTGTTCCGTGTGTGTTGTGTTGTTGTTCTATGTGAAACGTTACATTTGATCTCGAAAAATAACTTGGCTTTCCAGGGAGAGCTTTGGTTAAGAATTGCCACAGAGTTTAAAAACGACTTAGTAAAAGACACATTTTTATCTTATATCTTACATTTTCAGGATGCCAAGGTTAAGAACACTATCAACGTGAGCGAGACCGAGGAGGGCGTGTGCTAATAGATGGTCGATAATTGCTTTCCCTTCAAGGTTTAGAGGTCTGGTAGAATGTAAGTATCATGTTCATAAGGTGGAATGTTGATGCGTAATCTATGGATTCCTATCGTTTATGAGCTTCGTGGTTTCATTGCTGGAGTAAGAGAGATTCTTGGATAGCTTTTACTGTGCATTAATCCATTGCTGTTTTGTAGCCTGCGAAATTCAAATTTACTAAGCCATATTTGTTACGGTCTGGAATCATATTTCAATAAACATACAACCTAACACTGTCCTAAAAAATTGCAAAAAAATTAAGAAAATTTTCTTACGTGTTTTATCGCAGGCCATCCTGACGCTTTCGCCTTAAAGTTAGTTGTTTGTTGTGCAGAAGTAATGGCTTTCGTAGGTAATAAACTTGACGCTTTATTATTGCTTTAGTGTGACCATCTGTAGATAACTGAATTTACATTGTTGTTAGATACAATGGATTTGGCTGTATCGAATGAAATTGCCTTGGTCCCAGTCACTATTCTATAGTGTTGTTAGTTTATAGGTTCATTGTGTATCTGTATTAACTAAAAGACAGACCCATTTCACTGTGAACGAAAAAGTGAAACTGATAAGCAAGACCATCAGGTTTTTATCGAAATGTTACGATTTGTATTTGCGTCATCATCATGGCTCTAAATCATCACTATCTGGTCGTCCAGGTTTAAATCGCACCATTAACCTTCTAATGTCCCACCATGGGTGCACAATTAACCAACCCACTATCACCGTTTTGCGCCACAATCACCGCCCGCGCCGGCCCCTGTGCCCGCGCCGTTTGACAATTAGTCACAGGTTTGCAGGCGTGCATTGACATTGAGCGCAGAGCGTGCATAATTAGCGCTGGTGCCATCTGGAGCGACACGTTTTGGTGTGAGCGTAAGAATCTCGTGTCAACTCGTGTAACTTGTGCAAGAATCTCGTGTCAACTCGTGTGACTTGTGTAAGACTAGTTTTTTGAAGAGCAATGTTCAGAGAGGTCACCTTGCACAAGATGCTGCCCAGCTAAAGACTCTACGTTAAGCTCCTGAAATCTCCGCGCTTGCATGAAATAATTTAATTGCTTTTTAAAACCTCCCTCTGACTTTGTCACAGATGGATTTGTGTGATTTGGCCCCAGGGGTGACATCTCATATTTTGCCATTTTGAATAAGTTCTCAATAGTTTAACCCTCACTTGGTTTGATTTTTTATTTTATTTTTATACACATTACTTTGATCTTGTGTCCCTTGCTTTCTACATGGTTATTAATTTTATAGTAAAGAGCTTGTGGCACAAATATTACGTTTATTGGACATAGACGATACCTACTTACCTACCTATAAGAAATTGTTACACGTGTTTTTTTTATTTAAAGGTGTAAACAATTATTGGTTGGCCATTAAAGAAAAAACAATATGTCCTTCTAGCGGCATACGATAATAGACCGTATCATTCAAGAGCAGTGGTGGCCCAGTGGTAACAGCCGCGACTTACGAGTTGTAGGTCGTAGGTTCGAACCCAGACAGGCGCTTTACTTTGTGTAAATTATTTCATCACCATTGCTCTCCAAACGGTGAAGGAAAACATCGTGAAGAAACCGGCATGTCCTAGAACCAAAAATTCGAAGACATGTGACATCTACCAACCCGTACCTACTGGGCTCGCGTGGTTGATTATGGCCCACTCCCTCTCACAGAGAGGAGGCCTGTGTCCCAGCAGTGGGAACATTATAGGCTGATTATGTATACACGTTCTATGCACTTGGTCACTTGGTACCTAATCCGTTTTCCATTCTTCGTCCAAGATCTTTACAGCTTGACTTACCATACTACGAAAGTTTAAGTACCTGAGTACCTTCCAAGGTACCTTAGCCGATAAAACGTAGGTAAGCTGTCAAATACATGTTATTTCCACATAAAAACCTGTCAGTCACAATTTACGTTGAACGGGTTATAGAATGGAATGGTACATGGATTTCCTTGTTACAACTTCCTTCACTGTTGGTTGGTACGGGCAAAAACTGGGTACCTAACCTTACTTGTTCAACGTAGGTTTGGTTGTACCTAAATGTTTATTAATTTTTACTTTGATGGTCCTAGTTTATCATTTGTGACTTCAAGTGACAGCTTCGTGAACAGAACCCAGCATTGCATAAATATGTAAGTTGTCACGCCCTTTATACCTGGAGGCTTTTATTTAGGTAGTTATTACTTTTGATTTAGTATTTTTATTTTAGCTTGAGTACGTATAGATTTTTATGGTATTTGTTGGTATATTGGCGTGGCTAGCTAACATATGGCAAATAATTTTATCGAATGTTCTGTGTCCTGTAATGTTAATTAGATACTTTGCAGATCTAGTTTTGTATACAGTCGAGTATTTTATAACTGAACAGACAGTTGTGCTGCTGGGGAGTTTGTTGCGCCACTTCTTCTCCCCAGCGAAAGCACTAGGAAGTGGTGAAGGGCGGGCGTTTTGGGGGACTGTCTTATGTAATTTTGACGTTTGAAAAGTGCTGATTCTCAGCCTAGTTTGAATAAATGACTTTTGATTTGATTTTGATTATGATTTTTTTTTTCTTATAATGACAAATTATTCGGTTTTTGGTATGAACTATCTCACGCCGGGAATCGAGGAGGGCTGGGTCAGGGGATCAGATCGTAATAAATCCTTCTTTCTATAGAGGAGGGCAGAAACATTTTTTTTGCTTCGTTTAGGTTCATACATCTGAGGGGCAATTCTCGTAATTTTGACAACGTTCACAGTCTCAATCTGTCAAAAATACCTCCAATTTCCCTACATTTTTGACAAGTTATTGACATTGATTGTTGCTGAGATGAGGAGATTGCGACTAGAATTTAAACGTTTTTAATTACCGGAATTGACCTTCTGTACATACACACACGCTGGTTGCGAGTACTACGCACCTGACGTTTCTGAAGAACATCATGTACCTAAACATAACGTAGACATTAATTAAATGCATAGTAAGCTCTTCTTTTTTATAACACCTATTAGATGACCTTCCCTAAACCACGAATACAACGAAAATATATTAAAATTCTATTATGCCTTTTATATTCGACAAACAAGGTCAAAGCAAGGTTTTCTTAGGATTTATAATAATACCTTCCTTTTAAACAGATCAATAAAGCTATCTAGTCATAGAAACCTGGATAACAAAAGTGTCACCTTGACATTGTAGTAGCTAAAGATGACCTTGTGTTGATCAGATGGGTCGCAATATGTTATGTCCAAAAATATAAATTGCCACTTAGGAATGTTTAATACTTTTTATTGTGAAAATAAAAGAAATCATCGAGTTCCACAATTCCACATACGAAATAGGTATCAAGGTGGTGACCTGAGCGGCAATTTTCGTAATTTTAAGAACGTTCACAGTCTCAATCTGTCAAAACTATCTAGATTTAGAACGCTTTCTGATATGGTGTTGATAAGTTTAATAGAATTTAGTTTATTAGAATTTAGTTTATTATTTAGTTTAGTAGAATTGCAAACAAAGTAATTAATTTAACAAAATGTTATAAAAAAAAATTTAATTCTCCATTGGACGGGAAAAACTAAAATAATAATTATTAAAATTATTAATAATTTGCCCCAGTTAGCTAGCAGGGGCTGGAAGAAGTAAAATCAGAGTTTTGTGACTTGCATGCCACTTTGAAAAAGGCCAAGTTCTACGCTGGAAATGGGCTTGCTTAGCTCATAATTTATCGACGTCAACAAAGTTAACTCGATAATTTATTTTTACAGCACCAGACAATTACTTACATTTTGTAACAGCATTTTGACATCTCTGAAATGAACTAGCATTCAACTATTACAAGTTACCATTGCACAAAGAAATTTACTTGCTTAAAACCGAATTGGAAGATTTGTGACACTTATACCTAAGTACGCAAGAGTTTTATATAAGTAATACCCCAAATGATCTAGACTGAAATCATGGATACCAATTTAAGATTTAATATAATTTAACCTTACTCAATGTTTTAGCAATCAATTAATAATTTGTCAATTTGTTTGAAATGAGATAAGGCGCTTGACGTTGAAAAAAAAAGGAAAACATCGTGAGGAAACCGGCATGTCTTAGAACCAAAAATTCGAAGAGATGTGACATCTACCAACCCGCACTGGGCCCACGTGGTGGACTACGGCCCACTCCCGCTCACCAAGAGGAGGCCTGCGTCCCAGCAGTGGGAACATTATAGGCTGATTATGTTATACTTTTGCTTATGTTTAAAATATTTTTCGTTAAATAATTAGTTATCTAAACTCTCTAACTTTCGATCCATGACCGTGAATTCGTGACTTTGAGTTCCAAAGCCATGGTCAAAGTTCGAAAGTGCAGTCATTGAGATTGCAATCTGTTCCTTAGCTATTGTTTTAGAGAACATAACTATCACGCCTTGTTACCCTGAAGGGTGTGGCAGTGGTGTACCTAGCCATATTTCGCCATTATATTTGTTTTGCGTATGTAATAGACGGCGAGCCTATAACCATCAACCGGGCACAAATCCAGACTCCGAACTGCTACTAAGAAATACCAGACAGAAAAAGAAAAAGCCAATAATACTTTGCCCAAGAAAAGAAGGTTTAGCTCTGCGTAAGTATAACTTTTGAACAGGATGCCTTTAAATCTAGAGGTTAAAGTGCTTGTGTTGAGTAGAGCCTTTTTATCATAACAAGTGATTCCATAATCAATGCTTTATTTTCAAAATGCAATGGTGAGAACAGGTAATGTCTACGACAAGAACTTTTCAACAGAAACAATAGTGCAGGCTATCTTTACATAATTGACGAGCGACTTTTGCACTCTAGTGTTTGCAAGCACGTCATTCTCACCATATTGAGCTTTTTCCACATTATGAAGACCGACTTAACACGCTTTTTAGCACTATCTACCAAGCTTTTACCTAAACATGTTGGGTTCGGCTTCCAGTCTAAAAGAATGTAGTTTTACATGACTGCCTCTCTGACTTCCACAACCCAGTTACTGGATCCTTTGTCAAGACTGATTGTCAAACTTTCGGACTTCTGCCGACCCGTAACAACTGTCAAAGATCCGCAATTGAATGACAACCGGCACCGAGGGAACTCGGTATATAAAGATGTTCATCCATTCAAGGACCGACTGCGGCAAGCGCGACTCGTGCGGCCGTTTAAGCCACCATTTTTTGTCATGAAAAAAGACAATTTACTCCTGTTTTTCTAAAATTCTTACATTAAAACGACACATCTGTTAAATCGATCAATCCGTGACGAAGCACTCCATATTTTAAACAGAGCCCTCGTTTAGCACCCATGGTAAAAATTATTCGACTACCATTGTTCGCGTGATAATTTCACGAACTCAATGCTCTGCTTGTCATGTGTGTCTCTCTAAGGTTTAAACGGCCTTAAGTGTGAGGTGCTAGTGTTGAGGTACACGAGTGCTTCATTGTTGTCATTAATGTGGGCTTATTCAGCTGTTAAATATGAAAAGATGGTAGGAGTTACCGTAGTCACTGATCCCCTACATTTCTCATGTTTAATTAAACTTATCTAATTTGTAATAATTGAAATGAATTTAAAATTACGGTAAATTATTTCAATTCAATGTTGATTTTTTTAATTGTCTGTTTCCTTTGTATGACCCTTCACGTCTCGCGTGACGATAAGTATCTTATTAATATTTTTTTCTCAGATTATGTAACTAATTATGTACGGTTAATTCGATAAACTGCCAGCATAGTTACAACCACATTTTATCATATTTTTCAAGCTAATGCGGTAGTAAAATCACACAATACGCTTTGATTCGATACCTTGAAATTAATTGCTCGATGCAGTAAATGATGAATTGAATTTAATTAACGTTTTTGGTTATATTTATGGGTTTGAACATTCAACTTAAATCTATCATTTTGAACGTGACCAGTAGACATTATTAGTTACTTACTCTGTTGATGTATTTTCTACGTTTGAACAAGTAAATATGATTATGATTAATGTGGGAGTGTTGTAGTCACGATTTTGGCTTAAATCTCTGTAACTAATTATTATAGAAATCGTTGTAATTTTTATTAAAATGCATATCAACGCATTTACGCCACAACACACAACTTGCCTTACTTAAATTGTCACCATACTGCGCTCTGCTTCCGAAGCAACTCGTCTACCCGAGCACCTATTCATAAGTTGACAAAGAATTATCGTGATCCTCTAGGGCATGTCGTGATAACTTCGCAATTTAGTGCCATTTCAAGCCATTTTGTTGACATGCTCGTGACAGAACGATGAACATGGTAATTAATTTGAACCTCAGCAACGATTTTTGAGTGCAACGACACGAATTTGAAACGTTTTGTGAATTTTTTGTTGCGTTACAGTGCTGTGGAAAATAAAATAGGGTTGTCAAATATTAATTAACTTAAATTTCTCCTACAGAAATAAGGTACAAAGGCGGACCTAAATGCCTTAAGCATTCTCTTATAACAGTCAATCAAGGGTGGTGCAAAGATAAGATGGCAGGTGCTCTTTTCGTGAGGAATAAACATATATTTAAAATGAAATAATACGGAATATTAAAAATTAAATCATTTTAAACATTGGCTTAAACATGACAAAGATTTGCAGTAATATTGTGCACAACAAAATCTGCCTGTAAGTAAAGTCTATTTAAATTTTTCCGAATTAACAGTTTCAACTTTCGTAAGGGTCCAAACCATGACTATAGATATATACCAGTATGGCTCATTCTAATTATAAAAAAGAACAGCGTTGCTATGTTGCTAAAAAGCGCAAAATTATGCTTTAACTACAACCAAATTAGCATTAAAACTCATTTAAAGCATTTTACGCCACATTTATTTGGCTGTCATTGCCTTAATAGCTTTTTCTAAAACGTAAGTTTCGTAAATAAACGCGAATTGTTAAGGCTTGTTTACATAATAAATGGTTTGTAATGATGGGTTTATATAGACAGCTTGATTAAATAACTTGTATTTTAACCGTTATTTTCTGTAAGAGCCATCTTTTTGTCCTATCCAGGGTCATTTAAGGGGTAATAATTATCCCTTAAATGACCCATACGCTAAAATTATTTTGGTACTGATAAAATGTAAATTGACATCGTAACTCCACTGATATGTTTAATTTTCTATTTTATTGCTCATTTCCACACAACAATTATTGCATTTTATGTATTGTTCTTTGCAATTTTATCAGAGTACTTATTGGATTTTATTATGTAGTAGCTGTATCAATGTATCTACCAACTCACACTGGGTCCGCGTCGTGGATTATGGCCCAGTCCCTAAGCTCTTTACAGAGAGAAAGCGTGTGGCCCGTCCCAGCAGTGAGAACAGTATTGGCTGATTATGCTGATGCAGTAGCTGTGCCCGCAGCTTTGCTTACTTGACAGTGCATTCTATTGGCATTTGGTATAAGTAATGGGAACGGTGAGACCAGTGGTGGCCCAGTGAGCAGTGGTGGCCCAGTGGTAATGGCCGCGACTTATTAGTTGTAGGTCTTAGGTTCGAATCCAGACAGGCAGGAATACTTTGTGTAAATTATTCCATCACCATTGCTCTCAAAACGGTGAAGGAAAACATCGTTAGGAAATCGGCATGTTCTAGAACCAATAATTCGAAGACAAGTGACATCTACCAACCCGCTCTGGGCCCGCGTGGTGGATTACAGCCCACTCCCTCTCACGAGGAGGCCTGTGTCCCAGCAGTGGGAACGCTATAGGCTGTTATGTTATGTATTGTATGTAATGGGAACGTGAAGTACGTATAGTAAGGAACTAGATATATATTTGTAATATCCTCTTCAATATTACGTAAAATCTTTTAAAAACGTCAGAACCAAAGTAGGTATCAATAATTGAAACTTGTAAATAAGAAGAAATAAATGCTGAAAAAAACATAGAAGCTATTTCCATCTTGAATTATTGAAAGAGCAACTGCAGACACTTATATTTATCAAAACAATCTAGACGTGACTTTAGCAAAATAATTGGAATAAAATAGCCATAAAGCTGCTGAGTCGAGACGGTGAACGCTTCGCACGTTCACAGTAACCACCGCCTGATCTAAAGTATTTTGCACTGGCCACTAACTTTTACTGGCGACATCGTCTGCGTACTTAGATTCTTTACATTATGTGTTTCTACTGCATGTATATGAATATAAAGTACTGCTTTTTTTATTGTCATGATCTTTCAATTTGTGTTGGACTTGTTGAAAGGTTGTGCCAGTCCGATATTTGTATTAACAATATTGCTGGCTGCCATTTTTGTTTAGTTTCGGCATAAAATTGATACCTCATTGGCGTACGTCACAAAAAATCTCGGATTTCAAAGATTGGTGATTATTTTTAGCTTATTTTCACTTGACACTTAGAATTTTGCAAAGCAGATGTGAGTGGAAACCGGGAAGGAACGCCCTAGGAGGACCAGAGGACATAGTTGACCTTATTGGTGATGTTCTTCAAAAAGATCAGGTGCGTAGTACAGACGCCAGCACATCAAGCTACTACAATCTGTCAAATTTCTTTGATGGATTTTCAACTTTATCGCTAAAGTTTAAGCTTCAAAGTTGATTGGGAAAATTTGACAGTTTCTGGTAGGTTGATGTGCTGGCGTCTGTACCTACTCGCAACCGGCGTGCGTGTATGACCAGATGTATAAATGTAATCGAAGTAAAAGGAGTTTGAAAGGTAGCAGGTGCAGCGTTCTGTAGTTTCTGCCTACCCTTAATGGGAAGAAGGCGTGAGTGTATTTATTATGTTCTAAGAATTTGGCTTATAAAAACATCATAGCCCCATAAATATATCAAATGGAATTTATTTCTGGTTGAAATATTCAGATTATCGCCTTTTGAGCACGTTTCCAGCGATGCGGACGAATTTTTTGATGCCCTTTGATTATTGCCCCTCCACTTTTTATATACTTGTACATGTCGCAGCCAACTGGTTAAATTAGCCGTTCAGTTAACCGCCTAGCCTTTCAACTAAACGGCGGCCGTTCAACTAACGGCCTGAATGATATTCAATTACAGTTTAGGTTGGAAGTCTGTAACCAATCACGCGCGAGCCGAATTGGTTGCAGTAATTAAGGCATTGCACCCCGACCAAGTGGGTTAGGTTAGGTTAGAACTGTGATCAACCGCGTTCGAGCCGAGGGAGGAAGCGAGGCGAACACTACTTCTAAAGGCCAGGCAGTTAACTGAACGGCTAATTTAACCAGTTGGCTGCGACATACATATTATTATTTTAAAACTGTTAGCTTTTAAATTATGTAAATATTTGAATCTCTAATGAATATGATTATCGCTGTTCTGCAGACTACTAAAATACAATTTCAGCTGATAAGGCTTCGATAATGGTGGCTGGAAATAACAATTCTATCTTTAGAATTATGTTGGCTTGCCCAGACGTTAGCAGAAGCCTGTTTTGAAGTGTACCAACAGGAAACACTGTTATTTTATGAAACAAATTTTGCCCATGTTGTTATTTTAATGGTTATTTTATTGATAAGGTCACGACTACCTGTGTTTGGGAATTCGTGATTGTCGTCCTATCGACTGTTACACTAAAGAAATTGGTTTAGCTAAAATTCATATTATTTTGTACTTATATAAAATACAGGCTGTTAAAGAAATTGCGTTCCATAGCTTAGGGGTAGGTTCAGTATCGATAATGGAACCCAAGAAAAACAGAACAAAAATAAAAAAAAAAAAAATTATTTGTTTAAATGCTTTAATAGCTTACCTACTATCGAACGTGTTGTCATTTTGTCCTTCACTTCTCGCGTCCGAAAACAAATAAAATAATTTTAATTCGAAACGATCGCTATTTTAAGTTAGTAGGTACTAAATTAGGTTGATCTTGCAATCATTTTTTATGTTTTTATTTTTAATTTTTTTTGCCTGGGTTAATTTTTCGAAACTGAACCTACGCCTAAGCTATGGCACGCAATTTCTTTAACATTCCAAAGTGCCTTTTACGTGCCTACATGAAACAAATGATTTGCTTTTGACTACATATTCAGCAGTAGATAGTTTTTTTATTTACCGGATGAAAGCGCGCTTTTGCACTACCTGACTACCTAGCGTAGAAATAATAAAAAAAAAACTGTTGTTCTATGGAAAAGTGAAATACCTCAAAAAAACTATCGCAGTCCAGTGCTAGACATAGGCCTCCTCCAAAGTGCGCCACAACACCCTATACTCCGCCTTCCGCATCCAGTGAACCCCAGCCACTTAAAGAGTGCAATACCTGTGCGGTCAAAATGTAGCAGAACAGCGGATTTTGTTATGACAACCGACGAAATATTTCAACGGAGGGGGAATCATGTATTGAATCCATGGTAACAGGTTGCGTGTTGATGTCCCTGCCACCCTGTATATTGAGACAGACCACAGACAGACACACAAAAAGACCTTCTGGTACCTACCATATATAGATATCGACCCTAGAAATGGACACAGTGCATAGTAATTTGTAAATGTAAGCGGTCTAAGAGCATGCGACCTTCAACTTTGCCATAACACTCCAAGGAGTTACCATTACCGTTAAATTATAATTAACGACTATTTATTATAGTAGGCAGTTGGTTAAACGTTATTATGATTGGTGATTGTTTTGTTTGTAATAGGTAAATCTTATTTGATTTATTTAAATATATCTTTGACACTTATTTTTTAAAGAGAATAGACAATGTTTTTGGAAGGAATTTTAATTTAGAGTTGTACCTACATCACCACCAAAAGTTCTAAGACTTGCGATATCTCACTACCCGAACTGGGCCCGCGTGGCGAATTACGGCCCACTCCCTGTCGAAGACAGGAGACCTGTGTCCCAGCAGTAGGAACATTAAAGGCTGGTTATGCTTATGCTGGTCCTACAAGGACCCTTTGTCGCGGGACCAAATTCAGAACTAATGCCGCCATCTTGTTTTTTAATACTAGTTCTGTGACAATTTCACAAATGTTTACCAAATACTACGGCACTTTGCCTACCTATAGTTCGGCTGTCAAGAGAATGCGTTCCTGACACCTGCCAGTGCGACAATTCTAGTAGCTAATAAAGATCAAATTTGCGGAACACTTATTCGTTTGTATGAAACTGACGGGTGTCAAAAACGCATTCTCTCGACGTCAGGACTGTAGGTTCATTCAGGTTTTAAAGACTTTTAACTGAATGATTCAATATTAAATAATATCTTTAAATGGAAACTCATGGATCGGACTTGGACTATTAAAATGATATAACTCTTCATGCAGATTTACAAGATAACCTTCAATTATCAGGTTATACGCATTAGTTTGATATCCATTACGAATTAAGTTATAAATAGTATTCAACTTAGGACTTTGAAGAAGAGAATGGATTCACCTGTTTTCTGGTTTTCTGTGTGCGTCCCTTTGTACCAAAATAGTTATTTTTGTATAAAATGATTAGGTAAGTTACTTAAGCCATTGTATTTTATTTGATTCTAATTTTTATAGCTTACCATCGTTCGACCATTTTTTTCCTTTTATTTTGCGAAAGGCAAGTTCTTACGAATTCGATCGAGAAGAATGAAAAAAAGAAGATGTCATATAAAATATAAAAATCCATTCTAAAATCTAGACAAAGACAAGAAACACAAGTGTCTGAATCGCAACTTAATTCAACTTAAGATCATTTTATGGCACCGCACAGATTTTTACGAAGATAACATAGCCTAGAAAAAGCTTAACATAATGAACGAATAGATTCACATATATATTATGCAATCGCTTGTGAAAAAATACTGGGACATAATACTTATTCATAGGACATAATATCAGTAATCTACTACAATAAAATACTAATTACTTGTACACTACGGTAAATCCTGGCCAATTTATTTTTTAAACACTGGGAATTTTGAATTTGCTTAATGATGTGAGAGGTAAGCAAGAAGACGACTGACAATGATGTCGGCTGACAGAAAATTTAAGATAAACAACATATAGGTAATATTGATAGACGTAGCGTTGGAAGGCCTCCCGCAAGATAGACTTTGTGAAGGCTGCAGGATTCCGCTAGATACGGAAAGCACAGAACCGGTCAAAGTGGCGGTGCTTGGAGGAGTATGTCCAACAGTGGACGTCTATCGGCTGAAATTATGATGTTTATGATCATTTGACCATAGGAAACATAGGACTATGGAAAGCAGAAGTTTAATTTCATTTGGACGACAATAATCAAGACGCTTTGTCTCAATCTCAACGGATTGGCTGTCCTAACATTACGTAATTTAACCAAATATGAAGTGTTTTTGGCTCTCAACACTTCTGATTGAACGTGCAACCTTTTGATCAACGTCAAGACGGAGCCCATAGTATTGTTGACAAACCAATGGAATTGGTAATTGAGCTTGCAAAAACAAGCAATGCTTTGACATTTATATACGGAAGACTTGCTTCTCACGGTAAAAGTCGCTGGAACTGATTGATTCAATCAATGATATAAAAAATTCTGTCCCAGATTTGGCTTGGTTTTTCCCTACGAAGATGGATTCCAATGGTTTAGAAATACCTAAGAGATAACTTGGGATCGATTTATCAATATACTTTAAAGGCTTTATGTAAATATCCGAGACCGCGAGACGGTAATTAAAAAGAAAAACACTTGCAAAATAGTACCCTAGAGAAAACCTACTCCATCCCAATAAGTCAAACTAGTTAATAGCTCATCGTTAGACCAACTGAAGCTAACCAGTATTAAAACTCGATAGCTATTTAGACTGCGTACCAGAATGTCACTCATTGAACTCATGTCAAGGTTGCCACCGTCAAAATTCTCAACGAATTCCTGCCATTGTCACAATGACCGTGACCCCGGATTGGGCAAGTTTAGCGAAAAGGCTAATTTACAGCTACCGGTCGTGATTTCAGCCTTAATTCCTGCCTACGTTCTATTAAAGATAATCCTGCATGACTGGCCTAGTAACAGGATTACGTAAGGATGTTTTACGAGTATCTAAGAGCTACCCACATGAGGTTTTTGACATCAACGAGGTTGGTAAATTGACTTGATTTGTTGATAAGTTAATTTGAGAACTTTTTGCTTGTGGCAGCCCTGTGAGTTATGTCGCTAGTGCTAAACTCGATGGAAATTGAAATACACGCGAATTTCTTGTTTTGGTTATCTGTCATGCTCTGTGTTCCTGTTTGTGAAATCAATTTCATGTATTATTTTAGGCAATTCATCATTATCATAAAGTTTTTCTAACTGAACAGATGCTGCTGGGGAGTTTGTTGCGCCACTTCTTCTTCCCAGCGAAAGCATTACGAAGTATTGAAGGGCGGGCGTTTTGGGAGACTGTCTTATGTAATTTCGACTTTAAAAAAATGGTGATTCTCAGTCTAATTTTAATAAAGGACTTTCCATAATCTTACATTTACTGATGAAACAACCACCGTGCTTGACGGAAAATTTTAAGAATTCTATGCGGCTGGCGATGTCGTCGTGCTCCACACTCTAGCTAAAGATTTCAGAACTGGCATTAGGTATCTAGTTTTTTTTAATAGTTTTAATAACGTTCTCAATAAAGCTTTTAAATATAATATAATATAATATCCTTGGACATTTCACACAACGCCATATAGTCCCAAGCTAAGCAACCTAATGCTTGTGTTATGGTAACGAGATGGCTGATAAACTACTTATATACATTTTTTTTGTAAGTACATACATATTATAGATAAAACACCCAGACCTGGAACAAATACTTGTAGGTCGTACAAATAATTGTTCCGTGCGGGAATCGAACCCAAATAAATAGCAGTTTTAAATGTATTTAAAAATTTGCTATTAAAGCTCTACGAAATACTTTCAATAGTTAAGGTAAAGGAACCTCTATAAACGACATTATGTAATTCTCGTAGGACGTGACTGGGCTTAATAATGAAAGTCTGCCATATACATATACGAGAAAGTCCAGGATTGGACAAAGTTCTTCTGACAATAACGTGCATACCTCCACGGAGTATGTTAAGACGTGCTTAGGAATAATAACAACGTTAACTCATAAGTAGTCATAAGTTACAACAACATAAAAAACAATACTGATTATTTTTTTGTAGGTGCTGTTATGTCATGTTGACTCATGTTTAGTGAACCAGATTTTTTTTTAAGTATCTGGTTGCGTGTTATAAACCTCACATGTAAAGTTAACGTGATTAGTATCTACTTATGCATTTCATTTATGAACAAAACAACGCGAGAAAACAAAAGGTTTTCTGGAGATTCCCAACATGAGTACGCTTTGTGGTCAATGATCATTTGTTTTGTACATTAGAAGATGGCATTTGTCTCACTGGTCTAGTGGTCGCAAGCGCCACTGCTGAGCATGAGGTCCTGGGTACGATTCCCAGGTCGGGCAAATTGTTATTGAGTTTTTTCGTCTGAAAAGTCTTAGTAGCAGTCCGGAGTCTGGATTAGTTAGTTAGTTGATGTTGTTAGTTGGTTGATGGCAATAGGCTCACCCCCTATTACATGCGACTTAAACATAACTGGTGAAATATGGTCGTACTATAGGTGTAGCTCTGCCAAACCCTTTGGGGATTCCAGGCGTGATGTTATGGTTATGTGGTATGTTAATAATGGCTACTAACTATACTACTAATGATACTATACAACATTAAAACGATTTCATTGAGAACATTTACGACGTACGGCATTTCATACAAACTTTGAAGCCCTTGTTTTTTGAAATGAATGAACCGATTTTAATGAAACTTCATACGCATAAGCAGGATACAAAGGTCTAAAAAGTTAGTTAAGAACATTTTAGAAATGTCTTATTTAAAAAAAGATAACTGGAAATCTCTGTTTCTATGGAAAATTTAAAATCGTTCTAATTTGGCTGTAACACTATTTTTCGAAAATGTTCTTTACGTATGTTTCAGGCTCACACGGAACTGTTTAAAGCAGTTAAGATCAATGTTTTTGTCATTTTTATTTACTGCCTTTTTCTTTCAGTGTATTAAAATTCTTTATAAAACTCTTTATTACCTAGTCTTATACAGTCTTTGCCCATTGCAGTTCTTGATCTTTATCAAAGTGTAATCCCATAGGATAAATTTTATATAATGAATATTGGAAGGTTAAAATGTTTAGTCTGGTCATGTCAGGCGACCGTTAAACAGTAGCCATTAACGAGTATGATGATAACAGACATGACGATAACATAAAACTTTATTTTAGCAACTTTCGCACAAATGTACGTAGACTTGAAATAAATGCTCTACAATTTTACAACCGCGTTTTACGATTGCTGAATTTAAATGTAATGTGGACTTTATCTGATAGATTTTACGATTGTCCTCGGAGGTGGTAATAGAATACTGATTTTGAAGCTATAAAGTTAGGTCTTTGGTCTTATAAAACAGGATTTATTTTGTTTTTACGGAGTGCTACCTAATTTTAAAGTAGTAGTATTGTGAAAAAATTGGCTATGTTACAATTTTTACAGATTTTTGTATTTGAAGTTCATGACATGTTTTTCTAAGTTTTCCTACTGAAGATTTATGTTAAAACAAAATCCAAAGATACTTTAATATTACTGTAACAGTGACGACTCGTAATGCGAAAAAATATCTGCGAAGAAATAATTAAGATAAGGTGACGACAAATCTGTCGTTGTAATTGAACAATTGGAAACACGCACCCAACCTAAGATAACCAGAAAAATCACCGCCACGCAGGCGCTTTGAAGGCTTTACTTTGTGTAAATAATTTCATCGCCACTGCTCTCAAGGGGATCGAGAAGGGGGGGACTCAGGGGATCAGACCGGAATAAATCGAAGGAAAACATCGTGAGAAAACCGGTATTTTCTAGAACCAAATATTCAAAGTCATGGGACATCTCGCACTGGGCCTGCGTGTTAGATTTTTAGCTCACTGCCTCTCAAAGAGAGAAGGCCTGTGTCCCAGCAGTGGGAACATTATAGGCTGATTTTGTTATCTACCGACCGAGGTGGACCGACGACCTTGTGAAGGCCGCAGGAACCCGTTGGATGCGAGAAGCACAGAACCGGTCGGAGTGGAGGCGCTTGGGGAAAGCCTATGTCCAACAGTGGACGTTTTTCAGCTGAAATAATGATGTTATGTACCTAGAAAAATACGGATTATATTTCATCTCTTGAGACATTAGCTAATGTTAGAGAAATATTCATGTTTCAAAATAAAGATAATGGAAGACAACAGACTGAATAGACAGACGAAAAACAAGTAACCTCTATTACACAAAAACTAGATTCCATAAGATAAAACTAAATTGTAATTACGCGGGTTTATGGGCTATTCTGGTAGCTGGAATTACGCCTAATGCCATAATATGCTATACAGTTGTTCCTTTTATGTACCGCAAGAGTTTTTACTTTAATAGAAACAAATTGTCTAATTGTCGTCGTTTTGACAAAAATGAGGTAGGAGTATGAATGAGAATGACTCTAGGAAAAATGCAGGCTAGATGAAAAATGAATGGATGCAAAAAATGAGATGACAAGAACGGACATGCGATAAAGGTTGATAAAAATGTGTGAAAGAAGAAAACTTACAGCGCCAGTCCAAAAAAGGTTTAGGAGGATGACGATGCATTTCCAAGTTTTTGTAAGACGTTACTGACGTACGGTGAAAAAATATGTCGTGGGAAAGTCTGATATCTTATTAGTTCGTTCTCCTTGTTCTTTTCGAGTTGATGGAAAAAGTAATAATATTTTGAGCCCAGTAGGCGGGTGTCCTCATAAGTGCAGGTGTATGGATACTTTAGATACTCCAACATAATATGTATCTATATATGGGACATGGTTTTATCAGGAGCACCACTCTCACTGACAGTCGGTTAGTTTTTTTTTAGTCCGTTTTGGTCACTGCTTTTTGGCGATTTCGTGATGATAAATAAGTACTCGTTACTTCTCAATACGAGATGTTTGAAAGGTTTATAAATATGTTAAATATTATTATCGTTAGCTTCTTAAATGACACAATATTATGCATTTTATGTGCAACGCATTGAAACAGGTTATTACAAAAAGTAAACAAACGAATTTGTTAGGAAAAAAGATAATCATCAAGTTAAAAATGCAAATTGTGGACCGGATTTTATAAGTAGGTAATGTTTACGTCAGTGACGGTACAAATCGCTACGAGTTGTTTGTTTATTTTGATAAAATATCAATTTATTAAAAAAAAATACCATTAGGTACCCTAACCTATAAATAGTTAGCTCAGCAACTGTAATAAACAATAAGTAAAAAAATAGTTAACCCAAACAAACATTTATCAGTGTTTTTGTTAAAAAATAAAATAAAATACTTACATCATTCCCAAATTGTTCGCTGCTGACATCCAAAACAGACGACAAGGCAGCAGCCAGTATCACTTTCCTCCAGTACATCACCATATTTACATAAATGCACTATCTTACAACTTAAAATAACTTCACATTTTATAAAACTATAAAATACAAACAATAAAAAATGTTTTCAAAAAGTCCGCCATTTTTTTGTTATTTACCCGCGCGTCAGTGACAGCTACCATAAATTAGGATTCCTAGGCAAAGGAAATTACATGCTTATAGCCTATTTGTTGAGGAGTTTTTATTTGAATTATAAAAGTGGTATCGTATTTATTTACGGTGGTTACCGCGTGGTTGCAAGCGGCAGTTCGCGTGGTTTCGCGGCATGCGACTGCGCGGATTAGTGCAACAGATACAGAACAAAGTGTTAGATAGTGTTGGGACTCTATCGATATAGTTGTTTAAGTTTTACTATTCTAATTAATTTACGGTGACTTAAGACAGGCTGAGTTTTACCGTTTATTTGATTTTTTTCATACGGTAGTAAAATTGTACTTACAGAGTTTCGTATAGTCACGATTTACCATGGCATTTATCATTATAATTTCTATAGGTTAAGTACTTGGAGTGAAACATTCAAAATAATTATCTTTTTCTTAAATATTGGTCACATATCAGTAATATTTAACACTTTGAAAATAATTACTCTGATTATAATTTTATCAGATAAATATTTTTATTGTCTAATTAAGTTTTTTTTTTAAAACCGAGTAAAATAATTAAAAAAGCCACAATAAAAAATGTCGTTACTTCATTATTTCAGTAATCAAATAAACATTCTATCGACAACACCCCCTCACTAGTCTATTGCAATTCGGAATTGTAAAAACTATTTTCCCAAACTGTGTCAGCTGTTTGTTTTAGCCGCGGATTTTACTTTCATTTCAATTAAAATGTTAATGTTACACTAAATAAAAACTGTCTATATGTACTCGCGTTGTTTGGTGTCGTGGGATCGGGCACATATATCCTGCGATACTGTTTTTAGTGTAACTATTAATTGTAGTCTGCCTGTTGTAATAGATTTGTTGTGTCTATGGTTTGGAGTGAGAGTTTCGTCCTTGTATTTCCTGGTTATTTTGTTTTGTTTCTACCGGATAACTGTGATAGGTACTTTGTGGGGGTAAAAAAATATACTTCAGGCGTATGTTATGCTAGGCTTATGTTGTTTTATGCTCATAACATCAAGCCTTTTAAGTTTTAGTCGGCACTTCTACCTAACCCTTACCCGTTACAACTGCAGAGTTTCGCTAGCTAATTTAATTTCACCCTGCAGGTATAACTTCTCATTTAAGTTTCGTTTCATGGAAAATTTCTCTAGAAAGGTCCTGGTCCAAATAATGATGCAAAGTGTCCAGAATAAAAGTAATTTTAGAATTACTATGAATGGGTGGGTCATCTCTTTTCGAATTATTTTTAAATGTGGTCATCAGCGTAGGTGTGCCAGAAGGCCTATAATGAAGCCTATAATAGGCTAGACGACCAATTGGAATTTTTTGAGCAAGTTGTTTATTTAAATCTGGAATGTCTCTAAAAATGTAGGTATCAGGTCAAAAACTGGTTTATTTAATGATGACCAAACAAATTGATCCTTTGTAATGTTAACAATTTGGATTTATCCTGTTCATGCTGAGTTTAGATTTTAGGAAGAACTGAGAGTAGAATTAAAGGCAACGCGCTTACGATGCCTCTGGTACTCTTATATTAATTTTCAGATGACAAAAGGCGGTGATAACCATTCACAATTAGGTGCAGCATTACCGTCATCATCTGCTTTTCTCAACTATGTCGGGTTCGGCTTCTAAGCTGCTGAATACCTACCAGTGTTTTACATGAAGCGACTGCGTATCTATATCCTCCTCAAATTGCGAAACCTAGTTACTGGGTGGCACGATATCCCTTAGCAAGACTAATTGTCAGACTCATGAGTAGTTCTACCAACTGTTTGTTCCAAAATCGCTGGGGATGTCCCCAGGAGCGTAGTGGAAACTTGAGTCTGTGACTGTTTTTTTTTGCTCTCAGTTAAACAGCGTTCTCTGTGTGCATTAATCGGTCATCCATCCAAAAAGCTGGCTGCATCATGCACAGCTTAGCTTCATAGATCGGTTTGTTTATGCAGTCAAGGAATAAATAATGTAAAGCACCTTAAGGTTGATTTTTACTTGTACTTAATTATTTTTCCAATTCCGTCATTGCCTATTGAGTGAAAATTACAGTTCGCAAAGGAGACACGCGCCGGCAAGTATTGAAAAAGGATTTTTTTTTAAATAGCCACGATAATATTAATAAGGTAAAAATAATACGGGATTATAAAAGTTTGTTGATTGTTGTTATTGGTATTTCATAAGTCTCTAACCTAGGTACCTACGACGCCTATGAAATACCAATAACACAAATAAAAATCCTTTTACTGATTTATTATAATAAATAATAGCAATAGCGGAATAGTGAAAATGGCCGCTATGAGGCAACAGTTCCGCTTCGGTTCGCGCCGCTCTGTGTAGATCGGAACAGATGGACACTAGTGGAATAGAGCTGAAATTTAATTTAGATTTTTTTTATTATATTAGATTAGAGATAATGATGACTACTAGGTCATTCGATTTGAATGTTTGGCTCGTAATTGAGGTATAAATAAATTAATATTTTAAGCCCCACGTCATCAAAATCAAAACATCAGATCAAAAGTCATTTATTCAAACTAGCTAACACACAGAACACATAATATTACAAGTTCACTACCTACTTTTTCACATCATCCAACTCTGACAACACTGATTGACCATTTACAATCTGACTTGCGCTTGAACATGTATGCATTTCTTCCATTAGATAATGAAACTGAGGACTCTGCGCTTGGAGAAACGGGGTCGCGGTTACAGGAGAATTTCATACTACTTTCTGATGTTACTCATTTCCAATTCTAGGCACAGACTCTATGTCCTATTTCTTTTCAAATATTTAATTTAAACACCGACTCCACGCCACCTCCCAACCCATGTTACAGATTGGTTTCGATATGTCACCTCACACGCTATTGTTGCGTGCTTTCTCCGCACAGCCACACGTCTGCAACACCATTGTGTACCGCGGAAACTAAAAGAGAAAGGGTTGGTTTATTGCTCTGCTGGCGTCGGAAGGCTTAGACGGGATTCCGTTGGGAAACTGCTTGAATATATTGGTAGTATTGCTGAATTGAGGTGTGTTCAAATCTGTAATTTATTTCATCACCACTGCTCTCGAAACGGTGAAGGAAAACATCGCGAGGAAACCGGCATGCCCTAGAAGCAAAAATTCGAAGACATGTGACATCCATCAACGTGCTTTGGGTCCGCGTGGTGGATTATGGCCCACTCCCTCTCACAGAGAGGAGGCCTGTGTCCCGGCAGTGGGAATATTATAGGCTGATTATGATGATTGCAGAATTAGTGTGGAGTATTGACTTGGTGCTAATATAGCATAATCTCATGTTGCATTTCCTGGAGGGTTTCGAGTCAGTGGAGTACTTATAGTAGTAGGTATTTTTAAGTAGGGGGTGATAATAGGGGGCGAGCCTATTGCCATTAACCAGGCAGAAATTCAAACTCCTCAATTTTTTTATTTTCCTTCGTACAAACCTTTGTATAACTTGACAGTATTAACTGGCTAGGGCTACCTATTAGGTACGATTTCGACTTTTCCTGTGACAGACAGAGAAACGGCGTAGGGTTAAATGAAAAGTCCCGTTTTCACCCCTTGGAAGAGAAGCATCCAATCCGACGCCGTTGAACCCTAGTAGAACATTTGCTTTCCACGCGTGATCTGCAGTGGCCTATATAGAAACCTCTTAGTCGATTGCGTACCCAGGTAGGCTGCTGCAAACACAATTTGTCGAAGGGGGGGAGAACTGACCCATCCAAAAGCCAGCGCGAGGGGATCAGACCATGCCCCACTTGCTGGCATGTCCTAACTCCTAAGTGTCCCTTCTCCTGCACCTCGGATGACCTACAGAATGCCACTGATGCCGCAATCAACATGGCCACCTACTGGGCTAAAACTATAAAAAAAAAACGAGGAAGAGTACCATCGATACGAAAAGAAGAAGACCTCTTGACCCCCTAAAAATAATTAAAGTTTTTATTTTTGTTTTTTGAAGACTTTTCTTTCTCCTTTCTAAAATATTACGAAGACTGTATCAAGTCACCACCGAAGCGTGTCCACCTACCGTTGGTCCTTTGTCTGCGGCCATCCGACTCAAAGGCACATGTAAATAAACTAATGAGTAAAAATAACTGTTCTGTCAGGCTGTATGTTAGTGGGGCAGTGGAAACAAAAGGTGTTGGATAATATTTAGTGTGATTCGGTTTTTAGGGCGAGGATAGGGTAATTTGTTTTTCCATTGTTCATTTATAGTCGGACTTTTAATTAGCAGCAGTAAAATGACAGCTTATATGACCGCACAGTGGCGCCCTCAGCGTTTGTTTGGTTATTTATTTTATTTTCGAATGAAAATGCAGAAAATAAGCACGGATAATAGTGGCCACTATTTTCACACGCACAACTTAACGTGCTTATTTTCTGCATTTTCATTCTAAAATAAAAGAAATAACCAAACAAATGATGAGGGCGCCACTACACGGTCGGCGTCGCCTTAACATTACATCATAGCTTAACCAGCCTATAACGTTCCCACTGCTCAGACACAAGCTGCTCTGTGGGAGAGATCGGTAATCCACCACACAGGCACATGTGTTGGTGGAAGTCACATGTCTTTGAATTTTTGGTTCTCTAAAGATATTTTCCTTCACCGTTTTAAGTAAGCTCTTATATACCAAAGTAATATTGAACAATAATCGTGCGCCGCTGACCTAATTATTTTCAAAAGTTATTTATTTATTAATGAATCGATGGATTACACAAGACAACAAAGTCGTGCAGTAATCGAGTTAACACGTATTATCGATAAATAAAATGTAACTTTAAATCGACGTACAGTTTCACTCGAGCTCTCTTACTTTCGCTCAAAAGTGTAACTTTCAGTTTCGTGTTTACTAAGAATACTAATATTGTGTTTTCGAGATCGGTGTGTACAAACGGACGTGCCCTGAATTTGTATTTATCGACAGTTGTAATAAAATTGAAAACATGTCAGTATTAGGACTTTTTTAACAGGGCTGTTTGTTTTGTTTTTTTTTTTGGGAAATAGGTCCATGGTTCTTTGATAAGCAAACCAGTAGTAAATGAAACGTGGTTGTGGTTATGTTAGCTGTCAAATTCTAATCTTACAAGGTTATAAAGCAGGAGTTACCAAATGGCGGACCGCGGTTCATGTCCGGACCGCCGACCGCAACCGACCGCCGACGGTATTTTATGCGAACCATAAGTAAATACTGTTTAAAATTTATGAAAAAAAAAAAAAAAAAATGAGTAATTTAATTTTGCCCGCGCTTTGTCTTCGACTATTGGTGGTTTTGTTTCTTGAAGTTTGAAAACTGTTTTCTTTTGTATTATCGTATTTAGACCATCACGACCCATAATGTTTTCACAAAAAAAAATACAGTTTTTTTCTACTGATAATTGAAGTGACTACTTAGACTAATTGCGGTCGATGACCACAAAACATTTTATTTTTGTTTTATCGTGTTCAGATATCGATACCCATCACGTCTGCAGAGTTTCGCTTGCTAATTTAATTTCACCCTTTGTACGATGGCGATAATATCAAAGGTAGAAACAAAAGTTGTAGCTCGCATGAAGTCTAAGAGTGATTGATATAAACTCAAATATTTTTTCGGGATTTTAACAATAATATTAGAAACTAGCGGCCCGCCCCTGCTTCGGGTGCCCGGGTGCAATTTTTCCTGACAATACCGAACACAAAAAAAAAAAACAAAAGCTGCTCTCGAGATTTGCGCTTAGCAACACATTTAGCGATTCATTTTTATATTATAGACTAGCTTCCGCCCGCGGCTTCGCCTGCGATGTGTGTCGATAAAAACTATCCTATGTCCTTCCCTGAGATGCAAACTATCTCTCTGCCAAATTTTATCGAAATCCGTTCAGTGGTTGAGGCGTGAAAAGGTAACATACAGACAGACAGACAGACGGAGTTACTTTCGAATTTATAATATTAGTATGGATATGGGTAGGTACGGTTCACAAGACTGATATGCAAAAGAAACCACCTTCGTAAACAAAGTCGCGGGTACAAGCCAGTCACAATAAGAAACGAAAATGCGAGCATCTCACATTCGCATAATATTCCGGAGAAAGTGCAAACTCTTGCAAATGACTCTCATAATAAAGTAATTTTATTGACGGCGTTTAAAAAGAGAAGCTACCGCCTTATTCAGGTCAAGTGCCGCTATTGTTTCGAACATAAGCCGTCATTTTATTTGCTTGTATGTTTTATACAGGGTGAGGTTTTGAGGAGCTTCGGGGTGAAAATTATGAATAATGAAAAAATGTTGAGAAACGAAATATTTTAGCTAGTTAGGTTAGGTTATTATAATTTTAATAGTTTGTTAGTTAATTTAGTATAAGAAGTTTATCCAGTGTATATAATTTATTGAACACACAATAAATAATAATCAAATTAATAAAAGTGAAAAAAAAAAACATAACCTTGTCTTTGCTGGTGCGCAGTCAGGTAATAAAAATAGATGGAGTAATAAAATATGAGCTCGATTTCAGAGGAAACGTAAAAACTAAACTGTGTTAATTAACTGCCCTGTGTTTTCAGTTAAGTATTTTATGAAGTGTTATTAAGAGTACTTTAGCAACACTTTTTATCAGTGACAATTTTTTTTTTTTTGTAATAGATCTTTACGATTCTGGCTGAACAAAGAATGGCTTGGCTTTTTCAAAAAGTTTAAATTGCCATTTAAGTTTTTTCCAAATCGGACTCCTAGCTCCATAATAGCTCGACTTCTCATAAGTTTATGTTGATTCGGATATCGCGTTGCAGTTCCAATTCAGAAACAGCCTGTATCGATGTGCTGTGTGTATATCTTTGAATTATTTAAAAGTTGGCGTAGTGCGATTTTTTTCTTTGACATATTATTAGCGTCTTCTCTCGTCTCGGTTTGGACTTGTTTGATATGCTAGGTTTATGATATTATAGCAACTTTCTTAGGATTTATAATGTCATTTTGTGTTCACCTGTTCGTCCGCTAAGTGGTATCATCATCATGTAAACTGGTAATGGTCTAGCGTTAACTATGCATCTCGTAAAAGAAAGACTACTGTTTTAGATTAAGCTTACTTTAAATAAAGAAATTAAGAGTGTTATTCTTTGAAAATGAATATCTTTTAGGTTAGTGTTTAAACTGCTCAAAAGTATACACCGTAAAGTGCTCAGTTTTTTGTCACATTGTTAGGCGTATTGGTACATTATTACATGCTAGTTTTTTTTTGTGTATTATCAAATGTTCAAAGACAAGATTTATTCAAAAATATTTCATAAAAATAAAATAGTATCATGATAATTCAATCGTAAAACAGAGCCCAAAACAATTATTTTTGTCGCATAATTCTCAAAATTTTGAGCGTAATCTGTCATATTTTATAAAAATGTAAAATAAATAAATAAAGGGAAATCAGTCAATTAAAAAAAAAATTCACCGAACCGTGCATTTATTTTTTAATTTAATAAAAACTGCAAAATTACTCATATTTTGGTGGTCATTTGATTCAATAGGTCAGTTATGATTACGATTAAATTATTCTCAGTTCTAAAATAATTGGCGTTGGCAACCCTACCCCGCTCTAGTTTTGGGGCGTGCGTGAGAACTGTAGTACTGCGCAATGGCAACATTGCACTGCACTGGTCGCGTTTAGATAAAAAATTTGTTCATAGCCTGCTCTAGGTTAACTTGTTGCTTTAATTTTTATGTAACTTACCGGATACTAACTGTGAGGTGGACATTACTGTTGCTGGGTTAAAAAAATATTACCTATACAAATTTAGACATTTTTGGTTGAATTTCATTTTTGCATGGACCGTCGCCTGAGGAAAGCGATGGCTTGTCTCGTTTTTGATCCGGCTAATAACTAAAGACACGTGTGTTGTGTTCCACCATAGATCTAGGGGATCTTCCTTAGGTCCTTAACAGCGACTGTTCAACGTTTATTTAGCTGGGTGTCCACATGTTCGCCTGTTCACTGTTCTCCGCGCATCTTCTATGTCCGTAAGTACTAAATATACAGAGACAATTCAGTTTGTCTGTAGGTGGTAATCTTAGGAACTACTGATCCGATTCCGAAAATTATTTTGCTAATGGGAAACTACTGTAGGTAAGCTACAGGAGTTTTATGACACTCGGCTATAGTAGGTACTCATGTGGTCGAAGTAGCGGGCTAATATTTGTATAAATGCATTCTATTCTATTCTATAAAATATACTGGCAGGCAATTGGTGTTTTGATACAAAGCGGTGCTGTTTTGGCTGTACTCAGGTGCAGTTAATGATCAAAAGAATTATGGGTAGATACTAATAAGCCACTAATAAATAGCGGATCATAAAATATCTCGATTAAGAGCTTAACGAAGTTATCTATTAATCTATCAAACAAAAAGGCATTAAATCTTGGAGAAAGTGTACTTAATGTGTGCCAAAGTTATCTTTACTTCGATTGTGTGATCTCATCTCAATTAATGGTGACTAACGGTGAAAATGTATACAGAGAGTGATCGGCGCTTTTAATGTGAAAATCAATAAAGACACGGCTAGTTTTACAGAGTTAAATAATAGCTTCGACTTTATTGCGTAGGTACTTAATTAATTATTAATTTTAAGAGAACCTTATAATTGTAGGTAAATTGGCGAAAGATGGAACACGCTACCAATAAACACGCTGTAATTTCTCCTTAACCACTCTAAGGAGAAATTACAGCGTGTTTATTGGTGGCATGTTCCGGTGAATCGTTTAACCCCTCGTATGCGTGGAAAGTGGATCAACGCGGGACACAATGGCTTTTTAATTGTTTCGATTAATTTATGTGTAGAATTTCAAATTTCCTAAGTATCGTACTTCTTTTTCTTTTGAGCTTTTTTAATCTGAAACAAGATGGATATTTCTGTAAATTTTCGGCCAGTCTTCACTGTAGCGGCACTGTAAAAGTAAGTTGGAGTGTTATTCCCTAGGTACGAAATGTACTTATTGAAAAAGTTTTTTTGTGATTTCTGACTTTTCTAGAACTCAAACCTCAGTAAATTCCATGGAGTTTTTTTATCTTTAAAAGAAACAGGATCGATTGGCATCAAAAAAAGTATTTGTATAAATTCGCCATTTTCTTGCTGACTGTAAATTCCTTTCAAATTATGCGAATGCATGTCCAAATTTTTCAAAAGTTAGTCCTAGTTTCAAACGATCGTTTTCCTGTAGCGGTTAAGGTATCTCACGTAACGTCAACCTTACTGCTCCTTCTGAAAAATGCAATCTGTATCCACCACCACGTTTTTCTTCGGTTTATTCCCGATGTCCACCACTTGTTTGGCAACCACTGGGGGACAGCGAAACAACTTTTAAAAATTATTCTCGTTTTCCACTACTGGGGGACACTACATGGTTTGAATAGGTCGAATCTGTTCCAAAACCGAATCGGGGCACCCCCGACTTCACGTAGTCTTTTAGCTGCTACCCCTAGAGTGTATATAACAAAGGATAAGCATAAGGGCGGAGGGGTTACACTTCTTCTTCTTGAGATGATGCAGAAGCAACTTTAAAGTGTTTTGAGGTTAGGTTACAATAATTTTCTCCCCCAGTGGTGGACAACGAGAATATTTTTAAAAGTTGTTTCGGTACCTACAGTGGTGGCCAAACAAGTGGTGGACATCGGGAATAATCGTTTTCTTCCCAGTTTCGTATCAATTAAATCAAAGTCTTATCCATTTTTATAAGAGTTTATTTGGGCTAGATTCTTTCAGTCAAAGTGTGTCTTAAAACAACCAAATAGCCTCATTCTCAGTTACTCATAACGCCTAACAGTTTTAAATAACACTAACACAGTTTGAGTGTTGCTCAAATCAATTTATCAGGCGCTCAAAATCGTAAAGTTCCGTTTACAGATCTCCAGCATTGTATTATTATTAAGTTATACAAATATTAGCGTCTAATTAAAGTATGAATAATTATAATCGTATCATACTCGGGTCCCGTCTTAAGCACCACGCTTGTTTGCTTCTGAAATAAAAAGAATAGGTAGAAATAGGTACTCATAACATTTTAAAACAGTAGAAGTGTAAAATAGTACATCTATAATCTGATTTTATCAGAATCTAGGTAAAAACAAGTTGCATTTCTCATTATAATCTTCCATACATTGCTTGGTAAAGAATATGATTCTGGGCCTATACTATAAAACATCAACAAATGTAGGTATTCCAAATATTCGAAGTAAATATCGGAAGGTCCTTTAAATTAAGATATCTACCAAAGCTGTCTACAGCAGACAGTGTTATATAAAAGACTAGCTTCTGCCCGCGGCTTCGCCCGCGTGGATGTCGGAAATTCATGGGTTATAATTTTTTTACGCGGTAATAAAATAAACTACGGTCATTACGTACACTATCAAATCGACAAACTTATTATTTGCGGTTGGTACAGTAATCGTGTCTAAGGATCGAACCGCAAAATTAGGTTTGTTTTTTATTTTAAGCCCCCGGCCCCCCGGCCGTACCACCGCCGCCGATGCAACCGCTATGTCCCTGCATTTTAAATCTGTAATATCTTCGAAACTATTCATTTAAATTACATGCTGTAAAGGGCCATACTAATCTATATTACATGCACAATTTATTTAAGGTACTTAATTGTATAAGGATTAATGCTGTATTGCTTAAAATCGCTTTTTCGTAAATAAGTAATAAGTAAAGGATAAAAAATGGTTATTGTGGGTTATCCATAAGAGATAGACATATACTATCACGGAATCTTTTGTAGACCTTTTTAAGGTGTACAATACTGTAGTACATTATTTTGATCTATCTCGTAGGGTTCAGCCAGCGTTTGCAATGTAAGCGCAAAAAAATGTGTTTATTTATGACCTTACATTAAAAACCTCTAAAATTATCAGTGTTTCTCTACTATATTATGCATGTATTATATATATAAACCTTCCTCTTGAATCACTCTATCTATTAAAAAAAACCGCATCAAAATCCGTTAGGAATTTTTAACGATTTAAGCATACATAGAGACAGACAGACGCGGGAAGCGACTTTGCTTTATACTATGTAGTGATTATTTTATTATAATTGCCCTAAACTTACTTCAAGTAATGATTGAGGTCTCTCCTGTTACACGGTGACCAGGTCTTGGCAGGATTCCTAGGGTTGTATTTAGCGTCCATGATGTGTCTCTGTCCTCTACACTCATTGTGGGGAGGACCGTCATGTTCCATTCCAAGACTGAAATTGCAAGAAAGAAATTCAATTGAAAACACTGTAAAAACAAAAATGCACAATGCGTAATGAAACTGGGCAATGGACTAGTTGCAGAAGTAACTTTTATAGTAATTTTGTACTTATTTTCGATAGCGTTGAGATTGAGATGGCTGGTACCTACTACTTTTTATTGCGAGCAAATGGAACAGGCCAGGCATTCATCTAAGACAAGAGTTCAATGGCGGTTATAAAAGGTGACTTAAGGTCATTGTGATAAATATATTCACCACCATCTTAAGCACTAAAACCAACCTAATGTCTAATCATAATAAATTCCGCTTCAATCAACTAAAATTAGCACTGTCTAGTATACCTGCGAACTCAGGAATTTATTGATATTCGTTTATGCAGACAAGACAAATTCAATATATCAAACAAGCCCACATTCACACTTACCAAATATTTCGCACTTATTGGCTAGGATTCTGAGAATCTAATTAGCAGCTAGATCTAGTCACACGTCGTCGCTATTATTAGCCTCAATAAACGACTATCGCTCTGATTGACATGAGAGAACACGGCTTGTGTCCTAAAAACGGCAATTGGGAATAATGATGTCTTCATTTTTGCAATTGGCCAGTGCTAAAACTAACGTTACTCTCAATTTTATCAGCCTACCCAGGCAACCTGATACAATGTATGGAGAAGATGACAGACAAACGAATGGTAGTAAAAATCTCAGGCTTTAACAAGAAGTAATGTTTACAAACGATCCATTAGCAGATCAGTTGATAGACGAGACGATATAACTAAGTACACATGCAGTCGATAGACTTCTTGACGGTAGAGAAGCTATGCTAAGAGAAGAACTGGGAACAATTATTAAAGAAATGCTCGTCACAAATCAGAGAGAATTACTTGAAAGGACAGGCAGAATATTTAAAATCTAGAAAGGTTAGTTACTACAAAACATATTACTTTACATTACATTGTAACAGATCAACTTTGTTATCACTGTGTTAACAAATTCAAGCTTGATGCTTGAATTTTTTAACACAGTCTCTTTGATTTCGAGTTTTTTTTTCAACTCCATTCAAAAATATTTTTCTGACAGTAGATCATTGAGAATCACTAATAATTCATGACCTACATAATTTTCAGGATGTTCAAAGTCTCTGTAGTTATTGAACCTGTTACAGACGCCAGTCTGAGCTTACTATCAATAGCGGCTGTATTCATATGCATTGGCTATAAACTATGTTCTACTTCAATTGATTTCATTCAGCTTAATGATTTCCATTCATTCATAGACTAGCTTAGAGAAATAAACTTTACGTTAAAGCTCTCTTCAAGAGTATTAATTGCTAGCTCCATCACAGCCCTAGTAGTAGTATAATTTTAACATTTCATCATCATCATCATCAGCTGCCTATAGCAGTCCACTGCTGGACATAGGCCTCTCTCATTGCACGCCATTCAACTTGATTTTCGGCATTTAACATTTACCACTTCAAAAATGCAGAACCATTCTTTGTTACTTCTATAAATTCTTGTTCTGTATTGTCCCTTGAGAATGTAGTGAGTAGAGTTCTAGAGTGATTTATAAATTCGCGGAGGATTATTTTTTGTAAAATATGCTTTATTTGGTAAGTTTAAGCTTTACCTAGACATCGAGCTTTCAAGCCACAGCTTATTTAGTATGTATGTAAATCAACTACAGCACATCATAAGAAAGTATATTTGCAATGCTCTCTCATTCCCTCGCGAGTCAAAAGATGACGTCCATCTTCGAACTTTAACATGAGAATAATTCATATCATGAAGTAAATACACAGGCTCATACATGTGTAAGTGTCCATAGATTTAACCAGTCAGGTAGGTGTTGGAACGTTTATGTAGGTATACTCGTGGATGGAGGCAGTATGTGAAGGCGTTTTTGTCGTAGAGAGGAACGTAATATTGTGTAGATTACCTGTGTGCTATTTCGTGCGTCAGTATATAGGCAATATTCTCTGGATGCCACTCGAGGAGAGTACAGCTGTTTTTGTTGCTGCACATCCCTTTCATGTAGCCTCGACCTGAAATATACATATTATAAAAGATGTACATGTTATGCAAAGCTAACCCGTGATTCAAATTTTGATCCAGAAGAGAGATCCCTTTGCAAATATTATGTTAAAATTTACAAAATATGTTTTATGTTTACTAGAATATTATACATTCAAATAAAATAAAGACTTTTAAGATTATATCTGATGGTTTGCACAAGATTTCTGCATTTCCTGTCATTTCAAATGCTTTGCAGGCTTATTTCCATAATTGGTTCGGACTTTTACTGCAGGGAGGATATGGAAACAGGTTATATTATGTACGGTTTATTAAATTTCTAGATAAGCTGTGTTTAAGTCTTTGAGTAGGTAACTGATGCATGGACTACAGATGGCCAGTAAGCTTAGCTCCTTTTAGAAATGGGTATTAACCGTTAAGGTTAGGGTTAAAACATAGGTGACATAGGTAAGATGTTTATCTTTAAAGTATTAATGTAAATCTTCTTCTTAGCGTGTAGATGGCAATCTAAATGAAGTCGGCTCAGAATTTTGGCTTCAAAGTCAACACTTTCAAGCCAAAATTCTGAGCCGACTTCCCAATTGTTCAACTAGACTTCCCAATAGACATCTTCTATAAAAAACAATAACAGACTAAAATCAGTAGTTGAAAATTCATGTCATGAGTGCTATAATTATTTTACCTATTACAAGATTGCTTAGGCCATATTCAATCGCGTGTTCCGACGCTTACAGAAATTATAAATTAAAATCTGAAATAATTCTGACGTTTTAAAACTTACCTGTACTACTTCTAACTTCAGATCCGAAGCGATCCAAATAAAACAAGTCCAATCCCGTAAACAGAACTGAGTAGAACCACCTCTTTTTAGCAATCTTCTTTTCCCCTTGCCATTGGCAGTAGCTCTTCAAATACTTTGAAACATTCTCATTCATCACTACCTTTTTCGTCGTATTCTTTAATATCTTCACGTCTAGAAGTTCCAGCTTCACTTTCTGCTGTAGATTTGGATGGGCGAAGAGGTCCTCTACGTCTTTTAATATATCCTTTGCTAGTAGTTTGAATTTCTCTCTTATTTTGTGTTTTGCTTCTTTCGATAGTATCCTTGTTAGTGCTTTGTCTAGGTGCATCATGACTGGGATTGTAATGTCTGTTTGTTTCGTGTAATATTTGATTGAGAGGTCCTTGTGTTGGATCTTCGGGTTTGTGTGTTTGTTCTGGAAATGAATGAAGAAAAGGTTAGTCATTCTTGAAATTAAATGTTTATTTATGTAAGTAGATCTTTTAGGACACTTTTACACGTCAATATTTTGTTGGTTAATATTTTAAAACTAGATGGCGCCGCCTTTCCTAGCTGACTGATCCTTGACAAGAAATGCCGCAACAAAATCAGAATTCATGGTGTCTTTTGAAGTCTTTATAAGATTTTATGCGAGTCTGACAATGCAGGACCAAGTCTGGAAGGGCTTTCTGAAGAAAAATCCATTGCGGCTTTGAGTTGACCTGTCCCAACAGACTGCATGCATGCATCAGTCATCTTCTAGCTCAACCCGATTTTAGGGAACTCAACGACCCGTCACACGACGCTACCAGATCAGCATTACATTACTCATTTTACTAGTGTAGCGTGCCTTTTTTTTCTACTGAATTTGCGTAACATCTAATATTCGAAAAGTTTCATAAGATTTAGTTTTAAAGCCATCGCAATTTGTCATTGCATTGGTGGGGTTAGGGTGTGCCAAAACCAATTTCCTGAACGATCTGTACACAATGGTCCAAGTTCGAGAGTCTAAGGAAACGTAAATTAACTGCCGAAGTTATGTTCTGCCTACGTATAGAACTGACTACCGAACGGAAGGTGAACCATTTAAAATCGTCATATATTTAAGATGTTAAATGTTTAAAAGTACGGTCTACCAAGTAAATATTAATGAATGTTTTATGACATGTTTCTCAAGGATTGTTGGCGATTTCATAATATTGATGCTTTCAAAATCAAATCGTCCCTTATTCATCATCATCCTATAATGCTCCCATTGCTGGGACACAGGCCTTCTCTCTTTTAGAGTGAGTGGGCCGTAATCCACTACGCACGCGGGCCCAGTTCAGATTGTTTGATATCAAATGTCTTCGAATTTTTGGTTCTAGGACATGCCGGCTTCCTCACTATGTTTTTCTTCTCCGTTTTGAGAGCAATTGTGATGAAATAGCTTTCACATAGTAATGCGCCTGTCTGGGTTCGAACCTACAACTCGTAAGTCGCAGCCGTTACCACTGGGCCACCACTGCTCTCTCTTATTACTTCCTTTAAATCAGTTCACAATAGTTCAGGTTTACAGGTTGATATTATATTTAATGTGGATCTGGCCAAAATGATCACTGAGTCAGTTATAAGAATCAAATTCACAATAATTTAACCAATGTAAGTTTGACAAATGCCAAAACACGAAAATTGTTTAGTTTTTGCATCTTTGGTTACCCCTGATGCTTTAATTAATGACAATAAGTTTAATCTAAATGCTAAAAGACATTAGGCATATGGCATTGCACACTTTTTTTACATGTCTGTGAAGTCAATTTGCACTCCCGAGAAATGGATATTAAATTGCCTCGTGCAGACAAACTCCTCCACAGCAATGAAAAGTAATTGTCGAAATCTATGATGAGGAAAGAGAAATTGTTTTTGTGACACAGTTTTTATAACATGTGAAATGTCATTTGATAAAACTGTTTAGGGAAAATAAAGGGGAACGGTTCCCTATGATTGATTTTAGAGACTGGCCTGAATATTATATCTTTCATTATTGCTACATTTGCACTTTGCATTTAGTGCATCTTTAGAATGGTCGCAGTAGAGATCATGTTATTTTATTTTATGGCTTTTAAACCTAAAGGGTCCATGGAATCTCAGACATTATACTAATATTATAAATTCTAAAGTATTTCTGTCTGTATGTTACCTTTTCGCTCTTAAACCACTGAACGCGTTTCGATAAAATTGGGCAAGGAGATAGATGGCATCTTGGGAAAGGACATAGGCTACTTTTTGTCCCGGTAGCATGTTCCCGTGGGATGATTTCCGATATCTACACGGGTGAAACGGCTGGCAGAAGCTAGTCTATATCAATACAAATATCTTCAATCCAAATAAATAAAATTGAAGTGTCTGTTTGTAATGTCAAGATAACATCTTTTACTAAATTCATTTGAAAGTATATACGGTACCTATAACACTTTTTTTGTATGTCTGTCTATTTGTTTCGGCTAATCTCCGAAACAGCTGGATCGATTTTGATAAAATTTAGTATGGAGACTTTGAACTCGGGGGAACGACATAGGCTTTTTATCGACAGACCACGCGACCCTAGCCGCGGGCTGGAGCTAGTCATAAATAAAATCACCTAATCAAAGTTTAGCTGACCATTATTGAACGATATCACATTTTTGTGGGACCCAAAATGCAAAATGTGAGAATATTATCAGCAAGCAGAACCAAATAACAATAAAATTCTGTTCATAACAAACAAGCTTGAAAATATTAACAAACATAATAAAACATTTCTTAGAAACACTGATTTGTTAATGACACGGGTTTTCAGTAACGCGTAGGTGGCTTGTGAAACAAATATTACCGTTAACGAGCCAAGCGTTGAACCCGGGACCTTTCAGAATGGAGACTCTTACGTAATCGGTCAGTTTAGTGTCTGTATTCATTGGGCAGTGGTGGCCAAGTGGTATCGGCCGCGACTTACGAGTTGTAGGTCGTAGGTTCGAACCCAGACAGGCGCTTTACTTTGTGTAAATTATTCCATCACCACTGCTCTCAAAACGGTGAAGGAAAACATCGTGAGGAAACCGGCATGTCCTAGAACCAAAAATTCGAAGACATTTGACATCTACCAACCCTTACTGGGCTCGCGTGGTGGATTACGGCCCAGTCCCTTTCACAGACAGGAGGCCTGTGTCCCTGCAGTGGGAACATTAAAGGCTGATTATGATTCATTTGCAAGTTTGAAGACCAAGGTTCCTTTCGTATAATATGTATCTCTGAATGGAGTATCTACCTAATTGACAGTTTTTGGTGCACATCCAATACGGTTTCGTTCACTGCGGCATGGTACTAAATGGTAAGAATACTAACCGATTCGTAGGTCATGGGTTCCAATCTAGGCAGCGCTTTACTTTGTATTAATAATTTAATCACCACTCCTCTCAAAACGGTGAAGGAAAACATCGTGAGGAAACCGGCATGTCAGAGAACCAAAAATTCGAAGACATATGTGACATCTACCAATCCGCACTGTTGTAGATTACTACCCGCTATCCCTCACTGAGAGGTGGCCTGTGCCCCAGCAGCGAGAACATTATAGGCTGATTTATGTACTGTTTGGAAATATGAAATATCGTATCATATTAGTGCATTAACAGACCAATTAATTATGAATTGTATCGATGGTTGTCAATCCATACTATCCATACTAATATTATAAATTCGAAAGTAGGTAACTCTGTCTGTCTGTCTGTCTGTCTGTAAGTTACCTTTTCACGCCTAAACCACTGAACGAATTTCGATAAATTTTGGCAGAGAGATAGATTGCATCCCGGGGAAGGACATAGAATAGTTTTTATCGACATACCTCGCGAGCGAAGCCGCGAGCGGAAGCTAGTTTGCTGTATCATTAATTTTCCTGACTGCACATCGAACCTGCACTGAGATTGAGTGTCAATCTAGATTGCAGTCGCTCCGTGTAACGTAGGTTAGACCTGCTGATCAAAGGAGCGGCCGCCCGTCAGGGCCGAAGCCTGCTACCCCGGAACATAAAGGGCTAAGGAAGGAACACGGATGGGTTTTAGTCAGTAAGAGTCTGACACTCCGTTCCGCTCCACCCAGAGCGGGAGGGGTCATTTGATGATATCACATCCTTAAAAAGAAAAGGTTATTTTCGAAGTCAATGCATTTATTCCAATTAAACCATTTACAGGCACTTTTGAATTGTCAAGGTGTAGAAAGAGCTAGAAGAAGAGCTGGACAAAAAGCCAAGATGTTGATGACAGAGAAACTATAGGTAAATTCGTAACCAATTATGTAGATTGTAAATCGAGGTTTAAATAAGTCTGCGTCATTGTTTTTGGTTTAGGTCCCTTTTTTTGTTTTCGGGGGGAAACCTTCAAAAGGAGCCCGGTCTTTGGGGATAACACCAAGGAGTGTGAGATTTTTACCTCACTTAAACCACCCCGGTGATCAACCAATCCGGAGCCCCCTCTGTGCAACGCCTGTTAGAGCACATCTCTGGGGATGCTGTAAAGGGGTCTCCCCGAAACCTAGCTGTGCAAGTGTGCAAGGCAGCACATGACCACTTGACTGTGCGCCGTATTCCCTGAGGTCACTCAGTGGCCCGACAGATACCGACAGATAGTTTAGGTACCTATTAATTATAACAATATAGGTATTGAAGTTTTTCCCTAATAACTTTAAAGTCAATTTAGATTTGTAGGTAAATTTTATGACCTAATTACCTACCTACGTATTACAAAACAGGTAAATTGTAGTATTAATTAGGTCACTAATTTAATAGAAGCTAGGTATTCAGTTATTTTTAGTGATTCCTTGACTGACTGATCGGAGCGATACAACGTAACACTCAATAGGTACCTCATAGAACATGGATTTTGGAAATAATGATCCTGGTTTGAAAGAATGGTTCACATAAAAGTTTTTTTTTTAAATCTTCCTTTGTTGTTCAAATACCTACTCAGACAAAAGTTAGTTTTAAGAACATGAAACTTGTCCAAAACGCTAAATAAAACCATAAATGGAGTTTTTGAATAGCCAAGTAGGTATGCAACAGTTGTTTTGAAGTTTGTATGAGAATTTAAGATTGAAATGGCGCTTTGCACTACTGTTCACGGGTTCGATTCTCGTATGAAACAAATTATTTTTACCAATAGCTTGGTCCTAGGTCTCCAGGAGATTTGTGTTTTGTGTACACTCAAATGCGATAGTGTGTGACAAAATTTTATTTTGGAAAGACGTTGTATATTTTTTGAATACTTACTTATACAGATAAGCACATAATAATTAATTAGCCAATGAAACACAGTACAAAATAGTAAAAAATAAAACTAAAATAAAAAAAGCTTTCAAAAATCAACATGAAAAAAACTCACCAATTTACAAACACTCCCATCCAAAAAGGCGATCACTATTAAAAGTACATAACACCTCATTGTGGATATTGAGAACCGTATGTCCAGAATGCCTGAGCTACACTAAGCTTTGCAGAATATCCTAGCCAACCATATTACACATGACAGATAACTCAAAAGGCCCGTTTGAAACAGATAGGATAAAATATTAATAATAATATTTTTACTACAAATGAGTACTATTTATGTAAATACATCTGAGTTTATGTTGGTTTTCTCTTTAGGGTCAATACCTAAAGAGAAAACGAGCATAAACAAACTTATAACACGCGATGTTAATAATTAAGCGTAGACCGTACCTATCGCCACAGATCGTCAATTGACCAATGAACGTACTTAAATTAGGTGTCGTCAAGTATGGTAGGTAAGTAGGTATTAGTGCTGTATCCAGGGTAGCCTTCACATCAGGAGAAGCTCAATAATTGATAAGTAAGTAGTGTATGAGCTAATTTAGTTTACTGAATTTCAGTAATTTATTTTATTTATGAGCCTGGATTGGTCTTGAATGAGTCAATGTTATACCTAATGACTAAGTTATTCTATAACCTAAGGATAACATAGATGGTGGTTGCAACTAAAATCTAAAGTCTAAATTACACCTTTTCACTAAGAATATCGCAATTTTTTTTTTTATAAAAACCGATTATTATATCGGACAGGACAATTTAACTTTTTTTACTAGCCATTAATGTCATACTGCTGGACAAAGGCCTCCCTACTCTCTTTCCACCTCTTTTTTTGCAGAGCCAGCTCATTCCGCCATCTTCGTCTATTCCTGCCAATTTTACTAAAATGTTCTTTTTTAAAAGCTCAGTCAAATTGAACTTCTGCGCTTTCCTGTACTGTGTACCATGTATGTCGGTCATATAACAGTATTATGTATTATTACTAAGTAAATTATCGGCCGCTACATGGAACTAACAATTAAGTCTTACAATATTGTTTATCGCAAATTTTACTCAGGAAATGATTACGTTAACATGATCTAGACCTGATTGTACCCTTTATGTGGTTTAAAACTAAATTCTGACCTCCCAAAAGACCACGACAGAAAACAGTGATAAACAATGTCTTGGATAATAGTTTGGTGGCAATTTTTAAGGCAGAACCTAAACGCATAAAACGCAAGTTTTATAATGCCTAAAAGTCGACTCAAGTCATCGACTACAGTAGACAAAATCAGAAGAAATTATTAAATTCTTCGGGATATAAGCTATGTAGATAGTGTGTTGAAAACATAATAAAACTAATTAAAAAAAAATCATGATGATACCTCTAAAAACTTTCTTTTCACAATAAAAACCATACCAATATACATGGTATTTTTTCAGATTATTCTACAAGCAACATACCTACTAAAGCACTAGTGTTTTAATTTTTTAGTCCAAACAATAGATTTTTTGCAAATAGATAATAGCTTCATATTTTGCAATAAATTACCAGCGTTGTGTCATCGCGCTTCTCTTTCTTTTTTCTCTGATTGCTAATATTATGCTAATGTAATTAGAGAGTTTTTATTATAAACAAGCGGCGCCCGCGGTTGCACCCGCATAAGTCTCAATCCCGCGGGAATATCGGAATAAAAAGTATCCTATGTCCTAATCTATGTTATGGTCTACCCATGTGTGTCAAATTTCATCCAAACGTGTTCTGCCGTTTTAGCGTGAAAGCGTAACATAGAAACATACAAAAAATCAAATCTTTTCTTATAATATTAGTTCACTTAGTTAGACATAAAGAGAAATTTCTATACTTAATCGTGCTTTTATATCCAATAATAATATCTGCATATCAAACAAAGTTAATTATTACACATAAATAGATAATTTTGATATAATTAACGAGCATAAACTTAGCATGGGATATTAATGCGAAAGGGGACTGATTAAAATACATAAATATTGAAATATAATGGACTTTATTGGATACGCGTACGACAGACTGGTGCCGGTCTTAAAGAACAGCTCCACCACCATACTTCAGGTGGGTGTCGTAAGAGGCGGCTGATGGTCGTACCGGAGAATGGGCAGCAGCGTTATCTATACATTTCACCACCATAGTGCGAACGCCAACCCGCCTGCCAAGCGTGTCGATTATGGCAAACCCCCCCCAAGAATCTGGAGTGGCGACCGCATACCGAAAGACGTAGCGTTGGAAGGCCTCCCACAAGGTGGGACGACCTTGTGAAGGCCGCAGGAACCCGTTGGCTGCAAATGCACAGAACCGGTTGAAGTGGAGGTGCTTGGGGAAGGCCTATATCCAGCAGTGGACGTCTTTCGGTTGAAATGATGATGATGATGATGTTAATAACTGCTTATCTGCCTCCACAGCCCAGTTACTGGGTTAAACCTTTCCTTTTTGGTGAGACTGGGGCTACTAGGCTTCATAACGACAGTGACATAATTACGACCATAACTGACAGCCGGGACCGTGCTTTTATTGCTTAAGAAACTATCTAACTGTCACATAGACAAATAGACCTTGTTGTTTTATATCGTGCAAGTGACGTTCAACCTTAGGGTGGTAAATCACATCTATGGTAGATATGAATAGTTCACAGCAACAGAAATACACATTCTGTGAAAATTTCAACTGTCTAGCTATCACGATTCATGAGATACAGCCTGGTGACAGACAGACAGACAGACAGACAGTGGAGTCTTAGTAATAGGGTCCCGTTTTTATCCTTTGAGTACGGAACCCTTAAAATCGCTATTTTTTTATAGCATCTGTTTTGGACACTAAAAACATGCTTATCTTTTCGGGGCTTTGTCCTGGGTTCCTGCCTGAATACCTACTGTTATGATTAGATTTACATTAAACACCAATGTTATGGTCGAAAATGATAAATTTATATCCTGAAACTTGTCTTATCTATGGATTAATATTTTTGCGAAGTTAGGTTTTAAATGCGAAGTTTTTTTTTAATACCATTTCCATACCATATATAATTGATCCCCTAAAACTTACTGATCTTCTGAACGCGATCTAAAGTTACCTTAATAGTTAGGCTACTTAACATGTCGTGGTGGCTCTCATGCAATGCGACTTTTTCAATTCATATGTCGATACCTTTAGACTCAAAGGGCGTAAACGCCATTTTGGCCAAAATGACTTTTTGATGCAGTTATGTTCAGTTTTTTTTTCTTTATCAATCTGTGTAGTTAAAACTGCGAAATTCGCAAAATTAAGGCTAATACGGCCCACGTGATTTTTGGAAATTTTTTAAAGACATGAGGCGTATTTGATATAATTTTTTATTTTATTGGTTATTTAGGTAACATGCACAATTATTAAAAAACTTAAAGGTCGTATAATAAAGTCGTTAACCAAAACTTAAGCATACGCCCTTCTTATTCTCGTATAAAAATAAAGTTGACTCATACGACTTAACGTTGACGTCGCAAAATTTTGGTCATATCATCGCTCTTAAGCCAAATATGGTGCATACACCCCTATTATTCCGATAAAAAATTATAGATGACTGATACGCCCTAACTGAGATTATCTCGAAAAAATCAACAGTGTCCTATACTTTATAATTAGTTATTTTATCATTTTAGTTTTAGCGTATTACGACCGAAAATAATTTTGAATTACTCTAATCAATATAGTCTTATGAGCGAAAGTTATGTTTGTAGATCGAAATACTCTCTCCAACCTGAACTAGTATTTAATAGTTGTCTCTTGCACGCCCGCCATTAACGCCATTATGTGCAAGCAAGATAGCGGACGGGCGACGATAGCACGCGCCGCCCGATTTATTTTCGTTGGATCCCAAATTTAAAAAATGCAAGAAAATTACGTTTTATTGTCTTTGAATCCCAAAAACTATTTCCGTTGGATCCCAAATGCTTAAAAAAATCTGAATGCGGGTACTTTTAACAACAAAATTGCTTATAATAAAATGAGGGTATATTATTGTTGAAGAGATGCGCAGGAAAACCAAGGTAACCGACATAGCCCGAAGAATTTCGAACTTAAGTGGCAGTGGGCAGGGCACATGACACATTGCTCGCAGAACAGATGGCCGATGGAGCCGAAAGGTTCTGGAGTGGCGACCGCGTACCGGAAGACGTAGCGTTGGAAGGCCTCCCACAAGGTGGAGACCGACGACCTTGTGAAGGCCGCAGGAAACTTGGATGCGAGAAGCACAGAACCGGTCGAAGTGGAGGTGCTTAGAGGAGGCCTATGTCCAGCAGTGGACGTCTTTCGGCTGAAATGATGATGACGATTTATTGTTGTAACTTTTTAATTTATAAGGTCTATCTATTCATACACAAAATATCTGAAGCAGTCATGGTACTCATCATTATGAACAACTTTTACTATAGGACACAATGAAATGAGTACAATGACCCCTTCAGATATTTCGTGTATGAATAGATGGACCTTAGAATTATATTTATGGTTTTTACTCTTTTTACATGTTGTCAAAATAATGGCCTAAACCACCACCAACTTTTGAGATCTCAATCGGTTCAGAGGAACTGAAACCCTATAAACCGATTGTGGGTTTGCAATCAGGTTCTTTCGTATAAACGATCTCACATTTTAAAAGTCAAAATTCTATATTAAAACACTATTACCTTTTTTTCCAAGCTTTCACCGTTGACAGTTTCAGAAATGCAGAAAGCAGAAAACACAATTCTAAAGTAGACCCAGGTGGACAGTTTTGGGCGAGAATTGATTATTAGGCTTTGGAATGTCTTGTTAGTCAGAGTGAGTGTCACAGGGATTTTGGAGTTACTTTTGACTCTAAGCTTCTGTTTGATGCACATATTAATAATATAGTCAAACAGGCTTCTAAAGCCTTGAGTTTTATTTTTAGGGTCTGTTCTGATTTTAAGAATGTTCGGCCTTTCTTCTTAGAGTAGTCAGATAAGAAACGCCAACCTCATCTAGTTTAAAAAAAATATGATTGACGTGTAAAAGTGTTTGTGCAAACGTACGTACAAAAATAAGATCAAATTCTTTATTGTGCGTTTGTCCGTAGCCACCTTGAATATGCTTCTCTGGTTTGGAATCCAAATTATAATGTACACATTAATCGGCTTGCAGCGATTTTTGAGGTATACTCAATATCGCTCTAATAACTATCTCCCGAATTATATCAGTCGGTGTAAAAAAAAAACATATTCTGCCTCTACACGAGCGAAGGAAAATTGCAGATCTTGCTTTCTTATTTAGCGTTATGAACGGATCTAATGACGCCTCTAAGTTGGTGGGCAAGATCAGGCTTCGTGTTCCGAGTGCATTTCATCGGAGACCACGTCTTTTCCATGTGCTTCAAGTCAGAACTATCTACAGACAGAACTCGTAGGTGATAAGAACTTGTCGTAATTTCAATGATTATAGTGTGTCAGAATATCGAGTTAGATTTAGATTTATTTACAAGTAGTGCTAAGGAAGTAAAGAAAAGTTTGAACAATTGTTTTTTCGATGTAAAATTTTTTTTTCTTCTCTTTATTATTGTATTTTTTGAGCGTGAGATAATTTATTTGCGTGTATCTTTCGTCTTTTTGTTACGTATTTTTTAATGTTACTCACGTTAATCGTTAGTGGAAGCTTGTAATTTGCCATCTCCTACACATTGTACTAGATATTAAAATGTGTAGCTGTAATAGCTTTCCTAAAATTAATAAAATAAAACGTTTCTTCTGACTCTCATTCATTCAATCATTTAATAGTAGGTGGGCCGAACAAACGCTGCTTTTTAACCAACTTGAAAAAAAGGAGGAGGTTATTAAATATTTGATAAAGGTAAATCACTTTTCTTCTGAAAAGTACACGTGTTGTTTTATCATGGGATTCAATGGAAATAGCAAATGGAACCCATCGTTAATACCCCTTCTTTACGACAATAAATGCTTGTAGTGACGTTTAAACCCTAACCATTTATCATATTGGTATGAATATTAAGTACTTACTTCTCCGTTGACTGTCAATACACCCCTTTTCAGCAAGAAAGGACGCTTTAAGTGACCTATACACCCTAAGCATTCTACAGACAATGTAAAATTTTGGGTTGTAAACAACATTTTTTTATGTTTTTGGGGGCGTATAACAATCCTATTTTCTTTATTTATTAAGTTATCCTAAATAATATATAATCGTTCTGTTTATCTTAAACATTTAATAATGTGGGCCGAAAATGAACTTACTCAGTCTTGAAACAAAAAAGTTATGATTTTTTTCTTAAAACATTTTTTGTTTTTTGCTTCTCCTGAAAAGTGGCCTTTTGGCGTTTACGCCTTTTGAGTCTAAAGGTATCGATGTACTTTCTGAGTTTATCTTGGACGTTACTGACATCGTTAAAGGAAAATAGCATGCGGAAACCTTAACTTATACCCCCTTACTAATAAACGTTGTATAGGGTCTGTATAGTTACACAATGCTTTGTCTTCTTCTTTCGAAGGTCAAATTACTGACGACTGAAAGAGAGAAATCGGTGTGTAACTATTCATATGATATAATACGTTTATTAGTAAGGGGGTTAGTGTTGATATAGGTCTGAAATCATCAACCCATCTTGAGCTGTATTAGAAAAGACGAGAGAGGAATTTTGTAGTAGGTACTGTAAAAGCTATCTATGTAGCCCTACCTTTAGCAGTACAGGGTGGTTACAATTGAATACGTGTTCCATTCCAACGTTCAAGCAGGTGTCAAATATTTTTTATTGTATATGATGGTATTTTTGTTTAGCAGTCAGTGCTAGATACCTATAGCGTGATAATATAAAGTAGGTACCTACTTCTTCTAAATATAGGTATATAAATATATTCAGATCGAATCCTATCGCTGTTTAATTACATTGTGAAGCTCTCAACTAAAGCTTCACAGTACTTAACCTAGTGAATGGCTTTTCAAAATACCTACAGATATTTTTTTGGAGGGCCTAGACAGCAATAACGATATTGAAAAAAGCAACATTCTGCTGGATTGACATACTATACGGCAAATGCAAATAAATTGAAATTGGTACGGGCAAGATAATTATGATCATGATTAGATTGACATAGCTGTTGAAAACCTTACGACAATCCTATTGAAAGTCGTGAAAATACGAATCGCCTTGAAAGCGATTGCCAGTTGTCTAAGACCACTGGTAACAGCTGGATGTGAGTAGCGTAGCAGCTGGTTGTGAGTAACCGAGGATCGAGTTGAATGGCGTTTGATTGGAGGTTTATGTCCAGCTGTGGACTGCTGTAATGGATGCTGAGAGGCTGATGATGATGGTGAATGCGGTTTCTAGAAGAATACTTAGACAAATTGAAAATAATAAAGTTAAACCTGTGGTTAAACTAGCAGGTAAGTTTACGAATGAATAATTAAAGTAGGTAAGTACTTAGGTTATAAATACATTTTACGTTGGTACCTAAAGGCATGTCATTTGCGAGTATGACATAATTTTACGAGAATAATGGATACGGGGAATTATTATTGTTCGAAATAGTGAGGTAATATTAATTTTATGGAATTGTGTCACTTTAGGGCACGCGAATAGGTAGTACATGTTCGGGTCGGCATGATTTGGATCCCGTGCGGCAAAGTTGGCTATATATTTTGGCGATCGGCCTGCACTCGCTTGTGCCGAATCATCCCGACTAGTGTGTTGAAAATATCTCGATTGCCTGCATTATTATATCGAAAATGACTCTTCTGATTTTGCTCCTAATCTGCAATATACTCATGTGAGACGGTCAATGGGCCAAACCACAGATAATATAATACTCTAGCCAAACTTACAAGCCAGTGGGTCCCGGCAAATGACATCGCCACAGGCCCAGACGGATATGGCGGGATGAGCTGGTCTCCTTTAATAAAGATTAGTACTTGGTAGTTCTGAACTGAAAGAGAGTAGGGAGGCCTTTGCGCAGTAGTGAGGCTTTTGGCTAATAATAAATGCAATATACTAATGAAATCATACTGCAAACACTAATGACTAAAGTAACATTATAATGATTAGTGTCACACCAATCAATTTTGGCATTCCAACTAGGTATAGTCTACCTCGTAATTGCTTTACCACCCTAAGTTGTTATGTCCCTTACGAATGTTTTAAATGTCTTGTCAAAAAAGGTCAAGTTCTATTTTTGCTTTAAGAGCAATGTGACAGATTGATAGTTTCACCCTAAGGGTAATAACATGCCTAAGATGCCTCACATGCCGAAGGATAGGTACCTCAATGATTGTAATATTTGTAAATATATGTCTCTAACATCATAATTAATTTATCTTCAATTGCTTAGTATTTAATAGATACTTTGTATCTATTGAGAACGGTAATTTTGTTCCATGTACATCGTCTTCACATTTAATAATGAATAATGTGTACAACACAACATTGTAAAACATCGTAAAAGATTGGTTATGAGGTTTGTTGCCCATTAGTTGCCCATACGCAACTATCGTATGGAAGAGTCACCTAAAATCAATTCTATTTTCTTGTTGAAAAAATAAATTACTTTGAATATTTTTGAAGCTTTTTTTTTACTGCTACATGGGCCCGCTCTTGATCACGCCTGATGGAAAGCGATGGATTAGGTCTATGATGGAACGAGCGTGCCCAGAAGATGCCTAAGTCACTGGAACTCCCACGCGTTGACGAAACACAGCAGGCTGCTTGACGCCGAACTCCGGTGGGAGGGTGGTCGCAAACTAGGCGGTCGTTAGCCCTAGCACCGCAAGAGAAGAATAGGCCAATCAAATAAGGTGTTGGGTGTTACTGTCCAAGATGCGCCGAGCGCTCGGTTCAGTTGAATAACTGGCGGAAGAAACTGCGCTACACGAGGAGGATTCTTCATGCATCCCAAAAATTCCCAATTACGAGGTTGACTATACTTATGCGAGTCTATCAATCAATAGATAGAAAGATAGAATACTCTTTATTATGCACACCATATAAATTACAGACCTAAATATAGAAACTGTACAAAGGGTGACACAATGGGCGGTCTTATCGCTAAGAGCGATCTCGGTAGAATCAATGTTCCATATAAGTGAGAAATTACCGCGAATTAAGAAGTCACACTTAATAATACAATAAATGACGATTATGTTTGATAATCTCTATACGCATGATCAGAGGAGTTACATTCGCGAACCGTGTAAATGTAAAATTACCGCTCGAGGCTTTATCACATAAATTATTGAAGCAACCAGTTGTAATTTTAGTTTAGTTGCTGATTAGTTTTGGATGCCGTGTTTGTTACAACAGTCGTTCGTTGACAAAGAAGTCCTAACTCCCCAAAATGTCCTAATTTTTAGGACATGCTGGGGAGCTATGAGAATATCTAGAGCATCCTGAGTTTCTGTCATCACTCTTTTTACTATTATGACATTTGTCAAAATTATACCAACCGACAGAAGTTAAGGCTATATTCTGAGTGACATGCAGACTATTAGAATATCATAAAGGGGTGTGCACAAACTAAAGCACAGAAAGAAAGAAGATGGGAGAAAAAAAGAACAAGAAAGAATTTGGAAGCAAAAATAACAGTAAACCCATGATGCTTTCATCATTTCAGCCGAAAGACGTCCACTGGTGGACATAGGCCTCCCCCAAGCACCTCCACTTCGACCGGTTCTGTGCTTCTCGCATCCAACGGGTTCCTGCGGCCTTCACAAGGTCGCCGGTCCACCTTGTGGGAGGCCTTCCAACGCTACGTCTTCCGGTACGCGGTCGCCACTCCAGAATCTTTCGGCCATCTGTTCTGCGAGCAATGTGCCCTGTCCACTGCCACTTAAGTTTGGCAATTCTTCGGGATATGGCGGTTATCTTGGTTCTCCTTCGAATCTCCTCATTTCTGATTCGATCACGCAGGGAAACTCCAAGCGTAGCCCTCTCCATTGCCCTTTGGGTGACTTTTTGCATGATGTTTTAGCTATCAACTAACTAAACATTTTAGCAGCAACGGTTGACTCGCGATCACTATTGCAAGTTATATGTTACAGCCACACAGAGCTTCCTTCACCTCTAACCAGTCAGTGCTCCATTAGATTATTCATGACGAATTCCTAACCGATGGTTAAATAACAGTTATTCACAAGGTCAACCATACCCTTCGGTGAAATCATGAATCATGAGTTACATAGTTGTTGATCGATGGTTATCCGAATTTGGGTTACTTGTTAACGGAATGTGTTTAAAAGCTGTAGTCTCTTTACCTTTGAAATAAATACTTACCTCTCGAATACTTGAAGTAGGATTCGCATTGACATAATTATTTTCAGATTATTGAGTAAGGCATAATCAGCCTATAATATTCCCACTGCTGGGACACAGGCCTCCTCTTGATGAGATAGAGTGGGTCGTAATCCACAACGCGGGCCCAGTGTGAGTTGGTAGATGTCACATGTTTTTGAATTTTTTGTTGTAGGTTATGCCGGTTTCCCCACGATGTTTTCCTTCACCGTTTTTAGAACAGTGTGTAAGGCAAAGACCTCCCTTTCCTTTTTCACCTTAAGGGGCTTACAGGACCTAAACGCAAAAAAATGGATCTCCACCCCCCAAGATCCCCTGCTAGTTCTTCTTGCAAGTTTTGTTTTAAGCGTGTCTAAGTTTTTTGTGGTAAGACTACTAAGTCTGTCGAATGTTTGCTGGTTACTGGCTGAGAAACATCGTTTACCTCTAAAATACTACGAGCGACATCTAGTGATAAATGATAAATGATAAATGACTTTTATTTTGTAAGTAGGTTTGCACAAACACTTTTACACGTCATTCATATTTTTTATAAAACTAGATGAGGTCGGCGTTTCCTATCTGACTACTCTGAGAAGAAAGGCCGAAACAAACTCAGAGGTCACAGTCTCTTTTAAAGTCCAGACATAATCTTGGTCAGGTTTTATGAAGACCATGTAGATCAATGTCTGAGATGGTCTTTTGAACTGAGTTAGGTGTACATACATAGAATATCGCTTTTGGAGGCTTGAATACTCATGTCTATATCAAAACTATTAGAAGTATACTTAATGTTTTATGGGAGTAATACAAAACATGGAATTGAATGAATTTGTGTATGAAAATGAATGAATTGAAAAACTGAAAAGACGCAACAAGGCAACTTTGTTGAGACTCAGCTAAACGCCTGCAGGATTAATTCACCACAATGTCGCATATTCAATCATGCCAAAACATAACTTGCAGGCGTTTACAGTATCAATTGTTCAAATACTTTAGTATTTGTACGAACTGTTCGTTCGTTGTAGTCATTAAGATTCAAGAAGGACAATCAATTTCTATCTATGCATAGAGGATTGTGCTCAATCCGACAAAAATCAGGAAAACTTGCTTACACAGTGATATAGTAGTAATAATGGACTCCACGAGACTGGTTAGAGTTCATAAGCAAAATGTTTCCTGTCTGTCTTATTTTATTTATTTTTTTAAATGTAAATCTAGCTATTAATATTAATAGACTTCAAGCAAATATGAAGCATTGTGTTTGCCAAATGAACAAATAGCACAGGAGAACATCAAAGACAAAACTATTTACAAAAGAGTTTTATTACAAAATAATAACATTAACGACTACAGAACACAGGTACTGGCCACTTCGTCCAATCGATCACTGAAAGACTAAATAATAACTTATTTATTAAATTTTGTGCCTGACTGTATTATGGCTTTTACAGTCAACGACTAAAGTCGTGACTCTAACTTTTAGTTTTACTTTGTTAGTAGATTTTTGTGTTAGTTTTAATAGCCCGCGTCAGCGTCGTAGCTGCTTTTTCTGCTGTCGTATGCGCCTGAAAACAAATTGATTACATTAAATGAATACTAGGCTGCTATAGCCTAAATTATGCTAAGGGTACTACTGCTGTATTGATAACTATATTTTTTAGAAACTTCGAATTCGTTTTTAAGCATTACTTATCGACTCTCACAGACGCTATTAATCCCCACATCTCGTCTTTGGTTTTGTATTGGCAAGCGCGCGACTACTGATCATAAGGTCCTTAGTCAGACCCCAAGTCAGAAAAAAGTGTATCTCGCAGTCTGGGTATGTGCCTTATTGATAGCAATGGGTTGGTTCACCCCTATTACAAAGGAGTCAAAATATAACCTTTGAGTACATAATTATCTGTTTAACCTTCAGGTGGCTCAGGTGGTGATGATGGTGGTGGTTCATACTTTTACAAAAAATGCAAACATACCTTGAGACCGACTCGTATCTGTGAGCTGCAAACTCTTCAGGATCGCCTCGGGGATAGGAGGGGGGGTGGGCAGATGGGCTCCCTCAGCATGGAAACCGTTCTCATCAGCTGTGTAGGTGACGGTGTAGGTCTGGCCATCATCACCGATGTAGGAGTAGGAGCCTGAGACTGAGAGGGAACCTTCTTCGGGTTGCGCACCGGGGATCACGCGGCCTGGAATTTTAAAGAATCATACTTAGTGAAAGCTCAAAAAAATTATGGAAGGCATCGCAGCTTTCAAGTTTGCGTTGATTTAAAAGTTAAGCATCGACGCTCTTTTTTAAGGGCTTTGTGAAAAAAAAAAAATTGTTGTAAATTATGCTTCATTTCATAATTATAACGTTGCAAATTAGCAACAGAACATTAAGTGAATGGTAGCAAATATAAATATAGGTACGCCAATACACTAACTATTTTATACATGCCCACATAGTATTTCAGAATTGAAAGATAGTATAATAATTTCAGTTTGATTTGATTATTTTTCCTATCCAGTTCCCATACAAAACAAGTGGAAAGAATCGAAATCCTATAACAAAAAATTTAAGTTTTTTATTTCCAGTTTATTTAATCGTACTTACATCATTTCATACGCTGAACGCTGTCTAATAATGGTCGGTCAAGATGAAATAGCTTTATGACGATGCCAATTATAATATTGCAACAATGAGAAGTGAAATTAAAAAAGATAATGATTTGTTATAACAACAAGTCGTTTATATAAACAAAGTTCACGATGAAATAATAAATACATCTAATACTTCACAGCCAGTTACTAACGATCATTAACATTTAACATGCAAGAAGGATATAAAACTCATTGCATGTATTCTAGTTACCTACCTCAAATGTTATGGCTAAAGTAAAGTAATAGCTTGTACAACTAAAGTTTATTATTCTCAATGTTTGGAGCACGAGTGCAGTTTAGGATTTTATTTGGTGCGACCAATTTTATGGAAGAACTTAAAAGGGCACTTTTGAAACCATTGCCCAAAATAGTGTTTTGTCAATAGATTACGTACAGATGAAGGATTGGGTGCTAAAGACCAACTTGAAGATGAAATGTAAAGTAAAAGGAAAGGCAAAATAATACCCTTTAAAGATCTCATGCTGTATTTAATATTCCAAATCTGCTGGAATTTATTTACTTCTAAGCAAATAAGGCTACTGCGATTCCTTCAACACCTTAATTCAGCTAAATATCAAGTCGATAGGAATTTTGGAAGTTACAATCAACAGTGGTAACACTTGCACTACGAAAATCTTCCATACTGCTGCAACATAAAGGTTCTGTCAATGTCTAAATGTTACCACTTGCGTGCATAATCAGCCTATAATGTTCCCACTGGTGGAACACAGGCCTCCTCTCTGTGAGAGGGACTGGGCCGTAATCCACCACGCGGGCCCAGTGCGGGTTGGTAGATGTCACATGTCTCTTCAAATTGTTATTTCTAGGACATGCCGGTTTCCTCACGATGTTTTCCTTCACCGTTTTGAGAGCAGTGGTGATGGAATAATTTACATAAAGTAAAGCGCCTGTCTGGGTTCGAACCTACGACCTACAACTCGTAAGGCGCGGCCGATACCACTGGGCCACCACTGCTCAAGTGCAGATGCCTGTATCTAGGTAACTACTAACTACCAGGGAATTTAGTTCCAAGAAAATATTATGAAAGTCAACACCCACCTTGCTGCTGGGCCTTAGTACCGTCACTAGTCTCATAAGCATAATGGTACCCCTCCTCATTGATCTCATTCTCATACTTCAAGATTTCGGCTTGGCTGCCCGGAAACTGTCCTCCCTGACCTCCAGCATTGTAAGCTGCATGATCTTGGCCTCCTAAAGGTGCTTGGAGTCCAGCGTTGGCTCCACTTGAGGATCTGGCGTTGGGAGGAAGGTAGATGGAGTTATCCAGGCGAGCGGACGACGCTGCCGACACCAGGGCTAATACGATGAACTGGAATTGAAAATTAGAAGCATTAGCAGTGCAGAATGGTTTGGAGACGTGTCGTAGAAGTTGTGGATCCACCGTTTCATTTGTGAAAACATAATAGACCCTTATGGAGTCTAGTGTACTGATCTTCACTTAGGTTTAGGACAGTCAACCTGCTATCACCAATGATCTTTATCAAAGGCAGACTTGCCTTATTGCCATTTATCATAGAGCGCAGTATCGTTATCAGTGATTAAATAGGAGTTTGTGAGAAATACCTGTGGTAACATCACAAAAAATTATCGGTAGACATGTGCAAGTGCAATAATTCTATTTTAATCCTACCTATATATTGATGCAAAACTCTTCAAAGCTAAACTTAGTTGAATTTTACGGAGTATTTTACGCAATAATTATTTTATATATTTATGGCCCATAAACAAAACTTGCAGAATCTGGTCCTAAAGTAACCGATAAAGCCCGAAGTAACAAAGTTTTACGGTAAACTTAAATGAGTGCAGCTGATTGAGGTGAAGGTAACGCGGCGATAGGAAAGGTTCTGAATGTGACCCTATAGAACTCCGGTCACGATCACAACAATATAGAAGCCTTCTAAGGATATATTGGGAAAGTTGGTATGCTGGGGTTTTGGTAAGGTATTTCCCAGGATAGAGTAGGACAGAATATAGGTAGGAAAACAAAAATTGTTTTTATGGATCCTGCAGCAACCTAATTGCGTACCACTTTCAATCACAATCTGGATGATTTTGAAGAATATTGCTTAAATTATGTTCGAAAAATTTGTCGGCTCAGCAACGTAAATAACGCAATGAATGTTGTTCAACTGTCAAAATTAAAGTCATTGCTACTAAGTGTGTTACGCAATCAGTCTGCTGATTTAGTATTTAGTACCTAATTAACTTGAGTTAATTAGCTCGAGTTATTAAGCTAATAATAAGACACAATTCATTATTTATCTTCTGCTATGAGGCTTCTAGCAGCGCATTAAAAGGATTTTGTTTTATAAAGATACGAATAAAAAAAATCGATTACAAAGATCTTAGATATTCATAAGAGACTATGGAAGAATTGGACTGTCCCTAATCTAGATTTTATAATATATATATTTTTTAAAGAGACTTCAATTACCTATAAGTAGGTAATTGCACTTTCGGAAATGAACTAATTAATAAGTCCTGGAAAGCTTAACATACCTATGTAATACAGAGTGGCACTGACATTGACGCACAAACTATAACCATCTAGACCAGACCCCCTTTTTTTTTTTTTTAGTATGGGAAATCATCAAATGACCCCTTCCGCTCTGGGTGGAGCGGAAGGGAGTGTCAGACTCAAACTGACTAAAACCCATCCGTGTTCCTTCCTTAGCCCTTTATGTTCCGGGGCAGCGGTAACCCTTTCGGACAATCCCGCTGCCCCGGCAAGACCAGACCCCTAGCGTAGACATTTTCGCCAGGTGTTTCATAGAAAAATACAATACCTACCCGGTCAAAATGTATGGAACACCCATAGGCTTATAAAAAAAAGATGAACTCCGCGCCACGCATATCGAAAGTGAGGCACCGTACCGATCTATGTGTGCGTGATTGACGATTGACGTTGTCTTGTCACGTAATGGCGGCCGGTCGGCATACTATGATGTAAATGTGAGCGTGATACTTACTATGCTTCACTTTCGATATGCGTGGCGCGGAGTCCATCTTTTTTTATAAGTCTATGGGAACACCCGATGTTTAAGGTCATCCCAACTATTACATTTACTTAAGTTCCATTATTGTGTAATGTCGGTACAAGCATCTCGCAGGGAAAGGATTTGGTACAGAGAGCGAAGAGCTAGGTTAATAAACAAGGCATTAAACAGTTTAGAACTTTGACCCAGTTAACTTTGCAAACTAATTAGCCAACACAACGAATATATTACTAAAACTGGCAAATATCCTAATTAAAATTGTACACATAATATCAGAACTTAGAAGGAAAGGCACGTTTCTAATAACATTATAAAATATCAATCTCATATTATATGAGGATAATGTAGGCCTTATTACTACATAAAAAAGATTGTTGATGGTTTATGTCTCAGTTCGAAATTGAAAACATTTAATATTTCAAGATACTAAATTTATCTTGTTTTTTTTTCTTCTTTCGCAAACTGAGCCGATGTCGACTATTCTGACAGCGTCACTAAATATCTTTAACAACTGCAATTAAATCAAAAAGTCAGACTTCTGAATGTCAAAATTAATTAAACTGCAGAATTGGCGTCAGTCATTCCGAGGATAATTATGATTATGTCTTATTACTATGCACTATGTAAATAAAGCTATTTCAGTGTCGTCGTCATTACGTATCTCCGAAACTAAGCCGTACAAAAAATAAAAATTGTTAATTCGAATTCACGATAGAATAATCAAGATGTTGTTTTTGTTTTAGAGGCTTCCAAATCTTGGAATGTTGTTAATTAGATGTAACTTTAAGTATGTAAAGGACACGTTTACCACGTTGTCGCCATATTTTGTGATGTTGATTTCAGGTGCCATGTTGAAAATGAATTATCAAAGGACACTAAACTTGCTTCTTAATGAAAATAATTTTATAAAATTACTTTAGATTAATTGTTAAAGACTGTCAAACAAATTTTAAATAGGAACTAAAACGATGACTGGGTTCATTTGAATGTACAGACGCCAGCCAGCACATCAAGCTCCCCGATACTGTTAAATTTTGCCAATCAACCTTGAACCTATTAAAAAAAATTGACAGATTGCTACTACAATCTGTCAAATTTTTTTTGATGATGTGATGTGCTAGTCTGTACACTAAGTAATCATTTTGTAGAAATAGACTAATAGCCTTTGCTACCTTTGCTTCTCAAAGCATAATCAACTTATAATGTTCCCTCTGCTGGGACACAGGGCTCCTCTCTGTGAAAGGAAGTGGGTCATAATCTACGACGCAACCACAGTGCGGGTGCTAATTATGGATGTCACATTTATAGGCTTTATTATAATATTTTCGAATTATTGGTTCTCTGACATGCCGGTGTCCTCATGTACTCGTATTTTTCCTTCACCGTTTTGAAAGGAGTGTTGCAGATTAAATAATTTACCCAAAGTAAAGTGCCCAGCCAGGTTTGAACCTATGTTTCTACACTAGGCCACTATTGCTCTAATAAACTAACCAAATCTCAATTTTTCGATTACTCAATTTTCGGGCGCCACTAGTCTTCCGTCACGCGGCGTTGCCTGCGGTTATTTCACAGATGTCATAACGTTACTACTGACATTACTGTCACACCAGCAATATTGTTGTGGTTGGTGGTACTCACAAGTGCGGTTGTGAAGTTAAAAGCTTTGATGAGGAAGCATAGGAGGTTTTGACATTTTAGGGAAATTAGGGCTGAAAAGAATTTGTGGTCTCTGGTTTGGAACTACGCTGTTATGACGTCTGTGAATAGACTCGAATATGATGCACAAACCTCTTTCTGTCTAAAGCGGGGCTTAAATTATGAAACTAGGGTCAAGAAACAGTATATTGACTGTTGTGTTTTAGGCTATAGCTAACTAATCCCCGGTTTTTGAAAAGCTGATAAAATCAACTAACCTCTAGTTTCATAATGTAAACCCTGCTTAAAACAAAAATGACAGTCAAGTGGGAGTGTCGACAAAAGTAAAATAATTACGTATGATGGACATAATGTTGGAATGAGTTTGAAATTTTTTTGTGAACTTTTTGATATCAGATGAAAATTTTCTATGCTACCAAAAGTTTGCGTGCCAACCTGTAGGTAGGTATAGCAAAAATATAAACCCATCATTTCACAATGTTTAATATAAACTGCTAATTGCCAAACCCATCATTTTACAATGTTTAATGTTACTGACATAGTAATGTCAAAAACATATTACATTGTAACATGGTGAGATTTGATATAACGTCGAGTTGAATCTTTTGGCCCAGAAAGGTCATTATACCTTTAATATTTACATAGAGCACGTCAGCCTGTCATTACGTCACAATATTATAACAATACTCGAGTTCTCAGAACTGAAAAATCTTGAAATGTTAACAGTTTCAGTTCTGGAGTTCAAATGACTTAACACATCTGGGGTGATCAGTCCAGTATTTTATCAACTATGTTGGGGTCGGCTTACAGTCTAACCGGTTGCAGCTGAATACCAATATTTCACATGGAGCAACTGCCTTTCTTACCTCCACAACTCAGTTACTGAGTATCAGGATACTGTTTGGTTAAGACTGGTCGTCAGACTTTTCGGTTTCTGACTACCCGTAACCAAAGACCGACTGCCAAAGATCTACGAATGACAGCCGGAACCAACGGCTGAACATGCTCGATGAGTAACGGATGGTTACCCATCCACGAACAGACCGAGGCAAGCGTAGCTTAACCTTCGTTATTATTTCACGAGCCCCTACATCTGGAGTGAATGGTTGATAATTATGAAATGAACAGTCATTTGACTTCATAACTCCGATCCCGATTGGACGTGATTATGCAATAAGACCAATAAGCTAGAATAAGGCCGAACTAGGCTTATAATAACAAGTACATCATCTGCCTAGCCTTTTCCCAACTAAGTTGGGGTCGGCTTCCAGTCTAACCGGATGCAGCTGAATACCAGTATTTTACATGGAGCGACTGCCTATCTGACTTCCACAACCCAGTTACTGGGTAATACGATACCCCTTGGCAAGACTGGTTGTCAGACTTTCGGGCTTCTGACGACCCGTAACGACTGTCAAAGATCTACGAATGACAGCCGGGACCAACGACCGATCGACCTGTGCGGCTGTTATTATTTAGCCACGGACCCCTGTCCTATACTATCTATACTAATATTATAAATTCGAAAGTAGGTAATTCTGTCTGTCTGTCTGTCTGTATGTTACCTTTTCACGCCTAAACCACTGAACGAATTTCGACACTCTAAGAAGAAGAGCATGATAAAATACACACTCGTAAAATCTTATTTTCAAGTTGCTCTGGTATGTGACCTCTAAAGAAATTAAGTACTAGGAACTAACTTTGATTGAGTACGAAACTGGGAAATAATATCTTAAAGTTAGGTCATTTATTTATCTATTTCAGATTAGACAAGCAATCAGCTTCAGAAGTATATTACTCATTGTTTCTCTAAATGTAAAGTTAATAGACACAGATGTAAGTACCAATTTAGAAGAGATATCGTATAAGAATGTTAAGCAATAAGTAAAGTGGTACTTGTTAAGTATGACATAAATAAAGGTACATGAAAACGTTTGCAGTCGATACCTAATAGAGCGGCAAGTTGTAATAATAACAATGATATTGGCGCAGTCGTGTAAAAAATACCAGACAATTCCTTTTCAGTATAAACTTTCAATAGATGATAAATATAAGTATCAAAAAAGAGAATTTGTCGATTTGGATAGACTTAATATGTTGGTTTCAGAAAACGTATTAAGGAAATTGCAGGTAACAGCAGTTGTAGTTATGAAAGTAAGTTTAGTTTTTTTTGGAGTTAAACGACGAAATATTATAGCAGTAAATATATTCATTCGGAAGACAATTATGATATTGTCGAAAATGGAATTAAATTAAATTGTTAGATCGAATTTCGTGACGCAACTTTGGATGCGTTTCAGCCATAGATTATTAATTCCAAGCACTCTTGAAAAACAGAACAACGGTTTAGAGATCATTATTTTGCTCAAAAATTCATTCAGTCAAAGAGGGATAGTCGAAATTTAAAATACGAAGCCCCAATCCCAGAAAACACTCCCGTCCTTCATGTAAAAATTTAACCAAAAAAATACTTCAAACGATCTCATTGCACAGAACACCCGAAAATCACGAATTTAAAAATCACTGATAACGATTTCTTAACACTCACTCAAAGATGGCACTTATATTATTAGAAAGGTTTGCACTATTACGATTGCTTAAAACATATAAAAATATTTGCACAAAATACTAACAAATTTCATTGCTGTGTGTCCTCTAGGGAAGATGCTAGCGAAATGTGATTGCAAAGTGAATCTGCCGTATTTTATACTTGTGCTTACTATGCTCAATATTTTGAGTGATATACATTCTGTCTTACATTCGCAGATCAACTCTTTAAAGCTGCTACTCTCATTCAATTTTTAACTCTGTACAGCTTTGATAAAGTTTGATTTTCGTTGGATGGTTTTCCGATTTTTGTATCATCGGCAAGGACCAATAATTTAGTTTATTTATTAACAGAATTACTTACAGATACATTATGTGTTTAAAAATGACCTTGAGGTTGCCTTAAAATTGTGTTTTGGCAAATGGAGATGTAATTTGCAAATTTAAACGGGACTCTTTATAAGTGTTTAAACTGTCTAGATTATTTTTTAGACATTCTATTTCACCCGCAGCTAAACGTTTTAGCTAAACAGTACCTGAGCTCAATAATGAATAGCATTTTGTTGTAAATGGTGTCATTATGTTTTGGTAAAGGTAAAGGTTATCGCTTGATAATTTATTAGCAACACATTAACACTGTAATAATAAAAATAGAGAAAAAACATAATTGCGAGGAAGCATTTGGAAATAATAGCATTGGTGAAGCTTTTAGAATTCTTTGATCATAACACTTAATATGTAAATAATGGACTGTGACCTTGATCTTCATCAGCGAAAAGACTAGGCGATATTTCCTTTACACGTAAGTATGTACCCACCCAGTAGGCACATTTTTATTTATCTGCAACAATATTTTAACTATATTATGCACTTGATTGATTAGGGCATTTAATCTTTCTAGTTTTTCACACTTTCCTATCTTACTTTCTGTAAGCTTCCACCCTTTTCATCCTATTTTCACATTGTTATATAATTTCTTTATGATCCCTCAAACACATCGTAAGAAAACCTGGAATTATCTATAACATAAAAATGAATCGCTGAATTTGTTGCTAAGCGCAAATCTCGAGAGCAGCTGAACCGATTTCGCTAATTCTTTTTTTGTTGTGTTCGGTATTGTCAGGACAAGGTTTGTACGAAAGAAAATTTAGGAAATTCGAAAATAAAAATTGCACTTGTGCGAAGCTGGGGCGGGCCGCTAGTCTATTATATAAAAATGAATCGCTGAATGTGTTGCTAAGCGCAAATCTCGAGAGCAGCTGAACCGATTTCGCTAATTCTTTTTTTGTTGTGTACGGTATTGTCAGGACAAGGTTTGTACGAAAGAAAATTTAGGAAATTCGAAAATAAAAATTGCACTTGTGCGAAGCTGGGGCGGGCCGCTAGTCTATTATATAAAAATGAATCGCTGAATGTGTTGCTAAGAGCAAATCTCGAGAGCAGCTGAACCGATTTCGAAATTTTTTTTTGTTGTGTTCGGTATTGTCAGGACAAGGTTTGTATGAAAGAAAATTTAGGAAATTGCACCCGTGCGTAGCTGGGGCGGGCCGCTAGTTTATTATAAAAATTGTTATTTTATTATTCTTTCTCAAGGAAAGGAGGATTGAAACATAACCTCAATTTTTCAATCATCATCATTTCAGCCGAAAGACATCCTCTGCTGAGCATAGGCCTCCCTCAAGCACCTCCACTTCAATCGGTTCTGTGTTTCCAGCGGATTCCTGCGATCTTCACAAGGACATCAGTCCACCTTACAGTCATAAACCAACATAATTATTAGATACTATTTAGTGTAGTGTAATTTAATATTTCGTTTGACCTTTATTAAATAATCCTGAACTCTTTGTAAATATGTCATTGATCCAACCAGGATTCGAACTCAAATCCAAATGACAGTGGTACTATATTCGTCTCATGTTTATGTATTAGGTCTCACAAATGTCGCCAAATAGAAATAGGGCCTTCGAATAGCGTTCGCTAACATTTAACTCATTATGTACTTAGTACCTTATATACTTGTATATTGTACAGTTATTAAGGTAATAGATGTTTTTGTTAGGAATACGGATTTAAATGGTATTTAAGGTTATAACAAGTTAATAACTTATTGATTAAACATTATGGCGGCACGGTTCGTTAGATGGTGTATAGATTTCAGTGTTGCGGTAATAGGTTAAAGCCCACGCATAGAAAAAAAAAATGGTCATGTGCGAGTCGGACTCGTGCACCGAGGGTTCTGTACAAATTTGTAGGTATGTAAATAGTTTATCACTGGTTTTATTTTTTGTAATATAACTACAAAATGGATTTCTGATTTTTTCCTTTACTTGTGCTACATGAAATTGCTTCTTGCCAAATTTCATGATTCTAGGTCAACGGGAAGTACCCTAAAAGTTTTGATTCCCGAACTTTGCGTCGATATCTTTTGATTGTGTTGACTTAAAAGTTTGATTTTTTCACTGCTTTAAGGGATTGCAGATTGATTATTTCAACTTCTTGACTCCACGTGTTTCTGAGAAAAAGGGTGTTGACCGACGGACAGACAGACGGACAACGAAGTGATCTTATAAGGGTTCCAGTTTTTCCTTTTGAGGTACGGAACCCTAAAAATTTAATCTTCTAAAGAAAGCTTTTCTTTTTTGTGGGTGTTTGGACGTTGTGATATTTATGTCTGTAAGCCGGCCCATAAAGTAGAACATAAGATGCTGATACTGATGACAGAATGAAGATTTGATTTAAAAAAACTTAAAATAACATCACGATTATAACCCCTAAAGGGCAAGGCAGATGTGTATTCTTTTGGTATTCTAAGTCGATTGAAAGTGAAACGTGTTCGTGCGTGTCACATTATTGCCATCAATCGGGCAGAAATCAGACTCCGGGATGCTACTAAGAAATTCCCGATAGGAAAATGCAATAACACTTTGCCCGGTCTAGGAATCTAATCCAGAACCTTGTGGTTAGACAGATGAGAAATGGTTGGTTAAATTAGATGTTGGATGGATATCAGCTTTGCCAGTGGTGGCTTATGGCATGGCACAAATATTGTTTGAATGTCCCTAAGACAGCAATTCTTCCAATTCTGGGGTGTTTGTGTATGTAAACCAGCCTTAAAGGAGATTTATTCGGATAAATTTTGTACTTTTCTTTTCTAAAGCATTGTACTTTACGTCTGAAAATGTTCGTGTCCTTTAATCGTGTTAGTTAAGAGTACCTATCCTTTTTGGGAAGACCTATCGGACAGTTTATGCAATAGAATTCTAACAAAGAAGATACAAGATATCGTATCGATTTAAAAAATGACAGAAAGATTTCTGTACGCATATTTGAACATCGATAACGGCATTATAAATCTATTTAAAGATGAACGGTTTTCGCAATTCTTATCACGATTTAACTGACAATGAATTGAAAGATTTACTATCTCAAAAAATGCTTTTAATCACATCATATCAAGATCTGAACAAGAGGTCTGTACTTATGTTTAAGCAAGAACCTGAAAAATCAAGGTGAAAATGCGAAAATAGTATGAGTTTATTTTTTTATAAATCTCTGTCGTTGGTACTTTTTAAAACAACTTACCGTCATGGATGACACAAACCTACTTGGCTTACCAATCCTGATAACATGCAGTTATGACTACTTAATTCTTCATAACATAACACATATAATCACAATATATTTTTAAGAGTGGGCAATCATCATATGACCCCTCCCGCTCTGGGTGGAGCGGAAGGGAAGTTCAGACTCTAACTGACTAAAACCCATCCATGTTCCTTCCTTAGCCCTTTATGTTCCGGGGTAGCGGTAACCCTTTCGGACAATCCGTGTTAGTGTTTCACATTTCACCAGTAATAACGAGCGAGCCTATTACTATCAACCTGGCACAAATTCGGGCTGCTACTGAGAAATTCCTGATGGAAAAACCCAATAATACTTTGCCCGACCTGGGCATCGAAACCAGGACCCCATGCTCAGCAAAAACGCTTGCGACCACTACACCAACAAGACAGTCCAGTGTTGTATTAAAAGTGTCCTGTAGTGTCCTGTACGTCCTGTGTCACGAATTAAATGATCAACTATATAGTGACTGCCAAAAAAAAGGTTTCACTTCATTTTGCTGCTGATGCAACATTAAAAAAATTTGGTCATACTCGTACATCTCAGAAACTTTACGTTAAACTTCAACTTGGTGAAGGTCAAGTTGAACGTTAAATTAAATATTGGTCATATTTCTAACACCAATATGTAATTTAATCGACTAATAAGTCCACACTTATTGCATATTATCATAAATCAATCTTCAGACTTCAATGTATTAATTATATTAAGTAGTGATTTAGTAGCTGTTCGGATATCACGACTTAATTAAGATTCAAATACTTACGTAAAATTGAACTCCCTTTTAACTAGTAATCATGTTTAATAACTAGTCTTTAACTCATCAGATGTCCAGGCAAGAGTGAACAGGCATATTCTGGGCACGCTCGTTCCCTCGTAGACTTCATCTACTGTAGTGCTATTCTGTAAAAATCTCACCGTGATAACTCGGGTGAAGTGAGCTTAAAGTGAGCTGTCATTAGTATCTATCCCTAGCATCAGACGAAATGACAGCTCACTTCACCTAACTTCTCACTGTGAGATTCTAATAGAATCGACCGGCTGCTTTCTAGGTGAGTTCGAGATCAAGAGCAGCGGAGTAATTGCGTAACAACGGTCTACTGACCGTTGTTACGCAATTGAACGCAAATGAAAGCCATTGCTACTGCAATGGCTTTCATTTTGACAGTCATTCATTGCGTTATTTACGTTGATGAGTATCCAAATTTTTCAAACATATGAAGCGATAGATTAGCAATATCCTTTAAAATCATTCAGATTGTGAATTAGGGTACATCAGTGCAATTCTGTAACCATCTCACCGTGAAAACTTAAGTGAAGTGAGCGTGGAGTGATCTGTCATTAGTGTCAATCCCTATAGCATCAGATGGAATGACAGCTCACTCCACGCAAGTTTTCACGGTGAGATTTTTACAGAATCGACTAGCAGGTTCCAACCCGCAACAAAAACTAGGGTGTAGTCATTCCTTCTACGATACTCAAAGTAGAATAGCGGACAAGCGAGGAAGCATGAGCTGGGGAACCTATACAGAGTCCCATTAAAATAGATGGACAAATTTTAACACAGCGCTCAATACGTCTAACCAAAGATATCCAAGCAAAAAAAATCACTGATTAAAGTGTTTTTTTTTTACCTAAAATAATATTATAAATTGGCGGCACATTAGTGTATTTTCGTTATCTGATTATTTTTCTCGTAAGTACATATTATCTAATGCGTTTTTCTTATATATTTTTTCGTTCTATTCGTTGCGCTCCTCAAGTTCTGAAATGAGCTGCACGATTTTTGACAAATGCGTGCACTGACTGGACAGCTCTGCTCAATCTGTGTGGTTTTTTCCTCAAAAGACCATTTCAGACACCAATCTACATGGTTTTCACATGATCTGAGCAAGATTTGTCCGGACTTTAAAAGAGACTGTGACCTCTGAGTTTGTTTCGGCCTTTCTTCTCAGAATAGTCAGATAAGAAACGCAGACCTCATCTAGTTTAAAAAAATATGATTGACGTGTTTTAAACGTGTTTGTACAAGCCTACTTACAGAAAATAAATAATTTATCATTTATTATTGTGAGTTTGGCACCACATCATGTTTTAGGTATTTTGCCTATAAGGGGTGCATAACACTAATATTCGGGTGCCGCATATGTCGGCACAGCCGTATGACAAAATATAATTCGATTTTGCAGCCTTAAAAGCATAATTAGCCTGTAATGTTCCCACTGCTGGGACACGGGCCTCTTCTGTGAGAGGGAGTGGGCCGTAATCCACCACGTAGGCCCACTGCGGGTTGTAAGATGTCACAATATGTCTAAGCCTTAATAAATTCAAATCATTCATTAAACGTAAGTTGTGCCAGAAAGCCTTTTATACTGTTAAGGATTATATTGAGGACAAAAAGGCTTGGGATTGAGTTGCTTCCAATTTTTACGTTTTGAATGTTTTTTTTTTTTTTTCTGTTTACACATTGACATTAATTAATGAATTTTATATAAACATTGACATTTGCTTACTTTGTAAAGTATTATATTTTTTAAATTATTGTGCATGTGAAGACAATGTGGGTCATTTTATTATTATTTTTTTGTTTAATTTTTATTATTCTCTTTGTTCTGTTAGTTTTTTTTTCTAGGTCTGGCAGTTTGAGTAATTTATGTGGCCTACCCAAATGTCCTTTCTTTGGTATTGTTCGTCGAATCGTTGAGCTCCTTAAGTTTTGAGTTGAGCTGCACGATTTCTGACAAATGCGTGCACTGACTGGACAGGTCCTCTCAATCTGTGTGGTTCTTTCTTCAAAAGACCATCTCACACATCGATCTACATGGTCTTCATATAACCTGACCAAGATTATGTCTGGACTTTAAAAGAGACTGTGACCTCTGAGTTTGTTTCGGCCTTTCTTCTCAGAGTAGTCAGATAGGAAACGACGACCTCATCTAGTTTTATAAAAATATGATTGACGTGTAAAAGTGTTTGTGCAAACCTACTTAGAAAATAAAAATCATTTATCATTTATCATTTACATTTTTTTGTACTAGGACATGCCAGTTTCCTCACAATAATTTCGTACATCGTTTTGAGAGCAGTGGTGATGAACTAGTTTACACTAAGTAATGCGCCTGTTGGGGTTCGAACCTATAATCTCTCAAGTCTGACTGCTCTATTTTGCAGCCGTGCTGTGCCGAATCATGCCTACCCGAACAAGTGTATAGCCCGCCTTAGAGTACCTCTACTCAAAGTAAGCTAAGAAAAAACAAAAACAAAACGTATCGCCCGTCACCACTCTAGTTAACGCCGGCCACAGACATTCTCTCAAATCGATTCGTTCTACAATAAAAAAAAACTCAATTACATACACCAATATCGTGAACTTGACATTTTAATACAAATATTTATTATATACATCAATTTATATTTATTACTAGGTTTCCGTTAGCATCAATATTTGTTTTTATTTCATTAAGTATCAATGTAATTGATGTTATTACTTGTAACATTCAGGTCATAATAATATATTTTTTGTGCTTAGCGAAGCCTGCGGTTTTGCTTGTAAAAAAAAATTAGAAGTGTTTTTACAAACAACGTAGTAAATTTCAGAGGTACGACAAAGTGAAAAAAATAAATACAGCGTTGCAAAATCCGAAAAAAACGAGGTATTCCACTCTGCACTGGTTTGAACCGCACTTGGACGAACCGCACCTGAGCAGTTCCACTAACCGCACTGAAACAAAATTTTGTAACATGCGGTTCGGTGGAACAATTTTTAACGTCAAAATTACATGAGACAGTTCGCCAAAACGCCCTTCACTTCTTCCTAGTGCTTCGCTGGGAAGAAGAAAAGGCGCAACAAACTCTCCAGCAACACAGCTGTCTGTTCACTTAGAAGAACTTGATTCTACACAATAACAGTAGGTATGCCTTTTCATCAGACATACAGACTCACCATTACATTATTATCATGTAAAGCTACCCATATTCCGGCACTTCAATTAGCAAATATTTATGTGTAATTCATTAGTATTAATTGCAAGGTTAACTGGCACTGCAAAAGTTTGCTTTTGATAAAGGAGTATTGATGACCTGTCATCATTCTACTGTGCAATTTTAACAGAAATGTTAATTCCATGACATCACACTAATATAATCCGCGATCTGAAATAGAATAAATTGGTAGTCTCGATTTGTGATTATATTAAAATGCATGTAATAGGTCGGCTTTAATTATTATTACGGAAAATAGTAGAATAGTTAACTACCTTATAACATGTTATAGTCGTGAGACAGGACTTGGTGCGCTTGAATTAAAATACCACATTTGCACATACTTAAGAGTAGTCATAGGATCCTTTGGTGATCTTTGATCCTAGGTGGAGCGATAATCTTCGTAGGATGGCTGGTATCAGCTGGATGAGAGTTGCCGAAAATTTAGTTGAATGGTTTGCGATAGGAGAGGCCTTTGTCCAGCAGTGGACTGCTATCAATAGGCTGATGATAATGATGCTCAGTCATGTGTGTACCAAAATACTTAGACGCAAGCATCCAAAAAATAAATAAGATCAAGAAAAATTACTTTAATTTTAATAGTGCTTTTTGACGTACTTTATTTCAGGAAAACTGACAACTTGTTCCTATTATTATTTTATTACGAAGAGCAATGATTTCTCCTCTCACATTTAAAACGTTTTAAACGTCAAAAACGATGGGTTTTTTAATAACTTACACTAAGTAGGTAAGTTTAAATACATAATTTCAACTTCAATCAGTAAATAATCTTATCGCAGGATTTTACATTCGTAATTAGACATGAATATGACATTGTTAACAAATACGAGTAGGTACTATGATGACCTACATAGTTAATATTTTCTTTATTCGTTTATTTAACTAACAAACGCAAGTTTTTGCAATAATAAAGGCCGACACAAGGGGGGGGGGGGGTAGCTAATAGCCGGCCGCACGGGTCGATCGATCATGGTAAGCTATCCTTGCCGCGGCTATTCCGGGAATGGGTGACCATCTTTACATACCAAGACCCCTCGTCCGACCGTGTCGTTACAGGTCGTCAGAATCCCGTAAATCTGACAACCAGCTTACCGAAGGGTTTCGTAACTGGGTTGTGGAGATTACACAGGCCGTCGCTCCTTGTAAAATACTGGTATTCATCTGGTGGCAGCTGCATTTAGTGAGACTGGAAGCTGACCCCAACATGGGCAAAGGCTGGGCAGGTGATGAAAGGCCGACACAAATGAAAGCTATGCGACGTTGCATTGCATAAAATGGCGACGTCACCCGGTAGTTCTAGGACATGCCGGTTTTCTCACGATGCTTTCCAAAAATTCTGGAGACATGTGACATTCACCATTGAGTCTGCGTGGTGGATTGCGGCCTCACAGAGAGGAAGCCTGTGTCCTAGCAGTGGTAACATTAGAGGCTTGTTATGCCGTTATGCTGACCTGGTAGTTCTTCCTCCGCAAAGAAGGGAAAGTAGGAATTAAAAGGTCTATGATTGAGGTTAGAGCTTTTTGATTACTTTTAAGAAGTTCATATCGTTAATTTAACATTCCTTTTATCAAATTCTCGTGATCATCATGAATACAATTCATGATGATCTAATAATTTGCTAACAAGTACCTACTTATAATAAAACTATCAATCAATGATAAATATAATGTGACGTAACATTTTGTCACGAATATAAAAATAGAGTAAACTATTTGAACATGTTGTCACTATACGGCATACTCTCTGGTCATTCCCTACCTACTCGGGAATTGAACTGCTTAGACCACTTCATGATTAAAATTAATAAAAAAAAAGTTTCAGCATCTATTGCTATTCTTCATACTACTATCACCGACCATTATACCACGTTTTTGGCATTATCAAAACTAAAGACTAGTCACACTGCAAACAAAATAACCTCCTCTATTAACTTTGAACAGGCCCTGGAATACCTTAAGAAAAACAAAATAGCCGACCTCCTGTTCTGTAATGATCCGGATAAATTAACTGACCTGCTATTATATAAATTAACTGAAGCAATAAATAACAATACTGTTACCAAAACCATTCCCAGTAGCAGGCGTACCATTAAACCGTGGATAACTGCTGGTATATTAAGATGCATTAAGAATCGCAACAAGCTGCAAAAGAAATCCCGTAGTGATCCCTTTAATGACGTTTTAAAAATCACTTATCGACGTTACCGTAACTACTGTAATAATTTAATAAAAAAAACTAAAAGGAAATTTGAAAGGGAACTATTAACAAAATCAGTATCAAACAACAAATTGTTATGGAAAAATATTAAATCAATAACCTACACTAATAATAACAAAAGTCCAAACTCAGAACTACTTCAACTTAGAGCAAGTCCAACTGAGTCGGTGAATTGCATAAATGACTTTTTTGCAAAAATTGGCAAAGACCTGGCCCAAAAAATTCAACCCTCTGTAGCCAAGGCTAACTACTCTTCTCAAGCAGACAAACTGCCGACCCAAGGAAAGTCATTTGCTCTCCTTGACACAGATCCCCACGAAGTGGGTAAGATTCTGATGAGTCTAAAATCTGATAGTGCACCTGGCTGGGATAATGTACCTACTAGATTTTTGAAGTATATTGCCGAGGAGATCGTTCCTATTATATCCCATTTGACCAATCTTTGTTTTACTAAGGGTGTCTTCCCTGCGCCACTCAAGCAATCTATTATTATACCAATTTACAAGGGCGGGGAGAGAGACGATGTCAACAATTACAGGCCCATATCCATATTACCAGCTGTATCTAAAATAATTGAAAAAATATTTAATGCTAGACTTTTATCATATTTAAAAAAACTGAATACACTTAGTAGTTCTCAATTTGGATTTAGACAGGGAATTTCAACTGAACATGCAGTTACTGCTCTTACCACTCTTATAGCTGATAATCTGGATAATGGTTGTAAGTGTCTAACCGTTTTCCTAGACTTAAAAAAGGCTTTTGACACCGTCTCTGTTCCCATCCTAATAAACAAATTGGAAGCTGCAGGAATAAGAGGAACTCCGCTCAAATTTTTGGAAGACTACCTGACAAACCGAAAGCAACGAGTCAAAGTAGGAGATTATGTTAGTCACGACGCAAATGTCACATTCGGTGTTCCTCAGGGAAGCGTGCTTGGACCTACGCTTTTTCTCCTCTATATCAATGACTTATGCAACCTTAGGATCAGTAATGCTAAAGTGTTTTCCTATGCTGATGACACTGCTGTCGTGTTTGCCGGGAATACCTGGCATGATGTTGCCCTGAGTGCTGAGGCTGGTATGACCCAGGTAGCTGCATGGCTAAATAATAACTTGTTGACGTTTAACACAGCCAAAACAAATTATATCTGCTTCAGTATATCCAATCGTTCCCAGCCTGGTAAAGAACTAAATATAAGGGTTCATACCTGTGGGGGTTCGAATAACTGTTTATGCCCAACATTAGAAAAGGTATCACAAACTAAATATCTAGGTGTTATAGTTGACCAAAAACTATCCTGGTACCCCCACCTTGAACATGTAAACACTAGACTTAGAAAACTGAGCTGGATTTTTAAAACGTTAAGGCATATTGCTCCAGAGAATTTACTTACTAACTCTAATACCCCCAGACGCCTCATCAACGAAATATACATAGCTTTGGTGCAATCGGTCTTGACGTACTGCATTCCCATTTGGGGAGGAGCAGCCAAATCCAAATTTATTGACCTTGAGCGGGGACAACGTGCTCTTATAAAGTTGATGTATTTTAAGAACAGACGATTTCCTACCCTAACCCTTTACCAAATTAGCGACTTACTTTCTGTGAGAAAATTATACATTATTAAAACAATTCTTAATAAACACAAATCCCTTCCTTACGACCCTAGTCTAAATTTGAAAAGAAGAAAAGACCTAATAGCAGATGTTCCACAAACTAAAACTAAATTTGCCAGTATCCAATACCAAAAGCGCTCTGCTCAGCTTTACAACAGATGTAATAGAGTAACCTACATACATAAAAAAAAACACCATGAATGCAAAAAAATATTAACTGATTGGATTAAACCACTTAGTTATGAAGACACAGAAGCTTTATTGTTATAAATATACACTATCACTAGTCATATTCTCAATGCCTTTCACTCATGTCACTCTCTCAACCACACACATCCCACACACATTCACTTACACAACACACACACACCCAGACACACACACAACTCCAGTCTTACACCCACACTTTGCCTAACTTTTAAGAGGTAACCCATTATAGTTTTAAGTTGATTTATTTGTATAAAAAGATAAAATAGAAATAAACAAGTATTTATAAGTACGGCTAATGCATGGAAGAGCGGTGTCTCCTAATACAGGCTTTATACGCTTAAAAGGAGGCTCCAATCACCACTTATGTATGAAAACTTGTTGATTCCAATAAACCTTTTTTATTTATTTTTTTATTTTTTTTATTTTGTAATGTTACGATGGACAGCTGACAACGAAAGTGATTTTACTCATCTCTCGAAAGTCGTACAATAGTTGGTACAGAGGCCAGCACATCAAGCTACCCCAATCTGTCAAATTTCTTTCATAGATTTTCAACTTTACCACAAAGGTATAAGGTTTATATTCAATTGGGAAAATTTGACAGATTGGGGTAGGTTGATGTGCTGGCCTCTGTACATTCGAGATCGGTTCGTTCACAAAATGAAATGTTTGCCAAAAAAGACAAGTTGTTCTAAAAATAATAATTATATTAGAGCTCTTATTGATTTTATGAATCCCTCTTTCACTCTATTTGGTGTGAAATAAAGAGGTATCATATTTTAAATTTAATTTATTAGCAACTTTTACAAAGTTAGTAAGTAAATTATTTTATTTAAGGATTTACAAACCAAATGCCAATAAAGTACCTATTGTAATCTGCCGTCGTCGCAGTCAGTAAATATTTATTTTTCTTAAATCAACAGGCTAGTCGGCAACTTCTGTTGCCGACTGTAGCCAGTAACTGATTACTTATTGCCCATGTGCTGATTACACCATTGTCTTAAACAAAGTTAATTTGGTAATACAAGATTCATTACTTTTCTAAGTTCATAAAAGGTACAAGGGTCATGAGTTCAGGGTGAGTGGACTGATATGTATGGTCGAGTGGTTGTTAGGCAAGGTTGTAATTCGTAAGATTCCATTATAATTCTTATTGATTTCTTCATTATGATAACTATAATAGAGAGTGTATTTAGTAGTAGTAACATTATCCTTCTCCAGGTTCCAGGCTACCTTCCTGTCAAATTTCATATCGATCAGTTCAGTGGTTTAAGTGTGAAAAAGTAACAGACAGACAGACAGAAAAAGTTATTTTCGCATTTATAATATAATTAACAAAATAATATATCTACTTAATACTCTTAATACTAGTTGCGCCCCGCGGTGTTACTCACGTAAGATTCGACTCCAAAAAAAATAATTCTGGAGAGGGCCACCCTTATCAGCTAAGCGTATAAAAAATAGCCTACGACTTATTCTCAATATACAAAACAAATTAATAAAATCGGTCAAGCTGTTTCGGAGGAGTTTGATAACAATAAACACTGTGATACGAGATTTTTTATAAGATATTATTGTAAAATTTCATCAAAATCCATTCAGTGGTTTTTGCGTGAAAGAGTAACAAAAATACATCCATCGTCACAAACTTTTTTTTTTATTCTTGTCTTCGCTGTCCCGCTCCTGGACAAAGGCCTCTCTCCACTCTTTCCATCTTTCGTGAGCCCGCGCGTCCTTCTAGTTTTGACGGAACCTATCCAGTTCGCCCCGCCATCTACTAAATCCGCCATCTAAAAAAACTTTTCACAAACTTTTGCGCTTATGATAGGTATTAGTAGGATTTGGTTACTTAATTAGGTAGATAAAAAAACATACCTAGGGATTAAGATTTCAAAACCTGATCTCATAAGAACCTTTTGATTTGCCCGGTGTCATACATCTGGTTCAGTCATCATGGCTATATACTTATATAATGTAGTATTCACTTACATAGTTGGTTCCTTAAGAGGAAATGCGGGTGGTCGTTTCTCCATAAAAACGCTCTCGCCTGGTTTCCTTCTGGTTAATGACTATAAAGAAATTATATTTTACAGAATAATACGTAAATATTAACTACTTGTATGTCCTATGTTTTTCTTTTTGATGATACATTATTTTTATAAGCACTACTCAAAAAATCCCGATTTAAACCGCTGTCAACAGAGGCCTAGTGTACAAATTTGGCCTAAGGACACAGTATATATCCTTCTTATTCAGTTTATGAAATATCTCTCACTATCCCCGACGACGCCACTACCCTCCTCCAGGAGAGCACTAAGGCCACAAGCACTATCAGACGACAATACAAGCCCAGACATCCGTCCTTCCGTCCTCGCCGTCGAGGCCCGTCGCGACGCCCCGCACCATCACCGTGCCCGCCCCGACCCTTGCTCGAGCCAGCCCGCGCAGCTGAGCCTGTAGTTTTAAATTCGCCCCAAAATATTAATAATAATACCGATCCAGCCTGTCCCTTGCTGTCCTCTTCCAGCGACGCCCTGAGCCGAGGTCCGAACCCCGCAGGGGGTTGCCCTTAGCGCTGTCGCTTAGTTTTTAAGTTATTGTTTGCCCTGGCTGGAGGCCTTAATTCGAGGCATTCACAGGAAAGTCCGGTTAAGCAGTAGCCATCCTCATAAAGGATGAACTGCGAGATGCCATTTATAAAAAAAAAAAAAATATGACATATCTTTTAAATTGGTCTAATATTGGAGGAGGAAGTAGGCGAGAGCAAACCTCGAATTATGACTTTTTACTCAGGTTTTTTCAAAAGTCTCTCCGACCGCATTCCCTCTTAATCAAAGTTGAGAAAGACAATCACTAAAGCACATACTTTTGATGAGATCTCATTACGTTTTTGTACGAATTGCAATTTTGAACAAATTTGTTGTTAAAACAATTATTTCTGAAGTTCTCCAAGTCAAATAAAGTTTGGCCTTGGACCACATCGAGATGGTAGCATCAATCTTCATTTGTGACTGATGCACGTATTACATGTGTTTTCTTTGTAAATAACTGTGCGTTTTATTTAATTTAGTTTGTGTTTTTTGGTAAGGTCATCAGAATAGTGGTGGTGGGTAAATAAATTGAGTAAGAACATGCTCTGTTTTGGTATGTGAACGCGTTGAAGATGCATTTTGACAAGGGGCAAGCAAGCTCTTCATAATGTAGAATGAAGAGCATTGCATGACTTCTTTGCCTGTTATACAGGCTAGCAGGAAAGTCGACGCGCAAACTGTGAATTCAGTACAAGCTTTTTAACTTCTGCCTTGTACTTTCCCGATTGAACTATTTTAGATCTCTACTTTTTCACAAGTGGCTTACTGTTACTCTTATAATTATGTAATCTTAGTAACTAAATCATTAGAGGTCGTAGGTAAGGTCACAATGAGGTCAAAACAAAACGTACTGGCATGTGCTAACTGACTATTTTATTATACTTACCTAAATTAAATTATATGTCTTCTGATATCTTAATTGCAATGTTGAAATACTAAGTAAATGGCTATCTTCATCTACTAGCTATCGGGTTGTCGTCAAATATATTATTGGCCAAGTAAAAACTTAAGGGATAATAAGGCCCTTTGTACACACACGTTTTTCTTGCCGTGAAAAACTACGATTTATTCGCCGTGTGTAGGCTCGGTCGTCAGTGTTGTAAGGATCACTGTGGAAGCTTGAATTTAATTGAATATTCCAAAACCATTGATCCCAGTGGGTACTATATTCTTGACAGACTCATCGAGAGCCGAATTTGCAACCGCCGTGATATGTGAAAGGTGACGTAAGTTAAGTAAATAAGATTTATCATTTAATAGGTATATTGTTGGCTAAGGTATTTCGTTATTATCATAATAATCTTCACGCTTGCTATACGCGTGGGCTGAGCTGCAAACGTAAAACGAACAGTGTTGAAACAATTATTTAGGACAAGTATTTTCAGCATGCTGGGTTCACTTTCAATTAAAGTTCCAATCAATACTTTTTAATTAAACAAGCGGCCCGCTCCAGCTTTGCACCTTGCACCACCTTCGCTTGTCCTGACAATACCGAACACAACAAAAAAAGAATAAACGAAATCGGTTCAGCTGCTCTCGAGATTTGCGCTTAGAACACATTTAGCCAATCATTTTTATATTATAGATGAACACAAATGAGTTATGAACCTTATAAAGCCGGTGAAAGGGAGCACGTAGTTTGTCCATATTTCTAGTGATATCATTGTGAACATCACTGTATTTAGTGTATAAATCTATATTGTGCCTAATATTATACAGTCAGATATTGGCAAATATGAATATTGTGATGCATCCATGAGAATAACAATATCTTAAAAAAATCTCTCAGAGAAAGCTGGTAAAACGCTCGAATAAAAGCGAGCCGTTTGATTTTCAGCGCAAAAATTTGAAAATCCAACAGAATGCATTTATTTTTGTAAACACTAGTGCTAGTGAAAATTTATTACAAAAAGGTGTCCATGGAATTCCTTGCCCTTTTCTGTGTCTTGCGCTTTGGAATGGGCAACAAGCTTCATTTGTCTTAGTGACCGAATTTCTTTACCAATTCAAAAGTAAATTGTTCAACTGCAATAATTTTAAGAATTGAGTTTGAACTCAGCACTCTAATTCCGTAACACACCATCGATCACAATCTGAATAATTTTGAAGGATGTTGCGAATCCATTGCTCCATAAGATTAAGAGGTAAGATTTGAGTAAATAAATAAATAAACAAATAAATTAATTAATTAATTAATAAATGAATAAATAAATAAATGTTCGAAAAATTAGTCTGCTCAACTATGTAAATAACGTAATGAATATTGTTGAACTGTCAAAATGAAAGCCATTGCCACTGTAAATGTGTTACGGAATTACCTACCCCGTAGGCATGACTATGGACACTGTGTCTTTGATCAGACTTTCTTAGCCATACGGGCTAAAGAAATAAAACAACCACCGCTCATAGAAACAGTACATTGATATGCTTTCCTGCAATCAAAAATGTCACCGCAAAATCATATATTACAACTTCGGTGGCAAAAGCTCACGTTTTGCAGTTACTGCACGCGGTAAACCCTTTTACTAGACATTAAATCGTTCAAAACTGAACCGTAACTTCCTTAACTTTAACTTTAAATTGCCTTGAGATTGTGAAATGTGGGTGATGAGGCGAAGGAAGGAAAAGGGAAAATAGATTTTGTAGCTACCAAGGGAAGGTGGGTTTTGGCTTGTGCAGTAAGTAGATGATATTTAGATAGGATATAGATCACATGCCGTTCTAAGGTTGGTCCGGAACGACACGTTCTATACGTTGAAAACTTTATTAAACCTTGGAATTAAATGATATTTTGTTAGACTGTGGAATTTGTATAATCGGATCTTGCTTGATGATTGAAGGTGCTTCTTGAGAATGGCATTGCTGAGTGATAGGTCGATGGCACATATCAGACGTTCACCGCCGAAAATGGGCTTCCCAGTAACGATTTTAAAAGAAGGATATAGCGCTGCTGATCACGATATTTTTCCGATGGATTGGTGAACATAATATAATATTTAGTAATTCATCATCTGCCTAGCCTTTTCTCAACTATGTTGGGGTCGGCTTCCAGTCGTACCGGATGCAGCTGAGTACCAGTATTTTACATGGAGCGACTGCCTATCTGCCCTCCACAACCCAGTTACTGGGTAATACGATACCCCGTAAGACTGGTTGTCAGACTTTCGGGCTTCTGACTACCCGTAACGACCGTCAAAGATCCGTGAATGACAGCAGGGACCAATGGCTTAACGCGCTTTCCGAGGCACAGAGGGGTCTCGTTATGTAAAGATCCACAGACCAGCCGCGGCAAGCGCAGCTTAACCCGATCGATCGACCTGTGCGGCTGTTATTATTTAGCCACGGGCCCCTCTTATAATCTTTAGTAATTACAGCACACGAAACAAGAGATTTAGTGTAAGAGACAGAGATAGTTATATCTTTGTTCTCTCTCATGTAACACAATGTACAGACGCCAGCACATAAAGCTATTACAATCTGTCAAATTTCTTTGATAGATTTTCAACTTTATCGCTAAAGCATAAGGTTCAAAGTTGAATGGGAAAATTTGACAGTTTCGGGTAGGTTGATCAAATGGAATCGGCGCATAAGAAGTTTCGATTCAAAAACTCGCTTTTCTAATCCATTTGAATAAATAGCAGAATTTCACAACTTATAACTTTTAATTTTTGGGCCACTTGCAATGAAACAGTTATATCATTAATATATAAGCAAAATACAATTATAATCAGACTATAATATTCCTACTGCTGGGACACAGGCCCCCACACGCGCCAGTCACCACATAGCCACACGGCCCAGTGCGGGTTGGTGGGTAGCTGGCAAAAGGAACAGGCGTATAATAAATAATACAAGTTTTTCCGAGAAGGATTTTTACTACCAAACTAAATAGTGCTGAAATTAACACATTATGAATTTATCCAATTCATAAATTTCAAGTTTATTAATTTAAATTCCTAATCTTTGACAACCTTGTCCCATTATATAAACCATGATGGTTGCCGTAATAGTCTGTAACCGCTTAACCTATTGCACTAATGGTAAAAGTAAAAATAATAATACGGTATACATCGAGTGATATTATTGAAGTTGCCAAATGTTGGCGAGATTAGAACGACCTGTTAATTGTGGGTTATTCACGGTTCAACTTTGAACTTTGGGTTGGTTCAAGTCATAGGCGACGCGGACTGTAATAAAAAAAAGTAAGTCACGACAAAAACTCCAAACTGAAAAGGTAACAACAAGACATCCATTACGATAAATTTTTTTTGTTTTCGTAGTGCCACAGTCTCACGTCATTACGTTACAGTGCATTGCCATGGCAGTGCGTAGATGTTTGCGGCGGCGCATGTAGATTATTTCTACACACTAATACGCAAGCGCGCAGCATTGAATGGTGGCTCGATTCATGGCTAGCCTTAACAGGGTTCTAAAAATTATTGCTGACAGAGTGCACTATGTGGTTCACTGCTCTCAGTTAGATGTGTCACCGTACCATGTTGTTTATTAAATTAACACTTAATTTTTAAGGACTATGCAGGCCCGTATTACAGAACCTCACTGAAAACTCAAGCATTACTTAAAACTCGTTTAAAGCCATTTGGTTGGTTGAAACTAGTTTTAAGTAATGCTTGAGTCTTGAGTAAAGTCTGTAATACGGCCCTTAGTCACTAACCCTGTATGGTTCCTCTCTCCAAATAATAAATTTGAATTTGAATTAAGTACACATAAATCGTACCAGATTACGTATGACACCTTTTGGCCACGCCGTGGTCGGGTAAAATTTTTCCTGTGCTATTGAGTTGATACTCGGATTACAGAATGCTAAGGAAAATGGACGCTCTAATGGATGACTCTTCTGTCTTTAGGAACCTAAGCCACTAAAAATCACCATAGTTTCTATAATCCAAAAAATTATGGAAAATAAGTAAAAGGTACGGGTAATCGGGTCTGGGTATTTTATCTATAATATGTACGTATTTACAAAAAAAAATGTATATAAGTAGTTTATCAGCCATGTCGTTACCATAACACAAGCATTAGGTTGCTTAGCTTGGGACTATATGGCGTTGTGTGGAATGTCCAAGGATATTATTATTATTAATTCTGTACACCATCAATAACCGATTAAACAGCTACCTTTTATAATTCCTAACTGAACTGACAAAGCAATTCAAATAATTTCAGAAAACCACTCAGGTATAAAATGCAACAAAAAACGAAACTCAAAACTTAGACCACACCACATAATTCGAATATTAAACCATGCCAGTTAATTAGAATCACCTGCTGAATACTGCGACTCGTTACCTGTCGCGTGTGGTCATAACAGACTTAGTTCTTTCTATTATTTTCAGATATTTTATAACTCTGAAGAAATAGTTTTGGGACTGGATTCACAAATCGCATTTTGACTTTACAAAGTAAATTAAGTGTTCAATACGAATATAAACATTATTTTTATGAAAATAATGTTAATTTTCGTATACGCGAATGTTAAGAAGCGTTTTATTCGAATATGAACATCAATACTATGCGAATAATGTTCATATTCGTATGAGACGCTTAACATAGCAGGGAGCAGTGGTGGCGTGGTATCGGCACCGACTTACGAGTTGTAGGTCGTGAGTTCGAACCCAGGCAGGCGCTTTACTTTGTAAATACCTACTGCTCTCAAAGCGGTGCAGGAAAGCATCTTAAGGAAACCGAAATGTCCAAGAACCAAAACAATCGAAGACATGTGACATCCACCAACCCGTACTGGGCCCGTGTGATTATGGCTCACTACCTGTCACAGGGTTCTGTGTCCCAGCAGTGGGAACATTATAGTCTGATAATGCTTAACATAGTAAGTAAAGTCAAAGTGCTAGTTGTGAATCACGCCCTAGGTGGCGTGTAAGAAGACATTTTTAATATTTAAAAGTTCGTCAGACAACGCCTGAAGGCTTGATGATTGTCCCGATAAAAGACTGCTGTGTCAGAAACTCAGAATGAAGTGACGTAACTCAGGATTAAAGTAAAACAATTTTTAAATATCGATCAAAATGAGATGTTCATCGATCAAACACGTCAAACTGTTGTGGGTGTTAAACTTTTTAGATAAAAGCCGTTTCGTCAGGAATTTAAGGTGAAGGGCAACTTTTAAAGGGTAAATTCCTGTGGTTGTGTCTAGGTCATAAGGCTGGTAGGAATTCCTTCTGTTGAACAGGCATAAAAAACTTTTGGCCGCTTCAAGACAGATTAGCTATGGATGTACCTTTCGTATGTACTTACCAAATTATTTGAACACGCAATATTTGAACGTTGGCGCTGTTCTGAGCCGCTTATATCTCCATCTAGGTCCCCGGATAATTGTAAACACAGCCATTTTCTATTGGGCAGCGTAATTGTCCGAAAGGGTTACCGCTACCCCGGAATATAAAGGGCTAAAGAAGGAACACGGATGGGTTTTATTCAGTAAGAGGCTGACACTCCCTTCCGCTCCACCCAGAGCGGGAGGGGTCATTGGAAGATTTCCCATCCTTAAAAAAAAAAAAGCTATTTTCTATTAAATTTCGCAAAATTGTGAACTGGCAAGAAATGTGAGCAGATACAGATTTTATACGTTTTATTGTCAAATCAGATGGTTTGTTCACAATTTGCACCTCTGCCTGACACTTTATGGATTGCAGGCGTGATATTATGTTATGTAAAGTGTTTACTCGCGACCTTGACCAGAAGGCCAATTCCCGTAATTCAAAAACGTTCAAAATCTAGTCGCAATCTCATCTCAGCGACAATCAATGTAAATAACTTGTAAAAAATTTAGGAAAATTAGAGATTTATTTGACAGATTGAGACTGAGATCAGACTGTGAACGTTCTTAAAATTACGAGAATTGCCCCTCTGGTCACCTGTCTATCAAATAATGTCCATTGGTTACTCTCAAGTTAATTGGTTAGAAATTAAGAAACCGTGAGACCACACATACCTACATGTAGATGAACCACGTAATCATTTAATCCGTTTTATGTTGTAATAAATAAGCAATGTCAATTTATGGAGCTTTAAGTATTTTGACTTGCGTTATAGTTAAGTAGGCACTTGACAAGTTGGTTCATAATGTATTTGATTTTTTTTAATGAGTAGGCTTTAGTTGTGTAATTGGGTAATGGTGACTTTGAAGAGTAACGCGATTCGCACACTGTAGCGCATCACGCAGCGACGCAGATATCGTGCCACCGCGCGTGATTTTTACATACAAATTGAATTAAAACGCTTTGACTCCGTTTCACGCACCCCGCTGCGTGATGCGTCACAAAAACAAGCTTTTTTCTTCCTATTCTCGCACACTGTTGTCTACATGTGTTTTTCATTTTTCCTTTCGCAGGTCTGCTGGAAGAAATCGATATTTTGCTTGCTTTGTAGAAATTATTCGCTTTTTGATCGAGGCAACTTTTGTTTCCCACTCAAAAGTGCCTGTAAATGGTTTAACCACCATCTTTGGTACCTCAACAGGTTACTTATTCATCCATATATTCATACTAATATTATAAATGCGAAAGTCTGTCTGTCTGTTACCTCTTCACGCTTAAACCGCTGAACCGATTTAGATGAAATTTGGGTAGAGATAGTTTGAGTCCCGGGAAGGACTTAGGGTAGTTTTGATGCCGATATTTCCACGGGAAACTTATGCGGGTAAAACCGCGGGGCGCTGCTAGTGATCCATAACTTAATTTTCGATCGTCGTCTTAGATATTTTGTATAAAAGCAAGATTTTGCCTGCAGCAACATATTTTAATAAAACCCTCTTACAACAAGGTCATTACGTTTATAAACACTGATTTTAACCTTTTAAATCTACGTCATCATTAAATAAATTAACTGTATTTCAAACAGTAGTTTGATTTACTGCTCGTGAAGATGAAGCGATCAAATTATGCGTACTTGAACTATTTAAGTAATTTAAGTATGGTTTAAGTTGTAAAGGTCGATGTTAAGTGCTATCGATTCAATGTGTGAATGGAATCAATTATTTGGTTCGTTATACATGGTGTAGTAAAATGAGAGCGAGTGCTTCAGCGTGCTTTTGAATCATTTTTGATCAATAGTCGTGCCTCGGAAAGCACGTTAAGCCGTTGGTCCCGGCTGTCATTCGTGGATCTTTGACAGTCGTTACGGGTAGTCAGAACCCCGAAAGTCTGACAAGCAGACTTACCAAAGGGTATCGTATTACCCAGCCACTGGGTTGTGGAGGTCAGATAGGCAGTCGCTCCATGTAAAATACTGGTATTCAGCTGCATCCGGTTAGACTGGAAGCCGACCCCAACATAGTTGGGAAAAGGCTAGGCAGATGATGCGTCTTTCAAAATGTTATTTATTCTCTTAAATATAAATACTTAAATATAAATATTTAATATAAATAATTATAAATACGATGCGAGAATGCGTTCCTGATACCTGTCAGTGTGAAAAATCTAATAAGTAATAAAGATCAAATTCGACAAAGTCGTATTCGTTTGTATGAAACTGACAGGTGCCAAGAACGCATTCATATTGCTACAGTTAATATTTTGATTAGCTAGTAAGCAAGAATAGTTGGAGGTTTCTCAGGGTGTGTAAGCATTCGATTCGTAAAAAAGCATTTGGAAATAGTCTGTCTACTGTTGTTTATAAATTATAAAAAAAAACAGGAATCTAATGTAAGTTTCCTTTTTCTGTACCTATTTAAGGAGTTTGTTCAACAAGATTTAATATTAGTTCCATAGTGAAAGTTGTCATCGCCACTCTGTATATTTTATGTATGTGTGTGTGTTATGTACTTCTTATTACTATCGTCATAGTCAACCATAAAGACATTTAATTATGTGCATCAAGATTGGTAGCGGGACTCACTGCCGTTTATTTACGCACATTCATTGCGCAGGCACTGTACAAGAATTCCGATGACATTTTCGGAACACCTTGTATCACATCGATAAGCTCGGAATGCGGTGCGCAGTCGCAACCGGAGACGTGTCCGTAGATCACGACTGTGGATCACGCGTCGATCTAGATCGCGGCGATACACTGATCATCAATGTCGAATGTTATAACAATCGTCTTGATTGGTGCTTGCGCAGAAAGTTAATCAACAATTAGGTAATTGGTTGAAGAAGTTGTTGCTGATGATTTGTGTGTCGATAGTAACTACCTATTGCAAGGGATTATACGGTCAAAGATTATCACGGTTTGCTGATGAATTGCAGGTTGCAATCATAGAAATGAGTGATTTAATACTTACAAGGAACCACATCGAACGATACATTATTGATAAATCTATAGATTAATTTACACAAAGTTTTTTCAGTTCAAAATCAAAATCAAAATATTTTATTTCACATAAACCTACATGGGCACTTATGAAACGTCAGAAGCTAGGTGCACGGTTCCAATTGGTCGTTTCCTATGGAGAAGAACCGGCAAGAAACTCCACGGTTACTCTTTTAAAAATATTTGCGGTTTTACAATGTTTTCAAGTTACAATAGGTATGGGAGGACTGCATAGGCCTGTCAACAAGTACCAGGTACTTGATAATATAAAAAACCATATACAGATCTAAAGTCTAAAAGGCCTACAAAGTCCTCACATTTACAAAATTAGAATCCATGAAAAGGATAAAGTAAATAATAAAATTTATAAAAACCTACTAAAACCAAGTGATATGATTGACATTACAACCACTAATAGATAGAGAAGTTAGATATATAACATTACATCACGCCTCTACTCCCCGAAGGGTTAGGTAGAGGTGTACCTATACATACACCAAGTCATACAGCAAGCACAACTACAGACTATAGGCTACTTGTTAGAATTTCCTACTGAACAACTGAACAACACTGAACACTATCTGAGCCAGGAATGGAACCCAGAACTCCTCAGTTGCCCAACTTAAAGGTAATTTCTGTAACCGGTAACTTTCAAGTAATTTTCTTCTTAGAGAGACATGAAATACATTCTCTCTATTTGCCAAACCAATTCACACGATATTGAATCTTATGTAACGTGATAACAAGTTACACAATGATTGTCATCACTTGAGTACATGCGGGTCATTGTCATACATCATTGTGCTAATGACCTGTCACTATTTCAATTTTCATCGTCGATTGATGCTTCGGACAAATGATTCTACTTGTTGATTTATTATTGACTTGAGTCAACAGAGTCAAATCATTTATTAAAACGATATTATTTACAAAAAAAAAAAAAAAAAATTGTTTCTCATACAATTGATCTACAGCACAAAATTGAGGCAGCCCCGATAAGGCATAAGGAGAAGGCACTATAATTAGAGTTTTATTAAACTAGAGTTGTTACCCTACAACAATTAGACGTAGTACTTACATCTAAGGGGAAATAAATTGGGATAAGGGCAGGTGAATCATGAAATCAAAGAAGAAAGGAATCAAAGGAAAGAAAATCAAGAAAAAGAAGGAAGGAAAGAAAAAAGGGAAATGAAAAGGAAAGGGGGAAGGGAGGGGTAAGGGAGGAAGGTAGGGGGTGGAAGGGGAATCATGACTGTTTTAAGTAATTTCAAAAGCTTTAGGCTGTTTTTCTATGAGACGTGCTATGCTACGTTGCTATGGCTGCGATTGATATCCACCAATCATATTCAATGGTCCACATAGCCACAGATAATATAATACTCTAGTATAGCATAGCACTGGTGGAAAACAAAAACATCAAAAGTCGTTTATTCAAACTAGGCTGAGAATCAGCACTTTTCAAACGTCAAAATTACAAAAGATAGTCCCCCAAAACGCCCACCCTTCACCATTTCCTAGTGCTTTCGCTGGGGAGAAGAAGTGGCGCAACAAACTCCACAGCAGGAAACGGGTTCAACTAAGCTATGTAGGATGCCTGCCATGGATGGGAGCTATCGATGCACGAGTGGTGTAGCTATTTGCAGAACAGAGTACTCCCCGTGCCTTCCCTGTTATCGATGCATCGCATAGCTCCAGCTGCGCAACTCCCTCGCACAGATACCCTACGGCGGCGTATCTTCATAGCACATCTTAGTCACTCTGCTACACAGCTTAGCATTAGTGGAAACGCTCGCATAGTTTCGTAGCCTAACTTTCACATCCTTGCAGCTGCATAGCACATATCAGGTGGAAAAGCAGCCTTATGCTTCAAAAAATCGTAGCTATGATGATATTGCCTAGGGCGAAGTAGATAAGTTAAACTTATACAAAGCTAAAACTAAACTGAAAATCTTACTCACCTAACAGACTGGCAACAACGCCCTCTGGAAACAGTAAAGGAAACCTCAACTAAGTTAAAATGACGTAATCGAAACAGCCTGAAGGCTCTATGCTCTGATGATTACTAGAATGCTGCTGCAGTGTCGATTCGCATAGATTGCGGATTTGATAGTTTGGTATGCTTTCGTTAGATGGCGTTGTCTATCCTCACGATAAACTAATAGTTGCGAATAGGAGTATAATTGAATGTATAGGTACTTTAATTTGTACCATGAGTGAATGGCTGAAATCTAGTCGAAGGCCTTTTAGTTCCATCGTACACAAAGAGATGGAGTAAGAGTGCCTATTTACAATATACATTATTGCATTTTAGATGAAGAAAACTAAAAAAACCGTTATTTATTTATTAAAACTTTTCGCACTCAATAAAGGTACAAATGCAAAGTTAATGCCTTAGGCATTCTCTACCGGACAACCAAGGGTGGTGAAGAGATTAGTAGGTAGAAAAAAATAAACTTCCTTAAAGCCTCGCTGCTGTCGAATAAAAATAAATACACTCATTTTTATTATTTACTTTTGTCTTACCTTAGGAAGATTATACTAGTACAGTCTAGTTACTCTTGACAGACGCTAGAAAATCGCTGTATATAATTTTATAGCTCACGACTTGTTCCTCGACCCACCCCGTCGCATCGCATCGCCCGCCCGCGCTTTTACTTCGTTGTCCCTTAGCTTTCGTTCAGATTTTTTTTCTTTTTTCTCGTCAACTAAGGGTAATAGCGTGATGTGAAATATATAGCCTTCCTCTAGAATTGGGCTATGAAATTCAAAAAGAACTTTTCAAATCCGACCGGTAGTTCCAGAGATTAGCGCGCTCAAACAAACAAAAAGACAAACTCTTTAGCTTTGTTATTATTATAAAAAATAACCACCAAAGCAAAGCATGCCCTTTAGGCTGTTGTAAAGGACGACTGCGAAATATTGCTTTAAATAGGAATTGGTAATCAAATTGCTAGACCACCTGCCTACATAAATTTGATACAAAATGCAGGTGATTTAATTATTATCTACACAAAGTTGCTTCGAATTAAGGAGTGCTATATAAAGGACGAGCAAAACCATGGAACCTGATTCATTCACTTGACTTTAAGCACTTTTGCATAATCAAAATAATTTGATACATATTATGTTACTCTTTGAGCATTGAAATTTAACCACACGTAGTCATAAAGCCTAAAGGCGGGTACCGGCCGGCGTTACGGGGCGTAATGTAACGTGTTAAACAGCGAGCGTTCGTGCAGTCGGTACGGGGAAACAAGGCGCAGCAACGAGCAACGAGCGGCTCGTTGCTCGCTGCGTGTGCTCAACCCCGCTGTCGGTTTTTTGGCGATAAACTTTATGCGTAACTCGTCTTGAAAGTATCTACAATATAATGAGTAAATTTCTTAAACTTTTACTCATACTTCGACGAATAAATATCCTTTTGTTTTTGTATTTATTTATATAGTTAGTTGGTCAGTATTTTAATTTACTACATAGTTTACATAAATTTAAGTTAAAAGATTATGAAAATAAATGTCTTGATTACTACGAGAAATGTATTAGAAACCCTACTGTAAATAAATCAATCGATTTTAATACCTACTCGATTGATTGATGAAATCAATAATTGCGAATTATTCAACACTTCAATAACGTATGGGAAATCGATTAGTATTTTAATTGAAATAACTCAAGAAATAAACCATTTATTTTAATGTTCTCATTTGTCTGATATCAATGTCAGAATTGTTTATAACCGTTACGTTATTTACGAAACGTAATCGTCTTCTCATTTCCGGTAGCTGTCATTAAAAAATGTGAAAAAAAATAAGGAGCCAAAGGTTTAAGGTGGAAAAGAATTAAGTAATAAGTTATTCACTTTGGCGATCTTGAGGTTCAATCCTGCTTGCTGCATTATTAATGTATGAAAGTGACGACACGCTAAGAAAAAGAACATAATTTAAGCAATTCACTTCAGAATACATCGAAGAAAATTGGCAATCATTATCAGTATCAGCCTATAATGTCCCCACTGCTGGCGTACAGGCCTTCTCTCCGTGAGATGGAGCGGGCCATAATCCACCACGCGGGCTCAGTGCGGTTTGGTAGATATCACATGTCTTCGAATTTTTGGTTTTAGGAGATGCCGGTTTCCTCACGTTGTATTCCTTCATCGTTTTGAGAGCAGCGGTTTGTGGCAAAGAAAATCGATTAAATTAATACTTCTGAACTTTTTGCCCACTCTATGCCCAGCTACCAATAAACTATTCATCATAAACTATTCTCGTAAAACTCGTACTGACTCCAAACTACACTTTTTTCTAGCCTTAATACTTCATCTTACAGCAGATAGAACTAATTAAGTCATCATCACAATACCCATTCACTTCCTGAACCATGACTCACTACAATACCTACCTGGAACTCTGCTGACATCCGAAACAAGCGTGGGACGTACACACAAGCATCTAGCGGCAGATCTCACGAAGCTACTCTAAGATCTGCATTGTTGTGCCATGTTGTAACATGTTACAGACCGACTATTATTCTTGGTATGTTTTTGGTTGTAGGGGGCAAAGATTAAGTGGTGTGAGAAGGACAGTAAAATTTTGGGGGTTAAGTGCCTACAGTGGTGTTGACTCTGAGAGGCAAATGAATGTCAGAAAATGGGATTATGCGTTGTATATTAATTTGGCCTGCAAATAAAATAAAATATCTTATACATGCTTAGTTTGTAATCATCACCATGGACAATTTTTACAGTGGGATCAAACCCGAAACCGCGAAAAAAATCAGCTATCTCGGCAACATTATTTGCGTTCATATAAATCGACGAAATGTAGGGAACAGCTAGTTTATTTTCTTGATTTTAGGGTTGGTCCCATAATAAAAGTCCCCTTAGGATAGGATATAAGGATATATGTAAGTTTGTATAAAAACTTCATTATTTTTTGTTAGTATGTCATAATAGTAGTAGTTAGTATAACTTAACTTACTGTTAGCCTGTATCTTCCCCCTGCAAGGTACCCATGACTTCCAGTACTTGCGATCCAGGGCTAACGTGGACCACTCTTCGTTTGTTTTATCCAGCTTTTTCCGTCATCATGTACGTGGTCTGCCACGACGCCTTCTAGCTATCTCATGGCTCCACATAGTAACTATTTTGGCCCACAGTTCACCAGTGCCCCCAGTCCCATTTCAACTTTGTGGCTTTACTTAACTTAATACTATAAAAAAAACATTTATAGCACATTGGCACATTGGCATTTTTTTTGTAGTATTTATAGCGGTTAGGTTAGGTTACGTTTTACTGTGACTTCATTAGTCCATTTTTACACAGAAAATCACATGTCACACGTGCCATATACGTGCCTTAAAATGGTATACTTGCCATAAAATAGTATACGATACTATTAAACACACATTAAGTAGAAACTTTATATTTACAAATTAGGTACTCTCTCAAGCTTTTTGTGCCTATATCTTACGCCAAGTTATTGTAAGTTAAGAAATATTCTAAACTCCTAATAACAAAATGTCACCGCCACCACCTTTCGTTCGATCGGTCAATGTGAATCTCGATTAATCTAATCTAATCAAAATAATGTTTGTTGTCTGTCTCGTTGTTATGAGTACATTATGGAAATACGGAATCTTTAATGAACTGTGCTTTCGTAAATGTCATTTTAGAGGCTTCTGTGCGGCTAATTATTAGGGTTATCTAAATAATAGATGTTTTTTAGTTGCTTAGTGAATATGGGTATGGGTTTTTATTGGACTTTTTTGCTTGTCTCACTGAATATAGAGTATAACGTAAACGCACCCATTACCGCCAGTTTAAGCGGAGTTCAGATTGATATCCAAAAATTAAGCACATTCTTAATATGTGGCTTCAATAAAAATATTTTTTCAAGTACTGAAATTATCGATTTTTTTAGTTATGTATAAGAACACATAATCAAAAAATTTATTAAAAAATTAAAAATTAAATAAAAGGAAAAGGGTCATGTCCCTATTACCGACTCAAAATATCGGGTGTGTGCCTAATACCGTTTATGTGACACCTAATACCGACCACTAAATAAATGGAACCGTTAAAGTTAAATAAAAATGCTCGTGTATATTGAACTATTTATATAAATGGTCCAACACAGTACAGAATGCTATTATATGTATTCTTATAATAGTATATTCTTAACAGCGTTAAATCAATAAAAAATATCATATTTATACGAATTATATTTAACAAATTACCAAAGGCCAGCATTGATTATAACTACTATAATATATAACCAATGGGGGCATTTGGTATTATACAAGAGTAAACTCCGCACCTGGGCCCCCCCGCTGACGCAGAGTCTCCGCCCCCAGCTATTGGAGGTGGTAGTGAGCGCTCTGTTCCCTTCACGGGGGGAGCATACTCCCCCGCCCATGGCTCCGCCAATTGCGGTGCCCGAAGCGGACCACGCGGACGACGACGACGACATCCCTGAAGTGACCGTGGTAGATCTGAGAGTGGCGGTAGGTAGGCTGAAGGCCAAAAATACCGCCCCAGGGCCCGACGGCTTGCCAGATAAAGCCTGGGCCCTGGCCTCGAGGTCTCTCGAACCCCGACTGGAGGCGCTCTTAAGCGCATGTATGGAGAGAGGCCAGGTTCCACTCCGTTGGAAGACGGGGAAGCTGGTCCTCATTCGGAAGCCAGGGCGCCCTGCGGACTCTCCGTCTGCATACCGGCCCATCGTGCTGCTCGACGAGGTCGGCAAGCTCTTTGAAAGAGTGATTGCGGGCCGCCTCGTCGGGCACCTGGTGAGGATGGGGCCGGATCTTGCGGATAGCCAGTTTGGCTTCCGCAAGGGGCGCTCGACGGTGGACGCCATCATGCGTGTGAGAGCCCTCACGACGGGGGACGCGGTGTCCCGGGGTGGGGTTGTCGTGGCGGTGTCACTCGACATCGCCAATGCCTTTAACACCTTGCCCTGGAGCTGCATTGGGGAGGCACTCCGGTATCACCGAGTGCCGACCTCCGTCGAGTAGTAGGGCTGACCTCCCTGATGGCGTGAGCGTGGTTTGCTACGCTGACGACACGCTGGTCCTGGCGCAGGGGAGGTCGCATCAGGCGGCAGCCGACGCGATGACACGCGGGGTTGCGATAGTCGTGGAGAGGATCCGGCAGTTGGGTCTCGAGGTGGCTCTGCACAAGTCCGAAGCCATGTCCTTTCATGGGCTTCGGAACGGGCCACCATCGGGATCCCAAGTAACGGTAGGAGGGGTTCACATCGGCGTCGAGACAACGATGAAATACCTGGGTCTCGTCCTCGACAGCCGGTGGAATTTCGTCGAGCATTTCCGACGTTTGGCCCCCAAACTGGAACGGGCCGGGGCCGCTTTCAAGTGGCTCTTGCCCAACCTGAGGGGGCCAAACGCCTCCTACCGGAGGCTTTACGCGGGGGTCGTGCGGTCCATGGCCTATATGGGGCCCCGGTGTGGGCGCGTTCACTGCGGCTACGAGCCGCCCACTATTTGAATGCGCCCCAAAAGGTGGTAGCCATACGGCTTATATGGGGGTAGAGAGGCGTCAAGGCGTCCTCACCTACCGCCTGACGCAGGTCCTCACCGGACACGAATGTTTCGGGAGGTTCCTGCACATCATCAGGCGGGAGTAAACGCCCGGGTGTCACCATTGCGAGGATCGCCCAGAGGACACGGTGGAGCATACGGTGGGGGTCTGTCCCGCTTGGGCAGAGCACCGCCGTGTCCTCGTAGAGAGACCTCTAGTGTCCGGCCCTGGTCCAAGCCATGGTCCGGGGCGAGAGGGAGTGGGAGGCAATCACCTCCTTCTGCGATGCAGTCATGCTAGCGAAGGAGGTGGCGGGATGGGCGAGGGAGAGAGCCACCCGTCCCAACCACCGCGGGAGACGTCCCGGGCGTCGGGAGCCGCGTGACGACTCCCGGCCACCGTAGGCGCAGGCCTGCGGATGGCGAGTAATGGGTAGCTCGCCGTCCGATCAGGACCAGGCCCGTGCCGGACGGCGCGTATGTGTTCCACGCGCGCCTCAAAGAGATGTCAGCATCGAAGGAGGGGCCCGTCAGGGCCGAAGCCTGCCGGGGCAGCGGGATTGTCCGAAAGGGTTACCGCTACCCCGGAATATAAAGGGCCTAAGGAAGGAACAGGGATGGGTTTTAGTCAGTAAGGGTCTGACACTCCCTTCCGCTCCACCCAGAGCGGGAGGGGTCATTTGATGATTTCCCATCCTTAAAAAAAAGGGGTCCGTCGTAAATGTACAAGTAGATCGGTAATAGGTTTTCTTAAAGGAAATCGTAAAACCTATTACCGACCCAAGGGAATGTGTATGAATTGTGTAAATACATGTGATTTTTGTACATGTATATGATTTTAAGTGGTGCGGTTGCTGAAAATATTTCATAATAATGATATTTCAACTATAAAAATACACTATTTAAAAATTATACCTCCTTTATTCATCAAAATATTTACATAAGAACAAAGTTAGTGTATACGGCTACTAAAGCTCTTGAATATAAGGCGTTAATAGCTCAAATGTAAGCTAACATACTAAGGAACTGAGTTAGTATAGCCTCCTGCCTATTAATTTAAGCATTTTAACAAAAATCATGGCAAACAAAAGATACAACAAGTACTTATCAGCGACATGGGTCGACAATAGGAATAAAATTGTGATTTTTGTTCCTATTACCGCCTATTTTTAATATTGAAAGTTAAGCAAAATAAAATAGTATCTCATTAAAATGAATCATTACTTGTGTTCCTGAAAGTATCAAAAATGCATCAAAAGAACTAGAAGTTACATTAAAATGCTTGACGATATAATCTTCTGCTAAAAAAGAAACAAGAGTACTTACGCCATCGGGAATGCCACACTATGGAAAATGCACTAAGTTCGGCGTCCACAGACGAACTGAGCAATTATTATTTAAATCGTCGAGTTACGCACAGAAACAAGAGATGAACATTTGCAATACAAATACATCTACATTTTTTTTAAAGCAACCAATTGTGTAGCTTTAATACATGACATAAAAATGATAGTTTTCTGAATAGGGCGGTAATGAGCGCGGATTTTAACGGGTCGTTATTAGGTGCGTTTACGTTATTAGGTTTTTATTTTTAAAAGGTTGATTTGATGTATAACTTAATTTACGTAGACTTGTTGAATAAATTGACAAAATGTTTGCACACATTATTTTCTTGTCATTTCTTGTATTTTTTTTTGAAGTAAAACATTTGCGGTAATTTTAATTTTTTGGTGAAACCTTATTCTTAAAAAAAAAATGGGTGTCCTTTGCTTTTGCAGTATCCCTTTATTAAATTTTTTTTAAGGATGGAAATTCATCAAAATAATGACCCCTCCCGCTGTGGGTTGAGCGAGAGTTATTTTTTGTAGTTACTTTATTGTTATTTTGCACCTACGTATGAGGATCCTTGATATCTGAATTAAAATATTTTTATTTTATTTATTTGCCTAGCTTTAAGATAGTGAGAAAAAAATAGTTTTTAAGAAGATCGTGTGGAATTTAGAAAACACGTTAAGTTAGAGAAAGAGCAGACCGACAAATAGGCATAAAGCATATTAAATGAAAAAAATAACTCATATCTGTATAAACATGGCTGCTCTTTGCCAGGGTGAAGGCCACTTATTCGTTTTTGTGAGGTCACCCGCAATATGTGTGCTGAGACCATCTCAGTAACCAGGGAAATGTTATGATCAGAAAACAATTGAGATGTTAAGACATTGTCTGATATTTATGTATCGAGGTTTGAACCGAGATTGTAATGACGATAGCCTTGCGTTGTGAGACGGTAATTATGAGGATAGCTCGTGAAATCTGTTGATAATATCAACATTATTTTTTCTTTAAAAAATTATATTGCTTCGGTGTGTGTGCGTTTATGTCTTTTAGTCACAAAACTTTTTTATCGTCGTCGAATAGACAATTGTTTATAGTTTTGGGTTAGCAAGTAAAGCTGAATGATAGGCTCAACATCTAGACTGATATTGATGTTGTTTTAGATTCTAGAGGACATTGTATTTAGGTACCTATCAGAGGGGCAATTCTCGTAATTTTAAGAAACTTCACAGTCTGAATATGTCAAATAAACCTCTAATTTCCCTACATTTTTGTCAAGTTTTCGACATAAATAATTGTCTCTGAGATGAGTTTGCGAATAGATTTTGAACGTTTTTTTTCATGACATGATTTTTTTAGTGTCCCATTGTTTATGGAACAGCACCTCCAAAGTGAGCTCTACTGTTATATTAAAACTTTTCTAGTGCACGAACACAAGGTAATTACTGCTTCAAAATTAAAAGTAACTAAAGATCACACGTCACACAAATCATTTAAGAATGATGAATTAATTGCTTGGTGAAATTACTCTAGATTATTACAGTGCTCATGAATACTTAATTAGTCTAGTTTTTGTATAATTTTTATACGTTCGTGTTAAGTAAGCTGGTGTATAAAAACCGGCTTATTACTTCATTAGGTATGAATTTAGATCAGTTTTTTAGCGGTTACGTACGTAATAATAAACTAAATAAGCCCTAGGTGATAGAAGAAGCTTTAATTATAATGTACGCGTAGACTTATGAGAGGGGCCCGTGGCTAAATAAGAACAGCCGCACAGGTCGATCGGTCAGGTTAAGTTACGCTTGCCGCGCTTGGTCTGTGGATGGGTGACCATCTTCACATACCAAGACCTCTCCGTGCATCGGAATGCTCGTTAAGCCGTTGGTCCCGGCTGTCACTCGTGGATCTTTGACTGTCGTTACGGGTCGTCAGAAGCCTGAAAGTCTGACAATCAAGATCCAGAGGTCTGATTACCAAGGAGTATCGTATTACCCAGTAACTGGGTTGTGGAGGTCCGATAGGCAGTCGCTCCATGTAAAATACTAATATTCAGCTGCATCCGGTTAGACTGGAAGCCGACCCCAACATAGTTGAGAAAAGGCTAGGCAGATAATGATGCTTTCCGCTAAAGTTTAGTTGAGTGTTCAGACGTTTCACTTTGAGTGAAAGATGCCGAATGAAAAATGAAGAAAAAGTGAAACATCTGAGATCTGATTTATTGCAATCTAAAAAACACTGCATCATCACTTTAAATAAATAGGCTTTATACCATAACCAATAATTATCAGGATCTGCAGAGAACAATTCATTATAACCACAATGTGATCTTGTTTATAATCCATTGAAGACCATTAGTTCCGGATCGAAGACGCATTGAAACTTGACGACCTCTATATAATAACTTTAGAATAATAATTACAATGTAATTGCGATTCTACGTAATTTAATTAAAGTATTGAAATTACGGGTGCCCCAGGCTTGGCTGTAGGTGTAGATTTGGTGTGGTTAGTGATAGACGGAGCGGGGAGCGATTAATATTGGGTATACCGTTTCTTACGGCTGCTTAAATTGCCGACTGAATTTTCTCACAATCCTTTTCAACAATGAAAAAGTATTTATTGGAACTCGCACAGGAAGATCATAAATAAAATATATTTTTAACCGACTTCTAAAAAAGGAGGAGGTTCTCAATTCAGATGTTTGTATTTTTTTTATATTTTTTATGTTGTTAACGCATAAATCCGTCGCTTGCCAACCGATTTGAAAAGTTCTTTTTTGGTTGGAAAGGGTAGGTATACTTCCCAAATAAAATTTTATCGAAATCGGACAAGCGGTTTTTGAAAAATTTACAAAAATCTAAAAATTTAAAAGCAATATTTTGTAAAAGGTGAGTAGCAGTTGACATTAGGCTATTGTAACTTAGATAAAATACAAACTCACCTACTAAAAAGTGTCGTTGGTTCTACATTTTCGTTTATTGACACCGACTTCCGAAATTAAAGTTATTTATCACTTTGTAGTGCTTTTTTTGGAAGTCGGTTATTTTTTTGTAAAAAAAGTTTTTATTTAAGCGTTTGTTTTCAAAAGCAATGTAGCTTCTAATCGTGAAAAAATCCTCAACAATCTTCTCACTATCAAGAAGATTTGAATAAAGGGCCACCAACCCCGATCTGAAACCTTCCATTTATTTATTTTCTCTCTATTGCACGGTGATTATTTAAAAAGAAATTGTTTCATTAGATGATCTGAATGTATAGTTGTATCGCTTTTCACTTGTTTTATACCGTTAGTACGTTACACATTACCTTACAGTAAAGTATAGAGATCATAGAACTTGAAATCATAGGATCTATGGTCAGGTATAGGATGTATAGCACATGCCAAAAGAGTGTTGAAGAGATATCGGCATCTAATCAAAACAAATCGGGCACGTACAGTACCTTCCGCTCCGCTTATCGCAGTGGTCCATACCCCTCTTCATCACAAACAACAAGATCAGTGGAAACCCATCTCTTAAATGTCACAGCCTCGCAGCTAATTCCTTATGACTGACAAGACATGTGTCATTACAAGTTAAATGTCATATAACTCATTGCACATGAAAACGGGGATATCTGAAGAATTTCGCTCAATTAATATCTTAAGAATTTTAATGCAGTTGCGTTATAATTGTTTGTGACATTATTGCATTTTTGTATTTCATAAATAGGTAGGTATGTTAAAAAAAAAATATTCTAAGCAATGGTAATTGTATTGTATTAATAAAGTTATTAATTGGTGTTATTTTGATAAGGTGTTGTTCTAGATTTATTACATAGTTCGTAATAATGCATTGTATTATTTCGCTTGTTTTTTGTTGAGAAATTATTGGCACTGGATAATAAGATCCGTGTTTGTTGTTGTGTTCTTTTTAGAACAGATGTCAAAATGGACTACTCAAATGTTAGAATAAAAACAAGATCAATCAGACGCATCGGGATGGAAAATGAGAAGTTTAGTTTCAATTTAATTACCTTTTGATCGTACATTGATGCCATTACACACACTAGTGAATGGGTCGTCTTAGGGGCGAAGTTGTATTAGTTGGAGTATACGCTTAGGGGCAAATATTCAAGGGCCTATTTCTCAGAAACAATGCGTCGTAAGACCATGCTCATGAAATGCATGCATGAAATTGGTCCGAATAAAAACATTTTTTTTCTAAGTCTGCTCCATAGCGCCCCTAAGGCTACACTCCAACTCACACACGACAAACACTACCCAGTTCCATAGCACCCGAAAGTCACTCAATCAAGTCAGCCTATTGCAGTCCACTGCTGGACATATGCCTCTCCCAGGCTGCGCAACAATACTTTATCCTCCGCCTTCTGCGACCAAGCTGTCACAACCACCTTTTTATAGTCATCTAGCTGAGGGGCGCGGGAGTCCCACACAAAACTTGCCGAAACTGGAACCTTTAAATTCATGTAATTACCTGTCAAATCTTGACCAATGAGACAATTAGGTGACTGTCACCCTCTGACAGTCACCTAATTGTCTAATTCTCGTAATTTTAAGAACGTTCACAGTCTGCAGTCTAAATCGGTCAAAAATACCTCTAATTTCCCTACATTTTTTAAATTGATTGTCGCTGAGATGAGATTGCGACTAGATTTTGAACTTTTTAAATACGGGAATTAAAAACGTTAAAAACGTTCGTTAGCCTTTTGATCTGTTGTTACTGTGGTTGTTACTTTATGCCCGGGAGGCTCTGAAAGTAGGTAATCTATTGAATAACTGGGCCGTAATGGATAGACAATTAGTATAGAATCAAAGGATTACAAAACTAATGAATTTAAATACCAGTTTCCTATTTAAAATCCCGTAGTTTATGTTCTCCATACAGTTCCTTATAGTATACCTTTGCAGTTTAAAGTTAAACCGATTATCTCGTATTCCACTTTAGGCCTGATGGTTTTATTATAATAATACAATTCAAACACAGACAAATACGGATGCCATATTTATTTTAAAACAAAACAAAGCCTCATTCTCAAATCCCCATATCTCATTATCCTTATTTCAAAGTGAGAAGGTTGGAAATCGTATAGCAAAATGGAAAGTTCAAGGAAACGTATGGTACAGTGGGCTATAAGATGAGATGTTTGATCTTTATTGTTTTTTGACTGACAGCAATATTAATGTGTTATGTTTCTGACGGTTCCGGTGATCCGTGATAAACTTGACTTTACTTAACTTTTGTTGTCAAGTAAGTTGATTTAAGTTTTAGACGAGCGTTGTGAAGTGTAATGTCAGATACTTTACATTCCATTATCACATAATCAGTTATCTACTTAAATGAAATGTATTCTAAGTTGATTTTTGAGTGACCATTTGTAACAAAGGTACCAATAAGTTTTTGGTTGCAATGGAATTTGAACTTTGTTAAGTATGACATTCAGTTAGTTGATCCATAATTTGAAAATTATCTCAAATTCTTGGTTCTAATATAAAGAGACTTTTTTTTGCTCATTTGTCACTAGAGCTTTACGGATTTAATTGTCATTGATGTGTAATCGAATACGTGTGCAGCTAAGCATGACCTTTGAAAAACAATTGAAGGGAGAGCATAGCTACCTGATAAATGACTAATGATTTTATATTTCTTTGGGAGTCAGAATCGGGAAACTTCAACGTCATAATATAATATAAACACCGTGTTCCGAACGATATACATAAACTTCGACCAGATGTTCAGACCATGGAAATAAACATTTTTCATTATGGACATATTAATGAATTCTTATTTTTCATTATTTTTCATACATACTAAAACCTTGACGTAAATCACCCGATATGCATGCCTCTTTACCCGAATTGGCAACGACGTATTTTCATTCATATGATTTGGCGGGCTGAAACTTGTCAAAACTAAGTTTAGACCCTTTCTTACTGCATAGCTCAATTAAATTTCATTAAATGAAATTACAAATATCTTTGTAACGAAGCCTTTTTAAGGACTACTTCCTTTGTTAGATTTAATTTAAAGCTATAGAAGCGTTTGACAAAGTTTATGCATAACGTGAAAAACACGGTGTAGGTATAGCTCATAATTATAAGAAAGAGAGAGCATTGGCGGCCCAGTGGTGACGGCTCTGACTTACGAGTTGTAGGTCTTGGGTTCGAACCAGACAGGCGCTTTACTTTGTGTAAATAATTTCACCTTAAAAGCTCTCAAACAGGTGAAGGACAACATCGGAAGGAAACTGGCATGTCCTAGAAACAAAAATTCGAAGACATGTGACATCTACCAACCCAAACTTGGCCCGCGTGGTAGATTACAGCCTCACTCCCTTTCACAGAGAGACCTGAGTCCCAGCAGTGGGAACATTATAGGCTGAATATGCATAATTATTTAAAGAGCGCATGCAAAAAAGTTACCTGTCGTCGTCCTCTTCGGTCGTGATCATTAGTATTAAAGATTAAGTATCACTATAAAGGATGAGGAATGCTATCATTATTTTTGAATTAAAAAATAGTTGACCACTGAGTTTATTTGCACCTCTGAATTGTTTCGGCCTTTCTTCTCAGAGTATTCAGTTAGGAAACGCAGGCCTCATTTAGTTTAAAAAAAATATGATTGACGTTTACAAGTGTTTGTGCAAACCTACTTACAAAAATAAAATCATTTAAGTATTTTAAAAGCAGCATCCATCTGAACTTCAATATCTAACGGTAAGCTTTTAACACTATTCCGTAAATATACGCCAACTATTTACATATTGTTTTGACCGGCCATATCTTACCCAGTATATGTATAAAATGACTGGTCTAAACCATTACCTCTTACCAATTCCTTCAAAATATATATCAAGTGTCTATCTCATGCATGCCAACTACCGTTAATAATTATAGCCAGAGATTAGCTTAAGCCTTACTTTTGGGCACGATAAAGACCCGTATTCATTGAAGTAATGTTTAGCAATGATTTCGCAACATTCTTTCTGCAACTATCCCCGTGATATTAAACCGCCAACTTCCTAACTCCGGGCTTACTAAGAAATTCCTAAAGGAAAGCCCAATAACACTTTGCCCGACCTGGGAATTGAACACCCAGGACCGCAAGATCAGTAGTCGCGCTTGCAACCACGAGACCAACGGGACAGTCACCACCGTGGCCAACAGTACCAGTAGCATGTTGCCAACAACACTGCAACATTTCATGTTGTTAGCAACATGTTGGAAATCTCTGCACCGTCTCCGGACACAAGTGGGAAGATATAACTCCAACCTGATAAAATGGGGCTACCTCGAAGGAACGGTGTTATGTCGCAAGCAATGCTCCGCCTTCTAACCTGCCCTCTGTGTCCCAAAACTTGAAGTCAAAATGACCTCTGCGCTACTACCGAACAACGCCGTGGAAGTGGTGAAGTTTTGGGCCAAAAATCAGAAGCTAAAAAATCTGCTGGATGAGAGTTGCCAAGAATCGAGCTTAATGGCGAGTATTTAGACAGGCTTATTGGAGGTCCTCCAGCAGTGGGCTGATGATGATGAAGATCTGAAGAAAAGTCGTGCCAGCAACACGAAGAGGAAGAAGCAGAAACAACATGTTGTGCAACTTGTTTTCCAATTAAATACGCAGTTGACCATCCCACCTTAGTAACCGCTCGATTTACTTACAAATTGAATTAGTCTGTGTTGTAATCGGTGTTGCCATAGTGAATAAACTTTGATGCTATTTAAGACCTATCGCAATGCTTTGAGTTGCAAAAGGGGTAGATGTCAGAGTATAGAATCCGTATGACAGTAATAAGTTACTGAAAATGGCTATTAAATATTATTTATTTGATTTAGATGTCTTAGTGGTGTGAAGATTTACGGAACAGGTTTTGGTTTGAGAGAAATAAGCTTTATGAGAGACACATTGGTCGCAGAACAGATAGCCAATGGAGCCGAAAGGTTCTGGAGTGGCGTTCGCGTATCGGAAGACGAAACGTTGGCAGGCGTCTTGTGAAGGCCGCAGAAATCTGCTGAATGCAGAAAGCACAGGGCCGGTCGAAGTGAAGGTGCTTGAATGAGGCCTATGTCCAGCAGTTGTCGTTTTTGGTTGAAATGATGCTGAATGATGACTCCATGTCCTTACCAAGACACAGAAGAAAATACAAAAGCCATGACGTCTTTACTCCATACCAGGCGCCAGACATATTAAGTAGAATAATTTATAATGTGTCGCAGTTTGTAAAGAAAAGATTTATGAGACTTCATTAACTTATGAGCTCACTCAGTGCCTACAGAGGGGCAATTCTGGTAATTTTAAGAACGTTCACAGTCTGATCTCAGTCTCAATCTGTCAAAAATGCCTCAAATTTCAGTACATTTCGACAAGTTTTTGACATTTGTTTGTCGCTGAGATGAGACTGCGACTAGATTTTGAATGTTTTAAATTACGAGAATTGGCCTACTGCTTTATTTGTCCAACGTCGTTATGTAAACATCCGATTTATCACTGGTTGAGAAGATTAAGGACATGACACTGCAATAGAATATTATGGTAAATCGTGAGCAGTAATGGGCCAGAGGTAACGGTTCTACTGTCGTCCTCACGCAGAATTCGTATTACATTACACAATACATTACATTACACACGTCTTTTTTTTTTTTGGACTCTGCTTTAGACAGAAAGTTAAAGCTAGTTACCAGTTTCAGTTTTTTTTTTATCTCTATGAAGAAGAACGAGTAAGAACCTCCGTGGATACTCTTATAGTCGTCTAGAACATATCATAATCAGCCTATAATGTTCCACCTGCTGGGACACATGCCTCCTATCGGTAAGAGGGAGCGGGCCGTGATTCGTCACGTGGGTCGAGTGCGGGTTGGTAGATGTCACATGTCTTCGAATTTTTGGTTCTAGGACATGCCGGTTTCCTCACGATGATTTCCTTCACCGTTTTGAGAACAGTGGTGGTGAAATAATTTAACAACTCATAAGTCGCGGCCGTTGCCATTGCTATCAAGTAGCTATTTAATAGCTGATAATGATGATTGTCTAGAAAAATCATCTAAGCCGGGAGCCACGTACAACAATTAGAACCAATGACACCGCCACCGTAAATCTAATTCCTTAGAGGATAGAATCTTTACTTCTCATACGCCTTACGAAGTCAGGCTTACCAAACAGGTTGCATAGCTCTTTGATCTCACATTAAATATCATAAATAATTTGAGTATCGCTTCTTTTACCTCACCATATATTACTGCCATTAACTGTTTGGTAATTTGCAGTTATATAGGCAAGCAAGCTTTTGAACGAATTCTAAGCGATTTGATTTCATGGTGAATTATTCATTAATGTTATGTATGAAATGGCATTAAATTACGCTTTAGTGTTTTGTCATCAGATTATGAGAAGGATTTGAAATAAATATGTGCATGTATAGGGTACCTCATTAAGGGTGTGAATATAGAAGATGGTAGTTTGTTACTACGCCTGTCGCAGGTAAATAAGTATGGACATAAAAGGATTATTATGAAGATGATTTATGTACGCTAATCATCTTTGTATATGTGATTGGTATTCAAACAATAAGTTTCAAACATACTGTGACTCGGGGCTAGCTGGGCCGAACCAACATGTATGTATACGTACATCCGTGGTGGAGCGACTCAGACTGCCGGGCACTTCTTCTCTTGCAACCGAGCGGGTGGGCAGGTTGCGGATAGCCCAACTCCGGCTGCGGGACCGACTGCAGTCGATCTCGCACCTGGAGCATCTCGAAAGAGATCCCGGACAAGAGAAGTGCCCGAACACCAAGTCCCAGGTTTAGGGTAACCCACTCACCTCATCCCATGTACCAATTAATCCTAATCATTCCAACCCTTCCCTATCCATAAAAATCCCATCAATTCTCCAAATCCCTAGGCCAAATCCCAGACCTAGGGTGACCCCCAATGACCTTTACCCTACCAACAAACATCCTCCCTCCCATCCCTACATCCCATCGGTCCCAGAGGACGGGCAACCTCGATTCCAAAAAAAGCCCACCCCCCTCGTCAATGAAAATGCAGAGAGTGAAAGAAAATACCCAGGTGGGTTCCGGCCAAGCCGGGGAATCCCACACCGCTACGGCGGTCAGCCCCCAACGTATTCTGGGGGGGGCAACTAACTGCGAAACCTTGCCGTGCTTCTCAGCGCGGCCGGCTGCTGATTTAGCGCCCAACACACAGGCAGCGACTAACGCGCCTGCAAACACAACTCCGGCTGCGACCAACGCGCCAAAAACAACAAATACGGCTGCGACCCACGCGCCATTACCCACGACGAAGTGCTTACCTCCCTCGAGCCTCTGGGATCAGAGCATCGTGCGGAACAGCACCACCAACCCAGACTATGACAGGCACGGACAGGGGGTGCTGGGGAAGGCTAACGAACCTCACGACCCTACCACTCTCCCGGTTGATAGAGTACGACTGCTGAAGAAGCGCGGAAAAATCTCAAACCGGGAGAGGAAAGTAGGCGACCGAAAGCGCAGCACCCGCGAAGGCACTAGCCGGCGCGAAGCGCGATCGGACGCCGAAGAGGTAGTACGCGACCAGCCCCGAGACCGCGACGGGGAAACCAGGCGCGAAAAGGGGCCGGACGCGGAAAAAAGAGAACGGCCGCAAGTCCGCGAAGGGGAAACCCAGCGCGAAAAGCGGCTAAACGTGGAAACACGCGACCAGCTGCAAGTCCGCGATGGGGTAACCCAGCGCGAAAAGCAGCCGGACGCGGAACCACGCGTGCAGGGGCAGGTCCGCGAAGGGGCAACCCAGCGCGAAAAGCCCTTGCACACGACAGAGTCTGCCGAGGACGCCAAGCGACCCCAACACTCAAACACAGACGCATCCCGCGACAAATCCCGACCGAGACACCACAGAGGAAGGCGAGGTGGATCCTTGCGCCCTGACGTCACCACCCAGCCTGGCATCTCAACGCCGCAGCCTGGACCGAGCGGTACAGGGCCGGCGAAGAGGGAGCGCCCTGATGACTCGGCTTCACCGAGCACGCTCCAGGGGGACGCCAAGCGTGTAAGGGTCCACTCCGCCCAGGGGGAGCCGAGGACCTACGCGAGGGCCACAAAGGACATTCCTGCGCGGCTCGCCGTAGCAATCTGCTTCCCTCCCCCCTCTAGAGACTTGACGCAAGACGAGGCCGAGCTGGTCAAAGCAGGCCTGGAGGACGCACTAATGGACACGGACTCGACAGCACCACTCCCTGCCTTCCGCGGATACCCACGGGTAGCGGAGGGCACAGTACAAATATGGTGCGAGGACGACCACGCCCTGACCTGGTTGACCAATAATGTACCCCTCCTCAAACTCCCCAACACTGACCTCACACTGACGGTACTGAGACAATCGGACGTGCCCACCCGTGTCAGAGCCTCGCTTTTCGTCCCTCGCTATAGAGGTGACATAAGGAGGCTCCACAGTGTTCTGATTCGTCAGAACACGTGGTATGACATGGCCAGGTGGTCCCTATACAGGGCAACTGCCGTCGGTGGCGACAACTACGGGACTCATTTGACCCTAGGTGTGCCACCGGAGGAAGTGAAAAGGGTCATGGAGCGGGAGCGACGGATATCGTACCTACTAGGTTCGATATACGTGCGCTTCTGGCCCACGACCCAGCCCTCGGACAACACGACGGACCCGACGACGACACCGACAGCGACACAGACGGACGACACAGACATCGCCCAACTGGAGGAGGTCATGGCCCGCGCGGCGATGGCTGATGACGCAGCCAGCATTCCACCCGCATCTCCCGGCTGGTGCGAGCAACTTCTTGCTTCGTCGCCGGGGGATCAGCACGAAGGCCAGTACAGAGAGGAGGCGGCGGGGGTTTTGTCCGATGGATCCACCACCGACTAAACCCTCCCCCTCATCACCGTCACCACCACTCAACGTCATCCAAACAAACCTCCAACATAGCCAGACTGCCACGGCTAGCTTACGCAGGGCACTGGAGGTTTACCCCCGAACAATTGCACTGATCCAAGAGCCGTGGATCAGGAACAACAGAATATGCGGCCTCAGTAACATCGGAGGTAAGCTAATCCTCAACACACACAGCTCAGACAAACCCAGATCCTGTGTCTATATACCCAAAGATATCCCTACCACGCTGCTCACTCAATTCTGTTCCAGAGATCTGACAGCTGTCAGGCTCCACACCGTAGGTGAACTCCCAGATGTTGTACTCGCCTCGGTATACATGCCGGGCGAGGACATAGACTGTCCACCAAAAGAAATGGCCGACCTGGTGCAGCACTGCGAGAGCACCGATCTGGACCTGATCATCTGCACCGACTCAAACGCCCATCACCCGCTCTGGGGTAGCGAGGCATCGAACTCCAGAGGAGAGGTACTATCCACCTATTTATTCTCTACTAACCTAAACATCGTTAACCGAGGCTCTGAACCCACTTGGGTCACAGTCCGAGGACAAACGATCATTGACTTAACTCTTGCTACAGAAAACGCGACTAATCTTATAGCAAACTGGCATGTATCGGACGAACCTTCTTGCTCAGATCATAGAAGGATCCGCTTCACACTAACTACTAACACAAGGAGACCCGAACCGAGACGTAACCCACGGCGCACCGATGTGCCCGGGTACAAGCGCCTCCTAGCCTTTATGCTAGCTAGGCACCTATCACAAATAACCATAACAGAACCGGCACAACTGGAATACACTGTGACAAAGCTGTCAGAATACATAACCGAAGCATACCATGCATGCTGTAAACTAAGAGCACCAAAAACCAACAGTGAGAGAAATCCCTGGTGGAACGCCGAACTTGGTAAGCTCAGAAACACACTACGGAAGCAATTCAATAAAGCCAAAAACACCCGACTCCCGGAAGACTGGGAGCGATACAAAGAAACACAATACACATACAAAAAGCGAATCAGAACTGCCAGAAGGACAGCATGGCGGAAATTCTGCGAATCCATCGAAACCAATAATGAAGCCGCAAGAATAAGGAAGATCCTATCAACAGATCAGGACCGAACCCTTGGCGCGCTGAAAAAACCCGACAACACATACACACTAACGGACCAGGAAACCAGCAAGGTCCTTCTCGAGACTCACTTCCCAGACTGCAAACTCCTAGAGGACAGGACCTGGGAAGCTGTGCCCAATTGGACCCCAACGGAACAGGACTGGTCCAGTGCCCACAGTCTAGTAACACAGGACCGAATAAAGTGGGCTATCAACACCTTCCAGCCTTACAAGTCTGCAGGACTAGATGGCATTTTCCCAGCCCTACTACAATGGGGGGTTGACTATATCACACCATGCCTGGTAGAAATTTATCGGGCCTGCATAGCACTAAGATACGTACCTCTAGCCTGGCGCGAAGTGAAAGTCATCTTCATACCAAAACCGGGAAAAGCGGACTACACACAACCCAAGGCGTACAGACCCATAAGCCTCACATCCTTTCTACTAAAGACCCTAGAGAGACTCTGTGATCGATACATCCGAGACGGACCTCTTCGGGCAAAGCCACTCCACAAACAACAGCATGCGTACTCCACAGGCAAATCAACAGAATCCGCACTGCATAGTGTGATATCCAAAATTGAATGCGCCGTGGACCACAAATGCTCAGCACTGGCTGCCTTCATTGACATCGAGGGCGCCTTTGACAAAACCAGCTTCAAAAGCATCAGCACGGCTCTAGAAAGACACAACATAGACCCGACCCTGAGCGGCTGGATCACCAACATGCTCAAACAGAGGGCAGTACAAGTGACCGTAAACGACATCACAAGGGCCATCGTGGCGAAGGGCTGCCCCCAAGGTGGCGTCCTTTCGCCGCTTCTATGGAACCTGGTCGTGGACAGTCTAATAAAAGATCTCAATGACAAAGGTTACTTTACTGTAGGATACGCCGACGACATAACCATAATAATAAATGGCACCCACGAAAACACACTGTGCAACCTAATGCGCCAGGCCCTGAAAATAATAGAAAATTGGTGTGGTAAACACCAACTATCAGTGAACCCCACAAAAACCGAATTGGTTCTCTTTACAAAAAAGAGGAAACTGACGACACTACAACTACCGCGTTTCTTTGGTACAACCCTAAGCCTATCAACGGAAACCAAATACCTCGGCATATTTTTGGACAAACAGCTGAATTGGGCAAAACACACCAACTACATTACTACGAAAGCCAGCATATCACTGTGGCAATGCAAGCGAATGCTTGGAAAAAATTGGGGGATTAGCCCCAGGGTCACTCACTGGCTATACACCACAGTTATCCGACCAATCATCACATACGGCTCACTAGTCTGGTGGCCCAGAACAGACCTGAGCACAGCCCAAAAAGACCTTGAAAAGCTGCAGCGGTTCGCGTGTGTGGCAATCACCGGCTGCATGAGAACTACACCCACTGCTGCCCTACAGACCATGCTCGGACTACCGCCTCTACACCTTGTAGTGCGGGAAGAAGCGGCCTTGGCTGCCTTCAGGCTCTCTACATCAGGAACCCTGAGCAAAGACTCTAGGGTCAAACACATACGCTTAAAAGAAAATGCGATCAAATGGCAGCCAATGATGGCATCACCCTGCGACAAAGCCCCGAAACAATACTGCTTCCAAAAGCACTACAACATAGTGCTTAAAGAGGAGCAGTACGACTACTCAGGTTCGAAGGAACTGAGAATTTACACTGACGGTTCAAAGACCGACTGCGGAACTGGAGTCGGAGTCTTCTCACACGACCTCAACATAAGAATATCCAAACCGCTGGGAAGGCGCAACACGGTCTACCAGGCGGAGTGTGTGGGCATAACACAAGCGGCTTATGCCATAGCAGCCAGAGGAGTTGCGGACACCCATATTCGCATACTCTCTGACAGCGCCTCAGTCCTCCAATCCTTAGATAAAAAATGCATCACATCGAAACTAATACTAGAATGTCACAATGCGCTTGAACAGGCAACTGTATTGAACCGCAATATAGTGACACTACAATGGATAAAAGGACACAGTGGATCGCTAGGTAACGACGCAGCTGACGAGCTGGCCAGAAGGGCATCGAGCATGCCAGTCTGTGGACCGGAACCTATCGTGCCCATCCCCTTCAACCAACTACGCAGGTGGCTACAGGAGTACACCCACACACAAGCAGAAAGCTGGTGGACGTCGTCACCAGGCTGCAGGCAGTCCAAGGAAGCTATGCCATCACTGGATGGCAAGCTAAGCAGTCGCTTACTACGATTGGACAGGAAAGGCCTGCGCCTGGTGACGGGGACCATCACGGGACACTGCTCGCTAAACAAACACTTTCACACTATAGGCATAACGGACAGCCCCCTGTGCAGAGCTTGCATGGTGGCTGATGAAACCATTGCGCATGTGCTCTTTGAGTGCACAGGCGTCACCCAGATCAGGACACAAACCCTCGGGACACCCAGATCGTACACAGATGTTCTCAAAAGACCAGGAGACCTAATCAGCTTCTGGAGGGAGGTGGGCTGGTTGGAATAACCGCCAACGGCCGCCATGGCCCACGCACAATGGTCCACTGAAGGACTAAGTGCGGAAACCAAACCCATAACATAGAACATAGAACATAGAACATACTGTGAACTAGACTTTGTTAAAATGTCATGGTGAAAGAGAAACGGATTCTTGGAGGCGAGCATAAGTAGCTTCTGCTCGCGTCTTCCTCCGAGTGAAATTTATTGTTGCCCCGACCCCGTTCCCCGTCGCATCGTATCGCCTGCCCGCGTTTTTACTTCGTTTCCGCCCTTAACGTGATGTTAAATAGCCTTTAGCTTTCCTCAAGAGATGGTTTATCAAAAAAATTAATTAGACTGGTAGTTCGAAAGATAAACGCGTTCATACAAACAAACAAACACACTCTTCAGCTTATTATAAGTATTATTATAAAAAAAGATACGTTTTGTAAGCAAACCAAATTATAATGTTTTACAGAAAAGAAAATTATTGTCAGGGTAAATTAATTAACTTATTGGCAAACAAAAATCGAAATAGTTACCTAACATTAATAACGCTGCTCATTACTCATACTCATCTCATAATTAAGATATTGAATCATTTACAAAAACAAAACCTTCGAGATAAAACAATGTATTGGTAAACAATACATACGTAGGTAGTAGCGCGTATAAACAAAAATGGCGTATTTTGAACACCTGCTGCACTCAACACAGTGGTTTTCAAACTTTAAAATAGAAAAACAAAATCTATCCTAAAAAAATCATAATTATTATTATTTGAAACCAGCTTCTTGTTTCCCCGACCCACCCTGTCGTATGGCATCGCCTGCCCGCGCTATTAATCCGTTTTTACTTAGTGTGCTTTTGACTATTTTTCTTTTTGCTCAGTTCCTAAGGCGCATAGCGTGATGTTAAATAGCTTTACTCAATAATTGGGCTATCATTGCCAAAAAATATTTTTTAAGTCCGACTGGTGATTCCCGAGATTAGTGCGTACTTCATTAAGTAGGGTCTGAATTACAACACGCTAAGGAGACAGAAAACTCCTTGCCATAGAGTTGATTTTCTAAGTTCTGAAAATTGAAAACTCCAATGTACCAGTAAATATGTATTTCATTCATCCCAATGATTCTGCAAAATTTAATTAAAAAGAGAAGCAATTGAATTTAATAAAAATTTAATTTAATAGAGAAGCCTTTAAAAATGCTTTTTGTGTCTTTAAATAATTACTAGTTTCTGTTCTAACATATCTAATGTTAGACATCCTATTACTTTTAAGATTAAATTCAATGTTAGTGTGACATTTATCCAAATTGAAATGATTTTTTTTTAAGGTCAAATCTTTAAGAACCATTGACAGTCCCTCCATTTTGGGAACTGGAGGACGCTTGTGAGCACAAATTAAATTACTTTAATGAATCTGAGTCGACCTCAGTAGGCTTCAGTTTAATCAATTAGCTGACTATTTTAGGATTAACGCTAAGGCTGATGTAATTGTTTGGTTAGTAATGGAGACTGTATTTTATTTTGTTAGCTTTCCTTTTGTAGGTGGTTTGCGTCTGGTGTTGTAGTTTTAGATTTTTTCGCTATCCTGTGCATCACGTAAGTATAAATGTCAGAGAAAATCGTAAGTGATAGTGGGCTGGCCATGTTTGTCGAAGGACCGATGGCAGGTGGAACAGACGAGTTCTGGAGTGGAGATCGCTTATCGGCAAGCGTAGTGTAGGATGCCCCCCAGCTACGATGGACCGACGACCTTAAAAATATAGCTGGGACAGACTGGATGCCGAAGGCGGAGGACAGTGTTTTCATGCAGCATGAAAGAGGCTTATGTATGTCCAGCATTGGTCTGCAATACGCTGAGTTGAAATTGCAACGGAATTGTTGCACTTTTCCATTTTAAATTATAACATAATCACCTAATCGTAGATCGGCTTCAGCATATTATATCCGTTAATGGTTATTTTCTATTTTAAATTTCAAATAGCTGTTTCAGAAATAGTACTTTGTTTTTTTTTTTCAACACTACACTGACTGTTGAGACGCTCCTTTCAACACAGACATGATAATATAATCTTTATTTGAAATGCATTGTAAACAAGCACTCGTGAAATTAAAAATAAAAGTTTCACAAACAAAAGCCTTAAAATTTAAAATCATGATACTCAGTATCAAAAATCTAGGCAGTAATATTTACCTATATTTTTTATGAACCCCGATGCAGAAATGTAATTATAAAAATCTACATTCACAATAATTACTTTATTTAAACAATGCTGGCTTTCTACTCTGCCTCAAATAGGCCTAGCGTGACGGTTGTGTAACAAATTGTAAGAGTTAAATGTTATATTAAATTATAACTACCTATTATAATTTGGCTGTATGCGTCTGCGCCGGGTAGAGACCCGTAGATTTTAGTTTCGTGATGTTGATAACACTACGCACCTATATCGAAATCTATTTCTACAGTGGTCATTTCGTAGGAAAATTCGTTGCTACAGAAGAAAAATATCTCTAAAATTATATACTTAGACGATTTGTTCCGAATTCGCTTCACAAAGTTCGACACACATTTGATTTATTCCTGTTTCATCCCACATTTTGTTTCTTATCCGTCCCCGTTTTTATATACGTAAAAGGGTAAAAACTGCTGGAAAACAAATAAAAACAGCTGCCTTTCAAAAATTGAAATCACAGGTCTTACCTGTATTAAAATACCTTACCTACCTTTATTCCAATGGTTAAAAAAAAGTTATTTATTTTATTATTTTCGTAAATAATCAAATACATAGGGATACAAATGTACTGCTCGTATAATTATGATAATATGTTGTGTCAATCCTAACATATTCCTTATTAAGGTTCACATAAACATTACCTACAATGAACAATTGAAAATACGAAAAGAAATGCAACCTTTTAAAAACTTTTTCGTAATTTTTCAACAAGTTCATTATTCATTGCTCATTGTATTTTCTTCGCCTACAAACCACTCATCAGTAGTCAAACAAAGTCTTAGGTCACCAGGTGGGCTGAAACAAATTAATGATATTACATTAATAGTATTTTACTAATATTGCCAGTACATTATTAATAACAGATGCTAATCATCTCCTATTGTAACTTGCATCAATGTTATTCCTACTAAGATTGAAATCAGAAAGTTCATCTTTTTGTCTGTCTGTTTGGTTCGTTGTTAGTGCAAAACTGCTGAACCGATATGATTGAAAATTATCAGATAGGTAGCTTGGTAGGAGGGGCTCGTGGCTAAATAACAGCCGCAGGGACGATCTTCAGGGTTAAGCAACGCTTGCCAATGTCGTTTCGTGGATAAGTGACCATACATTACATCCCACCGTGCCTAGGATAACTCGTGGTTCCGGTTGATCTTAGGTGTTGTGCTCTGTAGCCACGCCACCGTATATTTTTTTATTATAATATAACCCATTTTTATGTACGGTTGACTGTCATGACGTACATGCATTGTTTGTGAATGTACGAGTTTTAATTTAAAAGAAAAAAGTAAATTAATGTGGCGTTGCTGCGGAAAATTCTCTGCAGCCACGCCACCTGTAATCAACATTAGTAGATAGAATTTCAGCAATTTCTCTGAAGTTATATAATGTACGAACGCTGTGTATTATGTACACGTGATAAATATGAAAAAATATGTTAATTCTAAAGTTAATTCTAAACTCACAAATTGGCCCTGATAGTGTATTAAACTAATGTATTTTAGCGATTACTTCAGATTGACAGGAAATTTAAACAAAACAGATTTTATAAATACAAAATATTTCACCTTTATAATAATTAAAAAAAACAGGAAATCTCTCTCAAACAAAGAAAAATCTGTAAAAAATTCATTACACCAGATTTACAATGTATTTATGTATCCTACATGTTATTATATTATTGTAAATTCAAAAAAAGTCCGAGTGAAATAGATCCTGAATATATATATAAATGGGATTTATATAATATATGTATATAAATGAGAATTCATGTTTGTATTTGTTTAACGCGAATCACTTTGGTAATCATAACACTCTCATTCTGAATTACGACGGTAACAATATGTTTTAATGACGATTGGGTCCATTTTCATTCAAAGAATATCCTATTTCTGCTCCAAGTTTAAATTTTTTGTCAACAAGTAACATTTTTAAAGGAACATCGTCAAGAGATATTTTTAAATCCAATTAAATGAAATGAAATTACAAGCCCTTACTTTACAATCAGTTATTGTTACATCTTCAATTATAGATATTGCTGAATTGCTCAATGAACTTACACCGTAGTCAGATAATGTAAGCTAATTTAATGGCACAAATAGTAGTATGGTAGTAGAATACAAAATTTTCTGGTTTCAGTTTTTTCGCAAACTGAACAAATTTTTGACACAATTGCACTGAAAATTTCATCATATAGAATTTTTTCTATCACAAAAGTTACATTACAACCGCAATTAATCACTTCTAGATTTCCTTGAACTGACAATTCGTAATAATTTTTAAGAACTTCGGTTCTCATTTTTAATGGATTAACTGGAACATCTTTATGTCGCAATGTACAGAGGCCAGCACATCAAGCTACCCCAATCTGTCAAATTTCTTTGATAGATTTCAACTTTACCACAAAGGTATAAGGTTCATATTCAATTGGGAAAATTTGACAGATTGGGGTAGGTTGATGTGCTGGCCTCTGTACTAACCAGATTAGAAAAAGGCTTATTCAATCAAAGTCAATGAACTAATAAACGCTGAAATACTAACGTAGTCTGTACAAATTACTACCAAAGCAGTGAGTACAGCATCGAACGCACAAGTGTTAGTATCTACAACTTTGTCAATACCAGAAGAATTCATTTGGCAAATTCTCTATTATATTTGCTTTTACTTTAGGTTTGACTTTGTCAATCAAAGTTTTTGATTCTCTGTTTTATTCCGCCAGTTTTCTTCAAGATTAGGATTTTTTGTAAAAACGGATTCTTTAGTAAAATTAACTTTGTTATTAGTCTTGTCAGAAATGATTTCCGAATCAGTTTTAACATTATTGTCAGTTTTTACACTATCCAAACAACTGGAGTGCTCTATATATAATGCTCCAAGTAAGTGGTCATGTAGAAAGCTATTATAAAAATACAAAAAGTTACTTTTACGTAGTCGTAGTGGCACAATGAGAGTAGACGATTTTATAATGCAACGTACGGAATACTTATCAGGGGAAGTAAAGTTAGCCCTCTACAAAATCAAAATCAAAATCAAAAGTCATTTATTCAAACTAGGCTGAGAATCAGCACTTTTCGAACGTCAAAATTACAAAAGACAGTCCCCCAAAACGCTTCACCACTTCCTAGTGCTTTTGCTGGGGAGAAGAAGTGGCGCAACAAACTCCCCAGCAGACTACCTACACACACACACCTACACCTCTGCCTAACCATTCAGGGATATAGATAGATAGATAGAATACTCTTTATTATGCACACCATATAAATTCCAGGGTTACACAGCGAAAAAAAAATCAGCTGTTCCCTACATTTATGTTCGTATAACTCGTCAAAATGTAGGAAACAGCAGATTTATTTTTCGCAATTTCAGGTTTGGTTCCATAGTAAAAGTTATTCATAATGATGAGTATAATGACCTCTTAAGAGGTTGCTGGTGTTTTTCCAATAACCCTGTATAGGTGTGAAACTGTCAAACAGATGAATTGCGTGATATGAATTGTTTTATGATTCTGCCAAAGTGGTCTGTTTAGGCCCCCTCTCAAATCAAACTAAAATTTGCTGCAATGTTGAACACAAAACTGGTCCATTACCCATTTAAGCCAACTGTGGGTAGTTACAACAAGCTCTAGTCGGACTTACTATAATATAATAACATGTAGATACATAAATACACTCTAAATCTGGTGTAATGTATTTTTTACAGATTTTTCTTTGTTTGAGAGAGATTTCCTGTTTTTTTTATTATTATAAAGGTGAAATATTTTGTAACCATTGTTATAACACGGATTTATAATAACTAACTTCTGTTTCTAAAATCTGTTTTGTTTAAATTTTCCTGTCAATCTGAAGTAATCGCTAAAATACATTAGTTTAATACACTATCAGGGCCAATTTGTGAGTTTAGAATTAACTTTAGAATTAACATATTTTTTCATATTTATCACGTGTACATAATACACAGCGTTCGTACATTATATAACTTCAGAGAAATAGCTAAAATTCTATCTACAAATGTTGATTACAGGTGGCGTGGCTGCAGAGAATTTTCCGCAGCAACGCCACATTTTTTTTTTTTTTTTTTTTTAAATGGCATCTCGCAGTTCATCCTTTATGAGGATGGCTACTGCTTAACCGGACTTTCCTGTGGATGCCTCGAATTAAGGCCTCCAGCCAGGGCATACAATAACTTAAAAACTAAGCGACAGCGCTAAGGGTAACCCCCTGCGGGGTTCGGACCTCGGCTCAGGGCGTCGCTGGAAGAGGACAGCAAGGGACAGGCTGGATCGGTATTATTATTGGTGTTTAGGGGCGAATTTAAAACTAAAGGCTCAGCTGCGCGGGCTGGCTCGAGCAAGGGTCGGGGGGGGCACGGTGATGGTGCGGGGCGTCGCGACGGGCCTCGGCGGCGAGGACGGAAGGACGGATGTCTGAGCTTGTTTTTGTGTTGTCGACTGAGAGTACTCGTGGCCTTACTGCTCTCCTGGAGGAGGGTAGTGGCGTCGTCGGGGATGGTGAGGGTATGCCTTGGTCGGCGAATCCTACTTATGCGGGAGGGAGTGTATCGGGAGGCCGCCGCAATCAGGGGATTGGGGTGCTTTATGGCAGAGTCGAAGAAGCGCTTGGAAAGGCGTTTCATGAACTGCTGGATGGTGGGGAGTCTGAGATCTAGATGCAGATTCACATTTCGGACATAGAAGGGGGCTCCCGTGACCTTTCGGAGGAAACGGTTCTGGAGGGTTTGCATTTTATGCAGAAATCGCGGCTTGGCGTGTGCGAAGACTACGCAAGCATAGGTCATGATGGGACGGATGACCGCGGTGTAGAGGCGCAATTTGCACTTGAGTGACAATTTGCTGCGGGCAGTTATCATAGAGTGGAGCCTACCGAGAGCGAAAGAGGCGCGCGAACGCGCCGTCTTTATGTGCTCGTTGAAGGTGAGGTTGTGGTCTAGGATGACACCTAAGTATTTGGCTCGCTTTCCCCAGGGGATCGGCTTGCCATACATAGAGATCGGGCGTGGGAGGGGGGGGGGTAGTTTGCGCGGTTTCGAGAAGATGACCGCCTGACTCTTATCGGGGTTGACCTCGATTCTCCATTTCCGGAACCAATCGCTCAAGGCGCTTGCGGAGGTTTGGAGGTTTCGAGCTATGGATGACTGGTTGACACCCGAACAGTATATGGCAGTGTCGTCGGCGAAGAGCGCCAACTGTGCCTTTTTACTGTTCGGGATGTCACTAGTGAACAGGGTGAAAATGAGGGGAGACAGAACGGAACCCTGGGGGACTCCGGCGCGGATGGGGTGAGGGGGAGAGAGAGCGCCCTCGATACGGTAGCGGAAAGTGCGGTCCGACAGAAAATCTCGTAAGATGAGCACGAGACGGTCTGGCACACCTAGCAGGTACAGCTTATATAATAAGCCATTGTGCCAGACCTTGTCGAACGCCTTCGCTATATCGAAGAACAGGACGCCTGTCGAAGCACCTCGCTGAAAAGCAGCGCTAATGTGCTCGACTATGCGGTGGAGCTGGTGGATGCACGAATGCTTCGTGCGAAAACCGAACTGTTCGGGGGGGATGAGGCTCTTTGCTTCGGCATAGTCTTTGAGGCGCTTATAAATAAGCCTCTCGTAGACTTTGCCGAAAACATTGAGCAGACTGATGGGGCGGTAGCTGGAGGGCTCAGACTTGGGCTTGCCTGGCTTAGGGATGCCTATGACTGTGGCTTCTTTCCACATTTGGGGGAAGATGTTGTTGCTCAGGGCGCCATTGAAGATGGCGGTCATGAGCAGTATGAGGGGGGCGGGGAGGAGTTTGTACACTCTATTGGTGATACCGTCCGAACCGGGGGCTTTGCGGGTTGCGAGCCCTTTTATGATGTCTTGCACTTCGTCGGGAGTGACGGGAGGCAGAGGATCATCAGGGTCTTCGACTGGCGGGAGGGAGGCTCTCCGTTCGACTTCAGCGTTCACCTCGTCGAGGTGCGCTCTGTCTACTGGTTGAGAGCTGGGAGTGCATTGAGCCTCTAGGCTGTCGGCTAGGCATTCGGCCTTTTCGAGGTTTTCGAAAGCGACCGTTTTGTCGGGGCGTGTGAGGGGAGGAACTGTGGCCTCTTCAGAGGAGCGGAGCTTCCTCTGGAGTTGCCAGAAGGCGTGGTGGGTGGGCTCGAGTTCGCCGATCAACTTATCCCATCCCTCGGAGCGCCACTCCCCTATGCGTTTCTTTACAGCACGCTGTAAATGGCGCATGTGGGATTTGTTCGCGTCGCAGGGAAAAGAGTCGTAGGCACGAATGGCAGCGTTCTTCTCGGTCACCAGTTCACGTACGTCATCGGGCAGTTTCCAGCGATGGTCTTCCATCACTGGAACTTCCCGTGAGCAATCCGTCAGTACGGATTGAACGTGCTCTGTGAACGAGTCGATCGCCCCAGTCGTGTCTGCGACTGAGATAATTTGCTCGGGGATGGAGTCTAGGTGGAGACGTGGTGGATTTCAGTCTTTCGCTTACTTTCCTCCAGTCGGTGACTGTTTTGGTCGGGGGGGGCTGGTTGGGGTCGTGCGGGGGGCCCGAATAGGGGGCCAGGTGCAAGATGACCGGGCGGTGGTCAGAGTTAAGCTCTTGTACCGTCTCGATAGACTGCAAACGGAGGTTTACATTCTTGAGAAGCGCTACATCGAGAACGTCAGGAAGTTGGGCGGGGTCGCCCGGGAAATGAGTGGGATACATCGGAGCGATGATATCGAAATTGAGGGAGTCGCCTAGTTTGAACACGATCCTACCTCTGGTAGAGGTCGTGCTGCTATTCCAAGCGGGATGTTTGGCATTGAGATCCCCCGCCATGATGACGGAGTCACTCATACCGAAGAGGGTAGTGAAATCGGTAGTGAGAGAGATGGGATCCTCCGCACCATTGGTGGGCGGGATATAGGCGGAGATGATGGTGATTGCGGGGTGACCGGTCATGCCGAGCCGACAGATAGAGATCTCTAGCTGAGAGATAAGGGCGGGCGGGTCTATCGGGATGCAATGGAGGGACTTCCTATAGTAGATGAGGGTACCGCCCTTGTGGCAGCGAGACCTGTCATTGCGAACTATCTTGTAGTTGGCAATGTTCGGGTTCCGCAGATGGGGCTTCAGGAAGGTTTCCTGGACTAAGAGGACATCGAGCTGGTGATCGCGGAGGAACGCGGCGATCTCATCGCGTTGATTTATAATGCCGTTTGCATTAAAAAACCCTAGTCTAAGGGATCGGGGTTTGGTAACGCTCATTCTTTGTAAAGCCATTGGAGCTTTTTAGAAGTTGAGGGTTTGCATGACTTGCGTAATCTGAGGATACGCATTGAAAATCTCGGCGATGCGCCGAGGATTGCCGTTACAGGCTTGGATTTCCGCTGCCATGGCATTTGCGGGGGCAATAAAAGCTGCGTAAGCACCGATTATTACCTCCATGCTGCTAGGCTGGGGGCGGGAGGCGGGGGTCGGGGGGGACCTACTGGGACCAGCGGGGGCCCTGGGCGCGGCGGCGGGAAGGGCTACCGGTGGGGCTACTGGGACCGAGGGGCCTACTGATGGCGCGGGGATGACGGTTGCCATCAGCGCTGGGATAGTCGGGGGTGGGGGGGGCACCGAAGCTGCGGGAGCTTTGAGGTGGTTGAGGTTCGCCCATGGGGAGGGCCTTTGGGGACTGAGCCTATCGGGCATCTGGGAGGAAGGGATCGGGATCCTCACAGAGGGGCTTTCCCTTTGCTGGCGGTCGCTCGCGCGCTTCGTCAGTTTGGGAGAAGTAGACTTGGGAGCCTTGGGGCAGCCTCGGTAGTTAGCCGGGTGCCCGGATTGGCCGCAAAGAACGCAGCTCGGTGGCTCTGTGCACTGAGAGCGGTCTTTGGGGCGGGGACAGTCTGACGTGCCGTGGGCACCTAGACACTTGACGCATCTAGGTGTCGCGTAGCAGTGGGATTGGGAATGGCCATACAGTTGACACCTGTGGCATTGTCCGATGAGGTTGGACTTCCTGGGTTTCTCGATAGAGATACCCGAGAGGGAGCAGACTGACTTCACCTTGAAGATGGGGTGATGTCCTTCAGTAGGGTCGCAGATGACCAGGACCATGTCGTAGACTAGGCCCTTCCATGCTTTGTGCAAGCGATGGACTGCTGAGACGGGGATGCCTTGTGAAGCAAGGTCTTCTTTGATCTCCTCGGTGGGGATTTCTTTGGGGACGCGCCTGATGATTACGCGGGTGGGGACTTCCTCCGGAAGGGAGTAAGTATGAAAGGAGTAAGCCCTTGTCTGGAGGAGACGGGTAAGGTCCCTGTAGTCCGAGGACGAGGCGACCGTTACCTTAATACCCTGTTGGGTTGAGCGGGCGTTCGTGTAGTTGATCTTTTGATCAACACACGCTTTGGAGATTTCTGTCCATTTGGACTTATCCTGGACATAGATGGGGGGCGGGGGTCGTGGCTTCTTTGCGTTCGAAGCGGGAGGGGTAGCCGAGAGGCTAGACGCGGGATTGGCCTGCGGTGCGGCGGGGGTTGGGGTGGGGGGGCGGGGGTTAGAGGGGATTACCGCGACCGACTTTTTGGCCTTGTTGGCGTGAGAGGAGGCGTTCTTCTTTCTCTTGCCACCCTTTCCGACGACTATATAGTCGTCTTCCGAGGAGGACGAAGAGTCAGAGAGGGCTTCCTCTGAGTCGGATTGAGATTGGGGTACGGACGTGTCCATACTCTCTGGAGTATCTGCTGCGGTAGCGGCTGGCACGGAAGGTGCGGGATCGGGGACTGGCACGGACGGTGCGGGTTTCGGGGCGGACACGGAGGGAGCGGGTGATGGGGCTGGCACAGAGGGTGCGGGTTTTGGGGCGGGCACAGAGGGTGCGGGTTTAGGGGCTGGCACGGATGGTGCGGGTTTTGGGGCTGGCACGGAGGGTGCGGGTTTTGGGGCTGACGCGGGGGGTGCGGGTTTGGGGGCTGGCGCGGAGGGTGCGGGTTTGGGGGCTGGCACGGAAGGTGCTGGTTTGGGGGCGGCGGCTGGCACAGAAGGTGCAGGCGAGGGGGCTGGCACGGAGGGTGCGGGAGGGGAGGCGGCGGCGGCCTCGGGGATTTCGCCTGAGTTTGGCGGAAAGAGGGGGCTGACTAGCGCGTCGCTAAAGTCAATGTCGATGACCGAACCGGGAGGGCGTCTAAAATTTATAAGACGTTGGGCATACTGGTTAACGAAAGAGGGGTCCTTGAAGAGGACCTCTTTAACGAACGCCAATATGACCGCGTCTGCCATGATCGGGATGGGGGCGGGGAGAGGGAAGAACCATAGGGGGCGTGAATCCCTAACAACCTAGCACCCCGGGTGGATGGGCCCGGGGGTGTGAGATCCTACCCTCCCTGTCGGGTGTGAGACAGGGAGGTGAGTACCTGAAGTGAGCCCTAAGCTTGTGACCCGTCGCCGATCTTATTGTGCGAACGGGGCCCTGACCAGTCTGTGCGATGGGTGTAGAGACACCCTAGACCGGCTTCTAGTACGAAGGGGTTGACACACCCAACCGTACTAGACGCGAGCTGTGGACAAGGGATTAGTTACGAAGCTAGAGCTGACTAGGAGCCACCCCCAAGGCCAAGCTTCTAGCTCCCGATTCCAATTGACAGCCTCGCCCTGATGGGGCTCGGCGGGTGAGATTGGGGCACCACCCCCTTGGCTTCGTTGGCACCGTGAGGTATCCACCAAGGACCACGAAACTGTGGTTTTTACCCGGAAGGGGCCAAAAACCTCGACGACACGTGTGATGACGAATCTATCTTAAAGAAACAACTTCTATCAACCACGCCTTGAAAAAGGCGGCTATTGACAGGGTGCGGGCGTAGTCCGGAGACTACTGAGCTCGTTACGGCTAGCGTAGCGAGAACGGGCGGCGGCGGGGCGGCGAGGCGGTGGGGGCGTGCAGCGAGCGAGAGCGGGCAGCACGACCGTCCACGGCGAGCGTCGAACGGCGAGTGCAACGCCACATTAATTTACTTTTTTCTTTTAAATTAAAAGTCGTACATTCACAAACAATGCATGTACGTCATGACAGTCAACCGTACATAAAAATGGGTTATATTATAATAAAAAAATATACGGTGGCGTGGCTACAGAGCACAACACGATCTTAGAGAGTTCAGAATCCCGAAAGTCTGACAACCAGTTTTACCAAGTTTCATGCTACCCGTAACTGAGTTGTGAAGTCAGATAGGCGGTTGCCCAATGCTAAATATTTGTTTTCAAGCTGCTCCCGTTTAGACTGGAGGCCGACCTCGACATACTTAGAAAAAGGCTAGGCAGATGATGATGTTGCTTGGTAGCTTGAGAAAAATACAGGGTAGTTTTTGTCCTGGGGTATTCAGAACACATACGAGTAGATCCGGGATACAATGTGTGTTTATGTATTTACATAGAAATGTCGTTCTAGAATTTAAGGAATCACATAATATATTTTTATGTCTTTCACATGATAATCAGGTGGCATTGGTGTGGTATTACCCATTACTAAGTATCTTTAATTAAACGCTATGTAATTACCTACAAAACAATTATAACGCTAGCTAAACTATAATGCTCAGACAGAATGCGCTGAACTTACCTACGTTCTTGTGTACCTATAAAGTCACTTTCGAGCTTTTAGGAAAACTCAGCCAATATGATATTTTTTTTGTTTTTTGTCGTTCACTTCGCTGTTTAAACAAAAAAAAAAAACTATCAAGGCTATCTAAAAAAATTAAATTGACAGCCCTGATATTTTTTTTTTAAATGATTTTTTTCATTGAGCACTATGCGAATTAAAACGAAAAAATTGGTCATAACTTTTGAACCGTAAAAAAATTCACCGATATTCTCAGGGTCAAAATGTTTGGAAATGACCTTGGCCACGTGCTTATTCGATTTGATCCATACTTCGAGGGACATCATGTATATAAAGATAATTTAAATGTTGCAATGGTTGGGCGCCACTACAGACAGTGGCGTCCAAACAGTTAGATAAATTCTACTGTCTAGGAATTCACAACGAGATCAATTACAAAAAAACTGAAAGACTAGGAAATAAGCATATTATTATATTCTACTTAACAAAAGTACTAGGCCAAAATGCAACCAGAAACTATTACTGAAGTCACAAAATCCCAAATCAATTACCGTAAATCGGGCAATACCTGTTTCATGACTGTTCATGTCAGACATTTCAACCAACGCAAGCGCATCCACGAAGAATGCATTACAAAACAATGACGTCATTCGCCATAGAATCATAGAAACATAGAAAATGCGTACAATATTGAATTAATTATCGTTTATATTGTAAGTTAAGACAGTTTAATCACAGTATCAATCACAATGAGATATAGATGCGATTTGTCTGTCTGTCTGTTTTGTACATTATGGGAGTTGTGACCAAGAATTAATGGTTTAGAGGATTTTCTGCAATTAGTAATCTGGTTGGCCTGTGTCCGAGGACTTCTGGTTTGAACTTTTGTGATAATTATAGCATTATTAAAGGCTTGTGGGTTTTGCAATAATAATGATATGGTTACGAATTAGATACTAAGTAAACTTTATCCTAACTTTATAGCACATTAATATTATAAAGGCGAAAGTTTGTGAGTGTGTGTATGTTTTATATGTTTGTTACTTCTTCACGCTCAAACGGCTGTACCAATTTTGATAAAAAAATATGGATGTAGCAGACACCCTGGTTTAACATATAGGCTACTTTTTATCCCGTTATTCCTACGGGATCGACACTTATGCGGGTGAAACCGCGTTACGCAGTTAGTAATATTATAAATGAGAAAGTAAGTTTGTTTGTTATACTTTCACGCTAAAACGGCTGAACGGATTTGAATGAAATTTGGCACATGGGTAGACCATGACCTGGAGAAAGTCATAGACTACTTATCATTCTGGATCGCAGACGAAGTCGCGGGCAACAGCTAGTCTTCAATAAAAGCTGTTGGCCTAATCAACTGTAGAATTATATTCTGGTCCTGTAACCATCATTCACCTGTCCTTATCCCAATTTATTTGGGGTCGGTGTAACGGTCTTTTCATACTGCTCTATTAATCGCTATCTCGGCAGTCACCCCTTTTCTAACCATGTTATCATTCACACAGCCCATCGTAGTTTATTTGGTCTTCCCCTAGCCTATTCTGGTCCTCGAATTTTTTTGTTTTTTCCTTTAGCTTTTTAGGCCGCTGGAATCCACTGGATGCGAGAAGCATAGAACCGGTTCATTGTGGAGGCCTAAGTTCAGCTGTGGACGAATTTAGACTATAATAAAGAGTATTGAATCTATCTAGTATGTACACCATAATTATCATCACAACGGTAATATTTTCTCGTTGTTTGTCTTATTTATTTTAGTAAGTATATTTATGTATTTATGTATATTTATTTGTGCTTATATTTAAATGTAAATTAGGTATATATTATTTTCATAGTTTTAATAGGTTTATGCGTATCTTTATATTTATTCCTCAATTTTCATGATTGCTGCTACCATTGTTTGTCTCTGCTTCACCCAAAGGTTGACTGGTAGAAAATGCCTATGGAATTAAGTCTGCCTCTGTAACTTTATGTGCTTGAAGTAGGTATTAAATAAATAAATAATTGCGGACATAAATATATAACTTTTACAAAGGGTGACACAATGGGCGGTCGATGATTGATGATAACTGGTAATATTGGTAATATTAGAAAAATCTATCTTACACTCATGGCATAACTAACTTATTTTATTTTTCATAAAAAAAGTCTAATCGTAAACGAGTACATTTCATGTAGGCCATTAAAGTTTAATTTTGAAGGGTAAAATTTACAAGAAAATGAAAATGATTTTAGCTATCCTTTCCCATTCGTATAAAGAAGAATGGGCAAGAAACGACATAATTACTTTTTAAAAATGTTTTACAATATTTAAGCCTAGATGAAATGTTGATAACAGGTAATTATGATCACTTTATAATATAATATCCTTCAAAACGGTCTTCCATTGTTCCACAGAGCTGGTGATCTTAACGACATCAAGACAGGAAGGTGTATTTACACGATATTGCCCCCACGCACACCGTATTTACATAAGTTGTATTAATTACATCAAAGTATTATGAGGATGAAAGTGAACATTTTGGAAAGTCGTTACGGTAGGTAGCTTGTTAGTGAGTTAATTGTTGGTTAAATTGATGTAACGATAATATGAAATATTATGATAAGAGTAGGTTTTTATGCTGTACCGTAATATTATTACGTGTCAATGTTTTCATATCACAATATTTTATCAGGAAATAATTTACCTTATGATGGCCCTGGAAGTGCTGCCGCGGAAAAATATTTGTAACGAAGTCGTGATAAGACCTTGATCTTGTGAAGGCCGTTGGAAACCGCTGGATGCGAGAAACACAGGACTGGTCGAGTTGGCGACGCTTGGGGGAGGCACTTATCCAGCAGTGGACGTCTTTCGGCTCAAGTGATGGTGATGATGACGAAGGTGATGATGCTGGTGGTATCTATAGGCGATTTGGCTGTGGTGGCTGCCTGCTTGTTTGCCTATAGGTATATAGCAAACAAGCAGGCGGCATAAACGTAAATAAAGTTCGTTTTTTAATCTCAGAGACTAATCTGACAGGTGTAATGTCAAACATCTATACAAAAAAAAAAACGCAAAAACAAAAGACTTAAATGTCAGATTAGTCTCTGGGATTAAAAAACGAACTTTATGGTCAGGGAGCAGTCAGCCATAGACATTCTTATGTTTCTCTTATGAACGAGAAGCGGCATTCTATTGTTAACAACTTAAAAAGCTTATTTCATTACTTCTTTAACTTTTCATTGACTTAGTTTGATGTTTGTTACTGTAACTGTTAGCCTGCACCATCCCACTGCTGGGCAAACGGCTTTCCTCATGATGTTGGTTGTTTGACATAAATAGTTTTAATACAATTTTGCCATGGTCTTTTCCAAAATTTTGCTACATAATTTATTTACGAAGCAGTTCCTTACTATTCTTACAGTTGCCCAATACATTATATCATTTAAAACCGGAGGTAACTTCCTAAAACCTCATCAACAACATTCACCACTAACTCTGCCTACCCGCAAACCATCATTCTCCCAGGCTTCGATTCGCGCGTTCCACCCATTGTGACTCCCACGCACGTGTCAAGGTGCCATGATTCACTGGCGAACAATCAGACACATGTATTAGTATGTAAATAGCTTTATTTAGCTAATGTGTTAGTGTTATTATGTACCGCTGTTTTGGTAGAACGTTTTATATTGTTTCCTCGTCTGATCGGGAAATGGCTGTCTTGTTTAGATGGGCGTAACGTTGTGTTTAATTGGTAGCTGGATATTAATCTTTGGTTTTCTGCTGAAAACTGGAGATTAATATCAAACTGTCTAATTCTGCAGTTAGGAAAAATTCATCCGCATCACTCTCGACTGGTAATGTGCCCAAGAGACTGGCGGCATTACCACGTTGTATGGCAATGCTTAACCTTTGGCCAAGGTAAAAGCCAGCCCTTCTGTCATGGAAGTGTCAACCAGCCGTTTCGAAATTTACAAACAATGTTTATCAAATACAGGAGTTATTCCTTTCTGGTCCCCTGAATGAGATGCCTATAACAATAGGCTGGCACCTTATTACATGGGACTTCAATATAACTTGCGAAATGTGGGTAGTACTGTAAGTACTTACACTTCTTCCAAACGGGAATCAGGCGTGATGATGTTATGTATAGACGCCAGCACGTCAAGCTACTACAATCTGCCAAATTTCTTCAATAGATTTTTATCTTTAAAGCGTTAGGTTCAAGGTAGAAAATGTGACAGTTTCGGGCAGCTGGATGTGCTGGCGTCTGTACATGCCCTTGGTTTCTGACGAAAGTACATTAAAGAGCTTTGTTTTAGGCGAGTCCCACACGGTTAAGATACTTTAAACAAGAACATTGAGAAGTTAAAATATGTGCATATCAAGAAGTTTGTTTGAAGTAATATATTTGTTCTAGTCCGGGATCGAACTCACGACCTCACGTATAGCGGTTTTAGTGATGACTATCTCCGTTTCTAACAATGGGTTTTAAAATTCCCAATCGTGAACTACTGTTTTAGATAAAACTGAGACAAGCAAACGATTCATGTGATATTCTAATCGTGAATTATCCGGAATAAATACTGCCTTACATCCTTCCCCATATGAGGGGTCCATGGCAAAATAATAACAGCCGCACAGATCGATCGAACAGGTTAAGCTACGCTTGCCGCGGTCGGTCTGTGGATGGGTGACCATCTTTAAATACCGAGACCCTCCGTGTCTCGGAAAGCACGTTAAGACGTTGGTCCCGGCTGTCATTCGTCGTGGACCTTTGACAGTCGTTACGGGTAGTCAGAAGCCCGAAAGTCTGACAACCAGTCTTACCAAGGGGTATCGTATTACCCATTAACTGGGTTGTGGAGGACAGATAGGCCGTTGCTCCATGTAAAATACTTTTATTCAGCTGCATCCGGTTAGACTGGAAATCGACCCCAACATAGTTGGGAAAAGGCTAGGCAGATGATGATAATGACATCCTTCCCTATCCATCCATCCTTCTCAAGCTATATTTTTCCGTAGACTCTAAAATAATGTTCTTGTAATTAAGTGACATCAGGACAACAACAACAGGATCCCTTGAGATCCTTGTATAGTTCTAACTATAGTCATTGGACCTAAAATTGTATTGACAAATTAAGATGGCAGGAGCCATCTTGATTTGTCAATACAATTTAAGTGACAATTTTCACAAATATTTACCAACACGCCCCCTGACGTCAATGTCATTCAGGTGTCAAAAGATCCTTGTAGCAGTATTTAACAGCGGGTAAGACAATTTTTGTTTTGAGCCTTTCAGAAACTTGGTGTTCCCTTGACAGTTCCTTATCATTTGTTTCTGTCGTAAGGAAGGTAAGAACTAACCTTCTGTACTTAGAGTCGCACGAGACTTTTTTTTTATATATGAGGATAAACTGTGGGCCCAAATAGCACAGAATTGGTGCCTTGAGACAGTGAGGCGGGGTCGCGGCAGACGACGTAGGACGATGGCGGGACGAGCTGGACAGGTTCCGTCAAAACTGGAAGGAGGACGCGCGGGCTCGCGAAATATAGAAGGAGTGAAGAGAGGCCTTTGCCCAGGAGCGGGACAGCATAGGCTAGCAAAAAAACACAAGGCAATTCAATCAAGTCCTTGACCTTAATACCTACATCTTTTTTTCAGTCTATGCGCTAGAGCATACGCAATGCGCATAGCTTTGAAATGAGATACCTGTTAACTTTAATTGACATACTTATTCAAAATGCCTGTCAGTTACTCAAGAATCCTTTTGTTCTTTTGTTTTTAGCATATGATAGGTATAGATATTGAGCCTAGATTATTATTAAATGAGTTGCAGAGTATGTGAAAGGTATTACTTTAAAATAATGAATGAAAATATTTTGCGGTAATCATGACGCAAAGAAAGAACACAAACACAAAAAATAACAAGTTGAGGGAAATAGGCGTCACATCCATGGAAAACTGCTATCGATCTTCACAATGCTAAGACCCAATGCGAGACAGCCCCAGCGCTGGTTTTCAGCGACAGCCGGCGTTGACGTGATGATCAACCGGTGTATGAAGAGATATAAATTAATAACACAATAAGAACTAAAATAAATACACAATACTCAGTAAAAAAAAATATAATAGCGTAACGTAGTAACATAACTTAAAAGTTATTATGGCGCTATCTGATGCTGAAACTGCGTCAATTTATCTTATTTACTCAGCACGATTTGACGGATATACGACCCATATTTTTTTGTACAATTGGCCTGTAAACCGCAACGGGTTAGGCATACCTAGGAAACCTCTGTCTAACTAACCCTTCATTTCCCCAGTTATTTTTGAGAGCGTTTACGCCGTACGGCATTTCATACAAATTTTCAAGCCCTTGTTTTTCGAAATGAATAAACTGATGTATAATGAAACTTCATACGCTTATGCAGGATACAAAGGTCTAAAAAGTTAGTTAAGAACATAATCAAAATGTCTTATTTAAAAAATATATCTGGAAATCTGTTTCTATGGAAACTTTAAAATCGGTCTAATTTGGCTGTAGCACTATTTTTCGAAAATGTTCCTAACTAACTTTTTAGACCTTTGTATCCTGCATAAGCGTATGAAGTTTCATTTAAATCGGTTCAATTATTCGAAAAACAACGGCTTGAAAGTTTGTATGAAATGCCGTACGGCGTAAGCGCTCTTAAGTTCTATTTAGTAGGGGGCGAGCCTATTGCCATAAACCAGGCACTTTAGACTCAGGGTTGCTACTGAGAAATTCTTGATTGAAAAACCCAATACCACTTTGCCTTTCCTGTGAATCGAACCCAGGTACAACATTAGCGCTAGCGGCTTCTACACCAAAGATTATGAATTTGGTATGTGACATTTTGACGTTTTGCGGTGTTTTTTTTTTTATATCTACATAGTTTTTCTGTCTGTATGAAGTTTTATTACTGGTTATCAACATTAGAGTTAAAAGCTTCCGGGATCAAAATTAAAAATACCAATTGACTGCAATCAATAAAATTTGTAGGTATTTAGATAAGTAATTAACATTTAAATATCTACAAGTTTATCTATTTACTTTAATTGCAATAATATTTGAGAAATCATCGGATCATAATCTGAATTTTATTTTGTACGAAATACTTTAATATCTCTTAATTACACCAACATTTGAGAAAATTATGATGTGATCTGGATTTTATTTTGTACGGAATAAATAATTATGAAAAATGCTTCATTCTTTAATAATAGTTTTAAGATTATGATGATTAGGTAGATATTCATTTTCATATCCAAGTTATTTTTTCCAGTTAAACCTACTAGGTTTACAAGGTTACCTACAATTTGGTTCTTAATGTTCAATTCTTCCTCAATATTAAAATAATTAAATGGCACAAAGTCAGTTCGTAGCTATAATTATCAAACAATTGCTGCTCATCATAAAACGGTAATTACTATTAATTTTAAATCAGTAATTTTTTGAGTAACTGAATGAATGATAAAATACGTGATGTTAAATTAATTACAAAAAATCGCATAAAGTCGTTAGCATTGTGTTAATCTATGAATTTTATGAATTAGATGTTTTCAGTGGTCTTGATTATCATCTTCATTGCAAGTTAATCGAATCGAAGGAAGTTTGATTATTTAATTATTAAGGGGCTATGTTGAAAATGAAAAAATGTACTTTTTAATTGTAGGGAATAGGGATTTAACATTTTGGTTTATGTTTCTTGACTCTTTGATCTAATATCCTATAAAAGGAATACACGATTCAATGAATTTTTGTCGATACAAAAAAATTACAAATTAAGTTATATCTATTTTTTTACTTTTTTCGACATCACGGCGTAACGCGTAAGAGTTATTCAATGGAATTTACTTTGATACATAGAGAATTATCATATCAAAGTTTACTCAAAGTAGTTTTAAATTTATTTCATTTATTTTGTTAAAAACGAGTAAATTCGTTTATGCACATACATAGTTTTATTCCGAGCGCACGCACATTATAGCCATCTCTATTCTTTTGCATTTCAAAAGTAATTGCATCACTTTCGCTCGCTTAGTAGGTTTTCGAGGATTTAAGATTTTCGAAGTAGAAGATAGATTTTAAGAGCGTTCATCCCGCGTGGGCTGGTAACGTTACATTTGTAGCGGTTTTTCGTGAATATTTTATTAAAAAACCAAATTACTATTTTTTACAGTCAAGTTTTAGATTGTTCGAAGTGAATAATTTTCTATGCATATTTATATGTATGTATTGAAAGTATATCAAAGTAGTCAGTTTCCAGTAACCTCACGTACGGAGTAGTTTCCGTCTGCCTTCATTAAATAACAATTAACGTCGTTCTTTTGTCGTACTTACATACAAATACCTAATTAACGATACACTTTGAAAAATCTGCATGCTTAGGTAAGCATTAGAAATAGGATTAGCTTTTACAGGCTCGTTTACACAACTAGACTTTCTTGCTTTTGTTAGGCAAATACACTCATTTGTTTACACAGAAACAAAATCTTGATTTTACCTATAAGTGTTATCAAGTTTTCTCATATGACATAACATAGAGAAACTTGTAAGGTAATTTTCTTCAACAATGATTTAAAAAATGAAAATACGATTTTATCGAATCCGGAACGTCGTGATCCGTCAGAGAACCAAATTGGTCGACATAGCTCACAGAATAAGCAAGTTTATCATTTATAAATGGGGAATCGTAAGGTAGGACGCCGTCAGGAATATTGGAGTGATAACCTTCGCAAGGTTATAGCTGGCTGGCTGGCTGGCTGACTGGCTGGCTGGCCTATGTTTACCAGACTATTGTAGACTGACGATGATGAAAATTTTTTTTGTTTACACGAACGCTTCCAGGCAGCAATACACCCTAGACTCGATACTCGATAGGCGAGGAGATACTCGTCTGTGTAGGCGAGTATTATATTACATACGGTTTACTCGAGTCAAGTTTTCTCTCTCTTTTAGAGTCTCATTCAAGACGAGAAACCTTCCTCGTAAATAAGCTATAAACAAAAGGTGGAGTCTCTCTCAATAGCTAAATAATATGGCTGTCAATCCATAACCGTTACTGAAATGTCACCCTTTAATTGACTTTTATTGGGGATCTATTTCAGCAGTGAACTTTACGAGTTAATAATTGGTCCTACTGATAATGATGCATTTTCTCATAGGCAGTGTAAATTGTCAATGAATCTGCAAAAATATGTCTCCTATTGCCGATAATACCATAAGGGTCTTTAATAATTGCCTTTACATTTACCGTTGATGTGATTAAATCTCATTAGTCGTAATTAATAACTAGTTTGATATTGTGCCCAACAGTGGAACAACACAGGCTGTTTTATTTATTCTAAAATTATGAGATTAAAAGTAATCATTGGCAAGGCGGTAACCATAAACGTTACAGCAAAGGTTCTGGACGGATTTTGCCATAAGGCATAAAACCGTTAGATTCCTTTAGTTTTAGTGAAGGATGGGGATCTTTAGAATAAGGGTAATTATGTCTGGACTTAAAGTAGTTGTACTGTGTAATTACTTAATAAAACATTGGGCTTAATTCTGGTCAATCAACTCAACCTATCACAGCCTATAGCAATCCATATAGGCCTCTCCCAGGCTGCGCCACAACATTTTGTCCTTTGCCTTCTGCACCCAGACTATCACAGACACCTTTAAGGTCGTCGGTTCGTCTAGCTGGGGAGCGCCCCACACTACGCTTGCCGATACGCGGTCTCCAATCGAAGACTCGTCTGCTCCACCGGCCATCGGCCCCTCGATAAACACGGCCAGCCCAAAGCATCTTTAGCTTGCTTACTCTGCAAGCTTTGTTAGTATATCCGGTTCTTTTCCAAATAATTTTCATTCTGATTTTATCCTTCAAAGACGCTCTAGCATAGCTTACTTGTAGGTATTAGTACAAAATTGTTATAGTGTAAGGACGCCACCAAGCTAGATGAACCGACGATAAAATGGCAAATGGAACGGACTGGATGCGGAAGGTGGGATAGCTGGGCCTATGTCCAGAAGAGGACTGCGATAGACTGCGTTGATTGTATTTTTGGGATGGATGAAGAAGCCACCTCATGTAGCGCAGTTTGTTCTGCCATGCATGAAGTAGCCTCCTCGTGTAGCGCACATTGTTTCGCCAGTTACTCAACTGAACCGAGCGGCGCATCCTGGACAATCACACCCAACACCTTATTTGACTGGCCAATTCTTCCCTTGCGGAGGTAGGGCTTACGCCTGCCTGGTTTGCGACCACCCTCCCACCGAAGTTAAGCAGCCTGCTGTGTTTCGTCGATGCGTGGAGTTCCAGTGCCTTAGGCATCTTCTGGGCACGCTTGTTCCATCATAGACCTCATCCATCGCTTTCCATCAGGCGTGATTGAGGTCAAGAGCGGGCCCAATCAGCAATAAAAAAATACAAAACCATAATAGCGACCCGACTCTGCTTTACACGGTTTTAATTTGTAAGTTTAATATTAATTTAATGTGTTTCAGTTTCTTTCGGAATAAATTCTCTAAATGATAGTGAAAACCGCATACAAATCCATTTCGTAGTTTTAGAAAAGCAACGCGGTCATAGACAGACACGAAAAGTGACTTTAATTTATAAAATGTATAAATGTAAACTATCATATTTTTGTAAGTTACAACAATAAAATAAAGCATGCCAAGTTCAGCACAATCATCAATTGTTTAGTTTCACATTTCAACAACTACACAACAAAACACTACTGTAAAAGCTTATTACTATTTTCGATATTTCAACTACGTATTGTGTAAAACGTAGTGGACAAGAACTTGGCCCCATTTGTTATAAGCAAACGATTTAATTTGACATATTCGGAGTAGATCGAAACTCGAAATGTAACTCAACGATTTATATAGATACATTTTTATCGATTATTACATAATTTGTGGACAAGAAGTTGTATTTTTTATACGTTTACGCACATTTGTATGATAATTTGTTTTGTTATTTTAGTTTTGAATTCTGATTTTCGAGTTATATGTTGATGTTGGAAACAGGTGTGGCAAGACAGATAGATGTTCATAATGTTGTCAACGGTCCATTTAAACCCACTTAGCAGTAACAACGAATGTTTCTTCGATGGTTTGTTTTAGTCTCTAGCCATTAGTAGGTATCCTTCAAATTATTCATTATAATGATTTAGCTAGAAGCTACATATATGGAACAGAGAATAACCATAAGGCTTTTAAACTATGAGTATATAAGAGCTACGCTAAAGCTTTTCAGTAGTCGTTTTTTAAAACTACTGTAAAAAAGCAAACTAGGACACTTTAATAGTAGCTTTTTTAGCAGGAGGATAATGCAGTGTCTTATATCACTAGTGCTATATTGAATCCCGATAACTAAGGATTATACGGGCTAAGTCCCGTGCAAGGGAGCTTAGAGCCAAGACTAGACTAGAATCTTAACGGCAGCGAGAAATACAAGCACTCCCAAGACACCTATTTCCCTGATATCCCTGAGGAGTACTCTACTTTTCATACCCCTGATAATAAAAGTACTTAATTTGATAGTCGTTTTTTAATTTTCTAAGTTTTCATACTCATTTTTAGTTGAGGCTACAAACTCAAATCACATTATTGACCAACGGGTTATAATGTGAATATTATTTCCTAGACTATAATGACGCACTTTAGGTTAGCGTTGCATGATAATAATATGTATATTATACCTAATTTCAAATTATCTAACAGGTGGTGTGAAAATTAAATATTAAAAATTATCAAGTGTAATAATCGGAATCTTTAAGGCATTATTAATAATATTATCGACATTTTTATAATAATGTTTTTCAATAAGAAGTTATGGTCGTTTCAAGGAAAAGCTTACGAAAATTGTATAGTTAGGTACCACAATGTTTTTGCCATGACTTTGCCTACTGTTATGTTTATCTAGAAAAAGGTAAGGGAACCTATATTTATTGTTAATTTTTTTGATAGGCTAGATTATAGTTCTAGTGTAATTACAAGGAACTTTAGTTCTTATTAATAAAGAAGAAAAAAAGTTGATAAAAACACGTTTCTGCACTCTAACGTAGTGCATAATAGTAGTTATTTCGGGAAAAGTCTTGATTAAAAAAAAACGGGTCCACTTTACTGCACTATCAATTGCATGAATCAAAACCTTATCACAAGCGTATAGTATTTTTAAAAAACAACATCTCTTTGTAAAAATATACCAACTGGGTTTATATTGCTTAAACAAGTAGCAAGCTTCAGAGATCTTTATCAGTTGACTTCATCAAAGCAGAACGTCATAAAGATAGCAATTCCATAAAAAAACTCTACTAGAAAATGCTTTTTTCTAGACAAGCGTGCCTCATCGGCAATAACATCGCTTCTGAAAGTAACATTTTGGTTAAGGTGGGTGCGCTAAGGTAGCCCGCGAAATTCAAATTTACTAACGTTTTTTTGCAATTTGCAGATCAGTGTCAGGCTGTGTGTTGAAGGGTAATCAAAATTAACGGTATTACAACTAGTAGTAAAATTGGTAGTAACTAGGGCAAAAAAGGGATTAAAATACTATTCGCGACCATAAAAAATGTGGCTTTACAGAAATATAATCATTAGAATCAGCAAAACGTAAGAAACATTGAATTTTTCAGCCTACCCTGACGCTTACACCGTAAACGCAAGCCTATCCAGAAAAAAACTAAGCTATATACAGATGAACAACCGCACTATATGACATAGCACGAAACTAGTTTAAACTCCATAAAACATCAAAAATGATAGATTACATGAGTACAAAGCTCGCCGGATGAATAAAACTAATTAAAGATAATAAAAATCTCGTAAACACGTCTTTTGTACATAAAAATATATGGAAATATAAATTAATCCTGCAGCATTACTTTTAAACGATAATTTGTAGGATGTTGCTCTGCAAATCAATCAAATGGACTAGGATGTTGGAACCGTGACGAGATCTAATCTGAATGATCTTAATTTTGATGACAATGGTTAACTATAAAGTTGATGTTCATTATAAGCTTCATGTTTTGATATTTAAGTTTTGAGATAAAGGTGACTCTTGTATTAAAGAAGGGATTTATGGAAAAGATGAAGATGATAATACAACAACAAAGCCTGTATTTTCCAAAGGGGTTGGGAGAGATCAGAAAGTACATACATTTCACCAGTTATAATTCCATGTAATAAGGGCGAGCCTAAATTATCGGGCACATATCTTAACTCTGGGCTGCTACCAGACCAGATTGAGAAATTCTAAAGGGTAAAACCCAAAACACTGTCCAACCTGAGGATCGAACACAGGACCGCATCCTTAGCATTCGTAATTGTGACCACTGCACTGGACTATAAAGAGGTAGATAATTTAAAGGCAACGGTTTTAAAGTAGATATTCATGATAAGGTTTATGATTTGACATTTAGTTATGTATAAGCAATAGGTGACCCAAGATGTGTTTAGATATGCAGAGTCGGTTTTGGCACAAAGAATCGTGCACTCTTCAAAAGCGCAACTAATCTATGCAGGTCTAAAATGTCAATCCAAATGCAATCTTTGCCACAACCTGCAATTAGCATAGGTTATTAGTGTAATACATTATCATTGATAATAACAGTCTATAGCAGGCATGTGCTAGGTATAGGCCACAAGTGCTATTTTGGGTGGCCCCAAAAGGAATGCAGGAATTCTCTTATTAGGTGTACCAAATAGAGCCAGAAAAGTGTATTTGTATGCGTAAAAAGGTTCCAGTTAGGCAAACCTTAGAAAGTGGTATTATAAAATCGTAACCCTGTGTTTGCTGTCGCTCAGTCGCGTAATAAGAAGTTTTTACACCATTCTAAAGATGTCCACTGCTCTACCCTGCTTCCACAAGCATAGTAACAATGACCATGTCTGTGCTTCCCGCATCCATTGAATTCCTTCGACCTTCACCAAATGGGTGATCCACCTTATGTTTACCTAAAATATGCGACAGATGCCGCAATCAACTGGGCTCAAACAAAAAAAAAATATATATATATATAAAGAATTCAAATCAAAGTACCTACCATCGATCCGAAAAGAAAAAGAAGGGCCTAGCCATGCCCTCATCATCATCAGCATCATCAGCCTATAGCAGTCCACAACTGGACATAGGCCTCTCCAATTGCACGTCATTTATCTCGATTTCGGCAACTCTCATCCAGCTGCTACCAGCCACCCAGCCACGCCCGTAAAAAAACCTTATTTAAAAACTGCGAATAAAAAGTACATTTTTTTGCCATTTTAAAAAACCAAGGTGTATCTAAACAGTGCCTCAAAACATTTCGTTTTAATGAAACAAATGCTCTACAAAACTGTTAAAAATAATTCTGACAACTGGAACTATGAATATTACGTACAAGGATGTCATACCTTGCGACTACCGGTTGACAACCGCAGAAATAAATTGTTTTACGTTGTACATGGTGAATATTTTAGGCTCACTCAACACTGTAAATGGTGATATTAATCTTGCTCTGATTATGTAATCTTAGACCGGATTAAATTTCAATTTACGAAGAACATGACATGTGGTTGAAGATTTAAATGGATATTGTTTTATTTTCAATATGGCTTTTGATTATACTCAGTAAGATAATTGTGTGATTGATATTATAGATTGAAAAGTTATGGGGTTATATTTTTTTTTGTTTATTGGTGAAGTTCTTTTTATTTTTATAATCTACTAGCTGACCCTACTGACGAAGTATTGTCCAAATTTAAATAATTCACACAAAAAATATGTTTCATTATTTCCCGAATTTGATGATTTTCCGGGAAACTTAAAAAAAAATCTGCTCATAAAAACCTAATTTCGGACATTTAAAATCAATATAAAGTCAAATCGGTCCACCCGTTCTCAAGTGACGCACTTACCAGCGAACAGCATTTCTTTTTTACATATATTAATTAAAGAACAAGATAATTATAGACGAAGGGCTGATTTTCCCAATAAAATATATATCCAAGGACCAAATCTGAATGTTCGACAGTAATTTTCCGAAAAAAAAAAAAATGTCAGACATAAATTTTATAACACGGATAGAAGATATCTGGATAATCCCTAAATAAATTACAATGACTATAGTTGCTAGTTTAATTTTATTAATTAAACTAAGAAATTTTATGACTTACAACTTGATAATCAGAAATTTAAACTTTTTTATTTAACATTTTAAATTATTTTGATTGGTCATTGACTCAATTCTAATCTCATCACATAAAAGACGGATATTATTTTTTTATAATAATTGATTAAAATTAATTATTTGACAGTCAAATAATCAGACAAATTGTCTGAACCTATACAAAATCAAATTGAATATCGATTTTTTTCAACACATTAAATTCAATAGTAATTAGTTTTATTAGGTCTGTAACCTTTATTAGACGTGTAAGTTCAAAAGTGTTCAAAAATCGAACGGACGTTTGAATTCCCCTTTCAAATTCCGCAGAGACCTAATTAAAACGTCTAATAGTGAATCAGATCTTCTAATGCAACTTTGCCTGACCATGACCTTGGTTCAGGATATCAGGTCGACACCTATATATAGTGGAACGAGGACCAACACCAGCATTCTTCTGCCAACCTCAGACCCGATAACAACATGAAGTTGGTAGGTGTATCCAAAGCTTTAGACGAATCGAAAAAGTTAAGTCACGAGAATTTGTGTCAAAAGAGTTTGTACCGAATTCAATATTCTTTTGTAGTGTCAATTGTTTTTTTTTTATCGTGACGTTTCGTTAAAGTTTTCGTGATTTGTGCAACGGTTTTGTTATGGGGTTTCATTGTGTCTTCTTTGATAATATTGTTGTTGTCAATTCGGTTATAACATTTCGGTAACGGTTACCGTAATAGTTTGGGAAGCGTTATTGTTATGGTGTTTGATGGGATATTGTTTTGTATGTTGTAACTGCAGAACAATAAACAAATGATTTACTAAAAGAGCCCACATAGATAAAATTAACAAATGACTAATGATACAAAAATGATCGAGAGTGAATCATTTTCACAAAAGTACGAAGTGGAAAACGTGGTAGTAAAAATCTCAACCAGCCCGCCCTTATTCTGGAAAAAAACTACTTTATTTTTTTATGATATTCTTTATTAATAAAGTGTATTGAAATAAGCTCCTATAACAGTCAATTCACATGAATTAACGAGACTTTTGCATGTAATAAACTTTACACAGATTTTCCTTCTCATGTTTTGTTAATTAAACAATATTTTTTTTTATTCTTCTCTGAATGGGATCTTAGGACATGAGACTTAAACATAACTAGCGAAATGTGGGATGTTATGTTTAACTTCCTTTCCATCTTCACTAACACCACATTCAACCCTATTTTCCTTCAGATCATCCTTGCTTGCATCATCGGCGCCTGTGCCGCCGCCGTCCTCCCCGGCTACGTGACTCCTGGCTACGTCGCCCCCCAGTACCGGTACCCCTACAACTACCAGGACTCCAGAGCCAGAGCTGCACTCGACAGGAGCGCCGCCATCTTGAGGTCCAATTCTGAGGTCAACGAGCAGGGATTCCGATACGAATTTGATACGGAGAATGGTGAGTTTTTCGTGTAATTCCTTTCTTTGTTTGTGCAAATGGCTGCTACGATACCATAGTGAAAATATTTAATCATGTGTATGTTTTTCTTCTTATGAAAAACGTAAGTTGTCATGTTCCCCAAGTACCTAAAAATATTTATAAAATATGTCTGAGGCATATAGATCAGCCCCAATACCGAACTAGCTTGATGATAAATCTTCTTACTACAGTGTGACCTATTTTTGTGTAGCTCGTGTATATAAAGAAGTATATTATAATAATAAAGGTTCGGTCCTTATAACATTTGTACCTAAACGAAAGATTTATCTCAATGTAAACTCCTGTGGGCTACAATCTGAATTACTTACGAGGAAAAATAAAAAAGGACAAACTGAAGATCCAAAATTCTAATCTGCTTAGTTTTGTGTCTTTAATTTCAGTGTAAACTTGAGTGTAATCTGATCTGTAAACCGGTCCTACATAAATCAAAATAGTAACATCAAAATCAACTTACGTCGTCGTCGTCGTCTTCTTACTTACTTACTTTACTTACTTACTTACTAACTTACTTACTCAAGTTTTAAACCGAGATGATACGCATTCACATTATTAACCTAATCAAGCTGAACGTGGCGTGGGTGCGTCCGTACTTTACGCAACGTTACTTAAAAGACCTAATTTGAAATCTATAATGTAAGGTATGGTGCAGATTATAAGCATAGAACGTACATTTTATTCGCGTTACTAAATAGCTAGAACTTTTTCTTTTAATTTGGTATGACTTGGTATTTAGGTATTTGTAGTTGTTTCTGATCCATGAGAACATCAAGTATAAAAATTGCTCTTAAGAAAAGTTCATTTATGGTTAGTGATGAGAGCTTTATAGTATGCTGAGTGTCGTGGATATTTTACAAATACGAACATCACATGCACAAACTTCAATACCCTAACTAAAACAAAGGATTACATAAACCTTTTTACTTAAAAGCTTTGTGTAAAGTTAAGATAAGCTTAAACATAAAAAATTGTGATAACACTGACGTTAATCATGAATTAACTTTATACAGCGATTATCAGTTAGGCGGAATTTGATCTGTCTAGGAATCAATCTGCAATTCACAGCTTTTCAAACCATATCATGGATACTGCGAAAATCGTGCCATTTAAATCAAATGCACACTCAGATGCATTAGATTCTGCTTCAGATAACATTTCAGACAGTGAGTGATTGTAAAAGTAAACAGCAAGCTATTGTAATTTCGTGGTTCAAGCTACTAAGCCTGATTAAAAGTCAAAAGGGTCTGTACGTTACAAAATCGTTCAGAAATAAGCTGGAATTGAACACATTTATAGTAACGATCCATATATTAGCTTGTTGCACATAATTGCAGACTGTACTTAAGTAGGTAGATCTTATCTAGCAAATATTACTTGCAATTTTCACAATGAGCTTGAGTTTAAGCAAACATGTATTACGGTTTGTAGCATTGTTTGTGTTATAATTCGTAACGGTTCGGTTAGAATGTGCAAAAATATGATTAATTATTTTTCTATTGTCTAGCAATATCCAATTTGGTACCAGATGGCCAATTCTCGTAATTTTAAGAACGCTCACAGTTCGAGCTCAGACTTAATTTGTCAAAAAAAAAACTTTTTTTTTATGTTTTTCATAGCGACTATTGCTGAGATGATATTGCGAATAGATTTTGAATGTTTTTAATTACGAGAATTGACATTATGGTCTATATGCCATACTAAAGCCGCAATACCTTTTCAATGCTTTTTGCGATTGTGTCCTAATTGTTCTTCTTTTTCTGTTATTGAGTGCTAGACCATTCCATGCAATGCCTAATTGACGTTTAACTTTTTATTTATTCCATGTAAACTAATAATAATAATACTTTCAACCACTAATCCGTCCTCCGTCAAAAAAAGTGATCTTAGGAATATCTGATAATTCTGACGATTGCTTTTTTGATAGCACAGCCGACGTAATATAACTTATAAAAAAAAAAAACAAAAATGTTTTATTTCATTATTACACGTTGTACATTTTACAGTTTTTTTTTTCTTTATTGATTTTAAGGGATTTTTGTACATAAAAATGACGATGACAATCCCATCAACATTATACAGTTGGTGGCGTCTTCTTTTAAGCATATAAATGCCTGTGCCAGGAGGCGCCGCTCTTTTATTTATATCATTGAAATTAGTGCAACATGTAACGAAACAAAGGTTTATGAATTTATTTTTCTATGTTTACTATCTTATGTATTTATAAATGTTCCTAACCTAACACCTCTTCCATCTTTCCAGGCATTCACGCCGATGAAACCGGCGTCGAAGCCAACGGCATCCAGGCGGCGGGTAGTTACTCTTACACCGGTGACGACGGCCAGGTCTACAGCGTGACCTACACCGCTGATGCCAATGGCTTCCAGCCCCAGGGTTCTCATCTTCCCACCCCCCCTCCTATCCCTGAGGCCATCGCCAGATCGCTCCAGGAGAACGCGAGGGATGAGGCTGCTGGAATTTTTGATGACGGTAAGGAATCATTTTACTTTTTGTGTGCCCCATTTTGATTTCTGGAAGCCCGATCAAAATCTCGCTATTGTGTTTGAGCGACCAAATTCTTTAATAACAGATAAGACAGAGTAGGGTTTCTGTATCGGTTAGTCTGGTTTCCCTTAATAAATTTAAATCAGGCATGGCACAAGTAGCGAGCCCTATGCCCAGCAGTGGATCAAGTCGGGCTGTGGACGATGATAATGGCATCTCCAAATCTGCAACTATTTTCCATCTGTCATACGAGTAGAAATATGGCTTTCCATTGGATACGAATAATCAGCTCGAAGTACTTGAAATTTAAAGAAGTATTTAACTTTGTAATCACAAAAATCATGTTGAAAATTCGGATACAATTTTGTTCAGATTTAGGCTCGTAATTACGAGTACATACGTCTCTAATCGGGTTACAAATAACTTCTAATTGAGACTTCACCTGTAGCCACCGTAATAAAATTAATCGTCCCTACGTGACAGCTCCTACAAATCTGTAAATCCCACCAACATAGTGATATCAACCCACATGTTGGATGTTAATCAACATTTTATCGTGTCATATCCATTAATCTAGATATCTTGTTAATAACGCGATAATTATCGCCATAATGAACGGTACGCCCATAAGCTATCGTAAGTTAATAATTGCAGCTTTTGCACATGTTATGGTACAGATTTTACAGTGTGTTAATGTCTTTTATTAATCATTAGTGACACTTTATATTTTGTAAGATTGAACAGATTTTTTTTTACGGTAGGTATCTGTCATTGGTAGCTATTATAGCCGTAAATGACTCGGTGTGATTTTATTACTTATACAAACAATGGGAAAAAAGTTATAGGGTTAGGGATCCTGGTTTTTTTTTCAGTCGCTCCGTGTAAAATACTGTTATTTGGCTGAAACCGGTTAGACTGGAAGCCGACCCCAAATGGTTGAGAAAAGGAAAGTTCTAAAACGTAGTATCTACTTATACGCCAAAAACTATGACTATAGACCAGAAGGCCAATTCTCGTAATTTAAAACGTTCAAAATCTAGTCGCAGTCTCATCTCAGCGACAAACAAATGTGAAAAATTTGTCAAAATGTAGGGAAATTAGAGGTATTTTTGACAGATTGAGACTGAAATCAGACTGTGAACGTTCTTAAAATTACGAGAATTGCCCCTCTGGAATACGCCATCGAAACTAGGTGAACATAACTTTTTCACTGTATCGTTTCCTCGTCACCTTTATACAAGAAAGATCAGTACGTTATTTTGGCTTTTTTCATTATTTTATGATCAGTTCACATGTGATCCGCTTTTTTTTACCATAAAGTATCGTACTTGATTATCGTATGAACGAAGCCTTACAGTCATCCATATCGTTACTTATATGAATTTTTCTCTTTCCAGGAAGCTACCACGACGCCAAATACACCCCTGGCGTGGTCTTAGCCCGCAACCAATTCCCCACGAGATACAACCCTTTCCACCCCTACCGTCGCTATTGAGACAGTACCACAGCGAGACAAGACAGCAACATTGTACAGTGCCATTTGATATTAGACATTAAGGATTATATTTACAATGAAAAGAAAAAGCATACAAGATCTGCGATATACAACGCATGATGATAAAGTCGCAAATGCTGCAAATGTCAGTTGTTATTCGAGTGGATTTGTGAGTTTCTCATCGTATTTTGTAAGGAGTGGCTCTTCTGTACGTTATTTTGTATATTGAAGCAATAAAGTTGCAATAATAATTTTAATTGGGATTGTTTTATTTTGATTCGTCAAAACCGTTACCCTTCACGGTTGAGTTCCCCAAGATGTACATTTACTTGTGAACTGAAGAAATGGCTATGTTTATTTGGGGAAAAGTCAAAAGTGTAGCATATTATTATGAGCAAAATTTTTGTTGGTAGGACACAAATATTCTTCTGTAAAACTTTCTTTTTTCTCTTGTTCTTGTTGAAACTTGTTATACCTATAATAATAATAATAATAAATCATTTATTTGCGTAAAAACATGGTATAAAAATGGTATTGAAGAAAATAAAAAGTACAAACATGTTTTGCTATGTTATAGCATGCAAAAATTTTGGCAATAATCTGTAACATTAAAGAAATTTATCAACATTTACTATCCATAAACTCTTTCAAATTATAATAACTACGTTCACTTAACCACTTATACAGTTTAAGCTTTAGCAACCTTATATCTAGAGACTTAAAGTGGCTATTACTACTAGTGCCTATTATTTGGTAGACAAAGAATGGGTATCTCCTGTAAGAAGTTTCCTTGGCGATTGTGTACACGAAAGAGACGTGAGCCATGTCATCAATAAATTACTGCCAGTTTTAGGATCCTAACAACAGCAAGCATTCCGCTTTTGTTTAGATTGAATTGGGTTGGTAATTAAAGCATAAAAACTATTTCATTTATTCTTAAATCTTCGTGTTTTGCAACAAAACGTTTTAAGGCATAACAAATTTTATTCTCTTAATGATGCAATAGTCATAAAATTTAATGAACTTCTTTAATTCTTGTACAATTTGAACGCGTCTATAAAATTAACTTTATTACTGTTTTTATACCGAGATGGGCTAACCGTTATGCCGTTACTACATTGTATTATTATTTGAACGTTTTAAATCTAGTTTGATGGCAATTAAATTGTTGCTATAATTTTGTGGTGATTAACCTTGGATTATGAAGAATAGTTACAAGTCTTCATTGTAACTAGTCTACTAAAATATTTGAAGAACTGAAACGTATTTAAAAATTTGTTTTGGGTTTATTCATAAAAGTTTCTTATAGTTTAAAGATGTATAAACGTCAAAAACGTATGGGTCAACAGTCGCTGAACATTTTTTATATAAAACGGGGTATTTTTTCGAGCAGCCGTTGTAAGGTAGTTAATAGAATACCTGAAACTCCTTGCAACAAAAGTGAATTTGAAATGACATAAACCTACTTGTCTATAGACCTGCACATCATTAAGCAAGCGGAATTTTGCCTGCTTACTTGCAGAAATAGGTCATTCGAAAATTCTTACGAAACCTCATTTAAATGTGGTTGCAAGTCGTCAAGTATTTTCCAGCATCCGTATCTATGCAACGTGTTTTTTTTATATCCCATAACTCTAGGGGGCATTGTACTCATCATTATGAACAACTTTTACTATGGCCAAAACCTGAAATCGCGAAAAAAAAAACAGCTATGCCCTGGGCCTACATTTATGTTCGTATAACTCGTCAAAATGTAGGGAACACCTTTTTTTTTTCGCGATTTCGGTATTGGTCCCATAGTAAAAGTTGTTCATAATGATGAGTACAATGGCCCCCTAGAGTTATGGGATATAAAAAAAAAAACAAGTTGTATACACTTCAAATACAAACAGCTGTTTACTACCATACAATCAGTTGTTGCAAATCCTATACTAAATACCTCCTAGTATTAAAACCAGACAAGCACATTAATCATACCGACATTCCCTCGACATGTTACAATTCCTACTCTCCTAGTAACCTTTGGGGAATGTCAAGTAATTCCGTTTCGTTCTCAATATCAAATCTAATTCACGTCTAAACTAATCAATGTCCATTCATCTTTGTCTTACAACCTTATTGCGAGCTATATGATTGAGCCGGTTGGGGTTGAAACACCAGGGCCTTGGGGTGCGGGTGCTCATCGAATATCGCCATGCGGTTGGATGACTCTTCACGTGATCAGAGAGCTGGCCTATTTTTAGCCTAAAGAATAAGCATTGCTGTCCAACGTGGTAATGCTGGGCATTTATTCCATTGACAGCGATGCGGACGAATTTTTTGATGTTCAATGAGTTCCTGGTACATAACATGGCACAACATAACGCATTGTTTCCCCGAAGGGTTAGGCAGAGGTGTACCTACCTATAGTACACCCACATTTTGCCAGTGATGTTTAAGTCCCATGTAATAGAGTGCGAGCCTATTGCCATCAACCGGGCACAAATCCAAACTCCGGGCTGCTGCTGAGAAATTCCTAAAAACACCTTGCTCTACCTGGGAACCGAACCCAGATCCTCAGCTCAGCAGTAACGCTAAGGACCACTAGACAACGAGGCAGTCTAATCAAGATGGATTCATCTTAGTGTGCATAATCATGTGCTATTATTAGCATCTGTGCCGTCCAGTCTGCTTTAGTACATTAATCATGCTTTCAAGTCATAGTAGTGATCTTCATAAATCTTACATTTTGAAGGATCATGGTTTTCTTAAGGACTAAGGTATTGTGTTTGTATTAGATATGAAAAGTTACAGTTTAGGATTATAGGTCAGTGCCTCGCAAGTGTAGTGGCTAATGCTGTGCATGAGATCTTGGATTCCATTCCCAGTTCGCCTTAGTGATGCCTTAGAAGTGAGAACATGATATAATTATTTGACCTCAGGCTTTCAAAACCGATGACCCGGGGTAGACGTGTTCTTGATTGGAGACCGCGAATCGGTAATCGTAAGGTGGTACGCCCTCAGGCTAGGTGGAGCGACGATCTTGGCAGGGTGGCTGGTAGCAGCTGGATGAGAGTTGCCGAAAATCGGTTTAAATAGCGTGCAATAGGAAAGGCCTATGTCCAGCAGTGGACTGCTGTATGCTGACGATGATGATGACGAGGCTTTAAAAAAATCAATACAATTTTTTCTAAGGAATCAATAACAATATCAATCAATTTCAATTTACTGTGGCTAAATAATACCACTCGCACAAGTCGATCAATCAGATTAAGCTACGCTTGCCGCGGTTGGTTTGTGGATTGGTGACCATCTTTACATACCGAGACCCCTCCGTGCCTTAGAAAGCACGTTAAGCCGTTGATTCCGGCAGTCATTCGTGGATCTTTGACAGTCGTTACGGGTAGTCAGAAGCCCGAAATTCTGACAACCAGACTTACCAAGGGGTATATCGTATTACCCAGTAACCGGGTAGTGGGGGTAAGATAGGCAGTTGCTCCATGTAAAATACTGGTTTTCAGCTGCATCCGGTTAGACTGGAAGCCGACCCCAACATAGTTGGGAAAAGGCTAGGCAGATGGTGGGTGACCTAGGGAAATACGATGCCGCAGATGTGAACCCCTCCTACCGTCAGTTGGGATCCCGATGGTGGCCCATTCCGAAGCCCATGAAAAGTCATGGCCTCGGATTTGTGCAGAGCCACCTCGAGACCCAACTGCCGGATCCTCTCCACGACTATCGCAACCCTGCGTGTTATAACGTCGGCCGCCGCCTGATGCGACCTCACCTGACTATAGGTGCTCTGCCTTACCCTTCTAGGATCACAAGCATCATGTTGTGTTATGGTAAGGTGCTATGTGCTTGGGTGGTGTTGCCATTAATCATTTGTGACACCAAATGATTAATGGCATGACAATCCTAATTTATTAGTATATTATAGCTTAATAATCCTAATTTATTGGTGACTGCATTGTTAATCCTACTAACATTATAAATGTGAAAGTTTGTGAAGATGTTTGGATGTTTGTTATTCAATCACGCTAACACTACTGAACGGATTTTGATGAAATTTGGTACACAGTTTATAACGAAGATTAACACATAGGATACTAAACTTGTTATCCCGATATTCCCACGGGATCGAACAACTAACGTAGCAACTTTGAAAAGGCTACACAGTAATGCAAGTAGGAGTCTTTTTGAAATAAACTGTCTTCTGCCCGCAACTTCGTCCGCGTGTTTCTTGTACTTCGACCTTCTTCAGCTTTAGGTATTAAATTATAAAGTATTGCAGTCAATGTTGGTTCTACTTCAGATTAATCTTAAAATCCATAATTTATTACAATAATTCGAAGGCATCCTTCAAAAGCTGTTAGTGGGTAGGTAGAATGAAGTACTACCTACATGTAGTAATCAGTAAATTATAACAATAATATGCCTTCATCTTCGAGGCCTTGGAAGCCTTTTTAGACTACATATAAAGCAGAGCATCCATTAAAAGCTATGCTAGTTTAATGCTATTGCTAAAACTATGTATAAAATTACGATTCTTGAATCTAGTTGTTTGGAAATCAAAATAACATTTTCCGAATGAATGAATGATGATGAATGTTTTTCATGTGCTTTTATTGAATATGATATAGAGGTATGAGGAACAGGGTGTTAAGTTCACTCATACTCTATAGAAAAGGGAGGATCCTCCGACCAGACGGGTGTTGTGTCTGGCGGGCAACTTCCCGATGATTCATCGGGCCGTTGTATCTACGCTAGATGCGCGGTAAACTCTGCTTGCGAGATGCAGGGTTTTGCGTGACGTCAGTGGGACGCGTTGTTCGTATGTGGCGTTGTAGGTACCGCTACATATGACATCTCTCAAGTCAACATAGGTGAAGGCCTCAAGCCAGGGCATAAAACTTATAAACGCGACTACACTTTAAGGGCTGTTCATGTGGCGTACAGACCTCGGCTACAGGCATAGCTGAGAGAGGGCAGCAAGGCACGCTAAGGGCTGGATACTGGGACGAATTTAAAGCTACAGGCTCAGCAGTGTGGGCTGGCTCGAACAAGGGTCTATATAGTTTCACTTGTAACCAACAACACAACCTTCTTTTATTATTTTTGTCACTAATATCGAAAATAAATTTCTAATGAAAGAAGCAGTACCTTTGTGCTCTTGTATCGTTACGGATTTATCTCTATTAAGTGTTTTGGCTACACATCAAGCTATACATAACCAGAATAAGCCGACTTCTGATTGTACGAAAAATCTATACGATGCGAGGTCAGCTAAAACTGGAAATGTATAGCTTAATGTCTCGCCGTGTGTACATAAATAAATGAAGACAAAATGTAAGTAATCATAAATATTTAATTCACTGGAGCATTTAGCGTTATATAAAAAATGCCACAAAAATTGCGATAATATTCTTAGTGTTATGTCTTCATCACCATCGTCCACTGCTGAACGCACTGCACGCGACCACGCGTCACTGCTGTTAGTGTGTGTAAGTGTTAATTTTGAGTGTAAATTATAATGTTGTATATGTCGCAGCCAACTGGTTAAATTAGCCGTTCAGTTAACTGCCTAGCCTTTCAACTAAACGGCGGCCGTTCAACTAACGGCCTGAATGATATTCAATTACAGTTTAGGTTGGAAGTCTGTAACCAATCACGCGCGAGCCGAATTGGTTGCAGTAATTAAGGCATTGCACCCCGACCAAGTGGGTTAGATTAGGTTAGAACTGTGATCAACCGCGTTCGAGCCGAGGGAGGAAGCGAGGCGAGCACTACTTCTAAAGGCCAGGCAGTTAACTGAACGGCTAATTTAACCAGTTGGCTGCGACATATATTTACTTTTAAGTTATTTATATTAATATTGTATTGTATGTGTTTTTATGGGCGTTGATGTCTGAAATAAATGGATACTTAAATAAATAAATAGCCCTCCCTCAACCACAGCCAACTCGACCGGTTCTGTGATTCTCGCATCCAGCGGGTTCCTGCGACCTTCACAAGGCCAAGGTTCTGGAAACTCGACCGCATACTGGAAGACGTTGCGTTGGAAGGCCTCCCACAAGAATTAAATATATAGTTACGTAGGTACATTAAAAAGCATAGCTTGTAACATGAACTGTAGCAACACCTCTTTCCATTCATTATAAACACTACATTTTGATACAAAAAAATACAATTTGAAACATCGAATAACTTAAAATAATGCTATAACTCAATACCAGCAATAGATTCTGACATTTTAAATGGGACCATGTCTAAAATTGTAGTTTAATTTAAATAACAAGGATGTCGTTAGATATTTATGAGATTTTTTGTGAATTTTATAAAATATATTAAATTGATTGAAATGAATATTTTTGATGTTTTCCATTTCTGTTTGGAACCTATGATAACATGACTGTTTTTTTTTGTTTAAAAAACGTAATTTGTGCTGCTCATATCTTTTAGTAAAATATTAAAACGACCGTTTAACGTCCCACAGTTGGGCATAGGTCTCCCCTTTCCTTCCTTAGTAACTAAGGCTAGCTCTGAATGCATTTAAAAGGCAGAAATATCAATCATAATGCAATCAATCAATTCGCGATGTAGTTGCCAACAATGTAAACAAATATGAGTTTTTGGAAAAGTAACTTAACTCCTACTCTTAGTTCAGTTAACGTTACAAGTTCGAACGTTTTTTATAACTTTTTTAAAAGTACTAATCACTCTGAAATCAACTTAATTACCACCACGATAAAGTTGATATTTGCTTAACTTGAAATAACAAGTACCTAATAAAAAATAATAATTTGAATAGACCTTATAATGATTAATTCTGTGTTCTTCGTTATTGGCGTAATGTTTACAACAATAATAATGTTATACTTACTGTGCCAGCTTTTCCTTAAAATAAAATAAAATGTCCTATATTGGCTCTATTCTGTAAGCATCCCAATACTTAGAAAATAATAATATATGTATATCTACAAGTCTAATAAAACAAGAGATAAATAAACTGTTTATGCATGAACCAAAAGAGAAAAAGCAACTGGCAATGCTAACAACCAAAGTAAAGAAATCTGAACGTCTGTTGAGATAAAATTAATCTATCATTATCTCGCCTCATGATGGATGCTGCTGTTAATTGCCTTAATCACCAAATTACTTAAAAGTAAATTGATGAATATGCATGAATTGATCTAGAGTGTTACTGTTGGATAGTATTCTAAAGCAGTTTCGTTATATTTTGGCAATTCTTTTTGTTCATGTCATTATCCTCCTACTCGAATTTTTTATAGATAACAGGTTCAGTTAACCGCATAATTATCACGGTTAACACTTGCACTACAAAAGTCGCTCTTACTTGCTCGACATAAAGGCGCTGTCAATGTCTAATTGTTACTACTGGGGGCCTAAAAAGATCACTTTGGCAGAATCATAAAACAATTTATATCACGCAATTCATCTGTTTGACAGTTTCACACCTATGTATCCCTGAAGGGTTAGGCAGAGGTGTACCTATAGTATTTTACGAATCTCCATACAAAACTGTCATACAGATGAAATTGCGTGATATGAATTGTTTTGTGATTCTGCCAAAGTGACCTTTTTAGGCCCCCTGGTGTGATGTCAAATGTACCACCATGACTTTTCTAGCTTTAAGTTATTCACCTTTTAACCTAGTATTATTTGCTGCGTAATCTTACAAATTTCTGACGTTCACCGAAACGACTGGTTAATTAGAACAGTATTTTTTTTATTCCTTAATGGGCCCGCTCTTGACTCCGATCACGCCTGATAGAAAGCGATGAATGAGTTCTATGATGGAACGAGCATGCCCAGAAGATGCCTAAGGCACTGGAACTCCCACGCATCGACGAAACACAACAGGCTGCTTGACGCCGGACTCCGGGAGTGGTCGCTAACCAGGCGGGCGTTAGCTACCACCGCAAGGGAAGAATTGGCCAGTCAAATAAGGTGTTGGGTGTGACTGTCCAGGATGCGCCGAGCGCTCGGTTCAGTTGAGTAACTGGCGGAATAAATTGCGCTACACGAGAAGGCTGCTTAAAAAAACGGTAACGTTAGTTTTAAATGTAAGCAAACACACTAGGAGCAAGCGTTTCGTTGATGTTTTCATAACAACAATACATTTTTCACAAGACTTAAGCTAGCTGTTATACTGGTGTTGCAAACCAATGCATACCTAATATTTCTATATTGTTAGCGTAACATCTTTAAGTACATAATCATTAGTTATAATCCAATCAATCACTTGTCTCGATTCGATTCAAATCGTTATATAACAACCGAATCTTAACCCTGATTCCTAAACCATTATTATGTCTATGAGACTGTTATATAAGATATTACAATTGTATCATGAAATTAGCTAATAATGATAAATAGTATTCGTATTGCAGTAACTAGGTATCATACAATAACTATTCGCAATTAAGTTTCGTTTAGAATATTTTGCGATCGAATGATGTCTTCCTTGGTGGCATAGTAGAAATCGCTTAGCAGATTCTGATCAATTGATAAAGGATGTGACACCAGCAGCAGTATAAAAAGGTAGATAATGTTAATCAATTTCTAGCTTAAATACTGTTTAGGATACGCTAAACGTGTTTCTGTACGAAGACTTATTTAGTCTGATAAATGATTTTATTTTTGTAAGTAGGATGGAACATAATGCATAATCAGTCTATAATAATGTTCCCACGGCTGGGATCTCACTGGTCTCTGCTCCGAGTCCCTCTGTTAGAGGAAGGTTGATATGGCTTTTTCACTAAAAACCTGGGGCCTATTAAATAAAATCGACAGGCGGCAATCTGAAGGCCAATTCTCGTAATTTAAAACGTTCAAAATCTAGTCGCAGTCTCATCTCGGCGACAAACAAATGTCAAAAACATGTCAAAATGTAGGGAAAATAAAAGTGTTTTTGACAGATTGAGCAGACTGTGAATGTTCTTAAAATTACGAGAATTGCCCCTCTGACAATTATCCCAATTTTTTCCTACAATAAACAGCACATGTCGCGAAATGTGACAATTCTGTATTTTTTTTACAAATATTTATCATATTTTCATTTATTTATACTAAAAAGGACGTTGCTAATTTTAAATTAGAGATACGTAATAACAGTTAATTTTGCGTGCTATTATACAAACTACTGTTGACGACAGATCATATTATTATTGTTGATGATATAGCGTCGAAAATGGGTAAATAGTCAAGTACACAACAAAGTAGCTACATTATAAATACCTAATTGGGTCTGACTTATTCATCGCTAGACATAATAATATGAGTACTCTTGTGAGTTACCTAGTAAAAGTCTGTTATCACCTGTTGCAATTATGCAAAAGAATTATATAATTATAATATCTCATTAAAATTATTGCCAGGTCATTATCTGATATTAATAATTATCTGAATCGACTCACATACATAATTATTTCGAAATAGCTACCTTGATATAATTTCTAGAACTAAAGCACTAAGAACACATTAAAGAGGTTAGTTGGCTAATTGGCCAAAATCACAAATAAAAAAGCCGGTCAAGTGTGAGTTGGACTCGCACACCAAGGGTTCTGTACCACAAGGCAAAAAAAAACGCCAAAAAAACACGTTTCTTGTATGGACACACCCTTTAATTTTTACTTTATTTTTTTTTGTTGTCGTTGCAGCAATAGAAATACATACTCTGTGAAAATTTCAACTGTCTACCTGTTACGGTTCATGAGATACAGCCCGCTGACAAACAGACAGATGGGTGGACGAACAGACGGATGGATAGCGGGTGCCTATTAATAGGGTCCCGTGGGCACTCTTTGGGTATGTAACCCTAAAAACGATCTGCCAACCAACCTATCAATTCACTCCAGCACGCGCCACAATAAAAAGATATCATTTCAAAAGCGTGGCTATACTTAAAATAATAGCATGCAATCATACCAAATGAATGAAACCAAACTTCCAATGGAATCCAAGCATACTGACCTAGTGATCCAGTTGTCAATCATTACCGCTCGAAGTGCGAACATGTTACAGTTAAGTTATAGTAATAGTTACATCACGTAACTATTGTATATCAGTTATTAGCTGATACAAATAATATCGACTGTTTGGACACTGCGCCACAGAGTAATGTAGTTACTTTGTGGACATAGAGTTAAGAATGTTTAGACAGTGCGCGCTTGGACCTTTGTAGGTAATATAGTTATGGTTTTCTGAATCATCTTTTTAATTTATAAAAACATTATTTCACTATCATTATTTGACTCCGACAAGCATACTATACAAGAAAACTAAACTACTCAATATAACTCATCTTTACAATACAACACTTGCGTCCTTATCAAAAAAATCATGAACAAATCTGTTCAATCAAACATACAACTACATTTGAAAAACATAACATACAACGTAAGGAATAAAAACAAAATCCAGTTAAAACCAGCGCACGCTCGCACTAATTATGGTAAAAAAACAATATTGTCTGAAGGCGCACGGCTGTTCAAGTATACCGGAGGATATAAAAAAATGCGACCATATAAACACTTTTAAACGCAGATTAAGACAATACATCACAACTTCTGAAATAACATAAAACATAATGTAACATAAAATATAATGTCTCCAGCACCTTAGAGGTAACTATAAATGTTAATAGCACTAGTTATAATCACTTGTATCTCATTGTAAGCGAACTGTTATTTTTAAGTTCTTATGAGAAATAAAGTTCTTTAAACCCATCTTTGCTAAAAATATAGTAGTCCTTAGGGCCTGGATGTAGCGACATGCTATCAGCGATAACGATTATGGAGAAGTCAAAAATATAGAATTTATATAAGCTACCGAAAAGCTTATTCCAATCTACTGTTGAAAGTCGTTTTAGAAATACGAAACACTTTGATAGCGATTGCCAATTGAAGCGATTTAAAAAATAAATAAAAGAGCTTTCTTTCCCGTAATAATTAAAAAAGTTTGAAGTTACACAGTTTTTTTGCTGGTAATTCAGCGTTAATATTGCGTAAGAAAATTATTGTATTATTAAGAAAAATTTGGTGAATTCATATTAAAATTGTTCATAGTCGATTACATTAATTTCGCCAATCCAGTCGCTCTACCTACCCCACAACCTACAAGCAGCGTCAACTCTTATCGAAACCACGTGGCACAGTGATTTCTATCTGTTCCTAAGTCTATAAGTGCTCCAAATGTTCAGCCGGCGGGCGCATCTCGTTACTGCTGTTACCTAACAATGATCTCGGACTTGAATCACTTGCCGATGTGACTGCGGTGGCTGTGGGGTTAGGCACTTTTTATTAGTTGCTGAGGAGATTCAAAATTAGCCGGTATGTGTGTGTCAAAAATATAAACAAGTTGGGGGGAAATGATTATTTGACTGACAATGAGGAAAAGCCAATTCTACACTTGTTTCTAATAAGTATGCTTTTTGTTTTATAACTGTGGTGTCAAATAGTATTTAATAATTATATAATGAAATACATAAATTAGAAAAACTAACCTGTAAAAATAAATGTTTTCATGTTTTATTTTTGTTTGTCCTGGGCAGTATTGTTATGTACTATCTCTAGCGATATATTTAGGTAAAATCGGTTATCGTTAATATTGTAATAAATAATTTGGGCTGTTTTCATTAAAATAAAATTGTATTCTAAAAACCTCGGTAAAATTTTCTTCAAATGACTAAATTAGGGCTGGTTTCTCAAAAAATAGTACCTTTTTTTAATTTGAAATGGGTTTGCTCTTGACTCTAGTCTAGGTCAGAGGTGACAGAGACAAAGTCGACGATAGAGTGTTCGTACTGTCATAGGTACCTACCTACAAAAAATCATGACACGTGAAGTCGAGTGACGGCAATGCTAAGAGTACCTACGTAATGGGGCAAAATTGTAATCATGGTGCAAGTTCACAGTTAACAAAGTCATTTCTATAGCAAGTGTGAGTTCATACATCTATGCGTACTCCGAAATTTTTCGCTATATAAACGTAAGAAAGAAATTACAAACTCATTCTACATCCAAGTGCCTTACATTCAAGTGCCAACTAATTACCATCATGAAGCTGGTACGTTCAGTGCTTGTAATGAGTTAAAAACTAATTAAATCTGTGATTAAAATCTTATAATTAGATGTCTAGATTTTCGATCTAGGTTTAAAGTAAGAAGTGGTTTCAGTGAAAGTTTTTGGAATGGTTATCCTTGGTGGTTAAGTTGGGGAGAAAGTTTAAGTTGCATCATCCAGGCTTGAAGTGTTTGTAAGGGATTTATTTGGGGCGGGGCTAAAAAGCTCTCACCTGCTGCATACATTTTTCTACCTTCTATAAAGCTGATAAAACAACGATCTGAAAGCACATTCTGATAGTGTAGCCCTTGTATCTATTGATATGGAAGCAGATTTCATTGTGGAATTTATTATTTATCTAATAAAATTGTCAAGTCAAGGAAGAGCCGTAAATTAACTTATGGATAATTTAACTTAACGGCCCTAAACTGTAATTTTCCAGCTTGCCCCAATTGCCGCCTTCATCGCCGCTGCATCAGCTGGCCAGATCTACACAAGCCAATCAGCGCAGGGGTACGCGCAGTCAGCAGAGCAGTACCAATCAGCGCTCGAGCACCAACAGAGTGGATTGTATTCTGAGCAATCACGAACACCCCAGACGTTCTCGGGGCATGAGGCAGTAGGACACGAGGTTACTTATAATAGCAGGCCATCTGGGGAGAAGACCGCAAGGATCTTGAGCTTCAATAATGAGAACAATGGTCATCAGTACCAGTATTCCTATGAGACTGAAAATGGTGAGTTAAAAGACCCTTGTACAGCATTAATATAGTTTTTTAGCAATTGCATGGACTGAAAGAGAATTAACTAGGTTATAGACTAGTTATACAACAGTTAAACATTTCATTACTGATCATCAAAAAAAAAAAAAATGTTTATTCTGCACAAACAAAACGCACATTACAAATAAAAAAATAAAATAAAAGACAAAATAGGTATACTCATACAACGTAGTCAAAAGCTCTGTACTCAAGCATATAAAATGTTCACAATTTTGTCAATTACTTGATGTCAGGGCCAGGGGCCAAAGACAATACACATTTGACATTGACACTACAAATTAATCCCTGATTGTGAAAATGATCATAATGGGGCTTGGTATAAAATCTTTAGCACTTAATGGGTAGAGCAAACTATTTTTATGATTGTCATACAGTAATGAATTTCTCGTGGAACTTTATCCAAATACCAACAATCGAAATCAAAAATTCCATGAACACTAAAGATGAATCTAGAGACAAAATAATATACCTATTATTTATCAATCAGATATCCGTTGCGGGCTTGTGGCTAAGTAATAACAGCCGCACGGATCGATCGATCAGGTTAAGCTACGCTTGCCTCGGTTGGTCCGTGGATGGGTGACCATCTTCACATACCAAGACCCCTCCGTGCCTCGGAAAGCACGTTAAACCGTTGGTCCCAGCTGTCATTCGTGGATCTTTGACAGTCATTGCGGATCGTCGGAAGCCCGAAAGTCTGACAATCAGTCTTACCAAGTTGTATCGTATTACCCAGTAACTGATTTGTGGAGGTCAGATTGGCAGTCGCTCCATGTAAAATACTAGTATTCAGCTGTATCCGGTTAGACTGGAAAGTGACCATAACATAGTTGGGAAAAGGCTAGGTAGATGATATCCGTTATTATTACCTATTTAAATACCATTCTACCCTCTTTTCAGGAATAAAGGCCGAGGAAGCTGGCCAGACGTCCGAACACGGTGGCACGGTCGCTCACGGTGCCTACTCCTACAAGGGTGATGATGGCCAGACCTACACCGTGACCTACACAGCTGATGAGCATGGCTTCCACCCCCAGGGTGCTCACCTACCCACACCCCCTCCCATCCCTGAAGCTATCGCGAAGAGCTTGGAGCAGAACGCAAAGGATGAGGCTGCTGGTATTTTTGATGATGGTGAGTTTTTTTTAATGTTTACTGTCTATATAAGAAAGGACGACCCTCCAAGAGCTTCACAATATTTAGGCCTAGTTTAATATTATGGTAAATAGACTGAACAAAAATAATGAACATAATATGGGAACCTCAGACCAAATAAAAGACCAAGACAGAGCGCGGCTGAGAACGATACAGTGAAGAATGCCAAAACTACACCTCCGCTCTGTGCATACACGCTCACACGCACTTACACATTTACAACCATTTACAATCAAACTACACCTCACTAAGTGTTTACGAAACCGGCTTCACTTTACTGTTGACAGCCCTCTGTCTTCATTTTTTATTTGCTCTAAGATGGGAACATACCTAAGCCAAATATTACATAAATATTATATTGTCTTGCATTTGTACTCGGCAGTTTAGCGACAATGACAGGAATAATCTTCAGCCAAAGCACGTGCTAAGTAGGATGTTTATTTATCTAATACTCGTCGATGTCATGAGTATAAGACCAAGATAAATAAAATTGCTCACCCAGACAATCTGTATTTTCTTTTTCTTTTTTTTTTTCAATCTTTTTTTTTTCTATTACGCCCACTTGTTTTTCCAGCTCACACAGCTGCTTGCCAATTATTAAAAAATAGAATAGAAGACAATCATAACCTTTTAGAACGGTGTCTGGAAAACTGGAAGTTGGGTGTCGACATAATTATGTAAAAAATTGGTCTTTCTGAAACCGGGTGCTACAGTCATTTCAAAGTTATTTTACCTTTGACAGCTGCAACCCAACAGCAACCATATAGTCACGAGATTAAAGATCATGCACTGTGGTATTGACAGTGATGCAAAATCAGAGCTAAAATAACTGAATAGTAGGTACGTCCGGTGCACTCTGAAAAGTTTGCTTTGCTGCAGTACACAGTGCTTGCAAAATCTTGCTAACTCGTCACCTTAATCTGTATAGTATTTTTTTATGCTTATGGTTCCTTTGCGATAAACTTGATAACAACAATACTTTGTAATTTTTTTTTATATGTGTTATTACAACCAGATATATTCATAGAAGTAGCGCCATCTATGAAATTTAGATTGAACTGTCGACACAATTTTCGTTGAATGTAAGGTCAATAGCAAACTATGCGAACACAAGGTGTTGATGTGCAATCAACAAATAATTCATATAGTAGTACCACTGATACCGTTTTCTGACACGAGGCAGCACTGTGCTCTGCGTAGTTTGAGGGTATAAAATATATGGATGCCGGTGAAATGATAGGTATACGAGACTTTCAACATATTGACACTATGATTGGTCATCAGGTAGTGGTCCTATTTACCTATGCTTTATCTGGTTACTTCCAATGCGCACAATTTTGTTGTAAAACAAATAAAGGTGAACAATTGAAGTTATTGTCACATAACTAATACTTCAACAACCAACATCCATCGACGGCTTTGTTACTGCCTAAGCAAAAATGTTTCATACAAATGAAGAAATGGACCAAAAAAAAACTATATAAGTAATATTAAGTCCACTAATGATTTGTTTTTATTTTATTTCCAGGTAAATACAAGGAGCAATCTGGCCAAGGCATGACTCATGGCTACCAGCAGTACGATGCCAGTTACCAAACCGTCGGTTACCAGGCACCATCAGGTCATTCTTCTGGCGCCGAATTGGCGTATCATATCCCCTCGGGTCATCTCTCTGGCGCCGATTTAGCGTATCACGCTCATTCTGGTAATGCTCTCACAGGAATCTCGGGTCATTCGGCAGGCGCTCAATCGGCGTATCATGCTTCCTCGGGAATTGGTTCTAACGCCCAGTTGGCGTATCATGCTCCATCGGGTCATGGTTCTAGCGCCCAATTGGCGTATCATGCTCCATCGGGACATGGTTCTAGCGCCCAATTGGCGTATCATCCTCCATCAGGACATGGTTCTACCGCTCAAATAGCGTATCACGTACCTTCGGGTCATTCTTCTAACGCCCAATTAGCAAATCATGTTCCTTCCAGTCATTCTTCTGGAGCCCAAATAGCGTACAGCGCTTATTCGGGTTATGGTCACTCGGGCCACGCTTCTGCCCCTGAATTGGCGTATCATGGTCATCATTAAGTCCAAGTGAAATTTATTAGTGAATTGAAAGTGAAATGAATGTTACAAAGTGAAATGTGTAAGTCAATTATGAAATAAGTGCACTAGAATAAATGACAGATCGATTAAGATTTTTTATTACGTACAAGTAAACAGCAGTATATAAAATCTACCAACAGCTATTAATGTTAGTCCCTGTTCATAAACCTATTATTGTTGCCTTTTTTTTTTCTATCTTTCTTTCTTTGTCATTGATGGCAAATACTTTATGGAAGGCCTATTTCTAACACTGGACAGGTTTCAGGATTGACTGAGCGTGAATATAAAAAATTATATTAAATTTTTTAAATGCAATTAACCTGCAATTTTATTTTTTACCCTTGTCTATTATAATCTCTTGATTGTAGCTTATTTCATAAATCTGCAACGTAAAGATGACTGGTACAAAATGCATTACAAATATTATAAAATATAGCAGTCAAATTGTTTGCATAACCAAGTAAATGATTGATCAAACGTCAATCAAAGCTGCCAAAATGGCGACTTGACAGACGTCAATGTCAAACTGTCATATTGATGTAGAGATCATGTTACATAATTGATACTTCAACATCCATCGACGGCTCTATTACTACAATTTTTTTTAAACAAGTGAACAAATGGATCTATAAAAGTTTATAGAATTCATAAACAACCTGTTTCAAAATTATTGTTTCACAAAAAACCTATAGTCAATGGATTTGCAATATTGCTAGAGCTTTTTGTAATGGCTGGCATTTCAGTCCGCGACTAATATTTTAAAACCTAGTTTATTAGTCAATATGATTTTTTTAGGTACATACAATGTCATGTCTAAATTATATTGTTGTTGTTGTTTTATTGTGAAATAAATGTTTTAATTGATACTGAACGTTTTTCATTGAATATCGCGATAAGTTTGTAATACAATAAGACTATAATTATCAGAATTCTCCTGCCCGTATCCCAAATGCGGTTTCGGTTTCATACTTCTCTGTTAGTCATCGAGGGGCCCGTGGCTAAATAATAACAGCCGCACGGGTCGATCGATCAGGTTAAGCTACGCTTGCCGCGGTTGGTCTGTGGATGGGTGACCATCTTTACATATCGAGACCCCTCCGTGCCTCGGAAAGCCCGTTAAGCCGTTGGTCCAGGCTGCCATTCGTGGATCTTTGACGGTCTTTGTCAGAAGCCCGAAAGCCTGACAACCAGTCTTACCAAGGGGTATCGTATTATCCAGTAACTGGGTTGTGGAGGTCAGATAGGCAGACGCTCCATGTAAAATACTGGTATTCAGCTGCATCCGGTTAGACTGGAAGCCGACCCCAACATAGTTGGGAAAAGGCTAGGCAGATGATGATGACTTCTCTGTTAGTCATCATCTCTGGTACTCGTAGTCACCTCTTTTCTAACCATGTCATCATTCACACAGTCCACCCATCGTTTCTTTGGTCTTCGCCGACTCTTTTATCCAAAGACTATTATTATAACTTAATTATTGTCTCTCTGTCCATTAAGGTTGTCTGGAAGATATTGATTTCAGCGATAAGATCACCGTTGTTACCTGAATATTTAATGACTATGTAAATGAGATTTGTTAAATTTTGCTTTATAAAGCAAAATAAAGCATAATAATAAAGCATAATATTTTGTCTATCTCATCATCTGCCTAGCCTTTTCCCAACTATGTTGGGGTCGGCTTCCAGTCTAACCGGATGCAGCTGAATACCAGTATTTTACATGGAGCGACTGCCTATCTGACCTCCACAACCCAGTTACTGGGTAATACGATACCCCTTGGTAAGACTGGTTGTCAGGCTTTCGGGCTTCTGACTACCCGTAACGACTGTCAAAGATCCACGAATGGCAGCCGGGACCAACGGCTTAACGTGCTTTCCGAGGCACGGAGGGGTCTCGATATGTAAAGATGGTCACCCATCCACAGACCAACCGCGGCAAGCGTAGCTTAACCTGATCGATCGACCTGTGCGGCTGTTATTATTTAGCCACAGGCCCCTAATTTTGTCTATCTATCGAGTCTAAATAATGTTGTCAACCATATCGTCATTTCGGAGTTCACTAAGAAGAGCTACTGTGGATGACGATTACAAACTTGGCAGACCTACAATAGCTAAAATTTACAACGTTTATTATAATTTATCGTTTTTCGTAGATGTTCTAATCAGAGGCTACAGAATATAAATTTTTGAATTCAAAATATTTTATTTTTACATAAACCTAAATGGGCATCTAAGAAACGCCAGAATCTAGTTGCACTGTTCAATTTAGTCGTTTCGTCATTAAAAAAATAGAACATAATATATACTAGTAATAAAGCTGAAGAATTTGTTTGTACGCGCTAATCTCTGGAACTACCAGTCGGATTAAAAAAATCCTTTTGCATTTGATAGCCCACTTCTTGAGGAAGTCTTTGACAACACGCTAGGCTCCTTAGGCAGACCAAAAAGAAAAAAAGTCTCGCGAAATCGAAGTAATAGCGTGGACGGGCGATACGATGCGACCCGTCGGGGGAAAATTCACGTGAGTAATCTGTATAAAAGAAAAAGAAATGTTACCATAGCAACAATGCTTGACCTTTTAAAACAGACAACACCGTTACCCCACTATTTACACAATATTACATTCAAACACTGCTAAAACCAATCAAGTTAGCGCCTCTCACACTCACTAATCAGACGCATCCTTTAAAACAGAAAATCATGACGCAACATTAGACATGGAGGTACAATCACTTTCAGCTTGATTTTTAGAATAAAGCCTTCTTTATCGGTTCTTTTACCTTGGCTATAGAAAGGAGTGTAGTTATAAAGGGGTCTGTGTCACAGTGGAACGTGACTTTTCCTCATAGAAGGGTAGGAATATCTTAGAAGTCTATTTTCGTGATAGGTGTGAAATTGTGGATACGAGTTGTAGGTCGTGGGTTCGAAGCCAGACAGGCACTTTATTTCGCGTAAATTATTTCATCACCACTGCTCTCAAAACAGTAAAGAAAAGCGTCGTGAGGAAACCGGCATGTCCCAGAACCAAAAATACGAAGACTTGCGACATCTACCAACGCGTACTGGTCCCGCGTGGTAGATTACATTCCACTCCCTCTTGAAAATAGGAGGCCTGTGTTCCAGCAGTGGGAACATTACGCCGCTAATTATGTAAGTCCAATGTGAGTGTGGAGTACCTAAACTGGATAATTGCATCAAGACAGAGCTACCGAAATTCAATCCCTATAGCTAGGACATTGAATCCCATAACCAATCAAGCTGAAACAAACCAAAAACAATAAAACCATGACGTAATACCATTAAGCACAATTACAACCCACGAGTCTCCTATTGTAACACATTCCTGTTTCATCTCAACAAGTTTGTTCCACTTTGACCTACTGACATTCACACTGTGGCCTCCGGCGTCTATCGGTAACGTTACGGAAAAATGAGTGGAGCTGCTGTGATTTATATCTAGTTGGGCAAACTTTGGTAATACGTCGTAATAGTGTATTTAAATTTGGCCTTGGGTAGTATATTCACATTATGGATTAACGACATTAAGTTTTGGTATAAATGTTATGGTTTTTTGGTGCGTAATCGTGTGGTATTCATGGGCACGTAAATGTCTCATTGTTTAAAAACAATTGACTACCGAGTATAATAAATACTGACTGAATAATACTATTTACTGTAGAGAAAAAGTCTCAAATCTGAATGTCACTGTTAATGATAGCCTGCATAGCCCAACTATAATGCAAAGGCCTCTCCGTATGACTTCCAGCTCTTTCGATCAAGGGCTTAAGCTGATCACTGGTCGTTTATTTTCTCCAGCTCGTCCCGCCATCTTCTACGGGGTCTGCCGTGACGTTTTCTAGCTATGTCAGGGCTCCACGTAGTGGTTATATCGGCCCACAGCTCATTGGGAGACGTGGCCAAACCAGTCCCACATAAGCCTGAATGAAATCAATTCAAATCTGAATGATTTACTTAAAAGCATTGCACAATTTCTTTGGCCACAATATCGGCACATCAACCCATAAACTGGACAATGAAGTTTTATTCGACAATGAGATGTTTAAATCACAGTAGTCAGCTAAGTGATGGTTATATTACCAACTGCACTATCACTACAATAAACTTTGCAATAGTTCCAAGTGACAATATGTTAGTTGAACTATGATTGGCCTTCATTCTTTCGTAATTTTACTTATTTAGATTTCATGTCGTAACGTTGTGTGTTGTAGGTCACTATGGCATGATGGATTGATTTTTGGTGAAATATTGAATTATATAATTAATTGTGATAGTTATTATTCAAAGTAAGAGTGAACAGGCATCTTCGTTCCATCATATGCCTCATCCAACGCATCATTTTAGCAATAAAAAAATAAATTTAAAAAAGTGTTAACTAGAGAGACACTTTCCCAATAGTACGCATGGCTACACATCAAGCTATACATAACCAGTATAAGCCGACTTCTGATTGTACGAAAAACCTATACAATGCGAGGTCAGCTAAAACTGGAATAGTATAGCTTGATGTGTAGCCGTGTGTACAAAAAGAAAGTTTAACTACTAAAAATCGCTCACAGCGAGCCTGTAGGTAATGAGAATACATGTAAGTAAGTTCTTCCTGGATAATTCATTTCATATGTAGCTCTAGGTACTATGATCTACTGAAATACTTATTCTAATTCCATTTCCGTATTAAGTAATTTAAATAACATTTCAATCTTTTCGTTGTTCACCCTAAAAAAAACGTCAAATGCATTGCTACATTTCGAAGTTGTATAATTTCCAAACAGCGTCCAATCTCCGAGTGCATAACAGAATGAATTCATTGATACGCTGCACAAGGAAACCATTACGATCCTACAGACTATAGACACAAAATACAGAGAGTACAGAAGTCAATCTACATACAAAGTGCGCTCGAGAAACTCACGCATAGACACCGCTCACGGACATGATATCTCGGATCGGTTGGGATCAGTGCGAGCGCGAGTGCCATCCGCTTGAGAACCAAATATTACGTAAGTTGAAAACATGATTTTTTGTTTATGTAGATATTGTGTTGCTTTTAGTGTCATTTGATAGGTTTAAGTCTAAAACGGATAGGGCAAAATAAATTGTGTAAATAGGGTAATCCGTTTAGAAGTTATCAGGGATTTTCGATAGTAAAAATTTACAAAATGTAAAATTTAAAATGTTTTTGTTTTGTAAACTTTAACAACTTTACAACAATAGGTAATACGGGCTGTTGTCCGCAACTCCACGTCAATGCGCGTATTTTGCGTGCGATAACTAGATACGAGTGTCATTACCACGATAGTTTTTTGTGCTGCCAAAGTTGGCAACATTAGCGCGACCGCCGAGCGTAGGTTCTATGAAAAGTGAAGTACATACCTACATGTGATTGACTTCTGTACTTTTCTGTTTTGTGCTATAGACGATCTGTGTTGGAAGCTGCGTGGATTACAGATTAGTCACCGATCTATTGTTCTGAAGTTCTTAAACGTCGGGGCTTGATCGATGAACGGTAACAAGAAACAAGTAGAAAAGGGCAGTTTTTTAAAATAAAATAATGTAGAAGTTGAAATTGGCTACAGCCTACTGTTAAGCTAGTTAGCCCATCGAGACTACGAAACTAAGTATACAAACAAAATAACTAAATCCTTTGTTTCCAATTACCAGTTGGTTATTTATGTCCCTTACATAATGAATGACATAATTGAATAAGCAAAAGCGATGACTCGATCAAGGCAACAGACCAGTGTCTATATGAAAATCATGAATTATTAGTCATTCGATCTATTGTTATTAAGGAATGCATTAGTCTTGAACCACAAGGTGGAAGACAGGTGAAAAGGTCGTGATTGTCGGTCATGGTAACATGATACTTATCTTCGGGATTTTTGGAATGTGAATTGAACGGAAATGTCGGTATGAATGATGGGTGGAGCAGTAGGTAGGTACACACCTTTCTAAAATTGCAAGAATGTCGAAAATAGGCAGGCTTGCGGTTTCGGTGCATTTTTTGGTTGTGGGTCGCTGCGTTTCCTTTAAAAGGATTTTTGATACATTTCAAGTCATCGTGTCGAGTGCAGTGGTGGTTAAGTGGTAAAGGCCGCGACTTACGAGTTGCAGGTCGTAGGTTCGAGCCCAGACAGGCGCTTTACTTTGTGTAAATTATTTCATCACCACTGCTCTCAAAACGGTGAACGAAAACATCGTGCGGAAACCGGCATGTCCTAGAACAAAAAATTCGAAGACATCTGCCAACTCGCACTGGGCCCGCGTGATAAATTACAGCCCAATTCCTCTTGAAGAGAGGGGGCCTGTGTCCCAGCAGTGGGAACATTATAGGCTGAATATAATACATTTTCACCAATCACCCTGTAGAATAACTTTCATTTATACCAATTTATTGCTTAAATCTTTGCCAGAATCAAGGTAAGCAAAATAACAGCAGATATAATTAACTAATTTGTTATTATTGGCATCTTATCAAACGTTTCGAAATACCAATTTATTGATAAAGTTAAAATTTTATATTTAATTAATTTTACTAGTTTATAATCATAAAATAACCTCAGGTTACATTTCGTTCCCATTTTGATGGTTAATAAGTCGTTAAGAATGTCTGTTTGTCCATATGGACTTATTGGTTTCTAACACATAAAATTGAAACTCGGAGAATTTATTTAAATTAAACCATTTACAATCACTTTTGAATTATTGTCAAATAGTCGGTCAGTGACTCAGAAAGTTGAAGGTCGTTTCGCAGCGTGTTTTGTACACTTGTTTACCACAGGTAAAGCGCGCGTCGCTTTTTAAATAGAAAATACTATAGGTACCCTATTCTATGAAGGCAGTGGTGGCCCAGTGGTAACGAACGCGACTTACGCGATATAGGTCGTAGGCTCGAATACAGATAGGCACTTTACTTTGTGTAAATTATTTCATCACCACTGCTCTCAAAACGGCGAAGGAAAACATCGTGAGGAAACTAGCATGTCCAAGAACCAAAAATTAGAAAACATGTGACATCTACCAACCCGCACTGGGCCCACGTGGTGGATTACGACCCACTCCTTCTCACAGAGGAGGCCAGTGTCCTAGCAGTGGGAACATTATAGGCTGATTATGCATTTCCTATTCACCAGAATACGACATTTCTATGTCATCATCATCATCATCTGCCTAGCCTTTTCCCAACTATGTTGGGGTCAGCTTCCACTCTAACCGGATTCAGGTGAATACCAGTTTTTTACTATTTCTATATATTATATGCTCATAAACAGGATATCAGTGGTAGTGACTTCTCGTTTTGCTACCAGTAAACAGGTTTCAAACCATCACATTTTATTCAATTACTAGACTATAAAATTAAATCTATCAGGCACAAGATACATCTTCTTACCACCAAAGGTCACAAGCCAAGTCACAGAGCAAGCTAGTGTCATAATTATATGTCCAAGTAAATTGTTTTAATTAAAACGAACTGATGTTATCGCTTAATATGTGTATATTCTTTAGTATTAATAGTTTTGTAGTCCTACTACAAACACTCTTGACTTGAGACAAAATAATCAAAGTAATTAAGATATTGGGATATCATAATTCTCCCAAATTCTGTATTTTACTTCCATTCTCTATTAGTCATCTCGGCAGTCACCCCCTTTCTAACCATATTATCATTCACACAGCCTATTCATCGTTTCAAGAAATATCTATCAAGTAGGTAATTTAATTTATGGTTTACAGAAGAATGTTGTTGGTCTAGTGATTGCAAGCATGGGTCCTGCGTTAGATACCTGGGTCGGAGAAAGTGTCATTGGATTTTCAGCTAGAATTTCTCAGTAGCAGCCCGTAGTCTGAATTTCTGCCCGGTCAATGGCAATAACCTTGGCGACCTTGTGAAGGCCGCAAGAACCCGTTGGATGCGAGAAGTCCAGAACCGGTAGAAGTGGAGGTGCTTGGGGGAGGCCTATGTTCAGCAGTGGACGTCTTTCGGCTGAAATGATGATGATGAATGGCAATAAGCTGTCTTCCATAACATGGAACTTAAACATAACGTGCGATATGTGAATGTAGGTATCGATATCCGTGGGTACACTTCTGCTTAACCGTTTTCGAGAATTATGTTTAGAAGAATAGGTACTTAAACATGAGACAGAATGCACTCCGGCTATGTTGAGCGACAAAGTTCACAGGATGGGTTGGTAGCAGCTGAAGAGTAGCTGTGGATCGAGTAACAGATAGGAGAGGTCTCACTCGCATGCCAGTTCTTAGCTAACGGCTGATCATTGTGATGGTCCTAATCCTACTTTTAAACGTTGATATTTCTCTCTTAATTTTAAAGGTCCGAGGAATTGGTTGCCTATCCTACTGTCAATGTGTAAATGTAGATAGGTACTGTTCAAAACTTATTTGAGAAAAATATTTTTGACGAATGCTAAATTATAATACTAGTTTCAACTCAAGTTCAAACACACTATCAGGTACTTTACCCACCACATTAGAGTTAGACACTTATGTACAACGCGTCAAACAAGTTATTACAAAATATTTGTCCGACCGCGTCGAAATAAAGCGAGGTAAAGCCACAATCATCATTAATCATCTCAAGCGCTGATTGTGAACAAATTCGCACGCCTCTTGCGGCCGAGTAACTGAATTTTGAGAAATTTCGGAGCTATTTTTTAGATAGTAAACTGTCTCATTTTATTTAGATAAAGCTGTATGCTGTTCTCACAGTAAATTCATACAATCTTCTTTATTCATTAGGTAGGGCTTCCGCCCCTATGTGCTGATGGTGATCACCTTGGTGGTTTAGTGAGGTAAAAATCCCACACTCCCCGACCTAACTCCCCGGAGATCGGGTGCCTTTTGAAGGTGTCCCCCCGAAAACAAAAAAAAAAGGTAGGGCTTTACTCAAAATTATTGGAGTATGAATACATCATAGCACGTTCATTAACAAATGTTTAGTTTATAATCATAATATAAAGTTTATCGAGCCACCAATTTTTTATAATGTGAATTTTTATTGTTTAGGTTGTCAGTGTATAAGTACATAACAAAATAAAATGTATCATTTTGTAAAAGGGCGGAGACCTGAGGGGCAATTCTCGTAATTTTAAGAACGTTTACAGTCCGATCTCAGTCTCAATCTGTCAAAAAACCTCGAATTTCAAGTTTTTGACGTTGAGATGAGACTGCGATTAGATTTTGAACGTTTTAAATTACGAGAATTGCCCCTCTGGTGTCCTGAAATACAGGCCTAGAGCTTAGTTTAGGCACAAGTCTCCCACAATAATAAAATGTTATCTGACTCTGATACCATGTAATATCTAATTAGTAATATTCTGGTGAGAAAATAAACCTTATCTTAACTTTATCTTACTGCTGGAACACAGGCGTCCTCTATGAGAGAGAGTGGGCCGTAATATACTTTACGGGCCCACTGCGGGTTGGTTTCGTTAGGTAAAAAATAACATGGGCAGACGTGTAGGTACCTATAGTATACCCTATATTTTTCCAGTAAATTCCCAAGTAATAGGGGGCAAGAGTATTGTCATCAACTGGGCAAATATCCAGACTCCGAGCAAATTTCTAACTTCTATATGACTGCTACGTCACAGTTGCCGTTGTGTCCATTATACCTGCACACCTGCACGAGGAGCGATCTCAACGTGGTCTAACATGCCACAGGAGACGTCATAGTTAGCATTCTAGGGACGTATCATGAACTTTATGCCCATGTTACTTAGGGTCGTTGCGACACGTTTTTTTTCCATTCTCCCCTGACAGTTTTTCTCTTATCGTCTTTGATCTTCATCTATTCTAGGGATTAATAATAACAATAACGAATTATTATTCGATCAATCGAATAAATCGCTATAACCCAATGAGCTGTTGACCAAAATACACATCCTTAAGGCGTGGTAGCAAACCCCGTAGAAGATGGTGCTGGGACGAGCTGGAGAAAACAAATCATCAGTGGTCCACTTTAGCCCTGGATCGAAAGAGCTGGAAGTCATGGAGAGAGCTTTGCCCAGCAGTGGGATGATGCAGGCTAACAGCACCTAACAGTAACCAACACAATATACCTAATATGAAGGTCTAGAACGGACATATGGCCATAAACCCCGCTAACTTTTAGTAGCATGAAATTAAAGATTACTACTTACAAAATAAAATTTTACCACGGCATACACAAATTTCAATTACAATTATTTACAGTATCAACCTATGCCTAATACAATGTATTTCTTTTATTCCAAGAATGTCAGATTCTCAGTCCTGATACATTTACGTTCAACCTTTGGTCCCTTAAGCCCTTGATCTTCAGGAGACCTTTAACATGAAGACCAGCATCTCAGATTAAGTTTATTGCTGACATCGGTTTTGCACTTGATGTTGCTCGTTAGAGCGCAAAAAATGTTTATTATTCGACAGTTCTATGAAATGATTATAACACTGATAATTGACGTAATGTGTCAATTTTCTTTAAAACAAATTTCCTGGCAACACATTCGTACGGTTTTAGGTTTTGTTTTCTCATATAGCAATAATCACTATGTACAACACTTTAAAAATGTTGCCACTCCAACTCTCAAGATTCAGGCAAATGCCTAGTTTGGGGTCACCGTCTAATATATTGAATTTGAAATAATGTAGCCAGCGTAAATAACAATAATAACATGCAAAACTTACATTACATTCCACCATTAATTTTTAACATTCATTTCGTTCTCGTATTTATTGTCTGGGAGAGGTATATGTCCAGCAGTGGACTGCGATGGGCTGAGTTGGGCTGAGTTGATGGATACATTCGTAGAAACAACAAACAACAGAATACAGACAGACCATCACACTAGTCTATTAGTAAGTGAGACAAGAGTCCATGTCTTAACGTTGTGTAGGAATGTGACCTTTCACAAGCTATTACTTGCAACGTTATTGTTATACGCCTCATCGCTGTATCTCTATTGAAGGTAATCACATTTTTAGCTAATATACGAAGATATGAGTCAGATTGTGTGGTATTTACAATAACTAAAACACCTACGATCCTTGTAGGTACTACGAGTAGTGTTGGCCAGTTGTAGGTCGTAGGTTCGAATCCAGGCAGGCGATTTACTTTATGTAAATAATTTAACCACTATTGCTCTCAAAAACGGTGTAGAAAAACATCGTGATACAATTATGGCGTCCTAGAAACAAACATTCAAAGACATGTGACATCTACGAGTCGTTGATCAACTGGACCCGCCCGAAATGGACCCACGGGATCACTCAACCCAATCACATTTTGAATAGGTCGACTGGACCCACTGCTCAAAACCCGCACTTTGCCCGCGTGGTAGATTACAGCCCCCCTCCCCCTCTCCTCCCTCTCGAAGGGAGGAGGCGTTGTCCCAGGAACATTCTAGGCTGATTATGTATGCATGTATGTATCATGTATGTGAGCTATTTTTATTACGTGATGATTTCAAAGAAAAATATGCCTGTCTTATTATGAAACCATTTGTATTTCTGGTTACTTTTTTACGAGAAGAAAACTAATAAGAACTCTTTACTGCTACTGCTAATTCAGGCCATTTCATTTTCATGCAGTGGGAACATTATCGGCTAGTATTTGCAGGTGGTGTTCTGTAGTTTCCACCTAACCCCGTTGGATGAAGGCGTGATTATATTATTTTATGCTTAAACATATTCACTCTTTTATTGAGGACCTGCGAAAGCGCGCACCTATTTACTTAATTTGGCACTCTTATTTTAGTTAAAAGCGACTATAAAGTTCTAAAAAGAAAACTACTTATTCCCTTATTTAAGTTTACTCAATCATAGTAGATTTCCTGTTATTATAATTATGTAATTCGGTAGCAAGATATCGGTGACTTTTATGAATGTGGGTAAAATATTGAGTGCAGTAAGTCACACAATTTCTATTAGCCCTATTATGTTCGTGCGAGTACGTGTTGCTATGCAAATTGTGGGACATCCCCAGCTAGAAAGACCTAAACGCAAAAAACGCAAGTTGAAACAATAAAAGTATATGATCGACTACAGTAAACAAAATCAGAAAAATATATGATATTCTTCAGGATATATATGCTAGTTTGATAGTGTGTTGAAAACATAATACAACTAAATTGATACGATAGAAAAAAATCAGGAAATACCTCTAAAAACTTTCTTTTTACAATAAAAACCATACTAATATACATACAATCATTATGACATTTTGTCAAACTAGTCTACAAGGAACAGACTAAAGCACTAGTGTTTTAATTTTCTAGTCCAAATATTATAGATTTTTGTAAATAGATAATTGCTTCATATTTCGCAATAAAATTACCAGCGTTGTGTCATCGCGCTTCTCTTTCCTTTCTATACAAAGACACCTTTCTTACTTTGTAAAGTATTATATTTTTTTAATTATTGTGCATGTGAAGACAATATGGGTCATTTTATTATTATTTTTTTGTTTAATTTTTATTATTCTCTTTGTTCTGTTAGTTTTTTTTCTAGGTCTGGCAGTTTGAGTAATTTATGTGGCCTACCCAAATGTCCTTTCTTTGGTATTGTTCGTCGAATCGTTGAGCTCCTTAAGTTTTGAGTTGAGCTGCACGATTTCTGACAAATGCGTGCACTGACTGGACAGGTCCTCTCAATCTGTGTGGTTCTTTCTTCAAAAGACCATCTCAGACATCGATCTACATGGTCTTCATATAACCTGACCAAGATTATGTCTGGACTTTAAAAGAGACTGTGACCTCTGAGTTTGTTTCGGCCTTTCTTCTCAGAGTAGTCAGATAGGAAACGCCTCCCGACCTCATCTAGTTTTATAAAAAATATGATTGACGTGTAAAAGTGTTTGTGCAAACCTACTTACAAAATAAAAATCATTTATCATTACAGTCCGAGAAAGACCGCGCTTTAGGTCATGTAGTCGCCTTAAAAGGGTGCCTGGGACAGACTGGATGCGGAAGGTGAAGGACAGGGTGTGGAGCTGAGAGAGGACTATTTCCAGCAGTGGTCTGTGATAGGCTGAGTTGACTGATTGAAACTGGAACAACAACAGCGCCAATCGCTCTGTCAAAAGTTTTGGAGGTAAAGCTGAACATACTGTAGCTATACCAATTAAAACTCCATTTATTATATAGCATTTGTGTTTATTGTGAAATAACGGAATGTATTATAGTATACATTTATATCGAAGTAACGAAAGGGTGATAACTGTTATTTTTCTAGTGTTATACTTAGCGCTTATCGACAGATAATTTTTATTCGTGGAATAAAATTGACCTCTGACAGATTTTGCACGGAAGAACTGCCAAAAATTCAAAATTATTGCTCGGATAAAATTATCTAGCGTTGGAAAAATCAGCCCTAAGTGGAGTTGTAGTCCAGGTTAAAAACCTCTTTTTGACATAATATATAGGTAGGTAAAGTAACCTAGATAAAGTGGATAAGACAGAGATTAAAACAGGAGAAGAACTAGCAGGGGATCCAGGGAGGGATGGAGGGGGGTTCAGGGGATCAGGGTGCTTACTTTCGAATATAATTCCGTTAGATCGACATTGGTCAAACGTCAGTTGGTCGAGTTAAACGTCAGGGATTGGCTAGACTCAGTGAGTTCAGCCAATCCCTGACGTTTGACTGACAATTCCAATATCGATCTATCGGAATTATATTCGAGAGTAAACATCCAGACCGGATTAAATCGACAATATTGGTAAAACAAAACAATCCTAATAAACATCATCGTTCATTATCATCGTTCTCAGAATCCATTACTAACAGGCTTCTGTTTTAGTAACTGTTTTCTATACATATACCATTTGTCTGGGAATCAATGATATCTCTTTATGTACTTATCTTCGACAGTTGTAAGAATTTTACTAAATGAAGCGGTTTGTTTGTTAGCAGTTAAAGATCATGGTAGGTATAATTAATTACCATTATACTTATTCGTTCTTATGTTACATTACATCACGCCTGTATTATCCAAAAGGTGAGGCAGATGTGTACCTATAGTACACCCATATAGTATGTTTATGTCCCATGTAACAGGGGCGAGTCTATTGCCATCAATCGGGCACAAATTCACTGGCTGCTACTGAGAAATTCATGTTGCAATAAAAAATTTCCCGACCCTGGAATAGAAGCCAGGACCTCAAGCTCAGCAGTAGCGATTGTGACCAATAGACCACTTCTGTCACGTTCTTGACTTCTGTTCTTTACTCGTATATTCTGGTTGATTGGTAATAGATATAGTCGACCTCGTAAATGCTTTACAACTTTTAACATTCCCAGTAAATTGAAACTTCAATATCTAACTGTCACACAGACAAATAGACCTTGTCGTTTTATGTTGTGCAAGTGACATTCATCCTTACGGTGGATTACGATAAATCGATTACGGGGCGACTATACCTACAAAAGCTTTTTGATAATCATATTTTAATTCAAGTTGATTCTCTTCGGTACTTTTATGGTGGTTTAAAACAGATAAAAACCTTTGCATAAAAATATGCATAGCTTATTCATATCCCTAATTCACCACGCAGGCCCAGTGAGGGTTGGTAGATGTCACATGTCTTCGAATTTTTGGTTCTAGGACATATCGGTTTGCTTACCCACTCCCAACTAGCAAGAGGAGGCCTGTGTCCCAACAGTGGGAACATTATAGGCTGATTGTGCTTATTCATATCCTATATTATCGTGGACGTTCACGTTCACGTCCATATTTGTGTGAAAATACGTACACGTTATAACGTATAACGTTATCGTGGACTTCATATATTTCCATACAATTGACTAACTGAGTAACATCGAAAACTTTAATGATAGTAGGTATGATATTGAATTATAACCACAAAATCACTTCAAATAATCTCAATAAATTATGGTTCATTACGTAACTTTAGTTATTTATCTCATTAAAAATTATGTGAAAAGGAAATTATTATATTAATGGGTGTGTATCGTAATATAATTCATCTCATAAACTCAAACTCGTTATAATTTTAGTGTGGGAATTAAAAAACATCAATTATTTTTGATCGTATTTTTATGGACGTTTGGACTTTTTTTACGTTCTAAGAGAAAACAAATGCATGTCAAGTTTAGTGACAGCTTGGGTTTAGTGACAGCTTGGGTTTAGTGACAGCTTGGTTTTAGTAAGTACGGAGGAAGTGAGGAACTAGGTTTGGTTTTCAGGATGGGGAGCAAGACTTTTTGTTAAAACTAAAAAAACAACTGTTTTATCGTTGTTTCAAGGACTTCTATCGAGAAATATGCCCAGCTGACAACTGTTAAACATAATTCATTCCTGATTGAGTTTTTTCTATTGAATATTTCACTTCTTTTTCAATGTCAATTTCCTTAGGAAAGTCCAAAAAAAACATTTTCAAGCCAATAAGACGATAATTTCTGCACCATTGTTATGTAGATTCTAGTGTAATATTTCAATTAATAAGGGATTCCTTCGTCCTACAGATGATCTACCTTGATTGATATGAAGATGATCACCTAATGTTTTTTTGATACAATCGCTGAGGCGTAATAAATACTTACCTACTTATAAATCTGTAATGACATAATTATCTAAGTTATTAAGGTAATGTTATAAAATGCAACTTATGTTTCTGAAGGATTTTGAATGTGTTGATTTGTTTTATTAACTAAGTTACCTATTTGTTTATTATTAGTCATACCTCTGATTATGATAAGCTCCTTGAAACAGTAAGGCATAATATAATCAGAGAGAGATGACATTGACCGTAGGCGGGAAATACGCTATGATAAAGAATAATAGGTATCTAGACACCAAAATTATGATGCGGCCTTAATATTAATTAGTCAATTAGATTTTAAGCACCAAGTTAATTAATATCTGGAAAATGTTGAATCAAATGATTTTGATTTCACGCGTGCTCAAAAAGAAAGATCGATTTGAAAAAGTTACCTTTATTAAATTAAACCTACACTATTTTAATGTTGATAGCGTAACATTAAATAATAAGTTTCAGGATTCTCAATAAGAGGATGTCAAGCAGATGTTTCAGATGAAATTATCGGAACCTTAGACAGTCTTACAAACATTTAGCATTACTAAGGTGTGCTGTGTAAGATATTTTAGGCAAAGGTTTTTTAAACCCATAGAAAATAAAACGAGCTTTAAGTTTTCCTTAAATTTCAACACAACTGTATTCGCCAAAGGGTCCTATTCCTGGACTGATCAATAAAATTTTAGCTCTGAAACCCTACAAAGTTTTTTTTTTTTAAATCACTATGGGTATTGAAATATTTCTTACAAAACGTATCTAGACTTTTTGCTTTTTTTTTTTAAATTATTTCATGTAGGTACCTACATGATATAATTATCCGGCTTTCAGGCTCATGAGCTAAGGCTTTGAAAATTATATAATTTATAACGGCATCAAAAACTGGGTTAAGTCTAAATCATGATGACACAGTATCCAAGGGAGAGAGAGAAAAAAGACCACGACATGTGCTTTTTTTACAATGGATGGTTAACTTATTGGCCTAAGACAAAAGATTCATACTTCTTCCGAATTTCCTTCATTTTCGGCAATGATGCACTGGCTAATAGGGTAGAAATTCCATAGAGGACCATTAGTTGTATCATTGGCTCGTCATTTGCATCTCCTTATACTAATGATGAAAAAACATTCATAGTTTTCATAGTAATTTCTTTCTAGTTTCTTGAAATTCTTGGGTTAAAAGTAAGTTTTTTTTTTACATCGTTCTCACATATAAATTCAACATTAACTAATATTTAAAAAAAATATCATTTAAAAGTGTCCATGAAGTTTCTTGCCCGTTCTTCTCCATAGGTACCTACGCTTTGGAATGGGCAACTAGCTTCATATTTTCTGACTGACCGACTTCTTGACAATTCAAAAGTGCCTGTAAATGGTTTGTAGTCACAGTTATTTTGATCCAAAAAAGACAACAAAGATGGATCACATGTGTGGGAATTAGCATATTATGCTAGACTAGTCTTTAGCGTAGCCTTGTACCGATGATTCAAAAACACTCATAATTTTCATAGTCCTGTAGTTTTCCTTATGTTGCATTGTATTACTGGCTAGGTTATAGAGGAATGAGTTCCATCGATTCCTACCTGACCACCAAAAAGACCACATTTACGGGTATTTACACTTTATACTGGTCTTCTTCTGACCTTGTACCAATGATCCAAAAACACTCATAGTTCATCTTCCACGCATTCCACAGAAATGTCATTACTTACGCAAAAAAAATATATCCGTAGTAATGTTTGTTAAAAGTGGCATCATTATGAACTAGAATGAATTTTGTAATCCCCCTATCATCCGATGTGTATATATATGCAGGCTGGGCCGTCGTTGTTACATTCAAGTGTTCACCTCCGACCTGACAATATGAAACTGGTAAGTCGCGATAGTCGATTCGATTCGTTAGTCGATTTAATCGAGTGGGCGGGAATCGATTTAGGGAGTTACTGTGATGTGTTTATTAGATTTTGGGATTTGTAATTTATTTATCGTGCGGTGGTAGTGATTTAAATTTTAAATTTTTTATATATTTTTTTAATATATGTTTTACTAGTGGTTATATAAAAGGGATTTAGTTTTTCCGGTGATTTGTTATTTTTCGCAGTGTGCCGTTAAAAGTGTAACGAATTTAATAATAATTTTAATACCTTTCCGGGACACAAGTTAAATAAATATATTCCAAAATACTTTATAATTATTATATCTACAAACACGAGTATCCTGGTGCGCTTATGCAAATGATTGCGCCACAATTTCGCACGGGCGAAGCCCCAAAATATTACTAGTATATTCTATTCATGCGCTTAATTCACACCTAATTATATACCTGTCTACATTTTTTTAGCTTGTCTTAGTTTTAGTGCTTAACTAATACTAGGTCACGATATTTAGACGAAGCAAGTGCGCTAAATAGTTTTTAAAAACACCAGTTTAGGGTTCCGTACTCAAAGAGTAAAAACGGGACCCTATTACTAAGACTCCACTGTCCGTCCGTCCGTCTGTCTGTCACCAGGCTGTATCTCATGAACTGTGATAGCTAGACAGTTGACGTTTTCACAGAATGTGTATTTCTGTTGCCGCTAAAACAACAAATACTAAAAACAGAATAAAATAAATATTTAAGGGGGCTCCCATACAACCAACGTGATTTTTTGCCGTTATTTTATATGTAGTGTTAAATATTGTATGGTGGTAAGGAACCCTTCGTGTGCGAGTCTAACTCGCATTTGGCCTGTTTTTTTAAAGCCTTATGCAATACTCGTACCACAAAATACTGTTAACCGTATATACCTACAGTGTGTATTAAAATAACAACTTTAAAAAAAAATTCACCAATCATCTAAAAATAAAATGAAAAGAACACGGTAGATTTGTTAAAACACTTGTTTCGAATAGTTCCCGTACTTGAAACGGTGTCAAAATGTAAAACAATGGGTGGGACAGCGATAGCATCTGATCTATTGCACACTTGCGCAAGAGTCGCACTTGTGCAATGTTAACGGTCATGTATCAAAGTTCGGGGCGCATTGAGAGGGGCAGATAGTGGTTCCGTAATAAAAAAAATATTATTAAAAGAAACATACATATGGACAAATTTGGTTTCACACATTCTAAATACAAAAAAGCAAAAATAACATTTCCTACTTTAAAAAAACATTTAATGTAAATATAAAATTTACATCGCTTATCCTATCTAGAAATGTCATCAAAAAATGTTAATATGTTAGCAAAATTGTAAAAAAAAAATGTCAATGTACAGCATCGATATTTCCTCTCACGCGGAACCCCAAAAGCCGTAAAATGTAATCATTATGGCCTAAGGGAAATATACATACTAATTAAACTTATGTAATTCAACTATTGTTTGACATGTTAACAATGTATTGAATTTTGTTATGTTGTATTCTATTCACTATTATATACCTAATGAAAAGGGTATAATGTCACAATTATGTGGGTCTTTTCTTTGAACAATCGATAATTACCATGTCTTTCATTAAAGTATGTATTTGTACTACTTAAAACTAAGTAACTGCATGGTTTCTAAAACCTCCATCAATTAAAATCTGGCGTCGACAAATTGCTCTCTTGTAAGAAATTGGTTGGCCAAAATGTCAACAACCAATTTTATAACTTGACATGATATCGACGACTCATTAAATTGAATTGAATAAGCTTTACAAACTCCTTGATTTTATTATCTAAGCTTTTTAAAAAGTTAATGGTTTATCTCCCACATCAAAACGTATCTATTTTATCTTTCAACACATCAAATGGAATAAATAAATCATTGTCAAATCATCCCCCTGCATCTTTTTTGGCAACTAAAGCAATAGGAGGTGGTGAAAGATGGACGTTTTGGGGTCTAATGTAATTTTAACGATCAAAAGTGTCGATTCTCAACCTAATTCGAGTAAATGACTTTTGATTTTGTCGCCACAATTTGTATATAACATCCTATTTTTTTCTCCAGCTCCTGATCTCCGCTCTCTTCGGCTTGGCTGCGGCCGCCTACGCCCCGCAAGGCTACCAAGAACAGTCCAACCGCCCCCAGGCCTCCTTAGAGAGGAATGCCAGGATCATAGCCCTGGACTCTGATGTCAAGGAAGACTCCTTCAGATACAACTTTGAAACTGAGAACGGTATCAAGGCTGAGGAGCAGGGCCATGAGGTAAGTCATCATCCTACTTCTTAATAATCCTACTATTAATTTTATATTATCACATCACACTAATATTATAAGGGCGAAAGTTTATGAGTGTGTTTGTATGCTTGTTACTTCTTCACGCACAAACGACTGGACCAATTTTGATAAAATTTGGTGTAAAGGTAGCTGACACCCTGGATTACCACATAGGCATTTTTTATCTCGATATTCCTACTGGATCGACACTTATGCGGGTAAAACCGCGGGGTGCAGCTAGTAACATTATAAACGCGAAAGATTGTGAGATTTGTTATTTTCACACAAAAACTGAAATTGATTCCTTGACACCAAGGTTTTGTTCATTAGCCCAAAAAATATGGCAATTTACATAAATCATTGTCATCTCGTGCCAATATTGTCTACTATAGTTATGTAAAAATTAAGCAAACGTACGTATAGAACATTTATGTTATTATGATTAAAAGTCATTTAAATGAGGCGACTAGTTTTTTAAAAAAATGTCAAAGACAGCCATCTTTGGCGAAGTTTTGGGCCAACAAAGTCTAATTTACTGTCGTGCCGTGACACGACGACGAAGAAGATTTGTCACAGATTTGCTAATTTTCTCAAACAAAATGTGACACATGTCGTACTAGCCGCCAAAGAAGCTAGGCTAGGCCTATGCGATAAAAACGTAATATTATTAGGACACAAGTGAATGTCGCCCATCCTTTCAATTTGATCACTTAGTGTCTTACGACACCTGTAACATGGGTGGTCTTACTTGGACACTACATTTTATTACAGGGCACTTGGGCAGTAACAAATTAAACTTTTACGACTTGAGTCTTGCATTAATCATGACTATTTTGTCCAAAAAGTCAAAGGCACACATTAATTTAAAGTACCTATTTATTTCTGAACATGAGTTCATTTCTAGCTGGTTAAATAAATAGGAACTTATTTTAATTTTTTGACAGTTCCCACTATTTTCTAGTCTCGTTTTTTTTTTTATAAATTCACAATCGGCCTAAAACGTTCCCACTGCTGGGACACAGGCCCCTCTCTGAGAGAGAGACACTGGTCCGTAATCCACTACGCAGGCCCTGTGTGGGTTGGATTCTTATTATTGCATTAAAAATAAGTGTATAACAGAAACAATAAATATAGAAATAGCCGCAAGGTCTAATAATCGTGTCGCATCTGTCCCTTCTAAAACATCTATCAGCAGATGACCTAGTAATCTTTTTCTCAACGGCTCGCCCATATGGGGTTATTCTGAAAGGGCACTGGCCAGTAAGGAAAGGTCAATATTATGCGAAATACTTGCTGTTCCTAAGTTATTAGATCTGTTTGTTTGTCCGTCTCTTTGTGGTGATGCGGTTTGTACAGCCACAAGCATCAAACGCAAGATTCCAAAGCGATTACAACTGATAGATATTTGATGGTGTTGAAAAAAGTATCTTCTCAAAGTTGCCCTTTTTATTTCACGAGAAAAAAGCTTGCGAAACTTATTATTGTAATGTTAATTATCGTCTTGGAACCAAACTTTCGAAGACATGTGACATCCACCAACCCGCACTGGGCCCGCGTGGTAGAGGAGGCCTGTGTCCCAGCAGTGGGAACAATACAGGCTGATTATGTAATTACAAAATAAAATTATTGAATGTGAAAAAAGTTTACATAATCGTGAATAATGTTTGATTAACGATATGTCTACGTGTTACACCTACATACGCTACCTGTTATTGGAATCGAACCTGTAGACCGTCGTTACATAACACCGAAAGTGCATGTGGCAAACTTTTAGTATTAGTCAATTAGTCTTGATAATATATGGTTGATAAGCACTGTCCAGTATATTTTTTAAATAATTGCAGATTCATCCTTCAACGTATTTTGCAAAGGTTAATAATAGATTCGAGTCTAAATTTTTCTACTAAATTACCGTTAAAAGGTCAGTGTTTAGATGATTAAACCCTCAAGTGTCAAGTGTATACAAGTGTACATAAGAGAAAGTGCTCGAAACGTCACCGGTACACCAAGTGTACACAACAGTGTCATTGTTCTATAGTCATTGTTTAAACAATTAGTTTCCTGCGCCCATTCAACTACTCCGACGCGTGAGGTGTTTCGACAGGTAGGTGGTCGAACGTATGAGAGGTTAAAAAAAAACTATCATTATTATTATTCCACCGTTTATCCCCCGTCCCACTGCTGGGCAAAAACCTCCCTTCCATCCTTCCACTTATCCCTTTCTTCTGCTATTTGTGAACAATCCATATGAAACAAGTCGAGTTCTTCCCGCATCTCATCCTGGACATCTCCTTTCTGTTTTTAAGGACCCACTGTGTGGCTCTTTTAGTTGTACCTAAATACAGATTGTAGCGAAATAAAACGCGGTGACTTCACAATTTCACTACCATTACGTATAATTTTGTTGTAAAAATAAAAAATTCCAAATACAATAATTTAGTATAAAAAAAATAAAGATAAAAGATTACTTTAAGATACCTTGTGACGTTGGTTACAAATACGAATATGAATGAAATAGAAATACTTAAGGTTTTGGGTTTTGTAAAGACAAAAATAAAGTGAGAATTTTGTTACATTGACGTGATTGCAATCAAGAAAATATTAGATAGATTTAAAGTTTGCGCGGTCCAAGGGAAAAAAAGTTAAAATAGCACACCCGCCGTATTTTAATGATAAAAATTCACGCAATTTTTATAGGAAAATATATCTAGACAATCTACTATGAGAATAGAGTAAAAAAGGTATCTGTTCCCAAAAAGGGGGTCTTCGTGTCCGTTCTCGGGATCCTCGTAGATTAATAGAGCAGAACAATAATCAGGTAGCAGATCCGCAACAGCAAGCAGATCTGCAACAGCAAGCTGCGGGCGCTCTTCTGGCGAACAGCTTATACTTCGTCTCGAGAGTCAGGGTAGGGTGAAAAATCGATCAAATCGGCTTGCCCATAATTCGGGCCTTATCCTGAAGTAAAATTTAGGAATAAGTACCGGTGGAGCAAGCAGAATCACTTGTAACCAAGAAATAGAATAGAATGATACATACCAAAAATGAAGAAAAATATGTTCACAAATATTTTTTTAAATTTATAGATAACGAGGTACGGAGGAGTAAAACCAATTGCGACAGCAATTAAATTAATTCAACCAACTCAAATTCACAATAAAATTTCGGCGTTAATATTCCACAAAAAAAACATGTTCCTCGTCACAAGGTTATTTTCAAAGTCACCATGCCTACCGTGAAAAATGCCATCTGACGTAAATACGATTCGTAATTTGAAAGATTTCAGATGGAAATTTCTGGACAGACTATGGTTCAAAAAAAGGTTGAATATGAGTTTAGAAGGAGGATTAAAGCCAAAATTACCATGCAGGATTTGTTAATACTGCAAGATGTAGCCAGCCCAGTTCCGTAAAAACTAGACACATTATTTTGACAAACCGATTTACAGTATCACTTCGCTAATCGACTGCTAATAGACAGCTGTCAGTGATAAACGTCAAAATGTCAGAGATAAGACCAAAAACTTGACATGTTTTGACAGGTCTAGATCAAACAGATTGACATGTTTGAATTTGTTTTTATAGACGATTAGTGCTATCATTAGACATTCAAATATTGAATATACATCTATTTAATAGTGTGATTAAATTGTTTAAGATAAAATATAATATCATTAGCAGATAGTACCTAAGTTATGTGGTCATAAAATTATATTAAATGTGACAAATAGCTGTGTATTTTATTAATATAGCTGTTTTAGCACTTAATCGTCTTGGCGTTTAGGGTTTTAGGATCTTTACTTGAGTGGAGGATGAACATAAACTCATAGATTTTGCGCGTCAATATCCGGTTGTATTTTAAATATGAATCGCAACTGTAACAAATAGGCATTTATATAATACACAACTCTTTTATCAATTTTGAATTTCTTGACCTACCTTCGCGCATCCCCTTTAAAGAGTTGAGGTCTTCACTTTGAGGATTATTCTCATAATAATGATTATCTATCTCAGTAAAGTGAGGTCAAAAATTGACCTTCCCGTAAAGCCACAAAATGTCATGGTCTAAAGTAATAACAACTGTAATTAATTCAATTAACCTCGATCCTCGGTGAACGTAATAGTAATAAGTATGTAATAACTTACTGAGCATCCATTACTGCATTGGCATTTAGATCATAATAACTATTTAGTTAGACCATCCGTCTTCTTAGTCAAATGTGAGATCTAAACACGGGATTGACGTAGAAGGAATCGTTCAAAATGGAACATATTATGAAAGAGAATTTAGTGACTAGTGAGTCACAAAATTCTCTTTAAATAAAAATATTTGTCATTCAGTATCTAATAAATGCTAAACCTAAAAAGAAACTCGTTCACATTTAGATATGATCAGGTCATAACATCTTTCACGGTAAATACTAATGGTCCGGATGACTTACGGAAGACATAGGTCAGACTTTTATGAGCCATAATGTTCTTAGAGTCAACTATCACTAGAAGACATCGTAATAACTGGAAATGTATGAGTTTAGGTTGTCCAAGTATTTTTCAAAACTTGTTTTAAATGTCGGTCTAAAATCATAGTTGTTCTAACCTTTTGAAAATAAGTCACTGGTATGATTGTACTTAGTTGATAACTGACAGTAGCTAAACAGTTGTTAACAATTCCCGGGAAAGTATTTAAGGCATCTCAAAATTTTCTTAGCTGTCCTTTGTATTAGTTTGGAGACCATGCCTGGCTGGGCAGTTCCAATTTTTTGCTAAACTTTAACACTTTCACTGCTTCCGAAACAGATACAATAGTCAAACAAGCCCTGTGTTCCAGTTATGGATCACTGCACTAGGCAATAGTAAATTGGAGATGATTTTGCCATAAAATGAACAATACTATCATATTTATATCAACACACAATTAACAACCACCAAGAAACACAGTCTTACAAAACCCCTTTCAACTTTCCAGGCTGACGGTATCGAGGCTCAGGGTGGCTTCCAGTACACCGGTGACGACGGCCAGGTCTACTCCATCAGCTACGCAGCCGGTCAGGGTGGTTTCCAGCCCCAGGGTGCCCACATCCCCACCGCTCCCCCAGTACCTGAAGAGATCCTGAAGGCTTTGGAGCAAAACGCTCGTGATGAGGCCGCTGGCATCATCGATGATGGTGAGTTGAATTTTCTGGAACGTTAATTACGTAGATGGGTTTGGTTTGATTGCGAAGAAGTTTAGGGAAAGGCCGAAAAATTAGATGGACCAGTCTTTTAGTGTTACTGCAAGAAGTCAAGAAGACGATTCCTAGTTTCAAAGAGATGTCTTCGGAGTTGCTTTTAACACCAACTCTCTTTAACTTGAAGTTAGATGTTCAGGTTGCATGCATAATTCGGTCGGAATTCTCTCTAAAATTATCGCAGTTCATTTTCTATATCAGATGATATTACATGTCTATTAATTTAATTACTTAATTTTCGGTTACTACCCATTAAAATCTTCTTAAACGTTCTCTAATTGGTAATAGAATACTATGCACCTGCTATCGACATTAAATGGCCAATTTGTAACTAATTCCTAATAACAAATTGCTTAACACTTGTTACAAGTACATTCCGATAGACGTTAAAGATGTCTCAAATTACATTAGTATGATCACACCTAACATCGTAAAGTTCTGACATCAGGTAAGGTGTTGCAAGCAGTGATAAATCATGCTTTATCTCAATTTAGACGGTTCTGGGAAACGAAATCAACTTATAAAGGATAAAGAAATAACGGTGAAACGAGACATGACGTGGAGTTGACTTTAGATGGTAGAGAGACACAAAACATAAATATACTTAGTCACCCTGATTGATAATGGCATTCAAGAAATTTGAGATAATGTTTTTTTATTACTATGTATTTGAAATTGTTTTGAATTTTTTTATTATTATTTTTTATTAATAGTAAAGGCTGGCCATGAGAGCGACTTACGAGTTTTTAGTTCGTGGGTTCGAACCCAAGCAGCCACTACATTTTGTGTAATTTATTTTAATATCACTGCTCTCAAAACGGTGAAGGAGAATATCGTGAGAAACCGACATGTTCTGGAACCGAAAATTCGAAGACATGTGACATTCACCAACCCGCTCTAAGCCCGCGTGGTGGTGGCAGCTCAGTCCCTCTCACAGAGAGGAGGCCTGCGTCCCGGCAGTGGGAACATATAGGTTGATTATGTGTTAATAAAGTCCATGTAATAAATAGTACTTACTAACAACAAAAATAGATGTAAATGATTATGATTATTCATTTTGAACACAGTTATGAACATAAATTAATCCGAGATTCAAATACATTTCCAGAAATCCTTTTGTCAGCTCACCTTGTTACGAAACATAACAAAGCCTCCTAAACTAAAAACAAACAGGCAAATTGCTTTAGAATGGGATTAGACACAAACTAATAATGACTATTAGTAATCACAGAGGGCGCGGTAATCTGTGGGAAATGTCACTCTTTATACATGTTGGGTGGCGCGTCTAAATGGCTGTGTTAGTCTATGGTAGAGGGCTATTCTGTTTAAAGGTGAATTGTTATTGAACCCGTTTTAATAGGTCTTTTAATGGTTTATGAAGGTTAAGGAATAATTCTTATTGTTTACAGCACTTTTGATAGTAAAGTAATCCGAAAACGGACGGTTTTTAGCAGAAACGATTAATTCTTCTAAAATTATTTTCTGCCGTTTTCCTGAAACTATCCTGGTAAACTGGTGTATCATAGTTAGTTTAGTTAAAGCCATAAAAAATCAATTCCAGAACCTATTCGTAAGAATATACCTACCTAGTTACAAAACCCAACCCACGTCTGCACGCCTCCATTCGAAAAATAGCGTGAATATTCACAATAAAACCAAAATTTAAATAACAAAACATCTATAAATAACATAACAGAATCACCTGCAGCACTTGCACTAGTACACTGACCTTTACAAGATTACCCAATGACCCCTCACTATGACCGTTGAGAATCATCCAGCATTTGCACCTTACTTCTTAGAAACTAAAGTTCAAACTTCTTTGGCAAATAGCATGTTAAGCTTCTTGAAGCTTCCAATTTTAAAATACAGTTGTGTAAGACTTTATGATTTAAAGGATTAGGTTGGTTTTCGCATGTGTTTATCTTAGAACAAGGTTGGAAATAATAATGTACGGGAACTAAAGTTTGTGGAGGATAATCTACGCGGATAATAGCTACTGTCTTACTGAACAATAGGTCAGTGCAGTGAAGGGAATGTCCCACGGAGATTCTAAGGTCATGTAGAGATTTGAGGCTTTGAAATTCGTAAGTGGTGTTGGTTTTTGTGGCCTGTTCTGTTGTCTCTTGACCATAAGTAATCGCTTGTCAAGTCGAGCTGTTGTGATTTGTTGAGTGAAATCCCAACGATTTGACAATTACATTAAGTGTTAGGGAGACAGGTGAACAGGCAGGCTTGATATCGGCTAGTATTTTTGTCAACGCTAGAGAAATAATAAAATAAATCTCATATTTGAACCATCAGCATTATCATCATAGCCAGTTTCACTCACCGCAGTGCGAGTCTTATCCAAGCGGTATTTTCTGTAAAAAAAACTTACTTAAAAAGTTACTTAACTTCATCTTCTTTTTCCTTCAGATTGGCAGGTCTTCTCATTGGAACACCTATGACATTCTACTAAATAATAATTTCCTGAACAAAGTGTTACGCCATAGCTTAAATGTCAGTTAATTACAAGAGAATGTACCTGTAGCCTATAATTTTACAAGACGTTAATGTTATAACAGACTGGTTGCAATCTTTTAACATTTAGGTACGATGCAGCTGATCGACCAGACAGCAATGAAATCTTATAACTAATGTTTGATATACTCTTGTAATATTTCCAAGCAACCTTTATAAGAACGTTGAAGATTTAAGGTGCAGAAAATTAATTAAATCTCCATTTAGGTATATTTTAAATATTTAATAACTATACTTTATTACACAACAAAAGTACATAACAAAAATTTGCATTATGGTAGGGACTTATACCTATTTAGCATTGACTAAGATTGATATTTCATTTTGGTATTAAAAGTATTACTTTTTCTCAATTTCCCAGGTCAATACAACCCCGGCAAGTACGGAGACGCCCCCAGCGCTGGTGGTGCTGCCTACGGCCAACAACCCCAGTTCGCGAGAGCACAGGCTTCCGCTGTCTACAGACAACCATCCAACTACAAATACTAAACATCTCAATACTATACCAGTATTTAGCTATATTTCATTTTATAAAACATAAAATTGAAAAGCAAGTAGAGCAACTTTCGTATCGTTTGAATTACATACACATGTAAGTTAACCATCTGATTGGTGAATATAATATAAATGAATCACGCACACTATTAACGCGGTGATGCAATTCCAAAATGGAACAGGTGCTTTATGAGACGATTTGAAATATGCTCTACAACAACTTTATAATGAGGCTCGTCTGTAAGTACATTTTGACAAAATTGTAATTGTGATATTTTAATAAGAAAACAATTTTCAAGAATTAGTATTACGCCAATGGCTCTGGATATTTTTGCTCGTCAAAATGTGCTTACAGATAGTAATAAAATTAAAAGGCTATCAATTAAAATGGAGTATGATAACATTAAAACGTGATGAGTATGTGTAATCTGATGTAGTCATAATGGTTACCAGTGAGAAGTTGTGAGGGATGCAATTATTTATTCTATGAATAAAAACTTATACTTTTTTCTACAATATACCTTTTGATTTTTATTACAACTCCTATTAACTAAAAACCACGAAATAATAAACGCTAAAACACAGATTTAAAGCGCTGTATAACACGTTAAAAGATTGCAGGATTGCCAACTTATATAGTTACAGCAACACATTAATTAAATACATACTTATTAAGGAAAAATGCATTAAAAGGAAACAATGACTTACGAACAAAAGACTTGCCGAAAATTCATATACTGGATTACCTATAAGAAATTTCTTCTAATATGCCAGTTTATATTTACTGGATTTTAACCCCATTTATAAAGGTACTTAGGTTCATAAATATTCTTTTTTTAGAATATGCAACATGATCTAATTTAAATTTACAAAATGGAGCATTTCCTCTAAAAGAAAAAATATAAAAAAAAAAACAAAAAGTTAGGTGACATCTACAATCACATAGAAATAATTTCTTAATTATGTACCTTTTTTTAATTCTCATGAATACCTACATAATTATTTGAAAACCTAAAAAGTACTTATTCAGTCAGAAGATGCAGGAAAAATAAAAACCATAATGAGATTATTTTGCAACCATTAGTCTATTCTTTATGTTACGACCTTGACATGAGGATGTGGTCTGTGTTGTTACAAATATCATAGTGTTACAATATCTGACTGATGCAACAAATTAGATGGCTGACAAGCACGTGAAAGATGAGGTTATTTGGGGAATATATGTCGCTAGTAGGGCCTTAACTTAGCCTCTACTAGTGGCGATATAAAATGGACAATTAAGCAAACTCAAACTCAAAGCATTTATTTCAATTAAACCATTTACAGGCACTTTTGAATTGTCAAGAAGTCGGTCAGTTAGAAAATATGAAGTTAGTTGCCCATTCCAAAGTTTAGGTACCTATGGAGAAGAACGTGCAAGAAACTCCATGTACACTCTTTTAAATTATATTTTACAAAAACATTAGTTACATCATTAGTGTTGCATTTATAATTATATGTGACATAGATGTAAAAAAAGACGTACGCATTAAAAGCGTCCAGAGTACAGCAATAACTACAACCCAAAAATAAAATATGTAAAAATAAGCCGAGGCAGCTATGTGATGACCAGCCCCAAGCTCCGCTGTAACATTGCTGACCAGCATACCACATTTACAATCATATACCGAAACATTTTGAAGGAAATTGCTAATCCATTGCTTCCTAAATTATGTTTGAAAAATGTATTCGTTCAATTCAATAATGTAAATACGCAATGGATGAATGATGTTCAACTGTCAAAATGAATATAAGTGTGTTACGCAATTACCCCCAGTAGTTCTTCTCATGGAATGAGCTAACCCCACAGAACAATTAAACCTCTATGGTCTGTTCCAAAAGTATCTGATGAAAGTATAAATAAACCCTGTTTTAGTTAAATTCTTACGCAATCACTCATTGTAACATTAATATTAACACATGGATATGCCTCCTTAGCCTAGTGATCGCAAAGGCTAGCTGCTGACCATTGTGGTCCTGGGCTAGATTCCCCGGTCGGGCAGTGTTATTGGGTTTTTCTATCCGGAATTTTTCAGTCTGGATTTGTGCCCAGTTGATAGCAATAGGCTCGCACCCTATTTCATGGCACTTATTACTAATAAAATTTATTTATTTATTTAAGATTACATGCACTAAATTACGGAATTGATCCCCAAGACGTTGCGGTGGGTGTACTGTAGGTACACCTCTGCCCAAACCTTCGGGGTAACAAGGCGTGTAATAAGGTTTGAACCTTATGCCACTTTGTCAATAATATCTTAGGGTTCATTCGATTAATTAAGTCTGATGGTCAAACCACGCTGGGATCGGTACATTTCATTAATTAATTCATTAAATACCACTATTAAATTGTAATTGAATAAACATGGACGTAAAATTTACCTGAACTGTCAAATGAAAAACATTTTTAAGGCGATTTTAATATCAAATCAAAGCACTCGACTTGTGGCATTACAAATGGTGCGCAGGTGCATTTTATGATCCATTTTTTTGACATTTTCATTAGATACTTAGAAAATATAATTATAATAATGTTCTGTGGCTCTCCCACTAAATAAAATAAATAAATAATTCCTTAGTCTGAAAAGTATACCTACCTAATAAACTCTGGTTTTTAATTTTCTAGACCAAAATGACAGGTAATATACTAAATAATGTCATGTTGACAAAAAAGGTCGATCGCAGCTGTCATTTTAGTCTAGCAAATTAAAAATCAAACTTTACTTAATTATTGTTTCCACCTTATTATGTGAAAAAAGATGGATGGATTGTGTGAAACATGATATGAAAGAGAAGGAGTGAATGATGAGGTGAGAAGGAAAAACAGAAGAAGAAGACGTGTTGCGCCGACTCCGAGTAACAGAGGACTAGTGCAAGAAGACAAAAATTTACATTCATCCTTGAGCATCGCTCTAGAATACTATACTCCAACTATTAATTAGCTGCAGTAAAATGACACTTCTTAATAACTCATTTCAGACTGCGTTTAGAGATATGCATGTCAAATAAGTTTCGTTTGTTACACTATTCTGTACTAGAAAAACAAGATTTGGTTGATGGCCGCGAAAAAACAAAAAGATGCCAATTTCAGTCATTTAGGTAACACATAAGCTGTCATTTTACTGCAGCTAATTAAAAGTCCGACTATATTTAAAGGTACCTATAGAAAAGCAGATGTTAATTGCTAAAAATCTTGCGAAAAGAAAAAAAAAATATTATTTACGAACGTCAACAACAGGTACAGTAGCTAGTGGTTTCATAGCTAAATAAAAACACTTTGGAACTGGCACTTTCTTTTGGTGCATGCACACCGGAGTTACATTTGTGGAGCAACGTTTGAAAAATTCTCCCCCTAGCACATCCCAGCTATGAGATAAAACATGCATAACTAAGTATTAGTTTTCCTCAAAATGCGATGGAAGACAACTTTTTCCTTGGAATATGAACATAAGAAGTGCCGAAAAAGTTTTATCGCTATACATATATGTCCAAAAATAAAAAAAAAATTATAATACGCCTGCACCTTTTAATTCGTTTTGTACTTATCAATATTAATTATCAAATAAAACGTAGTTTTTCTGTAGCGAAAATTGTATTATAAATTTTATGTTAAGTTTGGAAATATCACTAAATACTCATATTATAATTTTTAATAATTAACATACGTATTGTCTAGGTGTTGTTTTATGAAAAATCTAATTTACGACTAACAACAATAGGTTTAGTGTATGTATTAGCACTTTGAATCTTAACGAAAGCTTAATATAACTTTACGTGTAGCATGAGTTCATGTGTATTTTTTTGGTAAACTAGCTAACTATGAATTGTGGTAGTTCGTCGTTTACAAGATAGATGGCGTTAGTAAGCCTTGTGCGTTCGCTCGCTGGCTTGAGCACATCTTTGTAAGTTTCGATCGTATATAATAATTATGCTTGGCTGGTCTTTCTTTCCATGATTGGGGCTTATAAAAAAAACTTTAATAACTTTTAGTGGTTTTATAGCTGTGATCTTCTTTATTAAATCATTTTTACTTTATATTAACATTTTTTGTACAATTACATTGGATAACTATTTATTTCTAAGTAACCTTATGAACTAATATCCAGTCACATTACATTTTGTAAATTAAAACATTTGTCAATATTTGAACTGCAAGTCTGACCTCCTCATACATACTCCCCCCCGCCCCCCTCCACCCTCCCCTCTCTCCTCTTCTTATATAGTCATCTTGATTTTACTAAAGCCTTCAATCAAAATCTATCTAACATTTTCACATTCAAACATTTTACTTCAAACTACTTTTCCAACGTCCAATAATTGACAAATATACATTACTGAGGAGTATAAAATCAGTACTGATAACCGCTGTTGGAGTTGAATCCTCCCTGGTGATTCGCAGATCCGAAACCGTTGCCTGAAGATCCGAAGCCGTTGTTTTGACCACCTCCGTTCTGTTCCGGGTGGTATTTACCTGATGAAGGCAGAAAGTTAAGAAAACAATTTTAAAATTTTATGATTAAGCTAACAGGCAATTTTTGCTGTCTCTCTGATGAGTTAAGCTTGGATTTCTTAAGATAGGGGTAGCCACCACGTACCTAGTGGTCGTTACGACGGTGTGACTTTAGTGTCTTAAAATACTCTCTGTGTATTACGGGCACGTTTTCTAAAGAAACTTCCACACTTCTCCTAGGTGATATTAAATTCAAATGATTATATTTGTGGCAGTTAAATTAGCTCTTGGTTCCTTAATATTATTGTTTTAAATTTTATTTTGCTTACCATCATCAAAGATGCCAGCAGCCTCATCCTGTTCATTCTTCTTCAGCGCTTCTAGGATAGCTTCAGGTGTTGGAGGTGCAACCGGAAGGTGTTCGCCCTGAGGCCTGAAGCCACCTTCTCCTGAGGTGTAGGTTATAGTGTAGGTGAGGCCATCGTCTCCTTTGTAAGAGAATCCACCCTGGGCCTGCGCTGGGTTGCCGGCTTCTTCAGCTCGGATGCCGTTTGAAGTTTCATAGCCGAAGTGGTAGCCTGGAAGATGTTTGATTACTATAAGATGCGATATAGCTGCAACGAGTTATTTCGGTCTGATCCTCTCCATCCCGCCCTCTGGATCTCCTGCTAGTTCTTCTTCTGTTTTAATCTCTGTCTTATCCACTATAAGCTTTCTCATTCCGGTCTGATCCCCTATGGTTGAAATCAGGACTAATCCGGTAAAAGAAGATTTACAAAATTTGTAAAACACGTTAACTACTTAGACCAAAATAATGTCCGGGTTATGGTCAGCTGATCAGTAAATAATTGTTCGTTGCCAACTTCATCAATAAGATCCATGGGTGTTTCTAAATATGGGTTTAGTATTTCCAGGCCCTGATTCTTTATATATTTGTATTTTAGTTGAATATATTCCAGGATACTTTGTTGAGTATCGTAAACATTGGCACAAGACCGAGAGGAATGGGATCATTCAGATAATCATTTTGTGCAGTTAATGGCTGTAACTGGCATTGACAATAATCGGTTACATAACTTTGGAGAATTGAATGAAATGGATACATTTATAAAGAAAACAGAAGTAATTGTAGCAACACACAAAGTTGTAACAATACCTACATGAAAAAAATGTGAATGGGTTAATTTAGAGCACGTACGAGATGGGCGCAAACGTATTATTAACCTTGACATTACCAAGATTTATCAAGGGCACTTTCATTATTGTTTCGTGAAATACAAAGCTCTATTCAGTTCAAAAGCTTTGTTATCTTACAAAGCTTTAGTTGATTGTAAATAATACACTACATCAATATTAATTAGATGCTGGATAACAATATGGAATATTTTAAGTTTAGCCTAATGTATCCGTCTTTTGATGCGTTTATTATTATCATGGTAAAAGTTAAGTGTAATGCCAGGGGCACACCAACGGGAAACGCCGTTGATTACCGTGATGTTGGGCGTTAAGACTTTAAAACTCAAAATCGCGATAATCAACGGCGTTTCCAGATATAGACTTTTACTTTATTGTTGCAAATAAGTACCTAAGCAAATAATAACTAATACCTAATTAATTTAAAAAAATAGCAAAATGAAATCCTAATTTAACAAAAACTACAAACAAACTAAAATATATAGCGTCGAAAAATTCATCCGCATCGCTGTCAACTGGTAATGTACCCAAGAGATTGGTGGCATTGCCACGTTGTATGGCAATGCTTAGCCTCTGGCCAAGGTAAAAGCCAGCCCTTGGGTCACGGAAAGTGTCAACTAGCTTCAAAAAGCTAACATCTTCATGCTACTTACTTCCATCTTCGCTAGCAGTCTGGTCCTGTTTCAGGGTAGCAGCATTCTTCTCAGCATCCTGTTGAGGCCGTCGGTTCCCAGCTCCACCTCCTCCAAAAGCGGATTGGGAGCCCTGGTAGGACTGGTAGCTACCCTGTCCCCCTTGACCTCCTTGGTTTTGGGGGATGTAGTTCCTAGACGGGAGTTGGGCTGCGCTTATGGCAAAGACTGCGCTGATGATTAACTAGAACAAGGAGAGGTGATTAAAAAAAATATTAAAATAAAAATATTGCGTAAATTAATTGCGATCTAGCAGAGGATAGTTGATAGAAGTGAGAAGTCATATACATTTATGTATACGTAACTACTATTTAATTTCTATGTTAGCTTCTATAATAGAATGTTGAAATTTGATTGTTTTTTCGTACAATCGTACCTAACTAATACCAATTTTTCAAAGATCCGTGCATTTTTTTTAACTTTTTTTTTATGTATTGAGATTAAATCTACATTTTTTTCTTCTAGGTTTATACTTACCAGATTCATTGTTGGTTGGTATATTTGTCCTCAGCTTTTCACTACAGAACTCGAACTGTATCGTTTTCTAGAACTCCATCCTCTTTTATATGTGGACAAAAATCGTTTATTTTATTAAAAAAACGATAATCTTGGATGACACCGCGTATCGAGAGCCTTGAATGCTTAATTATTAAGTTGTACTTGACAAAACAATATCAAAAACTTGAGTACTTTCTATTTCGGTCTGAAAACAAACTGTATTGTGATCTTGATCTTTTTGAAGGACATGGACCAAAATCTGTGGGGTAATTGCGTAAGACACTAACAGTCTCAATGGCTTTAATTTTGACAGTTAAAAAACATTTTATTGCGTAGTTTACTTTGTTGAGTAGACAAATTTTTCGAACATATGAAGCAGTGGATTAGCAATATCCTTCAAAATGATTCAGATTGTGATTGATAGTGGGTTAATAGCAATTATGGAGATGGTCTAAGTATTTTAACTTTAGCGCATCTGATTTTTACTTTGTATATTGAAGGTACAAGGACCCTATGATTTACATATATTTTTATTACAATGGTACTTACTCACGATATGAATCTTATTAAAAATATAAGGTTACACTTACAATAATAATGAAAAGTTTTTCTAATGCGTAATATTGCATCGGATGACCTATTTGCGAACTATATTGATGTTCTTCTGATCATAATCATAATTTCAATATCCACGAAACTTACCACATCTTAATACTTTAAACCTGCTCTGTTTAAAATGAAAGAAATAAGTAATAATTGTATATCTCGATTACAATTATTAAGTATTGATCATCCGTTTGTTTATAAGCAAATGCTGAAATGCTCAAGAAATATTTTATGACTATTTAGATATTATTTGAAATCACAGAAAAGATGACATCATCCGAGCACATTCGAAAATTAATTTCAATAATACTCGTACATTAGACTATTTTAGAATAAAATGGTCAAGCAATGCGCCCGATGAGGTTTCCCAACTTCAAAAATGATTATACTTCCATACAAACTTTCATCCCTTATTTAACCCCTTTAGAGTATGGAATTTTAAAAAGCTGTCCTGTGTACTCATTGTCGTTGTATCAGGCACGGTTTTGCAAAATTTTACATTTTTCTACACCCAGGAGTTTATTCTGTGCACTGTCATCGTCTACCTAGCCTTTTCCCAACTATGTTGGGGTCGGCTTCCGGTCTAACCAGATACAGCTGAATACCAGTATTTTACATGGAGCGACTGCCTATCTAACCTCCACAGCCCCGTTACTGGGTAATAAGATACCCCTTGGTAAGACTGGTTGTCAGACTTTCGGTTTCCTGACTACCCGTAACGACTGTCAAAGATCCAGGAACGACAACCGGGACCAACGGCTTAACGTGCTTTCCGAGGCATGGAGGGGTCTCGGTATATAAAGATGTTCACCCATCCACCGACCAACCGCGGCAAGCGTAGCTTTAACTGATCGATCGACCAGTGCGGCTGTTATTATTTAGCTACGGGCCTCTCTTAGGCTGTGCTTTGTCTGTAAGTGAATTAAAGAGTCGCTGAGTGCACTATTCCCGCCCGTGTTGTCTGGTGGTTTATATTGTATGTACTAGCTAGTTCCCAATTTACTTTTATTATGAACAACCAGTAACTAATAGAAAAGGAAGAAAAGAAAAAAAATCACAGACATCCGTATAAAAAATATCAGCTCATATTCATAATGTGTGTGTGTGTGTGTGTGAAGGTATATATGTGGTACGGCTCAAGGTTTTTCTAGCAAGACAATTTCTCTGCACGTGGGTACGAAATGTATCTAGAAATAATGAGCATTTTTATAATTAATAATAATTATGTCCTTGTTGCTACAACGTGAAGGTCACTTCTTGCTCTCGTGATGATAATCATGATAACTAACGACCTTCTTGTGAAGAGAGAAGTATAGCAACGATGTAACTTTACTTAATTGGAACTGTGTTAATAATTTCGAAATAACTATTATTTTGAAGATAAACGTAAAAAAGTCTCATCGCGCCACAAATAAAATGACGTCAATGGCTAAATAAAATAAAAAATGGATTATAAGAATGCCAAAACTGATATTGTAGGTATACAAATTAAAACAAGAAACGTGAAAAAAGATGGTGAACGATTAAAGCAAGGTGTTTAAATATACAAAAAAAACGTACAATAAAAACTAATTATTTTAGTTTGATACGAAACGTTTTAATAATAATTACTGTGGTGAATGAGAATCGATTAGCGATGGCTCTCATAAGATACTAAAGCAACCAGCTAACGTTATACATGCAAGTATTGCAAGTAGTGTAAGTACCTAAATCATAATAATGAGAGAGAGAGAGATGGGCAAAGATCGTCACACACTGGACGCCTGAGGCAGGATATCGCCGTCGAGGTAGACCAAGGCGAAGGTGGTGTGATGATCTAATATCATTTGAAGAGTCAACATGGCTAGAGATCGCACAAGACAGGGAGGTTTGAAAGAAAAAAGGGGAGGCGTTTGCCCAGCAGTGGGACACAAAATAGGCTACAACAAAAAACAGTACACAATGTTGTAAGTTGCACAAAATTTTGTTTTGTCCCCTTGAGTGTACCTACTAACGTATCGTGTGGAAAAATGTTGTCAACAACCCAACTCACGAGAATTCGGTACATGCGACGTCTTTCGGCTGAAATGTCATTCAATCATAGGCATTTGACTTTTTCAGACATGTGAAGTTTTTCATGAATAGTATAGTACCTATAGCCAGTGATTTATAACAACGAGTCTTTCAAGGTTCCATCTTATATAACACAATAGTATAGCACTATTGTGTGTAAAGAAAGGTAAGTAAAAGCTGGATCAACAGAATAAATTCTAAACCATTGCGAAACACTTGAACAGTTCTATACATAAATGTCTATGTAAATGCTTGGATATTTAAACTATAGTTAGTCGTGTTTAACTTATATATCACATATTGTAACTTCAAACTATGTGTTTAGTAAAAAACAGTTTTTTAATAGCCAAATGTACAGACGCCAGCACATCAACCTACTACAATCTGTCAAATATAGATAGATTTTCAACTTTATCGCTAAAGTATAAGGTTCAAAGTTGATTAGGAAATTTTGACAGTTTCGGGTAGGTTGATGTGCTGGCGTCTGTACATGTAATAAACTTTGTTTATACCAAAAATGTGCATACTTTGAAAGTTATCAATGAATAACATAATCGTTAGATTTCTTTTTATTAAAGGTCAATAACACTGTCTAAATTAGTCAATTAAGTAATATTGGCATTTACAGATTACTCGTAATCAAAATACTATGATTTGATGCACCATTAATCTGAGATTATCTTCTGATCTTAAGCCGACCCCAACAACACAGTTGGGAAAATTCTAGGCAGATGATGGTGTGACAAAACACATAGTTTCAAACATAGACTTATAAAAAAAGATGGACTCACGCCACGCATATCGAAAGTGAAGCACCGTACCGATCTATGTGTGCGTGAGTGACGATTGACGCTGTCATGTCACGTAATGGCGGCTGGTTGGCATACTATGATGTAAATGTGAGCGTGATGCGTGTTTGTACAAGCGATCCCGGCATACTTACAGTGCTTCACTTACGATATGCGTGGCGCGTAGTCCATCTTTTTTTATAAGTCTATAGTTTCAAATTATAATATATGACAGGTAAGTTAAACACGACTAACTAAAGTTTAAATATCGAAGCATTTACATATATAATAATTATGTATAGCACATTGTTCAAGTGTTTCGCAATGGTTTAGAATGTATTCTGCTGATCCGGATTTTTTTAACGGTCTATAGACCGAACGTCTTATTCTCAATAAAAAATAAGCAACAATATTTTTCATCCAACTATTTTAATTCTTTCATCATTAACTAGACAAGTTGACATGAATGAATTACAGTTCAATCGAGTAGAGCTTACGCAGGTTTTTAATACCTTCTTCTTGGTTCAGTCATGCTTCTTGAATTACTAAAACATCTGATGCCACTGTTTATTTAGGATGACCACCTAATTAAGGGTCACGACTACCGCCTCTAAACATACAAAGTTAACTAAATCCTTGAAAAGTTACTTCGAAATTTGACACACGAGGTCAATCACGTCCGGTAGCTTAAAACGCCTCGAACTAATTAAATGAGGTATGATAGCTCTGGTTTATTATCTAAGCTATAAAATGACGTCAGACGCGTGTGTTCAGGATCGACAGCAGATGGTATATAATCGGTCAGTCGACTCGCAGCATCACAGTTCAACTTTAACTTCATCCACATTAGGTTTTGTGTGTTCCGACACTACGATACAAAATGAAACTGGTAATTAATTGATCTTTGTTTCGAGCAAAATCTTTTGCATTTGAGATATTAAATTTCATATTTACAGTGTTTAAAAAATTTGTGTTGTCACCCCACAATTTCCAATCTAAAATTGTTTCCTATGAAAAGTTTAACTTTGATCTCAAGTGTGATTTTGATCTCCAGCTCCTACCATAATTACTAACCTTTATGTACTTTCAGTTTGTGATCGCTGCCCTCGTCGCCGTGGCCGCCGCAGGTCGTCTGGAACACCTGGAACGCTCCTACCTTCCTCCCCAGGGTTCCAATGGAGGCTTTGGTTCTCCCAGCTCCCACGGATCTTTCGGAGCTAACTCTGGTGCCTTTGGCGCAGCTGGAGCTGGTCTGCACGGTCACAACGCTGGCGGTAACTTCGCTGGTGCCACCTCCAACCAGTACCTGCCTCCTAACCACGGACCTTCTGCTTCCAACGGTGGTTCCCAGTTCTCTGGATTTCTGCAAGGTATGATTATATTTATTTTGTATCTCAAAATCATATGAACAAACTGTTTATTTGTATTTATGATGTTACAGTGGCAATCGGATTAAATCATCCGCTCCATGTCAAATATTATGACTTTTTTATGGCAACTTAATTCTGACCAGTTATAATTTAATAAAAAGCTTATCTGTTGTTCCATAATAATGTTATAAGCTCACTATGGTTACTAAAAAGTATTCGATAGACAAAAAATTCTCGTTTCCCACAGGATTCGGTGGTCAGCAGAACTACCGCAGCCAGCAGTACAGTGGTCACCAGGCTGCCCCTGCCCAACAGTACGGTGCCCCTAGCTCCCAGTTCGGATCTCCTCAGGCTGGCAGCTCGTTTGGAGCCCCCAGCCACCAGTACTCCCAGCAGTACGCTGCCCCTAGCTCCCAGTTCAGATCTCCTCAGGCTGGCAGCTCGTTTGGCGCCTCCAGCCACCAGCAGCACTCACAGCAGTACGCTGCCCCTAGCTCCCATTTCGGATCTCCTCAGGCTGGCAGCTCGTTCGGCGCCCCCAGCCACCAGCATTACTCTCAGCAGTCCGCGGCTGCCAGCCGTCAGTACCTGGCACCCAACGTCGGCTCCAACCAGCAACATCCTCAGCAAGCCTTTGATGAACAAACTGGATACCATTACTAAATGTGATCGGTACAACATGGAGGTGTAATAGTCAAATGTATTGTTTAATAAATTACTGTACATAATGTAATTCTGAGTTTGTGTCATTACTCTCCAAATCCTAAGGAATTATCGTACAATTTTCAATCAAGAGTACTAATGATACGTGAATTCCTGATTCTCAATCAAAAATATCTTTGAAATGTTTTAAAGATGTCACGTTTTAGAAGGTTTTCGAATACAAAAAGTTAAGATATAGTTTTGACATGATTCATGATTTCATAGAGAATAAAAAGAGAAGGATGCAAAGGATTTGAGGGAGGCCTTAACTTAGCAGTGGGACACTTTAGGCAAAATAAAAATAAAAAAAGAGAATAACAGAGTTTGTTTTTGGGAAAAATTTTGTTATGTTTAATTTTGATAAATTAGCATTGTCCATCCGTACATATAGACATCGCATAGGGTGAGCAAAAACTACATAACGCCCCTTGCTAATTTTGCTTTGTCCAGATAAATGTGTCATTTTTAATGATAATAATTTCCACTTAAAAACTCTTTCATTCAGCTTTGTAACCATCTGACAATATTCGTTTCAAGTGAGTTCAAAAAATAAATAATAATGCACGATTCTGTTTATCTTGTTCTGTTTACTGTATGCATAATTTATGCATATTACGTCAACTAGCTTCTAAGTTTTCTTCATCAGATTTGTGGAAACTGTCAAATAAAGATTGTCTTGTTTTAGCCTCGGACCAAATAAAAAACCAAGACAGAGGACTGTCAACATTAAAGTGAGGCCGGTTTCGTAAGCATGTGTGCACTTAGTGAGGTAGTCTGATTGTAAATGTGTGCATGTGAGCGTGTATGCACAGAGCGGAGGTGTAGTTTTGGCATACTTCACTGTATCGTCGTCTTGTTTGGTTGGTTTTTTATTTGGTCTGACGTTTAAGCTGAATGTCAGAAGGTAGAAGGGGGCCGGTGGAATTGTCGTGGAGTTCTTGGGCACAGTCACCGAAGAACAATCTGTAGAAGACCGATAAGCAGACAACCTTGCGGCGATGAGCCAAGCTGTGAAGCTTGGCATCCACCAGTTTTACGTCGCCATTGAGCCTCCTAGCTCTCGTCTCGTCTTTACTTTATCTCGTTACCTCCATGTTCCGGAAATCTTGTTCAGCACATAGCGTTGAACCAATACCAAACCGCGACCCTTCTCTAAGTAATCAAACGGTTTAATATCAAAATATATTTTCCTCTGAAACTGTTTCCCAAGTATTGCTATTTAATATCAAATTGTAATTTGAAAAGGAAATATACGAATAATGTAACAGGATACCATTAAAAACCACTATTATGTACTCAGTTGTGAAAGAGACCACTTACACGATGTCTTAACCCGAAGTGTAACATAATATTCAAGATCGCGACACAGACAGTGATCTAATTACTGAAGCATTTCAATACTTGAAATATTTTCGTATGTAATCGATCTTAATATTTATTTTACCGTGATGGCTTCTGTGCACGATGATCTACATTAACACAATAAAGAATTGAGTACATTAATACCAAAACAAACCCCATATCATCCAACCAACCACCATAATAAAAAAACCAACCAACGAATATCCATATTTTCCAACTTGACCATCATCTGCCTGGCCTTTTCCTAACTATGTTAGGGTCGGCTTCCAGTCTTAACCAGATGCAGCTGAATACCAGTATTTTACATGGAGCGACTGCCTATCAGACCTTCACAACCCTGTTACTGGGTAATACGATAGCCCTTGGTAAGACTGTTTGTCAGATTTTCGGGCTTCTGACTACCCGTAACGACTGTCAAAGATCCACGAATGATGGCCGGGACCAACGGCTTAACGTGCTTTCCGAGGCAGTGACGGGTCTTGGTATAAAAAGATGGTCACCCATCCACGGACCAACCATGGCAAGTGTAGCTAACCTGATCGATCGACCAGTGTGGCTGTTATTACTTAGCCACAAGCCCCCCCCAACTTGATCAATTTCCACAAATAAACGTATTCTTTCTTTTTCTATAAGATCGGTAATATTACGCCTCGTTTCCGCGTAAGGTTAGGCAGTGCAGGTGGAAGCGGTAAATGCTTATACAAATCCCGCACCCCCGGCCATAGGTAGAGGTGAAACACCGCGGTGGTATACCCTCTGTCACCCCTACGATGGAGGAAGTCCACGAGGAACTCCACCGCGCATTGTGTACCTACCCATATTTTAACAGTTATAATATATTCGGTTTTTCAAGCTTTTCCTTAAAGCTAAATTTTAAGTACTAAGACCTGAAAGCCCAGAGCAATGCGTAATCTGCCTATAATGTTCTCACTGCTGGGACACAGGCCTCTTTTACCTGTCAGTAGGAGTGGGCCGTAGTCCACCACGTGGGCCAGTGTGTGTTCGTAGATGTCACGTGACTTCGAATTTTTGGTTTTAAGACAATCACGCCAGTTTCCTCACGATGTTTTCCATCACCGCTTCATCGCTTGCCTGGAGCAATGTATCACATTTTTAACCGACTTCTAAAAAAGGAGGAGGTTCTCAATTCGGATGCTTGTATTTTTTTTTTATATTTGCTCGCGCATAACTCCGTCGCTTGCCAACCGATTTAAAAAAATCTTTTTTGTTGGAAAGGGTGTACTTGCCAAATGGTCCCATGAATTTTTTTTCGAAATCTGACAAGCGGTTTTTGAAAAATCAACAAAAATCTAAAAATTCAAAAGCAATTATTTGTAAAAGGTGATCAGCAGTTGACATTAGGCTATTGTAACTTAGATAAATTACAAACTCCTACTAAAAAGTACAAAATAAAAACTTTTTTACAAAAAAAAACAACCGACTTCCAAAAACAAACACTACAAAGTGCTAAATAACTTTAATTTCGGAATTCGGTGTCAATAAACGAAAATGCAGAACCAACGACATCTTTTAGGTCAAGTTTTTATTTTAGGTCATTTAAATACTTCATACTAAGTTTTTAATTTTGCTAGCCGACATTCTTGCCTTTATTTACAAATCGTTTGCAGTTAAACAGAGCAATTTTAGCATTACCAACAGACTACGTAATTTCTGGTGCTTTGTGTTTAGATTTCAGACCAATAATATCCTTGAAAATGACAGAGAAATTTGACACACGAGGTCAATCATGTTTGGTAGCTCAAAAAGACTTGAACTGATTACTATCATAACCTATCATAACTTTAGTTTATTATCTTAGCTATAAAATGACGTCAGACGCGTGTGTTAAGGATCGACAGCAGATGGTATATAATAGATCAGTCGACTCGCAGCATCACAGTTCAACTTCAGCTTCATCCACATTAAGTTTTGAGTGTTCGAACAACTAATATACAAAATGAAACTGGTAATTAATATTTGTTATGTGCAATTTTTTGCAATCAGTGTTTTCTATTAACACGTTCATTGCCAAGAAGTTGCCAAGCCAAAATGCTGAACTTACAAAATAAAAAAATCGTCAAATGTGTTTTTTTTGTGCCAGAAAAATTTTTGTGCCAGCAATGCTTTTACATTATGGAATCTACAATAATTATAAAGTTAATATAATTATGAATGTTTTTATCAGCTCAGACATCCGTCCTTCCGTCCTCGCCGCCGAGGCCCGTCGCGACGCCCCGCACCATCACCGTGCCCCCCCCGACCCTTGCTCGAGCCAGCCCGCGCAGCTGAGCCTGTAGTTTTAAATTCGCCCCTAAACACCAATAATAATACCGATCCAGCCTGTCCCTTGCTGTCCTCTTCCAGCGACGCCCTGAGCCGAGGTCCGAACCCCGCAGGGGGTTACCCTTAGCGCTGTCGCTTAGTTTTTAAGTTATTGTATGCCCTGGCTGGAGGCCTTAATTCGAGGCATCCACAGGAAAGTCCGGTTAAGCAGTAGCCATCCTCATAAAGGATGAACTGCGAGATGCCATTTTCAAAAAAAAAAAAAAAAATATTTTTATCACGCGAAGACGCCTGATCGGTCATACGGAACGCATTCATACCTATATATCTACTGTATATTGCCCACATGGCCGATATCGCAAATTTGCGTGATTTGTGTTTCCAAGTCAATAAGCTTTTATTAGTAAAAAAACATTCAAAATGTATTTTGTTATAAGCTTTTATTAGAGATCAAAATCAACATAGTATTTTACTTATTATAATTATGTAGAAATATGCGAAATATAACAATTTATAACATAGGGTAACAATCAAGTTTTAGACAATATAAGAATAAAATTTTGAATTCCCTTTGGTATTTTCAGTTATTGTTAGAAAAACCAACAAACTTGTGCTTTTTTCAAAATTGCTTGCATTCCGTAGTAGTATTTACCCTTTTTAACCGACTTCCAAAAAGGAGGAGGTTATTGAGAGGCAACTAATGAGTAGTACACTAGAAAAAAAAATGCAGTGTCTTAAAAATCGGGGTAGCAAAAGAGTGCGGGTGTTAACACGCACTCTTCAACTCTTCTTCTCTTCATCTTATTTGGTGGTGTGTCGCTCTTCATTAAATACCATGTTATTCGTTTCTACAGTTCGTGATCGCCGCCCTGGTAGCCGTGGCCGCCGCAGGTCGTCTGGAACACCTGGAACGCTCCTACCTTCCACCCCACGGTTCCAACGGAGGCTTCGGTTCTCCTAACTCCCACGGATCCTTCGGAGCTAACTCGGATGCTTTCGGCGCTACTGGAGCTGGTTTGCACGGTCACAACGCTCGCGGTAATTTCGCTGGTGCCACCTCCAACCAGTACCTGCCTCCTAATCACGGACCTTCTCTCAACGGTGGATCCCAGTTTACTGGATCCCTTCAAGGTATAAGACTACTTATTAAGTTTAACAAATGATTTATACCCTACGTGATGAGTTTGTTCATTTTCACTTACAGGGGAAATTCGACGATCTGTCTGCATTCAAACTCTTGCAGCTAACATGCATATTCTCTGTGACGCATGTAACCAAAATTTTCCATTACTTCAGGATTCAGTGGCCAGCAGAATTACCGCAGTCAGCAGTTCAGCGGTCACCAGGCTGCCCCTGCCTAACAGTACGGTGCCCCTAGCTCCCAGTTCGGATCTCCTCAGGCTGGCAGCTCGTTCGGTGCCCCCAGCCACCATCAGTACTCCCAGCAGTCCGCGGCCGCCAGCCGTCAGTACCTGGCTCCCAACGTCGGCTCCAACCAGCAACATCCTCAACAAGCCTTCGATGAACAAACTGGATACCATTACTAAGTGTATTCAGTACAACATGTAGTTGTATTAGTCAAATGTATTGTTTAATAAAATGCTATACAAAACCATTTTGACTTTAATCTTATTACTTAACAAAGCGAGTCAAAGCTTAACTCAAAATATGTCATTTGGACATATTTTGTTGGTGGTCATGAATATTTACATAATATAAGTTATTATTTAAAATAATAATACGCATCTGGTTAGACTGGAAGCCGACCCCAACATAGTTGGGAAAAGGCTAGGCAGATGTTGATGATTTAAAATAATAATATGTAAGTACATACATGTATAAGAAAAAATAAGCAAAATATATGATTCCATAAGACATAAAAAAATTCAACAGGAGAGTCAACAGGAACAGTGCCCAAAAGGCTGGCAGCATTGCCATGTTGTATGGCGATGCTAATTCTTTGGCCAAGAAATAGGCTTGCTCTCTGGTTCCTCTTCTGTCATGAGAAAGACTGAATAACGAATGAGGCAAGCACATCATCAAAATGGTTCCACAGGACTCCTTCTATAAGGCTTTTGTAAGGCAGTAGGTACTATTATCTACTATGTCTATTGACAAGTTTCTAATGAGAAGGGCATATCTTGGGTGGATATTACTGTTGAAACGGTTATAACATCAAGCGAATAATTCACTGCTACTCCTATTTTAAATAATACTCACACCTTTTTTACAAGGAATTAGGACATACTCCTTTGCTCCGTCTACTTTAATACGTCTGATCTTGCCATTTTGAAGGATATCACCAGTGAGATCAGCGCGTACTCGTAGGTGCATTAATATCAAGCTTTTTCGCTACTCTATATCTCATGAATTCCTTCTACTATTTGCTCTAGAACATACATCTTAGTCTAAATTGAAATTGTGTGCTAAATAAAAGAAATAATGATGCACGATTCCGATAACGATTTCGTTTATCGTGTACTGTCAATTGTCCATTAATCCCGGTCATTGTACGTAAATGTATTGTACATAAGCTTCGTTACAATCTTGATGTACAGACGCCATCACATCAAGCTACTACAATCTGTAAAATTTCTTTAATAGATTTCAACTTTATCGCTAAAGCATAAGGTTCAAAGTTGGTTAGGAAAATTTGACAGTTTCGGATAGCTTGATGTACTGGCTTATGTACATGAACCTTACATTCTATCTATCTAACAGAGTAACAGAATACAATGTTATGTAGATGTCGCAGCCAACTGGTTTAATTAGCCGTTCAGTTAACCGCCTAGCCTTTTAACTAAACAGCGGCCGTTCAACTAACGGCCTGAATGATATTCAATTACAGTTTAGGTTGGAAGTCTGTAACCAATCATGCGCGAGCCGAATTGGTCGCAGTAACTAAGTCAGGGCACTCCGACCAATTAGGTTAGGTTAGAACTGATCAAGCGCGTGCGAGCCGAGAGAGCGAAGCGAGGCAAGCACTACTTTAAAGGCTAGGCGGTTAACTGAAAGACAAATTTAACCAGTTGGCTGCGACATAGATACCAGTTATTACCCGCGGCTTCGCCCGCGTGGCGGTGGGATTAAGTCCCACCAAAACGTGACCCGGCCACATGCCACACACACGGGGGACGTGCCAGTAGTAAAGCGCCCAGCCGGGATGATTTGTTTCAACATCTTCAACAATCATCGTCATAATTATGTCATAATTTACATGATATACACAATAATAGTGGACATGAACTCTAAAGTCCTATTGCGTATTTGACTTCTAAAAATTTTGAATATGAAAAGTAAGTATGCGAATAATATCTTAGAAAAGTCGCTTTTATTCAGTTGTGAAATATGCCAATTACACGATGTTTTAAAAATGAAATGCAGTGTAATACCCAGACAGTGGTTTGATTACTGATACCGATCAATTGCTTGCAATACTTTTGTCTGTGTTAGATCTTTTACTTCAAACGTGATGGCTTCTGTGGCAGGATGATCTAGATTGACGCAATAACGAATTTATATTTTATGATTTTTTTTAATTGCTGAATGGGCCCTCTTTTGACCTCGATCACGCCTGATGGAAAGCGATGGATGAGGTCTATGATGGAACGAGCGTGCCCAGATGATGCCTAAGGCACTGGAACTCCCACGCATCGATGAAACACAGGGAGCAAAGCCATTTCGACCGGTTTTGAGCTTCTCGTCATCAGTCCATCTTGTGGGAGGCCTTCCAACGCTACATCTTCCGGCCATGTTTAAGTCCTAAGTAATAAGGGCCAAGTCTATTGCCATGAACCGGGGACAAATATCATAAAATGTCTTTGGTTTTTTGAGCTTTCCCAAATAGTTCAGTTTTAGTACCGAGACTTACACCTCCTGACCTGAATGTGAATGTGATAGTTTGTAGAGGTAATTTACATCCTCTTAGATATTAAGGCAGTTTTTAATTCAGCCAAGACGTCATACAAGGAAAATGTGCCCATAATTAAAAGAAACACTTACTTAAACTCATCTTTTCAACACCCTGTATGTATACACTTATACGATACGATACGATACGTCTAGATACGATGATCAGATTTCAATCCACCACGGAACAGTAACACATACAGTATATACAATAATCTCCTGTTATATTAATTAGATACTTTGCAGATCTAGTTTTGTATACAGTCGAGTCTTTTATAACTGAACAGACAGCTGTGCTGCTGGGGAGTTTGTTGCGCCACTTCTTCTCCCCAGCGAAAGCACTAGGAAGTGGTGAAGGGCGGGCGTTTTGGGGGACTGTCTTTTGTAATTTTGACGTTCGAAAAGTGCTGATTCTCAGCCTAGTTTGAATAAATAACATTTGATTTTGAATAAGATACTGAAGTATCACCAGGAAAACTAAAAATAATGTGTATCAATAGCAGTTTTATGATAACTTCCAAAATCTAGTAATGAGTATCAAAAAACACGTCGTTACGGTCCTTTGTCCATAAACTTTACAGAAATCCTTGAAAATTATAGAGAAATTTGACGCACGAGGTCAATCTGTTCGGTAGCTTAAAAATACTCGAATTAATTACTTAGCCTATTATAAATTTAGTTTATTATCTTAGCTATAAAATGACGTCAGACGCGTGTGTTCAGGATCGACAGCAGATGGTATATATAGTAGATCAGTCGACTCGCAGCATCACAGTTCAACTTTACCTTTATCCATATTAGGTTTTGAGTGTTCCGACAACTTCGATACAAAATGAAACTGGTAGATATAGATAGATCTTTGTTTGGGGCACATACCTATTTCTTAGGTTATGTGTGTTGTGTTATTTGAGATAGTTTAATTAAGGACCACGCTACCGCATCAGGAATTTCCTGTAATGGTAGCAGTGTTTGTGATAAATAATTAAATAAATGTTTGACAACGTTTTTCTTCAATTTTAATTTTGCGTTTTAGTGAATTAGTCAGTTAGTCAAATCAAATCAAATCAAATCAAAAGTCATTTTTTCAAACTAGGCTGAGAATCAGCACTTTTCGAACGTCAAAATTACAAAAGACAGTCCCCCAAAACGCCCGCCCTTCATCACTTCCTAGTGCTTTTGCTGTGTAGTGTTGTAGTGTGTAGTGTTTTAAACATTTAATAAATGGCTTACGAAGAAAAAGTTTGGGTCACGAAAATTAGGATCTATAGCAATATTTATGAACCACATCTTCTTTACTTTTCCTGGTTGTTCTAAAACACACATTAAAACTTTGCAAGTTAAATGATCGTCTCTTTGTGTACACAGTTCGTGATCGCTGCCCTCGTTGCCGTGGCCGCCGCAGGTCGTCTGGAACACCTGGAACGCTCCTACCTCCCTCCCCACGGTTCCAACGGAGGATTCGGTTCTCCCAGCTCCCACGGATCTTTCGGAGCTAACTCTGGTGCCTTCGGCGCAGCTGGAGCTGGTCTGCATGATCACAACGCTGGCGGTAACTTCGCTGGCGCCACCTCTAACCAGTATCTGCCTCCTAACCATGGACCTTCTGCCAACGGTGCGCCCCAGTTAGCTGGTTCCCTTCAAGGTGGTTTTTTTTTTGCCGATTTTAAACTTATAACAATTCACTATGTATTAATTATATTGTTATGTGTATTGGTTTAGAGCAATTGTGAGTGTTATTGTTATCATGAATCCGATCAATAATACATCATTGAACGCAAGCATTTACGTTATTTAAACGGATTAAGTATCTAAAAAAAACTGTTGTTTTACCTATTTTTTATTTAGTAATTTTAATTCTATGAGAAGTGATAACTCTTGCAAACGTATAATACCTAACAAAACTTTTCTTTCTTTAGGATTCGGTAGCCAACAAAACTCCCACAGCCAGCAGTATAGCGGTCACCAAGCTGCCCGTGCCACCAGCTCCCAGTTCGGATCTCCTCAGGCTGGCAGCTCGTTTGGCGCCCCCAGCCACCAGCAGCACTTCCAGCAGTACGCTGCCCCTAGCTCCCAGTTCGGATCTTCTCAGGCTGGCAGCTCGTTTGGCGCCCCCAGCTACCAGCAGTACCCCCAGCAGTCCGCGGCCGCCAGCCGTCAGTACCTGGCTCCCAACACCGGCTCCTACCAGCAACCTCCTCAGCAAGCCTTCGATGAACAAACCGGATACCATTACTAAGTGTTGCAGTCGTAGTTCTAAATGTAACCGATGTAGTCAATTGAATAATAATTTATAATATGCATAATAAAAATTGTTGTGTATAATATTACTCTTGAATTTGATTGAAATCGAAAATAATTTCTAAACATCAAATTGAAAATCATAATAATTTTAACAGACAAAATTAAATTAGAAGAGGTTTAATCATCTTTGAGCTAGCTAAAAAGTGAGCAAAAACCTGGTAATTATAGCAATCATAAAGATAATAATGATTTTATAATCGATCTAGCAACCGATAAAATCATTAAAAAACATGGTTCAAAAAAACGTGATAATTGCCCGTTAAAAAATAAAAAAAAAACTGTTAAATCTGCCGATCATCATGAATAACATATTTCGGATTTAAACAAAGAAACACACGCTAAAAAAAATCGAAAGCCTTTTTAGTCTAAATGCTTTTGATTTAAACCGCAGAACATAATGTTATTATCGCGTAAAACTTTAACTTTACTGGTATTTTCAAATGAATAATATCCATTTTGGCAAACGCAATCGCGGCAGGCCCAGACGGAGATGGTGGGATGAGCTGGGCTCCTTTGATAAAAATTGATTCTTGGCAGCTCTGGACAGAGAGAGGTGGAAAGTCAGTAGGGAGGCCTTTGCCCAGCAGTGGGACATTAACGGCTAACAATAAAACAAACAAAAATATCAATTTTACAGTACTATCTATTTAAATAAAATTCAAAGTCCTGACTGACTGATGTATTAACGCACAGCTTATACCGCTGGTCCTAGAGACAAGAAATTTGGAGGGTATGTTTTTTGTGAAGAGCAGGTCTCCACTAAGAAAGGGTTTTTCGAAATTCCACCCCTATGAGGGTGAATGGGGGGAAGTCGTGGGCAGTAGCTAGTGTTGGATGTGGAGCTGTGTCCTAAAATATGCTCCACCTCCTATCCTGCCCTCTGTGCCCCTAAAACACGCAGTCAAAGTGATCTCTGCGTTGCCACCGATAACGCCGTGGAAGTGTGGCAAAGTTTTGGGCCAAGAATAACTGTCGTGCCAGCGACACGAAGAAGAAGTATTATGTTACTTATTCAGAGTCATAACCAAATCAGTCTAAATTATAAAACATAATCAGCCTATAATATTCCCACTGCTGGGACACAGGGACACTGTTGGGAGACACGACTTCTCTCTGTGAGAGGGAGTGGGCCGTAATCTACCACGCGGGCCCAGTGCGGGTTGGTAGATGTCACGTCTTCGAATTTTTGGTTCTAGGACATGCCGGTTTCCTCACGATGTTTTCCTTCACCGTTTGGAGAGCAATGGTGATGAAATAATTTACACAAAGTAAAGCGCCTGTCTGGGTTCGAACCGACGACCTACAACTCGTAAGTCGCGGCCGTTACCACTTGGCCACCACTTCTCTTTATATTTATTCATTTATAAAACGCACTTCAATATTTCACATCCCCTTCTATTTCTAACACATAATTATATTTCGATTCTCATTGAGCAATATTCTATCAATTAAAATGAGACGTTTGCCTTAATTAGTAAATCATACGTTTCTATACAACGCAGCTTCGTATCATTAATAACGTGCATTCACACATCTTAGTTAATTAAAATATTCAAGATCACGACCCAGACACTGAACTCTTAGAGGCTTTCCGTTCAATGAAATCGATTCAACATCGTTTGGTAATAATTGTGTAATCATCCTGTAGCCTTCTTTCGACTGTATCGTTGGTTATGTGACTATTGGTTGCAAGTATTAGTTTCTGGTGGGGTCTTGGGTTTGATTATCCGGTCAGGTTTATTGTTACGAGGAATTTCTCAGTAGCAGTACAAAGTAAATTGAGATACCTCTAGGTATTGAGCTGAGTGGATAAACCTATTATGACTACATAATGTTTGTCATAAAGAATAGGCAATTTATTATTTTTTCTAGGATGTGGAACGTGGAGGACAGGGAGTTGTGGCGCAGCCTGCGAGAGGCCTAAGTCCAGCAGTGGACTGCGATAGGCTTGATTTTAATCTATCTAGTACTTGGCAACTGGGTTTGTCCCAGTCTTGTACGTTCATGTTTTAAAATCTACCTGCATTCATGGACTCGTTTTCGCGCAATTCTTGGTCAAAATGAAAATGTCCGGAATGCTAGTCTAAGTCGTGTTTTTTGTTATGAAAAATTGGGCACTATGCTAGTTGATACAGAAATAAAAATCGTGCTCTTTGCAAAACATAATTTTAACGCATCTGTCATTTTATATTTATAGATATCTTACCTTATGTGGAGTAAGTTTTTTTTTTTTTTTATCAGTGCTAGACAAAAACGAATGTATAGGTATGTACAAGGTATGTACAAGGGGCCCGTGGCTAAATAATAACCGCCGCACAGGTCGATCGGTCAGGTTGAGCTACGCTTGCCGCGGTTGGTCTGTGGATGGGTGACCATCTTAACATAACAAGACCCCTCCGTGCCTCGGAAAGCACGTTAAGCTGTTGGTCCCGGCTGTCATTTGCAGATCTTTGACAGTCGTTACGGGTAGTCAGAACCCCGAAAGTCTGACAACTAGTCTTAACAAAGGGGTATCGTATTACCCAGTAACTGGATTGTGGAGGTCAGATAGGCAGTCGCTCCATGTAAAATACTGGTATTCAGCTGAATCCGGTTAGACTGGAAGCCGACCAAAACATAGTTGGGAAAAGGCTAGGCAGATGAGTTAACAAGAATCCATTAGCGCTGAGTTATAAGACCGCATTTGTATGTGTAATATCAGTCCATTTTTTAAAGTAGCTAATGGCACAGATCATTTGTGTTTTTTAGGTGTTAAAGATACATTGAACTTCGACCTTGCCAATTCAGCAATCATTCATTCGCTAACTGCACACTCATGATTTCTTGAAAAGAGTAATATTTCCAAGGACCCTTTAATTTTTCATTGCAGTGTTCTTGGACCAGTTGTAAGATTTATGTATGACAATGATTGGTTAATTCATTATTTTTTCGAGATAATATCGCCAAGCGGTTAGTCGACTCTTCACATGACCAGAGAGCTGGCCTATTTTTTGGCTAAAGAATTAGCATTTCATTTATTTATTTGCCTTTCTAAAAAGGCCATGTCTGGATGCTTAATCGTTAAAGCCATTATAACTTGGAAGAAAACACGCATTCTTTACTTCAATAAGAAGGTGGAAAAGTATAAGCCAAAATAATATATACAGCTATTTATTATACATACAAACAAATAATTCAATTGACTAAGATAACTACATTAACACGCACTTAGTAATGGTAACCGGTTTGTTCATCGAAGGCTTGCTGAGGATGTTGCTGGTTGGAGCCGACGTTGGGAGCCAGGTACTGACGGCTGGCGGCTGCGGACTGCTGGGAGTACTGCTGGTGGCTGGGGGCGCCGAACGAGCTGCCAGCCTGAGGAGATCCGAACTGGGAGCTAGGGCCACCGTACTGTTGGGCAGGGGCAGCCTGGTGACCACTGTACTGCTGGCTGCGGAAGTTCTGCTGACCACCGAATCCTGTAGGTAAAAGAAGGAATATATTTTTTGGTTTAGCACAGTTTTTACTAAAGTTTTTGGGACTTGAGAAACATAAAACATACTGCTGTCAAAATTGTGAATATCATAAAGTAATTTATTAAGTCAATTAATCTATTTATTCAATTAATTGCAGTTTTAATAACATAAAGCCCTTATATTGATTTTGAACGATTAATGATCACGATAAAATCAAATAATCATAAAAACATCACAATATTGGTTTTCAAGTCGTAATATTAAAACCGCAATATTTTATTTCAATAATTGACATTCCTATGCAAATCGTTTGATTGCCATCTTAACTTAATTAATTATTTATAGTAAGTACTTATATTTTATTCTATTAATATATGTTCTGTGCGCGACTTCGTTCGCGCGAAATTTCACCCTTCCCCCATTCACCCTCTTATGGGTGGAATTTCGAAAAACCCTGTCTTAGTGGATACCTATTCTTCACAAAGAATACACCCTCCATATTTGATGTCTCTAGGACTAGCGGTTTAGGCTGTGCATTGATATATCAGTCAGTCAGGACTTTGAATTTTATGTTTACCTGTTCAAAATTTTTGCAGATTGTTCTGCCCATGAATATGAACAACTTTCACTATGGGACCAACTCTGAAATCACCAGCTTTTCATACATTTTGGTCTAGTAGGTACCTATTGAACTTTTGTATTAAATAGCAGATTTTTTTTTTAAACTACCCATTTGAATATTTATTTAGTACTTGGTTTTTTTTTTTGGTGGATATTGCGGTCTGGCGAAATGTGACTGTACTACAGGTACACATCTGCCTAACCCTATGGAGATCATAGGCATGATGGTATGTAGCTATAATTTTGGTTTGACTTACCTTGAGGAGAACCGCCGAAATGAGAACCACCGTTGGAAGCAGGTCCTTGGTTAGGAGGCAAGTACTGGTTGGAGGTGGCACCAGCGAAGCTACCGCCAGCGTTGTGACCGTGCAGACCAGCTCCACCAGCACCAAAGCCACCAGAATTAGCTCCGAAGGATCCGTGGGAGCTAGGAGAACCGAAGCCTCCGTTGGATCCGAAGGAGGACCTGGCAACGCCGATGGAGTTGTCAGGAGGAAGGTATGAGCGTTCCAGATGTTCCAAACGACCTGCAGCGGCCACGGCGACGAGGGCGGCGATCACGAACTACGGTGAGAAAAAGATACATAATCAGAAATGGATGTTTGTAATAAGATGCTAATTGTCATATTGAGTATCTTGAAAAACTTTCGAATGTCTTCTAAATTATAAGATAATTTCCACTGTTTTCACGACACCAATATTTTTGGTATTGTTTTGTTAAGAAACAATGTTTAATATTATAACATCGTTTTCCAATTTAAATTGTTATAAAATCTTGACGGAAAGAAAAATTAAGCTCATCCATTTAATAATGCAAAATATTTTACACAGAAATTAATTACCAGTTTCATTTTGTCTAGAAGTTGTCGGAACACTCAAAACCTAATGTAGATGAAGCTGAAGTTGAACTGTGATGCTAAGAGTCGACTGACCGATTATATACCATCTGCTGTCGATCCTGAACACACGCGTCTGACGTCATTTCATAGCTATGATATTGAAGTAAAGCTACCTCGATACCTCGTGTAATTAGTTTGAAGCTTTTTTGAGCTACCGAACGTGATCGACCTCGTGTGTCAGATTCTTAGTATATTTTTTCAAGGACTCCATTTACTTAGTATCAATGGGAAAAGAACCATTGGTCTTTCGGCGCTAGATTCGTGTAACTACTTATTTATTTTTTGTACTTTAGCTTTTTCAACAGTTCAATACAATAGCAATTATTTCTGTATGATAAAATGATCATGAACATGAAGATTAAGCGATATAAATGAACTAAGTACATATTTAAATGTTTAGATATAGCAGCAGCGTTACAATTTCTGCGTTTACGTGTCACGATGTTTGTCCGCGATGGACTCCTAAACTACTTAACCGATTTTTATCAAATTTGTACACCGTGTGCAGTTTGATCCAACCTGAAAGATAGGATAGAAAAAAAAATTACAAAAACGTTAGCCACAGCAACGCGTGGCCGGGTCAGCTAGTTAACTATAAATACAAAATATGTGTTGATGTTAAAAGACAAAAAAATATAAATTTTCTCCCTATGAATTTCAGGTAGGTTATTTTTGAAGTGAAAATTTCTTTAGGCGTTTGGGCACTATTTGAGATGGGAAAAAACCATTGAACTCACGACACTTTTACCAGCGACACCGCTTCGGATGTGTTTGGCTGTCCTCGGGATGTACTCGGTTTTAATATAGGTATATCCGATATGTCAGTGAGTGATGGAAAAGTATTCTGTTTGTGTTTTGATAATAAGACTTTTCAGACTTCTGTCGGCACTGTTTTTTTTTTATTCGTAATTATAGCGATGTTTTAATAATGAATTTTTGAATAACTACATCATTAGATCAGAAGTAAACATAAATTTGAAATTGACTTAGTTCGTAAGCGCTACTGTTAAGCATGAGGTCCTGGGTTCGATTCCCAGATCGGGCAGTGTTATTGGGTTTTTCCAACTGGAATTTTTCAGTAGCAGCCCGGAATCTGGATTCATGCCCGGTTTATGGCAATAGTCTCAGTCCCTGTTACACGGGATGGGACTTAAACATAACTGGCGATATATGGCTGTACTTAAATTACACCTGTTAACCCTTTGGGGATTACAAGCGTAATTTTAAGTTGTGTTAATATTTGTGATCCAGTTATAATTATTTACGCATCTTAATAATTGTCTGCAAAACTGGCCAATAACATCGATTACAAACGAAAGTATCGATTCAAATCGATTCATATCGGTTCACTGTCTGGGTCGTGATCTTGAATGTTTAATTGCATTGCGAGAATCCAAATCATTATGACTTCGTGCTTGTTGGCTTACTTGCTATAATAATTTCCTATGTTCAAATCTTGTACAGATTAAGCGTTAATGAGCCAAATAAATTCGATGGATATTTCTTAACTCGTTCGGCCGGGCCAGGCCAATCAAAACAATCCGCCTAACCTTTTCCTTACTCATGATTTTCCATTATTGGCTCAGCTTCCAGTCTAACCAAATGCATCTTAATACCAGTATTTCACACGGAGCGACTGCTTATCTGACCTCCATTACTCAGTTACTTTGTAGGTATCACGATACCGCTTGGTAAGACTGTTGGTCAGACTTTTGTGCTTCTGACTACCCGTAAACCGTCAAAGGTCTCGATTGACGAGGGGTCCCGATATGTAATGGATGGTCACATTAGTCACCCATCCACGAACCGACCGCGGCAAGCGTAACTTAACTTTCGATCGACCCGTGAGGCTGTTATTATTTAGCCTTGTGTCCCTTCTCGGGCCAATATAATTTCCCAAAAACATAACTAAAATACTCATCTTCATAATATCTTGTATAGTCGACCTAATAATTATATTATCACCCTAAGGTTGAATTTCACTTGCACGTCATAAAACAACAATGTCTATTTATCTATGTGACAGTTAGATATTTTCAACGCCACGCCAACCTGTCTTCCGCCTTCCACATCCAGTCTGTTCCAGCCACCTTTTCAAGGTCATCGGTCTATTTAGATAGATAGATAGATAGATAAAACGTTTATTCAGTGCAACAAAAGACACAATACAAGTATTAAACAAACATCAGAAAGGTGAGAAAAAACGTCCTACACTAAGATTGCCGATTCGCGGTTTCTAGTCCAGGACTCATCTTCTCCACTGGCCATCGTTCCTTCGACTAATATGGCCAGCCCACTGAAACTTCAGCTTGCTTACTCCGCAAGCTATGTCGGTACAACCTTAATGATGTTTAAAATTGGGAATTCTTGTCAAAAGTGGTAAAGCTATTACGAGGTCCACTATTCTTATGTACAGAATACCCATTCATAAAATGTTTAGTCAGGTTGAAAGATAGCCTCTTTTGTATATGTGTCTATTTTAGTTGGTTAAATGATTAGGCTGTAATTTGTCAATCATCAAAGTCACACCGTTGCACCGGTTAGCGGTTAGGTTAATCGCATGGGTGAAATTGTTGATTATAACATCTGTATGTTCACACCCAACAAGGATCGACAGCAAATGAGATAGATCAATGTTTTAATAAGTACACAGAAAAGAAATAACACAAAAGCACAATTAAATCATATCAAATTATTTGAATAAAGTTTACAGGGTTGCAAACATTCAAACAAAAAAAAATTATAAATAAAAAGACACCCTATATAATTATTACATAAAGGTACCTATTATATTATTTATCGCTCATCGGCTTTGTCTCAACCAGGCCTTAGAAACTTTCAAATATTGCTACCCATTAGCTAAGTACTTATCCATGAATCTAGATTCAGAATCAGATTAGGTGATTTGTTTGATTGTTTTTAAAGTTCATACAATTATTTTTACAGTGTTGTTACAGCATTAAAGTGGAAAAAATAAGTACTTAGGTAAAGATCCTGGTCTAAAGTTGCTTTTAGTAACATTTTGTTAACCTTTTGGCTTTTAATCTTAATTATTGGGTTTTACCGTCTTGAAAGGATCCGATTTTAGCGCCCTATTGAGAATTATTTTAGCTACTGGTTTTGCTTCTTGTTGCTAAAGCGTAAGGTTTTAATTGTAAGTTTTGGAATAGTCTTTTAATTTTATTTTTTGGCCGAATAATTAGCATTGCCATTTAATGTGGCAATCCTGCCAGCCTTTTGGACACTTTTCCTGTAGACAGCGTTGCGTACTAATAAATTTCCCCGGTTTTTGTACGTGTATTTAATAGTATTCTTATTATTTAAGACAGTTAGTTTTTTATTTTTTTATTATGTGTATATCTTTTATCAATTTAATTTATAGCATGTAGAATACAGCCAATCAACTCAGCCTCTCGCAGTTCAACTGCTAGACATGGGAGGCCGGGACAGACTAGATGAAGCAAGCTCCGCCTTCGACAGGGTGTTGTGGTGCAGCCTGGGAGAGGCCTATGTAGATTAAAGAAATTACTAAAACTTTCTGCCAATTACGTCAGTATTAAAGACCCAAACGGTAAGTTTCTTTACATTAAGCTACCCGAAACTGTGAAATTTTCCCAATCAACTTTGAAACTTATGCCTTAGAGATAATGTTGAAAATCTATTAAAGAAATTTGACAGATTGTAGTATCTTTAGGCATGTGCTGGCGTCTGTACTTGCTCACATTCAACACATTTTCGACTCCTTACTTTATTTTCTTCGTACTATGTAATACTTACACAACACTATAACGGGAACTAACTGATAAGCTTTTCCTGATTAGGCACGTTTTTCTAGATCCTTAGAGGCATTAGTACTAGTTGTAAAACTAGAACTACTAGACTATGTAGACATCGTGGGGAAGCACTATGCGTCTTTGGACTACTTATGAGCTTAGTTTAATTAACGAGGTGCTCATGCAGAAAGTTAATCCCGTTAAGGCGCAGATATACGACTTCTAATGATTTTAAATTCAACATCACGTCTAATCGACCGGACTGATTTCTTTGAAAAAAATGAATGTTATACTAGACCATTTGCTTCGTAATTTGATATGTGAATATTTGCAATTATATTTTTTTAACATAGTGTAATTAATTTGTAAAGTAATGTCTACCGCGGACATAAAAACGATAATCACGCAAACACTATCGGGTGTATTTTCATAAAACTTTCACCATATAAAAGACAATTTAATTCCCCGAATTTTAGTATACGGTTTTTATTTTTTTGGTGTTTGATAAATCAACAATAGATGATTGTTTCATATTTTGCAACAAATTACCAGCGTTGTGTCATCGCGCTTCTCTTTCTTTTCTATGCAGTCCGATAGTGAGCGCGTTTTAGGTCATGTAGTCACCTTAAAAACGTTCAAAATCTAGTCGCAATCTCATCTCAGCGACAATCAATGTGAAAAACTTGTCAAAATGTTTTAGAGGTTCGACAGATTGAGACTGAAATCAGACTCTGAACGTTCTTAAAATTGCGAGAATTGCCCGTCAGATCTCTTAAATCTAAACAATTATTTACATCTACGTGGTGTATGCGTCGATATTTTACTTATTTATGAAAATGTTAGGTTACAGACTGACTGTACCTAAATTATAATATCATTTTGATTCTAGATATTTATTTCAGTTAAACAAAAAAAACTGTAACTTCAAGTTAGTGGAATTTTTCAATTTTAATACCTATTTCACTTTAAACCTTAGAAAAACGCTAATAAGATAAAGCAGATTTGGAATAATGACTTGCGAGTTTAATTATTAATTTTAGGCAACCGATGCTCTCAAAAAACCGGGACCTATTAATTTCAACCTGATTCTTTTTCGTGACTGACAGAACATTAGTCTGCTAAGCAGAAGGCACTTGGCGGTAAAAAAATAAATTACTGTTTAATAGTCTAATACTTAACAATGTAAAAACATAAATTGATTAATAAGACACGATTTTAACACCAGTTTTTGAAGCACTATAGCTCTTAATGTAACACTTTACTTAACCTATAATTATTTCGGTAGCAACATGCAGCATGCATGCGGTAGCATTACTGAATTTGCAAGGTTTTGTTTTAACTATTTTTAGATTAATAGTGATCTTTCATCGGCTTCCTGCTGCGTGACGGCTCTGGCGCATCTGTACATACAAGTTGACTTAGAAGCTTGTACGGGAGATTGGAAAGATAAGGCAACATACAGGAAGAGTGGAAAACTGTGGGAGAGAACTTTCTCCAGCAGTTGAACAATAATCTTTCATTGTGTTGAAGGTAGCAGTAGTGTATAATAAGGTGATATTTGTACGGCCCATATATTATCTACCTGTGTTGGTATGGACGAAGGCCAAGGAGTATCATGCTACTCAGTAACTGGTTAAGATAAGAAGTCGCTCCATGTAAAATATTGGTATTCAGCTGCACCCATGAACTCTGCGCTACCACCGACGACGCCGCCCGTGGAAGTAGCGAAAGTATGTGCCAATAAGATCTGACACATAGTCGTGTCAGCGCCACAAAGAAGAAGAAGCTGCACCCAGTAAGACTCGAAGCCGACCCCTAAATAGTTGGAAAAAGGTTAGGCAGATGATGATTATAAATTGGTGCGGTAGAAAATAAACTGCCCACTTTACAGTTGACTGGAATGACAGTATTGTGGGACTCTTTCAGCTATGGTTCTTGGTGGCGAAAACTGCTTTTGAAGTGAAAACTTCTTTAGGCGCGTTGGGAATTTTTTGAGATGGAAAAAAACCATTGAACTTGCGCCACTGTTACCGTAAGCGAGCGCTTATAAGACGATTAAAAAAATACCCGCTTCTGAAGTGTTCGGCTGTCCTCGGGCTGTACTAAATCGGTTTTAATGTAGGTATATCCGATATGTCAGTGAGTGATGGCAAAGTATTCTGTATGTGTTTTGTTTTCACTTCTGTCGGCACTCCCGGAGTGCCACAGTTTTTTTTTTCAGATTTTCACACCTTCCATGTCAGTTAGCAGACATGGAAGGTGTGAAAATCTAAAATATCCAAGCACTATTAGTAAAATGTTAAACGTTTTTTGTGTCAATTACCTATCTTAAAAACTGTAGATGCCAGTGATCTTCATCTCGAGTCTTGTACCCGACAGCCAAAAAAAAAGTTAAGCAAAGGCCAATTAATATTTTTTGCGAATTATGTAACTACACCATGTTGCTAATGTTTAAGTGTAAAATAGATTACGTAAGTACATAGTTACTATGTAGTAGGCAGTTTGTGTCCGGTCACGACTTTGAGAAGTAACTTTAATAATGATGCGTCTTGTAATAAAAAAACCCTTATAATGTAGTCAAGAAGGAGCATCCTCTTATGTGTTAGTAGCATTGTTATTAAAAATTTCAGAAACTTGTGACTGGATCCGAAACAAAATAATAGTCCTCGAGACCGTATTTCGGTCATGGCAGACAATCTCAACCGAGACAAGCCTTAGGCGCGGGAGATATTATAGTGCACAAGTGTGAGCGCAGACACAGGTGCACTCCCTCTTCCCTCACTCATAATCCGATCGGACAGCACGGAATACGACACCACCGAAGAGAATTCAGGCTTTCCGAGGCACGAGGGTATCACACCGCCAACTTCCAAACTCCGGTCTATTACTGAGATATTCTTAAAGGAAACCCTAATAAGACGCTTTGTCCGACCTGGGAATCGAATCCACGCTTAGCAATTGTGCTTAGTTTCCAGGGTTCTCGGGGGATTCGGGGGGATCCGAAACAAACTGTGGGTTTAGCACGAACGCGCGGAGTAAAAATTACTCGTTTTGAACTTTTGTTTATTTACATTTATGAGGTTTTATTTGCTTGTAAATTCCGTTCGACGACTCAGTCAAATCCACGAGAGTAAGTAGGTACTAAAATCCGATTCATAAAATTAAGTTCTTTTTATGTTTTGCAGATATCTAGTCTTGCAAATGCGCGACTGCTTTTATTGATTTACACGGAAATTATGAAAATCTATCTTTTGTTTACTTAAATGCATAATCAAATATTTACACAATGTCTTCCTTGCATCGTTTATTTCAGTTTTTATGTGTGATCTTTAGTTTTGCTACGCATATTATATCCACACTTCTGTTTCCTAGGTTTATAGAAGGTGTGACCGAATGATCATTATTCACCTGACCAAGATTATATCTGGACTTTAAAAGAGACTGTGAACTCTGAGTTTGTTTCAGCCTTTCTTCTCAGAGATAGTCAGATAGGAAACGCCGACCTCATCTAGTTTTATAAAAAATATGATTGACATGTAAAAGTGTTTGTGCAAACCTACTTACAAAAATAAAATCATTTATCATCTGTTCATCCCAATTTATTTTGGGTCAGCGCAACATATGTTTTTCTCCATACTTCTTTATTAGTCGTCATCTCGGTAGTCACCCCCTTTTCTAAATAGGTATATCATCATTCACACAGTCCATTCAAGGAGTGACCGAAAGACAAAATAATTATTCAGGGACCTAATGGATATCTATAATTCTATTAATAGACGTTCGCTGCTGAGCTTAGACCTGAGGGGCAATTCTCGTAATTTTAAGAACGTTCAGTCTGATCTCAGTCTCAATCTGTCAAAAATACCTGTAATTTCCCTACATTTTGACAAGTTTTTGACATTTGTTTGTCGCTTAGATGAGACTGCGACTAGATTTTGAACGTTTTAAATTACGAGAATTGGCCTTCTGGTGTTCCAGCGCCAGTTATTCTTATCGCGAGATCAGCAGCAGATGAACGGTGCTAAGGGGCTATTGTTGGTTAATGAAGTGGTGGTGGTTGAATTTTTCCAAAAATGCCTGTTTTTATTATTACCTACCTATGAACCTACTCAATCTCATAATATTTTTAAGATGATATATTTATTTGTAACATTATATATTTTTAACGTGACAGCACAAAAAATAAATGTGGCGTTATACATTTTTATTTCTTTAAATAAATATTACTTACCTATAATCGATAATTCCGATAATCGATTTCAGCAAAAAAGTTTATTGAGAAAAATTACGTGATTAGGTACATATAAAATAGATACATTATGATGGTGCAAAATTATACTATAGATCTTTTTTAAATCTTCATTAAAGCATCATCTATTTTGTAACACTTCTGTCAACAGTACTAATTTTTTATTCGATTCTTCATCAAATATCGTAAATCGAATCGATTTCCGCGTACGTAATGATCCCACGCTTTAATTAACAGCTCTTGGTGGGATCAATTAACGATTTTTTTATCTATCAATTGCTTCATGATCGGATTATTATTTATTTATGAGGATGTCGTGAACATCTGAAGGCTCCGGAGTCTAAAAGGAACTTGTTCGTGTATAAAATGATGGGTCATAGGTTTTTGGGGTCACTTCGATTCTAGTTGGTACCTCGTAGTTCATCACTACTATTTTTGCAAGAGCAGCTGGTTTATTCTGCAGCACCGACACTATTAGAAGCTCACTTCAGCTAAGATTGTATGGTGACATTTTTACAGAATCGAACAGCTGCTTGCAGTAAGTTACAACAAATAAATCAATTACATGCGAAGAAAAATTTCGAATACTGGTTACATAATTATTATTTTTCCTCCCCGGAGTAAAGTTAAACCTCGAAAAATTTATAGTTGTACCGATGTTAATACTAATGTGAGTTTACTCCTGGTTAATTGATAAGGGGGTTGGGGTGCAGCTTACGAATCAGATGCTGCTTTAATGATCCTGTACCTAAGGACCACTGAAGCATGAAAATATTTACATTACCGAGCTTATACAGTGTGTCAGGTTAAACGAAGGACATACTTTAAGGGAGTGTAGTACTCATGTAAATGAACAACTTTTACTAAGAGACCAACACTGAAATCGAGAAAATAAAACCAGCCGCTCTATACATAGGTATATGTTCGCATAACTGGATAAAATGTAGGGAACAGCTGTTTTTTTTTCTTCATATTTTTGAGTCCGCCCCATAAGTTGTTCATTTTCATGAGTATTACACTCCCTTAAAGTATGTCCCTCGTTTAAGCTGTAACACTGTATATATTTGAAAGCGCAGTATTTGTAAAAATAAATATTAACCTGTTTGAATTTTGGACCCGATTATGGCAAGACACATTTCTTCTACGAAAGTATAATATATATTTAACTAGCTTCCGCGCGCGGCTTCTCCCGGTAGGTATATCGATAAAAACTATCCTATGTCCTTCCCCGGGATGTAATCTATCTCTCTGCCAAATTTTATCGAAATCCATTCTGTGGTTTAGGCGTAAAAAGGTAACATACAGACAGACAGACAGAGTTACTTTCGAATTTATAATAATAATATGGATGGATAAAATCCCTGGTATTATAAGAAATATTCAAGAAACAAAAATATTTAAAAAGAAACTGCTTGACATGTAAGTGGGCAAATGCTACTACTCTGAATGGTTTACCTCAACCATGATGCGTGGGTACAGACGCCAGCACATCAACCTACCCGAAACTGTCAAATTTTCCCAATCAACTTTGAACCTTATGCTTTAGAGATAAAGTTAAAAATCTATCAAAGAAATTTGACAGATTGTAGTAGGTTGATGTGCTGGCGTCTGTACATTAACTTTAAAGATATTTGATTATCTACTTGTATCTTTGTGACATCCAATTAATTAACATGGGTGGATAATTTTTTTAAAATGATAATGGCTATAGTTACTTCTGACATTTATTGGAATTGGTGTATTTTTACTTATTTAAATACATTTTAATCTCAATTATTATGATTGTGATTGTATGCCGAAGCGGCGGGACATAGCTGATCCTATTTTAACTTATAAGAAATCCACAATATAAATATGAATTTGAAAACGTTTGTACAGAGGCCAGCACATCAAGTTACCCCAATCTGTCAAATTTCTTTGATAGATTTTCAACTTTATTGCAGAGGATTAAGGTTCATATTCAATTGGGAAAATTTGACAGATTGGGGTAGCTTGATGTGCTGGCCTCTGTACACAAGTAAGCAATTAAGAAGTTTGATTTTTTTTTGCCAATATAAGTAGATTTGTAGAATTGCCGAAATTCCCAAGCCTTCGTTACGTGCAAAGTAGACCTACGTGCAAATCTAAAGTAAATTAAAATATACCTAAACCTTGACAGTAGACGTGCCGCTATAAAAGGATTAATTTAATAAGCAATAATAAGAGAACGATGAGCACTAACTCTTATCTGATTCAGAATAAATGATGTCAGTTGTTCGTGAAATAAGATTGTAATTGGATTTGACCTAGATTTGTTTTTATTATGAGTTCTTATAATAGTAATCTCATGATAGATGGACATGCTTACTTATCAGAGAAACGAAACGTAACCAGAGAGGCAATTCTCGTATTTTCAAGAACGCATTCTAATCTGTCGCAATCTGTCAAAAATACAATCAATTCACATACGTTTTTGCTGTTGATTTTCGCTGAGATGAGATTACGAAGTCGTAATTCTTGTACTAAAAAAAACGCTAAAACGTTTTTTGAGTACGAGAATTGGCCTTCAGAAATCTGAAATCATCATCTGCCTAGACTTTCCCAACTATGTTGGGGTCGGCTTCCAGTCTAACCGGATGCAGCTGAATACCAGTATTTTACATGGAGCGACTGCCTATCTAACCTCCACAACCCAGTTAGGATACGATATATCTTGGTAAGACTGGTTGTCAGACTTTCGGGCTTCTGACTACCCGTAACGACTGTCAAAGATCCACAAATGACACCCGGGACCAATGGCTTAACGTGCTTTCCGCGTCACTCCCTCCGTGACGTATGTCTCGGTATGTAAAGATGGTCACCCATTAACAGACTTTAGGTCTACCTAGTAGACTGGAAGCATCCAATCTATGCGTCGATACTTCTTAGCTATCTTAGTAAAAAGAATCTGTACGTCTGTATCTCCTCTAAGATTGCCCAAGAAAAAGCCAGAAGTTAGTTTTTGGGGTTTAATTTGGTAAAACTATTGTCGGTATTTATTGTAACTATGGGGAGGGGCTCGTGGCTAAGTAATATCAGTCACACGGATCGATTGATCAGGTTAAGCTACGCTTGCTGCGATTTTTCTGTGGATGGGTGGCCACCTTTACATAACGAGATTGCTTCGTGCCTCAGAAAGCACGTTAAGCCTTTGGTCCCGGAATATGGAATTAAAAAAAAACCTGAAAGTATTACCAATTAACTGGGTTATAGAGGCCAGATAGGCAGCTCCGTGTAAAATACTGGTATTCAGCTTCATCCGGTTAGACTGGAAGCCGACTCCAACATAGTTTGGAAATGGCTAGGCATATAATGATCTAATGTAACTATGTCAGCTGAAAATAATTCTTACAAAAATCCAAAATGACCTTACAAACGTCCCATTATGAATCAAAATCATCCAGCTTATTGAAAGTCCAAGCGTGATGCCGCTTCAATAAAATAACCTAATTGGTTTATACAAATGAGATCAGCACATAGACATATTACAAAATCGTGAACATGCGGTATCTGATAAAAACTAATGAAGTCAGATACTTATTGTTCATTTGCCAAATTGATATCATACAGACCTTCGTTGATGACCTACATTGTAACAAAGATGCAGGGCAATTCGGTTATGATCACGGTATTTGTGAGGTACGCACTGTTGATACATAATAGATTTTTCTTCTTCGTATCGCTGGCATGACCGTATTTTATATCTGGTTTTCCAAAAAGTTTGACACTTCCACTGCATGTTTTGGGACACAGAGGGCAGGATATGAGGTGGAGCATGGTATGTGACATATCTCCACAATCACACCCTACTGCCGTTCCGTCAAGGTAGCCCCACTTTACCGGGTTGGACTTACATTTTCCCACTTGATTTAAGAGCGTTATTACACCGTACGGCATTTACACAAACTTTGAAGCCCTTGTTTTCGAAATTAATAAACCCATTTTAATGAAACTTCCTACTTATAAGCAGGATACAAAGGTCTAAAAAGTTACTTAAGAACATTTTCGAAATATCTTTTAAAAAAAAAGAATACTGGAAATCTCTGTTACTATGGAAACTTTAAAGTCGGTCTAATTTGGCTGTAACACTATTTTTCGAAAATATTGATAAGTAACTTTAGACCTTTGTATCCTGCTTATGCGTATGAAGTTTCATTAAAATCGGTTCATTCATTTCGAAAAACAAGGTCCTAAAAGTTTGTATGAAATTCCGTACGGCGTAAACGCTCTTAAATACATCATCTTAGCACGTGTAAAAAGTTTAGCAAAATGATTTTGGCTAAATTACCTCGCATTTCTATAGCTACAGTTTCCTAAGAGAGCAGTGGCTTGCAAGTATCATGTGAGTAAAGTGTCTCTGTTTGTTACCTCTTCACGCTTAAGCCGCTGAACCGATTTAGATAAAATTTGGTATGGAGAAAGTTTGAGTCCCAGGAAAGGACATAGGATAGTTTTTGACCCGATTTTCCCACGGGATCCAAACTTATGCAGGTGAAACCGTGGGGCGCTGCAAGTACTATTATCCATACTAATAATAGTATAAATACGAAAGTGTGTCTGGCTGTCTGTTACCTATTCATGCTTAAATCGCTGAACCGATTTATATTAAATTTGGTATAGAGATAGTTTGAGTCCCGGGAAAAGACATAGGATAGTTTTTATCGCGATATTTCTATGGGATCGAAACTTATGCGGGTGAATCCAATTGCACTTGCACTTTCATAAATAATGTTTCAGTGACGTCATTCACCGGCAAATTGGGGACCCTACGAGTATGTGCCGGCCACTGCTCTTCTAGGAAATGGTAGCTTAAAGGGCCATTGTTGTCAAACTAAAGACATCGGTTTTCTTTTTTAGATACGACAGTATCAGTAAGGTAACCCCTCCAGCAAGACTGGTAACTAATTTTGCTGCCCCTAACAGATTTATGAGAAACGAATGTTTAAAAATCAGTTGTACAAACAAAAGCGCCACTGCGCTTTTGGTACAGATTGCAATCATTGTAACTGTTCTATCAAAGTAAATGCTACGATTTATGCAGCGCTTGCACAGTGTGTTACATTGCGAGCCTACAAAGCAAGCTCGTAGCGTTTGTAGTTTAGGCTGAAAGCAATAGATGGCGTTAAACCAATAATATGATACTTTATTGCAAGATGTAAATTGTAATTGGAATAACTGAAACCCTGAAAAAGGGTTTATTGACCTTTTCAGAATAGAGTCTGGATTTGTGCTCGATTGATAGCTCGGGACTTAATCATACTGGCAAAATGTGGGTGTATCTTCTGGGGTACACCTCTGCCTAACCGTGCGGGAAAACAAGGCGTGATGTTTTGATATGTGTTATGTACAGACGCCAGCACATCAAGCTACTATAACCTGACAAATGTCTTTATTAGATTTTCAACTTTAACGCTAAAGTATGAGGTTCAAGGTTAATTGGGAAAATTTGACAGTTTCGTGTAGCTTGATGTGCTGGTGTCTGTCTAGTTACATATTTTCAATTAGGACACCTTTCATGGTGAAAGTAACTCTTAGGTGTGGCACCCGGAAAATATGGAACTTACATCCAGTACGGCTGGGTAGACCCAGGACAAAGAAGACCTTGCCAACAAAAATTCTAGCAATTATATTCACCAAAGCATAACCATTTTTTGGGTAGCTCTTCTGCCTGGAGATCAGCAGCAGCCGTTGTTGCTTATAATAACCATTTTTTTTTCACAAGTAGGTAATCTCTGTGATTATTCCACATGGTTTGAGTTTGAGGTTTGATGTCAGACTTTTGGTAAGTGCAGCTACACTGTGGCAGTCTTCAGAAAATGTATTATATCGGGACTTCAGCTTAGAACGCTGTGGTGCAACCTTATCAAAGCCTTATACCACTATCCTATTCATTACATTTCTAAAATCATCATCTGCCTAGCCTTTTCCGAACTATTTTGGGGTCGGCTTCCAGTCTAACCGGATGCAGCTGAATACAAGTATTTTACATGGAGCGACTGCCTATCTGGCCTTCACAACCCAGTTACTATGTAATACGATTCCCCTTGGTAAGACTGGTTAAAGTCTGACGACTTTCGGGCTTCTGACTACCCGTTACGAATATCAAAGATCCACGAATGACAGCTGAGACCAATGGCTTAACGTGCTTTCCGAGGTACGGAGGGGTCTTGGTATGTAAAGATGGTCACCCATCCACAGACCAACTGCGGCAAGCGTAGCTTAACCTGATCGCTCGACCTGTGCGGCTGTTTTTAATTAAGCCACGGGCCCCTCCTTTATACATTTCTAACATTATCATCAAATATCCATTGATTCAAATAATGTCCCAACACAGATCTTGGACACATTGCGATATCGCATTACCATTCAATCCAAGTAAGTCACCGTTGACAAATCTATATTCCCTCAATTACCTATAATATATTGCCATCATTTTGTACCTGTAACTTGGCTAAGAGTGCATCCCATACATAAGCATGATGAGTCAATGCCTTGGCGGTAGGACCAGTTTTTAATGATCTAACATCTAGTGTTTGCCTTTTAAAGTCTGCGATGTTGTCTGATTTGTACCTTTTTTATTCAATCGATTTAATACGAGGAGCTACTTTTAATATTCATGAAGTGAAGGGTCCTAATTAGGACCTTATTTTTTGTCTAAGCACCGTTGTTTTCAGTATGTATACAGAGAGATTTTTTAATCACCATCCAAATTTTTACTGTGTGTTCTACCCATCATCATCATCATCTGCCTAGCCTTTTTCCCAACTATGTTGGGGTCGGCTTCCAGTCTAACCGGATGCAGCTGAATACCAGTATTTTACAGTGTGTTCTACCCATGAATACGAACAACTTTCACTATGGGACCAACTCTGAAATCTCGAAAAAAAAAAATCTGCTGTTTCATACAAAAGTTCAATACCTACTTGATCAAAATGTATGAAATATTGATTATAGATTTTTTTTTCGTGATTTCAGGGTTGGTCCCTTATTGAAAGTTGTTCGTATTCATGTGTAAAAATTTGGATAGTGATAAAAAAATCTTCCTGTATTTGAACTGACAATTTAAGATAATTTTCATGTTATGGAACAACAAACTGAATGTTTCAAATTCCATTGCAAACAAAAACTCATTAGGAACTTTGTGTTACAAATGGTCACTCAAAAATCAACTTAAAATACATTGCACTAAAGTAAATAACTGATTAAGCGGCGATAGAATGTAAATTATCTGAGATTATGAACACTTCTATAGCCTATTATTTTACTATTAATATTTAGGGCTGATTTTTCAATCGACAGACGTTTTTTATTCGTGGAATAAAAGTGACGTCTGACAGATTTTGTTTGAAAAAACTGTCAAAAATTCAAAATTATTCCTCGAATAAAGTTATCTGGCATTGGAAAAATCAGCCCTTACTCCTCATACCTCTGTAATAAAGGTTTTGATAGTGAAAACAAAACAAAACGTGAAAGTGAGGATTTATATTTTATAGTCCTTTTCCCTACAGCAATGTGTTAGTCCAAAGTCGTGTCTAGTCTTTATGCAGGTGTTAGTGAGATGGAATGACAAACATAACGTTACATAACATCACGCCTATAATCTTGAAGGGTTAGGAGTACCTGTAGGTACACCACACCATATTTTGCCTAGCAGTATAAACATAACCTGCTCTTATCTCCAATCTAATATGGTATGTAAATAGTTCTAGGATTCTATCAAAATCAAAAAAAAAAACAAAAGTTATTTATTCAAACTTGGCTGAGAATCAGCACTTTTCGAACGTCAAAATTACAAAAGACAGTCCCCCAAAACGCCCGCCCTTCACCACTTCCTAGTGCTTTGGCTGGGGAGAAGAAGTGGCGCAACAAATTCCCCAGGAGCACCAAGCTATCAAGAGCAATGTCACCAGTTTTACTAGTAAGTAGTAAAATACTCCGCTAACCCGCACTAGACCCGCGGTGGTTTATGGCCCACTCCCTCTCACAGAGAGGAGACCTGTGTCGCAGCAGTGGGAACGTAATAGGCTGATTGTGAAGTAGTAAAATGAAGTTTTCGTAACAAATCCATAATCCAAGTTGACTCTAGATTCTAAAAGGAAAGGTAAGTATAAAAACTGCAGTGAGACGAGCAGAGCTAAGTTATAGGATATTAATCATGTCTCCATTTACAGAGTAGCTCCGTGATGAAAATTAACAGCAACTTAAAAATATAGGTTCGTAGTGCCACCTATCACAATAGCTTCAAACTATTAACAAGATTATTGGCCTACAGATTTAAAATAAAATTCGTCCGAACCGCTGTCAACATGAGAAGTGCCCAAAAGGCTGGCATCATTACCACGTTGTATAGCGAAGCTGATTCTTTGGGCGAAAAGTAGGGCAGCCTTCTGGTCACGAGAAGAGTCGACCAACCGCTTAGCGATGTCTTGAAGAACTAAGTGGGCAGTCGGACCCCGACCCTAGTGTTTTAACAACAAACGGCTCGATTCCCAATGAGATTGGAATATTTTCACCGTTTGAGGTTTTTCGTACTTGCAGCAGCCCTCCCAGAAGATACGGCTCGCCGTCCTAGGAAGATGGGATGGTGCAAGGTTAAAAAAAAAAAACAAAATTCAAAATCAAAATATTTTATTTCACATAAACCTACATGGGCACTTATGAATTGACACATGTTGCAGCCCACACCAAAGGCCTGCTTAACTTTTAGGGCATTATGTTCATTCCGACTGGTGTATTCCTGTCTTTTGTCAGCTTATATAATATTAAAGTATTTAATAAAAATATATCATATTGAATTTCATTTATAAGGAACTAAATAAGTTTTATGGCAAAAAACTGTTATTATTATTAGAATTTTTCAATAATGTATTCCTTGACCAAAATTAAAAAAAAACAGTGGCACTCTGGGAGTGCCGACAGAAGTGAAAACAATTACGTGTATATTTTTTAATCGTCTTGTAAACAAAACATAGAATACTTTTCCATCACTCACTGACATATCGGAAATACATTAAAATCGAGTACATCCCGAGGGCAGCCGAACACATACGAAGCGGTGTCGCTGGTAACAGCGTCGCGAGTTCAACGTTTTCTTCCCATCTCAAAAAATGCGCCTAAAGTTTTCATTTCAACAAAAGCAGACAAAAGTATTGATTGAACGGTAAGGAAATTGCGATTTACTGTACCATAAAGCAACTTCAGCATCATTATCATCTGCTTAGCCTTTTCTAGGGAAGCCGACCCCATTATAGCCTACTAATGGTGTTCCAACCGACCTTATTATAGAAGGCTTCCAGTCGTTTAGAGGTCGTCAGAAGGTCGTTTTAAAGTGTAACCAAATACAGCTACGGAGGGTGCAGTTACTGGAGTCGTACCGCAACGTCAACCTCAAGACGTTCGTGGTGCGCGTACCGAATTGTTATCTGCCCGTCGTCATGGAAGAAGACTTCTGACCGCAGGACGTGGTGTTCCATCGCTTCCGTGAACAAGTGCCACAGAACAGCACAAGAACAAGCTAGTGAACTACTATTTTATAATAAAAATATGTATGTTTAGGTTAAGATATTTATGTATGCACCTGCGTCGTCTGAAATAAATAAATCAGTATTCATGGAGAGGCTGCCACAATCCCAGCACTACCACCGCCAACTACCGACAAAAATAATACTTTTTAGTCTAACCGAATGAAGCTGCATACCAGTGTTCAGCAACGACAAAAAATGTATCTTACTACTTTTCATGCAGAGAATGAGGAAAATTAGGTTTGTAACAATTACATTAATTACTTATGTAGATAACTGACGTTTCTTGTTTCATCTGGGAACCAAGACTGGTTATCATTTATTCAATAACTTGTTCAAATTATGGGTTTCTGGCAACATGTAGAATTGAGATGTAGAATAAAATATTCTATAATATGTATGTCGCAGCCAAATGATTAAATTATCCGTTCAGTTAACCGCCTAGCCTTTTAACTAAACGGCAGCCATTCAACTAACGGCCTGAATGATATTCAATTACAGTTTAGGTTGGAAGTCTGTAACCGATCACGCGCGAGCCGAATTGGTCGCAGTAACTAAGCCAGGGCACCCCGACCAAATGGGTTAGGTTAGAACTGTGATCAACTGCGTGCGAGCCGAGAGAGTGAAGCGAGGCGAGCACTACTTCTAAAGGCTATGCAGTTGCCTGCGACATGTACACATAAATATTACAGAATATAAATGTAGAAATTTTACAAGGCGTGACACAATGGGCGGTTTTATCGCTAAAAGACAACCCTTGGATGGATTACGTAACCTGCTACTAAATCAATTTGTGCAATAGAGGTACCGGTCTATGTTATTTTGATGAGCCACATTATTTCGATGATTTGGATCGGAGTTTGTAACTATTTTTGAAGCTTTCAGATCTTTTATTTCCAACGTGGTTTACATTTTCAACTGTTTTTCACAAACAATGCTGAGTAGGCACAGTCGCACAGAGCAGTATTAAAAATTTAGGTTTATATTATTTTGTGTTTCATTAATCAGAATAGTGTTGGGTTTCAGGAACCGAAATAAAATCGTTATTTTTGCATTAAGTCGTATATTCGTTTGCTTCATTTCATATTTACAATTCTTAAATACTAAATGTAACTTTTTTTTATACATTTTCCATCTTACTCTATACTGTCCTTGCATTGCTGTTTAAAAACTTATAACTATCATTTTTAACAGGAAGAATTTAATTTCATTATAGAAAATAAGAGTTTTATACAAAGATTTGAGATCATATCATAAAGAGAAAGAGAGACAGTATTATTCTATATAAACAAAAATAATAACAATAGTATTAAAAGTAATCATCACATATATCGGTTCACAGCAAAATATTCGTTATTTTTACATCATATACCAGTGCATGATGGCGGAGGGTAGTTCGATAAAAGAGAGAGCGAAAAGAAATGAAAGTAATAAATACGATGTTCAATAACAAAGATAAACGAAAAGTGTATTAACGACTGTGCAAATCAAAACATGTTGCAATTTGTTATTTGTCACAAAAAAATAGAAATCAACTATTTTAATTTTTATAAAAAATCTACGTAATTATTTGTATTTTTCAATGACATAATTTTTCACGTGAATACTTAGATTTTTTTCCTAATTTCTGTTCTATATTTGCACAGCCATCACCTCCATGCATCACCACGAGAGTATCCATCTTAGTACCGGTATCCAGTCTGGGAGTTGAAGTTTCCTGATCCGGAACCCCTACCTCCAGCGTTGGGAGCGAGGTACTGACGGGAGGCAGCACCTCCTAAGCCACCGGCTCCTGCACCACCACGGCCAGCACCAGCTCCTCCGAAACCGGATCCGTGTCCGCCAGCTCCGCCAAAACCGGATCCATGCCCGCCAGCTCCGCCAAAACCGGATCCAGCGCCACCGGCACCAGCACCGCCGAAACCGCCTGCTCCGGCGCCGGAGTAACCACCGGCTCCACCAGCGGATCCGGATCCGTAACCGTTGCCGCCTGCGCCAGCGCCCTCACCGCGGTAGGTACCTGGAATATTGAGATTATTAGTTGAGTTCAAGGTAGAATCAATGGTGTCTTCAAGTTCCTGTGATCTAATTGATTGATATATGACATTTAAAGTCGACTGGTGGTTTTATAACTTTTGGGGTAAATCCATATTTTAAGAGATGAAACGGGTGTACAAATTAATCTTTTGATCTTTAAGAAACGATGTCGTCAACTCGACGATGCGGTTAAGTCCTGTTATAATATTGTATAATGTTAGGTGTTGCCCGTGGGTGTTGCTGATTACAGTGAATGCTCTCAATATATCAGCATCAGACAATGTAATTTATGCGCAACCTGTCGTTCTCAGGGCATTTCACGCACCGGGTTCACAAGCCTAATGACTAACAGATTGAACAGACAACTATAAACAAGATCATTAGAAATAGAGCGTTAGATGTTGGTGTTGGTCGGGAGCGGTCAAATATTGACCTTGTGAATGGCAGGCAGGTTAATGATATTCAAATTAAACTGTGTGAATTAACAAATGTGTAATCTTACTATTAAGCTATTCTCGCAATTCTTTCCATCGATCCTCAGATTTGCAAAAAATTGAAGAACTAGAGAAGAGCCCACGAATGAATTTAGTACTTTACATTAAATTTGACAGTTCTGTACGATGATTTTATAAGTCTTGTTGTAAGCTGTTGTGTTCTCACAAAGTCTTGATAAACAAATCTATTATACACAGCAAAGTGGTATACCTATTACAAAAATTGTCTTGCAAGCTACGTCTGAATAAATGATGATTAAAATGATGTGTATTTAAAATGACCTTTTGTAATATACAATAACAAGTGGGGCATATAATTTGTGTTCATTTTCAATTACGAAATAATTCTGTAATTTCGATCACGCACATAATATTTCTGTATTGTTTACTTTGGCAGCCGTAAAGTAAGCCGTTGCGTGCAAATATTATAATTGTGGGGACGTTTATTTTAAATTGTTGTTGTTTAGTATGTTTCTCATTGTCTTTGTAACTCATGTTGTCATTATTTAAATCTGCCTCTATAATTCATAGTTTATAAATTTTGTTGCGTTAAATAGTAATCCAGGTATTCTTACTTGGATTCCCTCAACATTTTGAAAGTATTTAGAAGAACACAAATCTTTTGTAATTACAGTCCTTCAGTATATAACAATCCATTATTATTCTCATAGACCACAGACTCCTTTTCAAAATCAAAAGTCATTTATTCAAACTTGATTGAGTATCGTATGTCTTACCGAATATTCCCTATCTACTCGCTTACTTCTTAGCCACACTCGTCTCATCGAAAGCTCCAAGGCTAGCAATGAACGCCCTCGTTAACGTTCGCTCGAATTATTTAAATCGTATCGAGTTATTTAGACTGCGAAGATGACCGCACTGCATGGGTATGCTGGTTCTAGGTCAAACGCAGGTTTTCTTAATGACTTATTGGAGACACCTGAGACTTTTAATACACCTGTATCTGTGAACGATGTGGAATGCTTGTAAGGTTAGTGTAATATAAAGCATGGCAGATTATGCTTTTTGAATTTTATTCCCGAATGCTTCATCTATGGATCCTTTGCATCCTGCATGATGTCTGAGTCTGATTCTATATATTTCTGAAAGTTGTATTTTTGTAGACGTTACATTTCCCAAAATTCTAAAGTATATAATTACGCCATCGGTATTCTAAAGATCAGTAGACTCCCCTAACGCCTATCACGAGATGCAACTTGCTAACTCAAAATCTCCAATTAAAATTACATTACCATGATGTAATTACAATCTGACCATCTCAGAAACAGCAGTAACTTCATTATCAGTAACTATTTCTCTTCTACCTAGCTCATCATTGACCTGTTAGGTAAGTACTTTAGTAAGATCACTAATCTGCCTGTCAGTTTGACAAGTTACGAAAAGATATACCTAGTCACATACAACGTTTTTGCGTGCATACTCTTTGCGTAAATGTAATACTGGGTCTAAGATTAGAAAATTATTGTGAAGATACAGGTAATAGTGATTATGTACGTGTTCAATTTTGATAAGACACGTGACACACATCTGATAGGCTAGGGTAAGGAGATTAGCATTTTTTTTTTGAAATTCCTAATTCTATCACTGGCGATTTTTATGCTGACGATGGTATATTGCAACCTTATAGAATATATAATAATAACTGGCCCAAATAACATAAAACATTATGGTGGATAGTATTTGACTGACTTTGGAACTAACTTTTATGAACTAGTTAAAGAAACAAGAAAACAAAAAGAAAACCATGTTAGCATCAATGAAGATAATACGGTAGTCAACACAATAATTAATCTTACTCAAGCAGCAAAATTGAATCAAACACGGATAATAATCAAACACATTAACAAAATCTTCACGCTCTTTAACTGCTGTTAGATCTAAGATTTAACTTCATTCTAGTTTCCCAACACGTTGTAAATTTTAAAGTAATTAATATAGTGCGAAATATCTTGGCATCTAATGTTCCCACATTTTGTAACTATGAGAATGGCGAACAAAGCACCATAACTGCTAACATACATGTAAAGTTCTAAGAAAATATTCTTTATTCCGTTTTGATATGTGTTGATAATGTTAATATTTGTGACTTTAGACCTCCTTTGTTGAGAGTGGGAGAAAAATGTCTTGAAACGGTTTTTTTGTGTTTATTGTAAATCTAGGTATTGTGTTTGATATATTGTACCCTGATAAAAACCTGAGACATTATTGCCCATGGTAAAGTTATGAAACGACTATAAAAGGTTAACAAATTCAGCTGAGAATCTAAAAGGTTTTGAGAGTTACAAAGTAGATGAAGTATTTAGAAAAATATTACAAGCTCTGTATCATTTTATTAGGTAAGTAGGAACTGACATTTTCGACGATATTAAGTAAAATAGTTGCAAATATTCTACACCTTACTTTCGTTCCCAGTCTAACTTGAAGATCCCACAAACACTTTCGCTTAACTTAGCAAAAGTTACAAAATGTAAAGCTCAGTGCACATCGGTGTTGCAACGCGTCATTATCTAGATGAAACCTTTATTACTGTAGCAGGAGTCATTAATATTCGTGATTACCGCCCATCTCTCGTAAATGCACTCATTATGGTACGTTTGCTTTTGAGTAATTCGGTAATGCAACCGCTAGGACATAAGTTTTGTTGGCGTTTTTCTGGTAACTAGGTGAGTTAGTTAATCGATTGATGTTGGTATAGACAGGTTGATCCAATAAATTGGTCTTACTTTGCCTTTGTGTATGTTTTCTAGTTTCAGTTATTGTTTTTTTAATGAATTTTTTTTTTTTTCCTATGGGCATCTCGTAGTTGACCTTTAGAGGTCGTGACTACTTAACCAGACTATCCTGTGGCTGCCTTAAGTGAAAGTCAAAGCCTCCAGCCAGAGTAATTGTTTCATATTTATTTCAATCGAGAGTAAGTTTAGGTATTATAATTTTATTATGAACCACCACCTTTGCGAAAAAATCATTGACTATCACAAAAAGATCCAAACAGATTTTCAACATAAAAACATAACATAATCAGCCTTTAATGTTCCCACTGCTGGGACACAGGCCTCCTTCCAGTGAGAGGGAGTGGGCAGCAATCTACCACGCGGTCCCAGTGCGGGTTGGTAGATCTCACATGTCGTTGAATTTTTGGTTCTAGGACATGATTTTCAACAACAACAAATAAATGAACAAAAGATGCAGTGCTCTCACAAATTCTATAACAACAAATCATGGATACTAGATGTCATTCCGCACATGTCTGAAATTTCGTTTATCTGTAGTCTGGATCATGTGCTCCACGCCTTACAGTGAGTGGTGCGGTCACGTCGTCACCCAGTGCAAGAATGCGAAGCATTAGTACTGTCCTATATTGTTGAGAAATTGGTCATTCGAAGAGCTTTAAGTGAATCGCGATAATTGATACAAACTGTTGTAAGTTGTTGTTTGTTTAAGCTTTGGTTAATTGAGATGTACTTGGTTTTGTACGGTTTATTGCTATTCGATGTTAATATTTTATTGCATTGATAATATTTTGGTATCGAATCATTCTGATGTGAATGGACTTCATATATCTTCTTCTTAATGTGCATACAAGCTAGGTTTTTTTTTGAAATTATTTTAAATATTGACCAGCTATTTTAAATGTTGAAATTATTTTAAATGTTGCCCAGTTATTTATTGGATCTAAAAATGATGCTCTGGAAACTACATACCTATCTATTTTAGTATTTTATGACGACCCTAATGTGCCCCTGTTTAAGCAATCGGTTATTCCGCGAATAAACTGAGTGTGAACCGGGTTAATTGAAGCAAAGGTTGTAAAAACCTTTGAAGTAGTTCATGTAAGTCGAGACATTAATATTATCATCCGGAGCTATTGAGAAATTGGTCATTTTGCAAACTAGCTAGGTGAGAATTACAATGATTTGAGGGGTAATGTGATGTTTCGAATTGTTTCGAATAGTGCAGTTTATGTATTCGGTATTTGTTTTTGATTATGCAATTTTCTTGAGTACCTATTGTTTTTTGTATTATTATTCTAATATTATTTTAGGAAGGGTAAGGTAAACAACTAAGTAACATAGATTAACTTAAAAATGATGTCAGTAAATATTTAACTCATGAAATGTATTTGAAAATAATAAAAAAAATTAAAGAAACTTTCAAAATGGGAAAATAAATGACAATGAAACAAAAAATAATACAAACACCGAAAAGGCGTTGAACTAATCATATAGATATGAATCCATTCATAAACGCAATCATCTCATCAAGATTATCAGATTCATCTGTGCGTTCACTAATCAATCTCCAAACTCGTCGCTTTGGTAACATGTTAGACAAATCTGTAGTTATTATCTTGACTTTTGGTTTAGAATTTGGTATTTGTTTTGAAATGTTGTTGTTGTTTTGGAAATGACACTAAGGATTTTTGTAAAAATGAATTTGTTTTATAAATTGACAAAGTAACCGCTTGCAGATCACTATATATATTTGATTACAAATGGACATTATTCTCACAGTAAAATTATACGACTTTGTTACACGATATATTGTATTATCTCCACGAATCTGTCATTAATCTTATACAGCCCTCAATTTATGATCGAGCAATATCCGTCTGGAAATATTACACACTGAAAATTTATTAATGGTTACCCAAGATAGATGATGATGCCTGGATGACCAGATTAAGTATTGACGTTATAAACACGATCAATTTGCGACTGAACGAGTACTCGACCGCTCGTTAAACATCGATAAACTTTGATAGAACAGACAATGGTGACAAAACTGTCAATAACGAATGAAGTAGAAGGACAAGTAACGCAATGAATTAGTGTAGATCTTCGTCTGTGGCCCTTACTATCACTGGAAGGCACTTGAAACAACAGAACGTTTTGTTATATAGATCGAGCTAATCTGTATGTACTAGGTAAGGTAACGCACGCCTACGAATAACAAATAACCCGAGAATTCACACGCCACGATAAAACATCTGATTTGTAACTCCATATTTCTCTAAAATTCCGAAACTTGTGGAAATAATAAATGATTTACTACCAAATTATAAATGAAAATCCTATCAATATTTATTGAACTGACCATTTCAATAAAGTATGCAATATGGGATAGCCAAGAATCCTCATTTCGTAAGGCTGAGAAGATCTGCCTTCAAATATGGCTGCACACCTCATGACTGCGTTCTAACCCAATAATTTACATTTTAAAGACTATTTATGGTCAATCAAAGGCAAATAGTTTGATTTAATTAGTGCATCTGCTTTTAATTTGTAGGATCTTGACTTCATAGGATCGACAAGGCTCTTGCTTTATGTAATTGTTATTGAGATTATTTAAAAAGGTATATCTTGTGGTTTTTAATTCATGATTTGATCGTAAATGGACGCTCCTTTTTTGGAGCTTGCATTTTTTAGCTTCTTGAAATTTTACTATAATATTTCTTTGCTGTGATTTTGAGCTTTCTCGATATATAGCTGTTTATAATTACTTTATTCTCGACAGATACAAAAATAAAGCTTTTATGTGGGCCACATTTTTGGTAAAAAATTGCTCAATTCAACAATAAATTCACACCCAAGTTTCTAAACTTTTACAACCAAGCCCAATTATTTCCCTTATCCGCTTATCTGCAATATTCACCCAGAATAGCTGTGAAATCAATTAAAATCCGACCTTTGCAGTGCCTTACTTTGCTTCAAGCTAGATCACGATGCATGATGCAATGATCCCACGTCATTTTGTAACTCATCAGTACTAGGGTACTCAGAGAACAAATTACATGCAAAACAGATGCAACAACTTCTTACATTCCTCACCGCTGTGCACACACACATAGGCAACAGTCGTCCATGCAGAATTTGACGGGGATACAACCGAGATTTTCACGCGATGTCTTTGCCAGAGTTTGTTTAAATATATCTATGTGTGTGCAGGGCATTGTAAGAAAGGAGTCAAGTGCTTGCATAGTGAGTTATCTTTGATTCAAGTTACTAAGGTAATGTTGGGACTTGACAAGATTAAGTACAAGTCTAGTGTTACTCAGTGTTTTGTTAGTAAATTGTAATGTATTTTGTAAATGGAAGGCTTTCTAATGGCAGGGCTTACGTTATTACGGTTGGTTCTGATGGTTTTTTGGTCTGTTATTTATAAAAATGTTTTGATTCGAATATTGGCGAAGTTTGACGGATAAATAGTAGCTGATTTAGATTTATTACTAACGTTGTTGGAGAGTTAATATTACGGTAACTTTACGAGACGTTTATGAGACATTTATACTCTTAAGTTAAGTTCAATGTTATTACATTTAACGACAGTATCTGTATATTGACTGTTTTAGATTACCAATCTTCGATGTATAGGCCATTTCTGACTTAAGAGCGTTTACGCCGTACGGCATTTGATACAAACTTTCAAGTCCTTGTTTTTCGAAATGAATGAACAGATTTTAATGAAACTTCATACACGTAAGTAGGATACAAAGATCTAAAAAGTTACTTAAGAATATTTTCGAAAAATAGTGTTACAGCCAAATTAGACCGATTTTAAAGCTTCCATAGAAACAGAGATTTCCAGTTATCTTTTTTTAAATAAGACATTTCGAAAATGTTTTTAGAGCTTTGTATCCTGCTTATGCGTATGAAGTTTCATTAAAATCGGTTCTTTCATTTCGAAAAGCAAGTGCTTGAAAGTTTGTATGAAATGCCGTACGGCGTAAAACGCTCGCGCTCTTAAGTATTTTCAAGCATAACTTTTTATCTTAATACAACCTAAATGATGTCCATTCAGTTATAACATAATCAACAAGGTTAATCTGGGCCCCGTACTTTTAAGACTTGTGGTCACTTTAATGATTGGCGCTACATTTTTTCATACTACCACAGAATCATTATAATTCTTGTTCAGTCATTTTTAATCCTAATGATTGTACTTTTGCGTAATCCTTTATAACTTTTTTGACCACTTCACTGATGTTTGTATCGCTGGGGTTATTAAACGCGATTAGGATGAGTTTTTGCTATTAGCACATTTTTTAGAGTTAATAAAAAAAATTTGGTTGTAGTTAATGTGATCAAATAAACGTAAAAAATTACATGAGTCTTTTAATTAAAAAATGTATATCTATCTATCAATCAGTTGTGTCAACATTTTTTCTAGACAGATTAAAAATAATGACTGCATTAATGGTTGATATCTGATTGCGCTTAAAAAATTTATAGCTTTTAGCGAAACTGCAATTTTTTGTTATATCACAGAACTTAAGCTTTTATAACAGTGTGGTATTTAGCATCGTAAAAGTGTTTTTTTTTTACTGTATTTATAAAACTTAATAGCTTGGTGCATTGAATAGAGATAGTAAAAATGCATCACTCACCATCATCAACGATGCCAGCGGCCTCATCGCGGGCGTTCTGCTCCAGAGACTTCAGGATCTCTTCGGGGATTGGGGGAGGAGTGGGCAGATGAGCACCCTGGGGCACGAAACCATTCTCGTCAGCGGTGTAACTGATGCTGTAGTCCTGGCCATCATCACCCTTGTACGCAAAGCTTCCCTGAGACTGCACTCCGTTGGTAGCGACGCCTTGAGCGTCAGCGCGGATGCCGTTGGAGGTTTCGAAGTCGTAAGAGAATCCTTCAGCGGTAACTTCGCTGTTCTGCCTAAGGATCTGAGCGCCGGCATCAGCGGAGGAACCGCCACCGCGAGCGTTGTACGCGCCACCGGCACCGGCGGGAGCGTTGTATGCGTTTCCAGCGTGCGCGGCACCACCACCGAAAGATCCGGCACCACCACCGAATCCGGAGCCAGCGCCTCCGTAACCTCCAGCTCCACGGCCACCGGCGCCAGCGCCGAAACCACCAGCGCCGAAACCACCAGCGCCTCCAGCGCCGAATCCACCTGCACCACCGGCTCCTCCGAAGCCACCTCCGGTTTTACCGCCGAAGCCAGGGGCACCGGCAGCGCCGAAGCCGGGGCCGAAACCACCAGCGCCAGCGTTTCCTCTGGGAGGGAGGTATTTGTTGTCAAGGCGGTCTGCCAAGCAGACACCGAGGACAGCGGCTACCACGAGCTGTAAAGAGGACAGAACACTTTCTTAAAGGATGATCTATTTAAAACATAATAATTACAACGAATATAAAGGCGGTAAAGCTTTTGATACGTCAAGACTCCTTGTTGGAAAAAAGTTTGTTATTCAACCCTGTCCTGATTCTGTTTAACCCAGTTTTTTTGCTTGAAATGGCCATTACCTCATTGAAATTCAAATCAATGATGAGCATGTTTTAATTATAGACATTTTGCTTAATTACACTCCTAAGTTTATGTGTATGTTCGTAATTATACGTCGACATGTCGATTTCATGTTGCGAATGATAGATAAATTCATGACGAGGATTTCTAGTGCCGTTAATTCTATTTCTACGTGATTTTATGTTTGCAACCGTGTGCAATGGGTTTTAGCAATTTTTCTGAAATCACTGTATTACTAAAGGCGTATTTTGATGAAGATGTAAAGGAGATTATGGTTGGCAAATTGAATGCAAACAACATGAAAATATTAAGTTATTAGTATTTGAGTTAGCGTCAGCAATTAGCCGCTGAATCGCTGAAAGAGCTTTCGTAACGGTTAGGATTTAACGGCTTTGCGGTTAAATAAAGTTATTAGGTATATTACAGAACTATTACAATTAATAATAACATTATTATTTTATACTGAAGAAGAAAACTAGGGAGGGAATAATTTGTTTGAAAAAATTACAACTTTAACTTGAAAAGTTCAAGGGTCTCCAGACCAATTAGACTACTTATCAGGCCAACCTGTCAGTCAGCTATCAGAGACTGACAAATCAGACTGACATGTCAACGATCTTGCCGTCAAGCGTAAGGGACGCTTGTACCGTCTGAACCTCAAACTGCACCACTGTTCTCGATAAACGAAATCGACTTACCAATTTCATTATTTTATATTAAAATATAATATTTCTAAGGAAGACGACTTGTTTCTTGGGCGATGGTGCGCTGACTGTGATGTGCACTAGCGTTCCGACCAATATATACCTCTCTAGATGAGTGAGAATCATTCTGAAAATGATATCAGGGCCGCTGTAGCGTCGTCGTAAGAAGGTTGGTCTTCCTTTATTGAGAGAATGTGATCGACATATTTTTTTTATGTGTCGACATCCGTGTTCGTTGAAGGGTTGAATTTTGACATTTAGTTAGTTAATTTGACCTATTAATTAGTGATAGGTGGCGCTGCATTCCATTATTGAAGGCGTGCTGCGCATAATGGTCGCTAAAAGTTTGCGTAGGTATTATTTTTGTTAAAATTTTTGTCAACACACGCTTAGATCAACACGAGAACCTTCAAACATTGCCCTACATCTTTCTTATGTATTTTTTGTCGATATTAGAAAATACTAAACTTTTCAACAGACCGTGACCCTTGTGTTTCAATCGGTGGGCGCTACATAATACCTACTATTTTAAGAAGAGAGCTTGTGGCCTGTAATATTATTATGTGTTTTATGCAATAACTTAGACATTTCACGTGTTTATCCTGTTGCTAATGTTGGAATGCACGACTTGTTGTTTGCAGACTGGATGCTATATTTAAAAGAAATTGGTGGCCCAGTGGTAACGGCCACGATTTACGAGTCGGGTCGGGTCGGGTCGTAGGTTCGAACCCAGACAGGCGCTTTACTTTGTTGAATGATTTCATCACCACTCAAAATGGTGAAGGAAAACATCGTAAAGAAACCGGCATATCCTGGCACAAAAAATTCGAAGACATGTGACATCTACCAATCCGCACTGGGCCCGCGTGCTGAATTACGTCCTATTCCTTCTTCCTGAGAGAAGGCCTGTGTCCCAGCAGTGGGAACATGATATGGTACACAAAATAAAAGCTTACGCTAAGCTAAAAGTTAGCTTTCGTATTTTAAGCATTTTATGCTATTGGAAGAATCCCATCATTTATTTATTATTTCTACAAAGGATATTTTATTCCTTTCTAGCAGTTTAAAGTCAATAACTTGATACTTATATCAAGACTGGAATAAAATACATTATTCACAACTTCGTACCTTTCCAATAAAATAAAGTCCTGGTCGTAATTTCAACGGTAGTGAAGTGTTTAACTCTTTGAGTATGGCATTTAAACAGCTACTAAAATATATATGAAGATGTTTAATTTACAATATCATAGATAGCCAATAGACATAAAATCTTGCTGATTTAATGGAATTGTATAATATGGTGGCACATTGGCGAGCTGTTGGTAGAAGATGGCATTTAATGAATCCTGGATTCCTGGATTTTACAAATAATTAGAAGAAAAGACCTTATAAAGAATACTTCAGAAGGCCAATTCCCGTATTTAAAAACGTTCAAATTCTAGTCGCAAATTCGCAATGTCATCTCAGCAACAATCAATGTATAACTTGTCAAAAATGTAGATAAACTAGAAGTATTTTTGGAAGATTAAGACTGAGATTTCCAATCTGCAAGCGTACTTAAAAATAGATACGGAAACTGCCACTCTGATCTGTGTAATTTGGTCTGAGTGTGTAGCTAAGATTTATTTATTTATTTATTCCCATTAGATTGGTTTCTGTCTCCTTCAATAAACTTAGCAACTTTGACGGTTACATGAAGGTGCAATGACAGAGAGGGTGGAACACGGTAGGCACGCTTCCAGGAGTATTTCCAAAGAGTTGCGGTCCGCTTACAATTATTGTTCTCGTCTGGATTGAAACACAATACCTACATACAAATTCAACAGCAACAAGGACAGCCATACGCACAAAGTTTTGTTTAACTATGGCTATATTGGTCATAATCTGTACAAGGTATGGTATGTATTGTTACTGGACATGCGTCGAGCCATTTTGCTCAAAATAAAGTATTTTTGATATATTTATGATTATATAAAATCAGTGCAATTTTAATTTTTTTTCTCTCAAATCTTTGAACTGCAGTAGAGCCCTGTAAAACTAGCAAATATTTTTTATTGTGTTGCTTACGACCAACCGGAGTTACCGACATAGCTTGCAGAGTAAGCTAACTGAAGTGGCAGTGGGCTGGCCATGTTTGTCGAAGGACTGATGGCCCGTGGAGCAGACGAATCCTAGAGTGGAGACCGCATATAGGCCAGCGTAGTGTGGAACGCCCCCCAGCTAGATGGATGGACGACCTAAAGAAGGTGGCTGGAACAGACTGGATGCGGAAGGCGGACGACAAGGTATTGTGGCACAGCCTGGGAGTGGCCTATTTCCAGCAGTGGACTGCAATAGGCTGAGTCGATTACGACCAAACGTATTCTTTTGGATATGGTTAAAAAAACATAATTATTGAAGCTGAAACCATCTGACCATGTTACCGGGCCTTGATTCATGCTGAATTTAATGAGGTTTGTGTTTGTTACCTGACAGAAAAATATTAAAATTAACCTTGGTAAATATTGGGAATATTTTTTCTATCAACTCGCTTTGTTTTTTATGAAGCGAAAGTTAAAATACCAACTAAAGGTAGGCGACTTTTATGCAACTGAGACGACTTATGATTGATTACTTGATACTTGTTAATAATATTTATTATTTTTATTGGTATTGCCATAACCGCTACGATTGACAGATTAGTAATCTTTTGGTAAGTACTAGAGTCAAGACGTAAATGATTATTTTTTTGGTTTAAAACGAAAACGAAATTCGGCTTCACTTGCATTTTTGGACGAAAATCAAAAACGATTTTAGTTTTTAGGTTTCTCAAAAGGTTTTTCTTTGTAAAAGTAAAATAAATGCAGTGTCTATCTCTAATCATAATCATTACATTTTACCCCTTAAACCTAAATAACACGAAATTTAAAACTTTACTCAACGACATAATTTTCTTAAAATTAATCAACTTTGTTATAATTATGCTAGAAAACGTATTTTCACAAAATAAAAATGTAGATAAAAATACTGAACAATAAGAGTTTGTTGTTGTCTTAACCTATCGATTTTCTTTGAATATTGTTTTTTTTGGCTCAAAACGAAAACGGATATTTCGGCTTAAAACTAAATTTGGTTGGACTCTAATAGGTACCTTCATATAAATGCCTATTTTACTTATTCCAGCAATATGATGCACTTAGTACAATATAACGACTATTTAGAAGCTAAGGCTGATCACGTTTTGTTACAGTCAGGCTAAATAGAGTTCGAAGTAATACTTTAACAAGATGGCGTAATTTTGCTTCATGCAATAGTTAAGAGTTAACGTCAGCAGGCTACAGTTTTTTTGTAACGGACTGAGAAGACGTCACACAATGGTTTCAAACTCTTTTCAAACTGGGGGAAAACGCTCGCACCAGTGATTTTTTTTTTTCAATTCTATATATAGGGTATCGAAATCACTTTTACAAGACATTTTATTAAAAAAAAACAGTGGCACTCCGGGAGTGCCGACAGAAGTGAAAACAAAACACAAACAGAATACTTTGCCATCACTCACTGACGTATCGGATATACATTAAAACCGAGTACATCCCGAGGACAGCGGAACACATCGAATGTAGCGCGGTGTCGGTAACAGTGTCGCGAGTTCAATGTTTTTTTCCCATCTCAAAAAATGCCCAACGCGCCTAAAGAAGTTTTCACTTAAAAAATAAGTCGAGATGGAGTCGAAATTTCCTATCTGACTACCCCTGAGAAGCTATGGCGAAACATAATCAAGAATTGTTTCAATTAACTCCCATATGAGTTAATTGAAACAATTCTTGGTGGTGTTCAAACTGGTGCAAATAGTCACGAGACTTCCTAATCATTGAAACAATCGACGCGCGCAGTCATGTTCATGACTGACAGACAAGAGGCGCTAACCACGTGGGATCAACCTCAGTTTGGCCAGAGCTGTACCCTGGGTCCCAGCACAGCTACTACTAAAAACTTTTTTACCTGGTAATCTGAAAATACTCTTTAATCCCACTCTTATTTCTTACTAAATGGGGAAATAGATATATAAATAGCCCCGGTCGTGGACCACATTTTTTATTCTAGTAATGATTATTTAAAGTTATAGGTAAGCCTTCACATCTCTTCATCGTTAGTCCAGTGGACGCAAGCGCGACTGTTGAGCATGGGTTATGGGTTCGATCCATAGGTCGGGTGTAGTGTTGTTGGGTATTACCGTTAGGAATTTTGCAGTAGCAGACTACTGTGAATTTACATGGTCCCCCCTCTATGGTACTTATAACTAGTAAAATGTAAGTGTATAAGTTACACCTTTACCTAACCCTTTGCGGGAATATAGATTTGAGGTTTTGTGAACCATTGACACAAAAGATGAAGCTATAAAGCTATAAGGTCGAATCAACCGCGCCTTGTAACGAATCCTTCAATTCTATAAAGCCGATGGGTATGACGATAACGCATGGCTTTTTGAACTTATAACCTTGTCAAGTATAACAATGCAAAATATAACATTCATGTCAAGTATTCATGGTAAGCTGTGTTTTTTACTCACAACTATGAGCAAAATATATGGTTGACTTAATAAACGCATTAAATTGTCGTCATCATTCTCCTGTCCGAATCCCAATTTATTTGGGGTCGGTGCAAGTTGCAACATGACTTTTTCCTCCGTACTTCTGTATTATAGTCGTAAATATTAAATACTAGCTGCGCCCCGCGGTTTCACGTGCATAAGTGTCGATCCAGTGTGAATATCGGGATAAAAAGTAGCTTATATGTTAAAACAGGGTGTCGGCTACCTTCATAAAAAATGTTATCAAAATTGGTCCAGCCGTTTGAGCGTAAAGAAGTAACAAACATATAAACACACGCACACACACACACACACTCACAAACTTTCGCCTTTATAATATTAATGTGATTGTCAGACTGGCGGCTGACTGTAAAACTTTGCCAAAACCTAAAGCAACTTGAATAAACGCATTAAATTAATATAGAAATTAATGAGATAGACAAATCGTTCAACGTGTAGTTTATTAGTGGGACAGCACCGTAATTGCGTAATGCACTCTCAATCTGAATCATTTGTTGTTGCTAATCCGTTGATTCATATGTTCGAACAATTTGTCTGCTCAAAAATGAATGTTGTTGAATTGTTAATACACAAAAAGCAATTACTACTGATAGTGCCTTACGCAATAACCCCGCAGAACAGAAATACATGGAAATAGTTGTCATACAGTCAACAGTCATCGTAGACCTAGGCAGACAGGACATGACTGGTATCAATCCATCGTCGATTCACTATAATCTACCAGTGTTTTGGTCTGGACGGTATGATGGTTGACGGTGTTAAGGCGACTACATGGCCTAAAACGCGGTCACTATCAGACTGCATAGAAAAGAAAGAGAAGCGCGATGACACAACGCTGGTAATTTATTGCAAAATATGAAACAATCATCTATTGTTGATTTATCAAACACCAAACAAATAAAAACCGTATACTTAAATTCGGGGAATTAAATTGTCTTTTATATGGTGAAAGTTTTATAAAAATACACCCGATAGTGTTTGCGTGATTATCGTTTTTATGTCCGCGGTAGACTTTACTTTACAAATTAATTACACTATGTTAAAAAAATATAATTGCAAATATTGACATATCAAATTACGAAGCAAATGGTCTAGTATAACATTTATTTTTTTCAAAGAAATCAGTCCGGTCGATTAGACGTGATGTTGAATTTAAAATCATTAGAAGTCGTATATCTGCGCCATGCACATGAGACTTCTCAGCTTTGTTTCTAGGATGCCTATAATGTTCCCACTGCTGGAAAACAGGACTCCTATCTGTGATCTCCCAGTGCGGATTGCTGGATGTTACACGTCTTCGAATTCTTGGTTCTAGGACATGCCGGTTTCCTTAACCGTTTTAAGAGCAGTGGTCTCTTACGCAGATGCCTTGAAAGTTCGTAAATAATTAACGGGAAATAATAATGGTTCCGAAAAACAAATAAATCTCCAGCGATCTGTGGCCGACTAAAAAAAAATATTTTCGAATAACAAAACTAAAATTCAGAATAAAATACTGAACCTCCGACAAAACTACTAAGTTACCGATAGAGAAACAGAGGTTTTGTCAAAATAATCATAATTAATACATACGTGGGGCTACGTCGACTTATGATGCAAGAGTGAGTGAAGGGCACCCCGAGGTTCGGTTTGGTTAGGTTACTTTAAACCCTTTACATAGAAATAGGAGCCCCGCGAAATGGGGCTCCGTCGACATAGGAGGCAAGAGCGAGAGAATGAGAATACAAATACCTTTACCTAGGGATCTAGGTATGTAATAAAACGTAATTTAAGCTGGTAGAAAAGTTTTATAGCAATAAACACTCATGTTTATTTTTTGAAGATTTCAGTATCTCATTCGGTCGTTTCGTCATTTTTATTCGGACAAAAGTAGTCGGAAAGTTAGTATTTTAGGCAGTAGATTTAATATTTTGAGAAAGGACAATTCTTATTTTTTTGTCGGAGCTTTTATTACAATCCATAATTAACTAATCCAACAACAACAAACCTTTTTACAAGACTCACCTCCAAAATACACAAACAGACTAATAAATCAAGTCCAATATTTTGAAGAATGCTGTCCAGACTGTTTAGAGCTGTCATTAATCATAGCAGTTATTAAAAAACAAATACATGAGAATGAAACAACAATAACGTAGAACTGTTTATTAAAAGCTCATCTGGTCATTTTGTTAGTATCGTTAGTGATATATGATTAGTGATAGCTGTCTAGTTTTCAGGTTAAACTCTTAGGCACTTTGCAGAGTCGAACAAGCTATTTGGTATACAGGCAAAAATATTCATCTTTCGACTACACTGCCAATAATAATATTTAGTTTTATTTTGTGCGTTATACCTTTTTCAGCTTATGGCATCCTTAACAGAGTGGTGTAAAATAATTGACTACTCAGCACACTCATACCATTGTTTAAAAGTAATTGCAAGTTAGCTGCGTGTATACCAAATAGCTTGTTCGACCGTACATCGCGCAGTTTAAACCCTATCCTTCAACAAGTTTCTATAGTGACCAACACTGACGACTGTGCATACACACGGCGAACAAACCGACAAAGGGCCTTAATTATCGTGGCTTTTGTAAGAAACATATGAATCGAAACAGTTAGAAGTTAACTGAGCAGGATAAACAGTAGCATTGCCAAAAAAAACAAACTATCTTCAATCACCGATCTATATACGAGTATGATTTTAGTAATGCAATCAATCAACTCAGCCTATCGCAGTCCACTGCTGGACATAGGCCTCTCCCAGGCTGCATCACAACACCCTGTCCTCCTCCTTCCGCATCCAGTCTGCCCCAGCCACTTTCTATAAAGGTCGTCGGTCCTTTGACTTGGGGGTTTATGCTACGCTTGCCGATACGCGGTGTCCACTCCAAGACTCGTCTGCTCCTTCGACAAACATGGACCACCCACTGCCATTTCAGCTTGCTTAGTCTGCTATGTTGGTAACTCCGGTTCTTTTCCGGATAATTTCATTTCTGATTCTATCTTAGTAATGCGATCGTACTACTTTAAAAAACATCGTTCAGGTTCATCAGAATCCATGTAAATATGAAGGTTACACAATGACATACAATTTCAATTCTGTCTTTAGGCTTAGGAATTTGTCCTTAAGCTGACAAAGGCATTACACCTGTTTCTTCAAAGTGTTAAGGCTAAACACTTTGTACGACACGGGGATTGAAGTCAAGATCCCGCACTTCACAGCTGCACTAACAACCACTGTTAGACCGATGACACGTTCTACTAAAGTATCATACCTCTAAAACCTTTCCTAGAAAACCCGAACAAAACATTGAATATTATCCTAATGCCTTTGACCCGCGACCCAGCGCGGGCGCATAACAGTCGGACATTCTCCGCCACTGCACTGCTCTTATTGAATTATGTGGATTCTATCGCTGAGAACTCAGAGATGGAATGAAATAAACTGATTATTTCTGTGTACTTAGCATGCTCTTATAATTATGAAGATTAGATAACACCCGGTTTCTGTAATACTCATTTACATAAACCAAAAATTCGAAGACATGTGACATCTACCAACCCGCACAGGGCCCGCGTGGTAAATTACGCTCCACTCCCTCTTACAGAGAGGAGGCCTGTGTCCCAGCAGTGGGAACATTTTTGGCTGATTAATAATCATTTGATTACTATTTAATTTATCATGCACCATTTAAAATTTAATTAGGGATGTATGTAGGTATGACTTATAAATAGGAAAACCAAATTAAAATATAGTCCCGTTTTGCCCAAATTATTATCTTTTCTATAAGACAGGTCATGGTTCGTGAAGGCAGTACTTTATAAAAATAACTAGCTTCTGCCTGCGAATTCGTCCGCGTGAAATTACCTGCCCCCGACCCGGCCCGCGCTATTACTTCGTTTCTGCTTAGCGTTATTCCTGACTTCATTTCTTCTTGCTCGACTCCTAAAAATCCTAGCGTGATTTTAATTAAGCCTGTAGCCTTCCTCAAGAATTAGGCTATTAAATGCAAAGAGATTATTTTCAGTTCCATCAGGTAGTTCCAGAGATAAGCGCATTCAAACAAACAAACTCTTCAGCTTTATTATTATTATATAGATAGTTTTCAAAACACAGCACCACTTTGTAGAAGGTACTTAATTTCCGCCTTCAACATAAAATGCCAAGGTCCATGTCGCCCTAAACTTAACCCTGAAAAAGTATCACATAATTTACCCATGGGAACAAAACGCGTAGCCTGTTCTCATCCTAGCCACTTTACATTGCCACACTCAACCTACGATAAAACGAAACGTTACAAAATCCTACAAACACATGGTATCTGAATCAGTGGGTCAGTAGCTAACTCCGACCTGCAGCTTGTTTTTTGCCAACTGTCCATCATTCTGCAAACTGCTTATTATGTCAGATTATGAAGTCGGTATGGTGTGCTTTTAAATATTGGTTGAGGGTTCCGTATATTTTTTTTTTAATTCAAATAACATTTTTTTTAATTTCATATGTTTAATCGAACACCAAATAATTTCCATTTTTATTACCAAAAAAAATATTGATAGACATTCCAATATATAATAAAAGTGTATTTTTTGGTGAAACTCAAATAAAACTCATTTTGGTGTCCTAAAAATACTAAATAACCAAGTAACTGCGACTTACTTAGAAGTAGTGGCCAAGGTTTAGAAGCTCATTTATTAAAAAAAGCGTACATAATTAGAAGGTCAATAAGTTTTCAGAGGATCAATTAAATATTGCTCTTTTCTAATTTCATCGTTCCGTCCCGGCGCTGGCCGATAGCGACCCATTACAATAGAAAATCAATTGTGTCTCATTAGCGGTGATTAAGCGATTAAGCTTTTCTTCGGTCGGGGGCACAAGGTATGCAGGAACATTATGCTGTGAAACCGTGGTTGACTATTCAAGGGGCGCCCAACAAAATAATAGAAAAGTGATAATCAAAATAAGCGTAGGTGCAGTTGGTATTTAATTTTGCAGTGGCTATTAGCACCACGTAGTTATAAATCTTGTTAGCATTATCTTAACAAGAAGGTAGGTACTATAAATCTATTGTTTTCCAAATAACATACAATTGTATATACTTAGTTAAACTTACATTTAAACTTAAGATTGGGATCACAACATAAGTTACTAAGCTGTCGAAATGTTACGTTATATAACTTACTTCGATTTGTACTTGTGCCCTTTCGATGGCCAGTCGACCGTAGCCCTTATTGTCGATTCGAATCAATATTTGACTAAGAGCTAATAGGGCTTTTAATTATTTCATCGAAACGTGAACGCTTCATAGAACTCCTTGCATTTGAAAGTCGTTTTTAGAGATTGGCATAATTTGTATGTAGGTATTTATTTTACGAACTAGAACGATGAGCTTGTTTTACTAGCTTATAATTAGTCTACTTTTAGGAAAATGCTAGATCTCAAACTGAAGGAACAAGCATTGGTATAATGTTTTATGCACTGCTTTATGGCGATTTCTAATAAAGTACCATTACAAATAATCGTACTTGCTGACTATATTATGGCTATGAAAAACTAAAAAAAAAAGAAAAAAATAAGTATAAATTAGTAGTTTCTAAATTCAATGTTTTTTATTGTGACGTTTGTGACCTCTGTCAATGATATTTTTCTGTATTATAATCATAATTATCAATAAATTTCTTCCAACCCTTATTTGCAAATAGCATTTAAGCAAAATCAGCCTACAATATTGTCACTGGAACACAGGCCATTTGTACAACATTTATAGACCATTTCGTACGACGCATTCTTTATACTGGCATTCAGTGATGCTTAACATTAAACTAAGAGAAATATTGAACGTACTTAGAAATAAACTTTAAAGGTTATTTCATTTGTTTATGTACTTGTGACAATATAACAATGGTTTTGAAAGTGACAGCTGACAACTTAAAATTAGTTTACATATGATAAAGTTAGAGCGTTTTGATGGCGGTTGCACGGAACCCTATAAATAAGCGCCCATTACAGTCACGTTAGGAAACTGCGCAGAGGCGAACTTGTGTTATCTATTTAGTTATTGTGACGATAATAATTATGCTTGCTTTTAGAAGTAATATACGACTTAGTTTTGTGTAAAGCCAATCCTAAGATCAAAAAAGCGCGAGCGCAGAAACGGACCTTGTGGCGATGATTGGGGGAAGCCTAAAAGGCTAGCATAATCAGCCTATAATGTTCTTACTGCTGGGACACAGGCACTGTCTCCTCTCTTCGAGAGGGAATGGGTTGTAATCTACCACGCGGGCCCACTACGTGTTGGTAGATGTCACATGTCTTTGATGTTTTTGGTTCTAAAACATGTGGATTCCTCACGAATTTTTCCTTCGCCGTTTTGAGAGCAGTGGTGATGAAATTACACAAAGTAAAGCGTCTGCTAAGGCTAAGGCTAAGGCTAAGGCATTCTGGTGTTCTAAGGCTAGCAGTGGACAGTTCTTGGCTAAGAAGGAGATGAACTTGAAATTCCAAAAAAAAACGAAATAATTTTTCTACTTTCTTCTTGTCGTTACAAAATATGGTTTCTGAGTCTGTTTTGGTCTGAGATTTTCAGACAGCGCGGCAGCGGCAATCTAATCTTGCCTATTCTTTTTTTACCGATTTATTTTTTTAAATTTTTGCATTCAATTTTGACATTAAAAGCACAAAAACACACATAGGGCACGCCGCGATAGCGGCGGTAAGGCCCCTCTTTGAGGAGTGGCTAGAGAGGCGTCACGGCGCCCTCACCTACCGCCTGACGCAGGTCCTCACCGGACACGGAGGTTCCTGCACATCATCGGGCGGGAGGAAACGCCCGGGTGTCACCACTGCGAGGATCGCCCAGAGGACACGGTGGTGCACACGGTGGAGGTCTGTCCCGCTTGGGCAGAGCACCGCCGTGTCCTCGTAGAGGCGATCGGCAGCGGCGGCGACCTCTCGCGCCCGGCCCTGGTCCAAGCCATGGTCCGGGGCGAGAGGGAGTGGGAGGCAGTCACCTCCTTCTGCGAAGCAGTTATGCTAGCGAAGGAGGTGGCGGGATGGGCGAGGGAGAGAGCGGAGAGAGCCGCCCGTCCCAGCCGCCGCGGTAGACGCTCCGGGCGTCGGGAGCCGCGTGACGACTCCCGGCCTCCGTAGGCGCGGGCCTGCGGACGGCGAGTAATGGGTAGCTCGCCGTCCGATCAGGACCAGGCCCGTGCCGGACGGCGCGTATGTGTTCCACGCGCGATTCAAAGAGATGTCAGCAGACATGGAGGGGCCCGTCAGGGCCGAAGCCTGCCCGGGCAGCGGGATTGTCCGAAAGGGTTACCGCTGCCCCGGAACATAAAGGGCTAAGGAAAAAAAAAAAAAAAAATGCTCGCACAAAGTGAGATGATCAACATTTGACAGCCTACATGTTTCGATGAATCATCGTTACACTTAAATGTTTCTTTTACATTAAATATTACATCATTTCATTTAAATAATAAGCTTTTACAATACTCAACATTAACATTACTCTATATTCTAGGAACAACACTTTAAAATTTTCTAGATTAAGATCTGGTGACCTCGCATGAGATCATTTGATATGCTATGATCTCAGATGAGCTCATTATTCATCCCAAGATATCCGTTAGTACTCATAGCCCTTCTTTATTAATTAATAATAAAATGTTTCTTTTCATCATTAAGGTTATCTTCCCTTTAAAGGGTGGCAGGTGGCTACTGCTTGATGTCACTCCATGTATCAGCTGCATCCGGTTAGACTGGAAGCCCACCACAACATAGTTGGCTAGGCTAGGCAGATTATGAGGTATACAGCCCTATTGAGTGTTCCGGTATCTTAATTGTTACTAATAGCTTGTACGATAAATGTAAGATAGTAAAACGTGTCAATCATTCCTTTGTAAGTACCTACTTGTCAGAAAAGTTTACTAAGGTGTCAGAACTTAATTGAATGTTTATTGTAAATTAAGAGAATCAGACAGTAATGTTACTTTTTTTTTCTTTGTTTATTAATGGTATGTTGTATAAATATAAATGTTTAACATACACACACATTGTGGTATATAAACAATAGGATTTGTGGTGAAGAAAAAGATTGGTAAACAAGTACTTTTGGTGCGGAGCACCGTTGACAGCGTCAGACAACTGTTGTCAAAAGAAAATGTACGGCGCATGTCTACGGAAGAAGCTTCTAGAATATTCTAGAAGCTTCGAGTTGCTCTTATTGGCCGGGCGGGAATGTGACGCATTTCCGCCAGAAGTGCGTGGATTATGGCGGGAGCGGTTAGTTATCCGACCTCTAGGCGTTATAAATGTTATTTACATTGCATAGTTTTGAAAAGACAATGTGTTTTAGGGGACTTTGTTCTTTTTCTTTTTCCCATTCAAAAATACTAGGAAGTGGTGATGGGAGCGTTTTGGGGGACTGTCTTATTAATTTTGACGTTCAAAAACTGATTCACAGCCTAATTTGAATAAATGATTTTAGATTTTTGTAAGCTCCTCCAACTGCTTTGCACAAACCTCTATCATCTACAAAGCATTGAATACCAAATATAATAAAAAGATAATAATTTTAGAAAATTTCTATAAACGTATTAGGAACGTTTAGCTCGACGCAAAACCCTCCCGTGTATTTTCTACTGTCGTGAGAACACGAAAGATTTTGAAACATTCTTTTAATACTCATCCTCTCAGTAATGACTTCTCAGTAGCCATTGTAGATAATGTAGTACAATTGATTGGTCATATGATTGGTCCAATGATTGGCCAAATATTCGGCTCGATAAGACTTTTTACTGACTTCAATCATGAGTTAGGAAAGCTCTAGTTTTATAGGCTTTTGTTTGCATCATTATAATTGTTGGTGGCATTCTCTTTGATCCTATAAATATATTGCAGCTGTCGATGTATAGTCACTTGTGGTTCACGCCTTGATTTAATTATTTAGGTACATGTCCTACTCCCTTGTCCATAATTTTATTCTATTTACTTGCTTATGATTTATACATTTTATGAATACTTTGGGATAAAATAAGCCAATTTCGTCATGCAATGGTTGTCTAAAGACGGGCGTCGTAAAAGAAACATGCGTTGGAAATGCTAGTGAATGTGGTCCAGATAGATATTGGTCAGTATCACGATAATACAAATAAATAAGATGGTCACAAAAGTTGAGCTTTTGACTTTATATTGGCTTCAGCTCCCTCGAAAACAATGAAAACGCACTTCTACAAAAGCAATGAGAAGTCTCGTAATAAAACATACATTCCTACAATAGGTACTTATCATGTAGGTAATTAAGTTGCAAAGTCAATGAATTAATTAGCTAAGGTGAATGTACAAGATGCAGTCCGAAGTATCATTACTGGTATTGAAGCATGCATCGTTGGCAAAGATTACAAAATTTACGACCACTTAAAATGTCTAATAATAGTGAAATGGTGAACTAACCTATTGAACTTAGTTGATTGAACTTGTGTCTGCCTGCGGCTACGCTCGAGATTAAGTTATGGTTTTAGCACAGTTGGGTGCCTAGCTTGGGAAGACAGGCTAAATAGATATTATAGCAGGCATTGGTAGCGCAAACTCTTGTTAAACAGTTACTTGTAGGTTGAATATTCATACAAATACAGCCATGTGGAATTTCCAAGGACTGGAGTCAGATATAAATCATTTTAGATATTTGATAACACAGCAAAATCCAAGGCAGCTCGGTTTTATCAAAGAAGTACGATGCCGGTTTCAGAAAAAACTCTGCGCCACCTCGAACTTCGCGGTATGCGTCCGGGTCATCTCGCCACCGCTTTCTGGTCTGACCTCAGCGGCGCCGTCCATCTTCAGGCACCTATTGTGTGAGACTTATGGTAAGAAAAAGTAACAAAGGACTCAAATAGAAAGAAAATACGTTTATTTGCGGTGAACATGACGCAAAAAAAAAGAACATAAACACAAAAAAATAAAATAAAAAAGGTAGGGTGAAACATGCGTCATATATAGCAATATTTATTTTATAAATTTTCGGTTAAAAAGTGCTACACCAGAAAAACCAGCAGGAAAATCTTCCAGGGAGATAGAATTAAACAAACTGACAATCAACACATTTCTATATCACTGTGACTAAGTAATTAGTATAGTTGTAGCTTCTCGTTTAATGGCTGCATACGTGGCAATTATTTAATTTATATTTCAACAGTACCTACTGCAATATGAAGACATGCAATGCTCCTTAATTAAATTACGAGCATATATATACCTCCTTGATGAATTGATGGGTACTACCTAAGTAGACAGACCGGGTTAGGAATTCAAATTATTTATTAATAACAATCACAATTTACAAGAATAGAATAGTCAGTGCCCCAAACTAGACATTTGCCTGAATCTTGGGAGTCAGAGTTCCGATATTGTCAAAGTGGTACATAGTGATTATTGCATGACAGGAAAACAAAAACTAAAATTAAAATTAAACTTATCTAAAATCAGTAAACTTAGAATATACATACATTGCCATCAGCGTGAGATCAAACTAATCAAAATAAAATCAACAGTATGAGATCAAATAAATAACAAATAATAAGTAATAATACCGAAACCAACAGGATATAAATCAACAAAAATCTAATCAATTATGTAAATCATTTATACAATACAGTGTAGAGTGTGAGCGTATGTGTTAGAGAGTGTGAATGTGTTAGGGTGTGTGTGTCTGTGTGTTTGTGTGTGTGTGTGTTTGTGTGTGTTTGTGTGTGTGTGTGTTTGTGTGTGTGTGTGTTTTGTGGACGTCAGCGAGAACGTAGGAGTACATTTAGTTTGTTTAATGTTGTTCATCTAAGTATAAATAATATTTTCTGTTTCATCGTAGGAGAGAGTGAAAAGCCATTTCTTTATTAGGTTTTTGCACAGGGATATTTTGAGGTCTTTTATGTTGCAGAATCTTATGGCATTGTTGTAAATGCGTGGAAATAAGTAGTTCGGGAAACGTCTAGCCATAAGGGAGTTTACTTGGGGAAAAGGAATTCTGATTGTGCGCTTTGACATTATTTCTTGGTAATCTGTCCTGAATTTTAGTTTTCCATGAATGTGAAGTATTGCGTTGAGGATGAACAGCTGTCGAACACGGAGGACCGGGAAGTCATTGTAGAGTTTGTTGGTTGGGTACAAGAAAGGCTTCTTGAGCATTACTTTAATGACGGCTCTTTGTGCTCTTTCGACTTCAATAAATGCAGTTTTGCCAGCACCACCCCAGACGGAGATTCCGTATTGAAGGACAGACTGGCAAAGTCCAAGGTAAACAGTGCGGAGTATGGGGATGGGTGTGCAGTCACGTAGTTTTTTCATTACATAAATAAGTTTTCTTACTCGATCGGAGAGAGTGATGTTGTTTAAAAGATAAGTTTTCGTCTAAAGTAATTCCTAAATATCTCATGGATTGAATGCGGTCGATTACGGTACATGAACAGTTTGTGGTGTTGCAAGTATGAAATTTGAGGCTTAGGTGTTGGGGGGGTCCAGATGCTTTGGATTTATGGAATGTTATTATCTTTGTTTTTTTAACGTTTAAGGTCAGCAGGTTTTTATCTAGAGTCTTAGCCACTATCCGTAGTCCCTCCTCGGCATGGCTGTACACTTGATCCCAAAACTTACCATGAAATAAGATCGCAGTGTCGTCTGCGTAGGCTATTAATTCAGCATTAATGAGAGAAAGATTAAGGATGTCGTTTATGTAGAGTAAGAAAAGAGTTGGGCCGAGTGTGCTGCCCTGTGGGATACCAAAATCGATGGATAGGAGGCTGTTAGACAGTTCACCGAGTTTGACAAATTGCCTCCTATTAGATAGGTAGCTTCTGAACCAATCCAGGGGAGTGCCACGTATGCCTGCGGCTTGTAGTTTCTTGAGAAGAAGTTCGATCGAAATCGTGTCGAAGGCTTTTGCCAAATCTAAGAAAATCCCCATGGAATGTTCTCCTTTATCTACAGTTGATGATACAGAGTTAGTTAATAGCCTAGCTGCGTCTTCAGTTGATCTACCCCTCCTAAAGCCGAACTGCTTATCGGAAATTACGATGGAATGGAAAAAAAAAATGGAACGAATACGACCATCCGTTCCATCACAAAGATAACTGATGTCACTTGGAAAGCTGCCACGCTAAAATGGAACTGGGCTGGACACATCTGTTGCATGTCAGACGAATAATTGACCAAACTTACGACCCAATGGGTCCCATCGTGGCAGGCCCAGACGGAGATGGCGGGATGAGCTGGACTCCTTCAACAAGAACTGGTCCTCAGCAGCTTTGAGCAGAGAGAAGTGGAAAGAGAGTAGGGAGGCCTTTGCCTTGCAGTGGGACATCACCGGCTAATAATAATAATAATCTAAGTAGATGCTAAAGTGGTATATTTTCATAATAATAATAATAACTTTATTTCGGGTAGCACAGATGCATAGAAACCCTTAACCTAGTACACATTACATAAAATGTTATAATTTGTCATGACTCACACCTACACAAGACATGACCCACTGATTCTGAAAGGGACAGTTAAAACGTACAGCTAAAGCGTAAATGCTGTTGTTGCTACCCCATAATAATATACGGGTTAGCAGGGAAGCTGTTTTTTGCGCAATTTGGCCACATTTCGCTTGTTATGGTTGCAAGTAATAGGAAATGATCCTATAGTCATTACATAACATAATCAGCCTATATGTTCCCACTGCTGGGACACAGGCCTCCTCTCTGTTAGAGGGAGTGGGCAGTAATCCACCACGCGGGCCCAGTGCTGGTTGGTCGATGTCACATGTATTCGAATTTTTGGTTCTAGGACTTGCCGGTTTCCTCACGATGTTTTCCTTCACCGTTTGGAGAGCAACCATATAGTCATAACCCAGTAATATTTGTCTTTTTCTGACCCGGGAATCGAACCCAGGGCCCTCTCGCGCTTGTGATAACTAAACCAACGACGCAGTAAATTTTCATAACAGTGGCAAAGTGATATCAGTAGCTTCGCATGCCATCATATATATGATCAACTATACTATTTTTAGATCTACATGGTTGATTAGTGGACTTACTAACCGATCATGAAATATTCAACCTTGATAACGCTGCCAAAACTAAGAATCACCACACCATTATAAAATCCAAGGTTGCCTGGAAGATATCGCAGAAAGTAATAACGCAGCGCATTGTATATTTTATTTTTTTGTTATGTATTTTTGTGTTTAATAATAAAGTATATTATCATAATCAGCCTATAATGTTCCTACTGCTGGGACACAGGCCTCCTCTCGGTGAGAGGAGGTATATAAAAGTATATGTAAATAAAAAAAAAAGTATGAATGGCATCTACAAAAATACAATAGAATAGAGCTGTTATTATTAATTCTGATGAACGTTAATATTTAATATTTTTACGATTAAAGCCTTACGTATTAACTATTAATTGTAAATGGACGACCTTTGACTATCACTTCGTCTTCTACTATTTTAGCAATCAGTTCAAGTAGATGTGCCTTCGTTACGTCTAGCCCGCTAAATAGACTTTTTAATTAGCCCATCGAGTTGATGAGACTGCGTTCTGTATAAATTACTGTTGGAGAGGCTATAAAATATGAAATCGTCTTAGAATGACCTCTTCTTAAATATTGGCCAATGTTTAATTCTTGGACAGGTCATCCACATGGTTAACCGATTACGGGTAATAAGTTTTATGCAGAGGTGCGCCATTTAGTACACCCACATTCTGCCAGTTATAATTAAGTCCCAAGTAACAGGGGACGAGCCTATTGTCATCAACATGGGCACAAATCTAGAGTCCGGGCTGCTGCTGAGAAATTGTAGATGTAAAAACCAAAAAAAACTTTGCGATTTTCAATAAGAGCCCTAGTTTCAGTTGTTAACATTGAGGATGAGTTATTTATTTGTTAACAACAGCTATCCTCATCTTTAAATAATTAGTAAAGATCACGATCAATAATAAATAAATATAATATCTTTCCTCAAAAGATCATCTCAGACATCGATCTACATGGTCTTCATATAACCTGACCAAGATTATGTCTGGACTTTAAAAGAGACTGTGACCTCTGAGTTTGTTTCAGCCTTTCTTCTCAGAGTAGTCAGATAGGAAACGCCGACCTCATCTAGTTTTATAAAAAATATGATTGACGTGTAAAAGTGTTTGTGTAAACCTACTTATAAAAATAAAGTCATTTATGATTTATAATAATTTTCTCGTTAAGCATTCAACCAAAATGCTTGAATTCTTGCAGAGTCCTTTTAACGTAATCTTGAAGCATTCACATAATAATTATATTTATTACTCAACTGTGCACATAAGGAGTGATAATCATTTATAAAGCTCAAATTAGTTAAAGCTTATATTTCGACACGAAGAAAGAGTAACTAAGATATTAAATTCTACCGGAAAATTGAATCAATTGAAGAGAATAGAATATCGATTTGGCTGAATTATTATCTGTCTGTGCCACCCCCTAATTATGAGAAAACCTTTCTGATACATGCTTTATTTTGGAACGATAACGACGAAATACCTATATTTACTAACTATCTTGAAGAATAAGCAAACTGAAGTGGCAGTAGGCTGGCCACGTCTGTCGAAGGAACGATGGCCGGTGTAGCAGACGAGTCCTGGAGTGGAGACCGCGTATCGGCAAGCGGAGTGTAGGACGCCCCCCAGCTAGATTGACGGACGACCTAAACTAGGTGGCTGGAGTTGACTGGATGCGGAAGGCGGAGGACTGGGTGTTGTGGCGCAGTTTGGGGGAGGCCTATATCCGTGGACTGCGATAGGCTGAATTGATTGATTGACTAACAAATAATTTAATTGTACACTAATATCTTTATGAAACGTTTTAAACTTATCAGTTACTTAACGTTTCGCGGAGGGGAATAAAACGGATCGTTTCAATGTGTACCTATAGGTTATATATAGACCGATGACCCGTTATCTATGTTCTACAGCTTCTGTGTTACATAAATAAGTAATGGTTATAATTTAACGGCGTGTAAACTGTATACTAATATTTATGGTTTAATTGGATAAGTACTTACCTCGCTCTGGAGCATAAGTACAGGGTTGCAGGGACTTTGACGCCAAACCTTTTGCTGTTACAATTTTACGGTTTTCGGACTTTGCTTATTGTCAAATTTCATGATTCTAGGTCAACGGGAAGTACCTTATAGGTTTTGATTCCCTTGCGATTGTAGATATGGGTCATAAAGGGAACATAAACACCTGTATCTTTTGATTGCGTTGACTAAGAAAAAGAAAGAAAAAAAAATTATATGGAACCACCCCATCCATTAAAAAAAGAGTTTAATAAATCGATTTACAATTGCCAGAGATATCATGTAACATACTCGTATATGCAAAAAAAAATACAGTCGAATTGAAAACCTCCTCCTTTTTGAAGTCGGTTAATTATGTAAAGATACGGCACTTATATTTCGGTGAGATAATTCCCAACTGTTAAAAATGCTAGTATTTTTTTATAAAAAAATTCTTTCAAAATACAGTGTTCCACCCGCCCCATACAAACGCGCCCTAAATCGCACAAAGTTCTTTGTGCGTGCATGTCACCTTACTCTCCAGATTGCTACAGTAAATGTCAAACAACCATCATTCTACTATGAATACCTTATTACCATATTTGAGGCAGGTTTATCACAGCAAAACACTTCTTCAGATAATCACTTATAAGGCAAGCAGACTACATTTCTTATGGGCATGTACTAGAAAGATTATCTCGACTTGCGCAGTCTGAATAAAGCCTAATTGTATGAGTTATGTTGAAAGAGGTTAGATTATAAGTTTGCTTAGAGCAACATGTTGTTTGCACTCATTTTGGGAAGGATTGATGTATGTAGTGAAAACCACTGAAATTGAGGTGACATTATTTACATAACTTGGAATTGTGGCCCGATTTTAAACTCCGGTCTGCTAATTATACAAGAAAATTTTCGTAGGTATTTTAAAATCCCGGCCGCTTTTCCGCTAAATATGTGGTAAATTTTTATACATAAATTAAACTCGTAAGTCATAGGTACTTCTAAAGCAAATTCAACTCTTTGTATACCTCTCAGCCATGTGTTTTCAAGTTTCTCATAATTATAGCCCATTTTTCTCAACTACGTTGAAGACGGTTTTCAATCTTACCGGATACGGATGTAGACAATCATTTTATAATCACATCTTGTACGTGACCTCCTGACAAACCTCTTGAATGACTAAGTAATAAAGAACGGAATGAATCAATAACATAATTATTAAAATCAATTATAAGTTGAAACAGTCAACATTACTCATCGGGATGCGTAGATATGACCCTTTAATAGCCGTTTAGACGTTATGTAGGTGTTAACGTTAGAATTATAATAATTTATAGCTTAGTGTGTAAGGTGCATGTCAACGTTTAATCAGACACGGATCTGTATGTACTTTGTCGACTTGTAATCTAGCTAATTTGACATAGAACGATTGGCTTCTGACGTAACAAAATCTATCACCAATCTGTAATATACAAAGGGTTAGGCAGAGGTGTATCTATTGTACACCCACATTTCTAGCCAGTTATGTTTAAGTCCCACGTTATAAGGGAGCCTATTGCCAGCAACCAGGCACAAATCCAGATTCCGGGCTTCTACTGAAAATTTCCTGATGGAAAAATCCAATGACACTTTGCTCGACCTGGGAATCGAATCTAGGACGTCATGCTAAGCAGTAGCAGTTGCTACTACTAGATCAAAGGCAGTCTGACTAGCCTTATCCCCCCCCGACCCTTGCTCGAGCCAGCCCGCGCAGCTAAGCCTGTAGTTTTAAATTCGCCCCTAAACACCAATAATAATACCGATCCAGCCTGTCCCTTGCTGTCCTCTTCCAGCGACGCCCTGAGCCGAGGTCCGAACCCCGCAGGGGGTTACCCTTAGCGCTGTCGCTTAGTTTTTAAGTTATTGTATGCCCTGGCTGGAGGCCTTAATTCGAGGCATCCACAGGAAAGTCCGGTTAAGCAGTAGCCATCCTCATAAAGGATGAACTGCGAGATGCCATTTCCAAAAAAAAAAAAAAAAACTAGCCTTATGACCAGAGGGGCAATTCTCATAATTTTAAGAACAACAGTCTCAATCTGTCAAAAATACCTCTAATTTCCCAAAATCTTTGACGAACTTTTGTCGCTGACATGAGACTGCGTCTAGATGTTGAACGTTTTAAATTACAAGAATTGGCCTTTTGAAGTACTGGCTCTTTGTGTCCGAAACCAGATCAGTGTGCGCTCTTGGAAATGTATAACGGATCCTTCGAAATAGCTCTGAAAACATTTTTATTTTCTGTAAAGGCTTCATAATCGTGAAAACGGCCTTTTCTAATAACTTCGTAGTTATCAGAGAAGGCCGTATCAATAAAACTTTGAACAAATACCTAGTTAATTGATATAATAATAAATATAAAACGTATATTTTTTCTTGACTGTACTTACCTGTCATAAAGAGAAACGTAGATAAAATTGGATAAGAAAGATTTCAAAACAGAAGAAGAACTAGCAGGGGATCGAGGAGGGGGGGGGGGTACTCAGGGGATTAGACCGGAATAAATCATTGATATAAATAGAGTGCTACTTGATTTTGTTTGTCTATGGTGCAACCTTGTATATTTTCTTCTTTTTTTTCCCTTTAGAATAAACACATAGTGCTACTGTTTAACAAATTCAATAAAATAGTTTATTTTACACTTAAAGAGCATTTTTATTTTTTACATCAATTATTTGCGAAGACACGTCAATATTAATTGAGGAATCGGACAATAAAGCTAGATTTTTTCTTCAACTTCTAAAACCAAAATCATCATAACGATTACCATAATTCACAGAACCACTCGGAAAATACTCCACAAAAACGATCAACTTCAATTTGCCTGTCATCTTCACAAAAACAGCCTCCTTTATCCACAATCCGCAAAGGTCCGGAATACAGACGGATCTCACAAAACCTTTGCATCGAATGAAGGCCACTGAACAAGATCACTTCCTAAAGAAAATGTCAAAGGTCTCAACGGTTCGTTCCCACTTGTCGGGTGTCGTATCTATTTTGTCGGATGTAGGGCCCGATTACATCTAGGTACAACTGAATTTATTAAAATCATATCCAGTCCGCACTGATCAGGGGTCGATGACTGCCCACTTCCTCTTACAGAGAGAAGGCCTCTGTCCCAGCAGTGGGAACATTATAGTCTGATGCATGTCGGCGGTGATATGCGATTGCAATGCATTCAGGGTGTAGATAGGGATGCTACCCTACAGCAGTGAGCATATTTGCACAGGTGGGAATAGAAAGCTTTAACGCCAACATACGCAGGGTATGCGCATTCATCAACAGCATCCTAAATGCTATAGCAGATTGGTGGGACAGTCCCATACTAGGACATTAAATGATAAATAAATGATAAATGATTTTATTTTGTAAGTAGGTTTGTACAAACACTTTTACACGTCAATCATATTTTTTATAAAACTAGATGAGGTCGGCGTTTCCTATCTGACTACTCTGAGAAGAAAGGCCGAAACAAACTCAGAGGTCACAGTCTCTTTTAAAGTCCAGACATCATAATCTTGGTCAGGTTATATGAAGACCATGTAGATCGATGTCTGAGATGGTCTTTTGAGGAAAGAACCACACAGATTGAGAGGACCTGTCCAGTCAGTGCACGCATTTGTCAGAAATCGTGCAGCTCAACTCAAAACTTAAGGAGCTCAACAATTCGACGAACAATACCAAAGAAAGGACATTTGGGTAGGCCACATAAATTACTCAAACTGCCAGACCTAGACAAAAACTAACACAACAGAAAGAATAATAAAAATTAAAAAAAGTGACCCACATTGTCTTCACATGCACAATAATTAAAATAATATAATACTTTACAAAGTAAGCAAATGTCATTGTTTAAATAAAATTCATTAATGTCAATGTGTACATAGAAAAAAAAAATTAAAACATTCAAAATGTAAAAAAAAATTGGAAGCAGCTCAATCCCAAGCCTTTTGCAAAGCATTGGATACGCTTACATTGGCTGTGGCGTAGTATAAATAGTTTGTGTTGTTTCTCTGGCAGTACTAACACTAGTTTCCATAATCCGAATTATTATTATTTGGTTAGACACATTTGCAGCTAATTAGTTGATGTGTGTGTATCAATTAACTTGGGGATATTGAGTCTGTCCAGTCGATTCTTCAAGCAGTTCATTATGGGAGCCGTCACAAAACCGGGAGCCTATTCCATGTTGTTACAACTCGGTTAATTGGCCTGAAATAAAAGATTTTTATTGTTTATTTATCAAAACGCTGATCCGAAACCCGACTCATGGGAACGGGCTGTAAGAGTTACCAGTATAAAAACCAAAAGATCTTGGAAACATAACTCGTAGACTAATTAAGTAAACGTAGATTAATAAATTAATGGTGATGATTTGCATCGGTATTTACGAGCAGCTGTGACCTGAGGTTGGTACCAATGAGTTCAAACGTGGTGTAAGAGGTTCGAGGAATTATGGCAGGAAGTGGTTTAGTGGTCGTTCAACCTTTTATGATGAATTCCAATTCGTCCAAGTATAGTTTTGGACGACTCATAATGAGAAGCATTAGAGAGTGCTTTACGACCAAACATTTTTTTTTGTCTCCTTTCTGCAACTGTTTCTATTGTTATGCGCCTGCTAATACACAGAACCTACATAATTCATATACCATTGTATAGATAATTTAATGGAGATTAATTCCGTACCGATTATTTTTCAAAACTGTATTTAATGCAGCAGAAACGAAAAAAACATCAAAATATTAAAAAAAAATCCTGTTGTTCAATTGTGAAACCTGAAACCAATGTAGCTTGCGAAAAAATTTACAAATTGAGTAATTTTATTTTTATAGATTCGTTTCACCCATTGGAGGGATCCTATTGAAAATGGCTCTTTTATTCAAAGTAGTGATAGATATGGCTAGCTGACTTATGGCGAATTCTGTGTCTCGTAATGTTAATTACTTTGCATATCTACTATTGTACAGAATCATGTTTTTCTAACTGAACAGACAGATGTGCTGCTGGGGGGTTTGTTGCGCCACTTTTTCTTTCCAGCTAAAGCACTAGGAAATTGTGAAGGGACGGCGTTTGTAATTTAGACGTTCGAAAAGGGCCGAACTCTCTGGGTAATTTGAATAAATGATTTTTGAGTTTGATCCTACCTACAACAAAACAATATAATGGTGACGACCCTGATTATTTCTCATGGTAGGACGTAATGTACTCTTGATATGCTTATCTAGTATCGGCTCGAGGTTATACATGAATAGTAATAATACGAAAAATTATTAAAATCGATGAATTGAAAGAAAAAAAAATACTTTTCAGAATTTTTTTGTTTTAATAAATCTCCCCTCTTAAGAGGTAAACGATTAACAAAATAATAACGATCAACAAATCAGAGCTTAAACCTCGTAAGCTGCTATAGTTTTAATGATCTCAATAGAATTTATAACGTAACTTCCACACCAATCCCATACGATAAACACTAGGAATCCGGGCAATGTACTCACAGCACAAAAGCACTGAGTAGATAATCATCAGAGACGAAGCCTCATACAGACTGCATGCACATTTTAGCCACGCTAATCTATGTTATTTTAACCTTTTTCAAGGCACAAATTCTAATGAAGTCCGTCTGGGAAAGGTGGAGATAGCTTTAGGACTCTTAACAGTCTTAACTGGTGTATTAGCTGTTTTGGGGGAATTTATTCATTGATATCCATTATTTAAGGGTTTAACTTTCATCATCAGCCTAGCCTTTTTCCAACTACGTTGGGGTCGGCTTCCAGTCTAACCGGATGCAGCTGAATACCAGTATTTTACATGGAGCGACTGCCTATCTGACCTCCACAACCCAATTACTGGGTAATACTTTACCCCTTGGTAAGACTGGTTGTTAGATTTTCGGGCTTCTGACGACCCGTTACGACTGTCAAAGATCCACGAATGACGAGGCACGTAGGAGTCTTGAAATGTAAAGACGGTCATCCGTCCACGGATCAACCGCGGCAAGCGTAGCTTAATCTGATCGATCGACCCGTGCGGCTGTTATTACTTAGCCACAAGCCACTCAGGTTTATCTTTAAACCTTTATAATTCAAAAAACCAAATTTTTGTATAATTTATTGGAATAAATTTAACTTTTTTTTCACAACACTTTTTTTAAATCAGATCGCGGTGGAAACAGATCGTCGCCGCCAATTTATCAAATTCGGTCTCTGTTGCATGTTTACTCATGTTCTCAAAGCTTAATAATCAAGCTTGACTAAGTGTGAAGGACTTGTAAAGACGTTAACACTGTTATACGTAAAGCTTAGTTCAGACATGCAATGTATAGGTATCAAAGATATTGGACCGTATAATTTTATGTGGAGCTGTTAGTTTTCAATTCATGTTACCATAAAGGTGGAATGGTCAAAAGATCGTGTTAGCAGATTTGGTGTTGCAAGTTCCTGTTTTAATGGTGATTCGGTGTGGTTAGGCTTTAGAACATAATAAATACCTGTAACTAGTTACTGTTATGAGTAGCATCGGGGGATGCTACCTACGACTCCGAATCATACATCAGGATTAATGAATAAAACACTATTTAATTTTAAATAGCGTATTTTATTATCGTCTTTAAGGTGAATGCGCTGTGGTAGACCGCGAAATTCAAAATTTTCTTACGTTTTGCAATCTGCAGGTCACTGTCAGGTTGTATCCTGATCAAAATTTGATTCGCTATACTATAACAGGTACCTACGTATTTACAGAATTATAATCATTAATACATCTTTCTAAGTTAGATTTGTACCAAAAGCACTTTTGCATAAGAGATTTGTTCTTAAGGTACAAATCTAACTTAGAATGATGTGTTAATAATTCTAATGATTATAATTATTATGAAAAAATGTACCTTCGCCGCTACTTCGTCTGGTTCTGTGCTTCTCACATCCAGCGGATTCCTGCGGCCTTCACCAGGTCATTGATCCACCTTGTGGAATGCCTTCCAACGCTGCATCTTCCAGTACCCGGTCGCCACTCCAGAACCTTTCGGCCCTGCCCAGTACCATTTAAGTTTGGCGATTTTTGCGGCTATATCTCTACCTTGCTTCTCCTATACGGATGGGAAAAAAATCAATAACGATGAAGGAAAACATCTTAAGGAAACCGGCATGTCTTAGGAGCAAAAATTCGAAGAAAATATGTGAAATCTACCAACTGGGCCCGCGTGTTGGAATTCGGCCTCTCTCCCTCTCACAGAGAGGAGGCCTGTGTTCCCGCAGGGGAACGTTATAAGTTGAAAATGCTAAATAAATAGTTAAGTCAGTAGTTACCTCGATTATAAAGTAGGTCTGGCCTTCACTTACCTACCTGCCCAAACCCAACAATCAGTTCTCCAAGTATAGTGAATCGTGCCAACAGTCAATAGTTTTAGGCTAAAATATTGCCAAATCTACTACGATAGCAACCTTTAACCCAGTACATTACTATATAACAATGAATTTAGCCTAAAGAGCAAATTGCGTGATTCAAGTGTGTTAAGTCCATAAAAGGAAACAAAGAAACGCGTAACCATGACTTGTATGTTTTATTATTCATGAGAATAATTGTAATCTTTCATTTCATTTCTTTCGATTTTATCATCGCTTTTATCGAAATGTGGTTATGACGTTAAACGTCTTTGAATTCCACATTGAAACATACAATTACCCGGATAAGACATTCTATAAGCGATAAGGAAGATTAAAAATAAAAAAAATGGCGCGCGTTTTATTAGATATATCCTCATCCGTGAAAACATTCATTTAAAATTGGCGAGAATGACCAGACAGACAGACTCTTTTACTTTCGTATTTATAAAGTTTTTGTGGATGAACGGATGGATTGGCGAGCATTCCCATCCATTGGATATAATCTCAGCGATAGAAACATCCACAGTCGTTAGTTCTGCCATATAGATTAAAATATCGACTATTGATTGACATATTTTTTACGATGGCAGATTTATGATTTATTTACATACTTAATAATAAAGTTCAGAATATATTTATAATATCATAATGAAATAAAATACTCAAATTAAATAAGGCTATATTATATTATCTTCTAATATATAAAATTCTCGTGTCACAGTTTTCGTTGCCATACTCCTCCGAAACGGCTTGACCGATTTTGATGAAATTTTTTGTGCTTATCCGGTATCTATGAGAATCGGCCAACATCTATTTTTCATCCCCCTAAATCGAAACTTACGCGAGTGAAACCGCGGGGCGCAGCTAGTTATTAATAAAAGTGACGCTATTACTGTTGTCCATGAGAAACAGCTTGATTAGCTCAGCGCCCAGTCACGCGATACTGAGAAACATAGTGTACGGAATGGCACTACCATAATAATAGAATGTAATAGGTATCTGTAACCTATGTTTAGGTTTAGGTTCTGCAACACAATTTTAGGGGATTTATTCTGATCTGATTCCCTGACTTCCTCGATCCCCTTCTAGTTCTTCTTCTGTTTTAATCTCTGTCTTATCCACTTTATCAGACCTTTAGTAAAAAGTGGAACAGTCTCAAGTCATTTTTTCTGCTTGGCTTACGGTTAGATGTCTGGAGGCTTAAACTAATAAATTAAAGATGGGTTGTTACACTAGACTAACAATTTAGTAATAGACAAGCTACTCCTCCCCAACTTTAAGAAAGACCACTCCTAACTTACGTCAGAAATCGATCACAATTTCTGTCCTTGATCTCTAACCCCAAAATGAAGAGCAAATCAACACAATACATAATACGATTACACAAACCATTTTATATTCATAGCCCAGAGCTCTTCTCCTATGAAATTTTCAAAAGATGCATCATGTTTAATAATCATTCATTATCACACATTCGATCCTCAAATTGCCTAGAGCAATATTGCCTAAATATGTATTATAATGTGAACTAGGTAGATACGTTATGATTAGCATTCTCTTGTGGCTAGTCATCTGGACACACATCATAGTGTGTTCGTGTAGCTATTGGTGTTGCCAAGGTTTTTCTGGTGTGGGCACGACTTCCAGTGTTGCCATAACAGCAAGACACTGAAGTAAACAAGATTGTTTTTGTAAAATGGACAGCTCCAGGTACAAGACAACTACTGTCGTTATTTCCTTTTTTTTTTGTTTATCATTATATAAACAAAACTACCTACTGTAGCTTTAAATGTCTTTGGCAGATGAGAGTAAAATTATTTATAGTGAAGCAAAAATAAGTAATACTGGGAAAGCATTTGGCGCCCTTACTGTATAAGCCCCGTAAACTTCGCTAAAGTCATTGAAGAGGTAATGGAAAAAGAAATCCCAATATCACCAAGCTTGGCTGAGCGAGATAAGTGGTCTGTTTTAGAAAACAGCGCCATTTGCCCATTCTGTTGACGCTTTCTACGACAGCTACGGTCAAAAACTGAGATTCCAACGAACAAAATAAAAAAAATAAAATGTTTTGTCTATTTCTAAGCATCATAGCTGCACCTAACGGGAAGGCAGCTAAACCAATTGATGAAATGTGTCAACAATTACATTCGTACCTAGTTATACCTTGAAACTAAGTTGCAATTTATTTACCTACAATTTACAAGCTAACACTCAAATATAGACATATATTATTATACAAGTATATAACAAAAAATTAAAGAAAAAGGCTGGAGCTCATAGGGCATCAAAAAATTCTTCTCCATCACTGTCAATGGCCCAAAAGGCTGGCAGCATTACCACGTTGGATGGCAATGCTTATTCTTTGGGTTAAAAATAGGCCAGCCCTCTGGGAACGTGAAGAGGCAAATAGTTTTTAGTTGCAATTGGTTGTGCTTATGTATATTTTGGTAACAATAGGACTGGCATTTTCACTCAAAAAAGACCTTTAAAATATATAAAGAGCAAACAAACGAATAAAAAATCCTGCTTACCCAACAGTAACATAACATACCCGTCAACATGCTCTAACCTTTATCCTAAATAAGAAGGGAGTTCTCAACTCAAGGATATTGACTACCGCAGAGAATTTCAATTCAGACTAATTATTATCGATGGTAAACTAGTGTATGTTAAGATGGAGCATTTAATATGCTACTGGCTGATTCATCTGTATTGGTATTTTATGATAAATAGTTTGTTTGTCCGGTCGTGTGGAGTGATGGACTGGTCTGAGGTTGCTTATGGCACTTTTGCTTCCTGTTTATGTTAACGGAAATTGTTAATAGGCAGATACGTAACATGATAGATGGATATATCAAAATCATAATCCTTTTTTTATTTGTTTTATTTTTCTTTGTTCTTTCTCTGCGTCATGTTTAGCGAAAATAAAAATATTTTCTTTCTTTCATTTAATTTATATATTATTCTCATAGATAATTTTTTTGTTATTCTCCACGAAAATAGACATTTGTGAACATAGGTAACATTACCAATAATTACTTTATCAAACATGGAAATTTTGGCATTTTTAGTTAATTTTCTTTGCATTGTCTTTGAGCAGTGCTGGTTCAGAGGTACGAGATGTAGGTCCTGGGTTCTAACCTAGGCAGGGGCTTTACTTTGCGTTAATATTTTGATCACCGCTGTTCTCAAAACGGTGATAAAAAAGATCGTGAGGAAGCCGGAATGTCCTAGAACCAAAAATTCGAATACATGTGACATCCACCAACCCGCATTGGGCCCACGTGGTAGATTACAACCATCTCGAAGAGAGGAGGCCTGAGTCTCAGGAGTGGAAAAATTATAGGCTGATTATGCATTGTCTTATGGGGTTTAAAATTATATGAAACAAACAACTATTTATTTATTTATTTTGGAACTCTCAACAAACAAACATGCAAATGCAAACAAACATGCAAATTAAAAAAAAATGATTATTCAATCATACTAAATTGTAGTGATAGGCCGACTATGTATTTTGTCAATCATTGACGAAGGGCCGGTTGTATCAAACGTAAAAAATTTAACGGGTACGTGTCTTTGCACTACAATTTTACATACCATCTTTTGTACCTACCACATTTTATGCAAATAAACGATTTTGATTTGATTTGATTTTGTTACGTAATCGTAATTATTTGACGTAAGTCAAGGCCATAATTATGTAATTGTAATTTGAAACAGCGCTTTTTCTTTGGTTTGACTACTCTAAGCTGAAGTTATCAATTTATACAGAACCTGGAGCTGGAGCCGCCAGTTGCGGGCAAAGTCTGAGACGGTGCTATCATCACCTGGAGACGGTTCAGGCCAGTGTTCTGTACCCCAATTACTACCCTCTGCAATCAAGACTTGAGATGGCCACGGAAGGTTAAGTAATAAATGATAAGTGTACTTAATCATCAAGCTTTATTATTTACAAACCCCTACATACCTACGTACTGGTAACCCCTCTAAGGGTAGTGTCACAGTGGCTCACTACCCTTGGCACAGTGGCCTGCGGCACTGCCCGTTTGACGGATTCTCCAAACAGGCAGTGCCACAGGCAAAACTCTACCTTACTTAATTACAAGTACATACAAGTACCTAATAAATAAAATAATCAACTATTTTACGATGTTATTTCACTAATTACACAACTTTTAATATTTATAAGCCAAATAAGTAAAATGAATGTTACTTCAAGACCCGCTCATGACATTTAACCGATCATGAATTATAACCGTGGGTGCTAAACTAAATAATTTATACAGAGCATCAATTTATTATTATAATAAATTATTATTATTATCAATTGAAATGCAAGTAATCGTAGGTAATTATAATTACCTACGATTACTTGCATTTCAATTGATGTTAGGAAATCCTTGTAAAAATAGATTAATTAGTTTAACTGTTCAAATATAGTTTAATAGCTTCTGCATCATTTATTAAGTTTGACTGGTTATCGTAAATATTATGACGCATGAAATTTAATTTGGGTCAAATAAAAAGTGCCAGTGGTCAACTCAAACAGTGTGAATGTACAATGGAATATCACAAAAAAATCTTACACAAAGACCCCATCATCATCTGCCTAGCCTTTTCCCAACTATGTTGATGTCGGCTTCCAGTCTAACCGGATGCAGCTAAATACTAGTATTTTAGTATTTTTATTATATTTTAATTATATTATACTAGTATTGCTAGAACACCGATGGCAGATGAAAAGAGAACTAAAAAAAAAAAGTTTTCAGAAACGTCATCTCCACCACCAAAAACAACACATCACCATCATCATATTTTTTTTCATCATCTTCATATCCAAAAATAAAAACACGTCCCTGTTTACCCCGACAGGGAAAACAGGCGTGATGTGACGTTTATATTAAACCTTTCATGCAAATAAATGTTTCATAATTTTTGACAAGAAAATAAGTTTTCTTGCATGAGGGGTTTTTCTGACAACAAATCAATAAATGAGTTGTAGAGTGTGTGAGCAGGGATCTAAGCGATTCCTTCAGGAACTGGTTCAGGATGCTTAGGAAGTGAACATACTAAAAGTTCTGACGTTTATGAGGTGAGCCGGAGTGGGGGTGTACAAAGTTCCCACTCTTGGGTTTTTCGCTTATATCTCAAAAACGGTGCGATGTCGTACGGAAAAACTTAAAAAAAAATTTCATGCCAAATGAAAGCTCATAAAATTCTCTACAACGTATGTTTTATATACATTTTCTGAATTTCTAACCGTTTTCGAGCTATAAGGGTATAATATGTTAATTCTAATATGCTAAATATATCCATAGCAACAAATCTAATCAAGTGGCTAAACGACAAAATTTATCCAAATTCTTAAAATAAGTTCACATAGGTCAAAGGTATTCCGCCTGAACAAGATTCTTCAATAAACCCAATAAGGAAGATAATTACATCGCAAATAACTAAGTAGTTAATTGTAACGATTTTAAATTAATACATACGTTTAACCTTTACTTAGTAACGTCTGCAATTACCGACAGGACGTTTAATTAAAACTGCTTTAATTATTTCACGTTAAATAGGTTTAAAAGTTAATCCTATCTTTTTATATGGAAGACATGGAAAAATATACCAGAAGGTCAATTCTCGTAATTTAAAACGTTAAAAATGTAGTCGCAGTGTCATCTCGGTGCAAACAAATGTCAAAATCTTGTCAAAATGTAGGGAAATTAGAAATATTTTTTGACAGATTGAGACTGAGATCAGACTGTGAATGTTCTTAAAATTACGAGAATTGCCCCTCTGATGTTTTTATTCCTGTATCATACGTAACTCTTTGTTGTAGGCAAGTAAGCCGCAAGTAGTATTGTACGAGCCATTTTAATAGCTTGGCGACAATCTCTTTGAATTGAGTTTAGCAATTAGTTGCAGTAAGTGGCCGTGCCCAATATTGACTGCTGAAGTATGTTGCTTATTAATATGTGACCGTTTAGCAATTTAAATAGCTTGTGTTAGAAACCTATTAGGTTCCTATCTGTTTTCATACAGTTTATTGCTCTGACGTTATTATGTTCGACAAAATATCAAAATAGTATAACTTTATACATGAAAGGGACATTCTTCGTAATGTGAACGATAAATTAATGTTTTATACTGGCTATTCCTCAAAAGAATGAAAATCTATTTAGAGACGAGTCCTGGAGTGGAGACCGCGTATCGGCACGCGTAGTGTGGGACACCCCCCAGCTTGATCTACCGACGACCTTAAGAAGTAAGCTGGATGCGGAAGGCCAAGGACAGGGTGTTGTGGCGCAGCCTGGGAGAGGCTTATGTCCTGCAGTGGACTGCAATAGGCTGATTTAATTATTTGATTAAAAAGGCATTAAAAGTAAAGCAAGAACTTTTTCAGAATGTAAAACTAAAGTAGAAACTAGTAAACTGTTAGTAGGTACATAGTGTTTTATAGACTAAAACAACTAACAAGGTTGGTATGCACAAGGATCTAACAAGAACATCCTAGTGGATCATGCAATAGAATCAGTTAATAGCGTGAATCAAGAGCGGCCTGTTAATAGCTCATAATGTGACCGCTCACCCCACTACGCAGCGTGGTGGTGCAGAGCAAGCTAAGCGAGCAAAGCGAAGCGAGCAACTGATTATAGAATAACTTAATGGCAACAACCACACGCAGCATGGTAAAGTGGAAGCTATGCAAGGAATGAGTGTAGCAAAAGAAGGATTATTCTGGAAAAAACACTTAAAAAGGTTTATTACTCTTAATTTAAAAGCTCTGCCCTTCCTTGGAGCGTTTCAGATTGTCGCTGTTACTTGTAAGAAAAAATCTAACAACAAATAACAACTTTGTATTAAAAAAATCATAGATAATTTGGATGGAGACTAAATGAAAATAGCTGACGCCTCATACTGAACGAGCTATAGACAAAACCAACATTCAATATTGTACCAATAGGTGTAGATTATAGCAACTGAGATGGCATGTCTTTTCCCAGCATGGGATGTCATCAGGCCTTGGGAAAAAATACTAGGAAAACATTATTTTTTCATTATTATTTTTGTACGCCCTCTGGCTTAACATAGCGCACTATTATATATGTATGTAACATCATTATTGTACCTATGTTTAACAAATTAATACATGACTTATGACTTACTAGCTTCCGCCTGCGGCTTCGCCCGCGAGGTGTCGATGAAAAAAATCCTATGTCCTTCCCCGGGATGCAATCTATCTCTATGCCAAATTTTATCTAAGTCCGTTCAGTGGTTTAGGCATGAAAAGGTAACATACATACAGACAGACAGACAGACAGACAGAGTTACTTTCGAATTTATGATATTAAGTAAGGATTAGCAGTATTATTAGTAAGCGGCTACAGGTACCTCTTTACACTCGATATCAACTATTCTAAAAGAAAAACTTTAGTGTTAGATTTAGTTATGTTATAGACGTACTTTGTTATACAGACGCCAGCACATCAACCTACCCGAAACTGTCAGATTTTCCCAATCAACTTTGAACCTTGTGCTTTAGCGATAAAGTTGAAAATCTATCAAAGAAATTTGACAGATTGTAGTAGCTTGATGTGCTGGCGTCTGTACTTAATCTAGTTTTTTTAATTTAATTTTTTTGTATTCGATTATTTGTAATCTACTTATTGTGCTGGCAATACAGAAACGATTTCATTTAATTTTGTGTGTTTCTTTTTGGTAAGGCTGTCAGAAAATAATGTTGTTCGGTTGGCGCTCCTCGAGGTTTTTTTACAATTTTAATTATCTGATAGCAGTAATTGTACTTCGATTATCTGTATTAATAAAATAAATAAGTTATCAGAGTTGTTATAATTTGTAGTACGGAAATATATACCTCTATTAGAATGAAGCAGTTTTATTACATTAGTTAACATTTCAATAACCATCATCTACCTAGCCTTTTCCCAACTATGTTGGGGTCGACTTCCAGTCTAACCAGATGCAGCTGAATACCAGTATTTTACATGGAGCGACTGACTATCTGACCTCCACAACTCAGTTACTGAGTAATACGATACCCCTTGGTAAGACTGTTTGTTAGATTTTCGGACTTCTGACGACTGTCAAAGATCCACGAATGACAGCCGGGACCAACGGCTTAACGTTTCAATAACCATAAATCACAATATCTTACTATATTCCATAGCTTCTACTACATCGCTATCTTGGATCACTTGTAACAAGTGACCGTCTTGGCCTTGTAGCATATTGCCGGAACACATCAGTTGCGTGCGATCACACTCATAATATTAATATAGTTGCTATTACGCGGATCTTCGGGCTCGCTACATTTATTTTATTTATAATCGTTTGTAGCCTCGGGGTTTTAAGAGCTTAAGAAAATAATTACTTTGGTGTGTAAATGAATTGAATTTGTCGAGCTTTTTAGGGTTCTGTACCCAAAGGGTAAAAACGGGACCCTATTACTAAGACTCCACTGTCCGTCTATCCGTCTGTCACCAGGCTGTATCTCATGAACCGTGGTAGCTAGACAGTTGAAATTTTCACAGAATGTGTATTTCTGTTGCAGCTATAACTAAAAACAGAATAAAATAAATATTTAAGGGGGCTCCCATACAACAAACGTGATTTTTTTTTTGGTTCTAGGTTACCTTTCCTCACGATATTATCCTTCACCATTTTGAGAGCAGTGGTGAAGTAATTATTTACACAAAGTACAACTCAAAAGACACAGCCGATACCACAGGGCCCCCACTACTCCTGTGTCTAAGACATGTTCGTTGAAACGATCCTACAACCTAGCTTCGTATTTTACCGATCCAGCGACGCCCTAAGCCGAGGTCCGAACCCCGTGGGGGGGTGCCCTTAGCGTAGTCGCTTAGTTTTTAAGTTTTATTGTTACCCCTGGCTGGAGACCTTAACTAAGGCATCCACAGGAAAGTCCGGTTAAGCAGTAGCCATCCTCACAGGATGAACTGCGAGATGCCATTCACAAAAAAAAGAAGCTTCGTATTAACAAAAAAAAAGTGTATTATATAAGACATAAAAAAGATTTTTTTTTTCTTCATTCAAGTTATAATTGAAGAATATGGAGCACTAGTGATCTCGATTGCAAAAATATCAGCGAAGAAAACAGCCACGTAAAATGAAGGTCTCAAGCTTTTCAAATCCATAAGCATTGCAGTGGAATTCTTATTCTACAGTTCTGTCTTCAAACAAACCACTAACAGACTATACTTCTTTGAGTTGTATTCTCCTAATAAGGTATATTCCCATTAAAATGACATAAGTTCAAATAAAGATATTACCATTTAGACTTAGAAGTGTGAAAATGAGTTTCCATTGTCATGGTAAATTGCTAAATAGAGATCTTAAAGCTGTTTAAGTACTTACCTTTCAATGGAATTACCATATTAATATGAGTAGAACAAATAATGGCCTTTATTAGTTTATATAAATGCAGCTTGTTATAAACTTAATATCACGCCTGTTTTGAAGGAAAGGGGAGGCAGAGGTTTAATCCATATTTTGCCTGTGCATGTTTAAACATACTATCCATACTAATATTATAAATGTGAAAGTGTGTCTGTCAGTCTGTTACCTCTTCACGTTTAAACCGCTGAACCAATTGAGATGAAATTTGGTATAAAGACAGTTTGAGTCCCTGGAAAGGAAATAGGATAGTTTTCATCCCGATATTCCCACGGGATCGAAACTTACGCGGGTGAATATCGGGATAAGAAGTAGCCTATATGTTAATCAAGGGTGTCAGCTACAGCCATACTAAATTTTAACAAAATTGATCTAGCCGTTTGAGCGTGAAGAAGTAACAAACATGTAAACACACACACACACACACACAAACTTTCGCCTTTATAAATATAAGTGTGATAAACATGACACGCACATCTACCTCTGCCTAACCGTTCGGGGAATCGAGGCGTATTATATAAAACCACCTATAGTAACCCAACATTTCGTCAGTTATGTTTAAGGCCCATGTAATAGGGGGCGAGCCTATTGCCTTACCTGGGAATCGAAAGCAGGACCTTGTGCTCAGCAGTAGGTACCACTTGCGATGAGTTATTCTGGTCTGATCCCCTGAACCCCCCCTCCACTGCTAGTTCTTCTTTTGTTTTAATCTCTTTCTAATCCAACTTCTAGAACAATGAGGTAGATTAATTGTTGTGTTTAAGTTCCCTGTAAATATGGAGTTCTACATAGAGTCTATTGCTATCTATTGGTCACGCAAACAAAATCCTATGGGAATCGATCCCTACGCTCAATCCATCAGATAGTCGTAAAAATCCTACTTCCTACTAATATTATAAACGGGAAAGTTTGTGAGGATGGATGGATGGATGGATGTTTGTTACTCTTTCACGCAAAAACTACTAAACGGATTTGGATGAAATTTGGCCCACAGATAGTTAATAACCTGCACTAACACATAGGATACTTTTTTGAAATCTCGGTAGTGCATTCCCGGGGGATAATTTCCGACTTCCACGCGGGCGAAGCTACTGGTAAAAGCTATATGCAGTGGTCATTAGTTTATAACATAAAGTTTATTATAAACTTAAGTGAATATAATTAAACAATGAGAATAATAAAGTATATAATAATAAGTTAATTTCACTATTGTGTTGTAATTACTATTATTTATTTCACGCTTACTTTTGTAATTTAATCGACGTAATAGACTAGCTATCTGGTGTTACTGGTAATTGATACAGCTCATATTTCTTTTTGTTAAGTGCTATTATTGGCTATTGTTAGAAATACTATTGTTAATAATATACAGACTGTAATATTATATAGGTAAATTGATTGACAAGAACATTTTTACTGGCGCTACTGCAGAGGCTGCGGAAAACTTCAAGCGGCGTAAGTATAAAAACCTTATAGGTAATTCTATTTTCGAACCGTTTGGGTTGAAACCATCGGGCCGTGGGGTTCGAGTGCTCATGGTTTCTTTAAGGACATCTCTAAACGGCTGGTCGATACTTCCCGTGACCCAAGGGCTGGCTTTTACCTTGGCCAGAGGCTAAGCTTTACTATACACTTCAGACATAATCTTGATCAGATCATGTGAGGACCAGTAACAATTCTAAAATACTGATTCCAAACGATGCTTCAAAATCGCAAGACGCTTCAAAAGATTTTTTTTTATAAAGATGTATGCCATTAAAACAACTTAGTAGGTAATCTTTTTTGTCGGTTTATCTGATTTAGAACTATAAATTCACGCCTAATTCGCAAGAGGGTAGGCAGAAACTGTAGAAATCCAACTGTAAGACAGGCTTTGGCTTAGCGCAGTCTCCCACAATATTTTTCTTTAAGCCCATGACTGGACAATATTGTTTTTTGTTATTATTTTATAAGGATATTATGGTGAGAAAATAAAAAAATATTATAAAAAAAAAATGCTATGATCACTATACTTTGTTTACGTCCTACACGCGCCACTGTAGAACAATATTGTTTTAAAAAACATCATAAAGACATTATTGCTATGCACCATCTTCAGACTTAACTTTAGGCCGTTGCGCTATCTAACAGCTATGCAATAGTTTAACCATACTTGCAATTACCAAACAATTACATAACTAATATATTATAATAAAGTACGGGTACATAGGTCGTGGGATGGTCGAATTTTTGAAAGTATTGAGAAATATCAAATTGCATAAAATTTCATCATGGTTACTTACAGGTAAAGATAAGAAAAAAAAATGCAATACATCGTGAGTGAATAATTAGGTGGCAAGATCTCAATACGATGCAATCTTATTAGACTTTCACAGTGCAATGCTGGACGGCCAATACGCAATTATCGAAAAATGAAGGAGCCTGGCTTACCTCTTGTGCAATAGTGCTCTGAGTGGAATACCCCATAGGTTTGCTACGAAGCCGCTAATGTCAACCTGTACCTATCATCAAGGAGTTTACCGATGCGAGGGGCTAACAAACAAAAATAAAAATCTTATATGGCTATGATTGCATTGCCATGTCACACAAAACTATTATTATAACCAAGTTTGAAAGCAAGGGCAATAGAGCGGGCTTGAAGTTTCCCTGCGTGATCGAATCAGAAATGATGATATCCGCAGGAGAACAGACATAGCCCGAATAATTGCCAAACTTAAGCGTGGCAGTAGGCAGGGCTCGCAGAATGGATGGCCGATGGTTCCGAAAGGTTCTGAAGTGGCGACCGCGTACCGGGAGACGTAGCGTTGGAAGACCTCCCACAAGGTGGACCGACGACCTTGTGAAGACCGCAGGAGCCCGTTGGATGCGAGAAGCACAGAACCGGTCGAAGTGGAGGGGGAGGCCTATGTCCAGCAGTGGACGTCTTTCGGATGAAATGATGATGATGATGAATTAATTTTTTATCAGTTTTTTTGTTCATAAGGTATTTTCCTTCTTTTTATATGTATAAAGCATACATGTGTATGCTTTTTAAAAAGGTAACAGCAATGTTACAATACTGACCGGTATTTTACGTTCCGCATCCACTTTGACCCAGCAACCTTTTAAGGTCGTCAGTCCATTTAGCTAGGGACGATGGTCTTCTCAATTTAAGTTTGCCGATTCGAAGTCTCTACTAAAAGTCTGTCTGCTCCAACGGCTATTGGTCGTTCTGCAAGGGATGTTGATGAAGGCAAGTTAAAAACAGAAAAAAAACATCACACTTGGAATCCCCGAACGGTTAAGGTGAACCTGTAGAACACCCACATTTCGCCAGATATGATAAAGTCCCATGTAATAGGGGGCGACCCTATTGCCATCAACCGGACATAAATCCAGACTCCGGGCTGCTACTGAGAAATTCCAGATGGAAGAACCTAATTACACTTTGCTAGACCCGGCAATTGAACTAAGAATCTCATGCACAGCAGTAGTTCTTGCGACCACTAGACCAACATGGCCGGTATATGATTCCCGTGTGCATAATTATTTTAATATTGCATCACGGTACTAAGTATGAAGATCCGTCGAAAATCATATTGTAACACATCGTGATTAAGTGATTGCATGGTAAACTAGTTAACAGATTCATTACACCCTGACCGATAATATTATCTTATACAACATTATTTTTAGTATATGCGAAACCTGAATATAGTTTGTTCAGAATAAGTAACTGAATCAATTTCAATAATTTTTACACTATGATATATTTTATCCCAAAAATATTTATTTCGCTAGTTAATTACAATAAAATCGCCGTACAGTTAGGTACCTATTGCCAAACTATTATCAAAGAGCGTACGATGCTGGAGGAGCATAAAACATGGTGGTGAGCATGTTTTTGAACGGACAACCAGGTAACATAACAAGCTTATAACTTTGTGATATCTCATGATACAGTTTTGAAATTTTGTACATAGATTCTTTACGTAAAAATACTAGACACGTGTTTCGGGTTTCGCATATACTAAAAATAATGTTGTATATAAAAATGAATCGCTAAATGTGTTGCTAAGCGCAAATCTCGAGAGCAGCTGAACCGATTTCGCTAATTCTTTTATTGTTGTGTTCGGTATTGTCAGGACAAGGTCCGTACGAAAGAAAAAAAAAATTGTTGAAAAAAAAAATTGCACCCGTGCGAAGCAATAAAATAACGAACTTAATTTTATAAGACAACGTTATTTGAAAGTGCAAACAAGTTTCCTAGTAGTCCCGAGAAACGTATTTAGGTACTAAACTTTATTAAATTACTAGCTGCGCCCCGCGGTTTCACCTGCATAAGTGTCGATCCCGTTGGAATATCGGGTAAAAATTATATGTTAATCCTAGGATTAACATATTATTTTTTTTTTTATATGTTTGTTACGTCTTCATACAGATAGTTTATAACCAGTTATAAACTATCTGTGTGAAGACGTAACACACACACACACACACACACACACACACACGCACACACAACACATACACACACACAAACTTTCGCCTTTATAATATTAGTATGAATTAAAATTAGTTACTTATATATATATACTTATATATATATAAAGTTTACTAAAAATAGAAATTTTTAGTAAACTTTAAGCATTTCCTTCCTTGAGTTGGGTCGTCTTACCAAGGGGTATCGTTTTACCCAGTAACTGGGTTATGGAGATCAGATAGGTAGTCGCTCAATGTAAAAAACTGGTATTCAGCTACATTCGATTGGAATATAAGCCGACCAAAATATACTTGCGAAAAGGATCACTTAGACTAGGGTTTTTTAATGCAAACGGCATTAAAAATCAACGCGATGAGATCGCCGCGTTCCTCCGCGATCACCAGCTCGATGTCCTCTTAGTCCAGGAAACCTTCCTGAAGCCCCATCTGCGGAACCCGAACATTGCCAACTACAAGATAGTTCGCAATGACAGGTCTCGCTGCCACAAGGGCGGTACCCTCATCTACTATAGGAAGTCCCTCCATTGCATCCCGATAGACCCGCCCGCCCTTATCTCTCAGCTAGAGATCTCTATCTGTCAGCTCGGCATGACCGGTCACCCCGCAATCACCATCATCTCCGCCTATATCCCGCCCACCAATGGTGCGGAGGATCCCATCTCTCTCACTACCGATTTCACTACCCTCTTCGGTATGAGTGACTCCGTCATCATGGCGGGGGATCTCAATGCCAAACATCCCGCTTGGAATAGCAGCACGACCTCTACCAGAGGTAGGATTGTGTTCAAACTAGGCGACTCCCTCAATTTCGATATCATCGCTCCGATGTATCCCACTCATTTCCCGGGCGACCCCGCCCAACTTCCTGACGTTCTCGATGTAGCGCTTCTCAAGAATGTAAACCTCCGTTTGCAGTCTATCGAGACGGTACAAGAGCTTAATTCTGACCACCGCCCGGTCATCTTGCACCTGGCCCCCTATTCGGGCCCCCCGCACGACCCCAACCAGCCCCCCCCGACCAAAATAGTCACCGACTGGAGGAAAGTAAGCGAAAGACTGAAATCCACCACGTCTCCCCACCTAGACTCCATCCCCGAGCAAATTATCTCAGTCGCAGACACGACTGGGGCGATCGACTCGTTCACAGAGCACGTTCAATCCGTACTGACGGATTGCTCACGGGAAGTTCCAGTGATGGAAGACCATCGCTGGAAACTGCCCGATGACGTACGTGAACTGGTGACCGAGAAGAACGCTGCCATTCGTGCCTACGACTCTTTTCCCTGCGACGCGAACAAATCCCACATGCGCCATTTACAGCGTGCTGTAAAGAAACGCATAGGGGAGTGGCGCTCCGAGGGATGGGATAAGTTGATCGGCGAACTCGAGCCCACCCACCACGCCTTCTGGCAACTCCAGAGGAAGCTCCGCTCCTCTGAAGAGGCCACAGTTCCTCCCCTCACACGCCCCGACAAAACGGTCGCTTTCGAAAACCTCGAAAAGGCCGAATGCCTAGCCGACAGCCTAGAGGCTCAATGCACTCCCAGCTCTCAACCAGTAGACAGAGCGCACCTCGACGAGGTGAACGCTGAAGTCGAACGGAGAGCCTCCCTCCCGCCAGTCGAAGACCCTGATGATCCTCTGCCTCCCGTCACTCCCGACGAAGTGCAAGACATCATAAAAGGGCTCGCAACCCGCAAAGCCCCCGGTTCGGACGGTATCACCAATAGGGTGTACAAACTCCTCCCCGCCCCCCTCATACTGCTCATGACCGCCATCTTCAATGGCGCCCTGAGCAACAACATCTTCCCCCAAATGTGGAAAGAAGCCACAGTCATAGGCATCCCTAAGCCAGGCAAGCCCAAGTCTGAGCCCTCCAGCTACCGCCCCATCAGTCTGCTCAATGTTTTCGGCAAAGTCTACGAGAGGCTTATTTATAAGCGCCTCAAAGACTATGCCGAAGCAAAGAGCCTCATCCCCCCCGAACAGTTCGGTTTTCGCACGAAGCATTCGTGCATCCACCAGCTCCACCGCATAGTCGAGCACATTAGCGCTGCCTTTCAGCGAGGTGCTTCGACAGGCGTCCTGTTCTTCGATATAGCGAAGGCGTTCGACAAGGTCTGGCACAATGGCTTATTATATAAGCTGTACCTGCTAGGTGTGCCAGACCGTCTCGTGCTCATCTTACGAGATTTTCTGTCGGACCGCACTTTCCGCTACCGTATCGAGGGCGCTCTCTCTCCCCCTCACCCCATCCGCGCCGGAGTCCCCCAGGGTTCCGTTCTGTCTCCCCTCATTTTCACCCTTTTCACTAGTGACATCCCGAACAGTAAAAAGGCACAGTTGGCGCTCTTCGCCGACGACACTGCCATATACTGTTCGGGTGTCAACCAGTCATCCATAGCTCGAAACCTCCAAACCTCCGCAAGCGCCTTGAGCGATTGGTTCCGGAAATGGAGAATCGAGGTCAACCCCGATAAGAGTCAGGCGGTCATCTTCTCGAAACCGCGTAAACTACCCCCCCCCCTCCCGCGCCCGATCTCTATGTATGGCAAGCCGATCCCCTGGGGAAAGCGAGCCAAATACTTAGGTGTCATCCTAGACCACAACCTCACCTTCAACGAGCACATAAAGACGGCGCGTTCGCGCGCCTCTTTCGCTCTCGGTAGGCTCCACTCCATGATAACTGCCCGCAGCAAATTGTCACTCAAGTGCAAATTGCGCCTCTACACCGCGGTCATCCGTCCCATCATGACCTATGCTTGCGTAGTCTTCGCACACGCCAAGCCGAGATTTCTGCATAAAATGCAAACCCTTCAGAACCGTTTCCTCCGAAAGGTCACGGGAGCCCCCTTCTATGTCCGAAATGTGAATCTGCATCTAGATCTCAGACTCCCCACCATCCAGCAGTTCATGAAACGCCTCTCCAAGCGCTTCTTTGACTCTGCCATAAAGCACCCCAATCCCCTGATTGCGGCGGCCTCCCGATACACTCCCTCCCGCATAAGTAGGATTCGCCGACCAAGGCATACCCTCACTATCCCCGACGACGCCACTACCCTCCTCCAGGAGAGCAGTAAGGCCACTAGTACTCTCAGACGTCAACACAAACACAAGCTCAGACATCCGTCCTTCCGTCCTCGCCGCCGAGGCCCGTCGCGACGCCCCGCACCATCACCGTGCCCCCCCCGACCCTTGCTCGAGCCAGCCCGCGCAGCTGAGCCTGTAGTTTTAAATTCGCCCCTAAACACCAATAATAATACCGATCCAGCCTGTTCCTTGCTGTCCTCTTCCAGCGACGCCCTGAGCCGAGGTCCGAACCCCGCAGGGGGTTACCCTTAGCGCTGTCGCTTAGTTTTTAAGTTATTGTTTGCCCTGGCTGGAGGCCTTAATTCGAGGCATCCACAGGAAAGTCCGGTTAAGCAGTAGCCATCCTCATAAAGGATGAACTGCGAGATGCCATTTAAAAAAAAAAAAAAAAAACTTGCGAAAAGGCTAGGCAGATGATGAAATACATGTCCTTCCAAAGTCTATACATTTTTAGTTTTTCCTGAACATTATCTGTAATAATTGGTGTTTTAAGAGACTGGTGTTTATATCGTTGTGAAATTTGTGTTTGTGAACCTGCCCGCCTGGCGCTGCCTGTGTGCCCTTTCTACATAACTACGCTTATTATTTAAAAAACTTTGATACTGCCAATCATTTCCTTATGCGTAAATTATTTAGATTAAACACAGAGAAATTAATATTAAGTAATATTATATATTTCGAGATTAATATTGAAGTTTATTTAATTCTAGAATAATCTCGGCAAATACTTAACTAATCTGAATGGATATTTAATCGAAATTGATCTAAATACAAAGTGATCAGACCGTAAGTGCGGGGCGATGAGTCGTCGGCGACAGAATAGATATGTTTTTAATCAAGTGACTTGATCAGCTGGTTGACTCGAGTTAGAAGTTACATGGGTCGGGTTAGGTCCGTCAAGTTCGTTGAGTTGTGAGTGATGATGTGTTTTGATAGATGGAATAATACGAATGTTGCATGTCGGTGACGGATGGTGGTGCATTTGTATGGCTATTAAATTTTCATGGTCTTTTCTGTGTGTCTATTTATGGTGGGTTGTAAGTCAAGATGCTATTATTTTCTTGTATTTTTATAAATTAGTGGTCTACATTTTTGACTTACTAGTTAATATTTAGTTTCCTTATTATCTTTGGCTCCATGTTATTTTTTTCTGAAATTAGCTGTTTACCATAGTTAAAGGTACTTATAAAGAGTCTTACCTAAATAATGATGATACACGACGATGTTCAGTATAAAACGCGCATTTTGATATTAAGGCTGTTAATGTAAGTATATTCACAACTTCCGTATAATATTAAATACTTACTTACTTTTATAATATAAGTGGGATAATCGTTATATTTCACCGAACATTAATAATTTTCGCCTACATTAATTTCATGTCAATCATAAAGTCCTCTGTAATAAATTATCCAGAAACAACAATTACCGCGAATGCAACCTCTAATTTCGCTAACACATTTTCACCCACGTATTTTAGAAGGCGATGCGATCTCCATAGTGTGTCGTGTTACAGATAAAGTGAAACAGAACAGACACAAGGCTGTCTACGGAATCGCACCTGTGACCTCTGTGGTAGATGTGACAGTATCTACATCATTTGATAATAGTAATGATTGGAAACTGACAAAAGCGGTGAAGAAAAACATCACTCTGCATGATTACTGACAAATGCGTGCACTGACTGGACAGGTCCACTCAATCTGTGGTGGACAAATTCAGACACCAATGTACATGGTCTTCACATGATCTGGCCAAGATTATGTCTGGACTTTAAAAGAGACTTCACAGTCTCTCCGCAAAGTGAAGCAAACTCAGAGGTCACCCTCAGAGTTTGTTTCGGCCTTTCTTCGCAGAGTAGTCAGATAGGAAACGCTGACCTCATCTAGTTTTCAAAAATATGATGACCTGTAAAAGTGTTTGTACAAATCTACATAGAGAAATAAAATAATTTATCATGAAATAAAAAAAAATTAAAGTAATTAATTCAAACTAGGTTGAGACTCAGTACTTTTTCTTATATAAGACAGTTCCCCCAATACGCCATTCGCTACTTCCTAGTGCTTTCGCTGGGAAGAAGTGGCGCAACAAACTCCCCAGCAGCACAGCTGACAGTTCAGTTAGAAGATCTCGATCCTATACAATAGTAAGTAATTAACATTACGAAACACAAAAAATTAAATTATTTGCCATAATTATGTCACCGTGAGGAATGCAAACGCCAATGCATGTCCTATAACCAAAAATTCGAAGACGTGACATCCACCAACCCGCATTAAATCCGAGTGGTGGATTAAGGCCCACTCCCTCTCACAGAGAGAAGTCGTGTCTCCCAACAGTGGGAACTTTGTAGGCTGATTATGAATGATTAGGTTAATTTGATATTGGAAATTTTTTGACGTTCAAAAGTGCCTTTTATGTGCCTATATAAAATAATTACATTGACTTTGACTTTGAGAAAGAGTTACCTTTTTTCTAAAATGTCTAATTGCGCCAGGTGTTAGTTTAGGAGTCAGCAATATATATTATTTATTTGACAGTAGTCTTTTTTTTTTGCCGGTCCGTGTATCGTCCGTTCGTTTCATCCTGCCTCTCCTTTGGCAATTTGGTTTCCAGAATGAGTTATAAATTAAATTACCTACTTGCAAATGTGCATTTTTAATTGTGAAGTCTGTATTATCCAAACTGGAGAATAACCAGCCAAATTATTACAAGTGCTGATATAATATAAGATGAAACTAATCAAGAACCAATATAGAATAATCTTTTTTTATATAATACATGTACACGATAATACTATTCCGTTTTTTTTTCGTATTAAATACACTATTAAATATTTCTTAACAAAAATATGTTCGTAATATTATTAAAATAGTTTTATGACTGTTAGCTTAAATATTATGCAATCATAATCCATACATATATACTCATAATATTAAAAATTCGAAAGTAACTTTGTCTGTCTGTCTGTATGTTACCTTTTCACGCCTAAACCACTGAACGGATTTCGATAAAATTTGGCAGAGAGATAGATTCCATCCTGCGAAAGGACATAAGATAGTTGTTATCGACATTCCTCGCGGATGAAGCCGCAGGCGGAAGCTAGTTATAAATAATTAATATGCTTTAAAAAATATAAATGCAAATAAAACGAACTATTAACATAGGTATCCACTTTTAAACCATCTAAGCTAAAACACATACACACCAGATTGGTAACATGCACGATTAAAGAAATTTATTACCTTTCTGCACTTGATGATTAAGGTCAATTCTCTTAGTTTACGAACATACATGCAGAAGGTTCAATTATTACATGAGCTTATAGATAAAATAAAATTGATAAGATAATATTTATTTGCATAAAAATGTGTCATACATACAAGAAATTACATGCATGCAAGATGGTGTCAACATTATTAGGTACAGGCATGTTTGCCACATGATGTGACGTGCAAATGTCAAGAAATATTATTAAATAAATAAAACATTCGCTTAAAATAATAAAAATAACTAGTTTGAATAAATAATAACTTTTAATTTTGATTTTTGACAATGAATTAAGTAATTAAAGAGTAATAATAACATTGTATACAAAGATAAATAAGATACAATAATTAGACCACCCCTTCTAATTGTCATCATCTGCCTAGCCATTTCCCAACTATCGGGGTCGACTTCCAGTCTAACCGAATGCAGCTGAATACCAGTATTTTACATGGAGCGAATGTATATCTGACCTCTACAACCCAGCTACTGGGTAACCTTTGATAAGACTGGTTATCAGACTTTCAGGTTTTTGACGACCTGTAACGACTATCAAAGATCTACGAATGACCTTGACCTTGATTGCCAAGTTTAACAATTTCTGTTGCCTCTTTATTGTGTGACGTCAACTTTTTGTGTTCATGGAATTTCTTGCTCGCTTCTCCATATGAAAGACCAATCTACCTTTCCTACCTCGCTTTAGAATGGGCTAGTTGTCCATTCCTATATAGCTGGCATAGTTGCTTCATTTTTCTGAATGGCCTTCGAAAGAGTCTGTAATGATTTTAACTGAAATAAATGCTGCAATATCGAATTTAAGTTTAAGGTTGTTCATCTAATTTTATGTCCAATAGTTTTTGTACAAGATTGAACTTCTGCATGTCACTGTTTAATTTTTATAAAACACAAATACATTACCAAATACACTGATTAAAATACTCAATATGAGTTTGAGATGAACTTTATATTATGTATTGAAATGTAATTGATGTGTTCCATTAGATACTATGCTCAATTCACTGACAAGGTCGTTTTATTTAGTGTAATCGTTTTTATTATGTTACTTATGAGTATAAGGCTTGTTAAATCTTCTGATGTGTATAGACCTTCTTACTGATTGGTACCATTATCGATATTTCAGGGATGCTGTACCTAATAATTATATTTAATGTGAAGGTGAATGTATTTTTTTTTGAAAAGTGGATGTAGGTCTATATGCACTTGTGTCATTATCTATGCTGTCTTGTAGGCCATAGTTTATTTTATTCATGAAGGAAATAAAGTGTCTATTATACTCAGAAACCATGCATGTAGAACTTAAATACGGTGGTTAGGTATGGTGCAATACTTCACCTACTTTTCTCTGTCTCTCTCTCTCTTGGGTTAATTTCTAGGTCCTATTTTTAAAGGTCACTTGTATTTTCAATTAATTAAATTTCTAAGATGGCGTCGGCTCTCATTAATTATCGAAAGTTCTGTTAGGGATATTTCAGAGATGCTATACCTAATCATTGTTATTAATGTGAAGGTGATTGTTTCTTTTATCAAATTGGATGTAGATCTTTGTACAGTTTCCATTCACTATCTACTGTCTTATAGGTTGTAGGGCATGCTTCATTTTGTTTTTGTAGGATATAAAGTCTCTTTTCTTTACTCAGAAATTATGCATGTACGTGAAGTATTCCATTGCTCTCTCTCTCTCTTGAGAGTTGATTTCTATTCTTACATGGCATAACCTCTCTCTCTATGCATCATATTTCGATTAATTATATAATGAGTTTCAGATTAACAAAATGCTAAGCTGTAAATCTTAACGTTTAACAGCAATCCTTTCAAATCATATTTTATGTTTTATTGTAGGTATGGCCATCGGATTCCTCGCGAAGCTGCAACACATTTCTATAAATTCAAACAATCCGCCATTTTGAAATAGTTGTGATAATTCGGGACGAGAGCCGGATGATTGGCAACACTAACGTCGCAATAACAGTTCGTGTTTCGATTATTGAACGTAGGCCCAAATAGTGATGTGACTTGTGTGTATTTAGACGAATTAAATTCTTTTAATTGTAACAAACGTAAGTTAGGTTAGTGCGATTTTAATTTCATGAATTTTTTTTCGAATAATAGGTATTTAATTAATAAAAACGTGGTAAGAAAAAACTTATTTCTTTACAAAACACCTTTTAAGTATTCCCTTACAAGTTGAAATCATAGTGTGCTATAATTTTGTATTCTTTAGTAACTTTTAGTTCTAAGTATGACGTCACTCATTTCTCTATACTAGAAGATTACCTACTTATTCTGAAACGTGAAAACGACCGAGTAACCTTTATATACAATTTATGGGTCCCTTTTGTGGCACCAAGCATTATTTCAGCACACATCGTGTTCTTCTCATCCTTTTACGAACCAAAGCGTGATGATACCTAAATAAATCCGAAAATCTTCGCAATCGAAGTTAACAATGAGAATACTTCTATCGCTTTAGGAACGAAACAATTGTTCTATTATAGTTCAAAATAATAGAATAATAGCTATTCATTTTATACCCAAAGGTGGTTAAATAATGTATGTACTAATTTTTAGTTTAATAAACAGTATTAGGAAGACGATAATTCAGTTCTACGTCATTTTACCTTTCAAGTACAAACGGTTGAAATTTCAACTCGCAATGCTGCGAGCCGTTAAACAATGTATTATATTGTGATCTGTTTAGAATTGTGAAATATTGTTTGGCTCAAATAAAATTATGGTTAAATATTTGGATATTTGATAGTATTGGGCCCATAAGTAATTAAAGTAAATGTCTGAATATTATGTTAACACTCTGTTGCACATACCAGAAGGCCAATTCGCGTAATCAAAAACGTTCAAAATCTAATCGCAATCTTACCTCAGCGACAACCAACGTCAAAAACTTGCCATATTAAGAGGTCTTTTTTGACAGATTGAGACTGAGATCAGACTGTGAACGTTCTTAAAATTACGAGAATTGCCCTCTGTAGCAAAGAATGTTACTGAGAACAATTCTTTTGTCACTGAAACCCGAAATCAAAATACGGTGAGGCGCTGAAAAGGAAAATAAATAAAAAGTATTTATTGCGACTCATACAGAAAGGTCACAAACTAAACTAAACACAATAAAAACCAAAATTAGCAGGTTTTTTATGTTTTTGTCAAAAAAATATTTTTTTAATACAAAGTCCTATACGAGGTTAAAAGGCTCCTATCTCAGCAACACACACACAATCAGCCTATAATGTTCCCACTGCTGGGATACAGGCCTCCTCTCTGTGAGAGGGAGTGGGCCGTAATCCACCAAGCGGGCCCAGTGCGGGTTGGTGGCTATATCAGCAAGCTGCTGTTATATCCCGTAACGCTATGGCTTCCTAGAAGACCAGTCCTGTCATATTATAACGACCGTCATGAAAATCTGACATTTTTACCTTGTTATTTGCTATTGAGGTATCAAAAACCGTGTACCGTATTTGGGCAACCGTTATTGTAGGACTGTTCATCGCATTCTTAGAAAACCAAAACTTTAGGAACTAAATATTGTGATTAAACTTCTGTTTCCAATCGCGCTAATTACAGGTACCTACTAAGTAATAAAAAATGTGAACGAAATTAGAATATACTAGCTGCGCCCCGCGGTTTCACCCGCGTAAGTTTCGGTTTAGGGGGATGAAAAATAGATGTTGGCCGATTCTCATAGATACCGGATAAGCACAAAAAATTTCGTCAAAATCCGTCAAGCCGTTTCGGAGGAGTATGGCAACGAAAACTGTGACACGAGAATTTTATATATTAGATATATAACACACTACTTAGGTATAGATTGCGTTATTAGTAAATGCAATCTAATCTATACCTAAGTAGTGTGTTATCGATATATTTTGTTTCCCCCAATGACCAACAATTTTGTTGCGCAACAAGCATAGCAAAACTTAAAATGAAACATCTAATCTACAATTAAATAACAGATTGTCTAATGTCTATCCCTTACATACCGAAACTTTTCCGAGCCTCGGAAAATTCCGGTTGTCGATCGTTGATATTTGACAGCCCTTACGGGTAGTCAGAAGTCCGAAAGTCTGACCACCAGTCTTACCAAGGGATATCGTGTTATCCAGTAACTGGGTTATGTGGAGGTCAGATAGGCAGTCGCTCCATGTAAAATATTGGTATTTAGCTGCATCCGGTTAGACTGGACGCCGACCCCAACATTATCGTCATTCTCCGCTCTTAACCCAATTTATTTAAGGTCGGCTCAACATATATACCATCTTTCACACGGTCTATACATCGAAGTCGACTCAGATATTTGGGAAAAGGCGAGACAGATAATAATTGTCAAATGTCCCATCCCTACAGATTCCACAAAACATAGCGACTAACCGCTCCCACACGTTTCGACTGCACGTTCTAACGAAAACTAAATTTAGTCTACAATTATAATACTTGAACTATTTTGACGGCATTAACTTGGACACTAAGTTATGGCACATGCGCCAAGATTTACGATGGTGCTTCTGCTAAATAATTTAAGTTCATTCGTTGTGCCAAAATATTATGATGGGACCTTGGATTAAAGTTGTTTATTCTTTATACAATATCAGAAAGTGGGATTTGTTGGTATTTACTGTGCCAGTAGAGCATAAGCTGTCCTCTTGAGGGTTCTTCAAGCTACCATGGCTAGAGAGGTTCGTTTAGGCGTTATCAAAACTTCCATGAGTCATGACCAACTTTTCTGCGAGGAGTTCCAAGCCTTGTTCAAGTATTTCACCATCAAACTTTACTAATGAACAGGTAAGCACCCCAAAAGTCATAACTCAATCAATTTGCCATTTCCCAACTATGTTGGGGTTGGCTTCTAGTCTAGCTGAGCAAGTATTTTACATGAAGCAACTGCGTATCTGACCTGCACAACCAAGTTACTGAGTATCATGATATCCCTTGTTATGACTTGTTGTCAAAGTTTTGGGCTTTTAACTTTCCCTAACACCTATTAAATATCTTTGAATGACAGGACCAACAGCTTTCCGTGTTTTCCGAAACACGCCTAAAAGTCATAACTCATTTATCAGCCTATATTGTTAACACTGCTGGGACACACGCCTCCTCTCTTCAAAAGGGAGTGGGTTATAATCTATCACATGTCTTCGAATTTTTGGTTCTAGGACATGCCGGTTTCGTTACGATGTTTTCCTTCACCGTTTTGAGAGCAGCGGTGATGAAATAATTTACACAAAGTAAAGCGCCTGTCTGGGTTCGAACCTACGACCTACAACTCGTAAGTCGCGGCGATTACCACTGGGCCACCACTGCTCAAACTCATAAGTAAAATTACAATAAAACACAAAAAAGAATAATTACTGGATCGCAACAGAAAACGATTTCAACCACAAATAATGAAATTATCACTAAGAGCAAATACACACATCAAAAGTGTCTAGGGATCAAGCATTTTTATGCGGATTTCTTGAGATTGAGATGTGGCTTTGTAATAAATTTATGATTTTATAAATTTATATGGATCCTTTTTGGTGCATTTCATAATTTGAATCAGGAACTGTGAATCAAATTCGAGTAAAAGATGAAAATCAGCTGTCAATATTTTCCCTATAAAAACATACAACGCATTGAAGACATTAAATCAATCCGACTCAGAGGAAGCCCTCTCTGACTCTTCGTCCTCCTCGGAAGACGACTATATAGTCGTCGGAAAGGGTGGCAAGAGAAAGAAGAACGCCTCCTCTCACGCCAACAAGGCCAAAAAGTCGGTCGCGGTAATCCCCTCTAACCCCCGCCCCCCCACCCCAACCCCCGCCGCACCGCAGGCCAATCCCGCGTCTAGCCTCTCGGCTACCCCTCCCGCTTCGAACGCAAAGAAGCCACGACCCCCGCCCCCCATCTATGTCCAGGATAAGTCCAAATGGACAGAAATCTCCAAAGCGTGTGTTGATCAAAAGATCAACTACACGAACGCCCGCTCAACCCAACAGGGTATTAAGGTAACGGTCGCCTCGTCCTCGGACTACAGGGACCTTACCCGTCTCCTCCAGACAAGGGCTTACTCCTTCCATACGTACTCCCTTCCGGAGGAAGTCCCCACCCGCGTAATCATCAGGCGCGTCCCCAAAGAAATCCCCACCGAGGAGATCAAAGAAGACCTTGCTTCACAAGGCATCCCCGTCTCAGCAGTCCATCGCTTGCACAAAGCATGGAAGGGCCTAGTCTACGACATGGTCCTGGTCATCTGCGACCCTACTGAAGGACATCACCCCATCTTCAAGGTGAAGTCAGTCTGCTCCCTCTCGGGTATCTCTATCGAGAAACCCAGGAAGTCCAACCTCATCGGACAATGCCACAGGTGTCAACTGTATGGCCATTCAAATCCCACTGCTACGCGACACCTAGATGCGTCAAGTGTCTAGGTGCCCACGGCACGTCAGACTGTCCCCGCCCCAAAGACCGCTCTCAGTGCACAGAGCCACCGAGCTGCGTTCTTTGCGGCCAATCCGGGCACCCGGCTAACTACCGTGGCTGCCCCAAGGCTCCCAAGTCTTCTTCTCCCAAACTGACGAAGCGCGCTAGCGACCGTCAGCAAAGGGAAAGCCCCTCTGTGAGGATCCCGATCCCTTCCTCCCAGATGCCCGATAGGCTCAGTCCCCAAAGGCCCTCCCCATGGGCGAACCTCAACCACCTCAAAGCTCCCGCAGCTTCGGTGCCCCCCCCACCCCCGACTATCCCAGCGCTGATGGCAACTGTCATCCCCGCGCCATCAGTAGGCCCCTCGGTCCCAGTAGCCCCACCGGTAGCCCTTCCCGCCGCCGCGCCCAGGGCTCCCGCTGGTCCCAGTAGGTCCCCCCCGACCCCCGCCTCCCGCCCCCAGCCTAGCAGCATGGAGGTAATAATCGGTGCTTACGCAGCTTTTATTGCCCCCGCAAATGCCATGGCAGCGGAAATCCAAGCCTGTAACGGCAATCCTCGGCGCATCGCCGAGATTTTCAATGCGTATCCTCAGATTACGCAAGTCATGCAAACCCTCAACTTCTAAAAAGCTCCAATGGCTTTACAAAGAATGAGCGTTACCAAACCCCGATCCCTTAGACTAGGGTTTTTTAATGCAAACGGCATTAAAAATCAACGCGATGAGATCGCCGCGTTCCTCCGCGATCACCAGCTCGATGTCCTCTTAGTCCAGGAAACCTTCCTGAAGCCCCATCTGCGGAACCCGAACATTGCCAACTACAAGATAGTTCGCAATGACAGGGCTCGCTGCCACAAGGGCGGTACCCTCATCTACTATAGGAAGTCCCTCCATTGCATCCCGATAGACCCGCCCGCCCTTATCTCTCAGCTAGAGATCTCTATCTGTCGGCTCGGCATGACCGGTCACCCCGCAATCACCATCATCTCCGCCTATATCCCGCCCACCAATGGTGCGGAGGATCCCATCTCTCTCACTACCGATTTCACTACCCTCTTCGGTATGAGTGACTCCGTCATCATGGCGGGCGATCTCAATGCCAAACATCCCGCTTGGAATAGCAGCACGACCTCTACCAGAGGTAGGATCGTGTTCAAACTAGGCGACTCCCTCAATTTCGATATCATCGCTCCGATGTATCCCACTCATTTCCCGGGCGACCCCGCCCAACTTCCTGACGTTCTCGATGTAGCGCTTCTCAAGAATGTAAACCTCCGTTTGCAGTCTATCGAGACGGTACAAGAGCTTAACTCTGACCACCGCCCGGTCATCTTGCACCTGGCCCCCTATTCGGGCCCCCCGCACGACCCCAACCAGCCCCCCCCGACCAAAACAGTCACCGACTGGAGGAAAGTAAGCGAAAGACTGAAATCCACCACGTCTCCCCACCTAGACTCCATCCCCGAGCAAATTATCTCAGTCGCAGACACGACTGGGGCGATCGACTCGTTCACAGAGCACGTTCAATCCGTACTGACGGATTGCTCACGGGAAGTTCCAGTGATGGAAGACCATCGCTGGAAACTGCCCGATGACGTACGTGAACTGGTGACCGAGAAGAACGCTGCCATTCGTGCCTACGACTCTTTTCCCTGCGACGCGAACAAATCCCACATGCGCCATTTACAGCGTGCTGTAAAGAAACGCATAGGGGAGTGGCGCTCCGAGGGATGGGATAAGTTGATCGGCGAACTCGAGCCCACCCACCACGCCTTCTGGCAACTCCAGAGGAAGCTCCGCTCCTCTGAAGAGGCCACAGTTCCTCCCCTCACACGCCCCGACAAAACGGTCGCTTTCGAAAACCTCGAAAAGGCCGAATGCCTAGCCGACAGCCTAGAGGCTCAATGCACTCCCAGCTCTCAACCAGTAGACAGAGCGCACCTCGACGAGGTGAACGCTGAAGTCGAACGGAGAGCCTCCCTCCCGCCAGTCGAAGACCCTGATGATCCTCTGCCTCCCGTCACTCCCGACGAAGTGCAAGACATCATAAAAGGGCTCGCAACCCGCAAAGCCCCCGGTTCGGACGGTATCACCAATAGGGTGTACAAACTCCTCCCCGCCCCCCTCATACTGCTCATGACCGCCATCTTCAATGGCGCCCTGAGCAACAACATCTTCCCCCAAATGTGGAAAGAAGCCACAGTCATAGGCATCCCTAAGCCAGGCAAGCCCAAGTCTGAGCCCTCCAGCTACCGCCCCATCAGTCTGCTCAATGTTTTCGGCAAAGTCTACGAGAGGCTTATTTATAAGCGCCTCAAAGACTATGCCGAAGCAAAGAGCCTCATCCCCCCCGAACAGTTCGGTTTTCGCACGAAGCATTCGTGCATCCACCAGCTCCACCGCATAGTCGAGCACATTAGCGCTGCTTTTCAGCGAGGTGCTTCGACAGGCGTCCTGTTCTTCGATATAGCGAAGGCGTTCGACAAGGTCTGGCACAATGGCTTATTATATAAGCTGTACCTGCTAGGTGTGCCAGACCGTCTCGTGCTCATCTTACGAGATTTTCTGTCGGACCGCACTTTCCGCTACCGTATCGAGGGCGCTCTCTCTCCCCCTCACCCCATCCGCGCCGGAGTCCCGCAGGGTTCCGTTCTGTCTCCCCTCATTTTCACCCTGTTCACTAGTGACATCCCGAACAGTAAAAAGGCACAGTTGGCGCTCTTCGCCGACGACACTGCCATTTACTGTTCGGGTGCCAACCAGTCATCCATAGCTCGAAACCTCCAAACCTCCGCAAGCGCCTTGAGCGATTGGTTCCGGAAATGGAGAATCGAGGTCAACCCCGATAAGAGTCAGGCGGTCATCTTCTCGAGACCGCGCAAACGACCCCCCCCCCCTCCCGCGCCCGATCTCTATGTACGGCAAGCCGATCCCCTGGGGAAAGCGAGCCAAATACTTAGGTGTCATCCTAGACCACAACCTCACCTTCAACGAGCACATAAAGACGGCGCGTTCGCGCGCCTCTTTCGCTCTCGGTAGGCTCCACTCTATGATAACTGCCCGCAGCAAATTGTCACTCAAGTGCAAATTGCGCCTCTACACCGCGGTCATCCGTCCCATCATGACCTATGCTTGCGTAGTCTTCGCACACGCCAAGCCGCGATTTTTGCATAAAATGCAAACCCTCCAGAACCGTTTCCTCCGAAAGGTCACGGGAGCCCCCTTCTATGTCCGAAATGTGAATCTGCATCTAGATCTCAGACTCCCCACCATCCAGCAGTTCATGAAACGCCTTTCCAAGCGCTTCTTTGACTCTGCCATAAAGCACCCCAATCCCCTGATTGCGGCGGCCTCCCGATACACTCCCTCCCGCATAAGTAGGATTCGCCGACCAAGGCATACCCTCACTGTCCCCGACGACGCCACTACCCTCCTCCAGGAGAGCAGTAAGGCCACTAGTACTCTCAGACGACAACACAATCACAAGCTCAGACATCCGTCCTTCCGTCCTCGCCGCCGAGGCCCGTCGCGACGTCCCGCACCATCACCGTGCCCGCCCCGACCCTTGCTCGAGCCAGCCCGCGCAGCTGAGCCTGTAGTTTTAAATTCGCCCCTAAACACCAATAATAATACCGATCCAGCCTGTCCCTTGCTGTCCTCTTCCAGCGACGCCCTGAGCCGAGGTCCGAACCCCGCAGGGGGTTACCCTTAGCGCTGTCGCTTAGTTTTTAAGTTATTGTTTGCCCTGGCTGGAGGCCTTAATTCGAGGCATCCACAGGAAAGTCCGGTTAAGCAGTAGCCATCCTCATAAAGGATGAACTGCGAGATGCATAAAAAAAAATAAAAAATAAAAAAAATAAGAAGACATTATTAGTGCTACTGTTTCCCTACTACTGATTAAAACCAACGTTATTATGGAGCGGCGACGTCATTTAAGCAGGGAAGAAATGCTCAGAGCCGTGGGAATGATAGAAGCTGGTTCCCGGCAACGTACTGTGGCTTTAGCTCTGAATACAAGTCAGAGTGTTATCAGTCGACTTTGGACACGTTACCGAAGTACTGGTACCGTGGCTGAGCGCCATGGAGGACGGTATCGCTGCACCACACGGAGACAAGACCGATACATTCAAATCTTAACTCGAAGAGCTCCAACAATAACCGCCATGATGTTAGCCGTGAGGCTTCATCACTCTTCAGGGAACTTAATTAGCGACCAAACAGTCAGAAACCGCTTGCATGAAGTGAACCTTCATTCCCGAAGACCGCTACGGGTACCACCTATAGCAATGCACAATCGTAGGATTCGATATCAATGGGCTCTTGAACACAGAAATTGGGCAGAAGAACAATGGCGTTTCGTGTGCTTTTCTGATGAGTCTCGTTTTGGTATGAGACCGGATACAAGACGTATACGACACTGGAGAACCCCTGGACGCCAACAGCGATTAAAATCCTGCCAGGAAGTCCATCCTTATAGTGGTGGAACCATCATGGTATGGGCGGGTATTTGGATCGGCGGAAGAACTGAGTTGATTTGGATCAGAGGCAACCTCAACGCTCAAATTTATGCTGAGACGATTGTATCAGACGTCATCGTTCCTCTACAAGTGCAAATCGGTCCCTTATTTCAGTTAATGCATGATAATGCACGACCGCACACCGCAAGAGTTGTAAGACAGACTCTCGCCGCAGCTAACATCAATGTCCTGCCCTGGCCTGCTCAGTCGCCAGACTTGAACCCGATTGAGCATGCATGGGATATGCTACAGAGAAGAGCTCTGCCGAATATGGAGGGTATCCAGTCGCAAGAAGACCTTTTTTTGTTGTTGCAACGAACATGGGCGGCCATTCCACAGCGTGATTTGGATGAACTCATTTTGAGTATGCCAAACCGATGTTCTTGTGTTGTTAGTGTTCGCGGTAGAAACACGGATTATTAATTGTTTAAGTTACCCAATAAAATTTTAAAGAAAACTGTTATTTCAGTCTTTTTTTCGAACTTTTGTGTTAGTGGTTCAAATGTCAAAAATCCCTTTATTAGGAAAATGGCAAATTTCTTTATTAATGCAAAGGTGACTTGGTTTATCGTTACTGTGACAAACGAAAACACTTTATTTGATGAATCCTTAAAGAAAATTTTAATTAATATCAATCAGGAGAAAAGTTATTGCAAAAATATATGTTGATCCCTAGACACTTTTGATGTGTGTAGTTTTCATACTTCAATAATTTATACAACTCAATCGGTAATATATGGCCAATTAAATATCGATAAATAGTTTTGCGTTCACACATTATGCCATTATACCATTAACGTCTGTGATCGCATAAAACAACATTGCCTGGACCCGTAAGTCATAGCTGTGGATCATAGAAAAAAATCAGATATTCTGCTAAGTTATAAGTTTTTTGAGTCAAATACCATTTTTGTTGTGAAGATCAGATAGGCAGGCGCTCCATGTAAAATACTGGTACTCAGCTGCATCTAGTTAGACTGGAAGCCTACACCAACAGAGTTGGGAAACCGCTAGGATGATATACCATTAAAAATAAGTTGCTAAAGCAAGTAATTTCCCATTGCCATATCTTATGGAAAACTCGTAAGTCGCATCCGTTACCACTGGGCCACCACTGCTCTCTCATATTTTATTAAGCCTTGTCTGTCTCAGTACTTAGATCTGCACTTAACATCTGTTAATCATAGCCCTAATTAATAAGATGAGACCATTTGTCTGACCTTACGAGACGATCATATACGGTGTGAATTTGTGAATTGCCTTGCCTATACAGTGCTAATCGTATACAATTGGGCCACAAGATGTCTGTAATACTTACATTCTAATGGAGACATCTCCTTCGAAGGGAATTGCAAAAAATCTGCCTTGTAACTTGACCTAACAGGTCAAGTTGTGTTAGTTTTCTAAAACGTTCTAGATGAATGAGTGTAATTTATTTTCTTTTTCGTAGATAGGTAGGTACCTAAACAAAGCAAATAAGGTTCCTATTTAATAAAAAAAATGTTTTGGTGAACAATTAATTGTCCAAAAAAATTATATATTTTTTTTATTTCATAATAATCTTACGTCTGCTGTCTTAGGTGTCATTTGCAAAAAGAAGGTACTAAAATCTATAAAAAATATTTCTATCATTTTCACCTGTAAGGTAATGCAATTTATTATACTAGACAATAGGTAACGGGCTGATGTCCACAACTTCACGTCAAAGCACGTATTTTGCGTACGGGTTGGGAAAATCGATTAGTCGATCCACCCCAGCTCCCCAAGCAAGGCTAGCAACGCCTTGATGTTACTGACCGTCTCACTGAGGGTACCTGGGTTACTGAAGTACGTGGGCAGTTGGCACATACATCGGGCAGTTTAAAAGCACATGAACTGTTGTCTCATCGTACTACATACAGGCCCTGCATAGCGGGCTGTCTGTTGACTGTCGATGTGTGGGCTCTGTGTGTTCGTGTACAGTCATAATTTTAAGGTTTTCAATAATATATGTATTAGTTTATTATTGTATTTAAGATTATTTTGTGTATTCTATCTATGGGCTTTAGTTGCCTGATAATAAAATTATTATTACAACAAAGAGGTGTTTATTAAATGACCCGTGGCCAGGTAAAGCTGCTGTAACTGTTGTTTAGTTAGTCGTAGAACCTGTTTCGTGAGTTTACCATGAATTGTAGGTTAGTTTTATATACTGCACTTCAAAAATAGACACAATTAAGCCAACCTGTCAGAACATGGCCATGGGTCTGACATGACATAACGCAGGCTGATGGCACCACTATCAGTAATTACTGAGAGCAACCTCCGGCTATTTTCCTTCACCTTCACGACCGGATTTGAGGTAATTAAGAGCAAATGTACTTACTCTAAGGTCTATTTCTAAGGTCGGGTAAGATGCTGCTATACAATTAGACAAGTTTTCAAACGATAAAGAGTTATAATTATTAATGCTGCATTAAAGATTTTCACAACTGCAATTTTTTATGAATAACTAGCTGCGCAACGCGGTTTCACCCGCGTAAGTTTCGATTTCGGGGGATGAAAAATAGATGTTGGCCGATTCTCATAGATACCGGATAAGCACAAAATTTTTCATCAAAATCGGTCAAGCCGTTTCGGAGGAGTATGGCAACGAAAACTGTGACACGAGAATTTTATATATTAGATTAGGGGCCAGATGAAAGTGAGCTGTCATACAACGCTGTCTCATATGTTGCTGGGAGTTTACACTACGGGCTAATAAAGAATATTAAGTCATAATAGTGTGACAGCATGGTTTTTTCTGTGGCTGAGCTGAGCAATTGGTTGCTGAACCGCGTGTCGCGGCCTCCCGGGTTCAGCTGCATTCCCGTACGGAACAATTTATATGACCACTGTCATATTACTGGCCACCAAGAATGCACTCTTCATGTTGACGACGTGTGACATTGATCACTCCTATCTATCTTAGTAAATTATATATTTCTACACAATGAAAATGTGTATTTAATAACCACCAAATATAAACAAAGAAAGAAAAAAAGAAGAATATTGAAGAGTTGTTTGTGTATGTGATATTATTGTTGGTAAACACACACATAATACCGGGAAAATACGAAGTTAGGAAAACGTTCAATAATAATATCTTGCAGTAACCTGCGAAATAATCCAAACTGTTTCTGTTATTTTATTAGTGGTCGTTCGTCGAAGTCTTTTGTATGAGCAGTCGAACCGCGACAAAAAGACTTCAACGCACACTTTTTAGATATTATTTTCTTTGTCAAAATAAATCATTTATTTACCAAATACTCTCTAATCCAAAGGTCAAAGCTCTGCAGCCCTACATTCGGGCAGTTGTTGCAACTCATAATGTGGTGTGTATCGCACTACGTAATAGTTCGTGCTGCGGCGTTTAGCCTGCGGTTGTGCGCATGCGTCGAACTTAGCAGACGGGCGGCTTGTGATGCTGCTTTATTTGTTATTTCTTTGTTCGATTATACATTATTCCTTGAGTAATTAAGAATTTCATGAAACATCATTAGTGAGTACGTGGGTATCTTAGTTAGTCATAAAATCTAGAAGTAAATGGCAACACTTTTTTTTTCATTTGCTATCTGTTGTCGAATAAGCGAATGCGCTCCATGACAAATGACGTTGTGGTGGTGCAGCCAGTGCTGCACCTCCTACTTATAGAAAGTGGTTCCTCTTCAGCCTTTTCACCACTTGTCAGGTTTAACAGTTCAGTATCTAGTGGGTTTGGATGCAATGTTAGGCGTGCCTTGTGTTGTCTTTTGTACCACTCGATTTCGATATACTCCGGTCCGATCCCATGAATCCCCCCTCCACCCCCGCCTCGACTTTTAGTTTTTCTTCTGTTTTAATCTCTTTCATAGTTTACTGATGGCGTTTGTAGATAGTCGTGGATTTCATCGTTTCTAGCAAACCTAAATGCATTTTTTATTGATCTTAGGCCACTCTTAACGTTGATTAATTCTCACAGCATAATAATTTACTAAGATCAAAATGGCTCACAGAAAAAAAAAACATTTTTGAACAACCATTTTCAAGATAAAACCAGAGGGTAGTAGTAGTAGTAGCAGTCTTTTTTGTGGGGTAACCGGTCTGTAAAATAATACACAATACAAATACATAAAATATTTTAAACGAAACAATAAAAAAGCCCAAAAACGGTGTATTAGGACGATGTTTAAATTAGGTTCCACTGACAGTTGTAAACCGTATTTCATTAATTATAACATACTGACGTTACCGTCTCTGTACGTATTCGAAGTTATCATGTTTGTAAAATGTAATCGGCAATTATTTCCACGCATGGCAGACAGAGTCGGTCGCGTCAGACGTGATAATACTATGCTTTGCTCACATGGTTCCAAAACAGCATTAATGAGGAAAAGTGTATTTTGCATGGCGCCTTTAATATTTAATAAACTCCCTAAGGGATGGAGGGAACTAAGCGCTCACATACTAAAAAAGCGGCTAAAATTATATCTAGTTGGGAAAGCATACTACAGTATTTTAGAATTTTTAAATGACAATGAAGTGTAATATTACGATTTTAACAAATATTTACTGACATTTTATAATTTTGACAATTTATATAAGATTATAGGATAATTTAACTCAAATTTATTGTTTACATTTAATTTTTAGTTTGTGTGAATATTTAATAATGTTTTAGCTCTGTTTAAATACCTACGAATGACTTAGCTATTATTTGTATGCCACAAAGGCCGAACATGACGGATCTTGTTTTTTTTTTTTTTTTGTTCATGAACAACCTGCATGCCTTGTATGTATACTCATGTTTCCACAAATAAATGTCTTATCTTATCTTATCTTATCTTATCTTATCAAATTAAAAACTATAACAGTCATAATTTTAATCCATCACTTTGTACAGTCAACCAGAGAGGCAACACCTGCACTATAAAACTTACTGCTGCAACATAAAGGCACTGCCGATGTCAAATTAAAACCACAGAGATGCGTTTTCCTGTACTATAAACTATGCAGTTGGTTAGAACTTAGGAGCGCCTAGTAAGATATTATGCATTCCGTACAAATTGGTAATTGATAAAATAGACATTATATACATTTCGAAACGAATCGATAGCTTGCTGACAAATGGCAGAAGCGTAAATTACTGTGTCGATACATAACCAACTAGCTGTGCCCGTAGTTGTGGGTTAACTGGTTGATCTTATTTATTATGAGAAATGAAATTAGAAGTAACTTATATGCTAATCCAGTGAAGGGACAGTTTTGACTTATTGGCTTTGTATCAGGCGACCAATCTATCATAGGTTTAGAAACCGTTGCTGTCAGAGACACAATCTTAGTTTGAACTTTTAACTTAAATTTAATTTTCATAAACTTTCTTTCGGCGATATATGCCCAATATTTTGACTCAACTCAAATCAAATCAAAAGTCATTTATTCAAACTAGGCTGAGAATCAGCACTTTTCGAACATCAAAATTACAAAAGACAGTCCCCCAAAACGCTCGCCCTTCACCAATTCCTAGTGCTTTCGCTGGGGAGAAGAAGTGGCGCAAAAAACTCCCCTGCAGCACAGCTGTCTGTTTAGTTAGAAAATAGTCAGCCTATTGCAGTCCACTGCTGGATATAGGCCTCAAAGCATAGCTTGCAGAGTAAGCAAACTAAAGTGGCAGTGGGCAAGCCATGTTTATCGAAGGACCGATGGCCGGTGGAGCAGACGCGTCTGAGTGGAGACCGCGTATCGGCAAGCGTAGTGAAGGACGCCCCCCAACTAGATGGATGGACGATCTAAAGAAAGTGGCTGGAGCGGACTGGATGCGGAAGGCGGAGGACAGGGTGTTGTGGCGTAGCCTGGGAAAGGCCTAATATTTTGATTAATCAAAGAGTTTTAATGAGATTTATTTCGCAGGAATCTGAAAAACCAAACAAAAAAAATGAGGCTTGAAAATAGAGACCATTTTAAGAAACATCGATTACATTTAAAAATTAAAATATGCCTCTGGTGATTAGCATTACCAGAAATATTTGGAGTGACATAAAAAAAAATAGAACTTTACGTTTTATTATAAATTGTAATATCGAATCAATGTCAGCGCCACTCAAAGGCTTTCGAAATCCGGGTACCACTTCTGTACCAAATTCCATCCAAATCAATTCAGTCGACATCAACATCGATTCAACAATATCGACAAAGATCAAAGTGTCCAATCAGCTAAACTATCGCATTTATTCCATTAGTAAGATAACATAAAATAAGATGGTGTCATAATAAATACTTTGGATTTCATCCATAACCGTCCTTCTTACGAAAGACAAATTGCAAGTGACCCATTACATATTGGCTAATGTCCAAGCATTATCATTAGCTATCGAATGTTCTCAATTGAAATTCACAAACATCAGTTCAAGCATGTAAATAATATACCAATATGAAACTTTGTGAGCCTCTATTGAAAAGTTTTCAATTTACACATTGGCCCTTATAAACATAGGACCCATCGATTTGTACTTATAAAGATCTCATAGTTGATAAACCCATTGCACCTTATTACTTGTTAAAATTTTATGAAAATCGTATACTTTTGCAATGTTTGTAAATATGTGATCACCTTAAATCACATATGTAATTAGTTTATGTTATTAATTCATTTTTAATTCTTTTTGCCTTTTGTGATAGGTATATTAAAATTTATGCTAGGTTAATCGTCTTCACATATAATAATTATCGTATACAAAACAGTTTAAAAGAGTAACGGTGAAGTTTCTTGCCCATTCTTCTCCATACGGCCATACCTTTGTGGAAGGGACGACTAGAATCAATTGTATATTTTTATTGTAAATATGGATGTTCAAAAGTGCCTTTTAAGTTATGCAGGTGAGTGTATCTAGATATTTAAAATAAATGCTTTGACTATGACACCAATAAACAAAAACTTGCATTGTATTTGCGTTTATAGACATAGATCATACTTGAAAAACACCCCGACTTGGAATCGATCTATAGGCCACTGGACAACTATTTGCGTTCAGTGCAGGAATCCAATCGGTGGGACATTTGTAGTGCAGAAGCTAATGTTTCAGCCGCTGTTCTATACATGGTCACAGCTTTAAAAAAGTCGCTTGTTCTCTCTTCCTATTACTTGCGGAGTGAACCCACAAAGATTTCATTTAAACAAAACAAATTAATTGCCAGGCGCACCGAAAATAGACGAAGTACTATTGGGCCATGAAAGATCCATTGAAGGGTGATCTTCCTTTGCCCCTTAAGAGAAGACTCATTGACGTGTGCATACTTCCCGTTCTTAAATCTGGTGGTCAAATATGGTCATTGACACATCAGCAGATGTTCAAGCGAAGTATTCTAGGTATAAACCAAACCGAGTTAGGAATACGACCATCCTTTACATCACAAAGGTAACTGAAGTCACTTGAAAAGCTGCCACGCTAAAATGAAATTGGACTGGACACATCTGCCGTATGTCAAACTACCAATTGGGTCAACCTTACGGCCCAATTTATCTCTCTTAAGGGCTAGCAACATCGCGGCAGGCCCAGACGGAGATGGCGGGATGAGCTCGACTCCTTCAACAAGAACTGGTCATTAGCAACCTTAAACAGAGAGAAATGAAAAGGGGGAACGGAGGCCTTTGCTCTGTAGTAAGACATCACAGGCTTTTAATAATAATAATGAATTCCCTTGCAAATGGTGTATCTCTCGAGTTTGTGTCAGAGTGAGTTTCTAAGAAACCTTAACAGAACAATGAATTCATCTTCTTATCAATCAAGAAGTCGCTCGTCTACAAAGTTATCAAACCAATTACTGGATCGAGGGATCTTTAGTAAAATTGCGACATGCGATGTAGATCATCGTTGTTTTGTGCACCATTATAAGTCGGCAAGTGCCTTGATTGGTAGTAGGTGTTGTTCGGAATGTTGGCAACACTGCATTTGATAGATGGGTTTGGATCTTTGTTGTTTTAGGAGTTTTTAGAAGTTGCATCAAGGTGTTCCCCATGCTATAAGTTACGCTACTTGTTTTATATGAGACGTTCCCTGACTCCTCATCTTTGCTACAAAACTTTCTGACCGATTTATAGACTAGTTATTATGATAGTTTATCTAGAACATAAAATGAAAAGATACTTTAGATAAGTTTGTCTTTAAAATACAGGAAGATCAAGAATCACGAAAAAAAGCCAGCTGTTTCATACAAAAGTTCAATACCTACTTGACCAAAATGTATAAAACAGCAGATTTTTTTTTTCATGATTTCAGTGTTGGTCCCATAGTGAAAGTTGTTCGTATTCATGGGTAGAACACCCTGTAAAAATTTGGATGGTGATAAAAAAATCTTCCTGTATATCGCTTTCAGAGATAAGACTGCCCATTGTGTCACTGTACATAATTCTACATTTATATCCGTAATTCATCTGATGTACAGATGCCGCAAGCACATCAAGCTACCCGAAACTGTCAAATTTTCCTAATATACCTTGAACCTTATGCTGTAGCGATAAAGTTGAAAATCTATAAAAGTTTGACAGATTGTAGTAGCTGAATGTGCTTAAGAGCGTTTACGCCGTACGGCATTTCATACAAACTTCCAAGCCCTTTTCGAAATGAATGAACGGATTTTAATGAAACTTTATACGCATAAGCAGGATACAAAGAAGTTAAGAAAAGTTAGCAGAGAATATTTTCGAAAAATTGTGTTACAGCCAAATTAGACCGATTTTAAAGTTTTCATAGAAACAGAGATTTCCAGTTATCTTTTTTTACATACGACATTTCGAAAATGTTCTCTGCTAACTTTTTAGAACTTTGTATCCTGCTTATGCGTATGAAGTTTCATTAAAATCGGTTAATTCATTTCGAAAAACTACGGCTTGAAAGTTTGTATGAAAAGCCGTACGGCGTAAAAGCTCTTAATAAAAAGTATATTTTTATTCTATTTGGTTAGGTACTCGTAACTGCAAGTCAAAGTATTATAATCAGCCTATAATGTCACTGCTGAGATCTCTGTGAAAGGGAGCGGGGAGGGTTAAACCACCACGCTTGCCTAGACCGGGTTGGGAATGCTCCATATCTTCGGATTTTTGATTCTAGGACATGCCTGTCACCTTACGATGTTCTCCTTCAACGTTTCGAGAGCAGTGGTGATGAAAAAAATTACACAAAGTATTGTGCCAGCCTGGGTTCGAACCCACGACCTAAAACACGTAAATACGGGCCGTTAACACTGGGCCACCACTGCTACATAAAGTAACCTAGCAAAAAAAAGTAGTCTAGCGAGTCAAAGTAATTCGTAGAAATATAATTTCAATTAAACATATGTCAGAGTTCATTGCTTCTGTACATCTTCTTTTGTCAGTAACCATTTTATGTTATCAATAGTTCATCAAACAATAATAATATCTACTGATGCAAGTCTTGTACGATAAATTGAGACATTAAAACGCCATTAAAAATAACTAACCAGCACAAAGAAGGTATTAACTTTAAAAACAAAAGCGTATCTATTGTTCAGAGAAAAACAATCGCTTCAAGAATCGTGATTTCGTTACCATCGGATTCGGCAGACGGTTATTCGATCTATATCCATTCATTGGGTCTAAGGTTGCCTCTCTGGGGTCAAGTCTCAACGAAATGAACTCGCCACAATGTGGGCTGATTGCGCAAAGTCTTTTGTTGTGGCAACCTTGATATTTTGCAGAGTATGTATGAAGGTTTGACAGGTATTGGCAGGTATATTTTTGGTTTGTTCTAGGATTTGGATGAATCACAGATTGTGGTTCATAGTTCTCACGATTATCTTAGAAATGTTTGGCTGATATTTCCTTCTTCTACTCGTACTTACAAAGTTATTCCACACAGATATGAATCATCATCTGCCTAGCCTTTTCACAACTATGTTGGGGTCGGCTTCCAGTCTAACCGGATGCAGCTGAATACCAGTATTTTACATGGAGCGACTTCCTATCTGACCTCCACAACCCAGTTAGTGGGTAAAACGATACCCCTAGCCGGGACCAACAGCTGAAAGTGCTTTTCGAGGCACGGAGGGGTCTTGGTATTTATAGATGGCCCCTCTTCTCAACGCAGATATGAATATAAAAATAAAATTTCGATTTGTCATGACAAAATTTTGCCCTATGAAATAAGGAAACTTTTAGTATTCTTGCATCACAGCCCGACTTTGCCCAATGCTGAGCATAGGCGTCGCTTTTTTGTGCCAATCTCCACGCTCTTATGCCAGCCTCATACAGGTTCTACTCGCAATGGCAACAATATCGTCCGCCCATCTCGCCCACACTTCGTGTTCCAGTCCTGGACGCCACTCGGTCACTACCTTACTCCACCTACCATCACTGCGCTTTGACAAGCCCTGCCCAACTATCACCAAAACGCATTAGTAGCCCAGTTAATCTTTCTGTTTTTGCTTGAGGGGCAATTCCCGTAATTTTAACAACGTTCACAGTCTGATCTCAGTCTTAATCTGTGCAAAATACCTACATTTTTGACATTGATTGTCGCCGAGTTGAAATTGCGACTAGATTGGAAACGTTTTTGATTACGGGAATTGGTCTTTTGACTCCATATAGATAGGTAATTTTTACCTTTTGACCGCCACGTCAAAAAAACAAAACGTCACCTACAAAAGTCTGTCATGTAGTCGTGTCTTTGACCGTGGCGTGCTGGGCACATTTTGGTTTGTCATCTATAACATGACTGTGGCGGTCAAAATTTTAAGATTTTCAGCGATATCCATTCAGCATAATGTTACACAGCTCTTACCGTACACTCTCTGTCCACATCTGTACATAACCGCGAGACACAACGCACAGTCATGTACAAGCTTAGTTATAGTCTGTTTTAGGAGATACCCTCACCTTGGCGGCCCTTTCGTCTAGATTTCTAGACTGTACCTAATGCTAGTCACGTCTCTAAAAGATGAACGTCTTGCTCAGAACGAGATTCTTTAGTCATGTTGCCGCACCCATACAGTTTTAAACTGAATGCCATCTTTACAAAACATGTGTTTGCAATTAGAATTAGTCAAGACATCTTCGATGACCCACAAAAAATTACGAACATGAAGAACTTAAATTCATTATTTGTGCACCGTCGCCATTCCACGAATTCATTCGAGGTATTAGCATTTCTTTGTTCTAATCTACTCACAGTTGCTTGCTGGTATAGTGAACCCTGAGCAGGGTCGAAGCTATCAGCTGGAAGTCAAGATTCCAGAGGGAGGAACGCGCCATGTCCAAAAGTTTCTGTATCAAACTTTTGATTCTGATTATTTTTACGAGTTTGTAGGTATCATGAATACTTCTACGTCACGAATATCCTCTGCCCTAACCATGAATGAGTACCTCAATGATTATAATGACAGACTACCTTGCTTAGCAACAAGCTAATCTATTCACCTTCATGACTTCAGCTATTTTCGTACTAATAGAGCTCGTGCCGAACGAAGATTCAAATAACGAACATTCCACAGATGCCAAATAAGTACTTAAAAAGCTAGCTACACATACATTTAAAGCTAAATACTATGCACTATTTTAGAATCTCTTCCCTCACCTTGGCGGCCCTTTCATCTCAGCTGATGCATGTCACGTGCTTTGAGCGTGATGTACAAAGATTTGATTCCGTATCGGAAAGCCGCACCCTATACCGTACTCTTCACATTGACATGGCGCTATTATTTTGTAGATATAAAATATATGTTGAAGTTCAAAGATTGGCACATCGTAGCGCGTAGCTTTTTTAGATTTTGAGAAGATTATATCAATCAACGCTCATAATGATTGTTTTTTGTTCGTAGCCAAGTCTCTAATTCCTTGTAATAGTTGGTACTATTATTAATAATAATAATATTAATAATAGGTACAATAGTTCAAAGCTTCAGGCTGCCATCGAAAATTTTCGACAAAGAAATTCAATAATCATGAACGCTAATTACTGATTTTATTTTTGTAATGTTCCTTTTTTTTAATTTTTGCTGAACTTTTTAACGTGCACGTCTTTCTCCATCGTTTTCAAGTACATGTACACTTTCAACATGAACGACCAATATTTTGATTAATCAAAGAGTGTCTTTGAAGTTTCTTGCCCGTTATTCTCCACAGAAACCTTTGAAATGGGCAAGAAGCTTCGTCTTTCTGACTGACCGACTCCTACACAATTTAAAAGTACTTCAATGATTTTATTGAAATAAATTCTATGTGTTTGAGCTGACTTGGGATTTGAACCATGTAATACTTTGCCCACCTGGTAAGCGAGGTCATGACTTCTCTCAACAGCCGCTATTGCAACCTCTGGACCAGTGATCTATAACCTCATTGAAGAAGATGACATGCTAGGTATTTAAAGTCGATTGCTTAAAGTTTAGTTAATAAACTAGATAATTAAGTTTAACTTCAGGACAATTTGAGTGTATGTCCGTCCTCATAAAATAATCTCGTAAAATTACGAGATCCGTGTAAAGATTGGTTTGGCCTACTCTTTGTCGTTAAAATATGAACGCTTAACATAAATATATTGTGATCGTGAATGCTCCTTTTAGTGATATTATTATGAACTTTAGTAAGTACTGTCAGCATCAGAAATAGTTTGTAACGAGCGACCCGCGCGGCTGTTATTACTTAACACAAGCCCCTCCGCGCGCCAATCTAATATTATTTAAAAATAAAATATTGTCTCATCTAGCCAGAAATAATAAAGGAAAAATGGTGTAAATCTAGACAGTTCGTGAAACACAAAATTCATTTCAGCATTAAAAACGTAGCTAATACATAATTTTTCAATGTACAGATAATTTTTATTCGTGGAATAAAATTGACTTCTGAGAGTTTTTGTATGGGAGAACTGTTAAAAATTCAAAGTTATTCCTCCGATAAAATTATCTGGCGTTGAAAAAATCTGCTCTAAATTAATAAATAAAAATATAGTAATCCTATTAATATTATAAATGTGAAAGTTTGTGAAGATGTTTGTTACTCAATCATGCAAAAACTACTGAACGTATTTGGATGTGGTACGCAGATAGTATATAACCAGGATTAAAACATAGGATACTTTTTATCCCGATTTTCCCAAGGGATCGAATCTAACGCAGGTGAAACCGCGGGGCGCTGCTAGTCAAATATAATTACAAAATCGAAAACAACAAGACAAACACCAAAACATCTGACTGTACTTCCATTCTAAAATGTAATACACTCGGTCATAATAAAGTCTTCAACTACTTATTATTACAATTATTTTAACCAAGTTTATTCAGGATAGGTATACGACGAGAATTATTCAGAATTCTATTATTTATTAGTTACATCCTCTGCTTAACCCACGCGATGTGAATTGTGCACTAATTGAGTACGTGGGCGTTTGGTTACTAACCTGTCATTGCTTTTGTGACCTTTGTGCTCGATATTATTGTTTGTTGCTTTATTTTTAACTAATTGGTTCAAGAATAGTAGCGTGCGTCTTTAGAACTTGGTTTAGTGCTTGTTTATTATTCTTTTGACTAAAGACAATGCGGTAGCTAAGAGCTACATTTAGTATGACTAAAAGCCACATCATTGTGCTACAACTCAAACTATAAGCCGCTGGATTAAAGCAACTTTACATGAGTCTGGAATTGATGTAAATACCTTCACAGCACACAGCACCAGACATGCTTCTACGTCAGCTGCTAAAAGATCTGGGATCAGTATAGACCAAATACAAAGAACAGCTGGGTGGTCTCAGAACTCAGCCACCTTTGCTAGACACTACAATAGGCCGGTTATTCAAGAACCAGCTGTGTTTAGTGATGTTATATGTAACACTCTTTGAAATAATTGTGACCGTGCTGGTACAATCGCACGCTACTACTTTTATACGACGTTTAAGTATTATGAATTGAACTTTTAGCTATCTGTTCCAATTTGAAAATGTCTACATTTCCTCTTGAACGAACTGCCTAAGTTTCCGAGAAATCTTAGCTTGTATAGCGAATAACCATTATTTACATCCAAATAAAAAGTACCAATAGAAAAAGAAGCAGAACCAGTACTTTTGTTCTCAATGCGTTTTTACTGTGTGTACAGTCAACAAAAGAGATAAATAGGCAGGATCGTAGGATTTACTTGAAATTTATTAAGATACCGATGGATGTTCTCGAATAAACTTTAATTTTATTAATAGAAAACAAACAGCTCATTTATCAAATTAAATTTCAGTAGACAATCCATCGGTTTCTTACTAAACATAAACTATATCCGACGATCCTGCACACTTATCTCGTTTGCTGTCTGTACATAAATAATAAAATAACTGAAATAAACAATGGAGCTTAGTACAACCAATATATTGAAGCCACCCTCTTCGCCATTTCACAAAACCTATCATAAGCAATGCCTTTTTCACTCCTAAAAAAACCTCCAAGCTCTTTGCGAAAAACAACAAGAAAACCATAGAACAAAAACTAATAGCCCATCCTTAACCTTGAACCCAAAATTAAAAGGAACCGGATCTTAACTGACCCGAAGCCATTAACATCCAACAAAAACTCGAGACGAACAAAAAAAATATATAACATACAATTACAAACTATGATTTGTTCAAATTAAAAGATGCGTGCTCGTTAAATAATGTAATTTGAACGTTATTAGTTATTAGGTAATCATTATTACAATACGCTTCTATTACTTTATCGGTTCGGTTCTGAAATTATTATTATTATGATTAGGAGCATCTTCTTTTTTTTAATCCGGTTTAGTAACAATGTATGTGTCGCAGCCAACTGGTTAAATTAGCCGTTCAGTTAACTGCCTGGCCTTTAGAAGTAGTGCTCGCCTCGCTTCCTCCCTCGGCTCGCACGCGGTTGATCACAGTTCTAACCTAACCTAACCCACTTGGTCGGGGTGCAATGCCTTAATTACTGCGACTGCGACCAATTCGGCTCGCGCGTGGTTGGTTACAGACATACAACCTAAACTGTAATTGAATATCATTCAGGCCGTTAGTTGAACGGCCGCCGTTTAGTTGAAAGGCTAGGCGGTTAACTGAACGGCTAATTTAACCAGTTGGCTGCGACATATATTGTATTATGATCTTATTACCAATGCGTTATTTCTATCATTCGTTGCTAAGATAAGTTATTTTCATTTTACTTAAATAAATACTCGTGTGCAACATCATTGAATTTTAAATTTATCCTACATCGTAGCTACATACGCTTACAGACACCAATTACAAATTTACGAACACTCACCCAGAAATCATATCTAGGCAATTGAAATACCTTGATTCGTGCGAAAATCGTATCGTAAGTTTTTAGCCTCTGCTGCTAACGCCCTAGTAGATAATTTTGCTGTCCTTTGTAATAGGATGGCACAACTAATTAAAAGGAAAAGAAAATCTATGTTTTCATTTATCACCACTTTTGATCGATGTTTTCATTTATCACCACATTTGATCGATGTGTTCATTATTGCATTTTACTACCATCAACTATCATCATCTGCCTGCCTTGTCTCAACTATGTTGGGTTCAGCTTCCAGTCTCCGGTTACACTTGCGACTGGGGTGATCTCAACAATCCAGTTACTGGGTACAATTATTTATTATGCCCTAGGTGCATTTAACCACCAACGTAGCTTTAAAAATGTTATATGCACTGTGCTGGTATAATCGCAAAACATGTCACTCTGAGATTTAAATCTTCCTACACTTAAGTATCTGCTGCTCAGATTACCCCAAAGCCTTTGAAGATACACAAAACACGCAAAACACGCAATCAATGGAGCGATAGCAGTGAAAGGCTAACCAGACGTGAGACAGCATTACAGCAACACTTCAAAAGATCTCAAGCGACGCCGGCGTCGGTAAGTCACACCCAGTCTCGCAGGTGGCTCTGTCGTCACTCTCACACACGATCGCCATTTATTATAAACGTGTAGGTTTTCTCACGTTATCACATCAATGTTGATGATCAATTTATGGTGTAGATTATTTAGAACAATAGTTTTGTTGCTTTATAAATGATAGAGTTTATCGTTTTATTATTCTCTAGTGAGGTGTTTTTTTTACATCCATATCTTTAAAGTTGGCTATGTATTCCATGCTGTGAACTTGGATTTTATTTATCTTTGTGTGAAAATGTACAAAAGATTTTTGCTGTTCAGGAAAAATAAGAACGATGCTTATATGCTTATCATATCCCACAGCGAGCGTTAAGTTCATGCAGATTACCTACCCACTGTTTATACTTCTAAAAGATGGTACTAGTAAGTCGACGCAAGAATGTTGCCGTCAAAGTCAAACAATTAATAAATTAATCATAAAAGTCTTTGCTGGAAGCACTTATGAGGGGCCCGTGGCTAAATAATAACAGCCACACAGGTCGATCGGTCAGGTTAAGCTACGCTTGCCGCGGTTGGTCTGTGGATGGGTGACCATCTTTACATAACGAGACCCCGTGCCTCGTAAATCACGTTAAGCCGTTGGTCCCGGCTGTCATTCGTGGGTCTTTGACAGTCGTTACGGGTAGTCAGAAGCCCGAAAGTCTGACAACCAGTCTTACCAAGGGGTATCGTATTACCCAGTAACTGGGTTGTAGAGGTTAGTTAGGCAGTCTCTCCATGTAAAATACTGGTATTCAGCTGCATCCGGTTAGACTGGAAGCTGACCCCAACATAGTTGGGAAAAGGCTAGGCAGATGATGATGAGGATAGGTGCATTTTTTTTTATTATTATTAATTTTTGTGTCTGGCGGATTTATTGAGGGTTTCCTATCAGGGAAAGGCTCGATCGCTATTACAAGTTAAACATGGTGAAATGTAGGTGTCCTAAACAACACTGCCTTGCACTTCAGGAAATACTAGCGGTTGTTATGTTATTATTAAAAAAATAAATACAATACTGAGAATCGCGCCATCTATTATCTGTCGTCTAAAACTCGAAGATACTTCGCATGTGTGCGTGCGATGTGTGTGAACATAGCTCCCGTAGATTATTGGCCAACTTTCATAGTTTCAGTGTAGATGGAGCTTTACCTCTTTGGATTATCATCTCGCTTTTGAAAGTAAATATAGGAAGCAGATCTCTTAGCTTTTGTTATATTATAGGTAAGTGTAGGCTTTTATGAGATGTAAGTCTATTTGATAAAGAATGGATGTTGATAATTGATTTGGTGGACCGGCAGTCCTTATTTCACAGCTTTTCGCCAGGCAAAAGAATGTTCTTCAATTTGATTTCTAACCATCATTTTATTCATCAAACGTGACCAGCTTTCAGATTTAAAATGATAACTTATGTAATATTAATTTCTTGTTTAGGTATGTAAATTCAATTCAGTTTTAATGTATGCAGTTTAATCGTTTTGTGGGATTGATTAGAATACGTGTGGGTAAAAAATGATCCAGATATCTTTAATCTTGACATTTAGGTACGTACATGGCAGTAATTACCACGTATGTGTGATAAATAATCGTAATGATATACATAGGAAACTGGACGTTTCTTCGTTTGAATGATGATGATGATTAATGACACAAGATCGGAATGTAATTAGGGTAATTTTGGATCAATAAACTGTTTTTTTTTTGTTGAAATATATTACTAAATATCACTATATATGTATTTTAATGGGCAAAGATCAGGATAAAATATAATTTGGGAAGTAGACTGAAGGATCCATCTAATATCTACCGATGTTCGACAGTAGCTACTAATAGACATTGATTACACAGACAAAGTTATTTTTAATGCGTAAAGAAGTAACTTTTTAAATGTCAGTTTACTATAATAATAAAAACAACAGTCTAAGTGTTAAACTTTTTATTAATTCTCAATAAATTATAAATTATCAGACATAAATATCTTCAGAGTACATCAATCATTTATAATGGTAACCGGTTAAAGGGTCATACCTTTGAGGCTCTTTGGGTCCACTAAAGTCTTCACCAATGACCCTGGTCTGATCAAAACCACCAGGATATGTGGAAGACTGGTCAGTACCAGCAATGATTGGTTTTATATTTATGTCTGGTCCTGTTGTTCCTTGCGTGGGATATCGGAATCCAGGAGGTGAACCACCCTGTTCAGTTGTGATTGGTCTTCCAAAACCATCAACAGGTCCTCCCACAAATGTATCCTTAGTAGTAGTCTGCAGACCATGACGAGTGTTGGAATAGTCCTGAGATGGACCAGTGGTTCCAGATGGTATGAAGGAACCAGAAGTTGTTCCAATAGTTGAAGGAGAGTCAGTAGTTGAGTAAGTAGGGCTTGAAGGTCCGTATTCGAATCCAGTAGTGTCCTGAACTCCAGGTGATCCTGGATCTGTAAACACAGGTTTACCTTTTGACCCAATAGTAGTAGCATAGTCAGTCGTAGAAGGTCCATTTTGGTAATTTCCTTGATAAGTACCAGTTGGTGAAGTTCCTGGAGCAAAGGTTCCAGGTTGGGATGTAATAAAGGTTCCTTGATTTCCAGGCGTTATAGGGCCTAAAGTAGTAGACGGGAAACCACCAGGGCCTTGTTGATAAGTCGTTTGGTAAGTTCCAGTTGGCGAAGTTGGAAACACTCCAGAGTTTCCAGACGGTGTGAATAAACCAGGACCATCAAGATTTAATGAACCAGACTTTGGAGGTCCGTAATGATAACCAGTATGGAAACTTTGATCCTCTAAAGGTTGTAATGATCCAGGAGTCCTGTATGGAACTTGAGAGCCAGAACCTTGTGTGAATCCAGAAATTGGAGGTACAGCCGTTGTACTAGAATAACCCTGAGAAGGTCCGTAGGTAGAAGTATAATAGTCTTGAGGAGTTGATACTCCAGGAGTAGTAGTCATTGAGCCGGAACCAGGGTAAGCAACAGCAGTGGTTGGATAACCTGACCGAACATTTGTACCAGAATATTTAGAGTTAGGTCCAGTGGTCTGATATCTATCGTCCGACTGCCTAGTTCCTGAGGGAGACTGAGTTGTAACAGGTCTACCAACAGCAGTCGCAGAATCAAGGACAGTAGCTGATGGCCTACGCTGTTGAGGTTTCATTCGTCGGGGAGTTTCATTACTTCCAAATCGGGAATTCTGGGATGGCATCTGAGTAGTCGGCCCATAACTTGTATATTCTGGCAATAGGGTTCCTGAATTTTCTGTTCTACGTCCTGGAGTTATACTTCCTTTTTGATTGAAGCGAGTTCTCTGACTACTTGGAATATTTTGAGATCTTGATGTAGTTTGTGTTGGCTGATAAGGTCGAGACGTAACACGGTAATTTGTAGGTTTTTTGGTGGATCCGATTCTATCGTCACCGATATCTTGATTAGTTGCATAGTCATCACCGTCATCATAATCAGTGTAAGAGTTATCTGTAGGTGAAATGACACCGATAGTCGTAAAAGGTCTTCTGGTGGTCGATTGGCCGTTATTATCATTTTGATTGTATGTGTTAGGAGTTGATTGTTTGTTCTTATTATTTTGATGGTAAACGTTAGGAGTCATAAAAGGCTTTCGTGTCGTGCCTTCTACGTATTCGTTTCTACGTTGATCAGGCTGGGTTAAAGGTGCTTCTTGAGGACTGAATCGAGTTGGGAATGTATTTTGTTCAAACTTGGTATTTGGTTGTTGGTACTGGTAACCATTGTCATCTTGTTTTATTTCTTGTTGGTTTGCGATAGCATTTTTTAAATAATCTGAAAACGAAGGCGTCTCGGTACTTTCTTGAGTGAGAGATTCACTTTGAGGCCTGCCATTTTTATTTTGGATGTATGTATTCCCTATTGAGCTAGGTGTTTTATTTTCTTTGAGTCTTTGTCTCAATATTTGTTTGTTTCCAATAATAGGAGCACCTGTAACTTTATCAAAGTTAGTACTCATATTTTCTTCTGATCCATTGGGTTCGTTCGGGCTACCAGAACCAATATTATCTTGACTTTCGTTATTATTAAATCCATCTCCTTCAGAGTAGTCAGCAGCACCAACATCTACGTTAGACCCAGGATACTTGGTTTCCGTAATATCTTTTATATTACCAGATATTGGGCGGCGGGTGGAAGGCCTACGGTTTTTCAATCCAGGTTGATTATTTTTATTGGAATCTTTAGCTTCATCATAAGGCAGATTATTTACATGTTTCTTTGTGCCATAATTGACATGATTTATTTCTTCTTCTACTATTAGCATACTATTTCCAGTAAAATCTCCTTTTGGTGAATCAAAGTCCCCTGATACTCTTCCGATTCCTTCAGAAACATCTTGGATGTTATTATTTTCACTAGTTTTTTGGTTCGAAGGGCGTCTTACAGGTCCGTTAAAGTCTTTCTTCGTACCACTAACTAGAATATTATTGTTAAACTGATCCTTTTCTGTATCTTCATCATATTCTTCGTCTTTAATTCCAACGATATGTTTTATTAGATCATCTTTTGATCCGTTTTGGTTATTACCAAATTGATTAGTGTCCTGATTTTGTGGCCGACGATGATGTTTAGTTCCTTGGTATTGGTGATCACCATATTTAGCTTCATCGTAATAACCTGCAACAGAATACAATATTATTATAAATGTAGTTTGATTTAGTAAGACAAATTCTTCATAATAATTCAACAGGCTTAGCAACTGCTAGTCTTACAGGATGAGATAATCATCTTAAGTACTATCATGAAATGTAATTGTATGGCTAGAAATAATGCATTACTTTGATTGAATAATTTACCGTCTATAAGATCTACAGTAAAATAATTGATCACATTTCTTTGATTGCATTCTAATTTCTCACGAGTATAATTAAGTGTTTTGTAAGCTAAGTAACAGTAATGTAATAGTGTGAATAAACTTACCATCGTGCATAATTCCAGCGGCTTTATCTCTAGCGGCTTGCTCAATAACTCGTTGGATAGCCTCAGGTATAGGCGGAGGAGTAGGCAAGTGATCACCACGTGGTTGAAAACCGTTCTCATCAGCAGTGTAAATAACACTGTAAACCTTTCCATCATCACCAATGTAAGAATAGGAACCTTGAGCTTTTGTTCCATTATCAACAATACCACTTTCATCGGCATGAATTCCATTCGAGGTATCAAAACTATATGAGTAGCCGTTTGGAGTTCGAATGTTCTCATAGTTGAGGATAACGGCGTTTCTATCAGCTGCGGATTGAGGCCTTTCTGATCGATAAACTGGTCCAATTGAAGAGTATGCTGAAGTAGAGGATGGTAATCCAGGGTAAGGAGTTGTACTAGAGATGCCATTGTTGTATAATGAAGGAATTGTAGAATGTGTAGACCCAGGTTGGTAAACGTTTTCAGAGCCACTAAGTACAGATGGCCCGTAGATTTGGTTCCCATTTGGATATTGAGATGGGATTCCTCCAATATTAATAGGTTCCTGGTTTTGGTAGGAAGTTTGGGTTGGTTGAGTTCCGCCCAGGTTTTGAACATTGATCGGCTGCCCAGTGTAAGTTCCTTGAGAACCATCATAGTTCACGCCTTGATAACCTGGTTGATGATTTATTGGAGATCCAGAATTAATTACGTTTTGTCCTGGATATTGATCTAAACGCTGGTTAACCGGGGCACCAGTAGGTAAGAATCCTTGCTGTTCCGTATTAACCTGTCCAGCAGGATACTGACCCTGATTTTGACCAGGATATACTGATCCAGGGGTTTGAGAAGCCCCTCCAGTTGTAATCACATTTTGTCCTGGATCGAGCGGCTGGTTTGCAAATTGTTCGGAACCTGGGCTACCATAACTGACAGGTGCTGATGTTGGGCCTTGAGGAACAAATCCAGGTTGAATATTAGTTCCAAAGTTTGGTGCTTGCCCTTGAGTTGAGCCAAAAGGGAAGTTTCCTTGCTCCGATCCAATTGGCAGTCCAGTAACAGGATTTATTGGGAATGCGGTAGTTTCGAAGCTTTCTCCAGGTGGATAAGTCGTTGTCTGGGTAAAGGCATAAGAGGTGGTCGTTACTGGAACCTTGGGTATTTTATCACTGAAGTTACCAGGTTCTCCGTTTATTCCAAAGTTGGCTTGGGTTCCTTGTCCTCCAATCACGGGTCCTTGTCCTGGAGGTGTGTGATGTGGAGGTTCCAATGGTGCATCATGGCTGCCAAGCACTCCTCCAGCAAATTTTGCACCCGGTGGTGGAAGATAGGTGCGGTCCAGTTTATCAGAAGCCGCTAGGCCTATGGCCAGGGAAATCTGAAAAGAAAATGAAAAAGATGTCAAACTTTTGATAGTTATTTACTAAAACGCTTGATACGACGAAGGACCCGAAAAACGATACGGATTAGTCATAAAAAAAAAACATTGCGTCCATAGAATCAGATGATGAATAACTTATTCAACGACAATTCAACCCGGAAAACAATCTCTGTCATAAATAAGCCAATAAGCCTCTAAAGACCTCATTCTTTATGAATAAAGAACTCAAATGTACGGTTATTGTGTCAGTCAGATACATAATGGAAGTACGTAACTGGATCAATCAATAATGAGAGCTCATTGTCGGTGCATATTGTCATCAGCGGAGTTTAAAGTACTTTCGTTTACCTCTAATTACGATGTACAGTGCGGGACATGGAAAAATATGCCTACGAAATATTAAAAAAGGATATATATTTTTACTATAAACATAAATTTGTTGACGACTTATAAAACCACGGCCATTACAACCAAGCAATTGAAATAATGAAGTTTAAAATAATACATTTTTGAAGATTGTTTTAATTTGAAATAATCGTAGATGTTAATTACTTGTATTGATTGTAGGTACTACTTAATTGTTTTGCACTTTTTATATCAAATAAAATATTATTGATAACCTACCAAGAACCACTTCATCTCTGTTGTTGTATCCTCACCAGGACTCACTTGAGATGTGTGATAATCCCAAAAAAACAAATGATATTTATACCACCCACAAACCCATAATGGCCATTTAGATGTTCGTGGGTACGTGACAGACGGACAGCGTGACAATCCCCTAATTGTTGCTGTCACTACAGACAACGTATTAAGCGTATTTATTTTATTATTACATCACATGGTAAAATTATAGGGCCTTGGCATTTTTATGGCCAGCACTGTAATTTATTGGTGACAAACGTTTTGAAAGTGACATAATGTGTTTGTTTTATGTTTCAAATTACAAGCCCTTTTGTTGCTAGCCTAAGAACTAAATTAGAGTAACGTATATCAACCTTTTTGACACATACGCTTTACCTATTACAGTCGGCAAACAGCACTTTCTTCCAGTTTGGAGGTGATGATGGGTGTCTGTGTAATTATATTTAGGTGCAAAATACTTCTTCGATTAGTCTTTGGGAAGAAGGTACAACTGCATTGCCCCTTGTATTGGCAGAGGTTCCCTTCGGTTGAAACGTGGAAACCCATGCCCGAGAATGCACTCTAAGCCTATAAATTGCGTTTACCCAACTGAGCCTAGGATGGATTCTCGGGCACCTTAAGGTAGATTTCTTGCAGCGGGATTGTCCGTAAGGGTTACCGCTACCCCGGAACATAAAGGGAAGGAACACGGATGGGTTTTAGTCTGTAAGAGTCTGACACTCCCGCTCCACCCAGAGCGGGAGGGGTCATTTGATGATTTCCCATCCTAAAAATTAAAAAAAAGGGTAGAATTCTTGGTGTGGATAAATGGAATAACCCGCAAAGTTGACCATTTACCATAAGGTGAACCATAAGCCAGTGGCCAACCCGCTCAATATAACTATTCTTTATATTACACCTAAGCAGTTTTCAGTCAAACAGTGAACAAAAACCTTCAAAAATCATGATATTTCCTACCAAAAATTGTGATTTAAGTAGAAACTTCATTGTGTTAAATGTAAGCTTACTGTCTGTCATCACCTTTTCTTTTTTGCTAACTAAGCTTTTATTTTGCAGTTGGAAACAGTTCAGTTCGTCGTTACCTAGTAAGTACTTAACTTTTCAATCACAGTCTTTGCAAATGTTTCATCACATATTTATAACTTGCTTCTAGATTAATACATTGAAAAACAACTCGTCATAATGATAGAACAAGATGAGTCATTAGCAGTTACATATTAAACTTCTAATTAATCATCTGTTTCATTATAATTAGCCATTGTTTAGAAGGTTATAATAGTAAATAGTAATAAATCATATCTCAATAGACTAACTGGTCTGGTGCACTATCTCAGAGTAAGAATTACAATATTGATTGAATTGTGATATTGACACGTTGTAATGATGATGGTAAATGAATATGCTAATGATTGCATAAGAGCATTTACGACGTAGGTACGGCGTTTCATACAAACTTTCAAGCCCTTGTTTTTCGAAATGAATGAATCAATTTTAATGAAACTTCATACTTCATACGCATAAGCAGGATACAAAGGTCTAAAAAGTTACGTAAGAACATTTTCATAGAAAAAAAAAATCTGCTGTTTCGTAGAAAAGTGTAATACTTACCTAAACGGTCAAAATGTATGGAACAGCATATTTTTTTTTAAACAAACGGCAAAAAATTTCGACGCAGGTGGGTTCAGAATCATAAATTGAATCCATGGTAGGAGTGGAGGAGGCACATTATGTTATGTTATTAATATTTTCATGCCATTTTTTAAGGCAAACATGATGATATGTTTTGTCCCTACTTTTGACATTTCTTGCATACTGAAAATTTCTCTCGTACTCATGTTTGAGCAAATAAATATAATATAATTATTATCTTATATTACTACTAAACTTTTAAGTAAATCATCAATTTTGACAGATACCATTTCATCGTATTGCATCTGACGTCGCATCAACGTTCGGCCCGCAAGACAAATAGTGAAAGGTCGTCGCACACACGATCGGACGTTCGTAAGATAATCGTTATTGTCTTTATAATTACTTGCTCGACCGTGAACTGTGAACTTGCTTTTATGGCTTATTTCTAGTTTAATAATCGATAATTGCCGTAGGGTCACAATTATGTAAGTATTTAGGTGTAACGGTGTCGATACTTTAGTTTGTATGTAAATTATTTTAGAATTCCTTGTCCGGTGGTCAAACATTTTACGTTTCAAAGTTTTAACAGATAAAGTCAGAGAACTAAATTAATTATATCTTATACATAATTCATTTAGTTCGAAACACACATTGCATTTAAATTGAGTTCAAAGCATTATCTTTTTGAAAAAATAGTAGACGATTTTCAAAAAAAAATTACAAGTATTATGTCAGTGAGTGATAACTTTAGTAATCAGAATGTAAAATCAATGTCATAACATTAATAAGTTATATAAATGCTATTCAACGTGGCAATGCTGCCAGACTTCTGGGCACGTTTCCGGATGACCGCGATGCGGACGAGTACTTCAAAGCTTATGTGTAGTTTTGTTTTTATATTAATTTGTTAATCATTTAATTTAGTATCTAGTGTAAATAGTTGTATTAAATATTATTAAAGTTATGTAAGTAATTGAATGAAAATTATAAATAAATCAATTAGCAACTATCATCTTTACGATTCTTCACGTGACCAGAGGGCTGGCCTATTTTTTGGCCAAATAATCAGCATTGCTATACAACGTGGCAATGCTGCCAGCCTTTTGGGCACGTTTCCTGTTAACAGCGATGCGGACGAATTTTTTGATGCCGTTTGATTATTTCCCTCCTTTTTATATACTTTTTAAATTATGTAAACACTTTAAATAAATATTTCAGATTCAGATTTCAGATTGTCCTATAGAGCAGGACCAGAATGTTTCCAAGCAATCACTAATCGAAACCATTATTCAAAAATACCCTTATATTCTAAGTATTTATAAACTTTAAAATCCATATCTATCAATTTCTTTAACGTGTCTTGACCTTAACTCTATGAATGAGCCGTCTATTATAAAACTGTACGGTCAGTGACGAAACAGCTCATTCGGATAGAATACGGACCGATGTCATAATGCAGTGATGATTGAGAATATAATCAATTAAGCGACTACAGACACTTTTTATGGATCTGTGGTTTTATTGCATAGACTTATAAAAAAAGATGGACTCCGCGCCACGCACATCGAAAGTGTAGCACTGTAAGTATGACTTACAGTGGACAATATGGACCGCTTGTACAAACACGTCTCACGCTCACATTTACATCATAGTATGCCGACCGGCCGCCATTACATGACACGACAGCGTCAATCGTCAATCACGCACTCATAGATCGGTACGGTGCTTCACTTTCGATATGCGTGGCGCGGAGTTCATCTTTTTTTATAAGTCTATGGTTTATGGTGGCTTTTAGAGGCATTATCAAAGGTAATGACTGCGACATATCAAATTGGTCTGTAGTCTTTGTAGATCTGGATACCTACTCATTCACTTTCAACGATCCAAATGCCGCTGAGCGTATTTGACGTCATGGTACGACTGTGAGCGATGCAGTTTAAGAACCTAAACTGAAATGTCTTGCTTTTGAATCGTTTTTAAATAGATCATGGTAGGCCTCCAGCTCATCCTCTGGGTGTCATGATTCGATTACTTTTTCTACGGCTAAATGTGTATACGTTTTTACTGCACACAGTCAACCAATTTAGAACATAAGAAATTCTATCAGAAAAAAACATCACACGCTGGCTATAGTATCCCGATTTTACAATATTGTCAGTCATCAATTCATTATACCAGCTTCTTACAAATACTTACATCAAGCCTTTAATAACGATAAAAAACTCTTCAGATATTCAATTAGTCTGGATTACGTGCCATAAAAGGATGTTGCAAAGATAGATTGATTTCACAATCAAATTGATCGATAATGTCTTTTTTATATCAGATTGAGATGAGTAATATTATAAAAGGACTGTGAATCAAGCTTCAATGTGTTGTATCTGATGTAGATTTTTGTGTCTAAATTAGATACGAGAAGGTCGAATGATTTAACGGCTGTCATTCGTGGACCTTTGACAGTCGTTACGGGTCGTCAGAAGCCCGAAAGTCTGACAACCAGTATTACCAAGGGGTATCGTATTACCCAGTAACTGGGTTGTGGAGGTCAGATAGGCAGTCGCACCATGTAAAATACTGGTATTCAGCTGAATCTGGTTAGACTGTAAACCGACCCCAACATAGTTGGGAAAAGGCTAGGCAGTTGATGAAGGTCGAATGATTTAGAACTATTTGAATAGTTCTAAGAACTTATTATACCCTATTTGCAACATACATTATTCACTTACAGCAACATAAAGAACCGCATGGTTTTAAAGAACCAACTCGTTTTGGTACCTCTTGAAGCGTTTTTTAATAATTATTTCTTTTCAGCCACAAAAAAAAACCTCCTCATTCTTTAAGTTATAGGTACTAGCTTTTGCCCGCGACTTTCGTCCGCTTAAAGTCTATATCATAAACAATAAAAGATAAAAACATAATTATCCTATGGCACTCGGCAGTAGTGTAGCTTTCCATCAGTGACAGAATTTTATAAACGGATCACTACAAATAAAAAAATAATTTTACCTCTTTTTAATGTAAACCTAGCTAGAGACACATGTACAGACGTCAGCACATCAACCTACTACAATCTGTCAATTTTTTTTTAATAGATTTTCAACTTTGTCGCTAAAGCATAAGGTTCAATGTTGATTGGGAAAATTTGACAATTTCGGGTAGCTTGATGTGTTGGCGTCTGTACCTACATCTTCGCAGAAAACAAAATTGTGCTGCCTACTGACTATTAGCTTAACACAACATTTTTATCAAAACGGTGAAGTAAAACATCGTGAGGAAACCGATGTGTCCTAGAACCAAAAATTCGAAGACATCTGCTAGCCCGCACCGGGCCGCCTCGCGCCTGTTTTACGGCCCACTCCCTCTTACAGAGAGGAGGCCTATGTCCCAGAAGCGGGAACGTTGATAATGATGTGAACTTTTTTATCTGGGTCTAAACACAGCACAGTCTAACAAGACACACAAAACATAAATCATAAGCAAGGGCGAGGCCCTTCCTCAGCAATAGCTTAGAGCGGTTTTGCACTACATCCGATCCGAATACGAATTAAAGATCTGCCTTCAATCCAAATTGGGAATGTTCTAAAATCGTACGGATAGAGTTCGGATCTAGTGCGCAACCCCTCATACAAATAGACGGTCACTAAGGACCGGCATTTCTCGGATTCGGATCGGATTAAGTATCCCACTTTAATCCGAATTGGAAATGTTCTAAATTCGGACGGATAAAGTTCGGATAGGGATAAATAGGACTACGGTCACTTCGGACCGGCATTTCTCTGAATCGGATCGGATGTAGTGCAAAACTGCTTTTAGGCTACAAAAGAAAACCTTATATATGTAGCTCCACAAAAGCTTTATACAACTTCGATAGCTCACGCCATCTATCATACCATTGACGAACTAACAGAGCACTTTAAAACGACCTTCACCCCGTTGTCTAACTTTGACTACCTCAAAATATGAGCGATGATACCGCAATCATAATGATTACGAGTGCTCTCAAAAGATCACTGGTGCAATACTTCAATAGTTTCAGTAAAAGTAATGCTCAAATAATGATTGTGTATTAAGTTTGATGCTCAGGAAGATGGATAAATGTTCGCGGATGATGAAACTGAAATGTGTTCACGATTTGTCTTTATAGATCTGTAAAGTATCCTTGATGATAATTTTAAATGTGAAATTGGAAACAAACTACTCATTAACGATGCATTTGAAAAGTAAGCAAATTACCTATATTATAACGTCTGATGCAGTTTGTTTACTTATAGGTGTTTTTGTAAACACACACAATGGAATTGTTCGATGATTGATCGATTTGGACTAAATAGCAGTTCCTTGTTCTTAACTAGACGGTAATCTCGATATTTATAATGCTTAAAAATAACAAAAAAAAATTGCGCTTAATTTTACATTTTCTTTACGAGCTTCCATTAAATTTTGTTCATAGAACAACAAGTATAAAATCATTTTCTTATGAAATCTAGGCTATATACAATTAACGAAGATCAAATTTCACAACGTACATAAAGAATTTACTAGATACTTGTTTTTATTTAAGATTTAATACTCTTAAATAATAATTTGATCGGAGTTCAAAGGCTATTTTACCGATTTTAAATAGTGAGAGGGCGCGCTAGTTCATCATAAACCATGCTTTTAATTATCTTTTGACGTATCCTCCTGTTGACCTCGGTGACCTATAAGGAAACTAGGTTATTATACAGTTTAATGTCATCATTACGCCTCTTAATATCAAAACTATCTTAACTAGCTTCAGTAAGGTCATCTACAATTAGACTATGCCCATCCCCGAATGTTGATTATGAAATATTGACTGCTACTTACTATGAAACAGATCGACCTACAACTAAGTATATATACTGTACTGATACGGTAACGTTATCAGTTGCGTTGTCGTTACAGCTTCTGAGTAGCAAGTTTAATTCAACAAACAAAAATGAAACTGGTAAGCTACTGGAGTTTATTGACAACCTTAATTGACGGCTCAAAAATAAAATTAAGAATTAAAGAAACGAAAAGATTATACGGAGTAGAATTTGGGGGAGACCTTGGCCGCTGGGCCAAGGGGACAGTGGACAAGTGGGACAGACAAAAAAAATTAAAACAGAAAAAACCTCATTAATCATAAAAGTCTATAAAGACGTCGGGAAAATGTATTCACTCATGACTCTTTCTTCCTTTGTATGTTCAGAAAAGTACGTAAAAGGGTTATCAAGAGACATTTTAACTTTTTGGTCATCATAAATTTTATTTTCCAGTTCATCGTCTTAGCAGCCGTCACTCTGGCTCAAGCCGGGAAACTTGACAGGACCTACCTCCCACCCAACGCCCAAGGCTCTGCAGGATCTGCCTTCCTCCAGACTCCTCGCCAGTCCAACGGATTCAAGGACCAAACTGGTGCTTCCTCCAATGGATTCACCAACCAAAATGATTATACCCAGAATGGAGCCTACTCAGGCATTGAAGCTCATCCCGAGCGCGCTCAGGCTGCTTTCGAGAGGAACGCTGCCATTCTTCATCAGGACAACACAAATGATGGAGAGACTTACGCGTATGCTTATGAGACTGAGAACGGTATCTACGGCGAGGAGAACGGAGTGGCGACCAATGGAGTGCAGGCTCAGGGCGGGTATTCCTACACTGGTGATGATGGCAAGGTCTACTCTGTGAGGTATGAATCTGTTTTTACAAACACCAAGAAAAATCAAATCACTAACTTTTGGTATCACGTCATAAATCTAAATTGTAATTATCATTAATTTCTTCATATTTAGGTACACAGCTGATGAGAACGGTTTCCAGCCCCAAGGTGACCACCTCCCCACTTCTCCCCCCGTGCCCGAAGAGATCCTGAAGGCTCTGGAGCAGAACGCGCGTGACGAGGCTGCTGGCATCTTTGATGATGGTAAGAATAAGTCAACATTTGAGAATGTTATCAGGTGAAGACCATCGGTACGTCTCTTCTAAATCAACACGAATCTGAGATTAACTTAGATGAACTCAGAGAACGCGCGGTCAACTCTATCGATAATAAATTATGAAACCACTTGTATTAACTACTCCTATAAACTATAAAGACTAGTCTGAATTTAAATAAATATAGTGGACCGTTGGTCAATATTTTATAGCTCTAGAATGACCAATCATTCTCAATCAATAATTGGTTAGTGAGTCCACTTAACACTTCCTACAATACAATCAAATTAATAAATTCCGAATTCCAATACATTCTAAGATTTTACCAACATTTTACTCAATTATTTGTTTTTATCCAGGTATCTACCGTGAAGCCGCTAACAACCAACAACAGTACAACAACAACGCTCAAAGCGGTAGCTCTGTTGCTGGTGTCCAGAAAGCGTACGTCCCACCTTTCGCTCAGCGCAACAACCAGGGTGTCGCCAAACGACCCACCTTCAACAACAACGCTTTCGCCCGCAACGACGCTTCTGAAAGCGGTAGCTCTGCAGCTGGTGTCCAGAAAGCGTACCTCCCTCCCGTCGCTCAGAGGAGACAACCCTCCTTCAACGCGAGAGATGGCTACCGGTATTAGAGACTGATGAATGTTAATTGAAATGTAAATAATATATTTATAACCACCTACTTTTTAGTTATTATCTTCAATAGATTCATAAATCTGTTTATAACCTTCTTAAATAAAACTTCTTTAAATAAACTACTGTAAATTAAGAGTAACTTACCAAGCTTTAGTATCGGAATGGAGGGCTAAATTACAATAAAATAATGTTAGCAAGACTATGTCCATCGCTCATTACTTTTTTCCATCAATGATGTGTTGCTGTAGCTTCTCAAATCTAATTCTAACTGAAAAGTTATTGCACCTGAAAACGTACGCGTAATACTCTCTTAATAGTATACCTATACAAGGATTTTAAATATTATTATATTATATTTAAATTTGTCTAAATACTGGCTTTTCCGCGTGGAATGTCTCGTTCGACGGGAACGTACTACCGGGATTAAAAAGTAACTGATAGGTTACTTCATCCCCCTTTTTAACCCTTTGGGTTGTGGAATTATCGAAAACACTGAGACACGTAAGTATAAATTAATAAATTTTCAATCGTCAGCCTAAACACAAAAATTGAAGATCCTAACTTCAAAACTGACGGACTTTCATATAAACTTCCATTCCCTAGTTCACCCCTTTAGTATTGGAATTCCCAAAAATCCATCCTTTATGGATATTATTACTCTTCACAAAAAAAAACACGCTCCAAGTTTCATGTCTCTAGGACCAGCGGTTTGGACTGTGTGTTGATATATCACCCAGTCAGTCAGGTCTGGTATTGGTCAGGCAGGGGCTATAGAATTTCCATAGTTATAAATAACCAGTTCAATTTAACCACCCAAACCCATAATCCAGTACCTAATATCATTGTTTCCATATCCTGCAATAGTCCTACACCAACCGAGGGTTATCCTTGGGTGCACTTGCATAGTGCATACAGGGATAATCGTCGGTTGGTACCGCATTTCATTCAAATTTCCTAAGGGGCCTCTGTGAGTTGGCTGCGGCGTCTCGTACGCCTTCCAAAGGACTGGGACCCCACGGTCCCGAGATATGTAAAAACATAAATGATATGATTATTATAAAAAGTGATATGGTACGAATTTGGAGAACATTCCAAATTACCTTAATCAACTCAGCCTATCGCAGTCCACTGCTGAATATGGGCCTCTTTCAACCCGTGTCACAATAGTACGACAATACAATTTTATAGCTTGTGTGAACTAAACCTGCCCTTAAGTCACGCTTTTCTGTGTAAAAATGGATGGACCACGTAAATCACAGAAAAGCATGACTTAAGTGCGGGTTTAGGTCGCACAGTGCTATAAAACCTTTTACTCGGCCATCCATATTCAGTTTATCCCAGCGACCTTTTTAAGGTCGTCCATCCATCTACATGGAGGGCGTCCCGACTCGTTTGCTCCACCGGCCATCGGTCCTTCGACAAACATAGCCAGTCCACTGCTGCAACTCCAGGTCTTGCAGGAAAATTTTATTTCGAATCGTCTATTTTCCTTGTAGATAACGGAGGTCCCGTTACCTACAAGGAAACAAGTTTATTATGCAGTTAAATGTCATCATTACGCCTCTTAATATCTCAAAACTAGCTTCACTAAGGTCATCTACAATTAGGCTAGCCCATCCCCGAATGTTGATTGTATCCTCCTTCTGACCTCCCTAACCTTCACTACGAGGAAACTAGATTATTATGCAGTTTAATATCATCATTATGACTCTTGATGATATGATATCATAAAACTATCTCAACTAGCTTCACTAAGGTCATCTACAATTAGACTAGCCCATCCCCGAATGTTGATTGTGAAATACTGGCTGCTACTTACTATGAAACAGATCGACGACAACTAAGTATATATACTGTACTGATACGGTAACGTTATCAGTTGCATCCACAGCTTCTGGGTAGAAAGTTCAATTCAGGAAACATAAATGAAATTGGTAAGCTACTGGAATTAAAAGGAAAACATGGGTAGACAATATAAAAAAAAACTACAAAAACAAAGCCATGAGTGTACGGAAGAACTTGGAAGAACCCTTTGCCCAGTAATGGGACCGCATAAAAAGACAAAATAGAACCTCGAATCTCATACAAGTTAAATTAGAAGACGGGGAAATTCATTTACTCATGGCGGTTACCTTATTCGTCCAGAAAAGTACCTAAAAGGGTGAGTTATCAAGTGACATTTTGAACTTTAATAAACAATTCTGTTCTCCAGTTCATCACCTTAGCTGCCATCACCTTGGCTCAGGCCGGAAAACTTGACAAGACCTACCTCCCACCCAACGTCCAGGGCTCTGCAGGATCTGCCTTCCTCCAGACTCCTCGCCAGTCCAACGGATTCAAGGACCAAAATGAAGCACCATTTTGGTTTCTCCAACCAATGGATTCTCCAACCAAAACGGTTATAGTCAGAATGGAGCCTACTCAGGCTTCGAAGCTCGTCCTGAGCGCGCTCAGGCTGCCCTCGAGAGAAACGCTGCTATCCTTCGTCAGAACAACACCAATTATGGAGAGACTTACGCGTATGCTTATGAGACTGAGAACGGCATCTACGGCGAGGAGAACGGAGTGGCGACCAATGGAGTGCAGGCTCAGGGCGGGTAATCCTACACTGGTGATGATGGCAAGGTCTACCCTGTGAGGTGAGAATCTGTTTTTACAAACACCAAGATACATAACTAACGGTTGATATCTGTCATATTTAAATTACAATCATGCTATTCTATATTTTCAGGTACACAGCTGATGAGAACAGTTTCCAGCCCCAAGGTGACCACCTCCCCACACCTGCCTCCGTCCCCGAAGAGATCCTGAAGGCTCTGGAGAAGAATGCCGTGATGAGGCTGCTGGCATCTTTGATGATGGTAAGCATAATTCAACACGTGAGAATGTTATATTATGAAACCACTTTAATAAAATATAGGTAGTGTGCTGTTAGCAAATATGCAAGAAATATTTTATGGCGTTGGTAATTTTCAATCAATGACAATTAATAAGTGAGACCACTCACTACATTACATATAATGAAATTAACCAACATTTTACTCAATGATTTGTTTGTATCCAGGTGTCTACCGCGAAGCCGCTAACAACCAACAACAGTACTACAACAACAACAACGTTCAAAGCTGTGGTTCTGTAGCTGGTGTCCAGAAAGCGTACGAGTACCTCCCTCCCGTCGCTCAGAGGAGACAACCCTCCTTCAACGCAAGGGATGGCTACCGTTAGTCGTGACTGTTGAATGTTAATTAAATTGTAAATAATATATTTTTAACCACATACTTTTTCGTTTTAATCTCCGATAGATTAATAAGTATATTCCTAAGTGTAAATTAGATATCAAACGTTCGATATGAAAAGAACTTACGCAAAGTAATGTAATTCAGATTATTAATCTGAATTTACAGTAGATACTCGTACCAAAAACATCCTTAAGGCCATAAAAAATAGGAAGAAACTAGTCTCTAAATGAATTAAATGTTGTTTTAATATAAGTTACCGTATATTTCTGCTGTATTCCTAAGCGCTGACTTTTCAATCATCTGTGACTTTATCACACTTATCTTACTAATAAACGTTGTACACACGGCTACACATCAAGCTATACATAACCAGTATAAGCTGACTTCTGATTGTAAGAAAAACCTATACAATACGAGGTCAGCTAAAACTGGAAATGTATAGCTTGAAGTGTAGCCGTTTGTACCATAGCATCTGTTTTAGTTACACAACGCTTTGTCTTCTTCTTTCGAAAGTCAAATTACTGACGACTGAAAGAGAGAAATCGGTGTGTAACTATTCATCTATTATAATGAGATTATTAGTAAGGGGGTAATAATATAAAGGCGAAAGTTTATGTGTGTGTGTTTATATGTTTGTTACTTCTTCACGCTCATTCGGCTGGACCAATTTTGATGAAACTTTGTATGCAGTTAGCTGACACCCTGGACTAACGTATAGGCCACTTTTTATACCGATATTCCCACGGGATCGACATTTACGTGGGTGAAACCACGGGGCGCAGCTATTTTGAGGAATAATTTTGAAATACTGACAGTTATTTCATACAAAATCTGTCAAACGTCAATTTTATTCCTCGAATAAAAGTTATCTGGCGGTGGAAAAATCAGCCCTAAGTCATATTGCTTGGTTTTTTCAATTTCGTTCTGTGGTATGATTAAGGAATTCTATGCAAATAGGAATTAAGCACAGGGGGCCATCAAAGTTTAAATTTAAAACCCAAGAAATAAACTCAAACTCAAAGCATTTATTTCAATTAAGTAAACCATTTACAGGCACTTTTGAATTTTCAAGGAGTCGGTCAGTTAGAAATATGAATCTAGTTGCCCATTCCAAAGCGTAGTGGGTACCTATGGAGAATAAATAAGTAGTTTAGTAATTTGTTTCTAATTTACATATTTTTTTTATATGATTTAGAACCAGAGTAAGTCTTTTCATGACGAATCAAAGAAGCCCAAACTCGATGGCGTTGCGCGTTTTAATACAGAGTTCCCGCAGTCACCTTACGGGGTGCCACCTTCTGGCTCCATCATCAGACCCTAGATATCATCTGAGACTAGAGTCCTTGTTAAGACGAATCAAATGAGCCCAAACTCGATAGGGTTACATCATTTTATTACAGAGTTCCTATGGTCACCTTCCAGCTCCATCATCAGATCAGCTCCATACCATAATAATATTGCATTTACTTAAGCCTGCAATGGAAACCGAAAAATGGGTCCAATTTAACTTACGAGACTTGATTACGCACACCGGACACTAAATAAAAGCTTCTAAAAAAAAGCTTGTAAGAATAAAAAGTAAGATTTGGTTAAGCTTAAATGAATGTATAAATAAAATTGCTTACAGACATACTAAATACAGTGGCAAAATCTTACTTTCTATTTGATATTTTTTTTCTCAGAAGTTCAATGGGCAACTTGATAAACAAGTTGGTAAAGAATGTGTTAAATACATTTTTTTGAAACAACACTTTTTATTAAATGCGCTATCGAAGAAGAAACTGAGAAATTAAAATACGTGTTAAAACATTAGCCCTTTCTGGGCTTCGCCGCAGTTGTGTAAATATTGATTATTATGAAAAACTATACTGTACAAATTTTAAGAACATTCAGTGACACAACGTCAACAAACTACCACAATCAACTCAACCTATTGCAGTCCACTGTTGGACATGGGCCCTTTCTATGCAACGCCATAAAACCCTGTCCTCCACCTTCGGCATCCATTCCGTCCCAGCCACCTTTTTAAGATCGTCCCGCACTTACACGGTCTCCACTCTAGGACTCGTCTGCTCCACCGACCATCGGTCCATTGACAAACATGGCCAGCCCACTGCAACTTCAGTCAACTTTCTAACCCTGAATTTTATGTCGGTAACTCCAGTACTTATCCGGAAAATTTTATTTCGGATCCTTCAAAGAAACTTCAAGAAGATCCCGCTCCATAGCTTTAAACTTTTTCTTTTGTTTTCCAAACGTATTTATTCATTTTATAGTATAGTGCTTAGCACAAGCATAAGCATAATCAGCCTATAATGTTCCCACTGCTTGGACACAGGTCTCCTCTCGCGGGTTGGTAGATGTCACATGTCTTATTCGTTCGAATTTTTGTTTCTAGGTGCCGGTACATGCCGGTTTCCTTACGATGTTTTCCTTCACCGTTTTGACAGCAGTGGTGATGAAATTTTTTACACAAATAAAGTGAACCTGCGACCGTCCGTAAATGGCGGACGTTACCACTAGGACCTGCTCGCGTATGGTGCTCTGCACAATTATTACATTTATGAGGCATGCGGTGCCAACCTATAAGAAGTAAAAGTAAAATATTATTTTAAAATTGTAACAATAGTTGGTTGATTTATAAAGAAAAACATCATAAAAAATAGTACTCTGAACAACCATAACAAACCACCGGCGGAGTAGCGTCGAAGCGACTAATTCTATCACAACTGAAACTCGAATTTACTCAATACAGCTTACTGCTGAAATTTCCACCACTCGACCACGCTTTACGCCGTTTTGTGTGTCTTTATTACATATTATAAACAGCATGATTTATAAAATTTTGAGATTCCTGAATAGTAGATACATATTTTAATTAAAGTACAAAAGCTATTTTATTAATTTTAGATAGTGTAAAATTATAGTGCAAGGGCGCGACTGTTTTTCATAAATGAAGCTGTTAATTACATTTTGACGTATCCTCCTGTTGACCTCCGTGACCTATAAGAAAACTAGATCATTATACAGTTTAATGTCATCATAACGCCTCTTAATATCAAAACTATCGCAACGTACTAAACTAAGGTCATCTTCAATTAGACTAGCCCATCCTCGAAAGTTGATGATGAAATATTGACTGCTACTTACTATGAAACAGATCGACCCGCACCTAAGTATATATACTGTACTAATAAGGTAACGTTATCAGTTACATGCACAGCTTCTGGGTAGCAAGTTCAATTCAAAAAACAAAAATGAAATTGGTAAGCTATTGTGATTTGTTGGCGGCAGATTTATTTACGAGCTAAAAAAAAAGTATGCTGAATATTTTAAACGCAACCTTTACAAGACAGTATACAAAAAAAAAACTTGTAGTTGGTTTTTTAATTGTTGTTATTTTATTGATCCAGAAAAGTACTTTAGAAGGTTTGGTTTGGATTATCAAGAAACGTTATAAGTTCAAGAAAATTTTAATTATCAATTCTGTTTTCCAGTTCATCGTTTTAGCTGCCGTCACCTTGGCTCAGGCCGGGAAACTTGATAGGACCTACCTCCCACCCAACGCCCAAGGCTCTGCGGGATCTGCCTTCCTCCAGAATCCTCGCCAGTCCAACGGATTCAAGGATCAAACTGGTGCTTCCTCCAATGGATTCTCCAGCCATAACGCCTATGCCCAGAATGGTGCTTACTCAGGCTTCGAAGCTCGTCCCGAGCGCGCTCAGGCTGCCTTTGAGAGGAACGCTGCCATCCTTCGTCAGGACAACTCCAATGACGGAGAGACATACGCGTATGCTTATGAAACTGAGAACGGTATCTACGGCGAGGAGAACGGAGTGGCGACCAATGGAGTGCAGGCTCAGGGCGGGTATTCCTACACTGGTGATGATGGCAAGGTCTACTCTGTGAGGTGAGAATCTGTTTTTACAAACACCAAGATATGATAACTAACGGTTACTAACGGTTGATATCTGTCTTATTAAAATTAAAATTATGCTATTCTATATTTTCAGGTACACAGCTGATGAGAACGGTTTCCAGCCTCAAGGCGACCACCTACCCACTCCTCCCCCCATCCCCGAAGAGATCCTGAAGGCTCTGGAGCAGAATGCCCGTGACGAGGCTGCTGGCATCTTTGATGATGGTAAGCATAATTCAACATTTGAGAATGTTATATTATGAAACCACTTTAGTAACTTCAATTATCTAAAGAAGAATTTAAATAAATATAGTGTGCCGTTAGGCAATATGCTAGACTAATATTTTATGGCGTTACTAATTTTCAATCAATAGATAATAGAGACCACTATCTACACTATAATCGAATTAATTAACATTGAATTCCAATGAACGTTAAATCCATCACTGATTTAAATTATTGAAAAGATTTTACCAACATTTTACAACACATTTGTTTTTATTCAGGAACCTACCGTGAAGCTGGTAATAACCAACAACAGTACTACAACAACAACGCTCAAAGCGGTAGCTCCGTCGCTGGTGTCCAGAAAGCGTACCTCCCTCCCGTCGCTCAGAGGAGACAACCCTCCTTCAACGCAAGGGATGGCTACCGTTATTAGAGACTGATGAATGTTATTTCAATTGTAAATAAATATATTTGTAACCACCTAATTTTTCTTTTTAATTTGTCATACGTCAGAGTAGGTAAATTCACAAATTAACTCTGCAAGTATAATTTTGAATCTACCAAGCTTTACTCTCGAAATGAAGAGTTGAATTCAATAAATATTAGCAAGACTATGACCTGCATCGTCCATCATTGCCTATTCCATTTCATTCCATCAATCGGTTATAGAACGCTATGCCGGAATAAATCTAAAGTTATCGCTACGCGCAAAACAAAAGGTACGCGCAATTCAAGCTGACAGCTTGAACAGATGAAATATTTTATCAAAACGTAGTAATACTTATTAGGCAGTAAACCTTTAAGATCTGAAAGTGCATCAGATGAAGTTCTTATATTTAACTAGCAACGCCCCGCGGTTCACCCGCATATGTGTCGATCCCGTGGGAATATCGGGATAAAAATATCCTTTGTGTTAATACTGGTTATAAACTATTATAATATACGTGTGACAAATTTCATCCAAATCCGTTCATCCGTTTGTGCATTAATAAGTACCAAACACACTCACAAACATTCGCCTTTAAAATATTTGTGTGATTATTGATGTACCTATCTAAAGATTATTGCCGTTTCAAACATGTTGCTGTTTTTTTTTTAAATGATAAATTGTATCATTAAAAAAAATCGTATGTAGCAAACCATTGGTCTGTTTTTAAGGAAATACATAAAAAATACCTTTTTTTTTTCGTGGGTAAATCCTCATTGATACCCTCCGTCTGGAAAGAACGGAGCGGAACGGGTTATATCAAACTCCTACCAACTAATTTTTCCTTCTAGTACCATGAGTCGGGGGTCTGAGGGATACTTGTACATTCACCGCACCCCCGATTGGTAGGCACATACATAAAAAAATATCTAAAAAATTATGTAAAACATGTCAGTAAGGTGTGATATACTTATGAAAATTGCACAAGTGATCTGATAATAAAAACTGATCTAGACAGTAAGCTACTCATCAGTGTATGCAATACATATATAGCCAACTTAAAAATCAATTTAATTTTTAGACGTAACTTCCATTGCTACACAAGTCGTATCGTGCCAATCTTTTCTAAAAGTAATTTGCAACGTAAACCTGCTTGTGAAACAGTTCATCTCGGGAAGCACCACTATCTTCGCCCATCTGGCAGCATTAGGTACAATCAATCTATAAAAAACCTTGACCATGTAACTGAGAACCTTTCTATTCGTAGTTAAAATAAAAGAAACGTACAAATCAGACTACTTTGTAAAAGAGTTATGCATGATCATAAATACATCAAAAAGTATACACGACGACTTGACTTTCCTCCTTTTTTTTACGTCCATTAATAATGGTGCCTTGGAATAAATAGAATACTTAATATACTTAATATAGAATTATAATAAATCCAAAAGTGACGAAGTGATAAAGCAGGCAGTAATTTTTTTTCAAAGAAGTTACAAGCCCAAAACAATTCTCAATTTTGTCTCTGGGATTTGCACGATACTATGAGATATAGGGCACTGTCCTCTGTAGCCTGACTAACGATGTATTGAGGCTATTACTGACAGAGGATCGCCTAATATCAGTAAGCAATAGGTTACCAATACAATCTCTTTCAGTTTTTCATTCATTCATCTTGTTGCAAATATGATCCAACTAAATAATTAAGTCTGTAATATAAAACAAACTAACAATATTTATTTCGTAATGATTCATCAGATTTCGCATTCAAGATACAATATCAAAGAGCGTGATTTATAAGCTCAATTTGTTTAGGACATTACTTGAAACAATTCTTGAGATGATTATCCAACTACATAACATAATATCTATAGTAATAATAGAACAGTTGGGTCATATAACGCTAACAATAAATATTTATTTCAGATCAAATTGCAAGATCCATGTGTTGTTAGTAAAAGTCTTAACCTAATTTTATTAAAAACCACTCTCTATACAACAATTTTAACGACTGACACTACGTATGGAGCCGTATCCAGTGAGCCAGCATGGGGCTGTCCCACCGATCATACAATACACTCAGAATTCTGTGGAAGCTAGCACATATTCTAACGAGAATAGAAGCGCACCGTTTCTTTATAATGGCATAAAAACCATCAACCCTGGCCTCAATGAACATCCCAGAAGCGCTACAAAAGCGTGGTAGACCCAACAGCATTATGAATACATTATTATACTTGGCACCCAGGGCGATATATCCCTTCAGCGTATACCTGACCCACAGACTGCACGTTTGAGAAGACTGGCAGTATGCTCTGAAAAGGGTTATTTTGACTTGCGTCGTAAAACGTGCAAATCTGCGGATCAACATATTACCTCGGACAGCCATCGAACTATGTTCCATTTCTACGTCCAGGTCATCATTCTGGTCATGAGTGACCCAGTGACCCCAAATACTTAAATTATGTTACTCTAGATAACAGAGTATTATTTATGGTCATATCTGGCACGTTAGAAAACATTTGGCCCCGCCTTGAATACCTAATAATTATTCACATTTTTTTTGCATTGTACTTGAGTCGCTGAGTGACCGCATAGTCTTCACAAATCTTAACAAGACGCCTGAGTGCACTTATTGATAGACTCAGCAGCACCATGTTGTCAGCGTAACTTATATTGTTAACGCAAACTCCGTCAATGTCACAGCCTATACGGGTGCTGCTGAGTTTAACAATCAGCTGATTAATGTAAAGGTTAAAGAAACGAGGTGAGGTAATACCCTCCTGATTGCATCCATTGGTCGCATAACCAAGCAAAGAAATGGTTTATAATTTCACTACCAGTGAATTATTATTACTCTATATTTTTTATCGTATAGCCTGATTATGAGTATTAAAAAAAAAACATTTATTATGTTCAATTAAATATTTTATTCAATAAATTCCCTCTTCTTTTATCAGTCTCTAATAACGATAGCCGTCTCTAGCGTTGACGGAGGGTTGTCTCCTCTGAGCGACGGGAGGGAGGTACGCTTTCTGGACACCAGCAATGGAGCTACCGCTTCCAGTAGCGTCGTTGCGGGGAAGAGCGTTGTTGTTGAAGGTGGGTTGTCTTACTGCGCTCCTCTGGTTGTTGCGTTGAGCGACAACGGGATGGAGGTACGCTTTCTGAACTTCAGCTGCAGAGCTACCGCTTCCAGCAGCGTCATTGCGGGAGATAGCATTGTTGTAGTTGTTAGATTGAGCATTGTTGTTGTAGTACTGTTGTTGGGCGCTGCTGTCGTATTTGCCTTCGTTGTATGATCCTGATAAACAAAAAATAAATGATGTAATTTCATTGAAATAATTGTAGCTGTAGCATGTAATTTTTGTTCAAAACACAGCAGATACTAAAATGGAGGCTGATTTTGATTACAGTCTTTTTACACATCTTTAAAAGAAATTACTTGACAGATGCTTACCGTCATCAAAGATGCCAGCAGCCTCGTCACGCGCGTTCTGCTCCAGAGCCTTCAGGATCTCTTCGGGGATGGGGGGAGGCGTGGGGAGGTGGTCGCCTTGGGGCTGGAAACCGTTCTCATCAGCTGTGTACCTGAAAATATAGAATAGCATAATTTTAATTTTAATAAGACAGTTATCAACCGTTAGTTACCGTTAGTTATTATATCTTGGTATTTGTAAAATCAGATTCTCACCTCACAGAGTAGACCTTGCCATCGTCACCAGTGTAGGAATACCCGCCCTGAGCCTGCACTCCATTGGTCGCCACTCCGTTCTCCTCACCGTAGATACCGTTCTCAGTCTCATAAGCATACGCGTAAGTCTCTCCATCATTGGTGTTGTCCTGACGAAGGATGGCAGCGTTCCTCTCGAAAGCAGCCTGAGTGCGCTCGGGACGAGCTTCAAAGCCTGTGTACGCACCGTTCTGGGCATAAGCGTTTTGGCTCGAAAATCCATTTGAGTGAGCACCTGTTTGATCCTCGAATCCGTTGGATTGGCGAGGAGTCTGGAGGAAGCTAGATCCTGCTGAAGATTGGGCGTTCGGTGGGAGGTAGGTCCTGTCCAATTTAGCGGCTTGAGCCAGGGTGATGGCGGCTAAGACGATGAACTGAAAACGGAAATTATACTAATATTATAAAGGCGAAAATTTGTGAGCGTTGTTGTTTATATGTTTGCTACTTCTTCAAGTTTAAACGGCCGCAGCGAACCAATTTTGATAAAATTTTATTTGAAGGTAGCTGACACCTTGGATTAACATAATTATAGGCTACTTTTTATCTCGATATTTCTACGAGATCGAAACTTATGCGGGTGAAACCGCGGGGCGCAGCTAGTGAGTGATATAATGAATACTACAACTTTTTTCTGATGAAACTGCTGCAGTCGCCATGTAAAAAGTTGAGTGACCGTTTTTCAATCATATTTCTTCCTTTAATAATTTAAACGTTTTGTTTCAATCATCCAGAACAACGCAGTGGGTAATTCTAGAAGCACTTTTTAAACTTACCAATTTCATTTTCGTTTCGTATATTTTATGGACAGATTGAACTTGCGACCCAGAAGCTGTGGATGCAACTGATAACCTCTTAATGTTATCACAGTATTTATAGTGAGGTGCAGATCGATCAATTATATCGTAAGTAGTGGTCAATGTTTCTTAATGACGATATGATGTTACGCCTGAGGAGTGACTTGTTTAATTGTAGATGACCTTTGTTGAGGTTGGGCGGTGAGAAAGTTTCTGTATTAGGAACGTGGAATGAGGTACAGTTGGTATTGAACATTTGGGAGAACAACTCTTAGGGAGCTGAGAGCAAACAGCATGAAAAATGGCACGTCAAGGGGGATGATTGTAATAAGAAAGATCGACCCATATTATTTCAACAATGCAGTAATTCAATGCAGTATCTATTAGTTATTGTTAGTTTGATACATTTTCATTTTCTTTTGTGGAATGATACAAATTGTACGACCAGTGGCCCACTTTAGCCCTGGATCGAAAGAGCTGGAAGTTATGAGGAGAGGCCTTTGCCCAGCAGTGGGATGATGCAGGTTAACAGTAACCAGTAACAAATTCTTCCATTCAAAATGGGAAGTCCTATCGGGAAAAATGACGTACTTCCACACTTAAGAGTACAGACGCCAGCACATCAACCTACTACAATCTGTCAAATTTCTTTGATAGATTTTCAACTTTATCACTAATGCATAAGGTTCAAAGTTGATTGGGAAATTTTGACAGTTTCGGGTAGGTTGATGTGCTGGCGTCTGTACATCCCTTTTGCAGAGCGTTGCCTGTCAGTGAATATAATCTTAAGTTTTTTACAAATACAAACCGAAAGACTGACTGAAAGGCTGAGTTTACAGATCTTGGTTGGTCAAATCGATGTAAGATTTGTTTTCCACTATGACATTTTCAGTTTTCAGCCCAGAGGAGAGAGAGGCTTACATAATCAGCCCATAACGTTCCCACTGCTGGGACACAGGCCTCCTCTCAGTGAGAGGGAGTGGGCTGTCATCCACCACGCGGGCCCAGTGCGGGTTGGTAGATGTCACATGTCTTCGAATTATTGGTTCTAGGACATACCAGTTTCCTCACGATGTTTTCCTTCACCGTTTTGAGAACAGTGGTGACGGAATAATTTACAAAAAGTAAAGCGCCTGTCTGGGTTCGAACCTACGACCTACAACTCGTAAGGCGCGGCTGTTACCACTGGGCCACTACTTGTCTCACCTTTTTTGATTGGCTTATTGCCCCTATTACATAGGACTCATACATAACTAGGGAATCCCCTGAAGTAATAGCCACTCAAAAAAAAAGGCGATTTCTATGAAAAAGCCCTCTTAAGAATGAATATACTTCAACAAAGTAAAACAATACGAGTATAAACCCAACCTTGACCAACAATATTAAATTATGACTTCGTGAGATGCGCAAAAAGCAGATGGGTCAATAACTGGAACGCAATTGCCGGAAACGTGGGTTACCTTGACCAGATAACAGACAGATGTATCGTCTGTTCCAAAAGTATGTGACGAAAATGTAAACAAATCGATCAGAGAACGTACCTGTGGATGCATATTTGTGGGGCCACTTATTTTAACGCTGATTCGATTATTTGAATACTTTTAATGGAAAGTAAAATTTGATATCACCTTAATCTTCTTCTTAGCGTGTCGATAGCAAACTAAAGGTCCAAAATTTGGCTACAAGTTTTGAGGAAAGATAATATTATCACCTTATAGATACATCACAATTTAATGATGGCATTCAAACAATAATTGTTGGAAAAAGTGATAAGATAATAAAGTTGAAACCTAATAAAAACTTTTTAACAAAAAAATTAAAACGCCGAAAAAACTGAAGAGCAAAAAATAATAAACATTTTTCATTTAGCCTTAATAACTAAGTTCTTAAACTAATGTAAGCATACCTAAATAATTTTGAGTCGGCGCCAAACAATCAATAAACAAAGATTGGTTGCCGACTTCCGAAATTAAAGTTATTTTTCACTTTGTAGTGTTTTTTGGATGTCAGTTTTTTTATGTTAAAAAGTTTTTTACTTTAAATTTAAGGTAGGTATTTTAGTGATCTTTGTCAGTTAAAAACAGATGAATATGTTACTTATTTTTAGTGAGTGTCTTAACTGCACTTTTATCGGATACGTCTTTTGGAACAGACTATACCTTCGAGTAGTAGGATTAAGAATTTTACCTGCACATATAATTGGCAGGGTCATCTATAACAACGGTATGCTTCTAATTCTCGAATTGTTACGTCGATAGTATGACAAATCCCAAGTGTGCCGCTACTGTAGGTTGTTGTAATCTATAAACTGCAGTTTTTATGATAACGATTAGTTGGTTTGGTTTTAATCATTAGGCTCGCAAAAATACAACTAACGATTAACATTTGATTCCACTTTCAATTAATTATTTCAAATTAATATGTTGTAATTCATTATATTCTGAATTCCTTAATATATAACGTCATTTTATGAAAAAAAAAACTAAATTAAAAAAAAAAAAAATTAAAAAAAAAACTACATAATTCTTTTCATAATCAAGGTGTATTTAGATCAGCGCCATTCTACTGGCAAAACCAATTCAATTCTGTTTACGCTCCATTAACATAACCTCCCCTTCGCTTTTGGTTAGGACGCGGCCACCGAGTACAATTCTACAAATTCTTATATAATAGCAACGCCAAAAAGCTAATTATGTCACACAACGTAAAAATAAATCAATACTGCTATAGCTACATTTATTATGTATTTCTTTCCTAGCTACATATAGAGTAAGATATCTCTTATCCCCTCATTTATAAACAAGGATTAAAGTAAAATCAGTATTATAGCTTCTTTAAAAGAGACTGTGACCCAGAGGTCAAACAAATTCAGAATAGTCAGATAGGAAACGTCGACCTCATCTGGGGGCCAAAAAAGGCAATTTTGGCAGAATCATAAAACAATTCATATCACGCAATTTCATTAAGTAAAATGCTATAGGTACACCTGTGCCTAACCCTTCAGGGATATATAGGTGTACAAACCAACTTACAGAAAATAAATCATTTATCAGATTTACCATAAAAGAAAAAAACATTAGATTAAAATAAAACTGTCTACTTTAATCTACTTCAGGAGTTTTCCCGAGAAGGGTCCCATGACAACAAATTCAATATCCAAGATTAATTTTCCATACATACATACAAGAATACAGGAAATAAACAAACCAACAATCAACAGACATAATTATTGAACGCTAATCGATCAGTAGCCTAGATCCTGACAACTTAGATAGTTACACAAAATATACGCTTTAAAGTCCTACAGCGCATTTCAGTGACTGCAGTTTCATGTCATTTACTAATGTATTTTTTTGATTACCAAGATTTTCTTTGTCATCAGTAAGTTTCAGCAGTATCGTGGAACTTACAGTAAGATTTTGTATACATATTTTTATATAGGAAGAAATTCGTCAAAACGAATTTCAGCGTCTACCACTTTTCAGGCGGAAATTCAGTTAATTTTACCATGGATCTGTTAATTTCGCTTTCAACCAAGGGCACATCCTCCAAACATTTTAATTATTTACTTCGTTGTCACATCTCTGGTGTTACACACATTGAGTCCACTTATCTCCTTCGTTTTACATATCATTTAGTTTCAGTTTTCTCTGTTTAAGTTAATACTAGTAGTTAATTCAATACTGCTGCACAAATATAGTACGTTGGTATTTATGTTTTGGCAGAACCTCATGAATACCATCTGAATCTTGAAATAACATGAACAAATAAAACAAACAAAATAGTTTCGGTTATAAATACATTATTTAATAAGTCGTTTAACAAGAATAATCAGCAGTCTCTAATATTGGTAGCCGTTTCTAGCGTTGAAGGAGGATTGTCTCCTTTGAGAGACGGGAGGGAGGTACGCTTTTTGCAGTCCAGCGACGGAGCTACCGCTGCCAGCAGCGTCGTTGCGGAGAAGAGCGTTGTTGGTGACCACGGAGTCAGCGTTGTTGTAGTTGTATTGTGCGTTGTTGTAGTTGGATTGAGCGTTGTAGTTGTTGGATTGGGCGTTGTTGTTGTTGTAGTACTGTTGTTGGCTGTTACTGTCATATTTGCCTTCGCTGTATGAACCTTAAAAATGGAATAGCAAAGATTAAGCAATTACATCTAGTCAAATAAATAATTAAATAAACCAAACACTATTATGACATAATTTAAAGAAATTTACCATCGTCAAAGATGCCAGCAGCCTCATCGCGGGCGTTCTGCTCTAGAGCCTTTAGGATCTCTTCAGGGACGGGGGGAGGAGTGGGGAGGTGATCACCCTGGGGCTGGAAACCGTTCTCATCAGCGGTGTACCTGGAAAATGTAAAACAAAGTTAAACTTTTGTAAATTCGATGACATACGGTACAAAGTGAAATGTTGGTGTGACAAATGATGCCAATTTAAAGAAGTTGACATCCTTGTGTTAATAAATTCACTCACCTCACAGAGTAGACCTTGCCATCATCACCGGTGTAGGAATACCCGCCCTGAGCCTGCACTCCATTGGTCGCCACTCCGTTCTCCTCGCCGTAGATACCGTTCTCAGTCTCATAAGCATACGCGTAAGTTTCTCCATCATTGGAGTTATCCTGACGAAAGATGGCAGCGTTTCTCTCGAAAGCAGCCTGAGCGCGCTCGGGACGAGCTTCGAATCCTGAGTAAGCACCATTCTGGTTGTAGGCATTGGGATTGGAGAATCCATTGTTGGTTATAGCGCTGGTCTGGTCTTGGAATCCGTTGGACTGGCGAGGAGTCTCGAGGAAGTTCGATCCTGCAGAAGACTGAGCATTGGGTGGGAGGTAGATTCTGTCCAGTTTCGCGGCCTGAGCCAAGGTGACGGCAGCTAAGATGATGAACTGAAAAAAGTAATCGTGAAAATTAGCTTAGAATTTTTTTCAGTAGATTCTTTGACACTAATCAAAATTTTTTCGTCAGGGAATTTTTAATTCAAAATGTGAGGAATTTTCGTCAAAACTAAAACAAGATATAAGTGAGAAAGTCGAGAGAAATACTATATTGAAAAGTATTTTTTTTAATAACTTTTGAAGATATAATATTAATTTTAAGTTAATACAAGAAGCTCGTCAAAGCTTACCAATTTCATGTTTATTCTTTTTATTCTATTGTTTAGAATGAACTTGCGACCCAGAAGCTGTGGATGCAACTGATAACCTTAAAGTATCAGTACACAGTATATATAGTTGGGTGTAGGTCGATCTACTTCATCTCAAGTCGTGGTCGATGTTTCATAATCACGATATTATGTTGTGCCCGAGGATGGACGCGTCTAATTGTCGTGGATGGCTTTATGTGATTCATCTCGTTAAGTCAGCAATAAGCTTTCGATTTTATTTGGTTTCAAATATCTGTTTCGATTTTTTTATGACAAAGATATGTTTCAAAAAAAGCTATCCAACTAGGACATAGACAAAAAGAAACACTGAAAAAACAAGAGCCTAAAATCAGATAAAAAAAAATGATTTTCCGCTCGTATTCTTTTCTATTAGTTTGTAAGGTTTTTGTGAAAAAACATTTATTTTTTAAATTTTGGTTTGTTTGTATTTTTCATCGGAACTTTGATTTGCCAAAATTAGTTGTAGTAGTCTTTTGATTATTTTCGAAACTTTTGTTATTATGTAATATTTTCATAAATATTAACTCGTTAAATCTTTTCATACTCCTATGATTATCTAATTATTATTTTATAGAGATGATGCTTGATGTGGAAGCAGCAAAAACTGCGTTGCCGTGTTTTAGTTGACAGATCTCGGTGACAAGTGACAATCAATGAATGTGAGGCCTGCCATGGGTGACATGCCGATGGGTCTCTTGAACACATAGATAACAATGCAGAAGATCTTATTATTTATTTATTTTTTAAAGGCTTAGCAATTAAATACACAGCATTAACCCACAATCTTAATCACAAATATAGATCTGCATGTATCTAAATTCTAGGAAAACACGATAATATTCCCGATCTATTGAACAATTTCTTGTTTCCCAATTTCTTAGAAATCAAAACACATCTTGGTTCCTTCTCACATACCACGCTTGACATACAAATCCTATTTGAATGGTCGTATTACCGTACATACGGACACTTAGTCTCGATCGAGCATCAATTTTCGACCTTGCCCGCTTACAAATTCCAATGCGAGCTTCTCTTGTAGGTTGACCACGCTTTCAGACTGAGTCCACTATCTAGTTTAAATTGTGAAAAGTGAGAACAGACTTTTTATTTTGAATAAAATAAAAGATTTCAAACCTTAGTCAAATGTTAGTTCCACTTACAAAGATTTAATTAGTTAAATGATTTTTCAATCATCTGATAACTTTATTCGAGGCATAATTTTGAAATTTTGAGTTATTCATACAAAAACTGTCAAACGTCAATTTCTTTCCTCGAATAAAAGCTATCTGTCGATAGAAAAATCAGCCCTTAATGATTTATGTGTTTGTATGCATCATCAGTAATGACGGAAGAGGTGGTCAGAGGACTTATACGCGTACCGCAAGGACTGCGTGGGAAAAGAGTTCAAAATTGCCCAACAGTGGGATAGTATAGAAAAATTGTATATTTGTTGTATCTTTTAAGCACCCAGTCCTAATAATAAAGGGTAATTACCTACCTAGGGTATTATATTTCAGTTTATACCATCAGTGAATTATTCTGTCTGTATTGTATTTTTTATGACAAGTTTTGTTATGTAAATGACTTTGAATATATCAATGATTCGTGTAATTTTAAGTCATAATAACATAATGGATTGTTAAAGGTTTTATTGATATTTAATAATTGGTGAGATAATTCTGTAAAATCATACTTGACACAATTATTACATTTTGTGTTAGAGGGCAATATTAATCGTTATTTATAAGGGGCAAGTTCGAATGTTTAAATAAATAATGGAATAAATTAAATTTGAAACTAACTTGTAGGTACTAAAATTACGTCGTAATTACATAACAATAGATAAGAATGGTAATTGTTTAATTGACTGTTTATTATTTAATAATAAAAATATATAATTATCATCTATTTTCATTTCAATGTTAATCGAATTACGATGGTTAATAATAATCTGTTAAGAGGCCTCTTACAAAAATGCGCGTAGTTGCATGAATTACTCGTTGAAATCGAATACTATGCGTTGTTTGGTATAAATAGTAATTAATTGTCAAAGATAGTTCGTTTTCTTTTTTAAATTATTTGTCTATTTATTTAGCAATAATCGTTCCGTGAGAGCTTATTTGAAAGCTCCAATTTACAGATTCTTTTGAATATAATCCATCAAAGCAATTTTTTAAAATCACATATTCTACTTATATTATAAATGTGAAAGTTTGTGAAGATAATGAAGATGTTTGTTACTCAATCACGCAAAAACTATTGATGGATTTGGATAAAATTTGGTACACAGATAGTTTATAACCAGGATTAACACATAGGATACTATTATCCTGATATTCCCACGGGATCGAAACTAACGCGGGTGAACCCCGGGGTGCTGCTAATATTTAATACTTTTATAATAATAGAATATAATTATTTTTGTTAAATTCCTTATAAACAAAGAAAAAATTACGCTAATTAAATTTTCTACTGGAAACAATTCTGAATATCTCCGAACTTCTACATCATTTTCACGCAATATTTATAGCAAAATAGTCTTCAATAATTGCTTAAGCAATATCAATTAAAAAAAAACAAATATTGACACATTGATGTTTTATTAAATTAAATAAAAGTATTCGTTTTATTTGTGCAGAATAAACAATTTTTCTTTCTTTCTTACTCTAAATTTCACTGCGCTGGCTATGCGAGCTCGCCCTGGCTGGAGGCCCTAATTTATTGAGGCATCCACAAGAAATTCCGGTTAAGAAGACGACTAGATACCTCATAAAAAAATAAAACAGATGCGCGCTCAGTACCAAAATATAAGAGGGCTCTTAAATATGACTTGAGTTTGGTTAGTGAACAAAGAATTTAAACAAATTTTACCATCACAAAATTACATAACATAACATCACGCCTTGTTGCGATGAAAGGTTGGACTTCACCAGTTATGTTTAAATTCCATTTAATAGGGGGCAAGCCTATCGACATCAACCGGGCATAAATCCAGACTCTGGGCTGATATTGAGAAATTCCATTTAAAAATCCCAATAACACTACCCGATCTGAGAATCGAACCCAGGACTTAATGCTCAACAGTAGCGCTTACGACCACTAGACCAATGAATCAGTCTCACAAATTACATCTAATCTTAAGAGGAAATGCGGGTGGTTTTTTCTCCATTGAAATGCTCTCGTCTGTTTTCTTTCTGGTTAATGAACATAAAGCAATAATTTTTACAGAATAATAAATATTAACTACTTGTACGTCCCTATGTTTTCCTTTTTAATCATACATTATTTTTATAAGCACAAGAACCGTCAAAAAATGCCGATTTAAACCGCTGTCAACAGAGGCCTAGTGTACAAATTTGACAGCTATTAATGAAAAAAGAAAACATAAGGACACAGTATATTTCCTTCTTATTCAGTTTACAAAAAATCTTTTAAATTGGTTTAATATTGTAGGAGGAAATAAGCGAGAGCCAAACCTCGAGTTATGGCTTTTTCCTTAGGCTTTTTCAAAAGTCTCTCCGACCGCATTGCCTCTTAATTGAATAATTCTGAATTCCATACTCAATGTGCCATTCTTTCCAGAAAAATAAGCATATTTGTTTTCCTATTAAGTTTTACTTTTGATTCACATTATCTTTAACTTTTAAATAAGTAAAGTAGCCTGCGCATGGTCACCCTACACCGATATGACCTTACAATATGGATTGGCTTCCGATGATCACGGCGATAGTGGTCCAAATCGTGATTAATTAACTTTTGCCAAATATTATCTACTAAATAATAATATAAAATCTTTTCAAAGCAATATTTAAATACATGATACAAGTGAACCCGTACAAAGTAATAGGCTTTTACGAAATATTTAGATTTTTGGATCAAGTTCTCTTAAAGGTTAATTTAGTTCAACTTTTGCGGAGAATTCAATCAATTTCATTAGTGAAGTTGTTTAAGAGATGCGATCTTGTGAGGGGTTACATCAATCGTAATTGCCTGCATAGTGGTCGCAGTTTTTAGTACAGGTTTTGCAATTTCTTATCTTCTTAAAGTTTCGATGTCATTCTCAATTTAAAAAAATCCTGAGAGCAGCTGTGATGACCCAGTGGTAACGGCTCCGACTTACGAGTCGAGGTCGTGGGTTCAAACCCAGACAGGTACTTTACTTTGTGTAATTTATTTTATCACTAATCACTATTGCTCGCGAAAACGATTAAGAAAAACATCGTTAGGAAACCGGAGCACCAAAAATTCGAAGACATGTGACATCTACCAACTCGCACCTCTCACAGAGAGGGGAGGCCTGTATCTCAGCAATGGGAACGTATTTATGGTCAATAGAGTCGACAAAGAATTTGGCTACGTGTGTGGCACATTTACTAGCGTCCGTCAGTTCAGTAACGTGCAGGTAACAGGACACGCAGGACACAATATTAAGTGTTCCATTGTTTGTCAAATAGCACCCCACTTACACTACAGGGTGGAGTCATCTGTGAATCTCCAACTGAGCAGGTTTGCCTTGCCTCGGCCAACCTAGGGCCGCAATCTATTTAAGGACTCCCAAGTAAATCAAGGCAACTCATATCCAGGTGGGATATTTTCAGCAATATCTTATCAGATATTATGAATCTTTTCCTGATATATTCCAGTAACCAAACATTTCAGTCAGCCAATATTTGCACTGCATATTTACGTAACAGACAGCTGGCGCACCTTATGCCAATAGCCCCGCTATTTATCAAACTCGGTGACTAATACACCTAGGAATTATCTTTCTTTTCATAATATAATAATTTATAGTAATTTAACTCGTCCCAAAACGAAGGTATGCCAAATGAAATCAGAAAAAAATTGCCTTAATTATTAAGCATAGGAAATCCTTTATCCATCGTCTGTGTAAGCTCAGAGCATTATCAATTGAAATCAACAACGACGCGCGTCGACCTTAATAGAAACTTCACTATATCCGTTTTCAGAGATCATGGTCACAGGTTCAATTCCCGCATCGCGACTTAAATCTGTCTAACCTTATTGTCTTTGATATTGTTTATGCCTGGTAATAATGACATTCACGAAGGATCCATAAACGCACTGATGTGCTATTAGCATGTTTAAAAGAACAGTCAAGGATCTAGATTTATGATTTGATTTCAGATTAGTATTATTCTGACGACTCATAATCGAGTTTCATTATTTTTTTATCGATTGAAAGAAAGAGAAATTTAGTTCCTTATAATATATCCAGTAAGGAACTGGAAAGATTAGGGTGAGGCCTTTGCTTAGCAGTGGGAAAAAAAACTACAAAAAAATCACCAACTGCTGTCTGAATTTAACAATTCTGACGTATATATTCACATTACGCAATTAAAAGTTTCTACGGAGAGCAGAGAACTTGCCTTAACTTTACTTAAGAACTTTAGGAGAGTCCATCAGTATTTCTTAAATTCAAAGAATTGATTCCTTTGGATTCTGGATTTAACGGAGTTATGACACTTACGGAAAAAATAGGATGAACCTGACTCTTAAAATTAAATATGGAGTCAAACGAGCAATCCTATAATTTGATCATTTTATCAATAGGTGATTTAGCCACAGATAAAAAAAGATAAGAAAAAGCCTGGCTGACAATTGGCACGATTTGTTGAATAGAGTAAATTACAAAAAGCCTCCGGACAACACGCAATGACCTAGACACAACACCTTTCAAATGAAAATGATTTTATGTGCAGACCCTTTTTGACCTAGTTACATTTTAAATATTTGTTAATTTATTTCTATATTTATTTAAAGCAGAAGCCATCTGACAATGAGTCACAGCCAGCCCCCACAGCTAAACGTGATAGGTCCACGTTGCAGCATGAGTGACGGATGTTACGACGCCCAGGGGGCAAAAGATATGACTTCATCTCACTAGATAAATAGACACACACTGAGATGAAACGTGGTAATTGTAGCACGTTTTTCAATAGTCAGATAATTTATATTGAGAAATATTTTATTAAATTATTATACACCCCTAGAAACTACCGTAGGTGCTCAAAAGGGAATAAAGTTGAATTTTTTTTTGTTCTCCTTTGAGCACCATGGTAAAATATTGATTGGTGCTCAAATGGGAATACTTCATTGTTACTATTTCGGCGGTTTGACATAATTATTTACATTAAAAAAAAAGCGGTCAAACAGTCATATTTATTCGTCAGATTAGTTATATGACGGTTGAAAAATCGGTCCTAAGTTATGCTTTAATTTTATTTTCTGCACTAATGTTCCAGAGTTGACAAGCGCGACCACAGAGAGTTAGATTCTGGGTTCGATCCCCTCGGGTCAGGCAAAATTTAATTGCATTTTTCAATTGGAACTGCTTGCCCGCGGGCAGTGACTGGATTTATGCTCGGTAAATAGCAATATGCTCGCCCTCAATTACTCGGTTAAAATGTGAGTGTAACTCTATTACTCCTCTAACCAATCCATTGAAGAATACCAACTGACGTTTTTAACTATTATTATATTACAAGAAGCCCGGTGCGATTTAAAAAAAAATCACGCATTTCTCTGCCATCGTCTATGTTCTTTTTCACGTATAACCCGTCAGCCTTCAAAGCAAGAGTAAATAGGCATCTTCTGGGCTTACTTCTACCATCATAGACCTCATCCTTCGGGGCGAGAGGGAGTGGGAGGCAGTCACCTCCTTCTGCGAAGCAGTCATGCTAGCGAAGGAGGTGGCGGGTGAGGGACAGAGCCTCACGTGCCAACCGCCGCGGGAGACGCTCCGGGCGTCGGGAGCCGCGTGACGACTCCCGGCCACCGTAGGTGCGGGCCTGCGGACGTCGAGTAATGGGTAGCTCGCCGTCGATCAGGACCAGGCCCGTGCCGGACGGCGCGTATGTGTTCCACGCGCGCCTCAAAGAGATGTCAGCATCAGAGGAGGGGCCCGTTAGGGCCAAAGCCTGCCGGGGCAGCGGGATATTCCGAAAGGGTTACCGCTACCCCGGAACATAAAGGGCTAAGGAAGGAACACTGATGGGTTTTAGTCAGTTAGAGTCTGACACTCCCTTGCGCTCCACCCAGAGCGGGAGGGGTCATTTGATGAATTCCCATCTTAAAAAAAAAAAAACACCTCATCCATCGCTTCCCACCAGGTGAGATCGAGGTCAAAAGAGCTGGCACATGACGCAAAAAGTGAAGAACTAATTCCATACAAACTTTTATCCCCTATTTATCGCTATTAGGGGATGAATCCTTTCTTAATACTTATCTTCGTTATATAAGTAATAGTTGTGCAAAGTTTCATGGTAGTAGACCCAGCGATTTAAGCAGTGGGCTGTCTGTTATTGAATAAATTTATGATTTTTTAGATCGAGGTCCATATTGCAGCTTGAGTGACGGCTGCCTCCGCTCAGGGGGCATCGTTTCTTAATGGTCGCTTATGACTTCATCTTGCTAGATAAATAGACGTCACACTGAGATGATATGTGTCAGTTGTAGAACGTTTGTAAAATGATTTTAGTTAATGGTGTTTTCATATAATTGTTTCAGCATTTATTGATATTTGGCTGTCATTCGTGAACGTTTGACAGTCGTATGGGTATTCAGAAGCCCGAAAGTCTGACAACCAGTCTTACCAAGGGGTATCGTATTACCCAGTTACTGAGTTGTGGAGGTCAGATAGGCAGTCACTCCATGTGAAATACTGGTATTCAGCTGCATCCGGTTAGACTGGAAGCCGAACCCAACATAGTTGGGAAAAAGCTAGGCAGGTGACGATATTTCAGCTTTTTTTGTAGGAAAAAAATATTATTTATTAGGTTCAATTACCCAGTCCGATGATGGAGCGATTATATTAAGCATAAAGACGTCGCAAGTTATGAAAAAAAATTATGTGTCAAACATTAGTTGCTTATGGAGCAACATGCTGGAAGAGATTTGCTAAGAAATAAGAATCACCTTGTACGTATTTTTCTGTTCCTTTCTTCTTGTCTGTTTATATGTGTACATACTATAGGTAATATAAATAAGTTATTTTATTATTTGTTCATAAGGAGATTGGTATTAAAGATGTGCATAGAAATTTCAGCTTATAGGTTTTAACGAGAAAAACTGACAGTGGATTAATTTGTTATCAACATTTCTTAGGACAACAAATTGATATTTCAACAAAAAAAACACAATCACGTGAGCGAAGCCGCATGCACAGCTAGTTACCTAGTTAATAATGATCCCACTTTGAATTTATTTCATGATCATTCGTCGTAGAATTTTGCATTAAATTTTCTAAATATTTTGGTACCCACAGTTCCTTTGCTGTTGTCCATATAGGTTGTTCCACAGCTTTTCATGCCCTTCAGCCGCTCTGCATTTTATCTAGGTTTAAAAAAAATCAGACTGTTATTGTTAACGCGATAGCAGATATTTTCAAACAAGCTTTCCCTCTTCGACCTCCATATTATGAAAAAATTAAATAGTTTCACTACTACGTTCAACCCTAGAATGCCCTAATTTAATGCATCACGCCACACACACACGCACACACAGTAATCACTATTAAAAGCTTCACAATACCATGTTTAGAACATAAAGCACAGCTTTATATTCATGATAGTATTATTATCATAATTTGGAGAACAACATGTGATGTACGAGTTAGTTTGTAAGTACGTTGGTACACGAGCTAACATAACAACTATTTTTTAAGGCGCTATGTTGAAAAAAAAGTGTTTTTTTCTATTTCATGTAACTTGTTACACATTTTGGTTTATGTTTTTTTTTTTGATTTTCTAGGTAATGCCTTTTTTTTAAGTTTGGGTAATCATCAAATGATCCCTCCCGCTGTGAATTGAGCGAGAGGAAGTGTCAGACTTTTACTGACTAAAACCCATCCATGTTCCTTTTTTGCCCTTTGCGTTCCGGGGCCACGGCAACTCTTTCGAACAATACCGCGACCCCGGCAGGCACTTGCCCTAGTTGGCGCCGTCAACTATGCTGACATCTCTTTGAGGCGCGCGTGGAAGACGAACGCGTCGTCCGGCACGGGCCTGGTCCTGATCGGACGGTGAGCCACCCATTACTCACCGGTCGCAGGGCCGCGCCTATGGTGGCCGGGACTCGTCGCGTGGAGGTAACGCCTTAAGCTTTTTGTTCAGAACTGTTTCACAAATTTTTTTTTTAATCAATCATTTGATAAGAATAATCATCTGCCTAGCCTTTTCCCAACTGTGTTGGGGTGGGCTTCCAGTCAAACCGGATGCAGCTGAGTACCAGTATTTTACATGGAGCGACTGCATATCTGACCTCTACAATCCAGTCACTGGGTAATACAGTGACTGGATTGTGGAGTCTACAACCAGTCAACCTGTCTTACCCCTTGGTAAGACTGGTTGTTAGACTTTCGGGCTACTGACGACCCGTAACGACTGTCAAAGATCCACGAATGACAACCGGGGACCAACGGCTTCACGGAGGGTCTTGGTCTGTGAAGATGATCACCCATCCACGGAACAACCGCGGCAATCGTAGGTTAACCTGATCGATCGACCCGTGCGGCTGTTATTACTTAGCCACAAGCCCCTATTAGTTAGTGTTTCTTAATAAAAATATTTTCATTCCTTCGTCATTCTAAATTACCTACAAAAAGCAATTAAATATTGACATGCTTTAAGTGACTATGCTCTTCCTTGTGAAGTCTTAAAATGTAACGACCATGCGCACGAAATTGAAAATTAATTGCGAATTGGCGATGTCAAGGTTAATGGTATATTTTCTTGCATAACATTGTTACGTTCTACATGACCTGTGAAAATTACTAAACGTGGTTTTCTTAAATTAGGTAAACTTAAGATGAAAAGTATTATATAGGTTGACAAAAAACTTGTTTTATAATTTCCAAACAGCGCTGGGTAGGGGTGACGTACTGCGCAGCGAGTAGCTTCAGAGCCGCCATTAAGTTTGAATCGGGCTGAATTTTATAATCTCTTGAACTTGAGCACAAAATAAAGGAAAAAAGGGGGTTAAGGTGGTTTTTTGTAATAATACCTATGTTATGAAATTTAGTTGATTAATTTGAATCCAAAAATGTTGTATCGTGTATGCAGACACTAAGCCGAAATGTGTGCAATTAACGTCACACTCGATAGCGTGATCACTGTTATTAGAACGCCTTTGCAAAATTACCTTTTAAGTTTTAACTATACAGTCTTGACGCTACGAATTGGTCCGTTTTTCGTATTTGTTTGCGTTATGGCCATTTTAACGTCACTGTCATGTTGATAGTGATTTTTGATTTTTGGAATAATAGAATAAAATTTTTTTTTTATACATAATAATTAGTAATTATTTAAGTAATTTTTTGTTATGTATTTTCTGGTGTACAATAAAGGATATATAAATAAATAAATATAAATAATTTCGATAGTCTCAAATTTTCGCAGTCCTATTTTCTAGTGAAATTATAATTCCTACTCCTATTATTACATTAAAGTAGCTTTTTCTGGAGGTTATTCATTACAGTAGTAATGTGTATTATGTGCCAGTCAGTTTTTTTTAAGCCATTTATGCACAAATCTACCTATTTCGTACTGCTAGTTTTGCTGCTCAATTTTGCCTCCGGGACCACCACGACCTAGCCATAAATCAAATTAATAAAAACCTTCATAAATATCAATCTAATTACAACCCATATCATCTAAATCCACATCCCATACATCTTCCATTCAGAACTCATAAATAAAATATAAATAACACGCCACGCCTCGCCGTCAGAACTACAGTGCAACAGCTTCACACGACTTTACCGCACTAGTGAAGCAACAATAATGTAACTCGTTTACGTTCGGTTCACACATTATTTTACTTTACTTTACTTTACTACCAATTATTGAAGCTGGTTATCGTTTTTCTAACGTTATGTTGCGTTTTAGTTTAGTTGTTTATGGGTAGTTATGGTTTTTTTTTTAATGGTCTATGGTATTTAAAGATGATATTGTGTGGAAATAAAAGCAACAATTTTGAATAATTTATGAACTTTTTATTACAGGCGTTTTAAGTATTAGTTGTTGATGGGAATGTTTGAAATTATGGTTTTTTGGAATGATCTTCAAATAAAAGCCAGAACGCATAGACGCTCGTTATTGACATTAGCAGCGTAAAAAAGTATCGTATTCCCCATTTACTGAGTAGTGGAGGTCAGATATACAGTCGCTCCATATAAAATACTGGTATTGAGGTGCATTCACTTAGTCTGGAAGCCGACCCCAACATAGTTGGGAAAAGGCAATAGGCAAGGTAGATGACGAGTCTAAAAAAAAGATAAAATTATTCACAGTTGATAGCATAAAATTCCGTCCGTTATAACTTTAGTTATATAAAGTGCCAAAGAGTCCATTTGTCTATACGGTACAATTTATATGCCAAACTGCCAAACTAATTTGCGTGAAATTCAGAAAAAATATTTAGTAGCTCGTTAAAGTTAGTATCTATAGTAGGATCTAGGATAATTTTCAAGCCGGACAAGTATTGTACCTTGACCTGATCACGACTGATGGACAGCAATGGATGAGGTCTAAGATGGAACGAGCGTGCCCAGAAGATGCCTGTTCACTCTTGCTTTGAAAGCAAACGGGTTAAAAGGAAGGGAATACAGTGTAGTTATTGTTACTTAGTTTGTAAATCCTTAATGTACAGGTTTTGCCATCAACGCCGTCAATAAGTCAAGGGGGCCTAAAAAGGCCACTTTGGCAGAATCATAAAGCAATTCATATTACGCAATTCATCTGTTTCTTTTTTTTCTGCCAAAGTGGCCTTTTTAGGCCCTCTCATCGCGGGTATGGCACGTGTAGGGCTTAAAGTTTTCTATATATCAGCCACTCTTATGGGTTTGCTTTTATGTGACTAGGAATTATTTTGTTTTTTTTTTAAACGGGGATGAAGAACATTCTACATGCTAAAGAAAATACAAGAAATTCTTAAACTACAATAACAAACATGCTACCCAACCCATTTTCAACGTATTTATAAAAGAATTATATGGAGTAGAAGGCTCCAAATTCCTCTATCTCCCCTTCCTTTCCCCCATATGTCAAAACCTTATTTAAGAAACAGGATAACATTTTAGTCAGAACGTCAGAAGATGCTTATGTCTACCAAGAATGTGTGTGTGTTTTACGATTTCAACATTAATTTTATTCTGTGATCCAGAAGACAAAATATAATCAAAGAAAAATTTACGAATGTATCTGTAAAAAATATTCAGTTTCATAGGTTCAGGGTAGAGTCCGAATTATAGTGATCAATGCTCAGTGGCGTTATGACGTATTTACCCGACTTCAGTCCCATTTACTTCAGGTTTCCTCGCAATGTTTACTTCACCAAGAGTTACTGTAACACCAGTTCAACAAAGCTTAATTGGTTTTCAAATGACTTTATCAAATCGCCAGATATTATTTTGATGAATATTAGTGATACGGCTATCAAAAAAATGATTTAAATTAATTACCAACCAGCATCGTTCATAAAAATATGAATAAAAAATGAGTGATCATATTTTTAAGTAATAAAAAGTGTTTGTCTTAAATAAGGATTTCTTAATTGAAACACGTGTTTCTTAAATGTAATAAAAGCTAGTTGCTTTGCATCATTTATTTAATTTACATTTACATTTCAATCACATAGTGATTCCACATTATATTCTATACATTTCGTATAAATATGTACAAAATACTTTTATTAAGCGTACTGCGTAGTTCATTTTTTTTTACATTTTGTCTATTTGCTTGAATCTTTATTATAAATTAATTAATCTATCCTTGGTTTAGTATTTGTATCCTTCCTCGGGGCTGAAGCTCGGGGGCTGGCGGGGTCCACCGAAGGTCTCGCTGGGTTTCCCCTGTCCTGCAGGTCCAAAGCCAGACTGAGCGCCAATTGGATTCGGCCTGTTCTGACCAGAGGGACCGAAACCAGAGTGGGGACCCTGAGCAGATCCAGACTGAGGGCCCTGAGAACCAGGGCTGTTGTATTCATAACCAGACTCAGACATGCCAGAGCTGGGCCCGGAGGGCTGACGTCCGAAAGGTCCCTGAGAAGATCCTGAAGTAGGTTCTGCGGTTCCACTAGGCCTAGGGAAACCCGAGCTAGTCGGGCCAGAGGAACCAGATGGGCCTGATGGCGTGTATTGTCCAACTGGGCCACTTGACCTGAATGGAGAACCCTGGCCAATGGGACCTGCTGCTGATCCAGTTGGGCCATTGCCAGAGAGCGAACCAGCGGGGCCTTTAGGGTATCCTTGTTCAATAGATGACACGGGGAATCTAGGTCCTTGAGGACTGGAAGAAGGTCCAGAAGTAGGACCGGTGGGGCCATTTCCGAAGACGGGTCCTTGGCTAGTAGAGACAGGAGAACCACTCGGTCCTGATAACCCGGCGGGGCCTGATGGTGCAAAACCTTGTCCATTGGGTCTGGGGAAAGCAGATCCTTGAGTTTGCTGCTGCTGTCCAAATTGTCCAGGTCGGCTTGGTCTGCCGAACTGAGACTGAGGCTTGTCGTACTGATATCCATCATCTTGTCCCGCAGCCTGTCCCTGAGATCCAGAACGAGCAGGTCCATTGTTTCCAGAGGGTCCAGCAGGGGCAAACTGAGCGCCCTGGTTTATTCCAGAGGGCTTAGACGGGAAACCTTGAGGGCCGGAAGGTCTGGTGGAACCAGAAGGAAAACCACTAGGAGCTCCATATTGAGAGGTAGGAGACTGACTACCCTGAGAGGGGATACCTTGAGGTCCGGATGGCCTGGGTGATCCCGAGGGTGTAGGAGCACCATATTGGTTAGCTGAGGATTTACTACCCTGAGATGGGAAGCCTTGAGGTCTTGATGGCCTGGAAGGTCCAGAGGAAGTAGGGGCACCGTATTGGTTGGATGGGCCTTGGTTACCTTGAGGTCCAGAGGGGCTAGAACCAGCTGAGGATCCATATTGAGATGCTGGCTGGCTACCCTGAGACGAAAAACCTTGAGGTCCAGATGGGCGAGCAGATCCAGAGGAAGTAGGGGCACCGTACTGGTTACCAGGGATCTGATTATCTTGAGAAGGGAAACCTTGAGGTCCAGAAGGAGCCGCACCAGGAGCATTGTACTGATAACCAGAGTCACGACCACCCTGAGGGCCAGTTGTTCTAGATGGGCCGAACGGAGATGATTCAGGCGCACCATTTTGAGAACCCTGAGATCCAGATGAGGTTGGGGCACCGAATTGGGAAGCAGGAGATTGACCACGTTGCGCTGGGAAACCAGATCCAAGACCGCTTGTGCCAGAACCGGAAGGACCAGATTGAGCTGGAGAGCCGTATTGAGAAGCAGGTGATTGACCACGTTGGGCTGGGAAGCCTTGAGGTCTTGAAGATCCAGTAGGTCCACCATGGGCAGGGGCTCCATACTGGGAAGTAGGTCCTTGACCAGATTGAGCTGGGAAGCCTTGTGGTCCAGAAGATACAGGTCCGGATTGAGCGGGAGCACCGTACTGTGAAGAAGGACCCTGGCCAGTCTGGTAGGAGCTGGGAGACTGTCCTGGTTGACCCTGAGCCTGGTAAGATGGGGAAGCGGCTCCGTAGTACTGTTGTGGGGTCGAGCTGGAGTCTTCGTCAGGGTTGTAGGCACCTGGAACAGTTTTTTAAAAAAAGATTAGTTTGTTGATAATTGTGTATTCCTGAAGGTATGTTTTCAAAAAAATAAGAATCAGTTTTAAGAAGATATTTTTACAACTTCGTATTTAAAATCGTCTGATTAATATACAAGGCATGAAAAAAACTGTAGTCACAAAGTTCTCTTAGAAAACCAATTTACATAGCTCTGTATCTAATATTCTTACGCAACGAAAAATAAAATCTAAACTTCAAGACAATACCTAATAGTGGCTTTTTATAATAAGTACCGGTCACGAGAAAGCCAATCTAAAGTAACAAACTTCACAATGGGACCTGTTTTATCTAGCACAATCAGCCTATAACGTTCCCACTGCTGGGACACAGGCCTCCTCTCTGTGAGAGGGAGTGGGCCATAATTCACTACGCCGACCCACTACGGATTGGTAGATGTTCCCATGTTTTCGAAATTTTGGTTCTGTGACATGCCGGTTTCTACACGATGATTTTCTTCACCGTTATAAAAAAAAAAAGTAAGTAATGTATTTTACATAGTTTTATGCACCCTTAGCTGCCTTACTACTACTGACCTTGCCAACTGACTTAAGAGCGTTTACGCCGTACGGCATTTCATACAAACTTTCAAGCCGTTGTTTTTCGAAATGAATGAACCGATTTTAATGAAACTTCATACGCATAAGCAGGATACAAAGGTCTAAAAATTTAGCAGAGAACATTTTCGAAAAATTGTGTTACAGCCAAATTAGACCGATTTTAAAGTTTCCATAGAAACAGAGATTTCCAGTTTTCTTTTTTAAATAAGACATTTAGAAAATGTTCTCTGCTAACTTTTTAGACCTTTGTATCCTGCTTAAGCGTATGAAGTTTCATTAAAATTGGTTCATTCATTTCGAAAAACAACGGCTTGAAAGTTTGTATGAAATGCCGTAAGTTTGTATGAAATGCCGTAAGTTTGTATGAAATGCCGTAAGTTTGTATGAAATGCCGTACGGCGTAAACGCTCTTAATTATTACACCATAGGCTATTCTCGATAATATCGTGCAAACACGAAAGTAATAGTAATTTAGCAAATACTCGTACAAATTATTAGTTCAAAGGTGATTTGCCGCTACCAAAATGTTAATAGTAGTAATTAAATTCGTTACTTCACTTAAAGATTTTAAAATGGTGTCAGTAGTCAATGTCAGTCAATGTCTTCTTCTGTATGGGTCTCTAAATAAACTGTTGAAATTTCGGTCTTAAAATTATAACGTAACATCACGCCCGTTTTCCTCAGAAGAGTTAGGCAGAGTGTTTGACCTATTGTACACCTAAATTTCGTATATGTAATTCATTTGGTGGACACATAATAATGAGTATAACTCTATTTTATTCGACAGTTACGGTTAAGTTATGTAATAAGGTCATAGCTAACACTTAGGCGCAAATGTGAATTTCCTGAGGAAATAACCTAATAACACTTCACCCGTGCTGGGAATCGAACCCGGGGTTAACCCTTTCACGCCTAAACGCCTAAACTACTGAACGGATTGTATGTTAATACAGACAGACAGACAGACACTTTCGAATTTGTAATATTAGTATAGATAATTACTACCTAGAACATTTCGAGTTTAACACTTTTAAAAACGAGTGCAGTGTTTCAGCGGGTCATTGGTTCAATTCCCGCACGGAACAAGAAATGGCCTACAAATTTTTGTTTCCGGTCTGAGTAATAAATACGACTGACATGATTTGTGCACGCACCTATGTTGCAAAACGTCGGTATGACGACATTTCTATAACAAAAACTAAATTGGTTCTGTTATCAGACCACTTTAAGTTATCACTTCATCGCTTGTTAGGACAACACTGACAAATTCTCACGAATGCGACAAAAAAATTGCACATTTTTCATCATAATCATTATAATTAATAATTATTTAAGTTAATAGCCTTACCTTCTTGCGTACCAGCGGCAGCAGCCCTCGCGTTTTCTTCCAAAGACTTCAGGATTTCTTCAGGAATGGGAGGAGGAGTCGGCAAATGGCTACCCTGGGGCAGGTAACCATTCTCATCAGCAGTGTAAGTCACGCTGTACTGCTGACCATCATCACCAGTGTAAGAGAAAGCACCCTGAGCTTGCACACCGTTCGTAGCTACACCTGATTCTTCAGCAGAAATTCCGTTGGAAGTTTCGAAGGTGTACGAAAAGGTTTCGCCATCGTTTTGGTTCTCATATCTGAGGATTTCGGCGTTCTTGTCAATGGAGGCACGTTCGCGTTCAGGTTGCGGCTGGCCGGAGTAAGCAGATGCGTCTTGAGATCCCTGGTTTCCGAAAGGTGACTGTCCAAATCCAGTAGGTCCCTGGCCGGGGGCTGGGCTGCCAGCGCCACCAGTAGGAGCACCATATTGAGAACCAGGCTGACCAGCAGTTGAAGACTGACCGAATCCAGTGGGGCCCTGACCGGGAGCTGGGCTTCCAGCACCACCTGTAGGAGCACCATATTGAGAGGCAGGTTGACCGAATCCAGTAGGACCCTGACCAGGCGCTGGGCTTCCAACTCCACCAGTAGGAGCACCGTATTGAGAAGCAGACTGGCCAAATCCAGGCTGACCAGAAGTCGAGTGCTGTCCAAATCCACCGGAACCACTTGGGCCTGAAGGCTGGCCAAATGAAGAAGGACCTTTAGGCAGGTCAAAGCCAGGCTCGCCTCCAGGTGCCGTCAAAGATCCTGGGCTTCCTCCAGCAGTTCCAGCACTTGCAGGAGGCAAGTACGTCCTGTCCAGCTTGTCAGCATAGCTGCACGCTACTACCGTTAAGATGATGAGCTGAAAGACGAAATTAAAATAAATTAGTTTAATGGAAATAATGTGATTTTACGAACTACGACAATTTGAAGGCACTGATTTGTCATGAATCTAAAATTTAGATTAATGCCATCCATTTAATGGAGTCACAATTAGAAAGGGAAGCCATTGATTGGCTCATCTAGTTTACAGAATACTGTGGACATTATGAAGAGTTAAAGTTCAATTTTGTAAAATGAACTAATCAATCAACCGTCACACACTCCTGAATTTCATAAATTGTAAACTTTCACTGCAATCCATTATTATGTAAAAACTTTTTTAAATTCCGAATCATTATCACACAAAAATTGACCGTTATTTTTAAATTTCAAAATTATTTTTTTTATAAAAAGAACTATTATTTTTTAACGAATTATTATTTATTAATTGAATGTATTACCAGCTTCATTTCTAAGCTGTTGAGCTACCACGGGATGATCACCGAATGTGCATAACAGAGTAACTGCATCCTATTTATATGAAGTTAATTCGTTCACCATGCTAGGTTACTCAAAATTGTGTGCACGGAGCTAACCTTTGACAGTACTAATAGTGAAGATTCCACAGTGTCTGTGTGTATGTGTGGGTTCTTACTCAATAACTCGATCAATATTACTGATACTCTAATTATTGTAAGCGTGTGTGTCTGTGTGAGTCCCATGTATGGTGGGATTTACTTTGTTTATTTTATATTGGAGATCCGTGGAGGTTTTTGTGGAAGTTCGTACTACCCGGAACTACGTACCTACATAATTATTAAGGTTCACTATAGCTACTGTCGGTTAATGAAGGAATATCGTGCTGATAAAGGAATTCAGAAAATATTAATTTATATGATTGTCTCATTTTTTATTAGCTGTATACTTACATGAGAATTGGGTTCAAAATTAACTTTTTTAAATTCTTATTTTTCTATGACGAGTATTTTAAATAAGTATATGGCCAAGGGAAAGGTTTCTCGAGCGTCTACCAGCTAAAACCATAAGTTGAATTAAATGCACTAAGTACATAGTAGTGGGTTCTGAGATGTCTGATGAAATGCGCCGATTAGCTTGTACTAGATAAATGCTTCCCAAAACCTTCACGCCTGTTTTCCTGAAAGGGTTAGGCAAAGTTGTACCTATATGAGTACCTACACACAGGAAAACAAATATTGTGGCTTTTGGTAACTATGTAACAACAATTCTTAATTCTATTACCATAGAGAACCATAGACAACTTTAAGGGCTATTATTAAATTTTAGTACTTACCTTTTAATTTTTTCATGGACCTTATAATTTAATAAATTAAAATAAAATATGCCTCGACCGATGAATTTACTTATAAAAATAATACACATGTCAGGTATTTAAATATAATTACGGATAATAAAAAACAATTTAATAACATTTAACATACTGATTTTTATAATTGCTTTAGGTACTTCATGCGGTGGTATTAGTAGTACCTACTTATTTACTTACGTTGTTTATTTTTAATTATTTTATGATTCCAAGTTTATTTTGTATCTTATGGTTGGTATCCGGGTTCAATACACGAAGGATCACGATCATCCTTGCATTCTTCCTTGGGGTATCAGCAAAATTAAATGTACCTATAAGACATATGATATAATTATATTAACTATCTTAAATATACAGGGTGACAGGGAAACTCGACATATTCCTTGAAAGGGGTTATACTAGAGGTAATTCGCAACAAATTAAGTCCAGTTAACTAGTGGTCAAAACTGAAAGGTTACCAAGCTATGTCGGTTCGTCGATTTTTTTTAAATTTTGTGACTTATTACCAAAAATAATTAAGGAAAAAACAAAACTCACACTAAAGATTTAAATGATACTTTTCTGAAAGCTGAAAAATGAGTAATCATTAAAAAAAATCTCTCAGAAATAAAAGGTCTAGAATAACCCCTTTCAAGGAATACGTCGAGTTTTCCTGTCATAACGGTATGAATAATGAATTAAGATAAAAATATAGGATGGTTTGCCGTTTATGATTTGATTCATTAATTTGTAGTATGCTTTACCAGGGCCGAAAGCAGCTAAATTGGCACAGTAAATCAGCCAGTTACTCAAGTTACTAGCTAATATTGATACCAAACAAGAAAAGATTGTTTCAATCGTCTTTTATTTACGTAATAAAATATCTTTGCCATTTAATTATTTGCATGCCGCGCCTCCTGATTACATAATTAGCTCTTTATAAAAGGACATTAGCCAAATGCGTACCAGTCCCCTGTGCATCAATCATTCCATGTCCAACTTGGAGTGCAATCATTAAAAATCCTTTTCAAGAATTAAACTATTCCGTCTTTCTCATGGACGAAGGTCGAATTGCCTTGTGCCTTCAACTGACAAGATTCTAGTTAGACTATTATATCAGAAACTATTCAATTTCATTTTACTTTCAATTAAAAAATCCGACAATAACAAAAATCGGGTCTGAACTCCGACTTTATTGAAAATATTATGCAAGACATGTCCTCAAGGTTTAATACCAAAATTCATCAAAAACCAGGCAGTGGTTTTACCATAAAAAGGAAACAGGCAGACACATAAACTGTCACATTTTCTAACATAAACTACTCGTATGTCGGTACATACCTAGGTAGGTATGGACAAACCTGATCCATCATTCCACATTCCTTCTTCGTGTATAACTCATTGCAATTAGTCTCTCTGAAAAAGGTAAGTACCACTTGTTTCTGTCTGAATATCAAACCATACTAATATTCTTAGCATAGTATTGCAAAATCAATCAAAATAACAAATTAGGATCTAACTTTTAGTTCATCTAGTGGATTACTATTACTACAGTGTATTTTTCCTTACGTGTTGTATTTGGTAACGGAAAAGGTTTCGACTTGGCACATAAATAAATCTGAAAAGTTTGTTTGACAGCGCAAATCTCTAGAACTAGGTAACAGTCGGATTTGTAAATAAAAATTTTGCATTTGATAGCCCAATTCTGGAGGAAACCTATAGACTATTTAACATCACGCTGTGACCCTTAAGAGTCGAGCAAAAAGAAAAGATTTCAGAAATAGAGCTAAACAAAAATGAAGTGATAGCGTGGGAGGTGATGCGTTGCGACAGGGTGGGTCGGGGGAGCAAGAAATTTCTCGCGGACGAAGTCACGGCCGAAGGCAAAAACGGTCACCCAGGTTCTACCCAAATATGACAAGCAAATACAGAGATTTCCTTTAACCAACTTTTATTCCGTAAAACCTGAAAATAACAAATAATCATAATCAGCCTATAATGTTCCCACTGCTGGGACACAGACCTCCTCTCTGTTAGAGGGAGTGGACCGTAATCCACCACGCGGGCCCAGTGCGGGTTGCTAGATGTCACATGTCGAATTTTTGGTTCTAGGACATGCCGGTTTCCTCACGATGTTTTTCTTCAACGTTTGGAGAGCAATGGTGATGAAATAATTTACACAAAGTAAAGCGAATATCTGGGTTCGAACCTATGACCTAGAACTCGTAAGTCGTGGCCGTTACCACTGGGCCACCAGTGCTCTCTAATATATAATAATCTCTAGTATAAATAACAAATACTACGTTAAAACTCTGATAATGTTCACATCCGTGCACTAACAGCGATTCCAACCTCTAGGATTATCACATCAAATTACAGATGATACTTATAAAATACTTACAAAGCACATGTGCCCATCGAGAGTCAAATTATAGTATATCTTATTATTGCTTAAATCATGTACAATTTGCTACATTGAGACATTTCCGCCATTTATCTGGTTTTTGTCGGTTGCCTATGTATTTGTGTAATCGAGAGGATCATGAGAAATTGTACCTACTTCAAAATTATGACTCAGTTGGATCTGGGTACTTATTGGATAATGTTTTTGGTTGACTAGGATTTAAAAAGTCAACTTATGCGACGCTTAAAGTCTGAAACCAACGGGAACGAACGAAAGTATTTTTTTTTTGGAATATCACAAATTATTGATGTTGGCGTTAAAACCACGAGGCTGAAATGGGACTGGTCAGGCCACACCTACAAGATGCATCAGGACAAATGGGCCAAGATCGTCAAACAGTGGTTGCCGGAAGAGGTACCTTTAAGAAACGCTGGAGCGACGACCTAAGCTTGTTCTTGAGTGTTTCGCCGAAAAAGGCTGCAGACCAAGATGAATGGAAAAGTATGGGCGAGACCTTTGACCAATGATGGAAAATTATATAAATGAAATATACGGAACTCAGATTATTTTATTAGCAGCAAGAATTACCAACGTCTTTTTAATTAGACTGTCTATTGAACCAGCTTACCAAAAAAATTGTTGTTAATAGTTGTCTTTAATTTTAAATATAGTATTGAACTTACCTACGGAACCCAAATATCTTAGTTCAAACCCAACGCGTGACGATCACTTGGTCAAAATCAATAAGTTGATCGACACGGCAGTCCAGGTCATGTGCACCACGACCACGATACGTCGTGAGCATATAGATTTTTACGTTGGTTATCAAAACTCTGATTATGTTTATAGTATAGCATAATGTCGCCCGATTATGATCTGGTTTAATTACTTTTAGAAGGTTATAATTATTGTTGTATTGTTTTGTTTTTTAGTATGCAGTAAGGGTTCCTTTTAAAAGAATCATCAGCATTTAAGATGTTCACATAGGCCTGCTTTTAGTGAGCGTAGCTTTCCGTAAGCGTAATGCGCGGGCCCAGTGCGGATTGGTAGACGTTACAAGTCTTCGAATTTCCGGTTCTAGAATGTGTCGGTTTCCTCACGATGTTTACCATCACTGAATGAATATTCCCATTGAATCCATTTCTGAAACCATGTAATATATTCAATGTGCCCCAGTTTGAAAATCACGGGCACCTTTAAAGTTACAGTCACATTAAAATTGATTGTGTCTGGAAAGTTTCAGTATTCATTTATTAACATATTGGTTATTTAGGGAAAAAAAAGTATTGTTAATATGTTGTTGTTCTTTGTAGCTCTAGGTCAAAAATAGACTCATGATACACGTGGGACGGTAACGGCTAAAGGACAACATCCAGACTTTGCGCTTCCCTAATTTGTCTGCCAATAACTACAAACTGTATCAGGTTTGGCAGTGGAATTGGTGCTCACAAAAAAATGCTGCTGAGTATATATAATCTCATAAAATCATCCTGTAGTCCCTGATCACGTTTTCTGGACGCCGGTAGCCAGCGCTGAGTTTCCGTTGGCAATTGTTAGTTGTGTGTGATTCGGATGTTTATAGAACTTGATGACTTCACAAGGCCTATTATGCTTTGTGACGTCATCAAGTTGGATAATCAATACGAAATTCAATGAACAAACGGAACGCCAGCTAGCCTTCAGTTTGACTGACAATCTATTATAATATTCTGATTATTTGCTTACCTACTACTATAGTAAGCTATGGTTATGTAATATAAGTGATTGAGATTGTGTTACCGTTTCATTGTTTTGCATTATCTTTCAGATGTGTTGAAAATGTAATTGTAAGATATATTCATTTGCTTAAATGGTCAGCATTTACAATACATAGAATTTTGAAATTAGTGACTCAGTTCAGAAGTTATATACTGACTTCAATACCCACCCTTACATAACCCATTGAATTAAACTGAACGAGACACAATAGAAGTTTTATTGTTATTCCGTCTGGTCCCGCGTGGTGGATTACGGCCCACTCCCTCTCACCGAGAAGAGACCTGTGTCCCAGCAGTGGGAACGTTTTAAGCTGATTATGCTTCGTTGGGGGCGTTTAGTGTCCCGCAAATTAGCTTTTAGAATAATATTTGAAAAAAGAGATTTTTTTTCTGGTTCCTGCGAGTTGTCCCGTTAATAGGTTATTTATGTAAGATCGCCATCAGCTTTTATAATGAAAAGCGATTTTTGGGGCTGTCTTTAGTGTTAAGGTTCCGAAAATTTATGAATCAAACGTGCCGAATGCATTAATTGCGCTTTAATGAGAATTATATTTAATACTATTATTTATTTTGAGAAGTTTTAGATGCGCTCATTTTTAAAGAACTAATTCAAACCGTTGTTTGAAAATTGAAACGTGATCCATTTAATTCCTTTCAATCAAGCTAAATAACTATAAAAGCTTTTACCAACAAATTGATGTCAAAATACCGAGATCATTTTCAAACAAGCTAAACTAAAACCTAGCATTTGGCCCGATTTGATTGCAATCGAAAGAAAGATGAAAACGTTTCAAACTATTTGAAGAATGGTTACTGTGATCAATGATGGATGAGGCAAGGCAAGGTCTTAACACAAATAAAAGTTCATTTCAAAATTATAGGTACTTAGACAATTTATTAAGTCCTTTGTAAAAACTGTGTGTGTCTCACTTACCCAGGTCCCTGACTGGTTTTACAGACTAGTAAATCACAGTTTGTTGTTGTCAGCTGACAGAAAGACATTTCAGCCCACGTTTTTGTGAGTCGCTTTACCGAATGCTGTACAGAAGTCCTCTAAATTTCAGACTAATAAAAAACAATATCGGCATTCTTGAATTTAAACGAAACATTAATGCTTTTGAATCGATTAGATTTTTTAATTAACTATACTAGCTACTACAAAATAAATCATTATCGATATTATAAACTTCTACGAATCCATTTCAATTGACGCCATTTTGCGTAATAAAGGAATACAATTTTGTAAATAATGAAGCGTCCTCTTCTATAAAAGAACACGATAAGTCGTAAATACTTATTATTGAACTATTAGTAAGTCGTGTGCTAGTAATAAATGTACGAATATTTTAACATAATAATTGTCGTAAATTATAAAATTCATTTTGGGTATTCAATTTTTTTGCAGGTTTAATAAGCATGCGGGCGATCTGTCTGTACGTACCTATGTATATTGAATATTAAAAAAACTTATTTACTGATTAGTTACAGACGAAAGTCCAGTCCTAACAACATAATTATGACGTAACTACTACTAGCTAAGGATTGACATGGTTTCGAAATAAGGAATCGTTAAGAGCGTTTACGCCGTACGGCATTTCATTTGTTTTTAGAAATGAATGACCCGATTTTTAAATGAAACTTCATACGTATAAGCAGAATACGAACGTCTAAAAAGACATTTTCGAAAAATAGTATTACAACCAAATTAGACCGATTTTAAAGTTTCCATAGAAACAGAGATTTTCAGTTATCTTTTTTTTTAAATAAGACATTTCTTCTTCCCAGCGAAAGCATTAGAAAGTGGTGAAGGGCGGGGCATTTTGGGAGACTGTCTTATGTAATTTTGACTTTCGAAAAGTGCTAATTCCCCGCCGAATTTGAATAAATGACATTTGACTTTTTTTTATTTTTTTTTGCTCTTTAATTTTGTAAAATATGAAACGTTTATTTTCTCTTGACTGTACTTACTTGTCATAAAGAGAAACCTAGATAAAATTTAATAAGAAAGATTACAAAACAGAAAAAGAACTAGCAGAGGATCGAGGAGGGGGGTGGAGGGAGGCTCAGGGGACCGGAATAAATCCTCAAAACGGTGAACGAAAACATCATGAGGAAACCGGCATGTCCTAGAACCAAAAATTCGAAGACATGTGACATCTACGAACCCGCACTGGTCCCGCGTGGTGGATTACGGCCCACTCCCTCTCACAGAGAGAAAGCCTGTGTCCCTACAGTGGGAACATTATAGGCTGATTATTATGAAAATGCCTATTTAGGGTCGAACACGCCCATTTACACTGAGCTACCACTGCTCCTTCTCACTCTTTTTTTTTTTTGATGTCTCATGGGAATTCCTAGCGTAGGGCTGCAATATTTTTTTCAACTATCATAGATTGACCTTTCAAATTATGCATCGTTCTATTATGATCTAAAAATATGACAGGTGACCTAGAGCTTAAAATACTGACCGCTTTAACCACCCACTCATTTTCAAACACAAATCTTGACATTCTATTTTCAAAAAAAAAAAAAAATACAACCGAAACCGCGCTAAAAACTAGTACATACACCTGAAATTACTTACGTACTTCAGATAATATTTAATGCAAATATTAATTTAACCTTCAATCACTCAATTATACTAGGTATATAAGCATGTCATGTCTTGTACCATCCTTGACTCAAATGTGGGTAACAGTTTCATCAGCACTTATTTTCGTGGTGCAAAAAGAGGCTCTAAAATATTAATTATAAATCTATCCATCATAATTATGGCGGTTTTGGTAATATAAGTGATCTATCTTATGAGTAATTGGCAGATGGGCTCATGGCTTGTTGCTATAAGTATAGATCGGTCTAAGCTTAAAAGCTGCGTTTGCGTTGCTCAGTCTTTAGAAGGGTGACGTAACCTAACAAATCGAGACCCTTCTGCCTCTTGAAAAGTTCCATCACCGTTTGTCTAATGCTCAGTTATTATAAACAAAAACAAATTGGTTTGATAGCTCCTTCCATATGTTAGGGTCTTCTGTGCAACGCTATGGTCTTTGTTTCATTATTGGTAAAGATACAATATTCTTAATTTTAACCAAAAACGGTCCGTAAATTATAGGAATCGTACATGTCTAGACACGCCTGTGAACCCCGAAAGATCAAACAGAGGTGTTCCTATAGTACACGCACAAGTCTAGATGTCAGTCGAATAACTTAGTATAGGTAGTAAAAAATTTGTTTAAAAACTAAAACCCAACTACTGAAAAGGATGAAACAAGAAAGTACCTTCCCGTGGTCGCATGCCGCTGTACTAGCATACTTATAAGCTATGGTAGCATGCGACCACGAGAAGGTACTTTCTGGTTTCATTCTTTTCAGTAGTCGGGTTTTAGTTTTTAAACAAATTTTTTTTATTTAATTATTTTAGGGCTTATTTCAGTAATATTCATAATTTTGAAAAGTGCCCTTTCATTTGATACCCAACAAGGCATCATCCTAAAATATTTATTTTTAAATTCATTACTTTATATCCTTTAAAAGTCTAGAGGGCGCCATATTGAATTTAGTGTGACGTCACATAACCTATAGTTAGCTTAAGATACATCATTTGTCCAATTATTCTAAGTACTTTTGAAGTTATGAGGGAACAGATTAACATACATACCGGTTAAAATCATATACCCTCCGTAGTCGGATAAAAACATCTCGGCTCTATCCCTCAAAGGGGTTGGCAAAGATGTCTAATCATAGTACTTAGTAGCAATCACATTGCACAGTGTTATATGTCCATTATCATCATCAACATCTACAACTCATCTTCACCCACTGTTTATTGAGACCCTAAGCCTCTCTTTATATGTGCCAATCCCCAAGCTCCAGTGCCAGCCTCAACAACAATGTCGTCCGCCCATCACGACGACCGACACCTCGTTAATTTTGCCATTTACGATGCACAATTCCAGACTCCTGGCTGCTATTGAGAAATTTGTAATACAATAATATCTTGTACTACATAAGGATCGAAACCATTTCAGGGCCTCATGCACACCAAGGTATCAACGTTTATGATTATTATCTTCGTTAATATAATTGAAAATCTAAGTACTGCCTAACTGCCTCTTAATTAGGCTACATAGGTCCAATGGCAATAGTCTATTGCAAGATAATATTGATATTCGGTAGATATTTATACCGATAATTATGATAACTTCTCTTGCAATCTCTATAAAAACTGTGTTTTAGATGTCTGTAATTTATTTCACAAACAGATTATTACAGAGAAAGAACAGTTAAATAGCTAATGTTACTAAATTCTGGAGACGATTATCATTATTAAAACGATTTGATACAGTAATGTATCTTAATAATTCCTAACCTAGTTTATGAGAGTATGAAATATTTATTACAATGCAGACAGATTTTCAAAATGGTTGATTATTACTTTGTATTATCAATAACTCTACAATGTGTGATAGATCTTCGCGACACTCCCTCTTCTAGAGGAACTAAGTTTACGATCATTTGTTGTCGATTCCTATTGTTAATGCCTCGTTTGTCAACCAAAATATCAAAACAATGACGTAATTTTAGAGTCTGTGATAGGCATACCCTTCAAGAATATCAATATATATCTTTAGGAAGGCAAGTTTGTTTTTAGCCCAAATTGTTTCACAATCACAAAATAGACAGATTTGTCTAACCTTTTCCCAACTTTGTTGGGGTCCGCTTCCAGACTAACCGGATGCAGCAATACCAGTATTTTACATGGAGCGACTGCCTATCTATCCTTCACAACCCAGTTGCTGGATAATACGATACCCTTTGGTACCTAAGACTGATTGTAAGTCTTTCAAGCATCTTTCGATCGGCCCTTGCGGCTGACAACCGCCACCCATCGCCCACAAACGCCAAATAGTTTCACACAAATAATTATGTGTACAAAACAATGACGAAATAATAGGGTCTACAGTCCGGCCGACGAGAGAACGCGTTCCAACACCTGTCAGTTTCATACAGTACGTGTTTTGCGAATTTGATCTTTATTAGCTACTGGAATTGTCGAGCTAATATTTTTTTTTTATAAACGAAGATATTGAGGGTTCAGAATCATGTACTGAACCCATGATAATAGCATGCGCGTCGACGCCATCCTGCATAATATTTTGTCCTAAATAAAATCTGGGATTTCACGCAAACTTGTTATAAAACTGCTATACAGTACTTAATTATTCAAAGTATAAAGTAAATACCTTCGTGTTTAATTTTAAGTCAAAAATAGTTTTCGAAACGTGACCTAAACGTAGGCCATTATTCACATAATATTTTTTCATAAAGTTATGAAATTTTAAAACAAAAATATCAACAAATTGTGTATTATAGTTCAAGCAAGTTCAGGGTCATTGAAAAGGTGTGTACACATAGCGCGCTTCTTTTAGATACGGTTTTTTTATACTTTTACTTCGTTCATGCTGTAGCGGCATCTACATCGCCGTATGCGAACTACACATCATAATAACGTCACGCAATATCTGGTGCAAGCAGAGTTTACCGCGCGACTAGCATATTATTTACAACGCCCCGACATCAATCGTCGGGCAGTTGTCCACTAGACACAACGCCCGTCTAGTCGGAGGATCCTACCTTTTCTATGAAGGATGAGTGAACTTGACACACCGTTCCTCGTAATACAATGAAGTCGGAAATTCGTAACTGTGAAAGATCAGATCAATATCCCCCATATTTAAATAAGTTCATAAAATTATATTTCGTCATCGGGCTGGCGACTGTTTACCAACGATGGAGTTGTTTTCAGTAGGTTTATTAAAAATCTGTATTAATTACATTGATATTTTAGTTACACGAGACGATTGGGTAAAATGGTTGGGTCACATTTTTTGCGGCCTTTATAACCAGTAATCGCCAGCAGTTATTGGTATTTTTGTCGGTATTTTGGACTGCCATAGCTAACGGTTTATTTTCCTCTCCAATGCACATATAAGTCTTAATCTATACTAAAATTAATCTAAGTTTCTTTGTTTGTTCGAACGCGTACGAATCTCTGGAATAACTGCATACCTACCACGAGCTCTTAACGCGATCCACTTTAGGACCTAAACTGAACTGTTCTGCTAATTCGTACCATGACGTCAGTTTAATGATTCAATTTAGGCCGTGCCATCTGGATACCTACCACGAGCTCTACACGCTCATTCACTTTCAACGATCCAAATGCCGCTGAGTATATTGGACGTCATGGTACGACTGTGAACGATGCAGTTTAGGAACTTAAACTGAAATGTTTTGCTTTTGAATCGTTTTTAAATAGATCATGGTAGGCCTCCTGGTCGGATTTGAAAAAATATTTTTGCATTTGATAGCTCAATTCTTTTAGAAGGTCCCAATTTTTTAACAACACGACGCTATTACCCTAATTAGCCGAGCAAAAAGAAGAAGTCAGAAAAATAGCACGGGCAGGCGATGCGATGCGACAAGGTCGATCGGGGGAACAGAAAATTTCACGCGGATGAGGTCGCGAGCAGAACTTAGTGTATAAATACAGATCATGATTAAAGCAGTATCAAGTATCAACTTACCAATTCTGGAGATACGGTTTATGTTTGACCTTCTGTCTTCAGTCATTCTGTAAGTAGTAGAATAGGAAAATTCCGAAAGTCGGATAACCGAAAGTAGATATAGTATAGATACGCGTTTATTTAATTAAATAATTGCGTTACGGAGATCAAAAATGGCAGTAGAATGTGCCTTCTAATATGAAATGGAATTCCCAATTATTTAGGACGTTCTAAAATAAAATTTAAGTTTTACAGAAAGACAAGACACAGTACCCTATTCCACTGAGAATTAGTCTGATAAAATAAATAAACCAGTCCAGTACGCACCTTTATATTATTTTTATGTTCAAGTTCAAGGCTACTATATATACAAAAATGTCTAGAAACTTGTATTTTGGTTAATATATTCTAATGACCTTTCGCGACTATTCACAAATTCGTAAACTGACGCTAAATACTTTTAAATAAGTAATATACTGACAAAACCTAAGCTATAAATTATATTACGTAAGTTTATTGGAAAATATTTGTTTGAGAATTACACGTAACATCACGATTTTAGTCCCCTAAAGGTTAGACAGAAGTATATTTAACAGATGCATACACATTTCGCCAGTTATGTTAAAGTTCCATGTTATAAGGGGCGAGCCTATTGCCATCAACAGGTCACGATCCAGACTCCAGCCTGTTACAGAGAATCATTGGTCCCTATAATTTTCATAAGGCATGTTTTTCTGACTCATACGTTAGGACGAAACTCGAAATCCCGAATCACTCTATCCCGAATTAACGCTATCCTGAATCACTCTATCCCGAATGATTGTTATCCCGAATCACTCTATCCCGAATGAATGCTATCCCGAATCACTCTATCTCGAATGAACGTTATCCTGAATCACTCTATCCCGAACGAACGCTATCCAGAATCACTCTATCCCGAATGAACGTTATCCCGAATCACTCTATCCCGAATGAACGCTATTCCGAATCACGGTATTCCGAATGAACGCTCTCCCGAATCACTCTATCCCGAATGAACGCTATCCCGAATCACTCTATCCCGAATAACGTAGGTCCCAACCGCGTCGCATCCTATCGCCCGCCCCCGCTACTACTTTTTTTTCTTTTTACATAACCTTTCTCAAGAATTTGCTCTGTTTCGTTTTGTTGTTCTCTTCAAAAATGCATAGGTATCCTCTTTTTTGTGTGTGCACACAGTTGACAAATAGGTACTTAAACAAATCGTGCAATCCTTTCGAGCCCTACTTGCAGGTGTCGTAAAAAGTGATTGTATTTAGAACAGTATTACATGTCATTATTCTCCCATGAGCTTGTTATATGGCTGAAGCTTCCTTATTAACGTAACGCATTTTGGGGCTTTCCTTGATTATGAAATAAATAATGCTTAATATCCACTTAAAATCGGGAATTTTTTTATAACTCGTTATTCAGAAAAGTCTCATCATGTAGTGAGAATTTGGTCTATGGGAGAGACCGTTTTCCCGCTCTTGACTTCGATCACGCCTGATGGAAAGCGATGGATGAGGTCTATGATGGAACGAGCGCGCCCAGAAGATGCCTAAGGCACTGGAACTCCCACGCCTCCACGCATCATGTTCCCTTTTTCTTGTCCCATTGGCAATGACAGAGGATGGGATAGGTTGGCGTTATAAGTTGGTACCTTGTTCTTTTTTGGGGTTTTTCTTTGCGTTATATATATTACCGCAAATTTTTTTTTTTCTTTCTGTTGGAGAAACAAAATCCCTAAAATCTTGGTTGGTCTACATCACTTGAGATTAAAATTAAACTTCGCCTACTGCAGTACCGGTTTCGTTCTCAACAGTCAATGCCCAATATATATGCCCCACCCAAGTAACGCCCAAGAAAAGACATAACGACCGGCTGTTGTAACTTTTTGTACGAGATATAGATTTTTTTCCATTTATCAATGTATATAGGCCACACCCAAGACTACGTAGAAATATGTACATAAATATAAACATTATTATTTGAATAATATTCACTTAAATCACTCACTCTTTAATCTGGGATGTGAATATTTGCTTTTATATTGTTTGTATTTTGGACTCGTTCCTGACCGATTTGCTAAAGAAGGCGAACAGCATAGAGAATCAAAATAATATCGGAAAGAAAGATCTTTGCCCAAAAGTGGGACAAAAATGGTTATTTATAAAAAAATTGTGTGTATTCTAAAACAAAAACTAAAATAAATAAATTGACTCTTCATTACAACTTAATACTGTTAGTCCTCCAGAACGTTGACTATCATTCTAGATATAACAATTTTTGGTCTCGGTCAGTAGCTTTATAATTATCGTCAATCCCGTCTGTACAAATTATCTTTAAAAGCAGATCCGTGTTTTCTTGATCCTTTTAAAAATAAAAATGATGTTATAACCGTCCTAGATCTTTGTTTATTGCTACTGCATTTAGAACATTATGTAACTGGTTTTGCATCTAAAGTGGGCTTATTGGTATTTAATTGAAGATATAACAGGTTTTTATTTTTAATTCCAGCCAAATGGTCGTGGGTACGTTTTTTAAAATATTATTCTTAAAATGTCGAAGTGGTTCTAAAAACTGGGTTCATTAATCTAGGACAAGGTTGCCCAACAAATTTTGAAGGTGGGCCATAATTTTACCACCATCTAGTAAATAAAAAGCCTACAGTTTTTATTTATTTACCTCTTACAACTAAAATAGGTAGTGGTAGGTACGTTATGATAGATACCTAGTTATTAAAATTAAACAAAACTTTAAAATACTACATGAATAATTTGAATAACCGACATAAAAACTTCATTGATACGCTATCTATGAAGAGGATTTTATGCTAACAAACTTATGAATATTTAGCGATAAGTCTGAGGTGGATACTCGTAATAAAATCAAGTCTGAATTTTATTGTGAGCTCATTGAGAATGGGACATCTAGAAGCAGCTGCCTGAACTCCAAACTCAGAACGCCGTATCGCTTAAATAATCCTTCATTTGTTTTCTAAGCCGTATCAAGGCCCTAATTCACTATGACCTATTAACGATTCCTTACATTAAAAACACGTCCTTAGCTATTCCCGCCAATCAAAATCAAAAGTTATTTATTCCAATTAGGCTGTGAATCAGCACATTTTCGAACGTCAAAATTACATTGACAGTCCCTCAAAACGACCTCCCTTCAGCATTTCCTATTACTTTAGTGCAATCTCGCGTTCATTTCGCGCGGTTTCGTTCATTATATCATGGCTAACCACGCTTAAACCAGTCAAGTCTAAACGAAATTAAAAAGAAATTTACTATCTGTAGACATGTCGCTCATTTGGAGAAACATCGACGTAACTGATACTTTACTCTTTTTTTACATCTTTGTTTCTGATAACGTAAATCCGCTTTGTCATATTTAACTCATTTTTGGAAAAAAAATATATTTACGTCGATTTTTTCCAAATGAGCGATGTGTTGATTTGATAAAGTGAGACTAATTTATCTCCAAAGTTTAACAGTTCACGATATCAACAGTACACACATACAGACACGTTCAGTTTTATGCCAGTACCTACAAATTGATGATAGTTTGACCTCGCTGGGATCACGTCTTGTAATAATTCTTAATTTATTAAAAAAAATGTTTATAGAAAAACAACTCTGTTTAATTTATGATGTGTTGTTTTTTTACTTGTTTTGTTAATCATGCATCTGATTTACAAAAAAGATGTAAAATTGAGTTAATATTTTTGTAAGTAAAAGACAAATGGATCCACTTTGGATCTTCTATGTAATTTGAGACAAGATATCTTGTACAATCTATTAACATTAACTTAAGATTAATTCTGCAAATAAAGAAAACCTAAAAATAAGTGTTTAAATAAAAACCTGCTTACAGGATTTATTTTGTTGGATAATAGCGAGAAAATTAGGTTTTCATTGAAGCTGCAAAATGGAAAATGTACAATATCGCGGATATTATTATGATTTTTGTGATTCCGTTTATCATTAAACAAGAGAAATTCCAAATAGGTATGTCAAATTAATTTCTACGTTGCTCTTTATATTTAATTCTCCACTACAAAAAACTCAACGAAAAAACAGTCCAAAATCACAGAAATTAAAACAAATACATATCATGATTAATTACGAAATGAAGTCGTAACGTTAAGTGAAGTTAATTAAGCGTGTGTGTACAAAATTTCAAAACTGTATCATGAGAAATCACAAAGTTATAAGCTTGTTATGTTCCCTGGTTGTCCGTTCAAAAACATGCTCACCACGCGGCGCGGCGCGGTGTGACCATGTTTCATGCTCCTCCAGCATCGTAGGCTCATTGATAATAGTTTGGCTGTAGGTACCTATCTTTACGGAGATTTAATTGTAATTAACAAGTGATTAAATATTTTTGGGACAAAATATAACATGGTGTAAAAATTATTGAAGTCGATTCAGTTACTTATTCTGAACAAACTATATTCAGGTTTCGCATATACTAAAAATAATGTTGTATATTGTTGTGCGGTAAACTCTACTTGCGCGATGCAGGATTTTGTCTGACGTCAGTGTGATGCGTAGTTCACATAGATGCCGCCACAGAACTCGCTCCTCAATGACTACTCGCGCGCTGCCTGCTTCTGCGTTGTATAGCAATGACTACAAACATTCGTAGGATAGCTGATACAGACAATTTAACCTAACCCGGTTGGTCGGGGTACCCTAGCTTAGTTATTGCTACCAGCATACCACGAGCTCTTAACGCGATCCACTTTAGGACCTAAACTGAACTGTTCTGCTAATTCGTACCATGATGTCAGTTTAACGATTCAATTTAGGCCGTGCCATCTGGATACCTACCACGAGCTCTTAGCGCTCATTCACTTTCAACGATCCAAATGCCGCTGAGCGTACTGCACGTCATGGTACGACTGTGAACGATGCAGTTTAAGAATCTAAACTGAAATGTCTTGCTTTTGAATCGTTTTTAAATAGATCATGGTAGGCCTACAGCTGTTAGAAAATGGTAGAAAGATAAAGATACGTAGATATTTATTCAAAAAAGTGTACATCATTAGAAGATAAATAAGTTTTAGGGAATCATTTAAATATTTCCCATTTATAAACTATCTGAACATCAAATGGATAGATGAGGAGACTATTCTACCATCTATAAATCAGAAACATAATATGAGGATTTCGAAATAAAATAAAAAACAAAACAGGTAGAATTACTATTTCTATAGGAAATATTTTGACCTTGTCAGGATGGTTGTCGATTTACAAAATAAGTACTTCGAAGTGCAACTATAAAAAATTTGATTTTAGAAATAAAACTTATTAAAAATGAACATACCGTTTTCGTTTTTAAAATGTAGATTTTAAGTTTTGACCAAAATCTTCACCAAGGGCGGTTTAAAAAAAAATCTGTAAAATAATATATTTAGACTGTATTATTTCTACGCGGCCAAGATTCCGAGTTCTTAAAGTTCAAAAGTTTATATCACATGAAGTCCAATTAACTAAATTATTTATCTGTAGTGATAAATATATATAAATCTTATAATTCACAATACCTACCTTAATTAATACAAAACGTGCTTTTTTATTTTTACTAATTCAAGATTTTATCACTGTATATAATAATAATTTGTCTGAATTCGCTTGCGCTGATCGATCACCCGCTGATAGCATCGTAATGTAATAAAGACATGGTGTTATTAACCTCGGGAAACATATTAATATTGTTTAAACTTTGGCCGTGATCTTCATTAAGTAAGAAGTAATAACAATCACACGAGTCGATCGATCAGGCTAATGGGTCCGTGGATGGGTGGCCATCTTTACAATTCACATACCATGCAAAAGCATGTTAAGCCGTTAGTCCCGGGTGTCATTCGTGGATCTTTGACAGCCAACCAGTCTAACCACCATTGGTTAGTTACTGGGTAATACCCATGTATTACCCAGTAACTGGGTTATGGTGGTCAGATAGGCAGTCACTCCATGTAAAATACAGAGGGGCAATTCTAGTAATTTTAAGAACGTTCACAGTCTGATCTCAGTCTCAATGTGTCAAAAATACCTCTAATTTCCCTACATTTTGACAAGTTTTTGACATTTGCTTGTCGCTGAGATGAGACTGCGACTAGATTTTGAACGTTTTAAATTACGAGAATTGGCCTTCTGGTATTCAGCAGCATCCGGTTAGACTGGAAGCCGACCCCAACATAGTTGGGAAAAGGCTAGGCACATGATGACTAATATTTTAAATTCGAAAGTAACTCTGTCTGTCTGTCTGTATGTTACCTTTTCACGCCTAAACCACTCTGAACGGATTTCAATAAAATTTGGCAGAGAGATAGATTGCATCCCGGGGAAGGACATAGGATAGTTTTTATTGACATAACTCGAGGGTGAAGCAGCGGGCGGAAGCTAGTAGTACATAATTAACCCTACCTTTAGGTATTAGCAGCCTATAAGTACCTACTGACATGCCTTAGCCTTTTTTGAAAAAGTAATTTCTTAGGAAACACGCTTATTTGGCCTTTTAATTTATTAGATTTTTTTAGTAGTAAGAAAGAAAGAAAGAAAAATAGGTTTATTTGTCACAGAAACATGTGCATAAAAACAAAATATTATACTATCTATAATTACGAGCACAAAGCAGGATAGTCGAATTGATTGAATTATAGATTTATGGTTCGAAAAAACTAATACAAAAACATGCACTATTCTCCTCATCTCCTCTAAGAGCAGTAGTGGCCCAGCGGTAACAGCCACCACTTACGACTTGTTTGTAGGTCGTGGGTTCGAACCCAGACAGGCTCTTTACTGTGTGTATTCATTATTTCATCACCACTGCTCTCAAAACGTTGAAGGAAAATATCGTGAGGAAAGCGACATGTCCTAGAACCAAACATTCGAATACATGTGACATCTACCAACCCGCACTGGACCCGCGTGGTGGATTACGGCCCACTCTTTCTCCCAGAGAGGAGGCCTGAGTCCCAGTATAATCAGCCTATAATGTTCTCACAACATTTTAGGCTGATTAAGCTAGTCTCCGAAGAGCTTATCCGATGCAAAACTGTCATTATTTTTTTTTCGTTAGCCTGTACTGTCCTACTGCTGGGCAAAGTCCTCCCCCATTTTCTTCCACATTTCCTTAATCTGTGCTTTCTCCGTCCAGTCGGTCAGGAACGTGTCTAAACTGTCATAATAGTACCTACAAATATTATGCTTAAATATTTATACAAAACCTTAATCGCATATAAATCTAATCTACAGACAGCTAATGAAAATTACCAAATGGATAACCTTAGTTACCTATTTCACGACTCTGGAATTGAGATCAGAAATACTTAGTTATTTTTTAATTTTAGTAAAAAAAAAATAAGAGATAAATGTTACCAATTAATTCATGTGTCATCGTAGCATATTTTACTTTTGTGTAAATAGGTATCTTCTTCTTATTAATCGAGTCTAGTAAAGTTTACGTCAACCACATTTAAATCAATAATTAATAATATACTCAATTTATGTATCCGGGATTTTAGTGTAAAACCGGACAGGTTAGTATTTTGCTTGCAACTAATTTAGATTTATCAAATTAAATCTTGAAATTAATTAATATATTTTATTCTCTATATGCTATAAGTATGTCGGCACGTCTAGAGAATTGGTTCGGCGATGCCAACCTCTTTGATTAATATTGTTTTTTTTTTATAAGATATGTCCACTGTCGATTTGACGTAACACCATCAGCATGTACTGGGGAGGCGGCCCGCCATATTGAGATAACAAAATGAAGGGTAATAGTAAAAATACCTTGACAAGGATTGATCGTAAAAGACGAGATGGATTGGAGGAATTGTGCTATGAGATACAATTGTGAGTAAATTGACTGCGCTCGCGCCCCACATATTTGGTGGAACGTCGTTCACGCATTATAGGTAGATAAATAATTGGAATAGACAGCTTGTGATGGTTCATAATGACTTTCATATACTTTCAACTCCTGGCCCGCAAACCCACGCAACATGACCTCTTCTGATAAAGATGATCTATTTGTTTGCCTAAAATCATAAATTGGTGATCGTTTATGGAAGGAAGTGCGATGATGGTGGCAGAACTGCAAGCGACAAGTAATACTACCCGTTATCACGGGTATAATGGCGGTTTGTTTCGGCCTTTCTTCTCAGAGATAGGAAACACCAACCTCAACTAGTTTTTAAAATATGATTGACGTGTAAAAGTGTTTGTACAAACCTACTTACAGAAATACAATCTATTATCATTGTCCTTGTTTTTATGAATTGTGAAATTATTCTCGATACGGCATGCTGCTCACTTGTTCTTGTCGGTATGATTCGGCATAATCGGGCCGCAAAATATGTTTTCGATTTTGCCTCATGTCGCCCCCAACAAGTCTGTATCACCAGTTTCGAAAACCTCTACCTTTATGGTTTATTCAATGTATTTTATTCTAAAAGGGTTGAATTACTTTCGCCCGTTTCTTTGCTCCTGCCTGTCCTAGAACCAAAAATTCCAAGATATGTGATATCCACCAACCCGCACTGAGCTCGCGTTTGATCCACTCAGTGGTCTCGGTCCATTTAGTGATGCACCATCTTATACCTGTACCTACATTGTTGGAAAATAAATAAATCTGAATCTGAATCTCCCTCTCATCGAGAAGAGGCCTGTGTCATTCACTTGGAACATTTTAGGCAGATTTAAGATAATAAGGTTTTTGTAAAAATAAAACTACACAAATATTTTTAGTATTTACAATTTTATAATTTATTAAAACATGTCTTTCACAATTCTTAACTCATTTTATTACGATGTATCACTACATTTTAGTTACTTAAAACTAAGCTATAAACTGCTAAAAACTGACAAAATATTTTGCAAACCTAATAAAATTCTCTGTTTGACAGCATGTTATAGCAGTCACACTTTAAGAATAAAATTATTCAGTTCATTCACATTTTCACATCCATGTCTTCACTTTTCATTCTACATTATTTTCATCCAGTTTATATGGCACTGTTCAATAATGATATCCAGTTTTGTCATCGAACTTAGGAGGATCTCTGGGACCTCCAAATTGTTCTCCTAATCCTGCGACTCTATGAGCAGCTAACTGATTGGAAGTAATTATTTCGTAGCCAGGAACAGGCACGATTGGCGTCTGAACCGTAGATACGACAGGACCTACATTAGAAACTACTCCTGAAGAGAGGCTAGAGGCTTGGGCACTGCTGAAAACACTTGGGTTGTAGGGCGCGACACTAAAATGACTAGGTTTCTGAGTGGTTATGACAACGCCCTGCGAAGGGTGGACACTATATTCAGGCATAGAACCTACCACAGTTTGGCTTCCAATGCTAGATCCATGCGTTGAGGACGACCCAAATGGCTGTCCACTGAAATGATTTATTGCAGGTGGCTGAGTCGGCTGGAGACCGAACTGAGAAGTAGAGACCGCTGAAGACTGGCTCTGGACATTAGAACCGTGCGTTGATGCAGTATTTGCAGGTTGGAAGGGCTGCCCACTGAGCGGATTATAAGATGTCTGAATAACTGGACCCCTGAAATCAGTTGGTTTAGCTGGTTGCGTACCAAACTGAGATGAACTCACAGTAGATTGGGCCTGTTGGAAGGTACCCTGAGTTGATGAGATCCCGAAAGGCTTGAGGGGTTGGCTGTTGATTGGTGTTTGCGAGGTGTATACTGGAGAGTTAAAGTTTGATTGAGTTTGCTGTACCTTTTGGTCCTGGGGACCATTTCCTTGGCCTCCATGTTGGGTGGTGAAAACTGATTGTGGTTTCTGGTAGTTATAGCCAGCAACATTTGTTGATTGAACGGTGCCTTGGGTAGGTTGGTCTCCAGTTGATTGACCAATCTGAAAACCAGAACCTTGGGAACTACCAAAAGGCTTTTGGCCCTGAGTAAACTGCGCCTGTTGGTAAGTGGTTTGAGTTGATTGAGAGCCAAAAGGTTTTTGTGACGGAGCACCAAATGTGGTCTGACCAAACTGTCCAGTACCTACATTGGATTGTGAAGCCTGACCAAGCTGTGACTGACTTCCAGACTGGTCGGCAGTTTGTGTATATTGAAACTGTTGGTAGTTAGTCTGTGACAGGGAACTTCCTAATGGTTTTTGCGTAGATGAAACAATACCCTGGCTTTGAGAAACGAATTTAGAATTTTGCTGACCTATTTGCGCACTGCCAAATGGTACTACATTACCCGAGGTAACAGCAAATGCGTTTGCTTGTGCCTGTGGCTTTTGTCCAAAGTGTCCAGCCGTAGAACCGAATTGAGTTTGGAAAGGCTTTTGACCAAACTGTGTAGGTTGTGCAGTTTGAGAAATTGTGGTTATAGTTGGAACAGTCGTTTGAGATGACTCGCCAAACCGAGATGGAGTTGAACCAAATTGGGTAGATCCTTGCGTGTTTTGCGAGCTCCCAAAAGGTTTAATGCCATTTTGGGTAGCCTGTACCGGTTGGGCTTGAGAAATGATTCCTTGGGTAGTCTGGCCAAACTGGGATCCAGAAGAGCCGGCAACCTGAGTTTGCTGGAAGCTAGATCCTGAAACTGAAGATGAACCAGAAAGTTTGTTGCCAGAACCAGATGCAGAACCGTATTGTGTACTCTGAGAGTTAGATCCTACATTTTGAGATGAACCAGCTGTTACACCAAACTGCGACGATTGCACTACTGGTCCTTTTGACCCTGTGTTTGTTTCGTAAGAAGAACCTTGTGTTGATGACTGTGGTTTTTGACCAAACGAGGCTTGACCAGTCGTCGAAGTTACACCAGTAACTGTAGTCGTTAGCGGTTTTTGGCCGAGCTGGGAGCCAGTTGATCCAAATTGATTCTGTTGGAATGCTGAACCAGTTTGTGAAGTTTCTGGTTTCTTGCCAAACTGGGATGTTTGGCTTTGAGAGTAAGTGTTCGAAGTAAAACTAGAACCCTGAGTCGATTGTGGCGTTTGACCGAATTGAGAACCAAACTGAGTCTGTTGAGAAGAGGATCCGAAAGATGTTTGACCAAATGCTGGTTTAGATGATGTTGAAACCGAACCCGAGCCTTGGGATGACTGAGAATTCTGACCAAATTGGGAACCACTTGATCCAAACTGTGTCTGTTGATACGAGGAACCAAAAGGTTGTTGGCCGTTTACTGGTTTAGAAGTTGACAAAGCCACACCAGAACCATGGGTTGACTGGGAATTCTGACCGTACTGATTACCAGTTGATCCAAATTGAGTTTGTTGTGATGTCACGCCGGTTTGAGTTGTGCTGACTGGTTTCTTTCCGAATTGAGACGTTTGGCTTGTGGCTTGAGAGTGGGTAAAACTAGATCCTTGAGTTGCTTGTGGCTTAGAACCAAACTGTGTCTGATGGTGTGTTGAATCGGAAGGTTTTTGGTTGAATGATGGTTTAGTGGTAGTCGAAACCGAACCAGCACCTACAGTAGATTGAGAATTCTGAATAAAGTGGGAACCAGATGAACCAAATTGAGAATTTTGACCGATGTGGGAACCAGATGATCCAAATTGAGTCTGTTGAGCTGTTACTACAGTTTGTGTTGTGGTAATAGGTTTCTTTCCAAACTGAGATGTTTGGCCCTGAGAGTAATGAGAACCAGTTGATCCAAACTGTGGCTGCTGGTATACAGGTTTTATAGCAAACGATGTTTGAGAGTTAGTGGATGTAGATCCCACACCATGGATAGATTGGGAGTTCTGGCCGAATTGGGAGCCAGAGCCAGTTGATCCAAATTGTGTCTGTTGATTCGAAGATCCGAAAGGTTTTTGACCTAAAGATGGTTTAGAGGTCGATAAAGTCAACCCAGAACCTAGATTTGACTGGGAATTCTGACCAAACTGGGTTCCAGTTGATCCAAACTGGGTACCAGTTAATCCGAATTGAGTCTGTTGTGTGCCAGTTTGAGTTGTGCTAATAACCGGTTTTTTTTCGTACTGCGAAGTTTGGCTTTGAGAGTAAGTGAAACTAGAACCTTGAGTTGTTTGTGGCTTTGAAACAAACTGCGTTTGTTGATATGAGGAATCAAATGATGGTTTACCTGTAGTTGAAATTGACCCAGCGCCCAAAGAAGACTGAACATTCTGGCCAAACTGAGATCCAGTTGAACCATACTGCGTTTGTTGGTTAGAGGAACCGAATGGTTTTTGGCTGAATGATGGCTTATTGGTAGTCGAAACTGAACCAGCACCTACAGTAGATTGAGAATTCTGACTATACTGGGAACCAGATGAACCAAATTGAGAGTTCTGACCGATCTGGGAACCAGATGACCCAAATTGAGAGTTCTGACCGATCTGGGAACCAGATAAACCAAATTGAGAGGTCTGACCGATCTGGGAACCAGATGAACCAAATTGAGTCTGTTGTGATGTTACGCCGGTGTTCGTTGTGCTAACAGGTTTCTTGCTAAACTGGGATGTCTGGCTTGTTGCTTGAGAGTGCGTAAAACTAGATCCTTGAGTCGCGTAAGTTGGCTTTGATCCAAACTGAGAATTGAACTGACTTTGTTGATATGTGGAACCTAAAGGTTTTTGACCTGAACCTAGAGTAGATTGAGAATTCTGACCGAACTGGGAACCAGTTTGGGTTGTAACGGGTTTCTTTTCAAACTGGGAACTTTGGCTTTGAGTGTAAGCAAAACTGGAACCTTGAGTTGTTTGTGGCTTTGCGGAACCAGTAGACCCAAATTGTGTTGTCGTCTGTAGGCTTCCGACTGGTTTCTGCCCAAATGAAGTTTGACTTTGTGTATTTGAATTCGAAGAAACAGTGGAACCTTGCGTGGTTAGGGGTTTTTGGCCAAATTGCGATCCAGAACTACCAAACTGATAATTTGAACCAGTTACTTGAGAGCTGACAATAGGTTTCTGACCAAATTGAGACGTTGGCACATTAGAACTTGTTTGAGTCTGTTGAAAGGTAGACTGACTTCCAAATTGAGACGAACCTTGCTGAGTTCCAAACCTGGAACCAGTCTCAGTCTGACCTGGCTTAGCTTGCGAATTTGTTTGCGAAAACGTCGCTTGGGCAAAACTGGAAGAAGAATCTTTGTGTCCTTGTGCAGGCAAGGTCGTAGCCGGCTTGTTGTACTGATAAATTGTGCCCTGGTGCTGTTGTGTTGGTGACTGAGAGCTATCAGAGGTCTGACTCGTCGATGACTGGCCAAACTGTGTCTGACTCTGGACAATTGGTTTATGACCAGAATGAGTTTCAGTGGATCCAAATTGAGTAGAAGTTTGCTGACCAGATTGGCCAAACTGTGTTGACGGTTTTGAGCCATATTGATTAGATTGGGAACCGATTTGTGTAGACGATGACGAGGACGTGAAAGGAGAAATGGCAGCCTGGGTAATACCATTGTAAGATGAAGAGCTGGTGCCTTGATACTGTCCAGTGGCTGATGTAGTGGGAGTATTGGGGTTTTTCGATCCCTGTTGAGATATAGAACTAACTGGGAAGTTTGGCTGGTGGTTATTAGTGTTCTGGCTACTAGGGTTTACAGATGGGGTTACAAACGGCTTGGATGGATGTTTGTAAATGTATGAGTTGTCAATACCCTGCTGTTGACTAATAAAAGGCTTTTGAGTACTGGATGCATAAGTTGCATCGACGGCTCCGGTGTGAGTGGATGCGATGGAATTTGCTGGAGTTGGTGAAGGTCCAAAAGAATGTGAAGCCTGGTTTGACCCATAACTAAGTTGGTTTCCAGATACAGAAGCGGACGCAGAGGAACTTGATGGCAAGTTTGGTGAGTGACTTTGTACGTGGGTGCCAGGATTTTGAGTTCCTGTGACAGAAGCTGATGCGGTAGCTGTTGATGGAGCGGAGAACGATGCACCAGCTGATGAGTCCGAACCGTATTTTGAACCATGTGTGTGCTGGCCCGCTGATCCGAAAGAGTTCAATGTCGGTAAGTTATCATTCTTAAGTCCAGAACTCAAGGGACCACTGGAAGCGAAAGCGCTGGCACTACCCGATCCTGTTGTAATCGCTGAACTATAGGAAGAAGCACCGTTATGGAAGCTTGGTGATCTAACTGGAGAGCTGCCTACTGAAGCTTGAGCATGAGCGTGGTTACCCTCAGAGTTAGTAGATTGAACGCCGAATCTATTCTCGGCCGAATGCGAAGAAAAACCTGATTGAGCACCTAGAGAACTACTACCATGGCTTAAAGAATTGCTATTCTTTGAACCAGCCTGGCCTCCAATAGTAGAACCTTGAATAAAGCCTTGAGCACTGTGTCCTTTTGAAGAATGGATTGCAACTGAACTTGGGTTGTAAGCCCCAGCGAGAACTCCTGAAGTAGGTCTGTGGCTGCTTTGACTCACGTAAGATCCACCAGACGTTGCAACTCCGCCGCCTATTGTAGGTCTGCCATTGTTATTGCCCGCGCCATTGCTCGAGTAATCACCTCCATCATTGTATTTTTGCGCGTCATACGAGCCTGTAAATAAAAATGAAAGTTGTAAGCGATTTGTCAATGACTGATACCAGTGTCAAAGATACATTTGTCAAGGCATACAAAAGCCTTTAATGTGTGAATGAGATGTTACCGAATTTGTGAATGAAATGTTTTTTTGGTGAGTATTTGCAATGACAGTTTGATTGATAGTCTCTTTAATATTTGAAATGAACTTTTTTTAGAACATGTTTTGACACGCGATATTGCGTTTTAATGCTCAACGTGTGTGAAGTAACTATTCATTTGAGAAAAATAAACTAGAACGAAAAAACACAATGATCAGAAAAATGTCAACAATTCACACATTTTATCAATAGCAACGTGAATGCTGACACTCAATATGCATCAGGAAAATAAATAGTAAACCACCATTTTGATTAATATTAAATGATGCGGTGAGGCAAAAATTACGTGTCAGTTCCTATTCAATTTTGTGAAGCAAATTGATATAAAATGCTAGTATGCGATAAAATTCCATTTTAGTGTTCTTCCGTAGAGACTTCCGTACAGGAAGTTTTATTTTATTTATCCAGTAAAATGTTTTGTTATACAGTTTCATTGACCCACCGGCAGTCCAGATAAACTCTTAGCTAAAATGTTCTCAGAATTTTCATGTTTTTAGAGAACAACAATTTTTATTTGAATATAGTTTTTCAATAGACAAGATTTGATTCAGAATCTATGAAATCGAAATCACCTCTTACTAAGAGGTTGTCAAGTTTAATTTAAAGCAAAATAAAATTTTGTTTTCAATAAAATTAATTATTTACATAAACAATCAAAATAATATTTTTCAGTAATAACGCTTGTACTAAATCGAACTGTTATGCAAGATATCGTGTAGCTATATGTAATAGTTTAGGCTGGACTTTTATGTGCAAGTCACGATTTTTAGCAAATAAAGATTGAGAACTATTATTTTATATAATCACACATTTTAGGTTAAAAGTTATTGTTTAAATACAAACAAAAGCCTTAATTACAACATACAAGCTAACACAAAAAATGTATATTTTAAGTGCACGTATAATTATAATAAAAAATAAAAGGAAAAGCATTTTGTGCATCAACAAATTCGTCGGCGTCGCTATCAATGCGATAGGTGCCCAAAAGGCTGGCAGTGTTGCCACGTTGGATGGCAATGTTGTCATTGTTAAAATTTGTTTAGGAGTTAAATAACGAACTCCTTGCTGATTGATGGTTTAATTAACAACTTTTACAATGAGTAAATAAGAAAAATGGCATAAAAACACTGACACAGAAACACATGTAATTTTTTCTTCAACGGAATGGCGCGGGAGGCGCCTGCCCGACACGCGGGTCTTTGGCATCAGGATGACACTTGACGTTGATGACATTGGCAGCGTCAAATTGGCGATCCGCGGCGCGCAAAAATGTAACGAACAAAATTGACATAAATACTGTTGGTATTTATGTCAATTTTGTTGACATAAATACCAACACATAAATACTGTTGGTATTTATGTCAATTTTGTTCGTTACATTTTTGAAAATTATAGTTAGAGGCTTTGCGATCGAGCGCCTACATGATGATAGGTAAAAGGTAATCTAAATAAGTAGTAACTTCAAAGCTTAATAAGCTTTAACTAAATATTAAAATTGGTTCACACCTACGAGACTAGCTTAAAAGTTTATTGATCAATTCGATCAGCAATCATTATTGTATGTTTTGACATAATATTTTGATGGATCTAAAATCAATCTGGTGGTATTTATATAAAAACGAATGAATATTTTTTTGCATTGCCATCCGTTCATCCATTGCGGTAAAAATAATAATTACATAAGATTATCAATATAACCGACCGTCACCAATAATTTTGTTTGGAATGCCGGCAAATATTGAGGCTTCCATCTTGTCTACTATACAAAGCTTCATAATAATAACAAATTAACACTCACCATCATCGACATGGCCTGCAGCTTCCTCCTTAGCATTCTTCTCCAAAGATATCAATATCTCAGTGGGAATAGGTGGCGGCGTGGGCAAGTGCTGTCCTTGTGGCTTGTATCCTCCTTCATCAGCAGTATAAGATACACTATACGTCTTGCCATCATCCCCCTTGTAGGAATACCCACCCTGAGCTTTCACGCCATCCGCAGCTTCACCATTTTCACCAACAGATATTCCATTATCAGTCTCAAACCCATAGCTGTAGTTCTCTAAACCTACATCACTGGTAAACTTCAGGGTATTCCCGCTAGCTTTATGAGCTTGAGCATCACCTGATTCTACTATGGAACTGAATCCAGGTGCTATCCTAGTATTAGGTCCTAGGCTTCCCAAATCAGAACCACTGAAAGCGGCATTTCCAACTTTGGAGTCTGTTGAACCGTATGAGGGTCTCGGTCCTCCTAAACCAGTTGGCTCACGGCCAGATGTCCTTGTTCCAGGGTTAACTGCGTCCACAACCACTCCTTGGACATCATTCGTGAAGCTGCCAGTTGGCAAACCTTGGTTGGATCCATCTAAGGGAGCTAGCAAGGCACCAGCGCTACCTCCAGCTGTTCTGGCTGATAGAGGCGGCAGGTAGCTCTTGTCGAGCTTTGCTGCTCCACATACCGCTGCAAAAGCGGTTAATATAACCTGTAAAGGATATGAATTTAAAATTAGATGACCACAAGTTAAAAGATTCTATTGAAGGATAAGGATGTTTTCCAGTAAATGAATAAGGATAACATGAGTCAGACCCTACGGCGCTTGGGTTTGCGTGATAGCATCAGACAACAAGAAAAAAAATTGCAGTCTTGAGCAAAAGTCTAGGCTTTAAAAAAGGTTTCAAGTCAACCTCGAGGTGTCCAGTTTTCGGAGATCAACTATCTTATAGACAGGATGTGCATAACAACAAAAATTCAGCTTAAAACTTAGAGGTCAAAAGTTCACATGTTAGCGTCTTGTAATAAAATGTTAATGAGGTACAAAATAAAGTCCTGTTTTGCCACTTTTTTACAACTTAATATTTGTCAATATAGCAAAAGCCGGTATCAAGCTTCTTGTCCATAATTAACGTGTATAATCATATTTTAACCACAAAATTTAATAAATAAAATGTAAAATAAAAAATTTTTAGGTAACTAATCTTATGAACGACATCAAACGAAGTAAAAAACTCTTGATAAAAACTAGATTATAATTTTAAAAGAATTACGTATCTCTAACATTTGGAATAATGCAAAAATTATGTTCGAATATTTTATTAAGTACAAAACGTCTTTACGATAGATATTTTGAAAATAAAATAGTAGTTTTACCTTTGGAGGTCTTTGAACCCAAATTTCTTTCTAAAATCGAATTTGTTACCGAATTCGCTCCGCCTTTTTGCAAAATCAGCAAATCGAATCATACAAATTTTCACTGATTTCTATAAACTAATGTAGATTTGCTGCAATCTGTTATTATTGAACACGCAAACCACAGTAACAACTTTGCGGATAAAACTTGTTCAAGCGCAGGATTTAACATTACATTTAATTATTTATGTACGATAATGAAACATCAGATGGTATTTTTAAAATTATGTTTGAAAAACCATTTTTCAAAAAGAATTCTCTTAAATAGGAGATTTTTTTGAAAAATTTCTTTTTTACTTGATAAATGCAAATTATAAATTATTTTTGTGATTGATTAATGCAAATTATATTTATGTAAATATGCAAATTAATGTTACTATAATGAATTCGACACAATGCTTTGCCGAACATTTAGGTGCTTAATTAAAAACTGTCTGGTATATTGTATAATATTACCTACTTATATTAAATGCAACTTATTATAATATTAATATGATTGTGAAATCTTGACTTGTCCTTGAATGTAGGAGATTTAAAAAACAATGGTTTTTGTGATTGATAAATGCAAATTATAAAAAATATTAGAATTTAAGTATGGAAGTAAATATCACCGCAAGAAATGAACTACAATATTTTGCTGATTTTATTAAAATATAGTCTTATGATGATACAATATTAAAAACAGATAATACCGAGTCACAAGTTCCAGTAATTGATGCATTGGTACTACCTAGTTTTGCGTATATAAATACACTATTACGAAACGGCGATTTATTCAAAAGAAACTTGGAATTCAAAAATAATACTTTTCAGTCTGAAAAACTACATAGTAGTAATTAAAGAAATAAGTTACAAAACGATATCAACGTAAATCGTTTGAAGAAGATTCAAACGTAACGGCTTTTCGTGTTAGTGTAATTTAAGAGTTACTGAGATTGGTTAATTTTATTTTGTCTAATAACTCGATTTTATAAATTTTATGAGGCACGTCTGTAGATTATTAACTTTTTTTTTATTTTTTTATTAGTCGTTCCTTGTGTTCAGCTAATAGTTGCAAATGCAAATAAAAATCCTAGTTATTACGGAGAAAAAAAAATTGTGAAATATCAAGTTGATAAAAAATTCCAAATGACAAGGGCTGTCAAAATATCACCACCGAAAACTGCCGCCAAAATATTCGAAATCTAAGTTATAATTACTCTCGCGCAACTAAACAATTAGACACTTATTCACACCACAATGACACAAAAGAAAGTATTACCAAAATCATCGTCCTATATCCCTCTGAGGGATGTGTATGCGCAGCAGAACCCACTTAAACTGGTGGCACAATGAAGCAACTTTTGCTTTTTATAGCGTTTGAAAAGTCTTCTAAAAAACATGCTTATATGATTCTGCCGAGATAACTTGGCCACTCCCTAACACTTACTTAGATTTTTGTGACTCTTCTGCCAACGCCTTAGAGTTGAAACTTCTTTGAGTGTAATTTTGAGGACGGTAAGGATAAAGTTGTGAAGATGCGCTAGGTTCCAAGTTCAAGTGGCAACGAATATGTGGTTTACGCGCCCAAATTATTGTTTTAATTTCTCACAGGTCATAAAGACTATTATATGGGGCCGTTCGTAGTGTTTTTAATTACTTCATAGTAGGTATTAATAGGGATTTAGATGTCTTTGACTTTGAAATTGACCTCTGACTCCATTACATTTGATTACTGGGTTCAGGGACAGTATTGTTTTGAACTGTTTTTTAATTGTTTATAATCTTTAAAGGCATTTACTTTTCATTTATTCAATCAGTAGTACACATAAATTTAATACATTTGAGTTTTACCCTGCGCTAAAATCATCAACTACGTAATGTAGAGAATTAAAACACAAGTAGGTAGGTACCTCTTGCTCTCGAAGAAAGGAGTCCTGTGTCCCAGCAGTGGGAACATTATAGGCTGATTATGCTAAGTAGGCACATAATTAAAACAAATAATGAGTATTATCGAAATTTATCTAATACTAATGAGCGAACATCGATGACCCATCTGGCCGTTCATCTTTAAAACAAAAGTGGTGGATTTGATTCGATATAGCACCAATAACATTTTAATCAGTTCTGAAGGCCAATTCTCGTAATTTAAAACGTTCAAAATCTAGTCGCAGTCTCATCTCAGTGACAAACAAATGTCAAAAACTTGTCAAAATCTAGGGAATTTAGAAGTATTTTCTGACAGAATGAGACTGAGATCAGACTGTGAACGTTCTTAAAATTACGAGAATTACCCCTCTGGTTTCTTGGAAATCTGAATGAATCTAGGAAAACGGAAGTCGGTTAATAAAATTCGGGGTTTAAGCTGTAGGTAGACTGAAATAATTTACTGATCGTATCTATGATGACACTTTCCTTTAAGACGTTTTCAAAACGTCTTGAGAAACGGCATGTTCTAGACCCAAAAATTCAAAGACATTTGACATCTGTCAAACCGCACTGGGTCCGCGTGGTGTATTACGGCCCACTCCCTCTCAAAAGAATAGAGGCCTGTGTCCCAGCAGTGGGAACATTATAGGCTGATTATCTTATAATGTTTAAGTGATCTGTGATAATTGAATAAGAATGATATTCATTTGTCAATTCATTTTGCACTGCCAATTTAAGATCGAATAGCATACGACTAGAATAATTTATAATTTAAACAATAATATCGATATTAGTTGAAATTCTTGTTCTTCTAGTTTTGCGTGTCAACTCACCGTTATACGATGTGTCAAAAGGACCCAAGACAATACAGCATGACGAAGTTAACTATAAATATCTTTCAGACGTTCCTAATGACTTCATCAATCATTGATTGTTGTACTAGGTTCCCAGAAATTTGAGACTGACTAGATATGTGAATTAGTTAGAAATTAATTTCATTGTGGATTTAAGCACGTCTAGTTTCTAAATCAAGGGTTGTAGATCAATGACAGTCGTTACGTGTAGTCAGAAGCCCGAAAGTCTGACAACCAGTCTTGCCAAGGGGTATCGTGTTACCCAGCAACTGGGTTGTGGAGGTCAGATAGGCAGTCGCTCTTTTTTTTTCTTTATATACTTGTACAAAATATACATATTTTAAAATTAGTAATAGCTAATTCTAAAACTACAAGTTAAACAGATTTAAAATCATTACGTCTATGCTAAACTCAGCCATATTTTGCCGTGAGGCTTTGGGATTTTTCATACAAGAAGTTCTTATTTTTTATGTCTACTTACGTTTTGTTAATACCAGTTACCACTTGCCTCGCCAACAAATTCGATACCAGAAATATTTGGGCTTAAATATCACAGTAACATGCATAAATAAATTGTGACGGGCGTTGACTCAAGGACTTCAGGAACTGATTTCTCAGTTAAGAACTTATAAATAGCTCAGACAGGGCAACTTGATAGACTTTCAATGCTTTTGGGCAGGGCTGTCCAAATCAGATACGATCCCACGCCAATATAAATTTCCAAATAGTTAACCCCCCCTCCCCCTTAACTCCCCTTAAGTTTTTAAAGAAATGCACCTCCTTTTTTTCAATCGTTGGAGCTAGGTCTGTCGAATATGGTGGGTGACGAAGAGCTTCCAGTTGAAGCATCTGTAATTTTGACGACGTCCGTTGTGCGGTGTTTGACAAACATAAACTTTAGGGAGGAGTGGACTAAAGCCATTGACTTTTATTGGTTTTCTCTGTCACCTATCACATTCGTCAAATCTGATAATTATCAACTTTATCTTAATTTTTTTCGGAATTAAGATTAGGTACTTTTTACAGGGGTAAATATCAACTCCGAAGCGTTGTGTCGATGACAAACACACCATTCTAGAGTTTATTGATTCCTGGCCGTCGAATGTCTTTAAAATGTCTGAATCAATCTACTTCCATTAAAATGGCAAAGGTGCATCCACCATAATAGTGAAAACACATCGATTAACAAAACTCAAGCCGCGGGGTGCAAGCGGTTCGCGGGACGTGCTTTGGACAGCCCTGCTTTAGGTTACCGTTACCCGTTACCGATAATTCCGGCCCGCGACTTTCGTCCAGGCGGAAGCGTTAGTATCTACTATTAGTTATTCTGTGGAGGAAGTAAAATCTATATGTTGTATAATAAAACCGTGGCGAAGTTAAGTTAGGTAAGTATTTTTTTTTTATTAATATTTGCAGGGAATGCCGAAATAAAAATGAAGTTATATCACTGGCCATATCTGTCGCATGTCGGAGCAGCAATATCCAAAAACCACCACTCAGTGGATCCCAAATGGCAGGAAACGACTGCGCGGCAGGCCCAGAAAGATAAGCCGTGATGAGCTTGAGGATTTGCCTACAATCGCAGTAGGCCGGGAAAAGTGGAAACAGGGAAGGGAGGCCTTTGCCCTGTAGTGGGACAACACAGGCTTAAATAATACTTAAACCTATTATTAGGACGAAACAAACAAAATTGCACTAGTGCCGACAACCGAGGTCGGGTTTGATTAGTATAATTTTATCAATATTATAATACCTGCATAATTATTATGTCATACAACGTGTTTATGGATTGGATAATATGTTATTAACGTCATATTTTTTGCATTCATCTTTATCTTAGCACAATATTGTAATTGTAAAGTTCAGAAGCTTTTGTGTGCCAAGAATAATATTTTAGGAAGCTGATTATGAACAAAAACTTAAGTTGAGTGATAAATAATAATACCAGTTTGCATTATTTTATCTCACAAAGTAAGCAGGAACTCATACTGTTCACCAAGGAGACTCGGTGCATTTTTACGAATTAAAAAAATCCAGTTTCTCTGAATTGTTTTACGTTCACGAACCTCTAAAGATGACAAATCATGATAGTTATCGATTTTTGCCAGCGGATTCAGCCAAGGGAACATACTACCGGAATAAAAAGTATCCGTCATCCAAATCCAGGTCATAATCTGCAGAACGGGATTCGATGTAATTTTTGTACACTTACCTGTGTACAAAAATTACATCGAAAACCGTTCAGCTGGGCGTGAAAATGTACCTGACAGAGTTACTTTCGCATTTATAATATTTGTATGCATATGGATGGTTGGATGACAACTGATGGTTACCGGCAAGGTGGATGGTAAACGACCAAGAGATCGCAGCCCTTTGCGGTGGTCCGACCAGATAGGCTCTTCACTTCACACGAAGTTTCATGATGACGCTTCACTTGGCCAAGGATAGACAGAGATGGCGCAACATCGTCAGGGAAAAGGTGTTTTTAAGGGAGGATCACGACCCTCAGTAATGAGGAGTACGACTTGAGGAGGAGGACGGATGGCTTATCATTTTACCTCGGCATGACCGCATGACTCTGCTCTTATATTCATCCAATAAACTCAAATTATTAGCTCAATAAGCTGAAAATTACCATGCCATAACAACACCTATTCATTATAAGCTCACCTTATAGCAGTTTATGAGATAATGTAGCCGATTGTAGCGTAACACGCGCCGAACAACATAATTACCTTCCGCCAATGTGTTCACGCGTCGATACAAGGACTTTGCCCTTTAAGTTCTGTGTGATGCTGGTCATAGAGTATAGTAACTAAACATAAGGCGTTGTTTTCTGGGCTTCGATTTCGTCAAATTCTTCTTTTTTGTGTTTTGGCAACTGAGCCGATGTCCACTATTCTGCCAATGCCATGTGGTGACGGCAGTACAATTTGTGTATTAGGTATACCTACTTTTTGTGGGCGTTCATCATCTGTCTAGCCTTTTCCCAACATCTTTTGGGGTCAGCGTCCAGTCTATTCGGATGCAGCTGGATACCAGTAATTTACATGGAACGACTGCCTATCTGACCTCCACAAACCAGTTACTGGGTAAAATTATACCTCTTGGTAAGATCTCGACTGGTTACCAGACTTTCGAGCTTCTGACGACCCGTAACGACTGTCAAAGATCCACGAATGACAGCATTTTGCGAGCGTTGACGCGGTAAAAGACCATAAGATCGTCAAACGCACGTCCATAGGAACAGTTTGACTGCGGCAGTGTAGTTATTTCGTAGTAGTTGGCGGTATTCATAGCTCTAGTGTTTCTACGAATGTGTAGCTAACCACATTACCATAGTGTATTTAGTCATATTTCATATTTATTTTCTCTTGCTTTTATAGTCGTTTTCTTCTATTTCGGTTTTTATTATGTACAAAACATTGTTTTTTTTTTTTTCATTTTATTAAATTAGTTATACTGATTGTGAGAGAACTCAGTCGCACTCGTAGGTACCTACCTCTATAAGGACGTATTCCACGTTGGGCACGTGAATGCACCTGACACACAGCGGCACATTCACTCAGGTGCCATTTAAGCGGGTGCCCAATGTGGAATACGTCCCGATAAGGGTTTAGCCTAGCAGGTGTCCATCCATTTTGGTTTGTTTTATCTGTACAGCGGACGTGTGACTTTAATTTACGTAGTTTTAATAATTTTTGTGAAAAAAAATACCTAAATAAAAAATGTCAAAAATCGATTCAGTAAACGATTCTAAACAAACTGATTTCATAATGTGCAGTAATTCAGTTCCACATTGTCTATTTATTTTCGCCGTTTAGATAAAAGCTCTTGAAAAAAAATTGCAAAACCAAAATAGATCTTATAAATTATACGATGCCAAAAATACCAAGTTATATTTTACGCTGACCAGTGACAATCTGCTTGAACTAATGATTCCACGGTCATTACCCTCACCTCACCATTATTCAAACCAGTCTTTAAATAAATATTCAAAATAATTATAATCATCTGTTATATTTGTGAAGTGTTGTTGTTTGTTTAGAGATTATCCTATTAGCTAGGTATTTACTTTGGCGTAACTTTACTTTTAGCTTCAGATTTAACCATGTGCAATCTATCATGCAATGTCATCAAGATTTGATTTAAAGGAGCATTTTTATATTTATTTGACCCTGTAGAATAACTGTCTAAAATAGGATCTAAAAACCATTACGGTCGTATTCATAAAAATTTATCGAACATCTAAAGGCTTGCTAAAGTCTGTTTATCAAAAATATTAACGTTCTATAAACCTACTGAAATCCAGAACCCTGCTATAACAGTACTATAAGGAAAAAATTACCGATTCTACATCAGCTGTTTGATAAGAAAATTACATTTGACGTACAAATGTAACATATTATTATGTGAAAAGTTGAAAAGTCAGAAAGAAGTCAGAGGGGCAATTCTCGTCATTTTGAGAACGTTCACAGTCTGCGGTCTCAATCTGTCAAAATCCCTACATTTTTGACAAGTTCTTGACATTGACCGTCGCTGAGACGAGATTGCGACTATCTTTTGAATTTTTTTAATTACGGGTATTGGCCTTCAGATCATGCAATATCTACTCATAGCATAGATAAATAACAACTTCGTTGCTAAGCAACATAAGTAAGAAGTCTGTTGATTAACGCTTCTCCAGTAATGCGAAGGGTTGTAGACAGTTTCAGAACATACACAAGAAGAACTCAAGAAGAATGTATACAAGGTGGATTTTTGAGACGGGGCAGTAAAGGCAGGTATTTTAACCGCTGTAGCTACAGAAAAACGGTCATAGGAGACTGTCCCAAATTTTTGGAGACTGTGAATACAGGTCAAAGTATTCACAGATTTTGAAAGTAAAATTACAGTCGGCAAGCAAATAGGCAGTTTTCAAATAAACTATTTTGATGCCAATCGAGCCTGTTTCTTTTTAACCGACTTCAAAAAAAGGAGGAGGTTCTCAATTCGGTTGTATGTTTTAATTTTTTTTATGAATCAAAAAATCTAGCTGACCAACTTAGGTTTGAGTACTAGAAAAGTGTATTACACCTTAATTGAAATATTTCTTATATCTATGGTGTATACAGTGGGTATCAGAAAGGTATGGTAATATTTAATGGTACGGTACAGACCATCAAACTGAGCAACTTTCTCCATGGGACCAAGATCGTAATCTCGAAAAACTAATCAGCCGTTCCATACATTTGAGGTGAGTACCTTTCTGATACACGCTGTATACTTAGAGGAGCAATTATTAAACGTCGAAATTACAAACATCACGTGACCTGACGCTGCCTTCAGAAATTCTTTACAAAAACCAATAAATGTCTTGATTTATATTCCCTGACGTCTTACTCTAATGGAGCATCACGTCATCGTCACTTTGATCGCTAAATGATCGTAAAACACGTATCAACATGATTATTTTCATTAATCGTAGACATAATGTCATTAAATCACCATTAGCTTTGAAAGTTTTCCATTGCTTCTTTTGCTTCAAGCTTTGTCGCCATTTTGAATACTAAGCGAGAAATTGATGCTTAGGCTATTATTTAGGAGTTGATACAGGCTTGGTGACAAACTTATTGACTGAGGTTATGATACAGGAGAGAAACAAAACCATATTACATTGTAAATTTCTAAACTAGGAACCGCTTAAAATTCACTTTGATAATGAATTGTAGTCTCAAAACGTAAATTAATGTGACCTAGATTATTGAGAAGTATCTTCATTCATCTAAACTATGTATTTCACAACCCTGCTTCAGGTATGTGCTTTATTTTCTTTTATAACTAACACACAACACCTCCTTAGAGCATTTGAAAAGATATCGTGATTTTATTGACAGGGAAGGCTGCGCACACGCTTTACTGACTTTTTATTCCTAGAAAATAATGTGGTGCTAAACGAAAATAGACTTTCTACTGAAAGAGATAAGGGTTATGATGTTGGAAAAATCAAGTTTGTGTAAAATCATTAGTGATTATAACTGATGAAGACAGTATCTCATTGTTTAAATGTTAATTTAGAGAAGTCTGAGTTTGATTGGGACTTAGGAGAAGTCATTTTTAATATTTATGTTTTTTTTCTGTTTTTGCCAGAAGTTTTGATGGCATTAATTGGCCAGATATTGGTAAGAGAGGAATACAAAGCAGGACTCCGAATCATGAGGCCCAAGGTTCAGAGATTTCCAGATTTTGCAACTCAGAAGATCAACTTTAGTAAATTATAGACAAAATCTAATTGAATACGTAGTTTAGCTAAGTAACGTAGCTCTGGGAGTTTAGCCATAATCTATTTATTATAACACAAAACTGATAATAATGGTAATTTTATTATGATTGAGTTCATTCATTCAATCATTAGTATTATTTCAAGATCAATGTAACTTCCTTGATAACAATTTGCATATCATGCAAAAAGAAACCATAATTTTGTCAGAAAATTATTAATTAATACAATAAGGCGTGTACTGCGGTTTCTTAGACGGATACTTTAATTATATTACTATAATTTCCTATAATATAAGCTAACATTTAAAATGTACATTTATATGAAAAAAAAAACACAGGGCATCAAAAAATTCGTCACAACAGTGCCCAAAAGGCTGGCGGCAGCATTGCCACGTTGGATGACGAAAAACTAGTAACATACAATAAACATTTATTACTAATAAATAGTTTTGCAAAAAAATATACATAGGATTCTATAAAATTTGCTAATTTGTTTGGCCTTTATTGAACTTTGACTTTGAACAGCAATACAAAGCTGTAAATTCTTTATAAAATGGCAAAAACTCCAAAAAAATGCATGTATAATTTATCGTTATTTTCTATTTACAAATTATAAACTGCTTTAAAGGTATACACATAAGGTAGGCATATCTACCAATCCGATTTTTTTTTTACAAAATATTCACAGGTTTCATGAGAGTCGCCATTTTGAAAAAAAGTCAAAATGGCGGACAGTTGACAGGCTCCATATCCGTTTTTCAGGCCGCAAAAAGTGGGATAAATGTCATAATCATAACTTGGATGAGTCTTACATTTAACTTCATTGACACTGACACCACAATAACGCACAACTTGACCTACGCAACATTTAACGTTCCTCAATGTCACTAATTAATGCAAATTATTCGGCAATTAATCAGTACGATTCTTTCATTCATCAAAATAAAAATCACGCTGTTGGCATGTGAATAAACTTGTTCCCAACCTGTGGAAGATTCTGATGTTCTTCGAGATAATTTCATACAAAATGATGTCTGCTAAATCATACTTTTATTTTTTTATTTATCTCCAACTCCATAGCTTTTTCTGCTGAAATTTTAGCTGACTGGTAATAATAACGTTTAAGAGTCACCTACCTAATTTATAAGACGGTAGACCCGTGTGTTGTTGTATTGTGAAGATTTATTTTTATAAATATACAGTGTTTGAGATAGTTTGTTGTTTCTTTATATTTCAATACCAAACCACCTGGCCTCTGGGCATATGTCAGTTTGCCGCTAGAGGGAACAAAAATAATAATACAACAAGTAAGTACATGATACTTTAATTTACGGAAAACTCACAATTGAAATACTTACGTATTTACTTCAAATTATAATTGCCGCACGGCATCACCACCATATTTTTTTTTAGTCTTGAAATGTCGTTACGGGCAGTCAGAAGCCCGAAAAACTGACAACAGCTAGTCTTACCAAAGGGTATTGTATTACCCAGTAACTGACTGATGGAGGGTTAGACTGTCATTCGCTCCATGTAAAACACTGGCAGCTGCATCGGGTTGGATCGGAAGTCGATCCAAACATAGTTGGGAAAAAGCTAGCTGGACGATGATCACCACCATAATTACTTAGCAGTCAAAAACGCTCTCTGCTGTATAAAGCTTTCAATACATCTTTCAACTACCAACCGGTAAATTCGGCTTTCATAAAAAAAAAATTTAACACTTAGGTACAGAGGCCAACACATCAACCTACCCCAATCTGTCAAAATTTTCCCAATTGAATATAAACCTTATCCGTTTGTGGTAAAGTTGAAAATCTATCAAATAAATTTGACAGATTGTGGTAGCTTGATGTGCTGGCCTCTGTACTTAACTATAATATTTTGTATGAGCATCCAACGAAACATCGCCTTAATGATTGATTGATACAGCTGATTGTAAAATAACACTTGTTGGCAACTGATAAATGGCTCTGTGCAATGAAATAAACATTGTATGCATATTTTTTGCTACTGTTGTTTTATCAATTACCTACTATAGGTACGTGATGTTCAGAGTTCAGGACCTTGGACAGTCAAGCTCTTTTGTTTTTAAAGCAGGTCTTCAAACATGCATTGAAAACTTGCATTTTGAATCAGAGTATTTACTTCGTGATACCACGTGATTGATCATTATAATTATATTACTATACTAGCTTATAACCGCGACTTCATCCGCGTGATTTTTTTTGTTCCCCCGTATCGAATCGCCTGCCCGGGCTATTAATTCGTTTTCGCTAAGCGTTCTATAATAAAAATAATAAATTAATAAAATTTCGTCTGTAATTGGTGTTAGAGTACACCTAATAATTTTACCATGTACAGATTAAGGGGATTCCACATGATCTAAACCGCGGTCACTGTCGGACTGCACAGAAAAGATAGAGAAGCGCGATGACACAACGCTGGTAATTTATTGCTAAACATGAAGAAATTATTTATTTACAAAAACTTCGTAATAATAAATAATCCATCACTGAAAGCAGTTTTTTATTAGAAATTTAATGGTATATTTTTAATAACCGATAGATAATTAAAATTGTTAACGAAAAGATAAACTGCTTTTAAAGACAATAAAATTAAGAGGTGTATTTGAAGAGTTTTTGATGCATTATGTACATGTGTTTAATTATTATGATTTGGTTTCCATCACTGTACCTATAAGAGTTGAAAATATATATTATTTTTTTGGTCAAGATTATTTACGGTTTAAGAGATACACTGCTTTAAAAAAACCGGGCAAATACGTGTCGGACCACGCACAATGAAGGGTTCCGTAGTTGGAATGAATTTATCCCAAGAACAAACTTAACATTGTAGTTGAAAAACATGTTCTCCCATACATTCCAACTGAAAATGTAAGTTTGTACGCACTATATTGAGAGATTTACCATGTTGTTTCAAGATCATAGACTTCTTATTAATTTTCCTGTAATCTATAGGTATAGAACTATTTTCTGTATTAAAAAAAAAAATAGGCTCAGTAGTTTCGGAGATAAGGGGGGGGGGGGGGAATGGTAAATTTCCGTCTATTGTCTTAAATAACTTTAATACAATTTATTTTAAAATTATGAAAATAATATATTTGAGATCCTCACGGTAAGCCCTTTCATTTGATATGTCACACGGTACAGATTGCGAAACTTTTTTTTTAAATTGTCTATTTACCCCTCAAAAATGACTCCCATTTTCAAAACTCATTTATTTACGTTACACGTCTGTGTTTGGGTCACAGAGATTCATATGTGTACCAAATTTCAACTTAATCGGTCCATAAGATTCGGAGCAAATTGGCTGTGACAGACAGACAGACAGACAGACACACGAGTGATCCTATAAGGGTTCCGTTTTTTCCTTTTGAGGTACGGAACCCTAAAAACCAACTTTTTGACCGTTTTCAAGAAATCTCCGAATTAACAGAAACTCTTCTCAACCATCTTCCCTACGCGGAAACACTTAGAGTACTTGAGTTCTTAATTTCACTAATTTTATTGAGTGATTTCATTGGAGCACGTTTGCACGAACGTAAAAGTGTCGCGTAGGGATTTTATCGCGCACTCAATTTTCAACTCTCGTTGTTGATCCGAGCATTGAAAATCCAACAGAGTGCATGCCAGCTTGTAAAAAAAAAACACAACTGGATTTTCAATTCGCAGTGCGATGAAAATTCAGTACGCGAAAAACACGCCCATGCGAACCTGGGGTAACAGATACAAATTCTCCAGTCAAAGTTCAACTAAAATAGTGCATAATATTATCGAAACCATGTTTCGCGGCAGCGGCTGCGGCCCTATTCTGAATTTTCTTAAATTGATGGTGGATTACGGAAATGAAATAAAATAACGCCTTGAAAATTCACTGGGAAACGGTATAATAAACAAATATGTCAGGTTTTTTTTATATTATTTATTTATTTCTTTTATGTCAGGTTTTCACAAACGCTGATGTTGAATGACAGGCAACGTGTGTGGTGACATCACGCCTCTTGTGCAAATGTTAGATGTTTCCTTGGGTCACTGTCTGTTAACCTCAACATTAATTTTGGCCATAAAAAACCATATCGTCACTGGAAAGGAGAAAATGCTGAAGCGCTATCTGGGCCAAAACGAGTAATATAAATATATCGTTCGATTACATTTTTTTTTCTGCGTCGATCTGTTTAGGTTTCAAGACAATTTGAGCATTTAATACCTATGTACTTACTTTAAGTCGGTTGTTGATAAATGATTTTAGTTTTGTAAGTTGGTTTGCACAAACACTTTTACACGTCAATCATATTTTTTTTTAATCTAGATGAGGTCGGCGTTTTCTACCTGACTACTCTGAGAAGAAAGGCCGAAACAAACTCAGAGGTCTCTTTTAAAGTTTAGACATAATCTTGGTCAGGTTATATGAAGATCATGTACATCGATGTCTGAGATGGTCTTTTGAGGAAAGAACCACAAAGATTGAGAGGACCTGTCCAGTCAGTGCACGCATTTGTCAGAAATCGTGCAGCTCAACTCAAAACATAAGGAGCTCAACGATTCGACGAACAATACCAAAGAAAGGACACTTGAGTAGGCCACATAAATTACTCAAACTGACCTAAACCTAGACAAAAACTAACAGAACAAATAGAATAATAAAAATAAAAACAAATAAAAAAATTACCCACATTGTCCTCACATGCACAATAATTATTAAAATAATATAATACTTTACAAAGTAAGCAAATGTCATTGTTTATATAAAATTCATTAATGTCATTGTGTATATGAAAAATTAAAAAAAAAAAAAACATTCTAAATGTAAAAATTGGAAGCAGCTCAATCCCAAACATTTTTATCTATACATATAATATATCTTCCTCAATATAATCTTTTACGGTATAAAAGGCTTTCTGGCACACATAAGATAAAGATACAGACTAACAAGTTCATAAATCCAATCTTTCTACTTTGTCTACCCAATTGTGCGTGTCGCCTCATCTCTTCCACGCTCGTCTCCTGGGCGTTTAGCTTTCTTCATAAAGTTTTTCTTAACGCTGACTGGAAACGGTCATCACCATAATCCACAGCAACAGCCATGTTCCTGTGCCAGTGTTTCCAAGTTCAACGAGTGATCGCAGCAATTTCGTTTGCCCCGCTCACAACAAGATGATCAGCACTTCTATATTCAGTCCTAACTCCTTAGACTCCACTCCATCTACAGTTAGGGCAAATAAAATTCTGATTCTCGCTCACAAGCTTTGCCCACTTTTCATCACCTGCCAGGTGTCCTGCTCAACTCCATTAGATTCGCTTTGTTCCCGTGCCCAACTCCAGGAGCTCCATTACGCGTGCCACAAAGTCAAAGACCTTAGCCTGTCTTCTGCTCACGAAGCAACAGTTACAAGATGAAGTAGAGCTACTTCGATGAAGTCTAGACCAATTTAATATTAAACAATTCGTAATAACTACTTGTTATTTATTTGTCAGTTCACAACAACTATCCATACCCGTAATTAAAATCAAAAGAGGTTGGACTTAATCAACAAAATAATAGAGATGTTTATCGCATTGTCAGGTATCAATTTTCAAGTTGCGTTAAATAATGGGTAGTGGGCAGACAAGTGCTGTTTAACATAACGGGACCTAAAGATAACGTCAAATTGACAAATACATAGTTGGTTGGTATTTTTATTTAACTAACTCTTGTTTTGTATAAGAGTCAATGCCCCTATGTGTTCATGCTGAATACACAGGAAGGCAGGACTGCGGATTTTTCAATGTTTTTTTTTTATAAAATGCCCGAGTGTGCAAAAGCGAGCAATGAAAGGTTTCTTTTTTTTTGCAAAGATGTAAAGATCAGGGGGGTAATTTTAAGAACGTTCACAGTCTGGTCTCAGTCTCAATCTGTCAAAATAAATGTCCCTAAGTTTTGACATATTTTGTTTATCGCCGAGATGAGACTGCGACTATATTTTGAACGTTTTAAATTACAAGAATTGACCTTCTGGCTTCTGTCTTAGCCAGATTCAATAGAGCTGATTTTGTTGGAGTTGATATGGTGAACAGCCGATGTATTCTGCAAAAAATCTTACCATGAAAATTAAGATGAAGTGAGCTTCAAGTGAGCTGTAATTCCACCTGATGCTAGGGAGTGACACTAGTGACAGTTCACTTAAAAATCACAGAGAAGAGCGGCTGATCTTACAACATGCAACTGCAAAATGAAACGAAAGCAGGTGACGCACCTATACTTAGTCATCTTTAAATATTTCTGTGACAGCAAAACGATTTTATTTCTTAAAAGCGACTTAAAGAAAAAGAGGATTTTCTTAATTCGGTTGTACACACGGCTACACATCAAGCTATACATTTCCAGGTTTAGCTGACCTCGCATTGTATAAGTTTTTCGTACAAACAGAAGTCAGCATATACTGGTTATGTATAGCTTGATATGTAGCCGTGTGTACATATTTTATGTTTGTTACCTCATTACTCCGACATTTATAAACTAATATGATATTTCTTTTTATTTTATTTTTTTTCCGGGTTTTTTAGGGTGTCCCCATATTTTGGTCAAGTTCTGATGAGTTGTTTTTGAGCTTCAATAATACTTATTTTTTCCACTTAGTGTATTTGGTGTTATAACAGATCCCTATCACTGGATATATTTAGCAATTGAAGGTATACAAAGAGTGGGGTAGGTATTACAACTAAAAGTAAAAATAATATTTAAACTTTTATTACTTACAAAAAAAAACAACCGAAGTCGGTGGCAAAAAGTTAATACTACTTCCGAAATTAAAGTTCTTTTCACTTTGTAGTGTTTTTTTTTTTGGAAGTCGGTTGTTATTTTTTTTTTAATTAAGTTTTAAGAGGGAACAGGGCGTGCGATACTCCGTACATATGTATTCCCCTTCATTCTTCCCCAATCCTCCTCCTGAATGCCTCTAGAGCAATTTTTTTTTTCATAAAATCAAGGTCTGCTGTAAACACGTCCCTGTCATTTTATTTTTTTCAGCAACAAATTAGTAAAGAAAATATGACCCCCTAAAAATTACAAAAAATGCCCTATTTTTACCGCCGTGATTAGAAGACTACCAGACCAATTAGAAAAGTTTTTAACATAAAAAAAAATTATAGGAACCTAAACATACTCTTTCTTAAAATGTTAATGTAAAAAATAATTGATTCGGCTCAGTTTTCGAGGAGAAAAAAGGGGTATACGAAACGTCGATCCCGTCAAAATTATTGTGATATAATTTCGGTCTGAGCTGCAGATGCCTATCATACACTACGTTAAAGTTTCTTCAAATAAGTACCTATTTTTCAAATTCCTAGCAGGCCCCGTCCCCTCTTATTGTAGGTACAGCGTTGAAATTAAAACGCGCATTCCAGAATAGGTGCTTCAACTCCGTCCGCTTACAAATAAGGCACTAAATTATGCCAACTATATACTAGAGCAGTTAATTACTTTAACATCTTTATTTAACGACGGCCACTTATCTTGCGTGTTTGGCGCTTCGCTGGGTGACAGTTTGATGTCAGCCGTGTTACCAGAATTAGTACGAAGTTACTAACATTAAATTGGCTTTAAAATGTAAACTTAAAGTAAATTGTAAGTATTGTAGGAGTATTATTAAGCCCCGTATTCATTGTAAACATTTTTGTTTATAAACATGGTTGCATAAACATGTCGATGCAGTTGTTGCAGTCAACAAGCTGTGCACGTCTGCAATTGACGTAAACACTAGTCCATGTCTCTGTTCTCTGTTATTTGTAAATGTTTGTGTTTATGTTGTTGATGTGCCTTAATAATAAATAAATAAATAAACATGTTGCGGTCAACATTTGTGTTACGTAGTTGATCACGCCATGAAGAGTTGCCGCTAGGCGAGCGAAAACATCAGTTTAGCAACAAATATTGACGTGTGTGTGTGGACGTGTTTGTAAACAGTTTTAAACATGGCAGTACTATGGAGCAATGATAAAATAATGAAGTTGATAGAATTATTTCAATCTAAAATAATACTGTAGGATTCTTCGAATAAAGGATATAAAGATAAAAAGAAGAAAAACGAAGCTAAATTTACTAAAAAAAGAAGTAGAATCCTAAATGCATGTATTGCAGTTTATTTGTATGCAGTTTGCTAGGGAGAAGAAAAATATTTCGACAGAAAAACTACGAGTAGCGGCGCAACTGATGATACATCTACAGAACACAACAGCACTGCTCCCTCGGGCAACATTTTGACGCAGACTGGTCTGTGGACGGGAACTATGGCTGTAAGCATTGTTGCCAGCAACTCTGATGTTGAGAAACTTTAGTGTGGAGCAACAGTTGCGCAACAAAATTTGCGCAACTGCGCATTGTTTACCATGAATACGGGGGCTTGAGTAAAATACCAACGAAAGCAAAAGTAGTGTAAGTACCTACGTAACTCTTAATGTAACCCACAAGGTAACCTATAGTACTGTACGAGCAGTTTATACGTTGCGGGGTCAGAGGCCATTGACATCACCTTGACTCAGCGAGCTTCCGTAATGTATGGTAAACACTTCTTCATTGTGTATGTAATTTGAGCTGATATTAGTAGAATTATTTTATGGCGTTAAAGTTTTTGCTGTGTTATCCGTGATCGTAAAATTATCGCGATTAATTCATGCTGGGTGGTCTAGCTTTTGTAGACATAATAAGGTTTTTTATTAGTCGAAACTGCCTTTTTTGCACTATTTTTGGGTAGGATAGACGGCGGCAGCGTCACCGAGGCCGGACCAGGAGAATGTGGCGAGAAGAGCTAATCATTATTTACTAGATTTTCGGGTTGAAAATTGTAAGAAAACACTCAGGAAACACAAATACACACCAAGTGCGAGTTAGACTCGCACACGGAGGGTTCCTTACCTCCATACAATATTTAACACTACATATAAAATAATGGCAAAAAAATCACGTTTGTTGTATGGGCGCCCCCCTTAAATATTTCTTTTATTCTGTTTTTTGTTATAGCGGCAACAGATATACACATTCTGTGAAAATTTCACCTGTCTAGCTATCACGGTTCATGAGATACAGCCTGGTGACAGACGGACGGACAGCGGAGTCTTAGTAATAGGGTCCCGTTTTACCCTTTGGGTACGGAATCCTAAAAAAGGATTATAATTATGTTGAAAAACGTCGATAAGGATAACAAAGGCCAAAGGGTTTTCTATGCAGACACGAATTGAATGCCATTTAACCTTTTGGGGCGGAAGCTATAAACATCCCACAAATGGCTAAACTTCAGCCTTAAATTAGATGGAAACCAGAGATTAAGCATCGAATGAGGCACTAGAACAGTTAATCTGCATTCGCAATTTATTTGCGAAAAATATAAACAAATTTGAGTTTAGGGAAAAATAACTTTAATTCCTACACAATTAAATTCAGTTTACGCTACAACTTCAAACATTTTTATAACTTTTTCAATAGTGATATTACTCTGAAATCAACTTAAACCCTATTAAAATAAAGTTAATATTTGTTTAATTTGAAATAATATTAATTTAAAACATAACTTTGAATAGACTTGGGAATGCCTTGGAGATTAACATAACGCTTGTATTTCTCAAGGGGTGAGGCAGAGGTGTACCTACCTATTGTAGTACACCCACATTTTGCCAGTTATGTTTAAGTCCCATGTAATAGGGGGCGAGCCTATTGCCATCAACCAGACACAAATCCAAACTCCGAGCTGCTACTTAGAAATTCCAGATGAAAAAACCCAATAGTACGTTGCGACCCGGGAATCGAACTCATGGCCCCAAGTAGCGCTTGCAACCACTTGAGAAAAGAGGCAGTCCTTGAAGAGTCACGTTAGATATGAAGAAACCTCTAAAAATTAAGTGTGTATTAATACCGGATTTTTTATCATAATGATCTCATCGAGTTTTTATCATTGTTCATCTAGTAGGATTGTTTTTAGGGTTCCGTACCCAAAGGGTAAAAACGGGACCCTATTACTAAGACTCCACTGTCCGTCTGTCTGTCTATCACCAGGCTGTATATCATGAACCGTGATATCTAGACAGTTGAAATTTTCACAGAATCTGTATTTCTGTTGCCGCTATAACAACAAATACAAAAAACAGAATAAAATTAATATTTAAGGGGGGCTCCCATACAACAAACGTAATTTTTTTGCCGTTATTTTATAGGTAATAATGTTAAATATTGTATGGTCGTACGGAACCCTTCGTATACGAGTCCAAATCGCACTTGGTCGGTTTTTTTAACTATTTGGGCAAAGCCATGGGTGCGGCAACGAGGATTGTGCCAAGAGGGTGGGCATGTACTAGCATGACTCGTCTTCCAATTACGCCATAAAGGCTCGGCAGATGATGACGATCACTAATCCGTCAACCGTGAATAATGATAGGTCACTAGGATCGTTTTACTGGTCATTGAGAAGCTAATTAGGAAGGGGAGGTTATAACAGGTACCTCTTTATTTTTTCTGCTCTTGGCCTCGATCACGCCTGATAGAACACGATGAGGTCTGTGATGGAACGAGCGTGCCCAGAAGATGCCTAAGGCACTGGAACTCCCACGTATCGACGAAACACAGCAGGTTGCTTGACGCCGGACTCCAGTAGGAGGGTGGTCGCAAACCAGGCGGGCGTTAGCCCTACCATCGCAAAGGAAGAATTGGCCGGTCATGCATCCCATAAACTACCTATATCTATACAAATAAATAAAATTGAAATGTCTGTTTGTAATGTCAAAATAACAGCATTTTACTAAATGCATATGAAAGTTTAGACGGTACTTATTTTAAAAATAGAATTTTTTTTAAATGTGTCTGTCTGTTTGTTCCGGCTTCCGGCTAATCTCCGAAACGGCTAGACCGATTTTGACAGAGCTATCACAGGCAGATAGCTGGTGAGTGGTGATATAAGGAGTAACTGGGGCTTTTATTTTAGAAAAAGAATTAGGGTTCCACGCAAAAAAAAATAAACCCATGAAATATAATTAATTTTCCTACATGCACGCGAACGCGACTAGCCATTCTGGCGATAAAAATCGTTTTTACGCCAAAAATACTGACTTTCATGAAACCCTCGACCTTCGTACACCAAGTAAATAAATCCTAGTAAATATCAAGTACATAAGGCAATGACACAACCATCTCAGCTCGCAACGAGATTGGAATCACGTCCTCCGCTCATTACGATTATAAGTAAAGATTGTTTATGTATGCAAATTTTAATCGTGGGAACGTTTTTCTTGCTCAGTTTTATATTTAATACGGACTAATTGTTTAAAGGGTAAATCCCAATTCACCCTTAGACCGTATCACACTGTCACTGTCAGTGTCATGTCAGAGTCAACTCCACCACACACATCATCTACTGTCACTGAGATAAAGTACTACGCTAGTTATAATAGTTCTATGTCCGTTGTACAAAATTTTATCTTCTCCTGTCCTTAAGCCAATTCATTTGGGGTCGGCGCAACATATCTGGTTCTTCCACATTTTTCTATTATCTCGGCAGTCATCCATCGTATCTCAGGTATTCCCCTCGCATATTGCCATCCACATCCATACTCATAAATTCATTACATATGCCTTCCTGAACCAATTTCCACAAATTTTTTTAGTCACCGGTGCTTTCATCCTTTGTGCAAAATAGTCTTGCCAAAATCATTATAATTTAATTACTACGACGTAACCTGGGCAATGTCACATTACCTAGCTACTTGTTGATAAGAAACAGCATCAGCTCTCGTTGTTCTCAACGCGAGGAAGATAATAAGCCTAGCGAGAACGATCGAATAAAACGTAACGTTCATTCGAACGAATTTGAAATTGGAAATACTCGTTCCGTAAAAATCTTTATATATTCTAGTCTATATCTATGTCATCATTTGCCTAGCCTCGTTTCCCAACTATGTTAGGGTCGGCTTCCAGTCTAACTGGATGCAGCTGAGTACCAGTATTTTAAATGGAGCGACTGCCTATCTGACCTCCACAACCCAGTTACTGGGTAATACGAAACCCCTTGGTAAGACTGGTGTTACTGACGACCGGTAACGACTGTCAAAGATCCACGAATGACAGCCGGGACCAACGGCTTAACGTGCTTTCCGAGGCACGGAGGTGTCTTGGTATGTAAAGATGGTCAACCGCAGCAACGATCGATCCGTGCGGCTGTTATTATACTTAGCCACAAGCCCCTTTATAAGGTAGCTAATCTATCTAAGTATTTATCTAATAATAAAGCTAAAGAATTTGTTTGTTTTTTTGTTTGTGGCGACGCGACACGACGGCGTGGTTAGGAACAAGAAATTTCACGCGGTTGAAGTCGCGGGCAGAAGCTAATAATTTATTTATTTTTATTTAATACTAGCTGCGCCCCGCGGTTTCACCCGCGTAAGTTTCGATTTAGGGGTATGAAAAATAGATAGTAGCCGATTCTCAGACCTACTGAATATGCACATAAAATTTCATAAAAATCGGTCAAGCCGTTTCGGAGGAGTGTGGCAACGAAAACTGTGACACGAGAATTTTACCTATATATTAGATTTCAAGCACAAAAATGTACAGAGGCGGACTTAATGCCATAGGCATTTTCTACCAGTCAACCTTTGGGTGATGCAGAAACACAAAGACAAACAATGGTAGCAATCATGAAAATTGAGGAATAAATATTTTAAATATAAAGATACGCATAAACATATTAAAACTATGAATATAATATATACCTAATTACATTTAATAATTTTGAATACTTTAACCATGTCAATGGGTGATACCTACTTAGATATTGTGCTTGTCGCATTTTAAACCAGAATGCAATCGTTGTCAAGCTAGTTCAAGTCAGTGAACTTTTGCAGAAAATCATTATTTCTAGCCGTAGAAATATTCTTTCTTCTATGTTTCTAGCCTCTCACCCTCGTTTGACACTTTTACGGTTTCGAAGCCTATTTGTAATAAAATTACCTACAGCTTTTAAACAGTTTTCTACAATTCCGCCTTATTATTTATTATTCTATAAATATGATCAAGGATGCTGAGGCTGACTTTTGTACGAACATTGTTTTTTTTTTGCGTTAACAGTCATAATATTATGATATCACAATTGTTTAGCTGCCAATTAGATGATCAGGATATAAATGTTTAGGGTTCCTTAGGAAAGCGTTGAAGCCTTGCACCCAAAACTAGTAGCCTAGGTACCACTTATTTAATTTGTACCATATTACATAAATAAACCAGTCGTTCTATTCAAAAATCTCGCCGCGTAAACTGTCACTCACAAGCATCAGTTGGAATGACAGACAGCTGTTTCATGTTCACTTCACCTAAGTTTTCACGATAAGATTTAAAAAGAAAGGTAGATAAATTTTTTATTTGGGACACGCACAGGAAATGCAAATAAGTAAAAAAGGAGCATTCTAAACTAACAAAGTTACATTAAAAACAACCAAAAATGCTCCTATCTCAGCGCAATGCGCGATATTTAAAAAAATAAATATTTTATCTCAGTTTTACAGAATAATCGCCAGGTTACCTACCTGGCGAGGCGATTAAGAGGAAATGCGGTCAGAGAGCCTTTTGAATAATCCTAAGTAAAAAGTTGTAATTCGAGGTTTGGCTCTCTCCTATTTCCTCCTCCAATATTGGAACAATTTAAAAGAAATTTCATAAACTGAATAAGTAAGGATATAAATACCTACTGTGTAAAAATCATTGCTTTATGGTCATTAATCATAAAGAAAACAGGCAAGAGCATTTCTAGGAGAAACGACCACCCGCGTTTCCTGTTCCAAACTTAATTTAGGTACAATCAAATTGTGCTTTTCTAAGCAAGTAATTATGTTGATTTTCTGCTCAGCTAGACTACAGATAGACTGATTAATGATCTGGATCTGGAAAGTTCAAGAACGAAAGACATGTACCTACCTACACACGGCTACACATCAAGGAATAGATACCCAGTATAAGCTGACTTCTGATTGTACGAAAAACCTATACAATGCGAGGTCAATTAAAAATGGAAATTTATAGCTTCATGTGTAGCCGTGTGTGCACCTATTTCACTTATTACAAGGCACTCACTAATCGTTCTATGCAATACCGTAAGTAATTAAATAAATATATTTAGATACATAACGACTAAAAAATAACCTAATAATATCAGAAAGAGGTTATGAAATTTATGTTAAATAAAAAAAACGCTCTATGCCTCTTACAATAAAGTCACGTTTTTGCATGATATTGCACAGCAGCTTTAGTTTGTTAGTTTTTAATTATATATCATCAATTAAGATTTATAAAATCGTGATAAGCTCATGTTCAGTTTTTATGTATTATGGGTTGTAAAACTTGTAAGTTGGCAAATAAAGATGGCCTACAAGGTAGAAAGTGGTTACCTATCGTGGCCAATTGTCTGTACAGAAGCCAGCACATCAACCTACCCTAATCTGTCAAATTTCTTTGATAGATTTTCAACTTTACCACAAAGGAATAAGGTTCATATTCAATTGGGAAAATTTGACAGATTGGGGTAGTTTGATGTCCTGGCCTCTGTACAATGATTACCAACGAAGTCGAAACGTATGCTCATGTCACTTAACATTTTTCCAACTACATCATTTGATCTTTTCACTGCTTCAAGGGATTGTAACCAGTATTTCATGTTATTTTTCAACTTGATAACTCCACGCGTTCCTGAGAAAAAGGGTCTTGACAGACAGATGGACAATGAAGTGATCTTTAAGGGTTCAGTTTGTCCTTTTGAGGTACGGAACCCTAATAAGGTGTCAGAATCACGGAAAATATTATGTACTTACCTACCGTTATTAAAGTAAATTACCTATAGGTATTCATTTATTACATAGTACAGAACCCTTTTCCGATTCTGTGATACATCGGCACGAGGTGCTTTTTATTAAACAAGTTAATAATTGCCTTGTTAGCAGAACCGTGTTTTTATTCAACAATAAGTAATAATCATAAGCTACAACTTTATAAGTCAAAACATCCGTATAAATTGATTGGGATAAAAGATTTTGAAACTAAATAAAAAAGCGTAATCAAAAGAATTATGTTGTTGTAAAGGCCTTCGAGTTTTTTCGAGTTTTTCGCCTATGTCTATATATTTTTTTAAATCTAAGGAAAATGGGATTTGGGCATATACCTAGAGACAGCAGGTACCTACCTACCATTTGTGAAGAGCTGTAGAAGAATCGCATCATGGCATTGCCAATCAGCCCGATTATTGTGGAAGTTTGATGTGCTGGCGTCTGTACCTACCATCGCGGCCTTTTCAGCCTGATCACTTATCGCCTATTAGGAAAGCGATAACGCAATTAGTTGCAACGTGCACTGCGCAGCTTAGTGACGCATCACGTGTACTCCTTTTGTGAATTTTACGGACGAACTATTTGACTTATGCGCGCTTACAAGAGAGCGCTTCTATTTTTGAGTGCAAGCAAAAATGAACTTAGTGGTGGTCAGGCGATGGTGCCGCTATAGTACCTAACTACCTTTTTTAGTAACACCATATCACCAGTTATGTTCAAGTTTCAAGTAATAGGGTGCGAGCCTATTTTCCATCAACCGTGTACAAATCCAGACTCCGTGCTGCTACTGAGAAATTCCTGATGGAAAAACCCTATTAACACCTTGCCCGACCTGGGATTCGAACCGACCAATGAGGTTACTCAAGTTTCATAAATTCGCTATGACATCATGAGAAAAGTTGATGTAGGTTGTACCTACATAATCACGACTTATCACAGAATATCGTCATGAAAATAGCCTTGACATCATGAACCGAATCAAGTCATTTATCGAAAGCACGCAGTCGCGGCATTCGTTATAAATTATGATTGGTTTAGGTACTGTGTTACCCTGTGATGGGTTTTGAATTAATGGAAATAAAGTAGATACCGAACCGACCTACCTACCTACTATTTATTGCAATAGAACAACCTTATATTTTATAGAGCTAACTATGCATAAATCGTGAATGTAAATGAAAATAGTAATCAATCAATAAAAAACTACAGCAATATTTTGCTGCTGCCCTATGAACTTTCACCCGCTTTTGCACAAGTTGTTCTGCAGTTATTTTTTGGAGCCATTGGCTGCCAACTTTTTAAAATGAACAGAATGTTTTTTTTTTATTAAAAACCAAACTTTATTCCATGATTAGATATATTTATTAAGATACTGGCTTTTATGCGCCAAAAAACATAGGAATGCCATTAAACTTTTATTTTTATTTTTCTATGCAAAAAGGCTTTAATCAAAGTTTTTTATCAAAATCGCCCTGTACCTATGTTCCTAATTGGTTATATTCTATAGGAACTTTTATTTTGAGTAGGCCACAAAGCTGTGATTTCAATGTTGGTTAATGCTAGAACTAGCTCTTACATAATTGGTTTGGTAAGTAATAAAGTAGGTACCTATCTTGCATTTATTTGTCTAAATAATAATACCTAAGTAGACAATTTTATGAGCCCTCCTTGAATACCTACCTACCCTTACAGTTTCATAACTTTCTATTGGTGCTCCGCCGCGCCGGCAGTGTGAGGCACGTCAACGCAACATTGATTGACGCCGGGATTACATTTTGGTAGATCGGTGTGATATTATTACAAGGCCATCCTTTTATCGCCTCTTAATTTTTTAAGAGGCGAACGCACTGGGCTCGCGTGGTAGATTAGGTACGGCCCATTCCCTCTCACTGAGAGGAGGCCTGTGTCCCAGCAGTGGGAAAAGTGAAAAGGGAAAGTTATGTTATGTTATGTTAATTTTTTACAGACTAAGATGTAATTATAGAAATTACTTTATTGCTATGTTCAAACAAATTATTTAGATAATCGAGCATGTATAGTCGAGTCGCTTCTTCAGAAGGCTGTCAGATTATCTGCACATGCATGGAATTTTACCTATGAAATTATTTGAATGTACAGACGCCAGCACATCAACCTACCCGAAACTGTCACATTTTCCCAATCAACTTTGAACCTTATGCTTTAATGATAAAGTTGAAAATCTATCAAAGAAATTTGACAGAATGTAGTAGGTTGATGTGCTGGCGTCTGTACCTAGACGATGATCATTATTCTGATGGGTGCTTGATGGGTAAGTACAGACGCCAGCACATCAACCTACCTGAAACTGTCAGGTTTTCCCAATCAACTTTGAACCTTGTGCTTTAGCGATAAAGTTAAAAATCTATCAAAGAAATTTGACAGATTGTAGTAGCTTGATGTGCTGGCGTCTGTACAAGTTGTACCTACTATATAATTTACACTAACAGACTAATAAGAGGAGAATTTATTGCAATACTAATATTATTATGAACAACGAGACAGGAAATTGTTATTTTAGGTACTCGACGCGAGTTTTATCATGCTATGAATTAATTTTGAAACAAAAACGATTTTCTTATAAAAATAAAAAAAATCCAGTAGGTATAAGTTTAGTCGATGAACTACAGATTTACGGAACAATAGATACAAGTAAGCAAAACATAAAAAAATATATTTAACTTGGCAAAACCTATTGAATATTGATTAAACATTTCCGAACGCAACTCGCGACCCGCCATTCTGAAATCCGAATTGCCATGACAATCAAAATTTGTTTGACAAGTTTACGTTGAGTGCAACCGAAAATAAATTATTGATCTAACAGGTAACGTTAACGATTTAGGTGTGCTAAACCCGATTAAAATCATGGAAAAAGCTTTTGAAATACAGAGACAAGCTCGAGACAATGCTAAAGCGTTACAAACTTACATGACAGACTTGCAGAATTGGGAATCCGAGATGAAACGAAAAGAGGCAGCTTTGAACGGTGAATTCGAACAGGTTTAGACCTATTACCGTTTTTATGTTGTACTTAGACTGTATATTTGATTAATAACTGCAATTTGTGTACGTATTGTAGTGTTTATTGTTGAAAAATGTCTGAAAGATGTCATATAATTTGTTAGGTTAAGTACGCTTATCCGTTCACAAAGAAAGTAGAAAAGTTTGATTCTTGTACAGTATTTGTCATCTGCGCAGTGTAGGTTCACACAAATATCACGATTGCTTGTAAACAAGTAAGCCACAATCATGTGTTTGTTCATATTTGTTTTTATTTACTTTCGAGGTTAGGACTTGCCCCCAGTTCGCAGCAAGATAAAGAAGGAGAAGCCAGTGGTACCGAAAAAAAAACCAGAGAAAAAGATCCGCGGATCTGATTATTCTGGATGGGACAAGTATGATGTTGTGAGTACCATTTAGTTAGTGTTTATATCTTACCCTCAGACCAAATAAAAAACCAAAGCAAAGCGCTGAGAACGATACAATGAAGCATGCCAAAACTACACCTCCGCTCTGTGCATACACACTCACACACTCAGATTTACAATCAAACTACACTTCACTAATTGCATAAATGTTTAAGAAACCGGCCTTACTTTACTGTTGACAGCTGTCTGTCTTGGTTTTTTATTTGGTCTGAGATCTTACCCCCATTATTCATGAATTAATGCATTCTAATATAGATAAGTACCTAGTACATGTCCTTGATGTGACCTACAGGTTAATCAATTGTTATACCAGTTAGAATAAGCTGTAGGTGTTCCTTTTTTTGCCCACCAATCACACTAATAATTATAAAGGCGAAAGTTTGTGAGTGTATGTATTTATATGTTTGTTACTTCTTCACTCTCAAACAAATGGACCAATTTTGATAAAATTTTGTATGTAGGTAGCTGACACCCTGGATTAACATATAGGCTACTCTTTATCCCGATATTCCCACGTGATCGACACTTACGCGGGTGAAACCGCAGGGCGCAGCTAATATAAGTACTTTCAGTCATAAGGTAAACCCACATTTCTTAAAAATAATCACTTGGTTTCTAAAGTTTATTTGTCAAACTAATCGCTTACTAAACTGATCACATAGTTTCAGACCCCATTAGCTAAAATGATTCCTTGCTATTATTATTTGTCGATCCCGTGGGAATATCAGGACAAAAGTAAGGACAAAAGTTGGTCCAGCTGTTTGAGCGTGAAGGAGTAACAAACATTGCAACACACACACACGCTCACAAACTTTCGCCTTTGTAATATTAGCGAAGTGAGAATATTGTATTTTATGCTGACAAATCAAAATCATACTGACATGTTTCTCATTGTAAACTCTAGGACAAGGCCTGTGAAGACGTAGACATGGCAGACGTCGGACCTACTTCATTGGACGGCAAGAAGAGTCAGCAATCCAAGCTGGAGAAACTAAAGGAAGAAGCCCAGTATGAGAAGGAGAGGGTAAGATTACTAATTTCTATTATTATTTCATTTATTAACAAAAGATAAATACATACTTAAAGGAAGAATTATAGGAAGAAGGCCACAGTATGAGAAAGAGAGGGTAAGATTAGTTAATTGTTTCTATTATTATTTGTTTGTTTGTTGTGTACCATTAGTTGGTTAAACTGCGTTATTTATTGCCTATATTATCATTATTATAATCATAGAGGTATGGGCATTTGTCCAGGTGAAATCTTTGAGCTGTCTAATGAAACAAAACCTACAAAACAGGAGGCTTTTCACCTCTTTATTGTTACACTCTCTGCCCCCCAAAGTATTCACCCGAATCATTCTCGATCCTGTGGGAATATCAGGATAAAATGTATCCTGTATTCCAAATCCATCGAAATCACTTAGCCATCCGTTTAATAATTTTAGTGTGAAATCATCACAAATATATACAAAAATAAAATATTTTCTCTTTTTAATATTAGTTTACATTTTTTCTTTTTGTTAACTTCATATCGCTTTTATGCCTATGGAAGTAATGGGATCATCCGTTTTTACTTTGATAAAACCTTTTGATATACCTTCCAACCATGAACTGCATTTTGTAGCCATTGCAACATAGGTAATACGGACAGGTGTCCGCAACTTCACGTTATTGTGCGTATTTTTCGTAGTGACGGGATAATCGATTATGCGATCCGCCCCAGCTCCTCGAGGAAGGCCAGCAACGCCCACAGAGGGTACCTGGGTTACCGAAGTACTTTGCCCTGTATTTTGCCATTGCAACATGACAACAACTTGTATATTGATTATACATTATCACGGTTTCCAGGGCAACACATTTGTGAAACAGGAGAAATGGAACGAGGCAATATCATGTTACAACAGAGCTATAGACTTGGTGAAGGATGATGCTATCTACTTCGCTAATAGAGGCTTGTGCTATCTTAAGAAAGACAGGTTAGTAAAAGAAACTGCTTGATACATCTTTCCTAAAGGATAAAGGGTATGTCAGGTAAACTTAAGAGTAATGGTGGCCCAGTGGTATCGGTCGCGACTTGCGAGTTGTAGGTCGTAAGTTCGAACCTAGGCGGTTATTTCATCACCACTGCTCTCAAAACACTGAAGGAAAAAATCGTGAGGGAACTAAAAATTCGAAGACATGTGACATCAACCAACCCGCACTGGGCCCGTGTGGTGGATTACGGCCCACTCCCTCTCACCGAGATCAGGTCTGTGTCCCAGCAGTGGGAACATTATAGGCTGATTATGCGTACTGATTATACATACATTTGCTTCATTGTTTTGAGAGCAGTTGTGAAAAATTATTTACACAAAGTTAAGCGGCTGTTTCACCTTTATCATTTAAGAGTGGAAAGCATCCTGTAACTATCAATTTTTTTTTTCCTTCAGCCTCCACCAAGCAGAATCTGACTGCACAGAAGCCCTACGCCTCGACCCAACCTATGTCAAAGCATTACAACGCAGGGCCACTGCTCGGGAGCGACTCGGTTCACTCCGATCTGCCTCCCACGATCTCAATGAAGTGCTCAAGCTAGAACCGCATAACACTGCAGCTAGGAAACAGTTGGATGCTATTAAAGCCAGGATGGGGACTAAGGGGGTAAGTAGAATACCAAAGATCATAAAAGCACTCTTAAAAAGCATTGGCATTTAAACATTATTTTATTTTTATGCAATACTAGCTGCGCCCCGGGGTTTCACCCGCGTACGTTTCCATTCCGTGGGAATATTGGGATAAAAAGTATCCTATGTATTAATCCTGGTTATAAACTATCTGTGTGCCAAATTTCATACAAATCCGTTCAGTAGTTTTTGCGTGAAAGAGTAACAAACATCCATCCATCCTCACAAACACACACACACACACCTCACATCACATTCGTCCTCACAAACATTCGCTTCTATGATATTAGGAGGAAGTAGGATGGTAGGATAATAAGCTTATTTTTTGTTGTGTCATAATAAGTTTAGTGGAAACTACAGAAATAATTTGTACTAGCATATGCTTACAACTTCATCCGCGTGTTTTAAAATAAAGCATAATACTAATTATGTATCCTATGGCATTTGGCAGTACTGAAATTTTCATCAAATGATGAAAAGAATTTCTGTAATCAGGTCAGTGTACTTCTATAGATTACTATTTATTATGTACAACAATTTAAGTACCTTGTTATAATATTAGGTACTTAGTTTATATTACAACTAGCTTCCGCCCGCGGCTCCGCCCGCGAGGTATGTCGATAAAAACTATCCTATGTCCTTCCCCGGGATGCAATCTATCTCTCTGCCAAATTTTATCGAAATTACAGACAGACAGAGTTACTTTCGAATTTATAATATTAGTAAGGATTTTCTTCATACCTTTTTCAGGCCAAATCAAAATCCTCACCATCTACAACACCAACAGTTGAAAGCCAACCGATACTGAAACCCAAAGTACAGCCAAAGATAGTGGAGCTACCACCAGAGCCTGCAGTTGATAAAGTTTCTGCAGACAATTGGAGGAACGGTGTTGGAGAAAACGTTATGGTCATCAAACCTGTGAAGAAACCACCTCATTTGAGGTCGAAGGTAAGAAGTAAAACATTATAGTCGGACTTTTAATTAGCTGCAGTAAAATGACAGCTTATGTGTTACTTAAATGACTGAAATTGACGTATTTTTGTTTTTGAGCGGCCATCAACCAAATCTTGTTTTTCTAGTACAGAATAGTGTAACAAACGAAACTTATTTGACATGCATATCTCTAAACGCAGTCCAAAATGAGTTATTAAGAAAGAAAGTCACTCACTGAATGTGCGATTTAGTACCCTGTTGCCGGTTGCCCGGTTGACGTCATCACTGAAAACAGTGCTGGGGCTCGTCTTGCATAGGGTCTTAGCATTATGCTGAGCGATGGCCGTTTTGCGTGGATGTGACGCATGTTTTCCCCCAACTTATTATTATTATTTTTTTGTGTTTGTGTGGTCTTTCTCTGTGTCATGTTTACCGCATACACGTCTTTCTTTCTTATAATTTCTAGCGTGACGATATTACCATGGACCTCTACGCTCACGTCCATAAAATGTATGAAACTATATGCACATTTTAACGTTATCGAGGAAGGACGAATTATTTCCCTATCGAGTTTGAAATTATAAAAACGCTCATTGGCTTATATTTACCAGATTGTGGCGAAACGAAAAACAAGAGAAATATTTTATTACCACAGCATAACTCCGCTATCCTCATTTCTATCATCTCAATAATAGGAACGAAATAAACGAGCTACAGCAAATTGGTATACTTAAAGATTTTTTCAAACAATAAAAACCTCTATTTATTTACAGAGACCTCTAAAATCCATACCAATCCAAGAAGTTTTACTTGGCGAAAAGACACCTGTAAAGCCTCCGACTCGTCTCAAAATCATTGAAATTGAAGACGACCTGTCTCAAGGCGACAGCAACAACAATGATTCTAATAAAATAGATGAGATTACTTCAGAAATAGAGGAAGTAAAGGGGGAGGGAGATAAAGTGCTAGCTAGTCCAGAATCGGTGAAGTTGATCTCCGATGCTATTATTACTGAGAAGAAAGTGAAGAGTTTTGTGCCACCGGTTAATAGTGTTCAGTTTATGACAGAGTGGAAGAATTTGAAGGGACAGTGGGATGCTAAATGCGAATATTGGAGGGTAAGTCAAAACTGTTTTTACCCAAGGAAGGTTATCATTTTGACCTGCATGTATGTATGTTCATCTGTTCCGTAATAACTTCAAAAGTACTTATAATAATTTGACCAATGAGGTATCATTAGAAGCGTGTCTCACTCCAAAGTTTCGAATTACTTTCGGACGGCGGGCAAACACTGCCCGAACCAGAGATCGAACCCATATTGCCATGCTCAGTCGCGCTTGGGACCAACGACGCATGTTAGCTACATGTCTTTTTTTTTTTTTATGGTGGTCAGACTCTTACTGACTAAAACCCATCCGTGTTCCTTCCTTAGCCCTTTATGTTCCGGGGTAGCGTAGTTACATGTCAGGTCACAAGTTTTCAAATAGCATTTCATTACACTTTATTAATTTTATGTTACTAATAATAGTCCCTTATATTTTTCAGATAATAGAACCCTTAAAGATCCCCTCCATCTTCGCGAACGCTATGGAAAGCCACGTGGTCTCAGACGTGATCCGCATCCTACACGACAACACCAAAATGTTCACGGGGACCATCACTGAATACCTCACCGCTATCAGCAAGGTGCAGAGATTCTCTGCGCTTGCCATGTTTCTCTCACATACTGATAAGGAGAGTAAGTATAAAATACAAGGATTTATTCATATACCTAGAGCTGCACAAAGATCTTTTGGCGCTTGGCCAAAATCGGAACTGACACCGCCATCTTGTTTTTTCAATACATTTCACAAATGTTTAACTAACAGCGCTTCTCTGTCAACATCATTCGAGCGCCAAAGGATCCCGAACATTCCCGATCAGGTCCCCTAATCACAACATCTGAGGGACAATTCTCGTAATTTTAAAAACGTTCAGTCTGATCTTAGTCTCAATGTGTCAAAAATACCACAATTTCCCTATATTTTGACATTTATTTGTCGCCGAGAGAAGGGCCCGTGGCTAAAAGAGGGGCCCGTGGCTAAATAATAACAGCCGCACAGGTCGATCGATCAGGTTAAGCTACGCTTGCCGCGGTTGGTCTGTGGATGGGTGACCATCTTTACATAACGAGTCTCCTCCGTGCCTCGGAAAGCACGTTAAGCCGTTGGTCCCGGCTGTCATTCGTAGATCTTTGACAGTCGTTACGGGTTGTCAGAAGCCCGAAAGTCTGACAACCAGTCTTACCAAGGGGTATCCTATTACCCAGTAACTGGGTTGTGGAGGTCAGATAGGAAGTCGCTCCATGTAAAATACTGGTATTCAGCTGCATCCGTTTAGACTGGAAGCCGACCCCAACATAGTTGGGAAAAGGCTAGGCAGATGATGATGATTTGTCGCCGAGATGAGACTGACTAGATTTTGAACGTTTTTATTTACGGGAATTTACCTTCTGCTAATAACGTATTCTCTATGACACAATGGCGGGGTTTGAACTCTCAAAATACATGTCGTCCGTACGGTTGACATTCCGATTCCTTGCCGCTAATTGTACATTTATTATTTTATCTATGGCCGCTAACAAGACTCGATATTGACGTGGCTTACACGTGGTAAGATTTCGCGGGAAATAATACATAATTGGGGACCCTGGTCGTCCACACTGTTGACCGTCCGTGTCATCTTTAATTGATATTTTCTAAACTTTGACTTTTGAACTAAGCTTAAATGTACGATCGGGAAAAAAAAGTTCCGTTTTTTTTTTGTTTCCCCGATTCTCAACAGTGTCAACGACAAAGGTATTACTTATTGGGAATAATCGAAAAGCATTCCCGTTCGTCAACACTGAACGAATGAAACTTTTTTTTCCCGATCCTCAACTGACAGTGTGGACTACAAGATGTGAGTGATCGGGAATATTCGAAGGATATTTTTTGCAGTGTATTTGAATTCAGAATCAAAGATAATAAATAATCAAGCTTTGAAATCACCATAGGCAGAGAATGGACTGAGCTTTCCGTAATTAGTTGTGCAGTGAATACAGATTGAAAAGTACGAGAGAGACGAAGTGAATGTGCGACAAGTACTTGTCTCTTTCTAGAATTCTGATTTTGAATAGACTATTGAATTTGACAAATTCAAATTGAAGACAAATTGAAATAACTAAAAAGAAAACAAAAGCCATTTATTCTAATTAGGCTGAAAATCAGCACTTTTAGAACGTCAAAATTAAATAAGACAGTCCCCCAAAATGCCCGCCCTTCACCGCTTCCTAGTGCTTTCGCTGGGAAGAAGTGGCGCAACAAACTCCCCAGAAATCTGCTGTTTCATAGAAATGTGCAATACCTACGAGGTCAAAATGTATGGAACAGCAATTTTTTTATTTAATAATCTACGTTTATTGTTTTATGATTCTGCCAAAGTGGCCTTTTTAGGACCCCAGAATAATTTACTGAATCCATTTCAACAGGCTGCACGTCGATGTGCCTGCCGCCACTCTGTATTGTTTTCATGATATTACAAAATAACCACTTATTGTTAATCTTTCTCGTTTCCAGTGTTAACGAAGCTGCTCGACCACTGCAAGGTGGCTGAGGACTGCAGCGATAATGTCATAACTGACTTGAAGAACAAATATGAACTTTAAACACAAAACATTATTTCTTATTGTTTGATGATTAATTGAATTGCGAATATGCTTTGGTTTAAAAGACATGGCGCTTGCGAAATCACATATTTTTTTAAATAAAGGTTTTTTGTCTCTGTCGCTGGGGTACGGAAATATTGCTATCCCGCTCGCACTGTCACTATCGTTGAACATGTGCGAAGGAGATGTCAATACATTTCGAACGTCTTTAGAAGAACATGGCTTGACACCAACCGTGCATTCGCGATTTATTAGCCAAAAATGTATACAAATATGAATTAATGGAAAAATAACTTTAATTCCTACACAATAAAGTTCAGTTTACGCTACAACTTCAGACATTTTTATAACTTTGTCAATAGTGCTAGTCACTCTGAAATCAACTTAATAATCATTGAAATAAAGTTGATATTTCTTTAATTTGAAATAGCGCACCCCTAGTGCGCAGCACTGCGCACTTTTGCTTTAGCTGTCTTGGCATAAGATACCTTTCTCAATTTAGGGTTCATTTTACAGTGTAACTAAAATATTTTCCATGTAAAACTGTTCATGTATTTTAAACGCATTTATATGGCAATAGTGAAGAACAAATTAATAAAAATATGTAATTTCTCGAGCGCACACACGGTACGACATACATAGGCCTGGTGCTAGAAACAAGTGGAATTATCAATAATATAACTGTACACAACTTTATTAGTCAATTCAATGCAAACATTTCTCTAACAAACGCGTATATAAGCAATAATGTGTCTGTAACTGTCATGTTGAAGGACAAAGACAGAGAGTTTTAGATACACTCAATGTAGTTCAAAAGATAATTATTAAATACTTCGATATTTTATAAAGCAAATAGGTATATTTTATCTTTGTTTAACCCTCCTAAGATTTATTATTTATTTTATAACTGATGCACATCTTGTCTTTATTTTACCGCCTTAATCGTTTAGAGGGCGAGCACAGTTTTAAAGTAAATTAAGTAATACGGAACGTCCAGTAGATTTTTAAGGGGCACAGACCTCGCGTTTCGCAGCGCGGTTGTTACTGCCAAACGAATTTCGACCATGGAGTAGTTGAAATAAAACAGCAACTTCAACGCAATAATGTATCTAATAATGTGCGATTTCATTCAACAGAATATATATTTTATGTATTCATTATTTTAATGTTAAGTTGTTATTTAGTACTCATTATTTTCTCCACTTATTTCTAGTATCGATAAAGTTGTCACGTAACTTTTTAGGTGATCAGAATTTGGTCTAAGTTTAGACGTGATGCATTCATAAAGCTGTGTTTTACGGCTGTTTGTTCCATCTGAGCGAAAAAAACTACAAGAATTAAAAAAAAAACAATTGGACTTTCCAATGGGGTAGGAAGACCAGCACTCTAATTGCGTTCAAGCCCAAACCGAAGGATTTTTAAGGAAGCTACTGATCCATTGTTTCATTTGTTTGTAAAATCCGTTTGCTCAGCAACCTTAATAACGCAATGGATGTGGTTAAACTGTCAAAATTAAAGGAGTGCCGATTCCCTTGTTCACAAACTAGACTAAATTGAAGTTCAGTGCATCTTTTTCTTTCTATAGCATTAAGAAAAGGACAGAAGATAAATTTTAGTTTTGTCCTGTCAAAGTAATTAATTCTTGAACGATTTAAGGGTGCTGTCTTAAATCCCTGGTCCGCATAATAATTAGGAATTAGTCACGAAATTTATAATATTACAAGCCTTGCACCCTATGGGATTTCGCATTCATGAACTTCCATACAAACTTTCATCCCCTATTTAAACCCTTTAGGGTATGAATTTTTACAAATCCTTAGTGCTCACTTGCGTTATAAAAGGAACTCTTGTTCAAAATGCAGACTGTGTGTTGTCTGTCAGTGATTGAATGATAGAATTTAAGAATGATATGATGTAGAATAATAAAAGTAACTAATACTTCACCAAATTCTGTTCATGACAGTTACGTGACGTTTTAGATGATTTACTTGTTTTAGTCATTATTGTGACGGAATTATGTTTCTTTTTGTAATACGGTGCAAAGGAGCCTTTGAGTTCTGTGATTGATTTTAAGCCCCCAATAAATATTATGAATTTTTCTACTGTTGTTTTTATTTAGCTCTTAAGTATGTGCGTCTTCATCATCATCAGTCTCCAGTCCTTATCCTAATTTATTTGTGGTCGGCGCAACAGTTCTTTTCTTCTATACTTGTCGATTGGTCATCATTTCGGTAGTCATCTATAAGCGCCTAGCTACTTATAACAAAAATAATTGTCAGAGAAAAAAGGCTACAAAGAACGACCAAAAAGGAAACACTGGCTTTGACCAAGAATATTTATTTATATAAAAAAAATACAATAAAATTAACACTACAAAACATACAATGGTCAATCAATCTGCCTAGCTTTTTCCCAACTATTTTGGGGTCGGCTTCCTGTCTAACCGGACGCAGCAGAAACAACATACGACGACATGGTTCTCTCGGGAACCCAGGAGAACCGGCCATTGTGATGAGCGTTTCTGATCATCGTACTGCACAGGATCCATATTTGAATCCATTTTGGCTGTAGGTACCAACTGTTAAGAATTGATAAACTGAATTTTGTGACTCCATGATATCATCGGCAAATCAACCGAAAGACGTCGAAAACATTTGCCTTTCCTCAAACAATGCTTGATAAGAAGCGAGAGAATTTCCATGGAGTTTTTTGCCCGTCTTTCTCCTAAGAACCTACAATATTTTGAAATGGGCAACTATAGCTTCATCTTCCTGACTTCTCGACAATTCAAAATTGCCGGCTGATTTTTCCAACGCCAGATAATTTTATCCGAGGAATTGATTTTTTTCAGTTCTTCCATACCTACATGGGCGCCGGACGGGAGCGGGGTGCACTTGCACCTCCTTTTTTTTTTAGGATGGGATATCATCAAATGACCCCTCTCGCTCTGGGTGGAGCAGAAGGGAGTGTCAGACTCTTACTGACTAAAACCCATCCGTGTTCCTTCCTTAGCCCTTTATATTCCGGGGTAGCGGTAAGCCTTTCGGACAATCCCGCTGCACTTGCACCTCCCTGGATTCAGAATAAAATGTAGATGTAAAAACATTCAGAACTAAAAAATCCTACGCCTATTATAAATTTGTGGCGCGATTCAAAAAATTTCGATTATATGCAATTCCACCTCTAGTAGCAGTAGTTCGGTTGTTAGTCCGGTTGACCGAACTACTGAAACTTTCAGTTGCTCTAGTTCGGTTCTAACAAAGCACCGAACTACTGAAACTTAAATATGTACCTCTTTAGTTCGGCAAATAAACTAGGCATATAATGTAAACAAACTATATCTTCATTTTATTTTTAACACGTAAAAAGTGCGATTTGTGTATCAATACCTGTACCAACAGTTTGGCAAATAAACTAGGTATATAATACTCGTATGTACAAACTATTTACTTTTTAAAAAGTAGGTACACGTAAAAAGATTTGGAAAGAAGACATTGTCAAAAAGAAGCAAGGAGTATGTTGAAAGAAACGATTTTATTAGAGAAGTAGGTAACTTGTGGGGTAATTTCTACAGAGAAATTCTTATAGGTAGGTACAAAGTCGCTCTTTTTACGTGTACTTTTTAAAATGTTAATAATTTGTACATACGAGTATTATATAGTTTATTTGCCGAACTGTTGGTACAGGTATTGATACACAAAGTCGGACTTGCAGTAAAGTTGAAATTCTATCAAAGAAATTTGACAGATTGGGGTAGGTTGATGTGCTGGCCTCTGTACATAATTCTGGAACTGCGTTGAAATTTTTCGTCGATTGTTAATAAAAAATTGCTGTTCCATATTTTTTACCGCGTAGTTATCAAATTACTTTTAATAACCTACGAACAATTTCAACGTAGTGGTGTTCAGAACCCAGGGTAACAGCCGGTCAATTATGTAAAAATCTCTATTCTATTCTATTTTTCTTTATGGCAATGGTGCCGATGTCGACAATTCTGCCAATGTCAGATGTGATATGAGAAAACGTAGTGATTTTTAGAATTATAACAAAAAAAAAAAAAAACTAATATTTTACATCCATGATTATATCCAAAGAAAATAGTTGAATTTAATGTGAAACTTGTTGAAGAATATTAATAAGTACACTGAAATAAATAAATAGAGAGAAAAAAAAATTGTTATGTTATTAAAAAATAATATACATATTATTATTTACACAGAACTCATCATAATTTGATGTCATTGACGCAGATAAAATACATCAAAGCTTCAAGGAGCTTTGGGGAAGAATATGTTAACAGGGATGGAAAGTTAATTGGGACAGGGATCTTTAATTTATAGAGATGGCTATACAAGTCATGGGCAGGGTTATTATTGGAGCAGTTAAAAAAGATGTGCTCCAAAGTACCTTCATCCAACCCACATTCGCAGAGAGATGTGTCTCTGACCCGTAATTTGTGAAGAAACACCGGGGAACAACAGTGACCTATGCGGAGACGGCAGATTACAGAAATTACTTTCTTGGATATTTTTTTGTAAGGGTAAAACCAAGGCTTGGGTGTAATATTAGTCTGTATTGCATGATAAAAAGCACCTTTTCGTTTACTAGAGTTAAGCCACTGCATCTGCCATGAGGATAGCAAGCTCTTTTTTGGAAGGCTCAGCAGATCGTAGCCCTGGCATTGGAAATGCTTAAGATCAACGGCTTGGGACGTGACAGCATCCTTAGCAAGAGCATCCACATATTCGTTTCCTCTTATGCCACAATGGCTTGGAATCCAAACCAAGTGAACGGTTTTGTGATTCTTGGCACAAGAGAAAAGAGACTTTTTGATTTGCAATATAATCGGACTGTGCAGTCTACTCTTGAAAGGATTCTGCTCCAAAGCCTGTAAGCAACTAAGTGAGTCTGTAAAGATTACACCTAAACTTATGCTATGGGCTTCTATGAATAAGCATGCTTCTAATATAGCCACGCACTCACCCGTAAATACCGATGATTGAACAGGGCATTTGAATTTTAGAACGATTTTGGAGTTTTGGTAGTATACCGCAGCACCAGTGCAACTTGCATCTGATAATTTAGAAGCGTCCGTGAAAAATCTTTCAAAATTGCACCATCGCTCACCAACCGCCGCATTGAACATAGAGTCCGCCGAAGGTGACTTTTTCGAAATGCCAATATTGTAGAAAATATCTGGTTTAAAACATATAACTTCATAATCAAAATTAAAAAGAGGAAGTTTCGGAAACTGAACAATGGTGGAATCTAAATTTTGATAACAACGGAAGGAATTTAAAATCAAAGGAACTTCTTTATGGTTCCAATAATTGGAACTTCTGCATGCAGTATCCAGGTCGTCAACCTTTTGGACAAGAGGGTGGGAAGATTTGGAAATGACTCTAGCCCAAAATCTCGACGCTAGATACTGCCTTCTCAAGGCCAACGGTGGTTCTGCGCACTCTACCTGCAATGCGTTAATTGGTGAGGACTTCATACAACCCGATATGATCCGTAGACACTTAGCCTGAATTCTGTCCAGCCTTGTTAAAGCACCTTTGTTGCAGGGAATCAAAAGAAAAGATCCGTAGTCCAGAACACTCCGGATTAAGGCATTGTATACCAGTTTCATGGTGAAAGGATGAGCACCCCACCAGACACCGGCAAGCACTTTTAATATGGGAATAGTTCTCTCACATCTGTTAACTAAATGATTTAAATGATGTAAGCCACTCAATTTGGAATCTAAAAAAACACCAAAAAATTTGACTTTTGAAGAAACCGGTATACAATGCCCTTGGATGCCCACTGAAATTTGTGGTATCATCCTCCTGCGAGAAAACACAACTACAGCACTTTTTGGGGCAGACAAACTCAGACCGTGGGAATTTAACCATTGATTTAAGGAGTCGAGGGATACGCAGAGAGATGTAGCAGCGTCGCTAACAGAGTTATCGGTGACATAAAGAGCTAAGTCGTCAGCATACTGAAGAATTTGACAGTCGTTATTAAGGCATGAACCGATGTCAGCTGTATATAAGTTGTACAGTAATGGACTAAGAACTGAGCCTTGTGGTAGACCCTTCCATGACATCCTGACGTCAAATTCTTCACCCGGCACTCTCAAAACCAAAGACCTAGCCATGAGTAGACTACATATACACTGTACCATTCTGTCCGGTATGCTCAGCTGTTGCAATTTTTGCCTGAGAATGGGAAGAAGGACATTGTCATATGCAGAGGAAATGTCTAAAAAGGCAGCGACTACGGATTCATTTTTCGAAAAGGATGAGCGTATATCTGATACCAAAACCCCTACACTATCCATGGTACTGAGTCCCTTTCTAAAACCGAATTGAGACCTAGGAAGAATGTCTCTGGATTCTACTAAATATTCTATTCGATTCTTCACTAGGTGTTCTAATATTTTTGCAAAGACTGATGACAAAGCGATTGGTCTGAAGCTGTTTGGGTCATCAGTGTGTTTGCCTGGTTTTAAAATAGGTATGATGATTTGAGTTTTCCACTGATCGGGTACCCAGCCATTAGAGAAACAGAAATTTAAAATGTCTAAAAAATAGTTTTTTGCTTTAGGACCTGCGTGTGACATAAAGGAATAGACAATACCGTCTATACCGGGGGCAGAGTCATGAACGTGATTTAAAACTGAGTTAAGCTCCTGTATAGAAAATGGGGCATCTAAAGGATCCTGTGAAGGAATGTGAGACAGCTGATAATGTTCTGTTTCCGTGGGTACATACGGAGGAGCTAGTTTATCAAAGAACTGCTCAGCAGTCTCTCGAGAGATGGGAGAAGAAATTGACGGGGAACATCCCGATCTAAAACGGTTGATCTTCTTCCATACAACTGATAAAGGAGTGGAGGGGGATAGAGAACCACAAAAGTCAGCCCAACCAGCGCGTTTCTTCCTTCGCAGCAATCTTCTAGATTTAGCAACGGTCCTGTTGAATGTTACTAAATTATCGCTAACCATCGCCACATTGTAAATCATTTCAGCATTATCTCTTTCTCTTATAGCTGATGTGCATTCATGGTCCCACCATGGTGGAGGAGGGATCTGCCCGCGTGCTGAGTTTTTAACAGGAAAGCATGAGTCTGCACTAGCTGTTATGGCCGAAATGAAGTTATTATAACAGTTAGACACATGGGGGGGAGAAAGGGAATCAAAATCACGAGAAACTAAATTTGGAAGTGAGGCTATTTTATCCTCCAATAATGAGGAATACTTTGTCCAATCAGGATTAGACAAATTATACCTCAAGAGTGGAGGGCTTGATTTTTCTAAGTATGTTTTATCAGCCAAAGATATTATAATTGGATAGTGGTCACTCCCATGTGACAAACTGACACATTCCCAATGACACGAAGCTGCAATATCCAGAGTGCAAAATGTGAGGTCAACACAACTCTTATGCTGTCCAGGAAGAGACCTACGGGTTGGGCAACCATTGTTTAGGATACACAGGTTAAGGTCATCCAAGATTTCAACTAAACCTTCTCCAAAAGAGTCGCAACGTTCAGAACCCCACCTAAAGTGATGGCAGTTGAAGTCCCCCATAACAAGTACAGGGCCTTCTATGTTTTCCAAGGTACGCTTTAAGATTGGAAGGAAACTTTGGTGAGGGTGAGCAATATAGACAGATAAGAGGGTTATACCCTCTACCCTAACAGCCACGATGCTAATATCATCACCTAGAGAAGGCAAAGGTACAGCCGCTAGTGCTACACGATTGTTCACGCAGAGAGCCGACCCGCCATAGCCATCAGGTCGGTCACATCTAAGCACATTAAAAAAAGGTAAACGAAAACTAAGACTCGGAAATAACCAAGTCTCAGCAAGGGAACAAGCTAAGGGTTTGTATTTGTTGAATAGGAATGTGAGCTCGTGCTTCTTATAAAACACGCTCCTCACATTCCACTGAAGGAACACGAACTGAGGCATTATTAAAGGATGAGAGTGAGTTGATAAGTGTAGAAGCAACGTTGGACGGTAATTGAGTTTTGTTGGACGAAGACATTAAAGTTAACAAGAGTTTACTAAGAAGTTCAATGATTGAAGACAAGTTTTCAGGAGATTCTGCTAGTTGACTATTAAAAGCACAGCCATTAGACTGAGAAGATTGAGGAGTGCTAATGAGCTGCTGATGAGCTGTTTTATCATAGGAGGGAGAAAGGGGAGCATGAGTCTTTGACTTTAGGAACACAGTTTTTCGGTATGATTGGGTCAGTGATTTAGCAATGTCTGCATAGCTACGAGTAGAAATGGGAACAGTTTTACTTGCCTCAGAATATGAAATCACTTTCTCAGCCATAATTGTTTTAATAGTCTTCTGCCTGCTATACTCCGGACAGGCCCTGCTATTTGCAAAGTGACTTCCAGAGCACAACACGCAGAAAGCTTCACTCTCAGCAATGCTACAACCATCACCAGGGTGATCATTGCCACACTTGCTGCAACGGGGTTTGGAACGACAAAGAGATTCTACATGACCAAATCGGCAACACTTGCGGCATTGAATAGTGAGGTAGACATACTGTTCTACAGCAAGAGAAGTATAAAAACAGAAGATTCGTTTTGGTAAAACTTGGCCATCAAACGTGATGACACAAGTTTCCGTGGGCCTGTATTCGGTTAAACCGTCATTATGAACCTTTCTATTTAATCGCCTAACTTTTATAATTGGACCACAGCCTACTGGGACCTTTAAATATGATAGCACTTCCTCTTCTGAGAAGTCAGTAGGAATTCCACTTACAACACCCATACGGGTAATATTAAAAGATGGAATTACAGCTTCATATAAATTTGTCGCTAGAACATTATTAGATATAAAAGCATTTGAATCTTGAGGGGACGCAAACTCAACTGAAACACGATTTCTACCAACTCGCTTGACTGCAACAATATTTGATATTTTCTGATTTGCCAAAAAGCGCCCAAATGAAACTGGGTGTAAGGTAGTTCCAGAATTAGCTTGAGTTTCCTGACGGGAAACATGGACGATGAAAGGGCCTTTATCTGTTACTAAGTACGTAAGACGGCCTACATGGGTTCGCGGTTGTTTGGTAGGACGATTGGATATATCCCCATCATTACCGGGGCGTTTACGTATGTTATTCTGGGATGGGAGGATAAGAGACTCCAGGTTACAGACCACATCTGTAAACTGGCTTAATGGGTTGGGTGAGGGACTTAGGTTAGATGAAGAAAAGTGGGATGGGGGGGTAGTGGGTACATCATCAGGAGGGTCTGGGGGTTTATTTTTATTCAAATTCATCTTGGGTACGTATAATCGTGACGTAAAAAACAAACAGTAAGTAAAGAAACCTGATAGCAGGCAACTACAAGACAAAACACAAACAATCACAATAACAAGTCACAATAAACACAATATCACAAAAAAAAGCAAAAATTCAAACACACGTGTTCCCAAAGAGCACTCTGTGGCGAGAATCATGTAAAAATCTCATCATGAAAACTTGTGAAGTGAGCTGTCAGTGTCACCCCCATACTCCTGCGGGTCATCCCACTGTTGCTAGGGATTGAAAACGTAAACATTTACAATCATAATCTAATATTAGGTATCTAAGCTATTTTATTATAGAACCGCGCAAAATAGTAATGTTTTGGCAACTAAAATACTAGCTTTGCCACACCCCGATAAACGACGACGACCCGGACCGACAACGCGCCGAGCTCACGCGCCTGGCCCCGCCCCCAAACATTGATAAATATCAAACATAAATTGCAAATTTTCCCTTCGTACTTTCAGTCTCCGTCAATGAATTTTTTTTTCTACTATTTTATTTCAAAAATAGAATTTTTGAATGTCACCTAACACTCAAAAAACAATTAGAATGTGATAAAAATGCCTTCTTTTATAATCTTACTAACATTAAAAAATAACTTCAAATATTAAGTTTAATAAATTAACGAGGTGACAACCCTAATCAAAAAAGTTTGAATTACAATAATTCCCATATCCTGCTTATTTGGGATTCCTTTGTTTGTAAGGTCATAAGTGTAAATAAAAAGAACATTTCAGTCCTAGTTACAAATCCTAATACGTAATATGGCGGTAAAAAAAAGAAATCATTTATTTACAAAATCAGCCATAACTTTGTTATCTTGAACAAATAAAGCCTGTTTTTTTTTTTGCTATCGTAAAGTCTTTAAATCACTATTCAATACCATCAGTAAAGTCTTAAAAAGATATCAAACTTTTGAGCTACAATTGTTTCTATGGTTTTTCTGGAAACCATAGAATTTTTTTCAAGTAAGTACTAATTTTCTGTCTTTTATGACAAATAGGCAATCGAGAGTTCTCGTCTCGCATTTATAGTTGCAAGTCCTAAGATATAAGATAATAAAAAAGGCAAGTCCGAATTTTTGGGCAAAAAATATACTGTGCAACGGTCCGACGGTCATCGGGAAGGACGATTTATGTGGCATACATCGTCCTTCCCGATGACCGTACAGTGTTCATAATTATTTAAGTCCCCATTCACCTCCACACTAAAACATCTTCATAACCCACATGCACCTCCCACATGCCTAATACGTCACGTGGCGACTGTAACTTATCTCAAAGGCCTCACTAATTGATTTCAAGCGTCTTCATTATGAGTAGTTCAAACGTGTTCTAAGGCTGCACTCATACTGAGAGACTGGGGAAATTGATATTTTTTGAGTAGGTCGGTTGGAATAAGTTTAACAGTTTTTAGGATTGTTTATTTTGTTGGAAGCAGATGAAGTATTCATCATCATTATAGGTAGGTACATACATACTGTCAGAAAATAAATAAACACGTAGCACGCCAACAGTCATCAAAATAAAAATGGAATTGCTTTTACCAATGTGAACAAATTCTAAATCCAAAAATGACGAAGAAAAATGTGTAAGTATGCGATTATTCGTCCAATAGGTATTAGAAGACAAGCTCGCTTGCAAAAGGTAATTGGATGGGAATTTATTTCTTAATGAAGTCTGTTAAATTGAGCGTTTTTCTACTGGCTCCGCGGCAGTATTTGTAAAAGGTAATGAGATGTACCTATTCAAGACAAAGCTGAGGTTAAAAAGAGAAATATATCTATGTATGTTGATTTTCAACATTAAAAGATGTCTTTGATGTCGTGTTATAGGACACGAAACTTAGAATTTTCTTTCCAAAGAGTGTTAACAAGACGTTACTTACAAAAAAAAAAAAAATGTGTAGGTAGCCTCCCGACCGATTTCGGTCACTGGCCAATCTCAACGGAGATTAGCCAGGTAGGTAGGTACGCAGGAGATATCGTCCCCGTAGAGCGAAAAGTCATTAAGTAAAAAATTCATGTTTTGAGATAATGATAGTTAAAGCTTTTGTTATTATTTTCAAAAACTCATTAAAACAAAACACGATTTTTCGTCTTAATGACTTTTCGCTCAACGGGGACGATTGCACTATATCTCCTGATATAGTGCACAAGAGTGTGAGCGCAAACATCGGTGCACTTTCTGTTCCTTTACTCTCATAGTCCGATGGGACGGCAATCCGACACGGCCGGGGAGAGATCAGGCGCAGGACATGCGCAGGACCAACGGCTTTACGTGCTTCGCGAGCCACGGGGGTATTAAACCACCAACTTCCAAACTCCCGACTGTTACTAAGAAATTCCTAATAAAAAACCCATTAACACTTTGTCCGACTTTGTGGTTTTATTTCGCTGTCATTTTCGGTCGCCGGTCATGTGAGTGGATAAGGTTGCCAGATGAAACTTGTTTGTCTGTCTGTCAGAAGGCTGTAGGTATATTAAGAACCATAATAAGGTTGCCAGATAAAACTAATGATGATGGTCGATTATTCGATCTCTAGGTCGTTCTACTTTCAAAATAAAGCTAAGCAAAGGTTTTATAAAATTTATGAAATTAATGTACAATAATAATATCCCTGAAGGGTTAGGCAGAGGTGTAGGTACCTGTAGCATTTTACTAATCTCCATACAAAACTGTCATACCTACAGATGAAATTGCGGGATATGAATTGTTTTATGATTCTGCCAGTGGCCTTTTTAGGTCCCCTACACGCGTGGTCTCTGCGTGTTGACCGTTGCCCGATAGTTGATTTCTATAAGTTTTTCTTTATCATTATCCAGATGATAATTATGTGCCTTTAATATTTAAAAAAGTATCAAACCATCATCGTCTGCCTAGCTGTTTCACAATTATAGTATGTACCTAAAGATTGTCAACGATCCACGGACCAACCGCGGCAAGCATAGCTTAACCCTGTCGATCGAACCGTGCGGCTGTTATTACTTAGCCAAAAGTCCCTCAAGTGCTCGAAAAAAAAGTATCTATCAAACATTTTCATTAATTGAATACGTCTTTTCCTTAGCTTATAATAATATGCCCGTTTGCAAGTTCGCAAATTTGGTGCCCACATAACTCCAGGCCACAACGACTTACGTAAGAAAAGGTTGGCAATAAAAATATTGGAACATCCCTTATAAATCAAATTACGATAAATATTTTCTCACAGAATGAAACCCAGACCGTTCCATGATTCCTTCAGCTCAATTACGAATAATAATATAATGACGTTAGTATACCTATGTCTTAGGGCAAAAAATAGTAAGGGACTGAACCTTCGAGGCAATACAATTTGTTATAAGATGAATTACGTAGGGCTGACTGGAATCAATTAGGGATGGTCTATGATGAGATGAGATAGCCGCGGACCGGGAGTTATACGAGCTAAAAATAATTGTAAATAATAGAGAGTTTCATACTTACCAACATTTCATGAACTCAACTTCTTAGACGCTAAGTCTGGGTGAAGATGCACGATAGCGATCTCAGTTTGGTTCGCCGCCTCGATTCCACATCCATGTAAAACAAATTCATGCTAACAGACATGCACGCACAAAAGGACTAAAGGTCCACTTACACGAAGCTTTATGCTTGTAGAATACATTTAATTTAAATCGGGCTAAAAAGTTCTCAATCATTGCTTCTATTCAAATATAAGATTAAACTCATGTACTTATCTAGAAAGATCTGTCTGTTATTATAGAGATTTTCTTGTTCCCATATAACCCACAACATTAATAAAACTAGGTAATTGAAGTGGTGAATACCCCGCTTTGATAAAACAGCATCAACAATATAAATTAATTACTTTGTGAATCCAGCTCCTGCGCTGGAAGCGGTCGAGTGGCAGGAGTCTGAAATAATAAGGAAAAACTTGTTTTTATATAATAAAGGATTACTGAAATAGTTTGCATCGTTATAATAGAAGGTACCTCAGTATTTATGTTGTCTTTGGTTAGTAGAAATATCAGGTATTTGCAGAATAGGGCAGACCTTTGAATCTTCTGCTTATTTTTTATCTGAGGAATAAAAAATGCAGTTTGACAGCTGTCTAACCGAAATATTTTTTCATCAGATAAAAATTATACGACAATTGAAAAATCAGCACTAAATAAGGACAAATCCAAAGACAAAAAACATACTATGATATTATTATTTATTGTTGCTTCAGGTATTTAAAAATATTGTAAATTATAACATATAATCACGCCTTATTTTCCAGAAGGGTTGGGCAGAGCAGAGCAGTTGTAGTTGTAGATACAGTTTCCAGTACATCAATCTACTACAGTTCAGGATCTAGGACATGCCGGTTTCCTCACGATGTTTTCCTTCACCGTTTTGAGAGCAGTGGTGGTTTACACAAAGTAAGTAAGTAATTATTTATTTTACTAAAATACTTAGCCTAGGTAACATCAGTGTTAATTCAATAAGGGATGGGTATGGCTATTACATTTCGTCGCTCGCATGGCAAAAAGTCTTATCTCATTTTTTAGCTGATTTGAGTTAGGACAACAAAATTTTTCTATTCGTGATTCTTTACATTTTGTTGCCTTTCAAAATGGTTATATTTTGAGATCCAAATAATAAAGATGTACGACGGTTAGTGAAAAATGTAGTTGTCCTAACAGAAATCAGCTAAAAAAATTTGAAAAATGAGATAGGACTTTTAGTCATGCGAGGGACGATTTGAGAAGACCGCTGCCCTTCAAACTAGGAAAATCCTGTATCTTGAAGGACAGTGTAGGTACTTTTAAGTAAAGTGCCTGCTTGGGTTTGAAGCCACGATCAGGAATGTCTGCCACCAGAAAACGTAGCTAGCGATAAAAGCACCGAGCTATAGTTATTTTTTGTCCGTGTTTCATACGAACGTGTGTTATGTTGGTACCTACTCTTTTCCGTATGTCATGAATCTTTCCAAGTAAGTTATTTCGGTCATTACGGGAAAGGTTTATCGTTCGTAGAGGAACGTTTTTATGTATTAATGTTGACTCTCCCTGTGTATCAACCTGTAGACAAATGTGATGAACTGATGTACCTGGGTTTAACTTATCGTTATTCATTTACAGAGTGAATTTGTAAGATCTATAAACTTTATAATGAGAAGACGACAACGGAAAGTGGAAAGGAACCATGAGCTCAACTCAGCCTATTGCAGTCCACTGCTGGACATAGGCCTCTCCCTGACTGTGCCACAACACCCTGTCCTCCACCTTCCGCATCCAGTCTGTCCCAGCCACATTTGTAAGGTCGTGGGTCCATCTAGCTGCGGAGCGACCTACACTACGCTTGCCGTACCATTAAGTAGGTACCTCGACTTTGTAGAAAAATAAACCTGAGTTTAGTTTTCTGAAGAAGCTAGTTAAGGCTTCTATCTAGCTCCATCTCTTGTCTTGACATTTACATACATTGTGAGCTTATTTTTCCGTGATTTTTTATTTGAAGTGGCATCTAATAGGCACATCTGCAGAAATTATTTATTTGTTAACTAATTAACACGGTGAAGAACTAATAACCGTAAATAGAACATTATAAAGTAAACAAATAGTAAACAGCATTTTCATGAATCACTCTCACAGTACTGACATGCGAATAAAATCTTCGTCCATTCATCCGCAAACAGATCGTTTGTAAGAGGTCATTAAGTACGGCCAGAGTGCGAGGTAGGTACTGGGCCTACTTTCAAACGCCGGGCTGTTACCAAAAAAATCCTAATGGAAAACCAATAACACTTTTTCCGACCTAAGAATCGAACTCAGGACCCGCACGCTCAGCAGTCGCACTTGCAACCACGATACCAACGCGACAGTACTGTATGATATACAGAAGCTGATGGTGAACCTTTATAAATAAACTAGCAGCGCCCCGCGGTTTCACCCGCGTAAGTTTCGGTTTAGGGGGATGAAAAATAGATGTTGGCCGATTCTCATAGATACCGGATAAGCATAAAAAATTTCATCGAAATCGGTCAAGCCGTTTCGGAGGAGTATGGCAACGAAAACTGTGACACGAGAATTTTATATATTAGATAATTATCTGGAACAAAGAATGATAACGATGCAAAGCCACCAATTAATTCAATATCGCATCGCTGGACAATCACGCCTTAATAAGAAAATCTCTAGATCCAAATCACAGATAATAACAAAGTTAATTTATCAAAACTCCAGCCAAACGAATACAACCATCAGATAAGGTGTGGCATGCAATTTTTCACGGTCTTGCCTACGCAGTAGAGACCTAATTTAAGTGTCGTTAGCAACGCCATAAAATATAATTAATTAGTTTAGTTTGTGGACTCTCAATAGAATTGTTTTATGAATGAGTAAACAGGTAATGTTTGTAGGGTGGTTGTGGATTTGTGGAGATGAGAGGTATTTTGTTTTTGAAAGGTTAAAGATCTTTCATTACTTAAAAGAATATAGTCAGCTTTCAGAACATAAAAAATTGTTAGTACAGACATAAAATCAAGGAACGCTTTCATCGTAAACAACCTCAATGCTTAATAAAACATGAGCTTAATTGAAAAGCCACACAGCGTATTTAGGAGTTACAAGCAGATTTTAACCTAGATAATAAATAAACCTGCATCCTCTGGGTTAACTCACCATCCAAATTTTTACAGGTTGTTTTAACCATGAATATGAACAACTTTCACTATGGGATCAACCCTGAAATCACGAAAAAAAACATCAGCTGTTTAGTACAAAAGTTCAATACCTACTTGACCAAAATGTATGAAACAGCAGATTTTTTTTTCGTGATTTCAGAGTGGTCCCATAGGGAAAGTTGTTCGTATACCTAGGTAATATTTGCAACCTATACTTACTTAGCTAGATTATTTTGTCTTTTGGAAAAGAAAAATAAATTATCGGAACTAATAATTAAATATTTGGTTTTAATAAAAGATTTGGATTTTTCTGTTTGTTTGTTACGCTTTCACGTTAAATGGGCTGAACGGATTTGTATGAAATTTGGCATATAGTTAACCATAACTAGCGGGGTAGGGCGATTCGCATACTACACCGCATCACGCAGCGGGGCGCAGATAAAGCACACACGCGCGTGATTTTTTACATACATATTTGATAAAAACGCATTCACGCGCGTGGAAGTTGGCTCCTCATTAGCAACGGGTTTCACGGTTCTATTTACTGTAGTGTTGAAAGTCAATTCCTAGGCTACAAGGTTGTGTCTATGTAAGCCCTACATCTTAAGAACCAATAACTCACAAAATACAAGCTGCTTGACTTAGTTTGCGAGTTGGTAGATCATCAATTATATTTATACGCTGTGAAGCTTAGCCACCAACGTCTCGTGGCCTATAAGCCCTTTAGCTCTTCGTTTCTCCGAGTCAATTGCAGCAAGCTGGTATTTTGCTGAGCCATCCCGTAAATGGCTACAATACTCCATACAGAACGGGTTTATTTAACTCCGTACGGCATTTCATACAAACTTTCAAGCCCTTGTTTTTCGAAATGAATGAACCAATTTTAATGAAACTTCATACGCATATGCAGGATACAAAGATCTAAAAAGTTACCTAAGAAAATTTTCGAAATTTCTTATTTAAAAAAAATAACTGGAAGCTCTGTTTCTATGGAAACTTTAAAATCGGTCTAATTTGGCTGTGACACTATTTTACGAAAATGTTCTTAAGTGACTATGAAGTTTCTTCACTAAAATCGGTTCATTCATTTGAAAAACAAGGGCTTGAAAGTTTGTATGAAATGCCGTACGGCGAAAACGCTCTTAAGCAGCCAGGAATTTAACAGCAATATCAATGTCTTCTGAAAATTACCTAAGACAAATCTTACATAAATACTGTTCTTGGCTCAGAGCCAGGATATTCCGGTTATAAGCTGAAGCTGAGGAACAATCCTAACAAAATATTGAACTACAGTCACTCCAGTTGATATTTGCGTCCTAGTTTTTGTTAGGACAAACAACGGAATGAATTATTGTACTTTGTTTGATCCCTCTATTGTTCTTAGCGGGACTTAATTCGATTGTACGGAAGATAAAAGATATTGGTTCTTTATGAACTTAAGCTGAACTTTCAGTTGTTAGGAAGTAAAGGTCTGTTTTTTTTTATTTTATTCTGTGAGTTTTGAATAGCTTTTTATAGGTACAAAGTAGCCTCCAAAACCCGTGGCTAAATAATAACAGCCGCACAGGTCGATCGATCAGGTTAAGCTATGCTTGCCGCGGTTGGTCTGTGGATGGGTGACCATCTTTACATACCGAGACCCCTCCGTGCCTCGGAAAGTACGTAAAGCCGTTATCTTTGACAGTCGTCACGGGTAGTAGAAGCCCGAAAGTCTGACAACCAGTCTTACCAAGGGGTATCGTATTACCCAGTAACTGGGTTGTGGAGGTCAGATAGGCAGTCGCTCCATGTAAAATACTGGTATTCAGCTGCATCCGGTTAGATTGGAAGCCGACCTCAACATAGTTGGGAAAAGGCTCGTGGCCTCCGAAAGTAGGTTAACATTTTTTAATTTCAGGTTTGACATAGGTACCAACCACATCATTATGATTAATATAAAATTCTAGCTATGCAAATGTTTGAACTGCTACCTATAACGTTTTTATTGACTCATTCAAGTACCATAGACTTATCATTAAAAAAAATCAAGTAATCAATTAAGAGTACTTAGCTGATTATTTTTTATTTAATTATTGTGGCATCACAGGTGAAGTGGGAAAATGTCAACTAACTTTTGGAGGCCACCGGAGGCCACTGTAGGCCACCGGAGGCCACTATCCAAACAGTACTTCGGCCATGGCGACCAATCTCAACAGAGACTATAGCCTTCGGCGCGGGAGGTATGAGCTTCTTTGTTTGTTACGCATCATCATGAAATGTTGCATGGGTGTTAGCTTCTTATGGAAACCCATGTTCTTTTCTGTAAAAGGACATGAGTTCCCATAGGAACCTATTCCTATGGGATATATAGTACGTAGTTAGTAATAACGAAGTATTGTGGAATCAAAATTAAAAGACATTTATTTTATTGAAGTCAATCTCATCATACACCGAACACGCACAACACTGGTGACCTTTCGACGATTTCAAGATTTGGTGTTTTGTGACAATAGAGTAGACGACTCAATAAGTGTACGAGGCATACAAACCGCGTGGTGCAAAGTAGAACGCAACGTGCTAAAGTTATGTTATAAACAACGCGTGCAAATCATTTACCAAAATGAACCCGCAAGTTATAACCGGTCCTCCAGGGGCAGCCCCAGCAACAGCTGCGGACATAGCGATGGTTACGGTGCAAATGAGAGTTCCGGAATTTTGGAAAGAATTGCCAAGATCATGGTTTTGCCAGTTCGAGGCGATTATGGCACCACAGAAACAAGGTGTGGCAGCCACAGGTGCACTCTCCCTCCCCTCACTTTCGTAGTCCGATGGGACTGCACGCAGAGAGATCAGTCGCAAGCCCAACGGCTTCCGCGGCACGGGGGTATCACACCGCCAACTTCCAAACTCCGGGCTGTTACTAAGAAAGTCCTGATGGAAAAAACTCAATAGCACTGCCTGACCTGGGAATCGAAGCCAGGACCCTACGCTCAGCAGTCGCACTCGCGACGATGTGACTAACGGGGCAGTGAGGTAATTAAAAATAGATATTAGAGAGTACTGCTCTCAAAACGGTGAAGGAAAACATCGTGAAGAAACCGGCATGTCCTAGAACCAAAAATTCGAGGACATTTGTAACATCTACCAACCCGCATTGGGCCCGCGTGGTAGATTACAGCGCACTCCCTCTCACAGAGAGGAGGCCTGTGTCCCAGCAGTGGGAACATGATATGCTGATTATGCATACTAGAGAGTCGCAGAAGTGCACCTTGCAATGTTACAATTACACGGCCGTAACTTAATTAAATGGAAAACACATACACCCCTTTTATGTTTCGCCGCAGTCGGGTAAAAAGAAAACTCACTCTACATTCAATCCCCAAAGTTTATCTCATTCTTTGAATCCAGATTTAACAGTAGTAGGATACACACGTGTCGTGATCTTATGTCTGAAGGCTTTTTATTTAAGTATTAAGTTCTGTTTACGTTTTTATTATTTATTTCTGCTTGAGTATAGTTTTCAATGTTTTTGTTGGTATATTGGCGTGTGCTAGCTGACATAAAATGGCGAATAAATTAATTTAATGTTTTGTGTTTCGTTGTCAGCCTGCGTCGTCCCTATTTCGTTTTCGAGGGACAGCCTGTATAAATCTAGCATCATTTCAATCAAAATTCCTTCTAAACCTAGGATTTGATCTTGTAGTTTTTCAAAGCTGGCTACTCCAGCCACGTTCACATCTCGATTGTACCGACGCCAGCACATCAAGCTACTACAATCTGTCAAATTTCTTTGATAAATTTTCAACTTTATCGCTAAAGAATAAGGTTCAAAGTTGATTGGGAAAATTTGACAGTTTCGAGTAGGTTGATGTGCTGGCGTCTGTACCTCCGTCAGTAAATACCTCAACGTTTGTGAAATCGCACCCTCATTGTTACTCTAGGTTATAACGGTTTTGTGAACGCTCCGCCGGACATAGAATGAGGTCCATGGTACAGTATCGTATGGAATGGATTTACTACTTACAGGTAAAACTTGCCTACGATTTTTGTGAAAAAAAGTTTGTTGGTGTCTGATTTTTATTTTGTTTGAGCTGGTAGTCAATGTGCTTCCCTTTACATATATTTTAACTCGTAAATTCAAAAAATTTGCCTCGCCTTTTTCCAACTATGTTGGGGTCGCTTTTCAGTCTAACCGGGATGCAGTTGAATACCAGTACATAGAGCGACTGCCACAACCCAGTTACTGGGTAACACGATATCTCTTGATAACAATGGTTGTCAGACTACCCGTAACGACTGTTATACTACCATTGGTAAGCAAAATTATTCGTTTTTAGGGTTCTGTACCTCAAAAGGAAAAAAAATGGAACCCTTACAGGATCACTCGTGTGTCTGTCTGTCCGTCCGTCTGTCACAGCCAATTTCCTCCGAATTTAATGGACCGATTAAGTTGAAATTTGGTACACATATGAATCTCTGTGACCCAAACACAGAGGTGTAACGTAAATAAATGAATTTTGATTATGGGGTCATTTTTGGGGGCAAATAGAAAATTTAAAAAAGTTTCGCAATCTGTACCAAGTGACATATCAATATTACTGTGAGGATCCCAATTTTTTTTTTTTCATAATTCTAAAATAAATTGAATTAACGTTGTTTAAGAAAATAGACGAAAATTTACCATTCCCCCTTATCTCCGAAACTACTGAGCCTAAAAACTGAAAATAGTTATATACCTACAGATTGCAGGAAAACCTGTAAGAAGTCTGTGATCTTAAAACAACATGGTAAATCTCTCAAAATTGTGCGCATCTTACGGAACCCTCTTCAACTCGCACTTGACCGGTTTTTATTGTTTAAAGGAACTGAGCATTTGAGAATTCGCCCCTGTGGTCAATAACTTTTTAAATCTTCTTTACGATCTGCGAATGACAGCCGGGCCCAACGAGGCACGGAGGCGTCTCGATATATTGACAAAAACAAAGGTTTTATTCATCCTTTACTTGAGGCGCAGATATACGACTTCTAATGATTTTAAATTCAACATCACGTCTAATAGACCGAACCGATTTCTTTGAAAAAAAATAAATGTTATACTAGACCATCTGCTTCGTAATTTGATATGTGAATATTTGCAATTATATTTTTTTAACATAGTGTAATTAATTTGTAAAGTAATGTCTACCGCGGACATAAAAACGATAATCACGCAAACACTATCGGGTGTATTTTCATAAAACTTTCACCATATAAAAGACAATTTAATTCCCCGAATTTTAATATACGGTTTTTATTTGTTTGGTGTTTGATAAATCAACAATAGATGATTGTTTCATATTTTGCAATAAATTACCAGCGTTGTGTCATCGCGCTTCTCTTTTTTTCCTATGCAGTCCGATAGTGACCGCGTTTTAGGTCATGTAGTCGCCTTAAACGAAATAATACACCCTGACCGTTATCCTCAATCCTAATCAAACAGATTGACACTTGACGTCGAGCTCAGAACAGGCAAGTTTGTTTTACGTATTACTAGGTAAAGAGGCTTTGTGTAATTACTTCGTCCAAACAATATGGGGAAGAAGATTATGGGTGCTGCATGCGATACGAGGATTATGTTGAGAATGTTTTGACGCATGTTGTTATAGTAGGCACATTTTAGCCGATATTTAGGTCAGTATATACCTACGTGGCAAAGTCCGGGACATTAATTGTTAAGGCGACGCCGACCGTGCAGTGGCGCCCTCATCGTTTATTTGGTTATTTCTTTTATTTTAAAATAAAAATAAATATCCTTAAAACGGAAAATAGTGGCACTATTTTGCGTTTTAAGGATTATAATAAAACACTTGTGGAACACAATTTAACATAGGCATATTTTATATTTAATTGCTGTGAATGTGAGGACTATGTGGGTCATTTCTTTTTCTGTTTTCCTTCTTAGTTAGCTTTAATCATGATCTGGCAGTTTGAGTCATTTACGCGGCCTACCCAAACCCAAATGTCCTTTCTTTGGTATTGTTCGTCGAATCGTTGAGCTCCTCATGTTCTGACTGGACTGATCGATTCTAATCTGTGGGGTATTTTTCTCAAAAGATCATTTCAGACATCAATCTACATTGTCTTCACATGATCTGACCAAGATCGTATCTGAACTTTAAAAGAGACTTTGACGCTTGAGTTTGTTCTGCCATTTCTTCTCAGGGATAGTCGACGATAATATGACGGGTAAAAGTGATTCTGATATCATATTTACGGAATAAACAATTTCATTTCAATTAGATCCTCTGCAGACGTACCTACCTACATAGTTGTCTGTAGTACCTACTACAGACAACTCCGTCTGCATCAACAAAGAAATGTGTATGTTAGGTAGGTACCTAACATACACATTTCTTTGTTGATGCAGACTAAAAACGTCATTAAGAACCAATTCCTAGGAGATAATTTTCAAGAATTATGAAACAACAAACTGAATGTCATACTTAACAAAGTTCAAATTCCATTGCAACAAATGGTCACTCAAAAATCAACTTAAAATACATTACTCTAAAGTAGACAAGTGATTACGAACTGATTGTAAATTATCTGAGATTATACACTGCTATAAGTAGGTATGTCATCCACTATGTATGACCGTATAATATAAACTTTGGAGATATCATTTTTAAATCGGTTTCCGCGTCCAACGCGATCGCGCTTTCTGTAGAAGATAACGTGGTAAGTACCTAGACCTCGACATTATTATCTGCCGAAAGTGAAAACCTAATATTATTATGTGTATTGTGGTTTAAGTGGAGAAAATAAAGAAAGAAAATACGTGTAAGTTGTAAACATGACGCAGAGAAATAACACAAGCACAAAAAAAAAAAAACATAATATAAGTTGTGGAAAAATATGCGTCACATCCACGTAAAACTGCCATTGCCAAGGTTGCAAGATAAGATTTTTGTTTGTTTGTTACGCTTTCACGCTAAAACAGTTGAACGAATATGGATGAAATTTGATACATGAGTTGAACATGACCTGGGTTAGGACATAGGATAGGACTTTTTTCGTCCGCGTAAAATTTATTGTTCCCCCGACCCACCGCGTCGCATCCCATCGCTATTACTTAATTTCCGCTTAGCATTTTTTCTGCCTTTTTTTCTTTATGCTCGGCTCCCAAAGGTTCTAGTGTGACGATTAGCCTTTATCAAGAACCGGGCTATCAAAAGCAATTTCTTTTTCAAATACCACTGGTAGCTCCAGAGATTAGCGCGTTCCAATAAATAAATTCTTCAGCTTTATTATTAGTAAGATTGTTCATTATTGCTGTGCCCACTAACAATAATTTCAAGTACAGTTACCATGTTCTGAGCGTCATCAAACAAAATCACTGGGTGTATCGGGCGGCGCCGGCGCTCGATCGCTGCTCGTTCTCGTGTTAATATCATCTTATTTGCTCGAAATCCTGCTCATAATTGCGCGCACATTGTTACACTTGTCTGTTTACCGATTTAATGAGCAATGCTCATGGTACCTTTAGTGAAATATAGCCTATGAGGATGTTATGGGTCGTAACGAATAAATGACGTAACTTTTTTTTATGGAACTGCGGAAAACCTCTCGCGGCGAAAATATAATAATTTGATTGATAATTATTTTCGAGACGTTTGGGGTTGAAACCCTTGGGCCCTCATTGCTTGTTCAGTGACATCTCTAAACTTCTGGTTGACACTTCCCGTGACCCAAGGGCTGGCTTTTGCGTAATTTTACTCACCTTGTTTATTTTGAAGCGGGTCCTCGCGAGTCTCTTAGAAACAAATAAAAAAAAAGATATAAATACTAACTCTGCCTTCTCATTATAATATCTTAGAAAGTATTTTGTATGTTCGCAATAAATTTAGGACTTTTCAAATTTAACTTTACAAATGAAATTGTGATACCCAAATTTAGAACTTAGAGATGGAAAGTTCAAAACCCTCATCAAACGTGTCCATAACAAAAAAGCGTATTATAAGATTAAAGCTTTGAAGACAAGGTAGTTGAAGGGAAATATAAATATGCATACCTACATTACATATTACATAATATTTTAATGTATTACATATTTTACATTTCGCCAGTTTAATATTAATTTTTGATCTTAGGAAAAACCGGCCAAGTGCGTGTAGGACCATGCACAGTGAAGGTTTCCGTAGTTGTATTGTGATGAATTTATACCAAGAATAAATTTTACATTATGGTTGAAAAACATGTTCTCCGAAACATTCCACCCGCAAATTCCCATACATTCACCAATGTTATTTTATGACCATAGACTTCTTATAAATTTTTATGTAATCTACAAGTATATAAAAGAATATTTACGCGCCCGTGTTTGGGTCACAGAAATAGATATGAGTACCTTTCAATTTAATTGGTAGGTACATTAGATTCAGAGCAAATTGGGTGCGACAGACGGACAGACACACGAGTGATCCTTTAAGGCTACGTAAGCACTTACAGGTGGCTTGCTTATCGCCTAGAGCTTAGTGACTTAATATCCTTACATACACGCTACGAAAATTCTAGAGCGTTCATTTCACTTCGCTGCTCGACTACACAAGGTGACTCACTAGCCACCTGTCTGCGCGTACGTAGCCTAAGGGTTCCATTTTTGTCCGAACGTACCGAACCCTAAAAAAAAACGAAATAAAGAAGAAATAATAACAACATTCATGTTTCTTGTTCCTTTTTAGGGAATCAAACAACTGAACAAGGGCAACAGCTGGGCCTTCGTGGAAAAGAAACCCGAAAGGCAAAGGGCAAAGTCCACTCAAATCCACGAATTTCATTAGAGTCCGTTTGTACAATATTTATTGTTAAATAAGCAAATCTATTCTTGGAAAGGTTGTTAATAAATTTTAAAAAGGCCATTGTTGTTATTGAAATGTTATTTTTGCTTTTGGAATATATACCTAGGCCAACTAATCACATTTGAGGCCAATTCTAACTCAAGGAGTTTTATTGCTGATTCTAATTTAATGATAATAATTCTGTTAAGTCATATTTGTTACGGCCGCGAATCATATTTTAATGAACATACAACCTACAGAATATTAATTTACAGAATTATAATCGAATCTATCAGTAACAATTAGCCTCAAATGTCATGATATCATGAAATATTCATTCATTATGGTAACATGAACTGAGAGTTGTTTTGATGATTTTTATGACTATAATTCTATAAATAAATATTTGTTACACACAACTTAATACTATCCTGAAAATTGCAAAAAACCGAAGAAAATTTGAATTTCGCAGGCTGTCCTGACGTATGGTTTCTAGAAGAGAGGTGGCCGCTACATAGCGCCTGCAATTTACCTGCGAATGACGTCACGTTTTTTGATACCGTAAATTTAAATCGTATTTCACTGGGCAATTAGTCGCAGCGAAAAATCTATTTCTCCTTTACCTATGTTACAGCGTCGCCATCGATCTGGATAAAAATAAATAGGTAGTAATAACAAAAGTGTAATGAAAACAGATTTCAAGTTCACGTTTGACATAAAGGTTATACGGTTCTTAATTTATTAATGTCGTCAACGTTAACAAAAAACCATTATTCTTATGATAAATTATTTTTATTTTGTAAACACTTTTACAATTGTCAATCATATTTTTTATAAAACTAGATGAGGTCGGCGTTTCCTATCTGACTACTCTGAGAAGAAAGGCCGAAACAAACTCAGAGGTCACAGTCTCTTTTAAAGTCCAGACATAATCTTGGTCAGGTTATATGAAGACTATGTAGATCGATGTCTGAGATGGTCTTTTGAGGAAAGAACCACACAGATTGAGAGGACCTGTCCAGTCAGCGCACGCATATATATATATCTTATATTTACTCGTACCAAAGGGAATTCAACATAACACGTCATCATGCCAATATTGCTCAAAAATTTAGAATGAGGAGGTGTGTGTAGAACACCCATAATATTTCGCGAATTAGTAATGTTTTAGGTTCCATTTTGTTGGTTAAGCGAGCTCATAGCCATTCACCGGGATCAAGTACAGACTCCGGGCTGCTAATACTGTGAAATTCCTAGTCACAATGTCTTAACTAAGGATCGAACCCAAACCCTGACCAGCGGTTGTGCTTGCGACCATTAGACTAAAGAGACGAACAATCGAGATTGACCTAAGTTTAAAGTAAAATTGACATTATCATCAATGTCAAACAAAAGAAATCAAACTATATTGTTCAAAGCGAATTTTTGGCGAATAATGTATACTTATCACAAAGACTGATGCTATGCCAAGTAACGAGCATAAATAAGAAATACAAAGAGATCCCCAACGTATAATTACGATGATCTGCTGTTGTGCAACGTATCTACTAATGCAATATTAATGAGTATTGCACTCTGTATGACGGTGACGATACACTAACCAAATGAGGGTTAGAATAACGAGTGAGATGGGATGTGGAGGTTACATCGGATTTTTTTTTTTGTAGCGATTACGTCGTATTTACAATAGGTAGTTACCGCAATGGCTCAACCACATTCATAGATATTTACGTTGCCGTTGTTGAACAGACAAATTATGGAGCAATGGATTAGCAATACCTATCCTTCAAAACGAAAAAAAAGTATATAGGTATAAATATATATAAATTGTTTAGGGTGCTGGATTGACGTTAACGATGTGTTTGTGATTAAAATAGAAATATTTCAGAATACATTAATAATGTCTTTTCCCAAATCATGCGTTGCTAAATAATACAATAGCCTTTTTCTATCTATTTATAATTTTCCGTGGAAACCTTTTAATGTCGGAGCAGTGATCAATTGGTTAGTCGCGTGGTTGATTTGTGCACGAAACAAATCACATAGTGATGGTCTTATCACCTCAAGCGTCTAGTGTACATAAAAGAAAGCCCTCGAAGCGTCAACGGTACACCAAATGTACACAACAGTGTCATTGTTCTATTGTCATTGTTAAAACAATGACTTTACTGCGCCCATTCAACTACTCCGTCGCGTGGGGTGTTTCGACAGGTAGGCGGGCAAACGTGTCAGAGGTTAGAGTAGATAATAATTATTGAATTAGTTGAAAGATTCAATATTTGACAGATGAATTTGTTGGTGACAATTTTGTGGTTATAAACAACCCACGATTCGGGAATAGAACGATAGAAAAATTGGTTTATTTGTTTGGTTATAAAAAGATAAATAAAAAGAAAAAAAAAAACAGTAGTCTATAATCACGAGTATTCACAACAGAAATATTCGGCAGTTGATTTTCAGTGGTCACCCGAAAACGATGTACGAAAACGAAGTCCAATTTGTAAAGATTAGTAGAATAGGTAATTCTATAAACTAAGATACACCGTTGCGTTTCAAAACGGGCATACTGGATGTAGGAAAGAAGGCTGCCAGGCTCAAATGGGATTGTGCGGGTCACGTCATCACCTGCATGCACGAAGTCCTACACAAAGGGTGCCTGAAGATGTCAAGACCGAACGAGATGGCAAGATGACCAGGACGTGTACCGCGAGGGCTAGTCTGAGGTGGCGTGGAAAAAGAGTTCGTGGAAGGATTTGGGAGAGGCTTTTACTCAGTTGTGGGACAGTTTAAGACAAAAAATGAAACATCGTAGAAACAGTTAATTTTGACCGTTATAGGTTATTATGAACGTAGCCTCTATCTTCAGTCGCAGCCACTACAGTAATGTGTGGGGAGTCATTAATAACGCCATTGCATGCATTGTCAGGTGATCGCTATCTCCTCTCAAATTACTTGCATATAAAATTAATTGTTATTTCAACAATGTCTCGTTAATTTCCTTTAAATTAGTTCCTTTATTGCGAAAGTAATTAATGTTGGCTGCTAACAATCGGAGATCTGTAACGTCATTGGTGAGACGGACGTTTGGGTCCTTGTAAGTCTTAGATTAAAGTGGGTATTATCTAGACATTGAGTTCTTTTTTCCTTCATCAATAAATAATTAGTCTAAGAGTTTGAAAATTTACCACTGTAATGTGAATTAGTATTAACTCGGGGTGAGAGCCTGGTGATCCGTCACACATGGTGGCCTAGTATGGACGCTAGTCTCTCACAAAGGATCATATTTTGTGCATTGTCGTAAAAGCACTATAACTCTTGTCTATCCATACTAATATTGTACGTGCGAAAGTGTGTCTGTCTGTCTTTCTGTCTGTTACCTCTTCACGCTTAAACCGCTGAACTGATTTAGATGGAATTTTGTATAGATATAGTTTTAGTCCCAGGAAAGGACTTAGGATAGGTTTTATCCCGAAATTCAGTCCTACAGAAAATCCAATCGGGCTTCCAATCTAACCGGATGCAGCTGAATACCAAGATTTCACGTGGAGCGACTGCCTATCTGACCTGCATAATCTAGTTACTGGGTAACACTATACCCCTTGGTAAGGCTTGTTTGTCAGACGGGCTTCTGAGGACCCATAACGATTGTATCATTAATATTCTAAAATGTTATAATTGTCCGTCACGCAATGCTGAGTCAATCAACTCATCCTATCGCAGTCCACTGCTGGACATAGGCCTCTCCCAGGCTGCGTCACAAAACTCTGTTCTCCGCCTTCCGCATCCAGTCTGTCTCAGCCACTTTCTTTAGGTCGTCCATCCTTTTAGCCTCCCGCGTTCCACTCTACGCTTACCTCGTCTGCTCCATCGGCCATTGATCCTTCGACAAACATGGCCAGCCCACTGCTACTTCAGTTAGCTTACTCTGCAAGCTATGCTGGTAACTCCGCAATGAGCACCTAGAGTAAAAGATATAACTTCAAATCAGTCACTACCCTAGTTGTCGAAAAACACTACTACGATTTTAAAACAACAAACATAATATTATTATTTAATAATAATTTGTGATCATTTTGTCACAAACACAATTCACGGAAATATTCAACCCGTAACAGATGCTTTGAGAGTCAAAGCATTCCAACCACATTTATAAACAAATCACATGACAATTATTCGACAAAATATTATGACCCGCGGGTGTAATCGTCGGCGTAATTATGTTCACCTCATTTGACCCGGGTTAATCTGTGATTGCTGATCAAATTTGACTGTTTAAATGTGTATGGGAAGTGGTCTATGAACCAATAGCGAACGAATTCTAAAGTATTAATTTTCTCAAAACTGCCGGGTTGGATTTTGATACCCAAGTGCACAAGGATATAGTTGAGGCATCCCCACAGAAATACCACTACAGTATCGCTTTTGGTTCATAGACTACTTCCCATACAAAGGAGAATGCCAGGGTTTCCTACTAGACTCGGCCAGAACCGACAAAGATGATCTATATTTCATAAAAAAGGAAAACTATTATAGGACTGCTCCGTCTCAAAAATCCAATCTGTATATGGGTAGCAGAGACAGCGACGCGCATCGTGTTACCATGGATTCAGTTTATATATCTTAAACCCCTAAAATTTTAAGCCACCACTTTCGAACAAAAAAAGAATTTAGCAAAAAACAAAACAAAAAAAAAACATATCAACATCCAAATTGAGAACCTTCCCCATTTTTGAAAAAAATCTACAGTTTCATAGAAAATTGCGCGGTGAAAATACGCATATAAGGATCAGCATTTTTTTTACCTACATAAAATTTCACGTTACAGTTTGCGCGTGAATGCTTCTTGATAAAGGCAAAACTAGGTAGCTATAATCAAACACAAATATGACAACATTTTTTTTATTTAATAACACACATAAATAAGACGAGTGTCTAGCTTAAATTGTAATACAGCTATAAACTATAGAACGTAGTTTGTTCTTAAAGGAAAAAATCAGCACCCTAATATTGTGTAACTCACTATCAATCTCAATCTGAATCATTTAAACATAATATTGCTAATCCATTGCTTTATATGTCCTATAAATGTGTCTACTCAGCAGCGTAAATAACGCAATGAAAGTTGTTGAAATGTCAAAATTAAACCCATTGTTACTGAAAGTGTGTTACGCAATTATGAAAGGTATGAAGCAAAAAGGTACTATGATATGTAGCAACCACGGATATCTATGGTAGAAACACATCACTCACTTATACGCCGCACCTCGCCGGGCAGGCGATGCGATGCGACGGGCAATCAGAAACTTCACGCAGACAAAGTCACGGGCAGAAGCTAGCAATGTATAGGTATATGCTTGTATACTACTGTAGCAAAAGTGTCGTAACGGTCAAGACGTTACTCTTTTTTCAGTCTAACACTCAATCGTCAAGTGTGCAGAGTATAACGTGCATTAAGGAACTTTGTAACAAAACGCGAGTTTGTGCTGTTTAGTCTAATCACACCAGACACAAATAGTTTTCAGTGTCCATCATCATTTCATGTTCTGCAGCATAATAATGGTATAAGTGACCACAGTAGAGGCTAGAGAAGCCAGGAGGGTATATTGAACAGTGACGAAACGAAAGGCGTGAAACTTGATAGGTCTGGTGATCAGCAGTTGGCGGAAGGTAACCAGCGTCGTCGTCATACTGGCAGCTGGGAACAAGATAAATATTATTCTTGAATATGTGGTATTTTTTTTTTACATTCAATGGTTAAAAATATAAAAAAAATATGCGTTAATTCGTTATAATGATGCATATGCTGTGTTGATGAATGAAGACCAAAGCAAATATGGTTTAATTGTGTGCGAACTTAAGACGAAGCTTACAGGGGAGAAGTCTTTTTTAAATAATACAATAAAAACTACAACTACTTGACATCCACTTGAAAAAAGAGATGAGGCAGATCAAAAGTTCATAAAAAACAAATCACTTTTTAATAGGTTTATAGAGGTATGAGGAACAGGGTGTAAAGTTCACTCATACTCTATAGAAAAGGGAGGATCCTCCGACCAGACGGGTATTGTGTCTGGCGGGCAACTGCCCGATGATTCATGTTGGGCCGTGTATATATGCTAGTTGCGCGGTAAACTCTGCGTGCGAGATGCAGGATTTTGCGCGACATCAGTATGATGCGTTGTTCGCATGTAGCGTTGCAGATACCGCTACAAGTTCATTAGACGAACGTATACGAGTAATTTCACCATAGTTACAAATTCAATAATACTCACAATTATTCTTAATAACAAGTAAAAGATCAATGGTCTCCAGAATCCTCTCACTCTGCCTGTAAGTACTCTCACAACGATACACCATGATGACACCAATCATTGCCCAGTTCAACAATCTGATGAGGCTGGATATTGATGGTAAACGGCACACGCTGTATGGTGCTACCTGCAGGAGTACGTATACAGTATTAATACTAGAAAACTGTGAAAGGTCTTAGAGGCTTTCTATTGAAAAATTCGCTTTCTCAGCCTTTTTCAACCGATTGCGCCGAAGCTCATAAAGTGGGTAATATGTTTTATTAATATATATTATAAAATTTTACCATTGATCCAGTGAGAAATCTGATGGCCATGTTCAACAAGTTGATCATATTGACAAGAAGATTTAGGAAAAATATTAAAACCTGTAAAATGAGAAGGAGTATTGATGAGACTGATAAGATATTATTAAGTTTTGTAAGCTGCATCTTAATTGCGTAAATGATAAATGATTTTATTTTTGTAAGTAGGTTTGTACAAACACTTTTACATGTCAATCATATTATTTTTTATAAAACTAGATGAGGCGTAACACACAATCAATCACAATCTGAATCATTTTGAAGGATATTCTAGGCTATGTTCTAAAAAATTGTCTGCAAACAACGTAAATAACCCAATAAATGTTGTTGAACTGTCAAAAAGAAAGCCATTTCTACTGTTTGTTCGTTACGCAATTACCCCGCTGATAATATATTAATGATTATGAGTTTAAACCAAATCTGAATCAATGACACAATTAAATTAAAGTTGCTCACCCGAAGGCCAAACTTGGAGTTAATGTAATCCGTTTGCTCAAGCAGAAGGAGGTAACATCGATTGAATCCAATGACTTCGATGAACCGGCCATGGCTGAGGGTTTTCAAAGATTCCAAACAAATATTTCCAGTCTCTGTTCTCAAAGCCCAGGTTTTGTTTTCGTCATCATAAACGGATATCGTACTATTCAGCGAGGTGTAGTAGTCCTATTGAGAAGAAAGGTTTTTTGAATCGATGTTGTTTGACTGTTCTGCTTTAGATATTTTATCTTCAGTCAAAAGTTCAATGTTATTAAGAAATATAGAAATACGGAGTGGGGAATACCCAGTTGTACCTAAGAAAGACTACCAGAGTATTCATTGGTAATAGCTTATTTAAAAACATTCACAGTAGAAGTGAAAATGTTATGCGAGTTAAATAAATATTGGTAAGCAACTATAAAAAGTTATGTAAATGTACTTACCTGAAGAAGATTTTTTATCAGTTTTAAACGATATTCCAATTGTATAACATGAGACAAACAGTCAAGTATTGTTAGCATATTCAGAAAGAAATAGAAATAATCCAAAGAGTACAAAGTTGGAGCAATCCAGCCGAAGCCTTCTATCCAGCTGGCATAGTCCATAATAGAAGTTACAATAAAAATAACCATACAAAATCCAACAGTTCTTAAGACAATTCTTCGAATTTCGTCATAGTAAGTCATGCCCAAAATCTGGTCAACATGTTCGAAGCATTTGAAGTACTTCAGGAGGAGATCTCTTCCATATTTGTAAACATAGATCAAGTCGATAATATATTCAAAATATCCGATCAAATAGGACATTTGAATGGTGTCAGAAAATGTAAAATCCGTATTGTTTCTGATGATATCCAACCTTTCAATCTTGTTCAGCAAGAAGAAGAAATTAATAAATCCGAAGAGTAAAACGTAGATAATACTCCTGGCCAGCGACCATGATATTTTCAATTGACTCCCTTTACGGTAGATGCATGATAAATTGAAAACCCTCAACAACCAATTTAGAGGCACCAATGTATAGAATGTATCCTTCGTTTTTTTACTATTGACTTTTATTTTCATATTGTCTCCGTTTTATATTTTGATGTTATATGGCTTCTGGACTTTCAGTGAAATTAACTATACAATTAAAGCGTGTCACCACTTCGAACTATCAGCTTAATTAATTGTAGTCGTTCAATTAATTAATTGTTTTGTCCGTTTAATTTCGTTCTTTTTGTTTTGTTTTACGTTGGTGGTACCGTTTTGTTCTGTGGTTCCATTGATACTGCTGAAGTACTACTAATAACTTAACTGTCCATTTACGATGGATGTAGGTGCGTGTATTATTTTAATTTTGGAATTGATGTTAATGTACCTATATAATTTACTTTTTCAATTTTCGATACTATGTAACTTTTATAAAATACATTTTTAGCAATACTTTTTTTAAATTATGGATCATTAAGTCATTATTGATGTCTTGAAATGGCTGGAACATGATGAGGTACCTAGACGATAAAAATAATATTGTTAGATAACTGCACTCTAATTGCTTAACTGTGTAAATAATATTAGTTAAGCAGACGATGTGATGCTTCTGAGCGCGTCAATCTGTGGTCTCAGAAAGTTTGTCGCCAAATTTGAAGAGTATGCCAAAACACAGTTTGATATACAATTCCAGCTGACAAGTTGTTACATACCCCGGACTACCCCCGTAGTCCGGGGTATGTACCACTTGTATTACTCAATGGGACTCCACTACAAAGTGTATTCTAGTTTAATTATCTTGGTCATATGTTGACCCCTGACCTCAATGACGGACTCGATATTGAGCCGGAGCTTAGGGCTTTGTCGGTAAGGGCGAACATTCTAGCTCGCAGGTTTGCTCGCTGCTCAATTAAATTCAAAAATACTCTATTTCGAGCTTATTGCACAACGTTTTACACACGTGCAGTCTGTGGGCTAGATATACCCAGCGGTCGTACAACCTTCTTTCAACGCTTTCAGGGTATTGGTGAGGCTGCTCCGTTTCTGTAGTGCATCGGGAATGTTCGCGGACGCACATATAAATTGCTTTTCTGCAACGATGCGAATGAGGTGTGCATCCCTGCTGGTGCGTATAGTGCGGGCTAGCTCCAACAATATCCTGAAAATTATCGCTAGCAGGCTCGATTGCATATATGTCAATCACTGCAGTGCCATCTCCCATGGGATGCAATGAATTTGAATTTAAATAAAATGGTCTAACATAGTTCTTAAGTTTACTAACACAATGAGTCCTTGTTACTTGAATAAATTAATTTATTATTATTATTAACACACGATCAATTAGGCTTTTATATGTATTGTTTCCGCATGTGATAATTTTATTTAATATGTAATGTTCTACACAATGTAAATGAAAAAATGAATGAATGATTGAATGATGAATGTTTGTGAATGAAATAAATGAAATGAAATGAGATCACAATCTGAATGATTTTGAACGATATTGATAATCTATTGTTGCATATGTTCAAAAAATTCGTCTGCTCAACAACGTAAATAACGCAATGAATGCTCTTGAACTGTCAAAGGGTTAGGTCAGGGGAGAAACAGTTAGAACAAGAACCACTTCAGCAAAGGAAGAGCCTCCATCTACTTTACTTAACTAAGAAACTATTAGTTTCATAATTATCGATAGATGTCTCTGCAATCCCGATTTTAACAAAAACAAGAAAATCAAATAACTAAGTTATCTAAATTTAATATAAAGTATTTTTCTAGAGAATAATTGTAAAATATTCCATCAAAATGATCACATTATCATACTGTCCAGTATTGTCCAGCGTTATCAATTATGGCAACCTTGTCACGGTAATCCATATTGTGTGTGACATATTCTGGCAACATCATACATTATGGCCGCCGCGACTTGCGTCTGCGCTTGTTTATGTTTGTTTGTTTCTAATTCTATTTAAGCTGTCGAAATTCAAGGCAAGTTTTCATGTGTTTTTTGCAAATAGAAGCTGTGTTCACATCGTATATTGATCAAAATGCGATTCGCTATTATAACGATGACTCGTTTACTCACTGAATCACGATCATTAAAATATAAATATTAACTCCTTCAGTTATTAAATTCTAATAATTATAATTTAGTAAATGTATCATCATTATATTCGCAAATCGAATTTTAATCGACATATGACGTATACACAGCTATTATTTTCAAAAAAAACAAGAAAATTTTAATGATCACATATACATATTATACATCTATACAAAGAGTACTAAAACCTATACATAAGTAGGTAGTTTAGTAGTTTTTTTCCTGCCTTAGTTCCCGTTAAGAAATGCAGGTGGCGTTACGAATCGTCGAATCTGGATGCTTTGAATTGGCACAAGAGGGCTCTCTTCTCCCGTATTATTATTATACTCTTTGGGTTAGGTAGAACTAGTAGTACAACAACCACAGACTGAGGTGAACCAGTAGTACAGCAACCACAGCGAGATGAACCAGTAGTACAACAATAACATTTATTTATAATTATATTCGATAGTACTATTAATTATGATTCACATTACCTCTACGCTTCTGGATTAACATCACGCATATTATAATAATTATAGATTTAATCAACGTAACTGCCACTTAGGAGTATGTAATGATTAATTCAATTTGTTATTCCATTACTCTTCCATAATGAAAATTATTTTACCGCCGCCGCCGTTCATGTTATATTTTTAAAAGCAATTGAATAGCGAGTCATGTTATGACTTGACATTTTATTACACTAGGTACTAAATTAAATAACTAACTAACTAAACAAATATAATACTTAACACAAAAAGAAAAGAACACTTAGGCGTCAAAGTACAGACGCCAGCACATCAAGCTACTACAATCTGTCAAATTTATTTTATATATTTTTAACTTTATCGCTAGAGCATAAGGTTCAAAGTTGATTGGGAAAATTTGACAGTTCCGGGTAGCTTGATGTGCTGGCGTCTGTACTTAGATTAAAAAAAAACTCATATTCATTCGTTTATTCACTGACAGACAACGCACAGCCAAAATCGCTGGGTCCAGATGCACAAAATTTTGCACAAGAGTACCTTTTATAATGAAGGTAAGCGCTTGCTTACCTTAATTCTTATTAAGGATATTTTAAAATTCATCGACTAAAGATTTTAAATCGGGGATGAAGTTTATATGAAAGTTCGAAAATTCTGCCGATCACGGCTTGTCAAGAATGTTTATTCAAAGATATTAATTAGGTACATCTTTGTAATCTATAGCTCGTACAATGCTCTGCGAATCCAATATAATAACGCCTTCAGAGTTATGTTGGGACTGCCGCGCTTTTGCAGTGCATCGGCGATGTTCGCGGAGAATGGCGTGCCAGATTTTTACGCACTGATGCGGACACGGATAGCATCCCTGATGCGGCGAGTGCTCGACAGCTCCAACAGCTTGGTGGCTATAGCCGACAGGATAGACAGTCTAATGATGTGGCACTGGATGACCACTCATCGTGCGTCATTCCATTATTTAAAATAAGTTGTTTTTAGTGTATATGTTTTTTGTGTGTTGTTTTATGGACTTAAGGTCTGAAATAAATTTATTATTATTATTATTTATTATTATACTAATAAAATAGCTGAAGAGTTTGTTTGATCGCGCTAACCTCTGGAAGTCCACTCTGCTTAAGGGTGGCAGTTTCTTCCGCAACCGTTTCTTGAGAAAGGCAAAACTAAGGTAAAGTAAGATATAAGTCAAACACAAATATGACAACATTTTTTTTATTTAATAACGCACATAAAAAAAGACAAGTATCCAGCTTAAATTGTAATACAGCTATACAAACTATAGCACGTAGTTTGTTCTTAAAGGAAAAGATCAGCATCCTATTTGTGTAACTCACTATCAATCTCAATCTGAACCATTTAAACATAATATTGCTAATTCATTGCTTTATATGTTCGATAAATGTGTCTGCTCAGCAGCGTAAATAACGCAATGAAAGTTGTTGAAATGTCAAAATGAAACCCATTGCTACTGATAGTGTTTTACGCAATATCCTCGCAGATGCGTAAGCGATGCAAGTGTATGAAGCAAAAGGTACCATGATATGTAGCAACACATCACTCACTTATACGCCGCATCTCGCCGGGTAGGCGATGCGATGCGACGGGCAATCAGAAATTTCACGCTGACAAAGTCACGGGCAGACGCTTGTATACTTCTCGTGAACTCAAAAATATGAACTTCTTTTGAGTGTCCATACTGGGCACGCGGGTGGGGTGAGCGGCGCGGGCTGCTGGGTGCAGGGAGCGCGCGGGCAACTCACGCCATAGCTCATTCATACAAGTGGCCGCAGAGGGTTCGCGGCGAGGGGCCGGGTGGCCCACGCGGGGACCGAGGTTCTCAAACTAGTGGTGCAGAGTATAACGTGCATTAAGGAACTTCTTAAAAAAACGCGAGTTTATGCTGTTTAGTCTAATCACACCAGAGACAAATAGTTCTCAGCGTTCATCATCATTTCATGTTCTGCAGCATAATAATGCTATAAGTGACCACAGCAGAGGCTAGAGAAACCAGGAGGGTATACTCAATAGTAAAGAAACGAAAGGCGTGAAACTTGATAGGTCTGGTGATCAGCAGTTGGCGGAAGGTAACCAGCGTCGTCGTCATACTGGCAGCTGTGAACAAGATAAATATTATTCTTGAATACGTGGTAAATTTTTTTTAACGTTTAACTTTGATTGAAGAAATGACTAAGAGAGTGGTGAGTGATGAATATGCTGTGTTGATGAATGAAGACCAAAGCAAAGGTGGTTTAATTGTGTTCGAACTTAAGATGAAGCTTACAGGGTAGAATATGTTTTTAAATAATACAATAAAAACTACAACTACTTTAGATCCGCTTGAAAAAAGAGATGAGGCAGATCAAAAATACATAAAAAACAAATCTCGTTTTGATACGTTTATAGAGGTATGAGAAACAGAGTGTAAAGTTCACGCATACTCTATAAAAAGGGGGGACAACCAGACGGGTATTGTATCTGGTGGGCAACTGCCCGATGATTCATGATGGGCCGTTCTCACTATACTAATAGTTGCGTGGAAAACTCTGCTTGCGAGATGCAGGATTTGCGCGACGTCAGAATGACGCGCTGTTCGCATGTAGCGTTGTAGATACCGCTACAAGTTCATTAGACGAACTAAAATATTATTGTACTTGTAAAGCAAATGTATTTTACCATAGTTACCAATTTAATAATACTCACAATTATTCTTAATAACAAGCAAAAGATCAATGGTCTCCAGAATCCTCTCACTCTGCCTGTAAGTAACTCTCACACCGATACACCATGATGACACCAATCATTGCCCAGTTCAACAATCTGATGAGGCTGGATATTGATGGTAAAAACGCGCCGATTGGTGCTACCTGCAGGAGTACGTATACAGTATTAACACTAGGAAATTGTGAAAGGTTTTAGAGGCTTTCTATTGAAAAATGCGCTTTCTCAGCCGTTTTTACCCGACTGCGGCGAAGCTCATAAAGTGAGTAATATGTTTTATTAAAATCTAATATATAAAATTCTCGTGTCACAGTTTTCGTTGCCATACTCCTCCGAAACGGCTTGACCGATTTTGATGAAATTTTTTGTGCTTATTCAGTAGGTCTGAGAATCGGCTACTACCTATTTTTCATACCCCTAATTCAAAATTTACGCGGGTGAAACCGCGGGGCGCAGCTAGTATATTATAAAATTTTACCATTGATCCAGTGAAAAATCTGATGGCCATGTTCAACAAGTTGATGATATTGACGAGCAGATTTATGCAAAATATTAAAACCTGTAAAATGAGAAGGAGTATTGATGAGACTGATAAGATATTATTAAGTTTAGTAACCTGCATCTTAATTGCGTAACATACTATCAATCACAATATGAATCGTTTTGAAGGATATTTTAGGCTCTGTTCGAAAAATTTGTCTGCTCAACAAAGTATGTTGTTGAACTGTCAAAATTAAAGCCATTCCTACTGTTAGAGCGTTACGCAATTATCCCGCTGATAATATATGAATGATTATGAATTTAAACCAAATCTGAATCGATGACACAATTAAATTAAATTTGCTCACCCGAAGGCCAAACTTGGAGTTAATGTAATCGGTTTGCTCAAGCAGAAGCAGGTAACATCGATCGAATCCAATGACTTCGATTAACCGGTCATGGCTGAGGGTTTTCAAAGATTCCAAATTTCCAGTCTCTGTTCTCAAAGCCCAGGTTTTGTTTTCGTCATCATAAACGGATATCGTACTATTCAGCGAGGTGTAGTAGTCCTATTGAGAAGAAAGGTTTTTTGAATCGATGTTGTTTGACTGTTCTGCTTTAGAAATTTTATCTTCAGTCAAAAGTTCAATGTTAATAAGAAATATAGAAATACGGAGTGGGGAATACCCAGTTGTACCTAAGAGAGACTATCCTACCAGACCATAGTTTTGATTGGTAATATGTTATTTAAGAAGTGATTAAGAAAGCGAGTTAAATAAAAATTGGTAAGCAACGATAAAAACTTATGTAAATGTACTTACCTGAAGAAGATCTTTTATCAGTTTTAAACGATATTCCAATTGTATAACATGAGAGAAACAGTCAAGTATTGTTAGCATATTCAGAAAGAAATAGAAATAATCCAAAGAGTACAAAGTCGAATTAATCCAGCCGAAGCCTTCGGTCCAGGTGGCATAGTCCATAATAGAAGTGACAATAAAAATAACCATACAAAATCCAACAGTTCTTAAAATAATCCTTCGAATTTCGTCATAGTAAGTCATGCCCAAAATCTGGTCAACACGTTCGAAGCATTTGAAGTACTTCAGGAGGAGATCTCTTCCCTATTTGTAAACATAGCTCAAGTCGATAATATATTCAAAATATCCGATCAAAAAGGACATTTCCATGGAGTCAGTAAACGTAAAATTCGTATCGTTTCTGATGATATCGAACCTTTCAATCTTGTTCAGCAAGACGAAGAAATTAATAAATCCGAAGAGTAAAATGTAGATGATACTCCTGGCCAGCGACCATGATACTTTCAATTGGCTCCCTTTGCGGTAGATGCATGATAAATTGAAAACCCTCAACAACCAATTTAGAGGCACCAATGTATAGAACGTATCCTTCGTTTTTTTACTATTGACTTCTATTTTCATATTGTCTCCGTTTTATGGGTTGATGTTAAATGGCTTCTGGACTTTCAGTAAAATAAACTATGCAGTTAAAGCGTGTCACCACTTTGCTATCAGCTTAATTATTTGTAGTCGTTCAATTAATTAATTCGTTCGTTTTGTTTTGTTTTACGTTATTGGTAGCGTTTTGTTCTGTGGTTCTATTGATACTGCTGAAATACTAGCAATAAAATAGCTGTCCATTCAAGATGGATTTATGTGCGTGTATTATTTTAATTTAGGAATTGATGAAAATGTCAATAATTTTACCTCAAGAAGCTATGATTAATTTTCCAATTTTCGTTATGTTACTTTTATAAGATACATACTTTTTTTTAATTATGGCTGGAACATGATAAGGTACGTAGACGAGAAATAATATTGTTAGATAACTGTACTCTAAAACCCCGTTCACACGGAGATGATCAGTACGGTTTTTTTCGGTAAAAAGTTGGGATCACACGTCAACATCCCAATTTTCATACAGTTAAAAACATACGCAGTATGAAACTGCCATTTGAACCCAAAATTAAACAGTTATATAACGTACTGACCGTCGCCGTGTTAACGGGGCCTAACGTAACACACGATCAGTCACAATCTGAATGATTTTGAACACAGCCTAAAATCTTAAGGAAGTAAAAAGTTTTTGTGCGTTTTATTTTATTTTTGAAAGTGCCCAATTATTTTAATGTTTTGTTGTAAGTCACATCATAAACTGTTTATTTTAGGAACAGCGAAGCATTGCGTTTATTATCTGGCCAGTGTTATCCTAACTACATACACAAGTTTCTTTGTAACGCTTTCACGTTTAAACGGCTAAACGAGGCACATGGGTTGACCTAGGACAAAGTATATACTTTATATCACGGAATTAAGAGTACGTTCCCGTGTTATATTTTCCGACGACCACACGGGCGAAGCCCCAGGCAAAAGCTAAGTGATAAAACTACGTAGATACTTCATATTATACAGGGGTGCCCGGGTGGCGAATCTAAACGGTTAGTTGGTCAGCGTTGAACTGGAAACTCACGATAATTATTATAATGGATAGACAAATGGCATATTATGCTAATATGAGAGTGTTTGCTTTTTCTTTCATCTTTCAGAGGGTGAAAGAGATGGCAGGAAAGAGTTTTAATGCTGTCAAAGTAGTTATAGTCAGCTATCTTCACTAATAGATTCTTCTTTATAACACGTTTTTAGTTTAGAATCTACTTAACTTTTATTATTTCATTACTTACTTAACTTTTACAATATTTAACACTCGCAATAATAAACATTTATTGAAAAAAATCAAAGTCATTTAAAGTTACGAAACAAGCTGTGTAATGTTCCCTGTTCTATCCACTTGACGAGATAATAATTAGTTTAACAGCGGTCCATAGAATTTTTTGTGTACGATTCGTGTCTAAGTGGCGAGACCACCCGCGGCGTGCAGAAAAAAAGTGTTCTGGGACGTTCTAGACCAGCGGTCGGCAACCTTTTAGCAGGCACGGGCAACATAGTGGCAAAATGAAATAAAGGCGGGCCGCACTTGTTCATAATTTTGTGTACCTACTATATCGATTATGATAAAAATGCAAAAAAAAAAGCAACCACACATATTTACTTCTACATAATTTTATTTATAACTAGCGGCCCGCCCCAGCTTCGCACGGGTGCAATTTTTTTTCTCTCCTTAAGAACCATCCTCGTTCTTCAAGGAATATTATTAAAAAAGAATTAGGGAAATCAATAAAATCTAAGACACTGCATTATCTTTCATCTCTTCCGACTCCCAGTTATTCTCCATTTGTTTTTGGTCAATTCTCCGCATGTGATGTTAAGAAGAGCTTACTATCGATTACTTCCAATGCATTAGGAAGTGACTGTATCAGCCGTAATATGTTAGTCCCTGTGCTGGACTTTATCCTACCCGTCATTTGTCATATCCTCAATTTTTCTGCATTTAGTGGTGTCTTTCCATGTTCATGGAAAGATGCTCAAATAATTCCATTACCCAAAAAATCCAATCCGTCATCCTTTTCTGAATATCGTCCAATATCCGTCTTACCATTTCTATCCAAAGTCCTTGAACGGTTAATCCACGATCAAATAAACACTTTCCTCTCCAAAAATAATCTCCTTAACCCTTTCCAGTCTGGCTTCCGACCTGGTCATAGTACCACCACAGCGCTTCTGAATATTACGGATGATATAAGGTCAGCCATGGAAAGCGGTAATCTAACGGTCTTAGCTTTACTTGATTTCAGTAATGCTTTTAATACTGTTGATTTCGATGTTTTGCTTGGCATTCTATGCTCTCTTAATATATCTCCATCGGTAATTGACTGGTCTCATAGTTACCTGTTCGGTCGCCGGCAACGTATTTGCATTGGAGACACTTTGTCTTCCTGGTGTAATACTTCTGCCGGTGTACCACAGGGTGGCGTTCTTTCCCCTTTACTTTTCGCAGTTTTTGTTAACTCTATATCCGATGAACTAATTTCTTCCTACCACCTTTATGCAGATGATTTACAAATCTACGCACGAGCTCCTCTTGGAAATCTGTCCGAGGCTATCTCAGTGATTAATCGCGATCTGGCCCGTATATGCGACTGGAGCAAGAGGTATGGACTTATGGTCAACCCCGTAAAGACGCAGGTTGTTGTGGTTGGCAGTTCTAGGACGGTCTCAAGAATTGATTGGACGACTCTTCCCCAAGTTTCTTTCGACAACTCTATTATTCCATTCAGCGAAAAAGTTAAAAACTTGGGGATATTTATTGACAAGAACTTCTCTTGGACGGCCCAGCTACAGGAAGTTAGCCGCAAGCTATTCGCATCCGCTGCATCTTTGAAGAGACTGCGTAATATTCTACCAACTGCCACCAAGATTGCGCTTGCACAGTCACTTCTTCTACCCATTCTTGATTATGCTGATGCCAGCTATCTAGATCTTACCCAAGACCAACTCGATAAACTTGAGCGGCTTCAAAATGTCTGTATACGGTTCATATTCGGTTTGCGCAAATACGACCATGTTTCTGAATTTCGTGTGAAGCTCAAGTGGTTACCAATTCGGCTTCGCCGGAATGCTCATATTCTTTCCCTATTGTATAATGTGCTCTTTTCCCCTTCCACCCCTCTCTATCTTAAAAAACGTTTTCAGTATCTTTGCGACTCCCACACGAAGTTTTTGAGATCATCGGATAATTTAAAGCTAAAAATGCCAATGCATTCCACAACATTTTTCGACAAATCCTTTTCTGTTCAGGCCGCTCGTTTATGGAATGCATTGCCAATTCAAATTAAACGCGCGCAATCGTTAGCTGTTTTTAAGAGACTCGTGAAGGAGCATTACTTGTTGTTGTGATCTTGTTTTCGTAGCTGCAATAATCTGTAGTCATCATTACTTTTCTTTGTTTATATGTATATTTAATATGTATTTATTTATGTATCTATTATACAGCATTATATATATATATATATATATATATTATATATATAGCTATGTATCTATTTTTGTGCCTATATTATTTTGCGCCACTGTCAACCCCATTTTTTATATCCACGCAATCACTGTCCATTCCAAGGTTGCCTGGAAGAGATCGCAGAAAGCGATAAGGCCGCCCATTGTATGTTTTGTATTAATAATCGTATTTTTTGTTATTTATTTTCTGGTGTACAATAAAGTATATATAAATAAATATAAATAAATAAATAAATAAATGAAATCTCTAGATTTGCGCTTAGCAACATATTTAGCGATTCATTTTTATATATAAGATTATGAAAAAGGTTCGAGTCATTACGTTCGCGCCCGCGGAGTAATTTTTTGGGCCAGTACCGGCTTTCGCGGATGGCACTGATTTCAGTTTAGGCGCGAAAAAAAAAAATCCAAATGAAAAGTCCTTATTTAAAAAACAGTTTCGAGCCGCAAAGAGGAGGCCCGTAGGCCGCATCTTGCCGACCGCTGTTCTAGACTATGTCACGGGAAAAGAGGGACGTGCGACTGGTTATACACTTTCAGGCACAATCTGAATCATTTTGAAGGATATTGCTAATCCATTAATCAGAGTCTGTGAGACGTATGCTGCCTCACATGGACATATTTATAATGTCACTAAGAGTGAATATGCTCCTTAGGGCCGCAGGTAGATGTCCAGACTCTTTACCTGACATTATTAGGCTGAATGGCTTGCATTTAAACAGTGTTTAAATTCAAGTACCTTGGACTTATCATGGACAACGTTAAGGATGATACAGACATTGAGAGAGAGCGTAGGGCACTGACGGTCAGAGGTAACATGTTGGCCCGTAGATTTTCTCGGAGCTCTGACCTAGTAAAAATTATTCTCTTTAAGGCCTACTGTCAGAGTTTTTACTCGACGAATCTATGGGTCAACTAAACCAAGAAATCGCTGGATGTTCATAATATGACATACATAAATGTTGACATAATAATGCTTTCAGAATGTTGTTGCGACTGCCCAGTTTCTGGAGCGCCTCAGAAATGTTTGCCGTGGCCCATAAACACGGCTGTCATGCCATAATACGCCAAAAAACTGCTTCGCTGCTGTGCAAAGTGCGGAGTAGTTGCAACTATATCCTGAGAGCTCTGGCGGCGAGCTATACTCCAAATATTAGGCGTTTTGTACGGAGGTTGATTAGGTTGAAACATATTTTCCTGACTGGTCATCCTTTGTCTTAATTATTTTTATATCAATGTTTGTAATACTAGAATATAAGATGTTTGTAATACTAATAAAATATGGATCACTGTTTTCCGAAATAAATAAATTTAATTTATAAACAAATCACACTACAACTACTCGACAAAATATGACCCGGTGTCATCGTCGGCGTAATTATGTTCACGTCATTTGGCCCGGGTTAATCTGTGATTGCTGATCAAATTTGACTGTTAAAATTTCTATGAACCAATAGCGATACTGTAGTAGTATTTCTGTGGGGATACCTCAACTATATCCTTGTGCAAAAAAAGGGCATCAAAATCTAACTCGGCAGTTTTGAGAAAATTTATACTTTGGAATTCACATTTATAGCTACATTTATGGTTAGCCTCTTATGATGGTTTTCTAAAACAGGACAAGTCCGTACTGCCCCGTCTCAAAATTCCACTCCGTATTAAGGTTGGCACCAAAAATAAAGTATATTGTAATATAAACATCCAAATTGAAAACCTCCTCCTTTTTTGAAGTCGTTTAAAAAATATCTACTGTTTCATAGAAAATTGCGCGATGAAAATATTTTATATGGAACACCATTTATTTTACCTACGTAACATTTCAGGGGTTTAAGAATTTTGCATGTACGCTACAGTTAGAGTTTGTGCTACAATGTCCTTGCCATCCTGTAGGTATGCAGCACAATAAACCGTTTCTTGATAAAGGCAAAACTAGGGAGCTATAATCAAACACAAACAAATACGACAACTTTTTTTTTTTATTAACACACATAAAAGAAAACAAGTGTCTAGCTTAAACTTTAATACAACTATATAAACTATAGCACGTAGTTTGTTCTTAAAGGAAAAAATCAGCACCCTAATATTGTGGAACATACTATCGATCTCAATCTGAATCATTTAAACATAATATTGCTAGTCCATTGCTTTATATGTTCCATCCTCGCAGATGCGTAAGCGATGCAAGTGTATGAAGCAAAAGGTACTATGATATGTAGCAACACATCACTCACTTATACGCCGCATCTCGCCGGGTAGGCCATGCGATGCGACGGGCAATCAGAAATTTCACGCAGACAAAGTCACGGGCAGACACTTGTATACTACTCGTGAACTCAAAAATATGAACTTCTTTTGAGTGTCCATACTGGGCACGCGGGTGCGGTGAGCGGCGCGAGCTGCTGGGTGCAGGGAGCGCGCGTGCAACTCACGCCATAGCCCATTCATACAAGTGGCAGCAGAGGGGCCGGGTGGCCCGCGCGGGGACCGAGGTTCTCAAACTAGTTCGAGCTTTTTTCTAGTAAAAATAAGTATTCTTCATTCATTTTATATGTTGACAAACACTGGACCCGACAACACGCGAACGCAGCCGCGCTCCAGTGCAGACAGGAAGCCGTTCCCGCGCCCGCCCCGCGCCCGCTACCCGGTCTGGCCAAACACAACTCTTTTTCAGTCTAACACTCAATCGCTAAGTGTGCAGAGTATAACGTGCATTAAGGAACTTCTTAAAAAAACGCGAGTTTATGCTGTTTAGTCTAATCAAACCAGAGACAAATAGTTCTCAGTGTTCATCATCATTTCATGTTCTGCAGCATAATAATGCTATAAGTGACCACAGCAGAGGCTAGAGAAACCAGGAGGGTATACTCAATAGTAAAGAAACGAAAGGCGTGAAACTTGATAGGTCTGGTGATCAGCAGTTGGCGGAAGGTAACCAGCGTAGTCGTCATACTGGCAGCTGTGAACAAGATAAATGTTATCCGAAAATACGTGGTAATTTTTTTTTAACGTTCAACGTTGGTTGAAGAAATGACTAAGAGACTGGTGAGTGATGAATATGCTGTGTTGATGAATGAAGACCAAAGCAAAGATGGTTTAATTGTGTGCGAACTTAAGGTGAAGAAGCTTACAGGGGAGAAGATTTTTTTAAATAATACAATGAAAACTACAACTACTTTAGATCCGCTTGAAAAAAGAGATGACGAAGATCAAAACGACATAAAAAACAAATCGCTTTTTGATAAGTTTAAAGAGGTATGAGGAACAGGATGTAAAGTTCACTCATACTCTATAAAAAAGGGAGGATCCTCTAACCAGACGGGTGTTGTATCTGGTGGGCAACTGCCCGATGATTATGGGCCGATGTAATTATGCTAATAGTTGCGCGGTAAACCCTGCTTGCGAGATGCAGGATTTTGCGCGATATCAGTATGACGCGTTGTTCGCATGTAGCGTTGTAGATACCGCTACAAGTTCATTAGACGAACGAAAATATTATTGTACATGCAAAGCAAATGTATTTCACCATAGTTACCAATTTAATAATACTCACAATTATTCTTAATAACAAGTAAAAGATCAATGGTCTCCAGAATCCTCTCACTCTGCCTGTAAGTACTCTCACACCGATACACCATGATGACACCTATCATTGCCCAGTTCAACAATCTGATGAGGCTGGATATTGATGGTAAACGGCACACGGCGATTGGTACTACCTGCAGGAATACGTATACAGCATTAACACCAGGAAACTTTGAAAGGTTTTAGAGGCTTTCTGTTGAAAAATTTTGCTCGAAGCTCATAAAGTGGGGTTGTATTAAATATTATAAAATTTTACCATTGATCCAGTGAGAAGTCTGATGGCAACGTTCAACAAGTTGATCATATTGACGAGAAGATTTATGTAAAATATTAAAACCTGTAAAATGAGGAGTATTGATGAGACTGATAAAATATTATTAAGAATAGAACGGAATATATTTATTTGCTTTAAAACATGGTACATAAGGTCTTAATCAATAAAGTTATGATCTTACATGTTTCACCATGGACTGGCATACAAATATTTAAACATGATACATGTAACAAATTTAACACATTAATTTGTTAAAATCAAAAATGTTTTTAGTAACATTGTTTATTAGGGTTTCGTATTTATTTGAACATATTAGAATAAAAGGTATGTAAACTTGTAATATAATTAAATCTCAGCATCATATCTTATATTTATCTGCTACTTTTTTATCAAAAAAGTTTAGTAACCTGCATCTTAATTGCGTAACACACTATCAATCACAATCTGAATCATTTTGAAGGATATTCTAGGCTAATCCCTTGCTCCATATGTTCGAAAAATTTGTCTGCTCAACAACGTAAATAACGCAATAAATGTCGTTGAACTGTCAAAAAGAAAGCCATTCCTACTGTTAGTTCGTTACGCAATTACCCCGCTGATAATATATTAATGATTATGAATTTAAACCAAATCTGAACCGATGACACAATTAAATTAAAGTTGCTTACCCGAAAGCCAAACTTGGAGTTAATGTAATCGGTTTGCTCAAGCAGAAGGAGGTAACATCGATTGAATCCAATAACTTCGATGAACCGGCCATGGCTGAGAGTTTTCGAAGATTCCAAACGAATATTTCCGGTCTCTGTTCTCAAAGCCCGGACTTGGTTTTCGTCATCATAACCGGATATCGTACTATTCAGCGAGGTGTAGTAATCCTATTGAGAAGAAAGGTTTTTTGAATCGATGTTGTTTGACTGTTCTGCTTTAGATATTGTATCTTCAGTCAAAAGATCAATGTTAATAAGAAATATAGAAATACGGAGTGGGGAAATACCCAGTTGTAAACAAGAGAGACTACCAGACCATAGTTTTGATTGGTAATAAATTATTTAGAAACTTTCACAGTAGAAGTGAAAATGTTATGCGAGTTAAATAAATAATGGTAAGCAACGATAAAAACTTATATAAATGTACTTACCTGAAGAAGATCTTTTATCAGTTTTAAACGATATTCCAATTGTATAACATGAGACAAACAGTCAAGTATTGTTAGCATATTCAAAAAGAAATAGAAATAATCCAAAGAGTACAAAGTCGGAGCAATCCAGCCGAAGCCTTCTATCCAGCTGGCATAGTCCATAATAGAAGTGACAATAAAAATAACCATACAAAATCCAACAGTTCTTAAGACAATTCTTCGAATTTCGTCATAGTAAGTCATGCCCAAAATCTGGTCAACATGTTCGAAGCATTTGAAGTACTTCAGGAGGAGATCTCTTCCATATTTGTAAACATAGATCAAGTCGATAATATATTCAAAATATCCGATCAAATAGGACATTTCCATGGAGTCAGTAAACGTAAAATTCGTATTGTTTCTGATGAAATTTAACCTGTCAATCTTGCTCAGCAAGAAGAAGACATTAATAAATCCGAAGAGTAAAACGTAGATAATACTCCTGGCCAGCGACCATGACACTTTCAATTGGCTCCCTTTGCGGTAGATGCATGATAAATTGAAAACCCTCAACAACCAATTTAGAGGCACCAATGTATAGAATGTATCCTTTGTTTTTTTACTATTGACTTTTATTTTCATATTGTCTCCGTTTTATGGGTTGACGTTAAATGGCTTCTGGACTTTCAGTGAAATAAACTATACAGTTAAAGCGCGTCACCACTTTGCACTATAAGCTTAATTAATTGTTTTGTTCGTTTAATTTGTTCGTTTTGTTTTGTTTTACGTTATTGGTACCGTTTTGTTCTGTGGTTCTATTGATACTGCGGAAATACTACCAATAAAATAGCTGTCCATTCACGATGGATTTATGTGCGTGTATTATTTTAATTTAGGAATTGATGTGAATGTCAATAATTTTACCTCAAGTAGCTATGACAAATTTTCCAATTTTCCTTACGTAACTTTAATATTGTTAGATAACTGTACTCTAATTGACACACGATCCATCACACAACATGACGTCACGCCTGCATTCCCCGAAGGGTTATGATGAATTATTCTGTACCTACAGCCTAAAATCTTAAGGGAGTAAAAAGTTTTTGTGCGTTTTATTTTATTTTTAGAAGTGCCCAAATTTTTAATGCTTTGTTGTAAATCACATCATAAACCGTTTATTTTAGGAACGGCGAAGCATTGCGTTTATTATCTGGCCAGTGTTATCCTAACTACATACACAAGTTTGATTGTAACGTTTTCTCGTTTAAACGGCTAAACCAGGCACATGGGTTGACCTAGGTTAGGACAAAGGATACTTTATATCGAAGTACGTGTACGTTCCCGTGGTATAATTTCCGACGACCACACGGGTGAAGCCCCGGGTAAAAGCTAAGTGATAAAACTACGTAGATACTTAATATTACACAGGGGTGCCCGGGTGGCGAATCTAAACGGTTAGTTAGTCAGCGTTGAACTGGAAACTCACGATAATTATTATAATGGATAGACAAATGGCATATTATGCTAATATGAGAGTGTTTGCTTTTCCTTTCATCTTTCAGAGGGTGAAAGAGATGGCAAGAAAGAGTTTTAATGCTGTCAAAGTAGGAATACTCAGCTATCTTCACCAGTAGATTCTTCTTTATAACACGTTTTTAATTTAGAATCTACTTCATTTTTACTATTTTATTACTTACATAACTTTTACAATATTTAACACAATTATCTACTCGCAATAATAAACATTTATTGAAAAAATCCAAGTCATTTAAAGTTATGAAACAAGCTGTGTAATGTTCCCTGTTCTATCCACTTGACGAGACAACAATTAGATTAACAGCGGCCCATAGAATTTTTTTGTATACGAGTCGAGTCTAAGTGGCAAGACCACCCGCGGCGTGCAGAAAAAAAGTGTTTGTGCAACCTTTTAGCAGGCACGGGCCACATAGTGGCAAAATTAAATAAAGGCGGGCCGCACTTGTTCATAATTTTGTGTACCTATATCGATTATGTTAAAAATGCAAAAAAAAAAACAACCACAAATATTAAATTTTACATAATACATTTATAACTAGCGGCCCGCCCCAGCTTCGCAAGGGTGCAATTTTTTTTTCTCTCCGTAAGAACCATCCTCGTTCTTCAAGGAATATTATTAAAACAGAATTAGGGAAATCGGTCCAGCCGTTCTCGAGACTTGCGCTTAGCAACACATTTAGCGATTCATTTTTATTTATAAGATTATGAAAAAGGTTCGAGTCATTACGTTCGCGCCCCCGGAGTAATTTTTTGGGCCAGTACCGGCTTTCGCGGATGGCACTGATTTCAGTTTTGGCGAGAAATTAAAATAATTCCAAATGAAAAGTCCTTATTTACAAAACAGTTGCGGGCCGCAAAGAGGAGGCCCGTAGATCGCATCTTGCCGACCGCTGTTCTAGACTATGTCACGGGAAAAGAGGGACGTACGACTGGTTATACACTTTCAGGCACAATCTGAATCATTTTGAAGGATATTGCTAATCCATTGCTCAGAGCCTGTGAGACGTATGCTGCCTCACATGGACATATTTATAATGTCACTAAGAGTGAATATGCTCTTTAGGGCCGCAGGTAGATGTCCAGACTCTATACCTGACCTTATTAGGCTGAATGGCCTGCATTTAAACAGTGTCTAAATTCAAGTACCTTGGACTTATCACCGACAACGTTAAGGATGATACAGACATTGAGAGAGAGCGTAGGGCACTGGCGGTCAGAGGTAACATGTTGGCCCGTAGATTTTCTCGGTGCTCTGACCTAGTAAAAATTATTCTCTTTAAGGCCTACTGTCAGAGTTTTTACTCGACGAATCTATGGGTCAACTAAACCAAGAAATCGCTGGATGTTCTGCGCGTACAACATAATAATGCTTTCAGAATGTTGTTGCGACTGCCCCGTTTCTGCAGCGCCTCAGAAATGTACCGTGCCGTGGCCCACAAAGACGGCTTTCATGCCATAACACGCCAAAAAACTGCTTCGCTGCTGTGCAGAGTGCGGAGTAGTTGCAACTATATCCTGAGAGCTGTGGCGGAGAGTTATACTCCAAATATTAGGCGTTTTGTACGGAGGTTGATTAGGTAGGAAACATATTTTCCTGACTGGTCATCCTTTGTCTTAATTATTTTTATTTTTATATCATTGTTACTAACGCTAGAATATAAGATATTTATAATACTAACTGTGATAAATATGGATCAATGTTGTCCGAAATAAATGAATTTAATTTATAAACAAATCACACGACAATTACTCGACAAAATATGAGCCGGATTTATCGTCGGCGTAATTATGTTCACGTTATTTTCTGTGATTGCTGATCAAATTTTACTGTTTAAATTTATATGGGAAGTGGTCCATGAACCAATAGCGATACTGTAGTGGTATTTCTGTGGGGATAACTCAACTATATCCTTGTGCAAAAGAGCATCAAAATCGAACACGGCAGTTTTGAGAAAATTGATACTTTGGAATACACATTTCTAGCTACATTTTTTACTCAAACATTTATGGTTAGCCTCTTATGATGGTTTTCTAAAACAGGGCAAGTCCGTACTGCCCCGTCTCAAACTTCCACTCCGTATTAAGGGTGTCACAGACCGCGACGCGCATCCTGTTAACGTGGATTCAGTACATAATTCTTAATTAACACCCTGAAATTTTAAGCCTTAGGTATACCTCTTACGAACAAAAAAAAAATGCAAAAAAAACAACAAAAATAAAGTATATTGTAATATAAACATCCAAATTGAAAAACTCCGCCTTTTTTGAACTCGGTTAAAAAAAGTCTGCTGTTTCATAGAAAATTGCGCGATAAAAATATATGGAACACCGTTTATTTTACCTACGTAACAGTTCAGGGGTTTAAGAATTCTGCATGTACGCTACAGTTACAGTTTGTGCTACAATGTCCTTGCCATCCTGTAGGTATGCAGCACAATAAACCGTTTCTTGATAAAGGCAAAACTAGGTAGCTATAATCAAACACAAATACGACTACATTTTTTTTATTTAATGTCACACATAAAAGAAGACAAGTGTCTAGCTTAAACTTTAATACAACTATATAAACTATAGCACGTAGTTTGTTCTTAAAGGAAAAAATCAGCATCCTAATATTGTGGAACATACTATCAATCTCAATCTGAATCATTTAAACATAATATTGCTAGTCTATTGCTTTATATGTTCGATAAATGTGTCTGCTCAGCAGCGTTAATAACGCAATGAAAGTTGTTTAAATGTCAAAATGAAACCCATGGCTACTGATAGTGTATTACGCAATTACCTCGCAGGTGCGTAAGCGATGCAAGTGTATGAAGCAACAAGTACTATGATACCTATGTAGCAACACATCACTCACTTATACGCCGCACCTCACCGGGCATGCGATGCGATGCGACGGGTAATCAGAAACTTCACGCGGACAAAGTCACGGGCAGACGCTTGTATACTACTCGTGAACTCAAAAATATGAACTTCTTTTGAGTGTCCATACTGGGCACGTGGGTGCGGTGAGCGGCGCGGGCTCGGGAGGCCCGCGCGGGGACCGAGGTTCTCTAACTAGTTCGAGCTTTTTTCTAGTAAAAATAAATATTCTTCATGCATTTTATATTTTGACAAACACTGGACCCGACAACACGCAGAACGCAGCCGCGCTCCAGTGCGGACAGGCAGCCGTTCCCGCACCCGCGCCCGCCCCACACCCGCGCCCCAGTCTGGCCAAACACAACTCTTTTTTCAATCTAACACTCAATCGCTAATTGTGCAGAGTATAACGTGCATTAAGGAACTTCTTAAAAAAACGCGAGTTTATGCTGTTTAGTCTAATCACACCAGAGACAAATAGTTCTCAGTGTTCATAATCATTACATGTTCTGCAGCATAATAATGCTATAAGTGACCGCAGCAGAGGCTAGAGAAACCAGGAGGGTATACTCAATAGTAAAGAAACGAAAGGCGTGAAACTTGATAGGTCTGGTGATCAGCAGTTGGCGGAAGGTAACCAGCGTCGTGGTCATACTGGCAGCTGTGAACAAGATAAATATTATTCTTGAATACGTGGTAAAATTTTTTTAACGTTTAACTTTGATTGAAGAAATGACTAAGAGAGTGGTGAGTGATGAATATGCTGTATTGATGAATGAAGACCAAAGCAAAGATGGTTTAATTGTGTGCGAACTTAAGATGAAGCTTACAGGGTAGAAGATTTTTTTAAATAATACAAGAAGAACTACAACTACTTTAGATCCACTTGAAAAAAGAGATGAGGCAGATCAAAAAGACCTAAAAAACAAATCGCTTTTTGATAAGTTTATAGAGGTATGAGAAACAGAGTGTAAAGTTCACTCATACTCTATAAATAGGGGGGACAACCAGACGGGTGTTGTATCTGTTGGGCAACTGCCCGATGATTCATGATGGGCCGTTCTCACTATACTAATAGTTGCGCGGAAAACTCTGCTTGCGGGATGCAGGATTTTGCGCGACATCAGAATGACGCGCTGTTCGCATGTAGCGTTGTAGATACCGCTACAAGTTCATTAGACGAACTAAAATATTATTGTACTTGTAAAGCAAATGTATTTCACCATAGTTACCAATTTAATAATACTCACTATTATTCTTAATAACAAGCAAAAGATCAATGGTCTCCAGAATCCTCTCACTCTGCCTGTAAGTACTCTCACACCGATACACCATGATGACACCAATCATTGCCCAGTTCAACAATCTGATGACGCTGGATATTGATGGTAAATACGCGCCGATTGGTGCTACCTGCAGGAGTACGTATACAGTATTAACACTAGGAAACTATTAAAGGTTTTAGAGGCTTTCTATTGAAAAATGCGCTTTCTCAGCCGTTTTTACCCGACTGTGGCGAAGCTCATAAAGTGGGTAATATGTTTTATTAAAATATATTATAAAATTATACCATTGATCCAGTGAGAAATCTGATGGCCATGTTCAACAAGTTGATCGTATTGACGAGCAGATTTATGCAAAATATTAAAACCTGTAAAATGAGAAGGAGTATTGATGAGACTGATAAGATATTATTAAGTTTAGTAACCTGCATCTTAATTGCGTAACATACTATCAATCACAATATGAATCGTTTTGAAGGATATTCTAGGCTCTGTTCGAAAAATTTGTCTGCTCAACAAAGTATGTTGTTGAACTGTCAAAATTAAAGCCATTCCTGCTGTTAGTGCGTTACGAAATTATCCCGCTGATAATATATTAATGATTATGAGTTTAAACGAAATCTGAATCGATGACACAATTAAATTAAATTTGCTCACCCGAAGGCCAAACTTGGAGTTAATGTAATCGGTTTGCTCAAGCAGAAGCAGGTAACATCGATCGAATCCAATGACTTCGATTAACCGGTCATGGCTGAGGGTTTTCAAAGATTCCAAATTTCCAGTCTCTGTTCTCAAAGCCCAGGTTTTGTTTTCGTCATCATAAACGGATATCGTACTATTCAGCGAGGTGTAGTAGTCCTATTGAGAAGAAAGGTTTTTTGAATCGATGTTGTTTGACTGTTCTGCTTTAGAAATTTTATCTTCAGTCAAAAGTTCAATGTTAATAAGAAATATAGAAATACGGAGTGGGGAATACCCAGTTGTACCTAAGAAAGACTACCAGACCATAGTTTTGATTGGTAATATGTTATTTAAGAAGTGATTAAGAAAGCTAGTTAAATAAATATTGGTAAGCAACGGTAAAAACTTATGTAAATGTACTTACGTGAAGAAGATCTTCTATCAGTTTTAAACGATATTCCAATTGTATAACATGAGAGAAACAGTCAAGTATTGTTAGCATAGTCAGAAAGAAATAGAAATAATCTAAAGAGTACAAAGTCGAATTAATCCAGCCGGAGGCTTCGATCCAGGTGGCATAGTCCATAATAGAAGTTACAATAAAAATAACCACACAAAATCCAACAGTTCTTAAAATAATCTTTCGAATTTCGTCATAGTAAGTCATGCCCAAAATCTGGTCAACACGTTCGAAGCATTTGAAGTACTTCAGGAGGAGATCTCTTCCATATTTGTAAACATAGCTCAAGTCGATAATATATTCAAAATATCCGATCAAATAGGACATTGCCAGGGAGTCAGTGAACGTAAAATTCTTATCGTTTCTGATGATATCGAACCTTTCAATCTTGTTCAGCAAGACGAAGAAATTAATAAATCCGAAGAGTAAAATGTAGATGATACTCCTGGCCAGCGACCATGACACTTTCAATTGGCTCCCTTTGCGGTAGATGCATGATAAATTGAAAACCCTCAACAACCAATTTAGAGGCACCAATGTATAGAATGTATCTTTCGTTTTTTTACTATTGACTTTTATTTTCATATTGTCTCCGTTTTATGGGTTGATGTTAAATAGCTTCTGGACTTTCAGTTAAATAAACTATGCAGTTAGAACGTGTCACCACTTTGCTATCAGCTTAATTATTTGTAGTCGTTCAATTAATTAATTCGTTTGTTTTGTTTTGTTTTACGTTATTGGTACCGTTTTGTTCTGTGGTTCTATTGATACTGCTGAAATACTACCAATAAAATAGCTGTCCATTGACGATGGATTTATGTGCGTGTATTATTTTAATTTAGGAATTGATGAAAATGTCAATAATTTTACCTCAAGAAGCTATGATTAATTTTCCAATTTTCGTTATGTTACTTTTATAAGGTACATACTTTTCTTTAATTATGGCTGGAACATGATAAGGTACATAGACGATAAATAATATTGTTAGATAACTGTACTCTAAGACCCCGTTCACACGGAGATGATCAGTACGGTTTTTTTTGGGAAAAAGTTGGGATCACACGTCAACATCCCAATTTTCATACAGTTAAAAACAAACGCAGTATGATACTGCCATGTGATCCCAAAATTAAACAGTTATATAACGTACTGACCGTCGCCGTGTTAACGGGGCCAAACGTAACACACGATCAATCACAATCTGAATGATTTTGAACACAGCCTAAAATCTTAAGGAAGTAAAAAGTTTTTGTGCGTCTTATTTTATTTTTAAAAGTGCCCAATTTTTTAAATCACAGTCGAAGCCCCGGGCAAAAGCTAAGTGATAAAACTACGTAGATACTTAATATTATACAGGGGTGCCCGGGTGGCGAATCTAAACGCTTAGTTGGTCAGCGTTGAACTGGAAACTCACGATAATTATTATAATGGATAGACAAATGGCATATTATGCTAATATGAGAGTGTTTGCTTTTCCTTTCATCTTTCAGAGGGTGAAAGAGATGGCAAGAAAGAGTTTTAATGCTGTCAAAGTAGGAATAGTCAGCTATCTTCACTAGTAGATTCTTCTTTATAACACGTTTTTAGTTTAGAATCTACTTAATTTTTATTATTTTATTACTTACTTAACTTTTACAATATTTTACACTCGCAATAATAAACATTTATTAAAAAATATAAAAGTCATTTAAAGTTACGAAACAAGCTGTGTAATGTTCCCTGTTCTATCCACTTGACGAGACAATAATTAGTTTAACAGTGGTCCATAGAATTTTTTGTGTACGATTCGTGTCTAAGTGGCGAGACCACCCGCGGCGTGCAGAAGAAAAGTGTTCTGGGACGTTCTAGACCAGCGGTCGGCAACCTTCTAGCAGGCACGGGCAACATAGTGGCAAAATGAAATAAAGGCGGGCCGCACTTGTTCATAATTTTGTGTACCTACTATATCGATTATGATAAAAATGCAAAAGAAAGCAACCACAAATATCATAATCATAATCATTCATTTATTGCATTTCATGTTGTTATAATAATTTAATTTTTACACTTAATATTTACTTCTACATAATTTTATTTATAACTAGCGGCCCTCCCCAGCTTCGCACGGGTGCAATTTTTATTTCTCTCTGTAAGAACCATCCTCGTACTTCAAGGAATATTATAAAAAAAGAATTAGGAAAGTCGGTCCAGCCGTTCTCGAGATTTGCGCTTAGCAACACATTTAGCGATTAATCTATACTTCTATTGTGCAGCCATCTATCGGCCAGTAACAACATTACCCACAAATCAATGTCGCACTCCAACTGTGTTTGTAACACTAGTAATTCTCGGGACCGATAGATGGCACTTTGTATTTGAGTTCAAAGATTAGATCGCGGTGTAGAGATTCTCCGCCGAGTATATATAGCATGCATGCAATAAAGTTCAAATTAGAGCATTTTAGAATGTAACGACAAAACAAAATAAACATTTGGTAAAACGGTACTCTGTGTTTAACTTTTGCGGTCAGCATTGGGTAGTGGAACCAGGATAGTGTCATTGTGACCCTCACTAAGTCCGAGGGTTTGCATGACCTATCCTGCATCAGCTGATCAGGTATCAGCTCGCAAAAACCTTCACGAAGCCCGAGGGTTTAACATGGTCCTTCGTGTCGAATGGTGATGATGAACTAGTCTCAAGGGTAGAACCAGTTCATCAAGCAAGACATCTCTGATGCTAAGCCTACTGTGACTGAGGATAGTTGTTCCGGTGTCAAGGCGCTAGATCAGCGAGCGGACCTCGGAGTCAGCAGCAACGGGACGCGCGGGGGGAGCAGTACATACCAGTTACAACGCAACAGCAGCAGGGAGGCGCTGCAGACGACTATAGTCGTAAAGAGCTAAGTGTTACAAGTGAAAACCGTGAGTACTTTTCAAATTTATTCCTGCCAAGCAAAAGTGATCTTAATTTCAAGGTGCTAATTAACTTAGTAATTGTGCAACGTAATCTTAGACTTAGTTAGATTTAAGGCAAATTGTGTTCAGACGGGGAACCTATGTCCGATTTTATTTAAATTGTTACGTTCAAACACTTAGAAAAATTTGTTTGTTTACATTGACTTAGAAACTGTTCGTAAAAAATATCTTTGACTTGTAAAATTCCTAGAAAAGTTTGTTACTTAGAAAATTTTGTTTGTTTACATCGACTTAGAATATTTTCGTAAAAAATATCTTTGACTTGTAAAATTCCTAGAAAAGTTTGTTTTGTCACTTAGAAAATTCACAATTCCTTAAGAAATACTTTCAACTTGTTATTGAATTAGACTATAACATAAAATTAATTGGTCAAAATGTCTCAATTACAAACGTACGTTAGGGTACAGGATGATCTGTATGCTCGATTGTCAAAAGCTAAAACGAACTTTAAGAAGTCACCCAAGGACAGGATTACCAAACAATATGTAGAAGCCAGGTTAGAAAACGTTGAAGAGCTGTGGGCTCAATTTAGCTTAACACATACACAAATGGTTAAAGATTGTGAATCTGTAGAGTTATCAAAGTCGCCTTATACTATAAACGAAGTTTACTTCTACACCGAGGAATTATATTTAGATTTGAAATGTGAACTAAGGACTGTTTTAAATAATTTCAAGAGTAGTAGCAATGTTTCTCCAATTACGGGGTCATCATCAAATTCAGAAAGTAGAAACATGCCCATCAAATTGCCTAAAATATCGATTCCAACGTTTTCTGGGACATATACGGAATGGATCACCTTCAGAGATTTATTTGTTTCTTTAATTCACAAAAACGACAAGATAGATAAAGTGCAGAAACTTCATTATTTAAAAGGCTACCTTACAGGTGAGGCCGAGCAGCTTTTGCGACACATTCCAATATCTGATTTCAATTATGATAAGTGCTGGGCTCAATTGGAATCGCGTTACAACAATAAAAAATATCTTTCACATTGTATTTTAAAACGTTTATTCAGTCAAAGAAACATAACTAATGAATCAGCTAGTGGTTTAAAGGATCTAATGGATACCACATCTGATTGTTTGAATGCGCTTATTAATTTAGAGTTAAATGACACAGCAATTAGAGACATTTTAATCATTCATATCCTCACACTTAAATTGGATTCAGACAGTCGCAAAGAATGGGAGTTAAAGGTGACTTCAAACATTAATTCCGCTAATCTACCAACATTTGAGCAATTTAAAGACTTCTTAACCAGTAGATACAGAGCATTTGAATTCTTAGAACCTAAGTCTACTAAAAATCAAAATGTAAATACAACTAAAGCAAAGGTATTTCACACAGTATCTTCGAGTTGTCCTGTATGTAATGATGATCACAAGATAGGGACTTGCAAACAGTTCTTATGTAAAGATGTGGACGCTCGGCGCAAGTTCGTACAGGAAAAGAATTTGTGTTTTAATTGTCTGGGGGCCAACCACTCTGCCAGATTTTGTAAGTGTACAGTCACTTGTCGAATATGTCAACGTAAGCACCACACTTTATTACATTCTAAAAGTGAGCAGGAATCTTTAGGGGAGAAGAGCACTCCTACGGTTGAAGCAGAAAATCAAGAGATAGTTGCTTGTTTTTCGAAGGGAACAGCTAATAACCAAGTCTTATTAGCCACAGCTTTAGTGAAGGCTGTATCGAAATACGGGTCTATGTTCACGGTTAGGGCTTTGTTAGATCAAGGCTCTCAAGCATCGTTTGTTACGGAAAACATTGTCCAAACCTTAGGATTAAAGAAAACACCAGCTAAGGGTTCGATAGTTGGGGTGCTTGGGCAGAGAACCTCCACGTGTGCCCGGGGACTGGGGTTCCCTTCTGGATACGTCCGGGGGGAAGATCAGTGTTCGGGCCGGTGCATCCTGGGGTGCGGACAGCGACTTCCCATTGGGATTATTTCCCAGTGGGATCTCGCTGTCCGCACGCTAATATTCTGCCAGGAGGATCACACCACACAGATCGCTCTGAGTAGCAGAGCGGCAAGTGTGGTGGGGTCGGAGCGGGCCCGGTGTGCACTTACCCTGCCGCCGGGCAGGCAGGAGGGGTAACCCCCTCCTGCCACCGCTAATATCGTAGCCCCGGAGACAGTTAAGGTCATGTCTCTGGCTGTTGACGGGGGTCGAGGGTCTTGGCTTAACCGCCCGGACCGCGAGGAAGATTAACCTCTATAAAAAATTCCCCAAACCTTCAAGCGGCGGCGCACCGTGAGGAAGGTAGTAAGCTTGGCTAATGGGTAGCTTGATTTAGTCGCTAGTGCGAACCACTTTAATTTGAGTCAATAAAATATGGAAAACACTCGTGGGAACAAATATGGATATAAATTTTTTAAAAAACAAAAAAGAAACGGAAGAGGTGAGGAGTGATGCGGAGTCGGAGTCCGACGCCGCATCTGAAGGAGCGAGCACGGAAGGCTCTGGGAGCCCTAGCCGTGTGGAGGAGGTGGCCGCTGCTGCAAGGAAGAGCTACAGCAAGCGGCCAAGGTCTGAGGACAGCCAGAGGTTGTCCTCAGACGGAGAGCTGGCCTCGGCTCGGAAAATCCCCACCAGCAGGCGGGGAGGAGTCCGAGAGCGAGGCAAGGGGAGGGGGCTCACTGCCCGGGAGGCGGCAGAGCGAGCGGAGGAGCCCGACGAGGAGGGGGAGACTGGTCGCACGTTCGCCTCGGGGTCCTCAGGCGATGAGACCGGTACGGTTGGTGGCCCCGAGGTGGACCGCAAACTCAAGTTTGCAGCGGTCGTGGAGGCCGCGATCCGGGACGTGGCCCTGAAGAAGATCAAAGCTTCCAAGAACAGGGCCGTAGTCTCGGCGACGGCCTCCATCATGGCGGCAGCGGAGGCGGCCGGCTGCGCCGGTCCTTCGGCCGGCGAAGTCGCCGAATTGCGGGCGGAGCTCGCCCGCCTGACGGCCGCCATGAGGGGCCTCCAGGAGGAGAACGGGAGGCTCCGGGCGGACCTGGCCGCCCTAAGGGTCACCGGTGGCGTCCAGGCGAGCCAGCCGGTCCCGGTGGAGAACCAGGTCTTGAACCTGGTTCGGCAGGAGCTGGCGACCTTCCAGGCGCGGTTCTCCGTCCTGGAGGGTATTGTCCTCCGCCCCCCACTGGCGGGCAGGACGGCCCCGGGGCCGACGAAGGCGGCCTCGTACGCGGCTGCTGCGGCAGCTGCCGCCCCTAAGCCCGGACTGTCCGGCCGGGCCCATGCGCCGACCAAACCGGTGCCGGCAGGGGGAGCCTCGGCGACGGCGAAACCGGCGCCGCCGCCTGGTGGAGCCCTGGCGCCGGCAAAACCGGCGCCTGCCAGGAATAAGAAGAAGGGCCGTCCGGCAAGGGGGGTGGAGGCCGCGGCACCTACGCCCCGCCCCTCCCAGGAGTCTCCCACTTCTCCCACGACCGCCGCCGAGTGGCAGGTGGTCGGGGAGAGGAAAAAGGCGGCCAAGGCGGAGAGGAAGAAGCGGCAGAGGAGGCGTCGCAAGGAGCGAGCCGTCGCGGCTAGGCTTCGCTCCCCAAAAACCGCGGCTGTAGTGATTACGCTACAGCCGGACGCGGTTAAGAGGGGAGTGACGTACCGCGACGTGCTCACCAAAGCGCGGGAGACGGTGGACCTCCAGGAGCTGGGGATCACCGGGGGCCTCCGGCATAGGGTGACCGCTACTGGCGCCCGCATGCTGGAGATCCCTGGTGCGACGAGTGGCCCCACCGCTGACGCCCTAGCTGAGAAGCTAAGGGCGTCTCTTAACGCGGAAGAGGCTCGAGTCTCCAGGCCCGTTAAGTGCGCAGACATGCGCATTATGGGCCTGGATGACTCCGTAACGGAGGAGGAGGTAGTGGCCGCTGTCGTCAGGACGGGCGGGTGTCTCGCCGATCAGGTGAAGGCGGGCACCGTACGTCCTGATCATTCGGGCATGCGAACCATTACGGTAAGCTGCCCCGTGACGGCGGCCAAAAAGATCGTGGAGGGCCGAAGACTCCTGGTGGGCTGGGTTTCAGCGCAGGTCAAACTGCTGGAACCCAGGCCTCTGAGGTGCTTCCGATGCCTCGTGGGGCACCACGTTGGCATCCAGTGCACCTCGGAGGACCGCAGCGCTCTGTGCTTCCGCTGCGGCCAGCCCGGACACAAGGCCGGCTCGTGCACTGCCGCGCCGCACTGCGTTGCATGTGCGGCTGCTGGCAAGCCGGCCGATCACCGGGCGGGGAGCAAGTCCTGCGCTCCGCCCGCCGGAACCAGGAGGAATGGCAGGCCCTCCGCCACCGCCACCGTCACCGTCGCCGCCGCTTCTGCCGCCGCCGCCGCTTCTGCCGCCGCCGGCGCTGCTGCTGCCGCCGCCGCTTCCGGTGCCGCTGCCGTCAGCGCCGTAGAGAGGCCCTCACAAGGGGCCCGGGAGGGGGCTGAAATGGAGGAGTGACGACTCCATTACGCCTCCTCCAGGCGAATATCAACCACTGCGCCTGTGCTCAGGACTTGTTGCTCCAGAGCATGGCGCAGTGGTCGATTAACATCGCCGTGGTCGCTGAGCCGTACTTTGTCCCGCCCAGGGATGACTGGGTGGAGGACCTGAGCGGCTCAGTGGCCATATTATCGTCGGCTGCCGCCGGTACCCCGTCCCTTGAAGGCGTCACGAAGGGACAGGGGTGCGTAGCAGCACGGTTCGGAGAGATAGTGGTAGTGGGAGTTTACTTCTCTCCGAGCCGAACTCTCGCCGAGTTCCACAACTCTTTAACAGAGTTGACTGTCGTCGTCGGAAACCAGTCCTTCCCCGTGTTAGTGCTCGGGGACTTCAACGCCAAAAATTTGGCCTGGGGTTCCCGTTGCACGGACATGCGGGGAAGGATGGTGGAGGACTGGGCTCTGGAAACAGGCCTGGTCGTCCTAAATCGGGGTTCTGTTCCCACGTGTGTGCGGATGCGGGGCGAGTCGGTGGTGGACATTTCGTTCGCTAGCCCCGCTCTGTCACAGCGAGTAATTGACTGGCGCGTCATGGAGGAGGTGGAGACCTATTCCGATCATCGGTATATCCGGATCGACGTCTCCACCCAGACCTCTAGCGCGCCGGTCCAACAGACCCCGAGTGGTCCGCGGTGGGCGCTGAAGCAGCTGGACCGGGAGCTCCTCCTGGAAGCCTCAATCGTGCAGGCCTGGGTGTCATCACCAGACAGGCCTGCCGACATTAACGACGAGGCGGAGTGGTTCCGGGAGGCCATGTCCGAGATTTGTGACGTGGCAATGCCCCGAGTTCGGCCAGGATGCGCCCGACGTCAGGTGTACTGGTGGTCGCAGGAGGTAGGGGTGTTACGCAAGGCGTGCGTTGATGCGCGACACCTGTACACCAGGCACCGCAGGCTACGCATCCGCCCTCCGGATGCGGAAGCCGCGGAGGCGGAGCTGTACGAGGGGTACAGAGCGGCGAAGACCGCCCTCCAAGAGGCTGTACAGCGGGCCAAAGATATGGCCCGCGAGGAGATGCTGGAGACTCTGAACAGAGATCCGTGGGGGCGCCCTTACAAAATGGTGCGGAACAAACTCCGCACCTGGGCCCCCCCGCTGACGCAGAGTCTCCGCCCCCAGCTGGTGGAGGAGGTGGTGAGCGCTCTGTTCCCTTCACGGGGGGAGCATACTCCCCCGCCTATGGCTCCGCCAATTGCGGTGCCCGAAGCGGACCACGCGGACGACGACGACGACATCCCTGAAGTGACCGGGGTAGATCTGAGAGTGGCGGTATGTAGGCTGAAGGCCAAAAATACCGCCCCAGGGCCCGACGGCTTGCCGGGTAAAGCCTGGGCCCTGGCCTCGACGGCTCTCGGACCCCGACTGGAGGCGCTCTTAAGCGCATGTATGGAGAGGGGCCAGTTTCCACTCCGTTGGAAGACGGGGAAGCTGGTCCTCATTCGGAAGCCAGGGCGCCCTGCGGACTCTCCGTCCGCATTCCGGCCCATCGTGCTGCTCGACGAGGTCGGCAAGCTCTTTGAAAGAGTGATTGCGGGCCGCCTCGTCGGGCACCTGGTGAGGACGGGGCCGGATCTTGCGGATAGCCAGTTTGGCTTCCGCAAGGGGCGCTCTACGGTGGACGCCATCATGCGCGTGAGAGCCCTCACGACGGGGGATGCGGTGTCCCGGGGTGGGGTGGTCGTGGCGGTGTCACTCGACATCGCCAACGCGTTTAACACCCTGCCCTGGAGCTGCATTGGGGAGGCACTCCGGTATCACCGGGTGCCGACCTACCTCCGTCGAATAGTCGGGGCGTATTTGACGGACAGAGCCGTCATCTACCCCGGTCGCGATGGGGAATGGAACCGGCGAGAGATGTCGTGCGGTGTCCCACAGGGATCGGTCTTGGGACCGCTCCTGTGGGACATCGGTTACGACTGGGTGCTGCGGGCAGACCTCCCTGATGGCGTCAGCGTAGTTTGCTACGCTGACGACACGCTGGTCCTGGCGCAGGGTAGGTCGCATCAGGCGGCGGCCGACGCAATGACACGCGGGGTTGCGATAGTCGTGGAGAGGATCCGGCAGTTGGGTCTCGAGGTGGCTCTGCACAAATCCGAGGCCATGTCTTTTCATGGGCTTCGGAACGGGCCACCATCGGGATCCCAACTGACGGTAGGAGGGGTTCGCATCGGCGTCGAGACGACGATGAAATACCTGGGTCTCGTCCTCGACAGCCGGTGGAACTTCGTCGAGCATTTCCGACGTTTGGCCCCCAAACTGGAACGGGCTGGGGCCGCTTTCAAGCGGCTTCTGCCAAACCTGAGGGGGCCAAACGCCTCCTGCCGGAGGCTTTACGCGGGGGTCGTGCGGTCCATGGCCGTATATGGCGCCCCGGTGTGGGCGCGTTCACTGCGGCTTCGAGCCGCCCACTACCTGAACGCGCCCCAAAAGGTGGTCGCCATACGGCTGATACGGGGGTACCGCACGATCTCGCGCGAGGCGGCAAGCCTCCTTGCCGGACTGCCGCCATGGGATCTGGAGGCGATAGTCCTCGCGCGCCTGTATGAGTGGCGCGCGGAGGCACTACGCCGGGGGGAAAACCCGCTTCCGCGGCAAATTGCTGCGGAGCGGACGGACCTCCGGCGCGATCTCATGGCGGCATGGAAAGCGCGACTGTCGCAACCCAGCGCAGGGCACGCCGCGATAGCGGCGGTAAGGCCCCTCTTTGAGGAGTGGCTAGAGAGGCGTCACGGCGCCCTCACCTACCGCCTGACGCAGGTCCTCACCGGACACGGATGTTTCGGGAGGTTCCTGCACATCATCAGGCGGGAGGAAACGCCCGGGTGTCACCACTGCGAGGATCGCCCTGAGGACACGGTGGAGCATACGGTGGAGGTCTGCCCGGCTTGGGCAGAGCACCGCCGTGTCCTCGTAGAGGCGATCGGCAGCGGCGGCGACCTCTCGCGCCCGGCCCTGGTCCAAGCCATGGTCCGGGGTGAGAGGGAGTGGGAGGCAGTCACCTCCTTCTGCGAAGCAGTCATGCTAGCGAAGGAGGTGGCGGGATGGGCGAGGGAGAGAGCTGAGAGGGCCGCCCGTCCCAGCCGCCGCGGTAGACGCTCCGGGCGTCGGGAGCCGCGTGACGACTCCCGGCCACCGTAGGCGCGGGCCTGCGGACGGCGAGTAATGGGTAGCTCGCCGTCCGATCAGGACCAGGCCCGTGCCGGACGGCGCGTATGTGTTCCACGCGCGCCTCAAAGAGATGTCAGCATCGAAGGAGGGGCCCGTCAGGGCCGAAGCCTGCCGGGGCAGCGGGATTGTCCGAAAGGGTTACCGCTGCCCCGGAACATAAAGGGCTAAGGAAGGAACACGGATGGGTTTTAGTCAGTAAGAGTCTGACACTCCCTTCCGCTCCACCCAGAGCGGGAGGGGTCATTTGATGATTTCCCATCCTAAAAAAAAAAAAAAAAAAAAAAAGGGTTCGATAGTTGGTATAGATGTCAACCACAAAGTAGAGTTAAAGTCTGTTGTTAAGGTCAAAATACAGTCTAGGGTTGATCCGTCTGTGGAATCACCATGGGCACGCCGCGATAGCGGCGGTAAGGCCCCTCTTTGAGGAGTGGCTAGAGAGGCGTCACGGCGCCCTCACCTACCGCCTGACGCAGGTCCTCACCGGACACGGATGTTTCGGGAGGTTCCTGCACATCATCAGGCGGGAGGAAACGCCCGGGTGTCACCACTGCGAGGATCGCCCTGAGGACACGGTGGAGCATACGGTGGAGGTCTGCCCGGCTTGGGCAGAGCACCGCCGTGTCCTCGTAGAGGCGATCGGCAGCGGCGGCGACCTCTCGCGCCCGGCCCTGGTCCAAGCCATGGTCCGGGGTGAGAGGGAGTGGGAGGCAGTCACCTCCTTCTGCGAAGCAGTCATGCTAGCGAAGGAGGTGGCGGGATGGGCGAGGGAGAGAGCTGAGAGGGCCGCCCGTCCCAGCCGCCGCGGTAGACGCTCCGGGCGTCGGGAGCCGCGTGACGACTCCCGGCCACCGTAGGCGCGGGCCTGCGGACGGCGAGTAATGGGTAGCTCGCCGTCCGATCAGGACCAGGCCCGTGCCGGACGGCGCGTATGTGTTCCACGCGCGCCTCAAAGAGATGTCAGCATCGAAGGAGGGGCCCGTCAGGGCCGAAGCCTGCCGGGGCAGCGGGATTGTCCGAAAGGGTTACCGCTGCCCCGGAACATAAAGGGCTAAGGAAGGAACACGGATGGGTTTTAGTCAGTAAGAGTCTGACACTCCCTTCCGCTCCACCCAGAGCGGGAGGGGTCATTTGATGATTTCCCATCCTAAAAAAAAAAAAAAAAGGGTTCGATAGTTGGTATAGATGTCAACCACAAAGTAGAGTTAAAGTCTGTTGTTAAGGTCAAAATACAGTCTAGGGTTGATCCGTCTGTGGAATTGGAAGTAAATGCATACGTTCTAAAATCACTTACATCTTTATTGCCTAGTAGGGAAACAGCACATTTAGATTGGGTACAATTCCAAGATATACAGTTGGCGGATCCCAAATATCACAAACCGGATAAGGTTGATTTCTTGTTGGGGGCAGAAATTTAAGGTAAGGTTTTACAAGACGGGTTGAAAAAGGCTTCGGGTTGCAGCACGGTGGCGCAGTGTACTTCTCTGGGGTGGATTCTGTCAGGAACGATAGCTTCTGCTGGCCATAAGTCTTCCGACTTCACCGTGATGCACGCCCTCGTAGGTGATGACGAGATCCAGAAAAAATTCTGGGAATTAGAGAAAGAGCCAGATGAAAACAAAAAACATATACTCACCGAAGCAGAGACCAAATGTGAGGAGATATTCACTGCCACAACTACAAGAGATGACAGCGGACGTTACGTTGTAAACCTGCCATTCCGAACCGAAGATCCTGGCTGTAAATATGGAAAAACAAGAGACATAGCAATTAGGAGGTTTCATGCTCTAGAATCTAAACTACGTCGGAATGAGGAACTGGGGGTTAAATATGCAGAAGTCATCAACGAGTATATCGAACTGGGGCATATGAGACCGGTAAGCAAACCGGACTATCATGCAAACGAAGCTGTATATTTACCTCATCACGCAGTAGTTAGAAATGACAAGGATACAACTAAGGTGCGTGTAGTATTCGACGCATCTTGCAAGGGAAAAACTGGCATTTCGCTCAATGATGACCTGCTAATTGGGCCAAGTCTGCAACCTGACTTGCGGCATCTATTGATGCTTTGGAGAAGACATCCTATTTGCATGGTATCAGATGTAGTCAAGATGTATCGACAAGTACGCGTAGCCGATAAACATCAGGATTTTCAACGTATCTTATGGAGAGATAACCGGGACTCTGAATTGAAGGATTACCAGCTGCAGACGGTCACCTTTGGCACTGCGGCTGCACCATTCTTGGCTGTTCGAGCTATGCAACAAGTAGCATACGATGAAGGAAAGGATTATCCTCTTGCAGCTGAAAAAACACTAAAGGATTTTTATGTTGATGATCTTATGACAGGTTGTGAAACAGTAGAAGAAGGAATAGAAATTTGTACACAAATGGAAGAAATGCTAGCCAAAGCAGGGTTTGAGTTACAAAAATGGTCGAGTAACAGCGATGAGCTTCTGGCGAAAATTATAGATGGAAAAAGTAAGGATATGGATCGTGCGAAACAGGGAATTTGGATCAAGCAAGATGAAATATTAAAAACACTATTACTCACCTGGAATCGAAGCTCTGACACATTCCAGTATTCAGTTCAGCTGCATCCAGTAGAAGAACCTGTAACTAAAAGAAAAATGTTATCTGACATTGCACGATTATTCGACCCCTTAGGGTGGGTCGCTCCAGTCATCGTGAAAGCAAAAATGCAAATACAAGCATTGTGGACTTCGGGAATTGGATGGGATGAAGAAATCCCTATTGAAATAAAAGACGAATGGTTTACTTACCGACCGACATCAGTTGCAAAGTTTAGCAGAGTTTTCAGTACCGCGATAGTTGAAAATGAAGCACGGTGACAAAAACATCGACTTGCACGGATTTTGTGATGCTTCCAAATCAGCATACGCCGCAGTTGTGTATGCTCGGGTAGTCGATGCTAATGGTGGAGTATCAGTCACTCTTGTAACTGCTAAAACTAACGTTGCACCTATAAAAACTGTCTCAATTCCTCGGTTAGAGCTGTGTGGGGCAGTACTGTTAGCAAAACTCGTCTCCGAAGTATCGTTAGTCATGGGAATCAAAAAATCTGACTTGCACTTTTGGACAGATTCAGAAATTGTACTAGCTTGGTTAGACAGTCACCCCAACAAGTGGAAGACCTTTCTTGCTAATCGCGTATCAGAAATTTTATGCATAAGTGAACCACACCAGTGGAACCATGTCACTTCTAAAAACAATCCTGCTGACTGCGCATCACGGGGTATGTGCGCCTCAGAGTTCATACATTTAAAAATATGGTTGGAAGGTCCTGAGTTCCTCAAAGACACGGTAATTGCAACGGGTAAACGTAAATCAGTTTCAACTAATATAGAGGAAATAAAGGTACATATAGTAACAGACCATAATTTTATTTGGGATAAATATTCATCACTTACTCAGCTAGTTAGAATGGTGGCATATTTAAGACGTCCTTTAGAGTTGAGAAAAACGAAGGCTGAAAGAAGAAGTCATCAATTTGTAACGGTAGAAGAATTGAGATTAGCGTTAGAGACATGCATTAGGGTATGTTAAGGGCAAAGGTTCGAAGCGGTAATTCTGGACCTGCAAAAAGAAAGGCCTAAGAGAAAGATGTTTAAATCGTTAAATCTTTACCTTGATTCCGTTAAAATCCTGAGGGTGGGCGGTAGATTGGAACGTTCCGATCTTAACATGGATCGTAAAAATCCAATATTTATTCCAAGTGATACTTATTTTACCAATCTTCTAATCGCCGACGCACTTCATAGGAATCTTCATGGTGGTCCTCAACTAATGCTTAACTACTTAAGCACAAAGTATTTTATTCACGGAGCTAAGAGGTTAGTTTCTGCATACGTGCGAAAATGTGTAATTTGTTTGCGTTATGCAGCATCTACGAAACCTCAATTAATGGGTCAATTACCACCAGCACGGGTCACACCTAATAGACCGTTTAGAAGCAGTGGGGTAGATTATGCTGGTCCCATTCAGTTAAGGGCATCAAAGGGTAGGGGTCACCGTGCCTATAAAGGATACATTTGCTTATTTGTCTGCATGGTGACTAAGGCAGTACATATTGAGGTCGTCAGCGACCTAACAACAACTGGGTTTCTTGCAGCTTATAAAAGGTTTGTGGCAAGACGCGGTCAATGCAGGGATATATGGAGTGATAACGGTACTAATTTTCAGGGTGCTTCTAAAGAACTAAACACATTGCTTCTCTCGGAAAAATCAGGTTTAGCTAAGGAAATTGAACGGACGTAATTTGGTGCTTGTTGGAAGCAGACGTGTGTTAAATAATTATTAAGAAAGATTACGTTGAAATAAATACGAAACATTGGAAAGTGATTATTAGTGTCATTAACTTACAAGTCAAAGTGTAAAATTAGTTAAAACCTTATGGTTCGACGCGACACCACTCATCGGCGAGTGCGCAGCACCGCTCACCCCCGCGAGTAACAAGAACCGCTGCTATTTTTCATCCCACTCACACCCGTACGCAGAACGTTCGAGTCAAACCATACACAATGAATGTGCCGAGGACACCACCTACACCTAATACAAGGGTGATAAGCGAGAGCGGAAACGCTAGCGGATCTGTACCAAACTTACCCACCTACTGCGATAATGATGAGTATAGAAATGTTAACACATTTAAGCGAAATGAGCGTACTGAGGAAACTGAATATAAAAAGGATTTCACAAACTTTCGCACAGAGATGATGAGCTTCCTAGAGAAATTTGGAAAAACCCAAAATGATAGTCTAAACTACATAAAAGACGAAATTTCTGAGATCAAGAATGAAATAAAAAACATGAAATCAACCACTGAAAACTTTACTCAACGACTCGATTAAATAAATGGTGATATGGAAAGCATTAAGGCTAATAACACGACAACACAAAACAAGATCAAACATATAGAAGAAGAAATAACCCAAATAAAAAACCAACAACACACCGAAAGTATAATTCCAAAATCGCCCGTCTTATGCCACCAAAACCTCATTCTCGAGCTAAAAGCCCGATGTGAGCGCGAGAAAAACATCGTAATGGCGGGTATATCGGAAATTAACGAGAGAAACACTAACTCCAGACGAAACCACGACAATAATGAAGCCATGAAGATAATTATAACACTGTACGAAGACTGCCCTAAACCAATTAAAACCATTAGACTGGGGAAATACATCCCAAACAAAAACAGACCATTAAAAGTCTGTTTCAACAATTCAGACGTTCCAAAATACCTACTAAGAAATAAGAAAAACCTACAAGATAATAATATACAGATTTACTAAGACCAAACCCCAGCTCAAAAAGAGTATTTACAATTATTAAAATAGGAGCTAAACAAACGCATTGAAGACGGCGAAAAGGATCTCACTATAAAATACATAAAAGGAATACCGACAATTACACTTAACAAAACCAACCAAAAAACCAATAAGCGACCTAATACAAAAGGCAAAATACACGGAAAGACTAAACCATCAACTGGTAAGTAGATACGAAGATATACCATCCCACCCGTCCTCGTTGCGATTTTTTTATGCCAATTTACGCAGTATCCGCAAGACCGGCAAACTTGACGAAATAAAATGCATAATAAAAGCAACACCAATGACTATACACTTACTCATTTTTACTGAAACGTGGATTACTTCGGAAGCGGACGCAAAATTGTACCAGCTACCAAACTATAAACATGTTTTTAACTACAGGCAAGATCGCAAAGGCGGCGGCGTTTCAATTTATGTACAGGAAAGTATCAAACACGAAATAACAGAAGAAATATGCGAACTTGGTAACCACTACCTATGGATACACATAGATAAACTCTCATTAAACATCGGAGCGATTTATAAACCAGGTGAATCCAATATAAATAATTTCTTAGAAACATATATCTCACAGTTGGAACGCCGAAAGAGGGCGGTTGTTCTCGGAGACTTTAACATCGATCTACTCAGTAAGGACAGTCACGTCACAAGATATATAACTGAAATAAAGGGAACAGGCTACGAAATATTAAATAAAATAAATAAACTGTACAGTACCCGTGAAACCAGCACTACAAACACTATACTTCATCACATATGCACGAACATAAACAACCACGCGTTCAGTATATCTATAATTGACTCGAGCCTATCAGATCACAAACAGATTTTCCTTGAGATAGGCAGCTTGACACCAAAGATAAACAAAAGGATCCAATACAAAGCACTTAACTATGACAAACCATACAATAATACCCTAATAACAAACTACACTAATAACGAAAACGACTACTACTATTTAGAAAGATTTATCTCAGAACAAATAAAGAAGAATAAAGAAGATAAGACTAAAATTCTAAACCTACCTCAAGAAGACTGGATAAACAGAAAAATTATAGACTCAATCAACCTACGAAATCACTTATGGCAACAAAGAAAATCTCACCCAAAAGACGACGACCTACAGAGGAATTTTAATGAAGAACAGGACAGAGTGAAGGACCTAATCCAGACAAAGAAGAAAACCTACTACCACAACTTATTTCGTAACAGCTACAACCAACCTAAAAAAACGTGGGAAATTATTAATAACTTAGCATCTAATAAAATTAGAGATAGCAGTGCTCCCCCCCAAACTATTGTCGAATTCGGAATGTATAACAAACGATAATGAAATCTGTAACGTATTTAACTCATTCTTTGCATCAATAGGCGCGGACTTAGCTAATAAAATACCAAACAAATACCACATAAACACAGGTAATATTCTCATGTACGACAGTAATTACACACATGATATGACCTTGAACGAACTTTCCCCGTGTAACACTGACGAAATATCACAAATTATTGACCACCTTGACTCCAACACTAGTACAGGCTTGGACGGTATCAGCACAAAGGCCATTAAATGCCTTAAAAATATAATTGTTGAAAGACTAACTAACTGTTTAAATGTGTGTTTAATGCGCGGCATTTCCCCCGACTCACTAAAAATTGCGAGGGTCAGTCCAATTTACAAATCTGGAAGTAGAACTGACCCCGGCAACTATCGACCGGTATCGGTTTTACCCGTTATTTCGAAAATATTCGAACGAGTGTTATACAACCGTCTAAACGCATATTTAACTGAGAAAAAATTCTTAATTGATCAACAATATGGTTTCCGACCTAAATCAAGTACTCTCACGGCCTCAGTAAATTTAATAACGAAAATACAAACTCATATTGATCAAAAAAACGTTGTCGTAGGTATTTTCATTGACCTAAAAAAAGCCTACGATACAGTTAGCCATCAAAAGTTACTACAGAAATTAGGTAATATAGGTATCTCAGGCAGCGCCCTCAGTATGCTTACCTCATATTTGCAAAATAGACAACAAGTCGTTAAAATAGACAACTTCACCAGCTCAATGCAAAACATAACATACGGCTGTCCGCAAGGCTCGATTATTAGTTCATTACTATTTCTAATTTACATAAATAACATAGATAAAATAGGACTGACAGGACACCTAACGTTATACGCGGATGACACTTGCCTTTTTTATTTTGATAAATCGTTACAATACATTATAACTGATGCCCAAAAGGACCTTGACCTACTCAACGAATGGTTAAAATATAACTTACTAACTATTAACACGTCAAAAACATCATTTATAATTTTCTCCGCCAAAAATAAGCCTTTACCGGAGTTTTCACCTCTTACGATTAACGGAGAAGTAATCAAACGGTCTAATCACGAAAAATACCTGGGTCTCTGGGTAGATGACAAACTTTCTTGGAAACTACACATCGATCACGTCAAAACAAAATTAATATCACTATTAGGAGCGTTACGAAAAGTAACAAAATGTGTACCGAAAAAAGTTCGCTTAATTATATATAACTCTCTAGTAAAATCAAACCTTGAATACCTAATCGAAGTGTGGGGATCAGCCGCTAAATCTAATATAAACTCACTACAGCGAACACAAAACAAAATTATCAAAGTATTATTTAACTATCAATATCTTTATCCAACAAAAAAATTATACCAAAAAACTAAACTACTAAATCTCAAACAACTATATACATATTACACCTGTATTCTTATAAAAAAAATCACCACGATTTCCGTACAATCAAACATACGACTGCATGAAAAAGCAATAACATACAACACAAGAAGCAAAAGCAAATTTAAACTAAAGACTCCACGTGCACGGACTAACTACGAAAAAAAAACAATATTGGTTGACGGGCACAACTGTTTAATGATTTACCGGAGAATTTAAAGAGGTGTGACAGTATAAATATATTTAAGAGGAAACTTAAGACACATTTATGTACCCGGTAAAGCCGACAACACCAGAGACAAACAATTTTAATATTTATCATTTAGATATAAGCACTTTGTATCTCATTTTAAGTGAACTATGTTATTTAAGTTCTTATGAGAAATAAAATATCTTTAAACCTAAATTGCTGCGGCCTTAGCAACTGAAGGAACCACATGGCATTTCATTCCACCACATGCTCCGAACTTTGGCGGATTATGGGAAGCCGGAATAAAGTCATGTAAGAAACATTTAAACAGAGTAATAGGTAGCTCAACTTTAACTTTTGAAGAAATGTCTACTTTATTAAGTCAAGTAGAAGCATGCTTGAACTCACGTCTCTTGTGTAGACTGACCGACTCAAACACCTTTGACGCATTGACGCCAGGGCATTTTCTTGTGGGCGAACCAATTGTCAACGCGCCTGACCATAACTATGAAGAGGCGAATCTTTCTAGCTTGAAGAGGTGGCATTTAGTCCAACGGATGACCCAACACTTCTGGCGTCGCTGGTCAGACGAATAGTTGACCACACTGCTCCATCGTTATAAGTGGTCTAAGCAAAATCTTGAACCAAAGGAAGGGGAGGATCACTTACCTCCTTGTCGGTGGCTACTTGGCAGAGTGGTTGAGAAACATCCAGGGCTGGATAATCTAACGCGGGTAATCACGCTGTATAGCAACGGTTCTACATTTAAAAGACCAACCTCGAAACTGTGTGTCTTACCCCAATAAGAACTTAATATTGGTCATTTGCGCATAATTATGTGTTTAATGTGTGAATTTTTGTGTAAGTAGAAAATAAGCTATTTTTAAGAACTGTGTATCTTGTTACCTCGCTTGTAATGTGCTTTAGTGAGACTAATCTCTAGTTTGTAACTATTTTAACTTAATAATTTGAAGGACATAATTTTAATAAAATGTCCTTGGTGGGCGGAATGTGCAGCCATCTATCGGTCAGTAACAACATTACCCACAAATCAATGTCGCACTCCAACTGTGTTTGTAACACTAGTTATTCTCGGGACCGATAGATGGCACTTCGTATTTGAGTTCAAAGATTAGATCGCGGTGTAGAGATTCTCCGCCGAGTATATATAGCATGCATGCAATAAAGTTCAAATTAGAACATTTTAGAATGCAACGACAAAACAAAATAAACATTTGGTAAAACGGTACCCTGTGTTTAACATTTGCGGTCAGCATTGGGTAGTGGAACCAGGATAGTGTCATTGTGTCCCTCACTAAGTCCGAGGGTTTGCATGACCTATCCTGCATCAGCTATCAGCTCGCAAGGTGAGCGAGCACCCCTAAAACCCTCACGAAGCCTGAGGGTTTAACATCTATACTAATACTAATATACTAATATAATATTATAAAGAGGTAACATTTGTTTGTAAGTTTGTATGTAGGAAGTAATCTCCGGAAGTTATGAACCAATTTTAAAAATTATTTCACTGGTAGAAAGCTACATTATTCGTAAGTGCTATATATAGGCTATACATTATAAAGATATCATGCATATTAGCCGAACTATATAAATTTTTGTCTAGCCAGGCGGAAAAAAATTGCTCTTACAACAGAGTTATTTGCATGCGCTGCCTTAACAGTTGTATATAATTGAAAACAATGTATAGCAACCTGGTCCGTTTTGAATAGTTCTACAAAAAAGTCCGCGACACCATATTTCTATCTTTTATATTTTAGCAGATATAGTAGCTTTTATGTGTTAAAAAAAGTATTTTTCGACGTACTTACTTTTGGACGATTTTTTAAACAACAAAATATTAAAGCTTATCGAAAAAAATATTATTTTGATCACAAGTACATCATAGAGATACGAGTTGCCCAAAACAGTATGTCAATTGGTTAAATAGTTTCGAAGATAATATAAAATTACTAAATCGCAAAATGCCGCCGTCCATTCACGAACCGCATTAGAACATGCTTTGTACGGACGTTTTATCCATTTACCCATAGATGGCATGGCATGTCATTTTTCTAAATCGCGGTGTTAAGATTTTCCGAGGACTAATGACCCTCTCCAGTTATTATTTAACTTTCGTCGTTAGGTAGGTGTGTTGTACGCGGTTGGTTGGATGTCGTTGCTGGTCTTTAAAATTGTTTTGGTTGCTCGGTTTCTTAAAACAAAACACAAACACTACTTCGTTCTCATTCTTCGAGTTCGAAGATATTTCTGTTTTTGGGATATCGGACAGTTTCAGCGATTGTTTATCATGCCTAAAAGGAAATCACAACTTTCCCGTCAGACATCCCAGACAAGAGCAGCTCGAGTACGCCGTACGGAAGAGTCTGCTTTTGAAAATCATCAGCGCCTCTCGAGGAACAGAGAAAATATTTCATCAGCACGCGCTGGGGAATCTAGCTCCGAGCGTTCACAGCGGCTCGCTAGCCAAAGCGCGAGAACATCGCAGGCCCGTGCTCGGGAATCTAGCGCTGAACGTGCGCAGCGTCTCAATGATTTAGGGCATCATGTCTCTGCAACAAGGGAAAGTGAGTCTAGCGCTGAGCGTTCGCAGCGGCTCGCTAGCCAAAGCGCGAGAACATCGCAGGCCCGTGCTCGGGAATCTAGCGCTGAACGTGCGCAGCGTCAAAATCATCAGCGCCTCTCGAGGAATAGAGAAAATATTTCATCATCACGCGCTGGGGAATCTAGCTCCGAGCGTTCACAGCGGCTTGCTAACCAAAGCTGGAGAGCATCGCAGGTCCGTGCTCGGGAATCTAGCGCTGAACGTGCGCAGCGTCTAAATGATTTAAGGCAGCATGTCTCTGCAACAAGGGATAGGGAGTCTAGCGCTGAGCGTTCGCAGCGGCTCGCTAGCCAAAGCGCGAGAACATCGCAGGCCCGTGCTCGGGAATCTAGCGCTGAACGTGCGCAGCGTCTCAATGATTTAGGGCATCATGTCTCTGCAACAAAGGATAGTGAGTCTAGCGTTGAGCGTTCGCAGCGGCTCGCTAGCCAAAGCGCGAGAACATCGCAGGCCCGTGCTCGGGAATCTAGCGCTGAACGTGCGCAGCGTCTCAATGATTTAAGGCATCATGTCTCTGCAACAAGGGATAGTGAGTCTAGCGCTGAGCGTTGGCAGCGGCTCGCTAGCCAAAGCGCGAGATCATCGCAGGCCCGTGCTCGGGAATCTAGCGCTGAACGTGCGCAGCGTCAAAATCATCAGCGCCTCTCGAGGAATAGAGAAAATATTTCATCATCACGCGCTGGGGAATCTAGCTCCGAGCGTTCACAGCGGCTTGCTAACCAAAGCTGGAGAGCATCGCAGGTCCGTGCTCAGGAATCTAGCGCTGAACGTGCGCTGCGTCTAAATGATTTAAGGCAGCATGTCTCTGCAACAAGGGATAGGGAGTCTAGCGCTGAGCGTTTGCAGCGGCTCGCTAGCCAAAGCGCGAGAACATCGCAGGCCCGTGCTCGGGAATCTAGCGCTGAACGTGCGCAGCGTCTCAATGATTTAGGGCATCATGTCTCTGCAACAAGGGATAGTGAGTCTAGCGTTGAGCGTTCGCAGCGGCTCGCTAGCCAAAGCGCGAGAACATCGCAGGCCCGTGCTCGGGAATCTAGCGCTGAACGTGCGCAGCGTCAAAATCATCAGCGCCTCTCGAGGAATAGAGAAAATATTTCATCAGCACGCGCTGGGGAATCTAGCTCCGAGCGTTCACAGCGGCTTGCTAACCAAAGCTGGAGAGCATCGCAGGTCCGTGCTCGGGAATCTAGCGCTGAACGTGCGCAGCGTCTAAATGATTTAAGGCAGCATGTCTCTGCAACAAGGGATAGGGAGTCTAGCGCTGAGCGTTCGCAGCGGCTCGCTAGCCAAAGCGCGAGAACATCGCAGGCCCTTGCTCGGGAATCTAGCGCTGAACGTGCGCAGCGTCTCAATGATTTAGGGCATCATGTCTCTGCAACAAAGGATAGTGAGTCTAGCGTTGAGCGTTCGCAGCGGCTCGCTAGCCAAAGCGCGAGAACATCGCAGGCCCGTGCTCGGGAATCTAGCGCTGAACGTGCGCAGCGTCTCAATGATTTAAGGCATCATGTCTCTGCAACAAGGGATAGTGAGTCTAGCGCTGAGCGTTCGCAGCGACTCGCTAGCCAAAGCGCGAGAACATCGCAGGCCCGTGCTCGGGAATCTAGCGCTGAACGTGCGCAGCGGCTCAATGATTTAAGGCATCATGTCTCTGCAACAGTGGATAGGGAGTCTAGCGCTGAGCGCTCGCAGCGGCTCGCTAGCCAAAGCGCGAGAACATCGCAGGCCCGTGCTCGGGAATCTAGCGCTGAACGTGCGCAGCGTCTCAATGATTTAAGGCATCATGTCTCTGGAACAAGGGATAGGGAGTCTAGCGCTGAGCGTTCGCAGCGGCTCGCTAGTCAAAGCGCGAGAACATCGCAGGCCCGTGCTCGGGAATCTAGCGCTGAACGTGCGCAGCGTCTCAATGATTTAGGGCATCATGTCTCTGCAACAAGGGATAGTGAGTCTAGCGCTGAGCGTTCGCAGCGGCTCGCTAGCCAAAGCGCGAGAACATCGCAGGCCCGTGCTCGGGAATCTAGCGCTGAACATGCGCAGCGTCTCAATGATTTAAGGCATCATGTCTCTGCAACAAGGGATAGGGGAAGTCTAGCGCTGAGCGCTCGCAGCGGCTCGATAGCCAAAGTGCGAGAACATCATACATACATATGCAATAAAAACAAAACCCTCCTTTTGGCAGAAGGAAATAAATCATAACACTCAGTACTAACCGAACCACACTCATAATTTCATCACAAGTTAAAATGTTTACCGCCCAACGAAGTGGGCGTGGGTCAGCTAGTTTTTATATACAAGGTTATTAAAAAGGTTCGAGTCATTACGTTCGCGCCCGCGGAGTAATTTTTTGGGCCAGTACCGGCTTTCGCGGATGGCACTGATTTCAGTTTTGGCGCGAAATTAAAATAATTCCAAATGAAAAGTCCTTTTTTACAAAACAGTTGCGGGCCGCAAAGAGGAGGCCCATAGGCTGCATCTTGCCGACCGCTGTTCTAGACTATGTCACGGGAAAAGAGGGACGTACAACTGGTTATACACTTTCAGGCACAATCTGAATCATTTTGAAGGATATTGCTAATCCATTGCTCAGAGCCTGTGAGACGTATGCTGCCTCACATGGACATATTTATAATGTCACTAAGAGTGAATATGCTCTTTAGGGCCGCAGGTAGATGTCCAGACTCTGTACCTGACATTATTAGGCTGAATGTTCTGCATTTAAACAGAGTGTCTAAATTCAAGTACCTTGGACTTATCACCGACAACGTTAAGGATGATACAGACATTGAGAGAGAGCGTAGGGCACTGGCGGTCAGAGGTAACATGTTGGCCCGTAGATTTTCTCGGTGTTCTGACCTAGTAAAAAGTTTTTACTCGACGAATCTATGGGTTAACTAAACCAAGAAATCGCTGGATGTTCTGCGCGTACAACATAATTTAATGCTTTCAGAATGTTGTTGCGACTGCCCCGTTTCTGTAGCGCCTCAGAAATGTTTGCCGTGGCACATAAACACGGCTTTCATGCCATAACACGCCAAAAAACTGCCTCGCTGCTGTGCAGAGTGCGGAGTAATCGCAACTATATCCTGAGAGCTGTGGCGGAGAGTTATACTCCAAATATTAGGCGTTTTGTACGGAGGTTGATTAGGTAGGAAACATATTTTCCTGACTGGTCATCCTTTGTCTTAATTATTTTTATTATTATATCAATGTTTGTAACACTAGAATATAAAATGTTTGTAATACTAACAAAATATGGATCACTGTTTTCCGAAATAAATGAATTTAATTTATAAACAAATCACACGACAACTACTCGACAAAATATGACCCGGTGTCATCGTCGGCGTAATTATGTTCACGTCATTTGACCCGGGTTAATCTGTGATTGCTGATCAAATTTTACTGTTTAAATTTATATGGGAAGTGGTCTATGAACCAATAGCGATACTGTAGTGGTATTTCTGTGGGAATACCTCAACTATATCCTTGTGCAAAAAAGGGCATCAAAATCTAACTCGGCAGTTTTGAGAAAATTTATACTTTGGAATTCACATTTCTAGCAAAATTTTTTACTCAAACATTTATGGTTATCCTCTTATGATGGTTTTCAAAAACAGGGCAAGTCCGTACTGCCCCGACTCAAAATTCCACTCCGTATTAAGGGTGGCACAGACCGCGACGCGCATCCTGTTAACGTGGATTCAGTACATAATTCTTAATAAACACCCTGAAATTTTAAGCCTTAGGTAAACCTCTTACGAACAAAAAAAATTGCAAAAAAAAAACAACAAAAATAAAGTATATTGTAATATAAACATCCAAATTGAAAACCTCCGCCTTTTTTGAAGTCGGTTAAAAAAAGTCTGCTGTTTCAGAAAATATATGGAACACCATTTATTTTACCTACGTAACATTTCAGGGGTTTGAGAATTCTGCATGTACGCTACAGTTACAGTTTGTGCTACAATGTCCTTGCCATCCTGTAGGTATGCAGCACAATAAACCGTTTCTTGATAAAGGCAAAACTAGGTAGCTATAATCAAACACAAACAAATACGACAACATTTTTTTTATTTATTAACGCACATAAAAGAAGACAAGTGTCTAGCTTTAATTGTAATACAGCTATACAAACTAGCACGTAGTTTGTTCTTTAAGGTAAAGATCAGCATCCTAATTGTGTAACACACTATCAATCTCAATCTGAATCATTTGAACATAATGTTACGAGCTTAGGGTTCGTGACAATAAAAACTGCCGATTTAATAACCAAAAAAATAGACACTTTAATTATAAACACCGATTACAACTTCACGCTAATTATGAAACACAATTGCACTACTGATCACTTTTAAGTCGCACTTGAAGATCGCTTTCAATATCGCTTGTATCGCTTATCCAAGACTGTGTCGGCTCGCGGCCCAAACCCGCCTTATAATAGGTCTCAGATAGTTCTACAACTTTCTACTGTAGAAACATCTAGAATGTTCGAGTACATTCCGGCCCCAACTGACCAGATGTCGATATTTCTAGAAAGTTCTATCATCAAAACTTCTAGGTTCCTGACTCACTAGTTCTTCTACTCGAAACTAGATGGCGCTAGTGGTAACGAATATCTATTGTGGCGCGCAACAACAATATATATATAGATATAATAATCCATTGCTTTATATGTTCGATAAATGTGTCTGCTCAGCAGCGTAAATAACGCAATGAAAGTTGTTGAAATGTCAAAATGAAATGAAATATGATAGTGTATTACGCAATTACCTCGCAGATGCATAAGCGATGCAAGTGTATGAAGCAACAAGTACTATGATATGTAGCAACACATCACTCACTTATACGCCGCATCTCACCGGGTAGGCGATGCGATGCGACGGGAAATCAGAAATTTCACGCAGACAAAGTCACGGGCAGACGCTTGTATACTACTCGTGAACTCAAAAATATGAACTTCTTTTGAGTGTCCATACTGGGCACGCGGGTGCGGTGAGCGGCGCGGGCTGCTGGGTGCAGGGAGCGCGCGCGCAACTCACGCCACAGCTCATTCATACAAGTGGCCGCAGTGGGTTCACGGCGCGGGCCTGGGTGGCCCGCGCGGGGACCGAGGTTCTCAAACTAGTTCGAGCTTTTTTCTAAGTAAAAATAAGTATTCTTTATCCATTTTATATTTTGACAAACAATGGACCCGACAACACGCAGAACGCAGCCGCGCTCCAGTGCGGACAGGCAGCCATTCCCGCACCCGCGCCCGCCCCACACCCGCGCCCCAGTCTGGCCAAACACAACTCTTTTTTCAATCTAACACTCAATCGCTAAGTGTGCAGAGTATAACGTGCATTAAGGAACTTCTTAAAAAAACGCGAGTTTATGCTGTTTAGTCTAATCACACCAGAGACAAATAGTTCTCAGTGTTCATCATCATTTCATGTTCTGCAGCATAATAATGCTATAAGTGACCGCAGCAGAGGCTAGAGAAACCAGGAGGGTATACTCAATAGTAAAGAAACGAAAGGCGTGAAACTTGATAGGTCTGGTGATCAGCAGTTGGCGGAAGGTAACCAGCGTCGTCGTCATACTGACAGCTGTGAACAAGATAAATATTATTCTTGAATACGTGGTAATTTTTTTTAACGTTCAATCGTTGGTTGATGAATATGCTGAGTTGATGAATGAAGACCAAAGCAAAGATGGTTTAATTGTGTGCGAACTTAAGATGAAGCTTAGAGGGCAGAAGTTTTTTTTCAATAATACAATAAAAACTACAACTACTTTAGATCCGCTTGAAAAAAGAGATGAGGCAGATCAAAAATACATAAAAAACAAATCGCTTTTTGATAAGTTTATAGAGGTATGAGAAACAGAGTGTAAAGTTCACTCATACTCTATAAAAAAGGTAGGATCCTCTAACCAGACGGGTGTTGTATCTGGTGGGCAACTGCCTGATGATTCATGATGGGCCGTTCTAACTATGCTAATAGTTCCGCGGAAAACTCTGCTTGCGAAATGCAGGATTTTGCGCGACATCAGTGTGACCGCTACAAGTTCATTACACGAACGAAAATATTATTGTACTTGTAAAGCAAATGTATTTCACCATAGTTACTAATTTAATAATACTCACAATTATTCTTAACTAGCTTCTGCCCGCGACTTCGTCCGCGTGAAATTTCACCCTCTTAGGAGTGGAATTTCAAAAAACCCTTTCTTAGTGGATACCTATATACACTTCACAAAGAACACACTCCAAATTTTATGTCTCTATGACCAGCGGTTTAGGCTGTGCATTGATATAATCAGTCAGACAGGATCACAGGACTTTGAATTTTATATTAAATTATAAAAGTAAACCTAAGTACCTACCTAATAAAAAAAAAACTCAATAACAGAAAATAAAATACCTACCTACCTAAATAAACCTATTTCTGATGATACGTGGCTAAATAATAACAGCCGCACAGGTCGATCGATCAGGTTAAGCTACGCTTGCCGCGGTTGGTCTGTGGATGGGTGACCATCTTTACATATGGAGACCCCTCCGTGCCTCGGAAAGCACGTTAAGCCGTTGGTCCCGGCTGTCATTCGTGGATCTTTGACAGTCGTTACGGGTAGTCAGAAGCCCGAAAGTCTGACAACCAGTCTTACCAAGGGGTATCGTATTACCCAGTAACTGGGTTGTGGAGGTCAGATAGGCAGTCGCTCCATGTAAAATACTGGTATTCAGCTGCATCCGGTTAGACTGGAAGCCAACCCCAACATAGTTGGGAAAAGGCTAGGCAGATGAGGCAGATGATGAACTAATCTAAACTCAATAAATAAGCAAAATCCCTAAAAACTAATATCTATACGAATGACTAATCCTACCTAACAGTTTTATAAAATAACCTACGGTCACTACGTACACTATCAAATATACTACCCATACTTTAAAATTAAAATCTATACTTACTTATAAAAACGACTTATAAAATAAACCTAAATAAGTCTACCTTAAACTGTACTTAGTAAAAACTAAAAGGAATAAAAAGGTCGCACTGAAAAGCACGTTTTGGAATTGCAAGTAGCAGTTAAAACATACAATTTATAGAATGCTAATATGAACGAACGCTCGCCTATTATTATTATCTTCGTCGTGTACTACGACAAACTTATTATTTGCGGTTGGTACAGTAATCGGGTCTAGGGATCGAACCGCAAAATTAAGTTTGTTTTTTATTGTATATTTTTTTCCGGGATAAAAAGTACCCAGTGTGGTGCCTAGGATATTAAAGAATAATTATACCAAGTGTCATCGTAATCGAACCGGTAGTTTTTGCGTGATGCCTGAACAAACAGACAGACAGACAGAATTTTTTTTAAATCACATTTTTGGGTTCTGTGTCGGTCTAATAACACAACAACTAATACCTATTTTATAAAAAACAACAAAATAAATTCAAATAAACTATTTAAAGACTAAAAGTCGCGCTGATAAGCACGGTTTGTTAATATCAATTATCGTCTGTCAATAAGGTCGAACGCTCTGAACGCATCAACAGCCAAATATTGAATGAAGCTCGCGCTCGGACCTCCCTTACCCTACCGCCGCGACCCGCGTCGAGCGCGGCAACCGTTACACAAAAATAATCCTTATGGCATGATTCAGTATTCACGCGCGACGGCGCGATGGCTTATTAGCGTATTTCATGTATAAGTTTGGTGTTTCTATACCGATTACTATGATTCTTTTTTTATTGAATAGGTAATAATATTATCTTCTTTTAATTAGGGATGAGTGAGAGTATTATAAACGTAAGAGTAAACAAATATAATCAGAAAGCTCCGAACTGCTAAGGTATCGGGAGTTACACGTGTTATTGTGAGTCAACCATAAAAGATAGACATATGCTGTAGTAGGATATTTTTTAGATAATTTTATGTAGAACATTTCCGTCATAAATGATTTCTATGTAGCTTTAACCATTAAGGCTACACACGCGACGGAAGCTTAAAAAATGGAGCAACTTCTCCCGTTTTCCCAACATTTCCTTTCACTGCTCTGCTCCTATTCATTGTAGCGTGATGAAAAGTATACTATAACCTCCCCAGGAGTATGAAGAATAATTGTACCAAGTTTCGTTAAAATCCGTCGAGTAGTTTTTGTTTCTATAAGGAACATACAGACAGACAGACAGACAGACAAAAACTTTACTGATTGCATTTTTGGCATCAGTATCGATCACTTATTACCCCCTGATAGTTATTTTGAAAATATATATCATGTACAGAATTGACCTCTCTACAGATTTATTATAAGTATAGATGAGAAGCAATAGATCAATGGTCTCCAGAATCCTCTCACTTTGCCTGTAAGTACTCTCACAACGATACACCATGATGACACCAATCATTGCCCAGTTCAACAATCTGATGAGGCTGGATATTGATGGTAAACGGCGCACGCCGGTTGGTACTACCTGCAGGAGTACGTACCTATATACTCGTAGCATTAACACCAGGAAACTGTGAAAGGTTTTAGAGGCTTTCTGTTGAAAAATGGGCTCGAAGCTCATAAAGTGGATAATATGTTGTATTAAATATTATAAAATTTTACCACTGATCCATTGAGAAGTCTGATGGCCATGTTCAACAAGTTGATCATATTGAAGAGAAGATTTATGCAAAATATTAAAACCTGTAAAATGAGTAGGAGTATTGATGAGACTGATAAGGTCGATTTTCGGCATTTGACAGTTGAGTGGATAATATATTATTAAGTTTAGTAACCTGCATCTTAATTGCGTAACACACTATCAATCACAATCTGAATCATTTTAAACTATATTGCTAATCCATTGCTTCATATGTTCGAAAAATTTGTCTGCTCAACAACGTAAATAATGCAATAAATGTTGCTGAACTGTTAAAAAGAAAGCCATTCCTACCGTTAGTGCGTTACGAAATTATCCCGCTGATAATATATTAATGATCATGAATTTAAACCAAATCTGAATCGCTGACACAATTAAATTAAAGTTGCTTACCCGAAAGCCAAACTTGGAGTTAATGTAATCTGTTTGCTCAAGCAGAAGAAGGTAACATCGATTGAATCCAATACCTTCGATTAACTGGTCATGCCTAAGGGTTTTCAAAGATTCCAAACGAATATTTCCAGTCTCTGTTCTCAAAGCCCAGGGTTTGTTTTCGTCATCATAAATGGATATCGTACTATTCAGCGAGGTGTAGTAGTCCTATTGAGAAGAAAGGTTTTTTTGAATTGATGTTGTTTGACTGTTCTGCTTTAGATATTTTATCTTCAGTCAAAAGTTCAATGTTATTAAGAAATATAGAAATACGGAGTGGGGAATACCCAGTTGCACCTACGCTCTCGTACTAGCAGACCATAGAATAAATATTGGTAAGCAACGATAAAAAGTTATGTAAATGTACTTACCTGAAGAAGATCTTTTATCAGTTTTAAACGATATTCCAATTGTATAATATGAGACAAACAGTCAAGTATTGTTAGCATATTCAGAAAGAAATAGAAATAATCCAAAGAGTACAAAGACGAAGCAATCCAGCCGAAGCCTTCTGTCCAGCTGGCATAGTCCATAATAGAAGTTACAATAAAAATAACCATACAAAATCCAACAGTTCTTAAGATAATTCTTCGAATTTCGTCATAGTAAGTCATGCCCAAAATCTGGTCAACATGTTCGAAGCATTTGAAGTACTTCAGGAGGAGATCTCTTCCATATTTGTAAACATAGATCAAGTCGATAGTATATTCAAAATCATCATCTGCCTAGCCTTTTCCCAACTATGTTGGGGTCGGCTTCCAGTCTAACCGGATGCAGCTGAATACCAGTATTTTACATGGAGCGACTGCCTATCTGACCTCCACAATCCAGTTACTGGGTAATACGATACCCCTTGGTAAGACTGGTTGTCAGACTTTTGGGCTTCTGAGTACCCGTAACGACTGTCAAAGATCCACGAATGACAGCCGGGACCAACAGCTTAACGTGCTTTCCGAGGCACGGAGGGGTCTCGATATGTAAAGATGGTCACCCATCCACAGACCAGCCGCGGCAAGCGTAGCTTAACCTGATCGGTCGACCTGTGCGGCTGTTATTATTTAGCCACGGGCCCCTCATAGTATATTCAAATAGTAAAGTAGTAATAAATAGTAGTAGTAGTAAATAGTATATTCAAAATATCCGATCAAATAGGACGTTTCAACGGCGTCAGAAAACGTAAAATTCGTATTGTTTCTGATGAAATCTAACTTGTCAATCTTGTTCAGCAAGAAGAAGACATTAATAAATCCGAAGAGTAAAACGTAGATAATACTCCTGGCCAGCGACCATGACACTTTCAATTGACTCCCTTTGCGGTAGATGCATGATAAATTGAAAACCCTCAACAACCAATTTAGAGGCACCAATGTATAGAATGTATCCTTCGTTTTTTTACTATTGACTTTTATTTTCATATTGTCTCCGTTTTATGGGGTGACGTTAAATGGCTTCTGGACTACACACTACATACAGTTAAAGCGCGTCACCACTTTGCACTATAAGCTTAATTAATTGTTTTGTTCGTTTAATTCGTTCGTTTTGTTTTGTTTTAGTTTGTTGGTACCGTTTTGTTCTGTGGCTCTATTGATACTGCGGAAATACTATCAATAAAATAGCTGTCCATTCACGATGGATTTATGTGCGTGTATTATTTTAATTTAGGAATTGATGTGAATGTCAATAATTTTACCTCAAGAAGCTATGATTAATTTTCCAATTTTCCTTACGTAACTTTAATATTGTCAGATAACTGTACTCTAATTGACACACGATCCATCACACAATATGACGTCACGCCTGCATTCCCCGAAGGGTTATGATGAATTATTCTGTACCTACAGAAAAAAATCTTAAGGGAGTAAAAAGTTTTTGTGCGTTTTATTTTATTTTTAGAAGTGCCCAAATTTTTTAATGTTTTGTTGTAAGTCACATCATAAACCGTTTATTTTAGGAACAGCGAAGCATTACGTTTATTATCTGGCCAATGTTATCCTAACTACATACACAAGTTTTATTGTAACGCTTTCACGTTTAAACGGCTAAATGAGGCACATTGGTTGACCTAGGTTAGGCCAAAGGATACTTTATATCGCGGTAGTACGTGTACGTTCCCGTGGTATAATTTCCGACGACCACACGGGTGAAGCCCCGGGTAAAAGCTAAGTGATAAAACTACGTAGATACTTAATATTACACAGGGGTGCCCGGGTGGCGAATCTAAATGGTTAGTTAGTCAGCGTTGAACTGGAAACTCACGATAATTATTATAATGGATAGACAAATGGCATATTATGCTAATATGAGAGTGTTTGCTTTTCCTTTCATCTTTCAGAGGGTGAAAGAGATGGCAAGAAAGAGTTTTAATGCTGTCAAAGTAGGTATAGTCAGCTATCTTCACTAGTAGATTCTTCTTTTTAACACGTTTTTAGTTTAGAATCTACTTCATTTTTACTATTTTATTACTTACATAACTTTTACAATATTTAACACAATTATTTACTCGCAATAATAAACATTTATTAAAAAAAATCCAAGTCATTTAAAGTTACGAAATAAGCTGTGTAATGTTCCCTGTTCTATCCACTTGACGAGACAACAATTAGATTAACAGCGGCCCATAGAATTTTTTTGTATACGAGTCGAGTCTAAGTGGCAAGACCACCCGCGGCGTGCAGAAAAAAAGTGTTTGTGCAACCTTTTAGCAGGCACGGGCCACATAGTGGCAAAATTAAATAAAGGCGGGCCGCACTTGTTCATAATTTTGTGTACCTATATCGATTATGTTAAAAATGCAAAAAAAAAAACAACCACAAATATTAAATTTTACATAATACATTTATAACTAGCGGCCCGCCCCAGCTTCGCAAGGGTGCAATTTTTTTTTCTCTCCGTAAGAACCATCCTCGTTCTTCAAGGAATATTATTAAAACAGAATTAGGGAAATCGGTCCAGCCGTTCTCGAGATTTGCGCTTAGCAACACATTTAGCGATTCATTTTTATATATAAGATTATGAAAAAGGTTCGAGTCATTACGTTCGCGCCCGCGGAGTAATTTTTTGGGCCAGTACCGGCTTTCGCGGATGGCACTGATTTCAGTTTTGGCGCGAAATTAAAATAATTCCAAATGAAAAGTCCTTATTTACAAAACAGTTGCGGGCCGCAAAGAGGAGGCCCGTAGGCTGCATCTTGCCGACCGCTGTTCTAGACTATGTCACGGAAAAAGAGGGACGTACGACTGGTTATACACTTTCAGGCACAATCTGAATCATTTTGAAGGATATTGCTAATCCATTGCTCAGAGCCTGTGAGACGTATGCTGCCTCACATGGACATATTTATAATGTCACTAAGAGTGAATATGCTCTTTAGGGCCGCAGGTAGATGTCCAGACTCTGTACCTGACATTATTAGGCTGAATGTTCTGCATTTAAACAGAGTGTCTAAATTCAAGTAGATACCTTGGACTTGTCATCACCGACGACCTTAAGGACGATACAGACATTCAGAGAGAGGTAACATGTTGGCCCGTAGATTTGTTCGGTGCTCTGACCTAGTAAAAATATTTTTTTTATGGCCTACTGTTAGAGTTTTTTACACCAGCAATCTATGGGTCAACTACACCAAGAGATCGCTGGATGTTCTGCGTGTACAATATAATAATGCTTTCAGGATGTTGTTGCGACTGACCCGTTTCTGTAGCGCCTCAGAAATGTTTGCCGTGGCCCACACAGATGGCTTTCAAGCCATGATACGCCAAAAAACTGCTTCTTTGTTGTGCAGAGTGCGGAGTAGTCGCAAGTATATTCTGAGAACTGTGGCGGAGAGGTATACTCCAAACATCAGGCATATTGTGCGGAGGTTGATTAGGTAGGTATTATATTTTTCTGACTGGTCATGCTTTGCCTAAAACTCATTTTATATTAATGTTCCTAACACTAGAATATAAGATGTTTGTAATGCTAACAAAATATATCAGTGGTTGTCCGAAAAAAATAAATTAAATTTTTTTTTATTGCTTCATATGTTCGAAAAATCTGTCTGTTCAACAATGTAAATAACGCAATGAAAGTTGAGAACTTTCAAAATGTAAGCCATTGCTTCTGTTAGTGTGTTACGCAAAATTACAGCTAATGTATGAAGTAAAAGAGACCATAATATTGTAAACATTATTTATTGTAAAATTAAAGGTCCAATCTAAGTAATTTACAAGGTCCAAAATTTCAAAATACGTAAAAACGGTCATGTCGTCAACCTTGAATTAGTCATAAAATTAAAACAAATATAGCCACAAAATTCCAGAGACTGTATAAACCAGAGATTACCAGAACCGCTGAAAACCGGCGGAATCCGGTTAATATAATTACGCAGAAACTTGGAGATCAAGCCGGCTTATGTGATGTAAGTTGGCGAAAGTATTCCATCGGTGTTTTGAATATAATAGAGGACAAAGTTTGTTGTCTTTCTTAGACTTGTCGGAATAAACATGAGCTCTAAATATAACATCAGGAAAATGTTGTTATAATACTTTTGTATCTTTGTAAACGTTTTTGGTGTGGACTGCAAACAGGGCGGCTCAACTTATGGTTAGTAATCACCGCATCCTATCTTTAACTAGCTTCTAGAAATATCTTGTTTTACCATAAAATATATTCTATAATACTCGGCAATACTGTAGCTTCCCATTGGTGAATGAATCGGCTCCGGAGTTCCGAAGATAATCCCCTGCGTACAAATTCACAAAACCTCTATATAATATTAGTGTTGATAAGAGAGGTATTGCAAGTGCATAGCCTTCTTCAGTGCCATCTTTACCGTAAACGAGTCATCTTGGCACCAAGTTAAAATGCCTTATATGTTTGTAACACCGGCACTCGGTTTACTCATTTTTGTATTTTTTTTCAATCTGAAAATTAATACCTAAGTCTTAAGAAAACCAGTGGGCCCTTAAAACACGACGCCCATTAGTAAGCTAATGGGCGTCGTGTTTTTATAGTTTTAGTCCTTGGCTACTTAACCACTTCCTTTTAAGTCTACCAGCAGCGCAGCGATGGACGGCAGTGATGGCCCTGTAGGTACGCCTTAATTACAGGTCGTCGTTCGAACCCATGCAGGCGCTTAAACGTTGTGCAATTTATTTAATCGCCACTGCTCTCAAAACGTGCAGGATAACATCCTAAGAAAGCCGGAATGTCCTAGAACCGAAAATTTTAAGACATGTGACATCCACCAACCCGCACTGAGCCCGCGTGGTGGATTACAACCCACTCCCTCACACTGAGAGGAGGCCTGTGTTCCAGCAGTGGGAACATAATAGGCTGATTCTCAGACCAAATAAAAAACTATGACATAGAGCTAAGAACGATACAGTGAAGCATGCCAAAACTACACCTCCGCTCTGTGCACACATGTTTACGAAACCGGCTTCCCTTTACTGTTGACAGCCCTCTATCTTGGTTTTTTATTTGGTCTGAGGGCTGATTATGCATAAGTCTAAGCCACATAATTTATCTTAGCTACACCAATCTTCGTCCCACTCCTTCAATCTCCCCGGAATAGCCGTAACATGCTTATTATACATTACAAGGATCATGTCATGATCCTTGTAATGTATGGCACAAGCTGTGATGCAGCAGCCTCACAACACCGGGCAATGTGCCAGTTCATATAAATACGAGAAAAAATCATACTTGTTTTGCATAGAGGTGGCTAGTAAATTAGCGGACACTTAACGGGGCAATTAAGATACACCCATCTAATGCATTCGGCTTTTAGGAAGGGTGTTATTTTTGCATTGAATGAGTGCAACCTTTTTATGCATGAGGGTGTTTTGGTATATATAATTGTGCTCCTTCAAATGCATGCTAATAGAACACGTAGGGTAGATTTACCCATCGCTAGATAACTTTTATTCGAGGAATAAAATTGACGTTTGTCAGTTTTTGGATGAAATAACTTTCAAAATTTCAAAGTTATTCCTCGAATTTTATCAAATGATTGAAAAATCAGCCCTTAGACAAACGTGATTCTATACAATAGTATGTAGGGTAGAGATAACACTATCTTATAGATGTACTCTCTCCATGAGAACCGGTCAATATGAGCTCGATTCTACTAGCACACTTCTTCGCTTAGAATGTAACTACGACGTGAGTGACCTATTACCATAGACTAATGCAGTTGGTTGAAAACTAGCGGTTATTATTCGGTAAGAACCCGAACTAAGATATAACTATGTTTTATTAATTTTGAATGCAGCGATTCGATTAAAGCGTCTGTAACCCTTTTTTTAGGATGGGAAGTCATCAAATGAAAGTAGAAAATCAGCAGGGAAAAAGCAAAATAAATAAAAATAAAAAAGCCTTTTTATTTCATGCATTTTTAACATTTAGTTTCTTTTTTATTAAATAAATAAATGGTAAGCATGAACCCCTCAAGTAGTGACAGTGAAGGCCTCCTCCAAGGGAATAAACGAAATAAATCACATCAGATCACCCTCTTACTCCATGGCCCAACACGAATAACTTCTTACATTGTAATCTTCATTCCAAAATCGTTTTTCCTTTTTAAGCCTCATTTTTCGCGTATAAACTTACAATTGGAGCAAATTTTATTCATGCTATTACAGTGCTTTGCATTTTCAGGGAATATGTTTTCAGGCGCGGGTTTGGGAGCAAAAAGTGCAATTATCGTTGGAATGGGGGGGTAGGATTTGCTGATTGGGATGCAGATCATCATCTGCCTAGCCTTTTCCCAACTATGTTGGGGTCGGCTTCCAGACTAACCAGATGCGGACGTTCCCGCTGGTTAATACCCCGTGGTTAACACTATTAACTACTCACTGGGAATGATGCGTTCCACTGGTTAACAGTGTTGACGAACGCGACATTTTTTTCCCAATAGTTAATACCCTCGTCTCGCAAATAGTTCAGGAGTCAGGTTAAAGAAAAGTAAAAAGAAATAAGAATGTAACAATTCCTGAAAGTGCTTTAATTAAGACTTGAGCGGCTTTACTTGCTTTCTGAGGCACGAAGAGGTCACGGTATGTAAAGATGGTCACCTATCCACAGACCAATATCGGCAAGCGTAGCTTAATCTGATCGATTGACCTGTGCGGCTGTTATTATTTAGCCACGGGTCCCTCTGCTGATTGGAATGCAGGATAAATACGGGTTTTGATAAATGAAGGTTGATTTTTCTACGTCACGCATTTGGATAAGGTTTCTGTGAGAGGATTATCTAGCGAAATGTTAACTACTATTCTTATTTCTATCGTCAAGCAATATGGTGATGAACGGGTGCTGGAAAAATTTAAGTCAAATAAAAGAAGGAAAAATATTTTATTTGGGACACGCACCGGAAATAAAAACAGTCAAAAAGGAGCTTTTAAAACTAACATAATTAACATAATCTTTTTTTTTTGATTGACAAAATATAAATTTACTTAGTTATAAACTGGTCAAGTGCGAGTTAGACTCGCACACGAAGGGTTCCGTACCTGGGGGTACGGATATTTAACACTACATATAAAATTACGGTAAAAAAATCACGTTTGTTCTATGGGAGCCCCCCTTAAATATTTATTATATTCTGTTTTTAGTATTTGTTGATAAAGCGGCAATAGAAATACACATTCTCTAGCTATATCATGGCTCATGAGATACAGCCTGGTGACAGACCGATAGACAGACGGTCAGTGGAGTCTTAGTGATAGGGTCCCGTTTTTACCCTTTGGGTACGGAACCCTAAAAACAGACTACCGTCGTAATATCCTTACTTACTCAACATCAATACCCTGGAGCTGTAAATTACTTAAATCATGAGGCTGGGCCATTACTGACGTCATCATAACGAGAGGATCCCAAGGGAAATTACAATACCGTGTTAGCTTCAACTTTGAGTGATAAAAAGACGACTGTTTGGTTGGTATTGGAGTTTTTTGCCTCGTAGTAATGATGCGTACTTTATTGAGGAAAACAATCATATTGAGTGGGGTTTCCGGGTTATATTTTTAGCTGAAAAACGTACGAGGAGCCCAAATCTGCAATCAGTTTATTTTGCTTTGTCATTTTTAGTTATAAGACCGCCGATTGTGTCCCCCTATGCATTTTTTTACATTTACATTACTATCACCATGTAACAGAGTCAATAAAATTAATTATTTAAATATCTTTACTAATATTATAAAGAGGTATTTGTTTGTATGTAATCACTGGAAGTAACAGTTTGAAATATTCTTTTTGCATTTGATAGCCCAGTTTTTGAGGAAGGCTATAGGCTGTTGAACATCACGCTATTACCTTTAGGAGCAGAGACAAAAGACAAAAAAGTGAGAAAGAACGCTAAGCGAAAACTATGTTATAGCGGGCAGGTGATGCGATGCGACGGGTCGGTCAGTGGAACAAGAAATTCACCCGGACGACGTCGCGGGCAGACGTTAGTTCGTTACAATTTTTTTAACTTGATTTTCATTCTACCAATACCACTCTGGAGATAAAAACAAATCGATAAAAGGTACTTCAACACAATCGTCTGTCTCATTCTAACACAAAAATTTTAATTATTGCCCGCGACTTCGTTTGCGATCCAGGATAATAAGTAGCCTTTGTCCTTCTCCAGGTCATGGTCTACCCATGTGCCAAATTTCATCCAAATCCGTTCAGCCGTTTTAGCGTGAAAGCGTAACAAACAAACAAACTTACTTTCGCATTTATAATATTAGTTAGGATAGGAAATATCCGTGCCTGCCCTTAGCACTTGACCGAAATCCTTACTTTCCCATAATGACACTACTCCTTTAATAACCTTGTGTGGGATCACACGTCTCACATATCATATTAATAAACACACCTTCCAATATATAAATAAAAGGATTATTTTACTTTATTGTATTGTTATCCTTAGAACGATTTTCCCTTTGGTGTTTCTCCATTAACCCTAACATTTTTCAGGATTCGTTTGAGAATGCATAGTGTATTTAAAAAGAGGCGCGTCTTAGATTTATAAACTTCAGAGACAATGATATAAAAAATTCCCATTTCAATTCTGCGCCCAAATTATATTTCTACGACTCGTTTTTTTTTTTTTTTTTATTTTTTTTAAACTATGGCATCTCGCAGTTCATCCTTTATGAGGATGGCTACTGCTTAACCGGGCTTTCCTGTGGATGCCTCGAATTAAGGCCTCCAGCCAGGGCATACGATAACTTAAAAACTAAGCGACAGCGCTAAGGGTAACCCCCTGCGGGGTTCGGACCTCGGCTCAGGGCGTCGCTGGAAGAGGACAGCAAGGGACAGGCTGGATCGGTATTATTATTAGTGTTTAGGGGCGAATTTAAAACTACAGGCTCAGCTGCGCGGGCTGGCTCGAGCAAGGGTCGGGGCGGGCACGGTGATGGTGCGGGACGTCGCGACGGGCCTCGGCGGCGAGGACGGAAGGACGGATGTCTGAGCTTGTGTTTGTGTTGTCGACTGAGAGTACTCGTGGCCTTACTGCTCTCCTGGAGGAGGGTAGTGGCGTCGTCGGGGATAGTGAGGGTATGCCTTGGTCGGCGAATCCTACTTATGCGGGAGGGAGTGTATCGGGAGGCCGCCGCAATCAGGGGGTTGGGGTGCTTTATGGCAGAGTCAAAGAAGCGCTTGGAGAGGCGTTTCATGAACTGCTGGATGGTGGGGAGTCTGAGATCTAGATGCAGATTCACATTTCGGACATAGAAGGGGGCTCCCGTGACCTTTCGGAGGAAACGGTTCTGGAGGGTTTGCATTTTATGCAGAAATCGCGGCTTGGCGTGTGCGAAGACTACGCAAGCATAGGTCATGATGGGACGGATGACCGCGGTGTAGAGGCGCAATTTGCACTTGAGTGACAATTTGCTGCGGGCAGTTATCATGGAGTGGAGCCTACCGAGAGCGAAAGAGGCGCGCGAACGCGCCGTCTTTATGTGCTCGTTGAAGGTGAGGTTGTGGTCTAGGATGACACCTAAGTATTTGGCTCGCTTTCCCCAGGGGATCGGCTTGCCATACATAGAGATCGGGCGCGGGAGGGGGGGGGGTAGTTTGCGCGGTTTCGAGAAGATGACCGCCTGACTCTTATCGGGGTTGACCTCGATTCTCCATTTCCGGAACCAATCGCTCAAGGCGCTTGCGGAGGTTTGGAGGTTTCGAGCTATGGATGACTGGTTGACACCCGAACAGTATATGGCAGTGTCGTCGGCGAAGAGCGCCAACTGTGCCTTTTTACTGTTCGGGATGTCACTAGTGAACAGGGTGAAAATGAGGGGAGACAGAACGGAACCCTGGGGGACTCCGGCGCGGATGGGGTGAGGGGGAGAGAGAGCGCCCTCGATACGGTAGCGGAAAGTGCGGTCCGACAGAAAATCTCGTAAGATGAGCACGAGACGGTCTGGCACACCTAGCAGGTACAGCTTATATAATAAGCCATTGTGCCAGACCTTGTCGAACGCCTTCGCTATATCGAAGAACAGGACGCCTGTCGAAGCACCTCGCTGAAAAGCAGCGCTAATGTGCTCGACTATGCGGTGGAGCTGGTGGATGCACGAATGCTTCGTGCGAAAACCGAACTGTTCGGGGGGGATGAGGCTCTTTGCTTCGGCATAGTCTTTGAGGCGCTTATAAATAAGCCTCTCGTAGACTTTACCGAAAACATTGAGCAGACTGATGGGGCGGTAGCTGGAGGGCTCAGACTTGGGCTTGCCTGGCTTTGGGATGCCTATGACTGTGGCTTCTTTCCACATTTGGGGGAAGATGTTGTTGCTCAGGGCGCCATTGAAGATGGCGGTCATGAGCAGTATGAGGGGGGCGGGGAGGAGTTTGTACACCCTATTGGTGATACCGTCCGAACCGGGGGCTTTGCGGGTTGCGAGCCCTTTTATGATGTCTTGCACTTCGTCGGGAGTGACGGGAGGCAGAGGATCATCAGGGTCTTCGACTGGCGGGAGGGAGGCTCTCCGTTCGACTTCAGCGTTCACCTCGTCGAGGTGCGCTCTGTCTACTGGTTGAGAGCTGGGAGTGCATTGAGCCTCTAGGCTGTCGGCTAGGCATTCGGCCTTTTCGAGATTTTCGAAAGCGACCGTTTTGTCGGGGCGTGTGAGGGGAGGAACTGTGGCCTCTTCAGAGGAGCGGAGCTTCCTCTGGAGCTGCCAGAAGGCGTGGTGGGTGGGCTCGAGTTCGCCGATCATCTTATCCCATCCCTCGGAGCGCCATTCCCCTATGCGTTTCTTTACAGCACGCTGTAAATGGCGCATGTGGGATTTGTTCGCGTCGCAGGGAAAAGAGTCATAGGCACGAATGGCAGCGTTCTTCTCGGTCACCAGTTCACGTACGTCATCGGGCAGTTTCCAGCGATGGTCTTCCATCACTGGAACTTCCCGTGAGCAATCCGTCAGTACGGATTGAACGTGCTCTGTGAACGAGTCGATCGCCCCAGTCGTGTCTGCAACTGAGATAATTTGCTCGGGGATGGAGTCTAAGTGGGGAGACGTGGTGGATTTCAGTCTTTCGCTTACTTTCCTCCAGTCGGTGACTATTTTGGTCTGGGGGGGCTGGTTGGGGTCGTGCGGGAGGCCCGAATAGGGGGCCAGGTGCAAGATGACCGGGCGATGGTCAGAGTCGAGCTCTTGTACCGTCTCGATAGACTGCAAACGGAGGTTTACATTCTTGAGAAGCGCTACATCGAGAACGTCAGGACGTTGGGCGGGGTCGCCCGGGAAATGAGTGGGATACATCGGAGCGATCTACGACTCGTAGACTTTCTCGAGACTTTATATGACTTCCTGTTTTCAGTGGTATCGAATTCCAGACGGTCGTATAACGTTGACGATTGTCTTTGACGGACGTAGTTTGAAACAAGGAAAGCTGGTCTTAAAATTGCAAGCCGGGCTTATAATGGCCGGGGTTCTGTGCTAGAAGGTCAAAATCCTATTTATAAAATTATCTTGTCACCGGCAGGGTGCCAGCTGTTTTAGAACCCAATGACTTGCCAGTGCCACGCGACCATGAAAAGCGGAAAAGCGGTGTCGTTGGTTCTGCATTTTCGTTTTTTGACACCGACTCCAACCAGGTCCGACCAGGAGAATTGGAGCTGATGGTGAAGTTACCATCAGCTCCACTTCACCATACGCATTGTGACGAACATAAATTGCTTAGCAATCTTATTAAAGCATTCGAATCGCAACCTGTGAAATATTTATCATAGAGTAGTTCCGATGGCCATCTGTGGTCTTCATCATCAGTTCCACTTCACCAAATTATACTTTCTGAATGTAAATGCTTGAGTTCTTGATGCAAATATCAAAATTGATATATGTATGCCTGTAATATTTGAGGAGTTCCCTCAATTCCACATGGAGCCCATCATCAGAACTGGATTTTGACAAAAACGGGACTAATCTGGAAGTATATCCTTTTAAATAAAAAAAAAAAAATCCAAATCGGTTTATAAATGACGGCGTAAAGAAGTAACAAAAAAATTTTGAAAATACAACCAAATTGAGAACCTCCTCCTTTTTTTGAAGTCGGTAAAAAAATTACCATAAGGCCTTAGAAGTTGGGTAAGTCTTTCCATCCCATCCCTTTGTGCCATCCTATCTTTCTAGCACGGCGTGCTGTGCTGGGGCGGCTGCAGAAGAAGTGAACCTCAAACGGCGCAAATATCTTTTTGGGAGCTGTATGTTTGAGCCATTTGTGGTTGAAAAACAGGCCGTGGGGCCCGAGTGCTCATCGGGTATTTCGGTACATCGCGAAGCGGTTGGTCGTCATCGGATCTGATCGGAATAAATCGACTGTTCGTACCAGCTTTTTCCATCAGGATTTCCTCGGTACTAACTCAAAGGCTGGATTCGTGTCCGGTTGATGCCTTGCCACCTATAACATAAACTCCGAACTTCTTCAGTCCTATACAGGCGTGATGTAACTTTAAGATAATAATAATTCCGTAATAATTATAGTCAGCGAAATTAAATAATATGTCACCATACACTTGAACATGCTCATGATAATAATTATTCTGTAAAAATGTCAACGGGAAAACTTAGGTGAAGTGAGTGTCATTCCACCTAATGCTAGCGATTTATGGTCTTCCACCACTGCATGAGCGCAAACATTGCTGATATGGCATTTTTTTTAAATAGCAAGTGGTACTATAGATTGCCCAGCATACCTACCACGAGCTCTTAACGCGATCCACTTTAGGACCTAAACTGAACTGTTCTGCTAATTCATACCATGACGTCAGTTTAACGATTCAATTTAGGCCGTGCCATCTGGATACCTACCACGAGCTCTTAACGCTCATTCACTTTCAACGATCCAAATGCCGCTGAGTGTATTGGACGTCATGGTACGACTGCGAACGATGCAGTTTAAGAACCTAAACTGAAATGTCTTGCTTTTGAATCGTTTTTAAATAGATCATGGTAGGCCTCCTGAGCTGTTAGGCAGTTTAGGATTAGATATACACTGCAAAATGTTTCGTAAACCTTGTTTGTTGGGTGTCATTCATTTCAAGTCCATGTTCAGGCAGAATTCCCAATCTAATTCGTGCGAGCAGAAGTTTTAATAAAGTAACTAGTGAACATGATTTAGACATTTTCAATAAGTACCAGTGTTTCTCGGCTTATGCATTTGTTGGTGAAAAGCTTTTTTACGGGTCTGAATGATTTTTAGTTTGTATTAATCGATCGTGTTATTTTGTTTAATAATTTATGTTATAGGTATGTTTTACCGACCGTTTTTGCTGTCTTTTTTGTTTAAATTGTTTATCAGTAGAAACTTGTAAATAGCCTTCAAATGCATATTGTTTAAAACACTGTTTATATTTGCTATAAGTATCCCGAATAGAATAAAATAAAATAAATAATAAACCAGTCAGTTTAACAATGAGTAACAACAACACTACTTATATAGGTACTAGGTGGTGAGAGTTGATTGGCTAAATTCAGGAGTACTAAAATAGCCCTTTGTATGAAACTTGTGTGGCACAACAAGCGGTAGATAATTAACGTCTCATCTTTGTGAGAGTTTCAGTACAGACGACTGAGGTAGTGTGAGTTTGTCGTGTGGGTTTCTATAAGGTGTTAGTTATTTTAATTACACTGTAAAGCACAAATTGTTTTGTCGAAAGTTTTCTTTGATTGTGTGACCTGTGACTTCTTGGGAAGAAAACTTGTTTTACTTCATTACTGAAGGATCCTTGAAAGGCCTTTATGGCTTTATGTACGATGTTCTTGCACTTTGTTCGGTTCTCGGCTATTCTCAGGGCGGTCGCAACAGAGAGACCAGTGAAGGTGGTTACTTGGTTTGACCAGCGGTGACCGGCCGCGAAATCATTTCCCGTCACCACCAATTTTTCAAGATTATCTGGTTCCCAAAGGGGCAATGTGACCAAAGTAACCGAGAATCTTTTGGCAACAAATCGTGGCCAGTCTATCTCTTATAGAGGTATGAGGAACAGGGTGTAAAATTCACTCATACTCTATAAAAAAGGAAGGATCCTCTAACCAGACGGGTGTTGTGTCTGGCGGGCAACTGCCCGATGATTCGTTTCGGGCCGTTGTGTATATGTTAGTTGCGCGGTAAACTCTGCTTGCGAGATACAGGATTTTGCGTGACGTCAGTATGACGCGTTGTTCGCATGTGGCGTTGTAGATACCGCTACACTCTTAAGCATAGTTGTTAAAGGATAGATTTTTTTGTTCTCTTGGTGGTCCATGGTGTTCATGGTATAAGAGAGAACTTAATAAGCTAGCAAAAACTATAAGATGAATGATAATTAGCCAGGTCTTAAATTAATTAACTAACTATGACTTCATCCCATTCCCTCAATACCTACCAGTTAAAACAAATAAATACATACAAAAAGAGAATTATGTCACCATACGTTTTTAAGCTACGCTTGCCGCGGTTGGTCTGTGGATGGGTGACCATCTTTACATATCGAGACCCCTCCGTGCCTCGGAAAGCACGTTAAGCCGTTGGTCCCGGCTGTCATTCGTGGATCTTTGACAGTCGTTACGGGTAGTCAGAAGCCCGAAAGCCTGACAACCTAACTAACAACCTGACTAACTGGGTTGTGGAGGTCAGATAGGCAGTCGCTCCATGTAAAATACTGGTATTCAGCTGCATCCGGTTAGACTGGAAGCCGACCCCAACATAGTTGGGAAAAGGCTAGGCAGATGATGATGATGACGTTTTGAACTATTGTTGTTTGAATTAAGAAACAGTGTGCTTAAAACTAGACCCATTCACTTGCTAATCTGCTAATTAGAGATCTTAGAACATATCAAATTTAGCAGGCACAGTTAGTTCTTTTCAAAGTTATGCCACATCTAGAAGTTTACCTGGAGCCTTTAAAGTAGTTTTTTAATCAGTAAATCTACAGATTTACAGCACTACAGTGCTGCCCCCATTTATCCACGAGCCAAATGGTTTAACAATGGATTAGAAATTACTTTTGTACACCAAAGTTACTTCAATCATTGTAAAAGACTCTTAGAAGTTAATGAATCAAGAAATTAAGAAAAAATACAAGTTAGTTTATTTTGAGCTTCTTTCTTCCTTTTCCGTCGAGTTTAGAACATTATTGTTACGTTACGGCTACATGTTTTTGTTAATAAAACAAATCGACGAAGAAACTGTTTTTGTATTATTTATTAAGGTCTTGGTCCTTGCTTACCTATTTGTCTTGCTTATCTGTCATTTGTCATTAAGGTCTATTGGATCGATATGCAATTTATGGTAAATATCGGAGTGGGTTTCTTTTATGGTACCGTTATTTTTAGTCTGCTTAAAGTCTCCTGGGTTCAACTCCCAGGCCGGGCAAAGTTTTATTGGGTTTTTTTATTAGGAATTTCTTAGTAACATCCCGGAGTTTGGAAGTGATACCCTCGGAAAGCATGTTAAGAGCGTTTACGACCACATCCAATTCTCGATCTAAGAAAAATAGAATGACAGCGGTACGCCTATAGACAAAATTACTAAAAATAAAATTGTGCGGTGCGCACACACCGCGCGCAGTCACCTGATTCAACGCCACTCCAGGGGCGCGCGGACAGTCGACGCTTTTAAGAACGCCACTGAAGTGGTAAAGGGCATGTGAGTGGATACAAACTTTCAAGCCCTTGTTTTTCGAAAGGAATGAACCGATTTTAATTAAACTTCATACGCATAAGCAGGATACCAAGGTCTATGATGGAACGAGCGTGCCTAGAAGATGCATAAGGCACTGGAACTCCCGCGCTTCGACGAAACACAGCAGGTTGCTTGACTCTGGTGGGAGGGTGGTCGCAAACCAGGCCAATTAGCCCTACCACCGCAAGGGAAGAATTGGCCAGTCAAATAAGGTGTTGGGTGTGACTGTATGCGCAGAGCGCTCGGTTCAGTTTAGTAACTGGCGGAACAAACTGCGCTACACGAGGAGGCTTCTTCACGATTAGTCCACTCTCGGCCCCTCGACCCTCAATAAATAATGTTCCCAACTCCAAAGTCTGTTTTACTTAGTTTCCAGATACTAAGTAAAATAGACTTTGTTAAATAACTACTTACAGAACATTTCCTTTCTCTGATCAAATAGAAATAAACTATAAAACTACCGCGTTAACTATGGCCGGGAGTTTGTTTCTGACGTAAACGACCTTATTTATCTGTTCCGTGTAAACGGCTTACAATGTCAACTACTGTTACCAAGTTTTTTGCAAGAAATACGTTAAAATAATCAGTCTGTCGTTGAAGCGTATTAGGCGGTTGTCAAATATAGTGTTTAATTATAGAAGCAGATTTGTAGCTATCATGATGAAGATAAATATATTATTATATTTATTGCTTAACTGCGTACATGTGTAACTGTGTGCCGTGGCTAAATAATAACAGCCGCACAGGTCGATTGATCAGGTTAAGCTACGCTTGCCGATGTTGGTCTGTGGATGGGTGACCATCTTTACACACCGTGACCCCTCCGTGCCTTGGAAAGCACGTTAAGCTGTTGGTCCCGGCTGTCATTCGTGGATCTTTGACAGTCGTTACGGTTAGTAAGAAGCCCGAAAATCTGACAACCAGTCTTACCAAAGGGTATCGTATTACCCAGTAACTGGGTTGTGGAGGTCAAATAGGCAGTCGCTCCGTGTAAAATACTGGTATTCAGCTGCATCCGGTTAGACTGGAAGAAGACCCCAACATAGTTGGGAAAAGGCTAGGCAGATGATGAAATGTGTATTATTCTTATTTAAACATAATTTTTTAGGCTCAGTAGTCTACCCACTGACTGGACTATGTGGTCTGGTATGTGTGTGAGGAATATGTGTAGTGCATTTGAGAATAGAGAGGTGGTTGCAGGTACCACCATATCTCTAAGTCCTTAGATCATGGGCCAAGAGCCATTTTTTCATGGATTTTAATTGTGCTAAAGACACTTTCCGATGTATTTTCTAAGTAAAAGAAATAATTTCTGGAAGACCTACAACCCAATTTTATTGCGTAACATACATTCTTTCACAATCCGAAAGGTTTTGGAGGAACTTCCTAGGTTTGAAAAACTCGTATGCTCGACAACGTGAAAAACGTAACAATGATTTTTGCCTAATTGTCAAAATGAAAGGCATTGTAATTACGTGCGTGTACGCACAAGATTATACATTAATATTATCATAAACTGTAGTTTTACATTGTTTAGTTGTATTATAATCATAAAAACCAAAAAATAGTGACCACTATTATCCGTTTCAAGTATATATTACCGTTTAAAAACATCAGATTTTTAAAACTAAGGAGGATTTCCTACGAGATTTAAAAAGTTACTGCCTCTTTGGTCTAGTGTCGCTGCTGCTGAACATTATGCCCTGGGGTCAATTCCCGGGTCAGGCAAAATACTGTTGGGTTTTTTCATCTGGAATTTCTCAGTAGCATCCGGGAGTATGAATTTCTGTCCGGTTGATGGCAATAGGCTCCTCCCCTATTACATGGGACTTAATCATAACTGGTGAAATGTGGATGTAGGTACTATAGGACCAATTCTGCCTAACGCTTCGGAGAAAACAAGCGCAATGTATTTGAAAAGCACAAAGCGTAAGTAAAACCTCAGAATAATATTGTATCAGTACAGATGTTAACAGAAATGGGATGCAGGTGTGTTTAAACAAAGATCTTCGTTTGTTTGTGTTGAACTTCTGTATGTTTGTCTCATAATTATGGTACAGTTTACACTTAACTAGTAGGTATTGTATTTTGAACTTATATTATTTGTTCTGCTACTTCACAGTACAGTAGTTTGGCATTAAGAATTTTGTTGAAAATAATGTTAAGGGGCATGCGTAGTTCATACAAACGTAATACAAAAATAATTTGTATGAGATATAAGGAATTTTTATATTCTTTAGAAAACTTATCTTTCTCATAACTCGTCTTTAAATCAGTATCCATTCAAAATCTATATTTGGGAACCTAGATATTCTGTAATTCCATCCGAATAAATACACACTACACTAACAATATGATTGATTTACAAATTATTTTGGTATCACGTCTGTATGAACTACGCATGCTCCGTAGGCTTGCTATTTGTGGGCAAACTAGGGCTTGGGCACCTCTGCCCAACCCTAGTTCGAGGAAACAAGATGTAATGTTATGTTATGTAGAGATAAATAAAAATGCATAATTATATCTAATGATTAATGTAGAAGCTCGTTTATAAATAAACGTACTTATTCCGTTTCTTGGATTTTCTAGGACTAAAAACCCGAAAGTATGTGTGGTACAGACCATCAAACTGTACAACTTTCTCCATAGAAAAAAAATACCACCATTTCTCGATTACGTCGTTAATCGCATGGTTAAATTTTTTTAAGTTTGATGGCTTGTACTTGTATTTTGTTGACACCTTTCTGATACATCCTGTATACATCATATATAATCATTCTCCTGTCCTTATTACAATTTATTTGTGGTTGGCGCAATATGTCTTTTTCTTCCATATTAAACTTCTTTAATAATCGCCATCTCAGTAGTCACTAGCCTTTCTAGCCATATCATCTTTTACATAGTCCATACAATTGTTTTTTTGGCCTTCCCCTACTCAATTGGATTATTATTCCGGTCTTAAATTCAAGGTACTTGTTTCATAGAAAAGTACGTACAAAGTGTTACAGGTAACACTTTGTCCGACCCGGGAATAGAACCCAGGACCCCACGCTCAGCAGTCGCGCTTGAAATCACGACACAAACGGTGCATATTTTTATAACGTTAAACTAAATAAAATTAAACCACTATACGCCAACCGTCACGGTTTTACTCCCATCAAAAATCCGTGAATTCCCTCCATAGCCTAGGTTCCGTAGTGGCATCGGGGCATTAATGTTTTATAGTGTATTATTTTCGAGCGGCCAGCGAGGACATGTGCCAGATTTATGACGGGACGAAAGCGCTCAAAACATGTTCTAGGTTTGTAGAGTTGATATAAAAATGTGGGGAAGAAATCTGGTTGAAATAATTTTGCGATTGATATTGCTAAAATTATGTTTCTCTGGAATTCGTTGAACGAGAGGAGACCTAAAATTACTATGATCAAAAATGTGGGCTATGAAGTGTGGTGTTCACTATCCGGCTCGAAGGATCATAAGGACTAAAGGTGGCAAAAAAATTCATAAATAAACATTTTCTTATTGAAGTACTACTACTCATTATACAACATGCCAAAGACTGTCGATATACACAATACTTTTAGAAAGTTTATTACATAAGCCATCACTTCTGCACGTTCCAAGTAAGTATGCGTACACGAGCGGTGGCTGCCGTCGACATCATGCCGCTCGTGTATTTGAGCACTGTATTGAAATACAAGAGCCACACGTTGTCGACGCGTTGACGATAGCCTCTGACATGTGTCGAGACGGTTGCAGTTGCCTCTGTTGTAGACGTACGTCACTCTAATACTATATAGTTTATTTTCACTTTTATTAAAATCTAAATATATTATGTATAATGCGATACCAGCTACACATATATTGGCGTCACCAGTATAAGCTGACTTCTCATTGAACGAAAAGCCTAAACACTGCGAGTTCAGCTAAAACTGGAACTAAATAGCTTGAATTTATTTTTTTTGTCATCGTGTGTCAAACGTCCTTTAAGGTGGAATTAGTCGCGAGCTCGAACTCACTGACGGTCACAGCCAAAAAGCACGCTGTCTCAACTGGCTTCGTGTCCGACAGAGATAGTATAAGTGATGAGCAGTTAGACGCTAGTCTACACGCACAACATCTAGTTCTCACACAATCTTCATCACAATCAAGTCACAACACAGATCAGAACTGAACTTAAAAAAAAAAACGAAAAGTGCTTTTGATAATCGAGTTTCATGAAAAAACTACTGCTTTTAACAATTAAAAATAAATTTTATTGAACTCTTCGATAACTGAGCTTTGTCGGTACCGACTTTGTTTTGAAGATTTTACAGTTCTTTTATTACACCCTAAGTTACGTTAAAAATAGCAAGAAAAACGAATCTTTGTTGGTTTGTTGTCTATTTAATGGCTTTTTATTTTACTATTCTGTTTCCATACAGACAAAATTAATAATAAAACAAAACAATGTCGTTTAACTTTGGGTGCACAAAGTTAAAAAGTGGAGTAATAATCTCCCGAAATTTGTATGAAAAAAATATCGACTAGTGGCACCTTAATAACGCTTTAAGTTCTTTGCTACTTTTTCTCATCGTCATGACATGATAAACATTGTTTATCCCGCCTACTCTCACCTATGTGATAATTTTCCAACCTAATGATCAAAGCATGCGTTTATTCATCTCATTTTCAAACCCAATGAAGCGTCTAAAGCGTTACGTTACCCGCAGTGTCGCTAGCCAGTTCCAAAAAAAAAAAAAAACTCGATGCACACCATATCCCCGCTTTGTTAGTGCCGACTCGCGCTTGACCGTTTTTTGCTCTCATATATCCGACGAAGTAAACGGCACGGAAAAATGTTTGTGTAATTGAATACCGTTCGACTTTTTTCCGTTGTTGTTATTTTTTGCGTATACCGTGACGTTGTGGCCTGCTTGTGGAATTTTCCAGAACTGTATTTTTTTTCTTTCATTGCTTCTATCAGGTCAGGGTATCAGGTTATTTTTTCAATAATTCATCAAAATGTATCAGTTTGGTTAAAAACAGTGTTGGAAAGTAGGCAATCATTTCGAATGAGAACCAAAATTAGACGAATTCCACGTAATTTAATTATTATACTAATTCAAACAATGTAAATTATGAATGTTCTAAAGTTTGAATTATGACCTCAGATCACATTTTCCGACTCGAAGGACCAAGTACCACAGGAAAAAAAATGAACTTGACACAATCTCATTCTTACCATTTGGTACTTATACGTTTTTTTATACCGTTCTCAGTATTATACCGTATTGACCACTAATTATACCCTAGAGAATGTAGGAAAGCTTAATCGCAAGCACTGACCAGTAACAATCTACAATTCTTAATTCCCATAGCGGTTCAACTAAATTGTATAAAGCTTAAGAATATATTTTTTTGCGGGCAGTTCTAACGATGCTGACCGTACATCGCTTTCAGCGCTTAAAAAAGACGTTAGTACAACACATTACCGCTTTTGTTTTTTGTTTTGCAGCGGAGTTAAAATGATGTAAGATAATCTACGATCGACTTCTGATGTGCACTTTGGTGTTGAAACTCTTTAGCTTTTGGTAATCAGTACATTGTCTCAACATTACTTACTGAGTTTTTAGCAGATATATAGGAATCTTCATACTCATATTCTTCTCTTCATGATCTCACAAACTGTAACCTAAACTTTTTATTTATTTCTCCTTTCGCAGGTCTGCTGGAAGAAATTTCTCAAGAAATAAACAGCACCTTTGTACTCAAAAGTTATAAATGTCGTATCTCTATCTGTTTTATTGTGTGGAGTTAAATAATAAAATAAATAAATTGATAGATAAAACCAAAATTGCCAAAATTAGAAACCACCTGGTTACACGCTACCTATACTGAAACACAAAACGAAGCGTGAAAAAAGGCAAAAAACAAACGCATGCATTCTCCAAGCAACCTATGTTAAAACAAGCCATTTTCACAAGTTGGGCAAAACGTTTTCTTGATATTATTTTTAAAGAAGTAACATCGTTTTAATAAGAAACTCCACGTCGGCGTCGTTTTGTAAGTTAGTTCGCATTTCCCCCGTTACAATTAGTACTTTCGTTTGCATGTGTGCAGTTTGGGAGCAATTAATGCTAAAACTTTAGTTGCACAGTTAGTTGAAAGTACGCGCGTTTCGAATATAGTTTTATAATTATTAGTCATGATATTTGGCTACTAATCTATCTATATATACTAATTAAAAAGCTAAAGAGTATGTTTCGCAAAACTCTCAGGAATTATCAGTCGGATTTGAAAAAATATTTTTCATTTGATAGCCCAATTTTTGAGGAAGGCTACTTCACATCACGCTGGGACCCAGGAGCTGGCTAAAAAGATTTTTTTTTTGCGTAAACCGAATTAAAATGAAATTACCGAGTTAAATAGTTGCAACCTTACCTAGTAAAGTTTTAAATTACCGTGAATTTTTTTCAAAACTATACTAGGTACAGAGGCCAGCACATCAAGCTACCCCAATCTGTCAAATTTTCCCAATTATTCCTTTGTAATAAAGTTGAAGTTCTATCAAAGAAATTTGACAGATTGGGGTAGCTTGATGTGCTGGCCTCTGTAACTACAGCAGTGCGATTCTGTAACCATCTCACCCTGAAAACTTAGGTGAAGTGAGCTGTCATTAGTGTAAATCCCTATAGCATCAGATGGAATGACAGCTCACTTCACCTAACTTCTCACGGTGAGATTCTAACAGAATCGACCGGCTGATCTTTGCCAAATCCTAAGGGACAGATAATAATAATAATAATAATAATAATAATAATAGCCCCCCAAACAACCACACGTCCTGATTGAGCATCTAATCACGTGGGGGGCGGACACACGAATGAGAAATTACTGGCGTGGCTAACGTGGCTCTGGAAACCCACTTAAAAATGGAGACACGATCGAAAAGTAAACGTATAGGGCCGCTGCCCGGGGGCGATCGCCGGGGCGCACCTGGAGCTGACGCTGGGTGTCTCAGCATGCGAACCGTCAGCGGTGAGGAGTTGAACAGGCGGGCTCCCACCGACAAAGATACTACAGCCGAAATCATTGACGATGGTGACAGACTGACGGACAGGACACACACCCCTGTAGAACCGTATAGTCCAAGCACAGTATCTTACACACCTTCTAGACCATCATCACGATCTATACCATCGTCACCCACACCATTATCACCACCCATTACTAGTTTAAATTCAATTCCACCCACTCCGACCTTGAATGTTGCGCGGGAGGGTAGTTCCTTTTTACCCGCGTCCACCAAGGCTGGAAAAGCAAGAGTTCGCATGAGATGGAGCAAAGAAGTTAACCTATTTATCATGCGAACTTACTTTTATATCACTAAATTAGAGACCGACATGACCACCTACAGACAACAATTGCATGAACTTTTTACCCGACAATATCCTGAAATAACCGTCTCAGAACAAAGAATCTCAGATCAGAGAAGAGCTATAGTTAGAAACAAACTTTTATCTCAAGAAATAATAGAACAATTAAAAGAAGAAACACGAATACAAATACAAGAAGCAGAATATAATATAAGCGCTGATGCTATTCCTCTATCAGAAACCATAACCGACACTGCTGAACAATCACACTCACAACCGCACACCCAAGTAACACCCTATACACAATCTCAACCATACAACCAATCGCAAGGCCTTACGCAAACATCACACACATCCACACAAACCGAATCGATAATACTAACGCTAGAAAATGATATTGAGACTTTAACCGTTGCGGATCAAAATCTAACAGCAGATATATGTATCCAAGAAATACTTGACAAATTCAGAACAACCATAGCACAATATTCTGGGATGGACCCAGCAGTTCGACCAAAACTACCTAAACTTCGATATAGTCCTAATCTTTTCCGGTTAGTTAACTTATTTAATGAAAACATACTACAACAATTTATTTCCGATGATACACAACTTATAGATATACACACACTTATATATTGCACAGCGGTAGTCGTATCCGAAAAACTTAACTTTAAAATCACGCAACACACAGGAAACACAAGACCAAAACAAAACATCAAACCGGCATGGCAACAGAGGTTAGAAAAAGACATAGAAAAGTTAAGAGCAGATTGTAGTAGGCTTACACAATACATTAACAACATCAGGTCAAGTAAAGTAGTAAGGAGAGTTGAGGCTATATTTAGGAGCAGTATCACGCACACCAGACACGAAAATAACAACAGAAAACCTGAAGACTTTTTAGATACCTTAAAACAGAAACTGGCTCTTAAAGTTCATAGACTCAGAAGATACAAAAAAGCACAACAGCGCAAAAACGATAATGCCATATTCGCCACTAATGAAAAAATATTTTATAGAAATCTACACAAACCAGACGCCGACACAAATGATGAGAATAACACAGACGCACCTAACCAACCTACAAAAGAACAACTTGAAACATATTGGTCTAGCATTTGGGAAGAACAAGAACAACATAACGACAAAGCAACGTGGATAACAGAAGAAGAAACAAAATGGACGGCAATAGAGGAAATGGAATTTGTAGAGATTACAGAGGCCGATATTACACACGTAACAGGCAGATTACATAACTGGAAATCGCCTGGTATAGACAAAATACACAATTTTTGGTACAAAAAGTTAACTATTTTACACAAACCCGTAGCAAAAAACATAACAAAAATTATATTAGGACAACAAAATATACCCAATTTTATTGCAACAGGTATAACATACATGTTGCCTAAAACAAAAAACTCACCAGAACCTTCCCAATACAGACCAATCACATGCCTACCCACGATATATAAAATACTAACATCAGCTATAACAATGAAAATTAACTCACACATTGAACACCACAACATAATGGCAGAGGAACAGAAGGGATGCAGGCGGGGCCATATGGGATGCAAAGAGCAGCTAATCATTGATTCTACTATTCATAAACATGCCACAACAAAAAATAGAAATCTTCATTGCACCTACATCGATTATAAAAAAGCTTTTGACAGTGTTCCACATACTTGGTTAATACAAATCCTAGAAATTTATAGGATTAACTCAAAAATAATAGATTTTCTACGAAACATAATGCCACTATGGAAAACCACACTTCAAATAAACTGCCACCACAATAATATTACAACGCGACAAATATCCATTAAGAAGGGTATCTACCAAGGTGATTCACTGAGTCCCCTATGGTTTTGTCTTGCACTAAACCCTCTATCTCATCTGCTGCAGCGCTGTCGGGCCGGATATTGTCTCAAACACACTACAGAACAAACAACAGTCTCACATCTCATTTATATGGACGATATTAAATTATATGCACAAACTGAAAAAGATATGAAGAAACTAGTAGAAGCTACAGCAGAGTTTAGTTTAGATATAAACATGCAATTTGGTCTGGATAAATGCAAAACACTTCATATCATGCGTGGCAAGATACGACCCGGCAACTATGTCGTAAACAACACCGACACCATAACAGCAATGGAACCGACCGACTTATATAAATATTTAGGGTACGCCCAACTAAAGGGACTAGAACATGTTAGGATTAAAGAAACACTTACTACAGAGTACAAAAGGAGACTTAACGCCATATGTAAAACACAACTTTCTAGTAAACATCTCATCAAGGCCTTAAATACATTTGCCATCCCCATACTAACATACTCATTCGGAGTTATTAAATGGACAAAAACAGATACAGAACAATTAGAACGAACCACACGCACCACTCTTTCAAAACACAACAATTTACACCCTAAATCTGCAATAGAAAGGCTTACGATCAAAAGGCAATACGGAGGGAGGGGCCTAATAGACATCCAGCACCTTTGGCGCAACCAAGTCTGTCGACTAAAAACATTCTTTCAATCAAAATCTCACACTAGTAACATTCACAAAGCCATAGTTCAAAACGATTTCAACTACACCCCACTTAACTTAAATGAACAGCTAGATACTCCACAAAATACTAGCGATGACCCGCAGAAACAAAAAATTGAGGACTGGAAGAAAAAGGTTATTCATGGCCGACATCCTCATGACCTAGAACAATCCCATGTAAACCTACTAGCCTCAAATAAGTTTCTTAAAATAGGCAATTTATTCCCAGAAACTGAAGGATTTATAATTGCGATACAAGACCAGATTATTAACACAAAAAATTATAGAAAATTTATTATCAAAGATCCATCAGTAACAAACGATAAATGTCGCAAGTGTCACATTCAACCAGAAACAATTCAGCACATAACAGGAGCGTGCACAACTCTCACGCAGACAGACTACACTCATAGGCACAATCAGGTAGCAAATGTAATTCATCAAAAATTAGCAATCAAATACACACTCATACAAGACACAAACACTCCTTACTACAATTACACACCACAAACTATCTTAGAAAATGACACACATAAACTTTACTATGACCGCGCCATTCTCACCGACAAAACAATTCACTACAATAGACCGGATATAACCCTACAAGATAAAATAAATAAAGTTACTTACCTAATAGATATAGCCGTTCCCAACACACATAACATTCAGAAGACAATATCTGAAAAAATTAGTAAATACGCAGAACTCAAAGATGAAGTAGCTAGAATATGGCGCCAACAAAAAGTTTACGTAGTCCCTATAGTCCTCTCCACAACAGGCGTCATTCCAAATCATCTTCTCCATAGCCTTAAATTAATTAACCTAAAAGAAACCATCTATATCATAGTAACATCGGAGGTAAGCTAATCCTCAACACACACAGCTCAGACAAACCCAGATCCTGTGTCTATATACCCAAAGATATCCCTACCACGCTGCTCACTCAATTCTGTTCCAGAGATCTGACAGCTGTCAGGCTCCACACCGTAGGTGAACTCCCAGATGTTGTACTCGCCTCGGTATACATGCCGGGCGAGGACATAGACTGTCCACCAAAAGAAATGGCCGACCTGGTGCAGCACTGCGAGAGCACCGATCTGGACCTGATCATCTGCACCGACTCAAACGCCCATCACCCGCTCTGGGGTAGCGAGGCATCGAACTCCAGAGGAGAGGTACTATCCACCTATTTATTCTCTACTAACCTAAACATCGTTAACCGAGGCTCTGAACCCACTTGGGTCACAGTCCGAGGACAAACGATCATTGACTTAACTCTTGCTACAGAAAACGCGACTAATCTTATAGCAAACTGGCATGTATCGGACGAACCTTCTTGCTCAGATCATAGAAGGATCCGCTTCACACTAACTACTAACACAAGGAGACCCGAACCGAGACGTAACCCACGGCGCACCGATGTGCCCGGGTACAAGCGCCTCCTAGCCTTTATGCTAGCTAGGCACCTATCACAAATAACCATAACAGAACCGGCACAACTGGAATACACTGTGACAAAGCTGTCAGAATACATAACCGAAGCATACCATGCATGCTGTAAACTAAGAGCACCAAAAACCAACAGTGAGAGAAATCCCTGGTGGAACGCCGAACTTGGTAAGCTCAGAAACACACTACGGAAGCAATTCAATAAAGCCAAAAACACCCGACTCCCGGAAGACTGGGAGCGATACAAAGAAACACAATACACATACAAAAAGCGAATCAGAACTGCCAGAAGGACAGCATGGCGGAAATTCTGCGAATCCATCGAAACCAATAATGAAGCCGCAAGAATAAGGAAGATCCTATCAACAGATCAGGACCGAACCCTTGGCGCGCTGAAAAAACCCGACAACACATACACACTAACGGACCAGGAAACCAGCAAGGTCCTTCTCGAGACTCACTTCCCAGACTGCAAACTCCTAGAGGACAGGACCTGGGAAGCTGTGCCCAATTGGACCCCAACGGAACAGGACTGGTCCAGTGCCCACAGTCTAGTAACACAGGACCGAATAAAGTGGGCTATCAACACCTTCCAGCCTTACAAGTCTGCAGGACTAGATGGCATTTTCCCAGCCCTACTACAATGGGGGGTTGACTATATCACACCATGCCTGGTAGAAATTTATCGGGCCTGCATAGCACTAAGATACGTACCTCTAGCCTGGCGCGAAGTGAAAGTCATCTTCATACCAAAACCGGGAAAAGCGGACTACACACAACCCAAGGCGTACAGACCCATAAGCCTCACATCCTTTCTACTAAAGACCCTAGAGAGACTCTGTGATCGATACATCCGAGACGGACCTCTTCGGGCAAAGCCACTCCACAAACAACAGCATGCGTACTCCACAGGCAAATCAACAGAATCCGCACTGCATAGTGTGATATCCAAAATTGAATGCGCCGTGGACCACAAATGCTCAGCACTGGCTGCCTTCATTGACATCGAGGGCGCCTTTGACAAAACCAGCTTCAAAAGCATCAGCACGGCTCTAGAAAGACACAACATAGACCCGACCCTGAGCGGCTGGATCACCAACATGCTCAAACAGAGGGCAGTACAAGTGACCGTAAACGACATCACAAGGGCCATCGTGGCGAAGGGCTGCCCCCAAGGTGGCGTCCTTTCGCCGCTTCTATGGAACCTGGTCGTGGACAGTCTAATAAAAGATCTCAATGACAAAGGTTACTTTACTGTAGGATACGCCGACGACATAACCATAATAATAAATGGCACCCACGAAAACACACTGTGCAACCTAATGCGCCAGGCCCTGAAAATAATAGAAAATTGGTGTGGTAAACACCAACTATCAGTGAACCCCACAAAAACCGAATTGGTTCTCTTTACAAAAAAGAGGAAACTGACGACACTACAACTACCGCGTTTCTTTGGTACAACCCTAAGCCTATCAACGGAAACCAAATACCTCGGCATATTTTTGGACAAACAGCTGAATTGGGCAAAACACACCAACTACATTACTACGAAAGCCAGCATATCACTGTGGCAATGCAAGCGAATGCTTGGAAAAAATTGGGGGATTAGCCCCAGGGTCACTCACTGGCTATACACCACAGTTATCCGACCAATCATCACATACGGCTCACTAGTCTGGTGGCCCAGAACAGACCTGAGCACAGCCCAAAAAGACCTTGAAAAGCTGCAGCGGTTCGCGTGTGTGGCAATCACCGGCTGCATGAGAACTACACCCACTGCTGCCCTACAGACCATGCTCGGACTACCGCCTCTACACCTTGTAGTGCGGGAAGAAGCGGCCTTGGCTGCCTTCAGGCTCTCTACATCAGGAACCCTGAGCAAAGACTCTAGGGTCAAACACATACGCTTAAAAGAAAATGCGATCAAATGGCAGCCAATGATGGCATCACCCTGCGACAAAGCCCCGAAACAATACTGCTTCCAAAAGCACTACAACATAGTGCTTAAAGAGGAGCAGTACGACTACTCAGGTTCGAAGGAACTGAGAATTTACACTGACGGTTCAAAGACCGACTGCGGAACTGGAGTCGGAGTCTTCTCACACGACCTCAACATAAGAATATCCAAACCGCTGGGAAGGCGCAACACGGTCTACCAGGCGGAGTGTGTGGGCATAACACAAGCGGCTTATGCCATAGCAGCCAGAGGAGTTGCGGACACCCATATTCGCATACTCTCTGACAGCGCCTCAGTCCTCCAATCCTTAGATAAAAAATGCATCACATCGAAACTAATACTAGAATGTCACAATGCGCTTGAACAGGCAACTGTATTGAACCGCAATATAGTGACACTACAATGGATAAAAGGACACAGTGGATCGCTAGGTAACGACGCAGCTGACGAGCTGGCCAGAAGGGCATCGAGCATGCCAGTCTGTGGACCGGAACCTATCGTGCCCATCCCCTTCAACCAACTACGCAGGTGGCTACAGGAGTACACCCACACACAAGCAGAAAGCTGGTGGACGTCGTCACCAGGCTGCAGGCAGTCCAAGGAAGCTATGCCATCACTGGATGGCAAGCTAAGCAGTCGCTTACTACGATTGGACAGGAAAGGCCTGCGCCTGGTGACGGGGACCATCACGGGACACTGCTCGCTAAACAAACACTTTCACACTATAGGCATAACGGACAGCCCCCTGTGCAGAGCTTGCATGGTGGCTGATGAAACCATTGCGCATGTGCTCTTTGAGTGCACAGGCGTCACCCAGATCAGGACACAAACCCTCGGGACACCCAGATCGTACACAGATGTTCTCAAAAGACCAGGAGACCTAATCAGCTTCTGGAGGGAGGTGGGCTGGTTGGAATAACCGCCAACGGCCGCCATGGCCCACGCACAATGGTCCACTGAAGGACTAAGTGCGGAAACCAAACCCATAACATAGAACATAGAACCATCTATATCACCCTTCAAAAAGCTGCAATTTTAAATACATGTCGCATTGTCAGAAAGTTCATGCAAATAGAAGAAAACGAAATAGGTTATCAACAAAACACTCCTTTAACATAACACAAAACATGCTGCATTTACTTGGTTTCGACCCGTAAATGTAGTAAAAACCAGCCAAAGAGCTGAGAAGAAAAAACACTACAAATAATAATAATAGCTTTATTTTCCTTCTACAAATTTTGTTTGGCTTGTCTAATGGTTAGTGTTACAAATTTGACTCCTAGTATAAATGTTAGTAATAATATTATGTTTCTTGATTTGTACTGTTAATTAATATATTATGTACAAGGACCGCTAGCAGTAGCGGTGAAAGCCTCCTCCATTCGTTTCCATGTTATTCTGTCTCTAGCTACTCTACTCCAATTTTTACCTACTATTTTTATAATATCGTCGCTCCATCTCATTTGTGGTCGACCTTGTCTGCGCTTTTTGTTCAATGGGTACCAGTTGGTGGTGATTTTCGTCCACCTTTCATCTGGTACTCTTTGGAAATGTCCAGCCCATTTCCATTTCAGTCCAAGTACCTTTATGGCCACGTCCTTTGCCTTGGTTTTACTTCTAATTGTTGTGTTTTTTACTTTGTCTTTAAGTCTGTGGTTCATGTAGCTCCTTTCTATTCCTCTTTGACACACTTTGATTTTTTCTAAGTTTCGTTTCGTTAGGGGCCATGTTTGACAAGCATATGTGAGTGTGGGAAGTAGGCATGTTTCCATGGTTTTTGTTTTTATTTTGGTGGGCATCTTACTCTTGAATATTTCTTTTAGAGACCAGTATTTATTCCAGGTGGATTTGATTCTTCTTTCTATTTCCTTTTCGGTGCAGTTTTTAAAAGTAATTAGGTGTCCTAGGTAGATGTACTCTTCAACGTATTCTAAGTTGGTAGATGAAATTATTATTGGTGCTTTGTGTCTGTTTGTCATAAGTTTTGTTTTTGTTTGGTTTACTTCTAGGCCCACTTTTTTGCTCTCTTCAAACAGCGACTCTAGCATAGACTGCATTTCATTTGGGTCTTCTGACATCAGAACGATATCGTCGGCGAATCTTAAGTGTGACAAGTATTTTCCGTGTAGGTTTAGACCCTTGTTTTCCCAGTTCATCACTCTGAATATTTGCTCTAACACCGCTATAAATATTTTAGGGGAGAGTGGGTCTCCTTGTTTAACTCCTCTTTCGATTTTAAAACTATTTCCTGGTTTCTCGAGCATAATCCTAGCATTACTATTTTTGTAAATTACCTTTATCAGATCGATGTACTCTTTGTTAATTCCTTGCATTGATAGAGCTTGCCATATAGAGCTGTGAGAAATAGAGTCGAACGCTTTGCTGTAGTCGATGAAGCACAGGTATAGACCTTTGTCATGCTCGTTGTATTTTTCCAACACCATTTTCAGGGAGTGTATGTGGTCTATGGTAGAGAAACCACTCACGAATCCTGCTTGTTCTACTGGTTGATTTTCGTCTATAGGTTTTGTCAATCTTCTCATTAGAGTTGCCGAAAATAGTTTGTAAAGATTAGACATGAGACTAATGGGTCTGTAGTTTGATATTTGTTTCGGATCTCCTTTTTTAAACAAAAGTACGATGTTTGAGCATGTCCATTGTCTGGGTATTTCCTTTTGGTCTAGTATTAAATTGAATAGTGACGTTAGTGGTTTAGTTAGGGTGTTTCTTCCAAATATTATCATTTCATTTGTTATGCCATCTGGGCCTGGACTTTTTTCGCACTTGAGTTTGTCGATTGAGTGTTCAATTTCCCATGTGCAGAATTCTGGTACGTTGTCTGTATTTACAGGATTAGTTTGTGCTTCTTCTGTGGAATCGCTGCCTATTTTATAGAGATTTTTGTAGAAATCTGTAGCTACTTTTATTAAATCTTTTCTGTTAGTTATAAGGTGGCCAGATTTGTTCTGTAGCTGATTCATAAGAGTTTTGGTTTTCGTAAGATATTTATATGCTTTTTTGACAGCGCCAGCTTTTTCCAGGTAGTTCTGTAGAACTTTTTGTCTGTATTTTTTGGTGTTATTTTTTATCTTTCTATGTATGACTTTGTAGAGTTTACTTAGGTGTTTTTTTTCTTGTTTGGTTTTATTTTTCTTATTTCTCAGGATATGTTTTTCATCTTTAAGTTGAATGATTTCGTCGTTTATAATTGTGAATTGTAAGGGACAGATAATCGTACTAAAATATTAGTGTCAAATCAAATCAAAAGTCATTTATTCAAACTAGGCTGAGAATCAGCACTTTTCGAACGTCAAAATTACATAAGACGGTCCCCCAAAAACGCCCGCCCTTCACCACTTCCTAGTGCTTTCGCTGGGGAGAAGAAGTGGCGCAACAAACTCCCCAGCAGCACAGCTGTCTGTTCAGTTATAAAATACTCGACTGTATACAAAACTAGACCTGCAAAGTATCTAATTAACATTACAGGACACAGAACATTCAATAAAATTATTTGCCATATGTTAGTGTTCTTCACAAGTATACTAACCTATCTCTCAGAAAACAAAGGCGTCACTAGAAAATCAGATTACACAGTATAAGTACTGAATGCCAAACTATAGATCCCTAGAGCATCCTAGTTACAAACTCTGATGAAAATTAACCACCACTCTCATGAATAATTCAGTTATTTCAAAACGTTTCGATCAATTCTTGCGATAAATTTTGTTAGAAGCCACGAGATGACCTATATACCTGACGATGATAAAAGCTTGTTTATAATAAATAAACAAGCTTTTATCATCGTCATTTCAACAATGAGTACATTGTTACTTTATAATTTGTTCATTGCAAACTTAAGTCTAAGCGCCTCATCACTTACAGAAAAGCACAGCATGCACTACATTATGGGCAGATTTGTTGAGTTGTTTGCAAAAAAAAATTATTAAAAATGGCTAAATTGATTACAATGGAATAAATAACATAGATTAAATTAAATTAGACTAGATTCTATTTTTAAAATTTACTAATCTTGTTAGGAAGCTAGCATGAAGTATAATAATTGTATTAAGGACTTTCTGGCTAAGGGCACGTGGCTAAATGATAATCGATGGTCGCGCTCATCGAAACCCTTCCGAGGCTGGCTGTCATTGATGACTGTCGTAGATTTTTGACAGTCATTACGGGTAATCAAAAGCCCAAAAGTATAACAACCAGTTTTACCAAAGCGTAGTGTTACCCAGTAACTTTGTTGTGGGCGTCAGGGAGGCAGTCGTTCCATGTCAAATACTGGTATTCAGCTGCATCGGTTAGACTGGAAGCCGACCCCAACATAAATCTGCATCGCCACATGCGGACTGCGCATCATACCGACTTCACGCAAAATCCTGCATCGCGCAAGCAGAGTTTACCGCGCAACTAGCATATATATACGACGTCCCGAGATATCATCAGGCAGTAGCCCATCACAGGCACGACACCCGTCTGGTTAGAGGATCCTCCTGTCGCCATGAAGGATGAGTGAACTTTACAAGCTGTTCCTCAAACCTTTTTGGTGGTGTAGATATTGTAGTTATCACATAAAATAATGTAAGTGCGAGCATGTAGCGACGCGACAAGACAGCACTTTCATACTTTTGATGTGAGAGACAAATTAGTTGCTGAGACAAAAGTTTAAGTTTTCTCTTTGAGTTTCCAAACAGATTCTCAAGTCCTAAATAACACAAAAAGTTTCAATACACTTACTTATCTACCTAACTACAGAAATACAGGTAGCCTATACAAAAGTTTATTTTACGTGAGGGGGGAGTTTTAGTTTTGAAACTTAATTATTGTCTCAGCGATTCTCGAGTTGTAGAGGGAGATATAATCAGCTAAGAGGTACTCTTATAAAACTTCTTTTATTAAGTAACCGCAAGGTAGCAGTTCGTATTTTACTTTTGTCATTGGAATATTAAAAAAGTGGTTCGTCGTCGTGTAGAAGGATCATATTTTTTTATTATGGATAAAAACTTCGCTACGTCGATGTTAGACTCGCTATGGTTTCCAATTGTACACGTGCTAGAGCTTTCATATTTTTTTATAGGTAAAGTTAGATAAAATAATTAGTATTTTAATTAAAGTAGAAAAATAAGGCATTGATATCTAAGAGTCTCCAAGCTCTCCCCAACTAACAAATTAATCAATACAGGTCACAACCTGTGCGACCGTGCGCCATACGGCATTTCATACAAACTTTCAAGCCCTTGTTTTTCGAAATGAATGAACCGATTTTAATGAAACTTTATTCGCATAAGCAGAATACAAAGGTCTAAAAGGTTAAATAAGAACATTTTCAAAAAATTGTGTTACAGCCAAATTATACCGATTTTAAAGTTTCCGTTGAAACAGAGAATTCCAGTTTTCTTTTTTAAATAAGACATTTCGAAAATGTTCGTAAGTACTCGTAACTTTTTAGACCTTTGTATTTTGCTTATGCGTTTTCAAGTAAGTTTCATTAAAATCGGTTCATTCATTTCGAAAAACAAAGATATAATGACCATGTCAAACGACTGAAACTTGTAATATTTAGTATCAAACAACGACTCAAGCACAGCCGCAAGCAGCAAGCAGCAGCAAGAAAGAATAACAGAAATAACTAAAATTAAATCAACTTAATTTCCATAATCGTGTCCCTATATCTTGCGGCTCCCAAGCCATAACAGAGCGCGAGTGAACCCAGGGATTAGTTCTATATTGTTCCATCGGTTCTCACCTGATATTGAATTTATTCGGCATCTCTTCTTGCTGTAAATGCTTATGAAATCGACCTCCAGCTAGCGAACTGCTCCCTGGAACCATCCGCGCTCTGTTATTCCACGGGGATCACTGAGTATAGGGGACACGTCGAAAACTTCAAGTTATCATTTGCAGACCATACACAATTATCTCATCCATGCAGGGATCGTACCCGCGATCCATATTCATAACTCAGAAAGCTCAGTCACTGCACCAATCATGCCAACAACGAGTTACAAACCGTATTGAAATGAAAATAAAAGTCTCAGAATTCAAAAATCATTTTCCCGAAGACGTCCCATAAGACTGCAAGATTTCCCACCAAGAAAAACTCCTGAAACTTCAAGCTATCACAAATATTTTAATGAAATAAAGTTTTAAGCCTCTTTTGTAAACACTGATGCACTTCATTCTACTTCCATCAAGCGGGTAAACTAACCAAGTTGCTGCTGAAAATACTGCTGCGGATGTGGCGTAAGTCACAAGCTGTTTACCTAGGTACTAATTTAAATTGTCCGTTGAATAGCTTGAAATAGGGTATCAATTTGCTTGATAATTAGTTTCCCTGACTGTTATCGGGTTTTTGTAAAGAGGTCATTTACTACAACTTAGCTATGATACTCTGATCAGCAATCCCTTTGCCAATCGAGGAAATTGTCTTCTTCTTTCTCCTGTCGATATGAACTGAGAATAAACCGCAATGTATGGTGAAAGTTAAGGAGCCAGCAAGGCTTAATAGAGAGAGCCTCACGTCCCAGCCGCCGCGGGAGACGCTCCGGGCGTCGGGAGCCGCGTGACGACTCCACGCCACGGTAGGCGCGGGCCTGCGGACGGCGATTAATGGGTAGCTCGCCGTCGGATCAGGACCAGGCCCATGGTGGATGTGTTCCACCGAGCATCAGAGGAGGGCCGAAGCCTGCCGGGGCAGCGGGATTGTCCGAAAGGGTTACCGCTACCCCGGAACATAAAGGGCTAAGGAAGGAACACGGATGGGTTTTAGTTAGTAAAAGAGTCTGACACTCCCTTCCGCTACACCCAGAGCGAGAGGGGTTATTTCATGACTTCCCATCCTAAAAAAAAAAGCAAGGCCTAATAGTCATCGGGACTCAACAAAGTAGTGGTAAAGATTTAAGGTAAGTAAGATTTCCTGAAAGAGAATAAAGTGTAAAGGTTTATCGTACTGGGAATAGTATTAACAGTATTTTGCTGTCAGTAATTCATTTGCGAAGGATCTCGAACGTGATTTTGTCGATTTTAATAGTAAAAATATTAACAGGAGTTAAGAGAGGTTACAACTCATACTCCTTTCTTTAAAAAAATTAAGAGTAATGGCATAAAATGTGAAATCTTCAGAAAGTTTATAACTCAGACCATAAAAATCTAGCCCAACCAAGTTGTGAGCTGATAAACGAATAGTTTTGTCTCAGTTGCGCATACTTAACGGCCGTCTCCGTCGTTTAAACGCCGGATGAGTTTAAACAAACTTTAGGAACTTATTTATTTTTGAATAAAACATGAGAGGAGCTTATGAATTTGTAACGCCATCTCTTATTCAACATGTGAAGTAAACTCCGAAGTTTGGGACACAGATGGCGATAAATGAATTTGAATTTCTTGTTTGCTTTTTAGGAGGCAGATGAATTTGGTATTGCTTTGTCTTGGTTTTAGGTCAAACTCAAACTCAAAGCATTTATTTCAATTAATAGTCAGTTTTGAATTGTGAAGGAGTTGGTTAATCAGAAAGATTTGCCCATTCCAAAGCGTAGTGGGTTCCTATGGAGAAGAACGGAGAAGAAACTCCATCTAAACTCTGGTTTACTGCAAATGAAGACATTTTAGCATTAAATGCAATTGTTGAAGGCCACGGGAATCCGCTGGATGCGAGAACCGGTGCACAGAACCGGTGAAAGTGGCGATGCTACGGAGTCCAGCAGTGGACGTCTTTTGGTTGAAATGATGATGTTGATGATTGTTGAAGTGCTTCTCTTTAACAGACTTCAAATGAAGGCGGTTCCACTTTCGATCTCATACTCGCCAGTCCGACTTCCAATTTTTTAAGCTTTTGTTGCTTCTTTATTAATGACTGAAGTACTGAACCTACTAAATATTTTATTGTTTTGAGATAGGTACTATCGATACTAGAACAAAAGAAATTATTGCAAAGAAGGAACTACAGCGATATAGGTACAGATGCCAGCATCAAGCTCCTACAATCTGTCAAATTTACTTAATAGATTTTCAACTTTATCTCTGAAGTATATGGATCAAAGTTGATTGGGAAAATTTTACAGTTTCGGGTAGCTTGATGTGCTGGCGTCTGTACAAAAGATTATATTGAATGTTAATTATAAAATTGGAACAGAACGACATTCAGTATTATTTTGGCTTCTAATCCAGACAGCATTAGATACCTATTAATTAGCTATGTTGATATAATAATATCGTAAGCCTGAGGCAGCTCACTTTACACTAAATTATAGGCCGATGAATGTGTACGATATTATTGAAAATGTACGATGACTAAGCCAAATCCTACCCAAAACATAGCGTAGGTATTATATTAACTAAATTATCGGGTTCGAGTTCAATATTAATTAACTTAGAAGCTCCTTAACTTTGCATATGAAAACAAATTCAACTGCTTAAAGCAGACTTTACTTGAAACTCAAACTTAATACACTAAATTGAACCAAAAACTTGTGCAATATAGCTAAATCTTTGCTTTGCAAACACCAAAAGGTGCTGGCTCCATCTATCTTAAAGTGGATACTAACTCAAACGTTTGCAGTACAGTCAGCACAACTTGCAGTATCTAATTCGACTTCAGTGTATTTATCTACAAGTTTTTGCTAACCTCTGAATTCGTTAGTATATCTTTACTGTGTGTACAAGTAGGTAAGTACTTGGCATGTAAAATAGTTTTACACGAAAAGTAAACGTGAACGATAAGGTTAGTAGTGAAAACCATAGACAAAAAAGATGGACTCCGCACCACGCATATCGAAAGTGAAGCACCGTACCGATTTATGTGTGCGTGATTTACGATTGACGCTGTCGTCTCTCGTAATGGCGGCCGGTCGGCATACTATGATGTAAATGTTACCGTGAGGCGTGTTTGTACAAGCGGTCCCGGCATACTTATTGTGCTTCACTTTCGATATGCGTGGCGCGGAGTCGATCGTTTTTTAAAGTCTATGGTGGTAACGTAAAAATTATTAACCTGTACTACATGACAATTTGTTGTCTTTACTGTGTGTTAGGTGCCACTCTTGGCGACTAAAATAGTATAAACATTAAATTATGTAACTGTTCCATAATATTATGAACTTGTATTAAACAGGATTATAAGAAAAACACCAACAACCTCTTAAGAGGTCATTGTACTCATCATTATGAACAACTTTTACTGTGGGACCAAACCTGAAATCGCGAAATAAAATCAGCTGTTCCCTATAATATTTTGACGAGGTAAGATACGAACATACCTGTAATAAATGTAGGGAACAGCTGATTTTTTCTTCGCGATTTCAGGTTTGAGCCTTGGCAGGTGATGACATTTAAAAAAAAAAAAAAATATAAATGTCATCATCTGCCAAGCCTTTTCCCAACTATGTGGGAGTCGGCTCCCAGTCTGACATTGAGCGATTGCCTATCTGACCTTCACAACCCAGTTGCTGGGTAATACGATACCCTTTGGTAAGACTAGTTGTCAGACTTCCGAGCTTCTGACAACCCGTAACGACTGTCAAAGATCTACGAATGACAACCGGGATCAACGGCTTAGCGTGCCTTCTGAGACACGGAGGGCTCTTGGTATGTAAAAATGGTCACCCATCCTCGGGCCAACCGAGGCAAGCGTAGCCTAACCTGATCAACCCATGTGGCTGTTATTACTTAGTTACAATCTGTAAGCACCTAATGTGTTAATCAATATATGACTATAATAATATCACCAATATCGTATGAGCTTCACCTAAACGTGGAAGCCACAATAATTCGGCTGAAGTGGATTCAAATTCAGGGCATTCCGCCGAGATACCGCACCTTCAATGAAGCCTACACTATTACGACGGATATATTATGCGAACATATTATGTATATTATATGGCTAGAAAGGGGGTGATTACAGCGATGACGACTAATAGAGAAGTATGGAAGAAAAAGACATGTGGCGCTTACCCCAAATAAATTGGGATAAGGGCAGGAGAATGATGATGGCCAACGTTATTGGGGAAGGACAATATGATTGATGTGCTGGTTGTTTATGGTATACCTACTGTTTTAGTCTCAATCAGTGCTGGTATTTGCAACCGTTTGCAACCTTTTCATTCATTTTTAATCAAGGCGCAAGAGATGCCACTTTGGTGTTACAATTACAACTTCATGTTTGCTGTCGGGATTTTCCCGGCTGTGCTCTTAAAATTACCTGTGTACGTTTCGTATCACCTATAGTCAATTGCCGTATTATGTGATACGACAATGAGAGGACTACCATATGCCGTATTTTCTGAAGAAAAAAAAATTAATTGCCGTATCAATAACAACGTTGGTCTCAATGCTCATTCAACAAAATTAATTATTTGCCTGAGTTTAGCCGAAATCATGTCCACTGCTAGTCACAATATCTAATTATTATGTTTTTCCGGGTTCAGAATAATCAGCCTATAATGTTCCGACTGCTGGAACACTGGCTTCCTCGTTATGAGAGGGAGTGGGCCATAATACACTACGCAGGTCCAGCCGGTCGATTCTGTTAGAATGTCACCGTGAGAAGTTAGGTGAAGTGAGCTGTCATTCCATCTGATGCTATAGGGATTTACACTAATGACAGCTCACTCCACGCTCACTTCACCTAAGTTTTTACGGTGAGATGGCTACAGAATCGCACTGCAGTACGGGTTGATGGATGTCACATGTCTTCGAATTTTTGGTTCTCGGACATGCCGGTTTCCTCGCGATGTTTTCCTTTATCGTTTTGAGAGCTGGTGATGAAATTAAATACACTAAGTAAAGCTCCTGCGTGGATTCGATGTCACGACCTACCAATATCTGGGTTATTGTACTATAATTCAGAAATATTCATTCTAGACTTAATCTCGAGTTAAAATAGTCGAGCCCAATTTTTCTAATGAATAACGCGAAATCCATACTGAGCTTCCATACTTTTATTATAGATAGATAAATGCAAAAGTAACTCTGTCTGTTTTTACCTTTAGGCTGAACGGATTTAAGATGAATTGATGCACGGATAAACCATGACCTGAGTTAGAAATACCTAGCTATGATATCACTTATCTCGGTAGTATGTTCCCGCACGCAGATTAGGCCGCAAGCAAAATCAGAAAAAGAACTTCGCATATAAAAATTATCTAGCTCAATTTCGGTATTCACTCGACAATACCCATTTCTATGTTCATCGTTTACAGAATATTTTGAACCCGTTTATTGCTATCGGCTAGGTATATAAAAGTCTTTTACATCCAAATTGTTATTGTTAATTTGAAGGAAACAATTTTTTAATTCCAAACGGAATTTTGTAGCTAAAAGGATGGTATGCACAGACAGAAAAACTTTCAACAAATTGGGTTGCTATAAAAGGTTTGTTTAGGCCGAAAATAACATTCCTTTTTACTTTTTTTTCCACACTGTAACCTGATGGGAGTAAAAACTGGTCAAGTGAGAGCCAGACTCACACACGAATGTTTCCGTACAACAAGGATAATAAAACTCCGGAAAAAACACGTTTCTAGTAGGTATAGAAACCCCTTAATTATAATTTTTTTAAATTATTTATTGTAGTTTTAGCGGTAATAGAAATACAAACTGAAAATGTCAACTGTCCTAACCTACACATCTAGATTAACCAACATTTATTCGTCCGTACCGTGTTGTTTCATGAATACAGCCCGCTGACAGACAGACAGACAGACGGACAGTAGAGGCTTAGTAATAGGGTTCCGTTGGCGCCTTTTGGGTACGGAACCCTAAAAAGAGGTTTACCAGGTCGGAGTTCTAAATACTATAGCTAGTTTGGCCACATCTGGGTAACTATAAACTCAAAGCATTTACTTCAATTAAACCAATTACAGGCACTTTTGAATTGTCAAAGGGTCGATCAGTCAGAAAGATGAAGCTAGTTGCCCATTCCAAAGCGTAGGTACCTATGGAGAAGAACGGGCGAGAAACTCCATGGACACTATTTTAACCGCACCGCTCTGCTACGTCAGGCAACGTCTTAGTTAAGCGGTCGGCCTCAAATGACAAGAAATCTCCTAGAGATCGGTACCAATAGAAAAAGTAATTGTACTCTCATTAGTGATATTTGAGCTAACAGAAGATTAAATGCAATCAGAGCAAGTACCGCCGATTTATTCAGTACATTTATCTGACCGTGAAAACTTGGGTAAAGTGAGCTGTTAATAGTGGCAACCCTTATCATCAGGGGGAATGGCAGCTCAGTTCACCTAAGTGTTTACGCTGACATTTTCACAGAATAGTGCATGTATACTCTCCGGAATTCTTCACACACATGCATAGTGTAATTTACTCAATTGCAACGAATAGGCCAATTTAAATGAAATAGTGTTATATTCCTATCTAACCGGCGACCTGTTGCTATTACAGTATACTGCATTAAAAACGAACAGTTTTACGTTAACATGTGTTTTTACTACGCAAATGTTCCAGTTTGAACCGGATGAAACTGGATCTCTCCAATTTTGTTTAACTTCAAAATTGAGTTGCAAATGCGTGAGTTCTTTTTATTGTTGCAGTATTATAACGTTAGTGTGGATTATTTTGTTAAAAAAGTTTCGAGTTAAAAGTTTTGTTGAATTAAATATAAGTTAGCGTGCACTGGCGACACGAGGTGCGACGTGCGTTGGGAGCAGACGCATATTCAATGACTATGGAAAAATTTAAAACTTAATTTAATGTACTGGCTTTTAAATGTGGCGTAGGTAGGTACTGGGTTCGATCCTAACGTTGGGCAAAGTGTTATTGGGTTTTTCAGTTGAGAATTTCTCAGTAGCAGCCCAGTGGTCGGATTTGTGGCCATAGCATAAGCATAATCAGCCAGCCTATAAAGTTCCCATTGCTGGGACACAGGCCTCCTCCTGTAATCTACAGTACGGGTTGGTACATGTCACAAGTCTTCGAATTTTTGGTTCCAGGATATGCCGGTTTCCTCACGATGTTTTCCTTCACCGTTTCGAGAGCAGTGGTGATAAAATTATTTACTCAAAGCGCCTGTTTGTTTTCGAATCGAGAATTAAAAAAAAACATCCCATAAAATTAATGATAATACTTAATCACGTCCGCTATTTACATTAGCATCTAAATCCCATTCCATACACACGAATAGTAATAAATTGTTAACAATTTCTATCACGTACGATTCGTAAATATCCAGGGGAAAGATACTGTAGGCACGTTAGAGTTAATTTGTGAGTATTGTGACAATTTGTGACTGCTGTCACAATTTATCGCATACAGATTCGAGCATTCATTTATATGCAGATAGGAAAGAAAGAAATAGTGTGTTGTTTATTCGTTTGCGGTTCAGTGAATCGAATTCAATTGTTGGAACATTAATTTTTATGGTTCTTTCCCAAAGGGTGCTAACGGACGACCGGCCGGACGGTCTCTTGGACTCTAATCTAACAAAACGATCTGTTTGCGGACGAATGGACGAAGATTTCGACATGTCAGAAGTACTGTGAGAGGGATCTATGAAAGTATTGTTAACTTTTTACTTGACGACTTTATATTTTTTCTTTTATTTATGTGCTCGTATGTTTAATGTAGAAACTGTGTCTTAATTTTTTTGTAATTGGTTTTAAACCGTTTTAATTAAAGAAAGAAGTAATAATTATAACCCCACCGCCGTATCTCTACGTTGACGTCGTGGTGTGGCTTCCGCGCTTCTGAACTCTGGGTCTGTGCCGGTAGATTTTACTTTGCCGGAACAAATAGAGGAGGACCATACCAAGAGAGATACATAAACCCGCAGGGCAGCCTGTGGCGCGCTACTGGGCATTAGCGACCCCACGAACCCTATCTCCTGTGAGAAGTCTTGTTCCTCACTGCTGGCTTGCCTTTATTGGCCAGCTGGAGTGAACACTGACTGTTTATAACACCCTCGCTACGCTCGGGAGTAAACCTCGGTTCCTTCGTTACGCTCGCGATTTAAATCGTGACTCGCGACAGAAGACACTGCTTTATCCCCTTTGTTAATAATCTACTATTAGGTTCATCGTCTTCACATATTATTATATAATTAAGGCTTGTGTTCAAACGCCTACTTAAAAAGTACCTATTTGCTACAAAAAAAATCGAAATACCTGCCAGAATGGATAAATGCTCACCAAATTGTTTTTCATAAATTATTGAAGAAATTAACATATTTTCCTTTTTGTTCTATGTCATAAAGATGACCTTGACTTACAATTAATTAGGAATATCAAAGAAATAGGCAGTTTTAATCTGATAAAAACATTAATATTAAAAATGTATACCTTTTGTGCCTAAATACACTCGTATCAGAGCATGACAAGGCAGAATATTTTATTAAAAACAATTTTGCTTACACCAAAAATTTATTTAAGTAATTTACCGTTACCAAAACAAAATACGATATCTCGGGGCCCATTCATAACCAAATCTCATTCACGCTCTTCTAATTACTAAAACGGGGCCCTGTTCACAGCAACATCTGTACCTTAAGATAAAAGATGGAGATTATATTAATTACTCTTTCTTGACAACATGAAAAGATTTGGGGTTAAAGAAAAATTGGCCTGAAATTATTGATAATAAGTTGTATGGAAAGGAGAAGAATTTGGGAAAAAGGAGTGGATATGTCTTTTGGTATATTAATTTCCAAGGTTCAGTTTTATAACGAAAGTTATTTATGTATTTTACTTTGACATAAAATGACCGTCGGCCATTAATTAAAGTCAAAATTAGACAAAAATCATAACCTATTCGTAGGTACTGTAATGGTTGTCTGCAAAAGTCGACCTTATGTTGTGCAGGCTGACAGAAAAATACTCTGGTTGCATTCGAACATTCAAGTGAATTTAAAATTAGCTTTCAAATTATTTCTATTTGGTTTTTTGTTTCTAAAAACAACCTAGTGATAGTATAGCCGCGTTGTAAACACGTTCGCTTGGAATAAACCGTAACGGCCGACCGACCGACTGACCGACCGAACGACCGACCGACCGACCGACCGACCGACCGACCGACCGACCGACCGACCGACCGACCGACCGATCGACCGACCGACCGACCGACCGACCGACCGACCGACCGACCAACCGACCGACCGACCGACCGACCGACCTTTGTATAATTTTATAGCACCCACACTATACTCATCACAGACCTACAAGTTATGAATGAAAAATCAAGAATACACGGCATAGAGTAACTAAGTATCTTGAAAAACTAAATACTAAAGTAAGATAAAAAGCTAAGCTACTATACTTTTACATGAAGGCAACCATTTTTAGAGCATTAATATTTTTAATGCAAATGGGTATTTGCTAAGACTCAGCTTTTAGGATTAATCTAATTTGAACACCCATTAAGATAATCCTAGCCAAAACGAAAGAAACGATTACATTATAAATCTTACACATAAAATCCAACAAAAGCTACGTTTCTTGTTAAAATCTCATGTTAGAATACGCTAAAACATTTAGTTTACAGTTTAACAGACAAAAAGTGGTATGAAATTGACAAAAAGTGTTAAAAATAAAACTGTGCTGTCTTCTCCCATCACTTATAGAAATAGGATAACTTTTTTGTAAAAAACCGGCCAAGTGCGAGTTAGACTCACACATGAAGGGTTCCGTACCACCATACAATATTTAACACTACACATAAAGTAAGGGCAAAAAAATCACGTTTGTTGTATGGGAGCCCCCCTTAAATAATTATTTATTATGTTTTTAGTATTGGTTGTTATAGCGGCAACAGAAATACACATTCTGTGAAAATTTCACCTGTCTAGCTACCACGGTTCATGAGATACAACCCGGTGACAGACGGACGGACGGACGGACAGCGGAGTCTTAGTAATAGGGTCCCGTTACCGTTTAGGTACGGAACCCTAAAAACGTATCGCAATTAAACGTATTTTCTTTTTTTCTTTCATTTATAAGTAAACAGCACCAATTACTTTATTTTTCATCAAGGCAACACGGTAAATAAAAGACAACGAACATAAACTGAATTATACAAAGCTAAATACAACAAAACATTTAAGCATAATCAGCCAATAATATCCACATAATAGGCCCCTGCTGGGACAAAGGCCTCTTCTCCTCGAGAGGGATGGGATTCAATGGAAATAGCAAATGGGACCCATTGTTAATACCTAAAAAAATGGGATTCAAAAGCGGGATCCAACGAAAATAAATCTAACATAACACGCCGGCCCAGTGCGGGTTGGTAGATGTCACATGTCTTCGAATTTTTGGTTCTAGGACACTGGACATGCCTGAAGGCCAATTCTTGTAATTTAAAACGTTCAAAATCTAGTCGCAGTCTCATCTCGGCGACAATGCAAAATGTACTGAAATTTGAGGTATTTTTGACAGATTGAGACTGAGATCAGACTGTGAACGTTCTTAAAATTACCAGAATTGCCCCTCTGTTTCCTTACAATGTTTTCTTTCACCGTTTTGAGAGCAGTTGTGACAAAATCATTTACACAAAGTAAAGCACCTGCCTGTGTTCGATGTCACTCGTAAGTGCCGTACATACATACACAGACATGTATAAACATACAACACATAAACGACATTGTAAATCCATGAACAATCTACCCCAAAAGGTTCTCCACTAAATTCCCAGATTATTTTTCTAACACTATCTTCACACTACAGTTTTGAAAATCCAAAAGTTCTCTCCGAAGTAAAGTTATTCTCTGGAGGGCACTTCATTAAAGTAAGAGCTTGTTAAAGTGGATTTTTGTGATCTATGCCACTATGAATTATGTTAAAAGTGGGTAGGTAAGGCTTTTTGAAATTGCAGATTGTCTGCCCAAAGATTTAGTATAGAGCTTTTGAATTGGCTTGGTTGTGGCTGGATTAAACTTAGTGCTGAGGTGCTTTAGATTCTAAAATTAAAATTTGGGAATTTTTAAGTTGCTGTAGAAGTGATTGGGTTCACTACTTTTTTATTTAAATAGATGCAGTCAAAGTTGATTTAAAAATTAAATTAGTGGTAATTTTTGGACCCGTATAGAATAGAATATTCTTGATTATGTACTCCATAAATATTACAGTTATAAATGTAGAAATTTTACAAGTATATAACAAACCTATTATATTCTTATTTAATAGAACTTTAGTAGGCTTTAAATACATATGTACATACATATAAAACTCACAACTTTTTCCTACGGGGGTAGGAAAAAACGCCATCTACTTACGATCCTTATCATACTCTCCTCTTTTTGCCTCGTTTACGTTCATACATCTGGTCAAACACGCACCGATCATCATCTGCCTAGCCTTTTCCCAACTATGTTGGGGTCGGCTTTTAGTCTAACCGGGTGCAGCTGAATACCAGTACATGAAACGACTGCCTATCTGACCTTCACAACCCATTTACTGGGTAATACGATATCCCTTGGTAAGACGTGCTTAACGTGCTTTCCGAGGCACAGAAAAATGGTCACCCATCCACGGACCAACCGCGGCAAGTATAGCTTAACTTAGCCACAAGAACACCACCGATAAGGTCACAAGAAACTGCTACATGTAACTTCTCAAAATGTTAAAAATTATGTAGATATTATTTGTCAAACTGTTCGGTTTTAGCGATACAATTTTTTTTTCGGCCCGTAGCTGTGATAGAACCCACAATATCAAAACCACCTCCTCAAGAGCAGATTTTTCGAGTGAAAAGTCATATAATTACTGGTGGCTAATCCAATTCCAGTTCTTCCAAGAAAAATGTTTGAACTTTTCTTTGGAAATTATGTTTAGGTATATCACCTATTTCTGAGAATGTTGGTAAACTTATAATTGGCGATTGTGTGATTCCGAGAGTATTGTGAGTTTGCGATGTACGGCATTTCATACAAATTTTCAAGATATTGTTTTTTGAAATGAATTAACCCCAGCCAACACAGATTAGCTGAATAAATTTTGCGTAAAAGCAATTCTTTTGACTTTAAGCTGGATAAAGTATTTGTATAACTTCTGTGTAAGCGCTTATACAGATGATATTCAAGCAATTTGGGCACAAAATATCTTGCTTCAATTTGGATAACATTTGATTAATAGCCACATAGCAGCTGAATAAATGTACAACACACTGAATATCTTCTGCATAAATTCTGATTTTTCTTTAGTCCAGAAATTATACATACTTTATGCAGTTGTTAATTTGTGAGTTCAGATATTCAAAATTCCGATCTCAGGAGTAGTTTTACAAAGAAATTATGCAAGTAAAAAAAGTATAAATGTATTTTTCATTGTGACGAAATTATTTTGTGTTACTTAGTTCAAAAAATTGTACGTCTTCAAAAATTTGGTAGGTAAGTAAATTGTTTCATACATTTTAAGTAAGTTTAAGGTGAATTATATAAACGCATGGCACTTTACTGTGAATTATCAATATGATTATTTTAAATTTTTTGAGCGCCTGAAGATAAAGCTACAATTTAAAAGGTAAACAAATGTGAAATAATATTTAAATTAATTTATCTTTACTTTTTATCAAATTTCAGTCCCAGCAAATAATGAGAATCAAATTTTGTATAACTGCTAATGTTTCCTACTCACTAAACAAAGTGTTTCATAAGATAAATGTTGAGGATTTTTATAAAAAGAGGTTATGTCGAACGTTAGTTAATGGCGGACGGCCAATTTGAATAAAAGTGTCTATTTCAGTGATTATTTTGCTTATTTCTGCATAATAGTTCACATACGACTACATATCCAGAAATTATTTGGCTTAAAGTACAATAATTATACATTTCTCAGAGAGAGGTCTTAAATTACATAATGCAGTATACTCTTATTCAGCTTTTTAGGGTTCTTTTTTATAGAAAATAAATCCATGAATATTTGAGGTTGATGGGACCTATACTAATAGTATATAAGTAGGTAGGACCCACTATTAGGTATTTAAAGTAGTCTACAGTACTACTATGAATGACGCATTGCGTAATATTTAGTTGTTTGACAATTGTTTATATTACCAACTAAAATATACATAATTATAAACACACAGCACATTGTAGGTAGTCGCAACCAAACGTATCGCGCTTCCTTTCAAATGGGCGCTCGGCTAAACTCGGCTTACGATCGGTTTGCGCTCGGCCACGGTCGCTGCGTTGTTGCTCATTCCAAATTGTAACTTTAAGTAGAGAGGTCCCCGTTATCGTAGCTTCCTTGTCGCGCTCGTGTAGTCAATAAGATACAAACGTAAACATCGAGATTTATTATATAAAGTTAGTATTTATAATAGTGTTGTTGTTGTTTGTAATAGTGTTGTAGTATTTTTGAAGTGTTATAGAAAAATTATTTTATTTTTTTCAGAAACATGTTCAAAATCGTTTCGACTCGTAAAAAAGGCGGGTTGAATTATCAATTATCAGTGCCCGCTTCTTGGGAGAACAATGGAAAGTTACCTATACTGGCCAAAAAAAATGGCGAGCTACTTTGCAAGAACCCTGCAATCCTACCACAGCAGGACTAGAACACCTACAACTGTACATTAAAACGCAATCATTTCAAAACCTTTGAAGAAGCTGAGGAAGAATTATCTCAAATGTTGAATAGAACTGATACGGATGATACGGATTACGAACAACAACAAGATCCACGCGTTAATACATCTTCTCGTATTTCACAAAATAAAGATTTTAGTTGGACTCGGTCTATTTGTTTGAATCACTAATCCTGATGGTGATGCACAATCATCGTGTACAGAACCCTCTTCAACTGTATTGGTCGCACTTGACCCGGGCCTATTCGTATCAGTTGTCAAACCCTTTTCTATTACTGCACAGATACAATTTTTTATCTTTACATACTCTCTTCTTATTCCTCCCGTTCTCTTTCTTTTTTTCCATGAATCATTAACGCTTTTGTTATTATTTTTCTGAGGAGGCATATTGTTGATGAAGCATTTATCAGTTTTGTCACAAAATGGTGAAATATCTGGATATAAATATACGATATCTTTAACTAATCAGTTATTTGCTGCTTAAGATACCCACATTTGTAACTGATATTGTTTTAAGCTGAACATAAAGACAATTGTACGCTTATAGCGCTATAAGTTAGGTAAAACAAGGAGTTTATTTTCAATTATGCAGAAGTCAGCTGTGTAAAGAAGAAAAAATCTAAAATATTCAGCATCTGAATAAATTACTACCATTTCGTACATTATGCAGCTTGAAGAAAATATTTCGTCTAATATTCAGCGTTTTGCTGTTTAACTGCTTTGCTTAAATATGTTATACAGGACAATGCAAAAACTTCAGCTACTGTGCAGATAATAGCTGTTTCAATTACTTTTATTTGAATATCGCTTGTTTAGCAGATTCTACTCTTGATTACTATTCAGCTTAAAAAAATACCGCGAACTTTATACAGAATTTAGTAAGCTTACAACATTATTTTAAATTAAGAACTCTCTTATTCAAAATAAAGCCATAACATCAGCTGTAATACAAAAGTAATAAAGCTTGACACTGCTTATTGTGGTATATTTTCGCTACTATCTGGCTTATGTGTTGGCTGGGACAGACTTTAATGAAACTTCACACATATACGCAGGATACAAAGGTCTAAAAAGTTAGTAAAGAACATTTTCAAAATTAAACCATAATATGATGAACTATGTACCTAAATGTATATTCGTTCTTCGAAATGCACTACTTATGCCTAACAATCTCCTGAAACAAAACAAAACGAAAAAAAAGATCAATCAGAATGCTAATGCGTAGGTATCATGGCGCCATAAGATTCGATTATTTATTTTAGTGCATAATCTGTAAAAGGAACGCGTCTTTGTTAGACGTTGTTTTTGAAGCAGGTAAAAGAAAATATTAATATTTTTTTACTTTGTTTAAATACTGGTGTGCATTGAAACTTTTTGTACTCGAAATTATGCTAAATGTTGCCCATCTTAACTGTGATATTATAAATCAGAAAGTGAGTTAGCTTGTTTGTTACGCTTTCACGCTAAAACGGCTGAATGGATTTGGATGAAACTTTAACCACACAGATAACCCATGACCTGCGTAAGGCCTTAAGCTACTTTTCATCCTGGTGACGACGTGGATAACAGCTAGTTTGTCTAAAGGTATTTCTGTTTGTTCGTATGTCACAGATTACTTTCTCAGTAACTACTATCAATAGTATTACAAGAAATATTTTCTTTCTTAATACAGCTGGCTGAACGTCTGTGATACTAAAATCATTATAAGCTGTCTAATTAGTGTATTTAATTCCGTACTTGCACTAGGACAGCTCAAGTCCAAATAGCTGAAGTCTACAGTAGGTACCTATCTAATATAGTTATATTTAAAAATTCCCTCATTATTTTTTAACAATTTTTCAATCTGTGATGGGCAAAGGTGTCCCCCATTACATCTCACCATTCTTTGTGCTTTGCCATCTGCGGCCAATCTCCCTTAATCGCATTTAAGCCTTCACGCCAGAATTTCCCTGGCCTTATTAGGTGACGACGCCCGACTTTTGATGCACACCCACTGCGTGATGACTCTGGCCCATCTGTCTCGATGCATCCTATATACATAGCCCATTACGATCTAGCAGACTTATTCCCCACATCAGCAATTTTTGTTGTGGAGCGTATTGCACATAGGTACGTAATACCTAACACGCTACGCTCCATTTTCCTTTGGCAAATCTTGAGTTTGGACTTTGAGACACGGTCCAGGACGACAGACGAAATTTGCCCTTAATATTTCACCACTACGCCCTATCTTTGTTATATAAATAATGTAAGAGAGAAACGTCCATTACACACAAGCACTCAAGACTTTCTATGACTGTTCAGTCTAGTGACTTCATAAGTGTTCTACCAATTTAAGTACAAAAAATTCAATTAGCCTTTATATTTTTCTAAAAATATACGAATGTACGAATCGAACAAATTAGAAGTGCACTCAGCTTACAAAACCGTTGCAGTCCTTTTGCTTAAGCGACGTGAAAATGGAGAATGAAAGTTCCTGTAATTATTTGTGAAACTTTAGCAAAGAATACACCTTTGTCAACGTAACTTTGACGGTCATTTGATAACGTATGCTGTATGTAATGGCAATAGTGTTCGTTGTAGGGCGATGGATGGAAATAAATTATATGTGTTTCCCCAATAAAAGAATATAATATAATATTAGTTTAACATAAAAAATTCGTAGGAAACAAAGATGACATTCTTCAAGTCAAAAAATCAAAGTTAATGTGAAAAACTAAAGAGGGCGCGCATGTCGTGTGCGAGCCTCGTTTGCGCAGACTTCTAGAATCTTCTAGACGTCATACGTCGTTTGCGTATGTGTGTGTATGCACTTCCACACATTATGCAAGGCGTTAACACTGTAGTTGTAAGTTTTTATCTTTAAAATGGTACTAGCTTTTGACTAGCGATATTACGATGACTAATAGAGAGTTATGAAAAAAAAAACATTTTGAACTGACTCCAAATAAATTGATTTATGGTTAGGAGAATGATGGTAATGGTACTTACTAACTGTTGTCCGCGACTTTGCCCGAATAGTAGATATCTATCCATACTAATATTATAAATGCGAAGGTGTGTCTCTCTGTCTGTTACCTCTTCACGCTTAAACCGCTGAATCGATTTAGATGAAATTTGGTATAGAGGTAGTTTGAGTCCCGGGAAAGGACATATTATAGTTTTTCGGTATTCCTAAGGGATCGAGACTTATGCGGGTGAAACCGTGGGGCGCTGCTAGTTATTTTATAATACATACCCCATGGCACTGGGCAAAAATTGTGTAGCTTTCTGCCAGTGACAGAGTTTTCGAAATCGGTTCAGTACTTCCAGAGATTACTTTCAAAATTACAAAATTAAATATATTTTTTTATCTTATTTTGTAAGGGAAAACAAAGAGTACTTTATTAGAAATAAATGGAAATATTTTAACAAATATACCACCCACTACATTTTGAACTTAGATATTTAGAAACTGATGGCAAACGTAATTGTAGTCAGATCAAAATTAATTAAATGAACGTGATCTTTTGTTCATTTAATTAATTATATAATCATAAAACTAAAAATAGCAAAACAAGAGTCTTGTTTATGTGTCCAACGGATCCTATGATGATAATAATTAATTATTAAAGCTTTACGGAATCTACTGCTGATCCTTCAGAATTTTAGATGTCATCATCTGCCTAGCCTTTTCCCAACTATGTTGGGGTCGGCTTCCAGTCTAACCGGATGCAGCTGAATACCAGTATTTTACACGGAGCGACTGCCTATCTGACCTCCACAACCCAGTTACTGGGTAATACGATATCCCTTGGTAAGACTGGTTGTCAGATTTTCGGGCTTCTGACTACACGTAACGACTGTCAAAGATCCACGAATGACAGCCGGGACCAACGGCTTAACGTGCTTTCCGAGGCACGGAGGGGTCTCGTTATGTAAAGATGGTCACCCATCCACAGACCAACGGCGGCAAGCGTAGCTTAACCTGACCGATCGACCTGTGCGGCTGTTAATAATTAGCCACGGGCCCCTCAGAATTTTAGATGTATTACTTTCAAAAGTATTTCGGTTACGAATTTAGTATGTTATTTGCCTAACTAGCTTCTTTATAAGCGTGTAATTTCTTGCTCCCCCGCGCCCCGACCCGTCGCATCGCATCACCTTCTGCCCGCGTTATCATTTCGTTTTAGCTTAGCGTTTATTTTTCTTTTTGATCTGCTCGCCCCTAAGGGTCATAGCGTGAATTTAAAAATAGCATATTATAACCTTCCTCAAGAATTGAACTATTAAACGCTAAAAAACTTTTTCAAATCAGACCTGTAGTTTGTGTAGATTTCTACTATTTGTAAATAGGTTCCACTTATGTACTATTAATTTAATTTTATTTTATAAAGACGCAAACCAAGAGTTTCATCTATAATGAGCGTTTACACAGAATCGAATCCTATATTCACAATCAACAAGACCCAGAATGGCTTGCCAATCTGTAATTAATGAATTTGACTGGCTATTTGGCCATCTTCTAAACTTATAATTTCATTATTGAAGATAAGGCTGATAAACTTATCAATACATGTAAAATTACTGCTACTTATAACTACTATATTAAGTAGGTACTATACTATATTAAGGTAGACTGGTAGAAAATGCCCAAGGCATTAAGTCCGCCTTTGTACAGTTTTCACTTGTGCATAAAGTATTAATAAATAAATATATTACCCTAAACAGTAATAAAAACAATCATCGCTATAAGCACACGAGTCATTTCACAAACAAACTAAATAGACATCTCTAAAATAGTTAGATACCTAATCAAGAACGCTCATTTAACTTCCCAGGAACGCCATACATCAATATCATAAAGTTACGACAGGTTATAATCCTACAAAGCCTTCTATTTCTACCCAAAAAGAGTCCATATGGTCAAACTTTAGCAATTATAACATCAATAATAGAACGAGTTGGAAACTATACGAGTGCTGGAACTTGTAACAGTAATTGTACAACTCTGAACGTGTCCCTTTCAATTAAAACATGTTATATTTATTTGAAAGTTTAATTTTGTTAGTTTATTAAAGTATGTTTGTAGTGTAGGTTGGTAACTGATTTTAAAATACATAATAATTTTTTTTTTGTATTTCATGCCCTAAGAGTCCGTGAATAAATTCCCTCGCTAGAGTTTAAGTAAATTCATTGCGATGCTATGTTTGTGTGCACCGTTCATGCACTTGCTAAAAATCGAGCGGAGTGATCGCTTATACAGTTTTAATCAAATAGATGATAATATATTTTTTTATTCATATAGGTAAAGTTAAGAAAAAAAAGTCTGGAATGTTTATGTAGTATGGTATTCGTTTAGTATAATTACCAAAATCAACATAAAAATGGTACAATTTGGTGTTAGATGCATTTAGGTACATTTGGACATTCAATAACATTGAGGTAAGCGTTTTACATAAATACGAGTAGTATGCATATTTAGGTAATTCAGTCTTTTCTTTCATCGGTGTCAATGATGACTAAGATAAACTTAGGAAGTTCAAACAAATTAAAAAGTCTTAGTGGCACTTTGCCCATATTTTAAACCTGTGTTATAAAAAAATTAAATAGGAAGATTGACATATGATTGTTGTTGTTGTTGTTGTTTATTGTTGTTGTTGTTGTTGTTGTTGATTGTTTACTGACATATCATTTTAAATACTTTTATTTTCTCATTCTTGTATGTCCAGTACCTAGAATTTTATAGACGGGTCGGTCTGTATATGGGCAATGTTTGTTACATTGTCCACATACCGACCGACCCTTCCTTTGTCAGACTTTAATATCGGTGTCAGGTTTAAATATTTAGTTCTCGGCCACTGGATCAAAGGATGTGCAGCCTCAATACACAACTATGTTTTATTATCTACATATACAGGATGTTTCGGAATATGTTTGCAGTGGAGCAGTGGTAAGACTTTGAGAGCAGTGCTGGCCCAGTGGTAACGGCCCTGACTTTGTAGGCCGTGAGTTCGAACCCAGGCAACTTTGTGTATGTAATTTTATCACTGGTCTTAAAACGGTGGAGGAAAATATCGTGAGGAAACCGGCATGTCCTAGAACCAAAAATTCGAAGACATGTGACATCCACCAACCCGCACTGATGACCCGCGTGATGGATTATGGCCCACTCCCTCTCACAGAGAGGAGTCCTGTGTCCCAGCAGTGGAAACATTATAGGCTGTTTATACTTATACTACTCTGGCGTAGCATACCTAAACCTGCACGGCATTTTGATCCACCTGCCCTAATCTAAATCGATGTGCAATCCATCAATAATTTCTTTGGTTTTCACCTTTTTATTATTATCATATTTAAATTCAAACTCAAAACATTCCTCAGATGTTCCCGACTTCTAATAAAGAAAGAAAGAAAAAGTATTTATTGTGACTCGTACAGGAGGATCACTAACCAAAATAAACAGTACAAATAAAAACAAATTATATAAAAAAAGTAACAAAAAGAGAAAAAAAAAGGGAACAAAGTCATATACGAGGCCAAAAGGCAATCATGCACAACCATGAAAACAACCGATTTCCACACAAAATTTTAAACACTGACGCTACTGTCAATTGATTTAAGTTGTATCCCATCTATAATAGTTCCTAAAGCCTTCAGTACATGGTTGAAAGGAATGACACAAATTCCGGCACAGCCTGTACATGCATGCACAGTTTGGCAAAGCTCCGTGCAGGTATTGTCTAGATAGAACCTACATATACTGTAGAAATACCACATAACCTAGGTAGCCTAGTATTCAACGGTGGTCATAGCCTCGTAGGTGTATATTGTCCGTGCGGCCTGGGATTGAGCTAGAACAAATATCACGTTGCTTGCTTTAGGCGACTTAGTGATGATTCGAGAGGGTTGGCAGCAATATACACCAAACACATATTGATATAAGACTTTGTCTTTACAAAATAATATTATTTACTAATAGTGAAACTGCTCTTTCGAGAGCAGTGGTGGTCCAGTGGTATCAGCCGCGACTGATGAGTTGCAGGTCGTAGGTTCGAACCCAGAGCGCAAAAATGTTCTAGAACCAAAAATTCGAAGACTTGTGACTGATTATGCTTATGCTGCGCTGCTCTTTGTGAAGCAGTTCAAAGTCAAAGCATTTATTTCAAATAGGCACATAAAAGGCACTTTTGAACGTCAAAAATTACAATGAAATAGAATTGATTCTAGTCGCCCCTTCCAAAAGGTAGTTTTCGTATGGAGAAGAATGGGCAAGAAACTCCACCGTTACTCTTTTAAAATGTTTTACAATATTTTGCATACATTCATTATATAATAAAATAATATGTGAAGACGATGCACCTAAAATAAAATTACTATACCACAATAGGTAAAAGAATTAGAAATGAAACCATGACATATAAATTAATAATCTGATAGATACATGGTGCTCACATATTTACAAAAATGGAAAAAGTAAACGATTTTGATAAAAAAAATATATATATATGTATATATATATAAAAACTATTTTAACAAGTAATAAGTCAGGGTGTGAGTTAAGAGTAATTACAGAATGTAAACAAAGTAAAAAAGAATAAATTTACAATTAAATTAGCAACCAGTTTGATTTTGTCTAGACTCTAGATTGTCCTATGGAGCAGGACCAGCATGTTTCCAAGCGTTCTTATCCTGGATATAATCTTCTAATTTATAGTATGCTTGTTTACTAAGTGTACGTTTAATGCAAGTTTTAAATTTTCTTTCATTTAATTGCAATATATCGCAAGGTATTTTATTGTAACATTTAACACAGTACCCCATAAAAGATGTATGTACTTTGGCTAACCTGAAAAATGGTTGATGTATTTTATCTTTATTTCTAGTATTAAAATTATGTCTATCGCTTATTTTATTAAAAAGATGTAGATTTTTTCTTACATACATAATATTTTCATGAATGAATTGGCAAGGTACCGTCATAATATTAATCCCTTTAAAAATTTCCCTGAGAGATTCGCGGCGACGTAGATTATAAATGGCTCTGACAGCTCTCTTTTGCAAAATAAATATGGATTCAATGTCAGCAGCTCGACCCCATAGTAAAATGCCGTACGACATAATGCTGTGAAAGTAGCTAAAATATACTAAACGCGCAGTTTCTACATCTGTTAACTGTCTTATCTTTCTAACAGCATAAGCGGCCGAGCTAAGCCGCCCCGCAAGAGATGTTATGTGAGGTCCCCATTGTAATTTCTCGTCTAGCGTGATTCCCAGAAAAACCGTTTGATCAACAAATTCCAGTTTTTCTCCATTCAATATGATGTCACATTCGCTACTTCTAACATTAGGCAATTTAAATCTAATGCATTTGGTTTTCTTTTCATTAAGTACCAAATTATTTACCGTAAACCAATCTTGGACCTGAAGAATAGAGTTATTCACGTCGTCAAGATTTTGTGCCCGTCTGTCTATCTTAAAGATCAATGAGGTGTCATCTGCAAATAACACCATCTTCGGTTGATTTTGAAGTAATTGGGGTAAATCATTAATGTAAACTAAAAAGAGGAATGGACCCAATATCGAACCTTGAGGAACACCCATTGCCATTTCAGACCCTAATGAGTTTACGCCATTTACTTGAACTTTAAGCTTTCTATCTTTTAGGTATGACTTTAGTAAATCAAGAGCTAAATTCCTAACCCCATAGTGCTCAAGTTTCAGCAGAAGTGTCTCATGATTTACGCAATCGAACGCCTTAGAGAGGTCGCAAAAGATTCCAATGGCATCTTGTGCTTCTTCCCAGGCGTTAAAAATGTTCTTTATTAGAGTGACACCGGCGTCAGTGGTACAACGCCCTTTGGTGAAACCGTACTGTTGTTCATGAAAGATGGAATTTTTATTAAAGTGACGTAACATTTGATTGAGCATCAACTTTTCAAACACCTTACTGAGAACTGGCAGAATTGACACAGGCCTATAATTGTTGGGTTCTTTACTATCACCGGCTTTAAACAAAGGAACTACTTTACTGTGTTTCATGAGATCCGGAAAGACTCCTTGGTCTACACTGATGTTAAATATGAAAGCTAAATAGGGCGCAATTGTTTCGATGATAGATCTACAAATTTTTACAGACATTCCCCAGAGATCTTCTGTTGATTTAATTTTAAGATCCTTAAAAGCTTTTATAACAGCCTGAGGGTTTGTATGTTGAAACCTAAACTCCGAAGGGCATGCCTTAACATTCTTTCTAAGTAAGTCAGCAGAAAGCGCGGGTGAGGAATTTAAAGCCTCAGTAGTTTTAATGGGAATATTAGCAAAAAAGTTTTCGAATTCCTGAGCAATTTCCATATCTGAATTGATGGGGCCCTGTGCAGTCTCTAAATTAAATTCAGTATTACGCTGTTTTTTCCTACCTGTTTCATTATTTATTATTTGCCAGGTAGTTTTTATTTTATCATCGGCTGTTTTTATTTTATTGCTAATATAAAGAGCTTTAGCTGTTTTGCATACACTTTTAAAAGTCTTAGAATATGTTGCAACATACTGATGAAAGCTTGTGTTATTCATATGTTGCTTCAGGCCATAAAGTTCAAAAAGGTTTTCCCTGCTTTTACGAATACCTGGAGTCGCCCAATCACTAAATAAGAACTTTGTGTAAATGCTTTTAGTCTTTAGTGGGAAAGTGTCATTAAATTGCGTGTTTAATATTGAAAAGAACTCGGCGTAGAACTCATTTGGGTCATATAAATTACTAAAAGTCTGAGCACCTAATTTACTGGCCAAAGAATTATTTAATTTCTCTAAATTTTTACTTGTAATTGGCCTAAACCTTATTAAGTTTTTTTGTAAAGGCATGTAGGCGCAAAATGTTATTGTTTGTCCACTGTGATCAGATGGCAACTTATTTACAATTTGTTTGTGTAAATAATCACAATTACAGAAAACATTATCTATACAAGTGGCAGAGGAAGCTGTCACTCGGGTCGGTTCAATAAAAACATTTGACAAATCAAATGACCTAAAAAGACTTAATAATCTGATAGTATTAGAGTTATTTTCTAGTAAATTAATATTAAAATCACCACAAATGATTATTGACTTACTACTAGCAGAAAGTTTCTTTAGCACATCTTCCATTACAGAATCAAACACAGCTAGATTCTGGTAACTTGGAGGTCTGTATACGCATACTATTACATGCTTATCGAGCTCAACACAGGACAATTCAATGGTGTGTTCAACAGACAGCCCGATGATGTCTTTTCGTTCCTTTGATTTAATTGAATTTTTAACTAGTATTAATGATCCGCCATGTATCATACGTGTTCGGCTGAAATGGCTAACTACACAATAATTTTCATAGTTAATTGACATTGTTTGATGAGCTTTTAACCAATGTTCTGTAAAACAAATGACATCAAACTTGGTATTTTCTAAAAACAATTCTATTTCCAGTAATTTAGAAGAGCAACCTTGGATATTTTGGTTAAATAGTTTTAAAATATGTTGCTCTCCCTTTAGTTTGTCATTATTCTGAGTAATATTGCCAGAAGATTCCTTTTTATTATTCTCTAATAGTAATTGGTTATTTGAAGGGGTAACTTCTGTTGTCTGACTAACTAGTTTAAAGATTTATCCGGAGTGACCTCCACAACTACGACTGAAGTGTCTAAGAAGCCCGTATGAGTTCCAGCAGGAAGAGAATACCCTATCTGACTGGTAGTGGCCTCCAATGATGTTGGTGTTATGGGTGGACCCTCCTTTGTACAACACGATTCATAATTATTCCTCACTATGTTGTTAGTATAACTAGACAACACAGGCTCGTCCCTAATACTACAATTTGTTATATTAGCTATAACCCCATTAATATTATATGCTATCAACATAGCAATCATATGTCTACATTCCCAAGACAGAGATAAAGTTCTCTGAGTTAACCTAAAGCCACTAACAAACTTATTAGTGTCAAAAAACAATAATTTGTCACTATGATGACATGTCAGCATGTGAATTGTCTTGTTCAACTTAAATATATATTTATTTTCATCTTCTGATAGAGTATCAGAGTAAGGTAAAGCACACAACATTAGCTTACCTATGTTTAACTGTAATAAGGTGTTCACACCATCCACTATGTCCTTTCTGGTAATACCAGTACTTTTACCTAGTAGCAAAACTATTGTAGAATAATTGTCTAAGTTTGTGTTTGCAATTCTTTTAATCATTTGTTTAAAACTTATGTTATGATAACTATGATTGGTAAAACTATGGCTAAGGTAATTAAGTAATATTTTTCCAAAGCCTGAACCTAATTCGTCACTAAAAAAAATTGATTTATTATTCTGTGTACTAACACAGGACTGTGCTGGAAGAGCCAACACCGGTGGAGACAAGTCACTCTGAGGCTGAGGAGGTGGTGGTTGGTGGGCACAGTTGCATGATAGGTTATTAGTCAGAGACTCATAACTCTCAGCATTGCACTTCACCAATTCCAGTAGTTCCCCAGCCTCCAACAATCGCTCACTTAGTTGTTGTTGTGAGTCTCATATTTCTCAAAAATATCCTTCAGCAAGTGCTCCTTGAGTAGTATCTCATTATATAGGAGCTTTGTATCAATGTCATACTTTTCCCTACATTCATCTAACTCAACAGTACAACTATTTAAACTTTTAGAAAGTATAACTCGTTCCTTTCTAAGGAAAATATTTAATTTTAAAAGATTTTGTTTTTTAATTGCTCTCTGTGACCGTTTAATTAGTTTCTTAATTTTAATATATTTTTTTAATTTATTGTGACTCATAACAATTGGACACAATGGTATGGTATCATCACCAGTCAAATCTATTGTTACAGCTGGCTGACACATTGATTTTGACTTACTGCCTACCAGTCGATAAAATAGGTTATCGGTGTTAGCAACCTGTTCACTGACCTTGACAGACTCTGAGAGAGATAGAGCCTTATGGGCATCACATAAGTGTAGTTCGTCCGCGAATGTCACAAACATCATCATCAATTACAGTTAGAAAACATTCAGGCCTCCTTTTCTTTCTGCAATTCTCCATGGTTCCGTGCGTCTTTCGTCCAGGATATTCCCGCAACTTTGACGATGTGTTTCGCCCAGCGGCCGAAAGGATGTGTCTTGGTAAAGTTACTATTAAGGCGACTACATGACCTAAAACGCGGTCACTATCGGACTGCATAGAAAAGAAAGAGAAGCGCGATGACACAACGCTGGTAATTTATTGCAAAATTTTAAACAATCATCTATTGTTGATTTATCAAACACCAAACAAATAAAAACCGTATACTAAAATTCGGGGAATTAAATTATCTTTTAAATGTTGAAAGTTTTATGAAAATACACCCGATAGTGTTTGCGTGATTATCGTTTTTATGTCCGCGGTAGACATTACTTTACAAATTAATTACACTATGTTAAAAAAATATAATTGCAAATATTCACATATCAAATTACGAAGCAAATGGTCTAATGTAACATTTTTTTTTTTTAAATGAAATCATTTCGCTCGATTAGACGTGATGTTGAATTTAAAATCATTAGAAGTCGTATATCTGCGCCTTAAGTCCAGCTTTCCTTGATATGTTTTTCTTCTTTGTGTATACTTACACTTCATCATCATCATCATCAGCCTACATTAGTACCTACTTACACTTTTATTGTCCCAATTGTACCTTAAGATTCAAACCCACAAGCAATTTTGAAGCCTCCAAGCTACCATGACCCAACAAATCAGCAGAGTACAATTTACAAGTACAAATTGTTTGTCTTTAAACGCGAGCAGTGTTTTGAAACCAATTTGCCATTCCCTCGTAATAATGTTAAGCGTCCAATAGACTGGCAATCTGCCAGATACCTGTACGTACCTGCCATGTTTAGAGGCAATTCAGACGCTATACAATTTTACTGACACCGCGTCCTTAATTTCGTGCGATGTTTGAAGAAGTAATAAAACGTTTGGAAAGGTTGGTTTGTGAAAGTGTTACGAGCTACATTTTATGTTTATTATTTTTTACTTTTGTTAACTTGTTTCCATTTGACAAATTGACATTCGTTCTAAAGTCTATTCAAACTTATTTTTCAAACTAATATTATTTCAAGTTAAACAAATACGAAATTTATTTTAATGGCAATTAAGTTGATATTAGAGTGACTAGCACTATTGAAAAAAAATATAAAAATGGTTGAAGTTGTAGCGTAATCTGAAGTTTACTGTGTAGGATTTAAAGTTATTTTTCCATAAACGCATATTTGTTTGCAAATTAATCGCGAATGCTGATTACACATGCAGTGCTTGAACTTTTTTCACGCCATTTTCCCATGGGGATAGGCAGAAACAACAGAACGCCTACTTCTTTTGGTTCGTTTACGTTCATACTGGTCATACACGCACGCCAGTTGCGATTGCTACAAACGATTTTTTTTAAGTTTTAATTTATACAAGTGTTAGCGTTCTTCTTCAATAAGGTCAATCAGTACATGTCCTTCTAGGGCTTTCTAACAAATTAACAGTAATTCATTGTATTCCTATTCAACTTTAAAGGTCACGACACTGTCCTCTGAAATCAATCATTATTCTACTACCTCATGCATCATTATATTCCAAGCTCAGTATAAAATACAAACAATCAATCTAAGTAACGTTAAGTAATCCGTCACAACACTACACTCGTAATTAATTTTCCAAAAATTGAGGAAAAAACACGATGATATCTGAAGGACGAATGACGAAGGACGAAAGACGAAGGACGAATGACGAAGGAGAGGCGTAATCTGAGATCCGAGTAATTACATTAATCTATTTAATTAGGGAGCTTGTGATTGACGATAATTGTCGTAAGAACGGTACCTACACATTGGATGTTTTATGTTCAGAAGTGTTGGAGAAAAACAAAGACCTCTTGTGTCATCTTCTGCCTAGCCTGTTCCCAACTATGTTGGGGTCAGCTTCCAGTCTAACCGGATGTAGCTGAAGACCAGTATTTTACATGGAGCGACTGCCTATCTGACCTCCATGACCCAATAACTGGGTAACACGATACCCCTTGGTAAGAGTGGTCGTTAGACTTTCGGGCTTCTGATAAACGATAACGACTGTTAAAGATCCAAGAAGGATAGTCGGGACCAATGCTACATGTTGCTCCATGACAAATACTAGTATTCATCTGTATCAGGATACACTGAAAGGCGAACCCAACATTGCGGGGAATAGGTCAGGCAGTGTTTTTTTGAGTTAAGTACATTCCAAATACGGTATTGTGATATTCCATAATATAATTTAGAAATATTGATAAAAAACAGCGAAATATTTGACAGCTATTGCGACGCAGTGTACTTGCAGAAGGCACTTTCTTACAAAACAGAAATGCGTGAGTATATTTTGCAGTCGAGTTCTGCCCAAAATAAAGCACATATTCAAAATCTGATAATAATGACGAAAGATACCAAAATATTAAATTCTCAGTCAAACATTTGAACCAACATTGGCACAGTATAAATAGGTAATCTAATTAGAAATACTTCTTTTATTTATTAAAGGAACGATTCATTATACTATTGTATCCGTATATTCGGCTCGAGTTATGCCGAAAGTATAAAAAAAAAAATATAAAAAATAATAATAATATATTCAAAAGCTGAAGGTACTAATGACGAATCAAATGAAACCAATTCCCATAATATAATATTACATTTTCAAACATTTGAACCAACATTGGAACAGTATAAAATAATCTAATTAGAAAGATTGCTTTAAATAAAGGAGCGATTCATTATAATATTGTTTCCCAAGCATTTATTTCACTTAGATACTGTTGAAACTGTATTTAATTTTGTTATTCAGATATTTCCCGGCGCTCTAGGTGTGATGGATTAAAATATTTAAATGAATTAAAAATTTTGTGGATTTTGTGGCTGTTTGGTTAAAGTAGTCAATTTTGATATAAACGTCTGAATATCAACAGCATCCTAATTGCGTAATATACTACCAATCACAATCTGAATCATTTTGAAGGGGTTCTCTATTGTGTTCCCTAACTTTTTTATTCATAATCTTAAGTTCCATCACTTGTTTTGTCCTAATCATCATTTGTTCGATTGATAACTTGTCCGAACTTAATGTAACATACTCGTAATATCGTATGCCATAAAATTTAAATCCCTAAATACAATATGACTCATATTTGTTTGTCATAAATATTACAATCAATAATATACAAAAAACTTAAAACCGTTTTCAATAAAATTCCAAAAAAAAATTATAAATTTAATGTTTATTTATCCTAATAATGTTTTTAAACGCGTGGAACCACCGGAGACCCGCAGCGCTGCAGCCGTCACAGAAACCATGCCTGCTAAATGTTGCATGCTCGCTTACATACCCCATGCAGCAATCATTGCAGCATGCAAACAAGCATGCAGAATACAAGCAAGCATGCAAGCAAGTATTTGCAATTTGTCTGCTCAGCAACGTAAATAACGCAATGAATCATGTAGAACTGTCAAAATTAAATCCATTGTTACTGTTAGTGTGTTACACAATTACCCCAGCGATTATGGTGCTGAATTACGAGTAAGAAGCCGTGAGATCGAATCCTATTCATATAGCACTCATTTATGATATAAACTTCTTTAAAAATAATTAAAGTCCAAGATCTCTCTCGCACAAGTGTGTGCGCAGATTCAGGTGCACTCACTCTTCCCTTACTGTCCGATGTGGGACGGAAATCCGACCGACTGGAGAGATGAGGCGCAGGACCAACGTCTTAACGTGATTTCCGAGGCACGGAGGTATCACACCTCTAACTTCCAAATAAAGGAGTTCCTACTCAACTCATTAATCAACTCATTTAAGGGCTGATTTTTCTATCGCCAGAAAACTTTTTTCTAAATAATAAATGTGAAGTTTTGGCAAAATGTTCTATACGAAAGTAGTCAAATTGCGATATCTAAATATTTAACCAAAAATTATCATTATAATCACCAATAAAAAAATATGCTTGTATCTCAAGATGTTTCTGTCAGAAAGTCTATGAGATGTTCTAGCATGAAAACTGATTAAAAAACACTCAGTGTCTCACACAATGTACCTCAAACAAATCAGCTTAAGTATAAACAAAACTTACATTAATAATTATCAGGCAGTGATCCATAGACTATAACAAATCTCTAAATGTAATTATTCATGAAATCCAACCATTGTCTTCATTCAACCAGAGAAGAAAATGTTGATAAGACAGGGACGGTATACTTAAGAGACATTTCACACGAACTTTATGTGCGTTTTATGGACGAACATTTTTTTTTTGTGAAAAATTTTGGAGGAATCCAAAAGCTACTTGAAGTCTAATGTCTCTTATTTTGATAAGGACTTGACAGAGAAACAAAAGGTCCTGCAAGTTTAGACAATTTTTACAGGCTTCTTCTTCGTGCAGCACGACTGTATTTCATATCTTGTTGGCCCAAAACTTCGCCACTTCCACGGCGTTGTCGGTAGTAGCGCAGAGGTCACTTTGACTGCATGTTTTGGGACACAGGGGGCAGGATGGGAGTGAAGCATAGCTTCTGACACAGCTCCACATCCACACACTTCTGCCGTTCCATCAAGGAGGCTTTACCAGGTTGGAGTTACACTTCCCACTTATGTCCGGAGACGGTTCAGGCACTTCCAAATGGACCATGAAAGGCTAGATTCTTCTTAAGTTAAATAAATCTATGAATCATCATCCTAAATCAGCTCGTTCGCAGTGAGTATCCCTAATCACCAAACTACATAATCAAAGTATTTGGTACAACAAAACCATTCCGCTAAGTTGATCTTTGTTATTTTTTTAACCATAAATAACGGGCAAGTACGCAATCTCACTTTATCATAGCTATACTTAACGTACTCACGCTTATAAACCTGAGACAATCAAAACCAAAAGTCATTTTAAATTCAAACAAGGCTCAGAATCAACACTTTTTGAACGTCAAAATTACATACTCTTACCCTACCCTACCCCATACCCTTCCCCACTTCCTAATGCTTTAGTGGGGAAAAGTGGCACAACAAGCTCTCTCAATATTGTCTTGTTTATAAACCCCTTTTACAAAGCACCACCTTTTCTCCATAATTTCCACATTAACATTCAACCTCTCATCGAGCTTGTTCCCTAGATTCAAACAAGACACTCGACGTAGCAATTCCCGAGTAATTCCCGAACAATTCCGATCAGACATAGTTACTACTATCTAAAACAAGGGATTCTATCTTTAACCATAACTCCGCTTCTAAATTGTCATGCTCCTACTACGGTTATGGGCAATCGATATGTACCTAACCAGATTGCCTGTAATTTAAAATTCAGTCGCGTTTTTATGTAGTCCTTTATGTTTTAAGGTTACTCGTATTGTAGTTTTATGTTGGATGAGTGACTATGTAGCATAATCAGCCTATAATATTCCCACTGCTGGGTCACATGCCTCTCTGTGAAAGGGAATGAGCCGTAATCGCGGGCCTAGTGCGGGATGGTAGATATCACATGCCTTCGAATTTTTGGTTTTTGGTCATGACAGCACAATATTTTCCTTCACCGTTTTGAGAAAAATATTAGCAAGTAGCAAAATAACTGGGTTTAAACCAACGACCTACAACTCGTAAGCCGCGGCTGTTACCACTGGGCCACCACTACCCTTTGACTTTGTAATTTCTGGCTAATATTATTATAAAAATAGTGAAAAGAAAAAGATAAATAATTAAAACAACACCACCACACACATACATGGACCTTTTTGGCACACACTGTTTTTGTTAAAACATTTCACTTTTTATAATTTGTATCCCTAAACAGTAACCAAATAAACGTTATTATTTATTTCTTTTCCTTCCTAATAACCGCTGCGGTTCATCATCAGTCTGACACCACCCTAAGAAGCCAAATGATATATAAGGAAAGGAATAATTCTCGCGGGGACTCGTTAAGACCCGACGTAAAGAGTTCGCCGGCGCGTGAACGTCGATTGTGGTGGCTTTTTAACGCCAACGGTGTCGGGTAAAATGATTATACGCTCAAATTGTTTGTACCGTTGCCTTTCATGTGATAAGGTGACACAGTGAAATGAAATGTATTTGATGGCTGTTTGCGATTTATTTTTCAATGTTTGGCTAAAGAATTCTGTGACTTGTGCCGTTTTTTTTGTGCAAATGTGTTCTAACACGGATATTCAACGTAGTATTTGCCCTTTACTAATAAACGCTGTATAGTTACACAACGCTTTATCTTCTTCTTTCGAAAGTCAAATTATTGACGACTGAAAGAGAGACAACGGTGTGTAACTATTCATCTGATATTAATGGTATTATTAGTAAGGGGGTTAGTGTATTTTAATCAGCTTAAATCAACTGACACTGGCTCTGAGTCTGGCTTGATTACTGTCGTAGGCACACTTGGACATGCACGATGGATGCCGAGGGATAGGAAGGCCGAAGGAAAGTCGGATAGATTGTGTGACGAATGATACGAAAGAAACATAATCATTTGTTCTCCACCCACCGTACACCCACCGTATCGGCCATGGCAACCAATCTCAACGGACACTAAAGTTTGGCGGGGAAAGAAAAGGGAGTCAATGCTAGCGTAACGGTTAAAAGCCATAGACAAGGACTTAGGCCACAATCACTAAATACATTTAACGCTAAACGTGCCTAGTCGTCCTCGCTACCGACCTTGCTGTCCTAATCTTTTCTCACAACGAGCAATTCTCATGCAACTCGTGTCGACACGAGATCACTTAACACGGAGAATAAAATGCATGGACACGGCCGTAATATTCTGACTACAATGTTCAGAATATTATGCTGAGAATAGCGGGAAATAGTGGCATTAATCTTGTTAAGTAAGGTATGCAAATCGTGTACCCTAAGTTAGAACCAGGCTTTATATACCTGTTGAATTATTAGAAACTAACTGAGCTTGAATAGGTTAGTGGGGTTTATTCCTTACTTTAGAAAATCGACATCTATTTCTGCCGTTAAGTGGAAATGCCGTATTCTAGTTTATAAGGCATTAAAAATGCATGCTAGTATAATTACACGACATGCGCTTTCCAATAACATGCATACAAGCGGAACTCGTAGTGTATGGTTGTATATACGAATAAATTTCAACATTTCAATGTATTTTTTTTATCGTCTGGTCACGCGTGTTAGATCCTTGTGATTTTATAGAAGTATTAGCTGACCTGAGCGACATTGTCCTGTCCCAATCTTTTCATAAGTTCGTACAAAAATCCCATAAAAAAACACGTTTAGCTTTTCCCTATTTTACCAATTTTCCGGGCAATTTTTCGAATTATTCTTTTCCTAAAAACCGAACTAGGAATATTGTGAAAATTTTAAAATAAAAAAAGCAAATGTGTCTAGCTGTTCTAAAGTGATGCGCTCACCAACGAACATCATTTAATTTTTATTTATATCGATGATAATTTGATCATAAAACCTTCATGATCGCCTGTTCATATAATTAAAAAGTTTCCCGTTTATTGTCTATCTTTTAAGCTATCTCCTAAAAGAGACAATATAAAAGACTGGCTACTACGTTAGTAGCTACTAAACTGGAAGGAATAAAGTCCTTTTAGAGATATAGACGGTAGACTGGCGTCTTAGAAAAGTACGAGTGTTAACACAGTTCTTACATTTTTATGAATATCAAAGGACCCTCTTATAATTCTTAGAGCCAGTCAAACCTCTGTCGTCCTTATATAGAATGAAAACTTTCTAGGAATATAAGTATACAAATATATTTTTATTTACAAAAGGGATATATCCGTCTGGCGTTTTACTTTTTGTTTTTCTTTTCAAAACTTATAAGTATTCATTTTAGGCAACAACTCTACACCTTTACAACAGGTTTACTCCTTAACTATATAAAATAATACTAGTCTATAGTATAATATTGTCTGACTGCAGGACAAAAGCTTCTACTCATTCAGAGAAGGCACGAGCATTGATCACTAGGCTTGTACAAGACGCATTGGTGATTTCAAACTTATATTTATAGCATCAGCATAATCTGCATAGGTATAACGTTCTCACTTCTGACACACTGGCCTCCTCTCTGTGAGAGGAAGTGGGCCATAATCCACCACGCGGGTTGGTGTATTTATAGCGATACTTGTAAATATTGAAACAAATTACACTTCCTTTGTTCTAAAACCTAACCTATATCTTTGTTTCTTGTCCCAGAAATCAGAAGGCCAATTCTGGTAATTTAAAACCTTCAAAATCTAGTCGCAGTCTCATCTCGGCGACAACCAAATGTCAACATTTTTTCAATATGTAGGAAAATTAGAGATATTTTTGACAGATTGAGACAGATCAGACTGTAAACGTTCTTAAAATTACTAGAAATTACCCTTCTCATACTTCTAAAAACAGATATTATGAATTTTGGGAAATTGGAATTGGTTATGAAATTAGCGGATCTTCAAATATCTTTCTCATAACTGAAGAGAAACTTGTGATGAATAATTAATTGGCAGACATTAATCTTACAATGAGCACTAGATAGAACAATTTTGCTGAAAACGTCTTAAACTTCTTTTAAAATGTAGAGCACAAATTATAAGTTTGAAATGAGTTTGTTTCGGCCTTTCTTCTCAGAGTAGTCAGATAGGAAACGCCGACCTCATCTAGTTTTATAAAAAATATGATTGACGTGTAAAAGTGTTTGTGCAAACCTACTTACAAAATAAAAATCATTTATCATTTATAAAAGTGTGCACAGAAGACTGTCACAAGTTCGCTTGCACTCCTTGTACGCATACACGTGTCTATGTTTGTGTGCGTTTTCGCTGGCTTCAGCGGAGCCAACCTTGAAATGGATCTTTTGATGTAAGCGCTGGGTGCACTTACAGTACCGAAATCTACATATATGGGGTAGGCTCTACATAGGAAAAATAAGAAGCAATACTGTTTTTACGCTATTTATTTCAAGAGGACGTGCTCAGTTTTATGCGCCTATCACTTAACAGATTGTGATATTCCTCGAAAGACCATTTCAGATACCAATCTACATGGTCCTCACATGATCTGTCGAAGATTATGTCTAGACTTGACTGTGACCTCTGAGTTTGTTTCGGCCTTTCTTTTCATCTAGTTTAAAAAAAATATGATTTTCGTGTAGAAGTGTTTGTACAAACCTACTTACACAAATAAAATCATTTATAATTTTATTCGCTGCATATACAATTTTAAAATATACCTCAATTCGTTTGAGTAATTAAATGCAATCAGAATAATTTTTCTACCAACCCGCATGATGTAAGGTGCCCTTTTGCAAACAATAAACTGACCGACGCGACGTAGTCCTGTTTCCGAACAAGACTTTTATTCACAACATCATTTATCTAACACCAAAAATAACGTGTTTTGGTCATAACTGACGAAAAATTTCAACGGTTGGGCTAGGAAACCATTTACTGAATTTACGGTAACCATTTGCAAGTGGATGTCCCTTATACCCTATTTGGAAGCTAACCTTCTGTACCGATCTATTTTGTGGCCAACGACGGGTACAATATTAAACACAATTACGCACTTATAGCGGGGATCTTGTTGAAAGTAATTAAGTGTCGTTTGTGATCCAGCTCTTTCAAATTGTCCTTGATTGCGTTTGAAATTGAAATACATCGTGGAGAGGGCCTGCACTTGCTTTTAAGATGAAATGAGGTTTGAGGTTCTGATAGTTAAATTTTTGGTTATAATTATGCCTTTGTTGGTCGTGTCGTTTTCTCATGCGTAACGTACCTTTTTCGGACCCTGTGTAGAGGAGGAAGCTTTTTTTGGCGATTACCTCTTTTTTGTGGTGGTCGAGCGCAGGGTCACGGCTCAACCCCAAAGTGATTGGCTGTTTCCGATTTTTTTGTAGTAATTCAAAAGTTCGCGTAATTATGTTCCCAGCCTATTTATCTAGTTAGGGACCTATTGGCTTCCTCTCATACATACGAGTGACACGCGTCAACTGCAGCCGTCGACAACATACCGCTCTTGTATTTGATCAACGAATTGCATACAGCCGCCGAGTCCCCCAAAACGCCCTTCACCAATTCCTGGTGCTTTCGCTTGCAAAAAGAAGTGGCATAACAAATTCCCCAGCAGCACAGCTGTCTGTTCAGTTGCGTCTGCCGTTGATGCGTGTCGATTGTGTGCATGCACTCTAGAGAAATACAAACGTAATACTGTGTTAATAATCTTTTAAAATATAGACCACAGATTTAACCAGAACTAAGTTTATACCTCTTTGCATCACCATAATTCAACCTCAACCGTACATCTCTGCCGCGCTGCGGTCTTCTTAAGCCGCGTTTTAGCATCAAATTTGCTTCTCTGACCCATTTTCTTCAAAGGACTTTAATATAATTTAATACATTGTAGCGTATATGCAAAAATATGCAATAAGTTTATATATAAAGCCGGGTTCTAACGCTGGATACTCGATTTGCATTCAGCGAGAGACTCGCAGCGGAATTTTGTTTTTATTGTCGAGATAAGATAGGTACTGTCTCTTTTTGTTGTTGTTAGTTTTATAAAGGTCGGTGCGTTTAATGCTTCATGGATTTTTGTAGAAAAAGTGCACTCCTAAATTGTAGGAACGTGTAATTATTGTAGCTGATTGGCAGCATTAAAATGGCTTTCGCATGTGACGTGTAATAGCTAGCAGTCGTAATTGTGTAACACAATAACTGCAGCAATGGCTTTCACGTTGACTTGATTGACAGTACAACAAAATTCAATTCGTTATTTACGTTGCTGAGTAGACAATTTTTTCGAACAGATGAAGCAATGGACTAGCAATATCCTCCAAAATGATTCAGATTGTGGTTAAAGGGTGTGGGTGTTGGTCAGTTAATTCTGCTGCCACCTTCCTAAAGTCTGGCTAATGTTACTTATGTTCTAGAGTTTTCTTATAAAATACTTCGTGTCGATACGAGAGGAGAATTTGTAAATCAACGTTTCCCACCTCTATCCAGAATGTAATTTTTGCCCACCTTTTTTTTTTGCAATTTTACAGGATTCAAAATGCATTGGTGGCCCAGCGCGACTTAAGAGTTGTAGGTTGTGGGTTCGAAGCTTAGCAAGCATTTCTTTTTGTGTACGAAGACATGTGACATTTGCCAATCCACACTGGGTCCGCGTGATAGATTATAGCTCACCACCTCTCACATAGAGGGGGCCTGTGTTCCAGCAGTGAGGACGTTATTGAGGTAAGCAATAGAATTAGAATCGTTTATTTCCAGGAAACGCCGAAAACGTTTCTATATAACCTACCTCAGATTAAACTTTATCCAAAATACTCTATGAAACACGGGCCAGTAAGAATATATATCTTCACAGTCAACACAGCATTAAATATGTATTATGGTAATCAGAGTTCGATGTTACAGCGCTAGACTCAAATACATTTATGTATTGGAAGCGACACAGTGGCTAGCGCCTGAGTTGGCAGATGTAAGGGCTTTTTGGACTGAAATTGTGCAAAATACGCATTAGGCTTATGTCAATCAAATCATCATCATCACGTGCCTAGCCTTTCCCCAACTATGTTGGGGTCGGCTTCCAGTCTAACCGGATACAGTTGAATACCAGTATTTTACTTAGAGCGACTGCCTATCTGACCTCCACAACCCAGTTACTAGGTATATAATACGACTTGGTAAGACTGGTTGTCAGACTTTCGGGCTTCGGACTACCCGTAACGACTGCCAAAGAGCCATGAATGACAGCCAGGACCAACGACTTAACGTGCTTTCCGAGACACGGAGGGGTCATGCACGGTATGTAAAGATGGTCACTCATCCACAGACCAACATCGGCAAGCGTAGCTTAACCTGATCGATCGACCTGTCCGGCTGTTATTATTTAGCCACAGTCAAATATACTAACGATTAAGTATGATTTGAAATCGCCATAAATAATTAAAATGAACAACTTTTTTATACATACCTAAATACATAGTATAAGATGCCTGTTTGTGTGACAGGTTAGATCTTCTAAGCTACAACCGATAATCGATGTCAAAAACTCGATGTTTTGATATGTCGCCATTGCAAAAGTGCGAAGCAGAGGCGGATCGCTAGTCTATCTATACTAATATTTAATATTATAAAAATGTAAGATTTGTGTGTACGTGGAGAGTAATCTTTGGAACTACTGATCCGTTTCCGAAAATTCTTTTACTTATAGGAAGCTTTAGTATTGTTGAGTGTCATATAATCGCAGACAGAAGCTAATCATTAATATTATAATGATTAGAATAGAGAATAGCATAAATTTTATAAAGGCGAAAGTTTGTGAGTTTGTTTATAAGTTTGTTACTTCTTCACGCTCAAACGGCTGGACCAATTTCGATAACATTTTGTATTGAGGTAGTTGACACCCTGGATTAACATATAGACTACTACTACAACCACCTACTACTACCACTCCTCCACACCACAAACCTCCACCCACAAAATCCAACAACCACCTCACCCCTCCCTCCCCTCCCTCCACCTCCACACTCCTACTACTTTTTATCCCGATATTCCCACGGGATCAACATTTACGCGGTTGAAACCGCGGGGCGAAGCTAGTACGTCATATTTAGAACTTTGATAGTAAAAGCATAATCAACCTATAATGTTGCTGTTGTTGTTAGAACTATTTTTTTTTTTTTTTTTTTGCCGTTATCTCCCACTTCTGGGCAAAAGCCTTCCTACTCTCCTTCAACCTCTCTCATATCAGATATATAGATAAAACAGTATCCAATGCTAATTATTAAACGCGAGTAGGGACCTCATTTTCAGCGTTGTTGTAATGAAATTGCAACGACATTGGCCCATTTAATCTAGACATGACGGAGCTCCTAGATAGCGCTATATTTTAAGTCTTTCGTACAAAGACTTTTCACTTATTCTGTAAATCTGGTTATAAGTCCTTGCTTTAGCTACTATTTTTTGCACCCTTAGTAAATAAATAATGGTTAAGGAAAGTTAAGAAAGAAAATAATGATGCAAAAACAGAACAATATAATACGGTAAACAAACTATAGGAAAAGCTTCAGGGCAATATTTATTTAAATTTCGTAGAAAACTCAATAAAAGTGTGTGTAAAGTGTGTGTGTGTATGAGTGTGTGTGTGTTTTAAGTGTGTGTAACCTACGAGTATTACACATTTTTTCATTTTATGAGAATTAATATAATACATAAAACTGCCTTTTAAGAAATACGTTGCCTACAACAGTAAAATAAACATTTAGCATTGTCATATAATTTTTATAGAACTAGCGATCGCACAAAACAACAAATTATGACTATATTATAGGTACTCATAAACCTTCCAAAACAAATTCTCTAAATGATAATGTAAACATATCAAAATCCATTGCGTAGTTTAAAAGAACAACACGGTCACACAGACGCGCGAAAAGCGACGTCAATTTATAAACTGTAAAGATGACCCAGTTCTACTTTACCTACTCTTTTTCTGTTTGCCCTACAAACTTCACTCCATCATTTACGAATTTCCTCCAGCTCTAGAAAATCATAAACAATAAATAAAACAAGTCGTCGTCAAAGAAGAAAAAAACTAGAATACATCATGGGTGTTATTACAAAAGTTGTTTGCACGCAAAGTTTGTGCTAACAGGGAAATGTTCAGAAATAAGTAACAAATTTTCATACAGACTCACATATTTATGGGGAACCAGTATTTGGCAAACACTGTCGAGCTGGCCCCAATATTTATGTATTATAGTGTGATGAATTTTCCGTGTGGTCCCGGCTGTCAGTCGTTACAGGTCGTCAGAAGCCCGAAAGTTTGACAACAATTTGGGTTTCGTATTACCCAGAAACTGGGTTGTGGAAGTCAGTTAGGCAGTCGCTCATAGTAAAATACTGGTACTCAGCTGCACCCGGTTGACTGGAAGCTGACCCCAACATAGTTGGGAAAAGGCTAGGCAAGTGATAATGAGTGTGATGAATTTATGCGTAAACACATTATTGTTTTTGGTAATTTGAGTATACAAGGTGTAACAGAATAAACGCAAGTCCTGAGAATAGTTTGTTCATGATTGACTACTGAATCGATTTCAGTAACGTTAAAGATAGGTATTTCTTTCAAAATGATGTATTTTGCCATATTGACCGCCGATTATGCCAAAGAAAATTAAAAAAAATTAGGTATCGAAATCCGTTCAGTGATTTAGGCGTAAAAAGGTAACATACAAACAGACAGGCAGAGTTACTTTCGAATTTATAAGATTAGTATGGCAAATAGCTTTAAAAAAAATAAGTTTTGGTCATTGTATTAAGCTTTTGACTCTAAACTGTAATTAAGGTGTATGAGGTCTTGCGTTAATTATGTTATAAATTTTGGTCTAGTAACTTTTGTATTAAAAAGCAGTTTTTTTTTCGTGATTTCGTATTTGTCCCATAGTGAAAGTTGTTCATATTATTTATTTATTAAAACTTTATGCAAAAGTAAAAACTGTACAAAGGCGGACTTAATGTTTCTACCAGTCTACCTTAGGGTGATGCAGAGACAATAAACCGTAGGTGCAATAACAGAAACAACTTAGTAAATATTTATAACTAAAATATAAGAATAAATACATATATCCATACATACAACAAAATATAAACGAGGGGAAAAAAAAAATATTAATGGGTAGAACACCCTGTGAAACTTTCGAGACGGTAAAAAAATCATCCGGTATAATGAACACACGTGACGGGCTCAATCCTTGTCAGACAAAGTGTACCTATAAACATCACAGAGTTTTTGGAACGGAGTTGCGGTAGGAGTAAACTGGGAGAAATCGTCACGTAACGAAAAAGCGTTATGTTTTGTTTCCAAGATGGCGGCTGCAAAAAGATTCAAAATATCGGTAGGTATCGTTTTCACGGTTTTCAAGGGAGCTGAAGCCAATTAAATAGTGAGGTCAAAATCAAAATCTCAGATGACGTCTGCGAATTTTGTCAAATTTTCGCAGCCGCATCTTGAATTTTCATTTTCAACTACGTTCCTGTCTGGGGTCTCCCGACCCTTGACGTATTTTTTTTGTTGCGACAAACAAGTCTCAGGCTCAGTCGCACACATAGTCTGTGGTGTGTGTCGGCCCTTAAAGACGTAGTTTGGCACTAGTTTCTCTTTCCTTTCGTTTGTTTTGTTCTTTTTTTTGGGGTAAAATGGTTTCATGAATCGGAGTTCCGTTCGCAGCCATTTTGAATAGAAAGTGATAAGTTACAACCAAAAGTAAAATTACACCAAGGCTAAATTCAGTAGGCGTGGAAGTGTATAACTTTGATTATTGTGTGTCATTTCCATTTAATAGGGAAGGAAATTTTATCATAAATTACCGTTTGTAAAATACAATAATTATAATTGATTATTATAATCTCGCAAACCATGCTCCACCTTCAATCCAGCCCTCTGTATCCCAAAACATGCAGTCAAAGTGACCTCTGCGCTGCCACCGACAACGCCGTGGAAATGGCGAAGTCTTAGGCCAACAAGACCTGAAATACAGCGACACGAAGACAGAGACTAATCTTATAATTATGAATCAACTAGCTGCGCCCTGCGGTTTTACCCGCATAAGTGTCGATCCCGTGGGAATATCGGGATAAAAAGTAGCCTATATGTTAATCCAGGGTGTCAGCTACTTCCATGCAATTTTTTTATCAAAATTGGTCCAGCCGTTTGAGCGTGAAGAAGTAACAAACATATAAACATACACACACACTCACAAACTTTCGTCAACATCTCAACCCTTATAACCCACATAATCTTTCCAGTAAACAAACTAAAAAGAATAAATCTCTATCGGTATATTATTACGGTCTTACTTGTATTACGATACGGACAGACGGACAGACGCCGCTCGCATAATAAAGGCACAATGCAAACAGCATTGGATTAATGTGTCTGGCTAGTGGACAGAACCGGGGAGCCACGGGTTGGATGGATATGGTATTATGTTAGATTTTGCTAGCAACTTTTCCGCATAGATTCTAGATAATTACTTGTTTTTTTTCTGTACAAAACTCCGATATTTCTTTATAGTATATGTAGGTACTCCTATTACGTGTTTTTTTTTAAGTGAAAACTTCTTTTGGGCGTTAGGCATTTTTTGAGATGGGAAAAGAAACATCGAATTTGCGTCACTGTTACCGTAACCGACACCGCTTCGGATGTATTCGGCTGTCCTCGGGATGTACTCGGTTTTAATGTATATCCGATATGTCGATTTATTCCGGTCATCCTCTGAGCTCATCCTCGATCCCCTGGTAGTTCTTCTTCTGTTTTTTTATAAGGGGTTAAATATGGGATGAAAATTTGTATGAAAATTCGTAATTGTTGCAGATGGAAAATTACGCCGGACTTACCGGCTTGTCACTAAGTTCTTTCTTTATTTTTTTTTCGTTTAACCTATGTTGTCCCACTGCTGGGCAAAGGTCTCCCCAACATTTTTCACTTTTCTTTGTGCTGTACCTTCTACGTCTAGTCGATTAGGAACGAGTCCAAATAACACCCGTCTTTAGGTATCCACTGTGTGACGATTCTGGCCCCTATGCATCCACCCACCCACCTATCACCCACCTATGCACACCCATGTGTGACTCGCCCAGTCCCACTTCAGTCTCGTGTAATTTATAAGATGCTGCGCTCTATCGCTCTTTGGTAAACCTTGAGTTTGGACTTCTGAGCCTCGGTCAAACACCAAGTCCCAAGCCCCATAGATTAAGATCCGCAGGATACACATGTCGACGAGCTTGCGCTTTAGTGAGATAGGAAGGTCGCCCTTCATTAGCGCCTTCATGGACCAGTAGCTAAATAATGTTCTTAGCTCCGGGGTAAAGTTCCAATGTACTGAAGAGATCGTAATACGTAGGAACTATGAAGAAGGTTGTGACAACTATAGGAAATTGGACTTTATTTTTTGCATGGCTTACTATGTTTAGTAAAATTATTGATTTTTTAGTGTTATATCGAATGCAACCTAAGGAGATTATGTTTGATATCAATATCAGCTAACTATGAGTTATGTTTTTCACTGCTATTTTTTTTTGTCAGCCATTCTTGGCGAGAAACGATGATAAATTAGAATTGTCCATTTATATATGTATTTAAACAGTACTTCATGGCTAGACAAAGTTACGAGCATGCATTAGCAGATTGCTTATTGCATTATGAGGAATCCTCTCCCACTATCCTTTATTAAAATCATCATCATCGTTTTAAAAAGAAAAAAGATAACATTGCATTTATTTGCACTAAACCTCTCTATCTCTCTCTCTCCCCTTATTCCCATGTATGGTCAGCGCAGCATGTCTTCTTCTTCCATACTAGAGAAGTATGGAAGAAAAAGACACATTCTTAAGAATGTATATTATGTTACAGGTCAAAAATCTACTTTATGTTATGGGTCAAAAATCTACATTATGTTACAGGTCAAAAATCTACATTATGTTACAGGTCAAAAATCTACATTATGTTACAGGTCAAAAATTCACAGACCGATTAAAATTAAATCAGCACATTTGTACAAATAAAGCAACAAAAACAATCACGGCATTGTTCGAAATCATAAGGACACCGAAAATGAGCAAATTGTACAAACGTAGGTACCAAGTGTACAGATGCATTGAATTTTATCATGAACGATAATGATGAACGGTAATTCAAAAGCAATTGTGGCCGGTCAGACGTTGAGTGGCAAATTAATTAATACCCTGATAGATGCTTGCTGGGTTCTGCTTGGGACTTTTCTACCTGTAGGGTAAAATACTGTGTTTTTATGTGATGCAGTAAAGCTTCCGAGTAGCATTTATTGTTTAGCAGTAACTGACCAAAAATTGCATGAACACATTCGCGGTTATAAAAAAGTAAGCTCTGATAATACGAGTATAGTATTTAAGAAGGTTGTATTTATTTATTATTTATATAATATAAGCTAACATTTAAAATAATAATAATATGTACATTTAAATGAAAAAAGAATCATAGGGCATCAACAAATTCGTCCGCATCGCTGTCAACAGGAACAGTGCCAAAAGGCTGGCAGCATTGTCACGAATGGCGAGGATAATTCTTTGGCTAAGAAATAGGCCAGCCCTCTGGTAACGCGAAGAGTCGACTAACCGCTTGGCAATATCTAGAAAAACCAAGTGAGCACTCGGACCCCATGGTCCTAGTGTTTCAAACCTCAAACATGTATATTTAAGAAGGTGGCTGAGATAGACCCATAGCCACTGCCCTAATTACTTCAAAACTAATTCACTTTAATCAAACAGCTACCAAACCTTGGATCCAATCAGAATCAACCGATAGCAATCGAAACGCACGAGATTGAATCGAGAGAGTGGAGTGTGTTCGAACAATTTTCGATACCAATGAAAATTCGATTCGATTCACATTATACCTATTATTATCTTTATGACTTTGTATCACCTTCGTGTGTCGGGGCGATCTTGATTCGATATAATGTGAATTTGTACAGTTGCAGAAACAGATAATATCGTATACCTTTTCGGATCCCACCACTACGTTGATGATTTGACCTTCAGAGGTATGAAAAGTTTTCGCCACCACCAAAAAATATTTGGCTTTATTCTAATAATTATAAACATCAGAAAAAAACACGCATTACATTAACATCTCTTGCTTGGTTTCCCTAAAAAAGCAAAATCATTTCCATTCAAAGTCAGCCAAAGCAAATTTTATCCACCACTACTAAAGATAAGTACTTTTTTTTTTTTTTTAAGGATGGGAAATCATCCAATGACCCCTCCCGCTCTGGGTGGAGCGGAAGGGAGTGTCAGACTCTTACTGACTAAAACCCATCCGTGTTCCTTCCTTAGCCCTTTATGTTCCGGGGCAGCGGTAACCCTTTCGGACAATCCCGCTGCCCCGGCAGGCTTCGGCCCTAACGGGCCCCTCCATGTCTGCTGACATCTCTTTGAGGCGCGCGTGGAACACATACGCGCCGTCCGGCACGGGCCTGGTCCTGATCGGACGGCGAGCTACCCATTACTCGCCGTCCGCAGGCCCGCGCCTACGGTGGCCGGGAGTCGTCACGCGGCTCCCGACGCCCGGAGCATCTACCGCGGCGGCTGGGACGGGCGGCCCTCTCGGCTCTCTCCCTCGCCCATCCCGCCACCTCCTTCGCTAGCATGACTGCTTCGCAGAAGGAGGTGACTGCCTCCCACTCCCTCTCGCCCCGGAGCATGGCTTGGACAAGGGCCGGGCGCGAGAGGTCGCCGCCGCTGCCGATCGCCTCTACGAGGACACGGCGGTGCTCTGCCCAAGCGGGACAGACCTCCACCGTGTGCACCACCGTGTCCTCTGGGCGATCCTCGCAGTGGTGACACCCGGGCGTTTCCTACCGCCTGATTATGTGCAGGAACCTCCCGAAACATCCGTGTCCGGTGAGGACCTGCGTCAGGCGGTAGGTGAGGGCGCCGTGACGCCTCTCTAGCCACTCCTCAAAGAGGGGCCTTACCGCCGCTATCGCGGCGTGCCCTAAAGATAAGTACTTACAATTTTTTCCAAACATTTAGACCGTATATTTTCAACGGTAAATAATTATACTGCTAATTACGAAATGCTCACTGTACCGGAATCCGGTGATAAGGCGTCGTCTAAGTAGGGGTGGTACTAACACTGCGTAGATAGGTGCAGAAGGCTGCTTTCATACAAAGAGCGAAAACAGACGCACGCACACCGAGACGTGTACGTGCGGCGACCTCAAACAAATGCCGACCGCCAGTGCGCTTGCACTCGCTGTACGTGAAGCGTGTGTAGGTACAGGTCATTTACAGTTATTTTACTCCCTGTAACAAGGTTGATGTTGGATTGCTGCTACTAGCAAGTCTGTAAAAATCACAATTAAATTTTATTCTCATTCATTCATTGATTTTTTTTCATTATTCTTTTTTTTTATTATTGCTGTCGGATTGCTGCTGTGACAATAAATAACTTTGAAAGGACTGCAACAGCTCACATACACCTAATCCGTCATCATTCGGCTGGACTCTACTCGTACAGTCACGAGCATTAATATGTCAACACTAGGCAAGTTTCAATTGCGATTTTTTCGTGAAATAACGAATGCAACTTTGAATACGACACTTTACATAAACCTATGGGTTCGAAAATACTATGTTCGTAATAACATAAAATTCCATTAAAAAATAAAGGAGAAAATCACTTTTGAATAAAGCCAAGTGTACTACACATACTTTTGCTCGTGACTGTACATCGTCTGCCGAACTTGGCCGATTGAACCAAACACATGTTAAAGAAAGTTTGTAAGTGCGTACACCTACTTAACGGACGTCTTCAGACGATTTCGTTTAAATGAGTGTACGCACTCGCTTTCTTTAACATAATATGTTTGGTTTGAACTATATGTATTATCAGAGTTCGGCCCTCTCAATAGCGTGTGTTCGTTTTCGGTTCTTGTACGGAGCTGACCTTATGTACATATCTATTTTGTGGTAGGGAGGTACTAAATAGGGGTTGGATTCGAATTTAAGGTATAAAAATCTGGGTGAAAAGGTATTTTCTGCTGAGATTAAAGTAATCTTTTGCACGCTTTTCCCGGTGCTTTGTTTAGCGTTTAGGTAGATATAAGCTGTTTTCATAACACTGGATTATTATTATCTTTTATTAGAGTTATCTGGCTGGCGTGATAATGAAAATCGTGGTGGCTCGGAGGCTTATACGTGGGCACCAGAAGATCGATTCCCGTATTTAAATTTTGTCGTTAATCTCATCTCAATGACAATCAATGTCTTGGCAACTCAGATAAAAATGCGTTAGAAAAAACTTGAGGAAAAGTAACACTGCCTAATTTGAAAAAAACATAATCCTGTCTTTATTGTAGCGCAATCTGGTAAAAATAGGTACAGATTTTCGGAGAATGATGATGTTATTTGCCGCTCATTAAATCAAGCCCATTAATTTATTTATGAACTTCATTTCCAATTATCTCAAGCCTAAAATACTCGCCTTTAATCTCTTTGACTTCTGCCTTTTCAACATAATATTTACCTCGTAGCATATTTACTTGACGTAAGAAAACATATAAGTCCAATTTTATGACTAGACAGCTAGATTGGTAATGCAGTGAGAGATACTTAACAAAGAAAAACAATTATTTCTTTACAAAAAAAAACCCAATACCAATAAGGTTAGGACTTCAATAGCAAAAAAATGCATGAGTCCTGTTACAGTACAGAATAATCAGTAAGTCAACAATATTTGACGAAAAGTTTTCTCTAGGTGCAGTTGAACAATTTTTTGTAAATCACTCGAAAACATTTCACATCACTGCCGCCTATAATCTGCAAAATCGTTGATGGCTAATAACCTGGCCGCGATAAACTCAAAAACTACCGAACGGTTTTTCATACAGTTTTCAAGAATGGACGGAATGATTCATGAGGGAGGTTTAAGTATGCAACTCATTAAAGTTTTATGTAAATTGGCTGAAATATGATGACGATTGCTGAAAATGTCGGAAAAAATCATGCAGACTGTGCCGCGTAAACCCATAGATCAGGGGGCCTAAAATCTAGTAGGGCAATTTTTATACCGGTAGTAGTTTCCCGTGGGTTATTTGCCATACACGTGGGCGAAGCCAAAGAAAAAGCTAGTACTTCTGTAAACATAAATGAATTCAAGAAGAAATTACATGCATCTCAAACAATAATTCATGAATGTAAGTCAGACAGACAAAAGCCGCGTCACTTTTTTTCAAATTGAACCTACTGCATCTTTTTATCTGCTTTTCTCATTGGCACTGCTAGTAATTACTAGAAAAAAGAAACAGAACACAAGCGGGGTCAGGGTGCTGACCTCTACGACCTGAGGACACGAACCTCACAGTTTCTTTACACAATTTCTTCTAACAGACAGACTGCGTTTGCCAAATGCATTGAAGTGATCTAAACGATTTGTTTGATCACTTTTTAGTTGAAAGAGAGCTTAGATTTGCGAATTTTCGACTTAGCGCTTACTTAAATGGTACCGATTTTTATGAATTTTTATTTCTTTTAAGAAGGTATAAGTTAATTTATTTCATACTAGCGGCTCGCCCTGGGTTCACCCGATTTTTAAGACTAAATAAAACTTTGAAATTTCTGTGCTAAATCGATGTTGATTATTAATGTGTTGATCATTTGCGAAATAAATGTTCTAAAAACCGTATCAACATCCGGGGTAATTGTTCATTTTGACAGTTCAGCCATCATCATCATTGCTTTATCGTTGTTGATCAGTCGAACTTTTTAAACTTATGAAGTAATGAATTAGGAATTTCCTACATAACCCTCGTATTGTGTTTAAGTGTATTACGTAGGGTGGACGTGCAGGGCTAAATGGAAATAAACCCGAAAAGGATGTAAAGTTAGTACCTATAATCTAAGAATCACGCATATAATAATGCCTATCATTATGGCAGCATCATTGTTTTACTAATTAGTGCTTAGCTAATTATCTACCGTGCCAGCACATTAGTTAGATAAAATATTAACAAAATTTCTACCTTGACAAGAACACAGAAAAAGTTGGGATCAAGGAGGCCATCATATCTTTTAAGCAACGTAGGTTTTACATTACTTACTTCCATTTTATATCTGCAGCCGCGAAAAAAGAAAGGTTGTAAAAAAATAAAAAGGATATTTTATGGGCAATTTTAGCTGTTTTTTTAGGATATGCTAATGATAATAAACTTTAATTTCAACCCAAATGGGGGGAGTGTTTTTTGAGAAAAAAGGGAAACGAACCGTGGATTATATATTAGTACTTTTATTGTCATATTATATCTGAGTAGGTATATGTTATTGAACTGCTTATTGGCTGAGCTCGACGATAGATTCTAATAATAAATAACAGACATATACTTTTATTGAGCGAGAGCATGGTGGCGCAGTGTTAACGACCCCAACTTACGAGGTGTAGGTCGTGGGTCGAATCCAGGCAGATTTTTTACTTTGGGTAAAAAATTTCATCACTACTGCTCTCAAAATGGTGAAGGAAACTAGCACGTCTTAGAACAAAAAATCGTAGACATACGACATCTATGTTTACAAGTAAGGAGGCGTTATCAAAAATGAAAGCACAATATTGTTCAACCCGCACAGAGCCCGCGTGGTAGATTATAGCACACTCTCGAGAAGAGGAGGCCTGTGTCCCAGTAGTGGGAACATTATACGCTGATTGTGTAATTTGATTAAGCAGATATTTGTGTTTTATCTATAATATGTATGTATTTACAAAAGAAAATGTATATAAGTAGTTTATCAGCCATCTCGTTACCATAACACAAGCATTAGGTTGCTTAGCTTGGGACTATATGGCGTTGTGTGAAATGTCCAAGGATATTATATTATAAAAAAAAAAAACAATATAGATCAAAGAAGACAAGCTAAGATAACTTTTCTTTGAAGGATTTGATCTTCAATGAAGCCACCGACTTGATTCTACTTTTGTACTCTCAGCTCTCAGTAGTTTATTTTGTGTTAAATTAATAGCATATAAGGCATTCAGCAAGGTTAGTCAGCATCACTCAGTATGTCGTCAGTTGTTTGTCGAATCGTTGAGCTTCTTAAGTTCTGATTTGAGCTGCACGATTAATGACAAATGCGTGCACGGACGGGACAGGTCCACTCAATCTGTGTGGTTCTTTCTTCAAAATACCATTTCAGACACAATTCTACATGGTATTCACATGATCTGACCAAGATTAGATTACTATGTCTGGACTTTAAAAGAGATTGTGGCCTCTAAGTGTAATTCGGCCTTTCTTCTCAGAGTCAGATAGGAAACGCCGACCTCATCTAGTTCATAAAATAATTATGATTGACGTATAAAAGTGTTTGCCTAAACCTACTTACAGGAATAAAATCATTTGTCATGTAGTAGCGGGCCCTACTGCTAAAATGGATATAACTATTGGCCACATCTCAAAAATACAATAGGTATTTAAAGAAATGTTACAAATCATTGGAGGCCGGTAATTCCATGGGTTGTGGTGGTGGCAACCTTTGGAAAGTTGCGGGCCAAACCATAGATCACTAATGAAGTCACGGGCCATAGGTTCATAAGAGGATAATAGACGAGTGAGTTACGATAAAATTGTGACTTACAATATTCCGTTATACATTGCTTGTAGAGAACGCAATCTTATATGAATTAGGTGCACAAAACAAGCAGTGGACAACATCTATCATTAAAGTATCAGTTTTTTTGCGTTAGATTTGAATCTACCTGAAATAATGCTAGTCTTTCTTTATTGTTGGCGTGAACTGAGAATGAATATCCTTGAAAATTTTTCGCGGGCCGGATCAAAAGCCGGATCGGGCCGGGCGTTGCCCATGTATGATCTAGATTTTAGAAGAACGATTCATCCTCAACCGCAGTTCACACAACACTTTACCTACCTACAAAAAAATCATACCAAAATTTTTCTACTCGAATAAGAATATTCACGCCCTTATTTATATAAAATGCTGACTCAGCTTGTTAGTTTCCCAACGGAATTTTGTGCCCAACAAGGCATTTTCATCGTATTTAAGAACTAGATAATACAGCGATTACAAACTGCATTTGCCGCTGGGTTAAGCGAAAATAGTATGTGTTTGGTTGTGATAGAGATTAAGCTGAGTGAACTCGAAAAAGATGGCAAGTGTTTAGTAGGGCATTGCAAACTTAGTTGTGGGATTTAAGGGATGAGACGAAGCGTATCATGGTGGGTTACGTTTAAAATTGTAGTTTGAAATGAAACCTGACACATTTATTGTCGTTCCCGGAACATAATGAAGGGGCTCATAGATGCTTGATATATTGCACTCATACTTTATTTTTGAATAAAGTATATGATGTTACGGTAAACATTTTGAATAGCTTCGAGAAGTCTCCCTTTAATGTTCGTTTATTTTCTCTAGACAAATCAGTTTGCCAAGTATTCATCTCAATAATTAAACTGATTTTTTTCGTGCTCTTCTAACTATTAGAAGATAATTAAAGGAATGCCTTTGGAATTTAACTAGTGGGATAATTGCGTAACGTACATCCAATGGCAATCCATGGCAATTGCTTTAATTTTGACATTTCAGCCACGTTCATTATGCAGTTGAGAAAACGCATTTTCCAAATGTTTGAAACAATGGATCAGGAATTTCCTTCAAAACCTTGGATTGTACATATTTAACCGAAGTTATTGTTTGTTGTTATCCGCAAAATTCTTGTAATTTGTACCAAAATCAGAAATACAGACAGATCCGCACACGCGAGCGCCTCCACTCACAATCCATTAGACACGACACTGAACGAATGAACTAAAACGATTCAGACCTCACAAAAATACAACGCTTTTGTAGCTCACTGTACCCGCCTAGTGAACGATTTTGTTCTAAGCTTCTAAGCTGAGCTGTGGTTTTGACCACGGAGGAAAATGTATTTACTCCGTGGTTTTGACGATTTTTGTACCACGTCGTACAAAAAGGAGTTAAGTACTCTTGAACTTAGAAGAAGAGGTTATCCTATGACTGTGAATTTCATGACTTTCATGTATTTTCATTAACTTAAATTAAAAAAATATAGGCTACCTACATGGGAAGTTATTGAGATTGAGTAGTGTGAAAGATGCACATACAGATATCATACGCCGCAACAACACGCACGCATACGCACACGCATAATACGCTGCGGTCAAGGAGAGAGAATGTTGAGCAATATTCATTTCCTACATGTCACTTTTCGAACAGACATGTTCTTTCAAAATGTTGGCAATGACGCTGTCGGAAAAATAAGTTGCAAGTAATTTAAATTAAATATAGGTATTAAAACATAAGTGATTCTTTGACTGTACATTTAGACTGTAAGCAACAGTAAACGTTTAATTGAAAATGATGTTTGTAAGTTATGTAACCATTTTCTCAGTCTGGGCACGAACATCAAAGTATTTGTAATGCGTTGTTGACAACAAAGTCGAATTTCCCGTGCCAGTAATTTTATAGGCACGAATGCCCATCTTACTGGAACACAGCAATGTTGCTAGGCAGAAACGAGACGTTGCTGTAGTGTTGTCAATTTTACCGTTAAATTCTATTACTAGGAGCCGATATTGCCACGAAAAGAAACTTAACTGTACCATTTTAAGGAGCAATGTAACAAATTACCCACAAAGTAGCACTTAACATTTCATTATTTCTCATTTCTTTTTCCAAAATCGTTCATCTTAAGGCCCGTCGTCCACGTGACCACGACACTACGCAAAATCACCATAGAGTAGCTAGTGTCACATCACTAGTATTTCAATGGCTGTCTGTATGCGATGCAACCAATCACAAACTAGCTAATAACGCGTTAGTAAGTCGCGTCGTGAGCGTCGTGAGCAGTGGTGGGCTGGTGATTACGGCTGCGACTTACGAGTAGGTTGTAAGTTCGAACCCAAACGGTGAAGGAAACAATCGTGAAGAAACCGGCATGTCCTAGAACCAAAAATTCGAAGACATGTGACATCTACCAACCCGCATCTGGGCCTGCTGGTGGATAAGAGCAGTCCCTCTCAACGAGAGGAGCCTGTGTCCCAAAAGTGGGAAGATTATAGGCTGATTATGTTAAGTCCCGTCTGTCATTCTAGCTAATAATTGGTGATTTAAGTTCCAAACATATCAGGGCCGTGCTCGAGACGAGGACGATGAGGAGTCAGAGGCTCAAAAAAATATTGGTGTGTTCATAAACACGTCCGTGTCAGGACTAGCGACGGAGCTTTGGTACCTGCCCTGTGTGTGCCACAGCCCTGTCACGCCTACTCTCTAAGTCCGTCAACAAAGATTCGGCATCGTCCAAAAATAGTTCGGATCTTCGGAATTAACCCTAGGACCGCTGGCGTTACATATGACAGCGCGCCCGTCTGAATGTTTTTTTTTTTTTTGGACGGACAGAAGCACATCGGCAGTAAGGACAACTGTCAAATCGTCATTCATTCTTTGGCCGGGCCATCAATTAATTTTATGTCCGTAGGTGTTACGGTGTAGAGGTCAACCGTAACTTCGGCTGAATCAACCTCCTGATATGTGTGGATAGACCTTTACTTTTGAGTAGCGTCTTTTTTTTTTTTTTTTTAATGGCATCTCGCAGTTCATCCTTTATGAGGATGGCTACTGCTTAACCGGACTTTCCTGTGGATGCCTCGAATTAAGGCCTCCAGCCAGGGCAAACAATAACTTAAAAACTAAGCGACAGCGCTAAGGGTAACCCCCTGCGGGGTTCGGACCTCGGCTCAGGGCGTCGCTGGAAGAGGACAGCAAGGGACAGGCTGGATCGGTATTATTATTAGTGTTTAGGGGCGAATTTAAAACTACAGGCTCAGCTGCGCGGGCTGGCTCGAGCAAGGGTCGGGGCGGGCACGGTGATGGTGCGGGACGTCGCGACGGGCCTCGGCGGTGAGGACGGAAGGACGGATGTCTGAGCTTGTGTTTGTGATGTCGTCTGAGAGTACTAGTGGCCTTACTGCTCTCCTGGAGGAGGGTAGTGGCGTCGTCGGGGATAGTGAGGGTATGCCTTGGTCGGCGAATCCTACTTATGCGGGAGGAAGTGTATCGGGAGGCCGCCGCAATCAGGGGATTGGGGTGCTTTATGGCAGAGTCAAAGAAGCGCTTGGAGAGGCGTTTCATGAACTGCTGGATGGTGGGGATTCTGAGATCTAGATGCAGATTCACATTTCGGACATAGAAGGGGGCTCCCGTGAGCTTTCGGAGGAAACGGTTCTGGAGGGTTTGCATTTTATGCAGAAATCGCGGCTTGTCGTGTGCGAAGACTACGCAAGCATAGGTCATGATGGGACGGATGACCGCGGTGTAGAGGCGCAATTTGCACTTGAGTGACAATTTGCTGCGGGCAGTTATCATAGAGTGGAGCCTACCGAGAGCGAAAGAGGCGCGCGAACGCGCCGTTGAAGGTGAAGTTGTGGTCTAGGATGACACCTAAGTATTTGGCTCGCTTTCCCCAGGGGATCGGCTTGCCATACATAGAGATCGGTCGCGGGGGGGGGGGGGGGGGGGGGGGTAGTTTGCGCGGTTGCGAGAAGATGACCGCCTGACTCTTATCGGGGTTGACCTCGATTCCCCATTTCCGGAACCAATCGCTCAAGGCGCTTGCGGAGGTTTGGAGGTTGGTTTCGAGCTATGGATGACTGGTTGACACCCGAACAGTAAATGGCAGTGTCGTCGGCGAAGAGCGCCAACTGTGCCTTTTTACTGTTCGGGATGTCACTAGTGAACAGGGTGAAAATGAGGGGAGATAGAACGGAACCCTGGGAGACTCCGGCGCGGATGGGGTGAGGGGGAGAGAGAGCGCCCTCGATACGGTAACGGAAAGTGCGGTCCGACAGAAAATCTCGTAAGATGAGCACGAGACGGTCTGGCACACCTAGCAGGTACAGCTTATATAATAAGCCATTGTGCCAGACCTTGTCGAACGCCTTCGCTATATCGAAGAACAGGACGCCTGTCGAAGCACCTCGCTGAAAAGCAGCGCTAATGTGCTCGACTATGCGGTGGAGCTGGTGGATGCACGAATGCTTCGTGCGAAAACCGAACTGTTCGGGGGGGATGAGGCTCTTTGCTTCGGCATAGTCTTTGAGGCGCTTATAAATAAGCCTCTCGTAGACTTTACCGAAAACATTGAGCAGACTGATGGGGCGGTAGCTGGAGGGCTCAGACTTGGGCTTGCCTGGCTTAGGGATGCCTATGACTGTGGCTTCTTTCCACACTTGGGGGAAGATGTTGTTGCTCAGGGCGCCATTGAAGATGGCGGTCATGAGCAGTATGAGGGGGGCGGGGAGGAGTTTGTACACCCTATTGGTGATACCGTCCGAACCGGGAGCTTTGCAGGTTGCAAGCCCTTTTATGATGTCTTGCACTTCGTCGGGAGTGACGGGAGGCAGAGGATCATCAGGGTCTTCGACTGGCGGGAGGGAGGCTCTCCGTTCGACTTCAGCGTTCACCTCGTCGAGGTGCGCTCTGTCTACTGGTTGAGAGCTGGTTTGAGTAGCGTCGTAGACGACGAGCCTTATATAGGGTCTAAAGTACTTACAAAGGGCCAATTCCAATTTCCTGTCTAAAAAGCTAATATCATCCGAACTTAATCTTAGTAACTTGGCCTTTTTCCTTTAAAACAAAAGGAATGTTTAAATTTACAGTATCAATTTCTATGCCTTCACTCTACAAGGGCCTGTTAACGTTGAAGGAATTAAGGAGATGTCTCAATTCTCTTTTATTGCTGACGATTGTCCAAAATTTTTTTTTTATCTTGCTCTTTTTCGCTTACCCCCGTAGCAAGGGTGGTTGGATTTTTTTGAAGCATTTGAGCTTTATGGTTTTTGTTTCTGGACTATGTAAAGTGCTGGTATCCAGCTGCATTTGGTTAGACAGAAAGCCGACCTCAACGTAGTTGGGAAAACGTCTAGGCAGATTGATTTATTTGTTTCTAGGACGGTACCGTTACTCATTCTCAGTGACAATGACTATGTGTATCTATGAACTTTAGACATTGACGAAACAAACACCTATAATACACGGATCTTTGTCGTTCTGTCACGTCCTCTAATAATGATTAACTTTACAATTGAGGTGCGAGATATACATGCTATACGTACCTACTAAATCTTTACTTATATCGACATCTCATATATATATATAAACAATAATAAAAAAAAAATATATATATTCAATAATATATATATACAAAAAAAAAATATTCAAAAATAATTAATATATATATATATATATATTTAATATTACACTGTAATTTGAAAAAATTACCAAAGCCTTTTATTTTTTAAACGTAACCCAGGAGTTTCTTGACAGCTCTTCTCCATAGGAAACGACCAATTGGAACCGTGCACCTATCTTCTGATGTTACTTATGCCAAATTTATTTTTAATTGACTAATGATTTCAGCTATCTTTTACCTACCAACAATACTTAGATAGGTATATTGTCTTAAGCGTGGAGCCTATATACATAAAGAACTCAGCACAAAGAGGACATTGACAAAACAAGCACAAAGAACTTTTAGCCGACCTCTCAATACTCAAGTTATAAGCGCCTCGTTTATGAGACTAATTTTAAGTAAAGAGGCTCTTAAGGGCGTCTAATATTGTGTACAAAACTTTAAGATTTAATTATTCTACAGGCAGTTTTTGACACACAAAACATTTTGAAATTCTTGATTAATATCTACTCGTAAGTTCAATCTGGTAGCCTTTACCTAACATAGTTGGGGTCGGCTTTCAGTCGAACCGGATGCAGCTGAATATCAGTATTTTACCTATCTGACGTCCACAACCCAGTTACTGGGTCACACGATACCCCTTGGCTTAAAAACCAGTCTTAACTGGTTGTTAGACTTTTGAGCTTCTGATGTAACGACTGTCAGCGATCCATGCATGACGTCCAACACAAACGGCTCAACGCGCTTTTCGAATAGCACGGAGGGGTCTCGACATGGATGGTCACCCATCGAAAAACCAACCGCGGCAACCATATCGTAGCGGATCCTTGCAGCTGTTATCATTGTGAAACGAGCCCTTCCGATTTGGAACCAAGTTCCCGAGGTTTAATGTTCTTTCTTCATTGAATCGTCGGTTCCATTTGTGCGTGGCTTAACCACGCTGTACGTTCCGGTTCGCGGTTATAACTGGAGAATATTTCAGCCTTACCGAAACAGCCCGTCCGTTGAATAAATGTGCAAGGCATATCAGCTGATATAATAATAATTTAAAAAAATTCTGGTATCAAGTTCCATGGGTACAATTACATTATATCAATATTACAAAAACATTTACAAAAATGGAGATTAGAATGAAAATAAAAATTGAAATATAATAATGATTGTCGATAACGATATTATAATGATGATTGTCGAATATTATTGACACCTTCCAATTGGATAGACGTGTGAGATTATTACCTCACTAAAACCATCCCGTTTGTCACTATCTGCCTATCGTGGTATAGTAATTATATTTTTGGTGCATCGTCTTCACATATTATTTATTATATAATTGATGTACTTATGCAAAATATTGTAAAACATTTTAAAAAAGTAACGGTGGAGTTTCTTGCCCATTCTTCTCCATACGAAAACTACCTTTTGGAATGGGCGACTAGAATCAAATCTATTTCATAATAATTTTTGACGTTCAAAAGTGCCTTTTCTGTGCCTATTTGAAATAAATGCTTTGACTTTGACTTTGACTGCTGATAGAAGGGGCACAGTAACCTCTCAAAAGACATATCTGAAACCCCCACTGTGCAACGCCTGTTAGGGCACATCTCTGGGGAGACTGTAAAGGGTTCTCCTTGAAGCCTAGCTATTCAAGTGTGCGGCTGACAGCGTCCTACTATGGTTCACTGCGTAATCTATAGAGGTGGCCTAAATATACAATGTGAGGACGACGGTACTACATTAATTTAAACTTCTTAATACTGGCATTTTTTTTCCGTCTTGAAATTTGTACAGTTTGTAATACCCATAAATATGAACAACTTTCGCCATGGGACCAACACTGAAATCACGAAAAAAAAAAACTGCTGTTTAATACACAAGTTTAATACCTACTAGACCAAGATTTTTTTCGTGATTTTAGAGTAGATTTTTCTCAGTATGCATACAAAAGTATTTCAATAAAAAAAATCCATCAGTTTAGTCACGTTATATAATCAAAGATCACCAAAATCTATGGTCGGCCCATCACTACTTATTGCCTAAATAGTTTGTTAGAGAAAAAAAAATCTTTTAAAATGTATGTTTTGTTTGATAGTAAAATACTCGTATGCAGTAGTAGTATTGCCAGTATTTTCATTCATTGTCATATCGTTGTATCCATATTGTATCATCATCATCATCAGCCTATAGCAGTCCACCGCTGGACATAGGCCTCTCCTATTGCACGCCATTCAACTCGATTTTAGGCAACTCTCATCCAGCCGCTACCAGCTTACGTCCATCCACATTGTATTTATATCCAGCTGTCAATTTTAAGGGCTCGTGATGATAATAAAGTCAAACATACTCTTGTAACTCCAGATTGTTTTCAAAAGCCGAATCGGAATGAAACAAGAGAAGAGCCGGAATGTCTCAATTTTATTTGAGGGGCGCGCATTGTCACCGCTCGCGGACTGTAGGCCGCCATCTTAGATTTTACTGCGTAACATTTCATTTTTATTCCGTCGGCTCAATGCTTTGAACACCCGTGTTTGTTATGAGAGGACAGCGGTTTTTAAGTAAGACGGAAGGTTTTTTTTTCAGTCGAAATCCTCATAGATAAAGAACCGGTCTTAAATAGGGAAAAGCCTGGTTCCAAATTGCCATTACTGTCCAAGTTCATGATCAAAATTAGCAAATTTTTATGTGCACTTTATTTACATACATACTTAGGGCTGATTTAACCAAAGTCGGATATCTTTTATCCGTGGAATAAAATTGACGTCTGACAGCTGTTATAGCATGGAAAATCTATCAAACGTTATGACGAAAAGTTTGGTGAAATTCGCCCATAAAGTGCCATGAATGAGGGGCAGCAATACTGCGAACATAGCTTTTAAAACTAAAACTGATCTCGATAGTCTGACATCCATTTTCATAATGTGATGGAAACCATTAGTAATTCGATAGTTGGAACGCGCAGTCTTTGTCTGACATATTTTCATAATACAGTGCTCAATTACAATGAATTTGACGTACTATACATATACCCCCTTACTAATAAACGTATTATATCAGATGAACCGATTTCTCTCTTTCAGTCGTCAGTAATTTGACTTTCGAAAAAAGAAGACAAAGCGTTGTGTAACTATACAGACGCTATACAACGTTTATTAGTAAGGAGGATTAACTTCTGCCTCTTTATGTCCTCAATATACAGATACTATATTTGACGCAGCAAGTGGCGCCGCAGTTTTGTAATGAAGTTACTGGAATCACCGAAAAGGTCGGATAAGAGTGACACAGGTTGGTGTCAGTCACTCTAACAGAGCGTCTCATCGCTGTCTGCGTGGTGGCTGTCTTCTGATGACAGAGATACTGGCTGGTGACAGTCACTCTAACAGAGCGTCTCATCGATGTCTGCGTTGGTGGCTGTCTTCTGATAATAGAGATTATGTCATATACCGCTCCTCATATTGCCCCAAGTGTTCACATTCTCTGTGATTGCAACCGCTACCGCCTCCAACACACTCCTCCCTAATTTCTAGATCTCGGAATGTTGGTAATGCGAGCCGTTCCTCAAATTGGATTGATGTAATTCCCTACATCTTGCTATCCATGGAGGTCATCCAATAAGATGGACGCTAACATAAAGTAAATGTTAGCTATTGTTGTTTTTTTTGTTATTTCATGACATGTGAAAACGTTTTCTTTTTTTGTTCTATTTTAGGAAGGTCTTTGTTTGGTGAGAGCAGTGGTGGCCGAGTGTTACAGTCGTAGGTTCGAACCCAGACAGGCGTTTCACTTTTTTCATCACCACTGCTCTGAAAACGGTGAAGGAAAACATCGTGAGAAAATCGGTATGTCGTTGAACCAAAAATTCGAAGACATGTGACATTTACCAATACGCTCTCGTTTATTACGACTTTTCACTGAGAGTAGGCCTGTGTCCCAGCATTGGGAACATTATAGTATGATTATGCTATACATACATACGATAGCATGTGTGTATGTGCAGAGATCTAGCAGAATATCGCCGTCAGGTATTTGCGTGATACGCATTCTGAGCAGGATTCCCGTTTGGTGCAACTTGGAGATGCACACCGCACTTTGTTAGTTAGGTATTTGATTTAAAATATAGCCATGTGGGCCGTAATCCACCACGCGGGCTCAATGCAGGTTACTAGATGTCGTGTGTCGTGTGTGTTGTCTTCGAATTTTTGGTTCTGGGACATGCCGGTTTCCTCATAATGTATTTTCTCAACCGTCTTGAGACCAGTGGTAAAAAAATAATTTACACAAAGTAAAGCACCTGTCTGTGTTCGAACCTACGACCTACAACTCATAAGTCGCCACCGTTATCACTGGGCCACGCTGCTCCTTTATATAAATAATTTCAAGCAAATTTTTTTATCCTTTTATTTATTAATAGTTTAATCGCTTAACTTTGTGAATTATCTACCAACTCCATCATAAAAATAACTAGAAAAACTACAGCCTTAACAGAATGCAGTCTATCTGACCTACCGACATACTGACCCACTGCGTTATGCATTGAGTGCAAACTTATTTGCGTATATTTGTATGGTGCCAGTCCCCATAAAATAATGGGATCGTGGCGGCAATCCGCTGTGTGATGTCACTGAAAAGGACAAGTTTTTTGTTGTCCTCATATGAGGACGGTATTATGGATATAAGCCAAGTTTTTGTTGTTAATGTGGGCTTTAATGATACTGAATTAAGGGGTGATTTTTGTAAGTGGTGATCATTTTTATTAGATTAGTGAATGATTAATTTCAGAAACGGTCACATAATATTGTGGAACGGTAATGAATAAAAATTAATTACGAAATACTAATTTCACGTTGTATTAGATAGTAGCAGTTTGTAGGGTTTCGTACACAAACGGTGCTAACGGGACCCTGTTACTAAAGCTCTACTGTCCGTCCGTCTATCCATCCATCCTTCCGTCCGTCTGTCTGTCTATCAGCGGACTGTATATCATGAACCGTAATAGGTAGACAGTTGAAATTTTCACAGAGTGTGTATTTCTATTGCAGCTATAATAACAAATAATTAAAATGAAGTAAAATTAAAATTTAAAGAGGGTTTTCATGCAAGAAACGTGTCCTTTTCGGTGTCCGACTAGCACTTGACTGCTTTTTTTATCATGTTCTTTGGCGAACTAGGCTTCGTGTTTTATACGCTTTAATAATAAACTACCAAGCCACGTTCAAGATCTAAGCCTTAATAAATTCAAATCATTCATTAAACGTAAGTTGTGCCAGAAAGCCATAGTGGTAAGGATTATATTGAGGACAAAAAGGCTTGGGATTGAGTTGCTTCCAATTTTTACATTCTGAATGTTTTTATTATTTTTTTCTATATACACATTGACATTAATTAATGAATTTTATATAAACATTGACATTTACTTACTTTGTAAAGTATTATATTATTTTAATTATTGTGCATGTGAAGACAATGTGGGTCATTTTATTATTATTTTTTTGTTTAATTTTTATTATTCTCTTTGTTCTGTTAGTTTTTTTCTAGGTCTGGCAGTTTGAGTAATTTATGTGGCCTACCCAAATGTCCTTTCTTTGGTATTGTTCGTCGAATCGTTGAGCTCCTTAAGTTTTGAATTGAGCTGCACGATTTCTGACAAATGCGTGCACTGACTGGACAGGTCCTCTCAATCTGTGTGGTTCTTTCCTCAAAAGACCATCTCAGACATCGATCTACATGGTCTTCATATAACCTGACCAAGATTATGTCTGGACTTTAAAAGAGACTGTGACCTCTGAGTTTGTTTCGGCCTTTCTTCTCAGAGTAGTCAGATAGGAAACGCCGACCTCATCTAGTTTTATAAAAAATATGATTTTCGTGTAAAAGTGTTTGTGCAAACCTACTTACAAAATAAAAATCATTTATCATTAATCACTATTGCTTCACTATTGTATTTGTACCTACATATTGCAAAACCAATGTAGACAAAAAAAACTTAGCTTTAAAAGATTTGAACTAAGATATCAAATATTTATTAAACAGGGTATAAAAATCACCTTCTACAAAAAAAATACAAATCCCCGTAAAAATACCTAGTGTTTTTTAAAACCAACATTTAATCAACCATCCTCCACGTAACTGTAAACCCACCTCCCTCATACCAAGATCCAAAATCGTATGTAGCCCGCATATAACATGTAAATAATTTAGCAGGGCCCCTGTAACACGGGTCCGGTAATTGTGAGAATATTCTGGATTCCTGTACCTTTTAGTACCTGACCTTTGTCAGACGGTACATATTGCGGATCTCTAGGTTAACACCTCCCTATTTAATTTACTTGAAACACGGCTTATTAATAACGAAGGAATGTACTTTTAGTTGTGTTCTTGATGTAAATTGCTGGTTATGTGTTGTGTGTCTTTGTATGTAGATATGTTAGTAATATCTACATGCATAGACACACTGCTTCAATGCGATAGCTTGTGATCGTGTTTTAGCTCTCGCCTCGATGTCACCTGCATATAAAACAAATGCGCGCTAATAGACACGCACGCACATTTTGAAGGATACATACATCGCGGGTTGCATAGTGTGGATCCACACGAGCGACACGCGTCGCCGGATGCAGTTGGCCCTGTAGTCGACGCGTGTCGCTCTTCTGTATGCACACTTAGGGGTTTACCTCGATGCCTGGCATCGTGCGTGACTAATAGTAGCATGCATTTGTTTTACATGGAGTCACCTCCATCGCGGTCGTGGTTTAGCTCGCCACCTCGATGGTGACATCTTATTCCATTATCTATATATTTATCTTTTCTTATTTTTAGGTATCGTAGTGGCCTATCTTCGCAACGTAATTACCCTTAGAGAAACTCTGAGTTAGGTGCATAGACTTATAAAAAAAGATGGACTCCACGCCACGCATATCGAAAGTGAATCACCGTACCGATCTATGTGTGCCTGATTGACGATTGAAGCTGTCGTGTCTCGTAATGGCGGCCGGTCGGCATAGTATGATGTAAATATGAGCGTGAGGCGTGTTTGTACAAGCGGTCCCGGCATACTTACTGTGCTTCACTTTCGATATGCGTGGCGCGGAGTCCATCTTTTTTTATAAGTCTATGGTTAGGTGATCATTTAGTGACTGTTTCACTGCAAGACAATGACTTTTCTTCATACATGGACTGAGTTGACCGAGAGCTAAAGCTTGAATTATACAAGTTGCCGATTTAGTCACCTACATCCGTCAAGGGGGTGATTTTACACGTAATTCTAGACAAATTTCGCTATGACATTCATATACGATTCGAGAAAAAAAAATCCTATACAATATAAGACACATTACCTATTTAAAATTTAGTTTTTGGAACGAAGTTCTTTAACGAGTAAACTTTGAGAAATCGTCACATTACGAAAAAGTGTATTGCACCCTCCATGCGACTTTTTCTCCTTTACTTCCTTACAAATGAACAAAACTCATCATCTGCCTAGCCTTTTCCCAAATATATTAGGGTCGCCTTCCAGTCTAACCAGATGCAGCTGAATACAATATTTTACATGGAGTGACTGCCTATCTGACCTCCATAGCCCAGTTACTGGGTAATACGATACCCCTTGGTAAGACTGGTTGTCAGATTTTCGGGCTTCTGATGACATGTAACGACTGTCAAAGGTCCACGAATGACAGCCTTGACCAACGGCTTAATGTGAAAAACGCGAAAGAATTTGACCGATTGCGAAATTGACCATACGCGACGGAACGAACTAAAGCCTCCAAAAAGAGTACCCTAATGGAAGAATGAAATGAATACAACAATACAGACAAACAAACTTTTTCTTCCTTCTACAGTTTTTTTATTGTATTTCTGTACCAAACATTTTCTTGTAACAATTTTATTTATCGTGAGCACAGTGTCACTATACTTCACTACACGAGCGACTATAACATTCTTGTTACCCTCGGTCATATTTATTCGGTTCAACCGGCTAATTGGTTGCTTCTTTGTCAACCGGGTAATCGAACCGGGTAATCTGATGACAATCTCGAGACTCGGGCTCATAACAGACCGGGCGGAATGTGGAGGTATTCCACTCAGAGCACTGGCCTTGTTAAGTTTGTAGATAACCTAATTCTGTATCCTAGATGTAATATAGTACTTTATATTAAAAGTAAGTATAATATTGATATTATATTTTCTTCGTGATTGCAAAGTTGTCAAAAAATCAAACCAACGTACGTAACGACGTACGGCGTCTCGTTTCGTATCCGTATCAACACTTTAACGTGCTTTCCAAGGTATAGAGGGGTCTTGGTACCTATATACTTATAATAATCACCCATCTACGGACCAACCGCGGCAAGCGTAGCTTAACCTGATCGATCGACCCATGCGGCTGTTTTTACTTAGCCACAACCCCCCAAAGGGTTATCTCCCTGAGATAACCAAAAAAAAGAAATTAGAAAGAAATTGCAAATATTATTTCATAAGAAAATCGTAAGTAGGTAAACAGTGTATGTGTGTGTTTTGTGTAAATGCACATAAATACTTAGTTAAGTATCTTAAAAGGTGCAGACACACTTCAAAATTCCGATTTTTTAATACTCTTACGGTGGATAAAAATGTCGTGTGTGGACGAAGTCGCAGGCTGAATCTAGTGCAGACAAAGGAGATTAAAAGGTCCTTGAGGTCATTTGAGAAAATGATTTACCGCCGAGCTCAACTTGACAGGTGTAGTACGAAGGTACCTAGTGTTTTAAGTGTGAAACACGTTCAGGAATCGGTGCTTTTGATGTTTAATAATGTTCTTGAGAATTTAGATAGACTGTAATACAGGATAATGTACCACAAATAAACACAGTCGAATTTTCGAAAATCCTTCAAGATACAAGATTTTTCTAGTTTGAAAGACAGGAGCTGATCAGAAGGCACATTCCCGTATTATGAACGTTCAAAATCTAGTCGCAATCTCTTCTTAGCGACAATCAATGTCAAAAACTTGTCAAAAATTTGAAGATTGAGACCGAGTTCGGAGGGGCAATTCTCGTTATTTTAAGAACATTCACAGTCTGATCTCAGTCTTCATCAGTCAGAAATACCTCTAATTTCCCTACATTTTGACATGTGTTTGAAATTTTTTTTTGTCGCCGAGATGAGACTGCGACTATATTTTGAACGTTTTTAATTACGAGAATTGGCCTTCAGGCTGCGAACGTGCCTGCCGGGGCAGCGGGATTGTCCGAAAGGGTTACCGCTGCCCCGGAATATAAAGGGCTAAGGAAGGAACACGGATGGGTTTTAGTCAGTAAGAGTCTGACACTCCCTTCCGCTCCACCCAGAGCGGGAGGGGTCATTTGATGATTTCCCATCCTTAAAAAAAAAAAAAAAAAAAAAAAAAAAGGCTGCGAACGTTCTTAAAATTACGAAAATTGTCGGTCTGTAATAGCCACACCTTCATATTATTAAAACAACACTGACGTTACCAACGCTAAGTCTTCTGGTAAATAAATGATTACTTACTTACATACCTACCTAAACATTCCTACATAAAAATACTATGGTTGTACCATTTCCATCGAATGTAAATCAGATTCCCAATCGGAAGGCAGTGGTTAGATCCGACCTATTTGATCACCGCGTTGTGGTCAGATAATCCTAGTGAATTTGCGATAGTTAGGCTTATGGGGACGGTAATGCGAGCACTTCGTCATAAGCCTAATGGAATTGAGGCACTATAGGTAGTTGTGGACTAAGAAGATCGGGTTGTGTATATAAAAGTAAATAATTAAGTAACCACAACTCCTAGCAAAACGATGAAGGAAAACTTCGTGAGGAAACCGGCATGTCCTAGAACCAAAACTTCGAAGACATGTGACATCCACCAACCCGCAATGGGCCTGCGTGGTCTATTACGGCCCCCTCCCTCTCACAGAGAGGAGGCCTGTGTCCCAGCAGTGGGAACATTTATAGGCTGATTATGTTATGCATTTAAGTAGCCTCGATGGTCAAGTGGTCGCAAGCACTAACTGTTTAGCATGAGGTCCTAAGCTAGATTATCAGGTCGGGCAATTTGGTTTTCTATCTTTAATTTCTCAGTAGCAACCCGAAGCCCAGACATGTGTCCGGTTGACAGCATAGAGATACTCCAATAAAACATATCTTTGCAATTAAAATAATAATGTATATTTAATATGTATTTATTTGTGTATCTATTATACAGCTTTATATATATATATTACATATATATAGCTATGTATCTATTTTTGTGCCTATATTATTTTGCGCCACTGTCAACCCCATTTTTTATATCCACGCAATCACTGTCCATTCCAAGGTTGCCTGGAAGAGATCGCAGAAAGCGATAAGGCCGCCCATTGTATGTTTTGTATTAATAATCGTATTTTTTTTATTTTTTTTCTGGTGTACAATAAAGTATATATAAATAAATAAATAAATAATAATTACACAATCCTTTTACGTTTTTACACATGGGCGCCGGGAGCGGGATGCAAGAGGGTGCACTTGCACCTCCCTGGCTTCGAAATTAAATGAAGGTGAAAAAACATTAAAAACTAAAAAAAATATCTAAAAACGCCTAATACAATAAAAGAGTACTTAACCTATTCGAGGAGGGAACCTAAAGAAATCTCTCAATTCTAAAGCTTCCGAATATCTAATCGACCCTAGGTTATTGCGAACATTATCGAACTTGCTTCGCTCGCTCTTGTATCCTACTTTATCTTAATTCTTAAGCTTCTTTATATAAATCGACACAGTTAGACCTCTTTCTGCATGCATGGACAAAATAAAAGCTATCCTATTCGAGGTGAGATGCAAAAAATAATCGAGCTCGCTTCGCTAACTCTTGCATTCTACATTCTCTTAATTGTTTAAGCTTTTCTGCATAAGTCGACGAAGATACTTCTTGTACGAATGGACAAAATGATAACCTAATATATCCGAGCTGAAGTGAAAAAAATATTATAGGTACATCTCTGTCCATCCTTTCGTAATGTTATGTTGTTATTTATTGACAGGCCTACATTGTCCTCCCGTACCTATTAAAACTGTTATTTGAAACATTGTAAAAGCCAATTATTTTTAAAAGAGTAACCGTGGAGTTTCTTGGCGGCTCTTCTCCATAGGAAACAACCAATTGGTACCGTGCAGCCAGCTTCTGACGTTTCATAAGTGTTCATGTAAGTTTAGATGAAATAAAATGTTTTGATTATTGATATTTTTCCTGACAAGGTTATTGCAGCTGAGTGACACTTCCAACACGAAGGGGAAATTCTGTGTTTGGAAACCAAGTGGAACGGTCTCATGACTGTCTAAAATTTCACTGGATCCAATATCATTCAAATATGAATCTATTTTCACTTGCCTTTGCTTTTAAATCTGGAACAGTGCAATGTTAAATGGCGGAAAAAGTACATGTGAAGAAAGAATTCTCCACGATGAACTGTTTCACATATTTGTGAAAGGTTGAAGACTAAATAAATACTGTAATAGTACAAACAAAATTGAGTAAATACCCACGAACTAGTCTTAGCAAGGGATATCGTGTTTCCCAGTAACTGGGTTGTGGAGGTCAGATAGACAGTCACTCCATGTAAAATACTAATATTCAGCTGCATCTGGTAAGACAGGAAGCCGACCCCAACGCAGTTAGGAAAAGGCTAGACAGATGATGATGACCCTGCAGCGTTAACAAAGGTTAAACGTGCCATGCTAAGAAAAAACGATACAGATGGTGGTTCCCAGAATTAGTGTCGGTTGTCTCGATCGATACACGTGTCTTCCATCGATCATCTATGCGTAGAGCCAAGATAAATAGATAAACTATATTCTTTCATGTTACACAAAAGTAAATACATCATAAAACCCCAAATTAATCAAATCTGCCATTCCGACGAACATCTCCAAAAAAGCTTTGAAAAAGTACTTTAGGAAAAAAAAATCCCTGGTCATCCTTCACAGTTAAAACTGCGGACAGGTGATTAATTATTTATATCCCTTTTTAACTAACACTCGTAATAAATAGAAGGGCTCTGGAAACCGTAATTAAGGGCTCGCGAGAAACAGCTTAAAATTTTGGTTTTTGTTTTGTTATTAATTTACTAAGTGTGTGTTTAAAGACTTTCTGTACTGTTACCTTCTTTGGGATTAAAAGGGTTTATGAATTAGTGTTTTTAAGACGAGTATTACATTGTTTCTTTGAAGTGATTACAGGCAATTTTTTTGTGGACCATGTCAGAAAGGGTACTTGCAATATGGCTACTGTTTTGTAAAACGAAATAATGTCGTGTTCCGGTTTTATGTAGAGAGAGTTGTGGTCAAAGTCACGCATTGAATTAAATAACATTAATGGTGATGTAGATTTTCTATCTTCGGATTTTTTTTCATTTTTAATTATTTTTCCTGCAGGAGTCACCAATGATTGAATTGATGCCTATATATTTCTATAAACGTCTTTCAAAATATTTATAGAAATGCTTACGATCCCTCGGTAAAATATCATTGAATGTAGTAGGTACGTTTGATTTAGGGTCTATTAAACAATATTCACTCTTATATCTGAGGAATGATATTGTGATATAACACATTTTCCATGCAAAAGTTGTCAAACCACTGTACACTGTATTTGATTAATGAAAGATAAACCTTTAAAGGAGAACAGTGTGGTGACCCAGTGGTATCGAGCTCGACTTATATTTTGTAGGTCGTGAGTTCCAATCCAAACAGACACTTTACTTTGTGTATTTAATTTCATCACCGCTGCTCTCAAAAACGGTGAAGGAAAATATCGAGAGGAAACCGGCATGTCCTAGAACCAAAAAAATCGACGACATGTGACATCCATCAACCCGTGCCCGCGCTTGATGGATTACGGCCCACTCCCTCTCACAGAGAATCACTGAGTCCCATGAGTGGACACTTTATAGGTATGTCCATTGTTTTCCTTAAATAACTGATTGAAAAGGGTGTCCTCGATCCCTTCTAAAATAATAAAACTCTATTAAATCCCTAACAATTTCCGTAAATTTCCAAATCAATGCAAGTAACCACTTTATTCTAAATTTCATTCCCATTGACTTACAAAATAAATACTAGTAACCACAGTCAAACATCCAAAGCAAAGAAATAAAATGTTTTAATCTTTCGAATGAGCGAAAACTGAGAAATAGAAGAGCTTTTGCATATTAAATTTTAAAATTGAATCCCTCAGTATTTCCAGTGAGCAGTATAATTAAATCCTACCTAGGTTCTAGACGGCTTCAATTTCAAAATATATATTTATAAGCTGTCTGTCTGTGTTTAAAATGAATAGGATTACTGGATAGCGATGCAGAGGAATATTTTTGATGACTTTTTGTTTAGAGATTTGCAATCATAATGCATAGAAACTTGGTCTATTCAAATGAACATTTATTTATTAGTAACATCTACCCGCTTGTGCAATATTGTACTCTGACTCACCGCGTTGCATCGCATCGCCCGCCCGCGCTGTTACTTTGTTTTCGTTTAGCGTTGTTTGTGACTTTTTTTTCATTTTGCTTGACTCCTACGGGTCGTAGCGTTATGCTAAAGCCTATTATAACCTTCCTCAAGAATTAGGTTATCAAATAAATAAAAAAACAAATTGGAATGGCAGCTTCAGAGATTAGCACGTTCAAACAAACAAACTCTTCATCTTTATTAAATTAGTATAGATTTGTGGAAATATTAACAATAAGATCTTATTTCGTTAATTGAGAAACCATTTTCAATATAATTATCATAGGAGTGCAACTACAAGCAAAATACTGTCAAAAATATGAGTAGTTCGATAAGTCTGATAACAAGATGATAATAGAAATATTCAACAATAATTTGTGGCAAATTCAGGATTAACAAACTATAAATTTACACCCCTTTTCCTTTGAAATTACTAAGATGAATATAATTATATTGTTTTCCACTACTATGTAAAACGTCACTGAGACGTTATTTAGAAAAGTAAGTTGGTGTGTTTTCCTTGAGAGCGTTTTTTGACACCGTAAAGTCAAACCTGCTGTATGCTGCACTGGCTGACGTCATCACGTCAACGCCGGCTGTGGCTGAAAACCAGTGCTGGGGCTCTGTCTCGTATAGGGTTAGCATTATGCTGAGCGATGACAGTTTTGCGTGGATGTGACGCATGTTTTCTCCCAATTTTTTTTTATGCGTCACGTTTGCCGCAAATAAACAAATTTTCTTACTTTCTGAAACCCCGGTGCTATTATTTTCATGACGGCCGTCTTCCTGGAAATAGTAGTTTAAGAAACAATGTATGTTAATATGTTTCATCAATGCCTAACCAGCAAAGTACCGATCAGGATTCCTTGCCATCTGAGCAATTTTTTGTAGTATATATACCCAATAAATAATGTTGTCAGCTTAAAAAATTGCGCGTCGATAGGTTTACCCCTGTACTAAGTATGTGCCTTGAATAATGAGGCAAGGGGAAGTGCTATTTGTTTTGAACATTATGTGTTTGGTCAATCAATAAGTGATCATGAAATAAGTGATCATGAACAATAAGTGATCATTGTTTCAGCAAGAAGACGACTTTTGGAGGTTAGCCTCTTCCAAAAACAACCTTAATGATCTCTTGGGAGGGGCCAAAAAGGGCTTTGTTTTTTTTTTTGGCAGGCTTCGGCAGTCAATTCAATATAGCGCGGAATTCAATATTTTTGATACTATCAGTTGAAATCACATCAAAACACAATTATATTCAGCAGTTGTATAAACATATTTTAGATTTTAGGTAACTATTTATTTGTCAGAAACAGCGAAAATCGCATAAGTTAAGAGCGTTTACGAAGTACGGCATTTCATACAAACTTTCAAGCCCTTGTTTTTCGAAATGAATGAACCGATTTTAATGAAACTTCGTACGCATAAGCAGGATACAAAGGTCTAAAAAGTTAGATAAGAACATTTTCGAAAAATAGTGTTACAGCCAAATAAGACCGATTTTAAATTCTCCATAGAAACAGAGATTTGCGGTTACCTTTTTTAAATAAGACAATTCGAAAATATTCTTTTAGAAAAGCCAAAAATAAAAAGCTACACGTGTTCGCTTAAAAACACCACGCCCACGCTCCAAACACCTACAAAATATTACTCTAATTAACGAAAAAGTAATACCAAGCTATGCAAAGGTTCTTATAAAACAACCTACTGTACGCTAACACATAAACTTAAACATAATAAATAATAAATTCCGCCTATCCTCTGTCGGCTAAAGCACCTAATTATTTTCCTTCGCTGACTCTTATATTATGCAGACCGAGATAAGCATTACCCGCCATATTTTTTAGGAGGCTGTACAATTAAAATTTATTGGACATTGATAAGGATAATTTTAATAAGGTAGACATTTATGGCTGTCGTGACCTGAATATGGGATCGTAACTAATTTTCTAATGCTAACTTACAATGACTGTAGTCATCTGGGCAGTCTGTCCCACTACAGACTTTTCAAACAGATTTTTTCGTCCCAAACTTAAACTTAGAGTGCACTCGCTATTATTTTACAGCTCTTGTCAAAACAATACAAGTATTACAGCCTCCACTGACTTTCATCGTCGACCTATGCCAAAAGCAGTCAGTCAGTTAATTTTATAAGATTCATAATATATTTAATCAGAATAACAACCCGACTACAGATAAAAAGTAACAGCATAATTAAGAAAAATACATCAAAAGTGCGCCTTATAGTTTTTCTATGACTTCGCCCTTTATAACAGGAGGCTTTAATTTAGGTAGTAAGCTTTTGTTTACATTTTTAATTTTGATTTATTATTTTTTTGCTTGATTACGTTATAGATTTTATTGTATTTGTTGGTATATTGGGCCTGTGGCTAAATAATAACAGCCGCACAGGTCGATCGATCAGGTTAAGCTACGCTTGCCGCGGTTGGTCTGTGGATGGGTGACCATCTTTACATATCGAGACCCCTCCGTGCCTCGGAAAGCACGTTAAGCCGTTGGTCCCGGCTGTCATTCGTGGATCTTTGACAGTCGTTACGGGTAGTCAGAAGCCCGAAAGTCTGACAACCAGTCTTACCAAGGGGTATCGTATTACCCAGTAACTGGGTTGTGGAGGTCAGATAGGCAGTCGCTCCATGTAAAATACTGGTATTCAGCTGCATCCGGTTAGACTGGAAGCCGACCCCAACATAGTTGGGAAAAGGCTAGGCAGATGATGATGTTGGTATATTGGCGTGGCTAGCTAACATAATATGGAAAATAATTTCATTTAAGGTTCTCCGTTCTGTAATGTTAAATAAAACCTAATATTGTATACAATCAAGTTTTTTCTAACTGAACAGAGTCTGTTCTGTGCTGCTGGGGAGTTTGTTGCGTCAGTTCTGCTCCCCAGCGAAAGCACTAGGAAGCGGTGAAGGGCGAACGTTTTGGGGGACTGTCTTTTGTAATGTTGACGTTCGAAAAGTGCTGATTCTCAGCCTAGTTTGAATAAATGACATTTGATTTGGCTTTGTTAAGATTTATATTAAAACAGGGTAAGTCCGCATAAAATAAAACAAACAACACCTCATTCATTATAATTGGTCCAGCAGTATCTATAGGCTGTAAAAAGTAACAAACTCTCTCACATACTTAACCCGCTTTTTCTTAACTGTATCACACGTAAAAACGAATCGATTAACAATAAAAGTACACACCATTCCTATAGGTGCTTACTAACAGTTAATAATCTCAAGTTCCCTTTACAATCTATAATTGTACACGTCGCGGAATCGTTTCGTGCCCGCGCCGTGTTAAGTACACCTTTTCGAAATTCTATTATGCCCTACACAATGGGAACCGTTTTATTTTACAAAGATATAAACGTCTTGGCTCACGACTTCGTACATTTTCTACCATTTTATGTACTGCAAAATTGTTATTTCAGGATTCCTGTTTCATATAGGTATACTTTTTGATTTTGCTTTTTTTTTAGAAAGAAAGTGAAAAGAAACTTGTACAGGGTGCTTAGGGACTGAACACACTAAAACTCCTGACGTCTAGGAGATGAGCCGGAGTGGGGGTTGAGCACAAAGTTCTCACTCTTGAGTTTTTCGCATATATCTCGAAAAAGGTGCGTCGTAAGGGAAAAAATCTCAAACTAAATGAAAGTTTATAAAATTTTCTACAGTTTTAACTTATTCACTTTTTCCGAACTTCCAACACGCTCCTGAATCTACTCTAGAATTTTAGTATGTTCACTTCCTAACCACCCTAAATAAGTTTCTCACTCTACAACTCCTTCATTGACTTGATTATACATAATTGTGTTTTTAACATTCAGCATACTTATGTGATGTGGTGCTACAGTTTTAAATAACTAAACAACACTCTTTCCTTTCGGTAATAAGTATTGAAGCTTAGGTTACCATAATCAGCCTATAATATCATACTCAATTCAATATGTGGCTCCTGCCATAACGGGAATAATAACTTAAAATGGCTACTTTTCCGAAGATAGAAAATTTACATCTCATCAATTTTAAATCAATAAGCCTATAACGTTCCCAGTGCTGGGACACAGGCTTCGTCTCTGTGAGAGGGTATCCACCACGCGGGCCCAGTGCGGGTTGGTAGACGCCACATCTCTTCGAATTTTTGGCCTATGACATGCCGGTTTCCTCACGATGTTTTTCTTCACCGTTTTTGAGAGCAATGGTGATGAAAAATATTACGCAAAATAAAGCGCCTGTCTGGGTTAGAACCCACAACCTACAACTCGTGAGTCTCTCTCACCACCACTGCTATATTGAAGCTTACCTTATCCTTCAAATTCTGATGCTTTCTCAAGTATCAAATTATAGAATCCTAAATTATACGATTATAAACAAAAATACCAAAGGATATTTTATTTAAAGTAGACTTCAGAGTCATGAAAGGTCAAAAGCAAATTATTTGGCTTCAAATAATTTAATTTCATTGTAATACTATAATCGTATCTTTTGGTATCTAAAACTACGTGGGAAGACCAATATACTTTTAGAAATCACGAGCTGGGTATAAATTGAACAGTGTTTCAACATTAGGATTCACAACAACTGAAAACCTGATTAGTATTCTTACGACGAATATTTTTCATACAAATGTCGTTGCAAATTCATAATATTCGCTACGCCGCTACGCCGTAGACGTGCTACGACAGGATATTAACCTGTTCGACTTTAGTTCAGAAGCTTTTATTTCATCCGTTAAGCTTTTAAGCAGGAATTTTTAACGTGACATTCCTGTCTTCTCCTATGAGGAATAACTTAAAATTGAAACTGAGTGTTTTTGAGGTGCAACTTGGGACATCGTTAAGTTAATGGCTTAAGTGTTTCTACTTAACTAACGTAATGTTAGGTGCACTCTCTTAGACGCTGTCTTGTTAAAACTTTAACGATTTTAGTTTTGGTTTTTGGTTGATTTCAATTTAGTGGTAAATTGTTTTCGATTGGAATACCGTGATAATTGATTCAGAGGTTTTCTGAAATAAAATCATGGTTTCTTAAAAGCGATTTTGTGTAGCATAGATCGGTCTCTAATGGAACTTACATTAAATTAGAAAGTTATTTATTTCGCGTTGTCAGCACGTTTTATGCAACAATAGGCACACATACACATACTTTGTCGTGAAAAATTTTTTTTTTCTAGAAACTTTAAAAAAATTAGCACAGATTAAAGGGCACACATTAAAATAGGACACATTAACAGGAGATAAAAAAACTCACGGCTTCAGCAAAAATGCCAGACAACTAGTGCCTGACGCTGGTTTTCAACTGGACCTGAAGTTTGAGGTGACGGATGTAAATCAGTTTTCTCGATTCGGCACGAGTTATTGAACAATTATTATTTTTGTACAACTCGACAACTGTACGAAAGAGTATTTTAAAATATTGGGAAGTCTTTGCCTGACTACCTTTATTTTTTTTTTTGCGACAAAAAATCTAGAACGAATTATGCTGAACAAAATGTTTCCCTTTGAGTTTCGTATTTTTCTAAAATATGTATAAAAATAATCGCTGAACATACATAATATGGGATTTTTTTAAAGCCCTCGGCTTCTGAAAAGCGTTCTTTGACAACTGTTAACGAGCCATCCCATCATCAGGACAGGAGTAATAAGATGCCCTAAACTAGTCGAATAGTCATCAGACTTTGATTAGTAATTTGGCTATAGAAATCACATCGTATTATGTAATGTATATAGTCACTCGGTAAAATATAGGTAAATAAAGAATCAACTATGTACATAATTATTTGGAAATGTCTACCTACATAGGTAATAATAAATACAAGGGAAACAAAAGAACAACACGAATTTAAATACCGAAAACAATCATGATCCAAAATGGCGGCCGATATTATAAGTTTGGAAACTTCCAGAAGCACTTAAATGTTACACATAAAGAAAATATGAACAAAGGTTGAACAGACCGAAATTCATTTAAATCAAAGTAGGTATAGTACCTACGACTCAATGTAAAGGTTTCATCTGTCATCATCTGCCTAGCCTTTTCCTTACTATGTTGAGGTCGGCTTCCAGTCTAACCGGATGCAGCTGAATAACAGTATTTTACATTTAGCGATTGCCTATCTGACCTCCACAACCCAGTTACTGGGTAATACAATACCCCTTGGTAAGACTGGTTGTCAGACTTTCGGGCTTCTGACTACCCGTAACGACTGTCAAAGATCCACGAATGACAGCCGGGACCAACGACTTAATGTGCTTTCCGAGACACGCCCCCTGGCGTGTCAAAGGGAGGGAGGGAGGGGTAAAGGTTTCATCGGTGTAGGTAGCTAATCGAGACACTATCATTTCCTGTCTGAATTCGTTGATTAAACTCAGCGAAGTAATGGCGTAACACATAGTAGTAATGGTTTTCATTTTGAAAGTTTAACAATATTCATTGCGTTATTTAAGTTGCAGAACAGACAAACTTTCGAACATATGAAGAAATGGATTAGCAATATCCTGCAACATGATTCAGACTGTGATTGGTCGTGTGTTACACAACTAGGGTGCGAGTTTTATAGATCTTAGAGAGGAGAAAGAAAACATTGATATCTTAAGAAATAGCGGCGCAAATACTGTAACCTTATGGGAAACTTTAGCTTTGAGCCGCTTGGGGTCGAGACGCTCGGGTCATGCGGCCCGAGTACGCGTCGAAATTTCTCGCCGGCTGTTCGACACTTCACGTGACCAGAGGGCTGGGTCGTTCTTTGACCAAAGAATTAGCATTGTCATTCAACGTGGCAATGCTGTCAGTCTTCTGGGTACGTTTCCGGGTGACAGTGATGTGGACGAGTAGGTACTTCGACACCTAAGAGAAGGACTCTTAGGTGTGTTTTTTTTGTATTTATTTGTACCTACAGTAAGTCATTTAATTTAGTATTTAGTGTGTTATATTTTATTTAAATAAATTGTAAGATATATTATTACGTATTTAGTTTTAGTTAAGTACCACTGGGCCGTCACTGCTCACTCTCTAAATGGGCGTTCTTACAATTTCTAACGTAAAGATATTATCGTGGACGTTCACGGCATCACGATATCACAGGAAAGTAAAATGTATGTAAATGCGTGCTCGTAATAACGTGCACGTATTTAAAATCTATTAAAACTTGTGTTTAAAATTTATATTATTTCAAATAATAACAACTTTATTTTAATGGTAATTAAGTTGATTTCAGAATGACTAGCACTATTGAAACAGTTGTAAAAACATTTGATGTTGTAGCGTAAACTGAACTTTGTTGTTTAGGATTTAAAGTAATTTTTCCATAAACTCATTTTTGTTTATCTTTTTGGCAAATTATAATTTCATTGAAATTATAATAGCGCATATTGGAACCTTTAATTTGTGTCGTGCTATACAATATCTGCGACTATTTTTCATGAATAGAATCTGGGCCAAAGGAAACTTACGAAAGCTTTACATCTTGGGAATTAAAAGTAATTTTGTAGCGCAGAGTTGTATCAATTATATTATTAGAATTAGATTAATTTGGCATTTTCGTAGATCCATTCTTCTACACGATCCGTTATAGAAGCCTACGGTTCAGTTTAATTAAGGATATTTTGAGGATGAAAATCACGAATATAAACCTTATCTTTAAGCTCACCTAAGAACAGGCTTTGTAACGTTTGTGTGGGTGTCCTCAATTAATCAAAACGATTATTTTTGGACCGTGGGTGACGTACTTGTTCTTTGATCACACATAATGGTCATTAGTTTGTTAGTTATCTCTGGTAATTGTCCCTAACATAGCCAGTAATAATTGGAGTTCTCTAACTAAAATCAATGGGTTTTCATTGAGCCGTTGTTCAACAAAGCCCTTTATGCTTACTAATTAGCAGAAATGGTCATACGTCCTCTCAATCTGTGTGGTTCTTTCCTCAAAAGACCATCTCAGACATCGATCTACATGGTCTTCATATAACCTGACCAAGATTATGTCTGCACTTTAAAAGAGACTGTGACCTTTGAGTTTGTTTCGGCCTTTCTTCTCAGAGTAGTCAGATAGGAAACGCCGACCTCATCTAGTTTTATAAAAAATATGATTGACGTGTAAAAGTGTTTGTGCAAACCTACTTACAAAATAAAAATCATTTATCATTTGTCGATCTATTTCACCGTCATGATTTTGATATTTATATAATACAAGCTTCTGCCCGTGGCTTCGACCGAGTTGATGTCGGTAATTCATGGGTTTTATTTTTTCCTGAAATAAAAATAGCCTAAGTTATTCCTTATAACGTCCAGCCAGCACGAATCCCATCAAAAACGGTCCGGAACAAACAGACAGACAGACAAAAATTTAAATAGCTGTTTTTCTGTTATAAGTTTATGTACCGTAATACTTTCATATGCATTTAGTAAAAAGTTCTTATTTCGACTTATCAAACAGACAGTTAAATTTTATTTATTTTTTGTATAGATGAAGTAGCCAATTAAATGCAAACTAATCCCAGGTTATTTAAAAAAAAACTGAAATTACAATTCGCAATCGTCGTGGTGATAACAGTTACATATGGTTAGAGCGAGCACGGCATATCAATGGCGTGCTACCAAAAGCTCGCGCGCGTGCTGCCGTGCGTGTGGTACCAAATAGATAAAAACTTATAAGCTGATGCATACGCAGCAGCAACGGAATTCTGAAGACTGTAGTAGATAGGATCTCTTCTCCGATGTGGAGATCCTTTATTAAGTGAGTAATTTAAATGTACTTATTTTAATGATAATTTTTAACTTTTAATATTTAATTAATTTGACGGTATTTTTTTTTTTTTTACTTTTTTTTACTTATATATGACTTTATGCAATTATGGATCAATTAGTTATCTGAAATAAATGAATTGTATTTTTATTTATTTTTAAAAGTTTTTTTTCTATTTGGTACCAATAATTTTTAATAACATACCGAAAACTATTAAGCAATTGCCCACTAGACTATTTAAACCACAGTTTAAAAAAAAACTACCAAATACTTATTGATATAGTTTATCAGAATTTTTAAATCAGTAAAAAACAAATACATAATATGATTGCAGCATTGTTTTTTCTTCTTTTTATGATGTATAAGATCTGCACCCTAATTGCGGAAGACATAATTAATCGTAATCTGAAAAATGTTGAAAGATATTGATAATACATTGCTTCATAAAATTATGTTCGACAAATTTGTCTGCTCAACAACGTAAATAACGCAATAAATGTTGTCGAACTGTCAAAATGAAAGCCATTTCTACTAATAATGTGTTACGCAATTCCCCGCTTCACTCTTATCCAAGCAAAAAATATTTACCACGTAGTTGAGTTGAGAGAGTTGTAACTGTCTGCTTACATGTAGAAACTCCTGTAATGGACCCAATTTGAACTGTAGCTAGTAGAAAACAGGTACCTATTACAACTGAATATACAATCTTTTACATCTCAACCTCCACCCCCACCACCTCCCTATTTCAGGGGTTGACTTTCAAAGATACTGTTCATTCTTTATTGGTACCTAGTTGAATAGATTGCGCGTTGGCCTGGTAACCAGTCTATCGCAGAACCGTTTTAGATTGTGTTTCAAAATGAAAAACTTTCCGATAAAGAAATAAGTATAGTTCTAGTGACGTGTTAATTGATGGAACTTTTTCCTTGTAAAGAAAGTTAACGAGCAATGAAACGGAACGTGGGGGTTCCTCTTGTGCGGAAAATGCCCTCAGAGCAACAAGTTCCGTACTGGCACGTCGAAACTTTGGATACTTCTGTGTGTGGTTCAAGATGAGATTGTAACAGGGCTTAATGGAAACCTCATTAATAACATTTTATTTAAGGAATATGTGACAAAAATCTTCTCATCAATTTAGGCAATGAGTGAGATTGACAGGAAAGTCTGACAACCAGCCTTACCAAAGGGTTTCGTATTACCCAGTAACTGGGATGTGGAATCTGTGTTGTTCTTTCCTCAAAATACAATTTCAGACACTAATCTACATGATCTGGTCAAGATCATGTCTGGACTTTAAAAGAAACCTCTGAGTTTATTTCGGCCTTTCTTCTCAGAGTAGTGAGATAGGAAAAGCCTACCTCATATAGTTTATAATTAAAATATGATTGACGTGTAAAAGTGTTTGTACAAATCTATTTACAGAAATAAAAACATGTATCATTGCAGGGACTACGTTCATCGTAGAGTATATGACATACCATGAAAATCACTGATAACCAACGCCTCTAACCTATGCCATCGAATCCTTATGACGTCACTACTGGAGCAGCGCGCACAATCCGAACATCCATCAGTTCCAGCAGCGCGTTTAACGAACACTTGCCTCATTGAGATGACGTATAGCTTCAACTGTTCTTTAGATAAAAATGAGGAAAGCAGTTATAAAGGAGAAACGCTTGCTCTTTTGGTTATAATCTAGGAATTTTTGTTCAAAAATGTAATTTTTCCATACCAATGTTTTGGCTTGGCTGATGCATGATGTCTACTCAAAACTGTTTACTGGAAAAAGGTGATTTTGATGAAGATCAAAAGGTATAAAAAGAGCCCCCAAAATTAGATACCTTTTAGTAGTTCTTTATAATTTAATCTAAAAAAAAATATTAAATCTCATTCGCCTGGATTACAAAGAATGCCACATTCTTGGAACCAAAAAACATTTTATACCTCCCCACTGTCATCTTTTCACAGAAAGCTATATCTCTGGCAAGTTCCATGAAATTCGAACGCTCATAACATCGAGAGGAATATTCGATTTACAAAATATTAACTATTTATTTTTCTTTTCAAGTTAGTATCTGATGTAAGATCAAATACAAAAAGATTTTATAAGAATAAATACAATTTTATTATGGCTTCGACTTTCAAGAGACGTTTAAGACATGTATTGAAAAGATCTTTATTGATAATATATTATTATCCTTGAGAGAATTTTTTGGTACAAAGAAACGCTATATAATCTCAATAAACCATTAACGATCTCATAGTAATAATAATTGAAATATGTAGTTCGATTCGTAGCGGATCGGCTACGAAAGCGTAACTGCCGTAGCTGTGACGTCATCAGGTTTGCTACGGCGCGGCGTTGGAACAGTGAAACAAAAATCATTCTTGAAGATCATATAGGTTTCTGCACTTTCAACTACCTACAGAATATTTTAATGAGGAACTATAAAACACACATTCAGCTTATACTGTTTCCACTGCTGGGCCATAGGCCTCCTCTCTTCGAGAAGGAGTGGGCTTTAATCTACCACGCGAGCTCAGTGCGGGCCGGAGTTGGTAGATATCACAATATGTCTTCGATATTTTCTGGTTCTAGGTTTTCTAACGATGTTTTCCTTCACCGATTTGAACCCACGACATTCAACTCGTTGTCAAGGCCGATACTACTGGGCCACCACTGCTAACTGTAACTACTATAATAACGAAATGGGTAAAATGTATAGTACAGTCGAACAAGCGATTTGGTATACAGGCAAAAATATTCATCTTTCCACTACACTGCCAATATTTAGTTTTATTTTGTGCGTTATAACTTTTTCAGCTGTAAAATGTTAAATAATTGACTATTCAGCACACTCACACCATTGTTTAAAAGTAGTTGCAAGTTAGCTGTCTGAATACCAAATAGCTTGTTCGACCGTACGTCATAGCAAAAAAAAAAAACATAGACAGTAAAAAAAAATAGTAAACCAAACAATCAACGCTAATATTGATGCCATTCGATAACGCCCACCTAATAACTTACTTACAACTTACTTGGCACTCTTATTATTGTGAAAAGCGACAATGAAGTTAGGAAATGAAAACTACTAGTTCACTTATTTAATCACTCTATCTTGGATACAACTAGGGAGTCATGTGCAGCGGTGTCGGTCCATGATTGACGATGAACCGACACTGCCATTATACCCCGCTGGATTGATACCCATTGTCTATCTACATAATGGAACACAGGCAACAGTTTGCTGGGCTGATATACTGCATTTGTTATACTGTGGTGTTTTATTTTTAGACGGATCAGGCTGAATAAAATTGAAAACAAAAAATCTTGTGAAGTTAAAAAATATTATCTTCATGGGCTGTACTAGACTAAACCCTTACTAATAAACGTTGTATAGCGTCTGTATAGTTACACAGCGCTTTGTCTCTTAATCTTTATAAATCTTTATGTAAAGATGGTCACCCATCAGGGGTCTTGGTATGTACCAAAACCCCTGCGTGCCTCGGAAAGCACGTTAAGCCGTTGGTCCCGGCTGTCATTCGTGGATCTTTGACAGTCGTTACGGGTCGTCAGAAGCCCGAAAGTCTGACAGCCAGTCTTACCAAGGGCTATCGTATTACCCAGTAACTGGGTTGTGGAGGTCAAATAGGCAGTCGCTCCATGTAAAGTACTGGTACTCAGCTGCATTCGGTTAGACTGGAAGCCGACCCCAACATAGTTTGGAAAACGCTAGGCAGATGATGATTTGTATACACAATACACACGTTCATAAAAGTGAAAATATAGAATCATCAAATTAAGGTAAATTACTAACAACACTTTCTTAAATGCCTCTCACAGTACTTCTGATATACCAATAAAATCATCGTCAATTCATCCGCAAACAGTTCGTTTGTTGGATTTGCGTCCAAGAGTTAATTTAGTTATGTTTTGTTATTTCTGTATTAACATTCTTACGTTCATAGGTACCTATAATTATTTACACACAGGGTGCACACGTGTCCCGGTTGTCCATATTGTCTATCCACATGACACGCCATAAAACGGAGGGACACATTTCACGACGTGGACAGGATTGTTACGCTATGATGGACGAGACAGCTCTAGATTGACGTTGGTTACAGCCCGTATGACAGCTCAAAACAAACCAATTGAATTTCTATTTCCTTATATCCACATTCCAAATTCAAATCACTTTTTGTCCCTTGGGATTAAAGAGCTATTTTAGTCCCTGTTTACGATAAATACACTAGCTCCTTTTGAATAGATATGATTAAAAAAAAATTGTTGTAACTAAATAGTGACTGGTATGTTTTAACATAGGAAAACATACGTAAGCTTAAACTTTTTTCCCGCACTTCAAAGTTACCGAGTTCTGTCAAACAATATTTTAACCAGAAGACCAATTCCCGTAATTAAATACGTTCGAAATCTAGTCGCAATCTCATCTCAGCGACAATCAATGTCAAAAACTTGTTACAAGTGTAGGAAAAATAGAAGTATTTTTGACTGATTGAGACAACGATCAGGCTGTAAACGTTCTTAAAATTAGGGGAATTTCCCCTCTGATCGCCTTTCCTAATTTTATGACGTCGTTTAATATAGCTTCATACTAGAAAGTTTATATTCTGCAGTAGGTAATAATCAGTAATAGTAGAAAAACACGCAAATGTAAACTTAATAAAAAAAAAGAAGATTGATACTTGAAAAACAAAAACTTGAAAAACACTTCACTTGCAAAGCAGAAATGTCGAAATGTCTTATTTAAATAAAGATAACTGGAAATCTCCGTTTCTATGGAAAATTTAAAAGTGATCTAATTTGGCTTTACCAATATTTTTCGAAAACGTTCTTAACTAACTTGTATACCTTTGTATCCTGCTTATGCGTACGAAGCTTTATTAAAATCGGTTCATTCATTTCGAAAAACAAGGGCTACGCAAACGCTCAGACAGACAGGCGCGACGCGTCTCTAGTAGAACAATTTCTATGAAAACTTGGGAATTCTTCTACCAAAATCGCGCCCCACGGCGACGCAACTTTTTGCGGGAGCCTTAAATAAAAACAAAACACAAACCAAACCAAATCCGACGATTTAATTCCAAAGCCTAGTAACAAGCAGTCGCGTTCAGTTAAACAATTACAACTTGAAAATAACCAATTAGTCGCTCAACGTGCACAGTTAATTAAAATTTTCCGTTTTATGAAGTGAGTTAATGTGACATAAGTGGTTTATGGCCTGTAATTTTTAAGCTGTGGTCTCTGTTTGGGATTTAGAGCGTTCAAGTTTCGGTAGTTGTGTGTTGAAATTTTAATTAAATTTTCGTGGTTCTTGTTTGTTATTAAAGTAAGGTTTTCAAAATCTTTGGATATAATTGTTTCCGATAATATTATAAATAGACGTGCCCGCGCCTTCTTAAGCGTGTATGTCGCGAAAAAAATGGATTTCATGAGTTTTTTGAGCGCTGAGCCCTAATTTTTTATTTCTAAAATAAAAGTTACTCCTATAATATCAGCTAGATGCCAGTGAAAGTCCTGTGAAAATCGGTCCAGCCGTTTTGGAGATGAGTCGGAACAAACACACAGACAAAAATAAATAGATTTTTTGTTATGAGTACCGTATTTATTTAATTCCATTTACTGTTATTTTGATATTACAAACAGACACTTCAATTCACTTCTTGTTTGTTTGTATAGACATAACACACACTTGTTTACAGGTAAACCCCGAAAGGCTTGAATGAGGGACACCCACATTTTGACAGTTATTTTTAATTACTATGTAACAGGGGACGAGCCAACGGCCTTCAACCGGGCGCAAAAAAAAACGGGCTTCATAGATTAAATATCTACAAAACAAAACTAATTGGTCATTGTACCTTTAATCAAAATCGAAAGGATCAACCAGCTAATCGTTTCAAAATACCATTTAATTCATTTTCATAAATTAACTTTAATAGTCATTTCATTATAAATCTCTTCGCACGTCTGGTTACGCATAATTATTTGTCCAAGTACATACGCCGAATTCCCACATATCCACTCTCATTTTAATAAATATTCGATGATTGATTTTTATTACCGCTATCGCTCTTTACGGCTATTGAAATCGCTACCCTCAAACATTCCCGAATATATATTATTATTCAACAAACGAATGCATTTACTAAAACCTACATAGATCGGCCATTAACGCGGCTTGACCCTCTTCAACGAAGAAATCCTAATTACAGAGAGCTCAAGTTAAATTGGTCAACATATCGCGTGCTTTCTTTGAATAATCTTTATTTCCTGTAACCTTATCGGTTTTCTATGTGACTGAATCACGGATGAAGCTTTGCAAACAATTTTGTACTTTATTCCTAGTAAAGGATAGTTAAATTTTGAATGTTTGTGGTCGTGTTTTAATGAAATTAATTTCTTTATCACAATAATATAAATTTCGACTTTGTGCTGTTTGAAAGAAGGTGCAAATTAGAGCGTAAGGCTTTATGGTGTAGGCCAGCGAACTGATGGTGTTATGCAAAACGGAGATAACGGTGGGCAAAACATTTTAATACCTCTTATTGTAATAGTTTTCTGTACCTTTGCTTTAATGCCTACAGTGAAGTGTTTAAAAACTAGGTGAAACACAACATTAAATAAATAAACAAATTAAACATTAACACGTTACAAATAGAGTCACGTCATTTTAATGTACATACACAGGACTAGAAAGAGTTATTTATTGTGTCGGAAAAAGCTATACAATAATCTAGCTTACATCATGGTGAAGGTACTTAAGTCTGATAAAAAAAAACGAATTAAAATTGAAGTCTAACTTTTCATTTACAATTTTAATTAAAATAATTTTTATTAAAAAAAATCACCTCGAATAGCAGAATAACTATTAATAACTATTGAATAGTTGACAACATGGGAAAAATTCACGAAAAAAAAACAATAATGAAGAAAATTAATTTTCTCATACATTTTGTATGGAACGACTTTTTTGATGAACTTTCAAGAACGAATTGAGTGGTTTCGAATAAGTTAACATAACATTTATTGATTCTCGGCGGTACGAAGTTTACTGAATCAGCTAGTTAAAGATATTTTTGACAGATTGGTTGGATTGAGACTACAATGCAAACGTTCTTAAAAATACGAGAATTTTCCCCTCAGGCTCTAATAAGTTTTATTATTTTATTTTATTTATTCGGCAAAACAAACAATTACACATTTATTGTTACAAAAAGATAGGATACAGAAATGATACAAATGTGAAATCAACCACGTTCTCCACAGATACACAATGAGACAATTTGGTAAATTTTAGCGTTGTAAACAATAAAAAAGAAAAAAAACCCGAGAGGCCCGTGGCTAAATAATAACAACAGCACAGGTCGATCGATCAGGTTAAGCTACGCTTGCTGCGGTTGGTCTGTGGGTGGGTGACCATCTTTACATACCTAGACCCCTTCCTCCGTGTCTCGGAAAGCATGTTAAGCCGTTGGTCCTGGCTGTCATTCGTGGGTCTTTGACATTCGTTATGGGTAGTCAGAAGCCCGAAAAACTGACAACCAGTCTTACCAAGGGGTAACGAATTGCCCAGTAACTGGGTTGTGGAGGTCAAATAGGCAGTCGCTCCATGTAAAATACTGGCATTCAGCTGCATCCGGTTAGACTGGAAGCCGATCCCAACATAGTTTGGGAAAAGGCTAGGCAGATGCAGATGATTATATTATTATTATTTTTTTATATTAACATTATTTTAATTCAAATTGTAAATGAAAAGTTAGACTTCAATTTTAATTCGTTTTTTTTTATCAGATTAAGACTTATCCTATAAGCCTTTTTAAGTACTAATTCCTTTGTTAGATATAATTTGTAAAAGTTTATGGATAACGTGAAGAACACGGTGTATAATTAAGGAACAATGGTATTTTTTTCATTTATTAAACGAAGAGGATGACGATAAATATGAATAATCTCGCCTCCATGGACTATAAATTGGTTGTCGAAGTCCATGCATCAAAGAGATTGATCAATACATCAACAGTAGAACTTTTTGGGCTCTAGATTAAAAAAAAATATTATTAGCAACCATTTTGTTTATGAGTGTATTCAGTCATGCGGATCTCGATACTGTATATTTTCTGGAAAACTTAATCTTACTCTGTATTTTACAGTCATATTTATTTGTACCAACGCATTTTGTAACAAAAAAAAAATCTTACTATTATAAATAAAACACCCTCTAGGTACAAACACAGCTAAAAGTGATTCTTCTCATGTACCGAGGCTACCCATAATTGCTTGGGGAAATAAATAGAGGAATACTGATTGAACTTACTTAACTAACTTTAAAAAAATATGAACCAACCAAACAACGACACCCAACACCACCAACATCTCATTAACAACGTCCATTTGCACCAACGACAGCCCCATTTTGTGTCCACAAAATGTCCTGTTGTCACTGTTCATTCCTAAGTTGCCTCGAAGAGATCGCAAAATCAAAATATTTTATTTCACATAAACCTACATGGGCACTTATGAAACGTCAGAAGCTAGGTGCACGGTTCCAATTGGTCGTTTGCTATGGAGAAGAGCCGGCAAGAAACTCCACGGTTAGTCTTTTAAAAATAGCTGGTTTTTACAATGTTTTCAAATTACAATAGGTATGGGAGGACAGCCGCGTAGGCCTGTCAACAAGTACCAGGTACTTATAAAATAAAAAATGTTCTACAGATCTAAAGTCTACAAGGCCCACAAAGTCCTCACATTTACAAAATAAGAATCCATCAAAAGGATAAAGTTAAAAACTAAATTTAAAAAACCTACTAAAATCAAGTGATATGACTGCCGCAGAAAGCGATAAGGCTGCCCCTTGTATATTTTTTAGTGTTTCGTTTATTTTTTGTTATGTATTCTTGTGGTGTACAATAAAGTATTTATAAATAAATAAATTTGGTATTTTTCAGTAGCTGTTCGCGTCATTGCATGATAGTTTTTTTCAGGTTTTGACTTCTTTCAATTACACCTATTATTTCAATCAGAGTATGCCTCCGGGGTACATTATTATAGGCGTGAAGTTTATAATCATTAAGCAACTACATAAAAAACGTCACCATAAATTTTCTTTAACCCACTAAAACATGAACGAGCCGTAATAATCACTCTGAAAAACCCATTATTCGTTAAGAAAATCTTCCCGTAAAGCCTTCGACTCCCTGAAAAGAAGTTAGTTCGTAAATTCTGCGCCAATCCGCGGAGAGATACAACCGAGATAATCTCAAGACACTCTCATTAGGAGGAATTTAAAGCAAGTTTAGTAGCCAAATAAATCTTACTGTAATTAGTTTAATTGTATTACCTAGATGGCGCTGCTGAGTTATTGTTTTTTGGGTCCTTTTTGGTTAATGTGGGGAAAAAGTGTTTTATGAGATTTTATCATTATGTATTGGTTACGATCGTAGCTTTCGTTGAGTTTATATTTAATTCTTGGGTCAAATGAAGCTGAAACCTGAATTGGTGGTTTGCCATATGGTTAGAATAGGATACAGAATGGTTTTTATTAGGAGGTTGCAGAACAGGACCAGCAGTAATTGTTTTTATAACTACTTATTATGGCAATATTACACATAACAAAAGAGGTCCGTAAATATCGTGTTTTTCGTAATAAACGAAAAGCCACTAAGACTTGGATTATATAAATCATGTCTTGATATATAATGAAGACAGAACGTTGTCAGTGGCACTATTTCAACCTTCCAAAATAGTTCATAATTCCTTCAAAATAAGACCCACTTCACTACAAACTGAAGTAATTTCTTCCAATTAATTCCCCTCGAATCAATATCACCCAACTTTCCTTTAAAATAACATTACGTGACCATAAACCGATAAAACTAAGATCTACCAAAACTTGGAATTTAGTTGGTAATAAAATACCACGTCTTATTCAAAGTTACGACGGTCCCCACATTTATTGGGCTATGAAAATATAGCAGCTAAAGCGATGAAAGCTGGGCGAAATAATATAATCAAGGCAACTTTGTCATGACGAACGAAATATAAGCAGTAATTATGCACTTTAATTGCTTATCACACCCCTAATTATTTTTATTATTTACTTTATTTTATTTAAACACATATAAATTACAGTTTGAAGTAAATATTTTTATAAAGAACATTAAAATAATATTAAAAAAATCCGTATCCAAAGGGTAAAATGGGACCCTATTACTAAGACTCCGCTGTCCGTCTGTCCGTCTGTCACCAGGCTGTATCTAATGAACCGTGAAAGTGAGACAGTTGAAATTTTCACAGATGATGTATTTCTGTTGCTGCTATAACAAAAAATACAAAAAAACAGAATAAAATAAATATTTAAGGTGGCTCCCATACAACAAACGTGATTTTTTTGCTCGTTTTTGCTCGATATTGATAACGGCAACAGGTAGACGCTTGAAATATTCACAGAATATTTAGTTGTATATTCACTTTAAAAATAAATATTTGATTAAAATAAAACAAATATTTAAGGGGGCCTCCCAAACAACAGACATGATTCTTTTGTCGTTTTAATAGACAATGGTACGGAACCCTTAGCCGGTTTTATATTTTTAATATACAAAGCCATTCTTCTTTTTAACCGACTTCAAAAAAAGGAGGAGGTTCTCAATTCGGTTGTATGTTTTTTTTTTTTTTTTTTTTTTTTATTTTTTATGTTTGTTACCTCAGTACGCCGTCATTTATGAACCGATTTAAAAAATTATTTTTTTATTTGAAAGGACATACGTCCAGATTGGTCCCATTTTTGTCAAACTCCAGTTCTGATGATGGGATCCATGAGGAATTGAGGGAACTCCTCAAATATTATAGGCATACATATAGCAATTTTGGTATTTTCATTAACAACTCAAGCATTTGCATTCAGAAAGTATAATTTGGGGAAGTGGAACTGATGATGAAGACCACAGATGGCCATCGAAACTACTCAATGAAAAATATTTCACGGGTAGCGATTCGATTGCTTTAATATGGTTGCTAAGCAATTTATGATCGTCACAATGCGTATGGTAAAGTGGAGCTGATGGTGACTTCACCATCAGCTCAAGTTCTCCTGGTTCTTACCAAGAGAACTCCTCAACAATTAACGTCCCAGCATCGGGAAAAGCAATATTTTGTAACAGGTGATGAGCAGTTGACATTAGGGTTTGAAACGGTATGCTCTTGAGGTGGTCCCATTGTCACCAAGTCAGAGTCTGATGAAGGGATCCCATGAAAGTCGAGGAAAATCCTCTTTGGTAGGCATGTACAGTGTGTTAGTTGAACTCTCTCAAATCAAATGAAACCTATTGATGATTCAAGTGTTTGAGTCCGAGAGTCATCACTTACCTATACTCCGACTTTTAATTAGCTGCAGTAAAATAACACTACTTAATAACTCATTTCGGACTGCATTTAGAGATATGCATGTCAAATAAGTTTTATTTGTTACACTACTCTGTACTAGAAAAACAAGGTTTGGTTGATGGCCGCGAAAAAACAACAAGACGACAATTTCAGATGATGTTACAAAACCGATTTAGAATTTTTTTTTTTTTTATTTAAAAGGATATACTTCCAGATTGGTCCCATTTTGTCAAAATCCAGTTCTGATGATGGGATCCATAAGGAATTAAGGGAACTCCTCAAATATTATAGGCATACATATAGCAATTCTGGTATTTTCATCGACAACTCAAGCATTTGCATTCAGAAAGTATAATTTGGTGAAGTGGAACTGATGAAGGAGACTACAGATAGACACAGGAACTCTTCAATGATTATAAGTATTTCATGGGTGGAGATAAGATATCTCGATTAAGATAGTTAAGCGACTATGACGAAGCAAATTTAAATAAATATAGTTCTGACGAAACTGGTACCATCAAACCGATCTTATGAAGCTGGAAGGTAGGTACCGGAGCATCGTAATAAAACAATGTATTCTAGCCGTGTTTGGGCTTATCGAGTAAATGCGAACCACATGATACAGGAGATGTGATACGAGAAGCTATTTCGAAGGCTACTGCTCGAAAATGAAACCGCTGAAGACTGTTTTATAAGACGCCAAAGAGATCTTCGCCCTTGAGTCGTAGGTACATTAAGTGTGGCTTTGATTGTCAGAAGACAGATTTCGTAGCCTCATTATTTCCGTCAATGATCTGTCGTCGTGTGGTCGCTTTAATAATTTGTTGGCATCCAAATCTGACAAAACGATACCTTCCAAACTTCTGACACGACTTAGCGCGACGTATATTTGCCCTTTTGCAAAATTTTTTTTACCAAGGTCGATCACAGCTCATTCTGTACAACTTCCTGTCAATGTTATATATTTAGCAAGTAGTGGTATACGAATTGGTGTGGGGTAGGTACCACAACTCAAAAGTGAAAAATAAAAACTTTTTAACAAAAAAAACAACCGACTTCCAACAAAACACTACAAAGTGAAAAATAACTTTAATTTCAGAAGTCGGTGTCAAAAAACGAAAATGCAGAACCAACGACACCGACTTCTGAAATTAAAGTTATTTTTCACTTTGTAGTGTTTTGTTGGAAGTCGGTTGTTTTTTTTGTTAAAAAGTTTTTATGATATGGACAATTGTAGAAACCACCATTTTTGGCCATGCAAAAATAAAATGGAATAGAAATGTAAAGGTCACGTTACTTAAATAAAGTGTCACAACGCTTTAGGCCTAAAAATTACCTGCCTTATGTAATGTAAGTATTACACAAAAACCTTTGGTTTCCTAAAAACATTTGTTCGCAGAAAATAAAAGGGTTTATTCGCAACAAACATTATCCTTCGCGGCCATCACTTAGGTTATGTAAAAACACATGACCCTCCATTTAGTACGTGTAGTCGAGTAAAAATGAATCGTATCTATAAATTTTTATTTACCTACATGAGTGTGACGAACATTTTTTCGATACGATGTTAAAATGTTTTTAGATATAATATATCGTACTGGTAATGTGAAGCTATAAGGTACGCGAGTGAAGGATATTTTTCAGGCGTCAATCTAAGTGCCAGACGAGACATAATAAAAAATATGTGTATTTTGTGTATAATAAAAACTCATGCGTGGAAAATAAGTTAAATTTATTATTTTAATATAATTACAAAAGTGGAAAAAATGGGCTTGCCGGTGGCAACCATGAATGCAGAGAGTGAGAGTGTTGCTAGACATAAAAAATGTTAAGCTTGATCACAATGTTGCAACTTAATAAATGACTTGGTAATCGATTTTAATTAAACTTACTAAAATGACAAATTATTGCAGACAGTATTAAATTGAAAAAAAAAAAAAGTTTGTAATATTTATGTTGAAGTTACTTTAACAATATGGATAAAAATCTTTAACAACTAAAATTCTACTTTATCAAACTCTGGGGAATTAGACAGCAGTTGTGACCCAGTGGTAACTGCCACGACTTACCCGTTGTATAGGTTCTAAGTTCGAACCCAGACAAGCGCTTTAATTTGTGTAACTTATTTCATTACCACTGTCCTCAAAACGGTGAAGGCAAACATCGTGACGAAACCGGCATGTCCTAGAACCAAAACTTCGTAGACATTTGTGACATCTGCCAACCCGCACTGGACCCGCGTGGTGAATTAAGGCCGACTCCCTCTCGCCGAAAGGAGGCCTGTGTCTAAGTTCTATCAAATAGCAATAATAGCCATAGACAGGGCGGCAAAAACGGTATTTTAAAGAACGTTCACATTTTAATTTCAGCCTCAATTTCTGAAAAAAACTTTACCTTTATTTTTGAGAAGTTAGATTGCGTGTGGAATTTGAGTGTTTATAAGTTCGAGATTCGGTTTATATTGTGGCGTTACGTGGAAGGTTCGTGTTCGGCATTAGATAGCTGTAGGCTGAATTGATTGATTGATTTGATTGAATAGCCTAACAGCTAAGGTGTCTAACTCGCTACTAACTAACCACGTCGTGAGTGCGGATACATAACACTCATAATTGACGTGAAGTCAATAATAAAATAACACTAGAATATTAGTTTAGTTGGATGGGTTAACCGGAATACTAGTAATGTGCAACTCGCAGTGTTGCTACACTGCGAGTTTACGTTTCAGAATGCTTTCTGAAACGTAAATTCAATCTGTTTGACGGTGTGTCCATTTGGTTCAATTGCATACCTTAAGAATGGAATTGATTTTGATAAATTTTCGAATAAGCACAACTTGCTTGCTTCACATGTTGAGATTTATGCAATTTTCTCTTTTTGACATTATTCGTGCTATCTTGGACTGACTACGAAAAAACATGAAGTAGTTTAATACCTAGTTTAAAAAAAAAACGCGCGTGTGTGTGTGTATGCGTGTGTACCACGCACAATAAAGGATTAGTAGCTAGGTTGAATTTATACCAAGGAAATATGTAACTTTTTAGTTGAAAAGATGATCTCCCATACATCAATATAAAGCACGGTCAACTCTCCAACTGCAAAATGTAAGTTTGTAAAAAAAGTTGTTGGTGATAAAACTACAAATGAATGATTTTCGAACTTTTCTATTAGGTACTTGTGCTGTGAAATTTTTCTTCTTGCCAAAGGACGATGGGTAAAGTACTACAGACCCCGTATCCAATAATTTTTTTGATGCAACAGACATCATTTTTGTCTCATTTTTTATAATAATAACAAACCGTTAGTTTCGAGTCTTAAATGTTTGGGGTTTTCTGAAAAAACGGTTTTTTTTTCATTTATTCCCAGTTTCTACCTACACCTACGGGGTATACAAGCGTGAATATGTTATATCATGACACTAATATTTTATAGTCGAGAGTTTGTGAGTGTCTGTGTGTGTTTATATGTTTGTTACTCCTTCACGTTCAAACGGCCGGACCAATTTTGATGAAATTTTGTATGGAGTCAGCTGACACCCTGGATTAACACATAGGCTACTTTTTATCCCGAAATCCCTCGGGATCGACACTTATGCATGGTATATGGTATCGAGGATCGACACTTATGCATGGTATATGGTACATGGTATATGGTGAAACCGCGGGGCGCAGCTAGTAATAATATTTACTTAGAAGCTTGATTTTTTTAGAGCTCGAAGGCACTGTACTGACAGATAGACGGACAACGAAGTGATCCTATAGGGTTCCGTCTTTTCCTCTTGAGGTACGGCACCCTAAAAATAACTGTAAACCCAGATTTATATCCTGGTATTGTAATTATGGGTCCCTGACCTCATGATGGGTTATGTATGTACATTCTGAATAAAATAAATCTGCAATATTTATCGAACGATGCTCTCATTTTTATTGAACGAGGAATAAGAACTCTATCATGAAAACTGTTGTGTCAGTGTTAACTTAGGATGAGTGCTTAAATAAATATAGGGCAAGTATGGGCGTGAAATAAATGTCGTAGATAAGGAGATATAGAAGGGTAATATATTTCCTAGATCATCTAAAATAAGTTGTTACTGGTTTGTTTTTGGTTGGTGAATAAAATCTTGTTAACTTCGAAGATTCGAAGATCTTTTACATTTTTTTTTTTTTTTTTTTTTTTAATGAGCATCTCGCAGTTCATCCTTTATGAGGATGGCTACTGCTTAACCGGACTTTCCTGTGGATGCCTCGAATTAAGGCCTCCAGCCAGGGCATACAATAACTTAAAAACTAAGCGACAGCGCTAAGGGTAACCCCCTGCGGGGTTCGGACCTCGGCTCAGGGCGTCGCTGGAAGAGGACAGCAAGGGGCAGGCTGGATCGGTATTATTATTGGTGTTTAGGGGCGAATTTAAAACTAAAGGCTCAGCTGCGCGGGCTGGCTCGAGCAAGGGTCGGGGGGGGCACGGTGATGGTGCGGGGCGTCGCGACGGGCCTCGGCGGCGAGGACGGAAGGACGGATGTCTGAGCTTGTTTTTGTGTTGTCGACTGAGAGTACTCGTGGCCTTACTGCTCTCCTGGAGGAGGGTAGTGGCGTCGTCGGGGATGGTGAGGGTATGCCTTGGTCGGCGAATCCTACTTATGCGGGAGGGAGTGTATCGGGAGGCCGCCGCAATCAGGGGATTGGGGTGCTTTATGGCAGAGTCGAAGAAGCGCTTGGAAAGGCGTTTCATGAACTGCTGGATGGTGGGGAGTCTGAGATCTAGATGCAGATTCACATTTCGGACATAGAAGGGGGCTCCCGTGACCTTTCGGAGGAAACGGTTCTGGAGGGTTTGCATTTTATGCAGAAATCGCGGCTTGGCGTGTGCGAAGACTACGCAAGCATAGGTCATGATGGGACGGATGACCGCGGTGTAGAGGCGCAATTTGCACTTGAGTGACAATTTGCTGCGGGCAGTTATCATAGAGTGGAGCCTACCGAGAGCGAAAGAGGCGCGCGAACGCGCCGTCTTTATGTGCTCGTTGAAGGTGAGGTTGTGGTCTAGGATGACACCTAAGTATTTGGCTCGCTTTCCCCAGGGGATCGGCTTGCCATACATAGAGATCGGGCGTGGGAGGGGGGGGGGTAGTTTGCGCGGTTTCGAGAAGATGACCGCCTGACTCTTATCGGGGTTGACCTCGATTCTCCATTTCCGGAACCAATCGCTCAAGGCGCTTGCGGAGGTTTGGAGGTTTCGAGCTATGGATGACTGGTTGACACCCGAACAGTATATGGCAGTGTCGTCGGCGAAGAGCGCCAACTGTGCCTTTTTACTGTTCGGGATGTCACTAGTGAACAGGGTGAAAATGAGGGGAGACAGAACGGAACCCTGGGGGACTCCGGCGCGGATGGGGTGAGGGGGAGAGAGAGCGCCCTCGATACGGTAGCGGAAAGTGCGGTCCGACAGAAAATCTCGTAAGATGAGCACGAGACGGTCTGGCACACCTAGCAGGTACAGCTTATATAATAAGCCATTGTGCCAGACCTTGTCGAACGCCTTCGCTATATCGAAGAACAGGACGCCTGTCGAAGCACCTCGCTGAAAAGCAGCGCTAATGTGCTCGACTATGCGGTGGAGCTGGTGGATGCACGAATGCTTCGTGCGAAAACCGAACTGTTCGGGGGGGATGAGGCTCTTTGCTTCGGCATAGTCTTTGAGGCGCTTATAAATAAGCCTCTCGTAGACTTTGCCGAAAACATTGAGCAGACTGATGGGGCGGTAGCTGGAGGGCTCAGACTTGGGCTTGCCTGGCTTAGGGATGCCTATGACTGTGGCTTCTTTCCACATTTGGGGGAAGATGTTGTTGCTCAGGGCGCCATTGAAGATGGCGGTCATGAGCAGTATGAGGGGGGCGGGGAGGAGTTTGTACACTCTATTGGTGATACCGTCCGAACCGGGGGCTTTGCGGGTTGCGAGCCCTTTTATGATGTCTTGCACTTCGTCGGGAGTGACGGGAGGCAGAGGATCATCAGGGTCTTCGACTGGCGGGAGGGAGGCTCTCCGTTCGACTTCAGCGTTCACCTCGTCGAGGTGCGCTCTGTCTACTGGTTGAGAGCTGGGAGTGCATTGAGCCTCTAGGCTGTCGGCTAGGCATTCGGCCTTTTCGAGGTTTTCGAAAGCGACCGTTTTGTCGGGGCGTGTGAGGGGAGGAACTGTGGCCTCTTCAGAGGAGCGGAGCTTCCTCTGGAGTTGCCAGAAGGCGTGGTGGGTGGGCTCGAGTTCGCCGATCAACTTATCCCATCCCTCGGAGCGCCACTCCCCTATGCGTTTCTTTACAGCACGCTGTAAATGGCGCATGTGGGATTTGTTCGCGTCGCAGGGAAAAGAGTCGTAGGCACGAATGGCAGCGTTCTTCTCGGTCACCAGTTCACGTACGTCATCGGGCAGTTTCCAGCGATGGTCTTCCATCACTGGAACTTCCCGTGAGCAATCCGTCAGTACGGATTGAACGTGCTCTGTGAACGAGTCGATCGCCCCAGTCGTGTCTGCGACTGAGATAATTTGCTCGGGGATGGAGTCTAGGTGGGGAGACGTGGTGGATTTCAGTCTTTCGCTTACTTTCCTCCAGTCGGTGACTGTTTTGGTCGGGGGGGGCTGGTTGGGGTCGTGCGGGGGGCCCGAATAGGGGGCCAGGTGCAAGATGACCGGGCGGTGGTCAGAGTTAAGCTCTTGTACCGTCTCGATAGACTGCAAACGGAGGTTTACATTCTTGAGAAGCGCTACATCGAGAACGTCAGGAAGTTGGGCGGGGTCGCCCGGGAAATGAGTGGGATACATCGGAGCGATGATATCGAAATTGAGGGAGTCGCCTAGTTTGAACACGATCCTACCTCTGGTAGAGGTCGTGCTGCTATTCCAAGCGGGATGTTTGGCATTGAGATCCCCCGCCATGATGACGGAGTCACTCATACCGAAGAGGGTAGTGAAATCGGTAGTGAGAGAGATGGGATCCTCCGCACCATTGGTGGGCGGGATATAGGCGGAGATGATGGTGATTGCGGGGTGACCGGTCATGCCGAGCCGACAGATAGAGATCTCTAGCTGAGAGATAAGGGCGGGCGGGTCTATCGGGATGCAATGGAGGGACTTCCTATAGTAGATGAGGGTACCGCCCTTGTGGCAGCGAGACCTGTCATTGCGAACTATCTTGTAGTTGGCAATGTTCGGGTTCCGCAGATGGGGCTTCAGGAAGGTTTCCTGGACTAAGAGGACATCGAGCTGGTGATCGCGGAGGAACGCGGCGATCTCATCGCGTTGATTTATAATGCCGTTTGCATTAAAAAACCCTAGTCTAAGGGATCGGGGTTTGGTAACGCTCATTCTTTGTAAAGCCATTGGAGCTTTTTAGAAGTTGAGGGTTTGCATGACTTGCGTAATCTGAGGATACGCATTGAAAATCTCGGCGATGCGCCGAGGATTGCCGTTACAGGCTTGGATTTCCGCTGCCATGGCATTTGCGGGGGCAATAAAAGCTGCGTAAGCACCGATTATTACCTCCATGCTGCTAGGCTGGGGGCGGGAGGCGGGGGTCGGGGGGGACCTACTGGGACCAGCGGGGGCCCTGGGCGCGGCGGCGGGAAGGGCTACCGGTGGGGCTACTGGGACCGAGGGGCCTACTGATGGCGCGGGGATGACGGTTGCCATCAGCGCTGGGATAGTCGGGGGTGGGGGGGGCACCGAAGCTGCGGGAGCTTTGAGGTGGTTGAGGTTCGCCCATGGGGAGGGCCTTTGGGGACTGAGCCTATCGGGCATCTGGGAGGAAGGGATCGGGATCCTCACAGAGGGGCTTTCCCTTTGCTGGCGGTCGCTCGCGCGCTTCGTCAGTTTGGGAGAAGTAGACTTGGGAGCCTTGGGGCAGCCTCGGTAGTTAGCCGGGTGCCCGGATTGGCCGCAAAGAACGCAGCTCGGTGGCTCTGTGCACTGAGAGCGGTCTTTGGGGCGGGGACAGTCTGACGTGCCGTGGGCACCTAGACACTTGACGCATCTAGGTGTCGCGTAGCAGTGGGATTGGGAATGGCCATACAGTTGACACCTGTGGCATTGTCCGATGAGGTTGGACTTCCTGGGTTTCTCGATAGAGATACCCGAGAGGGAGCAGACTGACTTCACCTTGAAGATGGGGTGATGTCCTTCAGTAGGGTCGCAGATGACCAGGACCATGTCGTAGACTAGGCCCTTCCATGCTTTGTGCAAGCGATGGACTGCTGAGACGGGGATGCCTTGTGAAGCAAGGTCTTCTTTGATCTCCTCGGTGGGGATTTCTTTGGGGACGCGCCTGATGATTACGCGGGTGGGGACTTCCTCCGGAAGGGAGTAAGTATGAAAGGAGTAAGCCCTTGTCTGGAGGAGACGGGTAAGGTCCCTGTAGTCCGAGGACGAGGCGACCGTTACCTTAATACCCTGTTGGGTTGAGCGGGCGTTCGTGTAGTTGATCTTTTGATCAACACACGCTTTGGAGATTTCTGTCCATTTGGACTTATCCTGGACATAGATGGGGGGCGGGGGTCGTGGCTTCTTTGCGTTCGAAGCGGGAGGGGTAGCCGAGAGGCTAGACGCGGGATTGGCCTGCGGTGCGGCGGGGGTTGGGGTGGGGGGGCGGGGGTTAGAGGGGATTACCGCGACCGACTTTTTGGCCTTGTTGGCGTGAGAGGAGGCGTTCTTCTTTCTCTTGCCACCCTTTCCGACGACTATATAGTCGTCTTCCGAGGAGGACGAAGAGTCAGAGAGGGCTTCCTCTGAGTCGGATTGAGATTGGGGTACGGACGTGTCCATACTCTCTGGAGTATCTGCTGCGGTAGCGGCTGGCACGGAAGGTGCGGGATCGGGGACTGGCACGGACGGTGCGGGTTTCGGGGCGGACACGGAGGGAGCGGGTGATGGGGCTGGCACAGAGGGTGCGGGTTTTGGGGCGGGCACAGAGGGTGCGGGTTTAGGGGCTGGCACGGATGGTGCGGGTTTTGGGGCTGGCACGGAGGGTGCGGGTTTTGGGGCTGGCGCGGGGGGTGCGGGTTTGGGGGCTGGCGCGGAGGGTGCGAGTTTGGGGGCTGGCACGGAAGGTGCTGGTTTGGGGGCGGCGGCTGGCACAGAAGGTGCAGGCGAGGGGGCTGGCACGGAGGGTGCGGGAGGGGAGGCGGCGGCGGCCTCGGGGATTTCGCCTGAGTTTGGCGGAAAGAGGGGGCTGACTAGCGCGTCGCTAAAGTCAATGTCGATGACCGAACCGGGAGGGCGTCTAAAATTTATAAGACGTTGGGCATACTGGTTAACGAAAGAGGGGTCCTTGAAGAGGACCTCTTTAACGAACGCCAATATGACCGCGTCTGCCATGATCGGGATGGGGGCGGGGAGAGGGAAGAACCATAGGGGGCGTGAATCCCTAACAACCTAGCACCCCGGGTGGATGGGCCCGGGGGTGTGAGATCCTACCCTCCCTGTCGGGTGTGAGACAGGGAGGTGAGTACCTGAAGTGAGCCCTAAGCTTGTGACCCGTCGCCGATCTTATTGTGCGAACGGGGCCCTGACCAGTCTGTGCGATGGGTGTAGAGACACCCTAGACCGGCTTCTAGTACGAAGGGGTTGACACACCCAACCGTACTAGACGCGAGCTGTGGACAAGGGATTAGTTACGAAGCTAGAGCTGACTAGGAGCCACCCCCAAGGCCAAGCTTCTAGCTCCCGATTCCAATTGACAGCCTCGCCCTGATGGGGCTCGGCGGGTGAGATTGGGGCACCACCCCCTTGGCTTCGTTGGCACCGTGAGGTATCCACCAAGGACCACGAAACTGTGGTTTTTACCCGGAAGGGGCCAAAAACCTCGACGACACGTGTGATGACGAATCTATCTTAAAGAAACAACTTCTATCAACCACGCCTTGAAAAAGGCGGCTATTGACAGGGTGCGGGCGTAGTCCGGAGACTACTGAGCTCGTTACGGCTAGCGTAGCGAGAACGGGCGGCGGCGGGGCGGCGAGGCGGTGGGGGCGTGCAGCGAGCGAGAGCGGGCAGCACGACCGTCCACGGCGAGCGTCGAACGGCGAGTGAAGATCTTTTACAGTCGCTACGGGTATTCAAAAGCCCGAAGGTCTGATACCAGCTTTAGCCAGGGATATAGGTACAGGGTTGACCCTGTACCTATATCCCTGGCTAAAGCTGTCAGACCCTTACTGACTTGAGTCAGTAAGGGTCTGACAGACCCCTCCATCCACCCCGGGGTGGTGGACATCCATGAGGAATTCCACACGATAAAAAAAAAGGTGGCGTTGACGCGGAAACTGTAATCATGAATTCATGATACTTCGTCGGTTATAAAAAAAAATTCGCTGTTACTTAGAAACCTGCAATGCCTACGCGGTCAAAATGTATGGAACAGCAAATTTTTTTTAAGTGAAAACTTCTTTAGGCGCGTTGGGTATTTTTTGAGATGGGAAAAAAACCATTGAACTCGCGCCACTGTTACCGTAAGCTACACCGCTTCGAATGTGTTCGGCTGTCCTCAGGATGTACTCGGTTTTAATGTATATCCGATATGTCAGAGAGTGATGGAAAAGTATTCTGGTTGTGTTTTTTTTTTTCACTTCTGTCGGCACTCCTGGAGTGCCACTGTTTTTTTTTTTTGAACAGTTGACGAATATGTTTTAACGCGGGGGGTAAATAATGAATAATGGATGGATGAATAATTAATAATGTGTTGAAAATAATGTATTGAACCCATAGTCTACGCTAGGCTGCGCGTCGATAGCCCTGCTACCTGCATGTGTTGCCCAGTAACTGGGTTGTGGAAGTCAGACAGGCACTTGCACCATGACATACAATGTGTTTAGCTTGGTCTGGGTAAACTGGAAGCCCACCCCACATAGTTTGGAAAGGCTAAGGATGGTCGAGTTATATGCTGGTGTATAGCACTACTCAGCATTCCCGCTGGAATCCCTTTTGTTATAGTGGACAGGTTGGTTTGATTGACAGGAGATGAGGTATCGGAAGAACGTTAAATAACATGCACTTGTTACCTTGAATGCAAATCCACTCTATCAAAAAGTACTCTGTGGCAAATCCGTAGACTTAATTCGCACTTTTAAAAGGAGTGTCACAATACAACTGACAGATGATCTGTCAAGATAACAGTAGTACAGTGTTACAATATGTAAATATTAACTAAAATGTTGCAACTTCCAACAGATGATGATATCAAATATTCTCAACCATGTATTAATTCAGCAGCAGGGCAGCGGTGGGCCAATCTTCGCAGCGATAAAGATACGCCTACTGCTGGAAAAAGTTGTACCCCAAGACCTATGGTCTAGCTGTTAACAACTTTTAGCTGATAATAATGATGACCATAAATGGTTAATTTATTTAATAGTGAGGGTTCAGGTTGATATTTTAAAATAGAACTAGCTGCTGCCCGTGACTTTGTTCGCGTGACAATAATACGTTTCGATTTTACTTCTGTTTCTAAAAGTAGCGTAAGTTTTAAAATTAGTTATCTGCTAGTGAAAGTCCCTTCAAAATCGGTCCAGCCGTTTCGGAGACTAGCCCGATCAAACAGACAAACATTTTTTTTTATTGTTGTTTTGTAAAAAGTACCGTACTTATTTACTTTCACATATTTTTAAGGAATAATAATTAAGTATTTATTGTACCTAACGACACAACAGTTACAATTTATTTTATTGTATGTATTAAAGAGTATTTATTTATTTTTGTTGTTGGTGGTTATTAACAAAATAATAAAGTGAGTCAAAATAAAAATAAAATATCAATACAACATACCTGTACGGCGTGGTAAATGTATTCTGACTTTGTTACTTTAAAAGGAAAATAAATGTACCAACCTACTTTAAAACAAACTGTTTTTAAGGTGTCAAAGTGTCGGATTAAGTAAAAACGTTACGTATTGTGTTGAGTGAAAAAGTTACGTATTTATGAACCTTACCCACACAAAAGGTCAAAAGGCTTAAAAGATCTCACAAAAAAATAAAAAAATGTAAGTACTTACCTCACTCAGGCTTTTATTTAGCAGAATGCTAACAGATACCAGTGATACCACCATATCGTTCGATATGTTTCCGTGTCGAATCGAACATCAATGTTGCTGTCCTTAGGTTCAAAATCCGAAAATTTCGTCAGTTTAAGGGCTGAATTTTCAATCGACAGATTATTATTATTCGTAGAATAAAATTGACTTCTGACAGATTTTGTTTGGAAGAACTCTCAAAAATTTAAAATTATTACTCGGATAAAGTTATCTGACGTTGGAAAAATCAGCCCTAAATCAAATAGATGACCGGTATTCGTAAAACAACTATTGTCTGTCGGCGCCAAGGTAAAATAAGTAAAGGAAAATGTGTCATTTTCGATACGACAACCTCTCGAATGATTGTAAAGAGCAATAATATATTTTTGTACCTATTTGTACGGAATTTTAGACGTTTTTCAGTTTATGATGTTTTTATTACTATTATACTCTTCCTTACCCTTCGGGGAATAACAGACTTTATTCTTTGAAAACACTTTCATTTTTTTGAGTTCTTAACAAGTTTTATATATTGAAATTACAAACGAAAAATCGCTCAACAACAGTACACGTACCCGCTCTCGGTTATTGCGTCCTCAGTTTTCGTGGCCACAACTAAAGGTTGTCGTCAACGCCTCGGGAAATTCCATGTATTTGATATACATAAAGCATTTTAGGTGCTTTATGTTTAGCCTGAGGCTGAACATAGCAGGCTTCGCGCTAGTGTAACCAAGGTCAGTTTCGTTCATAGTATTACAGTTTCTATGAAGCAAGAATGATTTACAATAAAACCCCATTTAACAAAACAGAGGCCGTACTTCGTTACACGCAAGTTCCACTTACCATAATCAGCCTATTATATTCCCACTGCTGGGACACAGGCCTCTTTCTATAGACGGAGTGGGCCGTAATCCACTACGCGGGCCCAGTGCGGGTTGGATGTCACAAGTCTTAGATTTTTTGGTTCTAGGACATGACGGTTTCCTCACGATGTTTTCCTTCACCGTTTTGTGAGCAGTGGTGATGAAATAATTTACACAAAGTAAAGCGCCTGTCTGGGTTCGAACCTACGACCTATAACTCGTAAGTCAGGGCCATTACCACTGACACCACTGCTCTAAACGTTACATACTAATTTAATTAAAAAAAAAAAATGTAAAAAGATTTGCCGTGCTTGGTCTAAGTGATATACCTAGTTAAGTTATAATAGCACGCTAGAAAGGCTCATCCCCAGAGCGTTTCATAGAAACTTTCAAGCCCTTGTTTTTCGCAATGAATGAATTTTAATGAAACTTCGTACGCATAAGCAGGATATAAAGGTCTAAAAAGTTAGTTATGAACATTTTCGAGAAATATTTTTACAGCCAAATTAGACCGATTTAAAATTTTCCATAGAAACCGAGATTTCCAGTTATCTTTTTTTAAATAAGATATTTCGAAAATTCTACCCGTGTTGTTCTTGTGTAACCACCCCAAATTACCCCAATCTAAAAATACCCACCTATAAATATTTTTAAACTTCAAAATAAAGAACATGGCGTGGCAAGGCTTCATTACTTACTTTACTTAATAAGTTCATACTGCCTTGACAACCCATTTTGTATGGAAAATATTTTGTTACAACCATCGTTATGGTATAAGTGGCTGTCGACACGTTAGAAGTACTGTAATTTGTTCGTGTCATGTTTTTTATGGGGGTAAATGGGGGTAAAGAGGGGTAATTGTTGTGTTACTGTTTTAATTAGGACCTTGTAAATGGAGGAGAATACATATTTTGTGATGTTTATGGCCATCTTATTCCACAAGTTATGGGATTTGTAGGAACGAAATAGGCGGTTCAGGCATTTGGATACAACACAAATTGAGGTACTATAAATTAGCTGGGTTCCTCTTGTGTGTATCTGGGTAACTTTTGTCTTGTCGGCCGATGATTTAATAGAGGAGAAGAAGGCTGGAAAAAGAGAAGGAAGAGGTATATCTGCTGAAAACTTTTCCTGAATGTTAGCTGAAACTCAAACTCAAAGAATTTATTTCAATTAAACCATTTACAGGCACTTTTCAATTGTCAAAGAGTATGTCAGTTAATCAGAAATTTGAAGCTAGTTGCCCATTCTAAAACGAAGATCTCTCTAAACTCCTAGGGCAGTCTCTTAAATCAAGATATCGTCAGTAGATAGCGTCAGTCTTTTCTGCCTAGATTCTGTTAAAATAAATACTAAGTTATCACCTTTTAATTTTGCTTATTTCTAGCATCAAACATCACAGCAGATAGTCCATCCTAACTAATTTTATACTCGAAAATGCGAAAGTGAGTTTGTTTATTTGTTACGCTTTCACGCTGAAACGGCTCAACGGATTTGGATGGAATTTGGCAGATCATAAATAAACCATGACCTAGGTAAGGATATAGGCTACTTTTCATCCTGGTTCGCAGACGAAGAATCGGGCAACAGCTAACATAAGCAAACGCATAATCAGCCAATTATGTTCCCACTGCTGAGACGCAAGCTGTCAATAAGAGGGAGTGGGCCATAATCCACCACGCGAGCCCAGTGCGGGTTGGTAGGTTTCACATGTTTTCGAATTTTTTGTTCGAGGACATGCCGGTTTCATCACGATGTTTTCCTTCACCGTTTTCGGAAGCAATGGTGGGTGATGAAACAAATTACACAAAGTAACTAAACCGTCTGGGTTCGAACCTACGACCTACAACTCGTAAGTCGCAGCTGTTACCACCGGGCCACCTTCGCTCCTCCTGCAGCTAATCTAGAATACAATCATGCCAGAAACAGACCTAATTGACTCAAAATGCTGTTCAAACTGTTATGCAAACGAAGTCTCATACAACAACAATACATGGAAATACAGCACATTGTCTCACAGTAAACGAGAGTTACGAGAACGAGCATCGCCTCGCCTTAGAACACAAACTGAGACGATTTACGAAGTGCATGTGTTGTTCCTTATAATTCTGTGCGACGTGTGAGGCTACACTAAGCGGATCTCAGTGTTTTGTGAGCTGCGGTATGTGTAACTTGGCGCAATTGTATAGGTACATGATAAGGTTACTATAATGTTGCTCATTTTGAGACTCTTTGAGTGAATCGATGTTTTCATTTTCAACATTGAGATCATTAGTCGTAGTTGTTGTTGTGCTAGATGGACGCGACCTTATGAGGAAGTGGCTGGCAGATTGGATCCGGAAGATGGAGGACAGGGTGTTGTGGCACAGCCTGGGAGAGGCCTATGTCCAGGAGTGGACTTCGATAGGCTGAGTTGATTGAGTCGAAATTGTGAATGATGAATGATTTTTATTTCTGTAAGTAGGTTTGCACACACACTTTTGCACGAAAACTCATGATTCCGGCGTTTCCTATCTAACTGCTAAGTCTGGGCTCTAAGTTCAACTCTTGGTTTGGTCATAGTGTTATTGGGTTTTTCTTTGATAACATTATCTGTAGGATCGATATTCATGTTTCCAGTTCACGGAAATACGCTCACCCTCTAATACGACGAGGGTTTACGAAGTGCATGTATTGTTGCTCTTAATTCTGTGTGGCGAAATGGCAGGCAACACTAAGCGGGTCTCAGTGTTTTGTGAGTTTTGGTGTCTAACTTGGCGTAATCTGTTACTTGTTTATTGCCCAATATAGGACGGACACTTGGCTCGATGGTACTGATTATAGGAAAATTATTTAGGGTGTTTCTTATTTTATTTCAAAAAATTAATTTGTTGGTATAGGTATTATGGATCATTGTATACCCACCTGGCTCGTTAAAGAGCAGTGATGGCTCAATATAGTTGTACGTCGAACACAGACAAGCGGCTTTACTTTGTGTAAATAATATTCATCACTATTGCTCTCAAAACTTACTCGTACTAACCAACATGTCCTAGAACCAAAAATTCAATGACATGTGACATCTAACAACCCGCACTGGGCCTGCGTGTCCCAGCAGTGGGAACATTATTGGCTGATTATGCTTAAGATTGTTAGTCTACTCATCAAAAGCGCGACTTCTGAGTTCTTGGTTTTTCCATTAGGACAGTCTCAGTGGGATCCCGGACATAGGGTCTGTGCCCGATTCTTAGCAATAAGTTCAACTCCTATTACTGAGACGATTTACGAAGTGCATGTTGTTCATAATTCTGTGCGGCGACATGGGAAGCTACAAGCGGGTCTCAGTGTTTTGTGAGCTGCTAAGTGTGTTAGTACTTACTAACCGTCGTCTGTTTTGAGTAACGGATAGCTGTTGGTTCCTCAATTTCAGATGGCGCTTTTGAAGACGTTGATAGTGATATATTATGGCGAAATTCCAAGTGTGAATTTGTTTTCATATTAGTAATAATAATTGAGGCTTTTGTAAGGCGGTTGGATCAAGTGCCACGATGAACCTCCTCACGATGTGTGCCGTATCACGATACGGCACACATCGTGAGGAGGTTCCTGTCTCTGAAGCCCTAACTACTCTTAGCGTGCGCCCCGCTGACACAGGCGGAACACACCATTTTAATATTAAAAAAAAATTGTGATAAAATTTGTCACACGGATAGTTTATAATCAAAATTAACACATAGCATACTTTTTATCCCGATATTCCCACGGGATCGACACTTATGCTGGTGAAACCGCGAGGCGCAGCTAGAAACGGAATCAATGAAATTATAATCAGGAAAAATTATGAATTGCATGCCATACCTTCTCAATACGTACCTACTTGTAATAGATTTCTTCATAATATAATGTTTTCAGCGTAAGATATTTAAATTTCAACCTGGGGGCCTAAAAAGGCCACTTTGGCAGAATCATAAAACAATTAATATCACGCAATTCATCTGTTTGACAGTTTCACACCTATATATCCCTGAAGGGTCAGGCCTACCGTACCTATCAGTACCTATAGCATTTTACGAATCTCCATACAAAACTGTCATACAGACAAAATTGCGTGATATGAATTGTTTTATGATTCTGCCAAAGTGGCCTTTTTAGGCCCCCTGGACCAAAGAATACATACACCTCATAAAATAAGAAACTAGACGTTTCAAAAGTCACAAAACTCAGGTTTTTGGTCCTTGTCTTTATAAATTAAAGGAAAATCATAATTACACGTAATTAAACGTAATAAAACAATCATCTCCCACCTTTTCCACGAACAAAGAAAACATTGTAAATAACACTTTAATTTAAAAAGTGCTTTTGTAAAACATTAATGTGAAGTTACCAAGTTACCGGTTATAAACTGTGTCATGTAACAATAAAATAAAATACAAAAAACAGACGCAAACACGGGTAAACAAACTAGCTATCACTGGATATAACGTATTTTTAAGTTGAGGCCATAGATACAGTATTTTGTAGTAATTATTGAAGCTTGTTGTTCATCGTGTTCTGTTGTTAATCGTGTTCTCCAGTGGAATGTGGAAGTTAGATAGGCAGTCACTCCATGTCCTGGTATTCAGCTAGCTGCATTAGATTAGACTGGAAGCTGACCCCAAAAAAGTTGGGAAAAGGCTATGCAGATGATGAAATTTACTGTACTAATACTATACTCCTTGAATTTCTTATATGATAATAATTATTATACATACGTGTGTGGCAAATTATAACCAGTATCCTCTCCGTAACTAAGCTTAACTAGTATACCAGTTTCCTGACTAAACTATAATTAGTTTATTAGAGTTCTCTTCAAATAGTTCAAACACAGACAGGATTCACCACCTCTTAACTTGACGGTCGGACTTCTTACAGTACCTACTTTACATTTAATACAGCTAAACTTATTTAATAGCTGTACGGTTTCAGTTCCACGGAAAATTCTCAACGAAAACTATCTTTTTTGTTTTCATCGTAGCTATTTCTCATAATCAGCCAATGCTGTTCCTACTCCTGGGATATAGGCCTCCTCTCTGTGAGAGGGAGTGGGCCATAATCCAACACGCGGGCCCAGTGCTGGTTAGTAGATGTCACATTTCTTCGAATTTTTGTTTCTAGGACATGCCGGTTTCCTCACGATGTTTTCCGTCATCGTTTTGAGAGCAAAATACAAAGTAAAGCACCTGCTTGGGTTCGAACCTGCGACCTACAACACGTAAGTCGGTGCCACTACGCCTGTCTTCTAAAAATAATTACGGGAAAATACCGCTGTTTTCATAGCCCCAATGGCGAAGTAAGCTGTAATATTTCGTACCAACATCTGGCGTTCGTAAGGAAATTCCCAAGCTGAACACTGAAGTTTCACAGGATTCTTTTTCATAGTTGCCTTGTTTTTAAAAGTTCAGTTGTCAGTTTCGTGTAAAGAAATTTGTAAAACAAAAGGATGGTTTTAAAATCTAGAGCTGTGTTGAGTAAGAGGGATATAATGGGGGATTTAATAATGTGATATTCTTCTTGGTTTTGTGAGAGTAAAAAAGTTGACGAACTTCTTTCATTTTGTAGATGTCCAAGGAGAAAGAGGATGTCAGAAGTAATGAAGCCAGCTGTGCAGTGATTCAGAGTGAATATTTATTTTATTCTTTTACTGTAACCAATATTGGAAGACATCAACGATTTTTTTCAGTATAAATAATTTTGTAAGTACGCTAAGTATTAATAGTAGGTAGGTACTTGCCATTTACCAAACAAATGAAACGTGTAGTTTCGTGGCCGTGATCGAGACTCCATGGCACTTCAAGGTTTAGGAAAAGTTCGACATTGTAAAACTTTATATTTACTGTCACTGATACCCATGTGACAGTCTATTTTTAACCGACTTCCAAATAGGAAGAGGTTATTAAACCTACATAATGTCGAACAGACATTATGTATATTTCTTTTCATATGTATTGTCACCGATTTCACCGTCAATTGTGGATCTAGGTATTTTTTTTTTTTATAAAGTGTTTGGTCTCGAGGTGGTCCCGTTGTCACCAAGTCGGAATCTGATGAGGGAATCCCATGGAAATCGAGGAAAACCCTTAAATTTTAAAGGCACACCTATAGCGATTTGGGTATTTTTTATAGTAACTTGTGCATTTGCTCTCGGAAAGCACCATTTGATAAAGTGAAACTGATGATGAAGACCACAGATGGCCATCGGAAGTACTCAATAATAAGTATTTCATGGGTTTGCGATTCGATTAGGTACTTTAATGTGGTTGTGAAGGAATTAATGCTCGTCACAATGAGTATGGTGAAGTGGAGCTGATGGTGACTTCTCAATCAGCTCCAGTTCTCTTGGTTCTTACTAGGAGAACTCCTCAACAATTAACGTCCCTGCATCGGGAAAATCAATATTTTGTAAAAGGTGATGAGCAGTTGACATTAGGCTATCGTAACTTAGATAAATTACAAACTGACCCACTAAAAAGTAAAATATAAAAGAAACAACCGACTTCCAAAAAAACACTAAAAAATGAAAAATTACTTTGATTTCGGAAGTCGGTGGCAAAAAACTAAAATACAGATCCAAAGACAACGACTTCCGAAATTTAAGATATTTTTTCACTTTGTAGTGTTTTTTTTGAAGTTGGTTGTTTTTTTTTAAAGCGGTCGCGGTTTGGCTCGCTACCTCGATGTCAGTAACCCTTGGGAGTTTACCTGGATGCCTGGCATGTGCGTGCGTGTCTAGCATGCATTTGTTTTAAATGGAGGTGACATCGAGGTAATAAAGGTAAGTCGCCCGGTATCGCAGTGAAGCATCTTTGGCATATAATTACCCAAAACTCGCCATTTCTTATTTACTAGGTAAGCGAGTACTATATGTGTACTAATAACACACTGCAACAAGGTATAGTTTGAATTAAGAACAAGAAGTAACTACCTCTATTAAGATGTTTTATAGAATAAGACTTGCACATAGTACGTACAGTATGTAATGCTGCACACACACGCTTGCCGCGCCCAATACGCCGACTTTGCGGTAAGAATATTCGTTTAATTCATATGTGAGCACCATTGTATCTATCTATAATTAGGCACAACAAAACATCATGCCTGTAATCCTATTTCAGACTTCGGGCTGTTACTGAAAAATTATTGACAGAAAAGTCCAATATATTTGCAAAGGAATACCTATCTTATATTTTTTTGTAACAAATTAATGTAAAAGAGCGTCCATGGAGTTTTTTCCCGTTCTTCTCCATTGGAACCTACTACGCTTTGGAATGCGCAAAAACTAAATAATAGAAAGATACAGAGATAAAGGGATGTACATTTTAAAATGCGTTTTTAATACAGAGCCATCTATTATAAGTTTTTAGAAGCTCTCATAAAGTTGTCGACTTATTGGATTTCCATTTTGGCTTTAGCATGAAAACCATGAAAAAACATACTTGATAAAAAAAAATCGCAAAAGCCAATTTGGATTTTCATTTTGACCTAATTATGGCTTCAGCAGCCTTCTACATCTTTCTCAAGAGAGTGCATGGAGAGGATATAACGCTATTTTGATACGTGACGATTTCTGAATTACCAGTTTCCTTCTATAGTAAGCCTCGTAAGAACTTCGTTCCGATCATTTAATTGAAATAAAAAACAGTGGCACAATAAAAATACACAAAATAAATGATGTGGTCATCTGGACCCGCGGGGTCCAGCTGACCGAAGACTCCTCCGGGAATGCCGACAAAAGTGAAAACAAAACACAATCAGAATAATTTGCCGTCACTCACTGACATATCGGAAATACATTAAAACCGAGCACATCCCGAGGACAGCCGAAGACATCCGAAACGGTGTTGGTTACGGTTACAGTGACGCGAGTTCAATGGTTTTTCGCATCTCAAAAAATGCCCAACGCGCCTTAAGAAGTTTTCACTTCAATAAATGCGAGTTTGAATTTGTATTAAGATATTGTATAATATTGAAGCTTGGACGCCATACCTTCAGTGTGACATGCTGCAGCACTCATACTGCGCGCAATACACTGACACTATTTGTCATGGCCACCGGTTGACCTACTTGCATATCTTTTAACGTTCGCAAAGCGTAGTGCTAGTGCCAGCGATTAACGTTTACTTATAAAAAACGATGGACTCTGCACCAAGCATATCGAAAGTTTCGCCTCTTGCTCACATTTACATCATAGTATGCCGACCGGCCGCCATTATCTGACACGACAGCGTCAATCGTCAATCACGCACACATCGATCGGTACGGTGCTTCACTTGCGATATGCGTGGCGCGGAGTCCATCTTTTTTATAAGTCTATGCGTATACTATGCTATTTTGTAGTTATGTGATCATACTATGCTATTTCGTAGTATTTACATAGCTATGCTATTTGAGTTTATTTATAGCAGGGAGTTTCTACCAAGATGGCGACTAACAGAGCAGTATGGAAGAAAATATTGCGTGGACCCCAAATAAACTAAGAGAATGATGATGATTTGAGTTTATTTATTAAATTAGCGACCTGTTTTGCACGGTTGTTAGGACTTGGCAAAACATCGAGATTCCTTTATATAAGCTTTTATAGTTTACTAGCTGCGCCCCCGGTTTCACCCGCCTAAATCTCGATCCAGAGGGAATATCGGGATAAAAAGTATCCTATGTATTAATCCTGGTTATAAAATATCTGTGTGCCAAATTTTATCTAAATCCGTTCATCCGTTTGTGCGTGAAGAAGTAACAAACATACAAACACACTCACACACTTTCGCCTTTATAATATTAGTGTGATTTAGTTGGTTATAATATTTACTACTAATAAAAACAAGAATACTTTATTCTTTGTACTTCATGTTCTTTTTGATAATTTTAAGAATACATCATGACAGTTCCGGTAACCTACTTCCAATGATTTCTCCCTCTACTGTAAGTTTATTTTATGGCTAATACACACTTTCGACTCTGCAACAGTTACACGCGCTACACGACACGAATTTGCGAAAGGCCTCGCTCACCTATTCCTACCTACTAAATTCGCCGAACGCACCGCAATGTCTAAATTGAACGGCCTAGTGGTACACTGGTAACGGTCGTGATTTACGAATTGTTGTAGGTCATAGGTTCGAACGTAAACAGGTACCATCACGAGTCTTTCCGCTTGATCACTTAATTTTTTTCCCCTAAATCCTGCGGCGACACCAAGACGCTCCCTTAAAGTTTTTGCCTATTAGGAAAGCGATAACGCAATTAGTTACAACCTGCACTGCGCAGCTTAGCGACGCATCACGTGTACTCCTTTTGTGAATTTTCGGACGAACTATTTGACGTTGCCGCGCTTACTAGAGAACGCTTCTATTTTTTGAGTGCAAACAAAAACTAACTTAGCGGTGGTCATGCGGGAGTGTCCGCGATAGTACTTTACTTTTTCTTACATAAATGTAGTTTCTTTCTAATCATTACTTTACTTAACAGCAATTTATTTTCAAGTTTCGCTAGAAGTAGAACCACACACATACAACGTCGCTTCACTTGCAAAATCTGGCATACACTTAGCTAAAAGCCGCGTAAACTGTAGCTACACAACTTTGGACAGTTTTTGTTCCTCATAACCCGTGGGCTTGTTAATATTACCATTATTTGACTTGCTTCCTTTCCTTCTGAAATTATTATTAGTATTTTTATGTTATTGCTAATTACTAAATGTGTACTGCATGCTATAAGACGTATAACCAAGAAGTAAAATCTAAATATTTGCACGACTGAAATGCCGAATATAGTGAAACCCATAGAGATCTTAAGTACTTATGTTACCTACCTATATTCTTGCAAATAAATATCATTCATTCATTCATTCGTTGAGTGGATAACTATTATTAGAGGTTAGTTTTGGGATGCATGAAGAAGCCTCCTCGTGTAGCGCAGTTTGTTCCGCCAGCTACTCAACTGAACCGAGCGCTCGGCGCATCCTGGACAGTCACACCCAACACCTTAAGAAACGTCAGAAGCTAGGTGCACGGTTCCAATTGGTCGTTTCCTATGGAGAAGAACCGGCAAGAAACTCCACGGTTACTCTTTTAAAAATAGTTGGTTTTTACAATGTTTTCAAGTTACAATAGGTATGGGAGGACAGCGTAGGCCTGTCAATAAGTACCAGGTACTTGATAATATAAAAAATCATCTACAGATCTAAAGTCTAAAAGGCCTACAAAGTCCTCACATTTACAAAATTAGAATCCATCAAAAGGATAAACTAAATAATAAAATTTTAAAAAACCTACTAAAACCAAGTGATCTTTATTCTCATTCTTATAAGTTTGCTGCATATTAGAAAGAGACAGTGTATTTCATTTTGACCTCGCTTTCGACTTTAGCACCCTCAAAAACCATGGAAACGACACCCATGACGAAATATTTTTTAAAGTTTATTCAACCGCCACCTTAGATTTTCATTTTGACCTGGCTATTGGATTCTGCGCCCTCGGACACCATAAAAAAGGACATCCATGATGAAAAATTTCACAGCCGCCATCTTAGATTTGATTTTGACTTTACTATTGGCTTCAGCACCCTCGAAAATCATGAAAACTATCTCTCTCGAGAGAGAGTCGCATGGAGCCCACACAACGCTTTTTCGTAACGTTTTCTACCACTTTACTCCCACCACGAGTCGCGATAAAGCACTTCGTTCCAAAAATAAAGATATGGATATAAACCCACATTTTCCATGATTGACGTTAATATATGCCTAGCACAAATTTTCAGCTTTTTTTTATTATATTACGTGTCTCATGTGTATATAATCGACATCTCTTCTATCTGTGAAATAAATTATTCAGCGATATACACTAGGTACTCGTAGTGAATAAACCAAAATACCTATAAACAAAAACGAATCTTTTTGATTACGAATGGTTTTTTTCATTGCCAAACTGGGTAGGTATATATATATATATATATATATATATATATTCGTAAGCTAATTTTACCTGTGATAGCTACTTCCATAGGGGAGGGTCAAAGCTATGAGGTTTTTGCAAACATACAAGAGCCTTAATTTAAACAATAACGGTCCGTAAATTGTAGCAATCGGCCATTAATCATTACCAATCATACCGTATTCTACTGTACAGGATAAGAATGAAGCAAAATTTAGCAACCAGTACTTTTCTTACGTAAAACCTCATCCTTCAACCTACTTGTTTTTTATTTAAATAGACTAGCTTGTCAGGGAAGGCCCCTAAACGACGAGTTCAAAGATAGGCTGAATGGCGATGGCGGAAATTAATAATTTCCATACACTTTGACGGTGACCGGTTGCAGCCCTATATTTAAGGGTGCCTACGATGTAGATGTCTGTAGTCCATTGAACCGGTTTTACTTTGTGGAGTTTTGCATTCAAAGTTATATTGTATCCGGAATGAAGACATGAATATTTTTTATGTATTCTGTTGTGTATTTTACTTTAATCATCATCATCTGCCTAGCGGATAGAGTGATTTCGGGATTTCGAGTGTCAGCCTAGCTTATAAGAGTCATTTTGATCGGCTTCCAGTCCCAGTATTTTACATGGAGCGACTGCCTGACCTCCACAACCCATTAGTTACTGGGTAATACGATACCCCTTGGTAAGACTGATTGTCAGTTTCGGGCTTCTGCTGAATACCCGTAACGACTGTCAAAGATTCACGAATGACAGCCGGGACCAACGGCTTAAGGTGCTTTCTTAATTATCTTAAGCTTGAATTTCACCAAAAATGTATACCAAGAATAAGTCTTATCGTGAGATTTGCTTTTTATTTTTTGTAAATTTTTCCATACTAGAACTGTCAGACGCCAATTTCATTCCACGGATGAAAGATATCTGACTTTGGTAAAATCAGCCCTAAGCCAGTAGGTATTGGGGTGCTTGGGCAGAGAACCTCCACGTGTGCCCGGGGACTGGAGTTCCCTTCTGGATACGTCCGGGGGGAAGATCAGTGTTCGGGCCGGTGCATCCTGGGGTGCGGACAGCGACTTCCCATTGGGATTATTTCCCAGTGGGATCTCGCTGTCCGCACGCTAATATTCTGCCAGGAGGATCACACCACACAGATCGCTCTGAGTAGCAGAGCGACAAGTGTGGTGGGGTCGGAGCGGGCCCGGTGTGCACTTACCCTGCCGCCGGGCAGGCAGGAGGGGTAAACCCTTCCTGCCACCGCTAATATCGTAGCCCCGGAGACAGTTAAGGTCATGTCTCTGGCTGTTGACGGGGGTCGAGGGTCTTGGCTTAACCGCCCGGACCGCGAGGAAGATTAACCTCTATAAAAAATTCCCCAAACCTTCAAGCGGCGGCGCACCGTGAGGAAGGTAGTAAGCTTGGCTAATGGGTAGCTTGATTTAGTCGCTAGTGCGAACCACTGAATTTTGAGTCAATAAAACATGGTATATACTCGTGGGAACAAAAATGGAAATATTTAAAAAACAAAAAAACCAAACGGAAGAGATGAGGAGTGATGCGGAGTCGGAGTCCGACGCCGCATCTGAAGGAGCGAGCACGGAAGGCTCTGGGAGCCCTAGCCGTGTGGAGGAGGTGGCCGCTGCTGCAAAGAAGAGCTACAGCAAGCGGCCAAGGTCTGAGGACAGCCAGAGGTTGTCCTCAGACGGAGAGCTGGCCTCGGCTCGGAAAATCCCCACCAGTAGGCGGGGAGGAGTCCGAGAGCGAGGCAAGGGGAGGGGGCTCACTGCCCGGGAGGCGGCAGAGCGAGCGGAGGAGCCCGCAAAAGAGTCTCCCCCGACTGGTCGCGCGGTCGCCTCGGGGTCCTCAGACGATGAGACCGGTACGGTTGGTGGCCCCGAGGCGGACCGCAAACTTAAGTTCGCGGCAGTCGTGGAGGCCGCGATCCGGGACGTGGCCCTGAAGAAGCTTAAAGCTTCCAAGAACAGGGCCGTAGTCTCGGCGACGGCCTCCATCATGGCGGCAGCGGAGGCGGCGGGCTGCGCCGGTCCTTCGGCCGGCGAAGTCGCCGAATTGCGGGCGGAGCTCGCCCGCCTGACGGCCGCCATGAGGGGCCTCCAGGAGGAGAACGGGAGGCTCCGGGCAGACCTGGCCGCCCTAAGGGTCACCGGTGGCGTCCAGGCGAGCCAGCCCGTCCCGGTGGAGAACCAGGTTCTGAACCTGGTTCGGCAGGAGCTGGCGACCTTCCAGGCGCGGTTCTCCGTCTTGGAGGGTATTGTCCTCCGCCCCCCACTGGCGGGCAGGACGGCCCCGGGGCCGACGAAGGCGGCCTCGTACGCGGCTGCTGCCGCCCCTAAGCCCGGACCGTCCGGCCGGGCCCAGGCGCCGACCAAACCGGTGCCGGCAGGGGGAGCCTCGGTGACGGCGAAACCGGCGCCGCCGACTGGTGGAGCCCCGGCGCCGGCAAAACCGGCACCTGCCAGGAAACAGAAGGGCCGTCCGGCAAGGGGGGTGGAGGCCGCGGCACCTACGCCCCGCCCCTCCCAGGAGTCTCCCACTTCTCCCACGACCGCCGCCGAGTGGCAGGTGGTCGGGGAGAAGAAAAAGGCGGCCAAGGCGGCGAGGAAGAAGCGGCAGAGGAGGCGTCGCAAGGAGCGAGCCGTCGCGGCTAGGCTTCGCTCCCCAAAAACCGCGGCTGTAGTGATTACGCTACAGCCGGACGCGGTTAAGAGGGGAGTGACGTACCGCGACGTGCTCACCAAAGCGCGGGAGACGGTGGACCTCCAGGAGCTGGGGATCACCGGGGGCCTCCGGCATAGGGTGACCGCTACTGGCGCCCGCATGCTTGAGATCCCTGGTGCGACGAGTGGCCCCACCGCTGACGCCCTAGCTGAGAAGCTAAGGGCGTCCATTAACGCGGAAGAGGCTCGAGTCTCCAGGCCCGTTAAGTGCGCAGTCATGCGCATTTTGGGCCTGGACGACTCCGTAACGGAGAAGGAGGTAGTGGCCGCTGTCGTCAGGACGGGCGGGTGTCTCGCCGATCAGGTGAAGGCGGGCACCGTACGTCCTGATCATTCGGGCATGCGAACCGTTACGGTAAGCTGCCCCGTGACGGCGGCCAAAAAGATCGTGGAGGGCCGAAGACTCCTGGTGGGCTGGGTTTCAGCGCAGGTCAAACTGCTGGAACCCAGGCCTCTGGGGTGCTTCCGATGCCTCGTGGGGCACCACGTTGGCATCCAGTGCACCTCGGAGGACCGCAGCGCTCTGTGCTTCCGCTGCGGCCAGCCCGGACACAAGGCCGGCTCGTGCACTGCCGCGCCGCACTGCGTTGCATGTGCGGCTGCTGGCAAGCCGGCCGAACACCGGGCGGGGAGCAAGTCCTGCGCTCCGCCCGCCGGAACCAGGAGGAAAGGCAGGCCCTCCGCCACCGCCACCGTCACCGTCGCCGCCGCTTCTGCCGCCGCCGCCGCTTCTGTCGCCGCCGGCGCTTCTGCTGCCGCCGCCGCTTCCGGTGCCGCTGCCGTCAGCGCCGTAGAGAGGCCCTCACAAGGGGCCCGGGAGGGGGCTGAAATGGAGGAGTGACGACTCCATTGCGCCTCCTACAGGCGAATATCAACCACTGCGCCTGTGCTCAGGACTTGTTGCTCCAGAGCATGGCGCAGTGGTCGATTAACATCGCCGTGGTCGCTGAGCCGTACTTTGTCCCGCCCAGGGATGACTGGGTGGAGGACCTGAGCGGCTCAGTGGCCATATTATCGTCGGCTGCCGCCGGTACCCCGTCCCTTGAAGGCGTCACGAAGGGACAGGGGTGCGTAGCAGCACGGTTCGGAGAGATAGTGGTAGTGGGAGTTTACTTCTCTCCGAGCCGAACTCTCGCCGAGTTCCACAACTCTTTAACAGAGTTGACTGTCGTCGTCGGAAACCAGTCCTTCCCCGTGTTAGTGCTCGGGGACTTCAACGCCAAAAATCTGGCCTGGGGTTCCCGTTGCACGGACATGCGGGGAAGGATGGTGGAGGACTGGGCTCTGGAAACAGGCCTGGTCGTCCTAAATCGGGGTTCTGTTCCCACGTGTGTGCGGATGCGGGGCGAGTCGGTGGTGGACATTTCGTTCGCTAGCCCCGCTCTGTCACAGCGAGTAATTGACTGGCGCGTCATGGAGGAGGTGGAGACCTATTCCGATCATCGGTATATCCGGATCGACGTCTCCGCCCAGACCTCTAGCGCGCCGGTCCAACAGACCCCGAGTGGTCCGCGGTGGGCGCTGAAGCAGCTGGACCGGGAGCTCCTCCTGGAAGCCTCAATCGTGCAGGCCTGGGTGTCATCACCAGACAGGCCTGCCGACATTAACAACGAGGCGGAGTGGTTCCGGGAGGCCATGTCCGAGATTTGTGACGTGGCAATGCCCCGAGTTCGGCCAGGATGCGCCCGACGTCAGGTGTACTGGTGGTCGCAGGAGGTAGAGATGTTACGCAAGGCGTGCGTTGATGCACGACACCTGTACACCAGGCACCGCAGGCTCCGCATCCGCCCTCCGGATGCGGATGCCACGGAGGCGGAGCTGTACGAGGGGTACAGAGCGGCGAAGACCGCCCTCCAAGAGGCTGTCCAGCGGGCCAAAGATGTGGCCCGCGAGGAGATGGTGGAGACTCTGAACAGAGATCCGTGGGGGCGCCCTTACAAAATGGTGCGGAACAAACTCCGCACCTGGGCCCCCCCGCTGACGCAGAGTCTCCGCCCCCAGCTGGTGGAGGAGGTGGTGAGCGCTCTGTTCCCTTCACGGGGGGAGCATACTCCCCCGCCTATGGCTCCGCCAATTGCGGTGCCCGAAGCGGACCACGCGGACGACGACGACGACATCCCTGAAGTGACCGGGGTAGATCTGAGAGTGGCGGTATGTAGGCTGAAGGCCAAAAATACCGCCCCAGGGCCCGACGGCTTGCCGGGTAAAGCCTGGGCCCTGGCCTCGACGGCTCTCGGACCCCGACTGGAGGCGCTCTTAAGCGCATGTATGGAGAGGGGCCAGTTTCCACTCCGTTGGAAGACGGGGAAGCTGGTCCTCATTCGGAAGCCAGGGCGCCCTGCGGACTCTCCGTCCGCATTCCGGCCCATCGTGCTGCTCGACGAGGTCGGCAAGCTCTTTGAAAGAGTGATTGCGGGCCGCCTCGTCGGGCACCTGGGGAGGACGGGGCCGGATCTTACGGATAGCCAGTTTGGCTTCCGCAAGGGGCGCTCGACGGTGGACGCCATCATGCGCGTGAGAGCCCTCACGACGGGGGACGCGGTGTCCCGGGGTGGGGTGGTCGTGGCGGTGTCACTCGACATCGCCAACGCGTTTAACACCCTGCCCTGGAGCTGCATTGGGGAGGCACTCCGGTATCACCGGGTGCCGACCTACCTCCGTCGAATAGTCGGGGCGTATTTGACGGACAGAGCCGTCATCTACCCCGGTCGCGATGGGGAATGGAACCGGCGAGAGATGTCGTGCGGTGTCCCACAGGGATCGGTCTTGGGGCCGCTCCTGTGGGACATCGGTTACGACTGGGTGCTGCGGGCAGACCTCCCTGATGGCGTCAGCGTAGTTTGCTACGCTGACGACACGCTGGTCCTGGCGCAGGGGAGGTCGCATCAGGCGGCGGCCGACGTTATGACACGCGGGGTTGCGATAGTCGTGGAGAGGATCCGGCAGTTGGGTCTCGAGGTGGCTCTGCACAAGTCCGAAGCCATGACATTTCATGGGCTTCGGAACGGGCCACCATCGGGATCCCAACTAACGGTAGGAGGGGTTCACATCGGCGTCGAGACGACGATGAAATACCTGGGTCTCGTCCTCGACAGCCGGTGGAACTTCGTCGAGCATTTCCGACGTTTGGCCCCCAAACTGGAACGGGCTGGGGCCGCTTTCAAGCGGCTCCTGCCAAACCTGAGGGGGCCAAACGCCTCCTGCCGGAGGCTTTACGCGGGGGTCGTGCGGTCCATGGCCGTATATGGCGCCCCGGTGTGGGCGCGTTCACTGCGGCTTCGAGCCGCCCACTACCTGAACGCGCCCCAAAAGGTGGTCGCCATACGGCTGATACGGGGGTACCGCACGATCTCGCGCGAGGCGGCAAGCCTCCTTGCCGGACTGCCGCCATGGGATCTGGAGGCGATAGTCCTCGCGCGCCTGTATGAGTGGCGCGCGGAGGCACTACGCCGGGGGGAAAACCCGCTTCCGCGGCAAATTGCTGCGGAGCGGACGGACCTCCGGCGCGATCTCATGGCGGCATGGAAAGCGCGACTGTCGCAACCCAGCGCAGGGCACGCCGCGATAGCGGCGGTAAGGCCCCTCTTTGAGGAGTGGCTAGAGAGGCGTCACGGCGCCCTCACCTACCGCCTGACGCAGGTCCTCACCGGACACGGATGTTTCGGGAGGTTCCTGCACATCATCAGGCGGGAGGAAACGCCCGGGTGTCACCACTGCGAGGATCGCCCTGAGGACACGGTGGAGCATACGGTGGAGGTCTGCCCGGCTTGGGCAGAGCACCGCCGTGTCCTCATAGAGGCGATCGGCAGCGGCGGCGACCTCTCGCGCCCGGCCCTGGTCCAAGCCATGGTCCGGGGTGAGAGGGAGTGGGAGGCAGTCACCTCCTTCTGCGAAGCAGTCATGCTAGCGAAGGAGGTGGCGGGATGGGCGAGGGAGAGAGCTGAGAGGGCCGCCCGTCCCAGCCGCCGCGGTAGACGCTCCGGGCGTCGGGAGCCGCGTGACGACTCCCGGCCACCGTAGGCGCGGGCCTGCGGACGGCGAGTAATGGGTAGCTCGCCGTCCGATCAGGACCAGGCCCGTGCCGGACGGCGCGTATGTGTTCCACGCGCGCCTCAAAGAGATGTCAGCATCGAAGGAGGGGCCCGTCAGGGCCGAAGCCTGCCGGGGCAGCGGGATTGTCCGAAAGGGTTACCGCTGCCCCGGAACATAAAGGGCTAAGGAAGGAACACGGATGGGTTTTAGTCAGTAAGAGTCTGACACTCCCTTCCGCTCCACCCAGAGCGGGAGGGGTCATTTGATGATTTCCCATCCTAAAAAAAAAAAAAAAAAAAAAAAAAAAAAAAAAAAAAAAAAAAAAAAAAAAAAAAAAAAAAAAAAAAAAAGCCAGTAGGTATTTCAATACGCTTTCTAATGTCGTCAATAAAAGTCAATAAAAATATTATAACTCCAGTATTCTCCAAAGCGATAAGCAGAGGAGTTTAGCATGCGACGCGACAATCTTGAAAAAAGTCTGCAATTCATTAAACTATGCAGTCCAAGTGATTCATTGTATTAACATACAATGAATCACTCTACCTCACCTCTAGGCCAACGCCAAGAGGTTCAATATCACGCTTCTCTAACTACATTGCAGGTTCAAGACCAGGCAAGTAACAATGTGACTTCTTCGGTTTTATAGAAAAATAAGAAATTATAATTATAATAATAAATCATTTATTTCGGACTCTCACACATCCATATTATTGTTAGTAGCACAAAGATACTGTTAGGTATACAGATAGAGGGGCCCGTGGCTATATAATAACAGCCGCACAGGTAGGTCGATCAGGTTAAGCTATGCTTGCCGCAGTTGGTCTGTGGATGGGTGACCATCTTTACGCACTCAACTTCGGTGAACTGTCAAAATGAAAGCCGTTGCGATCAATTGTCATTGTACGTGTGCTACGTAATTAGAGAGGCTAATAGCTATATTACCGACTAGCTTCGCCCCACGGTTTCACCCACATAAGTCTTGATCCTGTAGGAATATCGGAATAAGAAGTATTCTATGTACTAATCCAGGTCATTGTCTACCCATGTGCCAAATTTCATCCGAATCCGTTCAGTCGTTTTAGCATGAAAGCGTACCAAACAAAGATACAAAAAATCAAAGTTTTTCTCTTTATAATATATGCATATATTTAGAATATAAAAGGTTACATTACTGATTGAGTCGGTGGCAGAAATAGGCATGACTAACTGTCTCGATTCCGGGTAACTTTTCACATTGAGTTCTATAATGTATATCTACCAACTAACGACTAATCGCCGACTATAATTTAATGACCCTTATTGATTAAAATTAAGACTCATGTATCTTTATCAATAATGAAGCATAGTAGACCTTCTTGAAAGTAGCTATCACAGGTAAAGTCAGCTTACAAATCTATATAAATGCCCAGTTTGGCAATAAAAATGCTACCATTGGCAAGCAAAACGATTCGTTTTTGTTTATAGGAACCGAGCATAGTACACAAGGCAAACATGGCCATAATTTCTCCCTTTATGAGAAAAGCTATGTCCAACAGCTTCTTCACATTAACATTAGGATTAGGTTGGCGACACAACGAGCGCCCGTTGTCTGTTGAAATACAACTTGTCTCATATACCGCCGCTAAACGATCTTGTGGTGTTAATATCGGGCTCGCTTTGCTTAGCGATACCATATTAGTGGGGAAATGGAGCTGTTTGTTTATGTACTGGGTTAATTACTATGTGCAGCATCAGCTAGTTTGTTCCATTTTCTTCTTATGCAGAGAAATTCTTTGTTAAATCACTAGAAGTCATTAGTCTAGTTTTTATTTTGTTGCAAATAAACGTATTTTACCAGATGAATAGTTACACAACAATTTCTCTCTTTCAGTCGTCAGTAATTTGACTTTCGAAAGAAGAAGACAAAGCGTTGTGTAACTACACAGACGCTATACAACGTTTATTAGTAAGGGGGTTAGGGTTTGTTATTATCGTGTAAGTACAAATTGGAGCTAAAATAGAATTACCTAAGTATGTGGTCTGTCTAGCCTTTTCCCTTTTCCAGTCTAATCGGATGCAGCTTACCAGTTCTTTACATTTAGTGACTGTCTATGTGACCTTCACAACCCAGTTACTGGGTGACACGATACGCCTTGGTAAGACTGCTTGTCAGACTTTTCGGGCTTCTGACTACCTAACCGTAAAGACTGTCAAAAATCTACGAATGACAGCCGGGAGCATCGGCTTAGCGTGCTTACCGAAGCAAGGTTCTTGGTTTGTAAATATGGTCACCCATCCACGGACACACGGCGGTAAGCGTAGTTTAACCTGATCAGACGACCCATACGGCTGTTATTACTTAGCCACGTCTCCGATTGAGAAGAGCCCGCAGCTGGCATGTTCACTGCCTGATAGTACCAGTTAGTTTACCAACAAAATTGAAACAGCGTTGTCTATAATTACCCGAAAGCCTGGTTACTCCATAATACCATGGATTCTGATGAAACTAGCGTGGACACAGGCCAGCATTATTTTTAAAACCCTGATTTATGGCTCAAATATGGCGCTGAGTAATAAATCAGGCAAGTCATGGGTCGTGGTATATTAAATTCTGACCTAATTTGGACGTAATTCTTGCCAACAACTTGGTCAGCTCGTGGTGGCCCAGAGGTTTTTGGTACAAAGTTTATGGGTTAAAATTACTGGCCTGACTTTTTTTATTATTTTTAAAGGCAAACCTCTTAGCTAAGTAACAGCAGGCGCACGGGTCGATTGAATTTATTTTTCCCGAAGTCAGTCAGTGAATGGGTGACCAACTGACCATCCATTACCGAGAATCTTCCGTGCTTTGGAAGTCGTCTTTGACAATTGTCACATATAGTCAGAAGCCTGAAAGTTTGAAAAAAAGAAAGAAAATACATTTATTTAGCACAGACTAAAAGACACACAATACACCAGATACAAATACATCAGATAAAAAACAAAAGATCAAATAAAAAGGTCCGATGTAAGAAATTTTCAGGACAGTGTTCCTCACGGCTGCGCCAAAAAGGCCCAGTTCAGCAAAAATGCCAGACAACTAGTGCCAACCAGTCTTACCAAGGGGTACGGTTTATTACCAAGTTACTGAGTTAAGGAGGTCAGATAGGCAGTAGCTCCATGTAAAGTACTGGTTTTCAGTTCCATCCGATTATACTGAATGAAGACAGATTGATTGATCATCAGGGTTAGTATTTGTAAATAAAAAAAATATCGTCATCTTATGTTGACTTTTTATTTTCATTCTGTAAATCTAGTATTTTATTAACCACTAAACCCTACATCTAACTCGAACACAATACAGAAAAGCTTAAAATGGATTTTATGAATTCAATCATTTTATACAGTTTGAACCAATTTCATACTCCGAATAGAAAAATTCGTAACTATGTTTTAAAAGATTTAACATTTTATTTTTATTCGCTCATCTATTTAATCTCCAAATTCATTGTGCGTACCAACAGACATGAAATTTGATTGAATTGTAAAACCAATTATGGCAGCAATTTGAGTTCAGAAAATCATTTTCGTGACGCATTATTTTTTGTCGATCAGGATTTTGTTTGCGACATGTAAAAATTGGAAAAGTACCTAACCTAAAAAATAACCCTGAAGGATTATAATATAACAGCGCAGGATAGTATTCACCAGAACTGAGGGCAATACCTACTCGTAATTTTAAGGTTCACAGTCTGATCTCAGTCTCAACCTGTCAAAAATACCTGTAAAATCCATTGATGTGTAAAATTAGGAAGTTAGGCCACTCACTAACATCACGTAAACATTAAATGGGCTAGAAATGCTTACGTGTAAACACACCTATACAACTACATTTCTCGATGTCGTGAGGACATGGCATATTACACGGGCTGTAGCGGGAACGAGATAGCAATAATTGTCACTGTTACGTACCCATGCGACTTGCGCTGCCGCTTGCGCTGACATAGACAAGGATAGAGATAGGAGCCGGCGCTGTTGTGTCAGCGAAATCGCGTTAGCTGCCGAATGCTGGCCAAATGTTTATGATTATGAATGACAAAGGTAATTATTATGATGCGAAGCAAACATTAAATATTATTATAATTTTCAACAAATTAACATTTTTGGCTGTATTTACGAGTAAAAAGTAATCCCGTGGTATCTTTTGACTATTTGTGTACATTTTAAAACAAAACACAGGAAGGCATTGTTGCTGCTTATATGACGATCAATACTGTAATTTTAATATATTTTTTATTATTATTTTAAGCTACACATGTGCTACACTAACGCCAGTTCGATTGTGACTAAGGTCGATTGTGCCTGTGCACCTAATTTATGTGGTCCACGTCGAGGAGCGCGTACCTTAACTTTCCTTATTTTATATATCAATGCTAAAATCCCTAAATTATTGATCAGTTTTTGACATTGATTGTCGCTGAGATGAGATTGCGACTAGATTTTGAACGTTATTAATTACGAGAATATTCCGTGTTCATCCTGTTAACGGAAAAGAAGGTTCAATACCATCACGATTGTGCCGAAACAGCAGTTCGTCGTGGACGTGGTATAACAGGCATTGGGGCAGGCCCAGAGGAAGATGGCGGGATGAGCTGAACGCCGTTAATAAAGATTGGTCCTTGGTGACTCTGGACAGAGAGAGGAGGAGAGAGAGTAGGGAGGCGTTTGCCCAGCAGTGCTGCAGTGGGACAATAGGCTGATAAAAAAACATGGCAAAGGACACTTTATAACTAGTCTCTTTTAGATTGGAGATATGAAAAAGAAAACAAATATCATCGTTCAGATCTCAAATTCTAGTGCATGATGTCATTACATACTCGTACGTCGAGAAAAAAATCCAATTTACAATATGAGCAAAGTGCTTGAGCAATGCACGAAGTATAGACTTCAATAAAACATAATGGTTTAGAGTGCTTGCTTTAATATGAGTTTAAATATACATGTGCTAGAGTCTGGCCATTTAGTTTCTTTCACTACTATCGTTACAATATACATATTATATGAACTATAAGTACCATACATAATGTGTTGCGTATCAGTCCACTATACTGGGTGGCAGGGACCTCGGGGGATAACGAATCATCAAGTGAATACATGGTTCAGTTTACAATGCCACATGCGAACGCGTCTTACTGTCGTCACTCAAAATTCTGCATCTCGCAAGCAGAGTTTACCGCGCAACTAGCATAGATAATCGGGCAGTTGCCCGCCAGACACAACACCCGTCTGGTCGGAGGATCCTCCCTTTTCTATAGAGTATGAGTGAACTTTACACCATGTTCCTCATACCTCTATCATCATCTGCCTAGCCTTTTCCCAACTATGTTGGGGTCGGGTTCCAGTCTAACCAGATGCAGCTGAATACCAGTATTTTACATGGAGCGACTGCCTATCTGACCTCCACAACCCAGTTACTGGGTAATACGATACCCCTTGGTAAGACTGGTTGTCAGACTATCGGGCTGCTGACTACCCGTAACGACTGTCAAAGACTTCCTCATTCCTCTATATGTTCATGATTCTGAAACCCCCTCCACTGAAGGTTTACGTCGATTATTAAAAAAAAATTTGCTCTTCCATGCATTTTGACCGCGTATTGTACTTTTATTTGAAACAGCAGATATTTTTCTTGATAACTAACGAACAAATTTTACGCGGGGTGGGGTTCAGAATCGTGTACTGAATCCATGGTTACAGTTTGCGCGTCGATGTCCATGCCAACCTTAACATTTAAGTCTAATCTAAGAGCTTTAAGTACGTGTGTATGTGTTGTTTATGTAAATTATACACCACAGACTACCTGCAAAATACTGCAGACAATTTTCGGGTTGGATCTAGTATCGTTTGGCAGGAGGTGGTGGGTAAAAGAGGTTAAAGCTGGCAGGGGTTGACTACGCCTTTTAAGCCACTTTGAAGTGTTTTGAGGTTAGGTTACAATAATTTGTACAACGGTGCGTTGCCCTTTCATAGAAGTGGTACCAGGGGAGAGGGGGTAGTCACCCCTCCTCCTTCTTCCTGCCAAAGTACACCTTTTTTTTTTCATATCACTTTTAGTGATAAGACCGCCCATTGTGTCACCATATGTAATGTTTCTACATTTATATCTATAATTCATACGGTGTATTTAATAAAGAGTATTCTATTCTAATATTATGGAAAGCGCCTTGTCGTCAAGAGACTTAGCGATAAGGTACATTGACGACAGGACGAGAAGAGACGAAATGGGCAATGCATGTCGCTGTGCCAAGACGCTGTATTTCCATATTCGATTGTTCTACATTCATCTCGTGTCGTCTTGTTGTGCCGTCAACGCTAAGTGCCAAACTTAGGACTGGTTCATGTACAACCCCCACTTAGAGTATAAATCTCCGAGATCATTTGAAATAAGGCATCACTTGTTGTTTCTGCAGCTGTGCCTCTTAGGTGTCTATAGGCTTATACTCCATTGGATTAGGTAGTTAACTAAAGGACACAAAAAAAAAACACGTGTTTCATATGTGCTAAATCTTTTGTTACAAATTTCTAAATCATTTATTTAAGAATAATTTTTATTCTCATGACGAAATGTTCGTAGATTTAGAGGTCGGTCGTCAAGACAGCAGAATCGCCTTCTTTCCTGCGTGGCATAAGCCGGTGGAAGTATTTTTCACTGCTTTCTGCAATGGCCTGACAAGACAAACCTCAAAACCCTTTTACTAATTACATTATCTCTAAAATCCTTTAAACAGCAACAGTGCAACGTTGGGTAGGTGTAGTGGCTCCGTCCGTCACGCTGCCCACTGATATATCGACGAGCTCTGCACTGCACCGCGTTACTGATGAGCATGGACAAAGGATAAGCAGAGAGCGAGTTGATTCCAATTGTAAACGTTGTGTCTATTGTTCGAGCCATGACTAGTATACACCGTCCCATCGCAGTCGGATTGTCGGACTATGAGAGTGAGGGAAGATTGCACATGTGTCTGCGCGCACACTTGTGCACTATAATATCTCCCTCGCCGAAGGGTAGTCTCCGTTCAGATTGGTCGCCGTGGCCCAAATTCGGTCTTGAGAACTTTTAGTATACACAATATAACAATTAATCGCACTGATTATTTAGAACTTGTTTTACCCACCGGTAATAATTTACTAGTAAATACATATATTCATAAACTCCCGCCTTCATCAACTACAGAATGCCACCTGCTATGATCCTTGCATACTCCGATTGCTTCGTTTACGTTCATACATCTGGTTGCGAGTACTACGCACCTGTAGTGTTATTCTGTAACAATCTCACCGTGATAACTCAGGTGAAGTGAGCTTAAAGTGAGCTGTCATTAGTAGCAATCCCTATAGCTTCAGATGGAATGACAGCTCACTTCACCTAACTTCTCACGGTGAGATTCTAACAGAATCGACTGGCTGACCTTTCTCAAGAACATCACCAATTAGGTCACTATTATGACCTTCTAGGGTGTCTCTTCTCGGAGTTTGTTACTCGCCTTTGATTCATCACCTCAACATGACCAAATCATCTAAGCATAAACTTTTAAATTTTTGTCATCGTGTCCTTGTGTCGTGTCGTAAATAATTTATGAAAAAATATTTTATTAATATTACGGCTGGATATACATAATATAAGGTTAAACTTTCAGCATATATATGTTTTATGTACCTACTTTTTTGTAAAATGTCTGCACTAACATAGTTTGTAAGATAATTTTTGTAACTAACAATACATTATTATGGATTTATGTCTGAACAAATAAATTATTATATTCAAACAGATACATATATATCTGTTCGTGACTTCAGAATCTGCCGACTCTAAATAAATTGATTGAAAAGATTGACTACATGATACCTATTATTAAGTATTACTATTGAACTAAATATTTTATGAAATTGTGAGACAGTCATATTTATTTAGAATGACGTCCTCCAAGCCGTCGAAGACGCACTATTTGGGAATTAAAAAGATTTTGTCAATATCTTTGTTTCTTGCGTCGGGTAGACGCAGTTTATAGGCCGATATGATTATGCCAGTAAAGCTACGTTTTCTTATAAGAGGCAGGAGCCACCGCTCTTATAAGAAAACGTAGCTTTATTTACATTAGCATAGCCGCACTAACGGCTGCCTTGAAATATGGCACCGGGGTTTCACAACACGGTGTCAAAAAACACTCTCTATGGAAACAAAAGAAAAGAAAAAGACTGGACAGTATTTGGAACACCACGCTGCGTTCCAAAACGGGCATACTGGATGTGGGAAAGAAGGCTACCAGGCTCAAATGGGATTGGGCTGGTCACGTCAGCCGTATACACGATGACTGCTGGGAAAAAATCTCCACACAAAAGAGATGGCACGAGCTCTAAATCGGGAAAAGAGTTCCTAAAAGGATTTGGGGGAGGCCTTTGCCCAGCAGTTGCACAGTATAGGCTAACAAGCGGACGCTACGTGCCGGCCACGGCAGTCTTATAAAACTCTAGCTTAACACTTTGAACTATCTCTTGTAATTTATACCACAGTGCAGAAAACATTAGTAAGACTAGTTTACGACAACTAACGCGAAACTGAGCACTGTTCTCTCATGTTATACTGGTGTGGTTAATGCGCCGCCCATTTATGCAAAACACAGTCACTATTTATGTTTAGAAGTTTAGCTACTGCTCTGTGGAAATTTAAGCTGGGCTTTGGTATCCTGTTGCTTGTGTTTAGCTTATTAATATGTAGTAGAGGTTTTTGTGAAGTAACTTATCGTAAAAAGTACTCTGGTAAGTCTGCGGCCAAGCAGCGATGCTGTGTTTGAAGGGCAAGGGGCAGGTATAATAATATCATGAGACATTGAAATATCTATTCGCCCAGATCCTTGCTCGAGGCAGCCCGCGGCACTGAGACTGTAGCTTTAAATTCGTCCCTAAATAATAATTAATGACATTCAAACGATTGACAGAAAAAAAAACGCTGTTTTAAATTCGTTTACCGCTGAACGTATTTAGTTATTTGTGGTGCAAACAGGCCGTAGTGTTTATAAGTCCGCACAAGCGAAACCGTTGGCACTTAATTCCGATCCAGCCTGTCCTTTGCTGCCCTCTCCCAGCGACGCCCTAAGCCGAGGTCCGTACCCCACAGGGGGTGCCCTTAGCGTGTAGTCGCTTAGTTTTTAAGTATTTTTAAGTCGTGCCTGGAGGCCTTAATTTATTGAGGATTGAAATATGCGATATCTTTTCTATACAAGGTCCCATTAAAATAGATGGACAGACTTTTAGAAATCATTTCGACCATCAAAATAAGGACGATGGTAAAAAAATATATAAGAAAAACGCATAAGATACTCACAAATAAATATAATCAGCTAACGAAAATACACTAATGTGCTGGCAATTTATTATTTTAGGTCAAAATAAAATCACTTTAATCAGTGTTTTTTTTGCTTGGATGTCTTTGGTTAGACGTACTGAGCGCTGTGTTAAAAGGAGGATGGCGAGGTTGCATGTACAATGGGACCCACTGTTAGGAGTATCGTACAGCATGGAAACTTATAGCTAGTTGTAGAACTATATAAAACTAGCAAAAAAGCAAATGGGCAGTAAGTGGTAGAGGCTGGGAGAAAAAAGATATGCAATGTAAAAGATTATAACCTTAAACGAATCTAATAGTGCTTATTTACTATTACAATATCTTTTTTATGTATTATATTGTTTCAAAAAGGCGATCAAACAGAATATAAATATTTACCAACACTACCATCGTGTTTCTGCATCTCTCTGGCCAATTAAACTACCTACTTACCTACTCAAAATAAAAAATACGTCTGGGAGCTAGGAAAATAACACTAATGGTTTTGACACTGACAGCCAACATCAACCCCGATAAGAGTCAGGCGGTCATCTTCTCGAGACCGCGCAAACGACCCCCCCCCCCACTCCCGCGCCCGATCTCTATTTATGGCAAGCCGATCCCCTGGGGAAAGCGAGCCAAATACTTAGGTGTCATCCTAGACCACAACCTCACCTTCAACGAGCACATAAAGAAGGCGCGTTCGTGCGCCTCTTTCGCTCTCGGTAGGCTCCACTCCATGATATCTGCCCGCAGCAAATTGTCACTAAAGTGCAAATTGCGCCTCTACACCGCGGTCATCCGTCCCATCATGACCTATGCTTGCGTAGTCTTCGCACACGCCAAGCCGCGACTTCTGCATAAAATGCAAACCCTCCAGAACCGTTTCCTCCGAAAGGTCACGGGAGCCCCCTTCTATGTCCGAAATGTGAATCTGCATCTAGATCTGAGAATCCCCACCATCCAGCAGTTCATGAAACGCCTCTCCAAGCGCTTCTTTGACTCTGCCATAAAGCACCCCAATCCCCTGATTGCGGCGGCCTCCCGATACACTCCCTCCCGCATAAGTAGGATTCGCCGACCAAGGCATACCCTCACTATCCCCGACGACGCCACTACCCTCCTCCAGGAGAGCAGTAAGGCCACGAGTACTCTCAGACGATAACACAAACATAAGCTCAGACATCCGTTCTTCCGTCCTCGCCGCCGAGGCCCGTCGAGACGTCCCGCACCATCACCGTGCCCGCCCCGACCCTTGCTCGAGCCAGCCCGCGCAGCTGAGCCTGTAGTTTTAAATTCGCTCCTAAACACTAATAATAATACCGATCCAGCCTGTCCCTTGCTGTCCTCTTCCAGCGACGCCCTGAGCCGAGGTCCGAACCCCGCAGGGGGTTACCCTTAGCGCTGTCGCTTAGTTTTTAAGTTATTGTTTGCCCTGGCTGGAGGCCTTAATTCGAGGCATCCACAGGAAAGTCCGGTTAAGCAGTAGCCATCCTCATAAAGGATGAACTGCGAGATGCCATTTTATAAAATAAAAAAATAAAAAAAAACTGACAGCCAACTCCTATTGACAGCATAACGTTCCATTCTAAGTTATCACAAATAATCGTAATAATTATAATATTGTACATTTTTGGATAAAAAATGTGAATGCATTTTTAATATTAACTTTTGTATATTATTCTAATACTTTACAAGTTTTGTTAAAAAAAAAAGATGATAAGCGTAAACGTCTACAAGTGTAACAACGTAAATCATTTATTGTGTAGGTTGGAATGTAATACGAAACACGGTGCGTTTAATGACTGCATGATGACTTATTTTTAAGTAAATAAAAATCTTTTCTAACTTTTAATTCCCATCACCTAGTGACTCAATATTTTTGATATAATCCTCTTACAAACTCTTAATTATAGTAAATATGAACTTGCAAGTGAATGACACTTCGTTAATTTATAAATAATATGGGTCCAAACTCGCCATCCTTCTTTGTCCATCTATTTTAATGGGGCCCTGTATATTTCTTTTTTATTTATTTCTCTTCTACTTGACCTAATGAATTATTGAGTATAATGTGTCCTTTTTTTTCTAAATGCACATCACTTTGAAGGGACACTGGGTTCCAAGATACAGGTAGGTACATAAACCTAGTTAAAAAGTCAGGGTTTTTCACTCTGGAACACGAATTAAAGCCATTTTAGACCAAAATTATGTAAATGCATTTAAATACAGTTTTATTATTACTTATTTATTCACATAACAGGCGTTACTATCAGCTGGTGGGCCACCTCCTTTGGCAGTAATAATCTTTGTTTTAGTTATGAAACTATATTCTAATTATTAATACATCAACTACTTAGCTGTTTCCAAACACTTTTATTCGCATGCAAACATCAACCTCACTCAGAGTTGAAGGTTTGAAGAAATATTTAATTATATTAGTGCACTTTAACATCTACGGAGAAATGTTAAGACATAATGAAAAAAAGCCTTAAAGAATTTAAAAATACCTTTCTACTCAGGATTCTGTATTTTTCTTTCACATACATTGTATGCTCGTAAAAATGTTATTTTACCCTGAAGATTGCCAAGTCACAAAAAAAATCTTTATTGACAAAGGTTTTTTCACTGTAATCAAGTAATTTGTTAAATTGAGCATCAAAGAACGCCAGACTTGGTTCTAGATAAAATCCAACTTTTTTACGACGAAAAGAGAATTTTATTATTATATCTACTATTTTCTATTTGTGATTAGATAAAGAACTTTTCAATAATAGTCACAACTTTTACCTATTTTAATAAACTCTTTCCATCTCATTACAAAATGAGCTCTGACTTTAGCCCGGATCTCCAAACCAGTTATTGTATGTTAAACTTTTTTACAACTACCTATCCTAACTTTTAACAAAGTTTGTTTTGTTTGTTACCTTTTCACGCATAAACCACTGAACCAATCATCCTGAAATTTTGCATATACGTTTTCAGGTGTACAAAAACGGACATAGGGTACCTTTCATCCCGAAAAAAGTCCTGATCCCGAGGAAAACAACAATAACGTTATTATGATAATAGATGGCGCCACGTGTCTTTTGTCTTGATCGCAAACGAAGTCGCGGGCATAATACATAATTGTTAACGTAGACATGTTTAACGTCCGTTTTTGTAATTAGAACTTTAACGTTGTCAGAATAAAGCTAGAAATAAAAAAAATGGCTCGATGGTTTAAAGCTGGTTTTAAAAAACATGCTTATTTTGCATGTAAGGCCATAAGTTTTTGACGTGACAGAACATTCCAACTTTAAACAATAAAAAAAAAACATATATGTTAATTTTTAATAGTCAAAGATACGCAAGAATAGTAAAAACTCTTTTCTTCTTTTAGTATAAACTCAGAACTACGGAGCTACGAGTATTTGCAAATTAATTTAAAATCGGTTCAGTTTTAACTGCGATTTAACTGACCTACTAATAGAATTTGTTGTTCAATTAACTGTTACAACAGGTATTTTGTTACAGTGGTGCAGTTTAAAGAGTTGTTGTATTATATTTTCGCGAGTTTCCTGTTTGGTAATGAAATAACGTCATTATTCGAAGAACTTTTTTTTTATTGAATTACTTTCGTGGGAATAAGTGTTCATTGCGATCGTCTTTTATTTCTATGTGTAGAAAATAAAAGACTATTTTGCTAGAATATTTAGCTGTAGCTGCTGCAACGCTTCCATATTATATTTTGATATGAGTGGCTACGATGTACAAAAAATACCAGTGAGCCAAATAACCAGATGGCACCGGTACACTGTCAATCAATCAAATCAGCCTGTCGTAGTCCACTGCTGGATTTGGGCCTCTCCCATGCTGTATTACAACACCCTGCCCTCCGCCCACCGCTTGTAGTTTGTTTTTTTTAAAGAAATTTGACAGATTGTATTAGCTTGATGTGCTGGCGCCTGCGCATCGAATTGTTGGATGAAACGCTGCTCTTTTAGCTAGATCACTGAGTAATCTATAGTTAGGAGAGACCGTTTTGACTCCCATATAAAACATCATTATCACAATAATAATGTTTTATAATGCTACTCCTTGGCGTAGATGTTCTTCAACGGTTATCATAAAAAAAATGGTGCTTCATTCAAAAGTACACGTGAACGCGTTCAAAATCTAGTCACAATCTCACCTCAGCGACAATCAATGTCTAAAAATTTTACAAAAAAGTAAGTAAAATAGAAATATTGTTGACAGATTGAGACAGATAAGAAATGCGGACGTTCTTCAAAACACCGTAATTATTTGTTTTCTCGCCTATGTTGCACAAGAAGACAAAATACGAGTAAGCTTGATGAAGGTTTCCAGCAGTGGACTGCAATAGGCTGAGTTGGTTAATTGATCTTATTATACAAAATGACAAAACGTTTCAGTAAAAGCGAAGAATGTTGGCCCTAAGCTTATTACAAAGATGGCGCAAATTTCGAGTAAAATACACAGAATTAGGAATAAGTATAAAGCTACATTTGAACATTCTCAAGATGGCACGTTTTAAAAGCAAAACAGTTTTAAAACGTTGGAAGTGTTTTGAATAATTACAAAAATGTTTGGAAATCTGACTGCCTCTTATGTGTTGGTTACTGCTGAGCATAAGGTCCTGGGTACGATTCCCAGGTTGGGCAAAGCATTATTGGGTTATGCGATCTGGAATTGATCAAAGCCCGAGTTTAGATTTGTGCCCGGCTGAAGGCAATAGGTCCGCCCTCTATTGTAGGACTTAAACAAAATTGGCGAAATGAGGGTGTGCTATTAGGTACACTTTTCTGTGAGGTCGCGGGCGCGCAGAGTGGGGACTCTGTCCGCCCACCAAGTGACCCCAGGTAAGACGGTGGCACAGTAGTCACGTGCTGCCGTGCATAGCGAGGCTCAGTGGGGGCCCCTTTACAGTCTCCCCAGGGGTATTATGCCTTACAGGCGTTGTAAGGGCGGGGGGGTTCCATGGAATTGGTCTTTTAAGAGGAACCGGACTACCTTTAAGTGCTGATGGTTATCACTGGGGTGATTTTAGTGAGGTAAAAATCCCACATTCCCCGAACTCTCTCGAAAAAGTTAGCTTCTCTGTACAACCCTGTATAACAGGCGTGGTTTTATGTAATGTTACAGCGGAAAACATGTAAATTAGCCAGTTGAACGCCATAATTACAGAAACAAATAGAAAGCCATTGTGTCTCGAGTGGATCCCCTAACACACGGGAAGGGTTAAAGGGTTAAACATGACTAAAATTTGATGAACTTTGGACGAAGTGTATTTTGCAATTAAATAGAACGACATTTATACATGAACAAGGCGAATACTAATGATCTCAAAGTACATTATCTAACCCTTGAAATTCTCCATAATTACCCCAAGTGTATCATAGACTGTAACATTAATATGGCGCCTGGCGTCCAATCACAGCGCCTCATTACTATTGGCTCCATCAGAGATTCAATTAATAGAGAAAATTACGTCATCAAATTAGATCCATACAGTTAAATGATTTAGGTTTCAATTTGATCGTTCTATTGGGTAGCTACAGAACGCTTTATCTATCGGATACAGAATGGTCTAGCTTAGAAAACAGGGTGTCGGGCAAAGAGTTCAGTTTCTATCAGTATTAAACGTGTGCAAGTTTAATACTAATTTATTATAAACATACCTTTCCGAATAAATTATTATAATACTTTCGATCGACACTTATGCGGGTGAAACCGTGGGGCGCTACTAGTATTTTATAAAACCAACTTTACCTAGCAATTTTCATCAACCACATTTTTCCCCACAACATTTCACAAGTCTTCACACAAGGTTATCAGAAACAAAACACGTTAAACATGGAACAGGCTTAACAATGGAGGTTGATTCCGGCGTAATTTTAAAGTAAAAAATATGCCAGCAGATAAAAGGAGCAACTTGCATTGTGTGCGGTGTCAAGCGCTACGTATAATGTAGGTACTGATGTACTAGCTAGTCCTACACATTGATGGGAACCCGTGTCATGGACATTGATGGTCGATAGCAATTTCAAATGTCATTTTTTTAGCGATTCTGTTATAATACGCGCCACTAAAAATTAGACTTGACGAGCTCAATAGTGCGAAGCTTGCGCAAGTACTCGTAAGTCGTTTACGAAATTGTTACCCACAATGTGTATATCTATTCAGGGATTTATCAATGACATTTATATTAAAATTCTTAACAATATTATATCCAATATTTATTACGAAATAATAACAGTTTAACATAAAAGTCAAGTCTCATCTTTCGTGGCGCATAATTTGTACACAATTGAAATCGACTTTTACAAAAGAAAATTCGCAGCAGTCATCATCTTCTTCTTAAAATTCAATTGCCGTCTCGCAAAAACCCGAAAAGTAAGTTGTTAAAAGGCTCCTAACAAAAAAGGCATTGTAATGCATGCCTAATATCAGCTAGTTAAATTATAACTAAGTTGAATTGTATGTATTTGAAGATAATAATATTTTTATACAAAAAATAATTGGTAAGTTTTCTTTAACATAACACTTTTAGATTTCTTTATAGTCCACTCTGTTTCTTTTCTGTTCTTCTGCTAATTTTATTTAGAACTAGCTTCCGCCTGCGAGGTATGTCGATAAAAACTATCCTATATCCTTCCCCGGGATGCAATCTATCTCCCTGCCAAATTTTATCGAAATCCGTTCAGTGGTTTAGGCGTGAATAGGTAACATACAGACAGACATACAGACAGACAGACAGAGTTACTTTCGAATTTATAATATTAGTATGGATTCACAAATATTTGTCTTTGTCGCATAAGGATGACAACGCGACTACGTATAAAACCATAACTCTTATTTACTTTTATTTACTTGTAGAAGATATTTTTATATTTCATTCCCAAATAAAATATGAAGCCATCAAAATGATAACGAACTTCGTGATCAATAACTTATCCATCAAACCAAACAAATACACAAACAACTTATACGTACTTTCAATTTCACAGGACCTCCGTTATTTACCTTACCATCGAAAAGTTTACCGACATCCAACGAAATAGTAATCAGGAGAATTTGTTCAATATTTACTGTATTACCACATCGTTAAACGATCTTCGAAACCAAAGCAAAACAAATACCATTTGAAATTGACATGATAGGAATCAGTTGCCTTTGAGTACGGTACGTAATAGGGTAATTAAGGATATGTACTGCTCGGAACACGTTTTCTAGATTAAAATGGTGATCGTTGACAGTTACTCTATGGAATAGATGGATGCAGAAGGTTAACTCTGTATTCGCAAAATGGCGCCAACTATCGCATAGACTGACATATGTTTATGTCTTTTATCTACTTGCCAAAAAAACAAGAAGATGTTAGTAAATTAGGACTGCCTTTTAGATTAGATACTAAAAGGAATTACAGAGTTAATAGGTTTAATAGAGGACTCTATTCACTCTGTAATTTGAAAACATTGTAAAAGCTAATGCACCTAGCTTCTGACGTTTCGTAAGTGGCCATGCAGATTGAGGTATGTGAAATAAAATATTTTGTATTAAATTGCAACATGAATGATTGAAGTATTCAATTCATGCCCTACTCAGAAATCTAACCTTAGACCCAATGCTCAGCTTCAGCTTAGCTTCGTCGGTCATAAAAAAAACCGTTTCTTATAAAAATACAATACCTACACGGTCAAAATGTATGGAAAAGATATTAAAAATTTTTTTTTTTAACGCAGTGGGTACTTAATCCATGGTAATACGTTGCGCGTCTATATGTCTGCCATCCTGTATTCTGTTTCTATGTTGTTCAAACCTTCTGCATTTAACTGTACAGTGTAGTATATCGTATGTATGTTGTTTTTAATTTGTTCATGTAGTGTGTATATAGCGTTTTATGGAACGTGAGTCGCGAATGTCTGTACAAGATTATAGGTTTTACGATTGTACACCACCTAATGTGTAGGTACTAGTGTTACTTTGTACGGAGGTTCTATTTATGATTGAGTTAGGCTACTGGGAGTACTCATCACACTGATGTATTAGGAGTTAGTTTACTAGACACTACACACATTGTTGGTTCTAGAAAAATGGTAGGTAGAATTTTGCAAGAACTCACCAATATTTAAAAAGTTTTTAATGTGCATGTACCAATTAAAATAATTTTCTTTCTTTTCTTTATTTTCTAACTTTTCTTTTCAACTTTGTGACAGCTGGAAAACTATCTGAAAATATACTCCTTCTTCCTTCAGTCGTTTGTCATTGCCGAGGGTACCTATATACCTCACTAAACTTTTTGATGGTCTCCCTCCATTTGTGGCAATTCTGAAAATATATTCACAGTGATGTAGTAAGTGATCAGTAAATTCACCATAGCAATATAAAATAGAAACCGGCCAAGTGCGAGTTGGAGTAGCACACGAAGGGTTACCGTACCACCATACAATATTTAACACTACATATAAAATAACGGCAAAAAAATCACGTTTGTTGTATAGGAGCCCCCCTTAAATATTTGTTTTATACTGGTTTTAGTATTTGCTGTTGTAGCGGCAACACAAATACACATTCTGTGAAAATTTCAACTGTCTTGCTATCACGGTTCATGAGATAGGTATAGCCTGGTGACAGACGGACGGACGGACGGACAGTGGAGTCTTAGTAATAGGGTCCCGTTTTTACCGTTTAGGTACGGAACCCTAAACATGGTGTAATTATTTCAGCCAAGCTATTGAAACAAAAAATAAGTTAGACATACACATATAGACATATATGCAGCTCTTGTTTACTTCCGCACTGAATTGACACGAGCTTGCGGTATTTTATATTTTAATTCCACATTTAAAACAATATAAGACTTCGTTTTAATATTGTAGGAAATTGTATGAAAAACAAAAAAAAATAACAATTATTTCTGTTTAAGGTTCTGTTATTCTGGGAAATGTTTGGTGGTAATGGGCTTTTTACAGTACTGGTGGTAAATTAAATATATATTATTAATTAATAAAAGTATCAAAAATCACAAGTAAAATGTGCACCAGTGGGTTTTTACAGCAAGAAGAAAAATACTTCTGCTAACGTCTAAAGTGAATTGGACAAGAAAATGTGTATAATAAAAATAAAAATAAAAATAAAAAAGGAACAAAAATGGTCTATGAACCATAAAAATATAAATAAATCCAACGCGATAATCTCCACAATCTTTAAATTCAACGATTAAAACAAATACAACATTTAAACTCCTCGTATAAAATAACTTAATCCAAAACTAAAACAAGGAAATAGTTCCCTGATCTCCTCGAGCGACCACCCTAACGAATAATTCATAATATCATTACTTATGCACGCTTTGCAATCTTTAAGCTGCGGAATACCTACATACATTTACGTAATTTGTTAAGCTAATAGGATTAGCATTTTTACGTGAACGGGGCGTTTGCTTTTAACTAGTAATAGGATAACATTAGTTGGAATTGAATGGCGGTCTTCTTTTGATAAAGAGACACTCCAAAAGTGACTATAAAATACTATTTTAGTTTTTTTTTGGTTTTCGTGTGCCATAGTTGCTTATGAGCGTTTGGTACGGCATTTCATACAAACTTTCAAGCCCTTGTTTTTCGAAATGAATGAACCGATTTTAATGAAACTTCATACGCATAAGCAGGATACAAACTTCTAAAAAGTTAGCAGAGAACATTTTCGAAATGTCTTATTTAGAAAAAGATAACTGGAAATCTCTGTTTCTATGGAAACTTTAAAATCGGTCTAATTTGGCTGTAACACAATTTTTCGAAAATGTTCTCTGCTAACTTTTTAGACCTTTGTATCCTGCTTATGCGTATGAAGTTTCATTAAAATCGGTTCATTCATTTCGAAAAACAACGGCTTGAAAGTTTGTATGAAATGCCGTACGGCGTAAACGCTCTTAAGTTGCGGAATACATACATTTACGTAATTTGTTAAGCTAATAGGATTAGCATTTTTACGTGAACCCCGTTAGCTGGACTTGAATGGCGGTCTTCTTATGATAAATATATTCACACTCCAAAAGTGACCATAAAATACTATTTTAGTTTTTTTTTTTTGTTTTTGTGTGAATATTGTCTGCCATAGTTGCTTATGAGCGTTTACGCCGTACGGCATTCCATACAAACTTTCAAGCCCTTGTTTTTCGAAATGAATGAACCGATTTTAATGAAACTTCGTACGCATAAGCAAGATACAAAGGTCTAAAAAGTCAATTTCGAAATGTCTTATTAAAAAAAAGATCTCTGGAAATCTCTGTTTCTATGGACACTTTAAAATCGGTTTAATTTGGCTGAAACATTATTTTTAGAAAATGTTCTTAAGCAGTGGACGTCTTTTGGCTGAAATGATGATGATGAATGATGATACAATTTTAACCGCATAGGTATTTCACTAGAGTCTCTACCACGCTATATAATATTGTTTTGAGCCTTACTATTTGTACTGCTTTTATAGCTCGTTTATAAGCATCTAAAATAATATTTTTCAATCAGTAGGTAATATCTCTCACACACAGCAAGGCTGCGTTTCCAACAGAAATAATAATAATAATCCATTTATTTCAGGCGATTTACCTTTTGGAAGGGGCGACTAGAATCAATTCTATTTCATTGTAATTTTTGACGTTCAAAAGTGCCTTTTATGTGCCTATTTGAAATAAATGCTTTGACTTTTGACTTTGCGACGCGGGCCCATATATAAATACCTTAACCTAAACATACATATTTTTTTTTATTATAAAAACGAAACTATTGTGCACGAAGTGATGACTGTGTCGGTGTCGTGTTGCGCTGCGTGGTGTCGCGTAACCTTTCACGAAAACGTCGGTACGCCACACCTTTCGGCCAAAATTCTTCCTTCATGAAGGTTTCTAGGTACTGCGTTGGAACCCGCACAACAAACGATTTGAAATGAACGAGGATGCGTAGCGAGGGATGTGTGTGAAACTAACGAAAAACGTCGCTTCATTTTCTTAGCTTGAGCTAAGCTAATGTTGTTATTGGTTAGTTTTACGCACATCCCTCGCTTCGCATCCTTGTTCATTGCTGACGGAAACGCAGCCTTATGCTGAAATGCAGAATACCTATATATTGCATTTTATCATCACTACACCATTTGGTGCTGTTGGATCTCCGTTTACAATTTAATAAATTTCATTATGCAACTCCTTTGCTTTTTCGATCCCTTCCTTACTCATCAAACAGCCACATTCTCAATACTCAATTCGTGGTATCTTTATTAATACGACAGCGTCGTAACAAAAAAAAAACTGGTTATTCGAATTCATCCCGCCATTTTTGTTCGATATTAGTATTGCAAAAAATTATTACTTTGTTGTTTACAAAAATGAGTACAAGCTTTGATACTCAGCAACTAAACTTTCCATGAATTACATAGAGTTCTTACAAAACTGTACCTGTGACCCTATGGTTTCAGACTCTTTTATAGAGGATTCATATCATGGGTGTAGATAAAGTCTTTATGCAACTTTAGATGTGATACTATTATCACACGAGGCGAATTATTATACAACAGTTGCATAAATAACTAGTATTCAATCACCGAACAATCCCAAACTAACCCCGAATGTTTGACGCAACATTGGCCAAACATTGAATACCTGCCAGCATTATGTGGTCATTGTGGCTAACAGACCGTTAATTAATAACACCGGGTTGACATCAATTACCTATTTATTGTTAAATATGTCATCCCTATAGACCGATACGACATGCGATTTATGAATCATAAAATTAGCGATAGCCATTATGTTCAGTTTTATTGACAAGTGTTGAAGCGTTTTAAATAGTGGTTGTGCTGGTGATCGTAGTTTTTATTTCATAGGAAAATGTACTTTATTCTAGTAGCATTTATCTTATAAATTCATGTAATAATAGAGGTATTGTATTGCTACTATTCCGGTCGTTAAAAACAAATTAATTTTTAAAACGCACGCTGTCCTATCTTCCAATATGGGAGTTATTTGTTGTATTCGAGCCATTTGGGGTTGAAACACGAGAGCCATAGGGACTGAGTGCCTACATAGTTTTTTGAGATAGTGCCAAGTGGTTGGTCAACTCTTAACACAAACTTTTTGAAAATGTTGCGTGTTGTGTCGTAAAATGTTGCGTGTTGTGTCGTACAATTAGAGCCCGTAAAATCCCCTCATTATTCAGGATCAAATAAAGCTAGTGAAAGTCTACCGGCTTAATGGGTATCGATATACATAAACATGATAAAACAAAAGAAAATTGATTTTCTGAACTTATATTTTATTAATAAAATTGTCGGCGATCGTTGAGCAAAAACATTTTTATTTAATTGTGTAAAATTATCGATACCTATCACGACTCGCATGATTAACAGTCCTATCTCATTTTTTTCTAATTTTTTTGCTGATTTGAGTTAGGACAACTACATTTTTTTATTCGTGATTCTTTTGATTTTTCAGTAACCGTCATATCTCTATGTTATTTGGGTCTCAATATATAACCATTTTGTAAGGCAACAAAATGTAAAGAATCACGAATAGAAAGATGTAATTGTCCTAACTCAAATCAGCTAAAAAATAAGATAGGGCAGTTAGTCATGCGAGCGACGGACTGCAAAGTAGCGTTAGCTAATTTAAATTGATCCTATAAAGGAACAAACTTAAATAGGGTAAACCTAATTTCTATTTAATTTTTTATTTTTGGTTGAAATGAAGTCGCCTTCCACAAAATGCAAACCACCATTTTATTAAATACTTTACCTGTAGGTATCTCTACAACGCCTACATCTCCATGTCTAAACAAAATACTTCACGAACGCCCAAATGCGGGCTCTTAAAATTAGGCCTGGATTATAAGCAACAAACAAGCACATTATAAACCAACGTAACCTGACCTCCCGCACCTCTTTGTCCCATAAACAGCAAAGGCGCGACAGACGCAGGTGAAATCAGGTGTGAAGACCAGGTTACACCGGTCGCCGGCATATTAGAGGCACAGTGAATCCTATTAGAGAATCAGAAAGGGAACTAATGGCTTGTGGTATTACGTTTTTGGTGTAAAGGATGTACCGGTATCGGTAACTGGTGTGGGTGAGAACTTTGAATTTGATGTGTATTTCCAGCTTACGGAATTGTTTAAGAGCATTGGTGTGGGCTGAAACGCATTATCCAATGCAGTAACGGGAATAATTAACGTAGATATCTATCTGGTTCCTGGTGGCGCGGGAAAGGAGTTCCTGGAAGGACTTGGAGAGGTAAACAAAAAAAAAAGATATCTATGATAGCTCAGTACTTAGGGGTATCGTATTACCAAGTAACTGGGTTCTGGAGGTCAGAAAGTCAGATAGGCAGTCGCTCCATATAAAATACTGGTATTCAGCTGCATCCGGTTGAACTGGAAGCCGACCCCAACATAGTTGGGAAAAGGCTTCAACTTCCAGTCTAACCAATGCAGCTGAATACCAGTATTTTACAAGGAGCAACTGCTTATATTTTATCCCTTGGTAAGACTGGTTGTCAGTCTTTTGAGCTTCTGCCTACCCTTAACTACTATCAAAGATTTACGAATGACAGCCGAGACAAACAGCTGGACGTGCTTTTCGAGCATAGCTTAACTTTCAATCGACCCGTGCAACTGTTTTTATTTATCTACAAGTCGGTTTTGATGCTCAATAAATCACAAAGATCCAAATACTAGAAAATGATATCTGACAATTCCACGGAGTCTTGATTGGCCACTACGAGGCAGCCGTGCAATGAATATCAAACCATTTTGTTTGTACACCCTTTGAACTTTTCCAAATAGGTTGAAATGACAACCGTATTGCCCCTAACTTTAGGGTTTTAGTGAACTTAAAACTGCCACCACTTCTAATACAAATATACATGAACTCACAGCTTCTTTTCATGGGTCTAGGCAGAAACTACAGAACGCCTCCTGTTACGACCCTTAAAAAAGCAGCGGAAAATCTATTGACTATACACTTAAGGCGTCAGAATTTCAAAGGAGCTTTTTAAAACACCTTTTAGTTTAAAAAGGTATTGCAGAAAATCTTTATACAACATTCTCTTGGTTAAAAACTGTCTACAAGCTTGGAACGGGATCCACAAGAATGCTTGTACTGTTTAACTCTGCAGCGGAAAATAACTTGGGAAATTATAATGTTATAAAATATGATAATGTTAGGAAGTTTAAGTTATAGTAAGTGCATGTAGACAATGTGAAAAATGTCCTTGTCTCGGAGGTGCTTCAAGACCTGAGGCTCTTTGAGCACACCACTACTCACCCGTGTCGTGAAAAGAGACCAGTCTTAATTATGAGGGGCCCGTGGCTAAATAATAACAGCTGCACAGGTCGATCGATCTGGTTAAGTTACGCTTGCCGCGGTTGGTCTGTGGATGGGTGACCATCTTTGCATACCGAGACCCATCCGTGCCTCGGAAAGCACGTTAAGTCGTTGGTCCCGGCCACGTCCCGGCTGTCATTCGCGGATCTTTGGCAGTCGTTACGGGTAGTCAGAAGCCCGAAAGTCTGACAACCAGTCTTACCAAGGGGTATCATATTACCTGGAACTGGGTTGTGGAGGTCAGATAGGCAGTCGCTCTATGTAAAATACTGGTATTCAGCTGCATCCGGTTCGACTGGAAGCCGACCCCAACATAGTTGGGAAAGGGCTAGACAGATGATAACAAAACTCTCTTTTACAGCAGTTGTGGCATAAAATAAATCATAATATGTTTGGGAATTATTCTTTCGAATGATTAGTGTCAATCTTACAAAAATAAGTTAACAAGCAGAAAATGAAGTTATTTTATTGCACATCCCTCATCTTAAAACAAGTGCCCTCAAAAAGTTAGTTAATATTTCTCCACTTCAGCTGTGATGCTAAATTATTATATTTTATAGTAAATATTTTTTATGTTAAGTCATAGGTTGTTGATTTATAAGGGCTGATTTTTCCAACTTCACATAATTTTATCCGAAACTATTTTGAATTTTTGACAGTTCTTCCATACATATCGATTGAAAAATCAGCCCTTAGTCAATAAAAACTTTATAGTGTACAGTTTAAATATTTGAAAAATGTGGCATGACAGCTGACGTTGAAAAATGACAAATAACTTTTGGAGGACATTATTGTATCTACTCAAATTTACGACATAAACATAATCTACGATTCGAATACTCTCTTAGCAAACGCCACGATACCTATATTGTGGACCAACACAAACCATAGTTAACCAATCCGTTTAGCTGTACACCTGAGTTCACAGCGAACTAACCCTTTGTACCACTCCTGTATACCACCTCCGTATATATATAAATCTAAAACCATGTGTATTAAAAGCTGCAATCCTGATAAAACATCCCCATACCCTCACTCCATAGGGTTTTATTACCTCATAGAGAGGTACAAAAGGTAAACTCATCAGCAAAGGGAAAAAGTATCATTTCAAATCGTTAGCTATCGAAAGCTGGTGACTACCGAGATGACGACTAAATGAGAAATATGGAAGAAAAAACCTAAATAAAAATAATAAATTGGGATAAGGGTGATATGCGAGAAGCACAGAACCGGTCGAAGTGGCGTTGCTTGGTGGAGGCCTATGTGCAGTAGTGGACGTCTTTCGGCTGAAATGATGATGATGATGAAGGGCAGAAGAATGATGATGAGTTTTCGAAATTCTATCAAATTGTTTTTTTTTCTGATGTTGACACTAACTGGTATTTAAAGGTTATTTTCATATTTGAGATAAGACAGCAGAAATGTGCACTTTTTAAACTTCTAATTGGGAAAAGGCTAAGCATATGATATGACACTTACTCGTATATGAGTCATTCCATCATTGTTTCAGAAGTTGGGGGCGCATTGACAAACTTGTTGACGTTTCTAGATTATGTATCTACAGGTTACAGTGTTGACCACGTTATTTCAAGTGCCCGCGTCAGACTCGATACACTTAATAGATTTTGTACAGTTAACCTTCTCATCCATCGCTCGGTTGTATTATCGAAATCTGCATAATCTCCCTAGCTGTCACGCCATGCGTGAGTATTTCCTTGCCCCCTGTCACCGCATTATCATTTGGGGGGATCAAAAAGAATTGGGGGAAGCTGTGGGGGAAGGCAGATCATTAGCTTTTGTAATGTGGTGATTAGGGGACATTTTTAGATGTTGAATGGGTGATTTTAAAGTAAAATTTTATGAGTATTTGTAATACATCATTATCTTGGTGACAAAAATAAAAAAGGTTCTATAGCATTATTTTCAAATATTGACACTCTGTATTAGGACGTTCTTGCAACGAACTTAAGAAGGTAACTATGATCTGCCCGCGATGTCATCCATGTGAAATTTCGGCCTCTGACCCATCGCATCGCATCCCATCTCTCACTCGTGCTATTACTTCGTTATCGCTTAGTGTTCTTTTTGACTTTTTTCCTTTAGCTCTGTTCCTGAAGGTCGTAGCGTGACGACAAATAGCCTCTAACCTTTCTCGAGAAATAGGCTATCAAATGCAAAAAGAATTTTCCAAATCTGACTATCACTTCCGGAGATTACTCCGTACATACAAACTAACAAACAAATACCTGTAATATTAGCATAGATCGTCGCGTTGATGTGTCAATAATTTGTTTGGAAAAACGAAAAAAAAAAAGACAAACAAAACCTTTGGCTCGTCTTAAAACACATCCACCATCAGCAACAGCTGCAGCTTCAGCACAGAAACTCAAGCGTGTGCAGTTCAAAATTGCAAAGCTTACTTCCACCAACAAATAGCGTCGGTTGTGGATTCTATTCCTGCCTGAACTAATCTCAGACTAGATACTGATCGGCGCATGACAGACGCCTGTGTTGAAGGATTACATCCTAGTCGCGCTGTATTACTGTTTTTGGGGCTTCGTACCGCAAAATGGAATAAGGGAACCATTTCGTCTGTCCAGATGTCTCTCAACCATAGATATCCGTGCTCTCAACCAACGTTATAATGATATCCTGTCTATTACTTAGACCATCTAAATGTTCTTTCCCCTTTTAGTTTTGTGAATTGCGTAAAACCTTTCATGTGTGAAATATAATTTATAAAATAGAATACTCTTTATTGTGTACATTGCAAGAAAAATTATCAAAATATACCTACTTATAGTCTTCCAGACCGTATTTCGGCCTTGGCGGTCAATCTCAACAGAGACTACTAGCCGTCAGCGCAGTGCACAAGCGTAAGCGCAGACACACGTGCACTCTCTCTTCCTTCAGTGGGACGGTAATCCAACTCGACCGGAGCGAGATCAGGCGCAGGACCAACGGCAATTATCAGAATAATATGGCATTCAAAAGTCCAAAGTTTTCGTTAATCTTTAAGTTACTCTTGCAAAAAAGTACATGTTTTAGAGCTTAAAACCACCAGTATGTTAGCATTTGTTACAGAACCCGCACAACCCACCCCCGACTCGATCTTACCCATATTTTTTTAATTAAATACACCGCCTTTCATATTAAAATTATGTTCAGAATAGAAGGACGTGTTTTGTAGTCAGACGTGGGGCTTAGAAAAGATTTATAATAAAATAGTTTTTGTTCAGCTATCTAGATTTTCTTTAGATTAGTTCCTGGCTACGGAGGAAGAGTGCTCGGATTAAATTATTATATTTCCATCAACATTTAATGTGCTGTGCATATTTATTTAAAACATTTTCGTCGCGGCAGGCCCAGACGCAGATCGAGGGAAGAGCTGGACTCCTTCAGCAAAAACTGCTCCTTAGCAGTTTTAAACATAGAGAAGTTTAAAGCGAGTAAGAAGTGACTTTAATAGAAGTAAACCTCGACTTACAGCCTCGTTGTTCTCGTTGTTCGCAAGCGCTACTGCCGAGCAAGAGGCCCTGGGTACGATTCTCAGGTCGGGCAAATTGTTATTGGGTTTTTCGTCAGGAATTTAGTCAGTAGTAGGTAGCTCAAAGTCTAGATTTGTGCCCGGTTAAAAAAAGGAGGAGGTCCTCAATTTCATTGATTAAAAAAAAATATGTTTGTTACCGCAGAACTCCATTATTTTTATGCCGATTTCTAAAATTCTTTTTTTATTTGGAAGGATTTATACTTTCAGAATTGTCCAATAGAAATTTCATCGAAATCGGTTCAGTAGTTTGGTTTTTAAACCAAAATTACTGGTAAAAATTCAAGTAATCGAACGGACTTTTCAGCGGTTGCTTAATTGATTTATAAAAAAATATTTCATACGGATAGGTTATGCCTCAGGGATGGTCCCATATAAATTTTATTAACTTTGCTTGGGTAGTTTTAGAGTTAGCTTCAATAATATGTATCTTTGCCACTTAGTTAATATTGATGATGATAAAATAACTTCCCGTCACTGATACACAGCAATACGATACGATTTTGTGTGGGGTAAGTACAACTTAAAAGAGAAAAATAATTATACAAAAAAAAAAAAACACGCACTTCCAAAAAAGACACTACAAAGTGAAAAATAACTTTCATTTCAGAAGTCGGTCGCAAACAACGACACCGACTGCCGAAATTAAAGTTATTTTTCACTTTTTCCTTTTTTTTTTCGGAAGAACTTGTGTCTTTTTTGGAAGACGGTTGTTTTTTTATGTTTTAATGTTAGATGAATTATTCAACAAAAATACCTATTATGTACATTTTACTATTTAACATTTAACATTCTGTTAAATCATAAATTGTCATCACAACTGAAATGGAAAAATATCTGAAAAATGTACTATTTATCTAAGCCTCTTGGTTTCGAAACATTCACAAAACTTTTTTGTTTCAGTGGCAAGAGAGGTCGTGTCGGTTTTTTTTTAAACGTTGTGACATTTCGATTCGTCAGCTCAACTAAAAAATGTGTGACTAATTGTTCTCAGCATCTGAAAATAACAATATTCTTGAACTAAAATATTATTATTTCAATTTTTATCTGAACCCTTAATAAAAACAAGCCATTTAATCACAAATTGCACAAAAGTTATTTTTATTTATGTTCACTTTCAAGTCTTTAATGAGCTTCTTAAAAGCTCATAGTAAATTATTGTACACATACAGTGTCATCATAAAATATTTATAATAACGGCAAACTGAACTTTAATTTTCGTGTTTGACAAAAGAAATACCAATTCTAAAGAAAATTAATATTATAGTAACGTGAAAAATTCGACGACATTTTTAAAAAGAACTATTCCAATTTCACATCAACAAACGTGCACAAATAGTTTATACTAGAGAGTAATATAAAGAAAAATAATTATTTAATAAATGTAAGAAACAGGGGTCATCTTTAATTAACGAAGAATATCTATAAGGCTACGTACAGGATGGCAGCCAAACTGTTACCATAGATTCAGTACATGATTTTGTGTTGAAATTTTTCCTCGGCTATTTTCTCAGGTAGCAGCAGATTTTTTTTATAACCGGAGAAAAATGGCTACGCTACCGGCCGCCCGGCCGCCCGGGAGTGACCGTTAGATCTCGCAAGCGAGCGAGCGGGCATATTATTTATTTATTTTTATATATACTTTACTGTACACCACAAAAATACATAACAAAAAATTTATCGATCACTAAAAAAATACAATTGGCGGCCTTATCGCTTATTATTCTTATTACTCTGTGTTTTCCAACCTATTCAGTTTTTATAACATCATTTTATATAGTCCAATAGTTTCATTGAAGAGCCAAACACACCATCCCAAACATTGGTCTAGAATCATAATTATGCTGAATTCGTGATTAAAGTTTACGCGTCGATGCGCCACCACCTTGTATAATTATGTATTTTATTATTAATTTTCACAACATACACACGCATTAACGTAGGATAGCCGCTATCGTGGCGTTCAGGAAAAAAATATCATAGCGTTGGAATCGCGCATTGACCCGCGCTTTGTAAGATGTTTAATGGCTGTATAATATTCAGTAAACCGTAATTCAATGGCGATCTGACAACATATTTTCTTTAGCTAATGTTCTTTTTTTTGTAACATAAATCCGGGTTCTATATAATTGCTATTAAATCTATTAACAGACTAATCTTTTTAAATAATAGGTACATTGGCATAAATCTGAATAGATAAAAAATATAACTTTGCATAGTTTCTCAAGTCTGTCAAATCAAAACATTAATAGAAAGGACTTTCTAGCACGTAGTTTTTATCCTCCGCATCCGATTTCCAAGTTCCATTGACAGTAACTGATGTGGTGACGTGACAGTTCTTACCCTTGTCTGAACCGCTTTTTTCTATTTTGAGTGAACGCACGTCAATCCGCGTTCAATCTGAACGTAGCCTAAAGCGAAGCGCACGTGTGATTCTCTCTTCAAAATACCATTTCAGACATTACACTACATGATCTGACCAACATTTTGTCTGTACTTTAAAAGAGACCTCTGAGTTTGCCTTTCTTCTCAGAGTAGTCAGATAGGAAAAGCCAACTTCTTATGGAAATAAAATCCTTTATCTCTCTTCGCTACCTAGCAGTTAACCAGCCTGTGCAGTCTGATTTCAAAGCCCTAGCCGTTACACTGGAATCTTGGATAATTACCCAAGATTCCAGTGTGACGGCTTACAGACGAATACTCCCGTTGAGGTAGCCTTAAGTAGGTAGGTAGGTAGCCTACATATATAAAATAGTTTCGATGTACAGACGCCAGCACATCAAGCTAATACAATCTGTCAAACTTTAATAGATTTTCAACGTCATCGCTACAGCATACGGTTCAAGGATGATTGAGAAAATTTTACAGTCTCGGGTAGGTTGATGTGCTGGCGTCTGTACAGGTTCACGATCGTATTCAAAAAAGCTTTTTGTTTTCTATAGCAAAAGAACCTTTACGGTAATAGTATTCATGTACCTAGTTGTTAGCTGGAGACATATATGTAAAGAGGTAGGGGGTCTACATAATATTTTGTTATTCACGGAACGTTTTGCTTTTCTAGCTATTTCAGTGGTTACAATGGCGTATTTAGTAACATTTTAGGTACATAGCTTCTGCGGCCTTCACAAATAGAATGAGCGTTTATTTCACTCCATTATCACCGCACCCATAATTTGCAAAACAAGCGTCAATTTTATTCTTTACCTATATTGAAACATTTTTAAAACAGTGAGTCTCTTCTGCACTTACCTATCTCACAGTTCTGTCCCTCTAAAAAGCATTATAATCTTGAATATGCCGGATAAAAATTCAGAGAAATTGCACAAGCCCGTACAAATATCTTGTTTGATTGTGTAGAAAGTACAACTGTAGAAACGTGGTAAGAAATCTGATGCATTCGTAGTGCGGCACCGCACCGGCACCGTCGAGAATTTGTATTATTGGAACCATTGTGTTCGACTGGCGATATGAAATAGGTGAACACGGCTAGTATCTCGATAGTATCTTTATAATAATATGTAAGCTAGGTAGCCCGCGATATTCAAATTTTCTTAAATTTTTTGCAATTTACCGGTCAGTGTCAAATTGTATATTGATTTAATTATGATTCGCGAGCGTAACAAATATAACTTTACGGAATTATAATCATTAAAATTTGGAGCAGTGGTGGCCCAGTGGTATCGGCCGCGACTTGCGAGTTGTAGGTCGTAGGTTCGAACCCACACAGGCGCTTTACTTTGTGTAAATTATTTCATCACCACTGCTCTCAAAACGGTGAAGGAAAACATAGTGAGGAAACCGGCATGTCCTAGAACCAAAAATTCGACGACATGTGACATCTGCCAACCCGCATTGGGCCCGCGTGGTATATTACGGCCCACTCCCTCTCACTGAGAGGAAGCCTGTGTCCCAGCAGTGGGAACATTATAGGCTGATTATGTTATGCTATGTAATCATTAAAATCATCAATACAACCCTCATAATCCCATTGAATGATATTTCATGACATAATCATTCATTAGGATTATATATATAAACTTAAAGGATTGTGTTGATGTTTTTTTTTATTGACATATTAAAAGGGCTGGCAACAGTGGGTGAACACAGCGAATGACAAGGAGAAATGGAAATCTCAAAAGGCCTTCCTCTTCAATTCAATGAGGGGTTCTTGCTGGAGCAAAAGTTTAAAATATGCTTAACTTAGAATTTAAGAAATTGTAATTACCTTTGATAGTCAGTTTACTTGGTAAGCTAAGTAATAACAGCCGCACAGGTCGATTGATCAGGTCAAGCTACACTTGCCGCGGTTGGTCCGTGGATGGGTGACCATCTTTACATACCAAAACCCCTCCGTGCGTCTGAAAGCACGTTAAGCCGTTGGTCCCGGCTGTCATTTGTGGATTTATGAAAGTCGTTACGGGACGTTAGAAGCCCGAAAGACTGACAGCCAGTCTACTAGTAGTAACTAGGTTGTGGGGGTCAGTTAGGCAGTCGCTCATTGTAAATTACTGGTATTCAGCTGCATCCGGTTAGACTGGAAGCCGACCCCAACAAGTTTGGAAAACTGCTAGCTAGGCAGATGATGATGAGTCAGTTTAGATTTTTATTCTTCATGTGTATTTTTTTTTTGTAAGAACAGTAAGGCTTTTTTATTTTATTTTTTGATGATTATAATTCTGTAAATACAAACTTGTTACGGTCGAGAATCATATATTGTTCAAAACTGAACTGAAATTTGCAAAAAAAATGCATCCTTAAAGGCTTTAAGTACACGTTTAAACATACCAGACAAAGACTGAATCAGGGAAGTAGGAACACACTGTTACAAAAATATTTTTAAAGCCTGTTACAATCTTTCTTCGTTAACATTGAAATAATATTTGTAATTTCTGTGTAAACCAAGAGAGATTAAGCTTTAGAGATTTTAAGATGGATAAGGAATACCCACCTCACCTAGTTTTTAAAATATTATTACCGAGTCAAAGTGTTTGTATTTCCAGAAATTAAATCATTTATCATTTGTCAATTAGATGAATGAGGACGAATTTCACAATTTTTTTATACCTTGAAGAAGTATTAAATGTCAATTTTATTTAAAAGCAAAAGTCCTTTATTCGCATTAGACTGAAAATCAGTACTTTTAGAACGTCAAAATTACATGAGAGTCCCTCAAAACGCCCCCCCTTCACCACTTCGCAAGTGACGCAACAAACTCCCCAGCAGCACATATAAAAGAATAGATATTCCACGTATAAAAGATATCTGACTTTGGTAAAATCAGCCCTGAGAAGAATAACTCGACCCACTCCAAGGGGAATAATTACAAGCAGTCAATTTAAATACAAAGTCAAACGCATCGAATTAAAAAACGTGGCTTCCTTTCTTTGTAGTTCACACAGAGTGAGAATAATTTCAAAACTACAGCTGTTCGTTAACTCGACACATAGTTCAAGCCACCAGCCAATCGCCACTGAGCCAAACGTTATTCTATACACTATCTTTGCAACGAAATTGCAGTTCAGATATCGTGTTTGTAGTTCGCAGCCTGCGCACAATGTGTACGTGGCAAGAAAACCAACGTCTAGTTCCCATTCAGTGCAGGCCGTGTTTCTACTCAATTTGTGGGGTCATGTTGCGAAGCGCGCGGCTTCAGATTCCGCGATGAATATTTACGTAAAATGTAGATGTTGGTTTCATGGTGTTGTGTTGACTGAGGAATCGGTGTCAGCAGAGAATAACAGGTTATGTTCGTGGTAAAGTGGTAAGATAGTCAGCAAGGTTGGACACTGGACTTTACTAAATATGTAGTTTACTAAATTTGCATGTTCGTGGACCATTAAATATTTTGCACAAACATTACATAAGCTCAATATTTTTGAACAAAAATTTGATATTCTTCATTGATTACAATAGTGATGTTATGTGTGTTTATCATACTAAACAATCTTCTTTTCTTTTTTCCTGTCAATTGACGTATCCTTTATTTAGTTTTTGCGTAATCTACACACGATAGCCTGCTGGTGGTGGATGTAAATCGTGGGTTCGAACTCAAGCAGGCACATCACTTTGTGTTCATTATTTCATAATCACTGCCCTCAAACAGTGAAGAAACACATCGTTATGAAACTGGTATCTCCTAGAACCAAATGATCGAGGCCTGTGCCACAGCATTGGAAACATTATTGGCTGATTATGTATAATCTGTAAACATTTAAAAACCTTAGCAAAAATGTAGGTATGTGCCTTTTCAAGCAAATACAAAGTCCTTTATGCCTGGAGGCTTTTGTTTAGGCAGTAAGTTTTTATTTACATTTTTAATTTTAATTTATTATTGTTTTGCTTGAGTATGTATAGTTTTTTAGGGTTCCGTACCCAAAGGGTAAAACGGGACACTATTATTAAGACTCCGCTGTACGTCCGTCCGTCCGTCATCAGACTGTATCTCATGAACCGTGATAGTTAGACAGTTGACATTTTTACAGAATGCGTATTTCTGTTGCCGCTTTAACAACAAATAAAAACAGAACACAATTAATATTTAAGGTGGGCTCCCATACAACAAACGTGATTTTTTGCCGTTATTTTATATGTAGTGTTAAATGTTGTTTTGTATACAATCAAGTATTTTTTAACTGAACAGACAGCTGTGTTGTTGACAGGGGTGTTTGTTGCGCCACTTCTTTTTCCCAGCGAAAGCACTAGGAAGCGGTGAAGGGCGGGCGTTTTGGGGGACTGTTTTTTTTGTAATTTTGACGTTCAAGTGCTGATTCTCAGAATAATTTGAATAAAACACTTATGCATTCAAATAAAATTGACATCTATCAGTTTCAGTAAAACCCCCCTATTATTAAACGTATAAAATCAGATGAATAGTTACCCACCGATTTCTCCTTTTCAGTCGTCAGTAATTTTACTTTCGAAAGAAGAAGATAAAGCGTTGTGACTTTTGATTTTAAAGATAAAAAAAAAACAATCGTTTGATTCTTTTTTCAAACACTAAATCAAAATCAAAATTCTCCACCTCCATTTTGTAACTCTGCCCCAAATAAACTAAGAGATTTACATGAAAGTATAAACGTCCGCCTATCACACGTCATTCCCACGTCAGGGTTGCCACTTTACAGCGGAAATGTAAAAGAAATTACATTTTTGTGGGTAGTCGTCACAAACAACTATTGTTAAAAAATATGTCGAAAGGGATGACTTATTGGATGTATTTCCTTTTCTTTTTTGTAAATATTGTTATAATGAAATGTAAGGAAGTTCAGATTTTGCTAAAAGATTTTTTTTTTGTTCCTTTCTTTTCAATTGACATCGGTCCTGCCAAACACAAACAAGGAAATGAAAATCATTTCATTTGGGCACTATTTCTATTATTAGTTGTGTAACAAAAGAAATTGAGTGAACTTTTGAAACAACATAAGTAACGCCTGAGGCCCAATCAAAATCTAGTCGCAGTCTCATCTCAGCGACAAACAAATGTCAAAAAACTTGTCAAAATGTAGGGAAATTAGAGGTATTTTTGACAGATTGAGACTGAGATCGGACTGTTAACGTCCTTAAAATTACTAGAATTGCCACTCTGTTTTTCCTGAAGAATTGGGTACGGTTGGGTGGCTAGGGTACCTATTAGTTTATTAGATCTCCAACAGAGGTTACAAAATTACTTGCAAGTTAACATGGCAGGGACAAAATACAAGTATGCGCTTCAATTATAATATATTATAGAAGATCATCACTCACTATAATCTGGATAAGTGCAGACGTCAGCACATCAACCTACCCGAAACTCTCAAATTTTCCCAATCAACTTTGAACCTTATATTTTAGCGATAAAGTTGAAAATCTATCAAAGAAATTTGACAGATTGTAGTAGGACAGATTGTAGTAGGTTGATGTGCTGGCGTCTGTACAACCATTTATTTTAATTTAATTCTTATTTTCCATCAGAACGAAATCATAAAAATTTTTTTTTAAATATTTTACATGATAATCGTGTAAAGAAAAACGAAATAAAAAGCAGAACTGCAAGGGTACAAAATAATACAAATTAATTTAAAACAAATACAAAAAAAAAATTTTTGGAATAACCATAGAACACATTACAGACAAACATGTTTTTTCTACTATTGAGCATTGAATGACTCAATTTTATTACATCATCATCATCATCATTTCAGTCGAAAGACGTCCACTGCTGGACATGGGCCTCCCCCAAGCATCTCATCTTCGACCGGTTCTGTGCTTCTCGCATCCAGCGGCATCTTTCTTTTTTTTTAACAATGGCATCTCGCAGTTCATCCTGTATGAGGATGGCTACTGCTTAACCGGACTTTCCTGTGGATATTGGCCTTAATCAAGGCCTCCAGCCAGGGCAAACAAAAAAAACTTAAAAACTAAGCGACTAGCGCCTTAGCAATAAATAGCATTTTATTATATGTACCTACCTTATGATTATTTTTTAAGATTTGAATAAAGAATCGTAAAATAAATAGCCATTTTCCATTGGTATTTCTTAACATTTTTCTAGTTTAAAAATTAATTACAGGCAAATAATATTCATTCTGTCGTCCACAGTCACATCTCATTTTTGTTTTTTTTTTTATACTGTCAAATGCTAGTTTTTGCAATAAAAACTATTTCTAAGAACACTATTTAAAAAGCAATCTTTGTTTAAATTTACCAAATACCATTCTTTGAATTTTGAATCATTTGAATGTAAGAAATACGACATTTTAGGTTGTATAACTTTTGACCTTTGCCTTATCTCTGTAATGTGGATGAAAGTTGTCTTGTCAAATAATCCATTATGGCGTCGTTATACAAAATTTAACATCTGATGTTAAATTTTGTTCGTGCGTCAGTAATTTTTCTACTTTTATTAATGTAACTCGTTAGTTTGCTTTGAAAAGTTTTATGAGCATTTCACAAAAGTTTGTGTTATTTAGGTACTGCATGTAGTTTGTATTTTGGTAGTTATAAGTTTGTTTGAAATGTCACAAGCTAATGATTTTATTACTGTGTTTATTCTAGTTCATGCTGAAACGTAAAAGTGAGTGCCTAGACGAAAATAATATAATTATAACATATGTTTACTGTTACTATAAGCTTGTGTCATCCCACTGCTGGGCAAACGACTCTCCCTATGACTTCCAGTGCTTGCGATCCAGTGCTATTGACCACTGTTGTTGCTCATCTCATTTATTGTAGACTACCCAAAGACCTTGTGGGCTGCGTTTTAAAAGACAGTGTTTTTGTTACTTTACCATTAGCAAAAAACCTTTTAGAAATATAAGTTTAAACATTGAAGTTCATTGAAATCCACAAATTGAAACTTAAAACCTTTTACGAAAACTTCTTAATCCAATACTTGTTAATCTGAGCGTAAGATCTAATACTTTATTTATAAATAGTGAACTTTTGGGCTCATTAGGGATTTAAATTCCAACTCGGATTTAGTTTTAATCTATTTTACATCCGACCGGAACCGGGGATCAGACCGGAATAAATCAAACAAACCTAGGTCATTACGCCAATGTACCAAGACTTTGTAGGCAATACAACATGCTGGCTAAAACTACAGTTTTAGATATCAGCCAATCTCTCGATAAATTTATGAATAGGCTTAAAAATTTATTGTAATTGTAAATGTTTTCTTTTTTTATGTTAATATTAGGTATTTTATTATTCTACGTTTTAAATTTTTACAGAATTTGTTTTGTTTTTTATGTTTCACCTACAAAATTTTTCCATTATTATGACAGGGGGTTATTGGAAAAACACCAACAACCTCTTAAGAGGTCATTGTACTCATCATTATAAACAACAAACAAAAAAAAAAAACAGCTGTTCCCTACATTTTGACGAGTTATACGAACATAAATGTAGGGAACAGCTGAATTTTTTTTCGCGATTTCAGGTTTGTTCCCATAGTAAAAGTTTTTCCAATAACCCTGTATATTAGGTACTTATTTAATTTGTTAGCTTAGTTGTTCATTTTATTGTGGATGCTGTGGTCTCCTGTTAATGAAGGAGTACACCTACCAAATATATTGTCGTCCATTAATCATAGTTAGTTTTAGTAAATTTTAGTGTATATCTTCTGTTGGAGATCCTAAAATAAATAATTATAAGTAATATACAAAATATCGTGCTAAGCATTATTTTGCTCAAAGAATACGCGATAAGGGCAGAGGACGGGTTATGAAACTTACCGTCTTTGTACTCATCTATTTGTGAGATAGTTTTTACTCCAAAATCTAAATCCCTCCTAATGCTACGGCTACATTGTCGCGATAACTCTCTCGTACACCGCTCGATGTACCTATCGCTGTAGTAACCAGCAAATACTCCTTACTCTAGAAGAATCCCTTAAAACTTCAACAATGGTTTCATATCCTTTCAGACTTACAAAACACAAGTCTATACTACCGTATACCGTTTACATATATACCTACGTTCCATACGTGACCGGCGAGGTTTCGACCGGCTTGTATAGAAAAATATAATGTTTGTTTCTTTTATTTTCACTCGTGTTCCACTGGCTTTGTTCGGGTACGTAGGGACTACGTAGGGTCTACGTATGATTTATGGCCGCTTGTTGAATTTGTTTTTGTTTTTTTCAAGGACGGAGTTCGATTGTGTGAGCTGTAGGTATTCAGAATCATGAATCGTTGTGTACCTGTTGCGAATTTGGTTTACGCAGTGGCTACATTATAGTTTTATTCATGTTATGACACAGAAAAATCTCTGAGATATCTAAAAATACTAAAACAACTTTACAATTTTTTTGCTTGTCTTTTGATTTCTTCATACTTGAGTTCACACTTTGCGCTCTGCACACAAGTAGGTATGAGAAATTGTTTCAGTTGCTAAACTAATTTTATTTAGCTCTTGGTCTGTCACTAGTTTTAAGGTTCAAGCAACTCCTATAATATTAGTTATAACACTATACTGCGATTGAGTTCATAAAAGTTAAGCCATGTTAGACTTGCTTGGAAGATCATAGGGATATCAGTGTGTCAGTGTTTGATAATAAAAGCATTCATTTGTTTCTTGGCTCATTTAAGAGCACACGTGTTAGCATACTACAATAGAGATGCACACAGCTTGATCAACTTTTAAGTCTTATAAATAATTAATAATAAAAATGCAAAAGTAACTCTTTCTATCCGTCTGCTTGTTACCTTTACACGTCTAAACGTTCTAAAAAAGTTAGAGTCCAGGATTTTTATAAAATTAAAAATGATGAAATACAAAATACACGCAGTCAAAGTCGTGGGCTAGTAATAATTATATTCTTCATGACGTGCTTACTTACCCCCCGATACATATAAAGGGATGTTTCAATAATTAAATTTTCCAGAAAATTATGATTTTTTTATGAACTGTCGTCAGTTTGAAATGAATGTAAGTAGGTACAAGAATAATGGTGTTTCCATGTCCTTTATCAAGTACAGAAGGCTAACACTGCAGCTGTCCACCACTTTCAATCCACCCGTCAATATCGTTTTCTAATTTTAAACCTCTCGCTTAATCTAACGACTATTCTATTACGTCATTGAATCCTTCATCCCGGAGATTATCGCCGCACTATTCCCGGGATTTTTCCCGGACCCCGGGAAAGGAACCGCCGAGATTTATTAGAATAGGGGGCAGGATGTGCTGATACGTAATTTATGAGCCAAAAACTGTGGGAAGCGGATTTCTTTAATGATAAGATCCGGTAGTCTATACCATTTGGTAGATTGTACGTTTTATGACCATTTTAGGGTTAAACCGGGACTGTATTTGTAAACTCACGTGCGAGTGTTGCGTAAGGAACTTCGTTGCAGGCGGGGGTCGACCGCACACATTTATTTATTTATTTATATACAGAATATATGTGTCTGTGCAACTGCTACGTTTGCCATTATTAATCAATAATAATGTTTGCACGAGTGACGCACTTAATTCGGTGCTTTCAGTCAATCTTTCAGTCAAACTCAAAGCATTTATTTCAAGTAAACCAATTACAGGCACTTTTGAATTATTAAGGGGTTCGTCAGTCAGAAAAATGAAGCTGGTAGCTAGTCATGTATCCCATGCATGTTTCATAACAGTCACTAACTTTCAGTCTGCTGTTGCTTTTTTTTAAACCTTCAACCGCGCGCGCGGTCAAGTAACCTAAAATACTTATGGGATATTTCAGGGATTTAAAACACTAATTGTTTAATAATCATTAATTTTTCGTATTTTATCACATTACCATTACGTTAAAATATAAAACAAAATTATAAAATCAAAATAGTTTTCTTTGGAATAGTAAGAAATTTGGCATCATACATTTTTTAATACTTCTAACTTTCGCGTGGTTGCGTGCTTTCGACGCCTGCGCCGCGACTAAAACAAATGTGATCTATGCACTCCGGAGGGTGCGGTGAGGGGTGATAAACAGTTTACTGCATGCACAGTAAAACAATGATAGGCTACTATCGATAGGAAATACATGCGACAAGAAATAACGAACGAAAATGTATCGAGAGCGGTCGATTCGACGCCGCGCGCCTGCTTGAAGGTTAAAAGAGAGGGCAATGAATCATAATAGGTACGTAGAAAATTATGGTAATTATTAAGAGGGTTAAATAGTACAGTCTGCTGTAAGGTATAGCAAAACGAAATTTCAAAAAAATCATTACAATGTATTTTTTTGGCTCAACATGTTTGACCATGGCTGGTGTACAAATTAAGTCGAAAGACAATACAATACAAAGATTTCAAAATAAAAGCACAAAGAATAATTATATGAATGAAATCAACAATTAATCTATATCTATTCTATCTATACATATAATAAATCTGTAGACGAGACGTTTCTGTACATTGAAAATATTTCCAAAAAAAATAGTTGGGGTGTTAAAGGATAACCAACAGATGCCATTTCATCAATTTTTGGAATTTTTGTCTGTTTGTCGGTTTGTCGGTTTGTCTGTTTGGATGTGACAGATTATTGATTTGAACAGGGTCAACGTAAAAAGTACCAAACCAATACCGTTACTTTTTATACTCAAATATGGTGTAGAACTCGGAGCAGTGATTAGTTTTTATTTCATCGCAATCGGTTCACTCTATCAAAAGATATAATCAATTTAAAGTATTCTAGAAAAACTTTTTACGTTTTTTAGTAACACGTAACGACATCTATTGGCGCGATATAGTACCTACTAACGAAAACATTTATTGTTGTTGTGATGTGAATAATCACGTCCTATTAGTTTATGCTTACTTAAATGACGAAATAACACAGATACCTACTTATGTCTATGTTATTTTAAAAAGTAATGATAATGATTATAATATTAAACGAAATCGCTTTCCATTGATGGTTTATTTAGTGGCGCCTGTGGCGCTAAAATAATTTTAAACAAAAAGTGAGGATAATGTAAGATAATAATAATTAATGTGGTGTTCTGAGCGATAGAGAAGTTAGATAATTATTGATATAGAAAGTTGAGTAACGCAGAGCGTTTTTTAACGAAGTTCTTATATGGAGCTTGCGGTAGGAGTTCTAAGGGAGAAATCGTCAAATAACGAAAAAGCGTTATGCCTCATTTTTCAAAGTAATAGGTAGATAGAGACACACACACAGAGAGAGAGAGCTATTTTTCATGGTTTCCGAGGATCCTGACCCCGGTAAGTGAGGTCAAAAAGAAAATCAAAGATGGCGGTTGCCTAAATTTTTAACTTTTTCGTCATGGGTGTCGTTTTCATGGTTTTCGAGGGTGCTGAAGTCGATAAGCAGGTCAAAATGAAAATCCAAGATGGTGGCTGCAATTATTTTTATCATGTTTGTCGTTTTCATGGTTTTTGAGGGTGCTGAAGTCGATAGTCAGGTCAAAATGAAAACCCAAGATGGCGGCTGCAATTTTGTTTTGATTTTTTGTCATGGATGTCGTTTTCATAGATTTCAAAGGTGCTGAAGCCGATAGGCAGGTCAAAACGAAAATCCAAGACGGAGGTTGCAATTTTTTTTTATGGGTTTCGTTTTATTGGTTTTTGAGAGTGCTGAAGCCAATAGTGAGGTTAAAATGAAACTGTAACGGCTTACCCACCGTCGATTGGCTCATGAACCGTTGGTGAACATTATCTTTAAACCATTAACTTTTTTCCAAAGAACTTTTCACCGACGAACGTTTTGCCAACATAACTCTACGTCAGTGAATGCTTTACCCACAGAATGTTTTGACCAATAACTTTTCACCCAAAGAACAAGGCCAACAGACGCCGGGATAGATGAAAGTATAAAAATAATAATAAGACGTAGTCCTTTATTTCTGTGAAAAGGGTATAAAGTAACCTAACCAAGCCTAACCTCGGGGTGCCCTTCGCTCGCTTTGCTCGCTCACTTGAGCCGCCATCATCCCTTCGAACCCTACCTGTCCGAGTCGGGGTGCCCCAAGTCCCGAGCTCGCTTCGCTCGCCCTTGCATCCTTAGTTCTATTTGACATGGGTCAAATGTTCTTTGGGTGAAAAGTTATTGGTCAAAACATTCTGTTGGTTAAGCATTCACTGACGTAGAGTTCTGTTGGGGAAACGTTCGTGGGTCACAAGTCCTTTGGATGAAAAGTTAATGGTGTTGACCAACGGTTCATGGACCAATCGACTGTTGGTAAACCGTTTCAGTACTGGTTAAAATGAAAGTCCAAGATGGCGGCTGCAAATCGAAAAATTCGTAGTGTGTGTCGTTTTCATGGTTTTCGAGAGTGCTGAAGCCGATTGTGACGTCAAAATGAAAATCGAAGATGGCGGCTGCAATTTTCTTTTTCTTTTTTTATCATGTGTGTCGTTTTCATGGTTTTCAATATAAACTTACACGACTTTGTGTGAAATAAAATAAAATACAACCGACTTAAAAACACACTTCAAAGTCCAATAGACCTTTGGTTTCAGAAGTCTGTAATTTCTTGCCAACGCGCAACGTCTTCCCAAACTAAGGTTATTTTGCACTTTCAAGGGTTTTTTATGGAAGTCGGTTATATTTTTTTGTAATTATCTTTACAATTTTTTTTCTGGTTTTCGGCAGTATAAGGTCTAAATCAAAATCATGTCTAAAGTTTTCATGGGTTTCATCTTCGTAGTTTAAATGGCGGCCGGTGTCAAATATAACCAAAGTTTAATGGGTTGCTTTTTACACGGGCAACTTTATGTAGAAGCTCTTACCATTAATGTATTCTTCCTTTTATCATCTATATATCTCGATGCTTTATAAGGCATAATATTGGTAGGTATATATGATATCTTCAATACCAAGTTAAGAAATTCTAAATTTACCACAGAGAAGAAACCAAGACTTAGAAAAACTAACTTCAAACTTCACCTACTAATCTCAGGTATACTTTAGATAAAATGGTGATATGATTTTACAAGTTGGTATTCTAAGACAGACGCAAAATAAAATGGCTGTTTGGTTAGATAATCAGCCTCGAGCAGGCGCTTTTATTTTAATTTATTCTCAAAAATCAAAGTGACACTTTGTCGCATTGTCATTATGAACCATGAAGACGCAGTGATTGCAGTCGAAAGGGCCGTGGTAGCGAACCCTAGGTAAGGAAAGCGTTACCAGGCAGGATCTGATGATTCTTCCTTTTCAATGAAAGAGTGGCAATAACACCTTTCCTAAGCGACACATTACCTGTTGTTTTCCGACATTCACGCGAACGAAGTCGCGGGCACAGCTAGTATTAAATAAAAAAAATTGGTCAACAGTCATGCGATTCAAAATAAATAGAATAGATTTATTCAGTATCTTCAGAGCGATACGATATCCACACATACCTACGTAGGTATGCACACAAAAGCCTTTTAGTCAGGTTTCATGGTAATCCTCAAACGTTATTGCCACTGTGACTTTGAGTTGGTAACGCTCTCAGATCGTATTGACAAGACGTGTAATACCTGCTCGTGTGACACCGACTTTACACTGGAGTACAGCATGTTAATTTGGTTTAGGCGCCATCTTTGCTTTTGTATTTGGTGTTTACTCGTGGTCTAATAATAATATACAGGAAGATTTTTTTATCACCATCAAAATTTTAACAGGGTGTTCTACCCATGTTCATATTCATAGGTAGAACACCCTGTAATTATTTGGATGGTGATTAAAAAATCTTCCTGTATATACTAGACTAGAATAGACTAGACCGGCGGAGTAATTGCATATCAAACTAACAGTAGCAATGACTTTAATTTTGACACATCAACAACATTCATTGCGTTATTTACGATGCTGACCAGACAAATTTTTCGAAACTATGAAGCAATGGAAAAGAAATCCTTCAAAATCAGATTCAGATTGTGATTATGTAAGTGTGTCACGCAATTACCCCTTACTAATAAACGTTGTGTAGCGTCTGTATAGTTACACAACGCTTTGTCTTCTTCTTTTGAAAGTCAAATTACTGACGACTGAAAAAGAGAAAAATCGGTGTGTAACTATTCATCTGATATAATACGTTTATTAGTTAGGGTGCAGGAAATAGATAATTATTAATCTTTGGTGCAAGCTGATTTGTATTTCCGGCTGAAATAAATAAAAAATAAGCTATGACAGTAGTAGGTAAATGATAAATCGACCATTTGCTATCGAAACGCGGGAAAAGATATATTTCAACGTTAGCATTTTCGAAACGCAACTCCACCGGGAAAATTTCGGAATATACACATCAGTAAAAACGTAAACAAAAGTGCGTATTGTGTTCCTCGAAACATAACGTACAGACCTTTCACTGTCTGTTTGCCTATATGAGTTACCCAATATCAACACTAATTTACCGAAAATAAAGATCACTGTGATTTTGCCAAACTTGTTAATGCCAGCAACCATAGGGCAAATGATAATAAAGATCACTGTGTAACTTTACAACATCGAAATACATTTCAAAAAGTGAACATAGAACGGTTTCCCGGAACAAGTGGCCAGTATTTTTGCACCACAGAGTTCCAAACAATTATTCCACTATTTCAAAAATATTTCATTAAGAATCTGATGTAAGGCACGATTCACAAGCATACTCGCAAAATATTTTAATAATATCCCTAAAGATCTTAGCTGGAGGCATTGTAGAGATTTTTGCATATTGCATAGAACCTAGGGTATTGGTGCGCTATTCCAACACTGTTCCGAATTCCTATAGTGTGTGTTTGGTCCAAGTTCCGTATGATGGCGGTTAGAGGTAACCCTCTAACCGCCATCATACGGAACTTGGACCAAATAGTGTGTTTAGACACTTAAACCGTTCGGAAACCCGTTAGGGTTTCCGAACGGTTTAAGTGTCTAAACACACTATGCCAAAGGACCGAAGTTTGGCATGATTACGCCTGCAATGCTATTTGAATTACTGACGATACATTATGCCGAAATTACGTTGTGTTTACAGGCGCAATCATGTCGAACTTCGGTCGCGTACCTTCGGCATGGGTGTGTAATGTTTGATATAATAACAAAAGTTCTAATGATCATAATGACCTAATTTCATTTAATATACTTTTGTTTAATATAACGATATGACATAATGATTTATTGGTATAATTTCGTTTTACCTAATTTTGTATGGTATAATGTAAATTTACTATAATGCACATTTGAAATAATTATAGTGTGTTTAGACACGTAGAATTATTGCCAAGTTATTGGTTTCGGAATTTACTTTTCAGACGAACAGTTCGTAAGTTAAATATAGTTAGTAAACTATTTAAAACTTCGCGCCCGGGAGAAGTATTTTTTCTTGCATATTTATTTTTTGTCCGTACAGTGCGAATGCTGTTAACTTGGACCATCTCGCAAAACGCATACAGCGAAATAGGTATATCCAATATTCATACGCCGATGAATATTGGATATCCTTTAAATAGGCACGTACTCAATAATTACATATCCACTGATATTCTACCATAAAATGATGTTTAGAATTAATAACGATATAACGAATTATTAATTAATTGTAAACTGTGTGCTAATAAATATCACTGGAGACAGCATAGGCGGTTCAAAACTTATTCAACTTTAGTTATATTTGTTAAAACAAAGAAAGATTTTTGCCTCAAACTTTAACTGTTTTCGGATCAGTAAAAAAATACTGTTTTGAAAATTAGGCTCATATGGAACTGTTTAAAGTAGTTCAGATCAATATTTTTTCATTTGTATTTAGGTACTTATTTCTTTCAGCGAGGCTTTTTAATTGCTAAAAAAACCAATAGCGCCATATTAAAAAGTAGTCAAAGAGCGAAATGGGTAACAAAAACAAAACCTCGTTCAGTTTCAATTAATACTTTTCGTGATTTGAGTGCTTTTTATTTTTAAAACAAGTGTTTTACAATACTTACTCAAAAGACTTTCTTTTTAATTAAAAAGAAAGCCTTTACAAACAATTGCTTGTGCGGCTGACTGTACTGAACACCAATTACTTAACACCTCATAAGAACGTAGATCGATTTTTTATTCCTCAATTTCATAATAAAAAAATAAAGATTTGATGTTTTTTTTTTTCGGAGGTCAACGGCCGCTGTTAGTAATATAATAATATTGTTACTTGGAGAATGAGTTCAGTAAAACTGTATTCTTATGTGTAATCGTGTTTAGTTATCGATTCACACAAATAAAAACAGTTTTTCATAACTGATATTCTAAGTGCATGTTAATGATTTTTTTTATTACCATGTGTATTTATTATATCGATACCCATCGCATCTGCGGAGTTTAGCTAGCCAACTTAAAATAACCCTGTATTTACAGCGTCATTCTATCTCTGTTTTATTCAAACGATTGACAGAAACAAACCGCTGTTTTAAATTCGTTTACCGCTGAATATATTTAGTTATTCGTGGTGCAAGCAGGCCTTAGTATTTTAAGTCCGCGCAAGCAAAACCGTTGGCACTTAATTCTGATCCAACCTGTCCCTTGCTGCCTTAGTTTTTAAGTTTTTTTTAAGCCTGACTGGCCTTAATTTATTGAGGCATTCATAGGCAAGCCCGGTGAAGAAGACGACAACCTCATAGGTTGAACTGCGATATGCGGGCCCTATCAGAATACCAACACTGCGACATTTATTTTTTAAATCAATCAATTATTTTTTTAATCATGCTGTGATAGGAGCCTTTTGGCCTCGTACCTATAGGAGTTTATGTTTAATTTTTTCTTTTTGTTACTTTTTTTTTATATAATTTGTTTTTATTTTTTACTGTATTTAGTTTGGTTTGTGATCCTCCTGTGCGAGTCGCAATAAATACTCTTTCTTTCTTTCTTTAAATGACATTCATAAAAAAAAAACTGTTGGCACAACTACCTACACAGTTTCTAATACAACACACAATGCCTACTTCAAATCCTGCACTATCTCGGTACATTTCGTCCAGTCCTCTCGCCCAACTTATTGCTCTCATATCCTCTAAGTTGCCACAGGTTTCAGATAGTTTTATTTTCTTTGAAAGTTACAAGAATTGTTTTGGAGCTTCGACGTAGTTCTTGCGAAATTGTTATGTTCAGTGTTTGGACAATTTATCTTTATTAGTGATAGATCTAGGTAACTCCGTACATGTACCTACCGATGTAGACGTATAATTCTATTCAAAATTATGTAAGTTATCTGAGGGGCAATTCTCGTAATTTTAAGAACGTTCACAGTCTGATCTCAGTCTCAATCTGTCAAAAATACCTCTAATTTCCCTACATTTTGACAAGTTTTTGACGTTTGTTTGTCGCCGTGATGAGACTGCGACTAGATTTTGAACGTTTTTAATTACGAGAATTGGCCTTCTGGCCTTTGAAAAATCAGCAACTAGACAACAATTTCTATCAAGAAAATAATAAAAAAAGAAAAATAATAAAAAAAATGAGTTTTATAAATAAATATTATTTTATTTAGACGGAGATTTCACAACACGTGACCACGACCAGACAGCCTGGTATTTATTATTTAGAATTCCTTTTTTTAAATCTGTCTCGTGCTTGTTTAGATACAGATTTGATTTCGTTGAAAAAAAGTTGAGATATTTTTGTAGTTTTTTAATAAATCGGTGAGTTGTTGTTTTGGAAAGAGGCTTGACTATTTTTAAGACCTCTTTTTAACAACTTTTTCATTACAAAGCTAGTTTTAAAGTATTGATTTAATGTCTCGTGAGATATCTAGGTAGGTACTGGTAGAGAAAATAAAATAATAACCTTTTACTTAACTATTTAGTTACGAAACGTGTACTATTTTCATTCGAATGAGTTAGTAATTATTATAGGTACGTACCTATTATTATCTATACTTATAATAAATCTGTAGAAGTGAAAGTTCTGTACATTGAAATATCAAAAAAATTAATGGTAGGGGGGACATTTATTTTTTTGATATTTTGTTTGTTACTAGACCGACACCTAACTCAAAAATGTTTTTTGTCTGTCTGTCTGTTTGTTCAGGCATCACGCAAAAACTACCAGTGCGATTACGATGAAACTTGGTATAATTATTCTGTAATATCCTGGGCACCACACTGGGTACTTTTTATCCCGGAAAAGTATATACAATAAAAAACAAACCTAATTTTGCGGTTCGATCCCTAGACCTGATTACTGTACCAACCGCAAATAATAAGTTTGTCGTAGGTTTGTTGTAGGTAACCACTGGTTCTAGAGACATGAAATTTGGAGGGTGTGTTCTTTGTGAAGAGTAGGTGTCTACTAAGAAAGAGTTTTTCGAAATTCCACTCCTAAGAGGGTGAATGGGGGGAGGGTGAAATTTCACGCGGACGAAGTCGCGGGCAGAAGCTAGTAAGAGCAATATAATCCTTTAGTCTAGCTCACCAGATGCGACACAAGACATCAGAATGAATCACAGCAAAATACTTCTCATTTTCATCCAACAAATTCCCACTACGACGTAAATGCACATTTAAAATATCAAAATGAGATTTGGACTCAAAACTTTCTGTGAATCTAAAATTGAATTTCGCCGCGTTCCGCAGTACCATTGTTCTTTGGATTCAAACTAAAGTGTTAAAATGACAGTTGGATGCAACAAACAATTAGGAACCTTAGGGAAGTGGAGATAGAGTTGGAGTTAGTTTGGTGTGTGTTTATGCCAGTTTGGCGCTTTTTAATCGGATTGCAGTTGGGAGACGCGGAGCAGGTATATATAGTGTGTCTGAGTTCTGTCTTTATTTTTAAGGGACCGTCTTTGTAATAGCTTTGAAGTGTGTTCGGAGTTTCTTGCATCTGTTTTGGTTGAATATGAAAACAATATTTTTAAAGGTTCCTTTGTTCTCTGCATTTTTGTTATTTTTATGCATCGTTACTTGGGTTTTGTTTGCCAAAGACGCACGCAAGTAAAATCTAAAAACTTTACTAAATAGCATGCACTTTTTATCGTTATGCACATTTCGCTCTCTCATCGATTCTTGGTAACATGAAAAATAATTCCCTTAAGGCGACTACATGACCTAAAGCGCCGTCTTTGTCGAACTGCATAGAAAAGAAAGAGAAGCGCGATGACACAACGTAAGTAATTTATTGCAAAATATGAAGTAAATTGCTATTTACAAAAAATCTATTGTTTAAACTAAAAAAATTAAAACACTACATTTTAGTATGTTGCTTGTAGAATAATCTTACAAAAAATCAGAATGATTGTATGTAGGTTTTAAGTATGGTTTTTATTGTAAAAATACATTTTTTAGAGGTATCTTCATGATTTTTTTCTGTCGTATCAAAATAATTATTTGTATTATGTTTTCAACACATTATCGACCTAGCATATATCCTGAAGAATGTCATATATTTTTCTGATTTTGTTTTACTGTAGTCGATCATACTTTTATTGTTTCTAAAACTTGTGTTTTTTGCGTTTAGGTCCTGGACTGTAAGCCCCTTAAGAGTCGAACAACTGAACAATATTGTGCTGTAAGTTTGGTCTCCTACATATTCCCTGCCTAAGTAGAAGTGTGTCGGAGGGCAGACACACAGACCTTGTAGCTGTAATTTTGTAAACACTATGCTTTCTATTTTTACTGTAGTTGTCATCGTTACTATTGTTGTTGCTAGTCATGTTCTGCGATTACGCTTTGAGTGATAATCAGGTCGAAACCTATAATGCGAAGCTAGTTATTGTTACCTGTTGTAATTGCCTTGTGAATAAATAAATTAATCCACGTCGCGAGCCGGCGAAAGATAGACATAATATCAGTTTCAAAGTAAGCGTCTTTCGCAAACGATAATTTTATTTTCTATAACAAAAACATTATCATAATAAAAAAATGTGTTTATTAAAAGAGTTTTATAAACACTATTTTTACAAAACAAACACGAGTTGTTTATTTTGTCCAAAGCACACTAGTGTAAATCCTGAGATTTGCGTGAAGTCTACGTTATGGCTCATGTCATCTTATTTTCTTTTCCGTAAATAAATAATAAGTTATACCAAAAAAATATAATGCTCTCATAGGAAAATTCTACTTTGTAAAGGATTATAAATTCAAGACAAAGTTTTCACTGATACCTATGATTTAGACGAAACTTGGCTGTTATGTTAAGTAGGTATCGATAGACAGATTAATTAATTAGGGACACAAAAGAAATAACACAGCACTCAGAAGTACAATTAAATGATAATAATTTAGGTACATAAATACATATAGAGTAAATACAAGCTTCTAGTAGGTACTCACAAACAAACATATCTATTTTTCTCGAAGAGAGGACGCCTGTGTCCCAGCAGTGGGAACATCATTTATGAATATTATGCTTATTTTTTTAAAGAAATAAAGCGACACTGTGACACAGTTTATATTATATAACGAAAAAAAAGTGAGTTATGCGTCTCAAGGTTGCACCAACTGGAAGTCCAGTTCAGCGTCTGGCAGGCAAATATAGCTGACGCTGATATTCTGCTGGATCCCGGTAGTACATCTAACAGATAAGGTAAATATGCGAACTATGCGAAGGCGTATACTGCACTTTGTGTAAATTATTTCATCACCGCTGCTCTCAAAACGGTGAAGGAAAACATCATGAGCAAAACCGACATGTCCTAGAACCAAAAATTCGAAGACATGTGACATCTCCTAAGTCGCACGGTTTCCCGCGTGGTGGATTATGGCCCACTTCCTCTCAAAGAGAGGAGGCCTGAGTCCCAGCAGTGGGAACATTATAAGCTGATTATGATGAGGTCGTAAATTATATTAGGACACATAAAGCCTCATCAGCTATGGTCAAAAACCTCTACAAGAGGTCCATGTGTGAGCAGTCATATTTTTAGTAGAGAATCTGACCCCCTACAAAAGTAAAACTTAAAGTACCTATAGATTACGTCCCACACAATCACAGATGGCAATTTAATGATGTTCAGCGGTAATAAGTTAGTACTTACTTAGCAACTTATCACTGCTTAGTTACGCTTACGGTACTTAAACTTATGTTTTAAAGCGTTAACGTAGATGTGTAAATAATTGTATGGTTGTTTGGAAGTTTTAAGTGGTTGGTTTTTACCAGAGTTTTATGATAGCTAGATTTTAAATGGTGTTACTGAATACAGGGTTGTACTAATACCTAAGTAATAAAAAGCCTGAATAAAAAAATAATTGGGTACGTGTGAAATATCGTCGTTAAAGTACTTGATAACGTTTTTGTTATAGTAATAATAAAGTAATAATAAAGCTGAAGAGTTTTTTTATTTGTTTGAATGCGATAATCTGGAACAACCAGTCGGATTTGAAAAAAAATGTTTTGCTTTAAGTAGGTATATAGCATAGACTTATAAAAAAAGATGGACTCCGCGCCACGCATATCGAAAGTGAAGCACCGTACTGATCTATGCGTGCGTGATTGACGATTGACGCTTTCGTGTCACGTAATGGCGGCCGGTTGGCATACTATGATGTAAATGTGAGCGTGAGGCGTGTTTACACAAGCGGTCGGAAGCGATACTTACTGTGGTTCACTTTCGATATGCGTGGAGTCTTTTTTTATAAGTCTATGGTATATAGGTAGAATAATTTTTGAGGAAGGCTAGAACACTTAGTAGCCGAATAAAAAGAAAAAAGTCAGAAATAACTCTAAGCTAGAACGAAGTAATAGCACGGGCAGACAATGCGATGCGACCGGGTGGATTGAGGGAAATTCACGCGGACGAAGTCGCGGGCAGAAGCTAGTCTGATATAAATACTAACATATATTATTGATTTCTATCAACATTTTAATGAAGCTACAAAAATCTCAACTCAAGGACATAACAACTTAAAGAACAGACAAATAGATCATCAAAAGATACAATTTCTAGATAATCCGAAATCCAATTCCAGTTTGGTAACTCAAAACCTCATCAGTTGCAAATAAAAAATCTGGTGAACAAGGTGGGAAAAGACAAAAAATCTTACAGTTCAATTTCTTCTCCTGCCCAAAATCATGTAATAGAATTGATACAGAAGGCCGGCTTCGTAAAACGGGCGAAAACAATGCTCGCACACATACGTACCATCGCAGCCTTTTCCGAATGATCACTTAAAAAAAAATTCGCCTAAATCACCTTAAAATTTTCGCATTAGGAAAGCGATAACGCAATTAGGTGCAACCTGCACTGCACAGCTTAGTGACGCATCAAGTGTACTCCTTTTGTGAATTTTACGGACGAACTATTTGACCTTGGCGCGCTTACTAGGAGTCTTTAGTCATCTAGACCCACTCGAACTGAACCCACGGGATCATTCAAAGAGACCGCTTCTATTTTTTTAGTGCAAGCAAAAATTTAATAAATTAGTGGTGGTCAGGCGAGAGTGTCCGCGATAGTACATACGTACGGCAATCTCAAAAATGCCAGTCGCGAGTGCCTTGCACCCACTGTTGTGTCGATATATTGCAGTCGACGCGTCGGCGGCTACCGGCGATGTGTCGACGACTGCCGCCGACAACAGTTACCCCTGCCGTTGGCAACGTGCCGCTTGTATATTTGAGCACTATGTGTGTTGCGTTTTCGCTCGTTGTATGGAGCCTACCTTCTTTATCTATCTACTTTGTGCCCAAAGCGAGGAGCGAAGTGAACTTACTCCTAAGTTTCCAACTCCGCGATAGAAATTTATGTAATTTCCTCTGTACCTCTCTTGCTTACTAATTTGAGCTTTTGTTAGAAAAAAGAAACCTTGGATCGCACCCCCGTTCGGAAAGTAATTAAAATTTTAGCGTTGTCTTAATTTGACGGCGGAATTTTTCGCTCACCTTAAGTTTAAGTTATTTTGAAGAGAGCTTTATCTTTAAAAAAGAGTTCGCGGAATTGGTTGAAGGATTATTTTTCTACGGGAAAGATGGAAAAGGGGAATGAAAAATGTGAGGAAAATTATTTTTAGAATAAGTCGTGACGTCATGTCGTGGACGTTGATGGGTTTAATCTGTTTGATATTCTGTTTTTTCCGGTATAAAATTATAAGAAAATGTTTTACCAATAACGCCAATTTTAAATATTTATTTATTGTGTTTACCTTTGCTTATAATTTTGATTTCACAAGTTAAGGCTGTGTCCTAACCGAAAACGAAAATCGCGTGAGTTCGGGACAGTCGCGCTCTTTTATATGAATATCACGTACTCGCTCGTTCAATAAAGTCGCGTTTTCACACCATAACAGGTAAAATTTAAACAGTCGCCTTCAATTAGGACACAAGGTTAGTCCTTCAATCAGATAACCATAGCCGCTTAAACATTTGTGTTGACCAAACATCTTTGCCTTGTAAGCCACTAACTCAACAACTCAGCTCTACCCAGTACCCAGTCAACTCTCAACTAGTAACAAACCAAAACTTTCCCCTTTCAAGACGCTATCATGTACAAACAAACACTAATTACGGTTCAGAAACAAAAGATACACAAAACCAGAGCTACCCAGTATCAATAAATCTTTTCTATCGACACCAAAGTTATCAGGCGAACTATCATAAAGTATCATCGGGCATCCCGAAGTCAAACCGAGCGAACGGTAAATCAGTTTGAGAAATCTACAGTAATTCACCCGTTTGTTAGACCACGATAAACCTCAATATATATATGGAATCTTCTAAAACTGAGGCTTTATTAAACTGTGCCCGGTTAGCTGCAGATTTATGGGGGAAACGATTCAATTAGGTGACTGGTAGAGGGATCATTTTCATATATTTCGTGGTGTTTTTGGGTAGTTCAGTTAAGGGTCTGTCTTTGGTGAGTTCGTTTGTTTTGTCGTAACTTAATGTGTTAGTTTTGGTATATGAGAAACAGTGTATTAGCTAAAGTAAATAAACATGATAATATTAATTAACTGAATAAAAACAAAATCCAGTTAAATCCAGTTAAAACCAGCGCACGCTCGCACTAATTATGGTAAAAAAACAAAATCGTCTGAAGGCGCACGGCTGTTCAATAGTATACCGGAGGATATAAAAAAATGCGACCATATAAACACTTTTAAACGCAGATTAAGACAATACATCACAACATCTGAAATAACATAAAACATTATGTAACATAAAATATAATGTCTCCAGGAGGTGTTAATAGCACTAGTTATAATCACTTGTATCTCATTGTAAGCGAACTGTTATTTTTAAGTTCTTATGAGAAATAAAGTTCTTTAAACCCAACTGAGGCCCGAGGTTCCATTTCTAGTGAGACAAAGTGTTATTGAGTTTTTCCTTAAGGATTTTTTTTTGTAGCACATAGTCTGGATTCGTGCCCGGTTGATGGTAATAGGCCCTTAGTATGTACATGGGAGTCAATCATACCTGGTGAAATGTAGTTGTACCTACTTAAAGAAAGAAAAAGTATTTATTGCGACTTTTACAGGAGGATCACAAACCAAACTAAACACAGTAAAAAATAAAAACAAATTATATATAAAAAGTAACAAAAAGAAAAATGAAACAGAGAGACCTATACAATGCCAAAATGCTCCTATCTCAGCATGATGCTGCGGCCTTTAAAAAAATAAATGTCGCAGCGCTGGTATTCTGATATATAGATTCCGCTGTGATGTCACGGGCAGTTACAGAAATTTAAAATAAATAATAAAATAGATTTAATATGTAAAATATTAGCAAATAAAATAAAATATTAATTTTTAATCCGCCCTAGACGTTACCTCATTGCTTGTGTGTCAGAGGCACTCTGGTGTGTCTGTGTCACTCTGTGGCATTGCTGTGACAAATAAAAGGTCGCAGAGTGGTCGCAGACCTTCCGGCGTGAATAAATAAATACCTACATTTATAAAATAAATACATTAAAGCTGTTTATTGGAACTGTATTACAGTCAATCCATACTAATATCATAAATTCGAAAGTAACTCTGTCTGTCTGTATGTTACCTTTTCACGCCTAAACCACTGAACGGATTTCGATAACATTTGGCAGAGAGATAGATTGCATCCCGGGGAAGGACATAGGATAGGTTTTTATCGACATACGCACATAAGCTAGTATACAATAAAACTTAAGGTACCTACACCTCTGCCCACACCTTCTGGAAAAAGGCGTGATGATGGCGGCATGTATGTACCCATACATGTTATTATTTATCATTATGGAAGGTTACCCTGAAGCTTAGACCATTTAACACCTAAAGTCTTCAAATGTAATAACAGCCGCCCGGTTCGATCGATCAGTAAAAAGACCCAAAACGAAACAGAGTCACTAGTACCCCGTCATTATGTTTTTTTTTTTACTGTACCATCTTCTCGTTACGGAGATATTGCAGCGTCCTAATTGCGTTCTATCACTATCAATCACAATCTGAAACATTTTGAAGGATATTGTTAATCCATTGCTTTATAAGTTCGAAAAATTGTCTAGGTACTCAACAACATAAATAACGCAATGAATGTTGTTGAACTGTCAAAATTAAAACCATTGCTACTGACAGTGTGCAGGTCAAGTTTTTTCACGAAAAGAAGTTTAAATGTTAACTCTAAATACCCAACCCCTGTACAGCTGCATGCTTTCATAAGTACATCGTTTTGCGTGCGTTAAAATGCGCGGTGTCGTAAACTTTAGAGACTCTTCAAACATGCAGCTAAATTAATATTTTTCGCTATCTTTTAGTACCTAATAACTAATGTTTTGCATGTTACTAATATTCTAATTCTGAAAGCTCGCCAGCTATTCATAAAACATGGTTATGTAAGAGTGTTATTTGTTTGCCCTAAGACGAAGAGCTGACAGCCTTCTAATAACATACTTGTTACAAAGAATGTTTCGCTACTTTATTTTGCAAGAGAGTAATAGAAGCCGTCTGACGCAATTAGTGTGAAAAAGTTTAGCTAAACGAAAATACGTTGCTGAAGTGGGATTTTTTCATACACTCAGAGTGGCGATAAACAGAACAGCGATTATTACAAGTAGCTATCAGTCTGTTAAAATAATAAAATAAACAATTTTACAAAAAAAAAACGCACGAAATAAACCACCCTTGATAATAAAGCACTATAGCCACACGCGGGGCGATAGTACGAACAATTCAACACAAACTATAAGGTGTTGTTACCAAATAATCACAAATTAAGTTAATTAAGTTTCATGTTGATGTTGTTAGTTGTTGTTGTTGTGGTTGTGTGTGTGTGAGAGTATTTAATCTATCTGTCTAATGTTGTTAAATAATCAACCAAAAAAATCGGTCCCACGGCAAGAATGTTACTTTAATACTTATTACAAAAATAATACTTACGAGTATATATAATAATACTTAATGAAGAATACGTGATGGTTTCAATTAATGTGATAATTTAATCGCCACACTGCACAAGCATAACATCAAGGCTGTACTTCCCGAAGAGATTGGGTTGCTGGAAAACGATAAAAACAAGTAGACCAACATAATGCAAAACCAAGAAACACTTTGCCCGACTTAGACATCGAAACTGTGGATCAGCGGGATTGTCCGAAAGGGTTACCGCTGCCCCGGAACATAAAGGGCTAAGGAAGGAACATGGATGGGTTTTAGCCATTAAGAGTCTGACACTCCCTTCCGCTCCACCCAGAGCGGGAGGGGTCATTTGATGATTTCCCATCCCTAAAAAAAAAAAAAAAATTGGTAAATTCATGCCGAAGACACCTCACTGAGATACTATGCGGTCGCGGTTTAGCTCGCTACCTCGATGGCACGTCTATGTGAAACAAATGCATACTAATACTCAAGCAAAACCCCTAAAGAGTCACGGATAAGCGCCAGGGGCGGCCGCGATATTCAGCTGTCTGCAATTTACTGGTCAGTATTAAGTTGTACGTTGATTAAAATATGATTCGAGACCATAACAAACATGTATTTCCAGAATTATAATCATTGACTTGTTGGATTTATCTCCGCCCCGAATAGCAGAATAACTATTAAAACATTGGAAAAACTCACGAAAAAAAAAGATAATTCATTTTCTCATACATTCGTTTTTAGTGAATCTGAGGCGGTAAAAAGTTCACCGGGTCAGCTAGTATCTACATATTTAAAATAGCTTTATTTGTTTTAAATATATTATGGAGGGTCGGAACCCTTCGTGTGCAAGTTTAACTCGCACAGAGCCGCTTTTTTTAGAAGTTAATTTATTTTTCCTTAATAAGTTTTACACAAGTTTTAGAACCAATATTGTTTAGCAGAGGTTCTCGTACCCAAGGCTTTAATTAAACGCTGTTCGTGAAACGTCTATCATTATAATTATTATTTGCTTCCCTACTGTATGTATGTATCGCCAAGTGGTGCGTTATTACGTCTTTGTTATGTAAGGCAGGCGTTGTAAACATTTAATTAATCTACGTTAAATTAAACATGTATAATATGGCCTTTACAAGCAAGTTGCATAATTATTACATCAGTGTCAAATAAAAAAAAATTGTTAGGTAAGTAGTACAGCTCATCATTCTCGTCATTCTTTCATTATCATTATCGTCATCAGATGATGATGATAATGATGATGGTGCTGTACTTACCAATTTTTTTTCTACCTTGCGTTTTCTCAGCTGAATACCAGTAATTTACATGGAGCGACTGCCTATCTGACTTCCACAACGCAGTTACTGGGTAATACGATACCACTTGGTAAGACTGGTTGGCAGATTTTCGGGCTTCTGACGATCCGTAACGACTGTCTAAGATCCACGAATGACAGCCGAGACCAGCGGCTTAACGTGCTTTGCGAGACACCCGCACTGTGCCCACTCCCTCTGGAGTGGGCTGTAATCCACCACGTGGGCACAGGTTGGGCAGAGCACCGACAGCCTGTGTTCCAACAGTGTGTACATTATAGGCTGATTATACTATCTGACTAAGTTGTGTATTATTATAGTTCTGGTGATATGAAGCTTTTAGTGCACGAGTGGACTCGCTCTTGGATGTTATTTTTTTAAATTATTTATGAACATCTGAGAACTGATTACATATCTCCTCTATAATTATGGTGCTCAATATTATCCCACGTATTCTGGTCGCGTACCATGTGTTTAACATCCCTGTATTAGTTGATTTGTATATACATTAGTTATGTATTATGGAAAGCGAAGCTAGTATATTACAACCCGTATAAATACACAATAATAATATGTAATTATAATACAAAGCGAATCAAATGGAAATGTTCTTTACTTAATCAGCCTATATAGTTCGCACTGCTGGGACAAAAGCCCCCTCTCTGTGAGAGGGAGTGGGCCGTAACCTAACACGTGGACCCACTGCAAGTTGGTGGATGTCACGTGTCTTCGAATGTTAGGTTTTAGGACATGTCGGTTTCCTCACGATATTTTTCTTCTCCGTTTTGAGAGCATCATCTGCCTAGTCTTTTCCCAAATATGTTGGGATCGGCTTCCAGTCTAACCGGATGCAGCTGAATACTAATATTTTCACAGTTACTGGGTAATACGAAACCCCTTGGTAAGACTGGTTGTTAAACTTTCGGGCTTCTGGCTACCCGTAACAACTGTCAAAGATCCACGAATGACAGCCGGGACCAACGGCTTAACGTGCTTTCCGAGGCATGGAGGGGTCTCAGTATACAAAGATGGTCACCCATCAGCAGACCAACCGCGGCAATAGTAGCTTAACCTGATCGATAGACCTGTGCGGCTGTTAATATTTAGCCACGGGCCCCTCCTCCGTTTTGAGAGCAGTGGTGATGAAGTAATTCACACAAAATAAGACGTACTTGGATTCAAACCCATTACCTGCAATTTGTAAGCTGTTACCATTTAACCACCACTGCTCCCACTGCTCGATGTGATGTTGAATGATGTAAATTAAGGTTTATCTCTTATCATCATTCTCCTGACTTTATCCCAATTTATTTAGGGTCGGCGTAAGATGTCTTTTCACTGCATATATCTCTATTAGTTGCTACAAGTATCTCGGTCGATTTATATCTTACATCTACCAATTAATAACAGGATGTAATATACTCTAATAGGACGTATTTATGCTTTGAAGGATCTAAAAAAAGTATAAACCTGGTGTACTAAAGGATGTGTGTTTATACGTGCCGGATAATGATGTGTCGCGGCGACTGAGACCTTTTAACGCGCGCCTTGCATGCACTTAACAAAATCGCGGAAAAGGTGGATTTATTTATCTGTTCTCTGAATGAGTTCACAAAAATTACATTTGATAAGCTGTAATCGAAAAAATATTGTTTAAGACCACTCTACCGATTTGGGGTAACCAGTAATGATAGTTGTGTTGGGAATAATAAATAAATAAATGAATATATGAAGTTAGACAAGGCTAAGTATAATCAGCCTATAACGTCCCCTCTGCTGGGACACAGGCTTCCTCTCTTTCAGAGAGAACGGGCGGTGATCGGGTTGCTAGATGTCACAATGCCTTCGATTTTTTGTCCTAGAACATAGAACAGTTGTTTCCTCACAATGTTTTCCTTCACAGTTTTTGAGAGTAGTTATGATGAAATGTTGAAAGTAAGGCAATGCCTGTCCACAATTTGGCAGTGGAATTTATAAACGTAATTTAAAAAAAATGTGGTTTACGAAATTCAGTTTTGCTACCGCAGCGGTTGCGGTCACCGGCAGTGCACTGAGGATGCGGTGTGATAAATGATAAATGTTCTTTTTTTTTGGAAGTTTGTTGGTTGGTATGTTTTTTGCATCAAATTTTGATCGAGAAATGTTTTATAAGAGATCTACGTTTTCTAATTGCTTCCTTTGCAAAAGTTTAATCTGGCATCCTATTGTTAGGTATGTATGTAGATTTAGTTGCAAAGAAAGATTCATTTTCGTTGGATCCCGCTTGAATCCCATTTTTTAGGTATTAACGATGGGTCCCATTTGCTATTTCCGTTGAATCCCATCAAAGAAAGGGGTTCGAACCTTTGTGGCATAATATCCGACTCGCCGCCATTTTGTTTTTTTTTTTTTTCAAAGCTTTCGCTCATGACAAATGTAGTAATATGGTAACCCAAAGTGTCACTGGTTCTCATATCGATCTTTAGGTACCTCCAAATATATCTGAAACAATTTAGGGTACCATAAATTATTGACATTTTTTGTTTGTATAAGTGTCCCCTGAGATATTTCGTATAGAGGTAAGTCATTATGTAGTAAAACTTTAGGGTAAATTTTTCAAGTCTGCCATGGAACTATTTGCAATCGTATGCGGGCGCTTTTCAATAGTTTAACTTCAAACTTCACTTTTAAAACTGCAACCTTTATTAAACTTAAGGCACTTTAGATTATGGTTAAAAAAGAAAGAAAGAATTAAAGGAAAAGGTACCATTTTATACGCATTATACTACGCATTTATCTTTTTTGAAATCGTTATCAAACTTTTCCTTCATTATTTCTTAGTAAAGCAAAGCTTAAAAGGCACCCTAACTTAAACCGTCACTCGAACTTAATCAACGTAGATCAAAGAGTTCGCAATCGACACTGCCACCCCTAACTACGCCTTTATATACCTACGTTTAAAATAATGTAGGGTTCACGTGCTACTGAACGTTGAGAAGTCGCACTTCTAAAGGGACCCGAAGAGGACAAGGTGGAAACTGTGCCGCCAAGCTATGTTCCTGTTTGAACCATATAAGTGTGTTGTGTACCAACTCACAGACATATTAGATGGTAGCCGCTGCGTACTACCCAATTGAATATTGTAAAGTCGCTTTTCGGTTTCGTCTGTATGACCATGTTGTTCTTCTAAACTTTGCAACGGATTTTGATTCGGTTTTCCCCATGGCGGCATCGTATTAAGATTAATTCCGGAAGGTTTATGTGTACTTAAAATACATGAATATAAAACTTACATAATTATTATTATAATAAAGTAATCTCAATGTTTTGTCAAGCATAGCAGCTTCACAGTGGCTCAAAATCTGTTTATGGTTTCTGTAATAATGCAACAGACAGTCACACGCGGTAAATAGCGCTGCGATCCAATTTTGATGCGCAATTGTTTGGTAATTGAATGATGAGTACGATGGATGATCGTTGACACTAAGGTCAAAACGCACCAACAGTAACAATGGCTTTCATTTGTTCAACAGCATTCATTGCGTTATTTAAGTACGTTAGCAGACAAAATGTTCGAATATAATTTCATCATGAAGCACGATGACTGCTGGAGATAAATCTCCACACAGTGGGTGCCTAAAGATAGACTGTGCCGCTGAGGTCGGCCTAGAAAGCGGTGGCGAGATGAGCTGGACGTGTACCACGAGGGCTGGTTTGAGGTGGTACGGGAAAAGAGTTCCTGGAAGGACTTTGGGGAGGCCTTTGCCCAGCTGTGCGACGCATAGGCTAAACAAAAAAAAACGTATTAGCAATATCCTTCAAAATCATTGCGATTGGGATTGAAAGTGTGTTACGTAATTAAGGTGCTTGTCATTTCGAATGTTGATTTGAGTGTAACTTCTGTTCATATCATACGTAACTGAACATGCATGGAAAACTTGATTAAAATAATATTGTGCGCCTATCTACTCAAACTTAACCACAAGATTATTATTATTTAGATAATAATAACAAAGCCTTGAAACCGCTTTGAAGATTTTGATCGCTAAACAGACCTACCGACTATGACCATGTTGTAAAACTTTACTTCTCGCTGTCGTATTAGAAATGCTGTTTAATAAATTAGGTTGATAATAACAGAGGGGCAATTCTCTTAATTTTAAGAACGTTCACAACCACCATATAAGCTCAGCTCTAAAAGTAATGTGAACTGTCGTCATAGCATCTCTGGCTCAAGGTTACTTCAAAGGCTAAGCATTCACTGAAGGTCACAAGGTCAACATTTTAATTGAATCGCAAAGATCTCTTTGAGCTGTGTGGCTTGAAATAAAACACGTTGGATAGGTTTATGGTAGTCTCATTAGTTTATTAGATTTTATAGCCTTGTGAAGACTAATTCTGCAAGGACTTGATATTTATGCACATAAGACAAGATGTTGTTTCGCTAAAGGTGAGGTTATTTTAAGCTACATAGGGTACGTTGAGGTAACTTCCACTAGATGTACGACCGTACTCTGGGCTATCAGCCCTGGCTGTGACTTTTCTGGCTAGTCAATATTTTTGTTCGAGGTTGTGTGTTAAAATCCGGGAAATCACCAATGTGACTTTTGAAATTCATGTATGTATACTTTCCAAGTTCATTTTGAACATCACTGATATCGGTGAATGAAAAAATCGTGAGGAAACCTGAGGGGCAATTCCCATAATTTTATGAAAGTTCACAGTCTGATTTCAGTCTCAATCTGTCAAAAAATGCCTCTAACTTCCCTACATTTTGACAAGTTTTTGACATTTATTTGTCGCTGACATGAGACTCCGACTAGATTTTGAACGTTTTAAATTACGAGAATTGGCTTTCTGGATTTCTCATAAATATAAGTTTGGAATCGGTAGCCCGTTTAGAGAATTTGTGGTGATGATCCTTATACTTTCTCTGTATGAGAATAGAAGCCTGTGCCCAGCTTCAGTAAGACAGTAACAAGCTAGTTTATTCCGTAATAAATATTAACATTTTTATTATGATAATATTTACATAATATAAGCAAAAATTTAAGATAATAATTTCGTACAGACGCCAGCACATCAAGCTACTACAATCTGTCAAATTTATTTAATAGATTTTCAACATTATCGCTAAAGCAAAAAAAGGGGGGGGTTGTTCAAAGTTGATTGGGAAAATTTTACAGTTTTAGGTAGCTTGATAAGCTGGCGTCTATACATGTATATGAAAAAAGAATCACAGGGCATCAAAAAATTATCCCGCATAGCTGTCAACAGGAACAGTGCCCAAAAGGCTGGCAGCATTGCCACGTTATATGGCGATGCTAATTCTTTACAGGCTAGTAGAATTACAATAACGATTCTCATGATATAGTGCTTATACGAAGCTTAAAGTTACATCTTTGCTAATGACACTTTCTTTTAAATAGATACCTTGCGCACAAACTTCAAAACAAAAACATCTAAGCAAAAACTCGCATCTATATAATGTGCCTTGTGATATCACTTTTACTAAACGTTTCTTCAAGTAGCTTTTACAAGTACTTAGACATTTAAGTACTCTTTGATCTTTACCAAAAACTTTCAATATTACTTATACTATCTTGTTGCAAGGAGAAACTTAATTATATTCAAGTAGGCTGGCTGATTCTGATTAGCCTGTCTTTGACTTTGCTTTAAGCTTTTGGGTGACAGCTGTCAAAGAATGATTTTATAAGCGTCACGCGTCATTTCATATATAAATAATACAAAATCGGGTTAGTTACATCATTTATATAACTCAAGAACGGCTGAACCGATTTTTATGATATTTGATTTATTGGATTTATCTCCGCCCCGAATAGCAGAACAAGTATTAAAACATGGGAAAAATACACGAAAAAAAAATTAAGATAATTCATTTTCTCATACATTTACGGAACGGGTTTTTTATGAATAAGTTAACACAACATTTATTGATTTTGAGGCGGTACGAAGTTCACTGGGTCAGCTAGATCTTGATAAATGTCTCTGGTACACATGGGATTGGAGTGTTTTTTGTATCTGATTTCTGTTCTTACAGTCTGACCGTCTAGCTGGAGAATGCGTTCCTGACACCTGAGGGGCAATTCTCGTAATTTTAAGAACGTTCACAGTCTGATCTCAGTCTCAATCTGTCAAAAATACTTCTAATTTCGGTACGATTTGACAAGTTTTTGACATTTGTTTGTCGCCGAGATGAGACTGCGACTAGATTTTGAACGTTTTAAATTACGAGAATTGGCCTTCTGAGCTGTGCGACAATTCTAGAAACTAATAAAGATTAAATTCGTAAAACACGTCATTGTTTGTATGAAACAGGAGTCAAGAACGCATTCTCTCGTCGGCCGCACTGTAGTGCTCGAGTTGTTGGTTTTCCTTCCTGTCTCGTATTGAAACGAACTTTAGGATAACAGCTCCTGCTCGGTTACAATTTTTGAGGGTCACCAAGGTGGAATAAAGACTGAGTATATTTCTATGAAGAAAACTAATCAAAGTGTGTATGTTCATGTGTCAAAGATACTATTTGTTTGTTTATGTACGAGTATGTTAGTTAAGAACATTTTCAGTTTCAGTACAAGTCAAGTTGTGACATTAAAATATCTCAGTTATAATATTCTAATAGAACGGGAATCGACCTATCAACTATTGAAACGGTCATCACATTATGCACCTTAAGGCCTTTTGTACACGGCACGGTTTTCTTTACGGTACGGCGTATAAACTGCTCCGTAGCTATCGTGTCCATCAACAAGCTTCTATATTATTATCCACACAACACTGATGACCGTGGCTACACACAAAAACGTGTCAAAGGGCCTAACTGCTATTAACAAGACGTACTCAACTCGTTATCATGGCCATATTAGTTGCAGAACCGATGACCGTTAGGGTAGAATCATAAAACAATTCATATCACGCAATTCATCTGTTTGACAGTTTCACACCTATATATCCCTGAAGGGTTAGGCAGAGGTGTACCTATAGCATTTTACGAATCTCCATACAAAACTGTCATACAGATGAAATTGCGTGATAGGAATTGTTTTATGATTCTGCCAAAGTGGCCTGTTTAGGCCCCCTGATAATAAAAGGTAACGCACCTTCTGAAAGGACGACGACACGGCCATTCCTATCTTATCGATATTTTCATGAATGTGTCAACCATTTAACAGTGACTAGGTATAAGCATAATGAATGAATGTAGGTGTGTACATTCATTCATTGTGCCTCCTACGAATGACATGCACGCTAAAATATTAATAAATGATGACATCACGGCTTTGCTCCGGTCAAAAAGTTTTATGATTCTGCCAAAGTGGCCTTTTTAGGCTCTGTGTTCTTGAGTGGAGACCGCGAATCGGTAAACGTAAGTTAAGACGCCCTCAGGCTAGGTGGAGCGACGATCTTAGCAGGATGACTTGTAGCAACTGAATGTGAGTTGCCGAAAATCGAGTTGAATGACATGCAATAGGAGAGGCCTATGTCCAGCAGTGGACTGCTGTAGGCTGTACTGATGATGATGACTCCATTCATTTATCTACAAAACAACATACCTAAGTCCACATCAAAACAAAAACATTCTTCAATAAGACCCGATATAAACTTAAAAAAACAATTGCAATTTAAGAGAATGAAATACAATTCACACAGAATTTATCTTTATAACAGCCTAAAAGAGCCGTTTTCGAGTAACAATCCTATAACTTACTTTTAAAGACAAGTTAAGCTTTCAAACTTTTTTTTTGTTTTTGTGTAAAATACTTTGAATTGAGTTTTTAATAGGTTTTGTACAGGTGTTTAATATTGGGCTCTGTTTATTCTGTCTATCAGTAAAATATAATTAAGTCGATAATTGATTTGATTGAGCAATGTAGCCCAGTGGTAATGGCCCCGATTTATGAGTGAGTTCAAACCCAGGCAGGTGCTTTACTTTGTCTACTTTAATAATTTCATTACCATTGCTCTCAAAACGGTGAAGGAAAATATCGTAAGGACATCGGCATGTCTTAGAACCTAAAATTCGAAAACATGTGACATCTACCAACCCGCACTGGACCAGTGTGTTAGATAACAACCCACTTCTTCATGAACAGAGGAAGCCTGTGTCCCAGCAGTGTGAACATTATACACTGATTATGCATCTTATGCAAGTAGTTAATTCAGTGTTTATATCTTTAATGGGCACTGTTATCAGATTTTCACTCAGTATAAACATTTATGGGTATATCCCATCGAGGTATATAGGCGTCATTTTGCTTAACGTATGTAAAATGTAAAGATTTTTTTTGCGTAATGCCAAGTGTCAATTTCACCAATGAAACTGAACGCAATCAGCACATTTAAACTGCATTTAATAGCTGTCAATGTCAATATTAACACTGACAGTGCTGCACATCCAGTGCTGGTCGCGTTTAATTTCATTGATGAAATTCGCCCTCAAGGAGTCTAAGAGATGCTACGGCGTAGCTGATGCCATCGCTACTCCTATCTACGCTGTCGTAGCAAGCAATCAATTTGCTACGTTGTATGAGCCTATCAATCATGTAAAAGCTTAGTAACTCATCATCTGCCTAGCCTTTCCCGAACTATGTTGGGGTCGACTTCCAGTCTAACCAGATGAAGCTGAGTACCAGTATTTTACATGGAGCGACTGCCTATCTGACCTCGATAACCCAGTTGGTAAGACTGGCTGTCAGATTTTCGGGCTTCTGACGAAACGTAACAACTGTCAAAGATCTGCGAATGACAGCCGCGACCAAACGCGGCAACGGCTTAACGCGCTTTTCGAGGCACGGAGGGCCTTGGTATGTAAAGATGGTCACCCATCCACAGACCAACCGCGGCAAGCGTAGCTTAACCTGATCGATCGACCCGTGCGGCTGTTATTACTTAGCCACAAACCCCTCGGAAAGCTTAGTAACTAAATTACTTAATTATGTAAAGGAAATTCTCTACTAATATTTTATAAGGAAAGTTGCCCTACAAACTATCTACGAGGGAACTACGCCGTAGCTGACGTCAGCTACGCTGTCGTAGCCAGCAATCAATTTGCTACGCGTACTTTGTTGGTTTATGAGTAAAATAAAATATAGTATTGAACCATGTTTTATTTTTACAATGTAATAGAAAATAAAACTTGGGTCAATATTAATGTTATAGAAAAATAACAGTGGCATGACGTAGATTAAATTCACGACATAGAAACTCGCACTTGAAAACATATTATAGATTAGAGACAGAAGTTTTATTTAAACGTGTTATTAATATAGCTGACATTAATAGTCTCATAGTTATTTATGCAACTGTTGTATAATAAGGGGCATTAAAACACGAACGTGGGTTATCACATGAGTGTTTTAATACCTAATTATGTACAGTTGCATACAAGACTTTATCTACACCCATGATATGAATTCTTTATAAAAGGTTCTGAAACAGTTTTTTGCAATACTAAATCGAACAAAAATGGCGGCCGTCGGGATACAACGTGAATTCGAATAACCTATAAGTTCTTTTTTTAAATTACGGTGCCGCTGTGGTATTGAAACGCGCGTGCATGACGAATGTTCTTTTTTTGAAAAGGAATTGCATAATTAAATTTAGTACAACATTATAACACTCGTTTAGATGATACTCGTATTATTGTTACTATGACACTGGTTGTTTTAATATTGGCAATAAGCTAACTGTTTCAGAAACTTTTATAGAGGATTTATAGCATGGGTTTAGATAAAAGCATGAAAAGCTCGAGAGTTTGCTAAATAACAAGAGTGAGCACTAACTTGGTTTATTGAAGTAATTATTTGTTTTTTAATATAAAAAAAATTTACGCCTCGTCAGCCAAAACATGTAGGGACTTGTTACCTATATTTAAGATCTTGCATGCTTGATTTGTATGTAAACACGTGTTTGAAAAATAAATAATTTATTTTTAAAAATTTAAAAAATCTTCTTTAAACATAAAGATAATTATTATCTTTATCTTTAAAGAAGATTTTTTCAAAATTAGTCGTCGTCGTTAATAAAGTTCGTCATTTATGCAGATGAGAAATCCCATCGAGCATTTGACTTATCTTGTTATTTCTTAAAATATAATTTTACTGATATTCTAAACCTGAAAATAACAGTAGCAATCCTACTAGGCTTTGAAAATGGGTACCTTTTTAAGTACCTACTTCCTCGAACGATGCTTTTCTCAAGAACCTATAATTTTAAATACGGTAATTATCAGTATCTCCTAAGGTATCATGCGACGCCTATAATCCGGGTACCGTTATCGTCAGTTATGGCATTATCCCCAAAAAATGGCGAGGCTTTATTGAGGAAGCTCATAAAGACGTGACCGGTGATGTATTATGATAATCTTAACTTTACAGGTTGTACATAAAGCCTGATTTACACCGTGAGATTAAATTGCCTAAGGCGTGAAACGAAAAATAAGAAACGACAGAAAAAAAACGAAATAAAACTTGCACCGTCTAAACAGTATTTAGGCGATGCAAGTCATTTGTTGTGACATATATAAAATTTTAATTTTTATTAGAACGGTACCTCTTACAGTACTGTAATTGAAGACGCAGTTTATTGGTATACACATACTCATTTAATAAAAGTGAAAATAGAAAATCATGGACATGTCTGCAGGAAATGTTTGCCGACAAACTGTGGGCCCAAATAGCGCAGAATTGGTGCCCTGAGACAGTGAGGCGGGGTCGCGGCAGACCACGTCGGAGATGGCGGGACGAGCTGGACAGGTTCCGTCAAAACTGGAAGGAGGACGCGCGGGCTCGCGACAGATGGAAGGAGTGGAGGGAGGCCTTTGCCCAGGAGGGGGACAGCGCAGGCTAGAAAAAAAAAAACGAAAAGCATAAAGATGAGTTGTATACCACAGGCGAGATACGATCTTTGTGTAAATGGGGTTTTATGCAGTAAGACATAATATCTTGGCTATTGAATGAATTAATATGTAGCATAATACCTTCGACCGATTTATTCCGGTCTGATCTCCTATGACGCTTCACTTGTAAGTAGGTACAATTAGTGAAATAAAAAATCCCACCCACCACTACAAAATAAAAATCCCATCTACCATTTCACCACGACACCACATTCCTTTATTTTTTTCTTCAAAATAAGACCAACACCAAAATACTAGTGAACGTTTCAATTTCATAAAAAAACTGCCATTTTTTTTCTCAGTGGTCCCTTCACGGCCGTTCGTACTGTATTAACTTTATTGTTTTAGTAATTTCGTTAAACAAATTAAAAACTAAAGTCATTATTCAAACTGGGCTGCGCCTTTCACCACTTCCTAATGCTTTCGCTGGGAAGAAGTGGCGCAACAAACTCCCCAGCAGCACAGCTGTCTGTTCAATTAGAAGAACTTGGTTCTATACAAAAATATACAACTTACTCTCATAAAGAAATCAATAAAGAACCGTACCGTTCTACCAGTCTTGCGGCCTAGCCCACATTTCCTTCGTTGTATAAAAAATAAAACTAATAAATAAACTATTCTCATTTCGCTCGAAAACACAAGACAGCAGAAACCAACATATTCCCAATACCTACAGCAATATAAAATAATCAAGTAAAACAAGCACAAAAGTCGCTTGAAGACATAAAAATAACGGCTTGCAATCCGCTTTAAAGCGCTAGGCCGATGCATAAAACATTACGAGGTCTTGTGGACGCGCCACCAATATAGCGTCTAGTCTACATAATATTCTAATGCGCTGGGCTTATACCGAGGAATGAAAAAACGTACCTATTTCTCTGCCTCGGAGCTTCAACGATCTAAAACATTTTGAACTTAATAGACCTAGATTTAATGCCTACTTTTAAAACTGTAAAATAGCCTGACTATCGTTATCTACTGTTCAGTTTTTGTTATCAGTCTGTTTAATATCTCATTACCGTTGCCAAATCCAACGCTATGTACACCCAAAAGAATATACTTACAAAGCAAGGCAGATTATAAAAATTGCCTTTGAAATACCTCATGTGCTTATTTTATATTTGTACTTACAATTATCGTGTATTCTATTCGGATAAGGAAATGTCATGGTACTTAGATTATTACTTTAGTTTGTAATGAATAATACCTACTACAAGTATAATTATTTTTAAGTACAGTATATAGTTTATGGTTCTGAAACAGCAATGACACAATTCGTATCGTTGGTCCAAAAAACCCCAGCAGGTAGCACTTAGTTCATCCGCATCCGCACTCAAATAAAACAGTTCTCAAACTGAAATGTTCAGAAAAGTTACCGCACGAGACCGCACCTTGCTCGCTGAGCGCCGCAGCTAATGATTTCTCACTGAAACACACTGTTTGCAGTGCACTGTGTGCGCTTCCGTACATACACACTGTAGTTTAGAAAGGTAAACACTAACAAAATAGGTAAGAACATAAAATGTAGTTCCAGTAATGTACTTAAACGGCCAGTTTTCCATCTAAATATTAAACTCTTTGAATTTTCAATTCTGTTGAGAGCTTCTCGATCAGGTAGTTGTTTCGTAAATTTTGCCCATGTAGATATTGCACTTTTCTATGAAACAGGTGTTCACCTATGAAAAATGTCTACACTAGGGATGAATCACGTGCAGGATTCATGGTTTTAGTTTCCGTCTGTCATGTTCCTGAGACCCTGTATAATATAAAAAAAAAAGATGAGTCAATGAAGTTGGTAGCGAGTCTGGCTTCCTAAACATCAGACGTATTACCTAAGTATCGTCACTTCGTCTAACATCTTTTCGCTCAATAAGAAACCGAACTTCTCACTACAACTTTTAACTGCACCTGTTGGATTAATCTATTTGTAACCGAGCCATAAATCCTATAAGCTACGCAATAAGCCACCAACTTGTCACTAACAAAACTTTCAACAGATACTGGTATTGCTATAAATAGCTCAAGGCACCACGAAGTATATTGGATGTCTATTCAACCACAAGGGAATTCTTGGGAAGGAAAAGCGTTTGCAATTTATACTCATTGCAGAACTTTATAAGGTAAGTGAGTTTACGGTTTTACGGTTTTTATTTCTTGTTTGTGAGACGATTAATCTGAGTAATCCGTGTAGGGTTCAAGCTACAGGCTTTGTTTTTCTTGCAAGAGGCGACTACGTTATGCTCAGTATGATATAATTGCATCATGAGGTGGAGTCTATGGTTATTCTTAATCCTTCAGTGGTTCCAAGATTGTTCATTTCTCCGGGACTTGTTGAACTTCATTGCTTTGAATTTATTGTGGACGCCAATTGATCGGCTTTCAGCAGTTGCAGTGATTGGGAATAAAGTGGTAGGCTTGTCCTAAAATAGAAACATTGGTTCTTCGTTCAAATAATAGTTTCATGTGATCAGTTATCTTTTCAAAGTCAAGCATGTTTTACCAGTGGATTGGCAGCAACGTCTCTTAGGCTCCACGGTTTCGAAAGAAGCGACTTGCATCAAGCGACACGCGCGCGTGTTCCCTGGTTCAGTCCGCCGCTCCGCAAGTCCGTGACTCGCGGCATACTCTAAACAACTTCTTTCATTTGTTTTCTCCGCACTCGCTGTCCCTAGACACGTGTCACTTGAGCGTGTCGCTGGTGGTTAAGTGTCGTTCAAGGTCAAGCATATTTTCAAGCGGATTGGGTGCAGTGCCCTTTAGTGTCTCTGCTCATAACAATAAGTAATAAAGCAGCACCTTAATTCCGGAACACACCGTAGCGGTATCTATGACGCCACATGCGAACAACGCGTCATATTGACGCCACGCAAAATCCTGCATCTCGCAAGCAGAGTTAATAGCGCAACTAGCATAGATACAACGGCCCGACATGAATCATCGGGCAGTTGCCCGCTAGACACAATACCCGTCTGGTCGGAGGATCCTGCCTTTTCTATAGAGTGAACTTTGCACCCTGTTCCTCATACATTTAGACACAAATAGTCACAATGCGGAGGATTTTAAAGGAAATTCATAAGCCATTGGTGAATATGTTTGAATAATGTGTTTACTCGACAACGTTCCTAATGCAGTGAATGCTGTTAAATTGTCTAAATTGAAAGGCCATTGTGTTTGGCACAATTATCATCCACGCAACTTAATAGTACTGCTTTTGATCGTAACAACCAACCTGTCACTTTCCAAAAAGGCCAACGCACGCATGCTTCGTATCTAAAATCTGTGGCGATGCCCCTGGCTACGTAACCGTGTTAGCGACCGCAGCTCGTACGATTGGCTCGGAATTTTAGGTCTCTGGCTTTGAGCGGATTAACCGACATTGTGCTAGAGCTTTTGGTGAATTGTATCTATTACATGTAGCTCGTCAAACTTACATTGGCTTCATTGCGAATCAGCTATTGAAGGTAAGTCATCGCTCAGCATAATGCTAAGATCCTATACGAGACAGAGCCCCAGCGCTGCTGTGCAGCATACAATTAAATACGTATAAATAAAAAAAAACAATTAAAATAAGAAATGAAATAAACATTAAGTACAAAAAGATGGTATGCAAATGAAAAATATGAAGTGGTACCTAACATTTCTGGCAATGACCCACGTAATTAAATAATGAACCTGGTTCTTTTTAATAAAAGATAAAAAAAATTGTTTGTTTCCCTTTATAGGTACATAATAGCGGGAAGCCCTTTACCATCAACCTGCTATATATCGCTATAGAGAAATTTCTGATAGTCAATCCCAATGGAATCGAACGCAGGACCTCTTGCGCGACAGCAAAAATGTTCTGTGGTTTTCACATAAAATTTCAGTTACAAGCACCCTTAGACTTTACTTAAGTACAAACAACCTTGTGGGAAGACTTCACTATAGTCGCTAATTTGTTTCTATTTTCAAAGATTAAGTATACAGGAACAGACATTGCGCTGAGGTGAAGTGTGGGTCTGAGTACAGATGGCGCTGGATGAGGTCTATGATGGAACGAACGTGCCCGGAAGATGCTAATGCATTGGAACTACCATACATCGACGAAACACAGCATAAAAATAATATGACGCATTTTTTGCCCGAAAGATCAGGCAGAGACACGGAATATATCTATGTGTGCTAGCTTCTTCTTTGTATTTAAACAGATTTTATTATATATATTGCAAGAAATAAATGTTTTAGTTACCTGCAAGCTGATTTTAGAAGTACAAGCTGGGCACCTCGATTTTTTTTGACACTCAGCAATCAACAGAAAGTTTGTAGACATATTGGGGTTTATTCGTAAACGATAATTGAAGTTAAGTGATATTTAAACGTCAAAAATGTTTGATTAAACAGTTGCTAGTCACTACTTATCTTTAAGCAACGTTTATGAATAAAGGGGTAAGTTTGTCTACAAACCTCTTCAAATATTTTTTAAGTGATCACTCTAAGAACAATGTTGTTCTCACACAAGATATGGCGCCATAGCATTATTTAAAATCCCACACCCAACGACCCTATCAAAGTTCCATGAAGTTAGTTCCATTACCTAATTGCTCATTATCTAATCTTCTTAACACGAGACAAACAAATATTGTGCAGTACACGATAGAGGTCCTTGTCCTTCATTGAAAAGGGAGGCTTCTCCGACCAGACTGGTATTTTGTTTAATGGGCTACCGCCCGACAGTTTTTTTTTATTTATTTGTTTATAGGGGCTTTTACGCACAGCGTATGCCAGTCCCATCGTATTCTAAACAATTGTACAGACGCCAGCACATCAACCTACCCGAAACTGTCATATTTTCCCAATCAACTTTGAACCTTACGCTTTAGCTATAAAGTTGAAAATCTATCAAAGAAATTTGACAGATTGTAGTAGGTTGATGTGCTGGCGTCTGTACTTTCACAGGACGTGGGCCATGAATTTTAAGAAACCCTTCGCATCCTCGCCATTTGTTTGGGATACAATTGTATGGAACATGCCTACATCAGTTCTGTTCAAATTCAACGCCCGACATTTGTAGTCAGGTTTCAGTATGTTAATCTCGCGGATAACTCAGAATTCGAGATATAGGGGATATTTTCGGCTGATGACAGTTGAGTGGTTAGTTAATCACGACATCATGGTATTCTCTGACATAATGACGTGGTTTGATCTGTCAAAATACACGTTGTCCATTCGGTTGACATTTCGATTCCTTGCCGTTAGTTATCAAGACACGTTATTGACGTGGTTTGCACGTGGTAAGATTTCGCGGGGAATACTTAATACAGAATTGGGGCCTGTTGTGATAACGGTATCTATGATTCTATTGAGATGTTGAAATAAAACCGACCGCTTTGAATGTTCGTTTAACACTGTTTTTTTTTTTATTATTTTATTTGCATAAGTCAATAGAGCAATGTGCGGTTCCATAATTATGTACACGAGATGTAGGATACGTGAGCTTAGTTTACATGCGACAGTATAGATGTCGCCACAACACAAAAGAGAGATAGAGGAAGGACAAAGCCACATCCAGAACTTGAACCTCTTTGCGTTAAGTTAATAACGTTCTCAATGCCAGCCGTAGATCACTTGGCCAGTGACAAATAAAGACGGATTATGTTACAATATAGTACTGTTGTTTGTGTTTTTTTGTTATAAAGCTGAGGTATATCTATACGTGTACGGCTCAAGAGTGCTGTAATTAGTCTAATGTTCGTTTGAATTAACAACACAATTACCAACTAATAACTAACTAAAGCATGGAAAATGCTTGGTACCTTTAATAAAATCATCAACTTAATGTATTTCTATGAAAATAAGCAATTCTTAGGGCGGCCGTACACGAACTGCTCCAAACAGTTAAGACCGACTCGCGACTGCTTGAAGCCGCGCGGTGAACTATGAAGCGGTCGCGACTGCTCGGGCAGTCGTGTGTACGGCAGCGAATGAATGACTATAGTTCACCGCGCGGTCGCGGCTTCAAGCAGTCGGTCTCAACTGCTTGAAGCAGTCCGTGTACGGCCGCCCTTAGAGTCGAAGCTACAATAGCTTGCTTGTGCTGTTTAATTAAGGCCTTCATTTAAATGCCTACAGTCCGGCCGTCGAGAGGATGCGCGCCAGACCCCTGTCAGTGCGACAATTAGCCATCAATGCCTAGAATTAGAGCAACAGTCATTATAAAAAAAAAACTAAAACATTTAATTCAAGTGTCACTGACTCATAATAGAAATAATACACTCATACAGTCACATTACATATACAACACTACAAATTCAATTTCATTCCTAAATAAAGCAATAATAAAAAATAATCACAATCAAATTAATAATTTACATAAAACATAAATAAATAAATGAGGTTTGTTAGCCACATCAGCCTGCCACATGTCATTATTGATTATCAGAGACGATATTGGAAACTACTTGCAAATATTAGAATCTAGTGTTTTCCGCGACTTCGCCCGTGTGAAGATTGTGAATTATCCCACGGGATCGTACTATTTAGATAAAAGGTAACATATCCAGGTCATGGTGTAGGTGTGTGCCTCATCAAAATCCGTTCAGCCGTTAAGCCGTGAAAAGGTTATAAATTACTTTCGCATTTATAATTATATTAGTATAGAAACGAAGATAGGGATGCCTTTATCCTACAGTGGGACAAAATAGGCTAAAAGTAAATAAATAATAAATAAATAAGTATGGATAGGCACTACATACGACTTACTGCTTTAATTACTTACCTACATCATAGACTTATAAAAAAAGATGGAGTCCCCGCCACGCATATCGAAAGTGAAGCGTTTGTACAAACACGCTTCACGCTCACATTTACATCATAGTATGCCGACCGGCCGCCATTACGTGACATGACAGCGTCAATCGTCAATCACGCACACATAGATCGGTACGGTGCTTCACTTTCGATATGCGTAGCGCGGAGTCCATCTTTTTTTTTGAGTCTATGACCTACTTAATATCCTTTCTATTGATGTTTTTACAACGCGGTTTCCCAAAATGTGACAGCAAAATACCTAATACAATTTGTGAATCAACATGACATACATCCCTAGTTTCATCGAAACGATACGTCAACTTCGCTTCGCCGTACTAAGATAACATAGAAATAAAGATATATTATGTGTTATTTCAGCGGCCCAAGAACACAACTTCCGACTTGGAATAAAGTTTGAACGAAGATTGAACGATATTTATTTTGTGGTTCGGTCGTGGTTGGTTCGGGATCCTTTTCGATTCAAATGAAGAGTTAGGTATCAGCAGCATTTAAAGAAGCATGTTATGACATTTACCCAGTGTGGGCTTGTGGTTAAGTAATAACAGCCGCACGGTTCGATTGATCAGATTAAGCGACGCTTGCGCGGGTGCTCCGTGGATGGGTGACCATCTTCACATACCTCTCTGTACCTCGGAAAGCAAGTTAAGCCGTTGATTCCGGCTGTCATTCGTGGATCTTTGTCAGTCTCACAGGTCGTCAGTAGCCCGAAAGTCTGACAACCAGTTTTACCGAGGGGTATCGTGTTACCCAGTGACTGGGTTGTGGAGGTCATATAGGCAGTCGCTCCATTGACCAGCCTGACCTGTAACTGTTGGTTTCCAGTCTGAACCGATGCAACTAAATACCAGTATTTTACTCCGAGTGACTGCCTATCTGACCTCCACAACCCAGACCCAATTACAGGTAAGTAACGTACTTATGTAAGAAAGAAAATAAAAGAAAGATAAAACAGGTTTATGTTGGTGTGTAGGTAGGTGTGTGTGTTGTTTATGTATGTTAACATCCATCGGTTTCTTACTAAACTTCAACTATATCCGACGATACTGCATACTTATCTCTTTTGTTGACTGTACCTTTACAAGCTGAAGATGATTTTTAAACTGACGAATAATTTCTACGCTATGTGCTGAATTCAGAGTTACAGGTAGCGCGTCGATGTCCCTGCCCCCTGTAAAAGTATTATTTATTTATTTAATACTTCAAGCACAAAAATGTACAGAGGCGGACTTAACGCCATAGGCATTTTCTACCAGTCAACCTTTGGGTGATGCAGAGACAAACAATGGTAGGTGAAATCATGTAATTTGAGGAATAAATATTATAAATATAAAGATACGCATAAACCTATTAAAACTATGATAACGTAGAGATTTTCGATTACTTCGCTATTATCAATTTATTCAAACTGATCCGTTATTTAAGACAATCCAATCTAAACAAAAGATATTATATAGGTACAGTAAATTAATTAGTCACGCCAACATAATCTAGACTTCAGACAAAATTGAGATGGAGAAACGCTAACAAAAATTTTGATCACGTACATACCATCACAAGACACCAAAATTACAGTGTTTCAAATACATTGCGTCTTTTGTACTGACTATCGCAGTACAGACTTAGTTGTTTTCCTATTAACTGAGCAATGGATGTCGAATCATGAAATGGGTTTTGTATTTGTTTTGATTCATTGGTACATAAATAAATCTATCGTTCGGTATTCTGTTCATTGTTCTGAAATAATCTGTTCTCATAATATTCGATAAATACAGTAATGTGCGAACTAAGTTATAAGATACTCTTATAAGAAATGCCTAGGGATCATATTTTGTAGAGGAACAAGTCTGAAGTTTGAACAAGTTTTTTTTTCGATATGAACATTAACCGGTTGTATGCAATGTAATTGTAATTACAGTAACAATTAAAAAGCCTTTATGTCTCGCGTGGATCCACGTTCCGGCTACGATACGAAGGATACGAAGAGTTGAACTATAAGCATTTTGGAGAAAAATATAGTTTAAAAAATATACTTTTCCAACAGAGATTATCTTAATGATGCCATTGACACTGTTGATCTACATTTTAAAAAGCGAAGGCTAGCCGCAGAAATTCAGATTCGGAAAAAGCGTGATAGACATTAAAAAAAGAAAAAAAAAAAGTGTGTTAGAAAGTGGGTTGCAGCTTTTTTGCGTTTTAGGATTACCTCACAGAAAAGTCAAACTTTCTCACCAATCCGTCAGTCAAGTACGGTGATTATTCAATAATTCATTTATTTATTTATTGCAGGCAGACAGGATGGTGTCTTTGTCTCATAAAAGTAACAAACGATTTCTTGTAGAAACACATCATCATTGATTATCACATTGGACATTTAGAACTAGGTGTTGTTGTTGTTCGCACTCAGCTCGCAGCACCAGAGAGTACTTGGCAATGGAAAACATGCCGTGTCTTCAATCCAATCGAGCACGCAGGGGATATTAAAAATCGTAGGAGTCGACGAGAGAGCTGTACAGCAATGTGAGGCTCTCGTGGCCCTTTGATATCGGACGGACAACATGTGCTCAGAAACTGTATCGCGTTTCGTATCTAGTTGTGTCATGTACCTATAATGTGTAATTAATTTTTTCGTAAATTATTATTTGATTTGAACTGCATACGGTTTTTCTATTGCACAATAACCAACACTACCCATATTACGCCCACAGCACAGTAGTTAAAATATGGCTGATGATATCGAGACAATCGTACCTTCTCAGCCATATACAGGCTGAAATTTTAATCACTGTTTTCCTCTTAAGAGGTCATTGTACTCATCATTATGAACTACTTTTACTATGGAACCAAACATAAAATCGCTAAAAAAATTCAGATGTTCCCTACGTTTTGACGAGTTATGCGAACATAAAAGTAAGAAACAGCACATTTTTTTTACGATTTCTGGTTTGGTCCCTTAGTAAAAGTTGTTCATTATGATGAGTACAATGACCCCTTAAGAGGAAAACAGTGATTAAAATTTCAGCAGTTAAAAAATAAAAACACTACACCAGACTTTCTTAACTTGAACCACATCCATCTTGGGTTAACTTTCATCCGAAAAAAATAATTATACAGTAAAAAACAAGCAAGCATATTTTGTTAGATGCCTCGTATTTACTATCAAAGTTGAAGATCAGCACCCAAAATCCACTGAAAAGTACTTGTTACTTCGTTTTTATAATACAAACTTATATTTACGGCCGCCAAACTCAATTCTGCCCTCTAAACCTATGCGCTACAATTTAGTTTAACTGCAAATGGTTTTGTAAATTGTTTACGATTGACAACTTTACTGTTACCACTACATCAATAAAAAATCAACCTTACCGCTAGGACATAGAGAATGTGACGGTTGTATTCAAAATATTGTATTTGTGGATGACAATAGTACCAATCGAGACAATTCATGAATAAATGTATGAATAGATTTCGAATAGTTCTCGTATAAGAACGTCCGAGTGGCTTTTTTCCTATGAATATTGTTTGTTAAGTGATTTATGCATTCTTTCATTGATGGTTTTGGGCTCGCATTTTATCGGGCATGTAAGGAAAATGGGTCAAGAAAGAAAGATGTTGAAAGATTGATAGGGGGTGACGTATAGCGGCTGAGGTTCTGTCAGTCGAGTAATCATGGGGTTTTTATTGTGTGTAATAGTTGCTAGCGTTAACGGTATGTTGTGGGATGGAAATCCGATGTTCGAAAAGGATTTTCTGCAATGTGACTCGCGTTTTTGGAATATATATTGGTTTAAGCTTAATATAATATAACGTACCATCACGCCTTGTTCCCTAAAGAGTTGGGCAGAGGTGTGCCTGATGCCTATAGTCATTCACATTTCACCGATTATGTTTAAGTCCCATCATGGGATGGGACTTAAACATAATCGGTGAAATAGTAATAGGAGGCGAGCCTATTGCCACTAACCGGGCACAAATCCAGACTCCGGGCTGCTAATGAGAAATTCCTGTTAGAAAAATCCAAAGAACACTTTTCCCGACCTGAGAAACGAACCCAAGACGTCAAGTTCAGCAGTAGCGTCATATGTGATGCAGAAAGTGCTTTGAAACAAGCTATAAAATCTGTAGCGGTATCTACAACGCCACATGCGAACTACGCGTCATACTGATGTCACACAAAATCCTGCATCTCGCAAGCAGAGTTTACCGCGCAACTAGCATATTATTGTACTAGCTGTTGCCCGCGACTTTGTTTGCGATCCAGGATGATAAGTAGCCTATGTCTTTTTTCAGGTCATGGTCTACCCATGTGTTAAATTTCATCCGAATCCGTTCAGCCGTTTTAGCGTGAAAGCGTAACAAACAAACTTACTTACTTGTATGTATCTTTACAATGGCCCGGCATGAATCATCGGGCAGTTGCCCGCCAGACACAGGCGTTAACTCCATAAAGCTATGAAGCTCATAGCATGGTGAATTAGCCAGACGTTCTAGTCTTGTTCTTCATCGTTGCGTGTCGATGGTACTCTTCCTCGTTGTTTTCTTTTTTTAATATAGTTTTAGCAGTCATAGTCAGAAATAGTATGAAAATAATAGAAAATCAAACGATTCTGATCTTCATCATCCGCCCAACCTTTTCCCAACTATGTTGGGGTCGACTTCTAGTCTAACCAGAAAACTCAAACTCAAACTCAAAGCATTTATTTCAATTAAACCATTTACAGGCACTTTTGAATTGTCAATAGGTCAGTCAGAAATATGAAGCTAGTTGCCCATTCCAAAGCGTAGGTACCTATGGAGAAGAACGGGCAAGAAACTCCATGGACACTCTTTTAAATTATTTTTACAAAAATATTAGTTACATCATTAATGTTGAATTTATAATTATATGTGAGAACGATGTAAAAAAAAAATATATATATATATACACATATATATATATATATATATATATATACATACACACAGATGCAGCTGAATACTAGTATTTTCATATTGGATGGTTTATAAATGACGCGACTGCTTATCTGACATCGACAACCCAGTTACTGGGTAACACAATAACCCTCGGTAAGACTGTACAATTGATTCTGATCCTATGACCAAAAGATGATAAGATAAATAATTAAAGTAGATACAAACGGATATGAAATCGTGCTCATATCAGCCATAGTTAATCCGGTTTTAATGGATAAAGGCTTAACGCTTAGTTAGGAGTTTCGCTCCATTTGATGTACTGAAAATGTGAAAAGTTTATTTTTTTGTTAAAAACTAGAGCGATTAACATTGCTATTAGAATTATACGATTATTTGACTTCGTTTCTGGTAGCTCTTGTGACTGGAATAATTCTGTCCATCATCCTTACTGCTCACTAAAGATTGAAGGACGGGAGGGGGAGGTCTTTGCGCAGGAGGGGAACAGCGGGAGCCTAGTAAAATGGTGTGAAAATATAGTTTTAGAATGTTTGTCTGAGTGTATGTTTCGGATTATAGAAACGGCTAAACAGATTTGGATGAAACTTGGTACAAATACATAGTTAACACATAGGCTACTTTTGATCCCGGTAACCGCCTAGCCTTTTAACTAAACGACGGCCGTCCAACTAACGGCCTGAATGATGTTCAATTACAGTTTAGGTTGGAAGTCTGTAACCAATCACGCGCGAGGCGAATTGGTCGCAGTAACTAAGGTAGCCCAAACGGGTTAGCTTAGGGTAGAACTGTGATCAACCGAGTGCGAGCCGAGAAAGCGAAGCAAGGCGAGCACTACTTCTAAAGGCCAGGCGGTAAACTAAACGGCTAATTTAACCAGTTGGCTGCGACATATATACCGACATACACGCGGAGCGAAGCCCCAGGTAAAAGCCAATAACATAAGAAACATTCAACCTTTTTTTTGATATTGAGAAATGGACCAGCTCTTGACCTCGATCTCGGCTGGTGGAAAGCGACGGATGAGGTCTATGATAAAACAAGCAACCTTTGGATTTAATACCAGAGCAAAGGTCTAAAAAACTTCCATTTGAAGAAACACAAGTTTTCACAAAATCTCAGGGCGCATCGTTAACTCGCGACACACAAGTTTTAATAATTTCATAAGTGTGCCAAAATGCGTTTCGTAAGTGTGCAAAAAATACACAGCCCAGACCTGTTAACGCTTTTAAAAAAACTTTTCTTACTTCTAAAACTTATTAACGAGAAAAAGTATGTTAAAGGGGTTTGTACTGCTAAAATAATATTACAGAATTGAACAAAATAGAACCTGAAGGAGTTCATAAAGAGTTTTCATCGTTAGATTTGTAACTAGATTTTTCCTGCAGGTCCGTCCCGGTAAAAAAAAATCAAAATGAAGTAGGTATAGGATAAATTTCCAGGTAGAGAAATTGTCGATTTTCTCAGTTATGTAGGTACGTCGATATCGGTTTAGTACCTGCCAAGGCATGTGTCGAGTGTGAGACGGGAGTAGAGCTAGCAAATAAAAACGAGTTGGCAAGCCACGAGCCGTGAACACACGACGATGAGGAGTAATGAATCTAGGACACTTGCGCGAAAAGACGTTTGTGCGAATGGTCTTTTGCGCGAATGGACGTGCGAAAGATACTTGTGCCAAAGACACTGGTGCATACAGGAGGGGCAATTCTTGTAATTTTAAGAACGTACACAGTCTGATCTCAGTCTCAATCTGTCAAAAATACCTCTAGTTTCCCCCTATTTTGACAAGTTTTCGACATTTGTTTGTCGCCGAGATTAGACATTCAATAAAAAACTTGTCAAAAATGTAGGGAAAGTAGAGGTATTTTTGACAGATTGAGACTGAGATCAGACTGTGAACTCTGTACAAATATTGAATTAACTAAAATAATATCTTAGCTGCTGCACTAAAGTGGAACTGGGCTGGCCATATCTGTCGCATGTCGGAGCAGCAATATGTGAAAGCCACTATTCAGTGGATTCCCAATGGCAAGAAACGACTGCGCGGCAGGCCCAGAAAGAGATGGCGGGATGAGCTGGACTGCTTCTTAAAGGATCGGCCCACAATCGCAGTAGACCGAGAAAAGTGGAAAGAGGAAAGGGAGGCCTTTGCCCCACAGTGGGACAACACAGGCTTATAATAATATAATAAATAAATACCTTACTCGCAGTTATTCACAATTACAACCAAATAATAATAAAAATTCCATTTTCACGATCATATTCACAGTGCTTCATAATAATTATGAATTATTTTAATGAACTTTCCCTCGATTCTGCCTGAACTTGTGTAAGTCAAAATAAGATTGTAAGAGTATCAAAAACACTCCTACAGCTGTCGACATAGTCGAGAACTTTAACGTGAACACGTAATGAGGTGCTGGTGTTGATGTAAAAGTGCGAAAGCTGATATGTTCTAAAAAAACCGGTGACTAACCTTGTTAGTATCCTAGATCTCGTTGGTCTAGTGGTCGCTAGTGTCATTACTGCTGAGCATGAGGAGGACCTCAACCTAGGAGGGTTCGATTCCTAGGTTGGGCACAGTGTTATTGGGTTTTTCATCAGAAATTTCTTAGCCCAGAGTATGAATTTGTGGTTGATGGCCATAGGCTATGATAATGTTATGAATTTTACAAACATTGAAACACACGTTGCACATGTTCCAACGCCGGTCAGTTTTCGGTCTTGGTTCAGTATGTTTGACTTGAACGCAGAGTGGTCTGGTAAGTTTGAGGTCATTTCTAATTAACGTGTTTATAAAGTACTAATGTTAAGTAAGCTAGGTAAGTTTTATTTAAAAATTAAGTAGACTGAATAAAAAAACTTTTTTACAAAAAAAAAAATAACCGACTTCCAAAAAAAAACACTACAAAGTGATAATAACTTTAATTTCGGAAGTCGGTGTCGTTGGTTCTGCATTTTCGTTTATTGACACCGACTTCCGAAATTAAAGTTATTTATCACTTTGTAGTGATTTCGGTTATTTTTTTTTTGGAAAAAAGTTTTTATTTTTCACTTTTTAGTGGGAGAGTTTGTAATTTATCTAAGTTACAATAGCCTAATGTCAACTGCTCATCACCTTTTACAAAATATTGCTTTTAAATTTTTAGATTTTTGTTGATTTTTCAAAAACCGCTTTTCAGATTTCGATAAAATTTTCATGGGACCATTTGGGAAGTACCTATACCCTTGCCAAAAAAAAAGAACTTTTCAAATCGTTTGGCAAGCGACGGAGTTATGCGCGAACAAACATTTAAAAATATATATATGTATATGTATACAAACATCCGAATTGAGAACCTCCTCCTTTTTTAGAAGTCGGTTAAAAATGTGACTTCACGGCTTTTGTAACATTATATTTTTTTTAATTTCGTTTGGTCATTTGGTATATGATGTTTTTCATGGACATCTATTTTAATAACAACGCTATAAAGCAACAAAAAATGTATTTTAATAAAAAAACAACTGGAATAATCACAGCATTCGGGATTTACTGACTCTCAATTGAAAATCGTGAACTTTAAAATCAACAACGGAAAAAGTCCCCGAATACCCGAGAGGCCCGTGGCAAAATAATAACAGCCGCACAGGTCGATCGATCAGGTTAAGCTACGCTTGCCGAGGTTGGTCTGTGGATGGGTGACCATCTTTACATACGGAGAAAATCTCGGAAAGCACGTTAAGCCGTTGGTCCCGGCTGTCATTCGTGGATCTTAACAGTCGTTACGGGTAGTCAGAAGCCCGAAAGTCTGACAACCAGTCTTACCAAGGGGCATCGTATTAAGCAGTAACTGGGTTGTGGAGGTCAGATAAGCAGTCGCACCATGTAAAATACTGGTATTCAGCTGCATCTGGTTAGACTGGAAGCCGACTCAACATAGTTGGGAAAAACTTGGCAGATGAGAAAAAATCCCCGAATGTGTTGCAACAGTTTTGATCAATTTCCCAGTAATTTTATGTAGACACGGTTTTTGCCATTTGACTGCAACCAACACAGGTACATTTCGTGTGATAATATCGTACCTATCCAAAGTTATAACAGTCGACTAGGGATGGCCTATTTTACAGTTCATATTAACAAATGTATGTAATTTAAAGGACTTTTGGGAGCCATGTTTAGTATTAGATGCATTGCAAAAGTGCACGGTCGTATTAGGTCGAAAATAGTGGTTTGTTCTAGAACATAATTGTGGCATCATCAACGTTCCAACTCATCATCTGCCTAGCCTTTTCCCAACTATGTTGGGGTCGGCTTCCAGTCTAACCGGATGCAGCTGAATACCAGTATTTTACATGGAGCGACTGCCTATCTGACCTCCACAACCCAGTTACTGGGTAATACGATACCCCTTGGTAAGACTGGTTGTCAGACTTTCGGGCTTCTGACTACCCGTAACGACTGTCAAAGATCCACGAATGACAGCCGGGACCAACGGCTTAACGTGCTTTCCGAGGCACGGAGGGGTCTCGATATGTAAAGATGGTCACCCATCCACAGACCAACCGCGGCAAGCGTAGCTTAACCTGATCGATCGACCTGTGCGGCTGTTATTATTTAGCCACGGGCCCCTCCATCAACGTTCCAACTGAATCCATGAATCCAGCAAATGGTGCCTCACAACGGGCCCTATCAGAATAATTTATTTTTTAAAGGCCACAGCATCATGCTGAGATAGGAGCCTTTTGGCCTCGTATAGGACTTTTTGTTTATTTATTTTTATAACCAATTTTTTTTTTTATATTATTTGGTTTTTATTTTTGACTGTGTTTAGTTTAGTTTGTGATCTTCCTGTACGAGTCGCAATAAATACTTTTTCTTTCTTTTTTTCTATGATTCTAGACCCCCGACTAGAATCTCTATGAAACAGCAGATTTTTATTATAACGTAGTGATTGACGTTCAAAATGTATGGAACAGCTAAATAATATATTAATATACAAATTACTTTTTGACTGCAGAAAAATTTCAACGCATGGGGGTTCCAAATCAGGTATCCGATGTCCCTGCCACCTAAAACATGTTTTTTAAAGACCATATACCAGCATTGCCGACAAAGAAAAAACTACAGATTCCTCTTTTTTATATTTTTTTGTTCCCTATCTGTTCAAAAATGACATAATGGCTCCCACAGAAAGGCGCGACTCCTATGGAACATTTTCTGAGAAAACTTCATGGAAATTTTTCTACCATAATCTTGTCGCACCGTCGGCGTCGCGTCGCGCCTGTCTGCGGGAGCCTTGACTTGACTTGGTCCCTTGGAACCAAGGGGTATCGCTCCATGTAAAATAGTGGTATTCAGCAGCATCCAAAATAGTTAGGAAAATGATTGTAATAGGATAATTTCAGCATACGCGGCAAGACAATGATAAAATATTCTCATGGTTTTATATTCAATATCATGAGGATCTTTCGTATGATCAAAAATCATTCATCAACCTGACAGTAAAACTCCCTGTAATATTGAAAGAGTTGCCAACCCTGCGCACCAGAGCGAGGACGTAATAAAACTTCAATACTTAATGAGATTTTCGCTCGCTGCGTAGGTACAATTTGCTTTTAATTTTGTTGTTCATGGTTTAGAATGTGTGATATAGATTTTATTGTAGGATTTCCTTTTAAAATTAAATAGAGTTAAGTAAAATAATACCTCAGAACGTCAGAGAAGTTTTTGTTACTATAAGTAAGGCTTTATAACATGGTGATCATTCGTGAATAATGATTAGCTAACTGAAGGAATTGTATTGGGATACTAAGATAGATAAGTTATTTGAAGATTTATTAATATTAAAAACTTATGAATGAGTTATAAACATACAGGGTGTAAAACGACATATCACAGAGTCGTCAACTACGCATTCTGTATATCAAATTAAACAAAAACATTGCATGAAAATAATTGCTGGGAAACGCCTTTTTATTTTTGGGCTGTTTGTGGTAGTGCGCAATGTTATAACACACGCACTGTACTTATGAGTGCATGCAACGGTACAGGGGTAGTGGGGTATTTATTTTAATATTGTTACGAGCTTGGGGTTTATGACAATAAAAACTGCCGATTTAATAACCAATAAAAATATAACACTTTAATTAGCAACACCAATTACAATTTTAAACACACTAATAAAACACAACTCCACTATTGATCACTTCGCACTCGAAAAACTGACTCAGCTCGCGGCCCATACCGGCCTTATATAGGGCCTCAGATAGTTCCAGAACCTTCTACTGTAGAAACATCTAGAATGTTCGAGTACATACCGGCCCCAACTGACCAGATGTCGATAGTTCTAGAAAGTTCTAGCATTGAAACTAGAAGAATGTTGACTATACTAGTTCCGCCACTCGATACTAGATGGCACCAGTGGCAAACAATGTCACCACGCACCAGGCATCAATTGTGGCGCGCAACAACCTCGTAAAACAAATTAAATAAAAGTTGGAATCTTGACCTTCAATATCTAAGTAATCAAAAGGTTACGGTACGGTCCAGTACAAAAAATATCACAATGACGGGAGCACAAGTGACTCTTGGCTTCATTAAGTATCTTTTTACACCCATCATATTAGTGGGAGAAACATATGAAAAGAAATATATAGAGTAAAAAAGTGTTTTTCTTTTTTTTCCATATCACAGTCAGACCACATAAACGCTCGCCAATAAACGTGGCACTAACTAACAAACAACCAACTCCATGCTGAAAACCACAAAAGCTCGCGCCTGACAGCCTACAAAATAAAACTCACAACGATTCATATTCCTGGATTTCCTGCGAATATTTCACCTGGATGCAAAAGGGTGAATGAAATTGTTGAGCAAACAAGCGGCCAAACAAATTCTGACTATTTGTTCCCCTGGGGCGCAGCCAACTTGGCTTGATCTGGCTAAAGATTCGTTGAATTTATGTCCACACACATTTCTTCTGGATCCAGGGTAAAAGTTCAGCGTCTAAGTAATAAAATGATAAAACTGTCGCGACCAAGTTTTATTTGGGGAGTATCAAATTGGTCTGCGAAGTATAAAGTTTTTGATGTCAAAAATAATAGGAGTTAAAGGATATAAAAATGTTTGACTTTATCACTGATTCTATTTAAGAATGTCACAGGGAAGATCCATCTTTGAGAGATAGTTAGATATTTTCTTTTATCTTACAATTCTGTCAATTCTCTGAAATGAGAGAACTTTACTTTATTTTAACGGTTTGTTGTGATTCACGTTTTATTTCATGGGTACTTAAATTCTATTTCAATGTTTGGGAGTGTTGAGTTCTATGTAGGAGTTTCAATGCCATTGGTTGTCAAATCTTACAGATTGATGATTACAAATGTTGTTTTTTTTGGTGTCGTAACCCTGTAAATTAGAAATAAAGAAAATATTTTATTTGGGACACGTATACGATATACAAACAGTAAAATAAGGAGCATTTAAAACTAACAATATTAGATAAAAAACAAAAACAAAAATTAACAATCGAAAAAAATAACTAAATTATTAGATTATTAGTGTGCAAGGTCGTCTGATGATTGTTTAAAAAACTGATGTTTCCGCTTCTCGTGAGAGTTCTCTAATCCCTCATGCAACGATTTTGGATTGATTATGCACAAGCGCGCTGTTTGTCAACCAACAAGAAAATAATGTTGTAACTCAAGGACGCGCAGGCCACGGTTCACGTGTTTAAAATAGTGAGTAAGTAAATAATTATTTATTTTACTAAAAGACTTAGCCTAGGTAACATCAGTGTTAATTCAATAAGGGATGGGTATGGCTATTACATTTGAGAAGAGCGCTGCCCTTCAAACTAGGAAAATCCTGTATCTTGAAGGACAGTGTACTTTTAAGGGATTGACACGTTTTACATAAATATTCACAACTGTGTAATACCTCTGCTGATGCTGCATGCTGCTGATGCTAACATACATATTTATTGAAGGGGCTTAAGTGAATGGGGAATGGGGCTGAGTGAATGAGTTTTAAACTCTTTTTTATTAAACCCCTTTATGGGTGTTTTAAAACAATTTTCCTAGAGTGCAATTTTTTCCCTTTGTTCTTTTTTTCAATGGTGAATTTTCGCCTCAAAGCCATTATTTTTTCGGAATAACGTCAAAAGCCCTTAAAATTTTATTCAGTTATTAAAACCATGTAATTATTGCAAATCCACATCCATTCATTTAAATATCGGGTAATCCCACATTATAGATAGTCGGAATAGTCAATAAAAACGTTATAGTGTACAGTCGGTCTATTCTTTAGTCATCTCACCGCAAAAAATTGGGTAAAGTCAGTGAGCTTAAAGTGAGCCGTCAATGGAGTCAATCATCAGAGGAGCAATTCCCATAAGTTTAAGAACGTTCACAGTCAGAGGGGCAATTCTCGTAATTTTAAGAACGTTCACAGTCTGATCTCAGTCTCAATCTGTCAAAAACACCTCTAATTTCCCTACATTTTGACAAGTTTTTGACATTTGTTTGTCGCTGAGATGAGCCTGCGACTAGATTTTTAACGTTTTAAATTACGAGAATTGACCTTCTGGTGGATTGACAGTTCTCTTCAAGCCCACCTCACCCAAGCTTTATACAGACTAGACTAGCTGTTCAAACATTTGAACCTAAGATTTTAAATCATATTGTGACTTTACAACTGAAGTGGAAAAACTTAAATTAACTTTTGGAGGACACTATAGTTGTTTTACTACAAAATTGTAACAGTTGAAAATGTACCTACATAAATGTCAGCGCAACATAGAAATTGTAAAAAGATTATTTTTCACCAGCATAGAAACAAGGATTACATAATTATGATTAAAAGTACTTAAATAACATAACGTAATCAGCCTATAATGTTCCCACTGCTGGGACACAGGCCTCCTCTCTGTGAGAGGGAGTGGGCCGTAAACCACCACGCGGGACCAGTGCGGGTTGGTAGATGTCAATGTCTTCGAATTTTTGGTTCTATGACATGCTGGTTTCCTCACGATGTTTTCCTTCACGGTTTGGAGAGCAATGGTGATGAAATAATAAAAGTACTTAATAGTAGGATAGTATACTAAGTTATTTACATTATAGATTAATAATCCCACAGCCTTTGTGGTGGTAAAGAGAGGTTTACTTAGGGTATCAATTCTATCATCTGAACTAGGCGCGGACTGTATCTCAGAAGATAACACTCAGCTGACAATTTTGTTATTTTATAACCTAAAAACATTGTGTGCTACTGGTCTAATTTATTAATGAAAAGAAAGAAAAAATGTATTGTTTGAACTAAAAAAATAAAAGACTAGTGTTTTAGTGTGTTGCTTGTAGAATAATCTGACAAAAAATCATAATGATTGTATGGTTTTTTTGTAAAAAGAAAATTTTTAGAGGTATCTTCATGATTTTTTTTTATCGTATCAAATTAGTTGTATAATGTTTTCAACACACTATCTACCTAGCACATATTCTGAAGAATATCATATATTATTCTGACTGTTATTGTTTCTAAAGCTTGCGTTTTTTTGCATTTGGGTCCTGTAAGCCCCTTAATAAAGAATGTAAGTAGTGAATAAAAGTGTGTGTGTGTTTAATTAATTAACATTGTTTGTGTATACAAAATATATTCGAAAGTTATAATATTATGTTGCGCTGACTAAGTACCCTACAAAGTACTTTGCCTTACGTAGAAGACGTATTGATCCTACTTGAAACTACCGCCAGTAAGTAATACATTATGTATGAACGTTTTACAAGCGATAATGTCAGGAGTTGCTTTTGTAAGAAAATAATACTTTACAAATAACAGCGATTTTTTCTGACATAGTCTAGTTTTAACAGCACGAAATTAGAGCTAGCTCTTGGCCTGTGTCAGAGTCACGATTTTTTTTTAATTATCTATTGTAGTCTAACTGTAACATTAATAAAAACCAATGATAAACTATTTACATACCTACAAATTTGTACAGAATCCTCGGTGCGCGAGTCCGACTCGCACTTGACCGGTTTAGTTTTTAATGAAAAATGTTAATAAGTAACAGACATTTATTATGGTCTGTTTTCATTAGAGCCTCTAATTGAGTTTTGTGACAAACTTTGAAAATATTTATATACAATCTGACTAATAAATCTTAAATTATTTTTAATAAAGTTTGAGGTAATTTTGCGCGCAAAAACTATTTTAATTTACAAGATTTAGTATCAAATCTCTAGACACATTTTTTTTTGCTCCACGGTTTTGATATCAGCTTCTAACTGAACTAGTTTCGACTGAATGTAAATCAAGTAGAAATGCTAATAAGTTTTGGTCGAATCCTGAATTGTTTGCTTATTACAGTACAAAAAAAGAAAGAGAAATTAAAAAATAATATTGTTTTTTAATCAAACAAAAAGTAGGTTAACTCCCTAAGCTCTTTTCAAGCAGAACTTGCTAACTAAACACGAAATTTTTCAAAGGAATGCCTACATTAATTGTAACTCGATCGACGTAGTATTTCGTAGGCGCGCTACGAGTTTCGTAGCGCCTCTACGAAATTGCTACGGATTAATCTACATGTTTTGTAGATCTTAGCGGTTGTTATGATCAATTTAATAGGATTTTAAACTTAATAGCGTATTTTAATATTACTTTATCTTGAAGCGAATCACTTAAGGGGATAGGTAGAGTAATAAATCTATTAAATATTTCAGAAAGTGAAGAATATTGTAGAAAGATGAGCAAAGTACCAGAAAACCAATTTTCGTAATAAAAAACGTTCAAAATCTAGAAGCAATCTCCTCTCAGCGACAATCAATGTTAAAAATGTAGGAAAATAAATAGGTATTTTTGACAGATCAGACTGTGAACGTTCTTAAAATTACAAGAATTGTTCCTCAGGTCTTTGTTATTATTATTCAAAGTGAAATTCAAGTTATTCAAATAAAATGATGTTAAAATTAAATTAAACAAATAATTATTTTAATGGTTTCACTCGTGAGCAATATCTGACAAAACGAATTTCACGGGTCTATATTTCATGATACAAAAGTCGCCAGCATCTGAAATATTTTACAAAATGAATTTAATAATAAATATGAAATATCTCATCGCTTGTAAATACTTGGCATACACCGAATGTGAGCGACTGGAAGCGATGTACGTTCCAAACCCGCATATTTGTGAACCTAGGACATCAGGGATGGCGGATTTACGTTTGTATACAATTTTACTTGTAGAGTATACATACACAAACACATCGACACACACACCCTCACACACACATACACACACACACACATATACACACACATACACACAACATCACAAACACTGATTAAAAATAAGTCACACATATATAGTTTCACATAGGCACATAACTACAGTTACACAAAGAGCTGCTAATTAGTTTATAAGTCATTTACGTGTAATTTTTGTATCTTTTAATACCTTTTGTAAAAAATTGTCTCAATATTGTTAATAATTAAAGGAAATAGCGAGGTTGCCCCAACACAAGTATTATCAATTACTTACTGGGGAAATCTCATTTATAATCTATGTAGGTAACTGTTTTGAGACAAATAAATATTTTTAATCTTTTTTTTCAGTGTCTGGTGCTGACCGTGATTTTGTGTGGAACATGGTGGCCGTGGTTATGACGTCTTATGTGAAAGAGTGAGGAAAGTTATAAATATGAATGTGTACCTATGGAAAGAGTAAGTTGTAGATGGATTAGGTGTAAGATGATCATCATATGCCTAGCCTTTTCCCAACTATGTTTGGGTCGGCTTCCAGTTTAGCCGGATGCAGCTGAATACCAGTATTTTACATGGAGCGACTGCCTATCTGACCTCCATAACCCAGTTACTGAGTAACGATACCCCTTAGTAAGACTGGTTGTGAGATTTTCGGGCTTCTGACGACCGGTAACGACTGTCAAAGATCGACGAATGACAGCCGGGACCAACGGCTTAACGTGCTTTCCGAGGCATGGAGGGGTATTGGTATGTAAAGATGGTCATCCATCCACGGAACAACCACGGCAAGCGTAGCTTAACCTGATCGATCGACCCGTGCGGCTGTTATTACTTAGTCACAAGCCCCCATTAAGTGTAAGTATTAAGTTTTAGTGTAAGATGATGTGGTCAGTAAATAGGTTACAACAGACTATATATGGCGGTGGACGAAAGAATATGCTGCGACAGTTTTAAATAAATTGGTGACCTAAAAAAAGTATTTTAATAATCGAAAGTCAGTTTCACAGTACAGTAGCCTTTTAATTGTTTTTACAATTAATTAATGCTTTACCAAAATGAAGGATGAGTTTAGGACATTAGACAGCATAGCCTCTATATTACACGGAAAAGTGACATTAGTTTAATTGAACACAGTTGGTGAAACACAAAATACAAATCACAAAATTCATAATTTCAGCCGAAAGACGTCCACTGCTGGACATAGGCCTCCCCCAAGCACCTCCACTACGACCGGTTCTGTGCTTCTCACATCCAACGGGTTCCTGAGGCCTTCACAAGGTCGTCGGTCCACCTTGTGGGAGGCCTTCCAATGCTACGTCTTCCGGTACGCGGTCGCCACTCCAGAACCTTTTGGTCCCATCGGCCATCTGTTCTGCGAGCAATGTGCCCTGCCCACTGCCACTTAAGTTTGGCAATTCTTCGGGCTATGTCGGTTACCTTGGTACAAAATAAAACAAAACAACAACAACAAAATTAAATGATGAAAATAATTATTTACGTAATATATGGACGCTAATAGACTTAAACAAACAAACTAACACACATCACATCATCACATTCATTCTAGTTTTGTAACAACATTTATTAACAAAACAACTCCTTCCACAGACCCTTTCCCCTATATTTCCCTATGTGTTTTACTTTTATTCAATTCAAACGCGTGGCAACCCTGCCCAGCACGCACAAGGATTCGATCGCGATGTAAATGCAGCGATTGTGAACTCTCGCAAGTCAGCTGAATGCAATAAAACATGGAGAATAACACGTAACCCTGCGCGTGTCGACTGAGATATTGTAATTTTATTAAGTGTAAAAAATTTAAATTTCCTAATTTATAGGAGTATAATAGTTATTTTGTAACGAACTTTGGTGTTCTTATCAGTGGAAACTTGTAAATGGCATACTATTTATGAATGCTTTAGCTGTTAGCTGTAAGTTTCCCGAAAACACAATGAAATAAAAGGCGCCGCCGCTTGTCCGTTGGTCCCGGCTGTCATTCGTGAATCTTTGACAGTCGTTACGTCGTCAGAAGCCCCAAAGTCTGACAACCAGTCTTACCAAGGCGCATCGTACGTTACCATTTACATTATCCAGTAACTGGGTTGTGGAAATCACATTGGCAGTCGCTCCATGTAAAATACTGGTACAACATCAAGGTGGTTTTAGCTTATAAGAGTCCGGCATGCCCCTCTGTCACCCCACGATGGAGGAAGTCCATGAGGATTTCCACAGCACACAAAAAAAAAATACAATGGCACTCCGGTAGTGCCGACAGAAGTGAAAACAATTACATGTGTATTTTTTTAATCGTCGACTTATAAAAAAAACACAAACAGAATACTTTGCCATCACTCACTCACATATCGGATATACGTTAAAACCGAGTACATCCCGAAGACAGCCGACCACATCCGAAGCGGTGTCGCTAGTAACAGTGACGCGAGTTCAATGGTATTTTCTCGTTTCAAAAAATGCCCAACGCACCTAAAGAAGTTTTCACTTCAAAAAAGAAGAATCGGGCAAAGTGTTATTGGGTTTTCTACCTGGAATTTCTCAGTAGCAGCCTGGAGTCTGGATTGGTTGATGACACGCCCTCTACTACATGAGACTAAAACATAACTCGCAAAATGTTGGTTTACTATAGGTAGGTGAGGGTCCAAGCTCAGAGGAACCTCACAATATAATTTAAACAGCGAAATCTTTTAACTTGAATATTTTGAGAGGAGGGACTTTACATTATAATGTTATTTCTAGCACTTTTCCTCTACAAAAACCAAAAATCCCCAATAATAATATTTGACGTCTTCTTAAACGTTCGAATGGAACACGCTGTCAATTATGACCAGCCTGTACTATTAAAGGTAAGGCTACATAGATAGCCTCTACAGTACACCCCTTGGGGGCAAAACAGGCGTTATTTATGTTATGTTTTATGCAGCTAAAAAATAAACTATGTAAATACAAGATTGTTTAGCTATCAACATTCTTCCAATTAACTTTTTATTAAATGGTTTTACTGTCATCGTCTTTACAAATTATATTCTGACGTCACAATAGCTAGGTATGTACCTACGCTACTAAGATTGTATAATATTTTGAAGTAAACTCAATTGAAAACTTTATTTTCTCTAGCGCTTGCTTTATTAAAAAGACACAAAGAAATGTTTAATAATGAGGTGAACAAAGCCAAAGCTATTGAATGGAATCTTTTCTTTTAGAACTTTTTGCGGGTACTAACTGGCTACCCGACTGCGCTCGCGTTTAATTTAGTCTGAATTATTAATGCTGTTTTCTTTTGTCTTGATTTTGTACAGTGTAATATACATAATATTAGACACTCTGCGATGGAGGTATGAATATTTACAGCTGAATATTTAGGTTCTAATAAATAAATAAATAATAATAATGATAATTTTTAAAAACGTGGGGGCCCGTGGATAAATAATAACAGCCGCACAGGTCGATCGGTCAGGTTAAGCTACGCTTGCCGAGGTTGGTCTGTGGATGGGTGACCATCTTTACATACCGAGAACCCTCCGTGCCTCGGAAAGCATGTTAAGCCGTTGGTCCCTGCTGTCATTCGTGGATCATTGACAGTCGTTACGGGTAGTCAGAAGCCCGAAAGTCTGACAACCAGTCTTACCAAGGAGTATCGTATTACCCAGTAACTGGGTTGTGGAGGTCAGATAGGCAGTCGCTCCATGTTAAATACTGGTATTCAGCTGCATCCGGTTAGACTGGAAGCTGACCCAAACATAGTTGGGAAAAGGCTAGGCAGATGATGAATTTTAAAATACGTATTTTCTTTTTTCCTGTGTAGTTAGTATCATCACGAAACCAGTGGTGGCCCAGTCGTGTCGGGCTCGACTTACGAATAGGTAAGTCGTGAGTTCGAACACAAGCAGGCACCTTATTTTGCGTAAATTATTTCATCACCACTGCTCTTAAAACGGTGAAGGAAAACATCGTGAGGAAACCGGCATGTCCTAGAACCAAAAATTCGAAGACATATGACATCTACCAACCCACAATGGGTCCACGTGGTGGATTACGGCCCACTCCCTCTCAAAGAGAGGAGGAGGCCTGTGTCCCAGCAGTGGGAACATTTATTTATATATACTTTATTGTACACCAGAAAATAAATAACAAAAAATACGATTATTTTATTATTATTAAACATTATAGGCTGATTATGATTACGCTAATGATAATTGATCACAGTCAGTTTTATAACCCATTGTGTTAATGTACATTTATTTGGGACTACGCTATGTTAATGCTTTGTTACAACAACGGCATTTTGTCTGATTTCTGAGTCTAGGTACTAAACTTGAAATATTAAAGTTTATATTTAAATTATGAGCATTTGTTTCTTGATCTTAAGAGCGGTAAGATAGCCCATTGTGTCACGTTATGCAAAATTTCTACATTTGTATTTGCAACTAGCTGTGCCTCGCGGTTTTACCCGCATAAGTCTCGATCCCGTGGGGACATATCTGTATAAAAGTATCCTATGTCCTAATCCAGATCATAGTCTACCCATGTGCCATTTAGTCAACCTTGTTATCGTGAAAGCGTAAGAAACAAAAATACCAACTTGGTACGTAAAGATGGTCACCCACCCACGGACCAACCGCGGCAAGCGTAGCTTAACCTGATCGATCAAACCGCTGCTTTCATCACTTAGCCACAAGCCCCTATTATTTTACTATTGAAGAAGTATTAAAAAAAAAAAAAAAACCTGTCGCTTTACGTGCTATGTGATACTACATCGTGAATAGTTGATCGCTCCATACATACGGAATATCTTCCTTTATTACATTCCGTTGAGAGTTTTAAGATTACGATCAATAGAGGTTAAGCTGCTGTTGATGAATGAGTTGCTTGTTCCAAATAAATAAAAAAATTAATAAAGAATAGATTTTATATAATAACAGCCGCACAGGTCGATCGATCAGATTAAGCTACGCTTGCCGCGGTTGGTCTGTAGATGGGTGACCATCTTTACATACCTAGACCCCTCCGTGCCTCGGAAAGCACGTTAAGCCGTTGGTCCCATTCGTGAATCTTTGACAGTCGTTACGAGTCGTCAGAAGCCAGAAAGTCTGACGACCAGTCTTACCAATGGGTATCGTATTACCTAGTAACTGGGTTGTGGAGGTCAGATAGGCAGTCATCGTCTCTTCTAAAGTCCAAACATTATATTATTAGGATTTTATGTGAGTCTAACAATGCAGGGCCATGTCTTTAAGGGCCTTTTATAGAAATAGCCATTTCAGCTTTGAGTTGACCTGTCTCAACAGAGGGCATGCAAGCATCAGTCATCGTGTAGCTCAACCCTATGTATCCTATATAGGGTATTTAGGGAGCACAACCACCCGTCACTCGATGCTGCCAGATCTGTAGGACATTTGCGTAGGCCATAATTATATAAAATACTCAAACCCGCCGATAGTTATAAAATCATGTATCTTAAAACCTCTTGCGATTATAAGAGCCATATTCGCATGTGTTGCAACATACAAATATTTTTATATCACTACATTTCCTCGTATTTCTTCCAAGCAATAACCCACTTTAATGTTACAGCAAACATTTTTGAGGATATCCGCTCGCTGTAGGCAACTGGACAAAGAGCTTACCAGCCCATAAATCAGATGGTATGCCACGGACACTTTAGATAATCCGTCATTAGGATTAATGTCCGGGGGAAGTTTTGTTATCTTTTGTGGGTAGTTATTTATGATGAAATAGAAGTTATGTGGCAATTACGTTAAGGCGTGCGATCGTTTAGGGGTTATTTACGTTAGCATTAGATAAGTAGCAAGTTAAGTTTTTTGATGTCTATAAGTGACACAGTAAAAAACTGTCACTGTCACGTTTTCTCACAACTTGAACTTAGCTCGCTACTTAACTAAGGCCTACTTGTACGTTTAGTCGGATTAGGCCCACTTGCTGAATTTGAAGTTATGTAATAACATTTATAAAATTGTACACTAGAAAATAAATTATTTAAAAAAAATATTAAACAGTACAAAACATACAATGTTCGGCCTTTCTACGATCTATGCAGGGTGGCTAGTAACAGCTGGATGAGTGTGGCTGAGGATCGGGTTAAGTGGCGTGTGATTGGAGTTTCCTATGTCCAGCCATAGACTAGGCTGCTCTAGATGGTGATGATAATATTTTTTTCTGTGATGGTATTTTTTTACCAACACAGAAAAAATATTAAATATTATGATTTGTTGTTGGTAATGTATTGACATTGTGACTGTAGTTGACGTTTTTGAAGGAAATGAGCTAGACGATTTTAAAAAGTGTAACATTTTGACCGTCGCGATACGTAAACGGTGTTAATTTATTTCAATGTGCCCGTTCTTTTCATTTAGTTACTCTCAAACCCTGACACAACTTGAAGGCGTCTCGGCAGACCACGTAGAAGATGGCGAGACGAGCTGGAACAAAACAAATGACCAGTGGTCCACTTCAGTCGTGGATCGAATAACTGGAAGTCGTGGGGAGAGGCCTTCGCCCAGCAGTGGGATGATGCAAGCTAACAGTAATATACTGCGAAAGGAACTTCTTTCCAACCAGGCGTCACTCGACACCTCTAGCCTTTTTTTGACACCCAAAGAGCGTTTTCTATCTTTGAGTCCAACAACAAAATCCTTCATCATTTAAGAGGTCAAACTCAACAAAACAGCATGTTCCTACTTTCCTATAGATAAAACAAAATGTGGATTCAAAGAGATAGCTTCTAAACAGTATTAAATTTAATGAAAACACCAAGTTTTGGCCCCGCCCCGGCTTTGTTGAGTCAGGTGCAAGTTTTCGTTCACCCGGGTTCCGTGTATTGTTATCTAAATAAATTGCAGGTTTCTCGTTAACTTGTTTTGCAGGTATTATGTTTATTTGGTGAATTGTATAGTTTTTTAATATTAAATTATTGTGGTACTATAACTGGGTCCTTTATTGTTTTGTTTATTTAAAACATCAAAATGAAAGATTTTTTTTTTTGCAAATATTTGGGTACAGTACATGGTGATAAAGAGAAATGTGTTCAGCCATATTTTACCAGTAGGTATGCAAAAGTTACAAAAACAAAAACTACACATTTTTTTTTAATGCTGGTACAAAGTGGACCGACGACCTTGTGAAGGCCTCAGGAACCAGCTGGTTGCGGGAAGCTCAGAACCGGTTGAAGTGGAGGTGTTTGGGGGAGGCCTATGTCCAGGAGTAGACGTCTTTTGGCTGAAATGATGATGATGAATAATAAAGCTGAATAGTTTATTTGTTTGAACGTGCTTATCTCCAGAAATCCCGGTCGGATTTGAAAAAAATAATTCCAATTCTTGAGGAAGGCTATAGGCTATTTAACATCACGCTAGAACTAATAGAAGGCGAGTAGAAAGAAAAAAAGGTAAGAAATAACGCTAAGCGAAAAGGAAGTAACCGGGCAGGCAGGCGATGCGATGCGACGAGGTAGGTCGGGGTAGCAATACATTTTACACAAAAGAAGTCACGGGCAGAACCTAGTAACGTATAATCCCATCTTAGCATCCAGTGTATCACTTTTTTGTTCGTAGGCTTTTAGCTAAAATGTCCATAACTAAAATCAAACTGCGACAAAAATTTCAATTTAAATGGTATAAACAAGACATCAGAGACAGACAATATCGTTTTTTATAAAAAGCGATGAATAGTTTTGAAGTATGAGGGAACAGATGAATGATGAATGTGTAGCCCGTGGCTAAATAATAACAGCCGCACAGGTCGATCGATCAGGTTAAGCTACGCTTGCCGCGGTTGGTCTGTGGATGGGTGACCATGTTTACATACCGAGACCCCTCCGTGCCTCGGAAAGCACGTTAAGCCGTTGGTCCCGGCTGTCATTCGTGGATCTTTGATAGTCGTTACGGGTAGTCAGAAGCCCGAAAGTCTGACAACCAGTCTTACCAAGGTTTAAGTATCGTACTACCCAGTAACTGTGTTGTGGAGGTCAGATAGGCAGTCGCTCCATGTAAAATACTGGTATTCAGCTGCATCCGGTTAGACTGGAAGCCGACCCCAATATAGTTGGGAAAAGGCTAGGCAGATGATGACCCAGTTTAAATCGTAACCCTTCTTTTGCTTTGCCGTAGTCGGGTAGAAAAGACATCGTCACGGCACAGTAGCAGTCTAGAAAGAGACTTCACTGTTCACCTGCATTTCTGTTCTGTCTCGTATAACTTTTCATATCAACAACTACGGTACCCTAAAAACAAGATAAAGCCGCTACTTCCATCAGTGTTGGTACTTTTTCGGTAAGTTTGTTGAGAACGGGGCCACTGCCGATGCGTTACGAGTTTTTCAGGTGTTCGCCATGTCTTAATACCAAAGATTTTTAGATATTTTAGGAATAAATTTTAGACGGTAGTAGTTAAGGGGGAAGCGCTAAGGTAGCCCGCGAAATTCAAATTTTCTTAGGTTTTTTGCAATTTGCTGGTCAGTATAAAGTTGTACGTTAATTAAAATATGATTCGCGGCAGTAACAAATATGTATTTACAGAATTATAATCATTGTAATTAGTAATACAACTTGTTTAGTTTGTGTAATCCTAAAATGTCAAGATTTCATGAAATAGTCATTCAGTAGGATTATATGGTCTTAGAGATTTGTGTTGATGACGTTAATGATTATAATTCTATAGATACATATTTGTTACGGCCGCGAATCATATTTTAATCAACGTAAAACTTAATACTGACCAGAAAATTGCAAAAAACGTAAAAAATATTGAATTTCGCGGGCTACCTTGGCGCTTTCGCCTTAATAATCGCTTACAAACTGACACTATACTCCGACTTTTAATTAGCTGCAGTAAAATGACACTCCTCAATAACTCATTTCGGAATGGATTTAGAGATATGCATGTCAAATAACTAAGTTGCCCACTTGTAACAGTATTGTGTGTTATTTTAGGCTATCCTATTGCTTTGTTTTTACATTCTATTTTAAGGTTTTCTACTTTAAGGCTTTTCTCGTGAAAGCTCAAGATTTATAGGTTTAAACTTTTTCTCTTTAAGTGTGAAGTTTACACAATAAAAAGCTGACTTTAAAACTGATCTAACAAATGACTTAACTAACTGCAGTCAGTGACCTCACAAAAAAAAATCGTCGTCTTATTTATTTTTATTTTATCGTGTTTACATATCGATACCCATCATGTCCGCAGAGTTTCGCTAGCTAATTTAATTTGACCCTGTACAAATAAATGAGGAAAATACAAAAAAAAAATAATAAAAGAAAAACAAAAACCAACCTGTTATACAGTCTAATATCCAAACCCAAATATCCTAGTGAATCCAACACGTATGCCTTAAGCATAGTGTTGCAAGCTACTGGTTCAATGAAGGCACGGCCATAAACAAGCCGAGTTGTTACGCCAATCACATACGTAGCCAATAAAAGAACTCCGTGAATCGACTCACTGAGTCCATTGGGCCATACTGCGTACACTGCCTAGGGTTCTTGGATAGAGAGAAGTCGAGACTTTTCCAATTGTGGCCAATTATTATGGATCAATTGGCCCCTGTGGGCTAATGGCGTAGAACACTGCTACTCGATACTTGAAGGCCAATTCCCGTAATTAAACTCAACTCAAACTCAAACTCAAAGCATTTATTTCAATTAAACCATTTACAGGCACTTTTGAATTGTCAAGAAGTCGATCAGTCAGAAAATATGAAGCTAGTTGCCCATTCCAAAGCGTAGGTACCTATGGAGAAGAACGGGCGAGAAACTCCATGGACACTCTTTTAAATTATATTTTTACAAAAATATTAGTTACATCATTAATGTTGAATTTATAATGATATGTGAGAACGATGTAAAAAAAAAAGACGTACGCGTTAAATGTGTCCAGAGTACAGCAAATAGTACTTAACAAAACAATAATCCAAAAGTAAAATAATTAAAAATAAGCCGAGGCAGCCAAGTGATGACCAGTCCCAACTGACGGCGCCCGTTCACGAACATGACGCATAGATCAGCACCATTCAGCTCAACCATTTTGAAGGGAGCTAAATGATCCAACACACACGCCACCGTCAGCGAAACATTTGTGTGAGCATGACATACTAACTAAAAACATTCAAAATCTAGTCGTAATCTCATCACAGCGACAATAAATGTCATAACTTTTTGACAGATTAAGGCTGAGATCAGACAGTGAACGTTCTTAAAATTAAGAGAATTGCCCCTCTTGGGGTAAATTAATTAAATTAAATTAGTTACTTTTTATTAATAATTATATTCCAATTTATCCTAATTCTATCTAATTTTGAGCAATTTTGTTACATCAAGTTTTGTCCATTTTTATTATGTGATTTAACCTAATTTTATGATTGTATGACATGTGTAATTACTAATATTGACAAATAACTTGTATATATGGTAAAGACATCAAGCTACCCCAATATGTAAAATTTTCCCAATTGAATATAAACCTTATTCCTTTGTGGTAAAGTTGAAAATCTATCAAAGAAATTTGATAGATTGGGGAAGCTTGATGTGCTGGCTTCTGTACAAACCGTTAATATAAGTTGGTTATTAATAAATAAATAAAACTAACAGTCGCAATGGCTTTCATTTTGACAGTTCAACAACATTGATTGCGTTATTTACGTTGTGGAGCAGACAAACTTCTTCGAACATTAGATACCTATATGAAGCAATGGATTAGCAACTGCATGTGACTCCCAAGATATCATAAATGATTCAGATTGAGATTAATACTGAGACCCTGGTTTAATGGCTGATGTTGGGCGACTAGATTTCGTCGGTACGGCCGTATGAAAAAAAAAAAATTGTATGGCCTATCGATAGAACAGTTGTTTCGGAATTTATGAATGTACAGACATCAAGCTACTACAATCTGTCAAATTTCTTTGATAGATTTTCAACTTTATCGCTAAAGGACAAGGTTCAAAGTTGATTGGGAAAATCTGACAATTTCGTGTAGGTTGATGTGCTGGCGTCTGTACATTTTTTTTGTGTAAGCCCCAATGAAAACTAAGTTAGGATTTTCTATTCATGTATGTATATTTTTATGTAAAAAATGTAGTAAAGGAAGCAAACAGCCAGGCCCGAAACACGGAATGTCCCGTTTGGTTGAAATGTTTCTATGGCACGTACGAGTAGAATCTATAGATAGTACAATATACCATAAAAATTTTCATCCGTGCGCGAATCGTAACTGGGACACGAAATGCAGCAGAACATTGCTTCATTGCGTAATATTAATTGTTTTAATTTTTTTTTTTTTATGAAAATCCTTTACTTTTACCATTTTTGTTAATATGTGGAGGGGCCCGTGGCTAAATAATAACAGCCGCACAGGTCGATCGATCAGGTTAAGCTACGCTTGCCGCGGTTGGTTTGTGGATGGGTGACCATCTTTACATATCGAGACCCCTCCGTGCCTCGGAAAGCACGTTAAGCCGTTGGTCCCGGCTGTCATTTGTGGATCTTTGACAGTCGTTACGGGTAGTCAGAAGCCCGAAAGCCTGACAACCAGTCTTACCAAGGGGTATCGTATTACCCAGTAAACTGGGTTGTGGAGGTCAGATAGGCAGTCGCTCCATGTAAAATACTGGTATTCAGCTGCATCCGGTTAGACTGGAAGCCGACCCCAACATAGTTGGGAAAAGGCTAGGTAGATGATGATTTTTGTTAATATGTGAGCACCATGTATCTGTCAGATTATTAATTTATATGTCATGGTTTCATTTCTAATTCTTTTACCTATTGTGGTATAGTAATTTTATTTTAGGTGCATCGTCTTCACATATTATTTTATTATATAATTAATGTATGCAAAATATTGTAAAACATTTTAAAAGAGTAACGGTGGAGTTTCTTGCCCATTCTTCTACATACGAAAACTACCTTTTGGAAGGGGCGACTAGAATCAATTCTATTTCATTGTAATTTTTGACATTCAAAAGTGCCTGTTATGTGCCTATTTGAAATAAATGCTTTGACTTTGACTTCGTCACAGCTCCAACAGTATTTTCAATCAGCAACTTTTATCTGACGAATACATATTTTATATAAAAATATTTTATTGGGTAAGATCTTTATTTCATTAACCATAATTGTGTTCTGAAATATATTTATACTATATACGAGTGTTTAAAAAAAAAGGGAAAAGAAAAAGGCAGGAGCTCATTGGGCATCAAAAAATTCGTCCGCATCGCTGTCAATGGGATAAGTGCCCAAAAGGCTGGCAGCACTGCCAAGTTGAATGGCAATGCTTATTCTTTGGGCTAAAAATAGTCCAGCCCTCTGGTCACGTGTAGAGTCAACCAACCGCTTGGCGATTTCCCGAAATATTCGGTGAGCACCCGGACCCCAAGGCCCTAGTGTTTCAACCCCAAACAGCTCAAACATATAGCACCCAATAAGGTTGTTATATTTGCGCCGTTTGAGGTATTCTGCTCCTGCAGCAGCCGCCCCAGCACAGCCCACCGTGCTAGGAAGATGGGATGGCGCGAGGGTGTCGACACAGGTTGCATCCCATACCAAAGGCCTACCCAACTTCCAAAAAAAAATATAAAAATTGTTTGTTGTGTAAAAATTGTTAATTGACATATTTTTTATATAAAAATTGTTATACCACAATTTTTATTTCTCAGATACAATTTATCTGAAGATTGGAAAATCGGCCCCAAATCAATTATACCAAGTACTATTATTGCTATGAAACATGTTCACTGTCACTGCAGTGCTGGTCCTCATTCCACTTCTCGTTTTCCCGGTCTACCAATAATGGGTACACCAGGGAGTCCCATCCCACCATCTCTTTCGGGGTGCAAATAAATTAAATAGCACTTAAAATAGACCCATATCCCAAACGCTTCCACATACAAAACCCAATTAACAAAACCCTCAAGCTACATACAAAACAAGAGTGTTATCATTTCGCAAGTCACCTCTAGAGGGAATTTCGTTGAGTTTCGTCCCTACTTCCCTACTTTGATAAGCAACCCGCATCTTGTCCCAACTTGCCTGATTTATTGTTCAGTTTCAGCCTAGCTATTAATTTTGTCTGTTTGTTATCCCGATCGAGGCGTTCGGTTCAACGGGGTTTGTTGAAGTCTTTATGGATGGTTTAGTTTATTTGTTTGGGCTGTTACTGAAGTACAGACGCCAGCACATCAACCTACCCCAATCTGTCAAATTTCTTTGATAGATTTTCAACTTTACCGCAAAGGTATAAGGTTCATATTCAATTGGGAAAATTTGACAGATTGGGGTAGGTTGATGTGCTGGCCTCTGTACAATCGACCTCGTTCCACCTGCTTACTTGTTTTAGCAATTTTGAAAACAATTCCATGGACTTAGAACTTCTTAGGCTGTCACATAGACAAATAGATATTGTGTCACCTTAGGTACTTGTCCCATCGTCGACTATTAACGAGAAGCGAGTAGAGCTAGCAACTAAGTACGAGTTAGCTCGTATGCGTATGTACTAAGCGTGACTATCTCAGCGAGTTTTCCGCCCGCCAAGCGAGCGTCGCTTAGCGAGTACTCTCATTGATAGCTTTTGTCACTGCGACAAACGAGTACTCGCCAGGCGGCGTGAACAGCCAGCGATGAACACCTATGTGTACCTATATATTTTATTTACGCACTTACATTTTTTTTTACGTTCTTGAGCGAAGAAATCGTTGATAGTATCGTTTTTTTTTATTGCAATCACGCCTGATGGAAAGCGATGGATGAGGTCTATGATGGAACGAGCATGCCCAGAAGATACCGCAGGCACTGGAATTCCCACGCATCGACGAAACACCGCAGGCTGCTTGACGCCGGACTCCGGTGGGAGGGTGGGCGCAAACCAGGCGGGCGTTAGCCCTACCACCGCAAGGGAAGAATTCGTTTCTTCGTCGGTGGTGGAACAGGTGCCGTGACACTCAACGTGATAGATAAGGATTTTATAAAGCAATTATGAGGTCGACTATACTCATATTTTTATTTGACATAAAACGGTATTAAGTAGCACCCGCACTGGGCCCGCGTGGTGGATTATGGCCCACTCCATTTTACAGAGAGGAGGTCTGTGTTCCAGCAGTGGGAACATTATAGACTGATTATGCTTATATCTTGCTTGTATCTTATGTGTGTATTTTCGCTTTATCTCCCTTATGTTGCACCTGCCATGTTTTTTTTTTAGTTACCCTAAGGTTGAGTGGTAGAAAATGCCTCAGGCATTACGTCTCGCCTTTGTACTGTATTTTCATTACTTTAGCATGAAGTTATAACGAGATAATACTTTTTTTATTCCAGTAATTCGTGGTTTGACAAGGAAAAATAGGTATGAACTTTTCTCAAATACACTTCCTTCTTTTCAGCCTTGAGTGAGTCACGCTTTGCACGCAAACTGTTCAAAAAGGCCGAGCCATGCGTGCGACAGTGATGTCATAAATTGCGCATCCGTGCGCATAGCTTGCGTGGGGAGTTATGTTTATGGAGATTGTATCCCATCATCATTAAGTCTATAAACGTCTGAATGGATGTCAAATGTAATGTTTTCTTTTCCTGTGTATTTTTCCTTGTTTACTTGTATTAACTATGTTCTACATAAAAATACGCATGGACACAATGAAGTGTATTATTTCTTGAAGTGACTTGCAGATGGGTGTACAATTTTGTATGAAACTAGAGAGCAGACTTTTAAAAGTGTCTGGCACATGCATAGTCAGCTGAACCCTATCGAACTGAACTGACAATGCGACATATTTGTCAAAATTGACATATTTTTATGACAATTGCTGTTCATTAGAGCAGAAAATAATGAAAGAAACTTATAAAATTGTCTGATTGTCGCCTGTCACCTATCGGTTCTAACATATTAAATGGACTCCTGGTAAATGCCTGATAGATAACCGTGATTAGTCTTAAGTGTATAAACGTTTTTTCTTTCTTTCTTTCTTTCTTTCTAAATACGTCAGGGCTGGTGTTATCTGTTAATTCGGGTTAAGAACAGAAATAACAAAATTGGCAATTTTTCATTCACAAATAAATCTGGCCTAAAACTTCAGCCAGTATTTAGGCACAAACTTTTATTGCGTGGGTGACATTGACGTAAAACCTGAACAAGCGCTCTACAGTTCCACCAATTAAAGCCTACCTCGATTGCATGCGGTGCACCGAGGACAACGCTCTAACGCCCACCAGTTGACGGGATAGTCATCCAATTACCTAACCCCAATCCCTTAGAAATGGCAGCTGAATGAATGTTATCTGCTTGAAAACCTAGGTTGGGAATAGCGTTGATCACAGATCTAGTGGTCGGAAATGCGACTGTTGAGCATTCTTGGTTCGATAAGTCGGTGAAAGTTTGGTTAAAACCGAGCGTTCTGACTGTAGGTATCTTCAAACTGATAGTTAACACACATGCACACTGCGAGACAGCCAATTCGCGTGCGGCGCTTGGTTAGGATGGACGTATAGTGTGAGTATGGGTGAAAAATACCAGGTAGCGCCGCGAGCGAGCGATGTTTTTAGAAGTACGAGTATAAATTATTTTTTTTCTATTTTTCTTACTCGTCTAAGACGAAATAAAACTTTGAAATGGTATTTGACATTTTATTTATTGTAAATAATATCTATAAACACTATAATAATAATAATAATATATTTATTCAAAAATTATAAGGCATGAAAATTATTACAGTTTTGCTTAAAGAAAAACTATATTGCTAAGACTTACGTGCCTGAACTAGGTAATCCTGTGTTTCAGGCAAGAAGAGCTAAAATAGTCTTTTAAAATTAATAAATAATCAAAATTTTACAATAGACAAATAATTATAACTACTTATAATAAACCCTTAGTTTCTAAATTAACGAAGGTGAAAATTGTATAACTATATTTACATTAACACGGTTAGTAAATTTTCCGTTTCTTCATAAGACATACTTTGGAGAGCATCCTTGAGGATTTTCTTACAATTTGTATAGTTCACAGAATAAATGTTTGCTTTCGAGTTTAGTCTATTATATAGGAGAGGTCCGAGGTACAGGTAAAATTTGGATATAAAAGCATGTTTTGTTGAAATTTGTGGACAAACTATATCTTTACGTCTTTTATTTGTACATCTAGAGCTGTAGGGTAAAGCTTTGTGTTGTTTTAATACAATGCCCATAATAAATAGCTGTCGAACTGTTAATACTTCACAAGATTTGTACAGTAGGTTAGTAGGAAAAAGGAAAGGGCGGAATGTAGACACTTTGAGAATCGCCCTCTGAGCTCTCTCGATGGTTAGTAACTTTGTTTTACCCGCTCCACCCCATGTGGTAATACAGTACGTTAAAATCGATTGACATAGAGCAAAGTAAACTTGTCTAACTATTTTTGGGTCAGCAATACAGCGTAATTTTTTAAAAACGAAAATCAACTTGCGAATTCTATTATTTAAAGCTTCTATATGTTGTTTAAACGAAAGTGTTTCATCTATTATAACACCAAGGTATTTTGTTGTATTTGCTATTTTAATTTTAGGACAAACACATTGGTTATTTGTAGGAATTGTGCAATTATGAGCATATAATGTCGAGATGGTGCCAGTTGATGTTTGCTTGCGCATCGAAAACTTAATATAATTTGTCTTGTCTGCATTTAGTGTTAGTGAATTAAGTTGAAGCCATTTATTAACAATATTGAACCCGCGTTGCGCAACTTTGTAGACATTTTTTTCTGAGTCAGCCGAAAATAGAAGGGCAGTGTCATCAGCATAAGAAACAATTTGGCCATGATCTAGACTTAGATTACAAAGATCGTTTATGTATATCAAAAATAGTGTAGGCCCTAAAATACTTCCTTGGGGGACTCCGAAAGACGTGTTTTTTTTATCCTCGCTGACAACATCTCCAATCCTTACGCATTGGGTACGATCTTCTAGATAGCTCTTAAATAGTTTCAGCTGGGTGCCTCTGATACCTATGGTTTCAAGCTTGTGCAACAGAATAGGGATAGAAACAGTGTCAAAAGCTTTGGCGAGGTCCAGGAAGATTCCTACTGTGTGGTTACCATTATCAAGTTCTTGTGCTAGATAGTCAGTCAGATGGTGTACGGCATCGTCTGTTGACATTTTAGGCCTAAATCCAAACTGCCGTTGAGACAAAATTAATTTAGCCTCCAAGTATTTGTAAAGCCTTTTATTTATAATTTTTTCTAATATTTTAGACATAGAAGGCAGTAACGATATAGGTCTATAATTTGTGACTTGATCTTTACTGCCTGATTTATAAACGGGGACAACAACAGCTTTTTTTAGACACTCGGGAAAAACTCCTGTAGATAAACATTTTTGGAGAATATAAGTTAGTGGTGGTACCAAAATGTGCTTGAACTGTTTAATAATTTTATTTGATATGTTATCCCAGCCAACTGCACAGTCGTCTTTCAAACTCATAATTATCGTTTCTACCTCGGTCTCATCAGTGTCTAGCAATGCAAAAGATGATAAAATAGTGCTACACGTAAATGGTGTGCCCGTTAAATATTGTGATTGACCCCGAACTTTTTCAGCTAAACACTTTCCCACATTAACAAAGAAATTATTTACAATGTTGGCAGATGTTAAGTGTGATGAGTGTGATTGTAATAAACCTGAAGATGACTGATTTTGTTTCGAATTAAACGTTACACTTTTAATAAAATTCCAGATTTTTTTACTATTTGTACCAGCCTTTTCTAGTGCAATTTTATCGTAGTTGGTTTTTACTTTTTTCAGAAGATCATTACAAAAGTTACGATATCGTTTATACGACAGTTGCAAAATTAAATTTTCTGGATTGGATTTAGCTTTCATATGCAGTTTATCTCTATTTTTCATACAGCGAATGAGGCCTGTCGTGATCCATGGTTTTATATTGTAGTTTTTGTTTTTTAGCCGAGTTAAGACAGTATTCTTCTGAATTGCATATTGTACATTTTTGATTAAGTATAACATACAAAACTGCGGATCAGCGGAATCGTAGACTGGGTCAAATTTTATATTACGTAAGTCTTCTTCAAGTTTGTTTACATTTAAACGCGAAGTAGTGCGAGTAACTACTTTTGGTAATTTACAATTTAAAATAAGTAGGTTAGCACTGTGATCGGTTATTGTTGAATTAGTTACAAGGGCAAGTGCGGGGAAATTCGACTTGAGTATTATATGGTCCAAACAGGAGCCACTTTGATGTGTAGGAAGCGTGTGAGCGGGAAGCAAGCCATGGAAAGCGCATAGGTTAAGGTATTCCTCAGCGGATGCGTCAGCACTTTCTGGAAGAATATTGATATTAGTATCTCCAATTAAAATTATATTTTTGAAAGATGATAGGTTCTGCAAGGTGTCGTTTAGAGAGTCGGTAAAATTGTTTATATTTCTAAAAGAGGGAGGTCGATATAAGGCAAGTATCGCTAATTCTGACCCAATTTTAATCAATAGTCTGTTACAGTCGTACATATTTGGTTCCTCGACGGACACATTGAGATGAATTCTTGCGTAAACTATCACCCCATCGTTCTGATTGTAGTTTATATTAGTTTTATACATATTATATCCCGGAATTAGTGGTATGTTATATTGTTTGGAAAGCCAACATTCGGTTAAGACAATAACGTCACAGTTTATGTCTAGACGTTGTATAAAAATGCTAAAATTGTCAAAATTCTTAGAAATACTGCGAATATTTTGGGTTAGAATGGTTAGTGGACTAGTGTAGGAGGAGAGATATTGTTTACACTGCTCAACGTCACAAACATGGGATTCAGATACAGAGAAATTATCTATGTCACTAATTAAATTATTAATCATAATTATAACTAAATAGAAAAAAAAAAAAATAAAAATAACAATAAAACAAACAATAACAAGGGCCAGAAAGATACGTAATTAACGGCGCTCTTAGGCGCCTCCATAATCAATAGTATTTATGTACCTCTTTTCAGCCATAAGTTTTGCTGGACAGTCAACGGCACTTGTCTTGTGATTGCTCGGCTTTTTAAAGTGCAAGCAAGTAGCGCATTTCGGATCTTCAGCCCTCTTTGTGCATTCTTTAATGGAATGACCCAGATCTCCACAGTGGCCACAGGTATATGTGGTTTCCCGACATGATTTGGCCGCATGTCCGTACTGCTGGCACATATAACAACGTGTGACTAGAGTAAAGTCTCTCACAGGGCATGACGACCAATTCACAAACACTCTGTCTTTAGATATCAGAGCTTTGCGTATGTCTGCAGATACTTCTATTATATAATTACAGGTCTCAGCTTCCTTCTTACCTGACTTATGGCTTAACTTAATAGAGGTCAAAAAGGTCTCGAGGCTGCAATCCTGAAGGTTCTCGGCTAAATTCTGATGGAATAAACAAGTAAAAACTTCCTTTTCTTGCATAGAAGAGGGCACTCCGATAACCACTACTCTAGGCTTCCTTTTTGGGGGCTCGTCTACAGAAAGGCCTGAATTTGATAACTGCATCGATTTTTTCACCTTCTCAATATCGTCTTTTGTTTCAGTGCTGATAATGACGCCGCCATTTTTCGTCTTACGCAGTCCTCTTACCTGAAGCTTCATTTGCTCGGGGCATATAATTTTTTGGACAAGTGTTTTTGTCTCCTCACTCGACTTTAGTTTGTCGTTAGGGTATATGGCCACTGAGCTTAAATTTATTGGCTGTATATAATTATTGGTACCTTTTTTAACCATATCAGCAAAGGAAGTTCCGGCTTTTGGTTTCATAGAAGCTCCGATTGTCAGCTTAAGGTCTTGCAGTTGCTGCGACAGATCAACTTGGTCTTCGAGTGTTTGGACGGTGGTGTGGGCCCGGACAGCATTCATCTTAAGGGACTGGTACTGAACGGCCAACTGCGATGTGCCGTGACTAACTTTTCGGCAAAGGGCACTAATACGCAGTTTTTGCTCCATGTTTAATTTGCCCTCTGCTGCAATAGAGCACACTTCACTTAGGCACTGCTCAATGGTTGTCATCCAGTTCTGTATTTCCGGCGTAGATATCGCTTCCATCATGACGTCGTCTCTTTGGCTGGGCGGTTGAGGGTGAGGTGCGGTTACGGGCTCGGGTGCAGGTGCTGATGCTGGTACGGGCACAGGTGTAGGAGGTGGGCTTCGAGGACATCTGCCACCCCGGCTAAAGGGACTGGATGCCATTGTGATTCAAGTTATGCACTTGTTAATCACTTATTACACATTTTCACAGAAGCGATTTACACATATTATGCCTACGTATGACACAGTTTGCTTTACTACCGGGTATTTGGTAAATCCAGGTCACGATTCAGCAAGTGATTATTTAATTATTTTAATAAATCTTCGACACGTCCGTTCACAACAAGACTCCAAAGTTTTATCTATATCTGACACCTAAGATACAGGACATGTCCTAGTTTGGGTGTCAGGAGTTTCACACAAGGTGCATATACTTCGCCTATTAATGTAAGAATTATAAGTACATAAAGCATTGTATACACTTTCCTATCTCCATACTGTATTAGGCTTATGAAATAAATTATTATTATTAATTAATTATTATTATACTACAGTCAACAAAAGAGATACGTATGCAGGATCGTCAGAAAACTTTAACTATAGTTAAAGTTTAGGAAAAAACCGATGGATGTTGTCGAATAAAATTTAATTTTATTAATAAAAAAAAAAACAGCTCATTTATCAAATTAAATAAAATTTCAGCCGACAATATCCATCGGTTTCTTACTAAACTTCAACTATATCCGACAAAAATGCATACTTTTCTCTTTTGTTGACTGTACATCAAACAAAACAATATTTTCTTAGATATTGCTATCTTAATTCTGTGATATATTTTACGCGGTAGCAAGTATTCGTGTTTATAAATAGTTAGCGAGTGCTGCCGGGCTAAATAGGAATTTCTCAGCAGCATCAGTATAATTATGTAGATTTGTGCCCAGTTTATGGTAGTTGGCTGGCCCCCTATTACTCGGGATTTAATCATAATTGAAATGTGGCCGTACTTATACACCTCTGATAAAAAAAAACTTACGAGGAATACGTACACGCGTAAGGTTTTGTTTTGTAAAATTAAATGTGAATAAAATATTAAACTTAATTCTACGTACGACAACATATCAAGCTATACATTTACCCCCTTACTAATAAATGTATTATATCATATGAATAGTTACACACCGATTTCTCTCTGTCAGTCGTCAGTAATTTGACTTTCGAAAAAAGAAGACAAAGCGTTGTGTAACTGTTTAGTTACACAACGCTTATATCTAAAAAAAAAGCAAAAAGCATTATATAAAGCATTTAAATTGGCGATTTAACTTTGGAACTGATCATACACCTAGGCTTCAGAAATTGGAGGAACGTCGTGCGGAGCGAGATCTAGTTTATTTATTAAAAATTATTAGAGGCCAATTGGGACTCCCCTTATCTTCTCAGCAAAATAAGTTTTGGATGTCCACGCTTAAATGCATGCAAAAGAACTCTCTTCCAAATTGGTTTCTCCCGAATCAATTATGGCAAGAATACTTTTATTAAAAGAGCATGTCGTCTGTACAACGACACAATCTCATTAAAGGTAAACCAAGATTTAGATATTTTTCACCTTTCTCTACCCAAATTCAAATTTTGTATAAGAAATATTTTGGCATCGAAATTGAAATAATAATAATGATATATGTAATATAACATTAAATTTTAATTCTGTAACCTTTAACGGTGTGAACTTTGGTTGTTGTTACATTTAGGTACAAATTGAGTGTATAGTAATCTGTGGAAACTGTTTCTGGATTGTGTTGAACTAATTGTATAATTATGTTTGTTATTGCATCTGTTTGTTTCCCAAATAAAATTAAATAAATCTATCGTGTCGTGTCTATACGTTGTATAGCATCTGTATAGACGCTATACAACGTTTATTAGTAAGGGGGTTCCAGTATAAATTGACTTATTATTGTACGAAAAACCTTTAACCATGCGAGGTTAGCTAAAACTGGAAATGCATAGTTTGGTTATGTTATGTTAAAATGTACTTATTGTACCTTATTGCCACAGAGAAAAGATCCCCTAGATAAGCATTCTGTCTTTATACTCACAATAAGAAAACTAATTAGCAGAATAAAGAAAATATTGTAAGTTTCATACTTTTATTGCAGGCGATAACAATGACTTGCTTATTTTTATTGTTTGGTTCATGATATTCTTTTATTTGAATCTAGACGCAAAGAATGAAACTATTTTATTAGGTTATCGATTCGACATACGAGGAACGAAGGCGGCGATATCGTAGATTACTATCTTTCTATAAGTACCTAGTCATACATAAAGGGTTGAAGGTTTTTAATGTATCCCATGTATCCATGTATGTATGTTTAATGTGTGTGTATGTATGTGTGCCCTTTCCGGCGTTTTGATAATCTGTATTCGTAAAAGTGACTATCACAATTTCATGTTTCCACATTCTAAGTCCGTCTTGAATATGCTTTGCACAATTCTAAGGAGCAGTAGGTCATGAGTTCGAAACCAGATAAACACTTTACTTTGTGTACTTAATTTTGTCATCACTGCTCTCAAAAACGATGAAACCAGCATGTCCTAGAACCAAAAATTCGAAGACATGTGACATCTTCCAACCCGCCCAGTCCCAAACACAGAGAGGAGACTTCCTAGCAGGATACATCCTGGCTGTGGGAACATTGTAGGCTAAATTATGCAGAGTCCTAAAAATATTGTGTCAAAACAATCATCACAAAATGAACCAAATGGTCATAATACGAGTACATAGGTAGATTATGTTTTACTTAATGTTTTGGAAAGCCTCCAAGAACCAATCCAAATAAATGTAATTTCTTACTATGCGGACTCTTTAACAACTAGTTTACAATTATTCTTCTTCTTCATCAGGTTCAATCCCTGAAGGTGGAACAGCTTGGTCTTAGCGTTCACTCGCGAGTTTCTAAACATAGTTTTCAATGCTACCCTGTAATAACAAACCACCCCTTCCTCAACAGAGATATCGGTATCGTAAACCTCGGCCTCCAATCCCCAGAACACGGAAGTATGAATTTAATAACAATAAATCCTCACTTTTATGCAAATGGCAGCTCGTTACAAAATGGTGCTGTTAAGCATGTTAAAATAGTTAAATTTATAAAGCACACAAAGTCGTTAAGTTGCTTCCGTTGCTTTATTCATATTTATTACAAGTACAAAAACATTATTTGAATAAAACTGAATATGGTTCGTGGTACAATGGTCTTCGAATTGTTGTGGTTTTTGTGAGAATTCGTGTTTGTTTGGAATGAAAGAGATTTTTTAATTTATTTAACCATTGTTTAGTTAGTTCTTTTCCGAATGGTAATAACATGTTTTACCACACTGGCTCATTTTACCAAAACCTGAACACACAGCAGATTTCATTACAAACAAGGAGTTATGTGCAGCAAGCAATTTTAATAAATACCACGCTCATTACCTTTGATCTGATGCTGAAAATAATTAAAACAAATTAATGCGGCCAATGTATAAATGATAAAATTACTGATTTTTCCCGAAGTAATAAATTTAATTGTAAATGGCTTCCGTGTTAAGGTGGGCAGATAATTATAAATAAGTGATGATAATAACGTTTTCCGGTTATAGAAGATTTGGACTAATGTTATCTCGATATCTGTATACACAATTCGGACTTTTACCGGTGAGACTTGGTAAATCTTAGGATTTACCGGTAAATCCTAAGGTTTACCGCAGTTCGGGCTTTTACAGTAACATATACATAATATATTTACAAAACAATAGGTACTGACCATAAGGTACCTAATGTGTTGAGAATAAATTAGGCGTGAATTTGATTGCTAAAAAATAATTAGGTACTTGTTAACATGTTTATTTGTATCTGTCGCAGCCAACTAGCTTAATTAGCCTTTTATTTAACAGCTCAACTTTAGAAGTAGCGCTCGCCGGCCGCTGACGCGGCACCGCTCGCTCCGCTCGCTCGGCTTGCGCGCTGTTGTTCACTGTTCTAACCTAACCCATTTGGTCGGAGTTTCCCGGAATAGTTACTGCGACCAATTCGGCTCGCGTGTGGTTGTTCACAGTTTCAACCTAACCTATAATGAATATCATTCAGGCCACTAGTTGAATTAAACTACATAGTTGGCTGCGACTTATTTACTTTATTTCGAAGAAACCAGACAACTTATTTTCAAGCAAGTAGAAATATGTTTCATATTTTATTTACAACTAATAGAATAAAAAAAATGTATGTTCAATTTAACATTGAAACAGAATCTGAATTGAGAATTGAAGCATAAATAAATATAATCTACCAAGAAAACTTCAAAAGACTACGACTATCACATAATCTTTCGCTTCATAAATAATATCATAAACCGCTCAAAGGATATCATTTTATTGCCGTCTCATATTTTATGAGAATACGTCCTATTTATCCTAGGGAGGGGCTTGTGGCTAAGTAATAACAGCCGCACGGGTGGATCGATCAGGTTAAGCTAGGCTTGCCGCAGTTGGTCTGTGGATGTGTGACCATCTTCACATACCTCCGTGTCTCGGAAAGCACGATAAGCAGTTGGTCCCGGAAGTCTGACAGCCAGTCTTACCAAGGGGTATCGTAAAAGGCTAAGCAGATGATGATGACGTCCTATTTATCTTAGGCATCCTAGAATCTACCTTTTTAGCAAAGCTCAGGGATGTGCAGGTAATGACAAACGATATAAATAGCAGAAATCATAGGTTAATTTTTTTTCAATGTTATTTCCTATTTGTGAGTGAAGACTGTGGTGGTCGCCAGGTAGCTTCCGCAGTTTACCTCCTAGAGTGTTTTTTGACACCTTCAGGTTACACCATGGTACTACCATTTTCATGAGAGATATTTTGAAGCGGCCACCATATTTCTAGGAAACCGTAGCTTAATTAAGTAAACGATTTTATGTGAGTAATTTTTATTTGTAGATTTTTTCCTTATTTTTCTCAGATATAAGTGGCACAACATTTATCATACAGCGCTATAAGATTATTTTAGCGCGTGGTCAAAATCGGAACTAATGCCGCCATCTTGTTTTGTCAATAACATTTCTGTAACAATTTCACAAACAACAACGCTCTCCTATCAATGACATTCAGGCGCCAAAAGATCATTGCAGCACTCTATAGTCCGGCCGCCAAGAGAATGCGTTCCTGACACCTGTCACTGTGCGACAATTCTAGTAGCTATTAAAGATCAATTCCGCAAAACACGTATTCGTTCGTTTGAACTTGACAGGTGTCAAGAACGCATTCTCTCGTCGGCCGCACCGTACACTAGTCGGTTCACCTGTGTCAGCGGCAACCTAATAGCAACCTATTGTAATTAGCATAAAGATCACAATTGTTTTTGATATACTTGTCAATTGTAGCAACCCAACAGCAACCTTATCAGAATGAAAATAAAGATCACTGTGATTTGAAAAGTGATGCAAAATCAGAGGTAAAATAATGTGAACGGACTCTGTATCTATGTAGCTCTCATAAATATGACAAAATGTACAGCATCCCTGTATAGCTTATTAACTCAAGCGACAATAGAACTATACGTATGCAAATGTTAGGAATAGCAGCATGAAACAATGGTTCAGCTTTTGTTAGCGGTCCAAAAATATATGAAAACAAAGGATTTTTAAATGTTTTGTCGTTTATTTAGCCATGACAACAATGGGCGGAGAGAATTGTGTCGCAGCAAATTTTAAGCATCAATATTTAATGAGATCGTAATAGAACAACGGAATTCTGAATTCGCTTCTTTAGAAAAGTTTTGATCCTTATTATTTGTTGTAAATACATAGGTAGGTATAGGCAGAGATATTCATTGTTAAGCAAATTGATCTCCTACTCCTATTTGCTACTTCATACAATTGTCAAAGAATGACAGTTGTGATTCGAATATACGAATTCGAATTCGAATTCGAAGATTCACTACAGTAGTCAATTTGCTTAAAAATTAATTGATATATTTATAACGCATTCTAAGTCTAAACACCAAGTTCTCCGACTTTCCCACTCATTCTGTCCCAGCAGCCTATTAAAGGTGGTCTGTGCATCGAGCTGAGGGAGGCCAGACGTTATGCTGACCGATTTGCAGGCTCATCAAGTCCAACTGCCACCGGTACTAAAAAAGTGAAAGCAAGCTAAACGGTTAAAGCTTAGATAGAATATTTCCCCACCTATGTATAAAATAACGGATGCATTTGCACGATTATTACTGAACCGTATGCATCAGTAGTTTTAAAATGGAGCACTTTTATGCAGATTGCTCTCGTAATGCCCTCTACAGCTTCGGTGTTCGCTATGTTTTTACAAATAATCGTATGGTGATGTGTGAATATTGGTTAAGACATGCTTTTTAAAGGTTTACTTCTGACTTTAATGAGGTTTCAAAATCGGTATGATAAGGTTATTTTTTGGTAAATTGTAAGTAAGAAGTTTGACGGTTATGTATGATCTTTTATTCGTGTCTAGAACATAATCAGCCTTTAATGTTTCCACTGCGAGGGAGTGGGCCGTTATCCACCACAACGGCCCAGTGCGGGTTGGTCGATGTCACATCTCTTCGAATTTTTGGTTCTAAGACATGCCGGTTTCCTCACGTTTTTGTTTCCTTCACTGTTTTGAGAGCAGTGGTGATGAAATAATTTATACAAAGTAAAGTGACATTTTTTTTTATAGATACTGGTAAAAGTTGCTACAATTCTGCATTGATGGACTTTTTATATATTTCTAGCGAGGTAATTGCGTAAAACATGAAATAACAATTGATGGGAGGGGCTCGTGGCTAAATAATAACAGCCGCACAGGTCGATCGATTAGGTTAAGCTACGCTTGCCGCGGTTGGTCTGTGAATGAGTGGCCATCTTTACATACCGAGACCCCTTCGTGCCTCGGAAAGCACGTTAAGCCGTTGGTCCCGGCTGTCATTCGTGGATCTTTGACAGTCGTTACGGGTCGTCAGAAGCCCGAAAGTCTGACAGCTTACCAAGTGGTATCGTATTACCCAGTAAATGGGTTGTGGAGGTCAGATAGGCAATCGCTCCATGTAAAATACTGGTATTCAGCTGCATCCGGTTAGACGGAAGCCGACCCCAACATAGATGGGAAACGGCTAGGCAGATGATGATGATGAAATTACAATTCGTCGCAATGGGTTTCATTTTGACAATTCTCCCACGTTCATTGCGTTATTTACGTTGTTGAACAGACGAGTTTATCAAACCTTTGAAATAGTGTTAGTTTGTCCTTGTAATTTTTATGTTATTCAAGACTTCAACACTAAGTACGTCAACTCTAGTAGTCTGCGATTCTGGGTGATATATAGCCTATGTTCTCCAGGTCTACCCATGTAGGTGGAGGCCAGCAGGCGACGGGTGCGGGGGCACCCTCGCTTGCATCGCACGCGCCTCCACCAGTGTCGGACGGGAATGGCCAGGTGTTCCCGGCCATTCCCGTCGCCCCCCAGCTCCCGCTCGGGGGGCACGCGGGGCCCGCCAGCTAGGCGGGCATGCGCCGGGAGGGTCGTGGAAGTAAAGGCTGAGCCGGTTTCCCATGACCCTCCCATCACGGCGACGAGGGAACACCGCTGAGTTTTAGTGGGTATACTGCCACTCTGGCAGGGAGTCCCACATACTCCGTCTCGTCCCCCGACGAGCGGAGATGCGTAATGTCATTTCTCAGCGACAAAAAAAAAAAAAAAAGGTCTACCCATGTGCCAAATTTCATCCAAATCCATTCAGCCGAACAAACAAACAAACTTACCATCGCATTAAATTATTAGTTAGGAGGATTAAAAACCGATCTATCGACACTCTAGACTCACAAAATGTATTAGGCTCAAATAAAATAATAAAAACTCTAAAGTTTTTTAATAATAATTCAATCATGATACGAAAGACACGTGGCGCCATCTATTGTCATAATAACGTTATAGTTGTTTTCCTCGGGAAAATCACTTTTTTTCGGGATGAAAGGTACCCTATGTCCGTTTTTGTACACCTATATACAACGTTTATGCAAAATTTCAGGATGATCGGTTCAGTGGTTTAGGCGTGAAAAGGTAACAAACAAACTTACTTTCGCATTTATGATATTAGATAAGATAGGATATCCAAGTGGGCAAGGTTTTATTTAACGACAAGACACGTCAGAAAGTAACAAACAACCTAGTACGTACCTAAATTAAAAAACTTTTTACCTCAATTTCGGGCAAATAAATAAAACAGAACTTACCTACTCGTATCGTATTTAATTACATCCAGTCATGCGCATTGTTTGACGTGGCGTCCTTGTTCCAGCTTTATTGCAATATTTTATTTTATTAATACGGTGAAGGTAATCATTACGTAACTGTATTTTCGCAATGTATGCAATATTCATATTGTTAAGGAATCGTTTTATTTAAATTCCGTTCAACGATGCTTGATTGCTTTCGGAAATTATTCGTAGTCAATGATTATTTTCGGAAGTTTTGAGTTTTCTGAAGTTTTTTATAACATAACATTACGCCTAATATTCCAGAATGGGTTGGGCAGGGATGTACCTACCACGGATTTATCTGTTCCTTGGTCCCTACTCACACCCAGATTTCGCTAGCTATGTTTGAGTCCATGTGATAGGGAACGAGCATAGTGCCATCAACTGGGTACAAATCAAGTCTCAGGCACAGACTCAGGATTGCTACAGAGAAATTCCAGAAGGTAAAAAACTAAAACACTTTGCCCAACTTTGCGTTGTAATAACTCAATAACACTTTGCCCGACCGGAGAACCGAACCCAGGACTTCATGCTCAGCAGTAGCGCTTGCGACCGCTAGACCAACGCGGCGGTCTGAAGTTTGAATTCAAAGGAAAAAAATACAGTCGCGTCCCTTTCCTGAATATAAGCCTGTCCTATGTCCTATGATTGTAGGTTCTCGGTACCGCGACTGCCATCTTCAATCTTCAGATCGTTCATTTTTTGGGTTCCGTACCCAAAGGATAAAAATGGGACCCTATTACTAAGACTCCACTGTCCGTCTGTCCGTTTTTCACCAGGCTGTATCTCATGAACCGTGATAGCTAGACAGTTGAAATTTTCATAGAATGTGTATTACTGTTGCCGCTATAACAACAAATACTAAAAACAGAATAAAATAAATATATAAAGGGGGCTCCCACGCAACAAGCGTGATTATTTTGCCGTTATTTTATGTGTAGTGTTAAATATTGTATATATAGTGGTACGGAACCCTTCGTGTGCGAGTCCAACTCACACGTCTCCGGTTTTTTTGATAAAAAAATCTGATTTCGTTCTTAGAAGTTTATTTAATTATAGTGAAACATAATTATATTATCAATAAGTCAATCAACTCAGCCTATCGCAGTCCACTGCTAGACATAGGCCTCTCCCAGGCTGTGCCACAACACCCTGTTCTCCGCCTTCGCATCCAGCTAGATGGACCGACGACCTTGAAAAGGTGGCTGGGGCCGACTGGAAACATATATACCCCCTTACTAATAAACGTTGTATAGCGTCTGTATAGTTACACAACGCTTTGTCTTCTTCTTTCGAATGTCAAATTACTGACGACTGAAAGAGAGAAATCGGTGTGTAACTATTCATCTGATATAATACGTTTATTAGTAAGGGGGATAATGTTTAATATAACAGCCTTGGTTAGTTTACATAGTATAACAATTAAATCGTAATTCATTTCTTAGTACATTAGGTCTACCTAAACATTCTCTGTAAAATATTGCTTTTAGCGATAAGATCGCCTAAGCACCCTATATGATCTTATTTTCTAATTAATAAATCCTTAACAGGTATTGCTTAACAGGTAGTACCCACTGCTGGGTTACATGCCTCCTTTCTGTGAAAGAGAAGTGAGGCGTCCACCATGCGGGCCCAGTGCGGTTGGTAGATTTCACATGTCTTCGAAGTTTTTTGGTTCTCGGACATGCCGATTACTATAGTTTCCTTCACAGTTTTGAGAGCAGTGGTGATGCAAATAAATACACAAATTAAAGTGCCTGTCTGGGATCGAACTATGCGACCTACAACACGATTTTCGATACGGACCACCACTGTGCTCCACTCCTGCTCCAATATTCGAGAATAATACATAATGTATAGGTATGTATTTATGGAAACCCAATATTAACTACCTACCTATATCAGTTACAAATTAACATTTCGCAATAAAATTGCGGTGAAGCACCAAATTTTGGTCTAGACTAAATCCAATAGACCATAATATTCAATCACATGATCTGTTACAAATTAATCGTTCGCATAATTAAATTTAATGATAATTCAATACTAATAAATACTTTTAATATGTACTTACTAAGTAGATTGGGGTTAATTATTAGGTTTGATTAAAGTATAGCTTATTATAATCCATACTAATACGAATTATAAATTTGAAAGTAACTCTGTCTTTCTGTATGTTATCTTAACCTAAACCACTGAACGGATTTAAAAAAAAAATTGCCAGAGAGGTAGATTGCATCCCGGGGAAGGAAATAGGATAGTTTTTATAGATTTACCTCTATCTATTTAGAAAAAAAAACAACGTACGGTTAGTTACACCATTTATAACTCAACAACGGCTGGACCGATTTTTTTGATATTTGATTTGTTGGATTTGTCTCCGCATCAAATAGCAGAATAACTATTAAAACATGAAAAAAAAAAATATAATAAGTGATCTAGGAAATATAGAACGTATTGTGAGATGAGACCAATAATCTATACTAACCCCCTTACTAATAAACGTATTATATCATATGAATAGTTACACACCGATTTCTCTCTTTCAGTCGTCAGTAATTTGACGTTCGAAAGAAGAAGACAAAGCGCTGTGTAACTATACAGACGCTATACAACGTTTATTAGTAAGGGGATATGATTATAAAGAGTTTTTATGTAGGGCACAATCTTTGAAACGACTGATCAGATTCGTTTTTTTTTCTAATCAGAAGAAACAGTTTTGCTGAGTGTCATAGGATATTATAATTATATTTTCACGCGGACGAAGTCGCAGGCAGAAGCTAGTTTATTTTTTAAAATACAAAAACATATGAAATTAAATATCGCACACCTACCTACTGAAATTAATAAAAAGTTTTGAAATTCAATATGAAAACTTGAGCTGAAAGATTTAATTTACGCCATGATAAAACAGTAGGTTTTCAATATAGGCTAAAACAATTCTACTGACACCTTAAAAATCTCTTTAAAATCTAATCTTTAATAAAAACTGCAGTACCTTTATGGCAATACATTACCTTTGTACGCATACATAGAGCCTTTAAGACTTACTGCCTTTTAGCTTTTCCCTTGTAGCTTTAAAACATTATTTCAATTACAAAAAGATAACAGCCACCTACTCGTACAGCACAATTATTCACTTTACTCGGAAAAATCTCTAACATACGACCGATCTCTTTGCTGGCTGTACTTTTAATTAGAATTCTAATTAATCTAGATTTCTTTGCAGCTATCGATTGAGCAGTTCTCGGTGAAAGCTCAAATAATTACTTTTTCTAATGGCATGACCACAACACGGATGCCTGTAGGATAATATTGGAATTTTATAGTAATTATAAATGGATATTATTTGTTGAGTAGTTTTGCAAATGAATAATAATTAATTAATGGTAAAGCTTTCGGTATAAAATCTCTAAATTATGGTGAAAAAGGCATTAAAATCCGTTGTGCAGCTTAGAAGTCCTGACGTAAACAAAGAGACAGACACGAAAAACGACTTTGTTTAATACTGTTACAAGTAGGTTGAGGAGTTAAGATGCCTATAAGATACTGGAGCCGTCCAACCATAAAAAATATAACAGTAGCAAAAGACCAAAGAAACAAATTGACAGTGTACATTGTAGTCCTTACCCAGTTATTTTACCTCTAATTTTGCATCAGTGTCAAAATCAGTGATCTTTAGTGCTTGGCTAGAACGGCAGCGAGGGCGGGGAGCGGCGCGGGTGGGGGAACGCGCGGGATCTGCCTGTCCGCGGTGGAGCGCGGCTTCGTTCTGATTGTTGTCGTGTCCAGTGTTTGTCAAAATATAATATGGATGAAGAAGACTTACATTTACTAGAAAAAAGGTCGAACTAGTTTGAGAACTTCGGACCCCGCGCGGGCCACCCGCGCCTTCACCGTGGCCACTTTTATGAACGAGCTATGGCGTGAGTTGCCCGCGCGCTCTTCGCGCGCTCCCCGCGCCGCTCACTGCGCCCGCTTGCTCACTATGGATGCTCAAATAGAGTTCATAAGTTTGTGTACGCCGCGCCACGCCCGCCCCGCGCCCGCCTTTGCAGTCTGGCCAAGCACTTATACACTTTTCAATAAAGCTGCTGCTGTTAACGGTAAATAACTGTGAATCGACTATAGAGTGTAGCAGATGATGCGCACACGAAGCATTTAGCCCCGCTGACACATTGCTGACTGGCTAATATTTTTATCACAATAATAAGCTATTTTCATTACAGGTCGTGATGATTTTAGACAAAAGTTAGTGTTATACCTATATCAATATGAAAGCATTTTAATCAGTATTTCTGGCTGTTTCTAAGGTTCCGTACCTCAAAAGGAAAAACGGAACCCTGTTTTTACGAAAAGAAAACGAATAAGAACTATTTACTAATACAGGCCATTTTGTTTTTGTGTTCTTTCTTAATATAACCAGCTGCTGTTTTGTAGCCACAAACCCTCGGCTATAAGACATAATCGTATTCGTTTATGTTTCCTAGATTAAAAATAAAGGTAGTCGTTATGTACAGAGGCCAGCACATCAAGCTACCCCAATCTGTCAAATTTTCCCAATTGAATAAGAACCTTATTCCTTTGTAATAAAGTTGAAAGTCTATCAAAGAAATTTGACAGATTGGGGTAACTTGATGTGCTGGCCTCTGTACAATAGCTGCGTCCTACACAATACGGATATTATGAATTTTCGTGATGGGATTACTACTTCTGCTTTAGCCAGGTACCGAACCAATCAAATTTGCAAAAGAAATCATCATCAGCCTATAGCAGTCCACAGCTGGACATAGGCCTCTCCATTTATACGCCATTCAGCTCGATTCCCGGCAACTCTCATCCAGTTGCTACCAGCCACTTTGTAAAGCTCGTCGCTCCACCTAGCTTGAGGGCGCCCTAGCTTACGTTACCGACTCGCAGTCAACACGTCTATAGACGGTCATCGGTTCTACGGCTCATTGCCACTTCATCTTTCTTATTCTGTGAGCTACGTGGACTTTGGATCCCTGCCAGATCACCTCATTCCAAAGTGACAATAATTTAATAATGTAAAGAATCATTGTGTGGAAAGCAATAAAAGCTTGTAAAAAGGGCTGCCCCATTACTTGTCAATTTTTTGCTAATAAAAACGTATTAATATAATTTGCAGAGCTACACGTCTGTTAGGTTAGGTCAACACGAAGCTGCAATGGCTCTTTCTTTAAAAACCCTTTCTAGACATGACCCTGCATTGTTAAACTCACATAAAATCCTATGTTCTGTTTGTGCTTTAAAAGAGACCATGACCGGCATGACCTCTGCGTCTGTTTCGGCATTTCTTCTCAGGGATCAATCAGCTAGAAAACTACGCCAACTACTTTTAAAATTATTGACCAATTCATTACAGAAAACCATTTCATTACAGAAAAAAAGTAATGTACCTACCAGACAAGTTCTATCTCCTTATATTTAACTCACAGCACTTCCTACAAACATCAGAAATCCAAACAAAAAGAGAAATCACAAGTCAATTAATCAAACATACGGAGCCCTGATTTGTAACAAAACCATTGTAGAACGTACGTGAGTCCAATATTAATGGCATGGAGTAGTAAGTACGTTCAGAAGGTCCGCTTTATACACTGAGCGTAACCGCACGCACACATAGAGATGCTTCACGTACTTACAGCGAGTGCAAGCGCACTCGCGAATGCAATTCGGTTGATATAGTTTAAAGTTGATATCCAACGCCTCTCTCGAATGAACGTAATTTTTTTTTTATTCCTATATACACGATACCAAAAAAATTACATAGTTGAGCTGCTCATTTGCGATCATTCTTAGCGCGAGTAAAAGATACCGACCGAGTGGAGAAATCCAAAAAAATCTTTTGACTGATGAATGTTTTTTTCACTTTTGTTTCATTTTATGGGAAGAAGTGAGGGCGAATTTCACGAAAGAAACTGAACTGCGTTCGAGAGCTGCCATTGTTTTATATTATACGACAATGATGACACTGACTGCTCTGGAACCCTGTTTAGACGTTCTGATCGCGATAAAATGCAAGTTAGAAATTAACTAAAAGATGAAGCTTAGATAGGTAACCTACAGTCCTTTCACGGTTATTTGTCACAGTGATCTTTATTCTCATTTTTATAAGGTTGCTATTGCGTTAATGCCAGTGACAGGTCTGTAAAAATCACTGTGATTTTTTTTGTCGTTTTAGGGTTGCTGTTAGGTTGCACCTGTCAGATGTAAAATAACTGTGTACTTACTGTATCAGCTTAAGATCGCTGTACGCGTCTATGTGTGTCTTCGATCGTTGTATGAACCTGAACTTCTGTACTATTCTGTTTTAATGGGTAACCCTCGAAATGGCGAAGGTCAAAGGGTTGCACATTACACATCTATTTTGAGAACTGAAAAGGAAAGGGTAGGGATGGAATAAAAACATTGAATGTGTAGTATTAAGTGCTTTTTGTGCGGTGTTGTAACAGCCATATGGCTTCAGGTTCGCCCCTTTGTTGCTGTAACAAAGAGGTTGTATGTTACGGTGTCGTATTTTGTACGTAGTTTTTGTTAGATGGTTTCAGTTGCATTCGCATGATTTTGGGAAAATCCAAGGTCAGAATAGGATATCGTAGAGTGATTTATTTGACGGATTGATGTCTAGATTAACAATTGAAATTTGAGTTCGTGAATAGAGGTAGTATGGCACCTGCGAGAAATATCGATAGGTGCCGTCTGTGGAATACCTCGGGTGCCATTCACTCAGGTGCCTTCCAATGTGAAATAAGTCTAGGTAAATTTTCATGAATGACGTTCATTCATAGTTGCTGAAATAAAGAGCTACATATGATGGACTGGCGATAGTCAAACCATGAACTGTCCCACTGCTGACGAGAAAGCGATTGGCTATCAACGATTTTCTCGTTCAAGAAACGTACAAAAGATTGTAGGTCTCATGTGAGTAAAAGGGATACATAAATAGGTTCACACCGCCGATTGCTTGGCCGGAACAACCCTCGTTGAAAGACTTACGCTTGGCACACATACCGTTCCGATTTTAATTAAATATTTTGTTCACTATTAAATATGAAGTTTCATTCCACTTTTTTCGTTGACCTCTGCTGATATCGTGACGACTGGCTCTTTGTTTTAAAGGAAGAACTTTGCCTTGGTTACTTAAAAAAAGAAGTGACAAAGGCTAAAAAAACAATTGCCTTCGAATGAAATCTTGAAAACTCTTCAGCACTGATTGATTGATATCGAAACGGAAACCAATCGATAAATATTAGAATCGCTTTCCGAGGGCCTTATTATGAGAACTAGTTTCTGTCCGCGACTTTTCTTTTTCCCCCGACCCACCCCATCGCATCGCTTCGCCCTATTACTTCGTTTTCACTTACGGCTTTTTTTTATTTTTACAGAGAGAGACACTCTAAGAGTTTTAGAATAATGATAATGTAGACTTCCTCAAAATTTTTACTTTCAAATGCAAAAAGATTTATAAACACTTTAGCTTTATTATTAGTATAGAAGATATGGCGCAATGTCAGTTATTTAAAAAACGCCCAACAAGGACACCATCCAAATGGCGGACAGGACGAACAGGGCGTTGTGGCGCAGTTTGGGGGAGGCCTATGTCCAGCAGTGGACTGCGATAGGCTGTTGTTGTTGTGTAGTTGATAGTTGAGTCAATAATATAAGTTATAAAACCGCTTTCAGTTCACATTTCGCCCTACAAACATTGGTATGCAGGCCAATGGAGAAATCAAGGCTATTGTTACTTCGAAACTGAAACTGAAAACAAAAGAATAAAACGTTACAGAACAAGGCAATAATGAAAACTCTAATTTATTTGAGTTCTTTACAAACGAAACGACGGAATTCCTCACTAATTAGCTTCAGATTCCAATCTCATTTTGATTGAAATTAAGCGTTCCGTTAAATTCTTGCCTATTTTGGTTCAGTGGCCTTTCTGTGAAACCTGTGAGGTATGTAATCGAGAAGTGATTTAATTAAGGCAGGTTAATTTGTTAATATCTGTTTTGGATGCGGCTGTCTTGAGGCTTATTAGCTACTATTGTTAGAGCCAGATTGTGGATTTATACTGTGTACCTTTATATACAAATCTATACTACTAATAATAAAGCTGAAAAGTTTGTTTGTTTGAACGCACTAATCTCCGGAACTATGGCTCGGATTTGAAAAAATCTTTTTGCATTTGATAGCCTAATTCTTGAAGAAGGCTTTAACATCACGCTGTGACTTTTAGGAGCTGTACAAAAAGAAAAAAAAAAACAAGCGCGTGGGCAGGCGATGCAATGCGATAGGGTGGGTCTGAGGAACAAGAAATATCACGTGGACGAAGTCGCGGGCAGAAGCTAGTGTTTTAAATAAGTGTGAAAAGCGCTCGTCATTTGTGTTTTTGATGTTGAGACAGTTGTCAAAGCTCTTATAAAGTTTTCTTTAGCGTTGTGAATAGGGAACCACTTTTTTTTATCAGTGTTTATTTATAGAATGTGTTTTTCAAATAACCACAGACAACTCAACGCCCTCTATCTATATATATAAAACTCTAATTCCTGACTGACTGATATATCAATGCACAGCCTAAACCGCTGGTCCTAGAGACATGAAATTTGAATGTGTTCTTTGTGAAGAGTAGGTAACCACTAAGACAGGGTTTTTCGAAATTCCACCCCTAAGAAGGTGAACGGAGAGAGGGTGAAATTTCACGCGGACGAACTCGCGGGCAGACGCTAGTTCTAGAGAACATAGCACAGAACTATCTCCGTTTACAATAACACTCCGTTCCAAGGAGAACAGACCTCAAGACAAACACAGCCGTCCTCAGAAACAGGTAGATAGGACTCAAATTAGTGGTGCTCAACCGTCATCCGAGTAGCCCACGGTTAATTGCATTCGGGCAGATCCGTACATCCGTGATTAAAGTCCGTTTACATACCGCAGTCGGTAATTACGTCGGGCTCCGTGACGTGTCAACTTAGTTGAAAGATGTTGGACTGTGTGTATTAGTTTGTTGTGTTAGCAATAGTGGTATGGTCAGCTCTTGTGATATTTAGAGTTTAAATTGCAAATCTTTAAAACATAATGTTGTTCCGAAAGCTGAGGTGCATAGTACTTTCAAGGGCGTGTATAACCTGAGCAGCAATTCTCAAATGTTAAGAACGTTCACAGTGATCAGAGTGGCAATTCTCGTAATTTTAAGAACGTTCACAGTCTGATCTCAGTCTCAATCTGTCAGAAATAAATCAAATTACCCTACATTTTTGACATTTGTTTGTCGCCGAGATGAGACTGCGACTAGTAGATTTTACATAATCAGCCTATAACGTTCCCACTGCTGGGACACAGGCCCAGTGCGGGTTGGTAGATGTCACATGTCTTCGAATTATTGGTTCTAGGACATGCCGGTTTCCTCATGATGTTTTCCTTTACCGTTTTAAGAGTAGTGGTGATGCAATATTTTACACAAAGTAAAGCGCCTGTCTGGGTTCGAGCCTATGACCTATAACTCGGAAGTCGCGGCCGTTACCACTGGGCTACCACTGCTCTCATATACTCTTTGCTCTTTGTCAGATGAGTGAAAGTAAACGAAGTAAAAGGAGTATACAGTAAAGCTAAGAGGGTTGTGTGGTCACTGGAATGGATCGAATTAGAAATCATTGTGTAAAAGGAAGTCTGAAAATGGTCTGTTTGACTACTGTAACACCTCGTGGTATGTGCAGTAGAATGACAAGTAAAACATAATTGTGAGTCTTCTTCATGCCCCTGTCTATTATCCTAATTTGTTTGCGGTCAGCGCTCCTAGTACTTGTACACCACACCGTATGGTTGTGGGTTGTCACTTTTGTACGGTTGAGGGTTGTCCCCTTTGTTGTGTTGCTCGCTATCATGTTATATTTTATTGTTCATAGCCAAGTTATTTGTGGTCGTCCACGGCCTTTTTTTCCATCTTCTATATTCATGACTCTTTTAGTAATATGGTCATCACCTCACCACATCAAATGTCCGTACCAGTGCAAGCGGTTTTCACTAAGTTTTTCGCTTATATTAGCGACCTTTAAAGTCATCAGCATCTGCCTAGCTTTTTCTGAGGTCGGCTTCCAGTCTAACTGGATGCAGCTAAATACAAGTATTTTACATGTCATGAATGTCTTGCATAGATATGGCTTTTGGTGCTACAATGGATCGGAGATGCTTGAACTATTCAACTCTCTTAAGAGGTCTGTTTTCGATAGATGGACACCTACATTAGCTCCGGAAAAGTCGCAATACATATCTACTCATATTTTGTGAGTGTGACCCAAAATAGCTAGTTCGCCTTATACCCACGTTTTCCTCATAGGTTATACTTACTCGTACGTTTAATGACAAATGGCGTCCAGAGAGCATTAAGGACACATGTTTTGTTTTTATCACGATACCATTGAGTAGACAAAGCGTTGGGTAACTATACAGACGCTCTCGTACAACGTTTATTAGTAAAGGGGATAGAATATTTTAGTTTGGATGTAAAAATAAGTTCTCTTCCTTCAAATTTTTCTTTTGCTGTGCCCGACATGGTCCACGATTGTTACAACAAATTTTAATCTACCACCTAAGCATAAACATTGTGTAATGCAATAAATGATTGAGTATTAATAAACTACTTCTACACACCTACACACACACACACACACACACACACACACACACACACACACACACATACATACACCACACACACACCACACACACACACACACACACACACACACACACACACACACACACACACACACTAACTATTACTACTAAATAAATTATTTACTGCTCTCAATTATGGTGGGGCTCCATGACTACGTATACAGGGTTACTTGTAATTATACGTACGAGTATATCCGTCAGGAGCTGAAGGGGAGCCTATAGGGGGCCTATAACTGATGGGGGAGGAGGGGTATAATATAAATAAGGTTAATGAGTGTACGAATGACAATATTATTTAATTTATGGGTTTAATATTTATATACACTTTATTGTACACACGGTTACACATCAAGCTATACATTTCCAGATATAGCTGACCTTGCATTGTATAGGTTTTTCGTACAATCAGAAGTCAGCTTTTACTGGTTATGTATAGCTTGATGTGTAGCCGTGTGTACACCACAAAATGCATAACGAAAAAAAGATCACTAAAAATATACAAATAATAATATTATTACCTATCCAAACTAATTAAATATATTTAAACAAGTAATCTATTTGTTACTAGCGTCTGCCCGCGACTTCGTTCGTGCAAAAGTCGTAAGATACCATTGGATAATTTAGCTCCCTTCAAAATGGTTGTTTTTTTCCACAAACATACAGGGTCCCATTAAAATAGATGGACAAATTTTTACACAGCGCTCAGTACGTCTAACCAAAGATAACCAAGCAAAAAAAAACACTGATTAAAGTGATTTGTTATTTTTCTTGTAAGTATCTAATGAGTTTTTCTTATATAATTTTTACCATCGTCCTTATTTTGGTGGTCTAAATGATTTCTAAAAGTTTGTCCATCTATTTTAATGGGACCTAATATACTTACCTGTTTGTAATGTCAAACTAACAGCTGTTTTAAATTTAATTTATTTGTATGTATATTAGTTATAGAGTATAGATTAGCAAATAAGAAACGCTGGGTGTATGAAGTAGTTCACAAAGTCTAGAAAAAACAAAATAATTTATTCAATATTATCGCCATTGGTAAAAAATTAATTTGAATATACTCGCAACCGAAAAAGTTTTACAAAGCATGAAGTTTGTACGCCAATTTCTTTTATAACTGAAAATTTATTTATTTAATTGGAGTTTAAAAAGATACGTTCGAAACTGGGTTAATTAAATCAACAGCAGGAACCTACTTGTATACAGGTTGTTATTATTTATGTTATAGGTGAAAAAACAAAATGATGAACAGCTATACTTCTTCGGTACGTGACAAATTAAAAACGGGCGCGTTCCCTTTATACGAGGGTCGGTGAATTTTTCATCATTCCGTATGTGTGAGGTATCAATATTAAAAAGAGTGCCGTTTTCGGACTTGTAAAGGCTAACGGGAATTATTTTTAGGTGTTTTTATACAGCAGATAAAAATAACGAGTGCCCGAAGCTGAACTGGTGCAACTGAACTGGTGCAACTGAACTGGTGCAACTGAATTGGTGCAACACAGTGGACTGCGCATTCACTTGACATCTAGAAATGTATTATTATGACTGTGTTAAGCAATAAACATTTGAATTTGAATAACTGAAACACAGAACGATTTATGTATCACAGTAAGCTGCCCTTGGCTGCAGTTACCATGCCCGTTGCGCGTTGTTGCGTCCCGCTCGTGTGTATGCACACTTAGGCAGTGTGAACGCTTCACTCACTTCGATCATTATTTTATCGTCATGCACAGTCAAAGTTAGGCTGGAAATACTGTTACGTTGACGTCGGTCGCGTACCGATTTATAGATTTATTCTGGACTGATCCCCTGAGCCCCGCCCCCCTCTCTCGCCCCTCCTCGATCCCCTGCTAGTTATGGACTCGCGCTCGCTGACCGTCGCGTCAGTGCTACACTATATACGTCCATTTATCGTCAGCAACTTAGTACCTACGCGTGACCGACGGTACGCGACCGACGTCAGGGTAAGAGGAATTAACGGGCAAAAATCCCTAAATTCGAATTTTTCGGCATAGCTTTTTAGCCGGTTTCAAAAAGGAGGAGGTTCTCAGTTTTTTTTGTTGTATTTACGTATTATGTTACGCGTTATCTCCGGCAAATTGTGGATCGAATTCGAAAATTATTTTTTTAATCAATTGTGTGGTTTCATTTATACATTTTATAAACGTTGCTTGGGTAGTTTTTGAGTTAGATTCAATAAAACGTATTTTTTCCACTTAGTACCTATATATTGATAATGTTATAAATAACTTCCTTTCACTGATATTAACATAGCAGTGTTACTTATACGAATTTGTGGGGGTAGGTCAAACTAAAAAAGAAAACTAAAAACTTTTTTCCAAAATAATAAAAACAAACAACTTCCAAAAAAACACTACAAAGTGAAAATTAACTTTAATTGAAGTCGGTTGTCGGTTGTGGTATTTTATTTTACATTTTGTTGCCTTTCAAAATGGTTATATTTTGAGATCCAAATAACATAGAGATACGAAGGTTACTTAAAAGTGAAAAGAATCAAGAATAAAAAAAAATTGTCCTAACTCAACTCAGCAAAAAAAAATTGAAAAATAAGATAGGATTGTTAAGTCATGCGAGCGACGACAATTATGTGTGTACCTACATAAAAGGTTAAATAAGTGAGGGGCACGTGGCTAAATAATAACAGCCGCGCAGGTCGATCGATCTGGTTAAGCTACGCTTGCCGCGGTTGATCTGTGGATGGGTGACCATCTTGACATACCGAGACCCTTCCGTGCCTCGGAAAGCACGTTAAGCCGTTGGTCCCGGCTGTCATTCGCGGATCTTTGGCAGTCGTTACGGGTAGTCAGAAACCCGAAAGTCTGACAACCAGTTTTACCAACGGGTATCGTATTACCCAGTAACTGGGTTGTGGAGGTCAGATAGTCAGTTGCACCATGTAAAATACTGGTATTCAGCTGCATCCGGTTAGACTGGAAGCCGACCCCAACATAGTTAGGAAAGGGCTGGCAGATGATGATAAAAGGTTAATAAATAAATAAAGAAACGCATACAACTCAATTTCGAATTTAATTTCGTTACAATACTAAAGTCAAGCGGTACAACAATGTGTTTGTAGTTGACTGTGAGTAAACTTAGCTACTTGGCTATGTTTAATGTCTTATAGTACAGGAGTTAACGGTTGCATTTTATTTGTTGATTTAGCCCGATCATTTCTTACTTATAATATTGTTTGGCAAGTTTTGAGCTTGACTCCTACTGAAAGGACTCATAATCATCATAATCAGCCTATAATGTTCCCACTGTTGGGACACAGGCCTCCTCTCTGTGAGAGGGAGTGGGCCGTAATCCACCACGCTACGCAATTTTTGTTTCTTGGACATGCCGGTTTCCTCACGATGTTTTCCTTTATCGTTTTGAGAGCAGTGGTGAAGAAATAATGAAAGACTGAAAGGACTAGCCGGCACTAATAGAAGACTGAATTGTGTGGAAAAGGGAGAAGGAGGACTTTGCCCTGCAGTTGGATAAAACAGCCTAGTTAGATTAGATTATCTTCGGCAAAGCCGTTGAATTGGCTAATAAAATGTGAATTTCGGAACAATACAAATACATTTATATTCTCCCCTAAATCCTAACAGGTTGACACACTAATTCCGTCACTCCCTTATTGGATCAGTCCCATCTTATTCGACAAACTTTGGTTGTTCCGAAGATACACGATGGAACCTTTGGACGTTGTCAAACTATTGAAGTTTTAGTAAGTAAGGTACCTAATTGTTGTTGAACTCCTCAAGTTTTGAGTTAAGCCGCACGATTACTGACAAATGCGTGCACAGACTGGACAGATCCACTCAATCTGTGTCTGTCCTCAATAGACCATTTCAGACATCAGTGTACAAGTCTTCACATGATCTGACCAAAATTAGAGACTGTGACCTCCGAGTTTGTTGCGGGATAGGAAACGACGACCTCATCTAGTTTTTAAAATATGATTGACACTACTAACCTACTTACAGAAATAAAATCATTTATCATTTCGATCCCTCAATTCCACGATTCCACCTCAGTTGAATCCATTGATGGTCGAGTATAAAATTTTATGTGTTACCTTTCATTATTAATATCAATAATTATGAAATTACTTTTTTCATATATTTTTTAAATGCAATGCTATCTCCCGTACTTATAACAATGTAGAACTGACAGACGTAAAATTTTGTTGTATGTAAAGTTTTATGACTCGAGTAATGGTTTGAAGTTGGGTGAAAAACATCTTACTTACTGCTCGGAGGTTCGAGTGAGATGTTATGGACATTACAATGTTTTCCCGGAAAAGTAGAAGAAATCATAGAATTTATATGGTAAAGAAGATGACTACGAGTAAGGCCCCGTTCACACGGCGACGATCAGTACGTTATTTAACTGTTTAATTTTGGGATCACATGGCAGTTTCATACTGAAGTCAAACTACGACGCGTCGACTGCGGCAGTCGTATGCGTACGCGTCCCTTCAGCCGCCGAAAGCTGAACAGACGGTACTCCATACAAAGTCGCTGTTTTCTTAGGACAAAAGCTGAACAGAGCTAAATAAGTGTGGTTAATCCCTAAGACGTCATCATCCACATTCAGCTAAAAGACGTCCTTTGCTGGTCGTAAACCCCTAAGCGTCGTCACATCGCAGGAATCCACAGGATGCGAGAAGCACAGGACTGTATGCTTCTCGAATTCTATGGATTCCTACAATCTTCACCAGGTCTTCGGAACACCTTGTGAGGGAGTTACTCCTGCTGAACCTTGTGGCCTCAAGAGTAAGTGAGTTATTCCGGTCTGATATTTGAGACTAAATCAATCAGCCACTTTTTTTGTTCCAGAGACTAGCTTCTGCACGCGGCATCGTACGCGTGAAATTGATTGCTCTCTCGACCCATCCCCGTCGCATCGCATCGCCTGCTCGCGCTTTCTGACTTTTTCCTTTTTCTCGGCTCATAAGGGTCCTAGCATGATGTTATGAGCTCATAGCCTTTCTCAAGAATTAGGCGATGAAATGCAAAAACATTTTTTGAAATTTAACTGGTAGTTTCAGAGATTAGCGCGTTCAAACAAACAAACAAAAAAACAGACATACACTTCAGTCTTATTTTTAGTATAGTGGGACAATCAAAATTTGATTTATAACAACATAAAAAGTAATAGATAGATAGATGCTACATGTTCTCAATCCATATAGACAACCTATTTAAGTAATACTATCTCAATAATGATCAAAATGAAAAGGGATTCAGGAACAAAGGGCATTAACTAAATAAATCTCATTCAAACAAAACGGGTCTCCAAAGGGTATCAGTTGAGCTCAAAACATAATTTTAATATTGACCCTTCAATGTTAATTCAAGTTCTGTATTCCATTTTGTTGACAAATTATGCCATTTCCAAGACAGAAATCTCCCAAAGGAAAACCTTCTCTAAACCTTTGACGCAGAGTAGATTTTCGATTAGGATTATCAATTATGACTTAATAGAATTATGGGGTACGCAAAACGTCAAGTCGCCGTCACTGTGACAAAAGATTACGTGGAAATTAACTAACTATAAATCTATACATAATTTAATAAAGAGGTTTAATTTGCGAGTTTATATATAGGCGGTAATCTTCGGAAGTACTGATCCGATTGAGAAAATTCTTTCACAAATGAGAAGCTACAGTATTGCCGAGTGTCATGAGATATTTTTTATTAGAAGAAACTTTTTTACAAAAAAATCCAACCGACTTTCAAAATAACACTAGATACAAAGTGAAAAATAACTTTTATTTCGGAAGCCGGTATCGTTAAGGGTTCTGTATTTTTATTTTTATCTACCGCTAAAAAGTCATAGGAAAGCAAACGTCACAATTTTGAATTTTGATCAGTAATTTTTGGTTTAAAAACCAAACTACTGAACCGATTTGGATGAAATTTCTGTGGAACCTATCTGAAAGTATGGCCTTTCAAATTGAAAATAATTTTGCAAATCAGCTTATAAATAATGGAGTTCTGAGGTAGCAAACATAAAAAAACAACCGAATTGAGAACCTCATCCTTTTTTTTAAGTTGGTTAAGAAAACTAAATTTCACGCGGACGAAGTCGCGGGCAGAAGCTAGTTATACTTATGTGAATTAAAATACTTTTAGAAATATAACCTGTTATTATTTTAGGATAGAGCCATACATATTTATGAAGTTCGGCCACGATGAATGACAGGGTTTCCATCAAAGTAATTAAATAGGTGAACGATAATTTGATTGCTGACACAGTAATTTGGGAGGTCTGTAAGTTGGAGAATTTAATTAGCTACACGCACATTTATTATTTTCAAACTTCGATGTATCTATTTTTCTTCTGGAGTCGGTTCTACCCCGTTGAGTATCGTGACCCCTTTACTAATTAATAAGAATATAATCTTCCTGATTGTGTCAGAAATAGAAAGAAAATGTACTCATTGCGAATCGTACAGGAGGATCACCAACCAAACTAAACACAGCAAAAAATAAAAACAAGTTATGTAAAAAAAAAGTAACAAAAAGAAAAATGAAACAAAGTCCTATATCTCAGCATGAAAATTAAATGTCGCAGCGCTGGTATTCTGATAGGGCCCGCTGTGATGTCACGGGCAGTTACTGAAATAAATAAATAATAAAATAGATTTAAAAATATTAGCAAATAAAATATTAACTTTTAATCCGCGCCAGACGTAACCTCTTTACTTGTCTATGCCTGGAGTGTCAGAGGCACTTTGGTGTGTCTGTGTCACTCTGTGGCATTGCTACATAGAGTATTTAATATATTAGGTCCTTACATATGAAATTAGCGTTTTGTCGTACTGACCACTTTGATCTGAAATATCTCCTCTTTGGTTAAGAATTCCAAATTCAAGTTTATAAATTCATTTAGGTGGTACATTTGAGTTTTGAAAACAGGCATTCAATTGTTTTTTCCTCATTATTTTTTTCTTTGGTGTCGCTTATTACCGCACAATGGGAAACATGAAATATCGGTATATTTACGAGTACGAGTTCTACCGTGGCACCAGTGCTGCAGAAACAGCTCGAAGGATTAATGATGTGTACGGCGCTGGTGTCGCAAAAGAAAGCATGGAACGTTTTTGGTTTCAACTTTTTCGTTCTGGAAATTTCGAAAACGAAAATTGACTCAAAAAAAGTTACTTGTGAGTGTTTGGTGGACTAACGCTGGTGTCGTTCACTACAGCTTTCTAAAATCTGGCCAAACGATTACGGCAGATATATATTGTCAGCAACTGCAAACCACGAAGGAAGAACTAGCTGCTAAACAACCGAGATTAGTCAATCGCTCTAGGCCGCTGCTGCTTCACGACAACGCAAGACCACACACTGTCTGTCCACACATCTCCTGTCCGCGTTATCATTTATTTTTCGCTTAGCGTTGGCAAATGGTAGTTCCAGGGATGAGCGCGTTCAAACAAACATCTATTTATTTTGCACAATTTATTACCATAAGAGCGTTTACGATGTATGACATTCCATACAAACTTTCAAGCCCTTGTTTTACCAAATGAATGAACCGATTTTAATTAAACTTTGTACGCATAAGCAGGATATAATGGTCTAAAAGTTAGTCAAGAACATTTTCGAAAAACAGTGGTACCTACAGCCAAATTAGACCGATTTTAAATTTTCCATAGAAACAGAGAAAAATGAAAAATGGAAGTTTTCTTTCTTTAAATTAGACATTTCGAAAATATTCTTTGCTAACTTTATTATTAGTATTGATTATAATAATATTATAAATGTGAAAGTTTGTATGTTTAGATGTTTTTTTTTAATCAAACATGCAAAACGGCTGAATGGATTTGAATAAAATTTGGCGCACAGGTATTTTATAACCTGAATGACCACATAGGATACTTTTAATACCGTGGGCCAATCTGGCAAATGCTACTGTTTGATGTTTTGAATTACACCTTGTCTCATTACTCGATTTTGGTGGGACAATTAATAGTACTCGTATAAACTATTGATATACGGTCTACTTTCCCCTTTTCCTTGTTGGTGGTCCAGTTGTATCGGCCCCGACTTACGAGTTGTACGTCGTGGGTTCGAACCCAGGCAGGTGCTTTACTTCGTGTACTTCATTTCATCACCATGCACTGCTCACACTCAAAAATGGTGAAGGAAAACATCGTGAGGAAATCGGCATTGAATCTACCAACCCGCACTGGGCCCGTGTGGTGGATTATGGCCCACTCCCTCTCACAGAGAGGAGGCCTGTGTCCCAGCAGTGGGAACGTTATAGGCTGTTTATGATACTTTCCCCTACAAGGGCTTGGATGTGTGAAAAGATTTAATTGCCTTCAGCCAGACAATTATTATTGGCTGCAATGGCTGTTATTACACAATACGATTAGTTAAGCTAGATAACAAGCAATTCTAGGTAGGCAACTGATAACGATACGTTGTAGGTACAGCATTGTATTCGTCAGTAATTAGAAATTCATCCTTCACTAAGGCAGTATCTGGTACAGATGCTACCAATTATACAATCTGTTATTTGTGTAATTAACAGAATTGCGTAGGAATATGATAAATTACTTTATGTAATTGGATATTATATTATAAATTCTAACAATTATAATTACATACATACATAAACGGGCAGGCAGAAACTATAGAACGAAACCTGCTACAATCTAAGGATCGTAATCATAATATTTTTGCTTCGTTTACGTTCATAAAAATCCTGCGCAATACACTTTCAATCACAATCTGAACCATTTTGAACGATATTGCTAATCCATTTGAATACATATAAAGAATAAATTAGAAACTCTTCAAATTCGATTTTAAAATCTACTTGTTACTCAAAAAACTAAAAACAGTTGTAAAGGAGATAATAGGAAGCTATTTAAAATTACGTAAAATTCTACCGATTAGTTTCAAACATAAATATCTTCTAGCAGTAAACCACCATTGGGACAGACTTAACTCATGTACTTAAAAAATATAATACTCGATCTAGGGCTACCGGCAAATTTAATGTACCCGGAGTCACCAATTACTTCGTTGACAGAACTCTAAAAAACGAACACCATATCTATTGAATAGTTTGCCGGCTGACATAAGGAGTGAAACTAATAAAAACAGATTTAAAAATAAATTAAAACGATATTATTATGAAGTTTAAGTCGTGTTTAATTTATAGACTCGACAGACTTAGTGGGTTACGCAGTTACCCCACTGGTCATACACGTACGCTGGTTGCGAGTACTACGCACTTGATTTTTCTGAAGAACGTCACTAACGAGGTCACTATAGTTGGGTACGTTAATATATTATACGAAGTTACTCTAAAAGGATTGTTGAATTGATACTTCAGAAACTAACCCTTTTTTACCCTATGGGGTTGACGGAGTACATAATATTATCATTAGAATAATATTCTGGATAAATAAATGCCACTTGTCGAAATATCCTAATATTCTCACTGAGTGAGGCTTTAAAGCTTTGCAAACGTAAATAAACCCTTATCAAAAACCTCAACCTATCAGCACGAATTAGTGACGGTTTTTGATAAAGGATTTTATAGCTCTACTAGCTGTTGCCCGCGACTTCGTCTGCGAGCTGGGATAAAAAGTAACCTATGTCCTTCTCCAGGTCATGGTCTACCCATGTGTCAAATTTCATCCAAATCCGTTTAGCCGTTTTTGCGTGAAAGCAAACAAACTTACTTTCGCATTTATAATATTAGTTAGGAGAATAACATTAATAACATTTGCAAATATTGTTAAGACTTTTACTTTTTTTTGTTTATTTTATGCACAGGTACCTCACGAAGGGCTAACAAAAATTAAAAAAGAGAATAAGTATGGGCTTATAACCACATGATAGAAAAAATACGACTGGAGCCGAATATACGCGATTCATAGCCGAGTAGGTATACCTATGTGATTCAGTATCATCGACCAAATGTTCACTTCAAAAAACACTTCTTATTAGTGATTTACCAGGCCAAAACTTTGACACTCATGTTAAATCCGAACAAACGAATTTCATAGAATCGACAAATAAAATTACTGGCTGGATAAAATCGTCATAGATTGAGTAAATTATGAAGGTATAATTGAATAACACCAAGCAGAGAGTTCGGTCTAGTCTCGATAAAAAAGGGACAAGTTGTGACTTGTTCGTGCCGAATTAATCGGTCTGGTCTGCGGGGAACAAGTTTGTAGCCCACGTTGGTCCCGGCAGAGGATGTTAAAATACAATTTGCTGACCCTGTAGGAAGGAGTTTCGATTGAATATCGGCTTTAGAAAAAAGAGATTGAACTTTGGTATTAAAAAGCAGATTTTTTTTCGTGATTTCAAAATTGGTCCGGTAGTGAAAGTTGTTCGTATTCATGGGTAGAACATCCTGTAAACATTTGCAACCGGTAAAAAAAATATTCTATATATAACAAAGTCTCTTACCGCATCTTTGGTTGCTAGTATTATTTAAAATCGGGGATTTGGGGATTTCAAGTATATTGGGGTCGGCTTCCAGTCTAACCGGATGCAGCTGAATACCAGTATTTTACAAGGAGCGGCTGCCATTATCTCAGCACCATCCCCGCCATTTTTTTTTTTTTTTTTAACTATGGCGTCTCGCAGTTCATCCTTTATGAGGATGGCTACTGCTTAACCGGACTTTCCTGTGGATGCCTCGAATTAAGGCCTCCAGCCAGGGCAAACAATAACTTAAAAACTAAGCGACAGCGCTAAGGGTAACCCCCTGCGGGGTTCGGACCTCGGCTCAGGGCGTCGCTGGAAGAGGACAGCAAGGGACAGGCTGGATCGGTATTATTATTAGTGTTTAGGGGCGAATTTAAAACTACAGGCTTAGCTGCGCGGGCTGGCTCGAGCAAGGGTCGGGGCGGGACCATCCCCGCCAACCACCGGCACTACATATATTCAGAAATATTACTGAACGATAAAAATAGTGCTTTTCTAGTAAATTTTTTTAAAGGTCCCTTCTCAAACTAGAAAGATATTGAACCTGAACTTCATTATTTTTACACAATAAAGCCCTTATTTATAAACGTAGCTTTAAAGTTGTTAAGTAAGGATTAGCGTCGACTAAACCCACATTTTTGACGTTTAAACATCTCATAACTTAAAGCAACGTCTTTTAATAAAAAAGGGTTAGTGCCTTCTTGCAAATTCAGAACCGCTCAAAGTCACAGTAGCCTTAACTTTACCAGTACAGCTGAACGAAGACAGATGCCCCAATTTCTGACTGAGTCTGAACGACGATTTATTAGACAAGCAGCCGGACATTACTTGCCGGTATCCTCTCAATACATCTCGATTTACAAGGCCCGTTACCTATGCATCAATCTGAACATCAGGGATGGTATAATCTGTAGTGTTCGCTAAGTTTTAAGGTTGTCATCAGTTGGGTATTTAGTGATGAATTTGCTATGGGATTTTTTCTTTAATTGTGTCCTTAGCCTTTAATGTTCCCACAGCAGGGACACAGGCTTTCTTTCTTTGAGAGGGAGTGGGCTGTAATCTACCATGAGGCCCTGTGCGAGATAGAAGATGTCTCATGTCGTAGAATTGTTGGTTTTAAGACATGCCGGTTTTGCTCACGATGTTTTCCTTCACTGTTTTAAATGGATTTTTAAATGGAGCAGTGGTGGCGCATTGCTAACGGCTCCGAATTACGAGTTGTGGGTAGTGGGTTCAAACCCAGGCAGTCGCTTTACTTTGTAATTAGTCTGTCAATGTCTTTATGTATAAGATAATTATGACATTGAAGATCAAGACGTAAACAGGTTTGACAGCTTTTTAGCGTCGTGAAAGCGTCGTTGTCCTTTTCTGACCGCCATGTGTTAGAAAAAGATGGCAATACTCTTATTTTATTTATTTTCAAGCAAGTCCCTGTAGTTTGTGTTAAGCAGCTGGTGCGAAAATCTTTTGAGCCAATCATGCTGAAATTGATTGGCTCAAAAGCCATTGCCTACATTACAAACAAATCTAAATTCTTCTCCTCATCCCATGTGGCCATAAACAAATACATGCATGTCATTTGCAATACATGATCCTAACTATAAAATGTTATAGGATCCCATAAACTACCCATATGGGGATAACATGGGTACATTAGGTCGCTACAACAAAATAACATACGGTACATAACGCTCTTCGAATATCACCCTTCGTGGTTTTATGTTTCATAAATACAGGATAGGGCAGTCTTTTACACCATTGTGTAACGTTTTGCTCATTTTATTTCACAATGAGTTAAGTCAATGGTGATGCTGATTGATTGTATTCAAATGCTGCTGCGAGCATTACAAGCAGATTTTCTACTTTTCGACAATTTGTGAAATGATTTGGTTTTGTTCAATGCTGTTGGCATAGATTTCAACGAGAATATTTTCTATTACGAACTCCACAAGGTCCTCCAAAACGTCTTCCATAGTTTCCCCAGCGTAAGAAAAAATTATCGACTAGCATGAACATTTCCTTGTGGACCTAGAACTAACCCCTATGGAACTCCTCAATGAATTTCATCTCAACGAACACAACCGTCAGTAATTTATCATTCACATAAGTGTTAACTCTGTAAGCACTCAGTAGAACTACGTTTAGAGGCAAGATTCCACCCATTAAGTGATAAATGGCAAACACAGATATGTTGTATTAATTGAACGCCTATCTAAATCCAGTCATGCGGTCAATATGTTCAATGTGTTTTATTTACATTGTTAACTGATTCTCAAAATCATTATATTTTTAGCTGTATTTAAATAAGCAATGAAAGGACATGCATGTTTTTGGAATTTTGACACAGGTTTGTTACTATTCAATAGATATAAAATATGAACGACAGTAGCGAAACAAATAATATTAAACAATTTACGTTTCATTCAACTAGGTAAATAATAGGTAAATTGTTATTAACGAACATAAACAGACATTACTATTTTGAACTCAAATTATGATAACAAAGTTGAGAACAGTTAAATAAACAATTAAATTCAGCTAGTGTTCACCCAACTGCAGTGTAATATCAGAAAAGGGATTGGTTTATGAAATAAGTCTGTAAGGTCCCAACGTCAACGATTTTCTCGCTCAAGAAAACGCAGTCCACCAACACTCGCCTAGAGACTCACGCCATACGCACACAAGCAAGTCCCGCTGCCGCGCCGTCGCGCACTGGCTGGTCATTGCTCGCCAACTCGTTTATAGTTGCTAGTTCTTGTAGCTTCTCGTAATCGCCGGCAGTGGGACAGGTGCCTACTCAGGAGCCACAGCACCATATTATGACGTGATATCCACTAGTATAATTACGGTACGTAGGTTTTTTTTTTATTTTAATAAACGCCTACGAAATAAAAAAATGCAACCGCCATCTTCTTTAAATATTTTATTTTTTAAAGCTTTGGAGCTCGCCTTAATTTTTATAGTACTAGTGCAAATAAAAAGTTCAATTATTTTATCTAGTAAACGAGAGCTTCAAAAATAATAAAATTTCTATGAAATGAAGTAAATTGGATGAAATAAAATGGGATTACTTAATTTATTGGACGGTTTTATAGAAAAATTCGGTCTTAAAGTTAGCTGAAAAGTGGTTGAAAATAAATGAATTAATAGAAGGTATATTCAATCAGCTTTCTTGTGGATTTTGCTAAATCTATTAGAAGATTTAGTTTTCATTAAAGAAAAAATTTTGATCTGTTATACAGAGGTTGAACTGATCTTCTTCTGATCTGTAAAACAAATATGACTTTCGCTAACTGACATCCCTAAATTTAATGGAAACTAAAGCAGAAATTTAATGCAGTTATATGATAACCATTCTATAGACTACTACTTCTTCATCTTAGCGTGTCTCAGGGATGTCAACACATCTCTAAGCCCCTTACATTGCAGATGGCTCACAGGAGGCCTACCATGATCTATTTAAAAACGATTCAAAAGCAAGACATTTCAGTTTAGGTTCTTAAACTGCATCGTTCACAGTCGTACCATGACGTCCAATACACTCAGCGGCATTTGGATCGTTGAAAGTGAATAAGCGTTAAGAGCTCGTGGTAGGTATCCAGATGGCACGGCCTAAATTGAATCGTTAAACTGACGTCATGGTACGAATTAGCAGAACAGTTCAGTTTAGGTCCTAAAGTGGATCGCGTTAAGAGATCGTGGTAGGTATGCAGGTAGTATCAGACACTTAGCATCAGTTGGGCCTTCGGCTTGTTTTCCATACAACAACAAAAAAGTTCCTTCGTTTTTACTCTGACCTCACTATCGGCTTTAGAACAATCGAAAACCATGAAAAAGACACGCGTGATGAAAAAATTTGATAATATGCGCAGCCGCCATCTTGGATTTTCATTTTGACCTCGGTACCGGCTTTAGCACTCTCGAAAACCATGAGTACTTTGATTAACTAGATGAAAGAAAGTCGCATGAAGGGGGCATAACGATTTATCGTTACGTGACGATTTATATCAATTTACTCCTAGTGTGAGAATTTCGTTCCAATAAAAACAGAATGTCAAATAGTATTTAAAGTTACACTACGGTGTGACTACTCGCATGCTACTCTGCACTCACTTATTCAAGCCTTACAGGATATCACCCCTCTCTTCTAGCCGGGCGGGAAAAATTTAACGATTTGTTTATCTTCTTACCACTTGGCAGGATATCAAAATAATGAAGGTCAAGGGAATTAGGAAGGAGGGAAAGAAAACTGGAATCTATAGGGTGATATGTAATTCATGGTTTTTCATTAGGACTTGTCTTCGACGAAGGTAGGGATGAAACAGGCTTGAAATGAAGGTCTTGTAAGACAGATTTATTTATTTAATACTTTAAGCACATAAATGCACAGAGGCGGACTTAGGCATTTTCTACGGATTGTATTTTGTTGTACGTGACAGTGTCTCAATATTTGGCGAAAGAGTGAATAGATTTTATATAAACAAACTAGCTTCCGCCCGCGGCTTCGTCCTCAAGATATGTCGATAAAAACTATCCTATGTCCTTCCCCGGGATGCAATTTATCTCTCTGCCAAATTTTTTTGAAATCCGTTCAGTAGTTTAGGCGTGAAAAGGTAACATACAGACAAACAGACAGACAGAGTTACTTTCGAATTTATAATATTAGTATGGACAAATAAAATTGCAGAGGCTTCAATTTTATTTGTAATGTTAAAATTACAGCTTTTTACTTAATGCATATGAAAGTATATACGGTACTTATAACAAAAAGACAATTTTTGTCATGTTTGTCTGTCTGTTTGTTGAGGTTAATCTCCGAAACGATTTTGACAGGACTTTTACTGGGACATAGCTGATGTTATAAGGAGTAACTTAGGCTATTTAACATTTGGTACAGAAAAGTATAAAAAATAAAGATTTCAAAAATAAATTTAAAGTAGCCTTAAAATAGCACACGTTTTTGTATTTTTATCTTCAATACAAATAAACTACCACCATTATTAATCCACGCTTATTATCCACAGAAAAACAAAAACACCAAATCCAAATATAATGTAAAATAAAACAAAAATGCCTGGTCTCAGCATCTATAACCCAAAGCGTTATATCTACAAAACCCTTTAGTTTATCGCCGAACGAAAACAGGGTTCTCACGTAAATTCGATTATTTAGTAGGGACCGCCGTCTGATAGTAAGGAATTAACTAGCTTGTGGTCGAACTAAGGATTATTTCGAGTGTACTTGTTATACTGTAATTATTTCGTACTATTGTGCTATTCTGGTGAATGTTCTTGAAGTACATTTTCGCTGCGTCTTTTGTACTGTTTTGCTGTTTGTTTTGGTAATCCGTTAATATTGTTATGTGATTCTTAAGAATGATTTTACGTTCATGGTTTGGGTTAAGTAGTTAATACTAAGTCTGAAGCAACTCCTGTAAATATGACGTGTTTTCAATAACTAAAAGACGGACTTAAAACTTAACATGTTATTTCTTAAGAAACATTATTATCTAAAAATTTTCAGATACTATGCTTAGAGCCTGGTTCGCCTGATCTCTCACCGGCCGTGTCGGATCGGACTATGAGAGTGAGGGAAGAGAGAGTGCACCTGTGTTTGCGCACACATTGTGCACTATAATATCTCCCGCGTTGAAGGGTAGTCTCCGTTGAGATTGACAGCCATTGGCCGAAATACGGTCTGGGGTATTTATAAGTTATTATGTTTTGTCCTACTGTCAATGCAGACATTTCTACATGTTATTGGTACAGTTCTCTTTTTGACAGTGTCATCACCACCTGCCTAACTTTTTCTCAACTATGTTGGGGTCAGCTTCCAGTCTAATCGGATGCAGCTCAATACCAGTATTTTACATGGAGCGACTGCCTATCCGACCTCTACAACCTAGTTATTGGGTAATACGATACCAGTTGGTAAGACTGGTTGTCAGACTTTCGGGCTTCTGACTTCCCGTAACGACTGTCACGTCCAACCGTCACGAATGACAGCCGGTACCATCGGCTTAATGTGCTTTCCGAGGCATGGAGGGGTCTCGGTATGTAAATATGATCACCCAAACACAGACCAACCGCGGCAAGCGTTGCTTAACCTGATTAATCGACCTGTGCGACTGTTATTATTTAGCAACGGGTCCCTCTTTCTTTTTGACAATGTATTTATAGAAAAAAAAAACTGGCTTTTCCTAACTCAGCCCTGCTATCGAACGAAAATTTGTACTTTCCGTTTCAAGATCTTTTCCATTACCATTCCAGGCCGTCTTTACCTTCTCGAGTTTTTCCATCCATTAGTCCCTTAATAAGCCCAAGACTTTCCCAAAGCTAAGGTCCCGACCCACACTTTAATGGGATTTATACTAAACAACCTTGCTATTTGAGGTGAAATGAGAATTTAGCTGCGTTCTTACACGCTACGCACCCAATTTGCGTAATTTTAGCGGAGATTAGCCTTATTTTATTGCTTTTAATTGCGTAAATATGTATTAGGATTGTACCTTTTAGCGTCGTTGTTCGCGGAGTAAGGAAAGGTATGGGGTACTCAATGTTTTACGATCGAGGGGAATGTTGCTACCTACGTAGATATGGAAGTACCTTCTTACATGAATCATGCTTTAATTAGTGCTTTTAATTAAAGGAACTGGTGCTGTAAATGATCCATCGGAAATAAATGTTTTATAGCAACCATTTTGGGGCTTATAAACGTTGCTTAAAGTTAAGTATTAGCGACTGTTTAACAATATATTGTTTACGTCACTTAACTCTAAGAAACGTTTATGAATAATGGTGTTTGTTGATATCACCATGACTGGAAGTCTGCTTTGATCGGGCCAACTCTCTTACTTAGAAAATGTACAAATTCAAGTCGCAATCTTATCTCAGCGACCATCGAGTACAAAGCCCAAACTGCGGCCAAGAAGCTGGGCGTCCTGAATAGGGTGAAGCGATACTTTACGCCTGGACAGCTTTTAACCCTTTACAAAGCGCAAGTTCGATCCTGCATGGAGTATTGCAGCCACCTTTGGGATGGCTCAGCGAAATACCAACTTGCCGCGCTTGACTCGGTGGAACGCAGAGCTAAGAGGCTCATTGGCGACGTAAAACTGGTGGATGCCAAGCTTCACAGCTTGGCTCATCGCCGCAATGTTGCCTGCTTATCAGTCTTCTACAGATTATACTTCGGTGAGTGTGCCCAAGAACTCCACGACCTCATTCCACCGGCCCCCTTCTACCTTCGGACATCCAGACGCACTGCAAGTTACCATCCCTACCAAGTTGCTATTCCACAAATTCGAACTAAGCGTTTTCAAATGTCTTTTTTAATACGCACAGCAAAAGAGTGGAACTCTCTACCTGCGTCTGTGTTTCCGAGCGCATACAACCAGAATCTCTTCAAAGTGAGAGTGAATAGGCTTCTTCTGGGTACGCTCACTCCATCGTCGACTCTGTCTCTGTCACCTCTGACCTAGACTAGAGTCAAGAGCGAAACCATTTAAAAAAAAAAAAAAACTATGACAAAAAAATTTCACAAATGTAGGGAAATCAGAGGTTTTTTGACGAGATCAGACTGTGAACGTTCTTAAGATTACGGGAATTACGTCTTAGATCAACGATACATAGTAAACTAATCATAATCTTTTACCAAAGTAATTTGAGGGCATAGTTTACCACCAATCTTACCTTTCCACAAAACCAAGTATCAAGTTCTTTGATTCGTGAAATAACTATTATGTTGTTAGCACTACGGTTAGCAGCTACAATAGTGCCTGTAATTGGTCAGTAACATAAGCTTTGATCACATAGTAAACTAATCAGATCCTCAATTTACCAAAGTAATCGACTTGAGCAAACCAATCGATTCTCTCTACGTTACTACAAGGAAGAGATTGAATGACCTATCCTTAAAAGGATTCCTTAAATCCCCTCTACATGATCCTAATTCGAGTAAAGCTTTCAACACGGTAAAGATACCGCCATCCGTTACACTCGCCCCTACAGTTAATCTTAATTCAGGGTTTAGTAAACTACGGTTTACGGAATGGTGCAATCCTTGATTACAGTTTAACTATAAACTCGGTTTATACGTTTTACTATAAACCCGAAATGAATATAAGCCCGAATGGTGTGATTCGATTTTATAGTTATTATTTTGGAATGGGTAGATTAATAGTATTTGTATTGTTTGCCAGCGTTGTTTACTTTGAACAGTTTTATGAGTGTTTCCTGTTCAGTACCTAATGTTAGATAAATAACTCGTGGGTGGTTGAAAAGAGAAAAATGTCACGCATAGGTTTTGAACCCGGCTTTGAACCGGAACCTTGCTGACTGGTTAATATTGCTCCCGGTATGATCTATGGCAATTTTAATCGAGTCTGCTCAGAACTTATAGCATACGCAAAACATCATATTTAGTAGTGTTCCATCGTTTGTGGAACAACTCCACATCTGAACTCCAGGACGGAGTCAGAAATTTCACCTGAGATTTTTTTTCGCAGTAATAAATGGAGCGCAGCATAATAGGTGTCAAGCGTACATACTAAGTCAGAAACACCATAACTCAAGTAGCGGATGTTGGAGAAAAAACAGCCAAGCTGAAGTGGGAGTGGGCCGGTCACGTCGCGCGAATGCACCCGGAGAGATGGGCAAAGATCCTCACTCACTGGACGCCTGAAGGAGGACATCGCCATCGAGGTAGACCACGGCGAAGGTGGTATAACGATCTAAAGAGGTTTGCAGGGCCAACATGGCCAGAGATCGCTCAAGACAGGGAGGTTTGTAAGGAAAAAGGGGAGGCCTTTGCCTTTATTTACGGTAATGAAAGAAAACCTTAACCAAGAATACCTCATTATACATTAAAACTCATTTCCTCTTACTGAAGATCTCAGTTCCTTTCCATTCATTTAGACAAACATCATGAGAACAACATAATCCTTGCTTCAGTAAATAGAGCTCTCAACAGTGTTGTGGTCTCGCTATTCGTTACGCTCGCCCCTCCGGTTAATCTTAATTAAGAATTAAATAAACTGCAGTTAACGTAATGGTATAACCGATTATATAATGAGGTTGGATTGCGTCGAAAGACGTTATTTTTTTATGTAATAAAAACAAATGATGATCAACAATCCATTGTCCAAATGATTTTAGAAATACTGTTTTTTGTGCAAACACTTTTATCACGTTATTTTTTTAAAACTATGTGGGGTTTATTCCTATTTACCTGCTCTGAGAAGAAAGGCTTACAAACTCTGAAGTCACAGTCTCTTTTAAAGTGCAGACATAATCATAGTCAGAACATGTGAAGACCATATAGAAATGTATGTATGTGTGTATGTGTTTGAAATGATCTTATAAGGAAAGACCCACACAGATTAAGTGGATCTGTCCAGTCAGTGCACAAAGTTGTCAGTAATCTTGCAGCACAACTCAGAACTTAAGAAATTAAACGATTAGACGAACAATACCAAAGAATGGACATTTGTATAGGCCGCAAAAATTACTGAAACTGCCAGATCATGATTAAAATTAACTTATAGGAACAAATAACAGAAAAAAGCAATGACCTACACAGTCCTCACATTCACAATAATTAAAATAATAATATAATACTTTACAAAGTAAAAATTCATGTCAAATAGTATGACTGTAATGGTTTGCATGTAGTTTATTCTGCTCTGGGTAAAATACAGAATTTCGTGTAAACAGAAGAAATACTAAAATCAGGGCAACGTTTTCCAGCAGCGATTGGGTAACGTGTTACAACAATAGGGTAATTTAATAATATGATAGCCCATTAACTGACACCTGAACTCCTCTTTACCTACAATATCCAGGTAAGAACATTCCACCATTTTGAAAACCTTCTTCCAACAATACGCTATCTAAGACACATAACCCTTAACTTGGCGTTCATTATAGCTCCTTAGCTATATTGAAGGCTTTGAATAGGAGGTTTATACTACCTTTACTATAAACCTCCTATTCACTGCGTTATCAATACACCCCGATCACTTAGTACAGGTCTATTGAGGCGTCAGTGAATACGTCTTTAGTGATCTAGATTAGGTCGTGTTTGTCGCTGAATGGCAGGGCCTTTCTTTTAGGTCAGCAGTTGCCTGATTTGTTTTGTTTCTGATTTTAGGAAGAATTCGCTATCAGCGTTTCTATAGTAACAGTGGCAGGACCCAGGTGTCGTCGAGGACTTTTTTTTTTTGTAAAGTGTTGAAAATCTGATCATCTAATCTATGATTCCTAATGTGTAATACTTGCTCATTTAACGCAAATCGGTAAGTGCGAAGCAACACATCGTGAGGAAACCAGCATGTCCTATGATAAAAGATAAATAATTTTAATTCCTAGACCAAAACTAGAAACCAAAAGTTCGAAGACATGACGTGACATCTGCCAACCCACTCTGGGCCCTCATGGTGGATTACGGGCCACTCCCTCTCACAAAGACGAGGCCTGTGTCCCAGCAGTAGGAAGATTATAGGGTGATTATTGAACGCAAGTCATAATTAGTAGGCATAACTCGGTTTCTAAATTATACCCCTAACTCAAGCCACTCTGTGGTGCTTTAACAGGTCCGCCTGATTGTACACGAAGAATAGAACGTGCAAAAGATTAGTGCAAAGATGGTGTTAAAACAGTGAAAAAGGATTGACCTAGATAACGCAAGTATCACGATCTGTATGAAAACCAAGCGTGCCATTTTTTGACTACCTACTATGACGTCATAAGCACTATTTAGTGATGGGTAAATCAAATCGATTCAAAGACGCCCCCGCGTGCGGCACCCATCAAACTCAAAGCATTTATTTCAATTAAACCATTTACAGGCACTTTTGAATTGTCAATAGGTCAGTCAGCAAATATGAAGCTAGTTGCCCATTCCAAAGCGTAGGTACCTATGGAGAAGAACGGGCAAGAAACTCCATGGACACTCTTTTAAATTATAGTTTACAAAAATATTAGTTACATCATTAATGTTGAATTTATAATTATATGTGAGAACGATGTAAAAAAAAAAATATACGTACGCGTTAAAGTGTCCAGAGTACAGCAAATAGTACTTAACAAAACAATAATCCAAAAGTAAAATAATAAAAAATAAGCCGAGGCAGCCAAGTGATGACCAGTCCCAACTGACGGCGCCCGTTCACGAACATGACGCATAGATCAGCACCATTCAGCTCAACCATTTTGAAGGGAGCTAAATGATCCAACACACACGCCACCGTCAGCGAGACATTTTAGTGAGCATGACATACTATCAGCCGCCAGGGCACATTCAAGTCAATGAAAGACATTATTATCATTACCCGGTAAATGGTAGCACTACAGTACATAGAACTCACATTTGTGCTATGCAATTATACAATATATGTCTTTGTCCGTGTCGTCCCACCCCTGGGGCCTACGACTAAGAGCGAAAGTGGCGGCTTACGATTTTGGTGCTATTTTTGGCACGCGAAGTAGTTGCTCTTGCGTTATCTAGGTATATCTATATCTGTGGTCGGGAGGCTATTAAGAAAGAAAAACACACTCCCATTTTTGATAATAACAAAGCATGAGTAAAAGGACCCGGTACTTTGAAATCATACTTAACTTCGATAGTCTGCCCGTAGTCTAAGCATAGTTAGATCTTTCTAAATCACGTAGAAATGTAAATGAGGACGAGTAATAGGGTGAGTGACGTCATGGATAGGAATTAGGTCGCCCTGATTTTCATGTATATTATCCGACAACGCAGGATTTTAGCTATGAAGTTACAGAGGCTAGACAAAGTGACATTTCTGCGATAGCGAATTGACATAAGCTACCGAAAAGCTTATGTTAATCCTGTTGAAAGTCGTCGCCGGAATACGAAACGCTTTGAAAGCAATTGCCACTTTTCTAGGCCCTCAGGATTCTACCCAGTCTCTAGTCTTCTTGCTTATTGTCCTAATGGAGTGCAAAGAACTATACTTAAATTGTATATTATTCTGAAAAGGAGCACGACATGCAGGTTCACAGCTTGTTGACGATATTTGGTCATGCCAATTAGTCCCCGTTTCACCACAAATGACTAATCTATAGGTATAGCTGGTCCATGTTTGTTATTTGTGCTTGATTTTTAATAGTCCTCCAGACCGTATTCGGCCATAACGGTCAATCTCAACGGAGACCAGCCTTCGGCACGGGAGCTATTATAGTGCACAAGTGTATGCGCAGACTCAATTGCACTCTTTCTTCCCTCACTTTCATAGTCCGATAGGGCGGTACGTAATCAGGCGCAGAAAAAACGGCTTAACGTGCTTTTCGAGGTACGGGGGTTTCTCACCGCCAATTTCCAAACTCCGGGCTGTTACAAAAAAAATCTCAATTTAAAAACCCAATAGCACACATAACGTTTTCGTAATATTAATTTTAACATCGGTCTTTGAATTTTTTTTTTTTTTTTTTTTTTTTTATTATAAAGTAACACCGTAGGTGGTACTTTATTCACATTACAATCTAGCCTATTAGCTAATAAGTAATTTAAATATAACTTAAACTGATATGTAACTACAATATTAAGAAATCGTCCAATAACGTCTTTCTTATTAACTATGTTTAGGGGAAGACACTTGATTCACGTGTTCTGTATAATAGTCAGCACTTGCATTGTAGATTAAAGTTCACTCACACTGCACTAAACTAACTCAAAAGGTTTTACCCTTTTTAGTCTTCGCACTAGATCAGTGTTGTCAAGGAGTTGGATCGCCTCGACATTCACGTGATGATGAAGTCTGTGTTCATGAGCTTCTGCATATTTTTGTATTACTGTGTTTACCACATCCATCTTGAGGTCCCGGTGGAGGTCGCTGTTTCTAATGTACCAGGGCGCGTTGACAATATCCCTAAGTACTTTGTTTTGAAATCGTTGTATGGTTTGACGATTGTTTTGGCTGGTGCAGCCCCACAGCTGAATACCGTAGGTCCATACAGGCTTTAAAACTTGTTTATATATCAACAATTTGTTAGATATTGATAATGGCGACTGTCTCCCAAGTAGCCAATACATGTTTTTATATCGAATATCTAGTTCGGATCTTTTCTTTTTGACATGCTCTTTCCAGCGCAGTTTTGCATCCAGGGTCATGCCTAGATACTTAGCAGTATTCGCGCATGGTATTTGTTGGTTATTTATGAATACCGGAAAGTATTTCGGCTTTTTATTAGTGAAGTCAATGTGGATAGACTTGCTTTCATTAAGCTTGATACGCCATGTTGTAGTCCACTCATAGACACGATTTATGGACTCTTGAACTTTTTCTACAGCTTCCTCGTGATTATTTCCAACAGCCATGATTGCTGTGTCGTCAGCAAAGGTTGCAATGAAATGGTTTTCTAGCTCAGGAATATCGCAGGTGTATAGTAGGTACAGGACCGGACCCAGTACACTCCCTTGTGGTACTCCAGCTTTTATCTGCCTAAGGTCTGAATAGGCGTTTCTTTGTCTGATCCTAAACAATCTGTTCGATATGTACGACTCTATGATGTCTGAAAATTGTTGAGGCAGCATAGTTCTCAATTTATATATGAGGCCATCATGCCATACTTTATCAAAAGCCTGTGCAACATCAAGGAAGACCGCAGAGCACACCTTCTTCTCCTCTAGTGTTCTTTCAATAATATTAGTAATTCTGTGTACTTGGTCGAGCGTGGAGTGTTGTTCTCTAAATCCGAACTGGTAATCGGGGATTAGATTTTCACTTTCGATAAGAGGCTTCAATCTCTTTAGAAATAATCTCTCAAATACTTTTGACAACACAGGTAAGAGTGAGATTGGTCTGTAAGATGTTGTTTCATGAGGTGGCTTCCCAGGCTTGACTATCATAATGACTTCAGCTACTTTCCACATGTCAGGAACGTACTTTAATCGAAATGCAGCATTAATAAGCGTGGTAAGCTTGACTATGGCTTTACGTGAGAGATTTTGTAAAATTTCTCCTGTGATTAAGTCGTAACCTGGAGATTTTCTCCGATTAAAATTACATTTAATTTCTCTAGACACTTCTTTTGGGGTAACCAACTTGATATCTAAACTATTTTGTACACTCGCTTTTACCCTCGGATTGTGAGCCTGGGTTTCATTTGGTTGAAATATTTGTTCTAAATGCTCAGCGAACCTTAAGGCCTTCTGTTGGTCCGTCACTGCCCATTTTCCACTGTCCTCCTTAATAGGAGGGATTTGCATGATCGGTCGTTTTATGTTCTTTGTAGCCTTCCATAGGGAGTGGCCTGTTTTGGTATGACTTGTTAATTGGCTAAGGTAGCTGTTTGTTAAGGAGTCGTTGTATTGCTGGATTTCTTTCGTAAGACGCTTGGTAAGGTAGTTCAGCAGTCTTTTATCTTGTGGACATCTGGTCTGATGCCAAATGTTTCTTTGTTTCCGCTTTTCGGATATAAGACACCTAATTCCTGTAGGATAGGCGGTAGCTTTGACCCGGTGCGTTTTTTCCGGTGTGTTTTTCCATGCCGTTTGCTGTATACTATTTGTAAATTTACTTAGTTCCAAGTCCAACTGTTCCGGAGTTTTTAATGGAACTCTTAATTCTATTGTCTTATCCAAGTCTATTCTGAAACTTTCCCAGTCTGTATGAGTATTTACAAGCGTAGGATTGCTTTCTATGCGTAGGATCTGATGCCATACTGTTAAAATGATTGGTGAATGGTCCGAATTCATGTCTAAACAATCATCGATGCCTAAATAATTACTAGATATATTTTTAGTTATAAAAAAGTCAATTAGGTCTGGCACTTTGCGTGGATCGCTTGGCCAATAAGTTGGTTTTCCGGTAGATATAGCTTCACACTGTAGCTCTTTCATGGCACTCATAAGTTCCTTTCCCTTAGTCGTGGTAAGTCTTGAACCCCAATGTGTATGTTTAGCGTTAAAGTCGCCACCTAAGATGAATCTTTGTCCCAGTTGTTGTAAGAACCTAACATAATGATCTTTTTTTATATTATATCTCGGAGGCGAGTAGATGGCCGCTACGATGACTGAATACAGTTGAGATTGAATACAAATCGCCACAGCTTGAATTTCATGACATTCGTACTTAACTTCTTCATGATGACAAAGATTTTCTTTAACTACAACCGCGCTACCACCTCGGGCAGTATTGTCAGGGTGCAGTGCATGGTACACTTTGTAACCTCGGAACTTTATGTAGGATTGCTTAGTAAAGTGAGTTTCGGATATAAGGCAAATATCGATGTTTTCTGTGATCAGGACTACTTCTAATTCTTGTTGATGTTTAAGTAGTCCGTTTGAGTTCCATGCCATTATTTTTAATGGATTCATTTTTTCTGTCTGGAAATAGCATTCGTAGTGCTATTTTCTAATCTATCTAAACGAGCGTTAAATGAGGACATCAATTTAATAATTTCGTCCAACTTTCCTTCCATACCACTGGCATTAGCATTCTCGCGAATATTCGCAAGGTTAACAGTTTTGGCTGTTACATGCGCGTATGTTTTCTTGTGAGGGTTTTGTGTCACGTAATGGTTTTGTGTTTTAGTGCTAGTTTGCACTTTTTCAATGACATCTCGCGGACTTTTTGTGGCCGGCTTCTTAACTGTTTTGTTTTTTATATTCTGCATTTCCCGGGCTACAATACATCCTCTATAATTAGCAGGATGTGGTTCCCCACAATGCACGCATTTTGGCTTCTCGTCTGCCGGTTTTTTGCAATCAGTAGTTAGATGTTTGCCGGTGCATTTGACACATCTAGGTTCCTTAGAACAGTATTTGTGTGTATGTCCGTACGCTTGGCATCTCTTGCATTGAGGTACTAGCCTTTAAGTGTGGAGAGGATGTACTTCTACTTTACATCCTAATATAGATTTTATGCCATATATTTTATTGATGTCTTCATTATTTCTGAATGTCAGCATAAACATATTCAGAGGCTCTTTATTTTTCCATCTCAATTTGTTTGCTGCATCTTCAATCTGGTAACCTTTATTTTTTAAGTCCTCAATAATTCTGTCAGGCTTACATGTGAAGTGCAGATTTTTCACCATAACTCTTATTGGTCTTTCCTGTTTGTTTTCGTAAGAGTGCCAGAGAAAGTTATTTTCAGTCAGTAACTGTGTAATGAACTTATAAGAGTCTTCGTTCACTGCATTTATTTTAACGCATTTCCCATTCAACATTTTAGTCGTGAATTTATCACCAGACTCAGACTTTGACAATAAGTCAAACAAGGCTTGGTAGTTCTCGACGCCATCTACTACTACAGGCGGAGGTGGCGGAGTCTTTTTGGTGTTTTCTTTCTGGGTTTGAACAGTCTCTAGGTGTTCAATGTTGGCAGTGAGAGTGGGCGATGTGTTTAATTTTCGTTTTTTCCTGCTCTTTTGCCTGATCCACTGTGTTTCCCTAGCTAGCTCCTCCTCGTCCGTACAGTACTCAGGACACTGTGTTGGACTTTTTACTGTCTCAGCTGGCTTACTAGTTGAAGCTGTACTTTGTTCTGTCTTGTGTAGTAGATACCTCACTTGTTGTTGGAGGCTTTCTATTTCTTTTTCCATGTCAGAGATAACATTACGCAGTTGTTCGTTATCTGCTCTTTCTTCGCTGTAATATTTGTACAGCAATTGCTCGTTTTCGGTTTTCACCTTAATTTTGGTGGTCCCAGCCATGTTGATGGCGAGTTAATAAATAACAGTTATAAATAGAATGTAGGTCAATTCTTACGTAATTGTGTGTGTCATCGCGGCGAGCGCGGTCCGACCGGCGGCGGCGGCGCGGTAGGTTTGCTGCGTCTGCACTTTGCACTTTTAGTAGAGCACGCGACCGACGCGACTATTCTCAACGAATATCAAACACGCTGTGATCTTTGAATTTAATGTGAAACTTGTTAATATGGGTAGGTAATTAATAAAAATAACAAATTTAAATCCTAACTTAACTAAAACTATACAAAAACTAAAATATAGCGTCGAAAAATTCATCCGCATCGCTGTCGACTGGTAATGTACAGAGGCCAGCACATCAACCTTCCCCAATCTGTCAAATTTCTTTGATAGAATTTCAACTTTACTGCAAAGGAATAAGGTTCATATTCAATTGGGAAAATTTGACAGATTGGGGTAGGTTGTTGTGCTGGCCTCTGTACCCAAGAGACTGGCAGCATTACCACGTTGTATGGCAATGCTTAACCTTTGGCCAAGGTAAAAGCCAGCCCTTGGGTCACGGGAAGTATCAACCAGCCGTTTTGAAATTTCCTTAAAAAGACCATGAGCACTCGGACCCCACGACCCGAGGATTTTAACTTATAAAAGTTCAAATTAATATTATGAATACGAAACCTATATAAAAAAAAAAGTTATTGCGTATAAACGCAATAACTTTTTTTTTAGTTTTTCGTTAGGCATTTGAATGATAACAGATCATTAATAAATAGTATAGATTTAGGGCATTTTAGCTTACACGAAGTCTTTAAAACAATCACCAGTTTTCATCCAAAATGAAAAATTCTTCTGAAAATATTCAAACCATAACACCACAACATAACCATTTCATCACATGCTGTAATTGCTAGATAGAGCTTAGCACTATGACCGTTACACGGACATTTTCAACATTACCCGCAAGTAAAGCCCGGAATACAACACGTTTAGTCATGTTTTGTTAGATTGTAGAGCAGTTTAACTTCTTGTTGGATAGGATTTATGCCTATGTGGTTAGAATCTCTAAGAGGATGATGGCGAAAGTCTAAACGCAAGATTGCAAGTGCGACTGCTTAGCGGTCTTGGGTTAAATGTTCGGCCTCGATTCGGAAGAACAGTTGCTGAACGGTCTCTTGATTTGTATCCATTAAACCCGTCTCAAAATACCCAAACACATAGCTACGTACCTGTACAACTCTAGCTGTCCCTTTTTGGATTACAGGCGTGATGTTCTGTCACATGTAAGTTTATGATATTTTCATCGCTATTTCGCTCTTTTTTTTTTGTTTCTTAATGTCACGTTTGTGAGTGTTCTAATATTAACATTGTCAGTCATAAAAACAAATCATTTAATTAATATCAATGTGTACTCTTATAACACAATAAGATTGATTACATTTACCCACACCTTGAAATTTTTTCAGGCAACTATAATTTACTGGTAACTTTGTAATGCAATCAATCACAAGTAATTAATTATTTTTCTTCTGCGAAATTCTGACAAAAAAATCTAATCAATGAAATTAAGAAGAGAAAAATGTGTTCATTGAGAATTTGGTGTCATGATTAATTGAGTCGATTATTAAAGAAATATTAATTAATCATTTTGCTACTTTTTTTTTTGGAAAAGAGTTCCTGGGAGAATTTAGGGGAGGTCTTTACCCAGAAGTGGGACAGCATAGGATAACAAAAAATTTTTTTCTCATAATATCTCCCTTCGTCTCTTCTTGTGGGCGGTATTTTTCTTGGTTATTTTTTTTTTATATAGTTTGAGTCTATTAAGTGGCATTTTTAGGTCATCCAAGGTGCAGCCAAACGAGCACTTATGTACTCCAGCAAGTGGGGGGGCATGGCACTCGCACTGTATGTTGAATAGGTCAGTAAAGCCCCACTTCGATAATGTGTCTGCAGCGGCCTACTTGGGTACGCTATCGATACGTAATAAATTTTTCGTATAATACCGATTTGCAGTTCTTTTCAATAGTAATCGAAAACTTACTCTATGGCAAGCGGTGTCGTGCGAATGACGGCGGTCATTGCGTTTGTGTGAATGAATGATTATAATAATATTCAGTGAGGCGCTTGTTAGAACCGCACTGGCTGTATGCGGACTGTACCTAGGTAGGTATTATATAGAGAGTGTTAGATGTTTTTGCAGAGTAATTTCTGCTGTTGTTAGGGTAATTAAATTTTATTTTAGAAAGTCGTCTTAGCTTAGTTAGATCTAGTCTTTGGACGTATTGTATTATCAAACTAGCTGACCCAGCAGACATTAAGAACAAATGTATGAGAAATAGAATTATCTTCGTGGATTTTTCCCATGTTCTGCTATTCGGGGCGGAGACAAATCCAACATAAAGATCCAAAAAATTGGTCCAGCTGTTCTTTAGTTATATATGCTGTAACTTACCTGACTTTGTTGTAAGTATATAGATAGATGTTAGCGCTTGTTGCTAATTACGTTAGTTTATTTTTCTGTTTTTTTATTATGCATGTGGTGTTTACCTGTCAGTAACTGTTGCACTGTAATTTTACTTCTTATAAGAATGTAAGTATTACGTGTCTGTATCCCGTGTAAACAATTATTAAACCTAATAAAATAAATGGTAATTGATAATTATGTGTTGTAGCGAATGAGTCTTTCGTCTGATAACCACCACTGTGCCACCAAACAACATTTGCTGCTGTTCTACTTAAAAAATGCAGATTATAATGAAAATTGCAGTTAATTTATTAGTGAAAACTGGCAGTTTATCTAATGGCTTTTCGTTTTTTAGGCAAAATAGCTAGTTTCTCGAAAGCGGGAGCTCAGTTATGACGTATTTGTTTGTCGTAAAAGAAGAGTAATTACATACACACACATATTACATTATTGACATTTCAAGTTTTAATAACCTTCCACAAATAAAAATAAACGTCTATAAGCGGTTCTAAAATTAAAAACCGCATTTCAACCCACGCATTTCAATTCTCTAGAGTTCCATGATTCATTAAACATTCGCGACTGAGAACAAGACTTTAAACGAACCTTAAACAACTGTCACACACAGACGTGTGGCCTGTCTTAAACTAAGACACGTTAGACAGATGTCTCTCGCTGAGGGTAGTCATGGAGCTATTCATCATGTTACGTGGGTAGTCGGGAATCAGGTGGTCGAATGGAAAGATGGAAGATTGATTTGTTTGTAAAACTTGGTTGGGTAGTAGCGTTAAAGGTAAACCGTTACTAGTCATATTGCTCATGAGGCCCGATACTAACTTAGGGTGCGTTATTACTGACGCGAGAGGAGCAGAAATCGATCAATCACGTACATAAACACAAACAGTTTTATTATTAATTATTTTTATTTTTTCTATGTAGATTACTTCTCTCTGTAAGAGGCTATAATCGACTATGCGGGCCCAGTGCAGGTTTGTGGATGCCACATGTAATTTTTTTGGTTAATGGATTTGCTGGTTTTGTCACAAAGTTGGAGGGCAGCGGTGATGAATTAAATTACACTAAGTAAAATGTTTGATCGGGTTGGAACCGACAACCAATGACACGAATACGGGGCCGTTACCACTGGGTTACCATTGCTCTAACAAGCAGTGCTATCCAATCATATGCTCAAAGATATTATGAGACGAGATGAGGATTTCAATCAATTTAATTAGTCGTCGTCGATTCCTGCATGTCTTCCCGCCACTTCAGTATAGAAACGCGCCCTTACATTATGTAAAAAAGTGATCATTTACGATAACTTTCTCGACTGTACCGTAGGCTGGTACTTTAAGCACGAACATCTGGATTTATATAACGACATCGTAATGTGTTTTTCGGTAAGTAGCTTTTACATAACTTGATAAAATAGAGAACAAAAAGGGCGTGTGCTCAATTCTCATACGTTAGCCAAGTCAATGTAACCTTGATGTCGATTTAAATTGACATCAAGGTAATATGTAAATATATGGTAATAGGTACATATTTATCTTCCAACTTGTTTATGTATACCACCTCCATATTATAAAGTTTTCCAGTTGCAGTGCAGGTTCTGGATGTGAACTTGGCGCAGCCGTGAGGCACGGGAGTGATATGTAGATTCGAATGACGTTATTGCGACGCACGCTATTTCGAAAAACTGTTAATTTCGATACCAAGACTTTCATAATAGCGTGCCATTCAAACAGTTTTTCGAATCAGCGTGTTCGCGACAACGTCATTCGATATAGCGGTTTTCGACTCAATGTGTTTTCGAACTGGCGTACCACTCGTAAAGTTTTTCGAAATAACGTGCGTCGCAATAACGTCATTCGAATCGTCATATCACTCCCGTGAGGCACACTTTCCTGCTGATTTCTTACATCGGACGTTTTTGTTCGTCTATTAAAAAACACTTTTGAACATTCTTCACCTTCATAGGTACCTGTAGACATCTAATCTCCAATGTACCCCACAGTTAGTTTGAAACTACGTTCTCTGGCTATCCTTAGGGACTATAAAGGAGTTTATAAAACAACGAGGTACTATCAAGGATGTTCTAATGTGGACATAATATTTGCATAATTACTCTTGTCTGTATGTATGTTGTTTATTGTGTTGAAAACTTATTTATGAAGGTGAGTTGGGTTACGTCGCTGTTATTAACACCGGATTTTGCATGGCCATTTAATTTTTAATTTGTTGTTACATCGTATGTAAAATAATCTGCCAGTTATGATAAACTAGCTGTGCCCGCGACTTTGTTCGCGAAAATAAATTGTCAAGAAGATGTCAGAAAACAATTTGGGTTTGATGTTTTTTTTTTTGCGCAGAAGCATAATTCTTTTCTCATATAAAAGTAGTTTCATTTTCTCCTCATAACATCAGCTATCTGTCAGTGAAAGCTCCGTCATAATCGGTCCAGCCGTTTCGGAGATTAGCCCCACAAAAATAAATGCATGGTTTTTAGATCACAAGATTTCACTGCATTTACAATTAGGTGCCATCATCTTTCAGTGACAAGACGTCCACTGCCGGACCTAGGTACGCTTTCCTCTAGCATCACTTGAGCATAATCAGCCTATAATGTTCCCACTGCTGGGACACAGACCTCATCTCCTCGAGAAGGAGTGAGCTATAATCTACCACGCGGGCCCAGTGCGGGTTGGTAGATGTCAAAAATATTAACGAATTTTTGGTTCTATATGATATACCGGTTTCCTCACGATGTTTTCCTTCACCGTTTTGAGAGCAATGGTGATGAAATTATTTACCCAAAGTAAATAATCACCCGCGTGGGTTCTAACCCACGACCTCGTAAGTGTCGTTACCGTCACAAATACTCATTGAAGGGAAAATTATACTTCAGAATAACAAACCCTAATTCCAACCCACTCCGAAACTACGTCATAGTTAAATGGGATTATTTAAATGAATATAACACGAACACTTTCGAGTGCTCAGTAAATATTAATTATAATAGTTTAACAATGATCTCGGGGCGTGTATTAGACACGCGTGTTAAGCAAATGCAAATAACTAGTAGTTACGATCAGAAAATGTCGGTTGGATGGTTATGCGAACGGGTGTTAAGGGTTGGTTCCATGACGGCGACATTTTTTCTGTATCTTTTATTTAAAAAAAGGACGAACTACAAATTTAATAAAATTCTTCCCAAATGCTCACTTACGTTAGGTAACCTTTGTGCTAAAGGAGACAATTTTTTTTGGGCCCACTGTTAAACGGTAACGTTTATTGATGATATTGCACATGAAAAAAGTGATCATCTTATTATAATTAACAGACCAGAAATTATATAGAAATGTAACCGGAATAATGAAATAATAGTAAAAAAGTGTTACGGCAAAAAATGCATGTTTAGGAGCGTTTTTAGGTTTATTTTAACGTGAAAAAAAAATGTTACTACGGTGCGCAGCGGTAATAACATCGGCTTTAAAATACGTTTAAAGAGGTAATAATTAATTGGTACAGTGAACTTGTTTTTATTAATGCTGTTATTAACGGTTATCACGTTATAAATATCAATCAACGTACTTTAAAAATCACCATGGAACGAAACGTAATTAATAGCCCGTTGCAGATACTCTGTGGTCCAGTTTCAAACAGTTTGACAGATTGTCATAAAGACCTCGAAGCCATGCCAAAAACATAAAAAGAAACTGTTTGACAGACAACATAGAATGTAGGATTACATACTTTTTGGACAACATTATTATTGTTTCCTACAATAGTTGTATGTTTCTTCTGTTCTTTTCATATTTTTATTCGAAAGATTTTATGAAAATGGCATATGTAGATACAGTGCATAATCCACAAAGCAGATAAAATCAAGGCACACAAGTAGGAAAACTTATTATATTTATATATTAGTTGACACCACCCCATCAATTACTAACACTAGAGCTGCTCTTGCTGGATACTGTTGTAATTGTTTAGTGGGCAGACGCACTGTTGGCTGCTGTGCACATGTGATGTGTATAGTGTGGTATTTATCTTGGGCGCGGCATCAAGGTGAGGTTGAGCCACCTGCATCTTTTTTTAGATGAAATACTGCTTTTAAGAGATGACTTTGAAAATGATGATGATGAACAGTAATAAATACTTCTTGTGACGTACCTATACCTAATGTGTTTTTTTTTTCTCCTTGCACAACCAGCTTATAACACATCACCTTATTATTTTAGATCTACAGTATTGGCCGGCAAAAGCCGCGCTATTTCGAAATGAATACCTACATCTAATCCATTTTCATGAATAAGTCTATCAAATCGTGTAAATCACATCAAAATCTGTCACGTAGTACAGACGTGACTTTGTTTTATGCTATAATATTATTATTGAAAAGTGCACTATTTTGACTTAAAATACCAAGGAGACCTATCCACTCATTAGACAATAGCTCTTGTGAGATTTTAGGTTAATATGAGAGTCATGTTTTGACTGTCGTATTTACAGTATTCCGGTTACATAAAGTTTTGCTAATATTACCACTGTAATCTAGAGATTATAAGGAATTGAAATTGTCTCCTTTGCTTCAAAGTCAAACCCAAACTCAAAGCATTTATGTATTTCAAATAAAACAATCGCAGGCAATTTTGAATTTGACAATTGGTTACTCAGAAAGATAACGAGGAAAGGAGGTTCCTACGGAGAAGAACGGGCGAGAAACTCCCTCTCCTTCTAGACCAGGCTAGGTTTAGGCTGTGCACTGTGTGTCAGTGAATGAATTTAAGATTTTGATTAACACAATATTGAATTTTCACTATAGGTAATCGTCGTCCTCGTTAGTCCTATTAGCATTTTTGAAAAAACTCCCAGTAGTTAAGTTGTAAGTTCAGTAAGGTTGAAGCTATCTATCACTTCAGTAACACACTTCAACCTTGTGGTTTTAAGAACAATTACAAAGTCGATAATACATTATAAAAAGCAACAGTTTAACATTCTGAAATTAATTGCTGCATCCAAAAAGGATATAAAGATTTGTCCTCACGACGATTATGGCGTACTAAACAAAAAGCAACACGTCGATGACGGGTTACACACACAACAATACAACAACTACGCACACAACACACACATACACACACACACACACGCACACACACACACACACACAAACACACTAACACACATACACACACAAACAGACACACACACACTAACACACACACGCACACTAACACACACACGCACACTAACACACACATACACACACGAGCACGCGGAGGTGGTGGCGGCGGGCGGGAGCGTAGTTATTACGCTCGCTTCCCATCAATATTATGATAACTGACGAAATCAATTTCGCATTCTCATTTCAAATTTTCTCCTGCCCCAAATCTCCGTCACAATTCCTCATGCCAAAGCACGATTCATCGAAATATGATCACTCATTCATAACTAGCACAAGTTTGAAATACGACTGTAAATAGTCTCATTTTCCCGTTTCTTCGGATATTGGGTGCCGCGGGAACGCTCTCAGAGTCAATAAATAAAATATCCTCTCTCTTTTTATATATTTCGAGAAAATTGAGAAGCAACACTGAACGACGACTGAGTGGTTTGAATGTTGCTTAGTCAGTCGTCAATTTCGTTTTTCTGTCTCTTTTGTAACGTGTGCGTTGTTTTAGAAACATGCGGCTTTGAAGGGGTTAAATTCGGCGTGTTGTTTGTATTCTATGTGTTTCTAAAATGTTTTTGAGTAGTTCCGGAGCGTGTGTTTTCTCTGTGGGGTTAACTAAACTGGAAAAAAAGAGGGAAGTGTAGTTAAAGCTGTTGTAGCAATTTCAGTTTTGATACATTAGAACTCTTTTTCTCATGTAGGTGTGCTGTGAGCAAGCGTGGTTTTAATGTTCGTATCTTCTGGGTATGAGAAGAGGCTTTTGCCCCGTATTGGGACAATAATAGGCTGGTATTATTAGGTGAGAGCAGTGGTGGCCAAGTGGTAACGGCCGCGACTTACGAATTGTAGGTCGTAGGTTCGAACCTCGACACGCGCTTTACTTTGTGTAAATTACTTTGTCACCACTGCTCTCAAAAAGGTGAAGGAAAACATTGTGAGGAAACCGGTATGTCCTAGAACCAAAATTTTGAAGACATGTGACATCCGACCATCTGACTGGGCGCACGTGGTGGAATACAGCCTACTCCCTCTCACCGAGAGGAGGCCTGTGTCCTAGCAGTGGGAACATTGTAGGCATATATTCACATCATGTTATCTTTCTAAGGAGATTCAATGAGAACAAAAAAAAAAAAGAAATGAATTTACTCTGATCCTCTTCATTAAATACTTCTTACTTTTATATCCCCATGAATTTTGGCCCAAAAAATCCTCTTTTATCTGTTCTGTGAAAAAATCTAAACAAACTATAATTATATATTTTTGATTCTTTTTGCCATCGACACTCTAAGAAGAAGACTTTAATATTTATCAACAAACGTTTTCAATACCATTAAAGTCATCGATCACGATAAAACGTTACATCGAAACCACACTTTAACTCAGTGTGTTCCAAAATTTAGTCAACCATAAGCATCCTTTAACTCGGTCGCTAATCCTGATATAGTGTAATTAGAGGACCGTAACCCGGCGAAGCTTCGAGTGGTTTCCCTTGTATGCCTAATGAGGTACGGACGTCGCAGGATGAGATTCAGCCAATCTGGTTTGACTTACATCGAATAAGGACACCTTTTTTGATATTCTAGTAATTTGTTCGAGTTATTGGAGCTATTTAAAAGTTATGACGATAAAAACGGGGTGACGATTTAGTCACCTGCATTGGGCGATAGTCGACATACTTATGTTTCATTGCGAAAATTGCTTACTACGAGTGATTTCACCTACTGAACTAAATTACCTACTAAATTGCCACCCTGTATTGGTAGGTACTTAAATGAGTTCTACATTATCTTCGTCAGGTATACCTATTTATCATGCATTCAAGCACTAACGCTGTTCTGTTACTTAGGGTGAGTACCAAAATAGCGCTAGAGCTTAAACAACTAGTTGATCGACTAGTTTCAAACTCAAATGGAGCGCCCAATTTTCACACTTGGTCACGAGCTCTTAATGTGTGCCATACGACTTGTTGTAGTAGTCACAGTACTGAGTTAAGGCAGGTTTGTCTAGTCTAAGTTTTCAGTGTTGGTTGATATTAACATGTCATTCAATATCGACCACGTACAAAGGAAAAAAAAGAGAAGATCTCATTGCGCATCAAATTCAGAAGGCTGAGCTAATTTTAGATCAAAGAATCAGCATTTCTATCCAACGTGGCAACCCTGCCAGCCTGCCAGCCTTTTCCCACTGACAGTGATGCGGACGAATTTTCTGATGCCCAATAAGCTCTTCCCTTTTTTTTCTCTAGAATGTTTGCACATATTTAAATTTTAGTTTTAGATAATGTATTTTAATTGTAAATTACTTTAGATTTTTTTGAGGTGCAATGGAATATATCAAGCATTCCAGGCACGGTTTCCAACTTTTTCCTAATCGTTAAATCGCATGATACCGATTGTCCTACGACTTGCTCGATATGAGGTAGTAAAGTTATATATAGTAATTACATGTGCATTTATTTTCTGTTTTATAGGGCCATATAGTCTTGTAGCATGGCATGATATTTGTGAGACATACACGCGGTTCGCGTGCATGTCTGAAATTGTTTGAAAAGCTTCTACGTGACAGCCACGCAGGTTCGGATTTGCATGTTGTCTGATCTAAATGTCTTATTTTCCCATCACCAACTTACACCGATCTCCACCAGGCTCTATCAAATGGCCCATTTGACCGATATTGTTTGTTGTAACACACTTTTTTCAGCTGCTTTATTTTGTATATTGAGTCTTTGGAAGTTGGCGGTATGATAGCCCGTGTCTCAGAAAGCACGTTATGCCGTTGGTACTACGGTTGATCTCACTCCGGTCGTGTAAGATTGCGTGCCGTCCCATCGGACTATGGGAGAGTTCACATGTGTCTGCGCACCCACTTGTGCACTATAATATCTACAGCACCGGAGGCTACTCTTCGTTGAGATTGGCCGCTAAGGCTGAAATACGGTCTGAAGGACTATTATTAATCAAACAAAACAAATTCGACGATCAATAGATTTATTTTCTTAAATAACTTCTTATATCATACTGTATTTACACAACCGTATTACATCGATAGACTATAAAAAAAATCAATATTCATGAAACTTAAAATTAGCTTTATAATCTAAGTCATCGATTTGGATGACTTTTTAGACTTAAGTTAAATCGTTATATTAACTTTAATACTAATATTTCATACCTTTTAAAAGTATTAATTTATTTATAAGTATCCATTTTTTCATCAAATTTTAACATAGGTACTAAGTTTGTAGTTATATTAAATGCTTGAAATAAACATAACGAAACTAGTTGTTTTATTTAGCTACTTTATCAATACTTATTTACAAATGGTATTTTTATATTAATAAGTTTGATGCATTATTTTTTAATGTAATTTTGTTTTTCATTCATGAAACTAGTGAAATCTATAGCGATTCGATAAAGTCAAAGATTATGAATGGTGTACATAATATTTATCAATAAATAATGCAACAAACTTCTTTTAACAATAACTACATTCATATGGACTTACATGTCTTTTTTATGTTATAACAGAGGGGTAATTCTCGTAATTTTAAGAACGTTCACAGTCTGATCTCAGTCTCTATCTGTCAAAAATACCTCTAATTTCCCTACATTTTGACAAGTTTTTGACATTTGTTTGTCGCTGAGATGAGACTGCGACTAGATTTTGAACGTTTTAAATTACGAGAATTGGCCTTCTGTTTATGTACATTGCGTTTGAAAACGCATAGCAGTCAACCAATCATTGTAAAATTATAATACATTTATAAGTTCTGTCCTAGTCATTGTTTTGTTTTCATTAATCCAGTAGATGTGTCAACTCTTGGTAGAAATTTGTCCAATAGTCATATGAATTCGTAGAGTAATTTCACACAAGTTCAACAAGCACAGCAAGGTTAAAAGACGTTGGGGTGCTTGGGCAGAGAACCTCCACGTGTGCCCGGGGACTGGAGTTCCCTTCTGGATACGTCCGGGGGGAAGATCAGTGTTCGGGCCGGTGCATCCTGGGGTGCGGACAGCGACTTCCCATTGGGATTATTTCCCAGTGGGATCTCGCTGTCCGCACGCTAATATTCTGCCAGGAGGATCACACCACACAGATCGCTCTGAGTAGCAGAGCGGCAAGTGTGGTGGGGTCGGAGCGGGCCCGGTGTGCACTTACCCTGCCGCCGGGCAGGCAGGAGGGGTAACCCCCTCCTGCCACCGCTAATATCGTAGCCCCGGAGACAGTTAAGGTCATGTCTCTGGCTGTTGACGGGGGTCGAGGGTCTTGGCTTAACCGCCCGGACCGCGAGGAAGATTAACCTCTATAAAAAATTCCCCAAACCTTCAAGCGGCGGCGCACCGTGAGGAAGGTAGTAAGCTTGGCTAATGGGTAGCTTGATTTAGTCGCTAGTGCGAACCAGTAAAATTTTGAGTCAATAAAACAAGATACATACTCGTGGGAACAAACATGGAACATTTTTTAAAACAAAAACAAACGGAAGAGGTGAGGAGTGATGCGGAGTCGGAGTCCGACGCCGCATCTGGAGGAGCGAGCACGGAAGGCTCTGGGAGCCCTAGCCGTGCCAAGGAGATGGCCGCTGCTGCGAAGAAGCTCTACAGCAAGCGGCCAAGGTCTGAGGACAGCCAGAGGTTGTCCTCAGATGGAGAGCTGGCCTCGGCTCGGAAAATCCCCACCAGTAGGCGGGGAGGAGTCCGAGAGCGAGGCAAGGGGAGGGGGCTCACTGCCCGGGAGGCGGCAGAGCGAGCGGAGGAGCCCGCAAAAGAGGGGGGGTCTGGTCGCGCGGTCGCTTCGGGGTCCTCAGGCGATGAGGCCGGTACGGTTGGTGGCCCCGAGGCGGACCGCAAACTTAAGTTTGCAGCGGTCGTGGAGGCCGCGATCCGGGACGTGGCCTTGAAGAAGCTCCAAGCTTCTAAAAACAAGGCCGTAGTCTCGGCAACGGCCTCCATAATGGCGGCAGCAGAGGCGGCCAACTACGCCGGTCCTTCGGCCAACGAAATGGCCGAATTGAGGGCAGAGGTCGCCCGCCTGACGGCCGCAATGATGGGCCTCCAAGAAGAGAATGGGAGGCTCCGGGCAGGCCTGGCCGCCCTAAGGGTCACCGGTGGCGTACAGGCAATACTGCCTAGCCAGCCCGTCCCGGTGGAGAACCAGGTCTTGAACCTGGTTCGGCAGGAGCTGGCGACCTTCCAGGCGCGGTTCTCCGTCCTGGAGGGTATTGTCCTCCGCCCCCCACTGGCGGGCAGGACGGCCCCGGGGCCGACGAAGGCGGCCTCGTACGCGGCTGCTGCGGCAGCTGCCGCCCCTAAGCCCGGACCGTCCGGCCGGGCCCGGGCGCCGACAAAACCGGTGTCGGCAGGGGGAGCCCGGTGACGGCGAAACCGGCGCCGTCTGGTGGAGCCTCGGCGCCGGCAAAACCGGTGCCTGCTGGCAAGAGGAAAGGCCGACCGGCAGGGGAGGTGGAGGCTGTGGCAGCTACGCCCCACCCCCCTCAAAAATCTCCCACTACTCCCACGACCGCCGCCGAGTGGCAGGTGGTCGGGGAGAAGAAAAAGGCGGCCAAGGCGGAGAGGAAAAAGCGGCAGAGGAGGCGTCGCAAGGAGCGAGCCGTCGCGGCTAGTCTTCGCTCCCCAAAAACCGCGGCTGTAGTGATAACGCTACAGCCGGACGCGGTTAAGAGGGGAGTGACGTACCGCGACGTGCTCACTAAAGCGCGGGAGACGGTGGACCTCCAGGAGCTGGGGATCACCGGGGGCCTCCGGCATAGGGTGACCGCCACTGGCGCTCGTATGCTAAAGATCCCTGGTGCGACGAGTGGCCCCACCGCTGACGCCCTAGCTGAGAAGCTAAGGGCGTCTCTTAATGCGGAAGAGGCTCGAGTCTCCAGGCCCGTTAAGTGCGCAGACATGCGCATTATGGGCCTGGATGACTCCGTAACGGAGGAGGAGGTAGTGGCCGCTGTCGTCAGGACGGGCGGGTGTCTCGCCGATCAGGTGAAGGCGGGCACCGTACGTCCTGATCATTCGGGCATGCGAACCGTTACGGTAAGCTGCCCCGTGACGGCGGCCAAAAAGATCGTGGAGGGCCGAAGACTCCTGGTGGGCTGGGTTTCAGCGCAGATCAAACTGCTGGAATCCAGGCCTCTGAGGTGCTTCCGATGCCTCGTGGGACACCACGTTGGCATCCAATGCACCTCGGAGGACCGCAGCGCTCTGTGCTTCCGCTGCGGCCAGCCCGGACATAAGGCCGGCTCGTGCACTGCCGCGCCGCACTGCGTCGCATGTGCGGCTGCTGGCAAGCCGGCCGATCACCGGGCGGGGAGCAAGTCCTGCGCTCCGCCCGCCGGGACCAGGAGGAAAGGCAGGCCCTCCGCCACCGCCACCGTCGCCGCCGCTTCTGCCGCTGCCGCCGCTTCTGCCGCCGCCACCGCTCCGGTTGCCGCCGCCGCTGGCGCTGTTGAGGGGCCCTCACAAAGGGTCCGGGAGGGGGCTGAAATGGAGGAGTAACGGCTCCATTACGCCTCCTCCAGGCGAATATCAACCACTGCGCCTGTGCTCAGGACCTGTTGCTCCAGAGCATGGCGCAGTGGTCGATTAATATCGCCGTGGTCGCTGAGCCGTACTTTGTCCCGCCCAGGGATGACTGGGTGGAGGACCTGAGCGGCTCAGTGGCCATATTATCGTCGGCTGCCGCCGGTACCCCGTCCCTCGAAGGTGTCACGAAGGGACAGGGGTGCGTAGCAGCACGGTTCGGAGAGATAGTAGTAGTGGGAGTGTACTTCTCTCCGAAACGAACTCTCGCCGAGTTCCACAACTCTTTAACAGAGTTGACTGTCGTCGTCGGAAACCAGTCCTTCCCCGTGTTAGTGCTCGGGGACTTTAACGCCAAAAATTTGGCCTGGGGTTCCCGTTGCACGGACATGCGGGGAAGGATGGTGGAGGACTGGGCTCTGGAAACAGGCCTGGTCGTCCTAAATCGGGGTTCTGTTCCCACGTGTGTGCGGATGCGGGGCGAGTCGGTGGTGGACATTTCGTTCGCTAGCCCCGCTCTGTCACAGCGAGTAATTGACTGGCGCGTCATGGAGGAGGTGGAGACCTATTCCGATCATCGGTATATCCGGATCGACGTCTCCGCCCAGACCTCTAGCGCGCCGGTCCAACAGACCCCGAGTGGTCCGCGGTGGGCGCTGAAGCAGCTGGACCGGGAGCTCCTCCTGGAAGCCTCAATCGTGCAGGCCTGGGTGTCATCACCAGACAGGCCTGCCAACATTAACAACGAGGCGGAGTGGTTCCGGGAGGCCATGTCCGAGATTTGTGACGTGGCAATGCCCCGAGTTCGGCCAGGATGCGCCCGACGTCAGGTGTACTGGTGGTCGCAGGAGGTAGAGGTGTTACGCAAGGCGTGCGTTGATGCGCGACACCTGTACACCAGGCACCGCAGGCTCCGCATCCGCCCTCCGGATGCGGAAGCCACGGAGGCGGAGCTGTACGAGGGGTACAGAGCGGCGAAGACCGCCCTCCAAGAGGCTGTACAGCGGGCCAAAGATATGGCCCGCGAGGAGATGCTGGAGACTCTGAACAGAGATCCATGGGGGCGCCCTTACAAAATGGTGCGGAATAAACTCCGCACCTGGGCCCCCCCGCTGACGCAGAGTCTCCGGCCACAGCTGGTGGAGGAGGTGGTGAGCGCTCTGTTCCCTTCACGGGGGGAGCATACTCCCCCGCCCATGGCTCCGCCAATTGCGGTGTCCGAAGCGGACCACGCGGACGACGACGACATCCCTGAAGTGACCGGGGTAGATCTGAGAGTGGCGGTAGGCAGGCTGAAGGCCAAAAATACCGCCCCAGGGCCCGACGGCTTGCCGGGCAAAGCCTGGGCCCTGGCCTCGACGGCTCTCGGACCCCGACTGGAGGCGCTCTTAAGCGCATGTATGGAGAGGGGCCAGTTTCCACTCCGTTGGAAGACGGGGAAGCTGGTCCTCATTCGGAAGCCAGGGCGCCCTGCGGACACTCCGTCCGCATTCCGGCCCATCGTGCTGCTCGACGAGGTCGGCAAGCTCTTTGAGAGAGTGATTGCGGGCCGCCTCGTCGGGCACCTGGTGAGGACGGGGCCGGATCTTGCGGATAGCCAGTTTGGCTTTCGCAAGGGGCGCTCGACGGTGGACGCCATCATGCGCGTGAGAGCCCTCACGACGGGGGACGCGGTGTCCCGGGGTGGGGTGGTCGTGGCGGTGTCACTCGACATCGCCAACGCGTTTAACACCCTGCCCTGGAGCTGCATTGGGGAGGCACTCCGGTATCACCGGGTGCCGACCTACCTCCGTCGAATAGTCGGGGCGTATTTGACGGACAGAGCCGTCATCTACCCCGGTCGCGATGGGGAATGGAACCGGCGAGAGATGTCGTGCGGTGTCCCACAGGGATCGGTCTTGGGACCGCTCCTGTGGGACATCGGTTACGACTGGGTGCTGCGGGCAGACCTCCCTGTTGGCGTCAGCGTAGTTTGCTACGCTGACGACACGCTGGTCCTGGCGCAGGGGAGGTCGCATCAGGCGGCGGCCGACGCAATGACACGCGGGGTTGCGATAGTCGTGGAGAGGATCCGGCAGTTGGGTCTCGAGGTGGCTCTGCACAAATCCGAGGCCATGTCTTTTCATGGGCTTCGGAACGGGCCACCATCGGGATCCCAACTGACGGTAGGAGGGGTTCGCATCGGCGTCGAGACGACGATGAAATACCTGGGTCTCGTCCTCGACAGCCGGTGGAACTTCGTGGAGCATTTCCGACGTTTGGCCCCCAAACTGGAACGGGCTGGGGCCGCTTTCAAGCGGCTCCTGCCCAACCTGAGGGGGCCAAACGCCTCCTACCGGAGGCTTTACGCGGGGGTCGTGCGGTCCATGGCCGTATATGGCGCCCCGGTGTGGGCGCGTTCACTGCGGCTTCGAGCCGCCCACTACCTGAACGCGCCCCAAAAGGTGGTCGCCATAAGGCTGATACGGGGGTACCGCACGATCTCGCGCGAGGCGGCAAGCCTCCTTGCCGGACTGCCGCCATGGGATCTGGAGGCGATAGTCCTCGCGCGCCTCTTTGAGTGGCGCGCGGAGGCACTACGCCGGGGGGAAAACCCGCTTCCGCGGCAAATTGCTGCGGAGCGGACAGACCTCCGGCGCGATCTCATGGCGGCATGGAAAGCGCGACAGTCGCAACCCAGCGCAGGGCACGCCGCCATAGCGGCGGTAAGGCCCCTCTTTGAGGAGTGGCTAGAGAGGCGTCACGGCGCCCTCACCTACCGCCTGACGCAGGTCCTCACCGGACACGGATGTTTCGGGAGGTTCCTGCACATCATCAGGCGGGAGGAAACGCCCGGGTGTCACCACTGCGAGGATCGCCCTGAGGACACGGTGGAGCATACGGTGGAGGTCTGCCCGGCTTGGGCAGAGCACCGCCGTGTCCTCGTAGAGGCGATCGGCAGCGGCGGCGACCTCTCGCGCCCGGCCCTGGTCCAAGCCATGGTCCGGGGTGAGAGGGAGTGGGAGGCAGTCACCCCCTTCTGCGAAGCAGTCATGCTAGCGAAGGAGGTGGCGGGATGGGCGAGGGAGAGAGCTGAGAGAGCCGCCCGTCCCAGCCGCCGCGGTAGACGCTCCGGGCGTCGGGAGCCGCGTGACGACTCCCGGCCACCGTAGGCGCGGGCCTGCGGACGGCGAGTAATGGGTAGCTCGCCGTCCGATCAGGACCAGGCCCGTGCCGGACGGCGCGTATGTGTTCCACGCGCGCCTCAAAGAGATGTCAGCATCGAAGGAGGGGCCCGTCAGGGCCGAAGCCTGCCGGGGCAGCGGGATTGTCCGAAAGGGTTACCGCTGCCCCGGAACATAAAGGGCTAAGGAAGGAACACGGATGGGTTTTAGTCAGTAAGAGTCTGACACTCCCTTCCGCTCCACCCAGAGTGGGAGGGGTCATTTGATGATTTCCCATCCTAAAAAAAAAAAAAGGTTAAAAGACGTTCATAATTTTAGCCCAAAATTGTAGGGCCCAAGTAAGATCCCTGCGGGACACCTATAGGTCAATTCGTACTATGACCTTCATATATCCAAAACTAAGTTAGGTTTGTTACCTAACTAATTACCCTACTGAGTCTGTGGTAAGTTGTAACGTAAGTGCCTAGCTTACACACAGCATGTACTTCTTCGACTTTATGTTCAGAATAGAGAGTCAAAAGCCATCTCAGAATTAATTAACATGGACAATCTATTAGTACTTGGTACACGTCAAGGGTTGTTTAACAAATAATTTATTACAAGGCTGTTTCACCCTTCAGTGATAAATTAAGATGTACGCTTTGAAGTGACATGTCTTGTAACGACGTGTCTTCAAGTGAAACTCTTGAACAAATTATTTCTTTAGGACAATTTTCAAGTTGAATTGCTTTCTCATTTTTTCTTTTTAACGCTGATTGGATGGATAACAGAGACTGTACATGGCAGACTTTTTGTTGGTTTTCTTTTACTTATCATCATTCTCGTGTTATTAGTATCCTGGAACAAGCATGTGAATGCCATTTTTCGCGAACAATTTTTATGTTCCGCTTGTTACATTGAAGATTACAATGACATTACGTTTTTTGACATGTCCTTAGTTTGTGATATTCTTATTTTATCAAAAGTTATGGGCGTAAAAAGTACGTTCAAAGGGACAATTTGAACAAGAGCCGTAAAGATAACCCTAGAAATAATATAAAATAGTCATTTGACAAACATGTTTGTTGCTCTGGTCGTAAGGGAAAGTAATAAAACTTTGATATGATAAAACTTTAAACGGCCAGTTTAACTTTTAGGAAAGATTCTAACTAAACGTCTTACAAAATTGAGACAGAGAAAGTTTTAAAAAGTTGTTAGGATCCCATCCTACTAACTCCTTAGGTTATGTTACAAAATAATAACAGGTAGTTAAATATTAGGACCAACATGTTTTTGAATTAAAGTATTATTATGGCGTGTTTTTTTCTTATATTTCACAATAATATTACAGCAGTTACAGCCTTCGGCGAAAATATCCTAATAACAAGGAATACATTTATGAACTCGTCCACTGATAGTTTCAGACATCTTGTCGATTCGATTAATGGATCTATATTTAGCAATCGGAAATCTAGTATAATTTCTTTCGGGTACGGCTTTTTCTCTTTGAACGAAGCATAAAAATTTTAACAAGCCAGAAATTATTTGACTTATTTGAACGAAATTCTTTAACGGAGTTTGCGGTAGGAGTAAAATGGGAAAAAATCGTCAAGTAACGAAAAAGCGTTATGCGCCATTTTGGATTTTAATTTTGACTTGACTATCGACTTCAGCACCCTCGAAAACCATCGTCATGGGTATCGTTTTCATGTTTTTCGAGGGTACTGAAGCCGATGCTGAAGTCAAAATGCAAATCTACACTACTATTAAATATATATTTTTTGAACTTCTTTCCTGCCGTGTGACCCCGACCCCACAGGTTTTTTTGAAATTTAAAATTGATATACATAATTATAATGATTAAGGTTCATTGAGATCGTATACAAGAAACATCTAAATTCAATACTGGACGTAATTTAGTGACACACATAATTATAATGCCACGTTTCATAAATTCTCGTGTGACAGCATGACAAATCTGACCAAATTAGGGTCCAGCCCTTGATTTAGTACTCCAGAAAACACACCTCATTTTCCTTAATTAATACGGAAACTCAGTGTATTTTCCGCACTTGGCTGCCACAGTTTTAATAGAACGCGCCCAACGGCACGTCATTGGTTACGTCACTAGCAATTTATTCAATCACGCACTTAGAAGAATTCCAATTTCTGAACTGTAATACCTATTGACTTTATTAGAACAAGTTCTCGTGGCGTTGATACTGAAGGTAATTTTAGGTCATTAAGATTTCCATTGGTTCATTAGCTTTAGTAATTAAAACTGTTAATTTCATAATTGGAAGATCATTCACTTGAAATTCATTTCTTGAAGTTCTTGAAGTCACTATTTGAACTTGAAATAGCTAAGAAGTATCTGTTGCTATTAAAGCCAACTGATCAGTGTTACCCAGTAACTCGTTTGTGGAGGTCAGATAAACAGTCGCTCTATGTAAAATGTTGGTATTCAGTTGCATTAGGTACGACTGAATCCGACCCAACATATCTTTTGGAATTGAGATGATGATTATCGTATGCAGCCGTAATTTACCAAAAACCTTATATTATCAATCTTACGTCACGACCTCTGATATAGTTTGCGCACTAATCCGAAGGTCATCGAAGTGGTCTCGAGAAGAAAATTACGTCTCATGTTATATGTATTCCCGATTGACGTTTCTAACGTGGCTAACAACGTCAATTGATTATTTATGAATCAGCCTCGTTTGGGGGACGTGACAAGAATACAGTGAGATTATTGGAGGAATTCGGGGGCCTATGAAAAAATAATCTGATGTACCGTTGCGTAATCAGGTTGTCGGTTAGATTATATTATTTACTCAAAGCTGGTGTATGGTTGATTAGTTTTGTGGAATGCGGTATTGTATTATTTTGTCATCAAATCAGATGAGATCATAACGTTCGTAGGTTCAATGTCCATACAACATATTCTTTTGGTATAAAGCACGAACATTTGGAGATTATTGACATTTATCTCGTTGATAAGATAAGCAGTTCCAGTGATACCTACTCCCTTTTTATCTTCGTATTTGACGTATGTATGATATAAAACTCACAAGTTATTTATAAGTATCAATTTAACAATTTCCTATTAAGTTTTAAATGACAAACTTATCTAAGCTCATGAACTTACAGATGAGAAGATTGTTACAATCAATGATATTATACATAATAATATTTATATAACAATAGCTATCATACTTTTTAAGTATAATATACAAAATGTTCAAGTTATACTACCGTCCAATGAAGTTGAAGATGACCAAGGGACCCTACAAGTCATACTTCCAAAAATTATTCTACAATACCCAGGCGTTAATGTGACCCATCGAGATTTTGAAAACGGCTGACACATAGGTATGAGTGAAAGACACGAGTTTCTATAAAGTCGAATTTTTCTAAAACTCGATGTATCATATAAACAACCGCATACTGTACACGGAGTAGAGAGCAAATGAAGTATAGAATCCATACCTCACCGGGACGCCATGGCGACGTCACCAGTAGGCCAATTCTCGTAATTTAAAACGTTCAAAATCTAATCGCAGTCTCATCTCAGCGACAAACAAAATGTCAAAAACTTGTCAAAATGTACTGAAATTTGAGGCATTTTTGACAGATTGAGACTGAGATCAGACTGTGAACGTTCTCAGAATTACCAGAATTGCCCCTCAGGTCGCTCTACAAACTAAACAACTATGTAGTGGGTAGCTCACCTGACGTCCGCTTTCTTACGCAGTCAACCCTATATTTTGTTGGCGACCTGACCGGCGTCCCGGTGAGGTATGGCTTTAACACATCGCAAAAGAGCGGCAGCTGCCATTGATGAAAAACTCAATAACAAGATGATCTAATCTTGAAATATTTGTCATTGGATTTTGAAATACAGATGATGCTCCATTTAGATCTGGTTGGTGCGTCACCAAAACCATAAATAGGGTAGGTCGTAGATACTCCTTTTACTCACTATTCTGTAGAACAGATGGAGCTGATGCTGCCATCATACTTATTCACGGTATATAATACAAAACTGTGAAGCTATTGATACTAGCAGCCCATGAGGGTGACGATGACGCTGAGCAGCGCTGCTGACAGTGGGTACTGGAGACGGAGTTGGCCACCATGCTGCATGGCAGCTGGGTGCTCACCTGAGGAGAGAAGAGATTGGTAAGTAAGTTTACTGATGTAGCAAGTATTCCAAGAAGGGAGACCTTGAAAGCCATAACAAAGTAAAATATGTTGGTTCACATGGCAGACATGACTTTTAGAAATATTAATCAGAAAAGAGACGTAAAGGATTTAAGAAAATATTAATTATTAATCCGATTTGTCGAGAGGACCTCGTCAAAATAGGTCACACAATAAAATTACTGAACTGTCAACTTATGTACTACTGCTAACAAGTACAGTTTTTAAACCTAATAATTAAATCATAAAAAAACTGAACTTACCGCTCAAAACATGGACGAGTACAGATCTCGGGTTAGCATTAGCTGGGGCACAGGTGTACCTGCCGGAGTCAGGGGCTTTAGCCCTTTGCACCAGCAGATGCGACGTGGTGGTCTCCCCCTTCTCTGTAATGACTGACACCCCTCCGCGGGGGGAGTCGTAGTTGATCTCCTACGAAATAAAAGACAAATTAAAGGTATAGGTCTAAATTTTCGGGGAATGACAAGAATGGTTATTTTTGTGACGCATGCTTAGCTGTGGCGCCAGCTGTCATTCGTAGATCTTTGAAAGCCCAAAGGCTGACAACTAGTCTTACCAAGGGGTAATGTGTTACCCAGTAACTGAGTTGTGGAGGTCAGATAGACATTCACTTTATCAAAAAATCTAGTAATCAGCTGCACCCGGTTTGACTGGAATATTATCCCTACATGTTTAACCGTTTTTATTAACCAAACAAACAGGAAACGAAGTCAACGTTGTAGATCATAATTATAGATCTGCAATACCCAAGACAGCAAGCGCGTCTTTATATTAGAGTAGTTTGCTATTATATCTCAGGTGTGTCTAATATGAAGGCTTAAATTTATCATGTGTTGGTTCCGTGATAGCTGGAATAATATAAAGGCATGATGTGGGTTACAAAAATTTTGCTTTTAATAATATAATATGAATGATGTTCAGGCCAGAGAGTAGTTAAAAATTTTCAACCAGTTTCACAAGTAAAGATTCGCGATACAAATACTGTTTACATAACACACACTTAGTTAGTAACCACAGATAGTTGGTGCGACTGACTGTTGGTCTCGTGGTTGCAGACGCGACTGTTGAGCGTGGGGTCCTGAGTTCGATTCCCAGGTCGGGCAAAGTGTTAATAGCCCGGAGTTTGGAAGTTGGCGTCGTGATACCCTCGGAAAGCACGTTAAGCCGTTGGTTAACTCTCCGGTCGTGTCGGATTACCGTCCCATCGGACTATGAGGCTGAGGGATGAGAGAGTTCACATGTGACTGCGCTCACTTATAATAAAATGTAAAATCTCCCGCGCTGAAGGCTAGTCTCCGTAGGGATTGGCTGTCATGGCCGAAATACGGCCTGGAGGACTATTTTCATTCCGAGTCCAAGCGAGATTTGTGACGTAAACCTAAATAAATAAAACGTAAGATTGATCTTACATTTATATTAGAATATACTATAGCAAGCAACTGAAATTTTAGATATTCAGATTTCAGATGAATCCAACTTATTACAATTTTAAACTTTCACCATTCATCAAACGTGAAAATCCATGAAACAATTTTAGAAAGTCAAACGTGAACACAAAAAAGTGAACACAGAGTTTCCAGAACAGTTCACGGGGGCCTGCAGGAATATGAAAAAATCTAAAACGGCTGCCGTGCAAAATGTAATGCTTAAAATTCTCTTCATTTTACGTGTAAACTTTTTCCCGGAATTTTTCCGTTCTATTTGTATGGTTTTTCATTTCATCGCCGGGTCATTCTTTCGATAAAAGTATAATCATTTTCCATATTCGAAATATTATTTAGTCTTTCTGGTTTCGTCCATTTATTCGTATCATGAGGCACGTACATTTTCATTGTCGTATTTTTAAAGTAGGTTATTTAAAAGTTCAAAAAAGTATGGTACCTATGTATGGTAGAACTTACAGGCAGATAAATCCATTGGGAATATAGAAATAAAATTTTAATAATATTTTTTTGAACTCATAAATCATATTGTTACACAAAATGACTTTAGACAAATAGAGGAATCTACCGACTCGTTCTACATTTTAAACAAAGTTTTTTTTAACAGAACATTTTTAAAGCCCTTAAACACATTTGCAGAAGCTTATTAAATATTTTCTATGTTTGGCTTACTCTTATAACTAGTTTTCCTTTTGAATCTGAAAGAATCTTGCGTATCTTATAAGGGTTGCACACTGAGCGAGTTCAAGAAATAGTATTTTTAGCTTTTACATCTTTTAAATGCAAAGCTTTGAAGATGCTATAATACATATAATAAATCAAATTCTCTCTTTTCAGACTCAAACCATACTTTTTCGATATAGCTTGCAGAGTAAGGAAGCTGAAGTGGCAGTGTCCTGGCCATGTCTGTCCTGGAGAGTTGACCGCTTATTAGCAAGCGTGTGGGATGCCCCCACCTAGATGGACTGACGACCTTAAAAATGGCTGGATGCGACATTACGGAGGACAGGGTGTTATGGCGTGCCTGAGAGAGGCTTATGTCCAGCAGTGGACTGCAATAGACTGATTTGATGGACATACTTTTCTTTAAAATATCAATAAAAAATATTACAAATTCAGAAGCGAGCCGTAATAGACCGTACCGAGGTACTTATTTAAGACACCCAGATTTGCTATTTTGAAACGTAAATACGTATTCTGAAAACTTAACAAAAAAGGTTACAATGAAAAGAAACCGAAGAAAACTGTAGCCAGTTATTAAAAAGTAAAATGAACTTTTGTTTTTAAAGTGTGAAGGGGTAGTCCGTTTGTGAAACGGAAAACGATACCCAGTTTTTCACCAACCCATTCAAATTCAAGTTCGTTACAGTCCAAAACGAAACGTAAAACTGTCTATAATGTTCGTTCATAAGATATCAACTAACTTATAACTTTGGCTACTCTCCAGAAATTAAAGAGGCGTGAACGAGCAGTGATTGTGACTTGGAAATTAATTTGATTAATTAACGAATGATTTGTTGAAGAAATAGAGATTATATTTTACTAAGTAAATCTTCAGTGAAAATAATTTGTGAATAATGGTCTTGTTAGTAGATCATTTGTAAAATGTTAGGCGACCAGAAAGATTTATCGGAATCAATCGTATAAACGGGTAAAACTGTTTGTTTATTTGTTTTGTAAAAGGTAAACTCTGGTAATACTAATCTGCAGTGGTCTATATGGAAAGCTCTCAATCGATAGCGTTCCCAAATACACCGTTGCAGACATAATTTGTCGAAGTGGGGCATTACTGACCTATAGAGGTATGAGGAACAGGGTGTAAAGTTCACTCATCCTCCATAGAAAAGGGAGGATCCTCCGACCAGACGGGTGTTGTGTCTGGCCGGCAACTACCCGATGATCCATGTTGGGCCGTGTATATATGCTAGTTTCGCATATGCTGCTTGCGAGATGCAGGATTTTGCGTGACATCAATGTGATGCGTAGTTTGCATGTGCCGTTTTAGTTACCGCTACAGACCCATCCAACGCCCAGCACCAGTGCAGTACTTCTGATAAGACCATGCCCCACGTGCTTGGGTGTTATAGGTGCCCGTTCATCTGCATCTCGGATGGTCTAAAGAATGCCACTGATGCCGTAATCAATGTGGCCACCTACTGGGCTCAATCTTTATAAAAAAGAAAAAAAAAACAACGAGGAAGAGTACCATCGACACGAAAAGAGGAAGAATAATGTACAAAAATGCTTTCACTGATAAAAAGCTTCTATAAAACTTTTCAGTGAACTAAAATTGGTTTCGAGGAAAAAAATAATATCTTGAAACGACATTATCACTCCGTATTTACCCACTATGTAGGTATTTTTAAAATAAAAAAGTTAACTGAGCTACCCAAGCTAGTGAATGAGTAATTGAGTACCGAGCTACTATTAATCTATAAGAATAATTTATTTGTTCTTGTTTTGTTTTATTATTGTTTTATTTATTTGGCTTGTTTTTTTTGTTTGGTTCCGTTTTGTTTTTTTGTCTTCTATCTTGTTTATGAATAAAAAAATGCATCTTAATACCATTGCAATTTAAAAGCAAATAATCATTCATCTACACTCAGACTATGTAATGATTTCAGTCTACTTTAAGTAGGTATAAATATTTTGCAAGCCTTCAATTCATGACACTAAACTCACTTCTCTACAACAAAATTAATACAAAACTTAAGATACAGGATGGCACGGCCATCGATGCTCAAACTGTCACAATTAATTCAGTACAGTTCCAGAAATTTGCCTGTTCAAACAAACTTTTCAGCTTTATTATTATAGGCCGACCGCTTAACTAAGACGTTGCCTGCGGTAGCTGCGCGGTGCGGGAGGAGTGGCAGTTGTCTGAGCTGACACTTAGCTCTCGCATCACGTCACCACAGCCGTCCCGACTTTATCTACACCCATGTTATGAATCCTTTATAAAGATTCTGAAACAGTTTTTTACAATACTAATATCGATCAAAAATGGCGGCCGGTGAATTCGAATAACTTTTAAGTTCTTTTTTACATTACGGCGCTGTGGTAGTGAAACGCGAGTGCATGATAATGTTCTTTTTCTGAAAAGGAGTTGCATAATGAAATTTAGTACAACATTATAACACTCGTTTGGATGATATTATGGTTACTATGACACTGGTTGTTTTAATGTTGGCAATAAGCTAACTGTTTCAGAAACTTTTATAGAGGATTTATAGCATGGGTGTAGATAAAATACGAGTATATAACAATTCTGCAGACAAGCCATGATCACGCTATTATTTATAACGTTAATTTATTTTGCTAATGTGAGTGTATTGGTTAAATAAACTATTTATTATTATAATAAGTACTGGCCATGTTTTTAATAATTAAAATATTTTATTTTAGTTCTAATCAACATAGTTCAGATAAAAAATTATCACATTATTTTTTTTTTTTTATTAATACGGAAATATTACAACAATAGGTAATAAAATAAACTAATAGAAGCAAAAAGAGTATGTAATGATATTAGCAGGTGGTGTTCTATAGTTTTCTTCATAACTCCCACGGGAAGAAAGCGTGAGTTTATGTATGTATGTAGGTACGTGTAGGTACCTACACTATGTAACTGGAGAATCCTCGACCCCTGTAATACAAGATGTCCTAGTTTAGGGGTCGAGACCTTACTGATTTAACGTGTGCTGAAGTTTCGGAAATAAATTACTATTACTATCAGAAAAAACTAAAACTTTTACCCGAACAACAGCTCCTCACAAAATTTAATGTTTTAAAAATAACAAAGTAACAACACAATGGGAGCCAGTTACTTTATATTTTCTAAAGTCCAATTGTTGGAGTAGATATCAAACGCAGTGCACTTTCTTTAAATGAGTTCCAATTTAAGGAACGAATCGTATTCGACACAGGATACACTGATGTTCTAAGGAGTCGTGGCCTTTCTGAAGTTTTAAAAGAAGTCGTGAGGCAGGACTTCCAAGGTTCCAATTGTGGTGTTTCCGATAAGACTTTTGTGCCTTTCACGCTTTTTACATTTCAATGCTATAAAAATGTACAACATTGTTTACTACAACAGTATTTTACATAGAGCGACTGCCTATCTGACCTCCACAACCCAGTTAATAGGTAATATGGTTACTATGTACACAAAATAAATGCAAATCCTTACAAAATATCTAGTAAGTTTTGCCAAACAACTTGAGCTATTAATGACAGAAAAATAGCACTTACACTCACAGAGTAAAAGTTTATTACAGATAATTCCTGCAGTTACTTAAAGGTCGATAAAAAAAATTCTTTCCCAGTTTCAAGTATGAACAATAAATTAGTCTGAACTAAATTGCAATGGTCCATAAATTTATAAATTGTAGGTAAATTTTAACGACCGCCAGTACAGGCTACAGCTTGATATTTATGACTTCATAATTTTCTGCATAAACATAAAGATCGCATTTTTTTTTATGAGCTGAGGATTAGCTTGGAAATAAGTTACTATGCTGCATGAGCTGTAAGAAAATAGCTCAGGCTGTGGTTTAAAATAGTCAAGCTGACTATCCAGGGTGCGGGAGCGGGCGTAGTACAGACGCCAGCACATCAAGCTACTACATTATATTGTCAATTTTCTTTGGTAGATTTTCAACTTTATCGCTAAAGCATAAGGTTTAAAGTTGAATGGAAAAATTTGACAGTTTCGGGTAGGTTGATGTGCTGGCGTCTGTACATTCTTCTATTTACTTTTGATTCATTCTGTGTTCTAATCTTCGATCAACAATGAAGGTTCTAATATTCAAAATAGAACGAAAAGTGAAACGTCTCATTTCGGCTTATAGTGTCGTTATTCATGTAAGATTTTTTAACGCCCGGAGCATTGCATAAAGCTATAGCCACACTGAAGCGTATCGCATGTGGGATGTGGGATGCGACTTCACGCGTCGATTGTTTGAATGAAGAAGTCACGTGACTCTTTGCGCCACTAAGAACTAGCAGGGGATCGAGGATGGGGGGGTGGATTGGGGACTCAGGGGATCAGACCGGAATAAATCAAACACCGTCATACAAGTTAGTTGACACAATCGGTGCAAGTGAATTTCCTCCCGCATTCAGCGCCGGATTCACCTCGGTTTGCCCAGAGCTAAAAGGCTTTCAAAATCTTTACAAAATTTGTAGTTAACCCCGCCTTTTTTAAATGTTAATGAAGACTGTTTAGCTCTAAGACCGACCTTTAATAACTGAATATCATGGCCACAATAATTCCAATAAAATACCAACATACTTGAACCACATCGTAAAGAAACAAATGATGCCTCATATCTTGGCAATCCTTTCGACGCAAACTGGCAAGAACTCAAATCAACTTGTTTATAAAGAGGCGCCATGGAGTCTGTGTCACTTAATTTAGTTCAAGAGACCCATATTGAGTACTAAAGAATATGTACAGACGCCAGCACATCAAGTTACTACAATGTGTCAAATTTCGTTAATAGATTTTCAACTTTATCGCTAAACTATAAGGTTCAAAGTTGATTGGGAAAATTTAATAGTTTTGGGTAGCTTGATGTGCTGGCGTCTGAACATACCTACATTATTATGTATGTTTAGGTATTTTTCTATGGGCCTGTGTCGCCTGATACAGTAATAAATGGATTTAGGTCTAAATATTCTCAAAAAGAACACAACAAAGTCACTTACATGAGAACAATGCTTAAATACTATGACGTCACTTAAGCAATTATGATAAACCCATCCAATGCATTCAGCTTGTAGGAAGGGCATTTGTTAAATATGCAGCTAATTGAGTTTGGTTATTAGTAGCCCGTTTACAGTAGATAAGACGGAGATAAAACAGAAGAAGAACTGGCAGGGGATCATAGGGGGGATTCAGGGGATCAGACAGGAATAACTCGTTTCAAATTATAGATTTGTTTGGAGAAGAACCGGCAATAAACTCCTTGGTAACTCTTTCAGTATTACATTTGAACAATATGAATACCTACAAAGTATTCATTGTTTTAGTGTCTCATCATCATCATTTCAGTCCGGAATGACCCACTGGTCACCCCGATCCCGTGCACCAGTCGTTCAGGTTTTTCGTGCGACTTTGTATCGTCAACCTAGCGCAATTTTGGATGGCCCTAGTGTCTTTGTTTTAGTGTCCACTAAAATAACTTTTATAGGAAAACGAAGTTATTCTGTATTCCAGAACTTTTGCCGTATACATACTCTGAACAATAAAAGGCTGATACTTAAGTACGCTTCAAGGGGCCCGTGGCTAAATAATAACAGCCGCACAGGTCGATCGATCAGGTTAAGCTACGCTTGCCGCGGTTGGTCCGTGGATGGGTGACCATCTTTACATACCGTGCCCCCCCGTGCCTCGGAAAGCACGTTAAGCCGTTGGTCCCGGCTGTCATTCGTGGATCTTTGATAGTCGTTACGGGTAGTCAGCAGCCCGAAAGTCTGACAACCAGTCTTACCAAGGGGTATCGTATTACCCAGTAACTGGGTTGTGGAGGTCAGATAGGCAGTCGCTCCATGTAAAATACTAGTATTCAGCTGCATCCGGTTAGACTGGAAGCCGACCCCAACATAGTTGGGAAAAGGCTAGGCATATGATGATGACTTTTTTTTTTTTTTTTTTAAGGAAGGGTAATCATCCAATGACCCCTCCCGCTCTGGGTGGAGCGGAAGGGAGTGTCAGACTCTTACTGACTAAAACCCATCCGTGTTCCTTCCTTAGCCCTTTATGTTCCGGGGCAGCGGTAACCCTTTCGGACAATCCCGCTGCCCCGGCAGGCTTCGGCCCTAACGGGCCCCTCCATGTCTGCTGACATCTCTTTGTGTCGCGCGTGGAACACATACGCGCCGTCCGGCACGGGCCTGGTCCTGATCGGACGGCGAGCTACCCATTACTCGCCGTCCGCAGGCCCGCGATATGATGATGACTTAAGTACGCTTTAAAGCACTTAAGCATCAGTGCTTCAGCTTTACTTAAATTTTACTGTCTCGTTCATAAAACAACATAATCAAGTTAAAACGTTGGCGTACGATCGCTCAATTTCGTGCAAACACGACGCACATTTGTACGGCGCCCCCGCTGAATACTAATCAGTAGGTTATCCGATGAAGGATTCACTGTGTTATATCAAATATATTAAGTTTTGCACACGAAATTATCCTAACGTCAAACTAGGAAACTCGTAATTAGGATGCTTAATTAATTAAATTAATAAAAAATACTTTTTATATTAACTTTTACGCTTTTCTTGAAATATAGTGAAACATCTACTGTATGTTACGAATTTTTGAAGTTTTTAAACGTATGTAGAAAGCGATGCCATTCAAGGTCGCTCAGCGCACTATGGAGCGGGCTATGCTCGGAGTTTATTCGAAGGATAAAATAAGGGATGAAGAGAGAGCTGGAGTTACCGATATAGCTTGCTGAGTAAGCAAATTGAAGTGGCAGTGGGCTGGCCTTGTCTGTCCTGGAGAGCTGACCGCGTATCGGCAAGCGTAGTGTGGGACGCCCCCAGCTAGATGGACCGACGACCTTAAGAAGGTGGCTGGGACAGACTGGATGCGGAAGGCGGAGGACAGGGTGTTGTGGCGCAGCAACGGAGAGGCCCATGTCCAGCAGTGGACTGCGATAAGCTTTGACAGAAAGCGATGCTTAGAATATGATAAGAACGTGCATTGAAGTCGTTCATTAATAAACTGTTGACCAGATGTGAATGAACGTCAATATTTTATTTACTTGCAACAACTGCTAGAGTATCCTAGACGTGTTGTCAGAACTCGATCCTCACCCAACAACCATCACCCAAAACCTATCCCACATCTAATCTTGCGTGACCTGACAACCAGTAACTAAGAGGAACTGATAAACTCTTGCGAAACCGTCATTATATCGGCTCACTGATCTGATAAAATATGAGAGTTAGCAGGTAAGTGTCATTGACACGATATATGAATTTGATTTGTAAAGATAACATTCGTGTTAGGCAAATATTGGGTATACAAAGACTCTAACCGAGAAGTCTAGATTCACTTATTTTCCCCGTCATTGTGATATTTTTGAAGTGAAAACTTCTTTATTTATTTTATTTTCTTAATAAAACTTTCAGCCCGGATACAGATATTAGTTGACAGTTAGTGAAAGAAGGCCAATTAAAAGTTTTCACTGACAGTATCAAGGAAGCACAAGAAACAGAATTAATAAAAGACTGAACAAGTTTCAGTGATCTTCAAAGAAGTTTTTACACAGTATTTTTTTTTTAGTTTAGGAACACTTTAGTCGCGTTGGGCATTTTTTGAGATGGGAAAAAACCATTGAACTCGCGCCACTGTTACCGTAACCGACACCGCTTCGGATGTGTTCGGCTGTCCTCGGGATGTACTCGGTTTTAGTATATATATGTCAGTGAGTGATGGCAAAGTATTCTGTTTGTGTTTTGTTTTCACTTCTGTCGGCACTCCCGGAGTGCCACTGTTTTTTTTTCTGGTTACCTACGTCGATATTGTAGGTCAAAGTTAATTTTTTTTTCAAGAGATGTAGTTTTTCAAGAGATGTAATAACTTAACTCTAAATACCCCCGCAACCTCTGTACCACGGAATGCGCTGTGCGCTTCCGTAATCAGTGTTTCATCATCGGCCTTGCGTTTTCCCAACTATGTTGGGGTCAGCTTCCAATCTAATTGGATGCAGCTAAATACCAGTAATTTACATGGAGGGACTGCCTATATGACCTCCACAACCCAGTTACTGGGTAGTACGATACCCTTTGGTAAGAGTGGTTGTCAGTTTTTCGGGTTTCTGACGACCCGTAACGACTGTCATAGATCCACGAATGACAGCCAGAACCGTGCTTAACGTACTTTCCGAGGCACGGCGGGGTCTTGGTATGTCAAGATGGTCACCCATCCACGGACCAATCGCGGCAAGCGTAGCTTAACCTTATCGATCGAACCGTGCGGCTGTTCTTACTTGGCCACAAGCCCCTCCGTAATCCGTAATCAGTGATTATCACACAAAAATTTAATTTGCTTCCCAGCTATAATAAGGCCGCCCATTGTACTTATATGTATTTTTAGTTTTCGAAAAAAAACTTTTTGTTATGTATTTTTGGTGTACTATAAAGTATAAATAATCAAATGAATATTGTGTGCTCAATGTTTGATATTACGGTTATGTGATGGACCTTTGTACACCCTGTATTATCGAAATAAAAGACGATCGCTTCTCAGGGTTCAACAAACTTGCTGATCGTTATTTGTTGTTAGATAAATGACGATCGGCAAGTTGAGCAACAGGAGGCTCTATTATTTAACCAACATAAATAGTTTCAAAATAGTTAGAATTTACACCCAAAGCTGAAAGGCCCTCGTGAAATAAAGCGAGTCAAGTTTGAACAAGGCGCCAGTGAGGCGGGGATCCCTCAATTTGGTGGAAGTCGCTACATTTGTTACACTGGCGTCTCGACAAACACCGTGACATGAAACATTTGCCTTAAAAAGTAAGAGATATATCCTTGTAAGTGGCATTTTGAAGTGTACATGTTATTTTGGCTTTCGCTAATGTAATTAGGTCTGACAGTTGATGAATGAATAAAGATAATATTGGTACCAGTGTGATTTGTAATAATTACATTAGGCTGTTTATAAGATAACATGACTTTTCGAACGTCAAAATTACATATGATAAGACAGTCCCCCAAAGCAAAAAAGAAATCATCATCTCCAATGTAGATTCTATAATAATCTGTTGAGATATTAAATATTAAGAATGTATTTAGTCTAAGTTGCGTTAGCATTATTTCCCAAAGGGCCTTAATTTCCGAAGGTAGGTACGTCCTACTAAAAATATTACCATGTTCAACTACAGTCCAAATAAACTATCTTTTCGTAACGCGAACATCTTTTTTAGCCTTAGCTTCTGTCTGAATCTTATCTTAAGTACTTATGGCACGCTCACTAACTTTTAATATTACTTTTGAGTTTTACATTATCATAAAATGCACCCCAGCTTTCTTGGCAAAATCTTCGCCACGCGCCGTCAGCTACGCCCATTTTTTTGGTACAGCCGTCTGCACGTTCGTGGTACCACTTTGACTATGAGCAGACCCAGCGTAAAAATGAGTTTCAATACAATAAGAGGCCAGATTACGCTGGTTTTACCTATTATTAATGAGGTGTGGCCTACTGTAGAATATCTTTATATATCTTGTCAGGCCGTTGACAGAAAAGATAATTTCGCTGACGCCTGGTCCTTGCGAGGGGGACTTCCAAAATGGCGGAATTTAAAGGTCTCAATGTCACGTAGTCTCGTTTGTAGACAGCTTGATAAATGTAATTATTATTCTTGAGCTAAGGGTCCAACGCGGGGTTTGAAAGTAGGGCACGTTTTTAGATATACAGCTGTTTATGCAAGGTTTCTATTGATTTTAATTAAATTCAAGCGTTCACTTGGGAGAGGCCAACCAAGCAGTAGACGTGTCCGAGATGCAGACGTGTTGTGGCCTCGACTTACGAGTTGTCGGTCGTGAGTTCCAACCCACTTTACTTTATGTAGGTATTTCATTTCATCACCACTGCTCTCAAAATGTTGCTGGAAATCATCGTGAAGAAACTGGCATCTAGAACTAAAATTTTAAAGTCGTGTTACATCCGCCAACCCGCTCTAGGCTCTCGTGGTAAATTATGGCCCACGCCCTTACAGAGAGGAGGCCTATGTCCCAGAAGTGGGAAGTGAGTGTTGTGGCTAAAATGATGATTATCTTGACAGTCTCATAAATAATTACCATTAAGAACTAAGAATATTAAGTAACATAGAAAATTTCAATAACACAAGCCAAACAATAATTAAGGTCTAAATTATATTAAAATCACTGTTTAAATATTTACGATGTGCTTCTAAAGCTTCTATATATAGAAATTCTATGCAAATCGTAAATCTCACACACTGCCTGCTCACTCAATGACATAACCTATTAGGACCACTTAGGGATCTTTGAGAAGACAAACAGCATCATCATTCAAGTTGCTAATGACCTGAACTGCGATAATATTAGGTACTTTCAGCCTGTAACTTTGTCCGTGTTAAATTTGACCCCCCCTGACCCACACTGTCAAACACACTGTGATACAAACAAATACCTCTTTATAATACAATTTAACCCCCTTACTAATAAACGTTGTATGTATAGCGTCTGTATAGTTTCACAACGCTTTGTCTTCTTTCGAAAGACAAATTAATGACGACTGAAAGAGAGAAATCGGCGTGTAACTGTTCATCTAATATAATACGTTTATTAGTAAGGGGATTAGTATATAAGTATAGATGTCAAGGTGAGTATAGACAAGAGCATTTACTTGTAACATAACATCGAGCCGCTGTAATGTGTCACTATATCACGAACCGAACAATGAGCAACGACGCTCGACGTTTAGTTACAACTTGATGAGCGAGTTTCTGTAACATTTCATCGAGCAAGATAAACGGAACACACGTGACCAGCAGATCTGACATTTCAACGAAGAGTAATAGCAAAATAGAAAGGAATGTTATAGGTAAATGCTCACTTGCCGTGAGCATTACTTTGAACACAGTATCGAGCATTCGCTGAAACGTTACATGACACGAAAATGCTTTTTTGCTTCTATTGTACTATTCGTAAAAACGTTATATTACATAGAAATTGTGCAAGACATTTTCTTCTTTTAGATATTTTACCTTTTTATACCTTTTGTTTATGCTTTTTCTACCTTATGGTTTTTTTTGAGTGACTTATATTATACTTTGTTTTACGACCGAACCAGCGCCTTTTATTCGATAGTTAATAGAAATGCTTGAGAAAATGCTGTAGTGTCAACTTTAGTCTCACAGAAAGCGTTGTGAAAGCTAGTATAATTAGCCTACCATTTCTAATTACGGGACCTAATACACAACATGATGCAGTATGAATTGGCAGAAATTATGCATGTTAAACGTACAAAGTTAATAGCTACTACTGAAACTAGATTACTAACACCTACGTCATGCTTACTCGCTCCTATTTCACATTAGGAAACCGCATGCGAAGCTAAATGAACATCTCTCAAAAGCAGCTTGCACACCTCTGCGTCGACAAAGTTTCGATACCAACAAATTTATCTGCAAGAGCGAACCTGCCAGATTCAATCATTTGATACCGTTGCGAGGTGAATTTATGCAAATTGAGGACAGATGTAAATTGTTTAGTTGCAACAACTGTTTGTCAAAAACAATTGTGTAGAATGGGTGTTCCCAGCTATAAATAAATTCTTGTGGTTCTCATTGAATGGTCCATTTTGGGGTATTGTTGGTGACGGCAAAGGGATCGCGTGAAACGAATCGTATTGGCATTTGTTTAGTCGTGGACATGGGGACACTGGGGTGACTGATACTGGTGAACTGTTGGGGTAATTGTTAACCAACCCGTATACACTTGGCTTTTAAGACATTATTTGAAATGCATTTCACAATGGAAGGAAATTATAAAAAATTTAATGTACAGTCACCGAGGTCGTTGGCTATGGTTTGGATAGCCTACGCAGTGCTCAAAATTAAGTAGTGTGTTTATATAAGGAATAAAATACTTAACAAAACTAATACTTAACAAAAAAACATACAATTAACACTAAAAGACATAAAATGGGCCTTTTCGCTTTGTTCATGGATTTTTATTTTTAATGTTCTGAGATGAGTCGGTTACTCCTCCAGTGCAGAGAGATATTTTTGTAGAAGTAATAGCTGATTTTGGTGACCACTTACAACTGCGTGAACAGCCTGCTTATTTGCTACTCGTTCACATAAAAACAGAACAAATGAGTAGGTATCACTTACCTCATCATTATGAGTCCATCTTATAGCTGGTGGAGGTTCCGGGGAGTGCTGCACCACACACGTCAGGTTGATGGTGCTCCCCGTGTTGATGAACAGCTCCGGGCCGCCCAGGATCGTCGTCAGGGGCTCTGTTTGGAGAAAAATAAAGTAGTAAGTGCTGATAATTTAATCAGTTTCTACGTCAATGATCTGCACAGAAGTCTTTCTGGAGTTATCAAAGCAATAGTTTGTGAAGTCGTTAAAAATCAAATTAACATAAATGGTTTTGTTGTACAGTTAGGGAAATTGGTTAATTGTTAAACAAATTGACAAAGTATTCCAGATAATTTGGCAATATTTTAAACTTGGCCAAGTATACTGCAAATACCTTATAAGTCTGAGACTTATAAAATATTGCTAAATTATCTGAAAATTTGATTCGTACGGTCTTACCCCAGCGCCGAACTTACCCCAAAATAGTTTACGGTTTTTGTAACATTACTTAGGGCTGATTTTCCAATCAACAGATAGTTTTTATTCCTGGAATAAAATTAACGTCTGACAGTTTTTGTCAGATTGGTAGTCGCTCCTTGTAAAATACTGGTATTCAGCTGCATCCAGTTAGACTGAAAGCCGACCCCAACATAGCTGGGAAAAGGGTAGGCAGATGATGATGAGTTTTTGTAAGGAAAAACTTTCAAAAATTTAGGGCGAAATTTATCCCAAGGCCTTAATATATAGAATTGAACACAGATTCCCCAATCGTTGAAAAGTTATCACCCAGTATTTACTAACAACAATTAATAAAGTATCAATCTAATTTGTCCTTTTCTTGGCACTCTAATCAAAAGGCAAAGTTCTTAATAAGGGAGACAATTTGATATCAATCTTCACTCGGAAACTGAATTATTTGTTTACATTCGAAAGCCAAAAACTTTGAGAACAAGACGAGTCTCTTAGAAGCTACTAAGTAAGTGGGTTAAAAGATGTAACTTTTCGTGACTGTATAGCAATGTGTTTCAATATTTATTACTAGCAGCGCCCCGCGGTTTCACCCGCATACGTGTCGATCCCATGGGAATACCGGGATAAAAACTATCCCATGTCCTTTCCTGGAACTCAAACAATCTCTATACCAAACATCAAAATCGGTTCAGCGGTTTAAGCGTGAAGAAGCAACAAACAGACAGACAGACACACTTTCACATTTATTATAATATGAAAAACACATCTTGCGCCGACCCTGAATAATTATAATAAGGGCGGCAGAACGATGATGCCCATGTTTCCACCATTGTGGGATATCTGAAATAATTTGTTATGTGGGTTTGAAGTAAGATCTTCGTCATTCTGCCTAACCTTTTCTTAAATATGTTGGGGATCGCTTAGTACCAGTACTTTAAATAGAGTGACTGCCTATCTGACTTCCACAACCCCTCATCATCATCTGCCTAGCCTTTTCCCAACTATGTTGGGGTCGGCTTCCAGTCTAACCGGATGCAGCTGAATACCAGTATTTTACATGGAGCGACTGCCTATCTGACCTCCACAACCCAGTTACTGGGTAATACGATACCCCTTGGTAAGACTGGTTGTCAGGCTTTCGGGCTTCTGAGTTCTGACTACCCGTAACGACTGTCAAAGATCCACGAATGGCAGCCGGGAACAACGGCTTAACGTGCTTTCCGAGGCACGGAGGGGTCTTGATATGTAAAGATGGTCACCCATCCACAAATAAGACTGGTTGTCAGACTTTCGAGCATCTGATTACCCGTAACGACTGTCAAAGATCTATGAATGACTACTACCGGGACCAAAAGCTTAACGTGCTTTCCGAGACACAAAAGTAAGATCTAGGCATACAGACAGCTGTGCTGCTGGGGAGTTTGTTGCGCCACTTCTTCTCCCCAGCGAAAGCACTTGGAAGTGGTGAAGGGCGGGCGTTTTGGGGGACTGTATTTTGTAATTTTGACGTTCGGAAAGTGCTGATTCTCAGCCTAGTTTGAATAAATGACTTTTAATTTTGATTTTGGATTTAGTCACATTTGATATTCCTGAAGAATCTGTTCTAGAGAGATATTAATGATTCCTCTAGTATTTCCACATGGTAACCGCGCGTCCTGTGAAAAAGATGCATTCAAGTTACCCCGTTTCGTTTTCGTCCTCGGTTCATAAAAAGGGTTACAAAATGAAAACAGCTAGTCAGAGTGGTTGATAATAATCCATACCTATACGTTTGCACATATGTAGAAAATTCAAAGCGTATACGGAGAGATAAAATTGAAAACCAACTCACAATCTAAAATACCTACCACAAAATATTCTTTAGTAAACTCATATTATTTATCACTGCCAAAACCGATGACTTGAAATTCGGAGCTGAATATTTTCTCGCAGTTCGTGTGAATATGAAATCACGTCACTACATTCATGCTAAGTTGGACGGTCTGTCCGGACTTATCTAACGAACCTTTTGTGATGGCGCGCAAACGTGCTGGACGTACGTACCATTGGGGTAGGTCATGCGCATATTTAGATAAGACACGAAAAGCAGACGCTATTTTTTAGACTAGATTGTAGCCATCAATTTGGTGTCTCGACGTAATGACGGTTAGGGGCCGTTTACAGATGCGTTACGTAAATTTTCCGTATTATAGCCAAATCACAACTGTCAAAATGACAGTCGTGAATTGAATATACGGACGGTTTAAGTTGGTAATCAATTTGCTTAACAATTAATTTCCCTGTCTTTACTCAGGTCTTCAAATTTATGAACCGTAGTAAAAGAGAATGATATAAATAAAGCTGTGTTGAAAAAAAACATTCGACTTCCAAAAAAAAAAAAATACAGATCGAAAAAAAATTTTTCTTCGGAAGTTGATTCCGTATTTTAGTTTTTTTTTTTGTCTCCGACTTCCGAAATTAAGTTATTTTTCACTTTGTAGAGTGTTTTTGGAAGACGGTTGTTTTTTTTTTTTGAAAAGGTTTTTATTTTCCACCTTTAATTTTACTTGTCCGTACTCCACGTAGGTGCTCTACTCATAAATTCGTATAACACTACTCGCTATATTGCAATGACAGGAAGTTATTATAAAAAATTTCAATAATTATACACTAAGTGGCAGGGGATCGAGGAGGGGGGGCCTCAGGAGATCAGACCGGAATAAATCGGAAATAATACGTATTATTGAACCTGCCTCAAAAACAACCCAAGCAAAGTTAATAAAATATATAAGGGACCACCCTGAGGCATACCGTATCCATTAAAAAAAGAATTTTCGAAATCAATCCACAATTGCCGGAGATATCTTCTCTCCACCCTTTTAAAGTCGGTTCTAAAAGATAACATCTTTGTTGAAATTGTTTCTCGTAATTAAAAGAACATTCACAGTCTGATCTCAGTCTCAATCTGTCAAAAATAACTCTAATTTCCCTACATTTTTGACAAGTTCTTGACATTTTGTTTGTTGCCGAGATGAGACCGCGACCAAATTTTTAACGTTTTAAATTAAGAGTATTGCAATTTCGATGTTTATCACGGCCATTGCTTGATTTAAACATCTTATAGGTAAAAAAACTAACAGGGCTAAACATGAACGTACAGCAACAAGGTTTTGGCTAAAAACCTCCTTTCGTTTTCCCCAAATCATACCCATGCCATGGACTAAAAAAGGAAAGTCACTATGAAAGTTTAAGGTTAAGCTGAAACAGCCTGTCATTACTCAAACGGTATTTTTTCTTCAATTAAGCCATTACAAGCAGTTTTGAATGCGAAGAAAATACTTTTGTAAAAAAGCTGGAAGGGAACTAAGCATTTAGTCTTTTATTCCTTTAACGCTTACGATCTTGGTATGTATTTAAAGGTTCGTTATATTTTTTATAAAGGGCTGAATTATTTTTAAGTTCGTGATTTGGCGTTATTTCAGCGTTAAGGGCAGTTAGTGCCAAACTGCCATCAAGTAGAAAATTAACTAGCTGCGCCCCGCGGTTTCGATCCCGTGGGAATATCGGGATAAAAAGTATTTTACGTGTTAATCCTTGTTCTAAACTATCGTTGTGCCTTTCATTCAAATCTTCTTTATGTAGTGTTCGTATTATTTTTAGTTATGTTTTTTTGTGATAAACAATAAAGTATATAATTTAATAAATAATAATAAATAAATGAAATCTATACCAATAATGAAGCTGAAAGGTTTATTTGTTTTTTTTGTTTGTGTATTTGTTTAAACGCACGCGCACGTTTGAAACTACCAGTCTGATTTGTTTTTTTTTTTTGCATTTAATACCCAATTCTTGAGGAAGACAACAGCTACTAAATATCATGCTAGGACTCTTGAAAAATAGTCATAAAGAATGCGAAAACGAAATAATAGCGCGGGCAGGCGATGCGATGCGACGGGGTGGGTCGGGAACAAGCAATTTAACGCGGACGAAGTCGCGGGCAGAAGCTAGTACAGAAATAAACGTACGACATAACTAACATTGACAAAATTAAAGACTAGACTGTCACGATAAACAAAGAAACTGCATTAAAATCAGAAGCCTCAACCTTCGACACACCATTAAGAAAAAATATCGACAAATGCCGTAAACATTTTCGTACAAGGAAAACCAAAATTGAACCAAATATCGTCTGCAACAACTCGAATACCTCACCAATTTCATAAACATGTCCCCGTTTCTTCCTACTACAATATTCCGGAATTTTCTGGAATTTTCTGGCTCAATTCCTCGGGGACTGGTTTGACAGTCCCCGAAATTTTCTGCTCAAATCGACTGTTTTATTTCGATGCATATTTTGACTATTACTTTCAACGTGTAGGAAATAATGGTTTCCAGGAACAACGTGTTGTTACTACGATGGAATTGAACAAGCATTGCAAAGTAATCCCGTCTCATTTTCGTTACTTTTTTTGTTTTTGTCTGACACATATTTATTTTATTTAAGTATGCATACACACGACGCGTTGTAGTTAAAACTGATTTACATCCATCACCTCGCACATCAGGTCCAGTTGAAAACCAGCGTCAGGCACTAGTTGTCTGGCATTTTTGCTGAACTGGGCCTTGTTTGGCGCAGCCGTGAGGCACACTTTCCTGCAAATTTCTTACATCGGACCTTTTTATTGATCTTTTTTTTTTTTGTTTTTTTCTGATGTATATGTATCTGGTGTATTGTGTGTCTTTTAGTCTGTGCTAAATAAATGTATTTTCTTTATTTCTTAATTTTTGAGTTTTATTTTCACTTTGACGATTTCGTTTCATGAATATTCCAAGTTATTTCATTCACCCTTCTCTTTGATGTTTGTACTTTTTGCTTTACCAAAATCAAAATAAAGCACCTACCTGACTTCAAAGTCTCGACTATCAAAGGAAGTAATATAAGTTATTTACCCGCAACTCATAAAAATGAGGCTGTAAATAAATTTTATGTGCCGCCCTTTGATGATCGAAGATTCAAATTATGTGGCTCGAGATATTTTTGAGACGACGTTTTAAGGGCTTGATGCTTATTTAAAATTTACATTTCTGATCTACATGTAATGTAGATTAGCGAATTTTATTTTTCTGTAGACAGTTGGTGAGAAATTTGATACAGAGGAATGAGGAAAATATTGTGAGCAAACTTTTGAATTTCGATGGCTATAAGAGTAGGGGAAGGCCAAAGAAACGATGCAGCGATGGCTGGACTGTGTGAATGACGATTTGGTTAGAAAGGGGGTGAATATTGAGATGACGACTAATAGAGAAACAGGGAAGAAAAAGAGTTTTTGTATATTGTCTTTTAGATAGATAGATAGATAAAACGTTTATTCAGTGCAACAAAAGACACAATACAAGTATTAAAAAAAACATCAGAAAGGTGAGAAGAAAACAAAGATTAAAAAGATAAATTGACCCATAGATACGTCATATCTATATCGGTCGGTCACTACTGGGCGGTGTGTGTCTCATGGTTGCACCAAATGATGGGAGTCCAGCTCAGCATAATAATATGCCAGGTAGTGTGCCTGGCGCTGGTATTCTTGACAAAATTAAGACCTTTACCTGTCTTCTTAAAACCAAGGCTTGAATATAAATCAACCACTTAATACTAATGAAAACCGAAGATTGCGAAAGAACCTGACGTTAAATAAATAAGATGTCCTCAGATTACTTTATGTAAAAGAAAAATTAGACGCATTTTGTACTCGAACTAAGCCTCTAGCGAGGCCGCGCTCATAAATAATACCTAATTCTGTGCCGCTGGAAATTCCTTTATTTATATTTACGGATTTTTTGTGATTTTTGCTAGTAAACCTTTAGGCGAATCTTTAGTCTTTTTGCAAATTTGTCAGAATATAAATATTTATACTTTAGCTACTCGTTTTGTTTATTTTGTAGAAGAGGAATAAATTGTGTTAGTATCATTATAGAAATAACTATGTACAGCCACGAGAAGACACTAATACGCACGAAATTTACAAAATTCAAAAGCAATTTTCTCGTGAAACAAAATTACAAATGTGAGATAATCTACATGAGCATACAATGTGTTCGAAAATATTATGTTTGTAACAGCATAAATCATTCAATCCTTATGGGGAAAATTGCTCTGGAATTTTGCTGTATCTATACTTTTATCACCTTCAAGTGTACGTACACACAAGCGGCATGCGTCGACATCAGAGGCAACTGCAGCCGCCAAGACCCGGAGCACTTAGTGCTCGTGACTACCTATCGTATCTACTAATCGCACTTAAACTCATGGCCATCTTCCTGCCCTTGCTCCATGTTACTTCTTCCATTCCCCCCTGTCAACAGTCACGCTATCATTCAATCCCTTCTCGTTCATATCTTTCCTCATACATCATCATCTGCCTAGCCTTTTCCCAACTTCGTTGGGGTCGGCTTCCAGTCTAACCGGATGCAGCTGAATAACAGTATTTTACATGGAGCAACTGCCTATCTAACCTCCACAACCCGGTTACTGGGTAATACGTACCCCTTGGTAAGACTTTTGGGCTTCTGACTACCCGTAACTACTTAACGTGCTTTCCGAGGTACGGAGGGGTAAAGATGGTAGTAAAGATGGTCACCTATCCACAGACCAACCGCGGCAAGCGTAGCTTAACCTGATCGATCGACCTGTGCGGCTGCTATTATTTAGCCACTCACACAATGACACTTAAAATCTGTCCCACAATATATAATTTGCTGTTTGCTTCTCAATTCGCTTAGACATCATTATTTTTGTCCATAATCTATTTATCAAAGTAAAACTCGTAATCAGCTAATAAAAGTGGGAGCATTATGAGACCACTACCATCGTGTAATCATTAATGATTTACTCACTGAAAGATTTTATGACTTTGTGGAACATCCTGTGTCATAAAAATATCGCTGACCCTAACAGAACCGGAAACCTCATAAAATCAAGAAGGACATTGCATCACCTTGCCTATTATAATTTGATTATCAATGCTTATCTTCATTTTTTAGTAACTGGATAATTATCTATGGAGTTTTCTTTCTTTGGGAACGTGTACACTCTATTTATTTTTACTAAATATTTATACTAGATTAGATTTAGTATCTACTTGTTATATATATATCTTGGGTAAGGATTGAGGGACTCTTTGAATTGCTATTTTTTCACATTTTTTTAAATTAGAATCACAATTTTTTTTACAACTTCTACTAAATTTCGATTAGTTTTTCAATTCCCTGTCATGGCCCTCAAACTTTATGCACATGATGAAAAAAGAGAAAGCGTTTCGTTTTAGGATAATTTTTTTTCGTGTAAAGTTAAAAAATTCAGGAATTCCGGCCTTGGACTATGATTATTGGACATCATAGGCATTTCATGTTTTTCTGTAATATGTTTAACAACGTCAAAGTTTTTATTTCATTTAGGACTGTGTTTTCATTAGACAGATAATTTTAATTCGTGGAATAAAATTGACGTCTGACAGTTCTTGTATGGAAGAACTGTCAAAAATTCAAAATTATTCCTCCTATAAAATATCTGGCGTTCCAAAAATCAGCCCTTAGGGTAAGAAATATTATGCATAGGTATATTATAGAAACACAATCTATAAAAATAAACAATACAAAATAATCCATGACCTAATTACCGAACTCCAAAAGAACTGGAGCTCCATATATAAAGTTTTAAAAGATCCATTCCCTTGATTTTTTCACGTTCAATATTTTTCATGTTCTTAAAAAAGACTTCTCTTAGGACCATTAACTCAGTAAGGCGAATAAATTAACCAGCATTGGTTCCAAAGTCCAGTCTTATGTATCTGAGTCTAGAATAAAAAGGCAAAAAAGTGAAGTGCATGCGGAGCTTACTTGCTTTGATTTCAATCACTGTAAGTACCTAAATACATAATGTATTACGTTTATTTCCAGTAACGAATGTTATTTTAAAATTACGATCGGGAATGGCAAAGTTCTAGGCTGCTTTACTGAATTAAAAAAAATATTATTGACTATTAACACTGCTTTTTGAGATCAGGGAAGGAAAACATCGTGAGGAAACCGGCATGTCCTAGAACCAAAAATTCTAAGACAAGTGACAACTACCAACCCGCACTGGGCCCGCGTTAAGGATTATTTTTTTCTTTCAAGTTTCCCACACAAAAGTTTAAAATTGTTTTATATAAGCTTGGTCACAGGGTATAAATATTGCATGATTCATAATTCATACACTGAGCATTTTACCACATGTAACACAAGAATATGCTTTGGAGTGACTTTAAGCGTTTTTGCATTTTCATGAAGTAAAAATTCACTTTACTTCAGTGCTTCATCAAACATAAATACCTTATGAAATATACATTTCACAGCTAGTAGCACAGATACCTAAAGGTGTGCAGATTTTTATTTTATTTTTTTCAATATGGCAACCATTTGAAACCTGCCTAAATCGATAGCTTCCCTTGCGAGAGAACATAAGCGCCCGTAACTTTTGATTGCGTTGACTTAGAAGTTTGATTTTTTCACTGCTTCAAGAGGTTGGAGCTCTAAGTAGGTACCTATTTGATATTAATTTCAACTTGATAACTCCACGCGTTCCTGAGACAAAGGGTCTTGACCGATGGACAGACAGATCGGACATTGAAGTGATCTATAAGGGTTCCGTTTTTTTTTTGTTGTCGGAACCCTAAAAAGGTAAAAAAATACTTACCAACGACGGAGAGGTACATCCTGTGACCAATAGGAGGCGTGGTACCGACTTGGCACTCATATATGCCAGAGTCGCGACGCTGCGGAAACCTTATCTGCAACAAATATACACATAATTTTGTATTTATACTTAATAACTCACAGTGTTCGCCAAAGGGTTGAGTACACACCCACATTTCACAAGTTATGTTTACGTCCCATGCAATAGAAGGTGAGAGTATTGCTATAAGCCAGGCAGAAATCCAGACATCAGTTTACAAATGAGAAATCTGTAATGGAAAAGCCCTATAAACATTTTGGCCGTCTTGGGAATCAAAGCTAAGAATACGCAAAAATTTCCTACATAACCTGTATTCACGATTTATTTGTCAAAAATGTAAACAAATATGAGTTAATGGAAAAATAACTTTAATTCCTACGCAATAAAGTTCAGTTTAACATTTTAATAACTTTTTTAATAGTGCTAGTCACTCTGAAATCAACTTAATTCCCATTAAAATAAAGTTTATATTTGTTTAACTTGAAATAATATTAATTTGAAATATAATTTAATAGTCACGTTTTTGCAGAGAATTAGCTGTTCTTTCTCCAGTGTTGATGTCGCAAAAACGACTTAGGTAGCTATTACGTCAGGATGAGTAGCTTTAGCGCAGCAAGCTGCAGAAAACTGCGATATGCTGAGATGATTAATGTCTTAGCTCCGGCTGGTAAGATGACAAGTATGTTTTTTGTTTGAAACTTCTACGGTTTTGTCTGGACCTGCATTTTGTGACAAAAATGTTTTCAGACAAAATACTGACTCATAAAAAAATGTTGTTTGTTTTAAATCGTGTATGACACTATTTCATACGATGCTCCCTGGTACACACCTACGAGTAACTGACTGGCATATGAATTTCTAACTTACAGTGCGGCCGTCGAGACAATGAGTACTTCACACCTGTCAGTTTCATTTCATACAAACGAATACGTGTTTTGCGAATTTGATCTTTATTAGCTACTTTATTGATCGAAAGGCTACTAGATTTGTCGCACTCACAGGTGTCAAAAACGCATTCTGTCGACGGTCGGACTATAGAATTAAATATTCTTTATTATGTACACACGGCTACACATCAAGCTATACATTTCCAGTTTCAGCTGACCTCGCATTGTATAGGTTTTTCTTAAAATCAGAAGTCAGCTTATACTGGTTATGTATAGCTTGATGTGTAGCCGTGTGTACACCATAAATATTACAGATATAAATAGTAGCTTCATCCTAGTTTTTTCAGCATTCGATGCTCATACCAAGATGAGAAAAGAAGAATATAAACACTTATCTACTTATATACCAGTTTCAATCTTCAATAGGAACCCTACATGCCATTAAGTTGAGTGAATTGAAACCGCCCCTAAGACGACACTGTGGCCGAAATTCTACCTAAAACAAAACATTGTTGTGGTTCAGTACATTTCCCAAATCTTTCATAACAACACCAACAGACTTTATTCTGAGTCATTGTACGAAAAACAATGTAATATGAGGCAACACATTTTGGCATAACCTCACTTCATATGAGATAAGCCTGGAGGGGTGGCGACATTTTTGGCATTTTCGAGATACTGACGTCAAGGCGAATATTGTGGGGTGCACGTTGAAGAGCCTCCTCGTGGCGCATCCTGGGCAACGTCGGCCCCAATTGCCCACCAGGTTTGGGTGGACAAGTGGGGCGGGCGGCTAATCTTCAACAGGCGGGGAAAGGTCACGGTTCCAATCATCGATCATCCTTGATGGTCGGTGAAGGGAACCGGGCTACGGACGGACGGTCATGCGCCCACTCCTCCTCTGCTTACAGAGGAAGGTGAGTGGGCGTAGACCGTCACGAGGCGGTTCACGCCGCTAGACCCACTACAGAGTGGGTGGTGGAGGGTGTCCCATGCCCGCGCTGCGTCTGTCCGGCATCCGGCGGCAGCGTGGGGACGCCGGGGCGGCGGTTGGTTTTGCCCAGCCGTCGGCCACCCCGTAATCTTGAATTCAAGACCGGGGGTCCGGGCCACTGAGGCTCGGGCCGCGAGGTAGACAACCTCTATAAAAAATTACCCCAATCCCAAGGTCTAGCGTGCCGAGGGGATGAATGGCCGGAGGGAATCCGGCCGTTAGCGCAACAAAAGGGACCTCACCCTTCAAAAAAGAAACAAAATATGGACAACACAGACGGGAAAAAACTACCCCAGGTCGGTACCAGCTGCTCAGCAGCTGGAGAATCCGGCACGTTCCCTTTGGGAACGTCAAGCCCCCATTCGTATTCTGGGGGGGGGCAACGAATGTGTTCCGTTTGCCAATGGCAACAAGAGCCGAAGAGGCTCCTGTCCTTCAGAGGACCAAACAATGTCCGACCAGGACTCGCGCGGACGCTCCAAATTCTGGAGAAAACGTCCGCGCGAGGAAGACTCGGACGAGGCGGGTTCGATGGGTCGAACCGCGAGTGCGGAGAGCGTGTCGGCTGCGAAAGTGGCGACGGCGAGGAGGGGTCGAGGTCGTGCGGTGCAGCAACACGACAGTGGGGCTCGTTTTAAGCGGCCCAGCACTCCGGTTCCCTCAGGTGGGAGCGACACGGAGGGGCATCGCTCAGAAAAGACCGGCCGCAGGGCGGCCCTCTCGGAGTCGTCGGACGGTGAGTCGGACACCGCTGGTGGCTCCGAGCAGGGCAAAGCGAGGTTTGCGGAGGTTGTGGCAGCCGCAATCAAGAGTGTGGCCTTGAAGAGGTTGCAAACCTCGAAAGACAAGGCCATATCCGCTGCCACGGCCTCCATTTTGGCGGCAGCTGAGGCGGCTGGCTGCGTCGGTCCTCCGGCCGGCGAAGTGGCCGAGGTGAGGGCGGAGGTCGCCCGCCTGACGGCCGCCATGGAGCTTCTCCGGAAGGAGAATGAGAGGCTCCGGGCGGACTTGGCCGGCCTGAAGGGTGCCGGCAGCGCGCAGGCAGGGGAGCCATGCCGGCCCGCCCCGGTGGAGAACCAGGTCCTGGACCTGGTTCGTAAGGAGTTGGCGTCCTTCCAGGCGCGGTTTTCCGTCCTGGAGGGTATCGTCTTGCGCCCTCCCCTTGCGGCCAGGACGGCCCCGGGACCAAAGGCGGCCTCGTATGCGGCCGCTGCGGCAGCAGCCGCCCCTAAACCCGGGCCGTCTGGTCGGGCTCAGGCGCCGGCCAAAATGGCGTCGTTCGGCGGAGCCCCTGCGGCGACAAAACCGGCGGCGGCTGGCGGAGCCCCAGCGGAGCCAAAGCCTGCCGGCAAAAAAAGGGCCGTACGGCAAGGAAGGTGGAGGGCCCTGATCCTTCGCCCCGCCTCCAAAAACCTCCCACTTCTCCCACGACCGACGCCGAGTGGCAGGTGGTCGGGGAGAAAAGAAAGGCGGCCAAGGCGGCCAGGAAAAAGGCACAAAGGCGGCGCCGCAAGGAGCGAGCCGTCGCAGCTATGCTTCGTGCCCCAAAGACCGCGGCTGTGGTAATAACACTGCAGCCGGACGCGGTCAAGAGGGGTGTGACGTACTGCGACGTGCTCACAAAAGCGAGAGGGACGGTCGACCTCCAAGCGCTGGGGATCACCGGGGGCCTCCGGCATAGGGTGACCGCCACTGGCGCCCGCATGCTGGAGATTCCCGGCTCGACGAGTGGCCCCTCCGCAGACGCTCTAGCTGAAAAGCTAAGGGCGTCCCTTAATGCGGAGGAGGTGCGTGTCTCCAGGCCCATGAAGTGTGCAGATATGCACATTATGGGCCTGGATGACTCCGTCACGGAAGGGGAGGTGGTAGCCGCCGTCGTCAGGACGGGAGGGTGTCTGGCCGACCAGGTTAAGGCGGGCACCTTACGTCCTGACGTTTCGGGTATGCGAACCGTAACGGTAAGCTGCCCCGTGACGGCGGCCAAAACCATTGTGGAGGGCCGAAGACTTCTGGTGGGCTGGGTGTCAGCGCAGGTAAAACTGCTGGAGCCCAGACCTCTGAGGTGCTTCCGATGCCACGTGGGGCACCACGTTGGCGTCCAGTGCACCTCGGAGGACCGCAGCACCCTGTGTTTTCGCTGCGGACAGCCCGGTCATAAGGCCGGCTCGTGCAGCGCCGCGCTGCACTGTGTTGCATGTGCGGCTGCTGGCAAGCCGGCTGATCACCGGGCTGGGAGCAAGTCCTGCGCTCCACCCGCCGGAACCAGAAAGAAGGGCAGGCCCTCCGCCGCCGCCACCGTCGCCGCCGCCACCGTCGCCGCCACCACCGTCGCCGCCGCCACCGTCGCCGCCGCCACCGTCGCCGATGCCACTGGCGGCGCTGCCTCTCAAGAGGCCCGGGAGGGGATTGTAATGGAGGAGTAACGGCTCCATTACGTCTCCTCCAGGCGAACATCAACCACTGCGCCTGCGCTCAGGACCTGTTGCTCCAGAGCGTGGCGCAGTGGTCGATCAACATCGCCGTGGTCGCTGAGCCGTACTTTGTCCCGCCCAGGGATGACTGGGTGGAGGACCTGAGCGGCTCAGTGGCCATAATTTCGTCGGCCGCCGCCGGTACCCCGTCCCTCGAAGGTGTCACGAAGGGACAGGGGTGCGTAGCAGCACGGTTCGGAGAGCTAGTAGTAGTGGGAGTGTACTTCTCTCCGAGCCGAACTCTCGCCAAGTTCCACAACTCTCTAACAGAGTTGACTGTCGTCGTCCGAAACCAGTCCTTCCCCGTGTTAGTGCTCGGGGACTTCAACGCCAAAAATTTGGCCTGGGGTTCCCGTTACACGGACATGCGGGGAAGGATGGTGGAGGACTGGGCTCTGGAAACAGGCCTGGTCGTCCTAAATCGGGGTTCTGTTCCTACCTGTGTGCGGATGCGGGGGGAGTCCGTGGTTTACATTTCGTTCGCCAGCCCCGCTCTGTCACAGCAGGTCATTGACTGGCGCGTCATGGAGGAGGTGGAGACCTATTCCGACCACCGGTATATCCGGTTCGACGTCTCAGCCCAGACCTCCAGCGCGCCGGTCCAACAGGCCCCGAGTGGTCCGCGGTGGGCGCTGAAGCAGCTGGACCGGGAGCTTCTCCTGGAAGCCTCAATCGTGCAGGCCTGGGTGTCATCACCAGACAGGCCTGCCGATATTGACAACGAGGCTGAGTGGTTCCGGGAGGCCATGTCCGAGATCTGTGACGTGGCAATGCCCCGAGTCCGGCCAGGATGCGCCCGACGTCTGGTGTACTGGTGGTCGCAGGAGGTAGAGGCGCTACGCAAGGCGTGCGTTGACACGCGACACCGGTACACCAGGCACCGCATTCGCCCTCCGGATGCGGAAGCCACGGAGGCGGAGCTGTACGAGGGGTACAGAGCGGCGAAGACCGCCCTCCAAGAGGCTGTTCAGCGGGCCAAGAATTTGGCCCGCGAGGAGATGGTGGAGACTCTGAACAGAGACCCGTGGGGGCGCCCTTATAAAATGGTGCGGAATAAACTCCGCACCTGGGCCCCCCCGCTGACGCAGAGTCTCCGCCCCCAGCTGGTGGAGGAGGTGGTGAGCGCTCTGTTCCCTTCACGGGGGGAGCATACTCCCCCGCCCATGGCTCCGCCAATTGCGGTGTCCGAAGCGGACCACGCGGACGACGACGACATCCCTGAAGTGACCGGGGTAGATCTGAGAGTGGCGGTAGGCAGGCTGAAGGCCAAAAATACCGCCCCAGGGCCCGACGGCTTGCCGGGCAAAGCCTGGGCCCTGGCCTCGACGGCTCTCGGACCCCGACTGGAGGCGCTCTTAAGCGCATGTATGGAGAGTGGCCAGTTTCCACTCCGTTGGAAGACGGGGAAGCTGGTCCTCATTCGGAAGCCGGGGCGCCCTGCGGACTCTCCGTCCGCATTCCGGCCCATCGTGCTGCTCGACGAGGTGGGCAAGCTCTTTGAAAGAGTGATTGCGGGCCGCCTCGTCGGGCACCTGGTGAGGACGGGGCCGGATCTTGCGGATAGCCAATTTGGCTTCCGCAAGGGGCGCTCTACGGTGGACGCCATCATGCGCGTGAGAGCCCTCACGACGGGGGACGCGGTGTCTCGGGGTGGGGTGGTCGTGGCGGTGTCATTAGACATCGCTAACGCGTTTAACACCCTGCCCTGGAGCTGCATTAGGGAGGCACTCCGGTATCACCGAGTGCCGACCTACCTCCGTGGTGCACACGGTGGAGGTCTGTCCCGCTTGGGCAGAGCACCGCCGTGTCCTCGTAGAGGCGATCGGCAGCGGCGGCGACCTCTCGCGCCCGGCCCTGGTCCAAGCCATGGTCCGGGGCGAGAGGGAGTGGGAGGCAGTCACCTCCTTCTGCGAAGCAGTCATGCTAGCGAAGGAAGTGGCGGGATGGGAGAGGGAGAGAGCCGAGAGGGCCGCCCGTCCCAGCCGCCGCGGTAGACGCTCCGGGCGTCGGGAGCCGCGTGACGACTCCCGGCCACCGTAGGCGCGGGCCTGCGGACGGCGAGTAATGGGTAGCTCGCCGTCCGATCAGGACCAGGCCCGTGCCGGACGGCGCGTATGTGTTCCACGCGCGCCTCAAAGAGATGTCAGCAGACATGGAGGGGCCCGTTAGGGCCGAAGCCTGCCGGGGCAGCGGGATTGTCCGAAAGGGTTACCGCTGCCCCGGAACATAAAGGGCTAAGGAAGGAACACGGATGGGTTTTAGTCAGTAAGAGTCTGACACTCCCTTCCGCTCCACCCAGAGCGGGAGGGGTCATTGGATGATTTCCCATCCTTAAAAAAAAAAAAAAAAAAAAAGGCGAATATTGTCATTCACGACCTTGTTTAACATTACGAGTAGTTCACAAATTGTATGTATTTGAGTATCTTATTTCTTGGAAACTATAACTACTTATTTTGTCGAATAACTGTCCCTTTGGTCTCGTGGTCGCAAGCGCGACTGATGAGCATGGGGTTCGATTCCCAGGTCGGGAAATTTGTTATTTGGTTTTCCATTATGATTTTTTTAGTAACAGCCCGGAGTTTGGAATTGGATACCTCCGTGCCTCGAAAAGCATAATAATCCGTTGGTCATGCGTCCGATCTCTCTTCGTTCGAGTCGGATTGCGTGCCGTCCCATCGGACTATGAGAGTGAGGGAAGAGAAAGTGCACCTTTGTCTGCGCACACGCTTGTGCACTACAACATCTCACGCGCCAAAGGCTAGTCCCTGTTGAGATTGGTTGCCATGGCCGAAATACGGTCTGGAGGGCTAATATTATAGAATGTCGAACAGAACATTAAGTTATTGGTATTTTATTGAAAATGTAGGCTCTTAATAATGAATATCATAATTGACTCGATTGAATGGCTAATACATCACTTGATTCTTAGGACGTACGAGTAATGTTTTTATTACCGTTATTATGGACTTAAATTTCAGATTCAGGCACCCAATGCTTGAAAGATTCCTGTAATTGGTCTAACCGCTGATATCTGATTTGAGTAATTTTTTCATATCCTTTTCTTTTTTTTTTTATTTGAAATGGGTTTGCTCTTGACTTTCCAAATATTCGAAGACATAAATATGTCATCTACCAATCCGCACTGGGCCCGCGTAGTGGATTACGGCGTATTCCCTTTCACAGAGAGAATACCTGCATCCCAGCAGTGGGAACATTATAGGCTGATTATGCATGCGTATGTTACCAGTAGCTGAAGTTAATTTATCATTAACTTACCTTCAGTATCCAGTCCTCAGTGTGTGGGTTGTGTACACTGATGAATCTCTGGTCTGAAGTGTACGTCATTCTCCCTGACGTCAGCAGGTGGATGTCACGATGTCGGATCCATGATACCTGGGGAAATTAATAAATGTGATTACACTAATATTGTAACGGCGAATGTTTGTGAGTGTGTGTGTGTTACTACTTGTGTACTTATGTTTGTTACTTCTTCACGCTCAAACGGCTGGACCAGTTTTGATAAAATTTTGTATGGCGGTAGCTGACACCCTGGATTAACATATAGGCTTCTTACTTTTTATTCCGACATTCCCATGGGATCGACACTTATGCGGGTAAAAACGCGGGGCGCAGCTAGTAAGAAATATAATTCTTGTACTTAAAAACCGTCAAAATTCAAGTCGCAATATAATCTCGGTGACAATCAAAGTCAAGACCTTACTTAATCTTTGCTATAAAAAAACATTTACTGTTGAGCTGTTCGCCAGCGTATGATGGCCTATCATGCAGAGTTGCTGTTGAGCGATTTTTCGATGGATTAAGACTGAAATACAAACAGTCTTTTGGTACAATACGGGACTCACTCACTCATCGATATTATTTTTGTTGATGACAATCGAGGAAAAGAAAATTGGGAGTTTAAAAAGACTAAATAATGAAATCTTAACTGAAATCATTACCTTTAGTTTTTTTTATATTTACCCACTTATAAAACTTTGTCATTGCAACAGTTAGCAGTAGACTCATATTTCAAAAGTACGTTCGTATCTTCCTTATGTATTAAAACAATGCTTTCGTTTGGTAAAAATGTTAGTCAGATAAAGATTTAATCGGTGGGTACCCTCCGCTTAAACCCATTTTAAATCAGTCCTCACAAAAAATATTATTTTTGGAAGAATATACGACGTACGGACGTAAGAGTTCATACACACACATACTACAAATATTCCTTTATCTGGGTTAAATAAATTCCAGGATAGCTATGCTTTCATGGCTGATAGGACTTCTCGCAAATCACTGTTGTCGGCAAAAAGCCTTTTACTCAGTTTTTATATGGATTCCTTTTGTATGGATTGGACGGATAAATGGGTTATTTTGCTCGTTTTCGCTGGACCACGGATTGTTTTTGATTGCTAGCACGTCACTAGTTCCTAGATTATTTTTAACCTAGCTTTATAGATGACGGTATCCATTTTTTCTGATTGAGCAAAACGTAGTGTTACAAATTCTTTGAAATTTTATAGCATATATGAAACGTTGGCTTAAGACACAGGCTGCCCAGAGCGGGAAGGGTCATATGATGATTTCACATATTTAAAAAAAAAAAAGGCTGGTTGCAAACCGGCGTTAGCTATAGACAAATGCGGGCAATTTGTTCAGTGTCTGTAAAGTAAAACCGATAGGGTATCATATAAAAAGACTTGTCAAGCGCGAGTCGTACTCGCGCACCGAGAGTTCCGTACAAATTTGTGGGTACGTAAATGGTTTATCACGGGATTTTTTTGGTAATGTAGTTAACTACACATTCACGGTTTTTTCGTATTTTTCCTTTACTTGTGCTACATGACATTGCTTCTAGCCAAATTTCATGATTCTAGGTCAACGGGAAGTACCCTCTAGGTTTTCATTCCGGAACATAAACGCCCGTCTCTTTTGATTGCGTTGACTTACAAATTTGGTTTTGTCACTGCTTCGAGGGATTGCAGCCCTGACTATTTGATATTAATTACAACTTGATAACTCCACGCGTGCTTGAGAAAAAGGGTCTTGACTGACGGACAGACAGACGGACAACGAAGTGATCTTATAAGGGTTCCGTTTTCCTTTTGAGGCACGGAACCCAAAAAATATCATAACATAATTATATCATCACGCTTGTATTCTACGTTCAATCTCAGAAGATCCATTGGCCAGATCCATGATGGATCTAGTGACAAAAAAATATCATAACATAATTATATCATCACGCTTGTATTCTACGTTCAATCTCAGAAGATCCATTGGCCAGATCCATGATGGATCTAGTGACAAATTGTTTTCTCATTGGATCCTGTTTTGAGGTTTGGCAGAAGTGCACCTTAAGTACACCCACATTTTACCAGTTATATAATGTAAGGGTTAAAAGTAACACCAAAGGAAAGGCCGTTCTAAGGATTTTAATAAAAAGTTTATTATCCTTTTCTATAAGTGACGGAAAGAGTGTTTTATTGAAATTACGTGGGATTCCCATGTAATAGGGAGCGAACCTATTCCAAAAAAAAATAATTTCAGTTAGAAAAACCCAATAACACTTTGCCCGATCTGGAAATCAAACTTAGGACCTCAACAGTAGCGCTGGCGACCACTGGACTACAGGCGAGGAAAATTAGAGTTACGTCATATTTTTTGTTACAATTACTAAATATTAATAAATGTTAATAATGGCAACCCCTTTTAATTTCCTTGTTCTGTTAATTAATAAAATTACGTACTATTTTTCTTACATCTTGTTTGATGTTTTAATAAACATTAAAACTTCAACAGCGATTGTGTTTCATTTAATTTAGGTATATCTTCAATTAAGTCTAAAATATAGGTAACTTAGACATCCAAATATAGAAGCCAGCATTATTTTAATATCAAAGTAGACAAAAATAGAAACTATAAGTATAAATTTAACTTCATATAATTAATTATATTTAAAACCGGACCAAAATAAGTTCCCTGTACCAACAAAAAATCTGAACTTTTCGAATTGAAAAACAGGCTTGGATTTCAAATAAAAATAAACCAAAAAAAAGAAACCTTCTCTATTGTACAATATGATTTAGAATAAAAATAAACCAAAAAAAAAGAAACCTTCTCTATTGTACAATATGATTTAGAATTTTTATAAAAGATACAAGACACCTCTTTGGTGTCACACAACGTTTTAAACATTAAAAGATATTCGGTGTTAAAAATTGTTTTGAACCTCATTGTAATAAAAAAAAAAATCTCATTTGAATAAAATAATAATATCTTACATAAATCGTTTTTTTTTTAAATCTACACAAATTACGAAGTGTAGTTCATGCTAACGATACTAAATTGTCAAAGGATTTTAATTAGTAAAGAAACAAATGAATTCGTTTAGTTTCAAGAGAAATTAAACGAATTTATTTGTTTTTTTACAAATGTTTTGGGTTGGTAGCTATTTCGAAGCAAAAATTTTGCAGATAATGGGGGATTTACACTAGGTTGATTAGGTTAGGCTAGTCGCTTACCAAATCGCGTCACAGGTTGATTCGCCACCCCATATCAACCGACACTGAATGAGTGTAGTGACCGATCGATGCTCTTTCCTTCTATGCAGTGAACAGTTAACTACTCGTATCTCAGTCGACAATCAACTCAGCCTATCAGTCCACTGCTGGACATAGACCTGTCCATAACAACCTGTCCTCCGCCTTCGGCATTCAGTCTATCCCAGCCACCATCTTTAGGCTCGTTAACTATCTAATTAATAAAAATCTTCAATTCACTAACAAACGCTGGGTCTAGCAGAATGAAGTTTTCGACATAAGTTCCTGATTTTTTTGTTTTTTTTTTTTATTTTTATTTTGTAAGTAGGTTTGCACAAACACTTTTACACGTCATTCATATTTTTTATAAAACTAGATGAGGTCGGCGTTTCCTATCTGACTACTCTGAGAAGAAAGGCCGAAACAAACTCAGAGGTCACAGTCTCTTTTAAAGTCCAGACATAATCTTGGTCAGGTTATATGAAGACCATGTAGATCAATGTCTGAGATGGTCTTTTGAGGAAAGAACCACACAGATTGAGAGGACCTGTCCAGTCAGTGCAAGCATTTGTCAGAAATCGTGCAGCTCAACTCAAAACTTAAGGAGCTCAACGATTCGACGAACAATACCAAAGAAAGGACATTTGGGTAGGCCACATAAATTACTCAAACTGCCAGAGCTAGAAAAAAAACTAACAGAACAAAGAGAATAATAAAAATTAAACAAAAAAAATAATCATAAAATAACCCACATTGTCTTCACATGCACAATAATTAAAATAATATAATACTTTACAAAGTAAGCAAATGTCAATGTTTATATAAAATTCATTAATTAATGTCAATGTGTATATAGAAAAAAAAAAATAAATAAAAACATTCAAAATGTAAAAATTGGAAGCAACTCAATCCCAAGCCTTTTTGTCCTCAATATAATCCTTAACAGTATAAAAGGCTTTCTGGCACAACTTACGTTTAATGAATGATTTGAATTTATTAAGGCTTAGATCTTGAACGGGGCTTGGTAGTTTATTATAAAAGCGTATACATTGGCATCTGAATGAGCCACCTATTTTCTTGAGCCTTGTTGTAGGTACAACAAATTTGTGTTTGTTCCTCGTATTTATATTATGGATATCACTGTATTTTTTAAACAATTTTATATTTTTATGGGCATATAAAAGATTTTCATAAATATACTGAGAGGGCACAGTCATCACATTAAACTCTTTAATTTTTTCTCTGAGAGAGTGTCTCGGACTTAGTTTATAAATTTATCGAACAGCTCGCTTCTGCAAAACAAAGATAGTCTGAATATCGGCGGCATTTCCCCACAATAAAATACCGTACGACATTACACTATGAAAATAGCTAAAGTACACTAAACGGGCAGTCTCTATATCAGTTAAATTACGAATTTTTCTAACAGCGTATGCTGCGGAACTTAGTTTTTTTGACAATTTATCTATATGTGGTCCCCACTGAAGCTTAGCATCTAAATTTATACCCAAGAATACTGTGCTGTCTTCAGGATTCAATTCCTCGCCCTTTATCAACACATTCGTTTTCACCTGCCTAACGTTAGGTAGCGTAAACTTAATGCATTTGGTTTTTTTTTCGTTTAGAAGCAAATTACTAACATTGAACCAGTGGACTACTTTCGAGATCGCGCTATTTACATCGTCATTAACCAACTGCTGACATTTAAGTTTAAACAAAAGTGAAGTGTCATCTGCAAACAACACTATATCACGATAATCCTTTATGAGGTACGGCAAGTCATTAATATAAATAAGAAACAAGAAAGGGCCAAGAATCGAGCCCTGTGGGACTCCCATTGTTACTATAGATCCGGGTGATCTTTTTACGTTAACGTCAACGCTTTGAATCCTTTTACTCAAGTATGAAGTAAGAAGATCCAGAGCAGAATTCCGGATCCCGTAGTGGCGGAGTTTCCTGATTAACGTTTCGTGAAGAACGCAATCGAATGCCTTGGACAAATCACAAAAGATGCCCAAGGCATCGCATTTATCTTCCCATGCATTATAAATATGTCCTAAAAGTTCAACACCGGCATCAGTAGTTGAACGACCCCTTGTAAAACCGAACTGATTGCTATGTAATAATTTATGTTTATTAAAAAATCTTTGCATTTGGTCTAAAATTAATTTCTCAAAAACTTTACTAAACACAGAATTACCCCACAGATTTGCAGTCTTTTTTACATTTAAAGTGTGAAAGGTTTTAATTATATCTCTACAGGTAATATATTCAAAATGAAATTCCGAATCGCAAGCATTAACATTTTCCTTTAGCAAAGACTCAGCAACAGAAGGTGGATGAGTTTAGGGATTTAGTAGTTGAAACGGGAATATCTGAAAAGAAATTTTCAAATGCCTCGGCAACTTGCGAGTCTGATTTTATTATGTTGTCATTAATAGACAGGCTGTAGTCAGTATCTCGGTTACTAGACCTTCCCGTTTCACTATTAATAATGTTCCAAGTCGTTTTAATTACATTACTGCTGTTTTTAATCTTTGAACCCAAATAACGTGACTTGGCCATATAACAAACTTTTTTAAATAATTTTGAATAATTTCTAACATACAAATTAAATTCATCAGTATTAACATAAGTCCTTTCATTGTACAGTTCAAAAAGCCGTGTTCTACTTTTATGAATACCAGTGGTAGCCCAATCACTGAACGATGCATTACTATTAACCGAGATAGTCTTGGGAATAAAGGTGGAGTCAAATTGTTTACAGTGTATATTAAAAAAGTTATCATATAGATGATTAGGATCATCATGAATAAACAAAACTGGTAATTTATTAATGAGTTTAACTTTAAAAGCCTCCAAGCGACTTGCAGTTTTGGGGTTAACAGTGATATCCTTTTTAGCCAATTTTTTGTTTTGGTCTTGAATAGTAATCCTTTGCCCGCAATGATCAGAATCTAGTAAATTTATAATTTCTTTGTGGCTTGGTATAATATCTGTATAAATAAATAATCCTTAAACTGTAGTTACGAAAGTGAAAGAAGACAAAAAAAAAGAAAGAAAAAGTAAAGAAATAAAGTAAAGAACTATTTTTTTAAATTCATCCCCTAAATGAGAAAAATTAAGGGATGAAAGTTTTAATGATGATAAATTATTTTATTTTTTGTAAGTTGGTTTGCACAAACACTTTTTACCTTTTACGTCAATCAAATTTTTTTAAACTAGATGAGGTTGGCCTTTCCTATCCGACTACTCTAAAAAGAAAGGTCGAAACAAACTCAGAGGTCACAGTCTCTTTTAAAGTCCAGACATAATCTTGGTCAGGTTATATGAAGACCATGTAGATCGATGTCTGAGACGGGCATTTGAGGAAATAACCACACAGATTGAGAGGACCTGTCCTGTCAGTGATGTCAGTCATGGATGTAATGGATGGTAGATATTTATCTATTAATAATTAAATTCAGGATTACTCACGGTTCTATTCCCAAGATCATGGACTCTGCAGTTGAGTTGCGCCGTCTTCCCGACTAGGGCTGTCACATTCTTAGAGTGTGGCACATCGAAGCGAGGACCCCGCTGTGTCAACCCTAGATCTACGTCTGTGTAGTCCAACTCTTGGACACCGTCTGTGCCCAGACCGTTTGTGTTATCCGTGCAACCTGTTGGCAGAAAAACAAGATAAATATTTAAATCTAAAGCACCTTTGCATCTAGGACATGTACAGAGGCCAGCACATCAACCTACCCCAATCTGTCAAATTTTCCCAATTAAATATGAACCTTATTCCTTTGTGGTAAAGTTGAAAATCTATCAAAGAAATTTGACAGATTGGGGTAGCTTGATGTGCTGGCCTCTGTACAGGGTACTTTACTTAAGATCCTTTGTACACACGGCTACACATCAAGCTATACATAACCAGTATAAGCTGACTTCTGATTGTACGAAAACCCAATCAATGCGAGGTCAGCTAAAACTGGAAATGTATAGCTTGATGTGTGGCCGTGTGTACACGGCATGGTTTCTTTACGTTTCTTATAAACCATACAACACTGACAACAAGCTGTAGTTTTTCACGCCAAGAAAAACGTGTATGTCAAAGGGCCTAAGTGTTTATGTAGAAAAAAAAACAAAAGAAAGAAGGTTTGTCAATAATCATTAATTGATTTTAAATCCCAGTCTTCAAACTTGCAAGTGAAAAAAGCACCTAAAATTTTTCCTTATATCGACAAAATTAAATGCAAAAAGTATGTTACTTATAAAATTCATCACGTTACGAATTGCGACCGGGAAGTCAAGCCAGAGCCACTTAAGTCTCCAGAACAATGCGCCGCGAAGTCGCTCTTTCTTTGTTCAAAGTTACTTCTTCTTGTTTTAGTGATGTGATCATGAGGGAAAAGCGATTTATAGACATCGAGTCTTCATTTTGAGGTCTCTAAAAATATTTTATTCCAATTTACTGTTTTGTAGTCCTATATTTATAAGTATTTAACAAAAAACCAAAAGTTTTTTTTTTGTGAAAAAATAAGAGATTTCTGTGCCTTAGGCTTCTTTCTACTTAGTCCACCTTTTAGATCCTGTTTTTGTCCAGACGGTAAAAAAGTCAGCCGGTGTAGACAAACTCATTTAATATCCAATCAGTATAATAAAATTAACGAGTTATTGTACGAATACATAAAACAATAGCCTGGAAAGTTCAATTAAACTTTGTGACACGCGGAAATTGCAAATCCCAATAGAACCAACCCATTCATTCATTAAAAATTTAAAATGATATGAATAAACCTTTACAAATTCATTCACCCTCAGATAAACCCAAAGATTAAGCACTTAATTTCCTCATATACACCCGATCACGTCTTCAAAATAATTTACTTCTAAATGTTCCTAATAAGAGCATTCCTCATTCAAATCTACTTAGTACCTAGTATGCCTCACCATGCATACTACAAAGTCGTCCGTTATTATTTATATTTATTTTTCTTTATAGTCTATTATGGCGGAGGTTCAGAGAGGTAAAAAACTATGTTGTATGATAAAAATTGAAAAAATCAACCATTTTTATCAAACAATATATTTACTATGTAGGTATGTGTGTATCGAATGTACTTTTCTGTCCATGTCCTTTAAACCCGACTAAATTATCGACTAAACAGAATTCAAAGCACATCACTACTCCGCTTCGGATTACAAAGTGTATTTTTTCGAACCAGGTAAATAAGTACCTAATTATTTGAGTTCGCTCACGTTCCAACTCTAAATCTTACTTCCTTGCACAAAGAAAATTTGAATTCAGTATGTAAATGCCCTTTTAATGAAGCGACGTTGCCAGATAGTGTACCTAGTGGTACTTTGTCAAACTCTTTCGTTAAGGTTGTGAAAAGCTAATTAGGTGACTGGGTTATTAGCGGTGGAGACTATTAAGACGTTTTCTTTGGTTTATAATAATATTATAGCAGAGTAGAGTTCACTAGCTGATGCCTTCCACTTTCTTCTCTGACCCACTATAATGGCGACGACGACGTTTTGAAACCGAAGAAACGATAATAAAATAATTAAAATTTGGATGGAGTAAGGATATGTCAATACTGAAGGTAGTCAATACTGAAGGTAGTCTATGGTGAAGATACCATTTACATAATAATATTCTAATAATATAGAATAATAATAATATTACGAATCAGAATTTGGGCTACAAAAGGGATGAATGAAAGGCAATTGCATGCAGCTGAGATGAGAATAGATCTAAGAGGGATGTGTGGTATTTCACGAATGAATAGAATAAGAAATTACTGAAAGTGGCACCGATAACTGAAAAGTTGTGTGGAAATTGGTTATCATGGTATGGGCATGTGATACGGAGGAATGAGGAAAATGTCGTGAGGAAAGTTTTGAGTATGAATGTCGATGGCTACAAAAGTTGGGAAAAAACCAAAGAAACGATGGATGAACTTCGTGAATGATAATATGGTCAGAACGGAGGTGACTGCCGAGATGGCGACTAATAAAGAAGTATGGAAGAAAAAGACATGTTGCGCCGCCCCAAATAAATTGGGATAACGGCAGGAGAATGATACAATAATAAATATGAAACATGTGCAAAGAACAAAACAAAGGTGTTTAAGGAGAGAGATAAAGTTTTTTGTCATCATTTAAAAATGGACAAAGATTGAACGCGCCTTAACGACACGGGTGAGGCATTCCATAACCGAACTGGTTGAACTATAGAAGATTTATCATAGAAACTGGTGGAATACGTCGACAACTCTAGCCTCAAGTTTTTCTGTTTGATGGTGTGCACCACACATTTCGGGTACACGCGGTATAGCAAAATATTTATCACATCAGCAAACATTTCTGTATTATAAATATCTTTTCTTCAATACAAAACATATTAAAAAACAAAACATATTAAAAAACGTTCCATTTTCTACGAACATTTAGAAATTGTATTCAGTAAATAAAGCAAGAATTCACTATACAATGTCAGCGTAACATACTAAAAATACAATAGGAACCAACATTGTCGGGGCGTTGCGATAAATATCGTGTACAAAGTTTAATATCGAAGACAGTGCTGCTATCTGGCGAACAGTTTTGTCTTCGTAACATTATGACATTATGGCTGGAAAAGACAACTATTGTTTGTTTTGAGTTATGGAACTAATTTTCTGGGGAACTTTTGAAACTGGTTGCAGTTAATATTTTTTGGGAGATACATTTTACACTCAGTAGTAGAATAGGTAGGTGTGTTATGAAACTGTGTCTTGCGCTACAGGGCACAAAAGTTACTTGCTTCTCACTCTTTTTGCAAAATAATAAGATGACGGCATGAAGGGATTGAAACAAAAAAACGTGTGCGGTCGGAACGAAGGAAGAAGTTCCTTACGCGATACTCGCACGCACACTCTCGTATAATTATAATATAAAGAGACAGAGAGAATGTGTTAATTTAATACGGGTTTTTAATACTGAGCCATCTAGTAAAGTTTTTAGAAGGTCTTATAAAATTGTCACAATCTTGGATTGTTATTTTAACCTCGCTATGAACATTAGTACCCTTGAAAACCATGACATCGACACCATGACAAAAAATATGAAAGTTTTCGTAGCCGCCATCTTGGATTTTCATTTTGATATCATTATTGACTTCAACACCCTCGATAACCACGAGGAAAAACTATCTCTTCTTGTTCGTTACGAGACGATTTCTATCAGTTCACTCCTACCGCGCAAGCCACGTTAAAGAACATCACTCCAAAAAATACCAAATAAATTGGAATAATTCAGCCAAAATGTTGACCGATACAATTCCCAAGTGTGCTCACTACCCCAACGTCTCGCTCCCAATTAGTAGCCCCAACATAATACCTTTGCTTATGGCACCTTCATAACAATTCCCTTAATTAACTTTCACATCTGACAAGGTTATGACCGACGCCCTGATCCTTCTAACTGAACGAATCGAACCATCACCGAATCTCCCACAATTGTCTCTAAGACATTAAGCTCAAGTTTCGCCGCCATCTTTTTTTTTTTCTTCAAATATAAAGAGGAATCTTCTGGAATGTCCGTTAATAGGAGCGGGTCTTGATTAAAATGGATCATGACAAAATGTAATTTGGTGATTCAAGTAATGTTACGTTATCCTTCCATCTGCTCATCTTGGAATTTCGTCTGGTTTTCTTTTGTTGACGTCTACAGTTTTTTTTTTTTTGTTAGTTTTGTTGTAGTACCTAATTGAAGATTTTTAATTGGATTGAAAGGTGGCGGTTACGTTTAATAAGACACTGATGTATCTTTTTAGGGTTCCGTTATATAATGGTAAAAAGGAACCCTTAGACCCCGTTCAAGCGGAGATGATCAGTATGGTTTTTTGCGGTAAAAAGTTGGGATCACACGTCAACGTCCCAATGTTCATACAGCTAAAAACAAATGCAGTATAAACTGCCATGTGATCCCAAAATTAAACAGTTAAATAACGTACTAATCGTCGCCGTGTGAACGGGGTCTTTGGTGCGACTCAGTCTGTCTGTCTGTCCGTCAGTCACAGCTGGATATCTCAAGAACTACTATTGCTATCAACTTGAAATTTAGAAGAGTTTCAGATGACGTTTGCCCAACTATTTTTCAAATAAGAAAGAAATATGTTTTGATTGCAACAGGGACGGAAAGGCTGTCTGAAATCATATGAAAGAACGCTGTTTGCACTTTTTTCGACGTTTGTTGAGAAATGTAATAAAAAATACCGTTCCCTCCCCGTATAGCTCCAAAGTTTGCATCAAGAAAAATCTGAAATTATTCTGTGCTAGAAATGTATGTACATATTACAGGAAAAATAAAACGCTGTCTATACATAGTACAATTTTTCAGAAATCATCAACAAAAGTTACATTCGTTCCACTATCGGTCAAGAGATGGCGCTGACCTAAAACTGCAATATTCTACACCGCAGAGAGCAGTGTTAAAATTCTTTGACGATTATAGGCCTTGCCGATGAAAATTTAAAAACTCTTGCCCGTTTTATTTTTAATTTGTAATAACATAACATCTGAGGGGCAATTCTCGTAATTTTAAGAACGTTCACAGTCTGATCTCAGTCTCAATCTGTCAAAAATACCTCTAATTTCCCTACACTTTGACAAGTTTTTGACATTTGTTTGTCGCTGAGATGAGACTGCGACTAGATTTTGAACGTTTTAAATTACGAGAATTGGCCTTCAGGTCTGTGATTCCCGAAGTGTTAGACAGAGGTGTACCCTATTGTATACCCACATTTTGCCAGTTATGTTTAAGTCCCATGCAGTTAGTAATTGTTTATATTTTATTTACTTCTTTATTTTCCATTATCCATAACCTTTTCGGTTATTATCAATAACGATTTCTATTCAAGCACACCGTTATTCATGTTCACAGTTTCGCAACTTTCAATAGCAAATCAAACCAGTAAGTATAGGAGTTAGGTGTCGTATCCTAAGCCGTTAGGCTAATCGCTCCCTTTCTCCTTTAGTAAGCAACCTAAATGCCCACTCTTCCCCGGAAACGGCGCACAGACCCTTTTCTAAACTACAGTTCTATGTACGGTAAGTTTATTTATTTATAGTATTAGAAGGTGTTGTTCGCGAACTCGTTTTTATCTTTAGAGGTGGAAGATTTTAGGATATCTACATTTTGTGGCTTAAGTTGTGGGTTGAAACATTAACTCATTAAGCTCCGCTAATGAGACACAATTGCTTTTCTATTGTATCGTAACATAGGTTACACGCGGAGGTTGATGGTTAAGGCCACAGAACAGATGTTTATCTGTTCTGTGGTTAAGGCCTTGTTAAAAAAATGATTTTCTTTTGACATTGTTTAAACACAGCGCTCTAAAACACAGATTACTGACGTTACTCAAAAAGCCGTTAAGTTGAAGTGGGACTAGGCTGGCCACGTCTGCTGTATGCCCAATGAGCTGTGGGCCAAAATAACCACTTCGTGGAGCCCTGATACAGCTAAAAAGCGTCGCGGCAGACCCTGTCGAAAATAGCGAGACGAGTTGCAGAAAACAAACAACCAGTGGTCCACTTTAGCCCTGGATCGAAAGAGCTGGAAGTCATGGGGAGAGGCCTTTGCCCAGCAGTGGGATGATACAGGCTAACAGTAATAGTATGGTTTAAAGTTAAACCATCGCGCCAGTTTTTGTAAGAACGTAGCTGTTCTTTATACAAAACTCAGAACTTTTATTTATACCTGGGTCTGATTATACCTACACCTTGTTTTGTTATAAGACGGATACACTTCTGAATAATTAATAATTTATAAAATTTTCTGAAAGTTAAGTTATGATTAGATGACTGTTAAACCCATATATTTTTAACGTTTAAACGTCACTTAACTTCAGGCAACGTTCAGGCCGATTCGACCGTTATTGGTTAAAATTAAGACTCTTGCATCTTTACCATTATTGAAGCAAATATCTCATAGCTTTGCATATAGACCCTCACAAGTAGCTGTGACAGGTAAATTAGCTTACGAATCTATTTATATGCTCAATTTGGCAATTAAAAATGTTACCATTGGTAAGCAAAACGATTCTCTTTTGCTTATAGGAACCCAGCGTATAAGGATTCAAGATTATTTACTTAGTGACGAAAGCGAGAAATACAAAAAAGTGACTTGTGACTAAGTTAAGCTACGCTTGCCGCGGTTGGTCCGTGGATGGGTCACCATCTTAACATACCAAGACCTCTCCGTGCCTCGGAAAGCACGTTAAGGGGTTGGTCCCGGCTGTCATTCTTGGATCTTTGGCAGTCGTTACGGATTGTCAGAAGCCCGAAAGTCTGACAACCAGTCTTACTAAGAGGTAACGTATTACCCATTAACTGGGTTGTTGATCCGTCAGATAGGTAGTCGCTTCATGTAAAATACTGGTATTTTCGACCCCAACATAGTTGGGAAAAGGCTATGCAGATGATGAAGGCGACAAATACATTATTCATTCAATGTAAATCTTGATAATGAGACTGTAGTTAAACGTTATCACTTGAATAATTTCGCTTCACACCGAGAGCTTCAATTCGCGAGCCTGGCTTAAATCGAAAACATTATCCATCGATTCAATCGAGTCACTTGGGCAGAAAAAGTTTCATCCATCAATCGATCAGGTTTGATAGCTCTCCACTTATCTCCGTCAGCCCCAAACGCTCCCTAATCCCCCTTTTCATATTAACAACTGTCCTTGTTTAATAAAACATCATTTGTACGGATTGAAAACGATTTTGGAGACGAATAAATATGTCAGTTTTCCGGGACTCGTTATTCGTCTCAATAACAAAGGTTCTCTTTTTGAAGGCTTTAAACGAGGTCAGGCAGGGAACAGCTTAAGCAAACGACAATTTCATGCCGCTAACGACTGTCAAAGAATTCGGGTGAGCTTAGACAGTGTATTACGTCACAGGACTGTGAAAGCTGCGTTTAAAACGCTTGCGTAATCAACTAAATGCTTTCTTTTAATATACTGAGTGTGACTGAAATTATTATAGTGAACACAGTGGCGCTGCTAGTGGATGTTAAGGAAGTTACGGACTGGTGTACAATTATATTGTAATCTACCATGCGAGCCCCGTGCGGGTTGGTTGATGTCACATGTCTTCGAATTTTTGGTTCTAGGACATGCCGGTTTCGTCACGATGTTTTCCTTTGCCGTTTTGAGAGCAGTGGTGATGAAATTATTTAAACAAAGTAAGCGCCTGTCGCTTGATGGAAACTGAGGGCTATGCTTGGAGTTTCCCTGAGTGATCGAATTGAAGAGATCCGCAGGAGAACCAAGGTAACTGACATAACCCGAAGAATTGCCAAACTTTAGTGGCAATGGGCCTGCCCACTGCCACTACTCTTTATCTCCAGAAATCTGTCTACAATCAGTCATTTTGTCTATGCTTCTGTCGACAAAACCAGTTCCTATAATGGCCATGCTATACGCGTGCAGCACGTACCGTTTAGGCTTTGGAACGAATAACTAAGTTAAAAAAGAAATGTAAAATAGCTAAGCCGAACAATATGGTTCAGACTGACTTAACTATTCGTATTAAAGCTTCATGGTTTCACATAAATAAAGGCCCCTTCTCACCTGTGCGGCTGACGAGTGCCAAAGCGCCGAGCGCCGCGAAGAGGAAAGCCGCAGACATCGCTAGTTCACGTGTCCATGCATAATCCCACTTTCACGGCTCAAAACACCCTGTATACACTGCAGCCTGCGAACAAAAAAAAAACCTTATTAACATACGGTTTAAGTCTATTTTAAGCTTGACATGTGACAAAATTACAAGTGATAGGTAATAGACCCTGTTGTTTAGAAGTTAGAGTCGATTTTTCAATGTGTTGGTCGTTGGTGGTGTAGTGTGCTGCGTATGGTGGAGGTAGGATACTGTTTAGAGGATGACATGAATAGAATATGCGACTCATGTCGTATCTTTTTAGTTCGTAAATAGGTTTTATGCCTGTATCACGCGATTTATGTTTTTTAGGGTTCCGTACCTCAAACGGAAAAAATCTAAACACTCACTTCGTTGTCCGTACATTCGTTCGTCCATCTGCGGAACGCGTGGAGATATATTATCAACTTAACATTAATATCAAATACGTAAGTCCACGGTCCCTTGGAGCTCTAAAAAAATCAAGCTTCTAAGTCAACGAAATACAAGAATACGGTAATTTATGGGACATAATTATTTTGATGTAAATATATCAAAACTTCATGAATTTTGGCAAGAAGCAAGGTCTCACAGCAAGTAAAGAGAAAAATCCGATAATCATTAATTTGTACTTTTATCACATTTTTTTTTGCAATCTCCAACTTAAATTAATTGCAGTTGGAGATTTATTGACCGTGACGTTTATCGACCATCAAGCATGTATGGGAGAACATTTTTTAAATTACAAAGTTAAGAGCGTTTACGCCGTACGGCATTTCATACAAACTTTCAAGCCGTTGTTTTTCGAAATTAATGAACCGATTTTAATTAAACTTCATACGCATAAGCAGGACACAAAAACTAAAAGGAAACCTTAAAAGCGGTCTAATTTGGCTGTAACACAATTTTTCGAAAATGTTCTCTGCTAACTTTTTAGACCTTTGTACCTTGCTTATGCGTATGAAGTTTCATTAAAATCGGTTCATTCATTTCGAAAAACAACGGCTTGAAAGTTTGTATGAAATGCCGTACGGCGTAAACGCTCTTAAGTTTGTTCTTGGAATAAATTCATCCTCGGAACCCTTCATTGTGCGTAGTCCGACACGCACTTTGCCGGTTTTTTTACTTTGCATTCACTAGGATTTTCTGTATATCGTGGATGTGATTACAAACATTTATATCTAACACTTATCGTTGGTACCACAGATAAATTATATCTAACACTTATCGTTGGTACCACAGATAAATTAAATACAGGTTGGTACCTACCAACAGAACTTTTTTTTTTCCATATACTGGTCCACTGCTGGGCAAAAGCAAGCCCTTTCAAGAACTTTTTTCTCGCGCCACCTCGAACCAGCCCTCGCGGTACGCGTCCAGGTCATCTCGCCACCGCTCTCTGGGCCGACCTCGGCGGCGGCGCGGCGGTGAAGACCATCTTCAGGCACCCATTTTGTTTAGAATTTTGCCCAACAGTCATCCTGAATGCGGCAACCTTCTTGCCTACGTCTATTATACCCGTTTTCGAATGCAGCATGGTGTTCCGATTTTTTTTTTTTTGTTATTATTTTGGTCATACAATACAACACTATCGAGCAGAATACTGTAATAATTTAACTTTTATAACAGACTAGCTGCGCCTCGCGGTTTCACCCGAATAAGTGATAAAAGCTAGCTTATAATGTTAATCCAGGGTGTCAGCTACCTCCGTACAAAATTTTATCAAAATTGGTCTAGCCGTTTGAGCATGCAGAAGTAACAAACATATAAACACACACACACAAAAACTTTCGCCTTTATAATATTAGCGTGATAGTAATGAAAATTTGCTAGGTACCGCAAACAGTTTAATTGGGGATAGTTGATGTGATGTGGACCGAACATGTTGGAATCGGCTTTTGACGATAATATGTTGTTTATTGTTGAAATTGGTTGGAATTTTAATTAATTGATGAACAAATTCAATAAATTGTCCGTATATTCAAATAACAGCTTCATTATCAATCATATGGTATGTGTTTGAGTATACCTAAATAGATTTTTATTCTTTTATTTACTTGTACATAATAATTATTTATTTGGTAATAAAAGGGCTGAGGTCAGGGGAAAATTAAAGGGGGGAGGGGCTCATGGCTAAATAATAACAGCCGCAAGGGTCGGTCGATCAGGTAAAGCTACGCTTGCCGCGGTCGGTCCGTGGATGGGTGATCATCTTTACATACCAAGACCGCTCCGTGCTCGGAAAGCACGTTAAGCCGTTGGTCCCGCCTGTCACTCGTGGATCTTTGACAGTTGTTACGGGTCGTCAGAACCCCGAAAATCTGACAACCAGTTTTACCAAGGGGTGAAGGTCAAATAGGCAGTCACTCCATGTAAAATACTGGTATTCAGCTGCATCCGGTTAGACTGGAAGCCGACCCCAACATAGTTGGGAAAAGTCTAGGCAGATGATGAGGTCAGAGGAAAATTAAAAGGAATATGTTGTACTGGTATATATAAACAAAAATAGTACAACACATCTTGGTAAAAATCACGTCACATCTTCACTCCGTCATTCAAAAGCATTCTACTTTTTTAAATACACTCCTCGCCATCCCAAGCATACGTCTTTGGCTTAAGTCATCTATCTCACTTAGGTATACCTTAGCATTCAGCTCTTTCACACAATCATGCATTCATCAACGTTCCATTCCTAGATATTTATTTTAGTATTAGATTGTATATTGTATTAAGATTTCTTAATAAGCATGTAAATAAATAGTACTTACTAAATAAAAACATTACCTTAAAAAATATATAAATAGTATTAGGTACCTATATAATTATATTGGTATTCAGTAGGTATATTGCCGATGTCCAAATGTAAAGGCAGGATGATGGGTAGCAAGATGGATCGAAGACATAATTATTAAAATTGTGAGAAAACCTTGGACAAGATTTTAGCAAACCAGAAAACATTACGGTTATGAAAACAATGCAGAAGTATAACTAAAAATAATGTTAATATTGCAAAAACATCAAAAAGATTCCGTCCCTACAAAAAAAAACTGATGATCGATACCCCCGTGTACCTATTTAGAAAGCCATTGAAATCGGACCTGTCCGGGGTACCACGGGTGAATAGGGGACCCTAATGAGTTTATTCAATAGGAATAGACTCCAATGGGCGTTAAGCGGGGTCATTATGTAAAGGGGGGCATAAACCAACCAAATGTTTGGGTGGAGTTGCTGAAATTGAGGATTTAATGGTCACCGTACTGGTATTGGCGTCAAATGTGTAGGCTTATTAGCCTGGATTGGCTGCAGCATCTGGGCGTAAATGGTTGAGATTGACCATTGTATTTTAGTTTGCCCTGTTTGGGCATCGATTTGATTCATCATCATTTATTTTGGAACGACTTTCACGTGACTTGCAGTAGGATTAAACTTGTAGAAATAGTCACTAAACGAAAAAGCGTTATGTCTCCTCCATGCCATTTACTCTCTCTCTGACTTTTTTTGTGATGCACATACTTAAATATTAATAATAGTTCTAATAGTTTATAATTTACAATATAATTAAATTATATTTATTTATAATTTACAATATTTTTCAAACAGTTCCACAAAACCAAACTTCCAAGTTTCACCACAAAATTCTATTTCCACTCCCATTATCGTCATACAATCACTAATTATAAAGTGACGTCACTCTTAAAAAGAAAATGGCGAACAAAACTTGATAGCTCTTTGACCGACTTCGGTTCCGACTTTTTTTCCTAACTGTCCGAAGTTGGGAGGGAGCCAAGGGGGCAGTGGATGGTTCGAGTAAGTTCATTAAGTGAACAATAAGTAAACCAGAAGTGCCTCGGTGACCTGGGGCTATCAATCAGGGAAACAATTTCAAGATTGGTGCTATTTGAGTTTTTTGAGATTTGTATACCTACACGTTCTTCCCGGAATTTCCAGTCTAATGAGTTTTCATCTGACATTCTTAGGCCTGAATTCCTGTCACGCTGACGTCGGTCGCGTACGGGCAGTACCAACATAAGCGCCGCTGCGCGCTGACGTCAGCGTCGCAGTATGATGCTTTAAAGAACACAATGTATATTCACACGCGCGACCGACGTACGCGACCGACGTCAGCGTAACAGGAATTTAGGCCTTAGTTATGTTACTTAGTAATTTAAGTTATATTTAAATTCAATCGCCGGAAGCTTGGACCCCTTTCCCAAAACCGGTGTCCTACTATTTTTATATTTTTTAATGTTTTTTTAAACTTTTTGTAAGTAGTTTTGCACAAACACTTTTACACGTCAATCCTAACTTAATATTATAAATGCGAAAGCAAGTTTGTTTGTTTGTTACCTTTTCACGCCTAAACCACTGAACCGAACATCCTGAAGCATATACGTTGTCAGGTGTACAGAAACGGACATCCTGAAAAAAAGTGCTGTTCCCGAGGAAAACAACAATAACGTTATTATGATAATAGATGGCGCCACGTGTCTTTTGTCTTGATCACAGACGAAGTCGCGGGCAACAGCTAGACATATATATATGTTTTTTTAAATGAAACAAAGGAGATAATAATTAATATTTCCGCGCAAAATACCTCAAAAGACCCAACCACTTTGGTTGTATGCAAATGTAATTAAGACCCGTATTTTATATTCGAACCTCTGTAATAGATATCAAGAAAGTTAATATGAAAATATTTCTTGCTCATAACACCCAAACTTATGTTAGGGACGGACTTAATAAAGGGTTTGGATGATAACAGATGTCATCCCGGAATTCCAAATACGCCCTAGGATCCCCTACGTGGACTAAAACATTTTGAAAAGCTTTTTCGTGACCCAGAGCATGTATTTTACTTCTGAATTACACCAGCATATAACATTTATGAGACTATTTTGTATTTAAAAGGCCGGCAGCATATGTTCGGACCGCTGAAATTGAATCCAAGACCGCAATTAAGGAAGCATCAAGCTTATAAATGGCTATCAAGAACTGAATAATAGGTTTTTTCCATTCTGGTTTTGGGACCAAAGCGGTAGAAATGTAGCAGCTGTTTCTATCATACATTATCGGAGTTAATTTAGGTTTCTCAGTAGAGTTGCTATAAAGAATAGAGTATTTTTTTATAAACGTTGCTTTATTTAGAATTTCATTAATAATAATAATAATTTTATTTCGAGCAACAAGATTCATAGTGTTAGTAACAATGTACTTACAAACTATGTTAATAATACACTTACAACGACAAAAACAGAAAAACAGATTGTGACATCACTGCTGCAAGGTGACAGGCCCAGCCGAAACCTTGCAGCAGTGGTTCACAAACGCACAATCAAGCCTGCTAGCTTTCATAGACAGGATGATTTTAATTAATTGCTTGTGATTAATGTCCTTTGTGACGAAATTTTTGAACGCAAATTAATTTGAAATATCTTTGTCTACTATGTCTTACACTTGATATATTTTCGTTGGATCCCACTTTTGAATTCCAGTTTAATATTTTTGCCGTTGGATCCCATAAAACATTATTTTTTATAGGTGTATTGTAGCCACAAAAAGACTTTTATGGACATCTTAAAGTTTAGTCTCATTTAAGGATACAAGGGTAAGGGGTGCTTTTCTTTATTCATATTTCACATGCACATACGTAGACTACGAACAACTTTTATGGCATAATTTTTTTTTTGCCCCGTAACGTAAAAGCCAATCACTCAAGACGCCAACGATGTCTTCACCAATGACTGATACAGAGAGCGTATTGAATGAGCTCCTCGAACTATGATACTAGCTGTTATTGTATTATGCGTGTGCTCTTAGCCTGAACAGAGTTGAATAAGTATGGTACTAACCACACAAAAAAAATAAAAAATACAGTGCTAAAATGAGCCTTAGGGACTACCCTAAGACTCATTTTTGCACTGTAGTTTTATTTTTAAGAATATATTATGTTTCTGTGAACAATTGTTGATAAACCTAATTAATTTAACAAATAAAAAAGAATAAATATTCATATTCATTTATTTGCGTTCTACAAGGTAAAAGAAGTGTTAACAAAAAGGCTTAGAGCTAAGAGCCGTTATAGACCCTGTTAGGGTACAGTAAAAATAAAATTATAATTACAAACTGAATAATTACGTTCGCATAAAAAGTTAATATTAATAACATACATAATTCTAACATTAGTAAGTCTTGTAGGTAGCTATTTTTTCTTAAATATGGTTCGTCCGGTAAACGCTTAACATGGCAATAAAAACTATTTGGTTTATTTTCCGTGTGTAGATACGGTCGTCAGTGTTGTGAGGATCACTATAAGATGCTGCGACGAGGATTAATTGATATCCAGCAGAATGATTACGTAACACTAACAACAATCAAGGGATTTAATTTTGACAGATCAACAACATTTCTTGCATTATTTACGTTATTGAGCAGACAAATTTTTCGAACATAATGTAATAATAATATCCTTGGACATTTCACACAACGCCATTTAGTCCCAAGCTAAGCAACCTACAAAAAAAAAATGTATATAAGTAGTTTATCAGCCAACACAATTGTGTTGGCTGATAAACTACTTATTTACATTTTTTAGAGTTAGAGAATTAGAAAGTTAATATGAAAATATTTCTTGCTCATAACACCCAAACTTATGTTAGGGACGGACTTAATAAAGGGTTTGGATGATAACAGATGTCATCCCGGAATTCCAAATACGCCCTAGGATCCCCTACGTGGACTAAAACATTTTGAAAAGCTTTTTCGTGACCCAGAGCATGTATTTTACTTCTGAATTACACCAGCATATAACATTTATGAGACTATTTTGTATTTAAAAGGCCGGCAGCATATGTTCGGACCGCTGAAATTGAATCCAAGACCGCAATTAAGGAAGCATCAAGCTTATAAATGGCTATCAAGAACTGAATAATAGGTTTTTTCCATTCTGGTTTTGGGACCAAAGCGGTAGAAATGTAGCAGCTGTTTCTATCATACATTATCGGAGTTAATTTAGGTTTCTCAGTAGAGTTGCTATAAAGAATAGAGTATTTTTTTATAAACGTTGCTTTATTTAGAATTTCATTAATAATAATAATAATTTTATTTCGAGCAACAAGATTCATAGTGTTAGTAACAATGTACTTACAAACTATGTTAATAATACACTTACAACGACAAAAACAGAAAAACAGATTGTGACATCACTGCTGCAAGGTGACAGGCCCAGCCGAAACCTTGCAGCAGTGGTTCACAAACGCACAATCAAGCCTGCTAGCTTTCATAGACAGGATGATTTTAATTAATTGCTTGTGATTAATGTCCTTTGTGACGAAATTTTTGAACGCAAATTAATTTGAAATATCTTTGTCTACTATGTCTTACACTTGATATATTTTCGTTGGATCCCACTTTTGAATTCCAGTTTAATATTTTTGCCGTTGGATCCCATAAAACATTATTTTTTATAGGTGTATTGTAGCCACAAAAAGACTTTTATGGACATCTTAAAGTTTAGTCTCATTTAAGGATACAAGGGTAAGGGGTGCTTTTCTTTATTCATATTTCACATGCACATACGTAGACTACGAACAACTTTTATGGCATAATTTTTTTTTTGCCCCGTAACGTAAAAGCCAATCACTCAAGACGCCAACGATGTCTTCACCAATGACTGATACAGAGAGCGTATTGAATGAGCTCCTCGAACTATGATACTAGCTGTTATTGTATTATGCGTGTGCTCTTAGCCTGAACAGAGTTGAATAAGTATGGTACTAACCACACAAAAAAAATAAAAAATACAGTGCTAAAATGAGCCTTAGGGACTACCCTAAGACTCATTTTTGCACTGTAGTTTTATTTTTAAGAATATATTATGTTTCTGTGAACAATTGTTGATAAACCTAATTAATTTAACAAATAAAAAAGAATAAATATTCATATTCATTTATTTGCGTTCTACAAGGTAAAAGAAGTGTTAACAAAAAGGCTTAGAGCTAAGAGCCGTTATAGACCCTGTTAGGGTACAGTAAAAATAAAATTATAATTACAAACTGAATAATTACGTTCGCATAAAAAGTTAATATTAATAACATACATAATTCTAACATTAGTAAGTCTTGTAGGTAGCTATTTTTTCTTAAATATGGTTCGTCCGGTAAACGCTTAACATGGCAATAAAAACTATTTGGTTTATTTTCCGTGTGTAGATACGGTCGTCAGTGTTGTGAGGATCACTATAAGATGCTGCGACGAGGATTAATTGATATCCAGCAGAATGATTACGTAACACTAACAACAATCAAGGGATTTAATTTTGACAGATCAACAACATTTCTTGCATTATTTACGTTATTGAGCAGACAAATTTTTCGAACATAATGTAATAATAATATCCTTGGACATTTCACACAACGCCATTTAGTCCCAAGCTAAGCAACCTACAAAAAAAAAATGTATATAAGTAGTTTATCAGCCAACACAATTGTGTTGGCTGATAAACTACTTATTTACATTTTTTTTTTGTAAATACATACATATTATAGATAAAACACCCAGACCCGGAACAAATACTTGTAGGTCGTACAAATATTTGTTCCGAGCGGGAATCGAACCCGCGACATGCTGCGCAGCACCATCTTTAAAATGATTCAGATTTTTATTGATAGTGTGTTACGCAATTAGATACAATGGCATTACCAAATGATGATTATACAATCATTATATTCCTGTGACGCAACACAACTTTCTCTGTAATATGAGTGTACGCACCGGGGCTCATAGCTCAGTACGGCCGCTATTCCAAATGCGCACAGTGTGGCTAAGTTCAAAACAATTGAGCCTGGTACCTATGACTACCTACGACCCTACTGATTGTAAACCTAGCCCTACAGCATCTACCTAGCACCCTAGGTATCCTAACGCCCTAACCTACCATACAAACCACACCAAACGTGAGTTACGTTGGTTTTACGTGCGGGAAGTCTGTTCCAGGAGACCTACGGGAACAGACGGAACTTGAGTAGGAATAGGGGTTTATGTACGTCGTGCAATGTACACAGGAAATGGTTTTCTCATTGCCGATCCCACAGACTCATAGGATCGATGATGGCTAAAGGTGTCTTGGCCACAGTAAGAGGAATTATGGAAGGTGAATCAAACTCGAATCCAGCTTGATGACTAGTTTATTACATTAATTAACTTAATTATATACAATTTCAACGGTCAATACACATTGACACCTATTTGTACGCGTGTCGTGTGTGCATCGAGCCGATGCGGCGAAGATTTCAGTAGGTCACTTCTTAGTGCTGACGGTGTGCCGGTATGTGGAACGAATATTATGTTCACGGTTGAACAAAGAGAGATCCTAAATTATGCTAATTATTATGGTGCTTTCCAAGTAAACTAAACTGGATATATTACTAGCACTATTCATAAACAAACATTCTCGTTTCATTTAAATTTAAATGAAAACTTAGATATTATATTCCTGTATACACCTAAGTTTTCATCTAATTGTTATAACTCATACGAGTACGTACCAACCACAGGAAATGCACTACGAAGCTTCACATTTCGTGAAAGGAGCCCAAAATAACAGAGACTAGGAACTTCCCTTTGTTACCAACTCTCTTCAGAATCTAACTCAGCTGCAGTTCTTTGAAGCGAACAGTATCCGAAGTTTGAAATTGTGGAGTTCGTCACAAAGGGAGAAAGAAACAAGATGTTTGGCCCAAATATTAGACAAAAAGTAGGAGGTAATTGATTGATTAAATACTGAATAACTTCCTATCGAATTTGGGTGACAAGGAGATAATTTGATAGAAGGAATTGTCAAGGCTGTACGAGTAAGTAAGTAAAATACAAGAGATCTCTGTATCAAGAAATATATCCACTGCTGGGACACATCTTCTATAATATAAAAATGGATCGCTAAATGTGTTGCTAAGCGCAAGTCTCGAGAGCAGCTGAACCGATTTCGCTAATTCTTTTTTTGTTGTGTTTGGTATTGTCAGGATAAAGTTTGTATGAAAGAAAAAAAAAATGTTTAAAAAATATTGCACTCGTGCGAAGCTGGGGCGTGCCGCTAGTATTTAATAAAGCTTAACGGCTGGTTTATAGTCCTGTAAACTAAGCTAGATATTCTGATATCAGACTTGTAGTTGCTATAACTCCAAATATTTCTGCCATAACGATACCGCAAAATCTATCAACATAAAAACTACAATTCGCCGAGTACGTATAAATTGGGCTACGCCGTAGCTACGTCGTAGCATGACGTCATGGCTACGCTGCTACGAGATCGTAGCGATCGGTTTTGTGCTGGCATGGTTGTATTTACTTTCCTCTATGCTACTGGATATGTACAAATTGTTTATTTAGTATATTATGGAACCTGTTATTTTATGGAGCAATATTTAGTTATTTTCCTTTAAAAATGTAAACGGGAAGATGGAATAAAATGAATATTTGAATGCGGAATGAAGATTTTTAGAAAATGATATTTATAGTACAGCATAATCAGTATAAAATATTAGACCGTAGACCACAACCTCACCTTCAACGAGCACATAAAGACGGCGCGTACGCGCGCCTCTTTCGCTCTCGGAAGGCTCCACTCCATGATAACTGCCCGCAGCAAATTGTCACTCAAGTGCAAATTGCGCCTCTACACCGCGGTCATCCGTCCCATCATGACCTATGCTTGCGTAGTCTTCGCACACGCCAAGCCGCGATTTCTGCATAAAATGCAAACCCTCCAGAACCGTTTCCTCCGAAAGGTCACGGGAGCCCCCTTCTATGTCCGAAATGTGAATCTGCATCTAGATCTCAGACTCCCCACCATCCAGCAGTTCATGAAACGCCTCTCCAAGCGCTTCTTTGACTCTGCCATAAAGCACCCCAATCCCCTGATTGCGGCGGCCTCCCGATACACTCCCTCCCGCATAAGTAGGATTCGCCGACCAAGGCATACCCTCACTATCCCCGACGATGCCACTACCCTCCTCCAGGAGAGCAGTAAGGCCACGAGTACTCTCAGTCGACAACACAAACACAAGCTCAGACATCCGTCCTTCCGTCCTCGCCGCCGAGGCCCGTCGCGACGTCCCGCACCATCACCGTGCCCGCCCCGACCCTTGCTCGAGCCAGCCCGCGCAGCTGAGCCTGTAGTTTTAAATTCGCCCCTAAACACTAATAATAATACCGATCCAGCCTGTCCCTTGCTGTCCTCTTCCAGCGACGCCCTGAGCCGAGGTCCGAACCCCGCAGGGGGTTACCCTTAGCGCTGTCGCTTAGTTTTTTAAGTTATTGTATGCCCTGGCTGGAGGCCTTAATTCGAGGCATCCACAGGAAAGTCCGGTTAAGCAGTAGCCATCCTCATAAAGGATGAACTGCGAGATGCCATTTAAAAAAAAAAAAAAAAAAGTATAAAATATTCCCACTGCTGGGCAACAGGCTTCCTCTCTGTGAAAGGGATTGGGCCGTAATCCACAACGCGGGCCCAGTGCGGGTTAGTACTTAGTAGATGTCACATTTCTTAGAATGTTTGGTTCTAGGTCATACCGATTTCCTCATGATATTTTGAGAGCAGTAGTGATGAAATAATTTACAGAAAGTAAAACGAGTGTCTGGGCTCGAACCTAACCTACAACTCGTAAGTCTCAGCCATTGCCACTGGGCCACCACTGCTCTGTATTTATTTGTCATAGTAATGATTTCTATTACTGCCTTCAGTCCCTAACAGATAAATTTGAAATTTTTTCCGACGTAGGTACTAAATTATGTCACTCTAGCAACAACTACACTAAGACTTACTAATTTTTGTGGTATTCTGGCCTTTATTGAACAATCGCGTGTTATAGTCGTGAGAAGAATACACGTGTCGACGACTGTCAGTAGCCTTAAAGACGTAAAGGGCCAAGGCGTTAACACGTATCTTTTCCGTATCAGGCAAAGGTCAGATTAGAAATACTAGTATTATTTATGTATGTTGAGAGTAATTATCAGCTCATTGAATACGCTTTAATTATATTTTAAGGTGTTTCAAAAGTAACCCAATAAACTTTAAAAGGTGCTTTAGACCATCGAGCTGAACAACTTTCACTATGGGACCAACTGTGAAATCACGAAAAAAATATCAGCTATTTCATACATTTTGGTCAACTTGGTCCTGTATTGAACTTTTGCATTAAACAGCTGTTTTTTTTTCGGAGTTGGTCCCATAGTGAAAGTTGTTAAGTTCGATAATCTAAAGCACCTCCTCTGTAGCAGCAGCCGCCGCTGTCCATCCGTCCGTCAGTACATCCACCCGTCAGTCCATTCTTCTATATGACAGCGGGCTGTATCTTATAGGTGTGTAACCTTTGATATAATAACAAAAGTTCTGTTGATCATATTATGTCCTAATTTTATTTAATATACTTTTGAAACACGGCCTTTATCGAATGTGTGTGTACGTGCCCTTATGCGCGGCAACGGGGAGCTAACACCCTCGTCCGCGCTCCCGCGCTCCCGCGCTTACTGACAGTGGTCGAAAGAAGGGGAGTCTATAACCAGTCTTGAGCAAGCATAGTGATCAATGCTCGAAAAATGTTATTATTGAAACTAAAGAAGCCAAAAGTTAAAAGATATTTAACTCTCCAATTTTAGTGACCATCTTACTAACAATAAAACTTTTAATACAGCCAAAAAGTCTTAACAAAAAATCAAAACACTCACTCTGAAACGCGAACAATTTTAGAGAAATCGTACTATTGGTAAACTCAAGTACCTACCTAGTTCAAGCGACCATACTTGCCACTAATGTAGGACGCTCAAGCGACAATCCAGTGCTTAAGCCGGTAAAGCTTCAAAGGAGCTATTACTTTAAGTGTTTAGATCCCCATTTGCTACTTCGATGAAATAGTCGAACTACTTAATTTATTTCAGCTTTTAATATCGTTCGGTCTCCAGGTAACAATATATCAATTATTGGGGCTAGAAATTCGAAATGTAAATTAAATCACACTCGTTTGACCATCCCAATATTATCAGGTAATCGTTAGTGCTAGATCACACAAATATTTTAAAGGCTAGTTTGTGAGTGTGTTTGATACGTCTTCACGACCAATTTTGATAAAATTTGGTGTGGAGGTAGCTAACACCCTGGACTAAGACATCAGCTACTGTTTATTCTGATATTCCTACGAGATCGAAATTTATGCGGGTGAAACCGCGGGGCGCAGCTAGTAAATTATATATTAAGAGAGTTTACGACGTACGGCATTTCATACAAACTTTCAAGCCCTAGTTTTTCGAAATGAAACTTCACACACATAAGCAGGATACAAAGGTATAAAAAGTAAGTAAGAGCATTTTGTGGTACAGAAAAAAAATGATTTTAAAGTGACTAAAATAACTACGGACAAGATTTTTTTTTTTAATGTCATCATCTGCCTAGCTCTTTCCCAACTATGTTGAAGTCCGCTTCCAGTTTAACTGGATGCAGCTGAATACTAGTATTTTACACAACCCAGTTACTAGGTAATACGATACAATACCTTTATTTTTATTTATCATGTTTAGATATTGATGCCCATCGCGTCTACAGAGTTTAGCTAGCCAATATAAAATAACCCTATATATGTTTTTATTGTGAAAGAATACATATATACACACATCACCGACTAAAATCACCATGCATGTAAACTGAATCATCGCAAACATATTTTCAAAAGACTCTTTAGAAAAACTCGTTTCTCACAATCTGCCTTGAGACTAATCGTTTTTTATAAAAAGGAACCAATTGGCGGGTCAAATTAAATTCCCTATTTAGCTTTTCTATCGCAATCCAAGTGCCTGAATGGAATCACGAGTACCGAGATTCGATTCCCGGAACAGATAAGCGAAAACTTTATCTCCGAGGAAATAAATTAGTTTTAGTTGTTGTGGTTCCGTGAAACGGAATGAAATGTCAATGGTATTAAGAACTATGCTTTCATTCTTCTCTTATTTCCTCTCGATTGGAAGTCTGAAGGACAATGCGGATTGCCTTCTTTGTGCGTTTGGTTTTTAATCCGCAGATTAGTCGTTGGTGTATGAGTAATGTAATGTCCTATGCAGGATAAAGGGATTCTGACGTCATTTTCTAGACAAGTTCAATTCATTTCTTTGCTTAAGAAGTATCTATATATATAAGATCTATGTACTAAAGAATTGGTTGGTAGATGATAATTAAAAGCTGACACTAATACGCATAGGTAAAATCACAGATTTAGATAGACCTAGATAACGCAAATATTACGATTTGTATGAAAACCATGCGCGCCATTTTTTGACTACCTACTATGACGTCACAAGCACTACTGAGTGATGGGAAAATCAAATCGATTCAAAGACCGCGTGCGGCACCCGTCTTGCCCCACCCCGGGTCCTAGTGCCAGCGCTCACGCTCACCCAGCCAGCAGTGCACGGGACTGAGCGCGAAAGTGGCGGCTTACGATTTTTGCACGTAAGCTGGTGCGATTTTTGGCATGCGCAGTAGTTGCTCTTGCGTTATCTAGGTGTATGTATATCTGTGGGTAAAATCTTCTTTTGAGTGGTGATGCACAACAGGAGTGTGATTCTGTAAGACCTCATTCTAAACTTCGAATCTGAATCCGCTGTGAGTTTCTTGATTGGCATTCTAAAAACTCGGTTGATAATTCGAATTTACACAAGCGCCACCCTTGCGAGCGTGTCAGCGAGTTGAACTAAATTCACCGTGAGATTTTGACAGTTAAAGTACGAGATGACGTAAGAAGTGGCATTCAGTAAGGTAATTGTCCGTCACTTCGACGCTCACTTCGCACTCGATTCAAAATGTCAAATAAAAAGTATATATTTTACGAGTGACATGTATTATTGAAACTAAAAAAATCTATTTTCTTATTCATAATAGTAATTGATTGAGTAAAATTAACAATAAGATAAAATTTATGAAACCAAAGAACACACTTAAACCAAGATTCGTCGCACATTTTAAGTGGTTTGCTTTGAGGAATGTTAAGTGGTTCTAATTAACATGTACCTAGTAAAAAAAAGCGATGCTAACCTTGGTCCACTGTTTATAATTTTTGATTGTGCCACCTATACTATTTATTTAGGCGCACGCGCACGGCTAGTTCCTCCAACTGGCGTCGACTTCGCTCTCTGGCATTTTGAGTTCTCAAGAAACCTTTCGCAATGCCAGGGTTTCTTTCCATAAACTCTACCAGAGTTTCAACCTGAGCCGACGATGGGTGAGAGGAACGTGTCTCATTTGGATGGAACATTATTTTTCGATTAGAAAACAAAATAAATACTATTTTTAAACTTCACAACCACAATTAGAAACTTACTTCATTATTATTTCACAATTATTTTCGGCACTGAACGATCAATCAAATCAAATACAAACAAAACAACGCAACACACTGGCACTATCAAAATATTTTTTTTCGTAAACCATAGATTATATTCATAGCACGAATTTAAAGTTTTCTGTTTTTTTACTTATTAGCTGCCTCCATAGGCTGCCTCAAATTCCTTAAAATAAGAAATTTTAATTTAAACATCATATTAGCTAAAATTCTGTGACAAAAACTCAACAATTGTATCAAAAAACTGGAATCGATAAAACTCGACTAACATTTTGTTGAGCGTGGTAGTCACTAGTACAATATTGGTCCCTTCGGAGCTAGCTCACTTCACTTCGCAAGTGACTAGGTGATGCTTACAGAATGCAAAATCAAGGTCATTTTGAACCTTATGCGAAGTGATAGTGAATAGCGATGTGAGATGCGAGTTGTTGTTAGAATTTTCCAGAATCGACGTGCAGGAGAAAAAGTTTAATAATGTCGTACTGACAACATTTAACGATCAGCAGTAGTGGAACAAATGGTACCTACTAACACGTTAAAATAGTTTGTATTTTTTCCTGGTATCGGTGAAGACAAAAATGGTGAGGAAACCTATACTTAACCAATATAAGTTAGTCAATATAAGTCAGTAATCGCCAAACTGTTTTGAGCAAGCGTGGTGATCAATGCTCGTACCTTCTCTGTTTGAGAAGAGGTCTTTCGCCTGTAGTTTGATGATAATAGGCTGGTATTATTTTTATTAGTAACTAGCTGTTCCCCGCGATTTTGTCTGCGAAACAGGATGAAAAGTAGCCTATATCCTTGACATGACCTGACATGAGCCATGACCTGACCACCAGACCATGGTCTACCCATGTGCCATTTTATTTTTTATATTTTTTTTATGTGCGATATGCATGCTTGTTTGTTCACGCTAAATCGACTGAACGGATTTGGATGCAATTTGGCACATGGGTAGACCGTGACCTGGAGAAGGACATTGGCCACTTATAATCCTGGATCGCAGACGAAGTCGCGGTCAACAGCTAGTAATATTATAAATGCGAAAGTAAATTTGTTTGTTACTTTTCACCTTGTTATGTCTAAGCCACTGAACCGATCATCTTGAAATTTTGCATACACGTTGTCAGGTGTACAGACACGGACATAGGGTACCTTTCATACCGAAAAATAAAATAGTTCTGCTCCCGAGGAAAACAACAATATACTTGGCGCCATCTATTATCATAATAACATTATTGTTGCTTTCCTCGGGAACAGCACTTTTTTCGGGATGAAAGGTACCATATGTCCGTTTTGTACACCTGACAACGTGTATGAAAAATTTCAGGATGATTGGTTCAGTGGTTTAGGCATAATAAGGTAACAAAGAAACAAACTTACTTTCACATTTATAATATTAGTTAGTATTACGATAATATAGGTCAAGCATCCGTTAAAAATAAAACAGGTAGTCTATTTCATTTCAAAACATTTTAATTATTAAACTACTATTTCATCTTGAAAAGTTATTTTTACTTCAAAGATAAAATGAAAAATATACATCCTTCACCGAAGAGGACGGAAATATTGGTGCTAAAATGGGAGCAAATTAGGTAAGTTTATTCACAAAGTCGGTTGGAACTCGATGTTTTGAAGTGGCCCTCGAGTGCATTGCGGGATAGGCCCTTGAATCATATTATGCTGATTCCACTTCGTTATAAGAAAAATATTTGTATTGATATTTAAATGCATCGAAAGTGAGTGAAGGTCTAAGTTGAATAAATATTATTAATAAAAGTCGCTTTTCATGTCTCCGGTTTGATCTTCTAAACTATAACTATAATGGATTTTTATTAGGTTTTCACCATCATTTTAGATAATTTATTCCGGATGGTTTAAGTATATAGTGCATTAATATTTAATGTAGATATATAGGACTAAATCAGTCCATTGCACATATGCAAAGCAAGGGCGGAATGCTAGTTTGTTATAGCATAGATCTTTATTAGAATGCTCGTTATTGTCAAATATTGCAAAAGAAATAAAAAAAAAAACAGGAAATGTGGTGCAATGTAGGTTTATCGCAATCAACAATTTTCACCAGAAAACCTATATAGGATGGACAGAAAAAGTTCTCATAAATTTATTAGATAAGTAACAAATTAATGTGTTTAGTTTCAAGCGCGCTGCACCATTTTTAATGTAATTGAAAAAGGTGTTTTTTTAATAAGTTATAATAACTGCAAATACGTTTTTGATGAAAAAATCATCCATAGAAAACGCAGAAAAGTTTTTTCTTATCAATATACATTTTTGTTTCCAAGAGTTTCCACTCTCCCAAAATGGAATCCCCTGAAGACTAAATTACCTTACATTTGTATATTGAATATGCGGCTTTGGACCTCCAATATTTACTCAGTGGAGACGCTTTAGCCCGCACAAAGGGACAGGGCACGAGACCTTTGTAGAAGAAATGTCAAATTAAGTCTGGGAAGAATTTTCACACCGCTCAGAACCTATGCAAACATAGAATTAATTTATTTTTGTTGAATATGTATGTGTTCTGACGGTTTTACATTTATAGGGAAGGAAGCGTAAGGTATAGGCTTAGGATTGATACATTTTCAAAGGGAAAGCTTAGTGTAAGCCTAGTAGAAGAAGAGTGGGCGCGTTCACTGCGGCTTCGAGCCGCCCACTACTTGAACGCGCCCCAAAAGGTGGTAGCCATACGGCTGATACGGGGGTACCGCACGATCTCGCGCGAGGCGGCAAGCCTCCTTGCCGGACTGCCGCCATGGGATCTGGAGGCGATAGTCCTCGCGCGCCTCTTTGAGTGGCGCGCGGAGGCACTACGCCGGGGGGAAAACCCGCTTCCGCGGCAAATTGCTGCGGAGCGGACGGACCTCCGGCGCGATCTCATGGCGGCATGGAAAGCGCGACTGTCGCAACCCAGCGCAGGGCACGCCGCGATAGCGGCGGTAAGGCCCCTCTTTGAGGAGTGGCTAGAGAGGCGTCACGGCGCCCTCACCTACCGCCTGACGCAGGTCCTCACCGGACACGGATGTTTCGGGAGGTTCCTGCACATAATCAGGCGGGAGGAAACGCCCGGGTGTCACCACTGCGAGGATCGCCCAGAGGACACGGTGGTGCACACGGTGGAGGTCTGTCCCGCTTGGGCAGAGCACCGCCGTGTCCTCGTAGAGGCGATCGGCAGCGGCGGCGACCTCTCGCGCCCGGCCCTGGTCCAAGCCATGGTCCGGGGCGAGAGGGAGTGGGAGGCAGTCACCTCCTTCTGCGAAGCAGTCATGCTAGCGAAGGAGGTGGCGGGATGGGAGAGGGAGAGAGCCGAGAGGGCCGCCCGTCCCAGCCGCCGCGGTAGACGCTCCGGGCGTCGGGAGCCGCGTGACGACTCCCGGCCACCGTAGGCGCGGGCCTGCAGACGGCGAGTAATGGGTAGCTCGCCGTCCGATCAGGACCAGGCCCGTGCCGGACGGCGCGTATGTGTTCCACGCGCGCCTCAAAGAGATGTCAGCAGACATGGAGGGGCCCGTTAGGGCCGAAGCCTGCCGGGGCAGCGGGATTGTCCGAAAGGGTTACCGCTGCCCCGGAACATAAAGGGCTAAGGAAGGAACACGGATGGGTTTTAGTCAGTAAGAGTCTGACACTCCCTTCCGCTCCACCCAGAGCGGGAGGGGTCATTGGATGATTTCCCATCCTTAAAAAAAAAAAAAAAAAAAAAAAAAAAGCCTAGTAGAAGAGCTTGTTAAGGGCTTATTTTAATGTAATTTTGTAATTTTCTAGTTCGGTAGGTAATGAAATTGTTGAACAAAAAAAAACTTGAAAGTGAACAAGAATTATTTGGAAAAATAAACTGACCTTTTAACTAACATAAACCAACAAAGCATAGTGACGTAATACCGGTTAAACCAGCAAGATCGTTTAGAAAACTGGAGTTTTCCTACAACTTTAGAAATGCTTAGATCTGTAACAAAAAATTAGGGCACACAAATCAAATACTTCACAGCCGAAATGCCAAGGAGTTGCCAGAAATACTCCATATCATAATAGACTATAAATTTTATTTGTCCCACTTTCTTATCATATTCGTATTATATAACATTGTAACTTTCGTAAACCCACACTTAGATATGCGACGCGATAGAAATGCTTTTTGCTGAGCTTCTCGAAAAGTTGGATATTTAAAGTATTTCATATATATGTGAGTTTCTGATATTCTTTCTTTCATATTGTTCAGCTCTTTTACCAAGAAAAATGCTAATAAGCAATTTTTTATTGCAACTTTTGTGAGAAATACGTTCGACCTTATTGTTGCGTCAAGCAACGCCATCTGTGGGTGCCCGGAAGAATCGCGCGCGCCATCGTTACGTTTGCTTCTGCGTCCGCGCGCCGAGCGCGTTGTTGCGTCGAGTAATTTTATAAATATTGTAAAACGAACAATAAACGCTTTTAAAACCTGATTCGAACCTCATTGAAGAAGCCCGGCCTGCCCCTCTGTCTTCATGCTCAAACATTGGACCTTCGAGCCACATTGAAATAATAATATCAGTGACGTGACGAGAAGCCGGGTTGAAGAACTGAGGAAGCGAGAGGAACTTCGAATTAGAAGTACGTTGAGGAGACTTGGAAGACCAGCCACGGATTACTGAGCAGAAGCCATTGATGCAACAGCCAGCAACGGTCAGGTTATCCAGTTAACCTTTTCCCTCCTTCCCCTGTGTCTTCGCCTTGTGTTAATACCGTACATAAACGTTTCTGAAGTTCAGAGCTGATCGAAATCAGATCTACTGGCAGTGCTGAGGCCGTCTTCAGGTGAGAAAACACGACTGAACACGTAAAACTGTGAGTACCTACTTTCGTAAACTACCAAAATGAGTGATGATGAAACTATTTCTCAGTTATCTGATCTTAAAAAACAACGTGGTGTAATTAAAGGTAGATTAACATTATTTGAAAATTACATTAAGAAGTTAGATAAATCGTGTTTAGATTCTGTGACTAAAACTCAAGTGCAAATGCGTATTCATTCGGCAGCCATTTTTTTTGTCGAGTTTAACAACGTGCAATCTAAAATAGAAAGAATTGTGGATGAAAAAGACCTACTGTTACATTTAGATTACAGAGATTCGTTTGAATGCCAATATTATTCAATAGTAGCTATAGCGAAGAACATGATAGGCGACTGTGAACAAAACGGATTAAATAATTCTCAGTGCATTTCCGGGAAATCAGTGTCTATTAAATTACCACAAATAAAGCTACCTGCCTTTGACGGTTCCTTCGACAAATGGTTAGAATTTAGGAACTCGTATGTTTCAATGATACATGATCGCGACGACTTAGATCCTATACAGAAATTTCAATACCTAAAATCGTCTCTCAGTGGATCTGCGTTACATGTTATCAGTTCGTTAGAGTTCACCGCACCTAACTATAATAATGCGTGGGACCTGCTTGAAGCTAGGTATCAGAATAATAGACTATTGATACACAACCATGTGAAAGCTTTGTTTGCGGCACCTTCACTGGGTAAGGAATGTCCGGCACAGATCAGAACGTTAGTAGATTGCGTTTTACGTAATCTGAGAGCCCTAAATTCTCTTAAAGAACCTGATTCTTCACTCGAGGATATGCTTATGATTTATTTAGTAGTCAGTAAACTTGACTCTGCTACTGAACGCGAGTGGGAGAACTACAGAAGCTCACTTATCTCTGATTCAAACAAAAGCTCTAAACCTTTAAAAGTAGAAGATTTATTAACGTTTTTAAATAATAGGTCTGACATGTTAGACATGATTAATTCGGGTAACAGTAAAAATAATCAGTCACAGTCACAAAGTAAACATGAGGGTAAACAGTCAGCTGATCCTAAAAAACAGTCTAATTCTCAATCCACACTTAGTTATGCGTGTACGAATAATAATAAGGTCTCATCAGGTAGTAAAGGTAAAACAAATAAACATAACTTGACATGCCCGTTATGTAGTGGTAAACATGCATTATATTCATGTGTTAAGTTTTTAAATATGTTGGTACAAGAAAGATTAAATTTTGTAAAGTCAAAAAACGTTTGTGAAAACTGTTTACGTACAAACACTCACACAATTGAAAATTGTAATTTCGGTTCTTGTAAATTATGTCAACAAAAACATAATGCGTTAATTCATATTGACAATAATAGCGTTATTTCAAATACGTCACCACAACTTTCCGTTATCAATAATACGTTGCCACAGTCGTCTGCATTACACTGCGTAAGTGAAACAGCTGACAATATTGATAATCGTAGTTGTAACCCGTTCACAGATAATGTTAAATCGTTACAGACTGTCTTGCTGTCTACAGCTTTAGTTGAGATCGCTGATATTGATAACTGTTATCATACAGTTCGCGCTTTGCTTGACAGCGGCAGTCAAAATTGTTTTATAGCTCAAAGTCTATGTAAACGTTTGAAATTACCTATAATACAGTCCACTATACGTGTTTGTGGCGTTGGACAAACCGTTTCACAGTCCAGTCACAAGTGCGATGTTAATATTCGTTCTAAGGTATATGATTATAATACAACCTTACATTGTTTAGTGTTGCCTAGTGTCATTTCGAAGTTGCCTTCGACACGCGTTAATATTGATGCTATTAGTATACCTAGCAATATTCTACTTGCAGATCCCACATTTTATGTACCAAGCGACATAGATTTATTAATAGGCGCGGATGTCTTTTGGGATTTGCTAAAAGAAAATAAAATAAAACTTCACACCGGTCCTTACTTACAAGATTCGTTGGTAGGTTGGATTATATCCGGTCCAGTTTATAATAATAATCGTTATTTTGCGGCTAGCATGACAGATGTTCAGTGCAATTTGTCGTTAGTTGATTCTCAACTACGAAAGTTCTGGGAAATCGAAGAAGTACAAATTCTCCCCGTTATTACTGAGGAGGATCGATTTTGTGAAAAGTTGTTCTTGCAGACTACTGAACGCGATCAGCACGGTAGGTTCACTGTAAGAATGCCATTTAAACAATCACCTGATTGTTTGGGTGATTCACATAATTCTGCTAAACAGCGTTTTTTATCTTTGGAGAGAAAACTAGATCGTTCACCACAGTATAAAAAAATGTATTGTGAATTTATGCACGAGTACGAGCAATTAGGTCACATGACGCGTTTTGAGGATTTTAATAGTTTAAATAAGCCATATTATATTGTACCACACCATGGGGTATATCGTGAAAGTAGCGTGACAACCAAATTACGTGTCGTTTTCGATGCAAGTGCGACAACGTCTAATAATAATTCGTTGAATGATATTCAATACGTGGGCCCTAGGTTACAAAACGATATCTTCTCAATATTGCTTCGTTTCCGGCAATATCAATATGTAGCTTGCGCAGATATTGAAAAGTTCTTTAGACAAACTTTAATTCATCCTGAACAACGTAACCTGCAACTAATATTATGGCGAACTGATAACAACATGCCAATTCAAGTTTATCGTCTCAACACAGTGACGTATGGCACTGCATCAGCACCATACCTTAGCAACCGTTGTTTAAAACAGCTGGCAAAGGAATGCACGGATGACGTCATTGCTAGCGTTATCAATGACGATTTTTATGTGGACGATCTCTTGACCGGGCATGATCAGCGCGACATGTTGTTAGATATCTGTAATAAAACGTCCGCCATTCTACAAAACGGTTGTTTCCCCTTAAGAAAATGGAGTTTTAATTTTGATGTAACTTCAGAAAGTACTAAGGATTTATGTATTGGTGAATATTGTCAGTCTAAAACCCTGGGTGTTGGTTGGTCTAACAAAAACGATTTATTTAATTTTTCAACTAGTGTAGATAAAGGTTATAATGATACGAAGATAACTAAACGTTTAATTATGTCAGTCATTGCACAGATTTACGACCCACTAGGATTATTGGCACCAGCTATTACCACGGCTAAGGTTTTATTACAAAAATTATGGCTCGCTAAAATAAGTTGGGATGATGAAGTTCCAAGTCAAATTGCATGTGTATGGGATAATTTAATTCAGTCATTACAATATTTGCCCGAAATATTAGTGCCGCGTTATGTCGTGTGTACTAATGCTGTTTATAAAGAGTTGCATATTTTTACCGATGCTTCTCAGGCTGCATACGGTGCTTGTGCGTACATACGTTCACACACTAATAATGATGAGTCACAGGTTACTAGTCGACTATTATGTGCTAAGAGTAAAGTCGCACCGATTAAAACGTTAAGTATTCCGAGACTTGAATTGTGTGGAGCTTTAGTTGGAGCTAAACTTCATAATAAAATCATAAATTCTCTTACGCTGAAATTCGATAAGATCTATTTCTGGACAGACTCCACTATAGTTCAAGCCTGGCTTCGGACATCACCACATTTGTTAAAAACATTTGTTCAGAATAGGGTTGTGCAAATTAACGAATTAACAAGCAACACTACTTGGTTGCATGTTAAAAGTAAGGAGAATCCTGCTGACATATTATCAAGAGGTGTTCTCTTTGATTCCTTAAAGGAAGATAACACTAGTTTGTGGTGGAATGGTCCTACTTTTCTTCGTGAACCCACTTCAAGTTGGTTGACAATAAAAATGAATGAAATTGAGTCTATTACTAGTGAGAAGTTACCGGAATTAAAATGTCCTAAAACTACAAATTTGTTAAATGTTGAAACTAATAATATAATTGATTTCGAGAGGTTTTCTTGTTTTAATCGTTTGCAAAGAACAATCGCGTATGTCTTACGGTATATCTTTAACTTACGTGCATCGCATGTCGGTCAAGGCCGCCATACCGGGTCATTGACCGTGAGCGAGATTAATAGTTCATTAGTTGTGTTGACACGTTTAGTTCAATCACAATCATTCAGTAAGGAATATCATAACCTTAAAGAAAAGGTGCATTTAAACAATAAGTCTGGTAATAAAACATTAGGTTTAAGTATATTTTTAGATAAGGATAACATAATTCGTGTTGGTGGTAGACTTAGTAATTCGAAATTTGATTACGATAAGAAACATCCAGTGTTGTTGTGTCGTAAACATCGGTTTACTTGGCTATTGTGTTTATATGAACACAAACGTTTACTTCATGCTGGACCTCAGCTTCTCGTGGCTGCCATGCGTGATAGATGGTGGGTGCTGGGAGCACGTAATTTAGCAAGGCTAGTGATTCATAAATGTGTGACCTGCATTCGCATGAAAGGAAATACTTTAACTCCACACATGGGTGAGCTCCCTGCAGAACGTTTAGAATCTGGATTTCCATTCATGCGATGTGGTGTTGATTATGCCGGGCCAATATCCATATTGAATCGCAAAGGCAGAGGTTCACGACTAATTAAAGGATATATTTGTTTATACGTTTGTTTTGCTACCAGAGCCGTGCATTTAGAATTGGTTAGTTCTTTGTCCACTCAGGATTATTTATTGGCTTTGAAACGATTCGTATCACGACGCGGGAAGCCATGCCATATTTTCTCAGATAATGGTAGGAATTTTGTCGGAGCCGAAAAGGAGCTTTCAGTTATATTTAAAAATTCCAGCGAAATAGTTGATTTTGCCAGTAACAATAATATTAAATTCACTTTCATTCCGCCTTATGCGCCTCACTTTGGTGGTTTATGGGAGGCGGGAGTGAAGTCGTGTAAGTATCACTTGAGACGAGTCTTAGGTAATGCTAAACTAACTTACGAGGAGTTTAGTACGGTATTGACCCAGGTTGAGGCCGTCCTGAACTCCCGTCCAATGTCACCTATGTCCTCAGATCCAAGTGATTACCTTCCGCTCACACCTGCTCATTTCCTAATCGGCCGGCCGCTGATTGCACCTGCCAGTGAGGACTTCACGAGCACGACATCTACGCCTGCCTGTCGCTACCATCGGCTGGAACAGTTGCGGCAACATTTTTGGGAGCGGTGGTCAAAAGAATATGTGTCTGAGCTACAACGAAGAACGAAGTGGGGACACCAGAAAGACGACATCGCTAAGGACAGCCTTGTCGTCATAAAAGAAGATAACCTGCCACCACTCAAATGGAGAATGGGTAGAATTATTAAATTGTTCCCAGGTAATGATGGTGTCTCCAGAGTGGCTGAGATCCAAACATCGCAAGGCATAATCAAGCGTGCTTCATCAAAAATCTGCCCGCTGCCGGTTTAGACTGCGCGACTCCAGTTTCAGTTGAAAGACGGATCTTCCAAGGTGGCCGGTATGTTGCGTCAAGCAACGCCATCTGTGGGTGCCCGGAAGAATCGCGCGCGCCATCGTTACGTTTGCTTCTGCGTCCGCGCGCCGAGCGCGTTGTTGCGTCGAGTAATTTTATAAATATTGTAAAACGAACAATAAACGCTTTTAAAACCTGATTCGAACCTCATTGAAGAAGCCCGGCCTGCCCCTCTGTCTTCATGCTCAAACACTTATGTTTCTTGCAGAACTAGCTTTAGGCGACAATGGGTATTTTATACATGCTCGCAACATCTATTTCAGAGAAATTCAAATCAACAAGACAAAGAAATTGCTCTGTATCTGACTGATTAAAAACATTTTCCTTTTAAATGATGGTAATCCATTTTAATATGAACAACAGCTTGCACGGAAAAACGGCATCCAATGAGATTCACATTCATCATTAATCCTCGAATCAACACGAAAATCCGATTAAAACTTAATGTCATCACACGGAAAATTCCGACCAAATAATTAAATTTTTGTTTCAATCGGATCTTCAATGTTTGGGCATACTCGTCCTGATACTCTATTGAATAATAAAATAGGTATACAGTAGATCATGAAATTATATAACCGTAGAACAACTTTTTAGATCACATCGAATTTCAAAACAGATAAATGATAACATCGTCTATGTAATTCTTTTTTTTTAACTTAATTACTGAAATTGTTCATTAAAAAAACATTAATTAATAATTATAAATAGGTTTCAATAAATTCCAAACATTATGAATCCATGTGTTACATACGACAGGGAATACAAAAAAGCTCATTCAAAACAACTGTCACAATCATTGCTATCTGATGATACCCAACAAGTGAGCCTAACTTAACTGATCCCGTAATTTAATGGCGATAACCGGTTTAAACGAGATAAATGTAGAACCGGGTATTAACGATGCTATGTGAAACAGCAGGCATGCCTGGGATTCTTTTTATAGGCAGGCGGTTCCGAACAATGGTCATCTCAATCGCTATGCGAACGGTATGAATATAGTGACCCAGTTAAAGGTGTTGCGGTATTTGCCTGATAGATTGTAAAACTGCAATTTTTTGGGATTAGGAGTTCCGAGTTTAAGCAGTTATAGATAGTAAGTGCTTTTTTAAGATTAAGTTGAACAGGTCGCAAGTGAAATAAAATTGGTTGTCAATTTTCTGAGTATGTTAGGTAGGTGTGTACTTGCAATTTGCCAATAGTTTGGATTATTACAAACCAATCCCATTTATATCACTCATACCATTGCCCGGAGAAGCTGTAAGGAGTAATTTATAATGTAAACGTTTGTAAAAACAGATAGCAATTATGGAGTTTTGGGATCGAATTGACATAAAATTCCATAACCTAGAAATCTTTATTCAAATGGCACTATTTACATAATTAATTGGGTTGGCACTAAACCATTTTCAGAATTGGACTCCAAAACGTTTGAACTGGGAATCAAACTCAAATATTGCATCCACGCTTACAGCTACTAATAAACATTTTATGATTTGCACTAGCATTAACATTGACTCAATAAAATTTCCTCCATTTCCGTCATAGCTTCAATTCGTGAGTAATCCGTGTAATCTTCCAGTCTGTGTAACGCTGTTTGTCATGATAGGACAATAAACGGGACAAAAGCGAAGTTTGGATTTATTCTCCGTTAGTTTAGTGCTACCATTCTTTAGATTAAAAGCTCCGAGATATGATTCTATACTAGATGTTTGATGTTTGTGGCCATTTTTTGTATTATGTTGTTGAGTGAATAAGATTTATCATCTTTGTTGCTTTAGGTTTTGGTTGCTTAAGATACGTTTTTCTTAGATTAATGTTGGACTTATTAACATTATATTTTAACATTATATTATGTACCCAGTAAAAGCGTAAATTTTATTTAAAAAAATCTCTAACACTACATTATTTTCCTCATAACAGTGTTTTAACTTCTCCTTTCGCAGGTCTGCTGAAATAAAATTCTTAAGAAATAAGCAGTGTCTTTGTACCTACTCAAATTACAATTCTTGTAAATATCTCTTATAAATTAAACATTTTACTGTTTGTACAGATATAATAAAATAAATAAAAACAATACATCGGATATAGATCGTGGGTAGTGACGGTATAATCAACTAACTTACTTGAGTACGACACGTTGCTAGTTTATAATACACATTGTGGCGAAGTTTAGGGTCATCAAAATGTAATTCACTGTCATGCCATCGACACGGCGAAGAAAAATACACATTAAGAAACTATGTGAGGTCTAGAAAGAGACAATATCTGCGCTATTTGTTGCAGATATAAAATGTAAGTTTTTACGGTTAATGGAGAAAGTGGAAGATTACTAGTTTTGCTCACAAACAGCACAGTTTCTCAATGTATTAATCGCTCTGATTTTAAGAGCAAAACTACTTTGTACACTTGACACTATAAAAAGGTTAAAGAAGATCAAAAGTTGTCTTAATTTTTATGTAAGCTGCTTGGTAGAGTATGTTCTTCTTTAGACCAAAATGTGTGTGTTTTCAGTCCACATAATATTAATTCCCTCTGCCAGTAAAAACTGAAACCACAACGACACACATTCAAACAAAATTGATAAAAAATTCACTCTCAAATGAGGTTGATTCAACTAAGAGCGCTTTTACTTTCCACATCTATTTACTCAAAAAAATCCTGACCCATTTTCAAGAACAGGGTATTTTTACGTTTTTGTTCAAATGTATACAAGTGGCGTAATTTGAGAGAACAAAAAACGAAAAAAAGTAAAATTTACAGCGACATAAAATCTAGGCGTAAAAAAAGATAAATGTCAGCTGGGAAACACGCCGTAGATTAACGTTGGTCAAAAGAAAACATATTTTTGTTATATCTACTATTTTTGAGGGTGGAATACTTTCTGTTTTAAAGAATGATTAAAGGGCACGTTGATGCAGTCTCATTGCAACTACTTTGTTAGTTATTCATGTAACAAATTGAAAACAGTACGTATGTGTAATTAAGAAGTAGTCGTGTAACCTGACTGTGGAAATATTACTCAAAAATTAAAAAAAACGTAATCCTGTTTTAGCTTTCGCGAAGTCGAATAACAAGAGAATTAATATAATATTTCATTTAAAAACGAACTAGGTCAAGCCATCTAAATCTTGATAAGGCCCGTTAGAGTAATACACTATGAGCTCTCAACATCTATTACAGACCTGAAGTACAGAAACTTGCAGACAACAACAGCACAACACTAAACAGATACCGTAAGTCCAACCCACGGACAGGAACGGACTCCCTTAAACTATGTCGATCGATCTACATCAATAACTGAACGCACCAGTTTCTGAGACCTAGCTAAATTATGCACTTCAGCTAGAGGAACTTCAATAGACTTGTCAGGCACAATGATTCAATAATTGGATATCTACGGTAAGCTGGGAGATAGCGTAGCTTCGCGAATATTTGATCGATTGTATCTTCGTCTCGTCTTGATTGGACGTGGGTGCTATTGAGTTTATAAGATACGACAAGTTAGGAGTTGTATGAAAAGCTTTATCGTCATTTATTGTGATTTAAAAATAGACTTATTGTGATTTAAGAATAGATTTTATTTTGTTAACACTTTCATGACGTCACGGCCAGAGACGTAGTTTTTTTTTTGGACTTGATATGATGCTACGCCCACAGGCGGTTAATTTTACCAAGTCAAAACAGACAAACCGCCTATACCATAAGTATCCATGTGATCCAGTGTTGTATTACATTTAATTAAATGTTTCTAGTGTAAAAGGAATTGGTGTAAATAATTATATTTCGAGATATATGTTCAAAAAATTAATAAATGGACTAAATTGAATTGTTTTTTTTGCTTATCTGATATTATTGGTTTTACAGAACTGGCTTTATAGGCTTAATGAGTGTTTTGTCGAGATAATCATTTAAAACGCCGCTGTAAATTGCTTTGTTCGACATCCAAGTGAATTTTAAAGACGTTGATTAAGAAAACCATGTTATAAGTACGTAATTGCTAAAGTTTGTTTTCAAACTTTGCACCCAGTATCCACAACCTTCATCGACTTTATTGAGATAAGAAACTGCCACATGGTTTTTCCTCTCATCGACATTTTAGTATCATTAATCATGTTTGTACGAAGTTCAATAAAGTTTTATACATCCATTACCAATATTCGGTCTAGACGAGCTAAAGTTTCTGCTAGCATCAGGGTGAAAATATCGAATGTAGGCAAAAGTGGAAATCAAGCTGCTCTCGTTATAAAATTTTGGGGTTATACTATTAAAGTAGGTATAATGTTTTATGGGTCAGGTAACGAATGAATCCCTGAGGTATCGTAAGAACTAAATAAGGGTTTGTGATAGAAACGTGAGCAGTGGAAAATACTAGTCATTGTGACCTCATTTATCCACCATTTAATGGTAATAAACCTTTTTTTTTTGTGGAAGAATTCAATAATGCAAAATTGATATGGTAAATTCTACATTAAGAGATAAAAGTAAGCAAAAATAACATTAAAATTTTGATAAGCGTCAAACAGAAGATAAATTTCGAAAAAACAGAGAATAAAATTCGTGTTCAGCGCGCTCAAGATACAATGGAAATATGTGTGGTAAAGAAAAACAGTTCCAAATGAAAACTTAACAACCATAAAATTATTTTACAACCCAATTTAATTCTTGATAGGAATATACCAATTACCCGACAACCACAAATTGTTAACTATTTCAAGACCCAGCTAAGTTTTCGAATAACACGATTAAATTCACTTTTTCTTTTTGTGAAATAAGAAACAAACCACTCGGCATTGCAGAGAGAAATCGAATAACACGCGAACCGACTTGCTTGCGGCGTTCGTGATCAATTGAAGTGAATGCTGAACCGTGGAGCGACAACAAACTATCTTGGATACCTGCACAATCTAGATTTAAGTGAAATATTTGTGAGTAAAAGGACGGCTGCATTTTTCGGTAAATTGGTAGATGAATTTGGCAGGTTAAACATTGCATGCAGCGGTGGTCAATAAAAAAGTTGTTTCAAAAATGTATGATAAAATAATCGAAGTTTAGAAATAAAAGATATAAGAAATCGTATCACATTGAACCTTCATGACACATGACACTATATAATATAAAATGTAAGAAAAAAATAAACGTGTTTTCCAATCATCATCCTCCGTTATGTGTCCTTGATTATTATTTATGAACATCAAACTGGTTCTTTCCAGAATCCTCGTGAGCTTAATACTAAATAAGCAAGTTAATAACTTAGATAAACCAATATCGCTACAAGTTACGCAACATAATAATTTATACTTCTGTGGTCTGATCTAATTTAATACAGCTGTCCCAACTCCTAACACAACCATACTACAAACCAAACTAGTTATAGAGCACGAAACTAATCAAAATAATTTATACATTAATCAAAACTAAATAGTTCAGACAGTTTAATAAACACATCAAAAGTAAGTAAATATTGCGTAAAGTTTCCAAGTGTTTGGGAATTCTAACTTTGTCAACATCAATTTCAGCCTATTATCGATGATGAGTCTTCAGATATAATTCACATCTCCTCTGCCTAGCCTTTTCCCAACTATGTTGGGGTCGGCTTCCAGTCTAATCGGATGCAGCTGAATACCAGTATCTGCCTAGATATGATCTCCACAACCCAGTTACTGGGTAATACGATACCCCTTGGTAATATGAGTCTTCTGATATAAATATCGAACGAAAAAGTGAAGGCGAAAATTCTAATAAGCTAGATCTCGGACCAAGTACATTATAGAAGTGCCATGTAAAGTACATGCGGCACTCCATAATCAAATAATCATCACGTTTTTGATTTTATTACTAAAATACGTAGGTACGTCAAATTTTACTTTGCGAGGTTTTTTTATCGAGAAAAATTTTAATATTTTGTGTTTCTGTTCCGTAAAAAGTTTTTACTAATATTATTTTTATTTTAAACCTAAGGCTTATCAATTTCAAGAAAAAACAAATTAAAGACAGGCTATTTTGTTAAATTCCCCCTCCCAAAAAGATAATTGGAATAAGTCACGATAATCAACATTGAAAGACCGACCTAGAAAAAAAAGCATTCCATTCAATTCCCATGGCTGATAAAACATTAAATAAGTTCTTGCACAATACATTATAATAAAATAAGAACCTACACGAGGCACTAATCACATGAGACCAAAGAAACCAATATAACATACACTTACCTCCACAAGGATACCAGTGAGACAGCTTGGTATATGACTATAGAAGTATGTAAATGTAGATTGTAACTAAACTCGTATCAGCATATTAAATTCCCAGGTATTATATTAAAGATAGCAAACATTCGTGCTACGTTTACTTTCATGTCGAGATCAGCCAATATCAATAGCAATTTGCGCCTTAAAAGCTTTGTGATTTTTATGTTAAATATTTGGTTGAGAAAGTTACCCAGGGACACAGGGGTGGTGACCCAGGGATCAATATCTCGAGTTGCAGGTTTAAACAGGGTATAAAGTTCGCTCATCCTCCATAAAAAAAGGAAGATTCTCTGACCAGACAGGTGTTGTGTCTGGCGGGCAACTGCCCTATGATTCATGTCGGGACGTTGTATATATGCTAGTTGCGTGGTAAACTCTGCTTGCGAGATGCAGGATTTTGCGTGACGTCAGTATGACGCTTAGTTCGCATGTCGCGTTGTATATCGTTGTAGACCGCTACATGATTATTTTGGCACTTACATAGCAGATTTATGACAATATCATATCATAATTAGCCTATGATGATCCCACTACTGAGAAACAGGCCTCTCTTCAAGGGGAGTGCGAAGTAATCCACCACGAAAGCCCAGTGCGGGTTGGTAGAGAAAGAGTAGATTAATACAGCTGGCCTGTTGTCGAAAGAGCTTTGAGCAGTGCTGGAGAATAACGGCCCCCACTTACGTGTCGTAGGTCGTGGGTTCGAACCCTGGCAGGCACATTACTTTGTCTATTAATCTATTTCATTACCACTGTTCTCAAAACGGTGAACAAAAACATCGTGAGGAAACCAGCATATCCTAGAAACAAAAATTCGAAGTCATATGCCATCCACCAAACCCCACTGGGCCCACGTGGTGGATTATGGCCCGCTCTCTCTCACAGGGAGGAGGCCGATGTCCTAGCAGTGAAAAAGTTATAGGCTGATTATGATAGCGATTGTAGAAATAAATCATGAAAAAATCTGGACAGAGCTTTGCAAATAAATAATAACTGAAATGATACCTAAATGCAGTGTCCAAATCAGTGGACTTATAGGTAACGCAAACGTTGGAAAAATGTCAATGAAATTCAAACATCACACCACATCTATCATACTAAATAAGGTTGTGTCACACACAAGTTTATTATCCTCCTCTCATCACCCAGCCGTCATTTAGTGTCTGCGCACTGTCTGTAAAACAATAAATGGTGCATGTTGTGTTGGTCTGTAAGTAATTGTTGCACTTATAAATGTACTATTTAGTGAATTATCTATTAAATGTATCGTGTGTATGTTGGCAAACCTAAATAAATAAATAATATATATCTGACTGAAAAAGTAGTATACCCATTTCTTTTATCAGAAAGATCTCCAGATCAGAAAGATCTCGAGATCAGAAGATCTGCTATCTCCTAACACTTACATATTTAATGTTCAGGTATAATGAATTCGGTAAATAGGTACTAAACCATCGACCGCTAAAAGATTAGTAGGTCATCCTGAATGTTCAAAGATTCATGGCTGTTTTCCTAAACCCTTATTTACGAAAACATTAAACATGTTTCCCGAGACAAGTAAAACCTGCATAATATATAGACTTATGGGCTAGGTAATAAATAATGTCTAGACCACCGCATTACTTGTAAATACCAACTTGTAATAAGAAGTTGTAATGTTGCCTGTTTTGTCCCTTTGAATATACAATTAACAGTATCGTATCGGTCCATAGAATTTTTTGTGTAGTAGGAGTCGTGTATAAGTGAAAAACCGGAAACGGATAGTAGCGAAACTTCTGAAGAAGACATTGAAAACAGCAACATCTAGCACAACACAGCATAGCAAGGATGTACAAAGGAAAAGAGAAAGCAGTAGAGCCCCGCCAAAAGACTCACCGATGAAGCTCGACCTGAACCAACCTGGCGGCAAGGTCGTTAAAAGATGCCCATCCATAGATAATAATTACCCATCTCTCCACTAGTCCAAGGCTTGCTCTAGGATGCATATCCGGTAGGCTCTTATATCCTTACCTATACCCTACGGGCACGTCTTCCCTATCATTACCGCGCCCCCCGGTCTATTCCTTGATATGCAATGGTCGCTGTAGCACCATGAACATGAGGCTACAGGAGCTAGTGCGAATCTTGGGGTTCATTCGATTAATCGAGTCTGGTTTAACCACGCTGGGATCGGTGCAATTCATTCATTCATAGTAGGAGTCGTGTATAAGTGGCGAGACCACCCGCGGCGCGTAGAAAAAAAGTGTTCGGGAACAGTCTTGAGCGCGTCACGGAAAAACCCGGGCGTGTGAGTGGACAATAGATGTGCTGGTTATAATATTATACTGGGTTATATTATTTTAATATCTATTATTTTTTCTTGAAAGGCGACATAGTTTATAAGAGTGATTTTTTATAATTTTTTCTGTTTATTACTTTACTTATTAAGTCTGACAGATATTTTAAAGCTCCAGTTCTGAGGGTCAGTTCAAAGGAAACTACTGTACAACCAACACCCTTATTTGGCTGTATGGACAGTTAAGTAAGTTTACTGTCTGACCTTTAAAATTAGTTCAAGTAATAACTTGATTATTATTTCCTTTATTTCATTACACACATATAAATTATATTTTTAAATATTATGACTTAAAAAATATAAAAAATAGTAGCCCACCGGTATCGCGAACAGGGTCCAAGCCACCAGCGGTCAGGGCTCCAGAGAAAGGAACCTCCTAACCGCTACCGCTGTCCAAATAACTTGATTATTATTATTGTTTGATGACGACCTTATTAATTTTGGTAATTTGGTAACTTGATAAGGAAACACTGAGGTGTTCTAGGTACGGGTGCTAAAGAATGTGTATGTCCGCATTTGAAGTTTATTGATTTATTTGTTGTTTTGGTCCATCCAAGGTTGTGTGGAAGATCATATCGCTATAGTGACAAGACCGCCATTGTACCCATATAACAATTAATTTAAGGTTTTGTGTAACATATTGTTAATTATTATTGAATAAAATCAAGTACTTCTAACTGAACAGACAGCTCTGCCGCTGCTGAGTTTGTTGCGCCACTTCTTCCTAGCGAAAGCACTAGGAAGTGATGAAGGGCAGGCGTTTTGGGGGACCGTCTTATGCTATTTTGCTAATTCTCAGTCTAGTTGATCTATCTGTACCTATTCCAAAACCTTTCGACCGCACTGTATAAAATGCCCGGACGAATAAAACAAAAGAAGAATCATTGAATTTGCTTAACACCAGTGTTGATGACTTTATAAATTCAGAAAAACAAACGTGCTGGAGCTAAAGCCATCGGTTTCGTAACTAAACTGCAAAACTGATTTGAATAAAACGTATTGTTACGCCGACGAAGGTACCTACGTCACTAGTAAAATGGAAATCAAATATGGCGGACGGCAAAAATAAAATGGAAAGCAACCGATTTGAACAAACATTGTCGTTGGATTTTGTGTGAGTGCTCAAAATGTAGGACAGTTTAAATTTTGATAGCGAATTGTGATGCCGATCGTGTTGGTTTAAATGTATGAGATTATGAGTACGGGTCTAGTGATTGTTATGTATTTAATGGCAATAAACTCGTCCGCTATTTACATGGAAATTATTTAATGGTGAAATAACGAAACATAACATCACGTGTCACATGTAATAGGGGCCTAGCCTAAAGCTCATTTCAGACTACGATATAATATAATGACATATGGCATTTAGTTATAGTATAGTTTAGAACACGTTCACACTTTGCTATACTTTGCTTTCTAAATAAGTGTGAGCTTTATTGTTGTGCCATGAACTATATGCTATTACTCGTATATTATAGCGTAGTCTGAAATGAGTTTAATGCCATCAATCAGGCACGAATACTTCGAGCTGCTACTGAAAAATTTCAGATAAAAAACACTTTGCCCGACCTGGGAATCGAACCCAGGGTTCCATGCTCAGAAGTAGCTCTTGCGACCACTAGACCAACGCAGCAGTCTGATGGAGGAATGTAGGAGTATTTTACACCTATTCGTACTCTATCGAGTCGTACTAGCTTGATAGTAATTATTATTTATTTATTTATTAAAACTTTATGCACAAGTAAAAAAACTGTACAAAGGCGGACTTAATGCCTTGGGCATTTTCTACCAGTCTACCTTAGGGTGATGCTGAGACAATACACAGTAGGTGCAATAACATAAAACTACTTAGACCCGATTCTTCAATCGAGAGATACATTTAATTCGTGGAATAAAATTGACGTTTGACAGTTTTTGAATGATATAACTGATTATCCCTCGAATAAAGTTATCAGATGATTGAAAAATCAACCCTTAGGCCCGATTTTTTACTAGTCAGATAATTTTTATGTGAGGAATAAATGTTCCGGTTTGACAGATTTTGTATCGAAAATATGTCGAACTGTCATATTTATTCTTTAGTTATCTGTTATCTGACTATTGAAAAATCAGCCCTTAAACATGGAAAATGTCTTGACAAAATCTGAACGCTAACAATCAAGTAGGCTAGTTTGTCAGAGGTGAAGGTAAGGCTGAAAATGATAGCGATAATGACATCAGAACAGAAGGCCAATTCTCGTAATTTAAAACGTTCAAAATCTAGTCGCAATCTCATCTCGGTGACAAACAAATGTCAAAAACTTGTCAAAATGTAGGGAAATTAGAGGTATTTTTGACAGATTGATACTGAGATCAGACTGTGAACGTTCTTAAAATTACGAGAAACCCCTCCTCAGACAACCGACCAATTCTAGATTGCCAATCATAAAACTGTGTCCAACAATAAAACCCTAAATGAAGTCGTATCAAAGGATCAATACTCGTCGACTCAAATATTTGTGTGGCCTACAAACAAAATATTAGTTGGAAGTCTATTTGTACTTTATACTCGTATTTGCATTGCACGCACAAAATTGAGTACTTCTAGTGATAGTTTGAAGCATTACTCGAACTCCATTTTCCAAGACTTAGCTTTTAATGGTAAGCTGCCAACTGTGATAAATATGTCGTTAAACCGTACTTTGATGGCGTGCTAAGGTCGTAACTTGCTCAGCAAACTCATCATGTTTGTATGAACGTGTATTAAACTACAACAAGGCTATACCTGTTTGAGTAAAGGCTTGAAGTTAGTATGATGAAGTGTAGGGTGACTGGTGCGTAATATGGTCATAAAATTTTTACTTCTTCGCTGATGGGGGTATGACGTAAGATGGAGCATATGTCATCTGATATAAGCGGGATAAAAAATTAAAGTATTCATTACATACATACATTATTACTGGTAATTTTCAAAACTTTCAATTTAAGTGTTTTAGTAAGGTTAATTTTAACGCTTACACAGTTGTTTTGACTTACTGCTAGGTGAATTAAAAAACACAAAGTTGAGCGAAATTAGTTTATTTCAAAAGATTTTCAAAATTTTAACATTTTTATAAGAAAAAGAAAGTCTACTTTTAACCTTAAAAACCTTTCATTTTTTAATGAAAATTTCTCACTTTCGATAAAAAAAATTATATCTTGCACTAATGTTAGGAAGATATTTTTTATATATGAAAGGGTACTTCATTATAGACCCATCGCAAAAAACAGAAAACATAAAAAGAACTTGCGAAAAAAGACAAATTTTATTTGGACCATCCTGTTGAACTGACGCCTTCTTCCCATGAGGGGTAGGCAGAAACTACAGAACACCATCTACTAAAGAACTTAACATACTTCTTTTTTTTTATGTAATTATATGTGAAAGAACATAACATACTTCTTTTTGCTTTATATGTGCTTTGTTATATTTAACTAATTTTTGGTAAAAATACATTTACGTCAATGTTTCTCCAAATGTGCGATTGTTATACAAGAAAGCTAACATACGTTTATGTTGGGACATAACAAAACTGTGTGTAAAATATTATTCACAATATTTATACAACAAGTTATTTGTAGACACTCTCCTCCTTCTACCAACATACACAAATACACAACCGAATTTCCTTTAGCAAAATTCTATCCGACACACATTTCTTTAAAAACTCCACCAACGTATGCTCTTACGTCGTTGAAATATTTCACACGGGCGAAACTTCCCCAGAATAAACATATATCAGCTATATTCAAATTAAATAAGCCATAATTTTTAAAAGTCCCAAGTTACGGCGTGGTTATGCAGTTTCTCTGGTATTACAAGCGTTCGCATAATGCGATGTGTCTACCGAGTAGGTCTAACTTACTCTAAGAATTGTGAGACTTTTTTTTTTATTATCTTCTTAGTTTAATGTGGACGGGAAGGTTTTAAATGGTGTTCCAATTTTTCATAGCGTGGACTTTTTAATAGTTTTTATAGAGTTTATTCAAAAGATGCACGATTGCGTTTTGCAGCGAAATAGTTTTTTCGAGTGGTTTACATAAATATTTCAATAGCGTGAGAAAAACGAAGACCGTTTTAAAAGTAAAATAAGGGAAATAAATGAGCTATGTTTCACTTAAATTGTAACATCTGTTGATATTTATGCACCATTATAAGTTAACAACTTGAAGTAGAAAAGCAAGTTGAAAAGAAAGTACATGAATATAAAAAGATAACGTGACTTTTAGATAATGACAATACTGAATATGCTGAATAATTTCGTAAAAGTGTAAAGTCGCCTTTTCAGAATTTTCTTTTATTGCACACTTATAAAAAAACGCGAGATGTCTCGTCGATCCGCGTAGGTCTTATTTTGAGAAGCTTTTTAGTTCAATTTGGTCATTCATTTTAATTATTTGCCTTGTGAATCCTTTTTTAATGGTCATTTTAATGTATTGAATAAATAAGCTTCAACTAAAGATGACTTTCATTTTACCTATTTATTTACAGAGACGTGGCAATGAACCGTATTGAACATCTATAAAGCCCTTCACAATTTGAGCCATTCTATGAATTGAACATTGAAGCTCAATGGTATGAAATTATTTCGAACTAATACATTTCAGAGCAGCGGTGGCCCAGTAGTAATAGGTAATAGGTAATACGGGCTGTTGTCCGTAACTCCACGTCAATACGCGTATTTTGCCCAGTGGTAACGGCTGAGACTTACGAGTTATAAGGTCATAGGTTCGAACCCAGACAGACCCTTTACTTTGTTTAAATTATTTCATCACCACTGTTTTCAAAGATTTATTTTCGTTGGATACCGCTTTTGAATCCCATTTTTTAGGCATTATCAATGGGTCCCATAAACGGTGAAGTAAAATATCCTGAGTAAACCGGCATGTCCTAGAACGAAAAATTTTAAGACTTATGACATCTACCAACCCGAACAGGGCCCTCTCACAGAGTGGAGATCTGTGTCCCAGCAGTGGGAACATTAAAGGCTGATTACGCGTATAATCCTTCACAATTTGAGCATTTCTGTGATTTTAACATAGAAGCTCAATGGTTTGAACATTTTTTGCGCTAACACATTCACCAACTAAAAAATTTAAAGTATATATTGAAAAATATTTCAGTCTCAAAAATAAACGCAGGTTGAATCAAGACTTCCCCGCCATACATCAGAAGCGCCTAACCAATGACAGCCAATCTTCGTCCAACATAAAAAGAAGAAAAACGTTTAACTAAATAGATCCCTATAAACCAACATCAACAAAGTTGGCGAACTGGAAAAAACTTGGATAAAGAGCAATTTGCCAAACTACAGCGATTTGTAGCCGCATCAAATGATGATGGTATTATTCTGGCAAGAAAGTATGTTGGAGAGTATTTGATGTGTGGGTAAAAGTGGGGTAATGTCTAATCTTATAAACTAGTCATACGCCTGGTTCGCACGAACTGTCTGAAGTTCAGTAATACGAGTAGGTACCCGCAAAAACATGGTTTATTGTTTAAAAGTCATGAGTGATGCTTCTGGCATCAATCAATCTTATAGAAAATGAAAATGGTAGTAATTTTAATTTTATACAAATCTTTTATTGGGTATAATAACATCTGCGTAACGATGCATTGTAGGTGCGTTGCTATATATCTAAACCAAATCAGTGCTATTCTCGACTAAATTATTTCATGTACTATGTATATGTATATGGTAATTATACCTACTTCTCCGGATGAGTTACTTTACAAAGAGCATCCCTTTCACTCATTCATTCATTTTGCAGTACATTTCATGGACTTATAATGTACATTCACAGTAGGTACATTAATTCTGATACTTTCCTATGTCAGTGAAATGAATGCACCGTAACTAAATCTGGAGAACACAATTTACAGTTCAAAATCTCTGTACAAGTAACAAAATGCTCGACATTTCAAGTTTTACCCATGGTTGCTTGCATTTCAAAATGGTAACTTCACAAAGTATCAATTGAGGCCCCGTCTTGAATGAATACGCAGTGACTAGCGGGAGCGGTGGCGGGCGCGATTAGGTTACAAAGCATCGGAGTTGTAGCGGGCAGTAGAGGGCAAAAGTTTTTCCACAGGGTAAAACAATAGACGGTCGCTAGCTAGATAGTTCGCTCAATCGTACCGTGCTAGGTGCCTACAATATATATATTACTAGCTTTTGCCCGCGGCTTCAATCGAATATTATTCAACGGAAACGTACTACCGGGATGAAAACTAGCCTAACCCAGGTCATGGTTTATCGGTGTGGCAAATTTCCTCAAAATCCATTTAACTGTTAGGCTCAAAGGTAACAGACATACAGAAAGAGTTATGTACTTTATTTTTTCACATTGCGCATTTATTTAAAGTACAACAATATAGATAAGTATAGATGGACGCACGGCGGTTTTATATGTATGATACTACAACCGCCTTAGCACCCGCAAAAGCTTTTACCCAGGACGAAGCCTGAGACAGAGATTTCGTGCACCAAAAGTTTACAAAGTTTCTCATTCGTTACACGTCACTATGTATGTAAGTAAAGCTATAGTTAATTTGAACTTCTCCAGCGATACATTAATATAATTTTGTTTTACACTTTGAAAGTTAGCTTTAACAAGCGCAATTACTTTGCAGTGCATGAAATATTTTAAAGTTACCATTTAACTGACTTTCATATAGATAACAAGTTTCAAGTTTGACTTGAAACCTTACTTTTCAATAACCTTAAATTGCTAAAACCATTTTATAGTTAGGTAGTATTGGATATTTTATATACATTTAGTAGCTATGCTGGCGAAGCAAATACGATCTTTTATTAATAAAAATTAATTAACAAAGAGATATTTGTACATAATTGATTACGACATTATTAGGCGTATAATATCACAAAATCAGTAAGAAGTCAAATCAATAAGTTATATTACACTGCTTTATTTTTCAATTATTATTATCACATTGAAAGTTGAGATCAAATACTTATGACAAACACAAAGAAGAATTTATCATCCCTACTACATTTCACTAAGATATTCAATATACCTGCCAAATAACCTTCCATAAGCAGGCACTCAAACTAAATCAGATATATCACGGAAATTGATGACCGCATATCATATAACACGATCAAAGCAAATAATATTTCAGGACAAAATTTCCATACGTCTAATGTAAGTGATACACAGTAAGGGTCTAAGGATAGTTCCTTGAGGGACCCTTTTAGTGGGCACCAATAAATCAAACCCTAATGGAGTGAGTAAGCTTCTGGTAGGGTTTGGGCGCATAATATTTTCGAATTTTACAGTGGGCAACGATAGAACCGACCCAAATGGCCAGAATATTGATGGCATCCCATGTTGACATTGTCGTAAGCATTACATAGAATGATTGGACAAAAATGTGAAAGTTTTCTCTTGTTAGGTTTCTGCTTATTCATGGGGTCGCTTTTTATTGATTATTTGTGTAACTTTGTAATAAGAAAAATGTTCAGAATGTGTTTGAAAGGCGATTAGGGTGTTGTTTAGTGTCGTGACGTGAAATATGAATGTCAAATGAATTTTCTATTAAAATTATACCTTTTGTTTATCGATATTCTATTAAGTTACAGAATAAAACTTTTAATTTAAGTAATAACGTTCTTAGCTTTCACGAACTAGAACTTTTAACGAGTCTAAGAGGTTAATCATAATTATTATTTGAAATGTTTGAGTAAGAAACAAAAACCAACCGGGTTAAAGTTTTTAGAACTTGAGTTTTACATTAAATTATACTTAGGTATGGTTATTGTGTTACCAGATTTTTTTGGAGATAGCGTTTACTTCATCTTACCTGCAACAAAAAGAAAAACACTTATTAATTAAACGATTTTTTTTGTAAATGGTACTGTCTTATATCCAAATTAGTGACCCAAGACAGACAAAAAGGAGAGAGTGGCCAACCAGTGGAATAATGAGGGCCGTCATGAATTAGAATGGGAATAAAAACTCTCTTTATTGACAACGAAACTTTCAATTAAGTAAGTTCAAAATAAAACGATGCAAAATATGTACGTCACGTCACCATTTTTCATAATAAGTTCCAAATATGAAAAGCGCCAATCGGGCGCAAACGTAACACTAGAAATAAAGTTCGTGATTTATTCAGTGCCGCTATTATTAGATTCATACACAAATCTGCAAACCCTGCAAATGGAAAAAGGACAATATTTGTCATAACAAGGCCCTATTTTACGCGGTCACACAAAACTTCCTGAACATGAAGCTAAAGAAATTATGTTTTAAATTCAAAAGCTAATTAATGACACTTTTCGCAATTTAAGCCCATTCACATTTAATATTAAAAAGGATTTGGGTCCCAGTTGTTTTGAGGAGGGCAAAAGAAAAAGTTTATATAAGGTCTACCTCTTAAACGGACTTGTGTTTAAGTGGACGTTCTTCGTAATATGAAAAGTTTGACAGTTAACGACAAAGTGGAGCAAAAAGTATCCTTAAAAACTATGTAATAGTATTAAAAAAATACTGGTATAATGTTGTAATGTTTAAAAGAGTTTTTGTATTGTTATCTGCGACAGCTTGTTGTGTAATGTTATTATCAAAATTTTGCCGTGACTTCTAATAACTTGATATTTTTTCCACGAGACGTTAACTACTATGTATTTACAACTTTACTACCTTTCTAAGTTTAGAAATAAAATAACTGACGAATTTGTGCTGAATGAAATCGCCTAAATATTTTTTTACGATTCTGTACCTCAAACGGAAAAAATCGGAACCCTTATAGGATCACTTCATTGTCTCTCAAGACCCTTTTCTCAGGAACGTAGGTATCAAGTTAAAATTTATATCAAATACGCAGATATAAACTCACTTGAAGCCCAAAAAAAATCAAGCTTCTAAGTCAACGCAATAAAATACTACGGCCATATTTATATGCAACATATTATTTTGAATTTGCGATAGGGTACTTCCCGTTGACCTCGAATCATATCTGGCAAGAAACCTGGGCCTCACAGCACAAGTAAAGGAATATTTTTTTAACTATAAAGTTAAGTTTGTACTTGGGATAAATTCATCCTGAATACGAAGCCCTTCATTGTGCGTGTTCCGACACGCACATGATCGGTTTCTTTTTAACTTGGTTTTTCTTATAGTAACATAATAAACAAATAAGAAACGTAAAGGTAACCAAATTGTTAAAATAATTAGGGCAATTAAAACACACAAGAAACACAATACTGCGCTCCAAAACAAAGATAGCTGACATGGCTCAAAAGGCTGCCCAACTTAAATGGGACTGGGCAGGACATATGTGCTGCATGGACATGACAGGCTGTAGGCCAAAATAGCCCTGAGACAGTGAGGCGGGCTTGCAGCAGACCATGTAGGTGATAGGATTCCGTCAAAACTGGAAGGAGGACGCGCGGGCTTTTTAAAGATGGAAGGAGTGGAGAGAGGCCTAGGATTAGAACAGCGTAGGCTAGTAAAAAAAAGACAAATAGTAGTTCAATGTGGTTAAATAATTAAATCCCTTCGATCCAAAACAGCATAAAAGAGCCTCCTGGAGGGCCCGGTAACCGCTGAAATTATTTAAAGTTCCCACTGTAACGATTTTCCACCTCGTTGGAAAAAAAGGAGTGAATTCAATGCAGTACTCGTACATAACAATTTTCCAGTTTTTGAGTAATTTGGAAAAGGTAGTTAAACAATTCTATATCTAGTGATGTAGTAAATTGAAAAATACAGACTAATGTTCAGCAGTTTCGAGTTGATTGATTCAAGGACTATTTAACTACAAACATCTGTTAAATAGCAATAAGACTTAAAAATTAGAACAACAATGATAAATTTAGTGTTGGAAAACATCATGAGGAGACCTAGTTAAAAAAAAAACTGAGCTAGATAGAATAGCTGTGTAAAAGACGTTTAAGTACATTAAAATATCATCATTATCATCATCATCATTTCAGCCGAAAGACGTCCACTGCTGGACATAGGCCTCCCCCAAGCACCTCCACTTCGACCGGTTCTGTGCTTATCGCATCCAACGAGTTCCTGCGGCCTTCACAAGGTCGTCGGTCCATCTTATGGGAGGCCTTCCAACGCTACGTCTTCCGATACGCGGGTTCTTCATTAAAGTATAATACAGTTATTTTTCTATCTTCTAGAGTAAAGTAGATAAATATTACCTACATACAAATATTTATTGTATGAAGTGCAGCGACGTCTAATTTATATGTTTTATAAGATGTATTATCTATATTTACCTAAGCTTAAGCGTTTAATTAAGAAACCACATTATTTTTCGTTTTTAGTGCTCCGTACCCAAAGGCTATAAAAACGGGGCCCTATTACTAAGAATCCACTGTCCGTCAGGATGTACCGTGATTGCTAGACAATTGAAACTTTCACAGAATGTGTATTTCTAATGCCGCTATAACAAAAAATACTAAAAACAGGATAAAATAACTATTTAATGGGGGCTCTTATGCAACAAACTTGTTTTTTTGCCGTTATTTTATATATATAGTGTTAAATATTGTATAGTGGTACGGAACCCTTCCTGTGCGAACACAACTCGCACTTGGCCGGGCTTTTTGTTTAATTACGAATATTACACTACCACAACACCATTACAACCACACCCACAAACGACAAAATACACTCTCTAACTTTCGACACACATTAAAGTAAACGTTCCGTTTCATCCCTTGTAATATCATAAGCGGTTAGAAAAGATTGCTCCACCGCTGTTATATCAAAGTGCTTCATAGTAGGCCACAGGGGTGAAATCTGGCGAATGTAGCCAAAGTCAGTCAAATGCGGCCCCCGAAATGGGAAACCACAGTAAGCAAGCGTAACCTTTACTTAAATAACATAAACGAGTAACCGAAGAAGGGTCTTAGTATAAAATATTGTTTGTTGTTCAGTCGTGTGGTGAAAATATTAATTAATTAATTATATTAGTAGTGCCCTCCAAAAGTTAGTTGACATTTTCAAACTTCAACTGCAATTCCACATTATGACACCAACTGAAACACGATTATAAAAAAAAAAACTGGTAATGAGTCACACAGTTGAATTAGTCAATAAAAATGTTTTAGTGTACAGTTCACACATTCGAAGAGGGGACGGGGCCTGCGAGGAATTTTAAAAGTAGGCATTTCAAGAAACTACTGCCTTCGATCGAAAACTGAGCCGCTTCAATTATTTTTACATTAATATTTTAAGAAAGAGTATGTTTAGGTTCCTATCTTTTTTTTTTACGTATTTTTTTTTTTCTAATTTCTGGTAGTCCTCTAATAAATCACGGCGGTAAAATGTTTCTAATTTTTAGAGGGTCATATTTTCTTAAAAAATATTTTCTTAAATTGAGGGACATGTTTACAGCAGACCTTGATTTTATGAAGAAAAAAAATGCTCTATAGGCATTATTCAGGGAGAAAAAAGGGGAATACATTTTTATGGAGAATCGCACGCCCTGTCTTAATGTGTGATTCGGTACAGCTGAGGTGGAGCTGAGCGAGCGTCTTTTATATTTTGTGTTACTACTACCGTTTGCAGAGATACTGAAACCCAAAACAACTGCCTTTTTAGGCAAAATAAATAAATACCTTCAGAATTTTGGACCGGCGACGCGACATGTAGTGCAAACTCCAAATAACTGTAGTTTAGTCACTACACCAACCGATGTGATGACTAGAATTAAATCTCCGTCTAATTTACAAAGACGTTACGACTTCTACTGCAAAGAAAAGATTCCAGTAATCAAGACTCTTAATAAAGATTCCTCAAAACGACTCATTAAAAGTTGTGTCAGTGTGATCACAACCCTCACTTAAGGCGACTACATGACCTAAAGCGCAGTCACCATCGGACTGCATAGAAAAGAAAGAGATGCGCGATGACACAACGCTGGTAATTTATTGCAAAATATGAAATAATCATCTATTGTTGATTTATCAAACACCAAACAAATAAAAACCGTATACTAAAATTCGGGGAATTAAATTGTCTTTTATATGGTGAAAGTTTTATGAAAATACACCCGATAGTGTTTCCGTGATTATCGTTTTTATGTCCGCGGTAGACATTACTTTACAAATTAATTACACTATGTAAAAAAAATATAATTGCAAATATTCACATATCAAATTACGAAGCAAATGGTCTAGTATAACATTTATTTTTTTCAAAGAAATCAGTCCGTTCGATTAGACGTGATGTTGAATTTAAAATCCTGCGCCTTATAAAAAATGAAGACACTAAAAACCTGTAGTACGAGTTTGTAACCACATAACACCTTACAAATATTGTCTTTGCATTCCAAGTCTTTGGACGAAAATTACTCTTTTCGCTATTACACCATAAGCCATAAAAACACAGCTGTTTGCGTTTTCATAGCGAAGGAAGACAATATCGTCTGTTTTTATTGGTCAACGATGTCAGAAGGTAGGTATCAAATGTAAGTACGGGCTGTTGCATTTTACTTTTACTGTGGATATACTCTTCAAGGATATAATAACTGTAGGTGTAAAAATTAACTTGTATAACCGCGCTCAAGAAAGTTGTAAAACGTCTTATACAGCTAGAGACGTTCATCATCATGTGCTTAGCTTTTTCCCAGCTATTTTGGGATCGGCATCCAGTCTAACCGAATGCAGTTAAATACCAGTATCTTAATTAAAGCGACTGCCTATCTGACCTGGTTACTGGGTAATACGATAGCCCTAGACTTTCTGGCTTCTGATGACCCTTACCGACTGCTAAACATCCACAAATGATAGCCGGGACCAACGGCTTAACGTGCTTTACGAGGCACCCATCCGCGGACCAACCGCGGCAAACGTAGATTAACTTGATAGACCGACCCGTGCGACTATTGTTACTTAGCCAAAAGCAAACAAGCCCACAATAGAAACGTTACCACAGCTAAATCTAAAGTAACGGTAAGGTTTTTATCTACTAATACGTAATATCTCTTTTTCATATTACTGGTATAATTCCTGTACGTAAAAACCTCACAAAAACATACGTGGGTTACGTTAATAGTGGGACGTTGGGTTTAAGTTCAAGCCTTTTCACGCTCCTACCCACGCCAAAAGAGCTCTTGGAACGTCAGTGTGAAATCTTAATATTGATCGAACTCTCAATTTTGATTAAGGATTTTCAACTGTATAGCATGTATTGTATAGACCCTCTGTCTCTGAACCTTTCCAGACACTAGAATTACCGTCTGGAATGTTTCAGTTTCCACTACTTTGTCTGACAGCGTTTCTATTGTTTTAGCAACACTATTCTTCTGATTTAAGTCGTCGAAAATGTTTGTACTTACCAAAATCTTGTATGAATGTACTTGTTTTGTTTATTCTATGAAACACTTCATCTTCTGGTTCATTTGTTTTCAAATTGTTCCTCATTTAAATTGACATGTCTTTATTTTTTTTTTTATAATGGGAAATCATCAAATGACCCCTCTTGCTCTGGGTGGAGCGGAAGGGAGTGTCAGACTCTTACTGACTAAAACCCATCCGTGTTCCTTCCTTAGCCCTTTTTGTTCCGGGGTAGCGGTAACCCTTTCGGACAATCCCGCTGCTCAAATTGACATGCCTTACGGGTGTAAAACGAAGAACGCAACCAAGAGTCACTTGTAATTCCCATTATTGTATTTTTTTTTTTGTACTGGACCATTCCTGGGAACCTTATGGTTGCAGAGATATTGAAGGCCAAAATTTGAACTTTTAATGACGTTTTTGTACTAAAAAAGGATTTCAATGATATAACTTACAAGCACAATGATTTGCGTGCGCATTGCCATAAGCAGCATTTTTTCTCACCAATAATGAAAGTCGTTTTCAATCAACTATTTTTGCACAACGTTACTTAGTTTGATGTACAAAATTCATAGTTGACGGCTATATGATGGGTCTTTTTACACCGTGTATACAAAATAATTGGCCGCCAATTTTTACTCCAATCAGAATCGATAAACATTCTCGCACTACATGAAATATCGGTCTTCGTCATTGAGTAGGTACTATAATATTCCAGAGCAATGTTCTGAATAAAGCTGAGTACTATGCAAATCAATCTACATGGAGTTACTTCGGCTTTTGTTGAAACTAAATGAAACTATGTTTTAACCGAGTTCAAGACGTTGAGGTCTAATTTAAAACTAATTGGAAGTTAAAGTTCTGTTTCTTTATATAATTATATTCATTACGAAGTTTAGGAAAATTGTAGCTAGACACTATTATTATTATTTTATTTATTTATCCATTTATTTCAGGTATCAAGGTATATAAAAACACATATAATACAATAATAATATAACTTAAAAATACTATAAATACATACAACATTATAATGACGGCATTAGTTTTTTGTCATTTAGAAGGTATAACCCATAACTTCGGGCTGGTACAACCCTGGTTACAATTGACCCTTTGAACCGTGAATTAAATTAATGGCAGTATTTAAGGTTGTGTTGATAATGGTTTGTTACTGTGTTTTGTATTTGTTAAAATACCTGGGTAAAGGAAATGGTTTATTGTGAGCATCGTGGATTATACAAGTTTCTACTTCTGTATTGTCTAACCCCTCACAAATAAAGGTTGTTTAGCGTCTGTTACACAACGCTTTATCTTCTTCTCTCGAAAGTCAAATTTCTGACAACTGAAACGGAGAAATTCATCTGATATAATACGTTTATTAGTAAGGGGGTTTATATATACTATACTCATCATCTGCCTAGCCTTTTCCCAACTATGTTGGGGTTGGTTTCCAGTCTAACCGAATGCAATTATTAGGTAAAGCTGGGATTTATTTGAACGAGCTAATCTCTACATCGAACAGCCGGATTTGAAAAATTATTTTTACATTTGTTCGCCCAATTATTCAGGAAGGTTATAGTATATTTTACATCAAGTTACGACCCACGCGAGCACAGTGCGTGTTGGCAGATGTTACACGTATTCGAATTTTTCGTTGTAAGACATGCCGGTTTCCTCACGATGTTTTCCTTCACCGTTTTTGAGAGAATTGTTGACACTAAGGCAAAAAAAAAACGAACTATGCGAAAAAAAATTAGTAGCGCGGATGAACGATAGGATGTGACGCGGTGTATCGGGCCACAAAACACGCGGACAAAGTCGTGGGCAGAACCTAAGTAATATAATTCTAAATTTTTTGTACATACCTATGTTCACCTGGGGCATTTTGGACATGCAGTTTCGATACTGGGTTTCTTGATGGCTGGCTGATCTTTTCACTAATTCAAGAGTTGTTTTATCCTTAAGCTGGTAAAGATTAATTATTATACAAGTATCTCAACCATGCCCCAGGCAGTCGGCTCCGCTACCAAACTTGTCGAGTGGCTAATCTTATTAAGGCTTGTAACTTGGTTTCACCACTTCAAAAGCTATTTTCTTGCATAATTTTCTGTATAAAGCGTGGTGGCCTAATGGTAACTACTGCGACTTACGACTTACTAGGTCATGGGTTCCAACCTAGGCAGGTGCTTTACTTGCTGTAAATTATTTCATCACCACTGTTCTCAAAACGGTGAAGGAAAACATCATGCGGAAACCAAAATGTTCTAGAAAAAAAAATATACAAAGACATGTGACATCTACCAACCCACACTGGGCCTTCGTGGTAGATTACAACAGCCCACTACCTCTTGAAGAGAGGAAGACTGTGTTCCAACAATATAGGTTGAGAGAGGAAGACTGTGTTCCAACAATATACATTATAGGCTGATTATGTGCGTGGTTTCACCACTTATAGAGCCCATTTTCTTACTTATTATTCTGTAAAAAAAAAAGCTTCATCATCTGCTCTAACTTTTTCGATAAAAATATCATACACTTAAAGCAACACTTCATTAATACCTCATCAGCAACTTTAATGTAATGCAAATTGAAGTTTGTGAGCGAAATAACGTTATTTCTAAGTACGGACCAATCAATATTAATATTACAAAAGTTTCCAATTTGATTGCTGTTAATAATAACGAGTGCATCGAGTGTTTAATTAGAACAATGATTGTTCAATTGATGAGTTTAGGCGAGATATTTAAGCAATTTTGTTTGGGCTAGTTTAACGCTCATAATATAGGTACGAGTAATACGAGGATGCCGGTTTCTCCACGATGTTTACCTTCACCGTTCACGAAGAAAACTGCATGTCTTAGAACCAAAAATGCAAAGACATGAGACATCCACCATCACGAACTGGGCCCGCGTGGTGGATTATGGCAAACTCCCTCTCATAGAGAGGAGGCCTGTGTCCCAGCAGAGGGAACAGTATAGGCTAATTCACAAAGTCACCCAAAGGGCAATGGAGAGGGCTATGCTTGGAGTTTCCCTGCGTGATCAAATCAGAAATGAAGAGATTCGCAGGAGAACCAAGGTAACCGATATAGCTTGAAGAATTGCTACACTTAAGTGGCAGTGGGCAGGGCACATTGCTCGCAGAACAGAGGCCGACGGGGCCGAAAGGTTCTGGAGTGGCGACCGCGTACCGGAAGACGTAGCGTTAGAAGGCCTCCCACAAGGTGGACCGACGACCTTGTGAAGGCTGCAGGAACTCTTTGGATGCAAGAAGCACAAAACCGGTCAAAGTAGAGGTACTTGGGGGAGGCCTATGTCCAGCAGTGGACGTCTTTCGGCTGAAATGATGGTGATGATGATGACTAAAGGGGCTCGTGGCTAAATGATAACAGCAGCACGGGTTGATCGAAGGTCAAGCTAACCTTGCCGCAGTCAGTTAGTGGATGGGTGACCGTCCATTACGTATCAAAACCCCTTCGTGCCTCGGAAATCACGTTAAAACCGTTGGTCCCGTCATTCGTAGATCTTTGTCAGTTGTTACTGTCAACAACCGGTCTTACCAAAGGAACCTTAACAGTGTTACCCAGTAACTGGGTTGTAGAGGTTAGACAGGAAGCCGACCTCAAAATAGAAAAAGGCAACGTAAATTTTTTATCAATCTGTCTTGTCATATCAAAACAGAATAGTAATAAATATGATAAAGTTGATTCAGAAAGTTGAGTCAGACAATCATCGTATTAAATCATATTTAATCGTCACTAAAATTACAATAGATTACTAATAATTATATCTGTTATAAGTTGAGAATTGAATTACACTGCCAACTTTATTTTAACGACAAATATTTGCTTTACACATACTTGAAAATTATTTTAACAGAAAAAGTATGTTCCTTACGAAATTATCATTTAAACGAGAGCTCGATTTCGTAACAAAAACATAGAGTTTATCTCGGGTAGCAAGATAAATTTTGATGGCCCATAAATGTGTTAGGAAAGAACATTAATTTCTTAGGGAACTGTTTTATCTCAAATAGAGACGTTGTTGAAATTTTAATGTACAGAATTGCTAATGTGGTACTGAATTTTAATTTAGGTGTAAATTAATGATTGTAGCTATGGTTTTAGAGGCGTTTGGTTCATGAATATCCATCGTAGCTTTCGTAAGACGCGGTTATATTACACAATAGAGGAAAATCTTGTTTTTTTTTTCTCAAGGATATTATTAACTTTGTTTACACTCATTTTAGAATATATTAAACAGCACAATTCTGTATAGGGAAGTATTTTGTGGTCTGTAAGGATCGTTGCAGTTGGCATTGTGTAAGCCTACCAACACGGTAAGATGCCCTGAGTTTATGTATGTAACTATGTGTATAATTTTTCTGACAGTCAATCGCCATTTTTTTTCCCATCACATCAAAACATGAAGCTGGTCGTTTGTATCAAAACTAAGACCTATACTAACACTTTTCCTCACACAATAGATACAATAAACCTACAATACAACCAGACACATTATTCCTATCAAAAAGTAAATTACAAGAATTTGCTGAACCACGCAATTTGATGTAAATGGAAGCCTTTGTTCCGAAAACAGGGTCCAAAAAACCTTGGGATTTGTCACCAGTCCCATTCCAAATAACACTCTTAAAACAACCGACTGCAAATAAAGTAGGACATTGTATTTAACAAAAGGCACACGTGAAACGTTGGGGCTTGTCACCTGCCTTTTATGTGGTACAAGTTATAAGCTTAGCTTTCGAGGGTTGGATTTTAAATTTCATGCTGATGAAGAAACGAATGAAAAATGTGCCTCGTCATGTGTCTGCTTTGACAATTACGATAGGGAAAAATTTTATTCAGTCTGGAGGTTTTACATCTTCGTAATACACACAAGATTAAGAATATATTCCCCGAAGAGGAAAAGATATAAGGTCCCATTAAAATAGATGGACAAACTTTTAGAAATCCTTCAGACCATCAAAATAAGGACGATGGTAAAAAAATATATAAGAAAAACGCAATAAATACTTACAAGAAAAATAATCTGCTAACGAAAATACAATACCTAATGTGCCGGCAATTTATTATTTTAGGTCAAAATAAAATCACTTTAATTAGTGTTTATTTTTGCTTGGATATCTTTGGTTATACGTGCTGAGCGCTGTGTTAAAATTTGTCCATCTATTTTAATGGGAACCTGTATATATCTATGTTATGGCTCCCACGTGGTAGTGGGAAATCCAATTGTATTCATTCATTTGTTTTTGTTCTTTCTCTGCGTCTTGTTTATCTACCGCAAATCAATGTATTCATTTTTTTTTCTTTCTATGAAAAGAGATTAAATACTCTAGAAAGTTCCTAGTCGAACATCCCAATAACACTGCCAATATTTGTATACTTTATTTTCCTCCCGAGTAAAAAGAAATACCTAAGACTTCTTTTTGTGGTTTCTTTAACTAAAGTTAATAAAATGTCTACACAATAATTTATGTAAACAAAATCTTAATAAGAAGTTAAGTATCTTTTAGTATCAGATTTCCAATAAAAAGCTCATTTAAACAGCACCAATTGATTAAAGAAATAAAATGATGGTTGATGAAAAAAAAAACAAGATGGTAGGAGAGTAAATATTTCTACAGAATTTGTTGTAAAGGTAAACAACCTAATGAATAACAAACACGATTGAGAAGTAAAAATTATGAAGAATCCTGTTAACATAATATTACACGAGTCTTTGGAACGGTAATTCTGAAAGTAGCTCGCTGAAGTAGCCCTAGAATTGACGATAGTAAAGTCGTGAATGCTTAGCACTGGAAATAGTTTCTCAGAAACCGCTACAATGAACGATCCTCTGGGGATATTGTTGTAATTACCACGCTAAGACTTGATAAGTGGTTAACTGATTGTATTAGCATGAGGTTTATGATACAAAGGAGAGGATTGTTTTAATGGAGAGGCAGTATTGATATTTTCTAAGATGATTCTTCTTTGAAAAGTAAATAATAAATGGTATGTATATGTATTATAGGTTTATAACCTGTTTATATATTTGTATGTTATTCCGGTCTCATCCCCTTTTAATAGTTTTTTTTTTAAATCATTGTTCCTCTCAACCACCCTTGGTTGACTGGTAGAGAATACCTAAGGCATTAAGTCCGCCTTTGTACCATTTTGTGCGAAAACTTTAAATAAATAAGTGTCATTGAACTCCGTCCAAAAACAATCAAGGAAGAAGTTAAAATACAACCGCCCGTAGAAAGAAATGATTCTGTCAACACCAATAACCACGATCATTGGTAGTTGGCGAAGAAATTTTCTCAATAATAAAAGATAAAATTGTGTTATTTTTCTTCGTTGGTTCTAGGCTCCATTCAATATATCTGAGTTATACATTGTCTCGAAAAATAGATAGGTATCATGAAATTGGCTAGCGGTCAGCATGATTCCACCTTCTGACTTGTTCCGCAGAAAAGTCTATAAAAATAACTAATGTTTCTGGTCTGGTAAATATACAAACAAAGGTACTGTTTGTATTTGCAAAAGGTAATGAGATTTCAATTATTAACGAAGTCATTAATTAGTTTCTGATACCAAAAAACCAAGTCGGGCAAAAGTATATATACTAAATATATTATTAATAAAACGTACTTTTTTAAGCAGAATATTATTAACAACGGGGGCATGGCTCAGTCGTATCGGCTTTGACTTACGAGTTGTAGGTCGTCGGTTCGAAATGTTCGAATGTAAATTATTTCATCACCATTGCAATAAACGGTTAAGGAAACTATCGTTAGGAAACCGGCATGTCCTAGAAGAAAAAATTCGAAAACATGTGACATCTACCAACTCGCACTGGTCCCGCGTGGTAGATTACAGCCTACTCCCCCTCGAACAGAGGAGGCGTGTGTCCCAGCAGTGGGAACAACATAGGCTAATTATGCTATGATTATACTACTAACAGTCAATAACTTATATTTTCCGTTTGTGACAAGAATCGTCGGGAAGCATAATAATATTATCTTGTTGGCGACTTGGGGCAAGGTAGATGGGAGAAAACCGCGTGTCTTGTCACCTAACCGCATAAAGTCATGAAGACCTATCAGGGACACGACCTTTAGTAATGAAGTACGCGACCAAGAAGATAACAAGAATAATATTTAAATTATTGTGGTACTTATTCTGTGACTCACGAAATTAATAAAAGTTTTTGAACAAAGAACACAATTATTATGGTTGCCATTCCAAAAATAGACAAAAAATATCACTTCTTTCGAAACCACACGGTAATAAATCATCCAAGTACACGAACTATAAAACACTAAGCCGTACAACGTCCCCGTAAACATTCTTATTTAAATTTTCAACAACATCTGATACTTTTGACGTCAACAACTCCAAAACGCCGACCCAGCAAGTCTACACCACACAAGGACATTATATGTTAATCAAGGCAAGGCCAGTTCGGAATTAGTTGGCGGCCCTCGGGACAAACATCGGACACCGCATTAACATGTTTATAGTGTCCACACAGGGGACTTTCAACTGCCAAGCCACATGGGCACGGATGGACAAGTGTGGATTAGGGATGTCATTTCTCGCACCGGTCCACTCGACTCGCTTGAAGACTTGGAATAATTTAAGAGCCTCTGTTATTTCTACGAAGGGAGTAAAGGATAATGTTGGGTAAATGTTTGGTTGAAGAGTATTAAGCTTTGGGAATTATTAAATTGTTTATACGGGTTAACTAGTTGGAAACTAAAATGCTGACTGCAGTAAGATTATATTTTTGAGTGTAATGCACAACTGAAGTTAAATGACTTGTTCACTTTTGCAGTCTGCAATTACGTCAGCATTAAAATAACCTTTTGTTTTTGAGGATTGGTCACCACACCCAAGTTTTTGTCCGACAAATTTTATCTGCACTAAAAAACATGCCAAATTCATAAACCACCTCAAATTGGTATTGCAATTGCTACCTGGTGAAACCACTTAGCCAACTCCAGTTCTATAGCTTGGCTCCAGATCCTCGTTTAACTTTTAGCGTCTCACCTCCTTGGATACTGGCCAAGAGATTATAGTTTGCCATCCTGGGAAATTTAGGGCGTTGCTAAAGAAATTTGCAGAGTAAATAATGTTGCGCCTGGGAGCAAGGGGATTAATGTTGCTGTTAGTACACTTTTAAATTTTCCAATTTAAAAGTTAGGAGTAACAAGCTGTATTGTTTGTTTCTTGTGTTGTAAGGACGGTGGATTGTGAAGTAATTCTGGTCTTTTTTCATCATTATCATCATCATCAGCCTATAGCAGTGCACAGCTGGACATGGGCCTCTCTTATTGCACGCCATTCAACTCAATTTTCGGCAACCCTCATCCAGCTGCTACCAGTAATCCTGTTCTTTTTAAGTAGAAAGAAATCGATGAAGCTATATTTTCAAAGTAGCTATGTTTGTAAAGCAGAATCCAACTGATGTATTCCCAGGAAATAGGCGTAAATATAGTAAATTATGTCATTTAATATGTCAAACTACTTTGGTGCGCAGAAGTGTTTACCTACTGTATAGCCGAATTATTATTTACAATAAATTACCAATGCTTAGGAAAGACTTGACAAAAGTGCTGTTTAAAAGTAGACTACATATTTTTTTATGGATAAAAATGAAATGTACTACAGTCTGACTGAGTTTTTATGAGAGAAATTAACTGCCTGTATTGCTCTTAATTGAAGAATCAAACAAACCTTTATATTAACATTCACCTAAGTTTAAACAAAAGCCATCTGTGAAATATGAAAAACATGCTGAACTTTAATGTATCGTCTTCACATATTATTTTATTATAAATGATAAATGATAAATGATTTTATTTTGTAAGTAGGTTTGTACAAACACTTTTACACGTCAATCATATTTTTTATAAAAAAAACTAGATGAGGTCGGCGTTTCCTATCTGACTACTCTGAGAAGAAAGGCCGAAACAAACTCAGAGGTCACAGTCTCTTTTAAAGTCCAGACATCATAATCTTGGTCAGGTTATATGAAGACCATGTAGATCGATGTCTGAGATGGTCTTTTGAGGAAAGAACCACACAGATTGAGAGGACCTGTCCAGTCAGTGCACGCATTTGTCAGAAATCGTGTAGCTCAACTCAAAACTTAAGGAGCTCAACGATTCGACGAACAATACCAAAGAAAGGACATTTGGGTAGGCCACATAAATTACTCAAACTGCCAGACCTAGACAAAAACTAACACAACAGAGAGAATAATAAAAATTAAAAAATGTGACCCACATTGTCTTCACATGCACAATAATTAAAATAATATAATACTTTACAAAGTAAGCAAATGTCATTGTTTAAATAAAATTCATTAATGTCAATGTGTACATAGAAACAAAAAAAAATAATTAAAACATTCAAAATGTAAAAAAAAAAAAATTGGAAGCAGCTCAATCCCAAGCCTTTTTGTCCTCAATATAATCTTTAACGGTATAAAAAGCTTTCTGGCACAACTTACGTTTAATGAATGATTTGAATTTATTAAGGCTTAGATCTTGAACGTGGCTTGGTAGTTTATTATAAAAGCGTATACATTGGCATCTGAACGAGCTACCTATTTTCTTGAGCCTTGTTGTAGGGATAACAAATTTGTGTTTGTTCCTAGTATTTATATTATGGACATCACTGTATTTTTTAAACAATTTTATATTTTTATGGGCATATAAAAGATTTTCATAAATATACTGAGAAGGCACAGTCATTACATTAATCTCTTTAAATTTGTCTCTGAGAGAGTGTCTCGGACTTAATTTATAAATTGATCGAACAGCTCGCTTCTGCAAAACAAAGATGGTCTGAATATCGGCGGCATTTCCCCACAATAAAATACCGTACGACATTACACTATGAAAATAGCTAAAGTACACTAAACGGGCAGTCTCTATATCAGTTAAATTACGAATTTTTCTAACCGCGTATGCTGCGGAACTTAGCTTTTTTGACAATTTATCTACATGTGGTCCCCACTGAAGCTTAGCATCCAAAGTTATGCCCAAGAATACTGTGCTGTCTACAGGATTCAATTCCTCGCCCTTTATCAACACATTAGTTTTCACCTGCCTAACGTGAGGTAGCGTAAACTTAATGCATTTGGTTTTTTTCTCGTTTAGAAGCAAATTATTGACATTGAACCAATGGACTACTTTCGAAATCGCGCTATTTACATCGTCAGTAACCAACTGCTGACGTTTAAGTTTAAACAAAAGTGAAGTGTCATCTGCAAACAACACTACATCATGATTATCCTTTATAAGGTACGGCAAGTCATTAATTGCTGCTGAATTGTTCAAAAACCAATTCTCTATTAAGTCTGCACTGGGGCCGCCATGCGGGGTGTTCAGTGCTGGCCCTGAGCATGCGGAGGTGGCCACTGTAATTCTTGCAAAGCAGATCAGGCACATATTGCGGAAGATGACAAGAGGCAAATCCCCTGGGCATGACGGACTCAGCATTGAGCACCTGCAGCATGCTGGTTCCCACTTACCTCGGGTGCTGGCACTTTTATTTAATCTGTGTTTGTGTCATTCACATCTTCCGCCTGATCTAGTGCGAACTCTGGTGGTGCCGGTGGTCAAATGCAAGACAGGAGACGTATCGGACAGGTCAAACTACAGGCCTATTTCTCTCGCCACCGTCATAGCTAAGGTCCTTGACAGCGTGCTTAACTCACATTTAAATGAGCATGTGCGGCTCTGTGATGCTCAGTTTGGATTTCGGCCTGGGCTGTCAACGGAGACTGCTATTGTTAGTTTGAAGCACGCTGTCAGGTATTACACGGATAGAAATACACCTGTTTATGCAGTTTTCCTCGACTTGTCCAGGGCTTTTGACCTTGTCCCATACGATCTTCTCTGGAAAAAGCTAGAAGAAACAGCGATGCCGCCGGAGTTCGTATTACTCCTCAAGCACTGGTACCTGAACCAAGAGATTCAGGTGCGGTGGGCGGGAAAGCTGTCGGAGCCATGCCGGCCGGAGTGCGGAGTGAGGCAGGGGGGCCTGTCCTCGCCTTTGCTCTTCGGTCTGTATATTAATGCTTTGATTGAGCGACTCAGCAGCACGCGTGTCGGCTGCTACGTGGATGGAGTTTGCTTTAACAACATTAGCTACGCGGACGACATGGTGCTGCTGGCTCCCTCGATCGGCGCTCTCCGTAAGCTACTCAGTGTGTGCGAGTCGTACGCTGCGACTCATGGGTTAGTTTATAATAGCAGTAAGACAGAATTTATAGTCTTCAGGTCTGGCACCAGGTGTCCCACTACGGTTCCTCCTCTCCTAATGAAAGGTCACCCGATTAACAGGGTGTACACATTTAAATACCTGGGTCATCTGGTTACTGATGATCTGAAAGATGATATGGATCTAGAGAGGGAGCGCAGAGCATTGTCAGTTAGGGCAAATATGTTGGCCCGCAGGTTTTCTCGATGTACAGACGCAATCAAAATAACCCTTTTTAAGGCATACTGTACAGCACTGTACTCGGGAGCCCTGTGGTTCACATATACCAAAAAGGCTTACAATGCTCTGCGTATCCAATATAATAACGCTTTCAGGATATTGTTGCGATTGCCGCGCTTCTGTAGTGCTTCGGAAATGTTTGCAGGCGCACGCACTGACGGATTTGATGCACTGTGGCGTAAGAAATCTGCCTCGCTACTCCGCAGGCTGCGTGGCAGTCCCAACACTATCCTGCAATCAATAGCCGCCCGGGCAGATAGTCCGCTAGTGTGGGCGATTACAAACCGGACCCGTTCTGTTTTAGTTATTAAGTACTAACATAGGCTAAGCTATTTTTGTTACTAACACTATAGACCATTGTAGTCTGAATAATAATAATAATAATAATTAATATAAATAAGAAACAAGAAAGGGCCAAGAATTGAACCCTGTGGGACTCCCATTGTTACTATAGATCCGGGTGATCTTTTCCCGTTAACGTCAACTCTCTGAATCCTTTTACTCAAGTATGAAGTAAGAAGATCCAGAGCAGAATTCCGGATCCCGTAGTGGCGGAGTTTCCTGATTAACGTTTCATGAAGAACGCAATCAAATGCCTTGGACAAATCACAAAAGATGCCCAAGGCATCGCATTTATCTTCCCATGCATTATAAATATGTCCTAAAAGTTCAACACCGGCATCAGTAGTTGAACGACCCCTTGTAAAACCGAACTGTTTGCTATGTAATCATTTATGTTTATTAAAAAATCTTTGCATTTGATCTAAAATTAATTTCTCAAAAATTTTACTAAAGGTAGGTAGTACAGAAATAGGTCTATAATTAGTGGGGTCCGATGTACTACCTGATTTAAACAAAGGTATTATTTTACTATTTTTCATAAGGTCAGGAAACTCCCCATTGTCAATACAACTATTAAAGATAAGAGCTAGAGTAGGTGCTACAATGTCAATAATAGACTTAGCAACTTCTACAGAATTACCCCACAGATCTGCTGTCTTTTTTACATTTAAAGTGTGAAAGGTTTTAATTATATCTTTACAGGTAATATATTCAAAATGAAATTCCGAATCGCAAGCATTAACATTTTCCTTAAGCAAAGACTCAGCAACAGAAGGTGATGAGTTTAGGGATTTAGTAGTTGAAACGGGAATATCTGAAAAGAAATTTTCAAATGCCTCGGCGACTTGAGAGTCTGATTTTATTATGTTGTCATTAATAGACAGGCTGTAGTCAGTATTTCGGTTACTAGACCTTCCCGTTTCACTATTAATAATGTTCCAAGTCGTTTTGATTACATTACTGCTGGTTTTAATCTTTGAACCCAAATAACGTGACTTGGCCATATAGCAAACTTTTTTAAATAATTTTGAATAATTTCTAACATACAAATTAAATTCATCAGTTTTAACATAAGTCCTTTCATTGTACAGTTCATAAAGCCGAGTTCTACTTTTATGAATACCAGTGGTAGCCCAATCACTGAACGATGCATTACTATTAACCGAGATAGTCTTGGGAATAAAGGTGGAGTCAAATTGTTTACAGTATATATTAAAAAAATTATCATATAGATGATTAGGATCATCATGAATCGACAAAACTGGTAATTTATTATTTAGTTTAACTTTAAAAGCCTCCAAGCGACTTGCAGTTTTGGGGTTAACAGTGATATCCTTTTTAGCCACTTTTTTGTTTTCTTCTTGAATAGTTATCCTTTGCCCGCAATGATCAGAATCTAGTAAATTTATAATTTCTTTGTGGCTTGGTATAATATCTGTATAAATATTGTCTAAGCATGTGGCACTAGTAGGGGTTATTCTTGTGGGCTCTAAAAATAGGTTTACAAGATTGTAGGACTGGAACAGACTCAAAATTTTTCTACAAGTACCTGAGTTTTCTAATAAATTGACATTAAAATCACCACAAATGATAACGGACTTGTTTGAGTTACAAATCCTGTGTAACACTTCATCCATTACCTTTTCAAAGCAGTCATACAATCCTGAAGGAGGTCTGTACACACTTAATACAATAGAGTGCTCCAATTCTATACAGGCAATTTCAACTGTTCGCTCAACAGATAGGCTCACAATATCGGTACGGTCTTTAAATTTGAGCTGGTTATTTACTAAAATCAATGAGCCACCATGTATAGCATTTATTCTGCTGAACGAACTACCAACCTGGTGATTATTAAAATTGAACAAGAACTGGTGGCTTTTCAGCCAATGTTCTGTTATACAGAGAATATCAATACTATTAAAATTCATAAATATTTCTACTTCTAAATCTTTGTTCATAAAACCTTGAATATTTTGATGCACCAGGTTGATACTATTTACTGATTTAAAACTTTTTTTTGAATAATTCTGTACATTATAGCTAGAGGTTGCCTCTATTGTCTTAATTTCTAATTTAAATTATTAGCAATGTCACTAATTGTAACCAAATTATTGACAGAACTATTTAAAATGTCATTGCATTGCTCAAAAGAAGCAAGTTGTTTAGCCAAATTTTTGGCTGTAATAGAAAAAAAATAAGATAGCGACACAGCTATCTGTCGTTTATAATAGTTAGGAAGATAGTACATAACAATGTTATATCTAGCTTTTGTCAAATAGAAATTATTACTAAGATAGTTGTTAATATCAACTAAATGGAACAAGTTATTATTAAATGTCAAGTTATGCAATGTCATATTCAATTCAAATCTTAAGCTATTTTCTTCCTGTGGCAAACTGTTACTATATATATATAATTAATGTATGCAAAATATTGTAAAACATTTTAAAAGAGTAACGGTGGAGTTTCTTGCCCATTCTTCTCCATACGAAAACTACCTTTGGAAGGGGTGACTAGAATCAATTCTATTTCATTGTAATTTTTGACGTTCAAAAGTGCCTTTTATGTGCCTATTTGAAATAAATGCTTTGACTTTGACTTTATCATAATACCTAATAAGTAAACCATACCCTGATACCCATATTTGCAAAGTAAATGTTTATTCTATTATATTCTAAGATAGGCGACTTGAAGACTTGTTACCTTCTATTGTACCTAATCTCAACTAAGAAAACGTGAAAATGCTCGGTACTGCAATAAATGAAGACTATTATTAATTTACCCTTGTCATCAGAAATGTCAAAAAGAAAGACGTTAATTGGAATAAAGTTATATTTTGCTTTAGTTAACACTTTCTTGTAACTAAAAGATGTTAGCAATTATATAAAAAACCAAACTCAAATCAAAGCAAAAACTACTAAACGGATTTAGATGAAAAGCACACAGATAATTTATAACCTGGACATAGGATACTTTTTATCCCGATATTCCCACGGGATCGTAACTTATGCGGGTGAAACCGCAGGGCGCTACTAGTTTCAAATAAACCAATTACAGGTTTATTTGAATTGTCAAGAGGTCGGTCAGTTGCCCATTCCAAAGCGTAGTAGGTCACCACGGACAAGATCAGACAAGAAACTCCACGAACACACTTTTAAAACATAACATTATTACAAAATATTATTGGTTACATCCTTCATTATTGATCGAAGGTTACATCATTCATGTTGAAATTTTACATGTGGGAACGATGTAAAAAGACTTGCACAAATAAGATAAAAACAAAAAAAAAACATATTAAAATAAACCAAAACCGGTGATACTTAAATTTATTTTGTGCCAAAAGCCATGTTTTAATCTTAGGCAAAGTTCAGAGTTGAAGAACTTGTTTAGGAACTCTGCCCTCATTGAGATGGGTTTGTGTGGAAAGCGCGGGTCATTTAAAGAGGTCATTTAAACTTGTAATAACTTCGCCCAAAGTCAGTCAGGTGGTATTATGGCAGTAATTGTCCACTTAACGTTGTTGTTTGGCAAGAAAATTCAAGAGACAGGAAAAGGCAGAAAGGGGCTTTTGGATCAATATAATTTGCAAAGTAAAGTCGTGTTTTTGCTATTAGTTTAAGGGGACATGACCTAAAGCGCGGTCACTGTCGGACTGCATAGAAAAGAAAGAGAAGCGCGATGACACAACGCTGGTAATTTATTGCAAAACTAGCTTCTGCCCGCGACTTCGTGCGCGTGAAATTTCACCCTCCCCCCATTCACCCTCTTAGGAGTAGAATTTCGAAAACCCTTCCTTAGTGGAACCTACACACTTCACAGTCTCCACTGCGGGTGACGTAACCTACGACAAACTTATTATTTGCGGTTGGTACAGTAATCGGGTCTAGGGATCGAACCGTAAAATTAAGTTTGTTTTTTTTTTTGTATATACTTTTCCGGGATAAAAAAGTACCCAGTGTGGTGCCCAGAATATTAAAGAATAATTATACCAAGTTTCATCGTAATCGAACTGGTAGTTTTTGCGTGATGCCTGAACAAACAGACAGACAGACAGATAGACAAAAAAAAAATTTAATCACATTTTTGGGTTCGGTGTCGGTCTAGTAACACCCCCTGCCATTTATTTTTTTGATATTTTCAATGTACAGAATTTTCACTTCTACAGATTTATTATAAGTATAGATATGAAGCAATTATCTATTTACAAAAAAACTATTGTTTGGACTAAAAAATTAAAACACTAGTGCTTTAGTATGTTGCTTGTAGAATAGTCTGACAAGAAATCAGAATGATTGTTTGTATATGGTTTTTATTGTAAAAAGAAAGTTTTTAGATGTATGTTCATGATTTTTTGCTATCGTATCAAATTGGTTGTATTATGTTTTCAACAGACTATCTGCTTAATATTATATGTCCTGAAGAATATCATATATTTTTCTGATTTTGTTTACTGTCATCGATCATATTTATGCTTTTAGGCATTATTTATAAAACTAGTTTTTTTGCGTTTAGGTCCCGTGTCCTCTTAAGGATCATCAAGCTTTGTCCTTTTAGCCGCATTTGGTTAGAGTGTAGTCTACAGTACATAGTCGCGTAGTAAACTCTGCTTGCGCGATGCAGAATTTTTACAACAACAACACCCGACACGACACCCGGCTGGTCGGAGGATCCTTCCCTTTTCTATAGAGTATGACTAAACTTTACACTCTATTCCCCATACCGCTATAAGAGTGAAGACCGAGTCAATGATAATAATAATCATCTGATATGAAAAAAAAAAACAGTCATAAATTCATTACAAAATAACTCGTATACTCGAACATTTCTTCATCAGTGAACATTTTAAAAAATAGGTTAAAATTGTATTTGGCTAACCAACAATAAGAAATCATTACTCACTCTAATGTATGTACTCGATAAATCAAACGACTGTGAATAGTAATTAAGACGTTTTGTTAAGAATCTCAAATATGTTCTTTTTGAGAAATAAATTTCTTCAAACCGAACATTATAATGTAGGCACAGGAAACACAACTAGTTTAGTTTCGATACAAAACACGAACTTACACTAACTGTAGTACCACCCACCTACCCACATTTACCGACAAGGTAAGCAAAGCAACGTAGCTGTAAACAGTACAAATACAAAATACCTCGTTACCACTTGAAAGCATACGGTGGTTAAGTGTCAGTTAATCTAGACGTATTATATTATAAGCGTAGAAATGTTAGCTAAGAATTTGGTAGTTAATGGCACACAAGGAATTATTATTACCACTTGCGGTGCTCGCGGCTCTGTAAAGGAGAGGTCTCATTAAATTCTGTCTAAAGATATCTAAAATTTTGTGAAGATAGAAACAGCCTTAGAAATAATAATTTAATATTATGGATTTTAATTTGAAACAACAGCTTCGAATTTTACTTTCACTGTAAAAAAATTAAGTAATAACTAATAATAATAATGATAGGGCTTGATTCAGAAAGCGGTACTTCTGGACACGTCCCGCATTGTTAGGAGGTTTCTCTCTCTGGAGCCCTGATCGTTGGTAGCTTTGACCCTTTTCCCAATACCGGTGGGCTACAATTGTATAAATTTTTAAATGTTTTTATATTCTAATATTCGAAAATATTATTTATATGTATTTAATGAACTAAAGAAAACAAAATTTTGATAGTGGTTTATTCTATTTAAAATTGTCTAAGGGGCATCTGCAACTTGGCTTCGGCCCCTCGTATGCCTTCTAAAGAACCAGGACCACATGGTCCCTAGATATGTAAACATATAAAAAAAAACGTTATGACTTAATAGCAAACATCTTATATACAGAAATAAAACAGGTTTAAGTATAAAGCATAATCAGCCTAGGTATGATGTTCCCACAGCTGAGAGGTGAGAGGGAGTGGTCGAGTGGGCCCAGTACGATCTTCGAATTTTTGGTTCTAGAAAATATATTAAACAAAAAAAAAACACATTCAGAACAGTGTGAAGACTATTTTTGTAAATTAATCAAAACATAATAATATCCAACCAAAAGCTAAACAAACTCTTTCGTAACTGTAGAAAGCAATTAAAATGTCTTGAATCTTGCCAACAAGATTTGAAAGTAATTTTCTTGCTCGAAAATAATAACGGATTTGTTAAAGAACATTCGACAAATATATATTTATTTATTTATCACATGACATGTTTCCTTTGCCATTACAGATAATAATAAATCTAATGCGACAAAGTAACTTAAAATATATTAAAATATATATAATTATAATATAACATTTATAAAAAATTAACCTATATTTTTAACTACCTACTGATTTCAACAGCACTTGACCGAACCGCACCTGAGCACTTCCACTAACCGCACTGAAACAAAATTTCGATACGTGCGTTTCGGCGGAACAGTTCATTAAAATATTATTTACAGTCCTCGTACTCGAATCAGGTGCCGTTCGTGTTACGTTCGTATACGTCCGTATTAGACACTTGTAAGCTACAAGCCAGGAGAATGGAAGAAGAAAAGATATTGCGCCGACCCCAACAAAAAAAAAAGGGTTGAAGATGATAATTGTTATCATTCATACTCGTCAATTGTAACATATTTTCAAATACGTGTGATGAAAAATAGGTACCTACGTGATTACAGAAATATACAATTATTTTTTGTTGCTGGACCAACAATTATTTATTATTTTATCATTCATCATCCTCATCATAATTTCAGCCGAAAGACGTCCACTGCTGGACACAGGCCTCCCCCAAGCACCTTCACTTCGACCGGTTCTGTACTTCTCGCATCCAACGGGTTCCTGCGGCCTTCACAAGGTCGTCGGTCCACCTTGTGGGAGGCCTTCAACATCCTAAATCATTATTATACTACGCGCAGGAAGTTGTAGGCTCTCTGCTTATGCACGTGTAGAAGGTTTTTCGGTATGCTTTAAAAAGCGAGTCTTTAATATGCTTACTAAAACGCGTAAACCTGCGGGCTATTATATTACATCGAACCGCTAACGCAGCATCGTCAGATATGTCCTTCGTTACAACATACTAGGTATTTAAACTGGGTGACTCTGTAGCGGCTTTCCGCGTAAAGTCACTGGAGGAACATTATCCAAAGGGCTAGACTTAGATTTGAAAATCAAATAAAAGCTCACTTTTTTATATTATTATAATGTGAGTGCATGTGACGCAGCTTAGGACTGACAAATAGCCAACAGCTTCCTTGATGGACTCGGCAAGATCATATCGTCTGCGTAGTCTAATATTCTAACGAAAATAAAATACTCCAATCTTTTCATAAAATCTAATATTTTATTTTCAATTTTTCCTTCATCACCAAACGCTGGATATTATAGCAATTCAACATCAATAAAATTATATTACGAAATAAAAATTGGTAATTTATGCTTAAATACGCAGAAAATTATTACTATTGTAACATTTGAATGAAATGCCTGGAAATTTTGCAATTTGTCTAGAAATGTTAGACGGAATGATGTAAGAATAAATTCTATCATTTTGTTTAAAGAATAGCGTAGGACTACTAATACCTTATTAATCTTTTGTTGTCATACAACATTTATTTTCCACTAAGAGGAAATCGTTCGTTCGTCTTTAGTTATTTTAAAATGGTTTGCCATTTGTTGGTTTTCTAATAGATAGATCGTCTAATAGATCGTAGAATATTTTCTTCATACATAATCAATAACACGCTCAAAAAAATATGTTTAGTTACTTTAAAATAGAAAGGAAAAAAATATGACAGATTTATTTTTGAAAACCTTAAAACCTCTGGCTACAAAATGTCCAAATAAATGTTCTGATATTTTTTTCATTCTTTGTCTTATAAAATCCTGGCACACCCACACTTATCATAAAAATAAAGCACCTGAAAGGCCTTAAAACTAACAAACAATTTTAAAATTCCCAACAACCTTTTTCTTTGAACTTAAAAAGAAAACTTCTTCGAAGCTGAATTCTTTAGTAAACTAAGTTGTTCGTACTGAGTTGCATTTTCATAAAATCATGCACGACTTGTAATGAAATCTACATTGCTTAATACGGGGATTGTCTTGCCCCAACGCTCCTTGCATGTTAAGCGGACGATTATTTTTGTAATTATTTCTAATATCTCCTTTACTAACTTGATGAAGAAACTTAGCTTACTTATTGGATATTATGTATGCAAGAGGGCGATCCCTGGAGTTTAATAAGCAAGTAACGTTGAGATTAATAATGCTTTGAAGTTTTTTTTTATGGTTGAAGTAAATGATGACGGTAATTTTGTTTTGTTTAGGAAGGTTGTTAATTTTTATGGTTGTTTGGAGAAAAACTTTAAGAACAAAGAATTTGAGATGCATCTTTTGGTTTTAAAAGTAACACATTGCTAGACTCTAGGTATCAAATATGAACATTACCTACTTACATACGAGTAGGTAGACAACAACAACTATTCACTGTAGAAATTTAATCGAATCTGTTTTGCAGTTTGAATTACATAAAAGCAACTCTTTAGCACTAAATAGCCTTATATGTGTTTGAAATTAAATTAAAACATAGACGCAAACTAGCTTGTAAGCTGAAATTACCCAAAGATTAATAATATAATCATAATTATCATTCTCTTTTAAGATGAACGTGACCAGAATCCCTACGTGAAACTATCTTACGCTCGGTTGCCTTTGAAAGAGACAAATTAATATGATTTTTTTGACACATTCATGTTTGGGCATATTTTAGAGTTGCCTGACTAGTTAAGTTCGTGAGTTGATAACAAAACGAGTAGAATGATACAATCATCATAAATTGGGAATGTTAAAATTCTGAATTGCTTGACTATTTTCTAGGCTCAACTGTAGCAGATTTTGAAGCGGGATAAAGGCTTTTATCATAATAAAATTGTTCCTATTAAGTAGAACAATTTCTTTGGCTCCCAAAACCCTAACAACCAAACGTTTCAGCTCGCAATAATAGTAAAAATTCTGCAACTTAACATAATCATCTCATTTTTTGTCAAAACGTGACCCGAATATGCCAAACCACCCTCGTCTGAAAGGCCTACCGTAAGCATTTGACTGCTTCGAACATAGAAAAACAAGTCGACAACATTTTGTGCCTTTGCAAAGGGATGCTCACTTTGTTCATCCATTTTCTGATTACCTCTAAGTGTATTCTTGGCAGAAAAAAACGTGACTGTCATTAGGACTTGATTTATTGCGACGACACTAAAAGGGTTCCTCAAGGGTCTGTCGTAGGCCCACGTCCTTCAGCAAACTTGTACACATGTTTTGGGTAAGATCTGGACTGACATGTATTAATGTGTTTTGGTTTCAGTTGCAAACCATTATATTGTGGCACGAGTATCTATAGTAAGAGTGGATAATAAATTGGTTTCAATGTTTTTTAAGCGCATTTGGTGTGTTTTGGGTCGATGTAGTTTTTGTGAATACATTACATTTATTTACTTTTTAACTGTAATGCTTCCTCTATATTCAATTACTTGTAAAACAAGTATTTTTTTATTGAACAGCAAATGTCACGATTCTTCAAATATTCACTCTTTATTGAGAGAGAGAGAATACTTTGTATTCTAAAATTTCGGTGTACTGTTAATCCACACAAACAAAAACACACAAGAAAAAATAAATAAACCAAGGAAAATATGATGTTCTCATATATTGGAATACATATCAACATGTTTATTTACCAACATACATCCATACGTTACATCTACTGTCATCTGTCAGGCAGGACGACACAGAATTTTTTTCCGTTTTTACAATTTTATTGTATTTATTTTGAAAAATTCATTGATCTCAAAATATTCGCAAAGAATGTGCGCAATATGCATAGAGTAATGGAACAATGGAGTTGACGCTGCGAATGAAGTATTTTTGCTCCTTTGTTTGGTGCGGTATGGCATTCTAGTAGGAGGATAAATAAACAAAGCTTTAAGTTTCAAATAATAACAAGTCCTTAAACAAGGGAGAAGGTATCATATATGGCATCAGACAATTCATCCGCATCAATTATTCGGTCATTATACATTCTCGGTTTTTATTATTAATAAACTTATTTATCAAGCTTGGTTTATTGGTATTTACGAAATACCTAGGTTTAGGTATTACGTAAATTGGCAATAAAAGGTTAGTTGCTCTAACTGTAGAAAACGCCTATGCTTGTGTAAATGAGATTGATAGTTATGTCTTGAATAAGTTAAGAATACCTTAATTAAAATTTACTAAGTATAAATAGAATCGGTGACGCTTTAGGCCCAGAAGAAGATGGCGTGATTCCTTCTAAACTAAACTCAAATTGCAAAATATAGAGAAAAATGGAAGGAAGGCTCTACTAAAGACTTTATTCAGACCTATTCCGACTCCTCCCGTCCTCCCCTCTGTTGCACCTCCCATGTTTTGTCTCTGCATCACCTTAAGGTTGGCTGGTAGAAAATGCTTCTGGCATTAAGTCCGCCTCTGTATAGTTTTTCTTTTACTTGTGCATAAAGTTTTAATAAACAAAGACTCATACTAATAAAATATAACCAATTAAATTACGTATCACGTAGCAAATTTTTACCTCCATTAAAAATCCTTCCTAATTTACGCAAATAAATAACAGTACAGTGCTTAAGAACATTTTCAGCACTTACCGTTTATACTTTTAGTGGGACCGGAAACGAGCCATGTCGGGGCATGTTGTACACGCTACGTTAAACACGAACTACTAACGTTTAAGAGATTTTTCTTCAATGGAGTTGATAAGGAATTTTGGACATTGAAAGTGTAAGTACCTAAAATGTTATTTTAACTAAATGATAAATAAGTAATAAAAGAAGTAATGAAAAATATTAAAATAAAAGCAGAACTAGCAGGGAATCGAGGAGGGGGGGGGAAGGGGAGCCTCAGGAGATCAGACCGGAATGAACAAGTTAAAGTCTCTTTTATCAAAGGATATCTTTTATAAGGATAGGGATATCTCCCTAGACGTAATTAATTAACTTGATTTTGATTTCATCCTGGGTTTTCATCCATTTGAAGACTATCTTTACATTCTAAATTTAGCCTCGAATGATGTTTCGTTATTGCTACCTTTGAGATATGCATACCTTCGACGAGTATGTGCGTTTTATCCATACTAATATTATAAATGGGAAACCAACTTTATCTGTCAGTCTGTTACTTTAACAACTTAACGAAATTCGATGAAATTTGGCACACGAGTAATCCATAACATATGACAAGGAATACTTTTATTACCGTAGTGCATTCCCTTGGAACAATTTTCAACTTCCAATTAGGCAAAAGTTAGTATTCTATCCATACTATATACTGTAATATTATAAATTCGAAAGTAACTCTGTCTGTCTGTCTGTATGTTACCTTTTCACACCTAAACCACTGAACGGATTTCGATAAAACTTGGCAGAGAGATAGATTGCATCCCGGGGAAGGACATAGGATATTTTTTATTCCGATATTCCCACGGGAACGACACTTATGCGGGTGAAACCGCGAGACGCAGCTAGTCTTCACATAAAGCTATTACATTGTGAATTAAACTTTAACCTTTTGAAAAGCTAAGCCCACTAATCTCAAACATTTCACTCAACTAGCTTCAATACAAGTAATAAACCAACCTTGTCTCCTCAGATCATAAACCAGTGGAACGCCCCATAATAGCTGTGCCACTATAATTACGGTTTAACCTGATGCATATCACGTACATGGTGTGTCGTGCAATATTATGGGCCGGGGATATGCTAATTCAAGCGCTCGTTGCAACGGATTATCAAACAGCAACATAGAAATAGTGCTAGTTGAGTTTGGATTAAGGGTATTGTCAAAGTGAGATGTATTTGCACGAATTTGGCTGATATTGTCAGGTCGTTACGAGAAAGGGAAGCCCAAAAGTCTGAAAACCAGTCTTACCAAGGGTACCGTGTTACCCAGTAACTGGGTTGTCAAGGTCAGATAGGCAGTCACTCCATGAAAAATACTGGTATTCAGCTGCATCCAGTTAGATCTGACGCCAACCCCAACATGGAAAAAGGCTAGGCAGATAGATTCAATTGGTAAATTTTTTCAGGGTGGTGTTTGTCCTAGATTATAGCACAAGAATACACTATAGCATTTTACATCAATTTCGCGGTTTACAACTGGTATGCTGGAAGAGATTTCTTTAGAAATAAGCATCACCTTTGTACCTATTTTTCTGTACTTTTTTTTTCTCTTTAAATACATAAGTGTGTACATAAATCCATACTAATATATTACAAATTCGAAAGTAACTCAGTCTTTCTGTCTGCATGTTACCTTTTGACGCCTAAACCACTAAACGGATTTCGATAAAATTTGGCAGAGAGATAGATTACATCCCGGGGAAGGACATGGAATAGTTTTTATCGACATACCTTGCGGGCGAAGCCGCGGGCGGAAGCTAGTTATTAAATAAATAAGAATGATCTTTTTGCAAAAAGCGGCAACCTAAATATCCGTTCCATTGAACCAATGTCTATAACCAATATCATGTTGATCTCGAATCATGCACTAATTAATATGCACAGTACATTGTTTATCTTAGACACAATATAATTAATATTGGCTATAATATAATGTATCCGTGGAGACATGATATTGCTTAGGTCTAAAGTTACTCTGAATTAATAATAACCAAACAATCATAACAAGGAAACGTTTCTTAGTAATAATATGTATATTTTGTTGGAAAATTAAGTTTGGATTAAATTAGAAGTTTGTGTTGATGTTGAGCTTTGCGATGTAGTAACTTGAGGGAAGGTGTTAGCATACAACACAAGTGTGTTGGAAAGTTTGTTGATTTGTTGAGAACCTCCAATCATAGGTTCTTAGCAGTAACACAAACAATCCATATGTTTGGGTATTCGTAACTTGGTTTTCGGTAGCCGATTTTCTTAAAATTTAAATGGATTATTATTATTTTATTTTACATAAAATTTCTCGGGACCATTGAGTCCCGGTCCTTTGGACGTACGAGGGGCCGAAGCCAACTCGCAGAGACCCCATATGAAATGTTAATCAAGTGATTATTATTATTCATTCCAATATAATTATTTGTACACAGAGGTTATAAGTTGTTACAGGTCGTCAGATGACCAAAAGTCTGACAACCAGTCAAACCAAGAGGTATCGTGTTACCCAGTACCTGTGGCTGTGGAGGCTTTAATAGGCAGTCGCTCCATGTAAAGTACTAGTATTCAGTTGCATCTTGTTAGACTAGAAGCCGGACCCCAAGATAGTTTACAAAAGGCTAGGCAGACAATGATGAGGTGATGCATGAAGAAACCTCCTCGTGTAGCGCAGTTTGTTCCGCCAGTTACTCAACTGAACCGAGCGCATCCTGGATAGTCACACCCAACACCTTATTTGACTGGCCAATTCTTCCCTTGCGGTGGTAGGGCTAACGCCCGCCTGGTTTGCGCCGCTCCCACCGGAGTCCGGCGTTAAGCAGCCTGCTGTGTTTCGTCGATGCGTGGGAGTTACAGTGCCTCTGGCATCTTCTGGGCATACTCGTTCCATCATAGACCTCATCCATCGCTTTCCATCAGGCGTGATCGAGGTCAAGAGTGGACTTATTCAGCAATAAAAAATAAATAAGATTGGTAATTATATAGGAATATGTTTATACCTACTTTAAAAACTCAGTCAAATCAGGTGAACTGTGTAAATCTCGTACTATAACACTTCAATCGGAAACATGACTAGCTTAGGTTCAATATATTATTTACTAGCTTCTGCCCGCGGCTTCGCCCGCGTGGATATCGGAAATTATCCACGGGACAGTACCGGTGAAGTAGCCCATGTCCTTCCCTAGGATGCTATCTATCTCCTTGCCAAAGATACTAAGCATGCTGTTGACGCTGATCTTGGGACTATTCCGGTGACTCCGCTGCCCTTTGAGACACCACTATACTCAGCATGCTGTTGACGCCGATCTTGGGGCTGTTCCGGTGTTTCTGCAGCCCGTTGAGACATCAGATACTCAGCATGCTATTGATGCCGATCTTGGGACTGTTCCGGTGTTTATGCAGCCTGTTGAGACACCAGATGCTCAGCATGCTATTGATGCCGATCTTGGGACTGTTCTGGTGTTTCTGCAGCCCGTTGAGACACCAGATACTCAGCATGCCGTTGACGTCTAGGTTGACACTGTTCTGAAGTTTCAGCAGCTCGTTGAAATGCCAGATACTCAGCATGTTGTTGACGACGATCTTGGAACTGTTCTGGTGTCTGTCTCAGTAGCTCTGTGTGCGCCTGACGCACCGCCTGCTCAAACCTTCGCAGCTCAGTTTGTTGAGACGTCTCGTTTAGTCTAGCTTTTTTTATAGCTCGAGCTTTATGAAATATTAGACTTACGCTTTCGAGTCATTATTGTAAGTACTATTTAAAAAATCACAAAATCCGTAGTAATTTTCAAACTAACTAAAACAATTCCAATAGCTAATTATGAGGAAAACGAATCTATGTTCTTCCTACTTACAACACAACCTAAACCTATACGTTAATCTTAAACTAAAAAAAAAAAAAAAAACAATTGTAATAATCTAAGTAAGTAATGAAATGTGATTTGATTTGATTTGATATTTCTTTTTAAAATATCTGCATAGCCTTTTCCCAAGTATGTTGGGGTCGGCTTACACTTAACGTGCTTTCCGAGGCACGGAGGGGTCTTGGTATGTAAAGATGGTCATCCATCCACAGACCAACCGCGGCAAGCGTAGCTTAACCTGACCGATCGACCTGTGCGGCTTTTATTATTTAGCTACGGGCCCCTCGGGCTCTTCTTAAAATATACTACCTAAAAATTATAATTATGCCTACTCATTCATTTCATTTTGGCAGTTCAACAACATTCATTGCGTTATTTATTTACGTTGTTGAGCAGACAAATTTTTCGAACATATACGGGTAAAGCGATGAATTAGCGATATCCTCCCCCCCCCCCCCCCTTCCCCGCTCTGTGCGCCGCCGCGCCGCCTATTCCTATGGCGCTCTACCTCAGGTCAATCTTATCGTGATAACTTTTAAAGAATTTGTCCAAATTGCTTGGTGTAAAAGACAAAGTTTATCTACATTAAATACCGAAAGCGATAAATGTATTAATTTTCATAAGAATTAACTAAGTACTCTAAAACGTGCATTGTAAAAAAAGTATCCGATTTAAATGTATTTATGGATCACTATTTTGGATATAATGGCTTCCACATAAAAGGTAGATATGTGCTGTCGCGGACTTTTATTTAGAACTATTTAAGACAAACAGTCCCACGATACATTATCTTCGTGTAGCTGTAACGGTTTAGGCAGCGCACGCCAAGATAGCTCTCAGAGGGCAGGAATTTATCCGACTTACTTGATACTTATCGTATGGGCAAAAAAAAAAAAACACAAAATCTTTATAAATTGTAGCCTATGTGTTATTCTGATGTATAAGCTATATTACTGTGAAGTTTCATCGAAATCCGTTCAGTAGTTTTTGCGTGAAAGAGTAACAAACATCCTTACAAACTTTCGCGTTTATAATATTAGTAGGATTAGCTTTTACCTGCGGCTTTGCTTGTGTGTATGTCGAAATCATCCCACGGGAACGTGCTACGGAGACAAAAAGGAGCCTTTGTCCTTCTCCAGGATGCCATCTATCTCTTTGCCAATTTTTATCGAAATCAGTTCAGTGGTTTAGACGTGAAAAGGTAACATACAGACAAAGTTACTTTTGTATTTATCCATCCATACTAATATTATAAATTCGAAAGTAACTCTAAAGTCTGTCTGTCTGTCTGTATGTTACCTTTTCACGCATAAACCAATGAACGGATTCCGATAAAATTTGGATACAGACAGATTGCATCCCGGGGAAGGACATAGGACAGTTTTTATCGACATACCTCGCGGGCGGAAGCTAGTAACTAAATACAATTAAATAGACCTACTTAATAAGAAACAGTAATAATAACTAGTCTGACTTTCCCAAATGACATGCTCACAGAAACCTCGTTAATTGAGAGACAATTAATGACGTATATGCTCATACGCAATGAGCACTCGACGACCCTCTGGAGTGCCATCCTCTCGATGATCCTTATTTGGGGGTGGAAAGCGCAAATAATGAGAATAATGAGCACAGTTACACTTATCGGCTATATGATAATTATGGGCTGATTTGAGTGGTCTACCATGGAAGTAAAGGGTGGGAGTGTTTGCCAAGAGGAGACAGAAAGAAGGTGCAATTAGAATCAACTCTTTGTAATTTTGTACGTTCAAAATTGCGTTTAAATTTTATATGACTAATTGATATAGATATAGATGTTAAAATAAAAGGGCTGAGGTAAGAGAAAAAGTAAAAGGAATATGGTTACTGATTTATTGTTAGTATAATCTAGTAAAACACATAAAAATACATCTTCTAAAAAATCACGTCATAACGTCTTCACTCCGTCATTCAAAGCTAACTGCCATTCTACCTTTTTTGAATACCTTCCACGCCATCCCAAGCATAAAAAGTCTTTGGTATACGTCATCTGTGTCACTTGCACCATAGAGAAAGTAAACACTACTTGCACCTTAGCATTCCTCAGCTCTTTCACACAATCATGCATTCATCAATGTTCCATTCCTACATCATAGATGATTTGACTTTGATTTCTAGGGAACTGCATATTATGTAATTTATGATTTTCAAAAAGTGCTAATTCTCAACCTTATTTGAACAAATGATTATTGGGAATTAGTTTCAGTACAAGTACATTGTTACTGACGAGGTTGCTAAAATGAGGTCACTCTTTTGCGAAGTTCTTTTCCCAGAGTTTTTGTAGGTTTTGATGCAACAATGTTAAGTCAACCTGACTTGTTACATAATACGAAATACAGTAACCAAAGTTTGCCGGGATATGGTGCAAGACAGAGACAAAATAACATCTATTAGTGGAAACAAAAAGCACCGGCCATCCTTTAAAAAAAATTGCCTTTTGTGTTCTTTTTTCTTTGCTCATTATCTATGAGGACGCTGCGAAATGTTGCCACTACATAAAGTGTAAAACGTTTCCTGAGGATGATATTCTCATAGTATGTACCTATGTCTATTTCCTGTTTAACTTTATTATTCTATCACTTGTATATTAGTTTATATTATGTTTCTTTAAGTACGCTGTACCGGTATAGTATCTTATTAATTGTTTGCTGCACCGGGTGACGTCAATACGTCGGCGCCGGCTGTCGCTGAAAACCAGCGCTGGGGCTCTGTCTAGCATAGGGTCGCAGCATAATGCTGAGCGATGGCCGTTTTGCGTGAATATGACGCAGTTTCCCCCCTACCTTTTATTATTTTTTGTATTTGTTCTTTTTTTGCGTCATGTTCACCGCGAATAAACGTTTTTTCTTTCTTTTCTTTCTTTCTTTTCTTGGCTTTGTCTCATATTAAAGGACAATGTCTGAACTTAAGTTTATAACGCAAAATAAGTTGTGTATTTGAACACCGACTTCAAAAACGAGGAGATTCTCAATTTTACTGTATTTTTTTTAACGAAAAAGAAGAAAGAAAGTACGTTTATTTGCGATAAACATGACACAAAAAAATAAGTTGGGGGAAAACATGCGTCACATCCACCCAAAACGGCCATCACTCAGCATAATGCTAAAACCCCGAGGCAGAGCCCCAGCGCTGGTTTTCAGCGACAGTAGGCGGTTATTTTTTTTTTGTTACGCGATATTTCCGGCAGTTGTGGATTGATTTCGAAAATTCTTTTTTTAATGGATAATTATGGTCAGGCCTCAGGGGTTTCGAGTTTTCAAATTTATATGGGACCACCCAAACCTATAAATTGTATTAACTTTGTTTGGGTAATTTTTAAGTCGTTATTACGTATTTAATCCAGTTTGTAGGTATATCTTGATGATGTTATAATACTCTGTTGTTTACATAGCAAGATTGGTAGGGTAGGTACCTCGTATACTTAGAATACAAATAATAAAGAGTAAATATACAACCTTTTCTACAAAAAAAAAATTACTTCTAAAAAAATACTTAACTACACATCCAAATACCCCGTCTTCCGAAATTTAAAATAATTTTTCACTTTGAAGTCGAAAGTTTTGTCTTGGAAGTCGGTTTTAGTAAAAAAGCTTTGTATGAACACTTTGTACTTAAGCTAAGTTCCATCATCATCACCTGCCCAGCCTTTTCCCAACTGTGTTAGGGTCGGCTTCCAATCTATCCAGATGCAGCTGAATACCAGTATTTTTCATTGATCAACTGCATATCTGACCTCAAAAAACCAGTGACTGGATAATACGATATCCCTTGGTAAGACTGGTCGTCAGACTTTCAGGCTCCTGACTACCCGTAATTCCTGTAAAAAGCTTTAATTAAATGACAGTAGGGATCAACGGCTTAACGTGCTTTCCGAGGCACTGAGGGGACTCGATATGTAGTGGGTGGTCAACCATTCACGGACCGACCTCGTCAAGCGTAGCTTAACCTGTAATCGACCCGTGAGGCTTTCAATATTTATCCACGAGCTTCTTGAAAGCCCCGAGAAAAGATAAGAGCCATATTTCACTATATTATATTCATTCCAAATCACTTGAGCATCACAACACAGTTGAATGTAAATCCTTTGTTTGCCAGGTATTATTGCTTGTGTTATGCAAACTGCACAATTGACTTAATTTGGTGACACTCAATCAATTATGCAGCTGCAGCGGACATGAAGTCATCATTCAATGTTTACTCCTATATGTCAACTGGCAGTATAAAATTATGCTGAGCATGTTCTAGAGAGGACAAATGTCGTATTGATTTTCAGCGTTTGTGTAGTTCTTTCGTTAGTATTAAGATTAACTCTGAACTAGAATATTTTTGAGTTTATGCACCAATACCTGATTTAAAAATAAAAGTATGCGGTCGGGTGGCAGGAACTTCGAAATTCCTTGCGCAATGCTTGCACGCACAGTCGCACACACAGTAGTATATAATAGGAAAAGATAGAGAGAATGTGTGAAATTAATACGCGTTTTAATACAGTGCCATCTAGTATAACTTTTTAGAAGCTCTTGTAAAATTGTCGCCATTTTGGATTTTCGTTTTAACCTCACTATTGGCTTCAGCACTGAAAACTATCAAAACGGAGAAAGAGAAAGTCTTATGGGGCGTAATGTATTTCGTAAGTGACAATTTCTACCAGTCTACCCTAGCTATTTCCTACATTAAAGAACTTAGTTCCAAAAATATTGCTTTTTGTTTTTTTGTTGCCACTGCTGAGAAAATGCGCTCTTTTCTCCCCTAAAATAATAATTAAATGATTAACTTATTGTTTTAAAAATAAAATAAATATTTTATTCAGTATTAAAATTGGTAAAATATTTACATAAAGATTAATTGATTGATTAAATAAGTATTTAAATGCAATCTAATAATTATTTATATTAGTTAGTTAGTCATTTATTTAAGTACCTAAGTAGTGTTTAATTAGTTATGTTAAATAACTTATGAATATAAGTAAACCAATCAAAAGTATAATTATTTGAAAACAAGCGTTTAAAAATTATTTTAAATATCAAAATCCATACACTATTAGGGGACCACTGATGTAAAATACAAAGGCCCAGTAAACAAAAATCTCCACCGTAAAATCAGGTTCAGCAGTTCTAAAGATAAAACCGAATATACGCACAGATTTAGCGTTCCATTATGTATAGGAAAGGTTCAAGGGAAACAGTAAATATTTCAAGCTACCGATCAAATGTACTCGGTTCGAATCGATTGGGGCGTTGACACCGGGCCTCGTTTATAGGGTCTAATAGGGGTTCCAATAGATTGTCGCTAGATTTTCCAGTTGTCTTACTTATCCGTTGTCTTGATCAAACTGTGATCTACTTTATTTAGAGTTTATACGGTTGGTTGTTAGATTTAACAGGGTGTTTATTTATTTATTTAAAACTTCAAGCACATATGTGTACACAGGCGGACATTTTCTTATTTTTATCAGTCAACCTTTGGGTGATGCAGAGACAAACAGTGGCAGGTGCAATCATGAAAATTGAGGAATAAATATTTTAATATTTTGTGTTTTGTCTCTGAAACTTAGTACCTAAGTAATATTTTATTTTGTGTTTTATTGTGTAGTGGTGTATTGGATCATTTTGCTCCCTTCAAAATGGTTGAGCTGAATAGTGCTGATTTATGCGTCATGTTCGTGAACGGGCGGCGTCATGCAGTTGGGGATGGTCATCACTTAGCAGCCACGGCTTATTTTATTTTTGGATCGTTGTTTTGTCACCATTTGCTGTACTTTGGACGCTTTTCACGCGTACATCTTTTTTTTTACATCGTCATATAATTATAAAGCGTTTACGCCGTACGGCATTTCATCCAATCATTCAAGCCCTTTTTTTTTAGAAATGATTGAACCGATTTTAATAAAACTTCATACGCATAAGCAGGATGCAAAGGTCTAAAAAGTTACCTAAGAAAGTTTGTATGAAATGCCGTACGGCGTAAACGCTCTTAATGTTGTTGTTGACTAATATTTTTGTAAAAATATAATTTAAAAGAGTGTCCAAGGAGTTTCTTGCCCATTCTTAAAAATGCACATAAGACAATCAAAGCATTTATTTCAATTAAACCATTTACAAGCACTTTTGGACTATCAAGGGGTCGGTCAGTCAGAAAGATGAAGCTAGTTGCCCATTCTAAAGCGTAGGTACCTATGGAAAAGAACGGGCAAGAAACTCGCAACTTTCGAGGATAATCTCTTCATTTGGGTCCGGCCCGGCGGCGCGTACCGCTGGTGGCACTTTACAATAGAAAATCAATTGTGTCTCACTAGCCGGCCTTAGCTAGTTAAAGTATGCTAAGTTTTCATACATCTTAACCCTCTACTACGTGTATTTTTCTGTTGAATTTCTAAAGAGCTCTGTCCAAAACATATGCGTTTTAAGTTCCTTCCAAGGCGCAGTCTTTAAACAGCGTATACTGTAGCTACATAACATGATCTGGAGCAAGCACAGAGATTTAAATTGATCCGAGCGATGCACCAGCATTGTAAACTACGCTAGTTATGCTATGGTCTCCCTGTATTGTGTCCGTACCCCAAATATCTTCGGGTGGGAGAAGTATGCTTTGTATAAGGAGCCTTATGTTTGAAAGCAAGCATCCGAATAGTTCAACAGCTGTACTTGTAATAACGCAAAATAAACTCAAGAAATTAAAACGTCTAAAACATATGACCCAAAGCTGTGTAATTGACGGATCCTGAACCATGTTCTGTTATTCCAAGTCTTTCCTGTACCGAGAAATATTACAGAATACTTATTTTCCCTTTATGAGGAAAATATTATACAAATACATCATATTTATTTTCAACCACAGCAGAAATATATTTTCTTGGAAGCCAAAAAAATGGCAAAATGTACCCTTGGGGGCCTTGACTTTGACAAATCAGATCGGAGTAAATAGTTTATCTCATAATGAGGTTATAGGAGACCTTCCTCATGTCTATTGGATTTGCCGATGGCACGAAAGTGTACCAGGAGTGGATGACGAAAATAGGGGACAGCCAGATGTGTTCCCCGAAGACGAAATGGTATTAGTTAATTTGCTGTTAAGCAAGTTTTAGTTTTCAACTAAGTATTTTGAGCTTTCATGACTTTTTCTTACGTGAACACATTGTTAAAAACAAAAAAACCTAAAGCAGTCTATACAAAAACCTATATTGGTTAAAGTAATTTCAAACTGAGAACTGAATTTTGAAATCATTAAAAATAAACATCCTCTAAAGCCACACTAAAATATTCGAGAGTATAAAAACTATAAAGTAGTAATGCATTAGCATACATACTCGTACAAAAGTAAAATGAGGTCAAAACTAGTATTACCAAACTTAAAAAAAGACTTCCAAATAGTTCCTAATGGAACAATTAAAGCGTATTGTTGAAGAAAATAAAAAGAAATCTGAAAACTTGAATACTATTAACGCAAATAAATACTTTTAAGTACTTTACTTGACTTTAGAAAACCTTTCTCTCAGAAAAGCAGAACAAAATAACAAGGAAGTGCTTACTGAAGGAGGATACAATAATATAAGATAAAAGACGCTGAAGAAACTAAAGAAGCGTTAATACTGGGTAATTGGTTTATCGACATAATTATTGAGGAAGGCTGTCATAATTATTATAACGTAATATCCGACTGTTTAGCGTAATCAGCCTAAAATGTTCCCACTGCTGGGACACAGGCGGCAGTGCGGGTTGGTAGATGTCATAATGTCTTCGAATTTTTGGTTCTAGAACATGCCGGTTTCCTCACATTATGCGATGTGACCAAAATTAGTGTGTCAGACAGACCAGTGCTCTCAAAACGGTGAAGGAAAACATCGTGAGGAAATTAGAGCTCTCACTCCATGAGTTGTCGCTCCATGTAAAATACTGGCATTCAGCTGCATCCGGTTAGACTGGAAGCCGACCCAAACATAGTTGGGGAAAGGCTAGGCAGATGAGTCATCATCTGCCTAGCCTTTCTCAAACTATGGAGACACATGGCGTCATCCATGAGTTTTTGCCTAAACTTGCATCAGGAGAACAATTATTGCTAAATAAACAGACAAATAATAAAACATCGCTTTATTTATTATTGAGAAAACGAACTATCTTTACTAATTAATTGCTATTTATACCAACCAACGAATACTTAGTATTTAATTTCAACTAGGAAATCGTGCTTCTACCAGAGAGTTGAAAATCCAGTGCGCGAAAACAAATCAAACAATCCTGGGCTTACATTATAATAAACAAAATTAATTTTGAATAATCATTATATTTTATCCCGCAATCATCCTGGGTATTGGCCTCTTTTCCCTTTTGAATCATTATCAAGTTATTGAATCGTAATTAGGGTCAAACATTCAGTTTCTCTAAACTCTAAACTCATGCGGTTGGTTGGATTTTCAACTCTGCTTTTAATCAATCCAGAATTCGAGCTTAGAACTTTTAATTGGCAGCATCATTAATAGAAACTACAAATTTTCGTTAAAAATGGCAGAACATTCATGAATTCAGTATTTTACTAGATCAAGTTTGTTTTATTTTCATCCTCATTATTTGTTGTTTTTTAATAACAAAACTCAAAGCGACGTTTATTTTAGCATCATTTAGATCGAAATTAAGAGAAACCTTCGCTTCTCGTGTTTCTGTACCGAAGCTAATTCTTGGATCTAGTCGCACAGCACTGTTCAATTCATCAACATTAGCGGCTGACAGGCTGAGGTCTTCCCGCGAATTGTTATAAATTGCTACCAATGTGACTTAGACTTCGCTTGCAGAATTTGCTTAAACATTTTCCTAAGTCTTAAGTTTGAGTCTTGCAATTTATTTTCCAGCTTTGGAATTGGTCAAGTTTGAGCTGCAAAAATGTTGATGTGTTGTTCTTATTTATTATTGTAGTTGTTATTAATCTAATCACAACTTTTGAATTGAATTTTAGTTATGTCGATTTATTAAAATCAAATCAGTAATGTATGTACCTACAGTGCGACATACTGCGCATTCATTACCCTTCAACAAAGCGCAATATAAGTTCTGCGAAAAGTTTTTAAGTTATAAAAAAATATGTAAAATATCGAACATTCACTACATGCATCAGATTATTTATTTATCAGCTTTTTATGAAAATATCCATTCCTAGAAGCTTTTTACATCTGATTATTCCTAAATGGTTGACCTATTAATTGGATATTCATTTTCACCATATAGACGAGAGAGAGATCGAGTTCAAGACAAAAAGTTTTGTCTGACTCTTTTCTGACTAATGTCAGAAAAGAGTCAGACAGAACATTTTGTCTCATAGTACAGTAATCTGTGACTATTTACTGGACAGCTTGCATTTTTCTGTGGGAATCGAAGTAGAATCTGTTTACAGTAAGAAGCTCTTCTTTACATTCAGCTGTTCATAAAATACACACATCAAAAGTGTCTAGGGATCAAGCATTTTTATGCGGATTTCTTGAGATTGAGATGTGGCTTTGTAATAAATTTATGATTTTATAAATTTATATGGATCCTTTTTGGTGCATTTCATAATTTGAATCAGGAACTGTGAATCAAATTCGAGTAAAAGATGAAAATCAGCTGTCAATATTTTCCCTATAAAAACATACAACGCATTGAAGACATTATTAGTGCTACTGTTTCCCTACTACTGATTAAAACCAACGTTATTATGGAGCGGCGACGTCATTTAAGCAGGGAAGAAATGCTCAGAGCCGTGGGAATGATAGAAGCTGGTTCCCGGCAACGTACTGTGGCTTTAGCTCTGAATACAAGTCAAAGTGTTATCAGTCGACTTTGGACACGTTACCGAAGCACTGGTACCGTGGCTGAGCGCCATGGAGGACGGTATCGCTGCACCACACGGAGACAAGACCGATACATTCAAATCTTAACTCGAAGAGCTCCAACAATAACCGCCATGATGTTAGCCGTGAGGCTTCATCACTCTTCAGGGAACTTAATTAGCGACCAAACAGTCAGAAACCGCTTGCATGAAGTGAACCTTCATTCCCGAAGACCGCTACGGGTACCACCTATAGCAATCGTAGGATTCGATATCAATGGGCTCTTGAACACAGAAATTGGGCAGAAGAACAATGGCGTTTCGTGTGCTTTTCTGATGAGTCTCGTTTTGGTATGAGACCGGATACAAGACGTATACGACACTGGAGAACCCCTGGACGCCAACAGCGATTAAAATCCTGCCAGGAAGTCCATCCTTATAGTGGTGGAACCATCATGGTATGGGCGGGTATTTGGATCGGCGGAAGAACTGAGTTGATTTGGATCAGAGGCAACCTCAACGCTCAAATTTATGCTGAGACGATTGTGTCAGACGTCATCGTTCCTCTACAAGTGCAAATCGGTCCCTTATTTCTGTTAATGCATGATAATGCACGACCGCACACCGCAAGAGTTGTAAGACAGACTCTCGCCGCAGCTAACATCAATGTCCTGCCCTGGCCTGCTCAGTCGCCAGACTTGAACCCGATTGAGCATGCATGGGATATGCTACAGAGAAGAGCTCTGCCGAATATGGAGGGTATCCAGTCGCAAGAAGACCTTTTTTTGTTGTTGCAACGAACATGGGCGGCCATTCCACAGCGTGATTTGGATGAACTCATTTTGAGTATGCCAAACCGATGTTCTTGTGTTGTTAGTGTTCGCGGTAGAAACACGGATTATTAATTGTTTAAGTTACCCAATAAAATTTTAAAGAAAACTGTTATTTCAGTCTTTTTTTCGAACTTTTGTGTTAGTGGTTCAAATGTCAAAAATCCCTTTATTAGGAAAATGGCAAATTTCTTTATTAATGCAAAGGTGACTTGGTTTATCGTTACTGTGACAAACGAAAACACTTTATTTGATGAATCCTTAAAGAAAATTTTAATTAATATCAATCAGGAGAAAAGTTATTGCAAAAATATATGTTGATCCCTACACACTTTTGATGTGTGTACCTTGTTCCCAATCATTTGAACAATTGTTATTTCGACCTACACGTTTAGTTGTTTGGTGAAATCCATAAGTTTCTGTTCCAGACACAAGTTGTACCACATGGTACAACTTGTAACTTTGTTATTTAGTTCCCAAAGTCTTATACCCTAGGTCATAATGTTAATTTACAAATCCTGAGGCCCAAGTTCGAAATCCTAAAGGTTAGAATATTATATTATGACATTATTGTTTAATTTGAAATGGAAAAGCATGAGGAGCTGTACTCAACTTTATATTATATGGGAGAAAGTCTGCAAAAAGTGATTTTATTTTTCAAAAACTGTTGCAAAATATTCGCCAAAGTAAAATTGATTCTTGTATTGGCAAGCAAATACTTTTATTACTCTCGTTCGTTGCGAAAATTGAGCTCGAAGCCAAGGTAATGCTCGTCTAAAAATCTCACGCAATATTATGAGTATGTAATAAAATCAAGTCCCTCATCTCCCTAAAGTATAATACAAAATAAGGTTTTCGTTGACAAGAAAACATAGGGTTATCTACCACCATCATTTTCAAAGAAAATGTTCTTATGGAACTGTTTTTCGCAAGTCTCCCCTTGCATTAAATAAAGTAAATATATGCTTTTGTACTTATACTCGTACATATATATTTGGAGAGGCTGTTTTCCTTTTCAAATAATTTCCAGTGTTTGTTTTTTCAGCGCTGCCAATCGGGAGAAACGGAAACGTTCACACTTGTTTGAAAATGTTAATTATGAGCCGAGTTTGAAATTGTTACTTGAAGAAATTGTCGAGTTGAGTGTGCCAGTGTACCAGGGGTTTTCTTGTTATGCATAAATTTTAAAAGTATTTGTCAAAGTTCGTGTGAGGAGTTTGTTTTGTCTTGTTCCTTTCAACGTTCGCAGGGCATTGTTTGTGCCATATCATTTTAACTTGTATCATTATGTAATATACTTTTGCATTTTAATGGAACTTAGAAAATACAGGGTTAAAAAGTCTGTTGTAGTAAGGTAGTATTCTAATTCACTTAAATTCATCTAATCAAATGATATGTGGATTGTTTGAAATCAATTTCTATATTGCAGGAATGTTTTTCTTTGTCCGGTACAAAATTTCGTTCGTCAAAAAGTCCCTGGTTATTATTATTATTGAATAGTGGTTGATAATGCGTACTGCATCAGTTTCAATAACAATCTGAATAATTTTAATAATCCATTGCTAAGTATGTTCAAAAAATGTATCGACTTGACAACGTCAACAACGCAATGAATATTGTTGAACTGAAAGCCATTGCTACTGTTATTGTGTTACGCAACCATCTCGCTGTTTCAATGAATGTCATACCTACAGCAATATAACTAGTACCGCACAAGTAGTTTATTTATTTATTTAATTAAGGTTCACCAGCAGTTGTTACAGATTACACAGATAGGAATATACAAATAATTTTGTCTTAAATCTAATTGCACAACCAATTACAGGCAAACACCACATGCAAAATGCTCTTTGTAATTATAAATTTAGTTTTTACTTACGTAGGTACTTAAATTCTAGATAATTACATTAAATGCTAATACTAATTACATCTGACAAACGTCAATAATTAGTCTGCATGGACGTCAACCAGAACGCTGCGTTCGTTTATGAGTTTACACATGCGGGGTATAGGCGAATTAGCACCAGATACTGTGCGGCGAAGAGGTGGAGCTAAGTATGTTACAGGTTTGCGAAATGGTCTACGGGGTACTCTGAAATTGAACTTACATACCTAACAACTGTGGGCAGTCAATGGTGTTATTGAGCAGTTTATATGCGAACCTCAGATCTAAGAGCTCCCTTCGAGCTTCCAGGGTACTAATTTGTAGCAGCCTAGTTTATCAAGGTAGGAGACATATCCAATGCATGAAATACAACACAAAGTCAGCGAGCAAAAAACAGGGCGAAGCATACAAATAAAACGACGAATGCTAACCCCACTAACATATGAAACAAAAAGTAGAACGAGAGAAAGAGAAAAAGCAACAAATAAAACACAACAATAAACCTGATAAACTTTGCTCCTTCCATTTCCATGTCATCGAGAATGTAAAACAAATGGCCAGCACATAAAATAAAACAACGTTCTTTATAAATGCAACAGCAATTTCCCCTAGAGTTATCATTCATGTATCTGAAATATTATCCAACTATATAAAATTTCCGATACCCGATAAATTATGTCACAAACCAGGTACTGTCGTGAAATCGGTTTTTGTAATTATCGCTTTGATTCTCATGACGGGAGATTGAATTTTAATTAAAACACGTTAAGCCTTTGTAGGTGCGTTTTGGAACCTCCTACAGATTTGAGGATTAAGGTATTAAAAATAATTTGATGCTTTTAAATTGCAAAGTTGAGGTTGTATTTAGTTTGCTATCTGCAATTTTCCTAGCACATGTATTTAATTGTATCTCTAATAAATACCATTTTGAGCTCCTAAAAATTTGAAAACTCTAATTATAAGGATAGCGCCTCTTTTTGTTAACGTCAGAAAAAAAACAAAACCAATTAGATTAATAGCACCGCGTAATAAAGAGATCACGATGGGAATTTTTCGCTGACCAACTTTAAAAGTTCAGACAGTTAAAAAAAAAACAAATTTGAAAGAGAAGCGCTATAATTAAAAAAAGTTCCTCATCGTTTGAAGTTCTTTTTTTTTCCACGAAGTTAAATATTTCCCTTTTCCACGTCATCATCATCATCTGCATAGCTTTTTCCCAACTATGTTGGGGTCAGCTTTCAATCTAGCCGTATGCAGCTGAATACCTCGGTATACAAAACATACATACAATTCCATTTCCCACGTATTGGTACCAAATATTGTATTATCTCTTACTGATTCTGTTTTTCTGAAAAGCCTTTACTTACTATTTATAAATTTCTGTATTTTAATTCTTTTGTTTTTAATCAGAATATTTTTAATTATTGCAATTCCAATTTTGTAAGTTCTTCTTACAGAAACTATATTCTTTTTTAGATCGTGTACGAGTGCATATTCAAATTTGCATCGAAATAGGTTTTAATCCAACAAGTTTATATATATACTATAAAGTATAAATGCTTATCAAGCCTATTTATCCAGTAAAATGTAGTGTAGATGGAACAGGATATAGCGGGAAAGGAAACTACGGCAAGAGATACACTGATTTCAAAGAGGATATGTGCTTTGAATTTGAAATGGGTAGTATGATTACACCTGCAATAAAACGCATTACCGTGATAGATGCAAAGCGATCGTGGCTCTTACTAGCAGTTTAGTTATTACATAACTTATGATAATCACGCATATATTCCTCGATCGTTTGGGCAGAAGTAGTAGTAGTACCCACATTTCGCAAGTTATGTTTCAAACCATTTGTGTATAAGCCTCATGTATCAATATTTGTTTTTTTTAATTGATATTGTTTAAGCAATTATTGAAGACTATTTTGGTATAAATACTACGTGAAAATGATATAGAAGTTCGGAGATGTTCAGACTTGTTTCCAGTAGAAAATTTAATTAGGTCCAGTAATTTTTCTTTGTTTATAAGGGATATAACAAAAATTTATTATATTATTATAAAAGTATATGATATTTGTGATCTGAAAACAATTGTTTTTATGGAATAATCCATGAAAACAATTTGCAGATTCTGTTGAATATAAATTCAACAGAATCTGCAAATTAGAGCTCTCAAATCCGCTCTCCATGAGCTTTTGCCTAAACATGTATATCAGGAGAACGAATATTGCGAAATAAATAGACAAATAAAAAAAAATCGCTATATTATTATTGTAAAAGAGAAAATGAACTATCATTACCAATTAATTGCTATTTATATCAACCATCGAATAGTATTCAATTTCAACGAGGAAATTAAGAGTTTCTAAGTACTAGCTCAAAGTACAGACTTACATAATCAGCCTTTGTACCAACTTTATTATTGCCTTGTGTACCAACCTTACAAATTCAAGTCGAACTTGTGCAATGACCCGAGAACGACCATACGTTTCACCTGCTACCCTTCGCTTTTGACGTAAAATATCGGTTGAACGACCCCGAACGTTACGGCTAGAAATATAGTTTTGATACATACTATTACACCGAGGTATATTCTCCGAGGGTTAGACAGAGGTATATTCATCATCATCATCATTATCGTCCACTGCTGGACATAGGCCTCCCCCAAGCACCCCCACTTCGACCAGTTTTGTGCTTCTCGCATCCAACGGGTTCCTGCTGCCTTCACCAGATCGTCGATTCACCTATATATTCACATCACTCATTTTGCCAGTTATTTTTAAGTCTTCAATGAGGAAATTCCAAGACATTTCACATTGTGACATCTACCAATCCGCACTGGACCCGCATGGTGGATTACAGCCTACTCCCTCTCACAGAGAGGAGGCCTGTGTCCCAGCAGTGGGTACATTATAGGCTGGTTATGCTATTTATGGTTTTTTGTCCCACATGTCAAAGTTACATTACAGGTCATCTGTCACTGATGAGACACAATTACATTATCTATTGTTACTGTACTTAAAAAGTCTGCCAAACAAACGAGGGGAAGAACTGCATCTACAGCATATAAAAATTCGCTAAACCGAAAAATTACCAAATCGCATCAGCCACAGAAATTATCCAAAAAATAAATCATCTGAAATACAATTTCAGATAGCCAATGCTTTCTCCGCGGGGGCATGAAGCCCAAAATTGTTTTAGGTCTAAAATGACTGAAGCAATTATACGTAAACTTATTTCTCAAACCATTAAAGCCTTAGAACATTGTTCAAGGATCGTTGAGTCTTCGTTAATGGAAGATCATGGCTTTCGAACTGTGCTGAAATATGAAAGAAATGAGAAAAGTTTTTGAAGAATTTAGACTGCATGGATTTGCGGAGATAGGGTAAGTTTTGAATGGTGGCGACTTTTAAAACGTTCTAAATTATAATACCTACAGTCTAATCCTCCAATCATTTTAAAAAGATGTATAGTTATTGATCTACAAGACGTACCTGTTATAATTTATCGTCGTCTTGATGACTGTTCAACCTGAAAAGAAGAAAAGATATATATTAGTGAGATCATGTCTAACTATTAACATCTCCATCAAAACAGGCGTAATTATTTGTTAAGTTATCATTTAGCCGAAAGACGGCCTCTGCTGGACAAAGCCCCTTCACGATTAATACTAATGGTAGTTCCCAAGAATGGACCCAACTGATGGTCAATCTTGGTGACCAACGTTGGATTGCCAACGTTAAACAAATTGAGCGGTTTTCCTATTTGTTTGTTACGGGCACCCATACCCTTCCGAGTGGACTAGAGCGACTCAGTGTGATAGCTGAAATATATACTATGGTATAGGTAAAGCAGCGGGATTGTCCGAAAGGGTTACCGCTACCCCGGAACATAAAGGGCTAAGGAAGGAACAGGGATGGGTTTTAGTCAGTAAGAGTCTGACACTCCTTTCCACTTCACCCAGAGCGGGAGGGGCATTTGATGATTTCCCATCCTTAAAAAAAATGGTATAGGTAGTAGTCCCAGATAAAATACTTCAGAATAACCTAAAGCCCAAAACCAGAATACGATAGAATACTCTTCATAAAACCATAAATATTACAAAATTAAATATAAATGTAGAAATTTTACAAGGAGTGACACAATGGGTCGTCTTATCGCTAACGTTTTTTTTTAAGGACCACCATTGGATGGATTTTGGGAGAAAAGAGAGACAATAATGGAGAGGGACAATTCTCCTAATTTTAAGAACGTTCACAGTCTGATCTCAGTCTCAATCTGTCAAAAATACCTCTAATTTCCATACATTTTGACAAATGTTTGACATTTGTTTGTCGCTGAGATGAGACTGCGACTAGGTTTTGAACGTTTTAAATTACGAGAATTGGCCTTCAGGTAGTCTGTGGTGTACTAACCAGCCAGCAATTTCAGCAAAGTCCATCATATCAGCTGAACACCATAAAGGAAACAATAAAATTATGTTTCGATTCGCAGTTAATTATGACTGCCGTTATAACATTACAGCAGTCGTAAACCAACCTTCTAATAACATTTCGTCTGTGTTTATTGAGAAATTAGTTCCTGCAATAACAATTTAACTGTTCAAGTCGTCTACGAGGTAATTAACTTCGGAAGACATTATTGGACTTGAAATGGTTGTATTTCCCAATATGGTGAAAGGTGAGATGAATGAAAATCTTAACAATATGGTGGTTCTGAATATTTTATTTTTGAACAGATGCTTTCAGTCCGTATTTCCTTATGTACGAGTATATCAAACAATATTGCAAGTTTACAGCTAAATATTCATCAATAACTACGCTAAATTATTTCTCTAACTCTTTTCGTCTGTCTTATACCTCAGTTCCGCCATTAAGCCGGATTCATATTACTGTGTTGTGTCGTGTCGTGACGCCTTCTAACGCAGTGTTAGCCTATCAAAACCCGTTGTGATTTGACTCCTGAACAGATTCGTTTGATTGGTGTATCCAGAGTCACAGTACATTGTATGTTGCTTTAATCGTTGGGATTCAACAAACATAAGTTATTTTAATTTTATGGCTTTTAATACGTAGGTAAGTTAACAATCTTAAAATAATAATAACATGTACAATTGTACTTAAACGTTATTTTGGTATTTAACATAGTCCTCAATTCTTTTGATCAATGAAAGTAGAGTAATTACTTTTCTGTACTGCTTATTGTAGCATCAGAATTGGCGCAGTCAACCAAGGATGAGACAGTTAATAATACCTTAATAACCAGTCAGTGGTCACCAGAAGACCATAATTAATTTTAAACCTAATTGCTGACTGCTTAAAGATCACTATTGCGTCTCGCTGTTTCAATTCCTGTAAATTGAATATCATTGTGTATATCGTACAGGAAATCTCCTTCCCCCATAACAAAAAACAAGTGTAACGATAAGCCAAAACAGCTATTATCTTAACTTTTTTTACAAAAATATCTGCTTGTTCCAACTTCCTTATGCCTCCATTAATCCCTGGAGCTTCCTTGATCTTACAAACACCATTGCTTTTTCAGTGTCCCTCAAGCGGGTATTTATAACGCAGTGTTTCGAATATGGCCATAACTGGAACATCCCGTTTCACATAAGTTGCGTCACTCCGGTCCGTGTCAGAAGAAAGTGGCGTATAAGACCCGGTCCGACTCGCCGTTGCGCAAATCTCTTAAAATAATAAGGAATAGGAAGATGGCTGCCGGGCCGGCGCGGAAAACGGTTTGGGCTTGCATTATTCATTGTAATAAATTGGAGTTCACCGGGTACAGGGCATGGGGTTTGTTGCTAGCTTATAGGATTTTTGTATGGGTTTTCGGGCAGTTATAAACTTTATTTATGAAGAACTCGTCGCTGTTTTGCTTGAGTTACTTTTATGACGTTGTTGTTGTAGCAATTTCTTCAAGTAAATAAATGATTCAACAACTAATAATATTTTGTTCCGTTTTTTTCTAGACAGCGCTTTAAGACGTTATGAGACGTATGTTTTAAAAGAAACGTAGGTAAATTTAACGCTGACATAAATTATATCAATAAAAAGAAATAGTGAATAATATTACAGATGAATACTAATAACATTTCAAGAAAGTCTTTCATTTACTTTTAATTGAAATTAAACCAAGTTACAAAGAATAAAACGTCTCCAGGCAAAGTTCTCCAATTGTCTGATTCAATCGTAGATCTTGCAAACTTTGCACTCAAATCGAACAAGTTTTTATTACACCAAATTATATTCACTATCTCTCCTTTTATTTTCCGATAAGTTAGATAATATTTGGATACTTTATGGATCGTTTATTCCGAAGTGCGACCGTTCCGGTTGACTAACCGAATGATTTGTCTGAAAATCCCAATTGCAACGGAACTTCACATAAAATTTCGTTGAATTTTCGTTCGCTCATATTTCTTGGGTTCCGATTTGGATAAGGTTACTTTCATTCTTTCCTTGAATTCTTTTATCGATATAAGTTATTTCGAGCTTCGAGCTTCAAGGATTTAGAGGAATACTCGTTGGTTTCGATTTATTTCTAAATTTTGTTCCGAAAATCAGTTGCTCTTTTGTTGAATGGGTTATAATAAGTTGTTACTTGATAAAAGGGTTTTGGTTCCTGTGTTATGACACAGATGATCAAAACGTTCATCGTCACATGGACCGGTACGTGATGCCATGTAAATATATGTATAATAATTTCTTTTTCTGTTTTCCTTCTTAGTTACCTTTAATCATGATCTGGCAGTTTGAGTCATTTACGCGGCCTACCCAAATGTCCTTTATTTGGTATTGTTATCATTTTAATAATTTAGGTGGAATAATCAAATATATAGGTAATAGGAGTGGTATGAATGGCTGAGTAGTGGTGACCCAGCGGTTATTGGCCCAGATCTACGAATTGTAGGTCGTGGGTTCAAACCCGGGCAGGCACTTTACTAATTTATTTCATCACCATTGCTGTCAATACGGTGAAGGAAAACATCGTGAGGAACCGTATCCATGAACCAAATATTCAAAGACATGTGGCCTACTTAACTACTAACCCGCACTGAGCACGTGATTACTGGCGACTTGCTTTCACAAAGAGGAGGCCTGTATCCCACCAGTGGGATACAGGCCTGATTATGTAATAGATAGTAAGATAGCAAACAGACTGGTAAAAATCGAAACTAGAAAAATAGATGACAAGACTTGGTTATGAGTAGATTATTTTGATTTTGTTCAAATACATATTGAAAAAAATGGGTTCAGCTGTGCTAAAATCGATGCTGTTTTATTACACCTGACACATTTCGGAGTTATCCGGACCCGATTTCATCTCAAAATTCCTACATTTAATATTTTGAACAATCCGAAAATTCCAAATATCAGAATCCTTTGGTTATGACCGGCTGTTGAAATGGCAGTGTTCGGAGATTTATGAGGTTCCAATAAATCGTATTTAGGTATTGTAACATTGATATCAACGTGAATTCTATAGAAAGTGTTCCTTTTCGAGTGTCAGCCGTTTGAACGGTATTTCAATTGCTTCGACGTAGTTTTTTAGGGTTCCGTACCTCAAAAGGAAAAAACGGAACCCTTATAGGATCACTCGTGTGTCTGTCTGTCTGTCTGTCTGTCCGTCTGTCACAGCCAATTTGCTCCGAATCTTATGGACCGATTAAGTTGAAATTTGGTACACATATGAATCTCTGTGACCGTAATGTAAATGTGTAACGTAAATAAATGAGTTTTGAAAATGGGAGTCATTTTTGAGGGGTAAATAGACAATTTACCAAAAAAGTTTCGCAATCTGTACCGTGTGACATATCAAATGAAAGGGCTTACTGTGAGGATCTCAAATATATTTTTTTCTATTTAAAAAAATATATTTGAGATCCTCACAGATCCACACACTAAATTGTATTCCTCACAGATCCACACACTAAATTGTATTAAAGTTATTTAAGACAATAGACGGAAATTTACCATTCCCCCCCCCCCCTTATCTCCGAAACTACTGAGCCTAAAATTTTGAAAAAAAATACAGTAAATATTTCAATACCTATAGATTAAAGGAAAATTAATAAGAAGTCTGTGATCTTGAAAAAACATGGTAAATCTCTCAATATTGTGCGTACAAACTTACATTTTCAGTTGGAATGTATGGGAGAACATGTTTTTTAACTACAATGTTAAGTTTGTTCTTGGGATAAATTCATTCCAACTACGGAACCCTTCATTGTGCGTGGTCCGACACGTACTTGGCCGGTTTTTGAACTTATAAATAAAAGGGATCGTGACACATTGTTGTAATATGTTCGGGAGCTTACATGCGTTGAGGCTTACTCGTAGGCTGAAAAAATATTCTTTCTTAGGAAAATATTGGGCTAAAGCTCAACATGGTGAAGAATATTAAATGTTCTTTTGCGTTCCACAAAGTAAATGTAGGTAATTGATAACCGAAAAAAATTTAAGAACATTGCGCATAATTTTCGACCAAATACCTACACCAAATTAAAAGAGAGAAATGGGGTTATGACAGAAAAATACATAGGTGTTATGAAACAATCGAATTGAAATGAATATTGACGGTTTAAAGACTATTTATTTATTTAATAGTTCAAGCACATATTTATGTGACAGGCGGACTTTTTGTACCAGTTAACCTTTGGGTGATGCAGAGACAAACAATGGTAGGTGCAATCATGAAAATTGAGGAATAAATAGGTATTTTAAATATAAAGATATGCATAAACCTATTAAAACTATGAATACCTATACCTAATTACATATTAATATATATAAATATACATAAATAAATGAATATACTTACTAAAAAGAAATAAGACACACAATGAGAAAATATTACCGTTGTGATGATACTGCCAGCTTCTTGCGAATGTGCTCGCGAACCTTAACTTTAAAGGATAATCGGCTATCTCTTTGAATAACTCACTATAATCTGCTATCGCAGGTATGCTGGAAGAGATTCCTTATGAAATAAGCATCACCTTTGTACCTATTTTTCTGATCTTTTCTTCTTGTTTGTTTATAAGTGTGTACGTAAAAACTACTTAAATAAATAAAAAAAAAAAACAATGTATCTGTATCTTTAAACCACATAAACCATGTTATTGCACACAAATATTTAATAATCAATTAGTATGTGTAATTATATATTCACTGAAAACGATTCAACAAAACTGTTAGGAATAAATTGTGCCATAACCTAAGAATATTCAAACTTTTATTAAAACAGATAAATTCTGCCATGCTCACGAAACATAGAAGATTTGGCCACCAATGGAATAAATGTGTTGTCAATAAATATAAACCAAAACCGGACATTTCCAAACAGTATAATTATCCACAATAAACTTAAAATGTTACTACCACGCAAACTTCAAACGTTGCCCATAAAATACAATGTAACAGATCACTGAAAAAGCAATTTTGTACCAAACAGACAAACGTTTATTTCCAAGTAATTGTATTAAAAACCTCTGTCTTAAATCTTCGTAAAGTCAGGGAAATTAATTGGTTATCACATTGACTCGTCATCTGCCTAGCCCTTTCGTTGGGGTTGGCAAAAAATCTAATTCGAATACAGCTGAATATCAGTATTTTATGGTTTGGTATGTAAAGATGGTCATCCAACTTCGGAACAACCGCGGGAAGCGTAGCTTATCCTGATCGATTGACCCATGCGGCTGTTATAACTTAACCACAAGCCCATCTTGACTACCAACTTAAATTCACCGTATATTCAAATCACGACTGTCATTCCATGACAGTTGCAGAAAATGACATGGCAAATGATGTATTTTATCCGCGTCAATGACATCAAATTATGATAATTTCTGTGTAAATAATAATATGTATATTATTTTTTAATAACATAACAAATTTTTTTTCTCTCTATTTATTTATTTCAGTGTACTTATAATATTCTTCAACAAGTTTCACATTAAATTCAACTATTTTCTTTGGATATAATCATGGATGAAATTTTTTTTTTTGTTGTTATAATTCTAAAAGTCACTACGTTTTCTCATATCACATCTGACATTGGCAGAATTGTCGACATCGGCACCATTGCCATAAAGAAAAATAGAATAGAATAGAAAATTGACTCGGTGTGTTAATTTGATAAATAATTATCTTCGCTGACTGTACAAATTAAATGTCTGGTCTGAATATTTATCCATCCGTGTATCCGCACTTAATTATATCACTTCCAGTAAGTACTTTGATACCCAAAGTGATTTAAATTAGTTTTCAGTGGAAACGGTCACTTTGAGCGCTAATGGGAATGAGATGAAATTGAGCAGAAAGTTGTGTCGATATTGCGGTGATTAAAATCATTACTATGTAATATGTAGACAATACGAACGTAAATGAAAACACTGGCATTACTTGAGTATTTTGAAAGTATCAAATAAATCCTAACATCGAAATAAAATAGCATTATTTTTCAAACCTATTCAATTAGCGATGGGACTATGAATTTTTCCAATCAGCCGACTAAGTATAGTGACTTATCTATTGGATATATTTGATTGAATGATGAACGTCATTAGACATACGCAATTTAGTTTATTGTAGCCTCCACCTTGTATTTAACTTGTCTTTTATACATCTATAGGTACATACATACATACACACACATACAAATACATATATACATACAAATAAATAAAATTGGAGTGTCTGTTAGTAATATTAAAATAACAGCTATTTACTAAATGCATATGGATGTATACACGGTACATATACCAATTTTTTTTTTGTCTGTCTGTTTGTTCCGGCTAATCACTGAAACGGCGGGACCGATTTTGACAGGACTTTCAATCGCAATCCTACTAATATTATAAATGTAAACTTTTTATCACGATACTCCCACGTGATCGAACGCGGAAGAAACCGCAGGGCCAGCGCCCTGCGGTTTCACCCGCGTTAGCGCTAGTAAAAAATAAAAAATAAACATATTTTTGCCAAAACCAAGGAGAGATTTCTTTGGCACTTGTTAACATTCCCACTGTAGAACGTAAAAAACACATTATTCTGCGTCTACTCGCACCACTAAAACCACAGAGAAAATATCAACATTATTCTTACAGAAAACGTACATACTTCTTCAGATTTTTTAATAACATTTTTACCATACGTACCCGCGGTTCATTTTAGGACCTCTATAACAAACCAAGCAACATAAAGGTATCTTTTCATTGTTTTTCACATCTCTCGCGGGGCGTTACAAAATATGAATATAAAATATATTTTTATATCTTCCGTTTCGATTTAGTAACGCCCTTGTGTATAGTTAAGGGGCTTATGGAGGTGTTGTAATGGTATAAGATAAATGGTAGATTTCTTTTAGACGTTAACATCTGATTCTATGTAAATAATCTGTTCGCATTGTTAACGGGGATAAATGGTCATCAAACCCAAGTCGGCCGGAGCAAAGACAATCTCCACAGATGGGGTTTCACGGACGACTCAGATCTCAAGTGCGTATGCGGCACCTCCCCGGAAACAATGGCCCACCTTCCATCCTGCGCCACATGCCCTGTCATCTGTGCACTTGCTGTTTTTATGATTGCGTCAGTGAGCGGAGTTCGCACAACTGAATTTTGAACCAAAGATGTTTGAACTTTCTGTCATCGATACGCCAAGAAGAAGACTGGGTCCTTGAGAAAACCTTATGTCCAGCAGTGCAAGTCTTTCTGCGGAATGACGATGATGGTGATTGGAGAATCCTGCTGATACCGTAATTTAGTTATTATATAACTACACTGACTCACTACCACACCAAGCCTCCCAGTGCAGGGCCACTTCACTTTCAACCTTTTCCCTTCTTTCGTGGTGACTGACAGATGACATTAGTGACAGCAGCTACCTCAGTACTTGAGTGAATGAGACAGTGTTTACATAACAGGCTGACAGGCACTGTCCTTTTTATTAATTTACCGTTCCATACATTTTGACCGCTTAAGTATTGTACTTTTTTTACGAAACAGCAGACTTTTTTTGATAGCTGACGATACAATTTTACGCTACGGTCTATCATGCGCTGATCCATGGTAAAAGTTAGTTGACATTTTTCCACATGAACTGTTACACACCACATTATGATTTCAAATTCTAGTCATCCTGTTTGAACTGCTATAACGCTTTTATTGAAAAATTCCTAGACCTTTGACTTATCATAAAAAATAATAATCAAGTAATCTCATAAGATTACTTGATTATTTATTTATTTTAAGTCGTAATGTGGGATCTTAGCTGAAGTGGAAAAATGTCGACTACTTTTGGAGACTACTGTAATTACCTAAAAGTTTGTAAGGATATCTAATTACCTATTCTAAATGAACAAAAGAGAAAATACCTTCAGTAGACGAATCGTGTCGTGTCCTATTATATCAGTTACAATTTCAGCAGTAGCTCCCGGGTAGAACGAGAGACTTAATGAATTTCTAGGTGATGGATTAGATATTTAAGCACTCTAGCTGATGGAACACCCTGCTGATTGGATTCGACGAAATATGCTCAGTAACGTAGATATTGATTTGCTTTCAACGGACGAAAATATTAGTTACCTTTTTTGGAAAGTGATTTAGAGAGGAATAATGAAATTGACAGAGCTTTGATGGCTCAGTAGTAACGGCCACAACTTACCAGTTGTACGTCGTGGGTTCAAACCCAGGCAGGTGCCTTAATTCAATCCAATAATAATAATATTTGCTTGTAAAAATGGGCGTACTGTACAACCGTGCAAAGAATGATGGGCGTTTTGGCCGGTATGTCCAATAAAAACCACATATACATCAAATGAAAGTTTTTATCGCATCAATTTTAATTATAAGCAGAAGGTTGTGAAATGCCGGGTTAAAGAGATATCAGACCTGCAAGCACCATGTAAAAGTATTAGTTTATGAAGCTAATGTAGCTAATGTTTGACGACACGGTTGGCGCAGTGGTTGAGCGATTGACTGCTGCGCAGCATGTCGCGGGTTCGATTCCCGCACGGAACAAATATTTGTACGACCTACAAGTATTTGTTCCGGGTCTGGGTGTTTTATCTATAATATGTATGTATTTACAAAAAAAAAATGTATATAAGTAGTTTATCAGCCATCTCGTTACCATAACACAAGCATTAGGTTGCTTAGCTTGGGACTAAATGGCGTTGTGTGAAAAGTCCAAGGATATATTATTATATTATATATTATATTATTAATGTTCACTGCAGTTCTCAATAATATTAGTTATTGACTTATGAGTCACCCGACCCGAGTCAACCCGTGCGGCTGTTATTACTTAGCCATAAGCCCTCAATGTTATGACATTGAGAGTCATTTGTAGATCTCATTAGAACTCTATTGGTCATCAGGCCAAGCTCCATACAAAAATGCTCATCATTCTTTGCCCCATGAAAATAAATTAATGGTAAAAGCTTGATATTGACAGCGTCTTTATTTCGTATGTAGTAAGATTGGCATTCGCAAATCCAGTGTTACTGCTGAGTGCAGTTGACTGTATCAACCGGAAGACAATAACAACATCTGTTGTACACATTTTTTTTTTTCAATTGGATTTAGTTAAAATTCAAGTGACCTTGAGCACTTGAATTTTAATGATGCCAATGTTGATACTTGTGATGAGCCAGTATTGATTGATAATAATATAATTATCTATTGATGGCATCAAATAAAATGACTTGACCGCAATATAAATTATGTACTTAGAAGGTTAGGTTTTTTGACACCTTTTAACAGCATCTTTTTGGAACTGATATGTACGTACATTTCAGGAAAGCGTTTTTATAAAGTAACCTTTTTTGGGGTTCGAAATTTTGGACGCCTGTGGCTACAGCGGTTTTTTGAAGCTATTCTTTAGATTTAATATGTTTTTTAAATAATATTTTCAACAAGATGAGGCTTTTTGACCTAGGTATTACAGGGTGACAGGGACGTCGACGCGTAGCCTCTTACCACGGATTCATATTTTATGTTGACATAAGAAATTTCGTGGGAAAAAGCTAGTTTTAAGATATTCTTTTATTTCACACAGTAATTCACACGGAACCCTAAGTTTTTGTTGATCAATGTGTATTTGTTAATTCACATCACTTGGTATAAATACCATTTTGTTATAGATTTTTCGTGTAGTTGCGTGTTTCAGTTTAAGACAAGGCAAGTGTATTTTTTATAAATTACCTGTTGTATTTTTATCAATAGATATTTCTTTTTAGTAATTTTTGGTAGATAGCCGACGTGGCTCGAAAGGCTGCGAAACTTAAATGGGACTGGGCAGGACATGTTTGCCGCATGCCAGACAAACTGTGGGCCCAAATATCACAGAACTGATGCCCTGAAACAGTGATCCGAGGCCGCAGCAGACCACGTAGGAGATAGCGGGACGTGCACTTTCTTCCCCCGTGTTCGTCAAAACTGGAACGAGGACTCGCGAAAGATGAAAGGAGGGGAGGAAGGCCTTTGCCCAGGACTGGGACAGCGTAGGGTAGTAAAAAAAAAAACAGTGGCAATCCGGGAGTGCCGACAGAAGTGAAAACAAAACACAAACAGAATACTTTAACATCACTCACTGACATATCGGATATACATTAAAAGCGAGTACATCCCGAGGACAGCCGAACACATCCAAAGCGGTGTCGGTTAGGGTAACAGTGGCGCGAGTTCAATGGTATTTTTCCATCTCAAAAAATGCTCAACGCTCCTAAAGAAGTTTTCACTTCAAATATCTTGGAAAATTAATGATTTTTTGCATTCTCGTCTAAGAAAATGATTAATAAAAAAAACGGGTTTTTTACCAATCGATGTAGGGTTCATATTTTATGTTACTTTTTACATAATTCCCAAAAAAATAAGGGAATCTGGCAGAAATGAAGAATGATGATGGTTGTGCTATTGTGATTTCATGAATTAATAAAGTGATCCTGTTTCAGGTGATGACTAAACTATTTAAACAAAATATTCAAAAATGAATGCCACTACAGCGATACTTGGAATCCAGGCAATCAAAGGAGCCTTTAGCATACTGTCTGCCTTACAACTGACTGCATTCCTATTCCCACAGCAGTCACAGGTTCTAGGTAATACTTTAAATGAAATATTTTTGTAACCATTGTAAGGTTTATGATGTTTAATAGCAATTAATAAAACATTTTAATTAAATATATAATTCAGTAAACCGAATACCGGTACCTACCTAAGTATAATCGATTTGAGGAATCGATATGATGTGTTGACAATACTCGGCGAGCGCGGGAGCCGTACGGCAGAGTGGGCGAGCATTATTAATTTGGCGGTATACCATTGATTGTATAAATAAATAATTTTAAAACATAGTGACCTGAGTTTTACTACACCATTTCTAACTAAACTAGGCAGGCGCTTTACTTTGTGTAATTTATTTCATCATTAGTGCTCTCAAAAAGGCGATGGAAAGCATTGTAAGGAAATCTGCCGGTCCTGTAACCTAAAATTCGAAAACGTGTGACATCCACCGACCACTGGGCACGAGTGGTAGATTATGGCCCTCTTCCTCTTACAGAGAGGAGATCTGTGTCCCAGCAGTGGGAACATTAAAAGCCGATTATGCTACATAACTTTCGCCCGCATGTAATTGATAGAAATAATGCATCAACAAAATTGTGAACAATAATAATGTATATTTATACTCATTTTATAAATTTACTTATTATTATTTGAAATGTTAGCTTATAAATTATGTCAATTTTATCATGAATGAATAAATACACAATAAACAATAATAATGTATTTTTTTATCAGATGGTGCTTATTTCGACTTCATCATAGTTGGTGCTGGCTCAGCAGGCAGTGTGCTGGCCAATAGACTCACAGAGAATGAGCATACCACAGTTTTACTAATAGAAGCGGGTGGAGATCCACCGGTAGAATCAGTGGTAAGTAATGTATATTAAAATCGAAGCAACGATAAATAAAGTACTAAAATTAACGCGGTAGATATAAGTAGATAGTAATAGACATTTGAGTCAAAACGTTAAAAGTAATAGTAGGTGACTACATTTTATTAGAATTTTTGATAAGCTGCAAGGTGTTAAAATATAGCTGTAGGGCAATTTTACAAAAGATCTCGACAACATTAAACTTTGGTGAATGATTATATCACACCGCAGTTTACAATCAGACACCAAAGCAATTCTTAGAAGTGAACGCTGAATCTGAACTAATCACAATTTTACTTTCAAGCTTGCATTTATTTTTCATGCAAATTCGAATGAATATTTTCTTGCTCCTTTTTAAAGTAAGCAACTATACTCGTTTTATATATGTATTTTTCTTGTAACTCTATTCTAGGTACCAGTGCTGTTCCAATACCAGAAAAATACATCAGTTGATTGGAATTTTGTAACTGTAGACGATGGTTATAGCGAGCAGTTTCATAAAAACAACGGAACTGAATGGACAAGAGGCAAAATGCTTGGAGGCACAAGTTCTATTAATTTCATGGTTTACACGAGAGGAAATTTTCATGATTTTGACAACTGGGCGAAGATGACTGGCGACGAGTCATGGAACTGGGAAAACACACTTCCATATTTTATCAAAAGTGAAAGACTAGTCGACCATATCCTTCAAGATTCTGATGCTGGAATGTATCATGGTACTGACGGATATTTAGGAACAAACAGATATTATACTGAAGAGGGTGAGAAGTACCTTGAAGCTTTCAAAGAAATTGGTCATAAAATTGTTGTAGACACAAATGGTGACACTCCAGTTGGATATACTGAATGTATGTTTACTATTGCCGACGGCGTAAGGCAGAGCACTGCTCAAGCATTTTTGCGTCCAATCAAAAACCGACCCAATTTGTTTGTACTTAAAAAGACACTGGTATCAAAAATTCTATTCGATGACGACAAGAACGCTGTTGGTGTTGAAGCTATCTTAGAAAACAATGTAACTGTCAGTTTCAATGCTAAAAAAGAAGTGATAGTATCGGGTGGAGCTATTAATACCCCGCAACTCTTGATGTTGTCTGGAATAGGTCCAAAAGACCACTTAGAGAGTCAAGACATAGACGTTATTTCTGATCTTCTTGTCGGTCAAGCTTTACAAGACCATGTCATGGTATTAACGATTCATACAATGGGAAATACTACTTCTAAACCGGTGGATCCTACAAAATTTCCCGTACCACTAGTTTTAGGTTATGCCCGTTTGAATGAAAGTCAAAATTATCCCGATTATCAAACATTTAACTTTATAATGAACGCTGGACCATCTGCCATGTTGCAATTTTGTACCTACTTTTCTTTTGAGGATGAAATATGTAATGCTTTATATGCGGGGAGTGTTGGGAAAGCAGTTTTATTGAATGCGGTCTACTTATTGTACCCAGAATCTCGTGGAAAAATCTTATTGCGGAGCAAAGATCCCAAAGAAAAGCCAATTATATACAAAGGATACTATTCCAACGATGATGATTTAGACAAGCATGCGATATATATACAAGATTATTTGAAAGTTCAAGATACAGAGTTTTTTAAAAGTGTCCAATCTGAAATGGTTATCCCCGAAAAATGTGGCTGTGGTGAATTCAATTCTACCCATGAGTACTGGAGATGCTATGCACTCTGCATGATGTTGACAGGATACCATTATGCTGCTTCTTGTCCTATGGGCGTTGTAGTCGACTCTCGTCTCAATGTGTTTGGGGTACAGAGGCTAAGGATTGCAGATGCTAGTGTCATGCCAAAGATAACTGGAGCCAATACCAATGCACCGACTATTATGATAGCAGAAAGAGCAGCTGATTTTATCAAAGAAGATCATTGTTTAAGTGAGTAAGCCTTATACAGGCTGGTCAAAAAGTCGTGGATCAAACGAAAATACGAAGATAAAGGAGGTCATTTCCAAAGCTTATTTCTGTCTAATATTATTAATAAGGGAATTGAAAACATTCGTCTCTACGCTGATGATTACATGATCTGAAATGATTATGACCATCATCATCTGCCTAGCCTTTTCTCAACTATGTTGGGGTCGGCTTCCAGTCTAATCAGAAGCAGCTGAATACCAGTATTTTACATGGAGTGACTGCCTATCTGAAATGATTATGACCAATAATAAAAAAAAAATCTTTTATCATTTTATTAAAATAACCCATAATAGGTACTAATGGTCCCTCTGAAATTATAGCACAAGTCTGTTTTTGAGTCTGTCTATTGTTAATGAATTTTTCAATATATTTCCCTGATATTAAAATTTTCAGACTTTGATATTTCAATCAGTTTTGTATATTTTTTTCTAATTTTGTCTAATTAATTCCATTTACTTTGTCTAGTTTCACATAATTTAATGATTGATGTATAGTATTGACCGAGTATTTTAAGATTATTTTTAACCGGTTTTGTTTAGCTTCTGTAGAAATGAAATAAAACTATCACTTTATCATTATTTACCTGTTTTCGCTAGCGCATTTTTCAGTGTACGAGTAATTATTTGATAATTATCATTACCGAATAACAAACCTAAAACTTAAGTTGAGGCACGATTCACACAATATATTATTAGATAATTATCTTACCTAAGATTGTTTTTTTTACTTTGTATTTTTTATATTCTGCCGAGACAATAAATAATTAAAGAATTATTATTATCTTTTATTACTACTTACTATTCGTTTTGTTGTTTGGGTCCCATTTTAATCGCAGGTAGGTATTATAGTCAAAACGCCCTTACTAGTTGAAACTATTAAACACAAGCTGCGTTTTAATAATGTATGAACTAGTCTGTCTGCATGTCTATTACAGTTACAGTATGTGAAAGAGGAAATGAAAAAATTGTACCGCCCTCCATTAACCCTAGAGTGGGCGCACTATGAGCATTGTGCTGTCCTCGGCAAAAAAAAAATGTTTTGAAAAATATTTCCACGTTAATTATAGGCTATTTAGTAGCTGCCTCCATTATCTAAATATAAAGGTTGAACTCGATCAATGCGCGAAGGGCTGCAAGAGGAAAAGGTTTTCACCAGCAGGTGTCGCGCGGCGGCATATTGCTCAGCTTGCGTCCATCACGTAAGGACATTTTTTTAAATCTTTATGGTCTTTTATATTGGCTTATGTAACTACATAATATATTTATTTGACAGTATGGAACCGAAACATGTATTATTTATATCATATGACACGATTTGCTTGATTTTATAGATTGTTACTAATCGCGCATCACTTGTCATCACTACTCTATTCGATCGATCGACAAAAACGATCCACAGCAGTCTCTCAAAATACCTACTTACAGAAATAAACACCATTTCCTATAAACAACATGTTCATATAAACCGATTTCATCGCTTGTCAAACAGCGGATTCGACAATATATCTGCGATCTGTATACCATCTTGCAATTTGGTGACAAATGAGCCATAAAGTTGAAATATTTTATTGGTAGATATGTAGTTATCTGTTTTTATTCGGTGTCTAACGATAAATATGTACGAGTTATGTCGCTACTTACGGAACGCTAAATTCTTAAGACAATGACGCTTTGCGCTCTACACTGTGAGATTCGCCTTCTCAGCAATCCGTAGGCGTGAGACCGAAGTTTGTGCATTAACAGTGATTAATTTTAATTTAGCGTATTGGTAAATCAATTTTACCAATCTAATTGTAATAATTATATTAATTAAATTCTTTAAGTAAATTATATCAGTTTTCTTTGCATCCTCGACAGCCTCAGCCGAACGTAATAAAATAGTTTAACAATGCTGTGACAGTTGTTCATACAACAAACATGTTCTGTATAGGAAGTATACATTGTAGGAATAACGTGTACGTAAACGTGGATGACTAAGTTTTGTAAACATTTGAACTAAGACAACTGTCCTAACCGCGACATAATTATAAGCTGTCAAAGACAAATTGTTAATAAAAAGTTTATTTTAATTTTACATCGATAGGTAATGTCGTATAGGTACCTTTAACGTACAAATATTATGCTACGATGGAATTTGGGTCCACTCGCGAGTTTCAGTGTTACAAAAGGTATCTGTTGTTTTATTACATCAATCAAAAAGGATTTTTATCAAATTAATCCAAGTTAGGTACGTTTTTGAAACGTTTTCTTAATATAAATAGATGTGATTCGTAACGATTGTGATTTCAACAATAAAATTCATACTCTTGGGTATACTGAATGTATGTTCAACATTGCTGATCATTTAAGGCAAAGCACTGCTCAGTCATTTTTGTCACCAATAAAAGATCGACCCAATTTGTTTGTGCTTAAAAACACACTGGTATCGAAGATTCTCTTCGATGTCGACAAGAACGCTGCTGGTGTTGAAGGTATCTTAGAAAACAATAAAACTGTCAGTTTCAAAGCTTTAAAAGAAGCTATAGTATCGGCTGGAGCTATTAACGTCCCGCAACTATTAATGTTGTCTGGGGTAGGTCCAAAGGAGAACTTAAATAGTCAGAACATAGAGGTGTTATCTGACCTTCCTGTCGGTCAAGCTTTACAAGACCACGTTATTCTTAGTGTGACTCAAACAATGGGACCATCGGTATCGTCTAAGCCAGTAGACATAACAAATTTTCCGTCCCCACTTGTAACGGGGTACGCCAGTATAAACAAAAGTCAATATTATTCAGATTATCAAAGTGTTAGTTTCGTAATGAACGAACCGACAGGTGTGTTGCAATTCTGTGCTTTCTACTACTCTTTTCAAGACGAATTATGTGAAGCTCTATATGCGGGTAGCATTGGGAAATCCGTTTTGTTCAGCTCGGTGGTTTTAGTATACCCAGAATCTCGTGGAAAAATCTTATTACGAAGCAAAGATCCAAAAGAACACCCAGTGATATATACTGGCTATTATTCTGACGATGAAGATTTAGACAAGCATGCGATCAATCTACAAGATTTTCTAAAATTCCAAGATACGGAGTTTTTTAAAAGTGTTGAATCTGAACTAGTTGTTTCCGAAATATGTGGTTGTGGTGACTTCAATTCTACCCTTGAATATTACAAATGCTATGCGTTGTGTTTAATTATGACAGGGTACCTTTACGCTGCTTCCTGTCCTATGGGGGTTGTGGTCGACTCTCGTCTCAATGTGTTTGGGGTACAGAGGCTAAGGATTGCAGATGCTAGTGTCATGCCAAAGATAACTGGAGCCAATACCAATGCACCGATTATTATGATAGCAGAAAGAGCAGCTGATTTTATTAAAGAAGATCATTGCTGAGATGCAAGAACTGGATTGATTCGATATTACGAACAATTTAAACGCGGTCTAACAGCAGCAGCGCCAAGTGTATGTGTATTTTTGAACGAACTTTGTAATAAAAAATATTAAAGATAAAATAAGTTGTTTTAGATTCGATTATTGTTTTATGTAAATAGTGTAAGTTGTTAGTTATTTTGTGAATATGCTCTAGTAGTTGTATGAATAATTTCGTAAATAACCTACTCTCAAAGCAATGTTGTTTTCTCATCCACGCGGTCAGTGTCGCAGATGCAGCTATCATCAGAATCTGTACTTCTTTACTTGCTAGCCTCGTAAAGTGCCTAAATTCATCATCATCATCTACCCAGCCTTTTTCCAACTATGTTGGGGTCGGCTTCCAGTCTAACCGCATGCAGCTGAATACCAGTATTTTACATGCAGCAACTGCCTATATAGGTAACCTCCACAACCCAGTTACTGAGTAATACAAAACCCCTTGGTAAGACTGGTTGTCAGACTTTCGGGCTTCTGACGACCCGTAAGTCCCTTAACGACAGTCAAATATTTACGAATGACAGCCGGAACCAGCTCTCTTTGAGAGGAAGTAGGCTGTAATCTATCACGCAGGCCCAGTGCGGGTTGGTAAATGTCACATGTCTTCCAATTTTTGGTTCTAGGACATGCCTGTTTCCTTACAATGTGTTTCCTTCACCATTTTGAGAGTGGTGATAAAATTATTTACTTTAGGTTTAGAATTTTTATTTTTGGTCGTGGAATAAAATTGACGTCTGACAGGTTTTGTATGGAAGAACTGTAAAAAATTCAAAATTACTCTTCCGTTATAGTTATCTGGCGTTGGAAAAATCAGCCCTAAATCAAATAGTCAACCGCTATTCTGCTGCAACAGCTGTTTGCTGTCGGGAGCAAGAAAATACAGGTATCGAAATGTGTCATTTTCGATACGATAGACTGACGGATGGTTGTGGATGCTGATACAAAAATATCATGAACCATTTCGGCACTGGCAAACTCCTATTACAGGAACAATATAATGAAATATGCAACAACATGACTTTTCACATCCTTAACAGGAATCTTTAATCAAGACTTGTTACTTCTAACACCCGTCACGCTAACATTAAAAAACCACAACAAACCCACACGCGACGACTAAAAGGGAAGAGGGTTCGGAAAATTGGTTTAAGGCTCTGTCACACACATGCGATTTATGTCGTACGACTTTACTTGGATACGATAGAAATCGGGTGAGATATTGTTCATAACGGAGCCTATCAATAATAAAAAAGATGGAAAATTGGGACCTCAACTTCATTTTACTGAATTGAAAAGGATGGCCATTTTTTTTTTTTTTAAGGATGGGAAATTATCGAATGACCTCTCCCGCTCTGGGTGGAGCGGAAGGGAGTGTCAGACTCTTACTGACTAAAACCCATCCGTGTTCCTTCCTTAGCCCTTTATATTCCGGGGCAACGGTAACCCTTTCGGACAATCCCGCTGCCCAAAAGGATGCCCTTGCCATGGACTTCCAAGAAATTCATTAGTATTTCTATAGCAGTGTTCATAATCTCATCGCCAAATAATCAGTTATCTACTTTAGTGAAATATATATTCTAAGTTGAATTTTGAGTGACCATTTGTAACAAAAGTCCTAATGAGTTTTTGATTGCAAAAGAATTCGAACTTTGTTAAGTTTTTTGATCTTGAAAATTATCTCAAATTCTTAATTCAAATATAATTGTTATTTGTATGACACTTAGACATCCTTTAGAATGACACAGGTTAAACTCATCTGAATCTTCTTTTTACGTTAACAGTAAAAATCTAATTTAAGATAATGTATAGTAATTGCCTAGTGAGTTTATAGTGCAATTCGTTATATTTAACGAGCGATCCAAAATAATATGCAATGCGTTGCATAATATGCAATTATATCGGATGCCTACTGCAACTGAATTTTAACAACGACTGTATTAAAGGAAGCACTCGTCATTACACTTGTAGTATTATATTGTTGCAATGCCAATAAAAATACTAACACTGAACCGCACCGTGCCAATACAGCAGAGCCCTTACTCAAGCGTTTGCAAGTAAGCAAAAAGTAGGAAATTTGTGAGCGCGTGACATTGTGTGTTGCTCCTTATCCTTCTACAGACGTGACGGGAATAGTTCCATGTTAATATGCGTCCCTGATACCCTGGATTATAGTTATAACTGTTTAAGATTATTATTTTCTGCCATATTTTTTGCGGTATTAGTTTTATTGGGCCAAGCTTCGTTCGGGGGAAAAGAGTCCATATAGTAATAGAATTTCTAGTGAACCTGTAGTATATTTTTGGTGAAATTACGAAATTAAAAGTGCGACTCCGTCTTATTAGATTAATATAATAGCATAAGCATAGCATTATCAGAATCGACAGATCAGACACAGGCCTATTCTCGATGAGAGGAAGTGGGCTGTAATCCAACAATGTGGGTCATTTTATTATTATTTTTTTGTTTAATTTTTATTATTCTCTTTGTTCTGTTAGTTTTTTTCTAGGTCTGGCAGTTTGAGTAATTTATGTGGCCTACTAAAATTTCCTTTCTTTGGTATTGTTCGTCGAATCGTTGAACTCCTTAAAATTTGAGTTGAGCTGCACGATTTCTGACAAATGCGTGCACTGACTGGACAGGTCCTCTCAATCTGTGTGGTTCTTTCCTCAAAAGACCATCTCAGACATCGATCTACATGGTCTTCATATAACCTGACCAAGATTATGTCTGGACTTTAAAAGAGACAGGCCGAAACAAACTCAGAGGTCACAACCTCTGAGTTTGTTTCGGCCTTTCTTCTCAGAGTAGTCAGATAGGAAACGCCGACCTCATCTAGTTTTATAAAAAATATGATTGACGTGTAAAAGTGTTTGTGCAAACCTACGAGTACTTACAAAATAAAAATCATTTATCATTTATAACGGTCACGGGCCCGGTGCGGTTTATGGTACGGTAGATGTCCCATGTCTTCGAATTTTTGGTTCTACGACATGCCGGTTTCCTCCCGATTTTTCCTTCACCGTTTTGAGAGCAGTGGATGGTAGATGAAATAATTTTCAAAAGTTAAGTACCTGACTGGGTTCGAACCTCCGACCTACATAACGACACAAGTCACGATTGAATATTTACCCTAACGATTATTATGAAACTAGTACTTAAATAATAATTCATTTACTTCTTGTTTAATAAGAACAGAACTACCCAGTATCCTGAAGTAATAAAGAACTCTTGAACTTAACGCGGCCTTTTCCTCATCAGATGTCGTAATAAATTTAATAAGAAAGGAAGGTACTGTAATTTTTTTTTTATTAAATCATATTTATATCTTATTACGATAGAGGAGACTGCGGCAAAAGTGGTCCATGGGCCAATGTCGATATGGCTGTGATAAGTAAAGAAACCTTATCTTTACCTTGGCATCAAAAATTAACCCAAAAACAAAATCCTGAAAAAAAATGCTATTTTATAATATACAGGGGAGACAGGACATTACGACGGACCGTAAGGGCAGACCACGGAGTAGAAACAAAGGGGCAGACCACTTCCTATACAAATTCGTCCAGTCTCCTTAATAACAAGTTATAAAATAAATTAAAGCTGTCATTCCAACAGGCATTCTAAAAAATAAACTGCCGTAAAGTGACTTGCAAAAAAATATTAAATTGAAAAATAATAGATCCATTCTCTGAATTGCCCAGCAATTTTTCCCCCCAAAGTATTTTTCTTTAACAAATTTGTTTGCCAGCTGAGTGTTAATAGAAACAATTTAAAAAGTTCTTTCAAATTTATAATATCATACAACAATGGTGGTAGAGAGGACTAGCACAATAGAGAAAAATTCATTGAAAACTCGGACTTCCTCCTTTTACCGTTAACAAAAGGTAAACAAAGGGAAAGTAAAGAAAATAAACTGAAAACGTTGAGTGTTCCTGCCAGTTAAAGCTATAACCAGCTATAAATATCGCTTTAGCTGTTGCTTTATAATACAATCTGTCACTTGTGTGTCACAGGCTCCTCTTATTTTTATAGGTCTTCAAAGGACTCTTGCGAATGTGATGTATTTTTTAAATAATATAATTTATTTATTTTCACTTCAAGACACAAACATCAGTGTAGCCCTGGCTCTTCTACTAGGTGTTCCTGTATCACAAGAGACAGGATTGAACTGTGTATCATTGCAATTGTACGCAAAAAATATTTAGTAAGTACATAGTGTAAATATGTAGTTCATCATCATCGTCATTTCAGTCGAACTACGTCCACTGCTAGACATAGGCCTCCCCGAAGCACCTCCACTTCGACCGGTTCTGTGCTTCTCGCATCCATCGGGTCCTGCGGCCTTCACAAGGTCGTTGGTCCACTTTGTGCGAGGCCTTCCAACGCTACGTCTTCCGGTACGCGGGTAATATGTAGTTGGTTGTAAAATAATTTGCTTATTGTATGATTCTCTTAGTAATAATTAACATCAAAGTGAAAAATTATAAAGACTTTTCCTGCTATATATTCCCATTCAAACATTAAATAACATGTTACAAACTGTACGCAGTTATTTTTATTTTTTTATTTATTAAGGGATAATAAACAACTACAACATATATAATACGTAAGGTTTATTTATTATATTGTGATATAACGCATTTTTTGGCTGATATTAATATTTTATTAACTATTATGGCAATAAAAATAATCTTGAAGTTCAGTTCACTAAGACATTTTAATTTGACCTGTTTACTCACCAACCTACATGTTATGCCTTTTCAATAACCCAAAAAAATCTAGATTGAGGTAAATTTTTTCTTATCTTTAAATTTCTTGCAAAAATAGCTTTAGAGAAACAATCGTAAATACCAGTGAATATCTTTTTAATACTTATTACAAATAATAAAATTTAACTACACTCTTTCATCAAAGCATACATCTTTAGCCTATAAGTGATTATCTTCTTTGATAAAATCAGCCGCCCTTTCTGCTATCATAATAGTCGCAGCATTGGTATTGGCTCCAGTTATCTTTGGCATGACACTAGCATCTGCGATCCTTAGCCTCTGTACCCCAAACACATTGAGACGAGAGTCGACTACAACGCCCATAGGACAAGAAGCAGCATAATGGTATCCTGACACCATCATACACAGCGCATAGCATTTCCAATATTCGTGGGTAGAATACAAATCTCCACAGCCACAAGCTGCAGGAGTAATCAGTTTAGCTTGAGCACTGTTAAAAAACTCTGTATCTTCAACTTTCAAAAAATCTTGTAGATACATCGCATGCTTGTCTAAATCTTCATCGTTAGAATAATAGCCAGTGTATATTACTGGCTGTTCTTTTGGATCTTTGCTTCGCAATAAGATTTTTCCACGAGATTCTGGGTATACTAAAAAAACCAAGCTGAATAAAATTTCTTTTCCAATACTGCCGTTATATAAGGCATTACATATTTCATCTAAAAAAGAAAAGTAGAAAGAACAAAACTGCAACAAACCAGTGGGTTCATTCATTACAAAACTAATGGTTTGATAATCTATATTGTCTTGACTATTGTTAAGGGTGGCATACCCCATTATGAGCGGATATGTAAATTTTGTGGGATCCACTGGCTTGTAAGGAAGTGATTTTTCCATTGTGTGAGTCACAATAACCATAACATGGTCTTGTAAATCTTGACCGACAGGGAGATCAGAAAGTACTTTTATGTTGTGATTCAGTAAATGATCTTCTGGACCTATTCCAGACAGCATTAACAGCTGCGGGGTATTAATAGCTCCTGCCGATACTATCACTTCTTTATTAGCTTTATAGCCGACAGTTTTATTATTTTCTAAGATAGCTTCAACACCAACAGCGTTCTTGTCGTCATCGAAGAGTATTTTCGATACCAGTGTGTTTTTCAGCACAAACAAATTGGGTCGGTTTTTGATTGGTTTCAGAAATGACTGAGCAGTGCTTTGTCTTACACCATCAGCAATGGTAAACATACTTTCAGTGTACCCAAGAGGAGTATCACCATTTGTGTCCATAACAATGTCATGACCAACTTCTTTAAAAGCTTCAAAGTACTTTAGAACCTCGTCACTATAATATCTGGTAGTTCCTAAATAGCCATCAGTACCATGAAAAGTACCTGCGTCGGAATAAAGAATGATAGGGTCGACTAGCCTTTCACTTTTTATAAAATATGGAAGTACGTGTTCCCATTTCCATGACTCGTCGCCAGTTATCTTCGCCCAGTTGTCAAAATCACGATGATTGCCTCTCGTGTAAGCCATGAAGTTATTAGAACTTGAGCCCCCAAGCATTTTTCCTCTCGTCAGTTCTACTCCACCGTTTTTGTGAAACTGTTGGCTGTAACCATCGTCTTCCGTTTCGTAGTTCCAATCTACTGATGTCTTCTTTAAGAAGGGAATAAATGCCGGTATCTGAAATAGAGTAAAACATATAATCGATAAAAAAAAGGTAGGAAATTAGGAATTAGATTATGAAGTTACCAAATATCGGGTTACTCGAAAAGAAGAAAGATATAAAAATATACAGACTTCCATGAACGTGATAAGCTTTAAGGAAATAATTGATATTTTTTGTTATTCCTAAGAAAAGGGTTAGAGAAAAAATATGTGTGTGAGAACTCGTGGTGAGAACCACTGAAATGTTAATTAGTGTAGCACACAGAAAACAAACTACATAAAATGGTATAATTAAAAACGTTTCCATATTACAATAACATTTAATCAGAAGTTAAATATATTTAAGCCATTTGGATTTAAAAATATTTAACATTCTTATTCTTTGGACAATAATTTCTATATAACATCCAACATTTTCTCTTCTATCATAATCGTTACGGCATTAGTGTTATCGCAAACAATCTTAGGCATCACACTGTCATCATACATAATACGAAGATTCGAATCTATTACACAACCCATAGGGCTTAGGGTAACATTTCCAAAATTATTTACCTATATCACTTTTAACACAACCACACACTCCTAGAACAAGCATTTCACTTCCAACACTTTTAAAACACTCAGTTTCTTTAACTCTAACAAAATCCTGTCGATATTCCCGTGCTCTTATTGTAAAGACTTTCACAGATTTCATCTTTGAGGGACAAGTAGGAAGAATGATTAGTGGTCTGATAATCGGGATAATCCTGGCTGTTATTCAGTTTAGCACACCCGACAATCAGCTGGAAGGCAATGTTGCCTGGATTGAAAGATTTAAATGGTGTTGTTTGGTTGTAGGAGGTTCGAACCCAGACAAGCGTTTTACTTTGTGCTCTAATTATTATTATTATTCTTCATCATCATCATCATTTCATCCGAAAGACGTCCATTGCTGGACATAGGCCTCCCCTAAGCACCTCCACTTCGACTGGTTTGTGCTTATAAATACATCTTGTAGTTGTTATGTTATTCAGAAATGAAGTGTTTGTAGTTTGTGTATGTCTGTATACTTAGTACATTTATTTTTATTATTCTTGTTTACTCCTAAATACTCTTCAGTTCCATGGAAAATACTTTCAACAGATTTTAGAACAATTGGATAGGCCAGTTTCTCACTTTTCATGAAATATGGTAAAACACTTTTCTAATTCCAGAAACCATCGCCAGTAAACTTAGTCCATGTTGCCGAAATCTTTGTGGTTTCCTCTCGTATACACTAAGAAATTGATGGAACTTGTACCTCAAAGCATCTTTCGTCTTGGCAGTTTATGTAGTATCATGGTTCTTATGGAACTGTTGACTACATATCTTTTGATGCAAGATTCCAATCAACTTAAGAGGTTTTCTTAAATGGCAATAGAAACCCTGGGATCTAGAAATACAATATGTTGAAGACTTTACATATAAATTGCTTTAATGATTGCGGTCTACTTGTCATATTAAATCACTAGGGGTTTGATTTACCCGAAGCAATGTCTGGCAGTCAATTTGAATCGATTAATGTAAACGACCTACTGTTATGCATAATATTGACCAATCGTACCGTAAGATTAGTTTTGGAATGCGTTCACGATAGATAATCTATACAGACAACATTGGTATACAGAAACACATTATTTCTGAATAACATAAAACTTTCAAGATTTCGTTAAAAACCGAGCCCTCTTCGGCCTTGACGACAATAAATGTTCCTACTAAATTCTAAATTAAATATCAGTTCATGAATATTCAATTTTAGTCGGCGTGTCCGAAATTTAGTACTGACAATTCTCGAAGATTGCCTATTGGATTTCCTCTAAACATAGGCCTCCTATTGGGGAATTTATAACCTTGCTCAGCTAGTTGAATATCACTTGATAATCTGATGAATGATCGCATGGAAACATTCATGCAGATGTCTATAAATTATAACCACAGAGATATCTCGGAGTCACCTCGTCTCCTCTCGCTGCTAGAGGCGGCATTATTAACACTGTCCATACAAACCAAGCATATCACCGTACACTCCTACTGAGACTTAGATGACATAAAGAAACTGACGTCATTCAATGGCGTCTTTGGCAGAAGTTATACGCTCAATGCACTTTCGACGCCACGAATTTACTCACAGCGCGGTCGCTACCGCCGCAGCGATTCCGTGCTGTGCAATTATTACGACTGCGTAATTAATGGTAATAGCTGAGCTACTGATTTAATCATTGCTAATACCTCAATATTTAACACAGCACTTACCACAGATTCTATTGGTGGATCTCCGCCTGCTTCTATTAGTAAAACTGTGGCATCTTCAATCTCTGTGAGTCTATTGGCTATCACGCTGCCTGCTGACCCAGCACCGACTATGATGAAGTCAAAACAGGCGCCATCTGATGAGCAAATATTCAGTCTACATAAAAATTCCAACAGCTTTTTCAAGTGGCTCCCACGCACACGAGTCGCACGCTTGGAGTGCACGTGGCGCGACGGAGGCACGTGGAAACTATATACCATGATAAAATAAATATCCTATTTCGTAACACACGTCATATTCCTTCCGTGTGTAAAAGCATAATCAGCCTATAATGTTTGCTATTGCTGGAACACAGGCCTCTCGGTGATAGGGAGTGATCCACCAAGCGGGCCCAGTGCGGGCATGACTAGGCCCGTGTGCCATATTTCATTCAAATCCGTTGAGCCGTTTTGACGAACAAGGGTAACAGGCAAACACAGACAGAGTTACTTTCGAATGTTAAATGTTAAATGCGAAAGTAAATATGTCTGTCTACACCTACAGATAGATCCACGAAGACGCGCCCCACTCTTCCTAGTAATCGCTAGTGGTTATCGCTAGTTAATTCCGCTATTGTTTTAGTTGTTTGATACACACTAATTACCCACTAATAAGTAATTACTGTGTATCGACAAAACTAAAACACTAGCGGAATGTTGCACACTTGTACTGTAAGCGATTAGGAAGAACAGTGGGGCGCGTCTTCGTAGGTGGCGCTATCTGTATATCTAGTACAGATAATATTTAGTATGAACTGGTTTCTAGCCTATCAAACTAGTTTATAATAACTAACTAATTTGAACATTACCTTGAACATGTGCCTGCTGCGGCCATAAAAATGCGGTCAGCTGTAACGCAGCCAGTATATTGAAGGCTCCTTGTATGTTCTGGATTCCCAGTACCGCTTTAGTGGCATTCATTTTTGGATATTTCTCACAGTTGAAGCTTTTAGGGCCGTTTCGAAATCATCTCAAATTTTATTATTAATGGCGGAGTTCTGGAAATATTCTGAAAATAATATTTTCTTTTGAATGAAATCACAGTCGTACTTTTCATGCATTTTCGTAAATTATCTCTGTTTACCACTGAAAACACTTTTGTATTTACCTTTATTATGTTAGATGTAATGTAGTCTTCGCTATTTTTAATTATCCTAGATATTTTAGTTCTCACGTATTATTTGAATACAAAAACTTAATCGGTAAGAGAAATAAAAACAGGTATCTATTAGGTACAACACAGAAGCGCGACTAAACCAAAACTCGGTTGTAAAATAATATTTATACCTCGTGGGAGTCGAAGTAAAACTTATTAGGGCTCCATGTGATTTTTTAAATGTAAATGAGAAGAATATCGTAAAATTAACTTTATGTTTTAACATAATCAGGTTTTAATCAGGTTTCTTGCATGAGGTTTTAAGTTTTAATCTTATTATTTATTGCAATTAGTCGTCGTCATAAGGACTAAAGTAGTACAGATTGTGAAAATTTCAAGTGTGTATCTACCGTCCGAATATTTACTATGTTTTGCTACATTATTCCTTAATATTTTAACTTTTACAGACATGTTTTAGGTTATGCAAACCATTACTATTTTATCAAGTTTTAAGAGTAAAATTATAACAATAACAATACCTATAATTAATCTATTAAGCGCATTTATTGTGGTAACTAAGTGAACCAAGGGTACACGATGAGCGCATTTCGTGTGGTAGCTGTGGATGTGTGGAAGCGCAGGAGCGCGGAGCGCTCGGTACCGTCCGAGACGATGTATATGAGTGTTATGTGCTCATGCTACTTACTATAAGGGGCCCACACCGCACCGCATCACACAGCGGGGCGCTGATAACGCACCCAAGGGCCTGATTTTTTACATACTAGTTCAATAAAAACGAACTCACCCGTGTGGAATTTGGAACCGCATCCCGCACCGCTGCGTGAAACGCAGCAGTGTGCCAATCGCCTAACAGTCTTATCGCTGCTCTGCAAAGTACCTAACCACGTTATATCACAAACATTTGCTATGGTGCCGATTTTGTACACCGAACTAAACTATCACTAAAATTCCTTACTTGTGGCTATGGGAATTTTATAGGTATTCTGCAAAAAAAGTTATTTTATCTTAAAAATAGTTTGAAGAAAAACAATTCATAAGAACAGTGAACATATTTTTAATACTTAACATAAATTAATATAAAAAATTTCAAAGAAAATTACCATCTAAATTTAACCATCTACCATCCTAGCATACATCTTCAAACTAAGTGATTATCTTCTTTGATAAAATCAGCCGCTTTTTCTGCTATCATACTAGTTACAGCATTGGTATTGGTTCCAATCATCTTTGGCATTTCCATTATTTATTTTGTAATTTAACTTGTTTCCTTTGCCCATGCGTGTATGCGTAGTTAAATTAAATTGGCAATAAATTAACGTCCGTAAATAACATGCCCGAACATTGTTAGTTGTCAGTCAGTAACTAAGTTCAGATAATTGAAATAATCTAAGTTCGATGAACTAGTGTGATGTTTTAGATCTTGAAGAAAGTAAAATAAGTTATTTTGAACACAAAATAACAATATGCGTAGATTGCGAAACAGTTTTGTCAGTTTTTAGAATGGCCACTTAGATACTAGAGGGGCCCATGGCTAAGTAATAACAGCCGCACAGGTAGATCGACCAGGTTAAGCTACGCTTGCCGATGTTGGTCTGTGGATGGGTGACCATCTTTACATATCGTAATCCCTCCGTGCCTCGGAAAGCTCGTTAAGCCGTTAGTCCCGGCTGTCATTCGTGGATCTTTGACAGTCGTTACGGGTAATCCGTAGCTCGAAAGGCTGACGACCAGTCTTACCATGGGGTATCGTACTACCCAGTAACTGGGTTGTGGATGTCAGATAGGCAGACGCTAAATGTGAAATACTGGTATTCGGCTGCATCCGGTTAGACTGGAAGCCGACCCCGACATAGATGGGAAAAGGCTAGGCAGATGATGAGTTAGACATAATTCGAATTAAGTTTCAAGTTTATGCTTCCATGTCACCGTCTCCGTCGCGCCACCTCATTGCCAAGTGAGCAACTGTTTTTAGAGCCGTTTTAATATATAAACCACTAAGAAATCGCCTAGACAGTAATAAAGCAACGAGACTGTGTTTCTGTGAAAAACCCTTGTTGATTCTGATTACCAAAAGGTCGATATTTTCTCTATGAATTATTTAATTTATATCTATTTTGTTTATTATTCCACCTACGCTTCTGTTAGGGTTAAGGTTAACAGCCAGTTTCTTCATCAATAGTAACAGCCAAAGTAACGTCACAAAAGTCAAAGTAGCGGTTAAATTTGTTTCTTGACTATTTTAGCTGTTACTTGAATGAAGAAACACATGTGCCTTTGTATCAGTAAAAGTAAGTTGCAAAATGCAACTGCAGCCGTCGACAACTGCCTCTACAGTCGACACGCACTGCTCGTTGGTATGAACACTAAGGTGGCCTTTGTTACGACCCTAGATTGATATCACCAAATTGATAAGATTTATACTGTACTTACTTACCGTGGGAATTCCATTGTAGTGGAATAATTAATTAAATGTTAATAAAACCTACATCGTAATAATTATGAACATATAATATAAAATATTTTATAACGTAATTAATTTTATTTATATAGAAACAAATCTCAATATTTTTTTTTTGTGTGATAACCATCTTATCATATAAATTGAGTTTCTTGCCCGTTATTCGTTTAAGTCTATTTCTAAACGAAATAGACTCAAAATTGCAAAAATAAACTTAGGAATAATAATTTCTTAAGTAAAATTTTTATTGGACACAGTACATCACCACTTATTACAAAACTGAATGTAAGAATATAATTTTCGGAAATATTTTTTGTACAGGTAGGCCGGACGGCCGGCCGGACGTCAGAGGAAACAAAATTTAGAATAAGTTGTCCTCGTATTGACTCTCTGCTCTACAACTTATGGTCAAAGTGCTACCACCTACCTGCAGATGACTGTCCCAATAACGGTTGTTAAGTATCCCGCGACTATTAACTTAAGACTAGAGCACTTTACCTGAAATTTGGGTCAGAAAAAAATATTTTATGTATTTAAAATGGTACCACTCTGTGCCTTCTGTTTTTTCCTGAGGCAATGCGGTCGGAGAGACTTTTGAAAAATCATAAGTAAAAAGTCGTAATTCTAGGTTTGGCTATTGCCTATTTCCTCCTCCAATTTTAGACCAATTTAAAAGATATTCCATAAACTGAATTTGAAGGAAAAATTAACTATACTGTGTCCTCACTGAGATAAAGTGTAATAATAGTTCTATGTGTGTCCTTATGTTTTTCTTTTTTCATTATTAGTTGTCAAATTTGTGCACTAGGGCCTTTGTTTGATAGCGGTTTAAATCATTTTTTGAGGGTTCTAGTGCTTATAAAAATAATGTATCTTCAAAAAGGAAAACATACAAGTAGATAATATTTATTATTCTGTAAAAAATCATTGCTTTATGGTCATTAACCAGAAAGAAAAGAGGCGAGAGCGTTTTTATGGAGAAACGACCACCAGCGCTTCCTCTTAAAGGAAAAGCGCAAGGGTATGCAGCGATATTCAAGATTTCTTAAGTTTTTCACAATTTGCAGGTCAGTATCAAGCGAGGTTATTGCGTAACCAGTTGCAGTTGTATGTTGAACAAAATATACACACATCAAAAGTGTCTAGGGATCAACATATATTTTTGCAATAACTTTTATCCTGATTGATATTAATTAAAATTTTCTTTAAGGATTCATCAAATAAAGTGTTTTCGTTTGTCACAGTAACGATAAACCAAGTCACCTTTGCATTAATAAAGAAATTTGCCATTTTCCTAATAAAGGGATTTTTGACATTTGAACCACTAACACAAAAGTTCGAAAAAAATACTGAAATAACAGTTTTCTTTAAAATTTTATTGGGTAACTTAAACAATTAATAATCCGTGTTTCTACCGCGAACACTAACAACACAAGAACATCGGTTTGGCATACTTAAAATGAGTTCATCCAAATCACGCTGTGGAATGGCCGCCCATGTTCGTTGCAACAACAAAAAAAGGTCTTCTTGCGACTGGATACCCTCCATATTCGGCAGAGCTCTTCTCTGTAGCATATCCCATGCATGCTCAATCGGGTTCAAGTCTGGCGACTGAGCAGGCCAGGGCAGGACATTGATGTTAGCTGCGGCGAGAGTCTGTCTTACAACTCTTGCGGTGTGCGGTCGTGCATTATCATGCATTAACTGAAATAAGGGACCGATTTGCACTTGTAGAGGAACGATGACGTCTGATACAATCGTCTCAGCATAAATTTGAGCGTTGAGGTTGCCTCTGATCCAAATCAACTCAGTTCTTCCGCCGATCCAAATACCCGCCCATACCATGATGGTTCCACCACTATAAGGATGGACTTCCTGGCAGGATTTTAATCGCTGTTGGCGTCCAGGGGTTCTCCAGTGTCGTATACGTCTTGTATCCGGTCTCATACCAAAACGAGACTCATCAGAAAAGCACACGAAACGCCATTGTTCTTCTGCCCAATTTCTGTGTTCAAGAGCCCATTGATATCGAATCCTACGATTGCTATAGGTGGTACCCGTAGCGGTCTTCGGGAATGAAGGTTCACTTCATGCAAGCGGTTTCTGACTGTTTGGTCGCTAATTAAGTTCCCTGAAGAGTGATGAAGCCTCACGGCTAACATCATGGCGGTTATTGTTGGAGCTCTTCGAGTTAAGATTTGAATGTATCGGTCTTGTCTCCGTGTGGTGCAGCGATACCGTCCTCCATGGCGCTCAGCCACGGTACCAGTGCTTCGGTAACGTGTCCAAAGTCGACTGATAACACTTTGACTTGTATTCAGAGCTAAAGCCACAGTACGTTGCCGGGAACCAGCTTCTATCATTCCCACGGCTCTGAGCATTTCTTCCCTGCTTAAATGACGTCGCCGCTCCATAATAACGTTGGTTTTAATCAGTAGTAGGGAAACAGTAGCACTAATAATGTCTTCAATGCGTTGTATGTTTTTATAGGGAAAATATTGACAGCTGATTTTCATCTTTTACTCGAATTTGATTCACAGTTCCTGATTCAAATTATGAAATGCACCAAAAAGGATCCATATAAATTTATAAAATCATAAATTTATTACAAAGCCACATCTCAATCTCAAGAAATCCGCATAAAAATGCTTGATCCCTAGACACTTTTGATGTGTGTATTTCGCGACCGTAACAAATATGTTTTTACAGAATTATAATCATTAAAATCATCAATACGCCCCTATAAGTTCTTATATAATATTACCCTAATGAATGATTATTTCGTGATTTATCGATCAGTACAGGGTTATACGTATATGAATTTATGCGGTTCCCCTTTTATATCTAGTAGGAAAGACCTAGTAACTTCGTTTAAACCATTTCCCAAAAAATTACCTTACTATTTTATTACGTATGTGGAAAATGTACCTACGATTAAGTGTAATTGAACTTGATAACTAAGAGTTATCGCTCCTAATGTCTGTATAAATAAATAGAAAAAAACATTACCTGTTAGCAATTGTTTGTTACAGTTTGACGTCACCTATGTTTTGAATACTAATCGTATTAGGCTGCGGACTGAGACATCACTGAAATATGGCGATGGCGGGCAATATGCAAAAAGCGGGAAGTCCCAACAGTAAAAAAATTTTTTACCCTATTTTCTAAACCACATATGTTTTTTTTGTCACCAAAGTAATTATAAGTCAAGGCAAGATCTCAAGACGCTTCTTCAAACAACGCTGTAGGATTTAAAGAAAACGTAAATTAACTGTTTTGCGTTAGAACAAAACAGATAATAAATAAGTTACCTACATACACTGTCAAAAGCACAGTGATCTTTATCAATTGTCGTGGCGACAAGGTTGTTATCAGGTAGCTGCCAGGTAGCTGACAAGTCTATCAAAATCACAATGATCTTTATTTTAGATGTTATAAGGTTTACTATTCGATTGCTGAGTGTCAGAGGTAAAATTACTGTGAACGGACTATAATTGAACGGGATTTGAAGACTTCTATGAGTGATAGTGACAGTTCGTTACAACCAGCGAGCTCCTGACATAGTAAAAGATGAGTAGAGTGCTTCAATGATCTTTTGGTAGGTACGTAAATGGTATTGTAGGTAAATCTGTGGAAAACATTTTTGAAATTGAGACAGAAATTGTTTTGACAATACAAGATGGCGGCGTTAGTTTCGATTTTGGCCACGCGCCAAAAGAACCTTGTGACTTTGTACCTCGTCAATAAAATTGGTGAGGCATAACAATATTATGACCTGAAAGAACGACGCAATCGGTGTTCTCATCCATGGTCTGTTCTATAATACACTTCGCAAGAATTGGTGCCAGGTGATAAAAAAAACTTTTGCGTTTAAAAACGCACACAGAATACAAACCATGTTGAGTGATTATTGCAATTTTTTTCTGTGAATACGCTATATTTCTATTAATACGAATAAAGATGATGATATTAATTGTACGTGCCTACCAATATCAAATTTAGGACATTGACCAAAATAAATATTTCACTACGGTTCACATTCGGTAGGAAGCCTGAAAGCGTTCCTTGCCTGTTTTTCGTCGTGGGTGGCTTGTACGTTATTTTCTTTATCGCTCTCTTTTCGCTCCTCTATCGCCTACGCACTTCTTGACAGAATGTGTCCTTAGCCTTATTCATCGTGACTTTAATGAATGAGTTATTTAGCTTAATTTAACTTTCAAATACATTCATCTTATCTCTTTGCAATTTAGTTCTCTAAAAATATATCGGCCGGTAGGTATTGAAATGTAGTATATTAGTAGATGAAAAAGGAAGGAAATGAAGAATTCTAACTCTGAATCCACCCAGGTAAGTCCTACTTTATTTAACTAAGTTGATTATGGGAAATTTTAAAACGTAGTTTGAACTTAACTTAATGTAAAATATAATTATAAATTTTTTTACCTTCAAACCTATCTAGTGAAGTCTTAAATAAAACAAATGCAAGCTTTAGTACTAAGCAATTAAGCAAGCTGTTCCATTGTTGAGGCACAATTTCACCACAAAACGCTCTAAAATTTTAAATTTGAAAACTTTAATTTTATTTAATTTTACTTTATTATTGTATAATTTTTTTATTCAATTCTTTTAAAGCTAAACGATTTGAATTCGGTTGAAGATAACCAAAATATCATTAAATTATATTTTTATTTATGTTTGGTGCTAAACTTATTAAATGGTATTAATAGCAGTGGTGACCCATGATAACAGCCGCGACTGACGATTTTTAGGTCGTAGGTTCAAATCCAATTAGGCGCTTTACTTGTAAATTATTCATCACCATTGCTCTCAAAATGGTGAAGGAAAACATCGTTAGGCAACCGACATGTCGTAGAAACAAAAAATCGAAGACATGTGACATCTATCAACCCGCACTGGGCCCGTGTGGTTGTTTATGGCCCACTCTCTCTCACCGAGAGGAGGCCTGTGTCCCAGCAGTGACTGGCAAGGTTATAGGCTGATTATGTGTGTTGTGTACTAAGTGGTTTGTGGTGCAAATGGGCCTAAGGCTTGTAAAGGCGTTTATTTGATGCTAAACCTTCTGCATCCGTGTTTCTAAACTATTACTAAATATTTATTCCAGATTTCACGTATGTTATAAAGCTTCAAAAACAATATGGAGAGTGCTTCGCGAATATTTGCGAATATTATAAAAAAACAGAACATCCTGAAGTTGCTAACGTACCTGAACCTAACTGCGTTTCTGTGGCCTCAACCAGCTATTGTAGAAGGTAGATATTTTGGATAAAATTAAACGCAAATATCCTACTCGAGGCGAATAATTGATTTTAATGCACAATTTATGTTAAAGTAAAAAAGTCCGGTAGTCACCCGCTATTTATTACATGTGACTTAAACATGCTGGCGACCCTCCAGAACCGTTTCCTCCGAAAGGTCACGGGAGCCCCCTTCTATGTCCGAAATGTGAATCTGCATCTAGATCTCAGACTCCCCACCATCCAGCAGTTCATGAAACGCCTTTCCAAGCGCTTCTTCGACTCTGCCATAAAGCACCCCAATCCCCTGATTGCGGCGGCCTCCCGATACACTCCCTCCCGCATAAGTAGGATTCGCCGACCAAGGCATACCCTCACCATCCCCGACGACGCCACTACCCTCCTCCAGGAGAGCAGTAAGGCCACGAGTACTCTCAGTCGACAACACAAAAACAAGCTCAGACATCCGTCCTTCCGTCCTCGCCGCCGAGGCCCGTCGCGACGCCCCGCACCATCACCGTGCCCCCCCCGACCCTTGCTCGAGCCAGCCCGCGCAGCTGAGCCTGTAGTTTTAAATTCGCCCCTAAACACCAATAATAATACCGATCCAGCCTGTCCCTTGCTGTCCTCTTCCAGCGACGCCCTGAGCCGAGGTCCGAACCCCGCAGGGGGTTACCCTTAGCGCTGTCGCTTAGTTTTTAAGTTATTGTATGCCCTGGCTGGAGGCCTTAATTCGAGGCATCCACAGGAAAGTCCGGTTAAGCAGTAGCCATCCTCATAAAGGATGAACTGCGAGATGCCATTTAAAAAAAAAAAAAAAAAAAACATGCTGGCGAAATGAGTTTACTATGTAATTTATTAAATAAACTACGACAGATATAGATTTTCATACAACTTTTGCCGGCCGCTGCTCGCATGTAGTTGGCCAGTACAGCAATTATTTATCTCGAAGAAGGTTGTCAAAATAATGCTCAAATTTCGAATCATATTTATTTGAGAAAAATAAATAAATGACTCACTTCAGTTTGAAAAAGTTTATTTTATGAACTCGAGTGGGCCACCTTCCAACAGTCCTAATAGAAAGAGATTGCCGCCGATTTACATGCGAAACCCTTCAGTATTTGCCAACACAATTTCAATCTTAAAGACTAGGTTGTAATGTTCATTGTGCCTGTTATTTTACAGTCAGAAACAGCGTTACAGCGTGGTTGCATAAAAACGTATGGTAATATCACTTCCTTGGGTGAATCGCTTTATTAAGGCGCTGTATTCCTATCTCCTCATAATCTGTCGTTTTCCGGTGAAGTTGGCTTACAGTCTAACCGAAATGCAGCTAAATAAAGTATTTTTTAAGGGCCGACTGCTTGACGCCAGGGTCCACGTTTTTCGAAGGACCTATGGCCGGGGGAGCAGACGAGTCCTGATGTGGAGACCGCGTATCGGCAAACGTTGTAGGGGGCGTCCCACACCCCTAAGTAAATGGACCAACATCCTTAAAAAGGAGGCAGGGACAGACTAGATGAGGAAGGCGAAGGACAGGGTATTGTGGCGCAATCTAGGAGAGGGCTATGTCCAGCAGTGGACGTCAATACGCTGAGTTGATTTAGTGCGACTGTCTGATCACATCGACCTCAATCATTTACTCATCATCTGCCTAGCTTTTTTTCACAACAATGTTGAGGTAGGCTTCCAGTCTAACTGGATGCAGCTGAATACCAGTATTTTACATGGAGCGACTGCCTATCTGACCTCTACAACCCAGTTACTGGGTAATACGATACCCCTTGGTAAGACGGGTTGTCAGACTTTCAGGCTTCTGACTACCAGTAACGACTATCAATTATCCACGAATGACAGCCGGGACCAACGGCTTAACGTGCTTTCCAAGGCATGAAGGGGTCTCGGTAGGTAAATATGGTCACCCATCCACAGACCAACCGCGGCAAGCGTAGCTTAACCTCATCAATCGACCTGTGCGGCTGTTATTATTTAGCCACTTATCATTTACTCTGAACTTTAATTATAATAATTGTTTTTCAGATAGGAGTAGCTTCGACTTTGTCATAATAGGAGGCGGAACGGCAGGGTGTATTATAGCTAGTAATCTAGCTCAACAAAAACTGAATGTTCTTCTCATAGAAGCGGGTGCTGAACCTACATTGGAAACTGAGGTAATTATTCAATAAGTTTAACTAAATTCATCTGAGATTTTTTATTATTATAAATTTTCTGGTTCCGTACACAAAGCGTGCCAACGGGACTTTATTACTAAGGCTCCTCTGTCCGTCCGTCTGTCACAGGGCTGTGTCTTTTGAACCGTAACACTTGTAATTTTCCCAAGTATACTATGGCCGTTATAATAAAAAATAATAAAAATGGGTAGTGTTTAATAGTGTTCGGTGGTACGGAACCCTTCGTGTGCGAGTCCGACTCGCACTTGGCCATTTTTTTCAATAGGCATAATAACTTTTTTTCTGAGTAACATTGCCAATTTGGCGGATTGCCGCCTGCTGCCTGTCAGTTTTATTAAATAGGTCTCAGATTACTTTCACATCAGCAAAAACTAAAATTTCGCAAACTTTGAAGACACACAATATCGTCAATCAACAAAATTAAAATGATCTGTTCGAATGTCGTAATAATTGACAAAATACTCTTCAAAGATGAAATCTGTTAAGTTGGATTATACTGCTATTGACAAAAACCAATTTAATAAGAAAAAGGATTTAAATGCTTGTTATTATTTCAGCTTTCAGGATTATTTCCATATTTAAAGAACACGGATTTCGATTGGAATTTCACATCAGTGCGAAATGAGACCACGATGCGATATCACAAGGGAGAAGTAATAGAATTGCAGCAAGGTAAAGTACTTGGAGGATCATCGCAAGTCAACTTCATGCTCTATGGCATCGGGCACCCTAAAGACTACGAGGAATGGGTAGACATCACAAATGATCAGAGCTGGTCCTACAAGGAACTCTGTCCCCTTATAAAAAGAACTGAAAACGTCATCGATAGTAAAATTCTCAATTCGCCTGACGTTTTCTTCCACGGCACGAATGGAAAAGTCCAAATTAAGAAATACCATTCCAAGATGAATGACGGATACTTCCAATCGTACAAAGAATTGGGATACAAAGTTCTGAACGATATTAACCCAAATAACACTATTGGATTCACCAACGCTTATTTCACTATCGGTAGTTGGTACCGACAAAGCACAGCCTACTCATTTTTAAGTCCTGAAAAAGATAACACTTACTTAAAGGTTCTGTACAATTCTTTGGCAACTAAGATTATTTTTGATAATAACAAACGCGCCATTGGAGTGAGAGTCCTTACGAAAGATAAGAAATTAATAACTGTAAATGCAAAGAAAGAGGTTATTGTAACCGCTGGCTCTATAAAATCACCTCATTTGCTTATGCTTTCTGGCATTGGACCCAAAGACCATTTGAAGAGCAAAGGAATCAAAGTGATTTCAGATCTTCCTGTAGGACAGAACTTCCAGGATCATCCAACAAATATTGTGCTTCACAAAATGGGAGAAGCAACTCCTGTACCACCACAGAGTCCTCATGAATTTCCCGTAGAAGTTATGGAAGGACGGGTAGCCATTAACAAGTTGCAAAATCATGCAGACTATCAAATCCTGAGTGGAGTCATCCCCGACCCAAAATACTTTTTAGAAATCTGTGGATTCGTATTCAGCTTTAAAGACAAGCTTTGTGATCGTTTATATAAAAAATTGAATAATCGACAAGTACATTTCATCACCCATAATCTTTTGTATTCGGAGTCTCGGGGTGAGATTCTTCTCAATAGCACTAATCCTGAAGACAGTCCATTAATCAATCCTGGATACTATTACAATAAAAGAGATTTAGAACGCCATGCTGAATACCTGAAGCATTACAATGCTATACTAAACACTTCATATTATAAGAGTATTAATGCTGAATTTGTGGATCCTGAATTGGAAACGTGTGCGGGAATAAAGTTTGGTTCCAACGATTATTGGAAATGTTATGCCCAAGGAATGACCGCGACTTTACACAACTATGTTGGTACTTGTTCCATGGGATCTGTAGTAGATTCAAAGCTAAGAGTGAAGGGAGTTAAGAACCTTCGTGTAGCTGATGCTAGTATTATGCCTAAAATCATTGGGTCTACTATTCAAGGGACAGTGATGATCATCGCACAGAAGCTCTCTGATATTCTAGTGAAACATAACAATTTTTGTTCTCAATAAATTTATTTGAATAATTACCGTGTGTCTTTATTGTTATCCCTATTCCTTTTAAACTGTTCAGTGAATATTAATGTATGATACACTTAATACTTCCGTAATAAATTCTCTGAATTAATGTGAAAACCATCAACATCCATTGGGCATTTTTTAAGAACTAAGCGGTCACACAGGCAGACTGGAAAAGCGATTTTGTTTTATACCATGCACGATAGATATAGTTATAGATGTATAAGAGTTTCTCGCTCGATCGACTGTATGTTAGTGATCTTCATAAAACGAAATGTATTGACTGCCACGTACTACTGGTCACCAGCGCTACTGCTGAACAAGAGATTCTCGGTTTGATACCCGGGTCGGGCAAAGTGTTATTGGGTTTTCCATCTGGAATATCTCAGTAGAAGCCCGGAGTCGGGATTTGTGCCCGGTTCATGGCAATAGGCTCCTTGATACATGGGATTTAAATTTAAATGTTGGTGCAACTCTGCCTAACCTTTTGGGGAATATAGGCGTGCGTATTGTCATAAGAACTACAAGGGTGATCCAATTCGTATGCCAAAGTCGTTCTTTGCAGTAATTGTATTATTTAAGCAACCTAACACGACGTGAAGTTCAATTCGTCAGTTGCAGGTTCAATTGGGGTAACTGACAAAACACGTAAAATGAGTTGAGTATACAGTTTTTCTTAGTTTTTCCTACTCTTTCGAATGGTATACTTAAATAAATTCTAGCGTTAAAAAAAATTTGGTTACACCACACATTTTAGCTGCGAATTTTTCAGATTTCCTTCTAAATAATGCTGTAAGTAATTACGTTACCCATTTATACAAGTCAAATTGGTGTATTTCTAGCCCCGAAAAATGCAAAGTTAGAGTAAGTGTCTTGACACACAAATAAAAAAAATTAACGTCGCATACACCAAAATGTCTTCAACATTATTTGACTAATAGTTATGTTGGTGTCAGTTACACCAATTTGCGCATGAGAATGAAATAATAGTTTGCCTCTTACCTTAATTTGAAAACTATTATTTTACCGAATTGCGCGCACGCTCAAACTATTGCTATCGCGCTTTCTCCTACAGTGCTTAGTGAAGGTGTGTAGAAGACAGAATGATTGTTCACAAATCTGCACGCACTCCTTTTGAAGTAAGTGACGCTGATGGTGACTTCAATATCAGCTCCAGTTCTCCTGGTTTTTAACAGGAGAACTCCTCAACAATTAACGTCCCAGCATCGGGAAAAGCAATATTTTGTTACAGGTGATGAGCAGTTGACATTAGGGTTTGAAACGGTATGCTCTCAAGGTGGTCCCATTGTCACCAAGTCAGAGTCTGATGAAGGGATCCCATGAAAGTCGATTAAAATCCTCTTTGGTAGGCATGTACAGTGTGTTAGTTGAACTCTCTCAAATCAAATAAAACCTATTGATGATTCAAGTGTTTGAGTCTGAGAGTCATCACTTACCTATACTCCGACTTTTAATTAGCTGCAGTAAAATGAAACTTCTTAATTACTTATTTCGGACTGCATTTAGAGATATGCATGTCAAATAAGTTTCGTTTGTTACACTATTCTGTACTAGAAAAACAAGGGTTGGTTGATGGCCGCGGAAAAACAAAAAGACGCCAATTTCAGTCATTTAAGTTACACAGAAGCTGTCATTTTACTGCAGCTAATTAAAAGTCTGACTATAATGCTACTGAGCCGTCGATAGTAGCCACGGCAGTCCTTAACTGTTAGGAGCTAGAAGATACGGCAATATGTCGACAGAAACTACTTAGCAGTTCTTGGATAGAAGTGGACTTAAAGATAATCGTCTTCATCATTCCATTTCTAGTAATGATGTAACGGGACGAACAGGTCCCGCATCTGATGATGGTAAGGGCTTGTAATTGTCGAAAGAGCTTGTAATAGGCCTAATTGAATAACAGTATTTGACTTTGACTTATCATCAGCTCAGCAGCATGAAGTGATGACTCTCAAACAACACTTATCGGTCCATTAGATTCGGAGAAAATTGGATGTGACAGACGGACAGACAGACAGACACACGAGTGATCCTATAAGAGTATTTTTTTTCCTTTTGAGGTACGGAACCCTAAAAAGTGAAAAATAAAAAACTTTTATCAAAAAAAAAAACAACCGACTTCCAACAAAACACTACAAAGTGAAAAATAACTTTATTTTCAGAAGTCGGTGTCAAAATACGAAAATTCAGAACTAACGACACCGACTTTTGAAATTAAAGTTATTTTTCACTTTGTAGTGTTTTGTTGGAAGACGGTTTTTTTTTAGTTAAAAAGGTTTTTTTGGTAATGGTTTTGACCGAATATAAGATAAATGAATAAAAATGTTTTTTTTTATAATCTTCTTACCCTATAAAAATGAATTTAAAATTAAGTAGGTACAGTAAAATTAGCGTAATCGACATTAGGTGATTATTTATTTATTTTTCTACGTCCCTACGCATCTTAACTAAAGTAATATCAAACAACAAAGTAATACACCATCTCTTACATCAAAATGAATTGCCATAACTTATTATTTTAGTAGCCATACACGATTTCAACCTGAAATATTTTAAGAAATCTTGAGATCAAACTGGTGTAACTGTCATAAGCTTGAAAAAAAATTGGCGTAACTGAAATTTATTTACGAAAATGGAGAGTACATAATATCATGTTTAGGCTGAAAACTTTGTGAATTTTAAGCTATTCTGTCAAAACAGATCAAAAAGAGGCCACACACAAAAAAAGTTATGTTAAATTTAAACCGAAAAAAACCTTTAAATGCTTCTACTGAAAAGTCGTTTTTTGTCAGTTACCCCAATTGAAATTAATTTAACATTTAAAGAAACGTGTTTAGATTAGTTGTTATCAATATAGGTAATTGTTTACTAAAAACCTGTACTGTTTGAACATAGATTAGTATTATTAATTCCTGTTTACGGACTAAAATCATTATCACTCTCAATTTATATGCTAATTATGTTGTTTGAATGTGTTTTCTCTTTAGTTGTAATTGGAGAAATCTTATCAATTTAAAAAACTAATAATTATTATTATTTATTTAATAAAAACGTTTACAAGAGATGTGTGTGTGTTTGTTTCTTATTTGGTGTTACTTAAAATGCGTTTATTCTTTCTGTTGTCTTATTATTCGTTCTTTGTGTGTATGATCGATTAGCTAGTAAGTCATGGTCCAGTCTGCGTGTAATGGACATGAATGACATCATCCGTCGTGCTCTTTTCACCGCCGTGGTGCCAGCTGTTTTAGAATACAATGGCTTGGCACGCGACGATGTGAAGATATCAGACGAAATGACCATAATGCCCTAGAAGTTAGGCAGACTTTTGCCCCATCCCATCTTCCTAGCACGGTGGGCTGTGCTGGGGCGGCTGCTGCAGGTGAAGAAAACCTCAAACTGCGAAAATATTCCAACCTGATTGGTAGTTTTAAGTTCGAGCCGTTTGGGGTTGAAACACTAGGGCCATGGGGTTCAAGTGCTCGCTTGGTTTTTCGATATATAGCGACGCGGTTAGTCGAATTTACACGTAACCAGAGGGCTGGCCTATTTTTTGGCCAAAGAATTAGCATCACCATACAACGTGGCAATGCTGCCAGCCTTTTGGGCGCTGTTCCTGTTTCACAGCGATACGGATTCTATTGCTTATTTTTTCATATACATGTACATATTATTATTATTTTCAATTTCAGCTTATACTATGTAAATATAATCGGATTCGTTAGAATTGTAACAGGTATTTTATTTATTATCCCCTTTTTTAGTATGTCATAACGTCGCATAAATTCTTACACCACGAACGTCATAAAAACAACTTTATAGGACAGATAAAACTGCATAATTTTACATAAATGGTGGATCCCTTTTTATTGCTTTTTATTTGAATTTCTGAGTTTCTATTGGACGTTGTTTGTTTCTGATTGGCTGAAACAACGCGTCTTCCGATTTCCTAGCAAACAGCATCAAAATGTCAAATCACCAAAAATTTACTTACATGGTTAGGTGTTAGAACTCAAACGACGACGAACGGTTAGGGTATGAGGCATGCGACCACACGATCAAGACGCTTCCAATGATATATTTGACAAATTATGATACACAGTTTAGTTATGATGAGGGAATAGATGAACATACATAAATACCAGTCAAAACCATAACCCTTCTTTTTGCTTAGTCGTAGTCGGATAAAAATAAGTAAACACTATAATTAAAATAATAATAAGTAAACAATATACTCACGCCGTCGTAAGACTACTTCAGCCAGATGCTAAGATGATGTGTTAGTAAAGTAACGTTTTACATGGTTACAGGTATATTAACGTTACAGTCTAACATCAACTACGCTACATTAAGCTAAAATCTAGAGTAGAACACTCATGTCCTCAATATCGTCGTGATCAGTCCTAGCGAAGACAACAGGGGCAATATCGCTCAATTGGCTAGAGCCACATTAAGCCGGAGTGCACTTTCCACACGTAGCTTTATTGTTCCATGGCACCGTGTACAGAAGTTAAGTATTTTATACATTAACAAGCTACTTATTGCATTATTTACAGCTCTTTACTTCACTTTTACTCGGTTTGTATCGTACCTACTAAATAGGTTTGAAAGGAATTATAAACATATATAATCCCAAACAATTCAAAATTTGCCACTGATGTAAAAAATAATGGCGCTTCAAAATTTTGTATCTTTATCGATCTTTATGGTTCGTTAATTCAAAAGGAAAAAACGGAACCCTTATAGTATTACTTCGTTTGTCGTCCGTCAAGACCTTTTTTATTAGGAACACGAAAAAGAATCAAGTTGAAATTAATATCAAATACGTATGTCTACGGTCCATTGGAGTTCTAAAAAATACGGCCATTGCAACGCGACATATTGTGATACTCGCAAATAAATCAAAACCTATGGAGTATTTCCCGTTGACCTAGAATCATAAAATTTGGCAAGAAGCAAGATCTCATAGCACAATTAAAGGAAAAACATAAAAATATGTTTTTGCAATCACAAAGTTACAATTGCAGATAAAGAATTGACACTGTCATATATCGATATATGGAAGAACATGCTTTTAATTTAATTTATTTCATTATGTGCAATGGGGATTGTCCAAAATTTCTAACCATTAGATTTTATTTTATTTTTTGAAAATTTTGAGCATTTTGAGAAACTAATTTGAATATTTTGATGGTTGTCTCAGTAGTTATTTTTTTATAAATATTTAAATATTTAAAATTTTTGAGGTAGGTTACGTCATCAGTGGCACTAAAGATTAAGTGCTGTTGCCTCACTAGTACAGAAATAAAAAAATTCAATCTGTCAACACAACGTCATCCACACCTATCAAAGTGTCAAATTATCAATCTATTAAAATTTTTCATTCCATAGCATTTCATTCCATTTTTTTTTGTATTCCATAGCTCTTCCGATATATTAAATATTGTCGATTGTTGAAACAATGTAATCAGATTTATAAACGAGATGAATAAGAGGCAAGTCGGAATGTTTAAATTTAATATATTTTTGACATATTATAATTTTACACTTGACACTGACGGATTGTAGACAATACTTGCCACTTACTTTTTATTTTATTTTTGAGGTAACGATACTAAACTGTACGGTCGCAGGTGACGTAATTTGAAGGACACAGAAGGTCAATCGTATTTTATCAAAAATATCAATAAATATTAATATTTTTCGTAAATTAATTAGTCCATAATGATTAGTAACGCTATTCCTCGAAATGGTTTTTTAATTACAACATTTAAAAAAATATGAACAATGCCCATTATGCCATACTGTCTTAATAATTATTTTAGCATCAGCATTATCCTGTTCAGCATTTCCATGTACTCTCTTACTATATGATGTCATTAATATATTGTCCTCTGTACGTGGCCCTTGTCCCTCACCTTATTTCCTTCCTCATAACTTTGTTATACTCCACTTTATTTCATTAACCGTTTCTACCAAAGCCTTGGTATTACGCGCCACCTAAAGGAAATTCTCCTTCATTAAGCTTTGAATATAGATATTTATTTCAGTTTAGAGAATGCAGTGTTCTAAGTGATATTGCTCATTAATTAAATTGTAGGTTACGCATTTTTGGTATAAAGCAATTTAAGATGGAAAAAATGGATTAAAACCACGAAAGCTAAATCCGGGAATATTAGAAATAGAATGCATACTCGTAACACAGTTTCTATCACAATAAGAAGGATTCATATGTTTGAAAAATTGCACGATAGCGTAAATAGCGCAATCAATATCGTATTATCGAAATTTTCAACTTTAGTGGCTTTGGGATTATGTGAGTGCGTTACGCAATAACCCCGCATTACTTCTTTTGTCTGCGTCTTCTTCAGCGTGAATTTTCTTGTTCCCCCTACCCAACGCGTCGCATTGCATCGCCCGCCTCTATTACCTACTTTGTTTGGCAATTTCTCAGAAACTGGAATTTGGGTGCAAGAGTGCTTTTCTGTACAGCTTTTCAGAGAACTCAGTCATCATCTGCCTAGCTTATTCCCAAATATGTTGGGGTCAGCTTCCAGTATAACCGGGTGCAGCTGAACACCAGTATTTTACATGGGGCGACTGCCTCTCTGATCTCCACAACCCAGTTACTGGGTAATACGAAACCCCGTGGTAAGACTGGTTGTCAGACTTTCGGGCTTCTGACCACCCGTAACGACTGTCAAAGATCCACGAATGACAGCCGGGACCAACGGTTTAACGTGCTTTCTAAGGCATGGAAGGGTCTTGGTACCCATCCACGGACCAACCACGGCAAACGCTAGCTTAACCTGATCGATCGACCCGTGCGGTCGTGTGTGAGTGGGCGACTTAGCCACTTAAGTAGTTACATTCCGTTAGTAGTTTTATATCCTTGGACCGCTACTCTATAACAGGCTAAATGATAAAGGAAACATCTACTCCTTAAATCATAGTAACTGCAAGAAAATCCTTATGGAGGCTCTTCAAACTATGTCCTATGAAGATACAGAGAAGTTATTACTTGTACCAAAGTAAATATTGTTCTCATTATATAATTTTATACACCTTTTGCATCATCCGTGAGTTAATTTTCGCTTTTCAAAAAATCCAGATTTTTCGAGTTGTAACCCTATTTTATCGGAGGTGCGATATGTACCAATAAGATAAATATGTGATTATTTAATCAATGGTTAATGTTACCTCCAATTGCCTGAAACACAGGATTACCTAGTTCAGGCACAAACCATGGTGAAAAGACTCAGATGAAGAGAAAATATATGAAAAGTCTTGGCGTACAATAATCGTTATAATATTTTTCCTTAGTTTAAAATATTTTGTAAGTATTTCCTTTCAACTACTTTGCAACGATGGCTGATGGGGCCGAAAGGTTCTGAAGTGGCCACCGCGTAACGGAAGACGTTGCGTTGGAAGGCCAGGTGTACCGATGGCCTGGTGAAGGCTGCAGGAATCCGCTAGATGCGAGAAGCACAGAAACGGTCGAAGTGGCGGTGTTTGTGGGAGGCATATGAAAAGTGGACGGCGTTCGTCCGAAAAGATGAAAATAATGACTTTGCAACAGATTACTGAGCTATGTAAAAATATAAAATTGTGAGGAACAACCTCTAACTTAGCAACAAAAAAGAAGCATTTTTTTTATTAATTGCAACATTCTAATTAAACATTATCGTTGACTTCTGTTTATCATTATTGGATTAAAATTAATGAACCGTAACAAAAGCTTAAGCACTTGTTATCTTCAGCATTTCAGTTCCAATTTAAATAAAAACACGTTAATATCGCTTCAGTTCCCGTATGTTGTGTTGTATGTTAGTCACTTTGTTTATATGCAGAATATTCATCAATATGTTGTAGGATTTTGACTACCGGGAACAGTTCTACGAGCTCAAAACCATATACAGTTATACAGATAAATAAAATACTACATTTTGTTAACACTTGTGTACTCGTATAAAACCAGACAACGCTTTTCTTTTCACTATGGATTCTGGCAACGCCGTGTCTTATTTTAAAAACGTAGAGAATATTTTAAAGATGCTGACCATTCTCAATCTTACTACATATCAATGGCCGAAACCCGTTTGTGTTCGTGGTATGTTCCTTTGAATTATTATTTCTTAAATATTGAATGGCTTTTTCACTATCTCTAGAAATATTAAGGTACACCGAGCAAAAATAAAATCTGTATTTTTTTACTTCACCTCGTAGAATCTGCCTATACAACACTGTGAAGCAAGCCCTAAATATTTCGGATGCATCACAAGAATTTAAAGAGGTAAGGTCATTTAAGGAGAAGGAGGATATTGATCCGAAAATCTTTTGTTTTTCAGATGGAGCGAAGTTTGATTTTATAGTAGTGGGCGGTGGGACGGCAGGATGTCTTATAGCAAGCAGACTTGTGAAAAAGAATGCCAGAGTACTGCTTATTGAAGCTGGAACTGTACCACCCATAGAATCTGAAGTGAGTATCAAAGAAAAAAAAATGGCAGTGGAGCTCGATCAAACTGCCGAAATAAATGACTTATGACTATGTTGGGGTCGGCTTCTAGTCTTAATGGATGCCACTAATACCAGTATTTTACATGGAGCGACTGCCTGTCTGACCTTCACAACCCAGTTAATGGGTAACACAATACCTCTTGGTAAGACTGTAACTGGTTGTCAGTAGTAAAGCTCATACCTTCATAAATAACAGCAATGTTTTCATCCGAAATGATTGTATGGTTTAAATTTCAGATGGCAGGATTATTTCCATATATGAAGAAAACGAGGTATGATTGGAACTTCACTTCAGCTTGTGAAGGCCTGAACACAGAGTATCATACGAACAATGTTATCCATTTGTCGCAAGGTAAAGTGTTGGGTGGTTCTGGTTCTTTAAACTATCCCTGCTATACAAGAGGATACCCTCACGATTATGATGAGTGGGCGACCATAACTAACGATACCTCCTGGTCGTGGAAGTCAGTCTTGCCATTATTCTGTAAGAATGAAAGGCTCATTGATGAAAAAATTCTTGAATCTAATGAAACACATTGTTACGGAACTAAAGGTAAAATTCAAATTCAGAAACAATATTATAAAAGTAACAGAGACTATTTTGACGCTTTAGAAGAAATGGGTTATGAATATCACCTGGATATAAACCCGAAGCATCCACTAGGATTTACCAATCTTATGTACAATATAGGTGACAATATGCGACAAAGTACGGCCAAGAAATTCTTGAGTCCTCTTAAAAAGAACAAGAAGCTACACCTAATGTTGAACACATTAGCAACTAAAATCATATTTGATGATAACAAGACTGCTATTGGAGTAGAAGTGTTAACAGAAGATAATAGAAAACTGACATTGAAAGCAAGCAAGGAAGTTATAGTAACCGCTGGAACCATTAAATCACCGCAGCTACTTATGCTTTCGGGGATAGGTCCAAAAGAACACTTACAAAACAAAGGCATCAAAGTGTTATCTAACTTACCTGTGGGAAAGAATTTTCAAGATCATGTGAACAGCCTTTTATTTTATAAAATGACAAAAGCACCACTTACTAGTAATATTGGAGATCCTCATAAATACCCATACGTTATATTGGACGGGTATGTAGCTCTTAATAAGTCTCAGAACTACCCTGATTATCAAACAATTGGCATTCATTTTGGCGATAGCCTCACATTTTTCGGACTATGTGCATTTTTCTTCAGCTACGAAGAGAAGTTTTGTGACACTTTAGGCAAAGGTCTTGATAATAAAGAAGTATTCATGGTATTTATAACATACCTAAACCCCGAATCACGAGGAGAGATTCTTCTTCGAAGTACTAATCCAAATGATCATCCATTGATCTATCCGGGTTACTATACTAGAAGTACAGACATAAAGAAACACGCTAGTTATTTAGCAGATTTTAATCGTATTTTGAACACGACATTCTTCAGAAAGATGGAAGCTGAGTTTGTTGATCCACAAATGAAGTCGTGTAAAGGTTTGAAAAGAGGGACTATGGATTATTGGAGATGCCATGTACTGGGGACATCAGATACGTCACATTATTTTGTTGGTACTTGCGGTATGGGAACGGTGTTGGACTCAAAGCTTCAAGTGCATGGAGTTAAGAGGTTACGTGTAGCTGATGCCAGTGTTATGCCAACTAATGTACACGGATTAATTCAAGCTTCAGTCATGATGATTGCACGAAAAGCTTCCGATATGATAATTAAAGAACATGGTTTGTAATTTAAAAAGACATTGGTTTGAGTTTATTATGGACATTATAAATATTGTTTTGTTTATCACCTTTTACTAGTATGTATTTTGAACGAACGACAACTACGTTTATTATTTTAATGTAACTTTCATTTTATCTTTTTTTTTATTTATAATAAAAGGGCACTGATTTCCTTTTTTTATTTTGTGTTAGATGATATTTGAGTACCTACGTGTGGAGGCCATTTTAAGGGCATTTACGTTCTTTTCAATTAGATTTTGCCTAATTTTCATATCTTTTTTGTATCTCATTGCAATCAATCCCTAGGCACCTTTTCAATAAGTCACAAGTATCTAACAGTAACTTCCACAGAACATTCACGTTAGCTGATTTAAAAGTTTATTTTATTCTTCCTTCATTTTTTTTTGCAGAATCCTGCCTCTGTCCAACATGTTGTACGGAGGACAATGCAAAATTTCCGCTCTAATGCCGCGAATGTCATGTTTTTGTCTCGTTGACGACCTTTGTATTACACACTTCTAATGAAATTACGCAATATAAATACTACAGTCAATAGTTCAACATTTCACATACATATTACTGGTAATGAAGTGTGCCTATTCAATTTTTGTGCAGCCGTGTGGTCCTCATTCCTGCTTTTGATTGCATTGCATTGACAACGGAATACACTTTTTTGTTGGAGTAACGATTCACGAAGCTGTCAACTACGCATTCTGTACGTCAAACTAAGTAACTTTTTGCGAAAATAATTGCTGGACAACTATTTTTATTTTTGGTGTAAAAATTAGTTGATTAAAATTTAAAAATTTTTCCTTCTTTCTTTGATAGGGCAATGAGTTAGCATTTTAGATTTGCTTTATCAGTTTAAATACAAGCTGTAGAGTTGTTAGTTAATACACTATTAGAAGTTTACCAGTGTATATATTTTAATCCTCCTAAATTTAATTACATATTATAACGCTATAGCTACAACAACAACGCTACGCAGGCTACGCTATATATACAATTTATTTCAATTTGGAATCCACTGAGGTGGACTTTTTTGCTGAATATTTTTGCTATAACCTATTTTATAACACAGGTCCTTTTTGGAATGCCTTTTATTAAAAATAACTGTATCCCTGTATAACCATCATGAATACTACTACATCAAAAGCCACTACATCAAACAAAGTAACTGTGTGCAATAATAATTGCTGAAAAACGAATATTATTTTTGGTGTGAAAATTTATTGTTTAAAATTTCAAATGTATTTTCTTACTCTTTGTTAGGGTAATGAGTTAGCATTTTAGTTTTGCTTTATCAGTTTAAATACAAGTTATAGAGCTGTTAGTTTATTAAGGACTGATTTTTCCAACGCCAGATAATAAAAATTATCCGAGAAATAATTTTGAATTTTTGACAGTTCTTCCATACACAATCTGTGAGACGTTACACCAATCCTGTATTGAAATTGAAAAGTCGTATTATTTCAATAGTCCTGTAGGTATAATAAGAATTGGAATACCTATTTCGTAGCCAGGAACTATTGGCTTTTAGCACTTGTTTCATAACTTCATAACTCACAAAATCGCGAAATCAGCCCCTCAAAATTTAATACTCCGCCATCAAATACACAGATCAAACCTGATTTATCAAAGATCAAAACGTAAGCGAAATCATAATACACAGACAGTAATCTGCCACAAAATCGGCACTCGTCATTTAGATTTACAATGACGCGAAAACATCAAATATAATTTTACTCAAAGACATCAAGGCGTACTCGATCGCTTTTTCCTTAACAAGCGAAAAACTTGATATTATGAGAACGATTCTTGTGTGAAATCTTGGCACAATAATTAATAGACGATCTTAAAATTATTTCGCCACGGAACAACAAAGCTTTGATTGTCGCTATTCGCTCGATTTTTGGAATCCTGCGAACTGAGCTGTAACCAACATTTGTTCTTATAATCCATACTTATTATATTATTACATTATCTTAATATATATAAATTACGTGTCACGATGTTTGTCCGCGATGGACTCCTAAACTACTTAACCGATTTTAATCAAATTTGTACACCGTGTGCAGTTTGATCCAACTTGAAAGATAGGATAGCTCACATTTTCATATGACAAAAACGTTAGCCACAGCAACGCGTGGGCGAGTCAGCTAGTAATTTATAAATGCAAAAGTAACTGTCTGTCTGTGACCGTTTCACGCATAAACCACTAAAACCAGAATAGCACTGAGGATAAGCATAACGCTGCGATTTTTTTTTGTAATTTCGCAGCATAATTCTGAGTTAGGAGCAGTTTTAGCCTCACACAGGTCGATAGTTTTAAATGTTCATTTATAAACTGTTTGTTTTTCCTGCCAGTCAGTTGAGTACCAAAAAATTTTTAAATTTCATAACGATCGTTTTAAATTTCACAGACGGCCTGGATGGGTACAGACGAATAAAATAGGCTACTTTTACTCCTGGATATTTGAATCATTCAAGAAAAACTAAACGTATCTTTTTACTACTAAACTAAACTGTTTTTTTTGTTGTCATAGATACACGTATATACGTGTATCTATGACAACAAAAAAAACAGTTTTCTTTCAAATAATTAGGTAAACACAAAATACACGCACACGAAGTTGCAAGCTACAGCTAGTACGGATATATATCAGGATCTATTCAATCGCTTGTTTTATTTATAGGTTGTTTTCTTTCACAAAGCGAGATGTATTCCCGGCGGTATCGACACTTTTATTGATATCGCTGCACGCTGGAAAGAAAACATAGCTTGTGCATTGGTGTGGAAGTAGTGACCGAGCTAACCTAGAAACGCTAAAGAAATACGCTTTCAGTTACCAGGATTCGATTAAATTTTTATTGATTTGGCAGTTATAACGACCGTGTCATGCGATCTTTTTCTGATATTATTTTATTTAATTATTCTTTGGAGTTATAGGTAGTTTTGTGTTATATGTGCTTAGATTGCTTTTGTTTTGTTTTGTATAATTACAATACAATATTTGTTTTGTATAATTAAAAATAGATGGTTTGCTTACGTGACTGTAATGTGCGAGGATTTTCTCAAAGAAGATTGGCTACATAAGCCACATGCGAGCTCACGAACGACAGCTACTGCGGAGTTGAAGCAATCGCCCTGGCCGAAATCGGTCGGATCGCATCATCATCAGTTTTGTCAGATACAAGAAGGCTTTGAGAAGAGAGGTATCTTTGAAGCAAATAAAGAGATCTTATGCAGACATAATTAAGGTGGACCACACATTACGACGTGACACGCGACGGGGCCCAGATACGCGACCCCCGAGCGTGATTTTGTACATACGAGTACAAATTCAATAAAAACACGCTTCCGCGCAAATTGGCTTCGTTTCCCGCACCCCGTCGCTCGGTGCGTTGTAGTATGTGATCCGCCTAAGAGACACAAATCTAACTGCTAATGATGAGAAGGGTTAACAATGAAAATGTTTTAATCGACAAGCTTAACCATAAGTGCACTTTCAAAATGGTGGTCTTATCGGCTGAGAAGACGATTGAGATTATAATAGGCAGAGAGAAACCCAATTTTCAAAACACAATCCCATCACAAAAACCCTCTTAACTTAATAACTCAAACAAACTTGTTTCAGCAAATTAAAATAAACGTTGAAGGGGCACATTTAATTAAGAATCACAGCGAGTGAGATATTAAAATTCACTTCGAAATTGTGTTAAAGACTGAACGAGATTGATCGAGGAGAAGGAAAACAATAGGGGACTGAACACCGAAGCAATTTGGGCTTTGATTAAAATTTATTTGTTTGTATACTCTATTTTTGTCGCCCGATGAGATTTCCAATGAGTGCCTAGTTTAAAAAACAATAAAGAAAAGGAATGTTTGAAAAGACCCGGATTTAATTAAAACATGGTTATGTACCGACACGCCTGGCTTGAATGTCTGTTGTTTGAGGTATTTTAAAGATTAATGACTTTAGCGATTTCGGCCATGTAATGGACTGGACAGAAAAATCTGAGGCGGAGAGTCCTTAACATTAACATGAGCGGGGATTAAAAGGAATTCGTCAATACGTGTAGCAACATACTTAAAAGAATGAATGGAGTTATAAAAAAGTAACTGCAGACGTACCTCTTGATCATTATCATTATATGTAGACCATTATTTCTCCAAAATGAATACAAATAAAAGACATTACACGAACAAACACCTGTAAAACCAGTAAATGAAAACCAGTCTTCTAATCTCCAAAAACAAAAGGTAGATAAAAAACATCATCTTCAGGCGGTTTACATGAATTACGACCGCCTAAATAGCTCTAAACATGAAAATTGAAAGAGAAAAAGTTTTGCACCGACAAATGTTCGCAATTTCCCACAAATGGTACGGTATTCTATCTTACGGTCGTCTATAAAAACACTCTAGATTACAAATATTAAAAGCAGTCGTTAAGGGATAAAAGCTTTTATGGCTGTTTAAGTAGGGTTCATATTTAAGCGCTGTTTTGGCGTAACATGTTAGTATATGAAGAAACTGATAAGTGAAATTGAACGAAAACAGAGACTTCTAACTATTGCAGAGTTATTTTCAAAACAAATAGCGTAGTCATCTCAACACCTCTCTCCCTTGAATTCGTAAAATATAATATGTGTTTTTATATATTTTATACTATAAATATTGTTATAGTAAATATGTATGTATGTGTACTATAAGCTTATAACTTATTTATGTACTTGTGCACCTATTTTATGTATAATTCTTTACAATATATTTTAATACTTATTTTTTAACATTGTTCCTCTCAATCAAAGCACCTGCCGTCTAATTTCTTCGTCACCCTTGATTGACTGGTAGTGAATGCCTAAGCCTTAGGCCCTAAGACATTAGTCCGCCTTTGCGAAAAGTTTAAATTATATAAATACTTGTGGTAAATAAAATGGGTAAGTAGAAGCACTGGAGATCAATCTCTGTCTCTCCCGCAGTCGGAATGACATGGGGTGATACATCACCAGTTGCACCCTTGTTTACGTGAACAGATTTCCCACAAACAGTATTATTCCGAATAAAATGGCTCACGTCTTTGTTCAGCGAAATAGACGAATTGGAGTTTTATCACTGCATATTATTTTAGTGGCAACGATAACATCATACATTTTGTTGAACCTGATTTCTTTATTATTACTGTAGTAGGCCAAGAAATATTCAGCAGTTCTTCGTTGAATCTTTAGGTATAATCATAAATATCGCAATGCTCAAGGCAAATTAAGCATATTTAGACTTCTAGATTTTAAATATGGTAAGTATACCAAAAAGCCCCATAGCACGATGCAAATTTCGTGCCGTGGCATACAATAAAAATGAAGCAACAATTTTCTTGTATCGTGTAAACACTGTTTAGACAGTGCAACTTTTATAGTATGCCAGATGCAATTATGTTAGATTATTGCGCTCTGACGAACGAAAGATAAAATTTTAATCTAGACAATAGATAAATTGATAAATAACTTACCAAAATCATGACGGTTCATCAGCCGGCAAATACCTGTTAAAAACAAAAGAGACTCAGTTTTTGTTGTAAAGAGGTATCGTCTACGTAGTTAGATCTACCTTATTATAATATGATTTGAAATGAATATATTATTTTTTGTAATTATAAAAAAGCACATATACGTCAAAAATAAATTACATTTTTAAACAAGATGAGCTCCGTGGTTTTTTTCGTAACGGATATTTTTTTTTTCCTGGATGTCCGTCTAGGGCGTCTCAACGTTTCCACGCACATCATGCCTTGTAAATCGCCTGCCGTTTGTAAGTCGCCTTTCACTAATCATCAAAAATAATTTTGAAGCTGAATATTAATTTCGTAGCTCATAAATTAATGGACAGATTAATCCCCTCTACCATTCCTAATTCACCAGTAATTCACCGCACGTTATTTAAATGAATGACAGTGATTACTAAAATAAATAACTAATCCGATTTCACATCAGATTAAGCTTAATCTCCAATTCAAAATTGTATTACGGACTCAAGCGGGTTTCAAAATTGATACGGTAAGCCTCCTCAGGCTCATTTGATATCGCAATTATGTGAATTTGGTACCGGTAGTTGGTTTAGTAGGTATAAATATGTAATTTAGGCTTAGTGTAATAATGAGGGGTTTGTGGCTAATTAATAACAGTCGCACGGGTCGATCAATCAGGTTAAGCTACGCTTGCCATGGTTGGTCCGTGGATGGGTGACCATCTTTACATACCGAGACCCCTCCGTGGCTCGGAAAGCACGTTAAGCCGTTGGTCCCGGCTGTCATTCGTGGATCTTTGACAGTCGTTACGGATAGAAGTCCGAAAGTCTGACAACCAGTCTTACCAAGGGGTATCGTATTACCCAGTGACTGTGTTGTGGAGGTCAGATAGGCAGTCGCTCCGTGTAAAATACTGGTATTCAGCTACATCCGGTTAGACTAGATATCGACCCCAACATAGTTGGGAAAAGGCAGATGATGATTTTTTTACTTGAAGGTGCAAATAAACTATTTTATTTGTGTATTTATTAACCCTTCGTGCATGGATTCACGCGAGACACAATGGTTTTTTAATTGTTTCTGTAATTACGGCATTCAACTCGCTAATTTCCCTAACTTTAAATAGGCGTTTAAAACGGCAAGAGCAAATCAGCTAACTCCTATTACAAATTCTATTTTAGACTAGCATTTTCTCGCCCCAAAACAGAAATGCCTCAGCTACATTTCGGTGCAACACTGATATACTGTGTATCCATTACTTATGAGACCATTATCCCTTTCCTCTTGGCTGGTCTTTACGACGTTATGAGTCCCGAGATGGTCTTAACGACCGAGGAAGATAAACTGATATGTATCTTTATGCTGTTTACTCTTATAAGCTGCTCACATAGTACGTAAGTGCATTAAATAGTGTAGTTTTATGATTTTGTATGGATTTATGAGTTATAGATGTTTTCTTTGTGTTATAGTTTTTTTGTGAAACTGATTGGATAAGGCGAAAGCGTCAAGGAAGCTCGAAATTAAAATTTTCTTAAGCTTTTGTAATTTTCAGGTTAGTATCAGGTTGTTTATTGATTATCAATTGGCTGCCTTTTTTTTTTTTGGATTTTTGTTTTGTTACGTACTATTTGCTGTACTCTGGACGCTCTTAACACGTACGTCTTTTTATTTTATTACATCGTTCTCACATATAATTATAAATTCAACATTAATGATGTAACTAATATTTTTGTAAAAATATAATTTAAAAGAGTGTCCATGAAGTTTCTTGTCCGTTCTTCTCCATAGGTACCTACGCTTTGGAATGGGCAACTAGCTTCATATTTTCTGACTGACCGACTTCTTGACAATTCAAAAGTGCCTGTAAATGGTTTAATTGAAATAAATGCTTTGTTTGAGTTTTATTAAAATATGATTCGCGGCCGTAACAAATATATCAGCTCCATCTTTGTTAGCGATACGTAAATGATTTAAATCTTTGAACGCTTCAGGGCAACAACACAGTTTTCCATCAGCATTCCATCCATCCCCTGTCAAAACACATTATTTACCAATAAATACAACATCGTAAAGTTAAAAAACAACTACAAAAACCGTATATAAAAATGCAATAATGAGTGGCCATCTTTTTGAAAATTATGATAATTTTTCCTCAATACCGCTGTGTTGCTTCGCTGCCGGCTCACATTACCATACTGCTTTGATGTGGAAACGGATCGTTGTAATATAGGGGCTCTGTTTATATAGCACATACATTTTGATGTTTTAACAATTATGTCAATATTGACTCGCACGAAGCAGGGGCCGGTCACTAGTAATGTAATAAGGCGTCCATAATTATATATATAGCTCGCCCGCAGCTTTGCCCTCGACGAGGCTGGAAATTATCCCACGGGGACGTAGGTACTACCACTTTAAAAATATCCCAGGTCATCGTCTGTCCTTGTGCCAAATTTCATCGAGATCCGTTCATCCGTTAAGGTATGAAAAGGTAACGGACAGGGAGTTACTTTCGCATTTATAATACTAGCTTTTGCCCACGACTTTGTCTACGTTCCAGGATGAAAACTAAAATATATCCTTCTCCAGGTCCCAGACTACCTACCTGTCAAATTTAACAAAGATCCGTTCAGCCGTTTTTGCGTGATTGAGTAACAAACATACAACTTTCACATCTATATCTATCTACGAGTATCTTTACTATATACTAATAATAAGGCTAGAGTTTGTTTGTTTGAACACTCTGCAGCTCTGGAACTACCAGTCGGATTTGAAAAATACTTCTTGCATTTGATAGCCCAATTCTTGAGAAGGACTATATACTCGTATATAGGCTACTCAAAATTACGTTAGGACCTTAGGGAGCCGAGCAAAAAAAAAAAAATTACAAAGAACGGTAACCGAAAACGAAGTAATAGCGTGAGTAGGCGATGCGATGCGACGGGGTGGATGATAGGTTAAGGGAACAAGAAATTTCACTCGGAAAAAGTCACGGGCAGAAGCTAGTCTACAATATAAGCAGAGTTAGTAAGAATCTCATACGCTATTCCAATCCATTATATTCTGTAGGTACCTACATTAAGCCTGCATAAACTGTCACATGCAAATGTCTTGCACTAGACAATGCACCTGTTTTGCTCCGGAGAGTATGTGCTTTATCATGATAAGCACCGCTCTAATTGTAGGAGTTCTGTTTATACCGCGATGTGGGTGGGCAGAGTAGGCAGCTTTTGATTTTAATTACGTGGCATATGACTGTGATGACGAAATTATTGTTGGTACGATGTTTTCTAACGCAGCTTACGGTAAAAATAAACTGGTAGAAATGTTCACGAGCGTTACGCAAATTTTTGCTTTAAAATTTTCATGATAGAAAGAGGTAAGAGTTAGTTAGTTAATTTATAGTGAGGTAAAAATGAAAAACCAAAATTAAAAAACACTTAGACATTTTTTAATTTTCACAGCCGCCATCTTGGCTTTTCATTTTGAACCTCGTTCCTGACGGGGCTCCCCCGACTTGACACGTTTTAACATTTGTTAATAAAAAGGCTCTTATTTTATTTATTTATTAAAACTTTATGCACAAGAAAAAGTACAAAGGCGGACTTAATGCCTGAGGAATTTTCTACCAGTCGATCTAAAGGTGATGCAGAGACAAAACATGGCAGGTGCAACATACGAGACAAATAGCTAGGAAATTACTATAAAATACAAGAATAAATACTAATTTTAAATTAGTTAAACACAAGTTTTCAGAATCTTACCTCAACATTAAGAATGTAGCTTTTGTAGTCATAAAAAATAGGCAAGTAGATACTTAGGAAACCTTTTTGTTTAAACTAGGACACAACTGACAACCAGTGATTGACATCCCGAGCAAACTTTGCTTTACTTCACTAAGCTTTTAAAACGCCTAAGTTTATGCTTAATTGTCGAGGACGTTCTTAGCCTTAAAAATGCGTTGAACCAACTTTAAACGGCTGCTAAAATCCTGTCAAATGGTATTTGGTACCTATTTACGATTTCCTTAGGTAACCGGTCAAGCTCCGCGTGTATCCTATGTAGTACGATACAACAGAAAATCAATCGTGTCTCATTAGCGGACCTTGATGAGTTTCTTAGTTGAGCTCTGACTAATAAGGGCATACAATTTTTCTAATAATTCCACCATACTTTTAAACCTGGGATAAGTCAAATCCTGAGAATAAATTTAGAACTTTTATCAGTTTTTACATACTAGAACTGGCAGACGTTAACTTTTTTCAACGGATAAAAGATATCTGACTTTGGTCAAATCAACCCTAAGGGCCGATTAATCAATCGCCAGTTAACATTCATCCCAACAAGTAAGTTTGTCATTTTGACAGTTTTTGTATGGGCAATCTGTCAAAACGTCATATTTATTCTTTAAGTAAAAGTTACCTATCTAATGATTGAAAATTCGACCCTTACTCGAATTTAGTGCAAAATAATATTCTAAATCTTATTCACAAAATACATTTTTACCCTTTTATACTTCATTCTTTTCTAATGATGGCACGATTTAAAACTAAAATTGACACAAATAATAAAACAATGTTCATGGCCCCTAGTATACCACGAGATATAGAGAGAATCATCAACTCATTAAACAATTCAAATAGTGTAGGATATGACGGGATTTCAACAAAAATTCTAAACTCGGATATGACGGGTTTGCTACAAAAATTCTAAACTCATCATACAAAAATAGTGTAGTAAGTAAAGTATAGTAGTAGTGTAGTATAGTGTAGTAGTGTGTGTGTAGTGTAGTGTGTGTGTAGTGTGTAGTAGTGTAGTAATAGTGTAGTGTGTGTGTGTAGTAGTTTTTTTTATACTATTTATAGTATCTCTTGCTTCTTCTCTGATCATAAAACTTAAACTATTGTAAAGACATACCTGTAAGCTTTAATATTACGTACTTTAAGTCGGTGTACATTAATATTTTTTGTTAGGGCGCAGCTCACTGAAAATTCCGGCCGTGTCCTTTGACATATTGTATTAGCTTGATGTGCTGGCGTCTGTACACAAATACAAAAAAACCTAAAAAATAACATAAAAAACTGACAAAGAAGAGAATTTATAGTTGTACGAGTATGTAGATATAATAAGTTACATTATAGACAAAGGAGGTAGGTACAGTTGGATCCCCTTAAACCATGATAACTTAATTTAATAACAAGTTAAGCCCATGGCGAAACTAAAAACTAGTTTCGCCATGGGCTTCTAACGCTGTAGCTAGACGCAAGGCTTCGAACAAGAAACTCGTTATCTGATAACTGGCTTACTTTTCCATATAAACTTTATTTGGCTTCCTTAAGCAAATCGGATGTTTGCCAGCCGGTTGGGATTGAAAATACAAGAGGTTGGTAGGATTCAATATACTCGTATTATGATGAGGCTTAACCAAACAGGGTGTATATAATTTACCTACGTACTACAAACAAAATCTGCATATACGGTTGCTCAAACACCACGCGGCCGAAACGCCATTTTTGTTACTATATGGACTGTATGGATTTGAGCACCATCAACGCATTATGTGTCTTGTCACCTATCAACATTATTAATTTATCTGTCATTTCTTAGTTTTTAATACTTAGTACCTACTCAGTATAGTAATGTTATTCTGGGTACATCATCTTCATTATAATTATCAACAACATATTGTAGTGATGTTGGTGAAGTTTCTTGCCCATTCTTCTCCATACGAAACTAAGTTTCGGAAGAGGCGCCAAGAATCAGTTATTATACCTACACGGAATGAATTCTGTAAATGATCTTAAAAACCGCATCAAAATCCGTTGCGTAATGAAGAACACAAACAGACACTAAGTGACTTCAATAACAGCCCAATTAGTCAAAGCATAAAAGTAAATGATCTACAGACCTTTCAATTAATTACATACCGAGAATGGTTGAACAAGTTTTTACCATAGACATGCTGTTGGCTCATGGCTAAACAATAACAGCCGCACGCTCAGCCCTCACCTAGACCCCAGCTATATACCAACGACCACAAAAGGGAGGCTGGGACAAACTGGATGCGGAAGGCGGAGGACAGGGAGTTGTGGCGCAGCATTGGAGAGGCCTACGATATACTGAATTAATGGTCACAGTTCGTTTTACCAAAGAAAGAGTAGTTGTTGTAAAAGTACATTGTTCACAATTAAAAACTACCTACCTTTTCAATAACTACAAAAAAGGTGCCTAATTAAAATTAATAATTTAAGTTTCTAAAAATAAACAACTTTGAGCAAATTTTAATACAACTTTAGCTAACACTATCGAAAATCCAAGTAAATTAACAAAAATTTAAACAAAACTAGTTCCGACGGAGCACAATTAAGAAAATTTCAATTAAGTACCTTCTTCTAGAAGTAATTTCAATTTTAAGGTAAAGCTTTCAGAACAACTTTATCTAAATTAAGCTAAAGTAATTGATTACTGCTCCGTTTAATTACTTATCCGTCTTATTGGTTCGTGGCTAAAGGGTTATTGGATGAATAGGCAAGGTTAGGTAAACTTGTCCACGGTCAAACTAAAGATAGGTGACTTTTCATTCCAATTCGAGACCTCTGACAATAATCGTCAGAGTATACACAATAATTTATTTGCAAGTTAGTTACTACATTTGTTGCAGATTGTGAGGAGTCCCATTAATCACATAAAAATGAGTAACTTCCTGATAATTTATAGCATGAGTTTAGTATTAATAACCGTTCGTCTGTGGCGGCCAATCCTGGCCGGGCTCGGGGCATTGCCACGTCGCATACCTCGGACATGGCCTCCCGGAACCACTCCGCCTCATCATCAATATTGTCAGGCCTGTCCGGTGATGACACCCAGGCCTGCACGATCGAGGCTTCCAGGAGGAGCTCTCGGTCCAGCTGCTGTTGTACCAGCGCGCTAGAGGACTGTTCGGAGACGTCGAACCGGATATACCGATGGTCGGAGTAGATCTATGGCGGGACGAGCTGGAGAAAACAAACGACTAGTGGTCCACTTTAGCCCTGGATCAAAAGAGCTGGAAGTCAAGGGGAGAGGCCTTTGCCCAGCAGTGGGATGATGCAGGCTAACAATAACAGTATACAGTACCTAACAAACAAGCTCTTTGTACTTCCTTGTCACGATTTTGGAACCTTATCTTTAACTTGCTTTTGCCAGTGGCTTTTTTTTATTGCTGAATGGGCCCGTGCTTGACCTCAATCACGCCTGGTGGAAAGCGATGGATCAGTTCTATGATGGAACGAGCGTGCCCAGAAGATGCCTAAGGCACTGGAACTCCACGTATCGACGAAACACAACAGGCTGCTTGACGCCGGACTCCGGTGAGAGGGTGATCGCAAACCAGGCGGGCGTTAGCCCTACCGCCACAAGGGAAGAATTGGCCAGTCAAATAAGGAGTTGGGTGTGACTGTCAAGGATGCGCCGAGCTCTCGGTTCAGTTGAGTAGCTGGCGGAACAATCTGCGCTACACGAGGAGGCGTCTTCATCCATCCCAAAAAAAAATAGGCTTTGCTCGCATGGAGGCCGGAAATTATGCCACGGAAACGTACTACCGGAATAATGATTCCAGGTTCTCTATGTGCCAAATTGTATCCAAATTAGATCATACGTTTTTGCGTGATTGATTAATTTAACACAATATTTATTATAGAAGGATACTTTTAGCTACCATGTAAAATAAAATATCAAGTAATTCTGTTACCCCTTAAAAGCAAGCCATTTAAAAAATACACACTCACTGAGCGAATAAAAAAGAAATACACACTCTCCGAGAGATTTCAAAATGCTTTCAATTTAAAACATTTTAAAACCTCTGACGAAACAAAACATGCCTTTTCATAGAATAATACATTCAAATTGTATTTTGTTGTCTTGTTTAACAAAAGGTTTTAACGGATCTGTGTATGTGTTTAAAAATAAGGGTGTATCATATGATGGGAATTTTTATGGTAGGCTTATGTCAGATTATGATGTCGATAATGTGTTTGATTTGTTTTTATTGAGAGGTTTTTAAGTGGGTTATGGTAAAATTTAAGGTACGATCTTAATTGTGTATCATTGGAATGTTTTTTAATGGACTTGCTAATTTAAACTGACTTATAAGGGAAGCCGAAAATTATACAAAAATGCGCATTTTTGTATAATTTTCAAGTTTCGTTACTTCCTTCTTTTTACGTTGGTTAAACAGAGACAAGGGGGCCTAAAAACACTTTGGCAGAATCATAATATAATTCATATCACGCAATTTCATCTGTATGACAGTTTTGTATGGAAATTCGTAGAATGCTACAGGTACACCTCTGCCTAACCCTTCAGGGATATATAGGTGTGAAACTGTCAAACAGATGAATTGCGTGATATGAATTGCTTTATGATTCTGCCAAAGTGGTGTTTATGGGCCCCCTGTTCTGATGAAGAGCATGAAGCATAAGGTAAATGAATAGAGCGATTTGTTTCAAAATTACAACACGGAGGTACCGATGGTCCAAACTAGGCTCAACCTGTATCTTGGGCACTATTTCATGGGTATAACGTTTTGGTAATTTTAAACAAAATACAGTAAAAAGAGGTAAAAAGTGGGTAGGTGGGTGAGTGTGCTAGGTAAGGTTAAAAGTAATTTAAAAGGTAATTCTAAATACATACCAAGTCGAAGTTACCTACATCATTATAGAGACTAATGAAATTAATTCCACAAATTAAACCAAAATATAATCACAACGACCTAGTGTTCGTTGTTAATGATGTACTTACCTAAAATAAACTTAACAAAATAATGTTATTGTGTTCATTTCACAAATTATGTAAAATGAACAACGCACTGTTTTCATAACTAAATTAATTATGCTCGTGTTAGTTTTTCACCAGTTCAGCGGCGAAAGGGTAATTTTATTATGTGGAGTTAGCAAATTCTGCGTAGGCCAAAGTAAAATAAATATTATTTTAAATACCAGGAAAAACACAAATTTGTTATTCTTACAACAAGGCTCAACAAAATAGATGTTCAAATGTTTAGATGCCAATGTAAACTTCCTAGCCACATTCAAGAACTAAGCCTTAATAAATTCAAATCTTTTATAATCTCAATACTCAATCATTTATTGCATTCCACAATGTAATATATGCTTAGGTGGTAGGTTGACATTTGTTGTAACAATCTACATGGTCTTCACATGATCTGACCAAGATCATGTGTAGACTTTAAAAGAGACTGTGACCTCTGACTTTCTTTAGGTTTTCGAGGGTGATTAAGCCCATAGTGAGGTCAAAATTAAAACCCAAAATGGCGGCAACGACATGAGAGCTTATAAAAAGTTATACTACTTATATAACTCTGTATTAAAAACTCATATTAAATTCACATTTTCTCTCTCTCTCTGTCTGTCTTTTTCTAATAATATACGAGTGTGGGTCCTTCAACCGTACAAGTTTTTTTTCTCATAAATCCCTAAAGGTCATTTAGACGAACTAGCGAATGCTTATCTATCCTAAGCAAACCAAATTACTTTTGCACAAACATGGACAGCACTTTCGTAGTAAGTAACTTTTAGAAGTGTTGGTAAAAGTCCTTCAAAACCTCTTTGAATAAAATATATTTATAGAGACCAAGATATATTTTAATGTCTTGGGAAATAATATAACACACTTTTGATCCCCCTGAATAAAAGGCACAGCACGTAGAAGCTCCTGACTGCTTTTACAATAACAAAGATATAGCTATCTATTAACTAAAGAAATAATTAAATTCTCCTACACAAACATAGTTAACTCTAACGAAATATCCTGTAGAAACTTTAATAAATACTAAAGCACGTTGTACCTTGCGTCCATTGCCAATTAAGACGAGATGGCGTTGCGACCAGTCATTACGAACGTTATTACTGTGTCAATCTAATATATTACTGACCCGCAGTATCACATTACTGCTAAGTCTTCGTCAAGGCTCTATGTAGAACATACGTACATAAAATCACACCTTCTCATGAGGCTAGGCAGAAACTACAGATTACGTGACGATCCTTATATACTCCTTTTGATTCGTTTACGTTCATACATCTAGTGATACACGTACGCCGGTTTTGAGTAAGTACTTCGCACCTGACCGTCCTGGAGAATATCCTAACTAATGTTATGAAGGCGAAAGTAAGTTTGTTTGTTACCCTTTCACGTCTAAACTAATGAACCGATCATCCTGAAATTTTGCATATACGTTGTCAGGTCCGAAATAAAGTGCTGTTTCCGAGGAAAACAACAATAACTTTATTACGATAATAGATGGCGCCACGTGTCTTTCGAGTCATGATTTAGAAAACTTTAGAGTTTAGAGTATTTTTTTTATTTTTTAAATTTTAACACAGCGCACAGTACGTCTAACCAAAGATCCAAGCAAAAAAAAAAACACTGATTAAAGTGATTTTATTTTGACCAAAAATAATTAATTGCCGCACATTAGTGTATTTTCGTTAGCTGATTATTTTTCTTGTAAATATCTAATGCGTTTTTCTTATATCTTTTTTTTACCATCGTCCATAATTTGATGGTCTAAATGATTTCTAGTAGTTTGTCCATCTATTTTAATGGGATCTTAAATAGTATTATTAAGTTCAATAATTATCAAATCACAAGTGCGGGCGGTGGTTCCCCAGTGGTTACGGCCCCGACTTACGACTCGCAGGTCGTGAGTTCGAACCCATACAGGCGCTTTAATTTTTGTAAATAATTTCATCACCACTGCTCTCAAAACAGTGAAGTAAAACATCGTGAGGAAACCGGCACGTCCTAGAATCAAAAATTCGAATCCATGTGACATCTACCAACCCGCACTGGGCCCGCGTGGTAGATTACGGCCCACTCCCTCTCGCTGAGAGAAGGCCTAGGTCCCAGCAGTGGGAACTTCATAGGCTGATTAGTGAAGTGCGGACGGTAACTTTAATCAGATTACTGCAGTCGATTTACAGCTGAAATAGTGAAAAGCATAGAGTAAGCGAGTTTATTTGTTCCAATATATTAGTTTCTTTGCGAATTAATAGTAGAGATTATGTACGCGAAAGATTATGGAAGACAAGAAAACCATCATATTTACCTTAGCTCACTCAACTTTGACATAAACCAATTACGCATATGAGTCGGAACACTTACAAGAGTAGGTAGGGGAAGACATGGAAACGAGATCCATCTTTTCCAGCCATGTTATCAAATATGACTAGAAAGGGGGCGACTACCGAGATGACGACCAATAGAGAAGTATGTATTAGCTCAATTGTGGCTAATTAGATACAGTGGAATTTCTATTGTTATGAATCAAATTTTGAGTGCTCAACAGTTGAGCGTTGAGTCGCAACATCTACAAGAATAGGGGAAGACCAAAGAAACAATGGATGGACTGTGTGAAAGATGATATGGTTATAACGGAGGTGAATACTAAGATAACGACTAATAGATAAACATTTATTTGATTGACATTTTTAATTTTAACTATTAACATGTTATTGTATCTAATTTTTTTTTTTTGTTAATTTTTATAATCGGATAATTTAAAGTACTGAAATACATCAATGTTATTTTGATTTGGTCTGTCTTTTTTAAATTTTATTATTTTACTTATTTAATGTTTACAATTTGTGTTTTGGGTACGATGCGAATGAATGACTTTACGAGTATTATTGAATGTAATTTGCACGCTTGCTTGCAGGCAGAATACAATAACCTTATTGAACCATGTATTTTCTGTCAAATATATATTTTGAATTTGAATAATAAAGAGGAAAAAACATGTTGCGCCGACCCCAATTAAATTGGCATAAAGGCAGAGGAATTATGAATCGGAACACCTACAGAAAATTATGCATTACTTAAGAGGGTTTACGCCGTACGGCATTTCATACAACCTTTCAAGCCCTTGTTTTTCGAAATGAATGAACGGATTTTAATGAAACTTTATACGCATAAGCAGGATACAAAGTTCTAAAATGTTATTAGAAAACATTTTCGAAAAATTGTGTTACAGCCAAATTAGACCGATTTTAAAGTTTCCATAGAAACAGAGATTTCCAGTCTTTTTTTAAATAAGACATTTCGAAAATGTTTTCTGACAACTTTAAACTGCTTTCTTAAAGCGAGTATATGAAACACCAACATACTATATCATAAAAACAAAAACCCGAAAACCCTTTCCCAGAAAAATCAGCAACGAAATATAAACACGATGAAAATAAATTATAGTCGAGACCGTCCCGTGTATGTTTTATATCTGGTCGTCCTTCCCTCTTCGCATAAGCTCGCGTCGTTTTTTTCCAAATGACAAACGCTCGGGATCCCTCAGCCATTTTCGTTGGTCCGTCCTCATTGGACATACAGATACCTTTATTGTTAGCGATTTTTCAAAACAAAATATATTTCGACTCTTATTTCCTATCCCTTCGCAGGATTTATGCTTTGGGTTATGCTTTTTGACGTAAACCTGGTTGGGTCCGATTGAAAAGATTTAGCAGAGGTCCGCAAATGTACGTGTTTTTGTAGGCCGCTGCGTGTGAAATCGAATGCGAGAGAGTAATGATGGTAATCCGTATTTTACGCTTTCGATGTGTCGAAACGTTCACGATTTCAATGGAGCACTTATGCATTATCGTATGTTACGAATCGTTTTGCTTACCAAATAAGTAAAACGATTGGTTTTCGGTCGATAGGGTCCATTTTAGATTTGTGAAGTTTACAAATTACTATGGAATGTATATGTTTCCTTGATCACGCAAATATTGACAGAGAATTATTTATTACAGTATCATGTTGCTGCAGGAAAATGGCTCTCTGATCACAATTATTATGCTTAAGAAGTTGATTCATCTACATAATAAAAGTTAAAAATCACTGACAGACAACGCACTGCCGCTGGATCTAGAAACATACAATTTTCAGAAGAGTTTCTTTTACAACAAAGGTATTTTGGAAAATTCATACCCTCAAGGAACCCTTTTCTTCTATTTAACCAAATAGGAAATGAAAGTTATGGAAGATTCAATTTTTTTCCGGCATAGCATATCAGCCTATAATGTTCCCACAGCTGGGGTACTGGCCTCCTTTTTCTGTGAAAGAGAGTGGGCCATAATCCACAACGCGAACCCATTGCGGGTGGACATCACATGTCTTCAAATTTTGATTCTAGGACATGCGGTTTACTCACGATGTTTTCCTTCACCGTTTTGAGAGCAGTGGTCAAAATCAAAATCAAAGTCAAAATATTTTATTTCACATAAACCTACATGGGCACTTATGAAACGTCAAAAGCTAAGTGCACGGTTCCAATTGGTCGTTTCCTATGGAGAAGAACCGGCATAAAACTCCACGGCCGTTGGCCGTTTTGCGTGAATGTGACGCATGTTTCCCCCCTACCTTTTATTATTTTTTGTATTTGTTCTTTTTTTGCGTCATGTTCACCGCGAATAAACGTTTTTTTCTTTTTTTTTTTCTTTCCTTCTTTCTTTCTTTCTTTCACGGTTACTCTTTTAAAAATAGTTGCATTTTTACAATGTTTACAAGTTACAATAGGTATGGGAGGACAGCATAGGCCTGTCAACAAGTACCAGGTACTTGATAATATAAAAAATCATCTACAGATCTAAAGTCTAAAAGGCCTACAAAGTCCTCACATATACAAAATTAGAATCCATCAAAAGGATAAAGTAAATAATAAAATTTATAAAAACCTTCTAAAACCAAGTGATATGATTGACATTACAACCACCAATAAAGTGGTGAAAAAATTAGAAATGTCTATACAACGTCAGGTGATGAAATAAATGACACAAAGTAAAGAAAGTAACGAAAAAGTAAAGAAAAAGGTTTGAACCCACGACCTAACTCGTAAGTCGCGGCCATTACTACTGGGCCAACAGTGCTGGTTCCCGTCAGCTTATAAAACAAGTAAAAAAAAAACGGAAATTCGGAATTATTAACAACCCCCAATTAAGTTTCTACCCTACCTTTTTTTTTTTTTTTTTTTTTGTCGCCATCAGGGAGTTCTGCCCGCAGCACCCAGTCGTAACCGATGTCCCACAGGAGCGGCCCCAAGACCGATCCCTGTGGGACACCGCACGACATCTCATTCCCCATCGCGACCGGTTCTACCCTACCTTTCAGCAATTTTATGCAATCATTCGACTAGCAAGAACTAGTCAATCAGATTTATTTGCTTCTCGGCACGTATCTAGTCGGTATTCATATCTGCAAAGCTTGCAAAACATTATCGTATAAGAAAGCATTTTCGCTTGATTGATTCCTCATATTTTCCGAATCAGTGATTGTTCTTACTCAGAAATCTAAGTTTACTTCATTTTTATCTGTGTTGTGATAAAATAATGATTTTATTTCTGTATGGTTTGTACAAACACTTTTACACGTCAATCATATTTTAGAAACTAGATGAGGTCGGCGTTTTCTGTCTGACTACTCTGAGAAGAAAGGCCGAAACAAACTCAGAGGTCAGTCTCTTTTAATGTCCAGACATAATCTTCATCAGAACATATGAAGACTTTGTAGATTGGTGTCTGAAATGGTATTTTGAGGAAAGAACCACACAGATTGAGTGGACCTGTTCAGTCCGTGCACGCATTTGTCAGTAATCATGAAGCTCAACTCTGAACTTTATGTGTCTCCGTATCTATTTATATGGTTTTGTCGCTCTTATATTATGTTCCTGGCTTATTCTGAATAGCATTACTGCATGCTCTGCAGAATAAGCCAGTAACATACATATAACAAATACGTGCTTTCCGAGGCACGGAGGGGTCTCGATATATAATGTATCACCTATCCACGAACCGACCGCGGCAAGCGTAGCTTAACCTTTGATCGATCCGTGCGGCTGGTATCATTTAGCCTCTCAAAATCTGCCGCCGCATTGTATGTTTTGTAGTAGTAAATGTTTTTTTTTTTTTAAACCGGAATGTTGCTCTATGTCGACGCGACCTCGTGTTGGGATTCACCGAAAAAATTAACGACGGTCGCATTTTTGCATGACTCTCGCTTTGGTTAGGATGTGGCCTTACCCTACATCCCAACTGAAAGCGATCGTCGCGCGATTACGCGATCGTTTAGGTACCTGAAAAATTACGTTCATACGCGACTTGATTGATCGCGCGAGTATGTCATATTCATATTAAGAGGGATGCGCTAAAGTAGCCCGCAAAATGCAAATTTTTTACGTGTTTTGCAATTTGCACGTCCGTATCAGATTGTACGAGTATGTTGATTTAAAATATGATTAGCGATGACTATTTAATGAAATATCAATTAATAGGATTATATGAACTTAGAGGGATGTATTGATGATTTCAATAATAATTATAATTCTATAAAATCATGTTTTTTACCGTCGCGTAAAGCTTACAGAAAGCGTCCATCGCGTCCTCACGCGCCGATCACTTTTGGTTAGAACACGGGCGTACCGACACAAGAGTTTTGGTTACAGGTTACCAACGTCAAAGCAGGCTATCTATGGCGAAATTATTCTACTCCATCCGTGAATTTGATATTTCTCGTCATTACCTTTGTGCCGTGTGACAAGGGTACTAGACGTGAATGTTTGAAGAGTTATGAATATGTATACTGCCATTGTCTCTTGTAATAAAGGCTTTCATCTTGTATTTTTCTGGGATCACTTTGAAAGGCTTTAATAAGGATTTGTGTTTGAAATTGATATGTTTTGTTTTCTTCTGGTGTATGTAGGTATAGTGGGAGTGTAAAATTCACTCATCCTCCACAGAAGAGGAATGTTCCTCCGACTAGACGGGTGTCGTGTCTGGTAAGCTAATGCCTGACGTTGTGTGCATGCTAGACGCGCGGTAACCTTTGCTTGCGCGATGTAGGATTTTACGTGACGTCATTGCGATGCGTAGTTCGCATGTGGTAATGTAGATGCTGCCACATCGGTATGGTCTGTTCCAAAAGTATATGTTGGAAATGTAAACAAATGGATCAGGAAACATACCTGTGACAATTTGTAATGCCACTTGCAAATTTTGTGCTTTGATTGTTTGACTATATAAACCCGAGATTAATCACAATTACCTCTCAATGAGACACAATTGATTTTCTATTGCATCGTGCTACATAGGGTACGCGCGGAGATTGACCGGTTCAAGTGATTTTCATTTGACACTTGAGGTTTTATAAACTCAATTTTCGTTGATGATTTTTCAACTTAATAATGTTATTAAAAAGAAACATATATCTTGTACGAATCACTTGTAGGTACACATTTTATACCTTTTATACCTTTTTAACCTGCCAAACTGCGTGACAGTTTGTCGGCAGGAAACAATAATTGAAGCAATAATAGTTGGAAAAAGTGGAACAGACTAGTCCGTATGATACATCAGGTTTTAAAAGAAACTCCTTTATAGAGCTTGCTCTCTGTCACAAACATGCGTGACAGTCTCTTTTTAAATTTGATGCGTCAAATATATAAAAATGTCCAATTTTAAAATCGTTCCAATTAACAATACGTTTACTCCGCGCGTTCAATCTAGGCACAAAGATGTAAGAGAGTAATCACATTTCCCAAAGACGCGATTAGTAAGGAAAACGACCCGTTCTTAGAAATAGGAACCGAGCACTTAGCATAGCCATCATCCTCCCCACAAAACAAAACGCTATCGGTTTCAGCTCCCTTGAGAGAAAACAAAGGGAAATAAAATCGAATAAAGTTTTTTCTTACGATAAAGGAGGAAGTTCTAGTTAGCGAGATTTTGGGGTTAAAGCAAGTACAACTTAATGTCTGGAACTTGTACTAGTTGTGAGAACTTTGGAAGCGCGGGACAGTATTTAAGAGCACAGTGTAACAGATGCATTAGGCATGCTCAGATTTTCGTTCGAGACTTTAACTGGAGACGTCTGTTTAAGGCGCGGTAATAACCATACTTTGACAGCCCATAGGTCTGATATCCCACGGATTAAAATCAAAAATCAAAAGTCATTTATTCAAACTAGGCTGACAATCAGCACTTTTCGAACGTCAAAATTACAAAAGACAGTCCCCCAAAAACGCTCGCCCTTCACCACTTCCTAGTGCTTTCGCTGGGGAGAAGAAGTGGCGCAACAAACTCCCCAGCAGCACAGCTGTCTGTACAGTTAAAAAATACTTAGACTGTATACAATACTAGATCTGCAAAGTATCTAATTAACATTACAGGACACAGAACATTCAATTAAATTATTTGCTATAATATGTTAGCTAGCCACGCCAATATACCAACAAATACCATAAAATTAGGATATTGCAACTTGGATACGTTTATTAAGATAGTTTTAGCGAAGTCTTGTGCACACAGTTTGACCGTATCGATTATGTTTAAATTTTTTGATTTTGGTCCATACATTTTAGACCAAAAGGTAATTGACAATAGCGTTTGATGTTACGAGTAGTTGAATCTTAGGTATTTCTTTAGTTGATTGACTTTTTTCTTTGAACATTTGACAATAAACTAAATTTTTCTTCGGCTTGTGATATACAGTACCAATACACATCTAACTGTGCAACAAAAAACTGAAAATTTTACAGTGTATACCTTTTTGGTCGATGGGAAAGTAGTTTCTGTGTGTAAAGTCAAGCTGTGATTTAGTTCTGACAATTTATGCGACGATCTTCGCAGGTGTGTGAGTTGCCAAAAATCGAGCTGAATGGCGTGCAATCGGAGAACCCTATGTCCAACAGTGGACTATGTAGACTGATGATGATGATGACATGATAATTTCCCTCTTTTTATTTATGACGGAGGAGTTTCGCTTTATAACTCACTGCGGTCGTATACCTACGTAAAAGAATTAACTCCAGGGTACTTTTAGAGGATTTTTTTTATAACCCAGGAAGGAGGAAATTAAAGTGCCATTAGCAGTTCTGTTGACACTGCTGCAAATAATAATTTATATCTTATGTATAAAAATGAATCCCGAAATGTGTTGCTAAGCGCAAATCTCGAGAACGGCTGGACCGATTTCTCTAATTCTTTTTTTAAAATATTCCTTGAAGTACGAAGATGGTTCTTAAGGAGAGAAAAAAAAAATTCGAAAAAAAATTTGCACCCGTGCGAAGCTGGGGCGGGCCGCTGGTAATTGAATAATTATATATTTATTTTCACAAACATCAGTGTAGCCCAGGCTCTTGTACTAGGAGGTCATGTTTCACAAGAGCCAAAACACCCCTTACATTGTGGTTTATAATAAATAAGTCGTTTAATCATCCACGTCCTTATTTGACTTGACCAAACGATAGTAGAGAACAAATAAATTGTGAGCCTACGGTTTCTTAGAAAAGACATCGCGTCATATTTATAATGGGCGTCAAGAAAATCTGTCATTTTCACTAGTAATTGACATTAAGGCCTATTCAAACCTAAGCGGAATTCGCTACCGTCTGCGGTAGAGAAAACCGAGTGGGTATGCGGTAATATTACTGTTCACACCAAAGCGGATTTCGCTATCCTTGTGGGTAGAATACCGAGTTCGAGTTTCGCTCAGGAACAAGCGAAACAATACCTATCTAACAAACAGTTCTACGGGATGTAAACCCATGCTTACACAAAAAGACGGTGTTTATATCTGAAACCATTAACATGATGGGAACATAAAGCTAACTAGTAACAAAAGGTCGGTTGTTACGCTTTCCATTAAATAGGGAATTGCGAGGTTCAAGTGGTAATGTTTATTTCTTTTGTTTTATGTATTGACTTTGACGTTGGTTTAGCGGTTGGAAGCTCTGAGCATAGGGCCTTTGATTCAATTCCCAGGGTCGACCAAAATCGTAGTTTGCGGGTTACAGACTTGGGGAGTCTGTAACCCGAACAGAAACAGGCCCGAGACCCTGTACCCTGCGCGCAGCTCTCAAGCAAGAGTGACTGCAGCCGTAAGAGGCTGATGGTGATCACATCGGAGACATGCGCGGGTCTATACCTAGCCGGGGGAGCGTGACAAACTGCTCAAATGCTCCAGCACCCGAAACCGACCAAAGGTAGTTGAACAAAAGAGAAAACTATTATAATAATTTACTCATTCTGCATTATTCATACAATTTAACGTGATCGTACAAAGCAGGACGAAACAAAGGTCAGCCATTACGAGGTTCCGTTCAACACAAAATGACGGAGTCAAACCGTATATTGCTTTTTTTTCAATGTAACTCTGTAATCGGTTTTATACAGTCATGACTATTTTAAGTTGATTTAATCAGTAGGTATTTTATTTTATTGAGACAAAACAGTTACGTATGCGTGGAACAGATTGAATTAACCCACATCAATATCCGCGAAATAATGGCTTACAGATAGTTCAGGTAAGAAGTACGTGTATTTTTGGAATAATAGGTATGTATGGCTATTTTAAAGATTCAATCCGATTCGATGAAGTGTGTGCTTATAGAGATATACTCTAGAATAAAACGAAAATACTTCAATGAGAAACTCAAGGATCCTCGTCAGTTTTCAAGTTGTATTTCTGTGTTACTGTTTTCACCTGAATATGAAAATTCTCAAACCACCGCTATTGAATTTTTAGAATTCATTTAAGATTTTTGCTACTACTGGTATCATTTTCAGAAACACTATTTATACAGACATACGAATATATTTATATAAAATTGCAGCTGTTTTCTATCTGCATTAATTCGTGCATGAAACAGATAATTATATCTTTAATATTCTGCAGTCCAATAAATGATATGTAACCATTACTGACATTTAACTGTTTCGACTTTTATGACTAACTAAAGATGTTTTACATCTGCTATTTTATGATTTATTGACATTACAGGAGATTTCCTCGTCTGTAATACAAATGAATAAAACTGAAGTATCTGTTTATAATGTCAAAATAACAACTTTTTATTGAATGCATATGAAAGTATATAGGTATGGCATACAAAGCAAAAACAATTTTTTTTTAGTCTGTCTGTTTGTACCGGTTAATCTCCAAAATGGCTGGACCGATTTTAACGGGACTTTCACTGGCAGATAGCTGTTGGTTAAAAGGAATAACATAGGCTATTGAAAGGAAGATGTTATAAGGAGTACATTTATTTAAAATAAAAAAACTTAGAAAAATTTCAATTCCATATGAACATACTTCAAGTAGCAGAACAACCAGCGGTCGATGAACGCTAAAAATCAATCAAATCTTTTTTGTTTTTATTTTATCGATACCCACCAAGTCTGCAGATTTTCGCTAGCTAATTTAATTTGACAGAGAGAAAGTCGCATAGAGGGTTCCAAATGCTTTTTCCTGACGTGATGATTTCTACCATTCAACTCCTACCGCAAGCCGCGTTAAGGAACTTCGTTCCATAAAATTCCTTATAAACTTGTTTTTTTCTTTCTTGAAACATGCCAATTGACAAGTTTACTTAGGAATTAAATTATGGTAATGGAATAAGGGAGGTGGTTACCATGGTAACCGAAATGTGGGTAACCCGAAATGTTGACTCTGGGAATTTTATTTATTTATTTATTTAGTACATGGAGGACTTAATTTTTCTAATTAAATATTAATGTAGTACCATTTGTATAGGTGGACATGTTTGTGAAACCAGAATTTGTTTTTTTTTTGTGACAGTTTTGCGCTAGCGAAATGATGTTAAATATTTTACGTTTGAATAAACGAGTCCTGGGAATAATTTGATTGGTGAATGTTTTTATTTTTATTCAAGTGATTGATGTTTATTTTTTTAGTTAACATTTATCATTGACATAAATATTACTATTTATAATAATAATATGTACATTTATATGAAAAAAGAATCATAGGGCATCAAAAAATTCGCCCACATCGCTGTCAACAGGAACAGTGCCCAAAAGGCTGGCAGCATTGCCACGTTAATGTAATTTGTTATTTATTTGCTTGGTTGCTCATGTCTAAAATCAGGGTCTAATAAAGTTTTTTTATTTACAGTACTAGAGTGAAATACGATTATTTCTCTCAGTTGTTGATAGCTACTACAGAGTCATGAGTTCACTACGTATTTAAATTCGTTAGTTGTGTTATTTTATTATGCTAAATTAAGTTACAGAGTAAGCAGAGAAATGTACACCTACACTTTTTACACACTGAGTGAACTAGTCCTCTCAAATCTGTGTGGTTCTTTCCTCAGAAGACCATTCAGGCACTAATCTCGTTTATCTTCACATGATCTGACCAAGATTATTTTTGGACTTTAAGAGAGACCTGAGTTAGTTTCAACATTTCTTCTCAAGGGTAGTCAGATAGGAAATGACAATCAATCAATTAGTTTATTTGTGAAACAGAGGTGTTTATATGAAGAGGGGAGTGCGCTATGTTTTGTCATAATTAAGAAATACAAATTTATAAGTGACATACTAGGTGTCATTAGATTATAGGTATGACTTAGAGAGAAAAAAAAAAATGTCGACTCCATCTATAATTTTTTTTCAATAATATTCTGTGTAAATGTGATTCTAATATGTATCCTATTTTATTTTTCTAATATGCTATGTTTTGTCATAATTAAGACATACAAATTTATAAATGACATACTAGGTGTCATTAGATTATAGGTATGACTTAGAGAAAAAAAAAAAAAATGTCGACTCCATCTATAATTTTTTTTCAATAATATTCTGTGTAAATGTGATTCTAATATCCTATTTACAAAATAAACAATTTCAATTCACAAAGTAAAAAAAAACACATTAGTTATGGTACCTACCCCACGCAAATTCGTGTGCCACTACTTTCTATGCAAACAACAGGGACTGAATGTTTTATAACATAATCGCGACATACACAAAGAGGATTCAATACGTAGGTAGTACTTATATGAAGACCATGCGACGATATGGGACAAATTGCCTTCCCCTACCAAATGAAAAAAGAATCACGTAATTCGCCGTATTTTGGCGAGGTTTTTTTTCCGATTTTTCGGTGATTACTGATCACGGACAAATCGGAAAAAAAAAACACGCTGAATGTGTTATCTAATGTTTTGACTCGGTTAAAAACATTGCTTCACGAGAATGTTCAGTGATCGATGAAAAAAAAAAATTGACCTTTTTAAGTACCTACCTAATAAAAATCTGCAGGCCAGCAAGATTAGTACCGTGGTTGGTAGCTTTTAGAACCTTGTCTTTCCTAATAGCATAATCAGCATATAATGTTCCCACTGCTGGGACACAGGCCTCCTCTCTGTGAGAAGGAGTGGGCCGTAATCCATCACGCAGGCCCGGGTGGGTTGGTAAATGTCAAATGTCTTTCAACTTTTGGTTCTAGAACATGCCGGTTTCCTCACGATGTTTTCCTTCACCGTTTTAAGAGCAGCGATGAAATAGTTTACACAAAGTAAAGCGCCTGTCGAGGTTCGAACCTACGACCTTACAACTCGTAAGTCGCGGCCGTTTCCACTGGGCCATCATTGCTCTTTCATAATGCTGTGGCCAAATAAACGTTATTTTTCCTTTCTATAATGCTATTTAGACTATACTGTTGTTTTAAACGTAAGGCTTCAGCGGCCTTCCAAACTTTAAAACTTTATCCCTTCGAACCTTTTTTTTAAATTGGACTGAGAAAAGAATTCTATATATATACAGGTTAGTTGATTGAAAAGGAGCCATGGAGATTAGATTAGGCTGTCAGGGGCAGAAGGTACGGTTATGGGTCACCGAAACTAAGCGCTGGTGCTTCCTTATAGCCCATCGTATCAATCAGTAGGTACCTACTGTTCATGTTCAAACTGGTTTGAGTAAAGGTTTACGGTGTTCCTTTCTATAGGGATTTTACTCTGTAGATCTAAGTAAATGACTAATAATACGTAGGTACCTATATTATTGTCTCACTGCAGGGCATTGAAAGCACGAGCATTGCTCACCACGCGTGCTTAAGGCGGAGATATCTTGAAAACGGTCAAAAAGTTGTTTTCATAAAGCAGTGTATCTCAACCGTAAATAATTTTGACCAAAAATAAAAATATGTTTTCATGTCTTATTTTAAAACAGTGATGGAATCAAATCATAATTAAACATACATTAATGCATCAAAAAAATCTTCAAATACACATCTTAATTTTCTTTAAAAGAAGTGTATCTCTTCATTAACAATTTTAATTATAATTAAAAATATACCATTAAATTGCTAATGCCAAACTGCATTCAGTGATGGATTATTTATTATTAAGTAGTTTTTGTAAATAGATAATTGCTTCATATTTTGCGATGAATTACCAGCGTTGTGTCATTGCGCTTCTCTTTCTTTTCTATGCAGTCCGACAGTGACCGCGCTTTGGATCATGTAGGTAGTCCCCTTAAGACGTGGGTGTACTATAGATACACCTCTCCCTAACCCTTCAGTTAGGGAATACAGGCGTGAAAATGTTAAATTATAAAAACACTATTAACTCTTCGCATGTCGAGCGTACAACATGTGTACCAATAACAATAAAATTTATATTGTGTCTGCTAATAAGACGCGCGACAGGTTAATTTATATTAAATATTTTAATAATTATTTAATTAAATAGTATATTAAAAATTGTATATATAAATATGAATACATTAATTTATTAATAAAATTAAGATTAGGAATTACATAAATATAATATATAGCCGAAAGTTTGTGTTTTACAGCCAGTTACGATAAAAAATGATCATTACTTCTGTAGAAACCCTATACATTCAAAAAAAGTAAGCCGACTCTCACACGAAAAAACATAAAAAAGATTATACCAAATGGCTTTTTAAAACCACTTTTGACATAAAAACATGAAGGAAACCCTATTTATCTTTTTCTTTTATTACGAAATCAGCGAAAAGGCTTAAACTGATATTACTCTAAAAAATCAATGCTCATATCTTTTTATAGCTATATTCTTTGAAGCCATAAAATGTATTCGTTACGCCTTTCATACGTACTTAACTTTGCAAAGTATTTCCAAAGTTATATGAAATAACTTTTGATGTTAAAATAATTTTGAGACCAATTTTTGTTGTAATGACGGTCTCGTCATTACAACAAAAATTGGTCTCAAAATTATTTAAAAAAATTTACGTCATTGGAAACAGTTCGCCGTAAAGATAATGTGCCCCCCAAGACTTCTCATCAAAACAATTATCCAAATCAAACATCTAACAACAAGCAAAAATATGTCGGGGTACGTAGCGAGGTGTCGGTGGTTTGGAGGAGAAACAAATGTTTATGTTGAACACTATTTATTGACTCACTCTTAAACTGTTCTTAGTGATAAAATGTGGATGGAATGTTTGAATACACCCGGCTAACGCGGTAGACAAAAGTGCCGATTCCGATTCCGTCGATTGTCGAATCAGAGTACAATTTGTTAAAAAGAACAGAAGACATCATGGCTAAACAACATAAAATAATCAATAGACATCTGATTACGCTGGATAACATCTCAAACAAACTACAAAGAGAGATAAACAACCTAACCTTACTTCAAGAATTTACCATGACAGCCCTAACAGCCAGTAATTTAATGCATAACTTAAAGAGAACTCAAGATATTTTACTTGACATTCTAACTAATGTCCACCATGGACAGTTTAACATTCATCTGCTTACCCCTGAACAGCTCCAAAAGGAACTTAACATTATCTCTGGGCATTTATCCGATGACCTAACATTGCCTATTGAACCACACGATATACGAAAACTTTATTCTCTGATAAGCATTAAAGCACGAATTACGGAAGAGTACTTCCTCTTCCAAATAACATTCCCACTTATCAGTAGAGACCGATATAAGTTGTATAAAATACATCCTATACCACACCAGACGAACAACACTATGATAGAGTTCATCCCGTCGTCAGAATACGTCGCTACGGATCTAAAAAGAGACTCATACTTAACAATTACGTCTGAAGAACTTTCACTATGTAAACAAGAAGATGAGAAGTTTATATGTGACTGGAAAAAGCCGATATACCATCTAAACAACGAGAACAACTTTTGTGATCTCGACCGAGACAAAGATAAGTGCAAGGTACGAAGATCTCGATGTGAAAACAAATGGATATCACTAACAAATCCGTCACTATTCTTGTACCATTGCTGCAACATTTATGCAGTTACAGTAATCTGCGGCGAACAGATAAACCAGATACAACTGAGCACAGCTGGTGTCATTTACTTAGAACCAGGTTGCCTGCTGAAGGGTCAGGATTTTACTCTGAACATCCAGAAGCAAAAGAAAAACAGAATTGATTTGAGAGCGGACATTTTGATACCCGAGATGGATCAATTAAACTTCATCATTAATAGCACTATGCCTTTCAAAAACTTACCAGACGTAACAGACTCAGGCGAGATGAAGGACGCCTTAAAAGACTTACACCAACGCATCGAAGTCATGAAAAACAGCCAAGTGGAAGTAGGAGAAACATTATCCTTTCATGACATCCATCAGTACGCAGTAAGCTACATTCTGGTCGGCGCGCTGGTGCTGGCGGCGGGAGCGCTGCTGTACAGATGGCTGCGGCTGCGAGCGCGCCGCGTCCACATTACGTCAGACATGGAGCTCCGACCCACCAGAAGTATTAGTGATGTGAACGTCAATAGTGTTAGTGCGCGTCAAAACATGAGTGAAAATCAATCTAGTGCGACACATATTTACGGTGAATTAAACAATACAATGGTGAATAGAGCGTGTCTTCGCGTGCCTAGGAATCCTTTAGAAACAATAAGCTCTTAATTTTATGTCGAATCAGTTTTACGTTTATTATACTAACATTTTAATCTTAAGAAGGCTTGTTTTCACCTTGTAAACATTATGATCATGATCGTTCCATTATTTTACTAACATAAGTAGGTAATAACATTCATCTCACATCATTATCCCTATCTTTCGTGGCCCGGAATATGTTCGGTGTTTTCACCGAACACCTTAGCAATATCGGCGCAACGCGTTGACCTAATTTTATTACTTATTATTTTACATTAGATATTATATTCAGTGCACTTTTGTCTACCGCGTTAGCCGGGTGTATTCAAACATTCCATCCACATTTTATCACTAAGAACAGTTTAAGAGTGAGTCAATAAATAGTGTTCAACATAAACATTTGTTTCTCCTCCAAACCACCGACACCTCGCTACGTACCCCGACATATTCGTTCGACGGAAAAAGATTTATTTTCAACGTAATGATAAGATGTCTATCTTATCATTACGTTGAAAATAAATCTTTTGTTAATGCAATTTTGTCCCAACGCTTGCGCGATTTCTGGATGATATACCTATCAATCAATAGTTGAAGATTGCGGTTTCCTCTGCCGTAGGCAACGTGCCGCTCGTATATATGAGCACTTAGTGGATAATACGTTATCCCTTGGTAAGACTGGTTGTCAGATTCACGTGATTCTACCGGTAACAATAAGAAGAACCTATACTAAAATAAAAACAACAAGCCACAATCACTCACTAATCAATACGACACCAACCTAATTTAAAACAACAGCGACGACAACGCCCTATAGTTACAGTATGTTCAAAGTTTATTTGGCTCGTTTACCCCCAAGTGATATCGGGGCGAAACACTGAACTACCGACGTAGACAATTCTCCATAAGATTTATTGCTCCCCCTTTAACTGGAAATTCGGTGAATATTGGCTTCATTTCATTTTATTTGAGAATGTGTGGGTAAATTAGATTTTTTTGGTGAAAAAGTAAATTGGATAGTCATTGTCCAGTGAGTTTGGTTCGTTATAGTTGGTTATAGTGGTCGGCCGTTGGCCGTTGCTCGGTATGATCAAAAGTCTATTGGCCTTAGCTGGATACTTATAGGTCTCAAAATGATAGGTTTTTGCCAATGACTTCATCGTTCTGACTGATCGAATCTGTGACAATTCAAAAGCATGTAAATGCTTTTTCTGAAATAAATGCTTTGAGTTCGGGTTGACAGATACTCGTATATCAAAATTGGATTATCACGGTTCTTACATAACATACATAATAATCAGCCTACAATTTTTTCACTGCTGAGACACAGGCCTCCTCTTCGAGAGGCAGTAGGCCGTATTCCAACAGCGGGCCCAGTACGGATTGGTAGATGTCACATTTCTTCGAATTTTTGGTTGTAGGACATGCCGGTTTCCTCACAATTTTTTTCTTCACCGTTTTGAGAGCAGTGGTGATAAAATAATTTACACAAAGAAAAGTGCCTGACTGAGTGCGACCCAAACATCAACCTGCCGATCTACGGTTCTTAAGTAGTAAGAAATTGCAAGTAAATATGCCATTTTGCCATCCAACGTGGCAATGCTGCCAGCCTTTTGGGCACTTATATCCCATTGACAGCGATGCGGACTAATTTTTTGATGCCCAATGAGCTCTTGCCTTTTTCTTTTCCTTTTTTTTTTATTAAACACTTGTATATAGTATACATATACCTATTTTAGTTTTGTAAGTAAATATTAATGTTTATACCGTTTCTTCGTTATGTTTCATTTTTATTTCGTTAATTTTAATACTCAAATTTCATCATGCTCCTAGCAGAAAATGTTACCTCCAAATACATCAAAAGCCAGGAAAACCAATCATCACAGAACATCCACAGGGGTTAACAACACAATTTGGCAATTACACTCGACGTCAAGACGACCCGTTGATCGGGAATCACTTTTTCTCCAAATTGTTCTTACGACAGATCGTTTCCTACTAAATTGGGTTCCAATAGACTGTTCGATACCTCTCTTCTAATTTCACGCCTTTTTTCGTAAACGAGGTTGACAGGATTCAAGGTCTGACAAAGGTTGGAATGGATTTTTGGTCTAGAGGTTTATTATATGATTTGTGCACGATTGATGATAATAGGCTCGACCCTATTATGCAGGACTTAAACATGACTGGAAATGTGGGTAGGTAGGTGTACTATAGGTACTTACGAGTACACGTATCCTTATCCTTCGAGGATTATCGGCGTGATGTTCATCATCTGCCTAGCCCTTTCCCAACTATGTTGGGGTCGGCTTCCAGTCTGGATGCAGCTGAGTACCAGTTACTGGATAATATGATACCCCTTGGTAAGACTGGTTGTCAGATTTTCGGGCTTCTGACTACCCGTAACGACTGTCAAAGATGATAAAGACAGCCGGGACTAACGGCTTAACGTACTTTCCGAGGCACGGAGGAGTCTCGAATGTTATAGATGGTCACCCATCCATAGACCAACATCGGCCAGCGTAGCTTAACCTGATCGATCGACATGTGCGGCTGTTTTTATTTAGCCACGGGCTCCTTCCTCCCTACAGGCGTGATGTTATGATACGTTAAAATTAAGTCTATTTTTATAGTGATTTGCTTCACAGATCTAGTTAGTTTGACTTTTGGAATTATTAACCGGCGAATAATCAATGTTTCTGTTAGAACAGTTCCAGTTATGTAACTCCAGTGAGTTTGTTTTACACTGAGATTTAGCAAATTATTGGTTTTATGAAACTATAAAGAATGCCACTCACCATCATTCTACGAACCAAGGTTCATTGTGTTATTTACGTTGCTAAGCAGACAAATTTTTCAAACACACGAAGCAATGTATTAGCAACATCCTTCAAAATGATTCAGATTGAGATTGATTGTGTGTTACGGAATTAGAGTGGCGAGATAAACTGTGCTACAAAAAACCCCAAAAATCCTATCTCAGATCCTCACGCCTACACTTCGACCCAGAAAAAATGACCCAAGTCCAAAATCCAATTCCGAACGTTCCATTTTTCAGTGCCCAGCATCGCTGTCAAGCTAGCTCGTATCCAGCCATCCGTGTGCTTCTTTCATCGAAAACAAGTTGCCATTTGTCTTTGCCATCGTTTTTATCTCACAGTCGCTCATCGAAACACCATAAACGCACTGATACCAACTTTTTACGTCGCTCCAATTTAGAACGGACAAAAAACGAGGCGATGATAGCGTTTGAAAAAGAGTTCTGTAGTGAAGTTTTTGTGCTGATGTATTTGTTGTGTTAATTCTTTTTTAGGTTATCGGTACCAGTTGTTCCAGGGTTGTACTGTCTTCTTAAATTCAGAGCTTTTTGTCAGTTTAAAAAAAATATTTATCGATAGTAATTAATTTGATGGTTTTCAATTCGTGTTCGTGTGTGTGTGAGTGTGTGTGTGTGTGTGTGTGTGTGTGTGTGTGTGTGTGTGTGTGTGTGTGTGTGTGTGTGTGGTGTGTGTATGTGTGTGTGTGTACAGTACTATGGTACTGTATCAATGTGAAGCTATAATTAAGTTTCTAATGTGTAACCTTTTTTTTAGCACTCTGGTTGTGTTTTCCATCACCACAAATAAGTGCTTGTTTGAGTCAATAAAAACAAACCTTATTTCTGACATGTAACACCACAACGACAACTTTAATGTCGTGACTAATGTTATTTCTAAAAAAAATACACTTCAGGACAAAAAAACAAACCAACAGATTTTATCCGCCACGGTACCCTAACAAACCCTGGCTGGGGGTGGTTCCGATCAATTTTATAAGACCCTCCCAGATTTTTATTGTCTTCGCTCGCTGTTCGTTAGTTCCCGTTTATTGGCAATAGGCAAGTTATTGATTGGAAAGGGATAATTTAAGAACACTAAAAGTGAGGAATAAAGTGGGATATAAGAAAAAGAATCTTCTGTTTTCTCCGCAACGTGGCGGTGTTACACATTTTGAGGTACTTTTTAGTGTTTTTTGATTTATGGTGTTGTATTTTGTAGGTTCTTTTATTTGTTGCGTCTAAGCACATGGAATACAAGAACCTTTAGTAAAAGTATTTTTACTGATTTATTTTCGTTGGATCCCACTTTTGAATCCCAGTAATATTTTTGGCGTTAGATCCCACAAAACATTATTTTGTATTTCCGTTGGATCCCAAATTTTAAAAATGCAAGCTTATTTATTATTATTTTCCTTTGAGCATTTTTTTATTTTATTTATTTTAGCCCATTAATATCTCACTTCTGGGCAAAGGCTAAGCAGCTAGAGTAAAACTCCCCCTTTATTCATAAACGTTGCTTAATGTTAAGTAGTGCTTATTAGCTACTGTTTAACGATACATTTTTGACGTTTAAACGTCAGTTAACTTTAATCATCGTTTATAAATAAACCACCTAATGTTTAATATAAACATATTATGAAGTAACGCATTAATGATCATTAAACGTCCCCAGGTGTAACAACAATAAAATTTCTTTTGTGTCTCGATCAGTCCTTCAACAGATTGCAACAGCTTTTCGTGTCTGTCTGACGTGAGCGCGTTGTTCTTTGAAACCACGCAACAAATTTTTGATACGGATTTTACTATCATTTACAGAATTTATTCCGTAAGGCTTATTTGTGTACATTCATATTGAACTTAAAAAGAAATCCCTATGCATTGTCAAGTCGTAAAAAGCGTGCCAAGCAGGTGGGTCACTAAGTAGAAAATAAATGTCAGTTTGTGGCCATCTAAAATAATAGTACTAACTTAACAATCATAACATCTCGCCTCTATTTCCCGAAGGGTTAGCCCTCTGGCTAACCTTTCAAACACCTCTTTGTTTGTATGTATCTATAGAATTATGTCTTTGTACAGTTTCATTTTCATTAAGAGCAGTTGTGGCCCAAACGGCCCCGACTAACGAGGTGTAGGTCGTGGGTTTAAACCTGGGCAGGCGCTGTGTAAAAACTCACGCGCCCCGTTCCCCCCGTGACATCATCTAGTGGTCTAGAACTTTCGAATGTACCAGAACACTTTTTCTGGGACGCCGCGGGGGTCTCGCCACTTATACACGACTCGTACACAAAAAAAAACTATGGACCCCTGTTAAACTAATGGCTGTATCTTCAATTGGACAGAACAGGGAAAATTACACAGCTTGTTTCGTAACTTTAAATGACTTTGTTTTTTTTCAATAAATGTTTATTATTTTCATCAACACATCATCAATTCAGAAACCGTTACGTTGACATGTGACATCTACCAACTCGCACTGGGCTCGTCTGGTGGATTACGGTCCACTCCCTCTCACAGAGAGGAGGCCAGTCACAGAGAGGAACAGTAGGGACTGCAACAGTTTCATTATATCGTAGAACAGTAATAATATGTATAAGTGATAAAACATTCCATATATAGTCGAGTAGACTCTTCAGATATAGAGACTTCTCAGATACTACAGACCTCGTATATCTTGAACCCAATGAGTCATGTCGGACGGCGCCGATCGATGTTCGGATTTTACGATTCTTAGATGTCAGGGCATTATGCTGTCTGTAACATATAAATGCTATAAATATGTAACTTCTTAGTTATGAATTAGACTTTGAATGTCTGATCACAGTAGCACGAAAAACAAATCGAAGAATGAGACCTCAAAAACTGTCGGATAGCATTTTTTCCTCACGAAGCGACACGCGCTTCACTTGTGGTAACCACGGCCGTAGGTTTCACAACTTCGTGCATGAGAGGTGAATGACTATCACCGCAGACAAAAAATATTTTTACTCGTTGCATATTTTAAAACTGATGCCCTAACAACATTCCACTAATACCGTCCGCCATTACGTAACATGGTTAACAAAATGGCGGCTCATCAAAAGGCACCCACATATGGAACAAAATTAAAATACATATTACTGAAACATGCTTTTTATCACAATATAAAGTGGCGCGGTTTTTATGGAGCTTTTAACCTTTCGTGTTTTATATCTGGTTAATATAATACCGCTTTCATATATCTATATTCATGCCCTTCTCCCATAGGGGTAAGCAGAAACATTAGTCAGTACTCTTTTACGTAGATACTTAAGGCGAAAGAAATTAAATTGAAAAAATAGTCTAAGCCACACTGGCCTTATTTTTTTTTATTCTTCGTTCGTCCCGAAGTTTTGTCCCACATTCCAAAAAGTCCAGGTTAGTCCCAAACAATATGCTTCCCTCGTCCCAAAATATCTTTTTTGTAATTTATTCCTGCTTCGTCTTTTATCTTAGTTTTGTCGTGTTGAGATATTATCGATACCCATCACATCTATGAAGTTTACATACCAAAATATGATTTTTAAAACTGATAATTCAAGTGACTACACTAACTGTGGTCAGTGAACCCACAAAACAAAATCGTTTAATTAACCCTATCACGTGTGCACAGTTTCGCTAGCTAATTCAATTTTACCTTGTATCTGAGTTTGTGTGTGCGTCCGAGTATCGCTAAAGGAACTTCTTCCTGACCAGAGCCCCGGCCACACATGTTTTTATTTGTGATTGTTGCCGAGATTGGACGAAGTATACAATAATGGAGGAAGTGACAAAGTAGCTTTTTTTTAATAAAATCGCTTTTCCTCTCTCCTGTTTATTTAAAACTAGCTGCGCCCTGCGGTTTAACCCGCATAAGTGTCGATCTCGTGGGAATATCGGGATAAAAAGTAGCCTATATGTTAATTCAGGGTGTCAGCTACATCCATACAAAATTTTATCAAAATTGGTCCAGCCGTTTGAGCGTGAAGAAGTAACAAACATATAAACATACACACACAAACTTTCGCCTTTACAATATTAGTGTGATTTTGCTGTGCCCATAATAGATTCTTCTGATTTATACTTAAAAGTACCACCTGTATGTTTAGATTATCGGTAAATGAAAGACATTTATTTATTTTATTATTAAATAGATATATATGTATATATTTATTATTAGATATCTAATCATGCTGAATTCGTCGTGATTACAAAATATAAAAAAAATGGTTGCCAATACGGATCCAACTGGCAAATCTTTAAAATTACTTTTGAAACATATAAAAAAAAATGGTTGCCAATACGGATCCAACTGGCAAATCTTTAAAATTACTTTTGAAACATATAGGTACCCATCCTGAATCGCAGTTCGAAAAACAAAAACCCTCTTCGCGACCCGGTTTTCGTCGTTTTTTACCCATACGAGTGTTCAATGCTATAAGCAAAACTTATTGTGCCGAAAATCTACTCTGAGGCCAAAACTAAACTTAAAAATGGTTGCTAGGCCAGACTTATGACGAAACAGAAAGTTTACTCTGCTGCTCAAGTTGATACCCACCACACTTTCTGATAACATAAACAGCTACACACACATTACACCCTACATTTATTCACCTCAACTGTTTTGTGTGTCTTTTGTAGCTTCTTTTTACTCACATTTTTGTTAATGGCTAAATATGAATTATAAAATGTAATTATAAATTATTAATAGTTAATTTTTATGGAATCATTAATACCAATCTTGCGCTAGCAGAACTGACTCAATTAGTAACTTTGTATAGTTTTTGGGTCACCAAGATGCAGGCTGTGCCTAGTTTGGGACCGGCTGTTAAATCTGTCTTCGTTTTCTCTTGGTTAGAACTGCATGCTAATACTTGTATGTTCGTGAACATGTGTAAGTTTTTATAAATGAATAATTATTATACAAAATCCTCACGACAAAAACTTTTCGAAGTACCACAGGCCCAAGAACCGTTTCCAAGAAAAAAATAGTCCTTCCTTTACATAATAATATGTACGTAAATTTATAATTTACAAATTCACTTAGGTACTTCTGGTGGTACCCGTGCAAAACACTCTCTTACAATAAAATATGTACGAGGCATTTTCGTCAAATTCCCCGTTCCACATTACGACGAATTGAAAAACGTAAGTGCTCTTCAGAATTATTTTATGTTAGGATTTAGACATGCGTTAAAGAACGGTTATTTTCTGTTAAACTGTTTTCTTATTTTTGACATATATTTTTTTTATTTTGTCTGAATTTTTTTTTGTTTGTTGTTTTTGTTTCACTTTGAGTGTCCTAAACGACAACTATTGGGTTATGTCTCCATCGTTTTGATGTTTTTTAACTCAATTTTATTGATTTATTCTGGTCTGATCCCCTGAGCCCCCCCTCCCACCTCCACCCCCAACTAAAAACAGCTAATACTATTTTTTTATACAGTTTAACACACATGTAGATTATGTTCTAGTAAAGTCAGGAAAATCAATTGTTAAGCACTTTGAATACCAACTTCAATTTACCGTACCTAAATCCAAACACAATTTTATTGTCATTTCTTATAGCATATTGACGAAGGATATCAATTTGCTTAATAAATAATTTCCCTGACAGTATTTAAGTATACAAAGGTGCTTTTTATCCCAGCCGCTTATAAAATAACATACTTAGATACTTATAATACTAGATATTATGGTATCTAGTGACTACAAAGTCCACGTGAACGAAATCACATAAAATGATAGTCAGTGGTTTTCGTCATGCAGAATTGGGCTACAACCTAATGCAAGTTACAATTCAATAAAAACTTGTCGATAACTTAAAACAGCAATACTTCCTGTACAAAGTTACAGCATTAAATCACGGGCAATATCTCGTTTTTATGTGAGCAATAATGATCGTATGCAATCGTGGTTCTGTGGGGCATTAATTTTCATTGCTCCGGGGACCGTTAATATGAAATACTGGGCGCATTGTTCCCGAGATCGCGTTGTAAAAACGAACTCACTAATTCTAGGAATTGTGTTGTAGTCGGGTCTTTTACATGGCGCACTAATGCTTTATCATGGTAAATTATAATATCGACTGAGAAGGCAACGTGATACCATTTCGCTGAAACTTTGTTACTTGCATGAGTGTGTGCATGTAGTACATACACCTTCAGGGAATACAATGAAATTTATTTGCAAGAATACATTATAGATAGTCGGGTTTTTGTAACAGTTTCAAAAACAATTCACTTAGACTAGCATCAAAATTATTGATTAGGTACATGAATTTAAAAAAATGAAGCTTATATAAATATACATAAATCGTATTTGTCAAATTTAATAGTAATATGGCAATGTGAATCTTTAAAGTCTAAACACAGAATTTATAATGATTTTTCTTTAAGCCATTTGAATAACGTTGTTTTAAATCGATTGAGGAGGATATTGCAGGCGTTATGTTTAGTATAATATGATTTATGTATAAAGCTCGTCAAGCTCCGCTAATGAGACACAATTGATTTTCTATTGTATCGTACTACAAAGGGTACGCGCAGTAATATAATAACTGTGGTACGCGCGGAGCTTGATCGGTTGAACGCAACATAATCAAACAAGCTCTGAGGCTCGAATCGAGTGAAAAACCAAAACTAAAAATTTTTTTCATCTATTTATTGGTCAAGATCAATTTGGCCAATAACAAAATACCTAATACATCAAAGTAATTGAGTTTCTATATTAACTTAGCGCGAAAATCCCTTGATACCTTCCCATCCCATAAAATCGCTAGAAGGTAATATATGGGTTAGTAACAAACAAAAAGACTACGACATTACGACTCATTCACCTGGACTGTTATTGCTTGGTACACGTGCAAAGTCTAAGAGAATTTATCAAGCTGTGAGTAAATTAAAACCATTCTACTCTCTTTGAAGTATATGTGGTCATTATGTTCGTAATGTAGATACATTGTTCATTTTGCAGGAAATTGGTTTACAGGTCGTTGTTCTCTCCTTTAATTTATATAGTAACAAGAATCAGGAAGTAGTCTTTCCTTAAAATAGATGCAGTGTTTCAGGATAATTATTCGGTAGGAGGTAGCGTTGACTAACGAGAAATAACCACCATTTGCGCAGGAATAATCCAAAGGCCTTTGAATCTGGAGAAGGTAAAATCATTACTGTATTAAATTTGCCATCAGTGTAGATCGTAACAACCACACAGGAACTCTTTACATCGCTTTGAACTCCTCACCGCCTTGAATGTATTACACGCCGTTAGAATAACACAACAAACAAATTTTATGTTACGACTTCATTCCCTGCCTTTTATCATTCCCCTGGTGCGTGTGTCATTCCCCTGTGTATTTATTAGAGTAGAAAATCCGCTCCTTCCACTTTTTTAGTACAAAAGTGTACGTAAGTATGTTTATATTATATAATAATATTTGCTTAACATTTTTCTTGTGATTTTCTACACAAACTCTTACTGGTAGATTGTTTATTTTTGTGATGGCGCTGTTGAAATGATTGCAGGGAAATGGATGTTTATTTAGATTGAAATACGTTATGAAAATATTAAAGGATTCTTGGTTGATTTGAATTTACATTTGTAAGTCCTTCGTATCCAGTGCTGAAATATTCATCATAATCAGCATTTAATGTTCCCACTGCTAAGACACAGGCCTCCTCTCTGTGAGAGGGAGTGGGCCGTAATGCACTATGCGGGGCCAGTGCGGGGTGGTGGATGTCACATGCCTTCGAATTTTTAGTTCTAGGAACTTCTTTGCTGATCCTTAATCCAATGTCTATTAGAGGATAATGCCATAATGGATTTTATCGCTAATTTAATCTTAGTCTGGAAAATGTTTAATCCACCTATGGGTCGGGGGGATCATTGAGTTTTGAGAGTTCAAAACTCAAAAACGGTTTTAATAAAAGCACGTTTACATAATTTTCTTTTTCATTTTGGTAGCAAAAGGTTTTGTTGTATTCGTGACGCGAAAAATATTTTTACTCGTAAATACAGAAAATGTATTCTATTGATAAATTTACAACCTACCCCTTAAAACACTCACTATCCAATTTTCAACAAACCTTTTATTTTATTCATTCATTCTAGCAACCCGGAAAAATCTAATCCAACCATTGTATTAGTGGAGCATGTGGGGTGCCACAGAGGCTACCCAGATATCCAGATAATTGTTCTTTTACGCACTTTACCGCAATTCCGGCTCAGACCTCTTGTGGGGAGATTGTGAGGGGGAGGGAGTATAGCAAACACAATGGGAGACGAACAGGCGAAATGCTGAGGTTATTATGTACCGCTTTATGTGTTAGGCATAACAGATACGCCGACTAGACAGATCGATTCGACTTGGAAAATGTATCAAATTACTATAGTTAGGTCGGCTTAGTCCAAAATGTCAGATACTTCAGTTAGATTAGCGACGATATGATGTGTATGATTGCAAATGTTCTTAGGGGAACGTTCACAGTCTGAGGGGCAATTCTCGTAATTTTAAGAAAGTTCACAGTCTGATCTCAGCCTGCAGGGAAAATAGAGGTATTTTAGACACATTGATCTGTCAAAAATACCACTAATTTCCCTAAAATTTTGAAAAGTTTTTAACATTTGTTTGTCGCCGAGATGAGACTGTGAGTCTGCGACTAGATTTTGAACGTTTTCAATTAGCGAGAATTATTGGCCTTCTGATCTCGGTCTCAATCTGTAATTGACAATTTTTTGACGTTAATTAACGCTGAGATGAGATTGCGACTAGATTTTGAACGTTTTTAATTACGGATATTGGACTGCGGCTTAGTGATTGTATCTAGTGACGATTATTTTTGTTGTGTCAGATATCTAACTCCCTAATTTTAGTATTTAATTAGCGATTCGCACATGCTTCGCACGGGAGTAATAATTGCTCACATGTCACAATTATTGTGAACAAGTTATAGCGCCACCTGGTGGTCACTAGTAGAAACCTAATTTCCCTTAAAAATCGCGCTCGCAATCGAACTTGACTTGAAAAATCTGACACTAAGGCCACTGTAATGTACCATGCGCGTTGGTGGATGTCACATTCATATCTTCGAATTTTTAGTTTTAGGACATTCTGGTTTCCTCACAAGGTATTCTTTCACCGCTGAGCAGTGTTGATGAAATAATTTACAGAAAGTAAAGCGCATATCTGCGTGGGTTCGAACATAACCCACAACTGGTAAATCGTGACCGTTACCACTCAATCACCGCTGCTCATCCATGTAGCATATTATCATCCATAGATATGATTAAAGTTTTAAAACAAACTAATTATGAAGTGTTTTCAAATTGTTCGAATTTACGTACCTAACGTTTTTGTTGCGCGTTCGTGCTAAGAGCCTCTGGTACCTAAGTAGTAACTAAAACAAGCCTACATGTAATGTACTTAAAAGGAGATTCCTTTTCATGAACTTAGTTTTTATTTCAAATGGGTTTTGTGAGCAGTCATTATAAGTTATTTTAACTAAACGTACTTTTAATACCAACCCGCACTGGCACTGGATTACGGCCCACTCTCTCTCACGGAGAGGAGGCCTGTTTCCCAGCAGTGGGAACATTATAGGCTGATTATAATTAATTTTAATAAGAAATTTTCTGTCTTCAAGGCCTCAGTTAGTTTATCTTTATAAGTTAGGTCAATAGTTAAATTATATAAAGCTGTGATGTGATTGGTTGACCTAAAAACAATAGGTGATACATTTAATCCAATGATATATTATAATAAAACTTGCTGACCCAGCGAACTTTGTACCGCCTCAGAATAAATAAGAATGAATGTATGAGAAAATTTAATACTTTTTTTTTTTTTGTGAATTTTTTAATCTTTTTATAGTAGGTAATTATTTTGCCATTCGGGGCGGAGACAAATCAAACATCACAAAAATCGGTTCAGACGTTCTTGTGTTATAAATGGTGTAACTAACCCGACTTTGATAGGCAGACAGATATAAATAAACATTTAAATTTTGATAACAGAAGTTGAATGGGCTCTCAAAATACTTTCGCAACTAATAAAAGCTAACAAGGCGTTTGTAAATAGACATCCATCATAATAAACACGACAATACATAAAACAAAGCATACGATACAATATCTACTAGAGTACTTCTAAAATCAACGGGAATACACGTCATTTTACGACAGTTTACACACCAAGACACTTATAACGTCTGCTGTATATTTGACGTGTACATCAGAGAGACGTCTTTTGTTCTAGCGCCTTCCGCAAGCTCCATTGTTCGAGATCGACCGCCATGTTGAAAAATGAAGCATGTATCTTTACTGTATTTTAGATATAATGTATATGTCGCTCATTTGGAGAATGTAAGTTAATGTATTTTTTTTTCAAAAATGAGTTAAATATAATAAAGCACTTAGAAAGCGTTTAACACGTTAGGAAAGAAGACTTAAAAAAAAGTAGCAGTTACGTCAATGTTTCTCCAAATGAGCGATGTGTGTATAATTTTAGATGAAAGTCGATGGGGAGCATTATGTTACTTTTTTTTTTAACCGTCGTGGTATGCACTTTGTGGTAAAATATCATCATCTGCCCAGCCTTTTCTCAACTATGTTGGGATCAGCTTCCTGTCTACCCGGATGCAGCTGAATACCAGTATTTTACATGGAACAACTGCCTATCTGACCTGCCCAATCCAGTTACTGGATAATACGATACCCCTTGGTAAGACTTGGTAAAATATGTGAAGAAAAAAAGAGATGAAGGCCAACGAGCTTTCTTGTACTTCATGGTAAGTGACGATCTGGCTGAAGGAGCAAGCGAGCTTCATCCGGAATCTTCAACCATAGAGGAACTGGCTACCTCTAACTGCCGAAACAGACTTAGATAAGATGGTGGAAGCTAGCCAGGCGGACTTAGAACAAGCCCTACCACCAACTAAACAAAGCAGAAAATTTTGCTACAGTTGGGATTCAAAACTGTCTGTCACAGTCTGACACAGGTGGTTTTGCCACTAGACCACAGAGGTGGTTAAAAGCTAATCACTTGATTTATTGTCTGGATTATTCGTCGAGTCGTTGATCCCCTTAAGCCGTGTTGTGCTACGCGGTTATTGATAAATGCGTGCACTGACTAGACAGGTCCACTTAAATCTACGTGGTTCTTACCAAAAGACCATTTAAGATACTAATATCATTCGTGGTCTTTATATGATTTGACCAAGAACTCATATCATCTGGGGGATAAAAAGGCCACTTTGGCAGAATCATAAAACAATTCATATCATGCAATTCATCTGTTTGACAGTTTCACACCTATATATCCCTGAAGAGTTAGGCAGAGGTGTACCTATAGCATTTTACGAATCTCCATACAAAACTGTCATACAAATGAAATTGCGTGATATGAATTGTTTTATGATTCTGCCAAAGTGGCCTTTTTAGGGCCCCTGTACTCTCCGGACTTTGAAAAAACCTGTGACCTCTGAGTATTATAAATGTTACGGTGTTTCTTCTCATGGTAGTCGGAAAGGAAGCATAGACCTCAGCAAAGCTTTATCTGCGATCAAGACAAAAGACACGTGGCGCCATCTATTATCATAATAACGTTATTGTTGTTTTCCTCAGGAACAGCACTTTTTTTTGGGATGAAAGGTATCCTATGTCCGTTTCTGTACACCTGACAACGTATATGCAAAATTTCAGGATGATCGGCTTAGTGGTTTAGGCGTAAAAAGGTAACAAACAAACTTTCGCATTTATAATATTATCGTTATAGTTATTATTAATAATATTAGTTATTCTTAGGATTTTTGCCATGTAAAAATATAAGGCAAAACCGATTTACAATAGTAAATACCTATCACTTAATATTGAACCTGGCTTCTGCATCAGTGAAATTATATAATTGTGTAAATCGCTCACACGGGCATACCTCATTTCAAAATTCCCAATACATAAAATATCATGATATACAAAGGTACGAATTCAAGCAAAATTATGTATCAATTTTCACACTCCAATTATAATTATCTTGAAATTTCCTAATGGAATTGTAGCGCAGGCTTCTCCCCGATTCAAATTCAAGTTTTCACATCAAACTGTCATTTGAGTACGGCAACGTTTGATTGAGCACGTCTGCCAGCCCAGAGGATAGGCGTAACTTCCTTTAATAATGAATATTAAACCTGAATAAACAATGGCATAATTAAATTTGTGAAAGTGTCTGGTAGACTTTTTAGGTTTAAATGGAACCGTTTTCTAAGCCAGATAGTTTAAATATTGTCAATCAATCTGCCTAGCCTTTTCCTAACTAAGTTGGGGACGGCTTCCAGTTTAATCCGATGCAGCTAAATACTAGTATTTTACACGAAACTACTGCCTATCTGACCTCCACAGCCCAGTTACTGGGTACCCCTCGGTGAGACTGGTTGTCAGATTTTTGGGCTCCTGACTACTTGTAACGACTGTCAAGGATCTACGAATAGCGGGCGGGACCAAAGACTTAAAACGTGCTTTCCCAGACACTGAGTGATCTCTTTAAGTTATTAAAGGTCAATACCATCCACGAACCGACCGCGGCAAATGTAGTTTAACGTTCAATCGACCAATGCGTCTGTTAATGTTTAGCCACGAGCCCCACATTTACAGTGGTTTGATAAAAAATCTATACTTCCTACATTATTAACACATTGAAGGACACTGAACGAGACAAAATGGAAGTTTTATTGTCATTACGTCGAAGAAGTTTTTAGTAATTATCCTGAAAACTAAACTGAAGTTAGTAGACTATTAATCTTCTGTAATGTAAAATTCAAAGTCCTGACTGACTGATATATCAACGCACAGCATAAACCTCTGGTTCTATAGACATAAAATTTGGAGGGTGTGTTCTTTGTGAAGAGTAAGTATCCACGAAGAAAGGGTTTTTCGAAATTCCACCCCTAAGAGGGTGAATGGAGGTAGGGTTAAGTTTCACGCTTACGAAGTCGCGGGCAGAAGCTAGTTTATTATACAACTAGCTTCCACCCGCGGCTTCGCCCGCGAGGTATGCCGATAAAAACTATCCTATGTCCTTCCCCGGGGTGCAATCGATCTCACTGCCAAATTTTATCGAAATCCATTCAGTGGTTTAGGCGTGAAAAGGTAACATACAGACAGACAGACAGACATACAGAGTTACTTTCGAATTTATAATATTCAGTAGGTATGGATTTGGCTGAATTTTCAATGCAGACTGTAAACGCCAATAAATAAATACAAAGTTTAATTTATTGTTGTATTATTGTTTCCGCTTTGTTTAGAAATCCTAATAATTATTTCGAAAACAAAAACCCTCGCGCTTTCACACAACTGTATAAAAACGAGAGAAACGAGTTGTCATCACAAAAAAAGAAACATGTTTCATTGATGAAGGTTAAATTTTATAAAAAACACCGAAAATATAAATAGAATACAGAAATACGTGATACTGTAATGGATAGCAGTTCCCCTGTATGTAAATTGGAGTGACAGGGGAGTGATCAATGTATTTTTTTACGTTGGCAACATTGAATTCTGAAAATGTTGAGGATTGAATCGGGAACGTTTTATTTTCATATATTTTTATAATTGGACAAGTAAACTGTGGAAATACTGTCGTGGATTTGTGAGATTATCAGACGCTGCGGACAAATAAACCAATCAAATACGTTTGTAAGTGATTTAAAATTAATATTGGTTGCTTATATTGCTCTTATAGCTGATTCCAGGCTGAAATGATGATAGAAACTAAAACCTATATTACGGTATAATACATTTAAATAAATATTATGCAAATAAACTAAAAAAAAAAATAGACTTTTAATTATTGCTGTTCGAATCACAAAAAATTATCAAAGTCAAATAATTTATTTCAAATAGGCAAATAAAAAAAATAATTGATTCTAGTTGGGCCTTCCAAAAGGTAGTTTCGTTTAATATAAATACCTCATGATACCTTGATATCGTCGGTGCAAGTGTGACCGCGCAAGAGCAGTTTGTAAGTAGCTGGTAGTAGTATATAATAATAATAATGTTTTCCGGTTAGGCCGAGGTAAACAAATCTATAAATAATAATAATAATAATAAAGAAAATAATAATAATAAATGTCTCTGGAGACCTAACCACCGGTAGCTTGGACCCTGCTCCCGACACCGGCGGATCCCTATTTTTTTTATATTTTTAAATGTTTTTTTTATACATATTTTTATATTTTAAGAAATATTTAAAAATGTAAAAAAAATTGATATATAAATAAATAAAAGAATAATAATAATAATGTTTATTTTCTTAGGTAACGTACGTATATGGCGGTATCACCATTATAAAACCGTATATGGTAGTTTTCTGATGTATATTATATAATACACACACACTACACAATACAATACACACACAACACTACACAACTACTACACACACTACTACACACTATACTCTACACACACACACACACACTACTATACACTATATAATATATAAAAGTAAGTATATAAGTATATAAAGTATAATATATAAAAGTATTTTCTTTCGTTTCTATTTTTCTTTCTTTACATTATGCCTTTAAACTAACTTTGTTATTTAGTTTAACTCAATTACACCAAAACTGCTGAACAGCACACATCCGCTACTTCTAATAAAATTATTTAACTAGGTATATATTATGGCTAGTTATACTTCTATTCAGAATTCCTTGCAAATATATTCTGTATACATTTTTTGATTCATAAAGTGACCCTTTTTGACTGACAGTTTAATATTATGCATAGTTACTCGGGAAAAAATAAATAAATACCTAAATTCCTTACCCACAACCTCACAACGAAAACTACAATACATAATAAAATAAAATGTTCTACTTACTTATATCTATGAAATTCCAGCCTTTAAACAAGTAGGCCCCCATGTTATATTAAATTCCATGGCAAAGGGAACGTATTCTCTTCGGCCCTTTTTTATTCAAGCCCAATAAGGTCCTGGGGCCAGGGGAAATGGCACTTCAAAATATGCCCGGGTTAGCTGGCGTTGATACCGGTGAGATATGGATATCTTGTCTTTGATATCGATAGTAAATCGAGATTTTTTGAAATTGGAATCTGTTTGGTAGCGACAACGCATGATTCCGGAATTCTCAGTTCTAACGCTTCAAAACGGTAAATTAATAGTGTTTTTGAATTGAACCTGTAAAAGCATTTTGTGATTTGGTAAAGCGGAGGTTTTTCTATTTTATTTATTAATGTATGTACTCAAAGAGTGACTACACCTATCGTGACCGGTAATGTATTGTATTGTATTAGGTGTTGTATTGTATTTATATCTCACGTACTAGTTATACGGAACCGGTTGACGTCATCACGTCATGTTTATCAGTGAAGTAAATAGCCTTCAAATGCATATTGTTTAGGAACACCATACTATAGTCGGACTTTTAATTAGCTGCAGTAAAATGACAGCTTATGTGTTACTTAAATGACTGAAATTGGCGTAATTTTGTTTTTTCGCGGCCATCGACCAAATCTTGTTTTTTTAGTACAGGATAGTGTAACAAACGAAACTTATTTGACACGCATATCTCTAAACGCAGTCCGAAATGAGTTATTAAGAAGTGTCATTTTACTGCAGCTAATTAAAAGTCGGAGTATAGCTGCAAGTATTCCGAACAGAATAAAATACGGTCATAGCATTATGCTGAGCGATGGCTGTTTTGAGTGGACGTGACGCATATTTTCCCCTAACTTGTTCTTTTTGTATTTGTGTTCTTTCTTTCTCTGCGTCATTTATTTTCTATCCTTCTTTATTTTCTTTACTTATCGACGCGGAATCAGGTTGAGCCAGTCAGAAATAGCTTTATTTCCATGCCAATAAAAGCGACAAAGACGTCATTCACCTCGTTTCCGTGCCGAACGACGCGACTCGACACTACTTTGAACTTAATGCGACAAGTATAGTGATACGTCATCGACTCAAGCAGATTCCGGGTTGGTAAGTGTTGTTGTAGTCCCATAATAACGGTACGGTTGACCCCCGACGTAGGTGTGCGATGGAACACCTTGGTAGTTTTTAGTTAGTAAGAGTCTGATAGACCCCGCCGCGCGCCGCCATGAGGAAAAAAAAAGGGGTGTCGGCGACCTCCATACACAATTTTATCAAAACTGGTCCAGTTGTTTGAACGTGAAGAAGTAATAAACATAAACACACACTCACAAACTTTCGCCTTTATAATATTACTGTGATAAAACTGAAGAGTTTGAGCGCTCTAATATCTGGAGCTACCAGTCTAATTTGAAAAATTATATTTGTATTTGATAGCCCTGCAATTCTTGAGGAAGGCTACATCACGCTTCAGGATCCGAGAAAAAAAAAGTCAGAAAGAAAGCTAACCAAAAACAAAGTGATCGCGCGGGCAGTCGATGCGATGCGAGGCGGTGGGTCGGGGGAACCAGATATTTCACGCGAACGAAGTCGCATGCAGAAGCTAGTATTTAAGGTAAAAGTGAACAGCGGAAGCTAATATAAAATTTTCTTATAAAATCAAAATTTAAATATTTTATTTTAATTTGACACAACACATATGAAGCGCCAGAAGCTAGCTTCTGACGTTTCGGTGGACGGTTCCAATTGGTCGTTTCCTATGAAGAAGAGCCGGCAAGAAGCTCTACGGTTACTCTTTTAAAAATAATAGGATTTTACAATGTTTTCAAATTACAGTATTAATAGATAAGGGAGGACAGCGCAGGTCTGTTATCTAACTCGTATCTTCATGAAATTATCGATGTTAACAATTTACTAACAAAAATGGGACCTAAAAAAAATCTTTATTTAATTTTGAAAAACATGAAACGTTTATTTGCTGAGGGGCCCGTGGCTAAATAATAACAGTCGCACAGGTCGATCGATCAGGTTAAGCTACGCTTGCCGCGGTTGGTCTGTGGATGGGTGACCTTCTTTATATACCGAGACCCCTCCATGCCTCGGAAAGCACGTTAAGCCGTTGGTGCCGGCTGTCATTCGTGGATCTTTGACAGTCGTTACGGGTAGTCAGTAGACCGAATGTCTAACAACCAGTCTTACCAAGTGGTATCGTATTACCCAGTAACTGGGTTGTGGATGTCAGCAGTCGCTCTATGTAAAATACTGCTATTCAGCTGCATCCGGTTGGACTGTAAGCCGACCCCAACATGGTTGGGAAAAAGCTAGGCAGATGATGATGATGAAACGTCTATTTTCTCTTGACTGTACTTACCTGTCAAAAAGAGTAACCTACGAGTAGATAAAGTGGATAAGACAGATTAAAACAGAAGAACTAGCAGAGGATCGAGGTGGGGCGGGGAGGAGGGGTGTTCGTGGGATCAGACCGGAATAAATCCAAATATCTACCTTCTCCACAAAAAATAAATAGTACAATTTTTCTTTTACACACACAATAGACTAAAAGGTCAGAGTAGGTATCGCTTAACCAAACATGACAACATATAAGTACGTCCGTAAAAAGGTTTTCCATTCTCAATATTTTTCATAAAAATAATGCGCGTTTGAAAATCTTTTCGTTAACCTTTTGGCCATATTATGACCTTTTTTTGAAAATGGAGACACTGAGCGATATTGTATATTGTAAGTCGTTAAAAGGGCAATAAGCAAGAAGCGTAGTAATAATAAATTACTTTCAAAATCGGTCGCATCTCGGCGTTGAGCCAATATGACAATTGATTTCATGTTACATAATGCGGCTGGGCCATGGCCATCGCAGTGGGTTGCCAGCATGATTGTAACTATCACCCCATCCTTCTTTCTTAAAAAGTATCTGAATTGCTCCACGATTGACGTCGGGATGTAGTATATATGGGCCCATTAAAATAGATGGACAAACTTTTAGTAGTCATTCAGACCACCAACATAAGGACGATGTTAAAAAAAAATATAAGAAAAACGCATTAGATAACTTACAAGAAAAATAATCAGCTAACGAAAATCCACTAATGTGCCGGCAATTTATTATTTTAGGTCAAAATAAAATAACTTTAATCAATGTTTTTTTTTTGCTTGGAAATCTTTGGTTAGAAACGTATTAAAATTTGTCCATCTATTTTAATGGGACCCTGTATGTAGGTATATTATTATGCTAGTTGCACGGTAAACCCTGCTTGCGCGATGCAGGATTTTGCGTGACGTCAGTAAGATACGTAGTTCACATGTGGCGGGTTATTTGGAGGGGCGTTACTGCATGTCCTCTACTTCCATACACTTCACCTATTAGCTGTCGCCTCCCTTTCTAGCCATAATCATTAACACTCATAAATTAGGTCCGTCTAAATGCGTATTTGTATGCAAATCTTCCTAGATTTGAAAGTGGGTTAAATTCAGATTCCTATCTGAATTTAACCCACTTCCGCCATTGCATTGATGTCAGCTATTGATTTATTAATTGCGTGGTAGCCATTTTGAAAAAAAAAAACAAAATGGTTGGACAGGTAGGTATGCTATGGACCTTCAAATGAATGTACGAGTAATTCTGATGAACATATTACAAATGGTACCCTGCACCTGGTCTGATGATGGAGCTGGAACGTGAGCGATGGAATTCTTTAATGGTTAGATACTATTATACCTATCTAGCTTGGGCTTATTAGATTTGTCTCAACGAGTCCTATTCATCTTAGTTGTGTTGGGAACAATAAATAAATAAATATTTAATGAGCACTTAAAAGAAAAGATAAAGCCTGTTTTTAGTAACCATGAGACTTTTTCACATTTCCCTCATTCTTTTATTAATTTTTTTTATAAAGGTAATCCATGTGGCGACTGCTTGCTGGAAGACGTAGCGTTGAAAGGCCTCTCACGAGGAGGATCGATGACCTTGTGAAGGCCGCAGGAATCCGCTGGATCAGCATTCAGTTAGCACCGCCACTTCGACTGGTTATGTGCTTCAGCAAGCCAGAACTGGTCGAAGTGGCGGTGCTTACGCCAGGCCTATATACACCACTGGACGTCTTTTGGCTGAAATTATGATAATGATATAAACCATAAGTACTTATAAATACTATCCATCCTCCTCTAAAGCAATGTATTTTCTCTGAAACAAAAAAAGATCTAAAACCCTATACTAGAAACGAAATCACAGTATGACAAAGAATAGATAAAAAACATTATGAGGGCATTAAACTTCTGTTCAGTAACTTATTATTTCCATTCAAAATCACTTTTATCAATTACTTGCGTTCAAAGAAACCAGCCAACTTCCACGGAACTCTTAATTTTGTTAAAGTTCAAAAAATTTAAACAAATATTATACATAATAGTGATTCCATGAATCGGTAGAGTTTATAACAAAGATACGTACTTAATAAAGTGTTTTCAGATAAAGCCTCTGAAAAGAGTCTTAGGTATTTAACTATTTGTTTAGTGAAAAAAGAATTGAATTGGAAACAAAGTGAGGCTGTAGGTACGTGTATTGTTGTCAATTTAGAGTTTAATTGTTGGAACTGAAATTTTAAATTAAAATTGTATATCGAAGTAATTGATTTACATAGATATTTACAAAATAGGGCCTGAAATTAGAGGTAGGTAAAAAATTATTGGATTCCACCTGACCTAGAAATAAACCTGTATCTCAGGTATCTCACTCAAGTGCTTCGTTTACGGCGTACGGCATTTCATACAAACTTTCAAGCCCTTGTTTTTCGAAATGAATGAACCGAATTTAATGAAACTTAACGCCCAGTACGTGTTGGTGGATGTCAGAATGGTCTTCCAATTTTTGAGAGAAAAAAAAAAATCAAATATTTCTAATTATATATTTTATTAAGATATTGTTTTCTTTAATTTTTTACAATACCAAAACCCGTATGTAAATTATTTATTAATAACAGATTCTTTTAATTAAAAATAATGTATAATTTATTTATACTGAATGTATTTTATTTCGTTAGGAGGATTAAACCCTTTTACTGCATTTAAAAATATCATTGTGACACTCACATCTGGGTATCGTATCCATCTTTACATACCAAGACACCCTCCGCGCCTCGTGGGTCCCGGCTGTCATTCGTGGATCTTTGACAGTCGTTACGGGTCGTCAGAAGCCCGTAAACCCAGTAACTGGGTTGTATAAGTCAGATCGGCAGTCCCTCCATGTGAAATACTGGTATTCAGCTGCATCCGGTTAGACTGGAAGCCGACCCCAACATAGTTCGGAAAAAGCCAAAAAGATGATGTTTTTCACACTCACATTCAGAGAAAGGTAACCAATTTATTGAACCAAATGCTTACATAATTCGTTTTCCCAAACACAATGTTACATACAGTATCAAAATTTATTGCCCTGAGGCAGTCCACTATAGCCAAATGTGTTTGTAAATGAACCTTCCAACTCCAATTATTCTTTTGACACCCCTACAATTTAAACCGCAAAAAGCAATTACGACCACCCTAAATCTCAATACAGAAACATATGAGATCTTTGATATATGATCTTTGTAAATAATATATTACCTAAAAAATCGAAAAAAAAAGAGAAATCCCACTGATTTCATTATGTTAGAAAAAGGAAACGCTGTGTGCCCGTCGCCCGGTATATTAGAAAAGTTTGTAAAATGTACCGCTTCGACCATAGGGTTGGCAACGCTTCCTGTTTGCAATTTCAAGGAAACAATTTGAATTTTTTCGTGTAATTTGTTTGAAATGGAGTTCGTTTGACGTCGTCAGTAATTACTCGGAAAAGTCTTTGTGTTATACTGACTCGTAAACTTTTTCTTTTTTGTATCAATTTGCTGAGTATCTCTTTCGAGACTTATCTTGATGGGTCTCGTTATCTCGTCATAATTATAAGGGTCAATTAGTACAATTGTAAGAGTCTCTTGCAACGCATCGTCTGACTTTCTTTAGTTGATTACAATAGATTCTTTAGCAGAAGTTGTCGGCTCTTTTTTGATCGAATTTGGCAGTCATAAACTCAGAACCGCAGGATTCTTTCCGTGCCAGCCCTAAACTGAGGTTGGCACGCACCGAATAATATTAGTATTGTTACATTCTTACCTCTAAATACAAAATACCATTTTGTGTGTTTACATTCGTAGGTGTTTACGAATAAAAAATGTCCTTAAAAACTGCCAAATGAAACACATTTATAAAACAACTATTGGCGTTTTTCATTTATTTTCAAATAAACTCGTAGGTAGATAGCAATTGAGATTGTGTTCATTCCATTTTCAGAGGTACCTACACAAAGTGTCAAAAGCAAATTGTCATAATTTATATTTAGTTTTTTTGGATATCGAATATGGGATTCTGGACAAAATTTTGATCCTATTTGTATTAAGGCTTTGTTTCGATAAAGGACAAAGTTTTGCTTACAAATATTAGTAACAGTTTTCCAATTTCGTTTGTGTACAAAAATTCCTTTGATATTTTCTGAATTGTTTTTGAACACACCAGAATATAAAGGAAAATGTCACAGCCTTTGTTTATACGTTGGCAAAATCTAACTGACGTTTGGCAAGAGTGATTGTCATTTTCTTCTGTTACAATAAGGAAAAAACTAAAAGGCCTGTATACATGTGTATGTTTATATACATGACGTGACATGAACGATTTGTAAGAAAAATAAAGACAAAAGAAGTACGAGTAACTACTCAAATGCTTTTACTATTAACACACTTAGTCGCAGAAAGTCCATTTGGTAACAACTCGGTACTTATAGAGTCCCCCAAAACGCCCGCCCTTCACCACTTCCTAGTGCTTTCGCTGGGGAGAAGAAGTGGTGCAACAAACTCCCCAGCAGCACAGCTGTCTGTTAAGTTAGAAAATACATTCGAACAATGAGCTTTCAAATGTTTGTACTAGGTTTTTGTTTCGAAAGCCATTGATAGTATAGGCGCGTTCGTAAACGTAGCATAACGTTGTTTCAATTTAACGCCCGCAAACAATATTCCACACTATTCTCGTAACAGCAGATACCTACAACGTTTTCAAATGGATTTTCTATATCCAAACATCAAAAAGGATAGTATAAAAACTGGATTTCTCAGATTTGTAAGATCTAACGAAAAATCTTATAGCCTAAAAAATCATTAGTCTTTGAAATGTCGTTTATTTGGCGGGCCATACCGCTTGGTTAACGAATTAAGAGCCCTTTAAAGCAATTTATTGGCGAAGTGTACTGCTGTCAATTCGATTGGCTATTCACTAAATTGTTCATACATCCAGACTTAAAGTGGTTCAACCGATTTAAAAGCACGCCAATGTAAATACTACCCTTGTAATTTTCTTTTTACGTTTTCCTTTTTATTTAATTGCATGTTGTCAAGTTTGTTATTAGCTGGTTTACAAGAGCTGAGCTATAATTTTCTTTGTAATTTAAAAAGTAACATTATTTCGCTGCATAATGAACTTCAAACACTAAAATTAATATTCGAGGATACGTTCTTTCATAAAAAAGAAAAATGTCAAACAAAAAACGATCTGACTAAAACCTTGAACCGATTTCAGTCTTTACAAGATTGAATTTTAAAAGTGGAACCCCTTCCTCAATGTCAAACGATCCACGTAATTTCAGCAAACTGGAAACTCCGTCCAAACAACATCCATTACGTAGTCAGCAGGAATGAACGAGCGGTAATCGCTTGAGAACCTGCAACGGATGCGGCACGTAGCGATGGAATGGTAGTTGAAAGAGTTTCTTAGTACGGGGTCGGACGTTCGTACCAAGCCGCGCGACGGCCAGATTTTTCACAGTACTTTTAGTTGGGGCTTCAAGAATGGCGATTTTAGATAAAGCGATTATATCGTTTTCGCTTCATCAATTTTGTAAGTTGTTTTTCGACGAATGACAAGTGGAGTTGGAGTTTGTTTCGTAATGGGATTGTTCACGTTTTCCGTTGAAATCAATTGGTTTTGTCGGAGTTTTAAGTTGTACCTGTCATTTTGCTATTTTGTATTTGGACGGTGAATAAGCAACTATGGAAATTCATTGCGATCCTGGTTCGCTGACGGCAAAAAGGCTTGCCAGTGAATGGAATAAAACTATCTACCCATCGCTTTTGTGAAAGCCCTTTTTCTAACCAAAGTGCTAAAAAGTACACACCTTTAGCAAATTGGGTCAGAGGGGAAAAATTTCAACTTGCAGATTCATTCCAACAAACTATGGCAATGATTTTAGAGTGAATTAAAGTTTCAATTAAAACAAATGCCTTTATTTTCTTCGAATTATTCTCAGATGTTATAGATAACCAGCTGTGCCCGCGACTTCGTTCGCGTGCATGACGAAAAACGTTTTAATTTGTTTGCGCAAAACCCTAATTCTTTTTAAAAAATAAAAGTAGCCTGAGTTACTCTTTATTACATCAGCTATCTACCAGTGAAAGTCCCGTCAAAATTGGTCCAGCCGTTTCAGAGATTAGCCGGAACAAACAGACGGACAGATAAAAATTGTAAAAAAAAATATATTGGTATACGTACAGTGTGTGTACATCCACTATGCATTTAGTAAAAAGCGGTTATTTTAATATTCCAAACAGACACTCCAATTTTATTTATTTGTTTATGTGTGTTTATAGAATACTAGCTGCGCCCCGCGGTTTCACCCGCGTAAGTTTCGATTTAGGGGAATGAAAAATAGATGTTGGCCGATTCTCATAGATACCGGATAAGCACAAAAAAATTCATCAAAATCGGTCAAGCCGTTTCGGAGGAGTATGGCAACGAAAACTGTGACACGAGAATTTTATATATTAGATAATGTATAGATTGTATAGATTTGAAGAGGACATTTCTGAAAGATTTTATGTGGTTAAACTACGTTTGGGACTTCAGGACCATTGTGGCGATTTTTGGGAGCTCATGCCCAGCAGTGGACGTGTTACGACGCGAGTTGTGACTTATTGACATGTAATGACAAGGACACTCCTTCTCTTTAATAACAGTCCAATAACAGCCAGCAATTCACAAGTCTCTAGTTTCCTAGCCTACAAGAGATTTCTATCTGTGACGGGTGCAGATGACGTAACACAGCTTTTTGTGACGAAATAAAAAATAACACGACGCCTGAAAAGAAGGGTATTTTAACATTAATATTTTGTTCGTAGTTTTATGTTATAATACTGTGCCAATTTCCAGAGGCTGTGGAGATTCCGGATTTAGCCAGAAACTCACTGAACATGTTAACGTTTCATGGTTTTGCATAGCCAACTATTAAATAGAGGTATCGTGGCATATTATTCTATGTCTGCAACTGTTTCGTTAGCCATTTCGAAGACACAAGTGATCCAAAATGGGGAACGCTACTTCAAATCGTCATTTTTAAGTTTATTAACTAGTAGCTGCGCCCCGCGGTTTCAACCGCGTAAATGTCGATCCCGTGGGAATATTGGGTTAAAAAGTAGCCTATTATGTTAATCCAGGATGTCAGCTACCTCCACACAAAGTTTTATCAAAATTGGTCCAGCCGGTTCAGCGTGAAGAAGTAACAAATATATAAACACACACACACATACACACACTCATAAACTTTCGCCTTTCTAATATTACTGTGATGTACTCTCTCAGAGAGTAAACAGTACTAAGAAAACTGAAAGATGTTCATCCTATACAAAATCTTTAAACTAGTAAAACTATGAACCTAGCAATATCTAGGCCCTTTCCACCTCTATCTTTGGTACCGATACACAGAAAAAAAAAACAATTTCATCCAAAAACCGCGCTTATCTTCATGACATGGCGTTATGAGTTGACAAATATTCGTTTTTTTCCACATTTACAATTCAAAATGGTAGGTTTAGGGTATTTTTGTCTTGATTTACGTGTTACGATGTTAATGTAATGTAATGTCGTGATTTGGGAAGCACATCCAGTCATCCATATGGCTTGAGTTTGCGTTAGGAGATACTTTTCTGTCTTTGCCAAGAGATGTCGTTAGTGATGTTCAAGATTTTGAAGGCTTTACTTTGTCGTAAGACAGACTGATGACTTTGTTGTGTCTTGACTGAGAAAAACTGTGTTTTTTTGGTGATATCAAAACAGGCACTTGTGATATTACAACTTTTTTGTAATCAAACTCCTTGCTTTTCCAAATGTAGGCGGACTTTATTCAAACTCAAACCGTCTTATTACAAAACGAGTTCTAACTTTAGACCTAGTCTAAACCTTCACGCCAGTTACTGTATTTTGTAAAGTTCTTAATGCAAAATTGGGTGTGACGTCAGTTTTAATATTAAAAACTTTAATTTTGTCGGATTATATAGTTCGAAATTTTAAAATGGCTCGAAAGTTTAAACCTTGATCTAAAAATAAATCTTGTTTTGTAATAAGGCCGAAAGCTTTATTAAAGACACTTTTGAAATTTCAGGGGTCAGCCAGTCAAAAGAAACTAGGTACCTATGGAGAAGAACGGGCAAGAAACTCCACGGGCATTGTTTTAAATCATATTACTTTTCACAAAACCAATTTTCTGAATAGCCTTACCCAACTATATCGGGGTCGGCTTCCAATCTAACCGGATGCAGCTGAATACCAGTATTTTACATCGAGCGAACGCAGTGCCCTGAACTCCACAAAATACCTACTCTTTTATTCAAAAACGTTGCTTAAAGGTTTGAACGTCACTTAACTTTAATCATCGTTTATAAATAAAGTCCCTAGTATCCAAATTCTTTATAAAATACTTAACGTTTCTTTAGAACATAAGTATTACGTTACCACAAATCTCCCCAATCGAGTTAGCATCGTTCCCCGATTCATACGTTGCAAAAAATATTACGACAATGTTCATATTCTCGGAAAATAAGATAGTTACTTCAGTTATTGTTCGACGAAACTCCGTTTTTTCGCTTCCTTTGTGTGTTTTCTGCTGGTTAGAGTATTATTTCATGAATTTATCGACACATGATATCGTTGTCTGTCTACCCTATTATTTTTTGCCAGCTAAATGGGTGTTCTTGGGACGAAATTTTGGCGACACCAGTCAATAATGTAGAAGACAAAGCAGTTAAGGAAGCTATAAATAAGAGAAAGATTACTGTGTTCAAGAAAATTGTGCTCCTTCCATATAATTTCACTAAGATCACTAGTCATGTTTGCCTAGTACGGAGATCACTTTTCTTCCATAACACGCCTGAATTCCCTGAATCATTAAGCAGAAGTGTACCCAGGGCCCAGGAGTAGAGAAACAGCCAGGGACTTGAAAACGAAATAAATTTCCTTGCATTACCACTAATGTTATCGTATATCGTTCCAAAATTTGTAACGATACTAAAACCTAAAAACATCAATACCTAACCTTACAAAAAAAAAAACAAGCACGTTATACAGGTGAAACGTTACAAATGCATTTGTAACGTTATTCTTCATGGACTCGCACCCTGTTACATGAGACTTTTAAACATAACTGGTACTTCTGTGGCTTACCCTTTGGAGAATATAAGTATGATGATGAATGTTATGAGTGCTATTCTCGACATAATTATTATGACAATAGTGATTTATCATTATTGATAATCCTATTCAATGGTTCAACACACAGCATGCAGATTACAGTTATTACAATCATAATAATAGTGATATAAGAATTACAGTCAATTACACTTACCTAATCAAACCAAACTATCATATTATAGTATCAATAAAACCAAATTACGGTTTATTTAGTCATTATTTATCGACAATATTATGGTTATTAGTCATTTTACGATATTGAAACCATTAAGGTAATAATTATTAGTGATGTCATTACGCCCTCATTCTAGTTGTTGGTAAGTGGGTAAATACAGGATTGAATTGAAAACTTGCGCCAACTCGACATAGAAGGTGCAGCTGTTACATAATTATTATCATCTTCGGTGTTGACGTCATTACGACAACGCCAGCTGTCGCTGAAAACCAATGCTGGGGCTGTGCCTCGCATAGGGTCTTAGGCCGGGGCCGCACTGGTACGGCGACAGTGACACGGCGACGACGATAATATGAACTAATTTTCGCTTGTCGTTTCTGCAGTGCGGCCACCGACATAATATGTATGTTTATATGAGTTTTTTTTTCACGAAATCGTCGTCGCGATGGCCGTTTTTCGTGGATGTGTTACTTTTTTGTGTGTTGCTTTCATTTTCTGCGTCAAATATTTTATTAAATATTTCATTCTTCTTTCTTTCTTATTTTAAATTCCTTTCCCTAATGACATGCTTTAAATTGTCTCTAAAACACGTTGAATTAGATATTTTAATTTGAAGCACCTATTCAATTTCTTCCTGGAGAGTGCTTTATAGGAAAGCACGTTAAAACATTGGTCCCGGCTGTCATTCGTGGATCTATGGCAGTCGTTACGGGTCGTCAGTAGCCCGAAAGTCTGTCAACCACTTACCAAGGGGTATCGTGTCAATCACCCAGTTACTGGGTTGTGGAGGTCAGACAGGCAGTAGCTGCATGTACTGGTATTTAAAGTCTGACTGGTATTTAAGTCAAAGCATTTATTTCAAATAGGCGCATTCAAGGCGCTTTTGAACGTCAAAAATTACAATAAAATAGAATAATTGATTCTAGTCACCTCTTCCAAAAGGAAGTTTTCGTATGGAGAAGAATCGGCAAGAAACTGCGCTGGGATGTGACGGCCAACTTCTGACGGATATGTTTTATTTCGGCCACGGCGGCCAATTTCAATGTAGACTAGCCTTAGGCGTGGGAGATATTTTAGTGCTTGTGCTCGCGTGTGAGCGCAGACACAGGTGCACTCCCTCACTCTCGTAGTTCAATGGGTAGGCAATCCGACACGACCGGAGAGAAATCAGGCACAGGACAAAACCGCTTCACATACTTTCCGAGGCACGTGGGTATCACACCGTTAACTTCCAAACTCCGCGCTGTTACTAAGAAATTCCTAATGGAAAAACTCAATAACACCTTTGCGCAACCCGGGAATCGAACCCAGGAACCCACGCTCAGCAGTCGCGCTTGCGACCACGAGGCCAACGGGGCAGTTAGATACCTACCTAGATACCTACCCACTAAACAAAAACCATGGGTACTAGCTGTTAAATTATTTTTTTTATTATTATTAAAAGCCAGTGATGTCCCACTGCAGGGCATTGGCCTCCGTTCCCTCTTTTCATTTCTCTCTGTTTAAGGTTGCTAATGACCAGTTCTTGTTGAAGGAGTCCAGCTCATCCCGCCATCTCCGTCTGGGCCTGCCACTATGTCGCATGCAATTGAGTCCCCCTGGGTCGTAAGTTTGGCACATTGGTCTTCTGACATGCAGCAGATGTATCCAGCTTAGTTCTTAAAAAACAGTAGGTAGGAAAAAATCAATTCGGTATGGAAAATATTCAACTGATCTTCTGAAACCTTATTGAACTTCTAATAATGGACACTTTTTATAAGTATTAATGAACCTCTTAAAAACTTTTCACATTATCCAAGTTGGTCGTACTTACTTGACTATTTAGTACTTTCAGGGCCCTAAAATTGCAATTATTTGAGGTTCAATTAAACACATGCCATTTGGAATGGAATAACGTTAGCAAAACATTTTCTTTTAGTGTATGAACTAATAAAAATGTATCACTGTTACCCTAATCCATACTAATTATAAATTCGAAAGTAACTCTGTCTGTCTGTCTGTATGTTACCTTTTCACGCCAAAACCACTGAACGGATTTCGATAAAATTTGGCAGAGAGATAGATTGCATTCTGGGGAAGGACATAGGATAGTTTTTATCGACACACCTCGCAGGCGAAGCTGCGGGCGGAAGCTAGTATTACTTATAAATTGTCATAGTTACAGCCCTAAAAGTGCCAGGTGCGTTCAAATCCCCAGAATGTTTGAAGTAAACGAATACTGCTCTAGCACGTACCAAAAGATATTAAATTCCTCCTTACATGAACCCTAGTACGTTATGTACTGGTGTAATAATGTTTATATTATACATCATATCCTTAGTGGTATTATTTCCGTATGCAATAAACCTTTGTGGATCATAACGCGATGTTAGAGGTGGGATTTTGTTTTTTGTAAGGATGATGGTGCGTTTGCATTTAGGAGAGTAACTGGAGTAATACTACTACAGTTATTCTTGTTTAATTTATTTACTAGCTTCTGGCCGCGACTTCGTCCGCGTTCTTTCTGACTCTTTTTCGTTTTGCTCGGTTCCTAAGCGTTCTAGCGTAATGTTAGTAGACTATAGTCTCCCTCGAGAATTGGGCTATCAAATGCAAAAATATTTTTTTCAAAACTTACGGGTAGGTCCAGAGATTAGCGCCATTAAACAAATCATATCTATATATTTATTTACTAATAATAAAGTTAATACATATAAATATAGATTTTTATTATAGATATCCAACAAAATTTTAACACAATACATGACACATAAATAATGGTCAACATCAGGTATTAAGTAGTGTACCTACACTTACAGGAGACCACAGAATGCACAATAAAGTTAACAACTACATAATATATGTCAACAAAGTTAACAATCTATAATCTATCTGTCTGATCATTTAAAAGAGCGTCAATGGACGATGTTTCTTGCCCGTCATATTTCTGATTGACCGACTTCTTGATGATTCCAAAGTACCTGTAAATGGTTTAATTGAAATAAATGCTTTGAGTTTAAGTTTTCGACGCGACTTCTGGAGCGGAACTAGTCGCTTTTGTTCATACGATTTCAAGCATGCGTTTCGAATAACTGAATTTTATTACTCGTGAAATTCAAGCAAGCTATTTGCGAAAAATCCATACGAGTAAAACCATTCCGTGCCTTCCAGACTAATGCACAAGCTTCAATCCCTGAACATGGAAATACCTAGATATGTAGGTACCATTTAGTGCTGAATTGCACAAAGGAAGGTTTTTTTCGAAACACCATCCCTGAACGGGACAAACACGTAAAGTTATGGTAAAGTTAACACAACCCGCAAGAGTTAACTTAAGACTTGAATGACTCGACTGAGGCGTCGATGGCGAGACGGTAACAGCGCGGGGGTCGGGACTTCGGGAGGGACCATGAGAGGACATGACTTCTTGAGACCCTTGTTACTTAAAATCGCCCTTACAGGCAATCAGAAACCAAATAGAAATGGTCAGAGTATAATATCAGAAATGTGTGAAGTTTTAAGTTTGCTTGATTAAAATATTAGTCCAAATAGAAAACCACCGAAACGAGATCAGCAGAAGTGTTAAAATAATATCGAAAAGCGGTAACTTTTCTATCGAGCCAATTTTACTGTTTTCATTGAAACAAAATTCTGTTTGAAACGGTAAATAGTTGGCGCGATTCCCAATTCGCGTCGCCGCTACCTATGTATGTGACGCGCTTTATTTGATCGCGATAATTTCTGTGGCTTTTACATCTTTGCGTTGGAATTCAATCGCGTTTCCTTCCTGGTTCTCTTTCACCTTTTGTGGAAGTCATTTTCAATTTCGTTGGTGAACTTTCTGAGGTGATAATCACATTGAAGTGTTATTACAGGCCAAGTTTTTTGCCAATATGTGATTTGTCCTTACAGTTGTGCCATGTCGGAAAATTGACAAAAAGGGAAATGGTTTTTAATTAGCGCATGCCCAACTTTCGTGTAGAATTGTAGGTATAATGCATCAATGAAATGCTCACAAAACGATTGACCATGAATAACGTTGATGGTATAATTTAATGTTCAAAATCAAAAGTGATTTCTTGTAAAAAGATGATCAAACGTCAGTCTCGCGTAATTACGCGAGACTGACGTTTGATCATCTTTTTACAAGAAATCACTATTATTCGCAACACGTTTTCCGAGGAATTCCTTGTGTTGCGAATATTAGTGATTTTCCAGGAATACTTAACTTATTTGAAAAATCCCTTTCAGCTACATGCAAAACAATGAACTTGAATTTTCAAATCACAAATAATATTGTTTACTTAAATTATTTTTTCCTTTCTCACAAACAATGAACAAAATTAATCAAAATCAGTCAATTTCATGCACGGCCCCTAGGCACGGTTCCTCTGTAAAGCACTCTTGTGTGTGTAATAATATATGTACCTAACCCAAAACAAACACAGTATTGAATTATTCATGCCCAATATATTGGCAGTCCACTGCGAATACAGGTTAATTTTGTGAAAATTGGCGAGGGACAAACTGTCAGTGTAATTCTAATAATTTGGCAATACAATATGTCGAAACAACACACAAGAGCATTGGAATTGGACGACATTCACATGACTTTACACTGCATTTTTTTGCAGTAACGCGCCGTCTCCATTGGCGAGAGAATCGCGGAGATTATTACTCCGTGCCATCAAATTATTGTCTTGACTGATTCATAGAGTTAAATATAATTTTTATTTAAGTGCATAAAGGTACATGAGGGACTTACAAAGTATGCATTATTAATTACATGGTGTAAGTACAACGAATTGTTAGGTGAATCTGCATGCAGCTTGGTGTATTTAGGAATTTCCATTGAATTTTGTAGCACGGAAGTATTGAGGCAATTCTCACGATCGTAAAGGTGGCGCTTCAGTAGGAATTCGGGTATTTTACGGCATTAAATCGAAAAAAAAACGTGTGGTGTAAATTACACCATATGTTTTTTTCCCAGTATTCGATTTTATCTATATCATGGGGATGTTGCCGCGTGAACCCAGCTTGTGCAGTTTAATACCGCATAAACATTTTTTTACGACATAATATGTAAGTAATAAAATGACCTCATGACAAGCTAATATTTCGACTTGTTCTTCTTTATGTCGCTAGCACGACTGTATGTCAGGTCTAGTTGTCACAAAAAAATTCGCCACTTTCACGGCGTCGTCGGTGGCAGCGCAGAGGTCACTCTGAATGCATGTTTTGGGACACAGAGGGCAGGATGGGAGGTGGAGTATACTGCCGCAGTAAGCGAAAAGGACTAACATCGGCCAAAAATGTAAAGAAAAATAAACCTTACTAAACAAAAAAGGCGCAGCCATTAAGGCTCATTTATCTCCATTCCCTTTCCTCAGAAGCGCCCCTTTTAGTTATGGCGGCGGTACAGTTTGCGAAATATAATTCCATATCCTATACTACTGCCGTTCCGTCGAGGTGCTCTATCAGGTTGAAGTTACATCTGCCCAATTGTGTCCGGCGGCGGTTCTGGGACTTCCAAGTGCACCACCAAAGGAGAGAAGATATGTTTCGAAAATACAGATGAATTATGAAAGAAAGAAATAAATTACGTTTATTTGCGGCAAACATGACGCATCAAAAAAAAAAAACAAACAACAAATCAATTTGGGAGAAAACATACGTCACATCCACGCAAAATGGCCATCGCTCAGCATAATGCTAAGACCCTATACGAGACAGAGCCCCCAGCGCTGGTTTTCAGCGAGGTACGAGTAACCATATTTTATATTCTCAATATCTATCTATAACCATGATTCTTTCAATTATCGTAGTTACTCATGTGAAGTTTTATTTCATGACATTATATCATGAAAATATTCTACTGCACACATTTTCCTACATTTCCAGTATATCGGCGACCAAATACTCGTTTCATGAAATCATGAAACATTCGTGTAAGAAATAAAACTACACCTTAATTGCGTAATACATTATCAATCTCAATCTGTATCATTTTGAATGATATTGCTAATCAATTGCTCATAAATGTTCGAATTTGTCCGCTCAACAACGTAAATAACGCAAAGTTTTGAGTTGAGCTGCACGATTTCTGACAAATGCGTGCACTGACTGGACAGGTCCTCTCAATCTGTGTATATCTTTCCTCAAAAGACCGTCTCAGACATCGATCTACATGGTCTTCATATAACCTGACCAAGATTATGTCTGGACTTTAAAAGAGATCTTTGAGTTAGTTTCGGCCTTTTTTCTCAGAGTGGTCATATAGGAAGCGCCGACCTCATCCAGTTTTACAAAAAATATGATTGACGTGTAAAAAGTGTTTGTACAAACCTACTTACAAAAATAAAATCATTTATCATTTAATGAATGTTGTTGAACTATTTTAAACTGAAAGCCATTGTTACTGACAGTGTGTTACGCAATTACTTACCCCGCTGTTCACATACCACGGGAGGATAAACTTTACTGTCGTCCAAGACAATATTACTGCAGGTTTTCATTTGTTTTATACAATTTTTTTGTCGTTGCGACCCAGTGGGAACGGTGCCTAATTGTTTCATGACTTGTTTCGGATGCATGATAACTATCCGAAACATCGTACGTTCCGTCCTTTATATTTTATACCTAACACGTTGCGCACTCAATATCAGAGAGGCAATTCCAGTATTTTTAAGAACGTTCCGTTTCCAATCTCAGTCTCAATCTATTCTATACAAATAAATAAAATTGAAGTGTATGTTTGTAAAGTAGTGGACTGTGTTAAAATAGGTGTAATACGACGACAAAGTAATGTGGTACTTACTAATACCAAAGATACATTTTTTCAAATCTTTGTGCTGGCTAATCTCCGAAACGGTTGATCCGATTTTTACGGGACTTTCACTGTCAGATAGCTGAAGGCCAATTCTCGTAATTTAAAATGTTCAAAATTTTGTCGCAGTCTCATCTCGGCGACAAACAGTGGTCAAAACATAGGGACATTAGAGGTATTTTTGACAGACTGAGACTGAGATCAGACTGTGAACGTTTTTAAAATTACGAGAATTGCTCCTCAGATGTTGTGTAAGGAGTAACTTATGTTAGTAACTTAGGCTAGTAACTTACTTTTAAATTAGAAAAAAAAAAAAAGAAAATCAAAGGTATTAATGACACGCGGACGTAGAATAGCAGTTGGTATGTCAAATAAATAGCAGTTGGTATGTCAAATAAATAGCAGTTGGTATGTCAAATAAATAGCAGTTGGTATGTCAAATAAATAGCAGTTGGTATGTCAAATAAATAGCAGTTGGTATGTCAAATAAATAGCAGTTGGTATGTCAAATAAATAGCAGTTGGTATGTCAAATAAATAGCAGTTGGTATGTCAAATAAATAGCAGTTGGTATGTCAAATAAATAGCAGTTGGTATGTCAAATAAATAGCAGTTGGTATGTCAAATAAATAGCAGTTGGTATGTCAAATAAATCTTTAATTTACCAACATTTTAGACGAATTTTTGACATTGATTATCGCTAAGATGCGCCTGCGACTTCAATTTAAACTTTGTTTTAAGTACGTTTGCCCTAGGGACGTCTACTCGAATTGGGACTAACAACGATAATAATCAGCCTACGTACCTATAAGTAATGTTCCTACAACTGGGACACGGCCCTCCTCTCTCTGAGCGAGTGGGCCGTAATCCATGCGGGCCCAGTGAGGGTTGGTGAACCAAGATTAAAATTTAACGGAGTCTTAATCATATAAATGTTATGAACCCAATTATAATCTGACCTTTGCAACCTTTGTCCTGATTACTCCTTAAGAGGAAATGGGGTCGGAGGACTTTTGAAAAAGCCTAAGTAAAACGTCATAATTCGAGGTTTGGGTCTCGCCTATTTCATCCCCCAATATTGGAGCAATTTAAAAGATATTTCATAAGCTGAATAAGAAGGATATACTATGTCCCTATGTTTTTCTTTTTTATTATTATTTGTCAAATTTGTACACTAGTCCTCTGTTGATAGCGGCTTAAATCGGCATTTTTTGACGGTTCTAGTGCTTATAAAAATAATGTATCAGCTAAATGGCTGGACAAACAAGTAGTTGATATTTTTATTATTCTGTAAAAAATCATTGCCTTATGGTCATTAACCAGAAAGAAAACAGACGAACGCTCACGCCTGTTTTCTATGGAGAAACGACCACCCGCATTTCCTCTTAATAAGGCTTACTTAATTCCTGCAATTCTAGAAATAACAAAGGGAAATAAATATGTAGTAAGTAATTACATAATCAAAAGGAAAATGATTATGAAAATCTTCACTATGCCCACATTTTTCCTGCTTCTATTACAAAACAGAAACGTAATAGAATATTTTCTTATTGTGCTAATTTAATTTGAACGAGTAATTTCCTCTTGAGGGTCCTTTCTGCTATAATTCTATCATTGGGAGGCTTTTAAAAAAGAATTGGGAGGGTCAAATTTTGTAGATTCTGCAAGAGATTATTTTAAAAGTTTGGACATATTATTTGAATCTATATAAAAGGGGTCTGTTTGGGGTGTTATAAGAAATTTTAATTCATCAACAATCACAAGGCATATAAAAATGGAAATGTGAATTGTTGTATTTAAAAAATAAGCTAAAGCTAAGGAATCCGAATCTTATAGAACCATATTAGTTTTTTTACAAGTGAACAAATACAGCAAACGAATCTATTTCATAATTATGTAAGTAGGAGGTGACTATTCTAAATAGATTATTGAGTATAATTATAAAATCTTCCAGACCGTATTCGACCATGGCGACCAAATCTTCAAACCAAAAATTCGATGATATGTGACATCTACCAACCCGCACTGGGCCCGCGTGGTGGATTACGGCCCAATCCCTCTCACAGAGAGGAGGCCTGTGCCCCGCAGTGGGAACATTATAAGCTGATTGATAACAATATAATGTAGAAGATACGTAGGTACCTATCTACTATATTATTTTTTGTAAATGCTGAGTTTTAGAAAAATCAATACCTGCCAAACGGAGAATTTGATATGGCTTCACGTCAATAATAATTTCCAATTCAATTTTCCGCCGTCAATCTATATTTACGTATTTGCTCAGTTTTATTTTCCTGTTTGTCAATTTGTTTATTTATAAAGCAGCAATTCCAAATTGTCAGCAAATAAATCTCCTGTCACACGAATTTAGATATAGGACTGTCTCACAAAACCACGATGACATATCCCCCTTATCCTACTCAGAATTCAATCAAGCAAACTTTAAGAGAGGACAGTCTACTTAAATGAGGTAAACTAGATTTCACGTCTCGAAATCGGCTAATTAGTCGATTCGCACGAATTTACTCGCCCGGATCGGGAGAATCGTCACTTTCAAATAGGTAATATTATTTTTTCTATGGGGACTCGCACGAATTGTCACATTTTGAATTTCATGCAATAAAGTATAGTAAAAAGGATACTAGCGCACAGAAGTGATAATAATTAAATGTTACAAAACGTGTACCTTTTTCGTGCGAGTCGAATCGTCTGTAGAAAAAATAATATTATTTAAATGTGACCATTCGCCAGTTTCGGGCGAGTCGACTAATAAGCCTCGAATTATCCGGGAGAAATTTTAATTTGGCCTTAAAAGCTTTAGTTAAGAAATAAGAAATTAAATTATTTACTTAAATAACACTCAGCCATCTTGATTTTAGAGGAAATTTGTTATATTTTACAGATTAAACTGTTTAAATTAAAATAATTATTACAATATCTTCTCTGTCTCGTTGATCAAGTGGTCTTAAGTGATATTGCTGAGCATGAGGTTCTGGGTTCGACTACCTGGGGGCCTAGAAAGGCCACTGGTAGAATCATAAAACAATTCATATCACGCAATTTCATCAAACTTGTTTCAAATTAGTATTATTTCAAGTTAAACGAATATCAACTTTATTTTTATGGTAATTAAGTTTATATCAGAGTGACTAGCACTAATGAAAAAGTTATAAAAATGTTTGAAGTTGTAGCGTAAACTGAACTTTATTGTGTAAGATTTAAAGCATATATTTTCCCATAAAGTCATAATTATTTAAATTTTTCCCAAATTAATCGCGAATGCAGATTAACACGTTGACTGCCACCGCGGTCACCGGTGACCGCGAACAATACATTTTCTATTGTGTCTGTTGTCTGGCAGTCAACGTGTTAAGTAAATAGTATTTCCAATGTGCTGTCAATTGCTATCGGAAAATAAAACACCTTTTAATTGAACATTCCTTACCGTTTTTGACTGTGAAATTTGATTACATTTTTTATGTTGGAAATACGGTATAGATAGGTAGTAAAAAATCCTACCAATATAAAAGAAACATTCCTTATCTACATTTATGAACTTCCTACATAAAAACATATCTAAGGCTCCAGCAAGAAATACAAACAACATCAAAGAGTCATGAAATATCTTACATTCAATTGAGCTCCAAATTTTGTCACGGAATTTACAGCATCCCTTACTTTTTTACGAGATCTGGGGTGGTTAAATCCGTTTAGGGATCCGCGGCCGTATCGGGGAAAACGGCCGTCAATCTGTCACTGCGTTTGACTCAACGTCGGATTCATTTGTCACGTACTGACAACAAAAGTGGGGACAAGCCTGGTAGCTAAGACTATTTTTACCTGAGTGGCCCAGTTACGCAATTACTTCTTATCATCATCTGCCTTGCTTTTTCCCAACTATGTTGGGGACAGCTTTGAGTCTAACCGGATACAGCTGAATACTAGTATTTTACATGGAGCGACTTAAAATTACTTCTAAGCATGTTCTGTTTATGCTTAGCAGGTTAATCTGAGTTTGGTGCTCTCAAAACGGTTAAGGAAACATCGTGACGAAACCGGCACGTCCTAGAACCAAAAATTTGAAGTCATGTAATATCTACCAACCCGCTCTGGGCCCGCGTGGTAGATTACGGCCCACTCGCTCTCAGCGAGAGGACGCCTGTATCTCAGCAGTGGGAACATTATAGGCTGATTCGGCTATAATAAAATTAATGATGTAGTTTTAGCTTATTCTATGTGTACTTAGCAGGTAGCCAAATCTTTGGTGTTCATCTGAGTAACGTTTTAATTAAAAATAAAAAAACAACCGACTTGTAAAAAAAAACAAAAAAGAGAAACATTACTTTAATTTCGGAAGTCGGTGTCGTTGGTTCTGCATTTACGTTTGTTGACACCGACTTAACTTTCCTATTTTGTTGATCGTGCTTATGTCAAATACTGTGTGTCAATTATAGATATAGTTGTAACCAAGCAGGTGATCAGTTTGTGGCTTTTGCGGATTATTCGCAGATCAATGTGTCTGTATGTAATTTATGTTGCTGTATTCAATTATTGTATGATTGACCCGTCATGTGTTTACAGATTAAGCCAATAATACTTATTGATTTATTACGGTCTGATCGTTAACTGACGGTTAACTGCTTTTATTGAAGAGAACTTCTTAATACTTGTCTTGTTCTTAAGCTTTCATTAATGACAAGAGCTCTATCGTACCTTTGGCTGATACCAAAATACAAAATAATAATTATCTTTATATAATACAAATAATTATTCATTAAACATCAAAATATTATACCTAGACACATCTGTAGGGTTATTGCGTTACACATTATCAGTAACAATGGCTTTCTATTGAGAGTTCAACGACATTCTTGCGTTATTGACGTTGTTGAGTAAACAATTTTTTGTAAAATAATTATGAAGTAATAGATTAGTAATCAAAATCAAAATATTTTATTTCACATAAACCTACATGGGCACTTATGAAACGTCAGAAGCTAGGTGCACGGTTCTAATTGGTCGTTTCCTATGGAGAAGAACCGGCAAGAGACTCCACGGTTACTCTTTTAAAAATTGTTGGTTTTTACAATGTTTTCAACTTACAATAGGTATGGGAGGACAGCGTAGGCCTGTCAACAAGTACCAGGTACTTGATAATATAAAAAATCATCTACAGATCTAAAGTCTAAAAGGCCTACAAAGTCCTCACATTTACAAAATTAGAATCCATCAAAAGGATAAAGTAAATAATCTTTTCTTAAAAACCTCCTAAAACCAAGTGATATGATAATAATCCTTCAAATTTATCTGGTACCGATTGATAATCTGTTACGAGATTAAGGTGTTGGAAACTAAAAACAACACAGTATTTTAAGGATTGATCTTTTATAAATTATTATCAGAATACTTGTAACTTTTTGAAAAGAGTACCTAAGTGGTCTAATCTTTTTAAGAAACCACTCGGTATTATCTAAAATATCGCAGTGTTAAACCCAACAAAATCAAAATCGTATCCAATCCTCCGAACGCCTCTTTCTCTCTATCTTCCATCGCCCAAATTACTCATAAAATAAATAGGTTCCGGAACGCACAAAGCTCCCGGCTGACACTTGACCTATTTTTTATTTCCGTATATATAAGAATAATAAACAAAATTTACAGTGTGTTACTTTTAGCCATAAAACTAGATAGATAGCTTTCGTACCGTTTCGCATCACACCGGGTCGCGTGCCTGCACTAAATGTGTGGGTGTGTGTGTTCTGTCTTTATTTTTGGCGTAAATATCTTGTTATGTAACTGTGTAACATAGAATGTGCTGCTTACTTTTAAATGACAGACACATAAACATCACGCCTGTAACCCCTGAACGGTTAGGCAGAAGTATACCAACAAAAACTGAATACTACTTACCCCTTTTAAAAAGTACCTACCTATACATACACAAAATTTAAGAAGGCCGACTGGTACGACGTATTAACTTTCCTTTATAATATACAACATAATCACGACATAATCAGATGTAATTCTTTGCATTCTCTGTAAAAAATCTGTACAGTTTGATAATATAATTTAATTGTAAGCATCTAACGGGCCTCTGCGATTTGGCTTCGGCCTACGCCTTCCAACGTTACGGGGCCCCAGGGCCCTGAGAAAGTTTATTCATTAAAAAGTATACAATGTGACATATTCGGTGAGCCTAAAAAATAATACTTATTAAACGCAATCATACTTAAAAAAAAAAACCTGGGTGCTAGTTCGTCAGTAAGGTGCTTGCTAGCTACAAAATAAACGATGAAAAAAAAAAACAAAACAAAAATAATCTAAACAAAAATAAATTAATGAACAAAGTTACTTCGGTGCTGAAACAAAAAAACTAAATAATTATGTAAGTAACTACTGCAATCCATCAACCGTCAGCAGACAGTCACGCGAATAAAACACGAACAAATTAGATACAGAACCCGATATTATTGTCAGCTTTGTTTTGGAGACACGATATATTTTTTTTGCCAATCATCAATTTGGGTTAAAAGAATTAAGTCGAGTGCCATTTCATAAAACGAACCAAACGAAACCTTTAATGGATTACTCTTTTGTTCATCAAAAATGTTTTCGAATACGACTCGCACTTGACCATTTGTATATCCATTTTGGAAAAGCGTTGCTCTTCACTACGTTTTTCCTGTTTCGTGTGTTTGACAAACACCGGATTCGGAACAACGCAAATATTTGTTTTGCACCGATCTAACTCGAAACGATGGAAGGACACCTAGTCGGCACGCAGATTTCATCGTCAATTCGAAACCTAACCAGAGGACTTAGATAAAGTGACATTCTATCAGCGATAACAATGATGGAAAAGTCATAAATGACTTGACATATGCTATAGGAAAGCTTATGTCAATCCTGTCAAAATTTATTGTAGAAATAAAGAACGCTTTGAAAGTGATCGCCATGAGTCTAGATCGTCTGGAAAAATATAGAAGCATGATGACCTACTCCTTTTTGTTGCAGTTGATTAAAAAACAATATCATTTGACTCTTTTAATGGAAACGGCTCGATGCTGATGAACTTATTGGTAGAGAGACTGTTCAAGCACTGACAAAGGATTTCAGCGGTTAAAATCCGTAAAAGGTGTGAAATTATTTTTTGGAAACTTAGCACGTAGACGAAATCGTGAGCAATGAATTCAGAGACCCCAGCACGTAAATTCGAACTATTTTAAAATCGAAAATACTATACATAGATGGTTTTCATTTTTTATCGGTAATAGTCAGAACAATCCCTAATGTCATGGAACCACGAGGAATGAAAATTAGCTATGGACCCGGTAATGGGTCGACCTACCGGGAACACGGGTAACGAGTGCATTTATGTAATAATCCTAAAGCGTTTTAGACATGTTACATCCTACCAACCCGCACTGAGCCCGCGTGGTAGAATAAAGCCCACTCCCTCTCGAAAAGAGGCCTGTGTCCCAGCAGTGGGAACATTATAGGCATTACATTATACGAACTACTTTGCTGACTAAACATTCAACAGTCTAAGTAAACATTTTCCACGAGTAAATCGATTGCCAATGCTACACAGCCTGGCTGGTACTCCCAGTAATTGGTACTCAAATATCCATTTGTGCTTGCACCGCAAAGTAATCTTGAACATAATGCCTATAATGAAATGGAAAATTTAAAGAACCGAACCAGCTGCTGAAAGGGAGCTGATGCCTCCAAATTTTTGCCTCGTTACACCAAAAGCTCATTTTGTTTTTTATATGAAAAAAATGGGTACCTATTTTCATTGTGGATACTGTAAAAGAAGGTATTTGAAGGAGATATGTTTATGCTTTCATCAATAATTCTTGATTTTATTTAAGTATCTCTTTTACTTACTTATGTATACTTACTCTGAATCAGAATCAGAATCTTTATTTGTTAAACATAGGTACTTACCTACATAAAGGTGTTGTTTAGGTTAACATATTTGAGTGCTATGTTTTGCCGCGAAGGCATACAAATTTTAAATAAAATGTAATACAAAAAAAAAAAAATAATTTGAAAAACCAAGTAAAACAAACAATAAAAACAAAACGAAACATAAACTAAAAATCTCTGTCTGACATTTAATGATACTTTGACGTCATAAATAAATTGTGTGTTTATAATAATAATATAATAATAATAATTTCCTTTATTGCGGATCACATATAAAAATACACACAATCCATACATAATTAATTATTATTTATGATAGGTATTATTTTTAATTGACATAAGTACCTCAAATTGTAATTTTAATTCGTAATTATTCAATCAACAATGTCAATTTCAAATTGATTTGAACAAGAATAGATTAGACGGTGACTCCTAAACTGGGCTTTTGCCTGTATCTTGGGAGTCAGAGTTGCGACATTTTCAAAGTGTGTTAGGTATACACCGTGTTTTTCACGTTATCCATCAATTTTGTCAAACGCTTCTATAACTTTTGCCAATTAAATCTATCAAAGGAAGAAAAAATGTCTTCGTTACAAAATTATTTGTAATTATATTTAATAAAAAAAAAAAAAATTGAATTCACTAATGTGTCCATAATGACAAATGTTATTTCCATGGTCCGAACATCTGGTCGAATTTTATGTTTATATCGTCCGTTGTATACTGTGTACCTATAGCGAATATTGCAAGACAGTAAAAAAAATTATACATTTCATCAGTGTGAGATCAAAACTAAGCAAAATAAAATCACAGCGTGAGACTAATTAAATAATAAGTAATAATATCGAAACTAACGATACTAATATAGTTCTTAAGTTTTATTTACTTTGTTACCTGAATATAAATGGTTTATTATTATACTACTACCACCTAACCTAATAATCTCTGTCCTGTATATAATAAATTTATGTAGCTAATTATTTGCACGCCACGCGTCCCAGAATGTGATGAGACCATTTACTAATCTTAAGGCCATAATAATGTACCTTATTCTGAAAAATAAATGATTATAATTATTATGCCTTACCACTAATTATTTTGCTGCAAAAGGGAGGATTTTCCTACTAAAGAAAATATTACTATGCGCTATTGTTAAAGAAGTCTGATAGGAAAGACCAGAAGAATCCCACTGTGTGAAAATAATTTATGTTTTTCTTTTATAAATCTGTAACCTGTAATAAACCTGTATCTACTTATAAATACTTTAACTATTACTTGTTCATTCCAAAATACACGGAACCCACACTACCTTCCAAGAAAGATAAGCAACATTCATTCTGCGATAAACCTAATCATAAGTACGATTAGCTAGATAGTAGCCTAACTCCGCATCTACCAGTGAGATAAGATTATTGAGAGTACCAAAAGATCGCATTTCTGATTTTTCCTTAAAACGCCCTCAGTCACGGCCGGGCGGCTAAAAAAACACGCAAGTGTTTGAAACGACCTAATTACTGAACAAAAGTTTGGTATTCAACGTTTAATTGATTTATTCCGGTCTGATCCCCTCCCCCTCCTCCCCTCCTCGATCCCCTGCTAGTTCTTCTTCTGTTTTTATTAACATTGGTGGGCTACGTGAATCATTATGAACATGTTGAATAGCATCGGGCTTACTTTTACTGCAGGCGTAATCAGAGTTACAGCTTTGTCTAAATACAATCTTGGTATTGTAGGAATGTTTATGTGGAAAAGCAAGCTATAGCTGCTGAAGTACCAATAGTCCGGCCATATTAGCCGTAGAACCAAACAGCTTAATTTAACTTCATTTTAAATCGAGAACGGGGGATCAAACGAGCAAATACCAAACATTTTCATTCCCACTTATCCTATGTCCCATATCAAGCAGCCCCACATTTCCCAACTCAATTTCGTATTCTACCCCTGCTCTATGCTAACAGCTCGAATAGCATGAATAGCTGTTATCTTGGCTTGAACCCCTCTTTTATTCGAGCTACTTGCCAAATACTGTCACATTACTGCTAATTCGTTAGCACTAGATTGGTCGTGCATGCCTGACTTGACGGTTTTAGGCCAAATTCTGCCTTAAATATTCCTGCCCTTTGCACTAATGTTTGAATTTACGTAATGTTTTAGTTGAAGTGTTTCTCTCTATAGATATTCTAATAATGCCGATGTATTTGTTTAGTCGCAAATACGCTAACAATTTCCAATACAACTTCTTACTTGTTTGAACAGTGGTGAGCCAATAGAAAGGCCGCGACTCACGAGTTTCTAGGTTGTAAGTTCCAGTTAAACATAAAATTCGTGACATAGAATTACAGAAATAAACTGTGTTGTTTTGAGGGAATTATGTTTCAAAACAGTCTCTACTAATTGGAAATTCAAAACTTTTCAAATCATTTGTTCGTCAAAATATCACAGAGTACCTACCTTTAGGGTACAATTTAATACGCCAATTTCGATAAGATATTCTATAAATAATAAGAGGAAAGTCGAAACAGAAACAAATTAGGAACAAATAAATTATATTATCAAGGTATGAAGAACAGGGTGTAAAGTTCACTCACTCTATGAAAAGGGAGGAATCTCCGACCAGACAGGTATTGTGTCTGGCAGGCAATTGCCCGATGATTCATGTTGGGCCGTTGTATCTATGCTAGTTGCGCGGTAAACTCTGCTTGCGAGATGCAGAATTTTGCGTGACGTCAGTGTGACGCGTTGTTCGCATGTGGCGTTGCAGATACCGCTACAACATTACTAATTGCCCATGTATCTAAGACATTTAAGAATAGGTAATGTTTGTATAGATGTTTAATACAGGGTGGCATGATTCTGAACCTCCATACCTTAAATATTTTTTGTCAGATATAAAAAAAATAATTGCTGTTCCATACATTTTGAACGCATAGGTATTGCCCTTTCCTATGAAACAGCAGATTTTTCAGGGGTCTATTTAGAATCATATGCTGAATTCATTGTTACAGTGGTAACATCGATTGGGACATCGGCAGGAATTGGACCCTGTGTAAAAATTATATTAAATGTGCATTATAAATTAGTCACGTATCTAAATTTAAGTACGTATAGGTAATGTTTGTATAGAGGTTTAGTATAACGATGAAATTCCATTAAAAATAAATGTATAGTTACCACAATGTGCATGATATACGGTTGTAAACAAGAACCAATTTTTATAGAATACTGAAATCAAATTACCGAGCAGCACCTTCTTCTTGCCTGAGGTAAAGCTAGTTATCATGACACTAATAGTACAAAGGCGAAAGTTCGAGAGTGTGTGTGTGTGTATGTATGTATTTATATGTTTGTTACTTCTTAACGCTCAAACGGCTATACCAATTTTGATAAAATTTTGTAAGGAGGTAGCTGACACCCTGAATTAACATATAGGCTGCTTTTTATACCGATATTCCCACGGGATCGACACTTATGCGTGTGAAACCGCGGGGCGCAGCTAGTGATCCATACAACACTGGCGACCGTGTCTACACACGGCGAATAAGCCGCAGTTTTTCTCGGCAAGAAAAACGTGTGTGTAGAAATAGCCTAACTGTAAACTATTTCAAGAATAACAAAGATTATACCCCTAATTACAACATTATAAATGTATCCTAAACTTTCTCACCAAGTACTCTATTGTAATATTCTAATCCCCATACAATATCCGAAAAATACGTAATAAATACGAAAAGAAGAATGGCTTCTGCAAACTAATTTGAGCATAGTTAATTATCATAAGGAAAATTAATGTTCTATACAAAAGAAATTCAGAAAGTTTTCTTACTGAAGGGATTCCGTGATAAATTATACCGGTTCATTGATTCTGATGAGATTTCGAATATTTATTCATTCCTCATTTACATTAAGGGATGAGTTGCTCCCTATTTAAAAATAAGGTTGTCAGATTTTCTAGTTAGCTTTGAAAATGTTTTAAGGGTTCCGTTCTATCTGTCAGTCTGTTAACACCTTTTTCCTAAGGAACGCGACGCGGTATCAAGTTGAAATTAATATCAAATACTTAGGTTTACCATCCCTTGGAGCTCTACAAAACTAACCTTAATTAAAACCTGACCGTAGCGTTTTAACCAAAACTATCATCATCTATATCATCACAAAAGTCCAGCATCAACAGACTACATTACCTTTCCACCATTATTTCAATATTTTAGCACCATGATAAATATATTGCCAACAGCTGAACATTTTAGCAAAATTTAAAATCAATCAAATTACAAGAAGTGGATTGAAACAAAACCAATCCCCATATTCGAGTGTTGTAATATTTAGACAGCGAAAACAAGCACCAAACTGAATGAAATCGTTCTAAAAAAAAGTAAGAATTAATTCACTTTTACCACTAAAATAAAACATAGGTTCTCTAAGTGCCACTTATTCAGCGTACACTTAACCGTCCCTAAACACTCCCACACTTGAAAGCCTTGCCCAGTCCCCATCCCAATTGTTTAACGTAATAACCACAATAATTATTATCCCCGGGTAAGCACAACTATTGTCTATAGTTAGGTCTAAGTTATTATCTAGAAACAGGCCTAATGTAGCCTAGATACAATATTATTGCCTGTTGAAAGGGTACGTTTTGGCAAGTATGTCTGGGGCAATCGATTGGAAATAGTAGTAATATTACCAGCTTTTGCTCTCTCATAAAGCAGTGGTGCCCCAGTGATAAAGGCCTCGACTTATAAGTCGTGGGTTCAAACCCAGGCAGGCGCATTACTTTGTGTATATAATTTCACAACCCTTGCTCTCAAAACGGTGAAGCAAAACATCATGTGGAGACCGGCAAGTCCTAGAATCAAAAATGCGAAGACATGTGACATTCTACCAACCCGCACTGGGCCCGCGTGGTAGATTACAGCCCACTCCCTCTCGAAGAGAACAGGCTTGTGTCCCAGCAGTGGGAAAATTACAGTCATGTTCTCCTACAGAGAAGCAAACAAAACCACGTGCAAGAGGGCCAAGTTTAACCACTGAGCCATCATGACAATCATGCTCATTCATTTCTCAGAATTGGAGATAAAACACAATATATTAAATGTATCACAAGTAAATTCAAAATATTTTATTGTGGGCATATGTTAGTTACAGGTCTTAACAATAAATTGATGTTCCAATATGTCCTGCCTAATAGGCATACAATAATTATGTAGTGGCATTACATTTAAAAACAAAAAAAATTACATGTCAAATTTAATTATTATAAATGTCAAAATATCAATACACAGTCAAATTAATACATGGTCAACGATTCAATCAATAATTCAAGAAATCTTGGATCGTGAAGTATGCTTTATCAATTAAAAAGTTCCGTAGTTTATTTTTAAATACTGGAAGTTCCTTAGTGCTCAGAATGTCAATAGGTATTTTGTTGAATATTTTTGATGCCATGCCAAAGAAGCTTTTGTTAAATAGAGCCGTTTTAAGTGGCACATTAGAAATTTTTAACAATTATATCTTCTCGATTTGAGTTTATAGAATAGGTTTTCATTTGTCTTTATAAATACGGCTACTTCATAAATGTAAATTGCAGGAAAAGTCAATATTTTAAATTCTTTGAAATATGGTTCACATGAATCAGGAACTTTGATAACTAAATCCATGAGATATTTCATGTTTCCAAAACACAACGGACATTCTAAACGCATCACATCATTAAAATAGTTTGGTAAGTATAGTCGACCTCATAAACGCTTTATCAATTTCGACAACAAATTGAAACTTCACTAAGATTGTAATTAACTAACTGTCACATAGACATATTTTACCTTAACGTGTTATAATGACGTGTAAGTGACAGTGATTTAGGATGAAAGGTCAATTAAAAGGTTTATTACACTTCGTAATATTCAGAGAACCTTTCCCTAAATCGGGATGGTGCATTAAGAGGAAGAAAGAAAAACGTCACTCTAAATATCGTGTAGTCTAATAGGGGTTTAAGTACGTGGTCGACATTATCTATAATTTACTTGTTCACAAATAAACTCAAACTCAAACTCAAAGCATTTATTTCAATTAAACCATTTACAGGCACTTTTGAATTGTCAAGAAGTCGGTCAGTCAGAAAATATGAAGCTAGTTGCCCATTCCAAAGCGTAGGTACCTATGGAGAAGAACGGGCAAGAAACTCCATGGACACTCTTTTAAATTATATTTTTACAAAAATATTAGTTACATCATTAATGTTGAATTTATAATTATATGTGAGAACGATGTAATAAAATAAAAAAGACGTACGTGTTAAGAGCGTCCAGAGTACAGCAAATAGTACTTAACAAAATAATAATCCAAAAAAAAAAAAAAAAAAGCCGAGGCAGCCAATTGATGACCAGCCCCAACTGACGGCGCCCGTTCACGAACATGACGCATAGATCAGCACCATTCAGCTCAACCATTTTGAAGGGAGCTAAATGATCCAACACACACGCCACCGTCAATATTAATGCTTAACTCTTCATCGTATCTAACAATTAGGGATGAAAAAAGTATATTATTTCCTTAATAAGTCTACGTACGCACGACAGTTGCTCGCTAAGCGCCAAGACGATACACAATAAGCGACTAACGAAGACGCCAAGAGCGCAATGTGCGAAAATTCTAGAGTGTTAAGCATATGCAACCTTATACAAGTTTACTTGATCCTACTTCTGCTAAAAATTTAGGTACCTAACTGAAAAATTCAGAAGGTCTAAAAACTGAACGATCTATACACAAACCCCATTTTCTATTAACCCATTATAATACAGTCCACCTTTTCTTGAATAATTTAGGTAACTACATAACGCCAGCAATCAAATTTTACATAAGACGCCTGAAATTTTGCCTGACTTAAGCCGAAACGCGACTAGACTACTCAATTTAATCCTGACCCCGTGAATTAGTATTTCGGAAAATATTATATTAGAATCAAAGCCAAAAATAACCCACGGGGTGAATAATACCGACTACTTACTTAACTTAATTCCAAAATCATGATTCGTTCCAAAACAGCATGTTTTTAGAATCGAAATCATTTTCTGAATACAATAACATAAAAAAAATAAGCCATAGCGAAAGTAAAATTATACAGCAGAGACTCACAAATTCGCTTACGCTTCCAAAGATCCTAATCCCATTGAGAACCCCATAAAAAGAACCATCAATCTGCTAAATGTCGACGAAAACAGTTATACGCATTAGGGAGAAAAAAGCGAGATTGTGGGTGTCTCTAGAATCATTAATAATGAGACTACAGTAATTTGATGCCAGTGTGAGCAAATCGGAGTAATCTTTGAGGACTCGAAGTCATTAGTTTAGCTTTGAATTGTATGGTTTAGTGAGACATACCATTAGACGGAGCAAATGAGCCGTCGACGTCAATTTTAGTAAGTGAAGCTTGAGGTATTATACTTGACGAGTATTATATTCTTGTCAAAGGGTTGTCAAACTCTCAAACTCAAACTCAAAGCAAATATTTCAATTAAACAGGCACTTTTGAATTGTCAAGGAGTCGGTCAGTTAGTCAAAAAGTTGAAACTAGTTGCCCATTCTAAAACGTAAATCTATAGGGAGAAGAATGAGAAAGAAACTCCTATTTCAGAGGTCTACTTCCGCTAAGTAATGATTCCTACAAAATACTTAAAATCCCGAGTTCATTCGTTCATTCATTCAGAATGAATTCAATGAAATCGTAATTGTAGCAATCGTATTTAATATTTAATCATTCTCGATTTAACGATTAGGTTAAACACTGTTGTTCACAATAAATTAGATATATATATATATATATATCAATTTATTTGTGGTCAGCGCAACATGTATTTTTCTTCCATACTTCTCTATTAGTCGAACCAGTCTTACCAAGGGGTATGGTATTACCCAGTAACTGGGTTGTGGAGGTCAGATAGGCAGTCGCTCCATGTAAAATACTGGTATTCAGCTGCATCCGGTTAGACTGGAAGCACACCCCAACATAGTTGGGAAAAGGCTAGGCAGATGATGATGACTTCTCTATTAGTCGTCATCTCGGTAATCACCCCCTTTCTAACCATATCATCATTTACAAAGTCCATTAGTCGTTTCTGGTCTTCCCCTACTCTACATCACTCTGGTCACTCTGGTCTTCTGGTCTTTCTCTACTCTTCATCTCTACATTTATACTCAATCACACCTTTTTTTTTATTATTAGCCTATACTGTCCCACTGCTGGGCAAAGGCCTCCCCCAAGTCCTTCCAGGAACTCCTTTCCCGCGCCAAGTCAAACCAGCCCTCGCGGTACGCGTCCAGGTCATCTCGCCACCGCTTTCTGGGCCGACCTCGGCGGCGCCGTCCATCTTCAGGTACCCATTGTGTGGAAATTTTTGCCCAGCGGTCAAATCACACCTCGATATATAATTTTCATTAAAAGACTGAGACATGAAACTTGGCTAAAACACTGTAGAGCAACCTTAAATAAATAAAACCAATACCTAGTAGATCAGTGCTCTTCGTGAAAGGACATTGTTGACAAAGTTACACCGCCGTTACTATTTCTGCCGCTTAATAACATAACTGTATTCAGGTTTGCGGCTATGACATATTATGTACCCGGTAAAATTAAACGCAAATGGACATTGCAACTTTGCCTCTAAAGCTAGCATATCATAAGCATAATCAGCCTTTAATGGTCCCACTGTTGGGACACTGGCCTCCTCTCTTCGAAATGGGGTGGGCTATATATATCTACCACGCGTTCCCAGTGCGGGTTGGTAGACGCCACATGTCGACGGATTTTTGGTTCTAGGACATGCCGGTTCCAAAAATCCGTCGACATGTGGCGTCTACCAACCCGCACTGGGAACGCGTGGTAGATTATAGCGTGGTGTATTATATAGGGTTACCTACCGCTGCCCCGGAACATAAAGGTCTAAGGAAGGAACACGGATGGGTTTTAGTCAGTAAGAGTCTGACACTCCCTTCCGCTCCACCCAGAGCGGGAGGGGTCATTTGATGATTTCCCATCCTTAAAAAAAAAAAAAAAAAAAAAGGACATGCCGGTTTCCTCACGTTGTTTTCCTTCACCATTTTGAGAACAGTGGTAATGATATAATTTACAGAGTAATGTGCCTGTTTGGGTTCGAGCTGACGATTTACATACACCCCGTAAGTGTAGCACTCATCGACAAAAACCTTTGGTATTGCCAGCCTATATTATAGGGAAAAGCAATTTGGTAGGCCGTCTTACTACATAAAAAACCTACTTACCAAATAAAAAATTAATCCAAACTAAGCAGACATAATGGTCTGTCCTACGCGTTACTTAGACTTGTAATGTATGTATGAATAATTTAGGGAGCGTTTATCAATTCATAGGCGTCTAATGAAGCCATCACACATCGTCTCGTGGACGATTAAGTTAGATTAGTGATGTCTGCTAATGTCGTATTACTACATAGGGAGAGTAAATAAAAGAGAAAATACGCTCATTTGCGGCAAACATGACGCAGAATATGAAGTCTGCTATAAGCTGTAACGTAAATCCTAAGGATCAATGAGATAATGCCAACATCGGTATCAAATCCGTCGTTAAATATTTACGTATACCTCTGGCTTACACGACTGCCTTAGGGCCAATAAATATTGTATTAAGAACATTTTGTAAAATATTTTTGGAAACAAGGGTTTGGTGTAAAAAATCAAAAATGTATAGTAAATTGATAAAATAACTGTTAATTATTTGTTATAGTTGAGTTTTTTATAGAATCTCTGCTAGCGTCTGACTTCCACATTTGACCATAATTCATAAGTTATTTACTTCATAACAAAATACATTGTGTCAAAAATATTACAGCGATAATAAATAAAATAACAATAATTGAAAAAAAAAACTTAAAATACGTTAATATTTAGACCCATGCTCGTTCCATCATAGACATCATCCTTCGCTTTCCATCAGCCGTGATCCAGGTCAAAAGAAGAAACATGCAATAATAAAATAAAACTGAATCAGACACCAGAAACAACCCAAAAAAAGAATTAAGGCGACTACATGACCTAAAGCGCGATCACTATCGGACTGCATAGAAAAGAAAGAGATGCGCGATGACACAACGCTGGTATTTTATTGCAAAATATGAAACAATCATCTATTGTTAATTTATCAAACACCAAACAAATAAAAACCGTATACTAAAATTCGGGGAATTAAATTGTCTTTTATATGGTGAAAGTTTTATGAAAATACACCCGATAGTGTTTGCGTGATTATCGTTTTTATGTCCGCGGTAGACATTACTTTACAAATTAATTACACTATGTTAAAAAAATATAATTGCAAATATTCACATATCAAATTACGAAACAAATGGTCTAGTATAACATTTATTTTTTTCAAAGAAATCAGTCCGGTCGATTAGACGTGATGCTGAATTTAAAATCATTAGAAGTCGTATATCTGCGCCTTAAGTAAGAAATTTCGTCGAATACTTCGGGACATCGCCAAGCGGTTGGTTGACACTACGCGTGACCGGAGTATGGCTGGCATATTTTTAGCCCAAAGATTATGCATTGCCATCCAACGTGGCAATGCTGCCAGCCTTTTGAGCTCTTATCCCATTGACAGCGATGCGGACGAATTTTTTAATGCAAAATGAGCTCCTGTCTTTTCTTTTTATTTTCTTTCAAGGAAACCAGTAACGAAACCCCGGTTTCCTTGACGCCGAAGCGAATCATCGAAGTTACTGTTGTTCCGAAAGTTCTTTCGAAAACTAATCGGAAACTACAGTATGGCTGAAAACAAGAAATTTCACGCGAAAGAATACGCGGGCAAAAGTTAGTTAATAATAAATGAATGAGGAACATCAAACTATTTATTCTTTGATAGATATCAATAATGTATTAGTACGTGCAGTAAGATAAAGTTCAGTAACTATGTTGATAAATCGATTGAGAAATGATAAAAAAATAATTGTTTAAATTATACTCAGTATTAGAATAATTTACCATTACAAAATACTCAAAACAAGGCCTGAATTATGAACAACCGCAATTTAATTACATTGAATTTAAATAGTACGCAATATGCTTTGTTATTATTAATCACATAGCTTCCACAATACCACTAAAAAGGAAAATATCAGAAATGAATTTTGACATATACGAGTACTCCTATGTTTTTTTTTTATTAGAAAGTGCTTACAATATGTTCAATATCGTAATTATAGTAATTTATTAAAATAATTGAACTGGAATAATTGCATTGAGTTTTTTAGGCTCTTTAGAAATTTACATCGATATTATGTTTCAGTGTTCGATTTCGAACAAACGTTAAAATACAGTACCTACGTACGTAGAACAGTTTAAAACTCAACCGTTTCTATAAACGTGTGTGTTGGAATTAATTACTTTAATTGTATAAACGGTTACCCAAACAGTTCTTAATAGTTAAACTCCTTTCAATTATACACCGAATACGGTTTGATTACGGCAATAAAACCGTGAGAAATTGCCGATTAAAAGTTATAACGATCGTGAATTTCAGCAGATGAGGCACATACATGATCGTTTTCACACTCGATTTTATCGCTCTAATAATATTTTGTAACAACCCTCGATCAAAACGATTACAGCTGTGAAAACAAATTCGTAATTCGAATTTGTAGTTCGAAATTATTGAACATTTTTCGAATACAATTTTGACGCGAATTTGATTTGTCAACACAAATTAATACGTTTGTTATTTTGATTTTAACTTTATATCACTGACTGTTTCCACTTGTTTTTGAACTGCACATTTATAGTAGATTATTAAACAAGGGCTGTATGACATCAATTGCATACGAGGTTTTTGGCGCCTGAGCGAAGCGAAGGCGCTAATTAACCCGAGTATGCAATTGATGCTTACGCCCGAGATAAATACTCTGCTTTACATATCGATTGTGAGGTAAGTAAACAACAAGACAGCAGGTTTCAATGAACATTTATTAAGAAGAAAAAAATGTGTATTTAATTAAAATTAATAGTAAAATTATTACAATTTGTAAGAGATATGGTCACGTTCTTTTTAGGTATATTTATAGTTTGAATATGAGTTTGTGATGATAAGACTTGAGTTTGAGTGACTTGAGGTTCTTGCATCGTAAATGGCGGCAGTTGACTGATACTATTTTCTTCATTAAAAAATGGCTCAGATGATGTGCTTTGACGTGGTGATTTTAAGTTTATATTTTCTGTTATTTTAGAAGTAATTTTGCTTTTGTTTGCCATCGAATCTTCGATATAACCTTCGGCCACTTTGCTGGACTTCCAGCCGCCGTGCCTTTTTAACAGAGTGAGGTTGGCTCCCGAATCAGCCAATAGAGTCGCTGATGTTCTGCGAAAGCAATGCCCGGTGTATAACTCTACGTTACTCAGTTTTAAATATGTGGCTATTTGCTTTGGCATGCCTGTAATCTTGCTGGCCAGTTTGATTTTTAAATCGATTCCATCTAACATACGATGTGGAAACAAATAGTTCCATATTTAAAATAAAATCTTTATAAAATAAATTGCCTAGATTCCGATTCGAGTAATTAATCGATACCGAGAAAAAAAAATTAACTTTTTAAAAATATTCTTCGTGCAGTATGAGTATGACAGTTCTTTTTTCAAATTCCAAAACCTATGCTGTAATGATAGTCATACACCCCGGCATTCAGGGGTGTAAGGGTGTACTTACAGAGCAAGAGATATGTAAAATCAATTTAAATGCCACTCAATTAAAATATTCACGTAAAAAACCGGCACGTCAGAAAAATCTAGAAAAAAAAAAAAAGACACTCTTAACTTACATGATTGTCATCCAATATTTTTCGCACACACACAGACACTCACACACACAACACAAGCACTAAAAATCGATGTTCGGTATTTTTTAGGCGCGCTTTGGGCGGGCGGCGTGCGTCGCTAGAGCGGGCGGGCACAGACTGCGGCGGAATCGCGTATTGGCGCTAGGATCGCTTACCCGAACTCCCGGGGAACAAAACACGAGTTTTCTTTTAATAATAAAATACATTCTTGACGCTTGACTGGGTGTATATGGCTTAAGAACGATGTATATTACCAAATAAATTTTCAATGCTTATATAGCGAACTAATTTTGTTCAAAACCCTTTTATTAATAATCCGTCTCAACCGCTAGCGCCATCTGTTGTGTGAACTTTGAAGTTTTCAGCGAAAATGAATGTCAAGCTTTTCCCGCTTGATTAGATAATATTTGTGTTTACTCTCAAAGGAAATACAACCGCGATATACAGTTAAAAATAAAAATGAAATATGGACTCCTCTTTCGCGTTCGGTGACAAGTGTTCGTAAATTTCAATGTTGAGTTTTGTATGCAGATTGTTTTATTCTTTAGTATCAGCTGACGTCCACTGCTGAATATAGGCGTCCCCATAAGAAATGTTAGTGTTATACATAATGAAATCTCACTATTAATTTAATAAGAACGAAATAGTTCGTTAAGATGTTTATTATCATTTGTTCTCAATAAATGGCTGAACACTGATTTTTAAATTGAAATTACTCTTTCCGCACATAATATTTAATAAGTTTTGAGACTTTTTTCATATTATAGGTACTTATTGTGTTTGTCGTAAGATACCTAACCGTATTTTTGATTAAAAAAACTTTCGAACTTAAATTACGTTTGTGTTCGTGCTAGGGTCTCAGAATTATTTATGTGAAGTTTAGTGTACTGATAGACTGTGCCCATGGATTATCACATAGGATACTTTTGCCCGACTAGTTCCAAGAAGTAATACTCCTTAATATTGTGGTAATTACATGAAGATGCTTGCGTACTCCAACCTTGTTACCTTGTTGTTCCACCTTTGTTATTTTGATGTTTATTATTTGTATTTAACTGATGTATGTATTGTGTGCCTTCTAGTCTGTGCTAAATAAATGTATTTTCTTTCTTTTCTTTTCTTTCTTTACTCGGTCGCTATCTCGATACCCGATATTCGCTAGTTATACATGCAGGATGGAGGTGCGATCACTTCCGTTCAGTCGCACCGCAAAGCTAATTTTCTCAGTCTAGTTTTTGTACTGTATTCTACCTACTCCAAGAGAACAAGATTTGACCAATCACGAGCCAGATCACATCCACCAAAGGCCACCACTGCACTCGTATGTACATTTCGCATGCTTAATGGAATACTGACTTAACTCAAAACAGACGATTTTTGGGAAAGCGCAAAGATCTCGCTATGAGGACTTATCCTCCTTGTTGACGCATAAAATTAGAACTGGATTTGATTAGATTAATTAATTATGAATGCTTGAATTTTGAACGTATGATTAACTATTGATGAGATCTGAGTAAACGAAAATCAGGAAATAATTCTGACCTATCTACTAATGGGTCAATGTTCCATTAAGCATGCGATTTATATAACGTTAAATAATGATTTATTCCGGTATGAACTCCTGAGCCCCCCTCTACCCCCCTCCTCGATCCCCTGCTAGTTCTTCTTCTGTTGAAATATCTTTCTTATCTAATTTTATGCTAGGTTACTCTTTATGACTGGTAGGTAAGTACAGTCAAAAACTAGCTGTGTGAAGTAATGTTATGCGTGGATGTGACGCATGCTTTCTCCCGAATTGTTATTTTTGTTTGTTTTTTTTTTTGGGTCATTTTCTTTCTAATTATTCAAAACATAATAATAATTGAGACCCTGCCCAACATTTATTAATAGTTATATATAAAGTATTTCAATACGTTAATGGTCTATCATAAAATTAAATAATTATGAACGAAACGAATCATTTTGCAAGTTAATCAATTTTTTATTAATATTTATTTTACCTTTCATTAATTTAAGCTAGGCTTCTATTTGGCTACAGAAATTATATTAACATAATGCATGTGAATTATAAAGTGGGTTTAAATGCATGGCACCACTGTAAATTACATAATATAGCGCCGATGTTATCCGAAAGGGTAGGCATATATGTAGGTGCTCACCGTCATATCTTGACTCCAACCGTTTTGTAAATTAACTTGTCCTACTTAAGAGAGTCAAGCGATCTGTGACTCAGGACCCTCCTATCTCAGACACCTTTCTCTGTTTAAGATTGTGTATTATATTAACGACTAACAGCGCCCCGCGGTTTCACCCACGTGAATGTCGATCTAGTGGGAATATCGGGATAAAAAGTAGCCTATATGTTAATCCGGAGTTTGAGCGCGACGAAGCAATAAACATATAAACACACACACACACTCACAAACTTTTGCCTATATAATATGTCAGAAATGCCTGTAATATGATATAGAAATAAATCAAGATTTATGATTATTTCACCACTTGACTGACTCACACACCACTTGCTAAGAATGTGTTACACATAAAAAACTGTTTAACAAATAAAAAAAAAACAACCGACTTTCAAGAAAACACTACAAAGTGAAAAAAATATATATAAACATCCGAATTGAGAATGTCCTCCTTTTTTGAAGTCGGTTAAAAAATAACTTTAATTTCGGCAGTCGGTGTCTTTGTTTTTTTTTTTCACTTTTTATTTAAGGCATCTACTCAACATCAATTCGTATAACCACCACTAGTTGCTATCTAAACAACAGTCACAACATCATCAAGATATACAAAATGGATTAAGTACGTATTAAGGAAGCTAACTCAAAAGCTTCTCATGCTATGTTATTACAATTTATATGGGACCACCCCTCTCCCCTGATTCACACGAGTACCCTATCCGTCAAAAAAGATTTTTCGAACCGATTGTAACATTATACATAAACATAATATAATCAGCCTATAATATTCCCACTGCTGGGACACAAGCTGTGAGACACGATTTGTGAGAGGGAGTGGGCCGTAATCCACCACGCGGGCCCAGTGCGGGTGAAACATCGTGAGGAAACCGGCATGTCCTAGAACCAAAATTTCGAAGACATGTGTCATCTCATCTACCTAAAATTATACAAAAAAAAAACTGTGGACTTGAGAACCTCCTCCTTTCTAAAGTCGGTTAAAAATTTAACTAGCCATGAATTTCATTATTCACACAATCGTACCCTCGTTTCCTCAGTCGCTCTCTAACTACAGACTCTTATAGCCATTCACATTCATAAAAAACTGTGTCTAAATAAACTTTTTTCTTTCTTTCTTTCCTTAATTAGAATATCTTGAAGATACTTTTATACGCAGTAAAAGTTACAATAATCCCGGATATGACAAATGACTGCCGAAATTCCGCTCGCCATGATTAATCTTTTAGATAAACGTTTATATGATACATACTGCTAAGAAGAATTAAAAGCAAAATATTAGGTATGAACCTATTAGCCCTCAGTCTTTAACACGAACCATGGGATCAGTTTATCGACCTATTGAAACCGTGCACTTACGAGTAGCTTTGACGTTTCATAAGTGAGTGTAGTTTCATTATGAAAAGTCGTAAAATGGTCACAAATTGAAAATTCATAATATTATTTGCGTACAATTCATTTAACGCAATTCATCTGACAGTTTCACACTTATATATCCCTGAAGGGTTAGGCCGAGGTGTACCTATAACATTTTACGAATCTCCATACAAAACTGTCATACAGATGAATTACGCGTGACATGAATTGTACGCAATTAACATTATGAATTGTCAGTTTGTGACCATTCTACGACTTATTATATTATATATGTATATGATTCATAATGTTATCCTTTTATGATTCCACCAAATTGGCCTTTTTAGGCCCCCAGGTTAGTTACTTATACTAATTAGTACATGACCCTGAAGCCCCTTGAGTTGATGTTTTTCGCCAGTTATTAAAAAAAAACCCAGCTGTTCCAAACATTTTGACAGCGAAGATATTGCAGTTTTTCTTTCAAACTTTCTACGCTAGGGGTCTAATTGGCACAGTATAAAAAGATAGACTGTGGTATTGGTAAGTAGTGCAAACGACTCTTCTTATATCTCACTGGGATACCATGGTGGCGTAACTATGGTCGCGCTGCCAGTGAAATATACACAGCTCTATGGTCGGTATCTCACCAGACATCCGATTGATTGCGCAACCAACCATACATTTTTTGGCACTGCGACCATGGTTGCGCCGCTACTGGTGCCCTAGTGAGATAGGGCCCTCACAACTTTTGAGTACTTTTTTTTTTTTTTAAGGATGGGAAATCATCAAATGACCCCTCCCGCTCTGGGTGGAGCGGAAGGGAGTGTCAGACTCTTACTGACTAAAACCCATCCGTGTTCCTTCCTTAGCCCTTTATATTTCGGGGCAGCGATAACCCTTTCGGACAATCCCGCTACCCCGGCAGGCTTCGGCCCTGACGGGCCCCTCCTTATCTGCTGACATCTCTTTGAGGCGCGCGTGGAACACATACGCGCCGTCCGGCACGGGCCTGGTCCTGATCGGACGGCGAGCTACCCATTACTCGCCGTCCGCAGGCCCGCGCCTATGGTGGCCGGGAGTCGTCACGCCGCTCCCGACGCCCGGGGCGTCTACCGCGGCGGCTGGGACGGGCGGCTCTCTCCGCTCTCTCCCTCGCCCATCCCGCCACCTCCTTCGCTAGCATGACTGCTTCGCAGAAGGAGGTGACTGCCTCCCACTCCCTCTCGCCCCGGACGCGGTGCTCTGCCCAAGCGGGACAGACCTCCACCGTGTGCTCCACCGTGTCCTCTGGGCGATCCTCGCAGTGGTGACACCCGGGCGTTTCCTCCCGTCTGATTATGTGCAGGAACCTCCCGAAACATCCGTGTCCGGTGAGGACCTGCGTCAGGCGGTAGGTGAGGGCGCCGTGACGCCTCTCTAGCCACTCCTCAAAGAGGGGCCTTACCGCCGCTATTGCGGCGTGCCCAACTGTTGAGTACTTAAGGTAATAATTTACGCAATGAATCTTATGCTGCTCAAAGTCCTTCACTACAATGTGTAACCCAAAGACAGTGTAAAAACATAAAACAATAGTCACTAACCGTCTTCGTCAAGTATAATTATATAGCGATAAACTTCCAAGGAGCGTGCCTATTAAAAGGACCATTAAAACAGAGGGATTTCTAGATATTTATAAGACTGAGAAATTTCAAGATTACTAAGTAAGTAGTTTGAATTACGAAACATCTGGAAAAAGTATTATATCTAGATTTCAGTCTGATAGTTGTTTTGCCTTTGTTAGGACATGAGAGTTATGTGGCTCGGTGAAAGTGATATTTATTTAGGTTTGAATTAGTTTTTGGATGACAGCAGTAATGAATATCATAATCGGTTGGGGTAAGCAGAGTTTGTAATAATCATCATAAAAATATATTACGAATTTTGTAAAAAATTTGAATTGAAAAATTTGAATGAATTTTGAAAACCGGCATGTCCTAAAACCAAAAATTCGAGAACAGGTGACATCCACCAATCAGCAATGGGACCGCGTGGTGTATTATGGCCCACTACTTCTCACAAACAGAGGAGGCCTGTGTCCCAGCAGTGGGAACATGATAGGCTGATTATGATGGTATTGCTTTAACACTCTCACTACATCATCATCTGCCTAACCTTTCCCAACTAAGTTGAGGTCGGCTCCCAGTCTAACCGGATGCAGCTGAACACGAGTATTTCTTACATGGAGCGATTCCCTACCGGTCCTCCACAACATAGTTACTGGGTTACAACCCTTGGTAAGACTGGTTTTTCAGACACTCACAAGGCTTATGCTCAGCGGTGGATGAAGTCCAGCTTTGGATGATGATGACAGTGACCAATTTTTTTTTTTAATACGAAAAGTAGTTAGAGAACAAATTCTACGAAGTTTTCATAGAAATTATGCTAGTACTAGCTGCGCCCCGCGGTTTCTCCCGCATAAGTATCGATCTCATATGTATATCGGGATAAAAAGTATTATATGTGTTAATCCTGGATATAAATCCTATATCCTATCCTGGTTATGTATCCTGGTTATCTGTAAGCAAAATTTTATCCAAATCCGTTTAGCCGTTTCTACGTGAAGAAGGAACAAACATACAAACACACTCACAAACTTTCGCCTTTATAATATTAGTGTGAAGCGACGCCTGAGATAGCAGCGCGGTGCGGGAGGAGTGTGATGACGTGATGCGAGAGCTCAGTGATTCGTCAACTTTTGACAACTATCACCCCTCCCGCACCGCGCAGCTACCTCAGACAACGTCTCAGTTAAGCGGTCGGCATACAGTGTTGTGCGGCGCCTGTCTGCGGGAGCCTTAATACTTCGTCTTCAATACACATACCTGTATGAAAAAACATTAAGAAGTTAGCAACGAACAATAAATAAATAATTTGTTTCCAAAACAATAACACAATCAATCACTTAGTTCTTAAATCTTTTGATACGATTTCGTCTACCACCCCACGTAGTGTTGTTTCAACCTACATTTATTTTATCATAGGTATATGAAGATCACGATTCCCATCTTCACCTCAATATCCTGTTTTGTATCAACAAAGATACTGTTTTTAAAATAATAACATTGGCATCTAAAAATATCATGTGTTAGATTCTTTACAATAATATTTATATGTAGTTTCTTGCCTGTTCTTCTCCATAGGCACCTACTACGCTTTGGAATGAACAACTAGCTTCATCTTTCTGACTGACCTTGACAATTCAATTCCTTGAAGAAAAAGATGTGACGCGTCCGTCCATGACCGCCCAAATCCTTGCTCGAGTCACGCCGCGCCGTTGAGCCCGTAGCTTTAAATTCGTCCCAAAATTATCTTTATCTGATCCAGCCTGTCCCTTGCTGCCCTGCTTGCTCTCCCAGCGACGCCTTATGCAGAGGTCCGTACTCCACAGGTGGTGCCTTTGGCGTGTACTCGCTTAATTAATGAGTTTTATGCCCCGCCTGGAGGCCTCAATTTATTGAGACACCCACCGGACTACGTTTAAGCAGCCGACAACCTCCCAAATTGACCAGCGAGATAGGTACCGTTCCAAAAATATTAATAAAAATGAGTTTGTTATTCAGCACCATCAGTAAACCACACGATCGCTAATAATTTTGTCGTTTAATTCCATTGTTCAATCCGCTGTAAAAGACAACTCTTGTCGAATTTCTAACATGTCATTATTTTATTGATGTTAAATCGAAGGACGCCCTAAAAGGACATATACGGGTTTATGGGGAACCGAATAACATATACCTTATTGGTGATTTACTTTAGAAAGGTCAGGTACGAACTCGCGACCGGCCGCGGCGTGCGTGTAAGACCAGAGGGAAATTTCTCATAATTTTAAGTGCGTTCACAGTCTGATTTCAGTCTAATTCTGTCAAAAATACCTAGTTTTTGACATTGATCTGGATTTTGAACGTTTTTAATTACAAGAATTGACCAACAGATATAAGTATGAACATAAACGAAACAAAAAGTGTATGTAAGAATCGTAGCAGGTGGCATTCAGTAGTTTCTGTCAACTCCCATGGTATGACGGCGTGAGTTTATGGATGTATGAATATATAATAATCGAAAGGATTCCTTATTCTGGGCACGCTCGTTTCATCATAGACCTCATCTATCGCTTTCCATCAGGCGTGATCGAGGTCAAGAGCGGGCCCATTCAGTAATAATAAATTTATATACAACTAGCTTCCGCCCGCGGCTTCGCCCGCGAGGTATATCGATAAAAACTATCCTAAGTCCTTCCCCGGGATGCAATCTATCAAATCCGTTCAGTGGTTTAGGCGTGAAAAGGTAACATACAGACAGACAGAGTTACTTTCGAATTTATAATATTAGTATGGATGTGTAACACAATTAACGCAAGACCTCATACACCCCAATTAGAGTATTGAGTTAAAAGCATAATACAATGACCAAAACTATTTTTTATAGCTAACTATTATTATTAAGAAAATTGTGTTGATCCTAGCATTACTTTATGCATTCAAAATTAAGTCTCATTGCCTAAAAATAAGACTTAATTTTCTTTGGCTCAATCGACGATCAGTATGGCAAAATACACAATTTAAAAAAATTACTTATATTAAAATTTACTGCAATCGATTCTGTAGTCAATTATGAACAAATTACTTTCAAGACTTGCATTTATTCTATTACACCTTGTATATATTAAACAGTCCAAGAGCTTGTTTGTCTGGAAGGCAACCTCAACTTAATTTAATAAATGATTACTATATTAATAAAGTGAATCCCATCCCAGTATAGTTTTTTTCAAAATTCGACTGATAGTTTCAGAGATTAGCGCGTTCAAACAAACAAACTCTTCAGCTTATTATTTTATTCCATATTTTGATAAAAATATATAAATAAAATAATATATTACACGCAGAAGTAAGAGGCTTACATTCCTTATCCATACCTTAAAAAATCAACCCTGTCAGCCATCAAACAATGCTATGTTCAAAAAGTTAAAGCCAAATTATAAATTGCCCACAATATACAGAAATCCCTTCACATCACGCGTTAGGCACACTCAATTTAACCGCCATAGCCAGGACAAAAGCATGCATCCGACTTGCAAATCCTACGGAAATCACGTATGAAATCGCGAGAAACCCCGACAAGTCACTCGTGTGTCGGCAGCCTAACGCGTTTGTTTCAAATTACCCTTTTTCCGCTCGCTTGCATTTTAGCGATTCGTTTGATCCCCTCTAATTTATTAATTAGTCGTGTGTACCGTTTTTGCTTTTCATAATTTTAGGATTTTATGTTCTGTTCTTCTTTTTATAATGATGGTTTATCGGGTGCGAGGGATATTTTCGTCTTCTGAATTAAAGCTTGAATTAATTCTATGCGTGTATGTACCTTTTGAATTAACGAAAATGGCTCATTAGGCTATCAAACGGGCTTCTCGTTACAAAGCCCTATAGCCATACTTTAGTAAACTAAAGAATCAAATACAGAAGAAGATCATCATTTGCGGCATTACTTTTTTCTTTTGATTTATTAGAATTTCGGCTATAGCGACCAATCTCAGCGGAGCCTTCGGCTCGGGAGATATTAGTACACAAGACAGTTTTTGCGCAGACACAGGTGCAGTCTGTCAGTCCGTCAGTTGGGGCTGGTCATCAATTGGCTGCCTCGGCTTATTTTTTTTTTTTTTTTTGGATTGTTGTTTAGTTAAGTACTATTTTCTGTACTCTGGACGCTCTTAACACGTACGTCTTTTTTATTTTATTACATCGTTCTCACATATAATTATAAATTCAACATTAATGATGTAACTAATATTTTTGTAAAAATATAATTTAAAAGAGTGTCCATGGAGTTTCTTGCCCGTTCTTCTCCATAGGTACCTACGCTTTGGAATGGGCAACTAGCTTCATATTTTCTGACTGACCGACTTCTTGACAATTCAAAAGTGCCTGTAAATGGTTTAATTGAAATAAATGCTTTGAGTTTGAGTCTCTTTTCCCTTACTCTCAAAGTCCAATGGGATGGCAATCCGACACGACCGGATAGAGATCAGGCGCAGGACCAACGGCTTAACGTGCTTTCTGAGGCACGGGAGTATCACACCGCCAACTTCTAAACTCCGGGCTGTTACTAAGAAGTTCCTAATGGAAAAACCAAGAATTTATTCCAAAAGGTTTATAAGTACAGGGGGTCTACTCCCTAACTCCGTCCGTCCGTCCGTCGGCCCGTCCGACAGTAGCCCGATACGACGGTGTGAACCCTACTCCCTAACGATTTCGGACTCATCAGTTTCAAACGGAATCATAGACAATATTCGTGAACGAACGACGCATGGCGATACAGTTGCACTATTTACCGGTCGATTACCGGTTTCCTTATTTTGTAGTTTTCTAGCTTATTAAACAAATATTAATACTTTTGTAGTTAGAAAATGACCACATTTAAAAATTATACCTTTTATTATGTCTATAAATATAGAATTTAATTATTTTTGCCATTTTTGTCTGGAAACTGGCATCATTCTGTTATACCTTTGCCTGTTTACTTTTTTGAAGGAAATTTTATAATGAAATGTCAAAGGCCGCATTCCGAATTTAGTTTGTATCATCGTCTCACATGCGTTCCGATTTAGTTATTACGATTATGACAGCTAAGAGCTGTCAACAATTCGAAACGCTCATGAACGTGCTCAGTGATACTCAATGTCAAAACGATATTGTTACAGTATTTCTTTGTATAAACACCACATTTCTTCTTCAGTTCTTCTTCTTTAGTTAGGTGGCGACAGTCAAGAGAAAAAAATACCTCTACATTTAAAAATAATTTTGACACAACTAAATCGAATTTGACAATCGCGACACCACGTGGAAAATATTTTATTTTGTTTTTAGAAGTCATTTTATTTTTATATGGAATTTTTCTCTTTTTGTATGGAAAATATGAAAAATTATTACCTACGTGTTAAGTTTTAGGGGTTTATGGGTTTCATAAAGGGGGTCGAAATTTTCATTATTTTTACGATAGGCCACACCGTTTTCGAGATATAAGCAAAAGAAAAGAAAAAAGATACAGTACTGTTCTTGTTGGTGTGCCAACTAATTTTATTCCACACCTTTTTAGTCGCGATTAAAAATAGTCAGATTTAATTAGAAAATCTAATCGTTATCGCGCACGCTAATTCGGTACGGGTTTAGGCACGCTCAAATTCCTGTAAAGCTTCTTTAATATTTAAAAAAGCAGCCATTCTTAGTTTGAATTCTTTTAAATTGGTAACTTTCGTCGACAGCACGAGAACTATTTTGATGTCGTATCAACTGACATAAATATCCGTCAAAACCAGTGTCAACTTTAATTGTTCGGACGGGCTAAAACACATCGGGGGTAGGGACAACTATCAAATGGCGTTGTCATTCATTCTTCGCTCGGGCCCCGAACGAATCATCCGTCCGTAGGGCATAGGGAGTAGGAAACGCCCGTAACGAAGGCCGAAACGACGGACTTCGTGCTTAGGGAGTAGACCCCCTGACGCCAGCACATCAACCTACCCGAAACTGTAAAATTTTCCCAATCAACTTTGAACCTTAAAGTTTAGCGATAAAGTTGAAAATCTATAAAAGAAATTTGACAGATTGTAGTAGGTTGATGTGCTGGCGTCTGTACATACCTATAATCTATTAATATTAAACTTACATGTAATATCGAATTCTCGATATTTCGTGGAAAAAATGTACGGACCAGGGGGTCTACTCCCTAACTCCGTCCGTCCGTCCGTCGGCCCGTCCGACAGTAGCCCCATACGACGGTGTGAACCCTACTCCCTAACGATTTCGGACTCATCAGTTTCAAACGGAATCATAGACAATATTCGTGAACGAACGACGCATGGCGATACAGTTGCACTATTTTACCGGTCGATTACCGGTTTCCTTATTTTGTAGTTTTCTAGCTTATTAAACAAATATTAATACTTTTGTAGTTAGAAAATGACCACATTTAAAAATTATACCTTTTGTTATGTCTATAAATATAGAATTTAATTATTTTTGCCATTTTTGTCTGGAAACTGGCATCATTCTGTTATACCTTTGCCTGTTTACTTTTTTGAAGGAAATTTTATAATGAAATGTCAAAGGCCGCATTCCGAATTTAGTTTGTATCATCGTCTCACATGCGTTCCGATTTAGTTATTACGATTATGACAGCTAAGAGCTGTCAACAATTCGAAACGCTCATGAACGTGCTCAGTGATACTCAATGTCAAAACGATATTGTTACAGTATTTCTTTGTATAAACACCACATTTCTTCTTCAGTTCTTCTTCTTTAGTTAGGTGGCGACAGTCAAGAGAAAAAAATACCTCTACATTTAAAAATAATTTTGACACAACTAAATCGAATTTGACAATCGCGACACCACGTGGAAAATATTTTATTTTGTTTTTAGAAGTCATTTTATTTTTATATGGAATTTTTCTCTTTTTGTATGGAAAATATGAAAAATTATTACCTATGTGTTAAGTTTTAGGGGTTTATGGGTTCCATAAAGGGGGTCGAAATTTTCATGATTTTTACGATAGGACACACCGTTTTCGAGATATAAGCAAAAGAAAAGAAAAAAGATACAGTACTGTTCTTGTTGGTGTGCCAACTAATTTTATTCCACACCTTTTTAGTCGCGATTAAAAATAGTCAGATTTAATTAGTAAATCTAATCGTTATCGCGCACGCTAATTCGGTACGGGTTTAGGCACGCTCAAATTCCTGTAAAGCTTCTTTAATATTTAAAAAAGCAGCCATACTTAGTTTGAATTCTTTTAAATTGGTAACTTTCGTCGACAGCACGAGAACTATTTTGATGTCGTATCAACTGACATAAATATCCGTCAAAACCAGTGTCAACTTTAATTGTTCGGACGGGCTAAAACACATCGGGGGTAGGGACAACTATCAAATGGCGTTGTCATTCATTCTTCGCTCGGGCCCCGAACGAATCATCCGTCCGTAGGGCATAGGGAGTAGGAAACGCCCGTAACGAAGGCCGAAACGACGGACTTCGTGCTTAGGGAGTAGACCCCCAGGGACGGGTCGCTTGTATGATTTATTTTAGTGTTAGCTTGTTTAATATTAATTCAGTGAATTTCACTGTAAATAAATAAATTAAATTAAAACTAACAACTAAGTTGGTATACCTACTTTTACCCCATTAATTAAGCCTTTATTATTTCTCTATTTATCTAAACTAATTTTCACGCTAAAACGGCGGAATGAATTTGGATGAAATTTGACACATGGTGGGTAGACCATGCATAGGATACTTTTTATCCCGATATTCCCTGGGGATCGAGACTTGTAGGTACGAGTAAAACTGCGGGACGCAACTAGTAATATAATAAAGTAACCTAATATATAATAATTATAATGAATAACTATAATGACCTCGGATCATTTAAATGAATAGTGTTACTTAATTATATAAACCGTTATTTGGAATTTAAATAAATGGCTTCATAAGACGTTTTAGAAGATTCGTTTCGTACTTATAGATATTTAAAATAGTTTATTGAAGAAACATAGTCTCAAAAACATATTAATACAAAGTTATTAATATGTTTTTGAGACAACTCTGCTGAGTGCCTTATAATTTAAATCCAAATCTTCTGCCTGTGCGTACCAGCTCGTCCCTGAGAGGCTAGGTTAGATTAAGAACGAGCTCTCGAAAAGGCCCGTAGTGGCGGGCTGGCACTAGTCGGGGGTTGCGGAAGGATCGTACGTTCCTGCAACCCCCGGCGTAGGAGTGAGTTGGAACACCGGGGTGGTTTTTAGTCAGTAAGAGTCTGACAGACCCCACCGCCCGCCACAGGGCGGAGGATATTCATGAGGATTTCCTACCCCGGAAACAAAAAAAAAAGTTAGTAACGAACTGGTACGCTTGTACGCGTCTTAATATCATTAGGATGAGCTGATACACACGTGTACCAGCTGCACATGTGTTGCTGCGACGATATTATAGTGGACATCCACGTCTATAAAATGTAGGTATAAATACAGATACGTTATAACGTTATGGTAGACGGTTCAAAAGCGTCTTCATATATTATTTCCAAACATTTAAATTATTGTGATATCGCAACGTGGACGTCCACGGTAATACCATCACGATGGAAATGATAAAAGCGCTCATTAAGTACGGACATTATTTATTTTCTGTTTTGACAGCATCGTTGGCCTGGTGGTTGCAAGCGCGACTGTCAAATATCGGGTCTTAGGTTCGGTCACCAGGTCGGGATTAGTGTTTTTCCAATAAAAAAATCTTAGTAGTAGCCTGGAGTTGTGTCTGATCGAGAATGGATAGGTAAGCTATTTTTGCAAAGCTAATATTTTTCAACTTTACCTCTCAAACTAAATAAAAAACCAAGACAGAGGGCTGTCAACAGTAAAGTGAAGACGGTTTCGTAAACATGTGTGCACTTGAGGTGTAGTTTGATTGTAAATGTTATCTGAGCTTCACAAATACAAAAACATCAGCTGGTCCAGACATTTCGTCGGTGTAGGTAGGTATTGTAAAAAAATATTATCTGGGGGTCTAGAATCATGATTGTGTTGAATTCATGGTAACATTTTGTACGTCGATGTACTTTACACCCTGTAGGTATACATTCACATACCACACAAAAACAAACATTTACAGCATTGTATATTCATAAATTTAAACCGATAAGGATCTTATGTAACCTGTTTTTCCTTAATACCAAGCAAAGTATGGAAATTGGAAAATATAAAAAGACAATTTAATAAAAATAAATTCCTGTGACTTTTACTTCCCTTATCACTTCGTCTAAATACGTGCATTGTCAGACTCACATGCAATCGTTGTTTCCTATTTAAAATCTTGACCTTATTACGACTGAATAGGATTTATAATTGAATGACGAAATCTGCGATACAACAGGGTCTTGTAATGTCTTGGAGCGTGCTCTACAAAGATAAACCTGCCGACTTAGTGAATTTTAGTAGGATGTAAATAGGGGTGATTTTCCAGTGTTTCAGAATATGATTGCGTGGCAGTAGTTACCCAAAGTTTCACAATAATGAAGTTGCAAGTTGCAGTATAAGCAATCTGAATGCAACGTTTAGTTAATGATTTACTGAGTAAATTTGTTTATAACAATTAAGTGTTGTACTGTAGGATGCAGCAACTTATGTATCGTGGTGTTAGAACATTTTAGTGCTATTGTTTGAACGTATGAGTAGTCGAAGTAGGATTATGCAATTTTGAAGTAGCATACATCGCATGCTTAATGGAACCTTGACCCATTAGTAGATATAGGTCAGAATTATTTCCAGTTTTTTTTTTACTCAGATCTCATCAATAGTTAATTATAGGTACGTTCAAAATTCAAGCATTCATGATTAATTAATCTAATCAAATCAGTTTTAATTTTATGCGTCAACAAGTAGGATAAGTCCTCATAGCGAGATCTTATTATGCGCTTTCCCAAAAATCGTCTGTTTTGAGTTAAGTCAGTATTCCATTAAGCATGCGACATTACGGTGATGATGATCTTACTTTGGTGTTACTAACTAGGTGCCTTAATATTCTCTTTAAAAATATTACCCCAGGTATGTGTGTCTACGCATTATAATTATTAGCCTATAATGTTCCCACTGCTGGGACAAGCCTCCTCTCTTCGAGAGGGAGTGGGCTGTGCTGTAATCTACCACACAGGCCCAGTTCGGGTTAGTAGATGTCACATATCCTTGAATTTTTGCTTCGAAGACATGCCGTTTTCCTCACGATGTTTTTCTTCACCGTTTTTGAGAGCAGTGGTGATGAAATAAATAACATAAAATGTAACGCCTGCCTAGGTTCCAACCCACGACGTACAACTCGTAAGTCGGGGCCATTAACACTGGGCCAACACTGCTCTCAAATACTTAGTTAGATTTTACTAATTCATTATGCATCTGTCTGCCTTTTCCCGACTTTGTTGGGGTCGGCGTAGCTTAATTTAACACTTTCGACTCCACCCACTTTTCATAGAGCTCATACGCCATGCCGCCATACATATTGCAAATGGACCCTCCAGGAGGGTCACCGGCATTACGTTTGCGCTAAAGTGAACCCTCGAGGAGGGTCGTCGGCATTAGGTTTGAAACCGTATTATAAAACACTATAAAAAGAAGTAAATTAGTGTTTTCAGAACGTCTTGTTGCTTTAATTAGTATCTCTGGGGGTATTTACATGTGCTAGTGGCGTGAAGACGCGAAATATAAAAAATATAAAAATGAAGAAAAAGTATAATCGATCGCTTTGATCCCGTGACAGGGGTGTCCAACCTCTTCTGAAATTTTCATGCAATGTAATATTTTTTTAAACAGTTACATTATACAATATTAATATTTTTTTAAGTAATAAAACGTTATTATTTTGTAACAGCTTATTAACTTACGACTTACGTATGTGTGCCTCGGCTTCGCCTCGGCCCACATTTACACGTTCGTCCGTCAATGCCTAGTTGTGGCCAAGGCTTGTATAGTACTTTTCTCAAATAATGCGCGGAAATTAAAATACAATTACTTTCAAAATCAATGACGAACAACGCACAACAATAATTTTTCCCGCGTTTTAGTGATTTTTTTTTCATGTGTTGGAGTAAAAGATCGTTCCATTTTTAAATAACACGACATATATGAGTTTACCTACTATGTTTATTTGGCCGCTAAACCAGGACAGATATGGATTTTCATACAACTTTTGCCGGCCGCTGCTCGCATGTATGTGGCCAGGGGGCCTAAAACGGCCACTTTGGCAGAATCATAAAACAATTCTTATCACGCACTTCATATGTTTGACAGTTTCACACCTATATATCTCTGAAGGGTTAGGCAGAGGTGTACCTATAGCATTTTACGAATCTCCATACAAAACTGTCATACAGATGAATTTGCGTGATTTGAATTATTTCATGATTCTGCCAAAGTAGCCTTTTAGGCCCCCTGTACAGCAATTTCGATTTATCTCAAAAAAGGTTGTCAAAATAATGCTCAAATTTCCAAGCATTTTTGAGAAAAGACATTTTTTTTAAATTATGGAATTTGCCCACTGACCAGGTATTATACAAGCTTGTTTATTAGAGGTCAGTGATTTTGCCATACTGACCGGTGATTGAGCTCAAGAAAATTAAATGTTATTTCAAAGCAATAAGACTATATTTTAAATGCATAAAATAGTGTTACGGTCAACACGATTTTCTTAATAATAATAGAAGTTTGCTTTAAAAAAATGTTTTTTTGGTCATTGTATTATGCTTTCAACTCAATACCTAATCTTATTGGGGTGTATGAGGTCTTGCGTTAATTATGTTACACATTGTATACATGACCACAGATAATATAATACTCTAATGACAAAACCAAACGACTTGTACGTAGCGAAGTATGCTCCTGAAATGAGCAGCTGTACAAACGAACGGACTGAAAGTCAAACGAAGTTGCACCATGGCGTTCGTTTTTACCCTTTTGATACGGAACCCTGAAAAGCTTCTATTTATAAACTCATCCTCTTAATTTATAATCTCAAAATAAATATGTTTATTTTAGTGAATATTTGTACCTAAACGTAAAACGGTTTACCATCCCTGAAATATGGGCATCCTAGCGCCCAATTATTTTTGAAAATAAAAATGCTGGTATTTGAAAACCAACGATTATACTAATAAATCTTGTTAAAATATACGACTAATTTTATTTTCATAGTTTATAATGCTATATTCGCTAAGAAAAACGTAAATTTAAAATGAGCCCTCCGCGAGGGCTCCCGGCATCCCATATGCGATTTGAGTGAACCCTCCAGGAGGGCTCCCGGCACTGAACGTGTTAAGGCAAGGCAGAAATATAGATTAAGTCACGTATATAAAGAAAACTACAACAATTTTTCTCGAAGTGTCAAAGTTCTTGTACCGTATCTTGGAACAATTTTTTTTTTTACAGTAATATTGGCTTTTACAGCAGCATTGCCACGTTATATGACAGTGCTGATCTTTGGCCAAAAAATAGACAAGCCAGCTGGTCACATGAAAAGTCGACAAACAATTTTGTATTTTGTGTTTCACGAACTGTGTCCAAATATATTTTTTTTTCTTTCTTATTTCTAAACCGCTTGGAGATGTCTTGAAACACCAAGTGGGCACTCGGATGCCATGGCTCTACCGTTTCAATTACAAATGGCTGAACAAAACAAATCAAATAACTCCCAATGAGATTGGAATTATTGGAATAATTAGTGTTTTGGTATAAATATTTAAATTATATTTTGATCCCCTAACCCGCCATCGCCGCACCGTGCCATCGCCCGGAGTGTTAGGGGAGCTGCACACTTGTTCCGGTCGGCATGATTTGGCAAATCGGCACAACCTTGCGGCAAAATGGAATATAGTTTTTGCCGCCTGCTGTAGTAAATCGTGCCGAAATATGCACCCGAAAAAATGAGTAAAACGCCTGAAGCATTGAGCCGGTCCTGAAGCATGAAGATATAGTAGATTCTAAACTGGACATGGGTTAAAGTTGACTTTTTGAAAAGTCGCAGCGAGTAGAATTGCTCTAAATTTTTAAACCAGTTATTATTGATTGGGTATCTTTGATCAACAATGACCACAGTTCTAGTGGATCTTATGGCACATTAGCGTGTTTCTTCTAAAAAATCTTAAAAGAATTGGTACTATATTTGATTCGAATGATAAATCACACACGGGTTATTTTTTCTTCTTGGTGTGAGTATCTGTGGTTTCTTGCCCGTTCGTCTGCATAGGTACCTTCTACGCTTTGGAATGGGTAACTAGCTTCATCTTTCTGACTAACCAACCCCTTGACTATTCAAAAGGGCCGGGTAATTGGTTTGATTGAAATAAATGCTTTAAGTGCTAATACACGCGAGCGACATGTTTCGACGACAAACGCAATTGCATACGTCGACAACGTGTCGCTCGTACGGTGCTCAAGTAGATACATCGGCGGCTGCAGTTGGCTCTATCATCGAAGCATGACGGTCGTGTATATGCACACAAAGTTTGAGTTCTTTATAAGAAGTTCCAGTACATACTTCTAATTCCTTACGAAGCGTAAACGAAGGACGACTGATGTTGAATTCCTTCGCTTTGTGGAACACAATAGAAGATGCATCGCTGAATACTACCTCTTTTATGTTCGGAGGGGTGCTTCTGCTTATTTCAAACTAACAATATCAACGTAGTACAATTATTAATAATAATTAATAGTAGTACAATTTAATGACTAAGTTTGTTTGAGTAGAACCATATTATTCTGTTAACAACGTTCTTAGCTTGAGGCAACGTTATTGTCGAGGGTTTTTAAACTCAACGCATAAATAAAAGGCTATAATATTTGGCAAATCATTTTAGCAATCTTGTACGACTCAACTTGAGTCGCTTGTAAGCTAAGCAGTTAACGTAGCCTACTTGTTTCGTTCGGTATCTATATATCTTACTATCTTCTACCCGCGACATCGCCCACGTGAAATTTCTTGTTCCCCACCCCGTCGCATCGCATCACCTGCCCGCTATTACTTCGTTTTCTCTTAGAAAGAAAGAAAGAAAGAAAAATTGTTTATTCTGCACAAACAAAACGCACATTACAAATAAAAAAAAAGACATAAAATATACACAATTACAATTTTGTAAACATCTTTTCATCTTAGCGTTCTTTCTAAATGTTTGAAGCCTGAAGCTTTCCTCAAGAAAAGGCTTGTTATCAAATGTAAAAATATTTTTTCTTTAGGCTCACTCAGGTGAGCAGAATTCTTCCTAAAATCGACCTCATGAAGGTATTATAAAACCAATAATGACCTCCATACATTTTTCATCACACCGCCACCCCTAGACCACAGGTATGTCCTAACAGTCCGCTGGATTATATCTAGCACAACCCTACCACCGGTCGTGGTACTTTCTTTTTGGATGTTAAGGAAATTAAAATTGTAAGCTCTTGAAATGGAAATCTGTTTTATGACCCAGTTTTTTAAATCTTATTTCAGGTTCTCGTTGGATTTATGAGTTTCTACTTTTCTAGATTTAAATTCATGCGGTGTAGTCTTTTTATTGAATATTTTAGTAGTCTTAGTAGGTAACATTTTAAAGTAAATGTAGTTATTTATTCAAGTACACAGAAATATATTTTTTTTTTAAATGTTTTTATGCTAAGTCGTAAAATAATAATATGTACTTACATGTATGTATGTACATAAAAAAAGGAAAAAGCAATCACAAAACATCAAAAAATTCATCCGCTTCGCTGTCAACAGAAAAGTGCCTAAAAGGCTGGCAGATTCTTTGGCCAAAAAATAGCCTAGACCTCTGGTCTATTAAATAATCGACAGTCACTTAAAGATGTCTCGAAGAACCAAGTGGACAATAAGACCCCATGGCCCTAGTGTCAAGAATAGATTAATTATATGAAAGAAATAGAATAATTTTGGTGATGGTTGTGGTCAATTCATCTGCTTGACAGTTTCACACCTATATAATTATCCCTGAAGGGTTAGGCAGAGGTGTACCTATAGCGTTTTACGAATCACCATACAAAACTGTCATACAGATGAAATTGCTTGATATGGATTGTATTATGATTCTGCCAAAGTGGCCTTTTTAGGCCGCCAGTTGTAAATCATTTATTAAGTCCCAGTTCAGCAATTAAATTTTATAATCTGGTGAAGCGTCAATGCCTTTCTCAATATAAAAAAAAGAATAATATTTTAGGATTTTTTACAATAATATAATATGTTAATATGTCAAATTAGATATTTTAACTTCTCAATTGATGAATCCTCGCACCAATATTTGTTGCCGCAGCGCCCATGTATCGAAACTTTCTTGAGTTTTCTTGCTATAGCCGGTAGATGGCATTAGCGGCACTTCTCTTGCTTTCCCGCGGCCGCTCGGAGACATTGCGGGCGTTCATCAGTCCGCCTTAAAAAAAGAACTTTTTATTGAAACCTTGATGATACTCGTAAAATAAATGGATCTGCATCTGTGCTTCATTGAGAACTTATAGTGAAGTGTTGTTTTTTGGAGTTTTAACCATTTCACCGGTGGATTTAAGAGATTTTGCTCGCCGGCCGGCAGCCAATACCTACGAGCCATCACGCGCACATGAACGAGGTATCTTCCCATCTACCTGTGTCTGAGTGGGATCTCTGGATTGCCAAGGTAGGTACGTGGGCATGTTTTGCTGCTAATAATTCTTTGGTATTGGTTTCTCGAGGATTCATCAATAGGGAAATTGGTTATATTTTTGAGGTCCGCCATTACACTTTTAGTATAGGTTCTTATTTCAAATTTTTATAACAACCTTCTGTTGTAAACTACTTCCATTCTCAAAACTAATAGGTGATTATTGATTATATCTAGAGTAGAAGCTACCCAAATGCAACACTTCAGGGATGAGAATAAATAAGAGTAGATAAACACTATCATATTTTATCACAGGTTTATATTTCAAGAATAACCACTAGATAAATTATATTATCACATATTATGTTCTACATTCCTTATTACTGTTAATTCTATATAAAGATTTACAATGTAAACTAGTAAGTTACCTCAGAACCTACCTTACCTTTCTAGAAGACCTCCAACAATAGTTATCACCAACTTAAACTTTCCACTGACCTAGTCACTTGGAACGACCTGCTCTCATGAACGCCGGAATCAAAAGTGCCCCCAAAATACCGTTCCCCCGGCTCGAGCCGTTATTCTACCTTTTTTTTTAATCTTCGGTGTTGCCAGTCCAGAGAAACTGTTTTACCGACCTATTTCAAATATTATAAATACCTGAAACTATTTAATGTTGCCAATAAAAACTAACAATTAATTATTAAAGAACTAAAACCTCACACTTCTCAAAGGTGCAGGCTATTTACACGCCTCACCATGATCAAATCTTGTCTTACTCGTAGTTGTTGTTATCTTGGTCAACCAACTATAAAATGTAACATTGAAGGAAGTAGATCTAATCAACCATGAAACAGCGTTAAAAGTTTTAAGTGCCTGTAACCCATAAAATTGGCTACGGAAGAAACGTAAAAAACTGACAGCCGTTAATTAATACGATACCCCTTATTATGAAATACTAAGGGGTACTGTATTAAATGATAAATGATTTACTTTCTGCAAGTAGGTAGGTTTGTACAAACACTTTTACACGTCAATCATATTTTTTTTAACTAGATGATGTCGGCGTTTCCTATCTGACTATTCTAAGAAAGGCCGAAACAAACTAAGAGGTCGCAGTCTCTTTTAAAGTCCAGACAAAATCTTGGTCAGATCATGTGAAGACCACGTAGATTGGTCTCTGAAATGGGCTTTTGAGGAAAGAACCACACAGATTGAGCGGACCTGTCAAGTCAGTGCACGCATTTGTTTCAAAAATCGTGCAGCTCAACTCAGAACTTGAGGAGCTCAACGATTCGACGAACAATACCAAAGAAATGCGTAAATGACTCAAACTGCCAGATCATGATTAAAACTAAGTAAGAAGGAAAACAGAAAAGAAATGACCCACAAAGTCCTCACATTCACAGCAATTAAATAAAAAAAAATACTTTACAAAGTAAATATTCATGTCATTGTATATTTCCGGAATAAATATTATAATTCATCAATGTCAATGTGTATATAAAAATCCGGACGTAATCTTATCTCTTATCTTATTATCCAGAAACTGGGTTGTGGAGGTCAAATAGGCAGTCGCTCTATGTAAAATACTGGTATTCAGCTGCACTTGGTTAAACTGGAAGCCAACCCCAACGTAGTTCGAAAAAGGCTAGGCAGATGGAATCCTAAAACTTTAAAATAGAATAGCAACCCTCAGTCAGAGGCAGTTAGGTATATTTTTATAATTATCTTGCTGCTTAGCGGTAGAAATGTAAGAATAGTTTCTTTCATGGACTAGCTTTTTCACAAGAAGCTTTCCTTGTAATGAGATAATCCGTAAATAGTATTAACTTATACGTATTCCAGTAGAGCTATTTGTGAAGGACGGAAAGGTCAAACTACCTATAGCTATTTTAGTTACCAAGCAGCGATGCTTTGTTCTGGTTAATAGGGTTTGGATGTCGGTGTAACTATTGTGACATTTTCTCCTTTCCTCTTTTTCCTTTTCTTCTGAGCCTATTTGGCGCAGCCGTGAGACACAATACTATATTAAGATGTTTTCTATTTTTATTTTGTGTGAATATTGTGTGCCTTATTTAATCTGGGTCAAAATACTTATTTCCTTTCGTTTCTTTCATTACTTAATTTCCTTTCTTTTCTTTCTTTATTTTCTTTCCTTTCTTTCTTTTCTTTCTTTCCTATTTTTTCTTTCTTTTCTTTCTTTCCTTTTTTTTCCTTCTTTTCTTTATTTTCTTTCTTTTATTTTCCTTCTTTCTTTTCTTTCTTTGAGTTTGGGTTAGCATACGCACCTGCGTCATTGCATAACACACTTTCAATCACAACTTAAATCATTTTGAAGGATATTGCTAATACATTGCTTCAAATGTTAGAAAAATTTGTCGGCTCAACAGCGTAAATAACGCAATGAATGTTCTTGAACTGTCAAAATGAAAGCCAACTGCTACTGTTAGTGTGTTACACAATTACCCCGCAGTTCATGTGCAATGGTGTTAACAGTAAGATAGCTTGTTTGCCACCCATACGTTATGTTCGTGAACGGGCGCTGTTAGAAGGGACTGGCCATTTCTTAGCTGTCACGGCTTATTTTTTTTTTTTGTTTTTTTTTGGATATTTATATTACGGACGCTTTTAGCGTGCACGTCTTTCTTCATCGTTCTCACATGTATACAACATAACTGTAATCAATATTTTGATTTAAAAGAGTTTCTGTGAAATTTCTTGCCCGTTCTGCTCCATAGGAACCTTCTACGACTTGCTTCATCTTTCAGACTGACCAACCCCTTGAAAAATTCAAACGTGCCTGTAATTGGTTTAATCGAAATAAATGCGTTGAGTTTGACCCTTTGAAAGAAATGTACCTACATCCCCAAAGTAAACCACAATTTCTAAAGCTACTGAATAAAACATTATTTAATATAGAACATCCTACTCGCTGCTAAATAAACAGCACACACTAAACTTGTTTACTGAACGGAACATCTGGAAGTTACATCAAAACTAATATCAATCGAAAATCAATAGTAATGCTAGTACCGGAGAACGGGTTCCCACAGGAAATAAAGCGAGGACACACAGTCTGGCCGGTAGATAGCGGGACATCATCGGGTAATGTGCACCTCGGTTTTGTTGCTCGTGGTCGTTTGAGGTCTTGATAAATTAAGGTGAAGTGAGCTTGCTTAAATATTATGTTGGGTTATTCCTGGTAGAACAGTTACACATTGACATTTAGGCCCAGTTCACACGGCGACAATCAGTACGTTATTTAACTGTTTAATTTTGGGATCACATGGCAGTTTCATACTGCATTTGTTTTTAACTTTAAGAACATTGGGATGTTGATGTGTGATGCCAACTTTTTCCCGAAAAAAACCGTACTGATCATCTCCGTATGAACGGGATCTTAAGATGAATGGTCGGTTTATATGAACAAAAACGAATCGTTTTGCATACCAATGGTAGCATTTTTTATTGCCAAACTGGGCGTATCAGTAGATTCATACACAATATTTACATGTGACAGCTACCTACTACCATATGGGAGGGTCCACTATGCAAAGCTATGAGGTCTTAGCTTCATTATTGGTAAAGATACAAGAGTCCGTCAATAAATTATAGGAATCGGCCATAAGGGACGTGCCACTAAAACTTGACTAATGTCATTCTTACATCAATGTCGATACATGAACGTCATAATGGGGCTAAACAACTGATTAACATGGTTTTGTGGTACGAATCATACTATTAGAGTAAAAACTCGAAGAGTGCAAGGGCTGGGGATGAAACTCAATACCTCTCGCCCGTCAGTCCCCAACCACCAGCAGGCCAATTCTCGTAATTTAAAACGTTCAAAATCTAGTCGCAGTCTCATCTCGGCGACAAACAAATGTCAAAAGCTTGTCAAAATGTAGGGAAATTAGAGGTATTTTTGACAGATTGAGACTGCGATCAGACTGTGAACGTTCTTAAAATTACGAGAATTGCCCCTCTGATCTATACATTAATGAATATTGTATGCGTTCTTTTCGGTCAAAGTCAAATCATTAATTTCAACCAGGCACTAAGGCATTATTGAACGTAAAAAGAATTAAAAAAAATTAATTAATTCTAGTCGGCCCTTCCAAAAGGTAGTTTGGTATAGAGAAGAATGAGCAAAAACCTCCACCGTTACTCAGCTTGTCGTAACTCCATTCGTGACCTCACCACGTGACCAGCTCATGACTGACGGCTCTGATTGAGTTCCAAACTAGTCGGGCAAACATAAATCAAAATGCTCGTTGCTGTAACAAAATCTCTATGTACTCCTACCTACATATCTACCATAAAAACAGAAAAATCACGAAAATGGCAATTAAATTCCATAAGTACCCACATTATTGTGAAATATAATTTGAGCCTGTGTTTCATAAATAATAACCGTCATAATTTATGTTGAGAACACGTCAGGCAACGTCAGGCGACGTCAAGCCACTTCAGGCGAATTAGATAATGTCACTCGTACGCGTCATGTTGACAGCACACATTTGCTTTGTTTGTACTTTATCCGACATTTTTGTGTGAGAGTGTTTATTAGATTGAGAGCTGGCAATTGTGTTATCCATCAACTCGCTCAGGGCCCGCGTGGTTGGACTTCGGCCCACTCTTTTTTACAGAGAAGCCTGTGTCCCAGCATTGGGAATATTAATGCAAGTAACATGCACCCTTAGTGACGAAAATACTTACGTTCCTATCAGTCCCCGAATATTCCCGATCTAACACCTTATCGTCAACACCGTTGATGATCGGGGAAAAAAGTTTCATTCGTTCACATTGTTGACGAACAGGATTTTTTTTTTCCCAGTCAGGAATATTCGTCAGTCCGGGAGTGATAAGGCCTGTGTTAACCAGCATTCAAACCACCGCGGTTAGGTATTAAAACATTTATGTCAAATTCCCTTAGGAAATTTAGATATAAAACTGATTAAATATTTAAACAAATTATTACTTACTATTTTTTTTTTTTACAATAAAGTAGACTAGAACTGTCTGATGTAAACGCCAAGGGATAACCTGAAGCCTAAAAATTATTACCAAGAATTCTCTACACCTAAGGTAAAATGTGACCTCGACGTTGTTCGAGGTCAGGTCAGGAGATCGAAATAAAAAGAATTTCATCTCGATGCGATGGTCATTACAGATCGTGGAACGAAGGAGGTTCAATGAGAAGCGAAGTGTGTCGCTTGTGTATGTCCGAATTGGTCATTATCGGCCTATATCAGCAAACGTAAGGTAGGACGCCCACAGGCTAGGTGGAGCGACGATCTTCGCAGGGTGGCTGGTAGCAGCTGGATGAGAGTTGCCGCCGAGAATCTAGCTGAATAGCGTGCAATTGGAGAGGTCTATGTCCAGCAGTGGACTGCTGTAGGTCAAATTGGTCATAATAAAACAATTTAACTGGTTGTATTTTAGTGCTTGATTCCTCTTATCATGTTCCATGTTAACATGACACATCTCATCCTTTGCAAACACATGATGCGTTTTCAATGCATCATGTTACCTTCAAGCCACTTTCAGCTGTAAAATCAGCGCATGATGCCATCACTTTCATTCTTGTTTAATCAGACAAACATATTTTAATGAAAATATTTATTATTTAGTCGTGCTTTTGTATGCTGTGCTATCTATTGGATGCACCAAATAAAATATTTATCTGTCTATCTAAATCTTTCGGCTGACTTGATGATGATTTATAATCAGCCTGTAATATTCCCACTGCTGGAACACAGACCTCCTCTCTTTGACAGGCTGGGTTGGCTGAGGAGTGGGCTGTAATCTGCTATGCGGGCCCAGTGCGGGTTGGTAGACGTCATTATGTCTTCGAATATAATGAATGATGATTTTTTATTTTTTTAAATATCTATTACCACCAGAGACAACTATTCCGTTGTCATCTCAAAATAATAATAATCAAAGCCGTATTCCCCTTTCTTTTCAGATCTTAGTCGAGCATATATGACGCGCGACGCATCAGAAAGTATTACTCCTTATGAATTATGGATGTCGCTCACGATTTCAGAGTAGGCAGAGTTTTGAGTGATGCCTACAATTTATGTGATGATGGAAAGAATTTCTTAGAAACAATAATTCAGAGTGAACTTTTGGATTTATAAGAAATTGGTTTAAGGGGAATGCGTCATGATAGCCCGCAAAATTCTAATTTTCTTACGTTTTTTTGCAATTTAGTAACTGTAATAATTTAGTAACTGACGCCACTATCATAATTATAATCTACAGCCTTAATTCTACTAGATTCACAAGTTATTTCAGCCCAGACCAATTTGATACGTAGCTATAAGCAGTTTCAATTTAACTTATAAACAAAACTAATCTCCCACCCGATCACATTACGAATTAAGGTCTTAAACAAAATTGGATTGGATTTCTTAAGTCAAAAGATTTGAAAAAGCTTTATGCCTATTTTCCCTTGGGTAGTTAATTTGAGTGGTGGTTTGAATGACCTTGGGTTTGTAATCTGGGATTCATGTAATTCATATTCTAGGTGATAAATAAATCGAATTTGTCTCGTTCAGTGTCTTTCAATGTGTTAATTGAAGGACACTGAAAGAGACACAATAGAAGTTTTATTGTTGTTACGTCGAGGGGCGTTAAGTGTCCCGCAACGTGTTAAGTATTATTGACTGGTTTAGTCTTAATTTTTTACCTAGTGGTATCGGCCCTGACTTAGGTACAAGTTGTAGGTCGTGAGTTCAAACCCAGGCAGGCACTTTACTTTGTGTAAGTATTTCATTTCATCACCACTGCTCCCAACAAGATGGAAAAAACATAGTGACGAAAACCAGCATGTCCTAAAACCTAAAATTCGAAGACATGACATCTACCAACCTGCACTGGGCCCGCGTGGTGGATTACGGCCCTCTCCCTCTCACCGAGAGGAGGCTTGTGTCCCAGCAGTGGGAAAGTTATAGGCTGATTATGGCAAGTTACACGTTTTCTTGTTTCCGTTTGTCTTGACCTTCTCCCTATTTTATTATGGACCTCTAAAATGGTTGATCTAGCTTCTACAGATATACATATCTACATAATAACTATGTTAATTATAAGCGTCCACCTATTACAAATTACACAGCTGTTGCTCACTTGATAAACTAAATCTCATTAGCACCGAGATAATTAAAGTCTAGAAAATTGAACTTGGATCCTGAAGGTACGAAGAAACTTTGAGTCTTCTATGAAAAGTAATTAGATGACGCAGCTTATAAAATAGATATAGGATAGAACATAATAACATACATCACGCTTGTTTTTATCGAAGAGTAAGGCAGAGGTGTAACTACAATTATTATTCTACATAGTACCTACACCCATATTTCGCCAGTTATTTAGTTATTTATATATATGCAATGTTGTTTCGTCTTATTATTTTACTATAAGAAGTATATTGCATAATTTTTAAAATAATAAATGCATTTATTTTTGTGAGTAGGTTTGGATGAGAGTTGCCGAAAATCGAGTTGAATGGCGTGCAATAGGAGAGGCCTATGTCCAGCAGTGGACTGCTATAGGCTGCTGATGATGATGATGAAGTAGGTTTGCACGAATACTCAATAAAACAAATTCTAGATTGCTAGTAAACATATAATTCCAGACTGTATAGGACTGAGACTATCAGCCGCAGCCGCACGGGTCGAAAAAAATAAATAAATCACACCTCGATCCATATGATGTTAGTAATACTCACTTATAAACTATGTTAGTAAGTAAGAAAATGTAGGTAGGTAATACAATATTTTTAATTCATGTATTTATTGCTTGACGCACCGGGCACATGCGCAATTGCACATGTAAGTACTATGTACCCAATGCGCCACAATGGCGCAACATGGCTTCTCACTGATGACCCTCAGAATGCCGTTGACGGTCCCACGCACTTAAACCGTTGGTCCTGGCTGTCATTCGTGGATCTTTGACAGTAATAAATAATAATAATATTTTTTTTATTAGTACACTTTGAAAAACATACATTATAAGTAGGTACACACACACATGATTAAATGTATATTGTACAATTATTAGAGTCACATCACATCAACAGTCGTTACGTGTCGTCAGAAGTCTGAAAGTCTGACAACCAGTCTTACCAAGGGGTTTCGTATTACCCAGTAACTGGGTTGTAGAGGTCAGATAGGCAGTCGCTCCATGTAAAATACTGGTTCTCAGCTGCATCCGGTTAGACTGGAAGCCGAACCCAACATAGTTGGGAAAAGGCTAGGCAGATGATGATGATCCCAGGTCGGGCAAAGTGTTATATTCCTAATGAAAAAACTCACTAGCAGTCCGGAGTTTGGATTTTGACCCGGTTGGTGGTATAGAAGGATACTGAACAGGGTGTAAAGTTCACTCATCCTCCATAGAAAAGGGAGGATCCTCCTACCAGACTGGTGTTGTGTCTGGCGGGCAACTGCCCGATGATTGCCGTTTCGTATAATGCTAATTGTGCGGTAAACTCTGCTTTCGAGATGCAAGATTTTGCGTGACGTCAGTATGACGCGTTGTTCGCATGTGGCGTTGTAGATAGCTCTACAATGGTACCTGATAGGCTTACCCCTTGTTACATTAAACTTAAACATAGGTTGGTGTAATATAGGTATAGTACACTCACCTATTGCCAGTTATGTATAGGTACACCTCTGCCTAACCCTTCGGAGATTATAGGCGTGATGTTATGTTATCTTTTGCCTATGCCAACGCTTATAGTTTATTTATATTAAGGCGCTCGCAAACCGTCAAGCAAGCGACGCGACGCGGACGGTGCGACGCGATGCGACTCTGGTAAATTTTGCCTGCAATTGTCATAGAAATTGTTAAGAGTCGCGTCGCGTCTTTCTGCGGAGCCTTTAAGGATACTTCGGCATGGTTTTTTATTTCAGATTCCATTCTATTTTTCGAACTCAATCGTTGAAAACATTGCACATTCCATGGTACACAAAAAAGATAATCAAACGCTTTTGAGTTCAACGTTTAAACGTAGGTATTTCGTTTTTATTCGTATTAATAAACGAATGTTTGAATTATTTTGTATTTCTATTGTTGTGTGTCAACACAAAACGATTATTCAGAATGTTTATTTACTGGCTGCCCCATGGCCCAATTGGTTTTGAGTTAGTACTGATTCCCCGGTTCTTGTTTCCACCCGAAAAGTAATTTACTTTATAATCCCGATGTATCAGACGAAATCGAGGTGGTACAGTCTAAAAAAAATTACTAAGCGTTTATTAATAAGTATGTTTATAATCCATATCAAATTATTGTACAGACGCCAGCACATCAACCTACTACAATCTGTCAAATTTTCCCAATCAACTTTGAACCTTATGCTTTAGCGAAAAAGTTGATAATCTATTAAAGAAATTTGACAGATTGTAGTAGGTTGATGTGCTGGCGTCTGTACATTGTCAGAAATCAAATCACAGCTTTCGTCAATTTTGAAACTAGTTTCTTCACACTGACAAAAATCACAGATTTGTACGTATGTATTTTTTTAATAGTATATTTTTTTTTTTGTGCTAAACGATTTCAAACATCATTCTGTCTCTATCATCTTCAAACGATTATCAGAAACAGGACGATGTTTGGAATGTTTAATGATTTGTGGTGCTAGCGGGCCTTATCTAATAAATACACCATACATTTGAACCAATTTAATAAAAGTTATGTTCGAACTCATATTTTTCAAACAGAAGAAGAGCGTGTTTGTACACTTGATTACCACAATTAAAGCGCGTGTTGTTTCGTAAAATAAAAATACATGCAAACGTTAAGACAGAAAATTCAGCGCTATAGCACCTCAAACTAAGCAGCTACTTACTTAAAACAAGAAGAAAAATAACTAAAAAACTCCAAGACCACTTGGCAGAGATTCTCTCAAAGCATCAGCATAAAATGTCAAAGAAACTTCAGACAGTTATAGCCAAGTAAAACTAACACAAAGCGACGTAATAAAATTCAATACATGCGTTAAAGGTGCGAAGAAAAAAAATGGCGGCAGAAATACTGGTAAATCATGAAGGATATTAGCCATAAATCAGCGATTATCCTTAGCCTGGGGTAAGGTGAGCTGAACGTCGGGCCACGAAAGATTACGGAAGTCGGGAAGGGTGATTTCGTATTCGATTGACAAATTCTGCCGATGGTTCCGTTGAATTTTATCTTTTTACACGATTGCTCAAAAAAAGGAGTATTACGTTTTCAGAGTTCGTGTAAGTATGTGTTTAAGTATCTTTATCGCGTGGATATCGGAAAGCAATAATCTCTTAATTTTTTTTTCTAAAGTAATAGTAGCCTAAGTTACTCCTTATAACATCTGCCAGTGAAGACCCGTAAAAATCGGTCTCGCCGTTTCAGAGATTAGCTGAAACAAACAGACGACATTTTTTTTTAATAATATATTTTCATAATGCAATTTGCATTAGTAAAACAATTTAATGTTATTTATTTGTATGTTTAAATGTTTCTGTCTTGGAGCTAATGATTTTATTGAGCACTTGTATGTTTCTAGATAAGTACTAAATTATTTGAAAAAGTATCTAGTGTAGTAGTTGTTTTGTAGTATTTAAATTGTGAACGTTCCAAATCTAACAGTAGATAATAGAAACTCACTAGGTACTCATTAGTTTAAGCCAAGCGTATAACTATGGTTGCGTACATTAGGTAGCTTATAGATCAGAATAACACATAGGATACTTTTTATATCGATATTTCTACGGGATCGACACTTAAGCGGGTGAAACTGTGTGACACTGCTAGTATTTGAAAAAGTTACTTGATTAAAACAGACAGAGTTACTTTCACATGTATAATAATATAACCCTCTTACTAATAAACGTTGTATAGCGTCTGTATAGTTACACAACGCTTTGTCTTCTTCTTTCGAATGTCAAGTTACAGACGACTGAAAGAGAGAAAAATCGGTGTGTAACTATTCACCTGATATAATACGTTTATTAGTAAGGGGGGTGTGGATATTAGGTATATACCACCAGTACATATTAAAACACCCGCTCGAAACGTACCTCCACACAAACATTAACGTTTTGTATGTCGGACGCATACGAATCACACAGAACAACAGATAAGCCTTGAAAATATACGTGTTGACTAGCTCCGTACCTATATAAATGTATAATAGTCGGAGAGCTGTAAAAACTTTGCTAACGGCCCGCTAACGTCTTTATGGTGATAGCCCTTTCTTTTGTGTTTCTTTTCATGGAGATTATGTACATATATGACTGTTGTTTCCTTGTGTGTCAAAGTTATTGTGTGGCGGAACTTTGTTGGTTTAGGTGTCAATCATTTTGTGTGGGTATTTGTCAGAAACGAAGCCTTTGCGGGTTATAAAGATATAAGAAAGGTATATATGGAATACTAAAATACAATTAGGTATAATTATACTTCTGCAAATCCTCAAAAATCCATTGCTCTTTTTCAATTTCTCCGACATTAATTAGAAATGAAATTATCTACTTATTATTTTTCTGTATACCCGTTGTCCCTCTAGCAACAACCCATCCATTCTATACTTAATATTATAAATTCGAAAGTAACTATGTCTGTCTGTCTGTGTGTTACCTTTGCACGCCTAAACCACTGAACGGATTTCGATAAAATTTGGCAGAGAGATAGATTGCATCCCGGGGATGGACATAGGCTTTTTGTCTCAAAAATATCCCTAAAGGGGGGGATATAGGGGATGAAAGCTTGTATGGGAAACCTGTGATATGAAAATTCAAATTTATGCTTTTGGTAACAAATAATGAATTACGTATTTCATCGTTTTTCTAAAATTATCCCTCAAGAGGATAAAATAGGGGATGATTTTAAAATCCACATGTAATATTGGCATTTTTGTGTAAATATTTTTTAGAGATTTTAGGGATTGGAAATATAGTCCTGATAGTACGTTTCCTCGGGATAATTTCCGACCTCCACGCGGGCGAACTAAAATATAATTATAAAATGTATAAACTCAAACTCAAAGCATGTATTTCAATGAAACCATTTACAGACACTTTTGAATTGTCAAGATGTCGGTCAGTCAGAAAATATGAAGCTAGTTGCCCATTCCAAAGCGTAGGTAACTATGAAGAAGAACGGGCAAGAAACTCCACGGACACTCTTTTAAATTACATTTTAGAAAAATATTACTTACATCATTAATGTTTTTGTATAATAACAATAACATAAAAAAAAAAATGCTTGTGGTTGCTCTGTTCAAATGATTCAAATTATTTATACTTAGCACACAACAGAACAACAAATGAGAATAACTAAATACACGTGGGTATTTTGCTCGTTAAGCAATATTATTTATCTAATACTTGTGTTAGCTATAATATTACTTAGCATTAGTAAAACTTTATCTCTGTGAGAACATTTCTTGTTCAAATAATATTTATCTAATTTACATAGAAGATAAATTCAATATTTCCATCAGCAGTACTTAACTCTCTATCTTATAAACTTGTCACAAAATTGACAGGCTTTCAACCTCTCTTCTACAGCATCCCATTATTTAGATATTTTTGAAGAAGTAAATCTATACTAATAATAAAGCTGAAGAGTTTGTTTGTTTATTTGTTTGAATGCTAGAATTTGTCAGTGTCAGGTTGAATGTTATCAAAATATGATTCGCGATCGTAACGAGTATGTATTTACAGAATTAGAATAGTTATATCCCCTTACTAATAAACGTTGTATAGCGTCTGTATAGTAACACAACGCTTTGTCTTCTTCATTCGAAAGTCAAATTACTGACGACTGAACGAGAGAAATCGGTGTGTAACTATTCATCTGATATAATACGTTTATTAGTAATCATCAATACAACCCTCTAAGTTCATATTTACAACCCTTTTCTATGAGTAATTCATGTAACATCAATGTATTAATACTCGTATGACGAGGGAAAATTTGTTTGTTTGTTAGTTTCTATGTAAAGGTGAATCTTTGAAAGGACCAGTCGGTTATGAACAATTCTTTTTGCATTTGATAGCCCCAACTTTTAGGAAGGCTATATTTTAACATCACGTTAGGACACCCTTAGACTCCTACAGACAGAATTGGTCCACACTAGCTCAAGACGGAGAGGAGTTGAAAGGATAAAAGGAGGCCTTTGTCCTCGGGCTTGCGGACGGCGACTGGTGAGCAATGGGTAGCTCACCGTCCGGTAAGGACCAGCAGTGCGATTCTGTAACCATCTCACTGTGAAAACTTAGGTGAAGTGAGCGTGAAGTGAGCTGTCATTAGTGTCAATCCCTACAGCATCAGATGGAATGACAGCTCACCCCACGCAAGTTTTAACGGTGAGATTTTTACAGAATCGACATGCTGGCCCGGGTCGACGGCGCGTGGGACACAACGCGCGCCTTAAAAAGATGTCAGCACTAACTGACAGGGTCCGCTAGGACCGACGCCTGCCAATGTCACAGGTCGTTTGAAAGAGCTACCGTGGCCCCTGGCACAGGCAACTGAAGGAACACGGTTGAGTTTTAGTGCAGTAAAAGTCTGACATGCCCTCTCGCTCCGCCCAGAGCTGAGAAGATAGGTACTTGATAATATCCCACCCAAAGAAAAAAGTAACTCTTAGGAGCTGACCAAAATGTAAGATATCAGAAAAAACGCTAAGCAAAAACAAAGTAATAGCTCGGGTGGGCGATGCAATGCGACGTGGGTCGGGAGAACAAGAAATTTCACGCGGACGAAGTCACAGGCAGATGCTAGTACTAAATAAAATATCTTAGCATTCCCTGTCTACGATCTAGATAGACAATCTTTATATAATAACCTATCTAATCCTGATTTTGACACATAACATCAAAGCGAACGTCTATGTTGTAGTTCAGTTTTATAAATAGGAGTTTCTGTAAAACGTCTAGATTTTTTATTGATAAAAAATACGTAGACAAATTGCGCGTAGCAATTAATACGTCATTCCCCAATCTGTTTTTGTGATGGATACGATGTTCTTCTTTCTTCTCGTGTAAACATGAGTTATTCGAGCGAGACAAAATCAAACTGGTTGCTAATTTAATTGTATAATTATATAATTAATGTAAACAAAATATTGTAAAACATTTTGAACTTTTTTTCCTTGTCCATTCTTTCCCATACGAAACTTTCTTTTGGAAGGTGCAACTTGAATCAATTCTATTTTTTCGTAAATTATGACGTTCAAAAGTGCCTTTATAGTGCCTATTTGAAATAAATGATTCAACTTTGACTATGATAACACACTATACAGCCTGTCATATTATGGGCACGACTCATACAGCCTGATTCAAACTTTATGGCGGCTCTGAAGTGCGCTACTCGCTGCGCAGTACCTCACCCCTCAACCCCGCTGACGCGTGAATTTATTTTGTTACTGCGCAGGGACTCGCTGCATGCTCCGAGCCGCTGTAAAGTTTGAATCAGGCTGTAACTACATCCGTTTCTATTTGAAAAGCACTTACATCCCACCGCCTTAAAAAGGCTTAAAGGTCGTTTTTAGATCGTGGTATGGTGTTGAGTGCTGTCCTAAGTCGTCAATGCCTGAAACAAGGCGGATATTCCTAAAGCCTGTTTTTATCCCTACGAGTAGACTTTTGTCTATGACAGTTATAGTCAAGTTGAATAATTTAATTATTATTAATATACTAGCGGCCCGCCTCTGCTTCGCATGGGTGCAATTTTGTTTTTTCGAATTTCCAAATTTTCTTTCCTAAAAACCTTGTCCTGACAATACCGAATACAACAAAAAAAGAATTAGCGAAATCGGTTCAGCTGCTCTCGAGATTTGCGCTTAGCAACACATTCAGCGATTCATATTTATATTATAAACTAGCTGCGCCCCGCGGTTTCACCCGCATAAGTAATTTTACCCGTTTTTTTTAACCCGCGGGCAATTTTTTTAATTTTTCTCTTTGTAAGAACCATTCTCGTACTTCAAGGAATATTATAAAAAAAGAATTAACGAAATCGGTTCAGTTGCTCTCGAGATTTGCGCTTAGCAACACATTTAGCGATTCATTTTTATATATAAGATTATATTATTATTATTAAATTTAATTATGTATAAACAAAATTTGTTAATAGATTATTAAAACGGTACAACAGCAATTACATTTATTAACATAGAAGCATTATTTAAAAAAAAAAAACATTATTAAAGACTAACACGGAACAGTAGACTCTCTTGTATACATTCTCTCACAGAACACCAGACATATAAGCAAAATTTTATTCCATTCATCCGCAAATATAACACATTCAGGGTTGGCATTCAGAAGGATGTTGAGCATCTTCAAAGTATGACACACTTGAAATTCAGCTCTGAGTACAGTAAGGGCGGTGCGGCGGGATGAGCTGGACTCCTTTAATAAAGGTTGCTCCATGGCAGCACTGGACAAGAGATGTGGTATGAGAGTAGGGACGCCTTTGCCCAGGAGTGGGCCATCAACGGCTAGTAAAATAAAGGGGTGGTTATTGTAGTTCTAGTCCTACAGCTGACTTATGGTAAATCGTACCGAAGCCCGCAGCAGCAAATCACTTTAAAAGTAATCAACACCTCATATGTACTGAATATTAACCACACGCAACGGTACACCAAATTGAATGCGTTAATTAGCCAACTTTGATTAAGTTGACTGCAAATTCGTTTGACTTCCCGGTCCGTTTGCAGCTGGCTAAATTCAACTGTAGGTAATTATGTTTTAAACTGGTGAACTAGGAGTTTGTTGTGGAACCCGGAATCAGATTTTCAATGCGACATGTGATGTTAATTTGGAAGTTTAAATTACTTGTGATATTGAGTATATATTTTGGTAACTCGGTATGTTGTGGCTAAGCTGAAGGGTTTAAATACAGGCTGAAGAACGAGATGTTTGATTTTGACAACTTAATTGCACGATTTTTATAAAAGCACATTTAGCAAAAAAGCATTTTACATTATCAGGGGGTTGACAGGCATTGTAATTTTGAGCCTAAATCTATTATTATAGTTACTTTTCGTGTCTATCGCTATGGCCGCGAATTTTCTTCTACACTACGCAACGGATTTTATTGAGGTTGTCACCATCATTTAGAGAATTCATTCCGGAATAATAATTAAAAGTTATTGTTTTATTAAACTGCATAACCTGTGCGAAGCAAAGGTAGGTCATTAGTATCTAAATTATAAGACCCATTCCATCACAATATTATTATTTCCATAGTTTCACGATTCTTTCACATGACTTCTGGTAAAATTTAGCCTTCAACTTAAGTTTTATTAACAAAAATAATTATATTACAGCTTTGCATTGCCAAACTGCCAAAAAAGTGACTTAAAATTCGTTTCAAATAACAAAAATTTTCATATTTTGTTGAAGACTACAAATACGATTAGGCTGATACGTTTGGAACATTTGCAAACAAACAAAGCATGATCAAATACTCTGTCACATTCCTAAACAAACACTAGATGTACCTGTTCAGAAATCAACAGCCTAATCCAGAATTAATTAAATGTTAATTGATGTACTCAATCTATCAGTATAGGCATTGAAATCTCCAGGGAAATGTTCAGAGCAAGTAAAGGCATAGATTAGGAACGAAATAGAAGCGAAATTTATGTAAGTATAATATTTTTATCTCAAGAAGCAACGCGCGCTTTACTTGTGGTTGTAAAAACACGCCGTGAATGTGTGCTCGGTACCGGCCAAGACAATAGCGAAGTCAGAAGTGTGTGTGTGCTGACACTACCCGTTTTCACGAACACATTCACAGCGTTTTTGTATACTTGGCTACCTCAGCCCGCGTCTGTACTGTACCAACTTTTTTGTAGGCATGTATCAACTAAATAGACTTGCGCTCAGCCTAACCAAATCAAAATCGGGCGAGGAGCACGTAGGGCTAACCGCACATAGGGTTTAGTGCAACGAAACAAATGCATTGTCAAAGTCAAATTATCACCATGCACGTTTAGCACTATACGAGCGTCACAAGCGGGAACATAATACTCTTCCAACATGAGTATTGTGTAAAAAAAAAACGTGAAAAGTTAGGTGAACTTAGAGTGAGCTGCCATTGCAACTGATGCCAGGGATGACACTATTGACTCACTTCAAATAAGTTTTCAGGGATTTTCACAGAGTAGATTGGAGTTCAGCACTATCAATCACAATTTGAATCATTTTGAAGAAAATCTACTGCTTCTTTAGTTTGAAAATCTGTCTGTCAACAACGTAAACCGCAATGAATGTTTTTGATTGAACTGTCAAAATGAAACCCATTCCTATTATTAGTCAACTCAGACTATCGCAGTCCACTGCTGGACATAGGCCTCCCCCAAACTACGCCACAACACCCAGTCCTCCGCCTTCCGCATGCAGTCAACCCCAGCCTACTTCTTTAGGTCGTCCGTCCATCTAGCTCAGGGGCCTCCTACACTACGCTTGCTGATACGCGGTCTCCAATCCAGGACTCGTCTGCTCCACCGGCCATCGGTCCTTCGACAGACGTGGCCAGCCCACTGCCACTTCAGTTTGCTTACTCTGCAAACTATGTCGGTAACTCCGGTTCTTTTCCAGACAATTTCATTCCTGATTTTATCCTTCAAAAAGACTCCGAGCATAGCTCGCTCCATAGCGCGCTGAGCGACCTTTGAACTGTGTCTTACTATTAGTGTACGTAAATTACCCCGATGACTGTGTTCGACGTTCCTAAAGCCACAAAATAGCCGCTATTTTGAATGAACCAAGAGACCTACTTCAGTATATTCTTACTCTATGGTAACCCTAAACGGCAAGCTATTGTCTCCTGTTTAGTTTATGTCTTACTATTGTTACTGATGTCAACAAATGTAAAGGTAGCTTTAAACGTGTCGTGTACCCGTTTCCATAGTAATTTGGAAGGTGTACAAATAGAGGATTAGGCTGTCATCTGTAAGATCCGCTGTTTAAGGAACCGTTCTCGTCGTGTATTGTGACAGGCTGTAATATATCAAGTGTCGGAACTGGTTTATGTGGTGGTGGTTTGGAACGTCCTTAACGAAGTCTTTAGGACTAATCAGGGTGGCAGGAATATTAACGTGCAACCTGCATTCAGTAAATGTTTCTGAAGCCCCATGCAATTTTTCGTCGGTTTTTTTTAAATTGTTGTTCCATACATATTGACCGGTACCTATTGCACTTTTCTAAGAAACTTAAAGTTACAACAAAAAAACAATTATATTTTTTTACTGTCTATTTGTTCCGGCTAATCTCCGAAACGGCTGGACCGATTTTGATGGAATTTGGTATGAGAATATTTTGAACACTAGAGAAGGACATCGGCTTTTTATCGGCATACCACAATGCGGATAGAAGCTAGTTGTTTACTATATTTAAGGTTAGATAGTATTTCCTAGTCAAACATAAACCAAGCAAACTATTAAAGAGTAAAAATTAGGACATGACTACCATTCATTCTTTTCCAAAGAAATGCTATAATATCTTAATAACAACAGCTATCTTTTAACAGATATTCATTTACCTCGTAACAGCCAAGAACATCCCGGTAACTTGCTCGCATGCATCTCGGCTATTAAGTGAAGCTGCTGAAGCAACACCCGAGGGAACGAGCCGTCATGCTGCGCCAGCGCTACTAACAGAACTAACTCGAAGACTTGATCTGTCAGTGCCTTGTTACTGTATCAGTGGCGAGGGAAATATTATAGAACAAGTACTGATCAGGCGTTTGAGTATATGTGGTATTTTATTTTTTGCCGGTTTCAGACTTATATTAGGTATCTATAAGGTCCAGGTTTCCTCACGATGTTTTTCTTTCACCGAGGGCAATAATGTCCAAAATAAACTCAGAATGTACATATTTAAACGTACCTACTGTCCGAAACAAAATTTTCCACGACAATTTCCACAAAATCAAATAGAAATTTTTCAAAAACTCCTATTTCACTACACACTGCGACATTGTGTAGCGGTCTTAGTAACTTTTTGAATAGAAAATTGTTTTGACAGATTCATTAGTTTAACAATATGGCTGATACTAGACTGACGAATTATTAACGAGATAACGATGAAACAAGAAAATCATGTTTTTTGGGGGCTTGATGAAAATATTATTAGGTTAGGCAAAATACGAGATTTTTGTATTTTTTTAGGGACTTTTTAGATCTAATATAATTACAAGAGGTATAGGTATACCTGTACCTGTAGGTGTACCTGGTAAACCTGTTTTGTTTAAGTCTAATGTAATTACAAGAGGTCTTGTAATTATATTAGAATTAAACAAAACAGTTGATGACCTATAAAAAAGGATGTATGAAAAATTTATGTGTATTGAAAAGGATGTATTATATACAACTTACATAAATTTTTCAGGAATAAATGTTATTTAAATACACATTTATTGTACACATATATGTAGGTATAATATTTAACCAGGTAACTACCTACACTCCAAGTGAAAAGTGGAAAAATAAAGAAATATGTTTTTGGCTATAGATAATAAAGTTATGAGGTTTTTTATTAAACGTTTAAAAGATTTTATTTATTAGAATAGAAATAAAAATAATATGTAAATCACTTTAAACTTGCCGACGTCACTAGGTCTGATGGATATGGCAGCCATGTTAGACCTCATACTTTACGCTGATTGGTCAACGCGGACATGCTTGACTTCGACAAAAATGTCAATAGACGTACTGGATTTAAAAAGAAATTGACGATTGTGCTTTCTGAGGCACGGGGGTATCACACACTGTCACTAAAATGTCTAATGGAAAAAGTTAATAGCACTTTGCCCGACCTGGTAATCGAACCCAGAACCGCTCAGCAGAACAGCTCAGCATTCGCGCTTGCGACCACGAGACCAACGGGGCAGTTAGAAGACTGCATACATAAGTCTCAAGACACACCGCGACTTACTGGTTACTTGAATAATTTCCTAACATCGTTTATTTGTGCCTCTAATGAGTAACACAAACAAAGCAGGCTCTAAGCAAAAAGTGTGAGTGCCAAAATAAACGTTTGTCCCAAGTTAGTCACATCTGGTCATGTTGGCTTTTGCGCTGAATTTCTACCTTTACGTACTATTGAAATTTATGGTATTCGGATGATAAGGGGGTGAGAAGTGATAATGGAGCGAGTTTTAAGTTCTCGTTGGTGTAGTGGTCCCAGGGCTACAGACTGTTGAACATGAGGTCCTGGATTGTGCAAAGTGTTATTGGGTTTTTCTATCTGGAACTTGTCATTAGCAGCCCGGGGTTTGGATTTGTTCGTCCATGCTTACTCAAAGTTAATTCGTTTAGAAATAATTATATTTTATGCCCTATTTATAAATATGGCAAGGAAAATGTCTCATTCTTTTCAGTCCATCCAAAGGTTGTCTGTAAGAGATCGCCTTGTGTGATAAGACCAGGGTTACCGACATAGCTTGCAGAGTAAGCTAGCTGAAGTGGCAATGGAATGTTTGTTTGTCGAAGGACCGATGGCTGGTGGAGCAAACGAGTCCTGGAGTGGAGACCGCGTATCAGCTAGATGGACCGATAAGTGGTTGGGACAGACTGGATGCGGAAGACGGAGGACAGAGTGTTGTGTATATTTAGTAGTGGACTGCTATAGGCTAAGTTTATTGATAAGACAACCCATTTTACAGACAGACGCCAGCGCAAATCAAGCTACCCGAAACTGTTAAATTTTCCCAATCAAACTTGAACCTTACGCTTTAGCGATAAAGTTGAAATACTACCTGTTAATGAAATTTGACAGATTATAGTAGCTTGATGTGCTGGCGCCTGTACCTACACTAGTTTTAAATGTTTGTTGTTTTTGTTTTATTTGGTGTACAATAAAACATTTAATAATTAAATAATCAAGATGAAAACTCATAGTAATATTTAAAGTGACAATCCGCTAGGTCAACACGAACGGAGCGTGATCCTACTCGCGTCACAAGCAGGTGTACTGCTAAATACACAAACACGGCATAATGCTAATATACACTGAGTTTATAATATTTAGACGAAACTAGACTGTATTTTTAGTAGGTTAAAATCAAAATCAAAAATCATTTATTCAAACTAGGCTGAGAATCAGCACTTTTCGAACGTCAAAATTACAGTCCCCCAAAACGCCCGCCCTTCACCACTTCCTAGTGCTTTCGCTGGGGAGAAGAAGTGGCGCAACAAACTCCCCAGCAGCACAGCTGTCTGTTCAGTTATAAAAGACTCGACTGTATACAAAACTAGATCTGCAAAGTATCTAATTAACATTACAGGATACAGAACATTCAATAAAATTATTTGCCATATATTAGCTAGCCACGCCAATATACCAACAAATACCATAAAAATCTTTACGTACTCAAGCTAAAAAAAAATACTAAATCAATATTAAAAATGTAATATAAAAAAAACTTACTACCTAAATAAAAGCCTCCAGGTATAAAGAGCGTGACAACTTACATATTTATGCAATGCTGGGTTCTGTTCTGTTAAATACTGTCTATGGACTAAAAGGGAATACTGATGTAGCTGATGAATTATGCACTTCACATTTGTATACTTTCATACCCATACATTTTGAGATCATACTTTTATACAGGATGAAATTGAACTGTATTGAAATTGAACTGGATTATATTTCTGTAAATACATACTTGTTACGTTAGCGAATCATATTTAAACTAGGTCCATTCCGATCCGATGCGATGCGAGCCGTTTGGTGGAAATTATCCTTTAGGGTTCCGTTTTTCCTTTTGAGGTACGGAACCTATTTATTAAATATATATATATAGTGTATTTACTAAATAATTTATCCAAATTAGGCTGAGTATTAGCACTTTTCGAACGTCAAAATTACATACGACAGTCCCCCAAAACACCCGCCCTTCAAAAAATCCTAGTGCTTTCGCTGGGGAGAAGAAGTGGCGCAACAAACTCTCTAGCAGCTAATTATATCGGAGCTTCATCGTATAGCGGGGCTTATAAATCTAGCACAGATTCCTGGGTCATATTAAAATGGAACCGATGTTCTCTGCATGTTGGCGATAGGTGAAGTTTATCATTTGGACATGCATCGGCCCAACATGGCGGGCGACACAATGTAACATCGGGTGCCAAACAGGACACTAAAGTCTTTGGCTTCTTACTTATTGTTAGAAGAGGTTCACACTCACTTTATGTTATTTTATAACGCATCTACTCCAAACAAAAACATGTAGGAATTATCAAATAAAATGAAGTAGCTATAAAAAAAAATATTACTAGTAAATTATTAAAATATAAAATTATAAAATGCATGCAGTCGTTACATCAGGATCCTGAAACAACCAACCAGTCTTACCAAGGGTATCGTATTACCCAGTAACTGGGTTGTGGAGGTCAGATAGGCAGTAATAAGTAAAGTGCCTGTCTGGGTTCAAACCTACGACCTACACCTCGTAACCGTTATCTCTGGGTCACTATCGCTCATTTGCATAAAATGTGGTAAATATAACTGATGTTACAGATATTTTTAAGGCGAGACAAACATTTTAGGTAGGTACCTAATCCCTAATAGAAAAACTGAATATTCTTAGAACCGCATGCTAACTTCAACAGTTGATCTTGCATCTGCTAGACCACAGTTGATCTTGCATCTACAAAAACAAGGTAAATAATTTATATTTTGCCAGAAGGGCAATATGAAACTAGTACAAACTAACTTCACTATAGTCTTTGCGCTGTAGCATGGTGCGGGTGACAGTTGTTTTTATTTGTAGAAAGAAAGACTAGAACATTCTGGTTGGGTTTAATTTAATTAGTAAATGAATTAAACCCAACCAGAATGTTCTAGTCTACAAATAAAACAACTGTCACCCGCACCATGCTACAGCGCAAAGACTATAGAGTCAATGTTCTCTGTGTTCCTGTTAAGATCCCGACGTTACTTTTATTTTCCTATACCTCTCGCATTTATGGTTATACCATTTAGAAATTAAAAAAGTCCTTTCAAAAATCGTGATATTTAAATAAGAGTCCGGACATCACACTAATATTATAAAGGCGAAAGTTTGTGAGTGTGTGTTTATATGTTTGTTACTTCTTCACGCTCAAATGGCTGGACCAATTTTGAAAATGAACCTTGATAAAATTTTGTATGGAAATAGCTGAAGAAGTGCATTAATATATAGGCTACTTTTTATCCCGATATTCCTACGGGATAGAAACTGATGCGGGTGAAACCGCGGGGCGCAACTAGTTTTCCAAATAAAGTTAGTTTATTAGTTTTTAAAATCCAAATATTACCCACTTAGTTACAGTGTTATGATAGGCATGATAGCAGACGCTCGCGAAGGGAGGGAGGTTGCAGGGTGCGGGGGGATCAAAAAACAAAAAAGTGCGCTGAAAAGTATAATCTATATACCAGAAACTAGCGTTCAGTTTGATTATTTTACGTAACACTATTTTTATTTTGAAGAAAATAAGTAGGTATTTTATGTTTGAACAAGTTGACTGTGCAATAAGTACAATATTTATTGTTTGATTGATAAAGAAGTATATTTTGTTTTTAGATAAATGTGAAGTTAATAAATATTAAAGACTTATTTGGTATTACTTATTATGTATAAGTTTTATTACTCGTATTCCATATAAGCTAAAAACTCCTAACAAATTAAAGAGCCGGACAAAGACCGGACAAAAGTCTACAAGTCCGAACATGTCCGAAGAAATCCGGACGGATGGTAACCCTACTCGCATGACGTATTGTCAAAGTTTCTAATCTACAACTCTGTATGGTAATATTTTGTTGCGTATTTTTCTTAACTTTTTTATTAAGTTTGGGAAGCGATGACATGTTGAGGCAAGTTCATTTTTTGTGTTAGAAGTTATATTAAAACTGTTTTTATCTTTTTGTATTTGTTTGGCGTTTTCTACTAAAAGATGCGTAGCTATTTACCTAATGAAAAAAAAGTCGAGATATCGTGGGAACCGATTGGAATTTCGGTCCTTTCGCTTTTGCACACTTGGCGAGTGAGAGGTAGACCAAAACAAGTGTGACATTATGTCACAAAACAAGTGTGACATTATGTCACAAAACAAGTGTGACATTTTGTCACAAAAAATGAGCAAAATGCATTTTGTTTTCGGGCTTACTCTCATTCGCCATTTATGTGCAGAGTATAACGTGCAATAAAGACCTTCAAATAAAAATATCATTCATTCTATATATTTTTTTATATTTCTCGATATATTTTTTGGGGTCAACGATCGCTCGTAGTACACTTGAAGTATGATTTAAGACAAACAGTATCATTAATTCAATCATCAGAAAACACACACACACAACATAATTATCCAATTAACTAACCAACATATTATATTACAAAAACTACATGAATAAGTACTAATATAGTTGTACGATTTAGTTCAAAATGAGCTTGTCTACTAATTCAGTATGAAACGAGCAAATTACCCTGCTAGCTATACATCAAGTGTATCATAACTTGGTTTCTATTTAGTTTCTCCACGTTTGATGTACCGACTTCAGATCTAGTGTTGATGGCTCATTTGTTGCATCGTGATTTTGAATAATTATAAAGGCGCAGCATAGCCTTTGCCAAAATGGGTCATCCTATTAGTGGTCAGCAGCTTCAATATCATCAGGATTGTGCTGGCTTACAGTTCATAGAGACGTATAACCGCAACTCCTATGACACCCTCTGTTATTCGAAGACAGCCGCTACCCATCCCGGTGTCCTGCCAGTGTCACTTTTATTTTACCTTTTCGGTGATTCCTGTGCAAAAATAGACGGCAGCCATTTGCTGCGCCATCGCGCCACCGCCGTCAACCTTTATTTGTCTCACTCAGTAGGTACAAACTCACATCAAGGTACTACAATCTGACAAATTTCTGTAATAGATTTTCAACTTTATCGCTATAGTTTAAGGTTCAAAGTTGATTAGAAAAATTTGACAGTTTCGGGTAGCTTGATGTGCAGCGTCTGTACAATTTGTGGATTCTCCACTTAACACCTTTGTGTAATGTTAATGATTTTATTGTTGTTGATACGCTCGCTCCTTATCATCTGATAACCATACTGGCTAGACCGGAATAACTCGGAATGAGAAAGTTGGATAAGAAAGAGATTAAAACAGAAGTTATTAAAAGTTGGACTTGGAATCTTAACATAGCAAATGGTGAAAAGTGGGTGTACCAAAACTCCTCTGCTAACTACTTGGAAGCATACAAGCGTGATGTTACAAGTATGTTGTGTTAAGAAGGTAAGTTATATTTTGGTACCTATTTCAGAAGAACGCAAATTATTAAAAAAAAAAAAAACTGGCATCAACTCCCTCTTAATTGGACACCTACATATAGTCACAAGAACATCTTCTCAATCCTCAAGGCAAAAACAAACACCACTCTCGCTTATAAATAAAAGGTTAATAACATCACAGTCAGTAGGTATACTCATTGTTCATTATTAATAAAACAGACAATACATCAACAGCCAAGCAGCAGGAAAAGAGCCAAGTTCGCTCCAGTAGTTTCGGACGTCGACGTATTTTAATTATAATATTTTCCACAGGGAGAAGCCGGGTGATTTATAACGCAATTTCTCCATTGTTATGAGAATAAAACATAATCTCACCACTTCGCTAAACTAGTTTAGTATGTTAACTGCTATTGAAGGCCGCCCGTATTATTAGAGTAGGCTTTATGAAATATGGCACCCGTGAATTTAATGTTGTCGGCCATTTTGCAAATCTTGCGGTGTTTGTTAGACGTTTTTTTTTGTTTGGACACATCCAGACATTGTACATGTTTCAGTATGAGCGTGAATAATGAAAGTGAAAGAGATAAAAAAGGGCGGTTTTAAATATTTTTTTACGTCACGGACAGTTTTCTGCGACAGGGCAGAGTCAAAAACAAAAGCCCTGCGCTAGAACTGTCCAGTACAGTTGTTGAGTTGTATTTTAAGTTTGCAACTTGAACGATTTTGACAACAGCATTTTGGGTTGATTTTTGCTACAAGCACAATACCTACGTATCACCCATAAATATGAGTAAAGTACCTATTAAAAACAAGTTAATATAAGTATCTACTTAATGAGCAAAACGAGTAATTTCAATAATAAAATCGTTAAATCACATATAGCCACTTTTGTAAGAGTTAGTGTGCATACCTACACACGCGCGACACGCGTCAATGTGCAGAGGTAACTGCTGTCGTCGACGAGTACACAACGCCGACGCCCGCCGTCGACAACGTGCCGCTCGTGTATTTGAGTACGGTGATTAAGGCGCTACCTCGAAAATCTAAAATTCTTGAAAACTTACTAAGCAAGCAAAAGTAATGCAATTACTTTTGAAACGCAAAAGAAGAGAGATGGCTATAATGTGCGTGAAAAACGACGTGCCGAAACGAATTTACTCCTTTTTTTAAACCATATTTTGCCAGTAATAGTCCCATGGGCTTGGACAAAATACTTGCACAACAAAAATACCTACACAATTAAAATAACTGTTTAATAATAATTCCAATACTCAAATAATGCAACTAGTTAGCACAAATTTTCTCAACTCACACAGTATTGTCAACTGAACGCGATCGAAGCTCTTTGAAAGATGACTCGATTTCTCAGAGCTCAGTAATGATTGTATCCGACACCGTGTGCTATTGATGTTCAATACAGGAAGATGAATCTTGTGATTAGCTACAGAGAAGGGTAGTCGAAATTGCCATCCTCGAAGCGTCGCGAGTAGCATAATCAGCCTATAATGTTCCCATTGTTGGGACCCAGACCTCCTCTCGGTGAGAGGGAGTGGGCTATAATCCACCACGCGGAAGAGCACACGTTGGAGCAGTGGTGATGAAATAATTTATACAAAGTAAAGCCCCTGTCGGCGTCACGAGTGAATGTCAAAATAAAAGGTGGTATTGTCTGTTTCAAAATTATCTAATAAAAGTATAAACAAACTCTGTTCAGGTTAATTTCTTGCGAAATCGCTCACTAAACGGATTTACTAACACATTTATCTGAACACTTTTTCAACAATATTTTTTTGAATCCTAATTATTAAATTGTTATTGTAAAATCATCGACGAATTTTTTTAATAAAAATGTAACCCTATTCTAAGAAATAAGATTTAAACATAAGTAGTACTGCCTCCCTGTACAGTGACCTTATTTCTGATGTTCTTCAGAAAGGTCAGGCAGGTAGTACTCGCAACCGGCGTGCGTGTATGACCAGATGTATGAACGTAAACGAAGCAAGAGGAGTAGGTATGTAAGGATCGTAGTAGGTGGCGTTCTGTAGTTAGTTATGTCCAGACGCCAGCACATCAAGCTTGCCGAAACTGTAAAATTTTCCCAATCAACTTTGAGCTTTATACTTTGGCGATAAAGTTAAAAATCTATTAAAGAAATTTGACAGATTGTAGTAGCTTGATGTGCTCGTCTGTATGTATACACCACCGTCATCCTTCATTCTGTTTAACTGACACAAATAGGCCGAAAAATATCTCCAAAAAACTAGTTTCGAAATGAAGAATGACGTTTTGATGACAAAGCCACGATTGAAATGTCATCGAATTTTTTAAATTAAAATAAATACACATTCACGTTCGAGTCGAACTAAAGGCAATTTTTGAACATTTCAATTGAATTTTATAGTGCGTGAGAGTACTATAAAAACTTGACCACAGATGAAAAATAATTTCGTTATTATAAACACACAGGGAAATTGTGTCAACCAATTTGTGGACCTTATGTCACTGGAATAGTGTTACATTTCTATCAACAGTAATATATACCTATGAATTTTTCCAAACAGCCATGAGCCAACCAACCAGGCTATTATACAAAGACCTAAGACTAAGATGAGATAGGATAATATAATTATAGTGATTTTGTGTTTTTTTTTTAATGTAATGTTTATTTAAATTTAATTGTACTTAATGTGTTTGTCAATGTAATGTTTCTAATAGGTATTTGCTTCAATTTAACTAGCATGTATAATTGTATATGAACTGGTTTCGAAATAAATGAATTATTATTATTATCTACATCGCCACTACGCGTCACACTGACGTCACAAGAAATCCAGCATCGCGTAAGGAGAATTTATGGTGCAACTACTAGTACATTTCAATCATTTCACATCAATCGTCGGGCAGTTGTCCACCAGACGATACCCGTCTGGTCGGAGGATCCTCCCTTTTCTATTGAGGATAAGCGAACTTTACACCTTGTTCCTCATACCACCAAAACTTAAAAAAAAAATGCCAAAGTAGCTTGCGTTTTTATTAAAACAAATCCAAATCTCTGAAAGCTTTTAAAAGCGCTGTAAACTTTCATGCATTCATAATGTTAAAAGCATATTTTTAATATCTCTTTTTGTTTTATATGTCTTTTACATATAGCACATGAGACTTCAAATAAAATTAATATTACATGCCTTTATTTCAAGTACAGAAATAAAAGATGACTTTATGTTCAAAACGAAAGTTATGATAGAAGTAAAAAATGTCCGCATTTAAGGGTTAGTGATAAATAATATGAAATTGCAAACCGCAGATGTGGTTGACATTTTGATTAGATATTTTATTGACTCGTCTGGACTGCTTCGTTGGTCTTGTGGTTTCAAATGCTCTATTGCGGTCTTAGGTATGATTCCCAGGTCGGGCAAAGCGTTATTGGGTATTTTTTATCAGGGATTTTTCAGTGGCATGGCAGCCCGGAGTCTGGATTTGTGCCCGATTGATTGCAATAGGGTCACCTATTACATGAGACTTAAACATAATTGAAGTGTGGGAATACTATTGGTACTTACACCTCTGCCTGGGATCGCGGGCGCACCAGAGAGGGGACCCCAAGGAAGACGATGGCACAGTGGTCAAGTGCTACCGTGCATAGCGAGGCTCAGGGAGGGGCCCTTTGCAGTCTCTCTAGGTAAGTGCCTTACAGGCGTTGCACGGGGGGTTCCAAAATTGGTCTTTTAAGAGGATCCGGGACCACCCCTATGTGCTGATGGTGATCACCGGGGTGGTTTTAGTGATGTAAAAATCCCACACTCCCCGACCTCCCTCGCCGGAGGTTGGGCGCCTTTTGAAGGGTCCACCCCCAAATAAAAAGGGTTTAAATCTGCCTAACCCTTTCGGGGTTTCAGGCATAATGTGATGTTTATATCTAAAACGGGATTTCTCAGTCTTTAGTTTTCAAAACTGTTTTCTTTAGAAAAACCAAATAAAAGTTTGCCCGACCTGGGAACCGAACCCAGGACCATATGCTCAGCAGTATTGACCACTAAAGCAACGAAGCAGTCAATAGTATTACTAATTCTAAATTCAACTCAATTTACACTGTCATAGAATTAATATAACATCAGTTATTATTCTCTCTATACTCCATTTGTACCTACTCTTCAATTTAGCAACATTATTAACGAATTATAACGTTGCTAAATTGAAGAGTACAACTGTGACGTAGCATGACAACTGAATAGACTGGTATTACGTTTAGTCGGTTAACCACGTCACGTCGTTTTTTTTGTTTACCTTTATTTAATTACCGAAACAAATGGAGTGTAGGTCTTTTTATTATTGCCACAAGGATTTCAATTATTTACCTATTGTAGTATAGTAATTTTATTCCAGGTGGATTGTCTTCACATAATATAATTAATATACAAAATACTGTTCATTTTAAAAGAGTAAAGGTGGAGTCCCGTGGATTTTCTTGCCCATTCTTTTCTATACAAAAACAACCTTTTGGAATGGGCGACTAGAATCAATTAAATTTTGTTGTAAATTTTGACGTTCAAAAGTGCTTTTTATGTGGTTAATTGAAATAAATGCGTTCACTTTGACTTTGATCAGTCCTGCAGACTCAAAAGAAAACAGTCTTACCACAGATGGAAAAACCCAGTTTTACAAGTCCCAAAATAATTTCTACATTTGGCACAAAATGTTAAAATTAAGTTGAGCGGCTAGACATCTACATGTCTATATCTATTAATTGATACTATTAATAGTGTCTAATAGGATTATTAATTTAAATTTTGGAGCAAAGGTTGATCTTTTTACTTATTTGCCCTTTCATAGAGTTTTGCTATTAAATTGAATTTGGAACCGTATTTCAAGAGTCTACCATTTTGGTGTTGCGATCCATTTAATTTAAAATTCTGATTTGTTAGCATAACTTTCGCCCGCGTGGAGGTCGGAAATTATATGAAAATCATTAAAAATACAGTAATTACGTGTGTATACCGTAATATCTATGGTGTGTGTATGTACAATAAAGAGTATTCAATCTATCTATCTACATTCAATGCAATTGTGTACAGAATCCATATTAACAGTTTGCCCGTCGATATCCCTGCCACCCTGCAAAGCCTATGGCACTCAAGGATTATGTAGCTTTCCATTCTGAAGATTAACTTACATACAAACTCAAAAATATTACTCTTTAACCGACTTCTAAAAAAGGAGGAGGTTCTCAATTCGGATGTTTTTTTAATATTATATTAAATACAGATCAAAATACTTTGTAATCACTTTGCCATCATCTTTATTTTAGGTAAGAATCGTAACCAAAATCTTCATTCAATGGATCTTCCGAGTCACTATTATCTTCAATTTTTAATGTAATAGGTGTCTGATCTTCTGATGAAGTTCTTCTTGCTCTCTTATTTTTTGGCGATGATGTTGGTGAGTCAGATTCATTTGCTCTGTGGTGTCGAGATACAGTTTGGCTGGCTCTAGTCTCTTGTTGAGGAGTGGCATAAGCCTGGTCATTATCAAAAACACCAGTGTCAGCTTGATAGAGAAGATTGCTTATTTTATATTGCAGTACATTTTTTGTTCGCTGAGAATACGTGCGGAATTTTGTGGCAATAAAATTGGCATATATTTGGTCTGCATGTGTAGCTGACGAATCTGTCGCAGATTTTGCTAAGACATCCGTCACTGTATTGGATGTTGATTGAAGTAGACTGTACGCTGATTTTGTCATTCGGCTGTCAGTTTCCATGTCAGACTTCGTCATTCGATTTTCAGTATGTTTATTTTTATTTCTAGGTATCAGTACCTTCTCTGTCGGGCGTTTCGAAGTCGATTCTTTCAACAGATTGTTTGTTTGCGGAACTTGCAAGTCTTGTGTCTCAGAGAGATCATTTGTGTCCTCCTAAAAGTATGACAATTATTTTAGAATTAATTAAAGCACTATTAATAAGAATAGTTGCACAGAATAAGAGTAGAACGAACAAAAAAGTAGTTAATTCTTACCTACAATGTTAATAAAATTGTAGGTGTTTAGCTATTTTTTGTTTGGCATAATTATGATTGTAACATCATAGATAGATTCATTACAATAAAAAATAATATCATGAGATATAATAATGATGAAATATTGTTTTTTTTTCTTGTGTGTAATAAATAATATAATATAAGTAGACCTAATGTTAAGTACAGGCTATCTTACAGCAGTATAAAAATTGTATGTATGTATTTTAGTTTAATAACTTACGTTGTTAATCCGCTTGCGGGTTTTTCTGTTAAGAAGAAATTTCAGATGCTCGTATGCGTACCAAGATGACGAAACGTGGACACCTGCTTGTTAAAAAATAAACAGATCAGTCAAGGTGCTAGGTAACACATTTGGTACAAGTATAGGTAGGTAGGTGCAGCAATTAATTAAATACCTAATGACACTAAGAGTATAGAAATTAAATAATTAAATCAGTAAAGAAAAAAAAAGTAACAAATGTATGTGACAAAGCTTAGATGGAATCGAAACTTTCACAAAATCTTATAATACTTCACGTTGAACACACTCTCCCTAATTGAGTAACACACTCATCACAATCCAAGGGTTGCTAATCCATTGCTTCATATGTTTGAAGAAATCGTCTGCTCAACAACGCAAAGAAAGCAATGAATGTGTGAAACATAATTTTTACGTGTACTCCGCAATTACCCTGCAGCTGAGATTGACAAATTAAACCATAAAAGCAGTGTCTATATGTGCAAACAGAAAAGCACGAGACGCCCAAGTATCGCTCTATGCCCTATCGCTCTGTTGTCTGGCTTCATGTTCGTACGACTCTGCACTTAATGTTTATTTTCTATTTCATTAGAAAATACTTCTTCTCTACTTTTCGGGGAAGAGCAAAGAAACGATGGATGGACTGTGTGAATGATGATATGGTTAGAAAGGGGATGACTACCGAGGTGACGACTAATAGAGAAGTATGGAAGAAAAAGACATGTTACACTGACCCCAAATAAATTGGGATAAGAAGTAGAATCATGATGATAGAAAATACTTTATGATCTGCGCGAACTCCCACAAAAATACAAAAATATAACTGTTCTTACCTTGTTTAGACATTCTTATCAACCTCCCTTTTTCACGACGTATTTGTCCCGAAAGAATTTCAACTTTCGACTTCACCGCCATGACTGGCATATCAAGGTTTTGCGCTATTTCTGTCCACGCGTGACCTTTGAGTATTTTATTGAAATAATTTGGATCTTTTGGGTCCCACAATATTTCTTGTTTACGGAATGCTTTTATTAATTTGATAACAGTTTCTTGGGTCCACGACATGTTTATAAAACGGTGAAATAATGCGGCAAGGTAGACACGTGCAACCGCAACCGGTTCACTCAGCACACTGACGCGAGACTTGCTCGATAGCGGGTTGAAGGCGGGGCGGGGGGGGGACGCGGTGGTCACGCGTGACAAAGACAGCAGTATGTACGGTTGATAATAGCCGGACAAGGACAACGACATCCAGCTGATCGACTCGTGACATTTGTGGCGAGCAAACCGAACTTCGTTTTTATGTTTATACTATACCACGCGTTCTTGTGAGAGCGCGGCAAAATGTTTGTATTATTCGAGGTCACTGAACGTAGCGTTCTGTGTCTCAGGTACGCGTGACAATAGCATAGTCCATTGTCCTTTAGTAGTGTTCGGATTAAAAACAAAATTATAATAAAAATTGGAAGAATACAAATCTTCTGCAAGCAAAAAAATATTTGCTTATTTTCTGCTTTTACCATAAAACTAAAAGCATTTCAATCTTCGTAATCATCAGATTTTATATACAAATAGCTTCGGCCCGCAGCTTTTGTATATTAATAAAATATTTTTAGTAAATTAATAAAAGTAGATTAAGTTACTCCTATCTAAAATCTGTCCAGCCGTTTTGGAGATTAGCAGGCATAAACAGACAGTTTTTTTTTTTATTTTAAGGTAGGTACCGTATAATAATAATTATTAATTATATCCCCGTTTGTCCCACCAGTGCGACAAACGGGACATACCTACACGCCTGACTGCCCCGTCTCAAAAACCCAACCTGAAAACAATTACTTAGCACAAAAAGACGTGCTCATTTAGAATTAAATAAAAACGGGGAGGAGAGCGAACTCGTGTAATAAGTTCTTATGACGTCATCATTAAAGCACTCAGTACCTTATAATAATATTGCTGAGTTTCTTGCAAGAAGTGCTTCACTTAATTAATTATAGGTTGAAAAGCTAGTTGTAAAAGTATTAATATTGTAAACTCTTTTTTGCAGCTCTGTTACACACTTACATACTGCGATCATAGACTTATAAAAAAAGATGGACTCCGCGCCACGAATATCGAATGTGAAGCACCGTACCGATCTATGTGTGCGTGATTGACGATTGACGCTATCATGTCTCGTAATGCCGGCCGGTCGGCATACTATGATGTAAATGTGAGCGTGAGGCGTGTTTGTACAAACGGTCATATTTACTGTGCTTCACTTTCGATATGCGTGGCGCGAAGTCGATCTTTTTAGGGTTCCGTACCTCAAAAGGAAAAAACGGAACCCTTATAGGATCACTCGTGTGTCTGTCTGTCTGTCTGTCCGTCTGTCACAGCCAATTTGCTCCGAATCTTATGGACCGATTAAGTTGAAATTTGGTACACATATCAATCTCTATGACCCAAACACAGACGTGTAACGTAAATAAATGAGTTTTGAAAATGGGAGTCATTTTTGAGGGGTAAATAGACAATTAAAAAAAAAGTTTCGCAGTCTGTACCGTGTGACATATCAAATGAAAGGGCTTACCGTGAGGATCTCAAATAATTTTTTTCATAATTTTAAAGTAAATTATATTAAAGTTATTTAAGACAATAGACGGAAATTTACCATTCACCCCCCTTATCTCCAAAACTACTGAGCCTAAAATTTTGAAAAAATACAGAACATAGTTAGTTAGTAGTAGATTACAGAAAAATTAATAAGACGTCTATTATCTTGAAACAACATGGTAAATCTCTCAATATTGTGCGTACAAACTTACATTTTTAGTTGGAATGTATGGGAGAACATGTTTTTCAACTACAATGTTAAGTTTGTTCTTGGGATAAATTCATTCCAACTACAGAACCCTTCATTGTGCGTGGTCCGACACGTACTTGGCCGGGTTTTTTATATCTATGGCTGCGATGCCTACAATTCTATTTTAACCGACTTCTAAAAAAGAGGTGGTTATCAGTTCGGTTGAATTTTGTTTTAATGTTTGTTTTATAAGCCGATTTGCAAAATAATTTTTTTATTTAAAAGGATATTACTTTCAGATTGGTCCCACACAACAAAATTTACTGGTAAAAAAACTTTTTTACAAAGAACACAACCGACTTCCAAAAAAAAACACTACAAAATGCTAAATAACTTATTTCGGAAGTCGGTGTCAATAAACGAAAATGCAGAACCAACGATGTTTCATAAGTGCCCATGCAGGTTTATGTGAATTATAATATTTTGATGGCAACCGCTTCTCAAGCACGCGGTTGGGGGTTAAAACCCGGCAAGTACCAATGTGGCCTTTTCAAATTTATTGAAACCATCTAAGTTTATCTTGAACATCGCTGACAGACAGTAATGGTACCTACCTACACGTCGTGATGAAATCTACACTTTATCTATGCACCTAAATATCAAACATACTTATTCCTTTAGAAAAATAAGTAAATAAAATGAGAAGTTATGTACAGTCAGCAAAAGAGATGAGTATGCAGGATCGTCGGATATAGTTGAAGCGTACTGAGAAACCGATGGATGTTGTCGATTAAAATTTAATTTGATAAATGAGCTGTTTGTTACCTTCGAGAACATCCATCGGTTTCTTACTAAACTTCAACTATATCCGACGATCCTGCATACTTATCTCTTTTGTTGACTATACAAGTGCACTTTATAACTTTTCATTCTATCCTCTAAAACATGTTTTATTTATTTGCATTACGGAGCTTTGAGTTCAGCTAGCTAAATATGAATATTTATATAACAAAAACATAATTTTCAGTATAAGTAACCCAATATGCGAACCATATTGCTAGTCATATCTTTATTTTAAAAGCAATATTTGTTTCACATATATTCAGGTTATTGAACACTGTGTTTCATTTTATGAATAATGTAAATAAAAAGATGCTTTCAATTTTTTTTTTGGTACCTAATGGGCAAGCTTTTGACCTTGGTCACGCCTGGTGGAGAGCAAAGGATGAGGTCCATGATCAGAAAATGCCTATTTAATATTGCTTTGAAGGCTGGATTATGTATAATCCGTCCGTGGAAGGGGAACAGACACTGGGAAAAAGTTCCACACTTTGGCCGTGTGCATATTTTTTGTGTGTTTATTATTACTATTAGCTATTAATGTCCTACTGCTGGGCAAACGCCTCCCTACTCTCTTTCCACCTCTCTGTCCAGAACTACCAAGGACCAATCTTTATTAAAGGAGTCCAGCTCACCCATCTCCATCTGGGCCTGTAGCATGCGACCACGGGAAGGTACTTTTTTGTTTCATCCTTTTCAGTAGTCGGGTTTTAGTTTTTTTTTTTATATAGATGTGAGTATAGACAGAAGATACTTTACTATATATATTATACTCTGGTCGCAAGTGACTATAATGCGGATACTGAGATACATACAGGCCTTTAGTATTTGGGTTTACGACAGTAAATTACACTCTCGATTAAGTGAACCATCAGCCCACTTACTGATACCCAACCGATTAACAAGCGAAATGATTACAGGACCGTTCTGTGGAACACCTTCTATTCTAAGAGGTCCCCCGACTGCCATATGAATTTATCTGTTTTAGTCTCGCCACATAAATTCTTTAAGTAATCAAATTTTAAGTAGGCGCTTAAGGGCCTATACTACCTCAAATTGCTTAGCATGATCCTCCGTTATTTCGAAAATACTGCAGCATTAATTTTGAAATAAATATATGGTAAAGTTGAGGATTAATGTAAGGTACTATGTTTGACGAAAACACGATTCCATAAAATTTTCTCGATAGAAAAAAAATACAAAGTTACCTCGAAACTGAACAATAAACCGCTGGTATTAAAAAAATACTTCAAATTTGATCAGGAAACTTTGTATTTATAATAACTAAACGAACTATAAAGCAGCGACTATGTTTTTTTTTTTTTTATTACAATTATTTTCGCCGTAAAAAGCAGAAACCTAAACTATTGGCGCTGCCTGCCGCCCAGCACCGCACTCTGTCTCGCTCACACTTAGACCGCGAGCAGTATCGTGCGAGCGAGACAAAGAGTGAATTTTAGCTGAGGTAGTATGGGCTCTTAATACAAATAAGTAATACATGATGTGCTTACCTGTAAGTACCAATTTCTTACAGGTAATCACTTTTTTTTTACTAGTCTATAAGTCTTTTGGATGTATCTCATATCATTGTATCAGTGTATTCAATTGTTAGTGAGCCAAATAAATAAAACAAAATAAAAATAAATTATTTTATGCTTTTCCAATTCCTTGGTTTTTTCAAAATTTTTAATTTTGCTTTTTGTTTCAAACTTTTTAAAGAGCATAGGTTCATTATACACAAATTCGTTATATTTTATTTTAATAAATTAATACATAATTGTAATAAGTATTTGCAACAAACCGCATCAAAATCGGACTAGTGGTTTTGGGGATAAATGGCAACATTGGTTTGCACAAACAAACAAACACACATCCTCTCCCCCCAAACGATACCGTCTCCGTACCATCGTGAGTAAAAAGTCACAGCTACCTAACTTACTAACGGGCTAAAATATTCCGGCTATCACAGACCCATTTTGTCAACCCAAGCCCGATACGGTATTTCACTCCTAATCTCAAAAGGCTATAAAACAGACTAACGATCCAGACAGGAAAAAGTCTATAACCAGAAAGTGGACGATAGGTACCTAATCTTATTAACAGTCGTATCACGATCGGCAGCACTCGACACTTTTCGCACTCGCCCGCAATAAGTATACTATTCACATATTCAATACATTTTAGACGGTACAAACCCTCCAACATCCACAATTCAACAACCATTGACGACTTTTTTTGCATCTTCAACAATTAAACAATACTTACCCAGCAATGGTCACGGAATTAAGCAAAAGTTTGGTCAATAGGCTGGCCGGTATCGTTTAGGTAAACAGAACACGTTCCTTAGATCCGATGCTGGTACATAGTTACTTGTGTATCAACTTTAGCGGCGAGTTTATTAAAAATCTTCAGTTTGTTTATGGTCGCATGTATTCCGTCTTATCGTTTATGGTAAAGAGTTATTGAAACTGCTTTAAAATGGAGAAATGTTTTGTTGCGTTGCTATTTAGTTTGACACAGAATTATATTTTAAGATAATTATCACATTATGACCAATCAAATCAATCTGCCTAGCCTTTTCCCAACTATGTTAGGGTCGGCTTCCAGTCTAACCGTATGCAGCTGAATACCTGACCTCCACAACCCAGTTACTGGATAACACGATACCGCTTCGGAAGACTTGGTTGTCAGACTTTTGGGTTTTTAACTACCCGTAGTTAAAGACTATCAAAGATCTACGAGTGACAACCGGGACCAACGGCTTAGCATGCTTTTCGAGGCACAGAAGGATCTTGATATAAATTGGATGGTCACCCATACACGAACCGTAACAAGCGTAGCTTAACCTTGGATCGTCTCCGACGGGTGTTTTTATTTACCCACGAGCCCGCACACAGGAAACCGGCATGTCCTAGAACCAAAAATTCGAAGACATGTGACATCTACCAACCTGCACTGAGCCCGCGTGGTGGATTACAGTCCAATCGCTCTTTAAGAGAGGAGGGCCGTGTCCTAGCAGTGGGAACACAACAAGTTGATTATGCTCCAAAAACAATCAACACTAACTCAGAAAATTTAAAAAATTGGATATAACTAAAAATTCCAATAGAAAAATATTTAGACAGTTAATTCAATTTCCTAACCGCACCGGGCAGCGCCGTCGACTTCGTTCGCAAGAGAGCAATTTATCAATAGAAAGGTGCAAACTTATTGACGTGTATCTATTTGAACGAACTGGTTAAGTTTCTAAAACACTTTAGCTATATTTTTATCTATCTATCTTTATTAGGAATCGACTGGGTAGTACTAGGATAACCAAGCTATTAAAAAAATATATGTTAATTTTTGAGGCTTAAATAATATATAATATATATGTTATATATATATATATATGTTATAATATATATTTTAGGAAAAAAGTCACGCCTGCCATGTTTTTTTTAACCAAAATTGCTATAGAAATTGATGAAGAAAATTTCATTGGTCTTGTTTTGAAACTTTAAATTATCATGCTAAACAATCATAGACTTGCGCATTTCAATTTATAGGCAATTAAGCTACACTGACCGTTTGAAACTTTATTGGTCAACGCACTTAAATGCACTAACTCACTCTTTTCCTGCATCACAACACATTGTTGCCATAAGTCCTCCCACATCCCCAACATTGTAACATCCGCTAAACACAAATTTTACGAGCATATTAACTGAATCTCAACACGTAAATCCTCTTACAAGTGAAATTCAACGGCTTGTGGTTGCAATTTCGCAAAAATGCAGTACCTTATGCCTCGCTTCGCCTCGTGCTTATGCCTCGCCTTGTCACGGTCTAGAAACGCGTGGAAAAGTTATGGAAATTTTAAAATTTACCCTTTGTGTGACGTTTTTAAGTTGATTTTATTGTCCTTTACCTTACCTTCGTTGGTTAGGGGTTTTATGGTGTCTTTCCATGTAAATTAGTGTCAATTACTAAAATTGCCCCTCAGATCTCAGTCTCAATCAGACAAGTTTTTGACATTGATTGTCGCTGAGATGAGATTACGACAAGATTTTGAACGTTTTTGATTACGAGGATTGGCATTTAGACTGCGAACGTTACTAAAATTTTAAGAATTACCCCTCAGGTATTGTAGACGATGATAATAAAGTACTATCCTCATACCTGGCCAAAATAAATAAATAAGAATAACAACAAAAACAGATTCTAAAAATAACTAGATATGCCATCTGCATGATAAACAAAGCTTCAATGATATACCTAATCAAAACCCGTCACACAAATCTCAAAAATTTCTCCACATCAATCCGATAAAAAGAAAAATGACACGAACCTAATAACGGTTTCCTCACAGACCTTATCGAAGGCTTTGCGTTTATCTGGACAGCTGTAAGTGGTCGGACCCATGTCAACGTACGGGAATACTCCTGGGGTGAAAATATTGGGAGGACTTGTCGAGATTGGCAAGATGGCCATATGATAGTTAGGTCTTGAGGGAGCTATTTGTCTTTTTGTTAGAGCGGGGTATCTTAATTTACGTATTATATTACCGAAATTTTAGGACGAAAAATCTTTTAAGTAAAATAATTTAATTCTTGGTTTTTCAAGACACAAACCTAACCTACAATTTTCTGTTTATCAGTTATTTAGGCTAAACAGTTTTTGATTCTGTTTTGACAATTGTGAATGGAGTTGAACAAGCAAAAGCAAAATCAGTCTGTAATGTTCCTACTGCTGGGACACAGGCCTCCTCTCTTCAAAACGGTGAAGGTAAACATCGTGAGGAAACCAGCATGTCTTAGGACCAATAATTCGAAGACATGACTGTGACATCTACCAAACCGCACCGGGCCCGCGTCGTGGATTACGACCAATTCCTCTCATTGAGAGGAGGTATATGCCCCAGCAGTGGGAACGTTAAAGTATATTTATGCTACTGTCGAGGCTAACTGCAAAATATCAAGCCTTATGTTCTTCATTTCTTGCGTTCCTTCTGTGCTTAAAGACTCAATTTGCTTGAACACTTTTCTTAAAGGGTTCCTAGAAAAAGGGACTATTTAAATTTCCCCCCTCAAAACGGGAAATCTCTAAAAGAACTCTTTAATTAAAGACGTATTCACGCTTGACATTTTTTCTCCTTTGACCCTAAATCCCTTTTAAATCATTGAGCTTTCAGTTAGATTGGGTAGGCTCAATTTTTTGTGAATAAGTATTTTGTTTTATGTCTCGAAAGTATAAGGTATTGTTAAGTCTTATTAGTATCAGCTTATAACAGCTGAAGGTACCTACTATAGCAAATCAATGGTTAATGTCCTGGAAAGGACAGAGCATTGACCACCTCGATTGCTCATTTAGCAATTTAGTACTATATACTGTTTTTGCCCGTTGTGCTCTTTGGGATAAGTCCTTGTGTCAAAAAGTAGACAGATATTCACCATATTCATTTCAGCCGAAAGACATCTGCTACTGGCTAAAGGCCTCCCCCAAGCACCGCCACTTCGACCGGTTCTGTCCGAAAGACCTCCCACAAGGTGGACCGATGACCTGGTGTAGGCCGCAGGAATCCGCTGGATGCGAGAAGAGAGATATTAAAAAATATACAATTAGCGGGTAAACTTGCCTGATTTTAAAGTCATAGCTTTACAACGATGAAGATAACCTTAAACCTTTTAGCAACATAAAATCACGCCTGTATTGCCCATGAGGACCTTTATTTTATTTTATTCTGTTCAGGAACCTTACAGCTAACTTAAACAGTGCTCTTAAACATTTGAAGGCCATTTACAAGTTTCCACTTTCTATTCCTTTAACCATAATCCTAAAGTTTGAGTTAATAAAACGCCACACGGTTGCGCAGAAGCCTGAAAAGTAGAAAATAATTGTTCCTGCCAGAAATAATTTGCCTTTTTCCCACACAAAATAGTTTTCCCAATATATCAGGGAGTGCAGAGAATAGCACTAGGTCCATGCAAACTTAACGCTTGTCAGCATTCTTTAGAGAGTGCCCGTGTTATGCAAAACGTTGACATTTTTATATGTATTTATGTTAAAGCGTTGTTCATGCATTTTTATAGGACTCGCTTAACGTTTGAGTGGTTCACTGTGAAATTACTTTTTTAATACAGATTTCAGGAATATACTAAATAAGCTGTTGCCCGCAACTTCGTCTGCGATCTAGGATGAAAAGTAGCTTAAAACGATTTGGAACAAGCCTAAAACTGAAAACAGATAAATCTTAGCTATCCCCGTAGCGTAGAAATTTTTTACACATTGAAGGGCGCTGAACGAGACACAATAGAAGTTTTATTGTCATTACGTCGAGGGGCGTTAAGTGTCCCGCAAAGTGTTAATCAATTATAAAAAAAAGATCTGTTCCATACAATTTAACCGCGTAGATATTGCACTCTATCTACTTTGAAACAGCACATGATTAATGATAATCGTCGAAAAAGAAAAACTCTCTGATTTATGATTGCTAGATATTGACCTGCAGGTTGCAAAAAACGTAAGAAAATTTGAATTTCGCGGGCTGCTCTGACGCTTTCGCCTTAAGCAGGTATGATGATAGTGAGGTAATCTTTGCACTGCCTTTAAGTGTTCTGTTCAAGGAATAATATTGGAAGTACCCGCGAAGAAGGTTACCTTTATCATGGTATTATCAGAAGATTACAGAGATAGCAGATTTAAAGATAAGTAACCATAGAGATGTAATCATGCATTACTTATTTGTTGTTTAAATAATAAATATATGGCATATAATGTTAAGTGAACTTTGTGATCTTTCAGTACTTTTTGTCTCCTCTCTGTGAGAGGGAATGGACTGTAATCCACCACGTGAGACCAGTGCGGGTTGGTAGATGTAACACCGATTTTAATAGCAGTGGTGATGAAATAATTTACACAATGTCAAGTAGCCTGGGTTCGAACTTACGACCCACAACTCGTAAGTCTCCACTGCGCCACCGCTGCTCTTCTTGTGATCTTTATGAGATTTACATTCTTTAAACTGGATTTTCTTGCTAGCCATAAATGCTCGCTATTTTAAACTAGATCTAGGACTATTAGATAAACTTAAAAAATGCACTTTAACAACAATAAAACATTCAGGTTTACCTAAATACAGGTTGAAATTAAAAACATGCGACAAATCGAAATGGGAGATAGTACTCAACATTATGAACAACTTTTACTACGGGACCAAACCTGAAATCTCAAAAAAAAAACAGCTGTTCCCTACATTTATGTTCGCATAAGTCGTCAAAATGTAGGGAACAGCTGATTTTTTTTTCGCGATTTCAGGTTTGGTCCTATAGTAAAAGTTGTTCATAATGATGAGTACTATCTCCCATTTCGATTTGTCGCATGTTTTCAATTTCACCCTGTATATTGCGTTTCAGGTACACACAATAAATCATTGCGTTATCTCAAAAGTGCCAGTGAGCACACTAAGCCGTCGGTTCCAGTTATCATAACAATACCTATGTAAACTTTATCCCGGGTATTCAGAAACCGGAAAGTTTTGACAACCGGTTTAAACTTAGGACATCCATAATGTCCAGTTCCACTCTGTTGTGAATGTCATACAGAGGTCAGAATTGAAGCCGGGTTCAAAATGTCGCCTGTCGTAACGGAAGGGAACGGCAGAGGTGTATAATTGTAGGTACATACTCGTAGTACCTACTACTAGAGAAATCCCGAATTGAAAAAACAAAAGTATTAATTATGATTAAAAAATATTATAAAAAGATGGACTCCGCGCCACGCATATCGAAAGTGAAGCACCGTACCGATCTATGTGTGCGTGATTGACGATTGCCGCTGTCGTGTCACGTAATGGCAGCCGGTCGGCATACTATGATGTAAATGTGAGCGTGAGGCGTGTTTGTACCAACGGTCCGGCATGTGCTTCACTTTCGATATGTGTGGCGCGGAGTCCATATTTTTTTTATAAGTCTATAGCATGGACTTATGATTTATAAGTCCATGTATGAATGCCATCCACTTTGACAATTCTACAACATCTAGCTGACCCGGCGAACTTCGTCCCGAGTAAGATTATTTTATGTTATATTTTCCCATGTTTTAATAATTATTATGCTATTCAGGGCGAAGACAAACCTAACAAATAAAAGATCTTAAAAATCGGTCCAGCCATTCTTGAGTTATAAATGGTGTAACTAACCCGGCTTTGTTTTATATAATTAAATATAGATATTTATTGCGTTATTTACTTTGCGGAGAAAACGAATTCTTCAAACAAATATGTTCTTCAAATTCCTTTGAATTGTAATGGAAAGTGTTTTGCGCAATTAAGGTGCTGGGAATGAAATCAGGGCCGCTCGCTCATCATTTGTACTCCGACCTCTAGACACAGCTGGACACTGTATCAGCAAATCAGTGCAGGTACCTACCGGTCAAAAATCGAAATCCAATCCTTCTTTGAAAATCTCAAAAAGCGTTTAGATCTCGAGACACCAATACTTCCACATCCTTTGATCGCAAATCCAATCGACTTCGCGAAGCACTCGCTATTGTGCGCCAAAACGACTGACTTTCAACGTCTGATGTACTACGATGCATGTTCTTGTAAACGTAGTCGTTTGTGAAAGGGGACAGTTGCACCGTTTTAATGCTAAAGGTATATATGGCGCTAACCAGCCGTCACGTGAAACAAATTGACTATCTACATAATGATTGTAACATAAATATAACATCACGCGATTCTCAAACGGTTAGGTAACTAGGTACCTCTTAATCATCATTGTCAGCGTATAACGTTCCCACTGCTCGGACACAGGCCTTCTCACTGTGAGAGGGAGTGGGCCTTAAATCCACCTCGCGGGCCCAGTGTGGATTGGCAGATAATTATGACATGTGTTAAAATTTTTGGTTCTAGGACAGTTTCCTCACGATGTTTTCCTTCAACGTTTAGAAAGCAGTGGTGATGAAATAAATTCCACAAATTGCAGCACCTGTCTGGGTTCAAACCTACGACCTTCAATTTGCAAGTCAGGACCTCAGGTACCTCATAGTAGACCCATATTTTGCCAGTTATGTTTCAGTCCCATGCAATATGGTCGTGAACGTATTGCCATGGTTGTAATGGAAATTAAAAATAACAACCAATAAAATCGACGAACTGCTGACATCAACATTCAATCAAACTTTATTCGGATTGGTGCCAATTTTACACTTGCTTGTATTTGTACCATTCGAGATAGAACTCCCGATATATAGGGGATTTGCCTGTTTTTTTTTGTCAGTGAAGTCTTAGTTAACGGACGTTAGAGACACTAAAACTATGGGAGAAACAACCCGCTATTAACATAAAGTCTGCTGAATTGAAGCAATAGTTGGACATCTTTCGTAGTCGACCAACTTTGATATTTAGTTCACGAACAATTTTAAACATTTGTTACATTTGTACGTCAATTGTCATTTTCTTATTAATCAGATGATGTAGGGTCGGCCATTTTTTCTTTATAGTACTGTAGTAGGGTTCTTTCTGGCTTCTAAAACTTTATAGTAGGTTTATAGAATGATTTAGTGAATATGAATAACAATTTTTGACAACCAGATTTTAGCAAGCTTTTAGATGTATGTACGATAACTTTTTTATGAATATGACCTATAATTTATTACAAATATACCTTGCTTATAAATATCGTCTAGTGTCACATTTTATAGGTAAACACCACAATATTATGTTCTAATATACCTTAACTTTTGTGGGCAACATTATAGCTGTTAAAAGATGTTTTTTGTAAACTGTGATTTTTTATTTGCTAGACCAAAATGGAAGCTAATATATATTATAGTAAACAAGCTGACCGGAGAGACGTTGTCCTGCCCGAGCACCACCACCTACCGGGTCAAAGTGTAAATCTAAAAATTCCAGGGCTCACACAAACACACGCAAAAAGTTTGATCAAAATCGGTCTAGCCATTTAGGAAGAGTTAGGTGACATACAGACGTACAGAAGAATTATACATATAGTATCGAAAAAAAAATCACTGCATTGAAGATAAAACATATAATTTTGGTACATAAAATTAAAATATAAAATGTATAAAAGAATTCTACATAAATGTAGAGCATAGAGGTTTGTTACTTGACTATTATTATTAGTGTAAATTTATTAAGCAAAAAAATTAATGAGGAGAGTTTATCAATTTCAGGATATTTTTAGGATAAAATTTAAAACGATTTTTACGAAATTTACCAGGAAACCAAGTCAAAAATAGTCAAGTACTAAATCAAGAAAAAAAATGTTTAATCAAACATGACTTGAAAAGTCATAAGTCTTGACGTCAAAGGTCCGCAACTTGGAGTCAGCCAACGGGCTATGGAACGAAGTACAGACGCCAGCACATCAACCTACTACAATCTGTCAAATTTCTTTGATAGATTTTCAACTTTATCCCTAAAGCATAAGGTTCAAAGTTGATTGGGAAAATGTGACAGTTTCGGGTAGGTTGATGTGTGCTAGCGTCTGCACTTACTAAGTGTCAAACTCACAGACCGCATTAAGAACTCTATAATTCGTTCCCAAACACAACTAGCCGACGCTGGCCGCACAGCTGCTAGACTAAAGTGGAACTGGGCTGGCCATATCTGTCGCATGTCGGAGCAGCAATATCTAAAAGTCACCACTCAACGGATCCCCAAGGACAGGATATGACTACGAGGCAGGTGCAGAAAGAGATGGCGGGATGAGCTGGTCTCCTTAAGGGATTAACCCACAATCGCAGTAGTTTTATATACCTAATGATTTTAAATTTTAAGATGTATTTAAAAATTTAATTATATAAGTAAATTAATAAATAAACGAAATATTATTAACAGGTAAATATGACTTGCTGTCATGTCAAAAATACGAATTATTTTCGTCAAAGTAATTATAATGGAACATTGAACTGTTTTTAAAGAAACCCTTCTTTGAAAACAGTACAATGTTCAATCTCAAGTCTAAATTTTGATATCATAAAGCTACTTTACCTTCAACTTATCGTAAGAATCTACCCAGACCACTTTTTCCCAAACAAAATCATTTCATATGAAACTCAATCTCCTTAACACAGACCAAAAATATCTTCAAATTGGATTGCGGACAAATTGCAGAGACTACATTAATGCGTTGACTCTGAAACGTTTATTTATATAAGTACCTACCTTATACTATTCTATACTAGTTGCTCCGTCTTTTAGCTTGCAGAGATGAAGGAAATTAAATTTACGTCACCTCGAGCAGGGCTGACTCAATGTGAAACATTCGCCATGTAACGGCGACCTGACAAATAACTACCTCCTACTTCTTAGTGGTACTTCTTGAAGTCGTCTCGAAGTCATACCGCGGTGATGCCAAATAATAAAATAAAAAGCCTGATTTTTTAAGGGTGATAAAACTCACATGTCTCCTGACAGGCAATTTTCTGCCTCGCACAGGTTAAACTAACTGCAGCAGACCACTCAAGCTGTGTGGTTCTTTCCTCAAAAGATCATTTCAGACATCAATCTACATGACATTCACTTGATGTGGCCAAGATTATGTCTGGACTTAAAAAGAGACTGAGAGTTTGTTTCGGTCTTTCTTCTCAGATTAGTCAGATAGGAAACGCCGACCTCATCTAGTTTTTAAAATATGAATGACGTGTAAAAGTGTTTGTACAAACCTACTTACAGAAATAAAATCACACCACGAGCTCATAACGCGATCCACTTTAGGACCTAAACTGAACTGTTCTCCTAATTCGTACCATGACGTCAGTTAAACGATTCAATTTAGGCCGTGCCATCTGGATACCTACCACGAGCTCTTATCGCTCATTCACTTTCAACGATCCAAATGCCGCTCAGTATGTTGGACGTCATGGTACGACTGTGAACGATGCAGTTTAAGAACCTAAACTGAAATGTCTTGCTTTGAATCGTTTTTAAATAGATCATGGTAGGCCTCCAGGTAAGGAGTCGAATTCTCTGCCGGAGTTTGTGTTTACCCAAGTTTTCTGACCCGATAACCATGTATAATCTCGGGAGTTAACAAGTCACTTTGAGGCAAGCGTCCACTATCATCCATTGCATCTCCACTTACCATCAGATGAGATAGTGGTGAAAAATAAGCCTCAATATAATGAAAATTACTGGCACTCTTAACTTTCGTCTCTAAGATAGGCAGAGTCGCACCCGACCCATGGTATTGCAGGTGGTCATCAGCCACTTCCCATCAAGTGGATCATCACTGGTATTTGTTAACTTAATCAATCTGCGTAGCCTCTTCCGAACTATTCTAGGGTCGGCTTCCAGTTCAACCGGATACAGTGGAGTACCAGTATTTTACATGGAGTGACTGCCCATCTGACCTCCACAACGGGTAACATGGGCATGTTTCCCCTACCTTTTTTTTTACTTTATTTTGCGTGTTTATGTTCTTTTTTTTTGCGTCATGTTCACCGCAAATAAACGTTTTTTCTTTTTTCTTTCTATACCCCTTGACAAGAATGGTCGGCAGACTTTGGGCTTCTGACTACCCGTAACGACTGTCAAAGATCTACGAATAACAGCCGACAGGCTTTACGTGTTTTGCGAGGCACACACAATGGATGGTACCGTGGTCGTTTCTGGCGGTTGTTGGACTGTCTGAATTTTGGCCTTCTGACTATTTGTCACGACTGTCAAAGATGGTCCAATGGCTTAACGTGTTTTCTGAGGTGGGGTATATTGGTTTTAAAGGTGCATGCCCGTAGTTTTCCTGTGGTAGGGACTTCAGAGCTGTATAATTCAATGCAGTTTATTTCAATGAGACACAGACTGAGCCACCGAGTAACTTGTGAACCCACTGGTGTATTGCTTTTATTCTGATATGCCTTTTTGTGCACTGTTTTGCGCAATGCTGAAGAGCTAGTATAATTTTTTAACTAATGCCAAACGCTGGTTTTCCACTAATGCCTGACGCTGGTTTATTGTTGGTTTTTCAATAGCCTTGTTTCCAAACAGATACGAGTAATACTCGTAAGTTTACTAACAGGTATATTTCATATTTTTGTTAACTAACTCATATGGATGCTGCTTATCCGAAATAAAGTTTTTTTTTTTAATCGAAGTTTTGTATGGGACTGCTGGTAATTTTCACAGGTTTATTGGTAATATGCAGAAAGTTTTTCAATTTTATGGTCTGTGTACCACACATTTAAATGACTACTTTCTGATACACGCTGTATTTGTGGTGCTAGGGAGTTTGTTGCGCCACTTCAAATTGTCCAAACTATTTTATGCCTAACATGTGGAGCAGTGCAAACGCACACCAAAATAATTTAATACCAACTTTGTAATCACTGTCTCACAATAAAGATCTTTGGCTTTGACTTTGACTTCTTCTTCCCAGCGAAAGCATTAAGTGGTAAAGGGAGAGCGTTTTGGGGAACTGTCTTAAGCAATTTTGATGTTCGAAAAGTGCTGATTCTCAGCCTCATTTGAATAAATGACTTTTGATTTGATTTGATTTTACAGGCCTAACAGAATCATAACCACAATTATTGACTGCAACAGTCCAAGTACACTTATGTAGCAACTTGAACAGGATTCAATGAGTTCTTTCTTGGTAACTTGCACTGACTAGATTTGTTTATCTTTTGATACCAGCGCGAAGTTTTCTATTCAAACGTAGCTCTTGGAGTTTTGTCAAGTTATTGTGAGCAAACAGTTCTGGCCTAGTTTTTTCTTTTGTTTGTTCTTAGTGTTTGTGATTGTTGTGTACGGATTGGAGCCAACATGGAATTATCTAAGTATGTGGACGGTGATTACATAAATCAATATGCCTAGGCTTTTCCCAACTATGTTGGGGTTAGCTACCAGTCAACCGCATGTAGTATTTACATGGAGTGACTGTCTATCTGACCTCCACCGCGCCCGATCTCTATGTATGGCAAGCCGATCCCCTGGGGAAAGCGAGCCAAATATTTAGGTTTCATCCTAGACCACAAGCTCACCTTCAACGAGCACATAAAGACGGCGCGTTCGCGCGCCTCTTTCGCTCTCGGTAGGCTCCACTCTATGATAACTGCCCGCAGCAAATTGTCACTCAAGTGCAAATTGCGCCTCTACACCGCGGTCATCCGTCCCATCATGACCTATGCTTGCGTAGTCTTCGCACACGCCAAGCCGCGATTTCTGCATAAAATGCAAACCCTCCAGAACCGTTTCCTCCGAAAGGTCACGGGAGCCCCCTTCTATGTCCGAAATGTGAATCTGCATCTAGATCTCAGAATCCCCACCATCCAGCAGTTCATGAAACGCCTCTCCAAGCGCTTCTTTGACTCTGCCATAAAGTACCCCAATCCCCTGATTGCGGCTGCCTCCCGATACACTCCCTTCCGCATAAGTAGGATTCGCCGACCAAGGCATACCCTCACTATCCCCGACGACGCCACTACCCTCCTCCAGGAGAGCAGTAAGGCCACGAGTACTCTCAAACGACAACACAAACACAAGCTCAGACATCCGTCCTTCCGTCCTCGCCGCCGAGGCCCGTCGCGACGTCCCGCACCATCACCGTGCCCGCCCCGACCCTTGCTCGAGCCAGCCCGCGCAGCTGAGCCTGTAGTTTTAAATTCGCCCCTAAACACTAATAATAATACCGATCCAGCCTGTCCCTTGCTGTCCTCTTCCAGCGACGCCCTGAGCCGAGGTCCGAACCCCGCAGGGGGTTGCCCTTAGCGCTGTCGCTTAGTTTTTAAGTAATTGTTTGCCCTGGCTGGAGGCCTTAATTCGAGGCATCCACAGGAAAGTCCGGTTAAACAGTAGCCATCCTCATAAAGGATGAACTGCGAGATGCCATTGTTAAAAAAAAAAAAAAAAATATCTGACCTCCACATCCCAGTTACTGGATAATACGATACCCCTTGGTAAGACTGGTTGTCAGGCTTTCGGGCTTCTGACGACCCGTAACAACTGTCAAAGATCCAGGAATGACAGCGGGGACCAATGGCTTAACGTGCTTTCTGAGGTAAGGCACACAAAAATTTTCACCCATCCACAGACCAACCGCGACAAGCGTGGATTAACCTGGTCGATCGACTCGTGCAGCTGTTATTACTTAGCCACAAGCCCCTGGGCGGTGATTATGCAGTAAGATTTATTATACCTACGCGCTTTTTGTATAATTTGGTAGAAATAAACTATAGAACACCTCCTGCACGGTCCTCAAAAGGTTCTAGGAGAAAAAGCTACTTAGATAAGTTAATCTGTGCGGGGTCTATCAGAAACGCGCCAGTCTTTGTATCGTAAATATAAACGATTTTAAAGTTTCGAATACTCTTGTCGTCAAATCTTTAGTATTTTAGAATTTTACTTTACGTTAGAGCAGTGGTGGCCCAGTGGTTACGGCCGCGACTTACGAGTTGTAGGTCATAGGTTCGAACCCAGAGAGGCGTTTTAGTTTGTGTAAATTATTTCATCACCACTGCTCTCAAAACAGTGAAGGAAAACATAGTGAGGAGACCGGCATGTCCCGGAACCTACCAATCCGCACTGGGCCCGCGTGGTGGATTATGGCCCACTCCTTCCTACCGAGAGGAGGCCTGAGTCCCAGCATTGGGAACATTTTAGGCTGATTGTGCTTAGGCTTACGTGGCGCGGTTGTGTTAGGGCCTCTGACACACGAAGTCAAGTCTTCCCAAAAAAAATATTAACTTCAGTATTTTACTAGACGGGTACCACAGAGTCCACCAAAGATATAAAAATTTAATTTTCACAAATCTGTTTATGAATAACAGGCCCTAAACATAACGGAAAAAATATTTACCCTTGAAGGTCATCCCTAGTTCAGTTTCCAAGTTTATGGTAGAAACACAAGAAAAGGTTGTTTATAAGGGATGAAACGAGTTTACAATAACCAATCTGGGGTTGCCATGAAGAAAATTTGTAAACAGTATAGTTTTATAGTTTAGATTATGTAAGGTTTGGTCAAGTTGAGAAAAAACTAACAAAAAGTATTTACAAGGCAGATGTGAGTGGCATCGCCGGGAGGGGACGCCCTAGGAGGACATAAATATAGTGACCTTATTGGTGATGTTTTTCAGAGAGGTCAGGTCTGTAGTACTTTAACCTACGTGCGTGTATGATGGATCTATGAATGTAATCGATGCGAAAGGAGTTTGTAAAGATTGTAGCTGCAGGTGGCGTTCTGTAGGTAATTTCTCCCTACCCCCATGGGAAAGAAGCATGAGTTTGTTATATATTATTAGTGACAAACAACAGTCCTAGATTGAATTTCAAAACACTTTGTCGGCTTCAAAGATATTCTACCGCGGCAGAGGGATAAGACAAGGTTCTCGTGTGGTCAGAGTGACGATACACCGGAATTTCAACCTTAATTTTATTAAGTTAGAATGCAGGTTGCTGCGAAATTGGGAAGACATAAACGTTGATAATAAACCACGTTCATTTTACAGTTATAAGTCAATTTTTGGGCAGCTTTAGGCTTTATTGCTTTGGGGTAAGGTCGATTGCGTTTTTAGCATGTGTATGTTTAAGTTTGTCGGGCTGGTAGTCTCTAGTTACACTAATGGAAGAGTTAGGTTAGGTGTCAGAATACCAACGTTTGATAGAAGTTATATTCCAGGAAACAAATTAATGTCAATAACATTTGGTTGTGTTAGTAATTGCAATTGATCTTAGGAGAATATCTATTACTAGAAATAACAAGTTTATATAATTAGAACCAATACAGTTTCAAATGAATTAATTTATTACCTAATTATTCGCGTGATTACCGCTATTAATAAATATGCAAGGGTGAAACTGAGTCGCGGGATTGTTCGAAAGAGTTACCGTGGCTCCGGAACGCAAAGGGCAAAGAAGGAACATGGATGGGTTTTAGTAAAAGTCTGACACTCCCTCTCGCTCAACCCACAGCGGGAGGGAGTCATTTGATGATTTTCCATCATTAAAAAAAAGGGGTGAAACTGTGGTAGTCGCGGTCAGTCTGTGGATCGATGACTATTTTTGGAACAAAGTTCCTTTTCGCCGCTGGTGTGTACCTAGGTAAACACACTATACACAAACACGGGCGTCACGCGTCAATGGCAACTGCAGCCGTCGCTACACGCGTCGACGGCAGGTGCCGTAGACAACGTGTCAGTCACAGGTGCTACTCGTGTATTTGAGTAGGTACGGTGCTCCGTCACTGCCGTCGACGCATTTGACACGTGCCGCTCGTCTATTTGCACACTTATATTCTGCACGCTTAGCAAATAAGAGCTAGAGTAAAAAAAGTGTTACTTTTGTCGATAAATACCTACTTACTTTTGTTAACATAACAAAAGTGTCGTGACGGTCAAAATGTAACACTTTAACTTCATTCCAACCGGTGTCCCACGACCCTTCTTGTCTAAAATATTACGAGGGATCCCAGTAGTTTAGAGAGGACATTAAAATTTTGCACTTTACTTTCATCACAAATACTTATTATTTTCTTTTAAAAGATGTCAAAACAAAATTAAAATTCAAAAAACCTTATCAGCCTAGCTTTTTCCCAACTATATTTGGATCGGCTTCCAGTCTAACCGGACGCAGCTGAGTAGGTACCAATATTATACATGGAGCCTATCTGACCACCCCAATCCAGTTACTGGGTAATACGATACTCTTCCTAAGACTGGTTGTCAGACTTTCGGTCTTCTGACGACCCGTAACGACTGTCAAAGAAAGATCCACGAATGACAGCCGTGACCGACGGCTTAACGTGCTTTCAGGCACGGAGCGGTCTTGGAATGTAAAGATATTCACCCATCCACGGACCAACCGCGGCAAGCTTAACCTGATCGATCAACCCGTGCGGCTGTTATTAGGTACTTAGCCACAAGCCCCAACATATTAAATTCGCATTTATAAAAAAATATCATGTAAAACATTCGGACAACCATAATGTTTTTAATGAAAAAGCAATCTAGGTACGGTATCTGAAATTTAAATATTTTTATCGGTTTAGTCCCTTTCAGTATTCCTTCAACGAATGTAAAATAAATTTATTTAAAAAAATTACATTATGATTATGTCTGGTTGTGGTCTGGTTCAATTTATTCAAGGCTAATATTTATAAATTAAAAGTATAATAATGTATACATACAGTCGAATTGAGAACCTCCTCCTTTTTGAAGTCGGTTAAAAACATAATACCAACAATAGCAAGAAATAACACTACCCCGAAAACATGATGAGAAAAGTAATCGCACAACAAAATCTCATACTATAATTATTTCGAGAGTACAAAGCCTCAAATAAACTTAAGTTTAAAACGACGTAACAGCCTCCGTGCGACTGTTTTTTATAAAAATTGTGAGACATACGACACATTGAGGTATGGCAGAGATCGTGAAATGAAAGGAGATACGCTAAAGTGACTTGATGTTTTGTAAATGAAACTTTATGAATGCATCTTTCTTCATCTTAGCGAATTGATGGCAAAAAGTTCAAACATCTTTGGCCCAAAATTCAGTTGCGCGAACTCCACTTACTGACGCAATATTAAGATCATCAAGTGCAGAGCTAACGGGGCATGTGGCGCAGGATTGAAAGTGGGCCATTGTCTGTGGGGAGGTGCCGCATACGCACAAGAGGTCTGAGCCGTCCGTAAGCCCCCATCTGTTTAGATTGTCTTTGCTCCGGCTGACTTGGGTTCGATGTCTATTATTATTACTTTAGCTGATCTTAAATATCCTCAAAGCTCTGTCTTTCGGATCTCCTATAATTATCTTCTTTTACGTCTATCCAAGCGCCGTTTTCAGTAAATATTTGGCTAAAGATGAACATAGATATTTAACCACTGGATATGAAGTGAAAACTGCCTCTCCAACATCAATGGGTTTGCAGACGCATCCATCATTCAGACTAGGTTCAATAATACTCCAATATTCTGTAAAAATATAAGGCGCAGATCGAGGTAGGCTCAAGGAGGGGGTAAAAAATGTTTTTCTAGGAAAGGGGGATTACCATCCTAAAAAAAGACTTCCGCAACTATGTTTCCTAAACTCGAGAATGTGCCCCCTTTACGAGGATAGCATTAGTTTTCTAGACGAGTCCTTAGGACTTTACCTAAGGTCGTATCCTGCCTTAATTTTCTCTCGCTAGGTAAATTATAATAACGTAATTCTATGATCTAAGGTTGTAATTTCCAGGCACAATTTCCACAACATTCTGATGTAAATAATATAATGCTGTAACAAACACAGTTTAGTGTATGTTTTCGTACGTCGCTGCGTGACGATGGTGTTGAAAACATTCCTAGCTTACGTTACGTGGTGAAAATAATACGCGTTTAGTCTTCTTTTTCTTCTTCGTATCGCTGGCACGACTGTATTTTAAACCTTGTTTTCTCAAATTTTGCCACTTCCACGGCGTTGTCGGTGGCAGCGCGGAGGCCTCTTTGACGCGTTTAGTAAGTCTGTGACTTACAGATATAAAAACTAAGTTCTTTTTCTCTCTTTTCAAAATAAACAACAGAAAATAACGCCTGTAATCTCTGAATGGTTAGGCAGAGGTGTATATTACACCCACATTTCGCCAGTTATGTTATGTTTTGAAAGTTGCAGTGTTTTTTCATGCATTGATAAAATTACCATTCAGCAAGGTTATAGTGGGGCTAACCGCCCAGGGTAACCGCTGGATGTACATTTTAATCTCATTACTCGTACACATGGCTACAAAATAACATTGATTATGGTAAGCAGTTGTAGCTTTTCAAACCACGCTCTCACATATAAGAAGCATGTTCAACAAAAGTAGATTTAGAAAAAACCTGAAAACGTGTGCGGTCGGAGGATCCCTGTCAGGGATGAAGTTCCTTATGCGATACTCGCACGCATACACAAACAATCACACTTATGTAGTAAAAAGAGATACAGAGAGAGACACAAAGTCATTCGGAATAACGCTTTTTCGTTACTCGACGATTTCTACTAGTCAATTCTTACCGCAAGCCACGTCAAAGAACTTCGTTCCAAAAACTAGTTTTCGTTGGTTTCGTTTCGTCTCGTTTCGTTAGTATTTGTTGTTTTGTTTTGGTTTAGTGCTCTTGGAAGAATTACCTTTTTACCAGAAACCATCGTCGATTTAAAACACTCACACGAAATCTTCTACCATTATTTCCTCATACATTGTGACGTCACACCTGCCACGTAACGCAACCTAAGCATACGCTGCTTTAATAATTTACAGTCAGTCCGCAGTTACCTTTATAATGTTGGTTTGTTCAGTAACAACATATTTTATTGTTGTTTTTCAAATGAATTTCGACGCGAACTGTACTCAACGCTTGTGAGTTTGACTAAACATTCTGCTTCTGTATTCAGACTTATTAATTTCGTGTTCCATGTTGAAAGATTGTGTTTGTTCTGTTTTTTGGGGTTGAAATTGTTTGTTTATGCGAGTGATTAGAGATTTTGTTGTGATGATTTTGAGGACTTTTTAGGGCAAAAAGCCCTTTTGCTGTATATGACCTGTCAAAAAGTTTTCCTAGACAAGGACCAATGGGATATTTTCTATGCATAGAGAGCAGTGGTGACCTAGAGGTAACGGCCGCGTATTACAAGTTGTAGGTCGTAGGTTCGAACCCAGACAGGCACTTTACTTTGTGTAAATTATTTCATCACTTCTGCTCTCAAAACGGTGAAGGAAAACATCGTAAGGAAACCGGCATGTCCTAGAACCAAACATTCGAAGACATGTGACATCTACCAACCCGCACTGGGCCCGCTCCCTCTCACCAAGAGGAGGCCTGTGTCCCAGCAGTGGGAACATTATAAGCTGATCATTCATGACATTTGTAAAGGAAAACATCGTGAGGAAACAATGGATTTATAGTCAATAGGTATAACTCAGAGGGGCAATTCTCGTAATTTTAAGAATGTTCACAGTCTGATCTCAGTCTTAATCTGTCAAAAATACCGCTAATTTCCATACATTTTGACAAGTGTTTGACATTTGTTTGTCGCTGAGATGAGACTGCGACTAGATTTTGAACGTTTTAAATTACGAGAATTGGCCTTCTGAAATCGTCAACCCGTCTCGAGCAAGGGTGATGATCAAAGCTCGTGCCTTCTTTCTATAAGAAGAGGCATTTGTCCTGCAATGGGACGACAATAGGCTGGTATTTTATTGTATTAAAAAAAATCTTTAAAAAAAATCTTAGGTTAAAAATTCTAAAACCAAATCAAATCTGAACATACATTGCGATTTAAACATGAAAACTTTATAATGAATAAAAAGAAATGAAAGAAAAAAATAAAAAAAGTTATTCTGAAATTATAATTCTTGAAACTCTCTTGTGATCATGCCAAGAGAAAATGTCAAAGTCGAGATTTTCAATAAAAAAGTGAATTCTGAAGAAAGTTAAGAATTGAAGCTAATGTATAAAGTTCTCTTTGAAAATAAATACTTATTTGGTACTTATCTTCTTATTTGTTCGTCGATTGCAATCTAAATGGACTCGGCCCAGAATTCGGCTACGTATTTGGCGCCATCACTAACATCATGAACTATTTGTGGGCACTGCACCTAAGTCTTATTTTCTCTACATCTCTATTGATGTATTATCGGTGAATAGGTAATAATCAGATATCGCAGATAGAAAAGGTTTAATAAGAGCTTTTTTCTTAACCGTATAGAGGCATGAGGAACATGGTGTAAAGTTCACTCATCCTCGGCATCCTCCATAGGAAAGGGAGAAAGAAAGAAAGAAAGAAAAGAAAGAAAAGAAAGAAAAGAAAGAAAAGAAAGAAAAGAAAGAAAAGAAAGAAAAGAAAGAAAAGAAAGAAAAGAAAGAAAAGAAAGAAAAGAAAGAAAAATTGTTTATTCTGCACAAACAAAACGCACATTACAAATAATAAAGAAAAGACAAAATATTAACATACAACGTAATCAAAAGCCTCGTATTCAAGCTTAAAAGATGTTTACAATTTTGTCCATTGCTTGATGTCAGGGCAAGGGACCAAAGACAACACAATCGAACAGATGGGTGTTGTGTCTGGAAGGCTACATCAAAATCTAAAAACAAGAAATCATTTCTCTGGTCTTCCCCTACTCTTTTACCCTTCCACGTTCATACGCAAAACCCCTTTAACACTTCCCACTATTATTTTAATTCACATCCTTAGAATATATATCTAAAACATAAAATAAAACATGTTCAGAGTGAATCGTGGAGTGTTTGAAACACAGGACGTTTATGACACTGCACTTTATAACGTTTATGTTTCTAAACAATTACGCTAAAGTTGTATCATTTTGTTGCTAGGGCTGTTGCTGATCAAAGAGAATAAAAAGCGTTTTCTTTCCCTTTGTTTTTGACATCTCTATGATTATAAAATGACCTCGGCCTGGATACTTATGCAGTATCGAGGACGAGGTCAAAAATATTTTTTTACAATTACACGTGTAACTACTTGTTAGGACTAAACCTTGTCTTTTTTTAAATACTTAGAGCATTATCAGCGTATAATGTTCCCACTGCCGGGGCTCAAGCCTCTTCTCTTCAAGAGGGAGTGGGCCGTAATCCACAACAACGCGGACCCAGTGCGGGTTGATAGATGTCACATGTCTTCGAATTTTTGGTTCTTGGACATGCCGGTTTCCTTCACTGTTTTAAGAGCAACGCTGATAACATAATTTACACAAAGTAAAGCGCCTGTCTGGGGTCGAAAAAAGTTTATAATTTTAAAGAACAGATCCAATAAGTATATCCTTTGGAATAGAATCGTCGTGTTATCTCATAATAACTTCGAATTCTTCAAATCACATTTCATGAAATAGTTATTCAATAAGATTATAATTACTTAGAAGGTTTAAATTCTGTAAAAACATACTTGTTACACTCCCATATCATATTTTATCTAACATCCAACCTGACATTGACCTGCAAATTGCAAAAAACGCAAGAACATTTTAATTTCGCAGGCTACCTAGTGCATCCACCTTCTTACGTTTACGTTACTTAAATTAATTGACACACAATGCCAATTTGCCGTGTTATAGCCATTTCATAGAACAACAGTCCTTGTGATTTTAATATACGGACAATTTAAGTTGGTTGTTAATTTGATAAACAATGACCTTACAATTGCAATTCTGGTTTATATCCATCTACCAAAATTCGCTCTCTTTAAAAAAATACTCTTTCATATCAAAAATTGTGCTTTCAGCGACACCCCTGAAATTCAATTTGAGCATAAAATAGTGTGCGTTTTTAGTGTGGGACAAAATAATGCACTTTTGGGGCACAACGCGGCGCCCGGGTAACGAACGGCGTGCAGTGTTAATAATATTGAGGTTTAAATCTCAGGGGAACAGCACAGATTAAATTGATGCCGTATTTTGAGTTTCATTGTCAAGTTTTTAGGTCTTGTTATATGGTTTGCACACGTCTTATCTATTTGTGTTAACTGAATGACATGAATGACTGTATGAATGAAACTTAATGAATGGTTGCTAGATGGAATGATCGATTTAAGTCCCACAAACTTGTGTTCAGCTGCATACGCCTTCTAACCTCTTTTATCAAAATTATGTTTCCAAAATCTTAATATCTACGACCCAAAATGCAACAATCTGTGTGAGAAGTTCTTAGTTTATTGCCTCAGTCCGTTTGTCCATCGCCACGTCAACGAGATGTCAACGAGACAGCAATGATGGCGTCGAAGTAGCGAATTTATTTGCTATGGCCGCTTGTCCACCGCACGCCGTCACCAGGACGTCACGCTCGGTTCGCGTTGACGTGCCGTTGACGGTGACGGGTGGACAAACTTTGTCACACATTGCATAAACTGTAATCATCATCATCATCTGCCTAGCCTTTTCCCAAATATGTTGGGGTCGGCTTCCAGTCTAACCGGATGCATCTGAATACCAGTATTTTACATGGAGCGACTGCCTATCTGACCTCCACAACCCAGTTACTGGGTAATACGATTCCCCTTGGTAAGACTGGTTGTCAGACTTGGACTTGGTTGCATAAACTGTAATATTAATATTAGTTGTACAAAAAAGTTATCGTTGATTTTTATTTTACCCAACATTTTTCATTGTTGCGATACCACGGAATATTCAAAGTGGCACTATATGTGACGACGTACGACGAACGACGAACTGAAATGTACCTAAATAAAAATTTACATCATGGCGATGATGTAAATTTTCATCTAGTTACATTTCAGTTCGTTTTGTATTTAACTTATTTTTGAAATTCCTCTGATTTATTAAACCTTTGTCTTAATTGCGGTGACAATTTACGCGTCCACCGAATGTAATAACTATCGCCATACAATAAATTGTGTGCACCTCTATTAGTGAGCTGCCCGCAGCCTCCCTCGGGCGCCGTTACAGCAGATTACGGGATTATATCAAAGAGATGCACAGCTTACATTGTGATTAAGATATTCCCAGGGATAGTTTCCAAGTGGCTATGTGTTAAGAAGCACAAACATTAGATTGTAGGTTACGTAATTATTATGTAAATTCATGCCGTATTCAAGGCTGACTTTAGTTACTTTTGGTGTGAACGCGCCTTATTCAAATAGACTTGTTTATAGCTCCGTAATTAAGTACGAGCTACACGCTCTAGCAACATGCATCTTGCGATAGCAACTGTGGAGAAAACACAATATTAAAGAAGTTGTTTAGCTCATGCCATGGTTGATTTGTGGGGTGACGAATGGAAACAGGTGAGTGCTCACACACACGAGCGGCATGCGAGGCAACTGCAGCCATCGACAGGCGTCGGCGGCTGCCGTCGACATCGTGCCGCTCTTGTATTTGAGTACGGTGCTCGAATGCAGAGATCGCCCAGTGGTATCGGCCCCGATTTACGAGTTGTAGGTCGTGAGTTTGTACCTAGGTACTGCTCTCAAAACGGTGAAGGAAAACGTCGTGAGGAAACCGGCATGTTCTAGAACTAAAAATTCAATGACATGTGACATCCCATAAACCGTATTGGGCCCGCGTGGTGGATTATGGACCACTCCCTTTCACAGAGAGGAGGCCTGTGTCCCAGCAGTGGGGACGTTTAGGCTGATTATGCTCGAATACACGAACGACAAGGCAGATGTCGACGGATGCAATTGCCTCAGCCGTTGACGCGTGCTGCTCGAGTGTATGCACGCCGTGCATTCCCCGCAGTCAATCACGCGCAAGTTTAATGCGAAACCTGCATAACCTGCAGTCCTCAACATGGTCATCAAAATCCCAAACGTAGCATTTCAAGCGCGATCATTTCATATCAGATGCCCTGACCCTGCCGTACCTAAGAGTCACAGACTGATTTATACTTGTAATCCCTTTTATTTCATCTTAACCTTTGTTGCCAAGGCCTTCTGTTTGTAAAGCAGTTACCGGTAAATATTTACGGCAACAGCGACACATCCTACCATTACTCGTGGTCTGTGGCTCCCGAGGGCGTGTTTGTGAAAGAATGGCGCACTATTTTCGAGAGCGGCCATTTAATAATGACTGACATACGTTTTTAGGTAATTGAGACGACATAGTAATACTTTTGTAGGTCCTTTATTCATTATAATATTATACTCGCCTATTATTGTCCCACGGCAGGGCAAAGACCCCTTCTCATACAGAGTAGGCACGAACATTGATCACCACGCTTGCTCATGACGGGTTGGCGATTTCAGACTTATTAAGAGCGTTTACGCCGTACGGCTTAAACATTTTCGAAAAATTTTAAAAAAAGATAACTGGAAATCTCTGTTTCTATGGAGACTTTAAAATCGGTCTAATTTGGCTGTAACACAATTTTTCGAAAATGTTTTCTGATAACTTTTTAGAACTTTGTATCCTGCTTATGCGTATAAAGTTTCATTAAAATCCGTTCATTCATTTCGAAAAACAAGGGCTTGAAAGTTTGTATGAAATGCCGTACGGCGTAAACCCTCTTAAGTACAAGTCCAGGATTTCTAAGGAAGTTTTCATTTTAAATGTCAGTAATATCCAAAATAAACTTAGAAAGTACATGATAAAGTGATTTATTTTCTAAAAGCTTAGTTACTCGTCTAATGTATAGGTTATAAACTTATAATAACACTAGTGAGTACCACGAAAACAAGCATTAAAATAAAAACCCTAAATATAGAATGTCTACATGGGCCCTTTCTCCCCACTGCAAAGCTAATACATACCATAGTGCATATTATAGAGCATAATTATACTCTTCACACTTCCCTACACTTCGTTCAAAGTTATTTTACTTATGACATCAGCAACCTAACATCAACCTTAAAGTAACGAGAATAAAGATCACAATGATTTTGAATTTTTGACTGACTTGTCAATGGCAGCATCTCAATAGCAACCTTATTGGAATGAGAATAAAGATCACTGTGATTTAGACAGTGATGTAAAATCAGAAATAAAATAACTGTGAAAGGTGTATATAATATTATGAAAGGTGTATATAATATTATGATTTTCCAAACAAAATTGTCTTTTAATTTTTACCCGACTGCCTAAAAGGAGGTCAATGTTTTGTCTATGTCTGACTATTTATTTGGTCATTTTTAAAACGCCTCTCTTTTCTTAAAAAGTATTTATTCGAACTTACGGAGGATCACTTTTCTCCCTCTCTCTCAATTTAAGAAAATATAAGTATATACCAGAGTTTCAGCACAAATAAAATTCCCACATGATGTTTGACTTACACTTATTTTTACAGTCAAACCACAAAAAATCCTACAAAAATATTCTAACGGACTACCGATACATAAATATGTTGTCATAAACCATTTTATGGCCACCTCCATCAAACACGGCTAGCCAGCGATCCTTTAGAAATCATTTACGAATCTCTTTATCACCAAACATGGCAGGTCTTCCTTCTAAGCCACTTTTTATGAGATAAACTGGTTACGACTGACGCGCACTGAATACTTAATATTTATTCCTGGGATTGAGATAAAGGAGACCTTCGTTGTGCTGTTTTAATGTTTAAGAAATTATTGTAAATGAGCGTTTACGACGTAACCGATTTTAATGAAACTTCATACGCATAAAGCAGGATACAAAGGTCTAAAAATTTAGTAAAGAACATTTTCGAAATGTCTTATTTAAAAAAAGATAACTGGAAACCTCTGTTTATATGTAAAATTTAAAACCGGTCTAATTTGGCTGTGACACAATTTTTTGAAAATGTTTGTAACTAACTTTTTAGACCTTTGTATTCTGCTTAAGCGTACGAAGTTTCATTAAAATCGGTTCATGTGGGAGTGCTACGATAACTTAGAGACGAAAGTTAAGAAGAGTCAAACGTAAATAGTGCCTAATTGTTTAACATATTATGCGCAAGTGCCTAATTGTTTAACATATTATGCGCAAGTGCCTAATTGTTTAACATATTATGAGCAAGTGCCTAATTTTTTAACATATTATGCGCAAGTGCCTAATTGTTTAACATATTATGCGCAAGTGCCTAATTGTTTAACATATTATGCGCAAGTGCCTAATTGTTTAACATTCGCTCACCTAGTAATGTATTGGCACATCTACGTTTTTCACATTTTACAGAAACGAGGATCAAAGATTTTATATAAAATGTTAAAAATTGATTTATGGGTTTATATTACTTTTTTTACTGATTTTATGGGTTTGATTACCAGTGTAGCGTTGTGCCGTTTTAACACTTTTTTAAATTATGCACTTTTGAACACTTATACGGTAAAAACTCAATTACATTTTTTGTAGATGTGCCGATATATTACTAGTGAGCGATATGGGCTGGCACCAATCGGGGGTTGCGGAAGGATCGTACGTTCCCGCGATCCCCGGCGTAAGTGTGAGATGGAACACCGGGGTGGTTTTTAGTCAGTCAAAAGTCCGACAGACCCCCCCCCCCCCCCCCCCAGGGCGGCGGACATCCATGAGGATTTCCCACCCCGGAAATAAAAGGGTGTCAGCTACCTCCATGCAAAATATTATCAAAATTGGTCCAGCCATTTGAGCGTGAAGCAGTAACAAACATATAAACACACACACACACATATCTCACACACATACACACACACACACATATACAAACTTTCGCCTTTATAATATTAGTGTGATGTGATATAAAATTATTTCGGTTAGTTTACTATCGAAATAAATGTAAGAATATAAACATTTCTTTCCATTTTGTCGATTTCTAATTCGACAAAGCTCAAATAAAAACTACGGTCAACTTCTCAACAATAGCAAAAGAAAGAAAAGAATACTCCAGAATTTTTGCGACAGTCTTACAAAGTACGTTTCTATGAGTACCTATATTGTACGAGCTGTACGCCAAGACGGCGGGTGTCGGGTGTCGGGTGACGTCACTCCTATGAACCTGGGGAATTTATAAGAATTTTATTGGAATTTTATTGGAATGATTATATTACAGAGATCTTGTTTTTTTTGGAGTGCGATTATTCATGGCATGTTCGATGGCAGTGTATTTGTTTTTAGATTCAAATATTAAAGCATAGCATTAATGTTCCCACTGCTGCGTCATAAACCTCCTCTGTGTGAGAGGGAATGGGCCATAATCCACAACGTGGGCCCAGTGCGGGTTGGTGGATGTTACATAAATATCTTCGAATGTTTGGTTCTAGGACATGCCGATTTTGTCACCATGTTTAGCTTTACCGTTTTGAGAGCAGTGGTGATGAAATAATTAACACAAAGTAAAGCGTCTATCTGGGTTTTTAACCCATAACTACAACTCGTAAGTCGCAGCTGTTACCACGGGCCACCACTGCTCCCATAGCTCATACCTTGATTAAAATATAACGTAGTCCTTGCTAACTGCCTTTTACCGGTTTATTTTTTTTACCGTCTTGAAACTTTTTCAGGCTGTTCTTCTCACCCATGAATATGAACAACTTTCACTACAGGACCAACTATGAAATCACGAAAAAAAAAAACTATTAAACTTTTGTATTAAACAGCAGATTTTTTTTCGTGATTTCAGAGTTGGTTCCATAGTGAAAGTTGTTCCACATCCATGGATAGAACAATCTGTAAAAATTTTGAGACTGTAAAAAAATCATCCAGTATATTTACTACCGGGACACTCAACTTTGACAATTGGCATAAAACTTGACTCTTCAACACTTATCATATCAGTCGTCTCTACTTTGTATATACTTCTCTTGAACATAGTAATAGTAGGTAAATACCGTTTACAGTACGCAGTCAAATTACTCAAGGACGTGACCGTGTAACTTAGACACGTTTCTGTAAGGTTTGCTTTGTTACAGACGAGCAATGCCAATGGCTAACAAAAAAGAACAAGAGTGCTGCAGCTCTCTACTGGAGGTTATAAGATGTCTGTGTATTTTTAGTTATTTTTGTCCGATTAATAGGGAGTATTAAAAAAGTGGTGTGAAAATCAGTTGTCATGGTATGCGGAGTAGTGAAGTAAATGTCGTTAGGAAAGTTTTAGGTATGAATTTCGATGGCTATAAGAGTAGGGGAAGACCAAAGAAACGATGGATGGACTGCGTGAATGATGATATGGTTAGAAAGGGGGTGACTACCGAGGTGATGACGAATTGAGAAGTATGGAAGAAAAATACATTGAGGCAAGAGCCTGCTGTCCTTATCCGAATTTATCGACGATGATGATGAGATAGTAATCAAACGCAAATGTATAAGTAATGTATTGTATCCTTTGACGTCCACAAACTTCGCATCGGTACTTGTCGACATGACCGAAACCCAGCATAGATTTGCTAATGACATTACATAGTCGTGTGTCCCCTAACTGTCTATATTATTACTTAGCTATTGTGTTAACATCTCCGTCAATCATACCCAGCTCGCTACACTAGATTGACTGTTATCAATAGTGTGATGTGTTACATTGTTTTAGGTCACCATTATTCCGCTATAGTATTAATTAACTACAGTAATACGTTATAAAATTAAGCTAATTATCTGACGGAGGCATGATATGCCTGGTGATTTGTAACATATAGGATTTAGCTACAACAGTCACCAAACTCTAATGTTACTTAGGCTAGAGAATAAAGTAATTATTATTTTGATATAATGTTTTTTTATACAGGTGCCTATACTTATTTGTGAAAGTCTGTATGTTTGTGAGTTTAACTCCCATGTAATAGGGGGTGAGCAGACTGCAGGCTGCTACAGTGAATATCCTCATTAAAAAGCGACTAATCCTGAACGACTTAGGAATCAAATATAAGACACTATTTCACTCACACTGGCGACCACTCGACCAACCGACGACGTTGCAGTGCAGTGCAGCATGATCAGCCTATAATGTTCCCACTGCTGGGACACAGACCTCCTCTCTGTGAAAGGGAGGAGGGAGGTGTGCAGTGCAGCATATAGATAGATCTGAAATCATAACTAAATGAAGATAAATACTACTAAAACTTATTCTCTTCCGGCGATATGGCACATAAACAGGTTAAAAGCGTTGCCACAAACTACTTCTACACCTAACTTTAGCACTAAAGCGCAACTAAGCGGTTTAGCAAATTCCCTAACTTCGTAGGAACACATTTGGAAAAAATATTTCCCAGTGAAAGGTGCTTTCATGCAGGATTTTTTTGATAGATTAGAGGACATTGAATTGGCGACATCATGTAGGTTTTATTCAAATGGTTTTCAATTTACATTTAGGCCTTGCAATAAATAATGATAAAATAATATTTATCTCTGTAAATTGTTTATAAAACACTTTTTCACGCCAAAATTAAATTATGTTTTAAGACTAGATGATTGATGATTTATATACTATTTTCGCATGGCTCTGGGACTCTGTTTGGTTTTAAATGCTACATACAAAAGCGGCAGGCTGCATACAAAAGCCACTAAGCCACTAATACAAAGTAGTCCAGGAATTAAATTTTCCGGAAAAGATCCGACGTTACATGCCTTGCGGAGTAAGCAAGCTGAAGTGGCAGTGGGCTGGCCATGTTTGTCGAAGGACCTATGACCAACCGGTGGAGCACCGGCAGTGTAGTGTGGTACGCCCCCCGGCTAGATGGACGGACGACCTAAAGAAGGTGGCTGGGGTTGACTGATGTGGAAGGCGGAGGACAGGGTGTTGTGGCGCAGTTTGGGGGAGGCCTATGTCCAGCAGTGGACTGCGATAGGCTGAATTGATTGATACAATCTACACGCTAACAATCCACACTGGAAATGACTTATTTATTCGTATATCTGGTGGCACAGGAGTGCCCCCTCCAAGACGAGCCAAACGGTACACACATATACACACACATACATACATGAGATCTCTTAATTTTTTGAGCGTGTGAGCCATATGTGGTCTCGTCTTGGCAACATTTTACATAAACATAATAAATAAAAAAGAGACAGAGTAACAGTTGCTCCAAGATAGGGAAAAACATTTTTGGTGGGTATATACTTTATTGTATACCACAAAAATAAATAACATAACAAAATACATCAAACACGAGCGATAAGGCATTGTATGTTTTGTAAATAAAGAATGGGCGGCCATATCGCTTTCTGCGATCCCTTCCAGACAACCTTGGACTTATGTCTAGTCGCACGGCATTGAATTTTATGTTTGATCAATTTATGTATTCATACCAGTCTCCCCATGGACATCGTCGTTCCAATAGACACGCGATACGACACTTGAGACATAACCAATTTCATGGTCGAAATTAATCACACACCCACGGAAATTAGCACAATGACTATTTATCAAACAGTTTCAGCCAAACGCCAAATATACCACGAATTTACCCCAAAATCTACAAATCAATTGAAACGAGAATTTCTGACGATTCAACATCAATCACCATTCTAATGGTTAGTCATGATTTCTGAAACTCTTCAAATGATTATGGTATATATTAATGATCGCTTTAAGTTTTAATTTTGCTGTTCAAATTCCTACTTAATCCACACGTGATAGGGTAGGTATTTGAGTTGGTATTTGTACCCCTTTAGGCATTCATTTGTAACTATTTGCTCACCGCAATGAGAAACATTAATACGCTGTAATAGTGTGCTGACGAATGCTTTGTAGTAGGCTTTGAAAACGGTTACTCGCACATTAACTGGTTGAAAGGTTTTTTCTTCTACTTGACTTGCTTAATGGATACTTAAACGCCAGGTAGGGGTTGGGAAGTGGGTTCAAACTTGGAAAAATATATTTGAAAGTGATTTTTATTTTACCAAACCTTGTTGGTTTGTTTTAAAAACTACTAGTGTACAGTGGGCTGCATAAATTGGGTACCTGTGAAAGCATCTAGCAACTGGGGTAGGGTACCCAATTGATGCAGCCCACCGTACATGAAATCTAGAATTTACTACACAAAGATTACTTATGTCCTGATGTACCTCGTTTGACATCATGGCGGCGTAGCCCATTCCAAGCTACGTCGTAGCACTGCTGCTACGAAAGTTCAAAATATTAGTTTATCTTTCTCGCTTTGGTATTTACACCCCTAAACTTTACACCCCTAAACTATTGAACCAATTTTGATAAAATTTTGTGCAGAATCCTTAAAAAAGATCTTTTCGTCTCGTTTTAAAATTAAAAACCTTTATGTAAACCCGATACATCATTCATCTAGTTAAAAAAATGGAAACTTTTATTTAATCGGAACCTTAAAACTTCGCCAATTAAACCTGCAGTTATTTTAACTGATAAACAGTATATATGTATGCAGCGTTTAGGCCGGTCAAATTGCTGGTCATAACTCAGCCGAACAGTGCGGTCGGCTGATATTGCCCGGTGTTGCTAGCGCGGTACGAATATTATTGAGAGAATAAATGGAGTTTTTAAAAACGGTGCAGGTCTGTTTGCAATGGTCTCTGTATTTTTGTGTATCTTTTCAAGTAGATTACTATTTTCTCGGACTTCAAAGTATTCGAATTATTGTATAGGTACTCTTAATTGCGACTTACGACACGTACTTCGAACCCAGACGGGGCGCTTTACTTTGTGTATTTCATTTCATCACCACTGCTTTCAAAACGGCGAAAGATGGTTATCGTGAGAAAACCAGCATGTCCTAGAACCAAAACTTTGAAGACATGTGACATCGACCAACTGGGCCCGCGTGGAGGATTACGGCCCACTCCCTCTCACAGAGACCAGCCTGTGTCACAGCAGCGGGAACATTATAAGCTACCTGATTATGCTATACAAAGAAACAATTGGCTAATCACATTTTCAGTATCAGTTTCAGAAATTCAGACTTGTATTCTCATTAAAATTACAACGGCTTGCAAAATCTGAATTTAGGTTAATTGGAATTACTGGACGAAAACTCGATCCACAAATTCCACAAGTTTAAACGAGTAATTATTTAGATACCCATCTAACTAGCCGAAAATTTAATTAAGGGCTGATTTTTCAATAATCTGATAATTTTGTTCGAGTAATAATTTTGAAATGTTGACAGTTATTTTATACAGAAACTGTCAAACGTCAATTTTATACCTCGAATAAAAGTTATCTGGCGATGAAAAAATCAACCCTTACTAGATTAAAAAAATAAAAAAAAAGCTATTATGTTTATATGCGTGAAATGTGTAGTCTAGACAAATGTTTGCCTAAAGTTATAAAAAATAATAGTGATAAGATTTATTATTGCGCTATCAAGGGCTGGTTTGAAGGGGTGCGTAGGAAAAGAGTTAATAACTGGAATAACTTGGAATCTTCTCCAAGTTATTCCAGTTTCTATATTCCTATTAGTTATGGCTGTCCCTCTGCTGGGCAAAGGAAGCATCTTTTGCCCAGCAGCAATAACTGTCAAGTAATTTTGACGTTCAAAGAGTGCTGATTCTCAACCTGATTTGAGAAAATTAATTTTGATAATGAAATAGTTCAAAAACATGTGTGCGGTCGGGGGGTCCTGTCAGGAACGAAGTCCTTTACGCGATACTCGCTTAAAAAAAGCAAAGAAAACGAAACACACAAAAATAGAGTGAGATAGAGAGAGAGAGAGAGAGAGAGAGAGACGGATATATCCCTTTTTCCAGTCAACTCCTACCGCAAGCCGCGTTAAGGAACTTCGTTCCAAAGATATGGCATGCCAAAACATGGCATGTAGGTACTGTCAGGACTGAGAATTATATTCGTACTGTATGCGCCACAGAGGAGTGCAACTAATAGATAGATAGATATAATACTCTTTATTATGCACACCATATAAATTACAGACATAAATATAGAAACTGTACAAAAGGTGCTAATATTTTAAACTTAGATTTGTACTTGCAATATTTTTAGCTTTTATTTATTTTAATTTATTTAAAACAAGCCACCGCACCGCAAGAGTTCGCGCGAAAATATCAAACCAACTGATTGGACCAACTGATGGTTGGTCACGTAGGTCACCGCCCCGCAATTGTTTGTTCCATACGCGCGGCTTCGCTTCGCGATCTCGTTCGACGGCGCGTTAAAAACAACTTGAAGAAAGAAAAAAAAAACAATAAGTTCATTAAATTAATTCGCACCTAGCAACACTGGTCACAGTCATAACTCTAGGCTGTTTCCGTAATGTCCGTATTATCGCCAGATAAACGTGGTATAGTGAATGCTGATCGTGTTGGCCGCAGTATTATGTGTTGTGTGTGTATGGTCCAGGATTATCAGGTGTTTGTGGATGGAGGGGATTGAATGAATGGAAATTATCGCTGCAATGTAGAAATGGAACGTTGCATGCTGACTTGTGTGAAAACACACGTCTTTGGCATACCTCCCTCATCTGTCTAACTTACACCTTAGCATTCAGCCCAACGTATTAAAAACCGGCCAAGTGCGAGTTGGACTCGTAAGCGAAGGATTCCTTACCACCATACAATGTTTAACACTACATATAAAATAACGGCAAAAAAATCACGTTTGTTGTTAACATCGAGTGTTAACATCGAGTGTCTATATATGCAATATAAATTTTCCAATACTTTAAGCATTTTTCCCAGTCATCATCTTCTGGCTACAGCTGGTCCCCTGCAGGAGGTACTTCTTCTTGAATTAACCGCTAGTGATAACCTCTGCTGTCACCCATCTATGGCCTGAAGGCATTACTGGTACTTAAAAACGTTCAAACTCGTTTTGAGGTCTCATCTCATAATTAAAATGCGAACGTTCTTAAAGCCCATGGCCTACACATATTATGATTACTATTAAGATGACTTTTTCGCCATAATCAGAAAAAGGTGCGCCTCGCTGTTAAGGTGTGTGCGTGGCAACCCGAATGGTATTCTTAGCGCATTGTCCCAGAGGTGGGACTCACCAATATTGATGAGATGGATGTGATTGCACGCTAGCGGCCCCTCATACTTATAATAGGTACTATAATACTTTTATGAGTTTTTGACTATCTATTTATTTCTGTTTATATTATATTTGATTATTATTATTATTTGACTTAATTTTTCTTTTATACATGTTTTGACATTCATGATTAATTAAAAAAAAAACTGTATGTTTTATATTGTTTTTATGTAATATTAAGGATTTTTATTACCTGCAATAAATAAATTGAATTGAATTATATTCTTATGACCTCTCGGAATGGACGCCCTTCGTGCCCTTATGGCCTCGACTACTTTACTGCTAATAATGTCTATAAGCAGATTTTAAAGTGCGCTTATTTGTGGCTTATTAGTCTATTCGCATGAATTTACTCGCACCAAACGGGCGAATCGTCACTTTTAATTAATATTATTTTTTCTTTATGCGATTCGCGGCAAGTTAATTTATTTGTGGGCGAGTCGACAGCTCTAGAAATATGCATTAGGCACCGGGCACATTTTTTTATTATATGAACTAGCTGTTGCCCGCAACTTCGTCTGCGATCAAGACAAAAGACACGTGGCGCCATCTATTATCATAATAACGTTATTGTTGTTTTCCTCGGGAACAGCACTTTTTTTCGGGATGAAAGGTACCCTATGTCCGTTTCTGTACACGATCTGTATATGATCGGTTTAGTGGTTTAGGCGTGAAAAGGTAACAAACAAACAAACTTACTTTCGCATTTATAATATTAGTTACGATGAAGATAAAATGTTCCAATTGCCTGATATGATCTGCAGTTATCGAATACCAATCAAATTGATCCTCAGTGTAAAGCAATTCACGCATGGACGTAGGCCTCTCGGAATAGACGCCCTTTGATCTCTACCCTCGGCCACTGCACTAATATTATAAATGATAAATGATTTATTTTCTGTAAGTAGGTTTGTACAAACACTTTTACACGACAATCATAATTTTTAAACTAAATGAGGTCGGCGTTTCCTATCTGACCATTCTGAGAAGAAAAGCCGAAACAAACTCAGAGGTCACAGTCTCTTTAAAGTCCAGCGAAAATATTGGTCAGATCATGTGAAGACCATGTAAAGTGGTCTGAAATGGTCTTTAGAGGAAAAACCACTCAGATTGAGCGGACTTGTCCAGTCAGTGCACGCATTTGTCAAAAATCGTGCAGCTCAACTCAGGGTGCTAACTCTCGAATATAATTCCGATAGATCGACATTGGTCAAACGTCAGTTGGTTGAGTTGAACGTCAGGGATTGGCTAGACTCAGTGAGTCCAGCCAATCCCTGACGTTTGACTGACAATTCCAATGTCGATCTATCGGAATTATACTCGAGAGTAAGCATCATGAACTTGAGGATCTATAGATCCAAAATGTGTTTTTGTAACTTTTTAACTGGTGAACTACTAAAACGATTTCATCGTTTGGCGTAGCACTTATACACGGCCATATTGAAACTTTTATCTTTGTACAAAGTTCGTTAAGCACGTGAGTGAAACTACGAACAAAAGCAAGTTTATCATAAACTCCTGGGACATTAATAAACTACCCACAAAGTACCCAAACATCTTTCCCACCCCAAAGCCGCCAGGTCCGGTCGTGTCGCCGTGAAATATTACGACAGACAAGTCCCACCATGATCTGTTGTTCGTAGTTAATTCTCAAATCGCCTTTGATGAACAGGGGCTGTTTACCGAGGTTTAAACTATGTTTAATAGTAATTAAACGAGGTTCCTTTGATTGTGGGACAAGGGAGTTTGAAAGGCTGTTGATTTGTTAGCTCCTGTTTTGTTCTCGCGTGGATCCACGATACGAAGTGTCAATTAATTTTTGAGTTTCAGTATTATTTTGCATTTCAACAGTTATTTTGTTTGAGCTTTTAATGTGAGTTAAAATATAAAACAAACGTCTATACGTCTATTTGCATTCAATCAAAGTAAATAAAAAAAAAAAAAAAAACAAGAAATTAATTAGATATGAAACTTGGTACAAACGGTTTGGTAATACTTAACCCGTGTCTAAGAAAATTAAGAGACTCAAAACATATCTGTTAAACCAATAACAGTTTGGAGACGGGGCCAAAACAGAAGTGGGTGTCTTTCCTACAAATTCAGTTTAGCCTTTTTATTCATGAGCAGGTCACGATTCAAAGTCGCGGGTTCAACTGACTAGACAATATCAAAACAATATCAAATCATGAATATAATCATAAATAACAGTATAAAATATAAATGTCACGACTACTCTGATGTCTGAACTTTAAAAATAACCTTTAAGTTTTTTTCGTTAAGAGTAAGGTCTGACTAACTGTAAAGGATTTTATTTCTGACCAAGTTCTTTTTATCCTTATTTCAATGAACTTAGAATTCACATTACTTTATTTCGACACAATCATACCGCGGGACGCCGCGGCATGACGTGTCATGCCGTTTCATTCCACGGATTGCCGCGGCGTGCCACCGCGTCCCGCGAGCCATATGTGTCACAGGATTATGACAGCTAAACTAATTGAAATAAGATTTTAGCAGGCTGGACTTTCTGCGGGATGCCGCGTCATACCAAAGCGTCCTTCGGGGTGCCGAAGCGCCGAACTCATTTAGCTAAACATACACATTCTTCTTTTAAACATGTCGATAGAAATCTAAATGGACTCGGCCCAAAATTCAGCTATGTGTTTGGTATTCTATCCATCAAGTACATAAAAATCATTTATAATTTACTATGACCACTTCCATAACGTTCTTCAAATCCTTGCGGCAAAATGTCAAGAAAAACTCATCTGATTATCAAAAGATCTTAAATTATTATCTTCATTTATGACCCGTGGATATTTGATAATCATCATCTGCCTGCCTTTTCCCAACTATGTTGGGGTCGGCATTCAGTCTAACCGGATGTAGCTGAGTACCAGTATTTTACATGACCTCCACAACCCAGTTACTGGGTAATATTGGATATTCGATAATACTCCCATATTATCGTCCGGAGATCTCAACATTACATAATCTCAGCTAAGTCATCCTTACTACCTACTTATCGTTTCAGGGGTCGTGAGTTTATGACCAGAGGGCATTGACCCTCCTATGTAGCCAGCTAAGATTATTATAAGCTTCGTTAACTTCCGTAAGAAAAGATAATGGAAAGAATTTATTGGGTATTTGTGAGATTACGACGATTATCCATTAGATTTTATTTTATATTCAAATTCCAATCTTTACTGCATAATACATGTATTCACAAGATCTTGATAAGTATAAGAATTTAATAAATATGAGTGTGATTTATAATAAATAAAGTAAATAGGAATTAAAGTATAGTTATCATTAAAAAATCGAATCAAACTACAATAAAAAATATCACTTTTAAATTTTTTACTTTATATATTCAATACTGTCTTTATAAATTATACCTCTAGAAATCATAACAATGAATAAATTAATTTAAAATAAATAAGATCACACAAATGAAATGTAAAAACTAAAAAGACTCAAAACTAAAATTTATAAAAAAAAATATGAGTACAGTCTGTTTTTTGATGTTTCGTTGACCGAAATAACATTCAAGCTTAAGTATAATATTTGATATAAAGATGACAACAGATTTTATTGGCTATTCCAATTAGAAACCAGAGCCTTAATAATAAAACAAAGAAAATGGTAATCTCTATTAATACCTACTTTAGTCTGAATCCCAGTCAAAGCATTGATATTCAACCATCAATCTAGCTTAAAGCTTACTCAGAAGCCAAAACCGAGTCTAAAACTTTACATTCTCGATTGAAACGAGAATCGATACTCGCATCATCCTATTCATTGAAATTATACAGGCTGACTTGTAATTTGACGTATTTATTTCAGGACGTGATAGTGTGACCCATTTTCAACAATTAATCATACTTAAAGCATAGGCGAAAATTCATGGGATTCGAGAAAAACAATTTTTTTTTTCCAGCATTCGTCACAAAAAATCACTTTCCTGTATACTGTCAAATTGAATGGCCATCGTTGCTATTCCATTGGGTTCCTAATACTTTAACAAGACTTTCGATGTGTGTGATGTAACCAAATATTATAAAACATCAAACAGTTAAAATTAAAGGAAGACGTTTAATCATTTCCAAAAATCATCTACGTTCAACGTTCATGAATTTTGATCCCAGTTATCTCAAAATTCAGCTTCAGAATCATGTTCTGAATCCATAGTGCTCGTTGATATCCATGCCACCCTGTATACATACAATACATGCATTGTGTTTGAAGATATTATTGTGCCTGGATCTATTATCAAGTCGATGGCTTGTGCAATTTGTGGATAGATATTGGAGGTATTCGTGGAATGACGTTATCAATTATGACTATGTGGAATTGCATGATCAGATATGGATATCACTAAATTGTCTTCTGGTGTTTTCATTCCTTTGAACGTGGCATATGGTACATCTCACACAACGTGGAGTCAAAGCTTGAGGAGTTCCTAAGGGGACGTCCTAGGATCAATAAGATGGATAACGGCGTCTACCTATCTCTTAATTCTTCAGCTCGCCATAGTAAAAACACTGTCTGCTAGAAAGAGCAAACTGCTATGGACAATCAGTAATATATCAAAAGGCAGTTTTAAAATAAATTTAAAAGATTATTTTCAATTTAAGACAGCTAAGTACACATTAAAATATTGTTGCTTTGATGATTTGGTAATATCGATAGGATGAATGAAAGATGACCAACAAAAGGTATTTATGGACACGCCATCCTAGCAGGACATACTCGTAATACTGATTTGTGATGTTCTTCAAAAAAGTCAGGTGCATTGTACTCACAACCACGACCAGAAGGCCAATTCTCGTAACTTAAAACGTTCAAAATCTAGTCGCAGTGTCATCTCGGCGAAAAAGAAATGTCAAAAACTTGTCAAAATGTAGGGAAATTTGAGGTATTTTTGACAGATTGAGACTGAGATCAGACTGTGAAAGTTCTTAAAATTACGAGAATTGCCCCTCTGATGTATGAACGTAAACTAAACGAAAGAATTGTAAGGATCGTAGCAAGTGGCGTTCCGTAGTTTATTCCTCCCATGTAAAAAATTCTTCAGATTATGTAGGTGTATGTAAAGTGACAACAATTTTGTCTTTCATCTAAGGTAATTTTGTAGGCCATGTTTAAGGAAAATTCGTCAAAGGCTGATAAGCATGACGACGATTTACGATACTGTTATCAAGAATCCATTTGCCAAACTTGATGATGCAACAAATTCTTCCTGACATAAACTTTTTCAGCCATGATTATAAAAATACGCCACTTACTTCATACGAGAAATATTGATCGAGTGTTAAACCTTCATAAATAAAGACGGTTCATTATCGATAGGCTATTCGACAAAGTGATGAGTTTCGACACTGTTAAAATGAAATTACCATAAAATCAATATGGCTGGCGCATACAGGCTAATTTGACGTGTGGACGGACGGTGCAATATATTCGCAATTAGCTGCTCGTTGATGACTAGTATTAGTAACGTTACTAGTATAGATATGAAAAATTTGTAGGTGCATATCCATACTAATATTATAAATTCGAATGTAACTCTGTCTGTCTGTCTAGACGTATGTCATGTTACCTTTTCACGCCTAAACCACTGAACGGATTTCGATAAAATTTGGCAGGAAGATAGATTGTATCCTGGGAAAGGACATAGGATAGGATAGTTTTTATCGACATACCTTGCTGTTGCAGTAAGTTTAATATAATTGTGTCACTTATTCAATATATTTTTATTTTTTTTAAAGCTATTGCGCATAATAACACTATTTGAATTTGTTCCTAACATGACTGTATTACAAATTGTATAAAAAATTAGAACTTAAGATGTCATGATCATCATCTTCCTAACTTGTCGTATGTTACTTGAGGTTGGCACAACACGTTTTTTCCCCTGTCAGCCGTCACTCTATCACTCACTCCTTTTTCTATCATAATATCGTCCCTCACCCAATCCATCCATCATTTCCTTGGTTTTCCTCTCCCTCTCCATCTATCAACATTTTATATTCATTTCTCTTTTAGCAACATGCGTTTCGATGCTTAGACAACACACCACTACCAAAGCAACAAACATTTTAAAGAACACAATTTTTATATAACCAAGTTAATTGCTAACGTAATCCCAGTTCTTTTTTCACTCCACGTGGCAAACAAGTTAGTCAGAATTTCAGGAATTTTTCACGGATATTTTAACACTGTTTTCAGTGAAAAAAAAACTAAGTGAAACCGCCATCCGGAGTCATGAGGCAGCTGCTGAAATATTTCTGCTTTAACTTAATTTTCTGGACAAAAATGTGGCAGTTGTGTATACCATAAATATTTTTAGATTTGGCTTTTTGTCATAAAGTTTATAGACTTCTTTTATACACACAAAAGTAATACCTTTCGGCTAGTCACACTGTGCTCATTTTTGGGTTGGTGCTGTTCGGGGCTTTTGCTATTAAGCAAAAGAAAAACCAATAAAAGTTATTGCTGATTCTTACGAAAAGAATGCCTCAATATTTTTGTGATTTCATTTGACTCTTTTTTTCACATTCGTTTAAATATACAGACGACAGCACATCAAGATACCCGAAAGTGTCAAATTTCCCCAATCAACGTTGAACCTAATGTTTTAGCGATAAAGCTGAAAATCTATTAAAGAAATTTGACAGATTGTAGTAGCTTGATGTGCTGGCGTCTGTACATATCATCTGCCTAGCATTTTCCCAACTACACACATCAAAAGTGTCTAGGGATCAAGCATTTTTATGCGGATTTCTTGAGATTGAGATGTGGCTTTGTAATAAATTTATGATTTTATAAATTTATATGGATCCTTTTTGGTGCATTTCATAATTTGAATCAGGAACTGTGAATCAAATTCGAGTAAAAGATGAAAATCAGCTGTCAATATTTTCCCTATAAAAACATACAACGCATTGAAGACATTATTAGTGCTACTGTTTCCCTACTACTGATTAAAACCAACGTTATTATGGAGCGGCGACGTCATTTAAGCAGGGAAGAAATGCTCAGAGCCGTGGGAATGATAGAAGCTGGTTCCCGGCAACGTACTGTGGCTTTAGCTCTGAATACAAGTCAGAGTGTTATCAGTCGACTTTGGACACGTTACCGAAGCACTGGTACCGTGGCTGAGCGCCATGGAGGACGGTATCGCTGCACCACACGGAGACAAGACCGATACATTCAAATCTTAACTCGAAGAGCTCCAACAATAACCGCCATGATGTTAGCCGTGAGGCTTCATCACTCTTCAGGGAACTTAATTAGCGACCAAACAGTCAGAAACCGCTTGCATGAAGTGAACCTTCATTCCCGAAGACCGCTACGGGTACCACCTATAGCAATGCACAATCGTAGGATTCGATATCAATGGGCTCTTGAACACAGAAATTGGGCAGAAGAACAATGGCGTTTCGTGTGCTTTTCTGATGAGTCTCGTTTTGGTATGAGACCGGATACAAGACGTATACGACACTGGAGAACCCCTGGACGCCAACAGCGATTAAAATCCTGCCAGGAAGTCCATCCTTATAGTGGTGGAACCATCATGGTATGGGCGGGTATTTGGATCGGCGGAAGAACTGAGTTGATTTGGATCAGAGGCAACCTCAACGCTCAAATTTATGCTGAGACGATTGTATCAGACGTCATCGTTTCTCTACAAGTGCAAATCGGTCCCTTATTTCAGTTAATGCATGATAATGCACGACCGCACACCGCAAGAGTTGTAAGACAGACTCTCGCCGCAGCTAACATCAATGTCCTGCCCTGGCCTGCTCAGTCGCCAGACTTGAACCCGATTGAGCATGCATGGGATATGCTACAGAGAAGAGCTCTGCCGAATATGGAGGGTATCCAGTCGCAAGAAGACCTTTTTTTGTTGTTGCAACGAACATGGGCGGCCATTCCACAGCGTGATTTGGATGAACTCATTTTGAGTATGCCAAACCGATGTTCTTGTGTTGTTAGTGTTCACGGTAGAAACACGGATTATTAATTGTTTAAGTTACCCAATAAAATTTTAAAGAAAACTGTTATTTCAGTCTTTTTTTCGAACTTTTGTGTTAGTGGTTCAAATGTCAAAAATCCCTTTATTAGGAAAATGGCAAATTTCTTTATTAATGCAAAGGTGACTTGGTGTATCGTTACTGTGACAAACGAAAACACTTTATTTGATGAATCCTTAAAGAAAATTTTAATTAATATCAATCAGGAGAAAAGTTATTGCGAAAATATATGTTGATCCCTAGACACTTTTGATGTGTGTATGTTGTGGTTGGCTTCCAGTCTAACTGGATGCAGCTGAATACCAGTATTTTACATGAGGCGACTGCCGATAGGACCTTCACAACCCAGTTATTGGGTAATACCATACCCCTTGGTAAGACTGGTTGTCAGACTTTCGGGCTTCTGGCGATCCGTAACGACTGTCATTCAAAGCTTAGTATTTAAAAATGGTCATCCATCCACTGAAAAACCGCGACAAGCGCAGTTTAACCTGATCGATCGAACCGTGCGGCTGTTATTTCTTAGCCACAAGCCCTATAGTATTAATGTACAGAGGCCAGCACATCAACCTACCCCAATCTGTCAAATTTTCCCAATTGAATATGAACCTTATAGCTTTGTGGTAAAGTTGAAAATCTATCAAAGAAATTTGACAGATTGGGGTAGCTTGATGTGCTGGCCTCTGTACATAATTTTAACATGTCATTACGTCTGTATACTAAATTCCAAACCCCTCTAATAATGTCAGAGGAAAATCGACTGTATCACACTGACAGACACCGCCAGTGACGTCATAAATTTTCCTTTTTGCCAATTCTGGCACGGAACACTAAAAAAGGGTAGCCTCATCTGAACCATACATCGCACAGAGAAAATCAAACGTCAAAACACCACATCGACGCGCACTACATCTATGATACTTTATCCGCCTTATATACGACCTCCACACGCCACTTATTTCCGTGCAACGTAAATCTGAAAACGTACAGAGATACATGAAATAAAACCAACAAAACATTGCGCGGTTCTCAACTGAGTTCAGAAACTAATATTTTGTGACTAAAACTCAAAGAGCTAAATAGAAACTAACTTTAAATCGTGATGCTACCAGTCGTGGAAGCAATTTTAAAACACTTTTAGGTATCAGCAATTTAGTCGTTCAAACTCTCTGAATGGAGAAGTTTTCGCTTTATGGTGGCCCTTGTTTACACCGAACTGTAATAGAAAAGGTTTGAGACTTCCTAGAGATGTCACATTGCTGGGATTCAATGCGAGACTGAACCATAAGGTACACAATTTATCAACTTGAAAGGACCACGTCTGGCTGACCTGTAGATCCGTTAAATCTGTTTTGTTTCTGTGCCATTAATTTCATTAATTTCTTATTTTCACTTCGTACTCTAGTTGTGGGTTACTTAACCTTGTCGTATTTTCTTGACAATGCCGACGCTTTTCTTGGAAACCTAGAACAGTTCCTCCTACAAGGATTTTTTTAAGTGTCAGCGATACAGCACAAATTCTGGTAAAATCGTTCGGCAAAATTTACCATTTAGTACTTGGGTTTATCATAATGAGCCTATATAATCTTCTTACGGTTAGGACACAGGCCTCCCCTCTTTTTGAGAGGGAGTGGGTCGTAATCTACCACGCAGGCCCAGTGCGGGTTGCTAGATGTCACAGTCATGTCTTCGAAATTTTGGCTCTAGGACATGCCGTCACGGTTTTGAGAGCATTAGTGACGAAATATTTTACACGAAGCATCTACGACATTCCGGTTTCCTCACGATGTTTTCCTTCACCGTTTAGCGAGCAGTGGTGATGAAATTATTTACAAAAAGTAAAGAGCCTGCCTGGGTTCAAACCCACGATCTACAACCTACTCCTTAGTCGAGGCCGTTACCACTAGGACACAACTGCTCTTCCAACAATATTTTGTCCATAATATTACACTTCGGTGTAAAACGTTCGCGTGTGTAAATGTACAGCCATAACACAGGATTCAATTCCGTTTGAATCCTATCATAAGCGTTTGTGTTTACATTTCGACCTAAAAAGCAATAATACGCAAATGTTCTGCTTCGCGGTATAGCCAATTTTAAGCTTTTCGTTTGAACGTTCTAGAAATTGAAGTCTTTATGAGATTTTCATTTATTATTACTGAAATAGGAAGATGATAAAATTTTGAATGGAATATTTAAAGTCCTTTTATTGTTTGAAGTTACAAGCGAATTTATAATGCATTGGTAAAAAGTACTTACGAATAGTTAGAAAACTTATCAGCTCAGTTTCTACCCAGTTAATTATGTATAAATTGCATTGCACCACCATCTCAAAATAACTTAAATATAATGGTAAGGTCGCGTTCCATTGTTTCTGCCTACCCCAAAGGGTTTTTGGTAGGGCAAAAGGTTTGAGTTTATGAATGTGTACGTAAAGTCTATTCAAACTTATGTTTCAAATTTATGTTATTTCAAGTTAAATAAATATCAACTTTATTTTAATGGTAATTAAGTTGATTTCAGAGTGACTAGCACTATTGAAAAAGGTTAAAAAATGTTTGAAGTTATAGCGTAAACTGAACTCTAAAGTTATTTTTCCTTAAACTTATATTTCTTTATATTTTTTGCAAATAAATCGCGAATGCAGATTATGCTGACTGACACAGAGTAAAAGAACCTTATAATAAAAAGAGATTCACAATGACAGAATCGAAAATGACATACACAAACTTCGCGTTCTTCCCATGGGGGTACATGGGAAGAACGCGAAGTTTGTGTATGTCATGGCAGAAACTACAAAACGCCACATGCTACGATCTTTACATACTCCTTTTGCCTCGTTTACGTCATTCATCTGAGGGGCAATTCTCGTAATTTTAAGAACGTTCACATTCTAATCTCAGTCTCCATCTGTCAAAAATACCTTTAATTTCCTTACATTTTGATAATTTTTTGACATTTGTTTGTCGCCGAGATGAGACTGCGACTAGATTTTGGACGTTTTAAATTACGAGAATTGGCCTTCAGGTCGTACACCATGGACACGCCGCGATAGCGGCGGTAAGGCCCCTCTTTGAGGAGTGGCTAGAGAGGCGTCACGGCGCCCTCACCTACCGCCTGACGCAGGTCCTCACCGGACACGGATGTTTCGGGAGGTTCCTGCACATAATCAGGCGGGAGGAAACGCCCGGGTGTCACCACTGCGAGGATCGCCCAGAGGACACGGTGGTGCACACGGTGGAGGTCTGTCCCGCTTGGGCAGAGCACCGCCGTGTCCTCGTAGAGGCGATCGGCAGCGGCGGCGACCTCTCGCGCCCGGCCCTGGTCCAAGCCATGGTCCGGGGCGAGAGGGAGTGGGAGGCAGTCACCTCCTTCTGCGAAGCAGTCATGCTAGCGAAGGAGGTGGCGGGATGGGCGAGGGAGAGAGCGGAGAGAGCCGGTCGCGAGTACTGCGCACCTGTTCTTTCTGAAGAACATCACCAATAAAGTCAATATAACTCCTCCTAGGGCGTCCTCTCTTGGCGTTTCCACTCACATCCGCCTTGTAAATACCTTTTGTTATTCGCTTTTCATTCATCCTCTCAATCGACAATGAGTTACTTCTAATAGCGCCTTCTGTTTAAAAGACTTAGTACGAGTAAAGCATTCCCAAAACCCACATGCTTAACCAAAATGCCTCCATTCTATACATACATAGTAAGCAAGCACGCGTAATTAACATTACTAGACACCAAAACAAGAGACTACTGTCCCAACTATATCTCCGTTGCCCAAATAACCGTAAATAACCCTGTATATGCCAACACTCCTAATGTGTCGGCGTAGGAATATTCCTAGAAGTGCCTACGAGTAGTAGGGGACTACTACATAACCCACCCTACATTAACACACTCTTATCATGCAAGAGTTCAGGCTAGAACCGACTTCCGTGGTTAAATTACTACAATTATGCTTAATCCTAAGATCATAGAAGAAAGGTGTGGTCATGTCACTCTTATATGATCAAATTGGGCATAAACATGATTGAAAGAAGAACAGTGGTAGCCCAGCGGTAACGGCCGCGACTTACGAGTTGTAGGTCGCAGGTTCGAACCCAAACAGGCGCTTTACTTTGACTATTTCGTTTATTGGAAGACAAATTGTATGTCAACCAAGGCCAAAAGTTTTAAGTGCAACCAAGAATGGCCACCGATTCTCGGAATTACCGCAACAAGCGCAGCATCAACTCGCAGATCGATTGATTAACAAGACTGTTGCCAAACCAGAAGCCCTTCTGGGGCGACATAGCTACCAAAAGCACTCGATAATATACCATATCATAACGACTGTAATCCCTAAAGTGTTAGCCAGAGATGTACCTGAATTACACCCAAAATTCGCTATAGTTTAAGAGCGTTTACGACGGACGGCATTTCATACAAACTTTCAAGCCCTTGTTTTCGAAATAAATGAACCGATTTTAATAAACTACATACGCATAAGCAGGATTACAAAGATCTAAAAAGTTAGTAAAGAACAATTTCGAAATGTCTCATTTAAAAAAAGATAACTGGAAATCTCTGTTTCTGTGGAAAATTTAAAATCTGTCTAATTTGGCTGTAACACAATTTTTCGAAAACGTTCTTAACTTAATCTGATTTGAACTGTAAATGGTTTTTCTATTGCTCAATAATCAACACTACCCATAGCAGTAATTAAAATACTGATGTTAACGAGAGACACCTACCTTCTCTGTCATGTATATTATTTAGTAACGCCTGTGTAATTTCTACGTTCTGTGGCGAAATCCCAATTTGATAACTCCAAGTCATGTTCGCCGTTTATTTTAAAGACCTATGAGGGATCGGATTTGGTTCAGTTCAGTAACTGTTATGTCCTACGGGGGTTCGTCGATAAGTTTGATCGAATGTAGGTCAGAATGATTAGTGGCTGGTGCAGAAATTAAGGGATTATCCTTTGATTTCTTGGTCTATTTATTGGGTATGGTTAACAGCCTCTCGACCGATTTCGGTCACGGTGGTCAACCTCAACGGAGATTAGCCAGGTAAGAGATATTATAGTGCACAAGTGTGTGCGCAAACACAGGTGCACTCTCTGTTCCTTTACTCTCATAGTCCGATGGGATGGCAATCCGACACCACCGAGGAGAGATCAGGCGCAGAACCAACAGCTTTTACGTGCTTTCCAAGGCACGGGGGTATCACACCGCCAACTTTCAAACTCCGGGCTGTTAATAAGAAATTCCTAATGGAAAACCCATTGAAACTTTGTCCGACTTAGGAAACCAGGAGCAATCAGGAGCACGGTTATGTGGACTATATGTGACAATCAAATTCAAAAGTAATTTATTCCGATTAGACTGAGAAACAGCATTTTTTAAACGTCAAAATTACATGATAGTCCCTAAAACGCCTGCCATTCACCACTTTCTAGTGCTTTAACTGCGAAGAAAAAATCGCGCAAGGAACTCCCCAGCAGCGGCTGTCTGTCTAGTTATAACGTAACATATCCACGAAAATTGCAAAAAGCTTTTTCGTACTTAAATTATAATCCAATTTGTTTTTCTGGAGACATTAAAACTAGGTTTTGTTAGCAACCGCCGACCTCATCTAGATTTTAAAATATGATTGATTTGTAAAAGTGTCTGTACAAACTTACTTACAAAAAGAAAATAATTTCATCTTTTCATTCAATCATTCATCAACATTTTTTTTTTATTTATTAGTTTAAGGCGTATTCTTTTGCTGTATTTAAGAAGCTGTTTCTATAATGATAAAACTGCGAGATCGGCCTACTCGTGAAACTCAGCCAATAGACCTTTTTCGTGGAAAAATCGAAGGGAATGACGCTGGGGAAATTACACAATTTACAGAGCTTCCTCTAACCAAAAATTTGTAATTACCCGAAAATATGTTCTGAAGTAAGGACCTGTTAATTCATATTTGCCATTAATATTTGAGTTATTCCCCCGACGCTAAGCGCTCGCTAAGCGTTCTATTCCTTTTTTTCTCTTTGCTCTGCTAATAAGGGTCCCAGCGTGATGTTAAATAGCTTGTAGCCTTCATCAAGAATTAGGCTATCCAATACAATACGAATATCATATACAAGAATACAAATCCTAGAGGCAATTCCAGATATTATCGCATTCAAACAAAAAAACAATTTTTTTCAGCTTTACTGTTAGTAGTAAAGTCTTTCCTTGTCACTGATTACCATTTCAGAAGGGCAATTCTCATAATTTTTAGAACGTTCACAGTCTGATCGCTGTCACAATCTATCAAAAATACATCTAATTTCCCTACATTTTTGACAAGTTTTTGACATTTGTTTGTCGCCGAGATGAGACTGCGACTAGATTTTTAACGTTTTAAAGTATTACGAGAGTTGGCTGTCAGGTCTAATATCAAATTTCAATAACAATTCAAACCTTTAAATCCACATCTACTAATATTATAAATTCGAAAGTAACTCTGTCTGTCTGTCTGTATGTTACCTTTTCACGCCTAAACCACTAAACGGATTTCGATAAAATTTGGCAGAGAGATAGATTGCATCCTGGGGAAGGACATAGGATAGTTTTTATCGACACACCTCGCGGGCGAAGCCGCGGGCGGAAGCTAGTAGGTATATAATTCAGTGACTGGCACACTGACATGATTGTGTCTATTTGTACGCAATTATTTCAATTAATGTCTATTATTGTATAATGAGGTTTACATATGAATGCCGCAGCTACCTTGACGTAATCTGGGCGCGTTGTTACTCTTGTTACAAGCGTATGAGTAGATATCCAACAGAGAACAAGATTGAAATAATTGTAATTATATTACTCTCTCTGCTCTCAAAACGGTAAAGGAAAACATCGTGAGGAAACCGGCATGTCCGAAGACGTGTAACATCTACCAACTCGCACTAGGTCCTCATGGTAGATTACGGCCCACTCCCTCTGGACAGAGAGGAGGCCTGTATCACAGCAGAGGAAACATTCTATGCTATACTATTACTCTCTCGTATTGACAGCAACTAAAATAGAATAAAGCACAAAATTCATGGTAAAATTAGAACGAATACCTATGTAAAACCAATTTTGAAAGACACACAATAAGTTACTCACAAAAAAATTGACATTTGTCACACTGTCACCCTTTAATGTGCCATAATGCGTAAGAATTTAACCTTTGGAACAGACTACACGTTTGAGACACAAATCTACGCGCGCTGTCAGAAATTTCTGCATGATTTAGGCCAAAAAGTTATAACATTACCTACTATCGGTCCTTCAACGCTGCCATCTATCCTTAAGTCAAGGACACATCACCCGTAGGCAGTGACATACGATTTAATTGTAAATGTCACCGACAAATCGCACAGACGACAAGTGTAAGAAATTAACGTGAATATCACTCTCCATTACTTAGTAATAAACCAGCACTCAAAGTGTTGATTATTGATGTATTATTCAAGGATTAGTTTAAAGCCATTATTGAAATAAGTTAAGGCAAATTGTGGAGTAGTTCAATCATTATTATGTAGATTGTAATTTTCGGTAAACGCTTAGCTCCTTTAGTCACTTCGGCATTACGGGACAAGTATGCCAACGGATTTTGCAAGGTATAATAATGCTGTAGACTTTGTTTGAACGCTGTAATCTTTGGAACTTCTAGTCGAATTTAAAAATTATTTTTGTATTTGAAAGGATTTTTTATGGACTATTAAACATCACGCGACGCCCATATGAGCCGAGCAGAAAGAAAAAAATCAGAAATACCGCTAAGTGACAACGAAGTAATAGGCATATTCACACATACATATTCTGCATTCACGATTTATTTGCCAAAAATGTAAACAAATAAGTTTATGGAAAAATTAATTTTAATCCTACACAATAAAGTTAAATTTACGCTACAACTTCAAGCATTTTATAACTTTTTCAATAGTGCTTAGTCAATCTGAAATTAACTTAATTACAATAGGTACCCGGCGATAAATATTGCACATCGACCTTTGGAAAGAGACAATCGGCTAATTTCGGCTACGTAGAGCGTTATCGAAGAGTTGCGAATTTATAAACAACGGGTAAAGGGTTACTTAACGACTTTTCTAAAAAAAATTAAACGTCATCAGAATTATAGCTTCTTAATAGCTTAAAAAAAAAAACATTTTGAATAAGCATAATTTTTAAGCATAATACGTCATAACAATACAAGCAAGCATAATCAGCCTATAATGTTGCCACTGCTGGGACGCAGGCCTTCTCTCTGTAGAGGGAGTGGGCCATAGTCACCACGCGGGCCCAGTACGGGTTGGTGAATGTCACACGTGTTCGAATTTTTTGTTCTAGGACAAGCCGGTTTCCTCAAGATGTTTTCCTTCACCGTTTTGACAGCAGTGGTAATGAAATGAAATAAAAAACACAAAGTAAAGCGCCTCTCTGGGTTCATGCTCATGACTTCAAACTCGTTAGACGGGGCCGATACAACCAGGCGACTACTGCTTTTTGCAATACAATGTTTTTCTGTTATGATTCTGACACTATACAAGAAAAGAACGCACCAAAAATCGTATACAAGTTTAAATGAAAAACCAATTTCACGAGGTATTCAGACATATAATACAAACATCAAACCATTTAGTATAATTAAGCAGCGCTAAGAATTAACTGGCCATGGTCAAACAAGGTCTAATTAACACTTAGGATCCGTTACCCGTTCGTTACTAATTAACATAAAGATAAAGAGATAAATAATTAAGTTAAAAGGGACGGGATCGCTTGACGGGTGTTTAGGTTAACAGTTACTAGAACAACAGTTTGGGCAATTATCTTGAACCCCTTAAACAGTTTAGATGGTCATGATATTTTAATTCCAATATCATTTTACGAGTTATTTTTGTATATTATTTAGGTGTTAACTACTGACGCCGCCACGTGTCTGAAGTGCGTCAAGAAAGTCCGTTACTTAGAATAGGACAATTGTCGCTTTGAAACCAACCTGAAAATAATACGATAAAAACTGCCAAGTACAAGACCAAATCTAAAAATATTGGTATTGTAATTCATTTCACTTTACTCTCACATCAGCCTGTAATAAAACCTAATATTATTCAAAAATTCCCAAAGAACAATTTCGTTCAGTTGGCAAAAATAAACTTCCATTATTTCCTAAAGTTGGTACGAATTCAAAAAAACTTTGTGAACGAACGCAAAGTATGTGTTACAGCAATAAAGTTGGGCTAAGTATGTAAACGGGGCCATACAGGGCACTAAGATTCTATTGTGGGGAACTTAAAAGAGTAATAACTTCGAAAATATACTGGTAAGGTCATTAAGAGAGATGTTTGATTGAGAATTTTATATTTTAACCTTTCTTTATTTAAATTAATTTAATTTTCTTTAATAAAATTGTGGTGCTGTTTCGCAAACGGTCGGAGATGTTTGCCCAAATCTCCTGTACCTATGGACACTACTAATAAGGCAATAAGATATGGGCTAGCACATCATAGATTGTCATCGCCATCCCAAGGAGAACAAGATTTATTCATCATCATCTACCTACAGCAGTCCACTGCTGGACATAGCTCTTTCCACTTTAACCGCATTCAACTCGACTCTTGGCAACTCTCCAGCTGCTACCAGCCACCCTGCGAATATCGTCGCTCCACCTAGCCTGGGGTGTCCTACCTTACGTTTGCCGATTCGCGGTCTCCACTCAAACACACACGAACGCGTCTACCCCAACGGTCATCGCTTACACGGCGAATATGGCCGGTCCATTGCCACTTCAGATTGGCTCACTGCAGGGTAAAAACCTGTTCACATAAGCACTATGAAAGAGGCACGTGATAGGAAGACCTTTAGGTTCAGCCAGCAGAGTTTAACAGACCCCTTCGAAAACCTCAGGGTTCAGGACATTCATGAGATTTTTCTATTGGTTTTTAACTATATAGGATATTATAAATGCGAAAGTAAGTTTGTTTGTTACCTTCTCACGCCTAAATCACTGAACCGATCATCGTGAAATTTTGCATATACGTTGTCAGGTGTACAGAAACGTACATAGGGTACCTTTCATCCCGAAAAAAAGTGCTGTTTTGTAGGAAAACAACAATAACGTTATTAATAGATAGCGCCACGTGTCATTTGTATATACTTAAGGCGACACAACGGTTACTTGGTTTTCCTAAAGGTTAATGAACCTGAAACGTGATTATAATCTCAGAGGACATTACCCCCAAAAATACCAAGCAAACAGAGGAATTGCCCCCTCTAGTTCTTGTCAGCGGCTTTACTAATATAACAAAATAAAAAAATAAACAAGTTCCCTAAGTTTTTGGCAAACAGCTGTTTATTAAAACTTGCAACTACGTATTCGGGGTTTTTGGGGCAAACAGTCCCCCACATCAATCAAACCAAACCAACTTGCTGTGACATTGATGTATTAAGTTATTTTATTGAAACCTCAGGAGAATTTTGTTTCGGTAACAATAAAATGGCTTATTTAGAGCAGCTGGCTGAAAATATATTCAGTGAGGAAAATCTTTCAATCGATCGAGGTAAACTGCGCTGGCCGCGGTCAGTGAACCAGATCTCTCAATGTTCTATTATAGTTATAACTATCGACGCCCAGTTATCCTAAGGAGGTTATGCACATGAAGAAAGGCAGTAACTATAGACACCAGGCGACTTGATAATGATAAAAAATTACTAATATAACAAAATAAAAAATAAACAAGTTCCCTAAGTTTTTGGCAAACAGCTGTTTATTAAAACTTGCAACTACGTATTCGGGGTTCTTGGGGCAAACAGTCCCCCACATCAATCAAACCAAACCAACTTGCTGTGACATTGATGTATTAAGTTATTTTATTGAAACCTCAGGAGAATTTTGTTTCGGTAACAATAAAATGGCTTATTTAGAGCAGCTGGCTGAAAATATATTCAGTGAGGAAAATCTATCAATCGATCGAGGTAAACTGCGCTGGCCGTGGTCAGTGAACCTGATCTCTCAATGTTCTATTATAGTTATAACTATCGACGCCCAGTTATCCTAAGGAGGTTATGCACATGAAGAAAGGCAGTAACTATAGACACCAGGCGACTTGATAATGATAAAAAAAATCTATAAAAAAATCTGGTGAAATAACCTTTTATTGCTCCACGTTCAAAATCAAATAAAAAATCTTTTGAAATTAGGCTGAGAATCAGCACTGTTTGAAGGTCAAAATGACATAAGACAGCCTCCAAAACTGAAAAATGTAGATAAAAACATACGGGTCGAAATGAAAACCTCCTCCTTTCTTTGAACTCGGTTTAAAAAATGCCATGACATAGAAGTGGTCATGCTACACGTCGTGCTGGTCAGTGTAATGGCTTTTTAGGACGTCCCCTCAACAAAATGATTGTAAGTGTCCATAGCAAGCGGCCTGAATTTAAAAATAGGTTAAAACCAACTAAAAATCTAACGTTACACTCTAAATCTCATTCCTTAATTAATACTTTGTCTACTACAAGTTCGGATTTTATTAACATGACGATTCTGTTCTCTATCCCTTCCAAACTCAACCCTAACTTGTAACTTTACAGTTCAAAGTTGCCTGTTTGCAGTCTCTTAAGCTACGGCATACCTTAGGCCGTGAATACACTTTGTCTGTGAGACAAATGTGTCTCATACATATACAGCAATTGTACCTACGGCAAGTTTATGTTGATGAGATGATGTCGTAGGTACAGACGTAGATGCGACGATGATATTACAATCGTATCTTTGGTAGTAGGTGAGAAAATTTTGTGAAATTATGCGTTTGTACTAATTTTGTGTATTGCGGTAGAAAATAAAAGTTTTTTTTAGATATTGACCAGCTAAATACTTTACTGTGGGTAGTTAATAATTGTTTGCGTGATAAACATTAAATAAAAGTTTTTGTAATTTATCAGATACATTAGAGTAATAGATAAGTAAACAATTGACTATCGAACTATCCATTTATGTCAAGGCAAAGCTCTAACAAACATAATTATATCACAATTGCTTCTGCCCGCGATATACTTCGTTTTCGCGTTTTGCTCGGCTCCTTAGGGTCGTAGCGTGATGTTATAATAGCCTATAACCTTTCTCAAAAAATTATCTATTAGATGCAAAAAAGAATTTTACAAATTTGATTGGCAGTTCCAGAAATTAGCACATTCAAACATAAAACAAACTCTTCAGCTTTGTTATTAGTATTGAATATATTATATTAATTATGTCGTAACAAAACAAGAAGAAAATCAAGCGTTCCTACTTTTCAAAAAACAAAGAAGTTCTTTTGATACCTCCGTCAGAACTGCGTTCACTCAAATCAATCAACTCAAATCATTTTGAAGGCAAGTGGTTCATACTTTATGATCCAGTCCCACTTCAGACTAGGTACAAAAAGGTACGTTTTTGTCTATATTACTGACCGCAATCCTTAGTAACTTAGTTGTAGCAAAAAAGGGGTCTGAAAGTGAGCGTACAGAATGGTCTTAGTCCATCAAAAATTCAATGAAAATTGACCTAAACGACTAGATATAATAATCATACTATACTTGTCGTTTTACAACACTTTTAGGGGTGGTTAGTTTAATAGATATAATAATTATTATGGCACCTACAATGCCCAAATATCAAAACTTGTCATTTAGTCAAAATGTAAAACCGATAATTTGGATATCGATACCCATCGCGTCTCCGAAGTTTAGCTAGCCAATTTAAAATATTATGATTTTCAACATTTTCTTACGCCTTTTCCACATCCAGTCTGCGCTCCACTCTTTGTACACTATTTCATCTTAGCAACAGTTGACGCCGTTCCGAAATGAAAATTAAATTGCCACATAGGTAATTGACGTGAAGTCTTCATTTCAAACAGCGAACGTGTTTGAACTCGTTCATTCCAACATTCATGTTACGAGTACCTTCGTTATGTGGCTGTCTTATATTGATTCGGGAGAGAGTAGGTAGGTCAGGCATTAAAATTGCATGGTAGGATTGTGATTTGTGATTGTCGTTGAACGTTTTCTGTTGGGTGGAGTGCTATTGTCTGTGGCTTTTGTCGTTTAGGTTGTTGGGAAAACGGAGTATACCCCTACTCATCTTCTAACACAGGCTTATTTGCCTTAAATGAGTACCTACGTACGTGCGCATACGTGTTAATTTATACGAACGAGTTTTTTTCAGCGTTTTTTGTCTTGTGGCAACGGAACCCTTCGGTCTGGTCGATTTTTTTCATCATAAGGCCATATCTGATATGGCCTTATGATATGGCCACTTTAAGACATCGACTTTGCACTTTTCCTTAAGCATCACCGTTTAGCTATTTGCTCAAAACTGCTTGCTGTTGCTGACTGTCAATCGCAACAATTTAGAGATAAGTTCACAAAATAAAAAGCGTTTAACACACACACACACACAGACATAATCAGCCTATCATGTTCCCACTGCTGAGACACAGGCCTCCTCTCAGTGAGGGGGAGTCGGCCGTGAATTCACCACGCGGGCCCAGTGCGGATTAATAGATGTCACATATCTTACAATGTTTGGTTCTAGAACATGTCGGTTTCCTCACGATGTTTTCCTTCACCATTTTGAGAGCAGTAGTGATGAAATATATCACTGAATTACATACTAATCTGTGTGAATAAATCGAATAACGGACATTTTCTGTCCCTTAAGGGTTTTCATCTGTGGTCACGTAACCCTAAAAACCTTATAAACCACATAACCAACATAATCGTATGAAACACCTTTCTCGCCACACATTGTCACATCGCACGACGAAGCGTCTGGCGTGTTGACGAGTAAACTAAAAACTTTTGCAATTTCCTCACAGCCGTCGTTTGTCACGGCGACCGTGAAACATGTCCCGCGGGGACACACGTCTGATACGTTCACCTTATGTGGAGCACTCTTTAGGCGATTCGCACACAGACAACGTGCCCCGGGCGTGATTTTTTACATACCAATTCAATAAAAACGCGCTTCCGTGAGGGAAATTTTGGCTCGGTTTCACGCACCCCGCTGCGTAATGCGGTGCAGTATGCCAATCGCCAACTTCCTTGTGTAATGAAAAGCAGCTACCGCCTGAGGCAACTAATAACTTTTAGAGACGGCATGTGTCGGCGGCACTGAATTTTACGGCATCGGATACTGCCGCGTTGGCCTAGTGGTCGCTAGTACTACTGCCGAACATGAGGTCCTGAGTTCGATTCCCATTGGGTGTTATTGAGCTTTAGCAGCAGCCCGGAGGCTCATGTCATGCCGGGTTGATAGCAAATAGCCTCGCCCCCTATTACATGGGACATAAGAGTATACTTTTAATACAGTTCTGCTTATCCCTTCGAGGTTTACAAGCGTGATATTATAATATATGTACGGCGTCTATTGATTGAGCAAGAAAAAATAAATCTCCCAATAACTTTCATGAGAAAAAAATCACGTTACAAGCGCTTGCATTGCATGGCCTATAGACAGTTTTTTCTGGTTAACAAGTTTGTACGAACACTTGCATTAAGTAATTGGTTACCACTACTGCTATGACAGGTAAGTGAATGCCTACATACGAGATCTACATATTTTTATAAAAGCATACATGATATAAAACCAATAAGTATTCAGAATTGTTAAAAGGTGTGTTCTAAATATATACCTTCTCGTAAAAGTACAACCAGAAACAAACAGAAATTCCTACCTCTCTAATTACACTCCCAATACATTAACATGCCACATCTAAATCCATTTCATCCCCCCCCCCCCAACCAATCCCTTTCCCCTTTGTATTCCTACAGCCATTAAAAATTTGTTCCAATTCAAACACCAAGAAAAGAAAAATAAACAAAAGAATGACGAGTAGCTTCAATAAATTAGGGTAGTTTACTGTGACAGGGCGACGTGCGCAGGAGTCGGTGCGTGGCAATGACGGATCGCAGCTGGTAATGACTTTATATGGTTCGGGAATAAGATATTGCTTCATTGGATCCGACGTTTTGGATGACTACAGCTGCTGTCTTTATTAGTCTTCACTTCCAAAAATAAACAAATTATTGAGAATTGCAAACAAGACTTGATGATTCATCAAGGCTGGTTTGAAGTAAACTTGAAATAGCACTCAATGAGGAACTATGCCGCCCGGCCACTGTTGTTTCACTTTAGATATGCGTGGTTTTTTTATAAGTCTATGGGGGCGATTAACTTTTTTTTTTTTCTGAATGGGCCCGCTCTTGATCTCGATCACGCCTGATGGAAAGCGATGGATGAGGTCTATGATGGAACAGAAGATGCCTAAGGCACTGGAACTCTCACGCATCCACGAAACACAGGCTGCTTGACGCCGGACTCCGGTGGGAAGGTGGTGGTAAACCAGGCGGGCATTAGCCCTACCACCGCAAGGGAAGAATTGGCCAGTCAAATAAGGTGTTGGATGTGACTGTCCAGGATGCGCCGAGCGCTCGGTTCAGTTGAGTAGCTGGCGGAACAAACTGCGCTACACGAGGAGGCTTCTTCATGCATCCCAAAACTGACCTCGAAAACCCAGTCATTGGGTATCACGATACTCTTGGTTAGACCGGTTGTGAGACATTAAACCCACAAAACATCAACGACAAAAACAGAAAGAATCACAGAACAAAACAAACACACGAAAAACTCACCATCATTTAATACACCAATTTTTCTTCCACTTCAGCAATGGATATTTGCAAGGTTGATTTGTCTAACATTATGGTTCCAGTAGAACTCCAACATAAAACCCGGTTAACCAGTTACCCGGTAATTTCATACACATAAGTTATATTTTATAGGTCGCATGGGATCCAGTTTGAAGCACGCACCGATGCATGCTGCCAGCCAATGATGGATGGCTTCTGGTAATGATTTTATATTGCGTGGAAATAAAATATTAAACCAATTTATGGGTTCGCGGATAAAATGTGGGGGCAAGTTGTGGGTAAATATTTTTATTACACATGGCAAAATTCAAATAGTGTAAGTTATTATTTAGAAAACTAATTTACATTGACTACAAAAAGGTTTGTTGTACTCAAATCAATCCATCTGCCTAGCCTTTTTAACCGACTTCCAAAAAGGATGAGGTTATATGTTAGACTTTATGTATGTTTTTGTATGTTGAAGTCGGCTTCTGACGCATGATTTCACAACTTATTTCGTGTCACTACTAATCACCTGCTAACTAGCGATTTTTATAGGTAAAAGAAAAAGTGAATCATTGATTAAGAGCTAAATAATTAAGTAGATAACTAAAAATAATGAGTAAAGTAACTATTTAGTAAGTAAAAATCTCGCTAATCACCGATTAGCTGCAACTAATCATTGATTGATGGTAAGACACCATGTACTCGTAGTATAGGTATCGTATTACCCAGTAACTGGGTTGTGGAGGTCAGATAGGCAGTAGCTTCATGTAAAAATACTGGTATTCAGCTGCATCCGGTTAAACTGGAAGCCGACCTTAATATATTTGGGAAAAGACTAGGCAGATGATGAAATTGTTATGATTATGATCAAGCGAAAAAAAGAATCATATTTATGTATTACAGTTCACTGCAGTATTAGATAACGGCTATTCTTATTGAGCCTTATTTCGTACAGATATGTATTTTTACCCATAATAACTCGTGCTTCGACCATAAAGAAAAAAATAATGAAAAATTTAATAGGTACCTATTGTAAGGTAAAGAAATACCCGAACCCAATCAGGTGGGTGTTTCATTGAAAGCAAAATTAATATTGAATCAGCAAAACTGAAATAGCGATCATTTTCATAAAAACACGAATGCTGTCTATTGCAATAATTTCATAAAACATCGTTTTATTGAAGTAACAGCATATAACGATAAAATCACAACCAGAAAACAGATAAGTAATTAAACGAAATTCCAATTTCAAACAATAACAGAACAATATAGAAATTTTCAATCAAATAAAATGGTTAGGTACGTTTTTTTTAATACAGAATTTGCACAGAGTGTTTTTTGACTCGAATGCATTTAAATAGTCGATTTCGGTCACAAATATAACCCGTATTAAAATTGATTCGGGCTTAGGAAATAGCATAGGGAAATAGCAGTAATCGTAAAAGATAATAATCGCCGATAACAGCGTCCAATATGGCGGAGCGCGAAATAATTGGCGGGAATTGTCACACATAGAGGTCAGCGCTAACTATCAGTTTTGCTTTCGTAGGGATTATTTAAAAAGAAAAGAAAGAAAAAGTATTTATTGCGACTCGTACAGGAGGATCACAAACTATCAATAAACTAAAAACTAAACACAGTAAAAAATAAAAACAAGTTATAAAAAACAGTAACAAAAACATGAAATAAAACAAAGTCCTGTACGAGGCCAAAAGGCTCCTATCTCAGCATGATACTGCGACACTTAAAAAACTAAATGTCGTAGCGCTGGTATTCTGATAGGGCCCGCTGTGATGTCACGGGCATTTAGTTGTATTGAGTGATTATCACATACATACATAGATAGAAACGAGCAAGAAAATAGTCGATAGCTAGTTCCTTCCTAGTAGGCAGTGGATAAAGTGCGGGTCACGGGCAGTGGGGGTCACTGTTGTAAGTTTTAACATCTAATAAAGAGGTACAATTTGTTTGTTTGTTTGTATTTAAGGGGTAATCTCTGGAGCTAGCAGTCGGAAAAAATCTTTTTGCATTTGATAGCCCAATTCTTGAGGAAGGTTATATGCTATTTAACATCACGCTACGACTTTTAGGAGCCAAGCAAAAAGACAAAAAGTCAGAAAGAACGCTAAGCAAAAACGAAGTGACAACACGGGTAGGTGATACGATGCGACGGGGTAGGTCGGGGCGACAAGAAATTTGCCGCGGACAGAAGCTAGTTGTTTCTAAAGCAGCGTTGCCAGAATGTCACTTTTGTAACATTTTACGTTAATTTTGGCCCTGATTCCTTCCTTGTTACACGATGCAAGATGTTACTTTTACGTTACATTTCGTACTTGAAAAATATTCCTAATTTTAAGAACGACAAAAACAATTTGGCAATCCTTGTTTAACCGATCAAATGAAAATGTTCCTTTTTGACACATGTTATGTCACTTTTGACAAAAGGTCACTGGCAACACTGTTCTAAAGACGTTGCTTTGTGATGTCAATTAACATTAATTGATGAAGACAAAACAATCACTACAAAACACTTATAACAATGAATGTTTTTAACTACAGCCATTTCATTTATTTTATTTTATCTCGAAAATCTCGTGCACATTTACATAAATTAAACATTAATTTGCTTTAAAAGTAAATAATGCTTCAACTATTTATCACAATTTGACATGTAATCAATGAGATTAATGGTGATTAATGGTGTTTGTCTAGTCAATCTAAAAATGTTGATATTAATGAGAAATCGATATTTAAGTACAATAAACTTTTATACCCAGTAAATTTAATAGATTAGAAGGACAACTTCGTACGATATAGCAAACGTGGTAACTTGAATGAGAACTACTAGAATGAGTGGAAAAATACTAGTTGATAATACGAAAATTTACAACATTTTAAATTGTCAAGATACTAACAACATCTTTTTCTCATCTTTGTGAAACATACACATATATATACACACATAAGTACATACATATTTTTAGATGTAATTAAAAGAAGTTAATTAATAATCCATTCATTACATATTCTAATAAATGACAACGTGTGTAAAAAGACATTAAGGAATCCGAGAGCCACAAGTCCATGTACAGACGCCAGCACATCAACCTACTACAATCTGTCAAATTTCTTTGATAGATTTTCAACTTTATCGCTAAAGTATAAGGTTCAAAGTTGATTGGGAAAATTTGACAGTTTCGGGTAGGTTGATGTGCTGGCGTCTGTACTCCCAGTCATTGTAATTATTTTTTGTATTGGAACATACCTGGGAACCTGGTAACCTCAACCGAATTCTGGTTACGGAGATATTGAAGCTCAAAATAACAACTTTTACTGACGTTTTTTTACGAAAACAAGTTTTTAATGTTATAATAACACAACTCTAAATACCCCTGTACCGTTGCATTCACCCATAAGAACAATGTTTTGCGTGCGCCCCTAGAACAAAAATATTTAAATAAAATATAAATATTTTTGTTCTAGGGGCATATTTATTCCAAGGTAAATAAGTGGAATAGAGGTCAATGAAGTATTTTCTTCAACCAATTACAAAATATTTTAGTACCCGGGACTCATTAGAATCAGCCCATGTCTGTCGATCAAGCTTGGTGATCAATTCTAGATACTTTTCTGTATTTGAGCAACACTTTCCCTTTAAAACGGACATTACAGGTTGAGTATTTTTATTAGTATCTTCAAGGTTATTCTACAAATTATTAAACAAAACATGTTGCGCAAATTATAATAAATTCCAGAGATTACAAACTATTCAGCTTTATTATTAGTATATATATTGATTAGTATAGATATAGATTATGAAGTTAAACTTCTGAAGTTCTGTTTATACTATGCCTTTTATTTGCAGAATTAATGACATTTTGGCATTTTTCAAGCACGTTATGAATGAAAGTTTTATGTTTTTTTTTTTTCAATTATTTCAATAACTTTGAACATTTGTAAAATTGAGTTTTTATTTTAAGGCCGCTGTACCGATTTAGATGAAATTTGGTATAGAGATAGCTTGAGACCTGGGAAAGGACATACAATAGCTTTTGTCCCGATATTCGCATCACGAGATCGAAACTTCTGCGGGTAAAACCGCGGGGCACTGCTAGTAATAATATTATAAATGCGAAAGTAAGCTTGTTTATTTGTTACGCTTTCACACTAAAACGGCTGAACGGATTAAGATGAAATTTGGTACACAGATAGATCATAATCTGGCTACTTTTCATCCTGAATCGCATACGAAGTCGCGGGCAATAGTCACTTTATAAATAAATAAATAACCGCCTTAATAGAACACATAAGTACACACTTGCATTTCAAATAAAAACTTTCAGGCAACATTGACACTTAGTTTAATATTCAAACCCTCATTATTTGCGCCTGAAACTCACGTAAGCAAAGCTGAGTCAATCTGTATAAGTCAAACTGAAATTACGTCGCTGATGGCGTGTTGATTCTTGTGTTAATTCATTAATAGCATTAATATTAGGATTGGAATTATGCTATTCTAATTTAGGATATAAATTTTTGTGAGAATGTTCAAGAGTCGCTCGAACTCATCGGAATATAAAGGACAAGTTTTTTTTGTACAGATCAAACAAAGTAATATAAATTTACGAACGTGAACATAACTAACGAAATGAGACTGTCCTAAAAACGTACCCCTACAACAGAGTCGTGAAGCTGTATTAACGTTAAATCCCCGTACCTAATCTGTACGCACATAATTGCTTCTAGATAAATTTAAATTGCTTCACAAATTGTTGACTTAACAATTAAGATCATCTAACGATTAAGCCATATATCTCAGCTAAAACTTTGAGTATAATGAAACAATTACGTTATCTGACTACATTCAAGTTCAGTTGTAGGTTTGAAAATGACAATGCTTGTAGGTTACCTGGAAAAAAAATACGACTTTCAAGTAGGTACGGTGGGCTGCAACAAAAACCCTACCCCAGTTGCTAAATGCTTTCAAGGGGGGTACCCAATTGATGCAGCCCCCTGTACATTGGTTTTTATTTGGATCATTATTTTAGACGAAATGAGCGAAAGCACCTTCTATCCCCACTTTGTCAAATTATTTTTGTGTAATCAGGGACAAAGCATTCTTTTGTGGGTCTGTTCATACAAAAATATCAAGACTATCAAGAAAACAATGCTCTTGTTCTATGTTAATTTCATCTGAACCCATTATGAAAGTCAAATAGTAGTATTCTGAATTAGATTGAAACTTCAATCAGATTTAATGTGCTTTAAACTTAAATTTCAATCACAATTTAGTCCAAAAACCGAGTTGAAATGTTATCTATAAAAAATCAATTTACGAAATCGTCTCTAGGGTTCCATCAATAGTCCTGTAGATGTTGAAGGATTGATGGAATGACTCAAAAACCCGTGTCGCTGAATAGCTGATTGATATGCCTCTAAGATGTTTCAATCAAGTTTAAAGCTTTAATCCCACGCTGACAATCCTTTTCCTTCATTTTACTTGTTCGACAATAAAATTAAAGGAGATCATTTAAGTGTCGAACATTTTATACCCAAAAATTTAAGTGCCGCAATTTAAAACTACTATTTTTCTATGGCAAATAACATCTTGAGATTTTTTTTTAATATTACAGTGAAAGTCATGTTTAACCTTTTATAAAAATATGACTTTTGGAATTTTTTATCTCTAATAGCAGCGGGGGTTTTGCTTGTAGACTTTCGTTGTAACAGTAAAGAAACTAAAGAATGCTCAAGAGGTTTCCCATAAGAAAACTGTAGTAAATACTCATTATTTAATCTACATCAAAAACAGTACTTTTTTTCTAGCAGTTTTATTTTTGGTATTCAAATTAATTCAAATTCAAAAAATTCTAAAATTTAAATGATTTATTAATAACAATCACAATTTAAAAGAATAGAATAGACAGTGACCCCCAAACTAGACATTTGCCTGTATCTTGGGAGTCAGAGTTCCGATATTGTCAAAGTGGTACATAGTGATTATTGCATGACAGGAAAACAAAAATTAAAATTAAACTTATCTAAAATCAGTAAACTTAGATTATAACTCGTTGCTTCATTTTTCAGATATGATTATAACAATGTAGTTTCCCTACTTACTTGGTAACTTCGCACATATTTTAAAGATTTTTAAAACTAATTGACGTAATTCCGGTCTGACTGTACCTCGGTTGACACTGTGACGGTTAGCTCATTCCTTTTTCGTGCGCGGTAACTATCGCACGCGAACTTTCAGCAAACATGCCAAAAAGAAGCGCGCAATCAAAAATTGATCACTACGCCAAGAAAATTAGAAAAATTGAAGAGAAAGAAAGACGAAGACGAATAATAAGACCGTTACAATCGTCATCGGATGATGAAGGTAAGCAAAGGTATATTTAATTCGTTGGTGATCTAGAAGTGAATAGTGAAAATATCAGTTTTGTTAATGCTCTGGGATTGACTGCGAGTCAATAACTTTGACATTGTTCAAAACTAAATTATAAAACTTAAACTTCAATATTGCATCGGGATTGACTGCGAGTCTTTAACGATGACAAACAAGCACAAAATACGTACAATCTAAAACAGATGTAACGTTAACGTGCAAAATCAATTAATTATATTTTTATATCTAAATTATAAAACTTAAACTTTAATATTGCATCGGGATTGACTGCGAGTCTTTAACGATGACAAACAAGCACAAAATACGTACAATCTAAAACAGATGTAACGTTAACGTGCAAAATCAATTAATTATATTTTTACACTACCCTCAAAATTGTTATCTTCACAACCTTGATTACAAATTGTAATTTTAGGTAGCGAAGATCCTGATGTGGTCCCAGGCAATGATAATGAAGCCATTATGAAGCCAGTACCCGTGCCAACCGATATACCACAAGACGCGGTACCGGAATCTGGCTACAATACTGACCAACACTATGGCCAGGCGGAACCCTGCCCCCTCGAGGAAACCACTATCAGCACGGAACCTGAGTTAGACCCTGATCTACTGTCGGCACTCGGTGAATCCTCGTCAGACTCGCCTGACTACGGCGATAACATTCACGATAATCTATCGCAATTGTGGCTTCTTTTGCTAAGAAAAGGAATGCCTAAAGAAAACAAGGACAAGGTACTGAAAGAGTACCTTGTACCAGACAATTGTAGGCTCCTTCAAGCGCCCAAGTTGAATGCTGAAATCTCGGCAGCAGTACCGGACATGGTTCGCAACCGCGACATGACACTCACAGCGTATCAACAACAGTTAGGTACGGGAATCACTGCCATCAACAGAGGCATGTGTGCTAAAAAGTGAAAACAAGGTTCAAGCTATGAAACATTTGAGCAATGGTTGCCGTTTACTTTGCGACTCGCACTACTTGGCAACGCAGGCTCGAGCGAAATTAATCACTCCTAGCTTGGACAAGGCATTCATAAACATCATCGAGTCGGAACGGGATGAATCACCGTTTGGCTCGTCCTTATCAGAAAAAATTAAAGCCGCCAAGGCCATTGAAAAGCAAGGTCTTTCCATAAAAAAGACGGCAAAGGTTTCGAAACCGCCTCAACTCCCTAGTACCCGTCAGTCCTACCAGGGAAACTGGAACCCGCCTCCTCGATACCCGGCGAACAGGGGGGGGGGGGGGGGGCGGGGTGCATACAGAAGGCCAACGACGACGGGGAATCGCCGTCCATACACGACGTCAGCACAGCCGTCACAACGCCCGGCCTCGCAGGACAAACCTCGGGCTCCCGCTCAGTCACCGTTAACGCAGGTACATGCGGGTAGACTTACCCACTTTTATGACCGATGGCTAAAAATAACAAATAACAATGTTGTTCTTGATTGGTTAAAAAATGGTTATCCAATACCTTTTCATACACATGTAAAACAATCAATAATACCTAAAAACAACCTATCATATACTGAGAAATCAGATATGATGAAAACCATTATGAAACTCAAATCTTTAGGGGCTATCTCAGAGTGCAATGTGACTAAAGATCAATTTATTTCTAAAATATTCCTCACACTAAAACCTAATGGCGAAAGCCGCTTTATATTAAACCTAAAACCTTAAACAAGCTAATCAAGAGCGAACATTTTAAAATAGAGGACTACCGAACAGCACGCAAAAACTCACACATATGGCTTTAATTGCATGCCGTTTGGATTATGCGTTGCCCCACGGGTATTCACTAAGGTTATGAAGGAAGTCATAGCTTACCTCAGACATCGCGGTTATCAGTCAGTTTGTTATTTAGATGATATTTTATGTATTGGAAATACTTACGAAAATTGTCTTAATAATGTAAATGAAACTTTGAAACTACTCGAGTTTCTAGGGTTTGTTGTCAATTACGATAAAAGTATGTTAAAACCGTGACAATTCTGCAAGTATTTAGGATTTTGTTACGATACCAGGAGTCTCAGTATAGAATTGCCAGCCGATAAGCGACGTAACATTATCGAATTAGTTATAAAATTTACTAAACTACAGTCATGTTCCATCCGTGAATTAGCTCGCTTTATCAGTACTCTAGTCGCCGCTAGCCCAGCCGTTAAGTACGCTTGGGTATACACTAAGATTTTAGACCGTCAGAAGTTTCTAGCGTTACTTAAGCATAACAATAATTACGAAGCTAAAATTAAACTACCTAATATTATATTAGAGGATCTAAACTGGTGGCTAGCAACCGTTAATACAGCTCGCAACTTTATGCGGCAGCCAAATTTTGATATTGAAATCTAAACCGATGCGTCGAGGTCAGGCTGGGGTTCTGTTTGCAACAACGCTCAAGTACATGGCAAATGGAAGTCTTCAGAAAATGATCGTCATATCAATTACTTAGAGCTGATGGCAGCTTTCTTGGGTTTGAAGTCCTTCGCCAGTAATGCAACCAACTGCACAATATTACTGCGCATGGACAACACCACTGCGATCAGTTATGTAAATCGTATGGGGAGTATTCAATACCCCCACTTAAACGACTTGGCTAGGTCCCTTTGGAAATGGTGTGAACAGCGCAACCTTTGGGTTTATGCATCATACGTAAATACCAAAGAAAACCGAGCAGACGCCGCGTCTAGAGTAGTCAATCCGGATACTGAATGGTCACTTTCCGATGAAGCATTCCAAGACATTATAAAATATTTTGGTCAACCTGAAGTAGACTTATTCGCGTCTCGCGATAATGCGAAGTAAGCCACATTCATCTCATGGAAACAAGACCCTGACGCAGTATCCGTAGACGCATTTACGGTAGACTGGCAAAGATATTTCTTCTACGCTTTTCCTCCATTTTCTTTGGTATTAAAATGTCTTAGAAAAATTATCGATGACAATGCACACGGCATATTAGTTTATCCCAACTGGCCATCACAGCCATGGTTTCCACTATTGCAAGATCTTATAGTTTCCGACGTCGTTTACTTAAACCCCAATAAAAACCTCTTGCAATCTCATTTCAGGGAGTACCACCCTTTGCACAATACCTCACTTAAGCTGTGGTGGCAATATTGTACAATCAACAGCATGAATGTATTTGACCCTTCGAAATCTGCTTTAATGTCATTCTTAGCGTCACAATTTAATAACGGGTGTGCATATGGCAGTCTAAATTCTCATCGTTCTGCCCTGTCAACCTTTGTAGGCAATAATATTGGTTCAAATGAATCTATATAACGGCTCCTTAAAGGGGCGTATAAATTGAGACCCATAAAACCCAAGTATTCCACCACCTGGAATCCCCAATTGGTTTTAAACCATGTTTCAACATGGTTCCCTAATAGCGAACTATCATTCGAAAAAATAAAAAAAAATAAAATAAAAATTGGTGATCCTACTTGCAATTTGCACAGCTCACAGGGTACAGACGCTGTCTTTAATTAAACTCGAGAACATACTTTTCTCTGATAGTGGCATCAAAATCGTCATAACAGACATCATAAAGACATCCGCACCTGGCAGAGACCAGCCAATATTGTTCCTGCCATACTTCAGGGAAAATACGCGTATATGTCCAGCTACGGTGCTCTCAGATTATATTTCTATAACTAAAAACATAAGACCTGAGAATACAAATAATCTGTTGTTGACGTATAAACGGCCACACAAACCTGCCACCACGCAAACCATCAGTAGATGGATCAAACAAGTCTTTTCAGAAAGCGGCATTGACACCAGTGTATTCGCCGCACACAGTACACGGCACGCGTCAACCTCGGCCGCAAACTTAGCAGGAGTTAATATAGAAACCATTCGCAAAACCGTAGGGTGGACTAGTTCATCTAACTCATTTGCTCGTTTTAAGGCGAATTTGCCAGATCTGTTTGCCTACCTACGCTCAGACATCCAGACTGATTATTAATTCCTATTAATTAATTATAAGATTATACAATTACACTACAGAAATGTTTATTTATGTGTTCATGTTATCGATAAGATCTTTACGTTTAATTCGTTGAAGTTAATTCGAAATAAGTAAATGTAACGTACCGTTACGGAAACATAAGTATTACTATAAAGCTGATTTGTCTTTAAATAAAACCATAATGTTTAAAACCTTATTGTTTATTTTCCATTTCAAAACTTTCTGACTCTTAACATCTACATTGTTATAATCATATCTGAAAAATGAAGCAACGAGTTATAATATATGATCAAACGAACTTCCAAGTGAAGTTCGATCATTATTATGATGAGTTGCTTCATTTGAAGATATGATCACCCTCCCTCCCCGACGCTTGAAGATTCCCAGATATAGAGAAAGTTTTATATCATACTCATAAAGTTACAGGACTCTAAAAAATGAGCTAACCGTCACAGTGTCAACCGAGGTACAGTCAGACCGGAATTACGTCAATTAGTTTTAAAAATCTTTAAAATATGTGCGAAGTTACCAAGTAAGTAGGGAAACTACATTGTTATAATCATATCTTCAAATGAAGCAACTCATCATAATAATGATCGAACTTCACTTGGAAGTTCGTTTGATCATATAATATACATACATTGCCATCAGCGTGAGATCAAATTAATCAAAATAAAATCAACAGTATGAGATCAATTAAATAATAAGTAATAATACCGAAACCAACAGGATATAAATCAACAAAAATCTAATCAATTATGTAAATCATTTATACAATACAGTGTAGAGTGTGAGCGTAAGTGTTAGAGAGTGTGAATGTGTTAGGGTGTGTGTGTGTGTGTTTGTGTGTGTGTGTGTGTTTGTGTGTGTGTGTGTGTGTGTGTGTGTTTGTGTGTGTGTGTGTGTGTTTGTGTGTGTGTGTTTTGTGGACGTCAGCGAGAACGTAGGAGTACATTTAGTTTGTTTAATGCTGTTCATCTAAGTATAAATAATATTTTCTGTTTCATCGTAGAAGAGAGTGAAAAGTCATTTCTTTATTAGGTTTTTGCAAAGGGATATTTTGAGGTCTTTTACGTTGCAGAATCTTATGGCGTTGTTGTAAATGCGTGGAAATAAGTAGTTTCGGGAACGTCTAGCCATAAGGGAGTTTACTTGGGGAAAAGGAATTCTGATTGTGCGCTTTGACATTATTTCTTGGTAATCTGTCCTGAATTTTAGTTTTCCATGAATGTGAAGTAACAGCTGTCGAACACGGAGGACCGGGAAGTCATTGTAGAGTTTGTTGGTTGGGTACAAGAAAGGCTTCTTTAGCATTACTTTAATGTACGGTACGGTATGAAATGAATGATGTCCTTTTTATTGTGTGGGCGGGAGCGGTGGCATTCAAACATTTTGACAGTACCTATATTACTCAAATAAGGGATGAAATATATATATAAATATAATATATAAATGATAAATTATAAATGATTTATTTTCTGTAAATAGGTTTGTACAAACACTTTTAGACGTCAATCTTATTTTTTTAAACTAGATTAGGTCGACGTTTCCTATCTGACTATTCTAAGAAGAAAGGCTTCACAAACTCAGAGGTCACAGTCTTTTTTAAAGCCATACAAAATCTTGGTCAGATCATGTGAAGACCATGTAGATTGGTCTCTGAAATGGTCTTTTGAGGAAAGAACCACACAGATTGAGCGGACCTGTCCTGTCAGTGCACGCATTTGTCAAAAATCGTACAGCTCAACTCAGAACTTGAGGTCAGTCTTGAGGAGGTACACGTCATTTACTCTATCTAAATATATGATCGGGAGGAATCAGTATGTATGACAAAGATTTATTCAATAAATGGACCATGTACTACGAGCAAGGTTTTCTTTTTTTATTAGCTATCAATGTCCCACTGTTAGGCAAAGGCCTCCCTACTCTCCTTCCACCTCTCTGTCCAGAGCTGCCAAGGACCAATCTTTATTAAAGGACATCATCCCGCCATCTCCGTCTGGGCCTGCCACGATGTCGTTTGCCATTAAGCGGAACCCACTGGGTCGTAAGTTTGGCCCACTGATCGTCAGACATGCGGCAGATGTGTCCAGCCCAATTCCATTTAAGCGTGGTAGCTTTCCGAGTAACATCAGTTATTTTAGTGATGGAACAGATTATTGTATTCTTAACCCGGTCCACAAGTTTAATACCCAGAATACTTCGTTAAATAGCTCTCTGGCAAACCTCGAGGCGTGGTAGCTTTCCGAGTAACATCAGTTATTTTAGTGATGGAACAGATTGTTGTATTCTTAACCCGGTCCACAAGTTTAATACCCAGAATACTTCGTTAAATAGCTCTCTGGCAAACCTCGAGCGTGAACCTCTGCAGAATTGTCAAAGACCATGTTTGAGAACCATATGTACCTAATAGTGATAAAATATAGAGTTTGCCCTTTAATATCAAGTTTTCTTCATATTCCTCATGGCGCTGGCACGACTGTATTAGATCGAATCTTGTTGGCCCAAAACTTCGCCACTTCCACGGCGTTCTCGGTGGCAGCGCAGAGGTCACTTTGACTGCAGGTTTCGTCACTCTTTAGTTTCAAATTAATTCAGTCGATAATTTAAAGCATGCTGTAGCCTCCTGTTATTGAATGAGTGCACTAGAATAAAAATTAATCTCTATAAATCTTTATTACCTACATTTTTTGTTGGAAGTCCTCAATAAATGCGTGAGCGTTTTTCTTACGCTCGCCCTAGCGACGCACCGTGTAGATCACACCGTTAGATCCCTCCTTAAAGCTCATCCTCATAAAACAAGCTACTATTCTTATTCTTTCTCTGTCCATGCTGTAAGATTGTGGAACTCACTTCCGCCTAGCATTCGTGATTTAAAAACTATTTCCCTATTCAAATGTCGATTAAAAGAGCATTACCTTTCCTCTATACTGTGAGTATAATTATATACTGTGAGTTTATTATATATATATATATATATATATATATAAGTTTATATATTTTAGCATTATGTATTTATTTAAGTATAATTATGTTTATTTTTGCATTATATGTGTAGTGTTATTTAATATTTTAGTTTTGGACTTCACACATTCATATTGTTCTCTTCTTGTTCTCACACACTATTGTCTACATTTCTTTTTTACATTTTCTTTCGCAGGTCTGCTGGAAGAAATTTCTTAAGAAATAAGCAGTACCTTTGTACTCAAATTATAATTATGTTATATCCCTATGTATTTTACTGTGTGTACATAAATAATTAAATAAAATAAATAAATATATTATTACAGTTCAAGTACCCAATTTGACCGAATATGGGTTTTCACATTAATCGGATTGCGAAAATCAAGATTGTTGCTCCATAAAAACACGGAAGGATGCTTAAGACAGGGTAAATACAAATAATAGACAAGGAAACTCTGTAAACGTACAAACGAGTCCATGTCCTCACGAATGGCCCATAAAGTGACATCTAATTTATTGATCAAGATTATTTCCAAGCACAACCACGACATTATTCCGTTCACGTGCAAAACAAAGGGTAGCCATTTTGTATTCAGTGGGACACTCGATGTCATACTTAAGAACTTAATTTTGGGTAAGCAGATCACTTGGATGAGAATGGAGATATCCAAGGTACGAAGGAACTGAATAATGGCCGATTCCTATAATTTACGGACCGTTAATGGTTAAAATTAAGACTCTTGTATCTTTATCAATAATGAAGCAAAGACCTCACATTGATTAGCAATTTATGAGCTATATTCCTAATAAGTAATATTATATTACAATTAAAAGTTACATAAATTACGGGCGGATTGTTTCACGTTCACTTGACGCACGCGAATACGTCAAAAATGGCGCTAACTGGCGTCAAATCAAAAAAAACGTTATTTAAAATTACAATTACAAAATTATGGCCTTGACTTACTTCAAATAATTACGAGTACGTAATCGTTATTATTTGACGTGCGTATGTTACGTTAACCAACCGTTTGAAACAACAGGCGCTAACTAGTAATTACCTATGTAAGTATCCGTACTATTAAACTTTACTTTAAATATTAGTATGATGAGTCGTTCTCAGACAAACTGTGAAAACGAAGACTATTATAAACTCTGTATATAAATAAATAAAAAATAATTAAACTTAGTAATCATTTATTACTTCTTAATAAGGAGTCTCACATGGAGACGTTAGTGCGATGTGCTGAATTTGGCTTACAAAAGTAGCGCCATAAATACCAAGAAACACCATTTTGTAACAACAGACTCGGAAGATCCAAAAATACCCCATGTTCTCCCAAAGCTCGTAAATCTTAACTACTCACCAATAAAGCGGACAGACAGACAAATGCTAGCTATATATATCTAAAGTAACAATCTACATTCCCTTGGGAATCTTAAGAACATACCACATTTTATTGACATATTTTTCGATCGAAATACACTCAGATATTTTAGTAAGCAGTGGAGGCCCAGTGGTTCGTTCGAACCCAGATAGGCACTATACTTTGTGTATATAATTTCATCACCATTGCTCTCAATAAGGAAACTGACATGTCCTAGAAACAAAAATTTGAAGACATGTGACATCCACCAACCCGCACTGGGCCCGCCTGGTGGATTACAGCTCACTCGGGGTCTCACCGAGAGGAGGACTGTGTCCCAGCAGTGGGAACATTGTAAGATAAGGCTTCATACTATTTCAGTGATCCTTCGGATTTAAATCTGTAAAAAGAAATTCGATGGCCAAATTAAAATAAAGTTTCAACGCATATTTGGTTTTATAGACTTTAAATAATTGCTTTCAGAAACTTATCGTCTGAAAAATAAAATTAAAGTTTACAACTATGAATTTAGTAGATTTAATTAATCTACCTGCGCATTAATTAATGTCAGTGTCTTAAAATAAATACATAAAATAGTGTCCTAATTTGCTTTCTGTAGTTAATAAAACAGCATCATTAGAACAAGTTTTATACGGTTTGATAACTCCCATTAACCTATCTTGTTGTTAAATTGAGCTGTTTAGGTATATTTTTAACACTTTATTAAACAGTGTCCTTTGGAAAAGTCTGAAGACCGACGTCTTTTTAACCGACTTCAAAAAGGAGGAGGTTCTCAATTCGGATGTTTATATTTTTTTAAAGGCGATTTCGTTGAGTTCTACCAATTATTTTCAACTAGCATTTGCCCGCGGCTTCGGCCGCGGTAACTTCCGAAAATATCCCACGGGAACGTACTATCATCTGCCTAACCTTTTCCCAACTATGTTGGGGTCGGCTTCCAGTCTCACCGGATGCAACTGAATTCCAGTATTTTACATGAAGCAACTGCCTATCTAAAACCCAGATGATGGGTAATATGATACCCTTTGGTAAGACTGGTTGTCAGACTTTCAGGTTTCTGACGACTCGTAACGACTGTCAAAGAGTAACGTATGACAGCCGGGACCACCACCGGCTGAACGTGCTTTCCGAGACACGAAGCGGTTTTTTTTTAAGGATGGGAACGCTGGGTTCTTGACATGTAAAGATGGTCACCCATTCTCGGACCAACCGCAGCAAGCGTAGCTTAACCTGATCGATCGACTCGTGCGGCTGTTATTACTTAGCCACAAGCCCATCGGCCATCGGTCCTTCGACAAACATCGCCGGCCCACTGCCACTTGATGATAAATGATAAATGAATGATAAATGTATAAACGTAATGTTCCGGCAATAATGGAACTAATATTTTTGTAAAATATAATTTAAAAGAGGGTCCATAGAGTTTCTTGCCCGTTCTTTTCCATAGGTACCTACGCTTAGGAATGGGCGACTAGCATCATATTTTCTGACTGACCGACTTCTTGACAATTCAAAAGTGCCTGTAAATGGTTTAAATGAAATAAATGCTTTGAGTTTGAGTTTGGCAATGTCGGGGGGGCAGAGACGCCTGTCTCTAACCACTTTCAGTAGAGGGCCTAGACAAAGTGACATTCTACCACAGCGCTGTCAAAAATTGTTTTGGATTCACATAAGCTTTCGAAAAGCTTACGTAAATCCTATTAACTCTCAGTACAATAATGCGTTCAGAATGTTGTTGGGGCTGCCGTGGCGGTGCAGCGCGTCTGGGATGTTTGCTGAAGCGCGCACTGATGGTTTCCAGGCCATCATGCGCAAAAAAGCAGCTTCTCTGCTGGCCCGTATGCGGGGTAGCAACAACGGCAGTTTGAACGCAATAGCTGTACGTTTTGACTGTCCCTTTCAGAAACAGTGGGTCATGTCTTGTGTAGGTGTGGCGAGTCATGGCAAATTATAAAATTGTATGTAATGTGTTCTAGGTTAAGGTTTCTATGGGTCTATGCCACCCGAAATAAAGTTATTATTATTATTAATAGTCGTTGTAGAAATACGAAAGCGCTTGTCACTCGTCTAAACCCTCAGGAAAAACCCGAAAAATTAATATATGAACCGAAAACAAATCACTCGCTCACAAACTCAACCAGTCTGACTACTACCCTTAAAGCACCAATGTGATAAGCGAAAACATCGTGTCATACATAACAAAGTTACATCGGCCGCTGTCTTGCGGCGCTTGTAGTTGGTATAATTAGTTTGGTACGGGCATCCGGTGTCAAAGCCGAGAGAACTTACTAAACTTGTTCCAGAGTATATGCGTCATTAACGTCAGGTTGATACGGGGTTACTCTACTTGACGGATGGGTGCCTTATTGCCGTTCTTAGGATTTAGGTCTATACAAGGGTCTTCACATGATCTGACCATGATTATGTCTGGACTTTAAAAGTGACCTCAGAAGTTATATCGGCCTTTCTTCTCTGAGTAGTCAGATAGGAAATGCCGACCTCATCAGGTTTTTTTTTTTTTTGTAATAATATGATGTGTAGGTAAATCTGATTAAGATATCCTATTTACAAAATTAACAATTTCAATTGACGTACAGACGCCAGCACATCAAGCTACTACAATCTGTCAAAGGTGAACGGCAGATTTCGTACAGGATACTTTTTTTGTTGTTCTGTTATAGAATTTGTACCACTTATTAAGGCAACTAAGCCATTTATTTTCATGTAAGTGTACTATTTTTAGAACTTCGGATTAATTAATAATATGAATAAAAAGATTTTAATAAATAAACGTAATAGAATCGTAAACTAAACGCAGTTATCTTTTTAGAAGTTGCCATAAGTAAAATAACACAAATATCGAAATGATAACTAATTATTTAGAAATGGAAATAACATTAAATATAAATAAACACTTATATAACAATCGTATGAATGCTTAATTGTTGCATAAAACCATATTATTTAACGATTTTATGATAGGAATGATTTTCGTAAAAATATTTTTTTGTTCTATGGCAATTATTTTATTGACAGGAAAAGAAAATCATTTTGTCTTTCAGTTCAGTTCCGATATATTACTTTACTCTGTGGTTCAGTTCTTCGCTGTTGTTTTGGATTGTGGTTTGTGACTGCATCTGAGCAATTTATTATTATGCCGCCATTGCGTGACACGACAGCGTCAATCGTCAATCACGCACACAAGTCTATGACCTCTAAGTATCAATTTACATTGGTACACTAGTACATAACCTTAAAAAACAAAACTGGTTATAACTTTTACGTCCCAAGTTCTAAAAATCTAAGAATTTAAAAAGGGCTTGTTTATCATATTAACTACCAATTAAAACAAAAAGTATTCCAAAACACGAACTTTTATTAGCTGTACGAAATTCCCATACAAGCCTGCCGTTCTCCTTTCTTTGATAGTATTTCATCTTTATCGCTAAAGCACAAGGTTCAAAGTTAATTTATAAAATCTGACAGTTTCGGGTAGATTGATGTGCTGGCGTCTGTACATTACATTTCCTTTTTCTCTCATATAGAAATATAACCATGATCAAAGACTTCCACTGCTAAGCCTCGCACAGGCGTCGCTAGTAAGTAAGCGAAACTGTCAAATTTTCCCAATCAAGCTTGAACCAATGAGCATTAAAGTTGAAATGAATTGAATTTTGACAGATTGTAGTAGCTTGATGTGCTGGCATCTGCTAAGTATTACTACTTATGGAGGCCATTACTGAACAGACATAAAAATATAACAAGCGCAAAAGCTGCACCCCGAACAATTTGGTTTATTCCAGACCATTTAAATATTTACTAGCCGTAAAGCAAAACCATTTAGTCAGAGTCGTCAAACGCTGCTACGAGGCATTCTATTATTGTTTTTATTAATTTAATAAACAAAGATTTTGGAGGCATGAAATAAAGGAATTTACTGAAGTCTTAATTCTACCAATCCGGAGATTACAAGAACAAATTCAATCGAGACGTTCGGGGTTAAAACTCTAGGATCACGGGGTCAGAGTGCCCATTTGGTGTTTCGAGACATCGCCAAGCGGTTGGTCTACTCTTATAGTGATCAGGGGGCTGGCCTATTTTTATTTTTTTGGCCAAAGAATCAGCATCTCCATTCAACGTGGCAATGTTGCCAGCCTTTTGAGCACTTTTCCCGCTAACAGCGATATAGGCGAATTTTTTGATGTCCTATGATTATTTAAGCTTGTTTTGTTGTATAAACATGTACATTATTATTTTAAGGGCTGATTTTTCCAACGCCAGATAATTTTATCTGAGGAATAATTCTGAATTTTTGACAGTTCTTCCATACAAAAACTGTCAGTCGTCAATTTTATTCCACGAATAAAAATTATCTGTCGATTGAAAAATTCTAAGTCTGTGTTGTGATTGTGTAAATATTATCTTGTTAGAAAATAAATGATTCTACATTCATATTTCAGCAATCTTAATCAAATACGGCTCGATGTGAAAACAATTAAGAAATACTTCTAGCAAATTTTCCGCGGGACATGTAACAAGGCTTCACTAAGACACAGCATCACTTAGAACATACCAGAAATAACACAAACACACACAACCGCTCACTTAATATAAAAACGTAAAACACAGACAATGACAGTTCCGCAGTTCATCCACTACCCTTTATTGCATTCCACGCGTTCTCCCACAAACTCTCTATGCTCTATGCTCCCAACTTACTGGCTCGATCACTGGACCCGTTTGAGCCCGCCATTACAAAATTTCCGTGCCCCGATATTCTTGTTGTTGATGCAGGATGTTGTCAACGGAAGTCGTTTAGGCGACCATGGTCGTAAGTGACCGAGGGTTGAGGGCACCAAAGTAGATATAGAGGATAGTCTATGTTAGAGGATAAATAAACCCCCATGTACTTAACTTTCAGCAACGTTTATGAATAAAAGAATAGCAGTCTGTAAAATTCGTAACAATAGGAACTCTTTCTTTGTCTCCACAATACTTAGTTAAAAATATATCCGTTGAAACAGATGTGGAGTTTACGACCAAAAACACGCGACAACCGCAGCTTGCACCTCTTCAAAAGCTGGCACAGTCAAAATTAGAATCAGCCAGTATTTGTTTTATACATCTAAAAGTTTACTTAACTCGCAACAGACGGCCGGCACCTAATTGGACATGATCCACGCCGGCTGATATTTTAAAACAAATAAAATGAGAGGCGGCGCCACGGGCTTAAGTTAATTTCACAGTGACATACTGTTTGTCTGTTTGTCGAGCGTGTTATGTTTTGTGGACGATGCGGACGAGTGTTGAGTCAATATTTTTTTAATGTTTTGGTTGTATTTTTGCGAGGGTGTTTTATAAATAAAACAAAATGCTTTTATTTCAGGCGCGAGATGTCCATTTTTTACCCAACTACGACAAAGCCAAAGGAAGGTTAAGATTTTAACAGGCTATGTACCGTAGAACGGGGCTATTCGGATTTTCGGGGGCTATTTGGTATTAATTAATTGTAATATTTGAATTGACATAAATTCTACCCAAACACCATAGACCCAAACACATCTTTTTTATTATGTCAGACATAATAAAAACAAAAAACTGCTAAATTATTCGTCGTATTTTGACAAACAAGGTATTTTTGGATGCGTCATGCTGTTCCGCGGGTTATAGGCTCTTTTACATTAAATGAAATCTAAGATAATCGGCTTAGAAGCGGATGTGAAGTGAAACCAATTTTTTTTTTTTCTTCTTTGGTGTGTAGAGCGTTTACGCCGTACGGCATTTCATACAATCTTTTAAGCCCTTGTTTTTCGAAATGAACGAACCAATTTTAATGAAACTTCATACGTATAAGCAGGATACAAAGGTCTAAAAAGTTACTTAAGAACATTTTAGAAAAACAGTATTACAGCCAAATTAGGCCGATTTTAAAGTTTCCATAGAAACAGAGATTTCCATTTATCTTTTTTTTAAGTAAGACATTTCGAAAATGTTGTTAAGTAACTTTTTAGACCTTTGTATCCTGCTTACATGCGTATAAAGTTTCATTAAAATCGTTCCATTCATTTCAAAAAACAAGGGCATGAAAGTTTGTATGAAATGCCGTTCGTCGTAAACGCTCTTAAGGACACCACATCTTAAAACGAAGGAAATAATTGTGAAAAAAAAACAAGTAAGTAGGTAAGATAACAATTTTTAACATTACTGCAATATTTTTTTACAAATTCACTGTTTCGTCAATCAAAATACAAAATATTTTACTCTCTCGTACAGAAATGATGAAACGTTGTTTGTAAAAAAAAATGGAACATCGTTTTTGTTACGACATTTTTTTTACAAGTATTTTTAAGTGTTCCTATGTTTTTCATAAAATATAACAATGTGTGACAGAGCTCGGTTGACAGACAGACAAATGCCGCATTTTGTCTTCGTGTGTGATCCAATGTGCATTCCTGGAACACTACTTAGTTTGCAGAACATGATTGTTTGACGAAAATAGGCAAAATATTTCATTAGCCACCAGCATCCGCCTGACATTAGGGACTGCCAAACTGTTGCAGTTTTTAAAAGAAAAGTAAAAGAACACTAACGTATTCATTTATTATGCATTTTAATTATATTATATAAGTATAAGTATTCGAAAGATATTTATTTTAGGGCTGATTTTTCAAACATCTGTAACTTTATTCGAGGAATATTTTTGTAATTTTGACAGTTATTTCCATGTTATTTCACACAAATGCTATCAAATCTGGCGATGGAAAAATCCGTTCTTAGAGTATAAGTATATTCTCATAATAGGTAATTGTTTTATTTTTATTAAATAAATTGTTTTTGTTTTTATGTATTTTATTTTCGCTTTTACTCTTACACACAATGACTACATCTCTTTATCTACTTTTCTATCGCAGCTGTGCTGGAAAAGATTTCTTTAGAAATAATACCTTTTTTACCTATTTTTTCTGTTCTTTGCTTTTTGTCTGATTATATGTGTGTGTGTGTGTGTGTGTGTGTGTGTGTTTGTGTGTGTGTGTGTGTGTGTGTGTGAGTGGGTGTGTGGGTGTGGGTGTGGGTGTCTATGTGTGTGTGTGTGTGTGTGTGTGCGTGTGTGTGTGTGTCTACCTGTGCATGAATAGATAAACAAATAAATAAACCAACTTGGTTGAGGTTAAACTTTTTACCTGGTATTAAAATAAGTTTTATTGACTTTGTACTCCCGGGTCAACCCGGATAACCGAATCAAGGAAAGGTTGATAATTAACATAAAATGGGTGTTGTTCAAAACGAGGGAACAATTCATTCATTTTGATTCCCCTGCGCTCTGAGGACCTAGAAAAAATACAATTCTCTTAGCGATAACGATGATGGAAAAGCCAAAAATGTATTGGAATGACATAAGCTACCGCAAAGCTTATGTCCATCCTTATTAGAGTGGTAGCGATAGATAGCGAAAGCGATTATCAGAGGGGCTATTCTCGTAATTTTAAGAACTTTCACAGTCTGTTCTCAGTCTCAATCTGTCAAAAATAAAAAATAAAACAAACAAATGTCAAAATGTACGGAAATTTCCTCAAATTTCCGTACATTGTGACAAGTTTTTGACATTTATTTGTCGCTGAGATGACACTGCGACTAGATTTTGAACGTTTTAAATTACGAGAATTGGCCTTTCGATGTCTTGGCCATCAAGAAGTAGGTACCAGCCGGTCGATTCTGAAAAATCTTATCGTGAAAACTTAGGTGAAGTGAGCTGCCATTCTACCTGATGCTTATAAGGACCGACGCTATTCAATACTCACTGAAGTGAGATAACTTTATCACGAAATAATTATAAGAACTAACGGATGCTATCTGCTAGTAATGCAGAACTTATTACGTTTTGCATACCGTCAAAAAATACCTGTGGCTGCAGACAGTAAATTTATCTTTATCTGAGTTCTACATAATTCATCTTTATCTGAGTTCTACATAATTCAGTTTGCCATCTACTCCGAGAAGATGTTAGTCGTATACAAATATCCGTATGTAGTTGTCAATTTATTTTTAGTGTAGGGCAGACAGACAGTATCTACTCTAGTATCGTGTTGTGCGATCCGTAGTACATTCCGACTGCACTACTATACTATTTTTAGATCACAATACCGTCAACTTATTTCGTCGTCTAGTCTACAAGCTTGTGTTTCATCTTATTAGTATCGCTTTTAGCAAAAGTATTTGCGATGAGACCGCCCATTGTGTCACCCTTTGTAAAGTTTATTTAATTATGTCTGTAATTTATATGGTGGTTAGGTTAAACGAGAGACAAACTTTAAGGGAGTGTAGTACTCATGAAAATGAACAACTTTTAATATGGGGCGGACTAAAACATATGAAAAAAAAAACAGCTGTTAACCCTACATTTTGTCCAGTTAAGCGAACATAAATGTATAGAGCGGCTGGTTCTATTTTCTCGATTTCAGTTTTGGTCTCTTAGTAAAAGTTGTTCATTTTCAACCCCTCGTTTAACCTCACACACTGTACTGTCAGCCCAGAATTTGGTCATGAGCTTGGCACCTTCAGCAGCGTCTATCTGCTCCTGTAGCGTACAGGCAACACGATATTAAGTGCCTCATTGTTTGTATGGTAAAAGTGCGCAATGCTGCACACCCCCACCTTATTTCCAGTTAAACAAATATCAACTTTATTTCAATGACAATTAAGTTGCTTTCAGAGTGACTAGGCACTATGGAATATGTAAATACAAATTCACATTAAATTAACCATTATCACAATAGCATCGACATTGGGTACATTCTCAAAATTATATGATCATTAATTTAACTACTAACGAAGCGAGAACTACTAGTTTCATACTGCGTATGACCACAGTAACCTCTGCTCAATTAAAAGCTAAATTACTACAGTACCAAATTTCATAAGTATGTACGAGTAAGTGTTAGGATCGCTACGAATTCCGGGCAGTCCTAACTATCTTCTTATATATAAAAATGAATCGCTAAATGTGTTGCTAAGCGCAAATCTCTAGAACGGCTGGACCGATTTCCCTAATTCTTTTTTTATAATATTCCTTGAAGTACGAGGATGGTTCTTACGGAGAGAAAAAAAAAATTGTTAAAAAAAAAAATTGCACCCGTGCGAAGCTGGGGCAGGCCGCTAGTATTATTATAAATGCGAAAGTAAGTTTGTTTGTTTGTTACCTTTTCCCGCCTAAACCACTGAATCGATCATCCTGAAATTTTACATATACGTTTCAGGTGTACAGAAACGGACAAGGTACCCTTCATCCCTAAAAAAAGTGCTGTTCCCGAGGAAAACAACAATAACGTTATTATGATAATAGATGGCGTCCATGTGTCTTTTGTCTTGATTGCAGCCGAAGTCGCGGGCAACAGCCAGTTCAAATATAATTAGCTTATTATTTTCTCATGAAATTGTTGTTACAATATTGTATCATGGTATTGTTTGATATACAATGTTTAAAATGAACGTATTTTCCCGTTCGTGAAACCTCAGCTTTAATTAACAGATTTTTTTAAATTCGAAATTGCGGGTTTTTTAACCTGATATGTATGAAGGAGGTGGGGAGTTATACGTTTTATTTATTACAGAAAATAGTTATTCTGTATTGGTTAAGTTTCATGCTTATTTAAATAATCATCATTTATAGAGTGACTGGTAATTCTTATTAGTGAACGATACCTAAACAAATGAATGTAATCATCATAATATTAAACAACCATCCCAACGAAACGATATTTTTTGTTATTTACGAGTACCAAGCTCATGATCCCAATCACCCCAATAGAGTATGGAATACCTAACAAAAATAATACACCACCTGTTGTAATTTAATTTAGTTAGTAAGCCCCTTTTACAAAACATAACTATTCCACTTTTACCATGCATCCTTTTAACAACCGTAAGGACCGCGTGCGCAGTTCTATGGGGGTGATTGTGGTCATGACTTTGGAAAATTTGAAATTTTGTTTACTTTTTTTGTTATTTGGCAATCTGTCATAGATATCGTAATTACACTTGATAAATTTTCTAGTCTAGACTTTTATGTTATCTATTTGACTAAATTAAACAAGAATCAAGTGATGGATTACTACTTGAAGTCGAACAAGATGAACGCGTCCTTACCCTGCATGTATTCTAGATTTAGATATTATAGATTTCTCTTGATTCACCAGAAAACTAAGGGGCCATTAACACGTAGGTACCACAAGCACACCACATCGCAGCGACAAAATGTGGGCAAGCTGTGGTTACGTGTGAATAGTGTCGCTGCGGCTTGTGGTCCCTACGAAATGTTGTATTAACGTTGTGTTTGCGATGTGGACGGCCAATAGTACGCGGTGTCGCTGGTGGCTGTGTTGTGATTGCGACGTGGCTGCGATGTGGTCGGTATCACACACGCGGTGTGAATTTAACTATTAATTTTCATACTATATAGACAACATTATAAAATAGTTTCCACGATTGCTTTAGGACTAATCTTCTTTCTCAGGACTAAATAAGTAATTGAAATAGGAAAACAGAATAGGATTTTGCACAATTTTATTATAGCTACTTAGAAACACGGTAAACAGTAGTGTAACATTGAAAAAAAAAAAAAAGAAAACACATTTATTTAGCACACACACAATACACAATACACATAATACATTGCATCTGTCGAGCTGATTTAGGACGGATGTCATTATTTTACTTACTTACTTTATAAACTCTTTATAAGAAGGCCTTTGTTTATGGCACTGTTTCTTGTCGTATTAACCACAACGTAGAAAAAACGTGTGACCTTGTTTATGACAGAAGAAGAACTAGCAGGGGATCTCGGGGGCGGAGGGGGACTCAGGGGATCGGATCGGAATAAATCGGTTCTATGGTATACGACGACGGCGCCGTGTCGTCAACAAACTTCCATAGTGATCCATATGTAGCGGTATCTACAACGCCACATGCGAAGAACGCGTCATACTGACGTCACGCAAAATCCTGCATCTCGCAAGCAGAGTTTACCGCGCAACTAGCATAGATACAACGGCCCGATGAATCATCGGGAAGTTGCCCGCCAGACACAACACCCGTCTGGTCGGAGGATCCTCCCTTTTCTATAGAGTATGAGTGAACTTTACACCCTGTTCCTCATACCTCTATATACACAACACTGACGACCGTGCCTACACACAGAGAATAAACCATAGTTTTTAAGGGCAAGAAAAACGTGTGTTTATAAAGGGCCAAAGTTTGCTTTGACGAAATAACAACAAATAAATAAAAATCGCCATTCACTTTGTCACCAGTAAGGAACAAACATGACTTCCACCTCACCACCTAACATTCAAACAAAGCCAATCAATACATCCATTATTACCAGATCATTAGCATCAGTAATCCAGCACATTAGTCCGGGCGCACACTGGCCGCGCGTTAGGCTGGTCGCGCACTGACCACAGATAATTAATCAATATCTCGGAGCTGATTAATTGGCGCGACCGCGGGAATAGCAGGGATGCTGCCGGTTGTATGGCCCGATGTAGGTTGGCATGGATGAGGTATTGACAACTGTGGTACATGAAATGAGAACAGTGTTAGTGCGGTGCGCCACGAGACCGTGACTGTGTCTGACAAAATATAGCAAAAAACCATATTTTTTTTTTGGAATCGGTTGCTTTTCATCTGCCTAACCTTTTCCCAGCTATGTTGGGTTGAATACCAGTACTTTACATGGAGCGACTGCCTATTTGACCTCCACAACCCAGTTACTGGGTAAATACGATACCACTTGGTAAACCAAAAGAACATCTCAGACATCGATCTACATGGTCTTCATATAACCTGACCAAGATTATGTCTGGACTTTAAAAGAGACTGTGACCTCTGAGTTTGTTTCGGCCTTTCTTCTCAGAGTAGTCAGATAGGAAACGCCGACCTCATCTAGTTTTATAAAAATATGATTGACCTGTAAAAGTGTTTGTGCAAACCTACTTACAAAATAAAAATCATTTATCATTTATCATTTTATCAAACTGGTTGTCAGACTTTCGGGCTTCTGACGACCCATAACGACTGTCAAAGATCCACGAATGACAGCCGGGACTAACGGCTTAACGTGCTTTCTGTCGGATTAAATGTAACGAAAATCCAAACGAACTTAAAGATAAACCACCTTTCAAAATCGGTTAAATATCTTACCTACTTATTTCTCAATGACGCAGCCCTTTGCAATGTCACTGGAAGTGACAGCTCTGAATAGCTGTCAATATCAATTATTTTCAACCACCTGTCACTGTAGAAGACAGTTACCTTGATAACGATTTTACAGAATGCCCCGTTCTTGATTATTAATTTATTTCATTATGAAAGATAAACAAAAAAACTAAATTAATAAAGCATCAATCCAGATTGTCAAAATAATATTCATAAGTTCATGCATAAATTACAAAATCAAAATATAAATAAACAAATATTAATCTATAGGTATCTACATACAAATAAATAAAATTTTAATGTACGTTTGTACTATCAAAATAACAGCTTTTTACTAAATGCATAATTATGAAAGTATACAGGGTTATTGGAAAAACACTAACAACCTCTTGAGAGGTCATTGTACTCATCATTATGAACAACTTTTACTATGGGACCAAACATGAAATCGCAAAATAAAAAACAACCGACTTCCAACAAAACACTACAAAGTGAAAAATAACTTTAATTTCAGAAGTCGGTGTCGTTGGTTCTGCATTTTCGTTTTTAGACACCGACTTCTGAAATTAAAGTTATTTTTCACTTTGTAGTGTTTTGTTGGAAGTCGGTTGTTTTTTTTGTTAAAAAGTTTTTATTTTTCACTTTTGAGTTACCTACCCCACACCAATTCGTATACCACTACTTGCTAAATATATAACAGTGACAGGACGTTGTACAGAATGAGCTGTGATCGACCTTGGTAAAAAAAACTTTGCAAAAGGGCAAATATACGTCGCGCTAAGTCGTGTCAGAAGTTTGGAAGGTATCGTTTTGTCAGATTTGGATGCCAACAAATTATTAAAGCGACCACACGACGACAGATCATTGACGGAAATAATGAGGCTACGAAATCTGTCTTCTGACAATCAAAGCCACACTTAATGTACCTACGACTCAAGGGCGAAGATCTCTTTGGCGTCTTATTAAACAGTCTTCAGCGGTTTCATTTTCGAGCAGTAGCTTTCGAAATAGCTTCTCGTATCACATCTCCTGTATCATGTGGTTCGCATTTACTCGATAAGCCCAAACACGGCTAGAATACATTGTTTTATTACGATGCTCCGGTACCTACCTTCCAGCTTCATAAGATCGGTTTGATGGTACCAGTTTCGTCAGAACTATTTATTTAAATTTGCTTCGTCATAGTCGCTTAACTATCTTAATCGAGATATCTTATCTCCACCCATGAAATACTTATAAGCATTGAAGAGTTCCTGTGGCTATCTGTAGTCTCCTTCATCAGTTCCACTTCACCAAATTATACTTTCTGAATGCAAATGCTTGAGTTGTCGATGAAAATACCAGAATTGCTATATGTATGCCTATAATATTTGAGGAGTTCCCTTAATTCCTTATGGATCCCATCATCAGAACTGGATTTTGACAAAAATGGGACCAATCTGGAAGTATATCCTTTTAAATAAAAAAAAAAATTCTAAATCGGTTTTGTAACATCATCTGAAATTGTCGTCTTGTTGTTTTTTCGCGGCCATCAACCAAACCTTGTTTTTCTAGTACAGAGTAGTGTAACAAATAAAACTTATTTGACATGCATATCTCTAAATGCAGTCCGAAATGAGTTATTAAGAAGTGTTATTTTACTGCAGCTAATTAAAAGTCGGAGTATAGGTAAGTGATGACTCTCGGACTCAAACACTTGAATCATCAATAGGTTTCATTTGATTTGAGAGAGTTCAACTAACACACTGTACATGCCTACCAAAGAAGATTTTCCTCGACTTTCATGGGATCCCTTCATCAGACTCTGACTTGGTGACAATGGGACCACCTCAAGAGCATACCGTTTCAAACCCTAATGTCAACTGCTCATCATCTGTTACAAAATATTGCTTTTCCCGATGCTGGGACGTTAATTGTTGAGGAGTTCTCTTGGTAAGAACCAGGAGAACTTGAGCTGATGGTGAAGTCACCATCAGCTCCACTTTACCATACGCATTGTGACGATCATAAATTGCTTAGCAACCATATTAAAGCAATCGAATCGCTACCCGTGAAATATTTTTCATTGAGTAGTTTCGATGGCCATCTGTGGTCTTCATCATCAGTTCCACTTCCCCAAATTATACTTTCTGAATGCAAATGCTTGAGTTGTTAATGAAAATACCAAAATTGCTATATGTATGCCTATAATATTTGAGGAGTTCCCTCAATTCCTCATGGATCCCATCATCAGAACTGGAGTTTGACAAAAATGGGACCAATCTGGACGTATGTCCTTTCGAATAAAAAAATAATTTTTTAAATCGGTTCATAAATGACGGCGTACTGAGGTAACAAACATAAAAAATAAAAAAAATAAAAAAAAAAAAAAACATACAACCGAATTGAGAACCTCCTCCTTTTTTTGAAGTCGGTTAAAAATCAGCTGTTCCCTACATTTATGTTCGTATAACTCGTCAAAATGTAGGGAACAGCAAATTTTTTTTTCGCGATTTCAGTTTTGACAATGACCTATTAAGAGGTTGTTGGTGTTGTTCCAATAACCCCGTATACTTTCATATATTATGCATTTATTAAAAAGTTGTTTATAACAAAAAAAAAACAATTTTAACATTTTTGTCTGTCTGTTTGTTCTGGCTAATCTCTGAAACGGCTGGACTGATTTTGATTAAATTTGGTATGGGAATACTTGGCACCCTGGGGTAGAACCATAGGTATTTTCTGCACGCTAGGCAGGATAACGCGAGACAATTAAAGCTTATGGGCCGTCAACGTTATTGTGTGAAAATAATAATTGATCGTTTAAGTGCAAGGGGTAATTAGAACTTAAGGCTCTCACAGACAAGCGCGACGCGACGGTGCGATTCTATTCAGGTAGAACAATTTCCATGAAGTTTTAATAGAAATCGCGCTGTCGTGTCGTGCCTGTCTTTGGGAGCCTTTATTGTAGACGTAGTGGACACTTTAAGGAATACACAAACACATACGTAAACTCACACCTTTGCATCGTTTATGTTCATACATCTGATCATACGCGCACGCCGCCGGTTGCGAGTATTACGCACTCAGACATTTCTGAAGACAGACGGAATATCAATCGAATACCACCTTCACCCCTTCGCACATCCCCCAAGAATTCTCGATAATGGCGGAAATTCCACGCCAGATGCGTGCGGAATCCAAAAACTTTGCGCCCATAACTGTGCGAGCTCGTTCCAGCTTAGGTCTGTGAATACTTACTTGATTTACTACCTGTATTTAAATAGTGGTTGTATTCTGTAGTCACCGAGTTTTGATTGTTGATTGGGGAGGTGAAAAGTCAGTGATGTCCACTGACATCACTGACTTTTCACCTTTTGACTTTTGAGCTTCTTTTACTCTCCCTTGTAGAAACGAATGAAAACTTGCTTCTTTGGAATGTGTATTGCTATGGAAATGGTTATAAAAAAATAATTATTTAAAAAATATATTAAATATTTTTGTTTAATCTTAATAAAAACGAGAGATAGGAACTGTACAAATAAAGCTACCTAAAGTCTATTCAACGTTATGTTTCAAATTAATATTATTTTAAGATCAACTTTATTTTAATGGTAATTAAGTTGATTTCAGAGTGACTAGCACTATTGATAAAGTTATATTTTTTTGGAAAGTATTGAATGAATCTCAATTAAATTATTTATTCAATGGTATATAAATTAAATAGGTTCTGGGTACTAGCAGGAGTATAACAACAGAAACATTGAAGAATAGCAGTCTCTAATGCTTCGCATTATGAGTGCAATAAATACTACATTCATTTCCTTAAGCTGCCCGAAAAAGCGTGTTGGCACAAAAACAAAATACCCATTAATGGGGAACCTTTAGAAAATTAGCAGAAAACAAAAGAAAACGCCCCTTTTTTGTTAGCTCCAGACCATCCATTTAATATCTTTTAGAAAATACTCGCACAAAACAATTCTTTATCCGCAATTGTGTCAACTCCCTCCACTTTTGTTTATTTTAGGGTGGCGGCACTGAAAGAGTTGCCATAGGCTTCTTTTTTATTTTTGTGTGTTTGCTGTGGTTTTGCGGCGAGTAATTCCCATTCAAAACCGTTACTTTGGGTAAATATTTTATCATACTTCAGATTTCCAGGTATGTGTACCGGTGAAATTCAATCAGAGTACACTTTTTATCAAGCTATGTTTTTGAGTTACGGGGTCACAATATACGTACCTACAGGAAACGCATTGCATATCATGGATATCGTCTATTTATTATATTATACTCCCGTGTGTCCGATAGTATTTTCCACAGGCAAAAATTATGAACTTCTATACTTTCATCTCTTATATACTTGTACATATTATTATTTTAAGACTGTTTAAAGCTTTTAAATTATGTAAATAGTTGAATCTCTAATAAATATCTCTTACAATCAGGTAGAGAAGGAATTTTCAAAAATTCTTGTTCAAAATTTCATGCTTCTAAACTCAGCGGGCCTGAGTGAGTCATCGTCTGTGAATTTAATATTTTTATTGATTCTGTTTTTTCTTGTTTTACGTGTCGGGTGTTTTTAGGTTTTTTTTTTTTTTTTAATGATGGGAAATCATCCAATGACCCCTCCCGCTCTGGGTGGAGCGGAAGGGAGTGTCAGACTCTTACTGACTAAAACCCATCCGTGTTCCTTCCTTAGCCCTTTATGTTCCGGGGCAGCGGTAACCCTTTCGGACAATCCCGCTGCCCGGGTGTTTTTAGGTTACAGAGATATTGAAGGTCAACATTCCAACTTTTCTTAATGTTCTTTTACGAAAATCAGTTTTAAATGTTATAACTTAACTTTAAATACTTCGTTTCCTTTGCATGCACCCATAAGCACAATGTTCTGCGTGAGTAACGTTGCGCACTACTGTAACTTACTTAATTTGATGTAGGTACAGAATGCATAGATAACGACTTCGGAGGTCTTGTTATACCTACCGTACCCAGCTTTTTTTATTAATTGGATGATAGAGCTGGTCTTTTCTATAAAAATCTCACCGTGAAAACTTAGGTGAAGTCAAATCAATCAAGAAGAAAGGTGAAGGTGAGGTGAGGTGAAGTCAATTCGTGTTAAACCCACAAATTTATAATAAAAAATAAAAGGAAAAGGGAAGCGCTCAATGGACATCAACATCATGCGTCCGCATCGCTTTCAATGGGATATGTGGCAGCATTACCACGTTGGATGGCAATGCTAATTATTTGGGCTAAAAATATGCCAAAATACAACATATGCCATTTCTGCCTTTCGTAAGTACCATGACACAAACTTTGCACTGTCGGTTAAAATGATAATTTAACCCATAGACACAACAAATTACTACACAAACGGGCAGTTAATTAGATCATTTAAAATTTATCATCAGCGCTGATTGTTGGACATCCAATTTATTCGGAAGCGAGCATGTTCGAAATTTATGGCATTTATTTACTGTCCCCACTTAGCTGCGTTTTGATTGATTATACTGAATATATACCGCAGTGAAAGTTTTGGAAGTTCCGCAACTTGAGGCTGCAGGTTCAAACCTAATGAGTACCTACCATTTTTTTTATTAATATCAGTCTCGCATGTATTTATGTTATTAGTCTCAGTTATCTGAAATAATTGGTATGCAAATCATCATCTGCCTAGCCTTTTCCCAACTATATTGGGGTCGGCTTCCAGTCTAACCGGATGCAGCTGAATACCAGTATTTTACATGGAGTGACTGCCTATCTGACCTCCGCAACCCAGTTAGGGGGTAATACGATACCCCTTGGTAAGACTGGTTTTCAGACTTTCGGGCTTCTGACGACCCGTAACGACTGTCAAAGATCCACGAATGACATAGCCGGGACATTTCCGGGTTATCCGGGTGACCATGTTCACATATGAAGATGGTCACCCATCCACGGACCAACCGCGGCAAGCGTAGCTTAACCTGATCGATCGACTCGTGCGGCTGTTATTACTTAGCCAGTTTAGCCAAAGCCCCTCAGCGTAAAGCGTAGCTTAACCTATGTATGTAAAATTCACACATTTTAGATATCAGTCACTAATAACGAATGAAAACTTCGTGAAGATACTTGGCCATATAGATTGTTTCAAATCACCTGCCTGTAGGGAGCGTGAACAAGCGTGATTATGAATAGGTCTAAGGTCGTCTTGTATGATAAAAGGCCTTCACATTGCGAGAAAGTTAGGTACAGACCAGCCAGTCGAAAAAAAACATTTTTCTATTATAATTATGAAGATCCACGCACAACAGACCGAAAGGGAATCTGCGGACAATGGAGTCAGAGTCCACAAACTGAAATAGGTACATAATTATAAGAGAAAGTTTTTCCAATTCATTTAAACTCCAAACAAACTTTGAAATAGGTACAAACTAACATTAACTTCTCTTTAAATCAAAAAATTTAACATTAAAACCAAACGCGAGCAGCTCCCGTTAGTAACAATATGTCGTGCGGCGTGCCACGGCACTGGTTAAAACTTTTAACGAGAATCGAGGATACTAACCAAATTGGCTTCGGGTACGATCGTTTACTTGTAGAACTAACCTATGGTTTCGCCTGCGGTTTTCTACCTAGGCTGAAAGTTAGATATCTTTTAGACGCAGTAAAAGTTGGCTTTGAAAACGAGGCTGGCTGACTGGCTATTTTGTGTGGACTTTTAAAGTTAAGTCTCCATTTGCATTTCAGATGGGAATGTATTGGGTGCTTTCGAATGTGTTATAGAAGAATAGTGCAGAAGGTATACACAGGACGTTTGACTGCCCCGTTCGTCCCGTGGTCGCAAGAGTGATTTCTGAGCGTGAGGTCCTTTGGTTCGAATTCCAAGTCGGGCAAAGTGTTATTGGGTTTTTCCTTAGTAACAGTCCGGAGTTTGGAAGTCGGCGGTGTGATACCCCCGTGCCTTGAAAAGCACGTTAAGCCGTTGGTTCCTCGCCTGATCTCTCTCCAGATGTGTCGGATTGCCGTCCCATCGGACTATGAGAGTGAGGGAAGACGAAGTGCACCTGTGTCTGCGCACACACATATGTGGACTGTAAGGTTAGTCTCGGTTGAGATAGGTCGCCATTGCCGAAATACGGTGTGGAGGATTATTACGGGACGAAAGAAAATATGACAATTAAGATGCCCAGATAGTCCACTGAAGAGTGTTGCTAAAACTTTGAGAGTAAAATCTAAATATATATAAATTACGTGTCACGATGTTTGTCCGCGATGGACTCCTAAACTTCTTAACCGATTTTAAACAAATTTGTACACCGTGTGCAGTTTGATCCAACTTGAAAGATAGGATAGAAAAAAAAAATTACAAAAATGTTAGCCACAGCAACGCGTGACCGGGTCAGCTAGTAAATTATAAAAAGAGGGACGGGTCACAGATCGGAGCAGGGCTACACTACATCGTATAGGTAGATATTGGTGAAAGTGCTCTAACCGTACATGGTATAAGCAGACCTAGAACTAGCGGTCACTGTCTCGAGAAGAAAGGTGGTGCTCCGACAAAAGGACAGCCTTTAAATGTCAGAACAAGCCTTACACGAAAGTTTATTGATTATTTGTACATGTGCAATAATTTCCATAGGCGCTAAGTTAATAACGAAGCTAACTATTTAGAGTGTGCTCGATTTATCCAGACGATTTATCCTCTTTCAATATTAACAACCTAGAAAAAAAATATACCAACTGTAACAGACGCACCCATCCTTGTCTAGTTAGACAAAGCGGCGCCTATCAGTCTGTGCAAACTTTACAAAAAACTACAGCGATCCATCTTGCTCCAAGTTTCACTTTACATAGCAAATTAGGTTACATGGAGATTAAATGCTATTGGAACTAATTATAACCGGTTATAACTGGGTGAGAGCGGTTTTAATTGTGAAGCGGGGTTGTGGTCAATTTGCGTGTGATTGAGAGTTCAAAATGCGAAGGAAAAATATAATTGAAATACGAGTCATCATCATCATCATTTCAGCCGAAAGACGTCCACTGCTGGACATAGGCCTCCCCCAATAAATACGAGTAAGTGCTTAAAAATATTCGTTTTTCAGTGGTACGTGTTGCTCATATCTGAAAAATCTTTGAAGTACACAAAGAAAAATAAGTTTAATGGGCTTATTGGTCGATTCGCACGAACTTACACTCGCCAAAAACGGGCGAACGATATCTTTTGTTTTTTTTCAATAGAAGACTTTGTACACAAACGAAGTTAATTTATTTGTGAGCGAATCATTCGTTTAGTTAAAGCGAATAAAATTAAAACTGTACCAATTGCCTAATACCCTAATACGTATTTCTGGAGTTGTCGATTCGCTCACAAATAAATTAACTTCGTAAGAATCACCAACAGAAAAAAAAAATATTAAAAACTGCCGATTCAAGCGTTTCAATTCGAGGCGGGACGAGGTTGCGGGCGAGTCAAACCGTGAGAATAAACCTATAAGCCGTTTAATGCCATATTATTGCCTGCTTGCTACTTATAGTTTTTATCGGTTTGGAACAGGCAGTCGGTCTACCCTGAACTTTCCTACATGGAAATCGGTAACTGCTACAATAGACAGCCTTAAACTGCATAATATAAGTAATCCTGCTTTTTACGACACCCATAGATGGAGTAGCATCTACCCATTTTCATTTCATTTACTGCCCCCTCAACATTTAAAGTCATTCTTCTATTACTCTATAAACTTCCACATTAACTTTTATCTATCACTGTTTTCACAAGTACCCTACATTATTTCTATCCCCATTTATGTAGGTACATAAATGAGTACATGGATGTAGGTACATACATGCAAGACAGGGCTGCCATCCGTCCAGATTTCACCGAATTTATACTTGTTTGGTTTGTCTGGGGGCCATCCAGGCGGGGTTTTATTTATTTATTATTTATAGAATTTTTGTTACATAACAAAAGCACGGGCAACGAATGTTCGCAAAACAAATTCGCGATACAAATGCTCGCAATGAGTAGATTCCCCCCTTTTTAAAAGTAAATTTTTGACAAACTTATATAAATCGCAAAAAAACTTTAAATAAAAAAAAAACGGAAACGACGTTTTTATTTTACGTAATTTTTTTTTATCAATGGTGACCGAGAAAAAACTCAATTGCAAGCCGGGGTTTTTGAAGTTTTGTTCGTCGTCAACTATGTATTTAAGTTATGGCAGCCCTCAAGCAAATGGTCGTAAGGCTCGCCCACAAACTGCTTCCGAACGGAAACCGTCGCAGTGTCGCAAGTGTGCGCGAACACTTACCAGCGTTATGGCCACTTAAGATTGCTGGAGGCTTATTAATCTGTTTCTCAGTTTATAATGACAGAAGGAGCTGTGTTTGCGTTATTGAGGACTGTTAAATAATTCAAGATGGCGCTTGAGAAATAAGTTAAGGGAGCGAATGAATTTGGTAATACAGTTATTCTTCAACTGGTCTGTGAATAGGCGTACAATATACACACGTTGACACATTTAGTGCCCCGTTGGTCTAGTGGTTGCAAATAAGGTCTTGAGGAAGCTTTATATTTAGTCATCTAGCGACTGTATGGGTGTCCGTCAAGTTTACTGCTACCATGATTTGATGGTTCGTGATTAGCTCTTTGTACGCTTTTTTCCTTTATGATATTTCTTCTATAACAGTTTTGATGAATTATAATAGCATAACAATTTTATTATGGAAAAGGACTCAAAGTGCCGTTTTTGTCCATTAATTGACCGACTAATTAGTGCTCACGAAATTCCTGGATTTGTATTTAATTCATTAGTATTCAAAAGATAGTTCAATCGCCCGTGATGGACACAAATAAATTCAGATTAGTATTTGAACTGTTCTCTACACAATTGATAGATTTCAATGACAATTGAAACGCAGCCTGTGATACTGGAGCAACTAAAACCGACTGTTTAAACATTTTGCTTTATTCTTTAGTGTGCAGTAGTAGCCCAATTGTAACTGCCGCCACTTACGAGTTGTAGGTTCGAACCCAGTCAGGCACTTTAATTTGTGTAAATTATTTCATCACCACTGCTCTAAAAACGGTGAAGGAAAACATCGTGAGGAAACCGATATGTCCTAGAACCAAAAATTCGAAGACATGTGACATCTACCAACCGTGTTTAGAACCACCTCCACCACAATCCACTCGTCCGACTTCTAGAATTTTCTAGAAGTGTGTGAGACATTAGTCGTGTGTCGGCCGCCAATTGAACTGGGCTGCGTACCGAAAAGAGATTCTCTGTTATACAATTAACGAAAGTTTATTTTCGCCCCGAACCCTGTTGTTTTGAATGTATTTATGTTACTGGAAATAAAGCACTTACAAAACATAATGTGTATGTGTTAAAATATTCTATTAACATAACAAGAAAATACGCAGGAAACGCGAGTTTCCATTCAGTAGCAATCAACTAAAACCACTCGATATTATTAAAACGCAGGTTTTTGCTCATCAGTGTGAGAGCTGCTAATACGGCGATGCGGTGTGGTTGCAACGATACGGACGCATTACCTAGAGAGGAAACCGTATATTTTAATATAATAAACCTATGTTAAAGTGAATGAGATTAGAACTTATTTACTTTTACATAGGTTTGCATTTCAATTTGTAAAATGTAGTAATACTTTCTTAGTATAATGTTATTAGACACTATTTATCTGCCTAGCCTTTTCTACTCGTGACGTAGCTCGTAGGCGTAACATTGTCTTGAATCCTATTTTCACCTCTTACTTATTTATTTGTAGTAAGGACAAACATTTTTAAATTAACACATATATTTGTACGCTTTACGGCAAAACATAGAGAATCTAACTACATTATATTCTAACATGTTTACAAATAAAAGTCTCTTATTCTTCTTATTCTTAGTTAAAATTAAGGTCATTATTTATTTTAAGAGTAGTGGAAAGCCGTGGTGGCCCAATTGTAACAGCAGCGAGCAGCGAGTAGGTCATGAATTCGAATTCAGCCAGACGCTTTACTTTCTGTAAATTATTTCATCACCACTGCTCTCAAAACGGTGAAGGAAAACTTCGTGAGGAAACCAGCATTTCCAGCAAAAATTCGTAGACATGTGACATAATACCAACCCGCACTGGTCCCGTGTGGTATATTACGGCCCACTCCCTCTCACCGAGAGGAGGCCTGTGTCCCAGCAGTTCGAACATTATAGACTGATTAAACTTGAAATTGAAATACTAACTTAAATCAATGAGTGAAAACTTTTGAAGTAGGCACGATCTCATAAACCACCCATATGAATACTCAAATCAAAACTTCCTCGATAAATTAAATTATCTTACATTTGGAAAGTTATGTGCATATATTATTAGTGAAATATGTCTGTCAGTATGTTGTGAAGGGCTCGACTTTAACCCACAAAGTTTGCAGATTTCTCTTATGTTCGCTCTATTGGGAGGCTGTGTCGATGAAAGTTCGCTCTTAAACTTATCTTGTAGTAGGCTTATAGAATTTCTTGTATGTTATTCAATTATTTGTTTTTGTTTTTGTATTATAAGGCCTAAAATGATTAATATAAGGGCCCATTGACACGTACCACAATCGCAGCGACAAAATGTGGTCAAGCTGTGGTTACGTGTGAATAGTGTCGCTGCAGCTTCTTGCGGTTGCGTTGTGGTCCCTACGAAATGTTGTGTGTATTTTCGATGTGGCCGGCCGCGGTGTCTCTGGTGGTTGCGTTGTGGTTGCGACGTGGCTGCGATGTGGTCGGTATCACACACGCGGTCGATAATGACGGCAAAATATGGTCCGTATGAATTTAACTATTAATTTTCATACAAATTAGCCCCCACCCACGTGTTGTGGTTTGGTTGTAGTGTGGATGTGGTGTGATTGTGGTACGCGTGAAACAAGCCTAACTGTGTAAGTAAATGGTTTTCAAAATAATATGACAATGATATCGTTTGGGGTACTTAGTCATATAATTAATGTTTGAATGTAATAATATTTTTCACTTGCCAGATAACGAGCCCACCTGTAGCTAAGCACAAACAACATAATAGGACTCCCACTGATGGGCCACAGACCTCCTCTCTTCGAGAGGGAGTGGCTGCAATCTACCAAATGGCCTCAGTGCAGATTAGTAGATGTCACATGGCTTCTAACACAAAGTAAATCCCCTTTCTGGATTCGAAACCACGACCTACAACTCGTTACCACTGGGGCATCACTGCTCCTGTACCTATGGGCCACAATTGGAAATTTTTATCATTACGAGACAACTACCTAAAACATGTTTGTTATATCCCGATACTTGAAGGCACTTTTGAAAACTGAATTTCCTGCTGAAACCACCAAAAATATGTAGGTACTTTAATTACATACTTGTGCTTGGCATATGTTGCGTAACGTGTTGCAACTTGTTTGAACGTATTCCTGCAGATAAAAAATTGCACACATAGGTACACCCTATCGCCATCATCTGCCTAACATTTTCAGAAATATGTTTGGGTCGGCTTCCACAGCTGAAGACTAGTATTTTACATGAAGCGACTGGGGTAACTGTGTTGTGGAGGTCAGATAGGCAGTCACTACGACACCCCTTGGTAAAACTTGTTGCCAGACTTTCGACTGTCAAAGATCCACGAATGACAGCCGGAACCAACGGCTTAACGTGCTTTCCGAGACACGGAGTATGTAAAGATGATCACCTATTCACGGACCAACCGCAGCAAGCGGAGCTTAACCTGATCGAAAACTTGCGGCTGTTATGGCTAAGCTACAAGCCCCCTTATTACTTAGCCACGAGCCCCCTCTTAGTCACAAGCCTTCTGCATACACCCCATCTCCAACATTAAATAAAATTCGTATTGAAAGTCACAACTTTATAACAAAACTAGGTTCCGCCCGCGGCTTCGCCCGCGAGGTATGTCGATAAAAACTATGTCCTTCCCCGGGATGCAATCTATCTCTCTGCCAAATTTTATCGAAATCCGTTCAGTGGTTTAGGCGTGAAAAGGTAACAAACAGACAGACAGACAGACAGAGTTACTTTCGAATTTATAATAATTATTAGTATGGATGTAGTCTGTCAAGAAAACATCCGCAAGCAGTGGGAGTTGACCGAGGAATTGGCTCAGCCAGGCTCAGAGCGATGAATATTATTACTACTAGACGTGTCCGCGATTTAGAACATATTGGGTAGGCGCTATGTTTACTGCTGAACGAAGAATAGGGTTTGCGTCTAAGACCTGACTTATTGATATCTCACAAACAACCAGTTTTTTTAACGAAGATCAACCCAAAAGTTTGCAAACAAACTATCAAGCGCGTGAACTCTGCTGTGATTGGTTTATTGAATTATCATCAGCCTATCGCGTCACTTAAATTGCGATTAATTTTGACGAATGTTTGTTCCTGAATGCGGGTGTCAATGCACGCTGATTATTTCGATCGACTGATTTTAGCACGCAAATATAATTTAGACAAAAATGTTATCTAAAACTTAAGCGTGATTTTCAACTGTATTTTCAAAAATGTCTTTAAATTAATTCAGAAGTCTTTAACAGCTGTAAAGATCTTTTGCCTTTTATAGATTTGATCTTCAAGTTAAATATTACTGTGGATAAAGTGGCAATCGCATCTTTTAAGACCTTAGAGGGTGGGTGACTTGATTGAGAGGTAGAATAATAGTTGGTGCCTCATATTATTATAAGCCCACCACAATAGCTTTGGGTTACAAAGCTATTTATACAGAAAAAAGGCATTGTAAAATTCAGGTTGGTAGTTGGTCCTCGAGCGTCGCTAAAAGCTGGCTGGAGTCAAGAGTGCCGCACTCGGGCAACAAGAGGGCCCTTCTTGTGACCCCACACGCTGTTTACTGTAGTTTCGGGGTTAGGAATATGCGCGATTGTGTTCGCGATTTTTGTAGAAGTTTTTTGATAGCCATAAGCAATATTTTTGATCGTAAAGTCGACAGACGTCTAATATTAAGGAGTTCAGGGGGCAATTCTCGTAATTTAAAGAACATTCACAGTCTGATCTCAGTCTTAATCTAAAATACCTCTAAAATTTTTGAAAAGTTTTTGACTTTGGTTGTCACTGAGACGACATCGCAACTAGATTTTGAACGTTACCTTCAGAAGTCGTTCGAAGATTTTCATTAGATCATGACTATAATGTAGGCATTAGTGGACGGTATTCCGTACTGAAAATACTACGTAAAGTCACTAGTAGAAATTAATTATTGTTGCAGCAAAGCCAGCTTAAATTATCAGAAAATTCAAATCATAACTGTCATTCTTCGACTATTGTATGAAATGGCTCTGTACAAAACGGCATAATGGCGTCATCTGTCAATTTGACAGTTTTTTTTTAATTAGACAATTTATTTCCCTAACTGTAATTCAGCCCATTCTAAACCTACGTTTAGGCTCCAAATAATATTTTGCTGCATCATTCGCCAAAAACTGTCGTTGTATTTTGTTCTGAGCCAACAAAACAAACCACACTGTATGGAAAAAAGCTGAACTCACTGTACTACTGGAGATAAAACCACCATTATCCCCGAAAACCGAACTCTAAATCCAAACAGTTAAAGAAAAGTACTTTCAAATTTTTTTATCTGACCCTCTGAAACTAGCAAATGGCCATAAAAACAATGAGAGCGCCACGATTGAGCCAAAAACATTATTCGGCGGATGAATGACCCGAAAACGCCTCGTAATGCCCTGAAATGCCCCGAAACGGGCCATAGCCGGCCGTAACGTGAACGTGGACAGGCTGGCATCAGCGCAACATGTCACGACCTGTGTAATAAAATGTCCCTGTTCCTCTGTGGACGCACGGACTGGTCAACTGAAAAACATGTTCCGAAATTGAGAAAATTATGTGAAGGATCAAAAATCTTGGAGATTTTCACTATGGTCGCCAAAAGCACCCTGTTAAATGAGTCTAAATTCTCAATTCACAATATAATGTTTTAATAATTTGAAAACATAACCTCAACACTCATTCAAACGGCTTTGAGATACAGTTTTGCAAAAATGAATTAATAAAATAATTCATTGAGACTTTTAGCCTCTGAATAACGCATTTCTTCTTATAAAACGAGATCTTACGTAACCCACGAACCTAGTTACCCATCCTTCCGATCCGTATATCACAGCATTGTCCTGTATATTTTTACGACGTCCACCATCTATTATTAAGACAATATCGAACTCAGTTCATAATAAACAAATAATAATTCATAGTGACAACGTGCTTGTCATGTAATGCATCGTTTTTATATTAAGTCATATTTTGCTCCAATCTTTAGGAAACTACGTCACAAACAGCTGTTTCTGTAGTCGTGATTCATCAGGTTGATCGTAGATACTGCGAAGAAAGACGACAATTAATTATACTGAGCCATTATCTTCCTATTTTCTCAAACTATATGAGAAAAGCTTATGAGGTGTAGTCAATTAACTCAGACTATCGCAGTCCACTGCTGGACTGCTTCTCCCAGGCTGCGCCACAACACCCTGTCCTCCGCCTTCTGCAGCCAATCTGTCTGGTCGTTAGTCCATCTAGTTGGGGGGCGTCTTACGCTACCCGATCGCTTGCCGATACGCGGTCTCCACTCCAGGACTCGTCTGCTCCACCGGTTCATAGATCCTTCAACAAACATGGCCAGCCCACTTCTTGCTTATTCTGCAAGCTATGTTGGTAAATCCGGTTCTTTTCCGGATAGTTTCATTTCTGATGCGGCGTAATTTAGAATATAAAATATTAAAAAGCCAGTCAGCAAGATCCCTTGCCGAAATTTCTTGAATTGGTGCTAGCTTATCTTTATAGAAAAATAACTTATTAATTTACTATATACAAAAAATATTTTTGGAGATTGTAATTTGAATAATCATTCATACGCTCATCTGACAGTACTCCAAACATACTGACAGTTTTGTCCTCCAAGAGTACTGTAGAGGCTATCTATGCAGCCTTACCTCTAATACGAGTAATACAGGCTGGTCATCATTCACAGCGTGTTTCATTCGAACATTTAAGCAGACGTCAAATATTTTTATTGGGTATTTTTGTTTTACTAGAAGCAGTGCTAGAAATAACATGATAATGTAAAGGCCCTCCTCTCAATATATTCAAGTTAAAACATATCGTTGTTTAAATTATATTGTGAGGTTTCTCTGAGCTTCGGTCCCTCACAATACCTACCAATATTCATCAACAAAAATCCCTTCACCATCAAGGAAAATCACGCAGAGATTCTCGTAACTGCAAGACATTAAAACCTACGATTGAAGACATAAGTATAACTATTTGGAAAGAATCGTTTCCGACCATTATTCGGACGATTGGGCACCCGGTCTCACTGACCTCTTTAGGTACTGCCTGCTTACTCAGCAACCTAGGAACTATGGGTCCGTAGTTTGGAGTCGGGAAATCAGGATGTATGAAGATGTTTTACGGGGATCGGTGGAAAGATTTGAAGGGAATGCGGTCTTCAAATCGATTGCATATTTAATTGGGTTGAAGTTCTACCAACTGGTACTGGGCCCGCGTGGTGGATTACGTCTCACTCTCATCTCGCTGAGAGGAGGCCTGTATCCTAGCAGTGGGAATATCATAGCCTTATTATACTAAGCAGCACCAGCAGTATGGTAAGCTCTTTTTGTCATTCTCCCCTTAGGACGTATTACAAAGTGATTTGAACCTTAATTAAATCTGCACCCTAATTGCAGAACACGCCTTTCAATCACAATACGAAGGATTTTGAAGAAAATTCCTAATCTATAGGGGTAGATAACGCAATGAATGTTGTTAAACATTTCAAAATGAAAAGTAAGTAAGTGTGTTACGCAATTAATTAACTGAATAACACACTCAAAATCAAGGCTATGTTGATAAAAAGTGTGTTGTATTCTTCATGTGCTTTAACAGTTCATCTTTTCGAAAGCTAAAAAACGCAATGTATAAAGTGGAATTGTCAAAATGGAAGCGATTACCAGAGTAAGTACAGATAACCAAGAAATACGGAATACGTTCTAAAATAATATGTTCTAGAATACGGCCCATTTTGAAATTGTTTTATTTATACAGGCTAAAGTCTCAAGACACCAGGCAAATGAAGCCGTGCTCAGGTGGTACTCCCACAGCGACAAGTGACCAATGCGTTCCCGCCACAAGCGATTAAACGTCAAATTGATGCCGCCATCTTGCTACGTCATCGCTCACGCAGGCAACGGCGATTACTCATAGTGGCACGCGCCTATTAATAATAAGGTATTTATTTATATTATAAACTAGCTGTGCCCGCGACTTCGTTTGCGTGAATGTCGGAAAATATTGGATTTCAGGGGTTATAATTTTTTCGCGGAACTCAAATTCTTTTTCTAAAATAAAAGTAGCATAAGTTACTCCTTAAAACATCTCAGCTATCTGCCAGTGGAAGTCCCGTCAAAATCAGCCTAGCCGTTTGACAGAAAGGCAGAAATTTAAAAATTGTTTTTTATTATAGGTAAGTACTTACCGCATAAGTACTTTCATATGCATTTAGAAAAAAGCTGTTATTTTTGACATTACAAACAGACACTTCAATTTTATTTATTTCTATAGTTAAAGTACCTTACCTTCCTATCGCATGGAAAGATTATAATAAGCTTCGATCAACAATACCATGTTGATCGAAGATAATAAGTAACTAACTTCTGCTGACAACTTCATTTTCACTTTGCGTTCTCTCTGACTTTTCTTCCTTTTTGTCGGCTCTTAAGGCTCGTAGCGTGATGTTAAATATAACCTTCCTCAAGAAATGGGCTATCAAATGAGAAAAGAATGAGTATCTATGTTTTGATATGCACGGAGATAGATGTCAGTTTCTTTTTCACTTTTTTGTGAATGAGTATTACTTGTCCAATATTATGGAAGAGATTCATGCAGACAAGTTATTGAGTCGCGTCTGGCTAGACAGTCAGCGGATTAAACATCTGCATAACATAGTACAAGCTATCATGGTGGGTCGAAGCATACTCAAGTTATTTAAAGTAATATAGGTAAGAAAAATATCGTTTGAGAAAGACCTATGAAACAATTTTGGGCAGCTAAAGTAATAATAAGTAGATAACAAAGCCACAAATTCTCAGATAACTGTTTTTTATTATTTGTCATGGTCTTTACACTACAAAGGTTGTTGCAATGGTGTTTCCAAATTATCTAATTCCATTTGTTTGTGTAATTTTGTTACATGACTATATTTCGCTTTTACAAACATTAAAACATGTTTGTATTGTCTTATTTTGTGTTGACATAAATTCCTACTACAAAAGGTTTAAAAGTCGATTTTCTATGTATAATAGGGGCGAAGATTCAAGTTGTCGTTCTCGAAAAAAGGGTGGGGCTATAGTAACAATCATTTAGTGATAGTGGGTAAGTAACTTGTTACCATATAAAGTAGCATTTTTCGTAGGTGAAAACTGATCAATGGCAACCCTATTTTATGTCTACGCAACCACTGTCCATTCCAAAGTTGCCTCAAACAGATCGCAGAAAGCGATAAGGCCGCCCATTGTATGTGTTGTAGTGTTTTTTTTTTTGTATTTTGTGTTTCATGAACTGTGTCCAAATGAACTTTATTCTTTCTTTCTTTATTCTGTTAAATGTGTATATTTTTTTGTTAAACGTTTTTTCTAGTGTAGAATAATATATTATAAACTAGCGGCCCGTCCCAGCTTCGCACGGGTGCATTTTCTTTTTTCGAACATTTTTTTTTTCTCTCTCCGTAAAAACCATCCTCGTATTTCAAGGAATATTATACAAAAAGAATTAGGGAAATCGGTCCAGCCGTTCTCGAGATTTGCGCTTAGCAACACATTTAGCGATTCATTTTTATATAATTATAAGATAAGTAAATTCAGTTCACGTACCGTGTAACATCCCATAGGAAAACAAGCAGTTTAAAAAAAAATCTTAAATTCAATAACGGGCAACGCACAGCCTCAAGAGGTCCTTTTATGTATATCGAGTGATTGAACGATGAGCACTTAGGAAGGATTTATGAATAGTCATCGTCTAAAGGTTATAAAGGAAATGAGAGTTTGTATGGAAGTTCTTCATTTTTGCCGAGGGAAAATCTCATCGAACACACGACTTGTCATTTTTATTTGCCGCGGGCCGTCACAATTTTTTTTTGTTTTTTTGTTGTTATATTTTTTTCTTTTCTCAGCGGTAACTTCACAATTAATGTCGTTGCCATGGGCTTGTATTACTACATTTTATTCCCATACAAAAAACAAAAGCAATCTGCGCCTTAATTTAGTAACAAACGATCAATCTCAATCTGAATCATTTTGAAGGATATTGGAGTTTAAAAATGTGTCTGCTCAACAACGTAAATAACGCAATGAATGTTTTTGAACTGTCAAAATTAAAACCATTACTACTACCCGCCGCTGTTACCTGTAAAAGTACAAAAATAAAAATCAAGAGTTATTTATTCAAAGGACGATTCGTCGAATTAAAAGTTGGTATTGTTTTAATGTTGTGCTTAAAAAATAATTGTTAAATAAATATTATTTTTGACATGTTCAATCTCAAATAGCAGCCGAAGGGTTAATTGTAGACTTTCGCTGTAATAGTAAAAAATGCTCAAGATATTATTTCCCATAAGAAAACAGTATTTTTTCATCTGGCCGCGACTTTTATTTTTGGGTATATAGTTCGACACTTGAATGATCTCTTTAGATAGATGAACCGTTTATTCAGTGCACACAAAACGCAATCAAATGATAGCATATTACATGAATATATTATAAAAACAAGATGCCAATAAATAAAACAGAAAAATAAAAGAGAAACATTAACTCCTTACAAACTCCCTAGCAACACCATCAGAACTTGATTATATACAGTACCTTTTAAAACCTTCATAACCCGATTGATATACCTGAAGCTGACCCAGAAAAGTTATTCAAAACTTCTCACATTTACGAGAAACCGAGAAATAAAATAAGGTCACCGCTCCCCGCTACCTCTCACCACCACACCACAAGCCCATAATATGTTTAGGGACCTCTCTTGGTAAATGCGTGTGGGAATTTCCTTTTAGCGTCCAGATGCCCCAAGCTATACATAATGTACCCTACGTCATAATTCTCTTCTAGTCTGTGTTTAGTTTTTGTCACGGCTCGGGACGGATCGACCTAAGTTTGGGGCATTTTTTAGGACGTAAGATGTTATTATTGGATGTCTTATGTTCCGAAATTGAGATAAAAAATATTGAGTAGGGAGGGACGGGGTGGATGTCTAGATTGACCTTTTTTGTGTTAAAGGGATATTGGGTATGGAGATCGTTGTGTCCCGCCCCGACCCTTGCTCGAGCCAGCCCGCGCAGCTGAGCCTGTAGTTTTAAATTCGCCCCTAAACACTAATAATAATACCGATCCAGCCTGTCCCTTGCTGTCCTCTTCCAGCGACGCCCTGAGCCGAGGTCCGAACCCCGCAGGGGGTTACCCTTAGCGCTGTCGCTTAGTTTTTAAGTTATTGTATGCCCTGGCTGGAGGCCTTAATTCGAGGCATCCACAGGAAAGTCCGGTTAAGCAGTAGCCATCCTCATAAAGGATGAACTGCGAGATGCCATAGTTAAAAAAAAAAAAAAAAAAAAAGAGATCGTTGTGTAATAAAGTAGGATCTAGATAAGATGATCTGTTTGGTATGAATGCAAGGACGGGGTTTAAGAATGGTCAACACGAGAGGTCCGTTTCAAAATTGTTTTTTTTTTTATTGCTGAATGGGCTTGCTCGTGACCTTGGTCACGCCTGATGGAAAGCGATGGATGAGATCAATGATAGAATGAACGTGACCAGAAGATACCTGTTCACTCTTGCTTTGATGACGTGTTAAATGTGGAAGAGACACAGATGCTGGCTGAGAGTTGCACATTATGGCTATGCGCATAATAAATGCGATAACGAGTTTTCGCTAAACATAATTTTACAACCAAATTTATCGTTTACTGGCTGATAAATAAGATATTCAAAACTTTTTTTGCCAGATCTTATTCCACCGAGTATCTTAGTTTCTTGCTAGGATACCTAAATAATAGAAATTTGGAAGCATTAGTGGCCCAGTGGTACGTGGCTCCGACTTACGAGTTGAAGGCCGTGGTTTCGAACCCAGTCAGGCACTTCCTTGTACCAATGCTCTCAAAACGGTGAAGGAAAACATCGTGAGGAAACCGCAAGAACCAATAATTCGAAGACATGTGATATTTACCAATCCACACTGGACCCGCGTGGTAGATCATGAGCCCGCTCCCTCTCGAAGAGAGGAGGCCTATGTCCCAGCAGTGGGAACATTATAGGCTGATTATGTATATGTCGCAGCCAACTGGTTAAATTAGCCGTTCAGTTAATTGCCTGGCCTTTAGAAGTAGTGCTCGCCTCGCTTCCTCCCTCGGCTCGCACGCGGTTGATCACACTTCTAACCTAACCTAACCCACTTGGTCGGGGTGCAATGCCTTAATTACTGCAACCAATTCGGCTCGCGCGTATTTGGTTACAGACTTCCAACCTAAACTGTAATTGAATATCATTCAGGCCGTTAGTTGAACGGCCGCCGTTTAGTTGAAAGGCTAGGCGGTCAACTGAACGGCTAATTTAACCAGTTGGCTGCGACATATATACCAAACCAAAATAAAAATCTAGTCACCCGGTAAAAATTAAGCTGTAGGTTTCTATTTATTTTTTCGCCCTACAATATTATCGCCTACATCATACGTATACATGTAACGTGGAAGGCACTCATGCCAGCGCGATAGGTTTAAAATTAGCACTCCACATAAATATAGTGAGGCGAGCCCTCCGCTTTGAACGGGACGTAACCTACTTCACGCAAGATGCCGATAAAACGAGTTGGAAGGCTGCTAGATAGTTACATAATTATGTAGGTTAAAAGACAGATAGAAATTATAGTAAAACAGCTGTAGAGAAAAATGCATTTAGAAAAATGAGTCAATACAATTTTGTTTGGAATTCAATATCATCATCATCTGCCTAGCCTTTTCCCAACTATGTTGGGGTCGGCTTCCAATCTAACCGGATGCAACTGAATACCAGTATTTTACACGGAGCGACTGCCTATCTGTCCTCCACAACCCAGTTACTGGGTAATACGATACCCCTTGGTAAGACAGACTAAGATATAAACAATAAGAACTAGCTCCTGCCTGCGACTTCGTCCGCCTTAAATTTCTTGTTCCCCCTACCCACCCCGTGCGTCGCATCGCATCGCCTGCCCGCGCTATCACTACTTTTTCCGACTTTTCTTCTTTTTACTTCTATAAATCGTGTTTCGGGCATGGATTCACATTTTTCTCATTTTTGACAAGTTTTCTACAAGTATTTAATACAACTACTTACAACTTGTTTTAGGTGCTGTATGTGTGTGTGTGTTAGAAAATCGAAGATTTGATAAAATTTTGTATGGAGGTAGCTGACACCCTGGATTAACATAATAATATAGACTACCCTTTTTATCCCGATATTCCCACGGGATCGACACTTATGCGGGTGAAACTTCGGGGCGCAACTAGTTAAGTTCTTATTACACAAAAGTTATTAAGTTCATAATACCTATTACTTTGTCCGACCTGGACATCGATCGCAGGACACTAGAACTTATCTTTTAACTATCCTTTCCCGGGGCACAAACTATCTCTATACCAAATTTCATCTAAATCGGTTTAAGCGTGAAGAGGTAACACAGACACACTTTCGCATTTATAATATTAAGTATGGATTGTTAAATGAAACAAACATGAATAGTTGAATAGCCTATGGTAATGTTTTCCAACAAATTCTCACACAAACAACGAAAAAAGTAACCTTTACAAAAACTTCGAGAGAACCAAAAGATTTTCCCACCTCGTTGCCTCACTCGATTTTACTCTATCACTCCGGTAAGCTAATTCCGCACAAAAAAGTCCGACTTTCCAATCTGCTAACGGACTACAAGGCCATTATGCTGTCCCCGACAATCCTTAAGAACTGTCGGCATTGTTGAAATTTCCATCGAAAGCCGTCCTACTTTCCGATTCAAGTAGTGTAGCTAGCTTTCAGGGAGGAACCGGGATATATCGTGCGTTGCTTTTACAGGTTAAGAGGGTAGTTTGTGGTAAGGGCGGGTTAACCATGCAGTGGTTGGGATTTGCATAAACAGTTTAGGGGAAGTGAGAAAACCATCGTCAATTTCGACTTTAAACTCATTTGTTTACAACTACAAGTGACCTAACTATGTGTCCCGGCTTCGCACGCTTTTTACTACTTGACAAAACATCGATATTTTTTAATTAAAAAAGTAATTTTGTCTCATTAGTGACAGTGCTCATAGAGAAGTTTAATACTTGCACTTGATAGCCCAATTCTTGAGAAAGGCTATAGGCTATTTAACATCACGCTATGGCCCTTAGGAGCCAAGCAAAAAGGAAAAAAGTCAGGAAGAACGCTTAACGAAAAGCGATAGCGCGGCAGGTGATGCGATGCGACGGACGGGGTGGGTCGGGGGACCAAAAAATTTCACGCGGTCAAAGTCGAGGGAAGAAGCTAATGTATTATACACAGAAACCAACCGATATAAAATCTTTTAATTATGGTGAAAACCGCATCAAAGTCCGTAGTTTAAAAAAACAATACATTATAATCTCTATTATGGTTAAAGTGGACCAGAGCATGGTCCAAAATCACCAAGTTTGCTAAAATTGCGTTTAAGTGTGTGGCTGCACAGGGTGCATGAGATGGCGTATCGTCACTCGTAAAAGCTCTTCTATTTGAACCATCATCTTAGATTACCCTACTTACGTTCGTTAGGTTAATTTTCAAAAACTCAGTTCGAACTAGTCAAGCCTCTCAGAATTTAACTGTTGAAATTCTGCGAGTTTTGACTAGTTAGATAACTATAACTTCTCCTTTCAGATGGATCCTGTCTTCTGCAATTGACTTAAATCTAATTTAGCAGTCCTTAGAATTTCTGCAAAACTTCACGGCACTATCGATCTAAAAGCATTCTTGCATTTAATTTTATTTATACTGGAAAAATATGTATTTATTGTGTAAAAATAAATACCTACTCAAATGTATCCATTATCAAAACAACCTTCATCTCAGATATATTCGCCGAAAAAAACACTTCAAAAAGAAAAAAAATCCGTCCGAAATGGCACCTCAAGAAGGATTCGGAATTATCCAAAAAATAACAACATTCTTTAACCGGTATCCATGGAAACCGTAATACATGGTGACAGAGAGAAAAGATCGTATTGTATGAAAAATAAATCCATTCTGAATCAAAACCGATATCGGACTCACAACAAATAAAGCGCGGACAATGAAACCGTATAAAAAAAAGTGTTGAAATAAAAACATGGAGAACTTTAACTTCAGACTTTCCAATCGCACGGTATGGTAGCGGCTGATATTACTATGTGTCGCTTGTGTATACAAGAAAAACTTATTTGATAGTGGAAAAATTTGGAAGTCGTGAAGTTTTGGGCTAACAGGACCTAAAATACAGTCGCCCCCGCGACACGAAGACGAAGTGTAAGAATTTCGTTTAGTAAATCATCACCATTTTTCCAGCCTTTTCACAACTATGTAGGGGACGGTATTCTGTCTTTCCGGTTGCAGCTGAATACCAGTACTTTACATGGAGCGACTGCCTATTTGAATGCCAATTCTCGTACCTACTTAAAATATACGCGTCGACTTGAGAACCTCCTCCTTTGTTTTTCGTCGGTTAAAAAACAAAATCAAGTCGCATCTCTATTGAATTTTTCTTTATGGCAATGGTGTGCCGATGTCGACAATTCTGCCAATGTCAGATGTGATATGAGAAAACGTGGTGGTATTTATAATTACAACAACAAAAAAAACTAATATTCTACATCCATTATTATTTCCAAAGAAAATAGTTGAATTTAATGTGAAACTTGTTGACGAATCTCAGCGACAATCAAAAACTTGTCAATAATCGAGGTTTCTGATATTTTTGACAGATTGAGACTGTAATTCAAATGCAAACGTTCTTAAAAATACGGGAATTACCCCTCTGACCTCAACAACAACTTAGTTCGTTCAATTAGGTCGTGTTTTGTTTTTTGGTGAAAACACTACTACGCTAGTGAAAATAAACTTACCTAGTATGTGCTTATATAATTCTTAAGTAACGATATTATCGTGGACGTCCAAGTACACGTCGTGGCATCACGATAACATCGAAACTAATACTATAAAGAGAGAAGGTTTAATTTTTTGTATGTTTGTTACGCTTTCACGCTAAAACGGCTGAACGAATTTTGCAAATGGGTAGAACATATCCTGGATTAAGACATAGGATACTTTTTATCCCGATATTCGAGACTGATGCAGGTGAAACCGTGGGACGCAGCTGGAAGGGAAATACAATTTTCTAAAGTATTACGATACGGAGTGAATAAAACTTATTTATAATTATCTAGACCTCAATTTAGGTTATGTACATTTTACGAAAATAATCTTTTCAATATCGTGCCCTTTCACTTCACTTCAACTGGCATTATTGAGTCCGTTGTAAAGATCAATGGAGCTTAGATTCAAACATTGTCATCCCTACTCCCTAAGGTCTTAAAGGACAACGGATGGTCATGGATTAATTTAATACGGTATTCGGATGAGGTGCCACCTAATTCTAATTTCCTGATTAATATTGAAATAACTCTAAGTTTAATTAAAATTATTGAAGTTTAATATTATCCATCTGGCGTCCATTGTTTGATCATTCTCCAAATTTTTGAAAAAAATAATAAATTTCCTCACTGTAGCTGGTGACTTTCTATAGTTTCTACCAACCCCCATGGGAACAGCGTTACTTAAAGTATGTATGTATTTTGTTGATTTAAAAATATTGTTCCTCGTATATGAATAATGGATCAAAAACATTGATAGATATGTGAACAACAAAGTACTTCAGTGTATTTTTACTAGAAATATATTATAGATGTATATTATTACAGTGAATTCCTTTGATGGTTTTGCACAAAGAGTGTTTTAACGCTAAAACATTTTAAGACAAGCTTTTCTATTTACCAGAAATTTTCCTTATCGAAGCGAGTTTCCCTAGTACCTACGCTCTGTCCCAACGGGGATCGAACCGACTGCCATCACCGATTTGTCTTCATTTGTCGTTCCGCAATCGTAGCAAACTATGGACGAGAAATAATTAACTTGCTTTTGTCATTCAGTTTTTATTCCATTCGCAATTTGCATGGCGATTGTGCTAATTTGATAAATTGGAGCCAAATGAGCGTCTATTGAAATCACGGATGTTTTTTGGTCTCTGAGGTTATGCCCTGTTATTAATTATGGAGCGAAATGTGGGAAAAACAGGGGTTCTGGGCTTTGAAAGTTTTTCTTTTGTGGTGGGAAAAATGAAACAATAGAAAAGTTTGTTTTTAAAATCGGGGCGTAAAAATTCAATGTTGATTACACGGTTTATGTCCTAAAAAAATTGTATTCTTGGCATCCTAAGCGCGATGCGGCTGGTGAGCCGGTCCTGGGTTCTATTCCCAGGTCGGGCAAGGTGCTATTGGGTTTTTCTGTTAGGAATTTCTCAGTAACAGCCCGGAGTTTGGAAGTTAGTGGTGTGATACACCGTGCCTCTGAAAACACGTTAACCCGTCGGCGCGGCGGCGCCTGATCTCTCTCCGGTCGTGTCGGATTGCGTACCGTCCCATCGGACGATGAGAGCTCACACTTGTGCACTATAATATCTCCTGCGCCGACGGCTAGTCTCCGTTGGAATTGGCCACCATAGTCTAAATACACACTACTATGACACCCTGAATATTATGACATCCTGAATTCGATACCTACCACCTATGGAAAAGAGAGGATGTCTCTGGGTACAATATCCTCTTTAGAACATCCACACGAAAGTAGGTAACCTTTTATGCCAGAAACATTAATTCGAAGGTAAGTCGTTTTTATAGAAAGATTTCCGGGTGAACCAAATTCGGGAGACACAATTCTTCCAATACATTGATGTCTAGGCTAGCACTACCGGTTCGCATTCCACTTGTATATAAAAAACAAATAAAGAATATATCTATATCTGTATTATTAATAATAAAGCTGAAGAGTTTGTTTGTTTGAACGCGCTAACCTCTGGAACCAACAGTCAGATTTAAAAATTTTTTTTTTGCATTTGATAGCCCAATTCTTGAGGAAGGCTATAGGCTATTTAACATCACGCAACGACCTACAGGGGCTGATCAAAAAAGTCAATAAGAACGCTAAGCGATAGCGAAGTAATAGCGGGGGCAGGCGATACGAGAAAACAAGAAATGTCACTCGGACAAATTCGCAGGCAGAAGCGAGCTGTTAATAAAACAGATTCAAGCAAACAAACTTTTGGGCATAAATTACCAAGAATACTACTACTTTCAGAACTGATTGGAAATATCGAGGGTAATGAGTTAGCAGTCAAGGCAGTTCAATCTGGCCGTTGACCTGACTGATATTAGAACATGTTTTGTCAAACTTCGAAGTATATTGTTGTGACATGTCATGTTGTTTCTCGATGACATAAAAACGAAACTTGGTTTAGAAGGATCAGAAATATACAGGATTATTTTTAACTAGCTAGCTAAACTCCGTTGACGCCATGGGTCTATGTAAACATCTCTAACATCGATGTTTTTTGGGAGTTCAACAACTGGTGTTACTTGAAGTATAAGTTGAGAAAAACTATTTTCTTATGTTTTATCGTATTTAGATATTGAAACCCATCACGCCTGTGAAGCTTACACAAACAAAAACTGATTTTTTAAACTGATATTTCATGCAAATGACTACAATAAGTGCGGTCGCTGAACCCACAAAATAACATATTTATTTATTTTTTGTTTTATCATGATTTAGACATTTTTGCTAGCCAATTTAAAATAACCTTGTAGAATGAATAATATTTTTATATTTTATTTAAACAGTGTCAGTTTATTGATTACGTGAGGGGCTAAAAGGTAAGATAAAACTACGCTTGGCACTGTCAGTCAGTGTATGAATTATAAATGACTACTGTTTTACACTAATTTAGAGAACTCTTCGATAATTTAAGTACTAAAGACAGCTGCAACACGTCACTCCTTGTTTGTACCTCAATCAACTCAGCCTATCAGTCCACTGCAGGACATGCGCCACAACACCCTGGCCTCTGCCTTCCGCATCTAGTCTGTCTCAGTCACTTTCTTAAGGTCGTCGGCCCATCTAGCTTGTTTACGTGTACATATGCGTTGTTAATCTTGGGGACAGTGTGAAAATATTTCACATATACGAGTACATACATATATCCGCACATAACCCTTCTCGGCAGTAGAAGCAGGTATAGCATTGCAGTACAAACTCCCCGAACAAACTCTTCAAAGTCGCGGGAAACACCTGGATGAGACACGCATAGAACCGGGAAGTATGACAGAAGAAAGTGGAGGCCTCTCTCTACCTAACAATGAGTGATTCCGGCTGAAATAATAATTATGATAGTAGTTTTCTCTTTTCTCTAACATTTGTCGACAATCTAAAGCGCCAGTAAACTTCAGCTTCACAGACATACACACGCTTTACTAAACTAGTCTTGTAAATCGACATATACCCTTCTGCTCTATCGCACTCCGAGACCGCAAGACACAAACCCTGCTTTGTTTGGGGGTGAACCATCAAACCAAAACATTGTGATGTACAAACCTTATTGTGTTAAAAGTATGCTTTTGCCTGTCATCGCATTTCCTTATAGGCCAAAAAAGCTAAAAAAAAGTAGAAAGCAAACAAAAAACTCAAATAAAAAAAAAACAGTAGTACTCCGGGAGTGCCGACAAAAGTGAAAAAAAAATACAAACAGAATACTTTGCCATCACTCACTGACATATCGGATATCATTAAAACCGTGTAGATCCCGAAGACAGTCGAACAAATCCGAAGCCGGTATTTTTTTAATCGTCTTTTAAACAAAACACGCGCAATGTCGCTTACGGTTACAGTGGCGCGAGTTCAATGGTTTTTTCCCATCTCAAAAAATGGCTTTGTCCCGACTCTCATCGATCCCGACTCTACACGATTCGCGCCTAAAAAAGTTTTCACTTCAAAAAACAAAAAGCAAAAGCAGAGATACTCGTAGCTTGTATATATTTTTTATTTTTTTGTATTTCTGTAGTTGACCCCATTTTTCCTGTCTGCGAACATTTCCACAAGACCATCTTACCTCCCAGTCCCTAATTTCTCCCTAATTTCTGATTACTATGGGAGCCTTCGAAGAATATTCGGGGGACTACACAAACAATCAAAGTTTCTGATGAACATCGTAACGAGAATGTTTTAATCTCGCTTAATATCATTTATTTTCCTTTGATTGACATCCGAAATAGGTCACGGTGGCGGACCGATGTCGCACCTTCGTTAAAACTTCACGAGGGCAAAAGTACTGGGTTGCTAGCTAAATAAATTTTCCCTTACTTTGTTCTGTTCTCCCAGATTTTTTTTAAACTTTATGCACAAGTAAAAAATACTTACTAACTTAATGCCCGAGGAATTTTTTTTTGAATTGAGGTGAAGCAGAGACAAAACATGGCAGGTGCAACATATTTTATTAGGGTAGTTTGATATATTCGAGGGTAAAAAGGACATAAATACCTAAATAGTATTAACTCATTTTTCTACGGTAAGAATGAGTTGTCTACTATTTATTGTTTTTTGATAAAATACCCGTCGGATAGCAATTATGTGTACAACTTTATATTTTGTAAGATCTAATAGGTTTTGGCAATCAACGGCTTGCAAAGACAGACCGCTTTATTTATAAATGTAAACTTAAGTAATGATTATCGGCTGTTTAATAAAGCATTTTTCACGTTTAAACGTCTCTTAACTTGAACAGTATTATATTATCTGTGACTTGAAGCAGCGTTTATAAATGAACCTCTGAGTTTCAAAGTCTTAGAGTGGTTTCACACTACATTCGATCCGAATCCGAATTAAGAAATCCGACTTCATTCCGAATTGGGAATGTTCTAAATTCTAGCGGATCGGATTCAGATCGGAAGTACTGCGAAACCGATCTAACAGTTATGATTGCAGAACAATATTAACTACAGCCAATCAAGTCAGTAATTAATAATCACTAACGTAATTTGAAAACAGATTAAACTTAGATTGATTTAAATAAGCCTGGAAGTTAACCGGAGGGAAGGTCCTCAGGTAAAACCACGAAAAAATGTTGCAAAATGCACCATTCACAATTTACTCACCAAACAAAAAATATAGGGCGACTCCATATTTGTATTACAAATTCATACAAACGGGGCAAATCTCCCCAAAACAAGCATTAACGGTGGCAACCCAAAATATACACAACTTTATCTGATACCTAGTAGGTACCGAAGGAGTTTGTGAGCTGATTGTGGACATTGGTTATTTCAGCCCCCAAGTTTGGGGGCTTCCGACCAAAAGTCGGTAACGTATTTTGGCCGTTGTTTATTTATAAAGGCTTTTTGTCCTCCTTGAATACGATACTCGGAGTTTATTTGTGTTGGAGTTCGGTTTTCGAGACTGATCGGGTTTTTATTGATACTTGGCAGGGACTTGGGGAATCAAGGACAACGAGAAGGCTGGATACGATATTGGCATGAATATCTAGGAAACTAAATTTTCACTCTCATTCTCACGCCTTTTTCCAAAGGGGGTATGCAAAAACTGCTGAACGCTATGATTGATTATGATAGTGCTTTGATTCTAAGAAATTAGCAGGAAAGTGTGCCTCACGGCTGCGCCAAAAAGGCCCAGTTCAACAAAAATGCCAGACCACTAGTGCCTGACGCTGGTCAAATTTGTCCTCTGAGTTTGTTTCGGCTTTTCTTCTCAGAGTAGTCAGATAGGAAAGGCCGACGTCATCTAGTTTTCAAAATACGAGTATGATTGACGTTTAAAAGTGTTTATAGACACCCACTGACACAAATAAAATAATTTATCATGGTTAAAGTTGTAAAGAAAACTTCGAAAATAATGTAATATATATAACGCATTTTTTCTTCAAAATGAAAGGGGAGTCGTCTGGTACTCCATCACTTCGCCAGTATTAATTTTTTTTCTATTGTGTCTGTTATCTGGCAGTCAACGTGTTACTATGTATGGCCAATGCAATGGAATTAGGAGGCAAACCTTTTGTCAAAATAAGTTTTCTGGAAGAGAAACGTTTATATAGTTCAATTTCAGGCAGATATGAAAAAAAATCCTCCATTTTTTAAGTCAAATAAAAATCCAGTAGTAGGTACAGTCAACAAAAGAGATAAGTATGGAGGATCGTCGGATGTAGTTGAACTTTAGTAAGAAACCGATGGATGTTGTCGACTTTTCTATTAATAAAATAAATATTTTTTTCGAGAACATCCACTGGTTTCTTACTAAACTTCAACTATATCCGACGACCCTGGATACTTATCTCCTTTGTTGACTGTACAGTGTTTTACGAGCAAACAAAAACATGACACAAACTCAAAGCATTTATTTAAAATAAACCAATTACAGGGACTTTCGAATTGTCAAGGGGTCGGTCAGTCAGAAAGATCAAGTTAGTTGCCCATTCCAAAGCGTATAAGGTACCTATGTAGAAGAACGCAGAAGAAACTCCACGTATGTACACTCTTTTAAATCAAACTTATGGTTATATTATTCATGTCGAAATTCTACATGCGAGGACGATGCAGAAAAAAAAGATAAAAAGTGAGTATTCCATTCCCTCCTAAGCTCCAGCAGTAGATTCCCAAGCAGACTATGTGCAAAACAAAACCACGTATTCCGCAAACGGTTTCAAAAATCACAAAATAGTTATCAATAGCGACCTAATTCCTGGCGTTCGTTATTTTCGGAGCACGCGCGTATTCGCAACTCCCGAGTCGGGGCGAAGTTTTAATGAACGTATAAATGCTAGCAATCGTTGTGTAGTGCAACACTTTGAGTTTTACTAATATTAGCAAAGTTTGTGCTAAGTTGCGCCCATGGTGCTATGTTTTGATTGGCCTGCCTTCAAGTTTTGATCGTGAGAATGGTGATTCTTTTTTATGGCTTTTACTCACAGACATCAGTCGTGAGGCCAAATAATAACAGCCGCACAGGTTACGCTACACTTGCCGCGGTCGGTTCGTGGATGAGTGAAAATTAATTACACACCTCGGCACCATTGTACCGGTTATTCATACTCAAATCATGTATATTTTTTTTATTTCAGAATATTAGTTATCATTAATATTGTATTTATAAAAATTGTAATAATGTGAGAACGATGTAAAAAACGACGTACGCATTAAAAGCGTCCACCCTTATTTGACCGAACCAGTTATTGACTCAAGTTTGAGGCTTTCGGTGGTTTCTACCTTAAAATATTTAATGCTGTAGCACTTTAGAAGCTGAAAGGTTGGTAAATAAGTTTATACTTGACTTAACCTGACTTGTTTTTAGGTTGACGCTGAAAAGGTGTTCTTTTTTTCAAATTTTTCATTCACATAATAGTTTATATTCTTTACTTCTATAATACTGATGTTCATAGTAATTAAACGAATGCTTACAACAGCTATTGATTTAAAAACCATGAATAAAAAAAACCGAATTTTTTTTCAAAATTTTTTTTGGGTATTCGTTTTTCAAATTATTTTGGAAAAAGCGACCAAGTGCGAGCCTGACCGTCACACGAAATGATCCGTACAACACGGATCTTGTTTGGTGTTAATGTTGTTACAGCGGCCACTCCGTAACAAAAATAACACCATTGTGAAATTTTCAAGTTTCTACCTATTACGGTTCAAAAGATACAGTCCAAACAAACGGAATCTGGGTACGGAACCCTAAAAAGCACAAAACTCGTGCCAAATTATCAACACAAGTTTTCTTTCAAATAAAAAGTTCTACCTACCATCAGAAACTAATTAACGAACTCAATAACAGGAAAAAAACAAATCCCTATGACCACTGCCTCACTCCATTTAAATTTGAACCTTATTTCCTCCTCTATACATCTCAAAATCACCAAATACCAATCTTGCTATCCATGTGACGTATTTCAGGGATCGCAAACATTTGGTAGATCGTTTTATTCATGATGGATAGCTGGGGCCCTTGCTTATCATGTCATAGGTGTATCGGGGGCTTCAGATAGATTCGAACTTCGATCTAAGGGGGAAAGGGTGGGAGCCCCCAAATAAATATACGTCTAGACAGTGGGGGAAATAGGTTCTAGCTTGAAGGATTATTTTTAGGTGATGACTTTTTTAGACAGGACACAAGTGGTTAAAAGTGTTCATAAAGATGAAGATTTGCTTCATTCCTATGGATAAATTGTCTTAAAGTAAATCAACATCGTTAGCTGACATCTCCAATTTTTTCATTGAACTGAAAGAAAATGTCATTGCTTTTCAAATTCATACATTACATACATCATAATTCGAGGCGCTTGTGGCTAAGTAATAATAGCCGCACGGTTCGATCGATCAGGTTAAGCGACGCTTGCTGCGGTTAGTCCGTGGATGGGTGACCATCTTTACATACCAACCAGCCCTCCGTATCTCGGAACGCACGCTAAGCCGTTGGTCCTGGCTGTCATTCGTGGATAGTCGTTCCGTCGTCGTCAGAAACCCGAAAGTCTGTCAGCCAGTTTTACCAAGGTCTATCGTATTACCCAGTAACTGGGTTGTGGAGGTCAGATATGCAATCGCTCCATGTAAAATACTGGTATTCAGATACAACTGGATAGACTGGAAGTCGACCTCAACATAGTTGGGCAAAGATAAGTAAAAATATGTATTCCCTTTTAAAGGCTAGCGTCCATTCATTTTCTTGTATCAATACAATATACATAGATGTTTAACAACATCACTGAGGCAATGATTTTTCTGTCAATGTATTAAAATTGTCAGCGCGCAACCATAAAAGGTGGAACGAGAGGTTTAATAAAATATTTTCCATGCCTATTTTAGTTTTAAGTCTGACTCCTCCTCCTTAGTCGTTTACTCTTGACAAAGTGGTCGTGGTTGATGACACTGCATTTTCTTTGGCCAAAGCAGCCCTCGCGATGCTCCTCCTCTTATCCTGGTCTTCAGCGTCTCGGAAATTCTGAACTATGGAGGTTCTGAAGTCTGAGTGAACAACTTGTCAAGAGAGCATTTACAGAAAAAAAAAACATGAGAATTTTGTTTTTTTTTTTTCACAGGCCTACAATTTTTGTTTGCCTTCTAAAATAAAACCTAGTATTTTAGCACTTTCACTCCAAATCAAAATCGTGTTATAAATGTACGAGATATATTCGTATTCTCCGCCTGTAGGTACTTGTGGCTGGCACATATGTTCCGAGCTTAAGAATTAGATTTGTCTGGATCTCGCGCCAACGTTTCTATTGACATTGACACCAATGTATTGACACCACAATTAAGTTAAGCTGTAGTTAGGTACATAGGTATACAATACAAAATTATATGTATATGCATTTCATTTTACTATTATAATACTGATCGAAAAGGGTATTGTATTGAAACAAAGTACATATCTACAAAGCTTGGATGGCCTCCCACACAGTGGACCGATGACCTTGTGAAGGCCGCAGGTATCCGATGGACGCGGGAAGCACAGAACCGGTTGAAGTGGAGGTGCTTGGGGGAGACCCATGTCCAGCAGTGGACGTCTTTCGGTTAAAACGATGATGATGACATATCTACCTAACATAGTATCAACACGATGGTAAATTTAAACGGCTCTTGTCAGAGCCATGACCAACGGCCCTTTTTGGGTCAAATATCATAAACAACCTTTCTAAGGGCACCCACTACTAGCGACCCAAGCCCGCCCTCACTGTAACTTCAAATAATATTTAAGGATTTTTAGAAAGTCCAGCAAAATTAGTAACTTTAAAGAAAACATCCGAGGGCAATTCTCGTGTAATTAGAACGTTCACAGTTTGATCTCAGCCTGAATCTGTCAAAAATACCTTTAATTTCCCTAAATTTTTGTCAAGTTTTTGACATTCGTTTGTCGCTGAGATAAGACTGCGACTGGATTTTGATCGTTTTAAATTACCTTGTCTTTAGTTTTAACCAAAATCTATTATGTCTTTCATTTGTTTTTCAAATTCTCATAAATCAATTGGGTATGAGCGAGCCTGCGTCTGTATGATTACGCCTGTAAACCCCGAAGAGCAAAACACAGACGTACCTATGGTACACCCATACAATTCGCCAGTTATGTATATATATGAGTCCCATGCAAGCGAGTATATCGCAATCAACCGGGCCCAAATAAAGACTCCAGGCTGCTACTAAGAAATTTTTGATGGAGAAACTCAATAACACTTTTCCCGACCCAGGAATAGAACCCAGGACCTCTTACACAGCAGTAGCGCTTGCTACCACTAGACCAGCGAAGCATTCAGTCTGTATAATAATGTTGTTAGATATGACTAAGGTATGTAGTGTTCAGACACACGAGCGGCACGCGACAGCGGCAAAGACAAGCTGCAGTTGCCGTCGATCGTGTGTATGTTCACTTATGTAGCCATGTTATACCTGATTAGCTGTGTATGTCTAGTTAATGTATCAAAGAGTAAGTTAGGCCGACTCAATGTAAACTCTCTAATGAGGCTCCTGGTACAGACAAGCGTACGTTATGTATGTGTTTGATGAAAACAAAATATGTAATACTAGCTGCACCCCGCGGTTTCACACGCATAAGTGTCAATTCCGTGGGAATATCGGGATAAAAAGGTGTGGGCAGGGTGTCAGGTACCTCCATACAAAATTTTATCAAAATTGGTCCCGCCGTTTGAGCGTGAAGAAGTAACCAACATTAAACACACACACACACACACTCACAAACTTTCGCCTTTATTATATTAGTGTGATTTCATGTTTCCTGATACACGGCATAGAACATGGGCTCCCCAAACACCCCACCCCACTTGGGAGGCGTAGAACGAAAAAGGAAGGTCACGGTAGCTCAAAAAATTTATCATTCAATTATATACCTATGTTCTTGAAATTTAGGGTTACGGGTTTTGGAATCTAGCCCTAACCTTTTGTTTAGGGCTAGATTCCAAAACCCGTAACGCTTTACAAAACTTCGATACTGTTAAAAAAAAACTAACCTAAAGACGAAAATCTAACCTATCCGAGAGGGCGCTAAAATTTTCGTCTAGCTTGCGGGGCAAAGTGATTTCAAAAGAAAGTATTGAAGGGCGCGCGGTATATTAAAAGGTTGGAAACCCTTGGCATAAAATAACCTTAATATATAAAAGTTATAAATTAGTGTCCTTAGGGTTGGATACAAAGCTTACCCTCATTATTTCGTGGACTCACTTCTGCGTCTGAAAGCGGAGTTCATGAAGCTGAATTTTGGACCAAACATATTTGAACTTTGAACTTCTTGCCATCGATACGCTACAAGTAGTTGGACTTACACGGTTAAGCTGCACTTGCCTCGGCCTGTCCAAAGATGGGTAAACATTAATTGTGTCAACCGGCTATATAACACTTAAGCATAACATCTGCTGGAGAGTTAGTTACCACTTTTTCTTCCCAGCGAAAGCACTAGGAAGTGGTGAAGGGAGGGCGGTTTGGGGGACTGTCTTATTTAATTTAGACGTTCGAAAAATGCTGATTGAATTTACATAAATTACTTTTAATTTTGATTTTATAAGTAGCCCATTGGGTCGTAAGTTTGGCCCATTGTTCGTCTGACATGCGGCAGATGTGTCCAGCCCAGTTCCATTTTAGCGTGGCTCCCGCCGTCCCTCGTCGTCCCTCTAAATGGCAAGCGACATCGTGGCAGGCCCAGACGGAGATGGCGGGATGAGCTAGACTCCTTCAACAAGAACTGGTCCGCAGCAGCTTTGAACAGAGAGAAGTGGAAAGAGAGTAGGGAGGCCTTGGCCCTGCAGTGGGACATCACAGGCTAATAATAATAATAATTATAAGTAGCGTCACAGGCGGTCAGATGCAAGGAAGATAACTAGATAAGGTAGCTAAGTAACATTTCCGTCCACACTTTTGCAATTTGTTCTAAAATACAAAAAATAATGACGTTCCATTTTTATGACACGCGAAACACTCGCCAACTTATTTAACCAAAAAACGTTTAAAAAACATATCGTGAGCAAGATAAGAGTTTCCGCCGCAGTACAGTCACGCATGAAAGTGGGAATAGAAAAATAATATTGTTACATATTTTCATAGATTAATGAAATCAAATCGTTTATTTGCATAAAATGTGGTAGGTACAAAAGATGATATGTAAAATTGTAGTGCACAGACACATTCCGCCATGTAATGATGGTACGCAAATATTTAATACATGAAGTAGGTGGGTATGTATTATAAAAATGTAGTAATATTATAGTAATGATGTAGTTAATTGAATTAACATAGGAAAAAATTATAATTTTAATTATTATTATTATATTATTTGTTATTTTTGCTCATTTTAATTTCCTGAAAATTTTTATGAATACGGTGTCTTTTTGTGATGTGCCTTATCCCTGTAACTGCGACCAACTTGGATTTAGCGTGGTGGAGTTCAAACCGAACATAACCCTTTCGGTCAGGGTGCCCTAGTTAGTGCGACCAATTTAAAGGCTACAGATTTTTAAACGAACACAAATTCAAAAAAAGATCATAAAGTAAAAAAGGCGATCATCATTAGTAAATCATAAAAATGGCCGCCACGACAAAGTCGATGCGTGGAGTACAATTAGTGCGCAAACATAGTCTATACCCCGCTTTACAATAGTATTGTGTGCAACACATGCGATGCGAGCGACACGCTTTAGTTTCCACACGCGTTCGTTTGAACACGCGTGCATATTTTCACGCGTACTCACTTCTTATCTTTGAGTTAATTGAACAACCGGAATGCGATATTTGTCGAGTACTTTAATAATTCAAGTAAATGTTTCCTGAGGAACCCGTGGCTAAATAATAACGGCCGCGCAGGTCGATCGATCTGGTTGAGCTACGCTTGCCGCGGTTGGTCTGTGGATGGGTGACCATCTTTACATACCGAGACCCCTCCGTGGCTCGGAATTGGTCCCGGCTGTCATTCGCGGATCTTTGGCAATCGTTACGGGTAGTCAGAAGCCCGAAAGTCTGAAAACCAGTCTTACCAAAGTGTATCGCATTACCCAGTAACTGGGTTGTGGAGGTCAAATAGGCAGTCGCTCCATGAAAAATACTGGTATTCAGCTGCATCCAGTTAAGACTGGGAGCCGATCCCAACATAGTTGGGAAAGGGCTAGGCAGATGATGAAATGATTCCTGACGTCAAGTGTAAATAATACTTTAGTGAAATTAGGTTACCGTTACGATGAAATTGATAGGCCACAAACATGCTTGTAGAGTGTGTTAAGGATTTACTTCAAAGACGCTTACTTACTAGTACGTACTAGTAGTTACCAAACTCTCTCAGACATCATTTGCCTGCCTTTTCCCAACTATGTTGGGGTCGGCTTCCAGTCTAACCCTATGCAGCTGAATACCAGTATTTTACATGGAGCGACTGCCTATCTGACCTCCACAACCCAGTTACTGGGTATTATGATACCCCTTGGTAAGACTGGTTGTCAGACTTTCGGGCTTCTGACTACCCGTAACGACTGTCAAAGATCCACGAATGATATTTGGGACCAACGGCTTAACGTGCTTTCCGAGGCACGGGGGGGTCTCGGTATGTAAAGGTGGTCACCCATCCACAGACCAACCGCGGCAAGCATAGCTTAACCTGATCCATCGACTCAAATTATCTCCTCAATGTGGCATATATTTTTTTCCTGCTAGAATCACTATTCAGAAGGTATTTGAAAGAGAAATGATACCCACTAGTGCTCTTTAAAGAGCACCAAAAACTGGAAAACACTAAAAAACATAAGTTTTAGAGGTAAAAGTGTTTTAAATAAAACAACTTCATTTTTTTTTTCAAACTGGGCTCGCGAAAGATGGAAGAAGTGGAAGAATTACTTTGTCCAAAAGTGGAATAACACAGGCTAGAATAAAAAATAAAATAAAATGCACTTTGAAAATGTTACAATAAGGACGGTAAAAATATTTTTTTCATTTTCAATATCAAAACAGTTTTGCGTTTGAGCGTACACTGATGACTTGCGTACGGAACGATTTGCATGGTAAAAATAATGGCAGCTGCACGCGTAAATACGATGACTGGCTCCAACGTAAATCACGTAAGCCACGTAAAACAACCTTAACGACGTTTTGACGAAGCTTGTTGTATACCTATGTTATTACGGCTATGTATTCGTTTAGTCGACGAGTACTGGTAAATGAAGGCTTCTTTTGTTTTTAGTATTTAGGTGAAGGAATTGTGAGCACCATGTATCTATCACAAAATTAATTTATCTGTTATGTTGTTGTTTTAATTCTTTTACTTATTGTGGTATAGTAATTAAAGAAAGAAAGAAAGAAAAATGCGTTTATTGGCATTACAGCAAAATAATTACACCTTAAAACTATAAAAACAGAGAACAAAGAATATAATGCCAAAAGGGCCTCAGCTCAGCATAATGTCAGATGACAACACAAGGTATACCACCTGACGCTGATTTTCAGCTGCAACCCACGAGTACATACACTGGAATCACAGGAATTACACTTAGGGAAGTGTGTCCGTTAAAATAAATGAAGAGAAATATTTACAAATAATATTACAGAAAAGCTATAAAATGTTGTGACATACATGTAATTGACGTACGTAGTACGTAATTGTTTTCTAGGTTTGTACGAAATATTGTAAAACATTAGAAAAGAGTAACAGTGGAGTTTCTTGCCCATTGTTCTCCATGCGAAACTATCTTTTGGAAGGGGCGACTAGAATCAATTCTATTTTATTGTAAATGTTGACGTTCAAAAGTGCCTTTTATGTGCCTATTTGAAAAGAAATGCCTTGACTTTGCAGTTATCAAGTCTAATAGAAACAAAAGCCGTTGAGTCAGAAAGATCTAACGGTGGAAAACGACAAAGCAATGTACCAGTTGATATTCTTCAAATCTGTACTATTGCGAGAGGAGCCTATAAAGGTTAATAACGTTAATACGTTATGAACATTTGAAGACGGCCAGCACCACCCACCACCGCATCACCAATCACCACCACCCACCACAACACCACCAATGAAACATGTAACAATATTACATGTTTCATTTAAGATAATAACATTAAAAGCTTTATTTTTCTTGCAACCTTAATTAGATTACGCAATAAAAAAAATATAAAAACCATAAACTTATAACCAATAACAAACTCCAATATTCTTTTAAAAATGTCGCCCACGCGCCAAATAGTCCGACGAAGCAACAATAAAATAAAACCCAACACATACGACCAAACTTTTACACTTCACCACTCCAAACTTATGGTCATAACAACGCGTCCAATGGCCCGTTAACCGAACGTTTTAAACCACGATAATGGGGCCCAAAACGGTCCCATAATCGTCTCAAATAAGGCCCAAAATAGTTTCAAAATACACCCAAAATCCAGCACATTTAATAAGTCCTACAAGATTATAGAAGTTGAAATTCAATTTGCCCGCACACCTTGAGAGCGGATAGCGATATGATAAAGTTAGTTATACACTTGAGAATAGAACTTCTTGAGGATTTGTTCGAGAGAAGATTTTAAGTTTCAGTTGTGGGTATTATGATGACATCAAGCCTTTATCATGTGAATACATGGGCAGAAATCTATTTAAAACAATGTTGAGAAACTAATGTGACAGCTGCCAATGTTAAAAGTGACCTTGAGCTGTTATTATCTCTTATCGTTACGAATACGATTTGAAATGCTTATCACATAAAAATCATTCGTAGCACAGCTGACTACGGCGCCGGGCGTAGTTGGCACGCTCTCGTAGCAAAGCGGGCTACGGCGTAGCAGTGTTACACATTCAAGACACAATCAGTGTGTTTTCAGTGGAACTTTACTTTTGTATCAACAATAATTGCAGTAGAGGGTCTTATAATAAATTGAAGGGTGTCTTTAAATGCTGCTTGTTTTTGGCCTAAACATACATAAACTGACGCCATCTCCCCATGGGGTTACGCTGACACTACAGAACCCCACCTGCTACGAACCTCAAATATTCCTTTTGCCTTTTTTGCGTTCATAAATGTGGCCATACAACCACACCGGTTGCTAGTACTGCGCACGTGTTCTTTCTGAAGAACGTCACCAATACCCTATGATTCGAAAAAAAATTTAATCGTTTACTTTTACCATGTTTGTAAATAATGTGAGCACCGTGTATCTATCAGATAATTAATTGCCATGGTTTCATTTTTAATTCTTTTACCTATTGTGGTATAGTAATTTTATTTTTAGTGCATCGTCTTCACATATTATTTATTATACAATTAATGTATGCAAAATATTGTAAAACATTTTAAAAGTGTAACGGTGGAGTTTCTTGCCCATTCTTCTCCATACGAAAACTACCTTTTGGAAGGGGCGACTAGAATCAATTCTATTTTATTATAATTTTTGACGTTCTAAAAGTGCCTTTTATGTGCCTCTTTGAAATAAATGTTTTGACTTTGACTTTGATTGACCTTTTACCTTTTTTTATATTTTCCATAAATTATGACATAATTATTCGGTTATTTCAGGATCTAGATAATTAACTAAAGAAAAATAACTATAAATCAAGTCCTTTCGCTCCATTGGAACACTATTGACCGATTTCTATAGTTTACGGACTGTTATTGGTTAAAATTAAGACTCTTGTAATATTTACCAATAATTAAGCAAAATCCTCATAGCTATGCATAGCATCCCAAAGCAAAAAAAAAATACAAATAATAATTACAATTATATTTTTTTATAGGTAACTAGCTGCGCCCCGCGGTTTCACCCGCGTAAGTTTCGATTTAGGGGAATGAAAAATAGATGTTGGCCGATTCTCATAGATACCGGATAAGCACAAAAAATTTCATCAAAATCGGTCAAGCCGTTTCGGAGGAGTATGGCAACGAAAACTGTGACACGAGAATTTTATATATTAGAGATAAAAGCTTAACAATCTATTAACGTGTTTACAAGTATAAGCCCAGTTTAGCAATAAAAAATGTTACCATTGGCAGGTAAAATTATTCGTTTTTGTTTATAGGAAACGAGCATTAACCATACAACAGATTCTCGATAAGCTCACTGTGTCACTACCCGCGATTCGAATCTTAAGCTCACGATTATGCACTGAACCAGTTTAACAAGAACTAGTTAAATTAAACTGGAGATTAGAGCTGCGCCAAACTCTGGCGCTAACTGTGTATACGTTAACTTGGAAATATATTATAAACATGTGCACTATCTTACAGACTGGAAACTGTATATGTAGCTGCTGTTTTTGCTGTGCGGGTTAGGGTTAAACTCGTGTTTATTTTGGGAAATTCAAATTAATATTTGATGCTTGTAAGCAACAGCAGCCGCATGAGCCGATTGATCAAGACCCCTTCGTACCTCGGAAAGCATCATTCATAGATCTTTGACGATTGATGCGGGTCGTCAGGAGCCCGAAAGTCTGACGAGTATTTCCAAGGGGTTATCGTAAGGAGTCTCTCTCCATACGAAAACTATTACCATTAGGAAGGGGCGACTAGAATCAATTCTATTTCATTGTAATTTTTGACCCTCAAAAGTGCCTTTTATGTGCCTATTTGAAATAAATGAAACTTTGACTTTGCATGCAGTTAGACTGGAAACCGACGTCAACATAGTTGGGAAAAGGCCAGTCAAATGATGACGCTTTAATAATTATATTTGATGTCACTATTTTTGTATAGTTTATTAATTTTAAGGGGAGGCCCACAGTGCACCACATCACGCAGCGGGGCGCAGATAACGCACCCACACGCGTGATGTTTTACATACAAATTCAATAAAAACGAACTCATGCGCGTGGAATTTGGCTCCGTTTCCCGCACACCATCTTTGCTGATGGACTCATCTTCTGATCACAACACGAGGTGTGGCCTATAAATATTGCTTGCGTTCGAGAGAAAAATCATAGCCATCATTCAGCTTTAAATTCAGAGATTCATATCTGACTGAATGCGCTTTGTCATGTGTGAATCGTACAACGTGTACCACAGGTGAAAATGCTTTGTTATTTGTTCTTTTAAACAGAAACCGTTTCGTGTAAAATGATAAATGGTACACGTTTATATCGGTCTACAGGACCTTATCAAATACACAATGGGCTGCAATGTTGTTTTGTAAACATTTTATATTGTAGCTGTTTATTGTCCCGTAATAAATAAAATAAAATGTAATGGCATGAATACCAATAATATTTACTGCAGCTAATTTAAATCCGATTATAGAGAGCGCTTCTATTTTCTGAGTGCAAGCAAAAATAAATTTAGTGGTGGTCAGGCGGGAGTGTCCGCGATAGTACACACAATAGGTTTAATACACATTAATGTAGGGGCGGTGTAGAACAGCCCTGCCCCTGACCACTGTCTCACTGTGTAGACACAGACTCCCCAAAACTTATAACGTTAACTTCAACAGTTCTTCTTGAAAACGGAACACAGTGATGCTGATTCGCAGATTATTTATTTATTTATTTATTTAAACTTTTCGCACAAAAAGGTACAAAGGCGGACTTAATGCCTGATTATGTATTTGACGAAAGTTTTTACAAGTAACTAAAACTACGATAAAACAACCATTTAATTATTTTAGAGTTACTTGTAAAAGAGTTCAAATGTTCGTATGAACTTATTAATTGTGGCTACGGGGCGCTTCCTGAATCAATTTAAACAGAACATCAAGCCTGTAATCCCAGAAGGGCTAAGCAGAGGTGTACTTTGGTACACCCACATTTCACCAGCTATGCTTAAGTCCCATGTGGTGCCATGTACTCGTAGAGAGCGAGTCTAATACAAACTGGGCACAAAGCCAGACTCCGGACTGCTACTTAGAGATTCTTGATGAAAAACCCAATAACCCTTTGCCCGACTTGGGAAACAAACCCAGGACCTCATGCTCAGCAGTAGCGCTTACGACCACTATACCAACGAGGCAGTCAAATCGTTTGAAATTACACTGTGTTTTTTTATTACAAAATAAAAAAAACTTCTCTATTTTTGAAGCCAGAAGTAACATGAGCTCCGATAAAAATTATTTACAAAGCGGGTTGTTGCTTTAATATTTCGTTAAATACAAGCTGTGTCCGCGTGAAAAGTTGAAACGAAATAAAACTTAACATTTTAAAGCACCATTTTGATAAAGATCAAATGTATTCTTGTCAAGGAATTTTTCTAAAGTGACAGAAAAACCCGGGAGGTTCGATGTTGAAATGATCCATCGGTGCACTGACCTCGGGAAGTACACCTTAACCTCGCATATGGGTCGTTCGACTGTCATTACGTAGCATCCAATCTAGTACATCATCTTAAAGTGCCTATAAGAAGCTTAATAAATGCTTAATTAATGTGTGTTGTCTTTGGTCCCTGGCCGTAAAATGGAATAAATGGATAAAATTTACAACTTGTTATACGCTTGAGTACTAAGCTTTTGACTACTTTGTATGTGTATTTAATTTATTTTTTGTAATGTGCGGTTTGTTTTTGTCAGAATCAGAATTAGAAATTCCTTTGCTAGGAAGGTAAATTAAAAAGATCGGCTACAGTCTACCTTACGGCGTGCAAATTATTATATAATTCAAAATATTAATATACCTATACAAACAAAAGAATGTCAACAAAACAAAACAGAAATTATAGTGAAGTAATAAACAATTTATCTTTCTTTCTTTTTTAATTTCTACCAAAACTAAAACATCTACTATCTCTATAATATAACCAGCAGTCTAAAAGAAACATCGAAGTAGCTACAGCAGTTTTTAACCGACTTCAAAAAAAGGAGGAGGTTGTCAATTCGGATGTATGTTTTTTTTTATGTTTGTTACCTCAGTACGCCGTCATTTATAAACCGATTTGGAAAATTATTTTTTAGTTCAATGCTTAGTGTACAGTAAGATACAAAGGTGCTCGCTCAGCATTCCACGGCGCGTATTAATCGCGCTGACTGTACCGCTTTATATTAATTTGTGATCTTACCGTACCACGTCATATAAGTACATGTTTAGCAGTGGTTTCAGAATGGAAGAAAGAATCCATTTAAACTGACTGACAACAAATAAAAACTTTACTTTGTGTACCTAATTGATTTGATCACCACTGCTCTCAAAAGGAAAATATCGATGTCCTCGAGCCAAAAATTCGAAGATATTATTGTGACATCCACCAACCCGCACAGGGCACGCGTGGTGGATTCTACACCCACTCCCTCTCACAGAGAGGAGGCCTGTGTCCCAGCAGTGGGAACATTATTGGCTGATTATAATGCTAAGCTGGCCCTATATTACTAAAGTGTTTTAACTGGTAGACAATATATCTTATCTGCTCCATCTATTTCGGAAAAAAGACGTGATGCTATGTAAGTAGATATGTATCTTTCTCGACACACACAACCACTTTCCCTAAAGTGGGTCATCAATCGATTTGCTAACCGATTGAATAAAAAAGTATCTATGCCATTCGAAACTCCTTGAATGGTACCTATTATCGTGACTTGTCTTAAGATCCGATTTAACTTCTTTGGCAAAAGGAAAGCATTGTCAAAATATGACCTAAATCGAAATCTTGGCATGTTTTCAAACGTACACGTTATGTGTTTAAAATAAGAAAATATTGTTCAATATGGTTTCATTTTATGTCCGAATTTCATGAATAGTTTTGAAATTGCATTTTGTAATACCTATTTATTGGCTTTCGTTTGCAATATTTTTATAAGAAAAATCGTAAGGTGTAATGTGAACATTTTAGAAACACGTAAAGCACTAACAGAAAGTTGTTTCGCTAGAAACATTAAACAACATTCTGAGAAACGACTTCGTTTCCTCTAGCACGTGGACACGACGACAGCCACGGCTGCTGGCGGAGCTGCGCGCGAGCACCAATATTTTAATTGAGGCGACACAGACGCGTGCACTCCGCACTCTACCTCATAGCGAGTGACAGGGTCTGTTCTGTTGTTCTCTGAGTTCACAAAGAATGCATTGTTTGTAATAGGTAACAAAATTTACTTTCAGCTTCCAGTCTACCGGATGCTGCTAAATACCAGTAATTTACATAGAGCGACTGCCTATCTGACCTCTACAACCTAGTTGCTGGGTAAAACTGTACCCCTTGGTAAGACTGGTTGTCAGACTATTGGGATTCTGACTACCATGACACATGGCTTTGCTAAAACTTTCCATAAGGATTTTGACACGAAAAATGGTTTCTTTCTTCAAAATTTTGTGTCTATTCCCGTCCTCGATGTGGGCCTGTATTTCCTCCACCAGAATGCAAAGTTAAGCAGTACAAATGTGTTAGTTTAACCGCAGTCCAAAACTTAATCAGTCAGACTGGCCGTTAGTATTCGGCACGAGATCCTCAGAGTCAGTACTTCAAGAGAATTATTTACGTGTTGAGTATTATCATAATTTTCCGAAGAAGAACCGATGAGAGACGTTTAGGTAAACGTCTAGCTTTCCCATATATTATGAAGAATTTCACACGAAAAAGGTTATTTTCTACATTTTTGTAACATCCCCTACCACGTACCTGATTTACCTGTTTCCTATAAGTGAATGTAACCTTCTGGCCTGTCCAAAAGGTGCCATGAAGATTTTTACACAAAAGAGTGTTCTCTTCGGCCCCGTGTCTATTCTCTTTCTCTACGTAGACCTTAAATACAGGTCTGCAAAGTAAAGCAGTATAAATGTGTTTGTTTAGCCGCCGCGCCGCCCAGAACTTAATCAGGCGGACTGAGCGTTTAATATTCAGACAACTGCGATGGTTTAGTAGCGGCGGAATGCGTCAGCGTCGGTTTGTTAGCCACTGTTGCTGGAAAACCAAAGTTCGCTTTATGAAGTTAATATTTATGATGAATAGCTTCAATAATGATAGTTTTTGTGCTTGTTTTTTGGCATCCGTTTTGTGGAGTCTTTAGTGGAAGGATTTAGTTCTGGATATAATGAGGTCTTGGTATAAAACATTTGGAAATTTGATATAGGTAAATGGTGTCTGTCATTTGAACCTGTAAATTACTAATGGTGCTGTAATGATGAACACAGTCCAAGTTGATAATGGTGTCACCGCCATTGCTTGGAGACATGATAGGCGATCATAACTTTCTGTTTAGGAGATGGAAGGACGCAAGAGGAAGGACTTTTCACAAAACCCGAAGATTAGGAAACGAATGTCACCATTAAGGCTGCCATCAGACATACTGCATCGCAGCAACCGCGCGCAGTCGATATATTCAACTAAAAAGACGGACTGCATTTAAACTGCATGCCACCTGTCGAAGCAGTTAAGTCAACTGCATCTAAACTGCGATGTTGCAGCTGAAATGCAGCCCGTCTGTTTAGACCCTAACTTTTGAATAATCTGTGTAATCTGTATGTGTTAAGTAAACTGAACTAGTAACCAATATCAAGGTACCTCGTACTTCAATATAACAATATCTTTCATACAAAATAATTATTACGGAATCGTTTCATGTCTTTTTTACATATTTTTTCTTCTCACTTGGCTTGTCAGCCAAATCTGAGATTTATTCCGGTCTGATCCTCTGAGCCCTCCACCCCCTCTCCTCGGTTCCCTGCTAGTTCTTCTCTGTTTTAATATATTTCTTATCCAATTTTATGCACCTACTGTTTTCTGCATTCTCGATGTGTAATTGCGTTTATCTTGTAATGTTATAATATGCCATTTTATCTTATAATTACCAGAAAGGTTGCATGTCACAAACCGTGCAAATCATAATCTCTACAGTACCTATGTATTTGATGCAAAATTATGAATACTATTTAAAGTAAATTTTTGGAAGGTATTATAAAATGTTATAGATGATTTTAGAGACCAGTCAAAAGACAGATTGTTACCCAGACAAACCTTGCCAAAAGAAATTGGTTCATTGACTTTCTAATTTGTGAGGGACGGGGACGTCTTAAGTGGACATACCCCGTAACACACTCGAACATCAAACAACCTATAATTCTACCACGTCTTGAGGATTTTACAGTCATGCCTTATTGTTAATATTAGCCACATTTGAAAACCAACATTCCCCCTATACATTTACAGTTTACTTTCCTTTCTTCGATCCAAATGTCGACTTTGATGAAATGTGGTAATATCGTGTATCGAACTAATAAAACCGTATATCGTTTCGAGGGTCGGCAGAGATAGAAGTGGGATTGCATCGTATTTCAGTTTATGTGTATTTGGATTTAAACAGTATGGGCGGTATTAACCAGAACTATTTCCAGTTTAGATGTGGGTAGGAGATTTTAATGGCTCGAAAGGGTTTTATACTGGTTGGTTGTCCGCAATAGAATAAGCTGTGTTCCCAATAAAACAAGCTGTTTATCCTTCATCTATTGAAGGATTTATTTCTGTTTAATGAAATCTGAAATGCTAAGGGCTGATTGATTATACCAATGTTTCATCCGTCTGACGTCTGACAGTTTTTGTAGGTATAGAAAAACTGTCACAAATTCAAAATGTATTTGCACCACAATTTCCAGGAACTTCCTCATGTACTTAGGTTAAAAGTAGGTACTAGGTTTAATCGTTTAGTCGAATCTGTCCTATAGATTATGCATTTAAAGAAACAAAATTACAATTTGATAAAATAGAATTTAACAATGTGTATAATAATAATAATTTTTTTTATTTGCAAGAAATACATCTTTACAAGGAGGATCTTATAGCCTAAAAGTCACTGTATTCGGCCTGCAAGCAAGCGTGCAAATTATTGAAGTTTGTCATTATTACAGAATATGTCACTAATACATTATTACAAAGATAATTATGTCATTGTACATTACATTTTATGTTGTTATACTAATAGAGATTTACATTATAGTCCTTACAATCTATCGATATTAGAAATAATTGGAAAACATTAAATATTATTATTATTTTATATCTTTATGTTCCATAAATTCCTTAATGCTATAGAAACAGTAACCTTGAAGCCACTCTGTTAATTTCTTTTTAAATAAATTACCCTGTAACAACTTTAAGTGATTCGGTATTTTATTAAAAATTAATATACACATATTAAATACATTTTTCTTATAAATTTCTTTGTGACAGGGTGGTTGGTATAATAGGTTGAGAAACTTAGCCCTTCTTTGCCTTGGCATAATTTCACTACGCTTCATGAAGTAATGCATGTGCCTTTCTGTAAAAAGGCAAATTTCTTTTATATACATACAAGGTAGTGGAAGAATTTTGTATTTTTGAAATAAGGGTTTACAGCTATCTAAGAACCAAGACTTGTTGATAACTCGGATACAACGTTTTTGAATTTTGAATGCTCTGTCCGTATCGGTCGAGTTACCCCACATTATTAGTCCATAGTTTAGTACAGATGAAACATAGCCATGTATATTTCATACAAGACCGGAATAACTCACCTTTATGTGGCGGCCACCACTCGTCTACAAATATTTTACCTCAGATTTTGCATCACTGTCCAAATTACAGTGATATTTATTCTCATTCCAATAAGGTTGCTGTTAGGTTGCTGCTGTCATAGGTAAAATAATTGTGAATGGACTGTAGGAAACCCTAGCCTTACTGGAACTGTTTAACAGAACATTATTATGGAAAGTTTTATAAAGCTTTTATTAACATTTATTCACACACCATTTATGCAAAACCTTTAAAATAAAACCTAAACAAAAAAGTTTACCAATCAAACGTGACAAGCGAAAACTGTATCTAAAATTCACTCAAAAAAACCGATGCGACCAATCGTCCGTGTGTTGACAGCCTATACAGTGGCTGTAAACATTGACTGCGTTCAATTCACCATGAAACTTTTGTAACACCCACTAAAACCGGTAGATTTGGAGAAAGTTTTTTTTTTAAATACACAAACTGATTGGTTTTGCTTTATTTAAAAAGAAAGAAAATGCATTCATTTAGCACAGACTTTACAGATACAAAAGATTAAACAAAAAAAAAAAAAAAATATTCAGTAAAGTGTGCCTCACGGCTGCGCCAAAAAACTGGGCCAGTTCAGCAAAAATGCCAGACAACTTACGCAGAAAAAGAAAAAAAAAAGTCATAACACACATATCAAGTCGGAAAGGGATCGTCACCGTATCAACTCGATCCATTCAGTATTCTTTGTATGAAACTCCCGACTGCAACGCACACTACTCGGAATCGTAACGTAACCGCCTCGCCTCGGGACAAGCTCACGAACCGAATGCTTTGGTTACGTGCTTACGTTATGTTGACGTCTGTTTGACGGCGAGGCGAAAGGCGATACGGTGACGACCCCTTTCTGAGTTAATATGCAGCTTTAGAATAATACTATACCTACCTAAAAGCAGTCTACAATTGTCAAATAAACTACTATTATTATCTTGACAATACAATGCTTGACCTGTAACTTTTCTTTTAGACTGTTCAAGTTTCAGAAAAAAAAAAATATTCTTTATTAACCAACCACTTTTAGCCTAACTGCCATATAAAATGGGGGCTTCCACGTTTAGACACTCAGATCAAACAATAATATGATGTAAAATTTAAATTCCAATGGTATAACAGTGCTTTTACGGCTTTTAACAATCCCTATCATATTACATGCACTCGCACAATTACACGAAAACTAAATCACAAACTGTACCTACATCCATTTAACAAAATCGAACTGCGAATCTCGCTAAAACCGACCACATAAAGACTAACTAAATTTTATCCGTAAATTAAATCCCGTCTAAAATTCGGTACGCATAACCGACGTGATCAGTCGCCCGTGTGCCGGGAGCCTATACAATAAGCCTCTAGTTGTCTGTAAATGCCAGTGATGCGATTCGCACGCGATCGTGCGTTAAATCGCTACGTGGCATGCATTTCGCGATTATCCGCGTCGTGTGTATAAGGCCTATGTTGTGAAGTGGATTAGGGGCCGTCGTGTGGAATTTGCCAATTGGAGTCGTTAACAAATGAACGTGTTTGTCACATGTCTGTGGAGGCGATTGTTTGTGCGATTGATTGTGTGTTGTGTGGTGTCGTTGACCATCAAAACTTGCTATAGGTAGGTACTGTCGTTTTGGTAAGTGCTGTGGAATTGGGTCAAGTTGTTGTGGTGAGAATATCAGCTAGTTTATCATTAAGGTGGATACTCCCACCTTTTCATCTGTCTTAATCTACGTCTTCTAGATGAAAAGATGGGAATATCAGCTTCCAAAAGGTTGGTGATGAACAGCTCTGGACAGAAAAAAGGGGACGGGAATAGAGGTGGCCCCTGTCGCAAGACAGCCTGACCTGGTAGCTGATAATAGCTTATTTGCTAATATAGGGTAATAAGCAAGTGAAATCATAATATGATTAAATGTTATTCATTTATAAGAACTTGTTTTTGCACAAAGAATCACAGAAAAAAAGGCCTTTTTAATTTTATTTTAAGCTTGATACTGAGTCAGATTATACAGGATGGATCAGGAGTGTTTTTAGTGTTCATCTTTCATGGTGACTGCCAATGAAAATGATTTCTAGACCTTCCTAATATTTCGAAACTAGATACTTACCAACAGTCAACCATGACCGGAACTCTTTTATAGATAAAGTTCACGACTTAGAACTTTGAAAGAAAAGAAAAGAAAGACTGCGTTTTGTACAAAAATGCATTCATCTTGCAACTTCAAAAATCTAAATATTTTATTTCACATAAACCTGCATGGGCACTTATGAAACGTCAGAAGTAGGTGCACGGTTAAAATTGGTCGTTTCCTATGGAGAAGAGCCGGCAAGAAACTCCACGGTTACTCTTTTAAAAATAGTTGGCTATTCAATGTTTTCAAATAACAATAGGTATGGGAGGACAGCGAAGGCCTGTCAACAAGTACCGGGTACTTATAAAATAAAAAATGGTCTACAGATCTAAAGTCTACAGGCCTACAAAGTCCTCACATTTACAAAATAAGAATCCATCAAAAGGATAAAGTAAAAAACCGGCCAAGTACGTGTCGGACCACGCACAATGAAGGGTTCCGTAGTTGGAATGAATTTATCCCAAGAACAAACTTAACATTGTAGTTGAAAAACATGTTCTCCCATACATTCGAACTGAAAATGTAAGTTTGTACGCACAATATTGAGAGATTTACCATGTTGTTTTAAGATCATAGATTTCTTATTAATTTTCCTGTAATCTATAGGTATAGAACTTTTTCTGTATTTTTTTCAAAATTTTAGGCTCAGTAGTTTCGGAGATAAGGGGGGGGGGGGGGGAATGGTAAATTTCTGTCTATTGTCTTAAATAACTTTAATACAATTTATTTTAAAATTATGAAAAAAAAATATTTGAGATCCTCACGATAAGCCCTTTCATTTGATATGTCACACGGTACAGATTGCGAATCTTTTTTTTAAATTGTCTATTTACCCCTCAAAAATGACTCCCATTTTCAAAACTCATTTATTTACGTTATACGTCTGTGTTTGGGTCACGGAGATTCATATGTGTAGAAAATTTCAACTTAATCGGTCCATAAGATTCGGAGCAAATTGGCTGTGACAGACGGACAGACAGACAGACAGACAGACAGACAGACACACGAGTGATCCTATAAGGGTTCCGTTTTTTCCTTTTGAGGTACGGAACCCTAAAAATTAAATTTAAAAATCCTACTAAAACCAAGTGATATTATTGACCCGTTACTATAGTTTTCGCTACAATAATCCCAAAATCCTCTAAAGTAACGTGCGGCGGCTATTTATAGTTCAAATATGTAACAGACTGCGATGCTCACCGTTATAGGTGGGCAAAGATCGTTCGTTTAATTATGTACGGGGCCCGAGGCGACGAACATTTGTGGAAACTTCGTACATACGGAGTTAAACTGTTAAGCGTACACCTGTGTGCTACTGGTTTAATTAATTCTACGGTATTTGATGGGGTGGTCCATTTGCTATGTTTGTTAATGTTATTGAGGTTTTTCTTGATTTGTTTCTGAAGAAGCTTTTCTATAATTGCTCATTTTGTTAAACAAAGACGAGATAAGAGAAATGTATTTTTATCGAGCGTAGGGAAGAGCAGTGGTGGCCTAATGGTAGGTAACAGCCGCCACTTACGAGTTAGTGGTCATAGGTTTGAACCCAGACAGAAGCTTTACTTTGTATAAATAATTTCTTCACCACTGCTCCCAAAACGCACATGCGCCATTTACAGCGTGCTGTAAAGAAACGCATAGGGGAGTGGCGCTCCGAGGGATGGGATAAGTTGATCGGCGAACTCGAGCCCACCCACCACGCCTTCTGGCAACTCCAGAGGAAGCTCCGCTCCTCTGAAGAGGCCACAGTTCCTCCCCTCACACGCCCCGACAAAACGGTCGCTTTCGAAAACCTCGAAAAGGCCGAATGCCTAGCCGACAGCCTAGAGGCTCAATGCACTCCCAGCTCTCAACCAGTAGACAGAGCGCACCTCGACGAGGTGAACGCTGAAGTCGAACGGAGAGCCTCCCTCCCGCCAGTCGAAGACCCTGATGATCCTCTGCCTCCCGTCACTCCCGACGAAGTGCAAGACATCATAAAAGGACTCGCAACCCGCAAAGCCCCCGGTTCGGACGGTATCACCAACAGGGTGTACAAACTCCTCCCCGCCCCCCTCATACTGCTCATGACCGCCATCTTCAATGGCGCCCTGAGCAACAACATCTTCCCCCAAATGTGGAAAGAAGCCACAGTCATAGGCATCCCAAAGCCAGGCAAGCCCAAGTCTGAGCCCTCCAGCTACCGCCCCATCAGTCTGCTCAATGTTTTCGGTAAAGTCTACGAGAGGCTTATTTATAAGCGCCTCAAAGACTATGCCGAAGCAAAGAGCCTCATCCCCCCCGAACAGTTCGGTTTTCGCACGAAGCATTCGTGCATCCACCAGCTCCACCGCATAGTCGAGCACATTAGCGCTGCTTTTCAGCGAGGTGCTTCGACAGGCGTCCTGTTCTTCGATATAGCGAAGGCGTTCGACAAGGTCTGGCACAATGGCTTATTATATAAGCTGTACCTGCTAGGTGTGCCAGACCGTCTCGTGCTCATCTTACGAGATTTTCTGTCGGACCGCACTTTCCGCTACCGTATCGAGGGCGCTCTCTCTCCCCCTCACCCCATCCGCGCCGGAGTCCCCCAGGGTTCCGTTCTGTCTCCCCTCATTTTCACCCTGTTCACTAGTGACATCCCGAACAGTAAAAAGGCACAGTTGGCGCTCTTCGCCGACGACACTGCCATATACTGTTCGGGTGTCAACCAGTCATCCATAGCTCGAAACCTCCAAACCTCCGCAAGCGCCTTGAGCGATTGGTTCCGGAAATGGAGAATCGAGGTCAACCCCGATAAGAGTCAGGCGGTCATCTTCTCGAAACCGCGCAAACTACCCCCCCCCCTCCCGCGCCCGATCTCTATGTATGGCAAGCCGATCCCCTGGGGAAAGCGAGCCAAATACTTAGGTGTCATCCTAGACCACAACCTCACCTTCAACGAGCACATAAAGACGGCGCGTTCGCGCGCCTCTTTCGCTCTCGGTAGGCTCCACTCCATGATAACTGCCCGCAGCAAATTGTCACTCAAGTGCAAATTGCGCCTCTACACCGCGGTCATCCGTCCCATCATGACCTATGCTTGCGTAGTCTTCGCACACGCCAAGCCGCGATTTCTGCATAAAATGCAAACCCTCCAGAACCGTTTCCTCCGAAAGGTCACGGGAGCCCCCTTCTATGTCCGAAATGTGAATCTGCATCTAGATCTCAGACTCCCCACCATCCAGCAGTTCATGAAACGCCTCTCCAAGCGCTTCTTTGACTCTGCCATAAAGCACCCCAATCCCCTGATTGCGGCGGCCTCCCGATACACTCCCTCCCGCATAAGTAGGATTCGCCGACCAAGGCATACCCTCACTATCCCCGACGACGCCACTACCCTCCTCCAGGAGAGCAGTAAGGCCACGAGTACTCTCAGTCGACAACACAAACACAAGCTCAGACATCCGTCCTTCCGTCCTCGCCGCCGAGGCCCGTCGCGACGTCCCGCACCATCACCGTGCCCGCCCCGACCCTTGCTCGAGCCAGCCCGCGCAGCTGAGCCTGTAGTTTTAAATTCGCCCCTAAACACTAATAATAATACCGATCCAGCCTGTCCCTTGCTGTCCTCTTCCAGCGACGCCCTGAGCCGAGGTCCGAACCCCGCAGGGGGTTACCCTTAGCGCTGTCGCTTAGTTTTTAAGTTATTGTATGCCCTGGCTGGAGGCCTTAATTCGAGGCATCCACAGGAAAGTCCGGTTAAGCAGTAGCCATCCTCATAAAGGATGAACTGCGAGATGCCATTTATAAAAAAAAAAAAAAAAAAAAATGCTCCCAAAACGGTGAAGGAAAACATCCAAAAATTAGAAGACATTTGTGACATTTACCAACCCTCACTGAGTCCGCGTGCTGGATTACGGCCCACTCCCTTTCATAGAAAGGAAGCCTGTGTCCCAGCAGTGGGAACATTTATAGGCTGATTATCCATAAGAAAAAACGCTGAAATATAAAAAGAAAAATTAAAAAAAAAACGAAATACCTGTATAAATATAATTAAACAAGAATGTCGAGATTTTTGAAGGCAATATTGCAATACCCTCTTTCATCTTCGAGAAAAAAAAACTACAATTAATACATTCCACCCACACATTCCACATCCGAAAATAACGCCAGTGTACCAAAACACTCCACTACACCTCTTGGCCTTTATTCGGCACAAGCGGCCTAAAACCGGCCGGGGTGGAATCAAAACATCATTACGAAGGCGGAGCGGAACAAACATCGGTAAGTTAGCATGCAGTCGCCGAACTTAGGGATTAGTGCCGCCCAGACAAGTGCCCCTAAGTACTTATTCTACTGAAATGCCTATAACAGGGTTGGTCAACCTTTGGTTATTGTTAGGAGCGGAATGTCGGAGTAAAACTGAATATATTTGGGAATAAATCGATTTGGCCGACCTGACCTGAATAGGAAGTAAGTTTTTTAGTGCTGAAGAGGTATTTTTTGATACCTGTTATTGGGTTCAACAAAAAGGTAGTGTGGCATTTTTACTTTTTTTTTAAGTCGTCAATTCATGATTATGATGTCGAATTGTGAAGACAGAATACAGCTCTCTAACGGATGACATCAACACAATTACATGTTTAATTTATTGATCAGCAAAACGGATTTTTTTTAGCAGGTTACACAGATCAGAAGCCTAGCCTAGACAAGTGGCATTTTATATTCCTACGACGACTTTCAACAGGGTTAACATAAGCTATTCAGTAGCTTATGTCAATCCAATACACTTATGACATTTCCATCAACGTTATCTCTGAGAGCATGTCACTTCGTCTAGAAGTTGCAAATAGACTACAGTCTGGTAGTATGTGTCCAACAACATTGTCGACAAAATGTTCACCGTCTCTGACTATACGAAGTCTTCTCGCACTTAAATTGCGCTTAAGTTTGGCGCCAGGATAAAGTTTAGTACTTGGCCTTTTTAATGATGGCTTCCTCCTTGTGTAGATGGGAATAATGGATCACTAGGGTAAATTATTGCATTTGTTTTTCTGGAAGATGAGAACGTACCCGCACGTACGTTGGTATTGTTCGTCGAATCGTTGAGCTCCTCAACTTCTGAGTTGAGCTGCACGATTTTTGACAAATGCGTGCACTGACTGGACAGGTCCGCTCAATTTGTGTGGTTCTTTCCTCAAAAGACGATTTCAGACACCAATCTACATGGTCTTCAAATGATCTGACCAAGATTTTGTGTGGACTTTAAAAGAGACTGTGACCTCTGAGTTTGTTTCGGCCTTTCTTCTCAGAATAGTCAGATAGGAAACGCCGACCCCATCTAGTTTAAAAAATTATGATTGACGTGTAAAAGTGTTTGTACAAACCTACTTACAGAAAATAAATCATTTATCATTTACCTGGCCTTAGTTTCAAACTGGCTTAATGACGTCAGTTTGATGACGTTATAATAAAAGATACATAGCATACATATTGCAGCGAAGTAAAACAAGAAGAAGGAAACACTTCGCTAATATATACGTTTAATTTTGGTGTAAAAATAAAAAAAATCCGAAAATACAGGAATCAAATATAAAAAATAGCAAGAAAAGACTACTTTCTGTAGGTACCCTTGTGACGACAGTAATACCGATTTAAAAAAAATACTTTAGGTTTTGTAAAGGAAAAAAAAGGTGGATTTTGTCACGCGACGCGAATGCAGACGTGATTGCAATCAAGACACATATTAAGATTAAATAGGTTGAAAGGTTAGCGCGGTCCAAAGAAAATAAAAATTAAAAAAACTCACCCGCCGTATTTGATGGATAAAATATACGCGATTTCAATTGGGAAAATGAATCTAGACAATCTACTATGAGAATAGTGAGAAAAAAAGGTATCCGTTTCAAAAAAGGGTCTTCGACTTCGTCCACGGAATCCTTGTGGAATAATTCGGCAGCACAAATAACAGCTACTAGATCCGAAACAGCTTCTAGATCTGCAACAGCTACTAGATCTGCAACAGCTAGCCGCGGCGTTCCTCAGGTGAACTGCATCAATTTCTTCACGGGAGTCGGGTAGGGGAAAAGCCGAATGAATCGGCTTGCCGTTAGTTCGGGCCTTATCCGAAAATGAAAGGGAAGTCCTCACTCCGACATTTGAAATTTTTTAAAATATATGTAACACTCTTGGTAGCGAGGTACCTTATAGAGTAAAAACGTTATAACACAATAACTCAGATTCAATATTATAATTTATATGAAAATTTTGGCGTAAATTCCAGAAGGAGAAGTAGCTCGTCACAAGGTTAATTTTCAAGTCACCATGGTTACCATCAAAAATGCCATCTGACGTAAATCAATTCGTAATTTAAAAAATATCAGATGGAAAATTTGTGGTCTGACCATGGTTCAAAAAAAAGGTTGAATATGAATTTGGAAGGAGGATTAAAGCCAAAAATACCATGCAGGATTTGTTAATACTGCAATATATATAAGCTCATGCCTTCTTCACATGGGGTGGGCAGAAACTACAGAACGCAGATCGCTAATATGTTATAATAAAAATGTATGCATAAAATTGAGGAGAGCAGTGGTGGCACAGTGATAACGGCCGCGACTTACGGTCGTAGGTTCGAACTTTGGCAGGCGCTTTACTTTGTGTAAATAATTTCATCACCACTGCTCTCAAAACAGTGAAGGAAAAAATCGTGAGGAAACCGGCATGTCCTAGAACAAAAAAATCGAAGATATGTGACATCTACCAACCCGCACTGGGCCCGAATGGTGGATTACGGCCCACTCCTTCTCACAGAGAGGAGGCCTGTAGCCCAGCAGTGGGAACATTATACGCTGATTATGCTATTGGTGTTGATATGTAAAATTGGTCACCCATTCACGGACCAGCCACGGCAACCGTAGCTTAACCTGATCGATCGACCCGTACGGCTGTTAATACTTATCCATTAGCCCCCATAGATCAAAAACAATAACTTTATTCTACCCACCTACCAACAGCCGTGATTGGTTACAATCGCAGTGCCGGAATCAGAATAGTCGGACATCCGGATTCCAGTGAGATTGGGTCATGCATAAATTTACTAACACTTGTTTATGTGTTGAAAACGCAAACTGCATCGGGTTGATCGTTGGGGGAATGCGGGGCTGTTACAGTGAACCCCTAGGGGCTGGTACTGTTTGGAAGACAAGAAGAAAATTGAATTGTTTGATGCACTGCTCTTGGTTTATTTAACTGCCCTTGGTCTCGTGGTCGCAAGCTCGACAGCTGAGCATGAGCTGCTGGGTTCGATTCCAGGGTTGAGCAAAGTCAGAGTCTGTATTTGTGCCCCTAGTTACATTGGACTTCGGAATCGAACCCAGAACCCCTCCTGGGTTCAATACCCAGGCAGGCAAAGTGTTTCCATTAGGAATTTCTAACGTAACAAAATATAAGTACATGATGATCCATTGAGGGATGAAAAGGTCTGAAATATAGTCTGAAACTGAAACGTGATTTTCGGAACCATGTGAGTTAAGATATAGAACAATAGATATAGAATAATGTTTATTATTTTTTAAATTTTATAAACAACGTATTTAAATAAAGTGCTAAAATATAACCATCAGCAACGGTTCGGACACGGCACAAAATGTTCGTGCCCAAACTCAATTCCCCGTGACTCCGGCGAGCCCTACCGGATTTACAAGTTTGTTTTTTACGCGTTAACTCCTAAACTGATTTGGAAGTTTGTACCGGTTTCCCCTATACCCTATATTGGTTTTGTCTTAAAGTTTTTTGCCTCTGACCTCAATGTTTCAGGAAATGGGTCGGCCAAAGGTGTGTTGAAATTACTGTACCTATTGGATGTTTTTGTAAATAGGTTTTTTTGGTTCGAAATATAAATAAATTCTTTTTTGGGAAGAAAGTGTGCGGGATAATTGCGTAACTCACTAACAAATGGAATGGCTTTAATTTTGATAGTTCAACAATATGCATTGCGTTATTAACGTTGTTGAGCAAACACATTTTTCGAACATATTATAAATTATAATGAAGCAATGGATAAGTAGAAAATGATTCAGATTGTGCTTGATAGTGTATTACATAACTAGGGTGCTGGTGTTAGATTTCCACCAGCAAAAATATCCATTCAGGTAAAACTTATAAGAGCCTACATTAAGGCGACTACTTGACCTAAAGCGCGGTCACTATCGGACTGCATAGAAAAGAAAGAGAAGCGCGATGACACAACACTGGTAATTTATTGCAAAATATGAAACAATCATCTATTTACAAACTACTTAATAATAAATAATCTATCACTGAATGCAGTTTGGCATTAGCAATTTGATGGTATATTTTTTATTATAATTAAAATTGTCAATGAAGGGATAAACTGCTTTTAAAGAATTAATGTCAGAGGTGTATTTGAAGATTTTTTTGATGCCTTAATGTAAGTTTAATTGTGATTTGACTTCCATCACTGTTTTAAAATAAGACTTGAAAATATGACAATTTTTTTTTTTGTCAAAATTATTTACGGTTTAGGAGATACACTGCTTTAAAAACCAACTTTTTGACCATTTTCAAGGAACCTCCGCCTTAAAAGCACAAAATGGTTAGAATTGAAAGAGTGTATGCTTTTCGGTGGGTGCACCTACAGAAGATCGCGGGGACATGAGATGAGACTCGCACAGAGCAGGGATTCATAGCACAAAAGGGACGAGGCCTATTATGTACCTACTCAGCACTGAATGGTATAAAACTACCAAAGATGATGATGCTTATCGTTGACCACTTTTCAATTAGGAACATCACTATAGTAATTTTTTTTGAGGGGCTCGTGGCTAAATAATCACAGCCGCACAGGTCCATCGATCAGGTAAAGCTACACTTGCTGCTGTTGGTCTGTGGATGGGTGACCATCTTTAAAACCAAGACCCCTCCGGGCCTCGGAAAGCACGTTTTAAAGCCGTTTTTCCCGGCTGTCATTCGTTGATCTTTGACTGTCGGTTAGTCAGAAGCCCGAAAGTCTGACAACCAGTCTTACCAAGGGGTATCGTATTACCCAGTAACTGGGTTGTGGAGGTCAGATAGGAAGTCGCTCCATGTAAAATACTGGTATTCAGCTGCATCGAGTTAGACTGGAAGCCGACCCCAACATAGTTGGGAAAAGGCTAGGCAGATGATGACTATTGTAATTGATTTTTATTTTTTATTAGCACTTAATTATTATCCCACCGCTGGGCAAAACCTTATCTACTCTCTTTGCTCATTCAACACTATTGTACATTGACACAGCCTTACAAAACAGTCATCAGAAGTAAAAATATTAGTACACTTTCCCAATTACAATTCAGTTCATTGATATTTTAAATAAAGTAGCTATAAGAAAGTCTATTACATCATCAACTGAACACATAAGTTCTTAAAGCTAAAATATAAGTTAACTTATACTGGATAGTATAAGTTAACTTATATTTTAGCTTTCCCTGTTATCTTCAACACAGGTAGTGAAAAACAAGTTCAGGAAATGGGCAGTATATCCTCAAACCGTTGGCCCAGTGAACTATGACTGTGGATAATGGACATACTGCCTTTATTTGTGGACTGTGGCCAATTTTTAAAGTCACCAGTAAGCACGTTGTAAGTTTGTGTTTACGTAAGTGAACGTATAGCCGTTTGTGGGTGGGTTTTATGGCATAAGGGTATTTTAAGCATTTTTACTTCAAATTAACGTCTTGATTTGTATTACACAGTAACTGGTTTGTGGAGGTCAGATAGGCAGTCGCTCCATGTAATATGTAGAATCTGTATCCGATCTGCAGCTGCATCCGGTTAGACTGGAAGCCAACCCCAATTTAGTTAGTAAAAGGCTAAGCAGATGATGATGATCATCTTGATGACGCAAAGGGCATTGTAAGATTACAGAATACTATTCTAATACTTAACACAGTGAAATAACAAATGTACGATTTTTCACATATTATTTTACAGGATTGTTCGGGATTACACATCAAATTCAATTGACTACTACGACCAGTCCCTGCTTTGCGCTGTGTATAGAACTTGAAAAAACATCGATTTCATTATTATATGTAAGTTTAACATTATTTTATTATACACATAAACGTTCCGCAATAAATTCTCTAAATAATTGCGAAAACCTCATCAAAATCCGTTACATAGTTTAGAAGAACATCGCGGTCACACAGAGTGACACGAAAAGTGACTTAAAATAATATGTACGGAACAGTCACGAGTAAATCACACAGCAAATTCACGATTTGAACTGGTTAACAGCAGGCAGGGACATAATTAATAGATTGTACAAACCTACTTACAGAAAATAAATCATTTATCATTTATCATTTATGAAATACATAGAACACTAACCCCTAACTTTCCTGACAACTTAATCCCGAAATCGGCAGCATTCGAATAATCAAGCAACATCAAGTGTCGGCTTAACCGTCACAATCTTCATAAAACGCGGCAGCATTCAGAAAGAAATCTTTTAGCGACCATAAAAAACTGATGTCGTCAAAATAAACGGTTGGTCTTACCAGTGACATAGAGCGAAGAAGACTGGTGGACCTGGTGTTCAGGATAGCCTACAAATGAGAAATTGTTTACTCTTAAAACTTATTAAATTCCTATGTATTTTTTTTTTGTATCCTTTATTTAAAAGAACCCGGTTAATAATTAATTGCAATCTAGCCTATAAGATTTTAAGCAATTTTAGTATAATTTTTTTTTTTACGTGATTTACGTTTATTTTATGGCTATGTAAAGTGATCTTCATTTTTCAGTTCATTGTTTGGTTGCCCTGACTTGGTCTGTTTTTCTTGTTTAATCTCAAAGACAACAAAACAAAGTATCTATACATATCTACATCTTGTTTACTTTAGTCTTTGCCCAATGGAATAGCCATTAACCCTATTGCCCATTAACCCCCGTTTGGCTTTTGCTGCTTTCAACTCATAATACTTAATCCGTGGATAGGTGACCTTTACATATCAGAACTATTCAAAACCCCTCCGTGTCTCGGAAAGCTCATAAAGCTGTTGGTCCTGCGCCAGATCTTTCTCCGGTCGTGTCAGATTGCGTGCCGTCTCATCTGACCATAAATGTGAGGGAAGAGAGGGTGCACCTGTGTCTGCGCACACACTCGTGCACTATAATATCTAACGCGCCGAAGGCTGGTCTCCGCTGAGATGGTGGCCAGCCAAGGCCGACATATGGTCTGGAAGACTGTAAGTCCAGTTAGAGCATATCAAGCCATCAATAGACTAGTCCCTCAACAGATCTCCCCTTGTTTCTATAATCCAAACCCGTCCACCGAAGCATAACTTTATTACAAGCCTCAGACCGTAAAAATAATGAAAACAAGCGTAAAATACAATTTATTGCTACAAAATCATATCGTAGAAAATTGTGTGAAGTCATAAAGCGAAGTAAGGTGGTTAGTACTTGTGAGGTTGGTAGTTACTGAAGTTGTTGTGTCAAGACGTGGTGGTCGCTCTTCGAATGTGGGGACGAATAAAAGGATATGTGGTTGTGATTGGGTAAAACCTTGTTTAGTTTTGAATTAAGATAGAACCTACTTTATGATTTCGTTGTAAAATCAAGTAAATTAGTTCACTATGTCAATTTGGCTGTGTTATAGTATTAATTTGAATATACGGACAATTAAGGATGGTAGGTCATTTCAATTTGCCAAACAATTAATTGAGAGAGAGCAGAGAGGAGAGCAGTGGTGGCTCAGTGGTAATGGCTCCGACTGACGAGTCGGTCGTGGGTTTGAACCCAGACAGGCATTTTACTTTGTGTAAATTATTTCATCATCATGCTTTCAAAAACGGTGAAGGAAAACATCAGAAATTCGAAGACATGTGACATCTACTAACCCGCACTGGGCCCGCGTGGTGGTTTGCGGCCCACTTCCTCACAGAGGAGGCCTGTGTCCCAGCACTCCCAGCAGTGGGAAAGTTTTAGGCAAAATATTTATGCCATTCAATTAATTTCCCTAAATTTACATAATACTTAGGTGTTGTTTGTTGTGGTGTGTTGTCTGTAGCCTGTTCAAAGGTTAATACAGTGAAACCTGGATAAGTGGGATCTCATCTACCCCGTTTCCCAAATATTATATAACTAATTTCTGCCCAGCGACGAGCTTCCCAGGGTCCTAGTGAGATGTTAAATAGCCTTCAAGAATTGGGCAATCAAATGCAAAACGTTTATTTAAATCAGACTTGTAGTTCGGAAGATTAGAGCGTTCAAACAAACAAACTCTTCAGCTTTATTATTAATATAGAATTTGAATGTTAAAAGACGGGAAATATCGAACTTGATCATCAAGTGATGTCCAAAACATAAGTACAAATACGACGCTTAGAAACCACGTAATAATCTACCTCTAATGAAGAAAACCGTAAAAACAATCACGTAATTTCGTGTGGGCATTCCAACTCGTAATACAATACCTTTCTTTCTCGGCTGCGGATGACATGAAAGAGATGAGACCGACCTTCGTAAAATATTAATTAACATGAGCCAAAGCTTTGCCCCAACATAATTACATTTGAATAATTATAACAATGAAAACACATTTTCCGGGACATTGTTCTAAAGTGATATTTGAATGCACATTGTAATGCTTTTAGTTTTACAGAGGGAAAAGAATACCTTCATAAAATGAAGTTTCAACCGTCTAGGATTCGAATTAATTTCATGAACCTTTTTTAACGTGGTGTTCCGCTAGCTTCTGAAAAATTAAGTTGCCAATCCAAATAATGTTAGCCTAGCCTTTTCCCAACTATATTGGGCTCGGCGTCCACTCCAACCAGATGCAGCGGAATACCAGTATTTTTCAACCCAGTTCCAATAAAAAGGAAGAACATAACATCACGACTTTTATTCCTCAAAGTGTTAGCCAGAGGTGTACCTAAAAAGCTCTCATATTTTCGAAGTTACGTTTAAATCTCATGAAATAGGAGGCGAGCATCAACCATGGACGTAAATCCAGACTGCGGGTTGCTACTGAGAAGTTCCTAATGGAAATCCTAATAACACTTTGCCCGACCTGGGAATGGAACCCAGGACCTCATGCTTAGCAGTAGCGTTTGCTACATAACAGTAAATCACCAACACGCAGTGAGCAAGCCTGGAGATCTTCATTCATTTCTTCTTTGCAAAAAAAGAGGCCTAAATAAACAGGTTGAAATTTTAATCACTGTTTTCCTCTTAAGGGGTCATTATTGTAGTCATCATTATGAACAACTTTTACTATGGGACCAAACCAGAAATCGTGAAAAAAAAATCTGCTGTTCCCTACATTTATGTTCGCATAACTCGTCAATATGTAGGGAACAGCTGATTTTATTTTTCACGATTTCATGTAAAGATATCCTGTATATAATCCAATCCAAATAGAATACAACCTGTATAGATATCCTGCATCAATCAATCTGCCTGCCTTATCCCAACTATGTTGCGGTCGAGCTCTAGTTTAACCGGATGCAGCTGAACACCAGCAGTTTACATGTAGCGACTGATCTGACGTCCACAACCAGTTACTGGGTAACACGATACACCTAGGTAAGACTGGTTGTCGGACTTTAGATCCCCTGACTACCCGTAAAATCTGTCAAATATCTACAAATGACAACCGGGACCAACGGTTTAACGTGTTTTTCGAGGCACACAGGGATGTCAATATGACCCTTGCGGCTAGTTATTATTTAACCTCAAGCCTTGCAGTGACACGTGAACAGGCTAATATTAATTATCTTTCCAACAACCATTTAGTTACCACCATCACATACTAATTAGCCTCTATTTATACAAGCCTCGCTTCATATACATAAACACTACAAGCTGTTAGGGGCAAATTTATGTCGTTATTCAATACTATGCACGGCGCTAAGATCCTGTGATTACCTGCATCGCATGATGCATGGCTAGATTCGCCACTACCTGATATGTGGTGTTCTGGCTTTTACATATTCAATTTTCGGTGTCGTAAATTTATAGTGAGACTCATGTGCTTGCTATTTTACTGGAATAAAGCAATGCTGCTTAAAGGTAGAAATAGGTGTAACAATATTGCATTCCTGCATAAAGAGTTTCTTGTGGTGCTCAACATAGCATAACGCTTGTATTTTTCGGAGTGGCTGAGGTGTATAATATGTTGTATGTTATGTTTAGCATCATCAGTCTATAACGATCCCCCTGCTGGGACACAGGCATCCTCTCTGTGAGAGAGAGTGGGCCGTAATTCACCACGCGGGCCCAGTGCGGGTTGGGAGATGTCACGTGTTTTCGAATTTTTGGTTCTAGGACATGCCGGTTTCCTCACGATGTTCTTCTTCGCCGTTTTGAGAGCAAAGGTAATGAAATAATTTTCACAAAGTAAAGCGCCTGTCAGGGTTCGAACCTACGACCTACAACTCGTAAGTTTTCACTGCACCACCACTGCTCTCATGAAATAGAGAGCAAGCCACTAACAGAAATCCAGACTCTGGACTGCTACTGAGAAATTCCTAATAAAGACTCCTAATAACACTATGTCCGACTCAAGGATCGAACCCAGAACAACCGCAGTCACAGACGACTACTAAACCGACGAGACAGTATATTTCTCCATTGTTATGGAAAATCACTAACAATAAGGTCTGGTGAGTAGTGCTCGCCACCGGCGTGCGTGTATGACCTACGAACGTAAACGAAGCAAAAGGAGTATGTAAGGATCGTAGCAGCTAGCGTTCTGCTGTTTCTGCCTGGGTCTATGGGAAAATGGCGTAAGAGTTGATGTATGTATCACTAACAAAAATAAACTCTTCATTCACACAGAAAACCTATCTAAAAACCAAAAACCGATCGCATCCTTATAAGCAACTACTCACGCCTCACAAAGACATTCATATCCAGAACCTTTCAAAATAAAACTTTCAGAGCCCTAAAACACAATTTCAGTCGAGGATATTATTCCCATGGGGTTTCTATGGGCACAGTGAGATCCCCCGGCGGCCATTAAGTCTATCGTTTTGTAGATCTCTCGCGACATTAAGAGAATATATTTCCAATTGGTTAGAATGGGCGGGGCTGACAGGAATGTAGGGGGTCCATGGTATTTTGCAGAAATGGCTTTGATTTTTCAGATAAATTCTATATTATTGCCTTTTAAAATCACTTGTCTGGATTCGAACCTACGACCTACAACTCGTAAGCTGCGGCCGTCACCACAAGGCCATCATCATCTGCCTAGCCTTTTCCCAACTATGTTGGGGTCGGCTAGCAGTCTAACCGGATGCAGCTGAATACCAGTATTTTACATGGAGCGGCTGTCTATCTGAACTCCACAACCCAGTTACTGGATAATACGATACCCCTTGGTAAGACTGGTTGTTAGACTTTCAAGAATATTTTTTTATGTCGACAACTTTAATAATCTCTATAAAAACTTCTTAAAAGTGCCATTATCCATTTCAAAATGAAGGCTTTTAGTAAATTAATTTTTTATAGCTCTCTTTATTATTTAAATTTGTTAGCACCAGCTACTTACGTTATTAAGTTGTAACTTAAACTTATGACTAACATCATTTGTTTTTGTAAGTTTTAGTTTGGTAAGTAATAGTGATTAAATATTATAAAATATTGCAACCAGTAATTTGAACTATGACTTTGATCAAAGGACAATTACTTTTGAATTGTCTTATTAAAGTATTAATTTTTTTTTTTCATACTACGCTGGAGCAGGGGTGGTCCAGTGGTATCGGCCGCGACTTACGAGTTGTAGGTAGTACGTTCGAACCCAAGCAGATGATTTACTTTGTGTAAATTATTTCATCACCACTGCTCTCAAAACGGTGAAGGAAAACATCGTGAGAAACGGCATGTCCTAGAATCAAAAAACTTAAATATATGTGACATCTACCAACCCGCACACCAGATTGCCACGTCAGCTGAAAACGGAGCTGAAATCTTCAACAAAGAATGTTTAGCACTCCAAATCTTAACAAGCCAAGATTACAAACAAAATTCCCGAATTTTAAAGAAAAAACTTTATCCATTAAGGTATTTTAACAACAGACTAAGATGTTCCAAACTTCAAGGGTCTACCAATGTTAAAGAAACATTAGACCTAAAATAGATGAAACACTAAATAGATGGTCAGAAGGCCTACTCTACACAGTATTGACATGTTTTTTGAATTATATTTTTTTATTGGATAATTATTAATGTAATGATTTGCACGCCGTAAGGTAAAATGTAGTTGATCCAATTTATTTATGTTATTAATCTTATACTGTACCTACATTTAGAGCAAATAAAATTCTGATTCTGATTCATACTCCCATTTCCAAGACAGATATAGTTAGCACTTATACTGAGTTGGGTGTGGGAACAAGGCTGAAGACTACAAGTGAAATTTGAAGTTTTATACGGCAGAGACTTCTCAGTCACAGTGACATCAGACTTGCCAATTCCACGTGACCGATGCCCATCAGAGTAACGCTTGGGTTACTGCAGAAGAAGTACAATTAACTACGTGAATTAGGCCTTCTGCTATTATTGAATAAGTGTCCTAAACTCCAAATCCCTAAAAGTGGATCATTTTTCAATACACTCTGTTGTGACCTATATTTTTTCTGCGTTGTACAAAGTAACCCAGATTTTAGGGACCATACTTTTTGTAAATGTCTCTATTTACATTATAAATAATTTGCACCAGCCGACCCATTTTTCGAGGGTATACAAATATGTTCGTAGGTAGGCGCTAAAATATGTTCGTAGGTAGGCGCTAAAATATGTTCGTAGGTAGGCGCTAAAATTGCAAATAATGGGTCGTCGCTGTGTATTTTATTAGTAAAAAAGGTCTCTTTACGAGTCTTTATACCTAATTTTAATATTGTTTAGTGCAATTTGGATATAGAACCTGACTATTACACAGGTTTTAGAGGTCAATTAATTTAGAATCCCAGAAATCATGATTTTATAGGTGGCACACAAGCAGGTTATTCATCTGCTGGTAACCTCAGCTACTTCGGCAGCCACACCATACAAACCGAAAAACAGTACCTAACTTAGCTTGGCGGCATAAATACGCTTGGTGTACCGTGCGTGTTTCATGGACTGTTAACTTTCTTTTATTGGTAGCAGTACCCCGTGGTCTCTGGTCCGTGGTACCTTCCTGATTTGCTCTTTTACAGGGAAATTAAATCAAATCGTTTATTTGTGACACATGGGTTACATACAGGTGTTCGATATACAATTATATACTTAATAATGTTCATTCCATGATCAGCCACTTAGGCATACAAATGATGAAATAATATAATGAAAATATGATTAAGTATAAATATTCTAATGATTTAATATTAAATCAATTGAAGATTCAATATTAAATTCTATTATTAAGAAGGGAAGATTTGGGACCGCAACATTAAATTCACTATCCTGCCATCGACACGACCAGGAAGTATTTCGAGAAGATGACAGCATAATGTTTTTCCCCTAATGATAAATGATTTTATTTCTGAAAGTTGCTTTGTACAAACACTGGTACACCTCAATCATATTTTTAAAACTAGATGAGGTCGGTGTCTCCTACATGTGCCTACTTCTTAGTACCTTCTTCTTAGAAAGGCCGAAAAACATCAAAGGAGGTCACGAGTCTCTTTTAAAGTCCAGACATAATCTGCCAGTGAAGACCATATAGATTGGTTTCTCAAATGGTCTATGAGTGGTAAAATTATCATCCCTAAGATTTATTCTATCCAGCAATAGTACCGTAGGTAATTGCCCAGGCAATAATGCGCGACTCTCGTGCTATTAGTGTACATTGCTTGATCTAGCACTTGTGTCTTGAAGTGGTACAGGTAATTATTGTGCTAATTATCTTTAATGCTCGTACAAGACTTAATTACTGTAATAACAGAGGCGTTGAAGAAGAGACAATAATCTATTAGGACATTATTTGATTAAGTGAATGACATAGGGAAGTATCTGATAGACACGAGATACAAATCATCATCTGCCTAGCCATTTCCCAACTATGTTGGGGTCGCCTCTAGTCTAACCGGATGCAGCGGAATACCAGTATTTTACATAGAGCGACTGCCTATCTGACCTACACAACCCAGTTACTGGGTAATACGATACCCCGTGGTAAGACTGGTTGTCAGAATTTCGGGCTTCAGACTACCCGTAACGACTGTCAAAGATCCACGAATGACAGCCGGGACCAACGGCTTAACTTGCTTTCCGAGGCACGGAGGGGTCACGTATGTAAAGATGGTCACCCATCCACAGACCAACATCAGCAAGCGTTGCTTAACCTGATCGATCGACCTGTGCGGCTGTTATTATTTAGCCACGGGCCCCTCACGACACGAGATACAAATGTGAAGAGCAATTTGCAGCAACATGAGAATGTTTGAATGCTCGACTAAAATAATTGCTTTATAAAGATGAAAAAAATACTTTTTTGTCAAGGCAATAATGCGCGACTCTAGTGCAATTAGTGTCGATAGCTTGATCAACCACTTGTGTATTGAAGTTAGAACCTTTAGGTATAAGAAGTTGTGCCAATTAGCTTTATATCTCGTACAGGAGTTAATTACAGAATTAACAGAGGCGTTCAAGAAGAGACAACATACTATTAGTTCATTCATTTGTCAGAATATTGTTACAGAGATGTTACATAGTTTATAATACTCTGCCGTTTCCTGCGTTCAAATACATTTTCAGGGGTTTGGTTTGTTATGTATAACATTGAACTAAATTAATTAGTAGACAAATATTAGTTGTAGAAATGTCAAAGAGATAATTAGAAGATAAAATTATAACAAAATCATTAGTCGAGCAGTAGCATTTACTTGAGAGATAATTAAATAATTTAAATTTAAATGCAATAAATTCAATCCAGGACTTATCCCGAATCTTTCACCTTCATATCCACCACACGATCGGATACAACATTCGCAGGAACAATCTCATTAGCCGTGAATTTCGTGGGCCCTCCCATCGCAAGATTTATATTGTTATGCCCGAGTCTTAAGCCGGTGTAATGTAGAGATATTTGCATTTTATCTTCGTTCCATCGATGAGTGATTAGTTTTGCGGTTTACTTGGAATTAGATAGGTTTTTGATGTTTAATTAATTAAAACTACATACTTACAAACATTAACATACATAATCGACCTATAATGTTCCCACTGCTGGGACACAGGCCTCCTCTTGGTGAGAAAGAGTGGGCCGTAGTTCACCACGCGGGCCACACATGTCTTGAAATTTTTGGTTCTAGGACATGTCGGTTTCCTCACGATGTATTCCTTCACCGTTTTGAGCCCAGTGCAGTGGTAATTAAATAATTTACACACAAGTAAACCGAATGTCTGGGTGCGAACCTACGACCTACAAGTCGTAAGTCACGGCCGTTACCACTGCGCCACCACTGCTCTCGATTAAAACTAACATCACTAAGCCAGAGGACTTTATGATGGCTCCGGTGACAGCCGGGACGCACGAAGAATTTACCTTTGAAACTATAAATTTGTTATAAATTTGACAAATTTATAATTTCAAAGGTATATTCTTGTTGCGTCCCATACGACAATCGAGTATCGCATTCAAACTCAAACCAAAAGCATTTATATTATCAAAACAAATAATTACAAACACATTTGAATTGACAAGAAGTCGGTCAGTCAGAAAGAGGAAGCTAGATGCCCATTCCAAAGCGTATTAGGTAACTATGAAGAAGAACGGGCAAGAAACTCCACGGACACTCTTTTAAATGAAAATATGGTTACATCATTCATGTTGAAATTATACATGTGAAAACGATGCAGAACGTTAAAAGCGTCGGTAATAAAAAGATAAAAAACTAATTAAATTAAAATAAGCCCTGGCAGCTAAGAAATGACCAGTCTCTACTGATGCTGCACGAACGAACATGAAGCATGGGATAGCACTATTCAGCTCAACTATTTTGAAGACAGTTAAATGATCCAACACACGCGTCACCATCAGCGTGACGTTTGAGTGAGCATGACATATCTCAGACGCCAGGGCACATTCAAGTCAATGAAAGACGTACCCAGTGAATGGTAGCAAATGTACATATAGTAGTCACACAGGTGCTGTGCATTTGTTTCCTCATTGCTAAATGCAGTCAATATTTACGAATTTTCATGAAAACGTCACTAGCCACCAAACCGTGCTAGTGTTATAGTTCACAGTCTAATATGGATTTTACTCAAAATCCGTTCTATAAATGGATTAGTTTTTCTTACTTTCCACAAATCTTTTCATGACTCGCCGTTCGACGCTCGCCGTGGACGGTCGTGCTGCCCGCTCTCGCTCGCTGCACGCCCCCACCGCCTCGCCGCCCCGCCGCCGCCCGCTCTCGTTACGCTAGCCGTAACGAGCTCAGTAGTCTCCGGACTACGCCCGCACCCTGTCAATAGCCGCCTTTTTCAAGGCGTGGTTGATAGAAGTTGTTTCTTTAAGAGAGATTCGTCATCACACGTGTCGTCGAAGTTTTTTGGCCCCTTCCGGGTAAAAACCACAGTTTCGTGGTCCTTGGTGGATACCTCACGGTGCCAACGAAGCCAAGGGGGTGGTGCCCCAATCTCACCCGCCGTGCCCCATCAGGGCGAGGCAGTCAATTGGAATCGGGAGCTAGAAGCTTGGCCTTGGGGGTGGCTCCTAGTCAGCTCTAGCTTCGTAACTAATCCCTTGTCCACAGCTCGCGTCTAGTACGGTTGGGTGTGTCAACCCCTTCGTACTAGAAGCCGGTCTAGGGTGTCTCTACACCCATCGCACAGACTGGTTAGGGCCCCGTTCGCACAATAAGATCGGCGACGGGTCACAAGCTTAGGGCTCACTTCAGGTACTCACCTCCCTGTCTCACACCCGACAGGGAGGGTAGGATCTCACACCCCCGGGCCCATCCACCCGGGGTGCTAGGTTGTTAGGGATTCACGCCCCCTATGGTTCTTCCCTCTCCCCGCCCCCCTTCCCGATCATGGCAGACGCGGTCATATTGGCGTTCGTAAAAGAGGTCCTCTTCAAGGACCCCTCTTTCGTTAACCAGTATGCCCACCGTCTTATTAATTTTAGACGCCCTCCCGGTTCGGTCATCGACATTGACTTTAGCGACGCGCTAGTCAGCCCCCTCTTTCCGCCAAACTCTGGCGAAATCCCCGAGGCCGCCGCCGCCTCCCCTCCCGCACCCTCCGTGCCAGCCCCCTCGCCTGCACCTTCTGTGCCAGCCGCCGCCCCCAAACCAGCACCTTCCGTGCCAGCCCCCAAACCCGCACCCTCCGTGCCAACCCCCAAACCCGCACCCCCCGTGTCAGCCCCAAAACCCGCACCCTCCGTGCCAGCCCCAAAACCCGCACCCTCCGTGCCAGCCCCTAAACCCGCACCCTCTGTGCCCGCCCCAAAACCCGCACCCTCTGTGCCAGCCCCATCACCCGCTCCCTCCGTGTCCGCCCCGAAACCCGCACCGTCCGTGCCAGTCCCCGATCCCGCACCTTCCGTGCCAGCCGCTATCGCAGCTGATACTCCAGAGAGTATGGACACGTCCGTACCCCAATCTCAATCCGACTCAGAGGAAGCCCTCTCTGACTCTTCGTCCTCCTCGGAAGACGACTATATAGTCGTCGGAAAGGGTGGCAAGAGGAAGAAGAACGCCTCCTCTCACGCCAGCAAGGCCAAAAAGTCGGTCGCGGTAACCCCCTCTAACCCCCGCCCCCCCACCCCACCCTCCGCCGCACCGCAGGCCAATCCCGCGTCTAGCCTCTCGGCTACCCCTCCCGCTTCGAACGCAAAGAAGCCACGACCCCCGCCCCCCATCTATGTCCAGGATAAGTCCAAATGGACAGAAATTTCCAAAGCGTGTGTTGATCAAAAGATCAACTACACGAACGCCCGCTCAACCCAACAGGGTATAAAGGTAACGGTCGCCTCGTCCTCGGACTACAGGGACCTTACCCGTCTCCTCCAGACAAGGGCTTACTCCTTCCACACGTACTCCCTTCCGGAGGAAGTCCCCACCCGCGTAATCATCAGGCGCGTCCCCAAAGAAATCCCCACCGAGGAGATCAAAGAAGACCTTGCTTCACAAGGCATCCCCGTCTCAGCAGTTCATCGCTTACACAAAGCATGGAAGGGCCTAGTCTATGACATGGTCCTGGTCATCTGCGACCCTACTGAAGGACATCACCCCATCTTCAAGGTGAAGTCAGTCTGCTCCCTCTCGGGTATCTCTATCGAGAAACCCAGGAAGTCCAACCTCATCGGACAATGCCACAGGTGCCAATTGTATGGCCACTCCCAATCCCACTGCTACGCGACACCTAGATGCGTCAAGTGTCTAGGTGCCCACGGCACGTCAGACTGTCCCCGCCCCAAAGACCGCTCTCAGTGCACAGAGCCACCGAGCTGCGTTCTTTGCGGCCAATCCGGGCACCCGGCTAACTACCGAGGCTGCCCCAAGGCTCCCAAGTCTTCTTCTCCCAAACTGACGAAGCGCGCGAGCGACCGCCAGCAAAGGGAAAGCCCCTCTGTGAGGATCCCGATCCCTTCCTCCCAGATGCCCGATAGGCTCAGTCCCCAAAGGCCCTCCCCATGGGCGAACCTCAACCACCTCAAAGCTCCCGCAGCTTCGGTGCCCCCCCCACCCCCGACTATCCCAGCGCTGATGGCAACTGTCATCCCCGCGCCATCAGTAGGCCCCTCGGTCCCAGTAGCCCCACCGGTAGCCCTTCCCGCCGCCGCGCCCAGGGCTCCCGCTGGTCCCAGCAGGTCCCCCCCGACCCCCGCCTCCCGCCCCCAGCCTAGCAGCATGGAGGTAATAATTGGTGCTTACGCAGCTTTTATTGCCCCCGCAAATGCCATGGCAGCGGAAATCCAAGCCTGTAACGGCAATCCTCGGCGCATCGCCGAGATTTTCAATGCGTATCCTCAGATTACGCAAGTCATGCAAACCCTCAACTTCTAAAAAGCTCCAATGGCTTTACAAAGAATGAGCGTTACCAAACCCCGATCCCTTAGACTAGGGTTTTTTAATGCAAACGGCATTAAAAATCAACGCGATGAGATCGCCGCGTTCCTCCTAGGAAGTCCCTCCATTGCATCCCGATAGACCCGCCCGCCCTCATCTCTCAGCTAGAGATCTCAATCTGTCGGCTCGGCATGACCGGTCACCCCACAATCACCATCATCTCCGCCTATATCCCGCCCATCAATGGTGCGGAGGATCCCATCTCTCTCACTACCGATTTCACTACCCTCTTCGGTATGAGTGACTCCGTCATCATGGCGGGGGATCTCAATGCCAAACATCCCGCTTGGAATAGCAGCACGACCTCTACCAGAGGTAGGATCGTGTTCAAACTAGGCGACTCCCTCAATTTCGATATCATCGCTCCGATGTATCCCACTCATTTCCCGGGCGACCCCGCCCAACTTCCTGACGTTCTCGATGTAGCGCTTCTCAAGAATGTAAACCTCCGTTTGCAGTCTATCGAGACGGTACAAGAGCTTAATTCTGACCACCGCCCGGTCATCTTGCACCTGGCCCCCTATTCGGGCCCCCCGCACGACCCCAACCAGCCCCCCCCCGACCAAAATAGTCACCGACTGGAGGAAAGTAAGCGAAAGACTGAAATCCACCACGTCTCCCCACCTAGACTCCATCCCCGAGCAAATTATCTCAGTCGCAGACACGACTGGGGCGATCGACTCGTTCACAGAGCACGTTCAATCCGTACTGACGGATTGCTCACGGGAAGTTCCAGTGATGGAAGACCATCGCTGGAAACTGCCCGATGACGTACGTGAACTGGTGACCGAGAAGAACGCTGCCATTCGTGCCTACGACTCTTTTCCCTGCGACGCGAACAAATCCCACATGCGCCATTTACAGCGTGCTGTAAGGAAACGCATAGGGGAGTGGCGCTCCGAGGGATGGGATAAGTTGATCGGCGAACTCGAGCCCACCCACCACGCCTTCTGGCAACTCCAGAGGAAGCTCCGCTCCTCTGAAGAGGCCACAGTTCCTCCCCTCACACGCCCCGACAAAACGGTCGCTTTCGAAAACCTAGAAAAGGCCGAATGCCTAGCCGACAGCCTAGAGGCTCAATGCACTCCCAGCTCTCAACCAGTAGACAGAGCGCACCTCGACGAGGTGAACGCTGAAGTCGAACGGAGAGCCTCCCTCCCGCCAGTCGAAGACCCTGATGATCCTCTGCCTCCCGTCACTCCCGACGAAGTGCAAGACATCATAAAAGGGCTCGCAACCCGCAAAGCCCCCGGTTCGGACGGTATCACCAATAGGGTGTACAAACTCCTCCCCGCCCCCCTCATACTGCTCATGACCGCCATCTTCAATGGCGCCCTGAGCAACAACATCTTCCCCCAAATGTGGAAAGAAGCCACAGTCATAGGCATCCCTAAGCCAGGCAAGCCCAAGTCTGAGCCCTCCAGCTACCGCCCCATCAGTCTGCTCAATGTTTTCGGCAAAGTCTACGAGAGGCTTATTTATAAGCGCCTCAAAGACTATGCCGAAGCAAAGAGCCTCATCCCCCCCGAACAGTTCGGTTTTCGCACGAAGCATTCGTGCATCCACCAGCTCCACCGCATAGTCGAGCACATTAGCGCTGCTTTTCAGCGAGGTGCTTCGACAGGCGTCCTGTTCTTCGATATAGCGAAGGCGTTCGACAAGGTCTGGCACAATGGCTTATTATATAAGCTGTACCTGCTAGGTGTGCCAGACCGTCTCGTGCTCATCTTACGAGATTTTCTGTCGGACCGCACTTTCCGCTACCGTATCGAGGGCGCTCTCTCTCCCCCTCACCCCATCCGCGCCGGAGTCCCCCAGGGTTCCGTTCTGTCTCCCCTCATTTTCACCCTGTTCACTAGTGACATCCCGAACAGTAAAAAGGCACAGTTGGCGCTCTTCGCCGACGACACTGCCATATACTGTTCGGGGGTCAACCAGTCATCCATAGCTCGAAACCTCCAAACCTCCGCAAGCGCCTTGAGCGATTGGTTCCGGAAATGGAGAATCGAGGTCAACCCCGATAAGAGTCAGGCGGTCATCTTCTCGAAACCGCGCAAACTACCCCCCCCCTCCCGCGCCCGATCTCTATGTATGGCAAGCCGATCCCCTGGGGAAAGCGAGCCAAATACTTAGGTGTCATCCTAGACCACAACCTCACCTTCAACGAGCACATAAAGACGGCGCGTTCGCGCGCCTCTTTCGCTCTCGGTAGGCTCCACTCCATGATAACTGCCCGCAGCAAATTGTCACTCAAGTGCAAATTGCGCCTCTACACCGCGGTCATCCGTCCCATCATGACCTATGCTTGCGTAGTCTTCGCACACGCCAAGCCGCGATTTCTGCATAAAATGCAAACCCTCCAGAACCGTTTCCTCCGAAAGGTCACGGGAGCCCCCTTCTATGTCCGAAATGTGAATCTGCATCTAGATCTCAGACTCCCCACCATCCAGCAGTTCATGAAACGCCTCTCCAAGCGCTTCTTTGACTCTGCCATAAAGCACCCCAATCCCCTGATTGCGGCGGCCTCCCGATACACTCCCTCCCGCATAAGTAGGATTCGCCGACCAAGGCATACCCTCACTATCCCCGACGATGCCACTACCCTCCTCCAGGAGAGCAGTAAGGCCACGAGTACTCTCAGTCGACAACACAAACACAAGCTCAGACATCCGTCCTTCCGTCCTCGCCGCCGAGGCCCGTCGCGACGTCCCGCACCATCACCGTGCCCGCCCCGACCCTTGCTCGAGCCAGCCCGCGCAGCTGAGCCTGTAGTTTTAAATTCGCCCCTAAACACTAATAATAATACCGATCCAGCCTGTCCCTTGCTGTCCTCTTCCAGCGACGCCCTGAGCCGAGGTCCGAACCCCGCAGGGGGTTACCCTTAGCGCTGTCGCTTAGTTTTTAAGTTATTGTATGCCCTGGCTGGAGGCCTTAATTCGAGGCATCCACAGGAAAGTCCGGTTAAGCAGTAGCCATCCTCATAAAGGATGAACTGCGAGATGCCATTTAAAAAATAAAAAATAAAATACTTTCCACAAAAATCGTCAAAAATTATGATTCTGTATTGTTAGGTGAAAAATATAGGCTGGCGCTATATGAAGATTAATACATAGATTAAGACCAAAAAGCCAGAGAAAAATCAAGAATATCACTATACAAAATCCTTCAGCAGCCTATAACAAAATCATTTCAATAAGTAGCCTCCCAGAAATTTCCCAGAAATCAAATTTAATAACACCGCTACGGGCAAAATCCCGAATCGCTTAAGGCTCTCAAATAACCTTTAAATTATATCATCTAAAGCTTAAACCGTTGTAACATTTCACTCGACGATAATCACTGGCTTGGTCGAAATTAAATCGTAGGTCGCAATCAATTACGACCGTCCGAGGGGTGGAGCCGGGCTTTTTCATAGACATTATCTCTTTTACTTCGAACTTAAGGACCGTTGCCACTGGTATTCGCGACCATGGTCGCTGGAATATGAACTATGTTAAAATGTGGAATTATCTGTTGCCAATCTTCGCTAGAATCAGTATTTAACTTTGATCAAGGCATCGTTTTCATCTACAGCCGGTCGATTCTGTTAGAATTTCACCGTGAGAAGTTAGGTGAAGTGAGCTGTCATTCCATCTGTAGTGTAGGGATTGATACTATAGAGGTATGTGGAACAGGGTGTAAAGTTCACTCATCGTCTATAGAAAAGGGAGGATCCTCCGACCAGGCGGGTGTTGTGTCTGGCGGGCAACTGCCCCATGATTCATTTCGGGCCGTTGTATATATGCTAGTTGCGCGGTAAACTCTGCTTGCGAGATGCAGGATTTTGCGTGACGTCAGTATGACGCGTTGTTCGTATGTGGCGTTGTAGATACCGCTACAATACTAATGACAGCTCACTTTAAGCTCACTTCACCTGAGTTATCACGGTGAGATTTTTACAGAATAGCACTACTGATCCTATATTGAACTGCAATAATAATAAAAATACATTTACAATATTATATACTACTCATTTTGTACAGCACTCATTTAAATTTTAGTCCTATTAAGCCTTAAAATGGCAGGCCTTTAATTTTATTATTTCAACTATCCACACTTGAATTACCGTTGAAATCCGAAGCAAAAACCCATCGGGATTCTATAATTACGACCAACAAGACAACGACCATGGTCGGTTCTTCAAATGTAAAACCTTCTTAACGCGCGACCTTCAGCCCGCGAACTTAAAATGTTTCGTTTTAAAACACGGATCTCAGTTTATGGCGATTTAAATGGCACAGAAATTGATAGGCTATCTAAATGGAGTTTAGATGGATTTGTCTTAGTTTTTCTTTTACGATTTCAGAGAGGATAAATCTTTTTGAGAATACTTGGGATAATGTTATCTTTATCCTTGGATATGAGAATATTATACTCGTGAATGTAGAATTTATTCACTATTTTTTTACGAATCCGTAACCAAAAAGTGCCGACGCGACGGGCAGGCAGGTCCGTCCGTCTGTCACAGGGCTGTATCTTTTGAACCGTAAATTATAGTTGGAATCTTAAAATTTTCACAGTGTGTAACTATGGCACCTATGGCAACAATTAAAAAAAAAAAGGCTAAAAATAAAATGGGGTTTAAAAAAACGTTTCTTGTATCTTTAAACTAATAATAAAGCTGAAGAGTTTATTTGTTTGTACTTTGTTCGTTAATTTCTGGAAGTACCTACTTACCGGTCAGATTTGAAAAATTATTTTTGCATTTGATAGCCCAATTTTTGAGGAACACTTACATCACGCTACGACCCTTAGGGGCTGAGCAAAAAGAAAAAAAGTCAAAATGAACGAAATGACAGCGCGGGCAGGTGACGCGATGCGACGGAGAACAAGAAATGGGTAAAAGTCGCGGGCAGAATACAAGAAACGTGTTTTTTTTTAATATGTACCCTCTTACTAATAAACGTATTGTATCAGATGAATAGTTACACACCGATTTCTCTCTTTCATTTGTCAGTAATTTGACTTTCGAATAAAGAAGACAAAGCGTTGTGTAACTATTATACAGACGCTATACAACGTTTATTAGTAAGGGCGATAGTGTTTAAATATTTTACGGTGGTACAGAACCCTTCGTTTGCGAGTCCGATTCGCACTTTTATTAAATGTTTACTGAAACGAAAAAGTTCTTTTTATTTTCACTTAGGCTTAGACTTATATTGAGCTTTGGCGTTTCATCCCAGTGGGTCTAAACAACACTGTTTTTCCAGACGAACTCTCATAAAAGTCAATAAAATGTATTAGACTGTCGATGGAAAGCTGAGAATATTATTAAAGTGGAGACCGCGTATCGGCAAGCGTAGTGTGGGACGCCCCCCAGCTAGATGGACGGACGACCTAAAGAAGGTGGCTGGAGTTGACTGGATGCGGAAGGCGGAGGACTGGGTGTTGTGGCGCTGTTTGGGGGAGGCCTATGTCCAGCAGTGGACTGCGATAGGCTGAGTTGAAGCTGAGAATAAAGAGCCTTACGTTAGAGTTACAATGTCTCACATAATTAGACATTCATGCCTGTCTCATATTATTAATACGAATATTGCACGACTCATAATGCGAAGCATTTGAGAGTGCTTTACGATAGAACATTATTTTCACAGAAATTTTCACTTGCTACTAATAATATTTTTTTTGTACGTACACGTCGTACACCTCAAAATAAAAAGGAAATTACTATTACAGTGGCACAAGTTTCATTTTAACTTTGCCTTCAACGTTCGCATGCAGTATAAAACCCTGCGGCCCCGCGATGATGCAATGGGCATTGTTCATATTTTTTTAAATGTTGTAATTGCAAAACTATTTCGAGGAATAGCGTTACTAATCATTATGGACTAATTAATTTACGAAAAATATTAATATATATTAATATTTTTGATAAAATACGATTGACCTTTTGTGCCCTTCAAATTACGTCACCTGCGACCGTACAGTTTAGTATCGTTACCTCAAAAATAAAATAAAAAGTAAGTGGCAAGTATTGTCTACAATCCGTCAGTGTCAAGTGTAAAATTATAATATGTCAAAAATATATTAAATTTAAACATTCCGACTTGCCTCTTATTCATCTCGTTTATAAATCTGATTACATTGTTTCAACAATCGACAATATTGAATATATCGGAAGAGCTATGGAATACAAAAAAAAATGGAATGAAATGCTATGGAATGAAAAATTTTAATAGATTGATACTTTGACACTTTGATAGGTGTGGATGACGTTGTGTTGACAGATTGATTTTTTTTATTTCTGTACTAGTGAGGCAACAGCACTTAATTTTCAGTGCTACTGATGACGTAACCTACCTTAAAAAATTTTAATATTTATAAAAAAATAACTATTGAGCCAACCATCAAAATATTCAAATTAGTTTCTCAAAATGCTCTAAATTTTCAAAAAATAAAATAAAATCTAATGGTTAGAAATTTTGGACAATCCCCATTACTTACCGATGGGTTGCAAAATCACATTAGGAAGACCGTCTGCCTATTTGTCAGCCTATTACATAATAAAAATATACAGTAAAGAAAGAAAAAAGAAAACTCTCTCAATATTGTCTCCTAGGACCAAATAAGTGTAACTAGATTCAGCTAAATTCGAAAAGGGAAAACAATTTATCGAAAAATTGGGACGAAAGGAACCTTTTCAGTATTTGTTGTTGGATTTAAACAGATTATCCCTACCATTACTCCTTAACATTTAGTTTAGAACTTTGTTATCTAATTGAGAAGTTCATCTCGGGGACCGGGAGAAGATTTTCACTTGTTTTTACTTAAAGCAGGTGCTGATGAGTAAACATCTGTGTTGCTTTTCATTTACTGAACATTCATTTATTCGAGGAATAATTTTGAAATTTTGACAGTTGTTTCCTACAAAAACAGTCAAACGTCAATTTTATTCATCGAATAAAATTTATCTAGCGATGGGAAAATCAGCCCTTGGTTAACTATTCTTTGAAGTGAAAAATGTAATCAGTTATTTATAGATTACCATCCAAATTAAAATAAATATGCATATAAATAACGTAAGAATAATTAGATACCTAACAACTTACAATCATGGCAGGTTACAGCCGCTGCAAGCTGTAATCTAACATGGTTGTACCATGCAACCGCCTTTTAAGGTCGTCGTTCAATCTAGCTGGGGGCATCCCACACTACGCTTATTCCAAGACTCGTCTGTTCCACTCCACCGGCTATTATCATCAGAATAGATCATGCCGTGGTAAAAATATGCCAGCCAAGTCAATCAAGAGGTAGGTAGCGGGGTTATCTACCCCGGGTGCGCTAGACGTATGTTTAAACTCCGCCACTCGTCGAGGCTTTAATTTTATGTGTTGAAAGCCCCCAAACAAAGTTGTCATTCGCAAAACTTAGAAACAAACTTGGAATGTCTCATTTGCCTGCAGTTTCACCAGTTCTGATTCTTCAAAGCGGAACAGCAATTCTACTCGGGGGCAGAAATTAATCGGTATGTAGTTTCATCCAAAACTTTGTGTTGGTTGGTGGCTCACTTGGTGTGTCACAAATTCCTTTTTGTTGATTAGTACTTATAGTTGTGTCTGACTGCTGAGCGTGGGTTCCTGAGTTCGATTCCTGGCAAAGTGTTGTTGGTATTCCCATTGGAAATTTCTTAGTAACAGCCCGGAGTTTGGAAGTTGGCGGTGTGATACCCCCGTGTCTCGGAAACCACGTTAAACCGTTGCCGTTGGCCCTGCTCCTGATCTCTCTCCGGTCGTGTCGGATTGCTGTCTCATCGGACAATGAGAGTGAGGGAAGAGAGAGTGCACCTGTGTCTGCGCACACACTTGTCACTTGTGCGCTATAATATCTCTCGCGTCGAAGGCGGGTTTCCGCTTAGATTGATCGAGATGGCCGGTCTGGAGAACTTTATTTGTTTATTTGTATTTATGTCTTTAAAGCCTAGGCAGTGACACTGTACCAGAAAATAAGATGCAAAACGGTGTTATGATGGCCTTTTTAACGTGAATGGTATAAACGCCGACCTCAACTAGTTTTTTAAAATATGATTGACGTGTAAAAGTGTTTGTGCAAACCTACTTACAGAAATGAAAACATTTGTCATTCATTTATTATTTATAAATTGAGTTATGACGAAGTTTCAGCTTAAAAAAATTGTGGAATTTATCGGTCTGATAAGGGTAGACGGTAAGATAAGATAATCATTTATTTGCTCAAACACGAACACAATACATACAACACAAATTGTCAGCATGCAAGAGACGTTAAGGGTAGGGATAAAAACTCGTACTGAAGGGATCAAAAAAATACGAGCTAATTATGTTAAGAAAGCACTGAAAGACTTCTTCAGTACACTTTAATTCGCAACACGACCAGCTCTGCTAAGCTCCTTGCAAAGAGCATTCAAGAGCAATTAGTGTCAATATTCCACAACAATGTTGACACTGACAGTTCTTGAACGCGGTTTAGACGTGCTGATAGCGTTTAATTTCGTTGTTGAAATTTACCCATAGCATAATAAAATTATCCTATGATATTCCCACTGCTAGGACACAGGCCTCCTCTCTGTGAGAGGGAGTGGGCCGTAATCCACCACGCGAGTCCGTTGCGGGGTGGTAGATGTCACATGTCTTCGAATGTTTGGTTCTAGGACATGACGGCTCACAATGTTTTTCTTCGCCGTTTTGAGAGCAGAGGCGATGAAATAATTTACTCAAAGTACCTGACTGGGTTCGAATCTACGACCTACAACTCATAAGTTGCGGCTGTTACTACTGGGCCACCACTGCTTCTCACATTTCAATTGGCCTTTAGTCCCATATTATGAAAGAATCAACCCACGTTGTATTTTTAAAACGCTTCAAAATTCGAATGATTGACTGCCAGTACTTTTTTCTAATTAACACCAGCCTGCGTTATACATATAAGGTTCCCTTTGACATTCAACCTTCACACACCTTAGCTAAATACCTGTCTACCTTCACGTCCTCCACTTTTGCGATTGGTTAAGTTGATCCTATTATGTAGATCCTGGCCATACTGGAGACTTATAAACAAAAAGATAAAATATCACGCAGTTCGCCTCATCAGTAAACGCCTTTAGATTTTTTTCTTTTTGAGATGAATAAAGAAGAAAACTGTGATTACGTTAGACTGGACTTATCTTGTATTCAAGATTTGTAACCTAATAAACTAGGCTCCTGCTAAGTAATTGGGTCTTCTTTTGTTTAGAATGTGTACCTACTATTTCACAGCTGGACAAAAATATCTAGGTACCTGGGTATCTGTTAAGAAATATGTGGAGGTGGTCCAAAGTTTCTCTACAAGAAAAGACAACACAAATTTCAATTTACAAACTACTTCTTTGTAAAGGTATTTGAGTCAAAGTGTCGTCTTAAATAAACTTGTCCACTGCGAAGTAAAAAGCTTAACATAATTGGATATATTGTGAAAACTTTACAAATGTTTACCTACAACGCCTCGCTGTCAATATCATTCAGGCGCACAGTGGTCATTGTAGCACTATATTTCTTAGGAAAACTTACAGCTTAATAAAAAAGGATTAAAATAGAAACTGTGATGTTTGTCGTAAATCCTTTTTTATCAGCGGCACGCCTCGTCCAAAAATATAAGCATAATCAGCCTATAATGTTCCCACTGCTGGGACACAGGCCTCTGAGGCCTCCTCTCGGTGAGAGGGAATGGGCCGAAATCCACCACGCGGGCCCAGTGTGAGATTTGTTCCATATAAGATCAAATCTCTTAAGGAAAAGTGCTTGTGGAACAAATCTAACTTAGAAAGATGTATTAATGATTCTAATGATTTTTATGTAAATACGTACCTGTTATATTCGCGAATCATATTTTGATCAAGACACAGCCTGACACTGACCTGAAAATTGCAAAAACCGTAAGAAAAATTTCATTTCGCGAGCTACTGCGCATTCACCTTAATGTCATCAGGCGTCTTCCATCATCTTCGTGGCTTGTCCCATGTTGGTTCTGGACGTACAGAGGCCAGCACATCAAGTTACCCCAATCTGTCAAATTTCTTTGATAGATTTTCAACTTTATGACAAAGGAATAAGGTTCATATTCAATTGGGAAAATTTGACAGATTGGGGTAGGTTGATGTGCTGGCCTCTGTACCTACAGGTTTTCTTCTTCCATTATTCCTGTTAACCGTCACGCTATCATTCACTCCCTTCTCTTTCATATCATTCCTCACACAATCCATCCGCCTTTTTTTTGGCAAAGTCTTCCATTGAAAGTAAAGAAGACTTACTGCTAAACAAAACAAGTTAAATATTAGTACCTTGGAGTGACGCGGGTATCGTAATAAACCCGTTTTTTATCTGCAGCACGCCTCGACCACTTGATGTTAATACAGGTTATAAGTTCATGTATCGGTAGGCGCGGTGGGTGTTATTTTTAACGCTAGCCTGCACTGTAGTGGCACTACACTCTCGATGGCTCCGACACACGCAACCTGCATACGAAGTGACTGTGATTCTTACGGAGTGAAGGACCGGAATATTTATATTATGTTTTGTGAAAAAATCACTTGTGTAGCGAGGAACCTTTTTATGCGGGTAGCTACAGTCGACCGTATTTTTACTCAAAAAGAATTCAATTATTCACTCCTATGAGGAAAAATATAAAAACATAAAAATTAAAATAGGCGACGGTTTCGCTGAGTTATGAACTCAAATTAAGTTATATAAAAATAAAACAAAGAAGAGTACAGACTTACAATTCAAACATTATTCTGAATATGGTGCTTTAATAGCCTTATTAAAGTTGAAAGTCATTTTTATTCCTTAATTACTTTAGGTATAGAGTTGTGGCCCCTCATATACGACAGACTTTCTACCCTACGGTAGAAAGTCTGTTTGTCTATATTTTTTATTATTTTATTTCGTCGGTGGTTTGAAGCTTTGACCTTGAGCTGGCCTGTTTTTACAGGTTTTGATGCCACTGACGTGTGGTCAAATGTACCCACAAAAAAATTTACCGAGTACCAGACGTCTGCCAAGTAGTGCCAAGTGCCAAGACTGATAAAGGCCGGCAGACAAAAAAACATAAGTCAAAAAGTGTGATTTATTGACTTATGTTTTTAGTCTCTTCGCACGAGGATTGTGACGGTACTACATGGCTATAATTTTGACGACAGTCCTTTTTCAAAAGCTGATTCCTTTTTCAAAGTCCTGAGTCCTTTTTCAAAAGCTGAAAGATGAACAGACAAGTAGATTTGATTAAGTTCATGTCTGCTGTCTAAAACTTCTTCAACTTTTCCTTTTGAGATAACTTCATCCAGTAGTGTTCTTAAACGGTGACATTGGCATTTTGGATCCATTAAGTGTAATTTTTATGTACACTTGACACACTCTAACTGGATTCAAACATAAAAAAACATAACATAACGCTTTTACTCTCCAAAGGGTTTGGCAGATGTGTACTTATAGTCCCATTTATTGAGGGACGAGACTATTTCCATCAACCGGGCACAAATCCAGACTTCAAGCTGCTTCTTAAAAATTCCAGGTGGAAAAACCCAATAACACTCCCCGACCCGGGAATCGAACTCAGGACCTCAAGCTCAGCAGTAACGCTTGCGGCCAGTAAAACAACGAGGCAGTCTAACTGGATTAATCCTCAAGTTTTCCAACTCTATTGGTTTATCCGTCCGGAGATGGCGGGATGAGCTGGATTCCTTTAAAGATTTGTCCATGGCAGCTCTGAACAGACAGAGATGCAAGGAGAGTAGGGAGACCTTTTTTTTATTAGACACTTGAAGCGCCCCGCGGTTTCACCCGCATAAGTGTCGATCTCGTGGTAATATCGGAATAAAAACTCCTATGTCCTTTCCCCGGTACTCAAACTATCTCTGTACCAAATTTCATCTAAATCGGTTCAGCCGTTTAAGCGTGAAGATTCAGACTCTTTCGCATTTATATTAATCGCATGGATTAATGGCTAATAAAAAAATAAAACAATTGCTTTATCAAAGTCTGTCTAATCTTGGAATTTTGTTACCATGATTTAATTACCATGGTGTCCGCACAGCGCCATGGTGACCATAGCAGTCACAACAGCACATAGGTACCTAGGTTGTGCTATCTGCCTCCCACATCTCTGTTGCATAGATAAGACCGGTGATAGTGGGGATATATGGGCGGATATTATGAGCCGTCCTGCTGTGTTACATGGTAGATCTGAAACTGAGTAATTAGAACATTAATTTGAATACTGTACAATTAAACCAGGTAGGTAAGTCTTCTGTCTAAGTCACTGTTGGGACACAGGCCACCTCTCTGTGGCCGTAATCCACCACGCGGGCCCAGTGCGGGTTGATAGATGTCACATGTCTTGAATTTTTGGTTCTAGAACATGCCGGTTTCCTCACGATATTTTCCTTCACCGTTTTGAGAGCAGTGGTGTTGAAATAATTTACACAAAGTACTCGTAAAGCGCCTGTCTGGCTTCAAACCTACGACCTGCAACTCGTAAGTCGCGGCCGTTACCGCTGGGCCATCACTGCTCGAAATGACTTATGTGCTGGAAATATACACTAACAACCCTTACCTTTCTAATTAGAACATAGCAAACTGCATCATGGCAGACACGGTTATGATAGAAGTATTTTTATAGACGAAATACTTCACAGCATAGAAAATTCTTTCATTTCTTCAAATTACGCTTAGAATCAGCACTTTTCGAACGTTAAAATTACAGAAGACAGTCCCCCAAAACGCCCGCCCTTCACCACTTCAAAGTGCTTCTTTCGCTGGAAGAAGTCGCGCAACAAACTCCCCAGCAGCACAGCTGTCTGTTCAGTTAGATAAGCTTCATTCTAGAGCTCAACTAACAACTACGTATGCTTACAACATATTGTAGTAGAAACCATTATTTATACTTAATTTACATACAATATACGCCAACAACAATACACGCGCTATCTACAGAGAATTAACGTCGTTCATCGTCCGTACATAGGTATATCTTCTTCAACATATTCCGTCCTAAGTAACATGACGGAAAATGATGAAGATAGGGTTTCTGGTAGCAAAACTACATGGAAACATAACTAGGAAAGACAACTGACAGACATAATATATGCAAAGTAAGTGATATGTATGAGGACTATGCTTTTGACATAAAATTCATATGGCTAGGCCGTCCATTATGCCAGCAACATTTCCTAGAGATAAGGCCAGTTAAAGTTACAACATACAGAAATGTATTCAGGGTGAAAACGTGGCAGTTTGTCTCTTCAAAGCTATGAGGAACAGGGGCTAAAGTTCACTCATCCTCCATAAAAAGGAAGGATCCTCCGACCAGATGGGTGTCGTGTCTGGTGGGCAACTGCCCGACGTTTGATGTATGGACTTGGACGTTGTATAAATGCTAGTTGTGCGGTAAACTTTGCTTGCGCGATGCAGAATTTTGTGACGTCAGTATGATACGTAGTTCGCATGAGGCAGTAGGAAGGCCTTTATGAAGGCCGCAGGAATCCGCTGGATGCGAGAAGCACAGAACCGGTCGAAGTGGCGGTGCTTGGGGGAGGCCTATGTCCAGCTGTGGATGTCTTTCGGATGAAATGATGATGATGAGGAACAAGGGCCCGACAGACGTCTCGTTTGGGCCAGACGCACGGTCTGGCTGGACTCCAGAAGGCACTAATCTATGGATAGTTGTTAATAGCCCCACTTTAATATTCTGACTTGTCTATGTAAGATGAACTGAACAGTTAGGCTGTACTGCCAATCGTTTTTCCGTTTAACAAATCATTACGATGGGAAAAAGCTCACCAAGATCGGGACTGATTTGCCATATCGACTATTGTTCGATCATTTTTTGGCCAATGTATATCTGCCTGACTTGCCTTTTCCCAACTATTCTAGGGTCGGCTTCCAGTCGAACCGGATGCAGCTGAATACCAGTATTTTGCATGGAGCGACTGCTTATCTGACCTGCACAGCGCAGTTACTGGGTAACTTTGGTACGACTTGATGTCAGATTGTTTGGGATTCTGAATGATTTTTATTGAAGCTATAATAAAAAAAGCTTCCTTTTCTTACCTAAGTGGTAAAGTGGGTAAAAACACAATATCTACCCGCGTGTTTCCAGCGAAACTCGTTTGACCTACTGCTAAGACAGTCCAGAAGTAGGTATTAACTGAGGGTGCTCCCGGTAATGTCATTGTAACAAACACTCTTTAATTTACATTTCTAGACCGCCAGCTTTACTGGCAGGCTTTTTAGGAATAGGTAAGCCTGACAACTGAGTCATTAAGTCCGGTCTTAAATAAATTAATACATAGAAATGAAATATACAAGTTCGTTCAAAGTTATTTTGCCTCTGACAGCAGCAAGCCAACAGCAACCTTACAGCAACTTTATTGTCACAATGATTTTGACAGACTTGTCAGTGGCAGTAACCCAAGAGCAACCTTATTTGAATGAGAATAAAGATCACTATGAATTGGACAGTGATGCAAAATCAGAAGTAAAATAACCGTGAATGGACTATAGTCTCGCAATAATAGCAAGTGATGACTCAAAGTCAAAACTTTATTTGTAAAACATTTTATTATCTTCCTAGCCTTTTCACAACCATGTTGGGGTTTGATTCCAGTCTAACCGGATGCTGCTGAATACCAGTACCTATTTTACATGGAGCGACTGCATATCTGTCCTCCACAATCCAGTTACTGGGTAATACAATACCCCTAGGTAAGACTGGTTGTCAGACTTTCGCGCTTCTGACTACCCATAACGACTGTCAAAGATCTACGAATGCCAGCCACGGGAGCACGTGCTTTCCGAGACACGGAGGGGTCTCGGTATGTAAAGATTACCCATCCACCGACCAACCACGGCAAGCGTAGCTTAACCTGATCGATCGACCTGGGGTCCCGTGTAAAATGTGCTTTCGTAAAAAAAATTCAGTAAAAGTTGGAATTTTGACCTTAAATATTTCCTCAACCAGATGGTTCCCAGGTATGGCCCAGTACAAAAAAAATATTACAAGGACGAGAAGTACTCAGCTTCATAAAGTGTCATTTTACACCCGTTATAGCAACGCTTAAGACGTCAGTGTTTCATTTGAAAGAAAGAAAGAAAAAACGTTTATTCGCGGTGAACATGACGCAAAAAAAGAACAAACACAAAAAATAATAAAAGGTATTGGGGAAACATGCGTCACATTCATGCAAAACGTCACGACGTACTTACATAATTATTCCTTGCATTCATTTTACATTTGAAGCAGCAACAATGCTGTTCGCATTCCCCTCAGGTACCCTATAAATCATCAGTCCATTATAAAACCGTTGAGTATTTAATAACGAGGAAGCTTGTTGATAAATGCGCGCTTCGTATATTAGTCCGCAGGGACACATAATCGTTGATAGGCTTGCACGGAATGGCTTGTGACGACACATTACTGATGGCTTCATAAAATTATACGATCAGTCATGGTTTTTATTTGCTTAGGTACAAATCAATCTGCCCATCCTTCTCTCATGCGAGTATTTTGGTACCAGTAGCTTGGTTGTCCGTTTACCAAATCATTACGATTAGATGGGAAAAGCTCACTTAAAGGTTAAAGGTCGGGACTAATTTGCCTAATAGACTTTTTTTTGTCCAAACTATAGATAGATGCGACGCCTTTTCCCAACTATGCAGGGGTCGGCTTCCATAGATCCAGCTGAATACCAGTATTTCTCACTTTAGACTGCCTATCTGACCTCCACAACCCAGTTACTGGGTAACACGATACCCCTTGGTAAGACCGGTTGTCAGTCTTTTTGGGCTTCTGACTACCCGTAACAACTGTCAAAGATCTACGAATGACAGCCGGGACCAACGGCTTAACGTGCTTTCCGTAGCACGGATGGGTCTAGAATCTAGATATGCAATTGATGGTCACCCAGTTACAAACTGATGGAATATAATTATGACAGAATATTAAGTCTAAATTAAGATCTAAGATGGCAAAAAATACATTAAAAACAAGCTACGGGGATAATTAGGACATCCGATAAAACATTTAAAAAATATAACCATCGTCTCGGCGAAGTTTAGCTAGCCAATTTTAAAAAACCCTGTATAAGAAGGACTAGCCTCACGAACTTGAATACCTATCGGCAATTTGCTACATATAAAAGTTCATTCAATTAGATATTGATCTCATATTTTGTAGGCCTCCTTTGACATAATACTTATAATAACATAGGATGAAAACTCCCATCCTTACCGCGAGCCCTCGCCACCGACAACAATATTACCAGAGCGGCATCAAGACCGCATGATTTATGTATTTTCTAAGTAATTGAATCCGTAACTTTCAGCGACACTAAATCACGCCGGTTTACATCGCTCATATATTGTGCACATTTACATAAGGGTTTGACCTTCCGGTTGAGCCCCGAGTTAGACATAAATTCATGCTGATAATGAAGTTTGTAATATGGTCAGTAAATGTAAAATAATGAAAATAAGAATTAATGTTTTTTGAACATTTAATGACCATGCTTGCTGCACGGATTGGTAGTTGCAAAACTGTGCCTTTTGTCCCACTGTAGGGCAAAGTAGGCTCTCTTCTATTGTCCAAACTGAGAAGGCATATTATTGATAACCACGCTTGCTCAAGACGGGTTGGCGATTTCTCACTCATATTTAAATAAAAGTCCAGGTTTCCTCAACATATTTGCCTTCAGCGATGTCAGTTCTGTGAGTGAGTTTGTGCGTGTGTGCGTGTGTTTGTGTGTGTGTGTGCGCGTGTGTGTGTGCGCGTGTGTGTGTGCGCGTGTGTGTGTGTGCGTGTGTAGTTCTTTTGAGCGCGGCTTCACCCGCGTGGATGTCCGAAAATATGGGTGGCGCACACCAGTACCTATAGCTTCCAGTCGGCATGCCGCATGATATAAAATCTTCAACAATCATCGTCATATTTCAGCCAATTTCCACAAAACCTTCAAATCTACAAGTAAATAACAACTGCCTTGCTGATCTAGTGGTCGCAAGCGCTACTGCTGAGTATGAGGTTCTGGGTCGGGCAAAGTGTTATTGGGTTTTTCGACTAGAATTTCTCAATTGCCGCCCGGAGTGATGGCAAAAGGCTAACCCCATAAACCTACGGACTTAAACATAACTAGCGAAATATGGATTACTATAGGTACACCTCTGTCTAACCCTTCCGGGAATACCTATAGGCGTGATGTTATGATATGTAAATAGCAACTTTAACAAGAAAATATTTTGTCCTTTTCTCTAAAAGATGGCTTATTAAAATTGTACCGTCATTGATTCCCGCTCGATTTTCCACCTGGAGTGACTTTTTATGCATACCTATTATAATATCACACCTCGTTTATTTACGAAGAGTCTATTATGCGTACCTATACGAATTTATAAAAAAAAAACCTGTTATTATTTTTGTTCCCAAGGGAGAACGATTTTATAGACTCTTCTGACTGTCGAACGTGATAATTTTTTTTTCAAGTGTTACCTTTTTAGTCGCATTGAATGGATTTTGGTAGGAGAAGATCTTATGGGTTAGCGTCACCGACATGCTATTTACAGTATATCTGAAGCAGTATATGATATTTAGACGTGTTGCGCTTGACCACCAGTGAAAGCATATTTTAGATTCATAGTTTTATTAAGTATTCACTTCTGTCAGCAGTCCCCATGATGATTTTTTTACCAAATCTCGTATGCACACCCACCAATCAAATGTTCTATGTTAGAGGATTTGGTTTTTGCACATAGTCTTTTGGTGATCCATTGTGCGTGGGCCATGGTGGCCTTCGGTCAAGAAGTTGATTACATTTTCTGGTCTGTTAAGGACAGATAAGATTTGGTCGCCCCTAGGGTTTTTATCCTAATCCGGGTGACTCCTGTGCAATCAAAGAGCAGAGGGGCAATTCTCGAGGGCACGCCGCGATAGCGGCGGTAAGGCCCCTCTTTGAGGAGTGGCTAGAGAGGCGTCTGACGCAGGTCCTCACCGGACACGGATGTTTCGGGAGGTTCCTGCACATAATCAGGCGGGAGGAAACGCCCGGGTGTCACCACTGCGAGGATCGCCCAGACGACACGGTGGTGCACACGGTGGAGGTCTGTCCCGCTTGGGCAGAGCACCGCCGTGTCCTCGTAGAGGCGATCGGCAGCGGCGGCGACCTCTCGCGCCCGGCCCTGGTCCAAGCCATGGTCCGGGGCGAGAGGTAGTGGGAGGCAGTCACCTCCTTCTGCGAAGCAGTCATGCTAGCGAAGGAGGTGGCGGGATGGGCGAGGGAGAGAGCCGAGAGGGCCGCCCGTCCCAGCCGCCGCGGTAGACGCTCCGGGCGTCGGGAGCCGCGTGACGACTCCCGGCCACCGTAGGCGCGGGCCTGCGGACGGCGAGTAATGGGTAGCTCGCCGTCCGATCAGGACCAGGCCCGTGCCGGACGGCGCGTATGTGTTCCACGCGCGCCTCAAAGAGATGTCAGCAGACATGGAGGGGCCCGTTAGGGCCGAAGCCTGCCGGGGCAGCGGGATTGTCCGAAAGGGTTACCGCTGCCCCGGAACATAAAGAGCTAAGGAAGGAACACGGATGGGTTTTAGTCAGTCAGAGCGGGAGGGGTCATTGGATGATTTCCCATTCTTAAAAAAAAAAAAAAAAAAAAGGGGCAATTCTCGTAATTTTAAGACCGTTCACAGTCTGATCTCAGTCTCAATTGGTCAAAAATACCTTTAATTTCCCTACATTTTGACAAGTTTTTGACATTTTTTTGTCGCTGAGATGAGACTGCGACTAGATTTTGACCGTTTTAATATACGAGAATTGGCCTTCTGATGTGCAACGGTTTCTTTAGCGAGCAGTGTCCCGTGATGGTCCCCGTCACCAGGCGCAGGCCGTACCTGTCCAGGATTCATAAACGTCAGTAACGCATCACCCATGTAATTCTCATTTCTTCTTTTACATAAAGACAGAAAGTGGAATTTTGGCCTAATTTTTTTTATTCTGTTGTATGTACCCCATGTCGTTTATGATCTAATCATCTCATCATCAACCAACACGGCCAGAGACCGCACAAAGTAGAGGTTTGCAAGGAAAAAGGGGAAGCTTTTGCCTAGCAGTGGGACACAACGTAAGCTAATAAACGAAGTTTTCTCGCCATCACACACACACTCGTATATGAGAATAACGAGAAAGAGAATGCATGGAATGGGGCATAACGCTGTTTCGTTACGTGACGATTTCTACCAGTCAATTCCTACCCTTCGTTCCAAAAAAAAGTATTTACCTACTTTAGTAATTTTCTGACAACAAACCCAGGAAAGCGCACGTTATAAGCGGATTATAACTCTTGCCAAAATAGTTATAAGCGACAAAACAACAAAATATAATGCAAATCGTTTAACCTAAGCGTTTACATAAATAAATAAATAGCGAATATAAACGCCGCGCTCTGTGCGAGCAATTCTAGTTAACATTTAAATTAATATAATACGCCTATTTGGCGCGCTGCAATCGGCACGGGCAGCCATTTGCCGGGAACCGAAAGGAAAATTAACAGAACAGGAGCGAACATGTGGCTTTTACAAAAGTTCTGTAGGTATACACCATGGATATATTGTTTTGGTTAGGTATATGTATACTGTATTGAAGGTTGTCGATTGTCATATTGACCAGAAAGTTTACTGCTTCAGGAAGTTGGGAATTTAACTTCTTTCATTCTTATTTATTCATACATATGTTTTATTTGTATGTACATTGTCCCATTAAAATAGATGGACAAATTTTAACACAGCGCTCATTACGTAACCCAACTTTTTTTTTTTTTTGTCGCTGAGAAATGCTTTATGCATCTCCGCTCGTCGGGGGACGAGACGGTGTATGTGGGACTCCCTGCCAGAGTGGCAGTATACCCACTAAAACTCAGCGGTGTTCCCTCGTCGCCGTGATGGGAGGGTCATGGGAAACCGGCTCAGCCTTTACTTCCACGACCCTCCCGGCGCATGCCCGCCTAACTGGCGGGCCCCGCGTGCCCCCCGAGCATTAGCTGGGGGGCGACGGGAATGGCCGGGAACACCTGGCCATTCCCGTCCGACACTGGTGGAGGCGCGTGCGATGCAAGCGAGGGTGCCCCCGCACCCGTCGCCTGCTGGCCTCCACCTGGGAGGAGTCGGAGATGACCGTCATACTGACGTCTTCTTCGACCCCTCCTCCGCCTTCGGAGCGGCGCCGCGAGAGGGTCTTCCTCCCGCGCGCGCTCCGCCGCCGTGAGACTGCGGCGCGGCTCGGACCACGACGGTCACACCTCGAGAGTGTGCTGCGCCGTGTCCTCCACCGCGCCACAGCCGTGACACGACGGCGTCTCTTCCTATTGCCGGCACATTAGTGTATTTTCGTTAGCTGATTATTTGTCTTCCTACCTATCTCATGCATTTTTCTTATATATTTTTTTACCATCGTCCTTATGTTGGTGGTCTGAATGATTTCTAAAAGTTTGTCCATCTATTTTAACGGGACCTTATATTTCGTTCTAAAACTATTACAATACGTCTTCCTGGTTCGGAGTGCTGTATTGGCGCTGCGGGAAACCTCAAGCTTCAAAAGCCCTTATCGATCAAAAAACCTTATCGGTAATTATATTTTCGAGCCGTTTGGGGTTGAAACCCTCAGGCCGCGGGGTCCGAGTGCTCAAGCTTGTGCAATGAAATCTCCAAACGGCTGGTTGACACTTTCTGTGACCCAAAGGCTGACTTTTCCCTTGGCCAGAGGCTAAGTATTACCATACAACGGGCAATGCCGCCAGTCTCTTAGGTACCTACTTACATTACCAGTCGACAGCGATGCGGAGGAATTTTTAGAAGCTATGTTTTATTTTGTTAATAATTTCAGTTAGATATTAGGTATACACATTTGTTTTTTTTAATTATTGTGGTATTATTGTGGTACATATTTTTATTTTAATAGTTTGTTCATATAATACTAGAAGTTTACAACGCTGAGATTGACCTTTTCAATGTTTTCCTTTTAACTTAGGTACTTTAGAGAAAAATTCGATTTTTATTAGCTTTGGATGAACGAAAACAAAGTGAAGAAACTTGAAATGAATAGTCTAAAATCGCCAACACTCAATGAAGCGTATTAATCAAAGCTCGTTAGTCTCTTGTAACTATTTAATTACAACGCGCAGCAGAGCAGTGTTGCCCCAGTGGTAACGGCCCCAACTTACGAGTGGTCGTGGGTTCTGACCCAGGCAGACTCTTTACTTTGTGAAAATAATTTCATCACCATTGCTCTCAAAACGGCGAAGAAAAACATCGTATGAAAACCGACATATCCAAGAACCTAGAACCAAAAATGCGAAAACATGTGACATTTACCAATCCGCACCGGGCCCGCGTGGTACCTAATTAACAGGACAGAACAGCCCACTCCCCCTCGAAGAGCGAAAGCCTGTGTCCCAGCAGTTGGAACATAATAGGCTGATTATGCAATTCGACAGCTATCGACTATTTCTGTTTTGTCCTCGTTTTGTTTTTATTGGAGCTAATTATTATCAAAATATTTTATTTCACATAATCCTACATGGGCACTTATGAAACGTCAGAAACTAGGTGCACGGTTCCTATTGGTCATTTCCTATGGAGAAGAGCCGGCAAGAAACAACACGGTTACTCTGTTAAAAATTCAAAATAGCTTTCTGTATGCACGTATTTCTCTGACAAATAAACTTATGTTTCTTTCTATCAAAATTTTGTATTCGCATTTCTTTGCGGTTATATTCGTACTTGCGGAACCCAAAAAAGTGCATTGTCAACGATTGCCATGCAAATTGGCAGCAGTCGTGGGGCTCATACTACTACAGTAACTGTAGTTTAGTTTTTAATTAACTACCGCTTTACGGAAACTGCGTTTTTGTATATGTTTACGTTGCTTTACTGTAAGTGGATTTAAATTTAACTTAAAAAAATACGTAGCTTTTTTTAATGTACTGCCGTTTTGGGTGTCATTTTCTACAGGAAAACAATTGAATACTAGAATGATGAAAGAGGGCCGTAAAAGGGTTGTTTTCCTGTGGTATGTGTCCATTTTGCAGACTGGTTCTAGGTATATGCGACGCACTGGGTTCACGTTATGAATGGCCCACGCTCTCTGACAAAGAAGGGGCCTATGGTCCAGCAGTGGCAACAAGGCTGAATATGCTATGTGTGATGCTTAGGGGAGGGAAGCTTAGGTCCTGCAGTGACTCTTTAAGTAGAACTTATGAAAATGATGTGCTATTCTATAGGCCGACCGCTTAACTGAGACGTTGCCTGAGGTTGCAGCGCGGTGCGGGAGGGGTGTGGTGACGTGATGCGAGAGCTCAGTGATTCGTCAATTTGTGTCAATTATCACCCCTCCCGCACCGCGCAGCTACCTCAGGCAACGTCTCAGTTAAGCGGTCGGCCTATAATATAGTTTGATCGATACGAAACAAGGGGAAGACTTCTCCTGTTAACCCTTTCTATCAACTATGCTACGAATGCCTCAATAGTGCATCGAGTACTCACGACCTATCGCTCACCAATTCTTCTTTCTCATCCTTTTCGAATCGATGGTAAAGTAAATTTATATTACAACTAGCGACCAGCCCCTGCTTCGCACGGTTTTGCGACTTGATAAAACATTATGATTTCTTTAATATACTATGTACGGTCAACAAAAGATATAATAATAATAATAATAATAACATTTGACAAGTTTTTGACATTTTTTTGTCGCTGAGATGAGACTGCGACTAGATTTTGACCGTTTTAAATTACGAGAATTGGCCTTCTGATGTGCAACGGTTTCTTTAGCGAGCAGTGTCCCGTAATGGTCCCCGTCACCAGGCGCAGGCCGTACCTGTCCAGGCTTCATAAACGTCAGTAACGTATCACCCATGTAATTCTCATTTCTTCTTTTACATAAAGACAGAAAGTGGAATTTTGGCCAATTTTTTTTTATTCTGTTGTATGTACCCCATGTCGTTTATGATCTAATCATCTCATCATCAACCAACACGGCCAGAGACCGCACAAAGTAGAGGTTTGCAAGGAAAAAGGGGAAGCTTTTGCCTAGCAGTGGGACACAACGTAAGCTAATAAACGAAGTTTTCTCGCCATCACACACACACTCCTATATGAGAATAACTAGAAAGAGAATGCATGGAATGGGGCATAACGCTGTTTCGTTACGTGACGATTTCTACCAGTCAATTCCTACCCTTCGTTCCAAAAAAAAGTATTTACCTACTTTAGTAATTTTCTGACAACAAACCCAGGAAAGCGCACGTTATAAGCAGATTATAACTCTTGCCAAAATAGTTATAAGCGACAAAACAACAAAATATAATGCAAATCGTTTAACCTAAGCGTTTACATAAATAAATAAATAGCGAATATAAACGCCGCGCTCTGTGCGAGCAATTCTAGTTAACATTTAAATTAATATAATACGCCTATTTGGCGCGCTGCAATCGGCACGGGCAGCCATTTGCCGGGAACCGAAAGGAAAATTAACAGGACAGGAGCGAACATGTGGCTTTTACAAAAGTTCTGTAGGTATACACCATGGATATATTGTTTTGGTTAGGTATATGTATACTGTATTGAAGTTTGTCGATTGTAATATTGACCAGAAAGTTTACTGCTTCAGGAAGTTGGGAATTTAACTTCTTTCATTCTTATTTATTCATACATATGTTTTATTTGTATGTACATTGTCCCATTAAAATAGATGGACAAATTTTAACACGGCGCTCATTACGTAACCTAACCTTTTTTTTTTTTTGTCGCTGAGAAATGCTTTATGCATCTCCGCTCGTCGGGGGACGAGACGGTGTATGTGGGACTCCCTGCCAGAGTGGCAGTATACCCACTAAAACTCAGCGGTGTTCCCTCGTCGCCGTGATGGGAGGGTCATGGGAAACCGGCTCAGCCTTTACTTCCACGACCCTCCCGGCGCATGCCCGCCTAGCTGGCGGGCCCCGCGTGCCCCCCGAGCGGGAGCTGGGGGGCGACGGGAATGGCCGGGAACACCTGGCCATTCCCGTCCGACACTGGTGGAGGCGCGTGCGATGCAAGCGAGGGTGCCCCCGCACCCGTCGCCTGCTGGCCTCCACCTGGGAGGAGTCGGAGATGACCGTCATACTGACGTCTTCTTCGACCCCTCCTCCGCCTTCGGAGCGGCGCCGCGAGAGGGTCTTCCTCCCGCGCGCGCTCCGCCGCCGTGAGACTGCGGCGTGGCTCGGACCACGACGGGCACACCTCGAGAGTGTGCTGCGCCGTGTCCTCCGCCGCGCCACAGCCGAGACACGACGGCGTCTCCTCCCGTCCGATACGGTGTAGGTGCGATCCGAAACAGCCGTGCCCGGACAGCACCTGCACCAGACGGAACGAGAGGAACCCGTGCCGCCGCTCGAGCCAGTCCCGCAGGACCGGCCCGAGCGCGTCGAGGGTTCGGCGACCGAAGGCTGCGGTGGCGAGGTCCGCCGTCCAATAGACGACGATGGCGTCTCTCGCCTCCCGCCGGACGGCCTCCCGCTCTTAAGGGGCGGGGCGTTCTCCTCTCGCCCTCCGCCCCGCCGTCCATTCGTGCACTCTAGCGAGCACCCATGCCTCAAACTCCCAAGGCGGGGTGCCGGCCAGAGCGCACGCCGCTGCACAGCCGACCGTGCGGTAGGCCCGCGCAACCCGCTGAGCTATGGCCCTCTGGGGCGCCCGCAACGCGGCGGCGTTCTCCCTCCTTCGGAGGGAGTCCTCCCAGATGGGGGCCCCGTACAGGGCCATGCTCTTCGGGATGCCACCGTACAGTTGCCGGCATCGTGCGCTGGGCCCCCCCAAATTGGGGAGCAGCCACGACAGCGGCCCCGCTGTCTTCAGCAGGCGCACCGACAGCCCGCTAAAATGCGGGCCGAAGCGCCACCTGCTGTCGATCACGAGGCCCAGATATTTCATCTGGGCCTTGACCTCGATCCTGACGCCCTCCATGAAGATGTGGGCGTCACTGACCTAACCAAAGGTATCCAAGCAAAAAAACAGTGATTTTATTTTGATCTAAAATAATAAATTGCCGGCACATTAGTGTATTTTCGTTAGCTGATTATTTGTCTACCTACCTATCTCATGCATTTTTCTTATATATTTTTTTACCATCGTCCTTATGTTGGTGGTCTGAATGATTTCTAAAAGTTTGTCCATCTATTTTAACGGGACCTTATATTTCGTTCTAAAACTATTACAATACGTCTTCCTGGTTCGGAGTGCTGTATTGGCGCTGCGGGAAACCTCAAGCTTCAAAAGCCCTTATCGATCAAAAAACCTTATCGGTAATTATATATTCGAGCCGTTTGGGGTTGAAACCCTCAGGCCGCGGGGTCCGAGTGCTCAAGCTTGTGCAATGAAATCTCCAAACGGCTGGTTGACACTTTCTGTGACCCAAAGGCTGACTTTTCCCTTGGCCAGAGGCTAAGTATTACCATACAACGGGCAATGCCGCCAGTCTCTTAGGTACCTACTTACATTACCAGTCGACAGCGATGCGGAGGAATTTTTAGAAGCTATGTTTTATTTTGTTAATAATTTCAGTTAGATATTAGGTATACACATTTGTTTTTTTTAATTATTGTGGTATTATTGTGGTACATATTTTTATTTTAATAGTTTGTTAGTTCATATAATACTAGAAGTTTACAACGCTGAGATTGACCTTTTCAATGTTTTCCTTTTAACTTAGGTACTTTAGAGAAAAATTCGATTTTTATTAGCTTTGGATGAACGAAAACAAAGTGAAGAAACTTGAAATGAATAGTCTAAAATCGCCAACACTCAATGAAGCGTATTAATCAAAGCTCGTTAGTCTCTTGTAACTATTTAATTACAACGCGCAGCAGAGCAGTGTTGCCCCAGTGGTAACGGCCCCAACTTACGAGTGGTCGTGGGTTCTGACCCAGGCAGACTCTTTACTTTGTGAAAATAATTTCATCACCATTGCTCTCAAAACGGCGAAGAAAAACATCGTATGAAAACCGACATATCCAAGAACCTAGAACCAAAAATGCGAAAACATGTGACATTTACCAATCCGCACCGGGCCCGCGTGGTACCTAATTAACAGGACAGAACAGCCCACTCCCCCTCGAAGAGCGAAAGCCTGTGTCCCAGCAGTTGGAACATTATAGGCTGATTATGCAATTCGACAGCTATCGACTATTTCTGTTTTGTCCTCGTTTTGTTTTTATTGGAGCTAATTATTATCAAAATATTTTATTTCACATAATCCTACATGGGCACTTATGAAACGTCAGAAACTAGGTGCACGGTTCCTATTGGTCATTTCCTATGGAGAAGAGCCGGCAAGAAACAACACGGTTACTCTGTTAAAAATTCAAAATAGCTTTCTGTATGCACGTATTTCTCTGACAAATAAACTTATGTTTCTTTCTATCAAAATTTTGTATTCGCATTTCTTTGCGGTTATATTCGTACTTGCGGAACCCAAAAAAGTGCATTGTCAACGATTGCCATGCAAATTGGCAGCAGTCGTGGGGCTCATACTACTACAGTAACTGTAGTTTAGTTTTTAATTAACTACCGCTTTACGGAAACTGCGTTTTTGTATATGTTTACGTTGCTTTACTGTAAGTGGATTTAAATTTAACTTAAAAAAATACGTAGCTTTTTTTAATGTACTGCCGTTTTGGGTGTCATTTTCTACAGGAAAACAATTGAATACTAGAATGATGAAAGAGGGCCGTAAAAGGGTTGTTTTCCTGTGGTATGTGTCCATTTTGCAGACTGGTTCTAGGTATATGCGACGCACTGGGTTCACGTTATGAATGGCCCACGCTCTCTGACAAAGAAGGGGCCTATGGTCCAGCAGTGGCAACAAGGCTGAATATGCTATGTGTGATGCTTAGGGGAGGGAAGCTTAGGTCCTGCAGTGACTCTTTAAGTAGAACTTATGAAAATGATGTGCTATTCTATAGGCCGACCGCTTAACTGAGACGTTGCCTGAGGTTGCAGCGCGGTGCGGGAGGGGTGTGGTGACGTGATGCGAGAGCTCAGTGATTCGTCAATTTGTGTCAATTATCACCCCTCCCGCACCGCGCAGCTACCTCAGGCAACGTCTCAGTTAAGCGGTCGGCCTATAATATAGTTTGATCGATACGAAACAAGGGGAAGACTTCTCCTGTTAACCCTTTCTATCAACTATGCTACGAATGCCTCAATAGTGCATCGAGTACTCACGACCTATCGCTCACCAATTCTTCTTTCTCATCCTTTTCGAATCGATGGTAAAGTAAATTTATATTACAACTAGCGACCAGCCCCTGCTTCGCACGGTTTTGCGACTTGATAAAACATTATGATTTCTTTAATATACTATGTACGGTCAACAAAAGATATAATAATAATAATAATAATAACATTTGACAAGTTTTTGACATTTTTTTGTCGCTGAGATGAGACTGCGACTAGATTTTGACCGTTTTAAATTACGAGAATTGGCCTTCTGATGTGCAACGGTTTCTTTAGCGAGCAGTGTCCCGTAATGGTCCCCGTCACCAGGCGCAGGCCGTACCTGTCCAGGCTTCATAAACGTCAGTAACGTATCACCCATGTAATTCTCATTTCTTCTTTTACATAAAGACAGAAAGTGGAATTTTGGCCAATTTTTTTTTATTCTGTTGTATGTACCCCATGTCGTTTATGATCTAATCATCTCATCATCAACCAACACGGCCAGAGACCGCACAAAGTAGAGGTTTGCAAGGAAAAAGGGGAAGCTTTTGCCTAGCAGTGGGACACAACGTAAGCTAATAAACGAAGTTTTCTCGCCATCACACACACACTCCTATATGAGAATAACTAGAAAGAGAATGCATGGAATGGGGCATAACGCTGTTTCGTTACGTGACGATTTCTACCAGTCAATTCCTACCCTTCGTTCCAAAAAAAAGTATTTACCTACTTTAGTAATTTTCTGACAACAAACCCAGGAAAGCGCACGTTATAAGCAGATTATAACTCTTGCCAAAATAGTTATAAGCGACAAAACAACAAAATATAATGCAAATCGTTTAACCTAAGCGTTTACATAAATAAATAAATAGCGAATATAAACGCCGCGCTCTGTGCGAGCAATTCTAGTTAACATTTAAATTAATATAATACGCCTATTTGGCGCGCTGCAATCGGCACGGGCAGCCATTTGCCGGGAACCGAAAGGAAAATTAACAGGACAGGAGCGAACATGTGGCTTTTACAAAAGTTCTGTAGGTATACACCATGGATATATTGTTTTGGTTAGGTATATGTATACTGTATTGAAGTTTGTCGATTGTAATATTGACCAGAAAGTTTACTGCTTCAGGAAGTTGGGAATTTAACTTCTTTCATTCTTATTTATTCATACATATGTTTTATTTGTATGTACATTGTCCCATTAAAATAGATGGACAAATTTTAACACGGCGCTCATTACGTAACCTAACCTTTTTTTTTTTTTGTCGCTGAGAAATGCTTTATGCATCTCCGCTCGTCGGGGGACGAGACGGTGTATGTGGGACTCCCTGCCAGAGTGGCAGTATACCCACTAAAACTCAGCGGTGTTCCCTCGTCGCCGTGATGGGAGGGTCATGGGAAACCGGCTCAGCCTTTACTTCCACGACCCTCCCGGCGCATGCCCGCCTAGCTGGCGGGCCCCGCGTGCCCCCCGAGCGGGAGCTGGGGGGCGACGGGAATGGCCGGGAACACCTGGCCATTCCCGTCCGACACTGGTGGAGGCGCGTGCGATGCAAGCGAGGGTGCCCCCGCACCCGTCGCCTGCTGGCCTCCACCTGGGAGGAGTCGGAGATGACCGTCATACTGACGTCTTCTTCGACCCCTCCTCCGCCTTCGGAGCGGCGCCGCGAGAGGGTCTTCCTCCCGCGCGCGCTCCGCCGCCGTGAGACTGCGGCGTGGCTCGGACCACGACGGGCACACCTCGAGAGTGTGCTGCGCCGTGTCCTCCGCCGCGCCACAGCCGAGACACGACGGCGTCTCCTCCCGTCCGATACGGTGTAGGTGCGATCCGAAACAGCCGTGCCCGGACAGCACCTGCACCAGACGGAACGAGAGGAACCCGTGCCGCCGCTCGAGCCAGTCCCGCAGGACCGGCCCGAGCGCGTCGAGGGTTCGGCGACCGAAGGCTGCGGTGGCGAGGTCCGCCGTCCAATAGACGACGATGGCGTCTCTCGCCTCCCGCCGGACGGCCTCCCGCTCTTAAGGGGCGGGGCGTTCTCCTCTCGCCCTCCGCCCCGCCGTCCATTCGTGCACTCTAGCGAGCACCCATGCCTCAAACTCCCAAGGCGGGGTGCCGGCCAGAGCGCACGCCGCTGCACAGCCGACCGTGCGGTAGGCCCGCGCAACCCGCTGAGCTATGGCCCTCTGGGGCGCCCGCAACGCGGCGGCGTTCTCCCTCCTTCGGAGGGAGTCCTCCCAGATGGGGGCCCCGTACAGGGCCATGCTCTTCGGGATGCCACCGTACAGTTGCCGGCATCGTGCGCTGGGCCCCCCCAAATTGGGGAGCAGCCACGACAGCGGCCCCGCTGTCTTCAGCAGGCGCACCGACAGCCCGCTAAAATGCGGGCCGAAGCGCCACCTGCTGTCGATCACGAGGCCCAGATATTTCATCTGGGCCTTGACCTCGATCCTGACGCCCTCCATGAAGATGTGGGCGTCACTGACCTAACCAAAGGTATCCAAGCAAAAAAACAGTGATTTTATTTTGATCTAAAATAATAAATTGCCGGCACATTAGTGTATTTTCGTTAGCTGATTATTTGTCTACCTACCTATCTCATGCATTTTTCTTATATATTTTTTTACCATCGTCCTTATGTTGGTGGTCTGAATGATTTCTAAAAGTTTGTCCATCTATTTTAACGGGACCTTATATTTCGTTCTAAAACTATTACAATACGTCTTCCTGGTTCGGAGTGCTGTATTGGCGCTGCGGGAAACCTCAAGCTTCAAAAGCCCTTATCGATCAAAAAACCTTATCGGTAATTATATATTCGAGCCGTTTGGGGTTGAAACCCTCAGGCCGCGGGGTCCGAGTGCTCAAGCTTGTGCAATGAAATCTCCAAACGGCTGGTTGACACTTTCTGTGACCCAAAGGCTGACTTTTCCCTTGGCCAGAGGCTAAGTATTACCATACAACGGGCAATGCCGCCAGTCTCTTAGGTACCTACTTACATTACCAGTCGACAGCGATGCGGAGGAATTTTTAGAAGCTATGTTTTATTTTGTTAATAATTTCAGTTAGATATTAGGTATACACATTTGTTTTTTTTAATTATTGTGGTATTATTGTGGTACATATTTTTATTTTAATAGTTTGTTAGTTCATATAATACTAGAAGTTTACAACGCTGAGATTGACCTTTTCAATGTTTTCCTTTTAACTTAGGTACTTTAGAGAAAAATTCGATTTTTATTAGCTTTGGATGAACGAAAACAAAGTGAAGAAACTTGAAATGAATAGTCTAAAATCGCCAACACTCAATGAAGCGTATTAATCAAAGCTCGTTAGTCTCTTGTAACTATTTAATTACAACGCGCAGCAGAGCAGTGTTGCCCCAGTGGTAACGGCCCCAACTTACGAGTGGTCGTGGGTTCTGACCCAGGCAGACTCTTTACTTTGTGAAAATAATTTCATCACCATTGCTCTCAAAACGGCGAAGAAAAACATCGTATGAAAACCGACATATCCAAGAACCTAGAACCAAAAATGCGAAAACATGTGACATTTACCAATCCGCACCGGGCCCGCGTGGTACCTAATTAACAGGACAGAACAGCCCACTCCCCCTCGAAGAGCGAAAGCCTGTGTCCCAGCAGTTGGAACATTATAGGCTGATTATGCAATTCGACAGCTATCGACTATTTCTGTTTTGTCCTCGTTTTGTTTTTATTGGAGCTAATTATTATCAAAATATTTTATTTCACATAATCCTACATGGGCACTTATGAAACGTCAGAAACTAGGTGCACGGTTCCTATTGGTCATTTCCTATGGAGAAGAGCCGGCAAGAAACAACACGGTTACTCTGTTAAAAATTCAAAATAGCTTTCTGTATGCACGTATTTCTCTGACAAATAAACTTATGTTTCTTTCTATCAAAATTTTGTATTCGCATTTCTTTGCGGTTATATTCGTACTTGCGGAACCCAAAAAAGTGCATTGTCAACGATTGCCATGCAAATTGGCAGCAGTCGTGGGGCTCATACTACTACAGTAACTGTAGTTTAGTTTTTAATTAACTACCGCTTTACGGAAACTGCGTTTTTGTATATGTTTACGTTGCTTTACTGTAAGTGGATTTAAATTTAACTTAAAAAAATACGTAGCTTTTTTTAATGTACTGCCGTTTTGGGTGTCATTTTCTACAGGAAAACAATTGAATACTAGAATGATGAAAGAGGGCCGTAAAAGGGTTGTTTTCCTGTGGTATGTGTCCATTTTGCAGACTGGTTCTAGGTATATGCGACGCACTGGGTTCACGTTATGAATGGCCCACGCTCTCTGACAAAGAAGGGGCCTATGGTCCAGCAGTGGCAACAAGGCTGAATATGCTATGTGTGATGCTTAGGGGAGGGAAGCTTAGGTCCTGCAGTGACTCTTTAAGTAGAACTTATGAAAATGATGTGCTATTCTGTAGGCCGACCGCTTAACTGAGACGTTGCCTGAGGTAGCAGCGCGGTGCGGGAGGGGTGTGGTGACGTGATGCGAGAGCTCAGTGATTCGTCAACTTGTGTCAATTATCACCCCTCCCGCACCGCGCAGCTACCTCAGGCAACGTCTCAGTTAAGCGGTCGGCCTATAATATAGTTTGATCGATACGAAACAAGGGGAAGACTTCTCCTGTTAACCCTTTCTATCAACTATGCTACGAATGCCTCAATAGTGCATCGAGTACTCACGACCTATCGCTCACCAATTCTTCTTTCTCATCCTTTTCGAATCGATGGTAAAAGTAAATTTATATTACAACTAGCGACCAGCCCCTGCTTCGCACGGTTTTGCGACTTGATAAAACATTAAGATTTCTTTAATATATGTACAGTCAACAAAAGATATAAGTATGCAGGATCGTCGGATATAGTTGAAGTTTATTAAGAAACCGATAGATGTTGTCGAATGAAATTTAATTTGATGAATGAGCTGTTTGTTTTCCATTAATCAAATTAAATTTTATTCTAGAACATCCAACGATTTCTTACTAAACTTCAACTATATCCGACGATCCTGCATACTTATCTCTTTTGTTGATTGTACATACGTTTAATCTATTATAAATTCAAGCATTCCTTTATAAATTTTCTAAATAATGGTGAAAATCGCATCATAATCAATTACTGCAAAGTTGAAGAACTTAACCATCACAAAGGCCTGGCCATAATAAATGATGGCCATAATTACCATACAATAGCTGCTGATTTATTGACAGAACCGATTGCCCTGATAATGAGCCTGATCAAAATGTATTCACAATGAATGAAACATTGAATTGGACCCTTCAAGCTGCCGTAACTGATTGTCACAATATTGTAAAAAGTGAAAATACGTTGTTGATTTTACTCAAAACAGACCTTATTTTGGTTTTAAAAGAAAAACAATCATTCAAAATACGTTTCTTTTTTAATAATTTACATGCAAAAATATATATTTTTTAGGGTTCCGTACCTAAAGGGTAAAAACGGGACCCTATTACTAAGACTCCACTGTCCGTCTGTCACCAGGCAGTATCTCATGAACCGTGATAGCTAGACAGTTGAAATTTTCACAGAATGTGTATTTCTGTTGCCACTATAACAAAAAACTAAAAACAGAATAAAATAAATATTTAAGGAGGCTCCCATACAACAAACGTGATTTTTTGCCGTTATTTTATATGTAGTGTTAAATATTGTATGGTGGTACGAAACCCTTCGTATACGAGTCCAACTCGCACTTGGCTGGTTTTACTATTCTTGTGACACTGGCAGTCTTTTCCCGCGCCGCCTAGATCCAGACCCCGCGGTACGTGTCCAGGTCATCTCTTTCTGGCCCGGCCTTACCGGCGCCGTCCATCTTCAGGCACCCATTGTGTTATGTCGAATTATTTTTTAATAGCAGCCCGGAGTCTGTATTTGTTTCCGATTGATGGCAAAAGACTAATGTACCCACTGTCTTATAGTATAGTAGTGAATTTATTTTTACTAAAGTGAATTTTCTATACAGTTATTAACATGGATTAAAGTCTTTCCAACGATTTTTGTTTCCTAAATCAGAGAAAGACCCTGAAATTCAACTTTGTCCTATCACTTGAATAGGACATCCAAACAAGTTTTTAACGTTTTTTAATAACAATAAATTCAAATTTCTGCTTTACGCGATTATAAATAGAATTGAAGAAACTTTTTCAAAGTTAATCTCTTTTATAGCCCACAGTTATTAGAAAACTTTTGACATTTCCGCAAAAAAATAGAAAAAAATACAGGGTGATTGTGAAAATTGCTCAATTTTGTGTAACAACCTATAATTGTGACGGGGGAAGCAGGAATTACCAGGAAAAGAACGCTAATCGACGTTTTCTAAATTGACTACTAATAAAATTGTCTGAAAAGTAATTTGTATACTGGAAGTAACAAATTGTAATTTGTATACTGGAAGTAACAAATTGTAATTTAATAGTCCTACATGTCTTCGTTTGTTTACATATTTTATTATTGTTACTTAATTAAGGAACAAAACAAAATATAAACAAACATCACAACACACTTTTAAGCAATCTTAATACTAACGTAATAATCATTATACACATAACCCTAGGGCACCCCGACCAAATGCATGGGTTAGGTTAGAAAAGCATACCTACCAGGAGCTCTTAATGCGATCCACTTTAGGACCTAAACTGAACTGTTCTGCTAATTCGTACCATGACGTTAGTTTAACGATTCAATTTAGGCCGTGCCATCTGGATATCTACCATGAGCTCTTAACGCTCATTCACTTTCAACGATCCAAATGCCGCTGAGTGTATTGGACGTCATGGTACGACTGTGAACGATGCAGTTTAAGAACCTAAACTGAAATGTCTTGCTTTTGAATCGTTTTTAAATAGATCATGGTAGGCCTCCAGTAACTAACAATGCACGAGCAGAGTTTGGGACTGTGATCGACCTACATCCAAGTTGGTCGCAGTTAAGTACTTGGCTATTAAGTATTTTAGGACACCAAAATAGGAATTAAATGAACTCCTGAACCAATCGCCTAAGGCTCTTGCGGAGTTTTGGAGAGTGAGGGCTATACGGGTGGGGCTTCTGCCAGAGTAGTAGATGGCCGTGTCGTCAGCAAAAAGGGCTAACTGGGCTACATCACTTTTTGGGATGTCGCTAGTGTATAGCGTGAAGGCTAATGGGGATAATACCGAGCCCTGAGGGACGCCGGCGCGAATCGGGTGGGGGGTGGAAAGAGCATCTTCGGTGCGGTATCGGAAGGTGCGGTTCGACAGAAAGTCTCTGAGGATGAGCACGAGACGATCCGGCACACCGAGCTGGTACAGCTTGTATATCAGCCCGTTGTGCCAGACCTTCGCAATGTCGAAGAACAAGGCACCGGTCATCATGCCTCGCTGAAAACGGGCGCTGATGTGTTCGACTATCAGTTGTAACAGTAAGCAACTTTGCTTTTAATACTACATCATCATCTGCCTAGCCTTTTCCCAACTATGTTGAGGTCGGCTTCCAGTCTACCCGGATGCAGCTTAATACCAGTATTTTACATGGAGCGACTGCCTATCTGACCTCCACAACCCAGTCACTGAGTAGTACAATACCCCTTGGTAAGACTGGTTGTCAAACTTTCGGGCTTCGGACTACCCGTAACGACTGTCAAAGATCCACGAAGGACAGCCGGGACCAACGGCTTAACGTGCTTTCCGAGGCACGGAGGGGTCACGGTATGTAAAGATGGTCACCCATCTACAGACCAACATCGGCAAGCGTATCTTAACCTGATGATCGACCTGTGCGGCTGTTATTATTTAGCCACGGGCCCTTTGCTTTTAATACTACAATTGGTTAATAAAGAAAAAAAAAATTACTTGCAATCATTCTGTCTGTATACTGAGGTTGTCCACTAAAGTCAACCTTATGTAGTGCAGGCTGACTATAATTTGGCGCGGGTTCCATTCGAACATTCAAGCAAGATTAGAACGGGGTAAAAAATATCACCGTCAGTATCAATAATATCCTTGTTTAAATTCTTTGAAGGAATCTAGCCCTTCACAATACCTACTATTGGCAGGAAATAGATTTTTTAATTTAACAACATAGAACCGTCTTAACCTCACACAGACTTGGTCTTTGACTAAAATCCAGAAGTCCAAACTCACGGTCTGCCAACAAGCAATGGAGCGTAGTATAGGCATAATCAGCCTACAATGTTCCCACTGCTGGGACACAGGTCACTTCTCTTCGAGATCTCAGTGGGATCTCAATCTACCCCGCGGGCCCAGTGTGGGTTGGTAGATGTCACGTGTCTTCGAATTTTTGGTTCTAGGACATGCCGGTTTAATCACGATGTTTTCCTTCGCCGTTTTGAGAGCAGTGGGGATGAAATTAAATACACAAAGTAAAGCGCCTGGCTGGGTTCAAACCCACGACCTTAAAACTAGTAAGTTATCACTGCGCTCTCATTTTTCATTCGAAACACAATAGTGCGCTCCAAAACAAAGATATCTGACGTAGTTCAAAAGGCTGCCTTTAAACTTTAATGGCACTGGGCAGGACATGCTTGCTGCATCCAAGTTGGTCGCAGTTAAGTACTTGGCTATTAAGTATTTTAGGACACCAAAATAGGAATTAAATGAGTTTAACAAAACGAGGCGCAATCATTACATTAATGTTCAATCTAAACTAATATTATAAAGAGGAATGATTTGATTTTTTGGATGTTTATTTGTTACGCTTTCACGCTTAAACGGCTGAACGGATTTGGACGACATTTGGCACATGGGTAGACCATGACCTTGATTAGAACATAAGATAATTTTTATCTCGATACTCCCACGGGATTGAGACATATGCGGGTGAAACCGCGGAGAGCAGCTAGTATTACATATGTTTATGTTCGGTGCAGCCGATTTTATTTCCAATTTATTTTTATGAAAATCCCCATTAAACTACTTCAAGAAATTTCCGTTTATTTATTTGTAAAATGTCACATCTGTGCACAACATACACCAAACGTTCCATTATTTTAACTTTTATTTAGTTTTACTCTGTATTTTATGCGTTTCAGTCTCAAACTTGAACGATGCAGCAAAATGATTATAAAAAATAGCGCTTTTTAATTGATGAAGCAAAAAGGACCAGTTACTTTTAACTGAAATAAATGTACCTATTTTGTTTCTTTAACTTTTATTTCTAGAGAATGAATGAGCAAGTCGTCGAAATGGCGATGGCGGGGTCTTAACGTTTTTAATTTCTCTTTTGACTGCGTTCACTCGTTCACTTAATTATTTGAAATACTGCCTTAGTTTTTTAATGGAATTGTGTCAGTTCTTTGTTTTATAACATATCATAGCCGGTAGCACATGCGATTAAAAAATATAAATAAATAGAATCTAAAATATTTGTGGAATAAAATTAGATGCACGTTTCTGAAACTCATGTGATGTGTGGTTTAAAATTTAAGAAATGCGGATCTAAAAGGAAACTCCTTATCGAACAGCCAAATATAGCATCGTGGAGGTGGAAATACCTAAATACTATTAAAAAAATATCGAAGAGAAGGAAGACATATTTTATATCTGGACGAAACTTATGTTAATGCGTCTTATAACGTTTCAAAATGTTGGCAATCATGGGATGAACACTGCGTGCTGTCTCGTAACGGTAAAGAAGACTGTTTGATCATCTTACATTGTGGAGGCCATACTGGATTTGTAGACTTAGCACTTGTGACATTTAAATCCAAATGTAAAACAGGTGATTATCACGACTCTATGAACTTCGTGAATTTCAGTAAACGGATAAGTGAAAAACTCATGCCTAATATACCACCAAATTCTGTCATAGTAATGGATAACGCAGCTATTATCATTCGGTTCGAAAAGAGAAAAGCTGACTATGGCTTCTATCAAGCTAGCCATGCCAGATAAGCTACGACGGCATGACGTGCCTTTTGATGATAAACTTAGAAAGGATCAATTATTTAAATTAACTATAAGCCAGAGGCAGAGGTGAGGGCGGCGGGCGCTCGTAGCATGATACACAAGAGGCGAAATGTGCGCTGGACAGTTCTTAAGATATTTGACGTCACAAGGTTAACAGTGAACATTATATTTTATAAGAAAATTAATTGATGACATTACAAAATTATGTGAAACAACTATGTGTAGGTAACAAAACAAAATATAAGGTAATAAACTTATATACTAATTATTATATAAATAATTTGTTTTTATTGTGTTTAGTTTGGTTTGTGATCGTCCTGTACGAGTCGCAATAAATACTTTTTCTTTCTTTCTTTTCTACGCCTATGCGATCAACCTACAAAAAAAATCCGTTTGTTGGTATAACCGCATAGGGGAAGAGAATAAGGGAACACCATTCCAGCTAATTTCTAAAAAAAAACGGATAACCGGACCGTAAAGTGTAATAATTTTAAAGAGATTACCGTTCCTTTGACCGGCCGGTTATCTCCTAAAACCGATACCCGGTTACGGCCTATTACGACGGTTACAATCGGTTATGCCCAGTTACACCCGGCTCAACTAGGATGATTTAGTGGTACCCAGAACTTGCCCGATTAATAGAAATTCTATTTCATACTGGGTGTGTACGTCAGGAGATGATAGCGGGTAGGAATTTCTCGGAAATGTAGGAGATCGAGTTAGAATATTGAATATTTTCTTAGAATTTCACCTAAAGTAGACTGTATAGAACTTAACCAACTGACTGACTGACTAGAACTTAACTGAACTTAGAACTTCTGACCTTTATAGAACTTGTCGTTAACTGGAAGACTCACTAGTTTTAAACTAAGTGTTTTAGTATTGAAAATGCTGCACCGGTTGACGTCATCATGTCAACGCCTGCTGTCATTGAAAACCAGCGCAGGGGCTCTGTCTCGGATACGGTCTTAGCATTATGCTGAGCGATGGCCGTTTTGCGTGGATTCCTTACTTCGAAACCACGTCAATTCCTTATTTAATCACGGCATCTGCTATTAACATATTCTCTATGACACGATGGCGTCGTTTGAACTGTCAAAATACATGTTATCCGTACGGTTGACATTTCGATTCCTATCAGTTACCAAGACACGATATTGACGTGGTTTGCACGTGGTAAGATTTCGCGGGGAATAATACAGAATCGGGGCTCTGTTTGGATACATAATAAAAAATATGAAGCTTCCTACTCAATTATTCCGTACATAGAGGTACAGGAAATTGAATTTATTACGTAAACTCCCGAATCTTATGCCACGCACCGCTCAGATCTAGTGAAGACGGAGGGGCGGTTGACACAAGGAGGGGTAAGTAACGCGTGTCCAACGGAGCTCTAACTTTATCATTGTTATAATATTACAGAGATATTAATTATTCTAACTTCACTGTGGCATTGGCAGCTGGATACTGCAGATGCAAGGGTTTAGCCGATCAAAATAATAAGTAACTGGTTTTCATTCTATCAGTTGTAACAGTTTTTTTTTTTTTTTTGACATGACCACTCGCAGTTGCAACTCGCTAAGGTTGCCTTTCTGCTTAACCGGACTATCCTGTGGTGGCCAAAAATTACTTTAAGGCCCCCAGCCAGGGCTTACAAACTAAGGATATTTATTTTAAATGAGCTACACTAAGGGCACCCCCTGTGGGGTTCGGGCCTCGGCTTAGTGAGTCATTGAGGGGAGGGCAGCAATGGTCAGGCTGGGTCTGGTTATTTTTATTTGGGGAGTTTAAAGCTACTTGCTCAGCCTCGCGGGCTGGCTTGTCGAGCAAGGGTCGGGCAGTGATATTACAGGGGCGTCGCGGAGGGCCTCGACGGCGGGGCCGGGTACGCGGTTTGTACTTGTTTTTGCGTAATGTACTAGTTTCCCTACAGCTTTCTTGGAGAAGGGTGATGGGGTCGTCGGGTATGAGGAGGGTATGCCTGGGACGGCGAATCTTGGAGATTTTGGAGGGGACGTATTGGGCGGCTGAAGAGACCAGGGGATTGGGATGTTTTTCAGCCCTATCGAAGAAGCCCTTGGTGAGGCGTTTCATTACCTGTTGGATTGTTGGGATCTTAAGGTCAACATGTAGTTGGTTATTCCTAAGGTACCACGGGGCGCCCGTGGCCTTTCGGAGAAATCGGTTTTGGAGGGTCTGCATCCTATGGAGACGGTAGGGTTTAACGTGTGCGAACACAGGGCACGCGTAGGTCAGGATTGGCACTTAAGTGACAATTTGCTGCGCGCATTCAGTATGGAGTGGAGCCTGCTGAGAGCGAAAGCGGCACGCGAGCGTACCGTCTTTATGTGCTCACCGAAGGTCAGGCCCCGATCGAGGATGACCCCCAAATATTTGGCTTGCTTTTCCCAAGGGATCGGCTTGTCAAACATGGTGATCGGTTTTGGAGTAGGAGGAAGTGGTCTGTTTGGCCTGGAGAAAAGTACCGCCTGGCTCTTATCGGGATTGACTTCTATTCTCCATCTCCGGAACCAATCGCCTAAGGCTCTTGCGGAGTTTTGGAGAGTGAGGGCTATACGGGTGGGGCTTCTGCCAGAGTAGTAGATGGCCGTGTCGTCAGCAAAAAGGGCTAACTGGGCTACATCACTTTTTGGGATGTCGCTAGTGTATAGCGTGAAGGCTAATGGGGATAATACCGAGCCCTGAGGGACGCCGGCGCGAATCGGGTGGGGGGTGGAAAGAGCATCTTCGGTGCGGTATCGGAAGGTGCGGTTCGACAGAAAGTCTCTGAGGATGAGCACGAGACGATCCGGCACACCGAGCTGGTACAGCTTGTATATCAGCCCGTTGTGCCAGACCTTCGCAATGTCGAAGAACAAGGCACCGGTCATCATGCCTCGCTGAAAACGGGCGCTGATGTGTTCGACTATCAGTTGTAACAGTAAGCAACTTTGCTTTTAATACTACATCATCATCTGCCTAGCCTTTTCCCAACTATGTTGAGGTCGGCTTCCAGTCTACCCGGATGCAGCTTAATACCAGTATTTTACATGGAGCGACTGCCTATCTGACCTCCACAACCCAGTCACTGAGTAGTACAATACCCCTTGGTAAGACTGGTTGTCAAACTTTCGGGCTTCGGACTACCCGTAACGACTGTCAAAGATCCACGAAGGACAGCCGGGACCAACGGCTTAACGTGCTTTCCGAGGCACGGAGGGGTCACGGTATGTAAAGATGGTCACCCATCTACAGACCAACATCGGCAAGCGTATCTTAACCTGATGATCGACCTGTGCGGCTGTTATTATTTAGCCACGGGCCCTTTGCTTTTAATACTACAATTGGTTAATAAAGAAAAAAAAAATTACTTGCAATCATTCTGTCTGTATACTGAGGTTGTCCACTAAAGTCAACCTTATGTAGTGCAGGCTGACTATAATTTGGTGCGGGTTCCATTCGAACATTCAAGCAAGATTAGAACGGGGTAAAAAATATCACCGTCAGTATCAATAATATCGTTGTTTAAATTCTTTGAAGGAATCTAGCCCTTCACAATACCTACTATTGGCAGGAAATAGATTTTTTAATTTAACAACATAGAACCGTCTTAACCTCACACAGACTTGGTCTTTGACTAAAATCCAGAAGTCCAAACTCACGGTCTGCCAACAAGCAATGGAGCGTAGTATAGGCATAATCAGCCTACAATGTTCCCACTGCTGGGACACAGGTCACTTCTCTTCGAGATCTCAGTGGGATCTCAATCTACCCCGCGGGCCCAGTGTGGGTTGGTAGATGTCACGTGTCTTCGAATTTTTGGTTCTAGGACATGCCGGTTTCCTCACGATGTTTTCCTTCGCCGTTTTGAGAGCAGTGGGGATGAAATTAAATACACAAAGTAAAGCGCCTGGCTGGGTTCAAACCCACGACCTTAAAACTAGTAAGTTATCACTGCGCTCTCATTTTTCATTCGAAACACAATAGTGCGCTCCAAAACAAAGATATCTGACGTAGTTCAAAAGGCTGCCTTTAAACTTTAATGGCACTGGGCAGGACATGCTTGCTGCATACTGACATATTGTGAGCAGACATAGCACAGAACTGGTATCCTGACATTGAGGCGCAGCACGCCACGAAGGAGATGGCGGGATAAACTGGACAGATTTCTCCAAAACTGAAAGAAGCACGCGCGTGAACGATGAAGAGAGTGATATATTTTTGTTGGAACCCACTTTTGAATCCCATTTTTTTATGGGATCCAACGAAAATAAATCAAGAGAGGATATGGAGGGAGGCCTTTGCCAAAGAGTGGGACGGCGCTGGCTACCAAAAAAAACCGGCCAGCACGCTCTACGCAACTTTATCAAAACCTCCACGTATATCGAACTTGGAGAAGTCAGCACCGCTCCCAATTCAATAGACTGATTTTATTTCACGTCAACATATTCGTGCCCAGTTGATAGCAATAGACTCGTCCCCCCTATCACATGGGACTTAAATACAACTGGTGGAATGTGGGTGTACTGCAGGTACACCTCTGCCTAACCCTTCGGGGAGTACAGACGTATTGTTATGATTACAATAGTGTGCAAATATGTCCCGAACATTCTCACTAGATACTTCTCTGAAATAGCAACATAATTATTTAACAACATATTCATGTGCATTCAGTTAAAAATACACTTCATGATTTAACCAGGACAGGTCGCGTAGGTCACTGCGCGACTTGGAATGAAGAAATGTGGAAGAGAATGTTTTTTTTTTCGGGGTATTTTACTTTTTTTCGGGGTATTCTGTATCTGTGACTGTGTCTGTAGGTATATTGTGGTGTTCAATAAAGAGTTAAAATCATTAATTTGCATTGGCGTTCATTAAATTTTGCGGCTGTGTTTTTTTTTTGTTTTTTTGTCTGGTTCTATCATATTTTAATTTTTCTCCAAGTTAAATCCTCATTTTATCTAATATAATATTATAAGTGCGAAAGTGAGTTGCTTGCATGTCACAGCAATGCCACAGACTGTCTCTGACACTTAAGGCATAGACAAGTAATCAGGTTTACGTCTGGCGCTGAAGCGCGGATTAAATTAATATTTTATTTTATTTGCTAATATTTAACATATATCTGTTTTATTATTTCTGTCACTGCCCGTGACATCACAGCGGGCCATATCAGAATACCAGCTCTGCGACATTTAATTTTTTAATGTGTGTGTGTGTCTGTGTCTATACAACAGCAACTACATAATATATCGAATTACCTACTAGCTAGTGCACTATTTGGTTCTATGATACTTAAAATAAATCTTATTTTGGTAGCCCTTCAATGATTTGCGTCATTAAAGTTCAACAACACGATTTTTGCACTAAAATAATATAGCACAGCACAATCAACCTTTACTGTTTCCACTGCTGGGAAACAGGCCTCCTCTCTGTGAGAGGGAGTGGACCATAATCCACCACGAACTCACGATCGACAACTCTAAGGGCCGATACCACTGGGCCAGCATTGCTCACTCATAAATCGAATAAAGCACTTACAATAAAAAAAATAAAAAAAATAAATAATCATATTCTTATTATGAATTAATTAAATATATGAATGACATGGTTTACAAATAAACATTTTATTGATTAATTAAAATGTGTATGTATGTACCCAATGCGACATAATGTACAAATTCTTTAAATTGTAAACTTATTATTTACAATTTAAAGAAATAAAACTAATAATCTAAAAATTTATAAGAACATGAACACAATACCGTATATGTATACAGAATGCTGAGCACTAAACTGCCAAAATAAAAATAAAATTAAAAAACATGTTAAAATCCAAAACTTTCACACCTCCGGAAGTTCTTATCCTCATTCCTCCAATCCGCATCCAGTTCAGACACCATTCACGTAGCATAAAAAGCTGAGCTATCAAAGGCCTCTTTCAGCTTACGATAGGTGAGCTATCTCTTGGCAAGAATAATCATCGTTTGACAAGCGCGTTTGTTGACGCTCGTGTGTCGCCGGCTTAATGAGTCACTCTATGGAGAAGTCTGGCAACGTCGCTTTTATTATGAGCTATCGTTTTTGAGGGATTCCATATGAATTGTGGTTATCTGGTTGGGTAGAGTGTGGGTTAGGTTTAGTTACGGGGAATTTAATGACGGATTTAAAGGTTAGATACTGTTGCTCATCACTGGGATAGTTATTTAATTTTTTCAATCTATGTAATTTAGGAAATTTGTAAAATAATAATAATAAGCCTTTTCCTGTTGACAGCGATACGGACGAATATTTTAATGCCCTATGATTCTTTTGCTTATTTTTTCATATAAATGTACATATTATTATTTTAAATGTTAGCTTATATTATGTAAATATTTTTAATGAATAATAAATACTTATAATAAAACAATAAAAAAATTAATAAAATAATAAAAAAATGCTATACAGGATAAAATTGAAAACTTGCGCCAAATCGAAAGGTGCAGCAACTGTTACATAATCACTATAAATTGTCATTTCCCAAATCTAAATTCTTGGAAAAAAATCGTGTAATTATTTTCTTAGACAAAGGTATTATTATATGTCAATGTCATAATTTAAATAAAGTGGAATCTGAGTAGCGCCATCCACGTGCAACGCTACGGCGCAGCTCGCACTACGCCTTTGGTAACAGGATTTTTTTTTTGTAACTATAATACATTCGAGCTCATCCATTTTATTTTGACATGTTCAAACCGCAGTAAAAGATCCGAAATCCAAGATGGTGTATCCCGTAATTCCACCGTCAATCATTTCAAAAGAAACGTTTGTGCAAACTCTCAAACCTTTTCCAAATCCTTCATTTGTCACACACAAATAATATCAACAAACGCTGTTCCTTCACAACATCTATAAATACATTTCAAAGAAGACATACATTACAGGTAAGACGTACTGCCCATAATCCTATTCAAGTGAACATTTATATGTCCAAAGCACGGTCCAAAGTAACATTTATGTAATACATTCACGTTGGCTAGTCGCTATACTACTCGTATATCACGTGTCCCGTCCGAGCTTCATATTTAGTTTAATAAACGGTTACTTTGTTTTAAAAATAAGTTCGTTTTGATACTAGTTTACGTGTGGTTAGATTGTAGTAGAGTGGGCCGTGTAAAGAAAGAAAGAAAATACGTTTATTTGCGGTAAACATGACGCAATAAAGAACATAAACACAAAAAAAGAGAAAGGGTGGGGGAAAACATGCGTCACATCCACGCAAAACAGCTATCGCTCAGCATTATGCTGCAACTCTATGCAAACTGAGCCCCAGCGCTGGTGGTGGGATGTGGTGCTAGACCGGTAGCGGCCCAGTGGTGTCGGCCCCAATTTACGAATTGTAAGTCGTGAGTTCGAACCCAGCCAGGCACTTTAATTTCTGTAATTTTATTTTTATCACCACTGCTCTCAATACGGTAAAGGAAAACATCGAAACCGACATGTCCTAGAACCAAAAAATTACGTTGTAATTAGTATCTATAATTATGGCTTAATAAAATAAAAAAATACAATGAATCGTGCGTAAAATCTTGGTCAGAGCGTCATAATATATTTTGAAAACATGTCCTTTATAGGAATGCACTAAATCGATCATGAGCGAGTTCACACTCCGACTTGCACTTGGTCGATTTTCGGGTGGCTACGATCAGAATCTTTTTTGAGGGCTAAATCTGCGCCTGTTTAACATACTAAGAGGTCTGAGAGCCAGTTGCCAAAAAATTCTTATCCTATTTATAGTAAACGCTAAAACGTCCGCATTCATAGTACATTTATCTCGAAACATCCACGTCGGCCACTGGCTGTAATATTTCACTTGTCACGCGGCCGCCATTTTGGACAGTAAGTTTAGGATGTTAACCTATGTCCGTTTTCTGAATAGTTAGATTAGGTGGATTCTAGAACAGCGTGGTTACCTCTTACTTGGGCAATGTTGTGAGGAGATAGTTCGATAAACTAATCAAAATATGAATACCTAAAAGTACAGTGCAGAAGTTAGAACAGCCTGGTATTTAACACTCATGTCAATCAAACGTGAAGCTACACTTGCTGCGGTCGGTTCGTGGATGGGTGACCGTCCATTTACTGAGACCCCTCCGTGCCTCGGAAAGTACATTAGGCCGTAACCGTTGGTCCCGGCTGTCATTCGTAGATCTTCGTCCTTCCTCCCCCCACCCCCTTCCTTCCTCCCCACCCCCTTCCTTCCTCCTATTTTTTCTTCATTCCTTCCTTTTCCTTTGAGCTTTTACCTTTTCTCTTCTTTTAATAATATATTTTTAAATCGGAACAGTTTTACAATAACATAAACCCATTAATGGTTTCCAATAATTTTGTATCAATTTAGATGATATTTAGTAAAGTGTAATTCAACTTTTGTCGAATATTTCGTTTTATCTAGGTATTTTATAGATGGGTAGGTACATTTCGCTTGTAACGACCTTAGGGCTCCCGCAGACAGGCGCGACGCGACGGTGCGACGCGATTCTGGTAAATCAAATTCTACGAAGTTAATCGCAGTTTTAATTAAATTAAAAAATAAATGCACGGCTCAGTGGAATAATTTTAGGCAAGTATTTCTTTTAGTTGATTGAATTTCGGGATAAAGTGATTCGGGATATGCGTTCATTCGGAATAGCGTGATTCGGGATAGCGTTCATTGGGGATAACGTGTTTCGGGATATCGAGTTTCGGCCTAACGTATACGAGTCATTCCCTTTTTTATCATTATATAAAATATGATACTAAGTTTGCGCTTAAAATATGCGACGTTAAATATTTTTTGAGCACTGTTTTACGATTGTTTTATCATGATACAATTTAATTTTTATTATATATTTTTGAATAAGTCAATTCTTTAAACAATTTTGACAATTCACAAAAAAAAACTGGGTTGTAATGAAATAGGTACCAATACGTCTCTGCGACAAAAAACTGAGCGTTTTACAGTGTCCTACGTTTTGGCAGCGCCTTAAATGTATGTCCACTCTGGTCATGCTACTACTTTTATGACGTGCTTAGACTGAGACATCGTGGCAGGCCCAGACGGAGATGGCGGGATGAGCTGGACTCCTTCAACAAGAACTGGTCCTCAGCAGCTTTGAACAGAGAGAAGTGGAAAGAGAGTAGGGAGGCGTTTGCCCTGCAGTGGGACATCACCGGCTAATAATAATAGCTTCAGATAGAGGTTCCTGTCTCTGGAGCCTTACCACCGGTAGCTTGGACCCTGCTCCCGAAATCGGTGAATCACTATTTTTTAAATGTTTTTTAGACTTATTTTTATATTTTAAGAAATATTGTAAAATATAATTAGAAAAGCAAATAGATAAACGAAAAAATAATAATAGTATATTATCATGAGACTTGCCGTTTATTCTGTAAATATTTAATCGTGAAGACTTAGGTGAATTGGTCGGCTAAGCTATTCTCATAATGTGCCGATTCGAAAGAAAAAGTAATTAACGATATTACAAGTTTTATTGAAGTCCCTCGAGCCCCAGAGCCTACCTTCCAATATTTCCGTAAAGGCAAACACCTACCATCCACATCACACATATTGTCGAACCGCAAACAGTTACTTCATTATTCAGTTTATGCTTCAATTAATCGCATTACGATATTAACTATTGGTTATGTTAGGGAGGCCATACGTTTTGATGTGCTACGGGTTGTCCGCGAATTTTCGAAGGAATTTGTTACTACATTGTGAATAGTTCCTTTTTTAAAAACTCGGTATTTTATAACTTCAACAATAAGTAACCCACACGCTTCAAATAATTAAGCAGCAGACTTAAGATAATTAATTACATGCTGAAGATACCTCACTGCGATACCTCGCAGTTTTAGCTTACTACCTCGATGTCCCTCCATGTAAAACAAATGCATGCTTAATGGACAAGGATACCTCACTGCGATGCATTGCGGGCTGCCTGAGAGTTTACCTCGATGACTGGTATGTGCGTGCGTGTATGCATTTGTTTTACATAATCTATATCTATACATATAATAAATCTGTAGACGAGACGTTTCTGTACATTGAAAATATTTCCAAAAAAAATAGTTGGGGTGTTAAAGGATAACCAACAGATGCCATTTCATAAATTTTTGGAATTTTTGTCTGTTTGTCTGTTTGTCGGTTTGTCTGTTTGTCGGTTTGTCTGTTTGTCTGTTTGGATGTGACAGATTATTGATTTGAACAGGGTCAACGTAAAAAGTACCCAACCAATACGGTTACTTTTTATACTCAAATATGGTGTAGAACTCGGAGCAGTGATTAGTTTTTGTTTCATCGCAATCGGTTCACTCTATCAAAAGATATAATCAATTTAAAGTATTCTAGGAACAACTTTTTACGTTTTTTAGTAACACGTAACGACATCTATTGGCGCGATATAGTACCTACTAACGAAAACATATTGTTGTTGTGATGTGAATAATCACGTCCTATTAGTTTATGCTTACTTAAATGACGAAATAACACAGATACCTACTTATGTCTATGTTATTTTAAAAAGTAATGATAATGATATTAATGATATAAAAAAAATCGCTTTCCATTGATGGTTTATTTAGTGGCGCCTGTGGCGCTAAAAGAATTTTAAACAAAAAGTGAGGATAATCATCATCATTCTCCTGCCCTTATCCCAATTTATTTGGGGTCGGCGCAACATGTATTTTTCTTCCATACTTCTCTATTAGTCGTCATCACGGTAGTCACCCCCTTTCTAGCCATATCATCGTTCACACAGTCCATCCATCGTTTCTTTGGTCTTCCCCTACTCTTATAGCCATCGACATTCATACTCAAAACTCTCCTCACGACATTTTCCTCATTTCTCCGTAGCACATGCCCATACCATGACAACCGATTCCCACACAACTTTTCGGTCACCGGTACCACTTTCAAACTTCCTCTTATGTACTCATTTCTTATTCTATCCATTCGTGTAACACCACACATCCCTCTTAGCATTCTCATCTCTGCTGCATGCAATTGCCTTTCGTTCATCCCTTTTGTGGCCCAACATTCTGATCCATACAAGACAGCAGGTCTAATCATGGTTTTATATATCTTCCCCTTAAGTTTAAGGGGAATGCGGGAGTCGCAGATTGTTCCCGTGACCTGCCGCCATTTCATCCATCCAGTGTTAATTCTGTGCTTAACCGTCCGATCTACTTCGCCATCGCTTTGCACGAGTGAACCGAGATACCGAAAGTCGGAGCAGACTGGGAGAAGTGCACTATCAAGCGCTATGGCTCCAGAACTGGAGAGACCGCCGAAATCGCAGAACATATATTCGGTCTTGGTTCTGCTGATTTTCAGGCCAACATTCTCCAGCTTTTGTTGCCATTTCTCCAATCTGCTCTGGATCTCAGGTCCATCTTCACCGACAAGGACAATGTCATCGGCAAACAACATGCACCAGGGTGCCTCCTAATGGATGTCCGACGTAAGAGCGTCCATAATCAACAGGAAGAGGTAAGGACTTAAAGCCGAGCCCTGGTGCAAGCCTACAGCCACACTGAACTCGTCGGTATTGCCAGCAGCCGACCGGACGTAGGTACGAGATTGACTGTACATAGCACGAATTAACTCTACATACTTCCCGGGCAAACCTTTCTCTTTCAAGGCCAGCCACAACACATCCCGAGGTACCCTATCATACGCTTTCTCCAGATCAATGAACACCATGTGCAAGTTCTTGTGTGCACGTCTGTACTTCTCGCACAATTGGCGGAGTGCAAAAGTGGCGTCCATTGTTCCTCGACCTGGCATAAACCCAAACTGGTTTGGGGTAATCTCACTGTGTAAGATGTAAGATAATAATAATCAATGTGGTGTTCTGAGCGATAAAGAAGTTAGATAATTATAGATATAGAAAGTTGAGTAGCGCAGAGCGTTTTTTAACGAAGTTCTTATATGGAGCTTGCGGTAGGAGTTCTATGGGAGAAATCGTCAAATAACGAAAAAGCGTTATGCCTCATTTTTCAAAGTAATAGGTAGATAGAGACACACACACACAGAGAGAGAGAGAGAGAGAGCTATTTTTCATGGTTTCCGAGGATCCTGACCCCGGTAAGTGAGGTCAAAAAGAAAATCAAAGATGGCGGTTGCCTAAATTTTTAACTTTTTCGTCATGGGTGTCGTTTTCATGGTTTTCGAGGGTGCTGAAGTCGATAGTTAGGTCAAAATTAAAATCCAAGATGGTGGCTGCAATTTTTTTTTGTCATGTTTGTCGTTTTCATGGTTTTTGAGGGTGCTGAAGTCGATAGTCAGGTCAAAATGAAAACCCAAGTGGCGGCTCCATTTTTTTTTAATGTTTTGTCATGGGTGTCGTTTTGATAGTTTTTGAGGGTGCTGAAGCCGATAGTCAGGTCAAAATGAAAATCCAAGATGGCGGCTGCAATTTTGTTTTGATTTTTTGTCATGGATGTCGTTTTCATAGATTTCAAAGGTGCTGAAGCCGATAGGACCTGCCTATCGGCTTCAGCACCTTTGAAATCTGAAAAAAAAAAACGAAAATCCAAGATGGAGGTTGCAATGTTTTTTTATGGGTTTCGTTTTATTGGTTTTTGAGAGCGCTGAAGCCAATAGTGAGGTTAAAATGAAACTGTAACGGCTTACCCACCGTCGATTGGCCCATGAACCGTTGGTGAACATTATCTTTAAACCATTAACTTTTTTCCAAAGGACTTTTCACCCACGATCGTTTTGCCAACATAACTGTAGGTCAGTAAATGCTTTACCAACAGAATGTTTTGACCAATAACTTTTCACCCAAAGAACAAGGCCAACAGGAAAGGTGAAAGTAAAATAATAATAAGACGTAGTCCTTTATTTCTGTGAAAAGGGTATAAAGTAACCTAACCAAGCCTAACCTCGGGGTGCCCTTCGCTCGCTTTGCTCGCTCACTTGAGCCAACATCATCCCCTCGAACCCTACCTGTCCGAGTCGGGGTGTCCCAAGTCCCGAGCTCGCTTCGCTCGCCCTTGCATCCTTAGTTCTATTTGACATGGGTCAAATGTTCTTTGGGTGAAAAGTTATTGGTCAAAACATTCTGTTGGTTAAGCATTCACTGACGTAGAGTTCTGTTGGGGAAACGTTCGTGGGTCACAAGTCCTTTGGATGAAAAGTTAATGGTGTTGACCAACGGTTCATGGACCAATCGACTGTTGGTAAACCGTTTCAGTACTGGTTAAAGTGAAAGTCCAAGATGGCGGCTGCAAATCGAAAAATTCGTAGTGTGTGTCGTTTTCATGGTTTTCGAGAGTGCTGAAGCCGATTGTGACGTCAAAATGAAAATCGAAGATGGCGGCTGCAATTTACTTTTTCTTTTTTTTATCATGTGTGTCGTTTTCATGGTTTTCAATATAAACTTACACGACTTTGTGTGAAATAAAATAAAATACAACCGACTTAAAAACACACTTCAAAGTGCAATAGACCTTTGGTTTCAGAAGTCTGTAATTTATTGCCAACGCTCAACGTCTTCCCAAACTAAGGTTATTTTGCACTTAGTAGGGTTTTTTATGGAAGTCGGTTATATTTTTTTGTAATTAGCTTTACAATTCTTTTTCTGATTTTCGGCAGTATAAGGTCTAAATCAAAATCATGTCTAAAGTTTTCATGGGTTTCATCTTCGTAGTTAAAATGGCGGCCGGTGTCAAATATAACCAAAGTTTAATGGGTTGCTTTTTACACGGGCAACTTTATGTAGAAGCTCTTACCATTAATGTATTCTTCCTTTTATCATCTATATATCTCGATGCTTTATAAGGCATAATATTGGTAGGTATATATGATATCTTCAATACCAAGTTAAGAAATTCTAAATTTACCACAGAGAAGAAAACAAGACTTAGAAAAACTAACTTCAAACTTCACCTACTAATCTCAGATATACTTTAGATAAAATGGTGATATGATTTTACAAGTTGGTATTCTAAGACAGACGCAAAATAAAATGGACATAATTATGGCTGTTTGGTTAGATAATCAGCCTCGAGCAGGCGCTTTTATTTTAATTTATTCTCAAAAATCAAAGTGACACTTCGTCGCATTGTCATTATGAACCATGAAGACGCAGTGATTGCAGTCGAAAGGGCCGTGGTAGAGAACCCTAGGTAAGGAAAGCGTTACCAGGCAAGATCTGATGATTCTTCCTTTTCTATGAAGGAGTGGCAATTACACCTTTCCTAAGCGACATATTACCTATTGTTTTCCGACATCCACGCGAACGAAGTCGCGGGCACAGCTAGTAAATAATAATAATAAAAATTATATTGCTCAAAAGATTACAGAGATTTTACATTGGCCCCAAACTAGGCAACAAACAAACATGGAGGTGTCATCAAGGTAGCGAGCCAAACTGCAAGCGTGAGGTATCGCAATGATCTTTGGCATAAAATCCCCCTTAGTTACAATATCAAACAGAGAATTACGACGTCAAAACGTTATTAGTCCCGATTGCTTTACAATACTAATGTGGAATGAAATTGAAAATGTCACTTGCCAAATTCCACCCTAATAACTACGTACTTTAACCGGTTGAATGCCGTAATTACAAAAACAATTAAAAAGCCATTATTTCACGCGTGAATCCTCGCTCTCGCATACGAAGGTTAAATGCGAGTGAATTATTTAATTTAACAAATAACATGACACATGTGTCTGAAACTGTCCAAATTGTCAAATTTTCAAAGTGGAAATGTTTTTATTATAAAATTTTCTGATTGTCACCTGTCACGTGGAGCTAAGTTATAACAGCCGCACAGTTCGATCGATCAGTTTAAGCTACGCTTGCCGCAGTCGGTCCGTGGATGGGTGACCATCTTTACATAAAGCACGTTAAGCTGTTGGTCCCGGCTGTAATACGTGGACCTTTGATAGTCGTTACGGGCCATAAGAAGCCCGAAAGTCTGACAACCAGTCTTACCACGGGGTATCGTGTTACACGTTACGTTACAGCATATCTGACCTCCACAACCCAGTTACTGGAAACCTGGGTTGTGGAGGTCAGATAGACAGTCGCTCCACGCAAAATACTGGTACACAGCTGTATCCAGTTAGACAAGAAGCCGACCCCAAAAATAGTTGGGAGAAGGCTAGGCAGATAACCTGTCACTTGTCGCCTGTCAGTTTACTAAATAAGGCCCTGGATGATCACGACTTGACGAGATAATGATTAGAAATTAAGTTCACTATTGTCCTTATTTTTCCTAAAAAACTATGGCTACCACATCTATAATTAACCGAATTCTGTAAGTAAATTGGGCGCGGATTATATTGATTGTTTGTCGAATTATTTATAACCGAGTTATGATAAGCTGTGTTTGCCCTGCCCTGCCGTTAATAACCGTGCGCAAATTAGTTTTATTGGCTTAAAATATTTTGGCGAAACCGCTGCATTGGCTTTTGTAAAGGTAACGCGTTAAAATTTTTAATTATTTAGATAATATGTTGGTTTTGGGCAGTCAATGGTTTTGGGCTAAACCAGGGACGTTTGATAATGTACCTACGTCGTAGACGTCGTTTGACGTTTGTGATGTATGTACATATACTAGTGTTTCAGTTGTGTATGTAAATACTAACAAATTGGATTTTATTATATGGAAAACTAGCTGTGCGACTTCGTTCGCGTGCATGACGAAAAACGTTTTAATTTTTTGCGCGGAACCCTAATTCTTTCTCTAAAATAAAAGCAGCGTCAGTTACTCCTTATTACATGAACTATCTGCCAGTGAAAGTCGCGTCAAAATAGGTCCAGCCGTTTCAGAGATTAGCTGGAACAAACAGACAGCCAGACAAAAATTGTAAAAAATGATGTTTTGGTATATGCACCGTGTAGCGGTTATTTTAATATTACAAACAGACACTCCAATTTTAATTATTTGTGTGTATATAGATAAATGATTAATTCATTACTATCTGCATGACATTTCTCATTGTTTCGAAAAAACTACTTATATGGAGAAGGTACGGGTATTGTTCGCCCGTAATGCCCGTTTGCTCCATGTTTCTCACTGCGTTTTTGTGAGTTCATAATAATTTAAGTCCAGGTTTTCTCAAGCTGTCTTTCTGCATCGTAAATCAGAGAGGCAATACCCGTATTTTTAAATCAAATCAAAAGTTTATTTGCTAGAAATACATTGATTTGGTAAACGTGAGATCTTATAACCTAAGTGTCATCGTATTCTGCCTGAATGCAAGCGTGGACGTTTGCATTCTAATCTTAGCTGCAATCTATCAAAAATACGTCTAATTTACGCACATTTTGGACAAGTTTTTGACAAAGATAAGACTGTCATTGAGATGAGAATGCGACTAGATTTTGAAAGTTTGTAATTACTTGGATTGGCCTTCAGGGGTTTTTTACACGACGAGTACTTATGGCACTAAGGGCTGATTTGCTGATTTGGCCAAAGTCATATATCTTTAATCCGTGTAATAAAATCGTATGGAAAAACTGTCAAAAAGTCAAAATTTTGTTCTCAGAATAACACTTATTCTAGGAACAAAAGTTTTGTGGAATTCACCCTTAATGACTGATACTTCCACAACCCAGATCCAGATCCATAAACCTCTTACTCAATAAGAGGCTACTTCAGCACTTAATGGCAAACTCAAACACTCGAAATACCAATAAAAAGTCAAGAAAACCCAGCACTGAAACAGAAAAAAGAAAACATTTTCTTCGGAAACGTTTTACAACGATTACAAATTAAAAAGAGTTAATTTCCACGAGTGGGGGGGACGTTGCAAACTTAAATGACAAAAGTTTAATTGTCACTGTAATGGAAATTAAACGGCAGCAAAAAAGCGTCCGCTCTCCAAATAGTTTTAATACTTTCATATGGTGATTTTAATTAAGTGTAACAAATGATAGCTTGGAGCTTTCAGCGCTAAGTAGAGAGTTTGTTATGAAACCTGCAAATTGAAAGTATGTTTTACGCACTTTTAACTTTACAACTTTAATTTATCTAGATAGGAACTCACATAATATTTATTATCGTGAAGGAAAATATTGTTACTGTGTGGAAACTAGGATTAATGCACTTGTATTTTATGCAAATTAATTATTTACTATTATTTACTAGGAGCAGTGGTGGCCCAGTGGTATCTGCCGCGACTTACGAGTTGTAGGTTGTAGGTTCGAACCCAGACAGGAGCTTTACTTTGTGTAAATCATTTCATCATCACTAGTCTCAAAACGGTGAAGGAAAACATCGCGAGGAAACCGGCATGTCCTAGAGCCAAAAATTCGAAGACATGTGACATCTACCAACCCGCACTGGGCCCGCGTAGTGGATTACGGCCCACTCCCTCTCACCGAGAACATTTATACATTATAGGCTGATTATGATGAATTATTTACTGAAATGATTTTCATTTGTTTATGGTAAATCGACAACGCCCAAAATGAATTTTGAAAGTCAAACCCCGGAACTCAGAGTCGTTACTTAAAATTAATCAATAATTAACTTTAATTGACAAGTATAAACTAGAATGCTGTCGGTCGAAAATATGACAGTCAGTCTCTCTGAGTGCGGCAGAAAGTCGCCTTTCTGGGTAATCTCTTTATCATAAGATTTTTGTTTGTGTGAATGGTTCACACATTAAAACAGGAAAAGTTACGTTAAAGTTAGGGATTAGAATAGATCAAACCTGCAACCCCACCCTCAAGTACCGATCCCGTATCCTCCGACCCATCGCGACACATTTTCATCTCATTTTTATTTAATGCTCAGCTCTTTTATGGAATTTCCCGAGTACCTCTCGACACGTGGTATCAGCTTTCATTCAGTACTACTCTACTTAGCTCGTAAAAGACGAGAGCGTAAAAGATAAGTAAGTACCTACCGTACCAGCGCTAGGTAGAGACCTTAAAATTAGATGGAGATAGTTTTATAGCTCATCGATATTCGTGAGACCTAGCTCTACCTACCTGTACAGTTAGAGACGGTTATCTGCATTCGTGAATTATTTGTCAAAAATTTAAACAAATATGAGTTTATGGAAAAATAACTTTAAATCCTACACAATAAAGTTCAGTTTACGCTACAACTTCAAAAAAATATAAAGTTTTCAATAGTGCTAGTCACTCTGAAATCAGTTTGAATAGACATTAGTTTTATATATTTTTGAATACACATATCATCACGCGTGCATTCCTGGAAGGAGTCGGTAGTACACCCACGATTCGCAACTTAACAACGAGAGGCGAGGCTATTGCCGTTAATCGGGCACAAATCCATACTCTGGGCTGCCTCCCAGATTTTCCTATAGAAAAAATATCCAATAACACTTTTCCTGACTAGGAAAACCAACCCAGGACCCCTTTGTTCGTTGCCAACTTGTTATTTTTTTGTGTTTATGTTCCATGGGAAATACTAGTATTCAGCTGCATCCGGTTAGACTGGAAGAAACTGACCCCAACATAGTAGGAAGAAGGCAGTCAGATGATGTTCTTTTTATGCGTCATTTTTGCCGCAAATAAACGTATTTTCTTTATTTTCTTTCTTGTAGTTGCGACTAAAAAACTAACAAGTCACTCCATACGAATTGTATGTATCCCAATGAAGTATTCTAACCCCCTATAATTTGCCGTTATAGAATTAACAAAACTTATGAATGAATCTAGGCCCAGGGGTAACGGCCATCTAAGGAGGGGCCCATTAGGGCCGAAGCCTGCCGGGGCAGCGGGATTGTCCGAAAGGGTTACCGCTACCCCGGAACATTAGGGCTACGGAAGGAACACGGATGGGTTTTAGTCAGTAAGAGTCTGACACTCCCTTTCGCTCCACCCAGAGCGGGAGAGGTAATTTGATGTTTTGTCATCCTTAAAAAAAAATTAAAAAAGGGGTAACGGCCGCGACTTACGACTTACGAGTTGTAGGGAGTAGGTTCGAACCCAGATAGGCGCTCCGAAACCAGCATGTCCTAGAACCAAAAATTCGTAGACATCACGTAACATCTACCAACCCGCACTGGGCCCGCGTTGTTGATTACGGCCCACTCCCTCTCACAGAGAGGAGGCCTGTGGCCTAGCAGTGGGAACATTATAGGCTGATTATATATGAATAAAACAGCATCTATTGCCAGTATATTTTTGTCTAAGACCGTAAAATTCTTCAACAGATTTAGAAAAGTATGACCCAGAACCGACATCGATATAACAAACTGCAAGTAGTATCAATACCGAATTAGTTCTTCAAAGGAACGATGGGAGGATGGCGCCAATTTATACTGGGTAAGATGAGAGGGCGTCCGTTTCACACCCGGATTTCAAAGGAAATTGTGAAAAAACACGGTTTCATTGAGCTTTTGCGGGCTATACAAGGGTGACGAGCACGGTTTTGACGCTTCACGGCGAAAATTTAATGTCTAAACGGCAATACGACTAGGCCGCAAGTGTATAAAATTGCAAGTTCCAAAAAGTTTCGACTTTTTTCGTGCGGCGACAGGTCGCATGCGGCAGGTGCTAGGTGTTTAGAAACGACCGTGAAATTATCAGTCGCAGGCGATCGCCCAGCACATGAAGGTCTACATTTTGATGCAAAATGAAATAGTCACCTGCAGTTTTTATCGACCTATGTAAATGGGGCGGCAATTCGGTTTGTAAGGCGATTTGGTAGCAGGTGGCGTTCTGTAGTTTGTGCCGACCCCCACGCGTTTATGTAAGTATTTATGTGTGTGGATGCTGTCAATAACGTCCCGCTCCAGAGTGAATTCATAAATTTATCTTCATATGACCAAAGATGAATTTAATGCCACACTGCATTCAATTAATTTAAATTTTAACTGACTGTCAGTTAAAATTCAGGTGGTTATTATTTTACATCTGTAATTCTGTTTATGTGAATATTTCACTGACCACTACTTCCCTTTCACAATTAATAACCTTTTAATTATATTCTTGGAATAATTATATTTAATGGAATTTCGTACAATATTAATGATGCAGTGTTGTTATTTCTGACAAGGTATATTTTATTTACCTAACTGCATTATTTTGAAACATTCTAATTACACTTCTTATTTTAATTAGTCTCTCAAAAACGGTGAAGGAAAACATCGTGAGGAAACCGGCATGCTATATTCTAGAAACGAAATTCGAAGACATATTTGACTACGTTGTATGAGTATATTTTGTCTTTTATTTAATTTTTTTATTTGTAATGTGCGTTTTGTTTGTGCAGAATAAACAAATTTTCTTTCATTATGTGACATAGTACCAACCCGCACTGGGCTCACGTGGCGGCCCACTCTCAATCACAGAGAGGAGGCCTGTATCCCATCAGAAAGAACATTAAGATCTAACTATGCTATTTTGATAATAAAGACTAGTATAACCAACCTAATTATTTCCTTTTTTTTACCTTAGCAGGCTTTCTGTTTCTCGCCAATCGTTGTTGTGTTAAATTCGTAATGGTATTTAATTTTGGTTTAAGAAAATAAACTGAAATCGTTTTGAGTTTTTATAAATCGTAGATCAACGCAATAGGCAGATTGTCAGTTTTTGAGAAACCAATTAGTACCTAATGTTCCTTGTGGTTTGTTTACCTAAAAGTAGGAATAGTTCAGCGAATTTTTTCATTTTTATAACTTAGCTAGCAGAAGCGATTTGAAATTGGAAAATAATGTGTGTTCAATTTTTGAAATTGATTTCAATTGCTATTCTTAGCGTATCTATGGCAAAAAGTTCAAACATCTTTGGCCCAAAATTCAGTTGCGCGAACTGCGATCACTGACGCAATCATAAGATAATCAAGTGCACAGGTGACACATGCGGCGTCGAATGGAAGGTGACGACCCTAACTGTGGAGGTTGTCTTTGCTCCAGCCGACCTAGGTTCGACCTGATTTCAATTTACATTCTAAAACAAAAAGGTTGCTATTAAAAAAGTTGTAATCCGAACCTTTCAGGCGAGATGCCTCCATAGAATTGAGAAAATCATAAATTAAATAAAAGACCCTCGAACCGTTGGAACTCTGAAAACGAATCTGAAATCCATTTTAATTCAACTAATGTACCATTGATATCCTTCGCGACGACATTTTTAATAATAATGTCTCACTTAGCGAGTCGATAATCGTTTTAAAAACTCGATAAATGAAAGTTATCTGTTTTCCCGAGAACTCGTTATTTTTATGACTTTTGAGAATTTAAATGAAAGTGGATAGAATCATTTGTAAGAAAATATACCATTTGTTTTCGAAACTCTAAACGCTCTAACGGAAAACACCAATTTACTTTCATAAATAACGTTTCATTGACGTCATTCGCCGGCCACCACTGTTTTAAGAAACAGTAGTTTTTGATCTAAACTGCGTCACATAAAACTAATCTAAACTTAAAACTATGTAAACTAACGTTCATCAACGTACCCTTTCGCGCTGCATAGCCTCGCGTTGCCATCCACTCTATGACCTACTCACCGGCATGCACCTAAAAGGACAGGCTAACTCTAAATACTAAAACCGCAAGGTAAACTGCAAACAAACCTAAAACCCCAGTTTCACCTACAAACGCCAAATGCACATACAATCCTTCTAATTCCAACTCCAAAAAGTGGCTCCGTATTTGATCTTGCGAGTTCGAAACTAACGCAGGCCGTCCGAATTTCAGGCGTGTGGCGCTGATAATCAGCGTCTAAATCAACGCGCTGTGGCGACCTCGGTTTTACCAATTAGACTCATCACTGATTGCAGACACTAGTGACGCTAATAGACACCGGGATCTGGGTTCCGGGATTCGAATGAAAGTTTGGGGAAGTTGTTCAACAGTTTTTGTATTTGAAGGATAAAATGGAACGAGGAAAAAGATGTAGGTATATAATCTATATGCTTATGAAATCGATACGGACACGCTTAGATGTTCACGCTCCAATGAAATTATAAGTATGTGGTGTACCTACCAAGTGATATATCTACGTTTTATGGTGTAGGTGAATTACTTTGACGTATTTTTGTACTGTCTTTGTGTCGGAAAAAGTTATCTAGAGATTTGAAGACAACTTTTAGTGTGCTGAGCATGGGATCCTGGATTCGATTCTCGGGTCGGGCAAAGTGTTATTTATTTAAACATTTATGTACACACATATAAACAGACAAAATAAAGGAGGAGAGATAAAAAGAGAACGAGTAGATAAAAAGAGATGGAGACAATGTGTGTAAGAGTAGAAGGGAAAACAAAATACATTACATCAAATACTATGTTATTGGGTAATACATTTGGAATTTCTCAGTAGCAGACTGGAGTCTGGATTTGTGGCACAGGCCTCCCGCGGCCCAGTGCGGGTTGGTAATGTCACATGTCTTCGAATTTTTGGTTCTAGGACATACCGGTTTCCTCACGATGTTTTTCTTTACCGTTTTGAGAGATTTATTCTTCGTTCGTCCTGAAGTTTTGTCCCACATTCCAAAAAAATCTTATTTGACCCATATGACATTAAAGTTGTGTTTCGTCCCAAATTACAAGTACTTTAATGGTACAGTCTACCAAAAAAATTTACTTATTTGTGAAACAATAATCTATAAAATATAAAAGAAGAAACTGACTGACTGAATGACTGACTGACATATCAACGCACAGCCGAAATTACTGGGCAGAGGTGTTAAAATTATTTAAACAAAGTAAAGCGCCTGGCTGGGTCCGAACCCACGACCTCGTAAGTCGGGGCTGTTACCACATAACTGGCATGATGTGGGTGTAGGTACTATAGGCACACCTCTGCCTAACCCTTTGGGAAATAGAGGCATGATGTTATATTAGAACACAAATATCTACAAGCCAATTGTTGCTTTTTTTCATTTAGCAACAACGCTTACATCAATCTATTCAATCCGATCGCAGTTACAACAGAGGACTTATCCAATGTTACCCTATTTAGCTGCTTTAATCAGCTCACGACAGGAGCTCAGTTCCACAAATTGGACTCGTCTGAGGTTTCACAGATTAGTGATGTCATCCAACAATGGCATTGAAGGCGGGCAATTTGCGGGATAATTTTTGGTAAAAAATATGAAAAAGATGACGTGTTTATGTCTCTTAATATTCCATTCACTGCTGGGTCTATCTAGAAGGATGCAACTTTGCGCAAGAGTTCCTTATACAGTGTTAAAAAATTAACCTTACAAACTTTGAACAGTGCTTTAAACCATGGAACTGAACAACTTTCACTATGGGACCAACGCCAAAATCACGAAAAATAAAACAGCTGTTTCATACATTTTGGTCAAGTAGGTATTGAACTTTTGTATGAAACATAAGATTTTTTTTTCGTGATTTCAGAGTTGGTCCCATACTGAAAGTTGTTCAGTTCGATGGTCTAAAGCACCTCTTAAAGTTTGTAAGGTTAATTTTTTACCGTATAACGAGGGTGATGAGCACTAAGGGAAGGATTTTAGAAAATCCATCCGCTAAAGGGGTCACTTACCTAAATAGGGAATGCATGTTAGTATGGAAGATCGGATGGGATATTTACATCGGACACACAATCCCTTTTCAATTTTGTCCTGAATAAATGCTGATGCATAAATAGTGCTAAAACATTGTTTTCAGTTCGTCATATCCCTCGTTGTAGTCCTTCATCCAAAAACTTCAAGTTGGCTTTCAGTTTCACCAGAATAAGATACATCAGAATATTACACAGAAGTGTAACGAGAATTTATTATTTATAGAGGATTAAAATATAGGTATCTATATTTTAATCCTCTCCCTCTCCCTCTCTCTCTCTCTTTTATTTATATTTTTATCCTGTCTGGATAAACTATAACTTTTAACTAACAAACTATTAAAATAAAAATATAATATCCTTACTTAACTAAAACTATTAACAAACAAAAATTATGGCGTCGAAATATTCCTCTGCATCGCTGTCGACTGGTAATGTACCCAAGAGACTGGCGGTATTGCCACGTTGTATGGCAATGCGTTAACGGCCAGGCGCTTCACTTTGTGTAAATTATTTCATCACCACTGCTCTCAAAACGGAACGGTATGGTAAAGGAAAACATCGTGTGGAAACCAGCATGTCCTAGAACCAAAAATTCGAAGACATGTGACATCTACCAACCCGCACTGGGTCCGCGTGGTGGATTACGGCCCACTCCCGCTCACCGAGAGGAGGCCTGTGTCCAAGCAGTGGGAACATTACAAGATGATTATGCTATGGCAGTGCTTAGCCTCTGGCCAAGGTAAAAGCCAGCTTTTCGTTCCCATTTCGGCTGTAATTTAACCTCTCGACATCTAACTCAACATTCCTGCTAATAGAAATCTGTGTTATGACCGAAAAGCCTGCCCAGATTAAACGTATGCCGAATTTGCAGCGAGTGACATTTATAATCAGTGTCGAAAATATACGCGCCGCGAGTGGCTCGGTTTCAACAATTGGACCCATCGGGCAATAGTGATGTTTATCTACGGGGGACGTGTTACGGAATAGTCCCGTTTTTAGGTGGGAATGATGTCATCAGTCATGTGACTTAATAATTTCGTGAGGCGTGTTTGGAATTGTTTTAGTTTCGGGATTGAGTCAAATTCAAGCCCTTCCGTTATCAACCTAAGGATTTGAGTTTAATGCTTGTCTCGAAATTTGTAAGCAATTGCATCATAATCTACGGCTGGCTGGCTTTCATTCTGACAGTTCAACAATATTCATTGCGTTATTTACGTTATTGAGCAGACAATTCGAACATAATCAAAAAAATCAAAAGTCATTTATTCAAACTAGGCTGAGAATCAGCACTTTTCGAACGTCAAAATTACATAAGACAGTCCCCCAAAAACGCCCGCCCTTCACCACTTCCTAGTGCTTTCGCTGGGGAGAAGAAGTGGCGCAACAAACTCCCCAGCAGCACAGCTGTCTGTTCAGTTATAAAATACTCGACTGTATACAAAACTAGATCTGCAAAGTATCTAATTAACATTACAGGACACAGAACATTCAATAAAATTATTTGCCATATGTTAGCTAGCCACGCCAATATACCAACAAATACCATAAAAATCTATACGTACTCAAGCTAAAATAAAAATACTAAATCAAAAGTAATAAAATAAAAATAAAAACTAAATAAATAAAAGCCTCCAGGTATAAAGGGCGTGACAACTTACATATTTATGCAATGCTGGGTTCTGTTCACATAGCAGTCACTTGAAGGCACAAATGACAGACTAGGACCATCAAAGTAAAAATTAATAATAATTCATAACTATGAAGCAATGGTTTAGTAATATCCTTCTAAATTATTTTACAAAATTAGAGGGCTGATTAAACGCGACATCATAACATATTTCAAGGAACGTGTCACTTTATTTCCTTTCACAAAAAATAATAAATGTAATTTTGAACTCTATAACTTTCGCGTAGACTCGCTATTGATACAAAACAGTGGACATCAAATAACGCGTTTTGTAGGACTTGGCAACGAATAAATAAAAAAATAGAGTGATGTCGATTTAATTTATTATTAATTGTAGTTTTAACTAAAGTATAGCGCTGCTAATTTTGACATTTATCTTGAAACTATAATTAACGTTACAGCTGAGCCAGACTTTTATATAGAGATAATACTGTGTGAAGTGGAAAGATTATTACGATGACAATTTCTAGGAGTAGTTTACTGAAAGTCAAACACAAAATGTTTGACTCAAAAAGCCGCTAAGCCGAAGTGGGACTGGGCTGGCCACGTCTGCGGTATACCCAATGAGCTGTGGGCCAAAATAAGCACCACGTGGAGCCCTGACACAGCTAGAAGGCGTCGCGGCAGACCCCGTAGAAGATGGCGAGACGAGCTGGACAAAACAAACAACCAGTGGTCCACTTTAGCCCTGGATCGAAAGAGCTGGAAGTCGTGGGGAGAGGCCTTTGCCCAGCAGTGGGATGATGCAGGCTAACAGTAACAGTAAGTAGTGTTTCAAGTGAATTTCTTGTGGTTAACAAACAAAAATTTGGCATACCAGGAGGATTGGCAGCAGCGTTATACTATTTTTTTAAACGTTGCAGTTAATTGAAAATATTTTAAAGATTACTTTGTAGAACGTGCGAATAGGGAGTCCGACCAGGTATCGTACCAAGTGCAATTTATATTGCTGATATGTTGAGATAAATACCTAAGAAAGTTCCAAGAAAATCTTCGGATAGTATTCTGGATCCCGAAACGATTTCCCGGGAAGTAGTTACAACACTAGCGTTCGACTGGATTGACTGTGATATAATGTAATAGAGCTATTCATACACATACTTGCGGTCGTGCAGGGATTTAGATCGCATTGTATTGGCTAATCAATGGTCAATAGGTACCTACCTATATACTATATCTATTTACAATTTGTAACAGAATAAACGCAAGTCCTGAAAGTAGTTTGTGCATAATTGGTAATTTCAATTATGCACAAACTACTTTTAGGGTTTTTTTTTTTAAATTATGTATCTTGTTATGGCAAGATTAATAATAAAAAATAAAATAATATTAATAAAAATAATATTAATTAATATTAATTTATTTATTAATTAAATAATATTTCAAAGCAATAAGACTCAATTTTAAACGCATAAAGTAATGTTAGGGTCAACACAACTTTCTTAAAAATAATAGTTAGCTTTAAAAAAAATTGTTTTGGACATTGTATTATGGTTTTAACTCAATACTCTAATTGTATGAGGTCTTGCGTTAATTATGTTCCATATTGTATAGGTACAGACATCCGTGATAAGACCAGTTTTATAATATCGAGGCGGCACGTGCGACGCCCCCAAGGCATATCCCTCGATATCCGTAGGTTTAGATAATACATACGCTTACCTACATTCCTTGTGAAGGCCGCAGAAATATGCTGGATGCGGCAAGCATGGTCGAAGCGGAGGTGCTTGGAGGAGACCTATGTCCAACAGTGGACGTCTGTCGGCTGAAATAATGATGATGACGATACCTACAGACTTATGTTGGAGCTGAATTGATGCTACGGCTACACTGTCACGATAACGCGAACTACACTTCGTGCGCTAGCATGTATTATATTCTATGTGACTTACACCCGGTTTCTGATTTAAAGAAAGTAGCAAATCTCAACTAATTATTCTCAAATACAGTCATACTTCATACTTAAGTCATACTTAAGTACAGATTAAGATGTTCTCAACTTCAAATTCTCAATTCAGAAACTGGGTGATAATATTATTCATAAGTGAATCAAAATCAAAAGTCATTTATTCCAATTAGGCTGAGAATCAACACTTTTCGAACGTCAAATAATTAAGTATCGAAAAGTAGGTACCTCGTAAAGCTACCGGGAAAGTACAGACGCCAGCACATCAACCTACCCGAAACTGTCAAATTTTCCTAATCAACTTTGAACCTTGTGCTTTAGCGATAAAGTTGAAAATCTATCAAAGAAATTTGACAGATTGTAGTAGCTTGATGTGCTGGCGTCTGTAAATACTATTACCATACGAATCTTATTGCTGTTGAGTTTCGATAAAAGTACTAGCTAAATTGCAGACACGAGATAACTTCGTCTCATAATAGATCGCAATTCCTCTTGGTACTGACAAAAACCAAGAATATGTAGTATACAAATCTTTGGTCCTAAAAAAACGTTATATTTTAAAACTCAAATCGTCATCAAAATCGACGACCATCCGACGAAATTACAACAAAAATACGAAATAAAAAAGAAATCAATGCCCTCCCGTATTTTGTATCAACTCGCAAAAAAATACGGATTTATTTATAGAAACATCGCACGTGACGTCATTAAAAAACTGTGTCCGTGTTACCTGTTCGGTTTTACACGTGCAGCCTACGGTTTACACGTGTTTGCAGTGAAGCATCGAGTGCCGAGTTTGTTGCATTGATTACTCGGTCATATCTCGGTTTTCGTCCGACTTTATCCGCTCAACGGCGATAAAGTTGGACGAAAATCATGGAAAATAAAGACCTGCAGGTAAAAGTAGAACTTGAAAATTCTTCTCTGTGTAAAATACTAGTATTTATTCAGCTGGTAAGAGTGGAAGCTGACCCCAACATGGTTAGAAAAAGGCTAGGCAGATGATTATCATCATTTCAGTCGAAAAACGTCCATAGTGTTCGACTGGTTCAGTGCTTCTCGCATCCAGTGGATTCCTGCGGTCTTCACCAGGTCATCGATCTACCTTGTGGGACGCCTTCCAACGCTCCGTCTTCCGGGATGCTGTCGCCAGGATCCTTTCGGCCCCATCGACCACCTGTACTGCGAGCAATGTTCCTTGCCAACTGCCACATAAGCTTCGCAATTCTTCGGGCTATGTCAATTACCTTGGTTCTCCTGCAGATCTCTTCACGAAACTGAGGCCACGTAATCATCATTTAATTTTTGATTTTAACTGTTCGAAAAGATGCGAATTGTGTTTATAACTTTTGGAGTCAAAACTGATCACGAATATATATGGCAGCAACTACTAGTAAGTAGTAAATGTTTGGTATAATTTACAATCACATACTTTTGAATCACTTCGACGCCACACAGTTCTGACACGAATTCCGTTCATTAGTATTGAATTTCTGATTTTGGTCATCTACTTTTGCTATTGACTGTACAGTTGTACACTTAAAATTCATTAATTAATATTGAAAGCAGATGTGAGTGAAAACGCCGGGAGGGGATGCCCTAGTAGGATATAATTACAGTAACCTTATTGTTAATGTTCTTCAGAAAGGTCTGGTGTAGGAGGTAGATACTCATAACCATGACCAGATGTATGAATGTAATCGAAGCAAAAGAAGTATGTAAGGATCGTACCAGGTGGCGTTCTGTAGATTCTGCCTAGCCCCATATTAAGAAGGAGTAAGTTTATGTATGTGTATTATTTTGTAAACATGCGCGCTCTGTCTCGTCATAATCTCGACAAAAACGGCCGAAATCTCGATCGAGATTGTCCACCCATGAGATTGAATCTCGAGAAATCTTTCAAGTTTGCATTCCCTAGCCATAAGCCTCTCAAATCACAAGCTGCTGAGCCCCATCCTCGGCCCCATCTTAGGCGCAGATATACGACTTCTAATGATTTTAAATTCAACATCACGTCTAATCGACCGGACTGATTTCTTTGAAAAAAATAAATGTACTAGACCATTTGCTTCGTAATTTGATATGTGAATATTTGCAATTATATTTTTTTTACATAGTGTAATTAATTTGTAAAGTAATGTCTACAGCGGACATAAAAACGATAATCACGCAAACACTATCGGGTGTATTTTCATAAAACTTTCACCATATAAAAGACAATTTAATTCCCCGAATTTTAGTATACGGTTTTTATTTGTTTGGTGTTTGATAAATCAACAATAGATGATTGTTTCATATTTTGCAATAAATTACCAGCTTTGTGTCATCGCGCTTCTCTTTCTTTTCTATGCAGTCCGATAGTGACCGCGTTTTAGGTCATGTGTGTGTGGTCGCGTGTGGCCTTGCCAAGCTCGTCACCACACAACAAACAGCCTAAAGCCGTTACAATAACCGTACTAATAAAAGAAGCAGTATCCCAACTCATTAAAAGCCGTGAACATTAAAGCTGTACATAACTCATTGCGAGCGCGACAATCGCCCGCTCAGCACGTAATTGTGGCGCGACCACGGGCTAATTATTGTGCCACGAATTCACACTAAGCCTTTATTACGTGAAAGTTTATGGCAACCAGTTGTTAATGCAGGTGGCAGGACTTTTGAATAAGGAAAATAATGGACGAAAAGAAGATTGTACCGGTATCTACAACGCCGCATGCGAACAACGTGTCATACTGACGTCACGCAAAATCCTGCATCTCGCAAGCATTGTTACTAACTAGCATAGATACAACGGCCCGATAAGAATCATCAGGCAGTTGCCCGCCAGACACAACACATGTCTGGTCGGAGGATCCTCCATTTTCTATAGAGGATGAGTGAACTTTACACCCTGTTCCTCATACGTCAATAAGATGCAGACGTTTGCTTACAAAGGCTGCTGTGAATGAACCGATTTCAATGAAACTTCATACGCATAAGTATGATACAAAGGTCTAAAAAGTTACTTAAGAACATTTTCGAAAAATAGTGTTACAGCCAAATTAGACGGATTTCAAAGTTTCCATAGTAACAGATTTCCAGTTATCTTTTTTTAAATAAGACATTTCAAAAATGTTCTTTTTAGACCTATATATTTTTGTAACTTTTTAGATCTTTGTATCCTGCTTATGCGTGTGAAGTTTCATTAAAATCGGTTCATTAATTTCGAAAAACAAGGGCTTGATAATTTGTATGAAATGCCGTATGGCGTCAACGCTCTTAAGTTAGGCATACACTATTGTGTATATAGTAAATAAATTTAAAAATAATATTTTAAATAATAGTAGCCCCCTGGTATCGGGAACAGTGTCCAAGTCACCAGTGGCCAGGGCTCCTGAGAGAGGAACCTCCAAACGACCTAACTACCGCTTTCTGGATCAAATGTTTGATCCAGCTGCCTAGTGAAAGCGTCGTCAGGTGTTGGTCGAGACTCTTGACTATTGAGCCATTGGCCGTCACTACTATCGGTACAATGACTGCTGTATCCACATCCCACATGACGACAACCTCACGACACAGGTGAAGATACTTAAGCTTCTTTTTTTTTCAGCCAACTATGCGGAACAAATGTGTGCAAACTGCTGGCTCAAGTTCGAGCATTCTGTGACGAGTGAACAAACAATTATCTACGTCTAAAGTTTAAGGTCCTTTGTACACACACGTTGTACTTGCCATGATAAACTACGGTTTATTCACCGTGTGTTGGCACGGTTGTCAGTGAAAATGAAAAAAAAACTCGTATGAATCACCATGGAAGCTTGTTGACCGACAAGTTTTTTCTACGGCGCAGTTTAGACGCCGCGCCGTACCATAAAGAAACCGTACCGTGTACAAAGGGCCTAATTGTGTTAATTGGTTGTTATTTTAGAAGATCTATTAATGCAGTATTTTAGTGTTTGCAAGAACCTCACGATTGACCACACAAATTCACCCGTTTGATTCAATTCGACACCAACTTCGCCGCTGCTATGTTCAATTATCTGAAGGAAATCTCATCTCAACGACCATCAATGTCAGAATAATTTCAAAAATACGGAAATTTTCACCTCAGTTGTCTTTAGTAAATTAAACAGCATCATACATAAGACAGGCACTCTGAATTTTATCATTTCAGCCAAAAGATGTCCACTGCTGGGCATAGGCCTCCGCCAAGCACCGCCACTTCGATCGGTTCTGTGCTTCTCGCATCCAGCGGATTCCACACTGAAACAAAACAAATAAAAATATTCAACAACCAACAAGAACAACGCAACCATCACACAACCGTCGCCTCCACCCTTTACATAACAACACACACCCGACAACACGACAACATGACCCACGCACGTACAAGTGACGTCACGAATTAAAACCCGGTAAGAGATGATAAAGTACGTTTTAATACCGGGTCTAAATGAGATGGGACAATGCGAGGGTAATTCTAAATTTTGTTTGTTGTTCCCTAACTTTTGGAGAGCTGTGGAGTTGCAAACGATTTGTAAGCTCGACGTGTTGGCGGAGGGTAGTTCTGAAATTCTAATTTTAAACTGGATGATGCTTATTTCTGAAATATTTAAATTCCATGTTAATTTTATTTTCTGTTAATTTAATTAGAGCACACATATGATTCTAATTAGACGACTCAAATTCATGATAGAAGTCTTCTTCTATGTAAAATCTCTTCCACAAAGGACTCAAAAGGTTGTATAAAAAGTTTGCCCTTTCGGCACAGTTACTTCATAGCCGCTATAAAATTATAGCTTGTTAAAGCTTAGATCGAACCTTTTTTTAAGAGCACCTAAGAAATTGGTCATCATGGCCTCTTTTCTCAACTACGTATACATCACTACGTACCTATAAAATAATATCAATGAAACGTGTTACCTACAATGTAAGATCTTTTAAAGAAAAGTCAAGTTCTGCCAGTGACAGCCACTAGCGCGCTTTACGGTCAAGTGGCTCTACTCGCCCGTACAAGCAAATCGACAGTGCAATACTTAGTAAAACATATAATAGATAACATACATGATTATACAGTAATTGTAAGCATAAGCATAATCATCCTATATTGTGCCCACTGCTGGGACACAGGTCTCCTTTCTTAGAGAAGGAGTGGGCTGTAATGTACCACGCGGGCCCAGTGAAGGTTGGTAGATGTCACATGACTGTCTTCGAATACCTATACTAATAATTTTACAATAATTGATATTTTTTTTAATACATCACAAACGAGCTGCCCAATAGAAAGTTTGTTATGTATAGAGGCCAGCACATCAAGTTACCCCAATCTGTCAAAGGAGATGTTTCAAAATGGGCCAGGTCTATGTACAGTAACTCAAAAAAAAGAGAAAAATCCATAGAATTCAGGAAAAATACAGATAATTCAATTAAATGTATACTGTTCTGGTAGTGAATTGATACTTATCAATTATTTTTATCGACTTTCAACATGGCGTCTCACCGATTTAGTTACTCTGTGCTTAAAAACAAGGACAATTAACCATTGATCATAGAAATAGAACTGTTAGCTGTCACAAAAGTGTCACTTTCGTCTTGTCGTCGGTCGTGATTGTGTTCGTTTTGTTTTGAGTTTCTGGAGTTCTTTTTAACAACCTCGCTTTCGTTTTTTGGATTTAATACCGTTTCTTTCCCATCTGTTTACCTAGCTTTCGTTTTTGGACTGTTACCCGGCTTGTGTTGTAAGGACTTCGACTTTCTTGTGTGGTTTCCTCCACAGAAATAAACATGTCAAACGTCATTAATCAATCAAAATGACAGTTTACCGCCATGACGGGTTTTTGTTGTGTGTTGCAATTTCAAGTGTAATTTCTTGTGTTTACCAGCAAAACAAGCCATTTTAAAGTAATTGGACAGTTGACAACTGTTTTAAATGAATTTTCCTATTTTTTTGTATAGTGTACAAGGACCTGGCCCAGGCTCCATACATTTTGAAACATCTCCTTTCTTTGATAGATTTTCAACTTTACCACAAATGAATAAGGAAATGAAAAATAATAATTCAATTAATGAATAATTCATATTCAATTGGGAAAATTTGACAGATTGGGGTAGGTTGATGTGCTGGCCTCTGTAGGATGATTCTGCTATACAATAAGAATTAGAATAATTTATTTGCAGAATATAACTAATATATAGTTTAGGTAAATGTAAAGATAGTGTGTGTGATAATGTGTGTTTAGTGATAGGGCTGTCAATCTCGACACTTTTACAGTTTCTATAAAAGCGTCAATATTAATTTTTGTAAGTATCATTCCGAAACCCACCATTACCAGACTTAAGTTCAATTACAAGAGACTTAAAAATCACTCTATTTTATTTTATGCAAAGTTCAATCTTGAAACCAGACCTAACTCTTTAGTTCGGGGAGTCAGAAAACCTTGTTTCCTCTTACGAGAATCTTATATTCCACTTGTACTTACTTAAAAACTGTAAGTCGGCTCGCGACTGCTGGCGTCGGGTGGCGTCGGGTGGCGCCGGGTGGCGCCGGGTGGGCGTTTTGCGGTCAGGTCAAGTGACCACGCCAATCATTCTTTAGTGTGAAATTTTAGAGTCTTATAAAGAAGTTTTTATACTTATTTTACTGGCTAGGCGTGGGAAGACCTTTACTTTCTAGAAAGATTCTGAAAGTTTAGGCTATACTGCTACAAGAATCATTTGGCGCTTGAATGTTGATATGGAGGCGATATTGGTAAACATATACATCAAAATATTCGGCTTGGCCGTTTCGCTACCATCACATGGTCGTAAGGTGAAAAGTGTATTCAATGTTCATTACTTTTCTGTAATACAATAGTTCTTGTAGTAACCAAACGGCCAAGCCTCATATTTTGACTAAGGTGTAGAGTTTGTGAGGTTATGGCTTATAGAGTTAGAAGCTTGGCTCTACATGAGATCAGAAGGCCAATTCTCGTAATTTAAAACGTTCAAAATCTAGTCGCAGTCATCAATCTCATCTCGGCGACAAACAAATGTCAAAAACTTGTCAAAATGTAGGGAAATTAAAGGTATTTTTGACAGATTGAGACTGAGGTCAGACTGTGAACGTTCTTAAAAATTACGAGAATTGCCCCTCTGATAACTTTTTGACAGTGAGGGCCATATGTGGTCTCGTCTTGGCAACATTTTACAAGAAGATGTTTTTGGTGGAATTATTATATTCCTTTCGTCAAGCAGCTGGCACACGTAAGTACATGAAAACACAAGACGGCGTCGTAAATTCCGATTTTGGCCACGCGCCAAAAGATCCTTTTCCAGATATAATTGAATGGAGGGCGTTATTGTATGCTGGCTTATGTAAACATAACCTTTACAAATACATTCGTCGGATTCTCGACGAAACTAAGTTCATTGACCTATTAAAACAAATTAGGTACCTACTAGTACCAGTACTATCACTCTAATAACATTTATTTTCATTACTAGGATCCATTTTATCTTCTCGCTTACCGCGGTCGGTTCGTGATATATCGAGACCCCTCCATGCCTCGAAAAGCACAATAAGCTGTTGGTCCCGGCTGTCATTCGTAGATTTTTGACAGTCGTTATGGGTCTATAATGGTAAAGTCTGACAACCAGTCTTGTCAAAAGGTATCGTGTTACCGAGTAACTCGGTTGTGGAGGTCAGATATACAATCACTATGTAAAACACTGGTATTCAGCTAGATCCGGTTAAACTGGAAGCTGACCCCAACGTAGTTGGGAAAAGGCTAGGCAGATTTATCTACACGACAGTCATAACAGCTGGCATTGTCTGAATAAGTCATCAGCTTATAGGATAGACTAGGTACGTTTGGAACAAGGGACGGTTGCAACAACTAAAATAATTCAAGAACTGTACGCGGTATGTGAGGAGTTGTAACAGTCGCATACACTCATTTAAACGACTCAATTCTGGGAATCGTTATATCTATTCATAGGTAGGTAAATGATTAGCATCTATATCGCCACATGCATCACAGTGACTTCATGCAAAATCCTGCATAACGCAAGCAGAGTTTCGCATTGTATCTACTCATCATTATGAACAACTTTTACTATGGGATCAACACAGAAATCGTGAAAAAAATCTGCTGTAAATACTAGGTATTTGACGAGTTATACGAACATAAATGTAGGGAAAAGATGATGTTTTTTCACGATTTCAGTGTTGGTCCCATAGTAAAAGTTGATTTGATGATGATTGATGACCCCTTTTAAGGATTAAAACAATCAAAATGTAACGGTGTAGTCGCGACATCAATCGTCGGGCAGTTGCCCAACAGACCACCCACCTGGTTGGTAGATCCTCCCTTGTCTGTGGAGGTTGAGTGAATTTTATAGCTGTTTCTTATACCTCTTTGTTGAATGAGTAAGGATCAATTTCCGATAGCAATTAAAAATAATTGTAGACACTAGATACGGCGACGTGCCGGTCGCGGGTACAAATATCTTTTCATTTAGTATTTTTCGAGGAAATGAAAGCCTTTCGCACCAAAAATTGTGTTTATTTAGGTAGGTACTTTGTTTTATGTGGGTAAATATTTTTATGACAGTTGAAATCGTTAATCCATATTTAATAGTTATTATAAATTCGAAAGTAATTCTGTCTGTATGTTACCTTTTCACGCCTAAACTACTGAACGGATTTCGATAAAATTTGGCGAGATGATAGATGGAATCCTGGAAAAGGTCCTGCTTCTTTCTGTCCCGGTAACACGTTCCGACCTTCCTGCGGGCAAAGCGGTCAAATGCTAGTAGTTAATACTCGTAAAAACCTATTAATTGTGTAGGTCAAAACTTGTGACAAATAAACAAAAGTCGCTGAAGTAAAAAGGAACCCGAATTGCAGGAGTTTAAAAAAATATAGTCATATAACATCAAGCCTGTATACTCCGAAGGTCTGAAAGATAAGGTAGAGGTGTCTGTCTACCCACCGTACCTATAGTACACCCACATTTCTCCACAACCACATTTCTCCAGCTATGTGTGTAAGTCCATCTAATAGAGGGCGAGCATATTGCCATCAACCGGGCACAAATCCAGACAGCGGGCTGCTACTGAGAAATTTCAGATGGTCACACCCAATAACACTCTGCCCGACCCGGGAATCGAACGTAGGACCTCATGTTCAGTAGCACCGCTTGCGACCACTAGACCGACAAGGCCACCAAAACCATCATAGAACCATTATTGTTCATAAATCATCATAAATCATAAATCATTTATTTATTTGCAAACATGGATACGAGATACATAGATATTTTTCCTTTATAATAAAGTTCTCCATATTTTACCATCACATGGGTATGCAAATAGTGTAATACAATTTAAAACTATCAATAATGTCAACTACATTCAATAAATCACAATTCTAAGAACAATCAAAAATAATTTAAAATGAATCAATAATGACTAAATTAAATAATAATAAATAATACAGAGCAACAATTAAATTCAGAATAATCAATATTAATTAAGTTCAAAATAATAACTAACAAATGATTTTTCCCTATACAATAAATCAGATGTAGCAGGCCTAGCATCTTTCATTTAAATACTCATTGATATGATAATAACATTTCAATTTGCAGTTGCAAATTAACAGTTCTGTCAATAAAGTTCTTATTATTACTTGTTGAACGCTTTTCCTGATTTTGCCTATTGCTCCTTTCATTGAGCAGCCATGCTTGCATAAATTAGCAACCAATATCATCAATGACATTTCGTTTTTTTTTTAATGTCATTTAAAAGATCGCTATTAGCGATAAGGCCGCCCATTTATTAATTACACTTACATATGTCATTTTATGGTTTACATTAAAAAGAGTAGGTATTCTATCTGTTTATGTCGATAACCACATTTGATAATGGATGTAATATCAAATCCGTTTATGTAATGCTCATTGCAAAAGACCACTAAATCCTAATCAAGCAGTCCCGAATGAAAAACGATCTCCCCCGAACATCTATACCTCTAGAGACAATCTAAAATACACTGGCGGCCATTCCAAATATTCAATAGACATTCCAGCGTCGAAGATTCATAATTTGTAGTAGTCAAGCTACGCCCACAAATCACCCGGTGTTGCCAGCTTTGAGTTTCGCGAAATATGCCAATACCGTCCGAACGATGAATAACAGCCGTGTTGCCACACTCAAAAAATTATATTTGGCCTTTTGTTAGTGGCTTTCCATATTTTTTTGGCATTAGGCTGAATTTATTTTGTTTGTTTTAGGGTTTAGCAAGAAATATGGTGTGCAAAGGATTATCGGTTCGTGGATTTTTTGTTAAAATACGATGGCAAATTTTTGTTGATACAACATCCTGCAACGAGTAAAGTCATTAATCACTTTATATTAGAGGTAAAAACGAAAAATTATTCTGAATGTTTGAATCGCCAAACGAGACCGATCCGATAGCCAAACGTCCTCATTTTAAAGACGGGAAAACAGTCCATCTATATAAATTCAAAGTCCTGACTGACTGATATGTCAACACACAGCCTAAACCGCTGGTCCTAGAGACATGAAATTTGGAGGGTGTGTTCTTTGTGAAGAATAGGTATCCAATGACAAAGGGTTTTTCGAAATTCACAACATTTTCGAAACACGCGGACGAAGTCGCGGGCAGAAGCTAGTTTACACATAAAACTTATCTTTAGACTGTACCTAGGAAACTATAAATCTCCTAACAGTTTTCCTCCAAAACCGTCTAAAAGGACATAAGTCCTAGACTTATCCTACATATATACTGACCTACAATAAACAGCACCTCAAAGGCGCTGGGTGTTTTTATTTCGCGCACTGGATTTTCAACACACTGATTAGCGCCGAGAGTTGGAAATCCAACAGTGTGTTTTTTTTAACGCGCTGGGATACACTGTTTGATTCTCAATGCTCGGCTCAACACCGAGAGTTGAAAATCCAGTGCGCGATTTTTCCTGTATCCGCCTTATTATTTTCCAATCATCAAAACAAAAACCGACCGCCTAGCACAATCCAACCACACATCAGTGGTACCAATTTGACATTAACAGCGCCTTTATGTCGTTGCAGTAAGGGCGATTTTTCTAGTGCAAGTGTAATTGATATACCACTCTAAAAGTGCTCCCGCTGCGTTTGGCCCCACGACCCCCGATGGCTGGCAGCAGCAAAGAGTAATATTTTTAATGGGCGAGCCGTAGTCATTAATTAAGGAGATGGGAAGCGAGCCAATTAATCAATCGGTGGGTTGCGTGGCGCCAAACTGGTGGACAGACCACAGTTTTGATATGTATTTTTTGTAATTATAGGGTAATAGAAGCAGAAAAAGATTTAGATCATCTGTTAACTTTATTCGAGGGATCGTTTTGAAAATACGACATTTATTTCATGCAAAAACTGTCAAACGTAAATTTAATTCCTCGAATAAAAGTTATCTGGCGATAGAAAAATCAGCCCTAAATAAAATAAAATTATTTATTCTATAAATACTATAACGGAACCACTTTTACACGACACATTATATAAAATAATAAGCTAGATGAGGTCGGCGTTTCCTATCTGACTACTCTGAGAAGAAAGGCCGAAACAAACTCAGAGGTCACAGTCTCTTTTAAAGTCCAGACATAATTTTGGTCAAATCATGTGAAGACCATGTAGATTGGTGTCTGAAGTGGTCTTTTAAGGAAAATACCACACAATGGCAAATACTTTTAGCTAGATGTTGCCATGCCAGTGAGTTGGTCTGCAAGAAAATTCAACCCCACTTTATTAGCGTAGGTACTAACACATAATTGTAATTAAAAATAAATTAAATAAAACTTTATTTTAGAACGAGGTTCATAGTTTGTTAGTAGACATGTTGATGTTAGTAACAATAGTGCTTCGGTAACTAGGTTAGTATTGTTAGTTTTCACAAAGGAGAACGGCAGGCTTGTATGGGAATTTCGTACAGCTAATAAAAGTTCGTGTTTTGGAATACTTTTTGTTTTAATTGGTAGTTAATATGATAAACAAGCCCTTTTTAAATTCTTAGATTTTTAGAACTTGGGACGTAAAAGTTATAACCAGTTTTGTTTTTTAAGGTTATGTACTAGTGTACCAATGTAAATTGATACTTAGAGGTCATAGACTTGTGAGCGTGATTGCCGATTGACGTTGTCGTGTCACGTAATGGCGGCATAATAATAAATTGGTCAGATGCAGTCACAAATCACAATCCAAAACAACAGCAAAGAACTGAACCATAGAGTAAAGTAATACATATATCGGAACTGAACTGAAAGACAGAATGATTTTCTTTTCCTGTCAATAAAATAATTGCCATACGAACAAAAAAATTTTTTTGACGAAAATCATTCCTATCATAAAATCGTTAAATAATATGATTTTATGCAACAATTATGCATTCATACGTTTATTATATAAGTGTTTATATATATTTAATGTTATTTCCATTTCTAAATAAATAGTTATCATTTTTCGATATTTGTTTTATTTTACATATGGCAACTTCTAAAAAGATAACTGCGTTTAGTTTAGGATTCTATTACGTTTATTTATTAAAATCTTTTTATTCATATTATTAATTAATCCGAAGTTCTAAAAATAGTACACTTACATGAAAATAAATGGCTTAGTTGCATTAATAAGTGGTAATAATTCTATAACAGAACAACAAAAAAAGTATCCTGTACGAAATCTGCCGTTCACCTTTATTTTATTTATTCAGTCCTATGACTGCCGCCAACCAGCGTCCCTGAAAGGGACAGTCCGCTCTGGCAGCGATCATTTTCAGAATGCTGTTGCATTGCATTTCACATTCCATTGCACTAATTGCAATGCCATTTCCAATATTAAACTTTGTACGTAGCAAAATATTTTTCTGTAACAACTATACCTTAGAGAATCAGGTTGATTGTTAGGTCAAGAACCAATCAGAAACCACTTCTCTACATTTTTAAATTCACCAAATATCATTAAATATTAATATATGTAAAAGCCCACGACAAAGCTCACGTAGCTATAAATAATTATATAAAAACACATTACGGTGCATCCCTATCGACGCGATGCAGGCGCGTCGGGCGGCCGCGCGGAAAGTTCCCGTATTATACCTACGCACCGTACGTAAACGTACCGAGCCCGTCGATACGGTACCGATTCTGTCGAAATGCTTGCAAAAGAAGTTAGCTTTGAACATGGTTTGCATTCTGGACTTGTTGAACTTCTGTTTCAAAGCTATCTTCCCGAGATCCGACCCGAGGTCTTTGGTAAATTTTGATTGGTTTATAGAGGACGAGGAACTTGGTGAGAGTTCCTCGGTCTATGTCCTCGGTCTTTGACCAAAGTCCTGACGATAGAATGTCCTTTGGTTCGGAAATCGTCATGAAACGGACGTTGGGTACTTGTAACCTTTTAGGAGCTACTATTTATGGTTTGAACAAGATTATATCCAATAGAAAAATAGTATTTGTTTATACATAGACACAGTTTTTACCACGTTTTGGTTTCTTTGGACAAAAACAACGTTTTTGTAAAAAAGGTAGGACAATTTAAGAAGCACCTATATAGCCTGTTTTCACTAACATTTTGCGATATGAATGCCAGATAAAAGCGCGATGTTGAATTTTCAACGCTCGGCTCAGCGGCTACGAAAATTCAACACCAGGCTTGGTTCTTAAGCATCTATTTTGCATGATTGTGTGACGTTTTACTAATAGATTAGATTATAGCTTTACAGAGATTTGTTAACTGAGCAGGGCAAAAAAAGGCCAGTCATTTTCATTTTAAAAACTTCATCGTCGCCATTGATAAAAATGAGCTCTAACGTTATTACAGTCCGCGCGTCGCCGTCGAAAGAATGCGTTCTTGACAACTGTCAGTTTCATAAAAACGAATACGTCTTTGATCTTTATTAGCATTCTCTTGAACTCTGGGCTGCTATAGATAGGCATGTCAATAACAGAGCAAAATAAGCAAATACATGTTTTCATTTTCAAAATGTCTTTGTCGCTTTTGATATCAATACAGATGTCAAACAACGAAATTAGGTATACGCTCTATAATGCGCTTTGATTTTACAAGATTAAGTAGGTATTTGATAACGTGTTTTGAGTTGAACTAATACAAATATATTAAGAATGGGATATATCTAGGATCAAGGGACTAATAAAAAGATAAATATGTAAACAGTATCTCATTTAAATTCTATAAATAATGTAATGTTTTGTGTCGTGTAATGTAATGTAATGTAAATTACTTTTTTTTTGTATGCCACACTGTTCCACTCCTAGGCAAGAGCCTCCCTCCACTCCGTCCATCTCTCGCGAGCCCGCGCGTTCTCCTTCCAGTTTTGATGGAACCTGTCCAACTCGTCCCGCCATCTCCTATGTGGTCTGCCGCGATCCCGCCTCACTGTCTTAGGGCACCAATTCTGCGCTATTTGGGCCCACAGTTTGTCCGACATGCGGCAGACATGTCTTGCCCAATCCCATTTAAGTTGGGCAGCCTTTTGAGTCACGTCTTCTATCTTTCTTTTAATTACTTAATGATATAGCATCAAGTTCGTCTAACTGAACAGACAGCTGTGCTGCTGGATCCCCAGCAGCAGCAGCAGTTTATAGGCAGTGGTCACGGGCGGGCGTTTTGGGGGACTGTCTTATTTAAATTTGACGTTCAAAACATGCTGATTCTCATCCTAGTTTGAATAAATGACTATTATTGAGGATAGCTGCTGTCACTAATGTCATCTGTCAGTCACCAAGAATGGTCGCTGACTTATGTACTTAGGGTAATTTCATGCCGAAGATGCTGCGATACATCGCGGTCGCGGATTAGCTCGCTACTTCGATGTCACCGCCATGTAAAACAAACGCATGCTAATAGACAAGCACGCACATGCTGAAGGATAGGCTCACTACGATATATCGCGTATTCAAAATGATTCAGATTGTGATTGATGGTGTGTTACGCAAGGAAAGAAAGAAAAAGAAATGAAAGAAAAATTGTTTATTCTGCACAAACAAAACACACATTACAAATTAAAAGAAGACAAAATATACACATAAAACGTAGTCAAAGCCTCGTAATTAAAAAATGTTGTCAATTTTGTCCATTGCTTGATGTCAGAGCCATTTAACCAAAGACAACACACATTAATTTGACATTGACAATTTGAGGTTGACAATACAAATCAATCCGTGATGCGCCACTGGCATAATAAATTATGACAACAAAACAACATGAAAACAACAACAATCAAAAGAAATGTTGGATCTGGATGCTGGATTTTACTTGATTCCCATAGGAATGTAAAATTCATATATCTATGTTGCTTCCTAAACTAGCTTGAGGGATCGAGGAGGGGGGGAGTCAGGGTATCAGACCGGAATAACTCGAAAAAGTAACCGCGTGTATGTAACCCATAAAATGAGCATTAAATTTTGTTTTTTTTCTTTTTACATACTTGTACGAATAAATAACATTCACGTTTAAACCCTAAGTAGGTATGTAGGCGTTTGTAATAATGTTTTGGGATTTTTTATAAATACTTGTTTTGTACAATGTTAATTCTGTGTCTATATTTATTTGATTTATTTCTTAATGTAGACCATTAAGCCCTTATGCTAGTATCGTTGGCGTGCTTGCTTGTAGCAATTCATCTTTAATAAAAATACCCCAATTTAACATTTTTGTATAGTTGGCTGATATACTTTATACCATGCTAAAGATAGCATGGTATATACCTAAACGTGTAGGATTTACAAAGAGATTATTCACCGTTTCAATTCCAGTCGGGCAGTGTTATGGGGTTTTTCTATCTGTAATTTCTCAGTTGCAGCCCCGAATCTGGATTTTTGCCCTGTTGATGACAATAGTCTCGCAATATATTACAATAACTAGCGACATGTAGGTGCACTTATAGGTGCTCTGCCCACCCATTCAGGGGAACAATGCGCGATGTTATGTTACAATCAAGTTAATTATTTCAAAACATTTTAAACTGTAGTGCACTGGGGATGTTTGCGCTGTATCGCACTGATGGCTTTCATGCAGTCATCCGCAAGAAAACTGTATCCCTGATCTGCAGAATGCGTGGCAGCTGCAACGGAATTCTGAAGACTGTAGCAGATAGGATCTCTTCTCCGAAATGGAGATCCTTTATGAAGCGAGTAATTTGAATGTATTTTATTACAGGTATATTTTTTTTTATCAGAGTGTATGGAATTATGGATCAACTAGCTGCGCTCCGCGGTTTCACCCGCATAAGTTTGTGATCCTGTGGGAATATTGGGATAAAAAGCCTATAATTATCCAGGGTTAATCCAGGGTGTCAGCTACCTCCATGCAAAATTTCGTCAAAATTTGTCCAGTCTTTTGAGCGTGAAGAAGTAACAAACATATAAACACACACTCACAAACTTTCGCCTTTATAATATTATAGTGTAGTCTGATTGTTTGTGACTAACATAGCTTTCAAGTTTTTTTGTACCTCACTAACATATTATTTTTGTCTAGACAAATAATAAATCGTATATTTGCCCCGCCGCGCGCCGCGTCAAAAGATGGTCGCGTTTCCATTTCGTTTTGACATCTCTGACACACACATTGTCGCAGAAACTTGACTTGATTGTCATGTAACAAACATCATTTTTATTGTACCTACAAGCTCACTTTTCTCAGTATGGACACTTTTTCGCGCGATTTGTCTATTTAAATTAATACAATCACATAAACTTAGGTCATAAAAAATTGTCCAAACTATTGTATGCCTAACATGGTGGAGCAGTCCAAACCCTCACCAAAATAATTCAAATAACAACTTTGTAAACACTGTCTTACAATAAAGATCTTTGACTTTGATTTTGACTTTTTCTTTTTGGCTTTGACTTTGACTTTGATTTGAGGGCAAATATAATAGAACCCAGCAATTTGATACAATCTCATTTTACTTACCTATACATTCTCGGAACCACAAGTCGTAACCCGCTATAATAAATAACCAGAGAACCCGCTAAACAGAACTAGCGATACATCACAAAACAATAATTTATCTTTAACATGGCTCTGCGAATTTTACAATCCATACTATAATATTATAAATTCGAAAGTATCTCTGTCTGTCTGTCTGTATGTTACCTTTTCACGCCTAAACCACTGAACGGATTTCGATAAAATTTGGCATAGATATAGATATTATCCCGGGGATGGACATAGGATAGTTTTTATCGACATACCTACCTCGCGGGTGAAGCCGCAGGCGGAAGCTAGTTCCTTATAAAGGTGAGATTCTAAAAATTTTATCTCAATCTTTTTATGACTTCAAACGAAGTGAAGATGTTGTTGACAATGAAACCTGTTGTTAAAATGAGCTCAACATTTTTAAGAAAGCAATTAACAAATTAAGTCCATATTAAATTAAATTTAAAAGTCTGTTTCTCAAAAATGACACCTCACTTTTTCGTATTTTAAATTACGTGTTTCTGACCTTTTTCAGTTCAGTGACCCGCATAACTGGGGGGGAAATGCGTCACATCCACGCAAAACAGCCATTGCTCAGCATAATTCTACGAACCTATGTGAGAGAGCCTCAGCGCTGGTTTTCAGCCAGCGGCATTATGACGTCAACTGGTGCAGTACCTATACGTTGATAGATAGTTTTATAAAAAATATGATTGACGTGTAAAAGTGTTTGTACAAACCTACTTACAAAAATAAAATCATTTATCATTATTAACTGTTAAAGAAAAAATAAACTTAAATCACTGTTTTATCTTTTTTTTTTTCCAGTTTTCACTTTATTTTTTTCTAGTTCCTATAATTATTTATTTATTAAATGGACAAACTTCTAATAGGTACTAAATAAACTAACAAAATATCCTAACCTAACCAAAACTGTTATCAAACTAAAATATTGCCTCGAAATATTCCTCCGCATTGCTGTCGACTGGTAATGCTTAGTCTCTGGCCAAGGTAAAAGCCAGCCCTTTGGTCACGGGAAGTGTCAACCAGCCGTTTAGAGATTTCATTGAACAAGCAATGAACACTCGGACCCCGCGGCCCGAGGGTTTCAACCCCAAACGGCTCGAAAATATTTTATTTGTTTAAAAAATTAGTTTTCTTTAATCAAAATCGTTGTCGTATATTGTTTAAGTCTTCCTCTAAGGACTATTGTTCAACATAGCTAAAACAGCCACCACGTTATTCCCCCTATTGTATTCATGGCTTTACACTACTTGACAAACATCATTTCCATTCCATGTTCACTTAATCTAAATTCTCCTCTGCCATTTTAATAAAATTATAGGTCCCACCATTGCGCTGGAAAGATCTGCTTACCATAACAAAGAGGCGTAAAGACACGCTTCAGTCTAAGCGGCCCCAGTGGGTTTGCGTCGCCGATCATCCGCATGGTGCGCCGCGGGCGAAACACGCGGCTTTCCCGATTCACTACCTACACTACATCGCAGTCACGACTCTCGAAATAAGGCAACTGCTCCACCGCCGACGAGGAAGTGACTAGCTATCAACAATTTTCTCGCTCAAGAAACGTAAAAAAGATTGTAGGTGCCGTGTAAGTAAAAAACCTAAGTACATTATTACATTAACGCGTTGTAAAAAGAAACAGCAATCATTTTACAGCGTTTTTTTTAAAATAAATGCACGGCTCAGTGGAATAATATTTAAGTATTTATTTAGTTGATTGAATTCATTTTAATAAGTACCCATTACATAAAATGTGATAGTTTAGCTAAAAATTTTGAAAAATATGTTTTTAAAAGATTTTTAGATTGTTTTCTCATGATACTATTTTATTTTTATGAAATGTTTTTGAATAAGTCTTTTCTTTGAACAACCCTGCACCTTTTCTTCTGGCTTGTAATATGTACCTAATATGCCTAACTCTACGACAAAAAACTGAACGTTTGATGGTGTCCTACGTTTGACGGTATCCTACGTTGTACGGTGCCCTACGTTGTACGGTGTCCTACGTTGTACGGTGTCCTACGTTTTACGTGTCCTATGTTTTACGGTGTCCTCCGTTGTACGGTGTCCTACGTTTTACGGTATCCTCCGTTTTACGGTGCCCTACGTTTTACGGTGTCCTACGTTTTACGGTGTCCTACGTTTTACGATGTCCTACGTTTTCGGTGCCCTACGTCTTACGTGCGTTACTTGCCCGTGGTCCCCCAGTCTAGTCCCCCTCGGGGTACCACGAACAAATATTTTTGCCCGTGGTACCCCCTAACTAACAATCTTCTTATGAAATATATTTTTAGTTGCCCGTGGTCCCCCCAGTCTAATGACGTGTCCTATGTTTTACGGTGCCCTACGTTTTACGGTGTCCTACGTTTTAGTGTCCTATCTTTGGGCAGCGCCTTAATGATTGATCCGCGCTGACTGCGTTTGTCGAAGCGCCAAGAGGTATCAACGGGCACAACATTCGCTGAGACACTCACGCTTGGTACTTACGCATACCAGCGAGTATTCGCTCGTCGCCGACGCGCACTCGCTGCTCGTTGCTCGCCAACTCGTTTTAGTTGCTGGTTCACTAGCTTCTTGTTAATCGCCGGCGGTGGAACAAGTACCTAAAGGGGACGGACTTGGGCGGAATTTTACATCTTACTTTCGGCATATTATGTTCACCATTTCACCACTCTCCTCTCACCATCATATCTATACCTACATATTATAAATTAAAGTCGCTTTTCGTGTCTGTCTGTGTAACCGCGTTCTTCTAAGCTACGCAACGGATTTTGCTAAGGTTTTCACCATCATTTAAAGTATTTGTTTGGAAGGTTTGTGTACTTACAAATATAAAAATCTCGATGTTTTATGAAGTCACAAAAACCGTGCGAAGCAGGGGGCGGTCACGTGTCACGGCGTGTTTCCTATGGAGAAGAGCCGACAAGAAACTCCACGATTAATCTCTTAAAAATAATTGACTTTAACAATTTTTTCAAATTACAGTGTAGGTTAGTGAAGTCATTGTAGGCCTCTCAACAGGTACTAGGTACCTACTTAACAAAATAGACAACATAGGACTTCTAAAATTGCTCTTGTATGATACCAGCAGTCATTTAAATATTAGCAGATAGAAAACTCCCAATAACCGCGCAGAACCCAAGTCCGTCCCACGAATTTATGGAAAATCCGCCATTTGACGCTCAAACGGACTCCGTATAGGAAATTGTTTCGCATTTTCGTTTCCGTGCGCAAGGTGCATATTGCAAGCGATTGTAAATGCTCGCTCGGCTATACGAGCCGTCGAGCTGTGGCAAATCGAATAGCTGACCTCAAGCTGTTATAGATTATGGGCTATTGTGAATTTTACTGAGAAATGGTGGGTTTTTGAGAAAGCTAAGCTGCATGTAAGGATCAGTATAGATAGCAGCTACAGCTCGGTTTCTGAACTGCAGTTTATCTTCTCGATAGTGTTATTACTACGATGAGCAGTGGTGGCCCAGTGGCATCGGCCGCGACTTACGAGTTGTAGGTCGTGGGTTAGAAGCCAGACAGGCGCTTTACTTTGTGTAAATTATTTCATCACCACATCTCAAAATGGTGGAGGAAAACATCGTGAGGAAACCGGTATGTTCTAGAAACAAAAATTCGAAGACGTGTAACATCTACCAACCCGCACTGGGCCCGCGTGGTGGATTCCACACCTCTCACCGAGAGGAGGCTTGTGTCCCAGCAGTGGGAACATTATAGACTGATTGATGTATGTTATGTGTTGGTCCGATATCTTGTCACATTTCGTTTCTGAACGCTTTGTTATGGAAGGTATTACTAGTACAACTCTTTGTGGAAGAGCTCGTCCGTCGTCATACCTATTTCTGTCTCCAAGCTGTGTTGCTGTGTTGCCATTGGAACCTCATGACATATTTTAGCATTTTAGCATTGCCAATAGGTTTGCGACGCACCTGAAATACTTCTGCAGATATCTACAGCGTGTATTGCAATTGTATTACAATTGAGAGTACAAATTTAAATTTTTTATGCGACAGCTGATAATTTTTTCGCGATTACGATGTTCGTCCCTATAAAGGTGGGTGTGACTGTGCACGTTTGCCGGCCAAGTGCGAGTACACGAAGGGTTCCGTACCACCACACAATTTTTAACACTAGAAACATTGTAAAATAACAGCAAAAAAATCACGTTTGCTGTATGGGAGCCCAATTTAAATATTTATTTAATTCTGTTTTTAGAATTTGTTGATATAACGGCAACAGGAATACATTCTGTGAAAATTTCAACTGTCTAGCTATCACGGTTCTTGAGATACAGCCTGGTGACAGACGGACAGACGGACAGTAGAGTCTTAGTAATAGGGTTCCGTTTTTATCCTTTGGTGACGGAACCCTAAAAAATGCTACTTTAATTATAGATTCTTCGTCACGACTGCATTTCAGGTCTTGTTGCCCCAAAACTTCACCACTACCACGGCGTTGTCGGCGGCAGCGCAGAGGTCACTTTGACTGCATGTTTTGGAACACAGAGGGCAGGATAGGAGGTGGAGCATAGTTTGAGACATAACTCCACTTCTACACCCTACTGATGCCGTTTCGTCAAGGTAGATACTTTACCAGATTGGAGTTACATCTTCCCACTTATGTCCGGAGACGGTTCAGGGACTTCCAAGTGGAACACGAAAGGTAACACTCGCAGGGACATGCTCCTTCGGTGGTAGATTGTAAGTAGGAGGGGGGAAAGTATCCTGCCACGGTTTGCAACAGGCGTCGGCCGGGTTTCCTGGTAGACACGCTGTCGATTTTAAGAAGCTGTACCAACTTTTAAAAAAGAAAATTTAATGATAATTTACCATGTTCAGAGTGCTTACTCTCGAATATAATTCCGATAGATTGTCATTGGTCAAATGACAGTTGGTTGAGTTAAACGTCAGGGATAGCCAATCTCTGACGTTTGACTGACAATTCCTGAATAATATTCAAGAGTAAGCACCCAGACTGATCACACAGGTAAACATATACCTCGAAACAAACACTCAATCCAATTCCTTACTCCAAAAAACTGGCCAAGTACGTGTCGGACCACGCACAATGAAGGGTTCCGTAGTTAGAATGAAATTATCCCAAGAACAAACTTAACATTGTAGTTGAAAAACATGTTCTCCCATACATTCCAACTGAAAATGTAAGTTTGTACGCACAATATTGAGAGATTTTCCATGTTGTTTCAAGATCATAGACTTAATCTTGTAATCTATAGGTATAGAACTATTTTCTGTATTTTTTTCAAAATTTTAGGCTCAGTTGTTTCGGAGATAAGGGGGGTGGAATGGTAAATTTCCGTCTATTGTCTTAAATAACTTTAATACAATTTACTTTAAAATTATGAAAAAAAAAATATTTAAGATCCTCACGGTAAGCCCTTTCATTTGATATGTCACACGGTACAGATTGCGAAAAATTTTTTTTTAATTGTCTATTTACCCCTCAAAAATGACTCCCATTTTCATAACTCATTTATTTACGTTACACGTCTGTGTTCGGGTCACAGAGATTCATATGTGTACCAAATTTCAACTTAATCGGTCCATAAGATTCGGAGCAAATTGACTGTGACAGACGGACAGACAGACAGACAGACACAAGAGTGATCCTATAAGGGTTCCGTTTTTTCCTTTTGAGGTACGGAACCCTAAAAAGCAGCAGTATAAACACGAAATTTTCGCAACAAACAGTTGAAATACACGCAAACCAGAAACAGAGAGATCGGTTATTTAAATTAAACATACGAACGTAGCGCAGCTCAGAATTAACGACGTGCAATTAAAGGAGGTAGGTAGAGGTAACTGCATTACGACGGCGCGCGGCGCAGCGGCCATGCATGTCCGATTGTAAATGAGGTCGGGACTGTTGATAGGGGTAGAACCAAGAACATTACATATTAAAAGAGCATCCAGGAGTAATAAATTATTAACTAGCTTCTGCCTGCGACTTCGTCTGCGAGAAATTTCTTGTTCCCCCGATCCACCCCGTCGCATCGCATCACCTGCCCGCATTGTTACTTCGTTTTCGATTAGCGATCTTTTTGACTTGTTTTATGCTCAGCTCCTAAGAGCCAGCGCGCACTAGCTACAATTATTGTTTGGGAATTAGCATGGAGCTATCAACGACTTTGAATCGCCAAATGCGTGCACTTCAATATAGCTCCAAACTAATTTCCTGAACGATCAAACTATCGGTCAACAAAAAGTCGCTAGTGCGCGCTGGCTCTAATGGTCCTGGCGTGATATTAAATAGCCTATAGGCTCCTCAAGAATTTTTCTAATCCGAGATGTAGTTCCAGCGATTAGCGCCTTCAAACATACAAACACTTCTACTTTCCTTAGCTTGCAGTCCCATAGCGATGAGGGTCCTAATTCAAATACAATCAATAAAATAAAAAATTACAATATTTTTTAATCTGCACATTTGACCCATTTGAATGGCAGATGAACACGAGACCAACCGGTATTTTCTGTGAAAATCTCAACGTGAAACTAAGGAGAAGTGAGCTGTCATTGCTGTCAATGTGTTAATTCCTATCATCAGGTGGAATGACAGCTCACTTCGACATTTTGACAGCATAGACCAATTACTGGTACGCTAAGTTGTTGCGTGGGCCATATTCCACCCAGTTTTCTTATTTTCTTATAGTACGTCTAGAACCCTGGGCTAACAGCCTGCCAACCTGTAGATGGCTCTGCGATCTTATCATTCATATGGCTTCAATACGGCGTGATGTTTTTGGTAAAGGTTATTCGTTCCGTACCTAAAGGGTATCAAAGGAACCCTATTATTGCTGTCCACCTGTCACGGAACCGTATCTATAGCCGCTCTAAGAATAAATCCATACATTATAATTAAAGAGTAACGAATTATGAAAAAAGTAATTGCTACGAGGTGTGGGGAACGCTGAAATATTTTTTTTTATTTTTTATTTTGTCTCTTTATCTGTTTTTTTCTGAATGTACGTTCCAGATTGTCGCAAAAATTGCTGATCGGATTTGGATGTTTATTTTTTTACTTTTCCACATTCCCGTGGGATGTTATCCGACATACACACCGGGGAAACTGCGGGCAAATGCTAGTAAAAAATACGTAGTGGCAATATTGTACGGTGGTACGGAACCCTTCGCGTGCAAGTCGACTCGCACTGCTAAAGTGATTACGATTCTTGAACCACAGGCACTGCACATTATTAATTACCTAACTATTCTTGTATAACAGCAATTTTATTCGGAATTAATGTTACAATTAACATAAAAGTCGTTACGGTCTTCCAAAAACCTACTAAAAAACTTTGTCTCAATTAAAAAGAAATTCCGTTACCAACATCAAACGATCAACATGCACAATTAAAAAAAAATAACAAAAGAAAAAATAATTCAACGAAAATAAATTAAGCATCGCAAACACGCGCGAACTCAATCGCTAAAATGTTGCCACAATTAAAAATTCAGTCGGAATTCCCCACCTGGCAACACTCCAAAGCGTTGAATGCTGGCCACCCAGTCGACGGCGCCGAAATAAAAATTAATTATTATTGTCCACTTTTCACTTGGCTTTATTTTACAACACTAGCTGTTTTTACGAGTACGCTCGCTCTTTTATTTAATTAATTTGCATTTCATTTGTTTATTTATACACATGATACCTATGTTTGGGAAAGGCTGCAGTTGGAATTTCTGTGTTACTGAAACAAAAAATGGAGAATAATTCTTTACTGTTTTTTGTAATAAGTAAATAAAGTTGAAGTAATTAAATGAGTGAATTAAATAATAATAATAATAAATAATATCCTTGGACATTTTACACAACGCCATATAGTGTCCCAAGCTAAGCAACTTAATGCTTGTGTTATGGTAACGAGATGGCTGATAAACTACTTATATATTTTTTTTTTTTTTGTAAATACATACATATTATAGATATAAAACACCCAGACCCGGAACAAATACTTGTAGGTCGTACAAATATTTGTTCCGTGCGGGAATTGAACCCGCGACATGCTGCTGAAAGAATACTGACCCAATTATACTATTAGGCACGAAACTTGAGCGCTCGGTTTAATAGTGGGGATCGATTTACGTATTATAAACCCATGGTATAAAAGTCCCCACTCTTTCATCGAGCGCTCAAGATTCGTGCCGGTCCATCTGGGTCTAGTCATTTAAGTTACCTACTGTGTCTATGTTCCAGCACCCTAATTGCGAAACACACTTTTAATTAATCACAATCTGAATCATTTTGAAAGATATTGCTAATCCATTGCTTCAGATGTTCCAAAAATTTGTCAGCTCAACAACTTAAATAACGCAATGAATTTTGTTGATAAAATGATAAATGAAGAAGCACAAAAGTCCAAAAGTCTTTGACAACCTGTCTCACCAACAGATATCGTTTTACGCAATAACTAACTGTGTCGTGGAAGTCCGATAGACAATCGCTCCATTTAAAATAGGCTGGTATTCTACTGCAGCCGGTTAGACTGGTAGCTTACCAACATAGTTAGGAAAAGGCTAGGCAGATTGATTTTGAGTGTAGTGTTAGTTTCCGTGAAGAACTCTCTCACAAAGAGCTACCTAAATTCAGCGCTAATTATCGAAGGAAATACACTTACTTTTTCACTACAAACTTCGCCAAATTATTTACAAAACAAACAGTACAAAATAATAGACTGCAATAAAGAAAATAAAACGATGTGTCCCGAGAGTTAATTCCTTTTAACTGCAAACCCGCGTCCGCCATACTGAAACCCAATAATGGTCGAAATACATTCAAAATATAATGGGCTGTTGTGCCCATGATATCGTTGGCAACTTTTTAATCGAGTTTTAAATGGGAGTTTCAGTTATTGTGATGCTAATCTGGGATTGAGAGTACGTCGTACTCTAATGGAATAGAATGTACTACCTATATAATAAGTAGGTACCTGCACCGTATGGATTAGAGATATAAATTAAGTATATAAATACATAGGCAGCGAGTATTGCAGGTGTGTTCTCGTACGTATTGGATCATCATACCTATGTACCAATACAAAGGTAACCCTTGCTTAAATAAGCGCCAACATTTTTTACTTTTGCAAATTGTAGATATTGCAACCCAGAAAATATTATTTTACTTTACCTGAAAAAAAATAATTTCTTTACAAAGGACCAAAAAAAAAAAAATAGAAAATATTAAGTAGCCGCTTTTAATCAAATAATATCTGCCAATGTTTACATCAAAAAATTTAGATGAATTATTATCAGGTTAAAATTCAAAAGAATAATTTTAGTATTCTTCTGTCAACGCCAGAATATAAATTAACGCCATCTATGATAATATATCGGAACTAAGATGCGGGCGGCGTTAACCTACTATCATAGTGTTTTCGGAGCGGAGTCAAGCAGTGATTCTAGTTATGAGCAGTCACAGGTGGATGGCTCTGTTAAAACATAAGAAGGTAAGCCAACTGATAAAAATGACAAAATGTTGGATATTTATAAGAAAAAGTGTTCGCGGCAGCACCAAACCAACAGTACCTGTGTGTTCGCAGTTCGGTGGGATTCCCCGATGTTGCGGAGGTGGATGCAGCTCCACGCTGAATTTTAATTAGGTATTAATTTAATTTGTATATCTGTGTCTGTAACCTAACACTAGAAGAACTTCTCCTCCTGTCTGAAATAAAAGTTTTCTATTCTATGTAAAATACTGGTACTCAGCTGCATCCGGTTAGACTGGAAGCCGACCCCAACATAGGAAAGGCTAGGCAGATAATGGATAGTATCCAAGAGTCTGGCGAAGTCAAGTAGGCAACAGAGAAATGTTGGTAAGACATACCTACATATAACTAACATTCGGTATAGACTCCTAAAGAATCACTACACTTTATTCGCCAACTAAAGGATTTAGCAACGATCTGTAATGACGGCTAACCATAGAGGGACCCATTTTTTATGGTGTAGGTACCTTACTCTCTATGAAACTGCTCAACCATAAGGATAGAAAGTGTAAGTATTAATAGGTCTAATAATAGTGCAATCACATTACTTACATTACAATTCACATCACGAGAGACGATCCAATTTGCATGTTAATAGAAACAATCTATTATGACAATGCAGGAAGACCCGCCATATTATATGACAGTCCTTAGATTGACATAGGTTAGGTATGTCATGTTGACGTCATGTTGACCTGTGCCCCAACTTTTACTGTTTTATTCTATTTTTAAACGTTTATAATATACGACAAAACCTAACAGTAACCTTATGGTAACCACTATAAAGATCACAGTGATTCTGACAGTGATACAAGATCAAAGCTGCAAAGGTAAAATAACTTAACGGACTGTACATCAGTTTTTAGGATCAAAAGACCAAATCTTCGTTTGAGTTCGTTTAAAAGTCGGGCAAGTTCGGAAATTATCGTGCTTTGACGAATTGCGCTGGTGGAACTTACAATTTGCAGCCTTATGTAGTTAACTGTTCCACAATAATATTTTCTCCTGTACCGATCGTGGATTCGTTTTTAATTCATGTAAAGAAGATAATAACATACATAATCAGCCCATAATGTTCCCACTGCTGGGACAAAGCCTCCTCTCTGTAAGAGGGAGTGGGCCGTAATTCACCACGCGGGCTCAGACAGGCGCTTTACTTTGTGTAAATTATTTCATCACCATTGCCACAAACTACTCATGTGCCATTGCTCTCCAAACGGTGAAGGAAAACATCGTGAGGAAACCGGCATGTCCTAGAATCAAAAATTCGAAGACACGTGGCACCTACCAAAGAAGATAATAATTATCATATATCTTACACACCACATAGAGCAGTGGTGGCACAGTGGTAACGGCCGCTGTAGCTCGCTGGTTAGAACCCAAAGAAGCGCTTTACTTTTTGTAAATTATTCATGAACACTCCTCTCAAAACGGTGAAGGAAAACATCGTGAGGAAACCGGCATGTCCTTAAACCAAAAATTTGAAGACATGTGACACCTACCAAGCCGAACTGGACCCGCGTGGTTTACGGCTTACGGCCCACTCCGTGTCACTTAGAGGAGGCCTGTGTCCCAGCATTATGGGCTGATTATGCATATCTTGCAGATAACAGATTTTTGGTGTAGATTGAAAACTGAATATTTCGAGCAGGAGGAAAGGATCGATATTGGGTCTTCAAAGAAAATATGCTCCATAGTAACAAGTCATCTAACTTCACTGAACAAGATCATACTTCTATACTTATTCATCATCTTCTATTTAAAATAATTCGCATCCAGTCTGCCGTAGATTAATAATCCTACTTATATTATAAACGATTTCTATAGATGTGGAAGTTTGTATGTTGGATATTTGGATGTTTGTTGCACAATAAACGGCCGAACGGATTTGGACGAAATTGGGCACACATAATATAGTTTGTAAATTGGATTAACACAAGAATTTCCGACCTCCACGCGGGCTTAGTCTTTAATATAAACTGCTACACATTCCTGACGTGTCTGTAGTGGCAAAACAATTGAAGTCGAACAATTAATTGTATAGCAAGCGGTCGACGATCGACCTATTAACCTAGCCAGGGGTGCGCAACGTTTATCGAAGATGCTTATTTACAATAATTTCATTTCAATACCGCAAGGGTTGGATCGAGGTGGCTATGGAAATGGATGAAGAAGGAAGGACGACAATAAATGTTAAAAACTTGTCAAAATGTAGGAAAATTAGAGGATTTTTTGACAAATTGAGACTAACATTAGAATGCGAACGTTCCTAAAAATACGGGAATTGCCTCTCTGGAAGGATTTGGAGCATTCAGCAATAGGACAGAGTAGGCTAAAAAAAAAGTGAGTAGTGACTTATCTATTACTATCTAGGCTGTTTTAGTAAATGGAGAGCAGGCGCCGTTACTTCACAGATTGATTTATTTCATGCCCTTACCGTTAAAACAACAGTAACAATCCTAAAAGAGTCTAAAGCTGTGCTTAATTTAGAACATAATTACAGCAAACATACCTACACATAGGTATACCAAAATACATCGCCTAAGAAAAATTAAATAAATTATTTAGTTTACACCTTTTTATTCATAAATTGAAAGCGAAAAAATGTTGTGCGCTTCTGACTTTTTCGCGATGCGCGACGACCTTTCGCGCATGCGTACAACAACTAGTCTGCTGCGCGCGCGCACTCTGACAGACGTACTGCAAGTCAATTCAAAATGGCGCCGGTTGAGATAAACGAATAACTGTTGTTTATCAATAAAATAAAAATAGCTTTAGAATAAAAATAAATTGAAGCGGCGATCCCGTAAATACATAGATTGTTGCTGAGTGATATTGTGGCTTGGTGATAGCATTTGATGAGTTAAATTAATTAACGAGATTGAACTAAGCATAAAAGTATAATAAAAATTTAAGTAAACGAGAAGAAAGAAAGACCATACAAAATTAAGACTATCATTCTAAAACAGTTCTTAAGCTACAAATAATCGTAATTAATGAATTTGTTAAAACTACATAACAGTACTACCGAAATAAATGAAATACAGAAATCAGAACACAGGAAATCATAAAATTATAAACAAACTGTTTACAACGCAAATACCTACTTCCTACAAGCTCTAAAATGGGATTGAAATCTTTCTGCTGATCTAGAACTAAATTTAAGTGATTGTGATTTCGAGAAATCTGAACTATGAAGATGTTGTGGTTTTGCCTGCTATTAGCACTCGGGCTAGCGAATTCCCAGAATGCTAACGACACTGAAGAGGTTAAGAATATTATAGGGTAAGTTTTTCTTTCATGTGCTTCTGTTTCTAGATCAAATCAAAGTAATTTGTTCAAACTAGGTTGAGAATCAGCACTTTTTGAACAGTCCCCCAAAACGCTCGCTCTCCACAACTTCCTAGTGCTTTAGCTGGGAAGAATTATTGGGCGCAACAAACTCCCCAGCAGGACACCTATTAGGGGGCCTAAAAAGGCCGCTTTGGCAGAATCATAAAACACTTTATATCACGCAATTTCATTCGAGATTCGTAAAATGCTCTATGTACACCTCTGCCTAACCCTTCAGGGACGCTCGTTCCACTAAAATCCCCTAGACCAGTCCCCCAGGGGACTACACAACACTCAATGTTCCACTACGATCCCCTAGGGGATTATATAAAACTCCAATTTCCTTTTCAATCCCCTAATTGTTTGAGAACCTGAATGAAACCTATTTACAAAGTAGCACTGGCTTATAAAGCAGACCATACACGCTAAGGTGTACCTGACAGGTTTGCCTCTACAGTCAAACCTGTCAGGTACACCCGGAGCGTATATGTCACACAACTGTGCAGGTTTCCACGCCTATACAGGCAAGTATCAAAATATGAATTTTGATATAGGTATTTTGCCTGTGGGTATACTTGTACAGTTTAACTGTGCAAGTAAAACTGAGCGTGTGTGGCGGTCGCCTGCGCAGGCGTCAGTTGTCCGACTATTTATAATGAATGTTTCGATCCTATTATAACAAAAGGGTATAACTATGTTGCGAAAATGCCATCTTTCAAGGCGATGAAAAGCGGTCTTTATAAATTAAGAAATAAGAGTGCCGATATACAGAAGTATACTTCTACTAGAGGAGACCAGGTAGAAGTACAAAATTTCCATCTAGATTTCGGTTTATGTGACTACGTCAACGAAGAAGAAAACGGGTTACAGCGCATTTTGGTTTTCTGTTCCAAAGAAAATAGAGACCCAAAATTACTATTAACAATAAAACATGTGCTGGTTGATTGTACGTTCCAGTCATGTCCGCCACAATTCGCCCAATTAAATGTTTTTAATGCGGACTTTGGAAGCACACAAAAATAAACTAATATTATTCCTTTTTTGTACGCATTCATGACGGAAAAGAATGAAAAATCTTATGATGTCCTTTTACAGCTAATAAAATCGCAGTTACCTACATTAAACCCACAGAAATTTACTTTGGATACCGAATTAGCAGCCATAAATGCTATCAACATGAATTTCGCCACTGCTGAGGTGAAGACTTGCTATTTTCACTTTAAAAAAGCCGTTTACAAAATGGGAACAAAACTCGGTTTAACAAAACAAAAAGTAACAAGAAGTATCGTTTTATAATCTTATACAAGAGGGTTGGTCATACATACTACAAGAAAGGATGAAATTACTAGATAGTTCTAAATCTAAAAAACTGCAAAAGTATATGAAGTTCTGGTTACAAAATGAAAAATTTGTTTCAAGATGGTCAGTTTTCGGTGAACGTCACAGAACTACAAATGTTGCGGAAAACTGGCATTCTCATCTGAATAAAAAAATTGGCCGTAAACCAACGCTGGTACATGTTTTGTATGTGTTAAAAAGAGAGCGCCGCCCAATGGCTAAACAACGAAGACCAGAAGATATACTCAAAGATCAGTGGATTCAAGAGTCACAACTGAAATTACTGAATGGGCAAATATCAGTCGGTCATTTTCTAGAAATGATGAAGTAAATAATTATTATTTACTTTTCATACATTCAGGGATAAATAACTTGCAATTATTGAGTTAATTAAGTAGAATTACAACCTTTAATTTTGTAAGTAGAAGAGTTAATTATATTTTTTTTGTATTTTGCGTTTATAACGTTAATTATACATAATTAAGTTAAACGTTGAAAAAAATCGAACGCCTCAGGTAGGATTTGAACCCACGTCTTTCACTATCTAGGTGAACGCGATTCGAACTACGTCATCGAGACGCTGCACTGATCGAACCTGCAAAATTCTTTATAGCTTTTGGTACTTTTTTTTTCAACATCTAACTTATTTTTGAAAAGTGAATTTACGTCGTTGTTATCCCCTCTATAGACAGATTTTTAATTATACGTATCACATATTGTTATTTTGTAAGCGGGTATTTTATTTAGAAGGGGACTATAAAGCAATAGCATTTATTAGTACTTAGAGAATCCCCAGCATAGGGGATCGTAGTGGAACATCGAGTGTTGTGTAGTCCCCTGGGGGACTGGTCTAGGGGATTTTAGTGGAACGAGTGTTCAGGGATATATAGCTGTGAAACTGTCAAACAGATGAATTGCGTGATATGAATTGTTTTATGATTCTGCCAAAGTGGCTTTTTAAGGCCCCCTGTTCAGTTAGAAGAAACTTGATTCTATACAATAGTAAGGAATTAACTTTACAAAACATTAAGTGAAATTATTTGCCATAGATAAGTCAGCTAGCACTCGCTCAATATACAAACATTATTATTATTATTACCTAAATAAAATCCTCCAGGCATAAAGGGCGTGCCCGCTAACATGTGCAATACTGGATTATGTTCATATATAGCTGTAACTCACAAAAATGATAAACTAGGACCATCGAAGTAAATTATTCTCTTTTTACTTTCGGTAAGAGGATCGTCTTTTCGCTGAAATGGACATCACAGATACCAAATAAGTTCGAGAGGACACCTAAGGCCTATGTGGATGTGGATTTATGTTTATCTCTCCAATGAGCATATTTATTCTAACCCTGCTAAAACCTTACGATTCTCCTTATTTTCCATTAAAGATTGTCCAACGACTAAATCGATATTAGGACATTTCTTGCACACATTTTTTTTCTACACAGTTCCAGCAAGCAATAAGTCGTGTGACTTTAATTAATTTCGGTCAACACCGGTCCTCATCGCCATGTTTGTCTGAATGGCTAGTATCGCCCCCTAGTTTTCTTGTTGATTAACTTATAAAACAAAACAGTTTGGCAATTCCGAATTCACCATAGGCATCCTGATGACAATCGTGATATTCTATAGACAGATCATAATGGTCAGATGGTCAGTAAGTATCACGTTATAAATGTTCCTGTCAAAATTTTAACGCTATGTTTATGTACACAGTGCGATTGATACATTTCAAGATCGTTGTGGCGATATTACCATTATCTTTCTCTCCCTATTTTCTTATTCTTCTTTGTTATGTTTGTTGTTTTTCTATGTTTTAACGCTTTCATTATTGTTTCTCTCAATTTACAATCCGTATTGAAGGACCACTTGATTGTCCTCTATTTACCAATCAAAGTACACATAAGTTACAGTAGGTATCGCCACATTCCTCACAAGGATTGCATGCGTAATAATACCTAAACATAACATTAGTATTTATTGTTTTGATGAATAACAGTTTAAGAATTAATCTAATTACTTATCCGCACGTTCGTTTTCCATTAAAAGGGAACACGAATTCTTGAGAATGCAGACATATATAAATACCTACATGGAAATCAATAAAATATATGCATTTATTATAAAGCTGATACTTCAGTATCAGCTTTATAATAAATGCATATATGAAAGTATATACGGTACTTAATACAAAAAAAGAACTTAGTTTTTCATTTTTGTCTGTCTGTTTGCTCCAGCTAATTTCCGAAACGGCGGGACAGATTTTGATGAAATTTGGTATGGGGTTACTTTGAAACCTAGGGAAGAACATAGGCTCCTTTTTATTGGCATACCACACGTGCGAAAGAAAGCTAGCTAATTATAATCTAGCATAGCATGGTGATCTTTTAACAGAATTTGTTTTGAATGATCCGTTTAGACCTACTGCCTACTGGGCCCAAATTATCTAAAAAGTGCCATCGACTCGAAGATAAGAAGTATGGTGCTGTTCTACCCATGTAGGTATAAGGAACTTATCAAAAACGATATTTCTAACTAACCCAAAAAATAAGCATCAAGTTCAAATCGAAATTCCGTACAGTTCAATCAACACACTGCTATTTTCGACTGCATCAATCAAAGTACTCAAACGTGCGCGCAGTCTGTAAGCGCATCCTTATCACCGGCATCTTGTTTTAATAACAGCCAGATGCATGTACTTCTTAGAACAAGTTAACGAGTGCATTCATACGGCGGTCATTTGAAACCCGATTATAGTAGCAGCTTCATGTTCTGGGGTTAGCAGAATAAGTAAGTTAGTTGATGAATGGGTAATCCATACATTCCATTTTATAAATACGAGAGTCAAACTCAAACCATATATTTATAAAAAACCAATTACAGGCACTTTTGAATTGTCAAAAGTCTTTCTGCCAGTTTTTTATGGTTCCACAGCTAAGCCACTGAACCAATATGAATGAAGGTAGACATATTCATGAACCATGGTATGAAGATTATAGAATTTTTTCTTTTATTTGGGTCGAAAGTTGAATTTATTGCAAGCGAATGGATAGTCGAATAAGAAAAAATCTAAAAAGTGTGGAAATCGGTTGTCATGGTGATGAAGATAAACGAGGAAATCTCATGAGGAAAATACGATATGGCTAGAAAGAGGATGGCTACCGAAATAACGACTATCAGAGAAGTATGGAAGAAAAAGGCATGTTGCGCTGACCCCAAAAATACAGGGAGATTTTTTAATCACCATCCAAAATTTTACAGGCTTTTAACATACATTTTTTAAAATCTTCCTGTATATTGAGATAATGGCTGGAAAAAGAGGTTGGTGTTATAGGAAAAGCCTACGAAGGTGTATCCGACGTCCACGCGGATATAGTCGAGCTCATAATTATGTGGCAATAAAACCTGTGATTACTAATAGAAGTAATAAACAATTTAGCTGTTAATTGAGTTGATTATATCATTAGAACCAGCGTTAATGTAGTTGCTGACCGAGTCTGCTAAGTTAGGTGCTTACCTACGTAAAGCAGGATCCGCTTGTAAATGTGGTGAATTTCTGGTTTTAAGTGGAGCGAATTTGAATATCGTCTAACTTCCGCTACTCGTAGATACTTAAATTCTCATTTTATTACACAAAATTATATGTAGCTCAATACGTCTGTTGCTAATCCTGCAGTACATATTAAATCATAATAATATTTATCTTTTGGGGCTTATCTGCCACGTAACGGATGTGCAGCATCTTCAGCGTCTTTAGTTCGATGAAATTGAGCTCTGAAGTCTACCCGGATAGGCTTAGTCAATACTCAGTACTTAGAAATATAATTATAATGCAAATTACCCATTAAGAATAACAATTCATTCTAATTATATTACCGTCACAGCTCCATTTTTCTTTCATTACAAAATCAGGCAAATAAGGCGTGCTTCTTGTTCGGGTCGGCACAGACGGGTGACGTATACATATCTACATGTTCGGTAAAAATCAACTGCAACTTATCAATGGAACTGAATTGCTTCAAAAAATTCTGAACAAGTGATAAATAAATACACACAAATTATTTTATTTCTGTAAGTAGGTTTGTACTAAACACTTTTACTCGTCAATCATATTTTAAAAACGAAGTAGATGAGATCGGCGTTTCCTATCTGACTACTCTGAGAAGAAAGGCCGAAACAAACTCAGAGGGCAAAGTATCTTGCAAAGTCCAGACGTAATCATGATCAGATAATGTGACGACATGTAGATTGGTGTCTTGAGGAAAGAACTACACAGATTTGGTCGACCTTTTCAATCAGTGTGAAACACGTCTAACAAAGAAAAATGAAAATCATTTACATACAATTACCTACAGGCCATCATTAAATCATCACAGAGCACATTTATATAGTTGATCCAAGGTCGATTGGGCCTTGATATTTATGTCCGACATTACAAGGAAACGGCCATTCAATTGATCTCATCATTTTTTGTTCTATGGTGTAATTGTACCCTCGTGTCGTTGAGACGTGATTCAGACATCAAATGTTAAAGGAAGAGTAAAAAAGTTATGGTATGTGCGTGGGTGTACTGGGCTTCGATGAGATGTATCGGGTGGGAATTTTCGAGCGTATGGCTTTTAGTCGAATGTAAAAAAAGCAATTGTGTTCCATGATATGGCGACTTGTTTAGTAGTGGTGTATTGTTTTGTACATGCAGCAAAATACACTAGTAATACTAATAAAAACCGAACAGCATCGCAAGTTAAAGTATAGTGTGTGCCCCTTGTTAACACTCTACACTATCAGCAGCAATGGATTTCATTTTGACAGTTTTACAACATTCATTGCGTTATTCACGTTGTTGAGCAGACACATTTTGCGAACATATGAAGCAATGGATTAGCAATGTCCTTCAAAATTATTCAGATTGAGATCAATAGTGTATTACGCAACTAGGTTAAAGGTGGCAGAGACATGACGCTGTTACAATGGATTGAGTTTAATGATTCTAGCTAGACATAGAGACGGAGAAAAGTTTCGTCGGTTATCAAAAAACAAATCAGCTGTTTCTTGTAAAACTGCAATACCTACACGGTCAAAATTTATGGAACAGCATTTTTCAAATATAACCGACAAATAATTTCAGCGCAGGGGGCTTCAGAATCATACACTGAATCCCTGGAAGATTGCGCGACTATGTCCCTGTCTCCCTGTGACTTAAAACATCCTAATTGTTCACAACTTCGGAGATTATGATCAGGTCCAATAAAAAAATGGACAAGCATAATCGAGCAAAGAAAAAGCAGTGGTGGCCCAGTGGTATCGGCCGCGACTTACGAGTTGTAGGTCGTAGGTTCGAACCCAGACAGGCGCTTTACTTTGTTTAAATTATTTCATCACCACTGCTCTCAAAACGGTGAAAGAAAACATCGTGAGGAAACCGGCATGTCCTAGAACCAAAAAAATCGAAGACATGTGACATCTACCAACCCGCACTGGGCCCGCGTGGTGGATTACGGCGAACACCTTCTCACAAAGAGGAGGCCTGTGTCCCATGAGCAGTGGGAACATTATAGGTTGATTATGAAGCATAATCGTAGAAAAACTTACTTAAATGCGGTCACATCACCGTCTTCTATTTCGTACTTAACTACTTACCAGTACTAAACATCTTCCAACTTTCCAGAAACCCATGCACAGACAAGAACCACCTTTTCCTGGCCCCAGGGGTGCTGACTGCGGGCGGCATGAACCGGGCATGCGTGTCCAGGTTCTACACTGACGGACCAGCCCGCTTGGTGCTGACCTTGTTGACTGAGGACAGACAGACGGTCACGGCTTCGTCACAGCTTTCAGGTAACGTAGTAATTTCAAATTTTATTTATTTATTTATTTAATACTTTAAGCACAAAAATGTACAGAGGCGGACTTAATGCCACAGGCATTTAACTACGAATTAATTGAAAGAATGGACGAAACTTTATCTAAGAGTAAACGTAATTTGAACAAGAAAAACAGAATAGGTTTTATAAAAAAAAATCGACAAACAAGTGGTTAAAATAGGAGATATTTAAATGAGCTTTGTGTCATGATCGTGTCGAATTACTACTAGAACTATAACTTTCAACTCTTACGCAGGTGATGGAGGATGTCTGGATATCAATGTCCCTTCGCTACCAAATACAAAAGCTGACTTGATCGTCAACATCAGGTAAGAATACGGACAACAGACTTTTTAGCTCTAAAACTATCATAAAGCCAGCTTAAATCTTTATCAGTTAATAAACTCTTCCAGTCCTGGACATCTCTCCAAAGTTACGGCACAACGCTGTCATTACTTGGTCAGTACCTCATAATGAAAATTATTTTGATAAACATGAAAACGAGGAGATTGATAAACATGAATTTTGATAAACATGAAAACGAGGAGATTGCTCGCAAGAATTAGGGTTACATCAATCTTCACTCTTTAAAAGAATGACGGAATCCTATATGTTATTACAAGATTGCGTGCTGACTGATTACACCTACCACCCAGGTATCCTGAAGCCCAGTGTGTATGGGAGCGTCGGCTGCCGCTGCGCATCTCCAGTGGGCGCGTGATCGTGCTGTCCACGGAGCGTACGCGCTACCGCCCAGGAGAACTGCTGCGTCTGCGCGTGCTGGCGCTCAGGCAGGACTTGGCACCGTCGCATGGATGGGTGAGTTTAATGTCAAATTATTAAGCAAAAGAAAGGACGAATAAGATTGGTAGTTTCCTTAAATTCACTTTTTTTAAACTGCTCTTTTAAAATGTTTTACAATATTATTTTTTAGTCATATCTAAACACGATAAAAAAATATCATATTTTCTCAACTAAAACTTAAAGTAACAACGCTACAAGCGGTCGTTAACCCCCAAAAAACATCGAATCTTGTTTTTTTTTTATATCATGTTTAGTTATCGATACCCATCACGTGTGCAGTTTCGCTATCTAATTTAATTTGACCCTGTTACATAGCTGTGCCCTACAGCCGTTTCATATACTATGAGTCCATTCGGATTGTATTTTTTTTCCTATCCACCTTCAGGCATTCTCCTTGTTAAACCAACATAAAATCTCAATGCGTATCGGACATCATAAATATGTAGCAAATCCGACCTTAATTACCATGACCTCGTTCAGGGCTGACATTCAGCAATAGGTCCATGCGACCTTCTATCTACATTATTCCATAATATATTGTATTGTTGAATAATTTTCAACGGTTCACTTTTAGAGAATGACAACAACGTCACATCCTCGAGTATTCTACTTCCTATTTGACTTATGGAGTGACATAATGTTTTGGATGGACATTCGTGAGGTTTTTCATTTATTTGTTAGAAATCGTGATCGTAACACGTGACAAGACCTTTTGAACCTGGCCTTTCCTGTGATCATACGCAATGTGTTTAAGGGAAGTCTATTCATAAGCATAGACTTATAAAAAAGATGGACTCCGCGCCACGCATATCGAAAGTGAAGCACAGTAAGTACAAACACGCCTCACGCTCACATTTACATCATAGTATGCCGATACACGACAGCGTCAATCGTAATCACGCACACATAGATCGTTACGGTGCTTCACTTTCGATATGCGTGGCGTGAAGTCCATCTTTTTTTATAAGTCTATGTTCATAAGGTACCTATTACAAATAACTTTACATAACACAGCAAACTTCAATCAGACTTCAATGTTATCTTTTGCAAATAAAATAAAACTAGACCTATCGCATCGCTCTGTCTTACTTTGATTCGTTTTGCTCGGCTCCTCAGGGTCGTAGCGTCATGTTATATATGGTATGCCTATAACCTTCCTCAAGAATTAAGCTATCAAATGCAAAAAGAAATTTTCCAATTCGACTGGTAGTTCTGGAGATTACCAACTTACAAACAAACAAAACGAATTTTACCTCTTTATAATATTTGTATAGAAAATAAAAACTTTTTAACAAAAAAAACAACCGACTTCCAACAAAACACTACAAAGTGAAAAATAACTTTAATTTCAGAAGTCGGTGTCGTTGGTTCTGCATTTTCGTTTTTTGACACCGACTTCTGAAATTAAAGTTATTTTTCACTTTGTAGTGTTTTGTTGGAAGTCGGTTGTTTTTTTTGTTAAAAAGTTTTTATTTTTCACTTTTGAGTTGTGGTACCTACCCCACACCAATTCGTATACCACTACTTGCTAAATATATAAAGAGACTTTCGCAAATGCGAGCTCACAGTAAAAAAGTTTTGAACAATGAAAACATCGAAAGGCGTTCTCACCGTCTCGGCTTGATCCAAAATCGCCTATCAAATGAGACGGAGGAGCAACGAGCCCGCCGTCTCGGCTTGATGCACGATCGCCTATCAAATGAGACGGAGGTGCAACGAGCCCACCGACTCGGCTTGATCCACGATCGCTTATCAAATGAGACGGAGGAGCAACGAGCCTGCCGTCTCGGCTTGATCCACGATCGCCTATCAAATGAGACGGAGCAGCAACGAGCCCACCGACTCAGCTTGATCCACGATCGCTTATCAAATGAGACGGAGCAGCAACGAGCCCACCGACTCGGCTTGATCTACGATCGCTTATCAAATGAGACGGAGGAGCAACGAGCCCACCGACTCGGCTTGATCCACGATCGTTTATCAAATGAGACGGAGGAACAACGAGCCCACCGCCTCGGCTTGATCCACGATCGCTTATCAAATGAGACGGTGGAGCAACGAGCCCACCGACTCGGCTTGATCCACGATCGCTTATCAAATGAGACGGAGGAGCAACGAGCCCACCGACTCGGCTTGATCCACGATCGCTTATCAAATGAGACGGTGGAGCAACGAGCCCACCGCCTCGGCTTGATCCACTATCGCTTATCTAACGAAACACCTGAAGCTCGCTTGAATCGGCTTAATTCAATGCAACAAGCTAGTCATGTTCGTAGGGACATCACAAGTGAACAATCTTTTCAAAAGGCTGTTAACGTTTTTGCCGATGTTTCATGTGCTGTTTGTAAAAGAACTGTTTATCCACAACAGCTTTTCAATTTACAAGCAGATATGTATAGCACACTGTTACCCGAAGAATTAATTGCTTTAGGTACAATAACTGCGTGCTCCCGCTGTAATAATGCTATTAGGAAAAGAAAAATTCACACACAAACTCGCCCATGGTGGTGGTGGTGGTGGTGGTGGTGATGGTGATGGTGAAGTCACCATCAGCTCCACTTTACCATACGCATTGTGACGATCATAAATTGCTTAGCAACCGTATTAAAGCAATCGAATCGCTACCCGTGAAATATTTTTCATTGAGTAGTTTCGATGGCCATCATGGCCATGGATGGCCATGGATGGTTTCATGGTCTTCATCATCAGTTCCACTTCCCCAAATTATACTTTCTGAATGCAAATGCTTGAGTTGTTAATGAAAATACCAAAATTGCTATATGTATGCCTATAATATTTGAGGAGTTCCCTCAATTAATCATGGATCCCATCATCAGAACTGGAGTTTGACAAAAATGGGACCAATCTGGACGTATGTCCTTTCAAATAAAAAAATAATTTTTTAAATCGGTTCATAAATGACGGCGTACTGAGGTAACAAATATAAAAAAAAAAAAAAAAAAAAAAACATACAACCGAATTGAGAACCTCCTCCTTTTTTTGAAGTCGGTTAAAAAATACACAGTCCTGCTTTCGAAGCAGTCCTACCACTTGTAACTGTTGATAACTTATGGATATAAAACGTTTCTCGTACTATGTCTGTACCTATAGAAGATATCTTTAAGGGTCAGGGCTGACCGTAATTTAATACGATGGGGTTGTCGTACGTTACATATCTACTTCGTTTCAGCGTCGATAAAATGTCACTACCATACAATTTTGCTAAATTCAATTTATATTTATTGCAAATGGAACTTCTCAATGTTATGAAAGTTCAAATGTTTTCACAGATTCAATAGTACAACACTACGACACGTGTGACGTGTGCGTAGGGAGGTTGCTAAACGCCCGATATCTTATACTACTCGTATGTTATAGTTCGTTTGATCTACATCACGATTCTCTGTGTAAAAATGGACCACTTGAGCCGCGTGACTAAGGAGTGCGGGTTTAGGTTAGACAGCGCTACTTATAAAGTATTTCACCTTGAACCTTTTCAATGAGGAAGACCAGTATCACCATAAATTCACTGCTTCATTAATAGTTTATTTCTCTGTGTTTTATTTATTTATTCATTTCTCTGTATTTATAATTGTAGGGATTGATTTTATCTGAAATAAATTAATTAATAATTGCTTCATTCACTGTGCTGTCAAAATTACAGATACATATGCCAACTTTTGCGCCAATATTGGCTATTCCTTGCTGTTGCGTGTGTCGTTCTCCATCTAGTAGTTTTCTTGTTCATTCATTATTGCCGGCGCTTTCTTCGTGGTTTTCTTAAAAGTGATGCCATCCCTAGCATACTTGTATCTCGTAGTATCTCTTACACAGGAACGGGTTGTGAATACATAAACAGTAGCAGTTTATTCCCGCTGCCTAGAACCTGAGCTGCTTATTAAAATGAAGATTTACAAGGAACCCTGACAGATACAAACATATTCAAGAAGATTATCATTTTTTGTTTTACTTACCTTTTTCGTATTCATTTAATAGGTACTCTATTGACGACGAAATGAGAGGGGCTTGTGGCTAAGTAATAACAGCCGCATGGGTCGATCGATCAGATTAAGCTACGCTTGCCCAAGGTTGGTCTGTGGATGGATGACCTCATCTTTACATATGAAGATCCCTCCGTGCCTTGGAAAGCACGTTAAACTGTTGGTCCCGGCTGTCATTCGTGTGTCTTTGACAGTCATTACTGGTCGTTAGAAGCCCGAAAGTCTGACAACCAGTCTCCAAAGGGTATCGTGTTACTCAGTAACTGTGTTGTAGAGGTCAGATAGGCAGTCGCTCTATGTAAAATACTGGTACTCAGGTGCATCCGGTTAGACTGGAAGCCAACCCCAACATAGTTAGGAAAAGGCTAGGCTTGATGATGATGACGACGATATGATCGCATTGCTTCTATTTCGGTCATCAGGAATATTTATAAAAAATAAAAAAGTCAATTATATTTGATGGAACTGGACTTAAACACAACACAGTTACGAGTATTTTCAAAACATCAAATAAAAATACAGATTCCGCTTTCGGTTTTCGACAAAAAAAAACTCATATATTATGTACAGGTATACCTAAAAACGTCGTATTAAATAAAATAAACATTGACTCAGCAAAAAAGCGCCGCGTTCAGCAAATACGTAAATCATAAAAGTTTGTCGTGCCAATGACACAGTTCGCGAGCTTGTTTGTATACGAATACAGATTTGGAGCAGATTTACAACATTACTTTTTAATAACTACTTTTTGAAAGAAAAAAGTGACTGTACCTAATATTTTTTAATACTTTTTGTACACAAGTACGCGCATTTGTATAATACAGGTCAGTGTCTTTGTATAACCGCATTTGTATAATACAGGTCAGTGTCTTTGTATAACCGCATTTGTATAATACAGGTCAGTGTCTTTGTATAACCGCATTTGTATAATACAGGTCAGTGTCTTTGTATAACCGCATTTGTATAATACAGGTCAGTGTCTTTGTATAACCGCATTTGTATAATACAGGTCAGTGTCTTTGTATAACCGCATTTGTATAATACAGGTCAGTGTCTTTGTATAACCGCATTTGTATAATACAGGTCAGTGTCTTTGTATAACCGCATTTGTATAATACAGGTCAGTGTCTTTGTATAACCGCATTTGTATAATACAGGTCAGTGTCTTTGTATAACCGCATTTAAAACCTTTCATTTTTTTTCCTCAACCCCGGATTCGTTCCTTCGAGATCAGCGCAGATTATCTTTTTATTAATCCATCATTCATCATTTTAGTAAATTATTTTCCTCATCAAACGTTTATTTGGTGTTCGACGAAATACAGCTAAAGTAGTTGAAGAGCATCCTTTAAAATGCTTTTTTGGTCATTAATTTTCCCCATAAGAGACTTCTAAAGCGAAAATTTGTTTCTAAACACAATAATTCTTCAATATAATCATGCAGCCTATTATCACTTCGCGACGAAAAGATCATTTATTTTAACGCCAAGCAGCATTGCTGTGTTTAAGGCAACGCAACGATAATCTTGATTTACCATGTGACTTCTGTCTGACATAGGAAAAAGTGGAAAGTGAGAAGGAAGGCCTTTGCACTGCTGTGGGACAGCACAGGCTTTTAGTAACAATATTAATACATTAAGACATTGCAGAAGCGACGGAGGCGACGTAGGTGAAATAATAAGTCTATCATTTCACCTCCGTCTCTGGGAAGGCAACGCTTCTGCAATGTCTCTGGTATTGCAGAAGTCTATAAGTGTCGGTAACCACTTACCAACCAGGTTGGCTGCCTGCTTATTTACTAGCGATTACAATACCTATAAGACCAATTTATTTTGGTCAGGGAAGATTGATTTTCGCCAAAATATAAGTATGAAACCTGCCTTCCCACTTCGAGACAAAAACACCATAAGAGTCACGCTGACACGGTTTATACTCGAAACTCGTTTGCACACCCTGTAAGCTAAGGATTTCTCTTGTGCCCATAAAAATTAAAACTATATTTATATCTACTTTTGGCAATTTAACTTTTTTGTTGATAATGGATTTAAATGTACCTAAGTGTACTATTGCAAATTACTTTCTTAGTTTTCATGGCTACTTTTTTCGTTTTACCTTTAGATGTGTGGGTCTCGTGGCTAAATAATTCGATCGAACGTTAAGTAACACTTGCCGCGGTCGGTTCATGGATGGGTGATCATCCCTTACATATCGAGGACCTCGGGAGGCCAGTTAAGCCGTTGGTCCCGGTTGTTATTTGTATAAATTTGACAGTCGTTAATCAGAAGCCCAAAAGTATGGCAAACAGTCTTACGAAGGGGTTTCGTGTTACCCAATAACTGGGTTGAGGAGGTCAGATGCAGGTGGCATCCGGTTAGACTGGAAGCCGACCCCAATATGGGAAAGGCCAGGTAGATTGATTGATCCATAATTGTGTATAGTTGCATAAACAAGACTTGCTGTTGCCTGCGATTTCGTCTGTGATCCAGGATTAAAAGTAGCCTATCCTTCCCCAGGTCCCAGGTTATCTTGCTTGGTCTTAGTTCTGTAGCTTATTACCTACGTTTGAAAAAGTGACCCGACAGACGGACGGACTTTCGCATTTATAATATATTGGTATTAATTAGTTTTATATCGATTGAGAAATTATTTGAATCTAGATACTAGCTTAGATTGTTTCTATGCTAATTGTCCAACATGAGTTGTAGAATTTATGAGTACCGTATTAACTAAATGTATGTTGCAATTAACAATAACTTTTAAGCATGCGATAATTTATGGCAACGTAAATATTCCTAGTAGACTTTTATTGGATCAAAATGATCGTACCTACTTCGTTCAACTTCGTATTTTAAATTGCTTGGGCTACAACATGGCTCCAGCGTTTAAAGTCGATCGTCCATTTTTATCGATGTTTTATTATACACCCCATCACTAGAAGCTACCGTAGGTGCTCAAAAGGGAATAAAGTTGAATATTTTTTAATATTCCCGTTTGAGCACCACGGCGAAATATTGATTGGTCCTCAAATGGGAATACCTTTAGTGCTCTAAAAATAGGTGCTCAAATAGGAATACTCCCATAGGATGTGGATGGAGAGGTTTGCCACGGTTCATTTGTTTTCCAGCATTTGTTTCGTGCGTAGCATGGCCGGTAATCGCAGTATGGTCGCAGTGGACAATCCCGCCAACATTTTCAGAAGTATTTTCACGTGTTTGACACGTGAGAGCAGTGGTGGCCCAGTGGATACGGCCGCGACTTACGAGTTGTAGATTCGAACTCAGACAGGCGCTTTACTTTGTGTGAATTATTTCCTCCCCACTGCTCTCAAAACGGTGAAGGAAAACATCAGGACAAAACCGGAATATGCACCAAAAAATGGAAGACATGTGACATCTACCAACCCGCACCGGGCCCGCGTGGTCGATTACGGCCCACGCCCTCTCTCAGAGCGGAGGCCTGTGTCCCAGCAGTGGGAACATTATAGGCTGATTATGTAAACAAGTGCGTATCTTAAAGCCGTGGGGCCATCACTCCTACCGATAAGGTCTTTTGATATTACCTGTAGAAGAATTCATAATAAACAGCTCAATATAAACACTATGCTAGTGACTAAAGACTCTAGACAGGTCGATGCATTCTAAACCGTAAACAATGCTGATGCTTGTTCTTCTTAATGAATGAATCGTCTGCTCACTGTAGGATTGTGTAAGTACCATATTATTCATGACACATGGAATTGAACGGACTGACCGAAGATACGTCTACCGTGCTACTTTTATTTACAACTTCTGGTACAGCCCGATTCAAACTTTATGGCGACTCTGAAGTGCGCTACTCGCTGATATGGGGGCCTCAGCCCTGATTGTCAATTGTCGAAGATAATTTCTAAAGCAATCTTCCTGATTGACAATTCTGATCAGTCTAGGAACTAGGAAATTGACCAACTATTTGTGTAGTAGAGCATGTTGGGTCCACTTAATACTAATGCCACCCGCATTAGTATTAAGTGGACCCAACATGCTCTTAGTTCTTCTGCCTACCCTTTTACAACTATGTTGGGGCCGGCTTCCAGGCTAACCGGATGCACCTAAGTACTATTACTTTACATGGAGCGACTGCCTATCTGACCTCCACAACGAAGTTACTGGATAATAAGACAAAGACGGCAAGACGGACAACGGAGACGGTTGGTAAGACTGGTTGTCAGACGTTCGGGTTTCTGATGACCCGTAACGACTGTTAAAGATCTACGACTGATAGGCGGGACCAACGGATTAACGTGCTTTCCGAGGCACGGAGGTGTCTTGATGGTCACTCATCCACGGACCAGCCGTAGCAAGATATTCATATTAGATGCTGGACTGAAAAGTGTTTACATAAGCACTGGAATCAGAACTGAATCAATATAAATAAGCCTGTAAGTACTTACGTCCGCCAAATCATCATCAATCATTTCCCTTCTACATTATCATCAGCTCCCGACCTACTCCCAAACAATGACAAGCCGAAATCATTCACCCAATAAGCTAAATAAAACTGTAAATTTTTCGATAAAAAATGAACAGAACGTGAGTCTACACATTGTGTCTGATCGACGAACGTATAACGAACCTTTTACAGTTACCTGTCGAGGTGAGACCGGTCGACACGATAACACCGATACTGCTGGACGCAGTTACCGATAGGTGTGGATGCGTTTTATGTAGGAGCCAGTTATAGATCAAGGAATGCCAGGATTCCAGACAAGTGGAAAGAGGGAAGCGAGGACCTTGCACAGCAGTTGGATAGAAAAGGTCGAATGGTGCAGCAAGCTGGAAAGCTTATTTGACATGCATATCTGTAAACGCAGTCCAAAATGAGTTATTAACAAGTGCAACAACAACTAAAAGTCGTGACATCAAAATGTTACACTTTTGACGGTATACCACTCATTTTTATTTTATTTATTACGGTACACCAACAACTTCTGTGAACTAATAGGTAGCAATAGCCTCGGGCTAACACTGTCACCAATTACAGGTCAACCAGCAATCTCTGAAATAGGAGATAACGTCGTAATAATAATAACTAATTGTTGACATGTGGAATGTGAGCTCGGCTGTCATTGTGCCGATTGTCGTATCGGCCACTGGCCTGATTGCCGAAAGCCTCGATCAACATCTCTCGAGGCTCTCGTTAGGCGGTTCAATCGAGGGCTTGATTCAGAAGGCAGTACTCCTCGATACGGCTCGGATTGTGAGGAGGTTCCTGTCTCTGGAGCCCTAACCACCGGTAGCTTGGACCCTGCTCCCACATCGGTGGATCACTATTGTTTTATATTTTTAAATGTTTTTTATACTTAGTTTTTATATTTTAAGAAATATTTAAAAATGTCATTAAATAAGATAACTAAATGAATAAACGAAATAAGAACTAAAGGCTAGAATTTAGTAATTATGGCAAAATACTTCTTATACTTATGATTAATAACATAAAGGAAAATAAAATTACAAGACGAACAATACCTAACAGTCGCCAAGTGTGCAGAATATATCACGCGAAAAAGTACTTCGTTTAAAAAAATTCAAGGATTTATCTCTCTCACTTTGAAATTGTATACTCGTACATTAGCGGAATTTGGATACGGTTTGATTACTTGTCCTGATAACTGTTTAAGATTGTCGTAGAGATAATGTCATATGGCTTCTCTAAATAGTATATAATGAATTGGTGTTATCATTGCAATTAGCAAACATCTACGGCTGAGCATGGGCATACCAAAAGACAATTACAAATGAACAGTGGTTTGCAGTCAGATTGTTAATTCGATAACGATTGTATTTACCAATACTCTTCGTAAATCTATGTAAAATTAATAGTAATAGCACCTCTTGTTAGGAGCAGGCTCATTTAATGCATTTTTAATACATACAACATCCTAATTGCATACACAGACAGACACACTGTCAATCACAATAATTTTGAAGGATATAGCTAATCCATTGCCTCATATGTTCGAAAAATGTGTCTGCTCAACAATGTAAATAACGCAATGAATGTTGTTTAATTGTCAAAATGAAACCCCATTGCTACTGGTTGTTTGTTAACCATTCGGCCCTTTGAAAATGTATATATTTATGTCTGTAATTTTTATGGTGTACATAATAAAGAGAATTCTATTCTTTCCCGCTGGTCCTGATTTCGATTCCCAGGTTGGGTAAAGTGGTAAGAGTTTTTCCATCAGGAATTTCTTAATAGAAACTTGGAGTCTGTATTTGTACCTGATCAATAGTCTCGCCCTCTATTACATGGAAATACGGTCGGAGAGACTTTTGAAAAAGTCTAAGTAAAATGTCATAATTCGAGGTTTGGCTCTCGCCTATTTCCTCCTCCAATATTGGACCAATTTAAAAGATATTTCATGAACTAAAGGATATAATACTGTGTCCCTATGTATTCCTTTTTTCATTAATAGTTGTCTACACTAGGCTTCTGTTGACAGCGGTTTATAAAAATAAAGTATCATCAAAAAGGAAAACATAGGGATATACAAGTAGTTACTATTTATTATTCTGTAATAAATCATTGCTTTACGGTCATTAACCAGAAAGAAAACGGGCGAGAGCGTTTCTATGGAGAAAAGACCACCCGCATTTCCTCTCCGGCGAAACGTGGGTGTACCTTAATTCACCTCTGCCTCACCCTTAGGGGATTACAAGCGTGATGTTGTGTATTTATGTATGAAAATAGAAACATTTCACATCAAGAGTTGCTCTTGGTAACTATCAACAACCTTAACTAGTCGTGTTTTGGAGCTAAACGAACACAAAACAATTTTAGGTAACAGCAAAAAAAAACATTCTAAAATCACAATGCATGCCCATTTTGTAGTATACACAGATTTACATAACAAATGGATTTGCGTTTACTACAATGCGTTACGTTTGGGCTTGGTAACTGCAATACATTTGATAATAGGGCCGCCACCCACAGGTGCAGCAAATGGCATGAATAGATGCATTTTAGTATTAAACAGGAATTGAATTTTATTGTCGATTTAACAGGTGCTTATAGCTACGAATAAGGCTTATAGTAATACACATATCCGGTCATTGTCGACTCAGTACCTTCCTTCATAGGATTTGTATAATTTGCATTTAATAGGAAAATCACGATGAGCCGTTGGTCCCGGCTGCCATTCATTTTTGCCAGTCGTTACGGGTCGCCAGAAGCCCGAAAGTCTGACAACCAGTCTTGGTTGTAGAGGGTATCGTATTACCCAGATACTGGGTTGGAGAGGTCAGATATGCAGTCGATCCATGTTAAATACTGGTACTCAGCTGTTTCCGGTTAAACTGGAAGCTGAACCCAACACAGTTGGAAAGGCTAGGTAGATAATGATGAGGATTTGGAAAAGGTTATTATTGAGTAGATAGAACAGAACCATAAAAAAAAAAAAATCAATACAAAAATATAATTTTATGTGCTGCTAATGGTGATCACCGGGGTGGTTTTAGTGAGGCAAAAATCTCACTCCTCGACCTCCCCCTCGGAGGTCGGGTGCCGTTTGAAAGTTTCCACCTGAAAACAGAAAAAAAAGTGTCTCAAATGAAATTTAAAAAAAATCACATACAAGGGCACTTATGACGTCAGAAGCTAGGTGCACTGTTCCAATTTGTCTTTTTCTATGGAGAAGAGCCGGCAAGAAATTCCATGGTTACTCTTTTAAAAATAATTGAATTATTGGCTTATACAATGTTTCCAAATATAGTATACTAGCTGCGCCCCGCGGTTTCACCCGCGTAAGTTTCGATTTAGGGGTATGAAAAATAGATGTTGGCCGATTCTCATAGATACCGGATAGGCACAAAAAATTTCATCAAAATCGGTCAAGCCGTTTCGGAGGAGTATGGCAACGAAAACTGTGACACGAGAATTTTATATATTAGATAAACGAGTGTAAGCCTTTAGACAGTTAGTAAATAATAATAATAATAATGCAATAGCGGGGCTATTGCATTGAAACCATTATTATTTAACACATGTTTTCTGCCTAACTTTTGTATTAATAAAGTAATTAATGGTGAAAAGAATGCAGCAGAAAGCAGCGAGAGAGACCACCCAGTCCAAGCCAAGAAATTATCTTGAACAAGTTCGCAAACAGACTCGAAAAACCACTTTCTTCCTTAACAATGCGAGAGTTTAGTCTTCACACTGCATTGTAAGATTTGTAAGTTCAGCCAATATTTACCTACTTAAGTTTATATTTATGGCTCATTTGCACGAGCAGATTTTCTCGCTAGAATAGAAGATTACAAGTTAACAAAGAGAAACACAATGCCTTGCTTTTGAAAATTTGAAGTTTCAATTACAAAAAAAATGCCGTGAATCTCAATTTTTTTTGGAAGGGGCGACTGGAATCTATTCTATTTTATTGTAAATTTTGACGTTCAAAAGTGCCTTTCATGTGCCTATATAAAATAAATGCTTTGACTTTTCCCTTGGAAGTAGATCTTAAATACATAACATGCCTGGTGATATTCGTATTTGAGACTCGCACAAATCGCTTTAATACTCGCCTCTCGACAAGCGAGAATCTCTCCTCGTGTATACGAGCCTTAAAGCTCGGATCTCGGATCAGGGTCATTGGGTTAAGGTTGTAACGGTAAAGATGATTCATCTTAATCTCAGTTTTATTGATCTTAAGTAGTTTGTTACTTCGTGATGGTTTAACAGCCCGCTTGTAGTTGCGGTCAAGGTTTCTGTTTATTATTGAGAGGTTTATGGTTTGTATTTGTTTTGAATCTATCGTCTCGAGTAATCTTTTAATTTATTTATTTATGTATCGGATCTCCAACAGAGGCTACACAATTACATACAAGTGTTTCAAGAACAGGGACAAATATAAGTGTGCGCTTGAAAAAAAACAGCGGCGTTGGAAAAAACAGCCCTTAATAGGACTGATTATTCCAACGCCAGATAATTTTATCCGAAGAATAGTTATGAGTTTTTGACAGTTTTTCCATAAAAAATCTGTCAGACGTCAATTTAATTCTACGAATAAAAATTATCTGTTGATTGAAAAATCAGCTCTAAGTAGGTTTACACACTTTGCACAAACACTTACACGTGAATCATATTTAAAAAAATAGATGAGGTCGGCGTTTCCTATCTGACTAATCTGAGAAGAAAGGCCGAAACAAACTCGGAGGTCGAAACTTGCACTGCCAATCTGTGATGCCACTTACATATCGAGTGCTTTGATTTGATTAGGTATTTGGATACTTAAACCCGAAATTCTAATTTTAAATCACCTAGATGTCATTCATTTGTCAATACGGTACGTAGTACTATTTTCTGTAAATATGGGTTAATTTTATAACCTCATGGTCGGTCGATGATTTGGCAATTACAATTTAATAACGTTAATCAAACAAAATTAAGTCGCTCCATGTAAAATACTGGTATTCAGCTGCATCCGGTTAGACTGGAAGCCGACCCTAAAATAGTTGGGAAAAGACTAGGCAGATGATGATGATTCAAACAAAACAAAATGTATCAAATCTTCTAAGTACCTACACATGAATATGTATTTAGTTCGTTTTAGTGTACTTAGTAGGTAGTATGTTTACTATAAAGTGCTATGTGAAATTGGCGTTTTGTCGAACTGGCTACTTTGAACTCAAATATCTGGCGTTTCGTTAGGTTAACGTTTGGTTAAATCCGCCCCTAAGATGACCCACTGACCCAGACATTATGTGTGTATAATAATTTAATTATGTGTATTCTCCTCTTTCAGATCGATGAAGTCTGGCTGGAAGGTCCGCGTGGTGCGTGGGAGGGGTCGCGGGTGGCACAATGGCAGCGCGTGCGCACGCGGCTGGGTCTCGCTCATTTGCAGTACCAGTTGGATGAATTGGCGCCGACTGGCAAGTGGACTTTCAGGGCCAAGCTGACTGATGGGTCACAGGTATGATATAAGATGAAACACAGTAGAATAATCGCAGATCTTGAACTTAATACACATAATTAAAACTTACTTTACGAGATAAAAAACGGACAGATTAATAAAACATGTAAAGAATCAAGTAGGTACCATTAGGTAGATACGTATTTCTGAAGCTTTATGTAAATAAACTTGTTATGTGTCTTTGTTACGGGCTTGCAATCGTTATTAAAATGCACGAAACACAATTGTAAACTTGTAGTGTTAAGTTTTCTTGGTTTTGGCCGTATTTTACTTTTTTGCATCAGACATAGTGTAAACTGTTGCTGAAATCTTTTTCTCCATGATTTTTTAATTTTTTTCTGGCTAGCAACTAAAGGTTATCAAAAAAAAATAATTGTGTCTATTTCCTTCCAGGGTTCATCAGTGTTCTGGGTGGGTAACTACGAGCTGCCTCCGTTCCAGCTGAGCGTCCGTCACGCGCCCCGCGTGCTGCGAACCAGCGACCGACTGGTCTGGCATGTTTGCGTCAGGTAAAAGAATCATCTAAACATTTCATTAGCGATTGTACGAGTTGCCAGGCTTGTGTAGCTTTGTGGCAAGAGGCTCAGATGGATAGGGTATGCTATTTTGTATACCAAAACTGTAAAACGGCACATATGCATAATCTTCAATTTTAAGAGTACCTACGGCTAGTGGACGAAACGATCACCGGAACGAACGAAAATATTCGTAGTTTATAAAATAAAAAATAGTTGTTCCATGGATACATTTTGATTGCGTAGGTAAGGTGTTGCACTTTTCTCGGAAACAGCTGATGTTTTCTTATAGAGCGGATGAAAAAATTCTACGAATAAATGCTGAATTCATGGTTAGGTACAGTTTGCACACTGGTTTTTTTTTTCCTGTATTTTAAATAGGGGATAGGCTGTGGTGTGCTGCTGTTATTTTGGTATTTTTTTCGCAAACATGGCAACTGCCTAGCACTGCCGTGCCAATCCAAAAGACTGTAACTCAACTTAGTGTTTTAGTTTTAACTCAACAACGCCCAATCAGTTCTGTCTGTTTAGTAGCCCTGACCAACAATTTTTTCATTTCAATGTATATTTTAAATATGGCAAGCTAAAAAACACTGTAGGTACTACATTCAAATTAAGGTATAAACATGCTGGAACACTGTATTCGTTTAAAAACTCACATGTGGTTTTCAAAAGTTACTGTGTATTGGATTGGCAGGGCAGAGCAGATGCAAAGTTCTTGCCGCCGCGTATACCTACACACTTGTACCTCGCAAGTGTCTCTGACACGATATAAATAGTTCCTCTCGAAGGGGTTCTGGCAGGATATAATTAGCTTTATAGAAGATTGACATAACGCAAGATTTCCAAAACGAAAGAAACTCTTAAACACAATTCACTCCAAAAGCATTGCATCATGAGCTTATTAAGCCTATGGCATTAAGTCCGCCTCTGTACATTTTTGTGCTTGAAGTCATCATCTGCATAGCCTTTTCCCAACAATGTTGGGGTCGGCTTCCAGTCTAACCGGATGCAGCTGAATACCAGTATTTTACATGGAGCGACTGCCTATCTGACCCCCACAACTCAGTTACTGGGTAATACGATACCCCTTGGTAAGACTGGTTGTCAGGCTTTCGGGCTTCTGACTACCCGTAACGACTGTCAAAGATCCACAAATGACAGCCGGGACCAACGGCTTAACGTGCTTTCCGAAGCACGGAGGGGTCTCGATATGTAAAGATGGTCACCCATCCACAGACCAACCGCGGCAAGCGTAGCGCGTTTTTGTGCTTGAAGTATTAAATAAATAAATAATTCCCCAGATACCCGTGGTCGGAAGCAGTGGAAGGCATGCTGGTGATCCGCCTGCGCGGCGCGGGCGGCGGCAGCAGCGGCGGCGTGCGCACCGCCGTGCGCCTGCGCGCGCCGCGCCCGTGCCACCGCCACGCCGCCGCCGCCAAGCGTGTCGGCCTGAATGGCGCCGATCCTCCCGATGTGGTGGTGGCTGACTTCTCTTTCCAGGTCAGAGTTATATAAATTTATTGTAGTTTGACATCATTCGTCATCATAAACAGCCTATTGCAGTCCGTTATAGACAAAGCCTAGTAGGGTTATACAAGAAAGTGTTTCTGAAAATAATGCAAGTTTCATGAAAGAGTGTTTGTAGGTGTTACTTATAATTATATATAAAACAAGCTGCACCCTACGGTTTCACCCGCATAAGTCTCGATTCCGTGGTAATATCGGGATAAAAGTAGTATCATATTATGTTCTAATGCAGTTCATGGTCTACCCATCTGCCAAGTTTCATCCAAACATCAACAACATCATATTATTTCTGTTTGTGATATTAGTTTAGATAAATAACTTCAGAACTTGGTTACAAAAGTTGTGAATCAGGTAAACAACTGCACTGCAGTACTTCCCAGCTTTAAGCACCATTAAAAGTGACTATAATAAAATATAGCCAGTGCTTACGTCCAATTCTCTGTTCAGCGGCAAATTATAAAATTATTAAATAATCTTCCTCTGTATTACACTCCATCTGAATTTTGTTTAATTTCTCTCGCTTTCTAGAATACACACCTATGTTGTTACTTACTTAAAATAAATAATTGAAATATTAAATTATTATTTTATACTATTTTAATTATTTATTTTATTTGTTGTTACGTAGGTAAAATTTCTACTTTTATATCTGTAAATTTTATAGAGTGCATAATAAAGAATATTCTATCTATCTATTTATCTTATTTTCTATTTTCAGGAGGAAGGCACCAGGATCTGGCAGAACACGACGGTGGTATCACAAGTGGTTGACAAACCGATATCCCTAGAGTTCCTCACCAAATATCGAGCGGTCATCTCTCCAGGATTACCTTACAAACTGAAGGTGGGTTCTCTAACACAATCAGCCTTTTCCCAATTATGTTGGGGTCGGCTTCCAGTCTAACCGGATGCAGCTGAATACCAATATTTTACATGGAGCGACTGCCTATCTGATCTCCACAACCCAGTTACTGGGTAATACTATACCCCTTGGTAAGACTGGTTGTCTGACTTTCGGGCTTCTGACGACCCGTAACAACTGTCAAATATCCACAAAAGACAGCTGGGTTGGTTTGTAAAAATAGTCACCCATCCACGGACCAACCGCGGCAAGCCTATTTTAACCTGATCGATCGACCCGTGCGGCTGTTATTAGGTACTTAGCCACAAGCCCCTCTCCAATTAAATAACACAATAAGATATAATAAAACCTTAGGTCAATCATGTCATTGCAGGTAATTGAACCGAAAAAATAAATTAAGTAAAAGATAAAGTTAATGAGTATCTTATTTTTAACTTAAAACAACAAACGGAATACCCACATGATTCACACGATTTTAGTAGCCATTTTAATTGTGGCTGTTATTTTTAACGTGGGAAAACAGCTTATTTTTCATTTTTTTTTTTATATAAATCTGCAAGCAGTGGTTCATCGCCCTAGACATTGACGAACCTTTTCTCAACAATATACCTACCTAATGCCTAAGCCATGTATTTGTCGCAGCCAACTGGTTAAATTAGCCGTTCAGTTAACCGCCTGGCCTTTATGCTCGCCTCGTTTCGCTCTCTCGCCTCGCACGCGCTTGATCACAGTTCTAACCTAACCTAACCTATTTAGTCGGGGTGCCCTGGCTTAGTTACTGCGACCAATTCGGCTCGCGCGTGATTGGTTACAGACTTCCAACCTAAACTGTAATTGAATATCATTCAGGCCGTTAGTTGAACGGCAGCCGTTTAGTTAAAAGGCTAGGCGGTTAACTGAACGGCTAATTTATGCAGTTGGCTGCGACATATTCACCAAGATTTAAGTCAACTGCATTTTAGATATTTAATCAGAGGGGCAATTCTCGTAATTTTAAAAACGTTCACAGTCTGATATCAGTCTCAATCTGGCAAAAATGTAGGATTTTTATACTTGTATGTGCCGAGATGAGACTGCGACTAGATTTTGAAAGTTTTAAATTACGAGAATTAGCCTTCTGATCTGTTTCAATCTGTCAAAAATACCTCTAAGTTCCCTACATTTTTGACAAGTTTTTGACATTGATCGTCGCGAAGATGTGATTGTGACTAGATTTTGAAGGTCTTCAGATCTATATTTAAAACCTTAGGAAAGACATGAACCAACTGTTTTAAATACCTAAGCGGGGTGGTTTGAATGTTGGCGAACACAGTCCGGAATCCATAACTGGATTTAAACAAACAAATGAATTTTCATCCGAAATCAAAACAATCGGAAACTCCAAATTCGATTGCTTCTCCCGAAGTACTCGAGCGAACTTGGGACAAACATTTCAATCTCCCCCCCAAGCAATTATTTTTGAAAATGTTTACGCTACATTAGATACTAAGGTACGCAGAAATTCATTAAAAGTTATGAAATTTTCGTTCTGAAAGCTTTCCATGTGCAAATGCAGACACAATTAACGCGATACACATTCATCTCCAGGTAAAAGCCACCCGTTGGGACGATAAACCAGCTTCGAACGAGCTGGTGCGCGTGTGCCGCTACCCGTCCAGCCCCGTGGCTGCGCTCGCGCAGACGAGCCCCGCGCCGCGCGAGAGCATGTGCGCGGAGGGAGCCACTGACGCCAGCGGTGTAGCTATACTGTTGTTTGCTGCGGGCAAAGATGCAGCGCCGTTTTATAGGTTTGAGGTGAGTCTAGAGATATATTGGAAACTATTGACTTATGACAGAAAAAATATGATTTTAGGTGAAAATTAAATAAGAAAACCATGAAGAGCATGAACTGTGTAAAAAATATATTCGAAGATAGACTATTAGTTGAAGTTCTTCTATACTTCCTTAGACTAAATAAATACAGAGAAATACAGTGAAGTATATCTACCAAAACTACACGTTCACACGCACACATTTACAAGCACTTACAATTAAACTACACCTCACTAAGTGTCATGTTCACGAAACCGGTCTCACTTTACTGTTGACAGCCCTCTGTCTTGGTTTTTTATTTGGTCTGAGTATTCCTCACGTTTCGAAGACTAGGTAGTGCTGAAAATAGGAGTCGTCAACTCTGGATCGAGCTGCATTATTTTAACCAACCATTCTACTTGAATCTTTCAGCTTAATATTGTGTCCTCAAATTAATAAACGCCTTGATATAGTCACGAGGACTTATTTTTTTTAAGCATTTTTCTTCGGGAATAACGATTTCAATTTTGGAAGGAGAAAATCACTTTTTAAAGGTGATAAGTGCATACATATTAGTGCTCGTGACTATACACTCCAAAAATACAAAAAGTTAAACCTCAAAACTGGATACACTTTTTTTTTTTTCCAAGGCTCACCTATCTAACGACACGACAACATCAGCCGTGCCACTCTCGTTACCAGTTCGTCGCCCCTCCACCATGTTCGCAGCGCTGGGCCCTCTGAAGCCAGATCCCGGGCAAGCCAGGACCTTCGTACCGCTGTACCTCAACACCAACATTACTAGCAAGCCTTACACCGTTCATTTTGTGGTAAGTTTTGTAAAGTGTAAATAACTGTGCGTGAAAATAAATGTATACATACGTACATAAACTCACGCGTTCTTCCGAAAGGCTGGCAGAAACTCCGGAACGCCACCTGCTACGATCCTTACATACTCCTTTTGCCTCGCATTCGTCCCACGAGGGGGACGAAATCGATGGGACGAACGGGAATACACGGTTTACGTTCATACATCTACATGCACGCATCTGCATGCACGCATACATGCACGCCGGTAGCGAGTATTACGCACCTGACCTTGCTGAAGAACATCACCAATCACCATAAAATATGTTCACTATAAAAAACCGGCCAATGGAGGGTTCCGTAGTTGGAATGAATTTATCCCAAGAACAAACTTAACATTGTAGTTGAAAAAAATGTTCGTCTATTTTCTTAAATCACTTTCATACAATTTACTTTAAAATTATGAAATGGTATATTTGAGATCCTCACAGTAAGCCCACGGTACAGATTGCGAAACTTTTTTTTAAATTTTCTATTTGCCCCGTCTCAAATGACCCCCATACACACGTCTGTTGTTTGGATCACACAGATTTATACATAATTTGTACCAAATTTCAACCTAATCGGTCCATTAGATTCGGAACAAATTGGCTGTGACAGACGGACGGGCAGACACGAGTGATCCTATAAGGGTTCCATGTTTTCCTTTTGCGGTACGGAACCCTAAAAACCGGGGCTGGCCTACCCTAAGCAGCTCTCTTTCAACTAAATTATAAGCCAGGTCTTCTCGAATCTGGTTTCCAGGTATTTTGCCTAATTCAGAGTAGTAAGTATTAGTAATGATAAAGCTGGCTTCGAAAGCGACTAGAAGATTGAGATCTAGCTAGAAGGTACTTAATTGCTACAGACCTTTTCTGGGATCTCCGATTCTACAGATTAATTTTATTTTTATTGATTACTGGAATTTCCTTCAATGTCTTGAAAAATGTCTTCTGTAGAGAAACACTACTTTTATTCGTGTTTCTCTAGTCAAAGCAGACACATATTCCACTGAAACTAAATAAAGAATTACTGCAATTTTCGCCCTCAGGTCATAACTCGAGGAGGCGTCATGATCCGCTGGGCAGCCACAACCCAATGCCTCACCTCCAACTCCGGCCTCCGAGCCCACACAGCACCGCGGAACAGCAAATGTGATGGCAACAAAGTTCCAAGAGATGTCATAATGGCACAACATGACTCCAAAAACAAAGTGCCCCAAACACTTAATGCAACCCATCGGAGTGTCAGAGGGTTTCCATTCAGAGAATTCCCAAAATCTGAGGTCCTTGAGAGTAAAGGAAGTCATGACGTACTGATGGCTCAGAGGGACACTTCCTCCTTCAATTTTAGTACTGATGTATCTGATGCGTTGTTGGACAGGCATCAGTTGAAGGTCATGCTGCCCATCAAGGTGTCCCATCAGATGTGCCCTGATAGTCACCTGATAGCGTACTTCTATCATGAAGGAGAGCTCGTCAGTGCTAGCAAGCATTTTGATATGGAAGAGTGTTTTGTGAACAAGGTTAGTTTTTATTTTATTTACCAGTTTTATCTTGCCAAAATTTTGGGTGGCATGTATCATCACAACCAAACAATATTGCTAACTTAGCGCAGTGATGGGCCAGTAGTAACGGCCGCGACTCACGAATTGTTGGTCGTAGGTTCGAACCCAGACATACGCTATACTTTGTGTAAATTATTTAATCACCACTGCTCTCAAAACGGTGAAGGAAAACATCGTGAGGGAACCGGCATGTTCTAGAAACAAAATTTCTAAGACATATGACATCTCCCAACCCGCACTGGGCCCACGTGGTGGATTACGTCCCGCTCCCTCTCACAGAGAGGAGGCCTGTGTGCCAGTAGTGGGAACATTATAAGCTTATTATGCTATAATCTCCTGTCACACTTGCTCTATCCATGGTCTATTCTAAGTTTGAAGTCTTAGGGTTTATAAATTAGCCTTGTCTTAGAGTTATTTTGAAGGTTAAGAGCTCGCTTTAAGTCACCACTTTTCAACAAGAAAATATAGAATAAGTAACTTGTTTTACGACACTCAAAATCTTCTTTCTTCCCCATAGGTGGAAGCAACATGGCTAACCCGTCAAGCTCAGCCAGGATCCACAGTATACCTTCAGATCTTCACTCCTGGACCAGCTCTCTGCGGGCTCACAGTGTTGGACACTGCAGCCAAGTGGACTCAACCACCGCAAACAGCCAAGGAACAGCTCATGGGCAGTCTGAGGAGACTGATTGACAGTCACAGGAACTTGACAGAGTATGATTTGGCTGGAGTCTGCTTTCTTAGTAAGTTGAATAAAAGACTAATAAACGTTGTTCAGAATGTATTGTTCTAAAATGGGTTAATTTCAGCGTCTCCACTGTTCTTTCATTGTTCATTCTCTAATGCATAAATAATTTCTTCAAAGCTTTTTAAATTTATATAACTGTAGGTAGTTTATCATTACTATTTTCATAGTACCTTCACTAAAATTGGTTCTTAAGATAATTTTGTAGCGTTTCACTGTGCTGTGGTTAAAATATTGGTCCACCAAGATACAGGCTGTGGTGTTCTCATTATTTATTGCGTAAATTGTGGATCCTCCTGTGCCAAACTCATTCAGCCTCATTCTATTAAATTCAAGAATCACGGATCAAAATTAAACCTTCTATTTATCTTTTCAGATTCTGATAGCCCAGACATTCCATCTACCAGTATCGAACTGACAGCATCGTGGATGGCTGCTGCAGGAGTCAGGTTGTTAGGAGGAGACATGCAGGCAGGCAGCGGTAACTGTGTCCCTCGTCCACCCGCATTGCTGGTGGCTGATGAGCCTACTGTCCCTAGGAGTGACTTCTCAGAGGTGAGCCGGTCTTTATATGGATAGCTGATCTAAATTGAATAAAATAAAAATTAAAAATCCTTATATTTCTTACTTAAAAAAATTACATATTTCTCTTTTTTTTTCTATCATTTCTTGAATCTCACCTTTTAAGACCACAATTATGCCACCTTCTTTGTTTATTAAAGATTCCAGTAATTCCTTTAACTGCTTTATCCCCAGGCTTGGCTATGGCGTCTGCTAAGTATCGGCGCGAACGGCACGGGAGTGGCAGTCGCGCATGCGCCCGACTCCATCACACGGTTCGAAGCTAGCGCCATCTGTGTGTCGCGGAACGGAGTCGCCGTATCTGCTCCTGCTGTTTTACAAGTCAGTACTCTTAATATTCAACAGTGCATCATGTTATCATTAATGATCTCTGTTCAATCAGCTTATTTAACAAAATAAATAAACTGAACCGATTGCAGATATAGAAAGGCGACACCTATACCTGAATGCCTAAACAAAAGCGCGCTGTTGTATTTTCAACGCTCGGATCAGCGCCGAAAGTTGAAAATCTTACAGTGCCCTTTTGCTTAGTGAAAACTAGTAGTGCGTGTGTAACCATAGATACAAGAAAGAAGTTTTTATTTAATATATTTTTGGGCTTCCGTATGTCCTAATGAAAAAAAGGAGTTATAGGATCATTCGTGTGTGTCTCTGTCCGTCTGTCACAGCCAATTTGCTCCGAATCTACTGGACTGATTATGTTGAAATTTTTTGTTTCAATTTTTTTTTTTTATTTCTATGGTTGTAACCGTTTCTAGGTCATTTTCTCTATTCTCTACAAGATCTATTTTAATACTAGGTCTAGAGTATTATATTATCTGTGACCAGGTGTTCCGCGAATTCTTCATACACGCTGACAGTCCAAAGCGCCTGCGACGAGGAGATTCTACCATCATACGTTACAGGATCTTCAACTACCTCTATGAACCTCTTAGTGTAAGTATATTTAGATTATAATGTGGCCCATTATCCTTTGTAGGAGTAGAAAGTACTTGACATAATAAAAGTTACGTCAGAAGTTCATCATGACGTAATGAGGGTTGGTGTTTAAAGATAAGGGTGGTAACCTTTTAACTTTTATACTACCTACCTATACCTGCTCGGAAAGTAACTTATTACTTTTTGATGCTAAAATGAGACAGAAAGTATGTCATTGCTGTTGTATAAAAATGTACGAGTCGAAAAATTGTATGAAAATCCATTAACGTGCTGTGTTTTTCTTTAATTTTTGGTAATTCTGTACCTACCTAGCTAGCCTAATTAAATAAGTATATACCTACTTAAAGTTCATTTTTTAATCTCAGACACTCATCGTAATTAATAAAAAGCCAAAATTCAAAAAGTTTTTATCACCAACCGACAATCGCAAAATGATACTGGCCACACACATTTGCTGAACATTGGTTAAAAAAAATAAAATAAAAAGAATGTACAAGTGAAAATCGTTTTGTTTTGTTTTATTTATCTGAATTTTCAATTTATGTTTACGATCTATTCTAAATGCCGTCTAGTAGTGATAGTGAAGATTTGATGACGCTTCGATAATTAAAAGAAACTGCTCAAGCTGGCCCGTGATATCCAGATATAAATATAGGTATCAAGACATATGAAGATTCTTTACAGTGCAAAAGCGTCAAAAATGCGCCTTCGTTATCTGGAAATGTTTTACTGTCTTTGTATTCTATGTTAAAACTTAAAAAGTACTATTTATTTTCTTCTTATGTTTAGTGTAAAGCACTATGTATCACTCGGAAGAAAGTGCGATTCCCACCTCGCATTAGTAATCGGACACTTTCTCTCCTAGGTAAACAAAGTGACTATGTATTATCATTACGATTAAGGAAAACTGAAAAATGTATTGTATTCAAAAACTAACGAAAAGCTAAATTATGTAAGTTAAATATCGCTGTACAAATACGAATCGCTTTGAAAACGATTGTCACTAGCCGTCAGGAGTGACTAATTATAAATACCCATAAATCCAAAACACCATCACCAATATGGTAATTTCAGTTTATCCAAAGCAAATCATTGCCCGTTTTATTTGGCGCTTCTCGAGTACCTACTTACACTAAAATGGTTTTATCTTCCCAGGTCCAAATCCAAATCCTAACAGACCACCACGTGGAAGGCCCCAAGGACCTGGTAGAGTCAGGCTGCGTGCAGGCGCGCGCGTCGCTAGCGCGACGCGTAGAGCTGCGCGCGCGCGTGGCCGGCCCCGCCAGGCTCAGCATACGGGCCAAAGCTGTCAGTGATGGGAACTGCGGGAATGTTACCAGCGGGAAGACTGGAGTCAGGTAAATACACTTTCCATTATCATTAAAATTAATTCTGACCCGAATAAATTAAGGCTGCCATCGACACGCTAAAAATAATCAATATAGCATTTTGCCTTCAGTTAGTACCTAAATATCTAGTGAGACGCTTTAATTTGAGTAAATTATTTCATCACCACTGCTCTCAAAACTGTGAAGGAAAACATCGTAAGGAAACCGGTATGTCCTAGAACCAAAAATTCGGAGACATGTGACATCCACCAACCCGCACTGGGCCCGCGTGGTGGATTACGGCCTACTTACTCTCAGAGAGGAGGCCTGTGTCCCAGTAGTATGGACGTTATAGGCTGATTATGTTAATCTATTTCTTTTTCTAGTGACGAAGTGATAATCCGTTTTGTTATCGACCCTGAAGGAGTGCCCATCCGAGAGCAGAAATCCATCCTTCTTTGTGGAAATAGTAAGTTAATCTATATTTAAACAAATAAATCAAATTGAAGTATCTGTTTGTAATGTCAAAATAACAGCTTTTACTAAATGCACGTGAAAGTATTTACGGTACTCATAACAAAAAAAGAATGTTTTAAGAAAAAAATTGTTGAAAAAAAAAATAATTTTGTCTGTGTCTGTCTCTTCCGGCTAATCTCGGAAACGGGTGGACCGATTTTGACGGGACCTTGACTGGTAGATAGCTGTTATAAGGAGTAACTTAGGCTACTTTTATTATAGAAAAAATATTAGGGTTCCGCGCAAAAAAGTCCACGCGGAGGATGTCACGGGAAAAAGCTAGTATTTTAATATAATCTTTACAGAAACCCTATAACGTATAATTATGGCAAAGCCTTACCAAATCCATTCATCTATTGCAATCGCCAATAATTTATTTTTTCGTGTAGCAACCAGCAGTTAGGTATAGTTTTATTATTGCTTTTGTAGGGAGCACAGAATCCAGCAAGTCCGAAGTGCTATGGAAATGGGATCCAGTGCAAGCTGTGTCTGGCACTGAGACACTGACCGTCTGGGCAGTTGGTGATGTCACTGGACCTTTACTTGCTGTAAGTTCTCATTTCAGACTAACCTAAATATTAAAAAAAAAAGTTCTATCCAGGAACATTGCAGCAATTATTACCTATTATAGAGGTTGCACCATCCCGCGTTGGGCCCGCGTGGTGGATTATGGCCCAGTCCCTCTTAAAGATTGGAGGCCTGTGTGCCAGCAGTGAGAACGTTATAAGCTGATTATGTTATAGAGGATGCGTTTCGAAGGTTTGGGAAAGAAAATCTAACGTACATCACCGGTTTCTAAATGCTATTTATTTATATTAAGTAAAGTAAGTACATTTTTATTTGTTTAAACATGGTGTATATGATACATTGCATGCAAGATAATATTGGGATACAGAAAACTTCTAACATGTTCAGCCGCATACACGGAGTAAATTGTTTTTACCCCGTGGCCGCATAGGTATCGTGGCGAACAAATTGGTAGGAAGAGATGGTGCATAAAACGTGATAATATTCATGAAAATTACTTTTCATCATTATTCATTAGAGATTAGGTATTCAATAAATATATTTTTAGATAGGTACCATTCAATGTCAAAGTAGTCATTAAAAAAAATTGTCAGTAAAAATATGAATTACTGTCATAAAAAATTTCAATTCCAATTTAAAATTATTCAATCTCTTATCTAAGTCCAATTTAACTTATTTTATTTTGTTCTATGCTATACAGGATCCAATTAAATTACCTAGCGAAACTCCGCAGACGTGATGGATCGATATCTAATGACGATTAAAAAACAAAAAAAGATTTTCTAATCTCATAATTTAAAGTAACTCTACTATAGAGGTATGAGGAACAGAGTGTAAGTTCACTCATCCTCCTCACACACTCATCCTCATCCAGACAAGTGTCGTGTCTAGAGGGCTAATACCCGACGATTGACATCGGGACGTTGTATATTTAGGTAGTCGCGCGGCAAACTCTGCTTGCGCGATGCAGGGTTTTGCGTGACGTCGGTGTGATGCGTAGATCTCATGTGTCGATGAAGATGACGCCACAACACCACCAAGCAGCGGCCTCGAATTATAATTTAAGATTGACTTAAGATTTCATTAAAATAAGTAACTAAAATTTGCCCAGCCTTTGCCCAGCAGTGGGATGGTTCAGGGTAACAGTACCAGTAACTAAAGTTAATGTTTCCTACAGGATGCAGACTCCTTACTCACCATACCACGCGGTTGTGGCGAACAGAACATGGCACAGCTGGCCACTAATTTACTAGCGCTGAACCAACTGGAGCCGAACTCCATCGCCGCTTTCACTGCAAAAGAACATGTAGCTAGAGGTATGTGTCCAACCTATTACAGTTCACTAGTAAACATGGCGTACCTATAGGTACTCCACGTCTGCCCTGGGAAGATAATCCTGCTACCAACATTGCTAACTGGTATTTTTTTCCTACTACGACATGAGCACCAACATAGAAGACTTTTAAGGCAGAACTTTTTAGGTCGTGGATTCGAAAGACAAGCAAATTACTTTATGTAATTTATTTCAACACCACTGCTCTCAAAACGATGAAGGAAAACATCGTGAGTAAACCGGCATGTCCTAGAACAAAAAATTAGGAGACATGTGACATCCGCTGGTGGGGCTGATTATGCAGGTTTGTAGGCAGACATTAAGGTGCCCTAAATTCAAAATATTTCACATAAACCCGGGCACTTAAGAAACGTCAGAAACTAGGTGCTTGGTTCCAATTCGTCGTTTCCTATGGACAAGAGTCAGCGAGCCTGCAGAACCTCCAAGAAATTGTCTCATAGTATTAGTGAAAATGAGCATGAGAGTCTGCATCTATCTCTTGCCTACACGTTTAAAACCAGCAAGTTGGATTGAAATCACGCTTTATGAGTAAACATCCAAACTTAAAAACTTCTTTTTCATTGAACGGTCACGTGCACCCACAATAAATCCTTTTGAACTATCCATAACTTTCAGGGTTCACCCGTCAGCTGCAGTACGTGCACCCATCGGGCGGCTTCAGTGCGTTCGGTCCGTCTGACGCCACCTCCTCCACGTGGCTCACAGCATTCGTTGTTAGACATCTGAGGAGGGCTCATAAAGTAAGTCCTAATTCCTTACGTCAGCATAACTTTATGTATCTGTTGTCAGAAATTCAATACAAAGGTGACATTGTCGTATCATGATATTGGAGTCTGCTCACGAACAAAGTTAAGTTTTTTGGAAGTAAATAATTATTCTATTAACCCACAAAAAATCTCCCATTTCACAGCTCCTGTGGCCAAACCTGCAAGTCCCACCCGCAATCATCCGCGCTGAGCGGTGGCTGCTCAACCAGCAGATGGAGAACGGATGCTTCAGAAACGAGGGTCAAGTGTTTCATAGAGAACTTAGGGTTTGTACAAAATCATACGTTTTCTTCTCTTCTATCCACTCAACTGTTATCCGCCGAAAATCGACACGGAACGAACATGGCCGATTGTGAGTGGTTATAAAGTTCAGCCAGAAATGCAAGACGTTATTGCTAGATGTACCATAATCATTTCATTGTTATGTAGTACGAGTAGTGGCTGTAGTAAGTTTACAGAAAACCAGCAGAGGTCGTCTATCCCCTTGAATTACCCTGACAATCTGTCACTCCAGATTTTGGAGATGAATTTGATCAGAAAAATAAATAAAAAATGCTGCTCAAAAATGTCACTGCATGTATACGCAAATATTTTCTCCAGGGTGGACTCAACGACGAAGGCGAAATCGCAAGCGTCGCTCTCACCGCTTACGTCATAACATCCCTCATTGAAAGTTCCTCCCCCCTCTCTCACCGCGTCATACGTAACACCCTCTCTTGTCTCCGTGCATGCCCCCCTTTGAAGTCCATGACACCGACCAGGATCTACGCCCAGGCTTTACTGGCATACGCTTATATGAAGCTGCAGGATTATGAAGAGGAATTAAGGAGTACTAATGAGGCTAGTTTGTGGAGAAGTTTGGGGGGGCTGGAGGAAAATGAGGGGGTGAGGCAGGTGCTGGATCTGTTGAAAGTGGCCAGGAGGAGCAGCGAGTACGTGTGGTGGGAGGCTAGTGAGTATAACTTCCTTAAACAAATATCTCTCTATTCTCGATTTTTTCAACGACATTTTCTTATTGTTCAACTACAACGCTACAAGGTCATTGACGCGCGTGGCCAAAATTGGATCTATCGTTACTATCTTGTTTTGCCAATATAATTTCTGTGAGACAATTTCACAAAAATGTTGACCAAAATAGTCCCCCTGTCAGTTCTTGAGCACTCTATTTCTTTTTGTCGCAACAAATGCATGTCCAAAAATCAGAAACGTCAGGTGACTTTTTTTCATAATACAGATTTTGGCCTATAGTTATCTTCAGTCTCTAGGAAGACCGTGCAGATAATTATAATAATATCGTTTATTGCGGATCACACATAAAAATACACACAATCCATATACACCTAACGACAACTAATACCTACGTGGCTCTACACATGTCGGCACGTGCCTCTGCACCCAGTGCGTAATTTGGGCTGTCCACCTTGTCAAACAGTCTTTAGATAATGAAACTTGGCAGTTTTTGGCAGAAAACCTTGTTTATATGACCTTGTTTTTTGTTGTTTCGGGAGTGTAGCTTATTTTAGTGTATATATTTGCAGGCAGCCTGTCGACTTCCATCGAGGCGACGTCGTACGCGCTGCTGGCGCTGCACGCGCTGCGGGCGCTGCACGCGGCGCCGCGCGCGCTGCCGCCCGCCGCGCGTGCGGACGCGCCCGGCGCCGCGCGCTGGCTGCACGCGCACAGGACTGCCACTGGGGGATTTATATCTACACAGGTATATCCTGGATTAAGCAATCTCAAGTTATATTAGCCTTATAAGAACTAATGAGTTATGAGGTAGGTACTTAAACGTTTTCTTGAGAGGAGAATCGCAAACGTTAGAAAGAGGGACCTCAAGCTAGGTGAAAGGGCGATGCGAGCGGGGAAGTTGATATAAGTAGCCGAATAAATGGCGTGCGATTAGAGAGGTCTTGGTTCAGCAGTTAACGGCTACAACTTGATAGTGACGATGAGGAAAATCATTACAAAAAAAGTCTAACACGAAATAGTATAAAATTATGCGTATTAGTGAGCAGGATTCATTCCTGAAGGAAAGCTACTGATGTTAGAAATACTTGGTAATGATACCTTCCTTTCACGATGTAGAGACACGTATGCATTCTTGGAGGAGTAAGAATTTACAGTAAAATAACATCGTGTTATTCCATACAGGTTATTTTCAGAACAGACCTTACTAATTTTAACTTACAAATTATATAACAGGACACTCTAGTAGCCCTAGAAGCCCTAACGGCGTGGTCGTCACAAGCCCTGGAGACGAACCTGACCGTAACTGCCCGCTGCAGCAGAATGGAGCAGCGCGTCACCTTGCAGCCAGGAGTCAAGATACCTGACGTCATGAAAATGAAGCCGGACGAACAACTTAGCGTGTCTGTTGAAGGTAAACACTTAGAACTGTGGCACTGTGGCTGTGGTTTGTAAAATTCTACCATTTACTTCCATTAATACCTACTTCTAGTAAACAGTCATGGCAGGTAGGAGCGTTAATCGCTAGTTACCTACTTATAGTATTTTTATCTCACGAAGCGACGCGCGCTTTACTTGTGTTTACCAAGTGCAGAAACACGCTGTGAATGTGTGTAAGCGCAGGAGCTCTCAAACAGGAGACAATGGCGAAATAGGAAGTGTGCCTGTGAGTGTTATGTGCTGACGCTACTCGTCTTCCCTTAACCTAAAAGACTGGCGACATTTGCCACGTTGTTTGGCAATGCTTGACATTCATTCTACAATGATATAATATTTAGCTATGGTCTCTCCTTGTCTCCTTTTCCTTCGACGTGAGAAAATTAAATAAAAAACATTGTGTCTTCAGGAACCGGCTGCGCCTTAGTCCAAGCCACTCGCGCATACAACATCCTGTCGACTGACACCACTCCTCGTGACAAGCAGCTGTCAGTCCAAGTGTCAGTCCACACTGACGGCCCCTTCGACTGTGATAATAATGCGACTAACTGCTTCTGCGCTGCTGTTATTGAGGTTAGTTCAGTTCGGCCCTATGAAAACCAGGAAATTGGATTTTATGCGTAGGAAGAACAGATGCAAATCTTGTGGGTCTTGCTTCGATTGTCTTTTGTAGGTAATTATCCCTTTATCTATTATGAGTCTGCTCTCGAAATGGTGAACGAAAACATCGTGAGGACACGGCATGCTGTTTTAGAACCAAAAATTCGAAGACATTTGATATCTATCTACCAATCCGCACTGCACTACGGCCCACTTTCTCCCACAGAGAGGAGGCCTGTGTCCCAGCAGTGGGAACATTATAGGCTGGTTATGCTATGCTTACCTATGTTATTCTGAAAAGTTACAAACACTAACGATATTATTATGACTCACACAGAACCCTAAGAACCAAAAACATGAACCTAGTTTTGACCACTTTATTTTCACCTACTAAAGATATTTCCCTTTATTAGAGCTTGGCAATCAGGCAGAATGTCTATTTCATGGAAGGTCACTGCAAGATACGGTACAGTCCTTTCAAAACTTATTTGACCTCTGATTGTGCATACCTACCTAGTTGTACACGGGCAACTGACACAACCGCAAACCTTGATGTAACCAGCAGATTTACCTTTTTATAATTATTCCTCGTATTTAATCTATCAGGCGTGCGTGATGTGGACCGGCAGCTTCCCGGAGATGGCACTACTGGAAGTGACACTACCAGGAGGGTTCGGAGCAGACGCACAACTGCTCTACTCACAGCTATATAAAAGTACCACATGTAAGTCAAAATGTTTAATTTAAAAACAAACGTATTTTTTCTGTCTTTGTATCTAGTCTAAAACGCGCTGGTTTAAAAATTCAAATGTAAATAGGCATTCTTTTAAAATGATATTTCTTTAGCATTTTGTGTGTCATCGTGTTGTGTTTACATCGATTTATCTAAAATAATTTTCATACCTATTTAAAATTATATCCTTTTTTTACGTTTCCTTATATAGTGCTACGCCGCATAGAGTTAACTCCCCCGAACACCCGAGCAACGTTCTACTTAGGCAGCCACGACGGTAGCGACACCAGCGGCCATGTTGGACACCAGTGCTACAACATCCACGCCACAGGACCCAGGGTCAAGACACGACCAGCATACGCCAAAGTTCAGGACTATTACGCACCTAGCATCAATGATACGCAGGTATGATCATCAGCCCAGTCTTTTTAGGGCCCCGTACGCTAAGAGTGCCAACGGAACCCTATTACTACGTGTGCCGTCTGTCTACCTGTATGTCTCAGGTCTGCATCTTTTAAACCGTAATAGGTAAACAGTTAAAATTTTCACAGAATACGTGTTACTATGTGGTGTCTATCATGGCAAATAATATAAGAATTTAGGTAGAACGGAACTTTTACTTACTTACTTTTTAACTAACTTGAGTTTGGCTGATAATCTCAATATCTCATATTTTTCCAGGTATACACCATCCCTGAAGAATGTCCACCTCGTATCGTCCACGAATCGAACGAATACCGACCATCAGACAACTTGTACACCAAAGCGAGGTCAACTGACAGCGACGAAATTATCATCACTCACGACTTCTCATTCGACGACATCCCCGAAGGCATACCCCTTGACGATCCATTCATGTTTGACAGTATATTAACTGAAAACGACAACTATAAAGTCGCTTCTAAAAGACAGCAAGAAATTGGAAGATTAGAAGAACCTACGCATTCTAAATACTTTCGTGAAGTGGTCCAACATAACACCTCTGGCTATGTTGTACCTGAACTATATATAGCACTTGAGTCAGAAAAACATCAACGGCATTTCGACAACCTTGTAGCTGGATATATCAGGGCAAACAAACCTGCAGCAATCATTATTAGTAAGGGTATTGAAAAAGACAATATTAGGAACAAGGGCGCACTTCCAAAACATGCAAATTCTGGTAAAATTGTTGAAAAAGATCAAACAAATGAAAGTGTAATAACTGAAAATATGCGCTTAAATGATGGCAACAAAAAAGGCGAAATTATTGATGACATTGCCGTAGATGATTCAATAACTAATAATGCCGCAGATCACAATAGTAACAATAACGGTAAAGATAAAGCTAACATTGGGATGATTGATGAAACGAATAAAGATCATAGCAACGTCAACAATGATATGAGTGAAAATAACAAAACAAAAGACACACAAGAAGTACAAAGTAATTCTGCCAATATCGTAGGAGGAAATATCAGCTCGGCCATGAGCAGAATTACAGTAAACTATGGTATTTTAACCAATGCTGAAGATTCTAATGTTAAGACCAATGACGATTCTGTTAAAGACAATACTAATGATAACATTGATGTAAGGTTGAAATTAAAGCTAAATGTGAGTTCAGTTCACGATAACAGTAATGTTCGTGATGTAGTAACCGGGAATACTAAGGTTAATGAGGCCACAGTCAACAAAGATCATAATTATTTTTACAATTTTGCAACCGAAACTGCTATGTCTATTGCAGAAACGGATTTAGATCGACAGAATTCATATAATATTGATAGTAATTACAAAAAAAACGAACATAAAATAGAATCTCTTCAAAATAAAAAGAATGAGTCCAAATACGATACAAGAAATACAATAGTTAAAGAAATTGACTCTTTAAATAAAATAGCAAAGGAACAATTAAATGCAACCCAATCAAAATTAGACGGGCATAAAACAGGTTACAAACTTATATACACGCATGACGAGGATGATGAAGTTATTAACTTTAACAATAATAACCAAAATTCAGACAACACTGTTGACAAGTACAACTATAAAGTAGAGCCAAAAAGTAAACATGATATAACAAGATCTAACAAGGAAGACGTTACTTCGGAACCTGAATTATCTGAGAAAATTATAACTAATTTCAACACCGACCTAGAAATTGAAAATGACAAAGGCGTAGATAATCCAATTTTAGCTGATTTTCACGTCATTGATACTGAAAAAGATTTAGAAGTGCCCGCAGGGATCGAAGGACCAGCGCCGGAAGCAGTCCTTCCACCCCCGGGCTACGTCCCGCCGGAACCGCTACCGGATGCAAGGAGGCTGGAGTACCAGCACAGACTCTACGACGACGACGTCCGGTCAGTTACTGACGAAATCCTCCCCCCACCGCCAAATTTCGTTTTACCGCCAAAACCAAACGATCAGTTTAGAATACAAAGTTTACCCGCAGAGGCAGGCTTATCTGATGGGGACGAAATAACAGGAGTATTTGATGGATTGCCTGCATCCATTAGCTTCCCTGCCCCACCGCCTCAAGATTATCGAGCACTGCAAGACGCGTACGCAGCATACCCACGCCCGAGTGGAGAAAGTCCATTAAATGCTTTACCGCAAAAAAATTATGCTGCAGGGCCGGACTTAGGAAGATTGCATAGCATTTATACACCTAACGGGCCGTATTTTTATTTTGAAACGAATGATAATGGTTTGAATAGGAAGTTTTTTTTGCCACAACGTTAGAATTTATTTGTAAGGTTTTGGATGCATTTGCATTTAAGTGAAGTTAGTTTTCTGCATTTATTTGGGTTAGTGTAGTTTTCTTCTGTATCTGTAGTTGAAGTGATATATATCCCTGCTTTGTTGGGTAGTGACAAAAGTAATTTATAGCGTACAGAAAATATGTTTATTTCACACATAAAATTGCTATATTTTACTATCAGGCGCATAGTGCAAACTAACAATAGAAAATAATTGTTGTTTGTCTACAAGGCTGGATTTACTCAGGCAGGGTATTTTCTTTTTCCTACTAAAAAGTTCTTAACCATCACAAAGACCAATGTCCTATGCCCCGCATATTCGAGGCTGATGATTTTATTATTGCAGATACCTACCTAGTAATATTATTACCACATTATGCAGGTAGGTTTGGAAAAACAATAGCAAACTGAGTTTCCTTGTTTATTTTCTAATATAAATTCTATGTAACTACCATCTTTTTCCCTGTAAGACTGCAGTTAATGAAAATAATATTTAGGAATAACAGTGACTAGGTATGTTTAATTATTAAAAATACAATTACAATCGCACAAGAATTATAAGTGTCGTTATCACGAACTGTTAATGACATTCGAAATGTTAGATTATAATATAGGTAGATATTAATAATTAAGTAAGTAAGTATACATTGTAAAGGTTGCATTGTATGCAAAATATTGCGAACGTTCGCTAAATATGACTTGCCAGCAGGACTCGACAATAATTATTTTTATTTAAAGTAGGTAATGGTTTCAATAACTTTAACAAAGAATTTAACTTTACGTATCTACGCATTGTTCTACAATATGTATCGTTCCTGGCGTTTTCGTTTTGGTGCTACAAATATACATTTTAGCTTATATAGATGTAGCTGTAGCTAGGGACTGTGCTAGGCTCAGCAGGTTAAATAAACAAAACAGGTAGGTTAATTAGAATAAAATAGGTAGGTAATAAATGTAAGTAAGTATTTATTTGTCATTTAAGTAAATATGTAGTTGGTTGTCCATCATGTTATTTTAGGCTGTGAATAAACTAAATGAATGTGATTGGCGTATTATTTTCCTTGAGGAAGGAAATCTGCTTGTTATTGTAACGGTATGGTAACCGGATAGCTGTTGCCATTCCTAAGTTATGCGCTGCACACTTAGCGAATGAGAGTAACAGTTTTTTCGATCTATCTCTCATTCGCCAATTGTGCAAAAGCGACAGAAACTTCGTTCCAATCAGCTGTCCCACGACAGCCAAAACGTTTTTTTTTTGTTTACCTATTTAAAAATTATCCTGTGTATTTTGCAACATGGAAGTACCTATTAGAAAAGTTCTGAATGGGGTTTTGGAGATATAGGTACTTTTATTTTTGTCAGGAGCCGCAGTTACAATAATAGGCTCGCTTCTATAAGTAACGTGAAAAAATTATTATAACGTGTCTAATTGGTAGGTAATATTTGTGAATTGTACCAACTGTGCTTATCCCTTCTGGAAATACAGGCATGATGTTATTTTTAAAATTCCTTTATTTGCCCAACGTAATCCATTAATTACCATAATGACCATTACTCATCGCACAGGCACGCAGCCTGCATTTATTTCCATAGCCTGCGTGATTACGTCATAGTGGCGTCACCCACGACCTTTACAAACCCCTACCCTTAACGTGCGGCTAACGATAATCGAGAGAGCAGCCACTCCAATCGAGATGAGATCACTTTATCTAAGTATGTGCTTCATAAGAGCAAAATACTTAGGTGTCGTTTACTGCCAGAAGCGACTACATTTTGTCTCTTCGTTTAATTTGCAAAACAAATGAAACACTGGAATAAAATCGAGCTGTCTGTGTTTAGATTAGGCACTCACCTCTATTAAACAGGATACAGGTCAGTGAGATTAGGACACCTGTGGCATATGACTGTTTAGCCATGGGACATATTGACTTCCTTCTGTCGTTCAAGACGAAAAAAATGGTCCTCACGATGCCAAGTGCATATTGACGCCAAGGTAAGTACCTAATAAATAAGATTTAGAGACTTATAATATTCTGACCCTATCTATCAGCTACAACTGCCAATACTAGATACAGCATAGTATCCATTGATAAAAATGTAATAGGCCTACCTACGGGAATATAGTTCCGTTGTGACATGTAGATATGTAGTTAATTGAATTCTAGACCTCAGGCTCTCAGGGAATTAAGGGAATGCATCAAATGCATGCATGAATAAATCAAGGAAACGTAGGATACGTATTTCGGCCATGACTGCCCCCATGACTGAGAATCTTAATTAAGATTGGCCATCATGGGCCAACCGACACTAAACAATCGGCGCGGGAGATGTAGTGCAGGCGTGTGTGGCCTGACACAGGTGCACTCTCTCTTCCCTCGCTTTTTTTGTCCGATGGGACCGCACGCAATCCGACACGACCGAAGAGAGATCTACGTGCTTTCCGAAGCAACCGCCAACTTCGAAACTCCTTGCTGTTACTAAGAAATTCCTAATGGAAAAACCGAATAAATGGAGGATACCTACGCACTGGTGTTCACGTCACGAATCGTTATGTACAGTTCCCAAAAGAAACCATGAAGGAAAACGTCGTATCGTCGGCAAAAAAGCTTATTCCCAGACCAAAAAGGGGTCTACCACCAATCAAAGATTGAATTTCATTTGCATGTTAGAAAACAATAAAGATCATGCGTTCCAAATTTTATTTTTAACCCAGCAATGTTTTCTTTAGCTGAGAAACGTTGTCAAAACTGATAGACCACTAAACCATGTTCTTGACCAACTGCGTCTACCAATGGAAAAATATTGTTATCACATATCCTTACTAGGTACCTACCTAGTTACTTACTTCGTTCCGCAAAAGCAGCAAATATTTTATCAGTAGGCACCTACCTACGAAGATAAATTTATCTCCTTATGTCCGCGAACAGTCGATAATAATATGTAAACAACAGAATACCGCTAACATTTAACATCACAGTTAGTATTATCTGTAGTCTGGACATGCGACAAATTATGCAAATGGCTTACACACCTGCAGCAGCACTATGTCAGGCATTTGCAAAATGGATAATGCCATTCATTTCAGTTGATAACCTGGTTAAGTGAGTCTACATTGACGGATCGACAGATACCTAGACAGACACCGACAATTTTTTTTGTATTTTATGGCTCAGATTAGGTAAGCTTAGGCCGAAAGGTGAAAATCGGCAAAGCTATCTTTCTTTTGTGTGCAAGTTGTGATGAGTCAGAAATGCCAAACCTGTCCTTGGAATGAAAGCATTCTGGTGGAAATTAGGCATTTAAACCTAAATATGAACAGGATGGGAACCCCGTGCTATGCTTAGGTAGATAACTATAAAAACTAAAGTTCGATTTAGCAAAATTATAATCTATGCGTAGTTGACGAGAACTTATAATAATCTAAAATCAGTCTTGACGCTACTTGATAATAGGTATCAGTAGCGTCAATCAATCTGATAAGCATACACTCGAAAAACATAACCCTCCTCCGGCGCAGTCGGGTAAAAATATATACCTAGCAATAGTACCTATTTATATTTTGATTCACACACCTCCCTCCTACAATAATAAATTGAGCCTGTTGTGACTTCACCTTCGTATATCTAAACTACCAAAGCGATTTTCATAATTATACCTAAGAAGTAACTCGATACCTTACCGCAGGATACACAAAACATTTCTTTTAATTTAATTTAGCAGACTTTGCAGGTGGAGGTAATCGTAGGTACACAAGGCTACACATCAAGCTATACATAACCAGTATAAGCTGACTTCTGATTGTAAGAAAAACCTATGCAAGGCGAGGTCAGCTAAAACTGGCAATGTATAGCTTGACGTGTAGCCGTGTGTACAATACTGCTTGACATTTAAAACTCATTGAAACCATACTAATCAAGATTATCTTCATTTTGTTGAACATAACTTCAATTGATTCGAAGTAAGTTTGAAGTAGCAATAATTGTCTTCTGTCCGTAGAAAGTTAGGAGCGAGCTCTTGACGAGTTTTAAACTAGATTAAGACCTCTGCAACGATTTGAAGCAGCTCATAGGCTGGATCGACTGCTGGAGTGCGCGTCGGAAGCTTCGATACAGGATGTTGTTAATGAAACCGGAATATTTTAAAGTGATTCAGTTTGACTGCTTTTTGGTCGTTGGTCGCCAACCGAGTCGGTTGGTGTTTTTTTATTTCTAAATGACAAGGATTCCACTAACTTGAGAGCATTTTTAGAACACAAGCGTATATTTAACTTTAACCATCATAGTTATCGAATGTGTTCTTAATGCATTAAGTATTTGAAACGGTGTCGGAAGCACCAAACGATTTGTTTCTTTTTTTTTTTCAAAAATGTTCCTTGATTGAAAGACTCCTAAATTGAATGACTAGATCGTGCATTATTTTTATTAAAACCACGCTGAGGAGTATCAATCAATCACTTTCAATAAATGCGCTACGAGACGACCTCAAGGGAAATCCATTTGCCAAAGTCCCCTCACTTCCTGTCTACAATTTGTATCAATATGGCAACACAACACTGGCCTGAGAATCGAACTAAGGGACTCATGAACAGGCTATCATACTTGCACGAGGTCATCATCTGTCTAGCCTTTTCGAAACTATGTTGCGGTCGGTATTTTCTAATAACATGGATGGATGCGATCACGGTTATCAGACGAGACATCGTATAATTATGGCAATATGCCCAACATTAGTTTTAGCAGTTTATATTTATACGCATCATCTTAAAGGTCACATAAGCTATTAGTACCTAACTACATTATAATAAAGCAGACTAAAAGCTAGACAAACAATGAGGTCGATGTCCTCGGATGTTTGATTTACGCTTTTCTAGCAAGAATTTTAACTAGACACAATATAATATTACTTTTAGCTGTCTACAACTCGTCGCGTTTTTGCAGAAAAAATGGCGGCCAAAATTAAGTAAAATAATTATGAGTGCAACCCACTTTACGAAATGGCGTGTAAAATGTTTTCGTTTTTGTGCATAGGGATCTAACCTGCATATGTTTTTTACCTAGGAAGTGGGGAAGCCTTTACTTTGATTCCCACATTCTCAGACAGGCATGTGCGCAAGACTAACCTCCGTTGTTAAATGGACAAAACTTTAGACAAGCAATGTATGTCTTCCAGCTGATGATGGATGGACGACACATCTACACAAACGTTTAGTCGGTAAATTAAACGAACTTGGAGAGCATTGTGTTGTTATTTTCTCGGTAGTTACTCCCTTTCTAGCCGTTCCGTCTTTCACGCAATCCATCCATGGTTTCGTATTCATTTTCATACTTCAATACAAAATCTCTTCAAAGTGAGAGTGAATAGGCTTCTTCTGGGTAAGCTCACTCCATCGTCGACTCTGTCTCTGTCACCTCTGACCTAGACTAGAGTCAAGAGCGAACCCATTTCAAAAAAAAAATTAAAAAAAAAAATACAGGGTGGCAGGGACATTGACACGCAAACTGTCACCACGGATTCAGTACATAATTCTGAATCCCCCTGCGTTGAAATTTTTCGTCTTTGCGCTTTTCTATGCAACAGCATTTTTTTTTTACAATACTTTTTTCTAATTAATCAAATCAAATCGTTTATTGCAATCCATAATGTATAATTACAGGTGCTAAATAAAAAAAAGAAACAAGTATGAACCCTGTCGGGCACAGTAAATATTGGTGATCACTTAAACCTACTCTAATGGGCTTCTGCTCAGATACCAATAGGGTAGACTATTTCTAGTAAAAAAATCGCCTTTACTGCTATAAAATGCGCTATCAATGTCAAAATGTTTCCACTGTGTTGCAGTTGACTGTACGATGCGTGTGCGTTCGGTGCAATTCGTTACGATCAGAGATTTAAGAATTTAATGTCTTTGGTTACGACTATACCTATCTACGGTACGTACGATCGCTGGTACCGTTGACCGCAATAAACGACATGAGAACTTTGTTATTTACGCACGTTAGCATCTTAAATTCTTAACCACGGCATGGGTACGTGCTTGTTAGAATAGAAACACATTAATAATATTTTTTTATGTGTAGACAGTGCCAAAACATTCATGAATAAAACTATCGCGTACCTACTGGTAGAGTAGAACAAATTGTGGTAGAATATGATAAGTCACACATCTTAAACCCTAAAATCTCTGCTTTGCTGGACAGTCGTCTAAAAGGGCAAACAAAGTAAAGGCACCTACCTACCTCATTTAATATTTATCAACGACAGAACATACTAAGTACACAGTCCAAACTACCCTAAATATTTGGAATTCTACTGGCTCCAAAACGAAACCCCACGTGACACATAAGTTGAAATAACTAAACAAATAAACAGTTAGGTACTGTGTTCGCAGATAAACCGCGGCCTATATACCAAATTATCTCGTTGCTTCCGGCAGTCGAGAGTTCGAGTAGCACTATATAATACGATACGAGTTTCAAGGAACAGGCAAATTGAAAACTGAAGAGGAATTGTTGTAACCAAATATTACGCTTTATAAAGGCATGAGAGAAAATGTTGACCAACATTGGCTGATTTGTCCTTTATAAGTTTCTATTGCAAGAATAGTCATTTTTTGGGAGAGAACACTGGTTCTCTCCTTCCACTGGTTCTGTGGTTAAATCCTTGATCTGTTTCTGGTAACTGTACCAGAAACAGATCAAGGATTTTAAACAGAAGTACCTCAGATGATAATAATGATAATCCTGCATAACAATAGGTACTGATGGAAAAGTTGTAACGTTAAGTGGTTTTGCGGTTTTAGTATTGTATACTGCAGTTACAACTAAAGTATAGCCAGTAGATGCATAGAATTATTATAAACGAATACAAATGAAAATGAACACTGATTTAATTTACGAGAACATGGGAACGCTCGAAAGAATGACTAATTGTTATGTTATGGTAATAATCATACACATTCATTATGTCGTCAACGTTAACTCTACTTGCTACTTCATCGTATCGTTACGACACCCGCGAAATCAAAACAGGGTCACCAGAGAACGTATAGAAGCGAGTGTGTAAAATTAGTGAATGCATGCAATATTGGCGGGCCGCCACACCGTCACACCGCCACCGGCGATCCCAGTAAAAGAGTGACTCACGACTGTATCACTCACATATCTTTGATTGATATCACCAAATATACCTGTTTACCTAACAGTACTTTACTCATTTCAAGATGGCGACGTAAATAAAAAGAAAACAGATGTTAGCAACATTTTAATATATATTTTTATTGAAATGAATCCAATCATACATTATCTTGGATTTTAATGTACGTTCTTTATTAAAATAATAATTATAATAATTACAAAATAATCCTTATTGGCGTTACAATTATTACACATTATATAAAAAAAAGTTACGCATCATTCGCACTCTCAAAGCCATAATATGGACAATAATTCTCTAATCTTCTTTTTCTTCACTGCATTAGTTACCGTTTGAGCAACACTCCAATTTTATTTATTGTAAATTGAAAAATATTGAATATCTTGTGCTCTACACTCATAGACGCTGCTTTAAAGCTACGTGGACAATTTGTTAAATTAACTACAATTAAATGCACCATTGGCGACCTATGTACCTTTCCTGAACAATTTTGTCATATAATACTCTGTTATGCAAGCAATATCAAAGAAATAATACTGTTTATAGAACAAATGCGGAAGTGGATGGATTATAAAGTTTCAAAATACATGCATGGGTAAATTTTTAACATCCATAACTAGGTATTATGGTAATTTATTATTTAAATCTTATTGTAATTGACATGCGTCTTTCAAATAATCATAAAAAGCTAATTCAATGCATGAATAGTCATCATATTGCTTACACAACAACCAATCATCCCCGACAAGCAAATAAATTAATGGATCAAGTCTGACGTCCAGTCAAGTTCTACAGATCTAGTTGGGTGTAAACTTTGCCCACACCTAAGTACAACGTTATTCCGTATAATCTCTTGCTACCAACATAAATGGACACAAACTCGTTGAATTAACCTCTCGTGACTTACGAGATTGTACTGTCCAAAAATAAGCCGCATTCAGACACTTCGCTATTCAATAATCATTCCGTACTGAGTGTAACAAAATGCAATAAAATTTAACAGTTAAGATAGCGATTTCTCTATATATTCATAGATAAATACGCGCCGGGGCCCGCCGCGACGTCACCCCGGCGCCCGTAAACATTTGAACAAGATTTACTCTTACGCGAATATGTACAGGCGTGGAGCGGCCGCTGCGGCTCAGAGCGCAGCGGCGGGACATCATTGGCTCTTGAGCTCCTTACCGATCGTGTAAGAGACGAGCCGCGCCCAGTCCACCTTGGTGCGCATCACCGGCAGCTGTCGCCGCAACGCCTTGAACGTGGTATCACTCATGGTCTTGTAGTTGTCGGAGATGGCGGTCTGATACGCGTTCTCCGCGTCGCACACCAGCCGAACAAACTCTTTGGCGGTGGCCGCCTCGCCGGTCGCAGTCACGGGCGCTCGCACCTCCTTCGAACTCACCAACTGCACGTTACCATCCTCGTAATAATGCACTTGCACACGCAGCATGCCGCGGAGCTCCGCCGCGCCCGCGCCTACCGTCAGCGACCAAACGGAGCGCCATCGCCCGTTCCAGTAGTTCTTCGGCTGGAACTGATGGTCCTCGATGCAGGCTACGAGTTGTACAGCTCCCGTGTCGAGTGTGCGTCCTACTACTAAGCTGGCACCGTGCTTGAAGTGCGCGGCCACGTACGCCGTCAGCTCCTCGTCGAGTGCCGCTCGCCAGGGCTCCGCCACTCGGTCGGGCTCGTAGGGCTCATACTCCGACGCTTCTTTACGTAAGTGGTCGAACTTGAAGGACCGTTTGGAGCGGGGGTCGAAGAATCTCCCGCCGCCGAGCTCGTTATGATCGGTGATGAGCGTGTGGAGCTCCGACCCTTCGAGGCGCACGGGCGTTAGTTGATCCTTATTGTATTGCGCGAACGCTCCGCTCGCGCCTTCTTTTAGAAGGGTGTCATTATTTAGTAGAACCCTTACATCGTTGAACACTTCATTAAATTCTCCAGGTGGCGAATGTAATATGAAATCCGAAACGATTCTAACTTTTTCTTGATCACTAATCACTTCGTCACCGTCCGCCGCCATTTTTGATACTTTTGACACTAATGACGGATTGTCGGATATGCAAGGATTATCGCATTGGATGCGTTCAAAAACAGTCTCATTACTCCCTCATTACTTCCTAGTTTTTTTTGTTAATAAGGTATTATTTGAAAAAATAAATCAACATACCTTACATAATTATTATAAGCTTACCAATACACTATCAATAATAAAATAATATCTTATCTTTATTGTTTTATAAATCGCGTTCAGCGATTTTTATTTTGTTTATGAAGTTAGTTGCAATAAAATCAAAAGAACGAGAAAAGAAAAATTTATAAAAATAATCATTTTGTCTTAATCATTAACAGATTTAACGCTTTTTTCTGTTATGAAATAAAGCATATAATACAAAATAAACTATTCGTACTGTTGTTCTATATTTTGACATTCCGATAACGATTTTCGTAAAAGAACTTAGTGATTTTGACATTTCACGCACTGTGTGTTGTGTAACTACTTTGCGTAAAGCATTTTAAGTTTAAACAATGAGCCAGCTAATTAAATACAAATACTACGACACGCCCGAGGGGCAAGACATCTTCATGAAGACATTTGCAGCCTCTAAATATGCAGCGATGGCTGGTCTGGCTGCGGCATCCCTGGATGTCTTGATGTATTCCCATCCTCAGGGTTTTGCAAGCACAGCAGGCAGGTTTGCATGGTTCATAGGCCCAATGGTTGGGATGGCTGCAGGATTCGTTGTTACTACCAATGCAATGCAGAACATTAGAGGAAAGAACGATAAGCTGAACTATTTCGTGGGTGGTGCTGTCGCCGGCAGCATTTTAAGCGCTTGGCAAAAAGCTCCCATCGTGGCCGTGCCTGCCGCCGTAGTCTTGGGCCTCGCAGCTATTGTTAAGAAGACCTCTGTTGACGAGGGCTGGTCTTTCTTCCCAGAAATGACAGCAGCAACGCAGTCAATCAGATCAGTGAGATATGACTGGACTATGGCCGAAGATCATGAAGAACTCAAGAATTGGACTAAGTAAAGGTACTTGATATTATGTCTCTACTGCTTTCCTACACATCATCATGTGATGCTGGACTCTAGAAAATAAAGTGGAAGGCTTCAAAACATTTTATTAGCACTTCTTTTTTTTGTTTTACTGCTGCACAAAGTTCTAATATCAATATCAAAATACTTTTTAACCAACAGGCGAAGCCCATGAGGGTAATGGTTTTTCCTGTATGTTAGTATGACTACATGTATGTATTTCTGCTCCTATCCTCCCTCGCACCTCGTGATATTAGAGACTAGCTACCTTTTATACAATTATTTTTATTTTACTTAAATCTTCATTTTATGCTCTAAAAATGTTATTATGTATAAAAATTAATTTTACTTGACTGAGAAAAGGAAAGGATTTTTAAGTGTTGCCTTATAGCAAAACTAAAAAAAAATATGTTTTTCCTTTCAGTTCTCAACATCAACCATGAAGAAATCCAGAGCAGGATAGTAGAATGTAAATAAGATCAATGTTATTTAATTATTTTAAGTGCAACAATAAATCAGGTGATTATATACACTCTCTTTGTTCCATCCATTTACGTTTCCTAAGTAAATAAATGTGCGTTACTATAGCCAGAAAATGTAACATATCATTATTTTCAAATTAAGCCGCAGCATTTACCTCGTTTAACGATCTAATTTGATATAGCTAAAATTTATTTGTCACATGTCTGAATAAGCACTTATGAGGTGGACGCTGTGGGCAAAGCAATTGAAATGTATTGAAATGTTTATTTCTGCAAATAGATCTTCTGACACTTTTACCCTTAAATTAAATTATTAGGTTCTATGTTCTATGTTATGGGTTTGGTTTCCGCACTTAGTCCTTCGGTGGACCATTGTGCGTGGGCCATGGTGGCCGTTGGTGGTTATTCCAACCAGCCCACCTCCCTCCAGAAGCTGATTAGGTCTCCAGGCCGAGGGTTTGTGACCTAATCTGTGTGACGCCTGTGCACTCAAAGAGCACATGCACAATGGTTTAAAAAATTATTAGGTTAATTGATGAACAGCTTGCAATACAGATGGTTTGTATCAAGCAAATCTTTGTTGAATGTAGTTTTAATTGTGTTCACAAATTAATAATTGAATTGAAATGTTTTGTTACTCAAATGAGGATCTTAAAAAATAAAACACAAAAATATTTAGTTATTTTTATTTTCTTACAACCAGGGCTGTAACCAAAAGAGGGTTTGTTCCACATTTTAATCCATATTTCTTGATGTCTTCACTTCACTACCTATGTACAGTGGGCTGCATCAATTAGGTACCCCCCTTCAAAGCATTTAGCAACTGGGGTAGTTACCTAATTGATGCAGCCCACCGTACATCAATTTATATTGTACAGACGCCAGCACATCAAGCTACTACAATCTGTCAAATTTCATTAATGGATTTTCAACTTTATCGCTAAAGTATTAGGTTCAAAGTTGATTGAGAAAATTTGACAGTTTCGGGTAGCTTGCTTGATGTGCTGGCGTCTGTACATTAAACATAGCATTACGCCTGTGACCCCCTAAGGGTTTGGCAGAGGTGTACCTATAGTTGACCCACATTTCGTGGGTGTTCTGTTGTGTGTCCTTATGATAAGTGACTTACATCCATTGCAATCAAATGTTGGAGATATTATTGGATATTACCCTTTTGGCTACATCCTTGCTTACAACTAAAAAACAGTTTTAAGCATAACATCACAAAAATGCTACAGTAATTGTTAAATTATTACGTAATATTGATTATATTATTTAATACTGAAATGAGTAGGTTGTTACACTGTTGGACATTTTTATATTAAAGTTTTGACATTGCGAGTCAAGATTTCTTTACACATACGTGCACATTAATTACACATTATTTTAAGAAAAGAGATCCTTTAATGTTTCAAGTATTGACTCAGGACAGTTCAAACAGACAAAATAACATTAATGTAACTTGCAAACTATAACATAAATTCTTCCACTCTCATTTCAAGTTAACAAAAATAAAATTTTGTAGAAAAATAAAAGGAAACTGTCACAATATCCCTTAAATGCATAATTAAAACTATTATAGGTTCACACTGGTGCAAAATTTTCATTATTACATATTTATTATTTATTACACTAAATACCCAATACTTAGGAGACATTGAAGTTACGTTTGGGGCATTCCTACTTGTATACTTACTGGCAAAAAAACTGCACAGTATATTGAGCTTCAATTTATTTATTTTATCACACTAAAAAAACATTGAGCCAATATGACATCAATTAATTTTGAATAAGAAATATTAAAACTTAAATAATAATGTAATGATTTTTCAAAAATTTGAAAAATATACTTTTATAAATGAAAAAAGAATTTAAGTATCAAAGTTGGCTACATTTTTATCCTCTTCATAATGCAGTTTTTTTGCACGGCTGTGTTACTCGCTATGTTAAGAAGTAGACATTTAATACAAGAGTTATAATAACTACCTTATTAAAGGTATCAATTAAAATTTGGCTAATTCACAGACTTGAAAGTACATAATGAAAGCATAGGAAGTATATAAACGTCTAATAAATGACTGAATACTCTAATAAGCCTGAAGTAACATTTGGCACAAATTATCGAACACTCAATATGTTAAATTCGTATTATTAATAACCAATTGTAACATTGCGAGCGTGTTTATATACAACTGAGAGGTTACAATATTAGGCATTATTTTGCCTAGGTACTTGTTCTCCCTAATTTAATTTACTCCCAGTCACAACTAACCACGCTCTGAAAACTATTCCACTTATTAACGACAGTATTAAAAAAACGTCGAAAGCATAAAACCATGTAGAATATAATAAAATTTACACCTTCAACAACGAATAGACTAGGAGAAAAGCATAGACAAAATAAATACACAATTAATTGCATTCCATAAACAAAATAGTTACTTTTTTATGTTTAAGTTATGTTTTATGACTTTGTCAGACTTTTACCCTGAGATGATCTGGACAGATAAGATTGGATGAAGAAAATAATGTCAAAGAACCTAGTTTGTTGTTGCAGTTGGAAGCAGTTAAAGACTATCATAAAAGTTTCATACTTGTAGGATTGTAGACATTTTTCATACCTTTTTTTTTAATTTAGCTTCAAAACTTTGTTGGTATTGTAGCCTGGTGCCTTGTGAAATAGCTTGAACGTTTAATGATGAATCTCTCACAATGGATATTCCCCTAATTAACCTTAAACTTACCCACCTAAGGTGCAAAATTGAATACCAGCCATCATATCCTTACAAACTCTCCTATCACAAAGTCACAAAACATAACAGCATAAGTACGAGTATATTAATATCTATCAGTACTTCACTCTGTCTTCTTTTCCTTCTGTGCCTTCTGTACCGGCTCGTCTTCTTCTTCTTCCTCTACTTCTTCAACTTCTTCTTCTATCTCTTCTACTTCAATCTCTTCTTCAATTTCCTCGTCTGATTCGTCTTCTTTCTGCAAAATAATAACACGATTATACTCTTTGTGGGAGGGAGGGCTTGTAGCTAAGTAATAACAGCCGCACGGTTCGATCGATCAGGTTAAGCTATGCTTGCCGCGGTTGGTCTGAGGATGGGTGACCATATTTACATATCAACACCCCTCCATGCCTCGGAAAGCACGTAAAGCCATTGGTCCCGGCTGTCATTCGTAGATCTTTGACAGTCATTACGGGTCGTCAGAAGACCAAAAGTCTGACAACCAGTTTTACCAAGGGATATCGTATTACCCAGTAATTGGGTTGTAGAGGTCCGATAGGCAAACGCTCCATGTAAAATACTGGTATTCAGCTGCATCCGGTTAGACTGGAAGCCGACGCCAACATAGTTGGGAAAAGGCTAGGCAGATGATGCCAGTCTTTGTAAAGAATTAACACATACCGGATATCAGACAGACCGTCAAACCTCTGCGTCTCTTGCATCTGGATTGACTACTTATATTAAAATCATCATCATAAGCCTACATCAGTCCCCGCAGGACTTCAAAAAACTGGCCTCTCCAATGACTCATGGACTTCAAAAAACTTTTAATTTTATTAAAAGAAGCTATAACATTACCTCAGCATTCTGTGTGACAGCACTAGCCGTGGTGAAGTCATCCACCGTTGATTCTGAAACCATAGTTCAGATAATATGTTAAAACTATATTTTATGATGAAAAGGTAAAAAAAAGAACAAACTGTCATAGCGAATAACGACTTTGTTGCATAGAAAACCGATAATCACAGTATATTATATTATATTTATATAATAATTATTATAAAGGCGAAAGTTTGTTAGTGTGTGTGTGTGTGTGTGTGTTTGTTTATATGTTTGTTACTTCTTCACGCCCAAACTGCTGGACCAATTTTGATAACATTTTGTATGGAGGTAGCTGATACCCTGGATTAACACATAGGCTACTTTTTATCCCGATATTCCCACGGGATCGACACTTATGTGGGTGAAACCGCGGGGCGCAGCAAGTTTTAAATAAATTACAATGCAATACCTGGGTCCCGTTCAGGAGTATCCCTTGGCGCATCTTGTATCAGGGACAGTGTCATCTTTCCACTCACCACCATCTGCGGACATGTATTTAAAAGTAATTTATTTATTAAAATAACCTTACAACGACGGACTTAATGCCTTAGGCACTTTCTACCAGTCTACCTTATATTAGGCTGATGCAGAGACAGCAGAGTAGGTGCAACTTGATAGGAAATTAACTTTCAGAGACACGTAATATCGCATTGTAGCAACACAAGAAAATAGTAGTCCGGTTCGGCTTATATTGTGTCACTCCTCTTCCTGGGGATTCCATCTAAAGAGCTTCATTTGTACACATAAGTGTGGGGAAGCAATATCTGCCAGTGTCACAGATTCCTGCCCAGGGTGCGCTTGTGCAACTAATATAATAACTTCAATTGTGCATTATTTGAATACAACCTAAAGAGTCTAGGTATTAACAGCTATCAGTTATCAGGGTTAGAGACACAGAGCATGCTCTGAATGTGATGTAAAAACACTCGTCGACCGGCTCAGACCCTGAAAGGCCATATCCGGAACTCAGTGGATACAGTTTTTGTTAGAGTAATATACTCTTACCGGTGAGTGTTTGGTGGGCGCAGGCCTGTCGGCCCTGTCCTCTGCGAAGTCTGCGACCAGGACGCGCGACTGCTGCGGGATCTCTGTCTCCAGGTATATGGACTGCACCTGCTCAGCTTCATGCTGGAAATATTTACAAGATTTTTTCGTAAAAGGTCTGTGTGACGTGTATTATGTGTGTATTTTGATCTGAAGGCCAATTCCTGTAATTAAAAATGTTCAAAATCTAGTCGTAATCAATTTAAAAAATGTAGGGAAACTAGTGGTATCTTTGACAGATTGAGACTGAGATCAGACTGTGAACATTCTTAAAATTACGAGAATGGCCCCTTTTTTGACAATAAGATAATATATAATGAGGAACGAACCGGGAAGTATGGCAGAAGAAAGTGGAGGCTTATACCAGGCAGTTGGTTTCTGGGTTGAAATGATGATGATGAAGATATAGAAAGGGTCCTTATATGACTTTTGCCCCCATTTAATAATGACAATTGGCTCACATATTCCATTGGCTATTACAATTCAAATAAAATACAATATTAAGGTAAATAAAATATGCATCCTCAAAATCAATTAAATATTCAAGGTTCCAGTCAAGGCCCATAATACCTTAACTGACAGCAATTTTATTGATAAGTAAGCAGCTAACGCTGTCGCAGAGGTTTGTTTATCAAAATATAATATACAGAGTGGAGGGACATCGACGCACATCCTGTTACCACGGATTCAGTACATGATTTTGAATTCAGCGTTGAAATTTTTCGCGCGTCGATGTCCCGCCACCCTGTATATTTTTACCAATTTATAATCAGCTTTACGCTTGGTAGTAACAAAGACTATTTCGGTAGCGAGTCACCAAATAAAATTGACAAATTTGTAAAAGCATAATACGACAGTTGTTCATAAAATAATTTATTATTTAAATTACAACATGAATCAAGAGTCACAGAAGGTCGATTTCATACGAGTGCTTTGTTGTTGGCACACTTACATAGTGTTGAGCTTGATTTATGATAACCCCCCTAGTTTCTGGCCCGAGCTGAATTTGAGCCAACAATTGTGCTTGTCCACATACCGAATAATCGACTAAATACGCGGACAACATCTCGGGTCAGTTTTTTAGTGGACCTTTTGAACGCTTGGTTATATATCAATTGGCGTGCCTACAACTAGGGCAGTGCACTCGTGTTGAAGTTATCCGGAAAAGTACCGGAGTTATCGACATAGCTTGCAGAGTAAGCAAGCTGAAGTGGCAGTGGACTGGCCGTGATATCGAAGGACTGATGGCCGGTGGAGCAGACGAGTCGAGTAGAGACCGCGTATCGGCAAGCGTAGGGCAGTCCCCGGCTTGATGGACCGACGAACTCAAAACGGTGGCTGATGGGACAGACTGAACGCGGGAGACGGAGGATAGGGTGTTGTGGCGTAACATGGGAGAGGCCTAAATCCAGCAGTGGACTGCGATAGACTGAGTTGATTGAGGGCCGTGCAATGGAAAAAAAAACAACAAAAAACGAACATAGGTTCTCAGAGGCGGCACGGGCACAAACTCATTTGTCGTATTAATCCGACTGGAGGTTAATATGAAATACCCACCTTTGTAGTTATTATGGAAATAAAGTGAGATAGCAATACACTCGTTTATTAATGGGTGGAATAATGTATTTTCATGCTACTGGATGTATCTGTGAATTATTAAGACACTAATGTGTAAGGTGTTAGTCAAAGAGACGTTAAAATAAAACTGCTCATAGGTATAGTATCGATTTATTTATTAAAAAAAAACGTCCAAAACAAATATAAAATAAAAAATGCAAGCAGTTTTATTCTACGATAGTAATTATTATTGTGGGGACATCAGTAGGTAAGTACTTTAGCAAAAACTGTATACTAAATAAAAACCATTTTTAACATTGTTAAAAATATGCACTAAGTATATTTGTGTTTCAAAAATTGCAAAAATAACTGATGTCCCTTGATTGAGCAAACAAATTGAGCTAAATAATAATACTAAGCATAGCATTGGAATGTGAAGCAACAAAACTATCTACCATACACTAACTACAGGACGAACACACAAATAAAATTTAAATTAATTTTTAGAAAGGTTAAAATTGTTGTAACTAAGGACAATAAAATAAATAATAACTAGGGAATAAATATTAAAAGAATTGTTACACAAAAAAGCGATAAAGGTGGACTTTCTTTAAAGTAATAAGAATAATTAGTACTTTTTGACAGTCTAGTAATTTGCGATTCACTTACATGATTGTTTCACTATTGCCCGATTAGTTTTGGACTACGAAACAAGCCCGTATAGGTACATAAAAAGATATAAACTAAAACTACGTACGCAAAGCCCGTATTACCTATAACCCTCGACTAGTAAAATAATCTTTAACTTTAGGAAGATTTTAAGTCTTGATGTCACCTCATTACACATTCAACTTTAAGGCTTAAAGTGCCACAGACAGTATTTAAAATTGAGTTGCATTTAAGATTCTACCCGTAAAACCCAAGCTCACACAAAAGAACGTCCACCTCTACTCGCTGTCATAAATGGTCTGCACGATATGAACGGTAACATGTGCCCTCACCGCTCGGTGCGGCGGCGCATGCGCACGCGGCGCCTGGCTGCGCGCGCACCACGCGCCGCCGTCGGCCGCGTGCGCCGTCAGCTCCATGCCTACCACCTACGTGAGGAGGCAGGTGTTAATGGGGCTCTCTAATGTGTGTTATGTGTGGGGGAGATACTTAGATTGCGAAATATTTCATCATCGGCATAAATTACGCATTTTCATACAACGTTTATCCCCTTTAGGAGGTGAATTTGCAAAAATCCTTGCTTAATGCTCATTTTCGTTGTTTATGCAACTCTTACGCAAAATTTCAAACTTCTAGACCCAGCGGTTTAGGCTGAGCATTGTCTGTCAGTGAATGAATTTAAGATTTTTATCAAGTAGATTAATGAAATGGTGGTTCTTGGAGGCAATCTCAAGGATTTCTTGTTTTTACATAACTGGTGTCAACTTCACCTCATCTCAGGGACATTTTCTTTAAAAAACTGGGGTAATTTTTTTGGACAAAGGCTTTAAACACTAGTAGGTATATTCAGGATATGTTCTTATTAAAAAGGAACTTATATCGGGCATTATTTTAAAAATAAAACGCTTTCTACGTATCTCAAAGTTACAAACGGTCTGTGTGAGTGTGAACACATTACAAATGTGAACTACAATGTGGTGAGCCTTGCGTGTTAAATCACTGCTGCTAAATTTGCAAGACATGAGCAAAATAAAATGCTTCTCACACACTCAAAACTAGGATCAAGGTTCCTGGCTATTTTGACTGTCATTTTATATTACATTCAATATCAATTAATGTTAAAGATCTGTGGATCGACTACGTGGTCTTAAGACTCATTGTACCACTCTCTTGCCAGAAACCTCTTACACCGTCAGCCACGAGAATTGTTATTTTTATTAAAAAAAAACATTATTAACGACATCATAATTTGAGCCGAAAGAGGTCCACTACTGGACGTAAGCCAACCCCAAGCATTGCTAGTACAACAGGCGCTTCCGCGACATTCATCCTGGCAAAAGTAAAAGTATTTGAAAACAGAACTCACTTTAACGCTGGCATTCTCCTGGTCATCATCATCATCTTTGATAGCCTCTTCCAGAAGTTCAGGTGTCGACTGCTTCTCCTGCTTCTGAGCCTCAGAAGACTTTGTTTCCTCTTTCAAGAATTCCTCGGTATGCCTTACATCTCCATTCTTTTCTATTTTTACATCAGATGCCAGTTTTATTAATTCATCAGTAGTTTCTACTTCTCTTTCTTTACTGAGTTCTCTCTCTGGACTCTCTTCGATTTCTATCTCTTCTTCGACTTCTTCCTCTTCTAATTCTTCTTCCTCGTCTTGTGTTTCTGCTTTTGATACTTCTTTCTCTGGTGTAGTTTCTTTTGGTTCAGGAGTGGGTTCTTTTAATTGAGTGTCTTTCTCGGGTGTGAATTCTTTTTCTTCTACAACAGGCTCTTCAATTGAAGAAGCTTCTTTAGCCGGTTCTGATTGTTGAGCTTCTTCAGGCTTTTCTATTTCGGGAGTGGATTCTTTGGTTTCTGCGAGTTGCTGAGGTTCCGGTGAGGGCTCTTTTTCTTCTGGGATCTTGTCAGGTACTTCTTCATGATTCTCAGGAGCTGGAGAAGGTTCCTTCTCATTGATAGTCTCCAGGCTCTCTTTGGATGGCTCGCGGAACTCACTAGCGACTATATGCACCGGGCCACTGTTGTGTATGATTGTCCCGTTAGTGTATGGGCGAGCGTGGTTATCCTGCACATCCTGGAAATATTAAACTCCAATCAGATTTTTGGTCCTTCAACGCTTTTCCGTATCATAACACAAGGTTCTAAATGTCTACAGGAATTTCATGCGTTCTATTTCTAAGCGTTGATTGCTTATTTTTCAATATTTCAGAAGCCGAGAAGTATTTTAAAGCTTCAAATAAAGTAATCAACGCTTTTACATCTAGCGCAATGCAGAAAAAGGATACCAAACTATAGCACACTCAACAAAGAAAACACCTAATTTAAGAAAAGAAATAGAAACTACCAGAAAAATACTTAAAAGAAAAATAATCAGCCTGTAAACACGCCATATTTACAAAATATCGTAGGCACAGCCAAAATAAAAATCACATCAACACCTTCAATATTTATACCGCTGAAATCAGATTTGAGGCAGACATTTTCAAAACATGACGATAGAAACTGCAGTCACAACGAATGATTCAAAATACAGGGTGGTAGGGACATCAACTTGTTAGCATAGATTCAATACATGATCCTATCGTCAAAATTATCCTTGCGTCAAAATTGTCGAAGATTATAAAAAAAAACTGCTGTTTCCTTACAAAAGTGTAATTCCTACGCGGTCACAATGTATGGAACAGCTTTTTTCAACGCTGGAAGGTCCAGAATCATGTACTGAATACATGGCAACTGGTTGCGCGTCGATGTTCCTGCCACCCTGTATATGCCAGGTTTTTTGAGGTTTTGTTATCCCTAAAATGTATATCGAGGGCTTAAGTAAGTTCGATTTCAGCGGTATTCATTAAAACATTATTAAAACCCTATTTTGTGCACAATTTACTCTGATATCTCTTCATTGCTTTTTTATAGTTCCTAACACAAAACGGTTTATTATTACTTATTGTTATTTAATAATTATGAATGGATTATTATTTGTTAGTCAACGGCGAGGTGCAGGCAGACAGACAAAGGCGACAACGAGATGGATAACTAAACTTTAAAAAAACATGCTTATGTTGTCTATGCGAAATTGGGAATGCAACAGAATATAATGAAGATTAAAGAGGATTTTTAAACAAGGATTTATAAAATGCGGGGATTAAGATCATTTAAATAAACCGACGAGTAAGCATATTTTGCTACGAGTTCATAGTAAAAGTGCTGTTCCTAAACATAATTTGAAAATACAGGGTGACATCGACGCACAACCTGTAAACATGGCGTCAGTAGATGATTCTGGACACAGCTGTAATGTACCGTTGTTATTAAAAAAAAAGCTGCTGGTTCCTACAAAAGCCTACACGGTCAAAATATAAGAACCAGTTTTTTTTTATAACCTACGAAAAATGTCTATGCTACGCCTAGAATCATGTACTGTATCCATGGTGACTGGTTGTGCATCGATGGCTTTGCCACCCTGTATATGAAACGTGCTTTAGGAAAAAATTTTTATTAATCATTTTGTCCACGAGCTGGAACGGCCTACACCAATTACACGAATGCCTCTTAGATACTGTGATAAAGAAACATACGTTACACATTTTTGTGCAGAGTTCCAAATGGAAGCAACATTTGAGGCAAACCTTTAAAGATACATGAAAAGCTAGTCAATTCTATTAACTCCCTTTTTGTATTAATACCTTTTTCCTTGTTTTTATAATCTTTGCCATTCACATAGAAAGTAGTAATACCCATTTATATTTAACTAAGTAAATGCGCCAAGTTTATATATGGCAATACCACACATATATTTGACACGGGCTGGCAATACCTTCCAAACGCTATCTAACAAAGACGGTTATTAATAAAGCTCTTAACTAAATAAAGACTTAGATTTTAGACTCAGATCAACTGTGGCTATTTTCATTGTACTTAAAAGTCTCTTTTTTATTTTCTTTGTTATCCTTTTATCCATTATTTAGGTATTTATCCTTTATTATTAAAAACAAAATAAGCTATTATATTTATTGCTAGCTCTACAATATGTTTTTTTTTTAATTATGTATTAAAATTATTTACTTATAAAAAATTATATTGAACCGAATTGATAACCTCCTCCTTTTTTTGAAGTCGGTTAAAAAGGACGACGATGCTTTATTATTATGTAGCGACAAATAGATGTATATGCTGAAATATGGAAACAGCCATCAGCGACGCTACATATTTTATTACGAGTCTATGACAAGACTGGCTTACATAAAAATGTAAGCAAATTGTTATTCAAGAAGATGTAAAGCAAAGCTTATCTTCAACTGCAGCAGAAAAGCGATAATAAGTCATTGGCATGAAATATCGTTGTAATGAAGACGCAATGCCCTACATCGGCTACATCAAAAGCTTTATGAGTGCCATTCGTGTTGCGTACAATCTAGACGATTAACGACTTTTAGTTTGTATTGTGAACAAAAATATAGTATTTTAAAACGTTTTTAGCTTTTACTTTTTAATATTATTATTACCGCAACTTTTAACATTAGGTACCAAAAATCGCCACAGCATTAATATGATATTTAATTTAATGTTTTTTTTTTAGAATGATGATGATTTTAAACACAATGTTAAAACAGAAATAAACAAAAGAAAAACAAAAAATAAAAACGACAGAAAATCATAGCAAGACAGGATTTTGGATTGGGTAGCAAGGTTAGAAATAAAAATAGCGAGACTAGACAAGACAATCTATTGCATTCCCTTGTCTAATCTCCTCTGAAACTAGGACCAGAGAGCCAAGACATTGTCACTTACAATAGTAACACCTAATAAAAGTCAATGAAATGCATAGGGTTTGAGATTTTCAGAACAGGAACGTTTTGCGCCACTTCTACCCAGCTTGAACAAAAACAGCGGTGCGCCTTTTGGGGGGGATGATGAGGGGGCAGCCCTCAGCTTTATCTCCAAATGGTTGGCAGAAACAGGACGATGTTTCAAATACTGATTGATTAGTTGTGTAGGCGGGCCTTCGAGCGTATGTCCCCATACATTTCAAAGGTTTTTACAGCTGAACGATTGTATTTAGTGACAAGGTCGGGTAGGATAGGTACATGCATTGACCTGTCGTTGCTGATTCTGCGTGTAGCTCGCCTCCATCTGCTGCTGCACCTCGGCTACCAGCCCTGATATGGCGGTAACAACTGTGCCATATAATGTTAACATTAGTTCAGTGGAAGGACTTGTTGTATGCCTAGACTTCTTTATTATATCGTCGACGTACATTAATATTTCAGTATGTAAACTCCATGAAATGTTAAATGTTTTAAGGCCGTTTGGCATTTTATTTTTGGCCTTTAAAAATTATGTTTGTATAAAAAACTGCAATTTGAATCAATATTGCCTGTTATTGTTTTTTACTTTAAGTATGAAACTTTCGAATATATTCCTAACTACAAAAATAGTAGATTTTCCAAACCGTTCAAAATAAATATAAAGCGACTGCCGTATTAAAAACAGCTTATTTATAAACTGAATTATTTTCATTGAATACAAAATCATTCTTTCCAATAACTCATGAATGAATCTCAAATAATTTTAGCAGAAAACCAAATTAAAAACGAAACCAGAGTAAAAATAGACATAAAAACAAACAACGAAGGACGCTGACGAAAATAAACGAGATGCATCAGACGATTGGGCATGCTCTCCAACGTTGGACGTGGGCCAAATCATACTTAACGCTATCTCGGGAGTTCAACTTGGCTGTATTTATAAAGTGAATTTTTGATAATCGTTTTTTTTTTTCATTTCCATGGATTTTCTGATTATGTTGTTCAATTTGTTTTTGACAATAGAATTTGGCAATTAAATTGAAATGGGGAATATTTTACAGATATTTTATATTAAGTTCAGACAAAGATGTTCTAAATAAGATCATAGAATAAAGTATATCACAATATTATTGAAACTGCTGTATATTTTTGAACAAATTAAATATTCTTATTTTGCAAATCTTTCAAAAAGCTTCTTCAGCACTAAATATTTTATTCTTCTTAGATAAGATGTTGAATAGCTTATTTGGGTACAGCCATTCTATATATGATTAATCGTCACAATAACACAGTTACATTATTGAAATCACAATCACAAAGTATCTTTATCAACACAAAGTTAAGGAGACACAAATTACAAATGGAATCTTTAATTATATCTAAACAGACATTTAACACAAATACTCCACACAATACTATGTTATGGGGACCCTTAGACGTTTATCATTGTTAACAGGACAAAACAAACTCGAAATCGTTACTCTAACTCCAAAAATCCACTCTATAAACTAAACATATAGGAATTAAGACTATATTTCTAAGATATTAGACTCCACAATCGTTTGGATGCATCGCAGTCGTAGTTGCAAGTTAAGATTATAACCCGAACAACTAAAATAGGGCTCAACCGTCACCATGCCGCAAGCTGCTAGGTACACATCTAAATAATACGGTTTATAAACGAAGAAATTTGGCAGATATGATGAACTGGCCGATGGGGTAGCTTGTTTCAGTATATTTGCGTATGTAGAGTTGTAGACGATTGTATTATATTTAGAAGAAATCGCATCTGGTGGATAGAAAATTACTTGCAGACAAAAAAAGAGTGTAAATTAATCTCTTTGATTTTTAAACTCATGTAAAATTCTTGAACATTGTTAATTTCATATGCAAATGTGTTTTCGACTACTGTGAAAATCAACTCCAATTTGTTCAGTACTACCTAATTCAATTTTAAAGATCCTTTTCTACATTTTATCAAAAGGATTTGTTGTGAATTCACAGGTTGCCAATATTTTTTAATTTATATGGAAATGTCGGTCAGATTATTGGCTCATTGATTATATTGGCAAACCCAGTGCCACTGTGGTGTGGAGCCCCTTTACAGGATATGCCTCACATCCTTTCCTACCCACAACCACCTGCTCCTTCCAGGATTTAAATGAAGCCAATGAGTGAGCTGTCCAGGTGGCTATATTCTGATTGGACTTTAGAGTCTAATCGAGACGAAAAAATAAAACGTCAAGCCACAGAACCCCAGGCCAGTCCACCAGCCCAACCCGATATATACCGCGTCGCGCTGCGCCAGTTGGCTGACGATCCTTTGCATTGCGCGCTCTGTCTCCGCCAGGCGAGCCCTCAGTGCTTCCAACTCCACGTCCCCTGAGCATCGAGCCATATTGAGTCATTGGTGCTTTTGTATGTTTTTTTTTTGTCTTTATGCAGCACATTCACGATCAAATTTGAATGACGTAAAATCAATAGTAATTCATTGCAATGTAACTCTTATCTCATTGTTATAAGGTAAAATTAGAATTATTGCCTTGAGTTTTATAAAACTCTCGGCAAATCATTCTAACTTATGCCTTACCTTACCAATAAAGAGTTACATTGCAATGACTTACTAACGGTTTTACGTCGATCGTGAATGTCCTACCTTATGGAAAAATTTGGTCCGTTTGCCTAACTATATTGATAATACTTACTTGTGTAACTAGATCAAAAATCAGGACAGTCAGCGTCACAAATATAGGAACGAAGCGAGAAAAGGACAATTACATTTCACTCTGATAAGAACTTTATCCAATTGAGATAGAGTTTGATTTCATTACTTGTTCAGATAACTGTGAACAGTCTGATGATACTCACCAAAAATTTATACATTTTTACGACAAAAGTAGGACCTTAACCTTTTACAACATAAAACACATTATGTTAACAAAACGTGACGTCTAAACTAGGTGTTAAACCACGCCCTAATTGACAATCAACTCAAATGTAATACGCAAATAATTTATAGTTTCTGTGTATATATGTAATGTACACACGGCGACATATCAAGCTATAGTCTTCCAGTGCAAGCTGACCTCTTATTGTACGGCAAGCGGAACCAACGCGAGATCAGGGGGCCTAAAAAGGCCACTTTGGCAGAATCATAAAACATTTCATATCACGCAATTTCATCTGTATGACTGTTTTGTATGGAGATTCGTAAAATGCTATAGGTACACCTCTGCGTAACAGGGATATATAGGTGTGAAACTGTCAAACAGATGTATTGCGTGATATAAATTGTTCTATGATTCTGCCAAAGTGGCCTTTTTAGGCCCCCAGAGGGGCAATTCCCCTAATTTTAAGACCGTCACAGTCTGATCTCAGTCTTAATCTGTCAAAAAATACTTCTAATTTGCCTACATTTTGTCAAGTTTTTGACATTTGTTTGTCGCTGAGATGAGACTGCGACTAGATTTTGAACGTTTTAAATTACCAGAATTGGCCTTCAGCTTATACTGGAAATATAGCTAATATAGCGTGATTTGTAGCCGTGTGTACTGTAACCTCCATCTACGTAACTACACGCAGTTATGCCAATCCATTAGCTTCTCTGTTACATACACTACATAACGACCATAGTAAGTGATTTCTTTTACGAAGTACGAAGAACATTTTAAGTACCTACTGGATTTATTTGATTTGATAGATCTATATGAGCGAAATTTTGGAATGATGTTGCTGTTTTCTAGAGTGCTCTGTGCCAATTCGTTGCATCTAATTCATAAATGATAGCGTGTAATTCTGTGTTAGATGCTTTTAAACATAAACTATAAATACATATTTATCCACAATATCATCATCTGCCTAGCCTTTTCCAAACTATGTTGGGGTCGACTTCCAGTCTAACCAGATGCAGCTGAATACCAGTATTTTACATGGAGCGACTGCCTATCTGACCTCCACAATCCAGTTACTTGGGTAATGCGATACGCCTTGGTAAGACTGGCTGTCAGACTTTCTGGCTTCTGACAACCCGTAGCCGTAACGACTGTCATAGATCCACGAATGACAGCCGAGCCCAACGGCTTAACGTGATTTCTAAGGCACTTACCTATCCTCAATAATGTACAGCCAATTGGAAATATTCTGCTCAATAACTTTTTATTTTCTATGATTGTTTTTTGTTATCAAATCCAGCTTACATTATTATCAATTCGGTCAACATTGTGTTATTATTACAATTCTAATTAACTGCCACCCGTATCGCTATTTTCCTGTGTATACAGAAATGTACGTAAAACAACAAATTACTTACTTGTGTCCCGCTCTTTTGGTCCTGCATGCGCAAGAGTTTTGGGTTAGAAATATTTTATAACACTAACTACCTTATATCTTAGCAGAGAGTAACTTTACAATTTCTAAAGACTTCATCAAATATTATTGCCGTAGTTCAGTTTAGTGTAGTTGGACTTCTTGAAACTTTATCATGCAGAACAATATGCCAACTATTGTAACTTTTGCAACCCAGATGTGATTCAGTGATTTTCAATTTCAACCCTAGCAATCAAAATCTACATAGGTAATTATTTATCTTCCAAAGACACCGATAATGACTCAATGATTTCATCAACTTTTTGAACATTTGCCGATTAGATAAAATAACGGAGCCTTCGGTAGGCGTAGAGGCAGTAAATACTTATAGATCTTTTCTGACGGCTATAGCAAAAAAATGTCTTGGCTTGGATAATATGGCGAGTGAATATTGGAAAAGGAAACTTACCCAGTTTATCAGGTGATGTTCTAGAGTCATCCCTGAACACTCGTCTCCTGAACTGAGGGTCTGGAGTGATGGGCTCGTACGGCGAGGATCCAGTGCGCTTGAAAAGAATCTGAACGAAAATAATTATGGATATTTGATCTAAAAGGATTGACGAAGCGATGATTTACAAAGTGGGGCCCCAGGGTTGAGCTTAACCACTCGTTGTACATTTTTGTGACGGACATTTTGGACATACCTAACTAATTCTTCTTCGCGTGTCATTTTGCATATTCTCTTTTGCATTTCTTCTACCAAAACTGTGTTTGCATGTGTTTTCAATCAATTTAGCCAATAGCAGTATGTCTGCTTAGTTGGGCAAACTTTAGTCCTTGTAATCTTGTGAAGATGAATTCTACATCATTTAATATAACTTTTACATACCTTGCTAAGGGTGTAGACGAAGAAGACGATGATGCAAATGGTGTAGATCGGCATCACAAAGCCCATGGAAGACTTGGGGGTCGGCACGGGACCGCCGGGGGAGCCGAGCGGGGGCCGCATGCCGGGGATCGGCGGGGGCTAGAATGGGAGAAAAATTGTTTACTTAATTTTTTTTGTAAGATTTGACAAATTGACAATTTTTTTGACAAATTGGCGGTATACCGCTGTCCTGTCCTCTAAAATTCTTTATTTTTTGTCTATCTATGTCCAGCAGTGCACTGCGATAGGCCGAGTTGATTGACGTTAAATTTTTGTTAAGCTATGTGAAAACTGGGGGCCTAAAGAGGCCACTTTGGCAGAATCATAAAACAATTCATACCACGCAATTCATCTGTTGGACAGTTTCACACCTATATACAATATACCTGAAGGGTTAGGCAGAGGTGTACCTATTATAGCATTTTACGAATCTCCAAACAAAACTGTCATACAGATGAATTGCGTGATATTATGAATTGTTTTATGATTCTGCCAAAGTGGCCTTTTTAGGATGTCACTCAGGCTGGCTGGACAAATCTTCAAAATAACTCGCATTTAACGTGGCCTTTTAAAGTGGCCTTTTTAGGCCCCCTGTGGTCTTTTAGAAAACTGTCTTCATACTTCTGTGTTTCATTTCTAATTCTTTTACCTATTGTGGTATAGTAATTTTATTTTAGGTGCATCGTCTTCACATATTATTTTATTATATAATGAATGTATGCAAAATATTGTAAAACATTTTAAAAGAGTAACGGTGGAGTTTCTTGCCCATTCTTCTCCATACGAAAACTACCTTTTGGAAGGGGCGACTAGAATCAATTCTATTTCATTGTAATTTTTGACGTTCAAAAGTGCCTTTTATGTGCCTATTTGAAATAAATGCTTTGACTTTGACTTTGACTTTGACATAATTGTTCTTTTTATCAGCTGAACTGTACTGTATTGAACTGTGTTAATGTAGTAGAAACAAAACCTGGATGGTTATATTCGAAGGATTTGAATGCATAAGTATTTTGGCATCACTTGGGGCTCAGAAATAATTTCGGTTTTAGCCTTTTACGGTGTAATGGTAACTTTGCAAACAAACTGGGGAATAGGAACTCATACATTCGGTGCCTGAAAAAATGACACCTTTTTAACGGTTTTTTCGGGGCTTCTTCATAATTAGTCCTTGGCTTCAAATCATTTTCTAAGTATGATGATAAAAGATTATTATAAATACGTTTCACATCTGTTATTATATTTTAGTCGAGTTCAACGGCATTGTGGTTATAAGGGCCAAAAATACAGTAATTATTAGAAAAATCTTGTTATTAGTGAATTTAACACCGTTAGTAAGATTTTATTAAAGCATTTGGTTAAAAATGACAGCAACAAGTTTTGACCAAAGGCCAATTGGCAACAATGGCAGTTCAAATACCCCATTAACAAACTAATTGATACATTTTCACTTTCACTATGTGCACGTCAATTTATCGTGATGCAAAAACATTCTTGTATTGATGATAGCATCCACAGAAATAGATGTCCTAAAAATATGAAATACGTATTTTTCTTTCTTCTAGAAAATTAAATATTTGTTCTAATTTATTTTTTCGTGTTATTTCTTTTAGTGTATAGTAAAATCTACAGTGCGGCCGATGAGAGAAAGCGTTCATGACACCAGTCAGTTTCATACAAACGATTACTTATGTCAATGTGTTTTGCGAATTTGATCTTTATTAGCTAGAAAATTGTCGCACTGACAGGTGTCAAGAACGCATTATCTCGACGGCCGGACTTGTATCGTAGTAGTATCTATCTGTCAAATTAATGTTCTGAATGTCTAATATATTTTTTGGTAGGATTTTGGGGTTAGTTCATCGTTTTTAACCATCCATAATTATCATCACCTGTTTTACTGAACGACGTTTGAATAAATTAATAGACCTTTCGGTCGTGTTTGATCATTCTGGTATTTCATACAGGGTGGCAGTCATCGACACGCAACCTGTTATCATGGATTACATGGTTCTAAACACCCCTGAGTTGAAATTTTTCGTAGCTTATTAAAAAAAAATTGCTTGTTGTTCCATACATTTTGACCGCGTAGGATTGTACTTTTCTATGAAATCATTGATTTCTGTCTATAGTTGAACTTTTAATTAGCTATAGTAAAATGACAGCTTGTGTTACTTAAATGACTGAAATTGGCGACTTTTTGTTTTTCGCGGCCATCAACCAAACCTTGTTTTTCTATTACCTACAGCTGCACAGAATAGTGTAACAAACGAAACTTATTTGACATGCATATCTATCTATAAATGCAGTCCGAAATGAGTTATTACGAAGTGTCATTTTACTGCAGCTAATTAAAAGTCGGAGTATAGAATCGTGTGCCGAGTTCCTTGTTAGAGTTTTTGCGTCGATGTCTCTGCCACTGTATGTTTAAATCATTCTAAAATAACATAGACTTTCAAAGACTTTCTTTCGGCCGTGTATGATTCAGTGGATAGTAATCGTTCTGGTATTTCATATATCTAGATAATTCTAATATTCGAATCAGTGATCCCGATTCCATGTCTATACATATCAACGTTATTCCTAGAAGTTTATTGGAGCATGACAATCAAACACTTATGACACAAATCTGAATTGACAGTTCAGGGACTCTGAAAATGCTGCCTGACAACTAACATACGTTAAAATAGACACAAATCTATTCCAGAATCGGAACAACTTCCAGAAATAATAACCAGTCATTTGGTAAATTCTGAAAAAAATATAAACCAGTAAGTACCTGCTTGGGGCGCAAATCCTGCATTTTTCACAACCACTTAAAACTTCAATGAACTCGTAGATTCGCAAAAAAAGACAGAAAACTATGATCGAAAACAGCTCCAATACTTAAATAAATGACACGATTATATTTCGAACGTCTGGAGACGATACTGACGAACTGCGGATCGGATCAAATGTGTACTGTCCGCTCTCGTTTACGACGCGCCGTAATGGTTTCCTGTATTTACTGGCTTTTAGACAATCTGTGTGTTTGCGATTTTTCCGTGGCGGACGTATTGGCTAATGTGTTGTGGGCTGTGGCAAGGAATTGGGATTGCTTGTTTACCTACTCTTGACGGTTTACTTTACGGACCAAAGGACCAAATATCACTGGGGGGGGGTTCTCGTAATTTTAAGAAAGTATCTCAGTCTCAATCTGTCAAAAATACCGGTAGTTCCCCTACATTTTTGTCAAGCTTTTAACATTGATTGTCGCTGCGATGAGATTGCGTCTAGACTTCTGAACGTTTTTAATTTCGGGAATTGGTCTTCTGAATTCTGTTGCCAATATTTTCAGGCCCTAAGGTTCTTTCCTTTTTTTTTCGCTTGACTTTTCATTATCACCATTTTCCCCTGCTCCTGTCCTTATCCCAATTTGTTTGTGGTCGGCGCAACATGTCTTTTTTTTTTTCATACATCTCTATTAGTCGTCATCTCGGTAGTCACCCGACTTCCCCAGAATGAGGATAATATTTCCTCAAAAATAATACATTAGAGCTTAGGTACACGAACCTCCGTTTGAGCTTGAGCAATATTTAAATTAGCTTTATAAATAACTAGCGGCCCGCCCCAGCTTCGCACGGGTATGCTTTATTTTTTTTAATTTTCGAAATTTTCTTTCATATAAACCTTGTCCTGGCAATTCCAAATACAACAAAAAAAAAAAGAATTATCCAATTTGGTGCAGTCATTCGGAAGTTATGTGCGTACAAACACTTCGGCGACTTTGTTTTATACTAAGTATGTAAGGATGCATTTAATCGTGCTACAGCTCACTCTACGAGCAGCTACGACAATTTTTCCGCAACTCTGCGCCCGACCTAAAGTCTTAACTATTTTTAAAATATCCCGTGTGTGCTACTGCTTGTGATTTCCGTAATTTTTGAGGATATTTTCATTACGCTATGAAAATAGATTTTATGATTACATTCCGGTGGTAAAATGATGTTCATCATTTTATAGGTTCATGTCGCATATTATGGCGGTGAGCGATAAAAATTAACGTGTTGAGAAATACATCATTTTAGTAATCTTGACCATTATGATGACTCTTGGCTCATGGTTTATTTTTGAGTAAAGAGCTATTTCAGAATGGTATTCCACTCAAAACCCTTTAAATTATAATAAAACTGTTCAAATTATTTTCAATCAACTCCCAATGTTTCTGTCTCCATTCTTTTAATTATTTTTTCTATTATTTTTTGACATATTGCATTAAGCAATTTATGTTTCATTCATACATTAAAAACTAAATAGAAAATGTCTATGACTTCTACGTTTTACGAAAAAGAAGATTGACGGCCGATAGATTTATGTGGGTTGTTCAAACGGATGCTGAACCATTCGATAGATCATAATTATTTTATACAGATTTGCACAAAAGCAAACAGATTGAATTCAAATTAAGCAATAATTGAATGTGACGTGGGTTCAATGCCATTCCCACTCTCTGGTTGATGGTTAACATGATTTAAAAGCACACATTACGATTTATAATATAGATGCACTTAGAAAGGGAAAACGTCCTACATGCGCAGGCGACCTCTTCGAGACAACATCTTTTTGGTTCATAGATCAAGATGATGGGAGATGTTTGCGGTCTTTTTCTTTGATGCCTATTCTATAGCCACAGCAAAATTAATTAAAACATTCATCCATCCGGTTCTATAAATAAAGGGGCCAAGTTTAAACAGTAATTTTAAGAACGTTCACTTTCTGATCTCAGTCTCAATCTGTCAAAAATACCTTTAGTTATCCTAAATGTTTGAAATATTTTTGACATTGATTGTCGCTAGATGAGTATGCAACTAGATTTTGAACGTTTTTAATTACAAGAATTGGTCTTCTGTACAGTTTTTGGTTAGCGCTCGCACACATATTGTCCACATTTCAACGATCCTGTAAGTTAGCACATTCACCCAATTTATCCAATGTTCACCGAGCTAATACTAAGATAACCAATCAGGATGCACCTATCCGACTTCTCCTTGTCCTTATCCCAATTTATCTGGGGTCGGAGCAGCATGCCTTTTTCCTCCACCATCTCTCATAAGCCGTCATATCAGTAGTCACCCCTTTTTAGCCATATCATCTTTCACAACATCCACCCATCGTTTCTTTGGTTGTCCTATTGTTCTATTACTATCCATATGTACGACTACCCATCTGGTCAATTTACTTACTCTATGCTCAAATGTTTGGGACGCATGTATTCGACCTCGGAGACGGCGAGATTGTCTGACACGCCTGTGATCCTCAGCTGTTCAGCTAATTTACTAACAAACGTACCTAACGTATGTTTTCACAAGTAATGAGGACACTACCGCTAATTAAAATGTCTCCATTAAGAGGGGACGGAACCTGCGAGGAATTTGAAAAATAGGTCTTTAATTAGTCTGCCCCCGTAGGGTGTGATAGGGACTAGGGACAGCTGCAGCTCAAACCGAAATTATCACAAAAATTTTGACGAGATCGACGTTTCGTAATCCCTATTTTCTCCTTGAAAACTGAGCCGATTCAATTATATATTACATTAAAATTTTTAAGAAAGAGTATGTTTAGGTTCCGATCTTTTTTTTTATATTAAAAACTTTTCTAATTTGTCTGGTAGTCCTCTAATCACGGTGGTAAAAATAGGCCATTATATTTTTAGAGGGTCACATTTTATTTACTAAATAGTTGCTAAAAAAGAAAATGACACGGACGTGTTTAGGTTTACAGCAGACCAAACTTATAGTTGCTAAAAAAGAAAATGACACGGACGTGTTTAGGTTTACAGCAGACCAAACTTAATTTAAAAAAATTGCTCTAGAGGCATTATTCAGGAAGAACAAAGGGGAATACATTTGTATGGAGAATTGCACGCCCCTGTTCCATCGAAAATGAACGAAAAATGTCTATACTTACCTAGGTCAGTTTTTCCATCTCACCGTATAATTTAGGTATTGAATACGGCACTACGAAAATAACTTTATTTTTTTTACTTTTATTTAAAAGTCGTACATTTATATTTTGTGAGAAACAGTAATTTTCTGGCAATAGTGGTCATCAATCTGGAAAGCATGTCTAAGTCAGGTTAAATAACAGTCGTACCTAATCTCGACGTTGGAATTTGGAATCGCGCCCATTTTGTTTCAATATAAGTACGAACTTGTTCTCCACATATTACATTCAGAACTGTCAATGTTCATTTGAGCGCTTCTGCCAATCCCTTTAGGGAAGTTCAATTCATATTTCAATCACCTGAGTGAAAGCTATCGTAATAGAATATGGCGCCGTCTACCTAGGGCAATAAAGTGGGTTTAGAACATTTCATTTATATGCTTCAGCACGAACCATCATTGTTTGAATGTGGTCATAAATTGAATTGCATTCATACATGTCCGGGTCTGAGTTAACGCCATCGTACATCTTCCTATCACCAATAACGTGTGAGGAATCGAAACTAGGTAATTACTTGCTTATCTACTGTAAGCCCGTATTACAGCTTCGGCATTATCAACCTATAATGTTCCCACTGGTAGGACACAGGCACTCTCTGTGAGAGGGAGTGGGCCGTAATCGACAACGCGGGCCTAGTGCGGGTTGGCAGATGTCACATGTCTTCGAATTTTTAGTTCTAGGACATGCCGGTTTCCTCACGATGTTTTCCTTAACCATTTTGAGAGCAGTGGTGATTAATTAATTTACACATAGGTAGTAAAGCGCCTGGCTGGGTTCGAACCTATGACCTACAACTCGTAAGTCGCGGACTTAAAACTAGTTTCAATTTCAACCAATCAAATGGCTTAAAACAAGTTTGAAGTAGTCAAGAGAGTGAGACTTTGTAATACGGGCCTTAGACCACTGAGTTTATTTTTATGTTTTGTTGGTCAGCAAAGTAGCTGACGGCTCAGCGACAAAGATCAGTTAATGATGGTCAGTTGTCACCGTTGCCGGTGGCCATCTGCAACACCTTATAATACATCGGAAGCGCCTTGCCTGACATCCAAAATCAACCTGCCTAGACTTTTTTAACTATACATAATTATGTTGGGGTCGGCTTCCAGTCTAACGGAAACGAATGACAGCCGCGACCAACGGCTAAACGTGCTTTCTGAGCCACGGAGGGGTCCGGAGGGGATATGTAATGGATGGTCACCCATCCACGAACCGACCGCGGTAAACGTTGCTTAACCATCGATCGACCCGTGCCGCTGTTATCACGTTAAATTTTGCCACGAGCCCCTATGTGCCCGACACCCATACCTTTCGAAAGTCCGACCCCTAAGATACAAGCCCTGCTTAGTTTGTGGGTCAACGTTCAAACCAAAAAATTGTGATATACGAACTTAACTGTGTTGTGTCTTTACTGTGTTTATATAAATTTACTGTGTGGCAACAGTTCATCACACTCATCATCTTTTCTTTTCAGAAATAAAACATTTTTTTTGTCGCATGTTCTTGATACTTTGAGCTGTAAAAGTCTACTTTTGCATAAATCTCCGGTTTTTTCTATTCACAAACTTAGACGCGTCTGTCCATTAATCTATGGTCAATGTTAGTACACGTATAAGTGTAGGCGGCCTCTAAACGAGATTATTGTCTTACGAACCGAGCCCCATATTGACAAATTGTTTGATGTCCCTTGCCGTATCGCTATGGGCTAGCTACCTTAATATTAAGGCCTTCAATTATGTATTACGAGGTCTGTCATCAACTTTGTAGAATAAAATAGGAGTCTAAATGAAACCGTATCAAAGGATCAAACATAATTATTATTATGGTTAGAAAACGTCCGGCGACATCGATGCAGACCCAGAAGAAGATGGCGGGACAAGCTTGACGCCTTCAGACAGGATTAGTCCACACTAGCTCAAGACAGAGAGGAGTGGAAAGAAGAAAGGGAGCTTAGGCCTGGCCTTTGCCCTGCAGTGGACAACGTGGACTAAAAATAAATAATAATAATATATCCAGAGAATTGTCAATTGACAAAAAGAAATGATCATATTGAGAACATTAAAATAATTGGGAGAAACACTAAGGAAACTTAAATACTTCGGTGTCCCAAGTTCTTAACCTGTGCGGTTATACGTCTATTACTCTACCCACATATGACAGTAGCTAAAAAGAAAGTCCATAAATCACAGCATAACCGTGGCGACAGCGACGCCCGCCGAGCCGTCAGAGATGCGCGTTTATGCGCGGGAGTGTCACTGCGGGCTATTTCTGCGCACTGTGTCTAGGCCGCGATTGTGGGTCGCCCCAACCAATGCCAGCCACACATTTGTTTATCTACCTAGTTCTGAGAACGAGCTTGTGTATAGCCTGTTTTAAGTAGATTTAGAGGCTCTTCAATTGAAGTGAGGAAATTGATGTTGAGTCATTGGCTAAACGCTGCAGGCACCAATGATCTGGTAATCAATGAATATGGCAGGGATTTTTTTTTATGCTAAATAAGATATCAGTGTAGGGTATCGGCAAAGGAACTGTTTCAGCTCTTCCAAACGGAAGGACCAAAAAGTCAAAGAAAGTTTTGTCAACTAGGAGAAGTGACACATCTTGACATCACGTTATTCTGAATCCGATGCATCAATTACAGTAGCAAGTTTAGCTAACAAACTATTCCATTAATTGCGCCTAAGCAGTTATAACCTCATTACACACTAACAGAAAACACCTCATATATTCGTCTTCATCCAAACCCACCAGGTACATAATCTCCATATTCCTTTGATCCGAAGTACAACAAAATTAGAAAAAATAAAAAAAATGTAAATTACACGCAGAATCCGAACTGATCCACAAGAACCCACATTTTGTTCCACACCAGCCATTAACGCAAATTGTTTATCCTAATTAACTCATCTACGAACGTCTACTCGTCCGCATTCAAAGCCTTTTATTTTACAAACAAAAAAACTCGAAATTTCGTCTCTCTATCATGCAAATGTTGGTTTTTCAAAGAAAGGAGATGTTTCAAAATGTATGGAGCCTGGGCCAGGTCCTTGTACACTATACAAAAAAATAGGAAAATTCATTTAAAACAGTTGTCAACTGTCCAATTACTTTAAAATGGCTTGTTTTGCTGGTAAACACAAGAAATTACACTTGAAATTGCAACACACAACAAAAACCCGTCATGGCGGTAAACTGTCGTTTTGATTGATTAATGACGTTTGACATGTTTATTTCTGTGGAGGAAACCACACAAGAAAGTCGAAGTCCTTACAACACAAGCCGGGTAACAGTCCAAAAACGAAAGCTACGTAAACAGATGGGAAAGAAACGGTATTAAATCCAAAAAACGAAAGCGAGGTTGTTAAAAAGAACTCCAGAAACTCAAAACAAAACGAACACAATCACGACCGACGACAAGACGAAAGTGACACTTTTGTGACAGCTAACAGTTCTATTTCTATGATCAATGGTTAATTGTCCTTGTTTTTAAGCACAGAGTAACTAAATCGGTGAGACGCCATGTTGAAAGTCGATAAAAATAATTGATAAGTATCAATTCACTACCAGAACAGTATACATTTAATTGAATTATCTGTATTTTTCCTGAATTCTATGGATTTTTCTCTTTTTTTTGAGTTACTGTACATAGACCTGGCCCATTTTGAAACATCTCCTTTTGTACAGAACTTTGTAACTGTAACCGTTGGCCTCTTTGACAGCGTTGTTGCTAACTAGTAAATAAACTAGCCCAGTTTCGAGGGTAATTGTATTTCTTGGCGGTTTAGTAATAATTGTTGTTTTACTATCTTGCTCCCAATTTACTTTGAAGTGGAATCTTCAAATGTATTTCTCACTCGAACAACTTACGTTAATCACACTGGGCCCTAATTCACTATGACCACTCAATAATTCATTACTTCGAAACCACGTCAATTCCTTAGCAAATCCCGCCAATCTCGCGTTCATTTCGCGCGGTTTTGTTCATTGTGTCGTAGAGAATACGGCCCCTATTCGATTTTAGAATTATTACCATACATCTCTTGCCTTGTTCCGTTATGGTGCCAGCTATTTACATTGTCCCTTGTTTCATTAAATATTTTATTTCATAAAACCAGTCATTACTGAAAAATACAGCACTTTTAAAAGTAGGCTACTTCGATAAATTGCCACAGCGTACGTTACAGAGCTGTGTGCAAGTTGTCCATTATAATTATTGCATGGATATTGGAAGTTTCGATCCAATCCAAATTCAATTACTTTAATTCCACAGGCGGCATCGTGTTTCATAATTTTATGGCAAATATTTGCATGATAAACTTCGTCTCTGTTTGCGTCATCGTCATAGTTTACTTAGTTTAGTATGTCAAATTTTTCAATGAACTAAGCACGTATGTTTTAAGATTTCTAGAGTGTTTTGATGAGCAAATAGTGACCCATAGCTTTATTGAGCAGGTCATAAGCACCTCAAAAAGTTAGAGTCAGATGGTCAACTCCGTAAGATTATTAGTTTACATGTATAGATAAAATTTAATTTACTGTACACCAAAATTTAACAAATTATTTTACATAAACCATTAATATTCAGGGTACAACGGCGGTCTTATCGCTAAAAGCGATATCTACCAGACAACCTTTTGATGCACAGAGCGACAATAAGTCAGCTGCAGTTCGTGGTGTACAGCAAAATTCGCTTCATTGTCTAAAGAAAGAGCATGCTTTCGCATCTTCACTTCTATAACATCAGGGAACTAAACCAGATCAAACAAATGACAAACGTTTAGTGTCCTTGTCCCTGTGATATGTTCAAGAGCTGACGGCCGCAACCGACCTTGACTGACTCGCATTGACATTCCGAGACACATAGCATTGGTCGTTGGCAGTGGTCCTGGCTTTCAAAGCTGTTTTCTTTCCGAGTGCAAGTAACTCTTTGGCGCCAGTATCTTCCGGTTAATTAGCATTACTGTCAGACCTCTTTTCATCTTCATTCCTATGATACATTTTCTGGCCCTTTGAGTCTTGGGAGTTATGATCTCAAGAACCTGCTTACAGGAGCCAAAAGTTTGATCTTTGATCAATAATAATTCATTTTCTACTTATAAAATTAATAGGCATGCTTTTAACTCTCATGAACAGTTTAAAAACAGTTTGACTATGTGCCAAGTAATTGTTTAACTGTGCGATGACATTGTTTCCTCTTCAAGAGACACTCCATATTTCAAAATCCGTTCAGATTAATCGTCTTTTAATCCTATGGGAGTTGGCCTAAGATGGCAAAGGCTGGTCTATTGTGGGTATCAACATGCTTGCATGCGACCATCCAACAATTTCACACGCATGAAGCTATTTTGGCTCAGGCTGATTCAATAGCTCCATCATCATTTTAATTAGACTAAGAATATTAAAGTGTATTCGACAGACGATGGTGTTACCAACATGTGTGCGGCCAAAAGCCATGAGCATCGAAAATAATGACGATGACATCATACTCGTAAGTTTACTTACGGTCTTTCTATCCGTAAGATAAGCGCATTTAGAGCAGCGGTGGCCCAGTAGTAACGGCCGCGACTCACGAGTTGTAGGTCGTAGGTTTGAACCCAGACAGGCGCTTTACTTTGTGTAAATTATTTCATCATCGCTGCTCTCAAAACGGTGAAGGAAAACATCGTCATAGACTACCTGATTTTTTTCCTAGGCAACATGAGTAAATAGCACAAATGGATACGAAAAAGTAACCCGAGGAGGAGGGGCCCGTGGCTAAATAATAACAGCCGCACAGGTCGATCGATCTGGTTAATCTATGCTTGCCGTGGTTAGTCTGTGGATGGGTGACCATCTTTACATACCGAGACCCCTCAGTGTCTTAGAAAGCACGTTAAGCCGTTGGTGCTGGCTGTCATTCGTGGATCTTTGACAGTCGTTACGTCGTCGTTGCCCGAAAGTCTGACAACCAGTCTTACCAAGGGGTACCTATCGTATTACCCAGTAACTGGGCTGTGGAGGTCAGATAAGCAGTCGCTCCATGTAAAATACTGATATTCAGCTGCATCCGGTTAGACTGGAAACCGAACCCAACATAGTTGGAAAAAGGCAGGCAGATGATGATGACGGATACGAAAAAGGTAACATTTTCAGTAATTGTCAGTACCGAAAACAATTAAATAAACTTGGATCTAACGATAGTACCACTTTGAAACTTGTACCAAACATCAAAGAAACCTACGAGTGAACACAAATTAATAGTTAAACTATACTAGGACAACAAACGTTTAATCTTGTTTACTTTTATATTCGTTCCGTGGCGTTTGTTTGCACCTTCGCTTCGTTATGAAACATGAAATTGAATTAGGCTGGCTCAATTCCGTTTCATGTTCCCTTTGGTAACGTATGGAGGGTTTAGATCTCTTTGTGTGCTTGTACTATACTTTCCCAGGGTTGTATTTTCAAAAATTCCTGATAAAAATGATGAAAGTGATCTTTTAATTTTTTTGTGTTTGTCTTCTTTTTCTGCGTCGTGTTCACCGCTAATTAAAGTAATATTTGCTTTATTTCTTTCTTTTCTTTTATCATCACATCAGCCAATAATGTCCACAGTTAGACATCGTCCCCTACGTTTCGTCCGAGTACTTAAATCGAAATCTTTGACAGAAAATAGTATGAGTTTGCATTATTTTTTCGACATCCTATCGAATGTGAACGTTAGATGTAACCAAACGCCACCAACGCACGTATGTTTGTTTTATAAGGATCTTCAGCCTCCGAACATATCTAACAGATACAATCTTAAAGACTAATTAACTGTGCTATGAAGCTCATAAAGCTGACATATTATTATTGTTATGGCGCTAATTTAGGCATACTCACCAGTATTAGATGTGCCGAACACAGGCGAAGCTGCTCTATAGTACACACATCAAAAGTGTCTAGGGATCAAGCATTTTTATGCGGATTTCTTGAGATTGAGATGTGGCTTTGTAATAAATTTATGATTTTATAAATTTATATGGATCCTTTTTGGTGCATTTCATAATTTGAATCAGGAACTGTGAATCAAATTCGAGTAAAAGATGAAAATCAGCTGTCAATATTTTCCCTATAAAAACATACAACGCATTGAAGACATTATTAGTGCTACTGTTTCCCTACTACTGATTAAAACCAACGTTATTATGGAGCGGCGACGTCATTTAAGCAGGGAAGAAATGCTCAGAGCCGTGGGAATGATAGAAGCTGGTTCCCGGCAACGTACTGTGGCTTTAGCTCTGAATACAAGTCAGAGTGTTATCAGTCGACTTTGGACACGTTACCGAAGCACTGGTACCGTGGCTGAGCGCCATGGAGGACGGTATCGCTGCACCACACGGAGACAAGACCGATACATTCAAATCTTAACTCGAAGAGCTCCAACAATAACCGCCATGATGTTAGCCGTGAGGCTTCATCACTCTTCAGGGAACTTAATTAGCGACCAAACAGTCAGAAACCGCTTGCATGAAGTGAACCTTCATTCCCGAAGACCGCTACGGGTACCACCTATAGCAATGCACAATCGTAGGATTCGATATCAATGGGCTCTTGAACACAGAAATTGGGCAGAAGAACAATGGCGTTTCGTGTGCTTTTCTGATGAGTCTCGTTTTGGTATGAGACCGGATACAAGACGTATACGACACTGGAGAACCCCTGGACGCCAACAGCGATTAAAATCCTGCCAGGAAGTCCATCCTTATAGTGGTGGAACCAGCATGGTATGGGCGGGTATTTGGATCGGCGGAAGAACTGAGTTGATTTGGATCAGAGGCAACCTCAACGCTCAAATTTATGCTGAGACGATTGTATCAGACGTCATCGTTCCTCTACAAGTGCAAATCGGTCCCTTATTTCAGTTAATGCATGATAATGCACGACCGCACACCGCAAGAGTTGTAAGACAGACTCTCGCCGCAGCTAACATCAATGTCCTGCCCTGGCCTGCTCAGTCGCCAGACTTGAACCCGATTGAGCATGCATGGGATATGCTACAGAGAAGAGCTCTGCCGAATATGGAGGGTATCCAGTCGCAAGAAGACCTTTTTTTGTTGTTGCAACGAACATCGGCGGCCATTCCACAGCGTGATTTGGATGAACTCATTTTGAGTATGCCAAACCGATGTTCTTGTGTTGTTAGTGTTCGCGGTAGAAACACGGATTATTAATTGTTTAAGTTACCCAATAAAATTTTAAAGAAAACTGTTATTTCAGTCTTTTTTTCGAACTTTTGTGTTAGTGGTTCAAATGTCAAAAATCCCTTTATTAGGAAAATGGCAAATTTCTTTATTAATGCAAAGGTGACTTGGTTTATCGTTACTGTGACAAACGAAAACACTTTATTTGATGAATCCTTAAAGAAAATTTTAATTAATATCAATCAGGAGAAAAGTTATTGCAAAAATATATGTTGATCCCTAGACACTTTTGATGTGTGTATTAGTACATGTAACGACAGTTCCCGGTGATTTCGTAATGTCTATGTTGCTTTTCCAAAGTATCGTTTTGTATTGTTCTCGATTTAAGATTCGTCCAAAAGTTTCTTATTGATAAACATCTTTCTAATTCCTACTCGTAATAGCAAGCAGAAATTGCTGGGGATATGTAAGTTACTGTTGGACCGTCATCAGTTTTTCTAGCCTCTCTAGTACCACTACTCTTTAGTAGGTAAGTACTCTTATAAATTCAACATTGATGATGTAACTAATATTTTTGTAACAATATAATTTAAAAAAGTGTCTTTGTAGTTTCTTGCCCGTTCTTCTCCATAGGTACCTAAATACGATTTGGAACGGGCAACTAGCTTCAAATTTCTGACTGACTGACTCATTGACAATTCAAAAGGTAAATGGTTTAACTGAATAAATACTTTTGAGTTTAAGTTTACTACGTTAAAAAATACTTGGTCTAAAAAAGATGGCTTGACTGATAGTAACTAAAAAAAATAGAAACTTTCAAAGTTCCTTTCATGAACAACACCGACAAATTGATGTTTGAGGATTGACAACTGTCTTCAAATACCTTTGGTCCAGCAACAAACCAACAGGAACTACCGACCTACCTTGCAAAGCCTCACAAGCATTCTCCCCCCTCAACTGACCTTGATCTCCAGTTCATAGTACCCGGATAAGGGGGAGGTTCGTACCCTGACGTGGGGGGGCATGGCCACGGTGTTCTTCGTAGGAGTAGGAGCGACTCCAGGAGGTATCGCCCGTCCTCTCTCGCGGAGGGCGGGGTGTGGTCCTGCGCCGCGGACCAAAGGACGCTCTTGTTTGATAGCTGGGGAAATAAGGACCTGATTAGTACTGTGCTAAGTTTTGAGTCCAGGTTAGTTTACAATTATTAGAGTTATTGCTATCTTTTACTTACAACCAAATTGAACTGTCTGAATCTACGATTAACGTATTGTCAAGTTATAATTTTGCTTTTTTTATGGGGTATATTTTCTGGGGTATAGTTTAACTCCTTGCAAGAACAAGATAGCAATATTATTAATTTAGTTTATTGAATACCCAACGCATTCAGTATCATTCTGTTAGATTACAATGAAAGCGCTCCATAGATGACACACAAGGCAGGCAGACATGTTGCGGCAACCGTGATGTGCTGTAGTCACGTCTGATTGGCTAATACAGCCCGGTAATGGTCGTCGGATTGGTCAACAGTTGATTACACAAGATGGGACGCATGCTTAGAGCACCATCTGCTTAATAATATGCAACAGTATTTGACAATCGGGTGAAAATTGGTCCTTTCACCCCGAAATTTTCAAATAATCAAGTATCACCGTCCTTTCGGTATTTTGTTTAGTTTGTTTTCTCAGGCCATAGAGCTTTGTGACCAACCAGTTTCAAGAGTATTTTAGTGTCCGGAACTGAATTTAGGTAAGTAGTACTACCTTCACTTTCAATCCTAGGTAGAGTAGGTACTCACTATTAACGCCTGGTGGATATTTTAAGTGCTAAACACCGGTCACGCACGACTGTGACACTTGATTTAAATTTCTCTACTTATGCGAGAAACGTAATGTCATTGTGATACTTAACTTAATGAATGGGTGTTTCATTGAGTGATTGAATGAGCAGGTATTAGTTTAATTTAAGTGTCCTCCTAATTAGTCTGCAAGATTCAGAGGTGATTATGGCCCCGTAAAATAAATGAAAATATTTACAAGGCGACATGTTTATTTAGTAACTATTAAATATTATTACACGAAATTCACTTAAAGGTAAGTAAACTAAAGTTAATAATTATACAGGGTTAAATTAAATTTGCTAGCGAAACTCCGCAGACATGATGGCTACCATTAATTTAATTTGACCATGTATAATTGGTAGTTTTTATTGGTTGTTTAATACATTATACAACACAAAGCTTTCTTCTCATGATGCCTGTTTGCCTGACGTTTTGTCTGTGGTAACCAAACAGCCTTCTAAGAAGCATATTCAATTTAAACAGATCTAGTTTATATAAATCAAGCTTTAAAACGATCATGTTGTCACCACCAGCAGCACGTGCATTATGTACAGAACTCTTAACAAGTTAATACAGAAGATCAATTGCAACTGTTACAAATAAATCAATAATTTATTAAAGTAATTTACATAAACCACAAGCCACGCGGTGAATCACAGCTAACCACTCGATACATTAATGATAGATGACTAAAACATTGCGTTAGTACAAAATAGATCCATAATAGAATTTGTGACACAGAATGTTTAGCCTTTATGAATTGCTAGGTCCTGCCCGCGGATTCGTCCGCGTGAAATTTCTTGTTCCCCGACCCACGCCGACGTATGGCATCGCCCGCCCGTCCGTGCTATTACTTCGTTTTCGTCAGCTTGTATATTTAATCAGCTCCTAAGAGTCGTAGCGTGATGTTAAATAGCCTAAAGCCTTCCTCAAGAATTGGGCTATCAAATGCAATGTTTTTTTTTTCAAATCCAGCTTGTAGTTTCACAGAGATTAGCGCGTTCAAAAAAAAAAACGAACTCTTCAGCTTTATTATCAGAATATTGAAGATAGATAGATTATTTAAATATGGAAAGCATCAGGAATTTCTCAGTAACAGCCCGGAGTCAGGATTCGTGCACGGTTGATGGCAATAAGAGCTCAATTGTGACTAATGAGACAAATACTTTTTCTATTGTTATAAAACAAATTTTGATTTTCCCACAGATGAGAGGTAGCTCGTCCCCTATATAAATGGGACTTAAATATATAACTGGCGAAATGTGGAGTGACAATTAGCTGCACCTCTGCCTAGCCTTTTGGGGAATTCAGGCGTGATGTTACGTTAAGGAATGTATTTTAAAATCCTCTTAGGGATGGACTCCTTTATATCGGACTCAGTAAAAATGCTCGTGAATTCGTGACCATGGCTTAGTATACTTTGATACAATCTCCAACGAACAAAATTGCGAAAGAGGATAGGGCCAAATTGTTCACTACTTATAATATAATACTATAGTAATCAATCTAGAGTGCGCGCAGAATGAGTCTGCGCGCAGCCGATATCGGAAATAAACGTTTACCGCTATTTGGACGTTTATTTCAGGTGTCAAGGGAGTGTGCTGAGTTCAGTGTTGTCTAAAGTAGGTAAATAATCGCCATCATTGCGCCGGTAGTGATTAAAAAGTGCTGGCAGGGATATAATCTTGAAGTCAAACGTCGCGCGCAGGCATAACTTGCGCGCGCTCTATATCAGATATTAAGAAGTAGTCCTTCAAGCAACAAATTTTTTCACTCATTTGTTTAACCTCAACAAACAAACCCACTATGTCGTATTCTATCTACACGCACAAAACGAAAGATTAATTATCGCCCATTTGTAGTAACCAGGAACTTCCTAATTCATCACATAGGGTGCGCGTGAGTCACTATGTTGACGCGTGATTGACAGCATTAGGTCAGTGGTTTTATTAGGTGTTTCTATTTTTAAGACTATGGAATTATTCTTTAGTTTGATTTTCAGTTTTAATTTATGTTTCACAATATGGTGAAACCCACCGCCATCGCCATCGGTGGCCAATAGAATTGTCTTTTCTCTGAGTCAAAGAGAAACTTGTTGTAGGCGTGTAGATACTTAATTTTGAGGAAATAATTAGTCCTTTCAAACTTTATTAAACTACATAATTTCCATTTTGGACTGTTACTGTTGGAGTTTGGGAAGTCATAGGGAAAATTAAAACATGTGGTTGTTGTGTTTAACAAAACAATGTGGAAATGAATTTTATTTCGGATTCAAATAAATTTTAAATGATTTTAATCGATGGCCTCAACTTGTGCCTCAACCTTCATTGCTATTCTATCCGTAAAAAATTACCTTTATTTGAATTAAGAATTTGAGATAATTTTCGAGTTATGGAACAACAAACTCCATTACAACCAAAAACTTATTAGGACTATTTTGTTACAAATGGTCACTCAAAAATAAACTTAGAATACATTTCACTAAAGTAGATAACTGATTAACTGGCGATGGAACGTAAATCATCTGAGATTAAGAACTCTGTTATAATTTTTTTCTAATAATTCATAACCCACCAACAATCTATGACAAAACTCACATGCGTCAACATACGCACATGTATCAATTTGACCCGGATTGTCAATAGGCACATTACCTAATTTGTTTAAAAAAAAAAAACATATGGGACTCCAAGGTTCCGCGACGCTAACCAGATCGTCATGTTAGCGCCATATAATGTAACTTGAACAAACATTTGATCGTGCACGTCATGATAGGCATATGGTTGAAACTGCAAAGGAACTAACATCATCTCATATTCATTTTGGGCCTGATTTTTCAATAGTCAGCTAATTTCTGGACTGGTGTCTGTGATAAAATGATTTTCATACAGGCACCAACGATACACCTTTCTCAGTAATGCATTTTTTTTTTGTTTTGGAAAATTGTTTTTGTGAACCTTAAATGAGTTTTACTGAAAAAAATTAATATTTTTATCTGATGAATAAATATTGCGGTTGGACATCTTTTGTATAGAAAATATGTCAAACTGCCATATTTATTCTTCAGAAATAAGATAATCTGACTATTTTAAAAAAAACTCAGCCCTTACTGTCCTAGTCATAGGAATAAATTACAAGAATGTAAGTCGTGTGGTAGCAGTTTTATTATCTACCTGTCGAACCCGATTATGGGTGAAATACATCAACGAATCTGAACGCGATCAGCACATCTAATCCGCGTTCAAGAGCTGTCAGTGTCAATATTCCACAAAAGTGACGACAGCTCTTGAACGCGGCTTAGATGTGCTGATCGCGTTCAGAATGATTGGCGAAATTAGGCCTAAACTCGCATAAAGAAAGAAACTGGACTTTTGAAATCGAGCTTACGTTACAATACTCGTATAATGGATTGCCCGGTATTTACATGTCATGGCGGAACCGTAGTCATGCGCAATGACAGGTTTCAGACATCAACTATTGTGCGTGAAGGTGCGTAGACGCATAATTACACGCAACATTTACGAAGTAAATCAGTTACCGGATTTAATCTGCCAAAATATGTCGTTCCAACTACTCTGCAAGTCTGATGTATGACAGACATGAAACCTTTCAAATTTAATGTTTTACCATTGATATTTCAGCAGAAAAGTGTTCACGTCACGTAATCGTACATACATCTTCACAAAATAAATGACAAACGAAATGGCTGCCTAAATGCCCAAAATAGTAACCTGTAAAAAATCATCCTCGTACATAAAGCATGACTCATCTGGGGGTCTAAAAAGGCCACTTTGGCAGAATCATAAAACAATTCATATCACGCAATTCCTCTGTTTGACAGTTTCACACCTATATATCCCTGAAAGGTTAGGCATAAGTGTAACTTATGTCAATAAAATACAATAAAAAAAAATACCTGTAGGATTTTACGAATCTCCATACAAAACTATCATACAGATGAAATGCGTGATATGAATTGTTTTATGATTCTGCTAAAGGGCCCCCTGATCTGCAACTCTGGTCTATCAGTGTTCCTTGTCTCCTTCATAATACATCCTTATAAACAAAAGTTCCTGTTTTTGGTTAGAACACCGTCTACATAATCTATACCCAACACCACACAATATGCCAAACTAAATATTAATAAAATAGAGCACACAAAAATGCTTTCAACAAACTCTTCCTAATATGCTATTTCCGGTGGTTTCATTGTTAACTAAGCCAACTGTGTAATTTTTTGGCTCTGCCCAAAATTTGCCGGAATGGGAGCATTGCACCGAATTTAACGCTGAATACGTGATTTGGCTTTAGTGAACAATATGAACGGCGTATTATCGATCCAACTTTTGTTCATGTTTAAAGCATACAAAAGAAAATATTCGTTAATAGCAGGTTTGTAATTTGAACTCTTTTTGATAGTTCAAGACTTATGTTAGAGAAATGCAAATTATTAATTGATTACTTACTCATTTAGTTCAAGAGGCGAAAAGACAAAAGTACCAATATTTCATCAAAAAGAAAGACCAACTTTGAGGCCAACAGGTACAAATAATGTCCCCAAACACTAATACCGAGGCGTCAAATCGGAATGGTTCTAATTTACTTTTCTAACACGAAGCCATGACTGCCTCACCGTTACTCATATGACCTTAGTAATGTGACAATGTGACGTTAAAACTTTTGTTCTTGTCGTAGAGGCCACTAAACGAGTATTACTTGAAATGCCGCTCCATACCACATTGTGAAAGCTAACGTCTTGTATTTACATTTGTGAGCGAAATGATTGTTGAAATCTTCATGCGGAGTCAATAAATCTACATGTCGATGTCCCATTTTCGAGGTTAGTACAAAATTTTACGTAAAATATGAATTGTATTTAGCTGCTACTGAACTAGGCGAGGAATAGGTGTTGTGGCGCTGTTTAGGGTCAAATTTCAGCATACAATGATGGGCTTAGTTGCAAATCTAGAATCTAGTACCTACAAGCTATCTTCAATACCTATAGATGAAATATGGTTTATTGAACAACACATCAAAAGCAACCTATGTTTAAATAGCACATTAGTTGGTAATACATCTTCGTATTGGCGTCAAAGTGCTAAAAAAACTAGAGTAAGTACTTTACTGGTCCTTCGGTACACGACAGAGACTATAGAGTCTATAGTATCTGTCGTGTACCGTATACGGTATAGACGATCAATTGCAGCTAATAGGACCACGATGCCGTAACACTATCAAATTAACCTTGACATGCGGCCTCATCATGATAACCCAAATGTAATCAGGTTTCCTGCAATTCAAACATAACGGCTATTTCAACAGCTTCCTCAAGGAAAATGTATGAAGCAACAAAATAATGTAAACTCCATAGTGAGAAGCATGAATGGCTGAAATAAACGGGAATTGTAATTACCGAGAATTGTACCGACGGCCGAAGCAACGTGGGAAGAAAAACGTTTCTTTAAACAACCATAAAAACCCCCATGTGGTGCTGAATTCTGCGTACCATCGTTAAACATTAGCAGTTGTGGCAAATCTTGATAATTTTAATGTTAAACAATTATATTTTCAAGTTTACACTGACAATTTTAATGCTCTAGGTCAGGATTTCAGAAGGCATCTCGAGAATTTGATGACCATGCTAAAATATCGGTGTGGGATTATAATTAGCGACAATTCACATTTACAATATACACACATCAAAAGTGTCTAGGGATCAACATATATTTTTGCAATAACTTTTCTTCTGATTGATATTAATTAAAATTTTCTTTAAGGATTCATCAAATAAAGTGTTTTCGTTTGTCACAGTAACGATAAACCAAGTCACCTTTGCATTAATAAAGAAATTTGCCATTTTCCTAATAAAGGGATTTTTGACATTTGAACCACTAACACAAAAGTTCGAAAAAAAGACTGAAATAACAGTTTTCTTTAAAATTTTATTGGGTAACTTAAACAATTAATAATCCGTGTTTCTACCGCGAACACTAACAACACAAGAACATAGGTTTGGCATACTCAAAATGAGTTCATCCAAATCACGCTGTGGAATGGCCGCCCATGTTCGTTGCAACAACAAAAAAAGGTCTTCTTGCGACTGGATACCCTCCATATTCGGCAGAGCTCTTCTCTGTAGCATATCCCATGCATGCTCAATCGGGTTCAAGTCTGGCGACTGAGCAGGCCAGGGCAGGACATTGATGTTAGCTGCGGCGAGAGTCTGTCTTACAACTCTTGCGGTGTGCGGTCGTGCATTATCATGCATTAACTGAAATAAGGGACCGATTTGCACTTGTAGAGGAACGATGACGTCTGATACAATCGTCTCAGCATAAATTTGAGCGTTGAGGTTGCCTCTGATCCAAATCAACTCAGTTCTTCCGCCGATCCAAATACCCGCCCATACCATGATGGTTCCACCACTATAAGGATGGACTTCCTGGCAGGATTTTAATCGCTGTTGGCGTCCAGGGGTTCTCCAGTGTCGTATACGTCTTGTATCCGGTCTCATACCAAAACGAGACTCATCAGAAAAGCACACGAAACGCCATTGTTCTTCTGCCCAATTTCTGTGTTCAAGAGCCCATTGATATCGAATCCTACGATTGTGCATTGCTATAGGTGGTACCCGTAGCGGTCTTCGGGAATGAAGGTTCACTTCATGCAAGCGGTTTCTGACTGTTTGGTCGCTAATTAAGTTCCCTGAAGAGTGATGAAGCCTCACGGCTAACATCATGGCGGTTATTGTTGGAGCTCTTCGAGTTAAGATTTGAATGTATCGGTCTTGTCTCCGTGTGGTGCAGCGATACCGTCCTCCATGGCGCTCAGCCACGGTACCAGTGCTTCGGTAACGTGTCCAAAGTCGACTGATAACACTCTGACTTGTATTCAGAGCTAAAGCCACAGTACGTTGCCGGGAACCAGCTTCTATCATTCCCACGGCTCTGAGCATTTCTTCCCTGCTTAAATGACGTCGCCGCTCCATAATAACGTTGGTTTTAATCAGTAGTAGGGAAACAGTAGCACTAATAATGTCTTCAATGCGTTGTATGTTTTTTATAGGGAAAATATTGACAGCTGATTTTCATCTTTTACTCGAATTTGATTCACAGTTCCACAGTTCCAGTTTTGATTCAAATTATGAAATGCACCAAAAAGGATCCATATAAATTTATAAAATCATAAATTTATTACAAAGCCACATCTCAATCTCAAGAAATCCGCATAAAAATGCTTGATCCCTAGACACTTTTGATGTGTGTATTTGGTTGAAATCGCTTTCTCGCCTTTCAGGATTGGATTGGTTTCTAGGATTGGAAATAATACAGTAGATACTAGATGCCACCTTCTGCCAGCAAAAGATCGTCTATGACAAAGATTTAGTTCATCTCTGCCCTCTTAACACGTTCAGTGCCGGGAGCCCTCCTGGAGGGTTCACTCAAATCGCATATGGGATGCCGGGAGCCCTCGCGGAGGGCTCATTTTAAATGTACGTTTTTCTTAGCGAATATAGCATTATAAACTATGAAAATAAAATTAGTCGTATATTTTAACAAGATTTATTAGTATAATCGTTGGTTTTCAAATACCAGCATTTTTATTTTCAAAAATAATTTGCGCTAGGATGCCCATATTTCAGGGATGGTAAACCGTTTTACGTTTAGGTACAAATATTCACTAAAAATAAACATATTTATTTTGAGATTATAAATTAAGAGGATGAGTTTATAAATAGAAGCTTTTCAGGGTTCCGTATCAAAAGGGTAAAAACGAACACCCATGATGCAACTTCGTTTGACTGTCAGTCCGTTCGTTTGTACAGCTGCTCATTTCAGGAGCATACTTCGCTACATACAAGTCCTTTGGTTTTGTCATTAGAGTATTATATTATCTGTGGTCATGTATACAATGTGTAACATAATTAACGCAAGACCTCATACACCCCAATTAGAGTAGGTATTGAGTTGAAAGCATAATACAAAGACCAAAAAAAATTTTTTTAAAGCTAACTTCTATTATTATTAAGAAAATCGTGTTGACCGTAACACTATTTTATGCATTTAAAATATAGTCTTATTGCTTTGAAATAACATTTAATTTTCTTGAGCTCAATCACCGGTCAGTATGGCAAAATCACTGACCTCTAATAAACAAGCTTGTATAATACCTGGTCAGTGGGCAAACTACATAATTAAAAAAAAAAACTGGCCAAGTACGTGTCGGACCACGCACAATGAAGGGTTCCGTAGTTGGAATGAATTTATCCCAAGAACAAACTTAACATTGTAGTTGAAAAACATGTTCTCCCATACATTCCAACTGAAAATGTAAGTTTGTACGCACAATATTGAGAGATTTACCATGTTGTTTCAAGATCATAGACTTTTTATTAATTTTCCTGTAATCTATAGGTATAGAACTATTTTCTGTATTTTTTTCAAAATTTTAGGCTCAGTAGTTTCGGAGATAAGGGGGGGGGGGGAATGGTAAATTTCCGTCTATTGTCTTAAATAACTTTAATACAATTTATTTTAAAATTATGAAAAAAGTATATTTGAGATCCTCACGATAAGCCCTTTCATTTGATATGTCACACGGTACAGATTGCGAATCTTTTTTTTTAAATTGTCTATTTACCCCTCAAAAATGACTCCCATTTTCAAAACTCATTTATTTACGTTACACGTCTGTGTTTGGGTCACAGAGATTCATATGTGTACCAAATTTCAACTAAATCGGTCCATAAGATTCGGAGCAAATTGGCTGTGACAGACAGACGGACAGACAGACAGACAGACACACGAGTGATCCTATAAGGGTTCCGTTTTTTCCTTTTGAGGTACGGAACCCTAAAAATGTCTTTTCTCAAAAATGCTTGGAAATTTGAGCATTATTTTGACAACCTTTTTTGAGATAAATCGAAATTGCTGTACAGGGGGCCTAAAAGGCTACTTTGGCCGAATCATGAAATAATTCAAATCACGCAATTTCATCTGTATGACAGTTTTGTATGGAGATTCGTAAAATGCTATAGGTACACCTCTGCCTAACCCTTCAGGGATATATAGGTGTGAAACTGTCAAACATATGAAATGCGTGATAAGAATTGTTTTATGATTCTGCCAAAGTGGCCGTTTTAGGCCCCCTGGCCACATACATGCGAGCAGCGGCCGGCAAAAGTTGTATGAAAATCCATATCTGTCCTGGTTTAGCGGCCAAATAAACATAGTAGGTAAACTCATATATGTCGTGTTATTTAAAAATGGAACGATCTTTTACTCCAACACATGGCAACCAAGAAAGTAAAAAAAAAAAAAAAATTATCACTTTAACGCGGGAAAAATTATTGTTGTGCGTTGTTCGTCATTGATTTTGAAAGTAATTGTATTTTAATTTCCGCGCATTATTTGAGAAAAGTACTATACAAGCCTTGGCCACAACTAGGCATTGATGGACGAACGTGTAAATGTGGGCCGAGGCGAAGCCGAGGCACACATTTACACACATACGTAAGTCGTAAGTTAATAAGCTGTTACAAAATAATAAAGTTTTATTACTTAAAAAAATATTAATATTGCATAATGTAACTGTTTAAAAAAATATTACATTGCATGAAAATTTCAGAAGAGGTTGGACACCCCTGTCACGGGATCAAAGCGAGCGATTATACTTTTTCTTCATTTTTTTATTTTTTATATTTCGCGTCTTCACGCCACTAGCACATGTAAATACCCCCAGAGATACTAATTAAAGCAACAAGACGTTCTGAAAACACTAATTTACTTCTTTTTATAGTGTTTTATAATACGGTTTCAAACCTAATGCCGACGACCCTCCTCGAGGGTTCACTTTAGCGCAAACGTAATGCCGGTGACCCTCCTGGAGGGTCCATTTGCAATATGTATGGCGGCATGGCGTATGAGCTCTATGAAAAGTGGGTGGAGTCGAAAGTGTTAACCTAACCTTCGGTGTACAAAATGAATTATTACTTTGAATAGAAGTTTTTTTTTTTTCTTTATTAATAAGAACTAATGTTCTTAGTAATTGATTACAATCTAGCCTAATAGACTAATAAGCAATTTAACTCTAACTTAATATTTTACGAGATAGATTATGTAATAACTAAGAATAGTGTCAATTTGCACTTTTACAGTTTCGTAGCACTTTCTTAGGGTCTGATAAATTGATAAAACACTTTGATCATGTGTTACATGTATAGCAACATTAGCACCGCACTATTATTCGTTCACTATATAAATACTACACTAACTCAAATGGTTTAGTTCTCTTTAGCCTACGCACTATGTCCGTGTTGTCTAGCAGCTGAATTGCCTCGACATTCACATGTCGGTGAAGTCTGTGTTCATGGGCTTCAGCAAATTTTTGAATTATGGTGGTGACGAGTTCCATTTTAAGGTCACGGTGAAGGTCGTCATTTCTAATATACCATGGAGCATTTACAGCATCCCTGAGTACTTTATTTTGGAATTGTTGGATTATTTTAACGTTACTTCGTTTAGTACAGCCCCAAATTTGGATGCCATACGTCCAAATTGGCATAAGGATATGCTTGTATAGTATAATTTTATTATGTATTGATAGGCAGGATTTCCTTCCGAGTAACCAATACATACTTTTATAATAGAATGAATAGAAGTGAAATTGGGTGTATTATATCTATTATAAACCTTGGATCTGTAACAGCACCTGTCCGTTTGTTTGCACCTGATACAAATCCCGAGTTTAAAGTACCTATCTTTCCAGAAAATGTATGGTATAAATGTGACTTCGATTCTGAGTTTCGCTTTTACAAGAACTGAGAAGGATTCATTCTTATCCTACACCTCCGGCTATCACAGCCATGACGTATGTTTACACTAGGCTTGCATAATCCGGTGTGTGAGGATGCAAAACAACAGTCTGGTATCAACAAGGGCTATATTTAGTTCTTCTACGTAAACTGCTCCAACGTAATGCACATGTGACTGGTACTCGTAACCCCGATAGATTTCCGTTCTTTGATGGTAGTGTGTTTACTCAAATATATTTTATTAATTGGTCTTTAAGTTTAGATAATCTGGTTATAGAAATTTGTTCTTGTATAAGGAAAACAGCTAGCAAAGTGGGGCCTAATGATCAACCAGATGGCTGGAGTGCAGTGGTTGAAAGGTACGGACCGAGGGTACTAAGATTTGGGTGAACACTTCGAGGAAACGGGTCGTGGCGTTTGGAAGTAGGTGAAAAAACTCCTGGAACCACTAGTCCTCATTCATATTACATCGATATCAGACCCCAAAGATTATGCAAAATACGTACTCTGCTAATTAAATTGCATTATGAAACACGTTCATGTGAAACGACTTTGAGTCGCCGACGTTCTGGCACTTGTTTGAAGGGGTGCAAGCGAGCACACAAGAGGACCGGTTGCTATTTGTCCACCGCTGATAACTCCAAGGCTGGAAATCGTCCTAAACTGACGTCACTAGTACGTAGCACAGTACAACGTAGGTATGTGGGCGTAGGATTATGAGTCTACTCCTAACATTTCTACCAACGCCAGCAGTACGCTTCTTTAGGTTAAGGTTAAAGAAACTCAACTGCATAGGCGGTTCATGAATACACGCGCGTTTACGAACACGAATTAAAGTTCCCTAGTTAGTTACTTGATGAATCAGACACGATCACGAAATTACGAATGCGTGGGCTTATTCCACCTAATAAATAGACGAAATACTATAGGAAGGTAGATGTCTCGGATTTAAAATTGTATCGCAACTTGTGCCCCCAGGTACAGGCACTGCCTAGTTTGGGAACCACTGTTCAAATAACAATGTTATGTAATCTAGTTACAGTAATCTTGCATTATGTTTTTTACAAATCTCGGGACCTTGAATTCCGGACCTTTGGAAGGCGTACGAAGGGCTGAAACTAACTCGCAGAGGTCCTTTAGACAAATGGAATGAAGCACCAACCACGATTATCCCTGTACGCACTATGTAACGCGTGTACCCAAGAACAACCCCCGGTTGCTGCAGGACTATAATATTGCAGAACATGAAAACAAAACATATTGGGCTATGGTTTAGGTGGCTACAATGCATTAGTTACCAATACAATATTATTAAGACACCCATATTTTGTAACAATAAATTATTCTTATTCTTACAAAGGTTCGCCGTTTTAGGAAAAGTAACGTGGCGAATTAATTCGAAAATATACGTCCTTGTGAGTTGTTGAAGAGACTGATGGACTTTGGTGTAAATGCATCCTTACATTTCGGTATAAGCTGATCACAACACCTGTAAACGAAGTTCAAATGGTCCTAGAAATATGTTTTACAAGATATAATAATATACATAAGAAAAAATATCTATAACTAGCTGTTGCCCGCGACTTCGTCTACGATCAAGACATAAGACACAGGGCGTCATCTATTATCATAACAACGTTATTGTTGTTTTCCTCGGGAACAGCACTTTTTTTCGTGACGAAAGGTACCCTATGTCCGTTTCTGTACATCTGTCAATGTACCTATATGCAAAATTTCAGGATGATCGGTTCAGGGGTTTAGGCGTGAAAGGGTAACAAACAAACTTACTTTCGCATTATAATATTAGTTAGGATCTTAAAAGTATGACTAGAAGTAACAGATTGTTCATGAGAAATACCAATATAGGTTGTTTTTACTCCTACCTAAACTTAAATGCCAACATTTTAGTATTCATTCACAAAACAGCTCCATGCTTGTTAGTGTCTGTTAGAACGGATTTTAACACAATTTGCTTGGCACCAATTCAGAACAAAGAATTCATAATGAACTATCACTTGATAGACAATATCATCATGAAATAGCTATGGCAATTCTGTAGCCAAGATACTCATTTTTCTAATGCCGAAATCTCTTTACATGTAGTCATCAAGAAACGAAACTTATGGTTCAACACCTTATTACAGTTAAACCATATATTTTGTCAAACCAACGCATTTCGGCGTGCGGCGCCATTCATTTATCATTCTAGTACGAACTAAGGGCCAAGCAAATATGGAACACTCTGGAACAATCTAGAATATTCCACTAACTGTCTTGCTGTGTCCAGGAATTCTGTGAAAAGTGGACTCCAATACTCCAGACAGGCACACCAAAGTGTTCTTTGAAGCAGGAGCTGTTGCTACTCTTTATTGTCTCTGCCAACATCTTAGAAGTCTTCCCAACATTCTCATTACGTTTCAAGAATGCTGCTAAGTCAACCCCACAGGTCTCATTGACTGCTTTTCGACATTCAGCTGCTGCATAAGGGTTGAGCTTGCCGTCAGCTTGGACCGCTGAGCTGCAGACTTCGTTGATCAGTTCCAGGACAGCCATGTCGGTTTCGAATAGGACCTCGCAGCATCCTGTTGGGTATTATTAGTGGGAACAATTGCTGGCAACATTCTTAGAAGAACATTGTTATATTAGAAAAAATATTTAAAGATCTGGAATCTGGAATTTTTACTGAACATTTATTAAGTAATTCAGACATTTAGAGTTAACTATTACAGTGCATGTTTTTAAAGACAGAGGTATGTACTTAAAAATTCATTAGGCCAATTTGCAGTGCGACTTTGTACAAAGTTCAAATGCATAAATGCAATTTAATTACTAAAAATAGCAATTAATGGATTTTGTAGAAACACTATAACACAACTAATATAAATCAATCAGTCATACTCTTGCACAGTTTTATTTACAATGAACTAAATAAAGTCCTGCAATTACTCATTATTGCATCAAATAATTTACTGATGTATGAACATAAACGAGGCAAAAGGAGTAAGTATGTAAGGATTGTAACAGGTGGTATTCTGTAGTTTCTGCCTAATTTACTGATGGACTTTTAAGATTCGAGGTTTGCTGTATTTAATTTCAATTGGTATGTCTGCATGGTAAAATATAATTATTGCTACAATATTTTAAAACCATTCATTAAATTAAATTCTTTAGTAGTGCTGTTATCAAACTTAATATTTTTATCCAATTACACTAATTACAGTATTGTTATCCTGTTGTATTGTTTAAAAATTAAAACAATTATTTACTTTTAGGTACCAATTAATTCCTGGTATTTTAATAAGTAGGTTTACTATTAAAAAACGGTAGTCACATATTTTTTTCTGAACTTCCACATTTAAATGCAAATAAGGTAATATTTTATCTGAATGTTTAAAATATTAAATGTTTATTTACTTTCTTTATATTATGTTTATCTATTTAGGTGTTCAAGGTTGTGTATAATACTCTTAGAAAAAAACACCTATTTACACAGGCATTTTTTGCCAGTAGAAATAAATAACTAGGAATGAGGAAAGTTGAATATTACCTATCTTTCATGTTTAGTTCTTATCAAGTATTATCTGTTACTTAGTAGCTTTAACTCCTTATTTTAAGGAAGTTTAAAATAGTGTTAAGTACCATTAAAAGAAAAATAATAAATTACCAGCATTTTTTCAAACTAAATAAACACTTATGACTTGTCTTATGGTTTTAGGCAATAAACCTGTACTGAGAATGATCCTATTATGTTACTCAAACAATTATCTATTTAAACCCATTGTAATGGAAGATTATGCCTCTAAATAATTAATTAAGTATGCAATCTTTTATATAACTATTCTTGTGTACATGCCGTACCACATTCCAATCAGGTCTTTCATAAATATTAAATGCGTAGGGTCAACAGCTGGACTGCAACGTATTTTCACACTAATACCTCGTTCTCGTGAACTGCAAATAAACCCATTTCATCGCACGATTTGAACCGCCTAAAATGTGTTTAAAAAATTTATATAACCCGAAATAAGACATTAGCTGTAACAAAACGTGTTACAGTGTTAATTTAATAGCCGTAACGGGCGTATAATTAGATTATAATCATCATATAGTGAGCTAAAACGCTCGCTTTCGTCACAGTGTCCAGCGATATTGACATTGAGCTTGTGTTAAAAATACCGACATTACCTGCCTCCCGGTCGAACTTGTTCGGCTTCAGCTGCTCCCGACTGGGGCCCATGACCAGCGGCGACAGGATCCTAGGCCACAACACAGCGAAACATCCAACAACAATCACAAGTACGAACATCGTCTTCCGCGGACCCAACACCTCCTCGTTCGCCATTCTGTCGTCGTGTTTTCGTATCGTTTCGTCACTCAAGTACACAGCCGGTCGCACTCTACGGGAACATCGTCGTGTGTGATAAAAATAAAGATTTTCGTCCCACGTCCTGCCCGTGAAGAAAGCGCGCAATGACAGCTGTCAGAGACGCGCCCTCTCCCGGCGAAAACGTTACGGGAGCGATCCGAATTTTCTTTTCTTCGTTACGGGAGCGTCCGCAATTCTTCAATATTCATTCGCAGAAATCGCAGAACGCCGGTGGATTGAGCTGGCTCGAAGTGACACAGCCGTATACCAACATCAAACAGCTATGCCGACTTCTTGCCTTCCCAGCCACCGGCTCGGCTTCCTCTGGTCTCCAAGTCGACTGTACAGCATTGCAGTTCAAATATTGACAGAGTAAATTAACGTTGCCGGGCGAGCGCGGCGCTCGGTGGGCAGAACTCGGAACAATATGCCTGGGCGCGGAGGCGGCGCCGGCTAATAACCCGTCCCCACCGCGATGAGGACTACACGCGCCCAGATGAATACTAATTAGACACTTTGTGTAGGTACTTGTCGTTAGACGAACATGCCTGAGGAAAAAGTTCGTATATTCAAAGGGCTGTAACGTTCCTGATGTTCGCCACGTGTGAGCCTGAATTTTAAATATTTTTTTTAACCGAGCGCGTCGCCTCGCCTACGCAACAGCCGGTGTTAAATCGGGTCAATGTATGACAAGTCATAGTGTAATGTAGGTACATTTTATCTGCTTTGTGGAAATCAAGGATGATTTACAAAATGCACCATGTTGGTATTATACATTCATAAATTAATAAGAATGAATACCTTGGAGTTATAAGAGGAAGTCCAAACACACTCTTAATGTATACTGGATAACACCAGTAAGGCTGTAATGACCTGTATCTATTAATCAAATCCCACGTTAAATATTGTTTAACCAGTTACAAGACTGTGATCAACAACCGTTTTCTTGTGATTAATAATTGGAGTATTCTAAGTCACGTTCATCAAAACAGCTTTTGAAGAGTTCGTAGTAGAATTAGGTACCGTTTAGCCAATTACAAAAAAACTCCCTAAAATAATACATATTTACCTAGGTACTTACCTTTACAATGATACTGACGCGTGAATTAGAGATAAGCTAAGGATGTCGTTAAGCAAACACAATTTTATCTCTAAACCTTCAGGTGGATAGTCAGCAAACAACGTTTTTTTTTTTGTTATTTATTCGGTAGCTTTGGATTTTATCGTTTTATATACAAATTTCTATCAAGTACAGGAAGACCTATTTTTTTGTAACAAAGGCTGATAACGTTTCACGATATCAGTAGGGTTTACGTCGTTTTAGGATAACAGTAGGTTTATCAATAAGCATTCTCAATTTATTATTTCAAAATCAGAGTTCACACATGCAATGCACTACATACCTACTGTCAGACTCACTACTCAGAAGCCTCTGTCAAATCTGGTAAATATTCCGCGTTGAGCAGCTGAAGCGATAAGACTACAACATAGCATCACGCGGATCACGCCTGAAGTCCTTGCAGGACTTAACAGCGGGGTGGATAGATACAGTTATCAGAAAAGTCCCTTAGTATGCAGTAGGGGGCGAGCCTATTGCTATCAACCTCAACGACAAAACTCTATAGATTCCGAGCTGCTATCTAAATATAAACGAAACTCAACCAGACAAATAATATTATAGAGTAGTTATTCTAAACACTACACGATCTAAATCACTGGATGGTTAGAATAACGAGATAATAAATGTCAAAACCTCCTTTGATGTAACAATTCAAAGAGGTTTTCTTACTACTCAGTTTAAGTAGGCGCTGTTTGATTAATTGTGTACCTACTGAGAATCTAACATTATGTATTTGTTTCTGTTTTCTAAAAAGGTTCCCAAATCTGTTATCTTTGGAACCAACAAAACCAAAACTCACAATATCCCACTTGGATTTTTTGGGTGTAGCAGTCTGCCTACTACTCCTGATGCTGATCAAAGCCAAAGAGAATGTAAACACTAGAGTTATAATCAAAGCAAAGACTTCTGCCAAGTGGTGATAGGTCATTGTTACTTGGCATACCTACGTCTTCTTGAAATCTACCTGCTTGTGTAAAAAAGTGAACAAGCACCTAACAAGCGACATCGTTTTGTCACCTTTCACACGGAAGGAAGAACAACAAAACTTAAATGTGAATCACGCGCAGGATACGCGTTAAGAAATATAAACTATCAAACGGAAACCAGCCAGGATATCCTTTTTTATTTATGGTTTGCTGTCTCCTTAGCATCCAGACGCACTTATAACGCCTTACCTGGGCGGTGTTCGAAGATACCAGCGGCCATTTTGAAAAACTTGCGCGTACGTCGTTTCCTGCGACGAAATGGTACGGCTACCTACCCATTGTTATATGGGAGGGGATGCGTGTGATATGAATACATATTGAAATAATGATTTAACTGTCGAATTAAAAAAAATATGTAGGCCCTACATGAGTTAGAAGGTTTTTGTTCAATAGATCCTTTGGTAAACTAAACACAGACTGACATGGAAGATTTATCAAATGTTTTACAATGAATTGTGAATGATTCGAATAGGAACTTTGTTTTGTTCCTTTAATTAAGTTTTGGAGCAATGTTCTTGAATAATGATCAATGATTCTTGGTCTATTTTTGGAGTCGTCAAGTAATTTTCTGATGTAGCTAATAGGTAGGTACCTACCTAAACTACCTACCTGATAGTAGGTACCTTGTAGTTTTAGCCAAAAAATTAGGAATCGCAACAGGCGAATACCTAAATCAGCACAGGATACCTAGTGCCAGTAACTTCTCCATCAGATTATTTCCAAAATTTTTGGAGTACTTATGGAGCATAAGACATTACCATGGAAAGAGCCTAGATTACGCATAAGTAAGCAGTATCTAACTGTCTTGAAAACAGTGTTACTTACATTGTCAAGACAGTGTCTTCCATCCATTCAAAACATCAAAGTGTTATTACCAATAGGACTGAATGTACGTCTACCGACCGTGGTGAATTGGTGTGTTTTCAGGAGGCTGAAATGCTGAACTATAGCTGTAAATTGCAGGTCTGTACTAGCGACAGTCAAATAATCATATTATCAGCCTCACTAATCTGTCGCTACGCCGCCGCCGCCGCGCCGCCGCGCGCCGCCGCCGTCGCGCAGGTCATAATCAGTCATAATTATATGAACACAGTTTTTCAAACAAACAGCACGCCAAACGTTTAGTTTCTAGTTGCCTCGCATGAATGGGCTCCACACTCGTACTCATTAAAATCGTTTAGAGGGCCTAATTATGCGATTAGTGAGTCATGATAGGTTACATCATTGGACCATTCATCATCCGCCTACAGGTTGTGACTGTGACCGCTTTCATCTTGACGTGGGGTGTACGCAGTGTAGTCTGGGGTCACGGCTTTGTTTAATTACAAGAGGTTATAAGCAATAGTTTTGGTTTGCTCAAACTGTAATTGGTGCTTGGTGTTTGAATGTGTTTCCTCGATCGTAAGGTTAGTAGGATGGTGGTGGGGTTTCACTGAACCAAGGCATGTAGACTTTAAGTACTTACAGACTCTAGGACATAAAGCTACCCGAAACAGTAGCATTTTCGCAATCAACTTTGAACCTTATTCTTTAGCGATAAAGTTGAAAATCTATTAAAGAAATCTGACAGATTGTAAGTAGCTTGATGTGCTGGCGTCTGTAGTTCATGATGATCATTTTCAGCGCGTTAGTAGCGCAGTGCATAGCAGTTCCAAATATGACACAACAATGAACGATCGTAAGGAATCATTTGTCATTATGGTCATCGCAGTTTTTAGTTACCTACGTATGTGCCTTTTAGAGTGGTTGCTCATCCTCTTAACAAGAGCCAATTAATCATTATCATCATGGATTTATTACGCACTAGCTTTGCCCCGCGGTTTCACCCGCATAAGTGTCGATCCCGTGGGAATATCGGGATAAAATGTGTTAATCCAGGGTGTCAGCTAACTCCATACCAAATTTTATCAAAATTGGTCCAGCCGTTTGTGCGTGAAGAAGTAATATAAACACACTCACAAACTTTCGCCTTTACAATATTAAGTGTGATTAGAATAGTTATACAAGGAATATCTACTCTGGTCACCAGACCAGAGTGTGTACCAACGCAGCGACGTTACTCCCATGTTATAATCAGCTATCTTGAGGATAGCATTATCAGCCTACAAAGTACAATGTCACCACTACTGGGACACAATCCTCCTCTCTATGAGAGGAAGTGGGCCGTAATACATCCCCGCGTGCCCAGTGCGAGTTGGTAGATGTCACATGACTTCGAATTTTTGTTTCTAGGACATGCAAGTTTCCTCGCGATGTTTTTCTTCACCCTTTTGAGAGCAGTGGCGATGAAATAATTCACACAAAGAGAAATACACCCTTCCTTCTGCCACTTTAAGGATACTCGGTGGAAACTACCGTATGTGCAAATTATTTACTGTCATTACCCAGGTCAAATAAATTCGAAGCTACCAAAAGCTTCTAAGAATTCGCCAACAGGAAAACGAAACATCGGTCCCGGGAATTGCACCCAGAACGTCACGGTCGACAGCCTCTCTATCAAACAATGAGCGACATATTGGGGTCTGAGTATCCCACTATTCCCACTCCCCGGTCTGTACCTAAAATGAAATACTTTACAACGTACTAGGAAGTGGTGAAGGGCGGGCGTTTTTGGTGGACTGTCTTATGTAATTTTGACGTTCGAAAAGTGCTGATTCTCAGCCTAGTTTGAATAAATGACTTTTGATTTTGATTTTGTTAAAATAGTTTTCTAAACCTAAGTTTGTTGCTTACTACATCTGCCTACCAATTTCAAAAATCATTTTCTAAGCTCAAAAAGTTACCTCTTCAATTCATGCGCTATCTACTTATAAAACTCTTGAAGCATTTTAACGAAACAATATTTCGCCACTGTTAAATTATCATGCCCTAACTTCGTCGCGTGCGCATATTTTCGCGTGCCGTCGCCATTGTGGTAGCTGAGAGACGCGATTTGAATGCTCATGCGCATTGGTGTTGATTGTGGATATACGAGCGTGTATGTTGTGGGGGGCCTGTTGACTTTGCATTATGCAGCCATATTTTCCGGAGCCGTATTTTTTATTTACTAGCCTATACTGTCCCATTCCTGGGCAAAGGCCAAACTCCACTCCTTCCATCTTTCGCGAGCCCGCGCGTCCTCCTTCCAGTTTTGACGGAACCTATCCAGCTCGTCCCGCCATCTCCTACGTGGTCTGCCGCAACCCCGCCTCACTGTCTCAGGGCACTACTACCTGTGCTATTTGGATCCACAGATCGGCGAAGAGGCTGGACCAAGCCTGAAAGCCTGTAGATTAGGTACGTCAATTGTCTCGAACCGAGTTCCTGAAACGTTACGGTGTACCTATACCGTTTTAGAAATCAGCGGGGTAATTGCATAACATACTTATAATGGCAATGCCATTCATTTTGACGGTCTAATTTAACAGCATTCATCGTGTTATTTACGTGTCGAGCAGATACATTTTTCAAACATAATTATGAAGCAATGGTTAACGAATTTCTTTATAAGTAGGTTGCCTGAGTCAGAAGTACGTAGATGTTAAAAAAAAATGACAGGTTTAGCGGTTTTGTTCACTACTACCGCTCCGTGTGTTTTCAACAAAACTCACCCCACCCACGTGAACGCCTTGACAACCTACCATTGCGTTGGTTGGTCAACGTTACGAAAACACACCCGAAGCATTTTCATTCAATGCACTCTTGTTTCGTGAAATTAAGAAAGTGTTAGGTATTTTGTTTATTTATTCAATATTCCATATCTATATTTGTGTATATTTTCAGAGAGATAGATTGCATCCCGGGGAAGGACATAGGATAGTTTTTATCGACATACCTCGCGGGCGAAGCCGCGAGCGGAAGCTAGTATACCTATAAATAAAAGAAAGTCGGGTTAGTTAGGTACGCCATTTATAACTCAAGAACGGCTGGACCGATGTTTGGATTTGTCTCCGCCCCGAATAGCAGAAAAACTATAATAGAGGTAACATGGGAAAATTTCACGAAAAAAAAAAACTCAACGTTGCGGGTCGTCCTCATCAAATGTGGACGTACTCCAGGCGGGTAATTATGTAGTCAAAGACTTTCATTTTGACAGTTTCACAACATTCATTATAATGTTTCGAACAGAATTATGAAGCAATGGATTAGTCATAATCATAGCACGTCATTATAGTCATTTATTCATGAACAATAAATTGTAGGTATCTGAAATTACATGGTATAAAAAAGAAGAATTAAATTACATAAGGGAAAAAAAGCTTAGCAATATCCTTCAAAATTATTCAGAATATGATTGATAGTGTGTTACACCGTCGTCGTTGCCCGAACTGTGCTATAATGAACGAACTACTGTAATAAAACAGCTTGGGTTAAGTTGAACAAGTTGGGTACCTAAGTACACACGGCTACACATCGAGCTATACATAACCAGTATAAGCTGACTTCTGATCATAAGAAAAACCTATTCAATGCGAGGTCAGCTAAAACTGGAAATGTATAGCTTGATGTGTAGCCGTGTGTACCTACTGTCAGAAATGGAAAAGTTGGATGTTCAGGAATACCAATCATTTTTGTCAACCAAAGGTTTCTCTTCCGATATTATTACCTGCGTAACTCATAAACTCAAGTTGCAGTCATGGGTTCGAATCGGCAGGAGCTTTACTTTGTGTAAATATTATAATTTCATCACCACTCACAAAACGGTGAAGGAATACATCGTGCGAAATCCACATATCCTAAGACCAAAAATTCGAAGACATGTGACATGATCTATCAACCCGCACTGTACCCACGCCGTGGTTATTAGCCCACTCCCTCGCGAAATGAGGAGGCCTGTGTCACAGCAACAGGAACATTATAGGCTGATTATGTAACTCAAGTAGGTATACCTACATATAACACAACAACATAACATCACGCCTGTTATCCCGGAAGGCTTAGGCAGAGATGTACGTAGGTATAATAGGTAGGTACCCACATTTCGCAATTTATAGACCTACGTAATATAGACCTACGAGTGCCTATTAATATTCTTCATAGTAAGTATGCTGCTGTTACTAGCTACCTGTGTAAAAAGAACATTCCACAGACACACACCACGATATTATTCTGTAAAGTTCATATTTTTTATTGAAAGAGGAGACAATACTTTTGGCCCACATTTTTAACCGCGTGTCTTAGTCTGGATTTGTCTGATTAGGCTCGCCCTCTAGCACCCGTATGGGTGTAAGTACTTACTAGGTTCACCTCCAACTATTCCTTCGGGGATGACAAACGTGATTTTATGTCATGTTATATTTTTAGTTAAGTTAGCTTCCGGTATCAACAGATATAATAGATAGTAGAACAATGCGATGGAACGGAACTGAATGGCAACATGTGACGTATAAACAGCACAATCTCTGAATTCCACAAACAATTGTTTCACTTTGCTATTTCGTAACGTTAACCTCAGTTACAAGGTTAGAGATTTTAGCAGCGACTCGTCAATGGGACAGAACTCCTGCTAAATGAAAGGTCACGACTGAAGATGGGTTGACTAAGGAAGTTTAAGTTTGAAACATGGGTATTTTGCTCGACTTGCAGTCTATGTAGGTATTGTTGAGACTTAGAATGAGGAGTTCAGGGTCCTTTGGAGACAGGGAGTCTTGAACAAGACATGTTTCGGGTTGATTAAGCACTTCATAATCAGCCTGTTTATGGGATAGGGTGGACTGAACCTAATGCATCACGGGAGCCCAGAACGAATTGATGAATGTCTATATCTTCGAAATTTGGATGACATGCCGTTCTCCACCCCATATCTTCCTAACACCGTTTTGCGAGCACTGGTGATGACTTAATAGCACAAAGCGAAGTAATGTAGGCAGGTACGTTACTGGTGAATGTAGGGTTCAAACTCGCGACTAAAAACTCTTTAGTCAAAGCTGTAATGACTGGGCCACCACTGCTCCTACTGGGCCAACACGTGATGCTATGAAGGTACATTTGAGGACTCAAAAAATTACACTTAACTATCTAATTTGAAAATTTATTATAAAAAGGGTTGGACACGGGACAAATCATGGCGCAGACACTGGTCTTACATAGTTATCTAGCTCGCAAAATATTCCTAGTTACGAGTTTTCTGAGTATGTATTTATTGCCGGATTTATAGCTTCTACCGGCTCTGATACACATTCAGAATAATATTAACTAAGGGCCCGCCTTATTCAGGTTAATTTTAGCTATCAAGCAGACAATCACGATATTTCCATTACACATTAACGATGGAAGGAAGACAATATTTCTATGAGCGCGCCTATTAAAGTAATGCAACCATGTGTGCTGAATCGAAATTGCATCGCAAGGAATATAACGACACCAAATTTGTAAAGAAACCCATTGTAGCCACAGTGGGCAGTCGATTGACAATCGACATTCGTTTTCCATAATTGAACAACTTCTATTGGTCATCGCACGTCGCCGCCATTTTGGTATTAGTATGCGAACCGCGTGTCCCGCCAAAGACATTCGTGCCGCGCCCAACTCCTCAATAGAAAGAATCATGATGAAGGAATTTATGTTCGTTTTGTGTACGCGACAGCGTATGATAAACGATGAATAAATAATAAGCGTTTCTAGGTATGACGGCAGATACCTGATCGGGTTTATAGCAACTACCTGCGGGCTTTGTGTTATGTTATGTAAGCACCGCATTTTTTTTATTTTTCAACTAAAGTTGATACCCACTCATCGGAAACTTTTACTATTTTACGACCAAATTAACGTACACAAGTAATTTATAGTTCAATCAGCTGTGATCGTTACTTGAGACTGTGTAACAAAACCCATAACGTAACATTTCACACGATTACCCAAGCGGTACATTCATACGGAACGTTAATATAATGAGACAGACAGTGAGGACAGTCTATCTAGTACCCTTTTGTCCTATGTGGTTTTATGAAAAGTCTCGTTCAGGAACTGGTATTCGTCTTTATCTATCCCGTCTGTCGTTAGTAATGAACGAGACTGTTATTGTCATTTAGATGGAGCTGTCAATTTGTCAAACTTGTCAAAAAATCAAATCATTTTTGTTTCATACCAAGCTCAAAACTATAGTCATAGCGTGTAGTGTCTCTCTTTTCTCTGTCTTTCACGTGCAACTTAGTATGCCCTGTTTCATTTCATGCTAAATATTACTCACCTCGAAAATATAAACAGATCTAAATTTTTTTCCTCTATGGATTCCTGTTTCGACTGTCAGTGTTCGAAGACTTCGAAGATTGATTACGATCACTGAATTCACAGAGTACTTTTTATGTAGGGAATTACGATTCCATGAAGTCAATCTGTTATTTAATAAATATCCACAATGGGCGAATTCCAAAGTATATTGAACATAATCTTTATAATAAGTGGCGGAGTATTAACTTTCGTGATTCTGTTCATCTTTGCCAAGAGACAGATTACAAGGTTCGCCCTTCGTTCTAGGAGAGGTCCGCACGTCCCCATTGGAACTGATGCGAAAAAAGTAAGTAAATTGTCACTAATTATGCAATATTTATCAACGGCCTCTCGCTGGGGTAAGTCTCCGACAAACCAATGACGTTATCTAGACTGTCTAGTACCATAGAATAAAATGTGTTCGAATGTAAATTATATTTGATGTTGTTATGTTAGGTCCCATGTAATGTCTTGTCAAAGAGATTCTTCAGATTGTATTACAGCTGCTGTCTCCATGCTACTATTTTTGAGGCCCACTCGCATCAGCAGCTCATATTTTACTGACCTAGAGTTATTATTATTATTAATTATAGAACCGTCGACACGAAAAGCAGAATCTCTCGCAAGGACTTCTTTGTATTGACATGCTACATTTACTTTTATAAGGTATTGAGTTAGGTGTTACTTACCTCATCATTTTGTTCCAGTGTCTCAAGAAGGAGCTGGAGCGCCGCATCGAAGCGGTGCCGCGTATCATGCACGAACCTCGGCTGCTAAGCACGGAGCCATCTCACTACATCCTGGAGCCACAGCAGCCGTATCACTACCGGTTCCGAGCTGTGGATGATGTGAAGACTCTCGGTACGATTTCTTAGTTTTTCTCATCTAAGGAATCCTTTTGATAGCTAGCGACATAAACATAACATCACAGATGTAACCTCCGAAGGGTTAGGCAGAGGTGTACCTTCAGTACACCCATATTTTGCCAGTTATGTTTAAGTCCCATATAATAGGGGTTGCCCCCTATCTATATACAACGTGTCCTAAAATTCAACAATAAGCGGGTCAACCAGAGGGTAGACCTGATCATGATAAATGGAGAAAAAAAAAAAATTTTTTTTTTGTAATTTCAAATTGGACTGAAGGTAAGAAACTTTGAAAATTTTAAGGAAAAAAGTAATTTTGATTGATTTTATTGTGTAAGAACGACAGGTATTCTGGGATTTTTAAGGGTTGTGGCAGATAGCAGCGCTACTTATGTTGCAGATAGAAAAAAAAAAAAATCTCTAGTAGTCATGAGCAGGTCCACCCTTTGGTGCCCGCTTATCATTGAATTTTGCGATACATCTAATATATAAAATTCTCGTGTCACAGTTTTCGTTGCCATACTCCTCCGAAACGGCTTGACCGATTTTGATGAAATTTTTTGTGCTTATCCGGTATCTATGAGAATCGGCCAACATCTATTTTTCATACCCCTAAATCGAAACTTACGCGGGTGAAACCGCGGGGCGCAGCTAGTTGTATATAAAATTCTAAATCCTGACTGACTGATATATCAACCAACAGCCTAAACCGCTGGTCCTATAGACATGAAATTTGGAAGGTGTGTTCTTTGTGGAGAGTAGGTATCCAATAAGAAAGGGTTTTTTGAAATTCCACCACCAAATCCAGACACTGCTACTAAACTAGCATTATTGGCCAAACATTGCTCATTCAGGTCTTCATGGATGGTCACTGTGCCAAAAACTAGATTAGAATGTGAACAATCATCTCTGTCTTCTATTTATCTATGCCTCAGTACTGCAAGATAGAAGTGTAACTGTCCAAACCAGTGACAACCCTTTAACTAAAAATAACAGTCAGATAGGAAACGCCGACCTCATCTAGTTTTATAAAAAATATGATTGACATGTAAAAGTGTTTATACAAACCTACTTACAAAAATAAAATCATTTATCATAACTATGTAGTGTAGAAAAGAATACCGAACCTCCTTTTTTGAAGTCAGTTAAAAAGACACTGACAATTCAATATCCAAAAATTCAATTGGCAGCTTGTCATGACCAGTGCAGTGGTGGCTCAGTGGTAATGGCCCCAAAACTTACTTGTGTTAGGCACATTACTTTGTGTTATTTATATTGTCACCTGCACTGCTCTCCAAACGACATGTCCTAGAACCAAAAAATTCGGAGACATGTGCCATCCATTAACCCGCACTGGGCCCGTGTGGTGGATTATGGCCCTCTCCCTCTCATGGAGAGCAGTCCCAGCAGTGGCAATGTTGTAGACTAATTGTAAATGCTTATGCTAACATCATCCCCACCTTTCCAGAGGAAGAGATAGCCCGTCAAGACCCAGGGCTTCGCCGTCACCCCCGGGAATCCTTACGAGCCTTCCTGCTATCCTCCTTGGCAGCCCCCCTCGACGGGCGGGGTCAGAAACTGGTGCATCAGTTCTGTGATACCTACGAGTTTGCCAGACACCACCCTGGCGAGTTTGGCGAAGATGAATACACGGCTTACAGTCGACTGCTGTTGAAATTGTTAGATGCGTGAGTGGTTAATTTTTTTTTATTGTTTCGTTTTTTTTAATTGCTTAACCATTGATTTGGTGGTTTATTTTTTGTAGATATCAAGACTTCTTTCTTACAGGAAATCTGCCTGTATGATTATTAGCATTATTATCAAAACATGTGCAGCTGTTGAGGTATATGTGGCTCATACATAATGCATCATGTAATATTATGGCATCTTAAAATGCAGGGTCTTAATAGTTTCAATTTTACAACTCATACAATCGTACCTTTTTTATTATTTCAGCTGCAGGTACCCGAATGCAGCACCGCCGTTGCACGATTGCAGCGCAACAGTCACTCAACAGTAGCGCTACAGTCGCTCAACAGCGGCGCAACTATCGCACAACTTGACAGATCTTGTTATATGACTTCAGAGCTCGTCTTTTGAAGAGCGTGGGTACTTGCGTGGTGGTATCGGGGCGCGGGTCGCCAGTCCGTCGCGCGCGGTTGCTCGATGCCGCCCGGCTGCGTCCCGCCGCACTTGCAGCGTTGCCGAGACACAATAAGTTGCCTGCGGCGTTGCATAAGCATTATACGGCGCTTGAGGTTTGTTTAGCTTTGTCGTAGTTCGGAGATGGTGTTGCGCACTTCCCAGGCAAACGATTTTGACACTTTTAGTTAGAAACTAACATTTTCAAGAATTTTCCTTTACAGGAAAATTGCTGCAAAATGAGGAGTGTGATTTGGCAACTTTGCTTTAAAAATGTTCTACTTTAACAGATAATATTATTATGTATTTATTTAGGTATATATTTATGTATTTTAGTAATATACTTACTTATATCATATTTGAATGTTTATTTGTACCTATTTTCTATTTATAGTATGTACTTACTTAGTTTATTTTATGTAATATTTTGGTTTAAGTATATTATTTTTGCAGAAGAAATCTTTAGTACCTTTGTGGTCTATCTGTTTGTAACTTTTAACTTTATTATTTTGTGTATATAAATAAATAATTATAAATTAATAAATAATTATAAATTAATAAATAATTATAAATTAATAAATAATTATAAATTAATAAATAATTATAAATTAATAAATAATTATAAATTAATAAATAATTATAAATTAATAAATAATTAGTCAAAAAACAATGATCAACCTTAAATGTCTGTTCAAAGCCCACTCATCATACAGTTTGCCCTTTGACTCTTTAAAATAACAAGCAGGTCAGCAGGTGCCATAATTATAATGGTTCATAATAAATTCCAGTGTAAGAAAGAGATGTCATCATACATGACCGATAGCACCATCCCTTTTTGGACTGGAATCATGATGACATTAATACTTCGTAATGCGGCCCCAGCAATCCACTTAATATTTTGGAAAACAAGACGATTTGAACGGAATAGAACAAAGTGAACGGGACCGATTCACTTTCGCGGGATTTTTCAACGAATCTTAACTGCTACATGGATCATTTGGCGCCCGAATGACATTGACAGGGGGGCGCTGTTGGTAAACATTTGTGCAATTGTTTTGTGAAATGTATTGAAAAATCAAGATGGCAGCGTTAGTTCAGATTTCGGCCACGCGCCAAAAGAACCTTGTAGCGTTATATTTCTTGCTATGAAACTTATCTTATCACTGTTTCTATCATTTACAGAACATGCCAATAGACTCGAAGCTAGAAGACGAAATTATCCGGATCCCTGTAAAGAGCCCTACGGAGCCGCTCGTGAAGGCGCCGGCCGACGAGACCGCCGTGTGAGCGCGCCTGCAGCGACACCCTGCGCAGACTCTGTAGGGTGAGCGTTGCACATGAAGGAAAATTAAGATGTTGATGGTGAAAAGTGAACAATTTGGTACATGAGGGACAATTTCGGATAGTAGGAAGTGAACACACTATTGTAGAAGTTAAGTATTGTGTAGAATAAATAATAAAGAGATGTTGGACGCTGTTTCACACCCACATTGTAGGAGTGACCGTTCCATTTGAAAATATTGATGGTAGAAGGTGGAGAACAATTGGGGAAGTGTTATGACACGGGACATTGAGCAGTGAAGACATTTTCGTTGATGTTTAATGATGTGTATAAATAAAGACATTGTAAATGATGGACGCTGTTTGACACCCCGTGCAGACACTGCACTGTAGTGTGGGGTGAACCTTGCTATATGAAGATGACCGTGGTAGTGGGAAGTGAGTGATGAACTGATGATTACACTTTTGTAGTGAGTCTTGTGTTGTGTAGAATAATAAAGAGATGTTGGACGCTGTTTGACACCCGCGCAGTCTGTAGGGATGACCGTTGCATTAGCATGTGAAGATGTTGAAGGCAGTGGTGGTGATAGTTAAAAGTGGACATTATTTTGCTAGAATTATGGTAATTACTATAATTTAGTTGAACTCTGAAAATAAACTTTAAAGCCAATTAGAAACCATAACTTGGAGGACTATTAGGAGTACTGGTGATAAAGACATTAGTAGTGATTGTGTGGCACTATGTGATGCGGCCCAGAATCTTTGTGGTTTAGTTTAAAATAATGGTCATAGGTAGTAAAAAGTGAACAATATGGAAGTCTTTAAAAAGACTTGTTGGCAGAAGCAAGGAAAACCTGTTCAGGTGGAAATTCATGGACGACTCCACCTTGGAGTGTAAATGTGGTGCTGTTCCACAAACGATGGGACACTTAATATCGTGTCCTACGTGTCCTGTTGTCTGCATGTTGCAAGAACTGATGAACGCTAATGATGGCGTCAAACAAGTAACCGAATTCTAGGCCGGAGTCCATTTAGATTGCCATCGACACGGTAAGAAGCAGAACGGGGAAGTCAATGGTGGTTACTGTAACATACCAACACTCTGAAAAGACAGTGATTATAATGAAATTTTGGACTGTTTTAATAAAGATGATTAAATATTAATAATAGTGGACTGGTCTAGCACTGGTGATAAGAACGGTATTTGCAATTGTTATACATATTTAAGACTATTTGTAATGGACATAGGATAGTGGGGGAAGGGATCGATATATTGTAGAACTTGTTTGTTACGTCATGATTTGACTCTTATCATAATCTTAATATACAGACATTATACCTACCTACTGTACCTAATAATTATAGTGTAGGTACCATCGCGGCCTTTTCCGCCTGATCACATAAAAAAAATTTCGCCTAAATCCTGCGGCGGCGGTGCCAAGCCACGCCCCCTTAAAGTTTTCGCCTATTAGGAAAGCGACAACGCAATTAGTTGCAACCTGCACTGCGCAGCTTAGTGACGCATCACGTGTACTGCTTTTGTGAATTTTACGGACGAACTATTTGACCTTGGCGCGGGGCTAGACAGCAAAAATGAATTTAGTGGTGGTCAGGCGGGAGTGTCCGCGATAGTACGTCGTTTATGTTGTTGAAAATAACCCTCACTGGGTCCGCGTGGTGGATTACGGCTCACTCCCTCTCACAGAGAGGAGGCCTGTGTCCCAGCAGTGGGAACATGGCTGATTATTATGCTAACCTCAAAGCAACAAATAACTAAAGCATGATTGTTATAATGGATTTAAAATAGAAAGTCTTTGTTTCGATACCGCATCGGAGCAAAGAGGCCTACTGTATCCGACCGGATTTGCTGAATCTGAAGTCAGGGAAATTAATTTGCTAAGCAAATTGACTACCAACTGAAATTTACCGTATATTCAAATCACAAAAGTCATACTCTGACAGTTACAATGAAACGGCTATAACATGGCAAATTGACTTAGGGTGTCACATTGCTTGAAAATAAATTTCCATTATGTAAATACCATGCAATTCCTTAATAATAGGTAATTAAATGGAGAACTCATTTTCCTTTATGGCACTTTAAAAAGCGCTCCGTCTGGAATGTTACTTACGAGTTCTAAAATAATGCTTTTATTATGTAATATCTGTAAATAAAAATACTATTTCGTATTCTTGATATCCTTTAATCTGTATACCTTGTACTTACTTTATCTGCCAAATTGTATTCAAAGTTAGTCTAGTCTGAACACTTAGAGAGAGGCGGTCACCATGGATTCAGTAGGTACATGATTCCAAACCCCCCTGTGTTGACATTTATCGTCGGTAATAAAAAAAAAAAATTGCTGTGAAATGTTTTTAGTTTTTATATAACTCTCTATTTCAGGCATCAAGGCCCATATAAACACATAACAATACAATATTAATATAACTTAAAAATACTATAAATACATACAAAAACTAACGCACACGAAGTGTTTGCGTCGTGTTTCGCTGACTGGAGTCATGTAGTCGGCCACGAAACCGGCGGTACACAACACCCTTCGGCCAGAACTCTTCCTTGCGGAACTTTTCGAGATGTGTCGGAACACACACCACGAACGACTTGAAGTTCGTGTTTTTTCACAGATTGAGACAGATCAGACTGTAAATATTCTTAAAATTACGAGAATTGTCCCTGATTTTTTTTTTTTTTGAGAACCTTCTAAATTCTACGGTTGAATTTCTAAGAAGTGTAGAATCATGTGGTGAATCCATGGCATGGTTACAGTTTACGCGTCGGTGTCGAGAGGTCACCCTGTAATTATGTACCTAATGTAATATATTTAATATGGGTGTACTATAGGTACACCTCAGCCTAATCCTTCAAGGGATGTAGGCGTGATATTGTGTATCTGTATATAGTCAATATACAAGTAAAAGTCGAAATGTAAGCTTATAGCATTTTATTTTACCCGAATCTTAACACTAAACAGAATTATAGAAAAATATATAAAATTAACGTTTTTTGTTATTTAAATACAACATACTTATTTGACTAGATTATATTTTGTCAATACAAAATGTTAATGAATATTATTCAGTCTATTTTATCGCAGACCTATGTACCGTTAAATGTTTAAGTAATTATTCGTCAATGATAATATCTCGACCGAAGTGGCTCTCTCTGAAACAAGCAAAACAAAAACAGTTAATTAATCATTCAATGGCAAACATATTTATATTTTGCCAAAAACCGAAGTTTCAACGGCGACTTGAAGTACTGTCTTGTTGGTTTATAGAGACTGAGATCAAACTGAACATTCTTAGAATAGGCATGACGAAAGATTTTGAAATCCTCTTCCGTAATTTAGGTACACATTTACTATTTACGAAAAAAACCTTTATTTCGGTTATAAACTAAAATTTAACGAAGTATAAAGCCATTTTTCAAATATTATTTCAATAGTGCGTGAAAACAGCTCGCAGTGTCATGGCGTCGGGTTTGACGTCACGTCAAATGTGTCTACGCGCAGTCAGAGGAAAGAACACACTGAAGTTTACAATGTTTACATAGGCGTGACGTCATGCGCTGTGATTGTTGTTTTATTTTAATGAAAATCCGATTAATCTCAAATTTTTAAATAAAACTAAATCAGTGTTTTAAATCCTTTTAACATGTATTTTCCCCTGAAATCATTAAATCCTTGATTATTTGATACTGTCGTCACGCCTATTACGAGAATTGCCCCTCTGGGCGCTGGGGGCTCGGGAATTGATATTAAACCAAGCGGTCAATAAGTTAAGAAGAAGGTAACAAACTCACAGTCTAGTCCATATCTTATGCGTGGCGAACTGCTGCGCGTGTCTAGTGGCGAGCAGGGCTCGCTGGCAGCTGCTGGCCGTGCTGCTGTCGCACGCGGCTGTTCGCGTGTGGCACAGCCATTCTAGCACCTGTTACATCATTTTACACGGGAAAAATATGACACATTTTGGCTCAAAAATTAAAAGTTATTATGTTATGTTGAACGGTGAATCAAGATGAGCTGAAACCCAAATGGTTAAAAGATATGTGAACTTTAGGAGCTAAGCAGACGATGGACAATTTGTCCGCGGCTATAGAACGTATGGACATCTCAGCAGTCTATTGGCCTTCTTCGTGTGCGTAATTACATATATTTTCATACATGTCTATCGTCGTGGACTGCCCCGTTGGTCTCTTGGTTGCAAGTAGTGGTGGTTAATAAAACGTATAGCGTCAAAAAATAGCACGCTATTTATTTATAGCATCTAGCGTTTGTTGTCCCGACTCTGACTACGCGCTAGAACTATAACGTCTCAACAAACTAGGCGTCTCATATTCTAAACGTACACAGCGAGGCTAGAGCGGGATAGCATTATAGTTTTATAACTTTTATAGTCTCACTAGTCTCACTCACAGCGTCACAGCGCGTCGGGGCACTCGGGCGAAGTCGTGTGAACTCGGGCGGCAGTCGGCCGGTTGGATCGCGGTACCTGTTATTACGTACGCGTTGTTTTGTAAACAAACACGGCCCTCGCACGTTTTTTTCTAAATAATAATTTTGTTGCTGTGCAACATATAAGTACTACAGTACTGTAATTGTAAATATAATAATTCTCATGTTTCGTACATACATTCGTCGTGCTATTGTAAATATTGTGTGTTCGTTTTTAATAATTGTAATTAGGTAGGATGTTACTGTGTGACAAAGTGAAACTGTGGATAGTGATTTGTAAATAAGTTTTAGTAAATACGCCTATAATAAATAATAATTGTCTCACAAAACTTTTATAATAAAATTTAATCAATTTTATTATAGACAGTCCTAAGCCTGGAAAGTATGAAGGAAAGTTCATTGATCTATAACGCTTCATGAGATATTATTATATTCTTTCGTGTACAGCGCGTTGCGAGATAACTAGCGTGTTGCCAGATAAAATGATAATGTCTCCGCGTTCAGACTGCGGCCAAGTTTTGTAATAACGTGTTATAATGATAGCGTATAAAACAGCGCGCTAGAAAAATATAGTTTATAGTCTATAACACGATTTTAGTTTAAAGCGGATTTGAACATCACTAGTTGCAAGCGCGACTGCTGAGCGTGGGGTCCTGGGTTCGACTTCCGGGTCGGGCAAAGTGTTATTGGGTTTTCCATTGTGAATTTCTTAGTAACAGCCCGGAGTTTGAAAGATGGCTAGTCTCCGATGAGATTTTTAGGCATGGCAGAAATTCGGTCTAGAGGACTTTTATTTATCGTAGCGGACAATTTTTCCATCGTCTGCTTTAGCGCCCTAGTGGGTTGTATGTGACGTGAAGATTATGTACCCTTCACGTCTCATACAACCCGTAAATTGTGTAGTTACAGTTAGCTCGACTATGAATATTGCTGTAGTGATTCAGAGCTATAGTATGACCAGAGACCAAAATAACCTAGCATTTATAACCTACCTGCAGAGTACAGTTGCTCCAACTCTCCCTGCCGACTAGTCCAGCGGCTGCAGCGGGCAGTAAGGCATGCCTGCCACTACGACTGCTAGTTAGCTGGTCAGCTTCAGGCTCTAAGGACCACAGGCCGCTGAACACTATGACGCATAGCATGAATACGTCGCAGAGGTAGAGCTTGGCTGATTTGTCTTCCGTTCTGGGGATAAAGAACAAAATAACCTATATTTTTTTGTATAATGATAGAAGTAAGTAAAGTGGACTGAGTTTAACAAAGGTTCTTCTCCATAGGGACCTACGCTTTGGAATGGGCAACTAGCTTCATATTTTCTGACTGACCAACTTCTTGACAATTCAAAAGTGCCTGTAAATGGTTTAATTGAAATAAATGGTTTGAGTTTGAGTTTGGGAACTAATAAGGATGAGGAAAATACAAAAATCTAGAGGAATAAATAGCTTGCCGTTAGAGTAGTATACTCATAGGGACATTTTTCAAAGAAATGTCTTTGAAAAATATTTTCTCACTTTACTAGATATTTTTCACATTTCAAAACGTAAGTATTTGCAATAATTAGTCTTATCGAAATAAGACTAATAAATTATTTCAAATATTTACATTTTGAAATGTCAAAAATATGAAATGACGACTAATAGAGAAGTATGGAAGAAAAAGACATGTTGCGCTGACCACAAATAAAGTGGACAAGAGATGAGTCTAATTCGATTTCCATTAAACCATATAAAGGCACTTTTGGAAATTAAGAATGTTAAGAGTCCTATTACAAATCGTAAATGTTCGCTTAGCGCGAACGCGCGCTTGTGTTCGTTTGCAATACACGAAGTTACGTTAGTGTGCGTTGGGAGTACAACTATAGTCCGCGAAACAATTTTGATACCAGTCTGAGTAGGATGATAGTTTTTTTTATTAATCCAGAGTCTGAACTGAACACTACTAGACAGGTAATCAGGGGTGAGTATAAATCAAAACACTCAAAGAGTCCACAAATTAAAAATGTACCTAATTATAAAGTTTGAGAAAAAAAAATACAAAAAGATCTCTCGTAATGGCATTTAACGTGTTTTTTTTCCTTTGAACAGAACAGAACTGGAAAGCATACATTTTTCTGATGCTGTAGAAGCCTCTTGGTTCAAAAAAAAATACGTAAGTAGTTACTGGTCATAAATCGAATGCATTAATCAACTAGTAATTATTAACATCTTCATGAATTACGTCACATAATCCCGACATAGAATACAGAAGACACACTCCTTTATAGTCATGTTTAAAAAAGACAAAAATATACCTACACAAAATGTTCACAATCAGAACGTAGAACAGGAGGCCTACCATGATCTATTTAAAAACGATTCAAATGCAAGACATTTCAGTTTAGGTTCTTAAACAGCATCGCTCACAGTCGTACCATGACAACCAATACGCTCAGCGGCATTTGGATCGTTGAAAGTGAATGAGCGTTAATAGCTCGTGGTAGGTATCCAGATGGCACGGCCTAAATTGAATCGTTAAACTGACATCATGGTACGAATTAGAAGAACAGTTCAGTTTAGGTCCTAAAGTGGATCGCGTTAAGAGCTCGTGGTAGGTATCCAGTAGGCATTTCTTATAACTACTTCTTTTGTAATTTTTTATAGCGTTACTAAATAAATAATAATTACAAATATCATTAAAACAAAACCTGTTTTTACGAAAATCTTTTCTATTACGAAAATAAATTACGATATTTTTGACCTTGAGCATAGAGTGGGCCCGGCTAGGTAATATACGGGTAGCTAGGTACCTACTTTAGATGATCTAGAGTAGACGATTCTTTCACTGTTGGTTCTACTATCATATTTTTACTTTCTGTAGATGTTTCAGAATTATTATGGTTATGTGTCCTGGAATAGAAAATACTGATTTATGTTTGTTTTAGTATAAAATGTATATTTTAGGTAGGAACTTAAGGTTTGTTTGTGGTTTGGTTTGTTCTGTAATACGGTTTAAATTAATAACATCGTGTTTGCATCTACCTTTTTAGTGACATTTTAACTTGTAATGCTGTCTGTAAGCGGGCATAATTGTGTCTCTTCCTTTTTTTATGCAGGCGTATAGTGGTGTTTTCCGACCCTTACCTACCATAAAAAAAAAAAAAAAATTAAAGTCTAATATGTACGTATGTACTAATATTGATTACCTTTAAGACGCACTCGTACTAAAACTTTTTTACAAAAATAAAAAAACAATTTTATGTTTCACTTTTTAGTTCTACCTATCTACCCCACACAAATTCATATAACACTACTTGCTATATAAATATCAGTGACAGGAAGCTATTGAACACATCTGCCTACCCCTTTAAAGGGTACAGGCATGATGTTATGTTGTGTGATTGCGTAAACAATGAATACATATGCGATAGCAGGAATCGCGGTTGATTTGCTGGAATTTATTGAAGAGTTACCTTGTCTGTCTACGTAACTCATGATCAGATCTGTACAAAATTTAAATGGGACTATTTCGGAATACACTTTTTCGAACAAAAAAAAATCATGCAAATCCGTCTAAATATAACGGAGTTATGCCCGAACATACATTTAAAAAAAAATACATAAACATCCGAATTAAGAACCTCCTCCTTTTTAGAAGTCTGTTAAAAAATAATACATTTAATATTATGATGTGAAAAAATAATCTTATTGGATCAAATTATTTCGATCGGCGTACACGAGTCGTTAATAATAGCGATCTCCGGACGATTGCGCGCGAAAATTTCATGTACAGGTCCTACCTCGATAAGCGCTCGCGCGAGACCAGGGTTGACAATCTTAGTAGTGGCAAGCGGGTAATCGTTCTCGTATAAGTATACAAAATATGGATGGACACCAAAAGTATTGCCGACTTACACTTGAAACTAACATGTTAATTTGGTGTCATTAAAATGTGTGACTATTCTGAAACCTACTTAGAGATGGCAGTCTTCATAATTTTGTGACGAGGAAGTTCTACAACGGTACGCAAGATGGCATGAAAACAGTCATGCATTTGGCTCTTCGGTGTGACCAGCCCTCGTTCAATTTCCATGAACGATATATTATATCCTCGATATACCTACATAAGTAATTAAAACAATACAACGAGAAAATATTTCCTACATCTAAGCTCAATATATCAATAGTATACATCGAAATAAAAAAACTAGGAAAATAATTTCAAGACGTTTTAAGCGAATTTATTTTTGTATGCAACACTACAACAAACTTGGCAATGGCCGCCGGTTTGCTTGAGCGCATTTTCCGCGTCTTGCTTGTTTATATCTGCTTTTTCTAGATTTCAATCGTCTAAAAGTGCTTTTTCCATATAAGTCCGTTGAGTAGACCCCCACAGAACACTATTACCCTAACGGGGTAGAGCCTCTGCTCCTCCGGCCGTTTTGATTGGTTTTGATTTTGTACTCGTGCTAATTGTTAAAATCTAAATATTGAGAAAGGACTCTTGACTACCCGTTTAGAGTTAACTTTTGGGTTTGTGACATTGAAAACTACATAATTTATCATGTCTAACAAAAAGTGTTGCGTCCCCGGATGTTATAACTTGGGTAAGTGTCTTTTTTTTTTGTTAATAAAAAGGCCACTGGGCTAAGCCTTTGTAAGCAGTTCAACACCCTTAAGACAAAGCCCTATGGGCAAAGTCCGCCGCCCGTAAATTTCAGGTTTTGACATCCAACTCCACTGATTACTTACTTATTTCAGATAACAATGCGAATTTGCATAAGTTTCATTACCCTGCTAAGGATAGGGAGTTATTTAATACATGGGTTTATTCCGTTAGTGGTGACCTATAGCACAAATACCGCCGTGTATACACTTCGAACAAAAGTACTCGTGCCGTAATAATAGACTCAGAAAAGAAGCTGTACCAACAACAAACATGGGTCAGTTTGTCGTCTTAGATGCCAGGTTAGTTATAATAAAATATGTAATAAACTCAGAGAATACAGATTTAGGTTATTATTTTTATTAGTACTTATAATCATTGGTGCCAAAAGATTTATATCCTTTTTAAATTATTTTTCTAACTATGGAAACTAAAATTACTCTATGGGGAGAGATGTTTAATGGATTGGTAAATAACTTCTTTATCCGGAGGGAAACATATTGAAATATATTGGCAGATGGTGATTTTACGGTGTATCAAATATTGGTTTGACCTTCTTCCACAACAACGGAGCAATGAATCAATTTTATTTTTTGCTCAGTGATAGTTTATGGACCCGAAAGTGGCATTGGCTACTTCCTATGTGGGCAGAGCTGTGGGCAAATGCTAGTATGCCTTCAAATAGGTGTTGTAATGTCTTGTTAATAACACACTATTCACAAAATGTACCAAATAAAACAGCTAGTTATTAATCCATTTGTTGCCATGTACTTGGACTTAATAATAAGTATATTTATCATCCCATTTATGAGTAAATTAAATGTCCCATCAAAAGCTCTTATGCCTCGTCTGCTGGACACGGGTGTCTTAACTGGTATGCTATAATGTTTGGTGAAATACCCAACCTGTCAAGCAGTGCTAATGAGACACTATGGAAAATCGATAGTGTCTAGTCCTATGAGGGTTATCGCTGCTTACTGAAATAATAGATTAATTGTCATTCCAGAACCTGTTACTTCACATTTGGACTCTGTGGATATGCATCCACACACTCAAGTGCTGTGGAATACCTACAATTAAAGGAAAATCTTGGTAAGTGAAGATATAATCATAACAGCATTACCATTAGTAATTTTCCTCTGGTCCTCGATTCTATTCAAAATCATAGATTCTCTTATAAAACTTTATTGTGTAGTGTAAATTAATTTATGTTCATCATACAGAAGATTAATATTGCTCTAAGCATACATTATAATGATTAAACATACTTAAATACTTTCAATATTGGCTGAGACTGTACCTAATACATAATTGATTATCTTTTAACACATTTATTATAACTAAATAATAAATTAATTGTCATTCCAGAACCTATTACTTCACACAGATGTGACACGGTATCCATGGCTGAGCCTATACATCTACATGCCATAATAGCTGTGGAAGATGTACAACTTTAAAAAAATCTTGGTAAGTAAAGATAATTATCATCTTACGTGTATTTTTCCTTATTTAGTAAACAATCTTGGCATGTGTCTTTTATGAATTTTGCCATTTGAAATAATTAAACGGTGTTATTTATACAACTTAAAATACTAAATACCATTATTGTAATATTAGAATAGGTATTTAATTATCTATGAGGTGCTATAAAAATATCTGCCACTGCAGCAATGTGAGTAGTGTGTACCTACCTTTCTATTGTATAGATTACAATAGTATTACTTTCAAATGTTGCACTACTTACATAACAAAATAACTCAATAAGAATGCTATTTATTATAAAAAAAATAAAAATAATATCCATTTCAATACACACTCTTATATTCCCAATTATTTATAGTAAAATAACTCATTTGGTCATCAAAACAACATCAGTCGTAAAGTGCTAAATTGTATAAGTACCAAATAATTGTCTATAATTATGTTTCATATTCTTACAGTGCATCGCAAAAAGCAACAACGGACTGTCGTTACCAGAAGGCGGGTGAAACGCGTTGCTGTAACTCAACCTGAGCGTGCTCTGTAGAAAACTTGTGCTATTTCGAGCAAAACTAAGCAAGTGCCGCAACAAGGTCAATGTAAAAAAGATTTAATATCAAACAGTGACCACGAATATTTAAGATATCGGGAATACGCAAATAAAAAATGGCTTTGCAGTCCCAGCGACGCTCTCTTAAATTGTATATCTAATCTTCAGGATATAAACTATAGGTATAATATGAAAAGAAAGTTTAAAACCATTTAAAATAATTAATAACAACAATAATTTTTGTAGCTGTAGACTTCTCATTCTTAAAATGCTCAACACAATGGAAAATTAATAGATTCTTTTATTTTAATTTAGTTTAATTATTCATTATCAATTCGCATTGTTATTGAATGTAGTACATTAATTAATTTATAACAGATAAAAAAAAAAAAACTGAATTTCAAATTAATAACCTATGATAAATATCATGTCAATAGATTGTAAATAGTTATTATATAAATTATTGTAAATATCGCACATTGTTAAGAAGAGTGACACTAACCAAAAAAGCTATTTTTTCAGTAGAAGCATTTAAAGTTTTTTTTTAAATAAATAAAAAATAAAAGTACCGCTAGTTAGTTAGTAGTAGTAGTTTTACTTTCTGTCTTTTGTTTAAAACTCTTAATTCCTGTTTGGTAAAACTTTAAATGCTTCTACTGAAAAAATAGCATTTTTGGTTAGTGTCACTCTTCTTATCAATGTGCGATATTATTATGTCAATTGATTATATATATTTTAGATTATGAAACTAGAATTCGTCGATAAAACTGTTTTCCTGGGAATCACGCTCGACTCAAGGCTTCAATGGGGTCCTCATTTAACATCTCTTGCAGGACGGCTAAGTTCAGCAGCATATGCTGTGAGAAAAATCCGTCAATTTACTGATATTGATACTGCGAGACTGGTCTATTTTAGTTACTTTCATAGTATTATGTCGTACAGTATTTTACTATGGGGACGGGCTGCAGACATATAGCCTCCGCAGGCGTGACTCTAAGGGAGCTGTTTAAAGATATTAACATCATGACGGTACCTTACCAATATATCTATGAAAATGTAATGTACGTATGGAAAAATCTATATATTTTTAGTAAAAGAGGTGAAAGACACAATTATATAACTAGAAATAGGGACCAATTAGTTCAACCAGAAGGCCAATTCTCGTAATTTAAAACGTTCAAAATCTAGTCGCAGTCTCATCTCAGCGACAAACAAATGTCAAACACTTGTCAAAATGTATGGAAATTAGAGGTATTTTTGACAGATTGAGACTGAGATCAGACTGTGACCGCCGTTCTTAAAATTACGAGAATTGCCCCTCAGGTTTCAGGCTGGCTAAAGTAGATTCATCTTTCATTGGCTACTGTTTAAAATGTTACAATAAAATACCTACCCACATACTTGAACTGAATGAAACGAAGTTTAAATCTTGTATAAAACGCACACTATGCAGCCAGGCATACCTATTATAAATTGGGTGATTACATCGCTGATAAAAATGCTTGGGTAAACGCTGGTCCTGCTCCATAAGGACGCACAAATAAATTGATTATCATTGGAAAATACTGTTGGAGTTGCTGAAGATTTAAAAATATAATTTTTGCATTATATATAATTGCATAGCACATGTGTGAGTATATGTCATACTACAAAGCTACCATTTACTGGGTACGTCTTTCATTGACTTAATGTGCCCTGGCGGCTGAGGGTATGTCATGCTCACTCAAATGTCTCGCTGATGGTGGCGCATGTGTTGGATCATTTAGCTCCCTTCAAAATGATTGAGCTGAATGGTGCTAATACATGCGTCATGTTCGTGAACGGGCGCTGTCAGTAGGGACTGGTCATCTCTTTGCTGCCATGGCTTATTTTAATTTAATATTTTAATTATTTTTTTTACGTCTTTTCATTACGGACGCTTTTAAAGTTTTACATCGTTCTCACATGCATAATTTTTAACATGAATGATGTAACCAAGTCTTTGTAACCATATTATTTGATTTAAAAGAGTGTACATGGAGTTTTTTGCCCATTCTTCTCCATAGGTACCTACGCTTTGGAATGGGCAACTAGCTCCATCTTTCTGACTGACCGACCCCTTGACTGCCTGTAATTGGTTTAGTTGAAATAAATGCTTTGAGTTTGATTATAAATCTATCCAAAAAGAAAAAAAAAACGAATAATTTTTTTTTTTTAATAAATTTAATGTCATAACTGAGTCATAAGTGAATGGCAGGTGCAAGAATGTAAATTACTAAAATATAAAAACTATTTACCATCATCTGTCACCAATTCAGTTAGACAATACAAACATTTAATTTTATCTAACAGGAATGCTTTAAGTTTTGTTTTGAATAGAGTACCTTTGTAAATCGATGATCTTAAGTCAGTAGGCAATATATTAATTCTACTGCTTAGTATTTAGAGAAATGTTTAGCAATAATAAGGTTAGGTGCAATTTTATTTTCCATTACTTTTCTTCTTCTCTCTAAGTTTACGGTCTTCTTGTGATTTGTATTCATTCATTTATCATGTATGTAATAAAAATATAGGTAGTGCAGATTTTTCATTTATAACTATTGTAAAGATATTAATAAATAAGAGAGAGTGTGATGATGATACGTATTCGTATAAAGTTAAAGCTAAAAAACTTACTATGAAATGTTTCAAAAGAAAGTAATAAATAATGAAATCGAAAATTACCTAACATTGTTTTATTGTTTGATAATGTGAATTACCATTCGCTTATTTACAAGCGAATTGTAATTCACATTTTAAAATACCCTAAAAATAAATAAATCTGTAAGTAGGCGACGACGTGCGTATTGTATGTACCTACCTAGCTATAGCGTAGGATTGTGTTGGCATTAGCTCCAAAACCCGCGTCCAGAGGGCGACACTTGACGTTTCCCATTTTGATCGCTGAGTTAGACCTCTATTCCATACTATACAAAAGTACTCTGTGCGCGAGACTGAGGAGCGCGCTGAATCGACGTAGAATATATAGTACTTTAATTTTATTTATTGTAATTTTTTCTTATAATATTGACAAACGAAAACTAATAAAACGTATTCATTATAGATCGAAGTTTTATATCATATTAGTTTATTTGATAAAATTGTGTTTATTTGGAATATAATGGACGCTGAATCAAGACATTTATGGCTTAAATTAGGCTTTCTTTTCGATTTTTTTAGTGAAAACTCAAGGAATTTAAAGAAATTCTAGAATTCCAATAAACAAGTAAAACATTCAACTTATTTTTTTTGTAATTTTAGCTTTTATAAGAATTGAATGTAACAATGTGAATTTGAGCGTCAAAGTTCCATCGCCGACGGTTTTTCTTGCAAACGGAGTTCGTAAAATATTTATAGTAAATTACACGAAAAGAAAAATTAAAATGTGTAACTCCAACTTACAAGAAAGAGAATGTTACTATCGTTATTCATAATCAAAAAATTTAAATATGTTACTGCTGCTGAAAATTACAGCGTCAAAAATCATGAATTTGCGTAAAAAATGTAATAGGACTCTTAAACTAAAAGAGAATCGTTTTCGAAAGAAGACTCGGGTAAGTTTTACAATATTAGTTCCTACTTACTCGTTGAAGGCGACTTGTGTGCGTCCCATAAGTTGTAAGAACCACTCTCTGGTTGACTCTGCATCAGGCTTGGCCGCCTTCAGAGCTGGCAGCATACAACGTAAAGAGTATTCTTGTTCACTGCAATTAAATTAATTAACTTTCAAATACATTATAAAAACATTTAAAAAACTTTGTATTTGTATATTTTTCAACATTCCTTTTTAGTTGTTTTTAAGAGAAATTTAGCTAAATGACAGAAGAAAAAAAATGAAGCTAAGGTATTTTATTCTACAATACGCCAGCATGAATCGTAATGCATGAAAATTTTACCAGTAGCGTTTGAGTATGTGGCCGTTATGATTAAAAACTTATCTTAAAAGTATTCATTATGACCTAATAGGCATTCAGCTGCATCCGGTTAGACTGGAATCCGACCCTAACATAGTTGGGAAAAGGATGACCCAATAGGCACCAAACTCACGTCAACTGCGTCGCTTGCGCATCAATGATCTCATTGAGCCAGTTGAGCGCGGTGTCACAGTCGCCCATCGCAGCCACCGCACAGCGGACAGCCGCAGACCTGCGCAGGAGTGGCCCCGACACCTCCCACCAGCCCGACGGTGACGTCATGCGCTCGAGGTACTTGCTGGACAGGCAGCGACAGGTTTGCACGTAGGTGGGCCATGCCTGGGGAAATAAACATATGATTATAAAGAGATCTAAGAAGTACGGTCAGTATGTAAGAAGAAATAGATCAGTCCACTGCTGGACCTAGGCCTCTCCTATTGCACGCCATTCAACTCGATTTTCGGCAACTCACATCCAGCTGCTACCAGCCACAGCAGCCCTGCTGCAAGATCGTCGCACCACCTAGCCTGAGGGCGTGCTACCTTACGTTTGCCAATTCGCGGTCTCCAGTTTTTTTTTGTCATTTTTTTTACCGATCTGTTATGACACGCGGATATTACGGTCACTTTAACCGGTATGCCCGGTATGATACGCTGCTGATACGTTCTAGTGAGCTTAGTAGTCCGTGTCATGTTTATTTCCTTCCCTGATACGTTCATAGCACGGGTATGTACGGCACGGTACGGTACTACACCGTACCGTGAAGCTCTCAGCTATCCACTAGGAGTCTAGGACAATGCTGTAGTAACAGACTTGCTGCTGGTCAACAATGTTTGTGAAAGGGCTAACTGTAGTAGTTACATCTTTACGCCGACGTCCTTTGCAATTCAGAAAACACTTCTACCTACCCTTATAATATCCGATGAATTATTAAAATAATATTACTTAAAGAATATGACAACTCACCACGTTATCATCTCCAACAATCGAGAAGTAATTTTCCACAATCTGAGACAACAATGTCCTGTTAGCATCATGTATTTTGTCGCACTCCAAACACTGCCGGATCCTGTCCATCTGCTGGATAAATAGATGCTCTTTCTCATTTCCCCTGACCCTCAGCTTAACATGGCTGATTTCGGCGAAGGAGTCGGCGAGGCATCGCTCGAGAGGAGGTCGGAGAGTGTTTGGAGGCATCCCGCGGCAGAGGATGGGCAGGATCTCGAAGATTAGAAGAGTGTCTGATTCCTGGAAGGTAGAATATGATAACGAAAAGTCAAAGCATTTATTTCAAGTAGGCCATTAAAAGGCACTTTTCAACTTCAAAAGTATAGGTGCCCCTTCTAAGATGTTGTTTTGTATGGAGTAGAATGGCACTGCTGAGCTGCAGAGCTGGCTTCACCTGCAACGACCCAGCGCTATCATACCCACACTGGAGACACCTTCTCCATATCACAAAATAAATTGGAACTTTGAGCTTCAATATCTCTGATCTAGAAGATTCCCAGGTATGGAGTACAATAGTGAGTATCGGCTGCTGTAAGTTTTTTTTACACCCGTTATGTCGCTAAGGGTCCTCACCTCAGCAGTCCCCGCACTGACTCCCTGCAGATAGTTTTCCAGGATCCTCCTGGCTGACTGCGACACCTGCGCCTGCCTGGCAGCCAGGGTCACACACCCGCGCCTCCACTCCGACCCTCGGTGGAACACCTCCGGGATGAAGCACAAGTCGAATGGAGGAAGAGGCTTAGGGTACTCTGCTGTGAGGGTCTGCAGGATGGACAGGAGGACCAAGTCGGGAAAGTCGTAGGAGGGGGTTGTGGCCTGAAAAAAATACAAGGTCAAATTAAATTAACTGGTGAACCTTCATCGATGTGATCATATACTTATCGATATATGTACTGAAAATCAAGGGAAAAAGAAATTTGACAGATTGGGGTAGCTTGATGTGCTGGCCTCTGTACATACCTGTCTCCTGAAGCACTCGACGAGAGCCCTGGCGACGCTGGTGACGTGTAGATGTGCCAGACTGCTGGGCTCCTGGCGCGGCTCGTGTTGGTACACTCCGCTGCGGTACGCTCGCAGCTCCTTCTCGATCAGCTTCGAACAGAGGCGCTGCACACCCTGTAAGGCGCTTTGGTTCGTGAATTTGAACACTTCTGGCCATATTTCACCTGAAAAAAGAACATTCCGGTGTTTTAGTGTCGAATTTGTAGTAATTTTGCGATAGAAACATTGTAATGAGCTCAGGATTAACTTACATGGTACATAATCAAGGACTTCCTCAGGTTTTCTGGCGGCATCTGCTGGGGTTTTGCAAAATGACGCTGGCAGTTTCACTGTCTTCCTGTATATCTGTAAAATACGAAAAAAAATTAGTTGATGAGTTATGTAGCAAAAAAGATGCAGACAACACAATTCGTCGAAATACTCCGACTTTTAATTAACTGCAGTAAAATGACACTTCTTAGTAACTCATTTCGGACTGCGTTTAGAGATATGCATGTCAAATAAGTTTCGTGTGTTACACTATCCTGTACTAGAAAAACAAGATTTGGTTGATGGTCGCGAAAAAACAAAAAGACGCCAATTTCAGTCATTTAAGTAACACATAAGCTGTCATTTTACTTCAGCTAATTAAAAGTCCGACTATAGTAGTGTTTCGTGACATTTTGTTTTCATCTACAATAAATTAGTTATTGTTTGTACCATCATCATCATCATCTGCCTAGCCTTTTCCCAACTATGTTGGGGTCGACTTCCAGTCTAACCGGATGCAGCTGAATACCAGTACTTAGTAATACCAGTATTTATTTAGTAATTGTTTGTACCATAAATTAAAAAAAAGAAATAAAAAAAATCTGATGAAAGTGTAAACAAATGGATCAGAAAACGCACGTATGGATGCCAACTTGTAGTGCTACTTACAAAATGAGTGCTTTGAATTGTATGACAGAATACTAAAACCCGAAATTCAAATTTTAAACCACTAAAGATGTTTTTTATTTGACAATTTTAATTTAATTTTATAACTTATGGTTTCAATTACTTTAATAGAATTACAATTTGATAAATGTTATTCAAGATATGTTGTGACCTTCTAAATACAGCTGAATATGTTTGTAATTCCCTTTAGTGAGTGATTGCGTAACAACTAATCCTGGATTTGTTTACACTTTCATCAGATGCTGTTAGAACAGACATCAGAAGGGCAATTCTCGTAATTTAAAACGTTCAAAATCTAGTCGCAGTCTCATCTCGGCTACAAACAAATGTCAAAAACCTGTCAAAATGCAGGGGAATTTGAGGTATTTTTGACAGATTGAGACTGAGATCAGACTGTGAACGTTCTTAAAATTACGAGAATTGCCCCTCTGATCATATTAACCTCGGGCACATCGCTGAGTTTATAGTCGTCAATCTTATAGGTAGCGAGCGCGTCGCAGGCAGCCTCCACCACGTCGGGCAGGTTGCAGTCCGCGACCAGGCTCCACAGCTTGCCCACTGCGTCTGATACCAGCTTGTCGTATTCTGGGCTTTGTACCCGGAGAGACGGGACCTCGCTTAGGAGCTTGCAGATGCTGGAAATAATAAGAAATGGGGACTAAAACGTAATATATAGACTATATACCTGTGAGGAAAACTGGTGATTGATGCCAACTAGCTAACCTAAAATATTGTTGTTCTTTGCTAAATAGCAAAACAGGGAAGAGTGAAAAGAAGCTAACTATAGTGAAATTGGTTTACAAAAAGATAATGATAAAGGTACATTTATTGCATAACTGTGGACATCAGTTTTTATTTTAACTTGTAAAAGTTTTATTTGGTTTGCAAAGGTGTCACCTCACGTTGAAAAAAAAGAATCTAATCTAACTTGGAAGGCGTATTTTTATTCATTCTTTTACAGTTATTGTTTGCAAGTATTTTTTATTGGTTTTTAGGGTTCCGTACCTAGGTACTTAGGAAAAAACGGAACCCTTATAGGATCACTCGTGTGTCTGTCTGTCTGTCCGTCTGTCACAGCCAATTTGCTCCGAATCTTATGGACCGATTAAGTTGAAATTTGGTACACATATAAATCTCTGTGACCCAAACACAGACGAGTAACGTAAATAAATGAGTTATGAAAATGGGAGTCATTTTTGAGGGGTAAATAGACAATTAAAAAAAAAAAATCGCAATCTGTACCGTGTGACATATCAAATGAAAGGGCTTATCGTGAGGATCTCAAATATATTTTTTTCATAATTTTAAAATAAATTGTATTAAAGTTATTTAAGACAATAGACGAAAATTTACCATTCCCCCCCCCTTATCTCCGAAACTACTGAGCCTAAAATTTTGAAAAAAATACAGAAAATAGTTCTATACCTATAGATTACAGGAAAATTAATAAGAAGTCTATGATCTTGAAACAACATGGTAAATCTCTCAATATTGTGCGTACAAACTTACATTTTCAGTTGGAATGTATGGGAGAACATGTTTTTCAACTACAATGTTAAGTTTGTTCTTGGGATAAATTCATTCCAACTACGGAACCCTTCATTGTGCGTGGTCCGACACGTACTTGGCCGGTTTTTTTTGTTTAGGGAAACGCTTTTCAGGAGAACTCAGTGTCCTACAACATAACCCTAAAGTATTTTTTTTTTATCGTCACAAAAATATGCACTTTGCAATTTCTTACCTGATCTGCACACTAGGCCTGTTGTCCCTCGCCAGCTTCGGTTGCAGCGCAGTCCACGTGGTGTGCGGCGCGAGCGCAGCGCCACGCCACAGCAACGCGAGCGACGCCACGCACACGCACGTGGCCACGCTGCCTGAGCGGTCGCCGCAACGGTTCAGGATTGAGGATATAACTGACACTAACTCTAGGCCGTGGCTTGTGGGGCTAAAACGGAAAGAATGATGTCACAGTTCAATACCGCCAATGGCCCATCAAAAGCATACTATATTAAAAAAAAAGACGTAAACATGTGTCATTGTAATAGATAGATCTTTATTTAAATATCTAAGGTTGACTTTCTATAGGAAGAATTAAATACAGCACACTGTTGCACTTATATTTCGAAATTTTTTTTACAAAATACACATTCCGAATCAATTCATGATATGAATCTTATCTCGTTTTTTTTATTTAAAAGTTATACACATATTTATGAAGTAAGGAGTACAAATTATGACGATAAATACAAAAACAACTTTGAAATAGAACCATAAAAAAGAGAAGCATTTCCCCAAATAGGTACACTGAATACATACCGTATCTCACAGATCCTTCTGACTGCGACCGCTTTAGCGATGTCCAACTCCCACTTCAAATCATCTTGCTTGCCTGTGCCAGGGTCCACTAGCATTTCTTGCAGGTACGGGAAACACCGCACCTGTTATTTTATTAGGATTTATGAGTTAAAATATGTTGTTGGGATTTAACCAAGGCTTTTGATAAGATAGATCATAAAATATTGTTAACATAAACTAACAAAATGCACTACTTCATTCGTAAACTTTAGTAGAGCTAGTGTCCGTGTCACCTTTTTTTCAGAGACAGAATTAAAAAAATAGTAGTTTTACTAAAGTGAATTGGCGGACTGCAAAACGCATTGGCGTTTCAGAAGGGACAAGAATAGGTCCATTATTTCTAAGTATAAAATCAATTAATAAATAGTTGCATACCTGTGTTTCTGCTAAGCTTGTGTATAGCATGATGAGGAAAGAAGTTGGTGCTCCTTTGTTGGCCTTTATTTTGTTGAGCACAGATACTATCGTTGGCACATTTTCCTGAAAATAAACTGACAGATATTAAAGACGTAAGTAACTCTTAAAAATATTTTGCTTACCAACTACTAAACAATTTTTAAAAGGTGTTGGTACATTGAAATTACTTTGATTTAAAAGTCGGTCGTCGTCTCCACCAAAAAGCCAAACACCTTGACGACTTAATGCTAATTTCACAAAGAGTGGCTTTCAGAGCAATTCACTTTGTAGAAAGCGAAAGAAACACCGAAGTTAGAGGATTAAATTTAAAAGATAAACAGTGGTAGCCAACATACCTTGGTCTTCGCCATCAACGGCAACGCCCTCAAACACTCCAGCCTGACTCCCGGACACTTATCACTAGCAATCTTATACACCAACAGCGGCAGTATTTGCACCGAAACCTCCTTCTTATACCCCACCAAACCAACCACAATCTTCAACACTTTCACCACTATCTCCTCATACCACGCCTCCTTACGTTTCTCCAAAATCAAGCCAAGGAGAAAAGGTAACAATTCGAGTTTGACGTCATCATTTACTGTAGCAATAGAATCTAACCAGCTTTTCAATTTATCCGGGTTATCTCTCATTCGTTCCCAGTTTTGGTTTAGCTTGAATATTATAGATAAATGACTGTCTGTGTATAGTAAAGCTTGGAATGTTTTGTTCGCTTTGAGGTTTGGTGTGTGCAGGCGCGTGTCGTCTTTATAATTGTCCTGGTATGTGTCCAGGACTTTTGATGCGACCTTTAGAGCTGATGCTGTGAGGTAAGAGGGAAGGTTCAGCCATTGCAGCGAGAGGGCCACGAACACGTTGAGGGATATTGAAGAGTACTCGTATTTGCTGATAATGTTGAGACCTGTGAAGAAATGTTTTGGTTGATAAAGGCGATTTATTGCCTTGGAAATTATCAAGACTCTAGTCTGTTTTTCACACCGAAAGCTGCTTCGCCATTTTACTTGTTTACACATTATAAATGCGAAAGTATGTGTGTCTGTTACCTCTTCACGCTTAAACCGCTGAACTGATTTAGATGAAATTTGGTAAAAGGATAGTTTTTATCTCGATATTCCTACGGGAAACTTATGCGTGTGAAACCGCGGGGCGCTACTAGTAAAAAATAAACTCACACAAATTAAACAGCTCATGCAAATACAAAGCCGATGTATCAGCTAAGTTTTCAGCTAACAACATCAGTGTGATACCAGCGACTGTTCGTAACTCCGGCGCATCGAGCGCGAAGCAACGCTCTATGAGGCTGTAGCAGGATCGGGGATCGCGTCTGGAACATTTCAAATAAGTATAATTATTATGCTGACTGATGGCCAAATTCATTAAGAAAAGGCTCTCACAAGGATTTTGTTAAAGGTTACAATACAAAGCAACACTGTGCAATAATGTTGCAGTTGCAACTCTGCTTGTATGCCATGTGTGTGGTTTTAGAAGAATAAGGGATCATATCTTGTCTTATGTTCTCCCATTTTTTTTGTCTAGGTACCAAATAGCGTATTTATACTCTTCTATGTTTCATCAAGACTTTTGGTGGTGCAGCAGTAAAAAATAGTCGCCTTTCTTTCGTGTTTTTTTTTTATTTCAGTTAGATGCGTATAACACAACGCTTTATGCGGGACCCAATAATTATTGACGTTCAAAAGTGCCTTTTATGTGCCTATTTGAAATAAATGCTTTGACTTTGACTTTGCCTTTGACATGACCTGGTTGATAGTTGCGAAAATTCCGTGGATGTGAATGTGATTACTTAAAGGTACATAATTTTCTGTACTTACTGCAGCTTGATGAGTTGGCTGGATAGTCTGGCGAGCATAGGCAGTAGAGCCATCACGTGGTCGCGCTGCGCCTGGTACACGGCTGCCTCTGTCACAGCACTGTATGCGGCGTACGACCGTTCTATTAGAGCTGGGTTGCAGATCTGATCGTAAAATGGTACAGTATTAGCATAGCAAATAATGTTTCCACTGCTGGGACTCAGGCCTCTATGTAAGAGGAAGTAATCCATGTAGATGTCTGGAAAAATTACAGATAAATAAAAAAAATAAACTTTTATGATAGTCTACAGATTGTGTCTTTATTGTGCACAAAGCTTAATAAATAAATGTTAATTTGATAAGAAAACTAGATTATACTAGAAGATTCTTGCAGCTAACATTTATAAATTAAAGGGTAGATTATTTTCATACTTGTTGACAGCTCAGACAAGCTAGAAGTAGAGACGACTGGGCCATTGTTGGTGGCAGGCTGAGCAACAGTTGCCAGGGTCTGATGCTGCCATCCCTCTGAGGATGACACGTTAGCCAGAGGAACACTGGCCTCAGCAGCTCCAAGCTGTTTGATGATACACTGAAACAGATGCATGGAGTATTTCAAAATATCTTTACATTATATAAGTAACTGATTTATGTTTTTTTATAATTATTTGGTCAGGAATGTTTGGTATGAATATGATAGAAAAGTATGATGCTGAATAAGATATATTCAACAGTTTTCTGAATGTATACAGTTTAACTTAAAAGAAGAAAACTAGTTTGTTGAAAATGTGTTCCGGTTCAAAAAAGTAGAGAATTGTAATGAGAGTTTTAACAGCATCATCAGCAGATAGCTTAGGTACTATTTTTTTTTTGTTACCCTTTACAAAAAGTAAAAGTGTTCCTGGAAGGATTTGAGGGAGGCTTTACCCAGCAGTGCTACTAATATAATACTCATAGCTTATATTAGTCCATTTGGTAACAAACTTACATATAATCAGGATGCGTGCAAAGCGCATGCATCTGTGCTAGCACATCATCTTCAGCTCCCTTGTTCTTCTCCAGTACTGTTATAAACGGATGCTGTGGAGACTTGAGAGTGAACTGGCACTTGTACTGGTGGCCTGGTACCAAGCGTGCTTTGAGGTCCAGGATGAGTAGACCAGCCATTGTGGATATTATGGCTGAGTAGTTGCTGTGAAAAAATAATGTACAAACGGCTCGCATCGTATGGGATCGGAAGGGATACGAACGGATGCGGCGACAGCTGATCGCATCCGGCCTTACAATCAATAAAATTTTAATAAAAACTTTTTTTTATGATTCTATCTCTGTGTGTAGAGAAGATAGAACTGTATACCATGAAAATGACGATTATAAGTAGTTTTTAAAAATGACAGGGTTCATATTAGGCATTCTTATTACAAAAAGTACCAGTTGCCAAAGAAGTTTTACAAACAATGTTTGGTTGGTGTTAGGTACCTACATTTTCTTTGAATACAATGGCATCAGTGGGATTATTTTCATCAAACCTACCTACATAGAATCTATCTATACCTACTTATTATTAGTATAGATAGATTCTATGTAGGTAGGTTTCTATGTTGAAGAGTTTGTTTGTTTGAACGTGTAAATCTCTGGAACTATAATACCAGTCGGATTTTAAAAATTGTTTCTGCATGTTACAGCCCAATTCTTGTGGAAAACTTTAGGCTACTTAACACCACACTAGGACTTTTAGGAGCCGAGCAAAAACAAAAACATCTTAAAGAATGCCATGCGAAGACGAAGTGATAGCGCGGGCAGGCGATGCGTTGCGACGGGGTGGGTCGGGGCTATGGGTCGGGGGAATAAGAAATGTCACGCGGGAGCTAGTTGTAGATACTTACTGTGTGCTTGGCAATAAGGTTACTACAGTGGACATCGTATGGGCAATTTCCAGGACCCCAAGCTCAACCAGCGCCAGGAGACCCTGACATGCCGTCAGGCTCACTTTGGCATCCTTGGAAGAACACTTATCTCTCAGAAACTTCAGCTCCTCATTCTCATTTACAAATCTTTGACGTTCTATCGGTTTATATTTTGATTTGATAGTGGATATAAGCTTGTCGATAGCGTTGACTATCAAAACGCTGTTGTTAGTGTTCAGTTTGTATTCAATCTCGTCCATTTTAGTGATATTTTTGTTATAAATTCTTTAGTTCTATGAACTAAATCGCCGGCACTCACTGAACAGAAACAGGAAACAGCTGGCGTTGGCATTACAGAGTACCACAGAGTACTTTTTAATAGAGTGAGATAGAGACCAATCTTGTTCCGTGGAACGGGTCATTTGCGTTTCTGAAGAAACTAGCGCTACCCAGCTTTCAGAGTTAGAACTACACCACTGTTGTACTTTTTCTTTTTTTTTTACTTTTGTTTTTTTTTTTTCGGTAGTATTCAAGTGTTCATTTCAGGGATTGATAAATGAAATACAATTTTATTTGGCTAATCATGTTTTTATTTAAACAAAATACAAGTGTGCGCTTCTAAATAAATAAGCCAACACATCATTCACCTAACATTTATAGAGGTGCAAGTTTTAAGGACAAGGACGAACACATTACAATAAATCACAATAAGTACAGTACTTACACGAATATCATAGAAAGGAAAACAAAATTAAAAGCAAAACAGTTTGGGTACAAAATCTTTACATAGTATGAAACAGTCTCATCCACTGTCTGTAAGCTTAGATCTTTCAAACTACGCAACGGATTTTAATGTAAGAATAAACTTTATTCTGTCTTTCTTGTAATATCTATCTAATATATATAGGTATATTAACTAACTTATTATATAAATAAATACAAAAACGAAGGACACCTAGGCGTTGAAGTACTCGTCCGCATCGCTGTCATCCGGAAACGTGCCCAGAAGACTGGCAGCATTGCCACGTTGAATGGCAATGCTAATTCTTTGACCAAAGAACGACCCAGCCCTCTGGTCACGTGAAGAGTCGACTAACCGGTTAGAAATTTCCTTAAAAAGGAGACGCGTACTCGGGCCCCATGACCCGAGCGTTTCGACCCCAAACGGCTCAAAGCTGTAGTTGCCTATACCTAAGGTTACAGTATTTGCGCCGCTTGAGGGTTTCAGCTGCCGCAGCAGCGGCACCAGCACAGCCCGCCGTGCTAGGAACATGAGATGGCGCAAGGGTACTGTGGACCGAGGAGAGGAAGGCCGGTAAACTAATACTTGAAATTTTGCGGACGCCGAGACCACCCAAGCGAATGGGTAGTGTGGCTTGCTGCCACGCACGGTCGTCCAGGGCCACATTTAGGATGGAAGTTAATGTGTTTCTAATAATTTGGTCTACTTTTTCTAAAAGTTATGGATGCTTCCATAGATGAGAGGAGCGAAGGCTATATGTAAATTTTGGTCCAAAACAACAGTACCGAATGAGTGTGAAGGCAGAATGAATATTAATTTTGAAGTCTTTCCGAGATATCATTAAAATTTTGTATCTGCTCCTCAAAGAACGTTGGAAAGGATTCGTCAAAAATTGGGGACCCTAGTAGGTGAAGAGAGTTTCTTTCCGTAATTTTGATATTTGGAGCTATTGTATTAAATTTTTCTATGGTAGTCTGTCTGTCAGTCGTTTGGGGAAGATAAATTTCGCATTTTGAAAGGTTCAGGTCTAGGCCAATGGAACTGAATTTGTCTTTTAAAAAAGTTAAATCTTTTAAGACTGTGTCTATATCACCTCCTAGGGTTCCGTCATCCAAATACCATACGTTGAATTTAGAATTTAGTTGTCGAACAATTGGATTTATTGCCAAACTAAAAATGAATGGCCCAAGAGGGTCACCTTGTTGACAACCAACGGCTGAACTCAAAAGGTTGTCTTTATAAAGTAATTTAGAGGGGTGCCTGTAACATTGATAGAGAAAACTGTAAATTTTGGGTATTTCTTTTTTAATTTCTGTCAACAAGGTGAAATGTAGTTTTCAGCAATAGATAAGAGTGATTCAAGAGTGATTGTCGTCACAAAAACGTTTTTGTGCGCTTACATTGCAAACGCCGGCTAAACCTTACGAGATAGATCAAATTAATGTTCTACGTAGGTTCTACTGAATCATATATCTTAAAAAATATCGATAAAAAAAGTCCGTGATGGTTTATGTTTATCTCCTACATATAACCCACAGTAAAAATTTTCATCTTTCACATATTACATAAAAATTATTAATTATTTTACCAAGCTATTTTAAACAATACAGTATCATTCCTTTTCCAATTAAATACATTAGATACGTTGTGCATTTCATGTAGGTTAAAATTGCTCTTTACAGCATATCATTAAAATGAATATCTTATAAGATATCAGAGCGTACAATTATTAATAAAATCAATTTTTTTTTTTACCTAATGTATGTACGAAGCTCAAACTAAAATTCGTGAAAGTAGCAATTAATAAGCAATTATTGATACATCAAACTTTTAGAAATTCTGCGTCCTTCATGCTGAACACGGAGGCCACCAGCCATCCTGACGTCAGAATGGCTGGTCAACAAAATATTCATATTTCTCTGAATGTATCATATGTAGCAATTATTGAAGAAATGTAGCAAATATGAGCAATTGGGTAGCAATTCTTCTATATACTTTCAGAGCCGCTTGCCATAGGCAACCAGCCATTCTGACGCTAACAACACATTGACTGAATTCATAGAGCTTAAGGTTAATAATAGAACGTAAAATATACTTGATATTTTTATAACCCTTTTGATGTATTTTTCTAACTAGTTTTTAAAAGCATAAAGCATCGTCATTTTCACAATTTTTTCCTTGGGTATAGACATTGTTTAAGTTGTTGATTAGCAAAGTGGCAAAAGCAGACTCAAATTGGTCGCATGTCGGGTTAACGTTGCGGCACCACTGGCTTCTATCCGCCTTCTTCTAAAATATAAATTACCTGCTAGGTACCTACATTGGAAGCCACAGTGCTGCTAAATACTTGCGATGCAAAATTTACTTTCATTTTGTTTAGTTTATCAGGGTTTAAGTGGTATTCTGTTAGCTTTGCCTCAGTCAGTTTTGAATCAGTCTTATGCCTTTATAGCCAGGGTTTTCTTTAAGAAGCTGCAATAAATGAGACTATTTGGCAGTTTTGGTCACGCCATCATTAAAAAAAATTTGTATAACTTTGGCGTATGTCTGATTTGCGAGCAATATAAATATTTTTCTTAAAAATCTATATGCCTTTGGACTCTGTTTAAAAACCGATAATGCTACAATTTTTTCTTGCAGCGTGAATCGTCGTCCTTTATAAATTTTTTTTTCTTCTCTCCACTGTATCCGCATTAATAGTTTTACAGTGCTTGAGCAATTCTGCAGTACATCTAGTACTGCAGGATTGGCAACAATTTTTTTGCTGCCTTATTTCAGCTGTCTGCTTATTAACTTAATTTTTTTATGTACATATTCTTCTTTTGGCAGCCATTATTTTCAGCTGTAGATCTCTTTCTGCCCTGGAGAGCTGTCCTGTCCTGGCAGATATTTTCGCAGAGTACTTTTTGTTTGATAGAGTGAGGTTGGCATTGACACTTTTTTACAATTACATTTTGGCACTTGGCAGAAAAGAAGAATGACATTTTTGTTTGGCTGTCAATCTGTTTGATAATGTGCCTTGGTTTTATTTTTACTGGCAATCATGATTGAGAATAAATCAACTAAGAAATGACGATTTATTAAGCCTTTCCTTTGTCTTTCATTTAAAGTCAGATTATTCTCCGTTTTGGTGACTCGGCCTTGACTTGTATTTTAGGAAGCAGAATAAAACACTGCTTGTCTCTACTTCAGTCATGGTTATTGCTTTCTAGCAACTTTTTACTGTCATTCATCCACTGTCAAATACCACAGGGTATATATGTTCTGTGAATACCACGTTCTATTTCAACTTTTCAAGATTTGCTACAATTCTTGGCATAATTTACTGTCAAACACTGCAAATTCTTGGTTTTCATGCTATAAATACTGATTAAATTGAGGATCTGGAATCTGATAATTGAAAGCGAAAATCATTGTGTATAGGGCTTGGCGAGTTGTAATTTTATTGAAAATAACAAAAACATTACTTGAAATATACAAAAGTATTTGTAAAAATGTCGACACCCCCCCGAGAGACCATACAGAAACAAATTCAGCAGGATTGGGCGAACAGGGAATACATCGAAGTAATAACAGGCAGCATAAAGAAGATCACAGATTTCCTCAATTCCTTCGGTACGTTATTCAAAAACACATTTATTCTTTCAAGTAGAATGCTTTGTTATCATATTTGATGAGGTTAGCATCCTCTCGCTTACCATATTCGATATAGTATAGTGTCAAGACAAAACTGAAACGGTTGCTTTTTAATGAAATGATTCATGGATATCGATTAAGTGTATACCTAAAACTAATTTATATTCTTTTAATCATTAAAACCATTGGGTTCCTGTTTTCTATTTGCCACACATAAATACTGTTTTCTCTTTCTACAAGTATCTGAACTTGAAGGAATTTTAGCTTGCATGTAATTTGTTTGTGAGTAATATTGCTGATGAGGGCTACCCAAACTAAAGAAACTGTATCAGTGTCACTGCGAATCTATTCTGAAAAACTCACTGTTAAAACTTAGGTGAACTGAAGTGGGCTGTTCTATGTTCTATGTTCTATGTTATGGGTTTGGTTTCCGCACTTAGTCCTTCAGTGGACCATTGTGCGTGGGCCATGGCGGCCGTTGGCGGTTATTCCAACCAGCCCACCTCCCTCCAGAAGCTGATTAGGTCTCCTGGTCTTTTGAGAACATCTGTGTACGATCTGGGTGTCCCGAGGGTTTGTGTCCTGATCTGGGTGACGCCTGTGCACTCAAAGAGCACATGCGCAATGGTTTCATCAGCCACCATGCAAGCTCTGCACAGGGGGCTGTCCGTTATGCCTATAGTGTGAAAGTGTTTGTTTAGCGAGCAGTGTCCCGTGATGGTCCCCGTCACCAGGCGCAGGCCTTTCCTGTCCAATCGTAGTAAGCGACTGCTTAGCTTGCCATCCAGTGATGGCATAGCTTCCTTGGACTGCCTGCAGCCTGGTGACGACGTCCACCAGCTTTCTGCTTGTGTGTGGGTGTACTCCTGTAGCCACCTGCGTAGTTGGTTGAAGGGGATGGGCACGATAGGTTCCGGTCCACAGACTGGCATGCTCGATGCCCTTCTGGCCAGCTCGTCAGCTGCGTCGTTACCTAGCGATCCACTGTGTCCTTTTATCCATTGTAGTGTCACTATATTGCGGTTCAATACAGTTGCCTGTTCAAGCGCATTGTGACATTCTAGTATTAGTTTCGATGTGATGCATTTTTTATCTAAGGATTGGAGGACTGAGGCGCTGTCAGAGAGTATGCGAATATGGGTGTCCGCAACTCCTCTGGCTGCTATGGCATAAGCCGCTTGTGTTATGCCCACACACTCCGCTTGGTAGACCGTGTTGCGCTTTCCCAGCGGTTTGGATATTCTTATGTTGAGGTCGTGTGAGAAGACTCCGACTCCAGTTCCGCAGTCGGTCTTTGAACCGTCAGTGTAAATTCTCAGTTCCTTCGAACCTGAGTAGTCGTACTGCTCCTCTTTAAGCACTATGTTGTAGTGCTTTTGGAAGCAGTATTGTTTCGGGGCTTTGTCGCAGGGTGATGCCATCATTGGCTGCCATTTGATCGCATTTTCTTTTAAGCGTATGTGTTTGACCCTAGAGTCTTTGCTCAGGGTTCCTGATGTAGAGAGCCTGAAGGCAGCCAAGGCCGCTTCTTCCCGCACTACAAGGTGTAGAGGCGGTAGTCCGAGCATGGTCTGTAGGGCAGCAGTGGGTGTAGTTCTCATGCAGCCGGTGATTGCCACACACGTGAACCGCTGCAGCTTTTCAAGGTCTTTTTGGGCTGTGCTCAGGTCTGTTCTGGGCCACCAGACTAGTGAGCCATATGTGATGATTGGTCGGATAACTGTGGTGTATAGCCAGTGAGTGACCCTGGGGCTAATCCCCCAATTTTTTCCAAGCATTCGCTTGCATTGCCACAGTGATATGCTGGCTTTCGTAGTAATGTAGTTGGTGTGTTTTGCCCAATTCAGCTGTTTGTCCAAAAATATGCTAATAACTGAAGTGGGCTGTGACTAATGTCAATCTCTAACATCAGGTGGAATGATAGCGCACTTTGCCTAAGTTTTTAAAATGAGATTTTTACAGAATTGATGATCGGATCTTATCATTGTAAAAGTAGCAAGTCTTATCAAACAATATTTTCAGACATGTCCTGCCGATCCCGCCTTGCCACACTGAATGAAAAACTAACTTCATTGGAAAGGAAGATTGACTACTTGGAGGCTTGTGTGAGTACCTGTTAAATTACTTTACCTTTCAATTGTATGCCCTGATTTCATGAATGATCATCCATTTCTTGTTGTACTCGGATAAAACCTTTGAAATAGAATGTGGAAGTCTACATTTTCTTTGATAATAATAATTTGATAGCTCTATTCCCGTTTGTGTTTCTTCAGCTTCGGGGGGAATAGAATATATTGCAGCACTTTTCCCATTGGACACAATTTCTAAATCAAATAATAACAATACTCTTAACAAAAAAATTGAACAGAACAAAATTTTTAACAGAAATGCCAACCTGGAATTCAAACCCAGGAGCTGAAACTAGTGGACGGACCAAAACCAGTAGAACTATAGAATTAGTAAAATTGTAAGCTATTCTAGTGAAATTTTATAATTATTACGTAGTTTTTAAATTTTTTCTTTGGTTTCTACTTATAATTATGATCCCAAAGAGTGGATTTTACTAATGAAACTTAATGTGATCAGCACAAACCACATTCAAGAGCTGTCATTATCATTATTATTGTGAAATATCGACACTGACATTTCTTGGACGCAGTTTAGGTGTGCTGATCACATTTAGCTTCATTGGTGAAATTTTCACTAAGTATGAATAAGACTACCTACCAGTGTATTTAAAAGAAAATTAAAATATTTTTTATCACAGTAAGCATAGTTTTTATGTATTCATATTCTAATAAGTGTAATTTAGACAAATCCACTTAGAAAACGAAACAATGCACCGATTATAAATCAGCTTTTCTTTCACGCAAGCCAAAATCATCAGACACCTCTTGTTTTTCTCACACACACTACACACATAAATGTAAAAAAAAAACAACATTTCAGTTATTTTTACAATTTTTATTTCTTTTCAGGTAACCAAAGGTGAAACACTGACATAATCTGAATTTGAAATTTCATAAGTTATAAATATTTAGAGCATTTAAATTAACTCTTTGCGGGACGCAACTATGGGCATATACATAATAACAATAATGATTATATTGTGTCTCGTTCAGTGTCCTCCAATGCGTTAATATTCCATGAGATTTGTATGATTCCCATTTTTTTATTATTATAATAAATGCTTGTTTAAAGTGTAGATTAGATTAGGTATAAATATCTTAAGTATACAAAATTCTGATATCTATATTATATTGGTAGAATATCATACAGTTGCTGTAATGTAATAAGTTTTTATGTAAGTAAAGTTTATTAGCTAATGTAATCATGTGTATGTAGGTAAATACAATGTAATCGCAAATGAGCACTGCCCCGGTTGAGCAGTAAGTCAATACAATTTGTTTATTATGTGACTGCTTTTACTGTAATTATATTATGTATTTTAAAGCAATGAGATTTTATTTATATTTTAGCTCTATATGTATATACACAATTCAGTCACATTTTTTTTAAATCAATGTTTTTTTTCTGTAGTCAAAATTATTATTTTATTTGACGTAAATAAATCCAGAAATAATTTCTAAACCTAGCATAAATAAACCCTCATCGTTCAATATTATTGCCCTCTCACTTCATAGGTTTAAAAATAATTACAGGTAATTTTTTTAATTATATTTTCTCCAGTAAAATTGCTACGCCTTGACCGCCACCACAGCTCGACGCGGCAATTCCTCGTTTTAAATTACGCCGACTAAAATAAAAACAGGGAAAATGTAAAAATAAATAAAGTATTCTTAAACATCAGTCAACTAAAACAAGATTTACTCTATTACTCTCTCACTCCATCGACATCAGAATGACAAGGACAGATATAGCTTTTATGAAGTTTTATGTTTTTTTAAATGTATCTTGTATAATCGACCTCATTTGTTTTATCATCCTAAGGAAAGGTGGTTGAATGTCACTTGCACGCCATAAAACAACTAAGCCTATTTGTCTATGTGACAGTTAGATAATTTTAGTTTCTCTGTGTGCGTTCTATTTAAATAGGTTTCGTGCGTGGTCGCCATTTTGACAAATATCATTTTAATAAAACGGCGGACAGGTAGGTATGCCACGAATCTTCAAACTCCTTGTTTGGGAATTGTTGTCAAAAGTCTTAAGCAATTACGAAACAAAAATGTCCCAAAACTTACCTAAGTTCGTGTACAAGATGTGTGGCCATTCTCGCCCCGGTTGCTGAGATAGGGTCCCCTATAGCCAGCGCTCCGCCGCTTACGTTTATTTTACTTAGGTCTATCTTCAGTTCTTTGGCTGCGATGACGGCTTGGGAAGCGAAGTTTTCGTTTATCTGCAATATCATTATTTCCTTTATGAAAGTCAATAAATATCCTGCTGGGTCAAAATATCTGTTGCTTGGATTTGCTTAGAATTTATTCTGTTCTCTTGGAACTAATCTGGAATTTTGAGATTTTTTGTCACAGTCACTTAGGCGGGTCTGTTTTTGCAATATGTTTATGAAACAGGTGACTTTCTTATCATAGTGTCTATCATATTTAACATGTATTTTTTTTTCTAATTTTAATTTACACAAATAATTCTCTAGAAGAGTATGTCGGTGGTCATAATTCATAAAAACCAAATCATATCAATCCGTCGTCATTTACCGTACCTCGAACAGGTCCACATCGTCTACCCTCAGCTTCTGTTCCTCTAGCAGTTTCTTAACAGCATGAACAACTCCTATACCCGCATCTTTGGGGTGTACTCCCACACATGTCCACCCTACTACTCTGGCTAGTGGTCGAAGGTCGTGACTCCTTACTGCTTGTTCATGAGCCACGAGAAGAGCTGCTGCTCCATCTGCTGGCGCCTGCAACGGTCCAAAAGGATCCATAGAACTGAAGTTGGTAGTTAGAACTAGAGTAATTAGCAGCATTATGATGGCATGTAAAAATGTTTTGTAACAAGCAGGTATTCGGCGGAACCGCAGTCCGCCACATGGAATTTGTAGTCGGTGCCCACTAAAACCAAGACAAGCCTTGTCTACTAAGGCCTGCAGCTTCGACTGCGCAATCGTTCTTTAATATTCAATCTCTTGTCTTCTTGGTCCCGTACTTCATTACTGAAGGTCGTGTCCCTGAAAGGCCCTCGTGACTTTATGCACGATGTTCTTTCACTTAATATTCAATAATGTAAAGAAAACTTACCGAGGTATTACCAGAAGTCAAAACTTCTCCATTATCTATTAGAGCTGTCAATTTACTCAGATCTTCTGTCTTTATTGACGGCTGTGGCAGTTGATCTCTCACCACTACTAATTGTTTCTTCTTGATAGTCGCTGTTATACTGACCAACTCTTGTTCAAATGCTTTTGATTCTTCAGCTGGAACAGAAATTTAAGGTTTGTCACCAATTCCGCTTCATCAACTCAATCTATCGCTGTCCGCTGGTGGACATAAGCCTCTCAAATTACTCTATAACACCCAGCCCAGTTCTCCGCCTTTCAAATCCAGTCTTCTCCGGCCGCCTTTTAAGCCCGTCGGTACTTCGGGCCGATGCCAATCCAGCTGATGTGGTGATACAGTGTTTTTTCAGTATTAGAGCTGATAGGTTTATTATAGTTACCTGCTTTCCACTTCAAATGGCTCTGCAAAGCGAACTCATCTATTTCCTCTCTCGTCACGCCATACTTCTTGGCCAACTCCTCAACCATCTTCTGCATCGTCAGTCCGGTATAACTGTCAGGAATCTGCTTCTGTATGTGGTCTTCCAACCGGTATGATGTACCTAACGCTGTTCCGAATCGAACGTTCCTTACAAGCATGGGTAGTGAGGACATTAGATCTGTGCCCCCTGCTAGCGTGATCTTTGAATTTCCTGTCATGATGTCCTGAAAAGTGCAATATTCAGTGAGTTTTCAGTATTACGAGTTGAGGTTAGTTTTGGTAGTAGTAAGAAGTACCTACTACTGCCAAATCTAACTGTATTCCGGTTCGAAGGTTATTGCTTAGAGGTGAAATTACAACCACATGCGACTTTTCAGCTTTTTCTCAAGGTTGGTAACGCATCTGCAGTTCCCAGCTCATCTAATAACATTCTACGTTTGCACAAACCCATGTCCTAGGGAAACTTCAGCTTGTCTTACTTAAGTAAGTAAGTAGGTCCAGAATGAAATTAACTCGATGTTTAGTCTCATGTATTAAATCTGTTTGTTCAATATTTTCTCACCACGGCACTGTTGATGATAGTCTGCAGTCCAGTCCCGCAAGCCTTACTGATACCCAGTGCTGGGCTACTGATGGGAACTCCTGAGTAAATGCCACTGTACCGCGGCGTTTTGCCGCCGTCACATTGGCTCAACTGAAAATAATGTAGTTTCGAGTTATCATTGGGTTCTCATACTGTTGAAATGCGTAAAATACTGTATTTTATGTACACTCCAAATAAAATCGAATCAAGACGATAAAAAAGGAATAGAAATATACCTAATAATATAAATTAGTAAGTGGACACACACACAAGGTAAACCGACGACCTTGTGAAGGCCGCAGGAACCCATTGGATGCGAGAAGCACAGAACCGGTTGAAGTGAAGGTGCTTGGGGAGGCCTATGTCCAGCAGTGGACAATGATGAATTAGTAAGTAGGTACGTACAAAATTAACATTTCCAACGATGGTATTATCTACAAGCGAAGGGTCTACGTTGGCCGAACTAATAGCTTCCTTAGCCGCGGCCGCAAATACTTGTGATGCTGGCAACTCTCTCAGGGGTCCGCCATAACTACAAAATGGCGTCCTTTTCGCGCCAATAATGAAAATCGCTGAAAAGGTGTTTTTTTAAACTAGAACCTACAAGTGTGTATTAAATAATCATCACAATCCTATGTTCTTTATCGTCTGTATGTACGTAATTTATTTAGCAATCTCAAAACAATAAATAATCTTGTATTCTTACATAATAATACTGAATTCTCGACTTTGAACTCGAATGTAAGTACCTACCAAAAATACCTAGGTCAATGATTTCAAAATATAAGTCAATGACCTAGGTACCTACCTACATATTTACAACAATCGAAAATTCAATAGACACCTCTGCATTATATAAATTACTAAACAAACAACTGATAAAATATAAAACAATTTAATCTAACCACGACTTTAAATTCAAACGGTTAAAGTTCACAATCGTAGTGCAACTTCTCTTCTAAAGCTCCTCTTTATATTAACACCTTATCTATCGATAAAAATATCGCTAATTCCAAACAACGATCGAATACATAATTTTGAAAAGACTAACCTTTTGTTCCAGTCGCCATCTTGAACTGAGTTCAAATGAAACAAATTATACTTACGAATGAAATGAAACGTGTTTTGAACGAAACTCGTATTCGTACCTACACTAAAATGTTGATAGGTGTGTTATCAACGCAAGTACAAAAATAATGTTGATATTATGTACAGCGAGGATCAACATCCATTATAAATATTAAGATAAGCATGTTTTAACACTTTTAACAAAATAAATTTTGGCGATAAGGATCGTATCGTTTCTGAAAATTAAAGTTCTAGGCAGCAGTAATAAGATGTATGATGCTGCTCCCAAAAAGTCGGAAATCTCCTAGCACATTGTTAGTACTGGATTATTTATCCGGGAATCGAATAGAAAACCTAGCGTGCTCGACTTTAGCTACACTAAGAAAAGTCATTTCTTGGGTTATTTGCACAGAAATATAAATAAAACGACAAGAATAAACAAAAATAATAACTTAAGTACCTATATTTCATTTAAGTATTTCATTATTTACAATTTTGTTCTGACATCGATAAAATGCATACAATATGATCGAAATGATAAATTTATGTAATGTGTTCTTCTTAATAAGTTAAACAGTCTCAAGAAGGAGGGCGATTCCTTGTCCACCGCCTATGCAGGCTGAACCGATCCCTGTCTTTAATCCACGACGTCTGAAAAATAAAAGAGCACCGTTTTAATTACAAGTTAGTCACATAGTCATGTAATAGGTATTAGGCTTTTGGTTAATAGCCTGGCGAAGGAAGACAGGCCTCCGCTTCGATGAACATACATATCTAAACTTACGCTTTTCCCCCTTGAGTGTAGACTGAAATATCAAAAAGTTCGAAAGACGATCCTTAGTAATCCTTACATACTCGTGTCTCGTCAACGCGCATACATTAATGTGCTACGATTGAAATCAGTGATAAATGTTGCCATCGTTCAGGACTCTTGGCGGGAGATAAGACATCGCAATGAAAAGCCGGTAACTGCTACCCAAACTCTTTCAGGCATTTCGCCGCCCAGAGATAACAGCAGAACAAAATTACCTTCTATTTTTAGCGGCGATAGAATTAAATATCCACTTGCGATTGGAATGCCAGCTTACCTGAGCTCATGAGCAAGATGTGCGGTAATCCTAGCTCCTGAAGCACCGACTGGGTGTCCCATGGCGATGGCTCCACCGTTTACGTTCAGTTTGCTCTGGTCCAAGCCCAGCTCCTTAGCGCACGCCAAAGTCTGAGCTGAGAACGCTTCGTTGATCTGTTGGTTACAAGGAATGGTTGAAACAAGACGTTTAATAATGGTGCTTCTCCCAAGGGACATCGTGTAAAGAATATAATAGAATACTCTATAATATGTACACCATGCGAATTACAGAGCGCTAAGCGTGAAGTCAGATCAGACTATGAATATGATATGTTTCTATTAAGGTAACCAAGCAAAGGAAAGCAAGACTCAAAAGCGGTGTGTTTTTTTGGAAACGTCAATGGCTCCTGAGGTACAAGGTTTGCCGGCCCTTCTCCATAGGAAACGACCAATTGGAACCATGCACCTATCTTCAGACGTTTCCTAAGTGCCCATGTAGATTTATGTGAAACAAAATATTTTTAATTTAATTATTTGACTTCTGACTTCATGACTAGGTAGGTATAATATGGAGAGGGACTATTCAGAAATTTATTTGAAAAAGTCACTTCGAAGACTTTTATAGCACAGATCCTGATGAAAGAAATGAGCTTCTCTAGGCAGCAGATGTACGTACCTCAACCAAATCGATATCATCAAGCTTCAGTCCCGTGGCAGTCAGCAGGTTCTGTATGGCAGGCACGGGTCCGATGCCCATGATGGAAGGATCTACACCCACTACGGACCAGGCAAGTAGTCTTACTAGGGGCTTAAAGCAATTCTGCTTAACAGACTCCTCGCTTGCTAGGACCAGCGCTCCAGCACCGTCATTTACACCCTGTTCATAATAAAAGAAGTTTAAGAACAATATTTTTTTATGTTGGCCGATTGTTAGGATTCAGCCAATACCCAACGTGCTTGAACGACTTTTTTGTTTTAATCAATGGCATTGGCGAGCATAGTCTTCTTTCAAATAGGTAGATTAAGACGGTTTACAAAGGTTTCAACATAATCCTGACTGTGCCTCCACATAATCTACTTTGTCTTTTTTTAGCTTCAGCAGTTTATGGATTTGGGCTGTGGGAATCTTAGTTTATCAGTATGTAGATAAGCTCCAAATTTCGTAATAAACTCTTAAACTTACAGAAGAGTTGCCAGCAGTAACAACGCCTCCCTTTCTGAACAGCACGGGCAGTCTGCTCAGCATTTCGGTGGTGGTCTCGGGGCGAGGGTGCTCGTCTACATCCACCACCTTTTCCTGCCGCTTAACCTTCACGGTCACTGGGGTCATCTCCGCTTTGAACACGCCTTGGTCTTGCGCTAAAAGTAAAACAACATAGCATTTAATAGCCTGAAGTACTGGCTTGAAAAAAAGAGTCTACGTTTCAAGCCTACTGTGTCTGAATTGAAAGTCGAGTGCTTATGCTTCCACGCATCGTCATGTACTTCGACCAACCTGTAAAGATTGAGTACTGTAAAGACCACATCTCCAAGGTTTGCGACGTACTAACGATAGTCACCTTTCCTGAACTGGAGCAGGAATGGAACAGGAAATGCAAGATTTTAAGCCGATGAAATATTGGTAAATATAATTGTTATTTACCGGCTTTCCACCTCTGCTGTGACTGCAGAGCATACTGGTCCACCTCCATCCTATGCAAACCATACTTCTCAGCAAGATTCTCAGCTGTCTCCGGCATGATGGAGTTACAGGATGTATCCAAAGATGACGCAGTCAGGACATCTTCGAAGGGAATCTTTACCCCTAAACCGGTTCCGAAACGAGTATTCCTGATGAGGAAAGGTACCGTTGACATGTTCTCTGTGCCACCTGCTAAGGAGGTTTGGGCAACTCCTGTGATGATATCCTGGGGAACAAAAAAATTGTTTTACTAATTGTTTTCGTCTTTGACTTAGTAAGTCTCAAGTCTGGAGGAAAACGATAGGTAATTAAACAGCTGAACGACATTAGGTGCTGTAATTCCATAGCTGAAAATCTAAAGCTTGTTCCGTCTTTTTACCGTTTTTTTCTACAATCTCGAGAATCGAAGCTAAGTAAAACCTTCATAGAAAGGGAAATCATACCTGAGCACTGTTAACGACAGCTTGGAAACCAGACCCACAGAGTCGGTTAATTCCTAAAGCTGGCTTGTCTTCCGGAACGCCAGCCTTGAGAGCTGCGTGACGAGGAGATAAACCTCCATCTGACGAGCCACTGATCTGGGGATATAACATTCACATTTAAATCATAATAACTGATCACTCAGAAAATAACTGGCACATAATATGATTGGGCTGTTGAAGGTTGAACAGCTCTCCATGAATGTGTATGGGTAGTTTTGGATGTGTGCTTTGATAGTACATTTACAACATCGAGAACAGGACTCAAGTAACGAGGACACAAATCTCCAGAGACAGACCCTCTTTATAACACGTGTCCTAACGAAAAGAACTGCTTTTACACCAGGCCTAAAATCCAATCCTCTTCACTAGCTGGGCGAGCCTTTTCGGCTCTAGAGTTGAGTAACTATAAGTCATCCATTTGTTGCATAATTTATCCGAGAATCGTAAGGACACTGACCCCATAAACCTGTCCAATGTTGACAGTATCGATGACCTCTGGGGCGACGCTGCCGGCTTTCAGAGCATCCTTAGCTGCTGCAGCCAGCAGATCTGAAGGGTACACATCCTTGAAGGCACCTCCGAACCTGCCGAACGGCGTGCGCTTGGCTGCTACTATGAAGATACCTGGATGTGGAAGATGTGGGGTGAGTGGTTAAAAGTGGTTCTTATTCTCTGGTTCATCATTCATTCATCATTCTCTGATTCAGGATTAATTTTAGCTCAAGATGGTCTTGTTAGATGTTCAATTAATTATAAGTTCCTCAGTAGTTTGGCTAAAAGTATAATAGGTAGGTATTTAACTGCTTAAGCAATGTTTTTCGTATGAAAAAAAAATCTACAAAAGTGCTAAACATTTACGCTGGTGATTTTAAGTTTTAGTTTAAGATTTCCTAAAAAATATTCTTCTATGTCACTCATTGACATTACCTATATTACTAGTGTAGTCACACTTCTATTTTGGTTTGGTCAGTGGGTCGTCTTATGGGGGCGGATTAACTAATGTATTGAGGGAATTATTTGTGTGTTGCATAAAAACCAAAAACATACCTACTCATTCAACCAGAATGTTTGCTATAACCTTGCCTCTCATTGTTTATTTGGACATTGACCCCTGTCATGTGTGAAAGTCCGTACAATGCAATGGCGTTTGAACCTTGTGGTGTAAGAGATAACAGCTATAATCGCTTCATTACAAATCTTGTCTGGTTAATTTGTAAACAATGATGTGATTTTTAGATTTTTGTGTACCTAGTACCTACTCTATTGTCGCATGATATTTTACACCGTTTTACAAGACATTAAAAATGGTAACTTATTTTTTTAATCTTATTTTAATTGTTTCTACAATTACGGCATTCAACCAGCTAAACGAGCACAATCATAACTTACTTATCATTTTGCCGGTTTTTTACTCAACAGACACTTCCTAATAAATTCATAAGTAGATTTCATCGACAACAAAAGAACTTATCATCAAGAATGCAGGCAATGTTCTAATTAATAACACACATAAATAGGTAGGTGCCTATGGCTACAACAATACATAAAATATAAGTGAAACCAACCTTTATTGATAACGACGGCCATCTTTGTTTGATCCACTCATACGCACGTCAACACAGCACAAAACCACACCGGTTGTGATATGTTTAACTTTAAATTCGCTATCGTATTATCTACTCGCTATATTGAAGGATTAGGTTTATATTTATCACGTATTTTGAAGTAAATGGGTACCTACATAAGCGAATCGTGCGCCCCCAGTAAATGTTGATAACTAACTAATCTTTGAAGTTTAAAGTCCGGTACTCCAGTACGAAAAGCAGTTGTTTGTTGGTATGGTATGTAATACTTATGTATGAGCGGTGAGCTGGATTATGTGAGGTCGAAACGTTGAAAGAAAGTGTTTATGCATGTAAGTGAAGTTAGTGTAGGCACTTACCTATCTAAATATGCACAGCAAGCAAAATTAAATAAGTAATGTTCAGTCACTATAATACGGATAGTAAAAAAGCACGATTACCCCGCCCGACGGTCATGCAATACACACCGGTTAGACTACCCTAGGTCTAGCGTAAATAGGGCAAATAGAACTAAATTAAACTGGTCAGGTCAAAATAAGGCTTTTCGGCTAAAAGGCCTCTTCTCATAAAGAGAAAGCACGAACATTGATTACCACGGTGCGCGGTGGTTCAAGACCGGTTGGCGATTTCCCTTCGCATGAAAATGAAAAAATAACCAACAATACCGGAGTTCATGCGTAAGATGGGCAGCGATCCTAGCCCCAGAGGCAGCAGCCGGGTGCCCAATCGCGATTGCACCACCGTTGATGTTCAGCTTGTCCTGATCGAGGACCATCTCTATCACGCTGGCCAAAGCCTGCTAGAACATTACGTACGTCCTTTACACGTCCGTAGTCCCGTACCGACGTGGGTGACCACTGAAAATCAGCGCTGTTCTGTGGATGCTAGCACAGCATTATGCTGAGTGGAAGCCTAAGTAGGTAGCAGTACTTGTCTTTTTATATGTACGTGTTTCTGTGACAAAATTTACATTTTTTTTTCTCTAACTGAGCAATGAAATGTCCATTGCCCATTGATATATAACAACCTTTTTTATAAACGGGTTTTTAAATATCAATGCCTTGAGAATTTGGCTCCGATAATAAACTTGCAATTACTGTCAAGTCAACACGAGATGACGAATTGGGGTTTTACTATAGAATTGCAAAAAGCCTATTTATGCCGTCAGAAACAAAAAAAAACCGGCCAAGTACGTGTCGGACCACGCACAATGAAGGGTTCCGTAGTTGGAATGAATTCATCCCAAGAACAAACTTAACATTGTAGTTGAAAAACATGTACTCCCATACATTCTAACTGAAAATGTAAGTTTGTACGCACAATATTGAGAGATTTACCATGCTGTTTCAAGATCATAGACTTCTTATTAATTTTCCTGTAATCTATAGGTATAGAACTATTTTCTGTATTATTTTCAAAATTTTAGGCTCAGTAGTTTCAGAGATAAGGGGTGGGAATGGTAAATTTCTGTCTATTGTCTTAAATAACTTTAATACAATTTACTTTAAAATTAAATATATTTGAGATCCTCACGGTAAGCCCTTTCATTTCTCATTTGATATGTCACACGGTACAGATTGCGAAACATTTTTTTTTAATTGTCTATTTACCCCTCAAAAATGACTCCCGTTTTCAAAACTCATTTATTCACGTTACACGTCTGTGTTTGGGTCACAGAGATTCATATGTGTACCAAATTTCAACCTAATCGGTCCATAAGATTCGGAGCAAATTGGCTGTGACAGACGGACAGACAGACAGACAGACACACGAGTGATCCTATAAGGGTTCCGTTTTTTCCTTTTGAGGTACGGAACCCTAAAAAACAATCAATATTGCTTACATGTACCGAATCAAAATGAACTTTGGTTTGACAGCTGAAAATAGTATGCAAAATCAATTTCGACACGAATCAACACAATTTTTTTGTTTTTCATCTTCATCGTCTACTTTTTTTTTCTGTGGAGCCAGCCACGATCTCTGCCGAGGTTTCAGTTAAAGAAATCTGCTATTAGCTGGTCATGATGGGTGAGGTTAATGCTTGTTGCATTAGTATAAAGATAAACACACCCTGCTAAGCAGACACATAAATTACAGCGCTGTCTACATGGCAAAACTCGTTAATATTTTATTTATTTTTAGTCTATGTTGTCCACTGCAGAGCAAAGGCCTCCCTTTCTTCTTTCCACTCCTCTCTGTCTTGAGCTAGTGTGAACAATCCTGTCTGTAGGCGTCAAGCTCGTCCCGCCATCTTCGCCTGGGTCTGCCTCGATGTCGCCGGACGTTTACTGGAACCCACATGGTGGTAGATTTGGCCCATAACTCGTTCGATATGCGGCAAACGGGTCCGGCCCATTCCCATTTAAGCTTGGCTGTTTTTTTGATGACCTCGGTGATTTGTATTTTGGAGCGCAGCACTGTGTTCCTCAATGATGATGATTGAAGACTAACCTCAATCATGTCCATATTCATCAAGCGCAAGAGCACTAAAGCTGATAGTGAGGTCAAAATGAAAATCCAAGATGGCGGCTATAATTTTTTTTTATTTTTCATCATGGGTGTCGTTTTCATAGTTTTCGAGGGTAGGTACTGGAGCCACAAGATGGTGGCTGTAAAACTTTTTTTTTTTGTTAATGCCTACCTATTCTGAAAACCAATGCACGCCACTGCATCCCACTGGTCATTAGACACACACTTCGCCCCTGCCGACGTCCTCTATTCAAAACCTAACCTAACCTAGCCCTCACCCAAATCAACAGCATTCTGATAAATGACGAGTCCTCAGATGTCTTCGCGAGTACTGAGTTTCTTGAAAACTGCCACTCGATACCGATACCTGGAGTCCATTGCTACTCCCAGTACAATATCCTTGTAGTAAAACAGTTACATGTTATTAATAACTCTATTCCAAATTATCCTAATTCTATTTAATTTTATCTAATATACTAACCAATTTTTTCATTTAATTTTGACCAATTTCTTGTTTTCATTTTATTTAAATTTCATTAAATTTTATCCAGTTTTTATTACTTATGTGATTTAACCTAATTTAATGATTGTATGACATGTGTAATTACTAATAACTTGTATGTGTGGTGCAAACTGTCAATATAAGTTGGTTATTATTAAATAAATTAATTCAGGTTATAGGTTTTTATTTTTTAAATAGATTATTGTTATATTTTCTGAATTTGAGAACGTACGTAACGTTGACTGTGGATTTGTAGACCATTTTGTTAGTACTTATTGATAGGCCTGCTGTAATTTAAAAACATTGTAAAAGCAAATAATTTTTATAAGAGTAACCATGGAGTTTCTTGATGACTCTTCTCCATAGGAAACGGCCAATTGGAGCTGTGCTCCTAGCTTCAGACGTTTCATAAGTGTACATGCATTTATGAAACGTCAGAAGCTAGGAGCTAGGGTTAGAAATTGTTTTTTTTTTTAAATGAAGATATCGATTCTCTTAGTTTCCTTATAATAATAATAATAAATCGTTTTATTTCAGGCATTGTACAAACACACATTTCACCCATAGTGACTACATTTCATAAATAAATAAGTATTGAAATAGATTAAATTATATGAATTAAATTAAGTATATGAAATTAATAAGGTCACAGTTTATCGTCGTTTGTCGGTCGATCTTATGCCTTGCGGATCAAACAGTTTCGATAATCATAGCTACGCCTTGTCCACCGCCGATACTGGCCGATGCGATGCCTCGTTTAAGGCCACGTCGCCTGAAACAAAAACAATGGTTCCTGAAGTAAACCCTTTTTGATCTTCCTGGATTAATAATAATTCACTATGACCACTCAATGATTCCTTACTTCGAAACACGTCAATGCATTAGATAAATCCGCCAATCTCGCGTTCATTGTATCATAGAGAGTACGGCCCCAGTTCCTAGTGATAGCACCAACCGCGTACCTATCAATCTTATTTGTTTTTTGTCGTTAGTTCTTTATACCAACATGATGATAGCAATTTGGTCTTTTGAACTGAACTACACTTTCAAATTGAAATATACTTAATAATATTTCCACAAATAGGTAAATGTCTTGCTATTTTTAACTCTAACTGCTACAAAACAAAACAACGTAGATACCTATGTGTATCTACCTATTACTACTAAGGATTTTTTTTTCATTATCCAATTCCTATCCTACCTGAGCTCATACGCGAGGTGTGAAATGATTCTGGCCCCAGATGCGCCAGACGGATGTCCGATGGAGATGGCTCCACCGTTGACATTAAGTTTATCTTCCTTCACTGCCAGCTCTCTGGCACAGACCAGCGTAGTTGCTGCATAAGTTTCATGAATCTGTAATTACGATGTGTGTTACAATTGCATGTCAACTGCATTTGGGGTTTGGCTATATTAAAACATCATAAAAAAACGGTATTTTTAGGCATGCCTAACGTTGCGAGAACATGTCTGATCTCTACGAAAATCCAGAATTGATATTCTAATCATCGCTGGTCTACTGTGTGGGTCCTTATATCTACCTCAACTAAGTCCATGTCAGCGACTGTCAGTCCAGTTGCCTTGAGTAGTGTATCCACAGCAGGGACTGCCGCAGTTCCCATCATAATTGGGTCCACTCCTACGCATGACCAGCCTACAAGCCGTGCTAATGGTTTCAAGTTATGGTCCTTCAATGCTTGATCGTTAGCAAGAATAATTGCTGCACCACCATCGTTGATACCCTGCAAGATAGACAGGAAACTTTCCTAATACTTTTCAGCTATTGCCTGTATTTTAAGCGATTTTCAGTATTGTTTGGTTATTCGGTCAAATTCAAAATTATTATACCGGCACCTGCACAATACTTAAGTTTTGAATAGGTCACCAACTCACAGTAACATTGCCTGGAGTGGTGATTCCACCATGGAACAGTGCTGGCAACCTGCTGAGTTTCTCTAATGTGGTGTTAGGTTGGGGATGTTCGTCCGTCGTCACCAGCACCTCGCGGTTCTTCAGCTTCACTGGAAATGGGATCAACTCCTCCTTGAAGAATCCGTTTGCATCCGCTGGAAGTGATTAACGGTCATATATTTTAGTTTCACACTCCTTCGTTATGCTATTTACTGTCAAAGGTAGTAAAAAAATTGCTTTGGTAAGTCTTTAATATTAATATACACACATCAAAAGTGTCTAGGGATCAAGCATTTTTATGCGGATTTCTTGAGATTGAGATGTGGCTTTGTAATAAATTTATGATTTTATAAATTTATATGGATCGTTTTTGGTGCATTTCATAATTTGAATCAGGAATCAAATTCGAGTAAAAGATGAAAATCAGCTGTCAATATTTTCCCTATAAAAACATACAACGCATTGAAGACATTATTAGTGCTACTGTTTCCCTACTACTGATTAAAACCAACGTTATTATGGAGCGGCGACGTCATTTAAGCAGAGTAGAAATGCTCAGAGCCGTGGGAATGATAGAAGCTGGTTCCCGGCAACGTACTGTGGCTTTAGCTCTGAATACAAGTCAGAGTGTTATCAGTCGACTTTGGACACGTTACCGAAGCACTGGTACCGTGGCTGAGCGCCATGGAGGACGGTATCGCTGCACCACACGGAGACAAGACCGATACATTCAAATCTTAACTCGAAGAGCTCCAACAATAACCGCCATGATGTTAGCCGTGAGGCTTCATCACTCTTCAGGGAACTTAATTAGCGACCAAACAGTCAGAAACCGCTTGCATGAAGTGAACCTTCATTCCCGAAGACCGCTACGGGTACCACCTATAGCAATGCACAATCGTAGGATTCGATATCAATGGGCTCTTGAACACAGAAATTGGGCAGAAGAACAATGGCGTTTCGTGTGCTTTTCTGATGAGTCTCGTTTTGGTATGAGACCGGATACAAGACGTATACGACACTGGAGAACCCCTGGACGCCAACAGCGATTAAAATCCTGCCAGGAAGTCCATCCTTATAGTGGTGGAACCATCATGGTATGGGCGGGTATTTGGATCGGCGGAAGAACTGAGTTGATTTGGATCAGAGGCAACCTCAACGCTCAAATTTATGCTGAGACGATTGTATCAGACGTCATCGTTCCTCTACAAGTGCAAATCGGTCCCTTATTTCAGTTAATGCATGATAATGCACGACCGCACACCGCAAGAGTTGTAAGACAGACTCTCGCCGCAGCTAACATCAATGTCCTGCCCTGGCCTGCTCAGTCGCCAGACTTGAACCCGATTGAGCATGCATGGGATATGCTACAGAGAAGAGCTCTGCCGAATATGGAGGGTATCCAGTCGCAAGAAGACCTTTTTTTGTTGTTGCAACGAACATGGGCGGCCATTCCACAGCGTGATTTGGATGAACTCATTTTGAGTATGCCAAACCGATGTTCTTGTGTTGTTAGTGTTCGCGGTAGAAACACGGATTATTAATTGTTTAAGTTACCCAATAAAATTTTAAAGAAAACTGTTATTTCAGTCTTTTTTTCGAACTTTTGTGTTAGTGGTTCAAATGTCAAAAATCCCTTTATTAGGAAAATGGCAAATTTCTTTATTAATGCAAAGGTGACTTGGTTTATCGTTACTGTGACAAACGAAAACACTTTATTTGATGAATCCTTAAAGAAAATTTTAATTAATATCAATCAGGAGAAAAGTTATTGCAAAAATATATGTTGATCCCTAGACACTTTTGATGTGTGTATTTACGGCATTGCTACTTATTGATCTGTTTTTATAGTTCGAAGAGCAGCAGTTCCGATTTTCGATATTGCAAATAAATCAACGTTTTATTCAAAATCTAAGCCAAACCAATTCAAGAAGAAGCAGTTGCATCTTACCATGTTTCCACTTCTGCTGTGATTTCAGAGCGTACTCATCGGCCTCTCTCCTGGTAATACCATACTTGGCAGCAACGACATCAGCTGTTTGCAACAGATACATATTGCAGTAAGAATCAAAGTAAGCCAGGTGGAGGTAGTCTTCCATTTCTGTAGCCTTCCCCAACTCAGTCCCAAAACGCACGTCACGAACGAGAAAAGGGGCAGAAGAAAAGACGTCCATGCCACCAGCCAGGGAGATTTGAGATGTTCCTAGAAGAATTTCCTGAAAAAGAAAGGTGATTTTTGATCCATTCGGTGCCAGCTATAAATCAAGTTTTCAAAAAAGACTGAATCGAAAGGCCTGCTCTCCACAGATCAGGACCTCATCCTGTGACGTACCTGTACACTGCAAATGATAGCGTTGAACGCCGACCCAGACAATCTGTTCAAGCTGAGAACTGGTCGATCTGCGGGGATGCCAGCTTTCAAAGACGCGTGTCGAGGAGACAGTCCGGTTGGCGATAAAGAACTTGACTGAGGAGAGGTTACATATTGAATTAATAGAATAATCGCTTCAGTGGTCAAAGAAGTTTCATATTACCAAATTTATAAAGTCCTCTTTGGAGTCTCTTTTATTCTGAAATGGCGATTTCAGAACAACCACTTCTACTGCCTATCGATCCAAAAGAATTGAGGTTGCTAACCTGGCCGATATTGACGGTGTCTACAAGTTCAGAAGCCACATCACCTGCCTTTAAGGCAGCTTTAGCTGCTGTAGCAAACAGATCCTCAGGCAAGACATCTCGAAGCATGCCTCCATACTTTCCGAAAGGAGTACGTTTACCGGCTACGACGAAGACTCCTGAAAACAACAGAAGAGTACTTAATCAACATTAGTGTTGAATGTGATGATATTATACAAGTATACAACTTTTAACAGACCAATGGTCTGTGATTATTAATTACTGCCGTTGGTCAACTTCAACATCACAAGGATGTGATGTAAAGCGTGGAAGTTGAAAGTTCTCTGTTTTATTAATATCAAGCAATTTCACTCATAGATGACTGCAATGCTTACATAACATACATAATTAGCCTGTAATGTACCCACTGCTGGGACACGGGCCTCCTTTCGGTGAGAAGGAGTGGGCCGTAATCCACCAAGCGGGCCCAGTGCGGGTTGTTGGATGTTACATGTCTTCGAACTTTAAGTTCTAGGACCTGCCGGTTTCCTCAAGATGTTTTCCTTCACCGTTTTCAGAGCAGTAGTGATGTAATAATTTACACAAAGTAAAGAGCAATGCTTATAAAATATAGAATATTGCCCCGGCTCCAGGCAGATGGAAATCCTTGCACAAGATTTCTGGTGACTACCCCAAAAAATCATCATTATTATAATGTTAGGTACTTACCTTTATTCACAGCGACTGCCATTTGTTGCGTCCAGCAAATGATGTAAAACCAAGTATAATAAAATCTATAAACGAAGTTCAATAAGGCGGCCGCGGCCCGTTTGTTGATTTTTTACCTAAAATATTATTAATTTATGTACTATGTAAACGTGTCTCTCGTGTGTCACGAGAAGCTATAAATTTTGTAATCACACATTCAGGGGTTCGCAACCTTTGGATCAAATAAAAAAAACAGTTTTGTAATTATTTTTATTTTTCTAAAGGGATTAATCATGTTAACACACACATCTAATTACTGTCGTCAGACGACTCCGAGTAGGTATTCCGTAGCATTGACGGCGTCAGCGTGAACTTACTTCAAAATGGCGGCCCAAATGTTTACGTTCCAAGAGTCAGACGCGTTCCAGCAGGGCCGCAGGGTAATTGCGTAACACTTACTTATCACGCTAACAGTAGGAATAGCTTTCATTATTTTGACAGTTCAACAATTCTTATTTACGTTGTTGAGCAGACAAATTGTTCGAACATAATTATGACGCAATGGATTAGCTATATCCTTCCAAATGATTCAGATTGTGACTGATAGTGTGTTACGCAATTAGGGTGCAGTACCACAAAACATTAGACGACAGCGCTTTAGATCGCTAAAATATAACCCGACCAAGTGAAATTGCTCGTAAGTTTCGTATTACACGTATGTTACTTTGAGTTAATTGAATTTTGGATTAATTGTTGTTGATTGAATTGTCGCTACGTAACTTAGTAGAAGTTCTTTATTTACAAAATTAATAGCTTCTCGTGACAGGGACTTTAGTTAAAGTATCTAAGTACTGGAATTTACATAATTATAGGTATTTTTGAATAATATTGCAATTTAGGTATACTTACTTATGAAGGTACTTAATGAAGATCAGAGGGGCAATTCTCGTAATTTTAAGAAAGTTCACAGTCTGATCTCAGTCTCAATCTGTCAAAAAATGCCTCTAATTTCCCTACATTTTGACAAGTTTTTGACATTTGTTTGTCGCTGAGATGAGACTGCGACTAGATTTTGAACGTTTTAAATTACGAGAATTGGCCTTCAGTTGTCCATACAAATCGGTAAAAGTATTCTACGAAACTATTGAGATTTTTAATCGGTGTGCCACATAGCGTTTTGTCGCCTCTATTGGCTTCAATCTCACTAAGACGTATTTAGACGTGGAAACTACACACCTACTTATATAGTTGATTTAAATAATAATCAGAATATCGAAATCTACTTACTGTCTGAAAATTACAACAAGACTCTCCTACCACATCTGTTGTACACATAGGACAAAGACTACAATGCTTAAGCATGAACTTATAAAGTTTATAATTCTTTTATAAACGTAATTAATGATGAAGAAATCATGCGACCATGACAGCCTACCTACCTAAGTACCATTTTTACATAAAACGCGGTAAAAACGTTATTCAAGATCCTAATCTCTTTTTTTATCGGCCTTCATAGACCCTTAACATCCGAAAATGATGCACGACTTTAATAATAATTATTATTTATTTACTTATCACAAAAGCTGTAACATTTAGACAGATATAGGTACAGGAAAATTTTAAATTTTATTAGTTTAATAGTGAAGGCATCTGAGTCTGAACTATGATCTAGGCTCTTCTTTATGATGACCATTACAATACAAGCTTAATTAGACATATTAGTATTTATCACTACACAGAAAAAAAGTTTCAAATAATAAAAACTGTACAGCGTTGTTGATACCATGTTTACGCTGATGATATACAAGTATATATCTCGTTCAAGCCTGATGAACATGAGAGAGCTTTGAAAGATCTAAACGAGGACCTTGATAGGATAGCATGCTGGGCAGAAAATAACGGTTTCAAAACTAAATACATGCTACTTGGAACCAAGCACCAAATAAATGCTGTACCTTCAAAGCTCAATGTTACCCTGTTGGGTGAGTTGGTCAGTCGAGTCGGTGAGGCACGAAATCTGGGTCTGTACGTGGACGCTGAGCTGAGATACGAGGGTCACGTGGCAGAGTCAGTGCGCAGGTGCTTTTATAGGCTCAAAGTTCTCTACAAAATAAGGCCCTATCTGTCGGAGGAGCTGCGTATTCGACTGGTCGAGTCCCTAGTACTCTCTAATTTAAACTACGCAGATACCGTTATCGGTCCTAGACTGCTGGCAAGAACTGAGCGACTGATTCAGAGAGTACAAAACGCCTGCGCACGATTTTGCTTCTCAGTTCCGCCTGAAGCCATATAACACCTTTTTTAAACAAACACTCCATCCTTAGAATGAAATCACGTCGCAAGTTACACTTAGCATGTCTTATGTTTGGGGTTATTAAGCATAAGGAGCCAGCTTATTTGTACAAAAAACTAAGCTGGATCGCTAGTAGGAGAGAATGCGCGATAAGACAGTGCTCCCAGCAACTCTCTACAGAGGTGCACAAGACGGCCACCTTCAGAGGCAGTTTCAGGTATGCCGCATCCAAATGCTGGAACAACATTCCCCCACCGATAAGGAATCTAAAAACGCTTGGTACCTTTAGAAGTCGATTGCGGCAGTATCTGATCGACTCTCAGAAAAAACTGGGCTTGACCGTCACAAACACGTCCATAATATAGCAGATGGCAGGGGCTCTGTTCCACACGACATGTTTGTCTACACGTTATGCTGGAGACAAAGATAACTGTGTAAAACGAAACGCATTTAACATAGGTATTACAATGGAGAATATATAAGCAAATCACGCTATACTCACTGTACATAATAATTATTATAAAAAAACCATAACACAACAATATATTACTAAACACAAACATGTAAACTCGTACAGATAAACGATTAGAAACATAAACTAGTCATTATTTACATATTATTACCTATACTGTGATAATCAAGTAATCCAGTAGACACTACACAAGTAAATGTTCTTTCTGTCGGCTTTAAAAGTAAGTCAATTATGATGTGGGTACTTACCACCTTTATAATATACACGCCGCACTAAGTTGGTACCATTTTGTTGAAACTAAGATGTGTCTTCTCGACATCCGTGTGTCAGCAGAATACCAGCGTCAGGTATTGTACCTGGCATATGCTGAGCTGGACTCCCATTTGGTGCAACCATGAGACACACACCGCCCAGTAGTGATCGACCGTTATAGATATGACGTGTCTATGGGTCAATTTATCTTTTTTAATCTTTGTATTCCTTTTTTTTTTTCTTCTCTCTACTTTCTGATGTTTGTTTAATACTTGTATTGTGTCTTTGTTGCACTGAATAAACTTTTTATCTATCTATCTATCTAAATAAAATTAAATAACCACTCACACGGAGCAAACGGGTATGTGGTGGAGTACGTCTGAACCTCTCGGTGTGTGAAAGAGTGAGAGAGGGTGAGTACTTAAGTACCTATAAGAGTTCACTATTTCAATATTTTTAATAAGTTTTCTGTCTCTTCATATGTGAGTTTACTTATATATTTAAAGAGTATACTTTTACATAATTTTATATTTAGAGGGTTTTACGCAAGCATGTCTGAAAGAAGGTCGGTTAATATTACTAATAGATAACATTTCATTACCACTGAAAATCAGCGCTGTGCTGTGCAGGCATTTATTTCAATTAAACCATTTACAGGCACTTTTTGAATTGTCAAGGTCGGTCAGTCAGGAAATATGAAGCTAGTCGCCCATTGCAAAGCGTAGGTACCTACCTATGGAGAAGAACGGGCAAGAAACTCCATGGACACTCTTTTAAATTATATTTTACAAAAATATTTGTTACATCATTAATGTTGAATTTATAATGATATGTGAGAACGATGTAAAAAAAAAGACGTACGCGTTAAATGTGTCCAGAGTACAGCAAATAGTACTTAACAAAACAACAATCCAAAAATAAAATAATTAATAATAAGCTGAGGCAGCTAAGTGATGACCAGCCCCAACTGAGCCCGTTCACGAACATGACGCATAGATCAGCACCATTCAGCTCAACCATTTTGAAGGGAGCTAAGTGATCCAACATACACGCCACCGTCAGCGAGACATTTGTGTGAGCATGACATACTATCAGCCGCCAGGGGCACATTCAACTCAATGAAAGACATATTACATTACCCGGTAAATGGTAGCACTATAGTACATAGAACTCACAGCTGTGCTATGCAATTATACAACACAAAGGAAATTGAGTTCATACAATGCAAAGATAGTCTTACAATCTTCAGCAGCTCCAACAGTATTTTCAAGTGTTAAAGCACGCTGCACGACCGTAGAACAAGTACTTCCCTCGACGTTTTGAGACACCATTAGATACTTAAATATTTTGTTACTTAACTTATTTTTGTATTTTTAACCGACTTCCAAAAAAGAGGAGGTTATATGTTCGACTTTATGTATGTTCACCGATTTCTCCGTGAATTGTGTGAATGACACCATTAGATACTTAAATATTTTGTTAACTTATTTTTGTATTTTTAACCGACTTCCAAAAAAGAGGAGGTTATATGTTCGACTTTATGTATGTTCACCGATTTCTCCGTGAATTGTGTGAATGCGTGAATAAAAATCTATCTAGTATACTCCCAAGTTGGTCCCATTGTCAGCAAGTTGGAATCTGATGAGAGGATCCCATGGAAATCGAGAGAAACCCTCAAATTTTATTGGCAAACCTATGACGATTTGGATATTTTTTAAAGTAACTTGAGCATTTGCTCTCGGAAATCATCATTTGGTAAAGTGGAGCTGATGATGAAGACCACAGACGTCCATCGGAACTACTCAATGATAAATATTTCACGGGTTGCGATTCGATTATTATTATTATTTATTTATTAACTCTTCATCACTATCATTACAGGAATTTCCTAATTCAATAGTGTGGCCATAACTACAGTTTTATTATTTAGGTACCATAACATACTCTGTACATTGTGGTTACATTACTTTAATATGGTTGCTAAGCAATTTATGCTCGTCACAATGAACGTCACAATGAACGTCCCAGCATCGGGAAAAGCAATATTTTGTAAAAGGTGATAAGCAGTTGACGTTAGGCTATTGTAACTTAGATAAATTACAAACTCTCTCACTAAAAAGTGAAAAATAAAAACTTTTATAAAAACAACCGACGTGTTTCTTTTTGTAAAAAGGTAGGTAGGTACTTAGTCTAGTTTAGCATTTGATGATGACCTTAACAAGCAGGTTCGTTATTTGTAAATATATTGTATGTGGGGGGCTCGTGGTTTAAGAGGGCGAAAAGATTTTATTTAATAACAAATGAACACCATAGTTTAGGTACGTCATGCATGGGTACCATACCTATCTTATTTTTATGAGTAGATATAATTATTCTTGAAAAGAAATAATTTAATACGCTTTTAATACCTAAAAAACTGCTTCCGACAACGCCCCTTAGTACTAATCTCAGGTACACACGGGCGATTTTTGTCACGCACTGGATTTTCGACTCTTGGTGTAGAGCCGAGCGAGTCCAAAAGAGTGATTCTCAGCACGTTAAAAAATATACTGTTCTTACTGTTCGATTTTCTGCTCTCGGCGCTAAGCAGTGCGATGAAAATCCAGTACGCGTTAATCAATCGCAAGTGGTCATGCATGAGAGCCTAGATGGATATAGGAAACCTTTTACGTGGTTGCGTCACAGAAGATAGCTAGCCTGGCGTTAGGTTTGAAGGGTTACGGACTTATCTACGGGGTCACAGATAATATAATACTCTAGACGGGGTAAATCAAATAATACAGAATAACAATAAGGACGAAGGACAATTAATAGGTACAGACAGAACAGATATTAATACACGAAATTAACAGAGCTAATTTAAAGCGATCTAGGTCGTTTTAGCGAGCTGAAGTGGCAATGGGCCGGCCATATCAGCCGTAGAACCGATGACCGTCGGGGTAGACGTGTTCTTGAGTGGAGACCGCGAATCGGCAAACGTAAGGTAGGACGCCCTCAGGTTGGTGTGCAGGCGGTGGAGCAACGATCTTCGCAGTAGGTATGGCTGGTAACAGCTGGATGAGAGTTGCCGAAAACCAATAGGAGAGGCCTTTGGCCACCAGTGAACTGCTGTAGGTTGATGATGATGATGATGAGGTCGTTTTAGGAGTCTAGATTTAGGAGCGTTGCATCAAGAGCATCAAAGATCTGGGGATTGGTGATTCGGTCTACACAAGAAAATTGATTGGCAACCTTAAAATAAAATTTATTACGAAAATGTTTTACGAGTAAGTACCGTTTTGGAGCATACTTTGTTTTGTAATTCTAATCTAATCTTACTTTTATTGGCGTTATTTACTATTGGTGATACGCCGCTTTTATTTGCTTTTAAATACAATTTATCTTTACTAAATGGACCAAACTAAGGCGGTAGGATAATAATTTTAAAGATTGTATCTACTGAGGTAGGTAGATAACTAGATAAGTAGGAAGACATAGGTACCTAGTGTCATGTCATGCCTATCAAATTTATATAAACCGAGTATTTACGATATTCGCTTTACCATTGACATGACATGCAGTTATTTTGCTTTGGTTGTTACCTATTCATTCGATTTTGTATCACTTCACAGATTAAAAACAAATGCATATTCTGAGCGACACTTCGCACAAAACCGCGCGTACGGTCCTTCGGAGCCGGATCAGGCAGGAAATCGGAGCGTGCCCATGCTGCTGAGGACTACGGGGGTACCTCAGCATCATCACCATCTACAGTCCGACTTCGTCGATTGCTGAGCATAGTCCTGTCTTTATTTTCTTTCTGGGACTCCCTACTACTAAGAAACTCAATTTACTTATAACCTGTCTAAAGGAAAGGCCGTTCTAAGGATTTCAATAATACGTTTAAGTATTATCCTTTTATTGATATAAGTATTGCAAGGTGTTTTACAAAACAAAAAAAAACTCTTGCTGAATTGGTCTCACGGTTACGCCTGATGCAAAACAAAATGGATGGATGAGATCTACGATGGAAAGAGCGTGCCCAAATGATGTGCCTGTTCACTGTTGCTTTGAAGGCATTATTTGATTTGATTACTCTATTTAGCGTTGCCTTAGCCAAGCTTACTACGTTTTATTCATTACTGGAGAACACACAGCAAGCTTTGAGAAATTGACTATTGAGCAGATTGATAGGTACCTAGGTACCTACACTACGTCAATTCATAGGATCACACACTTCACACGACTGACAAAGAATGACAGTATTATTTTGAATTTACAGAAAAGGTAGGCTCAAATAAAAGAACAATATTTTTTTAAACATATATAAATAAGTAAATAACCTCCAAAAGTTAATACTTCTTAAAATAAACGCTATTAAATATTATTTATTGACTTGGCATACAATAACAGTGTCTCATAATTAAAGGCATGATAATTAATCATATTTATTTATATTCTCGGCACTTCGGCAGTAAGTATACGATGATAAAGATGGGGCTTTTAAAAAAGTAGGTACTTACATTATAAATACAAACACATAGTAAAATAGTAATTTATTTATATGATCAAGAGTACAAGTTTCAATACATTTAAATTGGTACAAAAAATATCACGTTAAATAAAGGTACTCAATTTAAAAATTAAAGATTTTATTTATATGTTTTTATAATCATTCCTCTTCGTTCACGTCTCATTCATTCACTCGTTCAGTCGTTCACTTAAGTTACAGTGGTGTTTAGACGGCCTCAATCATCAGTGCGATGCCCTGGCCTCCTCCGATGCACGCGGATCCAATACCACGCTTCAGGCCACGACGTCTAGGGAAAGAAGATTTTTATTATCATGCCAAATAAAGTTTTTTTTACCCGTGACATTAGCAACCATTTATTGGCTAGCAACACTATGGTCCACTATGCAGCCTCAGTCTCATACAAACAGTAAAATTTTGTGTAATATATGCAATTGTTTTTCTCCTTATTGCGATTGGCATACAGTGCAAACATTAGTTATGTATTTTTAACAAGAAATAAATACAGTCACAGAATGAAGGGGAAGGATTTTTATTAAAATTTTTACATGCACCGTGCCGCACTTGTGCTGGCTGCGTACTGCCAACATTGTGAATGCAAATTGCACAGTTCGTGAAAGTGACATAACACACAATTAAATAGGTATCAAAAATATCGTGTAACAAAATTCAGGGTGCTTACTTGAGCTCATGCACTAAGTGCGCGGTGATGCGGGATCCGGATGCTCCCAAGGGATGTCCAAGAGCGGTGGCGCCTCCGTTCACGTTCAGTTTCTCCAGATCAAGCTTCAGGGCTTTGGCGCAGGAGAGGGTCTGTGCGCAGAACGCTTCGTTGATCTGTTGGGAATGTTACAGATTTATTAACTGTGTTTCTGGCGACTAGTTTTCAGATTACCATTCTCTTCGTAGAGTTTCGATGAAGAAAGTTCATATACCTAAGTAATTACATATGTTTGACCCAAAATTCACGCGCTGTCATAAGGTTAAAGAAGTATGAGGAACGGAAGGGGTGTAAAGTTCACTCATCCTTCTTAGAAAAGTGAGGAACTTCCGACCAGACGGGTGTTGTGTCTGATGGGCTACTGCCCGACGATTGATGTCGGGACGTTTTATATAATATGCTAATTGCGCGGTAAACTTTGTTTCCGCGATGAAGGATTTTTCGTGACGTCAGTGTGATGCGTGGTTCGCATGTGGCGATGAAGATGCCGCCACAAGATCATCAAGTGCACAAGTAACTGGGCAAATATAACAGTGGCTTTGAGCCCCCACTTAATAAAGACTCGAGTTACTTGCCTCCAGGGCCTGTTCTCTATTTTTTTTGCAAGACAGTTTAAGTTCGGGGCAGTTGTAAGACAGACTCTCGCCGCAGCTAACATCAATGTCCTGCCCTGGCCTGCTCAGTCGCCAGACTTGAACCCGATTGAGCATGCATGGGATATGCTACAGAGAAGAGCTCTGCCGAATATGGAGGGTATCCAGTCGCAAGAAGACCTTTTTTTGTTGTTGCAACGAACATGGGCGGCCATTCCACAGCGTGATTTGGATGAACTCATTTTGAGTATGCCAAACCGATGTTCTTGTGTTGTTAGTGTTCGCGGTAGAAACACGGATTATTAATTGTTTAAGTTACCCAATAAAATTTTAAAGAAAACTGTTATTTCAGTCTTTTTTTCGAACTTTTGTGTTAGTGGTTCAAATGTCAAAAATCCCTTTATTAGGAAAATGGCAAATTTCTTTATTAATGCAAAGGTGACTTGGTTTATCGTTACTGTGACAAACGAAAACACTTTATTTGATGAATCCTTAAAGAAAATTTTAATTAATATCAATCAGGAGAAAAGTTATTGCAAAAATATATGTTGATCCCTAGACACTTTTGATGTGTGTATTTACGGCATTGCTACTTATTGATCTGTTTTTATAGTTCGAAGAGCAGCAGTTCCGATTTTCGATATTGCAAATAAATCAACGTTTTATTCAAAATCTAAGCCAAACCAATTCAAGAAGAAGCAGTTGCATCTTACCATGTTTCCACTTCTGCTGTGATTTCAGAGCGTACTCATCGGCCTCTCTCCTGGTAATACCATACTTGGCAGCAACGACATCAGCTGTTTGCAACAGATACATATTGCAGTAAGAATCAAAGTAAGCCAGGTGGAGGTAGTCTTCCATTTCTGTAGCCTTCCCCAACTCAGTCCCAAAACGCACGTCACGAACGAGAAAAGGGGCAGAAGAAAAGACGTCCATGCCACCAGCCAGGGAGATTTGAGATGTTCCTAGAAGAATTTCCTGAAAAAGAAAGGTGATTTTTGATCCATTCGGTGCCAGCTATAAATCAAGTTTTCAAAAAAGACTGAATCGAAAGGCCTGCTCTCCACAGATCAGGACCTCATCCTGTGACGTACCTGTACACTGCAAATGATAGCGTTGAACGCCGACCCAGACAATCTGTTCAAGCTGAGAACTGGTCGATCTGCGGGGATGCCAGCTTTCAAAGACGCGTGTCGAGGAGACAGTCCGGTTGGCGATAAAGAACTTGACTGAGGAGAGGTTACATATTGAATTAATAGAATAATCGCTTCAGTGGTCAAAGAAGTTTCATATTACCAAATTTATAAAGTCCTCTTTGGAGTCTCTTTTATTCTGAAATGGCGATTTCAGAACAACCACTTCTACTGCCTATCGATCCAAAAGAATTGAGGTTGCTAACCTGGCCGATATTGACGGTGTCTACAAGTTCAGAAGCCACATCACCTGCCTTTAAGGCAGCTTTAGCTGCTGTAGCAAACAGATCCTCAGGCAAGACATCTCGAAGCATGCCTCCATACTTTCCGAAAGGAGTACGTTTACCGGCTACGACGAAGACTCCTGAAAACAACAGAAGAGTACTTAATCAACATTAGTGTTGAATGTGATGATATTATACAAGTATACAACTTTTAACAGACCAATGGTCTGTGATTATTAATTACTGCCGTTGGTCAACTTCAACATCACAAGGATGTGATGTAAAGCGTGGAAGTTGAAAGTTCTCTGTTTTATTAATATCAAGCAATTTCACTCATAGATGACTGCAATGCTTACATAACATACATAATTAGCCTGTAATGTACCCACTGCTGGGACACGGGCCTCCTTTCGGTGAGAAGGAGTGGGCCGTAATCCACCAAGCGGGCCCAGTGCGGGTTGTTGGATGTTACATGTCTTCGAACTTTAAGTTCTAGGACCTGCCGGTTTCCTCAAGATGTTTTCCTTCACCGTTTTCAGAGCAGTAGTGATGTAATAATTTACACAAAGTAAAGAGCAATGCTTATAAAATATAGAATATTGCCCCGGCTCCAGGCAGATGGAAATCCTTGCACAAGATTTCTGGTGACTACCCCAAAAAATCATCATTATTATAATGTTAGGTACTTACCTTTATTCACAGCGACTGCCATTTGTTGCGTCCAGCAAATGATGTAAAACCAAGTATAATAAAATCTATAAACGAAGTTCAATAAGGCGGCCGCGGCCCGTTTGTTGATTTTTTACCTAAAATATTATTAATTTATGTACTATGTAAACGTGTCTCTCGTGTGTCACGAGAAGCTATAAATTTTGTAATCACACATTCAGGGGTTCGCAACCTTTGGATCAAATAAAAAAAACAGTTTTGTAATTATTTTTATTTTTCTAAAGGGATTAATCATGTTAACACACACATCTAATTACTGTCGTCAGACGACTCCGAGTAGGTATTCCGTAGCATTGACGGCGTCAGCGTGAACTTACTTCAAAATGGCGGCCCAAATGTTTACGTTCCAAGAGTCAGACGCGTTCCAGCAGGGCCGCAGGGTAATTGCGTAACACTTACTTATCACGCTAACAGTAGGAATAGCTTTCATTATTTTGACAGTTCAACAATTCTTATTTACGTTGTTGAGCAGACAAATTGTTCGAACATAATTATGACGCAATGGATTAGCTATATCCTTCCAAATGATTCAGATTGTGACTGATAGTGTGTTACGCAATTAGGGTGCAGTACCACAAAACATTAGACGACAGCGCTTTAGATCGCTAAAATATAACCCGACCAAGTGAAATTGCTCGTAAGTTTCGTATTACACGTATGTTACTTTGAGTTAATTGAATTTTGGATTAATTGTTGTTGATTGAATTGTCGCTACGTAACTTAGTAGAAGTTCTTTATTTACAAAATTAATAGCTTCTCGTGACAGGGACTTTAGTTAAAGTATCTAAGTACTGGAATTTACATAATTATAGGTATTTTTGAATAATATTGCAATTTAGGTATACTTACTTATGAAGGTACTTAATGAAGATCAGTTGTCCATACAAATCGGTAAAAGTATTCTACGAAACTATTGAGATTTTTAATCGGTGTGCCACATAGCGTTTTGTCGCCTCTATTGGCTTCAATCTCACTAAGACGTATTTAGACGTGGAAACTACACACCTACTTATATAGTTGATTTAAATAATAATCAGAATATCGAAATCTACTTACTGTCTGAAAATTACAACAAGACTCTCCTACCACATCTGTTGTACACATAGGACAAAGACTACAATGCTTAAGCATGAACTTATAAAGTTTATAATTCTTTTATAAACGTAATTAATGATGAAGAAATCATGCGACCATGACAGCCTACCTACCTAAGTACCATTTTTACATAAAACGCGGTAAAAACGTTATTCAAGATCCTAATCTCTTTTTTTATCGGCCTTCATAGACCCTTAACATCCGAAAATGATGCACGACTTTAATAATAATTATTATTTATTTACTTATCACAAAAGCTGTAACATTTAGACAGATATAGGTACAGGAAAATTTTAAATTTTATTAGTTTAATAGTGAAGGCATCTGAGTCTGAACTATGATCTAGGCTCTTCTTTATGATGACCATTACAATACAAGCTTAATTAGACATATTAGTATTTATCACTACACAGAAAAAAAGTTTCAAATAATAAAAACTGTACAGCGTTGTTGATACCATGTTTACGCTGATGATATACAAGTATATATCTCGTTCAAGCCTGATGAACATGAGAGAGCTTTGAAAGATCTAAACGAGGACCTTGATAGGATAGCATGCTGGGCAGAAAATAACGGTTTCAAAACTAAATACATGCTACTTGGAACCAAGCACCAAATAAATGCTGTACCTTCAAAGCTCAATGTTACCCTGTTGGGTGAGTTGGTCAGTCGAGTCGGTGAGGCACGAAATCTGGGTCTGTACGTGGACGCTGAGCTGAGATACGAGGGTCACGTGGCAGAGTCAGTGCGCAGGTGCTTTTATAGGCTCAAAGTTCTCTACAAAATAAGGCCCTATCTGTCGGAGGAGCTGCGTATTCGACTGGTCGAGTCCCTAGTACTCTCTAATTTAAACTACGCAGATACCGTTATCGGTCCTAGACTGCTGGCAAGAACTGAGCGACTGATTCAGAGAGTACAAAACGCCTGCGCACGATTTTGCTTCTCAGTTCCGCCTGAAGCCATATAACACCTTTTTTAAACAAACACTCCATCCTTAGAATGAAATCACGTCGCAAGTTACACTTAGCATGTCTTATGTTTGGGGTTATTAAGCATAAGGAGCCAGCTTATTTGTACAAAAAACTAAGCTGGATCGCTAGTAGGAGAGAATGCGCGATAAGACAGTGCTCCCAGCAACTCTCTACAGAGGTGCACAAGACGGCCACCTTCAGAGGCAGTTTCAGGTATGCCGCATCCAAATGCTGGAACAACATTCCCCCACCGATAAGGAATCTAAAAACGCTTGGTACCTTTAGAAGTCGATTGCGGCAGTATCTGATCGACTCTCAGAAAAAACTGGGCTTGACCGTCACAAACACGTCCATAATATAGCAGATGGCAGGGGCTCTGTTCCACACGACATGTTTGTCTACACGTTATGCTGGAGACAAAGATAACTGTGTAAAACGAAACGCATTTAACATAGGTATTACAATGGAGAATATATAAGCAAATCACGCTATACTCACTGTACATAATAATTATTATAAAAAAACCATAACACAACAATATATTACTAAACACAAACATGTAAACTCGTACAGATAAACGATTAGAAACATAAACTAGTCATTATTTACATATTATTACCTATACTGTGATAATCAAGTAATCCAGTAGACACTACACAAGTAAATGTTCTTTCTGTCGGCTTTAAAAGTAAGTCAATTATGATGTGGGTACTTACCACCTTTATAATATACACGCCGCACTAAGTTGGTACCATTTTGTTGAAACTAAGATGTGTCTTCTCGACATCCGTGTGTCAGCAGAATACCAGCGTCAGGTATTGTACCTGGCATATGCTGAGCTGGACTCCCATTTGGTGCAACCATGAGACACACACCGCCCAGTAGTGATCGACCGTTATAGATATGACGTGTCTATGGGTCAATTTATCTTTTTTAATCTTTGTATTCCTTTTTTTTTTTCTTCTCTCTACTTTCTGATGTTTGTTTAATACTTGTATTGTGTCTTTGTTGCACTGAATAAACTTTTTATCTATCTATCTATCTAAATAAAATTAAATAACCACTCACACGGAGCAAACGGGTATGTGGTGGAGTACGTCTGAACCTCTCGGTGTGTGAAAGAGTGAGAGAGGGTGAGTACTTAAGTACCTATAAGAGTTCACTATTTCAATATTTTTAATAAGTTTTCTGTCTCTTCATATGTGAGTTTACTTATATATTTAAAGAGTATACTTTTACATAATTTTATATTTAGAGGGTTTTACGCAAGCATGTCTGAAAGAAGGTCGGTTAATATTACTAATAGATAACATTTCATTACCACTGAAAATCAGCGCTGTGCTGTGCAGGCATTTATTTCAATTAAACCATTTACAGGCACTTTTTGAATTGTCAAGGTCGGTCAGTCAGGAAATATGAAGCTAGTCGCCCATTGCAAAGCGTAGGTACCTACCTATGGAGAAGAACGGGCAAGAAACTCCATGGACACTCTTTTAAATTATATTTTACAAAAATATTTGTTACATCATTAATGTTGAATTTATAATGATATGTGAGAACGATGTAAAAAAAAAGACGTACGCGTTAAATGTGTCCAGAGTACAGCAAATAGTACTTAACAAAACAACAATCCAAAAATAAAATAATTAATAATAAGCTGAGGCAGCTAAGTGATGACCAGCCCCAACTGAGCCCGTTCACGAACATGACGCATAGATCAGCACCATTCAGCTCAACCATTTTGAAGGGAGCTAAGTGATCCAACATACACGCCACCGTCAGCGAGACATTTGTGTGAGCATGACATACTATCAGCCGCCAGGGGCACATTCAACTCAATGAAAGACATATTACATTACCCGGTAAATGGTAGCACTATAGTACATAGAACTCACAGCTGTGCTATGCAATTATACAACACAAAGGAAATTGAGTTCATACAATGCAAAGATAGTCTTACAATCTTCAGCAGCTCCAACAGTATTTTCAAGTGTTAAAGCACGCTGCACGACCGTAGAACAAGTACTTCCCTCGACGTTTTGAGACACCATTAGATACTTAAATATTTTGTTACTTAACTTATTTTTGTATTTTTAACCGACTTCCAAAAAAGAGGAGGTTATATGTTCGACTTTATGTATGTTCACCGATTTCTCCGTGAATTGTGTGAATGACACCATTAGATACTTAAATATTTTGTTAACTTATTTTTGTATTTTTAACCGACTTCCAAAAAAGAGGAGGTTATATGTTCGACTTTATGTATGTTCACCGATTTCTCCGTGAATTGTGTGAATGCGTGAATAAAAATCTATCTAGTATACTCCCAAGTTGGTCCCATTGTCAGCAAGTTGGAATCTGATGAGAGGATCCCATGGAAATCGAGAGAAACCCTCAAATTTTATTGGCAAACCTATGACGATTTGGATATTTTTTAAAGTAACTTGAGCATTTGCTCTCGGAAATCATCATTTGGTAAAGTGGAGCTGATGATGAAGACCACAGACGTCCATCGGAACTACTCAATGATAAATATTTCACGGGTTGCGATTCGATTATTATTATTATTTATTTATTAACTCTTCATCACTATCATTACAGGAATTTCCTAATTCAATAGTGTGGCCATAACTACAGTTTTATTATTTAGGTACCATAACATACTCTGTACATTGTGGTTACATTACTTTAATATGGTTGCTAAGCAATTTATGCTCGTCACAATGAACGTCACAATGAACGTCCCAGCATCGGGAAAAGCAATATTTTGTAAAAGGTGATAAGCAGTTGACGTTAGGCTATTGTAACTTAGATAAATTACAAACTCTCTCACTAAAAAGTGAAAAATAAAAACTTTTATAAAAACAACCGACGTGTTTCTTTTTGTAAAAAGGTAGGTAGGTACTTAGTCTAGTTTAGCATTTGATGATGACCTTAACAAGCAGGTTCGTTATTTGTAAATATATTGTATGTGGGGGGCTCGTGGTTTAAGAGGGCGAAAAGATTTTATTTAATAACAAATGAACACCATAGTTTAGGTACGTCATGCATGGGTACCATACCTATCTTATTTTTATGAGTAGATATAATTATTCTTGAAAAGAAATAATTTAATACGCTTTTAATACCTAAAAAACTGCTTCCGACAACGCCCCTTAGTACTAATCTCAGGTACACACGGGCGATTTTTGTCACGCACTGGATTTTCGACTCTTGGTGTAGAGCCGAGCGAGTCCAAAAGAGTGATTCTCAGCACGTTAAAAAATATACTGTTCTTACTGTTCGATTTTCTGCTCTCGGCGCTAAGCAGTGCGATGAAAATCCAGTACGCGTTAATCAATCGCAAGTGGTCATGCATGAGAGCCTAGATGGATATAGGAAACCTTTTACGTGGTTGCGTCACAGAAGATAGCTAGCCTGGCGTTAGGTTTGAAGGGTTACGGACTTATCTACGGGGTCACAGATAATATAATACTCTAGACGGGGTAAATCAAATAATACAGAATAACAATAAGGACGAAGGACAATTAATAGGTACAGACAGAACAGATATTAATACACGAAATTAACAGAGCTAATTTAAAGCGATCTAGGTCGTTTTAGCGAGCTGAAGTGGCAATGGGCCGGCCATATCAGCCGTAGAACCGATGACCGTCGGGGTAGACGTGTTCTTGAGTGGAGACCGCGAATCGGCAAACGTAAGGTAGGACGCCCTCAGGTTGGTGTGCAGGCGGTGGAGCAACGATCTTCGCAGTAGGTATGGCTGGTAACAGCTGGATGAGAGTTGCCGAAAACCAATAGGAGAGGCCTTTGGCCACCAGTGAACTGCTGTAGGTTGATGATGATGATGATGAGGTCGTTTTAGGAGTCTAGATTTAGGAGCGTTGCATCAAGAGCATCAAAGATCTGGGGATTGGTGATTCGGTCTACACAAGAAAATTGATTGGCAACCTTAAAATAAAATTTATTACGAAAATGTTTTACGAGTAAGTACCGTTTTGGAGCATACTTTGTTTTGTAATTCTAATCTAATCTTACTTTTATTGGCGTTATTTACTATTGGTGATACGCCGCTTTTATTTGCTTTTAAATACAATTTATCTTTACTAAATGGACCAAACTAAGGCGGTAGGATAATAATTTTAAAGATTGTATCTACTGAGGTAGGTAGATAACTAGATAAGTAGGAAGACATAGGTACCTAGTGTCATGTCATGCCTATCAAATTTATATAAACCGAGTATTTACGATATTCGCTTTACCATTGACATGACATGCAGTTATTTTGCTTTGGTTGTTACCTATTCATTCGATTTTGTATCACTTCACAGATTAAAAACAAATGCATATTCTGAGCGACACTTCGCACAAAACCGCGCGTACGGTCCTTCGGAGCCGGATCAGGCAGGAAATCGGAGCGTGCCCATGCTGCTGAGGACTACGGGGGTACCTCAGCATCATCACCATCTACAGTCCGACTTCGTCGATTGCTGAGCATAGTCCTGTCTTTATTTTCTTTCTGGGACTCCCTACTACTAAGAAACTCAATTTACTTATAACCTGTCTAAAGGAAAGGCCGTTCTAAGGATTTCAATAATACGTTTAAGTATTATCCTTTTATTGATATAAGTATTGCAAGGTGTTTTACAAAACAAAAAAAAACTCTTGCTGAATTGGTCTCACGGTTACGCCTGATGCAAAACAAAATGGATGGATGAGATCTACGATGGAAAGAGCGTGCCCAAATGATGTGCCTGTTCACTGTTGCTTTGAAGGCATTATTTGATTTGATTACTCTATTTAGCGTTGCCTTAGCCAAGCTTACTACGTTTTATTCATTACTGGAGAACACACAGCAAGCTTTGAGAAATTGACTATTGAGCAGATTGATAGGTACCTAGGTACCTACACTACGTCAATTCATAGGATCACACACTTCACACGACTGACAAAGAATGACAGTATTATTTTGAATTTACAGAAAAGGTAGGCTCAAATAAAAGAACAATATTTTTTTAAACATATATAAATAAGTAAATAACCTCCAAAAGTTAATACTTCTTAAAATAAACGCTATTAAATATTATTTATTGACTTGGCATACAATAACAGTGTCTCATAATTAAAGGCATGATAATTAATCATATTTATTTATATTCTCGGCACTTCGGCAGTAAGTATACGATGATAAAGATGGGGCTTTTAAAAAAGTAGGTACTTACATTATAAATACAAACACATAGTAAAATAGTAATTTATTTATATGATCAAGAGTACAAGTTTCAATACATTTAAATTGGTACAAAAAATATCACGTTAAATAAAGGTACTCAATTTAAAAATTAAAGATTTTATTTATATGTTTTTATAATCATTCCTCTTCGTTCACGTCTCATTCATTCACTCGTTCAGTCGTTCACTTAAGTTACAGTGGTGTTTAGACGGCCTCAATCATCAGTGCGATGCCCTGGCCTCCTCCGATGCACGCGGATCCAATACCACGCTTCAGGCCACGACGTCTAGGGAAAGAAGATTTTTATTATCATGCCAAATAAAGTTTTTTTTACCCGTGACATTAGCAACCATTTATTGGCTAGCAACACTATGGTCCACTATGCAGCCTCAGTCTCATACAAACAGTAAAATTTTGTGTAATATATGCAATTGTTTTTCTCCTTATTGCGATTGGCATACAGTGCAAACATTAGTTATGTATTTTTAACAAGAAATAAATACAGTCACAGAATGAAGGGGAAGGATTTTTATTAAAATTTTTACATGCACCGTGCCGCACTTGTGCTGGCTGCGTACTGCCAACATTGTGAATGCAAATTGCACAGTTCGTGAAAGTGACATAACACACAATTAAATAGGTATCAAAAATATCGTGTAACAAAATTCAGGGTGCTTACTTGAGCTCATGCACTAAGTGCGCGGTGATGCGGGATCCGGATGCTCCCAAGGGATGTCCAAGAGCGGTGGCGCCTCCGTTCACGTTCAGTTTCTCCAGATCAAGCTTCAGGGCTTTGGCGCAGGAGAGGGTCTGTGCGCAGAACGCTTCGTTGATCTGTTGGGAATGTTACAGATTTATTAACTGTGTTTCTGGCGACTAGTTTTCAGATTACCATTCTCTTCGTAGAGTTTCGATGAAGAAAGTTCATATACCTAAGTAATTACATATGTTTGACCCAAAATTCACGCGCTGTCATAAGGTTAAAGAAGTATGAGGAACGGAAGGGGTGTAAAGTTCACTCATCCTTCTTAGAAAAGTGAGGAACTTCCGACCAGACGGGTGTTGTGTCTGATGGGCTACTGCCCGACGATTGATGTCGGGACGTTTTATATAATATGCTAATTGCGCGGTAAACTTTGTTTCCGCGATGAAGGATTTTTCGTGACGTCAGTGTGATGCGTGGTTCGCATGTGGCGATGAAGATGCCGCCACAAGATCATCAAGTGCACAAGTAACTGGGCAAATATAACAGTGGCTTTGAGCCCCCACTTAATAAAGACTCGAGTTACTTGCCTCCAGGGCCTGTTCTCTATTTTTTTTGCAAGACAGTTTAAGTTCGGGGCAATTGAATAGTTTGCACCATACATGGGACACACTTGCTGTAAGTGTATGGTATTCCCCTGGATTGCAACAAAGGCATTGTTAAAAGCTGTAAAATTTGCTAAATTTTTGTAATTTGCTTTTAAAGCTAAAAATGCCAATGCATTCCACAACATTTTTCGACAAATCCTTTTCTGTTCTGGCCGCTCGTTTATGGAATGCATTGCCAATTCAAATTAAACGCGCGCAATCGTTAGCTGTTTTTAAGAGACTCGTGAAGGAGCATTACTTGTTGTTGTGATCTTGTTTTCGTAGCTGCAATAATCTGTAGTCATCATTACTTTTCTTTGTTTATATGTATATTTAATATGTATTTATTTATGTATCTATTATACAGCATTATATATATATATATATATATTATATATATAGCTATGTATCAATTTTTGTGCCTATATTATTTTGCGCCACTGTCAACCCCATTTTTTATATCCACGCAATCACTGTCCATTCCAAGGTTGCCTGGAAGAGATCGCAGAAAGCGATAAGGCCGCCCATTGTATGTTTTGTATTAATAATCGTATTTTTTGTTATTTATTTTCTGGTGTACAATAAAGTATATATAAATAAATAAATAAATAATTTGCTAATCCCCATTATTCGTGACTATTGTAAGCATAAATAGACAGGCAGAGGTTGAGTAAACAGAGAGGCAGTTCTACACAAGATCAAACTGGTTGCTAATTTAATTGTATTTTTTTTTTTAGATTATTTACATTCTGTAGTTGCTCTGACTCACACCCTGATTTATTACTTGTTATTTTGTTTTATGTCGCACTTTCATTTCGAAACCGTTACTAAACGAAATTTTCGCGAAATTGAGTTATTAACGTTTCTACACACCTTAAAAAGAAACCTATAATTTAACAAATAAACCCAGAAATATCTCTTATGTGTTCATTACTTTTTTATTAAGAGGTAAATAGTCATGCAAAAATCGTAAATTAGCTCTCCTGTAAAACTTAGTTTTTTGTTTAGTAACGGTTTCGAAATGAAGGTGTGATGTATCTATCAAATAATTAATTTATATGTCATGGTTTCATTTTTAATTCTTTACCTATTGTGGTATAGTAATTTTATTTTAGGTGCATCGTCTTCACATATTATTTATTATATAATTAATGTACTTATGCAAAATATAGTAAAACATTTTAAAAGAGTAACGGTGGAGTTTCTTGCCCATTCTTCTCCATACGAAAACTACCTTTTGGAATGGGCGACTAGAATCAATTATATTTCATAATAATTTTTGACGTTCAAAAGTGCCTTTTATGAGCCTATTTGAAATAAATGCTTTGACTTTGACATAATTTTAAAAACGTTTACAGTCTGATCTGTCTCAATCTGTCAAAAATACCTACATAGTTTCCCTATATTTTTGACATTGATTGTCGCTAAGATGAGATTGCGACTAGATTTTGAACGTTTTTAATTATGGGAATTGGCCTTCTGATCGTTCAAAACATGTTATGTGAAAATCATTCTCCCAGAACACAAAAAAAAACCAATTGTTCTAAATAAAAACAAGCGTTGTATTTTGCAAGCTAATAAAAATAAATCAAAAGAAAAATCGTTAAAATAACGCTGTTTATTCACCTCGATCAGGTCGATATCATTGAGGGTCATCTTGGTGACCTTCAACAGGTTCTCGATAGCAGGCACGGGGCCAACACCCATGATGCTGGGGTCTACGCCCACGTAAGACCAGCCCACCAGCCTGGCAAGAGGCTTCAGACCCTTGGCGGCTTCCTCGCTAGCCAGAACGATGGCGCCAGCGCCGTCGCTAATACCCTGGATGAAGGAGGTTAGTTAAAGTTGCAGTAGCATATTTTCATTTTCATCTATTGGAACGTCAGTTGCCCAAAATTAAACTAAACTATTGTAGCGTCGCGCGTCGGAACAAGGTACACTACAATTAAGTATACAAATCTATCTTCTATACTAATAATAAAGCTAGAGTTTGTTTGTCTTTTTGATGTTAGAACGCGCTAATCTCTGGAGTAGTTCCAAAGATTAGAGCGTTCTCATCACGGATTTAAAATAATATTTTTGATTATTTTGTTCCAAAATCAGGTTCCTTTAATCTATAAAACTAGATTTGAAATTTCATTTTTGGAAAAAAAAAACAACTGAAGAAAATATGGTCGTAGAGCTTCGACGCAATAGAAATAGTTTTGTCGCTTGCACGGCACTTTGGGTCATGGGTTTTGGACCCAACTCTGAAACGTGACTGGTCTCCTTTATTTAAATCCGTCTATAAAATAAAACTGTCACTTACAGAAGCAGTACCAGCGGTGACGAGCCCCTCCTTCTTGAACACGGGAGGAAGCTTCTTTAGACCCTCGATGGTGGTCTGAGGACGAGGGTGCTCGTCCATCTCGACCTTCACCTCTTTCCTCTTGACGGTCAAGGTCACGGGGGCGATCTCAGCCTTGTAGACACCCGCGTCTTGTGCTGGTTGAGAATTAAGTTTTTCCCATAGAAATCAGATTTTTTCTTTCAGATATCAAGTATTTTCAAATAACATTACTTACGATGCCTATCTCTTATTTGATTAAAATACTACATCAAACTTGAGGACTGAACAATTTTAATGAGTATTTGAAAGATTATGTGATACATTTTTTCGGGTCCTAAGGATCCTCTTTTTTAAAGACAGCGTAAACTAAATCTTCTACAAATATTGACTTTATTAACGTTAATCAGGATTATTTTTGCTTACCGGCTTTCCACCTCTGCTGTGACCTAAGCGCGAAGTTATCAACCTCATCCCTGGTGATACCGAACTTTGCCCCAAGTTTCTCAGCAGTCATGCCCATGGGCAGGCCGCAGAAGGAGTCGGTGAGACCAGCCCACAGGGTGTCTTCGAATGCATAGTTCTGACCTAGAGCTGTGCCGAACCTGACGTTTCGGACTGCGAAGGGAGCTTGGGACATGTTCTCTACGCCGCCAGCGAGGGAGATCTTGGCAGCGCCGGTTAAGATGTCCTAAGAGGATATACAAGGAGATAATTTTCTATGTGGAAACTGGTTTTAACATCACGGAAACACGAAAAACAGATTGATATGTGTACCGTCATGTTAAACGGCAACTCTTGTTACACTCACGGGTTTGGTTGAAATTGCCGAGAAACACTCAAGTATAACAAAAACCAAAAACTACATTGATTTCGCCCCCAAAGATATTATTGCATTCCACAATGTGTACTTAGGTGGTAACTTAAAATTCAGTGATCATTATGGACCCTGTCAGGCATAGCAAACTGCTACAAATAGCCTATTGCCTATTTACAGCCGAGGACAACAGAGGTGAACGTCGTTCAATGGATTGAATTCAAAAAACTTAACTGTTGGCATCAGCATCGGTTGATTGAATGGCCTATTTTAGTATTGTATGCATTTAGTACGCTTTGGCTAGGCTCCGAAATCCGAATACAAAGTTGTCACCATAGAAGTTTTACTGTAAATTCTGTTCTCTCTCCAATATTGGTTGGATCTATTATGAGTTTACAGACTTTTGGGCATATATGGAAATTATTCAGAATACATACTGATGATCTGACCAATTTCGCCAGAATGCCACGGCATTGGCCAAATGATGAATGCTAGATCAAATCAAACCGCTGTGCTGGAAGAGTCGTTGGCACAGCTAGTAAGTCAATTGACTTGTTTCTTTGAAGTCTTGCTTACCTGTGCGGAGTTGACGACTGACTGGAATCCTGATCCGCAGAGCCTGTTCACTCCGAGGGCAGGCTTGTCCTGGGGGATGCCAGCCTTCAGCAAAACGTGACGGGGCAGGTAGATGCCGTCTGTTTGAGATGCCTGCATGAAACAAAACGAAGTAATGATTTTTTTCTCACTTGAAGTTCAGTTCGAGTAAAGGAAATTATGTAAAAATGCTGATTATGCTGTTGTATAGACTGTATAGTTTATGTAAATATGCAACGTTGTAACTGTAACGGTATTCCAAAAGGTGTTTGCTACCCGGCAGTGGTTATCCAATGGTGCTTACACAACACATGTAATGTAACCCAATCTTACCAAATTAAATAAGTGAATTTGCAAATTTTTTTTGGATGGCGCTCTAGCCCCATTTCGAAGATACAATACTAGTGCAGAACTGTCTGTAACTTACCGTCATGACCTGCCCAACGACCACACTGTCGACCTTCTCAGGGGCAACTCCTGCCTCCTTGAGAGCCGCCACTGCTGCTACTGTCTGCAGTTCAGTGGCCGACGTGTTGCGGAAGGCTCCGCCGAAGGTACCGAACGCTGTGCGCTTGGCACCCACGATAAAGATACCTGGGAAAAGAAGGATAGTCGGATAGATCATAGTATACTTACTTAGGACGTACAATTTTGGAAGTGCATTAGTAAGGAATTTATGCTTGAGCAACTGATTGTGAACTGCAGCAATTCCAATGCTTTGCGTTTTAGTTCTTGTGTCTGTGTACCTATATTACGCTTCATATCAAATGGATTAGTCTAGACTACCTGGAAGGAGGGATTTTGATAGGATAGGAAACACAAGGATCCCTGCGCGGAAGGACAATATTTATATTACTCTTTCCTTTCAAAGATAGAGTCAAGCTTATTGAAAATGTGTTTTGTCGTGTCTCGTTCTATAGTCAGGCCAAGTAATGAGTCTGACAAAACTCTATTATGTGTTTTTATCTGATGCATGCTTAGGCCGCTCAGCATAGGCATAGCTATATATGTTTTTACATTTCTATGGTAGGTAGTCTTCATATTTGCCCTAGTATTATGTACTAAGTTTGTTTAGCTTCTGTATTGATAATCCCATAGCTCAGCCGTAGTATTATATCTATGGTTCAGATAAAGCAATAAACGAAGTTATTTTCGTCATCATAGCGTGCGCCTAGAGAGCAATCTTATCGTCGCGTCGCGGTGTTTGCATGAATATCCTACAAGAATCTCCCTTTTATCGGCTTATGAAGGGGGGGGGCAATATTCACCTGTTGATCATGATCAAACATTGATATAAAAACAGATAAGTTCGTTTGGAGATAAGTAATCCTTAGAGTCGGTAAGTAAATACAATACGTACAATTAAAAATAAAAATAAGTACCTACCTAAATATCGTTATCTAAAATTAACACAGCGACTTTGACCTTGAATGTAAACAGTTTTAAACTTGGCATAGACTGGCATAGAGCAGACTATTGGACTTTGAACCTGATATAACATCACAGTTCAATAGTAGGTATATAGATGCACGTAGGTATCTACTTGATGTTATCAATAGATTCTAACTACGACTAGGTTTCGGTAGACCACCTAGTGCTGGACAAACAGTCATTTTAGAGAAATGCCACAAAGGGCTTAATAAGTTAGTGTTTTTTTATCATGCCATACGATAACGATTTCTATTGACTTGTTACTAACGCATACGACCCGCACCCTGATCGCGAAACACACTTTCAATCACAATCCGAGGGTTTCGAAGGACAAATTCGTCTGCTGAACAACATAAATACCGCAATGAACATGACCGAAGTGTCAGAATGTAATCCGTTGCTATCAATTGCCATTTTATGTGTGCAGACTTGGACCGCTGGAGAAGCTGCCTCACAAGACTTCAAGGTCATGTCTACCTCATGCAGGGTCACGTCTGCTTCTACCACGATCCACTGCTGTCGTTATAGTGAACATTCCGTCAGTCTACGGTTGTCGACTTGTCGTGAACTCGTGGGGTTAGTGAAATACCTAAACCATTTGGTCTGAGGGTATTTCACTAACTTCACGAAACAGCCCTCCCAAGACACGGGGCTGTCAACAGTAAAGTGAAGCGGTTCCGTAAACATGTGTGCACTTAGTGAGGCGTAGTTTGATTGTAAATGGTTGTAAATGTGTGCGAGTGAACGTGTATGCACAGAGCCGAGCTCCGAGGTGTAGTTTTGGCATGCTTCACTGTATCATTCTCAGCGCTCCGTCTTGGTTTTTTATTTGGTCTGAGGAAATACCTAGTGGCACAAATTACTAATGGAGTAAGTATTATTTAGCTTAGGGTAAAACTAAAACATAAACCTCAACATTTCATTTAAACGAGTTTAAAGAAACTTTTGAGTTATGTTGTTAGTACATAGAAGTTATAAGCATATTTTAGCATGTTTCATAACACCATTTTGAGAGTTCTGTAGTCTTTTAGTATCTATCTAACTACCTACCTAATTACGCGCTTTTCACGTGACTTGCATTTTGTGTCCGTTTGCAAAAAACTTCCTCCTTGTCTACTACTAATAAACCTATTTTAACAGATGAATAGTTACACCGATTTCTCTCTTTCAGCCGTCATTTGTCTTTCGAAAGAAGAAGACAAAGCGTTGTGTAACTATACAGACGCTACACAACGTTTATTAGTAAGGGGGTTTTAATTGTATTGATAAGAGTTGTTCGCTATCGCAACGCCTAATCTGCGTAAAAGAATAACACGGTCAAAGGTGCCATAATACTAGGTAGTTACCAATCTGTTGTACTTATTTAGTATCTATCAATAATATTTAAAGTTCAAAGTGGTACTATACAGAAATATATCTATGGGCTGTTCACAATGTTGTAGGCTCAGAATACAGAGGGTGTCGGTGTGGGAAAAGAGCATGAAACAGCTTTGGAACAGCGTTCCTTGCGAAGCATGTGTGGCGTGACTATGAATAGGCTGAGGAATGATGTGATAAGGCAACCGTGGTGTTAAAAGAAGATGTACCTAGTGACAAAAATTGAAAAGAGAGTATGCTTAGATGGTTGGGCCATTTGAGAGGATGAATGAAAGGCGACTAACAAAAGGTATTTACAGGGCAGATGCCAGTAGAAACGCCGGGAGCTCAATAGGTAGGTACTGGAATAGTAGGAAGGGTAATCAAAATTAACGGTATTACAACTGGTAGTAAGATTGGTAGTAATTAGGGCAACAAAGGGGAGGAGACCCTCCTCCAGGCGTTACTGACACTATATCTCCATACAGTGACCGTATTGGTGAAGTTTTTCAGAAAGGTCGGTCATCGGGTCGTCTTAGGAGCACGTGCGTAGTATTCGCAACCGGCGTGCATGTATGACCCAGAACCCTAATCGCCTAACACACTATCAATCGGAATCTGAATCATTTTGAAGCAAATTGCTAATACATTGCTTCATAAATTCGAAAAATTTGTCTGCTCAACACGTAAATAACGCAATGAATTTTGTTGAACTGTCAAAATGAAACCGATTCCGATTGATAATATGTTACGCAATTACCCCGCAGGACTCGAAACTGCAGTCTCGACATTCACAGCGATCGCTTTACGACCGAATTCGGTCCCAAAGTCCTATCGATCCGGATGTAGCGATATGTGGTAGTCTCGACTCTCAAAGTCATCGATTGTCATCGGTATTTTACCGACCTTTGGTCAGTGTAGTCTTAGGGGCAAAAATAAAATAAAATTCGGAGGCCCACAATTCGGAAACGGTGCGTCGTAGGGCCATACTTCTCAGAGCCTAAATAGTTTTTATGGTCAAGGTTAACCCGAAACTGCAAAAAAAATCTGAAATTTCCGAAAGAAAAAAACGAAAGTTTTTCCAAGTCCTCGCGCCATAGTGCCCCTAAGGCTACACCACAGAGTACTTTGTATATACGGCGCTGATTTAATTTGAATCCGAATACCCCGGTCCGGAAATCCGGTCGGGTTACCTTGAACCAGTTTATTATGTATTTACAGCAGAATTTACTAGGTACCGGCAGCAACACAACGGCAACGGCATTTATCAGAATGTTGCATCGGACTTTAGTCGACATACAGTCCGACACCACCGCTTCCAGCAGGTCAATCGCCCCACACATATTTACAAAAATAGTTTCTAATTATACCTAACAAAAGTTTGCATTCATAAATATTAACATTATTGACGTAAATAACTGATATCAATGTAGTTAAAAAATATTACTATAATATTTTGATTGGGACTTGAGACGAAGTTGTTTGTAAAAACTTTGGAGTTTGACCCCGTGGTAATCTTGTTGTTATTGCAACGAATTAACAAGTTATTAACTTAAAGATAGGTTAAAATAGAAAAGAGGCATACCTTTAGCTGCTGCGGACATTTTTGTGTTTTATATGGATTTTTTAATAAAAAAATAAATTATCTCTCCACAACACGCACGCACAATATTCACTACCTAATGAATGAACATCGAACAAATTATTCCGTTAGTTAGTAGTACTTATGACTTCTTGTTCTTGTAGACCGATTGAACGGGCTGATAAGCAGGGTTGCCAATCTGTGGGGAATTCCCCAAACTGAGGGGAATCTCATGTTGGTTGGGGATTTATTGGGGATTGGCATTATGTGGGGAAAATGCGGGGATTTTGACATCAAATTCTTATCGGAAAATATTTCATCGTTTTATAAATATGTGACAGCACAAAAATTGGACGATGAGTGGCGAGCTCACGCTATGCTGGATTTTCATCAACATGGGCTTGAAGTTCATGGAGATAACATTGATGCTGAATGTTACTGGGGTAAAGTGTTTTGCATGAAAAACTCTGCGGGAGAATACCTGTTCTCAAACATAAAAATTGCTATTTCATTATTGCTTATATTGCCTTTTTCAAATGCATCAGTCGAGCGTAAATTTAGCGTCCTTAAAAATTTTAAAACTGAAAACCGCAATAGATTGAATACAGATACTGTAGTATCATTAATGGCTACAAGGGAAGGGATTAAAAAACTGGGCGACAGTGTCAAGTTTAACCCTTCGAACAAAATGCCTTCGACTAATATATGGAAAAAAGTTATAAAAGATAAACAATAATTATTATTTAAATAATTGATTATAGTTTCATTTTATAAAAAACTTTTGAGGGGAATTTTTGGGAAATCAGCGGATTTTTATCCCCAAATTTGGGGAATTCGATCAGGATTTTTGGGGATTTGGATGAATTAGCTTTGGCAACCCTGCTGATAAGCCCGGTAAATTGAATGATCTGTCTGCTGATAAATGAATGAATGGAACCTGTGTTCAAGTGTTACAAATTCAGTAAATTCAATAAACCGTGATAAACGTATAATCGTTGTTTGAATTTATACTATACCATGACGTGTACTAACATAGTTATTAAGTTTTATTTACTAACACAATTGTTACTATATTATTATTCATACTTAGGTTAAGGTATGTATCTATGGGTCTTTGTTACCTGGAAATAAATGGTTTATTATTATTATTACTAAAATTCATAATAATAATTATTAATTGCTGCTTCCTTCCAGATGAATAACAAATCTTGTAGTCACGCATGATAATGTTAGACGTTTGTAGCGATCATTTAAGGTGAAAACGCCAGGGTAGTCCGCGAAATATTTTTTTTTTTTGGTTTTTTGCAATTTGCTGGCTAGTACTAAGTTTTACGTTGATTAAAATATGATTCGCGGCCGTAACAAATATGTATTTAAAGAATTATAATCACTATAGTCATCAACACAACTCTCTAAGACCAAGTTATCCTACCGAATGACTATTTCATGAAATCTTGACATTTTAGGATTACACTAACATATCAAGTTGTATTACTAATTGTAATCATTATAATTCTGTAAATACATATTTGTTACGACCGCGAATCATATTTTAATCAACGTACAACTTAATACTGACCAGCAAATTGCAAAAAACGTAATTTTAAATTTCGCGGGCTACCTTAGCGCTTCCCCCTTAATTTACAATTTTTACAAACAGTTTTAATAACAGGCAACATTATAATATTTGACGGCTGATCTGGTTTCACGACGACACAGCATCAAAAAAATATAATTTCTTTATTTATCGCAAGGAATGCTTATGCAATGACCGATGGTAGGTCTGTGAGTGGTCAACTAAAAAAGTTCGTGTTTCGTGGCAAATCATCAACCAACGGCGACACTCGAGGTGAATATTTGGAAATAGTTATACCGGAGCTTCTGACGGCTGGCTATTCGTTCTACACGTGGCCGTCGGCGCCCCTATTGGCCTGGTATTTGTGGACACAAAGGCGGCATTTACGTGGTCTCCGTGTCCTAGAACTTGGTTGCGGAACCGGCCTGCCGGGAATCTTAGCTGCAAAGTGCGGCGCCCGTGTTACGCTCACTGACAGTGTCGCCCTGCCCAGGTCCCTGAGACACCTGTCTGCGTGTTGTGAGTCTAACGGCCTAGTTCCCAATCGCGACGTAAAGATCCTAGGACTCGCCTGGGGCCTATTCCTGTCAGAAGTTCACGCACTTAGACCAGTAGATCTGTTACTAGCTTCAGATTGTTTTTACGAACCCTCTCAGTTCGAGGAAGTGTTATCGACTGTCGCTTACCTGCTAGACGGCACTGACGCGCGATTTTTATGTTCTTACCAGGAACGCAGTGCGGACTGGTCCATTGAGGCTTTGCTGAAGAAGTGGGGACTGAAGGGAGCTCTGCTGGACTTGGATTCTCTGAGTGAGAGTTCGGGAGTTGACTACCGAGCGTTGGTTGGAGACCGATCTTTGCATTTACTTGAAATTGTTGCAGTTTAAGGTTATGGCCAGCACAGCAAGAGCAGCTCGCCTGTACATAGGCAACCTGCCCTGGACTGTAGGTCATCGACAACTCAAAGAATACTTCGCTCAGTTCGGACCAATACAGAGTGCTAGAGTAGTGTTTGACCGCTCTACTGGTCTTAGCAAAGGATACGGTTTCATAGAGTTTGCAAGTGCTGCCTCTGCTGCAGATGCTACCAACAAGCAAGTACACACTTTAGAAGGACTGAACTTAACTGTTCAAATTCAAAATAGTTAAACAGAGACACTATTCAAAATAGTTAGCATTTACAATGGCTGAAGCCCTTCCAGAATACCCTGATTCAGACTTCTCTGATGATGACCTGTCTCCTTTAGACATTTCTTTTAATAAGGCAGCTGATTATGTGAGGAAACTAACAAGCTCATTAACCAACAACCAACTGTTAGAACTGTATGGTCTATACAAACAAGGACTTGAAGGAAAGTGTGAGGCCCCTAAGCCAGGGTGGCTGGATGGTAGAGGCCGTAGGAAATGGGAGGCCTGGAGGTCTCTAGGCAACATGCCAAATGATGAGGCTAAACAAAAATACATTGCCTTAGTGCAGAGATATGCCCCAGAGTCGACAGAACTATCTGAATATGACGAGACAGGAATGAAAGAAGCCTGGGTGGCAGTGTCTTCTATGCGCAAGTCACCTGAACCTGAGCTGATACACAATGAGCTGTCTATATTGGATGCGGCACGAGAGAACTGTGCCGACCGTGTCACTGAACTCCTTGCCAAGCTCCCAGAACTTCGTCACGAAAGGGATGAGGATGGTCTCACTGCGTTACACTGGGCTGCTGACCGAAATGCTACAAAAGCTTTACAGGCAGCTTTGGATGGAGGATGCCCAATAGATGTGGCAGATGAAAGTGGTCAAACAGCCTTACATTACGCTGCATCCTGTGGCCACATTGAGTCAACTAAGATATTGCTAAGAGCTGGAGCATCTCTGCTGAAAGATGAGGATGACTGTACTCCATTGGACTTGGCTGCTGATGACGACATAAGGAAAGTTCTGGAAGGTGCTAAGTAGACTAATTTAGTGTCTGTTGTACACATGAATGCTGTGACTGTTGTAATCATTTCTATTTAGCCTAGAATGTAAGCTCATAAGCATTCATGCGTCTATCGGGCTATGGCCAGTTTTAGTTAGAATTAATTTTGGGTTATTGTAGTTATTCATAATAATAAACTCTGAATGTAATATTTTGAATGTTTTATTGCCAACTTACACAACACACTTTAACAGTTAAATAAGAGATATTGAACAATAATTATAAAGAAGTCAGGTGATGCCATATTATTTATTATGTTTAGAGAATAATAAACTAAAGCAAAAATACAATAGTTACTTGGGAGTTTATTTATATATGATGATTAGCGACTGTTTTTTTTATGTTAAAACATCTAAGTTTCATCAATGTTTATGAATAAACCCCAAATTCTCTTCCATCATCAATTATCTTTGTGTCCCCAAAATAATCATTATTCAACACTCACACATCATTCTATTTACATAGTAATCGTAAATTTACACACTTGAATAACTTTTTAAATTAATGTTTTAACAATCAAACATTAGGTAACACTCGTTCCTACATTCGCCAAGCCAATCAATTCATTGTTACGTACAAAATATGAAAACCCAAGCAACATTCTAAATTATCTTATAAAAGTTAATACTAATAGTAATATAGTTAATCAGTCGTAACTTGAAACAGTTACTATTATATAATTTCTACATCATTGACAATATTAGGCAAATAACTCCAGAATGAAACGTGAAAATAGACAATTAACTACTTTACTGATCGCCTAAAAAGGCCACATTGGCAGAATCTTTTTTTTTTTTTATATATAAATATCCATGGACATTTCACACAATGCCATTTAGTCCCAAGCTAAGCAACCTAATGCTTGTGTTATGGTAACGAGATGGCTGATAAACTACTTATATACATTTTTTTTCTGTAAATACATACATATATAGATAAAACACCCAGACCCGGAATAAATACTTGTAGGTCGTACAAATATTTGTTCCGTGCGGGAATCGAACCCGCGACATGATGCGCAGCAGTCAATCGCTCAACCACTGCGCCAACCGTGTCGTCAAAATCATAAAAGATAACATTATGAATGAATGAATAAAAGTCCTAAAATGGTCACAAATTGACAAGTTATTCATAATATTATTTGCGTACAATTCATATCACACAATTCTTCATCTGTTTAACAGTTTCACACCTATATATCCCTGAAGGGTTAGGCAGAGGTGTACCTACATAAAGCATTTTACGAATCTCCATACAAAATTGTCATATAGATGAACGTGACATGAATTATACGCAAATAATAATATGATTCATAATGTTATCCTTTTATAAATGATTCTGCCAAAGTGGCCTAGGCAACATCGGCTGTGCAATTTCAAAACCTAGCAACTGACATTTGTAAACACCAATTTAAAAAAAAAAAAAATCTGTTGCTAGGTTTTGAAATTGCATAGCCGACAGAGATAAGCATATCCATATCCCTCTCATCGAGAGAAGGCTTGTGTCCCAGCAGTGGGAACTTAATAGCAGCGCTCTCGTGAAATGTCACGAGAGCGCCAATCAATTTGAATTACACCTTACGTCAGTGTAAATAAAGTCACATGACACGTGATCGTGGTTTGCAACGGCTATGCCTAGTCTATGCTCACCATAGAATGCCCAACTATGCACCGAGGAAGAGACTAGAAATCAACGATTTTCTCGCTCAAGAAACGTATAAAAGATTGTTGTATGTGAAGATGTTCACCCATCCACGGACCAACCGCGACAAGCGTAGCTTAACATGATCGATCAACCCTTGCGGCTGTTATTACTTAGCCACAAGCCCCTCTATATAAAAGAGATAGGTACATATGCCGCCGGTAGAACTCGTTTGTCGCAACAACCAGAGCTATCCAAGAGTACTCGCTCAGCGACGCTGATTGGCAGGCACAACACTCGCTGAGACACTCACACTTGGTAGTTGGTACATACATGCGCGTAGGTACGAACGAGGAATCGCGCGTTGCTCGTTTAGGTGCTAGCTCTATTAACTTCACTCTAATTCGCCGGCGATGGGTCAAGTGCCTTAGGAGCGGGTGTCGACTTCATGCTTTAGTCATAATTAATCAACTCGGCCCATAGCATCTACTGCTTCACATCTTTCTGCAGTTGCGCCACAACAACCAGCAGGATAAAGTAACAGTAGGAATGACTTTAATTTTGACAGATTAACAACATACATTGTGTTATTTACGTTGTTGTTGAGCATGGCAGACAAATGTTTCGAATATATGAAGCAATGAATTAGCAATATCTTTCAAAAGATTCAGATTGCGATTGATAGTGTGTTACGCAATTAGGGTGTTCCTCATCTCAAAGCGTAGATACGTACTTGAATAATTATGTATAATCCAGGTTATAAACTATGTGTGCCAAATTTCAGCCAAATCCGTTCTGCCGTTTTTGCGCCAGTCCGGAACATACATCCAGACAAACACAAAAATCTTCGTTACAATTTAATTAGGTATATGTATAAATAGATAGTCCCAAAGTGTAGGTAGGTAACATACCATGATAGGATTGTATAGTCGACCTCGTAATTGCTTTACCACTTAAATAAAAACTCCAGTGTTGAAATTAAATCGTCACTAAACTTGATAATAAAATATTATTTATTTTATTTTCAAACAAGATAATATTTACATATTTTAAGCTAACAGACTTAAAATAATAAATTCACTATCGTTGCATCGTGTCGTAGCATTGTTCTTAGAGCAAAAATATAGGTACCGTTTATGGGGGCGTTTTGTTATAATATATAGTTTGGACGCTTCTTTATGTGACATTCAAACTTAGGGTGATAATACAATCTCAAGGTCGACTATACCATATTATATGCCTACAGTGTTGGGAGTATTTCACATTGATTTATTAAAGTTTACAAGCACAACATAACAGAATATAATCACATGATTATTTCAGTTATTACGTACTTACAAAAACTAGTACCTATCACATACTACATAGTAACTATTATGGTTATTAGTAAATATTATAAATTAACAAGTGTTTCAATTACTTTGTGCATTATTCATAGAAGGAGCTTCCTCAATCGTGGAAAAATATATCTACAAATTTATTATGAGATAATTTATAGGTAGTAAACTTACAGGTTAAAGTTATAATTTGTTTTAATATTATAATATAATAATATTATATAAGAAACTTTATTTTATTGCTAGCTGACCTCGCAAACGCTGCATTGCAAAAAAAATTGCCTACGACCTATTCTCAGACCCACAAAATATAATATACAAAAAATTTCATAAAAATCGGTCAGGCCGTTTCGGAGGTGTTCGATAATAAACACTGTGCCACGAGATTTTTATATAAAAGACTTAACGTAAAGTTTGACATATTAGATGCTATGCTTATACAGGGTGACGGTGACATTGTCGCGCAAACTGTAACCATGAATTCATCACATGATTCTACACCCCTAGCTTAGAAATGTTTCGTCGGAGGCTGCGGGTGAAGTTGCCACCCTGTATTTTTAACCGACTTCCAAAAAGGAGGAGGTTATAATATGTTCGACTTTATGTATGTTTTTTTTTGTATGTACACCGATATCTCCGTGAATTGTGGATGGATTTTGAAAATTATTTTTTTGTTTGAAAGGGTATAACTCCCAAGTTGGTCCCATTGTCAGCAAGTTGGAATCTGATGAGAGGATCCCATGGAAATCGAGGGAAACCCTCAAATTTTATTGGCAAACCTATAGCGATTTGGATATTTTTTAGAGTAACTTGAGCTTTTGCTCTCGGAAATCATCATTTGGTAAAGTGGAGCTGATGATGAAGACCACAGACGGCCATCGGAACTACTCAATGATAAAATATTTCACGGATTGCGATTCGATTACTTTAATATGGTTTCTAAGCAATTTATGTTCGTCACAATGCTTATGGTGAGTGGTTGTTGAGGAGTTCTCCTGGTTCTTACCAGGAGAACTTCTCAACAATTAACGTCCCAGCATCGGGAAAAGCAATATTTTGTAAAAGGTGATGAGCAGTTGACGTTAGGCTATTGTAACTTAGATAAATTACAAACTCTCTCACTAAAAAGTGAAAAATAAAAACTTTTTTACAAAAAAACAACAGACTTCCAAAAAAACTACAAAGTGATAAATAACTTTTATTTCAGAAGTCGGTGTCAATAAACGAAAATGCAGAACCAACGACACCGACTTCCGAAATAAAAGTTATTTATCACTTTGTAGTTTTTTTGGAAGTCGGTTGTTTTTTTTGTAAAAAAGTTTTTTAAAATGTACAAATACTTAGCGAAAGATCACTATAGGAAGATAAATTGAGCAGGTTGGCTTATGACCAGAATAGAACATAGTTTAAACTAAGATTTAAAATTTTGCTATTGATGTGCCGACACACGCACGCGAGATTGGCAGCACGCGTGTGGGACCCACAATGCGCCTTTTCTTATTTTTTATTCATCATCATCATAATCAGCCTATAATGTTGCCACTGCTGGGACACAGGCCTCCTCTCTGTGAGAGGGAGTGGGCCGTAATCCACTACGCGGGCCCAGTGCGAGTTTGTAGATGTCACATGTCTTCGAATTTTTGGTTCTAGTACATGCTGGTTTTCTCACGATGTTTTTCTTCACCGTTTTGAGAGCAGTGGTGATGAAATAATTTACACAAAGTAAAATGCCTGCTTGGGTTTGAACCCACGACCTACAACTCGGTAAGTCGCGGCCGTTACCACTGGGCCACCACTGCTCTTTATCTGATGTTATATTACGATGCGTGATTTAGGTACCTATATTTGAATTCAGAACTCAGAATCTGAGATAATTATCGAATTTTGGAACAACAAACTCAATGCCATACGTGACAAAGTTAAAATTTCATTGCAACCTAACATTGTTGGACATATTTGTATTCAAAATATTCACTCAAAAATCCTCTTAGAATACATAACGCTAAAGTAGATAGTTGAGATATACCTTGTAAATTTCATGAATGCGGGTTAACAAATCCACATGCTACTAAAAACGTTCTTAGCACAGAAACTTTTATGTACTTACTTAATAACAGAGGGGCAATTATCGTAAATATAAGAACGTTCACAGTCTGATCTCAGTCTCTATCTGTCAAAAATACCTGTTATTTTGCTACATTTTTGACATTAATTATCGCTGAGATGAGATTGCGACAAGATTTTGAACGTTTTAAATTACGAGAATTGGCCTTCAGATGTTCGGTTACATCATAACTTTTTAGACATCATTCGGGACCGGCTACTATAGATAGCGCCATCCACGAAGACGCGCCCACTTTTCTTACTAACGCGAGTGTTTTAGTTTTTTGATACACACTAATTACCCACTAATAAGTAATTACTGTGTATCGACAAAACTAAAACACTAGTGGAATGTTGCACACTTGTACTGTAAGCGGTTAGGCAGAAGAGTGGGGCGCGTCTTCGTGGATGGCGCTATCTGTAATATATTTCTTAAAGAATTATACTATATCTCTGTCAAATAAATTACACAAGGTCCGTCAAATATTTAACTCTATTTGCAAGACCGTAACAGTATTTCCTAGAACTAATAATAACTTTATCTGAGTTTTTATCTTTATCTGAATTTGATTTTATTTTTTAATAACTTTATAAGTAACTTTATCTGCAATAACTTGAATATTTATATATTCAAGTTATTGCAGATAAAGTTACTTAATCTTTTACTCAATTTAAAAAAATGGAGGAGGTTCGTAGTAATCTTTTTTTAAATGTAGGTACTGTTGCTATTCTATTTCAAGTTTCAGAATTAAATCTGAATGAATATAAAGCATTTTTGAGTAGATCCTTAAAAAAGCGAGCGCCCTTTTGGAAGTTAATTTTTGTAGTTTAAATATAACGCGAACCTATTTCGAACCACTCCTGCGGTTCAATTGTAACACTCTTTATGTATTTTAATTCAAAATTTAAACAAAAAAAAAAATACCAGAGGAGCAATTCTCGTAATTTTAAGAACGTTCAGTCTGATCTCAGTCTCAATCTGTAAAAAAATACTTCTAATTTCCCTACATTTTGACAAGTTTTTGACATTTGTTTGTCACCGAGATGAGATTGCGACTAGATTTTTAACGTTTTAAATTATGAGAATTGGCCTTCTGGTAACTGCCAATCATTTTGCAACATGAAAAAAGTCCATTATACACTATTTTATATCCTCATTTCCAAGAATGTAAACAAGATTAATCGTGACTCGTGTCCTGCTACACTATAAATATTGCTATTTCTTACGTATAGATTATACAAGAAAGAGACGGAAGATTTTTGTTTTACACTGATGCGAAAGGACTTTGTCCAATCAGAGTATAAAGTAAAGTCATACTTGTAACCAATAAATTAATCTTATTTCTTCCTATTTTTTCCCAAAGGACAACCTTCCCAATCTCTCTAAAACAAAACAATGTCACCTGTCTACATTCCTAAAAACTCGATACTTTTAGTGTGAAACTCTAAAAACTGACTTTAGAGTTTTCCATGTTTCACTATTATCACGAAACACCTCTGTCCATATGCCAACAAGTCCAGTAGGCCCACTGCTAGTTCTCCTTAGCCTCCTTGTGCGCTAGTCCGTCGCCAGAGTCCAGTTGTTTGAGCAATCTGAACAGGGCAGCCGCTTCTCTGATGCGGGAGAACTCCACGCAGAAAGCTTCTACTTCGATGAATAGTTCCTGAAATTATAGGTGGCTGATTAGCGTTTAATTTGATCAATTTCTGTAAAGTAGTCTCAGACACTAAAACATTAACAATTAGTATACCAGGCACTCTAAAAATATTGCCTCGCAGACCAACACATCTTAATACGTTGCCTGATAGTTCCAGATTCTAGCGAGTTGTCCCTCTAATGATATACAATACAACACAAAGTAAAGAAAATCGGACTGGACGGTCTGCTAGATAATTTATAATATCCTTAACTTATTTTATACCAGATCTAATCATGTTTGTGGGGTCAACATGGCCAGAGATCGCTTAAAATATAGAGGTTTGGAAGGAAGAAGGGGTGGCCTTTGTCCAGCAGTATACAATGAAGGCTAACAAAAAAAAAACCACATCCTTACCTTAACATTAATAATCTTGTTCCTAATAAGCGACTGTAGAAACACACAGACTAACCGCACCAGCCGGTTCTGCATGTACCTGTCTCTTATCGTCTCGCACGTCGATATGCAGTTACTTATGTATAGGTGGACGAACTCTACTGGCAGGTCTACTGATGTTGTTAGTCTGTGGAAAGAAAATGTAGAGTTCAATCTAAACTGAACATTATTTTCAGGGCATAGATGATATTATTACAATTCATTTAGGTGGACAAATTCTACTGGCAGTTCTAATGTTTTTTTTTTGTCTGTAGAAACAGAAAGTAAAGCTATCAATATTATAGTTTATCTCAAGGGCATAGAATATAAAATGACATATCGCAGTTCTAGGTCATGGAACTTAATAAATTTCGCATGCGCGACTGCTGGAGTTAAGGTTCTTGGTTCGATCCCCAGGTTGGACTAAGTGACATTCGTTTTAACTTTATTAGTAAATTCGCAGGAGCAGCCTGGAGCCTAGATTGCCCGGTTAATAGCCATAGTATCGCCTTCTACTAAACTTTAAACATAACTGGAAAAGTTTGGGCAAACTACTACCACTCTGCCTACCCTATCGGGCTTACAGGAGTTATAATATTATTATGTTAATGTTACCTGTTAACAACCTCCATAGAATGCAGCGACATTTCCATATTGACTAGCACACTGAAGTATTCTGTGATGTGTTGTGAGTGTATCAGCTTAAGTAGCACTGATATGGCGACCATCGGGTTGTTTTCTACTAATTCTGGTAACTGTGGGAGAAGAAAAAATATATAAAGTAGAATTTATATGAAACTAGCTTACCCCGCGTATTTCGTTCCGCCTCAGAATCTATGTATGAGAAAATACACACATCAAAAGTGTCTAGGGATCAAGCATTTTTATGCGGATTTCTTGAGATTGAGATGTGGCTTTGTAATAAATTTATGATTTTATAAATTTATATGGATCCTTTTTGGTGCATTTCATAATTTGAATCAGGAACTGTGAATCAAATTCGAGTAAAAGATGAAAATCAGCTGTCAATATTTTCCCTATAAAAACATACAACGCATTGAAGACATTATTAGTGCTACTGTTTCCCTACTACTGATTAAAACCAACGTTATTATGGAGCGGCGACGTCATTTAAGCAGGGAAGAAATGCTCAGAGCCGTGGGAATGATAGAAGCTGGTTCCCGGCAACGTACTGTGGCTTTAGCTCTGAATACAAGTCAGAGTGTTATCAGTCGACTTTGGACACGTTACCGAAGCACTGGTACCGTGGCTGAGCGCCATGGAGGACGGTATCGCTGCACCACACGGAGACAAGACCGATACATTCAAATCTTAACTCGAAGAGCTCCAACAATAACCGCCATGATGTTAGCCGTGAGGCTTCATCACTCTTCAGGGAACTTAATTAGCGACCAAACAGTCAGAAACCGCTTGCATGATGCTACGGGTACCACCTATAGCAATGCACAATCGTAGGATTCGATATCAATGGGCTCTTGAACACAGAAATTGGGCAGAAGAACAATGGCGTTTCGTGTGCTTTTCTGATGAGTCTCGTTTTGGTATGAGACCGGATACAAGACGTATACGACACTGGAGAACCCCTGGACGCCAACAGCGATTAAAATTCTGCCAGGAAGTCCATCCTTACAGTGGTGGAACCATCATGGTATGGGCGGGTATTTGGATCGGCGGAAGAACTGAGTTGATTTGGATCAGAGGCAACCTCAACGCTCAAATTTATGCTGAGACGATTGTATCAGACGTCATCGTCCCTCTACAAGTGCAAATCGGTCCCTTATTTCAGTTAATGCATGATGAAACACGGATTATTAATTGTTTAAGTTACCCAATAAAATTTTAAAGAAAACTGTTATTTCAGTCTTTTTTTCGAACTTTTGTGTTAGTGGTTCAAATGTCAAAAATCCCTTTATTAGGAAAATGGCAAATTTCTTTATTATGGCAAAGGTGACTTGGTTTATCGTTACTGTGACAAACGAAAACACTTTATTTGATGAATCCTTAAAGAAAATTTTAATTAATATCAATCAGGAGAAAAGTTATTGCAAAAATATATGTTGATCCCTAGACACTTTTGATGTGTGTATATCTTCATTAATTTTTTTTTCGTGAATTTTTCCCATCTTTTAGTTTTCTGCTAATCGGGGCGGTGAAAAATCCAACAAATCAAAGATCATAAAAATCGGTCCAGCCATTTTGAGTTATAAATTGTTTAACTAACCGGACTTTGTTTTATATATATGTATAGATTATCTGCCATATAATATAATAGACTGTGTTTACAATTTAGTTTCCAAACATGTAAATTAACTGTACACTTTTCATCTAAGCCCAAACTTCCGAGCCGGTTATTATATTTTGAACTTTATTCCGAGTTGTCTATTTTGTATTATGAAGTTTACACCAGTTGGAATAAACTTCAAAATATAATAACTAGCACGAGGTTTAAGCTTGAGCTTAAACCTCGTGCTTGAACACTAGGTTTAAGCTTGAGCTTAAACCTCGTGCTTGAACACTAGGTTTAAGCTTGAGCTAAAGTTAGAACTCGACATTTTGTGATAAGAAGTAATTTTTTTTTTGAGAGTAAATAATGTAAATTTTTGGAAATAAGGATTTGAAGAGAGGTTACCTGGTTAGGTGTGACTCCTATCTCATACACGACATGTGGTTCCTGATCCAGCAGCGCTAACAGCCGCTGTTGGTGCTGGACGCTCAGCGCTCCCTTCAGCGCTAAAGCGCTCAACTCCTTCGCTTCGGCCACTGCGTTAGCTGGGTCTTGGGGCTTCTCTTCTGGTTTCTTTTCTTCCGATTTCTCTTTTTTTTCTTCTTGCTGGGGAAGGAGAATTATTCTGATTTAAATAACACGCGAGATTGATTTAATTTTAAATGCCTAATCTGTTATGGAAAATTACAGTTCCATACAGACCTCTTTACCAGATTAACGTTTTTATTTGTGTCAATAGGCGCTATTTTCGTTTATAGGAACATCGACGCGCGACCGCATCTTTTTTAAGCCTTTATTGGCCGACTTGAGTGGAGATTCGCAAGAACAAACGTGCTCGGAATACTTATACTTCCTATTCCGGTAAGATGCTGCCAAGGATCCTAAGGTCCTGATAGTACACATGGAACACCTCTCCACTCGTATGCCCAAAAGGCCAAAGGACGAAAGGTCTGGGACCCTATGGTTGCTGAGATATGCGAAAAGCTTCAAAATAATGATACTATGTTTCAATCTCATGGGTGGCGATTTTGTCCATCTAAGTTTAAATTTCACATAAAAGTAAATCTCACCTTAGTAGGCTTATGTGGCTGCGTGTGCGGTCGCCTGTCGAGCTTCTCGGGTCGCAGCCCTATGAGCCCCTCGTAGTCCGTGTCGTACAGCGGGTTGTACGCGCCGCGGTTCACCAGGCACTTCCATACTGCCTGGAAAGGATTTTATCACTACATATTATAAAACAAAGTCCCCAGCCCCGTCCGTCTGCCTGTCTGAACGCGCTTATCTCTGGAACTACCTGTCGGTTTAACTTTTTTTTTTTTACATTTGACAGTCCAATTCTTGAGGAAGGTTACAAGCTATTTAACATCACGCTACGACTATGGACCTTAGGAGCCGAGCAAAAAGAATCAAATCAGAAAGAACGCTAAGCGAAAAATTAAGTAAAAGCTCGGGCGAGCGATGCGCAACGACGTGGATGAACGACGAAGTAGCGAGCCGAAGCTTGTTATATTATATTAAGTATCATAAATATAATTGTCAAATGTGCTGTTGGAAAGGGCAGCAGATTGCTATAAGCAAATGATGGGTCCTCATATCTTGGTCAAGTGTTGGTAAACATTATAAACTGATTTCATGTGAGCAGGTTTGCCAAAAGCACTGTTTTGATATCTCCTTAATGGTCACTGTAAACGTCTTCTGTAATAGTTGCCACAGTGTTTTTAAATTCTCTGAACTGTTAATAACTAGTTTACTAGGATTTATCAATTTACAAGTCGTAATAAGGCATGTCGCACTCGATGGCTCGGAATGCAGGGCCGTGAAGAAGACGGATGAAAAAAGATTGCATGCAGCGGAGATGAGAATGTTGAGATGGATGTGTGGAGTGACGAGAATGGATAAAGTAAGAAATTAGTATATAAGGGGAAGTTTGATGGTGACAGAAAAGTTGAAAGGAAATAGTTTGGCTTGGTATGGGCATGTGATGAGGAGGAGGGAAACATTTGTGACTAAAAGAGTGATGAATATACAAATGTTCATGGTTGGAGAGGGAGAGGAAGGCCGAAGAATGATGGACGGATTGGGTGAGGAATGATATGAAAGAGAAGGGAGTGAATGATGAAGAAGAAAACGTGTTGCGCCGACCACAAGTAACATGGGACAGGACGACGATGACTAGGGTTTATATTTGAGTGTAGAGTGCTATAAAAAAGATGTGCATAAATAATGTGTATAATTTTTTTTTTTAATTTGAAATTTTGAAAAATTTTAAATTTTATTTAATTGTAATTTAATTTAATGTTACTATTGTGATTATAATATAATAATTGTTATGGGTTAATACCTGAAATAAACGAATAATAAATAATAAAATAAATACCTTATCGGCAGTTAACTCAGTGGTATCCATCAGGAAGGTAGGCAGTGGTATAGGTCCTGAGGCCTTCAGCGTGCGATGTAGAGGCATGTAGTCGTTCGATATGAGAGATTCCAGCAGCTCCTTCATCGCCATGCGGTTCGGTGGGCTACTGGAAATTGTGTAGTGAAATTATTCAGACTATGTAATTTGTAGTTAGGTTATTGTAAATTGATCCTTGACTAGTTTAGAAATTTTGTTTATTTACATAGGATGTAGGTATTTACAATAAGATGGAGACAGCATTTGAGAATCCTTGTACATTCTGCCTAAGTATTTTCACATAAATTAATGTGAAAATACTTTTATGTTACTAATTATCACACTAATATTATAAAGGCGAAAGTTTGGAGTGTGTGAGTTTATATGTTTGTTATATTTATTTACTGTGTCTACTGTGACTCTGTGTGCCAATTATAATCTTAATTTTACTCCTTCTGATTGTTTTCCTTTTACATTACTAAAAGCATATAATGAACCCACTGCTGGGACCCTGGCCTCCTCTCGGTGAGAGGGAGTGGGCGACAATCCACCAAGCAGGGCTAGTGCTGGTTGGCCTATCTACACGCACCATGTAAATTGGTTCAGTTCCCAAGTTTGCAACCCCTTCTTATAAAAGCATTATGTTAGTGCTGTTCCCACTAATAATGGGAGATTTGATATCAAGTGCACGTCTTGGTAATGCTAACCTCGACGGCTGTTGTGGGCTGACAGTTTAGATTGCCAGCAACACAAATACAATAAAATAAAAATGTCAATTTGCATAGCAAGTAGGTATGCAGCTGAGTAACAGTAACTAGGTTGTGAAGGTCAGATAGGCAGTCTCTTTGTGTAAAATACTGGTATCCAACTGCAGCTAGACTGAAAGCAAACCAAAACATAGTTCGGAAAATGCTAGGCAGATTGATTGTAGGTATACAGGTGAGTTGTTACAAAATAATGTTTGGTCAGGTACATTCTACCATTTGGCATCCAAAAATTTTAGTTATGGTAAGAAGAAAAGGCAAAATTTATTAACAAACCCATCACTAAGAGGTATGAGTGCAGGTGCAGCAGCCCGCGCCATGGAGCTCATGTCTGCGACCCTCTCCGCTACTATTGTCTGTAGTGCTGAGTAGTCGAACTCCAGGTCTTTTGCTGATACCTCGGTCAGCATCACTTGTTTAGCAGATTTCTTCATTATCTGCAATGGACATAATATATATTCAGATTATTTCTTGATTTTTCATAACTAATATTTCTAAAATTTCAATTTCAAACACAATGTGAATTGTTTCTGAATAAAAATTGAATTAAATCTAATTACACACATAATAACACATGAACAAAGTGTTTATATTATTATCATTAATTCATTATATCAGATTCTGAGAAAGTTGGACGGTCTTGTGAAAAGTACAAACAACACTATTCTGTTTTAAAATAATTATCACATAAAAAATTAAGTTAGATTAAAATTGCTTATTAATCTAATATGCTAGATCGTATTTCCTAATTATTAAGAACCTGGTGGTTTTTAATAAAGGATAAAAATATATCTAATATTTCCATAAATCAGTTTTGTACTAGGTCAAAAATAAAATAGTGGCTTGTGAAAATGGTATTTGAGTTTAAATATTGGAAAGCCTAACTTTTTTCATGCCTGTTTAAGTCTGCAAAATGTGAGCAATCGATTTACTGAGCTTTGGAAATTAAAAAGAATATTCATTCTAATTAGGCTGATGATCAGCACTTTAGAAAGGTCCAAGGGCTTCAAAGACAGCTCCGAAAGCAATCATCCATTATAATTTTTAGGGTTCCGTACCTCAAAAGGAAAAAACGGAACCCTTATAGGATCACTCGTGTGTCTGTCCGTCTGTCACCGCCAATTTGCTCCGAATCTTATGGACCGATTAAGTTGAAATTTGGTACACATATGAAACTCTGTGACCCAAACACAGCCATGTAACGTAAATAAATGAGTTTTGAAAATGGGAGTCATTTTTGAGGGGTAAATAGACAATTTAAAAAAAAAGTTTCTGTACCGTGTGACATATCAAATGAAAGGGCTTAACGTGAGGATCTCAAATATATTTTTTTCATAATTTTAAAGTAAATTTTATTAAAGTTATTTAAGACAATAGACGGAAATTTACCATTCCCCCCCCCTTATCTCCGAAACTACTGAGCCTAAAATTTTGAAAAAAATACAGAAAATAGTTCTATACCTATAGATTACAGGAAAATTAATAAGAAGTCTATGATCTTGAAACAACATGGTAAATCTCTCAATATTGTGCGTACAAACTTACATTTTCAGTTGGAATGTACGGGAGAACATGTTTTTCAACTACAATGTTAAGTTTGTTCTTGGGATAAATTCATTTCAACTACGGAACCCTTCATTGTGCGTGGTTCGACACGTACTTGGCCTTTATTTTTTATTTCATTGTGTACTTATTCAATTATTTTCTTAAAAATATTGTTTAAAATACTTACATCCTTAATATTAATTGGAAGGAACCCATGCAGCTGGCCAATCAGCAGCCTCTCTTGTGGCGACAGTGGCAGCAGACCAACCTTGCCTTCTAGCAGGTGGAGGAACAAGGAGGCAAATGGATTGTCCATCTTGTACACATCAAACAGGATTGCTATGGCCACCACGCGCTGACCAGGCAGGGAGAGGTCCCCGCCTGTTATTAGTGAAGATAGCAGAAGACATACTGGAAATTAAAAAGCTTTTTTTTAAGGACCTTCTTATTTTATTAACTCTTCATTTGTTTTGTTTAGAATATTGTTTGGTTCTTACCATATACAGTAAAACAATCTTATATGTAGTAATATTCTATGGGATGAATAAGCTGAATTCTCATTGCCAGAAATAAGCCTTCTCCTCGGAAGAGAGACTTACTGGATTCATGAAAGTGTACCATAAGGAGATACAAATAAAAAAAGTTTAGAAAAGCTTGCTAAACTTACAGTTAAAATGGTCGGATTTAGGAAACTTTTTCTGCACTTGGGTGCATATAGAATCAAGTGTTTGTTGGTCTACTGTCTGCTCTGAAAATAAGCTGCAAATAATAACAAACAATTAAAAATGTGTCACTTGCCCCTAAAAATAAAGAGGTTAGGTTATGACATGAATGTTAACTTACTCTAATATGTATTTACTATTTTCATTGACTAAATGCTGCGACATTTTGGCTAAATATTTACTAAATAACAGCTATTTTATTGATGTTTATATTATTATCTGAAAAAAGATTTATTTTCAAAACATAACGTCAACCATACGTCAAAATTGACATTAAGATTTAAGGTTTGCCAGGAAATCAAAAACGGAAATATAGTTTACAGATACAAATATTTTTTTTATGGGAATTGTCATAAAAAATGGAAAATATAGATTCTGTAGAAAAAAATATTATTCTTTCACTGGCTAGTAATCAATGCACGTTGCTCGTAGCGGCGGAATTGGCAATGGCCCAACTGGACTGCCTGGACTTGCCTAACTTTAACTAGTGTGAGTTAAAGCTAATAGGTTTATAGCATTAAACTCTATACAAATGTGTAATACAGGTCAGTGGTTAATAGTCTGTAATCATATTGAAGGAGTTCTTCTGGTAAGGACCAGCCAGAACTCCTCAACAACCACTCACCATACGCATTGTTACGAGCATAAATTGCTTAGCAACTCGTGAAATATTTATCATTGAGTAGTTCCGAGGGCCATCTGTGGCCTACATCATCAGCTCCACTTTACCAAATGATGATTTCTGAGAGCAAATGCTCAAGTTACTTTAGAAGATATCTAAATTTTTTAATAAATAAATCGCTATAGGTTTGCCTACAAAATTTGAGGGTTTCTCTCGATTTCCATGATATCCTCTCATCAGATTCCAACTTGATGACAATGGGACCACCTCGAGAATATACCCTTTCAAACAAAAAAAAAAAATCATATCGGTACACAATCGACGGAAAAATCGGTGAAAATCACTGACCTCTATTAAACAAGTACGCTTGTATAATACAGGTCAGTGGTGAAAATACATTAAAAAACAACAAAGTCGAACATAATAACCTCCACCTTTTTGGAAGACGGTTAAAAATTCACTCCTTATGCACCCTGAACAAGTTTCTGAAGGAATCGCTTATGTCTCTGCTCACCCACTCTACACCCCCTTTTGGGCCATTCGTTGACTGAACTAATTTATAGGCACTAAAGGCAGGCATACTACGAAACGACAAGTCTGTCTGGTGCATTATCAATAAAATACTGACTGGCACCGCGCCTCTAGAAATTCGCAGCCGCATCAAAAGGTTACATGCTCTGTGGCCGTATCGAGAGGGCGAAGCTAGGATGATCCACGCCGCTCAATGCACAATATTTTAATTCAGCCACAGGTTTGTTTTGATCGTTATGTTAACTTGAAGGAAATAAATATTCATCAACAAAGAATAACTTATCATGTCTACGTATGTGTCATAAATATTTGAAAAAGACTTAATTGTTTCTGTCTGGTCTACATCTATTGGTTCTATCTGTCTGTCATTCGTGGATCTTTGACAGTCGTTACGGGTAGTCAGCAGCCCGAAAGTCTGACAACCAGTCTTACCAAGGGGTATCGTATTACCCAGTAACTATGTTGTGGAGGTCAGATAGGCAGTCGCTCCATGTAAAATACTGGTATTCAGCTGCATCCGGTTAGACTGGAAGCCGACCCCAACATTAATTTATTAAAATTATTTTACATGAAGCGACTGCCTATCTGACCTCCACAACCCAGTTACTGGGTAATACGATACCCCTTGGTAAGACTGGTTGTCAGACTTTCGGGCTTCTGACTACCCGTAACGACTGTCAAAGATCCACGAATGACAGCCGGGACCAACGGCTTAACGTGCTTTCCGAGGCACGGAGGGGTCTCGATATGTAAAGATGGTCACCCATCCACAGACCAACCGCGGCAAGCGTAGCTTAACCTGATCGATCGACCAGTGCAGCGGCTGTTATTATTTAGCCACTGACTGTATTTTAAAGTACAGAGGCCAGCACATCAAGCTACCCCAATCTGTCAAATTTCTTTGATAGATTTTCAACTTTACTGCAAAGGAATAAGGTTCATATTCAATTGGGAAAATTTGACAGATTGGGGTAGGTTGGTGTGCTGGCCTCTGTACTTGTTTAATAGAGGTCAGTGATGTATGCTTAGGTATAGCTTCGTATCTACTTATTTCTTTCAGTGTCTGAATATACCTAATATTGTTACGTTGCAGTGGGTCTCAAGGACGAAAAAGTCACGTTTAGATGTACCTAAGTATATTAGAAGGAAGTCTTATTTCCCTTATTTAGTTTTGGTCGTCTTTGGGCTACTTACTAGTAGAAAGAAAAAAATGTTGACGATTGATAAAATTGATATCCACATAATGACCCGCATAGTGCGCATAGCCTGGTTTTTTTCTTTTACTCCGTGTTTTTTTCACAGTTTGCTAATCTGAATACTTTTTCAAATTCAAATGTTTATTGCTTATCACAATAAAGAGTGACAAGTGAATGCGCAGTCCACTGTGTTGGACCAATTCAGGCATGCAAAATTATCATTAAAAATTATTAGAAGTGAGAAGTAAATTTTTTGGAGCACCAAAGAATTGCATTCTTCTTTCAAGGGTAGGTAGTAACCCTTGATTATACATACAAACTAATTCTGTCTGTGAATACCGTCCACGATTTGTAGCACTTAACTGAAAGAGAGAAGTCAAATGGGTGACCCCCCATACCGATTTGCAATAGGTCTACATCTGAAACGTCAAGAATTTGTATGAATTGCAAAAATTATGATTTTTAATGAGATATTATTGGTCCCATGACTAGACCCTGCTAATCCTGCTATAGGTGTCCGTACTTATACGTAGTACCTAATACTAAATAGATAACAGGATAAGAGCCAGCGCGCACTAGCGACTTTTTGTTGACCGATAGTTTGGTCGTTCAGGGAATTAGTATGGAATGCACACGTTTGATCGACCGATTTTTTATCGCCAAATGCGTGCACTTCATTATGGCTTCATACTGTTCCAGCCAGGGTGATGTGTCCAGTTTATTGTAGTTACTTATATTAATATTGTATTGTATGTGTTTATATGGGCCTTGATGCCTGACATAAATGGATAAATAAAGAAATAAATTGTATACTACATAAAAAACATCAATCTCAAGTTTTCTACTACAATTTGTCCGAAGCGTAGCAAATCTCTTTTAACTTACTCTCAGCTATTAGCACATAGTGGTAGCATACATTTCCAAAGCAAATAAGTAAGAAACACATGTTGTAAACAGTTCGTCATTAGTGTAGGTAACAATAGCCTCGCTGCCGGAGCTGAGAACAAAACCGTTAATTTAGAATAAATGACCGATACCGTTATCAAACAAATAAATGAAAAAACTTCACCTAATCGGCTATGTTTCACATGACTTGGCCGAATAGACTTATTATCGAAACACTAATTGTAAACGCACACATTTTTATCATACCAGTTTCTTGTCCTGATAAGATTACAGTGTCATATGGCTCACAACAGCGCCACCTCTACCGCTTTATGTGAGCGTACGTTTTATTGTGATAATGTAAAGAAATAAAAGCTAGGAAGTGATGGTGCAGTGTATTATTGTTTTTAGTGCAAAATGATACAACATCCTTCGGTTTCCGTCATGTCAATTCAAAATACTATGCAAAATCCAAGACCCTTGGAATTTCACAGCGGGGAAGAACATCCTCAAAGGAATAGGTCTTCGTCTTGGTCATTGCGGCGCATGCAATATGGCTTATCAAGACATGAACCAAGATATTCATTACAGTACCAGGTATAGTCTTGATATTTGTATTGGATTAAGGATTGCGATAGTTACAAAAGTTTCATCTTTGACACCATTATAACGATAGTTAAAAGTAAGACCGATGAACATGGCTCAGCTCCTGACATTATATGAGACATAGTTCATAACATTTGCCCTTGATAGGAATATGTGATGTGCATCAATTAGCTATAGTACATTTTTAGGCCACTCTTGAACAAAGGAACTATAGTGATCAGAGGGGTATTATCACTTTAATTAGAAATCACAAAATTGATTTTTTTTTATTCGTTTTTTTTTTTCTCATAAACAAAACCACTAAAACATACCATAAGCATGTCTAAATATTGATATGCTGCGTAAAATGAAGCGTAATGCGCAAATGAATCACTTGGAAATTACAGGCGCTTCTGTGCTACCGATTTGGATTTTTAAGCATTAGTACTAAATGCCTTACCGATAATTCGGTACGAGCGAAAAAGATGACACATATTCACACAATGCTTCAAAATAATCTGCTGACTGGAATGCGCGACTAACTGTCATGCACAGCCTGTCACAGAAAATAATTATTATCCCCCGTGATATTTTAGTTTTTTTATTTGTGTATCACGTATTTCTAGATAATTGTTGCAGTTTTGGTGTTTAGATTTTTATATTGTCGCCATAATAAGTGTTACTGATGTTGATAAACTGTAGAAGACTCTGTAATATATTGGCGAACAACAATTAGAGGAACGTGTCACTATTATTTTACAAACAGTTGTTTTCAACCGATACGTCGCTATAGGAATGTGAATCGTGTCTAATTTTATTTAATTATTAGTATATTTTCACATGGGTGATGGCTTGGCAGTCGGACACTCGTGTAAGTTGCTAAAACTATAATTTCTTTAATGGTTGAAACCTATATTCCTTGCGAGTTCTTATTATTTATCGATAATACATACATGTCCTTGTGAACGATTAACATTTAAATGCGTTTTATTTTGCGGAACGAGGTGATTTAATTTATTCATTTGCGTTTTTGTATGACATTATTGTGTTATGAAGTTTGGTCATAGAGTGGTTAGTAAAGTTTGTGTTGGTGGTGCAAGCTAGGCCCAAAAATAAGTTTGCCCTTCAACTTAGTGTTACTTGCAAAACGCAGCTCATATTAGTGGTATTGATACTACATGCCTTTTGTGAGATGGTGTTTTTCAGGATGTTAGTGTTGTGTAACTTTGTTAGAGAATTAGTCATGTTAGTATGTAGATGATTACAAAACCTTTCCCCTACCGTTTAATGTATGTCCACATACATAAACTTATGTCACCTATATCTGTTTCCTGTTAATTTGACAAAACATTAAACCCACCACCACCCACCACCACCTTTTTTTATATTACTTTTTCAACTTACTTATCATACTGCAAACTTGAATATCAAATTGCAGTGTCAAAGTTTTTAATGTATGTGTGAAGATGTTCAAAAAGATAATTGGAATCATTCAGACAGTTCAATGATCTCTTGGTATCATGAACTATGATAGACAATGCTTTGGGTACTTGCTAAATTGTAACTCACAATTCTTATTGTATTCTAGTTGAAAACATGACTCAATAACAAAATAAAACAGGGCTTGATATTGTCAACAAATGAACAAACAATTATAATAGCAACCTATTATTATATTTCCACTGCGGGGCAAAAGCCTCTTCCCATAAAGAGAAGGCGACATTTATCACCAGGCTTGCTTAAGACGGGTTGGCAATTTCAGACTTATATTAACTAAAAGGCCAGGTTTCCTCACTATGTTTGCCTTCACTGTGTCTGTAATGTCCAAGATAAACTCGGAAAGTACCAATTTGACAATTTTTCGAAGATTGTTCTAAAGCTTTGTCTTTGTGACAAACATTACATTTCCCTAACATCCTTTACTGTCTTGCCCCCTTGAGCGCCTAAAGTTTCAATATGATAGAAAATGTCATCATCATGCCTTGTAATACATACATACACAAACTTACCCCTTCCCATGGGGGAAACTCTTTACGTTCATACATCTGTTCATACACTCATGCCTTGTAATGTCAATTTATTCAACAATTGGTCAGCCCTAAATTGAGAAAATGCATTTGTATGGTCATTGAGATGCTGACATGATAATGAGTAAGTAGGTTATACCATCAGTAAAGAGGGAATTAAATAAAACACCCATTCCGATTAAGTAGTATTGTACAAGGTTTCAGGCTCATTGACATACAAACTGACAGCACCTGATTCTAGAACCTATGGCGTAAGGATTTTTCGTCAGTTATCATAAAAAATAAAAAAACTGTTTCATAGTTCAGCAATTTTTTCTAATAACTTACAAAAAAATAATTACAGGTAGGTTCAGAATCATGTACCTACTGAATTCATGGTCTTAGTCTTCTATGATTAGCCAGTTTTTAAAGTGGATGTATTTAGATATAAATAATTTATTTATTTGTATTATAATTAAAATAAAAACAAGGATAAATAAAATTATTAATTAATGCAACTGCAAGTTGTATTTCCACATTTCTAATTATAAATAATGATGCTGAAGTATCTTCCTCATTGTTTCAATAATTTTTATTTAATTTTTAAATTAATTTTAGTATTTGTAGGAAAGGAGTTACCTACCAACTTAAAAAAAAACTAATATTAGTATTTTCGAAGCCAAGCCAAGCAAGCCAACTTTTTTAATCAATAATTTTTGCGACTTAAAGCCTATATTTTTTTTTTTTATTTATTTATTTATCAGATTACATGATCCATTATGGTTAGTAACAACAGGAACTTAATAACTATGTTAGTAAGTACGTGATTTAAATATAAATAGATACAATAAAAAAAAAAACATCTTACTTTACAGTCCCAACCACGATGCTTACCCAAAGCGAGTGTATTGGACACTGATAATTACTGGCAACAGTCTTCAGAATGCCGTTGCTGCTGCCCCGTACTCTGCCCAACAATATATATAATATAACTATAATAATGGGTTTTTATTTTTCATAAATTTCTCATGACTAATAATTATTACAAAATATATCGCCATTTTGTATTGAAATTAGAATGTAGTTTCGCTTACTATTTTTTTTTATTAGGCCCTTAATATACATATAATAGCAGGATACAATATTATACAGTAGGGTTGGCAACCCTAGGTCACAAGAACATAGGAACAGCGACTCAGTACAACAGCATGGATTCAGTAAGTACATGATACTGAACCCTTGAAATTTTGAGCATTTTATTGAAAAAAAAAAAATGCTTTTCATATATTTTGACCGCATAAGTATTTACACTTTTCTTTGAAACAACAGATTTATTTGATAAAATACGAAAAATTTCTACACTAGGGGGTTTAGAATCATGTGCTAAATTCATGGTAACAGGTTGCGCGTCAAAGAGGGGCTCGTGGCTAAGTAATAACAGCCGCACGGGTCGATCGATTAGGTTAAGCTACGCTTACCGCGGTTGTTCTGTGGATGGGTGACAATCTTTACATACCAAGACCCCTCCGTGCCTCGGAAAGCACGTTAAGCCGTTGGTCCCGGCTGTCATTCGTGGATCTTTGACAGTCGTTACGGGTCCTCAGAAGCCCGAAAGTCTGACAACCAGTCTTGCCAAGGGGTTTCGTATTACCTAGTAACTGGGTTGTGGAGGTCAGATAGGCAGCCGCTCCAGGTAAAATACTGGTAGCTGCATCCGGTTAGACTGGAAGCCGACCCCAACGTAATTGGGAAAAAAACTAGGCAGATGATGATGATGAGGTTGCGCGTCGATGTATGTCACCCTGTATGAAGCATGGATATGGATTAGTATTGAAGTATGGATTAGAGTACCTGTTATACTATTCTTACGGCCTGACCTTAACCACTCGTTAAAGTTATTGCTCTACAATTAATACACTAGACATAAATAAAAGTTCTTAACTAATTAAATTAGCAACTTGCTTTCCCTCGCCCTGACTCATCACAGTCATCACATAATACTTACACCTACGGGAATTAAATACTGGCAGACTGTATAAAAGTGTTACACAAGGCTGTTTGTTATTAAAGGTCACCCTAGTTTCCCCATGAGGCACTAAGAGTATTGGTCATTCTCTATTTTTAACCGACTTCCAAAAAGGAGGAGGTTATATGTTCGACTTTATGCATGTTTTTTTTTTTTTTTTTTGTATGTTCACCGATTTCTCCGTCATTTGTGGATCGATTTCGAAAATTATTTTTTTGTTTGAAAGGGTATACTCCCAAGGTGGTCCCATTGTCAGCAAGTTGGAATCTGATGAGAGGATCCCATGGAAATCGAGGGAAACCCTCAACTTTTTTTTGCAAACCTATAGCGATTTGGATATTTTTTAGAGTAACTTGAAGGGTATACTCCCAAGGTGGTCCCATTGTCAGCAAGTTGGAATCTGATGAGAGGATCCCATGGAAATCGAGGGAAACCCTCAAATTTTATTGGCAAACCTATAGCGATTTCGATATTTTTTAGAGTAACTTGAGCATTTGCTCTCGGAAATCATCATTTGGTAAAGTGGAGCTGATGATGAAGACTACAGACGGCCATCGGAACTAATCAATGATAAATATTTCACGGGTTGCGATTCGATTACTTTAATATGGTTGCTAAGCAATTTATGCTCGTCACAATGCATGTGGTGGTGGAGTGGAGTTCTTCAGGTTCTTACCAGGAGAACTCCTCAAAAATTAACGTCCCAGCATTGGGAAAAGCAATATTTTGTAAAAGGTGATGAGCAGTTGACGTTATGCTATTGTAACTTAGATAAATTACAAACTCTTTCACTAAAAAGAGAAAAATAAAAACTTTTTTACAAAAAAAAAAACAACCGACTTCCAAAAAAAACTACAAAGTGATAAATAACTTTTATTTCGGAAGTCGGTGTCAATAAACGAAAATGCAGAACCAACGACACCGACTTCCGAAATAAAAGTTATTTATCACTTTGTAGTTTTTTTTGGAAGTCGGTTGTTTTTTTTATACTAAGGGCTTGATCCCAGACTATACATTGCAAAGTTTGTAAGCGTCTAGAAATAAATGAGAGTATCTGAGAGAGAGCAAGATAATAAGCATAAGCCTCCTATAAAGGCGGGTACTGACTGCACGAACGCTCGCTGTGTAACACGTTACATTACGCCCCGTAACTCCGGTCAGTACCCGCCTTAACGTTACAACTGCTGGGACATAAGCCTCTTCTCTCCGAGACGGACTGGGCTATAATAACCGACGAAAAATGTCAACGCGGGGGGGTTTCAGAATCATGTAATGAATCCATGGTGACGATGAAACGAGAATGGTCGATGCCCTGCCACCTTGTATAACACTAATTTTATAAAGAAGTTTGTGAGTGTGTTTCTATGTTGGTTACTTCTTTACGCACAAACTACTGAACGGATTTAGACGAAGTTTGGCACACAGATAGTTTATAACCAGGATTAACATAGGATACCTTTTATCCCGATTTTCCTACGGGATGGAAACTTATGCGGGTGAAACCGCGGGGCGCTGCCACGCTGCTATAGTAATATTATAAATACAAAAGTAACTGTCTGTAACTTTGACACACCTTAACGGCTGAACGGATTTCACACAGGTAGACCATGACCCTGGGTTAAGACATAGGATACTTTTTATCCTGGTTGTATGTTCCTATGAGATGATTTTAGACCTCTACGCTGGCGAAGTCGCGGGCAAAAGTTGGTGTAATTTAAGTGGCTGATAATAATATGACAACTGGATTTTCCGTGGTAATCTTAGATAAGTTCCTTTACTAACCAGATTCATAAAAGAATCTGCAAATCAAAGAGAATGATAAACATTCATATTTAGTTACCCTAGCCAAATAATAGGTATGTTTTAAGTATTCCGTGTTATTGAGGAGCTGCGGGGTTATTGCGAACACAACACACCAGTAGGTAGTATTTTTTTTTATTTCGACAGTTCAACAACATCAACTGCGTTATTTACGTTGTTGAACAGATTTTTTTCCGAACTTATGAAACAATGGAACAGCAATATCCTTCAAAATTATTCATATTGTGATTGGTAGAATGTTACGCTGTTAAGATGCGGACATTAAACTTATTTTAAAATTATTCATAATCAGCTTATAATGTTCCTACTGCTGGCACACACAGACCTCCTCTCTGTGAGAGGGAGAATATACAATTGTTTTGTCATTAAGTTCCTACTAATATTAGTTAGTCATCCAAACAGTGCAGTCATCAATTAAATACCTAATGAATTTATTACTTAAATGTTAATTGTTTAAATTTACAGACTGATGAGAACAGCTTCCTACTTCGCCTGAGGATTGTAGGGGCTTATTCATTGGCTAAAAAGGATATATTTGGTGCTAGGTGAGTTCTCATTTACTTTTGTTTTGTTTCGAAAGAAAGATAAAGAAGAAAGAAAGAAAAAACGGTTAGTCGGACTGACTGACTGATCGTTTTCAAATTGACTACTTTGTAGGGCTGGTTGTAAGTGCTACTGCCGAGAGTAGGGTCCTGGGTTCGATCCCCAGGACATCGCAACGTTTTTCATTAAGAAGTTCTTATGTAGTGAATCTGGGTTTTTGCCCGATTAATGTCAAAAGACGCCCTTTTACATGATAACATATCCTAAGAAATGTACTAAGCCGTCGTACGCACGGACGTAAAAATATCGCGGCGTGATTTTATTGCGCATTGGATTTTCTTGATCGCTGGATTTTCAACTCTCGGTGTTGAGCCGAGCATTGAGAAGCCAGCAGAGCGCATCCCAGCGCGTCAAAAAAGCACACTAATGTATTTTCAACTCTCGGCACTAAGCAGTGCGTTGTAAATGCAGTGTGCGAAAAAAAATCGCTACTGGAAAAACGTGCCCACGTGCGGACCTGGGCTACTTCTCTGTCTACTCCTAGACGTGATTTTATGTCATGTAAAAGATCTGGCCATGTTGTGTCTATCGTCATTGAATATGCGATAAATGCAGACAGCGTGAATTCGTGATTATGGTATCAAAACCATACATCAATAACCAGTCAGATTATGACACTGCATAACTAAACAAATTTCTCGTATTGTGCTTACATTTTTCTTAATATTTTTTTTTCTTGTACTGGTACTCAGCTGCATCCGGTTAGTCTGGAAGCCAATCCCACCATAGTTGGGAAAAGGCTAGGCAGATGGTGATAGTTTCGGTATAATCCAAAGTTGCAAATGTAAAAAATATAAATTTCATCACATCACTGGTAGGTACAACTTCCCCAAAGGTCGGGGGACATTTGTACCAATTCTCCCGATCCACGTAATGCATTTAAATTTTAATCCAGGGTCTGCGCATTACATGTTTTTGTTCAATACTCCTCTTCACCGTCCCCTCAGTTCATTTGTACCTTGCTGGCCAGTGTACCCATAGGGCTCATTCAGCTGTAACTGTTTGATGTAAGGAAAACAACCATCCGTACGCAGTACAGGTCTCCACTGCCCATCGCCCACCGATCCACCGTCACCGCTCCAGGCGGCGCCGCCGCAGTCGCCCAGAGCCCTGGTCATCTTTCACACAATTCCTCCATCTTTTATTTGATTTGACTCTTTTCTTAGGGGTGCTGCCCATTTGTTCGGGTCAGCATTATCGGGCACAGCCGGGCGGCAAAATCCAAAATACAGGGTGGTAGGGACATCGAAGCTCAACCTGTTACCATTACATGGATTCAGTACAAGATTCTGAACCACTTAGCATAGAAATTTTTCGTCGGTAATAAAAAAAAATTGCTGTTTAATACATTTTGACCGCCTAGTTGTTGCACTTTTCTATGAAACAGCAGTTTTTTTTTTTTAAATAAACTACGGAAAATTTCTACGGCTCTAAAATTATGTGCTGAATTCATGGTTATAGTTTGCACGTGATAACAGCCTGTATATTTTGCTATCTAAAATATATTTTGCCACCCGGCAGTGCTGAATCGTGCCGATTCATGCCGACTCGAACAAGTGTAACACGCCATACGCTGTCATTTCACATTTATGCGCGAAAATTACACCGAAGTCGGTATTTTCTCGGACAATCAGTAATCTAGTTTCAAGATATTACATCTTATCAAAGAAAGAGAGAAAAATAATTTATTTGCGACACGCACAGGAAATACAAACACTGAAAAAGGAGCCTTTAAAACTAACAAAATTAACAAAAAACATAAAAAAGGACCTGTGCGACGCCAAAAAGGCTCATCTCAGCATAAAGCTGCAATATTTAAAAAATAAATACCGCAGCGCTGGTATTCTGATGGGGCCTGCTGTAATCAGAGGAGTGCCTAATTAAGAGTAAATGCGGTCCGAGAGACTTGAAAAAGTCTAAGTAAAAAGTCATAATTCGAGGTTTGGCTCTCGCGTATTTCCTCCTCCAATATTGGAATAATTTAAAAGATATTTCGTAAACTAAATAAGAAGGATGTTAATATGTAGTGTGTGTCCCTGTGTTTTTTTCTTTGTTAATAGCTGTTGTCAAATTTGTACACTAGGCCTCTGTTGACAGCGGCAATTTTGGGCATATTTTGAGGGTTCTAGTGCTTATAAAAATAATGTCATCAAAAAGGAAAACATAGGGACATACAAGTAGTTCATATTTATTATTCTGTAAAATATCATTGCTTTATGGTCATTAACCAGCAAGAAAACAGGCGAGACCGTTTCTATGGAGAAACGACCCAACGACGAAGAGGAAACGGGGGTTTACGAAATGGAAGGATGTTAAGCATATTAGTCACTGTAAAAGTATTTACAGTTGTCTATGATTATTAATCGGAGTTCCTGCTATTTATCATTTAATTCTTTCAAACCTTTTGCATGAATGAATTTCTTATGATTGGTGTTTTTTTATTTTATTTATTTTACACTAACAGCTTCTGTGTATAATATAAACAATAGCCTCGGACTTACAGTCGCCAATTATCTTAGAAGTAGGTGATAACACAAAATAATAATAAAACTAAAGGCTCTGCAAGGGTGTATACTTAAGTACTTTTAATTCTAAACTGAGGATTGCTTGATTAAATATTGGGTCAGCCAATTAATTATTGCTTCTTGAATAGAATTTAATTGGTAATCATAGACTAGCCCCCCATCTTATCCATACTTTATTAATATATAAAATTTTCGTGTCACAGTGTTTGTAACAAAACTCCTCCGAAACGGCTTGACCGATTCTTATGAAATTTTGTTTGTATTTCTTATTCAGTAGGTCTGAGAATAGGATGTAAACTATTTTTTTTTTAAACAACGATGTCGGGGTCTGCTAGTAATATTATAAAACTAACTCTATTTGTCTGTCTTTTACCATTTCACGCCAAAACCACTTCACCGATCGTTATGAAATTTGGCAGATAGAGGTAGCCTGGGACCTGGAGAAGGACTGGCTAGGTACTTTTCATGCTGGATAAAAAAAATATGAAATACAAAATACACGCAAACGAAGTCGCTAGATAATAACATAACGAAATGTTGGTGTACTAACTATTGCACTTCTCATGTACACTTTTACAGGCGTGATGTTATAGTAAATAGAACTTGCCCTGATTTTTATGGGAAATAAATTAAATATCCACACCATGAACACAATCAGGGCCATATCAATGTCCTGTGATGCCGAGATTGGGCGCGCGGTGCATTCAGCACAAATGTACCCGACTGTTGCCTTGATCGTCAATTGTCACCAAATTGATGGACGCCGGCGATATGGTGACTCATCATTTTATTAATATTAACTCCGACAGCCGGTTGATAGGTTATTGTAGTCGTGATTTTATTAATGTTTTCGGAGCAGTAAAAGTAGGTAGGAATATAATGGTTGGTATGGGAACCGCCAACCCGCACTGGGCCCGCCAACCCGCACGCGGCCCGCGTGGTGGATTACGGCCCACTCCCTCTCACAGAGAGGAGGCCTGTGTCCCAGCAGTGGGAACGTTATAGGCTAATTATGCTTATGCCATAACTAATCTGTATAACATGTATCTGTTGTTACAGACGTTAGTATAACAGACCGAATTGTGACGAAATAAAACATGTTTCGACTAGATAACTAGCAAAAGTGTAGGTAATGAATTGATTCAAATAGCTGATACTTATCGGTCAGCGTGGCAGACTGGTACTAACGAGGTGGCGCCGCCGGCCGCCGCCTCGAGTGACAGCCGGTCAAATCCGCCGAATTAGTGACGTCACGCATGTTACAGGCATAATACCTAAGTATTATGTAGGTACTATAAGTAGGTGGTACCTATGTATAATTATCTACACACTATAGATTGGTCGATGTGGCAGACTTGTTGAAATTATTTGAATAATCTAGCAGGCCCTTTATCTTTTCCTTCTCCTTTGAGATTTATTTAGAAATAAACATCTCCTTTGTAGGTACCTATTTTTCTGTTCTATAATTCTTGTCTGTTTACATAAATAACGTAGAAAAGATTTACCACAGTCCGAACATCGAGGACCACAGGACCGGTCGATGTGGCGATGCCTCGGGGAAAAGCCTATGTGCAGCAGTGGACGTCTTTCGGCTGAAATGATGATTGATGTTGATGAACGTAGGAAAATTAGCGATAGGCTTTTGTTTGGTCTTTTGTTGCTCGAAGCCTTGGAAATAATTAAGAGACCTCAGGGGATGACGGCCTTACCAGAGCTGGTCCCAATATTATTTATTATTTATTTATTTCAGGCATCAAGGCCCATATAAACACATACAATACAATATTAATATAATTAACTTAAAAATACTATAAATACATACAACATTATATACTAAAAAACTAACACTAACATACACGAAGTGTCTGCGTCGTGTTTCGCTGTCGTGCTGAGCTGATATCTCATAAACTTGATACTTGTAGGTGGTGCACATAGAACGTGCAAGCCCATGAGCTACGAAAAGTTTGACTACACCCAAATAAAAATGTTATTCATCGCAGCTTGCTGATTGTTATCAGACCATAAATATGTTCATATAATCTGTCCGCTACTGGTCATACTGGAAATGGATAATCCCATAAAGTTCCCTTACGGAAACCCCCCATATTTTTACTGAAAACAAAACTATTGTAGCCCCAGCTTTACAGGGTTCTTGTCCTCTGTTTAAATGACACAATACATTCTGCGACACTGAAATTCATGGATTCTGTTACTACATTGACATATACTTGTTGGCGTAGATAAGGCCACTCGTAGAATGCAATCGACTGATATGCTGGGGATTTTCATTGTAATAGCCCCTTCGTAGTTCTTACAACTCTCTTAATCTACTGTTAAATTGTTAAGAGATTAATTGTAAAGAGAGCGCTAATCGGGAGATTATACTTTGTTGCTCATAGATTCTGGGATTGGTGTCAATAGTTGAGTATTGTAGCGTTATACCCGTTGGTCTGTTAGTGGGAATTTCTTGAGTTTGTCTTTGCTGCCTGACTTACTTCGAAGACTAATTTGAGATTCCAGAGGCTTCTGCGACTTTAACTTAACCCTGAAAATTATGTTTTAACTTTTATCAATGAAATACTTATTACTTACCTGAAAAAATTTATAAATAAATAAACTAAAACAATTTATACAATACAGGCTGATTATTGATTTATATTATCTAAATGCTTTTATAATATCAATGAAATATAAATGATAAATTTGAAATAACATGTTTTATAAAATAATGACTTAAATAATATATGTAGAATTAGGGCTGATTTTACCAGTCAGATATATTTTATCCGTGAAATAAAAATTTATGTCTGATAGTTCTAGTATGGAAAAAGTGACAAAAATTCATAATTTATTATCAGGATAAGACTTATTCTAGGTAAAAAAGTTTGGTGAAATTCGCCCTTATTAGACCAAATAATTGGACAGATAAATGCCCTCTTCCTTCTTCCTACTTTGCTGTGCCCGACAGGGACCACAATGATCATGTAAAACCTGCCACCTGACTTCAAATTCTGGAATGTATTTCGAGACAAACCGTGACACAACACAATATCATGGCTGGGATCATGGGCGCAGGCAGGGGGGGCCAAGAGTGGGCAGTGCCTACCCTCGAAACTTCTTAGCACTGAAGAATTATTCACTGTTTAGTTGCTTTTTACCTGTATTCTCGTTGTCCCCGTAGGCCATGTCCCCGTTAAAGGGGACAAAGGGAATTTTTACTGTTTGCCAAATTTCATCGAAATCTAAAAAAAGGTAACTCTGACAGAGTTACTTTCGCATTTACAACTGGTATTTTATTGTGGAGTTGGGATTTTTGCCTCCAATCTCACATCAGAGTTCCTTCGTGCAGAGATTGTTATTAGGGTTTTTATTAGAGCCGTACATTTAGTCCAAGATGTCAGGCTTGTATAGTTAGGGGCTAGCTAGGCTCTACATTAGATCTGATAACTTTTTAACAGTGATAGCGTTATTAAGTCTTGGCAACCTACTTTACATTAAATGTTTTTGGTGGGATTATTTATTACGAGGCGTCATTTATGATCTCTCATTAGATGACTGTGGTTACTTCAGCTGGACGTCTGCCCCCCCTAGATAAAATCCCTCCTGGCCTGGGATATAATATTGTATTTCATCGGCATACAATATTATATCCCATGGGTGTATAATATCGTAGATCCACATTATGCGAGTTATGTTCAAGTCCCATGCAACATTATGAGACATATTACAATAAAGCTTCTTCTCTCAATAAAGTTTCTTTTCAAGGACAATGCGCTAATGTTTCCATGCTCTGCAGAATAGGCGGCGCTCTTGATAAAAATTACGCACGAACACCTTTTGTAAGTGAAGCGAACGCCGAGGAAACGTTACGCTACGATGAAAAAGAACAATATAATCTTTAAAAAAATGTTCTCCTGTATTGGTATTATGCGTTTTAGGTTTTAGGCCATTTTGCTGCTACCACATTTTATTTTACCTTGAGTAATCAAAACTTCTATTAGCTATTTAATCACCATTGCTCTCAAAACGGTTCAGGAAAACATCGTGACCGGCATGTCCTAGAACCAAAAATTCGAAGACATGTAGATCAACCCGCACTGGGCCCGCGTGGTGGATTATGGCCCACTGCCTCTCACTGTTAAGAAGGCACGTGTCCTAGCAGTACATTATATAGGCTGATCATGATTGGATACAGTAGTCTAGTAGAACTGCACTAAGCAGTTTACTTGATTAGGGCGAGATTAATTCAAGACACGCGCCGCTTTGTTTCCGCGATTAAATCAGGACGACTAACTATTATTTTGCCAACGTCATGATACAAACACACACAGTTATATTTACAGTTTTGCAAACTCAAATTCAAAGCATTTATTTCAGTTAAACTATTTACGAGTACATCAGGCACTTTTGAATTGTCAAGGAGTCGGTCAGTCAGAAAAATATGACGCTAGGTGCCCATTCCAAAGCGTAGGTACCTATGGAGAAGAACGGGCAAGACACTCCATGGACACTCTTTTAAATTAATATTGTTACAAAAATATTAGTTCCGTCATTAATGTTGAATTTATAATTAACAACACTGCCGACTGCACTGAGATCACCATCTGCCTAGCCTTTTACCAACTATTTTTGGGATCGGCTCCAGTCTAACCGGATGCAGCTGAATACCTACCAGTATTTTACATGGAGCGACTACCTATCTGACCTCCACAAACCAGTTACAAGGTAAAACGATACCCCTTGGTAAGTCTGGTTGTCAGACTTTCGGGCGTCTGACGACCCGTAACGACTGTCAACGATCCACGAACGACAGCCGGGACCAATAGCTTAACGGTGCTTTCTGAGGCACGGAGGGGTCTCGGTATGTAAAGATAGTCACCCATCTTCGAACCGATCGCGGCAAGCGTAGCTTAATTAACCTGACCGATCGACCCGTGCGGCTGTTATTACTTAGCCACGTGCCGACTGCACTGATTACCATAAGTTTTAGATTCCCGAGATATAGGGTATTCTTGAGGTTCCGTACATAGCCTCCTAATCACAGCGTTTTATATTCATTGATGAAACCAAGTAAAAACACTGTTTCTACATTCCAGCGATCCTTATGTGCGGGTGGAGCTGCAAAAGGTCGATGGTGACGTCACCATTGAGACGTTTCTCACCAAAACCAAGAAAAAGGTACGTAATCATAATTTTATCTCTTACTAGTTGACTACGGGGGTTCCCTGTTGATAGCCTCTATGTGTGTCTGTCTATATTTGTAATGATGAGTAATCTTCTATATATTTATGTTACGTACTTATATAAATAAAACAAAGTCGGGTTAGTTTCATCATTTATAACTCAAAAGTGGCTGGACCGATTTTTATGATTTTTGATTTGTTGGATTTGTCTCCGCTCCGAATAGCGGACTATTAAAAACTATTAAAAAACATGGGAAATTTACGAAAAAAAAAACAAGGATGATAATTCATTTGCTCATACATTTAGGCGGTACGAAGTGCGGGTCAGCTAATTAATCATAAAGGCGAATGTTATCAAATCAACATTTTCGTAGGAAGTTTGAATTTCTAATTTGATGCATATTTTTTTTTTATTATTTCAGACACTGAACCCAACATGGAATCAGGAGTTTGTATTTAGGGTGAGTATTGGTACAAAAACTTTAGTGATATGAGTTGTGTTGTGTTGTATACGAGTAACGTCAATGTGAACACCACCCCAATTGCGTAATGAATAAATAAAAAAAAATGTTTATTGCGATTACATACAAATGAAAAACACATTAGATGGAGATCACCTTTTAAGCAAGAAGATGCTTGTGTTAGGTGAACTCCGCGAATGTTGTTGAACTATCAGAATAAAAGCCATTTCTACTGTTAGTGTGTTAGTGGCCACTGTCCGAGTTATGCAATTTTGTTCGTAACCTGTCAACGTTTTTGAGCCATAAAGTGTTTTTATTCCCTCAGGTAAAACCCACAGAACACAAGCTTCTCATCCAGGTATTCGACGAGAACCGCCTCACCCGCGACGATTTCCTGGGCATGGTGGAGGTGCCGCTGTCGTCGGTCCCCACAGAGACGGCCGCCAGCGCGCGCCCCAACGTCGTTAAGTACCCGTTGCGCCCGCGCAGGTCTGTGTAAGTACTGCTCTAAGCATGCTGTGGGCTTTGTATTTAAATTTTTATTTTTTTAGTTGAAGGATGATTTGTGCTGGGCGTTTTGAAAAAAGTATATTTTGTGAGTTGACCTAAAAAAAAAAATAGCGTCAGTAACTCGATTGGGTTCTTAGATCATGCGTTTGTGGTTTTGATACGATTGATATGTAGATACAGTTATAGTAAAAGTTATAATTTGTGAAATTGGATCAGGTTTTTGGACTATTTGTTTAGCTTTCTTAGAAGATTGAAAAGAAAGGAAAATAGTGCCAATAACTCAATATACTCGCATAATTTTTCTACCATTAATGTTTTCATAGATACTCTTACAAAAGTGGAAACTATCGAAAAAGTAGCAGCAATAATTGTTGTAAATCATTGTTAATTTGTGACCTGAAAATCCATAACCAACCGACAAAATAGTCTCTCTCAATATTTACATGGTGCAAATCTTTTTACTCAAAACGGATTTGAATTTAAATTAAGTTACAGATATTCTATTTCACGAAGTACGTTCGGCTTTGATTGTAGTAGTGACGTATCCCGACAAGCGCGCTTGTATGTGTTACACGACACTGAGCGCTCTCGAGGTTACGCACACAAAAACAATGTGCATGCGCACGCTTGACAACATTCATAGCCAAACGGACTTCGTGACATAGAACATCTGTAAACGAAACGATTGCAGTTCTCAGTATTTGGAACGAAAAGATAAGATATTAATTGTATTATTGTATGCCTCGTAACGGTATGAATCATCCTTATTGACGTTAGCTACCCGACCTAACTGTAAAGGTATATTATTTTCCACTTATTATTTATTTGTGCCTTACTAACAGAAGTTCGTGTGTGAGTGTGTATCGCTAATAATGTTTGTCCTTCTTAATAAGCCCACATTCGCACGAAACTCCAACTGCGCGCTTTTTCAACGCACTAAAGATGCACTTTGTTGGATTCTCAACGCTCGGCTCGATGCTGAAAGTTGAAAATACAGTGCGTAGTAAAAAAACAAAAGAAACGTCGTCTTAAGGTGGATTTAGATTAAACGAACATAGAACCAGAACAAGAGCAAGACCATAGCATTCCTTCTTGACATTTTTGTAGAGAAAGACCAACTAAGGTATGTACCGTCTCTGTTTACACAAAAGCTTTCGCTCGTTTGGTCTAAATGGACCTTAAGAGTATATCCCTTAAACTCAATTTTTGGCAGCACAATAAGTCTGTTAGACGTGCCACATATTCAATGTGTAGGAGCCTCTAACGACGTATGGGTTTTTATTATTCACCAAAATTTCTTCCGAAAGGTTTAGGCCTATAATAGAATTGAAATCGTACGAGTCCCGAGCGGGTCGTAAGTCAAAATTAATTGGGTAAATAGTAAAAAATTAATAAAATATGTCTATATTTTTCTATTGAATGGGTGCTTTAATTGGCTATGAAATTAATAAATAATTTGCTTTTCTAACCTACAAAAATAATAATAATTTAAATGTTATGTATGTAATCTCAGTATGAATTGTGTAGAGCTAGTGACCCTGCTAACCCCTAATTGTGTGACTATTGTGTGCTTGAAGTGTTGTGTTATTTCAGTATTTAATCAATATTTGTAGTTTAATGTTTAAAAGTTCTGCTGTCATGTAGGAGACAAAATAACTATTTTGTGTTTAATTAAAATTATTCAAATATAAGCATATAATTGCGCTTACTTATAAAATGTTTTTATTATGACTGATCTAAATCTAGGCACCTTAGTACTTCAGTAAATAATACCTACTATACACGGTGTATTGCTTATATTGGATGGGTCAGACATGCCATCTGTCAATATTGATACTGTACCGCGTTTGTATTAGGGTTTGTTTCTATGTTCAAACACAGGTATTTACAGCCGGATAATAAGAGTTTCACATGTTGCGTCTAGTATCGGTGCAGCGTGGCGCAGACGCAGTCGCTGTGCTTTTGTTCTTTCCTCATTTTATATCTCAGGATAAATAAATCATTAATCATTGAGAGACTTTTAGGTCATAGGTTTGAACCCAGACAGGCGCTTTAGTTTGTGTATATTATTTCGTAACCACTGCTCTCAAAATTGTGAAGGAAAACATCGTAAGGAAAACGGCATGTCTTAGAACCAAAAATTCGAAGATATGTGACATGTACCAACCCGCACTGGGCCCGCGTGGTGGATTACAGCCCACTCCCTCTCGAGGAGAGGAGGCCTGTGTCCCAGCAGTGGGAACTTTATAGGCTGATTATACTATTTATACAGTCCTATAACGGTCATTTTACCTCTGATAGCAGCCTTATAGTAATGAGAATAAAGAAGGTCACTTATGAAAATAACAGAGATGAAGTAAAATGACGATGCCGCGCTGCACTTTACCCAACCTTGCATAGTGAAACTCTTTAGCTATTGAATTCTTTCTCTTCCAAATCATCTTGCATTCCAAACCCGTATATTATTATGATTGTCTCCAATTGATCTATATATCGTTGTGCCACAGTGCTCGCTCCCGTGTGCGCGGCTACATAGAAGTGTACCACGCCTTAGTGGGGCGGGTGGGGGAGGCTGGGACTGAGGAGCCGGCGCCCGAGAATGATTGGGAGCTGGTCGAGCCTTCGCCGCAGCAGGGAGTCGTGCAACCGGTGAGGATATTGCCTTATTTGCTTGAGTACTATGTCCTGAAAAGGGAGTCAACACAAAGATTGGCTGACAGATTTTCAGATGACTCTGATACTTAGTAGGTTGTTGTAATTTCATTCGGCCGATCACAGCAGGTAACTTGAGTGATACTCTGTCAGAAGATTTTTGTTTTGATTGACCTTTCAGAAGCCAAGAGTTATACTATAATAGAACTGTTTGTCTTCTTGTACACAAAACGGGAGAGAAACTATCTCTTTTATGTTGATTAAAATATGATTCGCAACTGTAACAAATATTTATTTATAGAATAATAATCATTAATTGTAAATTTGAATTTCGCGGGCTACCCTAGCGCATCCCCCGTAAGGTTTATTGCCACGGTCCCCGTGTAAATGAACCATAAACAAATTACTATCGGACGTGACCTAGTCTCTGATAGTCCGTACTGTCTATTCTGTCATGTCAAACGTGATTGATGCGTTCTCGACTGATAGAAAATACTGCCACGCCAGATTTTCGTCAAACGTCTGAGCGCCTAGTAATATTCATTTGTTTTTATATTATGCTTTATCACTCTCTCCATCCTTGCTTCGTATTGCTTTAGTCGAGTACAACGCTACAAGTTTATTTTGGCGCGTGGCCAAAATCAGAACTAACGTCGCCATCTTGTTTTGTCAATACAATTTCACAAATGTACCAACGGCGCCCCCTGATGTCAATGTCATCCAGGCGCCAAAATATACTTGTACCAGTGTACATTTGTTGAGTGGTTCCTTCGTGGTAGATCGTGTCCTGCTCGGTTCCATCGTTCACCGGCGATGACTGGGAGCTGGTCGAGGCCACGCGCGTAGATAGTGTATGTGTCTCTTTTTATATTTACAAGCTTTTAAGCTCGCTTCCCACGGCGTGTGATATCACGAGCCTCGATCTCGAGTTGGGTTACCATTTCAAAATCCGTGGCATACCTATGTACTTTTTGAAAATCGCGGTCACTCATGTGAACTATATAAATCTATATAAAACTGACATCAATGCAAACATGGGTCTCATGCGTGGCGGCCATTTTCAGTACAGTTAGGTTTGCCAGGCTCCATATAAAAATCTTCAAACTCCTTTGAAAAGTCTTGACTAAAAGCCAGACATCTGCATAAAAGTTCGGAATTATTTTAATGCTTTTTAGTCCTAGACTTTTCAGTATTAAAAAAAAATCCTTTTTAGTCGAAAAGCGACAGTCGGACAAATGACAAGGCCGGACTTGTCCAGACAAATCAGGACGAATGGTAACCCTAATCTTCCTTCCCACGGCGCGTAGGTTCGAACTTGATTGGCGCAATTCATGATATTTCGCGCCGAACTCAGCTTGTCCCACCATTGCGCATCGTCGAGGAACCGACTAGCTATAGACTATTTCCTCGGTCAAGAAAAGCACACTGGAGAGAGTACTCCCGAGTCCCTACAGTGTGAGCAGTCAGCGATCAACTATTAATAAAAGTACAGATAGTGCCAGCCACGAAGACGCGCCCCAGTCTTCTTCCTAATCGCTAGTGATTTTCACTTGTTAATTCCGCTAGTGTTTTAGTTTTTTCTTTACGAACTAATTAACTCAATACTCAATTCTTTATTGCATTCCATATGTATTACATAGATGGTATAACAAAGTAAAAGATTAGCAAAATTAGGGAGACAGGAAGAGGGCTAAGTAGCAATTCAAGCAAGCGTTCAAGTATTACGTAAGCAGATTTTTTGCAATTATTAACCCCCCCATCCCCCTCGTCAGCAAAAGTAAGCAAAGCTTTAACCCCCCCCCCCCTTGCTTACGTAAACATTGGTACATGCATTTTTCAATGTGTTCGGTTTCTTTATTGATTAATGAGCAGCAATTATATGCGTTTCGTTTGCAAGCATAGACAAGTAGGGTTGCCATATGTGTTCAAAGCAAAATCGACAAAATTTTGTAGAAAAATCGAAAAAGTAAAAAAATAAATGCTGCTGACGTAATCACCATCCAGACCCCTCCATCCCCCATGTCATCAAAAATAAGCAAAGCAAAGACCCCCCCGCCCCCCTGTAGTGCTTACGTAATACTTGAATGGCCCCTAAGTATGTATAATATCGACAAAACTAAAACACTAGCGGAATGTTGCGCACTTGTAAGCTATTAGGAAAGAGTGGGACGCGTCTTCGTGGGTTATCTGTATCTCGTTTACTGACACGTGACCAGCAGTTATTGTATGTCTCTTGAAAGAGGAAATAGTCGATAGCTAGTCGCTTTCTTGTCGGTGGTGGGACAAGTGCCTAAGGGTGTAAGCAATGTGTTACCCTCTAAAATAGTGTCATTGTTTTTGAGATATAAGTGTTATTTCAGTTTACACATTTTGAATCTCAAATTTTTAATTTGATTGAAGTACTGTTGATCATCTACACTAATATTATAAAGAGGAAAACTTTGTTTGTTTGTTTGTAATGAATAGGCTCAAAAACTACAGGACCGATTTTAAAAATTCTTTCACCATTCGAAAACTGCATTATCCACGAGTAACATGGCTATATTTTATTTTGGAAAAAAATAGGGTTCCGTAAGATATTTGGGTTTTTCGGACACAAGGTGTAAAAAATCAACCATGAAAGTTACTTATTTTGCGTACGCTGCCTAAACTATAAAAGATAGAACCATAAAATGTTCTAATTAATTGTAGATCTTATAAATATCTACAAAAAAGTCCGCGACACACTATACCTATCTATGTCGAGTGAGGCACAACAACCATTTTTTTATTAAAAAATCTTGTATATTTTTGGACTACATTTTTAAACGCGTTTATTTTACTCATGCTATTAAAAAATAAAATAAATAAATAAATAAAATGCTATTAATCCTTATCAAAATAAATTATTTCATCACTAAGTACAGTTTATGTAGATAAAATTTGGTCTTTGAATGATTAAAATTGGACGTTTGGTTTTAAAGTTATGGCGAAATTAAAATATTACGATCAAATTAGTAGGAATTGATTTACGAAAATAATGTTTTACGCATGGGCAACTTTACGTTGCCCTATGACGGGTCGGGGCTCCCGACCATCAGTATATTTTGTTACCTGAAAATAATTTAACGTCAAATGTTGTTTATAGAGAAGCTCTACAATAATCGCTTTAGTTATCTATCCTAAAACAACGGGTTGCGCTCCGGGACTGCCGGCAGAAGTAAAAACTTAGTATTAATTACATTTACATATCTCTTGCTCTGTAAGTACACCCTTACACCCCTGAATGCCGGGGTGTATGACTATCATTACAGCATAGGTTTTGGAATTTGAAAAAAGAACTGTCATACTCATACTGCACGAAGAATATTTTTAAAAAGTTAATTTTTTTTTTCTCGGTATCGATTAATTACTCGAATCGGAATCTAGACAATTTATTTTATAAAGATTTTATTTTAAATATGGAACTATTTGTTTCCACATCGTATGTTAGATGGAATCGATTTAAAAATCAAACTGGCCAGCAAGATTTGACGCGCTTGCGTGCGTGAAAAAAAAAAGGCAGTCTACTAGTAGGCGCGAAAGCATCGCGAAAATAATTAATTTTCTTGTTTGAGTTCTTTTTCAAAAGTTTTAAACATGTCTAGTGACGAAGACATAGATCTAACGCCCGATTTTATTAAAGAAAGGGCAAAAACAGTTGTCGAAAATATATTACCGCCGAACTCGAAAGAAAGATATGTAAAGGCATACGACGAATTTATGAAATGGCGGTCAGAAAAAAAAGTGAAATCTCTTTCTGAAAGTGTTTTTATATCATATTTTGATGAATTATCTAAGAGGCTACAACCTTCCAGTTTATGGTGCTTTTATTCCATGCTAAAATCTACAATGATGACAAAACATGACGTGAATTTGAAAGATTTTTCTAAACTTACTGCTTTCTTGAAAAGGCAGTCTGACGGCTTTAAAAGCAAGAAATCGAAGGTATTTACTGCAGAAGAAGTACAGAAATTCTTAAATGAAGCTCCGGATGAAATTTATTTAGCAATAAAGGTACCTACGTATTTACTTGCCCTTTTTAATAAGTTACCAAAATATTTCACAAAAATACTATGCGAATTTGGTGCCTTTAATACAACTTATGTCTTTTTTACAGGTTGTTCTAATTTTTGGGATATCGGGAGCCTGCAGAACCGTGGAATTGACAAACTTGACAATAGAAAATGTAGAAAAACATAACAAATTACTACTCATAAAACTGCCTAACACGAAAACTAAAATTGACCGGTCATTTGTTGTGCATGAAGAATTTGCAAATTATGTTGAAAAATATCAAGCTCTTCGGCCTGAAAACGTGGATACAAATCGTTTTTTTCTTAATTACAGTAAAGGAAAATGCCACAGACAAGTAATAGGAAAAAACAAATTTACAGGCATGCCAAAGCAAATAGCCACATATTTAAAACTGAGTAACGTAGAGTTATACACCGGGCATTGCTTTCGCAGAACATCAGCGACTCTATTGGCTGATTCGGGAGCCAACCTCACTCTGTTAAAAAGGCACGGCGGCTGGAAGTCCAGCAAAGTGGCCGAAGGTTATATCGAAGATTCGATGGCAAACAAAAGCAAAATTACTTCTAAAATAACAGAAAATATAAACTTAAAATCACCACGTCAAAGCACATCATCTGAGCCATTTTTTAATGAAGAAAATAGTATCAGTCAACTGCCGCCATTTACGATGCAAGAACCTCAAGTCACTCAAACTCAAGTCTTATCATCACAAACTCATATTCAAACTATAAATATACCTAAAAAGAACGTGACCATATCTCTTACAAATTGTAATAATTTTACTATTAATTTTAATTAAATACACATTTTTTTCTTCTTAATAAATGTTCATTGAAACCTGCTGTCTTGTTGTTTACTTACCTCACAATCGATATGTAAAGCAGAGTATTTATCTCGGGCGTAAGCATCAATTGCATACTCGGGTTAATTAGCGCCTTCGCTTCGCTCAGGCGCCAAAAACCTCGTATGCAATTGATGTCATACAGCCCTTGTTTAATAATCTACTATTAAATATTTTCATTATTAAGAACTTTAACATACACAGAAAGACAATCTGTGCAGCCTGCAGATAATGACTGTGTCGTCGATGTTACTGTCGGTGTCTGTGAATTGACCTGGGAATCATTTTGCTAACCGTGTCTTTCCTGGGTAGGCTTTTTGCAGCGGTAACCGACATCCACGCGGGCGGAGCCGCGGGCGACCGCTAGTACAAAATAAATGTAAATACGTGTACATTTATGATTTGACTGTGTTAATGGCACTGAATTCTATGTTTGATTTTGGGAATATTGCTCTGGGAATCGGTTCTGTAGTTGAATGGGTTTAAGGTAGTCACGACCTGCTAGGCGAGCCACTGGCGCTCAGAATGCTTGCTTTCATAACTTGTTGTCTTTGTTTTTTTTTGCTTGCTTTTGAAACCTTTTTTTAATCATTTTTCCATTGAAACATTTGCATGACGATGTGTACTCGAGGACTGAACTAGACGTATCAACCAAAATTTTCATTTACCTGTTTTTAGCTGCTTTAACTCTTTTTAGCTTTAAAGACTTTAGTGTTCTTTCTAGCTCTATTATCGGATGTTTTTGAGCAACAGAAAAGGATAGTGATATAGGAATTCGAATGCGAATCCGGGTGGATACTTTTGGTTCAGTCATCGAAATCTAATTTGCGGACTTATACAATGTCCTCACCATTTAAGCCGTCATTCTTTGATGAATTCCACTCGTTCCAACGTCAACAGATCATGACCAAATTCATGACAAATGTATGAATGCACGCATATGTACGCGTTCCTAGATAAGTAAATTATGGTCTATCTGTTTGTTCCAGGCTATCGGTGGGGATCCTCTGCCTCCGGGCTGGGAGGAGCGACAGGATGCTAACGGCAGGACCTACTATGTCAACCATATTGAGAGGTCCACGCAATGGGAGCGGCCTACCTTCATGTAAGTTTACATCACGTACATATACTAGAGCATTTACTTGTAACAGAACATCGAACATTCGCCATTTTTTTTTTTATCGAACCGCACTTCGAACACTTCTCTCGATGTTTTGTTACAACCTGATTTTAAAAAGCAACGAGCGTATTGGTGTCACATTTTATCGAGCAAAGGCACAAACGGTATTTACTTGTAGGTCCGACATTTCAACAGTGAGCGCAAGGTACAAAGAAATGTTGCAGGTAAATGCTCACTCGCGTGAGCATTACGTCCAACGCAGCGTCCTGCATTCGCAGTAACGTTACATTACATGAAACTGCTTTTGGAACTATGGTTTTGCCTGTATTAACCATTCGTAAGAACGTTACATTACATGGAAATGCTCGAGAAAATGCTCTAGTGTATACTCACCTTTTAATAAACAAACTGATGTCTTCTGTGACATTACTATGGGAAAGCTGTTTTATGTGTTAGTTTTTGTACTGGAAACGTTGCTGAAAAGTCATAAGTTCCTTTGGAAAATTGTTGGTTATCTACATACCTCATCTCTTCGTAATATAAGTGTACAATCTCAAAAAAAAAAAACAAATTGATTTAAGTAAACAGAAATGTTTAGTATCGCAAATATTTTCTCAAGTGAAACAAGAACGTACAAAAACAAATCGACAAATCCCCGCTAGATGGCGCAATGGTTAGTTTTAAATTGGTGGAAGTTTATTAATCGTTAAACCTTTAAAACGTCCTCCTGTAAAATGAATAAATTCTGAGATTATACACTTTGAATGCGAGAAGACGACCTGTCCATCGTCTTAGCTTCGTTTATGATACATTAGGCGCTGGATGCAGGACCGGTGCAGATCTACATCAGATTTACTTGTATGAAGTTTGTGCAACAAAAAACTAAGTGCATTTTAGTCTCTTGGGAATTCAGTCAGGAGTGAAAAAGCTCTTTAGCACTGTTCTTTGTAACGCGGTTTACGTGTTTTGGTTATGTTCTCATGCGCAGTAGGCTAACTGCTCTTGTCTGCAGATTGTTTATTTATTTTAATATAAAACGACCAAGGCCACATCACATTAGTTAATGACACAAACACATACAACAAAAGTATACAACTACTCCACAGTCATACGCTCATCTCACGATACTCTAGACGTACTCACAAGATCTTCCATTCATCCGCAAACAAATTACAGTCTGGCTTAGTGTCCAAGAGAGCGTTGGGCGCGGGACAGGAGACTGGGCTCGAGTGACGGTTCGACTCGCAGCCACGGCGAGCAATCTGTGCCTCCTGTTACCGCTAAAGTTTATCGGAGCAAGGACATGGGACAGTTTTTAGTGCAGTTCAGTAAATACAGTGGCCTACAAAAGTTAGTTTTCATTATGATTTAAATTAAAAAAATTATCAGGTACTCGTAAGGGATTATTTGATTTTTGTTTATGATAACTCAAAGGTAGTTGAATCACACTAATATTATAAAGGCGAAAGTTTGTGTGTGTGTGTGTGTGTTTATATGTTTATATGTTTGTTAGTTTTCACGCTCAAACGGCTGGACCAATTTTGATAAAATTTTGTATGGAGGTAGCTGACACCCTGAATTAACATATAGGCTACTTTTTATCCCAATATTCCCACGGGATCGACACTTATGCGGGTGAAACCGCGGGGCGTAGCATAAAAACCTTATAGCATTGCAAACATTTGGATCAAATAGAATTTGAAATCATCTGTGTCAATCATAATGTGGTGTTGTAACTTTTTGAGGCCACTGTATATGTATACTGTTGCTTGTTGTTAACTAGCTTCTGCCCGCGACTTCGGCCGCGTGAAATTTCACCCTCCTCCTATACACTCTCTTAGGGGTGGAATTTTGAAAAATTCTTCCTTAGTGGATACCTACTCTTCACAAAGAACACACCCTCCGAATTTCATGTCTCTAGGAGCAGCGGTTTAGACTGTGCGTTGATATATCAGTCAGTTCAGGACTTTGAATTTTATATTACTTATGTAGATAATATAGGTTATGCTACTAAAAATACAACATGATCATAGAAGGGAAAAGAAAAATGGTTTATTCTGCACAAAAAAGGCGCTCATTAGGTATGTTAATCATGTTTTTTTGTCTACTTCAGGCGTAACATGAGCACAGAGTCTCAAGCCGAGCGCATGGAGACAGCGGCGACAGAGTTCCAGCGCCGCTTCCACATCTCCGCCGACGACGAGCTCGCCTCCAGCCCGGGAGCCGCGCAGAACCATCACCAGGTAGGACACACTGGCCAGGGCACACCTGGAAACACTTTTCTAAGGACTTTTGAGGAGAGAATGTTTAGTGTGGATGAGTGCTTGCACAAATAAGCGAGTTCTTGATAAAGACAAACGGTCCGGATCGGTGCGAGTGAAATTGCCTCGTGTTAACTTATATTAATCCATGAAGAAACGGCTCAAACCTGTAACAGTTTCTTTCCGAAGATCAATCTGCAGCGATCTGGGGGTCTACTTTCGTAAGTTCGTCAACGAAGATACGGATCCATCCGAAAGTAATTGATCTGTCATATATAAGTGTCAAATACAATTTTTTGACGGACCTATACACAGCGGGAGTAGGGACAACTGTCACATCCTGTTGTCATTCATTATTAGTTCGGGTCCCAAATTAATCTTAGTAAATGATAGTGAGTAGGAAAAGCCCGTAACTTCGGCTGAAACTACGTAATACTTGCTAAGGGTGGGAGTAGACCTTCGGTACCGGGAGTCTCGGCCAGAAAACCCGCTTCTTTATGCAAGCACCCTACGGGACGTTTTGGGGTAGGACTGTGAAGGTTTGGATGTTCGCCGTATTATTGCCGGCATGAACTGATTTAGTTTTAAAGCTTGCTTGCACCACAAACCACGTAAAAGCACAAATTTAAGACTTCGTTCTATTTCTGTCAATCGTCAGGTGACAGAGACAGAATTATGTGTTACTCTAAATGTGTTCAGTGATTTGTGATGAAAGCGGGCGTAAGTGTGAAAACGATAACGGAATATTCGTCTAAATAAAAATTTGCATCGAGGTCGAAAAAAGGTGAACGTGGAGGACAACTAGCCGGAATGCGCTGCTTCAATAATTTTCTGAGTAGGAATTTTTTGTTTAATGTAATTAAAACATTAATCTACCTGATGCTCGCAAAACGGTGAAGGAAAACATTGTGAGGAAACCGGGATGTCCATGAACCAAAAATTCGAAGACATGTGACATCCACCAACACGCACTGGGCCTGCGTGGTGGATCACTCCCTCTCACAGAGAAGAGGCCTGTGTCCCAGCAGTGGGAACATTATAGACTGATTATGCTAATCTACCTGATGGAATTAATTTAATATTAAAATAGAAAAAAGAAAACAAGAGAGAGGAAAAAAAGTAATATAGTGGGTGAAGGTGGAATTTAAAGTGCTTATTTATGCATGAGAAAAATATTTATTTATGTAAATTATCAGGATGTAATCATATAATATATAGTACCACGACTGCTAAGTAGCAGTCGTGGTACTATATATATATATATATATATAAGTATATATATAAGTAGGTACAAGTGTACCTACTTATATTTTATTTTATTTTTGTAGGTCAATCGGTCCATTACGGCAATATGCGGGGATATCTATCTTATTCTAAAAGTTATAGATAATTTTTTGTCAACAATATCGCTCCTATCTATTTATTTACTTAGTTATTGATACTGTCGGGCTGAAACGGCGTAAGAAACTGTGTCTATCTCTTACGCCATGTAAACCTTAAAGAAACAAACAATATTTAGCAGCGGTATCGGCAATACACTATTACGCATGCGTACTATAGACGTATTCATTGAGATAAAAGATTATTTGTTTTATATGAGGATTTATGTTACCTAGTTACGGATTCTGTTAGTGAATATTTTGTTTCGCAGCATGGGCTTCAGCGATAGACATTATGTACTAACAAGACATCGATACATTATACTTTTCTATACTGGGAGTCTGAATTACCAAAGAAAACCTCTGCTACTAAAATACGCAGAATATGAACTCGAAAAAAGATTGCATTCTAGTATAGATCTTATCACAACACAGTACGGTTTACTTTTTAAACTGTTGTCAGTCTAGCTGCAAATGTAACTTTATTCTACGTTTTTTTGTAAGGAGGTTTTATTCACATTACTCTAATATATATTAAAAAAAAAAGATATTGATACTGAAGTTATTTAGGGCTGATTTCACTAAAGTCAGATGTCTTTTATCCGTGGAATAAAATTAACGTCAGACAGTTCTAGTACGGAAACATTCAAAAATTCAATTTTTATTCTCAGGATAAGACTTATTCTAGGTATAAAATTTTCGCCCTCAGACAACACTATCTTCGTATTCAGACTTTCAGTAAATATTCTTTAGCCGTGTACTCATTTTTTATTTACTTTTATTTACACTCAGCAGCTAAAACTTTTTAAACTTCATCTCTATTGTTGGATCTCCAATAAAGCATGTTTTCGTTAGCTTCAACTTTTATACGCGTCAGGGTAGCCCGCGAAATTTAAACTTTCTTACATATCATGCAATTTGCATTTCAATGACTATTTCATGAAATATCAATCAATAGGATTATATGAACTCTAGAGGGCTGTATTGATGATTTTAATAATTATAATTCTATAAATACATACTTGTCACGCTCGTGAATCATATTTTGTTCAACATACAACCTAACACTGACCTGCAAAATGAAAAAAACTTAAGAAAATTTGAATTCCGCGGGCTACCTAGCGCATCCCCCTTAAATAAAACTAAACATATTTCGCTTCAAATATTATGATTCTATTATTATTGTTATTTACAAATATATGTTGCATGATTGGTTAAGATGCATGTTCGCTTGACGCAGTTGAACTAACGCCCGTTTTCACTAACACTAGGGGACACAGAAATGTAATGATTAAATAAAAGTGTACTGTTGGATTTTCAACACTCAGATTAGCGCAGAGAGTTGCAAATCCAATAGTGCAATAGTATTTAGGCAATTGAATGTGTGTCAGTGTTAGTGAAACGGGTGTAAGCGAGTCATTGACCTCTCAATAAAGCATTAAAAATGTTTCATTTTGTACGGCAAGGGTTTACCAAATATGTTAAGTTATTATAAGGATAGTGTCAGACAATAATTATGCGAAAATATTTGCGCTATCAGCCATCGTTTCTTTAATATAGGTTTGAGGCTTTGCGCATCTCGCAAATATCTTGCTTCATATTTTGTGGCTTTGCTTGCCTTTGTCGAATGTCTGGCGCTGACCTTATGTAATTGAGAATTATTTTTAATAAAGATATATTCTGTAAAAATAAATTGTTAAGGTTTTACACTGTATTTAAAAAAATTTATAAAAAATGAGTACATAGTTTCACATTAGGACATTTTTCTGAAAGGTTTTTTCCAATTGCTATTGTTCTCTGTTCTGAATTTAAAATTGTAAATTCGCAAAATAATAAAATGTAAGGTATAGAAACAACAATGTGTTTTTTTATGCGAGATCTTTCAGGAAATTTCAGACAGCCATTCATACATACAAACACTAATTTATAGTCTGTTCTCATCGGTACGGGTGTTCCATAGACATCCACTGTGTTGTCCTCACTTTCATAGACAATTCTACAGCACATTGATGCTTCACGCTTACAAGCCCAATGTTTATCTGGGAAATAATGAATATGGGCCACAAACTTAAACGTGCAGTTGAAAAAACAAATAAAACGTCATATTGTGTACAGAAAAAGATTTGTCTAACTGCACGAATAAGTTTATGCGTCAAGTATTATCCAATATAAATGTCTAACAGGAGGATATAAGCAATAGAAGTGTGGACACTAACTCGACCGACCCCACGCCGTTTTCAACCCCGATCAGATCGCCGGAACCCGTCGCCGTTCCCGACACCGCGGTGACGAACGCGCCAACTAATAGTATAAGTGATGAAACCGACTGTGATAATATTTTAAGAAGCAATACGATACATGAGGAGGATGACGTTGTGTGCGCTAACGAACACGTTACCGACGCTCAAAGTGACGCCAGTGCTAGTCAAAACACAGCGAGCGAAGCTACTGAGCATGCAGAACAAAATGAGATCACAAATACAAACACAAGTGAAGTCAATGTGAACAGTACTGACGAAGCAGACGATGTAGTCACCGCTACTGATGACCGAGAGAGTGTCAGTCGAGGAGTGACAGAGAATGTTACAGACGGTAATGAAACAGAGACGCTTAATGAGGCAGAAATCAATGAAACAGAAACGCGAAATGAGACAGAAACGGAAAATGAGACAGACACGCAAAATGAATCAGACACGCAAAATGAATCAGAGACGCAAAATGAGACAGTAGTCACTGAAAATGCGACAGAAACGCAAAGTGCGACAGAGATAGTTATAGAAAATGCGACAGAAACGCAAAGTGCGACAGAGATAGTTATAGAAAATGCGACAGAAACGCAAAATTCGACTGAAATAGTTACAGAAAATGCGACAGAAGTAACAGAAAACGAGACTGAACCTCAAACAGCGCTACCTCAAACAGAAGTAGTAGTGGAAGATGCTCTAACATTCGATGAGAATCACTTCAGTACACCAACGGGGGCCTCGCCCGTGACGTCACCGGGGGCCCGGCGACGGAGGACCACCACGAGCTCGATGGAGGACTCTGAGGTAAGACACCGGAGGCCGCGTGCGGGCCGCGATGCGATGCAGCCGGGATAGGCTTGTTTGGTACGCAAAAGCAATATAGGTGAAAATTGTATACGTTAAAAGGTATTTGGTGTCATCTATTTAGATGCGAATTTATTATTTATATTATTTGAAATTACAAGGTAAATGGCCGTCAAAATAGCATATCAAGTTTTAGAAAAAGCTTGTCTCTGTCACTCATACCTCTTTGACAGTCTTTTTCTTAAACTCGATGTACCATATTATGGCTGTGTACTGTAACGTTCATTATTCGATTTGTCATCTACTTAGACGCGTCGAATATTTTGGGTTGTAATTAAAAAATTTTTTTTTTGATAATTTCATTTAAATGCCTGTGTTATTGGACTTGGTCGTTTTTGGGTACTAGAATTTCAAATCTGTATAGATTCTCATCTATAACATCAAAACCTTTTGCATTCAAAGATAGGCCTTGTCAGAACACAGTACGGTATATAATTGCGTCGCAACCCGCACTAGGCCTGTGGCGGAGTGCTTTGGGAAATTGTCTATGAGTAAGTGTGAGGCACAACATGCTACTGTGATGTCTGCTTACGTCACTAACACTCGAGGCCACGCGTCGCGCCTTTGACTCACCGACAAGCGACAATGGTACTTAATACTTAGGTGCTTAAGCTGTTTGTAGCACAAGTCTTTGCTAGTTTTGCAACTTGGCTTTCGCACTGCCGTGCTTTGAAATTCGATTTGATTGGCCATCATTATGTTACAGTCTAGCGCACGCTTTTCAAATTTTCTGCTGAAGAGAAAAAGAGAGCTATGGAAAAGCACCTAAAATTATCTCGTTTGCTAAATTATAAAATGGAAAGATTTATTGCTTGTGCTACAAACTTTTAAGCTGCTGTGAACAGTAAAATATAAGACCTTAAAATAGTAAAATTATTTCAAACTTTTACTATCCGAAAGTGTTACAAGAACTCATAATTTGCAGTTCACAGCAAAAATATTAAAAAAAAAAAAACGCGTTCACAATAACACAAATTAACAGTAACTAAGCTAATTTGACAACGCTTTTGACATCCCGTTCTAATTTGACATTCTTTCTATCTATTTGACATCGTATCTACATACATGTTTGCTTGTGCTGTTTCGCTTGATTAACGTGTAGTTTTTAATGTTAATTAGTATATTTATTCTGTAGTTTGAGAGTTTGTGTTTTTGCTTCGATGTAGATTTTTTGGCGGTTTTGAAATTATTATAATGGTATGGTAAGGCTTTGATATGTTTAAGTTTTAAATGTTTATTGTTTTAAATTATAGGTGATAAGGGGTTTAAAAAAAGTTGGATTGTATTATATGGCAATTGTAAGAAAACTTCTTGATCTTTGATCAAAAAGAAATTGTTTGTTTTTTCTTCATTATTAATCAAGAGGTTCTCTTTCATCTGTATTATTGTAAATACGAATGCAGTTCAAATTAGCAGTTATAATGTCAGTTTGGCTGCAAAGTCAACCTGCTTTATGTCTTCTTAAAACTACAAACCCATTATTTTATGGTTCAGGTGACAAAGTTTTGCTACTACGAGTTTATTTAAATTGTATTAAACACTTATTTAAACCTGGTGTAGCATAGTGTAAAATATATAAGCTAGGGGGCTACAATATGTGTAAAGATGCATATACTGCACACGTTTGTATATAAAAGTGTACTGTCAAATGTTTAAATCAATCCCCCCTTTAATGAGCTAACAGACCTAAACAAAAACGTTTGTCAGTTCACACACCCCGCTCGAAGCAAAGACGACCGTATACCACGTACACAAGGTGTACAATCCAATGTTGTTGTTGCAATGTGATATGTTTGTAGGACGAGACGGACGGCTCCACGGAGAGTACCAGGAGTAGCAGCGCCAGTAGCACGCAGAGTCAGAACCTGCCGAATAGTGACGGTAAATATATGTGGTTATTATTATTTACGTTTTTTTGGCCAACTGTTGAATTTTTGTTTCGATTTTTGATTCTTGAAATCCTTTATACTGTGTAGATTCCGGCACAAAGATGCTCTAACATTTTATAAGGATTATGACGCTTTTGTTGCTAAATACAAATGATGGTCGAAAGCCAAAACACTACTAACGACCTAGAAGACCATTCTGGTGATTTTAATTTTAGAAATGATCATACATGTTGTCTGTCAAATTCAAAATATTTTATTTCACATAAACCTTCATTAAGCACTTATGAAACGTCAGAAGCGAGGAGGGTCTCCTATGGAGAAGAGCCGACAAGACTCCATAGACACACTTAAAAAAAAAAACTGTTTACCCGTTTGGAAGCTACGATGGCGCAGACAGACACACAGATACACACGATAAACGTATAACCCCCTCTGTTTTTGTCGGGGGTTAATAATACTGGCCTTTTACAATGTTAAAGTGACAACAATCAAAACTATCTAACATTCATATAAAAAATGATATTTATTGCTTGTCTATCTTTTTTAGGTCTTCCGCCCGGCTGGAGTATGCAAAGAGCGCCAAACGGCAGGATATTCTTCATCGACCACAACGCGAAGACCACTACATGGATAGACCCAAGAACCGGTAAGTTAATATTATTTGTCATTACGCCATTTACTGTCCATAATCCCTGATAATTTACATCGACACTGAGATTTACATTTTTTTTTATTGTTCTGATATCATTTGGAAAAGTCTGTATTTTCCTTTATTTTGTGACCACATTTTTGAACACGTGCTATGCTATAATTTTATTTGTATTAATGGACTATGTCTGAATAATACATGAACTATTATTATACCTTATGGGTTTGCTAACAAAAAGCCACCTGTCTCCTTAGGCTGCGCGTCCAGCCTGCCCACGTCAGCTGCGCCTGCGCCGGCCGAGGCGGACGAGCTGGGCGCCTTGCCTGAGGGCTGGGAGGAGAGGGTGCATACTGATGGACGGATCTTCTTTATTGATCATAGTGAGTATGAAACACAGTGATTGTTCAACATCTAGAATAACTCTAGGCAAAGGCAAAGTCTGTCAACAATCAATTTCAAAATCTTGTAAAAATGTAGGGAAATTAAAGATGTTTTTAAGGATTGAGGTTCTGATCTGAGGTTATAATATGAACGTTCTATAAAATACGGGCTTTTGGTACGAAGAACTTTAACGCGGGTTGCGGTAGGAGTAAACTAGTACAAATCGTCACGTAACGAACAAGCGTTATGAGACTTTCTCTCTTTCTGTCTCTTAAGTCATAAGTAATTTATTAATTTCTTTAACATAGGTAGAAATTGGTATGTAAAGATATTATAGAGTTCGCTATGTGCGGGCGCATTGTGCTAAGTGGGTTGTTTTATTTCATTTATGAGTGTATGTGCGTGGGAGTATCGTGTAAGGATCTTCGTTCCCAAAGGGGGTCCCGCGACCACACAGGTTTTTTATAACTTTTTGTTTCAATATTTTGACTAAAAGCGGTGTTTTAATTTCAGACACCCGTACAACTCAGTGGGAAGACCCTCGACTGTCCAACCCTCAGATCGCAGGCCCAGCCGTGCCGTACTCGCGCGACTACAAGCGCAAGTACGAGTACCTCAAGAGTCAGCTGCGCAAACCGGTATGTAACATTTTTACGAGTTATCCTAAACACTACATACAATTTTATGAGATCCCAAAAAGGATGATGATGTGATGAGATCTACCTACCTACGTAGAAGGAGGTACAGTCAACAAAAGAGATAAGTATGCAGGATCGTCGGATATAGTTGAAGTTTAGTAAGAAACCGATGGATGTTGTCGACTGAAAGGAGAATGACAACCAATGGGCCCCTAGTTTTGGTGCCGTGTCAAGACTATTTACTTATCAAAAATAAGTCGTATTTTTCAATGATTAAGTTTTTTTTTTATCAACTTTTTTTTTACCCTAGCATTGGAAAACATAATTAATATTTGTTTTATTGAATTTATATCAGTTCCGCCATTAAAACTTAACCTGAATGTTGCCAGACGACAGAATAAGTCAATTAAATAATTGTAATCGATTGAAGATATCGATATTTTACTAATCCGCTGAATAAAATGACCGAAGATAGGCTACAATAGCTTTTCTCCCGTCGTAATCTAGCTAACACTCTCATCTAACTGATTAGGCGCGAAGTAGACGACGGGCGGGCTCAAATAAAAAAAATTAAAGTAGTAAATAAACTAAAAAAATATATTATCATTGTGTTTCGTGGTATTTCCTACCGTCAGAAATATTCCGCCTCATACCTAATTAATCTCTATAAAAAACAAAAGTTAGTACCACAGTTAATATTGTGGTTAGTAGTTAGTACCTCCCATTCCTCATTCCGACCGTGTACACAGAAAGGTCAACGCGCTTCCCTAAATGAAATCTAGTGTATTTTGCGAGTCTATGAGTACAGTTTTGTGTTAAATATATAGTATACAACAATTGCTAAAACATGAACTATAAATCAAGTGATAAACTTATTCCATTGTGGTGATTTAAAGAACTTAAAAATAACAATTACATAAAACTTCGATTTGTGAGAACATTGAACGTGTGTGTGTTGAAACGCGTAAGCGACGGATTCTGCCCGGCTCTTAAGACCTTTTGGTCGCGACGTTCACTACGGAGACGATACGTTATTAGCAGCGGTGTGGGTACGTACGAATCTTATTTACCCAACTAGAAATTTGAATCAACAATAACATCATGATGAAGTGCGATAATTGTAACAAAACAATTACAACTAAAAGCCCAGGATTAGAATGTAGCAAATGTGGGAAAATCGTGCATGCAAATACAACTTGCACCGGACTCACACAAAAACAAATACTAGCTATTCGCAACTCGAAAACTTTGGAATGGACTTGCAGCGAATGTCACCAACATACTCCTGTCAGGAAATCATTTATCGTCCCAGAGGAAGACGATGATGAGGTTGATGAACCAACTTCAAGGCCGACCGCATCATCTAACTTTCCGATAGATATGAAGCAATTGTTATTAAATATTTCCAAGGAGGTTCAAAAAATAGTTCAAAAAGAACTGGAGCCCCTACAGTCTTCTATTGAATTTTGCACTGGGAAAATTGATGATTTTGTAGAATCGATTAAAATGATGAAACAAAAGCTGAAAGATATGGAAAATAAAAATAACTATCTTTGCAATAAAATCACCCACCACGAAACCAAAATCTCTTCTTTAGAACAGCGCTTAAATGAGTTGGACCAAGATAAATTGAGCAACTGCATTGAAATAACCGGAATCCCTTATATTAAAAACGAAGAACTGTTGCAAATCTCAAATAATATTGCTGAAAAAATGAACATAGATAAGTCTGTGATAAAAAGCGTGAAACGTTCAAACACGCACCAGAATCTAGGCGTTCTACAGTTAGAACTAGGGAACACTAAGGACGTGGAATGTTGGATACGTTCCGCTAAGCAATTTAATTGGACATCAGCTGATATACTGTCCAACGAATCTAGTAATGAAGCGCCTGCAAAAATATACATGCGATTCGCGTTATCACAAGTAAACAGAAAACTTATGTGGATGGCTAAACAACAACTGCGACAGGATTTTAAATATATATGGTTTCAAAATGGAAAAGTGCTGGTGAAGAAAGGTGAGGTCGATAGTGCTGGAAAAGATAAGATATTTATCATTAGATGTGAAGACGATATAGAAAATCTTCTTAAAAATAAATCGATTAATTCAAAATAAATACCTACAAGCACAAAATCTTCTTCATGTATTCTGATAGGTATAATGGCTGTATTTAGTAATATTAAGGAAATCTTTGATTGCATTGATTTACCTTCCTACGTTAGTAAACTACCAAAAAACACAAATAACTTAAATATAGTGCATGTTAACATTCGGTCGCTGATAAGAAATTTCGCTACTCTTATGAACTGTTTAATCTCGGTTAAATCACGAATTGACATTGTAGTTCTCACGGAAGTGGGGATATCTGAACAAATTGTATCTATGTATCAACTGGATGGATTTACACTGTATAGTATCTTGCGTAAAAGCAGGAAAGGTGGTGGGATTATTATCTATGTTAAGAATAAGCATAAGTTTCAACTGATAAAGACTCAAACTAATCATTGTGAATGTATACTAGGTAAATTAACAACGCAGCAAAATCATAATTTTTATATCTGTGCAGTGTATAGACCTCCAAAAGAAAGCAAGCACCTGTTTGTTAATGAACTGTCCAGCCTGATGAATGTTAATGATGTAAAGAAAAGCGATATTATTTTATTAGGAGATATAAATATGGACCTTAAAACGACCAATAACGTAAACAGTTATTATCTGAGTATATATAAAAAGTTAAAAAGAGTTATATAAAGAGTTAGGACTTGAATGTGCGATCTCAGACTTCACGCGAGTTGAAACCAAAGGTAATATAGTCACTAAAACTTGTATTGACCACATTTTCGTGAGATCTCGCCTTGATGACCTTTACTCAGCTGCTCTGGGGACTGTCTTGGCGGACCATCGCATGACGATTGTCACACTTGCGTCTATACCTAAAGATAGGGACCAAAAGGTAATTGATTCTATTGATAATAAAAAAATAATAACACTCTTAGCTTGCACTGACTGGGAAATGATAAACGAGTTAAACTGTGCCAATGATATTTATAAGTACATAAAAGAAAACTTTATAAAGTGCTACAATGAATGCAAATACACTAAAAAGATAAATAACTCGAGCAAAAGAAATTGTGAGAAATGGGTTAACAATAAAATAAGGATAAGTTGTACCAAAAGAGACAAACTATTTATAAAATGGAAAAATGACCCAGATAATAAAACACTTAAGTTAAAATACATTAAAACTAGAAATAAAGTTAATAAAATAATAATAAACACGAGAAATAATTATTACAGAGAAGAAATAGCAGGAAACAAAAATAATCCCAAAAAACTGTGGGAAATATTAAATAAACTTACTGGTAAAATAGTGAAGTCTGTGGATGAGGTGATAAAGAACGCTTTTTTAAATGAATCAAATAATGAGTTGAGTATCGCTAATGACTTTGCAATGGAATTGGAAACCAGTGTGTCTAATATTGTGCCCAGATGTGACAGACCCTTGTTGGATGAATGCGAATTTATGAAATCCCAAGATAAATCAATATTTTTCAAAAAAGCTACTCCTCTTAAAATTATTAAAATCATTAAAAACCTAAATCCCAATAAATCAGCTGGATATGACTCAATAAGAATCATGGACATCAAAATGATAGGAGATAAAATTGTGAATGCAATAGTAAAGTTAATTAATGCGAGTATTCAACAATGCAAATATCCGTCAGATTTAAAAACGGGTATAGTTAGGCCCATTCATAAAAAAGGTAAATTCAATGACTTGGCAAATTACAGACCCATAACGATATTGCCTGCCATAAATAAAATAGTTGAAAAATTTATATGCGACCAAATACACACTTATCGAGACAATGATATAATCTCCAAATCACAGTATGGTTTCCAAAGTAAAAAATCTACAACTCAGCTACTTTCCAATTTTACTGATGAAGTTTACAACTACCTAGATGACAAGAAACATGTTTTACTCATATTCATTGATTTCAGCAAGGCCTTTGACACACTCGGGCACAATACACTCTTAAAAACACTCGAAAACACGGGTATAAGAGGGAAATTACTCTACTGGTGCAAAGAGTACCTGCGTAGCCGAAGTTATCGCGTCAAGGTTGGTCCGAGCCTTAGCAGACCTGTAGACGTGACGAAAGGGACAGCCCAAGGTTCAGTGTCTGGTCCACTCCACTATTTGGCATACGTTAATGACCTAGAAAATATTATAAGACACTGTTCTCTATATCAATACGCTGATGACACCTGTATACTATCTGCTGACTTAAACCTTGACTTGGCCGCAGAATGTTTGCAAAAAGATTTTACCTCTATGGCTAAGTGGGCCCATGATATGGGACTTGTTCTGAATCCACATAAAACGAAAGTTATACACGTACATTCAAGTCACATAAGTACCTCCCATCCCTTTCAAATCATAGCTCATAGTCATGATTGTCTGCATAAAAACGTGCCAGACTGCCACTGCTCGCCCATAGAGCAAGTCTCATATCATACCTATCTGGGATTAATAATTGATAACCGATTCAACTGGAGTTACCAGGTGGAATCGGTTTGCGGCAGGTTGCGTGCGATACTCACCAAATTTTCCATTATAAAGCGCAATATACCGTACAGAACCCTTCTTCAAATGTACACAGCTCTTGCTGAATCGATAATATCCTATGGACTCACCAGTTATGGACGCACATTTAAAACTTACCTAGATAAAATACATAATTTGCAAACACGCTTGTTGAAACTTGTAGTACCAAACTATGTAAAAAATAAATACCAAGACAATTACACAGGGTTGTTTAAACACTGCAAAGTATTACCTGTTCTAGCGCGCGCTGAGTATATGCTCCTCATAGAACATTTTGATAACAGTGATATTCAAATTCCAGTTAAATATGACGTGAATACACGACAAGCCAAATTAAAATCACTTCAAGTGCCACGCAAAAATAACTTTTATGGCAGGCGTACCGCTTCCTTCACAATACCCAAGTTACTAAACCAAATACCTGTAGACATTAGAGACTCAATGAATAGTAAAAACATAAAGCGTAAGCTGAAAGAACATTACATAAATTCGATCATAACGTAACTGTTAATAGCGCGTTGATCTAATCTCAGGCCATGGCATGCTAAGACAGACCCCAGAGGTCTAATTGTGTGCCTTGTTCATGTAAAAATTTGTAATATCTTTTTTAAATAAATAAATAAATAATACATACCTAAATAGCGGGTATAATAATTATTTTCTTTTTAATTATGTATAAAATATTATTTATAACAAATCGATTTGGTAAATCGATTACCAAGATATTTAACATGGTCACACTTAGACAGATCTAACTGTCAAATCTGTCTTCAACTACAGATAATCTTATAAGATTCATAATGGAATGGATGTGGTATTTTTGCATAAAATACCACATCCAATCCTCGATCTAAGAAAAATAGAATGACAGCGATACGCTCGTAGACAAAATTACTAAAAATAAAATTGTGCGGACCGCACACCGCGCTCGCTGTCACCTGATTCAACGCCACTCCAGTGGAGCGCGGACAGTCGGCGTTTTTTACAACGCCACTGAAGTGGTGCGGGGCGCGTGAGTGGATAACCTCAATTTCAGCATCCGAAAAAATAAGATTTCTCTTAAACTAGGGTGAAAAGTTGAAAATCGATTTCAGGATATGAAAATGTAATTCTAGGTCTACAAAACCAAGTTAAAACCACCGTGACATGCGAAGTTTTATACGGGCCCAAAACTCCTAACAAAATGGGCATTGTCCTTTAATTTGATAAATGAGCTGTTTGTTTTTTATTAATAAAATTCAATTTTGTTCAACCGTACACTTAATATTCGTTTGTACGTTTCAGAGCAACGTGCCAAACAAGTTCGAGATCAAAGTGCGACGTAACTCAATTCTGGAAGATTCTTACCGCATCATCAGCTCAGTGAGTCGACTGGACCTGCTCAAGACTAAGCTGTGGGTCGAGTTCGAGTCGGAAGTAGGACTAGGTAAGCTATCTAATATCTTAGCCTTATCATTTGCCTAATAAGCTGAATATCTGTATTTTACATATCTGATATCTGATGCCCCTTGGTAAGACAGGTTGTCAGACTTTCGGGCTTCTGACGACCCGAAACTACTGTCAAAAGTCCTCGAATAACAGGCGGGAGCTTTTTATGTAATTGAGGGCTCTCGGTATGAACTAATTTAAAAAGAGCTGTGCATTTTTGCATCCGGTGTATAGGCTTATGTCTGACTTTTTGTTATTACAGGCAAGTTTATTAAACTGTGTCTTAATCTAAGGTCATACGATCGCCTTTTCATCATCATCATCATAAGTAATATTTATTTCTCCACGCTTTCTTACAGACTACGGCGGCCTCGCCCGCGAATGGTTCTTCCTACTGTCAAAGGAGATGTTCAACCCTTACTACGGGCTGTTCGAGTACTCGGCCATGGACAACTACACGCTTCAGATCAACCCTAACAGCGGCGTGTGCAATGAGGAGCATCTCAGCTACTTCAAGTTCATCGGCAGGGTCGCCGGCATGGCCGTGTACCACGGGAAACTGTTAGATGGTGAGTAGAGAGAGATACGTAGCTTTATGAGCCACTTCATTCACCTGCAGACTTATTTTGAGAATTTTGAATTAGTGTGCATACATACGAGCGTCGACGACTGAGGCAACTTCAGCCGACGACAACATGCCGCTCGTGTATTTGAGCACCGCACAGGGTGCTTACTGTCGAATATAATTCCGATAGATCGACATTGGTCAAACGTCAGTTGGTCGAGTTAAACTTCAAGTATTGGCTAGACTCAGTGAGTCCAGCCAATCCCAGACGTTTGACTGACAATCCCAATGTCGATCTATCGGAATTATATTCGAGAGTAAGCACCCTGAAGTACGCGAGTGACACGTAGACGACGGCAGCCGACATTCGTCGACGGTTGCAGTTGCCTCTGTCGTTGACAAGTGTAGCTCGTATGTATGCACACTTACGCAAAAAAATATTGTGCAAGATTTCATTTAGTACATATTATTGCTTTAGTTCAATAAAACAAATCTGAACAAGACTCACATAAAAAGCATGGCGTATGACGAAGTAAAATAATTAAAAAGGGGGTAGCATATAAACTGTGAAACCTTTTTGGACATCTAGTATAAAAATCATAGAGGATTCCTAGGAACGGACCTAATATCGATCCCTGTGGCATAACCCAGTATAATTTGAGCATTACTAAATTTTCTTAATATTTAAACTGAAACAAATTGTAAATTTAGCCAAACAATATTAATTACGTGCATTTCTATATACCAAATTTACTGTATAGTATGTTACCTCGTAAGCTTGGCTTGGGGAACTGGTATTAAGTAATCAAACGATGTAGGGAGGTCACGAAACTCAATAGCTTAACAATCTTTTTACAATTATATTTTCGTGTATTTCCAGCGTTCTTCATCCGTCCATTCTACAAGATGATGTTGGGCAAGACGATAGAGTTGCTCGACATGGAATCAGTAGACCTAGAATACTACAACTCACTCATGTGGATTAAGGTATGATTATATAGAGAATTGCAGCACCTCCTCACTGACAACGGCTTCCGTCCTGTCTCCGTGTACTTGATGATCTCATGACTGTGTCAGCGAGCGCAGTTGGCACAACTGAATTTTGGGCCAAACATGTTTGAACTTTTTGCCATCGATACGATAAGGAGAAGACTGAGATAATTGCGATGTTTGGACAGTAAATAATTTATTTATATATACACAATTTATTATCTAAAGTAGATTCAAGACTGTCATTACAAGTGAGTTAATTCTTATAACTAAGGGCTGATTGTTCCAACGTCAGATAATTGCATCAGAGGAATAATAATTGTTCTTTCATACAAAAACTGTCAGACGTCAATTTTATTCCTCGAATAAAAATTATCTGTCGATTGAGAAATCACCCCTAAAAGGTACAAACCTATGATTTCAGGAAAATGACCCTTCAGAGCTGTACCTAACATTCTCAGTGGACGAGGAGCAGTTCGGTAAGACGATACAACGGGACCTTAAACCGGGAGGCGCCAATATATCTGTAGATAACGAAAACAAGGACGAGTACATCAAGTACGTAGCGTATTTATTTTATGACTAGCTGTGCCCTGTTGTACCTGCCTGACTACATATACAAGCTAACCTCCTGCCATGGATTCAGCACATGATTCTGGACCCGCCTGTGTAGGAATTTAACGTAGGTTAAAAAAAAATATATAGCTGTTCGATACATTTTAACCGCGTAGGTATTGCACTTTTCAATGAAACAGCAGTTTTTTTGAAATGAAAAATTCTTTAATCGCGTTGGGTATTTTTTGAGATATACTTGAAAATACCAAAAGAAAATACCATTGAACTCGCGCCACTGTCACCGTAACCGACATCGCTTCGGATGTGTTCGGCTGTCCTCGGGTTGCACTCGGTTTTAATGTATATCCGATAAGTCAGTGAGTGATGGCAAAGTATTCTGTTTGTGTTTTGTTTTCACTTCTGTCGGCACTCCTAGAGTACCACTGTTTTTTTAATAACCGACCAAAATTGTCTACTTAAGGAGGTTTAGAATCATGTGCTGTATTCATGGTTATAGTTTACGCGTCGACGTGCCTGCCAGCCTGTACACTAAAGCCTTGCCATGGAAAATCGATCAACAATAATCACTTAGCTCTGATAAGTAGTTCTTGAGTGGTTCTATTATTTTAAGGGACTTCTAAAAGATCCTAATTTTACGACAATACGTGGGTGCAATATTAACAACTATGACCCGGCCATTACGCAACATTTCTATTGCATAGTATTGTCTGTAATCTTGCTTCTACACAGCTGCAATCGCTGACAGTGAAACAGAAATAAATTAAGTCAATAACGCACCGCTGTTCCTCAATAAACGTTGTTGTTTATTTGTGTATGGGATTTCTAAAAAATAAACACCTGAATTATATTTTAAAACAAGAGCTAATTGTTGTTTATATCCACTCCTCAGACTAGTAATCCAATGGCGATTCGTCAGTCGAGTCCAAGAGCAGATGTTCGCGTTCCTCGAAGGCCTCGGAGGCTTAGTTCCTCTGCCCCTTCTGAAGATCTTCGATGAGAATGAACTGGAGCTGCTGCTGTGCGGCATCCAGCACATCGATGTCAGGGACTGGAGAGCTAACACGTTGTATAAGGGAGACTACCACGCCAACCATATCGTGGTGCAGTGGTTCTGGAGGGTGAGTACACAGTGGGCCATAAAGCTTTTAAAGAGGTCTGTGGAGTGAAAACGTTATCCTTAATACATGAAAACGTGGCCTATCTACGTACTCTCTCGGCTCTGGATACATTATAATTTCATAAAAATTTAGCATTTAAACCTAAATTTTCTCATTTCTTTTGCCTGGCTCTTATAGAGTAGTTTATACTTGAATACCTAATTAGATAAATTTTCATGATGAAACAATCAACTATCTTCTTTAGCGTTATGTAGTCTAAGTTCATTTTTGAGTGACATTTGTAGTAAAAATCGTCATTATCTTGATTCTGAATGTTTTAAAACCCCTATTATGCAACTATTTACAGACACAGACATATTGCACACTTGTTCGGGTCGGCATGATCTGGCACAGTCGATTTTCCTTCCTTTTTATTTTCTACAACAATTCACAGTCTCAACATAATTAAGTGCAAGTGCGGTGCGTCTAATCAGACCCTGTCCCACTTGCTGCAGTGTCCTGTGCCTGTTCACCGGCACCTCGGATGACCTAAACAATTTCACTGTTGCCGCAATCAACGTGGCCTCTTACTGGGCTCAAACTATGTATAGAAAAAAAAAACAACGAGTAAGAGTACCATCGACACGAAAAGAAGAACATAATTATGAAAAATCATCTTATAATTATAATAATTATCATCGCTATGTAATGTGTCCGTCTCTGTCCCACAGGTAGTGCTGTCGTTCTCCAACGAGATGCGTTCCCGGCTGCTGCAGTTCGTGACGGGCACGTCGCGGGTGCCCATGAACGGCTTCAAGGAGCTGTACGGCAGCAACGGGCCGCAACTGTTCACTATCGAGAAGTGGGGAGCGCCTGATAACTACCCTAGAGCACACACGTGGTCAGTACTAGTTTTATTTTATTATCATGTTTCGGTTTTGGCTAAAAGTTTCTAATACCGTTATAAAGAATCCTTTGCCCAGACAAGCGGATGGCGTCATGGTTATCTTGCGGTTATAAGATCTCTAGACGTGGTAAAAGGATTAGAATTACCCATATTTCTTGTGTTCGTTTTCATTTTGCCAGATTTATAAAATCTCTAGAGGTGCAAGCCTATTTATTGTCCTTAACCGATCATTCCTACTAAAAAACCTAATAAAACTACCCTATCCGGGAGTCAAACTCCTGAATGAGATCTGTTTGCTGATAAATGGACTAGAATTATGCGTGTATGTCTGATGTTTTAAATAAATAAATAAATAATATTCTTGGACATTTCACACAACGCCATATAGTCCCAAGCTAAGCAACTTAACTTTTTAACTTTAACTTTTTTTGTAAATACATACATATTATAGATAAAACACCCAGACCCGGAACAAATACTTGTAGGTCGTACAAATATTTGTTCCGTGCGGGAATCGAACCCGCGACATGCTGCGCAGCAGTCAATCGCTCAACCACTGCGCCAACTGTGTCGTCGTGTTTTGTGAGAAGAAGTATGCTAGGATGTCCTCTATTATATAAGTACTAGCAACGCCCCGCGGTTTCACCCGCATAAGTGTCGATCCAGTGGGAATATCAGGATAAAAACTATCCTATGTCCTTTCCTGAGACTCAAACTATCTCTATACCAAATTTAATCTAAATCGGTTCAGCAGTTTAAGCCTTGAAATATTTTTGTAAACCATGCCATACCTGTTTAAATTTCTATGTTAATTAATGTAATTGGTGTTACCGTTTTAATTAACAATAAACCTAAATTCAGGACCCCATGTTCAACTACCGCATTAGCAACACAAACCGACAAGACAGTTCAACTACCCTCTTGAACTTCAACCCCCTATGTAATTATTTTTTGTGGCCTATTTTGTGTCCCACTGCTGAGCAAAGACCTTTTTTCTTCCAAACCTCCCTGTCTTGTGCGCTCTCTGGTAATAATATTAATAACAATTAATTTTCTCCTCCTAGTTTCAACCGCATCGACCTCCCCCCGTACGAGAGCTACCAGCAGCTCCGCGAGAAACTCATCAAGGCTATCGAGGGCTCGCAGGGCTTCGCCGGCGTCGACTGAGACTTCGCCCTTTCGGCCGTCACGCTGCTGCAATACCTAAGTCACAGGCTTAGAAGTACCCTGATGGACTGAGGACATAGGCTGCATTTTAATATTTAAAAGGCCAAGAAAACTAGAGAACTGTGCGTAAAGACTTGTTGAGGGAAAACGCAAATGATCGTAAAAATTTGGTGAGAATAGAAAATACAAATGTAACAGTATTCTCTCGCAAAATTTACTCTTACAAAAAATGGGTAGGCAGTGTACCTATTGTTATAGTACACCCACATTTTTTTCACATTTAAACGTCGTCGTAAAAACCACTCGTCTGTGTTCTCGGTTACCCTTTCAGGTCCCGCGCACCGTACATTTATTTACCCTAAATATTATTTTGTGAATGATCAGTTGTCTATTTTACTTGGTCGGCTAATACAAGGCTTCATTATATAGTCTAGCTAGGGTATATGAAAACGTTAGCCATACTTACAACCAATACTGTGAAATGTTTTATCTCGTAAACAAATTTCAGGCACTTACAAAATGTCAGAATTTAGGGGCATGCGGGGTAATTTCGTAACACACGTCAATGGCATAGGCTTTCATTTTAAAAGTTCAACAACATTAATTGCGATAATCACGTTGAGCAGGCAAATATTTCGAAAATATGAAGCAATGGATATAGCAATATGATTCAGATTGAGATTGTTAGTGTGTTACGCAATTAGTAGTAGTTCCCGTTAATTTTTCATGTCGAACTTGAACGTAATATCACTTACAATGCTACTAGGTTCATTGGGCGCGTGGCCAAAATTGGAACTAACGCCGCCATCTTGTTTTGTCAATACAATTCCTTCACAAATGTTTACCAACAGCGCCCCCTGTCAATGTCATTTATGCGCCAAAAAATCCTTGTAGCAATGTACAGACGCCAGCACATCAACCTACTACAATCTGTCAAATTTTCACAATCAACTTTGAACCTTATGCTTTAGCGATAAAGTTGAAAATCTATTAAAGAAATTTGACAGATTGTAGTAGGTTGATGTGATGGCGTCTGTACATCCCTTTATAATGATCTCTACCGCTAGCGCCATCTACCGGATTATTCAAACTCCTGCTCAAACATGGAACAGTTACATACCATCACGCGATACTTATTATTACAGACTGGGCAGAACTCTGCAATCGAAATTATACTTATAAAATTATTTTTATGTATTTCTTACACTTCTTCTTTTGTGAATGTGAAGGATGCCATTGCAAATAATTCACGATAGTTAATAACAACACTGAACATTATGTATAAACAAACTAAAGTTCTTTAAAACACATAACCATTTTTACGGATATTATGCTAAATTGAGATTTGAGATAAAACTGAAATCTTCCAACATAAACATAGAATTAAAATACATAAATTAAAGAAATAATGTAAATAATACATTTCTGAAATGTCCGTAAAAATAGTTGTAATTTACTAAAATTCTCGACAACTTAGTTTTGGTATTTACTCATAATAAAATGCTAATTTAATGTCGATATCGCATCCGAGGTATAAGGTCGTATGTTGAAATATTTACGACAGCCTAGTCAAATAAACCTGAAGGCCAATTCGTAAATAAAAACGTTCAAAATCTAGTCGCAATCTCATCTCAGCGACAATCAATGTCAAAAAGTTACCAAAAATGTTGGGAAATTAGAGGTATTTTTCTTTCTTTTTGTAGGATTAGGTAGTTTTTGTTGTTATCTTATTTAATTAATCACAAAAGTAAACATGAATGGACAGGAGTTAAGCGAACCTTTAGTAAACGCACATAAAATGACAATTGATCGCATTTTCTTTCTTCCGTTTTTACAGTTCAGCCAAACGACCTCTGAAGCAATGGATAGTAATGTCCTTCTAAATTCTTGGATTGTGATTAAAACTCATCATCATTGTCCTGCTCTTATCCCAATTTACTTGTGGTCGGCGCAACATGTATTTTTCTTCCATACTTCTCTATTAGTCGTCACCTCGGTAGTCACCCCACTTTCTAACCATATCATCATTCACACAGTCCATCCATCGTTTCTTTGGTCTTTCCCTACTCTTATAGCCATCGTGATTGAAACTGTGTTATGCAATTTGGGAGCAGGTTATTTTTTAAGTATTTGCCAATACTTCGGCAAATATAATCAATACATACCAAGCAAAGCATACAGGATTTGAAAAAAATATACGTCTATATATCGTCGTGAAATATCAACATTCGTCTTTATTCGCTGGAGCGATAAAATAGGAGTGAGCAAATAATCTTAGAAAATTATAAATGTGTGTAAGTAATTCGTACGTGTGATTAGTATTCTAAATGAGTGCCTATCTATATTTAATTGGTGTCTAATCTGCATGCTTAATTTTTATTCTTCACAAAGACAATAATTTCTATGTGATTGTCCTCACTTTGTACGCTCTTCGACATATCAAACTATACATTCTAGTATAAGCTGACTTCTCATTGTACAAAAAGCCTAAACAATGCGAGGTCAACTAAAACTGGTAATGTAGGTATAGCTTGATATGTCTTCGTGTGTCTATAACGTCTTATTAGATGTTGAGAACTTAGGCCAGTTCCTGTATTTAAAAACGTTCAAAATCTAGTCGCAATTTCATCTCAGCGACAATCAATGTAAAGAATTTGTCAAAAATGTAGGTAAACTTGAGGATTTTTTGACAGATTGAGACTGATATTAGAATGCAACGTTCTTAAAAATACGGGAATTGTCCTTCTGATGAATGTGGGCGATAACACTTAGCAACATCTAAACAAACCACTGTTTGATTATGCCTATTGTAAATCGTTTACTGGTAGTCGCAATTCACTCTTGAATTTTTTTCTAGCCAATAGAAATGCACCGTGTATAAATAAGTGCGTACCTGAATAGTAGCAATGTTGGTAGTTCGGATTTCTAAACAAAAATTAATATAACACCAAGATTTGATATGTTGCTAAGTGTCCTTGCTAAATATATGAGGTCTTCAAAAAAGCCTTTTTCTCCTCTTCTAATTATGGTCGTGACATGTGACGTTACATGTCACATCAAATCCTATATGGCGTAAGTAACCATTGAAGACGATATAAAATGAACCTTATTTTAATAACTACAGGGTGAAGCACAGTCCATACTTGTCTTTCCATGGCTAATTAAAATATGTATGTATTTTCATGTGTTGGGCTAAGACTTCATCTCGGATAATATAGCCAATAACAACAGACATTCAAAGCCACGTCGAAAGCTCATTGGTTCATCGATGTTTATGACGTAGCCTTGCGTCAATAAGGAGACTTTCATAAGAAGAGTATCGCAGCAATATTATTGTACAGACGCCAGCACATCAACCTACTTACAATCTGTCAAATTTCTTTAATAGATTTTCAACTTTATCGCTACAGTATAAGGTTCAAAGTTGATTGGGGAAATTTTACAGTTTTGGGTAGCTTGATGTGCTGGCGTCTGTATCATGAGTAATCCACCTTTGACATAATTAGCTTTACGACTAAGCCATAATAATGTAATGTTGATGTAAAGCTTTTACTATTAAAATACCTAAAGTGCGCCATTTTAAGGGGCTTGTTGACTACAGGGCTAATTGTAACAACAATACAGTTTTCGGACGAAATTGCAATAAAAATTCTTAAGTGCCAGTTAGTCCTGTGGTAATAGACCTATTTTAATTTATGTGGAAATTATTATTAAAAGGTGAAGTTGATAAAATGTATACTATAAAATTATAACGTACATGTTGTTTCGTTTTCTGCCTGTCAAATCTGACAGCTGTCAATGTCGAACTACGGCAACCAAGGTAGCCTTTGATAAGTGAGTGACAAAGCCTATGTGCAATGTTGATAATTTATTCCACACATTATTTACGATTTTAAATTCTAAATAACGTGATATACTCGGGCAAGATGGAGAGCAATGTAAAGTTTTATGAGGAGTTTCAATTATTAGAGATTGGGATGAAGTAGGCCATCTTGTCTGGACTTGTTTAGTGATTAAATAATTATTCATTTTGCGTCCTATACGTTAGATAAATTGCTTTTCGCTTGGATATATAAAAATATATTTTCATATATAGCACTTGTACATAATATTAGTATAAGGTGTAAAAAATTGCTATTTGAAATATGTATAAATATAAAATAATTAGATAACCGAACGGCATCCATGAAATGGACAGTTGAAATTATTAAATGATTAAAGATAATATAATATTTATTGATGGAGCAATTGTTTACACCCTGTATTTATTTAGTTTTAGTCAAGTTGCGTTTTCGTCTATGATCGTTTACTTAATTTAGATAGTTTTACCAATATATTATTTGTATGTCTTAATAATTTTAGGCTATATGGGGAGGTATTCAAACACTACTTTGGCCAATCCGATGTATCTTCGGTCGTCTCTTTTCGCTGGATTGGCTATGGTACCCTTAATCTAATATTCAATGCCTGCATTCTCTGTCTGAATTAAATACAAAACAAATTAGGTACATTTTGTAATCTACGTTTTCACAATATTAAAGGTAAAGTACATCAGTGAAAATATCGTAGGTATTTGTTTTTTGAACTATTTTATTATTTGCCTAAAATTATAAAGATGATTATCGAAAATAAAATTTGTATAATTCCATATTATTAACGTTTTTGATTGTAACATGTTGACGGAACATCGTGATATTTTATATAGTTTGGGAGACAGCAAAGTTTAAATGCGCGTCATCTTTTAATTAAAAATCTCCTGTCATGCCATCTCAGGAAAAAAAACTGCTTATAGGGCCTGCCTCGTAACTTTTGCTAACAAATAAAGTAAGTAAATTATGTAAAATCTAGCATTTAAATAGAAAATAAGATAACGTAATCAAAAAGTACTAAGGTGGATAATAAATTGATTTACTTACCTAGCTCCTAGACTCATCTACATACATTAAAGATTAAAGATGACGCGCCACTTAACGTTGCTATCCCTTGTACTACAAAGATCTATGCGAGTATTATTCTCGCGCTATGTGCAAGCGCATAATGGTAAGTGACACAAGACTGGAAAGAAATCACCATGATTTTGACAGAAGAATTACTGTCTATATAAGCTTCCATAGATTAATACTATGAATATGAAAACTGCTTACATAATCAGTTAAGATTTTTTCAGAAGCAGTCTGACCTTTTCAACCTATTCCATGATTCCAGTCTGAAAAAGGGATGGTGCTTTCGGTCATGTATAGGTCCGTCTCTCTTTCGCACTGGAATCATAATGGCATTACAACTTCATATTACGTCTTTTAGTTTTCTAAAAGTTGTGATGGTCAGACTATGGCAGATGTGAGGTACTGAGGGCTTACATCGCTAATATACATTAATAAGTAGATAGTTTAGTAATAAAGGATTTAGATAGCTTCCAAATAATATATTTTTTAGTGAACAGGCTAGGGCTGCCATTTCCACTAACTGCAATAGAATATTTTTAGGAGAAGTGATATTTTTCCAGTTTTGATGTGTCGCTAACAAAAATAGGGTTGTCAAACAATGAACAATACGCGGTGTTGTCTAACGTAATCAACGATATTTTTATTTTATGTTTACGATAAGATTATTCATGTAAATATTAATAAATATTTGAAATTGAAAAAAAAATTCATTAAAAGGTCATTATTTTGATTTGTGCCTTTTATTTTTTGTTGTTACATTTATGTGGCTGAATTTGGGTTCGATCCCCAGGTTATTGGGCAAATTGTTTATTGTATTTGGTTTAACCATTGGAAATTACTCAGTAACAGCCCGTTGGGATCATATCATATAACCGCAGTGGTGGCCCAGTGGTTACGGCTCTGACTTACGAGTTGTAGGTTGTAAGTTCGAACCCAGATAGGAACTTTACTTTGTGTATTTCATTTAATCATCACTGCTCTCCAAACGGTGAAGGAAAACGTGAGGACATCGGCATGTCCATGATCTAGAACCAAAAATTCGAAGACGTGTGCAACATCCCTGCACTGCCGCACCGAGAGGAGGCCTGTGTCCCAGCAGTTCCCCGGAACATTTTGTTAAACCATAACCAAGCGGGAAGATATGTCATATTAGTCTACGCATCTGCTTACCCCATGGAGGAAAACAAGCGTGATATTATGATGTCATGTTGTTTCTTGCTATTGATTACAAAAAGCAGTAGGTTGCATAGTTTAGTGGGCTCGGTGTTGCAACCGAAACGAGACCTTGACCTGAGGAAGTGGACGTTCACCTCACGCGTGAGGTAATACCATCAAACTGGTTATTGTATGGAGGAGGGTAGGGATGTACCTGCTATTAGTTGGATGGTAAAATACCTTTATAAATATGGGTTATTTATGGTTGTAAAGTGGGTCAAGTTTGAAGCTATTAATAGATGAACAAAATTCCAACAAAGTTTTTTTCTCATTTATGTTTCTAACAATAAATTCATCTTGGTCCTTCCAATCTATATTTATACTAATAACAAAACTGAAGAGTTTGTTTGCTTGAACGCGCTAATCTATAGGACTACCAGTCGGATTTGACTATAATAAAATAAAGCTGAAGTTTGTTTTTCGGATTTGAAAAATTCTTCTAGCATTTGAAAGCCCAATTCTTGAGGAAGCTTATATTAACATCATGCTACGACCAGTCAGAAAGAATGTGAAGAAATAGCGCGGGCGGGCGATGCGATGTGACGGGGTGGGACGGGGGAACAAGAAATTATTTCACGCGGACGAAATAGCGAGCAGGAGAAGTACTAAAATATAAAGGTGTACCTACTTGTTTTATTTACTACTTTTGGTAGACGGATTGCTCATTACACTTTTTGTTACAAGCAGATCCAGACAGAAGCTGGTGCCTATTTGGCAGGTGACCAATTTTAGTGGTGGCCCAGTGGTAACGGCTGCGACTTACGACTTCTAGGTTGTAGCTTCGAACCCAGGCAGGCGTTTTACTTTGTGTAAATAATTTCATCAACACTGCTCTCAAGATGGTGAATGAAAACATCATGAGGAACCGGCTTGTCCTAGAACCAAAAATTCAAAGTTATGTGCACATATGCCGCCAACCTGCAATGGGCCCGTGTGATGGATTACGGCCTACTTCGAGAGGAAGTAGGCCAGAGGAGGTCTGTGTCCCAGCAGTGGGAACATTATAGGCTGATTAGGTATGCTAAGTTATGCATACATGCATGCTATAATGCCCCCCATGCTATTTCTGATATTCAATCCTTCCAATAATAAGGATGGTGCTCAAGCTTTACATTTGGCAGGGCGGGTGGCTGGATCTCCGTGTTAAATGATTTCAGTCGCTAAAAGTTGAGCTATCCCATTCGCTATTATTTTTAAAGAAAGATAGGAATACAACTATGCATTTACCTCAATCATAGATAATATAATACTCTAGCCTCAATGGTGTAACGGACTGGTCGCTATCTATGCTGCAAGCAACTTTAATGTCTCATTCCTTCGCAATGATTATCTAGGTGGGTTTATGTTTAAATAAAATGCAATATCCCAAAATATTCCAAAATCAATGACATGTTATTGCGCATTCTATAACCAGTCACGTTAAGACATCTCGTACTGTTTAGCAACTCACACTTGACCAGATTGAAAATCCTCGGCGATGTCACATAACAGAGAAAAAAAAAGGTCGACTTGATACGTCGCCATCCCCTTCCGCCAACCACAAATGTTTAGACGAGCAACATCACCAGTCCGAAGTTATCCTGAAGGATTTTTCTCCTTGCATTCTAATCCTGTCAAAATGGACACCCAACTTAAAAATCATTTGGCGCTAGCATCGAATTCAAGAGCACGAAACGTCACAATTCCAATGTCGATCTATCGGAATTAAATTTAAGAGTAAGCACCCTGGCCAGGAATATTCAAGACAACCTGATTTTTTCTTGTGGGATACCTGGATACATGAAGACACCTCCTGACTTTCCAACGGAGGGAGTGACGAATCCATTAGTTCCTACAAATTTCATGTTTGATATCCTTACCTGTTTTACACTATCCTACATCACGAGTATAAAGCCTTTTCCCTTTAGCTGTGTGAAGATGCAAAGCAACAGTTCGAGGTTGTTCTACTACACAGCATAATCTTTTAGCTGGCTTTTCTGCATCTCCACACACTGTGGCACAATGTAACCGAGATGATCTGTCGTAACGCAGAGAAGGGCGACGACGCGCGTGCGTTACTCAAGTGTTCGCGAGTTGGCTCGAGTCTGCGCCCGCGCACGGTGTGTTGATCGATATGTGGCGCCTGTGGTTCGTTGCGTGCTTTTGTTCCGCGCTGGGCAGTGTTATTGATATCAATGGTAAGTTAAGTGGATGTTGTTAGTTTAATAAGAAAAAAGGAAAATTTATTTAGTTAAGTAGGTATACTTTCATGAGGAAATAGTAAAAATGTAGATTACTTTTAAAATAAATATTAAATAAAAATACGCATTTTAGATTTAAAAATTATTTAAAATAAAAATTGATATTTTACAAAATTGATAACGTAGAAGTTTAAATCCTAGAAAACATTGTATTCTAAAGAAACCACAATTTTAACCACAAAATTATTTCAATAGCTTGCCTAAGGTCTTGGGTTAAAGTCCCATGACAGAGAAATTCTTATTCACCCTACATTGCCGACAGCAAGTTTGATTTAGGTATTAAAAAAAAGTCGCGATCCTTTTATCTCATTTAACCCAGAGGGGTTGGAAATGGGTGACCGCCTTTTCTTTGAAGGGATTCCTGTAGATGTAGGTATAGGTACAGAAGATATTAAAAGGACTAGCAATAAGAAAGAAACAAAAATATTTGACTTGGGACACGCACAGGAAATATATTAAAACTTTTTTAAATATCTGCATGTCCTCTTATCAATCACACTACTACCTATCCATCACAATAATTGTGATCTAAGATCATCAAGTACCTTAAGTACCTAGTCCATTTTAGCGGTCAAGGACGCATCAATTAAAAATATCGGCCTTCAACCTGCAAGTAACTAATTGTTCCCAGTAAGGCTCTACACGCACGTGAGATGAATAAGTGATACTTGATAGCACTTACGATTACAACAATAATCATAACTATCTGTATGCCTATAATAAATACATGTAAGCATTAGACCGTTATCGAATCGCTAAGGAGGACTGTACCTATAAATTTCCTACCTCCGGTGATACCAGGTGTGGTAAGCCTCGACTATTTACGCTGGCTGGCTAATGAGTTCACAAAATCATTAACCTATTCGCGTATAACTTGAACCAACACAAAAAAAGAACAAGACGAATATTACGGAAGGAGTTGAACCTTATGAAGATCGAAACAGTGCCAGTAGCTGTGCCTGAAAAAGCGTCATTATTTTCTAGATGCTTCCTTAATATCTTCAAAACTTGCCTTATCAGATGCTGCTACCTAGCAGTCTCGGCCGCCCTAGTCTCGCCTCTTTCTACTGATTTTATAGCGTAAACATGTTAAGCCAACAACGTTGCGTTCGATTTAACCAGAAAATATATTTATTTCTTCATTCAGAAGTTTTATGTTTGTTTGCTTTACTATTTAATTTTAATTAGCCGTCATCGCTTCATAATGTACCAAGCTGAGATTGAGAAGCTTGAAAGTTCTGATGGAAAATCCGCCTCTGATTCTCATTATCTACTGTTCCATTCCAGACACGGTGTTCGCGTCCCTCCCGCCCCTGTACGGGCTGGACGACTGGAGCCAGTGCCGGCGTCCTGGAGACGTGTACTGCATCGTGGACGCGGTGCTCTACTCCCGGGAGCCCTCGCCGTCTATGATGCTGTTACAGGTATGTACCAGTGGATGTCCTCAAGGATATCCTAGGAGTTGGAAAAGCCAAGGAATATGACTGATTTATGGCAATTATAGTTACTGCTGTCTGGCTATTGGATCTCCGGTCGAACGCAACTGTGCTACAGGTACGCGTTAAGCAAAATTGTTCCCGGCGAAATAAAGTTTGTGTTATTTCTAACAAACGTGAGAAGTCGATGTCGACAAAGATTAAGCACATCGTCGTCCAAAGAAAGAAAGAAAAATTCGTTTTTATTTGCTTACATGTACTAAACACTGGTTAGTAGGCATGCATTAAAATTTCATGACACAGTATTGTTAACATATGCAGCTTGTTACGGCACTGCAAGTGTTGCAGTTTATTGGCGCAATAACCATCGACATCATGGTGCGATAGATCCACTATCGAAAAATATACCAAAAGGTAAATAAAGCGCTAAGTTTTACACAGGTTCTACGAATCTTTTTCATAGCATTAACTACTTGTAAATGACAGACTACGGCGTAGACCGTACTTCCGCAAATGACCTTGCTACGACATAGCATATTTAGTAGAAGCTACGATTTTTTTAAATTATTAAGGTGTCAAGGACCTTCTGATATTTAATAATTATGTTCCGTAATTACAGGGAACTTAGAAATAATAAATACATTGTATCAGTTTGAATATTATAGCAGTGAATTCATTGTGAAAGATTACATACGGGGAAGGATATATCTAGTGGGGACTGTAGGAGACTAGAGAAGTATCTTCGGTATCGTTGTATGAATGATACACGTATTTTAAGTTTTCAAAATAAATCAAAAGTTATTTATTCAAACCAGGCTGACAAACAGCATTTTACATATTAAGACAGTCCCCCTTCACCACTTCCTAGTACTTTAGTTAAGATGGGATAATTAATCCTACAAGTAAGGCTAAGTAGAGTTCGTCACACGAAAGAAGTCCCGCGGTAATAACTTGAACTAATTATTGTTATATACTAAACTAGCGCTCCGCCCCAGCTTCGCACGGGTGCAATTTTTTTTTTTTCGAATTTCCGAAATTTTCTTTTATACAAACCTTGTCCTGGCAATACCGAACACAACAAAATAATTATCCAATTTGGTGCAGTCGTTCGGAAGTTATACGCGTAAGTATAATACATTTCGGCGATTCATTTTTATCTAAGTAAGATTTTGTTGCAGCATTCCAAAAACAACCCTCTTACCTCACACAAATTGATTCTGGATTTTATTAACCATTGCCTGTAAATGATAAAAATCCTATTTATATATTTACTAGTCGGTAATATCCCACTGCTGGGCAAAGGCCTCCCTTGTCCCTCTTCACCTCATTTTATAAATGATATTGAGATAAAAATACAATAGAGGTGTATTCGCATGCCTGTAGCACAGCGTCTGCGGGACTTCTTTTGAGGCGGACTGATAAAAATACCTAAATCTCAAATCGTTTAATGCCATCCATAATGTACGATTACAGGTGGTAAATAAAAAAAAAATAATAGAAACAAGTATGGACCCTGTCGTGGCGGCGCAGCAAAAACAGAGAGAGGAAGTATACTTATTTTTATCAACACAGGGGGTCAGCTGTCTGAGCTAACTATCGAATATTTTCCCATTCTTAATCTGAAATAGTGTTTATCTCTAAAATACATTGTAACTATATGAAATTAACTTTACAAACACTGGAGGATTTTGTATGAGAAAACCCTCTAGGTCAAAACCTCTACAAACTCATCAAACAAACCAATTACAGGCACTTTTGAATTGTCGATGGGTCTGAAGCTAGTTGCCCATTCCAAAATAGTAGGTGTCTATGGAGGCTTCGGTGCCGGTGAAATTACAGTCACCAGCTACGTTTTCCACTTTGTCTCTAAGGTCAGTAACTCGATGTGTTGAAACTTGTGTTTAGACTATTGATTAGTCCAACTTCACCTTGTGCTAGGCTTGCAAAAAGTCCAACTATCCTCAAATAAATAGGCCCTGTGTTTAATGTCTCAAGGTAAGCTAGAATATGATGCCATTCTAAATTAACGCTTATGTTGGCACACAATAATGAGTATTATAAATAGAATTTAATGGTAAAACAATAACCGTTAAGGTTGCTCGAGATGAGTTAAACAATAATGTTGTAACTATATACTTATCAGTGGCCCAGTGGTAACGGCCCTGACTTCCGAGTTGTAGGTCGTCGGTTTGAACCCAGAAAGGAGCCCCTTTCTGGGTTAAAACCCGCGCAGTGGTGATGAATTAAATTACTTTGTGTAATTTAATTCATCACCACTGCTTTCAAAACGGTTCAGGAAAACATCGTGAGGAAACCGGCATGTCCTAGAACCAAAAATTCGAAGACAAGAGATCTACCACCCCGCACGGGGCCCGCGTGGTGGATTACGGCCCACTCCCTCACACAGACAGGAGGCCTGTGTGCCAGCAGTGGGAACGTTAAAGGCTGATTATATGCTAACTACTAACCACCTAAGCCTTTATGCGTTCTTGACTCCCGTCTGTAGAATATAATACGTAGATACATGTACACACACGTAGAACCACACAAGTATTATTATATTTGCCTTGTGAAGAGCTAAGGTCTGCGAAATAGGATTACAAAATCCTTATAGTTATCTACGTACATTTAGGTATAACTAGGTTAAGAGTCGTTGGAAGGTTTCGAATGTGGGAATTCAATGAACTTCTGTTTTAGTGTTAAAGTTTTTTTTATACCCGTGCTATCTAATTTCTCTTTACCATCAGTTTACACATACCTAGCTGCACTGGTGCACAACTAAGCTCTCTCTCTCTCTGATCTTTATTTCCGCATTGTGTGGCTAGTTGGGAGACAGAAATAGAGAGAAAAAAGAAATATATTTTTCTAAGTACTTCATACAATTATTGGCCTATTTCTTGGCCAAAGAATTTGCATCGCTAAACAACGTGGCAATGCTGCCAGCCTTTTGGGCACTGGTTCTGTTGACAGCGATGCGGCCGAACCGGAATAACTTGGAATGAAAAAGTTAGATAAGAAACATATTAAAACAGAAGAAGAACTAGCAGGGGATCGAGGAGGGGGAAAAGGGGGGGGGGGGGTTCAGGCGATCAGAACGGAATTAATCGAATTTTTTGATGCCCTATGATTCTTTTGCTTATTTTTTCATATAAATGCACATATTATTATTTTAAATGTTAGCTTATATTATGTAAATTATATGGCTACTGCTACCCTCAGCCATGCTACACACAAATGCGTGCTGGCAAACAAATGAACCGCTAAACTAACGTAGCAAAACGCTCCGTGCACATCCTACGCAGCACTGACGGACGGTCGACTTAAAATGTTCATAGAGTTAAGTGTGTTTAACGATGTGTATTTAGCATTCAGCAAAACCGAAGATTTCCACATACGGGAAAATCGACTTTTAAACACGCCTTTTGCGCCATACTATGCCCTACACAAGTACTATCCTAAAAGCCTACCTTTATGTAGGTACCTGTCCCAGTTAATGTTGCCAGCGGCTAAGATTAGTTATTTTATATATTATTGCAAACCTTTTGGTTGAACACCTTGGCCTCAACATTTCAATCTGTGGTCTGTTATATTATTGTAACTACGTGTATCATTGTTGCGCATGGACACATAAAATAATAATTATTATTTACTTATCTAACTAGCTGAGGGTTAGAAACATTATATTTGCATTAGGAACTTATTTTTCAAAGTCAAATATCTTTATTGTGAGACAGTGGTTACAAAGTTGTTATTTTAAATTATTTTGGTGTGCCTTTGCACTGCTCCACCATGTTAGGCATTCAATAGTTTACACAATTTTTTTATGACCTAAGTTTATGTAATTTTCTATTTTTCTATTTTCTAGCACTTAACTTTAGAATTGTTTATTCAAATAGTATTTTGCGTATACAAGGACCATAAGTAATTTAAATTAGAACTCTAAGTAGACGATAAAATAATAAATTAAAAACGTAGGTTTAAAACAAAGTAAATACACTTTTCACGCATTACGAAATTGTATTAAAAATCGTCACATAATCAAATTAATTCAAACAATAACAATTTTTTTTTCCATAGCCTTTTTTGTGTCCTTAGTGCGCCTCCCCTTTTTTCTTCCAAAACTCCCTGTCTGGAGCGATCTCTGGCCATGTTGGCCCTGCAAACTTCGTCAGATCGTCAGACCACCTTCGCCGTGGTCTACCTCGACGGCGATGTCCTCCTTCAGGCGTCCAGTGAGTGACGATCTTTGCCCATCTCTCCGGGTGCATTCGCGCGACATCTCCGGCCCAATAACAATTCAAACTATAAAAAAGACGAACAATGATAGAAATGGAAAAAACTATTTATCATGTTTTAAGGAAAGATCATGATTCAGGGAGCGCGTTGATGTCTTTTGTTCCGTCAAACGTCAAATCTCTTTGTGAGCTCCGAATCAAGCAGAGAAGGGACTGATAAGAAAAATACAGTAGAAACTATAATAATAATATCTGTTACAAGGCTTGTTCAGCTTACCAGTAACAATTTGTTTACGGAAACAGAATTTACCAGTCCATACAAATAGAACAAAAAATGCATTATGCTAGATGCGTTCATCTCATAGTCTGAATCAGTCACTACGCATCTTTACATATGTATTGACTACATTAGTCAGTGCGAGCTTATAACCAAGCGATGCTTCCTAGATACATTGCAATATAATTATATAAGGTATTCCCTGCACGCCGACGTGCGAGACTTGCAAGAATTATACAATTTATATAATACTAACCTATCTTTACTCGCACAGTCTTTGGTGATATAACCTATTGAGGTTCTTGGCTCCAAACAGTGGTTAAACACCCATTAAGTATGGGCAGGCGCATCCTCGGTGTGCCAGTAACCGATGTTATAACATGCGGTCACCAAACTCGTGTGTGAATGTAATTTTCCAAGTAAAAAGTGACATGACATGATCTAGTTCAGATTTCATCACAATAATTTCCTTGAAGAGATTCTTTAACTAAGGATTCTTATTGTATTTACATAATAAATTAACTATGTCTTTATTTTACAATACAAACAAGATTTTTGAAAACTTATGTTAAGTCTGTTGTCCTAAAAGTAATTGTAAGAGCTCATGCCGTCGGTAATACAGGTTTATGGTAGTACAGGCATCATGCTTTGTAATACGTACATTATTAAGATTTTATTAAGATTTGTGCCTAAAGTAGGTACAACCAATTTTTACTTTTGAATAAATATTTATTATATTTATATTTTTATTTAAATATTTCTTTTAAACTCTGTTATTATAAGCCTAGGTGATAGACAAATCATCCACAAGTAACGACCTTAAAATACCTTCTACTCATCCTGTCGGGGCATTCATTCAGTCGAAAGATTTTTAACTCGACAAGGAGGCTGAAATATTTATTTTATTTTAATCCACCGCTCGAATCCAATAATACTGTATCAATATTTGGCCAATTCGCGGCTGTCCTACAAAATCTAGCCCTGGATCCTATTCGATGTTGGACTGGATTGCAAAGTGTTCACATTCGTTGAATATCGTTCAGGTGCTTGAAAATTTTAGCTGATCGGAGTTAAGTTACTTTTGTATAGTGATGCACGAGCAAAGTTCATATCCCTGACAGATATACACATCTCTGCAAACACACGCACGATGCAACCGTGACGATGTGACGAAGTTATGTTAGAATTAATTGACGAAACGTTTCGCAGCTCGTTTCAACAAATGTATATTCTAGTAAAGGTCGCGATTGTGTACTCACTGAGCCGGCTGTTTTACTGGCTATTTCATTCAGTGGATGGTGTAACAATTAAACCTGGTCTATCACAACAAATGCCTTTTGCCATTTAAATAAGTACACAACGTTCTACGAATAGGTCTGGCGATAGTTCAAATGTCCATGCGTACGCGCTACAGTTTTTGATAATATTTCTTTATTAAGTTAAAAGAATAATGTCAAAAATGTTGCTTGTTTATGCCTCGTTGTTCTAGTGTTCGCAAGTGCGACTGCTCAGCGTGAGGTTCTAGGTTTTAATACCAATTAGGACAAAGTGTTTTTGGGTTTTTCCATTAGGAATTATCCAGTAGCAGTCCGGAGTCCGGTCTTGTGTCCGGTTTATGCCAACAGGCTCGCCTGGCGCAATGTGGGTGTTATTATACACCTCTGCTCACCCCTTTGGGGAATACAGACGTTATTTTATGTTAAGTATGTTGTTTTTCATAGAAGTACTAGCTGCGTCTCGCGGTTTCACCCACATAATTCGATCCCGTGGGAATATCGGAATAAAAAGTACCCTATATGTTAATCCAGGGTATCAGCTACCTCCATACAAAATTCTATCAAAATTAGTCTAGCCGTTTGAGCGTGAAAAGAAACAAACATATAAACACACACATACTCACAAACTTTCGCCTTTATAATATTAGTGTGATTAGAAATGGATTTGAATTAATTTAACTTGTGTAGTTGACTGTTTTGCCCAACTACTGCAACATCGATTGCCCACTGCAGCAGACTGAATTCATACCCTAGAATCGGGTGTTAAATTTTATTTCACCAAGCTTAGATTACACCTCCTGTAGGGGTTGTAAAAGCTACTTAGGGGTAGTAACAAATTCTAGTCTGTTAATAATAACAAATTACGATCACCCATCCTTCAGAAAAGCATTGTGACCTTTCGTAAGGTCATTGCCCCATGAAGGTATATTATAGCAGTTGACGCTTCTGTATGTATGTATTTGATCATGATGATGGACATGCGTGACTGTTTTGCTTAGTTGGATTGCGTGTTTGTATATCTTCCTATTTATAATTAAAATAGAAGGCTTAGTTATTAGTCGATATAATTAATTAAATTAATTTATTTGTGGGCATAATGTATTAGGTAATAGGCACATCTTGAATTTTGAAAAAAAGTACACGTTTTACATTCAACTCTTATCACTAATGTGCGCTACTGTCCTTTTTTCTATACTTTCTTGCATAAAATTCCAAACGTGGCAAATAAATTAATAACATTTAAAAAAAAATTATTAGCCCGCTTCGTGCTTCTACTTGCTGTAGTTCTAAAAAGGTTGTATTTTTTGCCAGTTCTTTTACTTCTAAGTCAATTACCAACGACATAATTATTATTATATCAATTAAGGTTATCTTATTTCGTAAACATGTCCTTCTTCTTGAGAAAGTAAGCATAAGCTTGAGTTGTTCGGGTTCACCGGTCTAGTGTCGTAACTCTGCTAACTCAAGGTTACAGCAAGTTGTCTTAACTTGTGTTGATATAGAGTTAGTGTTGAATGGGTCTGTGAATAATTTAATTAGTTTTGTTTGTTGAACTATGGTTCAGTAGACTAAGTGGAGTAATGATAACATTTAGGTCTGATTTTACCAAAGTTAGTTATCTTTTATCCCTAGAATTAAATTAAAGCCTGACAGTTTTTGTATAGAAAACTGTAAAAAAAAAAATTTTGTTCCCAGGATAAGACTTAAATTCTGGGTACAAAAGTTTGATGGATTTCGCCCTAAGATACCACCACAGAGGAAAAGGTGCGAAAGCTTTACTGCAGAGTAACTTTTCCTGTAATATAAAGAAAAAATAAGTGTGAAACATGGATTTTTCGAATTAGCAACTTGCAAAGAAATATTGCCAATAAATTATTGTTATATTTAGTCACCGTATGCTTTGGCGATCGGTGTAATGATCACAGTATTTCATTAGATTTTAGAACATGACATATGTAGGTATAGTAAATTACATATTTATCAGTCGTTTTGACCGACTGATGAGGCAGTGGGCAGTTTTTTTCCGATAAAGCATTTGCCAAAACATTTTGCCGGTGATCTAGGTATGTCAACCATTTTATTTACGTAAAGTTATTGATAAGAAATAGTGTGTAATGTAATGTTTTATAATTTCCTTCCAGGACTACTCCAAGCAGTCGTTAAAGCACTACAACAGAACCCTGATCCACAGAGGAGTGTGTGTGTCCCGCTGTGGCCGACAAAACCAGACGGCGGGCTGGCTGGATGCTGCGCAGGGATGCGTCTCCAACAGTGTGGCGCAGTATGGACTGGAGGTGAGGACAAGATACTTTACTCCTCTTGTTTAATTTTAGCCCCTTGGAGCCCAGTTGATCTAGAATCATGTTTGGCAAGAAACAAGGTCTTGCAGCACAAGTAAAGGAAAATGTCCGAAAATTGTTAATTTGTAGTTTTATGACATTTTTTTGCGATTACAAACTTTGAATTTGCAGTTTTAGAATTCACCGTGACGTATATCGATGTATGGGAGAAAAAAAATCCGACACGCACTTGGCCGGGTTTTTTATTTAAAAAAATAATAATCGTTTGTACACATTTAACAGTAAAATATTAAAAGAAGGGTTATGTAAAATCTGCTACATTTCCACGAATAACATAAATGAGGTACATGCAGAACGCTAATTAAGGTCAATGTTAGTTACAAAGCTACAAATTACGTAAAAAAAAGACAAACGTTCATGAAGTAATTTAATTACTCGCTACATAGCAATGCTAAAATCACTATCAGCATTACATCGTTTAACTTAAAGCATTCAGCAGCCATTACAAAATCAAATAAAATGTTTGTTTTCGACCATTGCTCTGCTGCTAATATTGTGTTCGAGATTTTTGGTTTTAACTGGTTCTTGTGCTGATTATGAAATATTGCCAAATTGATGGTTACATTTTGATCTCGAAAAGCATTCTCTCTGAATTAATTTTTTCAATTATTTGTTCTGTTTATTCGTTTCCTTTACGTAGTACTCCAGGTTGAAAATAATAAAAAAAAAAAAAACTAGATTATAGAATGAAATCCCATTTAACTGACTGACAGCAGACAACGCACAGCTTAAACCGCTAGGTACTCTAGAAGCATGAAAGTTTTGCGCAAGAGTTCCTTATATTACGACAGTGAGCAATAAAGAAGGACTTTTGAAAATTCATCTTTTATCTTATATAGGGAAAGTCATTTTAAATGGAAGTTCATTATTTTTGCCGATAAAAAATCCCATCGGGCACACAGCTTGTAAAAATTAAAGTTAGTCCTTATAGTTTTGTCCCTTTAATTCTTCACTTCTATCTCATTTCAGGCTGAAGTCCTCTCCGTGGACTGGTGCATGTCCGTGGACTCTCCACCTGACAACTCGGGGCCGGCGCGGTCGCTAGCAGTCATCTGCACGATGCTGGTCGCGCTGGCCTGTCTGGCCACTGGCGTGCACGTGCTCGGCGACAGATGCGCTAAGGCTGAGTGTAAACCATACTGTTGTTGTTGTTTTCGTGTCTTTAACAATATACTGATAACCGATGAGATTCGTTCTCTCTTATCGACATGAATTCAACAAAAACAGCTCATGCCATAATACTGTACTAGCTTGACACTGCAGTTGACGCATTCTCCTTATGGAATCTTTAATTAAATGTTCGTGTTTCTCTGGAATCTCACTAGCCTGAGGAAATATTGACTGCTATGTCATCATTTCGAACTAAGGGCACATGAACCAGAATGTTTTCTAATGAAATATGTATAAAAGGGTTCACGTAGGTACGATATTAAAACATAAATTGTTCTAGTGGTTTTTATTTGAATATGAAGGTGAATTATTGATCTTCATTGAAGTCTGTTAAAAGGACTATATTGCTAATCCCCATCTTCCTGTTATTATTGTAGGCAACAGGTACTTGCTGGCATTTTCTTTGAAGCGCAACTTTGACATTCTGACGTACGACCGTAGCAGGCCCAGGACTGATGACCGAATGAAAGATGTGGCGTGTATAGAAGGAATCAGGTAAATCTTCATAATGACAATCATCTGTCATCATCATCATCACCTCATCCGAAAGTCGTCCATTGCTCCAATCCAGCGCTGCCCTCATTCCAACTGATGTGAAAAGCGTATACCTGACACCAAACGTATATCTGACACCAAACGTATAGCTGACACCAAACGTATAGCTGACACCAAACGTATAGCTGACACCGCTACCGCTGGTGGTGTTTGTTACTTTGAGCTAATGTGGTTATTAACAGTTCAAAATATTGAAAATTTACAGGTTCTTAGGAATGCAGTGCGTGATTTTCTCTCACGTCATGTTGATCTACATCTACTCGTATATCGACAACCCCCAGTTTGTTGAAAAGGTAAGTCATTATTTTAATTTGAAATACGTTAGTGTTTATTCTTTATGTTTTACTCAAATGATTGCTATGATATTTCCCAAAATTATAAATTTTTTGATCTTGCTAAGCTTGAAGAGGAGTGAAAACTATCATAAAGTCATATTTTAAAATCTACATATATAAATAGGTTCTCGTTTGACTGTTGCCTGTCCTGATGACAAGCTCTGCATGATGATTAACTTATCAATAAAGCACATTGAGCCTAAGATGATTAACACATGTACACACGGCTACACATCAAGCTATACATAACCAGTTTAAGCTGACTTCTGATTGTAAGAAAAACCTATACAATGCGAGGTCGGCTGAAACTGGAAATGTACAGCTTGATGTGTAGCCGTGTGTACAAGCAAATTAACCTCTTTCGTCTTCTAGATGTACGACCACTTCACCTGGCAAGCAGTCCTGAACTCCCCGCTCTGGCTGCAGGCCTTTTTCGCGATGTCGGGCTTCCTCACCGCGTACGCCACCCTCATCTCCTCCCCCAGCAAGCCCATCACGTTCTTAAAGTGCTTGATGTCCATTCTCAATAGGTGGATCAGGTAGGTAAATCACCTGTCTGGGTTCGAACCTACGAACGTAGGTAAGTCGTAAGTCGTAAGTCGCGGCCGTTACCGCTGGGCCACTACTGCTCTGTGGACACTTGGACAGTGGTTATTGCCTCCAAAATGTGAAATTACAGACGTATGACATTACGCCTTCACATGATGGAAAGTGGCTATCGCCATTAACCTTTTAACCGCCCGGCTTCATATCAGTTGTCCTGCCACCAGCGCCAAAAAAAAAAACGAAAAGAATAGCTGATAGAATACAGCGTAATTACCTAAATAAAAAAGCAGATTAAACGAGCCGTGGTATTTGGTCGTAACTATACGTCCCTGGCGAAATGGACACGAAAATATTTGTCGGATTAATCGGGCGTAAGCGGTTAAAAGTTTAAAGACATCTGTAACACCAAAGTTGTTGCCTGTAATTTTTCTGGGATCCATACTCTAGAAAAAAAACCAGAACATACTAGTGCTGCTTGCTGTCAGTAATAGGATGAAGAAAGAAATAAAGACAGCCCTTTCAGAGATCTTGCTCAAAGTACAATGTTTTGAAGATATGGAAGTGTTTTGACTAATCTAACTTCTTCTAACTTCTACAAACAATTTAAAAATTCCAGACTTACTCCACTAGCTGTATTTGCACTGTGGTTCACGGTGGCATGGTTCCCACTGCTGGGCAATGGCCCGCAATGGTCGTGGCTGGTAGAGCGTGAAGCCCACGACTGCTCCGAGAGGTGGTGGTACCACGTACTGTATGTACACAACCATCTGCCCACCGGCAAGTTCTGTATGGGACATACATGGTGAGATTTTATAATTCTTGGTAATCGACGGCGTGACTAGTCTAACATGATTGTGTTTTTGATGTTCTTTCCACGCTTTTGGGGAGATATTCCTAATAGTTATGGTTCTTTGAGATGAAGTTAATCCTGGTTTTACTATCCTCCTGCCCTTGTCACAATCCAACCGCACCATGTCATGAGCATGTCTTCTTCTTGCATACAAGTCTTAAAGCGTAGGTAAATTTCTAAGAGTAAATTTCTAAAATTTCTAACACGTATAAAAAGACACTTAACGAAGATGAGTCACTTGTACTCCTCGTCATTGTATAATTTTTTTTAGGGTCCTTGGATAATATTAATGCTGGTATCACTTACATTTTAATTTCATACAAAACAAAACTTTCACTTCCATATTTCCAGGTATTTAGCCGCCGACATGCAGCTCCACATCATCGGAGTGTTCCTGCTCCTCGTCCTCATGAGATACAAACGCGCCACCATCCCGCTGCTGATACTGTTCGTGGTCGCGTCGTCACTGACCGCCGGGCTCGTGGTCTACTTCTATGATCTAGCACCTATCGTCACAGCTCAGACTCCAGAGTAAGTAATTTATTCATGAAGGATACTGGATATAATTTGTATCTCTTGACAATCATCCATTTTGTAAGTTTTATATTTGTTTGAAGTTGACTTAGCAGTTTACAAGTAAGAATCAGCTGTTTTCTAACTGCAAAAAGTTACATCAAGAACAATAATTTGCCTTTAATATGGCGCATCGACTTTGAGCCCAATGTGTGGCCACGTTGATTGCGGCATGAAAGTATTCTTTAGGTTATCCGAGATGCAATTAAACGGACACTTAGGACACTTCAGCAAGTGGGGCATGATCTGATCAGAAGCACCGGACTCGCACTAGGTGTTGGACGTATCAGTAATCTCCCACTTCGACAAATTGTGTCTGCAGCGGCCTACTTGAGTACGCAATCGATGGAGAGCCTTCCATATAGGCCACTGCAGATCAGTCCCGGGAGATGCTCAAAGTACCTATACATATATATAAAATAGAAAACAACGAGGAAGTGTACCATCGATACGAAAAGAAGGTCGAGTTTGAGAAAAAGTTTTAGTTTGAAGAGCGTCGTCGCTTCGGAAAAACTGCCTCTGCCTCTTCTGACTGTCTCTTACACAATGTGCGACATATTAACGTTGAGCACAGTCGTGTAATGTACCTCTCTGATATTATAATGTTGTCCCATCCCTAATCTTCAGGGTTCTCCGCAACATGTTTGCCGGCTCCAAGATCCTGTCGCTGGTGTACCTTCCGTTCTGGATGAACCTGCCAGGGTACATCGGAGGTATAGCCACTGCCTTCATTCTGTACCACAACAATATCAAGGGAGAGATCAAACTTAAAGACAGCAAGGTGAGATTGATACTCCTATTGCTTTGTTTCATCGTTGCTTCGTTTACGTTCATACATCTGAAGGCCAATTCTCGTAATTTAAAACGTTCAAAATCTAGTCGCAGTCTCATCTCAGCGACAAAAAAGTCTAAAACTTGTCAAAATGTAGGGAAATTAGAGGTATTTTTGACAGATTGAGACTGAGATCAGACTGTGACCGTTCTTAAAATTACGAGAATTGCCCCTCTGGTCATACACGCTCGCCGGTTGCGAGTACTACACAATCTAACCTTTCTGAAGAACATCACCAATAACCTCACTGTATGATCTTCTAGGGCGTCCCCTCTCATCGTTTCCACTTACATCTGCCTTGTAAATACCTAACACTGAATTTCGTAAGAAGATTTTCTTTTTTCTATTGAGACGTATTCAGCGGTCTTGAGTAATCAAATATGTAGGTCAGCACAAAAGTTACCAAGAAACGCGATTAATTAACGCTAGTTCGCTTAAATTTTGGTCTTATAAATATTTTGTTGCGAGAACCATGATGACTGTCAGGAATTAAGATGCAATAATATTCATCATCTGTGTGTTTGACCAGTCGCTTTGTATTTATTATGTAATCGCTTAAAATATTAATCCTAACCCTCAACATAAAATTATCTCTTTTCAAGTGGTTCAACGTGCTCTTCCACGCCTCCCTGTTCCTGGGCAGTGCGGTGCTGCTGGCGGGCACGGTGTTCCTCCAAGACTCCCCGCTGCCGCTGTGGGCCTCTGCCTTGTACTCCGCACTCGACAGGCCGCTGGTCGCCATTTTCTTTAGTATCTTCATGCTGGGCTGTTTCTCCAGGTGTTGGTGTAAGTATCAGTATAAGTTTTGGGTTTTTATAGGTTGTAAATTATTTTTTTAAGGAAACGACCAATTGGAACCGTGCACCTAGCTTCAGACATTTCATAAGTGCCCATGCATTTTGAATTTGAATGCTCAGTTTAAATACGGGAATGCAGCAGTCATTAGTCAGCTTGTGCTAAGCTGTCGTGTTTTGTAGGAGAACATCTTTCAATTTCTGGAATGTGATTGCCTCCCTCTTTTTATTGATCTTTCTATAAGTCTGGTCTTGGATACAGGGGTACTCAGCCCCTTGACTAATGTCATAATTCTTTTATCTCATCACTCATCTGGTACTCAATAGACTCTGACCAACGAAAGCTGTCCAAGAAAAAAGGCGGCTATTTAAAAAACCAAGAGCTGTTACCCTGGCTATACACTGCGTAAACGTAGTTGATACTATTTATTATTCATTGCGAATTTGTTGATTTATGAAAATTAGGATTGACAGTCCTAAAATGTCTCCATCATTGACTTATATGTTACTGTCTCCATACTAAAAGCTTAGAAAATAATTCGTGGTCAGCTTTCGTTTCCCAAACTCTAGATATATTTTTGTCGGAGGTATTTTTATAAAGAGTAACTAAATATTTTATCTTGTCGAAGCGATCATTTTGCCAACAGTATATATTTTTTTTTTAACTTTTATTTGAACAGTTAAAAATAATGAGTATTATCGTTACAGCTCTCATACGTGACTCCCTGGAATGGCGTGGCTTCCACATTCTTGGCAGACTGTCTTACTGCGTTTTCCTGATACACTTTATCGTGCTACGAATCACGTTGGCTGGTAACACGCAGCTGGGTCATGCCTCTGTCCTGTCCATGGTAAGTTTATATTTACATTTACCTTTGTCTGTGTAGAGTTGTACCTGCCTCGTCCAAACTCTCTTTGAATCTCTTGCTCTTTAATGTTATAAGATCCACCTAGGGTTATATGTAATTATATAAGCTTAAATCTCACAACTCATTGTTTAATAGCCTGACACTCTGATTAAATGTGAAAGTTGAAATCACGATTTTGACTACTCTTTTCCTAAGACTAGTTATTTATGGGTTCTCCGATCGGTAAATTTCTTTTATTTTTTCGTTCCAGATATCTCTCCTAATAACATCATCAGTTCTGAGTTACATCGCATCAGTGCCACTCTGTCTCCTGGTGGAACTGCCTCTCATTCAGTTGTGGAAGGCCGTCACTGACTCCGACGGTCCCGAGAGAAGACCCTCGATACCAGAGGAGTCTCCTGGGAAACTCGACCTGGTCTCACAAGTTAGGAGGAGGAATGAGGCTTGAGGTTATGGGTGAAGATGTAGCTGTTATGGTTGTTGTAAACAGCAATGGTTGTTGTAGTAAAATTAGGAATGATTAATTTTGAAGTAAGAGAATTTTATTAGACTGGATTTTAAGACAGTTGGAGATGAAAGTCTCTGAAATCTGAAGATGAAATCGAAGCAAGATCTCCAGCTTTGAAGATATCCAATAACTTTGGGAAAGTCCGTCTTTCCGAAAGTTATCATCAAAAACTTTTCGTTTTTTCATAAAGTATTCGGCAAAGATGATAAATGACGATCTAAAATAGAAGCATTTCATGATTGAAAATCTTTATTAAGTGATTAAATATCTGTATGTACAAAACTTTTTCTATACATAGGATGAGAACTAGTCTTTTGAGTAACAATTACGCTCGCTCTACAGTAGTTAAGGCCTTGCCAAATCGCAGGATCAAAACGACGACTTGTTGCCTACCATAGATGGTAAATGGCAGGCAATGCTTGTAGAAGAGTGCTACAAGGATCTTTTAACGCTGGAATGACGTTGACAGGGGGCGCTGATGGTAAACAAATGTGAAATGGTTTTGCGAAGTGTATTGAGAAAAAAATATGGCGGCGTTAGTTCCGATTTGGCCACATACCTGTACAAAAGATCCTTGTACAGCTTTAGGTTATAAAATAAGTATCCATACACTAATTATGTAGACTGTATTTTTTTAACCTAGAAGGGTTATGATAACTAACGATTATACGACAGTTTATACGTATAAAATACTATCTGATGATAACTGTGGTATTTAAATAGTTACCCTTGATTATAACAGTGTGATAGATAATACTCGTGTTTATACAAGGTCGCAGGGCTGGACACCGACGCACAAACTGTAACTATGATTTCAGCAAATTATTCTAGACCCCCAGCGCAATAATTTATCGACTATTGTCACCTCTGCGGTAAAAATGTATGGAACAGCAAGTTTTTTTTTTTATGACTGACGAAATATTTCAAGTCATGGTGGTTCAGAATCATGTACCTAATGAATCCATGGTAATGGGGCATTTACACTAGGTCGATTTTCGCCGTGCGGTTGGTCGGTTACCAAATCGCATCTTAAGCCGAATCGCCACCCCATTTACGCAGGTAATAATCACAGGTGAATAGTTGCATCAAAATGTCAACCTTCATGAGGCGAGCGATCGCCTGTGACTGAGCATTTTCACAATTGATTTTAATCACCCGCCGCATGACAACAGTTCCAAAGTAGACAAGGTGTCTACCTAGTCTACTTTGGAACTTGCGATTTTAGTCACCTGCGGCGCAGTCGAACTGCCTCTTAACCAGTCGACTATAGTCACCTGTGTAAAGCCTGCATAGCAGGTTGCGCGTCGAAGTCCCTGCCAGCCTGTATATTTGCTAGGATATAAAATTAGGTATATAAGTTGTTAATTCCAAAATGTTTTTATATTAAAAATGTTTATTTGTATTTTAATAAAGAAATTTTAATTTACGTGAAGTAGTTTTTAAGTTTTCCCCCACAATATACTTAAGTGAAGTCAAAGATTGTATTTTTTCAATGATGTTTCGTTGCAATATAATCTTTGTGTGAAAAGATTCTGTCGCTACTTGCCTTGAGTTACTAGAGAGTAACTCAAGGGAATGAGAAGCGTCCATGCCAAACAATTTGTTACTCCACCAAGCCTCTCTAGGGAGTTTTATATTTTTAATCAAAAACAGAACCTGTGACAAAAAATTACTACATAACAAACACACTTTCTACATAATCCCTTTAGGTATATAATTAAACATTTAAAAAAATAACTTGTATGATTGCACTCGACTTAATGTAAAAAAGTATTACTTTCATACATACATAAAGGTAGTACATATAGCATTTTCCCATGCGGGTAGGCAGAAACCACATAGCAACTCCTTGCTACGAACCTTACATAGTCCTTTTACTTCGTTTACATTCATACACTGGTCATACACGCACGCCGCAACTGACCTTTTTGAAGAACATCACCAATTAGGTCTGTATATGTCCTTCTAGGGCGTCTCTCCTCACATCTTATCTACTTTTGTGAGTCGTTTTTCTACTACTTTACTACGTCATAATAATATTATATCCCAAAGTTTCTTTTCAATACTTATAGAATTTTTTATAATCATTAGAATCATCAACACAACTTTCTAGGTTAGAATTGGCCTCAAGTGTTATGATTGTACAGAGGCCAGCACATCAACCTACCCCAATCTGTCAAATTTTCCCAATTGAATATGAACCTTATTCGTTTGTGGTAAAGTTGAAAATCTATCAAAGAAATTTGACAGATTGGGGTAACTTGATGTGCTGGCCTCTGTACAACCTGATTGGAAATTGCAAAAAAAAAATACGTAAAAAAATAATTTCGCTTGCAACCCTTACAGCATCCCCTTAAGTTTTATTTGTCAATAAAATAAAACAAGAATAAAAGTGATGTCTTTGTTTTATTTACACTTTGGTAGTTTCCCCCTCCCTCCCCTCCCCGCCGCCCCCCTGCGCAAGCGCACGCACGAGGCGCGCGGCGGGCGCCTCCACGCACACGAACAGCACGCATGCGCACAGGTAGCTCAGGAAGATGCTCGCCGATAGAACTGAGAACTGACAAAGAAAAATAGATGTTATGCAGGGCTGAATAAAGTTGACTTTTGAAAATCTGGACTAGATATTGTTTAGAATTTACAATTGTTAAAAGCTTTTTTCATGTCATGCCTTTGGATTCAAAGGCATGACTTGTAAGGGTTTCAATAAAAAAGCTTTCAGTGTGTGTTGCATTGTCTGTGCCCTGTTCATTTAACACACAGGTCTCTGTGGTCCTTGAGCCACTATACTTCATTACCATATAGATACTACATACCACGTAATAATCAGTCATGTGAATGGTTTGCGTCATTGCCCCGACAAGACCTCTCTGGAACAAAGTGTGCAGTAGGAAGGCACTGTACGACACTCGACCCGACCAAGTCCAACCACGCCATTCCACGATGCCGCGGTAGATCGCTGTAATTGGAAGATGAACATTGCTTTAAGTCCCAAATGTTCTGAATATAAATTGTTACATTTTGATTATAAAAGAGTGTCCGTGGAGTGTCTTGCCCGTTCTTCTCTATAGGTACCTCCCCTTTGGAATGGGCAACTAGCTTCATCTTTCTGACTGACCGACCCCTTGACAATTCAAAAGTGCCTGTAATTGGTTTATTTGAAATAAATGTTTTGAGTTTGATCATAGGTTATTTAAATTGAATTGAACAGATTGTTGAAACTGTACCTACTTAATTTGTTTGCGAAACTAAAGCTTTCTTCAAATTATTTGTATCCTACATTTGACTGGAACGAACGATGAGAATGAAAATTTTGAAGATCAAGACAGAGCAGTAACTATACGTACAAGCATAATCAGCCTAAAATGTTCCCACTGCTAGTACACAGGCCTCCTCTCAGTGAGTGGAAGTGGGCCGTAATCCACCACGCGGGCTCAGTTTGGGTTGGTAGATGTCACATGTCTTCGTCTTTTTTATTCTAGGACATGCCGCTCACGATGTTTTCCTTTACCGTTTTGACAGCAGTGGTGATGAAATAATTTACACAAAGTAAAGCGCCTGCCTGGTTTCGAACCTATGACTCGTAAGTCGCGGCTGTTACCATTGGCCACCACTGTTCGCAGCATGCACAAAAGTTGTTAAATACTAACTTAACATTTATAACAAATCCAGTACTTGAAGACTAGCTTGACTCAATAGCCGTAAAGATAGTGTATGTTCTATACACTATCTTTACCACCTGTACCAACTTACTTCATTAAATTAATTACTAACTATACAAATAAATATAAAAACAAAAGGACACTTAGGCGTCGAAGTACTCGTCTGCATCGCTGAAACCCGGACTCGTGCTCAGAAGACTGGCAGTATTGCCACTTTGAATGGCCACCCCTCTGGTCTCGTGAAGTGTCAACCAGTCAGCGAGAAATTTCCCGCGCACTTACTTTCAAACTTGAAGACGCTGCCGAGTATGATGATGACGACCAGCAGCTGGAACAGCGGCCGGTAGAAGGTCGCGTACAGCAGGCGCAGCGCGGCGGGCGCGCGGCCGCCGTCGGAGTAGAACGCGCCGCCCGACAGGATCAGCGCCACGCCCAGCGGGAACGCGAGCCACATCACCCAGCGGTACTTCTGTGCAGCGAGAGGCAGAAGTTACTCCCATGCCAGCATTTTAGGCATTTCATTTTGAAACAGTTTCAGCTGAATCTTACACAAAAACAAAATTAACGTTGGATAGGATGAATCCGTAGCTGTTGAAACATGTGTTGTATATTCAAAAAATTAAACTCGGTCACGATAATTTTGTAAGTAGTAAAAGTTATCAAGATAAAAGTACCAAATAAACCACCAATTTAAAATAAAAGTCTGTATAAAAAAAAAAATCGAGCCTTTAAAAAGAAACCATCTTTGTTGATTGATGATGATTTAGGTAGTCTTTTTGACTAGATGTACAGGTGGTGTGACCACCAGAAGCAGTGTACCTTGTACTTGCTCAGGTCCTTGCCATCCTGCAGGTGGTAGGCGAGGAAGCCTGCCGCCAGCCCGAGGATGTAGGTAGACATGTTGGTGTGGCCGCGGATGTACAGGAGACGGAAGGTATCGTCGGTTGCGTATAGATTGCGGTATGATCTGCAAAACCATGATGATATAGTATGTGATAGTTTTCATTTTATTGCTGATTAAAAATATTTTCATGAGAAAATAGTGACATCAAATAGATGAAACGTCATCTCAGTAGTCACCCCCTTTCTAGCCATATCATCTTTCACAAGTTTAGTTGTTCCCTAATGTCGCAGAATAATTTCGAAGCAGCATCGTTCTCAGATATATCACGTCGAAGAAAGCTATTGTCGAAGTACAGCATGCCGGAGTAGAGTACGTCGAAATTAACTAATGTCGGATTACCATTGCTGTCGAAGAAGCATGTCGTCGAAGTCGCATCGTTTCCTAGTTAAGTCATGTCGGAGAAACGCTTTATCGGAGTACAGTAGTGTCGGACTTAAGGTATTTCGAACTAAAGTATTGTAGAAATAAAGACGTGTCGGAGTTCCGTATTGTCGAAATAAAATCTTGTCGTAGTACGGTTTGTCGAAATTCAGTTGGTAAGTCGTCGAGTTGTGAGTTAAAGATTTCAAAGTTTAATCAGTATTTTAAAGTAATGGGAAAAAAATCTTTAATAACTTACTCGGGTGACTGTATGACCACTGGATCCAAGTCTTGGAAGTACGTGTGTCCTGCGACGATGACCAGAGAGGCCACAAACAGGACAGAAAGTAGAATGGCGCGGGTCTTACACTTGCGAGCCAACAGACATATTAATAAACCTAGGCAGAAGAGTTGTGTGTCGGCTGCTAGGTACCTGGGGTGTTAGAATGATTGGCGTTAGATGGCTACATGTAATAGAAGATATTTCTTTTCATCCCTCGAAACAATTTACGTAAATTTAGCTTGTGGCAATAAGAGCAGTCGACGCCAAAGGGAAAGTAGTAACTAAAATATGGTTTAAATTGAAAAATAATTATTTTTAAAAGCGATGGCCCTAAGTATGAAAGTTCCAAACTAAAACTTTGATTACATCAAAAAAACTGTTCATAAGCTGTTCATCTAGCGATTGTGATTTAGGGCAGAAAATTGGTCCTGAGTGCAGGGGCCCACGACCAATTAATCTAGCTAATACCTCGTCAAGAGATCAAATGTGTAAATGTTTTCTTTTCCTTGGTAGGTATACTAAGAAAAACCGAAGGGGAAGGCTGGAAAAGGGCTAGTCAGACGATGATGATGATGAGCATTTATAAGTAGGTTAGTGATCTCACCAAGTCTGCGGCTGGCACCAGGCGTCGTCATACACGTAGTTATTGATATACAGCAGATGTGCCCACCAGTACTGCCGGCACGCGTCCGCCTCGGTGGTGACTACCAGCTGCCACAGCGGACCGCGGAACGCATGCCGCATCCATGTTGATATGGAGAATAGGATGAGGGCGTATGTTGGGGTTAGTCTGGAAGAGTAATAGCACGGTTTAGCTATACTAGTTTTTTTAAGTAACACATATTATGTTCAGGTTTCACTTCAGTAATGCGTATACACCGAGTCTTTTCTCTCAGGTCGATAATTTGACATTGAAAGATAGGCAGACATAGGTACCATCGTCCGATCATGTATTATTTTTATACCTCTTCAGACAGTTTAATTACTCGAAGTAAAACGATGGGGATTGTGTGTCATATAAGATGGTGAATTTCGGAAAGCACGATTTTGCAATTTTATTTGTAGCTTAAAAAAACAGGTGAAAGGTCAATTGCTGGTCATAGAGACAATCGTTGCCTCGAAACTAGACCTAACGCAGAATAGCTCGCTGTTACAACTAACTTATTATTATAATATTGACATAAATTGAAATGTACTAAACAAAAGAGAAAAATTACCTCAGCCATCTCAGAAGGATCCCTTTTGGTAAATGTAACCAGCTGACTTTGTGCTTCTCAGTGTAAATCTGGAAGTTAAACGCGAGGAGGAAGCTGGACATCACGAAGAAAGTGTGTGTGACCAGGCTGCCGTTAAACAGAATCTGTTTGATAGGATCTTCGTACGACTGAAACATACACATAAATAAATTAAGAAGAAGAAAGCGATTTTACAGAAAGAAAAAATGTAAAAAAGACGCAAAGTGATGATGAAAACCCATTATAATAATACCCATAAAGACCCATTGTAATAATGTGTAGAACTTGGAATACAAAGAAATTAAATATAGATGAACAAAAACTTTCAGACTGTAAGAGATCTTAGCTAATTAGTACTTAATTAGCTAATCAATTAAATTGTCGAGTAAAAACCAGAAAAAACATTTATTTGCATAACAAGATGTTCATAAGTACTAGTTACATTATTACGATACAATTACAAGTGCTACGCAGAAATAGAAAAGAAAAACAATAATAATAACACTACGAGGTTTGTTAGGTCCGACGTCCACTATTGTGCATACATAATTATAAGTTAACAACCTATAATTATGTATGCACACAATTATAAATTATTTTCCTCTGACTTATATTATAATTTAAATCATTTTTTCACTTCTCATGCTCTAAAAGTTCGTCTTCATGTTGTACGTAGGCGACATAAAGTTGCTTTTTATGCTCTAGTGCATAAAGTATATTTTTTTTAAGACCAAGATAATCAGGCCCAACAGCCACACGCGCAATAAAATGTCACAGATTAAAGTCGTTATTTTATTTCATTAGCTTTAATTTATATCACTCCGTGTTTTCTGCCGTTAATTTAAGAAAGTAAATAAAATAGTACGTATTTATTATTTAATAAATACTGTATGCCTGTTTCATTTTCTCGCAATCGATGTGAAAAGCAGAGTTTATAATTCGGGCATAAACGAGCCATTTTATGCACTAGTTGTACAATCTACTATTAATCACTTCATCGATTAATTTATTACTATGGTATTATTTTGTGTTTATGGAAACTTCTTGTAAGCGCTAGGTGAAAGATGAATAATGGGATATTTTTAACAAAAAAAAAACGGAGTATTTCGCAATGTTTATTTTTTTACTATCTCATGTTATGGCTCCGGTTAACTTAAACCTACTGTAGACAATTTCATGTGTATTCTGTTCCATTTAAATATTTGTTTAGTAAATAGTGCCTATCCGGATATTGTGAGTTTGTGACTAACGATAACTGGCTTTTTATATAAATAAGAAAAAAAAGCAAAAAAATAGTAAGTAACAAGATAGAACTTACCGTTTCGATATAAAGTGGGTTATTCACATAAGAATACGACATTATGAGGGTTGTGTGTGAAAAGATCACACAAAACATCGTCATGGTCCTTAAAACATACAAAATATCGATGATTAGGTATAAATTCATTTAAGAAGTGTGGAATTCCAATCAACACGTCACAACACTTTGTAACGTTATCTTTTAGAAGAAGATTTAAACATAATAGTTACCTTAATCCATAAAATAATTTCAGTCTTTCTAGTCGGGGCTCCTGCCCACTATTGCTTGGTGCTACCAGCCTGTCCCAATTTCTGCGTATTGAAAACGACAATAAATATGAATTCCCTGGAAAAATAAAATCTAACTTTAGATTCCATTTTCACATAATTTAATGACTTTAAAATTAGGAATCGGAATATAATTTCATTTTATACCTGTTTTGTCCTCTTTCATGAAGAAAAGGACGTCGTATAAGCTTCCGGCAATGTTAAGCAAAATTAAAACTAAATAAACCACAGCCATTACTATATCACTATTATCTAATGTCACTCTGTCCTCTTCCTTGTTACAATACAGTATATTAGCTACTCTCCCTTCAAGTTCATATTGAGAATAAAGAGAATTATTCAGGCATCCCTCAAGGGTCTCTCCTAGGCCATGTGTTGTTTCGTTTACGTTGGGAACTTTTGTGAAGTCTTTGCATGCAGCAGTTACACACACTCCTCGATGTATTTGTGTATGATTGAAGTGCTTCAGTTTGTGGTCTGAATATCCCTGAAATAAAATAAAAGATTGAGGTTATAAAGAGGGAAAAGGCTTGAAATGTGTAGGAAATAAACTGTAATGGTAGCCATAGATGTTACGATATACTTGCGCAAGTTTAGACTTGCATTAGTCGGCGTGATACCGTATGGCTCGGGTACTTGTGCTAACTCATCCCACACACGTTAATGTATACTTGTGCAAATCCAATTTTGCGCAAGTATATCGTAACGTAGGTATGTGGCCTGCATCAAGTACAAATTTTTAAAACAAAACTTGTTAATATTATTGTTCTTCCTATAAAGTTGGATACAATGAATGAAATCCGATTTGTTTATGATAGAATGGAATTTAGGTTATAATTGTAATGTCGACTAACTTTTAGAAACAATATTGTAGTAATATCTGTAATAGCACTAGTAATCATAAATCTGTACCTACTATCAAGCCTTTTTACAAGCAATCTTTTTTATTATTTTACAATGTAATAAAATGGTTTCATTTGACCTATATTGCAATGATGTATAATTAAGGAGCAATTTGTGAATTAATAGCTTGCTCCTCAATTATATGTATACATCATTGCGATTTAGGTCAGCAGACCTCTGGCACTATTACAAGCTTGAGAATTATAATCAGAAGTCATTACTGTGACAGCCGTGACTGGTGTAATATGTTGATTATAATGATCTTATGTTTTGAAAGATCTTATCTCGTTACAGATCTGGCAGATATGTTTTATGCAAACGTCATGGTATTTAGAGCTACAAGTGACAAAGCACTAGTTGAAACTTGTATTATAACTGCTGACAGGATACACACACGCTAGGATATGTCTGCACAGATTTTTGAGGTTTATCCTCAAACTATACACTCAACTCAAAGTAAATATTTCAAATAAATCAATTACAGGTACTTTTAAATTATTAAGGGGTTGGTCAGTCAGAAAGACATGTCATGTCTAAACATGCTTTGCCCCTATTGCCGATAAAGTCAATGAAATAAACCACTGATTGACTTTTTCGAATAAATAGCAGCAAGTATCAACCCTGATCAACATGCCTCCCAAAATAGGTTACGGAAACAGTCAAAATATTTTATTGAAAAAGTAAACAATATTTCATTAATTCTGTCTCCAGGGACTGCAATATTTGTATGCGCATACCTATATGGACTGACTTGTTGTCAGTAGACAGTAAACACACGTGTAATAAAAACAACCTTCGCAGAAAGGTGAGCACGTTGGTTTTCCCATTCCCGATGATGATGGTAGTGGATAGTGTGGCACGTAACCGACTCTAATTAGTTACAAGGAACAATTATATTAGCAACTGATAAGGCACTATGTCGTAAATAATAGTAAGCGTCATCTAAATTAATGTCGTGAAGAAATTACATTTAGTACTAATCTTGTTCAAATCGCTAAATACGAGATAATTACGCGTCCTAGTAGAAAAAAATTGTCATCGCGTTCATATATTATGTATATAACCTGTTGGTTGAACCGGGGCGCTTTCCGGTATGAACGCACCAATTGCGTATTCGCGCAGTGATTTTTATTTACAAAAAATAAAATTTAAAAAAAATGGGAAAGGAAGCCCAAATAAAAGATGGGTGGATTGTGTGAGGAATGATATGAAAGAGAAGGGAGTGAATGATAGCGTGACGGTTGACTGAATGATGATGATGATTACAAAAAGAATAATGATGATAGACAAACAAAACAACAATTAAAGAAACTGCGTGCTTGATATTAAAATAATGGAAGTAAAAAAGTGACACGTATCGTATCGTGTTTTAATTACCTATCAAAATACGTGTTCCTATCATCTTAATGATTAAGATCATTAATGTAACAATAAACCAACAACTACTTCACTTTGAAAGGTAATAATAATAATAATTTCTTATTTAACCTAATGATGATAATGTATCGTTATGTTATGTCAGCATGATTCGGCACAGCCGGGTGGCTAAATCAATTGTAATTATGTAGATATTATGTTCTGGCCGAAAGGTTCTGGAGTGGCGACCGCGTACCGGAAGACAGCGTTGAAAGGCCTCCCACAAAGTGGACCGATGACCTTGTAAACGCCGCATGAATCTGCTGGATGCGGGAAGCACAGAACCGGTCAAAGTGGAGGTGCTTGGGGGAGGCCTTTATCCAGCAGTGGATGTCTTTTGGCTGAAATGATGATGATATGTTCTGGAACAAGTCGAACTGTGCCAAGCCAATACGAACATGATTCAGAGAGGGTAGACATCGGCTTTGCTGTTAAAAAAATACTGCCGAATCGAATGTGCCGAGTGCCGACCCGAACAAGTGTAAAGCGTCCCTTCATCGTCATTATTTCAGCCAAAAGACGTCCACTGCTGGACATAGGTCTCCCCAAAGCGTAGCCTTCCAGTACGCGGTCGCCACTCCAGAACTTTTCGGCCGTCTGTTCTGCATCTTGTCCAAGTCTGAAACATGCCTTACTGATAGGAAGGTAACAGGTAGGTACCTGTATCATCCGCATGAGGTCGGCGTTGGTACCCGCGTGTAAGTTGACGTCCACGACACAGTATGTGCCTCCTGGCTCCGCCATACAAGCGTCGTAGTCATCCAGCCCGTAAAGAGCCGGCATTTTGTTGTATTCACTCGCTGAGAACAAAGAATCAACAATTAAACAGCATGTATTGTGATGACGAGGGTTCAAATCCGGGCAAGAACCAATGTGACTTTTTTAATGAATGTCTATGTACCCACATAGACATTAATAAAAAAAAAACGCAAAGCATTTATTTCAAATAAACCAATTACAGGCACTTTTGAATGGGTTTCCCTACTTTATTTCGAAAGTTGATGATTCGATTTTTATTACATCGAACACGTATCCAACTCACAGGCCACCACCAGCGAAACATTTGAGTGAGCATGACATACTCTCTGCCGCCATCGCCAGGGCAGTCGTGTATAAGTGGCGAGACCACCCGCGGCGCGTAGGAAAAAAGTGTTCGGGAGCAGTATTGAGCGCGTCATGGAAAAACCCGGGCGTGTGAAATTACTGACATCGGCGAAGGAAAACATCGTGAGAAAACCTGGTCAATTGCCAACTCGTCCTAGCAAGATTGGTGATCAATGCTCGTGCCTTCTCTGTATGAGAAGAGGCCTTTGATCTGCAGTGGGACAATAATAGGCTAGTATTATTATTATTTATTAGCTATACAAAACGAACGCTGCTGGGGAGTTTGTTGCGCCACTTCTTCTCCCCAGCGAAAGCACTAGGAAGTGGTGAAGGGCGAGCGTTTTGGGGGACTGTCTTTTGTAATTTTGACGTTCGAAAAGTGCTGATTCTCAGCCTAGTTTGAATAAATTACTTTTGTTTTTTTTTTTTGAATGTTTGGACCTACCAAACTCATGCGAGCTTTCAAAATACTCCTTTTAATACACTACTGCTACTGCTTTTACTAAGAAAGCTTCAGGCCCATGATAAGATGATAACATAAGAACAAAAAGAAATGATGATAGATAAGGCAAGATCTTTACAGGGGCTACCGCACTATCGCGGACACTCCCGCCTGACCACCATTTAATTAATTTTTGCTTGCACTCAAAAAATAGAAGCGCTCTCTAGCCCCGCGCCAAGGTCAAATAGTTCGTCCGTAAACATGTTCTTAGTAAATGTTTACCGTATATTAATATCTAATGTACCTACAGACGCCAGCACATCAACCTACCCGAAACTGTCAAATTTTCCCAATCAACTTTGAACCTTATGCTTTAGAGATAAAGTTGAAAATCTATCAAAGAAGTTTGACAGATTGTAGTAGCTTGATGTGCTGGCGTCTGTACTATCCATAATTGAAAAGCATTAATCTTTTAATTGCACCGCAGCGAATTGTATTATGTAGACAGACGATCAATTATGTTACCATAATTCTGCAGTAAATATAGCTTAGCTAATTACTTTAAATGGCGTTTTCTGTGAAGCTGGGGGCAGAAATTAATTCACCCCGTGTGTCTAACACGGGGTGAATTAATTTCTGCCCCCAGCTTCGTTGTGTCGTAAAATAAGAATTCTTCAAAATAATTGCTACGGGAATCTTGAGCACAGTTGCGCATGGATGTATGGTTGTTTGACCATTTATTTATCGTTATTTGCACTTGTTTCATGATTATTATTGATAATTAAAACATGTTTTAGGTATGTATGTATTTATTGTATATATGTAAATGGTAATCCACAGACTGCCTACAGTATTGTCTCTCTTTCTCCCTTAAGCCATCCAAAGGTAGCGATAAGACCGCCCATTGTGTCACCTCTTGTAAAATTTCTACATTAATTTACTATAATTATATTATTTACATTTTAATTTCTAATTTTTATGATGTAAGTACATACTAAAGATGATTATACCTATCTATCTATTTCGATACGATAATGATAAAAATTGGAAGGGAAGGAAATTCTTCATTCATCAAGGACTTCTGTCCTTTTCCCTTCACCAATAAAACCGACCAACGGCTCCCGTACACCTAATTCGATCATTAATAAGGTGAACGCATAGTGAATATAACCACGAATGCATAGTCTTTGGGTGAACACCTCGCTAGGCTCTACACAAAACATTATTTTAAGACACCGTGGTCCTTCGAGCCGATTTTTACATGGCAAGAATTAATTCGTGTACCTATTCGTACCTAACCTCCAAGAATGACAAGACAGACAAGCAATTGTCTTCTTTATTGGTGTTGTTAATGGCATTGCTACTACAGTGTGCGCAGTTAATATTCAATAAAATGGCGATAAAACCGACAAGGTTTATAGCAAGTAATATAACAGTTGATATGCTCACGGACATAGATCATAACGTAACGTTACATTACGTTACTCAGTATTCATAACGAGATAATTATTTGGTAATTTGTTTTAAAATGAAGGTTAAAAAGTATTATAAAGGGTAAAAATATATAAATACATGTCAAAGTCAAAGCATTTACTTCAAATAGGCACATAAAAGGCACTTTTGAACGTCAAAAATTACAATAACATAGAATCATAGAATTGATTCTAGTCGCCCCTTCCAAAAGTTACTTTTCATATGGAGAAAAATGGGCAAGAAACTCCACCGTTACTCTTTTAATTTTAATGATTACTTACATTAATTTACTTACCCCTTATTTACAAACGTTGCTTAAAGCTAAGAGATATTTAATCGTCAAAATATGTGTGGTGGAGCGGACGCTAAAACGCAAAAAAACTTTTTTATATTTGGACCCAAAGCACAAAAAAGAATATACGAAAATATATAGAAATTAGATTACAGAGTCAAAACTCTTTACTCTAACTTCCTGAGGTTGACGCACCCATAAATCGTAGAAGATACTGCTATTAAACCAGTAGACATAGTCCAAAAAGACAAGTGCCTTAAATACCTGTTTTATATACGTTCATAGGTAGGTATGTCAAGTTGGATGGTCGAAGAAATTCATGACACGTCTCGCCATTTTGTGTTTTGGAAGGTATGACTCATATTGTTTTTACGAGTAACAAACTTACAGGCGATTCTTGCCTCTCCTTTATATTACTTAGGCCATAAAAGTGCCCGAACACGGGAATCTACCCCACGGCCCTGAGCGACGACGTCAGCTGCGTCATTCAGGTCACAATATCTCACAATTACTGCATTTTCCTGTCCGCTCCGTTTTTATTTTGAACTTGAACTCCAGTTCAATGTTATTCCGTTTACGGACAATTTTTAACCGACTTCCAAAAAGGAGGAGGTTATATGTTCGACTTCATGTATGTTTTTTTTTTTTTTGTATGTTCTCCGATTACTCCGTCAATTGTGGATCGATTTTGAAAATTATTTTTTTGTTTGAAAGGGTATACTCCCAAGGTGGTCCCATTGTCAGCAAGTTGGAATCTGATGAGAGGATCCCATGGAAATCGAGGGAAACCCTCAAATTTTATTGGCAAACCTATAGCGATTTGGAAATTTTTTAGAGTAACTTGAGCATTTGCTCTCGGAAGTCATCATTTGGTAAAGTGGAGCTGATGATGAAGACCACATACGGCCATCGGAACTAATCAATGAGAAATATCTCACGGGTTGGATTCGATTACTTTAATATAGTTGCTAAGAAATTTATGCTCATAACAATGCGTGTGGTGGTGGAGTGGAGTTCTCCAGGTTCTTACCAGGAGAAATCCTCAACAATTAACGTCCCAGCATCGGGAAAAGCAATATTTTGTAAAAGGTGATGAGCAGTTGACGTTAGGCTATTGTAACTTAGATAAATTACAAACTCTCTCACTAAAAAAAATAAAAACTTTTTTACAAAAAAAAAACAACCGACTTCCAAAAAAAAACTACAAAGTGATAAATAACTTTTATTTCGGAAGTCGGTGTCAATAAACAAAAATGCAGAACCAACGACACCGTGTTCCGAAATAAAAGTTATTTATCACTTTGTAGTTTTTTTTTGGAAGTCGGTTGTTTTTTTTTGTAAAAAAGTTTTTTCTCACGTTTATTCGTCTCCGCGAAAAATATCCTGGACTCTTAACTTTAATTATTTTGACGGAAAAGGCGTTTAGACCCTTTTTTAGGGATAGCGACATGATATGAGGTACAGGTACTTTGTGTGAATACAAATCTGCGCATTCAAGGTGCGACGTGCAGAAAGTGAGTCTTATGATCCGGGACGGATTTTATAAAGTTACTGTGGATGAATGCCGAAGCACTACTTAATATCAGTTTAACCACAATATTTATAACATAAGGATGATGGGCTAAACTTGGAAGAAGTTAATCCTTACATCAACGTTGTTTGCGGTCGCCGTCGTTTTGATGTCCTACTTAGTGTACTGGTCAGACGGTCCTATTAAAAGTCCTTATCCGAAGCACGGTTTCCGTGTACAGTCAAGGCAATTTTTTGGAAATAGATCTTGTGTATTGAATGCTAGGCTACCATTTCGATGTTCAAACACACGTGCGACACGTGTCGACGACAGAGGCAACTGCAACCGTCGACGCATGTCAGCGACATTCGCCAACGTGTGTCGGTCGTGTATTTGAGTAGGTGCTCAATTACACGAGCGGCATGCCTATGTATTGTCGGTGCCTGTCGCTCTTGTGTTTGCTCACTTACCTACAGGTTTAATCGAAACAGTAGCCTAGCTTTTAATACACAAGATCTATTTCCAAAAAATAGCATGGACTGTAGACGGAAAACGGGCTTCGGATAAGGACATTTAATAGGTCCGTCTGACCAGTTCGTATAATCTTCAGTTCCTGACAGACTGATGTTTGGCTTTGCTGTAGGTACTGTGCATCTAATTACGAAACCATTTCAGGTATCTACGGACAAAAGGTGAGTCGTTATAACTTAATTACTTTTGTACTTTATTTGTTCGCAAGGAGCGTGTGTTGTGCATTTTAATTAATAATTATAAATATTTTAATCAGTATTAAAATGTAACTATGGTAACTGTAGGACAATTTTTTTTTTTACCATATTCAACATTAGAAGTCTTGAAACAATGACTAGTTTACTTAGATACTATTTACCTTACCTAAAGCTAAAATAACAAAAAGTCTTACATACCTACGTCATTTCTTATTTAGTTTGCGTAGGTACAATACTATCTTGTGGGTTAAAGTGTTGCACAAAATTAAATAATGTTCGAGGCATTAACATGTGTTAATTCAACTTTTTTTGCAGGTGACTAATAGGCCAGTGCAGTGTTTTATCGAGTCAGCAGCAGGCAAACACGTCTGACCTTGAATAAGAGGCTCTATGCGCCCTCGTAGTCGATAGAGTTGATGCACCTGTATTCCGCTATTTTCCTAGCAGGGCACTCAGCATCTTGCGTTTTGTGGTTTAAGGGCTTTTTAAAGCGTGAGCAAATTGCACATTTCAGTGTGTCAGCTTTCTTCGCGCACTGACATCAAGTGTGCTTGTTCACCGCAGAGACTTCACGTAGATTTTAGCCAGGTTGGCTTAGGCATGTTGTTGCTGTATAATATATTGTTGGAATTTGTAGCATCTGGGAACCAGAGTCCCTGACAGGGCAAGACGTCCCATATAGGGCTTTACGTCATATTGGTTGTAACTTTAATGACGCATCTTTCTTCCCAGATTTGTGGCTTAATTTAAACGAGCTCAAAATGAACTCCATAGGCATTGTTGGGAATTAGTAGGCTACGTTCTGATCGCAAATGAACCTGAAGACTTGAGTTTCAGCCAAAGTAGTCGGCACACCTACAACCTACAACCACGAACGAAGTTGCACGTGATCTTTTAATTAATAATTAATAATTAATAATTAAATTAATAATTAAAAGAGCTTAATAATTACCATCATAGTGTGTCGATTATGACATCATGGGCAACTATGTAGCTTGTAAACTATATTCATTTTCGTGGTTTTCTAGAGACAAGTTAGAAAGAGTTAGTTTGTTTGAATGCCTGAGCCATCGAGAAAAAATCATCATCCTAGCCTAGCCTTTAAAAAAAAAAATTATAAAAAAAATAATGAATAATGTAATAGTGAAATAAAAAATAATAAACCGTCTAAAACTGAGGCAATAAAAACTTTTCCGAACCATGTGTGAGTTTGTATAAAAGACACGTGTGGTAGAAAGGGGACAACTCTTGTTTTCCAAAAAACCTTAATAATTGTGTTCCCAAATTACGCGCGTTGGAGCAGAGTCAGGTGGAGGGATCGTTGATTTGTTTTTGGTCACAGTGAATCGCATGAAATTATGATCAAAGGCGTCTTCTGACGAAGTAAATAAAATAATACTATTAGTGACACGAATTAATTATGCTTTTAACTTACCATTCAATCTGTAGATAACAGCCGCAGATCTCCCAAGAAAAACAAATAACACCAGAAATAATCGAAACATTTTGACTAAAACTTTTATCCGCACTTCAAATAAACTCTTAGTTTTATACTTCTGAGGTTGCCTCTAGGTACCTAATTAGAAACTATAAAATTATTACAATAAAATAAATACATGAAAAGCTTCATGAATTCATTAATACATTCGAATATAACCCGATATAATTTTCTATAACTTTTTCTAAAACTGCCGAAAATGGCATTGGAATTCAACATACAGCTGATAAAAATATATATTTGTTATGAAAACTTTTTGGCGTTTTTCCACATCCACCATAAATTATTTAATATTTAACTAAGATTTATTTATAATTGTAAGTGTGTAATGTATCTATGACGTGTAGCTACCACGAGTGTGAGGGTACAATAGTGAGGCGGTCATTTGAGCCGCAAGATATCCTTGTTTGATCTACATATCTGACCTAGGACGCGTGACGTGGCATGTAATGTTTTATTGTTTGTTTGTTTATCCTTTTTCTTTAAGACGTAAGCTTGTATCGTCTTAGGAGCAGAGTCGAAAGTATCGGACATACATACATACGTAAGTTCACGCCTTCTTTCAATGGCGGCAGGCAGAAACTACAGAACGCCACCAGTTGCGATCCTTACATTATACTCTTTTTTCTTAGATTACGTTCATACATCTGCTCACACCATGCAACGCCGCCGCCGGTTGCGAGCGCTACGAGGGCAAATTAACCCACCCATTAACCTAGCCTAAGGTACTTATTCCACAAAACACCATTGGCCACCTAGGTGTCCCAGATATCCTTTACCTTTAAATTATATGGAAACTTCACATAATGTGAAAGCAGGTTTATGACAGTAAAATGGAAAATAAACTGTCAGTGGGATGTTACCTACTTAATGTTTGCAATATGAGCTCACTGAGTGCGATATAGAAGAAAACGACTCGAAACATTATATAGTCAAATTTTTTGAAATGAAGCATGTAATCGGATATTATTGCAAAACTGTCTATAGTAATATGTATATCATGCTCGTGACTAAAGCTCTATCAGTTTAACTTAGCTTATAAAGTGCCAATCAGGAAAACTCCAGAACAACACGCTATTTTTAAAATGCTTATAAAAACAATCTACATTTTCTTATATTTCGAAGCGGATCCGCGTTACAACAGTAGTATACCTCGTGAATATAATAATATAGTACCTACACGAGTACTTTATACACAGTTTAAGGAAACAAGAAAAATATGCGGTTTGTGATGCCTCCTTTGTTTATAGATCCAGTTCTGAGAATATGTCTGCGTCTGGTGTCGCACAGTACAGTCGACCGCGGGTGCACGGTGCGGTGTCCACACTTTAACCTCGAGCTGGCCTGGCGTAGTACGGCGTTTCAATAGAATGCGCCAGCTTATCTGAGAGCTTAAAAAGGCCACTTTGGCAGAATCAAAAAAAGATAACATTATAAATGATAATAAAAGTTGTAAAATGGTCACAATTTGACAATTCATAATATTATTTTGCGTACAATTCATATCACGCAATTCATCTGTTTGACAGTTTCACACCTATATATCCCTGAAGGGTTAGGCAGAGAATATTATTAATTGTATACAACACTGACGACCTACACACGGCGAATAAACTGTAGTTTTTCACGACAATAAAAACTTAAGTAACACAAATGTTAAGTAAAATTGTTACTAACCCTATGGATTCTGTCTGAAAATAAAAGCTTTCTATTTTATTTTATACTGATATTGTTACCATTGACATGCGGTCTACTGTACCTCTAAGTAGGGGAGATGGATAGAATTGCGTTTGTGTTAATACGTGCTATATCATTATTAAAGTAATTAAGGCAATTAAAGACATGGGGAGTAGGTATCTTCAGCATCTGCAGTCTTTTGTCTGAATATCTGATAGCACCATAGAATTAGTTGCTGAGGGAAGCGCATCAGTCATCTACTGTGGGGTTTGAGGACCCCACAGACCACAACTGTAGGAACATTGGACAATTGTAGGATCATTGGACTTCTGGCCGTTGTGGTCGTAAGAGGTAACTGAATAGAGGCCATAATATTCAATTGAACCATTGAGACTGAATAAGGTTACCTCGTTTCTCTCCCTTCTGTATAACATCTTTTAAACTTGTGTTATGCAAATAAATTATTTGATGAGAGCCTCACAATATGATGTAAAAGATGATGATGTATATTTTATGATGTGTATATCTTAGCAAAATTCTGAATCAATAGTGGTATTATTATAAGTACGTAGGTACAATATTTTGTTCGATAGCCGCCCGCGCATACAACCTGCTAAATAGTGTAGGCGCTTCCATAACAGACCTGCATAGCTACTCACAACAACTCGATACGCTCCCGTACCGTATCGAACATCAATCAATGTTATCGTAGGAGTCCTCTAAACGCTGTTCACAAGTCCAAAACCCGAAAGTTTTGTCAGTTTAAATCAAATAGCCGACCGCTATTCTTCCGACAGCTGTTTGCTCTCGCGGGTAAGGTAAATTAGGCTATCGAAATGTGTCATTTCTCGATACGACAGCCTGTCGGATGGTTGTGAATGCGGATTTATTAAGTACTAACATAATTCAAAACAAAACAAAATAGCTTAGCCGCTAAGCTATTTTGTTAGTAACATCGTAGACCTCATTGTAGTCTGAATTAATAAAGTATAATATTATTAATGTTTTTCTGCTAACTGCGTCAGCGTATCTAGCTAGGGATACATAATACAACGTGCCGCTACAAAAGCGACATTAATTTATCGCTAGTGGCTAGTAATCATAAAAATTATAACAACATAAAATAATTCGTCATTTCAAAACTAGCACTGCGCCGCTCGCCGACACAGGGCTCTCTCTTTCCTTCAACTCGCCTACTCTTTGATGTTTCTTTTGCGATAGCTCGTTGAAGCGCCTGTCCGTAAGCTAATAGCAAAAGAAACACAGATGTGTTGTTATCTCTTCTAACATTGTATGTTTTTCACAATATGTGCGAATATTCAACTGGCACACTGCACACTGGTCCCGTAGACATGGCTGCGGGCCTCGTGCTGAGGATAGATAGGTATTTTAATATTTTAATTTAGAGGATAAATAAGGTATGGTCATGTTTTAGTTTATTTTAATTTTGATTTAATTTGATTATGTTTTAATTGTTATTTAATTCTGATTGTGATTTAATATTTATTTTAACTTTGAGTTTAAGTTAAATTTTTGATTCTAACACTAACATAGCTTGTAAATTCTAAATAGGTATTAACTAATACAATATGGATGATTTCCGAAATAAATGATTTGATTTGATTTTGATTATATGGGAATTAAAAATAACTCTTCTGGCGAAATGAGGGTGTAGTTTAGAGGCGCAAATCTGCCCAACTGTTAGGATAATACAGGCATTATGTTATGCTGTTCATCTAAATCTCCTCAAAATAAATAGGAGCAGAAACCTTTGTTAAACTATAGGTAGCTATGTTTTATAGAAGCCAATAGAGCTATGGGCCTTGAGGATGCTCCTCTATAAGCGGTTGGATACATTGAACGGCTTTATAAGGGCGTCATTAAGACATAAGATAGTCTTCGTTACCATAGATTATTAGAAGAAAGTTCGTTAATATATGAGTGTCCAATGTCCCCAACGCTTTGCAGAGATTAGATTTAAACCTATTGAAAAATAGTTTTGATGTGAAAGCCTATCTACCAGATAATATTAGGTACTAGCTTCTGCCCGCGACTTCGTCACTCCGCGTCACATCGCCGCGCTAAAACTTCGTTTTCTCTGCATTCTTTCCGACTTATTTTGTTTTTGCTCGGCTCTTCAGGGCCCTAGCGTGATGTTAAGTAACGCATAGCCTTCCTCAAGAATTGGGCTATCAAAAGCAAAAAATATTTTTCCAATCCTACTGGGACTTCCAGAGATTAGCGCGTTCAAACAAACAAACGATAAAAAAAAACTCTTTAGCATTATTATTAGTAGGTATAGATAAATATCCTAACATGCACGAAGTCATACATGAAAATATAATCCCACTAAAAACATTTCATGTAAAATAGGTTGTCAAGACTCACATAACTCTTTCACTGTTAAAAAGTTATCAGATCTAATGTAGAGCCAGGTCCCTAACTCTACAAGGCCTAATTCTACAAACCTTACATCTTGGTCTAAATGTATGGACGGACATGACGGTACAGGAATCGAACCTGCGAAATTTGATACTCATATCGTCAACACAGTAGAGCACCCTTTGGGATATTATAATATGATAAAAATAAAATCATCCTATTCCCAAACATGGTGAAAATTGGCGTTATGCAACAAACACATTGTATTTTTTTTTAATAAAACCAATAGAGTCCTAGGTATAGTCAAGCTCGTAATTTGTTTACCACTGTTGACAACTATTTGTAGTAAATTAAAACTTCACTAAAGCTAGGGTTTCCTGACTGCGGAGGCCCACGTAGCGACCGCAATTTTTCGTCGAAAGACGTCACTGAAACGTTATTATGAAAGTAAGTTGTTGTGTTTTTTGACACCGTAAAGTTTTGACTTTGTTTTTTTTTACTTATGTCAAAAGAGCAGTGGTGGCCCAGTGGTATCGGCCCCGACTTACGAGTTGTAGGTCGTGAGCTCGAACCCAGGCAGGCACTTTATTTTGTGTAATTCATTTCATCACCACTACTCTCAAAACGGTGAATGAACATCGTGACGAAACCGGCATGTCCTAGAATCAAAAGATCGAAGACATGTGACAAAACCCGCACTGGGCCCGCGTGGTAGATTACGGCCCACTCCCTCTCACCGAGACGTCTGTGTCCCAACAGTGGGAACATTATAAGCTGTGATTATGAAGTCAAAACCCGGCCATCATTCTCATGACAGTCGTCACAGCGGCCGTCATGAGGCGGGCGCTGGTCTTTCAGGATGACTAAAGGTTGAAATTATCTAACTGTTACTTAAACGAGGTCGACAATACATTTAATATTTTAAGTTGCTATAAAAGATAAAAATTATATTTTACGGCATCTATAAAAATAAGACACGTTTTCTTCATTTAACATTTTATTGCACTTAGGTAGGTACTTGTATAAAAATACTTACAACTACGTTTATTTTGTAATAGAGTGAGGTAAATATCCTAAAGGACATAAGTACATGAATGTTATATTATGAATAACACTTAATTTCATTGGAACCACCACGTCCAACTTATTAATAATTATATCTACTTAATTAGGTTACCCTTAACAACCTTATAACATGATAAACGTTTAACACATGAAATACTGAACAAAAATCGTTTTTGGACCCCTTGGAATGTGGGTTTTATAAGGAACAGTTCAACTATATCTAAATTGTTTATTATTTCTTGAACCATAATTGGCGAAATGTTGGTGTGCTATATACAGGGTGTCCCAAAAGGTTACGTAGCTGGGAAGGGGGGTGATAGGGGTCGTCACAAGGGACACCAGAAAAAAAAAATTAAATAAATAAAAACTTACAGTTAGCAAAATAGCCCCAAAAGGTGTAAAGTTTTTAGTTTAAAAAAAAAAATCCATTTATTTTTTTAAATACCCAGAGGGGATTTATTTTTTTATTTTTCTGGTGACCCTTATGACCACCTCTATCACCCCCCTTCCCAGCTACGTCCCCACAAGGTGTAATATTTTTAGTTTAAAAAAAAAATTACAATAATTTGTTTAAATACCCAGAGGGGATTTCTTTTTTCTGGTGACCCTTGTGACCACCTCTATCACCCCCCTTCCCAGCTACGTAACCTTTTGGGACACCCTGTATACATCCATGTATACATGTATATTATTATATAGCATGCATGTATACATTGCGCCAGTTATGTTAGGGGGCGACTCTATTGTTATCAACCGGGCACAAATCCAGACTCCAGGCTGCTACTGAGAGATCCCTGATGGAAAAATCCGACACTGCCCGACCAGGGGATCGAGCCCAGGACCTCATGCTCAGCTGTAGCCCTTGCGACCACTGGAGCAACGAGGCAGCCTGCTATATCTAGATTCTATCAGCGTGTTTAGGTGAGAAGCCAGTCAATGCTTATGATATATAGTTCTATATAACTCCCCACTCAACACAGTCACTGACGAGGCCGCTGTACCGCTCAGCAAAGACCTGGTTTGGTGAGATGGCGAACTGTCCCAGATCCTTGATCTCGCTCATATGAGGAGCCTGCTCTGCCTCCACCAGCACGAGTGGCAGGACAGCAATCGCTATGTACAGGGCTGGGGCCATCATCTGAAACAGTTAAAGAAATAGATATTTGAAGGCGGTCTTTACTATCTTGAAGACTCTGTTGTGGTTGAATTTAAAGTCAAAGACAATTTAAACAAACACTAAAGCTGAAGAGTTTGTTTGAACGCGCAAATCTGTGGAATTTGAATAAATATTTTTGTTTTTGAATTTGATAGCCCAATTCTTGAGGAAGGCTAGTATAGGCTATTTAACATAACGCTGTGACCTTTAGGAGACGAGCAAAAAGAAAAAAAAACAGAAGAAATGCTGAGCGAAAACCATGTAGGTAATAGTGCAGGCAGGCGATGCGATGCGACGGGGTAGGTCGGGGAACAAGACATTTCAGGCGGACGAAGGCGCAGACAGAAGCTAGTGCATTTATGAATTTTATCTTTTCCAGGCACTTTTGAATTGTCAAGCACTCGGTCAGTCAAACGCTGGTTGCCCGTTCCAAAGCGTACCTAGTTCTTTTATTTATTTATTTATCTAATTGGTTCACCAACAATTGTATGCACTAATATAAGCAATTTAACAAAGCAACAAATCGGAGCAAAGTGTAACAATCACTTATAGGTAAACTCTGCATGCACACAAATAGTTGTCGTAATTAACAAAAAATAGAAATAAAAGTCTGTGAATGTGTATGTGTACGTGTGTGTGTTGTGTGTGTGTATGTATGTGTGTGTGTGTAAGTTAAACTGATTAGAACTTAATAAATTAGTTAAACTAAATTAAAACAAACAAATTAAGACAAAATCAAAACAGACTAAACTAAACAAAATTAGGTAGTACAAAAAATAAGTTATACGTAACCTAAATTCACCGACCCAGTGACATAATGCAGGGCTAAGAGACTCAATGTTCGGGGAGGTACTTATAAAAACTGGCTTTCAATTTGCCTAAGCTGTCAGCTGTCAGCTGTGTTCTCTATAGAGAAGAACGGGCTTGAAACTCCATGGACATTGACCTATTTAACCATAATTATTATCTATCAGTTTTAAAAGGAAAAATATCCTGCAGCAAGAGAATGACAATGGAACAGCTGCGTTCATGAACAAAATCAATTTATTTCTCGAAGTAGATTACTACTATAGTTCATTCACACTTATTTTCCCTCTGATTTTGCATCACTGTCAAAATCACAGTGATCTTTACAGGCTTTATAATAAGGTTGCTGTTAGATTACTGCTACTGACAAGTCTCAAAATCACAATGATCTTTATTCTCGTTAAAATAAGGTTGTGGTTGGGTTGCTGCTGTTAGAGGTAAAATAACTGTGAAATGACTGTAAGTTCCACGTCACAACGATTTGTCAAATCGAGTTACACAATCGATTTGCAATGTAATCGAGAAATGATTCAAATTCATTTCGATCGATGTAATCGATACAAGTTATCTAATTGTTCCCGTGCCGTGTCATGTTAGCATTTTTTGTGTCATTATTTTGTACTATAACACGATGCTCAAAGTCATCGATTTTTTAGCAGAGTTTCTCTCAATTCTTTTGAATTCGTTATGATAAATTATTTTATTTCTGTAAGTAAATCCAGAGATAATATTGGCCAGATCATGTGAAGACCATGTAGACTTTTGTCTGAAAATTTAGTTAATTATTTGAGGTCGGATGGTGAAAAACCACACAGATTGAGTGGACCTGTCCAGTCAGTGCACGCATTTGTCAGTAATCGTGCAGCTCAACTCAAAACTTAAAAGGCTTCAGTATTGCAATGCTTAATCATGACTTTTGCTTTCAGTTGACATTTCAATTGCTTGTTTCATATCTATGAAGAAGTCAGAACCTAAAAAAACTCTTAACTTGTCAGCAAGAAGGAATGCTTTCGGCTAACATTTTCTAGGTAATTTGATGAGCTTACTTACGCAACATAAATCCATCATAGTCCAAAGTTTTTAAGGAAAAGTTTCTAAAAGTAATGTCAACGAAAAAAGTCATTTTTCATTTTGAACGACGTTCTAAAACCCATTCATTTGCTAACACGACAATAAAGTTTTTGTATGGAACACGATAACCGGAAAATAACATAATTTTAAAATCATTGTACATTTCCCCTATAATCATAAACGTTGCTTAAAGTTAAGTAGTGATTACCGACTGCTTAATGTTGCTACTTAATCATCGTGTATAAATAAACTCCTAAGCGATATTCGCACCCAAAGAAATATACAAAGGTAGCCTTTTTTATTCATTTTAGGTTCACAAAGCAGGCAGACAGGATGGTGGAATCAAATTCATAATTTTTATTACTATATCTTGCTTCTTTTTGGACCCCTCTCCTGTGCAACGGTGCCATGGACGTATAATGACGCGTGCACGAATTTATTTATTTTACACTTACGAATTAAATCGAAAACCAATTAAAAATACATATAACTACTTGCAATTTTTGCATCAATTAAATTGTGCAAATAGTTCATTATATCTACAAAGTTAAATATAATTTTACTTAAAACGGTAAAATTAAATCCCATACGATTGCTTTGAGTTTGAGTTTATGACGCTGAACCAAATCACAAACCTCCTTGAATTCCCTATCGAAGGTCTCCCTGGGGTACACCTCATTGACATCAATCCCGAGCCTGTCCAACGCAACAGTCAGGCTGCTAAAGTAGTGGTCGACTAGTTGCTGGTGGTGCTCTCTTCTGAACTCCTGGTCTGTTCCCAGGAACTCGAAGTACAGCAGGTCGGTGGCGGGGCAGCCGGAGTGGAGCGTTTGGTAGTCCACCACGATTGGGTCTAGGCGGCCATCCTGGAAAATATTAAACAAAAGTATTAAACTTTGTGATAATAATATTATCAAATTCTAACGAAAGCTAATACTGCATTATTGGCTTTCGATAAGAAAAAGGCTAAGGCTTTCGTTAAAAACTGATCATCTGTCATTCTGTTTCTGTTAAGGCCGCTCTATGACACGGTGCATGGTGCATGCCGAAGCCTCCCGCGGAATACCAGCAGCATCCCGCGGTATGCTCAAGTCCCCTGTGACGATATCAACGAATAAGATTCAAAATCATTTAACTCTTATGAAAATCCTTTGCCATGCAATTCTGTGCCGTGCCGCCTGGTAGCCTGCCTTAGAAGTTGACTTCCTCATTGTCGTAATTACGAGTATGTAGTAGGTATTTATTTAGCATAAGAGATATTAGGTGAAATCTAATTTATCGCCATATTAATTGATCTGTACGGATTTCGTTCGGGTATCTCCACAGAAGACGCCGACTCTGATTTTACCAAAACCCACCTACAAACAGAAGAATCGCCTTAAATGATAGCATTTCAGAGAGTGTTAGGAGAGGTTTAAAAACCTAACACGGTAGAAGACAGAACAATGGGGACAATACACGATGATAAAATTTACCACCTGTAAAACGAGCATTAAGTTCCTGATCATACCTTGTTTACTATCAGATAACCCACTTGTTTATCAAGAGTAAACTCAAATAATTAGTAATTAACCAGTACCTGATAAAGCCAGAGCACGTTGTTTTGATACAATAGCACAATATACCACCTTTGGGTGATGCAGAGACAAACAATGGTAGGTGCAATCATTTAATTTGAGGAATAAATATTTTAAATATAAAGATACGCATAAACCTATTAAAACTATGAATATAATATGTACCTACCTAATTACATATAAATATAAGCATAGATAAATATACTTAGATACACACAAAACAAACATAGGACCTCAAAAGCAACCCGGAGTCCGGCTCTCTGTCCCATCAATGGGACATGGGACTTATGACATAACTAGAGTTCGTACATTGTAATATTATATGACTACTTCTAGTGGTATCAAGTGCAAAATCTTGAGTTTGATTCCCGAGTTGGGACGAAAGTTATGGGGCTTTTCCGTTTCAAAACTCTCAGTAGCAGGTCTGAGTCTAAATCTGTGCCCGGTTCACGACAATAGGGTGGTCCCCCTGTTATATGAGACTTGTGATATATCTAGCGTTCGCCGGCTGTGTCATATGATCTTAATTTACTGGCCATGCCCCCTTAGGCCATTGGTCCCATATTCATCTTTTTTTAAACTGGCAACACCTTGATTAGCTGTGCGCTATGTCGACAGCTTTGGTTCACTTTGGTGACAAACTTTAAACCTCACGTGTTCAGTGTTTAAACACGATCATACTCGTAATACAAAAGTTAAAAAATTTTAGGTCAACAATAATCCACATTCATGATCTTTATTTATAAGTTCTTTAAAGTTAAGTAAAGTAAGTAAGTTAAGTAGTTAAGTAAATTCGCATGGTTTTGACCACAGAACAGATAAAAGAAGTTTTGACGACTTGACTTACATCGTGTTTTTTTTTTTTTTATTTTATTTAAATAGGTTCGCTCTTGACTCTAGTCTACGTCAGAGGTGACAGAGACAGAGTCGACGATGGAGTGAGCTTACCCAGAAGAAGCCTATTCACTCTCACTTTGAAGAGATTCGAGTTGTATGCGCTCGGAAACACAGACGCGGGTAGAGAATTCCACTCTTTTGATGTGCGTATTAAAAAAGACATTTGAAAACGCTTAGTTCGAATTTGTGGAATAGCAACTTGGCAGGGATGGTAACTTGCAGTGCGTCTGGATGTCCGAAGGTAGAAGGGGGCCGGTGGAATGAGGTCGTGGAGTTCTTGGGCACACTTACCGAAGTATAATCTGTAGAAGACTGGATAAGCAGGCAACCTTGCGGCGATGAGCCAAGTTGTGAAGCTTGGCATCCACCAGTTTTACGTCACCAATGAGCCTCTTAGCTCTGCGTTCCACCGAGTCAAGCGCGGCAAGTTGGTATTTCGCTGAGCCATCGCAAAGGTGGCTGCAATACTCCATGCAGGATCGGACTTGCGCTTTGTAAAGGGTTAAAAGCTGTCCAGGCGTAAAGTATCGCTTTACCATATTTAGGACGCCCAGCTTCTTGGCCGCAGTTTGGGCTTTGTACTCGATGGTGGCGCCAAAGTTGAGACTAGAAATCAACTTCATGCCTAGGAGCTCGAGCCGATCAGTTACAGTAACAGATGTACCCCGAAAAGTAGGACTCTGGTCGAAATGACTCATTTTGGCGGTAAAAAGACACGCCTGTGTTTTGGTAGCGTTAAACGACACCAGATTGTCATCACCCCACTGGGAGACAAGGTTTAAGGTCAAATCTGTCCGCTCTACCATGGCCTCTCTCAAGGAACGAACTTCGGCCCCGCTGGCTTTTGCGCTGGACAAGTATCTCTCTGAAACAGTACTGTCATCAGCGTACCCAACAATACCAGGCTGAAGAACAGACCCCTGAGGAACTCCGGCATCAATAGCCATAAGGTCAGAGGAGCAGCCATCAACGACCACTCTGATCGACCGCTCACTAAGGAAGTCTGATATCCAGCTACAAAAATCAGCTGGGATGCCATAAGCAGGAAGCTTGCTGAGTAGACCGGCATGCCAGACCCTGTCGAAGGCCTTCGAGATGTCAAGCGATACAGCAAGTGCTTCACCGTGTTTCTCGATGGCTTCGCCGTAACAGTGCGTGACATAAACAAGAAGATCGCCAGTTGACCGTCCTCGGCGAAAGATTGTTTTTATTTTATGTAAGTTTCAGTTTAAAAATATCTACTACGCAAACGTTTTCTTGCGTATCGTTAACATGTAGATTACGTAAATTACTCCAACCTTAACTCACCGAGATTTCTTACAAAAAAGGGGAAAAAAATGTTGGTCAACAAAGCGTTTTCCGTTAGTTTGCCATGTCCCAGTTTCATTGTGTGACAGTGAGTAGAAACTCAATGGACCCCGGCTCCCCGACCTTGGCTACCAACGTTTATTGAGACCGCGACAATCTGCTGTCATGGCCATTGTAGGATTATTGTTGACATTTAATTGAGGAGTTTACACTCTAACTCAATTAGAGCCAGAGGCCTATATAGGATGCTGCTTCTGTTTTGGTAGCATCTACCTACAGATGTATTGTTGTCCTAATGCATTTGTGGTCCTAAATATTGTGGTCCTAATGTATTGTGGTCCTAATTTATTGTGGTCCTAATGAATTTTGGTCCTAATGTACCTATACTGTGTGTGGTCCTAAGCGTTGGTTAGACTTTAAGCTGCCATTTATCAGCTTGATGATGACAAGTTCCAAAAACATTATAATTATACTTAGTCGTAGGAAAAATGGATACTTAATATGTTAATTATCGGTATATGCTTCTTGGTTTTCCCAAAAAAACAAACATATTGCAGTATAGCAGATAGAATATAACTCATATAAGTATATGTACTCGTATAATCAACCTTCACAGAATATATCAAAGATGATAATTTAGGCTCCCGCAGACAGTTGCCACGCGACTCTAACAGAACAATTTGTATAAAAACTTCTTGGAAATTTGTTCTACCAAAATCGCGTCGCTCCTGTCTGCACCCCGCGGTTTCACCCACGAAAATGTCGATCCCGTGGGAATATCGGGATAAAAAGTAGCCTATACGAGTATCCAGGGTGTCAGCTACCTCCATAGAAAATTTTATCAAAATTGGTCCAGCCGTTTGAGCGTGAAGAAGTAACAAACATATAAACACACACTCACAAACTTTAGCCTATATAATATTAGTGTCATATAAATCTCTTATCTACTCAGAACGAACAAAAGTAAATTGCGGCGAACAGTAACAACAAACAAATGAGTGTGCTAAAAATAACTATGTGGCCAAATGGAGACATTGTCCTAAATACTGAAATAATGACCGGAATATATACATACATATCTCTGTCTAACGTGTCACAGTAGAAAAGGACAAAAGACCCTGCCTAGTTAGTTTATAATAATTACCATATTCATTAGAGCAAGTTTGGCTGTAGATGTAATTATCATGAGAAAGGTCAACTACAAAGATAAGATGCTTGTAAATGACCCATTAGGAATTATCAGCTTAGCTTCTTAACGGTCATCTCGGGAACCAAGTACACTATGCTACACGTCTGAAGTAACAAAACCAGGAAAAGTTGCCCTCTGAAACTCCGAACTACGATAGACCAGTTCAAGGTCAAAGTGTTTCCACAGATCTGCGCTCGACTGTACACATCCAATTCTATAAAAAAAACATGAAACTACAAACTGAATACGGATCTTGAAAGATCCCAGTCATCCAAAATCCACTTAGAAAGTTATTCGACAAGACGGGGCCCGTGTGCAGTCGCCAGCAATTTATCAGTATATGCCTAATGACGACCTAGACGCTTACCGCTAGGGTTGGATCGAGGTGGCTTTAGAAAGGAATGCCTGGAAGGAGTCGGGGGAGGCCTTTTTGTTCAGCAGTGGGACAGATTAAAAGAATACCTAATGGAGGACCTCGTCGCTGAGGGAGGCGAGGAAACGACGGTGTGACGACTTAGAGGCGTTTATCGAAGATTGGCCGGAGAAGGCCACAAATATGAAAAGCTATGAGGTAAATCTTTGCCCAGCAGAGGGACACTAGAGTTTTTTTTTTTTTATTGGAGGTTTGCGCGACTTAGTCTCTTCAAAGGATGCCTAAGCTGCCTTTTCATCATCATCTTCATTGCTATCAATCTGCCTAGCCTTTTCCCAACTATGTTGAGATCGGCTTCCAGTCTCACCGGATGCACATGAATATCAGTATTTTACATGGAGCGACTGTCTATCTGACCTCCACAACCCAGTTAGGTACTGGGTAACACTTTACCCCTTGTTAAGACTGGTTGTCAGACTTTCGGGCATCTGACGACCCGTAACGACTGTCAAGATCCGAGAGTGACAGCCGGTACCAACGGCTAAACGTGCTTTCCGAGGAACGAAGGGGTGTCAATATGTAATGGAGGGTCACCCATCCAAAAACCGACCGCGGCAAGCGTAGCTTAACCTTCGATCACCCGTGCGGCTGATATCATTTAGCCACGAGCCATGACCATGATGATTAAAAGACTGATAAATTATGTCTCATACATTATGCCCTGTCTTCAACATTAATACTTCGCTAATCGAGACAAGCATATAATTAACCAAAATAGCTAAATCATTTACATAGCATTTTGTACATAGAATAATATATAACAAACACGTTTTAAGCAGGAAGTGTATAAAAACACAGGAGCCGTTTATAATAGTCTTAGGGGTTACTACGCACTTACATAAATACTAAAAATCGGTGAACATACAAAAAAAAAAAAAAACATACATAAAGTCGAACATATAACCTCCTCCTTTTTGGAAGTCGGTTAAAAAAGGATATTAAAGGGGAAAATGCAAGTTCATAAAAATAATTGTATGTTTTTAAAATACCTAGAGATAGGTATACCCAGGTAGATGAACAGAACATGTAATTACAAGGTAGCACTTGAGTTTCCATAAATAATAGATAAGTTCACTTGGAGCATGATGCTGCCGTAGATATGTGGTTGTGGGCCCACTCCCTCTCACAGAGAGCAGTGGGAACATGATAGGCTAATTATGCTATGCATATTATGCTAATATAATGAAAAACGATATATTCCGTAAAGCACGTCTGCGTCACTAATTTCGTTTTAGACATATCATCAATGAAACATATTCAAGGTTTTTGGTGACAATAACCGCCATTATACAGTCGGCAGCTTGATTAATGTACCTACCTATAACAACACGGATGATATGTAAACAAATGTTACGAAATAATTCGACGCTTTGTGGTGTAACTAAGGGCTGTAATACAAATGTGAAGACGATAGTAAATAAAATTCACCTTGACAGCTAAATAATTACTACGCCCCACGTCAGAGGTAACAAAACCAGTATGAACGGACCTCTTATTATATTGAACCTCCTTACTACACTAGACCAGCTCAAGGTCAAAATGTAACCAAAGAGACATGTTGTCGACTGTACTACCAATTTTTTAACAATGGTCAATGTTTTTATTCTTATTTGCTAAGTAGTTACAAAAAACAACATACCAGTCCTCTGAACAACAAATTGCTGACTCTGTAGTCACCATGGCACAGCACTGTAGTACTCAATGGAGTCTTGAACTTGTGGAACTCATCACGAGTGATATCACCTTCTAAGAACTTTGCCAACCTCTCCTTGTGTTCCTCCTTAACGACGTTAACAGCTGATGCAATCATTTTCTTCCAAGTTTCCTTGAAATTAGAGTTTACCAAATCATCCCTTTTCTTTGTTTTTACTTGCTCGGCGTCTTTAGCGAAATTTTCAGGATCTTCCTTTTGGTACGCAAAAGATAAGGCGTGGAATCTGGCTAAGTATTCTACCGCGCAGGCGGCATGCTCCCAGTCTGTGGACTTGAACCTGCTGTAGGTGCCGAAGCCCTTCGCCGTCAGGTCCTCCATAACCACTGTCTCTTCACCTTCAGCTGACTCGCCTCCGAAGAACCTGGGGAACTCGAACCGATGCTCCGGACTGAGTTGGTTTTTGTCTTGAATCTTCTCGTACACTTTAACGAGGTCAGAGTACACAAACTGTTCAGTTTTGAACAAGTAATCTATGTTCATAACTTTGCGTAACATTCCACTGATATTAGCCACTTTCGCGAAGAGTTTCAAGGCATCTTGGTCTGGTGCTGTGACATTTATGGAAAATAGAGCTGACGTGTAATTAGCACCACCACTTGTTAGTTCCTTCAACGATATTTTTGCATGTTTGTATTGTAATTGATCTATGATTTTGTCGAGAACTTTGCGTAGTATATTCTCCGCGTCCGACATGGTGGGCGACTGATTCACGACTGGCTTTTGACTGATCTATGATCTGCGGCTCCGCGGTTGAGGTACAAACAAAATGTTGAACTTGCCTCATGTTTACAACATCGATAATTATAATGGTTGTTTGGCGAAAGGTGTCAAAGTAGGTAGGTAGGTACTTCACTTTGTACGACTGCAGCCAATGTGCAACTGTTTTGTAATGAAGGTACTGTTTAATGAGTGAACGGTATATGATATGTTATATTTTACTTCTTAATTTTTTCATAACGAACAAATGTGGTTAAAAATGACAACATTTGTTTGGCATGAACAAATTCAAGTAGTAAAATATATCCTAACGTTCGTAAATAACCATAGGAGCAAGTAAAAACGTGAGAGTAGTATGTTCCTTCACTTTTATTTTGATGAGTACCGAGCACTGATACTTGAGATTATTATTGTAGTTTATTTGATAATGTCATCATGTCATCATGTTGAACACATCAAGGTAACGCCTTGTAAAATTATTTGAGCAGCAAATCTGTTTGCCTCTATTAGTTAATAGAAATTAGGAGACTGGTACGCATTCTACCAGTCTCCTCGTAGATACACATCAAGATAACGATTTATCTTGATGTGATCTACAGGCACATTAGTCACATATCGCACGTTGACTTTACGGTTACGAATATAAACGTAATTATTCAGAAACGCTAACTAAGCGAAGTTACTTCGCGCTTCGCTTAAAAGAAGGAAAAGTCTCTTACAATAACCAATAACATTTATATTTAGCGTTAATGGAAAATGATGATCGAAGGTCAACCATGAAGTTGGTGAAAAGCAGGCATTTTCTCGGCCCCATACATAACCGTTCCTGTTTGGTGATTGTGTACTCGAAGTGGGTAGAAGCTTACGATATGGGAACGAGTACGTCATATCAGTGATTAAAATGTATGAATACATGGCACAGTTTGCTTCCTCAGAATTTAGGACATTTTGTGTTTCAAATAGTATTTCGCATGTGACGTCGCCGGCTTATTATCTGGCTTAACGGGCAGGCCAAAAGCTACTTGAAGGTGGTTAAAAAGGAATCAAATCTTGTATGTTAAGTAGTAATAATGTTACGGGATTAAGTAATAACTTGCTTAAATATCTATTTGATTATAGAAATTCCATACATTCTGCAACGGGCTGTTCACCTGCCCATATTCTGTATTCTTTAATTGGTTTATGGTATTCGGTCAAAAATTGAGATCACGGTTAGATTTAATTACACCGGCGTCTATCACTCTCACTCAAAACTTCGAAAACAAACAGTGTTTGCAGTCTAAAGGGAAAAGTGACAAAACTATTAAATAGATACTTTAAACAAGGAGACAACGTATTTTATAAAAAAAAACAGTACTTATAAACAAGGGACTTGGAATAGAGGCGTAATAATTAAAATCAATTATTAGCATTCCACGGCATACCAAGAAATATTCACGGGCCGAGTGAATGCCCTTTTAAATTAGAAGATTTACAAGTAACTTCAGAATAGTCGGAACCGAACCCGGCATCTCCAGGGGATGGTAGTGCGTCGGACACTGGAGGGGAAGGAAATAGTGAAGATGAAGTATTCTTTGATGCAACAGATGCGACTCATGGTGATACTCCTTTGGAATCAAGTCAGCCACCACAGTCAATAAGACAAACGTTTGATGGAAAAAAAACTGCGAGTTGTGTTTACAGTAGAATATAAGCGTGTTTATTAAATTTTTTGATTTACGTTTATTTTGTCAAGCTAGGGGAAGGAATGTTGTATAGTTTATGTTTTATCTATGGTTTTATATGTCATCTTGACTTGTAAATTAAACGTGAGTGTGCTACCATCCGTCAGTTCATTTCTCTTTTCAAAGTCCTAGGCCTTCGCCCTCCGCAATATCCGCATACATATCCATGCCTATTTGACTTGTCATGAACGAAATCATTGATTAAACTGATAATAAGCGTTTTATAAAATATCGATTGTCATGTTTGCTTGTTATTTCTGAAATCTACTGAGACACAATGACTTTACAATTATCACAATTGCTGATTATTTTGCCATAACAACTGATTGGTACACAGCATGCTAGCTACAATAATTAAAACATCCTTGCCAAAAAAATTGTGTATTCATCATAACGATATTTAAAAAAAACTGATTTGACTAAGATATGTACTTTATAAGAAACTAACCTTTGAGTTTGTTTCAGCCTTTCTTCTCAGAATAAGTGGATAGGAAACGCCGCACTTATCTACTTTTTTTTTAAATTTTATTGACGGGTTAAAGTGAGAAATAATTTTTTTTGGTAATGCATTTAAAGAAAACAAAAATAGTCATAACTTTTAAGGCAATTGAATTATGGCCATGCTGTAGAAAGATTTTTTGTTGGAAATGACCTCCTTTCCCTATTTCGTTTGATCCACGACTTTAGAATAAAATAAGAAAATATGTTTGAGAATGTGCAAACTGCGCTCTTTCATATGATACCCCACATGCCCTAGTAGCCCCACATCGAATTTTTCAGACCCCCTTTCAGTCCCTGTTGGAAAAAAATACATATATTTTTATATCTTTCTTATTTGCAAAATAGTTGGGAAAACGTCATCTAAAACTATTCCTTTCAAGTTGATAGCATTAGTAGTTCTTGAGATATCCATCTGTGACAGACAGACAGACTGAGTCTCACCATAAGGGTTCCGTTTTACCATTTTGGTACGGAACCCTAAAAATAACAAATTTTACCATTCATTAGCAACCAGTTTGATTTTGTCTAGACTCTAGCAGCAGCAGCACTAGCATGTTTGCAAGTGTTCTTATCTTGGAAATAATCTTCTAATTTATAGTAGGTACGAGTATGCTTCTTTACAAAGTGTACGTTTAATGTGAGTTTTAAATTTTCTTTCATTTAATTGCAATATATCACAAGGTATTTTCTTGAAACATTTAACACAACAAGTACCCCATAAAAGATGTATTACTTTGGCTAATCTGAAAAATGGTTGATGTATTTTATCTTTATTTCTAGTATTAAAATTATGTCTATCGCTTATTTTATTAAAAAGATGTAGACTTATTTTTCTTACATCCTAACTATCCTAACCAACATTATAAATGAAAGTAGGTTTGTTTGTTACCTTTTCACGCCTAAATCACTGAACCGATCATCCTGAAATTTTGCATATACGTTGTCAGGTGTACAGAAACGGACATAGGGTACCTTTCATCCCGAAAAAAAGTGCTAATAACGTTACTATGATAAAAGATGGCGCCACGTGTCTTTCGCGTCGTGATTGATTAGAAACCTTTAGTTTTTTATTTTATTTAAGCCTAATACATTTTGTGACTCTAGTGTCTAAAGACCGGTTTTTCATCCTCCTAACTATCCTAACTAATATTATAGATGCGAAAGTAAGTTTGTTTGTTACGCTTTCACGCTAAAACGGCTGAACAGATTTGGATGAAATTTGGCAAATGACCAACCACCATGACCATGACCATGACCTGGAGAAGGACATAGGCTACTTATTATTATCATTTTCATAAATTAATTGGCCAGGTACCGTCATAATATTAATCCTTTTAAAAAGTTCCCTGAGAGATTCCCGGTGACGTAGATAATAAATGGCTCTAACAGCTCTCTTTTGCAAAATAAAGATGGATTCAATGTCAGCAGCTCGACCCCATAGTAAAATGCCGTAGGACATAATGCTGTGAAAGTAGCTAAAGTCACATTCGCTACTTCTACATAACATAACATAATCAGCCTATAATGTTCCCACTGCTGGGACACAGGCCTCCTCCGTTGGTAATTGTCACATGTCTTCGAATGTTTGGTTCTAGGACATGCCGGTTTCCTCACGATGTTTTCCTTCACCGTTTGGAGAGCAATGGTGATGAAATAATTACACAAAGTAAAGCACCTGTCTGGGTTCAAACCTACGACCTACAATTCGTAAGTCGCGGCCGTTACCACTGGGCCACCACTGCTCTTCGCTACTTCTAACATTAGGTAATTTAAATCTAATGCATTTGGTTTCCTTTTCATTTAATACCAAATTATTTACCGTAAACCAATCTTGGATCTGAAGAATAGAGTTATTGACGTCGTCAAGATTTTGTGCCCATCTGTCTATCTTAAAGATCAATGAGTTGTCATCTGCAAATAACAGCATCTTCGATTGATTTTGAAATAATTGGGGTAAATTAATGTTAACTAAAAAGAGGAATGGACGCAATATCGAACCTTGAGGAACGCTCATTACCATTTCAGACCCTAATGAGTTTACGCCTTTTACTTGAACTTAAAGCTTTCTATCTTTTAGGTATGAGTTTAGTAAATCAAGAGCTAAATTCCAAATCCCATACTGCTCAAGTTTTAGCAGAAGTGTCTCATGGTTTACGTAATCGGAAGCCATTTTCCTTTCATTCTAATGGCATCTTGTGCTTCTTCTTCCAGACGTTAAAAAAATTCTTTAATAAGGTGAATTTACGTCGTATCCTGCCATTTTTGTTCGATATCAGTACCTATTGCAAAAATTTATTACTTTGTTGTTTACAAAACAACCGACTTCCAAAAAAAAAACACTACAAAGTGAAAAATAACTTTAATTTGAGAAGTCGGTGTCGTTGGTTCCGCATTTTCGTTTATTGACACCGACTTCCGAAATTGTTATTTTGCACTTTGTAGTGTTTTTTTTTTTGTAAAAAAGTTTTTATTTTTCACTTTTTAGTTGTACCTACCCCACACAAATTCATATAACACTACTTACTATGTAAATATTAGTGACACCAAGCTATTAAAACATCACCAATAAAAACTGAATGGAAAAAATCGTATTATTGAAGTTAACTCAAAAAATACCCAAGCACAGTTAATATAATTTATAAGGGACCACCCTTGAGGCATATCCATTAAAAGTTTACAGTAAAAAAAAATAACAGTCCAAAAGATGAAGACGATTCTCTTTCAAAGTTACAAGTCCACTTATATCCAAAAACTGCTAAGTAGTTTTGTCGAGATATTGCCGTATCTCCTCCTAACTCCTAACAGCTATGGACTGCTGTGGCTAAAATCGTCAGCTCGGTAGCATTAAGTGATAAGTCTCAGATTCAAACACCTGGATCATCAATAGGTTTCATTTGATTTGAGAGAGTTCAACTAACACACTGTACTTACATGCCTACAAAATTTGAGGATTTTCCTCGATTTTCATGGGATCCTTTCATCCGATTCTGATTTGAATGGGACCACCTCGAGAGCATACCAATTCAAACAAAAAAAAAATTGATCCACAATTGATGAAGAAATCGGTGAACATACATAATATTTTTTTTTTAATAAAAAACGTACATAAATTCGAACATATAACCTCCTCCTTTTTGGAAGTGGGTTAAAAAATTTGTGAACAAGCTTTAATACTCAGCAATTAAACTTTCCATGAATTTACATAGAGTTCTTACAACACTACAACACCCTATGGTTTCAGAACGTTTCATTGAGGATTCGTGTCATGAGTGTAGATAAAGTCTTGTATCAACTGTACATAATTAGGTATTAAAACACTCATGTGATAAACCTACATTCGTATTTTTTTCGTTTACTGTATAATACCCCTTATCATACAACAGTTGCATAATAACTATTAAGTATCTAAACTACGTATCATCACTTTTATACTTAATCTTATCTTCTATATTATTACCTATATATTATGATGAAACGAACTGTTTACCTCAATACACCTTGTAAGTCCCACCATGGCCAACACGGAAAAAACGCTGAAGAAGTTACTGAACAATATCGCTGCGGAACAAAAATATAAAAACCCTGAAATAATTATAAATAAAATATCAAGTGGAGGAGCCAACTACACGTCGAGACTATTCACAGTGGTCATAAGAGAAGAAGATAAAGAAGATCTACATTTATTCGCAAAAGTCGCAACACTAGGAGAAAAGGTTCGCAGTGAAGTTTTTGAAACGATTTTCGATACTGAACGATTCGCTTATACGAAACTGGCGAAAGTTTACGCATCCTTAGAAGAAGAAAATGGAGTGCCTGAGGAGCACAGACTGTTTTTCACTAAGTGTTATGGCTTCGACCCCACAAAGTATCAGGAGACGATAGTAATGGAAGACTTATTGGCACAGGGTTACGGACCTTACGACAGATTCCACTCATTTGGTTGGGAGTACGCTGCTTCCGCGACTACAGATTTGGCGAAGATGCACGCATTATCCTTTGCGTTTCGTAAAAAAAACCCAGAGGAATTTGAAAAGACTTTGGAAATTATAAAAATGAACTTTAAAGAAGGAGTCGTGAATAGTATGATGCAGAAGTCGGTCGAAACTGCGTTGAAGAACGTCAAGCCTAAGAATAAAGAAGCATTAGAGAAGTTTTTAAGACGGGAAGAGTTTACGGAAGATCTATTAGTAAAAATGTTTGCTGCCGTTCGTTCCACTGCCATCGTCCATGCAGACTTTAGGGGGAGTAACTTGCTGCATAGAGTACGGGAGGTAAGTTGTATCTTTACTTAATATGTTAAAGTAGTTCTTGAAGATATTATTGACAAAATTGCTCCTGCCCTAACAGGCATAATATTTAATCAATGTTTAATTCCTGACTTACACCCAGTTTCTGAATTGAGAATTTGAAGTTGAGAACATCTTAATCTGTACTTAAGTATGACTTAAGTATGAAGTATGACTGTATTTGAGAATAATTAGTTGAGATTTGCTACTTTCTTCAAATCAGAAACCGGGTGCTAATGCAACATAGTAAAGTAGTGCCAATTTTTTAATCGGGTAGTAAGTTTAATCCCTCCAATTATAGACCTACTAGCTGCGCCCCTCGGTTACACCCGCATAAGTGTCAATCCCGTGGGAATATCGGGATAAAAAGTAGCCTATATGTTAATCCAGGGTGTCAGCTACCTCCATACAAAATTTTATCAAAATTGGTCAAGCCGTTTGAGCGTGAAGAAGTAACAAACATATAAACACACACTCACAACTTTCGCCTTTATAATTTTAGTGTGATAACTGTACTAACAGCCAGCATTGAGCAAAATCTATGAAAAAATCATGCTAGACTAGATGTTGTCACATTTTAACTCAAATGAGTTTGGCTTCACGAAAGGTAGGTAGGTCGACGACGGACGCGTGAGTAAAACTCATCAGTCACATTTTGGAATCCTGGGAGAAGTCCCAAGATGCAATTGGCATTTTCTATGACCTCCCAAAAGTGTTTGACTACTGCGTTGACCACAATATACTAATCCGTAAATTATAACATTACGGAATTCGTGGACAAGCTGCTGATCTTGTTCATTCCTATCTATCAAACTCAAGGCTAAATTCTTCGTCCTTTCCTATTTCAAGTTTATATTAATGACCTTACTTACATGATGGCTACCTTAACGGATATAATTTTATTAATGACATTTCTCTTATTTTTTAAATAAGAAAAGATACGGAAGCTTTACATGTCAACAACAGTCTGACTGTTCTTTGGAAATGGTTTGCAGCTAATAATTTTTTACATAATGCGAATAAAACTAAATGTCTTAAGTTCTCATTACCAAATGTACCTCAAGTGGCTCTAAAAAAGCTTGATGGCAAGAAACTAGATTCTATTGAAACTGTATTTCTAGGAATTACGTTAGATTCCAAATTACAATGGGGCTCACACATTAGAGCTCTTTCATGTAGATTAAGTTCAGTTGCATATGCAGTAAGAAATATAAGGCAATTGACAGGATATAGCCACAGCTAGGTTAGTATACTTTGCTTATTTCCACAGTATTATGTCCTAAGGTGTTGATCATCAAGTGCCGGACGAACATTAAGTTGTCTTTCTCCAAATTTTATGGATGCAAACCCAATTTACCCACAAGCGTTGACCAGTGAGTACTAAGCAACCTCTGAATGGATTTATTTTGTTTGTCTTTTAACCTGTTGCCTCCTCCGATTTTTCGTCGGTTAAAAATTGGATGATAACTACGTTGTTTCTGTTGATAAGGAATGAACGATCATGAAAATCGAAAGATAAAAATAAATAAACAGGTCATTGCTTTTAAATTACAGATAGGTACCTACACAATTTTTTTTATGCCATTTCTTTCCGGTAGACTACGAACATTTACGATAGGTGATAGTAGGTAATTACATACTAATTCCATGCATTCACCACTAGTAAAAAATAGTGGTTACTATTATCCGTTTCAATCACTGACCTCTATTATACAAGTGTTTAGTAGAGGTCAGTGGTTTTAATTATTACAAGTATAATAAAACTAAACAATGTAAAGCTACCGTTTGCAATAATATTAACGTACTAGCTTCTGCCCGCGACTTCGTCCGCGTGAAATTTCACCCTCTTAGGAGTGGAATTTCAAAAAACCCTTTCTTAGTGGATCCTATATACACTTCACAAAGAACACACTCAACTCCAAATTTTATGTCTCTATGACCAGCGGTTTAGGCTGTGCATTGATATAATCAGTCAGACAGGATCACAGGACTTTGAATTTTATATTAGATTATAAAAGTAAACCTAAGTACCTACCTAATAAAAAAAAAACTCAATAACAGAAAATAAAATACCTACCTACCTAAATAAACCTATTTCTGATGATACGTGGCTAAATAATAACAGCCGCACAGGTCGATCGATCAGGTTAAGCTACGCTTGCCGCGGTTGGTCTGTGGATGGGTGACCATCTTTACATATGGAGACCCCTCCGTGCCTCGGAAAGCACGTTAAGCCGTTGGTCCCGGCTGTCATTCGTGGATCTTTGACAGTCGTTACGGGTAGTCAGAAGCCCGAAAGTCTGACAACCAGTCTTACCAAGGGGTATCGTATTACCCAGTAACTGGGTTGTGGAGGTCAGATAGGCAGTCGCTCCATGTAAAATACTGGTATTCAGCTGCATCCGGTTAGACTGGAAGCCAACCCCAACATAGTTGGGAAAAGGCTAGGCAGATGAGGCAGATGATGAACTAATCTAAACTCAATAAATAAGCAAAATCCCTAAAAACTAATATCTATACGAATGACTAATCCTACCTAACAGTTTTATAAAATAACCTACGGTCACTACGTACACTATCAAATATACTACCCATACTTTAAAATTAAAATCTATACTTACTTATAAAAACGACTTATAAAAATAAACCTAAATAAGTCTACCTTAAACTGTACTTAGTAAAAACTAAAAGGAATAAAAAGGTCGCACTGAAAAGCACGTTTTGGAATTGCAAGTAGCAGTTAAAACATACAATTTATAGAATGCTAATATGAACGAACGCTCGCCTATTATTATTATCTTCGTCGTGTACTACGACAAACTTATTATTTGCGGTTGGTACAGTAATCGGGTCTAGGGATCGAACCGCAAAATTAAGTTTGTTTTTTATTGTATATTTTTTTCCGGGATAAAATGTACCCAGTGTGGTGCCCAGGATATTAAAGAATAATTATACCAAGTGTCATCGTAATCGAACCGGTAGTTTTTGCGTGATGCCTGAACAAACAGACAGACAGACAGATTTTTTTTTAATCACATTTTTGGGTTCTGTGTCGGTCTAATAACACAACAACTAATACCTATTTTATAAAAAACAACAAAATAAATTCAAATAAACTATTTAAAGACTAAAAGTCGCGCTGATAAGCACGGTTTGTTAATATCAATGTCGTCAATAAGGTCGAACGCTCTGAACGCATCAACAGCCAAATATTGAATGAAGCTCGCGCTCGGACCTCCCTTACCCTACCGCCGCGATCCGCGTCGAGCGCGGCAACCGTTACACAAAAATAATCCTTATGGCATGATTCAGTATTCACGCGCGACGGCGCGATGGCTTATTAGCGTATTTCATGTATAAGTTTGGTGTTTCTATACCGATTACTATGATTCTTTTTTTATTGAATAGGTAATAATATTAACTTCTTTTAATTAGGGATGAGTGAGAGTATTATAAACGTAAGAGTTAACAAATATAATCAGAAAGCTCCGAACTGCTAAGGTATCGGGAGTTACACGTGTTATTGTGAGTCAACCATAAAAGATAGACATATGCTGTAGTGGGATATTTTTTAGATAATTTTATGTAGAACATTTCCGTCATAAATGATTTCTATGTAGCTTTAACCATTAAGGCTGCACACGCGACGGAAGCTTAAAAAATGGAGCAACTTCTCCCGTTTTCCCAACATTTCCTTTCACTGCTCTGCTCCTATTCATTGTAGCGTGATGAAAAGTATACTATAACCTCCCCAGGAGTATGAAGAATAATTGTACCAAGTTTCGTTAAAATCCGTCGAGTAGTTTTTGTTTCTATAAGGAACATACAGACAGACAGACAGACAGACAGACAGACAGACAGACAGACAGACAGACAAAAATTTGACTGATTGCATTTTTGGCATCAGTATCGATCACTTATTACCCCCTGATAGTTATTTTGAAAATATATATCATGTACAGAATTGACCTCTCTACAGATTTATTATAAGTATAGATAATCTTGTGGAGCACAACTTAACGTGCTTATTTTCTGCATAGCGTGCCTGTCCCACTGCACGGCAAAAGGGCGGCCTTTGCTCTGCAATGGGACACATTTTTTTTTTTCATTTTCATTTTTTACATTTTTCTCACTCTTTTACAATTAGAGCCATAATCATTTAGGTATAACTCGTCACGCAATCTCTGTGCCTACCGCGTCACTTTCACCGCGTCGCGTCACTATTGCCTAATTCTAATGCGACATGCGGCACATTTAACCTGCCCACCTCCATAATCTCTTTATATAAAAAATAAATACAGAATGACTTTAACAATCATGAAACCAATGCGTCTCTGAAACTTACGACCAAATCTGACCATATATCTTTCCTAATTCTAGGATGGCAAAGTGGACATTAAAATCGTGGATCTGCAGACCATTCAGGGAGGAAGCCCTATCACCGACCTGATCTACTTCATCTTCACCGGCTCCGACGAGGAGTTCCGCGCCAAGTACTTTGAGAAGCTGCTCGACCACTTCTACACGCAGCTCAGTGCCGCCATGAGGAGGCTGAACCTCGACCCTGAGGAGACATTCTCCAGGAAAGACTTTGAATATGAAATGAAGGAGGTAAGTAACTCAAATATTACGTATAGTATCAAATATATCTATTATGTACGAAGGGCGTTTTATAAATAGTGAGAATTGGTATGTCATCCAACATAGGCACTATGTTGGGTGACACCACTTTCCGGCTCGCTATCTGTCTGCGTTTGGTCGCTCCTTGCGGGGCTCCGCATCGCTGTTAATGCGGTGAAGCTGTCGACTGCCTCGGACACCATGGCCTATCCTGCAGTAGAAGCGCAGGCCGGATAGCACGGCACGCCAGCATTAATGACATCATTTGTCGTGCTCTTGTCACCGCCGGGGTGCCAGCTGTTTTAGAACCCAACGGCCTGGCACACGACGATAGAAAGAGACCAGACGGAATGACCATAATGCCCTGGAAGTTGGGCACACCTTTGGTGTGGGATGCAACATGTGTCGACACCCTTGCGCCATGGGTTGTGCTGGAGCGGCTGCTGCAGGTGCAGAAAACCTCAAACGGCGAAAATATTCCAACTTGATTTTGAGTTATATGTTCAAGCCGTTTGGGGTTGAAACACTAGGGCCATAGGGTCCGAGTGCTCACTTGGTTTATCGACATACCGCCAAGCGGTTAGTCGACTCTTCACGTGACCAGAGGGCTGGCCTATTTCTTGGCCAAAGAATTAGCATCGCCATACAAACGTGGCAAAGCTGCCAGCATTTTGGGCACTGTTCCTGTTGACAGCGATGCGGACGAATTTTTTGATGCCCTGTGATTCTTTTGCTTATTTTTTCATATAAATGTACATATTATTAACTTAACGATATTAATGAGTCTAATGATTATGATTCTGTAAATACATATTATATATTAGAAAGAAGAGTTCCACGCTAAGCCTACGCTTCGTAGCGCATGTGTAGAGCTGAGCTACAGCGTAGTTGGCTACATAGCAACGCAGAAGTACCCTGCAATTTGGCAGATTTTACTTTTGTGAACTAAGTGGGTAATGTGTATAAAAATCTTTTAGGCTATTTAAGATTTCTTTTATATTTTTTACTGCTAAAGTTCAAGGTATTTCCTTGTTCCAAGAACACGTGGCTCCTGACACAGATACTTCCAAATGGATACGTACTTAAAATCTGTCAGTGTCCGGTGTTCGCGGCCCGTCCGCAATCTGGCCGTGCCGGTCTGACTGATCCTTGAGTGAAATAGTGGATACTTGGTAGTTTTTTAAGTTTAGTTTTTACTATAAACTATTATTTGTATTTACTTTTTTCTCGCCGTCAAACTCGAAAGATTGGCGAGAAAAATTGTAAAAACAACAAAATAATGTCCGGTGGCTTGCATCAATTGGGTAAACTACCCCAGTTGCTAAATGCTTTCAAGGGGGGTACTCAATTGATGCAGCCCACTGTACTTGTTTGTTTGAGAATAATTATTTATAGTCGTAAGTACAAGGCAGGTCTCATTAGTAGTCGGTTGTATCTGACAATAATTAACAGGTTATAGATGGACAATCGTTTTTATGAGCAGTTAGATAATGGGTTGTGGTAGGTATGTAGATTATTAGTACTAAATCACACATGACGTTACGACGGTATTCCGCGAAGAGGTAAGTAGGTAGAGATGCACCTATAGCACACCCATTGCCATCAACCGGGCATACATCCAAACTCCGGGCACAGATGATATAATACTCTAGTACTCCGGGCTACTACCGTAGAAAACCCAATAACATTTTTGCCGATCCGAGACTCGAACCCAGGACTCATTGCAAGCTCAGCAGTAGCGCTTACGAAGTTCTAATTCGTCCGATAATAATCTGCATTTTTATTAGATACCTGCAGATCACACATCGAAACATGGTAACAACGTTTATCTACGGTAAATACAGGAATATCTTTCAACAAACACGTAATACATTCATTGTATATTGTTTATTTTAAATCTGCATGTAATCTTATCTGAAGCATTATTCGTACGCTAGTAACGGTATATATACCTATCCTCACTATCAGCTGCTTACAGGTATAGTAGACCTCATAAATACAGCTTAAGATTGAATGTCACATTGCACGTTACCAAATGAATAGTCGTCTATTTATCTAAGTGACAGTTTCGACTTTAGTGATGTTTCAATTCACCGGGAATTGTTGCCAAAAGCAGAAAGATGTGGAGCAGTGGTAACGGTCGCGATTTTGAGTTGTAGGTTCGAAGAGAGCAGTCGTGGCCCAGTGATAACGGTCGCGACTTACGAGTTACAGGTCGTAGGTTCGAACCCGGGCAGCTGCTTTACTTTGTGTCAATTATTTCATCACCACTGCTTTTAAAACAGTGAAAGATAACATCGTGAGGAAATCGGCATGTCAGCATCTATTCTATATACATATAATAAATCTGTAGACGAAGCGTTTCTGTACATTGAAAATATTTAAAAAAAAAATAGTTGGGTTATTAAAATATAACAAACAGATGCCATTTCATCAATTTTTTGAATTTTTGTCTGTTTGTCTGTTTGGATGTGACAGATTATTGATTTGAACAGGGTCAACGTAAAAAGTACCAAACCAATACGGTTAATTTTTATACTCAAATATGGTGTAGAACTCGGAGCAGTTATTAGTTTTTGTTTCATCGCAATTGTTTCACTCTATCAAAATACATAATCAATTTAAAGTATTCTAGAACAACTTTTTACGTTTTTTGGTAACACTTAACGACATCTATTGGGGCTATATAGTACTTACTAACGAAAACATATTGTTGTTGTGATATAACATTATCTAAGTGAATACTTACCTTTATGACTTATGTCTGTGTTATTTTAAAAAGTAATGATAATGATTATAATATTATAAAAATCGATTTCCATTGATGGTTTATTTAGTGGCGCCTGTGGCGCTAAAAGAATTTGAAACAAAAAATGAGGATAATGTAAGATAGATAATTAAAGAAGATATATGGGTAATTATTGATATTACTATGAAAGTTGAGTAATGCAGAGCGAGTTTCCAGTTAACCACTTTGTTCGATAGATAGCGTTGAGCAAATGTCGTCATATTCTGAATCGCGGTGAAGTTTTAAAACGAAGTTCTTTGCGGTAGGAATTTTATGGGGGAAATCGTCATATGCCGTATCGAAAAAGCGTTATGCCCCACTTTTCATAGTAATTAATAGATAAGGACAGAGAGAGAGAGAGAGCTATTTTTCATAGTTTCCGAGGATCCTGACCCCGGTAAGTGAGGTCAAAAAGAAAATCAAAGATGGTTGCCTAAATTTTAAATTTTTTCGTCATGGGTGTCGTTTTCATGGTTTTCGAGGGTGCTGAAGCCGATAGTCAGGTCAAAATGAAAATCCAAGATGGCGGCTGCAATTTTTTTTTATCATGGTTGTCGTTTTTATGGTTTTCCAGGGTGTTGAAGTCAATAGTCAGGTCAAAATGAAAATCCAAGATGGCGGCTCCATTGTTTTTATTTGTCATGGGTGTCGTTTTCATAGTTTTCGAGGGTGATGAAGCCGATAGTCAGGCCAAAATGAAAATCCAAGATGGCGGCTGCAATTTTTTTTGTCATGTGTGTCGTTTTGATGGTTGTCGAGGGTGCTGAAGTCGATAGTCAGGTCAAAATAAAAATCCAAGATGGTGGCTGCAATTTTTTTTTGTCATGGGTGTCGTTTTCGTAGTTTTCGAGGGTGCTGAAGCCGATAGTCACGTCAAAATGAAAATCCAAGATGGCGGCTGCAATTTTTTTTGTCATGTGTGTCGTTTTGATGGTTGTCGAGGGTGCTGAAGTCGATAGTCAGGTCAAAATAAAAATCCAAGATGGTGGCTGCAATTTTTTTTTGTCACGTGTGTCGTTTTCGTGGTTTTCGAAGGTGCTGAAGCTGAGGTTAAAATGAAACTGTAACGGCTTACCAACCGTCGATTGGCCCATGAACATTATCTTTAGACCATTAACTTTTTATCCAAAGGACTTTTTGTTTCCCCAACAGATCTCTACGTCAGTGAATGCTTAACCAACAGAAAGTTTTGACCAATAACTTTTCACCTAAAGAACAAGGCCAACAGACAACGGGAAAGATGAAAGTAAAAAAATAATAAGACGTAGCTATTTGACATGGGTCAAATGTTCTTTGGGTGAAAAGTTAATGGTGTTGACCAACGGTTCATGGACCAATCGACTGTTGGTAAACCGTTTCAGTACTGGTTAAAATGAAAGTCCAAGATGGCGGCTGCAAATCGAAAAATTCGTAGTGTGTGTCGTTTTCATGGTTTTCGAGAGTGCTGAAGCCGATTGTGACGTCAAAATGAAAATCGAAGATGGCGGCTGCAATTTTCTTTTCTTTTTTTGTCATGTGTGTCGTTTTCATGGTTTTGAATATAAACTTACAAGACTTTGTGTGAAATAAAATAAAATACAACCGACTTAAAAAACAAAATACTTCAAAGTGCAATAGACCTTTGGTTTCAGAAGTCTGTAATTTCTTGCCAATGCGTCTTCCCAAACTAAGGTTTTTTTGCACTTTGTAGGTATTTTTTATGGAAGTCGGTACTGTATTATATCTAAAGCGGGGTTTTACAATTTTTTTTCTGGTGTTGGCAGTATAAATCAAAATCATGTCTAAAGTTTTCGTCATGGCTTTCATCTTCGTAGTTTTCAAGGGCGGCCGGTGTCAAATATAACCAAAGTAAATGGGTTGTTTTTTACACGGGCAACTTTACCTATGTAGAAGAAGCTTTCTAACATCGTTTACAGAGAAGCATTTTTGTTATCGAATTTTTTGTCGATTTTTTTTTACCTTTTTTACCATGATAACACTTCAGCACACTCCTCCAGACGGGCAGTTGATTTATTGAGTAGGTACGGCAGTTACACACAGCACTGCCATGTTATAAAAAGGTATTGTAGAATATGTCTATGAGACAATAACTACGTAAATTCTTGGCCTGTCTTGGTTGCAACTATATCGACCCTCAAGATATCTTAGGGCTATCCACCAAGGGAGAGTTAAGCAAACGTGGGCACAGGTTTACAGAATAAGTTAAGAAAGAGTTTAAACTACTTTTCAGAAAAACTTCAGTACGGTTTAAAAGTAACACCATTGGTGTATTCTTCCTTTTATCTTCTAGATATCTCGACGCTTTATAAGGCATAATATTGGTAGGTATAGGTATACCAAGTTAAGAATTTCTAAATTTACCGTAGAGAAGAAATCAAGACTTAGAAAAACTAACTTCAAACTTCACCTACTAATCTCAGACATACTTTAGATAAAATGGTACCACCATTTTATCTATTTTATTTTACAAGTTAGTATTCTAAAACAGACGCAAAATAAAATGGACATATGGCTGTTTGGTTAGATAATCAGCCTCGAGCAGGCGCTTTCATTTTAATTTATTCTCCAAAATCAAAGTGACACTTCGTTGCATTGTCATTATGAACCATGAAGACGCAGTGACTGCAGTCGAAAGGGCCGTGGTAGAGAACCTATGTAAGGGAAGCGTTACCAGGCAAGATCAGATGATTCTTCCTTTTCAATGAAGGAGTGGCAATTACACCTTTCCTAAGCGACACATTACCTGTTGTTTTCCGACATCCACGCAAACGAAGTCGCGGGCACAGCTAGTAAGTAATAAAAAAATATTAAAATATCTGGGGGATCGAACCTAGGACCTCAAAAGAAATTACAGTCACAGGAATAGCACATGGTCATTCAAGAAACATTGTATCGAATACAGAATAGGGTCTACACGAAAATTTTAAAACGATTATTAATTTATACAATAAGACTTTACGTAATTAAAAGACAATCAACACATCAACGAACAAGAACGTTTCCCAAAGCGAAACTTTACTGTATAACGTACATAATTTAAGTTGCGGGTAGGTATATTCACGCTAGTGTTTACATTCTCTTTGGGAATACATAATTTTACTCCGAAGCTCCGCACAAAACAATTTATCACAACACCTATTTATCTTGTCTGCTCGATGTCCGTATGTCAGTCACTGCAGGGATCCAGCAGAATATCAGCGTCAGGTATATTTGCCTGACACATGCTGAGCTGGCACCTCTCAAGTTGAAATCGATCAAGCGGCTACAGAGCGTGCCAAAGAAATATACATACATACACTCGAAAAACATAACCCTCCTTTTATCGTAAAAATAAAAGAAAAACATAAGTAAGTACTTAAAGAAATAAAGTGACACTATGACAAAATCTTTTTTTTTAATGAAAATAATAATAATATATTAAATTAATCGAGGTATTGGCTATGCTATAAAAATCCTTTTTTTTTTAAGGATGGGAAATCATCAAATGACGCCTCCCGCTCTGGGTGGAGCGGAAGGGAGTGTCAGACTTTTACTGACTAAAACCCATCCGTGTTCCTTCCTTAGCCCTTTATATTCCGGGGCAGCGGTAACCCTTTCGGACAATCCCGCTGCCCCGGCAGGCTTCGGCCCTGACGGGCCCCTTCTTGTCTGCTGACATCTCTTTGACACACGCGTGGAACACATACGCACCGTCCGGCACGGGCCTGGTCCTGATCGGACGGCGAGCTACCCATTACTCGCCGTCCGCAGGCCCGCGCCTACGGTGGCCGGGAGTCGTCACGCTGCTCCCGACGCCCGGGGCGTCTACCGCGGCGGCTGGGACGGGCGGCTCTCTCCCTCGCCCATCCCGCCACCTCCTTAGCTAGCATGACTGCTTCGCAGAAGGAGGTGACTGCCTCCCACTCCCTCTCGCCCCGGACCATGGCTTGGACCAGGACCAGTCCGGCAAGGAGGCTTGCCGCCGCTACAAAAATCCTGGGGACGGGAATCGATGAACTCTTTAGAGGCAGTGAACGAAAATAAACATGGAAGCCTTATTCAGAACAAATTCCACACAAAAAGTGGCACTACTTGACCAAATTCAAACCACAATGACGTATGATGTTGATAATAATATCAACGCTGGTGATTCCTTTTTGGTTGAGGATCATTGTGGTTGAATCATTCTTGCAATTTAGAATTATTATGGAACCATCTCTTAAAATAATAGTACAAAACATTCGAAGTATACATAAAAACTTTGAAGATTTTAAACTTTTTATAGCGAGGAGTAATATAGATTACGACCTTATCATTTTAACTGAGTGTTGGCTACAAAATTCAGACTTAATTCCAAGTATTGAACATTACGATACCCACCGCACTCAGAAACACACCAATCAGAATAGTGGTGTAGTAGTGTATACAAAGAGTGGTTTGGCAAATATTATGGTGTATGAACCCAATATTAGAGACGCTGATTGTTTAGTGGTCGAAATAGACAAAGCAAACGCCTTTATTTGTATGTATAGATCACCGTCTTTTGTTTCATTAACCAATTTTCTTTTTTCTTTAGACGAGCTTTTAATTAAACTGAAATACATACCCAATATTTATTTAACTGGTGACATCAATATTAATATTGGTACCCATAACAATGAATCAAAATCTGACGAGTATTTAGACCTACTTGCAACCCATTGTCTCTTACCTAGTCATTCTCTTCCTACTCGTCTTAACAAATGTATTGATCACTGTTTTGTTAAGTCTAATTCCAAAATGTTGACTGTGATTTGTGAGTAATCTGTGACTGATCATAGCAGTTTATATTTGAATATATCTTTATCGCAACAAAGTATCATATACAACAAACATAAAAAAACCCTAAAAAAACTTAATTACGATGTGGCTACTAATCTAATTAATGAAATTGATTTCTCAAGTGTAACATCTATAGACGACCCCAACAAAGCAACTGAACTGTTTATAAAAATTATCTCTGATATAATTAAAAAAAGCACGCAAATAACTGCAATACCAAACAGACAACAAATTCGTCAAAAATGGATAACCCCCGGATTATTGCGTTGTATGAGATTTAGAGATACATTACATAAAAGACATTTAACATCACCAAACGACAAAGACCTAGAAATTACCTATAAACGCTATCGAAATCATTGTAACAATATTCTGCATAATTTAAAAAATGAACACGATAAACGTAACTTAAATGATAGCAAAAATGACATAAAAAAGACCTGGAACATTATAAAACAGGTTTGTAACTTGAATGTGTTGGATAAGTCTAAAATACCATATGAGCTGTTAATTATTAAGTCGACACCGCAGGAATCAATTGATTATGATAATAATTGTTTTGTCAATACAGGTGCTAAACTATCAAACAACATTTTAAATAAATTAAAAATAACTGAAGATGATCTAGTCAGGGATTTTAAGTATAATCAAGCTCCATTAAAGTCATTTATGCTTCTGGAAACAGATGAGTACGAGGTACAAAAAATAGTTATATCATTGAAGAATACTAATGCTACTGGTTGGGATGGCATATCATCACTATTTATCAAGAAATTTATTAATATACTAATAACACCTCTAACTTATTTATTAAATTTGTGTTTGTCTTCTGGAAAGTTCCCAAACGTACTAAAGGACTCCATTGTTGTGCCTATATTCAAATCAGGGGAAAAAGACAATATTACTAACTATCGCCCGATTTCACTGCTACCTACTTTGGCCAAAATTTTAGAAAAAGTAATGAATAGACTAGACAGACAGACAGACAACTGACTGACTGACTGACTGACTGATAGACTAGTTAATTATTTAGAGAAAAATAATATTTTGGCCAAAAATCAATATGGTTTTAGGAAAAATAAATCAACTGTGGATGCAGTGGAGGATTTGGTTACCAATATAGCTGGGAATCTTGATTGCAAGAAGAAATGTATAGGTGTATTTCTAGATTTAGCCAAGGCGTTTGATACTGTCTCAATTTCTTTACTGATTCGTAAATTAGAGTCTATAGGCATCAGGGGTGTACCACTGGAACTTTTTAAAGATTATCTTAGTAACAGGACACAAACATTAAAAATCGGAGATATAACTAGCTCAAAACTAAAAATTGATTTTGGTGTACCTCAAGGATCAGTACTTGGGCCTACTTTGTTCCTTATTTATGTTAATAATTTATGCAATACTGAAATACCTGAATCAAAATTAATTACATTTGCCGACGATACAGTAATTTTATTTCAACATTCAACATGGGCACAAGCCAAAACATCAGCTGAGTATGGGCTCCAAAAAATTATAGATTGGTTTGACTACAACTTACTCACATTAAATTTAAATAAAACTAAATATATAACTTTTAGCATCAAAAACAATCTACAGCCACCTCCGGATTTCCTTTTGAAAGCGCATTCTTCTAACTGCTCTCTTGTTATAAGAGATTGTGTTTGCCATATTTTATCTGCAAGTAATAGTACTAAATACCTTGGTATTGAAATTGATAAAAATTTGAATTGGAAACCACATATTAGTAATCTTAAATCTAGAATACGCAAACTAATACCTATCTTCAAACAAATTAGAAACCTAAGAGACAGAAAGACTAACAGAATGGTTTACCTAGCGTTGTGTCAATCAATAGCTACCTATGGTATTGCCGCATGGGGTGGAGCACGGAAAAGTACTCTTATAAAACTTGAACGCGCCCAGAGGTGTATTTTAAAAGTTATTAATTTCAAACCCTTTAGATACTCTACGTCGAAATTATATGAAGAGTTCGAGGTACTTAATGTTCGTCAAGTTTACATTAAAACCATTGTTTTGAGACAACACTTCTGCCAAAGCCCTTCGAATCAATCCATTAGAAGATCACATGAAGTTTATAAAGTTCCTTCATGTAAAACTTCTTTTGCTCAGGGTTTTTCTTACTTCCTGGCCCCGCTACTTTACAATCGCATAAGTAAAGATAGACCTTAAAAGACATGACGAGTTCTATTTGCAGGAATGATGACTGGATGAGTTTCTGAGTAGTTTAGATTATGAGCGAACAGAAAAATTAATGCAGATATGCAAGTAATTATGCATTATGTATATTCTTAATGCTTAAATAAATTATATAAGTATCTCTATTTTACACGAATCCTGCTATATAAAGATAAAGATAATTTATTTGTCAAACATGCGTTTACATAAACTGACACACACACACACACACACACACACACACACACACAACACACACACACACACTGACACTGACACTGACACTGACTGACTCTTTTTATATATATATAAATATATGCATAACTGTATTGTTTTTAAATACATTATATTACACATAATATACATTCACAAATACTATACTATATTACATACATTTGATTCATTCACGAATAAAGTATAGCTGAGATGATTTCATGTCAAATTAGCATATTACTGTAAATTCTATAATACCTTTGTTTATTTAGTATAGTTTTGATATGAAATATTTATAACATTATATTGTAACATGATACTTGATTTATGAACTGACAATAACACTAATGGTTTGATCGCATCTTTTCTAAACTCCTCTATGACCATTTAAATTGGATAACTGTCCTTATGTCAATTAACTTACAGTTGGTATTTCTAGAGCGAGAATCCTTACCTTGCCGTAACACAGTCTATGACTAGCGCTGAAGGTAAAGAATTTTTATCTGTATACCGCCAATTAGTTTATTTGTCAAACATAGTTATAACATCAGATTTATTTTGTTGTCTAATTGAATTCTAAAGAGAAACGTATCATTTTAGCTTACGAAATGGTTGTTACCAATTAAGGATGATTAATTTTTAAGAATGCGTGTTTTTGGAAACTTAGTGTAAGTACTAACAATGTTTAATACTAAGTCTTAAGTTGTGGTATACAATGTAACACTTACGTTGGAATAAATTCTATTCTATTCTATTCTATGATTCAAAATACGAATCACATCCGAGGTTGCAAGAAGACATGCTTGGTGATTGGTTTAAATTCAGAACGAAAGCCGGGATTGTTTCGCGCGCGTGCTGCAATGTCTGCTTTGACAGCTGAGTCGGGACGATGTTATGCAATAAATGCACTGGACCAAGTCATTAATAAAACAATGTTATTGTACAATATTGTTTTATTGAGTGAGAGCAGTGGTGGTCCAGTGGTAACGGCTGCGACTTACGAGTTGTAGGTCGTAGGTTTGAACCCAGACAGGCGCTTACTTTGTGTAAATTATTTCATCACCATTGCTCTCCAAACGGTGAAGGAAAACATCGTGAGGAAACCGGCATGTCCTAGAACCAAAAATTCGAAGACATGTGACATCTACCAACCCGCACTGGGCCCGCGTGGTGGATTACGGCCCACTCCCTCTCACAGAGAGGAGGCCTGTGTCCCAGCAATGGGAACATTATAGGCTGATTATGTTATTGTACAATTTTTTTTTTGTAATATTTTTTTTTTGTTTTACGTTTTACAATCCAATGAACTCAATGTCCCGCGAAATATGATTAATTTATAAAGTTTTTGCCTAGAAGGCATTAAAAGAGAATCTTCCAAAATCAGTGAACGAAAATAAACATTGAAGCATTACTTCAAGGAAACTAAGCGCGCATCTTAACACGAGTGTGGTCTATTTTTTATTATTCACAATTTAGGTATCTATACAGTAATATCAGTTACATACATACATACTCACGCATTCTTTCCGTGGAGGTAGGCCGGAACTACAGACATTATTATTTCTCAGTGTTATCATGAACATACTGAATGTAAATCCCAACGTTCAAACTCAAAGCATTTATTTCAATTAAACCATATACAGGCACTTTTGAATAATTGTCAATATACATTTTAACGTCAATATCAGCTTTAACACCCTCGATAACTATGAAAACGACACCCATGACGAGAAATCTTAAAATTTTCCACCAATAGCCGCCATTTTGGATTTTAATTTTGACCAAATTCACACTTCACTCGTCAACTCCTATCGCAAGCCGCCTTAAAGAACTTCTTTCAAAAAATATTTTTTTGAAAACAGCAACGATAATTATCTATTTTCTCCATGCTATTAAAGAAACTTTTATGTACCTACCTACAATAGCTTAGTATATTTTACGAGTACATAATGCCGTCCCCATAAAAAAAATGTTGTATCTTAATAATAAAATTTGTCATTATTGTCAGGTAGAAAAGTAAATTGTTTGGTTGGCATAAATAACATCATCCCCATAGCCTTCGTGAAACATTTCATTTTTATTAAAAACTAGCTGTGCCCGCGACTTCGTTCGCGTGGATGTCGGAAAACAATAGGTAATATGTCGCTTAGGAAAGGTGTAATTGCCACTCCTTCATTGAAAAGGAAGAATCATCAGATCTTGCCTGGTAACGCTTTCCTTACCTAGGGTTCTCTACCACGGCCCTTTCGACTGCAATCACTGCGTCTTCATGGTTCATAATGACAATGCGACGAAGTGTCACTTTGATTTTTGAGAACAAATTAAAATAAAAGCGCCTGCTCGAGGCTGATTATCTAACCAAACAGCCATAATTATGTCCATTTTATTTTGCGTCTGTCTTAGAATACCAACTTGTAACATCATATCACCATTTTATCTAAAGTATATCTGAGATTAGTAGGTGAAGTTTGAAGTTAGTTTTTCTAAGTCTTGTGTTCTTCTCTGTGGTAAATTTAGAATTTCTTAACTTGGTATTGAAGATATCATATATACCTACCAATATTATGCCTTATAAAGCATCGAGATATATATATGATAAAAGGAAGAATACATTAATGGTAAGAGCTTCTACATAAAGTTGCCCGTGTAAAAAGCAACCCATTAAACTTTGGTTATATTTGACACCGGCCGCCATTTAAACTACGAAGATGAAACCCATGAAAACTTTAGACATGATTTTGATTTAGACCTTATACTGCCGAAAACCAGAAAAAAAATTGTAAAGATAATATAAAAAAAATATAACCGACTTCCATAAAAAACCCTACAAAGTGCAAAATTACCTTAGTTTGGGAAGACGTTGCGCGTTGGCAAGAAATTACAGACTTCTGTAACCAAAGGTCTATTGCACTTTGAAGTGTGTTTTTAAGTCAGTTGTATTTTATTTTATTTCACACAAAGTCGTGTAAGTTTATATTGAAAACCATGAAAACGACACACATGATAAAAAAAGAAAAAGAAAATTGCAGCCGCCATCTTCGATTTTCATTTTGACGTCACAATCGGCTTCAGCACTCTCGAAAACCATGAAAACGACACACACTACGAATTTTTCGATTTGCAGCCGCCATCTTGGACTTTCATTTTAACCAGTACTAAAACGGTTTACCAACAGTCGATTGGTCCATGAGCCGTTGGTCAACACCATTAACTTTTCATCCAAAGGACTTGTGACCCACGAACGTTTCCCCAACAGAACTCTACGTCAGTGAATGCTTAACCAACAGAATGTTTTGACCAATAACTTTTCACCCAAAGAACATTTGACCCATGTCAAATAGAACTAAGGATGCAAGGGCGAGCGAAGCGAGCTCGGGACTCGGGGCACCCCGACTCGGACAGGTAGGGTTCGAGGGGATGATGGCGGCTCAAGTGAGCGAGCAAAGCGAGCGAAGGGCACCCCGAGGTTAGGCTTGGTTAGGTTACTTTATACCCTTTTCACAGAAATAAAGGACTACGTCTTATTATTATTTTACTTTCACCTTTCCCGGCGTCTGTTGGCCTTGTTCTTTGGGTGAAAAGTTATTGGTCAAAACATTCTGTTGGTAAAGCATTCACTGACCTAGAGTTATGTTGGCAAAACGATCGTGGTTGAAAAGTCTTTTGGAAAAAAGTTAATGGTTTAAAGATAATGTTCACCAACGGTTCATGGGCTAATCGACGGTGGGGAAGCCGTTACAGTTTCATTTTAACCTCACTATTGGCTTCAGCACTCTCAAAAACCAATAAAACGAAACCCATAAAAAAAAATGCAACCTCCATCTTGGATTTTCGTTTTGACCTGCCTATCGGCTTCAGCACCTTTGAAATCTATGAAAACGTCATCCATGACAAAAAATCAAAACAAAATTGCAGCCGTCATCTTGGATTTTCATTTTGACCTGACTATCGGCTTCAGCACCCTCGAAAACTATCAAAACGACACCCATGACAAAACATTTAAAAAAAATGGAGCCGCCATCTTGGGTTTTCATTTTGACCTGACTATCGACTTCAGCACCCTCAAAAACCATGAAAACGACAAACATGACAAAAAAAATTGCAGCCACCATCTTGGATTTTCATTTTGACCTGACTATCGAATTCAGCACCCTCGAAAACCACGAAAACGACACCCATGACGAAAAAATTAAAAATTTAGGGAACCGCCATCTTTGATTTTCTTTTTGACCTCACTTACCGGGGTCAGGATCCATGAAAAATAGCTCTCTTTCTCTCTCTGTGTGTGTGTGTGTCTATCTATCTATTACTATGAAAAATGAGGCATAACGCTTTTTCGTAATTTAACGATTTCTCCCTTAGAACTCCTACCGCAAGCTCCATATAAGAACTTCGTTAAAAAACGAAAAAAAGCGATTTTTTTAATATCACTATCATTACTTTTTAAAATAACATAGACATAAGTAGGTATCTGTGTTATTTCGTCATTTAAGTAAGCATAAACTAATAGGACGTGATTACTCACATCACAACAACAATATGTTTTCGTTAGTAGGTACTATATCGCGCCAATAGATGTCGTTACGTGTTACTAAAAAACGTAAAAAGTTGTTCCTAGAATACTTTAAATTGATTATATCTTTTGATAGAGTGAACCGATTGCGATGAAACAAAAACTAATCTCTGCTCCGAGTTCTACACCATATTTGAGTATAAAAAGTAACCGTATTGGTTTGGTACTTTTTACGTTTACCCTGTTCAAATCAATAATCTGTCACATCCAAACAGACAAACAGACAAACCGACAAACAGACAAAAATTCCAAAAATTGATGAAATGGCATCTGTTGGTTATCCTTTAACACCCCAACTATTTTTTTTGGAAATATTTTCAATGTACAGAAACGTCTCGTCTACAGATTTATTATATGTATAGATATAGAAGAAGAAGATATCATAAATAACGATGACCTCCACGTGAAAACTAATTCCAGCATTCTTTTGCAAATGTGATTTATTTATACACCACTTCAGTGGACAAGAAGGCATTTTTAAATACTTAACACGCAAAAACCGTTAAATAATAATCGACCGCCGCTGTTGCGGACGAACTAAAAGCGTGAGCGGCGCAATCGGTAAGCCCCGCCCACCGCGGCGCAATTTGTGTTGGGTCATTTTTTAGAGCTACGAATGCTTACATGTTTATTTTCGTTCACTGTTCAGAGGCGTTTTTCACCGCCTGGATGGATTTGAAATTTTTCCCCTGTAATAAGTTTGCCAGATTCCAAATAAAAATGGAAATTAGAGCAAGGTCTGGTGAGTATGGTGGGTGACGAAGAGTTTCCAGTGGTAATTCTTATAGTTTTTAGTTAGAGACGGTCCGCTGTGCGGTGCTTTGTTGCTGTTGTTGTTCAGTGAGTTCATACGGTACCCACTTTCCGAGCTTTTTTATTTATTTTCTTTCCAGTATTGGAAGTAATAAATGGATCAGTATCGAATTATCACGTACGTTGAAGACTGCTGTAAGTTCCAACGTGGTTTGGGTCTGCTTCCAATATGACTTTCATCATCATTCATCGAATCGTTGTCGACTTTCGTGTCCGGTCGGCCACGGGCTCATTGTTGAGATCAAAATTTCCAGAACGGAAGCGATCAAACCAAAAACGGACCGTGCGTTCACATGCGGTACCATGTCCATAGACGTCGTTAATTGCGTGCTGTCTGTGCTGCGTTGTTGGTGCCACGACCACGAAGGTACTTGTATTCGAAAATAGTGCACAATTTCGAGTTCTCCATGGTTACAGAAACACCGATAGGCCTATCGAACGGCGCAAAAACAAATGATCGATCATTAATTGTATTTTTTACCAGAAATAACTGATTCTGAAAAACAAAATGTCATGCTAAATTATAAAATTACCTAATTTGAATTTGGAATTCTAAGAGTTGATTTTTCCAACGCCAGATAATTTTATTCGAGGAATAATTTTGAATTTTTGACTGTTCTTCCATTACAAAATCTGTCAGACGTCAATTTTATTCCACGAATTAAAATTTGGTTTAGTCCACTCTCGACCCCTCGACCCCTAAAAAAATATTTGTCTATTTGTTTCCTCTCAACCCTTAAACATAGTTCACTCTCGACCCCTAGAGGGCGGGCACAATAGCCAATATCAAAAATAAGCAATTCCCATGAAATTGCCTATTTATGATACTGCCTACTTACCTATGTAAAGACCTAAATAATACTTATACTTAGGTATTGGCACCTTCTTTTTATTATATTATGTAATTTGTTATCATTTATGTAATTTTATTTTGTGTACACTGAATAAATGTTTTTCGACCTTGTTGGCTGATTAAGATTTGAACATTTCGACATCCGTTTGAATTAGATCATATGACCACTGATCCGTATGCAAATTGATGGCAGGTGGGTATAGCTACCATACCTATTATTAAGGATATATCTGCTCAGCTATATTTAGCTACATACTAAATATTCTTGTTTGCATTTACTGCACCATGCTTGATGATACAATGGTGTCTCAGCAAAAAATAAAATAAACCCTAACCAAACCGAGGCGGGTTGGTCAAATTTTCGAGCTCGCTTCGCTCGCTCTCCCCACCCTACATGATCGGCCGTTGGAATACACCCCCCCCCCCCCCCAGCCTACTGCCGCCAACCGGGCATAAATCCAGACTGAGGCTGTTTCTGAGAAATTTCTCGATGGAAAAACCCAATAACACTTTACCCGACCTAGGAATCGAACTAGGACCTCATGCTCAGCAGTAACGCTTGCGACCACTACACCAACGAGGAGATGTACCTCCCTTAAAATATTCCTCGGCACCCATGGTGACCCCCCTCCCAAAATATTGGGCTGCGACCGCACCTGCTACACGTGATATGAATCCTCTACAAAAGGTTCTGAAACCATACGGTGTTGTACAGTGTTGTAAGAACTATGTATATTCATGGAAAGTTTAAAAAATTCAATCTCTTTGGCAGAGTCCCGTGGCAGGGTCGCCATGTAATGTTGGGGTTCCTAAGGGTTTCAAGGAAACAACCACATCTGTTAGGTACTATTTAATGACTGAATGCAATACAATAAACGCATAAAGGCGCGGGCCCACCGCGGCGCACGAAAAGGCTACCTGTAAAAAAATGTATGTGGTTGTGTCCACTGCAACCCTCGGAGAGGCTACGCATGAATTGACGTCATTGATAAATGCGTGGCTTGCTCGAATAGGCGGTTACATAGCTCACCGCTGTCGACATGGGTCTACGTTTCCACTAGAGTACACGAATATGACCCACGACTATGTACAGCTCGCTTATCGCAGCGCAGTTTCTCCGCCCGTCCCACCTCCCGCAATGAAGTCCGTGTCCGTGGATATCAGTGCCACGTGCGTAGCCTCTCCGTGCGCCGTGCCACGCTATACATAGTCGTGGGTCTTCGTGTGGAAACGTAGACCCACGTTTTCAAACAAATTTATACACGCAGCTAAAATACGCCGCGTGCCCGTGCACAGCATGCGGCGTGGTGGGGCCGCGCCTTAAGAGGTATAATGCAAACTCAGCATATATTATGATCAGTTATAAAGGAGTGTAAGTACATTACTTAGTAAAGGAGCATACATATTATATTCTTACACTTCAAAACAAACTATGTTTAAGTATTTAATAATAGAATTACCTATTTATTACTGCATTTGAAAATCTGATGGTCATCTAAGCTTGTGTCACTCATTTTTGTAAAACAACAAAGTAATAAATTATATCGAACAAAAATGGCGGGATACGACATAAGTTTTATTTTTATTTTTATTACGGCGCTGTGGTAGTGAAACGCGGTAGAGTTTTTGTCAGTAGTGAAATACCCTATTAGGCCCTTACCAAAGGCCATCTCTCAGTATTTACTACAAACTTACCGTCTTCTATCTATTCTTTTCCAGAAACTGCCGTTTGGCCTCGCCCTAGCAGTGTTCACGTTACCTTTGATGACCGTCGACAGCGAGAACGCGCCGGAAGTAAATGAAGATCTCGTGGTCTCCAACTTGTCCTTGGCGGAGACCAACGACTTTTACGCGGAGAGGCTGAATGGAGTCGTGAATGACTATGTCAAGTGGGGCATTCTCCAATAATTCCATTAACAATTTGGCAATAGACAGACCAATGATGATATATATGTCAATGAGACAGACGCTCTGTCTGACTGACAGTAAAAGGGACCATTAAAATTCATTTTATTTTAATGTTTTTTTAATTTGAAATGGTATTTTTTATACTTCATGACTATATTGCACAGTTTCGGAATGTAATGCAAGGTAAATGATAATATATTTAGTCAATTTAAATGGAGGGGGGAGGCTCTGAAATAAATTTCAATTATCTAGCATTTGCCTGTTGCTTGTTAGATTAATAGAAATAATATTTTTTTGACGCACTTCGAGTATAGATAACTCACAGTGAACATTCAAATGGAATAGTTAAATAATTAAATAGTAGGTACAGACGCCAGCACATCAAGCTACTACAATCTTTCAAATTTCATCAATAGATTTTAAACTTTATCGCTGCAACATAAGGTTCAAGGTTGATTGGGAAAATTTGACAGTTTCGGGTAGCTTGATGTGCTGGCGTCTGTACAATATATTTTATTATGATAAGTCTGTGGCAAAATGTCATTGCTCCTGTCTAAGCGCTTGCGCAGACTTCAAAATGTAGTGCACAGAAGTTGACAAGGTTGCAAGCCCTTGCGCTAACTTTACTGCGCGCTGCGTAATGCTGGACGACGAACGTGCTGTTGGTATTACAAATCTATTGACCAAACTTTAATAACTTTATAGTACAGTTATTATGTGATCTATTATTTATTAAATTCTGTTATTATTTCGTAGATCATGTCATTAATTAATTATTCATCAAATGTACTTCATGTAGGTAATGTATACTTCAACATAGGACAACTGCCATTACAGGCCGCCCATTGGCGTCCAAAATATCTTCTATACAAATACCGAGGCCGCCTTTCGGCGTCCAAAATGTCTTTGTACCTACACATACTGAGGCCGCCCAGCGGCTCCTTGATTTCAAACTTAATTATCTAGGCCAAAATACAATAAAAAAAAAATTGATTTTTGTAAATGATTAATTTTATTTTACTATAATTAATGCATAGCCAAAACGGCTTCTAGATATTTAAGGTTTTGCAAAAAGGCTAGTTCTAAACTTACATTCCGAGGCCCTCCATGTATTTTCAGAGTTTACCAACATTTTTACTTTTTAAACGGTTTTATTGTTGTTATATTTTAATAAATTTTTCAAAAAGATAGTTAAATAATGGTAATGTTGTTTTAGTGTTGTATTACAATCATAATATTATATCATGTCACATCTGTACTTCGGGTAGGAATGCTAATGGTAGTAAAGTGCTCTAACATGACGTACTGTATCTAAAGGTTCCATTTTAAATGTAGTTGATTTTAATAAAAACGTTAATTGAAATTTCTTTTCATTTTAGGTTTAAACTAGTTAATCCAAATACATACCTACTTAAGTACTTGAAAATTGTAGGGTTAGAATTTAAATAGGTATATATATGTACAGGTAGCAAAAAATATATTTAAAAAATATAAGTTGTGTATTTTTTTTATTATTGGCATTAAAATGTCAATCTTTGCCCAACCAAATATTCAGAATTATTACTTTGCCAAACTTTGACTGACTGTACTGAAAAAAAAAGTACTATGCGAGTTTGGCAAGTAACATTAAAAGTTGGCGCATTTAACAAACATTCCAAAAAAAAAACAATTTCTTTATAAAAAAATGTACTCCAATTTTTTTTTTAATATTTTTCTTATAACTATTATGACTTGACCTATTACTCGATTCCGGCTTGAAGTCGACAGACGGGACACCCTGTATATACTTATATATTGTAGGTATATGTATATAACGGAAAAGGTAGGTTTTGTCTCGTTATCATCAGCCATATTTTAATTACTGTGGCGTTCAATGGGTAGTGTTGGTAAGTGCGCAATAGAAAAACCGTTTACAGTTCGAATCTGACTATAATTTTACGAACCTAGCGAATCACACACTGTAGGTACACAACTCAGCGATACAGAACGCGCGACAGGAGACCTAAAATGATCTATTTAAAAACGATTCAAAAGCAAGACAGCAATGCAGCGATGCAATTTAGGTTTTTAAACTGCATCGTTCACAGTCGTACCATTACGTCCAATACACTCAGCGGCATTTGGATCGTTGAAAGTGAAGAGCTCGTGGTAGGTATCCAGATGGCACGGCCTAAATTGAATCGTTAAACTGACGTCATGGTACGAATTAGCAGAACAGTTCAGTTTAGGTCCTAAAGTGGATCGCGTTAAGAGATCGTGGTAGGTATGCAGTTTCTGAGCACATGTTGTCCGTACGATGTCCAATGGTAAAGTGCCGCTGCTCCACCTCGCTGCTCGCTCTCCTCGACCCCCCCACGGACTCAGGCTAGACTCTGTCCAGCGCCATCAGATGGCGCTGAAGTTCCGAATAGTCAAACGAATGACGTATTTCCGACATATTTATTTTATTTTGAATTTAATAAACGTGTGCGGTGTGCAATAACGCATATAAAATCGAAAGTCACATAATATTGTAAGGTTGAACTCCTCTAACTTTCTAATAACTACAGACTCATGCCGAAGACGCCGATGGGCGGCCATGCTTCCAAATGTAAGGGAGCATGGGGGTAAAATACTTTTTTAGGGCGGCATAGGGGTAATGTACTTAATTTCTAGGGAGGAAACGAATGGGTTTAAGGTTGAGAAATAAATACAACTGGATTTTGTAATATTTTCCCTTTTTTATTATCTCAGGAATTGTTTGTTTTCATATTAATGTCGCAGCCAACTGGTTAAATTAGCCGTTCAGTTAACCGCCTAGCCTTTTAACTAAACGGCGGCCGTTCAACTAACGGCCTGAATAATATTCAATTACAGTTTAGGTTGGAATTCTGTCACCAATCACGCGCGGGCCGAATTGGTCGCAGTAACTAAGCCAGAGCACCCGACCAAATGGGTTAGGTTAGGTTAGAACTGTGATCAACCGCGTGCGAGCCGAGAGAGCGAAACAAGGCGGCACTACTTCTAAAGGCCAGGCAGTTAACTGAACGGCTAATTTAACCAGTTGGCTGCTACATTAATATAATATCATAGTTTCATACAGTGAATACATGTCAGCGGGTAATGACGAATGCACGACCTGATACCGAACCAACAGCCTCTCACACATTATACACCTCAGAACACTACAAATACCTATACAATTATGTTATGATGGTGCTTGACAGCGTGCTGGATGCACAATTGGCTGAATTTATAGTTCTGCATGACAATCAATTTGGTTTTAGATCACAGCTGTCGACGGAAAGTGCCATATTGTGCATGAAGCATACTGTCAGGTACTATACCCACAAGGGCACACCTGTGTATGCATGCCTGTTTCCTCGATTTGAGCAAAGCTTATAACTTAGTCTGTTATGATATTCTGTGGAGGAAGTTACAAGAAGAAAGGCTACCGTCTGAACGGGTACGTGTTACAATACCGAAATGACATGGCCGGATCCTGCCCGCAGAATCAAGCCAAAATATACAAATGTACAGTAATTATTAATATATGAAAATTACTTCTTAAATATACTAAAATGAATCGCAACAATTATATTTCTATAGAGCAGGCGAGAAACAATGGCAAAAAAATATGTGTGTTAATTGATTTTGTGGTTTTTAGCAAAGCAATACAAATTGCATTTGCGTTTGGATACATGCATAAGACAAACACTGTATCTGTAGCACGCTTGAAGGTCAGACTAAAATAAAAATAAAACACTGCCAGAATCGTATTGCTATCGAAGTCAACGTTTTCACGATTATCGCAGACATCATTTTTCGAACTGCCGTGGTCCGTGCGTCATAATGTCGATCACGTAACGCATCATGCATCGACAATTATATTGAAAAGTGTATATCCGAACGTCCTAGCTATTTTGTTCACGCCTGTCACTTGTGAACCTGTCACTCAGTGCCACAGACACAGAGTACTTTTTAATAGAGTGAGATAGAGACCAATCTTGTTCCGTGGAACGGGTCATTTGCGTTTGTGAAGAAACTAGCGCCACCCATATTTTATCGTTAGAACTACACCACTATTGTACTTTTTTTTTTTTACTTTTGTTTTTTTTTTTTCGGTACTATTCAAGTGTTCATTTCAGAGATTGATAAATGAAATACAATTTTATTTGGCTAATCATGTTTTTATTTAAACAAAATACAAGTGTGCGCTTCTAAATATAAGCCAACACATCATTCACCTAACATTTATGGAGGTACAAGTTTTAAGGACAAGGACGAACACATTAAAATAAATCACAATAAGTACAGTAGGTACTTACACGAATATCATAGAAAGGAAAACAAAATTAAAAGCAAAAGCTAAAGCAAAACAGTTTGGGTACAAAATCTTTACATAGTATGAAACAAAGTCTCATCCACTGTCTGTAAGCTTAGATCTTTCAAACTACGCAACGGATTTTAATGTAGTTTTCAGCAATAGATAAGAGTGTGATAAGAGTGATTCAAGAGTGATTGTCGTAACAAACATGTTTTTGTGCGCTTACATTGCAAATGCCGGCTAAACCTTACGAGATAGATCAAATTAATGTTCTACTTAGGTTCTACGGAATTGTATAACTTAAAAATATCGATAAAAAAAGTCCGCGATGGTATATGTTTATCTCCTACATATAACCCACAGTACTTAACCATTTTCATCTTTTACATATTACATAAAAATTATGGAATATTTTACCAAGCTATTTTAAACAATACAGTATTATTCCTTTTCCAATTAAATACATTAGATACGTTGTGCATTTCATGTAGGTTAAAATTGCCCTTTACAGCATATCATTAAAATGAAAATCTTAGAAGATATCAGAGCGTACAATTATTAATAAAATCTATATTTTTTTTACCTAATGTATGTACGAAGCTCAAACTAAAATTCGTAAAAGTAGCAATTAGTAAGCAATTATTGATACAACAAACTTTTAGAAATTCTGCGTCTTTCATGCTGAACACGGAGGCCACCAGCCATCCTGACGTCAGAATGGCTGGTCAAAAAAATATTAATATTTCTCTGAATGTATCATAAGTAGCAATTATTGAAGAAATGTAGCAAATATAAGCAATTGGGTAGCAATTCTTGAATATACTTTCAGAGCCGCTTGCCATAGGCAACCAGCCATTCTGACGCTAACACATTGACTGAATTCATAGAGCTTAAGGTTAATAATAGAACGTAAAATATACTTGATATTTTTATAACTCTTTAGATGTATTTTTCTAACTAGTTTTTAAGTCAATTATTCGGCAATAACATTAGGATGTGATTTCGAGAGATAAAAAATTGCAGCTATATCGGTTTTTAAACAGAGTCCAAAGGCACATAAATAAAAAAAAGATAGATTAAGCATTTAATAAATACTGTGATTCGATTTATTTCATTTTCCTTTTAAAACATTTACTGTGATATTTTTTAGCTTTCATATTTTGTATTTTATCAACTTGTCTTCTCCCAGACAAAATTTTATTGATTACTTTGTAATAATTATAATTCATAAATCGAATCACAGTATTTATTAAATAATCTATCATTTTTTTAAAATGTGTATTACATTTTATAAAATCGATATTTATTAAGGTCAATATAGACATTTTTATAATATAAATAAGCATCTAAGTTTTCTTTTAGAATATGGTTAATTATATATTGGAAATTGGATACAAGTTTATATTCAATTTCATCTTCGCTCGTGAAATCATTTTTGCAGACAGAGCAATACAAAAAAGTTTTTTTTTTCCAAAACAATTATTATCCGCTTACGTACTGTAGAGGTGCCAGTATTCTTGGGTCTTTTTCTTTATTTTCAAAATTAATTTCTAAAATATTTTCAAGATCAACTGTACAGGTCGACGTGGTTTCAGATTTTTCGTTGAGTACAAAGGAGCATAAAGCATCACAATAGTCATTTTCACAATTTTTTCTTTAAGAAGCTGCAATAAATGAGATCATTTGGCAGTTTTGGTCACGCCATCATTAAAAAAAAAATTTATAACTTTGGCGTATGTCTGATTTGCGAGCAATATAAATATTTTTCTTATAAATCTATATGCCTTTGGACTCTGTTTAAAAACCGATAATGCTGCAATTTTTTCTTGCAGCGTGAATCGTCGTCCTTTATCCTTTTTTTTTGTCTTCTCTCCACTGCATCCGCATTAATAGTTTTGCAGTGCTTGAGCAATTCTGCAGTACATCTAGTACTGCAGGATTGGCAACAATTTTTTTGCTGCCTTATTTCCGCTGTCTGCTTTTTAACTTTATTTTTTAATGTACATATTCTTCTTTTGGCAGCCATTATTTTCAGCTGTAGATCTCTTTCTGCCCTGGGAGTCTACTCCGAAGTGGCACATACGAATGTTCGGAACGATCCGACACACGACCGAACCGAATATTGTTGTCATACTACGAAAAAGGTTCGGATTGGCTCAGTTTGGTCGAGACCATAGTCAATATTCGAAAAGAGTGTCGGACCGAACGAAATGTAGTGCCAGAGGTGAACGTTTTATCGATATGTTTTTATAAGTCAATAAGACTCATTTCGATTTATTCGAACTGTTGAATTACAGAGTAAAATTATTTTTATAGTAAGAAAATAGAACTTTGCTTTTAATTAAATATTTTTACCTAAGAAAATTGTAATATTTCTCGAAAAAACAATATATTTGTAGCTGGCATAAAGATTACTTTGCCGATTGTCAAAAAAAAAAAGAAAAAGGATAAAAGTCAAAGGATGACAAGCACAGACTTTGGTATCTATGGCAGAGACTACAATTTTTAAATAATGCAAGTAAACAAACAAGGGGAGAGATTGTGATTTTTAATAATGCGAAATTGAGAAAAAGTACTTTAAACTCAAACCAAATCTCATCTGTCGCTATCGCTATAGCGATACCTAATCGTATTTCGGTCGTGTATCGTCAAGTGCTGACTGAAGTGTAGTGTTAAAGTCAAGTTATGAGATGTACTATACCTACAAAAAACAAGCTTAATATAATATAAACTACGTAAATTATTCACTTTATCTACGATCTACGCTTGATAAAGTGCCCCTTGGGCTTATCATGTTCGTGTTTTGGAAATTTGGAAATGAAAGTTATGAACAAACATTCTGCAAGAAAAAGTCACCATGTCCAGACCAACAGCGGCACAAATTGATGCTCTCCTCATCGAGATTTGGCCCAAGGCAACTTGATCAACAGTCGTACGCTGAATCATCGACTGTGGGAAGAAATGTGCACCACGCTGAATTCTGTATTATTTTTAGTTTTACTTGTAACAAATAGAAGATTAGTTCTAATTTAGGAGGTACGAATTGTAAAAAATATATATTATTCATTATTTTCTAATTTGTATTAATCTCCCTCTCTCTTTGTACCCTCTTCAAAGCATCTGTGGCAAATGTAACAGGTTGCTAAGTCACCTGCCGAGAGTTCTCCGATTCAAAAATCATCTTGGGTTAACTCCGGAGCACTCGCTCCGTCCCTTATACATGTGTGTATTTACAAAAAAAAAATGTATATAAGTAGTTTATCAGCCATCTCGTTACCATAACACAAGCATTAGGTTGCTTAGCTTGGGACTAAATAGCGTTGTGTGAAATGTCCAAGGATATTATTATTTTCTTTTTTATATCTCGGGACCATTGAGTCCCGGTCCTTTGGAAGGCGTACGAGGGGCCAAAGCCAACTCGCAGAGGCCCTTTAGGAAATTTTAATGAAATGTGACACCAACAGACGATTATCCCTGTTGGCACTATGCAAGTGCACCCAAGGACAACCCCCGGTTGGTGTAGGACTATTGCAGGATATGGAAAATATAAAGTTGGACTATGGGTTTGGGTGGCTAAAGTGGACTGGTTACCAAGAACTATGACCCCTGCCTGATCAATGTTTTATATATACACGAATAAAATGGCAGGGGGTGACTTGCACACTCAATAGTGGGCCCCCGGAAACGGTCGCTAGCACATACTGACGTAGTGCCAAGGGGGCAACATCTCCTGAGGTGCTTATAAGGAGTGGAGAGGTATTCCACGGCTATCAGGACAATCCCGGAAGTACGGTCAAGATCCCTACCAGCACCTTACTGGAATACTTCCTTCCTCCGAGCACATTTGCTCTTGCGAATCTCCACTCAAGCCGGCCAATAAAGGCAAGAATGAGGTGGGAGCTCTGTTCCTCGTCATTGTTCACTCCAGCCGGCCAATAAAGGCAAGCCAAAGGTGAGGAACAAACTTCTCCCGGGAGATAGGGTCCGCGGGGTCGCTACTGCCCAACAGCTCGCCACATGCTAATAGGTATTATGCAAAACACAGCAGGGTAAGATTATTCTGCCTACTTTATCTGCATTCTAGTGCACCTCCCTCGCTGTCAAGACACACCTCCATCAACCCTTGACTATTTCAAATGTGCGTTCATTGGTGGAGAGGGCATGCTGTTTAAAAAAAAAATCAAGATCAACCTTAAAAAAATTAGGTTGGTACATTTTCCTTACACAATTTTTTTAATTTCTTGGGATTGGGTGATCCGATTTAAATAAATCCAATTGGGAAATTAGTTTTATACATAACTCTATCATTTGAGACAAATTTATTTCAATAAACTACATAAACAAAAAATCTCATTTTCAAGTTACGTAATTATCTGACAATCCTTACATATTCCATAAAATGCCTTACAAACTTACTTTAATCAGTGTTATTGAATTAGAATATGGAAAACAATAATAAAACTAAGCTAGATATACTAATTACAAACAGATAGACATCGAACTAAACAAAATCTCTATATATGTATAGTGAGTGGATTGCTGTGGAAAACTTAGATCTTACATCTACGTTTGTAGCTTTGTAGCAGGCTCAATTGCATGGCTATTACGCTTTCAGGGTGACAGGGGCACTATGTCCTGGCAAAGTGATCAACTGAGTCTGTAACTAGCTACAAACTCAAGGTCGGGCATTAAATTGGTAGTGAAGGAGTCATAAGATCATGTGCAATTCCTTCTACGCTCCAAACGCTCTTCTCTGAGAGCCTCTTCCACCCAAAAGCATACGTACTGCCATTTCGCTACAATTTTAAGTAGCATATTCATTTTAACACTTAAAAAAAATGTAAAACTCAATATAATTGTAATAATTCATTAAATTCGATAAGTTTACGATACTCATAAGGTAGCTACTTTGCTGTCGTGTATTTTGACACTAATTTCACGATGTAACTCTTATCAAACTCAAATTATCGGTCAGTCTTTTCTCGTTCAGAGTAGGGTAACGATACAACAAGTGTCAAAATTAAGTTCAGTCGGATCGGAACCGACCGAACCGAATATAATGAACTTCGTAGTAGGAAATGACCGAACATTCGGCAGATACATGGCCGATACAATAAATTTACCACTTCGGAGTAGACCCCCTGGAGAGCTTAAGCGTCCTGGCAGATATTTTCCTGCCTGTAAAGTAGAAAATGATTTTGTATGAGTGCAAAAGTAAATCTGTTTTAAATAATTTCTAATCAGTAGGATTATTACATTAATTCAACTATTAAATTGCAAACCTGACAAGTGCAAGCGCAAGGCCCGTATTAATAAACGTTTCTCAACGACGGACGTACTCAAGTGCGTTATCATTTGAAACGCCATTATTACGATATCAGCATCTCAAGATCATTGCTAATTAATAAACACATGAAAACAATATCTCAGTTACCAAGCTCAGCTCGTCGACGCTGTACGTCACATTGCCGAAGTTTAGAATTATCATTCATCACATTTCGTTCTTGCTAGGTATGTCGTAAGATTACTATATACTGAAATTCACAACCAACTTCAGATGAACTCGGTAAAAGATGAAATCTTGGCCACAACCAAAACATAGGTACTTGGAAAGGCTAGAGAGGATTTTTTTTTTTCATTTCGTAAGCCCAAACTGTAGTTTGAGTATGTCAATTATTATGTTTATTAATACGATCATGACCTCAAGATCGATATCAAGTGCGAGCTCCTGGGCTGAGTAACGTTTATTAATACAGGCCTAAGGGTTCTATTCCATCAAGACTATTACACTTTACCTTCATTTTATTTGGTACTAGCTTCCGCCCGCGGCTTCGCCCGCGAGGTATATCGATAATAACTAATGTCCTTCCCCGGGATGCAATCTATCTCTCCGCCAAATTTTATCGAAATCCATTCATTGGTTTAGGCGTGAAAAGGTAACATACAGACAGACAGAGTTACTTTCGAATTTATAATATTAGTATGGATAGATAGAGACCACAGGGACACATTCTGATGTGGAACCCTATATGAGTCAAATAAAAAAAAAACAATATACCTGAAGAAGTTAATGGAATTGGCTGATTAAAGCCACGTATTGAATCTAAATCGGTCTTTTTCAGGGTTCGGAAATCCATGGAGAACTGCATGCATGTCTGAAAAAAATTGCAGACAATTATTAATTTTTATTTATATTTAATTTGTGATTCGTTTTTTGTCAAACATTAGTAAACCCATAATATTGTTGTTTCGAAACAAATTTAATTTTATATTGAAAAGAAACAAAAATTTAAGACAACCATACAACTGATAAAACGTAATTTTGAATTGCATTCAAGTAAAAGGCCAAGTTCCAAGATTCAGCTATGACAATGTGACATACCTCCACTGTCCTTGCACCCAGGAACACAGTTACACAGCAGTGCTTATCCGATGACCTGATGCACTAAAAGACTCCTATCTCAAACTTAGCACTACACTGGAGTCCTATCTTGGTTTTGACATAACCACTCACAAAATCACTTTCTGGTCACAAATATGGATTAGTCGTAGGAACTTTCGCTCAACTCAACGACAAACGCGCAACGTTACACAGAAAGATCACAAAAATATGGCTAAATTCAACACTAGAGCAAGCGTGAGACATTATCTTATCAGACATTTTTATTGGGGATACCAATTTATTGATAGTAAAACCTCCAAAGTAATTCTACCAGGATCCCTATGAATGTTTGCAAAATATTTGTGTAAATTATTGCAATAGGTGATAATCATTGATAGAAAAATAATTTGAATGTCATACTGCGCGATAAATGTAATTAAAACCCTTGACAATGATCCATAATTAAAAATATTTTTTGGATACACTAAAACAGAAGTCAGTTATAAATATACTATTTTAGTAGTAAATAGGTTACCGACGTATCAAAGTTGCGATTATGTTTAGAGCCATCTATTCGAATTAATAGTGAACATTGCTTCAGAGCCAGCGTTCGCGTAAAGTTCAATTATAATCCGACAAAATTAAAAAACACATTCAAACTTATTTTGTACAGAGACAATATATACTTCGTGATTTTATATCATTGTATACACTGCTGTACCGAGTTTTTTGTTCTAAGATTGAGCACCCTGGCCACAGAGTACTTGCTCAGTGCCCTGGTTAAGGGCTTTGTGTAGTTTTGCGTTGATCTTAGCACGTATTACTGTGTTCTGTTTTTGTTACTCTGTTGGATATTATAACTTGAACTCGGACTAATCGGACTTTCGTTTAAGCTTCTAACGTTAATATTCTGCTGTGAATATTGGACTTGTTTGTTTACGATTTGGATTCTGACGCTCACGATGTCAAGGTGCCTGAATTGTGGTGTCGCCGCTAATCGAATGCGAAGGCATACTGTAACGACTCTAACACCGCAGTTAGGCCTCGGTCTCAAAGTTAGCGAGAGCGGCACGGCAACGCAGACAGACCCGGTCGCAACGGCAGCGGCCAGCGGGCAGATCGCGCGGCGCTAGAGCGGCGTAGTGTTGTGTTGTCTAACAAAATAAATTGACAGAATGGTTATTTATCGAGGTATGTACCCATGTACTACTTATTTTCATATTTTACCAACTTCACTTGCCATTATAAACAGTTGAGTTCCATAATCCGAAAGAGTGTTAGCACAATATAACAATCACGAATTACTTTACTGAGTACAATATCTCGTTTTTCAGCTTCCTTTAGAGGGATTGATTTGCAATACATGTTACGAGTATGTATTGATAAATCAACGCTCGGAAGAAGGTACACATAGCAGATGGGCCATCCAATGATGTGTAATGGTTGTGGATGCTCCGTTATGGGGAGGCGTTACTCAGTGCGCCACCACACCGTTGAAGAAGACAGTCCATTAATCGATATTTTCTTCTCATGGAATACCCACAATCAGGTTAGTGTGTGCTGTTGAACTTATATTTTTAGTCTACTATCTGGCCCTGGCTGCTGTAAATTATTATTGTATTGTTCCCATGATGAAGCAAACTCCTTATAATTAATGAGTAAGGGTGCAGGCTCACTTGGCATATAATCCCCCAACTGCCTATGTGAATAGTGTGCCTGTTCTATTGTAAATAGTATTGGTCAATAACTCAGACAAACAGTCAGACACAAACTATAAACCGAGTGAGACTGCGCCCTAATAATTACCAGTTATTATTAATACAACCCATATTTATTACACTTTCCGAAACATTCTACCATTTACTTATAGAAGGTAAAGGTGAAGATTTTATATAAAAACTGTCAAATGTTGTTACAGGATCGGAGGACAAATCTGCAAGCATGTTATCCCTGTTGGATGCGAGCTAATCGGCACTTAGTACGGAATATACACAGACAGGTTGTAGAACTAGAGGAAAATGAAAATCCTGGTTGGATTGCCCAAACCACCACCTCCACCAGCTGATAATCCTGCTGATGATAATACTATTGATGTTTTTCCTAAAATGTCTGTAAGACAAGTAGCTATACATTTTAAAAGCAAATGTCTATCTTACCTACTTAATTAGATACTAAAATAAAAATTCAAGTGCTATTTTAGTGTTTTATTGCCTATCCAATTGTATATTTTTTGCCAAGTCGCTATGAGGGAGTTATAATATCCAGAAATATCTGTAGACGACGAGCTGTTCGCTATCGCGGCCTGCCTACAACGATTGCAATGCATACCCAAAGACGAAATGATACTAACCCATATTACCAATGGGTTAGTATCATTTCGTCTAAAAAAGCAGCTGGTCTAATTAGCAAGTGGTCTAAAAAGTAACTGGTCTAAGTACAAATTGGTCTAAAACGCAACTGGGTTAGTATCATTTCGTCTACAAAAGCAGTTGGTCTAATTAGCAAGCATCATTAAGATTAATAATAAGTTTTACTTGGTATTTTGATATTCGGCTCTTTCTTCTCTAGCTGACGCGACGCGTAATTCTATGAATATGTATAGAACACCGACATTTAGAGTATTCCATACATTTTCATCGGCCTTTATATCCATTGATAATATTGTATTTCTCGTATTGTTTTGTCTATAAAACTCGGAATGCAATCATTCCGAGTTTACATTCATTAATTATCATACCTATTTATAGTATCCTATTTATAGTATCTCTCGCATCTTCACTGATCGTGAAACTTAAACTATTGTAAAGACATACCTGTAAGGTTTAATATGACGTACTTTAAGTCGGTGTACATTAATAGTTTTTGTTAGGGCACAGCTCTCTGAAAATTCCGGCCGTGTTTAAAATACCTATAGAAGAAATCCCGAAAAATTAAACGCCGAATGATTGTACGGTTGAAAGTTTTAAATCCCGAAAGTTCATTTGCCCGAAAGCTTAAACTTGTCTACTTATCTAGTCGCAGGCAGGTTGTGTGATTCATCATTTTGAATTGGGTGAAATAGGTTGGGTTAGGTTAGAACTGTGACCAACTGCGCTTGAGCGCGTGAGCCGCGGTAGCGGCCGGCGAACGCTACGTCCAAGTTGCTTGCAGATTTTATTTCACCATTTTCTAATTATCCGGTGAGGTAAACCAATTTAAGAAACTTTGTACACAGGAATTTCAAGTTTTAGCTTTATGAACTTCGGCTATCGGCATTTAAAAGTTATTTTGAATTTCGTTGTTTTGGACGCCGGATTTCAGTCATAGTTATTATGTTTCGGGATTTTAATACGTACCGTCTGAACTTGTGAATATCTTAAAGTACTGGTAAGTATAGCAATCAAAGTAATAACGTATGGTGGGCGGGCCATCCTCTCAAATCCATATAAGCGTGAGACAGGGTGGCTTGAGCTCGCCCCGTCTTTTTAATAATTTGTATATTAATGCCCTAATCGAGGAGCTCGGCGCGCGGTGGCCAGCGAGTCGGTTGTCGATAAAAACTTTCAAGCCCTTGTTTTAAAATCAACAATTAACTGGGTGAATCATATTTATAGGGAGGATACTAGATATTTGCTTTGATTAAATCTAAAATTGATATAAATAATCAAAAATTTTAAAAATGGAAATGTATTAGGTAAACTTTTCAATAATCAAACCCTGTCGGGGTGAACATCGGGAATACAATTTGCTTTGATCTTCGCAAAATCCTTTATTTTAATAGAAGTCCACACTTTCGTTTTAAACTAAAACTACTGTCCAAAATTCAGGTTTATATCTTTATGGTTAGAAAAAACATCACAATCACAATGTTAGGTACATCTATTTTATAATTTCCGATTTGCGAATTTCAGGCATTTTTTTAAATTCCTTTTAGTTTTGGATGCATTGCAATAAAACACTTTTTTTTTTTTCCTATTGGCATCTCGTAGTTGACCTTGAGAGGTCGTGACTACTTAACCGGACTATCCTGTGGCTGCCTTAAGTAAAACTCAAAGCCTCCAGGAAGGGGCATAAAACTAACTACGTTTTTTTTTTCTAGAGCCCACCATTTTTGTTCACTTACCATCTGCTATTGCAACGTTATATACAATAACTTTCTCTAGGTTTTCTACTGCCCTCCTGAAAGTCTCAAGCGCCCACGTTGAGAGGCTATGGTTTAAACTATGTATAATACTGTAGTGACACAGTACCTGTCTATGTTCTATGTTATCGGGTTTGGTTTCCGCACTTAGTCCTTCAGTGGACCATTGTGCGTGGGCCATGGCGGCCGTTGGCGGTTATTCCAACCAGCCCACCTCCCTCCAGAAGCTGATTAGGTCTCCTGGTCTTTTGAGAACATCTGTGTACGATCTGGGTGTCCCGAGGGTTTGTGTCCTGATCTGGGTGACGCCTGTGCACTCAAAGAGCACATGCGCAATGGTTTCATCAGCCTCCATGCAAGCTCTGCACAGGGGGCTGTCCGTTATGCCTATAGTGTGAAAGTGTTTGTTTAGCGAGCAGTGTCCCGTGATGGTCCCCGTCACCAGGCGCAGGCCTTTCCTGTCCAATCGTAGTAAGCGACTGCTTAGCTTGCCATCCAGTGATGGCATAGCTTCCTTGGACTGCCTGCAGCCTGGTGACGACGTCCACCAGCTTTCTGCTTGTGTGTGGCTGTACTCCTGTAGCCACCTGCGTAGTTGGTTGAAGGGGATGGGCACGATAGGTTCCGGTCCACAGACTGGCATGCTCGATGCCCTTCTGGCCAGCTCGTCAGCTGCGTGGTTACCTAGCGATCCACTGTGTCCTTTTATACATTGTAGTGTCACTATATTGCGGTTCAATACAGTTGCCTGTTCAAGCGCATTGTGACATTCTAGTATTAGTTTCGATGTGATGCATTTTTTGTCTAAGGATTGGAGGACTGAGGCGCTGTCAGAGAGTATGCGAATATGGGTAACCGCAACTCCTCTGGCTGCTATGGCATCTTGTGTTATGCCCACACACTCCGCTTGGTAGACCGTGTTGCGCTTTCCCAGCGGTTTGGATATTCTTATGTTGAGGTCGTGTGAGAAGACTCCGACTCCAGTTCCGCAGTCGGTCTTTGAACCGTCAGTGTAAATTCTCAGTTCCTTCGAACCTGAGTAGTCGCACTGCTCCTCTTTAAGCACTATGTTGTAGTGCTTTTGGAAGCAGTATTGTTTCGGGGCTTTGTCGCAGGGTGATGCCACCATTGGCTGCCGTTTGATCGCATTTTCTTTTAAACGTATGTGTTTGACCCTAGAGTCTTTGCTCAGGGTTCCTGATGTAGAGAGCCTGAAATCAAAATCAAAATCAAAATCAAAAGTCATTTATTCAAACTAGGCTGAGAATCAGCACTTTTCGAACGTCAAAATTACATAAGACAGTCCCCCAAAAACGCCCGCCCTTCACCACTTCCTAGTGCTTTCGCTGGGGAGAAGAAGTGGCGCAACAAACTCCCCAGCAGCACAGCTGTCTGTTCAGTTATAAAATACTCGACTGTATACAAAACTAGACCTGCAAAGTATCTAATTAACATTACAGGACACAGAACATTCAATAAAATTATTTGCCATATGTTAGCTAGCCACGCCAATATACCAACAAATACCATAAAAATCTATACGTACTCAAGCTAAAATAAAAATACTAAATCAAAAGTAATAAAATAAAAATAAAAACTACCTAAATAAAAGCCTCCAGGTATAAAGGGCGTGACAACTTACATATTTATGCAATGCTGGGTTCTGTTCACATAGCTGTCACCTGAAGGCACAAATGATAGACCAGGACCATCAAAGTAAAAATTAATAAACAAGTTAGGTATTACTAATAACAACAATAAAACCATGGTCAGCAAGACGACCAGTCACCACAAGCAGCACCCGTTCACGAGCATAACGCAAAGATCAGCCATTCCCCCCCTCGCCATATTTGAGGGAAGGAGGCAACCCGACCCCCGACGCTACCGCAAGCAGTGACATCTAAGGGAGCATGACGAACTTGCTGCCGGTTACTCAGGCAAGAATAAAATGATCAATCATAGAGGTCGCTAGCTAATCACTTATTGCAATCAACTCATTACAAAACATTGAAATGAATTGATTATGTCAATAATAAATTAAAATAAAATTAAACTGAATTTACTTATACAGTCATCAAAAAAAAAAAAAAAGAAAAAACAATTACATGAACTCATATAACCTGTCAGTAAGCTAATTCTGGAGAAAGAACATAAACATTGTCTTGAGTTAATCAGGCCGACCAACTATTCTTATCGTTTAAGTAGTCGTTGATTGAATAGTAAGCCTTTGAACAAAGGTTGGATTTTACTTGAGCTTTAAACGTATTATAAGGCAAATCTAGCAAAGAGGAAGGTAGCTTGTTATAAAAAGTTATACCAAGCCCAACAAATGAGTTATGAACCTTATGAAGCCGGTGAAAGGGAGTTCGTAGTTTGTCCTTATTTCTAGTGTTAACATTGTGAATATCACTGTTTTTAGTGTACAAGTGTATATTTTGCCTAATATATAAGATGTTGGCAAAGATAAACTGTGATGCAACTGTGAGAATACCAATATCTTTAAAAAAATCTCTTAGAGAAACTCTGGCACCTAGCTGGTAAATTGCTCGAACAGCTCGTTTTTGCAGGACAAATATATTTTGTATATCAGCGGCTTTGCCCCACAGCAGAATACCATAGGACATAACGCTGTGAAAATAACTAAAATAGACTAAACGAGCTGTATCAACGTCAGTGTATTGTCTTACTTTCCTGACGGAGTAGGCAGCCGAACTGAGCCTTCCTGCTAGGCTGGATATATGTGGTCCCCACTGAAGTTTGGCATCAACTGTTATTCCCAGAAATACTGCCGAGCCCACAGTTTCAAGCACCTCTTCATCTAAGACGATGTTGGGTCCTAGATTTCTAACATTTGGTAAGGCGAACTTTACACATTTCGTTTTCTTGGCATTGAGAACTAGGTTATTTGACGTAAACCAATCCGTAACTATTGAGAGTGCACTGTTTACGTCGTCAAAATCTTGTCTATTCCTGTCTACTTTAAAAATAAGAGAGGTATCATCTGCAAACAGTACAACGTCACAGATGCCCTTTAAATGGAATGGTAAGTCATTGATATATACTAAGAACAAGAATGGACCCAGTATTGAGCCTTGCGGCACACCTAACAGAACTGGTAGCCCGGAAGATTTCACACCATTAACATCTACACATTGGAACCTATTATGTAAATAAGAATTTATTACGTTGAGAGCCTCATTTTGGACACCGTAATGACGTAGTTTACGTAAAAGAGTGTCATGGTGCACGCAATCAAAGGCTTTGGAGAGATCACAGAAAACTCCAATAGCATTTTGCGAGTTCTCCCATAAAGATAGCCATGGCCATGAAGGTAGCCAAGGCCGCTTCTTCCCGCACTACCAGATGTAGAGGCGGTAGTCCGAGCATGGCCTGTAGGGCAGCAGTGGGTGTAGTTCTCATGCAGCCGGTGATTGCCACACACGCGAACCGCTGCAGCTTTTCAAGGTCTTTTTGGGCTGTGCTCAGGTCTGTTCTGGGCCACCAGACTAGTGAGCCGTATGTGATGGTTGGTCGGATAACTGTGGTGTATAGCCAGTGAGTGACTCTGGGGCTAATCCCCCAATTTTTCCCAAGCATTCGCTTGCATTGCCACAGTGATATGCTGGCTTTCGTAGTAATGTAGTTGGTGTGTTTTGCCTAATTCAGCTGTTTGTCCAAAAATATGCCGAGGTATTTGGTTTCAGTTGATAGGCTTAGGGTTGTACCAAAGAAACGTGGTAGTTGCAGTCTCGTCAGTTTCCTCTTTTTTGTGAAGAGAACCAATTCGGTTTTTGTGGGGTTCACTGATAGTTGGTGTTTACCACACCAATTCTCTATTATTTTCAGGGCCTGGCGCATTAGGTTGCACAGTGTGTTTTCGTGGGTGCCATTTCACATCAAAAGTGTCTAGGGATCAAGCATTTTTATGCGGATTTCTTGAGATTGAGATGTGGCTTTGTAATAAATTTATGATTTTATAAATTTATATGGATCCTTTTTGGTGCATTTCATAATTTGAATCAGGAACTGTGAATCAAATTCGAGTAAAAGATGAAAATCAGCTGTCAATATTTTCCCTATAAAAACATACAACGCATTGAAGACATTATTAGTGCTACTGTTTCCCTACTACTGATTAAAACCAACGTTATTATGGAGCGGCGACGTCATTTAAGCAGGGAAGAAATGCTCAGAGCCGTGGGAATGATAGAAGCTGGTTCCCGGCAACGTACTGTGGCTTTAGCTCTGAATACAAGTCAGAGTGTTATCAGTCGACTTTGGACACGTTACCGAAGCACTGGTACCGTGGCTGAGCGCCATGGAGGACGGTATCGCTGCACCACACGGAGACAAGACCGATACATTCAAATCTTAACTCGAAGAGCTCCAACAATAACCGCCATGATGTTAGCCGTGAGGCTTCATCACTCTTCAGGGAACTTAATTAGCGACCAAACAGTCAGAAACCGCTTGCATGAAGTGAACCTTCATTCCCGAAGACCGCTACGGGTACCACCTATAGCAATGCACAATCGTAGGATTCGATATCAATGGGCTCTTGAACACAGAAATTGGGCAGAAGAACAATGGCGTTTCGTGTGCTTTTCTGATGAGTCTCGTTTTGGTATGAGACCGGATACAAGACGTATACGACACTGGAGAACCCCTGGACGCCAACAGCGATTAAAATCCTGCCAGGAAGTCCATCCTTATAGTGGTGGAACCATCATGGTATGGGCGGGTATTTGGATCGGCGGAAGAACTGAGTTGATTTGGATCAGAGGCAACCTCAACGCTCAAATTTATGCTGAGACGATTGTATCAGACGTCATCGTTCCTCTACAAGTGCAAATCGGTCCCTTATTTCAGTTAATGCATGATAATGCACGACCGCACACCGCAAGAGTTGTAAGACAGACTCTCGCCGCAGCTAACATCAATGTCCTGCCCTGGCCTGCTCAGTCGCCAGACTTGAACCCGATTGAGCATGCATGGGATATGCTACAGAGAAGAGCTCTGCCGAATATGGAGGGTATCCAGTCGCAAGAAGACCTTTTTTTGTTGTTGCAACGAACATGGGCGGCCATTCCACAGCGTGATTTGGATGAACTCATTTTGAGTATGCCAAACCGATGTTCTTGTGTTGTTAGTGTTCGCGGTAGAAACACGGATTATTAATTGTTTAAGTTACCCAATAAAATTTTAAAGAAAACTGTTATTTCAGTCTTTTTTTCGAACTTTTGTGTTAGTGGTTCAAATGTCAAAAATCCCTTTATTAGGAAAATGGCAAATTTCTTTATTAATGCAAAGGTTACTTGGTTTATCGTTACTGTGACAAACGAAAACACTTTATTTGATGAATCCTTAAAGAAAATTTTAATTAATATCAATCAGGAGAAAAGTTATTGCAAAAATATAATGTTGATCCCTAGACACTTTTGATGTGTGTAGTTATGTCGTCGGCGTATCCTACAGTAAAGTAACCTTTGTCATTGAGATCTTTTATTAGACTATCCACGATCAGGTTCCATAGAAGCGGCGAAAGGACGCCCCCTTGCGGGCAGCCCTTCGCCACGATGGCCCTTGTGGTGTCGTTTACGGTCACTTGTACTGCCCTCTGTTTGAGCATGTTGGTGATCCAGCCGCTCAGGGTCGGGTCTATGTTGTGTCTGCCTAGAGCCGTGCTGATGCTTTTGAAGTTGGTTTTGTCAAAGGCGCCCTCGATGTCAATAAAGGCAGCCAGTGCTGAGCATTTGTGGTCCACTGCGCAATCAATTTTGGATACCACGCTATGCAGTGCAGATTCTGTTGATTTGCCTGTGGAGTAGGCATGCTGTTTTTTGTGGAGTGGCTTTGCCCGAAGAGGTCCGTCTCGGATGTGTCGATCACAGAGTCTCTCTAGGGTCTTTAGTAGAAAGGATGTGAGGCTTATGGGTCTGTACGCCTTGGGTTGTGTGTAGTCCGCTTTTCCCGGTTTAGGTATGAAGATGACTTTCACTTCGCGCCAGGCTAGAGGTACGTATCTTAGTGCTATGCAGGCCCGATAAATTTCTACCAGGCATGGTGTGATATAGTCAACCCCCCATTGTAGTAGGGCTGGGAAAATGCCATCTAGTCCTGCAGACTTGTAAGGCTGGAAGGTGTTGATAGCCCACTTTATTCGGTCCTGTGTTACTAGACTGTGGGCACTGGACTAGTCCTGTTCCGTTGGGGTCCAATCGGGCACAGCTTCCCAGGTCCTGTCCTCTAGGAGTTTACAGTCTGGGAAGTGAGTCTCGAGAAGGACCTTGCTGGTTTCCTGGTCCGTTAGTGTGTATGAGTTGTCGGGTTTTTTCAGCGCGCCAAGGGTCCGGTCCTGATCTGTTGATAAGATCTTCCTTACTCTTGCGGCTTCATTATTGGTTTCGATGGATTCGCAGAATTTCCGCCATGCTGTCCTTCTGGCAGTTCTGATTCGCTTTTTGTATGTGTATTGGGTTTCTTTGTATCGCTCCTAGTCTTCCGGGAGTCGGGTGTTTTTGGCTTTATTGAATTGCTTCCGTAGTGTGTTTCTGAGCTTACCAAGTTCGGCGTTCCACCAGGGATTTTTCTCACTGTTGGTTTTTGGCGCTCTTAGTTTGCAGCATGCATGGTATGCTTCGGTTAGGTATTCTGACAGCTTTGTCACAGTGTATTCCAGTTGTGCCGGTTTTCTTATGGTTATTTGTGATAGGTGCCTAGCTAGCATGACGGCTAGGAGGCGCTTGTACCCGGGCACATCGGTGCGCCGTGGGTTACGTTTCGGTTCGGGTCTCCTTGTGTTAGTATTTAGTGTGAAGCGGATCCTTTTATGATCTGAGCAAGAAGGTTCGTCCGATACGTGCCAGTTTGCTATAAGATTAGTCGCATTTTCTGTAGCAAGAGTTAGGTCAATGATCGTTTGTCCTCGGACTGTGACCCAAGTGGGTTCAGAGCCTCGGTTAACGATGTTTAGGTTAGTAGAGAATAAATAGGTGGATAGTACCTCTCCTCTGGAGTTCGATGCCTCGCTACCCCAGAGCGAGTGATGGGCGTTTGAGTCGGTGCAGATGATCAAGTCCAGATTGGTGCTCTCGCAGTGCTGCACCAGGTCGGCCATTTCTTTTGATGGACAGTCTGTGTCCTCGCCCGGCATGTATACCGAGGCGAGTACAACATCTGGGAGTTCACCTACGGTGTGGAGCCTGACAGCTGTCAGATCTCTGGAACAGAATTGAGTGAGCAGCGTGGTAGGGATATCTTTGGGTATATAGACACAGGATCTGGGTTTGTCTGAACTGTGTGTGTTGAGGATAAGCTTACCTCCGATGTTACTGAGGCCGCATATTCTGTTGTTCCTGATCCACGGCTCTTGGATCAGTGCAATTGTTCGGGGGTAAACCTCCAGTGCCCTGCGTAAGCTAGCCGTGGCAGTCTGGCTATGTTGGAGGTTTGTTTGGATGACATTGAGTGGTGGCGACGGTGATGAGGGGGAGGGTTTAGTCGGTGGTGGATCCATCGGACGAAACCCCCGCCGCCTCCTTTCTGTACTGGCCTTCGTGCTGATCCCCCGGCGACGAAGCAAGAAGTTGCTCGCACCAGCCGGGAGATGCGGGTGGAATGCTGGCTGCGTCATCAGCCATCGCCGCGCGGGCCATGACCTCCTCCAGTTGGGCGATGTCTGTGTCGTCCGTCTGTGTCGCTGTCGGTGTCGTCGTCGGGTCCGTCGTGTTGTCCGAGGGCTGGGTCGTGGGCCAGAAGCGCACGTATATCGAACCCAGTAGGTACGATATCCGTCGCTCCCGCTCCATGACCCTTTTCACTTCCTCCGGTGGCACACCTAGGGTCAAATGAGTCCCGTAGTTGTCACCACCGACGGTAGTTGCCCTGTATAGGGACCACCTGGCCATGTCACACCACGTGTTCTGACGAATCAGAACAATGTGGAGCCTCCTTATGTCACCTCTATAGCGAGGGACGAAAAGCGAGGCTCTGAGACGGGTGGGCACGTCCGATTGTCTCAGTACCGTCAGTGTGAGGTCAGTGTCGGGGAGTTTGAGGAGGGGTACGTTATTGGTCAACCAGGTCAGGGCGTGGTCGTCCTCGCACCATATTTGTACTGTGCCCTCCTCTACCCGTGGGTATCCGCGGAAGGCAGGGAGTGGTGCTGTCGAATCCGTGTCCATGAGTGCGTCCTCCAGGCCTGCTTTGACCAGCTCGGCCTCGTCTTGCGTCAAGTCTCTAGAGGGGGGAGGGAAGCAGATTGCTACGGCGAGCCTCGCAGGAATGTCCTTTGTGGCCCTCGCGTAGGTCCTCGGCTCCTCCTGGGCGGAGTGGACCCTTACACGTTTGGCGTCCCCCTGGAGCATGCTCGGTGAAGCCGAGTCATCAGGGCGCTCCCTCTTCGCCGGCCCTGTACCGCTCGGTCCAGGCTGCGGCGTTGAGATGCCAGGCTGGGTGGTGCCTCCCACCTCGCCTTCCTCTGTGGTGTCTCGGTCGGGATTTGTCGCGGGATGCGTCTGTGTTTAAGTGTTTCCCTGTCGCGGTCTCGGGGCTAGTCGCGTACTACCTTTTCGGCGTCCGATCGCGCTTCGCGCTGGCTGGTGCCTTCGCGGGTGCTGTGCTTTCGGTCGCCTATTTTCCTCCCCCGGTTTGTGATTTTTCCGCGCTTCTTCAGCTGTCGTACTCTATCGACCGGGAGAGTGGTAGGGTCGTGAGGTTCGTCATCCTTCCCCATCACTTCCTGTCCGTGTCTGTCATTGTCTGGGTTGGTGATGCTGTTCCGCACGATGCTCTGGTCCCAGAGGCTCGAGGGAGGCATGCACTTCGTCGTGGGTAATGGCGCGTGGGTCGCAGCCGTGGTTGGCATTTTTGGCGCGTTGGTCGCAGCCGGAGTGGTGTTTTCGGGCGCGTAAGTCGCTGCCAGTGTGTTGGGCGCTAAATCAGCAGCCGGCCGCGCTGAGAAACACGGCAAGATTATGCAGTTGGATGAATACGTTGGGGGCTGACCGCCGTAGCGGTGTGGGATTCCCCGGCTTGGCCGGAACCCACCTGGGTAGATATTTCCTCTTCCTGCATTTTTCATTGACGAGGGGGTGGGCTTTTTTTGGAATCGAGGTTACCCGTCCTCTGGGACCGACGGGATAATTATAGGGATGGGAGGGAGGGTGTTTGTTGGTAGGGTAAAGGTCATTGGGGGTCACCCTAGGTCTGAGTTTTGGCCTAGGGATTTGGGGAATTGATGGGATTTTTATGGATAGGGAAGGGTTGGAATGATTAGGATTAATTGGTACATGGGATGAGGTGAGTGGGTTACCCTAAACCTGGGACTTGGTGTTCGGGCACTTCTCTTGTCCGGGATCTCTTTCGAGATGCTCCGAGTGCGAGATCGACTGTTTGCAGTCGGTCCCGCAGCCGGAGTTGGGCTATCCGCAACCTGCCCACCCGCTCGGTTGCAAGAGAAGAAGTGCCCGGCAGTCTGGGTCGCTCCACCACGGATGTACGTATACATACATGTTGGTTCGGCCCAGCTAGCCCCGAGCTACCTGTACCTGCAGTACCTGTCACACAGTCACCACCAGGAAAACAGTTACCATACGTTACCACCGAACCAGTTACCTTACCACGTTTTGACATTCTGCAAGAAACAGTGAAGCAATCTTCTTGAAAAAGACATACCACCGCTTACCACGTTTTTGACAAGTCCGCAAGAAACAATGAAGCAACCGTCTTGAAAAAGACGAGTACGTAAAAGCACCTGATAAAGAAATAGGATAGAAACAACGATGCGACACGAGCGTTATCACAACGCCGTGCCGCATGCGTTCGCTTCGAAAGAAGCGGTTTGTAAGCGCATGCAGAGCAAGCAGAAGCACCAGCACAGTCCGCATCTTCACTGCACGCTTCGGGACCTCGCAGATGGACTCAGGACGCGGACGACACACGCGTCGCGCGCAGCGACAGGCGACCTGCACTCGACGACGGCTTCTGGGGAAAAGGATCGCACGCTTTTTTTTTTTTTTTTGATCTGACCACTCGCAGTTGCAACTCGCTAAGGTTGCCTTACTGCTTAACCGGACTATTGGATCGCACTCGGCGCGCGACTCCTATTTATGCCTTCGCGGCGAATAGTGTCGTGTGCAACGCAGCGCCCGCGCCCCGCGCGCGTGTCGCCTCAACGGCGCGTCGCGATTGGTCAAATAAATGTAAGCAGTAACATGCTAAACCTAAATGTACTATTGGCAGTGTAGATATAAGTAGGGTTTTTACAAAAATAAATCAGTCTCAATTACCAGTCTGCGGAGTTATAATTTTCAAATACCTACTGACACTCATCACTGTACTAAACTCTTAAAATACCCTAACAATAGTAAAAATACAAAACGGTCATCAACCTACATTCCTAGTTCATGAAAAAAGATTGTGTACAGCTGTTGTATAGTTTATGTTTTATCTATGATTATATTTCTTCTTCTTTCTTTATATTTTTTCTTCGGCTGACTTCAATACAATTAGAATGGTGTATATTGCTATATGTCAGTCCGTCATTACCTATTGCATCACAGTGTGGGGAGGCGCCGCTCGCACAAAGTTTCTTAAGTTGGAACGAGCACAGAGAGCTGTCCTGAAGGTGATGTCAAAAAAGCACTTTATGTATCCTACCACACAATTATACCAAGATGCTAATGTACTTACTGTTAGGCAACTGTTTGTGCTACGATCCGTACTGAGAAAACACACCAAGGTCCCCCCACCAGACCCAACACGCCGTAAGAAAAAACCTCTTATTCTGTCGGTAACGCATAGGACCGCTTTCGCTAGACGCCAGCATTATGTTTTGAGCTCACACCTATATACAATAATTAACAAAAAAATAAACATAATTGAATTGGATACTTATAGGGTTAAAGTTAGAATTGAAGACTGGATAAAGGATCAAGACTACGAGGCAATCGAAAGTCTACTTGCTTGGATCTGCTGAATCACTTATGCCTATCAAAGCACAACGAAGGGAGGTGCCCCCACTAATTCCATCCACAATGCACAAATACACACTCACTCAGCACACTCACACACCATCACAATGCACCACACACCACCACACTACATCACATCACACCACACCACACCACACCACATCACATCACTCCACACACCTTTCCCCCGTATACATACACACACAACACTTGCATATGTACACGATACAATTACACTTCACACATACAATCATTACAAACATATTTACTTATTATAAATACTTACTAACTAAAGTTATATATAACACATAGATATATTTCTTACCTTGCTTTATAGTCTATATCTGTTTGTTACTATCTGAGTTTGCTAGTACGCTCATAGTTTGTTCGTCCATTATTTATGCGAAGGCACTGCCTCCTAAGATACAGGATTTTCCTAGTTTAGGAGTCAGGGTTCAAATTCTGTATTGACTGTACTTTACCCATCTCTTGTTCACTATTCCTGTTTGTTTATTACTCTGTCCAATAGCGACTACTATGTGTATTTTAATAGGTGTCAAGCTTGTATTGTGCAAATAAATACTTATTATTATTATTATTTATTATGTCATCTTGACTCTTAGACTAAGTATCCTCAGTCTGAGTTTTGACTTGTAGAATAAACGATTGAGAGATGTAAAAGAAGTACTTGTACTTTGGAGCACATCTTTTTTAACTGCTCCAATAATAATAACCCTGCCCATGACTTGTATAGCCATCTCTATAAATTAAAGATCCCTGTCCCAATTAACTTTCCATCCCTGTTAACATATTCTTCCCCAAAGCTCCTTGAAGCTTTGATGTATTTTATCCGCGTCAATGACATCAAATTATGATGATTTCTGTGTAAATAATAATATGTATATTATTTTTTAATAACATAACAATTTTTTTGTTCTCTCTATTTATTTATTTTAGTGTACTTATTAATATTCTTCAACAAGTTTCACATTAAATTCAACTATTTTCTTTGGATATAATCATGGATGTAAAATATTAGTATTTTTTTTTTTTGTTGTTGTGATTCTAAAAATCACTACGCTTTCTCATATCACATCTGACATTGGCAGAATTGTCGACATCGGCACCATTGCCATAAAGAAAAATAGAATAGAATAGATGTAAAAGAAATTGAATTGCAAAAAACGTGAGCATGACCTGAGCACATTTAGTATTTTATCTACGGTGAGCACAAACTACAATATAATATAGGGTATGAGCGTGAGTGTGCTAGAGTGCGTATCAACAAATAGGTACTTCCTTTGCCGTTATGTTGGCAGCAATGTATGCCACTTCCATAGATAAAATACTGAATGCCACTTCTTATTCTTCAGCTCCTTAATGTTTCTATCAAAAAGTACTCTGTGGTTTTGGACATGATTCCTAACACGGAAACCTTATAAATCTTAAAAGAATCCGCAGAATCGACTTCCCATATCTACTATCTTGACAGACATGGGCACAAAACACTAATACTCCTAGCGGAGGACAGGAGTGACAACATTAGGGTAGGGGTGTGCAGCACTGAGCACTTTTACTACTATGATAGATAGATAGATAAACCATTTATTTGGCGCACACAAAAGACAGCACAACACACAAAAGTACAATATTCTAAGATTACTCACATGAACATAATATAAAAACATGATGCCGATACAAAGCAAAATAAAAAAAAGGAAAAACATACATGTCGGAGCAACATGGAGTGACACATGACATTCGCTGTCGTATACGTTGGATTAGAGTGACAATTGACAAGCTGTCATTCTAACGGAGCGTCGTATCTGTGGTAGCGAGGCGGAATACTGACTGGTGATTCGAGAGCCGCCACACGCACCGCTTTCACGACGAATCGTTAAAATCCGGCACAATCATACAAGTTTTTCAATTTGTTTTATGTGTGATCGATTATTAGTTGCTAATTACGGTGGAATATACCATTATTTAGTTATTTAAGTTACATTTCAAACATTCTAACCTCTTTGGTTCACGCAGATGTTGGATCAAACTACTGATACAGGCCATCAGGCCATCCTGAGCCTATATACATATAGCTACCGAAACAAAGATGACGTCATCACGAACACAATAACAACATAAAATTAATAACGAAACATACACAGTGCGGTGTGCGTCTCAAGGTTGCACCAAATGGGAGTCCAGCTCAGCATGTGTCAGGCAAATGTACCTGACGCTGATATTCTGCTGGATCCCTGCAGTGACACACGGGCGTTGAGCAGACGAGATAAATTGGTGTTGTGACAGGTGTTAAGTGCAGAGTGAAGTTTTGTAAGTATACCCGACACTTTAACTGTGTGTTCTACAGTAAGTTTTGCATTGGGAAACATTCTTATTCGTAGGTGTGTTAGTATTGTGTTTTGATTACTTGACTCTTATATTATTTATAAAATTATATGCAGTATATGTGTAAATGAATAATGTTATAATTATAGTGGCGTAGGCGCGAATAAAAATAAACACAAATTGGCTAGAGTAAATTAAAAGTAAAAGCGTTTAAAATAAATAAATATAGGTAAATAACATGTGTGTATGTATTATATTACATGTACGTATTACAACTATAATCCAACAAAAGATCCACAAACTACCCAATTATGTTCTATAACCTTGTTCACAGGTTGTAACCACATGATACGCACATAAACAGATTGGCTCGGGAAGGACACGACAGCCAGTTATATAATGGACGTGTTCGAAGCAGTCATCCCTAGATTTTTCTGCGAGGCGATAAGAAACTGCCGTAGTCGAACTCTGAAGGCACCAAGAGATTTAAGATTCCTTATCGGCGGGGGAATATTGTTCCAGCATTTAGATGCAGCATACCTAAAGCTTCCCCTGAAAGCAGCTGTCTTGTGTGAATGAGTGAAGAGTTGCTGCGAGCACTGTCTACTTGCGCATTCTCTTCTACTAGTGATCCAGCTCAGTTTATTGTACAGGTAGGACGGCTGCTTGTACTTTATTACTCCAAAAAGTAGGCATGCCAAGTGATACTTACGACGCGATTTCATCTTGAGGATTGAGTGGTTATTTAAAAATGGCGTTACATGACTTCTTGGCGGGATTGAGAAGCAGAATCGAGCACAGGCGTTCTGCACCCTCTGGATCAGTCGATCAGTTCTTGCCAGTAGTTGAGGGCCAATAACTACGTCCGCATAGTTTAGATTAGATAGCACGAGAGACTCAGCCAGCTGGATCCGCAGTTCCTCTGACAGATAAGGTCTTATTTTATAGAGGACCTTAAGCCGGTAAAAACAAATGCGCACTGACTCTGCCACGTGCACTTCGTATCTCAAGCCAGTGTCCATGTTGAGACCCAGATTACGTGCCTCAGTGACTCGACTGACCGGCTCACCCAGCAGGGTAACGTTAAGTGTTGCCGGCACAGCACTAATTTGGTTCTTGGTTCCAAACAACATGTATTTGGTTTTAGTAGGGTTAAGTACCAAACCGTTATTTTCAACCCAACATGCTATCCTGCCAAGATCATCGTTTAGATCCCTAATCGCGATGTCATAGTCACTAGGCCTAAAGGAGATATAGACTTGTAAGTCATCAGCATAAATATGGTACCTACATCGCTTCAGGGAAGTTATGACATCCGCGCAATACAATATAAATATGATGGGGCCCAGTATTGAGCCTTGCGGGACTCCTCTGTGAACAGAAGCGAGTTGTGAAACAAGAGATGAGTATCTCCACACGCTGCCGACGGTTGGTGAGATAGCTTTGGAACCAGTGTATCGTATTTTGGTCAAATCCAGCAGTCAAAAGCTCGCGAAAAATCAAGTAAGACAAGAAGTGTGCATAGGCCCTTATCCTGGGCTGACAGAATGTTATCTGTCACGTCCAAAAGAGCCGTTGAAGTACCACGCTGTTTGCGAAAGCCTGACTGTAGCTCTGGGAGAATGTGTTTATCTTCTAGATACTTTGAGAGCTGCTGGCATACTGCCTTTTCAGCAATTTTAGAAAGGCAAGGCAGGATACTAATAGGCCTAAGGTCTTTTAATTCAGTTGGATTTGATTTTTTAGGCAATGGCCTAACTATAGCAATTTTCCAGACGTCAGGGAAGGTTGCTGAGACAATTGAGCTGTTCACAATGTCAGTGATGACTTTCAGTGTATGCGGGAGTGTAAGCAAAAGCATATCCAGGGTCACCCTATCACATCCTTCAGCGTTAGATTTTAGTTGGCGGAAGTATTGCAGAATCTGATCTGCAGTTATTGGTTGTAATGCAAATGCAAAGCTATCATCACCATAACGATGAGACTCAAAGAAAGTACGTTGTGATATATTGCAGACAGGGTTACCCGGAACACTCAAAAAGTGATTATTTATTTCATTTGGATCTCTGAAATGAGCAGGAAGGTCATCGATTTGTTTCTTTGGTAATACAGTGCTTTTTAAATTTTTCCATAATGTTTTCGGATCCTTAATTTGGTTATTAATATTGAACTTGAAATATGCAACCTTTTCTCTGAATAAGGAAGTTAACACCAATGATTTCAGCTGCTTGTAGTATGCCTTTTTGCACCCCGATTTCGTTTTACGATACTTGGTCAGAGCGTCATTCCGCAGGTGCATCATCAATTTAATTGTATCTGTTATCCACGGATATGACGGTTCCTTAATTAAACATTTCTTGACCGGAGCGTGTGCGTCGTAAATTGTTAAAATGTTTCTATTTAATTCCTCAACCATGTCATTCACATTATGCAAGCCGCAAATGCTGTCCCAGTGTATGTGCATTAAATCACTATCTAGTGCTTCTCTATTTATTTCCTTAATGGGTCTATATGTAACTGCATGTGGTTTATATTTACTACGCTTAATATTAAATTCGCACACAATTAGTGAGTGACCATTTATTGAGCCGTAGGGTTCAACTGATATCCTTTTGTGGTTCAGATTCGTACAGACAAGGTCAATCAATGTTTCGCTATGGTCTGTGAAATGAGTGGGCGAACTTACTAGCTGTTTTAGGCTCTGGCTATTCAAAAACTCATATACTTTCTTAGATTGCCCGTAAGCATTCAGTATGTTGACATTGAAATCGCCGAGCAGTATGTAGTGATCACATTTTACTAGGGAGCTAATGGAGTCAGTTATGGCGTCGAGAAAGAGGTCCAAATCGAAGCGTGGGGGACGATACGCTGTGCCTATAGCAATTTTATTTCCATTTAATGTAAGGGTAATCCACATTTGTTCAATAGTGTCGTATCTAGGGTCAATTGGGATGGACCAGGTACGAGCGGTCAGGCCGCGTTTAAGATAAAAACCCACACCACCACCCCGTCCCCCATGCACAGACAGCGGGCGTGGTGAGTGGCGTAGGCGGTAACCTGGTACAGCGGGCGCTCGCCCCTCTTCGCCCGGTCGTAACCAAGTCTCGTTAACTGCCAATACATCGAAGGAATGCTTTTCCACTGCTGCTACAAAATCATCGTGGTTAGTGCCAAGGGAGCCTACGTTTAACAAACCAACTTTAAGGTATTTTTCAAGCATATTTATTGTAATGAAATACACAACAAAACAGAGAAGCACTGTCGCAGATGTAAAGTGTTGATATTTTCGCATATGTCAAGGGAGACAAAATAAAATTGTAATGTACAATTCTATGAAGACATTGTAAATAAGTGTTGCAAATAACAAAGAATTGAATTTCATAACAATAACCATAAATAGAGGCAAAAAATGCAAGAATAAAAAAACAGTTGTAAATATTAAAAATTAAAAATATAAGATTTATATAAGCGATTGTAAATAAAAGTTTAAAGTAATTAATTGTAAATATAAATTGTATATTAGCCAGTGTAAAAAATAGTTGTATAATAAAAGCCTTTGCAAATAATAAGTTAAAAGTCATATTCGACATTATCATCGAATTGTGTCTATGAATACGTGTATTAAAAGTGTAAATATAAACCATGTGTTTGTAAATAATGTCTGCATAATAACATCTTTTCAAATTCAAGTAATCTGTGCATGAAAACCCTAACAACATGCTGTAAGATAATAGCAATAGATAAAATACCATAACCGTCCATAATTGACCAAAATAATCAACATTCTTAAAATATATTTTGCTTAGTGTTAACCAATGCCGTTGAGTGCAAGAGAGACTCCCACCAGGTCTCACAGGAAACACACACCGCCCTGTGACATCACATAATTTATAGCACAGACTATAAAAAAATCCTATAAGTGCAAAACAAAACAAAAAAGTGATCAAAAACAAAAACGAAACAAATTTACAGAGCGTGTTTGGATGTGGTACGAACCGACTATTACCCAAAAATCCTACAGATATCGTCTTCACACCTAATTCGCTCTGCTTTTTGGTGATCTTCTCTGCGAGCTAAGATTCTCCCCTCCCTTGTCCTCCCGGCCTGACGTGCGAGATAAAATAACTGGCGGTTTGTCCGAGTGAGGCGTTCGTTGACGTAAACTCGGTGCGGCGGCCCGGTGATATCAAGGTCACCTGTACTCAACCCGCGACGAACCCGCGCTGCGCGCAGTAGTGAGTCGCGCGTGGCGCGCCTTGCGAAGCGCACAGATATACACCGCGGTCGCTGCGCAGCGGGGTCAGCAGAGATATCGCCGTCAGAAGTCTCTACTCGGTTACGGCGCGTGGATCCGAGTCGCTCGGCATGAACCACGTCCCTCTCATCAATAGCGACGCCAAGCTTTATGGCAAGAACCCCAACGAGGTGAAGGACGCTCTCGTCCTTGCACTCCGGTATTCCGGTCACCTCAATGTCGTTGAGCAGGAGTTCCTGATCGCGCTCGTTCAGTTGGCATTTCAGTTCAGCTATGATGTTTTCTAATGGATCCCTGTCTGGCTGTATTTTTTGCTCCAATTTTAGTTCGAGGGCGCCTACTCGTGCTTCTAGGCTATCCACCCGCGCATCAGAGGTCTTTATAGAATCCTTTAGTTGAGCCATTTCCGTGCGAAATTGTTGGAATTCCTGATGCATCAGGCGAAACTCGGCACGCAGCTCCTCTTTAAATAATCGCAGCTCGTCTGCTAAGTCGGGGGAGAAATTAATCGTAGTGTTCAACGCAGTGCTGTTTAATGAACTGTTCATGTCCATGAGCTCCTCAGGGCTACTGTGCTCCTCTGCCTGCTCAGGATCCTCCCTACCTCGAACCGGTGTCTCCGTCTTGTTGTCCCTGACCAGATTTTTTTTGCACTCAGGGCAGCACCAAGTGGTCGCAATAATATCCTTAGCAAGCAAGCCGACACAAGCGCGATGATAAAAGGCTTTGCATTGGCTGCATGTAGCGGCCTCTATCGGCGATAAAAATTTGGCGCAACCTCCGCACTTCGCTGCAGGCATGGTCCACTTCGTTCGTAACTTATGTTACACTAATCGATCTCGCTTAGTCGTTCCGCGCAGTTGCAATAGATGGCGCTAAATTGAACATATGCGAGTTATGGTTTGTTATGAGTCTATGGGTTTGCTAATACCATACAACGACACTGGGGTAAACAGAGCTTAACAACACTGTTGGGTGTCACTTCTCGACTAGTTTTTATGTATATTCACTTAATTTTTTAAATATTTTTAATATTAAGGGTAGATTTTGATCACTGTTGTACAGATTAAAGTTAACACCTAAATTACTTTATATACACTTAACTTGCGCACTAGATAACGTTTCGTGTCCTTAGTTTTTGTATGTAGAAACTTTCTGTATTATAATTGTTCTTATTGAATGGGTTATTTTATTTAAAACACTATAAACCACAGCAAGGTGTACCGTTCAACTCGACGTACGTGACGTCACCCCACTATGTTCACACCGTCACTATGTTCTCTAAAAGAAAAACAAAGCAGTTTTAAATCAACATCAGTCTTTATTCATTTACTTAGGTTATCTGCCTAGTAGGAAAACTAAAAAAAAACAAATTAAAGGTAACGGTTATTGAAGTATTAAAAAAATTTGCAGCATCCTTAATGCAAATTTCCAAATTCTACAACCCATGACTTACCACAAACTCACCAACAACAGAATGAGTCACTACATCATATCCTAATCAAACAGAGCGAGAAGATGGACCTCTTAATCCAACAAATAGGCTCCTTAGTGGGTCTCATCACCAGCCTCGTCGCCAAGCTTACGAAATGACTTGCTTATTCATAGCAGCCTGGAACATCAATGGCATTGCACCCAACACAAATGAATTAGAAGTTTTCCTAAAAGAAAATAAGATCGACATATGCTTGATATCAGAATCACACACAACTGTAAGAAGTGATATACGTATTCCAGGGTTCTGCGTGTACCTTACCTCTCATCCGGACGGTCGAGCACATGGTGGCAGTGTTATCTTAATAAAAAACACCATCAAACACTGCCTACTGGAACCTTTTGTGACAGAACACCTACAATCCACGGCTATAAGAGTAGAAGATCGATCAGGCCTTATTAACATCTCGGCGGTGTATTGTCCTCCTAGACACAAAATCAATGAGGAAATGTTTACAGAGTTCTTTAAGACGCAAGGCAATAGATTTATAGCAGGTGGTGACTGGAACGCCAAAGATACGGATTGGGGTTCTAGACTCACCGTAACAAGGGGCCGTGAACTCGTATCGCTGCAAGTAGCTTGTCAACTCTGTCCACAGGAGAACCTACATACTGGCCTACGGATGCTAACAAAATACCTGACCTCCTTGACTTCTTTGTCACAAAAAACATATGCCACAAATTCACTCAAATTGAATCTAGCCTAGACGGGCCTTCAGACCACACCCCAATCATACTAAGATTGAGTAAAACGACTGCAAAATGTCAAATCAAATCAAATCAAATTATAGAGGTATGAGGAACAGGGCGTAAAGTTCACTCATCCTCTATAGAAAAGGGAGGATCCTCCGACCAGACGGGTGTTGTGTCTGGCGGGCAACTGCCCAATGATTCATTTCGGGCCGTTGTATATATGCTAGTTGCGCGGTAAACTCTGCTTGCGAGATGCAGGATTTTGCGTGACGTCAGTATGACGCGTTGTTCGTATGTGGCGTTGTAGATACCGCTACAAAATCAAATCAAATTTATTGCTGAACCAAAAAGTTTTACATTAGTTGGTGATTGGAGCCTCCTGTTAAGCAAGTAATGCCTGTATTAGGAGACTCCGCTCTTCCACAGCAGTATACAATTTTTTTAGTACCTTAGATATAAACAGTATGCGAATGAGTGTGTATGTGAGGGTGTTTGTGTGTGTGTTTGTGTGTAAGGGTGTGTGTGTTTGTGTGTAAGGGTGTGTGTGTGTGTGTGAGGGTGTGTGTATGCGCATACATGTGTGTAGGTGTCTGCATGTGAGTATCATTTTGTGTGTTGCAATAGTTCCTCAGTGTTCACATAATTTAGTGTCTTTATCCAATCTGTTAGAATTTTTTTACATTCGTGTAATGGTTTATTGTGTATAACTATATATCTTTTTATTAATCCTGTTATAAAGTTGACATGATAGTTTAATGTACTGAATGGCAGCAAATTTAGTTTTAGTTTGTGGAACCAGTGTAAAACTATCAAAAAAACGAGAATTTATCCGACAAATGCAGAAATCCGATAATAAAACGAAAACTATGTGGAAAATCATAAACACAAAAACAGGCAAAGCCTAAACAACGAAAAAATATAGAACTAAAAATAAATAATAACGTAACAAAATGCCCAGTAAACATTAGCAACGCATTCAACGAATACTTTGCAACAGTAGGCGAAACTCAAACAAATACAACGACACACAGACTTGGACGGCCAGTAGTAAATCCCCCTATATACTCTATGTACTTACGCCCAGTAAATCAAAAAGAGATCATTGAAATAATAAAAATTATGAAAAATAAACATAGCTGTAGAATTGATGATGTCCCACCCATCCTACTAAAACAATGCGTAGAAGAACTCTCAAAACCACTTACACTCTTGATTAACCAGAGCTTTGAAGATGGCCAATTCCCAGATTCACTCAAAACGTCACTAGTTAAACCCATTCACAAGAAAGGTGACACTACTACCCCAAACAACTACAGACCCATAGCCCTTTTACCAACCTTTTCCAAAGTCTTTGAGAAGGCAATGTGCAATCGGTTATACAATTTCTTAGAAAAATATAATATATTAGACGATTCACAGAACGGCTTCAGAAAATCAAGATCCACTACAACTGCAGTCTATGAGTACACTAAAATGGCCCTACAACACATCAACGATAAAAAACTAGCGTTCGGAGCACTATTGGACATGACGAAGGCCTATGATAAAGTTTCCTATGATATCCTTCTAACAAAACTGTATGGCTCGGGAATACGAGGACCTGCCTACCAGTGGTTCAAATCTTACCTACAAAACCATAAACAATTGGTACAATTAGACTATTACAATACCACCAACCACCACGTAGAAAAAATTAGATCTAGATCGAGATCCCTAACCTGCTCAATCCCCCAGGGAAGTGTAGTAGGGTGCATACTATTCTTAATCTATATAAATGACCTACCAAAATCCCTAAACACAAACCAGATTCTACCCATTCTATTTGCAGACGACATATCACTACTTATAAAGTGCGAAAATTCTGAAAATCCCCAACAAATTATAGAAGAAATTATAGAGATGACCACAACCTAGAAATCAACTTGAATAAAACAAAAATTATGCAGTATAGATCATATAAAAAATGTCCCATCCAAATGAATATCAGATTTCAAAATGCCCCTATAGAAACGGTAGAAACTTTTAAATTACTAGGCATAAATATAGATACACACCTAAATTGGAAATGTCACATAGAAAAACTAGCAACTAAATTATCAAAATTCACCTACGCACTATTCCAATTAAAACATAGCACGAACACAAAAACTGCACTATCAGCATACTACGCTTATGCCTATTCGTGGCTAAGCTATGGTATTATGTTGTGGGGAAACAGTGTAAACATACAGAAGATATTTATTTTGCAAAAAAAATGTGTTAGAATCTTAGCCCAAATAAACAATAGACAAAGCTGTAAACCCTATTTCCTTAAATATAAATTACTCACGCTCCCATGTATATATTTACACGATATATGTATCTATGTATTCAAAAACATACACACATTCACCAAAGTAAAGGACATACACACTTATAACACCCGACACAAACATAACTTATACCAACCACCATCAAGACTTAAAATATTACATCAAAGGCACACACACATGGCAATAAGAATATACAACAAGCTGCCTCAAGAGATAAAAAATGAAACTAGACTCACTCCGTTTAACAACAAATTAAAAACATTTCTTCTAGAAAACTGCTACTACTCAACTGAGGAATTCTTGAATCAGGAAAAATGACATAAAAATTAAAAAATTGTATAATAATAAAATAAAAATTAAAAAATTGTATAATAAAATAATAAAAAGCTAAATAATTACAAAATTAAAAAATACAGTCATACCTAAATAATTGAAAAATTAATAGTTGAAAAGTAAATACCAAATACAGACATCACCTGAATGAACAACTTAAAAATACAGACACTCACGTAGCCTCGCACACAGACATTATACACAATCACCCAATTGGAGTAAATTAATTAATTAATTATAAGAATGTGCATGCATTAAAATGCTAAGAATTGAATTATTAGATTTGATTAATCCTACATCATAGTTTAAATGTTTGCTAGTTTAGCCCTCAAATTTGCGATGTCTGAAAAGGCCGCTAAGTTGTAAGCACCTACATTTGTAAACAACACCAAAATGTACACTTAGTAAGCAAATAAATCTTTGACTTTGACTTTGACTTTGACCTGTGTTATGAGATCTTTACGTCTTCTTGTTATTTTATTCGGATCATATGGTAGATTCTTATGTTTTTTTAGAAAGGTGTTTATGATGTATAACTTTCTAACAGAAAGCAATCCACTATCCTGATAGAGACTTTCAGTAGGGTATGAGATCCTTTTGAAGTACATTATTTTTATTACTGCACGTTGTCCTCGTTCTACATGTATAAACTTTGATTTTGCTGCGCCGCCCCATATGGGTATACAGTAGGCTATAACAGATTGGGCTATAGAGATGTATATTTCATTTAATAAATTTCTGTCAGAGCCTGATTTCTTATTAACATTTATTGGCGCAATATATCTTAGGGTTTTAAAAATCCACCCTAGTTTCCTAATCCGTCCAGTAACATGTTCAATATGAGAGTACCATGACATTCTTTGGTCAATAATTACACCTAAATATTTTGTTTCTAAAACTTTATTAATCATGGGACAATTGCAATTATAATTGATAGCTTTTTATTTATTTATTTATTTATTTTACCATTTATGTACACACATATTAAACAGACAAGAAAAAACAGAACAGAAAAATAGGTACAAAGGTGATGCTTATTTCATAAGAAATCTCTTCCAGCATACCTGCGATAGGAAAGTAAATAGAGAGATGTAGACAGCGTGTGAAAGAGTATAGGAGACAGAGAAAAAAAAAAAATATAAGTACATAAAATTTAAAAACAATACACTTAATAAAGTAGACAAATATTATGAGAATATACTTACATACATACAAATAAACATACATACGTCTAAAATAAATATCATTAGAATGTTAATTATAACGAAATCAAGATAATAAATACACACACAACTATGATAAAGTGGAAAGATAGTGTTCTTTCACTCTTCTCTTAAAAACTGCAACAGTTTGGCAGTCCCTAATTTCAGGTGGTAGTGAATTCCACAGCCGCACCGCGTGCACTGTTAAGGAGTAAGAGTAGAAGTCGGTGGAGTGGGGAGGGGACTTAAGAAGGTTTTTAAGATGCGACCTGCAAGGTGCATCAGAAGGACGGGCGTAGGAAAAACGCTCCCGCAGATAGGATGGTGTTTTAGAATTGTGAAGGAGATTGAACAGCAGACACAATATCCGAGAGTTCCTGCGAAGTCGAATGGGGAGCCACTTGAGTATCTTGCGAAAGTTGGAGACGTGATCATACTTTTTAAGGTTAAAAACAAAACGAATACAGATATTTTGCAAACGCTCAAGTTTATTTAAAAGCTCCTCGGTGGCATCCAAGTAACAGGCATCGGCGTAATCAATAATGGGCTGAATAAGGGTTTGAGCAAGAGAGATTTTAGTGTTCAAGGGCAAGAAGCCCTGGAGACATTTCAACGAATGGAACGTGTAGTGCACTTTGCGACTGACTTGCGCAACATGAGCAGACCACGACAAGTAAGAGTCCATGGTCACCCCCAGGTTTTTAACCGTGTGTGCGTATTCAATCTGAACTCCATTCAGACAGAGTGGAGACAGCGACGCAACATCGAGCCTATTGCGCATATACCTGCCGCCGATAATTATGGCCTGGGATTTCCTAGGGTTGATTTGCAGTCCAAAAGACCGCGACCACTCACTAATCAAATCCAGGTCACTGTTCATGGCAGAAACAGCGGCTTCCGCATCTTCCCTTAGGAAATTATTGTAAAGCTGCAGGTCGTCGGCATAGAGATGAAAGTAGGAAGATATGACTCTGGTGACAGAGTTAATAAAAATAGAAAAGAGAAGAGGAGAGAGAACGCCACCTTGAGGTACACCTGAGGTAAGAGAGCACCAATCCGAAGACGACTCGTCAAGACGGACCCGCTGTGAGCGGCCTTTAAGATAGGAGTTGAACCAACTAATAGTGGAAGAGGAGAAATTTAGAGATTTAAGGATCCCTAGGAGGATGTCAAAATCGACAGAGTTAAAGGCACTGCTAAAGTCGAGAAGTACAAGTAAAGTAAGAGATTTGTGGTCCATTGCCCTGCGGATGTCATCAGTAACCTTCAACAGGGCCGTCACTGTACTATGACCAGGTTGAAAACCAGACTGAAAAGGACTAAGGAGGTCATTCGCAGACAGAAAGGCAGAAAGTTGTTGGTGAACAATATGCTCAAGAACTTTAGAGAGAAATGGGAGGATAGAAATGGGACGGAAATCAGTGGGAGAGACGGGTTTAGGAATTTTGGGTAAGAGTATAATATGAGCTTGTTTCCAGGCCTCAGGAACAGTACAAGAAAACAAGGATAAATTAAAAATGTGGGTCAAAACGGGAAGTAGTGTAGGGAGGATAGGAGAAATCATTCTTGAGCAAATATTATCATTACCAACAGCAGTAGAGGAGATAGCACAAATAGATTTTTTGACTTCACTTTCACTCACTAGACTCAATTCAAAAGAAGAACACTGTGGCAGAGGCAAACCAGAAAGTTTATTTAACGTAGCTGATCTGACGTGAGGATCAAAAGCAACAGGGGATGTGAGAAATGTTTGTTAAGAGCACATACGTCAATGTCATTACTAGAAACGACTGGAGACTTGCCAATGCCGACAGTTTTAAGAAACTTCCAGACTTCTGAAGAGTTACGATTGTCGAGAGAATTATGGAAGTAGCGTCTCTTTGCATCTCTACACAAACGCCTGCAGCGATTACGCAGCACCTTATACGCATTCAAGTTGTGCTCAGACGGACAACGTTTCAACCTTTTTTTGGCTCTGTCTCTACTTGCCATGGCATCCTTAATGGCAGGAGTAAGCCAAGGAGCCGGAACATATTTTACTTTGACTCGACGGATAGGGGCATGCCGGTTAAATAAACTGAGTAAATTGCTGTTAAAAATGTGAACCATTTCGTTGATACTTGTTACATGAGTGTACTTTAATGTTGAACACTTCATCTGGTTGTGAACTTTTGTAGATGGAGAAGCATATGTAGTTGGTTTTTGCAGTATTTAGCGTAAGAAGGTTGTTATCGAGCCAGGTCGCAATTTGGAACATACCTATCTCTGCCTTAATTTTAACATCTGACCAGCTGTGCCCATGGAAGACAACGGCAGTGTCGTCGGCGTAAGAAAATATATTTGCGTTTTTAACTTTTAGGTTACAAAGATCATTAATGTAGGCTAAAAAAAGTGTGGGACCCAGAACACTACCTTGCGGTACACCAAACGACACATCAGCATCATCACTAATGTGCCCTCCAATCCTTACCCTCTGTTTCCTGTTTTTTAGGTAATCAATAAAAAAATTGAGAAGAGTTCCCCTTATTCCAAGCTTATCTAGTTTGGTCACAAGGGTGGGAACGGAAACGGTGTCAAAAGCTTTTTTTAGGTCTAGAAATACTGTCAAGCATTTCTTCCCATTATCTAGATGATTAGTAACCTCTGAGGTGAGAGCACCAATTGCATCCTCGGTGGAAACTCCCTGCCTAAAGCCAAATTGTGTTGAGGATATAATTTTAAACTTATTTAAATAATTTACTAATCTACTGTTGGTTAATTTTTCTATTACTTTAGACAGGGCTGGCAACACCGAGATAGGTCTATAATTATTGACATCGCTTCCGTTCCCTCCCTTGTGGACCGGCGTAATAACAGATTGTTTCAAAGGGGCTGGGAAAACTCCGTTTCTGAAACAGAGGTTAGCTAGATGGGAAATAACAGGGGCGAGTTCTTTATTAAAGTATTTTAAGACTTTAGTGGATATACCATCCCAACCAGGGGCACTATCCGACTTCAGGTTCCTTATGATTCCTTCGACTTCCTCAGTGTCAGTGTCTAAGAGCACGAATGAATTGAGTTGTGTATGTAAATTGTTTTGTTGATGATCAGGGCTGTTATTATTTCTAGGCTGTATTTGTTGAGCTAATTCTTTTCCGATATTCGCGAAATAGTTATTAACATAGTTTACCGACTCAGTCGGAGTTGGTTTGATATTAAGTAATTCTGCGCTTTGATTTTTAGTTTTGTTGGTGTAAGTAATTGATTTTATATTTTTCCATAGCAATTTTGTGTTAGCGACTGAATTAGCTAATAATTCTCTTTCATATTTTCTTCTAATTTTTTTAATCAGGTTATTACAGTAGTTTCTATATCGGCTGTATGTGATTTTAAGAATTTCGTTATGTGGGTCAGCACGTGATTTTTTTTTGTAATTTATTACGATTTTTTATACACCGGAGTATTCCTGGGGTTATCCACGGTTTGATGATACGTTTGCCGTTGGGAATACTTCTTATTGTAGTATTATTCTTAATTGTTTCAGTAAGTTTTTCTATAAGTAGATCGGTTAGTGCATTAGCGTCATCGCAAAACATTAATTCGTTCATTTTTTTCCCTTGCAAGTAATTTAATGCTTGTTCAAAATTCAGGGTGGCGACACTTTTATGTATAATTTATTTATTTTTTGTTTTCGATAGTGATAAGAATGTAGTAAAATGGTCTGTGATCGAAGTCTGTAGAATAGCGATTGATGCACATATTTTTCTCCCATTAATTCGTATCATGAAATGGTCTAGGCAGTTTAGTTCTCTGGTAGGTAGTATATGACCTGGTAGTATGCCATAAGCTGACAGGGCGGTTATTTCGCTCATTAGGCGCCTCAGTGACTTTGGGTCTAATATTAATATTTATGTCCCCAGCTATTATTACGTTTTTTTGCGAGTGTATATAATCTAAATGTGAACAGAGTGAATCTAAGAAATTGTTAATATTTGTGTTTGACGGCGAACGATATATGCATAGCACAGAGTTATTCAAAACATCTACTTGAAGACACGAGGCCTGGGATAGTTTTATTTCTTGTATTTTTGATTTTAATGTATTTTTTGCATAAACAACTACTCCATCATTCTGATGTATTGGCGAGCTGTGGCATAAGACTGATAATTGGCCAGTTGTGGTATAGGTTTATTAATATTTAATCTGCATTCCGTTAAAATTATCAAATCTATTTCAATTTTAAGTAAAGATAACGTAACAACAAAATCATCAAAATTGCAGTAGATACTCCTTATATTCTGTGCAAGTATAGTTAAATCGTTTTTCTTAACACAAATATGATTAGAAAGATTCGAAGGATCGCATTCAATTGAGCTTGAGATTTCAATTTTATCTATATCATTAACTGTTTGGACTGTGTTACTCATACCGATTATTTTTAAGTAGAATTATAGTCGCGGCTTGAACGTAGAAAAAACCCCAAATGGATAGGCGAGTGCATTCTATAATTATTGCAACAAAGAGTAAGTGCATGTGTAATATAATTGTAAATGTTGTGTGATTGTGTGTTACTACTTCGTTCATTTTATGAGATATGTTATGATACATTTTCTTATACAATTTTTGAGGCGCATGTGTATATTTAGTGACCTGTGCTTGAGTTTTGTGTAATGAATCTATTATGAGTTAGTATTAAATAGTGTTAGAAATGTATGGGAGTGGGTGTTTGTGTGAGTACTTAAGTTTATATAACATGCAAAAAAATCACTTATAACTATTGCATTAAGATTACATAGTGTGAACTGGTAACAAGTATTCAGTGCAAATATAATCAAAGAGGCACTTAAGGAAATAGGAACTAATAGCATAATTGTGTAACCTAGTAGTGCAAAGAAGTAATAACAAGCAAATAGTCATACTTGCTGCAATAGCTGCTGTATTTGTGCTTCACTTTTAATAATTATGGTCGCAGCCTGGTCATCCTGCTTTACGAGTACTTTGCCATAAGCAGTCCAGCAGTACTTATATGCGCCGGATTTTTTCAAATCTCGAGCGAGGAAATATAAGCGAGAGCCTTTGACGGTCAAATGCTCAGACAGGAATATCGGTGTATCTTCATACTTCTTGAAGCCCAGATGCTTACAGCTCAGCTTGGTCTTGTGTTTAATGTTGAAGTTCTTAGCCATTTTCAGAATATCGTTCTTAAGGAGCGTAGATCAGCGGGATTGTCCGAAAGGGTTACCGCTGCCCCGGAACATAAAGGGCTAAGGAAGGAACACGGATGGGTTTTAGTCAGTAAGAGTCTGACACTCCCTTCCGCTCCACCCAGAGCGGGAGGGGTCATTTGATGATTTCCCATCGTAAAAAAAAAAAAAAAAAAAAAAGGAGCGTAGATCCTGTTTCTACAACTATAGGCGTATTATAGTTCTGTTTATTTCCACGCACCCTATAAATGTCTTTGATGTCATTTTTAATCATGGAACAATCAATGTTTTGGGAAAGACTCATCACCATGTCTATTAAGTCTTGCTTAGACTCACCCGCAATTTTAGGCACGTTTTTTATCACAAAATTAGTTTTACGACATCCCGTTTCCATTTCCTCGATTTTATGTTCCAAAGTTGTGATATACTTCTTATCTTCAATCCCCTGATTTTCCAGGGAGGAAATTTTCTTTTCAAGGTCTAGATTCTGTGACGTGAGGAGTTTAATTGTATTTATTTCCGGATGACAGCGATGCGGACGAGTACTTCGACGCCTAGGTGTCCTTCGTCTTTGTATTTATTTATATAATAAGTTAGTTAATATACCTATATATATTTAATTAAAGAGAAGTCAATAAAAGTAATAAAAAAATATGAACATTGTATCTTGTATGTTAAGATTTGATTCCTGGATTTCTTTCAGGGTTAAAGAGACTTGTTGCATCTTATGTTCGTGTTTGGTCATAAATGAAGCCATCATTTCTTTTATTTCTCTTTTGAACTCATCTAACTGCTCAGCAATTAAGACGTCCTCCCGGCTTCTTTTTGTTCTCTGGAACACGTACTGAGGCGGCGTGATGTCGGCGTTAAAGCTCATCTGGTCAATCTCTGACTCCGAGGCAGATTTATTCATCGGCGAAGCCATAGTATAATCTATATCTATATACATATAATAAATCTGTAGACGAGACGTTTCTGTACATTGAAAATATTTCCAAAAAAAATAGTTGGGGTGTTAAAGGATAACCAACAGATGCCATTTCATCATTTTTTTTAATTTTTGTCTGTTTGTCGGTTTGTCTGTTTGTCTGTTTGGATGTGACAGATTATTGATTTGAACAGGGTCAACGTAAAAAGTACCAAACCAATACGGTTACTTTTTATACTCAAATATGGTGTAGAACTCGGAGCAGTGATTAGTTTTTATTTCATCGCAATCGGTTCACTCTATCAAAAGATATAATCAATTTAAAGTATTCTAGAACAACTTTTTACGTTTTTTAGTAACACGTAACGACATCTATTGGCGCGATATAGTACCTACTAACGAAAACATTTTGTTGTTGTGATGTGAATAATCACGTCCTATTAGTTTATGCTTACTTAAATGACGAAATAACACAGATACCTACTTATGTCTATGTTATTTTAAAAAGTAATGATAATGATTATAATATTAAACAAAATCGCTTTCCATTGATGGTTTATTTAGTGGCGCCTGTGGCGCTAAAATAATTTTAAACAAAAAGTGAGGATAATGTAAGATATTAATAATTAATGTGGTGTTCTGAGCGATAAAGAAGTTAGATAATTATTGATATAGAAAGTTGAGTAACGCAGAGCGTTTTTTAACGAAGTTATTATATGGAGCTAGCGGTAGGAGTTCTAAGGGAGAAATCGTCAAATAACGAAAAAGCGTTATGCCTCATTTTTCAAAGTAATAGGTAGATAGAGACACACACACACACAGAGAGAGAGAGAGCTATTTTTCATGGTTTCCGAGGATCCTGACCCCAGTAAGTGAGGTCAAAAAGAAAATCAAAGATGGCGGTTGCCTAAATTTTTAACTTTTTCGTCATGGGTGTCGTTTTCATGGTTTTCGAGGATGCTGAAGTCGAGAGTCAGGTCAAAATGAAAATCCAAGATGGTGGCTGCAATTTTTTTTTATCATGTTTGTCGTTTTCATGGTTTTTGAGGGTGCTGAAGTCGATAGTCAGGTCAAAATGAAAACCCAAGATGGAGGCTCCATTTTTTTTAAATGTTTTGTCATGGGTGTCGTTTTGATAGTTTTCGAGGGTGCTGAAGCCGATAGTCAGGTCAAAATGAAAATCCAAGATGGCGGCTGCAATTTTGTTTTGATTTTTTGTCATGGATGTCGTTTCCATAGATTTCAAAGGTGCTGAAGCCGATAGGCAGGTCAAAACGAAAATCCAAGACGGAGGTTGCAATATTTTTTTTATGGATTTCGTTTTATTGGTTTTTGGGAGTGCTGAAACCAATAGTGAGGTTAAAATGAAACTGTAACGGCTTACCCACCGTCGATTGGCCCATGAACCGTTGGTGAACAATATCTTTAAACCATTAACTTTTTTCCAAAGGACTTTTCACCCACGTACGTTTTGCCAACATAACTCTACGTCAGTGAATGCTTTACCCACAGAATGTTTTGACCAATAACTTTTCACCCAAAGAACAAGGCCAACAGACGCCGGGAAAGGTGAAAGTAAAATAATAATAATCTATATCTATATCTTCTATATCTATTCTATTCTATATACATATAATAAATCTGTAGACGAGACGTTTCTGTACATTGAAAATATTTCCAAAAAAAATAGTTGGGGTGTTAAAGGATAACCAACAGATGCCATTTCATCATTTTTTTGAATTTTTGTCTGTTTGTCGGTTTGTCTGTTTGTCTGTTTGGATGTGACAGATTATTGATTTGAACAGGGTCAACGTAAAAAGTACCAAACCAATACGGTTACTTTTTATACTCAAATATGGTGTAGAACTCGGAGCAGTGATTAGTTTTTATTTCATCGCAATCGGTTCACTCTATCAAAAGATATAATCAATTTAAAGTATTCTAGAACAACTTTTTACGTTTTTTAGTAACACGTAACGACATCTATTGGCGCGATATAGTACCTACTAACGAAAACATTTTGTTGTTGTGATGTGAATAATCACGTCCTATTAGTTTATGCTTACTTAAATGACGAAATAACACAGATACCTACTTATGTCTATGTTATTTTAAAAAGTAATGATAATGATTATAATATTAAACAAAATCGCTTTCCATTGATGGTTTATTTAGTGGCGCCTGTGGCGCTAAAATAATTTTAAACAAAAAGTGAGGATAATGTAAGATATTAATAATTAATGTGGTGTTCTGAGCGATAAAGAAGTTAGATAATTATTGATATAGAAAGTTGAGTAACGCAGAGCGTTTTTTAACGAAGTTCTTATATGGAGCTAGCGGTAGGAGTTCTAAGGGAGAAATCGTCAAATAACGAAAAAGCGTTATGCCTCATTTTTCAAAGTAATAGGTAGATAGAGACACACACACACACACAGAGAGAGAGAGCTATTTTTCATGGTTTCCGAGGATCCTGACCCCAGTAAGTGAGGTCAAAAAGAAAATCAAAGATGGCGGTTGCCTAAATTTTTAACTTTTTCGTCATGGGTGTCGTTTTCATGGTTTTCGAGGATGCTGAAGTCGAGAGTCAGGTCAAAATGAAAATCCAAGATGGTGGCTGCAATTTTTTTTTATCATGTTTGTCGTTTTCATGGTTTTTGAGGGTGCTGAAGTCGATAGTCAGGTCAAAATGAAAACCCAAGATGGAGGCTCCATTTTTTTTAAATGTTTTGTCATGGGTGTCGTTTTGATAGTTTTCGAGGGTGCTGAAGCCGATAGTCAGGTCAAAATGAAAATCCAAGATGGCGGCTGCAATTTTGTTTTGATTTTTTGTCATGGATGTCGTTTTCATAGATTTCAAAGGTGCTGAAGCCGATAGGCAGGTCAAAACGAAAATCCAAGACGGAGGTTGCAATATTTTTTTTATGGATTTCGTTTTATTGGTTTTTGGGAGTGCTGAAACCAATAGTGAGGTTAAAATGAAACTGTAACGGCTTACCCACCGTCGATTGGCCCATGAACCGTTGGTGAACAATATCTTTAAACCATTAACTTTTTTCCAAAGGACTTTTCACCCACGTACGTTTTGCCAACATAACTCTACGTCAGTGAATGCTTTACCCACAGAATGTTTTGACCAATAACTTTTCACCCAAAGAACAAGGCCAACAGACGCCGGGAAAGGTGAAAGTAAAATAATAATAAGACGTAGTCCTTTATTTCTGTGAAAAGGGTATAAAGTAACCTAACCAAGCCTAACCTCGGGATGCCCTTCGCTCGCTTTGCTCGCTCACTTGAGCCGCCATCATCCCTTCGAACCCTACCTGTCCGAGTCGGGGTGCCCCAAGTCCCGAGCTCGCTTCGCTCGCCCTTGCATCCTTAGTTCTATTTGACATGGGTCAAATGTTCTTTGGGTGAAAAGTTATTGGTCAAAACATTCTGTTGGTTAAGCATTCACTGACGTAGAGTTCTGTAGGGGAAACGTTCGTTGGTCACAAGTCCTTTGGATGAAAAGTTAATGGTGTTGACCAACGGTTCATGGACCAATCGACTGTTGGTAAACAGTTTCAGTACTGGTTAAAATGAAAGTCCAAGATGGAAGCTGCAAATCGAAAAATTCGTAGTGTGTGTCGTTTTCATGGTTTTCGAGAGTGCTGAAGCCGATTGTGACGTCAAAATGAAAATCGAAGATGGCGGCTGCAATTTTCTTTTTTTATCATGTGTGTCGTTTTCATGGTTTTCAATATAAACTTACACGACTTTGTGTGAAATAAAATAAAATACAAGCGACTTAAAAACACACTTCAAAGTGCAATAGACCTAAGGTTTCAGAATTCCGTAATTTCTTGCCAACGCGCAACGTCTTCCCAAACTAAGGTTATTTTGCACTTTGTAGGGTTTTTTATGGAAGTCGGTTATATTTTTTTGTAATAATCTTTACAATTTTTTTTCTGGTTTTCGGCAGTATAAGGTCTAAATCAAAATCATGTCTAAAGTTTTCATGGGTTTCATCTTCGTAGTTTAAATGGCGGCCGGTGTCAAATATAACCAAAGTTTAATGGGTTGCTTTTTACACGGGCAACTTTATGTAGAAGCTCTTACCATTAATGTATTCTTCCTTTTATCATGTAGATATCTCGATGCTTTATAAGGCATAATATTGGTAGGTATCTAAGATATCTTCAATACCAAGTTAATAAATTCTAAATTTACCACAGAGAAGAAACCAAGACTTAGAAAAACTAACTTCAAACTTCACCTACTAATCTCAGATATACTTTAGATAAAATGGTGATATGATTTTACAAGTTGGTATTCTAAGATTGCAGTCGAAAGGGCCGTGGTAGCGAACCCTAGGTAAGGAAAGCGTTACCAGGCAAGATCTGATGATTCTTCCTTTTCAATGAAGGAGTGGCAATTACACCTTTCCCAAGCGAGTCATTACCTATTGTTTTCCGACATCCACGCGAACGAAGTCGCGGGCACAGCTAGTATAGAATATAAGGGAAAACAAAAGCAATGCAGGTAATGTTCGATCTAAATATTTCAACTAGCGTATCTGCGGCACAATTAGGTACGCATCCAATATTAATATTATTTTGATTCCTTACTTGCAAGCGACGCGGACGTAGCAGATCACGAGCGGCTAGGGTCGAGTCAGGTAGCGCGTAGCAATTAACGTAGCAGCGTAGCACTTGTAGCAGCCGCGTAGCCGACGCAATGACGTATAGTGGACAGTAGTTATGAACAGAGATAGCTAAGTTGATTTGGCGTAGCGGATACCACAGCGGTCTCGATACGGCGTGCACTGGGTAGCTCAGGTTCAAATCTCACCGCCGACGACACTTTTCCAAGTTAATTTCGTTCTTCCAATTGACAGCTCAGTTCGTTGGTGAGAGCGAGACTTCCGACACCATCAAATATGGCCGCTGCGTCTAACGAGGACCCACCCAAGATAGAAAAGGAGGGTCCGAGTTTGATTGTTAAATACACAGATTTACAAATAAAATAATTTAATAACGAATACTCGAGTTGCTTTCACACATCACACGAACACGTCCGATCTAAGCAAGCGCCTGAAGCGAAGAGGCAATAGATTTATAGCAGGTGGTGACTGGAACGCCAAACATACGGATTGGGATTCTAGACTCACCGTAACAAGGGGCCGTGAACTCGTATCGCTGCAAGTAGCTTGTCAACTCTGTCCACAGGAGAACCTACATACTGGCCTACGGTACGGATGCTAACAAAATACCTGACCTCCTTGACTTCTTTGTCACAAAAAACATATGCCACAAATTCACTCAAATTGAATCTAGCCTAGACGGGCCTTCAGACCACACCCCAATCATACTAAGATTGAGTAAAACGACTGCAAAATGTAACCCTAATCATGACATGCTTTACAACTACAAAACAGATTGGGATAGCTTTAGAGAGTACCTTGAAGACAACATTAATGTCAACGTACCTCTAAAGTCCCCTGAAGACGTAGACGACGCGTGCTTGTACTTCACTAATCTTTTACAAGTGGCAGCGTGGATCAGCACCCCTGAGTTAAAACATTCTGAGCATAGTACAAGTACCCCGATCGAAGTCCGAAGGAAAATCGCAGAGAAGAGACGATTTCGTAGAATCTGGCACTCATCTCATAACGAACAGGACAAAACCCGCCTTAACCGTGCCATTAAGGAACTCAAAGACCTTCTTGCGACGTCTAACAATGATGCCCTACAACACAGGCTAGAGAGAATAACCCCTGAAGCTAAAGGAATTCATTCCCTTTGGAAAGCAACTAAAAATTTAGGACAACCTCAGCAATGCTTCCCCCCGATCAGATCAGACAATTCATGGGCTCGTACAGATCAAGAAAAAACTGAAGCTTTCGCGTCTCACCTTTCCAATGTTTTCAAGCCGAACGAATTTGCTGTTCCTGATGATCCTGAAATTGATGCCATTCTCAACCAGGACTTGCAACTTTGTGCCCCTTTGCGACCAACATCCCCACGGGAACTGTCTAGATTGATATCTATGATGGACTCCAAAAAGGCACCCGGATTCGATCTGATTACTTCGAAAATTCTTAAGGAGCTGCCAAGAAAGGGAGTAGTCTTTCTCACTATCCTCATTAATGCCTCTTTCAGATCCTCTTATGTCCCTGCTGTCTGGAAAATATCACAAATCGTAATGATCCATAAGCCTGGAAAGCCGGAAAATGAAGTTTCATCTTACCGCCCTATTAGCCTTACTCCAGTACTATCGAAGTTGTGGGAAAGGGTCGTCCTGAACGGGCTGAAACCTCACCTACAAGACGACCAAGTTGTACCTGATCACCAATTCGGATTTCGCGAGCAACACTCCACCGTAGAACAGGTACACCGAGTCTACCGCACCATAAGACAATGCCTGGAAAATAAAAGGTATTGCTCTGCAGCATTCCTCGACGTCCAACAAGCCTTTGATCGAGTATGGCATAAAGGACTATTATGCAAGATAAAGTTGCTCCTGCCCCATTCTTTTTACTTACTAATGAAATCATACCTTGGTGATAGGCAATTTCAAGTAAAGGTACGAAACGCTAGATCCTCTCTCACCAGATGCCTCGCTGGGGTACCTCAGGGCTCCGTTCTGGGCCCAGTTTTATATAATATATTTACTAGCGATCTCCCTCAGTGCCCTGACGTATTCATAGCAACCTACGCTGATGATGCCGCATTCCTGGCCTGTGATAAGGATGCCAACTTGGCGAGCAACATGCTGCAAAATCAACTTGACAGGACCCATGACTGGCTAAACAAATGGCGTATAAAGGCAAGTGCGCCCAAATCACATCATATCACCTTTGCACTCAAACATGGAAATTGCGCCCCGGTCAAATTGGGTCAGGACACTCTACCACAGTCACCATGTGTAAAGTACCTGGGATTCTACTTGGATCGTAGTTTGACATGGAAGGATCACCTAACGAAAAAAAGGACAGAAATAAACTTACGATTCAAGAACTTGCTCTGGCTACTAGGCAGACAATCTTCACTCACCCTGAGTAACAAACTTAGAGTTTATTGTTCCATCATAAAACCAATATGGACATATGGGATTCAATTATGGTCTTCCGCAAGCAAATCAAACATCATGTGCATTCAAAGAAGTCAAAACAGCATCCTGAGGGTCCTATCAGCGGCGCCCTGGTACGCTCGCAACGCAGAAATCCATGAGCACCTGGAAATTCCAACGGTCCTAGAAGAAGCGAAGCGCTACCTAGTGAAATACAAAGACAGATTAACCATCCATCCAAATCCCCTCTCACGTTCACTATTGATGCCAAATCATACCAAGAGACTCAAGAAAGCTGATATTGTGCTGCCTGATTAAATAGAATTTGGACATTGGTCCGGATCCTGTAAAAATGTGATGCATCCTTCCACACATCTGATCATAGTCAGGGTTGACTGATAGCAGATAAAAACAGAAAAAAAAAAATCCTTAATGCGCACTTTTGCGCAACGTATGAGGACAAGAGTGCGCAGCCAGGTGTGCAAGTTTGCGAACGTAGCTCAAGAGTGCGCATCACTCACAAAGTCATATTTGAGGCTACCATGGCCTACGTATGCTGTGCATTTTTCGTGGCACAAGTTTTTTCATAAAATAAATTCGATCCAGTCTTCAATAATTGGATATCTGTACATTTCAGAGCAACCTGGACATGAAAAATTTTTCTTTTTGGGTGCAATTGCTGGCTTTTTTGGCTCAACGGTCTTGCTCTTTTTAGGCTTATTATTCTTCTTTTTATTTTCTTCTTCGAGTATTTCAGACCTTTTGCTTCTATTATTATAGGGTCGCGCGACAGATCACTTTACGAGCTTCTTCGATTACACTCGAATCCACGTTTTTTCACTCCGTTGTTCTTTGTCTTCTTGACATCCTAAAAACATAAATAATTAGTTTATTAGCATAGCAGTAAACACATGTCATGATAAAAGACACAATATCTTAAATAAATGTCTGACACTGTCTACAAGACTGCGCGCGCAATCTTGTACACAATGGCTATGCGCACTCTTACACATAGAGCACTAAATACTTTTGAAAGACCACTACACCCATGTTTTGGCCAGGACGTCGTATTAACTCGAGTGAATCACGTTTCGATAGTAATTTGATAGAAATAAACACATAAAAACAACTTACCTGGATTACATTTATTACAATCACGTTTTCAAAACACCTAAATATTGTAACAGATGTATCAAATTTAGTTTTTTTCGAATAAATCTTCGGAAATTTTATTAACAACAAAAATTCTTGCAACGGAGCGTTTAAAACATTGATGATTGACTGTCAACTGAAGTTGGCCGCAGAAGACTGTTTCCTGATTCGAGAATCGCTCTGCGCATTCTTGTACACTACGCAATCTTGCACACCCCTACCCTATAACATAGGAAGTATTTGTTCAAACGCACTTGATAAAGTGGGTAGAATTTAATTATTAAAGTGTTGTGTATTTTTTTACTTGAAATGTTGCCAACTGTCATCGGAAGTCATGTTTGTTTATTAGTCGATCGGTTGACTTATGGCGGGAGAATAAGGTATAAAAGCCAGACACGGTGACAGTTCGGCCACTAGTCCGGTTAAGCAGTAAGGCAACCTTAGCGAGTTGCAACTGCGAGTGGTCATAAAAAAAAAAAAACAGTTCGGTTACTTCTTGTTTGGCTGCCTACGGGAACACTTCTATACAAAGTTAAGTACCTATATTATTGCTTTGCTGACATTGTTATGTAATTATAATTATGTTAATCATTATTGTGATTATGAGAATAATAAACTAACTTGATTTGTGTTTGTTTAGATGGTATTTATAATGCTAACTTTCGTTAAATAAATAAAATCTTGATCGAAAATCGAAATCGATGCTTTTCCCGAAAAGAAAAACTTATCTGAGAAACTCAGTAAGGCAGTCTTATATACATCAGACGCGGCAGATTCTTATAGTGATTACAGTACAGAAAAAATACGTTTACTTCGTAATACAAAAACTTCTTTTACTGATGACCAAATAGTTGAATTAGTTTGTGGAGGAATTTCTGATGTCGACGTTAAGATGGCTTCACTAAATAGTGGTATCACAACTACTGCTGCTATATCGCTGCTTTCAGTATATGTAAAAACAAAAAAAAGACCCTTAGAAAATCCTGATGGCTCCCGGGCCCTCTGAAACGAAACGACCTAAGTTGAACAACGAAAAGAAATGTTTTTCTTGTCATAAGATTGGTCACATACACTATCAATGTCCCAAAAATAAACCAAACTCACATGCACCTGTCAATCAAGTCACACAGTTATCTAAGCCTAACGGATTAAAAGTTTGTACACATTGCAAAAAAATTGGGCACACTGAGTCTGTTTGCTATCATAAACAAAAAGCTGAATCAAGTAATTCTTCATCCATAACTATAATACCAAATAAAAAGGTTAATTTTTTAGAAAAACCGAACTAAAATTAACTAGAGTTGTCATAAATGATATTCCGATTGATTGTCTCATAGATACAGGAGCAAGTTGTAGTCTGTTTTCAAGAAGATTAGGCTGCCATTTTTCACCAATATCAATTAATTTGAACGGTATAGGTCAAAATAAATTACACGTTTTTGCTTTAATTACCGTACTGGTTAAATTCGAAGCAGTTTGTTTAGAATTAGATATATATGTTGTTAGAGACTGTGATTTTCAGTATAATTTATTAATAGGTCGAAACGCTGTTCATAAAGGATGAACTGCGAGATGCCATTTAAAAAAAAAAAAAAAACAGTTCGGCCACTTCTTGTTTGGCTGCCGACGGGAACACACCACAGAGTACTTTTTGATAGAGGAACACACTATCAAAAAGTACTCTGTGCGGGAACACTTCTATACAAAGTTAAGTACCTATATTATTGCTTTGCTGAAATTGTTATGTAATTATAATTATGTTAATCATTATTGTGATTATGGGAATAATAAACTAACTTGATTTGTGTTTGTTTAGATGGTATTTATAATGCTAACTTTGGTTAAATAAATAAATTATATTAAATGTTAACTTTGGCTTTATAATTATTGCTAGGGGTACACGATACCTTTTTGTAAATCTATACGTGTGTGTTATAAGCTTATGTGTATATTTTATCTGTTTTAAATATAAACAGTAAAACGTTCCTTGTAGTTTCCCTTACTATAATCCCTGTAAATTCACAATAATTCTCATTCATTTCAGTTAAAGTAGATAAATAGTATGTTGCTTACCCTTTTACCCTGCCGTCTATAACACACTTCATTTTTCTTTTCTAAGTCCTATGACTTCGCCCTCCGCAATGTTCGCATACCCATGGCATAATAACATACTTACCTACCTACGTATCAACAGCGCATGCTTACCTATTTGACTTGTCATGAACGAAATCATTGATTAAACTGATAAAAAGGAAATCTGCTGAGAAACAATGACTTTACAACATTGACTTAAATACAGGATGGAAAAAAATCAATAGGCCCTGAAGGGAAACCACTTTAATTTTATTTAAAGGGAACATTCCTTTATTTTTTAAAAGAAACAAATCTGCAGTTACAGATTTCCCTTTGAAATCATTGCTTTACAATTACATAAGACAACGTCTGATTATTTTGCAATAACAACTGATTGGTACACACGGCTACACATAACCAGTATAAGCTGACTTATGATTGTATCAAAAGCCTATACAATGCGAGGTCACCTAAAACTGGATATGTATAGCTTGATGTGTAGCCGTGTGTACACAGAAGGTAGGTAATCCTCGCCAAGAAATGTAATAAGATAATAAAAATCTTTGTTACTAGAAGAATGGGTCCAGTAAATCTCTTTAAAAACAAACGGTTTTATGTAATGTGCACTTAGATGTCAAAGGAGTGGTTTGGCACTCGTACTATGATTACCCTGTATCACGAACGCCATCACCTTCCTCCGGACCAACTACATAACATACATACATAATCAGCCTATAATGTACCCACTGCTGGGACACAGGTCTCCTCTCTGTGAGAGGGAGTGGGCAGTAATCCAGCACGCGGGCCCAGTGGGGGTTGGTAGATGTCACATGTCTTCGATTTTTTCGGTTCTAGGACATGCTGGTATCCTCACGATGTTTTCCTTCACCGTTTGCGGAGCAATGGTGATGAAATAATTTACACAAAGTAAAGCGCCTGTCTGGGTTCGAACCTACGACCTACAACTCTTAATTCGTGGCCGTTACCACTGGGCCACCACTGCTCTACGGACCAACTAGGATAGTTTTTAATCAAGTGTGTGATTATGTGTAAAAAAAACTAATTTGACCAAAATTATGTCTGGACTATAAGAAACTGTAACCTTTGAGCTTTTTCGGCTTTTCTTCTCAGAGTAAGTGAATAGGAAACGCTGAACTCATCTTTTTTATATAAACTATAAAAGTTTTTGTATAGGTCTACTAGCAGATTGTATAGTTTAAGTATCTAAACTATTTATCATCACGTTTAAACTTAATATCTTCTACATTATTACCTGTATATTATGATGAAACGAACTGTTTACCTTAGTACACCTTGTAAGTCCCACCATGGCCAACACGGAAGAAATGCTACAGAAGTTACTGAACAATATCGCTGAGGAACAAAAATATAAAAACCATGAAATAATTGTGAATGAAATATTCAGCGGAGGAGCCAACTACACGTCGAAACTATTCACAGTGATCATAATAGAAGAAAATAAAGAAGATTTACATTTATTCGCTAAAGTCGCTGCAGTCGGAGAAGCAATTCGCAACGAATTTCCTGTAGATGCTTTTAAAACAGAACAATTCGCTTACATAAAATTGGCGAAAATCTACGCATCGTTGGAGGAAGAAAACTGAGTGCCTGGGGAGCATAGACTATACTTCACCAAGTTTTACAGCTTTGACCCCATCACGTACCAGGAGACATTGGTTCTTGAGAACTTGTTGGCGCATGGATATGGTAATCACGACAGATTCCATTCCATAGATTGGGAGTACGCTTCTTCAGCAGTTACAGACTTGGCGAAGATGCACGCACTGTCCTTCGCATTTAGTAAACAATACCCAGAAGAATTTGAGAAGACTTCGACGGCTTTAAAATTTGAATGGAAAGAATTTGGAAGTATGGAAGATATGTTGCAGAGAGCGATAAGCGTTGCGTTGAGCAATGTCAATCCCGAGTACAGAGAAGCATTACAAAAGTTTATGGAAAATCACAAGAATCCAACGAAGATAAACTCGCCCATTCGCAGTGCTGTCATCGTACATGGAGACTTTAGAGGGAATAACTTGTTACACAGAGTACGAGAGGTAAGTTTATTAAATCAAAACAAAATAGCACATCTGTTTGTGTGTGTCAGTCTGTTCCAAAAGTAAGGATGCTAATTTATAGTCTCGTCGTTACTAGCTTCTGCCCGCGACTTCTTCCGCATGCATTCACCCTATAAGGGGTGGAATTTCTAAAAACGCTTTCTTAGTGGATAGGTACCTACTCTTCACAAAAAACACACCCTCCAAATTTCAAGTCTATAGGACCAGCGGTTTAGGCTGTGCGTTGATATATCAGACAGTCAGAACTTTGAATTTTACATGTACTTATAGATTTTCGTCGATGATTTCAATTACAATTAGGAACGTTATTCAAACAATTACTGTCGAGAAAAGTGGTGAGACGATTTTGAATGATGACAGATGAATGAATTTCCCAATCCCACTGAGTAGGGTTTATTTACACTTCATTTAGACCACATTTAGACACTTTTGGGAACATACCATAGGGATGTTTAGCCGGTTTATCGGCCACCTTTGGTTTTAGCCCAGTTATTTTTTCAAAGCAACCCTTTTAAAATATTGTACCTTAACAATAATTGAAAAACCTAAAATAATAGGTATTTCTATTTTACTCCAGAACGGCAAGATTGATATCAAGATCGTGGACCTGCAGACCCTGCGGGTAGGCAGCCCGGTCGGCGACCTGATTTACTTCGTCATCACCAGCTCCGACGAGGAGTTCCGTGCCAAGTACTTCGAGAAGCTGCTCGACCACTACTACACGCAGCTCAGTGCCGCCATGAGGAGGCTGAACCTCGACCCTGAGGAGACATTCTCCAGGGAAGACTTTGAATATGAAATGAAGGAGGTAACGATCGCTTTATAATTATTTGTATCGAGTTTATCATAAGCGTTCTGTACAGGATCGTGAAATTCTGCATACAAACTTCACTTTTCATCAAACAATGTTCCAAAAAAAAATTTTTTTTTTCCAGAAACTGCCATTCGGGCTCTCACTTGCGTTGTGCCTTTTGCCTATTATCACAATTGACAGCCACGACGCGCCCAAAATCGACGAGTCTCTCGACTTCGCCGACATCTCCGTTGAGAAGACCAGCGACCTCTGCGCGAAGAGGCTGAATGGAGTCGTCAGCGATTATGTCAAGTGGAGCATTCTAAAATAATTGCATGCACAATTTGACCGGATTATAGCCATTTCATCCAGCTGTCCAAAGAATGACAGTTGTGATATAATTTAAGTATAAGTTAAAAATATATTTACCTCCATCTTTTTCGTTATGCCACTTGCACAGGAACCAAATTTCATTTTTGTTGTATTTTATATGAAAGATGATAACAATGTATTTTTTGATGATATTGACAAAGAATGTGGAATAAGTATAAAGCAAATCAAACGATAGTATTGTTAGTAAAACTAGGAACTTGGTAGAAATGAGATTGTTTTTTTTTTTACACGCAGCACGCGTAGCAGGACCGCCGTAGAAACTGGTTTTGTCGACGAAAGAATAGAACTTGATTGTAGAAATATGTGTACGCATTCTAGGCGTTTAAGCACGGCAATGTGTCATTTTGTCTATTCTTCCTTCGACAAAACGTCGTCATGCTACGCGTGCTGGTGGAAAGCCAGGGATGAGGTCTATGATGCAACGAGCAAGTCCAGAAGATGCCCGTGCTTTGAAGGCTGACGGTTTTATTTTTGTGTTCGAAATCCGGGAATCTTTTTCATAACAAAAACGTACAGACGCCAGCACATCAACCTACCCGAAACTGTCAGATTTTCCCAATCAAGTTTGAACCTTATAATTTAGCGATAAAGTTAAAAATCTATCAAAGAAATTTGACAGATTGTAGTAGGTTGATGTGCTGGCATCTGTACCTACCTACTTACCTAAATCTAATTTAAAAAATTAAAAGCAAAAATTTTTTTTTTAAAACAAGCTTTTATTTAAATGTGCTAAAAAGAATAAAATAAACTTTTCCTTTAAAACTTTTACCATCAACTTCTAACGTCATTAAACAATTTATGTGATATAAAAGCTTGTGAGATTTACCTGTGTAGATAAACAATTTTTAGCGCATTTAAATAAAAGCTTGTTTTAAAAAAAGTTTTTTTTACTTTTAATTTATTTTTACTTATCGGTAGACAGGTTTCTTAGTCTGTTCATCTCATTCAACACATCATTGTTGCAAGGCCGTTTGCCGGTTAATTTCGAACAGTCTAGCTCTTCAATAGGAGACCTTCTATAATACAACAGGGTTCGCCCCGTTTCCCTGAGGCGGTACGTTCACGACTTCATGTTACACCCTGATGCCACTCAGTCCTCGGCATGGTCTCACCTTGACTTGGGTGTTTGGAGGAATGCGCCACTTATTTCAGCATGAAGCTTACTTGTGCCTTGCGAAACACAGTTCCAGGTTTGATTTTTGAGTTATCCTTCTCCTAGACAGATTGCAAACCAATGCTGTCGACGCCTATCTCGCCAAATTACACAATTCAAAGTTAACCAACCGATGCTACAGACTCGAACAATTCGACCTCAATATCTTAATCGAGGACTCCAAAAACCCCAGTAGGTACACCAAAATTTCAGACGGATTGGAACAACGGAGTTTAACTCTCATTTGTATTTTCAGCAAGTCCTTTCATTTGATACCCATATTGTAGGAAAGCTTAAAAAACTTAGTCCGCCATTTTTTGATGTTCGCAATATTGGATTTAGAGTGACGTCACTTTATTTTTCGAGTTATTCTCAGCAATCCCTTTCATTTGATACCCATATTGTAGGAGTGCATTAAAAATAACTAGTCTGCCATCTTGGGTGTTCCGACATGTTGGATATAGAATGACGTCACATAGCCATAACCATGCATTGTTATCCAAAGTAAACGTTTATACAAAATTTCAGCTCAATCGGTTGAAGATATCTACTTCAAAATTGAGTTGCAAGAGTCCACCCGAACAAACATAGCTACATACATTCGTACAATTCAATAAAAAAAAAATATATATAGGAGTAATTTTATTTACTACATTTTGGTTGTGACACGCTCCCTCGCACGTTGGTACGCGGTACGTACGGTCCCACGGAATTGTCCTTAACATGTGGCCAAACCGTGACAGTGAGTGTAACAATAAATTGGTCACGTGGCATAGACCGCGAATCTGAAGGCGACTATTCACAACTAAGCAACTTATATTTACAGATAATCACAGTGTACGTTAGTATGCATCTAAACGCGAACCATGGCGCACGTAGAAAAACCGCTGCGGCAATTACAATACAAAATCGCTACGGAACAAAAATATAAAAACCCTGAAATAATTATAAATGAAATATCAAGTGGAGGGGCCAACTACACGTCGAGACTATTCTCAGTAGTCATAAGAGAAGAAGACAAAGAAGACCTACATTTATTCGCAAAAGTCGCAACACTAGGAGAAAAGTTTCGCAGTGAAGTGCCTGTTATGGTTTACGATACTGAACGATTCGCTTATACGAAACTGGCGAAAGTTTACGCATCCTTAGAAGAAGAAAATGGAGTGCCCGAGGAGCACAGACTGTTTTTCGCTAAGTGTTATGGCTTCGACCCCACAAAGTATCAGGAGACGATAGTAATGGAAGACTTATTGGCACAGGGTTACGGACCTTACGACAGATTCCACTCATTTGGTTGGGAGTACGCTGCTTCCGCGACTACAGATTTGGCGAAAATGCACGCATTATCGTTTGCGTTTCGTAAAAAAAACCCAGAGGAATTTCAAAAGGCTTTGGAAATTATAAAAATAGCCTGGAAAGCAGGAGCCATGGATAGTATGATACAGAAGTCGGTCGACACTGCGTTGCAGAACGTCAGGCCTAAGAATAAAGAAGCATTAGAGAAGTTTTTAAGACGGGAAGAGTCTACGGGAGATCTATTAGTAAAGATGTGCGCTGCCGTTCGTTCCACTGCCATCATCCATGCAGACTTTAGGGGGAGTAACTTGCTGCATAGAGTACGAGAGGTAAGTTGTATCTTTACTTAATTTATGTTAACGTCTGAGATGAAAACACTAAGCACTATACAATTTTTTTTTTTGTAGGTAGGTACACTATTGCAATTTGACGGTTTTCATTTGTGCGACTTTACACTGTTAAGTACAATATTGAATCGAATGTTATTTCCAATATCAACCTATAACGTTCCCACTGCTGGGACACAGGCCTTCTCTGTGAGAGGGAGTGGGCCGTAATCCACCACGCGGGCCCAGTTCGGGTTGGTCATCCACCAACCCGAACTCACATGTCTTCCAATTTTTAAAATACTACTCGTAGGACGTGCCGGTTTCCTCACGATGTTTTCCTTCACCGTTTTCAGAGCAGTTGTGATGAAATAATTTACACTGCACATCACTGCAATAATTTACGTGCACTGTTTATCAAAACTGACAAGCCTTGTGACTTGTCAGTTTTGATAAACAGTGCACTGCACTAAAAAATAGGTAAATAATTGTTCGAAAATAGAAAACCGCGAGTAAAATTTAAAAAAAAATTACACAAAAAAAACGCGCGAATACTGTAAATTGCTTTGCTTTGCAATAAATTACCTGAACTAAATACAAATTCTCACAAAAATTTCGAGTGATGATAGTGATTTGACTCCGGAGTAATAGGTACACTAAATTCGAAGCCATGGCATTGCCACAAATCTACTCCCAGAAAAGTCCAAGGAATCGTACATGAAAGCCTGAAAACTGCAAAGGACGTTAGTCTACTTCCAGCATTTATCAAGTACAAAGAAGCCAAGTAGCCTAAGGTGCATCTATTCGATGCTCAGGTCAACAATATGCACCAAACATAATATACAAATTAATACATAAGTAAGTACACAAAATTACTGGCATTTTTAAAAAGGACATCGACTTAAGAAATCATAAGTTCGAACACAGCTTAAAATGTGGAAACATTTCTAAATGAAGCACCTGACCACAGCTTTCTTGCCACAAAAGTAAGTACCTACCTATTGATAATTTTTTTAGTAAAACAGCTACATACTTAATATAGGTAGTACTAGCTACCCGCTCATGAATCGATCATTTGTGTACGATTATTGTATATTAATAAAAATAATGAACTTTCTTTGATTTGACTGAAACAAAAATATGAGTGTGTCAGTCAAATCTAAGAAAGCTTATAACTTGTACCTAATACATAAAAAACTAATAAAGGTATTACGTAACGGCTTCCTGCATAAATATAGGTACTAACCTACCTGCCTATGTTTGTTACAGGTGGCATTGATCTTTGGATAGAATGGCACTTGTCGTGGAAATGATCTCGTAAACATACAAATCGAAGCTAAGAACAACATTCAGTTTTGTTGCTGGTAAATTTTCCAGATATCTACAAAATCAAAGAAAGAACGGTCATTCGTAGTCTGTGGAGAATACGTCAGAATTATCGAAAAGTACCCAGCTCTACGCCCGCGCCCCTATAATATAAACACTAACAGATTTAAATAGGTCTATAATATATATTATCTGTAATTGTATTTTTTATACAAACTTTGATTTAGTAGGTACTATTCCTTTTTATTGTCTCGTAGATGGTGTGAAATAGAGTGTTCTCCTCGGGGATAAAGGTGTCTTCGTCTTGGGTGGTCTTGGGCGAGTTTGAATCCCTCACTGCACTCAGGATTCTAGTGTTAACTCCTGAGCCTCCTTCGTTGTGGTCGGGATTCAAAATAGCGCCCGCGACATTAAGACACTATAATACTTTATCCCCTAGTAGATACATAATCTACTATTAAAATAAACACGATTATTGTTGCACGTCATAAACTTGCAAGATTTTTCTTAATGACATGCAAAAATGGAGAATGTCCAATCCGTGCGATCTGATAATTATCATTTTATTAAGTGCCTGTTGTATCCCACTGCACGGCAAAAGGGAGTTTGCTCTGCAGTGGGACTCTCTGGGACACAATAACACTTTCGTCTCTCCATTTTTCTCGCTCTTTTACAATTAGAGCCCTAATACTTTAGGTATGAGTCTATGTATAACTGGTCACGCAATCTCCTGGGCCTTCCGCGTCACCCAATTGGACCAATTGGCCTTTCACCCAATTGGCCCAAATGGCCTTTCGCCCAATTCTGGTACGACATGCAGCACATGTAGCCTGCCCACCTCCATATTAGTAATCTGTTTATTTAAAAAAATAAATACAGAATTACTTCAATAATCATGAAACCAAGCTGCGTCTGCGTCTCTGAAAGTTACCACAAAATCTAACCCTAAATCTTTCCTAATTCCAGGATGGCAAAGTGGACATTAAGATCATGGATCTGCAGACCCTTCAGGAAGGAAGCCCTGTCACCGACCTGATCTACTTCATCTTCACCGGCTCCGACGAGGAGTTCCGCGCCAAGTACTTCGAGAACCTGCTCGACCACTACTACACGCAGCTCAGTGCCGCGATGAGGAGGCTAAACCTCGACCCTGAGGAGACATTCTCCAGGGAAGACTTTAACTTTGAAATGAAGGAGGTAAGCAACTCAAATATTTCGTATAGTAGATATCAAATATACCTATTCTGTACGAGGGGCGTTCAATAAATAGTGAGAATGGGTATGCTACAGGTAACTTTTATTAGATGTTTTTTTTTCGACATCTAGTCACCTTTTAGTGTAGGTAGGTATAGTACGCGTCAAACTTTATGGCGTCTCTGAAGTGCGCTACTCGCTGCGCAGTACCTCACCCCTCACCCGCGCTGACACGTGAAATTGTTACTGCGCAGCGACTCGCCTCATGTTCCGAGCCGCCATAAAGTTTGAATCGGGCTGTATTAAACTATAAATTTATTTTTTCTAAACTTAACATTCCCTTCCTAAAGAACTCTTCCTGCTGAGCACCTAAAAATGCTACTGCAGCGACTCCTGCCTCATCATCTTCAAATTTCTGTCCTCTCAGATATTTCTTCAACCTCGGAAATAAGTAGACGCTTTACTTTGTGTACCTAAATGATTTCATCACTATCCTGCTGTTAAAACGTTGAAAGAAAACATCGTGACGAAATCAGCATGTCCTAGAACCAAAACTCAAAGACATGACTTGACATTACCAACCCGCACTGGGCCCGCGTGGTGGGCGGTGATGTCGGACCACTAAGCTCCCTCTCACCGAGAGGAGGGGGAACATTTTATGCTGGTTCTTGTTTGTTGTCAAAGGTGGTAAAGCCACAACGAGGTCGACTATAATTATTAGTTATTAATTATAATGATATTCATCTACACCCATGCTATAAATCCTCTATAAAAGTTTCTGAAACAGTTAGCTTATTGCCAACATTAAAACAACCAGTGTCATATTAACCATAATATCATCCAAACGAGTGTTATAATGTTGTACTAAATTTCATAATGCAACTCCTTTTCAAAAAAATAACATTTTCAACATAACATTGTACGCCAATTTCACTACCACAGCGCCGTAATTAAAAAAAAAAGAAGGTATAGGTTATTCGAATTCACGTCGTATCCCGCCGGCCGCCATTTTTGTTCGATATTAGTATTGCAAAAAACTGTTTCAGAACCTTTAACCTTTTAACCGCTTACGTCGGATTAATCCGACAAATATTTTCGGATCCATTTCGCCAGTGTCGTATATTTACGACAAAATACCACATCAGGTTATATTCTTTTGGTTTTTTTTTTTCTTCGGGCGCTGGTGGCACGACAACTGATATGAAGTCGGGCGGTTAAAAGGTTAAAGAGGATTCATAATTATCATGGGTGTAGATAAAGTCTTGTATGCAACTGTACATAATAAGGTAAGTATTAAAACACGTACCTATATGATAAACCCACGTTCGTGTTTTAAAGTCAAAGTCAAATCATTTATTTCAAATAGGTACATAAAAGGCACTTTTGAACGTCAAAAATTACAATGAAATAGAATTGATTCTAGTCGCCCCTTCCAAAAGGTAGTTTTCGTATGGAGAAGAATGGGGAAGAAACTCCACCGTTACTCTTTTAAAATGTTTTACAATATTTTGCATACATTAATTATATAATAAAATAATATGTGAAGACGATGCACCTAAAATAAAATTACTATACCACAATAGGTAAAAGAATTAAAAATGAAACCATGACATATAAATTAATAATCTGATAGATACATGGTGCTCACATATTTACAAAAATGGAAAAAGTAAACGATTTTCATTAAAAAAAAAACATAAAAACAATTTTAACAAGTAATAAGTCAGGGTGTGAGTTAAGAGTATTACAGAATGTAAACAAAGTAAAGAGAATAAATTTACAATTAAATTAGCAACCAGTTTGATTTTGTCTAGACTCTAGATTGTCCTATGGAGCAGGACCAGCATGTTTCCAAGCGTTCTTATCCTGGATATAATCTGCTAATTTATAGTAGGTACCTAAGTATGCTTGTTTACTAAGTGTACGTTTAATGCAAGTTTTAAATTTTCTTTCATTTAATTGCAATATATTACAAGGTATTTTATTGTAACATTTAACACAGTATCCCATAAAAGATGTATGTACTTTGGCTAACCTGAAAAATGGTTGATGTATTTTATCTTTATTTCTAGTATTAAAATTATGTCTATCGCTTATTTTATTAAAAAGATGTAGATTTTTTCTTACATACATAATATTTTCATAAATGAATTGGCAAGGTACCGTCATAATATTAATCCCTTTAAAAATTTCCCTGTGAGATTCGCGGCGACGATTATAAATGGCTCTGACAGCTCTCTTTTCAAAATAAATATGGATTCAATGTCAGCAGCTCGACCCCATAGTAAAATTTTAATACCCCTTATCAACTAACTATTAATTCCGCGTAGATTATTCAACTGATGATAATGTGTTTAATGTGTAGGTACCTAAACAAGCTGTGTAGCTGCTATTATGCGTGTTTTGCCGCCAACTCTCAAGGCCGTCTCAGAAAAAACATGGCATCCGGCAACAGACTGATTATTTAATGATAATAAGACGACTAAATTACACTACACGAGTCACATAACATTATAAGTGTATTCATTCAAAGGGGTAGGTGGAAGTATGTGCAGGTACTACACCCAAATTGTACCTTTTATGTAGAAAGTCCCTTGTTAGGGCATAAGCCTACCTACTGCCATAAATTAGATTAATTTTAGAGCCGGCTGCTTCGACGCGATTTTGTTGTTGTTCAGTGAGTTCATACGGTACCCACTTTCCGAGCTTTTTTTTTTATCTTTCCAATTTGAAGTAAATGGATCAGTACCTATCGAATTATAACGTACCTACGTTGAGATTTGTCAGCATCAGAAGAGGGGCCCGTTAGGGCCGAAGCCTGCCGGACCAGCGGGATTGTCAGAAAGGGATACGGAACACGGAGGGGTTTTAATCAGTAAGGGTCTGACACTCCCTTCCGCTCCACCCAGAGCGGGAGGGGTCATTTGATGATTTCCCATCCCTAAAAAAAAACCTACGTTGTAGACTGCTGCAAGTTCCAACGTGGTTTGAGATGAATCTGCATCCACTATGGCTTTAAATTCATTGTTATCGACTTTCGTGGCCGGTCGGCCACGGGGCTCATTGTTGAGATCAAAATTTCCAGAACGGAAGCGATCAAACCAAAAATGAACTACATACCTACTGCGGTTGACTTATTCCCGGCTTTCAATCGAAGCAATCAATCAAAGTCAGAGATATTTGCTTGGATACGCAGTCTCTTTCCCAGAGGTGCGATCGTAATGTTAGGTAAGTATGCAAGGACCAAGTCAGTAGACACAGTCATGTCACAACACATTTATTGGTCCGATTATAGCTATCATATCCGGGTATAACTACATTATTACCTATCTGAAGACATTGCCAAATAATACGCTTTGCTTAGCATATTAAACATGTACTTTATAATAGCTGCAACATTCTATAACTTCTGCATCGTAATGCGGGCTTTACACAGGCGACTATAGCCCCGCACGGCGATAATCAGCTAGGCCGCAGGTGACTAAATAGCAAATTCCAAAGTAGGTAGAGTAGGCTTCGAATTTTGAAGTGCGGCGACAGGTCGCTTGCGGCGGGGGTGACTAAAATCGAATATCGTCCGTGAAAATGCTGTCGCAAGCGATCTCCCGCCATACGAAAGTCAACATTTTAATGCAAAATGTACTAGTCACCTGGATTTTCATCGACCTGTGTAAATGGGGTGACGATTCGGCTTGTGAGGCGATTTGGTAAGCGAACACCAACCCGCACGGCGAAAGTCGACATAGTGTAAATCCCCACTGGGCATTAGCAGTCTTAGGTTGCTGCCAGCAGCCCATATCCCATTTACACGTCTTTTATTGTCCTAATGCAGCTTTTCAAACACAGAATGTCGCCCAATGTCTTCTCAATCCCATGTTGCATTACCCTTTACCTAATGATCTCTTAAAAACAAGGTATATCTATATATCAGGTTTTCTGTTTTCTTTCAATCTGTTCTTAGGGTAAACATACTTTTTTTTTTTTTTCTTAAATCGTAGAAAAAAGATAGTAACAGTAATAATACATTGTTTAAATACATGGACTTTTACCCCCTTACTAATAAACGTTGTATAGCGTCTATATAGTTACCTACACAACGCTTTGTCTTCTTTCGAAAATCAAACCTACTGACGACTGAAAGAGAGAAATCGGTGAGCAACTATTTATCTGACATAATACGTTTATTAGTAAGGGGGTTAATATATTAAAGATGTTTATACATCTCAAAACATGGCAAAGTTCTAAGCGATTTAGTCTATGGTTGACAGAGAGCACTACCGTGCCGTAACGTAGATAGAGACTAACTATACTCCATCTACGTGCCGTGTAAACTGCCGATGCCGTCTCAACACAGGAACGCCACAGTAGCAGTACCTATACAATCGTATTCCTACTTTACTCTTTGAGTACCTACAATGTCAGTTTGAGATGGTTTTGAATGAAGAGTAGATATTTTCAGTATTTTTTTTAATAATCGTTTTTTTTTTTCTGTAACATCTTTAAAATAAGTATTAGTTAACAAATTCATGATTGTTTTTATCAGAAGTCAAAGGCCATCTCTCAGTATTTACTACAAACTTACCATCATTCTTTTCCAGAAACTGCCGGTTGGCCTCACCCTGGCAGTGGTCTCGTTACCTGTAGTGACCGTCGACAGTGAGAACGCGCCCGAAGTAAATGATGATCTCGTGGTCTCCAACTTCTCCGTGGTGAAGACCAGTGATCTCTACGTGGAGAGGCTGAATGGAGTCGTGAATGACTATGTCAAGTGGGGCATTCTCAAATAATTCCATGAACAATTTGGCAATAGACAGACCAATGATGATATATACGTCAATGAGACAGACGCTCTGTCTGACTGACAGTAAAAGGGACCAAAATGTTTTAATATTTTATTTAATGATTTTTAATTTTGCATTTAAATGGTAATTTTTAAACATCTTGACTAGGTAGGTATATTGAAAAGTTTCGGAATGTAATGCAAGGTAAATGATAATAAATGATAAATAATAATAAATGAATAATAATAATGGTATATATATATAAATGTATATATATATATATATATATATATATATATACAGGAATATTTTTTAAGGAGTGCGCAAAAAAATTTTGGTGGTTCAGTATCAGTAATAGAACACATTTCCATTATTTTTTCAAAACTTTTTTTCACTTTTTTATCCGACTCTAAATCAGCAAAATATGGACACTATCTATTCAAGATAATAACAATGGGCGCGCGCGCCGGGCGGCGCACGTGGCGGTGTTGCAGCGGGGGAGTCCCGGGCGGCAGAGTTGTGCCAGGCACGGCGGGCGCCCGGGTTCCGAACTCCCGACCCCGATCGCGATACTCGACAGTCTGCTCATCGCAATCATCGCATGCGCTAACGTGACCTCGCGTCCAATCGCTTTCCCGTGCAACCCCCGCGCAGCAAGTGTGTCGAACTCGTACTTACCTAAAGGTCACGATATCGGACTTCAGTAACCGCGAGTTTTATGAGATGGTGCGAGTGTATTTACTAAGTGGTGAAAGTTTACGAGCTGCTCGCAGAATGTATGCGACGGAGAGCGTACCTCGAATGCGAGCCCATGGTATCCTTAACCCCGCGGTCCCTAATGAAAGGACCATTTTAGCAGCCACTCAAAGGCTGCTAGATCACGGTCAGTTCAGGACCCCGAATCACGCACAAGGATCTGGCAGTGGCTTCTAAATCATCGCGAAGTCAACATCTTGTGGACGGATGAGGCATTGTTCACACGCGTGGGACTGTACAATGTACATAATGAACATTGGTGGTCATTCAACAATCCCCATTTGGTGCGAGAGACACATCACCAAGTGCGTTTTAGCGCCAATGTATGGGCTGGGGTTATGAAAAATAAAATAATAGGGCCCGTTTTTATTGACGGCATCTTGACCGGACCAAGGTATTTACAAATGTTGGAAACGACGATAGAAGACATTATGGACGAAGTTCCGATGTGCTACCATAGTAATTTATACTATCAGCACGATGGCGCTCCACCTCATTACGCTATACGGGTACGTAATTACCTTGAATGAAAAATACGGGCAAAATTGGATCGGTCGTGGTGGCCCCATACCGTGGCCTGCTAGGTCCCCGGATCTTACTCCCTGCGATTTTTTTCTTTGGGGTGAAGTGAAACGCCGGGTGTATGTAGAGGAGGCCCAAAACCTAGATGACTTAAAGTTAGATAGGATAATTAACGCTTTTGATGAAGTGAAAAGTGAAATTAGTGTTCTCAACAAACTAAATGACAATTTATTTAAACGTGCAAGTCTATGCCTAGAAAGAGGAGGACTTCATTTTGAACAATTATTAAAATACAGTGATTAAGTAGTGACATGTAGGGTAAGCAATTATTTTTAACTAGCTGCGCCCCGCGGTTTCACCCGCATAAGTTTCGATCCCGTAGGAATATCGGGATAAAAAGTATCCTATTTGTCAATCCGGGTTATAAATTATCTGTGTACCAAATTACATCCAAATCCGTTCAGTAGTTTTTGCGTGAAAGAGTAACAAACATCCATCCTCACAAACTTTCGCATTTATAATATATAATATATATATATATATATGTAATACTAGCTTCTACTAATCTGTAGAGAGGTCAATTCTGTACATGATATATATTTTCAAAATAACTATCAGGGGGTAATTAGTGATCGATACTCATGTCAAAAATGCAATCAGTAAAATTTTTGTCTGTCTGTCTGTCTGTCTGTCTCTATGTTCCTTATAGAAACAAAAACTACTCGACGGATTTTAACGAAACTTGGTACAATTATTCTTCATACTCCTGGGGAGGTTATAGTATACGTTTCATCACGCTACAATGAATGGGAGCAGAGCAGTGAAAGGAAATGTTGGGAAAACGGGAGAAGTTGCTCCATTTTTTAAGCTTCCGTCGCGTGTGCAGCCTTAATGGTTAAAGCTACATAGAAATCATTTATGACGGAAATGTTCTACATAAAATTATCTAAAAAATATCCCACAACAGCATATGTCTATCTTTTATGGTTGACTCACAATAACACGTGTAACTCCCGATAGCTTAGCAGTTCGGAGCTTTCTGATTATATTTGTTAACTCTTACGTTTATAATACTCTCACTCATCCCTAATTAAAAGAAGTTAATATTATTACCTATTCAATAAAAAAAGAATCATAGTAATCGGTATAGAAACACCAAACTTATACATGAAATACGCTAATAAGCCATCGCGCCGTCGCGCGTGAATACTGAATCATGCCATAAGGATTATTTTTGTGTAACGGTTGCCGCGCTCGACGCCGGTCGTGGCGGTAGGTTATAAAAAGGCGGGAGGTCCGAGCGCGAGCTTCATTCAATATTTGGCTGGACAATAATTGATATTAACAAACCGTGCTTATCAGCGCGACTTTTAGTCTTTAAATAGTTTATTTGAATTTCTTTTGTTGTTATTTTATAAAATAGGTATTAGTTGTTTTGGTAGTTTTTAAATATTCGTTCAAATTACAAATCTATACTTATAATAAATCTGTAAAGTGAAAATTCTGTACATTGAAAATATCAAAAAAATAAATGGCAGTGGCTGTTATTAGACCGACACAGAATCCAAAAATGTGATTAAAAAAATTTTTGCCTGTCTGTTTGTTCAGGCATCAGGCAAAAACTACCGGTTCGATTACGATGACACTTGGTATAATTATTCTTTAATATCCTGGGCACCACACTGGGTACTTTTTATCCCGGAAAAAAATATACAATAAAAACAAACTTAATTTTGCGGTTCGATCCCTAGACCCGATTACTGTACCAACCGCAAATAATAAGTTTGTCGTAGTACACGACGAAGATGATAATAATAATAGGCGAGCGTTCGTTTATATTAGCATTCTATAAATTGTATGTTTTAACTGCTACTTGCAATTCCAAAACGTGCTTTTCAGTGCGACCTTTTTATTCCTTTTAGTTTTTAAAAAATAAACCTAAATTATTATTTAGGTTTATTTTTATAAGTCGTAGGTATAGATTTTAATTTTAAAGTATGGGGATAGTGTACGTAGTGACCGTAGGTTATTTTATAAAACTGTTAGGTAGGATTAGTAGATATTAGTTTTTAGGGATTTTGCTTATTTATTGAGTTTAGATTAGTTATCATCAGAAATAGGTTTATTTAGGTATTTTATTTTCTGTTATTGAGTTTTTTTTTATTAGGTAGGTACTTAGGTTTACTTTTATAATCTAATATAAAATTCAAAGTCCTGTGATCCTGTCTGACTGATTATGCATAGCCTAAAACGCTGGTCATAGAGACATTAAATTTGGAGTGTGTTCTGTGTGAAGTGTATAAAGGTATCCACTAAGAAAGGGTTTTTCGAAATTCCACTCCTAAGAGGGTGAATGGGTGGAGGGTGAAATTTCACGCGGACGAAGTCGCGGGCAGAAGCTAGTACCTAAATAAATCTATTTCTGATGATAACTAATCTAAACTCAATAAATAAGCAAAATCCCTAAAAACTAATATCTATACGAATGACTAATCCTACCTAACAGTTTTTTTAAATAACCTACGGTCACTACGTACACTATCAAATATACCACCCATACTTTAAAATTAAAATCTATACCTACGACTTATAAAAATAAACCTAAATAACTCTACCGTAAAGTGTACTTAGTAAAAACTAAGAGGATTAAAAACAGAAAAGCACGGTTTAGAATTATAATTATACCAAGTTTCATCGTAATCGGACTTCGTACTTCGTACTTTTTGCGTGATGCCTGAACAAACAGACAGACCTAGACAGACAGACCAAAATTAAAAAATTTTTAATCACATTTTTGGGTTTGGTGTCGGTCTAGTAACACCCCCTGCCATTTATTTTTTTGATATTTTCAATGTACAGAATTTTCACTTCTACAGATTTATTATAAGTATATAAACAACAAAAGAAATTCAAATAAACTATTTAAAGACTAAAAGTCGCGCTGATAAGCACGGTTTGTTAATATCAATTATTGTCTGTCAATAAGGTCGAACGCTCTGAACGCATCAACAGCCAAATATTGAATGAAGCCCGCGCTTTTTTTTTTTTGACATGACAACTCGCAGTTGCAACTCGCTAAGGTTGCCTTTCTGCTTAACCGGACATCGGACCTCCCGCCTTTTTATACCCTACCGCCACGACCTGCGTCGAGCGCGGCAACCGTTACACAAAAATAATCCTTATGGCATGATTCAGTATTCACGCGCGACGGCGCGATGGCTTATTAGCGTATTTCATGTTTAAGTTTGGTGTTTCTATACAGATTACTATGATTCTTTTTTTATTGAATAGGTAATAATATTAACTTCTTTTAATTAGGGATGAGTGAGAGTATTATAAACGTAAGAGTAAGCAAATATAATCAGAAAGCTCCGAACTGCTAAGCTATCGGGAGTTACACGTGTTATTGTGAGTCAACCATAAAAGATAGACATATGCTGTTGTGGGATATTTTTTAGATAATTTTATGTAGAACATTTCCGTCATAAATGATTTCTATGTAGCTTTAACCATTAAGGCTGCACACGCGACGGAAGCTTAAAAAATGGAGCAAATTCTCCCGTTTTCCCAACATTTCCTTTCACTGCTCTGCTCCTATTCATTGTAGCGTGATGAAAAGTACACTATAACCTCCCCAGGAGTATGAAGAATAATTGTACCAAGTTTCGTTAAAATCCGTCGAGTAGTTTTTGTTTCTATAAGGAACATACAGACAGACAGACAGACAGACAGACAGACAGACAGACAGACAGACAGACAGACAGACAGACAGACAGACAAAAATTTTACTGATTGCATTTTTGCATCAGTATCGATCACTTATTACCCCCTGATAGTTATTTTGAAAATATATGTCATGTACAGAATTGACCTCTCTACAGATTTATTATAAGTATAGATTAACAATTTTAGCGAATAGGTTATTTTTGATTGAACATTGTTGTAAATACTTAGTTGATTCCAATTTTTTAAATACTAATTTTATTTCATTAAGTTTTTAAAAGTGCCTTAATTTAATTGAAAAATTCTTTATTTTCTGCCCATGAAAGTATGAAGGAAAAATTGGAATTACTCTTCAAATAACTTCAGATCCCGGCCTAATCTTATAAAGACTAGTTCGAACCTGATAAAATAAGCGATCTGTAACTAAATTGTAACCCACGTAAATACCTACCTAAGCCTGTGAACGAAAATCGAACGAGCGCACAGCTGATAGGTAGGTACAGACCATCAAGCTACTACAATCTGTCTTTCTTTCATAGATTTTCAACTTTATTGCTAAAGCATAAGGTTCAAAGTTGAATGTGCTGGCTTCTGTACATAAGCGCGTTACGCTTCCCCACGCGCCGGCTAGTAGCCATAAAATCAGTTTCAAAGTAAACATCTTTCGTAATCGATAACTTTATTTTTTTGTACTAAGACATATCAAAATAAAAAATAGGTGTTTAATAAAACTTATCTAAGTTTATTTTGTCAAAGTTTGCGCACTGAATAAAAAATATTCCTGTATATATATATATATATATATATATATAGGTATTTAGTCAATTTAAAGGGTAAATAGGTACTCTGAAATAATTTCCAATTATGTAGTCTTAGCATGTGTTGCTTGTTAGATAAATAATAATGATAATTAAGAAATAATTTTTTTTTTGATGAACTTCGAGTATAGGTAACTCCTCACAGTGAACATCAAAATGGAATAGTTAAATAATTTTATAGTAAAATGTATTTCATTATGATAGACTGTGGCAAAATATCATTGCTCCCAGTGAACGAAAATATTCGTTCACTGATTACTCCTATCTAAACGCTTGCGCAGACTTGTGACTTTAGAATGTAGTGCGCCGAAGTTGACAAGGTTGCAACTTTATTGCGTAGGTAATGCTGGCTGGACGACGGACGAGCTGTTAGTATTACAAATCTATTGAGCAAAATATAATTTTAACTTTATACTTTATAGTCATAGTTATAAAAAAAGATAGACTCCGCGCCACGCATTTCGAAAGCGAAGCACAGTAAGTATGGCCGCACCGTTTGTACAAACACGCCTCACGCTCACATTTACATCATAGTATGCCGACCGGCCGCCATTACGTGACACGACAGCGTCAATCGTCAATCACTCACACATAGATCGGTACGGAGCTTCACTTTCGATAAGCGTGGCGCGGAGTCCATCTTTTTTTTTATAAGTCTATGTATATACCTAGTACAATTTATATTCATGATTATAATATAAGCTATTTTAATAAATTGTATTATTATTTCGTAGATAATGTCATTAATTAATTATTCATCAAATTCAATTTAATACTAAGTATATTACTTGGCTACATGTAGGTAATGTATACTTCAACCAGAACATAGGACAACTGCCATTACAGCTTTCAGTTGAAAGGTTGTAAAATAAATAAAACTGGATTTTGTAATATTTTCCTTTTTTATTATCTCAGGAATTGTTTGTTTTCATATTAATATAATATCATAGTTTCATACAGTGAATACATGTCAGCGGGTAATGACGAATGCACGACCTGATACCGAACCAACAGCCTCTCACACATACAACTCAGAACACAACAAATATACAATTATTACAATCATTATAAGATCAACAAATGGCCTCTTTCCAACATCTACGCGCCATTTATGTATAGACATCTTTTCTAATTTTCAAAATAAGAACTCCGCTAAGAGTGTTTTATACGCGTTGAAAAGCGGTCAGTGTGACCAGTATAAAAATTTAAAAAACTTCCATTGCGCGGCAGTAGAAACATAAATGTCGCAACAAAACACAGCCAAGGAAATGACACAAAGTAGCATTAGGTCGTGTTATTAGTGCATCTACCGTCTACTTCATAATCAACTTCGCAACCTCGGAGTACTGACAGTGAATCAATTATTTGGTCGTACACGCTATATTAATACAAACGTACACAACTTTTACATTACATATAAACATTTATTTAATTTTATTATAATCAATGTAAGTTACCTATGTAGTAGAATTTGCTATTCTTGAATTTTACTAGAACAAAGTGCATTAAACAATTATATATTTATGTTAAAAGCTTATTTTTGAACAGTATTCAATCAGTTTGAGTACAAAATGAAAACGTGTTTTAGTAAAAAATGCAGTCGTTTTACAATAGCGCCAACTAAAGCGAAGACGCACCGAGTATCTAGACTTACAGGCGATATGTGGCTCAATCAGTAACAACATTAGCTAAACGTCCCTCCTTAGAGATCTATCGAAACTGGCCAATCAGCTAGAAGGTACGTATGTTCCCGTTATATGAGTATACCTTACTTTAAACATGCCGTTTCGTTCGACTTCTAATTGCACGAACCGCAGTGATTTGCGAGATGCGAACAAATCTAACGGCCTTCACTCGTTTGTTTGTCAAACCAATCAGTTACTACTCTACGGTGATCAGTTTGACATGAGAGTGAAACGTCCCGATATTAATTTGATACAATAAATACGACGCTAAATCACAAGAATTTGATTATTATAAGATAGTTATTGTACCTTCAGAACAATCCTTTTTTACATCCCCCGAATAAAGAAAACGTGATATGAGATATTGTACTATGATAATAACTTGTTTAGCATTAGTTTGCATTATATACTTCAGTTGCTACCACAATAATAACGAACAGTACACTCAGAATTAACAGATAAGTATCAATGTCCGACTGCCTGTTCTTAAAGATATGAATTTAACTGACGATCGTCGAGACGAGCGACGCAAACACTTTATAGAAACATTCAACAAAAAAATAACGGTCATAAAGATATATATAGTATAAATTATTTGTAACAGATAACAAGAGTTTTACATAATGACAGCTCACATCCGCGTCACACAAGTAATTACTTCGTCCTTTTATAACGCAGCACGAACATCGCACAGCAGCCCAGAAATCATTGAAATACATGTTTCACAGAAACAGCCAGAAAAATATCAATAGAAAACATACTTACATATTCGTTGCACACACAAAAAGCTGTGATTAAGATGCTAATCAATAATTACGACAGCGTACACCGAGTTTACGAAAGATATAACTTTATACGCGTTATATAATATAATTACAATAGTTTACAACAACGATGGGAGATAGTTTAACTTTCGGGGTGTTGCTACGTGTTCAGGGTCCTACCAACAACATGTCTTCCTCGTACCTACGCTACCGTCCTACTCGAGTCAACAGAACAACTGCCTCGAGACATCCTGGTCTCTGTAACCTTCCCTATATCGTGACGATTATATGTTTGTCTAAACTAACAAGCTAAGGCGCGCGGTCCCGAGTAATACTGAACGGTTACAGCAATGAGCAGTCCCTTCTTAAGGTAATGAAGATCAACTGGAACTTAGATCTAAATGAATGGTTTCTTCGAAGGAAATGTATACAAAACCAGGATAAGATGACCTGAACAATGGACAGTCTGTGGTAGATATTTGTTAGTCATCGAGGGCTTGATCCCGCGCACCGTCACTACCGACTTAAGCTTACATTAACCTGTATTTTTATCAAATTTATTTCATTTTTATTTTAGCTTTAAATACACATATACACTTCAACGTTGAGATTTAAAGATTAGTTTTATTGGCTATCACTGAAAGGTACATACATTATTATGTATAGTTGATAACAGACAAGGGTCGATCGACCGCGCGGACACCGAGTAACATCAACTTACAAAAATATATTACAATAAATAATTGACTACGAGCAAAGTATATATTATATTTCTTTAAAGATCCAACAACGCAATAGTAATTTGCAAAAATCATCTGCAGCTATAAATAAATATTCACATCTACTTTTAAAATACATAAATACTTATATTATTTGTGTTACATAAATATGTCTATCTACATAGTACACGATCTAGAGTCAAGTGCGAGTGGTCCGCGCGATCCACCGAGCCACAAACAACAGCGCCTAAGAAAGAGATAACAACTTTAGGATAATACCCATAAACACATCGGTATTCAATAGTTACACGTTTAGCTTACAAATACATATATCATTAATTTATTATCCTACACACTATAGTCTGCTTGCGGAGACATTTAAACAAGTCATAAGTGTTCGAACGCGGTATAGCATTTTATTTTTTTGACAAATGTCTCGGCAAGCGAGTGTATTATAATAGTTATTGTACCGGAGGCGGCGCCCGCGGCCGTGCGCACTCAAGCGAAGACGATGCGATACTACACAGCTAAGTCATTGGTAAGACAAGCTAATTAAAAACTACCATTTTGGTAGAAATACTTTTTGTTTGCAACCCCACGAACTCGCCCCATGAACTCCGCGCGTTAATTTTGAAGCTAAAGAACTTTTTTCGTTATTTTTTTTAAATATATTTTATATGAACATGATAATTTGACAAATGACTCCATACATTTAAATACAATGAAATATTCAATTTACATTTGCACTCGCAAGAAAGCTACAACGATAAGTAGAGTTAAGATAAAGGCACTACCGAAGAGAATAATATGCGCTGAATACAAAATGTAAGACAACGTAATTATTGTATTTAAACCAACCATACTAAATTGTACACAATTTCGTATAAAGATCATTTATCTTTAATAATTATTTGTTGTTGAGTATTCATTAAGTTTTAATATTAATTATTCGATTTTCACGCGTAAATAGAATCTCACGATCTGTATTGAGTATGTTGCGACATTCGAATTGTATTAATTTCTATAATATTACAATATTTAAACAAACATATTCTGCCGGCGTCGACCAACAGCCAATCACTCTTTTCACTTATGCGATTTGGCTCACGCATTAGATGTCCAGATGGCAGATACAATAGTTTACACGGAACAAACCGTAAAGTAAAAAGGTTGTAATGCAGACTACACATGTTACGATATGCTTGAACAAGTATGCGTAACGCCGTTGTGGCTTCGATATTTGCGCAAATGCATCCCACACACGTAAAAACATACTTGTGCACGTCAAAAGTTGTGCAAGTATATCGCTACGTATGTGGTCTGCTTAGGTGACGAAGACTTGTAAAGAAACCGCGACCGTACATACCCGCATGCAGTGTATACTGCCAACATAATTAAAAATTATTATTATTAACATAACATATTAACAGACACTCAGAACCTGCACAATCCGGTTGTACTTGACCATACATATCACACATTGGAATTTTTACACAAATGCATACACACATCCTTCTATACAAGACCCGTAATGTTTATGACATTGATTTTTTCACTTACTTTTTCACAAGAAACATACATATTATTTTCTTGTTAGATTAAAAATAAATTCAGTCAGACTTATTAGCATGCAGACAATTATTGGTACGCTTTTATAAAATATTTTAATTAAATTATACAATTTAAATGTTTCAAAATCAATGCCACAGACATACGACAGTAATAATAATAATCTATTTATACAAAATAAACAATTAAATTAACGCTGAATAAAATTACAACGCGATTATTAATATACAAGTACCGGCAGGGTATTTAACACTGCTTCCACATTGGCGTCTGAAACAATCAAGACAAGCAATTCTTCGGATCAAGATTGGGATTGAGATACATTATTAATTTTCAGGTACACCCCTGCCTAACCATTCAGGGATTACAGGCGTTATGTGTTGTTAACTTCGAGCGTTGGGCGCCAATATGAAACCAGTCTTACGCAGAAATGTCTCAGTAAAGACATTTTACAGGAAATTGTCGCATTTCTGAGATACGATTATTTTCGAAATACGAGGTCGACGAAAGGTTTTAATTTTAATTAACTTTTAAGCAATTTCACATCAATATGAAATTATACTGTAGCCCTTTACAGATGTTTGTTTTATCAAATAAATTCCAAATTATAGGTAAAAGTAAAAAACATTGAGGTTTTTTTTCTTTGGCTTTTCGGCTCTTTTTGGATCAGATTACAAATGAGAGAAGCCTTTAGGAGAAATAAATAGCAGACCTTATTGTTACGAATATAAGAAATAGTTTCGGGTGGCACGTGTGTATTATACGATGGGACCATTAATAGTTACTTTACAAAGTGCGTGAAAGAGACAGATATATTGTGGTCACTTTCTAGCACATGGGAATACATTTGAACATTCTATACTCATAATAAATCTCATGTAGGCATACAGCGGCGAGAAAATAACCCACTCTTATAAGAACTTTATTATTTGACGAGTGGAGTTTTCCTCGCCAGTGTACATTTACTGACAATCTTCAAAGCTATTATGAACATTACCGGTGTTTTTACACGTTAGTGTTACCGGGCAATTTTCATAACGCCGGAGAATAGTCCGTAACGCGATATTATTAATAACTAACAGACTACACAATATAGTGACGAAGCTATTAGGCCTCGATTGCAGACAACAATATATTACACTTTTATATTTAAATTATTTATAATTAAGATTTTCGCTGTCGTTGAGTGCACCGGTTATTTCAGTAACTGTCCTGATTCAAGCATTACGCGTTTCTTAACCATCCATCTTTAAAACTACGCCATTTTCTTTACATGCTAAGCCTAAACTTCGTGATATGATCATGTCAGCGTCTTTCTACTATTTTACTTGAGCGTACCGCGTTCCGCGTTCTACGTTCTACGATCTGCGTTTTACCCGGTCAATGGCCAAAATAACCGATTCACAAACGACAGCGGTAGTTATGTTAAATATACACGCCCAGACACCATGTTTTGATCAAGACCCCAACATGCAATATTCAAATTGACTAGTGAAGCAATTTTTATTTTAAGGGTCAAATTTAATTAGCTAGTGAAACTCCGTATACGTGATGGGTATATTATCTAAACACGATAAAACAAAAAAGTTATAAATTTGATCTTTTTTTTTGTCGGGTCATCGACCACAGTTACCGTTTCACTTGAAATACCAGTTTACAAATCAGTTTTTATTTGTGTAATAACTTCACAGACGTGATTAGTATATATCTAACCTCGTTTCTCAACTCGTACTTCGAACGTACTCGTACTTCAAGTAAAAACACTACCAGCGGTCGTTGACCCCTAAAAATAAAACATCAAATCTTTATATTTTCATTTTATTGTGTTTCGATATCGATACTCGTCACGTCTGCAGAGTTTCGCTAGCTAATTTAATTTGACCCTGTATATCAGTTTATTTTCACAGTCAGTAGTTAAAAACAAAATGATTTATTAAATTAATGTTATTTGTTATTTCTGTTCGGGCAAACCGCGATCTTTTGTTTTTGACATTGTTTTAATAATAATTAAGTTTTGCTGTTACAGTTGACTAGTTAATTTTAAATTTTATAAAAGTATGTTTGGCAAGTTTTGTCTGACTTTTTTTGTTTAAATAATGTGCAATACCTTCAAAGTCACAGCAGTATTTAGTATTAAGAAAAATATGCACCATCAGTAAATTGCGAATCCAATGTTGCACAGAGAATATGGTAATAATGATTCTAACAAACCCTGGCAGACAGGCAGCATTTAGATGTATAAAATATTGCGCACTATAAAAACAATTTCTTCGTAAAATTGCATACTTTTTCCGCATACTGACCGTATAACAAACCGACATTTTTTTGCGACTCCTGTACACAATGGGTTCAGCATCATACCGCCGCATACCTCACAGGAATGATCGTAGGATGTTCACCAATTCACCAACATTGAATCTCGCTATCATATGAAAAACCGATGCGTAATGATTGCCAACACATTTCCTTATTCCACGGTGATAAAAAAAAAGTGGTTACCGCAACTATGTATCGTATAAACCATTATATACAGAAACCGTATATTAATTATTTACAACGTTTTAGATATATATTTTACATTATAATCAACTCCGCGCCTCGAATGGAATGCTGAACGATCACTAAATATAACGAGCGAAATATCAAATGTATACAAGGTGGAGACGACAATACAAGAATAAATCAAACAGCTTATATCTAATGACTTTCCCAGTCTGCATAGAAAATTCAATAAAATTATTATATCCAATAGTTGTCACTATAGTTAGTCTAAGATTGGCAAAATCCATAGGCCCATCACTACTAAATTTGTTATAGAAAATCACTTTTTTATTTTCAATGTTAAGGTTTATTTCATAGTTCCTTAATACTCCTATGCATTAGTATTGCCAGTGTTTTCATTTATTGTCGTATTGTCATCTCCACATTGTATACATAATCTTTCAAAATGGCGATCGTAAATTTGTTTATCTACACCCATGCTATAAATCCTCTATAAAAGTTTCTGAAACAGTTAGCTTATTGCCAACATTAAAACAACCAGTGTCATAGTAACCATAATATCATCCAAACGAGTGTTATAATGTTGTACTAAATTTCATTATGCAACTCGTTTTCAAAAAAAGAACATTGTCATGCACGCAAATTTCACTACTACACAGCCGTAATTTAAAAAAAACTTATAGGTTATTCGAATTCACGTCGTATCTCGCCGGCCGCCATTTTTGTTCGAAATTAGTATTGCAAAAAAACACATGGGTGTAGATAAAATCTTGTATGCAACTGTACATAATTGGGAATTAAAACACTCATGTGATACTATTATCACACTCGGCTTCGTCTCGTGTGATGTGATAAAACCACATTCGTGTTTTAATACCCCTTATTATTCAACAGTCGCATAAATAACAGTGATGCTTTTCTCGCTGTAAAGTAGTATTTTCAGGTAAAGCAATCGCAATTATGTAAGGCATATGAGCCGACACACATTAAAGCGTTGTGATATACCTAGTTTTTTCGTTGCGACGTCTTTGTGTCTCGGCCCTTAAAATGTATACGTAAACCGCCACTTTTTATGCCTTTTGTGACTGTTTTACACACCAACATGTACTAGTTACTAGACAAAAGGTAAGCTTGCCACAAAGTTAGGAAATACCGTAGTATATCTCCTACTGAGATTACTTCCATATACCTGCGTGTCCAGTATGCGTCACATGCCAAAGACGTGACGTAATAATTTCATAAGAACACTGCCATCCGCTAGCGTAACAACAAATTAATGTATAATTATTTATTTAAAAATACTCCTCTAATTTACTCGCCCGTCTCGCATAAAAATATCGAAAAACAATCATGGACGAATTACAAAATGCAATAAATAAGCGTGCTCACGAGTTCACGACCCGACGGAGCCACGAGCATGGGAATCCAACCGCCGCCGGAGCCAGGTCACTTGTCCTGGCGCGACAGGGCCAGGTCACTTGTCCTGGCGCGACAGGGCCAGGTCACTTGTCCTGGCGCGACAGGGCCAGGTCACTTGTCCTGGCGCGACAGGGCCAGGTCACTTGTCCTGGCGCGACAGGGCCAGGTCACTTGTCCTGGCGCGACAGGGCCAGGTCACTTGTCCTGGCGCGACAGGGCCAGGTCACTTGTCCTGGCGCGACAGGGCCAGGTCACTTGTCCTGGCGCGACAGGGCCAGGTCACTTGTCCTGGCGCGACAGGGCTAGCGCCAGCTGCAGCTCGGCGTCCTCCTGCCGCCGGCGCGCCTCCTGCGCCGCCTGCGCCCGCCGCGACTCTGCCGCCGCCCACGCCCACTGCTGCTCCTCGCTGGGCAGCAGCTCCGCGCTCTTAGCCTCCAGCGCCTTAGCCTTCTTCTCCTTTTGTTTCGTCCGACCGATCCCGCCTATCGTGTGCACCAGCGACTTGGCGTACTTCACGGGCCGCGGCGACTTCTCCTTCTTCGAAGGCAAGGTGTTCGTGGTCGGCCAGGTCTCGTTGAGGTTTTTATTGGAGTCGGTGCCGGCCCAGTCTGCGGCCCAGTTGTCCGACTTATTGGCCCAGTTGTCGGTCTTCCAGTCGGTCGTGTTGGTGTTGGTGTTTCGCTTGGCGGTGTCGTCGGACGTCCAGGCGTCGGCTTTCTGTGCGGGCGGCTTGGCCCACGCGTCGTCGGAGGCCCAGTTATCGTTGGGCCAGGCGGCCCACGTGTCGCTGCCGGTGTTGTTATTTGTATTGTTTGGCGGAGCAGGCTTGGGAGGCGGTTTGAAGTCTGAGCGGCTAGAGAACGGGTCGTAAGCTACAGGCGGCGCGGAAACTCGTCCGCTTCGCTTCTCAGGCAAAGTAAAGCTTCCATTAACAGTGCTAGACGCGGAGAAGAAGTCGTCAGATTCGAAGCCGGGGACAGAAGTCGGTCTGCCGAAGGGGTCGGGCTTGCGTCCGTCGGGCGCGTCGGCGAAGGGATCCTCGATGTTGAAGGGGTCCTCGTAGCGGTAGTCCTTGAAGGGGTCGTCGGCAAAGTCCATGGCGGGGCGGTCGGTCTGGACGAGAGAGCGTGAGTGAGTGGGAGAGTGCATGGGCGAGAGGGACAGACATACGCACGTGCCCGCCGCCGCCGCGTCCGCTTAGCGCTGCAAGTGGGAACAAGCACGAGCTGTGTTAGCACGGTTAGTGGACAGTGTACATGACAAGTGATACGACTACACAACGCCACCGAACAAATCCCACAGCAAAGAATCTACATTATTTTTGTCAGTAATACTAGATAGATCATTATTTAAAATGGCCACTTTATTTGCGCACGCACTCCAAATATGTGTATTTACGCAATGCGCTCAAAAAGGCACCGCCATGGTTATTCCAGCTATATCAGTAACAGTTACATGGTAACGGAAGACGGTAATCATGGTGACGTCACTGTTACTGACAGTTTTTGCCACTGACAGTGAAAGAATAACCAATGACGGTGAAAAATTTGAGTGTAACGTTTAAAAACATAATTTGCTGCGTGTGAAAACGAAATGGAAGGTGCGCCATTTTAAATTCTCTAATTATGTTACAAAATATTCCAGTAGCGTTATGCACTCATTATAATATTATCAGTATAGGTATATACAGGTAGAGTTATATCGGTTAAAGAAAAGAAATGAACCAAATAAAATATATAAATGAACCAATAAGAAACAGGAGTGGATGTGATCGTGTACAAGCGAACTAGGAGGCTCACATGCTACCAGTACCTACCGGTCTGTACCTGTACTAAACTAATAAGCAGAAAGGTCTAATTTTTTTTTGTTTTTCTAAATTTTCTTACGACACGAATACTAATATACTTTAAATACATATAAAAGTTAACCCATGTCCATTATGATCAGCAGTATTATGCCAGTCAAACGTTTTACTTACAGCAGTAATAGAAATTGCGCATCTTCATGAATATTTTGCAGTTACTTTTAATAAAAATAAACATAGCGAAGCTACGCTAGCCTCGGATCTACATGGTCCTCACATGATCTGACCAAGATTATGTCTGGACTTTACCCTTTTGACCGCCACGTCAAAAAAACAAAAACGTGTCCTCGGCGCCAAGCTACCAATTCATCTTTTAATACATACAAAATGGTGGTGAGTTCAGAACTATATCGATAAAGCACATGTACAACTATTTATTTTCAAACATGTAGTATGTTTTTAATTCAAGTTATTATACCGGAAATATATAATACAGGAGTTTTACATTATCCCAAGTGTTCAATCATGACGTACTTTTTTGTCACCTTGATGACAGTGGAGTAGCTGGCGCGGTTTTTTAATTTGCTCGCCTTTGCACTGAAGGTGTGCAACCGATTTCACACAATAATATATATCAATTTTGATAAAATTTTGTATAGAGGTAGGTCAAACCCTGGATTAACATATAGGCTACTTTTTATCCCGATATTCCCATGGTATCGACACTTATGCGGGTGAAACCGCGGAACGCAGCTAGTTAATCGATAATTATAAGATAATTATTAGCTGCGCCCCGAAAAATATAAAGAAAGAAGTTCAACTAACATAAATTAGGATGAGTCAAAGAACATAATTAGCAAAGGAAATAAAAAAGCAATGTTGTTTTATGATCTTTATTTACGTATAAAAGTCTGTCATGTAGTCGTGACCGCGGCGTGCTGGGCACATTTTGGTTTGTCATCTACATGTCGCAGCCAACTGGTTTAACCTTTTAACTAAACGGCGGCCGTTCAACTAACGGCCTGAATGATATTCAAGTATAGTTTAGGTTGGAACTTGGAACTGTTAACCAATCATACACGAGCCAAATTGGTCGCAGTAACTAAGCCAGGGCACCCCGACCAAATGGGTTAGGTTAGGTTAGGTTAGAACTGTGATTAACCGCGTGCGAGCCGAGAGAACAAAGTGAGGCGAGCACTACTTCCAAAGGCCAGGCGGTTAACTAAACGGCTGATTTAACCAGTTGGCTGCGACATATACATGACTGTGGCAGTCAAAAGGTTAAAAGAGACTGACCCCTGAGTTTGTTCCGCCATTTCGTCTCAGGGGTAGTCAGATAGGAAATATCGACTCCGTCTAGCTTAATTTATTAGTTTTTTTTTTATATGTCGTGTAAAAGTGATTCCGATAATCTTATTTACAGAGTAAACAATTTAATTTTATTTCCCCCAATATAAGTATATTTTATAACTTACTGAGGTTACCTGATTACCTAAAACTCTGTTATGCACTTTAATGTACGATGTAACACCAACACAACTGCGTCACAACGAGGCCACTACCGCGCGGGCTGAGCGACCACGCGCGCCCCTCCGCCGCGCCGCATACGCCGCCGAGATCCCCGGCGCCTATAAAAGACCGACCTCTCGCTAGTTCAAGCAGGATTCATTCACTCGCCGTTCGACGCTCGCCGTGGACGGTCGTGCTGCCCGCTCTCGCTCGCTGCACGCCCCCACCGCCTCGCCGCCCCGCCACCGCCCGCTCTCGCTACGCTAGCCGTAACGAGCTCAGTAGTCTCCGGACTACGCCCGCACCCTGTCAATAGCCGCCTTTTTCAAGGCGTGGTTGATAGAAGTTGTTTCTTTAAGAGAGAATCGTCATCACACGTATCGTCGAGGTTTTTGGCCCCTTCCGGGTAAAAACCACAGTTTCGTGGTCCTTGGTGGATACCTCACGGTGCCAACGAAGCCAAGGGGGTGGTGCCCCAATCTCACCCGCCGAGCCCCATCAGGGCGAGGCTGTCAATTGGAATCGGGAGCTAGAAGCTTGGCCTTGGGGGTGGCTCCTAGTCAGCTCTAGCTTCGTAACTAATCCCTTGTCCACAGCTCGCGTCTAGTACGGTTGGGTGTGTCAACCCCTTCGTACTAGAAGCCGGTCTAGGGTGTCTCTACACCCATCGCACAGACTGGTTAGGGCCCCGTTCGCACAATAAGATCGGCGACGGGTCACAAGCTTAGGGCTCACTTCAGGTACTCACCTCCCTGTCTCACACCCGACAGGGAGGGTAGGATCTCACACCCCCGGGCCCATCCACCCGGGGTGCTAGGTTTTCACGCCCCCCATGGTTCTTCCCTCTCCCCGCCCCCTTCCCGATCATGGCAGACGCGGTCATTTTGGCGTTCGCTAGAGAGGTCCTCTTCAAGGACCCCTCTTTCCTCACCCAATATGGCCAGCGTCTCATAAATTTTAGACGCCCTCCCGGTTCGGTCTTAGACATCGACATTGACTTCAGCGATGCGCTAGTCAGCCCCCTCTTTCCGCCAAACTCAGGCGAAATCCCCGAGGCCGCCGCCGCCTCCCCTCCCGCACCCTCCGTGCCAGCCCCCTCGCCTGCACCTTCAGTGCCAGCCGCCGCCCCCAAACCAGCACCTTCCGTGCCAGCCCCTAAACCCGCACCCTCCGTGCCAGCCCCCAAACCCGCACCCTCCGTGCCAGCCCCAAAACCCGCACCCTCCACGCCAGCCCCTAAACCCGCACTCTCTGTGCCCGCCCCAAAACCCGCACCCTCTGTGCCAGCCCCATCACCCGCTCCCTCCGTGTCCGCCCCGAAACCCGCACCGTCCGTGCCAGTCCCCGATCCCGCACCTTCCGTGCCAGCCGCTATCGCAGCTGATACTCAGGAGAGTATGGACACGTCCGTACCCCAATCTCAATCCGACTCAGAGGAAGCCCTCTCTGACTCTTCGTCCTCCTCGGAAGACGACTATATAGTCGTCGGAAAGGGAGGCAAGAGAAAGAAGAACGCCTCCTCTCACGCCAACAAGGCCAAAAAGTCGGTCGCGGAAAACCCCGCTCCCCGCCCCCCCACCCCACCCTCCGCCGCACCGCAGGCCTCCCCCGCTTCTAGCCTCTCGGCTACCCCTCCCGCTTCGAACGCAAAGAAGCCACGACCCCCGCCCCCCATCTATGTCCAGGATAAGTCCAAATGGACAGAAATCTCCAAAGCGTGTGTTGATCAAAAGATCAACTACACGAACGCCCGCTCAACCCAACAGGGTATTAAGGTAACGGTCGCCTCGTCCTCGGACTACAGGGACCTTACCCGTCTCCTCCAGACAAGGGCTTACCCCTTCCATACGTACTCCCTTCCGGAGGAAGTCCCCACCCGCGTAATCATCAGGCGCGTCCCCAAAGAAATCCCCACCGAGGAGATCAAAGAAGACCTTGCTTCACAAGGCATCCCCGTCTCAGCAGTCCATCGCTTGCACAAAGCATGGAAGGGCCTAGTCTACGACATGGTCCTGGTCATCTGCGACCCTACTGAAGGACATCACCCCATCTTCAAGGTGAAGTCAGTTTGCTCCCTCTCGGGTATCTCTATCGAGAAACCCAGGAAGTCCAACCTCATCGGACAATGCCACAGGTGCCAACTGTATGGCCATTCCCAATCCCACTGCTACGCGACACCTAGATGCGTCAAGTGTCTAGGTGCCCACGGCACGTCAGACTGTCCCCGCCCCAAAGACCGCTCTCAGTGCACAGAGCCACCGAGCTGCGTTCTTTGCGGCCAATCCGGGCACCCGGCTAACTACCGTGGCTGCCCCAAGGCTCCCAAGTCTTCTTCTCCCAAACTGACGAAGCGCGCGAGCGACCGTCAGCAAAGGGAAAGCCCCTCTGTGAGGATCCCGATCCCTTCCTCCCAGATGCCCGATAGGCTCAGTCCCCAAAGGCCCTCCCCATGGGCGAACCTCAACCACCTCAAAGCTCCCGCAGCTTCGGTGCCCCCCCCACCCCCGACTATCCCAGCGCTGATGGCAACTGTCATCCCCGCGCCATCAGTAGGCCCCTCGGTCCCAGTAGCCCCACCGGTAGCCCTTCCCGCCGCCGCGCCCAGGGCTCCCGCTGGTCCCAGTAGGTCCCCCCCGACCCCCGCCTCCCGCCCCCAGCCTAGCAGCATGGAGGTAATAATCGGTGCTTACGCAGCTTTTATTGCCCCCGCAAATGCCATGGCAGCGGAAATCCAAGCCTGTAACGGCAATCCTCGGCGCATCGCCGAGATTTTCAATGCGTATCCTCAGATTACGCAAGTCATGCAAACCCTCAACTTCTAAAAAGCTCCAATGGCTTTACAAAGAATGAGCGTTACCAAACCCCGATCCCTTAGACTAGGGTTTTTTAATGCAAACGGCATTAAAAATCAACGCGATGAGATCGCCGCCTTCCTCCGCGATCACCAGCTCGATGTCCTCTTAGTCCAGGAAACCTTCCTGAAGCCCCATCTGCGGAACCCGAACATTGCCAACTACAAGATAGTTCGCAATGACAGGGCTCGCTGCCACAAGGGCGGTACACTCATCTACTATAGGAAGTCCCTCCATTGCATCCCGATAGACCCGCCCGCCCTAATCTCTCAGCTAGAGATCTCTATCTGTCGGCTCGGCATGACCGGTCACCCCGCAATCACCATCATCTCCGCCTATATCCCGCCCACCAATGGTGCGGAGGATCCCATCTCTCTCACTACCGATTTCACTACCCTCTTCGGTATGAGTGACTCCGTCATCATGGCGGGGGATCTCAATGCCAAACATCCCGCTTGGAATAGCAGCACGACCTCTACCAGAGGTAGGATCGTGTTCAAACTAGGCGACTCCCTCAATTTCGATATCATCGCTCCGATGTATCCCACTCATTTCCCGGGCGACCCCGCCCATCTTCCTGACGTTCTCGATGTAGCGCTTCTCAAGAATGTAAACCTCCGTTTGCAGTCTATCGAGACGGTACAAGAGCTTAACTCTGACCACCGCCCGGTCATCTTGCACCTGGCCCCCTATTCGGGCCCCCCGCACGACCCCAACCAGCCCCCCCCGACCAAAACAGTCACCGACTGGAGGAAAGTAAGCGAAAGACTGAAATCCACCACGTCTCCCCACCTAGACTCCATCCCCGAGCAAATTATCTCCGTCGCAGACACGACTGGGGCGATCGACTCGTTCACAGAGCACGTTCAATCCGTACTGACGGATTGCTCACGGGAAGTGCCAGTGATGGAAGACCATCGCTGGAAACTGCCCGATGACGTACGTGAACTGATGACCGAGAAGAACGCTGCCATTCGTGCCTACGACTCTTTTCCCTGCGACGCGAACAAATCCCACATGCGCCATTTACAGCGTGCTGTAAAGAAACGCATAGGGGAGTGGCGCTCCGAGGGATGGGATAAGTTGATCGGCGAACTCGAGCCCACCCACCACGCCTTCTGGCAACTCCAGAGGAAGCTCCGCTCCTCTGAAGAGGCCACAGTTCCTCCCCTCACACGCCCCGACAAAACGGTCGCTTTCGAAAACCTCGAAAAGGCCGAATGCCTAGCCGACAGCCTAGAGGCTCAATGCACTCCCAGCTCTCAACCAGTAGACAGAGCGCACCTCGACGAGGTGAACGCTGAAGTCGAACGGAGAGCCTCCCTCCCGCCAGTCGAAGACCCTGATGATCCTCTGCCTCCCGTCACTCCCGACGAAGTGCAAGACATCATAAAAGGACTCGCAACCCGCAAAGCCCCCGGTTCGGACGGTATCACCAACAGGGTGTACAAACTCCTCCCCGCCCCCCTCATACTGCTCATGACCGCCATCTTCAATGGCGCCCTGAGCAACAACATCTTCCCCCAAATGTGGAAAGAAGCCACAGTCATAGGCATCCCAAAGCCAGGCAAGCCCAAGTCTGAGCCCTCCAGCTACCGCCCCATCAGTCTGCTCAATGTTTTCGGTAAAGTCTACGAGAGGCTTATTTATAAGCGCCTCAAAGACTATGCCGAAGCAAAGAGCCTCATCCCCCCCGAACAGTTCGGTTTTCGCACGAAGCATTCGTGCATCCACCAGCTCCACCGCATAGTCGAGCACATTAGCGCTGCTTTTCAGCGAGGTGCTTCGACAGGCGTCCTGTTCTTCGATATAGCGAAGGCGTTCGACAAGGTCTGGCACAATGGCTTATTATATAAGCTGTACCTGCTAGGTGTGCCAGACCGTCTCGTGCTCATCTTACGAGATTTTCTGTCGGACCGCACTTTCCGCTACCGTATCGAGGGCGCTCTCTCTCCCCCTCACCCCATCCGCGCCGGAGTCCCCCAGGGTTCCGTTCTGTCTCCCCTCATTTTCACCCTGTTCACTAGTGACATCCCGAACAGTAAAAAGGCACAGTTGGCGCTCTTCGCCGACGACACTGCCATATACTGTTCGGGTGTCAACCAGTCATCCATAGCTCGAAACCTCCAAACCTCCGCAAGCGCCTTGAGCGATTGGTTCCGGAAATGGAGAATCGAGGTCAACCCCGATAAGAGTCAGGCGGTCATCTTCTCGAAACCGCGCAAACTACCCCCCCCCCTCCCGCGCCCGATCTCTATGTATGGCAAGCCGATCCCCTGGGGAAAGCGAGCCAAATACTTAGGTGTCATCCTAGACCACAACCTCACCTTCAACGAGCACATAAAGACGGCGCGTTCGCGCGCCTCTTTCGCTCTCGGTAGGCTCCACTCCATGATAACTGCCCGCAGCAAATTGTCACTCAAGTGCAAATTGCGCCTCTACACCGCGGTCATCCGTCCCATCATGACCTATGCTTGCGTAGTCTTCGCACACGCCAAGCCGCGATTTCTGCATAAAATGCAAACCCTCCAGAACCGTTTCCTCCGAAAGGTCACGGGAGCCCCCTTCTATGTCCGAAATGTGAATCTGCATCTAGATCTCAGACTCCCCACCATCCAGCAGTTCATGAAACGCCTCTCCAAGCGCTTCTTTGACTCTGCCATAAAGCACCCCAATCCCCTGATTGCGGCGGCCTCCCGATACACTCCCTCCCGCATAAGTAGGATTCGCCGACCAAGGCATACCCTCACTATCCCCGACGACGCCACTACCCTCCTCCAGGAGAGCAGTAAGGCCACGAGTACTCTCAGTCGACAACACAAACACAAGCTCAGACATCCGTCCTTCCGTCCTCGCCGCCGAGGCCCGTCGCGACGTCCCGCACCATCACCGTGCCCGCCCCGACCCTTGCTCGAGCCAGCCCGCGCAGCTGAGCCTGTAGTTTTAAATTCGCCCCTAAACACTAATAATAATACCGATCCAGCCTGTCCCTTGCTGTCCTCTTCCAGCGACGCCCTGAGCCGAGGTCCGAACCCCGCAGGGGGTTACCCTTAGCGCTGTCGCTTAGTTTTTAAGTTATTGTATGCCCTGGCTGGAGGCCTTAATTCGAGGCATCCACAGGAAAGTCCGGTTAAGCAGTAGCCATCCTCATAAAGGATGAACTGCGAGATGCCATTTATAAAAAAAAAAAAAAAAAAAATAGTTCAAGCAGTCAGCGTTCGGTACGGTTCGGGTGCAGTACTCCGCATCGACTTAGGTCGGTCACCTCCCTGCTCCCGCATCTTATCGGACATTGGCTCAGCGGCGTGTGTTGTCTATTGGCTGTGTTGACTTCGTTAGCGAAACCGCACAGTCAGTTTATAGTACGCGCCGCTACTAGGGCTTCGATTAGGAATTTTGTTGTTATTGTATTTAGAGTCATTTTAAAGAATAAACCGATTTCAGTGTTACATAACCTGCATTTAAATTATCTCCTCACACAGATACCCGTTACAACGAGATATAACAAAAACTTTTTTTTTTACTGTTTCTTTACTCAAAACTACACTAGCATAAATGTTTGCCTGCATGTATTGAAATAGCATACCACGTTAAAAAAACGAGAGCGCAGCGTGTCAACAAAACACTGCGTAAACGCTCTTTCTGCTACTATTTCGCAATTTGCGATTAACTTTGTGAACTGTTTTGGAAAACTATTTGTTTTGTGTTTTTAGCTCACTCTCCACCATGGATAATCAAACTTAAGATTACGTTATAACAAAATCTCATCACCTATTATTCTAATCGTCCCAAATCAAGTAATAAAAGTAAAAATATACACAATACATAAAATACAAGCATAAAATAAATAAAACATGCAATAAAAAACATGGTATAGTCGATGAATTTCACGAGCGCGCGACAATCATGGCAATTTAAACTTTATGTCATCCACATAAACATAGGTCGGAATAGGTACAGAATATTTGGTTAAACTTTAAGAAAGTAAGTACCACAGAGTAGATAATACCGCCTTCTGAAATCCCATAATAATTGATTTATTAATAACCAACTTATATTAACAGTTTGCACCACACATACAAGTTATTAGTCAATATTAGTAATAATAACCATGACCTTTTCATTTCGGGATTTAATAATCATAAATTACTCATTGAACTTTGAATTATTGTTAAGAAGAATCATTATTACCATTTTTAGGGTATCTTCTTTTTTTTACTCTTTCCGGGATTTTAAAGGTCCTTGAAGTTTAGGTGATTACTCTACCTATTCCGATACCTGTATATAATGTTACAACACGACGTGCGCTCTTGATATTTGCAACAACTATAAAATAGTAATGAGTGATGGGGTACAGTTAAGAAGCGTGGGAAGCGTGTAGCGGCAACCAAACGAACGTGGAGCGGGCGAGAATGGCATTCCACGCGAACAGAGAAAGTAAAACATAAAAACACAAAACACGCGTCTGAAGTTACATCCACTTTCTGGGCAATTTGAGAATAATGACAATCCCTAATAGTGCAGGCTTTGCTCATCCTATCACTGTTGCTAAACAAAATCGTGGAGTCCGTACTCGATTCTGATCCTGCCTGCATCGAAATTTTGGGTCGGTTATAAAAAAAATTGCTGTTCCATTTATTTAGACCGCGTGGTATTACACTTTTCTATGAAAGGGCAATTTTTTTTATAACCTACGCTTCGCTAGGTCTAGAATCATGTGCTGAATTCATAGTTACAGTTTGCTTGTTGATGTCCCCGTCAGCCCGTATAGTAAACACGAGTTTAAAATCTACAACAAAAAAAAAATTGCAAATTTGCTGTTGCATAATGAAACATTTTTAAGCGAACGAGGAATTGATTATTATACTTTTAAATTAACAAACAGCACACATTGCGAAAACTGATCACGTTTGTGCAAATAATCCCAGAAAGCGGCGCCAACGAGACTGACATTTTATAAAAACAAAAAAAAAAAAGCAAAGGAAACATCGATAAAATGCCATTCTCTAGTGTTGAAGTGCAACAACAACAACCTCCTTTACGTACATTTTACTTTCTCTGCAGCGTAAATAAAATAAAACAAAATTTTTAGCTTTCGACGACGCTATTCTTCGTCCATGCGCCTAGTTACTGGGCGGAGGGGAAACAAACGTCAAATAATCATAAAAAACAACTCAATCTGGAAATAAAACATTAGCTTAAAATAGGGAGAAATATTGAAATTGTAAAGGTTGGATAAAACCTGGTAAAAGATATTACTTAAAAATAAATGTGTTTCTTTTTTTCAGTTAATTTTGAATATTGTTATAAAACTGAATCAATGAAATTGAAATTAAATGAAATTACATATACTTATTAAAAATATATTTGTATTTGAGACGAGACTGAAGAATTCTACATTATAAAATCTAGAATTCTGTGCAATTCAACATTATTGTATCTATCATAATTATGAGCTATTTTTACATGGGATATTTATTGATTCAATTTTTTTAAGTAATATTTTAACAGTTAACTAAGTTTTAAAAGAGTAAGTATTCAAGATTCTTTTTTAATAAAAAGGAATGTTAACAAAGTAAATTTAGGTTATAAAAAAATATTGATTTCTATTGTTTAAAATGTAAAGGAATAGTTCTATTTATTTTACAACATATTTAATATGTATGTTGTAGATACAATGTGAACTGTTAGATTCTATATAATGGTGCAATCAGACCCCGGTGATCGACGTCGATAACAACTTGAAATTGTGTCACCTCATACATAAATGGTAGTATAAGATAGAAGTACTCCTGCGCACGTACCTTGGCGGGCGGCAGCGGGCGCGGCGGCGCGGGGCGCGGCGGCGGCGCCTTGTGCTGCTTGGGCGGCAGCGCCGGCGTGGGCGTGCGCCGGCTGGGCGCGTGCAGCACGGCGAACGGGTCGCCCGCCTGCCACACACGACACACTCAGCACGAAGCCCGAAATACTACGGTGCTAGCTTATCAGGAGGCCGATTCTCGCAATTTCAAACGTTCTAAATCTAGCCGCAGTCTCATCTCGGCGACAAACAAACGTCAATTACTTGTCAATAACATAGGGAATTTAGAGGTATTTTGAGAGAGACTGCAAACAGACTGAACGTTCTTAAAATTACGAGAATTGCCCCGGTGGTCACACTCTACAAAACGGCATAACCGATAACACGGTAAAGACAAAGTCAAATCATAAATTTTAAGTAAACCAATAAAATGCACATGGAAAATTATAGTACATTATGATATAAGTGCGGTAAGTTGAAAATCACAGCCGAGGCGATATTGCTAGCCCGAGCCGTAGGCGAGGGCTACAAGAAAGCAAAGGCTATAATTATCAAAGCGCACGTATGTCATACGACGTTTTATAACATATTTGCGAGGAAATAAATAAAATTCGGACTTTCTAAAACGAATAAATCTTTAATCACTTGTTAAAGCAATTATAAAAATTTGAACAATTTGTAAAATTGATTATTACATTGCCAGTTGGCATTTTTAATATTGTCAAGTTATTATTATTAGTTACAATTTCACCAGTCTCTCTCTCACTCTCTTGGGTAAAAGTAGGAGAAACGAGACCACAGAGTTCTGCAGTCGATGGCGGCGACGGATGCGGCTGCGGCGGCGGCGACGATGGTGGAATGTACGCGTGTGTGCTTGTAGATGGTCGAGAATCAACACTTGGCTCCAAATTTATATTCCTTGTAATGCGGGAGCTAATTTCTTATTTTTTTTTTTATTAATAACCAACTTCTTTATTTCTCATCGAGTCATCTATGTAGCCCTCGGCTACACTGTTGGACCGCCACCTTCCGTGGCGTTTTAGTGTCAATAAGTTCACACCTGAATCCGCGAGCAATGTAGCCGAGGACATTATGAAACTGTGCTCTGTGTATTTATAGAAGTATGAGAAACAGGGTGTAAAGTTCACTCATCCTCTATAGAAAAGGGAGGATCCTCCGACCAGACGGATGTTGTGTCTGGCGGGCAACTGCCCAATGATTCATTTCGGACCGTTGAATCTATGCTAGTTGCGCGGTAAATCTGCTTGCGAGATGCAGGATTTTGCGTGACGTCAGTATGACGCGTTGTTCGCATGTGGCGTTGTTGATACCGCTACATATTCATGTGGATCATCTAAATTTAAGAAAGTGGCAATTGGTTTCGGCATTGCTCCAAATTTATTTGTTATGCCAATGGATTGGCTAGTGCATTTTCCATTTTGGTAATTTTGAAAAAAATCTGTTAGACATCGCTTTTGTTGAACGAAGCGTTTCGTATTTCTTCACTATGTCGTGAAAAGGCCCCTGTATTGTGAACGATCTTGGAATTTTATTTATTGTGTTTTTGACCTGGACAAGAAGAACCCGCCCATGGCTCTCGACATCATAGTTGCTTGACGTCTACATGCACCATTTATACCGAATACTAATACAACCTGAAAAGAGATACAAAACACCTATTTTGTAAAGAAATACAAAAGTGAAAGAAGTTAATAACAATAATTTAGTTTCAACTGACCTTTGTTGCCAAATATCGGCAATCCGGAGCTTCTTTTAGGAACTTCTTGACATTGTCAGCCGAAAATACTTTCGACTTTTTACTCACATGGCCACTTGAACGTCTTTTTAGAAATGCCAGCAAGTTGGAGTATGACTTGATATCAATACCATGTTTTGTATTCACAGTGCTTTTTAGCATTGAATAGTAGCACCACAACGAGCTAGACTTATATATTTGAGAAAGTTCCATGAAATAGGCTAAAATCACACTTTCTGAAATTTTGATACGCTTGTAAGTATCTATCGGTCGATTTTTCGGGCAAGAGGCTTAGAGTAGCCTTTTTCGCTGCCTCTGAGACTTCTGGAGGTGTCGAATTAATAAATTCATCATTACTTGACGACATTTTCAAATAAAAACAATACAGCGAATAGAAAAAGTGCGCGGAATAATTTTTACTTGTTCACAAATTAGCGATGCGCGCGCATCAGCGCTTTTTTTTAAAGCAAAGGCACAAAAAACAGCCAGTATTACTAATAAAGTAAATTAATATTTTTATTTTTTGTTACAGATAAATGTCGTAATTTATTGTCAAAATTAAAGAATTAAATGTTTATTTATTATATTTTATCTCCCAAAGTTAATTTTATTCATAAAATGTTGACCACTTTTCTGACATAAAAACTCTTTGCTAAGATTTAAAAAAGTACCGTTCGTTTTAGACGGAGCATTTTGATAAACCGTGCGTTTTGCCTTATTAAAAAGAAGCTCGTGCGTTTTACATTACAATAACGCTGAGATACAATACGATATTGAAATTGGTGAAATAAGAGATCCTTTACGAGCAAATGTGTTATAAAAATATATAATTAATTCTAGATACCCCTTCCAAATGGTAATGAATGAATGGGCAAAAAACTCCCATAAAGTACACAGGTCATCACCCAGAACATTTTAGTCCCGAAAAACTACTGCGCTAACTTATCTTGTTGTCGTACTTATCAAAACGTAAACTATACGATAATACGAATAAAACTACGCCACATGACGCGTAGCCGCGGTGCGCAACTACCTGCAAACAACAGAAGTCACATCGTGTGGCTGAACCGTGTGGAGCGATCTTTTACCACAACCTACAATTTTTTATCGTCACTGCAAACCTCACTAATACTATGACATGCACGGGGATTTCATTACAACAAAACGCACAAAAGTAAACATCCTTTATTCTAAACATATATCACAATTCATGAAAGGGATCTACTTAAAGCGATGAAGATTTTCAAATGAGAAAATCTTTATCTTTTTATTAAGAAGTTAAAATATATATAAATAAAATAAAATAGAACATAAACATACATATAATGTTGAGACATGTATATAATATTATAGACATACATAAAATTATATAATTCCTAACAGACTTTACACCTGAAAGAAAGACATTACTTAATTCGAAAAGCGTTTTTAAGTGATTTTGAAAAATAAAAATAATTTTCTGAAAAGGACACTCTGTCAAGTAAAGACTATAGTGGGAATAGACAATGATAGAATAGCACTCACGTCTTCGTCTTGTTTGGCCGTATTGTCGTGTGCGGCGAACGCGTCGCCGGCGAAAGGATCCGCGTTCGATGCGAACGGGTCCGATCCGAAGCCGTCCTGCAACACAAACGCATTAAGAGCGGTTTTAAAGTTATGCGTTCTACAGTCCTTTCACAGTTGTTTCACCCGTCACACAGCAACCCAACAACAACCTAAAGGTATGATTCCAATCTCGGCAGCACGCAGCAGTGCTGCCGCAGCACTACTGGTAAACATACATTCTCTATAGATTTATATGAGATTACATTCCGAGCACAGCAGCAATGCTGCGCGACAGTGCTGCGTGCGCGGCGTTGTTGTATACTTCAGCAAGTAAATTAGACATGTCGTGCCTTCATCCGCAAATACGTTACGGATTTAAGAGTAAACCAGTCGCGCGCTCGAACTCACTGGTGGTCATGGCTAAAAAGCATGCTGTCTCACCTAGCTTCGTGTCTGAGAGAGCTAGCATCAGTGATGAGCAGTTAGACGCTAGTCTACATGCGCAACGTCTAGTTCTCACGCACAGAAGTACCGTTCTGAACTGATAGGCGCGTAAAATAATTCGAAAAGTGCTTTGGAAAATCGAGTTTTATGAAAAGACCACTGCATAAATCAATTATAAATAAATTTTATTGAACTCTTCGATAACTGAGCTTTGTCGGTACGGTTTTGGTTTTGAAGATTTTACGGGTCTTTTATTACTTATTTACACCCAAAGTTACGTTAAAAATAGCAAGAAAAACGAATCTTTGTTGGCTCATAACTTTTTAATGGCTTTTTATTTTAATATTCTGTTGCCGTACAGACACAATTAATAATAAGTCAAAACGATATCATGTTTAACTTTGGATGCATAATGTCAAACAGTGGAGTAATACTCTCCCGAAATTTGTATGGAAAAAATATTGACTAGTGGCACCTTAAACGGTTTACGCGTTTGAGTTTGAAGATTGAAATTTCATTGTGAATATATTGAAAGGGATGCGGATTAATTTTGCGTGTCTGGTCAAAACCGGTCTACATCTTACACGTGTCATAAGTTTTCCCTGGAAATGCTGCCTTAACTATTGTAATATAAGGATATGCACGCACTATGATTTTAATCGTTGCGATTTAGTTATAAAATCGCAAACACAAAAATTTTTCAAGCGATTTTTTTCCTTAGTGCGCGGACTCTAGTACATTTCTATTGTTCACAGATTGACGAATTTTTTTCGCAACGATTAAAATTCGTAGTGCGCGCTTAGCCTAAGTACCTTGGTAAGCTTCTTGATAGTTGCTCATCCACAGTTAAATCAGTCAATTCAAATACACAATTAATAAAGAAAAAGTCAACATTTTAGTAATCTAGTATTATGTAAAGTATCAGCCCGCAGTCTGGATTTATGCCCAGTCGATGGCAATAGGCTCGCCCCCTATTAAATATGACATAAGCGTAACTGGCAAAATGTGTGTGTAGTATAAGTACACCTCTGCCTCACCCTCCGAGGACGACAGGCGTGATGTTGTGTGCGAGTACCTGTGTAGGCTACGGGCCGTGTGCGAGTACCTGTGTGGGCTGCGGGCCGTGTGCGAGTACCTGTGTGGACTGCGGGCCGTGTGCGAGTACCTGTGTGGGCTGCGGACCGTGTGCGAGTACCTGTGTGGGCTGCGGGCCGTGTGCGAGTACCTGTGTGGGCTGCCGGCCGTGTGCGAGTACCTGTGTGGGCTGCGGGCCGTGTGCGAGTACCTGTGTGGGCTGCGGGCCGTGTGCGAGTACCTGTGTGGGCTGCGGGCCGTGTGCGAGTACCTGTGTGGGCTGCGGGCCGTGTGCGAGTACCTGTGTGGGCTGCGGGCCGTGTGCGAGTACCTGTGTGGGCTGCGGGCCGTGTGCGAGTACCTGTGTGGGCTGCGGGCCGTGTGCGTGTACCTGTGTGGGCTGCGTGCCATGTGCGAGTACCTGTGTGGGCTGCGGGCCGTGTGCGAGTACCTGTGTGGGCTGCGGGCCGTGTGCGAGTACCTGTGTGGGCTGCGGGCCGTGTGCGAGTACCTGTGTGGGCTGCGGGCCGTGTGCGTGTACCTGTGTGGGCTGCGGGCCGTGTGCGAGTACCTGTGTGGGCTGCGGGCCGTGTGCGAGTACCTGTGTGGGCTGCGGGCCGTGTGCGAGTACCTGTGCGGGCTGCGGGCCGTGTGCGAGTACCTGTGTGGGCTGCGGGCCGTGTGCGAGTACCTGTGTGGGCTGCGGGCCGTGTGCGAGTACCTGTGTGGGCTGCGGGCCGTGTGCGAGTACCTGTGTGGGCTGCGGGCCGTGTGCGACTACCTGTGTGGGCTGCGGGCCGTGTGCGAGTACCTGTGTGGGCTGCGGGCCGTGTGCGAGTACCTGTGTGGGCTGCGGGCCGTGTGCGAGTACCTATGTGGGCTGCGGGCCGTGTGCGAGTACCTGTGTGGGCTGCGGGCCGTGTGCGAATACCTGTGTGGGCTGCGGGCCGTGTGCGAGTACCTGTGTGGGCTGCGGGCCGTGTGCGGGCGCGAAGGGGTCGTGTGCGGGCATGGCTGCGGGCGCGAACGCGCGGGAAGCGAACGGGTCGGAGTCGAAGCCCGCGCCCGAAGCGAAGCCGTTGCTTTTCGCGAATGGCTCGTCTTCCTGGGTAAAAGAAAAACACAAATGTTTATGAATGACAAAAACACTTTTTTGGATTATTCTTTAGGCAACAAATGGCGAAATACCAAAAAAAAAATGTTAATGCTGTTTGAGTGGCGTTATAACTATTATCGCGCACTATCAGGCCTTGCATAGCACGTCGACGTCTACTCGCCATAACCCGCGCTCACATTACTGGTTATATGACAGATAGAAGGATCTATACAGTAACACAGTGATAGTGCTGTGTTGTCTGTACTAGCTTAGAGTTCTACAGCATCAGGCCCTTTTTACTCCGTACGGTTTCCTTACGGTACGGCGTGTTAACTGCGGCGTACAAAAATCGTGTGACCTTAACACGGTTCGATGGTATACGGAGACGGCGCCGTGCCGTTCCCAAACTTCTATAGAGATCCATACAACACTGACAACCGTGCCAACATACGGCGAATAAACCGTAGTTTTACACGGCACGAAAAACTGTGTGTACAAAGGGTCTTATACAATATTTTCATGTTTACATATCGGTACCCAAGATTTCTGTGAAGTTTCACTAGCTAATTTAATTTGACCCCGTGTAGTATACGTACGAGTGCGTCATTAGGCGTAGCTCCTCGCACGACGCGCTCCAGATGTTCTGCGGCGTACTGCGGTTGTAGAGTTAGGTAGTGTTGCCCGGCGTTGCCTGCGCTGGCCAGGGCCTCGGCTGCAGAACTGATGAGGCGGTGCTGTTCTTCTAAATGGGAGATCTTTATGTTTGCCTGGAACAGAAAGTAAAATAATTAAAACTTTTACTGAGACAATTATTACTGCCTTAAATACACGCAATGAGGCCGTCCGCGCGCATTTATAATATGCGCGTGCGACGGACGGTCCGCGTCACACGCGCAGGACAGACACGCACGCCATCCGTCGAGGATGTCCGGCTAATGCAACAGACGGCCTTACACCGTGATTATTATGTTATTTGAAGACATGCAATTAACTCTGAATTCTCTTTCTTAACGTCCTTATCCATGGCCGGTTCTAATCATCGACAAGCTTGCTGTACATAGTAATTGTAGACGACGATTATTTCTTCAAACTATACTTGCGCATGTTGCCTTCGAACTCCACAGCCACACACAAGCAATAATTGTCACAGTAGTATAATGTCTGACCTGGCTGACAGCCAGCACAGTGCGCCGCAACTGCGCAGTGACGGCCTCGGCCTCGGCCTGCGCGTGCGCGACGTCGGCCTGCAGCGCGCGCTCCCTCTCCCGCAGCGACAGCGCCGCGGCCCGGCGCGCGCCCACCTCGGCCTCCGTCTCGGCCGCCGCTGCCTCTTGTGCTGATACTTGTGAGCGGAGCTTTTCTACCTGCAAGTGGTCATGTTATTGTGTTAGTGTTCTCGGGATAAAGATTTTATAAAGAGGATGAGAAAAGAATAAAATCTAATTAGATAAGTCATTTTACCACACAAACAAATTAAAAGCTAGGTAAAGTTTTATTAAAATAAGTGAAATAGTTACCTGTGTTTTGAGATCATTTAACCTCTTTTGTGCTTCACCTTTTTGGTTTTCTAATTGTTTTAGGGTCGCCGTTAATGTGTCCAGCTCGCTCTGAAAACAAAATGCAGTCATTCAATTATATTTCCAAACTGCACTACATTTTCATCTGGGACGAACTCTGGGCCCTAATTCTGTGACCACTTAGCGATCCTTACCGAAACCACGTCAATTCCTTAGCTAATCCCGCCAATCTCGCGTTTATTTCGCGCGGTTTCGTTCATTGTGTCATAGAGAATAACGGCCCAGGAACAGTTGACGGCACGGTAACCGTTTTCAGCACATAAGGAGTCGTACTCCAGGATCTTCAATAGAACACACCCTTGCTTCTCCTATGATGTATTTGGCAATCTCTGACCGTTTCAACCCCTTGCTGGGAACCGCCTTTGCTGCGGCAAAAACAATTCTCGCAATGTTCATACCTGCAAGCTGTCCGCCTCGCTAGTCTTAACAGTGAGGTCCCTCTGTTTGGCCGCGAGCTCGGCCTCTAAGGCCAGGCGCTCACGAGCCAACGCGTCCACCTCGCGCGCTATCGCTTCCATCTCGGGGGTGGGCTGCGGGCCTAAGGACAGTGCTGGTTCTGACTTCTGGAAAGATAAACATACAAAGGGTACAGTAAAGTTAACTGCATTGTACAGAGACTTATAGTTTGTTGACACAATATCTAGTAGAAAGTGAAATGTGAGTAGATAATCCATATGTATTGTTGTGTGTAGTTGACCTTGCGAATTCTTTAAGTTCTTAAACTATGCAAAGTTTTAAAACTAGAACATTTCAAAACGTTACCCTCCTTTTGGGCTTCGGCGCCCATTGAGTAAAAAGAGGTTCATCACTGAGATTAGTTTCTAGCATAAGGACCTAAGATAAAAACATCTGACGACCATGTATCCTCTTGAATAAGAACACAGTTTGAAATAACAATTCTAGATCGAATTTTAAATTAAAACAAAAATATTTGTCAAGAATGACAGTTTTCATAAATGGCAGACTTGAAATATTTGGTTATTCTTGTTTTAATGATTATAAATTGTACAAGATGCGAATTAAACCATAACATTCACAAGAGAGTGAGTGAGATTAACAATAGAAGTAGAGAAATGTATGGAGGAGTTCGAAGAGGCTCCGTTATGAAGGATTTAGCGCTAGAGAAGCTTACGTATCCAAGTAAGTGAATTTAGAAAGATCTTTTATCCGACTTTATACTGTCTTAACGTATTTCAACAAAAATTGCGTGATATTGACATCAAAAGGACAAGTAGTAGGTAGGTACCTACTACTTGTCCTTTTGATGTCAAGTAGGTACTTACAAGCATCTACAACTGTCAAGTTTTTTAGTTTTTTTGGAATACAAACCCAGAAACTGCTTCTGAAACTGCACGACATACCACCAAAGTAAAAATAAACAAATAATGCATAGAAAATCTAGCAATATTTCCGGCAATTCACACACAACTTCCCTTATCCTTCAGGAGGTAACAAACACAAGCTGTCAGCTCTGTCCCAAGCATGGCAAGACTACTACGCCTGTTCAGAGTCACAGTTAGACGACGTGAATTCTGTTCATATATCACAGAACAATGTCATCATAATGGTCTTCCAAGGAGCGTCCGCGCGGCTCCCGTGCAATCTGTGCAAGGAGCCCGGCAAGGAGCATCAGCAAACGTGGTTGTATGCAAAGGTATAACAGAGGAAATCATCCTGTTTAAACGTGGCATGTCCAAATTTTTATGGCTAACAGATTTCACAATCCAAAAAGCATCCAAGCTTAAGTGGGACTGGGCTGGACACGTTTGCCGCATGTCGAACGAGTCATGAGCCAAATCTCTCTCCATGTGGCTTCCAGAAAACGTCTGGCAACATCGAGGCAAACCCAAGAGAAGATGATGGGACGAGCTTGACGCCTACAGACAGGATTGCTCCACACTAGCTCAAGACGGCAAAGAGTGGCAAGGAGAAAGGGAGGCCCCCTTTCTCCTTGCCACTCCTCTCAGTCTCTGTCTTGCCCTGCAATGGCCATAGGCTAAAAATAAAATGTAATCCTAACTTCCTAACTTTTTTAGGTAACAAACAAACTTACTTTCGCATTTATAAAAATGCGAAAGTAACTTTGTTTGTTACCTTTCACGCCTAAACCACTGAACCGATCATCCTGAAATTTTGCATACACGTTGTCAGGTCCACAGAAACGGACATAGGGTAAATGATAAATGATTTTATTTTTGTAAGTAGGTTTGTACAAACACTTTTACACGTCAATCATATTTTTTATAAAACTAGATGAGATCGGCGTTTCCTATCTGACTACTCTGAGAAGAAAGGCCGAAACAAACTCAGAGGTCACAGTCTCTTTTAAAGTCCAGACATAATCTTGGTCAGGTTATATGAAGACCATGTAGATCGATGTCTGAGATGGTCTTTTGAGGAAAGAACCACACAGATTGAGAGGACCTGAATATAGATTCGGATAGGCATAATAGGGTACTAAATTAAATAATTAATGAAACAGGACCATAAAATCTCATCTTCTAGAGCGCAGAAATCGAAAACTTCAAGACTATACAAGAATACGACCGCCTGTCGTTCGACAACGGCGGCGTCATGACGATTTTCAACGTGGTGCCTAGTGACGAAGGCGTCTTCTGGTGCAAACAAGGAGACTGCGGCAGCGGCCTGATCTTCTTAGAGGTCGTGGACAAGGAGCCCTATACTGTTGTTAGTTTATTATTTATTGTGCATGTATTAGCGGATCGGGGTGATACCCCCCAGTCAGATGAACCTAATTCATAAAAATCTTAACTAATAAATATATTATTATTATTATTTAAAATAAGTAACTGTGTCCACAATTTGTACAATTAGATAAGTACAGTGATTTATCTAACTTTTGATCAGGTAAAACCGCCTGAATCCCGAGGTCCCCATGCTGTCGCCACAGAGATTTACCAGGGCGTGATATTATTCAGTCAGTGGGGTGTGTGGAGCGAGTGCAGTGTGTGTGGCAAGGTGGGCAGGCGACATCGGCACGGAATGTGCTATGTCAAACTGGAGCTAGACCTAGTAAGTATACCATAGGCACGGGTCCCACCTGTGGCGTGGCGACAGATAGTCTACCTGCGGGGTGATACCGTAACACGCTAACAGTAGCAACGGCTATCATTTTGACAGTTCAACAATATTCATTGCGTGATTCACGTTGTTGAGCAGACAGCTTTTTCGAACATAATTATGAAGTAATGGATTAGCAATATCCTTCAAAATTATTCAGATTTAGATTGATAGACACAATTAGGGTAATTTTCTAAATTTCATGGTTTTTATTCAATTCGTGCTGCGTACATTCACGATTGAACTGCTTAGCACTGTAAAATTAACGATAATTCGATAATGTGGATAAAGTGTGTGCTGTGGGCGTTATACAGTGCCTAATTATTTGAAACAGAAACCAGTTACACTAATAAGACCGTGAAGATAACACTAAAACTGGATTGTACTGTTACATGCTATCAACTACTTCAGAGCCATTTATTTTATTTTATACATAAACTATTTTACTTTTATTCATCGAAGGCAGGTGACATCTACCAACCCGCACTGCGCCCGCGTCCGCGTGGTGGATCACTCCCCCTCACCGAGAAGAGGCCTGTGTCCCAGCAGTGGGACCATTATAGGCTGATTATGTATAAAGAAGAGTTCATTGAAAAAAATCTATCCTAAAGCCCTAATACAATGTCTACTTAACCCATAGATTACAAGCTTCTTAGTGGACTCTGCTGACACGGCAAGCCGTTACAAATTATTTGAATTGGATGACAAGATCATCGAATTGTTTCAAAGTAAGTTACTAAATACATGTCACATAGTAGTTATTTACCACCATCATCTTCCTGCGCTGGCTCCATGTTACTTGGGGTCGGCGCAACACGTTTACTTTTTCCATTCTCCGTGTCTGTCAACCGTCAACCGGTTGTTATTACACAGTTGGTATAACAAAACTACACAAAAAGGAACGACCACAGGGAACCGTGTCGTCCGTACTGACATTTCATAAGTGCTTATTTATGTGAAATAAAATATTTTTAATTTGAATTTGATCCGCAGCTTACGACAGAGCGTCACTTCAATATATAATATAGCAAACTAGATGTGCCCCGCGGTTTCATCCGCATAAGTCTCGATCCCGTAGGAAAATCGATATATATAAAAAGTATCCCATGTCCAAATGTCCTAATCCAGGTCATCCCGTGTGCCAAATTTGATCTAAATCCATTCAGCCGTTTTAGCGTGAAAGCGTAACAAACAAACATACTTACAAAAAATCAAATCTTTCGTCTTTATAATTTTAAGTTTAAACATTTTATTACATAAATAAGCTTTTAAGTATGTTGCCTAAAATTGATTCAAAATCACAAAAAAAAAAATAAGCACAATTATTTATTCTCACCATGTTCCATACGTGTCTTTAAAAATATATTAAGTAACAACACAACACCAGCGACCCAGCTTGGTAACTACATTGTGCAACCTATAATATTGTTTGTTACTTGTTAAAGTCAAAGAGAGGGGAAAATCGATTTAACGGCTCATTAGTGCCGCTCATTGTATTTATTCTATTTTGTAGTAAATACGATAATATTCCCAACTGCAATAGAGAATGTTTAATTAAAGTTTTAGTGGGTTAATGCCTAATTCAAATAAATTCAAGTTTTTGTTTTAAATATTAAGGAAAAACAGCATCAGTATAGGTACACTAAAATAATTGGATATTTATAGAATAACTAGCTTACTATTATTACTAATTACTAGCTTGCTATTATTACTAATTACTAGCGCGCGGCTTCGCTTGCGTGGAAGCCGGAAAATATCCCATGGTAACGCACTATCGTGATTAAAAATACCCTGTGTTAATCCAAGTAAACTTAAACTCAAAGCATTTATTTCAATTAAACCATTTACAGGCACTTTTGAATTAATAATAATAATAATCATTTTATTTCGGACAACTATATATCAAGAAGTCGGTCAAGAAACTCCATGGACACTCTTTTAAATTATATTTTTACAAAAATATTAGTTTCATCATTAATGTTGAATTTATAATTATATGTGAGATGTAATAAAACAAAAAAGACGTACGTGTTAAGAGCGTCCAGAGTACAGCAAATAGTACTTAACTAAACAACAATCCAAAAAATTAAAATAAGCCGAGGCAGCCAATTGATGGCCAGCCCCAACTGACGGCGCCCGTTCACGAACATGACGCATAGATCACAATGTATAAATTCCGTAACAAATTGTTTTCATATAACTCTTTAGTTTACGCGGCGCACGCCAGTAAAGCTTCCAGTCGGCATGCCGCATGATTTTTTCCGACATCTTCAACAATCATCGTCATATTCTAGCCAATTTACACACACCCTTAAAGAATTATACACCTAAACCTACCTCATTCATCTCTCCGTCCATTGGTGAAAACCGTACGAAAATCCGTTCGGTAGTTTTTGAGTTTATCGCGTTCAGGCAGACATACACGCGGCGGGGAACTTTGTTTTATAATATGTAGTGATGAAAGTTTTAATAATAGCTGCAATTGAATTCGTCAAGATAAACAACAGAATCCTTTTTAATGTTAATGTAAACTTAAGATGGCTTTATTCAGCTGTCAATGTTTACAGACTAAACTTGACTAAACATCAAACATAATAGGGTATCTTCATGGCAAATACAGATTCTTCAGACTGCTTTGCTGTTTTGCCTGCTGACTGCTTTTTAAATATCGCAGCATTATGCTGAGATAGGAGCTGAGGCCTCTCACAGGTCTTTCTTTTTTGATTGTCTTTAATGTTAATTTTGATATATTTAAATGCTCCTTTTTTACTGTTTGTATTTCCTGTCATGTGTGTGTCTCAAATAAAATATTTTTCTTTATTTTCTTTCTATAAACTTTTATAGTATTCCCCGATGGCTTGCCCTGCCGATCAAAATACTTGCCACAAATAATGAAAGACCTAGATATGATCCAACAAAGACCTAGCGAAATCATGATCGCTTTGTGTAAGGTACGTAAATATGTATAGCTTTATAACGCGAACCTACTGCAAAACCGCTCCCGCCACAATTTGATCCGCTCGTCGAATAAGGGCGCAACATCTAGAATGTTCTAGAAACAGTGTGAAAAGTAGACGACACGCACAATTCTTTTGACATTAGCCGTCGCTGACGTCGGTCAATTGCGTCCGCACAGAAAAAGGGATTCTTTAATACAATTTACGTAACTGTATTGTGGCCCCGAACCCTGTGTCCCAGCAGTGGGAACATTACAGGCTGATTATGCTATGTAAAAGGAGAGTTCTCTTGCCAGTTCTTAGTCACTCTAAAATATACTGCATGAAGTTTAACAATCGTATCGAATTGTTATTATGAACTAACTTCTGCCCGCGACTTCGTCCGCGTGAAATTTCACCCTCTTAGGGGCGGAATTTCGAAAAACCCTTTCTTAGTGGATACCTACTCTTCACAAACAATACACCCTCCAAATTTCATGTCTCTAGGACAAGCGGTTCAGGCTGTGCGTTGATATATCAGTCAGAAAGAAAAAAAATCGCATAGTGCTCAAAGAAAAAACTCATTAAAAAAAACTATCAGGGCTATCTAAACAAATTAAATTGACAACCCTGATAGTTATTTTATTATATTTTTTTTCTTTGAGCACTATGCGAAATTATTGAAAAAAACTTTTGAACCGTAAAAATATTCACCGACATTCTCAGGGTTAAAATGTTTGGAAATGACCTTACCCACGCCCCTATTCGATTTGATCCATACTTCCAGGGACGTAGGAGATGGTTATCTATACAGGATAGATAACCATCTCCTACGTTACTTATCTTCATACACACATTTTCAGGTACCATGCGACACAAGAAGAAAAAGATATGAAGAAAATAACGCTGAGAAGAATGGAACACTTATTTACCCGATCACACAGGCGCTACCGAAACAGCCGCCTCTCCCCTTTCAGGACACCATATTCGCAGACTTTGGTCAACGGATTGTGATGCGATGTCCAGGGTAAGGTCGTAGATCATCATTCTCCCGCCCTTATCCCAATTTATTTGGGGTCGGGTAAGGTCGTAGATGTTATCACAAATTACATTCTGTGTTTTAAAACTTATGTAAGTATCTTGACACAATATAAAAGAAAGGAATATATTTTATTTGGGACACGCAGTTTCCTGTGCTTGTACCAAACAGTAAAAAATTTGCATTTTAAACTAACTAAATTAACATTAAAAACAAGAAAAAGATAGGAATCCCAGCATAATGTTGCAATAGATCTGTCTTGCATAGGGTCGCAGCATAATGCTGAGCGATAGCCGTTTTGCGTGAATGTGACGCATATTTCCCCTACCTTTTTTTTTTACTTTATTTTTTGTGTTTATGTTCTTTTTTTGCGTCATGTTCACCGCAAATAAACGTTTTTTCTTTCTTATCTTTCTATATTTAAAAAATAAATAGCGCAGCGCTGATATTCTGACAGGGCCCGCCACGGACGCACCTACGGACATCTATAAAAATTACTCTTATTCGTCGAAGTCTAGCATCGTAAATGTCAATTTAAATTCACTCTACATTCAATATCTGCCTCATGCGACAAATGCATAAGAAGATAAGTTCCATAATGTATTAAACATTATTTATTTTTTGATACAGATATTTTATATTTTGCACAAGATATTTTATATTTTGCACAGAGGTGTAAATACACAAGCATTTGCCAGTTTTAATGATGATATCCTTATAGATTGCTATTTATTCACCAGTACCACACTCCGCGACGTTCCGATACAATGGCGTGCGGGCACTAAGTATCTAGTGCCGCGCGACGTGCACAAAGGCAGCGGTGGCCGCGTGTTCCTCAACTGCAGGGACCATCTCGTGTTCACGTCCGTACTCTACATGGACGAGAACTTGTACAGGTAGTCTTTTATACACTTTATTGATAGCATAAGCATAATCAGCCTGTGGTGACACAGTAGCCTATTTCTGTGTGAGCTGCGAGAACACAGGCCTCCTCTCGGTGAGAGGGAGTGGGCTGTAATTCACCACGCGGGCCCTGTGCTGGTTTGGTGGATGCCACATGTCTTCGAACTTTTGGATCTAGGACATGCCGGTTTCCTCACGAAGTTTACGTTTTGAGAGCAGTAGTGATGAAATAATTTACACAAAGTGAAGCTTCGATTGATTGAGCATTCAGGAAAAAAAGAAAGGTGGTATTATTTGCAATTACATTGTTCATAATAATACCAGCCCTTATTTTCCTACTGCAGAGCAAAGGCCTCTTCTGATACAGAGAAGGCACGAGCATTAGTCACCACGCTTTCTCAATACGAGGTGGCGATTTCAGACTTATATTAACTTCCTTTACCAATGTGAGTAATGACCATTATCAAAATTGCCTATTTTGTTCACACGAGAGTCCAGAGAATATTATTCCAGACTTCCAAATCCGCCAAAGGATCTCAATTCAACGCCTTTTGTAACCTATAAAGCTGTTCAACACTTAAAAAAATTGTAGTTGGTATTTTTATTGTAGAAAAGTTTCATGCCGCCGCCGCCGTCGCCGCCGCCGCCGTATATAACTAAACTTAGTAGTGGGTATTTAAATAGTACTCGACCCGTTGTTTTGTGTGTCACCACAGTTGCTGGCAGAGGGGCAACTTAGCTGGCACAGTGAAGCTCATAGTGTGGCAGGGAGCGCATGCGCGGTGGAACCATCACGTCACTCTCGTCGCAGGCGTGGTACTGGTCGCTATAGTACTTCGGCTAGTAGAGCATGGAGCGCGCAGTCTACAGCGACGACAGAACGTACTGTACCATTTGATCCAAGATGAATAGTCTATGTCCTGCTCCAAGTCGTGTCTATTCGTGTGCCAAATTTCATCCAAAGTCGTTCAGCCGTTTTAACGTGAAAGCGTATCAAACAAACATACAAAAATCTAATATTTTCTCTTTATAATATTAGTTCAGATATAATGGTTCAAGGATCTTTTGGCGCCTGAATGACATTGACAGGGGGGCGCTGTTGCTAAACATTTGTAAATTTTTTCACAGAAAATTTATTGCCAAAACAAAATGTTACGTGTAATGTAACGTTAGTTCTGATGTTGGCTACACGTCAAAAGAACATTGTAGCTTTGTATGTTGTAAGAGCTCTGTCAAAGTTACCTATAGTATTATATTGTGTGTGAATTGTATTGGTGTTTTTATTTTAAGTAAATTGCTCATTATCTTCTATCTAAATTAAGGGTATTCACACAAAGGCTTTCATATACAAAGAGCATCACAATGTTGTGCCACAACATCTCCCGCGCCGAAGGCTAGTCTCGGTTGAGATTGGGCGATATGGTCGAAATACGGTCTGGTGGACTTTTTACGTTATGAAACTTACGTTGTCATAAATTTTTGCTCAGAGCGAAACAACTTAGCTGTACTAAAGTCTGGCGCGTGTGAGGTAGCAGTGTAGTATACGCATTATTTATCTGTATGCCTCAACAGAACAACAGAAGTACCGGGAGATTAGGGTCCGAAGCCATCTTCTATAACTGCTGGTTAAGAGAACTAGTCACCATGGTTTCTCTAGTTAAAAACTATGATAGTAAGGTTGGGACCACAACGCATCGATTGAAGTCTGCCATCATCTCAAAATATGTCGCGTCATATATTAAACGTTACAAGAAGTCAATAAGTCGTGCTTCAATCGTGGTCTGGGCTCTACTTAATATAACAAAAAATTTTACGAACACTGCTGTTTAATAAAGTAGAAAACTATAAATTTAACTTGTTGAATTATTGCCTGTCTGGTTTACTCATGAGGTCCGCAGCGCTTACATCACATATCACTAAATACGTTTAGCGCTAATACAACATAGTTTTGTTTCTGTCAATCGTTTAAGAGATAGAATGATGTTTTACGTAATAATGTTTAGCGTTAAATATACAGGTATACTGTCACGAAGATCCTTTGGCGTTTAAATGACTTTGACAGGGGGCGCTGTTGCTAAAAGTTTGTAAATTTTGTGACAAAAAATGTGTTGGCAAAACAAGATGGTCAGTTCCGATGTTGACCACAAGCCAAAATATCTTTATAGCGCCAAAATATTCAGTGATTTGTTGTTGTGCAAGTGGTCTTAAGAAAGTTAGATAAATGTCTTACCGTGTCGGGCTGCTGCGGCGGCGGGATCATGTCGCGCGACAGCTGCGCGGGCGGCGCGTGCCCGTGCAGTGCGCGCTGCACCAGCCACATGGCCAGCGCGAACTGGCCGCGCGACAGCTTGCCGATGCCTTCCATGTCGCACAGTGCCCTAGAGATAACAAAACGTACGTAAACACGTCATTTCACGTTTTGGATGAACTTAGGCCGTGATTGAGCCGCGTAATGTATGACAACCACGGCCGAAACCTAAACGGAACAGGCATGCGGGGAAAAGATATAATTCTGTAAAACTTATTTTCACGAACGTGATGCACGGGCCGGGAGCTGGGCCGAGATACGGAGCCGGGCCAGCTGGTCCTCATTCGGAAGTCAGGGCGCTCTGCGGACTCTCCGTACGCATACCGGCCCGTCGTGCTGCTCGACGAGGTCGGCAAGCTCTTTGCAAGAGTGATTGCGGGCCGCCTCGTCAGGCACCTGGTGAGGACGGGGCCGGATCTTGCGGATAGCCAGTTTGGCTTCCGCAAGGGGCGCTCTACGGTGGACGCCATCATGCGCGTGAGAGCCCTCACGACGGGGGACGCGGTGTCCCGGGGGGGGGTGGTCGTGGCGGTGTCACTCGACATCGCCAACGCGTTTAACACCCTGCCCTGGAGCTGCATTGGGGAGGCACTCCGGTATCACCGGGTGCCGACCTACCTCCGTCGAATAGTCGGGGCGTATCTGACGGACAGAGCTGTCATCTACCCCGGTCGCGATGGGGAATGGAATCGGCGAGAGACGTCGTGCGGTGTCCCACAGGGATCGGTTCTGGGGCCGCTCCTGTGGGACATCGGATACGACTGGGTGCTGCGGGCTGACCTCCCTGATGGCGTTAGCGTGGTTTGCTACGCTGACGACACGCTGGTCCTGGCGCAGGGGAGGTCGCATCAGGCGGCGACCGACGCGATGACACGCGGGGTTGCGATAGTCGTGGAGAGGATCCGGCAGTTGGGTCTCGAGGTGGTTTTGCACAAATCCAAGGCCATGTCTTTTCATAGGCTTCGGAACGGGCCACCATTGGAATCCCAACTAACGATAGGAGGGGTTCACATCGGCGTCGAGACGACGATGAAGTACCTGGGTCTCGTCCTCGACAGCCGGTGGAACTTCGTGGAGCACTTCCGACGTTTGGCCCCCAAACTGGAACGGGCTGGGGCCGCTTTCAAGCGGCTCCTGCCCAACCTGAGGAGGCCAAACGCCTCCTGCCGGAGGCTTTACGCGGGGGTCGTGCGGTCCATGGCCGTGTATGGCGCCCCGGTGTGGGCGCGTTCACTGCGGCTTCGAGCCGCCCACTACTTGAACGCGCCCCAAAAGGTGGTAGCCATACGGCTGATACGGGGGTACCGCACGATCTCCGCTGCCGCCATGGGATCTGGAGGCGATAGTCCTCGCGCGCCTCTTTGAGTGGCGCGCGGAGGCACTACGCCGGGGGGAAAACCCGCTTCCGCGGCAAATTGCTGCGGAGCGGACGGACCTCCGGCGCGATCTCATGGCGGCATGGAAAGCGCGACTGTCGCAACCCAGCGCAGGGCACGCCGCGATAGCGGCGGTAAGGCCCTATACTGAGTAATGGATAGCTCACCATCCAATCAGGACCAGGCCCGTGCCGGACAAGCGTATGTGTTCCAACGGCACGTATGTGTTCCTCGCGCGCCTCAAAGAGATGTCAGCATCAGAGAAGGGGCCCGTCAGGGCCGAAGCCTGCCGGGACAGCGGGATTGTCCGAAAGGGTTACCGCTACCCCGGAACATAAAGGGCTAAGGAAGGAACACGGATGGGTTTTAGTCAGTAAGAGTCTGACACTTCCTTCCGCTCCACCCAGAGCGGAAGGATCATTTGATAATTTCCCATCCATAAAAAGGGGAATGACATAAATTCACGTTTTTGTAAACAATTTATCTGCAATAAATTCTCACCATATATGCGCTAAGGTCTGCTGCGGCAATCCAGAATCCAGGAACATATGTTTGATCTCCATTCCTGACACGAATCCGTCTCTATCCGTGTCTGCGGCCGCGAATTGCGCGTCGAAGACCGCCTTCTCTGCGTCTGTCACCACCCACGAGCTGCCTGATGAGATACTACTCATCACTGAGGAGTTCAGGCTCACGGCAGACATGGAGGGCAGAGAGGGAGCTGTCTGTGTGGGGGGCTGTGGACGAGAATTTGAAGAATTAGTCAAACTACTTAGTGCAAACAAGTAAAATGAAATACGATTTTTTATAATGAATAGAATTTTTTTACGGTGTCATGTTTCAAAGGCAACGCCTTTAAAATGCTTACCGTTTACCGCTTCCTAATTTACTAACTTTAATCAGTAACATTAATTCAAATTCAAATTTCCTAAGGAAATCAACTGTTTAAATACCTAACCGATGGTTAGAATGTTGGTGAACTCAGGCCTTAGCGAGACTAAAACTTTCTAAAATTTACATTTTTCGCAAGTACGAGTATCCCGCAGACTAATGACAGACTGTTGTCTTTGTTGCGAGGAGAGGTAGCTTGGTTGTCAAGAACTTCCTCGTATGCAGGTGAATTGCAATATCCCAGAGCAATTTTAACAGTTTTATATATTGAAGATAGACGATGCTTCCCGAAGCGCATACTTTTCTTGGGACATCTGTACAGTGTAGTCAAAGTAATACCACACAACACTCACACTAGACAAGTCCAGCAGGCCTTCCAACAGCGACGCGTTGCTCTGCGGCGGCGGCTGCGGGCGCGGCGGCGGCGCACGCGCACCCGGCGACGGCGGGCGGGACGGGGGCCGCGACGGGGGCCGCGACGGGGGCCGCGACGGGGGCCGCGCCGGCCGGGCCCCCGGGCCCCGCAGCTCGGGCGGCAGCGTCGTGGGCACCGCGTGCTTCTCCAGGGCTTTGTATACTAGGTGCATGGCCTGCGACGAGCACACGATCGAGTATTAACGAAAACACTCAACAATAACACTTACAAACATCGTTGTAATTCAAAAAAGCATGAAACACCAATTGGATTGAAAAATATTAAACCAACCAATATCTACACAACTGCTAATAACCGAGGCGGAAACAAACTGACCAAGTCACAACATCACGTGTAAATTTTGGACCTTTGCCGAAAACACGACACGAGATACTAGATGACAGAAATGTTGGGTTTATTGGCCTTTGAGTAATAATAACACACTTTTTCAATAACTCATCTGTCAACAGTTCCCCTTAGTAGTACGACGACGACAAAGAGGAACTGTCCATTATGACGTATTGATAAATATTAGTACTAACCACCATGAACTCGTGCCTGTCCAGCATTCCATCCTTGTCCTGGTCGGCGAGGTCCCAGATCTTGCCCAGCGTCTCGATCGGCAGCTTCGACTCCATCAACATGCCTTTCACCTTGAATATGGAATAGGAAATTCGTGCAATATGTCACCTGAATAGCATTAATCTTCATCATATTTTATGAAGCTTATATAAAAAAAGTTTGTGTATATTTTGATGACTAACCAGGTCTTAACCTGAGGAGCAAATCTCGTAATTTTAAAAACGTTCAGTCTCAATCTATCAAAAATACCTCTAAGTTCCCTACATTTTTGTCAAGTTTTTGACATTGGTTTGTCGCCGAGATGAGACTGCGACTAGATTTTGAACATTTTCGTTTTGCGTGAATGTGACGCATGTGTCCCCCCTACCTTTTATTATTTTTTGTATTTGTTCTTTTTTTTTTGCGTCATGCTCACCGCGAATAAACGTTTTTTCTTTCTTTCTTTCTTTCTTTTTAAATTACGAGAATTGGTCTTCTGGTGTGTTAGCAAACTAATTCAAAATACAAATACAGGTTGCGGGTAATGGTCGTCTAATCAATAGGAATTTTGGTTACTGTTACTGTTAGCCTGCATCATCCCACTGCTGGGCAAAGGCCTCTCCCCATGACTTCCAGTTCGTTCGTTCGTTCGTTCGTTCGTTCGTTCGCACGTTCTTTCGATCCAGGGCTAAAGTGGGCCACTGGTCGTTTGTGTTTTGTTTTTTTTGGTTGTACCTATGTATTTTATTTTCTTTTCTACTCTCTCACATAGTGTCTACATCAAAAGAGACGTTTTTGTGGATTTGTGTGTTTGTGTGTGTGTGGTGTATCAATTCACCAATCACAAGTATGCCGGAAGAGACTTCAATTATGCATCATCTTTGTACATATTTATCTGTTCCTTTCTTTTTGTCTGTTTATGTGTGTATATATAAAACTATTAAGGTTCTGTGTTATTGTTATGTATAAGTATATATAATTGTTATGTATAACTATAAATAATGTAAAAGTTCCTTGTTAGGGTAATTTAATATTGTAAGTATATAAATACCACACCATCGCATTAGGTTAATCCTGTTATGATAGTTGTAAGGTACTTATAAATAAATAAGTAAAAAATTGAGCACAACAGGTGTTTTCTGTTCTCTCACTCTCTTAGTCCGATAGGGCGGCAATACGACACGATCGGGAAGAGATCAGTCGCAGAACCGATGACTCCCCGTGCTCTGGGATGCACGGCAGGAGTCTGTTGTGTGGTAGACATCACCAGAGGGGCAATTCTAGTAATTTTAAGAACGTTCACAGTCTGATCTCAGTCTCAATCTGTCAAAAAATACCTCTAATTTCCCTACATTTTGACAAGTTTTTGACATTTGTTTGTCGCCGAGATGAGACTGCGACTAGATTTTGAACGTTTTAAATTACGAGAATTGGCCTTCAGGTAGTAGTGATCCTCTCACCTTGTTGCCCCCGATGAGTCCGTTGTTGGGCTGCAGCGAGTCGAACAGCTGACTGTACTTGTCGCGCTCGGCCGGCTTCATGCTCCAGTCGCTCAGCGGCAGTAGCGGCGCGGGCGAGGGCGCGGCCGGCCGGCCTGGCGGCGCCGAGCTTACTGGCGGGACTTTGGGAAGCTCGCCCTGTGGGTACAGAACATTTGTTAAAAAGCACGTAGGTGCTTACAAACAGTACGTGGCCATTTATAATACTTAGTTATTAATAATAGCATTTATTTAAGACCACAGAGATTCCATACTGTGGTTAGTAGAGAATAATCTTCTGCAAATTCTGGAGTCGAACTCAATATCGACGTAGGTCCTCCAGACCGAATTTCGGCCATGGTGGCCAATCTCAACGGAGACTAGCCTTCGGCGCAGGAGATGTTATAGTGCACCTGTGCGCAGACACAGGTGCAGTCTCTCTTCCCTCATTTTCATAGTCCGATGGGACGGCAACGCAACACTCGCGGAGAGAGATGTAATCTCGACGTAGTAAGTAGTATGTACGTTATACGGAAAAAGAACGGCTATGCAGAACACGAGGTCTGTCAGTCATACCTGTGTGGCAATTTTATTGTAAAGCTCATTGACTCATATTACGGCGATGTAGGTACAGCCAAATCCAAACTTTATGGCGGCTCGGAACATGAGGCGAGTCGCTGCACAGTAACAAATTCATGGGTCAGCGGGGGGCAGGGGTGACGTACTGCTAAGCAGCGAGTAGCGCACTTCAGAGCCGACATAGTTTGACACGCACTGTATTACTGATACTGTACTTACAAAATTTATTTTTCACTCTTACATGTTGAGTGCATATGTGGCAGCCAACTGGTTAAATTAGCCGTTCAGTGAACCGCCTAGCCTTTCAACTAAACGGCGGCCGTTCAACTAACGGCCTGAATGATATTCAATTACAGTTTAGGTTGGAAGTCTGTAACCAATCACGCGCGAGCCGAATTGGTCGCAGTAATTAAGGCATTGCACCCCGACCAAGTGGGTTAGGTTAGGTTAGAACTGTGATCAACCGCGTGCGAGCCGGGGGAGGAAGCGAGGCGAGCACTACTTCTAAAGGCCAGGCAGTTAACTGAACGGCTAATTTAACCAGTTAGCTGCGACACATACACTCTTTCCATTGTAGTGAAATCGGTGTCTAAACGAAACACATGCAATTAGCGATTTTATGCGAAATTTATCTACCGCTTTTTGATGATTTTGATATTTACTTTTTCAAGCACTCCATTTTTTTTCTGTGAATCTTTTGTTTTTCATGATGCCGCGAAATAAATTTTTAAATTTTAATCTTTCTTTCAATAAAAATCGTCCTCTGTCCTACAAATGGTCCATTCAAGTTAAACAGAATAATACAAAACTCACGACTTTAGGTGGCGGCGTCTCGGAGTGTATGTTGCTCATGTTGATGTCCTTGCCAGCCTGCGCCAGCGCCACCAGCTTCAGTGCCACGAACAGTCCCGACTGCACACGAAACATGGAATTTAGTTATAGGTTACGACAGGTGAGCTGTTACTAGGACTCCACTTTCTTGGGCTAACATGTCTGCTTCCCTTGAACGGTTATTCAGGTTACCTGAATTACACCCATATTTCGTCAGTTAAATTTATTATAATACAGTGATCCATACAAAAATGGCGACCGTGCCTACACACGACGAATAAACCGTAGTTTTTCACGGCATGAAAAACGTGTGTACAAAGGGCTTTACGATACCGAACCTTACCGTATTCATTTACCTTCAAAGAGGTTGCGTTTTATAATTTGTAAAGATGTGATGATATTCTCCAGAACACCTTTTTATACAATAGTTTAGCAAGCAGATAAGAGTCCTTATGGTTCCCACGTCCTTTGCACATCAGAACTAATCACACTATCACGCAGTGAGTAACTATTAATAGACTGCATACGTTATCCGAGATTAATGGACGTAATCATAGAAAAACATTGAGGAAATGTATAAAACAGAAAAAAACTAAGATATATTTTTATTTATACTAAACTAGCTATCTAGTTTAGCTGCAAATTATCAGAAAGAGACTCATTTTTATGTGACTAATGGGACATGTCTAGGAGGAAGATTATTAAAATTGCATGTAGTATGTGCATGGATTCCTCACAAACTTTGCAGTTTGTGTAGGTGTTGCCACCTGTTGTACCTATATTCATTGCAAATTAATGCATCTAACTCTTGATTCTTATTCTAAAAAACATAAACCAGAACCCAAATTGTAACACACTATCAATCACAATCTGAATCATTTTGAAGGATATTGCTATTCCATTACTTCATATGTTCGAAAAAACTGTCTGCCCAACAACGAAAATAACACAATAAATGTTGTTGAACTGTCAAAGTGAAAGCCATTACAACTGTTACACAATTACCCCGCTGACTTGGGAGTCAGACTATTGCAAAAACTTCAGGTGCGTACTCGCAACCGACGTGCAGTATGACCAGAAGGCCAATTCTCGTAATTTAAAACGTTCGAAATCTAGTCGCAGTCTCATCTCAGCGACAAACAAATGTCAAAAACTTGTCAAAATGTAGGGAAATTAGAGGCATTTTTTGACAGATTGAGACTGAGATCAGACTGTGAACGTTCTTAAAATTACGAGAATTGCCCCTCAGATGTATTCAATGAACATTGAACGTAAACGAAGCAAGACGAGCATGTAAGGATCGTAGCAGGTGGGGTTCTGTACATTCTGCCTACCCCCATGGGAAGGCGTGATTTTTTGTATGTGTGTGTGTTTTAACGTAATATTGCTATAATATCATACATATGTATAAAGGTCACAGCTCTGAATAAAGTTTAGCACACCCGTTGTCAATGAAAATCTATATCAGGCACCCTCGATAATATCATACATCAATTTTATTATATTGTTCAACCCAAAATTAAAAAGCTAGGCTTAATATAGGTTAGATTTTCATAAGCAAAGTAAAATCGTGTAAACTTATTTGTCAGTTTAGCAGAAGTACTGCAGAACCTTGTATTTTTTTTACTAAACACATCGCTGCATAAACAGCTGAACACATAATCAAGAACCCGACACGTAAGAACTAAAGAATCCTCTGGCCTTTTTTTTTTTTTTTTAAGGATGGGAAATCATCAAATGACCCCTCCCGCTCTGGGTGGAGCGGAAGGGAGTGTCAGACTCTTACTGACTAAAACCCATCCGTGTTCCTTCCTTAGCCCTTTATATTCCGGGGCAGCGGTAACCCTTTCGGACAATCCCGCTGCCCCGGCAGGCTTCGGCCCTGACGGGCCCCTCCTTTGATGCTGACATCTCTTTGAGGCGCGCGTGGAACACATACGCGCCGTCCGGCACGGGCCTGGTCCTGATCGGACGGTCGAACCCGACACGTAAGAACTAAAGAATCCTCTGGCCTGACATGGTGATTGTCATAACGTAATTTATGCCAACTGGCAGTCAACTCCATCATCATCGACCTAGCGTTTTCCCTACATTTTGAGATGGGCTACCAATCTAACCGGTTGCAGCTGAATACCAGTATTTTACATGCAGCTACTACTTATCAGACTTCCACAATCCAGTTACTGGGTAATACGATACCTCTTGGTATGACTGCAGGTTGTCAAGACGTTTAGGATGCTGCCAACACCATAATATGACAGCTATGTGCAAAGGGGCAGATCACAGACACGTAAGCATACCTAACAACTACACACTTTAACTATCACAGAAGTCACAATTAATAATTACTTCGCGACATACACACACACAGCTGTACAACCAATCTTATTCACACATAACTTATGTAACATTAATTCAAATGAATGAAACGGCACTGTATTGGTTGCGGAGCTGTAAGAGTCGCGATACATGGCACACATTGTGCAGCGCATACACGAGAGGACAGATAAGGCATTATCGTCACAATTGTAATTAAATACATCCTCCGCAGTGCTTCGTCAATGTTTGGTGTTTCATCATTGAGGCTTTATTTTTTTTTTATGATAAAATTTTGGTACTTATCTTGTTTTTGTTAAGATAGAAGAATAGCAGGCGGGATGGTGCAAATGAATATATTTATTTGAGCGATTTTTTTTTTCAGATAATTCTCGTCATTTTCAACTCAGCCTATTATACACACACACATACACATAAAATAAACTCACGAAGAGAGAGTAGGCAGAAACTACAGAACGCCACCAACTACGATCCTTACATACTCCTTTTGCTTCGTTAACGTCAGCTTATTAGTTTACTGTTCATACATATTTGTATAAGCTTATTATTTACGAATCCATTTACTAATATAGAAACATAACCTATAGGACCAATTCCTTATTTCCTATGCGCCATTAACAAACCGCAGTCACATGAGTCACAGCAAAAACATCTAGAAACATAATCATTGTCCTTCACAGATTTCAAATAATCAATAAGAAGGCCAACTCAGGAGAAATCGTAATTCATAAAAAGTCTATATCTGCGCTGTTCGACTCAATCGTAATTCAAACAGTAGAGTAAACAACACAACCGACTGCTGAACTACGAATCTTCCTTCATCACATTTCTTTTTCATGCCTTGCGGCCTTGGTAGTGTAACAAGAAATTCTTAACTAAAAACTGGACATAATACAGGGTGTGTCCCCAAACACTCGTCCCACATTTCGTTACAAAGAGTCCCGACGCGCCGCGCCGAGCCGGAGGGCACATCCTTAAAAGAGGACAGTCTCCACAAAGGAGGACGGATGGTAACCTAAGATAAGGGTACATCGAGGATAAAAGCGTTTCGCGGACCAAGCCAAGAAGTTATACTTTTTTACGAAAGCACTTTGGAAATGACCCTCGAGTTGTATTCTTTTTGTTTTGAAACAAAGAGATTATGTTTGAGCTAATACTCTTGTTACAGTTTAAACCTGCGCCCTTTCGATCGCCATTAGGCGCTGGGCTACTGTGACCTTCGGTTACTGAGGTGACTTTCGCGATATCGTGACTGAGTTAGTTTAGTTTATTTTTTAATTTTCCTGCGGAAAAGTAGGATAAGTTGGAAGGTTTACTATTTTTATTCAAATCGGTATCGAATTGCCTGCAGTTAATTTCTGCAAGGTTTATGGACTGAAGAAAATACAGGATGGCAAGAACATCGACGCATTACCTGATAGTTGATGCCATGGATACAGTAAATGATTCGAACCCCTTATGTTGACATTTTTCGTGGGTTATTAGAAAAAAAAATTTTTTGGTGGGGCAAAGTACTCTCTCATAAAATCTGAGTTTACTTTTTGCCAGTTAGGCTGATTTGTTGGGTAAAAAAAAAATACTAGCTTCTGCACGCGACTTTGTCCGCGTGAAATTCCTGTTTTCCCCCGACCCACCCTGTCGGATCGCACCGCCTGCCCGCGCTTTTACTTCGTTATCCCTTAGCGTTCTTGACTTTTTTTCTTTTTGCTCGGCTCCTAAGAGTCCCAGCGTGATGTTAAGTAGCCGTGTGTGTAGCCTAAAGCCTTCCTCAAGAATTGGGCTGCAAAAAGTTTTTTTTTATTCCGACTGGTAGTTCCCAGAGAGTAGCGCGATCAAACAGACAAACAAACCTCTTCAGCTTTATTATTAGTATGGATAAGATTATGTTAAAAAATTACATTCGTCTTTCTTCCAATTTACCTCTTTTGAGTTTTCATCGTTGACAAAAGCCTTCACATACTGTCGTGAATAAGGTGTATAACACAATACAAATGTCCACCGAATGTCGTTGTTTTATGTAACGCCCGGCACTAATTACCTACATGCGGCCTGTCCCGAGCCCCGGGGGCATGTTGAGTGCAATTTTATGTACGCCTGTATTTACCGGCATTTCGGGAATTAAAGTCGGGATAATTAAAGCGGGGAAAAAGAATGAATACGAAAGAGTTTGGTAACTGAAAGAGGTCGTGAACTAAAATGTTAAATGAAAATGGGTCTCGAAAGTCTATTACCTAGTGTAAAAATTGTAAGTGGCAGGACATCGACGCGCAACCGTTACCATGGATACAGCACATAATTCTGAACACCCCAAGCCGTTAAAATTTTTCATCGGTTACGCGGTTATCAAAAAACCAACAGCTGTTTCATAGAAGTGCAATACATACGCGGTCAAAATGTATGGAACAGCGAACTTTTTGTGCGTGGCTGTCCCTGCCACCGTGTGTATGTAAAGGCGAAAGAACCACGCACCGACTTCAGAAGACGTTCCTATCGATTGGGAAAATTCAGCAAATACGAACTTGTTCTTACTACGCACGCAATACAGATCTTCTTTGTGCAACAAAAGGTAAGGTATGTTTAGGTTAAGGCATTTATCTATGGGTCTGCGTCGCCTGAAATAAATGAATAAATAAATAAAAGGTTTACCGATGTCACTCTTGTATTCTGTGACAAAAATGCAAGTCGACAACCATATAGTTATGTTACGTCCTCAGTTGCCATTTCCGGAATAATATGACAGTAGCCTTACCTAGCGGCTAGCGAGCTTCACAAAGAAATCTTCACGTTTCAGTGAACATTGAACAGGGTGCATGGGTGTTAGCTTGAAAGAAAGTACGTCCTACCGACAGTGCTACAGGAGATAACCTACTTCCGCTGTATTGAAGAACATAAAACCGGATAACTACATCTAAAAACACAATATTTTAAATTACAGTCGCTTTTCGAGTCTGTTTGTGTTACTGCGCCGTTCTTCTGAACTACGCAACGGATTTTGAGAATTTATTGCGGAAGGTTTATGTGTACCTATAAAACATTATATAAATAAAGCAATCTATGTTTTTTCAAATCGTAAAAACTTTGCGAAGCAGGTTTGGGTAGAAAAACTATAAAGAAAGAAGCTTCTAATAATTTAATTACATCACAGATACCTTTACAGTTTTATCTCAACGGATTTCATTAAGAAATGTGCAGCTACACGTTTCTAACTTTATGAACTACAATAATCAGTACTACTTACATGACATAAACAGCGAAACGATAATAGAACATGGGTAATCTATCTTAATAATAACATGCTCTTTGAGCTGAGAACATAAATAATGATCCGTCGAGTCTTGGGACTGGGTCGCTCGGATCAAGTCGACAGACGAAATTTGAACTATTAGATTGCGTGATCGTATTCCGTTCATAATTTACTATACACCCACAAAAGGCTACTATAAATATCTTAAATACTCCAAAACATTAAATATAAATAATGCGTAAGATAGCCTATTTATATTTGTTGTTTTCACGCCCGTATATCCGTATAACATCCAAATTGCGCCAGTTATGTTTAAGTCTCATGGAATTCGCCATGAATCGGGCATCGATACTACTGAAACCCGATATACTTTGTCCGAACAGCTAATTGCCTAACACAATAACAGTAGGAATGGCTTCCATTTTGACAATTCAAAAACATTCATTGCGTTATTTAGTCGTTTAGCAGACTTTTCGAACATATGAAGCTATGAATTAGCAATATCCCTTAGAGAATGATAAAGATTGTGATTGATAGATACGCAATTAGGGTGCTGGGAACGATTCCAGTGTTTTATTTTAATTATCAATTCATACGAAGGTCAGTCAAGTTCACATGTCGCTTACTAAAGGACGTGGTTCCGCAGTGTCTGCACCATCTAAAGCCATTCATCTTTATAAAATTTAATAATTTACATATTATAAAGACGTATCATACATTTAGTCTTGTGAATGTGTCTTCAGTACAGGCTAGTCTCCAGTCTAGACACTTGCGTAACCCCAGACTGCGCCAAGTACTGAGGTCGTCTTACTGCCTATAAACTTAATACCCATTTAGTACGACGATGACGACATTTATCTTTAAAACTTCGCGTTAGAAACTGCTAATCGTTACGAATTTGTTCTGAAGAACTTAGAAACCTTTGGAAAAGGGATCATTAGCATTTTGGAGTAACTTTTAACACCCAAAACTCAAGTCACACTCAGAAAACCGCTGCCAAAGGCTTCGGCACCCAGATCACGGAGAATATTTTTACTGAAATACGATAGAAATTGTGTGCCTTAATTTCTTGGCGCACCGCACCATTATATTCAGGGTTCCAACCAAAGGGTGCCAACGTGACCCAATTACTAAATTTGCGCTAGGTAAGTACGTCTTTTGGCATTTCAGTCATAGTTTTCTGTTTTTTATAGTTGTAAGGTGTATTTTTTTGCTGTAATGCCAATAAACGCTTTTTCCCTCTTTCTTCTCTTTCTTTATGTCTGTCTGTCACATTGCTGTATATTTTTAACCGTAAAAGGTAACCAGCTGAAATTATCACACAAGACGTGTTTACTATGGCATCTCTATAAACATGGCAAATAATAAAAATCTGATTAAATATCGGAGCGACTGCAAACTTTAAAGACCCACGTCGTCTCCACCCCAGGAATTAGTGAAACTAAACGACAGTTTGATTTATCGTAACTTGCACGCAATACCTGAGCGGCAATTCTAGTAATTTTAAGAACATTCACAGTCTGATCTCAGTCTCAATCTGTCAAAAAATACCTATAATTTCCCTACATTTTGACAAGTTTTTGACATTTGTTTGTCGCCGAGACGAGACTGCGACTAGATTTTGAACGTTTTAAATTACGAGAATTGGCCTTCTGCTTAGACTTGAAATTTTCTAGCATCGATTGGATAGTGGGGTGTGCGGAGAGCCAGAGAAAAGAAAATGTAATACTCAAATACAGCTGATACCGTAATAAAACTTCTAAATACACAATAGGTAGTTAGACCTGTTACTGTACTGTATGTAACTGTCTGAAAATTTGTGTGGACATCTGTTGTCATTGTATGTATGTGATATGGAGGAATGAGTACAATGTCGTGAGGAAAGTTTTGAGTATGAATGTGAATGGCTTGAATAGTGAAAGACCGAATAAACGCTGGATGGGTTGCGTGAAAGATGATATGGCTAGAAAAGGGGCGACTACTGAGATGAGAAGTATGGAAGAAAAAACATGTTACGACGACTCCAAATAAATTTGCATAAGGCTAAGAGAATGATGAGCTAAACCTGCTTATCCGTACATCCTTGTCGTGTCGTGGACACGAACAATAATTGACCCAAGAACAACAGTTGAAATACTGGGGTTCCAAAACCCACTCTCCCCTATTTTGTCCTCGTAAAAAACTACAAAGGTTCCGTCCGTAAGCCATATAACATAGAGAGATGGGCATATGCCATGCTTTTAAAACCTACCTGATCAAATCTTATATAAAATACCCATTACACAAATATAATTGTCTCGCATTTTCCCTGATCTCCAATTTATGAGGACAAGAGCAAGGTTTTAAAGGGTTGGCTTTTTTTTGGTTTTCATTGTTCGTGACAAAAACCTACTGCAATTGAATGCCAAATCCACAATAATGAGTGATACGCTGTCAAAAAACCCTTATAACTACATAACTAGTAGTGACCAGGAAGCGGATAGCTCCTAACACCTCTTCATTAACCGTTAAAAAACTACGAAGGTTCCGTCCGTAAGCCATATAACATAGAGAGATGGGCATATGCCATGCTTTTAAAACCTACCTGATCAAATCTTATATAAAATACCCATTACACAAATATAATTGTCCCGCATTTTCCCTGATCTCCAATTTATGAGGACAAGAGCAAGGTTTTAAAGGGTTGGCTTTTTTTTGGTTTTCATTGTTCGTGACAAAAACCTACTGCAATTGAATGCCAAATCCACAATAATGAGTGATACGCTGTCAAAAAACCCTTATAACTACGTAACTAGTAGTGACCAGGAAGCGGATAGCTCTAACACCTCTTCATTAACCGTGCACGTATTTGCGATCCCTGTAGTTTGTGACGGAAACCACAAGCTCACTGCAATGTACCAAAAATCATTCATTATCATTTTAGCTGAAGACGTCCATTGCTGGACATAGCCGAAGAAACATCGCTCCAACAACCAAGCCTACGCGCTAAACGCATTCAGCGGATTCCTGCGACGCGACCTTTACAAAAATCTTTAGTGCCGAAAAATTTCATTGACTTTTACATCATTTATCAGATTTCCACTTCTAAATAAGAATAGAGACCATCTTAAAAGTTTGTGATAAGACAAGCATCTTATCAGAATGATTGACACATCTCGTTGTGTTAACAAATTGTTACATTCATATCATTCTGTACAAACATTTAGTTAGATGCCTTTGTATATTCTTAGAAACTATTATTTTGTGACTATTTCTGAATGTTCATTTTGTTTTCTGTTTGGGGTGAGCAGAACAAAGAAACGATGGATGGACTGTGTGAATGATATTTATGTTAGAATGGGTGACTATCGGGATGACGACTAATAGAGAAGTATGGAAGAAAAAGACGTGTTGCGCCGACCACAAATAAATTGGGATGAGGCAGGAGAATGATGATGAAGAGCAAAACAGTAGGTTTAATAATTTCTTCTTACTTTCATGTTTCAGTCAGTAAAATACCCACTCGAATAGAATAGAAAAAGTTTATTTGCATAGATTTTAGGAATACTAGTGAGTTGTTACAAAAATGTTTGGTTCCAGGCACATTCAACCATTTGGGCATTTTTATTTACACATATTCCAGCAGTGGTGGCCCAGTGGTATCGGCCCTGACTTAAGAGGTGTAGGTCGTGAGTTCGATCCCAGGCAGGCAATTCATGTTTTTAATTTTATCACCACTACTCTCAAAATGCTAAAGGATCGTCGATCGATCGTCGATCATCGTGAGGAAACTGGCATGTCTAAGAACCAAATTCGAAAGCATCTGACATCCACCAACCCGCACCGGGCCCGCGTTGTGGATTATGAACCACTCCCTCTCAAAGGGCCAGTGTCCCAGCAGTGGGATAACTGTTTTGCCCTGAGCCCAGTCCCTACAGTAAATCAATTAATTAATTAAACACAAATTAGTTCTATGCAAAGAACAATGTCATTATCATTTTCACCATTTTCCAATAAAACAAAAACAATGTATCTTGAAAACAAACATAATGTATCTTCCAGAATTAACTATGTAGAAATTAATTTGTAACTATTAATGTGTCCACAAAAATTATGGCAAGTTTTACCACCTACCACCATAAGTACCAGTTATCTGGAAGATAATACATACTGTATATTCACTTATATTTCTTTATTTATCTGGTAGACCAGTAGCAAACCAGACACAGTGAACTTAACTGTAAATAAAAACTGCAACTAACTTTATCAAGGTATCCCTTGCCGGTGGGGTCGGACAGGTCCCATATCTTGCTGAGGACCACATCGCTGAGCCGGGACTTCTTGAGGAAGCGAGCAGCATCCAGGGCTTGGATTGTACCAGCGCCATTGGGATCCACCTGAAATGTTTCATGTGCCAGTTACAAAACATTTCATCAGTAGATTTAAGGCAAATAGAAGTGGTTTGCTACACTGTTTATGAGCTGGCTAAAATCACCTATCATTACTGATTTATGACCCATCGTGCTGTTGCCCGCGACTTCGTCTGCGATCAAGATAAAAGACGCGTGGCGCTGTCTGTTATCATAATAATGTTATTGTTGTTTTCCTCGGGAACAGCACTTTTTTCGCGATGAAAGGTACGCTATGTTCGTCTCTGTACACCTGACAATGTATGTGCAAAATTTCAGAATTATGGGTTCAGTGGTTAAGGTGTGAAAAGGTAACAAACAAACTTACTTTCGCATTTATAAATATTAGTTAGGATATGATAATGACTTATTTGTATGAAAAGTAACTGTTATAATTATTCAGGGACATTGATGCAACCTGTTACCATGGATACAGTACATGATTCTGAAGCCTGCATTGAAATTTTTCATCAGTAATTTAATAAAAACTTGTTGTTCCATGCCTTTTGATGTAGGTATTGCACTTTCCTCTGAAACACCAGATTTTTTTTATAACCTATTAAATATTTCTATTGCTGGGGGAAGAATCATGTACTAAATTCATGGTTACAGTTTGTGTGGAGAAATCCCTGCCACCCTGTATTTATGTTCACAATCCTTCCTTCTTCAATTCTTATTTACTTCTTTTTTTTTTCTTTTTAAGTATCCCTTGGCACCCGTGCTAGAATATTTTATTGATTTCAGGATCTGGATTAATTTTCTGAACATCTTCAATACATGACATTCCTTAGATTAGTCGAATTAGCATTAATGAGTAGGCTAGTTACATTACAGCAACTTGCAACCATATTTGGCATAAATCTAAGATGTGTGATAGGTTTACAAAGTTGCACAACAAGGCAACAAGATGGCAAAATTGTAAGTACTTGATGTACTGGTAGACCTTTCTCATTTAAGTTTCAACTGACTTTTATTACTAGTACAGGATGACAGGCTAGTAATCCATTTGTGTCCAGTTAGATCAAAGTTTATATTACTACATGAAAAGTAAATTGAAAATAAGGCTCAGAAAATAGTGACTTTCTGGGGCCAAAGGGCTATAACACACACTTTTTAATAGTCAATAATTAGATCTTGAAAAATTTACTCCCTCTCACAGAGAGGAGGCCTATGTCCCAGCAGTGGAAACATAATAGGCAGATTATGCTTATGCTTTAAAAATAGGACATAAAAAAGTCTAACAATTTTATTAATTAGGCAGCTTCTTTAAAGCAGAGTTATTTAATGCAAGTACACTAACATTGATGTTAAATAAATCTATCTATAATATTTAAATTACATACATATTATTGATTTTTAAGAAAATAGTGAGAAGACTACAAATCCATTATTATAACGTTTGTTTCAAGTAAATTATCTAGATGATAAATAGGATTCTATGCCTTCTTTTTTGGCCATGCTTTACTGTGTAAAGATATATTTATATTGATTCAAGAAGATATTTTACTAACATGGCTCTTCTAGAGTAAACTCCAATATTAATTAAAGTAAAGATGTATTTTTACTAGGATGGCTCTTCCAGACTAAACTCAATTTTATTAAAGTAAAGATGGATTAACTAACATGGCTCTTCTAGAGTACACTCAAATATTAAAGTAGAGATGTATTTATACTAACATGGCTCTTCCAGAGTGAGTATTAAATCTAGGAGCAATTGAAAGCTTTTACATGTAAGAGAGTTAAATTAGGCAAACATACACCCACACTTAACACACATGAGTGAATGTAGGACATGGTGAGGGAATAAACTGGCAATCAAAATGGTTATGATAGCTGGTTATGATTTCTTCAGAGGTAGGCATGACATTATAATAATTCTCACATGTCAAATTCATACTCTACCACAAAATCACAGCTTTTCCTAAAAAAACAGTCTCCAATATGCATTCTTTTCATTCTAGTTCATTTTTAACAATTTACCATCACCCAGGGTTTATGAACAGACTAATATTGACTGCAATTAAACTAAACTGTAATGTAATTGTGGTCTTTACGAAGTGCGGAATAAGAGTTACTTTTCATTACTTACTTTTTATTTGACCCATTATACATTGGCCTAGAACTTCACTTTACTGAGCAGTTTTAATTGAAAAGAATACGCAAATTATGCTAGCTAAGTGTGAATATTCGCAATCAACCCATAATTGTATCGAAACATAGATAATGAGTTAATTATTTAAATTAACAAGTAGTAGAAGTATAAATCCTCACCTGATGATAATATGCTTCGTATATAGCGCTGTGGGTCCCTGCCACCTGCAACCGTTCAAGCCCCATTTTCAGAACGTAAAACTCACTACAAATATTACTTTACGAACTTATTTTGAACGGCTATGGGTGTGACATTTCAATTCTCTTCACGACATTTCCAACGTTCGTAGTGAAACGAATACGATTACGTGGTCTTTTCACACATTAAGTGTAATTAAATGACATGAAACACCAATTACAAACTCTGCACTGTAAATTAAAACGAACTATTTGGTATAAATATGCGGCTAAACTATTGAAATTCTAATAATTTTTGAGTAGCGTAATCTGTTCATGGTACACTAAACTTTGACGTCAAATAATTCAATGTTTTCACGTCCGATACTAAAATCGCACTGCACCAAACTGTAGATACATTAATACATTTTTCATTAAACAGAAAATTTACATGGTTATAACTGTAAGAACTATTTAAATCTCAAATCTTTCTACCTGAGTAGGAGAAGGCAAGGCAGCCATTTTTTACATCTCCTCGTCGACCAATCAATAAGCGGCCATAGACTAAAGGGTCTTTGACATATGCGGTGCGAGTGCTGGGAAAATTTCTACCAGTTCAACAGTTCAACAGTAAAATCTATTTGTAAGAAGCAACTTCGACGAATCGAGTCAAATATTTTAATCAATACAATTAAACTGAAATTTACAAGAAAATAAAACTATACAATGCCATCAGTCGTGTATTTATAAAAATAGGAGAACTTACATTTCACCACTTAAGGAGGCGTTTACGAATCTAACAAAAATAAGCAGTTTTTCGGTACATTTTGCGGGAAAATGATACGAAACCAAATCTAACTAATAATTACCACAGATAGATTGCTCCTTCATCTTCAAATATGGCTAAATTTTTATTCGAAAAGTTTGGTTTATAATATTGTAAAAAATTATTTCCGTCGCCTCTTCACACAAAATTGACGATATCGTAATGACTTTAGGTACATTTTTCTTCTATTTATTAACATAAATTTATGTATTTAAAAATATTTTATGTAAGCAGACATGTTCAACTCAAAATGATGGTATAAAGAACTATCAAAATGTTACCAAATGGCTCAGAAAAAAAATAAAAATCGAGTCTATTTTTTCCAAAGACCTTATACTTAAAACAGGTCTTTGATTTTTTCACATATTTAGCTGTAACATGTGAATCTTAATGCACTGTATTAGGGGTTATTTTACTGGTCACTGTCTTGCTTTATTACGCAAAAATTTGTAATGAAATATTAGTCTGCGCCATGCCTTACAATCTTACTCGTAGAAACCCTGCAACAGCATTGTGATAACCCAACTTATTACAGATGACATGTACAAAAGATATATTTCCAGCTGGTTATTAGCTTTACAATTTCGTAGTATAATAATCTGTTAGTTTAGTATTGTAAAACCAGAGGCGCTAGTGTGGCGTATAATATAGGAAAATAAAAAATATTCAAAATATAATACTACACTAAGGTTTACAATGTTCTCCCTAAATAAATGGTATAATATTAGTAGTACTGTTAAGAATGTGTTGCCATAATTAATTCATTATTTGCTACATAGAAGTTTGATAAGTTCTATATATTGGAGATAAGCAAAGAGTGTTTATTGTAAATATAGGGTTCGTTAGAATAAATTAAATATAAACATACGTGTCCATGATGATAAGTCATTTTTGCTGAAAAAAATGTTAAAATAAAAAGATCTTACATACATTGGTAAGAATTTAGAGATATTTAAATATATGCCCTGGCAGCACTGGCAAGTAATAAACAAAAATGGCTGTTGTTGTTTTGATGTCGTTCTGCTGTGAATGCTGTGATCGTTCCTTGTCTGCTGTGATCGTTCGTTGTACCTATATCCCCCTTACTAATAAACATTGTGTATCGTCTGTACAGTTACACAACGCTTTGTCTTCTATCGAAAATCAAATTACTGACGACTGAAAGAGAGAAATCGATGTTTAACTATTCGTCTGATATAATACGTTTATTAGTAAGGGGGTGTGTAATTTAAATAATATCTAAATATGTTGTAGTTAACAGATTTTGAATACTTATATCGGTATAATTTTATTATCTCTGCTATATAAAACAATTGGACCATGAATGGATCTAGGTCGCGCGATTATAATACTGACACGGATGTAGTTTAGTATTGTAATCGCAGAGGGCGCTTTTTTAATCTGTTATCGTTCAAATCGCGCCAGATGGCTCTCTATTTCCGTACATACAAAGTACTCTTTGGTCTGCGCTCAGCCGCCGTCGTAGGTGGACTCTGTGTCGGTTGTAAGCAGCAGCTTGTGCTGAAAAAGATCGCTGTACGGATAGAAAATATTTGACATACCAAACTTGATACTTCACGCATTCTGTATGACTATCGTATGAAAGATTTTATTCACAGTCTTATATTATTAGAAGTAAGTAGGGATTATTCATATTTCGTTTCGGTCATGATGGAGTCACCTGAAGGTGTACTTCGAAGACTGCTACTGGAACTAAAAGACGAGCTGAGCTAGGTGTGCCGAGTTTGGGCTCGTCTTGTTAGTTATGTTGAGACCTTACCTTCGGAATTGATGAAGTGACCTGCAGGTGTACTTCGAAGACTGCTACTGGAACTAATAGACGAGAAGAGCTAGGTGTGCCGAGTTTGGGCTCGTTTTGTTAGTTATGTTGAGACCTTACCTCCGGACTTGATGAAGTGACCTGCAGGTGTACTTCGAAGACTGCTACTGGAACTAATAGACGTGCTGAGCTAGGTGTGCCGAGTTTGGGCTCGTTTTGTTAGTTATGTTGAGACCTTACCTCCGGACTAGATGGAGTGACCTGCAGGTGTACTTGGAAGACTGCTACTGGAACTAATAGACGAGAAGAGCTAGGTGTGCGGAGTTTGGGCTCGTTTTGTTAGTTATGTTGAGACCTTACCTCCGGACTAGATGGAGTGACCTGCAGGTGTACTTCGAAGACTGCTACTGGAACTAATAGACGAGAAGAGCTAGGTGTGCCGAGTTTGGGCTCGTTTTGTTAGTTATGTTGAGACCTTACCTCCGAACTAGATGGAGTGACCTGCAGGTGTACTTGGAATACTGCTACTGGAACTAATAGACGAGAAGAGCTAGGTGTGCCGAGTTTTGGCTCGTTTTGTTAGTTATGTTGAGACCTTACCTCCGGACTAGATGGAGTGACCTGCAGGTGTACTTGGAAGACTGCTACTGGAACTAATAGACGAGAAGAGCTAGGTGTGCCGAGTTTGGGCTAGTTTTGTTAGTTATGTTGAGACCTTACCTCCGGACTAGATGGAGTGACCTGCAGGTGTACTTGGAAGACTGCTACTGGAACTAATAGACGAGCTGAGCTAGGTGTGCCGAGTTTGGGCTCGTTTTGTTAGTTATGTTGAGACCTTACCTCCGGACTAGATGGAGTGACCTGCAGGTGTACTTGGAAGACTGCTACTGGAACTAATAGACGAGAAGAGCTAGGTGTGCCGAGTTTGGGCTCGTTTTGTTAGTTATGTTGAGACCTTACCTCCGGACTAGATGGAGTGACCTGCAGGTGTACTTCGAAGACTGCTACTGGAACTAATAGACGTGCTGAGCTAGGTGTGCCGAGTTTGGGCTCGTTTTGTTAGTTATGTTGAGACCTTACCTCCGGACTTGATGAAGTGACCTGAAGGTGTACTTCGAAGACTGCTACTGGAACTAATAGACGAGCTGAGCTAGGTGTGCCGAGTTTGGGCTAGTTTTGTTAGTTATGTTGAGACCTTACCTCCGGACTAGATGGAGTGACCTGCAGGTGTACTTGGAAGACTGCTACTGGAACTAATAGACGAGAAGAGCTAGGTGTGCCGAGTTTGGGCTCGTTTTGTTAGTTATGTTGAGACCTTACCTCCGGACTTGATGAAGTGACCTGCAGGTGTACTTCGAAGACTGCTACTGGAACTAATAGACGAGCTGAGCTAGGTGTGCCGAGTTTGGGCTCGTTTTGTTAGTTATGTTGAGACCTTACCTCCGGACTAGATGGAGTGACCTGCAGGTGTACTTGGAAGACTGCTACTGGAACTAATAGACGAGAAGAGCTAGGTGTGCCGAGTTTGGGCTCGTTTTGTTAGTTATGTTGAGACCTTACCTCCGGACTAGATGGAGTGACCTGCAGGTGTACTTGGAAGACTGCTACTGGAACTAATAGACGAGAAGAGCTAGGTGTGCCGAGTTTGGGCTAGTTTTGTTAGTTATGTTGAGACCTTACCTCCGGACTAGATGGAGTGACCTGCAGGTGTACTTGGAAGACTGCTACTGGAACTAATAGACGAGAAGAGCTAGGTGTGCCGAGTTTGGGCTCGTTTTGTTAGTTATGTTGAGACCTTACCTCCGGACTAGATGGAGTGACCTGCAGGTGTACTTCAAAACTGCTACTGGAACTAATAGACGAGCTGAGCTAGGTGTGCCGAGTTTGGGCTCGTTTTGTTAGTTATGTTGAGACCTTACCTGCGAACTAGATGGAGTGACCTGCAGGTGTACTTGGAATACTGCTACTGGAACTAATAGACGAGAAGAGCTAGGTGTGCCGAGTTTGGGCTCGTTTTGTTAGTTATGTTGAGACCTTACCTCCGGACTAGATGGAGTGACCTGCAGGTGTACTTCGAAGACTGCTACTGGAACTAATAGACGAGTAGAGCTAGGTGTTCTGAGTTTGGGCTCGTTTTGTTAGTTATGTTGAGACCTTACCTCCGGATTTGATGGAGTGACCTGAAGGTGCACCTTCCAAAAAGTTATTTTTTACTTTGCAGTGTTTTTTTTTTTAAGTCCGATTTTTTTTTTTTTTGGAAAACAATTTTTATTTTTCATTTTTTATTTGTACCTGCCCAACACAAATTTAAATTACTTTAAGCAAAATTCATAAAGCTATACCTTATAAAGGTATACCTTATCCTGAGGCATACCTAATATTTATTCCTCATTTTTCATTATTGCACCTACCATTGTTTGTCTCTGCATCACCCAAAGGTTGACTGGTAGAAAATGCCTATGGCATTAAGTCCGCCTCTGTACATTTTTGTGTTTGAAGTATTAAATAAATAAATAAATACCTTATCCATTAAAAAATGAGAGAATTTGCAAATCCGTCTATAGAGATATGACGGAGCTATGCCCGAACATACATAAAAAATAATTACTGATTCTTTTTTGAAGTCGGTTAATTATTACATCAATTCATAAACTTTTGTTTGAGAGAATTTGCAAATCCGTCTATAGAGATATGACGGAGCTATGCCCGAACATACATAAAAAAAATACTCCTTATTTGAAGTCGGTTAATTATTAAATCAATTCATAAACAAAAAGTTATGCCCGAATTTACTTGCAAGATTAGAGGTACTCCAATAACAACTTTGACAGAAATGAGGGTGTACCGTGGTATACTAAATACATCTGCGTACCCCTTTAGAGGGTACAGGCGTGATGTTATATTGTGTGATTGCGTAAACAATGCATACATATGCGATAGCAGCAATCGCGGTTGATTTGCTGGCATTTATTGAAGCCTTCGGTTGTCTGTCTCCGAAACTCTTCATCACTTTATTCCGGAATGGTCTATTTCGGAATAAAGTTAAACTCTTTCGAACAAAAAAAGATTTATGCAAGTCCGTCTATATATTATTATGACGGAGTTATCTAACCTAACACCCTTACATAAAAAAAATATATGTATAAGCATCCGAATTGAGAACCTTCTCCTTTTTTGAAGTCGGTTAAAAATACTAAATAAAACGAATATAAATAAGCTTTTTTAAATTATATGTTTTCAAAAGCTTGTCGCGCAAATTGTTAATACATAGGTACTTTGGCATGTACTTGCTTACCAATCAAGTAAGTAAATGGTATCTACTTTTATGAACATTTCACGGTACAAACTTTTTGACAACAACGCATAGTAAGCTTAAAAAAATACATGCCTAAAAATTAAATAAAAGTAGGCTCAAGTATCAAGTCGTGTCAGTTTACTCATAATTTCGCCGCAACGCGCATGTAGCTGTGTGTGTGAGCCGTGCACGTGTAGTAGTAAGACTCAATACCTAAAATTGAAGCGCGTCAATTCGTAAACGCGTCCTTAAAAATTAATATTACTTTACTGCTGCTGCTGCTGCTGATGCTGCTTTACAATTTCAACAAAACTTTCTAAACGTTTCAAGCCGCGCTTATTTATTTCAAAACAAGAAAGTGTATTTAACTTTCTCAGCCATTCTTTCACGTTTTCATGTTGTTCCAACAGTGGGATCAATATTTTAAGAGAGCTTACTGTAGTTCCACAACAAACATCGCATAGTCGCATCTGCAATACAAATATTTAGAAGTAGGTATCGTTATTAACGAAGTCATGCCAAACTTAGGTAGTTTACACATTAAGTATAGTCACTGACCTGTATTATACAAGTGTTTAATAGAGATCAGTGGGTATAGTAGAAATGCTGAAATTGTCTCACTGACCTTATCACCTGTTAACCACTTTTGGTTACTTAATTTCAATTCTAAATGGTCCAATGAAGAATGCCAATTGTTAACCCTTACTTCGTCGGCTGGCCATTTACCAGCGAAAAATTCGGTCTGAAAATTAATTCATTTGATTAACACGAAACAAATCATTTTCTATGTAATTTGAACTAGGTATTAAGTTGCTGAAAGCCAAAAAAATACTAAAAACCGGCAAGAGCGAGTCGGACTCGCGCACCGAGGGTGCGTACCATCATAATTTCATCGGCGAGGCCTATACTCGTCAGAGAATTTTAACACTGCACGCTGCGGTGTAGAATATTGCAGTTTTAGGTGAGCGCCATCTCTTAACCGATAGTGGAACTAATGTAACTTTTGTTAATGATTTCTGAACAAGTGTACTATTTAGACATCACTTTTCCTTTAATCTTTACATAAACTTCTATCACATTGAATAATTTCAGATTTTTCTTAATGCAAACTTCGGAGATAAGGGGGAACGATATTTTTTTTACATTTTTCCTCAAAAGTCGAAAACTAATCGGTTTAAAAAAAGTTTTTAAGAATGTGCAAACTGCGCTCTTTCATATATGGTACCCCACATGCACCAGTAGTCCCACTATGAATTTTTCAGAAGACTATCAGACCCAGTTCGTTGCAAAAAAAAAAATTCGTTTACAAAAAAGTCACACCATAAGGGTCCCTTTTAATTACAATTTTGATACGGAACCCTAAAAATGGGCCTCACTGTTGCAATAAAATTGATAGATCCTTCCCTTCCTGCTATCTATCAAGAGGACTGCACCTAACATTAGTTTTATGGTCTATTTTATAAAGCAAATGCAATGTTGTATAAACTTTCAACACAATAACATCGTTCTCTTACAAATATAACGCTATCGATTGGAAAGAGGACACCGGCATCAAAGTACAGCCACTCGTCAATCTTCGTTCTAAGCATAATGTCTTCAGGGTACAACTCTGTATTTTTGCGATTTCTGCAGAAATACAAAGCAATGGCGTGGCTGTCGCAAATAACGTCTTCGTTTACCGATAGCGCTGGGACTTTCTGGAGAGGGTTTATCTGTAAGTAATTACCAAATAATTAATTATTTTTAGCAACGACATCGTTTATCCGGTGGTCGCCAACGTGTTGTCAAGCATAAGGATCTGGGTGATAAACTTGGCCATCCAGACCATAGTAATTTAAAAGTGCCTTTGATACGATGAGAAGAAGGGTCTGGGCTTTGAGTCTGGGTAACTTTTATAGTTTGGGTATCTAAAACTAAAAATGTAGGAACGCCTTGGCAGTAGGTATTGGCGTTAGCAGCTACCTACTTAATTTTTGCTTGGCAGTAGTGCAAATATCAAATTAAATTCATAATGTAGGACATGTCGGCCGCATTTTATTATGTAGGACAAACTGTGGGCCCTAAAGCATTGAATTCGTGCCCTAAGATAGCGAGACGGGGTCGCGGCAGACCACGTAGCAAATGGCGGGACGAGTTGGACAGGTTCCGACCAAACTGGAAGGAGTGAAGGGAGGCCTTGGCCCAGGAGTGGGACAGCGCAGGCTAGTCAAAACAAAAAATAATATGTTACCTACCTTTTTATAAAATTCGGTTCGGTTTTCCGCCTTGAATAGATCGATGTTATGGAACTCCAGATCGATGTTCAATAGAGACGCTGTCATCATAGCGAACCTCACCGGTGGTGATGCTTCATCTCCGTAGAGGACCGGTTTCTTCGTCACCGACATATTTCTAATGAAAACAAAAACGGTTATTAAAATATTAAGGTTGCCGGGACCCTCAAGAGTGGGTGTCGTTTCAGATATCAAGGACTCCATTCCCGGATCTATCACAGATACGAGCATGTTTTGAGAATAAGCAGAACACAGAAATAAATAAAAACAGAGTTATCTCATGACCTACCTAATAATACGTTTTTCGGAACGACACACAATTTGAAAATGTTTAAAACAACAGCCAGGAAACAAAGCCATTTTTCAAAGTTATTTACCACCAAGGCACCACCTGAACATCCGTTCTGCGAGAATCCCAAAGAAGTTGTGTCGGGACTCAAGAGCAAGTCGTGTAAAAAAACGGCTAAATAACTTGTAAATTAATACGAGTCGATAACGCACACAGATCAAATTCAAGATCCTGTTACCTCTTCCATTATGCATGTCGAGACCGCTTGTTATCGTCTCACGTTTAAATCTTGAAATGTTACATCTAGGATTGGATGTTTTCTATCTTGTGTAAGAATTGAATAATTATACGCCATTTACTCAACTAATAATGAGTAGGTAGGTGGTATGTAGACACTCGGGCTATTACTTAACTTTGCAAGTAAGCCTCATACGAATATGAACTTAATTTGTGTTTATAATAGGATTTTAATGCTCATATCCGTATGAAATGCTTGCTCACATTAAATTATACGAATATGAACATTACAAAATTTTTAATAAGGTTCATATTTGTATGAATTGCTTGCTTTTTTTTTTTAAGGATGGGAAATCATCCAATGACCCCTCCCGCTCTGGGTGGAGCGGAAGGGAGTGTCAGACTCTTACTGACTAAAACCCATCCGTGTTCCTTCCTTAGCCCTTTATGTTCCGGGGCAGCGGTAACCCTTTCGGACAATCCCGCTGCCCCGGCAGGCTTCGGCCCTAACGGGCCCCTCCATGTCTGCTGACATCTCTTTGAGGCGCGCGTGGAACACATACGCGCCGTCCGGCACGGGCCTGGTCCTGATCGGACGGCGAGCTACCCATTACTCGCCGTCCGCAGGCCCGCGCCTACGGTGGCCGGGAGTCGTCACGCGGCTCCCGACGCCCGGAGCGTCTACCGCGGCGGCTGGGACGGGCGGCCCTCTCGGCTCTCTCCCTCGCCCATCCCGCCACCTCCTTCGCTAGCATGACTGCTTCGCAGAAGGAGGTGACTGCCTCCCACTCCCTCTCGCCCCGGACCATGGCTTGGACCAGGGCCGGGCGCGAGAGGTCGCCGCCGCTGCCGATCGCCTCTCGAGGACACGGCGGTGCTCTGCCTAAGCGGGACAGACCTCCACCGTGTGCACCACCGTGTCCTCTGGGCGATCCTCGCAGTGGTGACACCCGGGCGTTTCCTCCCGCCTGATTATGTGCAGGAACCTCCCGAAACATCCGTGTCCGGTGAGGACCTGCGTCAGGCGGTAGGTGAGGGCGCCGTGACGCCTCTCTAGCCACTCCTCAAAGAGGGGCCTTACCGCCGCTATCGCGGCGTGCCCTGCGCTGGGATGAATTGCTTGCTTTACTTAGCAAAGTCAATGTGCAGTCTGTAAGTCGTGGTCTGAGTTAGTGGCGTTATTATACGCATCACAGAGATACTACCACTGACCTGTATTATACAGTACTTGTTTAATAGAGGTCAATGGATACTACGCATCATTCAGCAGTAGATACTAAAGAATACGGAACCTTCTTTTAACTTTATATTTGTTTATTTTTTACAAAAAAGAACTGGCTGATTTCTCGTTTTACATGCCAGACTGTTCGTTGAAAAACATATTGCCGTCAAATAAATACAGAATGAAAAGAGACAATTAAGTATTAATATTTTTAAGTGATTATTATTCAAAATCATAAGTTTTCTGTAGGAATCTCATTTCATGGGGAGTTCAGCAAGTAGACTTTCAGAAACAGGATTAAGGTAGGTTTTTCTTCTTAATTTTTTTTCAACCGATCATTTATCACAACAGCATGCCAAGATATCTGAATTCTTCGCTCTGAATAGGTACCTTCTGCTTTAAACTGATTCTAAAAATAATTTAACTCCGATCGATAGTCAAACTTAAAAGCATTTAGGTATTTGAAATTGACACATAAAAGCCACTTTTGAATGTCAAAGATTACAATAAAATAGAAATGATTGATTCTGGTCGCCTCTTCCAAAAGGTAGTTTTCGTATGGAGAAGAATTTGCAAGAAACTCCGCCGTTAACTCTTTTATAATGTTTTGCATACATTAATTAAACAATAATAATACGTGAAGCTCAGACCAAATAAAAAGTATTTGGTCTGAGATGTGAAGACGATGCACCTAAAATATAGTAGGTAAAAGAATTAAAAATGAAACCATGACATTATATATTAATTATCTGATAGATACATGGTGCTCACATATTTACCATCGTAAAAGTAGGCGATTTTCATTAAAAAGAAAATAACAAGTAATAAGTTAGGGTGTGTGTTAAAGTAATTACAGAATATTAATCAATGTCAAAAAAGAATAAATTTTACAATTAAATTAGCAAGGACACAACGGAGAAATACTAGAAATACTTTAAATCACCAACAGTTACCTACTGAACAGCCTACTGTCTTACTGTTGACTAACCACCGTTTGGGGATACCTAACTACATAATATATCTTCGGGGAGTCATTTTTTTTTTAGTTACCTATCGACTTATCCAGGCTATCCTTACTTGTTTTCTTCAGTAGGTACCTACTGTCGGACACTTCTGTCATAGAAAAAAAAAGCAAGGCGATCATTGGCATAAATTGATCTTCACGGACTCTTGTCAATGAAGACTTATACTCTTGCCAATTTTCGTTTTAATTGCCCTTCAAATAAAACACAGGCACTGCACGTTATGGAAAGCTGACAGGAGTCCCGCCTGCCGGGCGGTGATGATGGCGCTAGACTCCATGAACCTCAGCATCACGGAGGTGGACATCAACATGGACAAGGGAGAACATAGAACGAAGGAGATGATCACCGTAGGGAACTCTATCGGTTTTTACAAGTTGTTTACAGTTTTTTTCCATGTAATATGAGCTCCTGGATGAGACTGACACAGAAGCAAGGGGATCGGAACAAGAAAAGAGAGGCCTATGCCCAGCAGTGGGTGAAGTCGGTTTGTGGATGAAGCTGATGATGATAAAATTGAGGTCCTTTTTGCGATATTCTGATCTGGGTTTGCGATAATCTACCGGCAACATGTAATTAATTATGTTAAAAGTCATAATAATTATTTCAATTTGGTGACTTTCTGTAAGAGATTTTTTTTTTTCAGCTAAATCCGCTACAAACTTTGCCAGTTTTCAAGGACCGTGAACTTGTGTTATGTGATAGGTATCTCCTGCATTTTTATTAGTTTTAACTTTTAGTTAATTATTATCAGCGGGGCCTATAAAATTAATATACTATTACCTACTGTAAGTACCTTAATATTACCCTACTTGCTATTTTATTTTTGTTCGATTTATTTCAAATGTCTGCTCTTTTTATCTTTATTCTTACAGTCATGCGATTTGTACGTACTTGGCTGGTCGGTACTGCGAATCCAGCCGTTTGTTGCCGAAAGATCCTGGAGGCCGTTCTATAGTGGACCAACACATGCATTATAACAGTTCAACAGTTTATCCACGGTTCCGCGCAGCTGCTGTTAGTACAGGTTTTTCCAGTATTCTCGAAGCCACAAGCTTTTTACTACTGCATGACTGTCTATTTTTTAACCGACTTCAAAAAAAGGAGGAGGTTATCAATTCGGTTGAATATTTTATTTTATGTTTGTTACCTTAGAACTGCTTTATTTATAAGCCGATTTGCATTTTTTTTTTTGAAAGTGTACACTTTCAGATTGGTTCCATGTAAATTTCATTAAAATCGGTTCAGTAGTTTGGTTTTTAAACCAAAATTACTGGTAAAAATTCAAGTAAACGAGATTGCGTCGTTTGCTTTTCTATGACTTTTCAGTGGTGGCTTAGTGGCATTGCCATGGGCATGCATTGTGGCTATTAGTGCCGTATCTTTACATAATAACCGACTTCAAAAACTAGGAGGTTCTCAATTCGACTGTATTTTTTTTTGTATACATGCTACCTACGCGATATCACCGGCAATTTTAAATTGATTTCAAAAAATCTTGTTTTATGGATAGGGTATGCCTCGGGGGTGGTCCCATATAAATTTATTAACTTTGCTTGGGTAGTTTTTGAGTTAGCGTCAATAATTGTGATTTTTTCCACTAAGTTTATATTGATGATGTTATTTAAATATCTTCCTGTCACTGATATTTCCATAACAAGTAGTTTTATACGAATAAAAAAAAAAATGTGTGGGTTAAGTACAACATAAAAGTAAAAAATAAAAACATTTTACAAGAAAAAACAACCGACTTCCAAAAAAGACACTACAAAGTGAAAGTGAAGTGTGAAGTGAAAAATAAGAAATTTCGAAAGTCGGTGGCAAACAACGAAAATGCGAACCCAACGACACCGACGAACCCAACGACACCGACTTCGGAAATTAGTTATTTTTCACTTTGTGTCTTTTTTGGAAGTCGGTTGTTTTTTTTTTTTTTTGTTAAAAAGTTTGTATTTACAAAAGTACTTATAACTTGTCGATCGAAAGGATCAGCATCTTCTAGAGCTCTTGGTCATACACATGGGCCTCCATATTTACTGCGACTTCACAACCCTCTATTAGGTCATAATGAGATTATGTTGTTACAATACCGACATTTGACAGATTACTTAGTGCAATATTTGTGGTCAGGCGTTTAATTTAAATATGATATATTTTTTACAAAGGGAGGTATGTACAGTTGATTACAGCGATATACCTACAGTCGATGCAGAACCCAAGTCTGGTCTACAGTGGGCACTACTGGCAGCTTCGATGTGACTGTCGGCTTGCACCAGGGTTCAGCACTCAGCCCCTACCTCTTCGTGCTGATAATGGATGCTCTCACATCAGATATCCAAGCAGAGGCTCCCTGGTGTGTGCTGTTCGCCGATGACATTGTGCTGGTTGCCGAGAACGGCTTAGAGGTCCAGAGCAGATTGGAGGTGTGGTGGGAAAGACTCGAGACCGTTGGGCTGAGAGTAAGTCGGACCAAAACCGAGTATCTGGTTTGTGATTTTGGCGGTCTCTCCAGTCCTGTGCCCATATCTCTCGCCGGAACGCCCTTATCGATCTGCTCCGACTTTCGGTACCTCGAGTCGCTTGTCCAAGGAGATGGCGAAGTAGACCGAGACGTAACGCACCGGATCAACTCAGGATGGATGAAATGGCGACAAGTCACAGGAACAACTTGCGACTCACGGATGCCCTCAAGTTAAAGGGGAATATTTATAAGTCCGTGATAAGGCATGTCGTATTGTATGGGTCTGAATGCTGGGCTGTAAAGAAGACGGATGAAAAAAGATTGCATGTAGCGGAGATGAGAATGTTGAGATGGATGTGTGACCTGACGAGAATGGATAAAGTAAGAAATGAGTAGGTATATAAGAGGAAGTTTGAAAGTGGCGTCAGTGACAGAAAAGCTGAAAGGAAATCGTTTGGCTTGGTATGGGCATGTGATGAGAAGGGACGAAACGCATGTGAATAAAAGAGTGATGAATCAAAATCAAAATAATTTATTTCATGTAAACCTACATACATGGGCACTTATGAAACGTCAGAAGCTAGGTGCACGGTTCCAATTGGTCGTTTCCTATGGAGAAGAGCCAGCAAGAAACTCCACGGTTACTCTTTTAAAAATTGTTAGTTGGCTTTTGGTTGTCTATTGTTTGCCCGAAGATTATATGCCATAATCATCATTTTCCCGAATTTCATAATTATGACATACTTTTAATTGCCCGAATTTTAGATACCATAAGATACGAATGCCATAAGTATTGTTTGCCTTATTTTTATGTGCCATAATAATTATTAGACATAATATTTAAATAGCATAACAAGTATTAGACAAATATTTAAGCCCCGTAATAATCATTACTTTATTCTGTGCATGGTTTTTTTTTCTGTGCATGGTTGATGGTGGGCTAGGGCGACGGAGCCCCGCTTCGCGGGGCTACTACTTCTGTGTGGTTTATAAAAAAATAACCACGAAGGGGATGGCGGGGTCTATTCGCTCGCTTCGCTCGCTCACACGACCCCGCCATCCCCTTCTAACCGAACCTGTCCGAGTCGGGGTGCCCTAAAGTCCCAATTGCATCCAATTTCTCTTGATATAAACAACCGTTACACACCCGATGTCGATGGCAAATTATGTTATGGCATATCATAATTATGGCATGTGATAATTAGGGCATGTGATAATTAGGGCTTACAATGATTATGACAAATGATGTTATGGTAAGTGACTTTATGGGAAACAATGATTCTGGCACGTGACTAATATGGCAAATGAGAGTAGGGCAAATGAGTATTATGTCGTATGATATTATGGCTGTTGACTATTATGGCAAATGATATTAGGGCAAATAAAATTCGGGTAAACGGCGGTATACCTTGGCTTTTACAATGTTTTCAAATTACAATAGTTATGGGAGGACAGCGTAGACCTGTCAGCAAGTACCGGGTCCTTTTTGATAAAATAAAAAATGGTCTACAGATCTAAAGTCTACAAGGCCTACAAAGTCCTCACATTTACAAAATAAGAATCCATCAAAAGGATAAAGTAAAAAATAAAATGTATAAAACCTACTAAGACCAAGTGATATGATTGCCATTACAACCACTAATAAAGAGGTGAAAAATTAGAATCGTCTGTACAATGTCCAATAATAAAAGATTAAGTCAAAGAAGTATATAAAAAATAAACATCGTAATTATAATTACCTAATCTAAACTTAGGTATCACAATTTCATGTTTACTACGTGTATTTATATTATGGAAATCGCTTCTTATTTTGAAAAGTCCCAAGTTTTTGCGAACATACAAAATACTTTCTAAAATATAATCAATTTCTTTGAATTTGTTTATAAGAGACTCGCGAGGACCCATTTTATAGATTGCGCGGATTGCCCTCTTTTGTAAAATGAAAATTGAATTTACGTCAGCTGCCGATCCCTACAGCAGAACACCAAAAGACATATTACTGTGGTAATAACATTGATATATAAAAAACCTTTTTTTGTGGGTTTGGGAGGGTAATAAAGCAATAAGCAAAGGTAATAAGCAAGGGTAATAAGCAAAGTATACTAACCTAGCTGTGGCAATATCTGTCAACTGCCTTAGTTTTATTATTGCTGCAGCTGAACTTAATCTACCTGAAAGAGCTCTAAGTGTGCGCCCCATTGTAATTTTTAATCTAAAGTAATTCCTAGAAATACAATTTCCGTAACGGCATCTAGTTTTTTGCCACCGAGTTTTAAATTCAGACCCACTTGAGCTACATTTGGTAATGAGAACTTATTAAGACATTTAGTTTTGTTTGCATTAAGTAAAAGATAGAAATAGGAAAGGGCCAAGAATTGAGCCTTGAGGCACGCCCATCTTAACTAGAGACCCCGATGACGTCGCCCCGTTAACGTTTACTTATATATGTCGCAGCTAACTGGTTAAATTAGCCGTTCAGTTGACTGCCTGGCCTTTAGAAGTAGTGCTCGCCTCGCTTCCTCCCTCGGCTCGCACGCGGTTGATCACAGTTCTAACCTAACCTAACCCACTTGGTCGGGGTGCAATGCCTTAATTACTGCGACCAATTCGGCTCGCGCGTGATTGGTTACAGACTTACAACCTAAACTGTAATTGAATATCATTTAGGCCGTTAGTTGAACGGCCGCCGTTTAGTTGAAAGGCTAGGCGGTTAACTGAACGGCTAATTTAACCAGTTGGCTGCGACATATACATGTTGATGGATGGAGAGGGAGAGGAAAGCCGAAGAAAAGATGGATGAATTGTGTGAGGAATGATATGAAAGAGAAGGGAGTGAATGATAGCGTGACGGTTGACAGGAGAGAATTGAAGAAGAAAACATGTTGCGCGACCACAAGTAACATGGAATAAGGGCAGGAAGATGATGATTTATTTACAAATGTTACGATACGACGCTTAGGTACGATATGTCGATTACGATATGTCGCTTTGACGAGATAGAATTAAAACTTATAAAATTTCTGGTTTCAGTATCCAATCCTATACGAGCATTGTAATTTTGTAATGCCACAACAAATAGTTGATATTGAATCCGCCTACAGTGATCTGGATAGCATGTTAGCTGGACGAAGTTGGTTTGGTGGCAGTTGGTCAACTCTGAGCGACATTGTATTTGCTTCTACTATCAGTACGCTCAACATTCTGGTCCCTGTTGATAGCAACAAGTGAGCAAAACTGGAATAAGTAAGTAGGTTTTTCCAATAACGTAATGATGTAATTGGTTCAAAATTGCTATTTATTTTTTCAGATATCCAAGACTTTCGAACTGGCTATATCGTATATCAGAAGAACTGTATTTCATTACGGCTAATAGAAAAGGACTGAGCGAGTTCTCGAGAAGAATAGGCGAGTTAGCACTTGTACAACAGTCATAATATTTTTAAATCAAGAACATTTTTTTACAAACAATGTGTTTGTCAACATTAGATCGCGGCTCTATTCTTGATGATAAAGAGTTCAAGTGTCCAAGGAGTTCTTTTTCACGACGAGTTGGACAACTATCCTATTCCGATTACCCAAAACCCAAGCACCCAATCGACAGTTGAGGAAGGGCGAAGACGCTGAAAAAACTATGGGGCCTGTCTCACTCCCCGCTTGCTGAAAATATACAGGTAAAATATCAACTGACAAAAAAAGGTGATATATATTGTTAACGTTTTATTACAATTTTCTTGCAATCTAAATACAATTATAAATCAAAAATAAAGGCAGGCTCCCTATTTGCCCTTCCTTGGCTAAGCTATGGCAAATAGTATAAATATATTGTGTATTTTTTGATAAAGCTTATATAAACGAAATAAAAAAACTGTTAAGTCACAAAGTTTTTTATTGTAGGTATGTATCTAATGTTTATAATGTTAACATGGTTGTGAGTTCCGCCGAATCACTAATTCATTTGCGGCCGGCAACTGCGGTAATCGAAGGCCGCTTTCCGAATTGGCTAATATTGCTCACAGCTCACATGCGTTCCGTATTGGATATTACGATTATGACAGCTGAGAGCTGTCAACAATTCGGAACACTCGTGAACGCGCTCACAGTGCTTACTCGATGTCAAAACGATATTACAGCAGTATTTCTTTGTATAGATGTCGCAGCCAACTGGTTAAATTAGCCGTTCAGTTAACTGCCTGGCCTTTAGAAGTAGTGTTCGCCTCGCTTCCTCCCTCGGCTCGAACGCGGTTGATCACAGTTCTAACCTAACCTAACCCACTTGGTCTGGGTGCAATGCCTTAATTACTGCAACCAATTCGGCTCGCGCGTGATTGGTTACAGACTTCCAACCTAAACTGTAATTGAATATCATTCAGGCCGTTAGTTGAACGGCCGCCGTTTAGTTGAAAGGCTAGGCAGTTAACTGAACGGCTCATTTAACCAGTTGGCTGCGACATAGACACCACACATTTATTTCTTTTCTTTGTTTAGGTGGCGACTGTCAGCCAGAAGCACGATTTCGAAAATGCCACGTTAATATAAAGATATGATGCAACTCAAAACAAAACACACACTGACACATCCTCATCCTCACACACACACACACTGTCATTTTCGACTGCGCTCACGGTGACAAAAGCATGGTCGGCGTCATCGCAAGATGGCGCATATCATGACGTCTATGACGATTCACGGGACATCGTTATCGCGCTCACGCTAATTCTGTACGGGTTTAAGCATGCTCAAATCGATTACATCGATAATGTTCCCAATACGGAACGCACCCGAAGTAGTCTGAATGCGTAGACAGAGAATAAAGATAGACAAGTCCTCAGCGTATGTAGCATGAGATAGCGATAGTTCGACATAAGTACATTACTACAGCTTGGTGCAATTAATATTGCCATACTTAGACTTTTACCCCCATCGTGTCCAATCTGCCATGTATTGAGTATTTTGATTGTACTGTCTACTACTGCGAGTCATTCAATTAATTGTCATTAGATAGTGGGAATGTTTATTTTTGTTGTAGTAGTATATAGTTGGGAAAAGGCTAGGCAGATGATTTACGCGCTTTATCACAGGCCCGTGTAGAACAAATTGGTATGTATCATAAATTTACTTTACCTGGATAAAAAGTGTGGGTATCGAACTTGGATTTAAGTGAGTACTATTTAATTTCTGTCGAATGCAACTAGCTTCAAAATGTCGTAAGCAGATTCGGGAGTGATGACTTGGATGCCAGTTAACTCGGCCCGTACAGTCAGTCCACTCATTTCTTAAAAATGGTTCATTCGGAAAACTAAAAAAAAAAAAGTAAAAATTAAATACGTTCAGTGGTAAAAATAATTAAGTGCTGGTATCCCCGTCAAGTTATTATCCGACTGACTTTTTGGCGGGAAGTCAAACGAGGCGGTAATTTCCATTTCACAAAAAGTTTTATAAATCTATAATTGTACAGAAATACCACATTAATAACATCGGATAAGACCTCGAAAAACCATGAGTGTCACCAGTGGCGGTGAGGAGTCGCCAGAGCCGGGGGAAAAGAAAAAACGCAAGTATAGTAGTAACAACCGAAATTCAGACTCTACCAAGTATAACATTTTCACCAAACCTAATTATAAAAGACTGTTCATTGAAAACACAAATTCGGAATATATAGTTTACGTAGAATCAACAGAGCAGGAGAAGGTAGGGAATAAAAATCCTATCACACTCACCAACTTAATATCAGATAATGTAAAAGGAGTCTTAGGAGTACACAGAATTAATGCACACAAAATAGGCATAACATTTAAGAAGGCGGCTGCTGCCAACAACTTTTTGAAGATGGAAGAATTTTTATGGAAAAATAAGTTTAAAGCCTTTATACCATCTTATCTAACAGAAAGGATTGGTGTATTGAGGTTTGTGCCCAAAGAACTCTCCAATGAAGAAATATATAAAAATATAGTGTGCGACTCTGATGTAATTTCAATTAAAAGATTCATGCGAAAAGTAGAGGGAAAATTAGTGCCTCTCAATACAGTTGCTGTCACCTTTGCATCAACATCTTTACCGCAATATGCTTATATAAAGCTATTTAGATATGAGGTGAAAACATACATACCACCATTATTACAATGTTATAAATGTCTTAAATTTAATCATTCTGCTAAGACTTGCAGAGGCGAGCAACACTGCTCTTCTTGTGCTGGTCGCCATTCCTACAAAGAATGCGATGTCGAAGAGATCACATGCATCAACTGCGCAGGTAATCATCTTGCCATTTCACGAGACTGTCCCATTAAAAAACAAAAAATTGAAGAGAAAAAGGCCAAATTTCTGCAGCAATCTTATGCCACTGTTGTGAAATCACCCCCTACATTTAATGAGAAATCTTTCCCTGTTTTACCCAAGGTCACTGATAAAGCTAAATCCAATGACATTTTAGATATTAAACAAGTAGCAAATAATGACATTATAATTAACGCAATTGTTAAATCGTTGGTTGCATTAGGAAACAAGAGTGACGCTGATGGTCCACTCACACATAAGAAAATAAAAGAAATATTTTTATCAAATTTAATTTAAATATGGATAATTATTTAAATATTTTACAGTATAACATACAGAGTTTACAGAGTAAAAAGAGCCTATTACAAAATTTATTAATTGAAAAAAAAGTAGATGTCTGTCTTCTTAATGAGACATGGTTTAAATCTAATTCTATAATCCCACACTTTCCCACATATAATTTAATTCACAAAAATTCCATAAATTCCCATAATGGAGTAGCCATTTTGGTGAACCATCGTTTAAAATACAGAGTAGTTAATACACACTTCTCAGAATCTATTCAAAACTTATGTATCACTATAGAAACACAGTTTGGAGCAATGGCAATAGTTTGTATTTACAGCCCTCCAAGTATCAGGTTTGACTCAGCAAAGTTAAAGGATTTAATCAATAACATACCCAAACCTTATATAGTCATGGGTGATTTTAACGCTCACAACATAGCCTTTGGATGCCATAGTGATAATAATAGGGGTAGATGTTTGTATAATATCATTGATGAATTTGACTTATGTATTTTGAATGATGGATCACCAACAACTGTTCCTTATCCTAATAGACAAGCTTCTGCAATAGATCTTGCTCTTGTTAGCTCTTCAATAGCTCATTTATGTAACTGGTATGTTCATGACGATCCCATGGGTAGCTATCATCTTCCAACCATACTTGAGATCAACATTCAACCATCTATGTATGACACGTCACCTCCGGTGGATCAAGAGAAATATATTTATAGTAAGGCAGATTGGGACGAATATTATAGCCTATCAGAAACTTGTTTTTCCCAGTTGGACTCAATAAATGATTCCCCTATCAATGCTTATAACCATTTTATAGACACATTAAAAGATTTAAGGAATAAAACAATTCCAAAACGAAAATTAGTTGCAAACACACCTATTAAAAAACCAGTACCATGGTGGAATACAAAATGTAGTGATGCTGTCGCAAAATCGAAAGAAGCATTAAAGTATTATTTTTCTCAGCCCAACATTGAAAATTGGATAACATATAAAAAACTAGATGCAAAAAAGAAAATAATTCTGAAGGAAGAGAGTTCTTCTTCTTGGAAAAATTTATGTAGTAGCTTCAATAGGTTAACTCCAGTTTCTAGGATATGGGGATACATTAAAAAGTTTAAAAAAATTGGAACAAATCGAAACAAAAACATCAATGATGAGTGGGTTCCCAGTTTTTTAGATAACTTAGCAGATTCTACTGAAATAGATGACACTAGGCTTGAGAATTTATTCGAGAATGCTACAGAAAATGATGTAAATATATTTCTCAAGAGCAATTTCAGTATAGAAGAGTTAAAAACATCTTTAAAAAGTAGGAAAGATACTACACCAGGATTGGATGACATACCTTACATGTTAATCAAAAAATTACATTTAAATGCACAGACAACATTACTTAATATTTATAATAAACTATGGGATGAATTAGAAATACCTGAGTCTTGGAAAACACAGTGTGTCATTCCAATTTTAAAACCTAATAAGCCTGTAAATAGTGCTTCTTCATATAGACCTATTTCCTTATCATCTTGTTTAGGCAAACTCTTTGAAAATATGTTGAAGTTAAGATTAGATTATTTTGCTGAATCGCAAAGCTTAATTCCTTCTATACAGTTTGGCTTCAGAAAAGGTAAAAGTTGCTCTGAAAGCCTTGTATCTTTACTATCAGATGTAAGGCAGGTTAAATTAAGTCACTCTAATGCAATCTGCGTGTTTTTAGATGTAAAAGGTGCCTTTGACAATGTAAATATAGAAGAACTCATTCAAGTATCACACGATATTGGTATACCTGGCCATGTTCTAAAATGGCTTTATTATTTTTTAAACAATAGAACTGTATTTGTTAAATATAATAATAAATTGCATGGACCTAGAACTGTCAACAAAGGCACAATGCAAGGGGCAACTTTGTCTCCTTTACTTTATAACTTGTATACTTCTGAAATATTAAAATATGTAGATGTACCAGATGTAAAAATCCTGCAATTTGCAGATGATTTGCTTATGTACAGCATAAATCAAAACATAGATATAGCAATGGCTAATATTAATAAGGCTTTGTCTCAATTATACAACTATTATCATAATAAACTTAAATTAGAAATAAGTCCAGAAAAGAGTTCAATTTTAATTATCAGAAAAAATGTAAATACTCATAGCAATGTTAAAATTTCATATAATAATGTAGAAATTCCTGTTATTAAGCAACATAAATTCCTAGGCGTCATTATTGATGATAAATTAAAGTTTGATGAACATATTAAACATATTAGTAACAAAGCACTGAATGGTATTAATTTATTGAGACATTTAGCGGGAAGTTTTTGGGGATCTGACCCCAGAGTTATGAGTATGCTGTACAAAAGTATAGTGAGAAGCCATTTCGATTACAGCAGTTTAGCTTACATGAATGCCAATAGCACCTTGTTACGAAAATTAGATGTAATTCAAAATATGGGACTGAGACTTATTTGTGGTGCTATGCGCTCCACACCTATTAATTCGTTAGAAGTTGAGACATGTATACCTCCCTTGACATTACGAAGGTTGTTGTTGGCTGAGAGATTTTTATTAAAAGTCATGGCATCAAATGATAATCCTTTACTTAAGAAACTAACAATACATCCTATAATCTCACAGTCAATAGCTTCCAATGCCATCTCTGCTTCTTCTTTGGTTGGTGGAACTTTACCTGAAATGCCAACAATATTTGAACATGTAAATAGTAATTCAAAAGATATTGTTAAAAATGATATTTGGCCTATATACAAAATTCCTTTTAATGGTATTATTAACAGCTTTCCAATCCATTTAGACACGGTGCACAATAAATTTGACTTTTTACAGTTTAAAGACAATAGACCACAACATTATGTTATCTACACAGATGGATCAAAAACAGACCATAATGTAAATGCAGCTTTCTATGACCCACAGCTAGACTTCAGTAAATGTTTTAAGTTAAACAAAGTATGTAGCATTTTCACTGCAGAATGTTATGCAATTTATTGTGCACTGCAGCATGTAAATAGTGTTGTAAATAATGTACATAATATTTTGATAGTAACAGACTCTAGGAGTGTTTTGTCTGCTCTACACAATGTAAATATTTCTTTTAAGTTAAATTATATTTTATGCAATATTAGACTTATAATTCAAAAGCTAATTCATAAGTATATTAAAGTAGAATTAGTTTGGGTACCTTCACACAGTGGCATTCGTGGTAACGAAGTAGCTGACACTGCGGCCCGTTCAGACCATGATGAAGATCGATCCGAGTTGTTCAAGGTTCCATTCACTGATTACTACAGTCTTTTTAAAGAACATAATAGACTGTTATGGAAAGAGTATTGGGACATAACCTTGGAAACGAAAGGCAGATGGTATGCTGGAATACAAAATGAATTACCTATTAAACCTTGGTATCATAACATGAAATACATCACAAGAAAATTTATAACTATTAGATCACGCATGAGATTGGGACATTGCTTAACACCAGCTCACCTGAATAGGATTTGCATAATTAACAATAGCCGTTGTCAACACTGTGGAGTAGAGGATGCTGATTTGGATCATGTTATCTTACAATGTTCAAGTTTTAACATTCAACGTTTGATTTTGGTCAGTGAATTGAGAGAATTAAATGACAGTGAAAGTGAAAGTGAACGTCAAAGTCAAAGTGTTCCCCGCCGCGTTCAGGAATTATTAGAAAATAAGAAATATTTTAGTTTGTTGTTTAAGTATATTTGTAATACGGTAGAAAAAATTTAACTAATTCTCTAATCTGTATATAATTATTCTGAAATTGTAACTGTGAAAAAAAAAAAAAAAAAAAAAACTAATTAATTAGTCTGAAAAGGATTATACTTGTTAACATTGAGATGTATTCACCCAACCCGAAAGGGAGGCAAGTGGATAATTATTTAGTGGAAAACGTGCATTTTTATGTAACTAACTAATGTAATATTGTTAAAACCCATAATGTATTCGACTGAAAGACTTGCTTCTATGGTCATGAATAAATATTATTAAAAAAAAAAATTATCCGACTATTGACAAATGACACGCAAGTAACATAGAAGACAACCTAACATAAAATGCCTCACAATTTGGTCGGTTAGTACAAAAAACAAGTTAGTATTTTATCGTCTTTTTATATGAAATTATCAATAAATTTTGCATAACATTGACACAAAATAGTCCTGAGTACAATCATTTTTATATTTACTTGGTGTAATAGGTACAAAATGCTACTTACCGATGAAAGGTTATGTTTGGTTGATTTCGTTCACTACGACTTTTACAGCCATTTATACAGCAATTCACCATCACTAGGCACTAAATATTACCTTTTGGAATATCAATAAAGTCACAAATTACACAAAGTATGCGTTTCACAGTTTAAATCAACGAAAATATTTTGACACCACAATTTGTTTGCCATCAATGACTGTGATGGCAAACAACAAAAAACCGATACGCAAATAGAGATAGAAAAATTATGCTGTGTCCTGCTCACACATAGACATTTTGACATATAAGTCATCTCACTTTCGCAATTATTATTATTTTAAGAGCATGTCTATCTTTATTCTCTGTCTACGTCTGAATGAAAGGAATGAATCGATTATTTAAAAAAAGTCTATGGTGTATACAATCGCCAATCACTCTATAGAATGAAATATAAAATTCGCTTCACTAAATTATTGTTCTAATGTACTGTCAGTGCTGTCATGCCATGCGTGGTTGTCATTGTATTTTTTTAGATTCGTTAATCGATATTAATATTTATTTGTTGTGGAGTGTTGTGGAGGAGGGATGAATGAGTGAGGAGTGCTCGGCGCAATTCATTATGTAGATTATCAAACATTGCCGACCATTGTTCACGCGGAGTTCACAGGGAAAACGTAAAAAGTTCACCGTGGATTCTCACGGAATGCGAAGAAAGTCGACGTGAAAGGTTTGTGCTGTGTAATGAATGGTGGTGTCGATCTAAGGCTGGTGCCGTCACCATGCCACTTGTGTCGTGCTAACACACAATAAACTGGTATTACGTTACGCTAACGTAACTCCGTGTTTACTCTGTGTTGTATTTAGTTGACATTATTTGGAAAGTCCGGAGGATACTTTCTACCGTCGCGCACCAGCGATGGCCGGGTTCCAAGCGAGCGACACAATGCCCAAGTTCGGACACGTGACGGACCTGCGCGAGCAGTGGCTCGTGCGCGCTGACGGAGCGCTGGCGCACCGTCTCCAGGACCGCGAGATATCCTCACATCTCTGTGAAAATAGATATCGCAACCAACAGATCCGCGAGGACTTCCCCATAGCTCTGAACGAGCAGCGCGACATCGAGCACGAGGTGCACCTGCACGAGCTCACGCGCCGCCGACAGGCTGACATCGACGCGGAGATCGCCAGAGAGATGGCCGAGATCAACCTGCGCAGGCAACGTCGCCTGCGCGGCACTGACATGCTGCAACAACCCAGTTCTTCTCGCGCCGCGCCCCCAACGCTCCCGCCGGTGGCTTCTGTTCCAAACGAGGATCTCAATCCTGAAGAGCTAGGTCTCTCTCCAACTGAACTTGAAGATATGCGAAGACGATTGGAACAAGAAGAGAAAGATGCGAGACTTGCTAGAGAACTGAGTCATGAGGACAACAACCAGGATGCCCTGCTGGCTGATATGAGATGTGCTGTAGAAGCTCAAGATGGTGAACTGGCAAGATTGTTGCAAGAGAGAGAATATAAGAAACTACAAAGAGCCAAGGAGAAGGCAAGGCAGAAGGCCCTACTGAAGAAACAGCAAAGAATGGCAGCCCAACAACAACCACCACAGTTAGAAAGTGAGTCTACCACTCCACAGGCAACATTATGTGATGCTTACAGCAATCCTCGAGATATGATCCATGAGAACCGACTCAGACTGTGCAAATCTGTTGATTCTGATTTGCATTATGTTGAACCTTTTGAAAAAGAATCCATTCAATCCAAAGCCAGTGCCTTGCAGTCCTTGGAAATGTCAAACCAGTATTATGCTCAACAATCTGAAGCTGGAACTTCAGGCAGCAATTTATCCCATGCTCACTCAAGATCCTTTGATGATAAAAGGGTACCAAGCAATCACAGTTCCATGCAACACCGACACCCTCCTCCTCCACCAACAACTAGCAAGAAGCCTCGATTCCCAGACCCAGTGAGCATTAGGCCGGCATCACACTACCCCACAGACCACTTGGTGCCAGAAAGCATCCCTCCGCCTAACATGCCCCACAGCTACAGTGAGAACAACAATTTGTACAGTTGTACGTATCCGCCTGATGTAAGTCCTCCGCATGTAGGACAGGATCGACATGACACCAGTAAGAGACTGTCTGTAATATCTGATATAACTGCTGAAGGTCTGGCTAAGAAGAAGAGCAAGCAAGCTGATGTTAACAAAAAAAGAAAGGGATGCAAAATACAGTGAAAGAGTTTGACAGTGTTTTGTGAGAAAGAAATGGTAGGCCTTTTAAAGATTAGTGATTTAATTGATCTGTTTTAAGCTAAACTGCAGGGATGGTGATGAGTGAAGTGATCCGAGTGGTAGCTATATAGCTTCTATGTGTTTGTATGGGGTTATTGTGTAAAATCCAGCTCAAAAAGATTTTTTTATAGTATTCTAGAGTTGATGAATGAAAACGGCAATTTTCAAGATATTTTTCCAAGGATTTTTAACATTTTACATTATAGATATAAGGCCATGTTGTTGGCAACATTTTTATGAAGAAGTTTTGATATTTTTTCTTAGAATTAGTCATTATTTATTCTTGTATTCTAACCTCTGTAATATCATTCAGATTTAAGTAAAGCTCAATGATTAAATCAGTCAGAAATGGAAAAGTAATTACCTATCTGTTAAGTACTTTAGTAATTACCTATCTGTTAAGTACTTCAGTAATTACCTATCTGTTAAGTACTTTAGTCATTACTAGTGATAATCTCAAGTAGCCTTCCTTCTGCTTATGCACTGTATTTAAGTGTTTTGATAATACTTGTACTGCCTCTCAAGATAAAATTATTTGAAGTGAAGGTCTAAGCAGCCATCATACAAAACTATTAACATCTAAAAGACTAACATCCAAGTGATAATAATTATAACAATGCCAAGTTTTCAAAATCTGTAAATTTACGACATCAGTACATACAATTTTAATTTATTTACTAAGGTACACCAACAGCTTCTTTGTATATACAAGTAGATCACAAAAGTCTCGGTCTTACTCATTCGCCAATTACAGGTTTACCAACAAACTGAGAAATAAGTGATCACACATAATAAGACTAAAACTTAAAAATTATGGCAAAATACTTACTTCTTAACTTAAATTAATAACAAAATAGTAAATTAAAAAGACAAACAAAATTGCAATTTTGCTCACTTACTTAAGATCTAACTTACTAATAAACGTTGTATAACGTCTGTACAATTACACAACGCTTTGTCTTCTTTCGAAAATCAAATTACTGACGACTGAAAGAGAGAAATCGGTGTGTAACTATTCATCTGATATAATACGTTTATTAGTAAGGGGGTTAGACTAAATAATAGAAATGAGATCATAATGGAAAGTATAGCTTTTAAAAAGGTGAAGGATTTCCAAAGTATACTAAAATTAATCAATTATTTTGTTAGCTAGTTTTTATGATCTGGAAAACCAGGAAACCTGGATAATTGATGTAAGTTTGTCATTGATATATAAAATACGGAAAGATATAAATATTATGGTATGCGCTCCTCGACATGGACCGCATAAATTAGGTGTATAGACACAATCGACCTTAGTCACAATCTAACTGGCGTTTTTGTAGCACGTTAAGTAAAATTACAGTAATCGTCTAAATAAGCAGCAACAATGCCTTCCTGTGTTTTTAAAATGTGCACAAATAGTTCAAAAACCAAAAACAAGTTCCACTTTTCACTCGTAAATACAGTCAAAAATGTTAATTTGTTGAAAATTATAATATTAATATTTAATGTTTGCTTCGCGTCATAATATGTCATTCATAATCGTAAACATTCGGCCAACATTCGGCGGCTAACGCGATTTCGCTTGCACAATAGCGCCGGCTCCTATGTCTGTCCTTGTCTATGCCAGCAAATGCTGCAGCGCAAGTGACATGGGTACGTAACAGTGACAATTATTGCTACCTCGCTCCCGCTACAGCCCGCGTAATATGTCTCTATTTCGGTTGTTGAGCACATGACGCACGTACGCAATGTGATGTTAGTGAGTGGCCTATCTTCCTAATTTTATACATCAATGATGTTTATCCTTTTTTCTTCTAAATCTTGAAAGCTAAAACTAAATCTAATTGGTACAGGTTCATGAATCACTTATGTTCAGATTCCAATAAGGTGAATCACAGTAGTTAATGAATATGGATGATATTGCAGAGCACATGCAGAAAGTACCTGCAGAAACCAATGAGCCATTTTAAGCTAAGGTCAGTGTGTGCCTTTGTCTATACAGGGTGAAATTGAAAACATGCGACAAATCGAAATGGGAGATTGTACTCATCATTATAAACAACTTTTACTATGGGACCAAACCTGAAAATGCGAAAAAAAATTTGTTGTTCCCTACATTTATGTTCGCATCACTCGTCAAAATGTAGGGAACAGCTGATTTTTTTTTCGCGATTCGAGGTTTGGTCCCATAGTAAAAGTTGTTCATAATGATGAGTACAATCTCCCATTTCGATTTGTCGCATGTTTTCAATTTCAACCTGTATATAAGATAAGTATGTTTAAACAAACATTCCATTTTTTTTTTGTATTAGCAACTCAAATAATTATTTGTACTTAAGTAGGTACATGATATTCTTTATACATGTCAGCAGCTGCTGGCTCTCTCTATAATAAGTTGATAACATTAGAAGTTATATAAAAATAAGACTTTTTAAATTACGAAAAAATACATAAATAGTAGGTAGATAGGTAGTAACTAGGTAAGTACCTACATTGTGCTCAAAATGTCATGACATCATGATAATTTGGAAAACTATACTAGACAAATTCTTGACATTATTGATTAAAATGTTTTTATCATCATTAATAATACCTAATATTAGAAGTCTTCCGTTATTTTGGCGAAAATGACCTCAATTTTGTACTTAATCTCTGCTAAATTTTAAGACTGATTCTGAAATGACCATTTATTACAATAGGTAATAGTTTTGGTGCCCATTTGGTGCTCCATGAAGAATTTATTTCACAAATTATTCATATTATTTTAATTTTCTCATAAATATTTTTGTTATTAAGATAAGAGATTATTCGCTTAAGCAAAAGTGCGTTAGAAAATATAATACTTAATTGCTTTCACAGTGACTTTCTCTAGCGTAAAGATGACTATTCAAATCATGTTGCGAGTGACATCACATTATAATGCAGGTCATTCACACACTCACATACCTACATGATGGTAATGGACAATGGTCGATAATAGTATTGCTATTTTATCCATCCGTAATACTTATTTCTAGATTATCATCCTACTTGATAAGTATTCCATCCAAGTTCGTGTTTTGAAATATTTAATTGCTAGCAAATACTGTGAAATATTTAAGTGCTTACCTACAGTCACATTAAAAGTATGTTGGTAGGTACGTTATTCAAAAGGGATTATCATCTAAAGAATCGATTCGAGTTTTGAAATATTTACCTGATACTGAAGGTACCTACTTTAAGTGCAATTTTTATTAGATGATCGCTTTTCAGCAATGCGTGCCTATTACTGACTACATACATGTTTAAAATATTTGTAAGAATATACTTATGAACGTTAATTAATCATTATAATACAGGTGCTTTATTACATTCAGATATCAAAGAATATTTCGTAATATTGCCTATCTGCTAGTGTACATCAATGTTTTAAAAACAAGCTAAACAATGGCAACTGTTTAATAAACTTACTGTTTCCTTTAAAGAATCTCATTTATTTTGTAATAATATTGTCACAATATTAAGAAAATAATAACGTTTATAAGTATACTAATAATTTAAGTGTAATAATTATGTACTTAAATAAGAGTAAGCTTTAATCGCAATGTATGGCCTTGATCGTGCCTTAGTGGAACTGAACCAAACTCAAATATTTATAATCTTTTTAATGTTAATTATAATGAGTAAAGACATAGACTAGTGAACATCGTCGCAGTAATTGCAGGCGGCATTTATTCGTTGCTACTGAAAAGCGTCATATTTGGGCAGTCTCCGCCCCTACGAAATCTATCCGGATTGAAGTTCGTACCGGGTTATTCCGTTATCCACCCCTAAAATCTACCCTGTGGTGGATACGTGGAAACGCATACCCGAGAATCCTCTCTAGTCTTACTTGGATAAACGGAATGTATGGGCTTATTGTGCAGTCTCAGAAATGCGTTTCCACCTTAGAGTGGATTTTTTGAGGTGGATTAGAAATCCTACACTTCAATTATTTTCACGAACGGTTCAAAGTAACAGCGAAAAAATGCTTCCAGCTGCAGATACGCAAAGCAGTAACTTAAGTTAATACTAGATGTATCTGGGTCTAAGAGACGAAAATGTATGTTAATTTATAATACTGCACAGGGGATTTTTACCACTGAAAAGATGAGAAGGCTAATTTCCGTAATTAAAAACTAAAAACTTCCAAAATCTACTTTCAATCACATCTCAACCAAAATAAAAAAAATATGAATAAGTACTTTTGATAGATAATGCGAACGTTCTGAAAAAAAACCGGTTATTCCGTTTATCCACCCTAAGGGGGATACGCGAAAACGCATCTCCGAGAATCCACCCCTAAGCCTTTAAATTCCTTTTCAAACTAGGCGTAGGATTTTTGGGGTGGATAAACGAAATAACCCAAAAAAAAGTTCTTCAAAATCTATATTTGATCCAGGAATTTGAGATAATTTTCAAGTTATGATATAACATTTTTGACAGATTAAGGCTGAGATTGAATGAATTCCTAAAAATACGGTAATTGCCCTCTGTGACATCCAGTTGGGCCCAGCGGCTATACCCATTTGAAGTCAACTTTCAGGCTTTTTATCAAAAATAGGTAACAGTAGGCAGGTTGCATTTGCGTTTATCTTCCAAATCAGAGGCCATGTAGAAAAATCGCTATTATTATAAATTAGCAAACATTTTTATATTTTAGTGGCACTTGTTTGGATTTCAGTCAATGTACCATGTCTATATATGATTATTGATTACTTTTTATCTGAATAAACTTGTCCCCTGTTTCGTAACAGGATATTATGTGGTATTATTTCATGGCTAATCGGCTCCTAATGGCGGTAGGTGGATGAGATGGTCGTTGCCAACGAATCTTATGTGCCTATCTGTCGAACGCATGAATGTTTTCGCCTACACCTTCATAGTTTTTATGAAGCCCTTCAAGAGGTAGAACCACAAACTTCCTGCGCCACTTAGCTCGCGCTTTTGGTTTTGAAATCCACAGTCGCAACCGTTAAGAAATAAATTCCTTCTGTTTTCTCGAAAGTACTATTTCCTAGATTTCGGTGCAGGTTAACAACCTAACAATCTCAATAACAAACATTCGTTAGTGATTACGCCTCGCCTTCCCGTTTCATCTGTACCTACCTACTAACCTACTAATAATAAAGCTGAAGTTTGTCTGTTTCAAACAAAGCGCTAACCTCTGGAATAATAATGCTGAAGAGTTTGTTTCTTTTTTAACCGACTTCCAAAAAGGAGGACGTTATGTTCACTTTATGTGCGTTTTTATGTATGTTCACCGATTTCTCCGTCTAAAGCCCGTTTAAAGGGTATACTCTCGAGGTGGTCCCATTGTCATCAAGTCGGAATCTGATAAGAGGATCCCATGGAAATCAAGGGAAACCCTCAAATTAGCGTGTTCGTGACAACGTAATTCGAAATAGCGGTTTTCGACTCAAATGTGTTTTCGAACTGAAAAAGTTTTTCGAAATAGCGTGCGTCGCAATAACGTCATTCGAATCTTCATATCACTCCCCTATCTGATAGGTAGGTATTATGTGCATAATCACCAATTCAATAGACATGCAGTTTCTAACTGCTAATCGGATTGAGGGGACCGGAAGGTGAGAGGCGAGTGCTGCTGCTCCGTCAGCCAGCTAAGCCAGCCGTCCCGCGGTTAGGTACCTAGGTATGGAGTTAAAATCAGACGACACTCGAGACCATCTCCGAAACAAGCGGTTTCATAATAAAACCTTTTAACCGCTTACGTCGGATTTATCCGACAAATGTTTTCTGGTCCATTTCGCCAGGGTCGTATATTTACGACAAAAAACCACAGCTCGTTTAATCTGCTTTTTTATTTAGGTTATTACGCTGTTTTCTATCAGTTATTTTTAAGCTTTTTTTTTTTGTCTTCGGGCTCTGGGGGCTCGACGAAACTGTCGTGAAGTTGGGCGGTTAAAAGGTTATTATCGGCTGCCTGAGAAAAAACTAATTTGATTAGTAATATTATGACACCTTAGAGATCGGAGAAAGTATTTACCTGACTTAGCTAAAACTGACTGCGTGCTGACTGCCAACAATACGTGTACCTACCTACTTTAATATGGTAATGAGAAATCACAAGCTTGGTCATCGCCTGTTATAATAGAAGAAGGGTACTACTAGGTAGGTACCAAGAAAATAACTTTTTGCTTATCTTAGCAAGTCTGTATTATGTCTATGCTTGAGAATCTTCCATGAAAAAACGTGCCACAAACTTCAAACAGTTATAAACAATGTGATAAATAAAACTTATGGTAAAATCTTTATTTCTCAGAGAGAACAATGTGTCGATCGGCCTTCGCGTACGTACGACGGCGACGTACGCTATATCAGAGTACACCGTCTATGGAATAAATACATAATAACAAGTACATTGTAGGAGCACCTGCCGGCCAGTGACCTTGAGTCGGCCTCTAAATGCTCCGCTTTGGAAATGCACAACAGCAGTAATTCTTGTAATGACGACTCGTTACCGGGCGATTATTTTCCTATCTATTCTTGCTTAAAATATTATTGACGGCCGAATGGTGCACAGTATTAAATAAATGCCGTTTATCTACACCCATGCTATAAATCCTCTATAAAAGTTTCTGAAACAGTTAGGTAGCGTATTGCCAACATTAAAACAACCAGTGTCTTAAATAGTAACCATAATATCATCCGTCATTGTCCATGGAAACGAGTGATAAAATGTATGCAACTCCTTTTCAAAAAAAGAACAATGTGATGCACGCGCGTTTCACCACTACGGTAATTTAAAAAAAGAACTTAAAAGTTACTAGCTTCCGCGCGCGGCTTCACCCGCGTGGTATGTCGATAAAAACTATCATATGTCCTTCCCCGGGATGCAATCTATCTCTCTGTCAAATTTTATCGAACTCCGTTCAGTGGTTTAGGCACGGAGTACTCCGTGGGTTTAGGCGTGAAAGAAACGGTAAAATACAGACAGACAGAGTTACTTTCGAATTTATAATATTAGTATGGATTCGAATTCACGTCACATCCCGCCGGCCGCCATTTTTGTTCGATATTAGTGGGTACCTATTGCTAAAAACTGTTTCAGAACCTTCATACCATGGGTGTAGCTAAAGTCTTGTATGCAACTGTACATAATTATTAGGTATTAAAACACGTGATAAACTCACATTCGTGTTTTAATACTTACCCCATATTATCAACAGTTGCAGCAGCAGTTGTTGCAGTTGTCTATTAGTTGAACTATTAATTATACATAATTTAAATAAGTAGGCGCGTTATGTTGTACCCCCGATGTCGCTGTTGTCTTACAAGGCGGCTAGCTGCGAATTAATCGTATCAAGGAGAGGTGGGATCAGGATTCAAGACAATGATTAGGAGGGAAGGGTGTGTGCATTAAAATATAAATATGTCAGTAACAGTGTATGACCGTGTTGCACAGGTTGACCGTACTGCATTTGATGCACATAGTATCTACTTTTTGAGACAGGCTCAGATTCCAGCAAGCAGACGTCTCCTGAATTAAAATAATACAGTTCTTTAGCATCGGCGATACTGCCGCCACAACCATCCTGCGATTTTGTGGATGTGGTCTATTGACTCCCACGGTGTGTGCGGTCAGCTTATGAAGTCAATTATCACAACACGAAATATATGAACTTACATTGACATATCGCACTGCTAAAACAAGTATATATCATCACTGTATCAACTCAAAAAAAAAGACAAATTTGAGATACTTAACTCATTCTTTTTACTTAAAGTTTAATTCTCTACGCGTCAATAAAACCGTCACTGAAATAGTGCAAGAAACAATCGCAATTTAGAACAGTGTTCACTTTTTACAATCGTTAACAAGAAACGAGTAAGTAATCAGTTTTCCATCATTTCTGAAAAAAACTTCATTTTGAGTTGATACAGTCTTGTTAGCAGTGCGATATATTACCTTTTGAAATCATTGTGAACTTACCTAATAATAGTAATAAGGAGAGCAGTGGTGGCCCAGTGGTAACGGCCGCGACTTAAGAGTTGTAGGTCGTAGGTTCGAACCCGGACAGGCGCTTACTTTGTGCAAATTATTTCATCGCCATTGCTCCCCAAACGGTGAAGGAAAACATCGTGAGGAAACCGGCATGTCCTAGAACCAAAAATTCGAAGACATCTACCAACCCGCACTGAACCCGCGTGGTTGATTACGGCCCACTCTCACAGAGAGGAAGCCTGTGTCCCTGCAGTGGGAACATTATAGGCTGATTATGTTATGTGTACTCATAGAGGAAAAGTGTATCTAATAATACTAAAACGATATCATGAAGTTTAGTTTCAATTTAGATGATTTTAAAAAACTTAACAAAACTAGTAGGTACTGTAGGTTTAAAGTGTGGTCTTTTTTTCCACTAATTAACAGTTGAACATAGGTATTGACTTCGTTGCTGACCGTGCCTTCAGTCAAGGCCACGCACCACGTGTTTACCTACCGTGGTGTGCTTACCAAAAGTACCTACTCTGTGAGTGTTAGGTACAGTCAACAAAAGAGATAAGTATGCAGGATCGTCGGATATAGTTGAAGTTTAGTAAGAAACCGGTGGATGTTCTCGAATATAATTTTATTAATATAAAACAAACAGCATTTATCAAATTAAATTTCAGTCAACAACATCCATCGGTTTCTTACTAAACTTCAACTAAATACTGTACATGCTCTGTGGTTGCAACCACAGACCAGGTACACAATATAATATATTTGCAACTCGTATGTCAAGGTACAGGGTGCTTATCACGGAGGTGCTTACTCTCTCGAATATAATTCCGCGACATTCATTGGTCAAACGTCAGTTGGTCGAGTTAAACGTCAGGGATTGGTTTATAGACTCAGTGAGTCCAGCCAATCAATGACGTTTGACTGACAATTCCAATGTCGATCTATCGGAATTATATTCGAGTCAGTACCCTGCCCTGATTTGAATGCTGAATTTGCTACCGCTTCAAGATATTGCCGTGGCCAGTGAGGAGTTTTGGGTTCATGTTCATGAACTATGTTATGGACACCTCGCCTTTACTGAAGTAATCTCTGTAGTCACCCGCTTTCTAGCCATATCAATCTTTTACACAGTCCATCCATCGTTTCTTTGGTCTTCCCCTAGCCATAAACGTCTATGCCATCCACATTCATACTCAAAACTTCCCTCACATTTTCACACCTTTGAATACCACACCTGCCCTGCAGAATATAAAAAACCATGTAAAATTTCAAATTGACTATATTCATCATCACAATAAACAAATAAATATAAAAATATGACACAAGATGATCGTTTGTCGTGTCTTCGAACGGACATGTTGCCATACATTCAAACATTACTGATGGCGGGAAAAGTGCTCTAAGCATGGAAAAGGGATGCTTGTGGGTAAAAGATTACACTCCGGGCCTTCCTTAGAAAATTAGAGCCACTGTCGAGAGTATTATTTTATCGCATCAGTTCTCTAAAATCATCTATGCTCATTAGTATTTTGATGAACGATTATAATTCTATACAATACGGTTGATAACAATCGTTGTCCGTGCATCAGATCTTTATGACTAAATTGCCAGTCGTCCAACATAAAACATTACACGCCACACGAAGCAGTAAGTAGGTAAAACTTGTAAAAACATAACATACTTGTTTGGTAAACTGATGTGAATAAAATAATAATCGACTTCCCTATCTTACAAACGTTCTAAATATAACAAGAACTGTGAACATTTTCAATGGCAGGTACAAATTTATCAAGCGTTTCTATGTACAGTTTTAATAATAAGTGTGTGAAGGAAGGTGCATTCCCAGCATCCTCGCAGTGGCACGACAGGTATGCTGATTGTGGGGCAGGCAGGCAGTATTAAGTGACCGTGTCATTTGCGAGCAGGCGACCGCGACGGACACGCGAACCTCAACCAGTGGCAGTGATTAATATTGCTATACAGAATATTTGCTAGTTTACAACATTTTGCTGTAATAGGTATGTGCTGTAGTGATGAATGTTGCTCACAATTGTAGTCATTTTAAGTTCGATCAATGAATCGGTCAGCTTATTTTGGCTACCTTTTAACCGCCACGCTATTATTCATAGAAAATTGCCAAGCCAAGCTTCGTATTAAAATATCCAATACATAGATTTTGTCTTCTAAATTGAATATCACAAACCATCTAGGTACAGACGCCAGCACATCAAGTTACTACAATCTGTCAAACTTCTTTGATAGATTTTCAACTTTATCGCTAAAGCATAAGGTTCAAAGTTGATAGGGAAAATTTGACAGTTTCGGGTAGGTTGATGTGCTGGCGTCTGTACACACGGCTACACATCAAGCTATACATAACCAGTATAAGTTGACTTCTGATTGTACGTAAAAACCTATACAATGTGAGGTCAACTCAAATTGGAAATGCATAGCTTGTTGTGTAGCCGTGTGTACATAAGATTAAGTAAAATAATAGAAGTGATATGAATTTGAGTATTTTATAACACAGAATGTTAATTTGTAGCGGTAGAAAGATAAATGATTGAAATGGTAATTGATTGATTGATCAAACCAAATTTTAGGGTACTTTTAGTAATCAAAACATGCATTACAATCTCATTAAAATGAAAACCGTAATTTATTTCATAATTACTAATTCATGAAGCAATAATTACAATATTCTTTATAGTTTTCTTAATAAACGTCTTTGCAACGAGCCAACAGTGTAACTTTACCAATGTAAATATAATTTACAATACCCATATTTATCTACTTTGGTCATTAACTTGGTGGCAGATGGTAAACAATTTGATACAGAACTAATAAAGTTGTATGTTATTTCGCGAGGTTGGCAGCTTGCTTCTTTGCTTTAACTAATTCAACTAACTCCTTGTATCGTTTCATGCAGTCTTTTTTCGTGCGGTTTGGTATACAGTCGGCTATCTTGTCCCAGCGCTCTGGGGTGCTCACCGGGAACGTCTTGATGGCCTGTTCCAGCAGTTCTTGTTCAGTTTTCGTCCAAACCTTGTCATCTAGTTTAGCAACCTCTTCAGGTTTCGGCGTGGCTGTTCCGTTGACTACTTTCACAGGATTATCACTCTTTGATATTCCACTTTCATCAATGTGGTTATATCCTTTCTTCTTCTCCTTTTCAAACTGGTCAAATGCTTCTTCATTGGCAGCTTTCTTGAGACTGCTCTTTGAGAAGTCTGCACTTTGCAAGTCTTTAGCTTTGTTTAAAACATCTTTTGCTATGAACCGTCTTTCATCAGTAAATGTACCATGTTGATTTAAGAAATTAGCCACTACTTCCCACCTCTGGTTGGTGCCTGCTGGGAATAAGTTGACAGCTTTAATGAGAAGTTGTGTCATCTCAACGCTCCACTCAATGGGCTGTTTGAGCGCAGATTCCTTCTTAAACTTTTGCTCTTCTACTTTCTTGTTATCAAATATAGCTTTCCTCTCTGCTTCTAATTTGTCTTCAGTTTCTTTGACAGTTCTAATGAAAGCAACTCTGCCTTTGCTTTCTAGTTGTTTTACTAAATCTTGTATTTCTACCACTTTCAACATTTCACAGATTTTTTCTACAGCGGCCATATGAGAGACAGCTTCATCTTCAGTGTTGGAGTAGTAGTTGTTAGCTTTGCAGATGTCTCGGAGCGCCTTCTTCTCCTTGCGCAGGTTCTTCTTTTGCTGCTCGCGCTCGGCGCGCGCCACTTCGATGCGCGCGCGCTCCGCCTCGTCGGCCTTTTGCTTGGCAAGTTGAGCTTCTTTGATGAGACGTTCTTCTTCAGCTTTCTTTGCTTGTACTGCATCCTGGAATTGATATAATAGAATTGAGTCAAATCCAATATCTTGTCTTTTATTTTTCTTCTGTAATTATTGACCTTTAAAAATCAAACAGTCAGGTAAAATAAAAATACCTATGTTCAAAGTTGCTGAAATCGATCCAGTCGTCAATTATGAACAAACTTCTTTCAGGACTTGCGATTAATCTGTTACACCTTGTATAAATAAAATGAGTAATTTCAACTGGTATCAAAAAAAGTTTTTTATTTCATTTAGTATAGGCAACAATAAGATGTTAATTAACTGTAGATTTAAGGGCTGATTGCTCGCCCGGGTGTCACCACTGCGAGGATCGCCCAGAGGACACGGTGGAGCACACGGTGGAGGTCTGTCCCGCTTGGGCAGAGCACCGCCGTGTCCTCGTAGAGGCGATCAGCAGCGGCGGCGACCTCTCGCGCCCGGCCCTGGTCCAAGCCATGGTCCGGGGCGAGAGGGAGTGGGAGGCAGTCACCTCCTTCTGCGAAGCTGTCATGCTAGCGAAGGAGGTGGCGGGATGGGCGAGGGAGAGAGCTGAGAGAGCCGCCCGTCCCAGCCGCCGCGGTAGACGCTCCGGGCGTCGGGAGCCGCGTGACGACTCCCGGCCACCGTAGGCGCGGGCCTGCGGACGGCGAGTAATGGGTAGCTCGCCGTCCGATCAGGACCAGGCCCGTGCCGGACGGCGCGTATGTGTTCCACGCGCGCCTCAAAGAGATGTCAGCATTGAACGGAGGGGCCCGTCAGGGCCGAAGCCTGCCGAGGCAGCGCACAGTGGAACGAATGTATGGGAGCGGTTGGACGTAGACATGTCCGAAAAATAAGAGTAAAATTATGACAAACTAATGATGCCATCTTATTCGATTACTTAATGCCTTCATAAATTGTGGTGATGAATTTCTTCATAACTCCCATATTTCGGGAGTAATTTGAGAAAATGTGAAATTTTACTATGAAAATGAGTGTATCGAGCTCTCTCCCTCCTGATTCCGGGCTTGTTTCAAGTAGCGGTCTCTAATATCGTAATGCTATTACTAAGAGCTATATTTAATACTAAGACACATAGTGCGCCAAATGTGCACTTTCTGGGATAAAAGGAAATGAAAATTTAAAAAAAAAAACGTTTTTTCCCCATTTGTATTTACTTTAAACCGCAGACAGACTTATTAAGAGGTCTATAAATATATTATATATATACAGAAATATATATTAACAAAAATATTCACAAGAACTGATGAGAGTATGACTTTTAAGTAAGTTGATAATAAATTACCTAGTTTCATTAAAAGTACAATAAATAATTAAGATGTAAGCTCTAATTTACTAAGTTACACATTTTAAAACAATAACATCATTTAATTATCTTCGTCATCATCATCATCATCAATTAATTCAAATTCAGAATCGATGTCCGCTAAATCATTTATGTTAACAAATTCGATATCACTTTTCTCAGAATCCGTAAGCTCATAAAATTCCTTAAAAGAAGATTTTTTTACAAACTTATTTCCTTTTGGACGGATACTTGTAACAAGTGGATCAGAAGACAGTAAAAGATTGTGCATAATATCTTCATTGCATGAGATACTGCTATGCTTTCGAGAATGCCCCTCTCTATATTTTCTAAAATCTTTATTTCTAGCCTCAGATGCCTCTTCGGATAGAAAACCAATGGGCACAATTGACATGTTCTGAACTATGTCTGGCCCATGCATTAAAATTTTATGAAGTGAAGAAGGCATATAATACCATGGGTATAACTCCACGTAAAGCTTAGCAGTATCAAAGCAGAACTCTCGGAATTTAGTTACGTTGATCTTCTCTCCTGATGAAATACACTGCAAGATCACACAGATTTTTCTTAAAAGCATAGCATCTATTCCGGTCAGTTCAGCAGATTTAGTGTAGTTTTCAAAAAATCTCCTTGCCGAGTTGCCATTGTTGGTGGATCCACTGCCTTGTTTCACAACATCGAGAAGTAAGCCCGTTTCTCTTCTTACAGCCTCTTGAACTCTTTTCTTCCTGTCATCAACTTGCCTTTTTGCTATATCACCCCTTACTTGCCATGATTTTATGTCTAATTTGTAGGAAATGTGTAATAAGCATTCCATTGAGCGAATCCAAGCGTGAAGGGTGCTTAAGCTATATTTATACATGTCCTCGTTTGCGTGTTTATCTTTGATTAACTCTAAATTATTCATTTCTTTAGGACAAGCCTTGCATATGTCACACACTGAAGCTGCTGTATTGGATATAATGGAATGAATTTTACCATCAATCATTGTCAACAGCAGTTGGTGTTTGACACTAATTCCATCAGTGATGGTGGATGGAGTTAAGGCTTCAATCTCTGCTTCGATTTCAGCCATCTCTCTCTGCACATTTTCTTTGGTTTCCTTTATAAACTTAAACAATATTGGCCGGCAAAATGAAGTGGAAGATGGTCGCTCGTTTTCCCAAATTGTTACACCTTTTGAGACGAGCCGCAGTGGTACAAGACTAATCATAAAATTACTAGCAAGATCGATTTGCTCATCTTCACTCGTCCTTTGATGATAAATGCTTTGGCTAGATGATCCGTCAAAACCCCATTTGCTGGTCAATACGAGCTGTTGATTGGGATCAACAGGGGTTTCTAACGACCTAATAAGTCTTCTTGAGGTTAAATCCATCAAGGCTTGTAATTTGATTTTTGCAGAGCTCTCTGTAACTGTGAGATCTTCTTTGGCCGGATAGCACTTAATTTTTTCTTTAACCAACATGTAGTAACTCGGGTATTGAAGAGCTCCTTCTTGAGTGTTGAAATCCCGAAGAGTGTTATAGCGCCATTTCGATAAGTTCATCGATACATAAAGAGCCAATGCCTTCAAAGGGGATATTTCCCGTACCTGAATTGATTTACCTTCAATGAAGGCTTTGATTTTTGAGGCCTCTTCTGGATTCTCCGTCAAGTATTTCATAACATAAGCTGTATCGCTTTGTCCTGCCTTTTGAAGCGCCCTTTCGGCCGAAAACATAATTTCAGCGCTGCTACTGCTGCATGAAAGACTATCTTCAGTGCGTCTTCTTTTTTGCCGGTTACTAAGGTCCTCAAAAGATTTACGAGGACTAGGATGTGTACAAGTTGAAGCATCAGATTTAGCAGGAGAAATTATGGGCTCGATGACGTCACTTATATTTTCTGTAGAAGGTTCCATATTTTCATTCTGTAATTCCGGCCATTGAATTGCAGCCTGTAGCCAAATCTCATGTTTCTTCCGAAACTTATCTGTGCTTCTTCCAGACTGTGTCCATTTTGCATAAATGCGGTAGCAAAATCGACGACACCAGTCTTTTAAACTTGTTTCAGCACTTTCACATAACTGAACACAACTGTTATCTTTTAAAACACTGAACAAATAGTTAAAGTCGCGTAAATCTTTATGTGCGCGTGCGCATAAAGCAACGTGAATATCAAGATTTGTATTAAAATTTGGAAAATACATTGCGAGATTAGCTTGGATACAACGAGGTGTAAATCAACACTGATTTTAAAGTTACTAATAGTGACCTATTTATATAAAATCCAGGTATCCCAGGTATCCTTTGTTAAATATTGCAAGGTAATTAGTTATTGTGATAATTAGTAAATGATGCATGCTAAATTAGTGTATTAAGAGCCATTTAGTAATTAAATAATAGCAATGTTCTTATCAGTAATCATTAGTGCATCAGTTTTATATGTAAACCTTAAGTCCCTAATTATATATCCTAATTAGCTTATATCTTCTCTAATTGGCTGCTCAGAAATGTTATTGTAATAAGGTAAACCTTTAGAAAAACGGTTTTAATCAACAAAATAAACAAAAAATAAAAAAATTGTGTTATAAAATAAACATCACTCTTTATCCCAGAAAGTGCACATTTGGCGCACTATGTGTCTTAGTATTAAATATAGCTCTTAGTATTAGCATTATGATATTAGAGACCGCTACTTGAAACAAGCCCGGAATCAGGAGGGAGAGAGCTCGATACACTCATTTTCATAGTAAAATTTCACATTTTCTCAAATTACTCCCGAAATATGGGAGTTATGAAGAAATTCATCACCACAAGTTATGAAGGCATTAAGTAATCGAATAAGATGGCATCATTAGTTTGGCATAATTTTACTCTTTTTTTTCGGACATGTCTACGTCCAACCGCTCCCATACATTCGTTCCACTGTGCAGCGGGATTGTCCGAAAGGGTTACCGCTGCCCCGGAATATAAAGGGCTAAGGAAGGAACACGGATGGGTTTTAGTCAGTAAGAGTCTGACACTCCCTTCCGCTCCACCCAGAGCGGGAGGGGTCATTTGATGATTTCCCATCCTTAAAAAAAAAAAATAAAAAAAAAAAAAAAAAAAAAAAGGGCTGATTGCTCAATAGTCAGATAACTTTTATCTGAAGAATAAATATTTAGGTTTGACAGATGTCAAACTGTGAGATTTATTCTTGAGATAATAATTATCAGACCTTTGAAAAATCAGCCCTAAATCTATAAAAGTAGTAGGCGCTAGTAAATAGGAAGATGTTGCCTTTTACAATATTCATAGTTGATAGGAACCATCCAGGAGAATTAAACATTATTTACATGAATCAACAGAGACAAGTTTCCCATTGCTGCAATTTCTTGGACCGAGCTGCAAAGTATGCTTGCAAAATATTTCAAATGCTGACCAAATTATAAGAAATCACCCCATCATTTAGTAAGGGGAAACAGTTGTGTACTGTTCATTGATCTAGGTCATTGAGTGCTCTGAGTTTGTTTAGGCCTTTCTTCATAGAGTAGTCAGTTAGGAAACACTGAACTCATCTAGTTTTGAAACATAAGTTAAGTTTTGATATGTTAAAGTATTTTTTTGAACAAATTTATGGATATAAATATCAATTTTATTATCATTGACTGATAGTAGAAGTCCAATATTATATGAAGTATAGGCAAGCCGAACCCTATAGTCCTATGCATATTAAGACAGTGACTATTTTAAGGTTGGTATTGTGAATTTCTTAGACAACTATCCTAAAGTTTTTGTTAAAGGCCCTTTTTTCCACCACCCAGACTAATGATGTAGTGCTCAATGTGCTGTCAGTGTTCATCACTACTATTGTTTACCTGTCTGGCTCGTTTGGCAGCTAGTTTCTTATCCTTGTCCTCCTGCTTGAACCTTTGGATCCTCGGATCGCTGGCGTACGCCAGATCCACCAAACTCCGTATCCGGGCCATCTCCTCCTTTTTCAGCTTGGCCCGTGCAGCCTTGTTCTGTTTCTCGATCCACCGCCGTTCCTCCCGGTCATTGCCCCTCTCCTTCTCCTCCTCGTCAAGATAAGAGAACTCACGCCACGACTCAAACTCATACCAAAAAGCATAAAACCTTTCAACCTGTTCCCGGGTACTATTCTCGTCACCTAATAAAGGCACATTTCTCTTCTCTGACCATCGTGCATTAGACTCAAAATGTTTAGTAAAAGATTTGTAGAAGCCATCCTTCTTGATATCGTTTTGTGAAGGTACAGTGTCGTCAATGGTGTGGTCTACCGAGTCGTACGACCTACGCTTGACAGGCGTGCCCAAGATTTCGTACGCCTTCGTGATGCACGTGAAATAGTCGTCGTCGCTGCGGATCTCTTCGCCCTGCGCCTTGCGCTTGTCGGGGTGGTGCTTTAGCACTTTCTGCCGGTAAGCACGTTTTATGTCGTCATCAGTGGCTTTGTAACGCAAGTTCTTCATACCTAGAACGGCATAGTGATCTTGCATCTTCCAATCTTTGGGATCCAAACTCCGCAGGTACTCGACGTCATCGTCGAAAATGACTTCTTCGGCCTTTTCATTAGACTTGAGCGTTTGGAACAATGCGTCGCCACCATGGCACTTTACATTGTAATACCTAAGGAACGCCGCGCCAGCGCACTCCACTCTCCGCTTCACGAAAGGGCAGGGGATCGCCACCACCCTGCCACTCTCACCGGAATCTCCGTCCGTCATTTGAAATACGTTTTATTTGTAAAATATGGACCAAGCACTAACATAACCTAAAAACAAGGTAAACACCTTGTAACTTAACTGGACTCTGCTACTAAGTTTTTGTAGTTACTTTATAACTAATACACTACAATAGACATTTAACTAAGTAATTGCATTTATAACTATTACACAAAACGTACATTTTACAAGATAAAACGCGCCATGAAGAAACCAAAGAAGTCGTCCGACATTTGATGAATGAAAGTTAGCGAAATGAGTGAATGAAATTGAATGAATGTAAAAATTGTATAGTGATGTGACTAAGATGTGAATGATTTTAAAAATGCCAAGGTCATGAACATGGGGTCTCAACACGAACAAATTATAATTAGTCTTGAAAAAAATTCATAGATGGCAGTATAGGTAACAACTGTGAAATTAACTATCACTAAAAAGCGATACAGCAGATTTTGGCTGAAGTAAGATTAGTGAAAATCAAAACTTTCTTGTTTAATGTTGATTTATCTATTTACACTCTTAAATCAGGTACCTATTTTCAACAAAAATTATAAAACGATAAATTAAGCCTTTTACATCAATTCGAACATTTCGAACCCAGAATGTTAGAAGTAGCCATCAAAATCTCTCAAGCATTTTGTTTATAACTGTTTGTAATAGATGGTGTTTTACTCAATTCGTTTTGTCCTCACTTAACCTCAGGCCCCGTTCACACGGCGACGATCAGGGGCATTCAGGGGGGCTTATAAAGGCCACTTTGGCAGAATCATAAAACAATTCATATCACGCAATTCATTTGTTTGACAACTTCACACCTTTAAATCCCTGAAGGGTTAGGCAGAGGTGTACACACGGCTACACATCAAGCTATACATAACCAGTATAAGCTGCATAAAATTCAAAAAGGTATAAAATTCAACTTTTGGATCGCAAACATTCAGAGAAACAGATAAAAAAGTTAAAAGAAGTATTCGAGATAACGTACGCCATTATAAAGATAGACTAGCACAAATAGCTCTTGAAACAAATAAATCTTTTAAAATCGCCAAAAGTGGCATATAAAAGGGACGTTCATCCATAATGAAAATGAAAGATAGCTCAGGGGTGATGCGCTGCGAGAAAGATCATGTTCTAAGTATTTGCACAAATTTCTACAAACATTTATATTCTGAAAACAATGCAAACGCCGCTTTAAATGCTTCCCAGGAGACCACAACAACTTCTTTGCGTACCACAAATTACCGACTACGAAGTGCACTGCGCGTTACGCAGCATGAAATACTCGAAAAGTCCCGGTGAAGACGGCATTTCTACAGAAGTTCTCAGAATTTGAGAATCAGAGCTACTTCCACAAGTCACCAATCTGTTTAATTCTATACTCCATGCTGGTGCGGTCCCCACAAAATTTTGCCACTCCCTCGTAATCTTACTACACAAAAAGGCAATAAAACTGACTACCGCCCCATTAGCTTTGTGTCACATTTATATTTAATAAAGCATTTGTGAAAGTTATTGAAAACCGCATCTCATAACAATTAGATTCCCATCAACCACCTGAACAGGCTGGATTCAGGTGAGGCCTTTCCACCACCGTCCACCTGCATGCTCTAAACTCTAACCCAACTTATTGAAAAGAGCACATAATTTAAAACACCGACACCGCGGTGTCGGTGTTTTATCTGGCATTCGTGGATTACGCAAAGGCCTTCGACAGCATCAACCACGATTCACTTTTCAATGCTCTGACTAACCAATATATAGAACCCACCTACATCAACTTACTTAAGACAATATGTACAGTGATAGCACAGCATCAATCAAAATTTACAACACTGGGCCGTCTTTTCCGATTAAAAAAGGAGTCAAGCAAGGAGACCCATTGTCCCCTAAGGTTTTTACAGCTACTCTTGAGGAAGCCTTCATAACTTTGGTACAAAACTGAGCAAACAAAGGGACTAGTCATCGGTGAAAAGAGACTATTGAACTTTCGCTTCGCCGATGACATCGTACTATTTTCCTCATCAGCGGCTGAGTAGGGTAACATGCTCGAGGACTTGAACAGGCAAGCCTCGAGATTGGGCTTAGGATGAAAATTTCAAAGACCAAACTCATGACTAACAGCATCAAAAGGAGACTATATATTGGGGGTGAGGAGATTGCACATGTCCAAGACTATATATATCTAAGTCAAATAGTCTCCTTCCAGGCGCGACAAGACAAAGAAGTTGCTCGACGCACCGAGAGCGCCTGGAGGAGCTATTGGTCATTGAAAGATCTTCTAAAAGGTGATCTACCGCTATGTCTCAAAAGGAGAATTATGGACATGTGTATTCTCCCCATTCTTACATGTGGTGCTCAAACCTGGGGGCCTAAAAAGGCCACTTTGGCAAAATCATAAAACAATTCATATCACGCAATTTCATCTGTATGACAGTTTCAATTCCTAAAATGCTATAGGTACACCTCTGCCTAACCCTTCAGGGATATATAGGTGTGAAACTGACAAACAGATTAATTGCGTGATATGAATTGTTTTATGATTCTGCCAAAGTGCATGGCCTTTTTAGGCCCCCAGGTCTTTGACACTTCAGCAGAGGTCCAAGCTCGAGGTTTGCCAGCGAGCCATGGAGCGCAGTATCCCGGGAGTTAGAATTTCTGACCGTATAGTGCACACAATACTGCGTCGTGCGCGCCAAAACCAAGATAACGGACGTTACCCAGAAAGCCGCTAAACTTAAGTGGGACTGGGCCGGACATGTCTGCCGCATGTCAGATGAAAAGTGGGATAAGTAAGAAAACCACCGATGGGGTCCCACTAAACGCATAACGGCAGGCCAAAGCGAAGATGGACGAGCTTGACTCCTACCGTAAGGACTGGTCGGCACTTGCAAAAGACAGAATTGTGTGGGAAAAGGGAGAGGGAGGTCTTTACCCTGCAGTAGGACAGTACAGGCTAGTTATATCACACAAAATGGTACAAAGGCGGACTAAATGCCTTAGCCATTCTCTACCAGTCAACCAAGGGTGGAGAACAGTAGAGGGCAGCAGGTGCTTTGGTTGAGCGGAACAATGATTTAAAAAAACTATTTAAAATATTGAATAATAGCTACACACTCACATTAGCTTATAAACTTTTAATTCACATACATACTATTTACTGTAATATATACTTACTTTACATGTACAAATTCAAGGGAGAGACAGATGACTCTACCGTAGAGTCATCTGTCTCTCCCTTGAATTTGTTTTCTTTTTTTATTAGCTCTACGCTAATAAAAACTTACGCTGTTTCGAAAATAACTCTGCTATTTCTGCTTAAAATGCATATTGACTGCGTGTAATATCTATCTAATCGATTATATATCTTTTGATTCTGTATGTATTTCATTGTCTCTACAATACGAATTAAATTAGGTACCTAGGTGAGTACATCAAACAATGAAATATAACAATTAGGTCAATCAAATGTACGTCCATGGGATTTTTATGATGCCTGTTGTTTTCGCTGAAATCCTTTGGGATTTTCTAACTAGATACCTAGTTATAACAATATAAATTAAATACTTACATCACAATATTACGTATTTAATAACCTAATATACGTGTTAAGGAAACTCATTAATAGGTATTAAATAACACTTTTATCAATTATTAAACCTATGTTTTGCGTCAAGCTTCTAGTGTTTATATAAATAAACGCTGGGTTTATTCATACAGATGCAGACGAGCCACCGCGCCGCCACAGTCAGGACCGGCCGACGAATACAAAAGATCTTCGCAAAATGGATAGCAAAAGAGTGTTAATAACGGGATTTGGCCCTTTCCACAACGTCAAGATAAACCCAAGTTGGGAAGGCGTGTGTTGTATGAACCGAGAGGAAATTGAGAGAAAATACAATATAAATTTTTTTCAAGAAAAAATAGACGTGGTTTACAGTGTCGATAAATCCTTGCCCAAGCTTTGGGCCAAACTTCAACCAGACGTGAGTACCTACCTACCTAAAACCCTTACAACATTTGTTTTTATTGTAGACCCAGTGTCCCAAAACTCGCAACATACTCGTATTTTGCAGATGACCTTTGAAATTAAAGTTTTTCTTACTTATGTAAGTATTTACTAAATCGATCTGTATCTAATCTATAATATTTTAAATTAATGTCAAACTACGTATAATTCCACTAAGTAGCAGTTCGCCCGCGACTTCATCCACACGCATGTCGTATATAGGTACTCGTACTCTCCGCTACGAACTTCAACACCCCCTCGGGTAGAAGGCGTGTGAAAAAGATCACTTTTACAAAAACTTATTGTTTTAGATAAGTATTTATAAGTTAGTCAGGAACGCACCCCCCACACGAATCTACGAGCGTTTACGCTAACCATAGCGACCCTCACTTGCTTGCCAACCGTCACGGGAGACGGACTGGATTAGTTTATTTTGTCCCTACCATTTTTAATTGGTTATATTATGTGTTAAATAGTGTATCTTAACTGCAAACTGGAGTTTCACTTCCGCTCTTCGACCACATGACCACTTCACCTCCAATTCGCGTAAGAGGAGACTTGTAGAACACCTTCCACCTATGTCTCCAAAATGTTACCTACCTTATATGTTTGTGGCGGAGATGACACACTCATCACAGCAAGATTGTAATGATCACCCATAATGTGCTCCATCTATGTACCTAATTTAAACTGTATTCTTTTCAGTTGACCATCCACGTTGGAGTAAAGGGTGATATTCAACATTTCCTGCTAGAAACTCAGGCGGCTAAAGAAAGATACCAAATTCGGGACGCCCAGGATGAATGCCCGGAAGACTTCAAGCACTCGTCCGACGGACCGGACACCATCAGTACGGACCTGGACGTGGACATTTTGTGCCAAGAGTTTAATAGCAACCCCCCCGCCGAAGGGGTCACGGCTGAGAAGTCGTGTGAAGCTGGCAAGTAAGTCAGATAACACCCACAATGTGGGACAGGTATTTGTGTGGAACATTTAAATGAATACGAAATGATCGTATCACTTTATCATCCCTCCCTTTAATCGAATTTCGATTATTTGAAGCTATGTCTGACACTGACTTTATGTAAATTTAGCCTACAGGAACTGGGATGGCGTCAAGTTTCTTGCATGATTACTGTCTATTATGGGCATCAGTCGAAGGCATAATATTATACTAGTATAATAGGTGCCTAACACATTTTCTTTTTCTAAAAGAAGTTCACCTATGACTATGAGAACATGAACTAAATCACTATTAGGTACGATACCGTGATGCTCTCGTTCTTATTCCTGGAAGCTATTATATGACCGTGTATGACAATAGGTTGAATAAAGAACGAATATACCTAGTAGATAATTACAGATGTACCCTTTATCGAACTCCTGTTAGGTTCAATCTGTTTTAAGTAATCATGGCATAAAAACGGGTGTAAAAAGACACTCGCTCATCGGGATGAGCAATCAATCGATCAAATTCTAACTTTTTCTGACGTTTTGTTACAAAAACAAGTTTTTAATGTTATATAACACAACTTTAAATACCCCTACGACCCTTGTATCGTTGCATGATGCACCCATAAGCATAATGTTTTGCGTGCGTTGAAAGTGAATGAAAGATCGCAATTCGTTGCTGAACCGCGTTTGAAACGTTTCTGGTGAAAAAGAGACAACGCTATTATTATCAAATAAGTTTGTTTTGCGCACATTTTAGTGTTAGACACGTTCAGAAGCAAGTAACATTTTATTTGTTCATATCTCAATATCATTACTTTATAGTAAAATTCCACAAAAAATCTTTATTTTCATCAATAATTAACCAAACGTTTCAGTTGTTAAAGACATAGTAACTTTTATTGAATCGGTTATTTTGACAGTTAGCGTTTCAGTTGAGCTGCTATATAAGGACGTCATGGTACCAAATACAGTACAAAATGAAATGAATGAAACCAAAACTTGCGATTCAGTTTGGGATAATCGCTGTCAGATGGCACGGCCTAAATTGAACCGTTAAACTGACGTCATGGTACGAATTAGAAGAACAGTTCAGTTTAGGTCCTAAAGTGGATCGCGTTAAGAGCTCGTGGTAGGTATGCAGAATGCGTAGTTAACGGCTATGTGAATGTGTCTTTGTACATCCTGTATAAAAACTGGTATTTTGGTCTTTCAACAAATCAAATATTAGGTCAAAACTTCGAAGACGGCTTTGCAAACCTACATAATTTATTATGTTCGCATGCAACAATTGATAATTTTTAAGCTTCCTTTTTGACATTTTGTTATTTATGATAGTTTGTAGAAAGTACACAGAAAAACATTAAGTTTATCCTCTTCTGACATCTTTGGTTAAAATAGAGAGAAATTTTATATAGGTCTTTAGGTAAGTGTTAATGAGAAATCCCGTATGTTTACAATCTACTATTATATTATTTACTTAGTGATAGCTGTTCGTCAGGACTAATCTTGAAGAATGTATCAGTCAGTGTTGTGCCATTCGATAGTATATGCAGGAACGCAGGTGTTAATTAATTCACTAAACCGAAATACCTACTTCGCAAGCAATGGTAAAATGCCACTGAAGGCTGCCGTTCGACCTCAGGACGAGCTGCTCCTGCGTCACCAATCCAAACTCTCTTTATAATTTGGCTGTTGAGACCAAAACTACAAACGTAGGCTGTTATTTTAGTATATTTTGGTGTCTTACGACTTCTACGCGAACGAAGTCGCGGGCAGAAGCTAGTAATAAATACAGACACAACTATGACAAAGGTAATGTTTTTTCACTCTTCTTTTAAAAACTGCAACAATTTGGCAGTCTCTGTCAGGTGGAAGTGAATACCTCAACCACACCGCGTGCACACTGAAGGAGTAGCAGTAGAAGTCGCTGGCTCGAGTGGGGAAGGCACTTACGGAGGTTTCTAACTTGCGACGCAAGGCAGATGACACATCTGGAAAAACTCCCGCAGATAGGATGGCGTTTTAGGATTGTGAAGAAGTTAAATAGCAGACACAATATTCGAGAGTTCCTGCGAAGTCAAATAGGGAGCCACTTTAGTATCTTGCGAAAGTTGAAAACGTGATCATACTTTTTCGATATTTTGCAAACGCTAAGTTTATTTTTAAAAGCTCTAGCTGGAATTTTATTTAACTTATGCTATATTCTTGCCTAGTTTAAATCATATTGAGCGAAAGGGAACAAGTTGTGTCAGTCCGAGCTCATGCGTCTAGTATGTATTACGCGGCGTCATATCTGGAGTACCACAGGGTTCGGACGTGGGTCCAACTTCTTTACATTGTATTTGTCGATCTTGCGTCTCCAATTAGCTGCGGCGTAATTTTTTTTAGGTACTAGGTAATGATTTCAATATATATAAGAGAGTCACCAACAGAAGCCAGCTGCCAGCCATTACTTTTCCCATACAAAATTACCTAGCAGGGGGTTTCTAAAATCCGTGACCAAGGCGTTAGGGCTGATTTTACAGAAAACTTTTATTCTTGGAATAAAATTGACGACTGACAGTTCTAGTATGGAAAAACTGTCAAAAATTAAAAAAACATTGTCAGGATAAGACTTATTCTAGTTATAAAAGTTTGGTACAATGTGCTCTAAATAGACCAAAAACTAAAATTAAATTTAAAAAAATACCTGCTATTGCTGAGATTCGACAAGAGAGAAAAGTAATTTGGGTCCAAAATTAAAGATTATCCCTGTATGTATCCAATATGCCAGTACCTATAGGTACGGTATAGCATGGAATCGTATTTTCGCTGTTCATTCGCAGCGCCTAGAGAATGTCATTTTCCTCTATGATGTCAAGCCTTTTTCAACCGCCCATCTGTGAAACTGATTTCCAGGATGTCATTGTGTTCTTTTGTTCTCTGCGAAAATTCAAAACCTTCCTGCGCAGTCGTTTGAACAAACATTTAAATGGTCATAGTCAAGCTCATCTTGCACCTTTATTTTTATTTGTGTCTATTGCCAAACCATTAACATAAGATCTTTTACCTGTTAACTTTTATTAATTAACGCACAATGTATTATGCTGTTGGCGTACCTATTTTGAATAAATAAGTAGGTAGGTACAACAAGTGTTTCCTCTCCGTTATTCACCAGTAGATAACAACCGTACCTACCTATTAGAAAGGAAAAGCATTGTTGTTTACCTACAATATTCATAGGCTGCTTATAGGTCTGCCTGTACATACCTACACGTAGGTATTTTTCAGCGTTAAGCTAAAACGTATTCCAAGTGTTTTGTAGCTATAAACATTATTAACGTAAAGTTTTTGTTACAGGTATGTCTGCGAATACACTTACTACACTTCCCTCGCCTGCTGCGGCAGTTCAAAAGCATTATTCGTACATGTTCCACAGGGGTTTTCATACGAGCTTATTGCTCAAGGATTGGAACGCATCTTGGAAGTCTGTCTCGGACAGTTGGGGGATTAAATGCAGCTTATACCTATTCGCGAGAATTTGATCGTACAGTGCGCCCAACATATCCCTTTATTTTTGCATTATAACCAGCTGCCTCTCTCACTCACTGTAGGTACCTATTAATTTATTGTAATTAATTAGCATATTTTTTAATGAAAAACTATTGTAATTAAGTTTTTTTTAATCTGCTTGTAACTAATCAAGATGTTTACACCTCTAGGTCTATAGGTACATCGACATCGTGTCGATAACCTGCTCGTAACGGGTCTCATAATTCACCAATTTCAATATCGTATTGTATCCCATTACATACTCGTGCGTTATTGTAATGTAAAACGCACGGTTTATCAAGATGCTCCGTCTAAAACGAACGGACGACGGATAAACGAACTTTTTTAAATCTTAGTAAAGAGTTTTAATCTCAGAAAAGTGGTCAACATTTTACGAATAAAAAAAAATGGGAGTTAAAATAAATATACCTACATATAATTCTTTAATTTAATTAATTTTGACAATAAATTACAACAATCTGTAACAAAAACCAAAAATATTAGTTTATTTTATTAGTAATACTGGCTGTTTTTTGTGCCGTTCGTTGCCTTAAAAAAAGGGCGCATCGCTTTCGCTAATTTGTGAAGAAGTAAAAATTATTCCGCGTGCTTTTTCTTTTCGCTGTATTGTTTTTATTTGAAAATGTCGTCAAGTAATGATTAATTTATTAGTTCGACACTGCCAGAAGTCTCAGAGGCAGCGAAAAAGGCTACTCTAAGCCTCTTGCCCGAAAAATTGACCGATAGATACTTACAAGCGTATCAAAATGTCATCTTATGGAAAACAAGTAAAGATGCAAATTTATTTTGAACAAGTGTGTTTTTAACTTATTTCATGGAACTTCCTCAAAAATATAAGTCAAGCTCATTGTGGGGTGCTACTATTCAATGCTAAAAAGCACTGTGAAAACAAAACATGGTACCTATTGATATCAAGTCATACTCCAACTTGCTGGCATTTCTATAAGTGATTAAAGATTTATTCGTTTACGAAAGTCAGAGTTTTATTTATTTCCTCGCAAATATGTTATAAAACGTCGTATGACATACGTGCGCTTTGATAATTACAGTCTCTGATTTCTTGTTGCCCTCGCCTACGACCATATTATAATGTACTCTGTGCCTACGACTCCGGCTAGCAATATCGCCTCGGCTGTAATTTTCAACTTACCGCACTTGTATCATAATGTACTATTATGCACATCACTATCTGCACATTTTGCACTGTAATGTTGTAATTGTTTTGTTTATTCTTCTATTCTAATTACTACACAGTTAATATTAGGTTTCACATAGAAATGGCAAAATGATTTTTTTAAATGAAATTGTAATAAAAGTGCCTACTGTACACACCATTGTTATCTATGCACTTTCGCCATTTGTTATGTAGTTGTGGTAGTATGTACACATTGATTCCTTTCCTGAAAAATAGTGGGAGCGAGAATCAACACAATTTTTGAAGTTGGTTTTGACTGCCTCATTCACTGACCTCACAGGTTAGTGGCCTCATCAGAATTGATTTTTTTTTCTTGCAAGCATTTGTATAAATTCCGGTCCGGGGAAAACGGTGGGTGTCGGTCACTGACCTCTATTAAACAGTGGTGTCGGTGGTCGGAGACATGGTTTGTAATTGTTGGCAATACAGTATTCTAAATGCCAAATGGTCTACTCTATGCAATCAAAGATCAGACAAATTTTTCCTCTATGGATCAGACATCAGACACCGTAGACAGAGAATAAAGATAGACATGCTCTTAAAATAATAATAATTGCGAAAGTGAGATGACTTATATGTCAATCAAAATGTCTATGTGTGAGCAGGACACAGCATAATTTTTCTATCTCTATTTGCGTATCGGTTTTTTTTTTGTTTGCCATCACAGTCATTGATGGCAAGCAAATTGTGGTGTCAAAATATTTTCGTCGATTTAAACTGTGAAACGCATACTTTGTGTAATTTGTGACTTTATTGATATTCCAAAAGGTAATATTTAGTGCCTAGTGATGGTGAATTGCTGTATAAATGGCTGTAAAAGTCGTAGTGAACGAAATCAACCAAACATAACCTTTCATCGGTAAGTAGCATTTTGTACCTAATACACCAAGTAAATCTAAGAATGATTGTACTCAAGACTATTTTGTGTCAATGTTATGCAAAATTTATTGATAATTTCATCTTAAAAGACGATAAAATACTATCTTGTTTTTGTACTAACCGACCAATTTGTGGGGCATTTTATGTTAGGTTGTCATCTATGTTACTTGCGTGTCATTTGTCAATAGTCGGATAATAACTTGACGGGGATACCAGCACTTAATTATTTTTACCACTGAATGAATTTAATTTTTACTTTATTTTTAGTTTTTTGAATGAACCATTTTTAAGAAATGAGCGGACTGAGTGTACGGGCCGAGTTAACTGGCATCCAAGTCGTCACTCCCGAATCTGCTCACGACATTTTGAATGTAGTTGCATTCGATAGAAATTAAATAGTACTCACTTACATCCACGTTCGATACCCACACTTTTTATCCAGGTAAAGTAAATTTATGATACATACCAATTTGTTCTACACGGGCCTGTGATAAAGCGCGTAAATCATCATCTGCCTAGCCTTTTCCCAACTATATACTACTACAATAAAAATAAACATTCCCACTATCTAAAGACAATTAATTGAATGAGTAGTAGACAGTAAAATCAAAATACTCAATAAATGCCAGATTACCCACACGATGGGGGTAAAAGTCTAAGTATGGCAATATTAATTGCACCAACCTGTAGTAATGTACTTATGTCGAACTATCGCTATCTCATACTGCATACGCTGAGGACTTGTCTATCTTTATTCTCTGTCTACGTCAGACACCAACCAACATTACGCGGTAAAAGTCAGCTGACTGGAGAACAGCTGTCATTCGTCAAACAAACATCTGACAAAGTGACAAACTCTAACTGGTAGTCTGAAATCACCAAATATAAACCAGTCGAGATGCCGCATTCCTTCTACAACAACGAACATTTTTACTTCTAACTAAATAAATAAAACTTAGCATAATGATCAACGAGCTCGATTATTGGTTCAAACCGATTGTCCTTGTTACGGGCTTCGGTCCATATTTGAACCACCCAGTGAACGCTAGCTGGGAGGCAGTGAAATTAATGAACAAAGATGAAATTGAGAAGAAACACAATGTAGAGTTGGTTCTGATAGAGCTGCCGGTCACCTATGAAAACGTGGACGAGTTCGTTCCAGCGCTGTGGGAGACACACACCCCGAAGGTGAGGTTTCCCGGTTCCAAAAATTGTAGCTATTTCATAACAATGCTTTTAACTTTTATGAACTACTAGCTGCGCCCCGCGGTTTCATCCGCATAAGTGTCGAATCCCGATAAAAAGGTATCTTATGTGTTAATCCTGGTTATAAACTTTCTGTGTGCCAAATGTCATCCAAATCTGTTCAGCCATTTGTGCGTGAAGAAGTAACAAATATGCAAACACACTCACAAACTTTCGCCTTAATAATAATAGTGTGACGAACATGTCTAAGTTACACAAAAACTTTTAACTAATTAAACTTTTCATTGAACTGGCATTGAAAAGGAACAAAAGTTAGTTTTAACCCATAAATGTTTTATTAATACATACATTTTATAAATTAATTAGTTTCTCTACATAAATGGCTAACCACAAATTAATTATTTGTAAGTAACCTAATCTGTGAGTGTGCGAATGTCACAGGTCATGAATGGGTTTCCCCATGCTTTTCATTGGCAAGCCAAGGCCAACCACTGTGGTACCCATACGTCAGCAGATCCTTTTATAAAATGTGAGATTTTTCCTGCAACCTACAGTAACCGCAACCACAATAATGTACTTAATGGCATGAATACTGTGTACTGTAATGAACTCAATATTCCATTCCTTAATTTACTGAATTACTTACTACTACCATTTTCTTTTTACACTATCTTATTCCTGGAAAAGCTCCTTTTCTTAGTTTGTTCTATGTTGCAAAATACATTTAAAAATATTGACTGTTAACTTTCCCCAGCTGATGATCCATGTAGGAGTGTCTAGTAAGGGGCAGTGCTTGCAGCTCGAGTCTCAGGCCCACAGGAAGGGCTACCAGAAGAAGGACTACTTGGACAAAGTTCCTGCAAACTGTGTGTGCTTGGCGGATGGAGCCATCAGGTTACATACCAAGCTGAATGTAGAACAAATATGCAAGGAGTTCAATGGTGGCAACCCACCTGATGAGAGATATAGGGCTGAAGTGTCTATGGATGCTGGCAGGTGAGATCCATCTTCTTAGCATATTCAGCCTATAATGTTGCCACTGTGGGACACAAGCCTCCACTCTGTGGGAGGGAGTGGTCTGTAATGCAACACAAACCCAACATTGTGTTGAACCAACATCTTACTATAAAGAAAATTGTAAAATATTCTACTTCTTAAATCGGACATCTATTGTGTGTATAGACACAGACAACTATACAAGCACGATTATGTGATTTTGCATTTGAATGCAATTTTGTTTTGCATTATTTTATTTATTTTTATAAAGCCTTTTTCAGAGTGATAGTTGTAGTACTAAACATTTGTCAGTTCTGAGTCTCTGTGTGCACTTTGGCAAGTCCTCGTCCAACCCCTTCTAATTCTCCCTGTTCCTTGCCTGTCTAGTCCATTGTCTTTCCAGCTGTCCTTACCAAGTACTCCTGCCATATTTTCAAGGGTTTTTCTTTCTTTTTCTTTCCCTCCCTAGGGTAGGTTGTGTAGGTGCATTATCTAAACCAAAATGCAGTCAGACTTGTTAGATATTCTTTCTATAACCTTCTATGCCTCGTTTGCTACTTGATGTACCTATTGGAAACTAAAATACAAAAAAAAGTTAAGTGTCATACATTATTTTGTCTATTACAAACATAAACTTACGATCCATTGTCTTTGTACTAAACAATGGTACGTTACACTGATTAGATACGATATATTTACTTCTTTATCACATTGTCTCAGAACTGACAGATAATAAAAACATTGCACATTATCTCAAATGGTGTTATATAAACTATTGATTCTTAATTTACGAAGACTTGTCTAACTCAAAGGGGTTATACCAAATGTTTAAAGTTAAACATGAAATCTCGTCTGTACCTATGTACCTACTTATTGCCGAAGCGCTAAGCAAAGGCGTATAATAATAGCCATTATTGACAAGTTATGTTTTAAGTCACGAAGATGTGAGCTAATTGCTATTAATTAACCTAGAAGAAGTTCCTATTTGAACAACTCAATAAATAAAACTTTGCACAACCTGGGGTTCGAATCCAGGACGTTACGTGCAACAGGTTGCTCGTGTGACCACTAGACCAGCCATATTCTTTATTGTGCTCAGATTCAGGAAGACAAAATAATGTTGTAGATTTTGTGAAAATTAAACAGTGAAAGCTTGAAGGCTTGGGTTCCAACTCCCAAATTTCCCATATTGTTGATAATATCTACGTCATTCGTCATTGATAAATTACTGGACTAAACAAAATCTTCTTCTATATCTATATCTATCTTCTTCTATTCTATCTATATCTATCTATTCTATCTTCTTCTATATCTTCTATATCTATATACATATAATAAATCTGTAGACGAGACGTTTCTGTACATTGAAAATATTTCCAAAAAAAATAGTTGGGGTGTTAAAGGATAACCAACAGATGCCATTTCATCAATTTTTGGAATTTTTGTCTGTTTGTCGGTTTGTCTGTTTGTCTGTTTGGATGTGACAGATTATTGATTTGAACAGGGTCAACGTAAAAAGTACCAAACCAATACGGTTACTTTTTATACTCAAATATGGTGTAGAACTCGGAGCAGTGATTAGTTTTTGTTTCATCGCAATCGGTTCACTCTATCAAAAGATATAATCAATTTAAAGTATTCTAGGAACAACTTTTTACGTTTTTTAGTAACACGTAACGACATCTATTGGCGCGATATAGTACCTACTAACGAAAACATATTGTTGTTGTGATGTGAATAATCACGTCCTATTAGTTTATGCTTACTTAAATGACGAAATAACACAGATACCTACTTATGTCTATGTTATTTTAAAAAGTAATGATAATGATATTAATGATATTAAAAAAATCGCTTTCCATTGATGGTTTATTTAGTGGCGCCTGTGGCGCTAAAAGAATTTTAAACAAAAAGTGAGGATAATGTAAGATAATAATAATTAATGTGGTGTTCTGAGCGATAAAGAAGTTAGATAATTATTGATATAGAAAGTTGAGTAACGCAGAGCGTTTTTTAACGAAGTTCTTATATGGAGCTTGCGGTAGGAGTTCTAAGGGAGAAATCGTCAAATTACGAAAAAGCGTTATGCCTCATTTTTCATAGTAATAGATAGATAGAGACACACAGAGAGAGAGCTATTTTTCGTGGATCTTGACCCCGGTAATTGAGGTCAAAAAGAAAATCAAAGATGGCGGTTGCCTAAATTTTCAACTTTTTCGTCATGGATGTCGTTTTCATGGTTTTCGAGGGTGCTAAAGTCGATAGTCAGGTCAAAATGAAAATCCAAGATGGTGGCTGCAATTTTTTTTTGTCATGTTTGTCGTTTTCATGGTTTTTGAGGGTGCTGAAGTCGATAGTCAGGTCAAAATGAAAACCCAAGATGGCGGCTCCATTTCTTTTAAATGTTTTGTCATGGGTGTCGTTTTGTCAGTTTTCGAGGGTGCTGAAGCAGATAGTCAGGTCAAAATGAAAATCCAAGATGTCGGCTGCAATTTTGTTTTGATTTTTTGTCATGGATGTCGTTTTCATAGATTTCAAAAGTGCTGAAGCCGATAGGCAGGTCAAAACGAAAATCCAAGATGGAGGTTGCAATTTTTTTTATGGGTTACGTTTTATTGGTTTTTGAGAGTGCTGAAGCCAATAGTGAGGTTAAAATGAAACTGTAACGGCTTGCCCACCGTCGATTGGCCCATGAACCGTTGGTGAACATTATCTTTAAACCATTAACTTTTTTCCAAAGGACTTTTCACCCACGATCGTTTTGCCAACATAACTCTAGGTCAGTGAATGCTTTACCAACAGAATGTTTTGACCAATAACTTTTCACCCAAAGAACAAGGCCAACAGACGCCGGGAAAGGTGAAAGTAAAATAATAATAAGACGTAGTCCTTTATTTCTGTGAAAAGGGTATAAAGTAACCTAACCAAGCCTTACCTCGGGGTGCCCTTCGCTCGCTTTGCTCGCTCACTTGAGCCGCCATCATCCCCTCGAACCCTACCTGTCCGAGTCGGGGTGCCCCAAGTCCCGAGCTCGCTTCGCTCGCCCTTGCATCCTTAGTTCTATTTGACATGGGTCAAATGTTCTTTGGGTGAAAAGTTATTGGTCAAAACATTCTGTTGGTTAAGCATTCACTGACGTAGAGTTCTGTTGGGGAAACTTTCGTGGGTCCCAAGTCCTTTGGATGAAAAGTTAATGGTGTTGACCAACGGTTCATGGACCAATCGACTGTTGGTAAACCGTTTCAGTACTGGTTAAAATGAAAGTCCAAGATGGCGGCTGCAAATCGAAAAATTGGTAGTGTGTGTCGTTTTCATGGTTTTCGAGAGTGCTGAAGCCGATTGTGACGTCAAAATGAAAATCGAAGATGGCGGCTGCAATTTTCTTTTTCTTTTTTTATCATGTGTGTCGTTTTCATGGTTTTCAATATAAACTTACACGACTTTGTGTGAAATAAAATAAAATACAACCGACTTAAAAACACACTTCAAAGTGCAATAGACCTTTGGTTTCAGAAGTCTGTAATTTCTTGCCAACGCGCAACGTCTTCGAAAACTAAGGTTATTTTGCACTTTCTAGGGTTTTTTATGGAAGTCGGTTAAGTATATTTTTTTGTAAGTATCTTTACAATTTTTTTTCTGGTTTTCGGCAGTATAAGGTCTAAATCAAAATCATGTCTAAAGTTTTCATGGGTTTCATCTTCGTAGTTTAAATGGCGGCCGGTGTCAAATATAACCAAAGTTTAATGGGTTGCTTCTTACTCTTACCATTAATGTATTCTTCCTTTTATCATCTAGATATCTCGATGCTTTATAAGGCATAATATTGGTAGGTATATATGATATCTTCAATACCAAGTTAAGAAATTCTGAATTCACCACAGAGAAGAAACCAAGACTTAGAAAAACTAACTTCAAACTTCACCTACTAATCTCAGATATACTTTAGATAAAATGGTGATATGATTTTACAAGTTGGTACATTGATTGGTTGGGTTAATGGACATAATTATGGCTGTTTGGTTAGATAATCAGCCTCGAGCAGGCGCTTTTATTTTAATTTATTCTCAAAAATCAAAGTGACACTTTGTCGCATTGTCATTATGAACCATGAAGACGCAGTGATTGCAGTCGAAAGGGCCGTGGTAGCGAACCCTAGGTAAGGAAAGCGTTACCAGGCAAGATCTGATGATTCTTCCTTTTCAATGAAGGAGTGGCAATTACACCTTTCCTAAGCGACACATTACCTGTTGTTTTCCGACATCCACGCGAACGAAGTCGCGGGCACAGCTAGTTATTAATAATTGCTTCCTAATATGAACTAAGTAAGCCTATTTCCTCCTCAAAACTATAAAAGGATAATTCCATAAAAACCTATTTGAGGAGGAAATATGCTTCACCGTAATTACGTTGGTATATTGTCGGAAATGTAGGTTGCTATGCACATAGCCCAAAAACAGTTACTATCGGCTTGTAATTCTTGTAAACCAAAAGTACGAAGTCATGTGACTGGGCCCGCGCCGCGTGGTGAAGTCAGACAGGCCGGTGCCTCAGCTGTGGGCACGTTATAGTTATAGCATCGCTTGAACTATGGAGATCACCCTACCTGCTCTGAAATAAAAGTACCTATCCCAAGATTGTTACGTTTATACCTCTATCTCTATTTCAGGTACCTGTGCGAGTACATTTACTACACTTCCCTGAGCATTGACAACACACGCACGCTCTTCGTTCACGTGCCGGTCATGGATATCTATCCCTCGGAGGAGACGGCCCGCGGTCTGGAGCGCATCCTGTCTCTATGCCTGGCGCAGATCATCGAGAAGGGGAACGGCACTGAGCAGATCACGGATGGGATGAAGAACGCTAAGGTAGAGGATAGTGGTGATAGTAACCAAGTATAGGTTGTATTCCACTACCAAATACTGTAACAGTCGGCAATGTTCACAGTTGACAAGTTTTCAACCTTATACATGTAGTAATAAGGTTAAAAAGTGATCAACCGCCAACTTTGTCCATCTATGTAGGTATGCTAGGTACTGTGTAAAGGTCTTAGTTTAAGCAAGCCTAATGAATGAGCTAACGTTACTTATTGTGAACTTATTAACGCAGTACCTACATACACAGTACCTATTAGCGCTAGCGAAGTTTCTAAGGCTAAGCGCGCACTACGAATCTTAATCGTTGCGAAGGAAATTCGTAAATTTGTGAACAATAGAAATGTACTAGAGTCCGCGCACTGCGGAAAAAAATCGCTTGAGAATTCGCTTGAAATATTTTTGTGTTTGCGATTTTATAACTAAATCGCAACGATTAAAATCGTAGTGCGCGCATAGCCTAACGAGGCTTACGCTAGGAGCTCACAATGTTTGTTAATAAAAAGAAAATGTATTAATATATTGATAGGTATGTATTTAGCAGCAGGTCTGTAGTTTTCGCTAGTGGTAAGATTTTTATCTATACATACACACCCATAATATTTTGTTGTTTTAAATTGTCTGTAACAAATATCTTAAAAAACAACCAATTTCCTAAAAAACCCTACAAAGTAAAAAAATATCTTTAATTTCGGAAGTCGGTGTCCTTGGATCTGTATTTTAATTTTTGCCATCGACTTCCGAAATTAAAGTTATTTTTCATTTTGTAGTGTTTTTTTGGAAGTCGGTTGTTATTTTTGTAAAGAAGTTTTTTTTTGTTTTCACCTTTTAGTGGGTCCGTTTGTAATCAATAGCCTAATGTCAACTGCTCATCACCTTTTACAAAATATTGCTTTTCCCGATGCAGGGACGTTAATTCACTCACCATACGTATTTTGACGAGCATAAATGCTTAGCAACCATATTAAAGTAATCGAATCGCAATCCGTGAAATATTTATCATTGAGTAGTTCCTTTATCAAATGATGATTTCCGAGAGCAAATGCTCAAGTTACTTTAAAAAATACCCAAATCGCTATATGTAGATTTGCCTATAAAAATTGAGGGTTTTCCTCGATTACCATGGGATCCTCTCATCAAATTCCAACTTGATGACAATGGGACCACCTCGAGAGTAAGTATACAATTAAAAAAAAAAAAAAGGTTCATAATTGACGGAGAAATCGGTGTACAAACATAAAAAATGGCGAACATAATATTATAATTATAACCTCCTCCTTTTTGGAAGTCGGTTAAAACATATTTACAAGATGAATCGTAGCAGTAATAAACTGGTAAGTACACATTATATAAGCCAAGTACTTATAAACAATCTATTCATCGCAGAGTTCACATACATGAAATAAGTTTGCAACGCGTTGAACTGGCGGTTTTTACCAAATTTTGACAGTTCCAACGAAAAATAGGGCGCGCGACGACAGACGTTGCCAAATCACTTGTCTCTTGTCTGCGCGCTATATGTGCATCCTTTTCTAAATTTTCTTTATAATTATAATTTATCACATTGAATTAGATGTTTTGGCGCACCTATTCAATTTCATCCTGTATATTAGTTATGTAGCTTTATATTTAATTATGTACATATGTAAGTTGCTTAGTTGAAACAAGGCACACTGAACTCCATACTAAATTATTGTAAGACTTTGAAAAATATTACTACTGTTATATGACATATACTACTGTTTACATTGTATTTACTTGTTGAATAATGTTAATAATCTAAATAATGTCTTAATTCCAAGTGTTTTATTATGAATCGACGATTAATTATCAAATCAGCCGTAAACTGTTTCACTGGAAGGTCTCTTCTCATACAGAGAAGAAACAAAGAAACTTAGCCAACCGCACTGGATTTTCAACGCACGCGCACTGCTTAGCGCCGAGAGTTGAAAATCCAACAGTGTGGTTTTTTGACCCACTGGGATGAGCTCTGTTGGATCCTCAATGCTTGGCTCAACACAGAGAGTTAAAAATCCAGTGCGCGATAAAATCCCGCCGCGAAATTATTACCTTCGTCGTGCGAACGTGGGCTTACCACTTTCTTGATCAGCGCGGGTTCACGATTTCAGACCTTCGTGGTCTTCCTCACTCTACTAATAGAGAAAAATGTTGTTCATATAGATAAGCACATATATATAATTATTATTACACTTACATGCAAAAAAATTAGCCCACCCCGAGCTTTCTATTTGAGAAACGATATCTCAGAAATTATAGTGAATATTTTTGATTGTATGAAGGTAACCAAGGTTAGAGTTTATGTACACATACCTCAGACCAAATAAAAACCAAGGCAGAGCGCTGAGAACGATACAGTGAATCATGCCAAAACTACACCTCCGCTCTATGCATACACGCTCACTAAGTGCACACATGTTTACGAAACCGGCTTGACTTTACTGTTAACAGCCCTCTGTCTTGTTTTTTTATTTGGTCTGAGACACATACCCACACTTTGGTAAAAGCACTATTCTTGACAAGATCGACTCGATCCTTCAGATGATCACTCAAATTTATTTTGCTCGGAAAAACTACGTGACTTTTTTGTCAGTGCAGTTGTCAATCTGTTCGTTGGTTGTTCATTTGTTGGTTGTTTCTAGCCGACTTCAAATAAAGGAGATTCTTTATTCGACCCGTATGTTTGAAGTTCGCGTTTTTTCTCAAAAAACTAATGAATCCATGTTGATAATTATCTAGCTAACGTTATCTAAATACTATCAGGAAGGTGTTACAATTTATTAGGTTATTGTTAATAAAACTTATCAAGTTTCAAATCGAAGAGCATGGGGTGGGTCGATTTCATCACGCAAGTGTATTTAATTACCCCTCGTTCATATTAGGTGAAAGGACGTGGAAGTGGAAACTCTGACGTAAATAATGCTACTTCCAGACGTAACAGGTAACAGCAAACCTATTACTATTTGTAGAAATCTGGATTATATAGCTCCGTACTTACTCTTATCTTGATTATATATCTAACTTTGTTTTAAGATGCGTTGAAGCTGGTTTCCGAGGGCTAGTCGTTTCCGCGGGACTTCGCCTCGTACGGTCGCTTCGCGTAGCGGTCTGTTAACATTTTGTTTTTCTGTGAGTTATGATCAATGTATTCCAATAGGTATCTACCTACCTACACCTTCAATGTGATGGCACGGCCGGTCACGCTACAAGACGCGGATTCGTTACCGGCACATAAAAAAAAAAATTTGTGTAACCTATAAGGCCGTTTACACATGCCGCTGCCGCGGCGCCGTGTGCTAACATACAACAAGGGCAACCAACACGGCGCACAGTGGGCCCATACTGAAAATTAGTGGACTTAGCAACAAAGTTCCAATACCGACGCGATTTTTTTTTATATGACGTGTTATGATATTCCTGACAACTTTTACTCTTATTAAATTTCTTCTAAAGTTGATAGTATGTCTGAAAAAAAATTAATTAGTTTTTTTTGTATGGAGCGAATCACGTTTAATTTTTTTTCTTCAATTGTGCTAATATGTTGGGTGTGGGGCGTAAGTATATGATAGCTAGGGTCATTTTCTATCCACGAAAAAAAAATCTGCGCCGGCCATCCGCGGCAGCGCTCATAGTTACGCGCTTAGCCGAGCGCACAAACAAATGTGTCATCAATCACAATGCCGGTGCTACCGATAACATGCAATAATAACTAAATCTCTACCAGAATTACTAGTTATAAGTACCGTAAACCGGGGTTACTTTGATCAATATTGAACTTTCAAGGTCCATATCTTTTGAATCTCTGGTTGTAAAAAAAATATATAATCGGTCTAGTTATCGATTCTTTTTAAACTCGCGATTTCTGTAATAATATGTGAAAAAATATGGCTTGATTCTGAGAAAAAAAAAAAAAAAAACTGTCTAATCAAAGTTATAATGAGAATGGGGTTACTTTGATAGCTTTGGAATTACGCAAGAAAATAGGGCACGTTGCGTATGGGGTAACTTTGATCTAGTAAAAGACAAATGAAACCTAAAAAAATGCTTAAGCTTACGGTGCTTAAAATAGTTGGTGAATTCCCAGCGTGTCCTCTAGAAAGGATTCAACAGTTCATCAATGATGTTAGACAAGAAAAAAAAAACAAATTGCGTTTCGTTTTACGTACTTTGCGGTTTTATATGAAATAAGTTTCAATCAAAGTCATGGCTGTTCAAAGTAACCCCGGTTTACCGGTACCTGTGCGCTATTAAAACTATATATTTAACTAAAAAGAAGGTCAAAACAGCCAAATGAGACAAGAACTACTTCGAATTACTTTGAAGTACTTTGAATTTATTTAAAATGGCAAAAAAATTCATACAAAACATTTTTTTTACCGAATGATTTCTCGCGCTGCCGCGGATGGCCGGCGCTGATTTTTTTTTCGTGGATAGAAAATGACCCTAGCTATCATATACTTACGCCCCACACCCAACATATTAGCACAATTGAAGAAAAACAATTAAACGTGATTTGTTCCATACAAAAAAATCTAATTTTTTTTTCAGACATACTATCAACTTTAGAAGAAATTTTATAAGAGTAAAAGTTGTCAGGAATATCATAACACGTCATATAAAAAAAAATCGCATCTATATTGGAACTTTGTTGCCTAAGTCCACAAATTTTCAGTATGGGCCCACTGTGCGGCGGCCGCCGCAGCTATCATATGGAATAATGTGTAAACGGCCTAACAAAGGTTTGGATGTTGTGAATGAAACGTGCACTGCTTTTCACTTCGACTGCGAGAAAATGAAACAAGCATAAAGTATATAACAGTATAGTCGTAACAGTACGTCCGTGTGTCACTGCAGGGATCCAGCAGAATATCAGCGTCAGGTACATTTGCCTGACACATGCTGAGCTGGACTCCCATTTGGTGCAACCTTGAGACGCACACCGCACTGTGTATGTTTCGTTATTAATTTTATGTTATTATTGTATTCGTCATGATGTCACTTTTGTTTCGGTAGGTATATGTATGTTTTTCCTTTTTTATTTTTGTTTTGCTCATAGAATATTGTACTTTTGAGTGTTGTGCTGTCTTTTGTGTGCGCCAAATAAATAGTATATCTATCTTATCTATCTAGTACTAGGTTCCGCCCGCGAGGAATGTCGATAAAACTATCCTATGTCCTTCCCCGGGATGCAATCTATCTCTCTGCCAAATTTTATCGAAATCCGTTCAGTGGTTTTAGGCGTGAAAAGGTAACATACAGACAGTTACTTTCGAATTTATAATATTATTAGTATGGATTTTCAGTTATAAAAAAATGTTGCAAAATTGAAGAATAGAATAGCTAATTACCGCCACAAAACTTTTTAAAAGTTCTTTTTTTTAATATTCAATATGTCATTAGACTGGGTACTTCATCCTGCCGAGTCATAAAAACGTTTCTTTGCGTTTTTAAATAATAGTTTTATTAAATTTATGTTAAAAGCACGGAAGTGATACAAAACAAAGCAAATAAAATAACAATTTTGTAAGCGTCAGAACCCCTGGACCAATAGAGATATTTTGATGTTTAGAAAATACCAAAATAACTATTGCTACTATTTGATACCTTAAATATTTTGCGAACGAACCAACTGCGACGTTTTATTGTGTCCCTGATTATATTAGTCTTAGAAAGAAAAAATAATATTATGCATTAGAACCTAAAAAGCGACTGTCACCTACGCACAACTTATAGACGAACTTATTTATAGAGCATGAGAAGTGAAAAACTTTTTCACAGAGGGCGCCATATTCAATTTAATATGACGTCACATAGCATATAAACTGCATTTAGCAGTTTACATACCGGTCACAATCATAACCATCCTTTTTGCTTCGCCGTAGTCCGGTAAAAATAATATCCATGTACACACGGCTACACATCAACATGTTTTGGCAACGACACTACCAGCCGCACTACCAGTAGTATCGTTTACAATTAACGACACTACCAAGCCTATTTTGGATTAAAGTGTACAGTCAACAAAGCATGTTTATAAATATAATTCTTTATTTATTACTAAGTAATACCTACACGAAATTGTTTTTCCCATAGTTCACCAGAATATAATTTATACTTATAATAAATCTGTAGAAGTGAAAATTCTGTACATTGAAAATATCAAAAAACTAAATGGCAGGGGGTGTTACTACCGACACCGAACCCAAAAATGTAATTAAAAAAATTTTTTGTCTGTCTGTCTGTTTGTTCAGGCATCACGCAAAAACTACCGGTTCGATTACGATGAAACTTGGTATAATTATTCTTTAATATCCTGGGCACCACACTGTGTACTTTTTATCCCGGAAAAGTATATACAATAAAAAACAAACTTAATTTTGCGGTTCGATCCTTATAACCTGATTACTGTACCAACCGCAAATTATAAGTTTGTCGTAGGTTACGTCACCCGCAAAGGAGTTCAATAAGGGGCGCTGCACACGGCTAAGATACTATAATATTTTTTCTTAAGATACAATATCGCTCACCATACAAATTCATCTTAAGATACGAAAATATGAAATATTATTTATTATCTTCGTCATCTAGTCCATTGAATTGTATGACGAGCGATATTAATGGACTATCACACACGACGAAGATAATAAATAATATTTCATATTTTCGTATCTTAAGATGAATTTGTATGGCGAGCGATATTGTATCTTAAGAAAAAATATTATAGTATCTTAGCCGTGCGCAGCGCCCCTAAGTTATGCTGTAAATGTAGTGCTGAAGGTTGAATTTGGCTTGCACCGTTCGCAGCACACGCGTGGCGCGCAGCCGCCACGGATCGCTACCGTATAATTATAAGGACGGAGTCAGAGGCATTTTTTGAACTTTGATTTGAACGGACGCACGTGTCGAGTGGCGAGCGTTCGTTCTTATTAAGGTGCTCCCTCACCGGGAGCATTCACGTGTACTGTAACATTATAGATTCGACTTTGAGCATTACATTGCAATACTACCTCCCTGACTGACGAGCATTCGCGTGTAATGTAACATTATAGATTCGACTTTGAGCATTACATTACAATACTACCTCCCTGACTACTAAGCAGGCGGGGGGAAGTGGAGCGCATTGATGTTACAAGTTGTATCAAGATATTACACATTGCATCATTACAAGGTGCGCATTGTAATGCTCGGTTCTCCTCGCTCGGCACTGATGTAATGCTCAAATCTGTAACGTTATAATGTAATTTAGCATTCTATAAATTGTATGTTTTAACTGCTACTTGCAATACTAAACCGTGCTTTTCAGTGAGACCTTTTTATTCCTTTTAGTATTTACACTCAATACTTTATTGCATTCCATACTCTTCCATATTCCATATATTTATTATTTTTATATTATAATTATATATTTTCTTTTTATTATATATTATTATTATTTTATTTATATTTCATTCCATATTCTTTTACTAAGTACAGTTTAAGGTAGAGTTAGATTTTAAAGTATAGGTAGTATATTTTGATAGTGTACGTAGTGACTGTAGGTTATTTTATAATACTGTTGGGTAGGATTAGTCATTCGTATAGATATTAGTTTTTAGGGATTTTGCTTATTTATTGGTATATAGGTGTTAGGGCTCTTTTATAAAGATTTCTTTATTTTTAAATCTACTACAAAAAACTTACAGAATGCGAGCGATGCCGCGGGCAGATATCATATACCCTTTTAATCACCGCTAATGAGACACAATAATTGGTTTTCTATTGTAATTAGCCACAAAGGCCCCGCCGGGACAGAAGTATTAATACCGGTATGCTCGATAGATAATGTACACAAAAAACTCATTGACAAGTTTCGTCATCCACGCGAACGAAGTCGCGGGCACAGCTAGTAAATAATATAAATATTTAGTAATAAAAGTTACATTTCTGAAGTTTGTTGTTACTTTTATTTCACGATTTACGTAGTAATAAATAATTATATTTCTAAAAATGCTTTGTTGACTGTACACTTTAATCCAAAATAGGCTTGGTGGTAGTGTCGTTACTTGTAAACGACAGCCAAAACATGCACATCAAGCTATACATTTCCAGTTTTATCTGACCTCGCATTATAAAGGTTTTTCTTGCAATCAGAAGTCAGCTTATACTGGTTATGTTTAGCTTGATGTGTAGCCGTGTGTACAAGCTAGATTAAAAAAAACTTTGTAGATAATAAACATCATTTATTGGTCTAATCCTCCTCCTCATCAGCCGCGGCGCCACCGCCCTGTCCCTTGCGCAGGTTCTTCCTCTTGACGCGACCAGGGCGGCCGCCTCCGAAGGGAGACTTCAGAGAGAAGTCGATGTGTTTGCCGCTGTCCAGGCGCACGATGAACGATGGGATGTTCACCACTTGTTTGCGGACGCTGAGGACAATTTTTTTTTGATAATCATTAAGGATTCTGGAGACTGACATTGTATAGAATTTTAGGAGTTGTACTGCTCTAATTTATATTGCTACTATTGAACTGTTTTCAAATAAATTGTTGGGTTTTTACAGGACTATTTTAGCAGGTTTAAGGTTTTTATACTTCACATTGCAAAATACTGTTGGTAGTCATCAGATAGCCCTATCTACCAACCCGCACTGGGCCCACGTGGTAAATTACAGCCCACTCCCTCTCGAACAGAGGAGGCCTGTGTCCCAGCAGCGGGAACATTACAGGCTGATTGTGCTAGATGGCCCCTGGAGGCACAGGGCTTTTCTCTACCAAGTCTACAAACACTGGTAATAGGGAACTACTGATACCTTACCTGTGAGCTCAAACAGAGCTTACAAACATTTCAAGACATTAACCCCAACTGGGTTGGGAGTCAAGTGGTCTTTACAATAAGATTCAAAGCCAGGCAGCTGCTGCCGCCGAGTGCGCGAGTTCACCTGTGGTTGAGGGTCATGTTATATGCTGTTGCGTTTCAATTTATTACAGACAGTTAATAGAATATTGAAAGTAAAAAGTTAAGTTTTATGAAAACAAATGAGTTCTTACCGGATATGCCTCTGCCTGATGAGAATACGGGCATGATGGATGGACTTGGCAAGACCAGCCTTGAAGACCTGGGTCTGCAGACGGCGCTCCAAGAAGTCCTCAATCTTAAGACCAAGCACGTAATCGAGCTTCATCTGTTTCTCATCCAACACTCCAATCCTGACGAGACGACGCAGAAGTGCGTTACCTGGAAACATGAAGACATACTTTATAAGTACTTTGCTAAACATTTTGACACTATGCTATTGTGGGAGATCATCAGAGTAATAGGAATCAACAATTTTTCTTCTGATAAGAGGTTGCCAGATTTTTTCATCATTATTAAACAAATTTTGCTTCACTAATAGGTTAATGACTTGACATAACCTTCACACTTCATATTTTTTATAGGTTAACCACATGTATGCCATTATCATAAACACAATAAAACTTCTATTGTGTGATGCGTAGATAGATCATTTCTGGTATACAATGAATATAACATGTTTTTTGGATAAGTTCCTCACAACTTTGAACAGTTTACAGTCAGAGGCTTATCTACTATTACTGTTTTGCACTATTTTACTTCTTACCTTCAAACAGCCTCTTAGGGTCCTTCTCTTCCAGGGTCAGCAGCTCACGGGCAGCCTTACGGATGCGAGCGAGCGTGTACTTGACGCGCCACACCTCACGCTTGTTGCGCAGACCATACTCGCCGATGATCTTAAGCTCCTGGTCCAAACGAGCCTTCTCGAAGGGACGGCGGGGCGTGACATAGGTCTTGGAGAATACCGACGGTACTCTGTTGTTCACCATCTTGGCGAGCTGGAATGTTTAGACGGAAGTTTTAGATGACTTTTCTTCGTTAAATTTTTTTCTCACTAGGAGCACAACACTAACGGTGGCAGAAACAAGTTATGTTGGTATGAGTCTCCAAGACACTGGCATTAAAATTACCAGGAGATGAGGACTCAAACCATGTGTCAAATAAAAACCATGCCTGTGAAAAACATCTAGAAGCTTATAGAACACATCGATCGTATGAAATAAAAAAGAGCGAGACTCGAGAAGTTATTCCGCACATTGCCACCGTAAGCATTTATAGTAAACATTTTAGAAGTTTGTCGCCACAAACCGTTGCAAGTGCCAAACACCTAAACGAAGGAGGTTATTTAGATTTTAATGCACTTGGGAATCAATGCTCGGGGCATTTATATAGCCTATGTGTCCACTCATGACGATTTTTATAGAAATCGAAATGATCTACTTATAGGCATTTTTAGGTTATGTTCACAAAATCCACATTCATCTCTAAAATCGTACAATACTTGCCGATAATAATTATATTGTTTGTAACTTAATAACAGAAAAGATCTATTTTAGCACCTATTTCACAAATATAACACAATTTTATTAATCACCTTGTTCCGTCAACACGGCTCGCCGAAAAAGAGAGTTGTCAAAAAGAGCGAACGACAACGAATAGATCAATAGACTACAGCTCAAATTTTTTTTTATATCATCAACGTTAGTGACTTAGTGTTACCACTTTGCCATCAAAATATGACGAAAGTCATTGAAGCACGACGATTAAAAAAAAAAAAGTTCCTATTCCCAAAATCCCAAACTAATATTTTTCATAACACCAATATCTATTTTATTTGATTATTTTTCTTTATTATGTATATTTAGTTAGTAAGTCATCTAATTTAGTATGTATGTTATGTTTTTAATTTATATTAAACTAGCTTCCGCCCGCATCTTCGCCCTCGAGGTATGTCGATGAAAACTATTTTATGTCCTTCCCCGGATGCAATCTATCTCTCTGCCAAATTTTATCGAAATCCGTGCAGTGGTTTAGGCGTGAAAATGTAACATACAGCAGACAGACAGAGTTACTTACGAATTTATAATATTAGTATGGAAGTATGGATTAAGTTCTTTTTCATTTCATCTTAAATGAAATGTCTTTGTAATATCGTACTAGGTAACATTATTTTCAGAGACAATGCTAGCGCTTTTTTAAAAAAGTTGCAGTGGCGGAAAATTCAAAGCTTCGAATAATTGAGAAAATATGTGTGGTTTTGTTTGATTGATTCTGAGAAGCCCGAGCATAAGGAACAATATTCATCGCCTACTGTAACTGACTGTAACCGGTATTTTATTATGGGGAAATGCCGCCGATATGAGACCATCTTTGTTTTGCAGAAGCGAGCTGTTCGATCAATTTATAAATTAAGTCCGAGACACTCAGAGACATATTTAAAGAGATTAATGTAATGACTGTGCCTTTTCAGTATATTTATGAAAATCTTTTATATGCCCATAAAAATATAAAATTGTTTAAAAAATACAGTGATGTCCATAATATAAATACTAGGAACAAACACAAAGTTGTACCTACAACAAGGCTCAAGAAAATAGGTAGCTCGTTCAGATGCCAATGTATACGCTTTTATAATCAATACAAAAGTACTCTGTGTTTATAATAAACTACCAAGCCACGTTCAAGATCTAATAAGTTGTGCCAGAAAGCTTTTTTGAGGACAAAAAGGCTTGGGATTGAGCTGCTTCCAATTTTTTTACATTTTGAATGTTTTAATTTTTTTTTTCTTAAAATTCATTAATGTCAATGTTGTTGAGAGTCAATGTGTATTTATACACATTGACTCTCACTCTATCAAAAAGTACTCTGTGACATTGACATTAATGAATTTTATACAATGACATTAATTTGCTTACTTTGTAAAGCTACTAATATCTTATCTGTGTTGTAAAGTATTATATTATTTTAACTAGCTGACCCGGCCACACGTTGCTGTGGCTAACGTTTTTGTATTTTTTTTTGTATCCTATCTTTCAAGTTGGATCAAACTGCACACGGTGTACAAATTTGATTAAAATCGGTTAAGTAGTTTAGGGAGTCCATCGCGGACAAACATCGTGACACGTAATTTATTAAGATTATTGTGCATTTGAAGACAATGTGGGTCACTTTTTTTAAATTTTTATTATTCTCTCTGTTGTGTTAGTTTTTGTCTAGGTCTGGCAGTTTGAGTAATTTATGTGGCCTACCCAAATGTCCTTTCTTTGGTATTGTTCGTCGAATCGTTGAGCTCCTTAAGTTTTGAGTTGAGCTACACGATTTCTGACAAATGCGTGCACTGACTGGACAGGTCCTCTCAATCTGTGGTTCTTTCCTCAAAAGACCATCTCAGACATCGATCTACATGGTCTTCATATAACCTGACCAAGATTATGATGTCTGGGCTTTAAAGAGACTGTGACCTCTGAGTTTGTTTCGGCCTTTCTTCTCAGAGTAGTCAGATAGGAAACGCCGACCTCATCTAGTTTTATAAAAAATATGATTGATGTGTAAAAGTGTTTGTACAAACCTACTTACAAAATAAAATCATTTATCATTAACCAGGTGAGAATGAGCCTTAGCTATACAAGAAAAGGATGTGTAACTCCACCTCTTTCCCACACTGTAAATAATACTGCTTCGGGTGGTGGTTGACCCCAGTACTGTACAATGACTGATTATTTAACACATACAGCAAAAAATCCTATTGAGAAATGTCCATTTTATTTCAAACGAAAATAAAAAGTAAGACCTGTATAAAATAAAATATATTTGTTTACATTAGAAATATCCGATTTAATTTGTACAAATCTACATAAATGTAAAGAGTGATTAAAACTTCTTGAATTTCATGAAGTTCTTGTATTTTTTCGGGTTCAGTCCATACGCTTTCAATCTTTCATCTGATAGATTGAGCATAGGGTTCATTGGTTGCGTTACTTTGTTCTTATTTTTAAACGTATCGTTTTGTTTGGAATTCTTCTTGGAATCTTTCTTATTGCCTTTCTTTTTCTTTTGGTTTGGCTGTTCTCCTGTATTTGTACCAGCTTTACGTTTCAAGTTTTTATTATTCTTATTTGCTACGGAACTTTCGACATTATTTTCTGCCATGGAATTGTTGTTTATTTTTTGTTTTTTCTTTTTAGGAGTTTCTGTTGTACTGTTAGTAACTCCGTTAGTTTCGATACTGAGTTGACTAGGTTCGGCATGTTCAACCAGTTCAACAACAAAACTGTCTGATTTATGTTTCTTTTTCTTCTTTTGTTTGACTCCTCCATTCTCTTCTATGTTTGTTACTTCATTTTGTGTGAAGTTTTCTTCTTCGTTTAAATTCGTTTTATGTTTATCTTTCTTTTTCTTTTTGGGACTTTCCACAATTTCGCTAGTGTCTTGAGCTTCTGCATCTTCACCAACAGGTTCTACTTCCTGATCTTGTTCAGTTGCCTCTGTAGCGGTATCTTCTGTGCTCTTCTTTTTGTTCTTTTTCTTCTTCTTTTTTTTCTTTTTCGTTTCTTCTATAGGTACGACTATATCTGGGTCTCTGAAAATAATAAACAAATGGTTAGCTGGCTGTTCTTATACTTGGTTCACATGTTAAAAAGAAATGATTGATGACTTAGCCTTTTTTTATTTTATTTAGTTTTCACTAGCACATATTATTTTCACCTAAAAGATTTGTACCAACAAAATCATAAAAATAATTAAAAGTTTATTTTTGTATGAATAACATTTATCATCAGCCTACAGCAGACTAATATGGCTGGCCCATTGCCACTTCAGGTTGCTTGTTCTGTGAGCAATGGCGATAACTTTAGTTCTCTACCGGATCACCTCAATCCGGATTCCATCCCTCAAAGAGACTAAAAGCATAGCTTGTTGCATAGCTCGCTGAGTGACCTTGAATTTATGGACCAGCCGTACACACGGCTACACATCAAGCTGTACATTTCCAGTTTTAGCTGACCTTGCATTGTATAGGTTTTTCGTACAATCAGTAGTCAGCTTATATTGGTTATGTACCTATAGCTTGATGTGTAGCCGTGTGTACCGTATGTGTCCACATTTCGGTTCCAGTCATAAATATGAAAAATAAAGCATATTAAACTCACTCCGGCAAGTCGTGGAACAGACTGGGCAGTATCTTCTTCTTGAGGCGCACGTCTGCGGCTCTCTGCGCGTAGTTGCGCGCGTCGCCCAGCTCGGCGCCGGACGTGCGCTGGCGCAGGATTTTCTTCAGCGGCACCCACTGGGTCAGCTCCTTGTCGTCGGCTAGAAGAATCTGGGAAACATACAATTGGACTCATTTTATTGGATTTTTCGATCAGCTGGAACAATATGTCATTCAGATTAACGCACGCTTGCACCACTAATCACTAATTGATTTTAGCGCTAAACATCATTCATCTTAGTCATCTTAGCTTTAAGCCTTTTTGTTAACACCTTTTATACCTTGTAGAACGCGAACAGATGAATATGAATATCTTCAAACGATTGACAGAAACAGAGCAATTGTTTTTAATATGTTTAACGCTATATATTGATTTGTGGTGTAAGCAAGCGAGGGCCAATTCTCGTAATTTTAAGAACGTTCAAAGTCTGATTTCAGTCTCAATCTGTCAAAAATATACAGTATTTGACCACTTGCGTTTCTGACGACATGCTAGTAATCCGATGGTCCGTATATTTTATTGATTTAGAAAAAAAATTGACATTGATTGTCACTGAGATGATATTGCGTCTAGATTCCGAACGTTTTGTTTATCACGGAAATTGGCCTTCTGACGTAAGTCTCGTTACCATTCTCTGATCAAGTTGGAGCTCTACATTTTACACAAAATTGGTTGTATTATAAGCACAACTCAAATTAGAAGTGCGCAAAAGAAATTCTATGGGACTCATCTTTAGCGTGGCTGAAACCAGCATTCCATTGTAAGGGTAACGAGAATCAAATTCTACAATAAAGAGCAAAAAAGAGATGGCAATCCTCCATGTAGCAAAACCAAACACCTAAAACTGCTGTTCAAAACAAAATATACATTACCTCTTCAACAGTGAGTCCATAATCGCACGGCACGACCTCGCGATACTTGAACCGTGTGGGCAGATCTCCACCAATCACATCTTCACAATCCATCTTATAATACTCCTCCATGTACTGATCATATGTCTTGTCAGCTACGGTGGGAACGAACTTCGGTTTCTCTAAGGAAAGTAACTCGGCGAGTTTGGATTTCTTCTTTCTGTTTCTTCTCTTCTTGCCAAGAGTCTTCTTTAATTCTTCTAGAAGATTCTTGCGATTCTTTTTTGGGTCGTAGTCTGCGTCCATCTGGTGTAAAACAAAAAAAGATTCTTAATTATTGGAAATGGTTTCGGTTTTCGCAGTCCTATTATGATGTGGGATTAACTGTACGTTCGTATAACGTTCTTAATTGATTTAATTAACATCCCAACAATAAAACCCAAGTAGGTTTTTTACTTTGTGTAAAATATTTCATCACCACTGCTCTCAAAAACCGTGAAGGAAATTATCGTGTAGAAACGGACATGTCTTAGAACCAAAAATTCGAAGACATGTGACATCTATCAACCCGCATTGGGCCCGCGTGGTGGATTACGGCCCACTCCCTAACACAGCAAGAGGAGGCCTGTGTCCCAGCAGTGGGAACATTATAGGCTGATTATGCAGATATTATGCAAGATCAAAACATTTACAATCTGTTTTTTTAGGTTGAACAAATTCGATGCATTTGTGTAAATGTTTACTCACATTAAATTCCTCATCTTCACAATGTGGTCCCTCAGCATCGCCCAGCTGGTTAGTATCATCATCATCATCATCAACATCCTGTTCGGGTTGGTACTTGTCCCAATTCTCTGTAAATAATCAAACAAAAATTAATTTAAAAATAAAAATATACACTGCCTAAGAATAGTTTTGCCATCAGTTTCCACGAGAGTTATTTAAGGACAATAGTGAGATTTTAAATTCCAAAACATCCTACTTCTTTCACACTGTTGATGCTTCTTCAGAATTAAAATAACCCATAACATATTCGGCTGTGTAACTTAATAGTTTTGCTAACATCTATAAGTCACCGTAACATTGTAAACATAGTTACAGTCCATTCACAGTTATTTTAACTCCGACAGCAGCTACCGAATAGCAACCTTGCAGCAAAGAAAATAAAAATCATATAATTTTGAGAGACTTGTCAATGGCAGCATCCCAATAGCAACCTTATTACTACGACAGTAAAGTTCACTGCGATTTTGACAGTGTGCAAAATCAGGATTAAAATAACTGTGAACGGACTTTAGTTTATAATCTGTCTCGCGAGATTATAAACTCGAAAAATTGTGAACTGTTACAATATAACGCATTAATTTTCGGTAGGTAGGTAATCTATTAATGTCAAATCGAAAAATTGTGAGCGAACCTGTACATATCGACAGGGTTCCTAAGGTGTCCGATTATATTACCCGTAAATTTGTGAGCCATTCCTGATTGGTTGATTGGCGGTAGCCGAATTGGTCGCACACATATTTGGTTTATTTGGCAAGAAGATTGGTGTCTTACCGATCTCTAGTTCGTCGTCCAAATCAGGAAAGACTGGCTTCTGCTCGTCAGCGTCGCCGTAGTACTGTTCATCGAATATCTCCTTCATTCGCTTGTCGTGTTCCTCAGGGTCGAACTCGCTCTCCAAGTCAGATTCCTGAAAGCAGCAGAGACACGATTCAAAAGGAGTATGTAAAGATTGTAGCATTCTGTAGGTTGCTCCCTCTGTTAAAATTGTATGTTTACCTCTGCTTCACTAATCTATTTTAAAATATTTATATTTGAGCTGACAAAAGTTTTAGAACGACACCTTCCGAGATGCATTAATATTTTCAACATTTAAAAATGTCTAATCTAAGTAAATAAGTTAAATCTATTTCATCATTATCCCGCGAGGTGCGAATGTGAGATGTTCTCCCTTACGTCCAAACCAAAAAGATAGTTCGCGCGAGTACGCGAGCGTCGCGCTCACGTGCCCTCGGGTGTTCGGGACATCGGAGGGCACTCTGTCGACGCGAGCACGCCTTCTGGTTCGCCTAACGAAATGAAAGCAACGATCGCATACTTCGCGCGACGATCGCGTTGGTTAGGACGCGACCTAAAACAATTTTGTCACTTTTTAATAAATAAATTATTACTTTGTTTAATTGACTCATCATACCTTGAACGCCAGCTCCTCATTGCCGGTGACCTCCTTAATCTTTGCGATCTTCTCCTGTATCTCCTTCAGCTTCAGCGCCTTCATCCTGGCGATCTCCTCCATCTTCCTGTGCTTCTCCTCCTCCTTGCGCGTGCGCACCTCCACGCGCTTCTTGGAGCGCCGCTCGTCTTTGGGACGGATGTAGTTCATTGTACGGGGGAAACGTTTTAACTGAAAACGGCGATGTTATTTATAAGTAAGTTTACTAAATTGTGGATCTAAATAGTGCTACAAGGATCTGACACTAGGCGACACTTACATGAAAAATTTAACAAAGCGAGCTGTTAAATTTTTTACTATAGGCGCTGAGCCAAGCATTGAAAATCATACAGCGCTTTTTTATTTAGGCATTCATTTAGGTGACACCTCGCAATAGTGAATACGGGCACTTTACTTAATAAAAATGAAATACAGTAGATTACATGATAAATAATTATCTTTTTAGAAGTCCCTAAGTTACTTAAACTTGTATAGTATAAGTAAACACTCACATACTCCTGATCAGGCTCCTCAAACCTGAAGTTGTACGCCCTCTCGAACTTGCCCTGTTCCTCCACTCGTTCCTCATCAGCCTCCAACTCCTCATCATCCCTGATCTTGTCTTCTGCTTCTCCAATGTCACCGTCTTGAAGGTAACTAAGGAAGAAACATTGAAATTAATCTCAACTGTGAAAACAATTCAAATGACGTGATGTGGACCTAAAGTTACGCTTTCCTAGAAGAGCGATGACTGCCACAAAATGTCCACAATTTTGTCACTGAAATGTTATTTATGAAAGCAAGTTTGTGTGTTTTCCTAGAGAGCATTTTTGACACCGTCAAATCCTGCTTCTAAAAGTTTTAAATCGCTGGATTTACCCTCAACATATTTAGTCACGCGAAAGTGTCCTTATTGAAAATAGTGAGCTCACACATTATTAACATTAATAATATCAAGTCAATTCACTGCGTGACACATGTGTCAGAGGTGTCAGGAACGCGACTATCTTTTGGAGCGGTAGAGCGAATCTAACGATTTAAATCTTTGCCGCTGTCATCATTTTCATGAGAGCCGTCACTGCGACCGCTGAGAGCGGCCACCGCTCTTCTTTCCTAGAAGAGCTTAGAGAACCGCTCTTGTTTAGATAGAAAAAAAGAAAAAATAATTCAAAATCAGCACTTTTTGAACATCTAAAGTTATGATGGCCACTGCTATGACTAAGTATATGAATAAAAGAAAACAAATGATACATTTCCAATTTCATGGATGAAAAAATACAATTGTTTTTCAAAGAAAAGAAAAATGGTTTTCATGTTACTTACGGCTTATTCAAAATATAGTCTCTGAGGAAGGCCTCTCCCTCATTGAGCTTAGGGTCTGACCACAGAGCCTTCAGTGGAGCCAGGTCCTTTTCCACCTCATCATCTATGTGTTCTGCCTGGCCTACCAGGTATTCCTTTAGTTTGGCCTCCTAGAACAGTAGCATATTTTGAAGTAAATACAAAAAATGTGATCATAGACTATTTCCAAAATTTATTTTCAATCATTACTGCGTGGCTTTACTCAAACTCCAAGCATTTATTTCAATTAAACTATTTACAGGCACTTTAAATTGTCAAGGAGTTGGTCAGTCAGAAATATGAAGCTAGTTGCCTATTCCATAGTGTAGTAGGTTCCTATGGTTCTCCATAGAAAGAAACGGAAACGAACGGGAAGAGAGTTCACCTGGTTTCTTGCCTGTTCTTCTGAACAGGCAAGAAACCAGATGAACTCTCTTTTAAATTAATAATTAAATTAATAATTATTAACAAATTATTATAATTATTTATTAATTATTATAATTATTTATTAATTATTATAATTATTATGTCATATATTATAACTGGAAGCCAACCCAACATAGTTGGGAAAAGGCTATTATTGTTATTATTTGGCTAGACACAATAGCAGCTGATGCGTGTGTATCATACGGCTTCAGATGATGATGATGAAATGATATAATATCTAGTCAAACCTTTGTCTCAGATGTTTTCCTCTCCTTCTTGGTATCCTCTACAATCTCAGCTTTCTTCTCAATACTGAAGATGTTGCCATCATCTTCATCCTCCTCATCACTGTCAGCAAAAGTCAGCTGCTTTGTCTTGGTCTCTTTCTCTGGAATCATTTTATTTTAAAGTGATTACGATTTGAATGATTGGCTGAGGAATGATGTGATAAGGCAAAGATGTAGTGATAAAAATTATTGAAAGAGTATGATGAGATAGATGGTTTGGTCATTTTGAGAGACTGAATAAAACATATTATTATTTACAAGAAGCGAATAAGAAAAGGTATTTACAAGGCAGATGTAAGAGAAAACACTGGGAGGGGACTCCCTAGGAGGGCATAAAATAATGACCTTATAGGTGACGTTCTTCAGAAAGGTAAGGTGCGTGGTACTCGCAACCGGCATGCGTGTATGATCAGATGTATGAATGTAAATGAAGCAAAAGGAGTATGTAAAGATCATAGCAGGTGGCGTTCTGTAGGTTCTGCATACCCTCATCCTCATGGGAAGAAGGCGTGTATGTGGTGAATGTATGAATAAGGTTTAAGTTTTCATTTAATATATTTTGTGTATAATAGTGATTAGTATTTTATTATTACTGCTAAAAATAGACCTGAAAATGTTCTATTTCATTGAAAAAATTTAATAATAACCATAACCAAATAAAGTTTTTTTTTGGCAACTGAGCCAATGTCATGTGGTGACAGCAGTACAAATAATGATATTGAAATGAAGCTCAAATACATATTGCGTGGAGTTGCTGGAGTTTGTAAGATCACTCACTATGCATTACTAATACAGTATCAGTTCCTAAAAACCACTGTTTATTTACCTGGTTCCTTTTTCTCAGTACCACCAAAAAACTTGAACTTAGGGTCATAAATTCTGGGGTCCTTTGTCTTCAGCAAAGCTAATGTCTTGAGGAACTGTGTCTCCATCTCCTCAGTGACCTCAGGAGGAGCGTCACTCTCATCCTCACTGTCTGTCGATACTGAACCATCAGCATTTGGCTTGGAGCCATACTTCTGTTCCACTGTAACATGTTATGAAAATTCAAATAAGTTTATGATTAAGTTTTGATCAGTTTATTTTTTAAGCTGTCTATTAAAATAAAGTTTATCATGCGTGCTTACGTTTATGGAGCTCTTCCTTTTCCCGCCACTTGTCGTACTTTTTGGCGTAATCATTTTCAGTTTTAAGCGCAACCTCCTCGTCTGATTCTTCGTCGAAAAGCGTTGGTTTAGGCATTTTATTGATTCATAAATTAATTTATAATTATTATCATCTAACCAAAAACCCACATTTCGCCTTTCGCATGCTTTGTTTTTGGAAATCTATCAGTGTCAAATGTGTCACACTGTCAATGTCAATTAAAGGAATGAGATAATTTTTCCTCTATGGATTATGGCAAGTAGTGATGTGTCCCTCACTCATGAGGCACCTCATTTGAGGTACTCGTGATCGCATATTGAAAGAGTTACTCGAATTTCAATATTGAACCACCTCATCCCTCATCACCTCACTCGTTTGACAATAGACAATCGAGGCGAGCGAGTTCGTGACTCGCGAGTGAGTATTGAGTGATTGAGCGGACTAAGTGAGCGAATGAACCGACTCAAAAATTGTATAGATAATTGAGAATGAGTGAGGTGAGGTCTGGTTTTAAAGCTATGGTTTATTATTATGAACTCTAAAAGCATTAGCATTAGATTGGTAATGAAGTGTCATTGATTCGTTTATTTTGGCTGTCTAAAATTTATGAGCGAAACAAAATAATGTGTGTAAGAGAGTGAGGACGTGAATCGTCGGATTATCGGAGAGCCATGACTCGTGAGTACTCGTGAGTCGTCGTTGCACCCGCCCGCCTCGCTCCCTCGGAGCTTCGTCTGAACTCGGCTCGGGCACACGAGTCGTGAGGTGAATACGTCGTCGTACGAATCCTCGCCTCAAATGAGGGGCACCTCGTGAGGACCTCGCGACGTAAATTGAGGGATCCCTCAACCTCAAATAAAATTGATGAGTTACCCATCACTAATGGCAAGATTAGGCTCGCATTCCGAATTGGCTTTAGTCGCTCATAGCACTCAAATCGTCTCACATGCGTTCCGTACAATGACTAATTCTTTAGTAATTGGTTCGGTAGGTATTAGATAGTGCGATAATGACAGCTGAGAGCTGCCAACAATTCGGAACGCTCGTGAACGCGCTCACAGTGCTTACTCAATGTCAAAACGATATTAATATTACAGCAGTATTTCTTGGTAAAAACACTACATTTCTTCTTCAATTCTTCTTCTTTGGTTAAGTGGCGACTGTCAGCCAGAAGCACAATTTCGAAAAACCACGTTACTCGTTAGTTTAATTTAAGGATATGATGCAACTCCAAACAAAACACACACTGACACATCGTCATCCTCATACACACTATAATTTTACCCCTCGACTTAACTTACACTAAACAGGTATACTACTGTAGTCTTTGGGTGGTTAAAAACGTCTCGGGGTAATATGGCTTCTTTCATGCACTAGTTGTCTGTTGTAACTTGTATGTACAAAGGCCAGCACATCAACCTATCCTTGATCTACATTGTATCAACTGGCTCAATCATTATGATTTTATTTGTAAATATTATACACTTTTTTTTTCTATTACGCACACTTGTTTTTCCAGCTCACATTAGACATTGGCAGAATAGTCGACATCGGCTTTGCTTGCCATTTATTAAAAATAGAATACAATAGAATCAACCTACCCCAATCTGTAAAATTTTCCCAATTGAATGTGAACCTTATTCCTTTGCAGTAAAGTTGAAAATCTATCAAAGAAATTTGAGAGATTGGGGTAGCTTAATGTGCTGGCCTCTGTACATACAATCTACTATTATTGATGCAAAACATTGATTACAATTATCGGTTAATCACACTAATATTATAAAGGCGAAAGTTTGTGAGTGAGTGTGTGTGTGTGTGTTTATGTTTGTTACTTCTTCACGCTCAAACAGCTGATTTTGTATGGAGGTAGCTGACACCCTGGATTAACTTTTCTCACGGGATCGAAACTTATGCGGGTGAAACCGCGGGGCGCAGCTAGTATTATAAATCTACACCGGCTTCTACTGTACTCTATCACCATAAAATAGGAGCTTAGAATATGAGAAAAGAAACAGATTAAAAACGGAACGGTTAAATAATATTGATTGATATTGATGTCAGGGTGGTCATTGGATATATCTGTGGTAGAATAGAAATAGTATTATAATAAGCCCATATCGCCCGGCCCAAACGGCAAACCACTAAGGGGTATAAAGTATAATATAATAGTAACCCAGAAATTAAGACAGTAGGTTCTACGCCGATATATTACTTTACTCTATGGTTCTACGGCTTAGCACGGAAAGTTGAAAATCCAGTGCTTAATAAAATCCTGCCGCGATATTTTTACGTCCGATCGTGTGAACGTGTGGGCCAGGGTATATATGTTCTGTGGTGTGGGCTAAGAAAGGCTTTTTGATATAAATGATATGATTTTGTAATTCTACCCAGGGAGTGAAAAGTGGGGACTTCGTTTGTTTATAAAATCTTATTCTGTGAGCTTCTATACTTGAAACTTGTTACGATTACGAACATAAGATATTATTATTATTCTAAAACGAATCCTATTATCTAAGATTTTGACAAAAATAAGAATAACGTGAATTTGAATTTGTCAAAAACAAACCCTCACTGGGTGAAAAGGGGTAATAAAGTTTTAAGGGGTATTTTTTGCTTCGAGTAACTGAAAATTGAAATAAATATCAAATCAAATAATGCAACAATACCAAAAAAAATTCAGAGGGACTGTTGAAGTTCGAAGGAGAAAATACGAATATGAAATCCACGCGGACGATGTCGTAGGTAAAGAGCTATGTAGTCTTTGTATGTAGTTGTGATTAATAAGACAACAAACGTCTATTAGTCTATCAAAAAGTACTCTGTGTTTAAATGTTTAAAACGATAAGACTGATGGCAATGATACATTTTTTGCGGCTTATAATCAATATTATCTCATTTGATGATTATTTAGTTACAAAATTGAATTTCCAAATCAACAAGTAGTATGTAGATAGTAATAAAAAAAGTTCAAAATAGTTCAAAATATGGCAACATTTTTATAACCTGTAAAGAACTACTAGATTACCGGTTATCGTGATTGTTTTGCTGCAATAAAATTGTATTTTATCCTAAAATAAGTGTGATTTCATGATTATTTAGCATTACATTGTCATTTTAAACTATTAATCATGACTACTAACCCGAGGAAAGGCACCGATCCGGTGCCGATGGAAGAGAGCGACCAGCTGACGATTAGGCCTTTGTAAATATTATTTTGTTTTCATGTTTAGCCTTTTTGTATTTAGCGATAGGCCTACAAAGGATTAATAGGAATTTGCTCTATTGTTCTGAAATAAAATTTTCTCGGTATTCCGTGATTGTTCATGCGAGACTCTTTCACTTGCACTATCATAACTAATGTCTCTAAAAATCTCAGCATCATTATTTCAAGCTAGCTTTTGCCTGCGGCTTCGCCCGCGACATACACCTAGACAAAAATTCCAAGATTTATATTTTCGGCATCAGACTCGTTCCCACACTTCGTAGCAATTACTTTATTCAAAAATATTCGTTTTACTTACCTACAGGTTACTTACCATAGGTCCAGTTGAAAAGCCATACCATAGGTCCAGGCACTAGTTGTCTGACGTTTTTGCTGAACTGGGCCTTTTTGGCGCAGCCGTGAGGCACACTTTACTGCAAATTTCTTACATCAGACCTCACACTTTTTATTTGATCTTTTTATTTTTTTGTTTTTTGTCTGATGTATGTGTCGGGTGTGTTGTGTGTCTTTTAGTCAGTGCTAAATAAATGTGTTTTCTTTCTTTTCTTTACAGTTTTAACTTTGTTACTATTTTATCTTTGCACAGATTATGTTCATCATACTTTGAAGGGCGGGCGTTTTTGGGGAACTGTCTTTTGTAATTTTGACATTCGAAAAGTGTTGATTCTCAGCCTAGTTTGAATAAATGACTTTCGATTTGATTTGATTTGTATTTTCCACTAGGGGTGCTGGTCAGGAAGTGGGCAGGTCCTGCATCATGCTGGAGTTCAAAGGGAAGACAATTATGGTTTGTGCATTTAGTTTTCATATTGCTTGAAGTATTACGGACATTCTGTTGTACCATTTCTGTAAATAAAATATTATGAAGTTGAGGTTTCTAGATCTCAGCAGTTGCACAACAGACAACATTAGGTTTGGGGAGTAAGTCTACTGTAGCAGTGTTAATAATATCAGATAATTTACATTCCATAGCCTCTTAGATAGCCGATACACTCTCTCTCCCTCTTACATAGCCGAGACACTCTCTCAGAGAAAAATTTAAAGAGTTTAATGTGATGACTGTGCCCTCTCAGTATATTTATGAAAATCTTTTATATGCCCATAAAAATATAAAATTGTTTAAAAAATACAGTGATATCCATAATATAAATACGAGAAACAAACACAAATTTGTTGTACCTACAACAAGGCTCAAGAAAATAGGTGGCTCTTTCAGATGCCAATGTATACGCTTTTATAATAAACTACCAAGCCACGTTCAAGATCTAAGCCTTAATAAATTCAAATCATTCATTAAACGTAAGTTGTGCCAGAAAGCCTTTTATACTGTTAAGGATTATATTGAGGACAAAAAGGCTTGGGATTGAGTTGCTTCCAATTTTTACATTTTGAATGTTTTTATTATTATTATTTTTTTTTTCTATATACACATTGACATTAATTAATGAATTTTATATAAACATTGACATTTGCTTACTTTGTAAAGTATTATATTATTTTAATTATTGTGCATGTGAAGACAATGTGGGTCATTTTATGATTATTTTTTTTGTTTAATTTTTATTATTCTCTTTGTTCTGTTAGTTTTTTTTCTAGGTCTGGCAGTTTGAGGAATTTATGTGGCCTACCCAAATGTCCTTTCTTTGGTATTGTTCGTCGAATCGTTGAGCTCCTTAAGTTTTGAGTTGAGCTGCACGATTTCTGACAAATGCTTGCACTGACTGGACAGGTCCTCTCAATCTGTGTGGTTCTTTCCTCAAAAGACCATCTCAGACATTGATCTACATGGTCTTCATATAACCTGACCAAGATTATGTCTGGACTTTAAAAGAGACTGTGACCTCTGAGTTTGTTTCGGCCTTTCTTCTCAGAGTAGTCAGATAGGAAACGCCGACCTCATCTAGTTTTATAAAAAATATGAATGACGTGTAAAAGTGTTTGTGCAAACCTACTTACAAAATAAAAATCATTTATCATTTATCTTACTCTTTTTTGACGTTCAAAAGTGCATTTTATGTGCCTATTTGAAATAAATGCTTTGACTTTGACTGACTCAATAAATACTAAATTGATTTTTGAGTGACCATTTGTAACAAAAAGGTCCAAATAACTTTTTGGTTGCAATGGAATTTGAACTTTGTTAAGTATGACATTCAGTTTGTTGTTCCATAACTCGAAATTATCTCAAATTCTTCATTATAATGTAATATACTTACTAACATTGCAATGGCCGCTTGATTGTGATTGTTGACAGATGATTGATTTTAACATTTCTCTTGGAGAAATGCTGTTGCTGCTGTTTTATTAAATAATTGAAAATTACTTAAATGAAATATTAAAAAACAGTTAGGTACCAAATGAAAATGAAATCATTAATTTATATGGCCTGAGATCGCTTATAAAAGAGAGGTATGGAAGGAAAAAGGGGAGGCCTTTGCCCAGCAGTTGGACACGACAAAAGCTACAATTTTTTTTTTAAATCTTAAATCATTCATATTTCTTATGAAAATTATTATTATTTTTAGTTGGACTGTGGCATACACCCAGGGTTGTCCGGGATGGATGCCCTACCCTTTGTGGATCTCATAGAGGCTGATGAAGTGGATCTCCTTCTAATATCACAGTAAGTGTACCATTGGCTGTTTTTCTGATTGGCTATTGATGTACCTATGCAGCTGTGCAGCAAACAACCTTAGCCATGATCTGTGGTCATCATCACAATCTTTATCTAGTGCCATTTTAAAATAAAATCTTTTCTACTTCTTTACTCTAGTTTCCACCTGGACCACAGCGGTGCGCTACCATGGTTCCTCACAAAGACTTCATTCAAAGGACGCGTGTTCATGACTCACGCCACTAAAGCCATCTACAGGTGGCTTGTGTCAGATTACATTAAAGTCAGGTATGTAATTTTCTAATTATTTTTAAGTTTGGTTCCATAATTCAAAGATTTATGTAGCCTGTTTCACGGTCAAAATATTGTAGCGAATCTTCTAAATTAGCTACATACTTATTTCTGTTCTGTGGTTTGATACCTACAAAGTTGCTAACTCTCGGTGCGCGAGTCCGACTCGCACTTGACCGGTTTTTTTAAATGTAAGTTCTCGAACAAAGGAAGAGGAGTATGTAAGGATTGTAGCACGTGGCATTCTGTAGTTTCTGCCCACCCCCACATGGGAAGAAGGCGTGAGTTTGTGTGTGTGAGTGATCTCGAGCCATGCAACAATTTTAATTAAACATAGCTCAAACAACAAGGCCTTAACAGTAATTCTCCTCCGCAGCAACATATCAACAGAACAGATGCTGTACACCGAGTCGGACCTAGAGGGCTCGATGGACCGCATAGAGACCATTAACTTCCATGAGGAGAAGGACGTGCGAGGAGTCCGGTTCTGGGCATACAACGCTGGACATGTGCTGGGGGCAGCCATGTTCATGATTGAGATTGCTGGAGTTAAAGTATGTGCCATATTGTCGATTTTTGCAAGTAATAATAGGCCCACGTACGCATGGGCGATATTTTCTGCAGTCGGCGCTCTTGGTGTTGTGCCACGTTAAAAAAGCGCATTGTTGAACTTTCATCCTTCGGCGCCAAGCAGAGCGGTGAAAATACAGTACGCGATAAGAAAGCGCCCGCGCATACTTGGGCTAATAATAGGCTGGCCTAGTATAATATTGTCCCACTGTAGGGCAAACGTTGGTATTATTATTATATGCACATACAAAATGCGTAATTTTTGGCAGGTATTGTACACAGGAGATTTTTCGAGACAAGAGGACCGACATTTAATGGCAGCTGAGATACCTACTGTACACCCTGATGTTCTTATTACGGTAAGACTTCCTTATCACATTATAATCAACTAGTTGTTGTTTCGTCTGCGTGTACTTTGTGTTTCATTATAAATATTCACAATGAAAAGCAGCTTATATCTTTCTATAGGTCCCATTGCCCAGACCAACTCTCTGCCGAATTTTATTACGATCTGTTCAGTAGTTTAGTCGTGATAAGGTAACAAACAAAGGAGACAGACTGGTTACTTTCGAATTTAAAATGTTACTAACGAGTAACGACCCGCCCGTGCTTCGCACGGTTTTATGTCTTGACATAACATTGAGATTTAATTATTTTATATAAGTTTAATACTAATGTATTATACACATAAACCTTCAGGAATTAATCCTTTATCTGAAGGTGAAAACCGCAACATAATAGTTTGCGCAGTTTATAAGAACATCGCGGTCACACAGTCACGAAAAGCGACTTTAATTTATAATATGTATAGATAGATTAATATAGATATTGTGATTCTTAGTTTTAATACTAGCTTGATATACATATATCTCTAGGAGTCAACATACGGCACCCACATACACGAAAAGCGAGAGGAACGAGAGAGTCGGTTCACTGGACTAGTGAGCGAGATCGTACAGCGCGGCGGCCGCTGTCTCATACCGGTGTTCGCGCTGGGGAGAGCGCAGGAACTACTGCTTATACTCGGTACGTATCGGAATGTCTAGCAGTGGGTTGCGACGCTCACAAGCCCTATCATCTATTTCATGTCGGTCATTAAAAGGTATTTTTTTTTATACTTCAAGCACATAAATGTACAGAGGCGGACTTAATCCCATAGACATTTTTAAAATATTCACGACGAAAAAAAAGCAGAAATTATTTTAGTAGCATTTTCCTATCAAACTTAGCATCATTAGATCCTGATCATGATAATTATCACTACTATGAATACGTCTTCTTATAATATGTCCCATCTGGTAAATAATGATCATGTCCACGAATCTGACAGTGACCAAGTGTGTGCATTGATAAAAAACTGCTCTTGTCAGTCTTTGTCCATACCTACGATTTGCCATACCAACCAATGCTTCAAAATGTAGGAGTGAGACAGCACATATTGTTCACTCCCTTCCACTTATAGATCAGCAAATCAAAAAAAAAACAGAATAATAAAATTGTTTTAACCATCGTCTTCTAAATCTACTTTTTGACCGACAGATGAATACTGGTCCTTGCACCCAGAGCTGCAAGACATCCCCATCTACTACGCGTCGTCTTTAGCCAAGAAATGTATGGCGGTGTACCAGACATACATCAACGCGATGAACGACCGCATCCGACGGCAGATCGCCATCAACAACCCCTTCGTGTTCCGACACATCTCGAACTTGAAGGTAAGTAGATATTTAGTTAGTCTTCCTTCAATGAACTACAGGTCGTCAGGAAACGTCTGGCGCAAAACCAACTTACGATAGACGGGACAAAGCGAACAACATCGTAATCTACATACAAATCTCGCTTTTAGTTCTACGAGTATGTGTCGTGACATACGCCCCGCGTGACATGTCGCGTCGGTTGTGTCCTAAATTAAAAATATTTTCGAAGTATAATAAGACGAATTGTGCATTATACAATGAGTTAAGTTTTCACGAAAGATAAAGAAAAAATAAACAATATTTAATCCATAATAAATACAATTTTATTGCTACACATAAATCAATCAATAGCATTGTTCTCGCCGATCTCAAACACATCAATTTCAGGCTTAACCTTATCATACAGATGAGGGAACGCACCATTAGCACTGTACTTCTTCCTCACTTGTTCATACAAAGACAAATCAAACATCACTTCGAATTCTTCCCGAGTCATAAAGATGTCTGCGTATAAGAACGAATATCCCCCAACTTCCCTAGTAAACTCCTCCATTTTCCTCATAGCAGTCACAGGGTTATAAGGTTTCTTTTCCTTCACCTTGCCTGGGACCCCGTAGACCCCCAGATCGTTGTACATTGCGTAGTTGGTTCCCGGGACTAGGTACTTGGCGTCAGGTCTTTTCAACTGCCCGGACGATGGACCGTGGTCAATGATCTTGCAGGGATACACCAGTAGAGGGAATTTCTCGAATAGAACACTTGCTATTTCAATCTGTCTTTCTAATTCTTTGATAGGTAGTACAATGTCCTGAAAGACTTGTTTCGTGAAGGTGTAGGCCCTAACTCCGGGAGTCGTGGTAAACTTTAGGAAGGCCGGCTTCGGGGGCAGGAGCCATCCGAAGAAGTAACGGAATATTGTGTCGTTTCCGAACGATAACATATCTTCGACTACCCAGAATATAGCTCTATTGTGTCTTAGCAAGTAATCTCTTAGAGGGATCAGCTCCTCAGATTCTCCCTTTTTCAAAAAAGATTCCACATGCTTATAAAACCAAGGTTTATACCACTTCGAGCAACTATTAACAGGTATTTTCGGATCACAATCAGCATAGTCCCCCACCATAATAACAGCCTCATCCTTACTATAAATAGTTCCTTCAATATAATCAGGAAACTCCTTCGGAATAGCTTCGTAAGTCCCCGACAATTCCCGAATCATATCGCAGTATTTCTTCTGTCCTTTGACGGGGATGTACTTGATTTTGATGTAGGGTTTGATTTTGACGATTTTGAGGGTCAAGGCGACGAGGAAGCCAAGGCTGCCGTGACACCAGGGTAGGGCTTTGTAGAGGTCTGAATGCTCGTTGTTGGCTGTGGCTGTTACTAGGGAACCGTCGCCCAGAACAACTTCGTAGCTCATGATGGTCTCGTGGTACAGCCCAGCTTTGTGGGAGTGGGTTGACATGCCCGTGCCGAATGCGAGGCCTGCAAGAGTTAATAAGCGTTTACACTTTGTTTGTCAGAAAAATTAGGGTGATTGAAAAATTTTCGCATGCGTTATTTAATTGGCTATCAGGGACGGGTCTATATTGATTAATGTGGTTTTTCAAATCAAAACAAAAACGGAAATTAAATCACTTGGCATGAAACGACTTTTTAATCTGTAACATCTTGTATTTTTGTAAGTAAATGGTTTTAACACTGCGAAAATTAAAATAAAAATATTACAAGATACCCAAAAGGCTGTGGATTAACGATCCCATATTGTCACGTTTCAGAATTAAAAAAGAAACTTAAAAGTACGCTTTAAAACTCACCTCCCAAAGTAGCATCAGTCAGCTCGATAGTCACCGCTAACGAATAGCCCTTCGGTATCAGATACTCGGTGATATCCCCTATGGTGACCATGGGTTCCACCTTCACGGTCATAGCCTGCTCATCAAGCTCCAGGATGTCATACAGGGGGATGGCGACCTGGTGGTGCAGGTGCTTCTGAAAGAACGTGGTGGATAGGGACAGCCAGTTGGGGCGGGACGTGCAGAGGAGGCGACGGTCTTTCGGAGGCAGCTTGTTCCATTGTTGTACCTGACATTAAAAGGGTATTGGTTAAGTGAGAATTTGAATTGGTTGATAAGGATCTTTAGCAGTGAGATAACAATTAGACTGAAGAAAATAGGCTTATAGGTATTGCTATGTCATTTTATGGACATTTTAGAGCTGACTATAATAAAAAACCAGCCAAGTACGTGTCGGACCACGCACAATGAAGGGTTCCGTAGTTGGAATGAATTTATCCCAAGAACAAACTTAACATTGTAGTTGAAAAACATGTTCTCCCATACATTCCAACTGAAAATTTAAGTTTTTACTCACAATATTGAGAGATTTACCATTGTTTCAAGATCATAGACTTCTTATTAATTTTCCTGTAATCTATAGGTATAGAACTATTTTCTGTATTTTTTTTCAAAATTTTAGGCTCAGTAGTTTCGGAGATAAGGGGGGGGGGGGGAATGGTAAATTTCCGTCTATTGTCTTAATTAACTTTAATACAATTTACTTTAAAATTAGGAAAAAGTATATTTGAGATCCTCACGGTAAGCCCTTTGATATGTCACACGGTACAGATTGCGAAACTTTTTTTTTAAATTGTCTATTAACCCCTCAAAAATGACTCCCATTTTTAAAATTCATTGCGTTACACGTATGTGTTTGGGTCACAGAGATTCATATGTGTACCAAATTTCAACTTAATCGGTCCATAAGATTCGGAGCAAATTGGCTGTGACAGACGGACAGACGGACACACGAGTGATCCTATAAGGGTTCCGTTTTTTGCTTTTGAGGTACGGAACCCTAAAAAAAGAAAACTAGAAATACAGGTAATTCCCGTAACAGTTCATATTATTAGAATTCTGTTCTTCTCCATACGTGCCTTGTTGAATTTGATTGGCTAATACAGGCCTTTGTTTTATGTCTTTCAAAGAGTCTTTTGTTTCTTTCCAAAAAAAATCTGTTTTAACTGCGCGGAGCTCTTTGTCTTGGAACAAATTCCTGTAATTCTTCAGTAATATTAATGTACCTGTAAAAGATCTTTGTACCGTTGTACAAGGATCTTTTGGCGCGCGGAACAAAGCCACAATCTTGATCTGTGACAATTTCACAAAAAAAAAAAACAAGAATGTAAAATTTCTGTGTGAAATCGAATGGAAAAAAAAAACAAAGATGCGGTCGTAAGTGTCGAGTTTGCCTGATGATGGTGTCTTTCACCTGACTCTGTATCAGTCTGACGGCGCTGTCGTGGCGCTGCGGGTCGCTGCGCAGCCGCCGCACGCCGGCGCGCATGCGCAGCAGCACGGTGAACACGAAGCTGGCCGGCAGGCAGAACACCGCCACTACGAACTCTCGGTGGTCCTCTAGCCATTGGATGAGGCGGTTCTTGAACGAGTCTGGCAGCATTGCTAGAACAAAAATGTTTTACAAAAAATAAAAAACTACAGTTCGCCCTTTTTAATCGATTTCAAATAAGGAGGAGGTTATGCAATCGGCGCTATTTTTGAAGTGAGAATTTCTTTAGGCGCACTTGGCGCTCTTTTTGATCCGTCACGCTCAAGTCGGTGACGCTGAATAGAGTATACTTACTCGGCTCTAGTCGTATGTTTTCACTTCTATCGCGTGGTCATAAGCACACACCCTATTTTTAGGGTTCCGTACCTCAAAAGGAAAAAACGGAACCCTTATAGGATCACTCGTGTGTCTGTCTGTCTGTCTGTCCGTCTGTCACAGCCAATTTGCTCCGAATCTTATGGACCGATTAAGTTGAAATTTGGTACACATAATATGAATCTCTGTGACGCAAACACAGACGTGTAACGTAAATAAATGAGTTTTGAAAATGGGAGTCATTTTTGAGGGGTAAATAGACAATAAAAAATAATAATAATAATATAGTAACAGATAAAATCGCAATCTGTGCCGTGTGACATATCAAATGAAAGGGCTTACCGTGAGGATCTCAAATTTTTTTTTTTCATAATTTTAAAGTAAGTTGTATTAAAGTTATTTAAGACAATAGACGGAAATTTACCATTCCCCCCCCCTTATCTCCGAAACTACTGAGCCTAAAATTTTGAAAAAAAAAAAACAGAAAATAGTTCTATACCTATAGATTACAGGAAAATTAATAAGAAGTCTATTATCATGAAACAACATGATAAATCTCTCAATATTGTGCGTACAAACTTACATTTTCAGTTGGCATGTATGGGAGAACATGTTTTTCAACTACAATGTTATGTTTATTCTTGGGATAAATTCATTCCAACTACGGAACCCTTCATTGTGCGTGGTCCGACACGTACTTGGCCGGTTTTTTTAATATAATAAACAAGCGACTTCGAAAAATAAGCGACTACAAATTGAATATTTAATCATTTTAGTTTCAGAAGTCGGTGGCAATTTGGCAATACACAAAAAACAAACAATAACCGAACCAGCGACTTCTGAAGTCGGTAAAAAGGGCGGATCGTTACACTCGTTAAAGTAAATCTGAGTGTGATTTAATTTAACCGGTATAAAAATACACCAATGTAAAAAAAGGAATCCTCACAAGCATAGGGGACTTTGTAAATGTTTTTTACAATTAGCTTCGTTTCAGGAAATCACTTAGGTGTGTTTAAGCAGTCGATACCACTTTCCATAAGATCTGTTTTCTGGGTAATGCGTGAATGTTCTACATATTTTTAAAATTGGCGCCTAACTTCGACAAGGACAACACCCAAAATTATAAATGTAACCTCTTTGTTCAACATAGTTTTCATCCAAATTAATTTACAGTTGGTAAATTACTGTTGAATTCAAAATAATGTTATCTGTTTTCCTGTAAAACATGTCTATAATATTATAAGTATAGTAACAATTGTGTAAAGGTAATTGAATATTTTTTTGTCAACTTTAAAATAAGTTCTTTACGTCTGATGTATTTTGGCTAGTATAGTATTTTTAAAGGATATAACCTAATGTATAATGAAAATAGTTTTACTTACTGTTTTCCACTATAATTCCACTTAACAATTAAGTCGATCTTAAAACACCGGCCACTCCGTGCGCCGCGCCGGGCGTCACAAGTCACAACACTACAGATTAAAAATAAAGACGTTTCATTATGCCACTGATAGTGTAATGTATCAATGTTATCTCTTTAATGCCATAATCTTCAGAATATTTTATTTAATACCGAATCTCTTGTAGGTATTTATAATTAAAGCGTTACCAAGCGTACAGAATTACTAGATTACACTAGAAATATTATAGTAATATATGCATCGTCGTACTTCAAACTTCTAATTTCATATTGTTATAAATATTTTCTCAACTCCCAAGATTTTCCTCAAGTATCTCATACAAAGGCATGCTGAATATTTGCCATTGAAAAAACCATTAAATATCACCATGTATCCAAGCCGTTTAGTAAATGATATTGACCTTCTACTATAATATCAATCACTATTTCGATGCTTCTGAATAAAAAAGTCACTACTGTTATATGCCAGGCGAATTTAAACTCTATTTTATACTTGTAAAGTGTAATTTTGTTATATGTAAAGTTAGTTAAGATAGTCACTGTGTGACACGAGTGTCTTGATTATGCATATAATCTAAGATAACCTTATTCTAAGATATTTTTAATCATTGTATGCGAATAAATAATCTTTTGAGACATCGAGAATTCCAATTAACATGACTCCTCCACTACAAAAGCTAATTTGTACATAAAAGATTTTTTGGTGACTGTATGATACAACGCTTTCTTCACTGAGCTAGTTTAGACAGCATATACAGGATGAAATTGAATACATGCGACAAATCGAAATGGGAGATTGTACTCATCATTATGAACAACTTTTACTATGGGACCAAACCTGAAATCGCGAAAAAAAATACAGCTGTTCCCTACATTTTGACGAATTATGCGAACATAAATGTAGGAAACAGCAGATTTTTTTTTGCGATTTCAGGTTTGGTCCCATAGTAAAAGTTGTTCATAATGATGAGTAGAATCACCCATTTCGTTTTGTCGCATGTTTTCAATTTCATCCTGTAACTCACGATTTTTCGAACAGTGATGGATCTTTCTGGCATAATATTCTTATATTAGTCTCGTCGCTGAAAAATAATAGCCGCACAGGTCGATCTACAAGGTTAAGCAACGCTAGCCAAGGGCGGTCCGTGGATGGGCGACCATCCATTACATAGCGAGATCCGTGCCTCGGAAAGCACGTTAAACAGTTGGTCCCGGTTGTCATTACGGGTAGTCAGGAGTCCTAAAGTCCGACAACCAGTCTTAACAAACGTATCGTGATACTCATTAACTGGGTTGTGGAAGTCAGATACTTCAGATAGGCAGTCGCTCCATGTAAAATACTAGTATTCAGCTGCATCCGGTTAGAAGCTGACCCTAACAGAATTGGGAAGAGGATAAGCAGATGATGATTACTTAGAAAACTTAACTCATGAATCTTACAGCTAATGTCCCCCTTTTAAGTTATTGGTAATCTTTATTATAGAGACACTGGATCATTAATTTGTAGAACACCACACTAATGTGTGACGAACATTGGGATCGGTTCACGTCGCTGCACGGTCTTCATAATTTAATCTGATCCACTAGCCACCGATACTCAAGTTTTGTTTTACTTACAATAGAATTACAGCTTTTTAAAGAAAAGTATGTACTTCGGGAATCATCGTGTATCTTCGAAAATACGAATGCGCGATGATGAGATCTAATATAGAGCTGTTACAACAATGGAAGTACTGACTATTTTGTATTACTTACATGTTTAAAAAATGATAGATTAACAACTCTATGCAACTCCAAAAAAACTTTTTAATACTTTTGAGTGAAAAATGACGATCTGAGTCCCGAGTAGGTAACCCGACAGAGAGAAAACTTCATACAAACGCGCTATAATACGTGCACTTCTACAAAGTGCGGTAGTGCAAAACTTAGAAGCATTGTCTCTGTGGGCGGTTTCTCTGTGGCGTGACGTTCGTGCTCATTCGGAAATACGAAGATTACCGGAGCGCACACCTTATCTGGTTTACCTGTACCTCATGTTCTTAAATGTCTTTCAGGGTATAGATCACTTCGAGGACATAGGGCCATGTGTGATCATGGCTTCTCCCGGTATGATGCAGTCGGGACTGTCCCGAGAACTGTTTGAGTCGTGGTGCACCGACTCTAATAACGGAGTTATTATTGCTGGTGAGTCAGGAGCTTTATTTTTTTAATGAATTTTATTAGTAATCGCATAGAAAAATAAATAATACTTCTTAGATAATATATTTATTTATATATTGTTTTATATATTGTATTGTACACCACATAATACATAAAAAAAGGTCGAACACTACAGAACATATAATTGGCGGCCTTATCGCTTTCTGCGACCCCTTCCGGGCAACCTTGGAATGGACAGTGATTTGCCTGGACTTAAAATGGGGTTGTCGTTGGTGCAATAATTAGTTTACAATATATACATATCCTAAATATATATATAAAATTCTAAGTCCTGACGGACTGATATATCAACGCACTGCCTAAACCGCTGGTCCTAGAGACATGAAAATTGGAGGGTGTGTTCTTTGTGAAGAGTAGGTATCCACTAAGAAAGGGGTTTTCGAAATTCCACCCCTAAGAGCGTGAATGGGGAGGAGAGACACACATACTAAATATACACTTGGGAGCAAATAAATCGAGCCACTGCCTTTTTTCACGTATAATGGTTATTATTGTTGGTATTATGGAACGTATCAATTCGAAACATATATCTTCTAAGAGGTTATTTAATAACCTTTACAATGAGGGTAAATTATTGAATGATAACCTTATTGAATGATAAATTATTGGCTCTAAAAGAAAAACGATAATTTTGATAGAAAATTTTAGGGTTAAGAGAAAAAAATTTTAGGGGTTCAAGCCGTTGTTTTTCGAAATGAATGAACCGATTTTAATGAAACTTCATACGCATAAGCAGGATACAAAGGTCTAAAAAGTTAGCAGTCGACAAGTACTCCGTAACGATCCGCGCGGTGTGAGGTCTCGCATTGTCATGCATAAACATGAAATTTTCTCCGATAAAACCCGCATACGGCATTACATGGTCTTCGAGGATGTCAGTTATGTACCGATCAGCTGTTAATCCACGTCTACCACTTTCATCGTTGACGGGGTCGACGAAGACAAGTTCAATTTTTGCGTCTAGGGAAATTCCTCCCCACACCATACAAGAACCACCGCGAAAACTTACAGTTTCTCGAATGCAACATTGGGCAAATCTTTCACCAGGTCGTCTATACACTCGGTTTCTCCCGTCATTGCTAAAAAGACAGATTCTCGACTCGTCAGAAAACAAAACTGACCTCCATCTAAAGTCCAATTAATGTGTTGTCGAGCAAACTCCAGGCGACATCGGCGATGAGCTACAGTTAATTTTGGGCCAGTTGCCGGTTTATGTGATGTTAAATTTCGTTCCTTTAGTCTTCGTCTCACTGTCCACCTACTGATTTCGACACCTCGGACGTCACGTAACGCATGCTGCAGCCGAACAGCATTAAGTCCACGGTCGCGCAACGTACTGGTTGCGATAAAGCGGTCATCACGTTCTGTAGTTTCCCGTGTTCTGCCGGTTCCAGGTCGCCGAACAAAAGCACCAGTCTCCAGATACCTGCGATATACTCGCTCTACCTTTGAACGACTCAAATGAAGTCTGCGAGCCACTTCACGTTGTCCGTGTCCAGCTTCAAGTAAAGCTACAACTTGGGCAGCTTCCGTCGGTGTAGTATCCATTTTATCAAGATAATTGATTACACAGACACAGATAAAGACAACAATAACACGTCAATGGGGGTATAATTAACAAAAACCCCTAATTAATCTTTTATTAATGGAGTACAATGAAAATGTTCTAAGCAAATCAAATGCGATAATTTTAGTCTACCATTTAAACTTTAATTTAAAATGAAAAGTTGACAACAAACTACTCTCATTATAAAGGTTAATAAATAACCTCTTAGGCGATATATGTTTCGAATTGATACGTTCCATATTAACAAAAATAAAAACCATTATACGTGAAAAAAGGAAGTGGCTCGATTTATTTGCTCCCAAGTGTATAAGCAACGAAAATAAATGAAGACTAAAGATAATTACAGTGACGAGAACAAGATCATAAGTTGTTCCTTATCGAACATCATCTCTCTCTTGCCCTTATCCCAATTTATTTGTGTTTTCACAAAACCAGATGTTCACCAACAGCGCCCCCCTTTCAATGCCATCCAAGCGCCAAAAGATGCTTGTACAAGTTCCTGAAACCACTTCCATTGTATCTGCTAAATCAATCCACCTCCCTCCAGGTTACTGCGTAGAAGGCACGCTCGCGAAGACCATCCTCTCGGAGCCGGAGGAGATCACAACCATGTCTGGCCAGAAGCTGCCTCTCAAGATGTCGGTGGACTACATCTCGTTCTCAGCCCACACGGACTACCAGCAGACCTCCGAGTTTATTAACATTCTCAAGCCGCCGCACGTGGTATGTATCCTGCATTTTATTTATTTATAAAAGTACACTAACAGCTTCTGTATATATCTTGAGTACAATAGCAACAACAACAATAGCCTCGGACTGACACAGTCGCCAATTACAGGTGTTAGTCCACGGCGAACAGAACGAGATGTCCCGCCTGAAGGCCGCCCTGCAGCGCGAACACCGCGGCCGGCTGCAGATACACACGCCCCGCAACACGCAGCAGCTGTGCCTCACCTTCCGGGGAGACAAGACAGCCAAGGTCAACTATAGCACTATTCGAGTGTATCATCATTTTTAGCCGAAATACTTCCACTGCTGGACATAGGCCCGAGCATCGCCACTTCGACTGATTCTGTGCTTCTCGCATCCAGCGAGTTCCTGCGGCCTTCACAAGTTCATCGGTCCACTTTGTGGGAGGCCTTTCAACGCTATATCTTCCGGTACGCGGTCGTATGTCATCCTAAAAATGTATGAAGGACATTGTAGCATAGCCAAAGTGTACTTTACGAAAATGCACTAATTTGATGTCTATATAATGTGAAGTCTGTTGCCAGCTCGCTCTGAAACAAGGTTTCGGCATCTCTTGGTACCAAAGTACGATGTGTAGGATAGAATCAAGTATACAACAGAAAAAAAAAAAATGTCTGAGCGCAAAAAAATACATAAATAGATCAATGTTCTTGATAAAACCTAAAAAAAAACTTATTCAATCAGGTAATGGGATCGTTAGCGATGGAGACACCAGAGCCAGGCACACAGTTACAAGGCATCCTAGTGAAGAGGAACTTCAACTACCACATACTGGCACCGTCAGATCTTAACAGTAAGTTTTAGTTTGTACTTAGCAAGTTTTAGAAAGGTACGACGACAAGTCGTTGACGAGTTGTCATCGTACACAAACCTTGAAGACTTTGAATCCCATGTACTGTCTCCTTAAGTTCTTAGATTGTGCGATAAGGCCAAAGAAAACACGTCATAACACTGTAACAAAGTGTGTTATGACAAATATTTCGTCGTTTTACGTCGATCGTAAATTCTATATATAATGTCCATTTTTACGAACAAAATGTACAGCGCGTATTATCACCCTAACCTAATGTGTGGTGATGATTTTTTATGACTGTCTATTCTAACTGTTACGAATATCGGCCGTTTCGGAGTGATTTGGGCCTAACAGTAATGTTATACTTCCAGAATACACCGAACTAAGTCAATCAGAAGTGACGCAACGTCAGTCGATCCACTACAACGGGTCGGTGGGACTGCTGCGCCACGTGGTCATGCAGCTGGCGGGAGCCATCGACTTCCAGAGCGAGACCAGGTGGAGGGTCTACTCCTGTGTCGATCTCATCGTCGAGAACAACATGATCACCTTAGAGGTACGTCTGATCAGTCACTAGCAGGGCTTGAAATACCGGTATTTTTCGGAACCGGTGCTTATTGTCCTTGGTGTGATACCGGTACCAGAGCAGTACCTGTACTATTGGTAGTACAGGTACTACTCTACTAAGTTACAATAAGTAAGAAGGTGAGTAGTTAATAGGCATTAGAAAACTAACTTTAAGGTTGCCAATCGTATGAAGTTCCTCGAACAAAGATGAGATTTGTGGTACACGCCGGGTACCTGAATTTGGTACCGGTATTTTTAGGTGGAGTGCCGGTAGCCACCTGGAACCGGAACTCTACCTACACCTACAGAACCTGTAACGTTGCTACAACAAGTCCGTGTCCCAGTGGGCGGCGGCTCCGGTGTCGGACATGTTCGCGGACGCGCTGGTAGCCGCCATCTTGTCTGCGTCTGCGCTCACGGCCCCGCGACACCTGCCGCTCGCGCCCAAGCTGGACCGCATGCACTTCAAGGTAACTGCTTTGTACTTTAATCCCTATATCTAAACACAAATTGTTTCGTTTCCCATCATCACACAATCTCAACATAGATGATTGTTTCATGCTTCTAGACGCAGCGGCTTAGGCTGTGCGTCATCTACCAGTGAATGGATGATTTAAGATTTTTATTCAGTAGAAGTTTAATTACAGAATTAGGTAACTTGATCGGAATATACGCAGACATCGAAAAAAAAATTTTAAATCCTAACCTTTTGAGAAAACAACTCCAGCGATCATAACTAGCGAAATGGTGATAGCTTTTTTTTTTTTTTTTTTTTTAGGATGGGAAATCATCAAATGACCCCTCCCGCTCTGGGTGGAGCGGAAGGGAGTGTCAGACTCTTACTGACTAAAACCCATCCGTGTTCCTTCCTTAGCCCTTTATGTTCCGGGGCAGCGGTAACCCTTTCGGACAATCCCGCTGCCCCGGCAGGCTTCGGCCCTGACGGGCCCCTCCTTCGATGCTGACATCTCTTTGAGGCGCGCGTGGAACACATACGCGCCGTCCGGCACGGGCCTGGTCCTGATCGGACGGCGAGCTACCCATTACTCGCCGTCCGCAGGCCCGCGCCTACGGTGGCCGGGAGTCGTCACGCGGCTCCCGACGCCCGGAGCGTCTACCGCGGCGGCTGGGACGGGCGGCCCTCTCAGCTCTCTCCCTCGCCCATCCCGCCACCTCCTTCGCTAGCATGACTGCTTCGCAGAAGGAGGTGACTGCCTCCCACTCCCTCTCGCCCCGGACCATGGCTTGGACCAGGGCCGGGCGCGAGAGGTCGCCGCCGCTGCCGATCGCCTCTACGAGGACACGGCGGTGCTCTGCCCAATCCGGGCAGACCTCCACCGTATGCTCCACCGTGTCCTCAGGGCGATCCTCGCAGTGGTGACACCCGGGCGTTTCCTCCCGCCTGATGATGTGCAGGAACCTCCCGAAACATCCGTGTCCGGTGAGGACCTGCGTCAGGCGGTAGGTGAGGGCGCCGTGACGCCTCTCTAGCCACTCCTCAAAGAGGGGCCTTACCGCCGCTATCGCGGCGTGCCCTGCGCTGGGTTGCGACAGTCGCGCTTTCCATGCCGCCATGAGATCGCGCCGGAGGTCCGTCCGCTCCGCAGCAATTTGCCGCGGAAGCGGGTTTTCCCCCCGGCGTAGTGCCTCCGCGCGCCACTCAAAGAGGCGCGCGAGGACTATCGCCTCCAGATCCCATGGCGGCAGTCCGGCAAGGAGGCTTGCCGCCTCGCGCGAGATCGTGCGGTACCTCCGTATCAGCCGTATGGCTACCACCTTTTGGGGCGCGTTCAGGTAGTGGGCGGCTCGAAGCCGCAGTGAACGCGCCCACACCGGGGCGCCATATACGGCCATGGACCGCACGACCCCCGCGTAAAGCCTCCGGCAGGAGGCGTTTGGCCCCCTCAGGTTTGGCAGAAGCCGCTTGAAAGCGGCCCCAGCCCGTTCCAGTTTGGGGGCCAAACGTCGGAAATGCTCGACGAAGTTCCACCGGCTGTCGAGGACGAGACCCAGGTATTTCATCGTCGTCTCGACGCCGATGCGAACCCCTCCTACCGTCAGTTGGGATCCCGATGGTGGCCCGTTCCGAAGCCCATGAAAAGACATGGCCTCGGATTTGTGCAGAGCCACCTCGAGACCCAACTGCCGGATCCTCTCCACGACTATCGCAACCCCGCGTGTCATTGCGTCGGCCGCCGCCTGATGCGACCTACCCTGCGCCAGGACCAGCGTGTCGTCAGCGTAGCAAACTACGCTGACGCCATCAGGGAGGTCTGCCCGCAGCACCCAGTCGTAACCGATGTCCCACAGGAGCGGTCCCAAGACCGATCCCTGTGGGACACCGCACGACATCTCTCGCCGGTTCCATTCCCCATCGCGACCGGGGTAGATGACGGCTCTGTCCGTCAAATACGCCCCGACTATTCGACGGAGGTAGGTCGGCACCCGGTGATACCGGAGTGCCTCCCCAATGCAGCTCCAGGGCAGGGTGTTAAACGCGTTGGCGATGTCGAGTGACACCGCCACGACCACCCCACCCCGGGACACCGCGTCCCCCGTCGTGAGGGCTCTCACGCGCATGATGGCGTCCACCGTAGAGCGCCCCTTGCGGAAGCCAAACTGGCTATCCGCAAGATCCGGCCCCGTCCTCACCAGGTGCCCGACGAGGCGGCCCGCAATCACTCTTTCAAAGAGCTTGCCCACCTCGTCGAAAATGGTGATAGCTGCTGTGTACACTGAGCAATAAATAAATATACAAATCAGTTTATGTATGTGTCGCAAGCCGATTGTATGTTTCGTCATTATACATACAGGTTCGTCCGTTTATATAGGTAGGTACTGTTGTTGCCATTATGACCTAAGGCAAATTGATCACGCTTTGATCGCATCCATTTCGTTAAGAGTCTTAGGTTAGGTTAGTAATCATGATTATTAATAAGTTTGACAGTAAAATCTGAGCAATAAACTAAATAATAATAGTCATAACATATATTTAAATGGATAATTAACAACTACACAGAACGCGATGCCTCGCCAGCGCCAAGCTATAAATGTATAACGAAATATACAGTAACAGTAGTGATGAGGATATCGTCATATCGATGAATGAGATACGCGTTATGTTTTATTTATAATTTTACGAATATAAATAAAAACTGATCAAATACACACATCAAAAGTGTCTAGGGATCAAGCATTTTTATGCGGATTTCTTGAGATTGAGATGTGGCTTTGTAATAAATTTATGATTTTATAAATTTATATGGATCCTTTTTGGTGCATTTCATAATTTGAATCAGGAACTGTGAATCAAATTCGAGTAAAAGATGAAAATCAGCTGTCAATATTTTCCCTATAAAAACATACAACGCATTGAAGACATTATTAGTGCTACTGTTTCCCTACTACTGATTAAAACCAACGTTATTATGGAGCGGCGACGTCATTTAAGAGCCATTTCACAAAAGTTTGGCGCTCGAGTTTAGGTAAAAGACGGCAGCATTGTGTATGTGTGCGTAGCTATCCACACATACACAATGCAAACAGTGTAGCGCGAGTGTCGAGACGGACTAAACAATCTTGAGCCGTCATGATTGTAATGCACCTTTGTTAGAGACTTATGAAAAAAAGTGATTTTATTTATTCAGTCTACTAACTTGCTAGACCAATAAAAAAACACAAATATATGTTATGTATAAGTGTATAATAAAATTGAACAGGTAAACAATCAGACATTATATATTAATATATTTATAACATAATAATTATTTTTGTAAGAGCGTTTGCCCCAACAATCATCCGCTTCGACCGCTATCATTGGTCCAAATTGCTAACATCGCCACGAGATACTGCCGCTTTAATTTCCTGTTTGGCATCATTTAACATTGTCATTTCAGCAGTTTTCCACATGTCGAAAATAGCATCATGTGTTTGACTGTATAATCGAAATGGCATTGTTGGTAAATCCATCGATGCACTGATCTCATTTAAGTTTGAGAGACCAATTCCCGTAATGACTGCACCTGATACCGCTCCTGCATTAATGTCGAGTCTTGATCGTTCAGTTGTTTCAGTCTCCGTAGTTTATAGAACAAAGCTAGATCCACACATCATACACTTCAAGTCAAATTTAGACATGGGACCCAACTGTTTCTCTTTTTCTATTTTCAAATAGTTCAATTGCAGCCGAACTTCTCTCTGTGTTCACTTATATTTATTAATTGATTCCAAAAGTATTGAAAATCAATTATACGCCAGCCATCAACAATGTGATCGTTCTAAAAACAAAAGGAACATTAAAACATCTAATTGAAATTTAAAGAAATATAAAAGTAAGTACTAAAAATATTTACGATCGAGTCTGAATAAAAATAAATAAATACAATTTCTATTGTCGAATCTGATTTTTCACTTGTACCCGGCACGTCGTCTCTTCTAAAGGTACTATCCTCCTCTACTCACACGACTTCTCATTCTAAAATGAAAACAAAATAGCTGTCAAGTTTCGATATCTACAATTACTTAATTATTTTTTTTCTTCAATAATAATTAAATGATTATTAAAATAATCAATATTGTTTTTAGAATTATTAAAATTGTAATTACGGTTCTATAGGCCATTTCGATAATGTGATCGATTACTGTGTATATGAGTTGCAAATAAAAATAAAATATCTACCTCGCTTCTGTTGCTTTCTCTAAGGCTGCAGAATTTTTATTTTTCCTTTTTTTGACACAATGGTATACACATTCTTTACGCCCCATTGCTAAAACTAATAACACAAAAATATATTATAATTATTCTACAAAGTAACTACTAAAGTAACACTTTAATTGATAATAAACAAAACACTTACCTACTTTATGAAAAAAAAATGCGAAGAGGATCAAAATGTTGTACTCGTAGTATAATAATGCGTTCATGATAAGTGCGCTCGAAAATCGGGACGCGGGAAAAATTGGCATAGATCCTTCGTCGATGGGCGCTCGCGCCGTACTAATCGGTGCCCGCCGATGCATTGTAATTTATTCTAAATAGAGTGATGTCAATAATGATATTATGTCTAATTAAATGAAGGGATTTTAATAAAATTTCAGAATTAGTTTTTTTAAAGAACATACTTTATTTTGACATGATTTTTTTAATGTAATTACGCCTTATTCAAATCAAAAAACCTAGCCAAAATAGCGATATGAAACGTAAAAATTGCCCTTAGACTTTATTTTTTTACTAATTAGTGTTATTAGTAATCGATATTCTATTACATTATGTGTCAACAAAATTATATGTCTGATGCTTTCTGTATTTTTTTTTGTCAAATATATAAATATTAATGATAGATATAGGAATCTGAAATTGACTCTGCGATGATTTTTCAGTAAACTAGTTGTGGGAGATTAATCACCACAAAGTAAACAAATAAGTTTTTGTAAATGTGTTACATGAAGTATCAATACGAAAGATTGGTCTTTTTTTTACATGTGTTCAACAATGTTAGAGTATTACCTAAGATGGTAAATTAGGCGACTAAAATCTTGGAAATTCGCGCGAAAACGTGAAATGGCTCTTAAGCAGGGAAGAAATGCTCAGAGCCGTGGGAATGATAGAAGCTGGTTCCCGGCAACGTACTGTGGCTTTAGCTCTGAATACAAGTCAGAGTGTTATCAGTCGACTTTGGACACGTTACCGAAGCACTGGTACCGTGGCTGAGCGCCATGGAGGACGGTATCGCTGCACCACACGGAGACAAGACCGATACATTCAAATCTTAACTCGAAGAGCTCCAACAATAACCGCCATGATGTTAGCCGTGAGGCTTCATCACTCTTCAGGGAACTTAATTAGCGACCAAACAGTCAGAAACCGCTTGCATGAAGTGAACCTTCATTCCCGAAGACCGCTACGGGTACCACCTATAGCAATGCACAATCGTAGGATTCGATATCAATGGGCTCTTGAACACAGAAATTGGGCAGAAGAACAATGGCGTTTCGTGTGCCTTTCTGATGAGTCTCGTTTTGGTATGAGACCGGATACAAGACGTATACGACACTGGAGAACCCCTAGACGCCAACAGCGATTAAAATCCTGCCAGGAAGTCCATCCTTATAGTGGTGGAACCATCATGGTATGGGCGGGTATTTGGATCGGCGGAAGAACTGAGTTGATTTGGATCAGAGGCAACCTCAACGCTCAAATTTATGCTGAGACGATTGTATCAGACGTCATCGTTCCTCTACAAGTGCAAATCGGTCCCTTATTTCAGTTAATGCATGATAATGCACGACCGCACACCGCAAGAGTTGTAAGACAGACTCTCGCCGCAGCTAACAACAATGTCCTGCCCTGGCCTGCTCAGTCGCCAGACTTGAACCCGATTGAGCATGCATGGGATATGCTACAGAGAAGAGCTCTGCCGAATATGGAGGGTATCCAGTCGCAAGAAGACCTTTTTTTGTTGTTGCAACGAACATGGGCGGCCATTCCACAGCGTGATTTTATGAACTCATTTTGAGTATGCCAAACCGATGTTCTTGTGTTGTTAGTGTTCGCGGTAGAAACACGGATTATTAATTGTTTAAGTTACCCAATAAAATTTTAAAGAAAACTGTTATTTCAGTCTTTTTTTCGAACTTTGTGTTAGTGGTTCAAATGTCAAAAATCCCTTTATTAGGAAAATGGCAAATTTCTTTATTAATGCAAAGGTGACTTGGTTTATCGTTACTGTGACAAACGAAAACACTTTATTTGATGAATCCTTAAAGAAAATTTTAATTAATATCAATCAGGAGAAAAGTTATTGCAAAAATATATGTTGATCCCTAGACACTTTTGATGTGTGTATTTCCAAATTTGTTTTATGTTGCAGTATATAGTAAAAGCCAGTATAAATTATAAGTATCACAGAAACAAACACATATCTCTATTTCTTTCATGACGTCATTCTTTGACTTTATTTCAAGTCCTTGGCGCTCAGAGCACGTTAAATTCTACTTTGATTAGGGATGTGGTCTATGGTCTTTCTTACCTAAAACATATTTTTATTTTGCATTCAGAATTGAATCTCACGAATGTTTTTTTTTATTTGAACTCTTATCTCTTGTTTATGATAATCTCCTCAAACTGTAAGGTAACCATTACAACTTTGTTAAATTCGCACTCAGCCAAAAGATACCTACAATACAAGCGACGCTTAGTTTGTGGCTCACCAAACATTTCACTTATTGAATTCTTACTTTTTGATGAATAAACGTTATTAATATTATCTAGTTGGACATACCTCAGAATTATCTTCTGGTTCAACATTCTCGAGAAAATACTCCGAGTCTCATTCCACACCTTGTAAAATGTTTAAAAGCTCATACGAATCCAGTTCTTCATTCATCTCACTATTTGTTTACTTATTAGTTAAATAGAATAGGATTCTTACAAGAAAAGTGAAAGAAAGAAAGCTGCGCTGACAGCCGTACGCTTATGACGTCACAGAACGACTTCTATAATAGTCCGCGGCGCCCGGGCACACCACCAATTGTTTTGTAGAGGTGGGAATATAATAACAACTATTTAATTCCGGATCGGCACCCATTTGGAGGTCGAAATTCGTTTATTTTCCCTTTGTTATAAAGTAGTTAACCAAGTTCATATTTTATTTTTATATTCTTTGGGAAAACAAACAATCGTATAGACGCCAGCACATCAAGCTACCCGAAACTGTCAAATTTTCCCAATTAACCTTAAACCTTATGCTTATAGCAATAAAGTTGAAAATCTATTAAAGAAATTTGACAGATTGTAGTAGCTTGATGTGCTGGTGTCTGTACATTGTATATTATATCTAGAAATACCGTATGCTATAAGTAAAATGTACAACTCACTACGTTTTACACATGTTACTAGTTTATGATACAATTTGGTAAATTTAAATAAAATCAATATAATATAACATTTTTCGCTATCGTAAAATCCAACAGTTAATACATACTTAATAATTAAAAATGTAGAACAAGGAGCTTAATAATTTGTTTGTTTTTATATTTTAGTGACCTCAAAGTGTTTTCGGTAGTATTTATAAATATTTCAACGGGCGAAATCAAACAGTTGTAATTTTCGCGTCACATCACTGGCCGACTATACCGGATTTACCGTCTCGAAATTTTTACAGGGTGTTCTACCCATGAGTATGAACAACTTTCACTGTGGGACCAACTCTGAGATCACGAAAAAAAAAATCAATTGTTTAATACAAAAGTTCAATACCTACTAGACCAAAATGTATGAAACAGCTGATTTCAGAGTTGGTCTAAATATTATGCAGTAAAATGACTTTTCTTTTTAACAGACTTCATTTAATTTGTTTTTGTGTTCTATGGATACACCTCTGCCTAACCCTTCAGGGATTACAGGCATGTCGTTATGTTATACCGTGTGTATCTCTATTTCCAGGAATGTGTCATAGAGATGCTACAAGAGATGTTCGGTGAAGACGCGGTGCCCAAGATGTTTAAGGGAGAGAAGTTATACGTCACAGTGGATGATAAGAGGGCTGACATCGATCTGCTCAATATGGTCAGTAGCTCCTCTGACCTACATTAGACAATAAGGACTACAATCCTCTGATTGTAGTCCTTATTGTCTAATGTAGGTGGAAGAAAGAAGGGTCATTTTTGGATGATACCATAAGCAAGCAGTCATAGATTTGTTTAACATGGTCAGTGCTTCACAGGATTATAGTCCTTATAGTATAGGTGGAAGAAAGTTAAAGGTACTCTTTGTGAATTTGCTTCGGATAAGTTTCGGTTAACTTATAAGGCGCATAGTTTCATACAAATTCTGTATCCTCATAGCATGCATTTTAATACAGTCTCCTATTTGACAAAAGAAATAAAAAAGAATGAGGTAATATCCTCTAGGTGGTACGAGGACTAAAACACGTTAATTTGGTAATAGTGGACTGTATTATAAAATTCAATAAAGTGAAAACAAACTGTAAACAATAAGATTTGAATTGGCGAGAAACAACAACGCAGTGCGCGCGCGCAGGGCCGCTTTTTTTTCACTCAATAATAACGAATACCCTCAATTTGCAGGAAGTAAAATGCCCAGAAGACGAGTCCTTAGAGCGAGTGGTACAGTCAGCCGTCACCAAGTTATATGCCGCACTCGCGCCCGTGAAGCCTCCCTCGCAACCTTCTACCTGACAACACTGCGACACTCTCCCCATGCCGCGTGCCGTGGAGACACAATCAATGAGGTTCCCTGCGATATCTACAGGCTGAAATTTGAATCACTGTTTTCCTCTTAAGGGGTCATTGTACTCAACATTATGAACAACTTTTACTATGGACCCAAAAAAGAAATCGCGAAAAAAAAATTGCTGTTCCCTACATTTTGACGAGTTATGTGAACTTAAATGAAGGGAACAGCAGATTTTTTTTATGATATCTGGTTTGGTCCCCTAGTAAAAGTTGTTCATAATGATGAGTACAATGACCCCCTCAGTGATTCAAATTTCACCCTGTATATTACATCGTATTTTAAACCTTATCCTCATTGGTATAAGGGTTAAAACACAACTGCTATAAACCAGTGTGTTTGTTGCATTATGGACTTTAGTGTCAATGGTATAATGCATGAAATGAATGGACTGATGTGTTAAATAAAAGTGATAATAAAGTACATTCTGGACAATATTAATAAGTTTTTTTACTGGTATATAATATGAAGCAGATAAGATTGTTTCTGCAGAGACCTGTGTATTTTTGAAAAGATATTAATACCTACGCGGTGTGAACATTTTAAAATTATGTATTGTTGTCTTTTGCTCAAACATTCAGTTCGTCGCGATGTTTTACACCTTAGATCTTTTACCTAGTACATACTAGTTTTAACTTGAACGATATTAACTCGGTGTCTATATTATTATCTACAAATGACTATTAAAAATGTATGAACTTATGAAGAAGTAGTAAGCTGTGAATGTTTGTTTATAGAATAAACTTTTATAATAAGTGGACAAGCTTTTCATTACTCTTTCAACTTTGACTTTTTATTAAAACAAAGAGTTTCATATAAAAATAAGTTTATTTACAATACAAAGCGCATAGCGCTGTTAATACATATAAAAGATTACGTCGTCGCTTAAAACATAATTTTGAATCGGGCGCAGATTACAATACATTTGCTATTACGTTTCCTGGTGTAAAACATTTAAATCATTATTCATTTATCACTTAGCCAGTACGTGGAAGATTCCAGTATCTTCCTTTGCGCTTATAAAAACAAAATGAGATACCAATCTATATTCCAAATGATGGGAAGTATGTATAATCATTAGTTCCATTCTGTGTAGTACATATGAACCCTCATAATTCTTCTCATCTCATCTGAACTCACTAATAATTATTATACTGAATTCACACGAAACGACTATATGATAGTTTTTTAATCAGTTTTTCAGACTGGTAGTGCCTTGTCTGTTATTTGTACAATTACAGTGCAGACGGCACTACGAGCTCTTGGAGTACCTCTTCCAGAACTTCTTGACGTCGTCGTGTCCGTGTCGCGTGACGACCATCGTGCGCGTGCGCTCGCTCTGCCACGTCAGCACGCGCTGCTGGCGCGCGTGGTCGCGCAGGACCACGAAGTCGGCCTGCGGGCGACATTACAGTAGCGTAGCAGCAATGCACTCTTTTGAAAACAATTCTTTTTTTTTATATAAAACCCAATAATAGTTCTGCAAAGCCTGTGTTATGCAACAGCAATTCGTTTAACAAACTGCTTTCTTAAAAAAAAATATACTTATGTTGCCATATTATAATAAAAAAATACAGTACTAAAGTTCGTTTTTTAGACCCAGATACTAATTTGACAGCTGTAATGTCAAATTTCTATACTAAAAAAACGCAAACACAAAAGACTTAAATGTCAGATTAGTATCTGAGATTAAAAAACGAACTTTAGCTGTTATTACCTAGTAATACTAGCTATTAGTATGTCACATCCAGTTGAAAAAGTTTAACTTCATAGAGCATCGTCTCTCATACATGCGTGACAGACGCTTTTTCTTTTCCATATTTCGTATTAACTGTACATACAATACTGTTTTTTTAGTTTAAAATGGACAGCCTACTATGACACCTATATTCCAAGACGTTTCCTCGAAACTTCCTCGACTCCACTCAACCTCATTCAAGGAAATCGGTATTCACAGTTGTAAAACATCACCTTCACTTGGCGTCCCTCGACATTTTTCCTCAGTCGAGGTGAGGAAACAACTGTCAAACTCAAGGTAGATCGTGAAGTACCTTAAGGAACACTCAAGGAAGATTTACGCCATTCTTTACGTTGTTTAATCTACTATTTCGCTCACGCTTGTAAACAGAACTGATTAATTTATTTGAATAGTGTTTTCAATGGATTTCCAACACTTACGGAATGATAAATGATTTTTATTGTGTAAGTAGGTTTGCACAAACACTTTTACACGTCAATCATTTTTTTTTTCTCATTCAAGAATTATCTGTATGATAATCCGTACGATTACCCTGCACGTCGTTATTTGCGGGATGCAGAAAACCCCATTGAATTTTATGACAATGAATAATTCCAGAGACGCTATCGTTTTAGGAAAGAAAAAGTGCTGAATATGTTGTTACCGCTTGTGTTCTATAACAGAGCTATACCCAATAACAGAGGACTACCCATTCCACCTGTAATCAGTTGTTAATAAAATTGCGTTAAGATTTTATGCAACTGGAAATATTCAAGTAAATTATTGCTGTTTGCCGTGTCTATAAACCATTATTTCTTTATGTTTTAAAAACGGAGTAAAACTTTCAAGTCACAAAACAATATTGTAACATTTTTTTTTTAATTCGCCCTTGGGCAGGCTATAGTCTTTCGACCATACCGCCTTGTCTTCCGTGTAGTAAACATAACAACACACAGGTGACAGGACAGACGCGATCACACAGATAAAAAAAACTATGGTCACATAGACAAAAAAAAAACAAAGTATATACTGTAATCTATGATTCAATGACGTATTCAATGAAGTTTTACCTCGACTCAACCTCACTGGAGGATCCTCAAGATTACCTCATGACAAGACAGAGTTTTAACTAAGAATTCCGATTTCGAGGATTCCTTGAGGTAATCCTTAAGGTAACCTCGAATGAGTGGAGGTCGAGGAAGTTTCGAGGAAACGTCTTAGAATATGGGCCTGAGTCGTACCTGTGACAAGAACTGATTGTATACGACTCCTTCAGTATAAGTGAACCGGTTCCTCTCGGTCTCCCACAGCTTGATCTGGTCCACGACGGTAGGAGGCAACGTCGACGACGTCCGGATGCCGCCTGTCTCCGACTTTAACATCTGAAACATAGCACTGCTATTTGAAAAACTTGAGATTTTGTTGCGAACAAAAACTAAATCGTTTTATCAGAGTAATCGCAAATTCAATAACCAAACATGAACCTGATTTAATAGGGGATGAAAGTAATTTTTGCCTGTGGACAATCCCATCGAGCACACGGCTTGTAACAAAACACAGTCAAACTACATTACTGTCTTTTTATTCCCATGATTCAGAATAAAAAGAATAAGTACCTGTGGATGCGAGTGTTGTTCCAGGTAGTGTATGATCTGTTCCGCTGTGATGCCTCCCCTTAGTGCCTGTCGAACTGACTCACGCGTCAGCACTCCCACTACCAAATTAGGGAACCTGCGCACGATTGCATCACATTACGTCCACTTAAAGCAATAAAATTACATAGTTTTAGAAAAAGTTTGTGACACATGAGTGACACGCCGACGCTCTGCAATGCCCAACTATTACCCAACTATTTCTAAAGCTCTGCGCTAAGGTAGTCCGTTTACGATTTTTGCATTCTGTTAGGTTTTATGATCAATATTATGATTCGCGACCGTAACTAATGCGTATTTACAGAATCAGAATCATTATCAATAAAATCATCAATAAACCTTCAACAAAACGTCAGAAGGTTCCAATTAGCTAGTTGACATTAAGAAAATTAGCTATGGATTTTGTATTGTGCAATGGTTGAGGTAAAAATATAAAAACAACTTAATTTAATTACATGAGCTCAGTGAACAGTCCCAGCAGCGCCACCTGCAGGTTGGTCTGCGTGTAGGCGTATACTCTGTAGTTGGTCTCTACCATGATGTACCTACCTGTACATGAGCTCAGTGAACAGTCCCAGCAGCGCCACCTGCAGGTTGGTCTGCGTGTAGGCGTATACTCTGTAGTTGGTCTCTACCATGATGTACCTACCTGTACATGAGCTCAGTGAACAGTCCCAGCAGCGCCACCTGCAGGTTGGTCTGCGTGTAGGCGTATACTCTGTAGTTGGTCTCTACCATGATGTACCTACCTGTACATGAGCTCAGTGAACAGTCCCAGCAGCGCCACCTGCAGGTTGGTCTGCGTGTAGGCGTATACTCTGTAGTTGGTCTCTACCATGATGTACCTACCTGTACATGAGCTCAGTGAACAGTCCCAGCAGCGCCACCTGCAGGTTGGTCTGCGTGTAGGCGTATACTCTGTAGTTGGTCTCTACCATGATGTACCTACCTGTACATGAGCTCAGTGAACAGTCCCAGCAGCGCCACCTGCAGGTTGGTCTGCGTGTAGGCGTATACTCTGTAGTTGGTCTCTACCATGATGTACCTACCTGTACATGAGCTCAGTGAACAGTCCCAGCAGCGCCACCTGCAGGTTGGTCTGCGTGTAGGCGTATACTCTGTAGTTGGTCTCTACCATGATGTACCTACCTGTACATGAGCTCAGTGAACAGTCCCAGCAGCGCCACCTGCAGGTTGGTCTGCGTGTAGGCGTATACTCTGTAGTTGGTCTCTACCATGATGTACCCGCGCTGCGCGGCTGGCGCACAGAGCGGTGCGGCGATGCTACCTGCGCGTACGCACGCGATGTTCAGCGCCAGCCGCGTCGGGAAGAAGCGGCCCGCTTTGCGCTGGACACAGAGATTTGTTTATTTATTCTTCAGAAAGCTGACAGTCTAATATCCCATATTCTCATGGGTCCCATATTTGGCCAAGACAAGTATAAATATATTTAAGGTAAATTTAGAAAATATACCAACAATAACGCAAAATATACCAACAATAACGCAAAATATACCAACAATAACGCAAAATATACAGACTAGGACAAAAGTTTTTTATATACTGCAAGGAAATAACTACCAAAGTTGTTAATAGGAGCTAATTGTAAAAGATATGCTTGCAAGTATCATTAGAATATATATACCTTTGTATATACCTTGGTTTTGTAAATAAAAATAGACTACAGAAATGCTACTAAAAGTTATGTTTAATTAGGATTATGAATAAGTTAAAAAACCCTGTACCGCGAGTAATATTAATAAAATGTTTAAAAAAGGCCTCTGATTAATCAGACACGTCAGAGGAAACACGCAACGCCCTGTGATGACGAGTGAATATAAAAAAAATCGACATAGAGATAAACATCAGTGGTCAAAATTCAATACTTCTTGAAGATGTCATAATTTAAAACGCAAAAAAACACCGACGACAAACAAAAAATAAACAGCAAAAAAATGTTTTTTACCTTTCTCTGATAAACAAGTCCAAACTCTCTCAAATGTTGTAGAAACACCAACATGTTGTTACTCATGCCTTCTGTACTGTAGTCCTGCAAATAATACTTCAAATTACAAATAAACTAAGATTTCACCCACAACACCGGGTAAAATTAAATTAGTTAGTAAAACTCTGCAGACGTGATGTGTATTTTATTTCATTTAAAAAAACTCAAACAAAAAAAAAGATGTTTAGATATTGGTACCCATCACTTCTGCGGAGTTGTGCTATATATATATTTAATTTGATCCTGTATTATTGATGGTAGACTATGGTGACGACAGTGAACTGCCTTACCTTGCCGAGAGTACTAAAGCTGAGCTGGTATAGGAAGGCGAGGCACTCTGCCGCGCTCAGACTTCGCTTCTCAGCAGTGTGCAAGTAGTGTTGCAGGAATAGCCATACCTGTAAGCATACAAAACACGTCCAATTTAGTTTTATAGTCATCATCTGCCTAGCCCTTTCTCAACTATGTTGGGGTCGGCTTCCAGTCTAACCTGATGCAGCTGAATACCAGTATTTTACATGGAGCGACTGCCTATCTGACCTCCACATCCCAGTTACTGGGTAATACGATACCCCTTGGTAAGACTGGTTGTCAGACTTTCGGGCTTCTGACTACCCGTAACGACTGCCAAAGATCCGCGAATGACAGCCGGGACCAACGGCTTAACGTGCTTTCCGAGGCACACATTACACACACATTGACATTTGGTTTTATAGTATTTTAATAAAAAAAAACATTTAGATAATTATGCTACATTATCAATGCTATGTTTTATTTACCAAAGCTAGTAACACTTTGTAAAAATATTATTTTGAAAAAGTATAACACTAGAAAGTCAACTAACAACGAAATGTTGCTTACTTGTTTTGCTGTACTCAAGAGTAGGAACTGAAACCCGGCGCGAGTAATCACTGCCGAACCGTCTTCTGCATCTCTATAGAAAAAACAAATTACAATTTAAATACAGAGTTATTTTTTTTTACAGTTTTCACATCTTGACAAAATATGGAGATTCTTTTTTTCTTTCAGTTTAAATTTAATTGATCCAATTTTACTTATATACCAAAATTTGCATGTCATTATGTTATGATTGAATATGTTAAGCTACTATTAAACTCTCATTGTAAGAACTTTAGTACCATATTTATTTGCAAATAAATCTTGACTTTGACTTTAAGTAAGTTTAATATTAATGTATTATGCACATAAACCTTTTGGAATATATTTTATATATGATGGTGACATTCCCATCAAAATCTGTTGGGTAGTTTAAAAGGACAACATGGTCCGGTCACATAGACAGGCACGAAAATCAACTTTCTATAATATGTATGTATAACAATGTTTAATAATATATTTATATAGATTCCGTGTAAAGATTTCAAATGTGCACATTGAAATAATTATTTTGAAAATAGTTATGTGAATCAACATATGCAACTAATGTCAACACTAATCTGACCTGGTCATCAACCCAGCATGTAGCAGGATCCTGACAGCATCAGCACTGATGCCTTCGGTCTGTGCACTGCCCACCATGTAGTGAAGCACACATTCCCATCTCTCCAGTGCATAGGCATCGAGGAACTCCATGTCTCGAGCCTTGCCATCTGGTTCTAGCGATGATGACATGCTCCAAGGACGGCCGCTGAAAGGATAATATTGTACAATGTAGATCCTGGTCACAATTTAGTAGGGTTAACAGAGGAAACTAGACCAGCAAAAGACCAAGTAGATTTTGATTAAATTTGGAATTAGATTTATATATACTAATTTCATACCTAACAAAGATGTGATTTAAAGAGTAGTCTTTGTTTACATTGTTTTCTATTATTATTTATTTATTTATTATAATTTATGGCACTGACAAGTGCAAAGGCAAACTTAATTCCTTGGGTATTCCCTATTAGGAAACGCAGGATATGGTAGTGAGACAACATGGCACAACTTTTTATGAATAAAATATTGTTTCATAATATTGTCACACTCATACCCTCCAAGCAGTGCAACTTTGAGGTTTTTCTTGAAGGACAGTGCGAGCATCCAGCCAGGCATGCCCCCGGGGATAGGAGCCTCCTGCCATACTGACAGCTCGGATAGCGCTTCACCAGCTTTGGCTTGCTCTCTGCAATAGAAATAATGTAGTGGTACAGTTATAATAGATATTTTGCAGTGTTCAAATTTCATGGTTAAAATTAATTGATGCAATATTATTATTGATGTGATTCATTAAGTTTATATAAATTAAGTGAAAAAAATGTCATATCTACCCACTTGGCAAAAGTCTGTGAGACCCAGGACGTGACCACCGCCTGTGGTACTGGTTGCTCCACGAACAGCAATCTGATCACGAAGTGACGAGCCAACTCTGGCAATTCTCTGAAAAGTGAGTTTTGCTAATTGAAAAACTAATTGAAAAGCTAATTGAAAGTATTGTTTTTTTATAGGAGACACAAGTTTCAGTTGGTGTGTTAAGGTTTAATTTTGTCAGAATACATTTATATGTTATTGTTAACTCTCGACTTGGGCATTTTGTAATTTTTTACAGTTTCTAACCTCAAATATCAACTGGTATTCGTTTAAGGAATATGTCTCTACTTACCGGACCTTAGCTTGACTTACCGGTAAACAGCTAAACATATCGTAGGATAATTATATAAAGTCTCTAAAAACTGGGCCGAACGACTTTTTAGATATTCGTGAAGATCTTTGCATTGTAAAGTGGGTGACGGATTTAAATTTAAGGAAGACTTTGATTTGGAGGATTCCGACATCCTGACCCAGATTTTTGTACTATGCTGTTATCAAACACATCAGTTATCAGAATTTAATTTTTTAAACAACAACAACAAAATCAGCAAAATCCGAACATCTCAGAACAATAACTGAGCCGAACATTGACTTGACAATGACATTGACATTGACAATTCAATTTGACATAACTTTATTGTTGACAATAAAAAAACTGACGATTTGAACTGGAATCAAGTATTTTCAGCCATACACAAAAATATGTTCATATCATTCATTCAAAATTACAGATGGCAAAGTAAGCCAAAGTACAACTCTAGTTGCGTTCCATTATTGATTGCATTAAGCACACATTAAGCTTAGTTGTTTTTTAACGAAGAATGAAATTAAAGGCAAAAGAAAGCAAATGTGTTAAATTCTTGAACTTGAAAAAAAAGTTCGACAAAGTTTTGCTCTCCTTGTAAACTTTAGTTTAATATTATCCATACTAATATTATAAATTCGAAAGTAACTTTGTCTGTCTGTCTGTATGTTACCTTTTCACGCCTAAACCACTGAGCGGATTTCGATAAAATTTGGCAGAGATAGAAAATGCTCTATGGATAGATTCAATCCCGGGGAAGGTCTTACGATAGTTTTTATCGACATACCTCGCGGGCGAAGCCGCGGGCGGAAGCTAGTAGAAATATATTATAGTTAAATAAATAAAACCTAAAACCGTTTTTAATGTTTTATGTAAATGTGCAATTATCCCTGAAACCTCGGAAAATATTACAAAATTTCTGAATCAATTTTGACAAAAGTTGGCATTACAGTAAATTCATTAAGTAGTCCTTAACACAGAGCATGTGATGGGTGCCATGCTCTGTGATGGGTGCTGAGGAAGGGGCGGCTGGTACTTACTACATGGCCTGGGGCCCAGGGCGGCCAAGACTGCAAATTTGCCACTGCTCTTTATTACTTTGCAGCCAAGAAAAACAACATTTTACTCATCAAGTAGAGGTACCTACCTTCTAATAAATCTAGTTAGAATGTTAATAAAACTTATTCGATTCAAGTTAGATTGAATATGTTCCAAGGTTTTAATAGTAGGTACCTATGTAGACACATATTAAAAAAAATTGTGACAATTTATCATATTTTTTCAGAGATTAGGTGTACTTACAGGAAATTCATCAGACTCCTCCGGAGTCCGGTGACTTTTTTCAAACTCATAAAATAAAGATGAGTAGTGGCATTTATGGAACATGCTCATAAAGTTTTTCCCGGTAGAGTACAATTTAACCAATAAGCACTGTCACTTGATGTGGTGTTTATGAGGCATCTTCGACCAAGATTTAAAAATTTAAAAAGGTACCTACTGCATTCTTAACACATTCCCGACGTAAGTCTGTCCAGCTAAGAAGCCCGTAGGTTTCGAGTAAACGTTAATGTTTGCATAATTCTGTTAGTAAAGAAAAACTAATGTTTGATGCAAGTTCTCGCCAACGTTTCACATACAAGTAGCCGTTTTACTTATAGTTGAGGCCTCTGTGTATACCTCTAAACAGTCCATTGAAAAAATTGAGTCTCACTTCGATTTAAATCTCTGATAGAACCCACAGAGCATTTAACTTTAGTTATTATAACTACGCAGCGAGCGACGTGAAAACGATATGAGTTGCAACCACTAGGCTAGGACAAACACTTTAGTTACATATTCAGTCTAAATAAAAATAGAAAATTAATAACTTTACCCTTTAAAGGAGTCACAAAGATCATATGGAGGAAAGAATCATAAAGCTAATTTTCTTAAATAATCTTCCGTATGTATTTAGACGTTTATAAGCAAAACATAACGTCATGTCTGACGATGAGCTAAAGTTACAAATTAATGCAATCATACCTACTCTGTCCTCTACGGCCTACCTAGTTATAGTTAATTACTGTGGACTTGCCTACCTTGCATCACACATGTATGTTCCGTCATAGTTATATAGAAGTACCTACCTTCAATTTACATATCAAGTTACTTAGTAAATACCTACACAACAACATTCAAACAGTTACTAAAAGTTTTTTAAGAATTTAAATAAATTCTTGACAAATATTGAAACTTGATAAAATAATGTTCTTATTCAAGGATCCACAATAATGGTTCCTTGAGGATCGGAATCGCTCAGAAAAAGAAATACCTTGTTCATAATCCCATACAAAGAAAAAAAAAGGTTTACTCACTCACACAGGTAGGCGGGTGACGCATACGAGTGTAATTTCCCCGTGCACGCACACGGTCGCACACAGGCGCGCGCCGTCGAGTTCCCCGCATTTCATTCTCGTCGGCAGATGGCGGATGCAGTGGACGCCCTCCGTCCCGTCAGTCGCGCATAGACAACTCACCGAGCGTAGTGTGCTTGCGATTCTCTCAGCACCATTTTGTGTATATCTTTTCGAACGGGATATTGTGTGTATGTGCTCCGTGAAAAATCGTGAACCACGACTATCAGAATTTCGAATAGTGTTCAGTGTTTCACTTTCGACATGCCCGTCGAGGGATCGATGCGATATCTCGGGCGCCCGTAGAAACCGTGCCTCCGTCATGAGCGAGTGATCGTCGACGTAAAAAAAAGTTAACACAGGAAACATGTCTGGGCGGACCGCCGACGCGGATGCGAGCGAAGGGTTCCAGTTCGAAATTCGAATGCGGTCATGTCATCGCCTCTCGGATTTCTCATAAGTCACCGTCCAATGTCAAAATCGTGCACGTACCGCGAGCGCCGACCCTCCGGATCGTGCGGAAAATGCAATCGTTGGTAGTTTGGTGGGCGGTGGTGTCGGCCGCCTGGGCGCTGGCGGGCGCCTGCTCGAGTTCCATCTCCAAGCGGCCGGCCCGGCCCGCGCGCCCGCAGCGCCCGCTCCCGCAGCCGCAGCCGCAGCCGCGGCTCAACGTCACCTTCCCCTTGTTCAAGTGCGAGCCCGACTACTCGGAGTACTACTGCCTCAACGGCGGCGTTTGCTTCACCGTGGTGATATCGGACAGCCCGATCTACAACTGCGAGTGCCGGAGCGGGTTCGTGGGACAGCGCTGCGAGTTCAAGGACCTGGACGACTCGTACGTGTTTACGAGTCGGCAGCTCATGATGGAGACAGCGTCGATCGCGGGCGGCGCGACCGTCGCCGTGTTCCTCGCCATTCTAGTCTGCTTCGGCGCGTGGGTGCGGCTGCACCGGCGCGGCAAGACGCCGCCGTTCTCGGAGGAGCGCGGCCAGGTGCAGCTGGTGGCGGTGGCGGCGCCGCGCGGCCGCGTCGCGCTGTGCAAGGCGCCGCCCGCGCCGCCCGACCTGCCCCACTAGCTCCTCTCTTGTGGACAATCGCCGGACAATGAGTCCCTTGTTTATATTGTATGTCGTGTACATATTATAGATAGATTATGTGTTAAGTTATGTGGAGAGAACGGAAGATATAAGGAGAAATTTATGTGATAATTATTTTACGAAGTTTATAATTTATTCGGAAGTAATTTCTTTTGTATATACCTCTCGGATCCGTTCCGTGGTGGGTTTCATTTCACAGAGTTGAAATTTCAGTCTCCTCCCCGGTGTTCGTTTTGTGGATTGTAATCTGTATTATTCTGTTCACGTTCAGTGTTATTGGATGTGTGAGATCGAACAACGACCATGTACCTAATGCTACTCGCTTCAAGTAGAGCTGTTATATGTTATATTGTTGTTTGCACTGTATCTGCTGATACAAAAGGCTGAGCTGCTATCCTAGACTGAAAACATCAATTCCCTGTCTGACTCTTTTGATAATCAAAACAGTACATACAGGTATTGGTCTGTTTGGTGTGGGAGAGAGGTGTGTGTGCTGCTGCACATGCCGTATGTTATTGTTTGTTGAGGTAGCGGAGAGTACCAGTAACGTGCGTAGGGCTCTACTGGCGCCCTCGCACGCTACGACGCTATACTTAGATAATTGTGAATCAATGTTAATTGTATTTATTAATATTCCGTTCTATACAAATAGAATTTGTGATGAATTTATTGTATGCTTGTGCGAGGCAGCGAGTAGCGCAGTTGGTTCCTATTGCCGTTCCGGGCCGAGTGCCCGCACATTCCATCTCGCGGATAGAGTATTTTACTGGTGTCAGTATTATTTTGTAATACGAGTCTTAAGCCGGCAGCTTTATTTTTTAATTTATACCTGTTATCCCGCTGGGATAGTGCTGTATTATATTTGTTTAAAGGCTGAGAATGTGCCGTCGATGAGGAAGGCTTTTTTTGTAAATATAGCCCGTGTAGGTATTTATTAGATATTTATGATCGTTTATTTATTGACTGCTTTATTTAGTTAATCTCGATGATCAGTGCATCCAAGGCGCCTAACTAAGCGGTTAACGGTTGTATTTTCATTTCACCCTGCTAAGCATGGCCTCGCGTAATGTATATTCAATTGTAATCTCATTATGAATCTCCATTATGTCTAGTATTTTGTAAAAATTGAAACATTACATTGGATGGTGTATAAAATACAGTACCTAAGCAGTGCAAGCCGTCCACAACACTACCATCGTGTTGCTGCTGTATCTTTGATTGTTTATATTCAATAAATAATTATTATTCATCATTCATGCCACTAGAATTAATGTTTCCTTATTTGTAAACATAGTTGCAATGTTCACTAATTTAGTAGTGGCAATCAAAAGTACAGCAATTCTTTAAAAGTCTGTATGTTGCTCTCTGTCTTGTTAAATATTTATGTCAATGAGTCGGTGGCACTGTGAGGGGTACACAAAAAAATAGCAAATTTTTAATAGGCTGTGAGATCACAGAGCTGCGGCAGGGCGCGGCGGCCGGCCGCTTGTTTTACCCTAGACCCGCGTACCATTTCTATGGCAGTTTCATGTGTTTGACGTATGTTGTGTTTCGTCCAGCCGCCGAGCTCTGCTCCAAAAACTAATAAGTTGTACCGCATTTGATAAGCTAGTGTGGTAACAGTAACGGTGGAGTGAAACGTGGAGTCCCATGTACATTGATTCATATGAGATGTTTATATGAACATTCCAAAGTATTTGTATAATATTACCTACAACACTAATAATTTCGAAGTATCTGTTAAGACGCTACTTGTTAATTATACAATTTTCTATTGATCATTTGTTAAAGAAAATTATATGAAACTAAATCCTTAACGATATCTTTCATTTCATAATGTTCTGCCCGATCTACTGTTTCTAATAGAGCCATTGTTTATAACACGCTGTCGAAGAGTTGCTGTGTGTTGAGATGTTGAGAATAACCGCCGCACCTTTTGCTAATTATTATAATCTTGAACTAGTTTCCAATAACGTGAAATAGCAACATTCATAAATTCATAACATTCGGTACAGTTTGGGGCCAATCTTTGTGAACAAAGCTCTCAAGCATGTACGATTATTGATTAGATAAGTATTCATTCGTTGTGCAATGATCTGTTAATTTTATCGAGTAGTGAGGCTAGTTTGGCACGTCACACGCCGCCCATGCCAGTATTCGCTTTTCGTAAACTTGTGCAATAAAACACCAGTCCGCAATCAAATTAGTTCGGAAATCTGTATACTGTGAAAATGAATAATGGCCTATCGATTTCAGTTATGTATATTTTAGCACGCAAACAAAAGTCTATAACTCGGTAACAATCGCAGAGAGCTCTCTGTTTCATCACGTCTCGAAATCCGTGAAGAATAACTTACGTGATCCGATCCGTACGCCATAAAAGACCTTTGTAAATGTAAAGGCGCAATGCGACGGCACTCCATTGAGCGTGTCTGGGAGCATAATTTTTATGAATACCCGAGCGGACCGGTCCGCCACCGGCGACGCATGCACCGAGTTCATTGAATGAGTGCCCGTTCGTTTGTTGACATTCCCCGAAAACCTGCCCCGCCCGGAATAGCTGTGTATCACAGGCTCCCGATGGATGGACAACGACCGAAATAGACGCCACTCCCGAGTAGATTAAATGCCGTTTTTGGTGTTCAATACGTATAGAGCTTACGTATTTTTTGTGCAGGAAATGGACGGATTACGAATGTCTAGTTGGCTAAAAGTGTGTCACCTTAAGCCGTCTGTGAGGCATGTCTTGGTTTAGTTACAAATTTCGATTATTATGAATGATTTCACATGAATTGCCAAGAACGATTGTGTTCTAAAATGTAAGTAGGTAATCGATTTTACGAAGAATCACTTTAAATATTTCCGTGTCATTGGTTTTTTGAAGTCTTCAAAACTAGAACTGTCTGGACAATGGTATCATCACTTGACCTGTATACATCCCCTAGGTAAAGACGTCAGTCGGGCCCCATCAATAACAGTTCTAATTAAGTCTGCCTATCTAAACAATAATGCTAAATAACACTAAGGTTTCTATCTCACTGGGACACCATGGTGGCGCAACCATGGTTGCCCTGCTAGCAAAATGTATACAGCTTTATGGTGGGTAACTCACCAGGCGTCCAATCGGATGCGCAACCAACCATACATTTTTTGGCAGTGCGACCATGTTTGCGCCGCCATTGGAGTCCTAGTGAGATAGGGCCCTAAGTCGTGGACTTCCACATGGTTTGATAGAAGCAACCATCAAATTAAGTACTTAGGTAAAGTGTCGAAGACCGGATAGCCATAAACTGAACGATTCATTGGGCACAGCTTTTTGGCCCGATTTTTCCTTCCCCCAACCTTGCCACAACGGCAATGAGCTTTATGCCAACGACTGTGTAAAGTAACTCCAGCCGCTAATCAGTCATTATTTTAACAGCGAAGCAACAATGGGATGGTTAGTAGAAATGTATGTCATTTATGAACAATTTCTATCTGTTAGTAGTTGGATAGTAACGTCGAAATTAAACGAAAGTAGATACAAAACAACAATAATTAGACAAAGCTAGATAGCGGACGTCAGCAAAACACTGTGAATGAAAACATCAAGTCAAGGCAAAGCGAGACAATCGACGAACACATCTACGACTGGCGCGGCCAGACCAGGCTGAACCGCCGCGCCGCCGCGCACGCCGCCAGCGGGCCGCGCGCGCTGTGCGAGCTTATAGACGGTGCGTCGCTCGACCCACGCTCGGTTCGTTTATGGCCGTCGGCCGGTGCCCATTGCGTCCAATTATCGTGCCTACGTGTTACGGCCCACTTGTCATTATACCTTGCCTCGCGAAAATCTTCCTGCGACATGTATGGAGCCTGTGTGCCGTTCGTCGCAGTCGCACGAGTCGTCGTGATTTCGGAGGAAACAATGACATTCCTTTGGCCGCTGTGCTCTGGGAATAAAAGAATTAGTAAAGGTTGCATAAGTGCAACAGATGCTGGAAAAATCCAGTTACACTGGTTGTTTGATATGGGAAATGAGTACGTTTCGTAGGTGTTAGTCTGTAATCTATCTTGACTGATGCTATCTTTACTCTTAAATGAGGCTTAGCAATATGTTACAAGCGTACCTAGATGTGAGCAAGGATATACAGTTGTTTTTGTAGAGAACTTTTCGCTGACTCGCTGAACGGTTGTAGCTTAGCATAAGAACTTCAGTTTACTACCTTCCCAACTTAAGTAGTTTTACCCTCTGAGGCGCTCGGCGATGGGGTCTTATTAATGTGCAATCTGCCTAGGCTTTTCCCAACTATGTTGAGGTCGGCTTCCTGCAGTCTTACTGAATGCAGCTGAAAAAATACCAGTAGTCGAAAGTCTGACTGCCCATAACGACTGTCCACAACACGGAGGAGACTCGAAAAGTTATGGATGGCACCCATCCACGAGCCGACCGCGGCAAGCGTTGCTTAACCTTCGATCACCCGTGCGGCGGACATTATTTAGCTAGGTCTTATTAATTTTGCATAATTAATATTAGCTAAGTATCTTAAAAATCACTTATAAAAGATTTTCGATTAACGGAGTGGTGCTAGTCCTTCATTATGCCTCATAGGTGGCGAGTCCATCCTCATAGGTGGCGAGTCCATCCTCATAGGTGGCGAGTCCATCCTCATCGCCTTTTCCGAAACGTACGATAAAACTAACTTACACAGCTTACCTAAGTTAATACCTACCATTATTGTTTTCTAAGCTGATTATGTATAAGTTCGTTGACTGCCCCGTTGGTCTCGTGGTCGCAAGCGCGACTGCTGATCCTGGGGTCCTGGGTTTGATTCCTGGGTCGGGAAAAGGTGTCATTAGGTTTTTTTCATTGGAAATTTCTTAGTAACAGTCCGGAGTTTGGAAGTTGGCGGTGTGATACCCCCGCGACCCCCTGCCTTAGAAAGCACGTTAAGCTGTTGATCCTGCGGCTGATCTCTCTCCAGTCGTGTCAGATTGTCGTCCCATCAGACAACGAGAGTGAGGAAAGAGATAGTGCACACACTAGTGCACTATAATAACTCGCCGTCGCCGCCATGGCCGACATTCAGTCTGGAGGACATTACATAAAAGGTGCAGCCAAACTTTGTTCTACATTTTCATTAGGACCTGATAGGTTATGCCCTAGTTCCAATTACATGCATACAACATACGCACATATGCAATCCATTCATACCCAGTATAATAAATGAAAATAACAGGAAAACAGGTACCTATCAGTTGTTGTGGTAACTGAAAGTCGGCTGAAGGAAAATGGAATGTACCTACTTAGGTACAACTGACCATACGTTATGACGTACAAACTACAAACGATAACATTTACTCAACGGCCTATATTATTATGAATGTCCAAAAGGAATTTGGTTATTCCAGCAAGATTCATGAAACTTACAAGTAACTAAGCAGGTCCCTGTTTTAATATGCGGAAATTGTGGAAATTCTTGTGAATATTTCAGTCCGAGAGATGTGGAGGGTTATGTTAATAATGTACAAACGCAGACGGTGTGACTCAGCGCTAACAGACGATATCTGGAATGTCCAGCAGAATGCAAGGTTCTCCTGTGCCACACATGGCACGTCTCTGGAGAGCTACACAATAAGGGAGAGTGGAAGTAGTCATCATAATTCACATTAGTGACTACCAGTATCATTATCATTGCATAATAAATGCAACATAGGTAATTATCTTATCACAAGTTGGTTATGACTTCACACGATGACTACAAAGTTATGTATTTACTATTTACCGTACAAGTATAGGGCACTAAGGTGTGCACATAGGTCTAGGTACGTAGGGCAAGAACCTCATTAATTTTACCAAAATTATTGTGGTTTGCTTCCCGGTAGATGAAAGGAAAGGTTTTTCGGGAAGATCCCAGGGAGCCAGGGGCTTCAAATTCCGTGGCTATATCATCGTGCAGTAAGGTACGTCATTTTGTTTCTATCATTGCCCAATTGATCTTTGAACCCAATCGTTTCGAGTGGTTCAAAGATCGCTTGTTATTAATTGATTGGGTTGCGGGGGTTAAATGGCTGTTGGTCCATGTAAAATACTGATTTCAGCTAAGTACCTACCTATGTCGTATTCGGATTTCAGTAATTAACACTGGTTTGGAAAAATTTGGTGGATTACATAGATTGATTATAACGAATTTGTTTTGTAGGTACAAAAGCTACCTACAAAATAATGTCTTTTATTATGAGACATATTTTTTACTAAGTTATTCATTTAATACGTATTGGTCACGTATAAAATGGATAACTTAAGCCACGATGAACCAAAATGAAATCGCTCGACGTGCATAAAGATTACTATTGTGCGCGACTGAAACCCAGTGCATTAAAAACCCATTAAAATCAATCTCTAAAATAAAACATAGTAGTAAAACAATGATTTATGTTCCCATTTGAAGTCATATTAGTAAGTAAGTAGTCAGACAATCCTTGATCTAGCATTAATTTTATTCAATAAACTATATACCAATGGCCTTTAATAGCGATTTGTGTGTATTGATATGGCGTGTGTACGTAATTAACACCATATTTGATGACTTGATGAGTGTAGAACATGGTCGCCGCCTCGTGGGTCGTGGGTTAGGTAGTCTGTTCATCTGTTGTTAAGTGAATCTTATCTGTTAATCTCTGGGATCATGCTTCAGATGTAGTAGCTTTGCGATTGCAGAATAAAATGAAACATTCATATTCTGCAAGACATTCAAGTAAGAAAAAAACCGGTCAAGAGCGAGTCGGACTCGCGCACCGATGACGCCGACGACGGTGACGACGGTTCCGTACAAATAGGTACGGTATGTAAATAGTTTATCACGAGTTTTTTTACGTAACTACAAATTTACGGTTTTCGAATTTTTTCCTTTACCTATTTGTGCTACATGATCTTACTTCTTGCATGATTCTAGGTCAACGGGTAGTAAGTACTCAATACAACTTGATTCCCTTGATTGTCGAAATATACGTTTTTTGCGACATAAACGGCCGTCTCTTTTTTTTTACGTTAATTTAGAAGTTTTATTTTTTCACAGCTTCATGGGACCGCATAATACCTGAGCATGGTTTTAATTTTAAATCGATACCTCAGCGCGTTCCCGAGATAAAGGGTCATCATGACAGACAGACGGACGGTCGGACAGACAATAAAGTGATCCTATATGGGTTCCGTTTTTTTTCTTATTGAAGTACGGAACCCTAAAAAACGGTCAATTGGGTGTCAGACCACACACAATGAAGGGTTCCGTAGTTAGGATGAATTTATCCCAAGAACAAAATTTCATTGTAGTTCAATAAAAAAATGTTCTCCCATAGGTACAGCGATATGTCACGCACGTTCAATTCTCCAACTGCAAATGTATGTAATTATTAGCAATTTTTACGGGGACGGGGACTACCCTCTATTTATAGGTTTTGGTTTATTTGGTTTTGGTTATATCGCGGGTGTGTTTTTAATTGCGATGACTTGGAAGCTTGATTTTTTTAATGGGGCATTCATGGGCAGTAGACTTACGACGTACGTATTAATTAATTATTTATTAATTTCCACTTGGCAGGAACGCGTGGAGGCACCACGGGTTTCTGCCAAAATGGGTCTTGACTGACTAACAGACAGACAGAGGGACCACGAAGTATTTTTTCGGAAGATCATCAGAATAGAAGATCATCTGTAAAAGTGGTAAAAACAATTTTTTTATAACCAAGGAACTGGGAAACTGTACTGCTGAACTAATCTGTGGATTTGTTCCAAAACTGACTGATGTAATTGGCTTTGTTGACTTTTACATTCTAAGAGGAAAAACCCTATGGTTCTCCTTTTCTGTTTCTACAGGATGAAATTGAATACATGCGACAAATCGAAATGGGAGATTGTACTCATCATTATGAACAACTTTTGGACCAAACCTGAAATCGCGAAAAAAAAAACAGCTGTTCCCTACATTTTGACGAGTTATGCGAACATAAATGTAGGGAACAGCTGTTTTTTTTTTCGCGGTTTCAGATTTGGTCCCATAGTAAAAGTTGTTCATAATGATGAGTACAATCTCCCATTTCGATTTGTCGCATGTATTCAATTTCATCCTGTATAAACGACAGGGAAAAACAATTTTTCAAAGTAAAGGGCTAAGATCAGCTGACTCAACTCGAGACACGTGCAAGCTTATTTTTTTTGCTCATAATTTATTATTCGAGCCAGGCCGTCAGGTCTTCCGAAATTCAATATCTCAATTTCGATTAAAACTTTTATCGATTCAAAATCGTCACTCTTAAAACTCACTGCACAGAGCAGGCGTTTGCAAAAACAAAACTTTTTTTTAATCACCTGTGCGCATCATACATCATGCATGCTCAACACCCAGGCACTTTAAAAAAATATAGTTTTTTTTTATCATTTTTTAAACACTTTGAAGGACCACAGATAATATCACCTGTGCTGTCACTACGTCACGTCAGAAGCCCGGCTTCCACTCGAACGCTCTTCCTGCGCCAGATGGAGGCACGTGCGATGCGGCTTGCGTAAAAAACTCACGCGTCGCGTCATAGATTAAGTTAATGTTAATTATAATGACGGGTAATTAGGGTGTAGGTAGGGAATATGGTGGTTTGTAAACTTTTTTGATGATCATCTGCTTCGAGTTAGTATAGAGCATGAATCCAACCGAATTATTATAAGTAGTCTGTCTGGGTGTAAGAGTTCCGTGTTTTATAGAACTCCCATTAGAATCTAAGAATTCTTAGACTTGGAAATAACAAACCTGATTGTGATTCCCAGAATCATCTAATCTGGCATCGGCGGCTGCATCCGAAAAGACATGCCTTTTCTTCGAGTTGTCGCCTTGAGTTCCTTGTGAGACGTCACGCTACAGGATTCCACTCACGCTAGACTAGTAAGTTATCTAATAGGTCAATGACATACGAACAACGATGGAGCAACAAGTAACCACAAAGTTGTTGTTGCCCTAAACTAAAGCCCTCCCCAGGTCGCCGCGCGCCGGTCGTGCCTGGTCACCGTGTAGGTAGGCTGAAGTTCCAAAACTCTCTCTTCGCTAAACTTTTCACAATCGTGCGCGAAGATAAACAGTTGATGTAACCGTTAAATTACTTCAATTTAAATCCAAATGAATAGTTTACGAAATATATTTATAACTTTCATTTTCGGATTATTATAGACAGCGATAAGTTTTGAAACGTGATGGTAACAAAATCACGAAAAAAAAAATTTATGTGCAGAAGCTAGCCAGCACGTTTTAAGTCCTATCTACCTATGTACCTACTTGCCTAAGTCTTCAGTGTCTCAAGATATTTGTTTCAACAGCTATTTCACGTTTTATATTTTCAGCACTTCGGTGCATAATTATCAAAGATTTAAAATCGTGCATAATAATAATAATCTCATATTTATTTATTGTCTTAATTTACTTCACACAAAAATCTGTCGCATCTTCGAAAATAACGAGCTTTGTACTTAGCGAATCAAGTTCCTAAAACCAGTTGCGCACTGGGGGTGGGCTGAAAAACACAATGCACGTGTCACCTGCCTCTTATCACGTCATTGTCTCCAGGGCCTTACAGCGACATCTTGATTGGCTGTATAACGAGCGATCTGGCTTAAAAAATGTCACGCATAAAATTATTCTAACCTAACCTCAATTTTGTTCAGGTTAGAGTTCAAAATGTCGGCATTGGAAAAAAAAATGGTTAATTTTAGTAGTTTTTGTGCTCGGAGCGTGAATTATCTATGTTAAGTACTTTTATTAAGTATCTATCGATACTTAATAAAAGTACGGGAGGGTCTTTGTTGGTTATCGAAGTTCGATCTCATACACGTGGATATTAAGTATGCTGATCATGACAGCCACAGTTAGGGAGAGGCCTTTCTACACTCTGGCTACAGTCCCAAAAGACATGTGCTGTAATAACTGAAATCACAGGTCATCCCAGAAGACTACCAAGTAATTAGCTTGAACTATCACTTTACCGTAAGATCTGTGCCTAACTACATTCATTTCTTTAAATCTACAGCAAATCAGTATTATCTTCTGATCGCTTACAAAACAGTGATGCACAGTTATCACAACTCAACTTGACTGAGAAGGTCCGCTTGAGGCCGTCCACTCAATTGGAGCAAGTACCTACTTACTTGACAGACAGACAGGCGAAAAACAAAAGAAAGTATCATCCTTCATTCAAAATGTTGAACTGTTGTATCTTCTGGGGGTTATGTTTTGCATGTTGAAGCTTCTTCCATACACATTATCCTTTCAATGTTACGTTTTCGGGAGTTACGCGAAAACCCCAGCATATCCAAATCAACTGATTATCAGTTCATTTGCATCTAAAACAATGTAGACACCGACCTCTTTTCAGCTTAATCGCAGATCACACATAGACTACTTACAGATAACCAAACTTTTTGGAGTGAGTCTTCATAGAAGACGTTGTGTCAACCAATTGCATGGAATGTATGTACTTGATGCATTATATGCCTTCTGCATCTCGCTATATCACGTCGTTAGGTAAGCAGGATCGTGGGAAGCTTGCGGTGGCGGAAGGAAGGCGCCCGGGCCGCCGTAATTTGTGCCTTGAGGACTGACTTATACGTCTGGATACTGTCGCTGTATTGTACTATTGATTGTTAAGCATTGACTTATATGTTGTTAAGATTCTATTGTTTTATAATAGGTTTAAGTTCTTGATTGGAGCTTGTATGATAGAAAAAGGTGCTCCTTGTAAAACGTTAAGCTCATCATTTATGTCATGGTCGGAGTAGGTAATTAACAGAACTTAGTAGGTAGGAGAGGAGTGGTGGCCCAGTGGTATCGGCCGCAACTTACGAGTTGTAGGTCGTAGGTTCGAACCCAGACAGGCGCTTTACTTTGTGTAAGTTATTTCATCACCACTGCTCTCAAAACGGTGAAAGAAACATCGTGAAAAAACAGGCATGTTCTAGATCAAAAAAATCGAAGATATGTGACATGACATCTACCAACCCGCACTGGGCCCGCGTGGTGGATTACGGCCCACTCCCTCTCACAGAGAGGAGGTCTGTGTCCACGCAGTGGGAACAATATGGGCAGATTATGGTTAGGTAAGAACTAAACAGAACTTAGGATGTATGAAGAAGCCTCCTCGCGTATCGCTGTTTGTTCCACAAGTTACTCAACTGAACCGAGCGCTCGGCGCATCCTGGATAGTAACACTTTATTTGACTAGCCAATTCTTCCCTTGCGGTGGTAGGGCAAACGCCCGCCTGGTTTGCGACCACCCTCCCACCGGAGTCCGTCGTCAAGCAGCCTGCTGTGTTTCGTCGATGCGTGGGAGTTCCAGTGCCTTAGGCATCTTCTGGGCACGCTCGTTCCATCGACCTCATTCATCGCTTTCCATCAGGCGTGATCGACGTCAAGAGAGATTTAGCAATAAAAAAAAAGTAAGTACATGAAAAGAAGAACTGACAAATAATGGAATCAAGCGTTACTTTACGGAATCCTTACGTTTCATTTACAACCAACCACACATAATTTGGGTATCATTAGATAAACGCAGTTCTTTTTTCAGCAAATTGTGCAGTTACAATATTATTGAAGTAGTTTTACTTACTAAGTTAATTCCGTCAAATTAACGTTAAGTTTGGCGGAATTAACACTACTTACTTAAATACTGTAATTGCATATTTTGCTGAAAAAAGACCCTGCGTTTAAATAATGATAGGCACTCAAATGATGTGTGTAGTTAGTTGTAAATCCATACTACCTACTATTATAAATGCGAAATTGTGTCTGTCTGTCTGTTACCTCTTCACGCTTAAACTGCTGAACTAATTCAGATGAAATTTAGTATCAAGATAGTTTGAGTCCCGGGAAAGGACATAATAGTTTTTAACCCGATATTTCCACGGGATCGAAATTTATGCGGGTGAAACCGCGCGGCGCTGCTAGTGAAACATAAGTACACGCAAAGAAGCCGCAGTTTTTAACATATTTCTGTGTGATAATTGTAGAAATTTTTTATTTTATCAGATTCATTTGCTCTGACCATCTCCATTATTGGCCACTGAACCATAAATGTTTCCCCTACCTTTTTTATTTTATTTTTTGTGTTTATCTTCTTTTTTTTGCGTTATGTTCACCGCAAATAAACGTTTTTTCTTTGTTTCTTTCTTTCTTTGTTACACATTTTATATTTATAATTACGTAAGTAATAAGTTACTGTCATTCGTAGATCTTTGACAGCCTTTACAGTCTGTCAGAACAGAAGCCCAAAAGTCTGTCAAAGGTATCGTGTTACCCAGTTCCATGTAAAGTACTCACTGGTATTCAGGAGCCTCTGGTTAGACTAGAAGTCGATCCCAACATACCTAATTGGGAAACAGTTACGCAGAATGATTCACGTAACAACTGGACACTAATAAACTGTAATTCAGTCTCAGCCGTCAAGGGTCATGCTTCAGTATTTATATTAATTAACAAATTCCTAGACTATCGTGTAATATACGGAGTCGATCATTACGGCGGGAATATATTAATCCGACATATTTGCTTAATTCCCAGATAATCCAAGTGTCATCTGTTTAATTGAACATGCGGCGCTAAACAGGGCCACAATGCAGGAAGGCAAAGAAGTAACACTCGGCCAAATGAAGCTAAAGATGCACAGATTACCTAATTGATGGATAAAGAGTAGTGAATGAATCTTCTGAGCGCCATACTTATACTTCATTCTGATGATTTGGTAAAGCTATCAGAGATGAAGGAGTCAACGAAGATGTTTTTAAGTGCTTTTGATTGTTTAGAACAGGCTCTTCAGGCACTGTTTCTGTTTCCATGCGTGTTAACTTCAAGGAAGTTGAGAACAGACATTTCTGAGTGACCTTGCTTTCTTTTGAAAAGACGAGTCCGCCGGCGCCGGCGCCAACCGGGTCCGCTGAGAACTGCGGGGTCCGGGCAGGTAATTGCGTAACACCCTATTAGTAGCAATGGGTTTCATTTTGACAGTTCAACAACATCCATTGCGTTATTTACGTTGTTATGCAGACACATTTTTTTAACTTATGAAGCAATGGATTATCAATATCCTACGAAATAATCCAGATTGATAGTGTGTTACGCATAACAATTAGGGTGCTGACTATCTTGACGGAACGGAATCGCTTTTTCTATCTTAAAAAAAATCGATTGTTTTGATCACATTATACGGCAATTCCTCACTGGGCGTTGTAGTGTGAGATCACACTTAGTTGCCCGCTGCAGCAGGGTCCTAACTAGTGCCACCTCATCGCGTGACCGCCGGTATCGTTCTAGTGTGAGATCACAGTTTAAACCTGCTGCAGGGTCTTACCTAGTGCCACCTCATCGCGTGACCGCGCCGGTATCGCCGCATCTCTGCCGATACCCATCACGGTGTCAATTATAAGACTGGATGGCTCGCCGGCCGTGTTGCTTTCACCACCGCTCATACTCTGATCTATGGACAATCATTTCATACTGATGGGTTTCGCAAAACGAAGAGATTTAAAGATAGTGTAATTATGGAGGAACGAGGAACTGAGAAGGCGTGTGACTTCTTGTTGTTATATCCCTATATCTAACGACTGTCCCGTTGGTCTCGTGGTTGCAAGCGCGACTGCTGAGCGTGGGGTCCTGAGTTCGATTCCCAGGTCGGACAAAGTGTTAATACCCCCGTGCCTCGGAAAGCACGTAAAGCCCTTGGTCCAGCGCCTGACCTCTCCCCCGCGAGTGTCGGGTTACCGTCCCATCGGACTTTGAAACTAAAGGAACAGAGAGTGCACCTGTGTTTGCGCACATACTTGTGCAGTATAATATCTCCTGCGAACCTGGCTAATCTCCGTTGAGATTGGCCATCGTGACTGAAATCGGTCGGGAGGATATTATTATTATTATTCTAACGAAACGTCGACGGTATGACGCCTTTTCGTCTTACGAAGCGTAGGTACAATTTAAATTATAATTTAAATTACAGACAAGTCTTTCGTTGGGAGTTCCAATACTCAATTATCACCGCAAGAAAACAATTTATTTTGAATATCTTAGCATAAAGAAATGCTAACAACTATTATGAGCCGAAGACAATAAGCCATTTACGGCATTTTTCGTATTGGCGAATTCCGACGAACTTTTCACAAGACAATAGCTCCACATCGACCTAGCTATCCAAAACACTTCGATTACAATATTATTATTACCGCTGAATACTTGCGTCCAAACGCGAGCATATTTAATTTTGACAAAGTCCAAACAATGGCGATTGACCCATGCGTCACAATGCATGACCGACGGCGTGAACACTCGCGTTTGTTTCAACGTTTACAATCATTCACTATTGTCTAGCGTAACGTAAACATGTTGGACTAGACAATCTTAAGGCGCAGATATACGACTTCTAATGATTTTAAATTCAACATCACGTCTAATCGACTGGACTGATTTCTTTGAAAAAAATAAATGTTATACTAGACCATTTGCTTCGTAATTTGATATGTGAATATTTGCAATTATATTTTTTTAACATAGTGCAATTAATTTGTAAAGTAATGTCTACCGCGGACATAAAAACGATAATACGCCAACACTATCGGGTGTATTTTCATAAAACTTTCACCATATAAAAGACAATTTAATTCCCCGAATTTTAGTATACGGTTTTTATTTGTTTGGTGTTTGATAAAACAACAATAGATGATTGTTTCATATTTTGCAATAAATTACCAGCGTTGTGTCATCGTGCATCTCTTTCTTTTCTATGCAGTCCGATAGTGACCGCGCTTTAGGTCATGTAGTCGCCTTAAGATGATAGGTCTGGGGGAATGATCGCACGCACTTGAGATGGATTTAATTGTGCGTCACTTGGTCTTTGTATGACACAAAGATTAGGGGCTGCTGAGACACCTTGTAGAAAATGTCTGCTAAAGGGACCTACTTACTTCTAATTTTAAATATTCTTGAATTAATGAGCTGTCGGCCAGGACTAACATATTGCCACGGACATTGTTCAAATATTAAAGATACCTCAAGATTATTTACGCTCTTTAATCTCGTCCCTTACAGTAGTTATTACCTTCCTCTCCTCCATTGCCATTCTTGCTTTTTGATAAGGGTCACTTTACCAATTAAATTTTTACTTTCAGTTCTAGAAAACGAAGGCGTTTCAAAACTTCTTATATCAGTTTGTACGTAGTACAGCTGATTTTTTGAGCCGAGTCCTGGATTATTGAAGGGTCTTATGTTATTGGGTTTTAAAAGGATATGGGAGAAAGCGCGTAATGACTATGTCCAAAAACAGCAGAAGGAGAATCTATGGTTTTCGTTCGCTGTCCATTTTCAGCGGTTAAAAGTTAAGTGGATATTACAAATTGTACAGTAGTAACACAAATGCGGAGGAATGAGGAAAGTAAGAATGTCGATGGTTATAACAGTAGGGTATGTAACGATAAATGGACTGTGTGAAAGACAATACGGCGAGAAAGGTGGAGAACTGGAGACCACCGAGAGACAACTAATAGAGAAGTATGGAATAAAAAGACATGTTACGCTGACCCCAAATAAATTGGGATAAGGTCAGGAGAATGATGACAATAGTAACACAAAATGACCGAAAATCTAGATTAGTTTCGCACACCTCAGTCATTAGTCATTACAGTGTTGTACGAGCAGCCATTTTTCCTAATGTAGGTACTTGTTATGCTAACTGCCGTTAACGGGTTTGTCCTAATGCCTTCCGGTTTTACCTTTGCCAGTACAAGAGACTTGCCGCAAGGTTGGGAGATTCAGATATACTTTGAGACGGCTTTTGGCCACTTAGAAAGTAAACAAGGAAAGGATTGAAAACATCGATGAAAATGGCAGACAAGATTAATTACACACAAGAGCCACCTTTAGAAGACTGCGCTATTTCTGTCAACAATATTTTTTGTGACTTCCAAAAATAGCCTATTGACTAGACTAGGATAAGTTCTATAATTACTCTATAATATGGACAAAAGTCAAAACACGTGGATGGTTAAGCAAGATGGATGGTCGCTGGGCTAAGTTTCGCCAAATCTCGGCAAATTTTTTCTCGATTTTCCATTAGTGGAAAAACTTGATTCGTCTGCCAAATATCGTTGTCTCGCTCACACTGTTCGTTCAAGTTTGGACATGTTTGGGACATGATGAATGACATGCCGATGCTCGAATGAATGGACAATGGTTTGGAATGTGAGGCGGCCATGACCAAAATATAGGAGTTCTTCGAAACTACTATGTGATTCGATGCTAAAAAGGGAATAATAGCAGATGAAAATTAAGGTTTCATAATGTTTGATGTAGATGGTTAAAAGGATGATTAGATACTAAAGGGTAAAATTAGAAACTATGACAGCATAAAATAATAAGAAACAAACATAACTAACCCAAAAATTCAATATGGATTTAAAGAGCTAATAAACTGCAAGTTGTACCGGAATGTGAGGACATGTCCACACATTCCGGTTGTACAAACTGTTAAGGTCTGGGGTCAGGCAGTCTGCCGGCTCTTAATTAGTTGCTTAGCTCATAGACAGTCTATATACATCATATACATCACATCTACATGGTCCTCCCGTTTTGGACACCTTGTCTTGATTTGCTTCTCTATTGTTTTAATTCTCGCCCACTGGACTTTTAGTTTAATACCTAAAACGAAACATTTATAATTGGTGTTCTGAAATCTTTGAATTCTTTGGATGATGACATCTATCGGACTTGATTCTAAAATGTTAAAAGAATAAAAGAGAAAATTTTAAACGATTATTTAGTTCCCGTATCCAAGGACCAAAAACTCGATTCAACTCAGCGAAAAAGGCAGAGTGCATTCAGTAATAATGAGAAATGACAATCAAAAGAAGATTTAATTTTATCAATCACTATGCGGGCTCAACTGGGTTTTCCTCTGTGACTGCTTTTATTAGACCTGTAAGCACAATGAACTAGATGCATCTAGAAGTCATAATAGGTCTAATCCTAAATGTTACGTCCTGCCGTAAATATTTCACACAAGGAATATTACGAAACAGTACAATCAGACTAATTCTCAGTAGCTTTAACATTTCTGGAACATCTCCAGAATGTTTACAACTACTGACTGTACCGTACGTATTCGCGACATCTGTGAATGTCTCAATCGCATGAATGGTTGTATCGGTATTATCTCGGAATTATTAATATACCTACGAGCAGCGTGGAGCGTGGGCTCGACCCCAGAAGGTATGGTGACGTCACTACCAGCCCACTTGGCAATATCGGGCTCGGATGACGTCCGTGACGTGTGTACTTCGCTTTTATGGCCCAAAAATCAACTCTTCCCCGCGTCATTCAGTAATTTTTACATTTTTACACACCTACTAATGTCGTCTATTTATTTGCCTTAAACAGAAATGTGTCTTGTCTGACTAAAACAGGTGTTCGATCCAGAACTTTTGGCGAAGTGTTTCGAGATAATAAAAATGCTTTAATTTTTTTTGCAGTGGCAAAAGATTTGACAGTTTTTGTCTACAATGTTGTCATTGAAGCAACTATGTAGATAAACGAGGTACTCGTAAGTACTCGTAACATACTTGTAAAGTATGGTGTAACCTGCAGTCTAGTAGGTACCAATTTTTTTGTTTATGTAACAATGATAGATATAAACTAGGCCATCTGATCCTCCAGTGCGATCTGTCCGCGGAAGCAATACATTGTGAAAACTAACTCGCCATACATACAGCACCATTCAGAGTTCACGTAACATAATCAACATGACATTTGATTGGTCAGGTCGGAGTTAAAAAATGGTCCTTTTAGCTGTGATTTTAAATCGTCCAATTACCGTTTCCCCAATTTTCTCGTGCCAAAATGTAATCGTGATTCAGTGAGAAGTGGCAGTAGTAGGCAAATCAGTCGTTTCCTGCTTACAGCAATTGGTAATGGCGGCATTTCCCGCGCAAAAGTGACGTGCGGTGAGTGATGGCCGACGACCGCGACGGCGCGGCGGCGCGCGGCAGTCCACTAACGTGATAGATTAATTAAAGCTGTCATTGTGGTCACATTAAATATTTAGCTGTGGATTGATGGGGACATCGGTGGAAGAGTGTGTAATGTCAGCCGACGTTTGATATAGGTAATATTATCGTATTCTAACTTGGCATAATGTTGTCACTTTGCTGTCGACCACCAATATCAAAGTTCCGCTGTTTTCGTTTGCTTACTTAGACAATAAAGGAAGGGAGGACACTTGGGAAAAGATAATAATTTCAATTTTTCCCACTATTCCTCCCCAAAAATACCATTTAAACAACAACTAAACCACCCTTTTCTTTCGCTTTGAAGAATCTATTTTGGAAACCCTCCGTTTTATTGTTATAACGCTTGTCTCCTATATATTTGGCCTATTTATTGCTATAGGAATCAGAGAAAAAGATTAATTATTCCATTAATTTTTGAGCACTTTACTTATTTTATTTTGTTTCCATAATAATTTTCATTATCAAGGTAGTTCTAGTCATAAATAACAAAACTGAGCCGTCGTCAAGTTTCGCAAGTGGACGGATGACTTCACGCCGGCGGAAGGAGTGGGCGCGGTCCTGGCGCTAGTACGTCCAGCAGTTGTGCAGTCCGGATACTAGCGAATTAACTAGCTTCTGTTGAGGATGGGGATGACTTCTCTCAACTATTGGATGGTTAATGATGTAATTTAGATCGTATTTTGATGTGGATTGATCCGTTGATAGACGTAGACTTTGTCTGCTTTGACTGTTTCTCATAATTAACTTTTAGGGATTGGTTTTGCCAGGAGATGCCTTGGTGATGCTCAAGAGAACTCGCGATCCACGGCACATTAACCTCTAGGTAATCTATGTAGGAATTGTCTGTTTCTATATTCATTTAGAATAGCCCTAAAGAAAAGAGCCCTAGTCTAGCTAGGCTAACTACCGTTGTTATTTGTAATCCTTCTATGACTATGTTGTAATTCGCTAATCTCGAGATGACTAGCGTTAGCAGGAAGGTTTTGAAGGATGTTCAGTAATGTTATGATACTCTAACTAGTCTTCAAGTAGTTTCTTCCTATATTCCTAGAATTGCTTACAAAGTGAAGGAAATGTGTTATCATTTAGTTAAAGATGACGTGTTACTATTGTCACTGAACCACTTTGTCAATGTAAGGCCATTTGTAATATTATATACTCAGTGATTCATATCGCCATGACAGTGAAACTGGTGGATTTTCTTTTTTGAACTTCAACAAGGAAAGCTTATGTCGTTTTCGTGTTAAATCGATTTTGACTAATTTGAATGTCGCAATAGGGTCAAATATTAGAAAAAGGAGTATTCTTTTGAGAAGAGATCTCTCCCACACAGGTATCCTTACAGGGCTGTGCAGTAGTCATAGACTTACTTGTGTGAACTGTCAAAACTTTTTGTAATCATGTTGCAATCGTTGCAATCAGTTGAAAGATGGTAATCAAGAGATTGCCGTGACACATTTGTCCTCATTGGTCCTTTGGGTCGACTGAGAGTTTCAAGTAGTTGATGAGCACCAGCAACTATAATATCCCAAACGTCGAAAGCAGTGGTTACAATATTAGCACGCCGAGACCTCGATTGTACATCTGATAAATCTAACTAAAATTATAAACATAACTTTAAAGTAACTTAAAATTATGTCATACAAATTTTTACAATTATACCTGAGAATTATACACATCGACTTTTACAAATAAATTATGTGCATTTAATTACTTTGTTTGTTTCGGTACTTACACGGAAGTTTTTACATTCCGAAACTCGGCTGAGCAAGAGTCAGGATTACACGCAAAGAAATTTGCTACCAAAAATTAATCGACTTTTGGCAGATTTTGCACTATCAGATTTTGTATAGCCTGGCTCCATTTCGTGAAACCTCTCACATTCAGCAAACTGCCAACGATAAAACACACAACGTTTTATTTTGTGTAATGTGACGTCACACGATGCTCGATCATGGCCGCGTGTCTCAGTTTTTGTAAAAAATAAATTATTTACAATTTACTTTAATGCATAAAACCTATTGTATGATAATTGTGAACCTATAAGCTACTACCTATATCTAACATAATTAATATTTGCGCTTTAATTCCATGCATTTTGTATGAAATTTGAATGGAAAGGAATCCGCCCGTGCCATGTGCGCGCCCGACGCCATTTTTATGGGCCGGCTCACACACTGTAGTTACCTAATGAACAAGGTAATGACTCCAATGTACTAATACGGGAAAGTACGCACATATATGTTAGTTTGTAAGTACCTAGTTTTCACACAATATATATGCAGGCAAAAAAATAAAAAAAAATTACGAGTTTATTTCCTCAACGGATGGTGTTTTAAGTGTTACCGTATTTAGAAAAAACCGTCTTCAAGAGATAAGGTTAGGAAGATGATGATGATGAAGATGATTCACGGTACTTATTTAATATAATAATATGGCTTTTTAATTGTTTCTGTAATTACGGCATTCAACCGGTTAAAAGACCAGTCAGGGCAAAAGGTGCGTGAACTGGACTAATGAAATTAATATTAATCCCTCTCGTGTCCTGTATTTAGCGCGTGCCTAGTGCCTAGTCTAGACTATAGGCGACCTGGCGCGTTGTACCTAGCGATGTGGGTCAAGTGGGCACGAGCTGAGCTCAATGTACCCACGTACTTGGACTAATACTGCGCAAATAGTGCGCTCATGAATAGGTAGGCATTAGGTAATCAATGGTTTGTTAACAGAATAATATATTTTTGCTAAATATGAGGTGTTATGACGTTAGATTATTATCTACTTACGTAAATAAATTACCTACCTAAGACTTCTACCTGTGAACTCTCTCGTGAACTTTCGTACACAAGGACCAATTTATTTTTTGCTTTTTTTTGAGAATAGTATTTTAATTACGCATTAATTACGGCTAATTAAACTCAAAATATTTGCGATTTTTCTAAATTCCAAATAGGTAGTCTTTGTTAGCTAGCTGAAAGCTAAGAAAAAAATGCAAACACTGAGTTGAATGAACGTTCTGAAATAAAAAAGAAGATTACAAACAAAAACTCAATTTTCTCATGGGAATGACAACTTTTTTTTTTTTCGCAAAAACTATTTCACAATTGAAAAAGTCTCCACAGATTGCGTAATGAACAATGCACATTACCCAACTAGGCTGTAAACCTCTACAGGTATCAATACCATTGTCATAAAATAAAAATCCTTTTTTTTTAAACGACAAAAAAGAAGTTAGTCTAGTTCGTTCGCACGATGCACCTTTATAGCTTCATTCATAATTTTATAAAGATTAAAGCTTCATTCATAAATAAGACAATCAATGTTTGCAAGAAAATGCTTTGTACTCTTTTGAATATCCTCCAGTCCTACTACCTATAATCTGCGGCAGGGATTCATTCATGTTAAAGCCTAACCTTTTACGGTAGTGTACTAAAAAATGTGGTTATTTTATTTGAAATACAATGTGAGGCGTGAATTATACAGAGACGGCGTAAGGTGAAGGCGCAGCGCGTTTTTAAGCCCCTTCAAAACGTTTTCATACAAAATTTACGAAGGCGCCGCGCGCCACCGCACCGCGCCGCCCGCCGCCGCCGCGCCACCGCCGCTTGAGTGTAATTCACGATAGGTATGTACGTCGCTTACCTACATTTTCCATGAAAATGTTTTGAAGCGGCATCATGCCTGCGCCCGCCGCGCCTTCACCTTACGCCGTCTGTGTATAATTCACACCTCATGCTGATTGGAAAATGATATGAATAAACTATCATGATCAGATAATATAATGGCACTACCTACGCATAATATATCATTTTGTTTTTTTTACTGTACCTACGCACCACAGAGATGGGGAAATTAAAAATTCAAATTAGGAATTCGGAAATTTCCGAAAGAGTGAAATGACATGATATGACCCAGTTCTACATTTAAAATTTTATTCACTGAATTTGTATCAAAGGTTGCATCAGTTTTTCACATCTGGCGTTTTTACGTATTTTTAATGAACATTGATCTGATTTCTTGAATAATTTGATACCTACAATAGATTCGTGAATCATGCAGATTAGATATAACATGTCGTAATAAAATTAGAGGCTGAGTAGAGATGATACTTTCGCTCAGTGATTGATCCGTTCAGTTACTCATTCACAAAAATAATTCGTTGGCGACTTGGCGATGAAGTATCGTAAATATTGGCTTAGATTCGTCATGAACGGATTACTATACTGCTGAAAATAGAAGATAATCGGTGATATTTATTCAGTGAACCTACCTACCTACCTACGCATAACAGTTGTTTGGTGATTAATCCTATGAGTTGGGCAGTTATCACTTTACGTAATTACCTACACATCGTAAATATCAAAATTATTGCATTCGAGTCCAGTCAAAGTCTAATACCTAATCTGGGAGGCTTTACAGCTTTCAAGATTATTTTCCCTTTGACAGATAATTAAATTCCTAAAAATACATACTTACATGATATTCCGAAAAATTACAGAGGCGAGGTTTTTCGCTTTCCCCGAATGACTGCGCCACCTTTGCGCCACTTTATTTTCGAGTAAAAGAGATCAATGCCTCTGCTTTGATAACAATTCCATTATTTTCGTTTACGCAATGGAAAATTACCTAATTATAAAAGTAGGAAATTATGAGCAAACTGGCGACATTCCTGGTCAGTTTTCCGAGCTGTCACGCGTTTCCCACGGTCGGCACGCGTTATCTTGGGCCGGTCCCGCGACACAAACAAAAGGATTGTCTCACATTAACAGCTAATCTAGAGAACGTCGCACCTAAATAGTTTTATGTTTACGTAACTTAGCACTCTAGTACCATCACAGTAGGTACCTACGTGCTGCTTTCCTGAATTAATGGCCGAATATGAAACATTGATAAGACATGATTTAAGCCAGGGATCCCCAAACTATTTTGGACAAGTGACCCCTTTTCCAAAATGAACTGTTACCTCAGACCCCCATGGCCAAATTACCTACTTTTAAGATCAACCCCCTTATTCACACAAAAAACAGCTGCTACAGAGTGTTATTTTTCATTCTGACTTAGGTCAATAGAAGAAGATCGAGTGAGTCATTATCTTGCACAAACTTGTCCACACTGACTTGCCGAGTTTTTCATCTTGTACGAACTTGAGACTTTACATTACTACAACAATGCTATTTCCTACAGAAATATTAATTATTCTTAGTACACGTAACACAAAATAAACAATACAGTAGGTACCTACCTACCTATCTTGAAAGTTTTAAATAAGAACGTGTGTTAATTTAATAGGGGTCGATTTTTAGACCTCGTCGACCCCCAAAATCAGTTTTCGTTTATGTCGACCCCTAGGAATCCCTGATTTAAGCAATACCTATCTAAAGTTCTTTTTTTAAACCCAGAAGTAATCTGACATTTTAAGGTGAATGTGCAGTCGTAGACCGCGAAATTCAAATTTTGTTACGTTTTTTGCAATTTGCATGTCAGTGTCAGGTTCTATCTTGATCAAAATTTGATTCGCAACTATATCAGGTACGTATTTACAGTATTTTAGTCATTACAATCATTAATACATGTTTCTAAGTTAGATTTGCACCTACCATAAGCACTTTTCCATAAGAGATTTGTTTTTATGGTACAAATCTAACTTAGAAAGATGTATTAATGATTCTAATTCTGTAAATACGTACCTGTTACAGTCGCGAATAAAATTTTGATCAAGATACCACCTGACACTGACCTGAAAATTGCAAAAACCGTAAGAAAAATTGAATTTCGCGCATTCACCTTATGTTCTTATGTGTTTGCTGTACATACCTATCGGAGTTTGACATTACAACTGTAAAATCTCTGTTTGGTTTTAAATAAAAAAACGAACTTTACAGTAAGTACCTTCTAGTATCATGTAAAAAGAATACACCATTCAATGAATTTATCTAGATACAAAAAAAAGTTATATGAATTTTTTTACTTTTTTCGACATCACGGCGTAACGCTTAAGAGCTTTTCATACATACATTTTCGAAATGTCTTATTTAAAAAAAGATAACTGGTAATCTCTGTTTCTATGGAAGCTTTCAAATCGTTCTAATTTGGCTGTACCACTATTTTTAGAAAATGTTCTTAAGTAACTTTTTAGACCTTGTATCCTGCTTATGTATATGAAGTTCCATTAAAATCAGTTCATTCATTTCGAATAACAAGGGCTAGAAAGTTTGTATGAAATGCCGTACGGCGTAAACGCTCATAAGAGTTATTCAATGGAATATACTATAAAACATAGAAAATTATCGTATCAAAGTTTACTCAAAGTAGTTTCAAATTTAATTCATTTATTTTGTTAAAAAAGGAGAGAATTCGTTTTGGCACATACGTCGTTTTATTCCAAACGCACGCACATTATAGCCATCTCTCTTCTTTTGCGTTTTGAAAGTAATTGCATCACTTTCGCTCGCTTAATAGGATTTCGAGGATTTTAGATTATTGAGGTAGCGCCTTAACATAATGCTTAAGAATATCAGGCCAGAAAATACAATCAGGTGATTTTCGTAAAAAGGGTAACAAAACAAAAACAAACATCTGTGCGTAGGTAAGTCTAAGAACAGAAGACAATAATATAAGATATTATTTATATATATAAGATATTATCTTTTAAACAAAACAATTTTGCCACCTTTTCTCATTCTTATCTGCATTTAGTAATTACCTGTAGCTTACGGTAATATTATATTTAAGGTGCAGATATACGACTTCTAATGATTTTAAATTCAACGTCACGTCTAATCGACCAGACTGATTTCTTTCAAAAAAATAAATGTTATACTAGACCATTTACTTCGTAATTTGATATGTGAATATTTGCAATTATATTTTTTTAACATAGTGTAATTAATTTGTAAAGTCTACCGCGGACATAAAAACGATAATCACGCAAACACTATCGCGTGTATTTTCATAAAACTTTCACCATATAAAAGGTAATTTAATTCCCCGAATTTTAGTATACGGTTTTTATTTATTTGGTGTTTGATAAATCAACAATAGATGATTGTTTCATATTTTGCAATAAATTACCAGCGTTGTGTCATCGCGCTTCTCTTTCTTTTCTATGTAGTCCGATAGTGACCGCGTTTTAGGTCATGTAGTCGCCTTAACAGGTCGCTGAATGGTGGTGGTTTGGTTTTTACAGGTTGTTGACGTGTTTACTTTTTAAACTAATTGTTGTATTTATTTATCTTAAAACACAGTGTTATTGATCCTTCCTAGCCATCTGTTTGGGATATAGACTGAATGCATTTTGTCCTGTGCTACAATTACGAAAATGCAAAGGACAAAAGCCGTTCTGCCTATCCATAGATGAACAAGTTATACATCTGCATGTAATTAGAATAAGGTTGTACTAATTTACCTTATTTACCTGTCTTAAGATCATCTGGGTATGGGATAAACATTATTTTTGTTGCTTTTTTTGTAATATTTACCCCTTTGTAGTTTATTTTTATAAAGGTTTATTTTTTCATATGTACCAATAGATATAAGTAATCGATTTCTATCCTAGATGTATATAAATACTAGCTTCCGCCCGCGGCTTCGCCCGAGAGGTATGTCGATAAAAACTATCCTATGTCCTTCCCCGGGATGCAATCTATCTCTCTGCCAAATTTTATCGAAATCCGTTCAGTGGTTTAGGCGTAAAAAGGTAATATACAGACAGACAGAGTTACATCTAATATATAAAATTCTCGTGTCACAGTTTTCGTTGCCATACTCCTCCGAAACGGCTTGACCGATTTAATTGAAATTTTTTGTGCTTATCCGGTATCTATGAGAATCGGCCAACATCTATTTTTCATACCCCTATATCGAAACATACGCGGGTGAAACCGCGGGGCGCAGCTAGTTCGAATTTATAATATTAATTTATACAGGATAGCCGGGACAACGACGCTCAACATGTTTTACAGGGTGGCATGGACAATGACGCTCAACATGTTATACAGGATGGCAGGGACAATGACGCTCAACATATTATACCTACAGGGTGGCAGGGACAATGACGCTCAACATGTTTTACAGGGTGGCAGGGACAATGACGCTCAACCAGTTACCATGGATTCAGTACATGATTCTGAAAATCCCCCTACGTCGAAATTTTCGTCAGTAAGTTATGAAAAAAAAGCTGTTTTCTACAAAAGCGCACACACGCAAACAGATTTTTTTTTTTAAACTGGCGTAATATTTGTCCACCCCATTGTAACCATGTTACCCTTATACCTACCATAACTTGTTACCATGGATTCAGGAAGTACAAGATTCGGTTATTTAAAAAAAAATTGCTGTTCCGTACATTTTGACTGGGTACTGCACTTTTCTATGAAACAGCAGATTTTTTTTGATAACCGACGAATAATGTCTACGCTAGGCTAGGGGGTCTAGAATCATATGTGCTGAATCCATGGTAACAAGTTGTGAGTCGAAGTCCCTGCCACCCTGTATTGGGTTAGACTTGAATAAAAAATCAGAAATGATTGTTATTTTCCTTTTAGTTGTTATGAATGAACCAGTTTCCCCATACTATGGTACTTCAGATTAACGTGCTATTAATAGGTTGACGTTAAATAACAACATGCATGGGATTTATTGTGTACTTACCTAGTACCTATAAAATAATTATTATATTTGTGGTTTTTCATATTAAAATGTGAATCATTGCATAATATTATTCTTATGTATTAACTATTATTTAATTCTCCATTACCTTAATAATAATGTAAGAGTATTTAGAGTAAAATTCTAAGTAAATTATTATCTTTCTGTAATTCCCCAGTGCTACCTGCGTAAAACGTTGAATTGGCAAAATGTTCAATTCATAAATTATTTCACTATTAGGCCAGCACATCAAGCTACCCCAATCTGTAAAATTTTCCCTATTGAATATGAACCTTATTCCTTTGCAATAAAGTTGAAAATCTATCAAAGAAATTTGACAGATTGGGGTAGCTTGATTTGCTGGCCTCTGTACATGACTGGCAGATTAGTGGACGCAGTTGAATAAAAAATCTGTCATTCAGTCTTACATTCACTCATCTCATCACTCAACATGCTTTGTGTCACTAGTGTCGCGCAAAAGAACTGTCACTTTACTGTCTGACCGGCTCGGGAATTAAAATATCGTTAGAAAACCCTCTAATCCATGAAATTAGTGATTGTGATCAATGTTTTTCACAAAAGGGTCCTGTGGCAGTGGAAGGAAGGTTGCAAGAAGAAGACCGCGGTAGCACTAACCCTTTACGTTCGACGATTACGATTTGGATTTTAGAAAGTTCAAGGAAGCGGGATAATGGCTGACAGCGCAATCTGAATTGGCTACCAAATGATGGTGTATTTGTAACAATTATTTATCGCTATCTGGCCTACACGACTTAATTTGTCGGGCAATTGCAGTAAATTGCCAATAAAATGGTGTCGTTTTACTTTGGAGGTAAGTCCTACTTCGCTAGAAGGTATACCTACCTACGTTACATTTTTTATAGGAGCTAGTGGCTAAATAATATCAGGCGCACGGGTCGATCGAAGGTTAAGCAACGCTTGCCGCGGTCGGTTCGTGGATGGGTGACCATCCATTACATATCGAGACCCCTCCGTGCCTCGGAAAGCACTCTCTCTCTCACTGTCATTCGTAGATCATTGACGACTTTACGGGTTGTCAGAAGCCCAAAAAGTCTGTCAACCAGTCTTATCAAGGGGTATCTTGTTACCCAGTAACTGCAGGTTGTGGAGGTCAGATACACAGTCGCTCCATGTAAAACACTGGCATTAGCTGCATCCCGGTAGACTGGAAGCCGAACCCCAACATATAATTAACGTTAAGTTATGTTATCATAATTTCATGTTCAGAAATGGCCACAAACTAACGGGTTCCTACGACTGAACAATTTAAGTAAATGTCACTTGCTATATAGATAAGGTGCGTACTAGTGATGCGTCAGCGCAACAGAACGACGCAATTCTTTTAAATTATGAATATTATGATGTATTGGAAACTGACCCACTTGTGAGTTATAATTGTGTACTTACTTATAATTACGTACTTTGTTCTTGAGGCGTAATAGATATAACGGTATAATAAATAGGCTCTATTTTTGTTTACCTTACCAATAACATGTGCGAAGTCAACATTTCCTTCGACCGGAAGCAATCTACAAAATGTTAAACTTCGGTTCCTATACATTTTCTAATAGGAATCATGATTCTGGCTAACATACTCGTAACTGTATAGATCCGGAATCTTTCATCGATTTCTCAGCCAGACTACTTTAGTCTGATAGAAGACGGCAGATTTATTTGTGTGTTGTTTGATGGTCATGATGTCACTGTAGATAGACAAGAGTTTCCAATACTAACATTGAAATAAACGCTATATTTTTTTACAGTCTTGATATGAGACGAAAGCGAATAATCCCCGGTACAAAGTACGAAAAGAGTAGGAAGACCAAAGAAACGATGGATGGACTGTGTGTACGATTTGGTTGGAAAAGGGGTGACTACCGCGATGACGACTAATAGAGAAGTATGCAAGAAAAAGACATGTTGCGCCGACCATAAATAAATTGATAAGGGCGGGAGAATGATGATGACAAAGTACGAAAAACCTAATCTAACCTAAGCCTAACTGATAGCACTTGCGAAGGAAACACGTAAAAGTGGACGGTTCTAATAGGCCGGACCGCCGGACAACTGCTCGAATGTTCAAACTACGAATTCCGACAGTTAGGTAAATGTTGTAAAGTGAAAAACTCATTAGTTGACGTAAGAACCATTTGCGTCACGTTAGAGGAAGTGACCGACGACGTGCTTACGTCATAGGGTTTCCGTAATGGCCGATAAGTTTTATTGGTGCTAGCAGATAATCCTAGCGAGGCATGTAGCTGCTACATTATAAGCTACATTGTAGCTTATGGTAGGGTGTGTTCGGATTGTCTAAAATTTCAGAGACAAATGGGGTAAATACGTAGTTGACATCTGCACTCATTTTCCGAATGCGGCTCTGCTGGGTTCTTCGGTTTCGAATCTGGTTTTAAAAGAAACGGAAAAATAAATGTTACGTCTAAGCAAACGTTAAGCGATTCGGAAGGGTTGAAATTTTCATTTGTGTTCAATTGATGATGTGGTAGGCCTCCAGCTGTCTGCATTTGGTTGAGGTATAGACGATTAGAAGGGTTGAGGTCGCAGGCGCAAAAAAGTAGATGATTGGAGCATGCTGAAACTTCAAAAATAGAATTGATGCTGATTATTCCGCTGTTTATTTGTCTTCAACTGTAAAGTTTTGAACGCTTACTTATTTAACAATTTTCATAGATCATGTCTCCTTAAATTAGGACCATAACTGGAAACTTACCTACTTATACATTGCAAAGTATGTACTAATAGTACCTAAGTGTCCATCTGTGAAGCAACAGGTATGATTACAAACTTACGTATTCCGCCTTCATCCAAAAGCTATATAATACCTACAATGTATACATTTCTGCCCATATTGGCATTTAGACTTCATGATTATAGTATATTAGGTACTTGTCGCGTCTTATGACTTGCAAAACGAGCTATATCCTGAACAAAAAGCGAATTAGCTTGAATTGGCGCCACGCACCAGGCGGCGCAGCGTCGGCGACGGGCGGCGTCGCACGCGCACGTACCTGTTATTGGATGATTGCGCATGATTGCATGATTGGCCCGTGCCCTGACATCCTTATCAGACGTGTGACTCATTGGGAATTTTCCATTTTCCGCGTAGTTTGGCGGGGATGTCCACGTGGCGGAAGGTGTGATATGTGGGGGAAATAAAAGCAAAGGATATTTGTTTGGTTGGTTTGTTTGGGTTTTATCTGTGGTTTTTATTTAGGTAGATAACGTTGTACTTATGTGTGCGACTTACTCGATATGGTTAGGTTTGAAATAATTGCAAAACCCTAATTTGTAGCGATTTCGTATAGATTCAGAATAATGACGATTACTTACTCCACGATGTTTTGCAAGTCGTACATAGACTTGGCTGCTAGCTGACCTCGCATTGTATAAGTTTTTCCTACAATCAGAAGTCAGCTTATCTGGTTATGTATAGCTTGATGTGTAGCCGTGTGTACCTAATTATCGTTATGGGCTTTCTCTAAAGAAACCATGGATGGCCTGTGTTAAAAGTATAGCTAGCTGAAATAGCATTTAAGTGACCTCTTGTAGAGTAGTTGCTCTTATTCACCATAATAATGAAGATTATTCGTTTCTGAAAATTAATTTGTCATAGCACTAAGATATTTTACGTAAATGAAAAACCCACAGCAACGTAAGGGAATCACGTAGTAGTAGTAGGTAATTACCTCAGTTTAAGATGCATCACGATCAAAGGTATCGTGGAAGGAAATAGTTCTTAATAAAATGCACGAATGGCTGACTTGCGGTACTTTTGTGTGGCTTTAAGTCTGACGTCTCATGATGATCTAGGTACTAATTAGTCACCATTGAAACACAATCGCAATCCATAGGACTTCCTTCCTTCAGGTCCAGTTGAAAACCAGCGTTAGGCACTAGTTGTCTGGCACTTTTTCTGAATTGGGCCTTTTTGGGCATACTTTTCTGCTAATATTACATCGGACTTTTCACTTTTCTTAATGTTTTTTATCTGATGAGTACCTATAATATATAGTGTGCCCTTTAGTCTGTGCAATATTTTTTTTGCCAGTAAGCTCGGTAAGCCGGGTCGGGTTTTGGCTTACCGAGCTTACTGACAAAAAAAAAAACACGGGCCAGCCTTAGCTCAACTTTCAGGCCTAGAGCTCCATAAAGTATCCAGTGACGTGTAAACTAAGAAAACTTTAAGGTTAACTTACTGTTAACATGGGATACTTCATCGTCCTTTTTCGTCGTTCTCTTCGAGGTTCTTTAGTTCAGCAGACACTTTGTACGCAGAACTATGTAGGTACTCAATAGCCCTTCCTAAAGATCCCCCCCCTCCACCCCTCCTTTCTAACCTCCTTAGTCCTTAACTATACACTCACATTACCTTCGTTAATAGCCTTACAACGAGACTAATTTGCATAACTAATTACATTGTAAACATTTATTCCCATATTCTTCTAATTTTGTCGTACCATCGACAACAAAGACCAAAGACAGTTCACCAGTTCATTACTTCATTCCGTTCACTCGTAGTGCTTACCCAACAATTAGGCTGTCTGCAGATGCTTGATGCGTGTTGTGTCCCGCCGCGCCGCGCCGCGGAACGTCCGTCGAACCTGTCATTATATTTGCCATTTCAGTAATTAGGTATATGTGGAAATACTTTCCATGCAACTGTACATTCATAGTAACATTGTGAAGTTTGTTGCTTAATTAAGTTACGTTAACCGAACTAAACTACGTAGGTAGAGTTTCTCAAAAATAATTCCACATCACTCGCTCGCTCGCTTCACTTCTTCGCTCTAGCATTGTCTGATGTTCCTTGAAATCCTGAAAATGAGAGGATGCTTGAACTTTCAGTAAAATACCGGAAATACTTGCTTGATAAATGCTGACATGATTATAGAGGTACCTACATTATTTAAATCACAATATTGTTCATATATCGTCGTTGTTGTTGTTGTTTGTTCGTTTGTTGTTGTTGTTGTGTTGTTGTTTGTTGTTATTGTTTATTGTGGGCCTTGATGCCTGAAATAAATGGATAAATAAATAAATAAATAAATATATCGTAATCGTATCGTAGATTAGTGGGAGCACTGTCTTAACTTGAATCGAGTAATAATGAAAGCACATGATAACTTCGAGAGCGAATGGATCCTTTACCCGTCAGCGTGTGGTTTGATCTGAGTCTCCTGATTATTTACTTAGGTAGTATTAATAACACAAAGTAAAGTAACGGGACTTAGCATTACCTATTTAAAGAGCAAATATTGTCGTTGTAATATAGGTAGCTAGTTATTCATTTTTCAATTAGTGTTGTATATTGCGTCATTTATTTATGTGGAAAATGCAGTAATTTGTAAAGTAAAATAAGCATGCTGGAAAGGCTTGACACATCGAAACTCCCACGAGCCTCGGACAGCCTAGAGAAAATCTTAGATAGATGAGAGGCCGGTTTGTAGAAAAGCCAGAGGCCCCAGTCGTTGTCAGGTGCATGCTTAGGTACTTCCCATACGTCTGAGAAACTTACACCGGTATTTTTATCAAATAGTCAGACAGTGAATCACAGAGTTCGCTTTCGTTCCATAAAAGTAAAAAAAAAACTATTAACGTACTGATCAAAAACGCATTCCGCATACCAACTTTGCTTCGTTCATTTCGTTGAATGAAATGATTCACAAACGTTCAATGTCGCAGTTTTCGCGGTAATCCGTGGCCTTTCCCGCGAACTGGCGTACCACAGACTATGTGTGGGCCAGGCCTGTTTGTTTAAATCGTTCAAATGTCAAAGCTCATTTATTGATGAATGAATTATGCTGCATAGTTTATTTGTGTTAGGTACACACGGCTACACATCAAGCTATACATAACCAGTATAAGCTGCCTTCTGATTGTAAGAAAAACCTATACAATGCGAGGTCAGCTAAAACTGGAAATGTATAGCTTGATGTGTAGCCGTGTGTACGAATTGTGAGCTAGAAAGTAGACAATCCTTTTGTGGAATTTTTGGAGGGGTAAATAGGTGATGACATTTTCTTGAAAGAAAATTCAACGTCAAATGATTAAATTATAAAGGCACAGGTCAGGCTTTATAATTTAAGGTTTCAGGCAATATTCCTGTTTACCCTTTCTCCTCATCATCTGCCTAGCCTTTTCCCAACTATGTTGGGGTCGGCCTCCAGTCTAACCGGATGCAGCTGAATACCACTATTTTACATGGAGCGACTGCCTAACTGACCTCCACAATCTAATAACTTTGTAATACGAAACCCATTTTTATGTGAGACTAGTTGTGGTACCGACGGCTTAACGTGCTTTCCGAGGCACGGAGACGTCTTGGTATGTATAGATGGTCACCCATCCACGGACCAACCGCGGCAAGTGTAGCTTAACCTGATCGATCGACCCGTGCGGCTGTTATTACTTAGCTACAAGTCTCCCTCTTTCTCCCTTTCTCCTACTGCGCTAAAAAAAAAAAAACTTATCTACATCTAACTAGTGCATGAGTGGCCTACTGTAGGTCTGTCGAGAATGTGAGGTGTATCACAAGATTCCAGACCTGTCACTCGCCAGTCCGCGCCTTAACCGACTAGCTCCGTTAAAAAACTAGATAAAGTAAGGTTCTACAAGTTTATTGAATGTTTACTCAGTTGAGTCACTAACACGCGTCCTTGCGGACTGTGTCAGGGCTCCACACTGTTTACAATCACACGCAGCAGGAACTTTGTTTTATTATCTATTATGATTCACTACGGAGGCATTCGCGATGCTTGCATAAGATGCAGTTTGTTTTGGAATCTCACGTGAAGTTCCCTTGTGACGTCAGGTCTATGCACAATAGCATAGATAACTTGCACTGATAAATAAATAGACAGTTGTATGAAAAGTACACTGTCATTTGACTAGACAATTATTGTGATTAAAAGGAATCTTAAAATAGGGTACAGTACAGACGACGCTTCTTGCACGTGAGTCGCACTTATCAAGGGCAGCACGATTGTTCTCGCCTGCGACGATTATACATTGGAAAATATGTTTCAGAGTTTCGAAATATTGAACTTAGAGCATGTCAACTAGTTTGAAGAATCCATACTAATATTATAAATGCGAAAGTGTGTCTGTCTTACCTCTTCACGCTTAAACCGTTGAACCGATTTAGATGAAATTTGGTGTGGTGATAGTTTGAGTCCCGGGAAACCGAACTACTGAGGAGGCCCGGAAAAGACATAAGACAGGTTTTTATCACGATATTCCCACCACCACGTGAAACCACGGGCCGCTGCTAATAATTGATAAGAACAAGTTATAATTCAAAAGTAGCTTACCAAAAACTCAAGATAAACTACGAGGTTATAGACATTTTGATAAACAGTAATTCTCAAATTAACAAATAAATGAGTTTTGTTTTGAGAAATATCTATAGGTACGTAAGTAGGTACGTAAATTAAGGCGGGAATCAATAATATTGTACGAGTTTCATTTGTAAACTTGTAAAACAATTAAATTTAATTCTAACAATTATAAGCAATAAGTGTTCAATTTCGTTAACCAATACCTACTCTAAGTAGGACTTGGAAATGGTTCCTAAAACCCGTTACACACTTGGTTGTGACCACAGGGTGTCGGGTGTCGCAAGGGTAACGCCTTCGTATCGATTGTAAACAAAACTAACTCGATACGAATGTTACTTTACGATTATACGCTTATTATCAAGTTAAGTAAGCTCTTACTTTATTTGAGTTTATTGTTAATGTTGGCCATTTGCTGATTTCGAAGTGAGTTGTTGAACTAATGAGGAAAGTGTACAGTGTACGAAGCATCGTTGTGTTCGTCTCAAAAATCTGTAGTCTCTTTTGTTTACTACGAGTATACTCTCTGGTCAGGCATTATGTAGTTGGTCCGGTCACTTTGTCATGGCGGCTGAACATAAATACTTACATATTATTAGAAAACTGAAATAAAAGAATGATTGTGTGCTTATGACTACATCAACTCAGCTTACCTCAGTCCACTGTTGGACATAGGCCTCTTCCAGGCTGCGCAACAACAACACACATGACCACATGATGGAAGTAAAAACTTATAAGATTGATGAACGCTGATGACGACTGACCCGCTGCGTTGGAATCGAGTACACCCGATTCAGCGTCACTGACCCGAGTGTGACGGTTCGGTTTCGTTCACTGTTCAGAAAGAGCGCAAAATACGACTGAAGAAGTTTTCACTTCAAAAAATTTAGATCACGGGTTACAATAGAGACGGATTCGTTGATGTTGGCATAGTTAGGTACATTATCTATTGTTTCCCGCTCACCCTAACACCCGTAGCTATATGCTTTTGCAGAGACAGATGTCTCTTCTACTTAACAATTGTAATGAATTAACACGCAATTATTCCAAAAATCTTCAATAATCCTACATCATAATAAAGGATGAACATATTCCCTGCCGTGACCAAGTGAACAGTCATAAAATAAAACCTCCATAGCCGAAAGTTGGTGACGTGTGTGCTTATCGTACTGTATCGCAGTAGTAAAGCAGTTGCTTTATAGCGAGTGTCGTTACATCTTTATTGCCAATGAAGACTATCGACCGGGTCCCGTGGATGTCTGGAACTTGGGTTTCATGAAAACTGGAGCTGGCTTTGAGAGTGCGTTTTGATGGTAGAAAATAAAAGTCTACATATACGTGGGATGCATGATAGTCTTCTAGTGACTTTTCACAGTCGAAGTGTTGATTTGGTTGATAAGTTTTGCCTATTATAAATGTTACTTAAAACAGTGGTATTGGAACTGAAATTGAATGAAGAAACTCAATAATCGTTTAACACTGAACATATTTTGTAGAGCCCTAAATTTTTTTGAAGTAGTGGAACACTATTATGTACCTAATACATATTACATTCGGCGGTAGCGCGATAATTGTGCAAATAACGTGAGTTTTGTTGTCTAGATGTTGCTTGATTCTGACGCTTTTGTTAACAGACGTGAAGTTGTTAGGTGGAAAAAGTGAGAAAAGAAGTCGTTACGAAAAACGTGAAGTCTTTTTTCCTCGCTATTATCAAGAGTAGCCAGAGGAATCGGCAAAACATTTCTTTTTTAAACCTGTTTCTCAACTCATCGTGTTGCTTTTACGACCCAAGCTTACGGATTTACCTACTTATTAAAACAAACTAGACTAAGCACAAATAATACTTAATAAGTTAATGTGAACTTAATCGATTAGTTCATGTTTATTAAAATGTCGGCCAAATATTAATTTCACGCTCGTAATTAATTAAAGTAAACTGATCAACTGGTTATTGGAATATTTAATTATAACGTGGTTCCGTACAGCAGTGACAGTGACAGTTTTGGTAAAGTATGGCAGCATCGTAGGGCATCTAAGAGAGGAGCCCGATACTTAGCACTGCGTGGAACAAAGCTGTCGATGATGATAATGATGATAGGAGCACACTATGGGAAAAAGCTTCAAAGATTTCTTCTGAAAGTTTTCTGTGACCGTAACAGAAAAGTGTTCACCAATAAAATAGTAAAAGCTACGACTATAATACGACCGCTGGGCAGTGCTCCAATTGGCAATGTCTAGAATAATTTAGTAGGTACTTATTCTTTACTAAAATGACAGAAACATTTGGGTAACTTATGGTCTAATCTAAGAGTAGGGGTAGAAACGATGCTTGGACTGTATGTAAGATCATATGGCTAGAAAGGGGGTGACTACCGAGATGACGACTAATAGAGAAGTATGCCGCGAGCTTATAATTTCGTCTCCTCAGCATTAATCATTTACATGATAGTTCTTGAAAATTTCTTTACTTTACAAATCCCTAAACTTTTCAATTGGTTTTTCTACCACTACTTTCTCCACCGACCCCTAACCGCGGCTAGCATCATTACGTTGCAATTTGCCGACCAGACTGGCTGTCCCCCGCGCGTCGAGCGTGAAGCACAGGTGTCGTCACGCGGCGCGGGCGCACCTGAACTGTTTATTGATTTCCACCGCCAGTCATTAGACGATGAACTGATTTAGAGGGGAGGTTGAGCAGTTCGCTGCTCAGATACCTATAGCACAGAATATATAGTAGCACTGACCTACAGCTTGTCGTGATGATGGGTTGGTTGTAAATTATAGTAGCCTAGCAGCTCAATACCAGTTGCTCCTTCAGCTTAGGAAAGCAGTATAAGCCCATTAATTAACGGCCTCATCGAGTTTTAAAATAGTTTTTTTTTCATTTTGACGTGTACAAGTGTTTTTGTAAATACAATTTACAGAAATAATATATCATTTAACATTAAAATTACTTAAGTAATCAGACATAATTAATGGCTTATTTATTGTGAGACCTCCCGGAGTCTTGTGTCGCTTTGTGAATTGATGTTGATGTACCTACCTAACAAAACAGTCGTACAATGATATATATGGAATACTTTATCATTAATTGGTGTCTTGACACAACACGCTTTTTAAGTTCTTACTTTTAGATGAAATATAATATATACATGAACAAGTGTTTGCAAGTAGAATAATATACAAAAAAAAAAAAACTTTTTCTTGGGTTTCAATCCTACTTAGATAAATTATAAACAAAAAGCCTTAATTTTCATGTCGTTGCCAATTAAACTGACTTATAAAAATTACCTACATTCGCTGAAGAAAACGACACTTATCAAGATAAATAAAATTAACCTTTAACCAAACCTACCTATAACCAAAAAATCGAAGACACGTGACATCCGCCAACCCGCACTGGGAACGCGTGGTGGATTATAATCCAGTCCTCTGTGTTCCAGCAGTGGAAACATTATAGGCTGATTAGGTATGATATAGATCTACCTATACTAAATACTCTAGTAGGTAAACAAATTAAGTGAGATAATTTTAGAGGTTTAAGTAATAAGATTTTACTCTCGGCATCTTGTTTTAATCTTCACACGGGTACTATTTAATTATTCATTCATTCACCACTACCTGTGAACATAAGGCGACTTCAAAACAAATGAATGCCATCTTAATTGTTAATATGCGTCGCGTATTGAATGGTGAACGGCGCCGGTGTCACCTGGCAGGCTGCGGGCATGTGATCTACATAAGCAGCTCATTTGTGATCGAAGTATAAAGTCCATCATACAGTGAAGTACAGAATTCTTCTGTACTTCACTGTATGATGGACTTTACATGAAACATATTTTTCAACTATTTAGTATTGTAAAATATCACTGTAGAGTATATTACATTGTGAGACATTATTGACTTGTGTATACGATCCTGTTGTATTTTGTTTTTCTTGATTTAATAAGCTTTGTGCCGACCTTTTTGGTTTCTATTTGAGTGTTTATCCGCGGAACTTTGTAATGGCCTTTAATTTTATATTCTTTACAAACACTAAGCTAGTTATAAGTTCCCTGCGACTCCTGCGAGGTACCTAACTGTGTAACACACTGACAGTAGCAATGTCTTCATTTATTTACGTTGTTGAGCAGATACATTTTTGGAACATAAGAATCAATGGATTAGCAACATATATACCCTTCAAAAAGATTCAGTTTGTGATTGAAAGTGTGTTCCGCAATTAGGGTGCAGAAGATAATAAAATAAAATACCTGAAGCAGTCAGCTTGCAACCTTACATAGGCTCAAAATGATTTTTCGTTCGTTATATTTGATAGGTAATACATGTACCTTGTAGGCTCGCTTAGTATTTTTTCATATTTCATCCCCTAACAAAATAATCCTTTAACACACAAACGTTAACCGTGTCAACCCAAACATACTTACCAAAATTACTTCGAAAGGGTAAGAAATTCCCGGATAACAGAAAGCAATTTGTCATCACATTACTTGCCGACCGCCCCTTGACAACAAAATGACTAATACCAGGAAAAAACGACCAACTTTTTAGTTTTTGTCAACCCTTCCCTTGGCGCTGTGAACTTCATTAATCAAGCTGTTGATACACCCCTAATGGTCGTAATGACCGAGACACACAACTTAAGGGTAACGAGCGCGCGCAGGGTTAAGTATGTTTAATTGATATTTTCGCTTGGGGTCACAATTTTAAGGCTGTCAGTGCAAGGGTTAGGGTGTAATGCGTTGCTAATAGAGACAGGTTATTGGGAATGTATTAACGGTTTTTAAATAAGGGTTATTTTTTTTTATAAGTGCATTTTTAATTAAGAAATAAAAGTTGGTTTAAACACAGCACATGAAAAAAATCCCGATGTAAAGCTAGAAATTTCGTAGTTCCTCGTAGCACCTGCTACGCTGCTACGGGATAACGCTACGGGGTTGATTTTTTTTTTTTTTTTTTTAACTTGTCCTAGGGTTCAACAATAGGATGGACCCTAATCTTATTACAATCTAGCCTTATAAATTGACTAATAAGTAATTTAATTATAACCTAAACTATTAAATTGTCTTTAGTAAGAAAGTGTCCAATAGCACATTTCTTATTGGCTCTATTAAGGCGAATACACTTCGTTCTTGTGTTTGTTTGGCACATTTGTACTTTACACTATTCACTAACACTAAACACTAGCTCGAACGGTTTTGTTCTTTTTAGTCTTCTAACTATGTTTGTGTGGTCGAGGAGCTGGATTGCCTCGACGTTCACATGCTGGTGAAGTCTCTTTTCGTGAGCTTCTGCAAGTTTCTGAATCACTTTTTCGACGAACTCAACTTTTAGGTCCCGGTGGAGGTCATCATTTCTTATGTACCAAGGTGCATTTACAATTTCCCTTAGCACTTTGTTCTGGAAACGTTGTATAATTAATATATTGGTCTGTTTGGTGCAGCCCCATAGCTGAATACCATAAGCCCAAACTGGCATCAGGACTTGTCTATATAGCAACAATTTGTTTTGCACGGACAGCGTGGAGTTTCTTCCAAGCAGCCAATGCATTCTTTTGAATCGGAGGTCGAGTTCACCTTTTTTCTTCTTGACGTGGGCTTTCCAGCGTAGCTTTGCATCAAGGGTCATACCGAGATACTTGGCTGTATTCTCGTATGGGACTTGTTTATTATTGATGTAAACTGGAGAATACTGTTGTTTTTTGTTGGTGAAATCTATGTGAACAGATTTCGATTCATTAAGTTTAATCCTCCATTTTTTGGTCCAGTCATAAACTAGATTTACAGCCTTTTGTACCTTTTCTACTGCTTCTTCGTGGCTGTTTCCTACAGCCATTATGGCTGTATCATCAGCAAAGGTTCCAATAGTGTTTTGTTCTAATTCAGGAATATCGCAAGTGTATAGTAGGTACAGGACCGGACCTAAAACACTTCCTTGCGGTACGCCAGCTTTAATTTCTTTCAGTTCTGAGTAGGCGTCTTCTTGTCTTATTCTAAAGACTCTATTCAGAATGTAGGATTCTAATATATCTGCAAACTGCTTTGGTAACAGGCTCTTTAGTTTATGTATAAGGCCTTCATGCCATACTTTGTCAAACGGGGTTGATTTAAAATGATTATTTTAAACTTCTGATTTTTTTACCTGACTCCGATGCATTTACTGAGGGCGAATTTCACCAAACTTTTATACCTAGAATAAGTCTTATACTGAGAATAAACTTAGAATTTTTTTGCACTTTTCTTTAATTTTGGTAAAATCAGCCCTTAGATAAATGAAAGTGACTTCCAAACTTGTCACATATTTTGAAACCTACACAGAAAGTAATCTGACCAATGTGTACACCAAAGTTGATCTTCTTCCCTATTTTAGAAGTATATAACTAGTCCTTATGTAGAATTGTGGGCAGAGGCGTATCTTTCAATAATATGCTGTCTAAGCACCGAGGACCGACCAATGGGCCAAACTTACGACCCAATAGGCGGTAAGACCCAGACGGAGATGGCGGGATGAGCTGGACTCCCTCAACAAGAACTGGTCCTCAGCAGCTTTGAGCAGAGAGAATTGGGAAGAGAGTAGGGAGGCATTTGCCCTGCAGTGGGACATCACAGGCTAATAATAATTTAAATAATAATTTTAACGCCCCCACACAATATTCTACACTACTCTTTACAGTACCGTAGTAAACTTTAACCGCTTAAATTCAGTCTTAAAATTGTTCATTTTACAACTAGATGCGTAGTAGTCATAAAATTACATTTAAAACTTCTACCAAAATCTTCCAGTGTAATGTAATAGTGTACAAGGAACTGGAATGATGGCTCGTTTAGTCTGTCTAGCCGTCTTAATAGTCTCATAGCCTTGGCAGAGGTAGCTGTCTGCCTGCACCGCGCCGCGGCTAGGTTGAACATTGTGTTGTTTGTTCCTACTTGTTGTGAAAAGTCTGGATGTAATAGGCTGGTATACGGGGTGCACTGATAGAGGGGCCCGTGGCTAAATAATAACAGCCGCACAGGTCGATCGATCAGGTTAAGCTACGCTTGCCGCGGTTGGTTTGTGGATGGGTGACCATCTTTACATATCGAGACCCCTCCGTGCATCGGAAAGCACGTTAAGCCGTTGGTCCCGGCTGCCATTCGTTGATCTTTGACAGTCGTTACGGGTAGTCAGAAGCCCGAAAGCCTGACAACCAGTCTTACCAAGGGGTATCGTATTACCCAGTAACTGGGTTGTGGAGGTCAGATAGGCAGTCGCTCCATGTAAAATACTGGTATTCAGCTGCATCCGGTTAGACTGGAAGCCGACCCCAACATAGTTGGGAAAAGGCTAGGCAGATGATGACGGGGTGCACTGATAGTTGGTCTTATGACTCATTACTATTTTAATGTTTGGCGAATTGTAGCTAACTATAATTTGTGTCACTCATCGTTTATCGTCTTGTTATCGTACACTAGATCTTGTATTCGATGACCACACCTGGATAATCTGTGCTAAAAACCCTGATTCCGGAAGTTAGAGGCCGTCGTAAAAAAAATAGTGCGATAGTTCGGTTTGAGCTAGTGATATCATTATTCTTGTTTAGCATCCATACTAATATTATAAATTCGAAAGTAACTCGGTCTATCTGTCTGTATGTTACCTTTTCACGCCTAAACCACTGAACGGATTTCGATAAAATTTGGCAGAGAGATAGATTGCATCCCGGGGAAGGGCATAGGATAGTTTTTATCGACATACTAGTTTGTTATATTTATCCTCTGAGTCTACCTCTTGTGGCTCGCTAGCTACCTCTCAACTCTCCATCACACTTAAAGTTCCGCGTTCTGTTCATGTGAACACAAACACTCTGTATACAGTCTTACGCATGAAAGCATCGTAGCGAAAACTGTCAGCCATGCCTGTCTGCCAAGCGCGTCGTGTCGGCGACTAGCGATTGTCGGCCATAGTTTCGGCCAAGAGCTGTACTCTGGCAGTTAGCGAAGTTGTAGGGAGTTTGATTCCTGTTTGAGGTTTATGTCGCCGTCACCGTGTTTAGTTGAAAACTTTTTATAGTTGTCTCGAGTGTTCTTTATCTGTTTCGAATAGTTTGGAGGAAATAGTTAAAGTTGTTTTGTTTGTATGCGTGTTTGAGGATTGCTCTACAGATAGACAGGGGCTTTTTTTTACTTTATCTTCAAAATGTAGGAAAACGCCCTTATAACTTATAAGTCGAGCAAAGGATTTGTTTTTCAGAACACCTTTCTTGTCACGATTTACTTAGATATGTCCATTTGTAAATCTTGCCAATCTTGTGCTCATCTCACTATGAGAAGTATCACCCTGGTGGATTTCATTTTAGTTATCAAGGTGCCTATGTGTTTGATTTTGCTATAAGAGCCGAACGCTAGTCCATTAATTATCTTCTTTTAGTTCTACTTATTTATGGCGTGAAAGAATTTAAAATATTCCTTTCTAACATGCTCAAATGGAAGCTATTCATTGCATTTATTCACAAGTTATTTAACATGCTCATAATATAAATCACACACATGACAAGTCACTATCAGTTAATCTATAACTTCCATAGAAACTCATTCAATCTGATATCAGTACATTTCTTTCTTTCATTGCTGAGAAAGTTGAGGAAATGACGACACGAATTAACGCAGGCCGTGGGTCCAATCTCTGGATAGTGAATAATATTTAATATGAAATGTATCAATGCGACTTTTTCTATCTTGTGTACGCTTTGGGGAAATTAAGTAACAGCTGACTCGATGTATAATTGCATAGCACACGCGTGAGCACTATGTAGCTAGTTGTAGCTTCAAGTGCATGCAATGGCACATTTTAGTGAATGTGCCCTGAAAAAATACTTTGAGTTTGAGTTAAGTTTGAGTTTGATGAAATAAAAGCAACGTAAGAAAACACGGACTTTAAATATCTGACATCGCAAAACCGCAGTAGGTGTGGTAGTCCAACTGAAAGCAGTATCTCCCTTTGCTCTCATAGGTTAGTAAATGCACCACCTGTGATGGTTGCAAAGTACATGTTAGTTCTGGGGTCGTACCTTACCAACCGCGTTTTGGCGATTTCAGATATTTAAAGTCCGTGTGTTCTAGCATGGTGATTTAAGCCCCGTCCTTCTATTTTTTTGAGAAAACGGCTGCCATCTAACGGAGATGTAGATATGGAAGCAGTCATTCTATTCTGTTCCAACCCCAAATGTAAGGGCAGTAGGATGATGATGTGATGCATTAATATTCATTAGGTCGGCGACATACGTAATGAAGCATATCGAAGAGTTTGCATAAGATTTGTGTAAAACAGTGTCTTGTATGGTCCTCTATAAATTATACGACATTCTTACCTGTCTTAGTTTGGCTTGCAGTGGTTTGAACGATTCTCTTCATAGTTTCTAATCCACACAAATATGGAAGTTGTACATTTCCATAGAACTGAGACAGTAAGACAGATACTCAATCAGACATCAAGTCGAAATATTTCTGTCGTCAGATCAGTGCGATAACTTTTTCTAAGACAATGCGTTTCCCGTCGTCACGTGCATTGTTGTGTTGGTGGTGTTTTCCCACATCGTTCACTGTGTCGATATTGTTAGTGCACACTTTCACTGATCGCTCCAGGATGTTCACTGTCTGTGGACACAGGGATAGTGGTGATAGGTGTCCAGAATTTTTGAATTGTCAGCGGTCATCCCGGGATTATGGCCTGTGCATTTGGTCAAATCATCTACACTAACATCACGCCGAAGGGTCTGGCAGAGGTGAACCTACGAGTAGCTATAAAAAAGCACCCACATTTCGCCAGTTATGTTAAGTCCCATGTAATAGAGAGAGTCTTTTGCCATCAACCGGGCGCAGATTCATACTCCGGCCTGCTTCTGAGAAATTCCTGATAGAGAAACCCGATAACGCATTGCTCGACCTGGGAATCGAACCCAGAACCTCATGCTCAGCAGTAGCTCTTGCGACCACTAGACGAACAGGCAGTCTAATCATCTCTTTCATGTTGGCTCCGGAACCATATATAAGGAATTGGATGTTTATTTTATAACTAACCAGAATTTAATTTATATCATTGGATGGATTAGTTATTTGCAAGCGGTACAGTTGGGTGCGGGAAGCTCAGAACCGGTCGAAGTGGCAGTGCTTGGGGGAGGCCAGCAGTGGACGTCTTTCGGGTGAATGAATGAAGCGATATAGTTTAATAATTGTATCGTAGCAGTATCGTACTACAAAATGGTTTAAGACTTCCCCATTTTCCTTAATTATTCCTGGCCGATTGCCAAGCCTGTCAGCTTAAAGGAACCGTGGTCGATAACAATCGCAATGTTCCGGAATGGGCAGCTAAAGTAAAAAACAAATTATTCCAAATCATTTTATTCATCCTCTCTTATTACAAATAACTTATAAAATTACGTACATTTTTAATTTATTGTTATTTTTCGATATATTTGTACAATATTTGTGGTTCTCGTATAAAACTATCGGCTACTTTTGATATTAAATACACATTTTTGGAACAAATGCAAGTTTATGAGCATTCTCTTTGAATCTGAGTATTATGTCATTAGGAAAGAACATTGAAATAACATCATAGTACAATAGTTATTGTGTCCGAGTATTAATATATGGATAAAGTATAAGAGTAGGTAAAATTATTCATGACATTCATAGAAGCCATTCATGAAAACTGTGGCCTATAATAATTTATGTTTTCTGTTTGCATTTTTATACGACATCCCCAGGCCAGTTTAAGGAATTTTACAATAATTATTACAAGATACCTATGTACTAGTGATTACTAGGAATGTTGTCTTAGAATCTCGCTCTCTCGTCCAGAAACAAGAGTAGGTATGAAAAATATGTCAGTTATTCCTACAGCCACTGGTACTGGTTCACATTGACTTTGTCAAGAGTATCGGCATAACACAAGATTATTACAACTCTTATATCTCCTACATTGCTTCTTATTTACACTTTGAACACATTCCAAAAGTATAAAACTGTAATACAAAATAACATGTATATTTGTACTTGTATTTTACAACAATCTTTTATTTCTAACTTATGGTATACTTACAGCGAGCTAGCAGCTAAGTGGCAAAGTGGGATATGTCTTAAATTAATCATTTCATGAACGAGAATAAACTACAGAAAGCATTCGATATGTCTACGCATATATTAAATCAGAAATAATTTAAAGCTGACGTCGTTATATCAACTTAACTTTAGGCCCCTTCATAAAACTACAAAGTTTGCGTATATTTTTTCATTAACAACCAACATTTGGTTTCGTGCGCGCTGAATGGCAAGGCAAAAAGATCCATTACGAATAAAACCAGTAAAGGTGTTACAAATGAATGAAACCGTCACATTTAAACCGATTAATCCCAAATTACTCTCGTACGAACATAAATTTGTCCAAACCCTTTACAATTTAAGCCTTTTATAGATAACGATTATTACATTGTGTACGTCACAACATGATCAGCCGCACACGCGTTGTGCACCTGGTCTCTATTATCCGCGACTTATGAGCGTTTCGCAGCAGGCCCGCCGTGGCAAGATATCAAAGCAGCTAAGGAAGACTTTTTGTAATCTATCTAACAATACTATGGCGTAGGGGCTACAACATCTATCAAAAAGTCAGTCTTTTACATCGGAGGTCGGTTCACTAGGAGGAGGGGCGAGGCACTACGAAGAGCCAGGATCACGAGATGATGCAGTTCTTGTCGTGTTGAGCATTCTTTCTCTGTCGTTCTCTCTTGGCGCAGGCGACGGCGTCGTTGGGCACGTATGAGATGCGCACGCCGCCGTACGCTCGTCTCGTGGGGAGTGTGTAGGACTCTGCTGACGATGATGACGAGGAACACGTGCTGCAGTAGCTGCTCGCGTCTTCGTCTCTCACCTTCTCTCTCCGCGGCGGCTCGTCGGGCTCGAACGCTTCGTTGTCATCCCCACAAAACCTCACCGTCCGGCCTCCTCTCGCTTTCCGCGGCGACTTCTTCCCGTCCACTAACGTTAGTTCAGGCATTGATGACGAGTGTCCTGGAGTGACGACTGCCTGCGCTTCCACGGGGTGCGGAGGCTTCCAGTCTTCGGGGGATTCGTCCTTATGGTCATCAGACGTCGGTGTGGGCTGTATCTGATGCTCTGTCATAGACTGTTCTAGTCTTAGGTCTGCTAGCGCTCTGTCGAGGCTGAGGCAAGCGTGCGGCGGTGGTGGCGGGTGAGGGGGAGGAGGAGACTCACGTATCAGCGACTCGCTCGGCTCTGAATCCGCGTCTATATTATGAGGCGAGAGTTCTCTATGCGGTGATCTAGGTGGGGACTTAGGTGATGGCATTCTTCTCGGCTTTGGAACACGTTGCGGTCTGGGTCCCGGTCCTGAGGAATCTGACGGCGTGGGTGGCTCACCTTTGGAACACGCTATAGAGCAGTATATCGCTCCTTTTCTCGGTAAGAAGGGTCTGCCTAATAAGCTTGCTCTGCAGGTATGGCAGGCGAAGCATCGTTCTGTGGCGTGCCAGTGCTGTCCTTCATGGGACATCTGACCCTGATCGACGCCGATGGGTTCCCCGCAGGCGTCGCAGTACTCGGCGAAGCAGTTGTCGAAGCAGGGCAGGCAGTAGGGGCGGGCCTCGCGCATTATGTACCGCTGCCCGCCGAGCTGGCGCGCGCACTCGGCACACGCGAAGTGTTTCATGTGCCACGCACGACCCTCTGCCTCTGTACACTCGTCTGCTAGGATTATCTGAGGACAAAGAGAAATGTGGATAAAAGAGCAATTTTGGACAAATAGATAATTTTCAAGAATTTAACAATTGCTCGGCAATAAATCTTGCTTGCACTCGAAAGTGGGCTGTGGTGGGCTACGGCGAATATACTTAAGAACATCTACAGTATCATCAAAGCCTTCTAACCCTAAGCCATTTGGCATATGATTATGAATAACTTCATAGCAGAGGGACCACACAAAAGAGGTTACAAATGTATGTCAGACAGTTTACACAGTAAGCAGTGCACGGTAATTAATTACAAACGCAACAGCCTGTCCAGGTCCACATCCTCACAACATGCACTAGGATGTCATCATCATAGACAAATATTCAATTACACCATTTTTCGTAAACCGGTTCAATCTAATTAATTATCTGGATAAACACGGTTTAATTAGGCATTATTATTCATAGTGCTAGCCGGTGCTACCGACCCCAAGAAAGTTGGTTCGCGACAATGGCATGGGAGCGGCTCCCACGGTCGCGAGTTATATTTTGTTCATGATCATTAGTGGACTATTCACTCATTATTAATATTTCAGAAACGGTATTCTATGTCGTGGATGCACGCCGCGCGCCGCCATGCTGGACTGCGATTGTTCGATGTTCGGATCGGTTCCGTGTTTCTGTTTCTTCAAGTTGGTGCAATGGCGGATGAATTTGATTTGGTTATTGTTGTGTGCGTGATGTAAGGAATGCATTGTTTGGTAGTTCTACCTGTTTAGGATTAAAAAGCCTTTTGGAAAGTTTAGTCTTTAATTAATCATTGTCTTTTAATACAGCTAATTTGTAATCTATTAATATTTGAGACATAACTTTTTTTATGCTCTATTTAACAATAACACAGGTAAAGGCGAAGAAGAAGAAGTTGAAGATCAAACCTATTTATATTTGTCGGACGTAGCTCGTAGGTGCTTTATTTTCGTGCAGTTAATCCATCAAAGAGTTTTAATATTTTGTTGAATCCGTGTGTTTTTATTATAACTATCGACGATATCACAGTGCTTCCACAATACACACGTTTTGTAAGGCTACAGTTATTTTTGACGTCATATTTTTTTATTAAATAGAACTACAAAATAATAAGCTATTTGTGAAGTTCTTAATTCAGTTGTTATAATGTAGGCAGTTAATAGTTAATTCCACTTTGCTGAAAACTTTTGTACTAAGTTGTGTTTAACGCTTTAAAATCATTTGTAAGTGTAGTTTTAGAACAATTTTTAATTGAAAATGAATAATGTTCGAAAAATCTATTTGTATGAGCTCAAAACATATCAACATCGATAAAATACTGAGTACATTGTTATACTTTTTCTGCAAAATCGAATGATTTTTATTTCCGTCTTTAAGCGTTTTAAATCTCCATAGCTACAAGTTGCCTAATATCGAAGCAGACAGTAGCCACTCCCCGTGGGACAATGTTGGCGGATAGGCAGGGAGCCAGGTCACGTGTCTCCCAGCACTTTGGAGCCTGGGAGCCGAGTTATCAGCGATGTTATCACTGACAACCGTTTTATTGTTGCTCTTGCTACGGTGCTAATATTAGGGCGTTGGTACCATTCTGTAGTATGTTTAGTGAGCTTGAATTGGAAATTAACTTTTATGATGTTTTGCTAAGCGGTTTTTATTATTTTTATGGATGGATGTTAGTGCGTATATTTGAACTATGCTATTAATCTACCATGTCTTCTTACTGGTTTGATTTTATTCGAGATGATGATGAGAGAGATGAGATGGAGAGGCTTTAGTAGGTAGCTCTTAAAGATTTTTTCCTTGTGTATTTAACGTTGAAGCAGGAAAGAAATCATTATTGGTCTCGCTCCGAAAAATAAGAAAATAAAGTAAATCTTCAATACTTTAGTTAGCTACTTAAGAATGACTTTAAATTCAACGTTACATATATCTAATGGATTTTTTAAATGTAATACTGTACTGTACTAAAACTCCCCAAACAAGCTGAAAAATGAAAATGGACCCAAACTATGAGTTTCTTCGTTTTCAGGACCATTCAGGTCGTCACATGTCCTACGATGTTATGGGAACCACTATCATGTGTGTACTAGTGTTGTGCTTTGTTTATCGATATAATAATATAACATGTGACTAAGGTTGATCGACATCTGGCGGTGATTCATCGCCATTACTTATTAGACTAATATATTACTTAGATAACTTATTATGTAGATAAGTGTATGTTGATCATGTCTTTGTAGTTACGCAACCTGTGACAAGGATCTGTTGGATAAGTTGTGTAATTTGTGAGTTAATGTTATGCAAGAGAACTCATGTAGTCATGTGGCTATGTAAGTTTATTTGGTATGCACAGAACATTATTATAACAGTATGTCAAGGAGTTTGGCTTTTCTTCGTAAGCCAATATAACTGGCGAAATGTGGGTACACTTTAGGTACACCTCTGCCTAACTCTTCGAGAAATACAGGCGTGTTGTTGTATTATGTAAAATGGCGGCGGCGGTGTAAATTGTGGCGTGTTGTTGTATTGTGTATTGTTTGTGTGTTATGTTGTTGTATTGTGTATTGTTTGTGTGTTATGTTGTTGTATTGTGTATTGTTTGTGTGTTATGTTGTTGTATTGTGGAAAACTTTTGAGTCAATATTTCCTTTTAGCTGGTAGACGACGTGTTTTGATATTGCAAATGAAATTGAAAATATTTTTAGTAATTGAATAGAACCTCAACACGTTGCGGGACACTTAACGCCCCTCGACGTAATGACAATAAAACTTCTAATGTGTTTCGTTCAGTGTCCTTCAATGCAAAACAAGTTAAAGTTGCATTAAATATGCAGGTAAAGGCTTCATTGGTTTGTAGTTGGTTTATATAAAATGCATCGCTGTGCACTAAGCCTTGCCAGAACGCGGAATTGGTTCAACATGACAATCTATATGGAATGTTATATAGGTTGATTAATGTTTGTAGAAGATTTCAGACTCGAATGCATGAAAAAGTACTAAGACAACATTTGAAGCTTACAAGAAAGATGGGGGATGGGGTTCCACGGAACAAGAATCAAGGAAATAAAATAGCAGAGAATAATCAAATCACTAACCACTTTGCAAGGCATCTATGAAAGTAAGAAACCAAAGTAAAGTTGTCAAAGTACCTAATAACAATAAAGATCGCGATAAGACTGTCTATTATGTCACCCTTTATATTTCTGCATTTACCTATCTATATAATTTGTACGGTGTACATAGTAAAGAATATTCTATTCTATTCTAATATGTAATTGTCAAATGTAAACAGTCAGGGCCAAAACTATATCGTTACATTTGCGAGTGTAACGGACATAAATACCGCTGATCTGCATTGCCGTACTCTTGACATTGCAGCCTAACGTTTCAGGGCCTTTCAGCCTTACTTACTGCAGCGGGGCATGATATAACTGACACTTGGGTTGGGCGCAGTCACCAGTAACGATAGACTGTTGCTACGAGAAATGTAGCTTTAAGAAGACAGAAGTGGGTCAGAAATCTTAAGGCTGAAAACTGGAAAAATTACTGAAAATATATGGGTGGAAAAAATGTTTGTTCCATAGGGATATTTTGTGCATGCAAATTGGTTGTGGTGGCATTTGTAACAGGTGACCTTTGTCATTGTAATACTCGTATTAATTATAATTACGTTTGCTCTTTTGATTTAGAATACAGTTAGTTGGCCCGAACTAAAAGTGAACTTTTTCGAGAATTTGATTCTTCATCAAAGTAAGAAAGGGTGGAAAGATTCAATAATAATAACAAAAAAAAAATTTTTATTTATCAAGTAAGGGACACCGACGTCTTATTGCAAATTGCCCTTTGTGCTTACTAGTTCCTTTAGCAGTTCCTTTGAAGGAAACCTTGTTACGACGACAATTAAAATTTTAACTATTCTATGCTACTACAAAACAAGCACGACTATTCACGTGTGATCAGTGAGCTTATCTTGCTACTAAAGCAAACTTCACACGAGCGTCACATACAACTCAATCAGTAATACAGTCCTATCAGCGATAGTCGCAGTGGCTCGCGTGTTACCAGCACATAAACCACTGCCACCGCCATGGTATGCCATGGAACCATGCTTGCCTGGCTAGTAACCCATCGTTATTGAGTGCACCGTACTGTGCTATCGAGATCTGCATGTTACCTGATTTAATTCAATACAAATTCTCTTTTATACGAGGATTGTACGTAGGCAATTAAGCAGTACCTACGGGGTCATGTATAATTAACTGGGATGATTAGTAATGACTAATGAGTGTTACACATCGCAAGTTACGCGTTCACGTTAAAATGGCATTTGTGGGGGTTTTGTTTAAAGGCATATTAGGTACTAGCTTCTGCACGCAGCTTCACCCGCTTGGATGTTGGAAACTAACCCATGGGACCGTGAAACCGCGTGGGACAAAAAGTAGCTTGTGTTCTTCCCCAGGATGCCATCTATCGCCTAGCTAATTTTATCGAAATCCGTTCAGTGGTTTAGGCGTGACAGGTAACATACAGACAGATATACTTTCGAATTTATAATATTATATTTTACATCCATACGATGTAAAATTGAGTCCTTACTTTTTAAATGAACGGGGCGGGTTCATTTCCCCATTATGATACAAGCGTGGTAATTGCCTGAGTACAAACACACACACAACAGCAGGAACGGCTTTCATTTTGACAGCAACATTCAACAACATTCATTGCGTTATTTACGTTGTTAAGCAGTCATATTTTTCGAATTTATGAAGCAATGGATTAGCAGTATTCTTAAAAATTATTCAGATTGTGATTGATAATGTGTTACGCAGTTAGGTGCTGTACTTACATTGTAATAACTGGGCTGTAGATATTATTTGCACATTATTTGATGAGCGATCGTGTGTAGAGATCTTAATTGTTGTATCCAGTCTGTCCTTCAATACGGAATCTCCGTCTGGGGTGGTGCTGGGAAAACTGCATTTATTGAAGTCGAAAGAGCACAAAGAGCCGTCATTAAAGTAATGCTCAAGAAGCCTTTCTTGTACCCAACCAACAAACTCTACAATGACTTCCCGGTCCTCCGTGTTCGACAGCTGTTCATCCTCAACGCAATACTTCACATTCATGGAAAACTAAAATTCAGGACAGATTACCAAGAAATAATGTCAAAGCGCACAATCAGAATTCCTTTTCCCCAAGTAAACTCCTTTATGGCTAGACGTTCCCCGAACTACTTATTTCCACGCATTTACAACAATGCCATAAGATTCTGCAACATAAAAGACCTCAAAATATCCCTGTGCAAAAACCTAATAAAGAAATGGCTTTTCACTCTCTCCTACGATGAAACAGAAAATATTATTTATACTTAGATGAACAGCATTAAACAAACTAAATGTACTCCTACGTTCTCGCTGACGTCCACAAAACACACACACACACACAAACACACACACACAAACACACACACACCCTAACACATTCACACTCTCTAACACATACGCTCACACTCTACACTGTATTGTATAAATGATTTACATAATTGATTAGATTTTTGTTGATTTATATCCTGTTGGTTTCGGTATTATTACTTATTATTTGTTATTTAATTGATCTCATACTGTTGATTTTATTTTGATTAGTTTGATCTCATGCTGATGGCAATGTATGTATATTCTAAGTTTACTGATTTTAGATAAGTTTAATTTTAATTTTTGTTTTCCTGTCATGCAATAATCACTATGTACCACTTTGACAATATCGGAACTCTGACTCCCAAGATACAGGCAAATGTCTAGTTTGGGGGTCACTGACTATTCTATTCTTGTAAATTGTGATTGTTATTAATAAATAATTTGAATTTGAATTTGAATTTGAATTTGTTATCTTAGATGAAGACGCATGATTCTGTAATTGTTTGAAATGAATCAAGCCTAGATTGGATTTTTAAAAACCAAGTAAAAGTCACACAATAAACGACATCTGTATAATAAAATAGTAGGTAATTAAAACAAGTTAAAGGGCGTTAAATATTCATAATATGCTGGGAATTTTCGTGATAAATAATTATAAACATTAAGAGAATAAAATATTTAAGTACATTACAAGTTGACCTTGTTACTGATAAAAAAAGGTTTTGGATAACACGAGGTTAGAACATTTAGAAATGTTATTTATGCAAATTACTAGAAAAAAAGTATCGAAAACTAAGTACACTCTCTCGTTTAACTAAGTACCTACATAATGTACAAAAGGTAATAATTTAATTTTACCAGTTTGCTCAACAATTCGTGACGACCACTTTTCTAATACTTGCAAAAGAAATAAAATAAATAAATTCGACATTTTAATGATTGGGGGCGATAAAACCACGCTTTGTACCCTAAAAATGTTACCATATAAAAAATATACACTTTTTAAACACGAAAACGTCACGAATTTTTCAGTCAGTAAAATAAATAAAGTTTTTAACTGATTCAGATAAGGCGACACGCGGGCATTTTTAATAAATAAATTATAGCCATCAGCGGGGCAAGCTAACAGGAGAAATATTAATAGCCATTAAATATTTCTAGATTATATATTATCTCAGTGTTTGATCTGGAATTATATGCTTTTCTCCATGGGGCGACGTCGCAGGGCATTAATCAATGGTGTTTATGGGCTTATTAGCTGTGTTATGGTATTCAAGGCTCATTAGCGAGCTTGCACACCATCACGATAAGTTCCTTCACTCATGAAATGTCACGTAATCAGTTTTAAAGCTTAAAGCTATTGGGATTTTTTCAGCATTGGTATAACAAATTCAGAATGTATGTGATTTGATTGTAGTCTACCCTACATAATAAGAATTAGCTGCTGTCTATGTCCACTAATTTAAACCTACTATCACTAGTATTACTACAATTAAAAGGCTATAAAGGGGAAAGCAACGTTTAGTGAACACTGTTGTTTTCTGCAGAAATACGCTACTGGGCTACTGCCAGTTCACTACTTAAGGGGGAAGCGCTAAGGTAGCCCGCGAAATTCAAATTTTCTGACGTTTTTTGCAATTTGCTGGTCAGTATTAAGTTGTACGTTGATTAAAATATGATTCGCGGCCGTAACAAATACGTCTTTACAGAATTATAATCATTAGAATCAGTAATACGACTTGTTAAGTTAGTATTTATTTTTTATTTATTTATTTATTTGGTTCACCAACGATTGAATACACAGGTTGTATGCTAAAAGTTACATGCAAAAAATTTAAATGAAATAGTGCAACAATCACTTACAGGTAAACTCCGCATGCATAAAGAAGTTGTACAATTTAAAAACTTAATCTAGTTTTATACAATTGCTTATCTGGAAGCCTAAAAGTCAAAAGGTCCAAATAGTTAATAATTAATAGATATAATCCTAAAATGTCAAGATTTCATGAAATAGTCATTCAGTAGGATTACTTGTTCTTAGAGAGTCGTGTTGATGACTTTAATGATTAAATTCTGTAAATACATATTTGTTATGGTCGAGAATCATTTTATAATCAAAGAAAAAAAAAAATTCGCGGACTACCTTAGCGCTTTCGTCTTACAGCTACCTGTAACAAGGGATGAGGTTTGCTATTCCTTGGTGGAATCCACACTTGTCCTTTTGCGGAATTTTGCCAGGGAAACGCACACCTAATTACCTGCTATAAGCAATGTCAGTAAAGAAACATTACTATATTATTTACTTAATCCGTGAGCAATAAAAAAGTATTTTATTTAAATTAACTCTTTTTCTAAAATCTATCATCACGACTCATCTTTACTGCCGCAGATTGGGTTATCAATTCTCGTAATTTTAAGAACGTTCACAGTCTCAATCTGTCAAAAATACCTCAAATTTTCCTACATTTTGACAAGTTTTTGACATTTGTTTGTCACTGAAATGAGACTGCGACTAGATTTTGAACGTTTTATATTACGAGAATTGGCCTTCTGGTATCAGACACATTAATTAATTGTAGCCGTATAATTTGCTCTAATTGCACTAGATAGCTACAAACTAATGAAGACATCAAGCTAGTCTCCCATGGCCTTCCACAAGTGATTATCAAACATGCAACTTTTAGCATTTCCTCATCTGCTTTTGCAATTTATAGTTTTATGGTTACTTTTGCAGAGACCCAGCTATTCTCATGAAATTACATTTTGGTTGGTATCAAGTTTCAGGCACATAAAGAAAGAATAACATTATGTGTAGTGTTTGTGTCACCAAGATTCAGGTTGTGCTTAGTTTGGGACCCGCGCGGTTCAACTTTTCTGTTGGTTGGATTTTCTTGTCCGATAATTGTATGTTTGTAAACCATACGAGTACCACGTGTAAGTTTATTAAATGAATTTGAATTTTAGGAGCCCCTTTCGAGCCCTGTTTGAAGGTAGTATTGAGAAGAAAGGGCAAAGAACTTCATTATCCAGGTACCTACTTTTGTAAAGTGAGCTCCTGTCTTCTAATAACACGAAACAGCGAAGACTAATCCAAGCCAAGCGTGGTTACAATAACCAAAGGTAAATATTTTTTCTATGTAACACAATGGTTTGTATTTTAAAAAGCCTGCTCAATATATTGTACCCATATTTACATTTCATAAGTAAAAGCCTCTTGACCCCAATCACAGTTTACTTACGGACTCAAAGTAATGGTTATCGGCTCGAGATCACGAGCTTTGTGTTGCCCCTGCTCCCCAGCAATGTTTACCCCTAATGTTTCCCCTCGACCTAGATGCGGTATCGTGTGGAGGGCCGGCCGCCTGGACGTTTCCGGCGCAGACGACTTGCCGGTAACGTGCCGGCAGCTTGCCGCTGCGGTTTGTAGTGGTCTTTAGCGGTTTGCAAAGCATCGTACTTATCAGTTCATTAGCGTGGTTTGTATTGCATTTTTTGCGTGTCAAAGTAGTGTCTGTTCCAAAAGAATCTGATAAGGAAATGTGAACAAATGGATCAGAAAACAAACCTGTGGGTGCCAATTTGCAGTGTTACCTACAAATTGAATGGTTTGATTCCCGAAATTCAATGACCTTTAAGATGTTTTTCACGTTAATTTGATTATTTAAATTTTAGACCATGATTTTTCAATGATGAATTAAAATGGTAAAATGAGTACCTACTTAATTCAAACAATTGTTGGAAAAACTGGCGAAAGTAAAGTAGAAACCTTCTAAATATTTGAATGTGTTACTAATTCCGTTAGCGTAAGAATTTAACCTGAACAGGGTTTGTTCAGTGTTCAGTTACTTCTGGAACACACCCTAAATGATAACAGTCTTACGACACTGATCCTGACCTCACGAGTCGACGCCACTGTCTCTATGGTGGGCAATTCTCGCCACATGCTCTCTCTGCACTGCTCTGTCCTCCGTCGTTGCTTTCTGTTATTCTAGTTGATATTGTCGTATCGCGCGGCTGTTATGACCACTACCCGCCATTATCAATGCCCCTGAATTTCGTGATATAAATAGTTTCAGGTTGCATCAGGAACTTTTGGAGAAGTCAAAGTAATAACATAAATCATTTTATTAATCGTTCGACCGTAGGGGTCGTTGCACCCTTCAGGTGGTGGCCGTAAAGTGTTTAGGACGTCGACGTCGAACGAATACAGTCTTTCCGAAGTGAGGGGTAAATGTAAGTGTGGCCTGTTACTTTGTTTGTTATCTTAATCTCGGAATTATATGATTGCCTGCGGTGGTTTGCGGAACTTGTGGGGTGGGTTTGTGTATTGTGGCCTTTTTTGGCATGTGCTACAGAGAATTACTGTAACGGGAACAGGGAACTTTAAAAAGTTTTTCGTTTCGTTCTAATTTTGAGTAAAACAATCTATTAATGTAGCGATACCTGCGACGACCAGGCTGTTCAGTGAGTAAAGGCATTAGAGAACAGCACTGCCTGACATGCAAGAGTTGCTAAATATAACATTATTGAAAAAGTAGAGTTATGTCTTGTCTGCTCCATTATTTTTAAATTGCGGTGCTAAAATGCCTGACGAAGGTGATAGAATGACTTACAAAGCTACAATCGTCCTTTGTATAACATCCACCACGCAAGTCGACACAACCATATGGCCAATCAGCATAAATTCCGCAATGTATATATGCGTCCACCGTGAAATGTCTGAATAATACAGGGGATGTGCATCCCCCCACCCCGATGCTATCTACTTCCGGTCCGTTGGCCGGATATTGCCAACTGCACGCACAATTGCGTCAGCGCACGCGCCGCGTCGCGATTTTATGATAATGTTGCAGGTTGGAGGGAATCAAGTAATGGCCGTTTTGTGGTAAATTACAGATAAGATAAAGCGATGTGTTTTGAATATTAACTTTGTTGTAATTGATCTGATTTGTAAATTAAATGAGTGAATTAAAGGGTTCATTATTGCAAGATAATTGATGAATAATGTTAAGGGTTTTTTTTTTAGTCACTTTTGGCGTTTCTCTTTCTTTCCGTCTATTAGTCTTTTTCATGCTACGATAATAAAATCAATAATCCAGTTACCGCATCTTAAAACAGTTGAAGCCAACTGATCCTTACCTCATCACAGGCCGAACACCTGGGCTTGAGCGTCTCTGCGTGATGCCTGCCACAGTAAAGCCGGCCATCCTTCCAGAAGTACACGAGGTCCACCAGCAGTTCCTGGCATGAGGAGCAGACGAAGCAGCCGGGATGCCACCGCGCGGAGGGACCGGCACGTGCCGCCGAGACGCACATGTCGCCCGCTGACATCGACTCCTCACACTGTGGAAGAAATGGGGTGGTTAGTCATGAAGAAATATTTGAAAGAGCAATTATGTTACAGCATGTTAAAGGACTGAAACATCATAGAGATCCTTTGAATGGAACTCACGAACATCTTGCATACGTACGTCACCTCATAGTATGTTGGTAAAATGAAATTAGAAATGTATTGAACTCTTCAAATTATTTTCAGGATCATCGATCCTAGAGGATATTATTACTTCACGCTTGGCAAGCACGTAAATTGGAGGCAATGAGTCTTCCTATATTAGTAGTCATCGACACACAGCTCATTAGGATTATGACTAGGAAGATCATAAACTATGATACTCTATGGGGCTACCGAAAACATATCGTACAGAAACCGTTTAGAGTTACGACCATCTATTTAAGCAGCTATGAGCCTATGACTAACAAAATATCTACTGTTACAATATCGGCTCGCGCGACTATTGCCTCTGCATACTAATTCGCGAAGATTAGAAAACAGCCTAACTTCCGACCAGCTAATGTATTCCACTTATAATGATTGTCCGTAAGTGGCGACCTTGTGGCCACCTCGCCACCTCGGCCAGAAGGACGACCATTGTTCTCCGTATGGAAAGACCAACGGCTATACGTATAAGGACCAAAATATTCCTAAATTGATCCCAAACAGTGTCATAAATTATCCTTGATTGATGCAACTGTAGCAGAATATTGGGTCGGTAAGACGTGTTGGGTTCTGTGGCGTAACATTGAAGAGACGTCTATCCAGGGGCGCAGACTTATGATGGAGTGAAGGTTGTACAACACAGTACTCATTCATACTCTCTCGAAATTAACGAGTTAGGAAGCTGTATTAAAACTTAATTTTGTGCCTGCTATTTTAATTAACAGCTACTAACATCGAAAGCGCTCCCGAGACAGTCAAACGGTTTGATTCAAATACGTAGATCACGGTTTGAGTCAAACCATTTTGTCAAACGAGAGACGTTTGTCAAACACATTTCTTTTTGTTAGATCACCTGAACAAGAGTAAATTTTAACAAACTGTTGATACTGACACCTAAACTTTTCAAATTTATCACTTGACATTTAAATCCAATCTATCTTAATGAATGAACGTCTAGTGTAGGAAGTACACGCAAATCACGATCGATTCTAAAATGGCGCTGGCAATAATAGTAGTCTCTAGTCATCGGCGCGGCATCCCTTATGATCGCGGTCGTTTTAGCTGCGCGGGCGCACCGATTAACGCTTAAAGAGCGCTAGAGGTAAAGGTGATGGTTGTTGATTTTATTTTGCTCTCCCTCTTTGTGTATGGCAATGTACTGCGTAGTTGTACGTATTCAAGACGGCCCGCTCGCACCACAAATCAGGATAAGTTTAGCGCTAAACGAATTTAAATCATCGTTCTATTTCTGTCAATCGTTTGAAGATGAAAGGGACGTGGTATGTTTTAAATATGTTTACCGCTAAACGCATTTAGTGATTTGTAGTGCAAGCGGGACTTAGATTTAGAAACAAAAGAGATGCAAAAGAAAAGAAAAACTTAGTATTGCCTGACTGTGGTGTCTTTTTTATATTGATTATATTGACGATTGATATTCCAATTCATCTTCATAAACTATCTTTTTGACTTCAAGAGTTCAAACAGAACGCTGCCAGAATTATTCATTATCTACTACCAGTTTTAAATAAATGTTCACATAAAATACTACTTCATTCCTAGTACAAAGAACCCTTTTGCCGCATTCCACGCACATTGTCGTGAAGGGCGCAAATTCGCGCGTGTGAGGTAAGCAGAGATCTGGGACTACGCACGTACGGGTACAACTTCTCAGAACGAACATATAATGTCATTGTGTTGGTGCTGTCGGCCTCTCTGATCGTAGGACCTTTTAAGGCTTTATTGGAGCTATGTTTGGTCGATGCGGTTGTTGTAAAGGAATATAGAAGGTTCTTGCGAATTGAGAGCCTAATAATAATGTGAGAGAAGTGTAATAGTCCACTAGTTTGCGTCTCCGTTTTGAAATAGGATGTGTTATGTTCTATGTATGTTGTATTGCATATACGTACAATATGTAACATTATTAACGCAAGACCTCATACATCACAATAGATTATTGCGTTGAAAGCAAGTATGCTTTTAACGCAATAATCTATTGCAACCTACAATGGCCAAAACTTAATTTTTCTAAAGGTTAAGGTTAGGTTTTCTTTATTTTTATTAAGAAAATGATGTTGAAATAAGATTTAATTTTGTTTGACTCAATCGGCGGCCAGTATGGCCAAATACATAATTAAAAAAAAAAATACCTTTATTTAAAAGTTACTGAAATCGATTCAGTAGTCAATTATGAACAAACTACTTTCAGGACTTGCGCTTTTTCTGTTACACCTTGTATAAAAAATACGTAATTTTCCGATAAGTCCTTATTGGTCCTTTCAACCCAACTTGTGTTGATTAAACACAAGCTGGTCACAGTGGTCCTTGCTGCCCGCACCAAAAATTTTGTAAAAGTCTCTACTAAAGTAAGCTTCATAGTTTATCGCTTTCCCCTGTAGTATAAAAATGCGCGTAGACACAAAGTTCAACGCTTCTATGTACACTCCACAGAGCTATCCATAGCGTCCATTGAGCATTGATGGCTACATTTCGTTAGGAATGTGTTGCGCGGCGCGGATTCAAGGCACGATTACTACAGAGTACCGAGTACTGGCTTGCTATGCGCGAAGCGAAGCGTCTGCGCCGCCAGACGCTCTCGCGCATGACTCACTGTCCCGCCACGCTACCACCGAGCAAGTTATAAGCGGTAGCGGCAGGTGCCTCAGATGTGAACATTATTATCTGAGCTCTTATTTAAGAAAAACCTCTTGAATTATAAAATACAAATTTAATATTATTGTTAACACTAAATCTTAACAATAATTACCAAGAGAAGGGTAGATTTTGGTGAGTAAATTCTACAGGACATGTCTAAAGGCTGAAAATACCAGCGAAGGAACATATCCAACATTTTTTCTGTGCAAGCAACAGGCGAAAGCGGAAAGTGGTATTATTACTAACAATGGAAGCAACTTTTAACTTCTATTACTAGTAGGTATGTGTCACTTGCTGTCTACCTTATATGGAAACCAGAGCTTGAAACGGTGCCAGAACGGATAATGGTAGACGTTGAAGCCCCTGGTACAGTATTACGGGATTTCGATAAGATCTTTTATAGTCTCACAGACTTGTTACCCTTGTGACCACAGCTAAACCCAGCGAGCTGGTAATCCTTTTTAGGAGTTCTCTGAAGTTAGCCGCTTTACGTAGACATACTAAGTACCATCTGTCTATAGGTACACTCTATACTAGCGTTTTGCGAAGTTTACTTAATTATAAGTCCATGTAAGAGTAATATTGTAATCCCACGCAATCCGACCCAATTCTCGTCTTCTGAATTTATATAAATGTTGTGGTAATTTGCTGGAGAAAGTCTTTAATGTAAGTAGGTATGTACCTAATCTTTAAGTTAGGTTTTGTGCCAGCACGAATATGAAAATGTCTAATCATTACAAAATTTTTTTTAGTAAGTACTATTATGTATTCTGTGACTGAACATTCAAGAATGACATAGTAATTTTTTCCAGATGCAAGGACCGAAAAGCGATAGCTAACAACTGTTTCCCTGTAGAACCATATTTGTTACTAGTGCATAAGATTGTTCTTATTTTGCAAGATTGTTAAAGCACTGTTATCATCATTGTGTACTCTGCCGGATAACCTGTTACAGCTGGCGGGGATATCGACGCACACACTGCAACCATGAATTCAGCACATGATTCTAGACTCCGTAGCGTAGAAATATTTCGTCGACAAAAAAAAAACTGCTGTTTCATAGTAAAGTGCAATTACCTACGTGGTTCAAATGTATGGAACATCAATTTTTTTTTAATTTACCGATGAAAAATTTCAACTCATGGGGGTTCAGAATCATGTACTGAATCCAAGGTAACAAGTTGCGCGGCGATATGATGATTAATGCCATCCTGTATATTTAATGCCACCCTGTATATTTTGGTTTCACCAATTTTTTTGTTAAAATCTGTTTAGGATATTGTCGGTAAATAAAAAATGTATGCTCTTCCTTCTAATAGTAAACAACCTCGATTTTAAGTGCAGTACAATGAAGTAAATTTTACCTAGTTGACCTTTAGCCATCCGCGCCAGTCGAGCCCGCCTCGAAGACCGCAATGTGGCGAAATTCCGACAACCTTGCACTCTTTGATTGATTCGTTATACTTCCATTCAATCAGTTTCTTTGAATTGTGGTAACATGGTTCGACTCTCTTCGGTTATGTAGGTACTGTTCCATTTTTATTTCAAGGTTTAGGAGTAAATTTTTCGCATTAGCTGTTATAATGTCCCTGTGGACGTATAGAGGAAAACTCGGACTCAATTTACCGATACTTCTTTATTTATGCACCTTAAAATAAATTGGAGAATATATGTATACCGGCTGCAGTACCGCTCGAGTAAGCTGGTAGTGCATTCCATTACTTTTCATAAAATCTTTCTGCGGATGTGGATTTTGGCAAAAGTAATTTCAAACTACAACGTAAATGCAGATCGCGTCCTCGCAGTCTCAGAACCAAATCGTTTAACACATGAGTTATTCACACTCAATCAAATCAATTGCATGTAAGTTGTAACTACTAAACGACAATGCATAATAAGCAGCATCGTCCAAACACCGCCCGAACGGTGCCACTCATTCATAGAGCCCGAACAGCGATCTAACGCATGTATCAGCGCATGCGCACCATGAGTAATACTTTGACTTTCACTGCTACGTGACAGACGGACGGACGGTCAGCTGAGCGGAAACGGAGGTGACGTCAGAGTCAGGACGACCATTGTTCACCTACGATTCTTGGAGCTTGCAACCGGTGATGATGAGGCCGGTAGTGATTTAGATGTCGGCCTGAGGAAATTGCCACTTCCCTGGCTAGTCAGCCCGATGCTGGGAATGCTAAGCGAGTGTTATAGTTGTGGTTGTTTGTCTCATGGCGCAGTCGGCGCACGTGCTGCTGGGCTGCAGCGTGCATACTAGACCGCAATGCGGGTTGGGATTTGATTGATTTGGAAGTACCTTATAGTTGGATGTTTGATTTTTGACTTCACTTTTGAGTAATATAGAGTATTTGTTGTTTAGTAATATTTTACGACATAATACAATATGACGTGGCACTAAACGCAATTTTTATAATCTAACTTATAACTGTTACACTATCCTCTCAAGATCGGAATTTCCGAAATCAAAAAAACAAACAAATACGGGAGGACCACACAAATGATATGAAAAACGGCCAATCATCATCAAAAAAGTCATCACAGGCGAAATAGACCCCCGCCGGGAACAAATCGGCGCTAATTAGTTAAAAAACACAAGCGGCAAGGACCAAATCAAACAGAGGTCCGTAGGACCCGCCCCGTGGACCATCAAAAACGATTTGGACATGAAAAGACGCCGACGTGGATCATTACTAATTATGAAAACGAATTTAACCCTCTTGGAATCATCTTTCTATTCAACAACCAACCTTATGTTCTTTCACATAGGGAAGTTAAAAAAAAACTGGGATAGCAAAGCCAATGTTGGTTAAGCTCTAGCAAAAACTTGGCCTAAGTTTCGGCAAGCTAATTACAAGGTGCGATGTACTGACGATTTCTAAAATATATCGCAAATATTTGTGTTGGACTGACGGACCACCTACATGGAGGTTAATTGATGAAAAAAGTGATGTTCAGGTTCAAGATACTTTGTTTTTAGATAGATTGGGAGATATTAGTTGAAATGGCGTGTTTGTATAATGCCTTTATAATTCTCAGGGTGTAGAAAGATTAAGTGGCAAATGATTGTCGGAATCTTTTTAAGATATTGAGATCTTTTTGACAGCACTCATTTTCTATCATTATGCACTTAATGCAAGACTGCTAACGATTGACCCAGACAATCAGACACAACTGATTGTGACAAACCAGTGCGATTTGCAAAGACTGACAAGATATAAAATATAATGTTTAACGTTTACTTATGGCAAAGCGGATCTGTTAATAGAGCATCACTAATTGTCGTAATTCTCTTAGAAATATTGGAGATAGTGTAGACTGTGACAGCGTTTAACAGTTCAATTGCTTCACCGTGTAATTTAAAGCACGAGGCAAAATGGTAAGACTTATAAATGTGTTATATGAAAGCTTTTTATTAGCTGCAGCTGCAGTGCAGACTGTTGGTTGAAGTTACTTTTGAGATTATTGTTTTAGGGCACCATGTTGATAGTATTTATAAGGGAAGGAAGAAAGAATAACATTTATGTGGCAACGGTTCATGAAAAATTAAATAAAAAAGTGGAATGTTATAATAAGAAACTTATCACAAAATTATCCCCAATCTGCATTTGCTCTTGGAACTTGCTAATTATGAAGTTCAATTGACGCCATATTATCTTGTGCTTTCATGGTGGGTCTTCTCTCCCACGACTCCCATCCTCAAGTCCTTGTTTCCCACAATTCCCACAGCACTGGAGTGCGTCACGCGAAGGCCCTACACTTGTCTTATTTTTTAATTTTCTTTTTTTTACCGAAGATACCTGCAGCGTGCCCCCAGACACTTTAACGCTTTGACGGCGTAACAAACGAAAGTTACAACATCGCTTGCTTCAAAATCATTGCTGCTTTTGTATAGATCATTACTTTCATGTCTCTTCTGTTAGCAGCAATGGATGACGTGTCAAGGTGCAGTGTAGTGAAGATTTTTAAGGAAACGCGTGGTGGTCGCGTAATAACGGGCGGATCGAACCGAGATCACGTATAGCTCGCGTTCCGGGAAAGCGTTAGCGAAACGACGGTACCCATTGTTCGACAAACAAATTGACAAACAATGTGCTGCCTGTTTTTTAGATCCATGTACGGACGAGACATTGGAAGCCCTCGGTTAAGTAAGCAGAAGTATTGTCTGTAGCGAACTGTTAAAAATAGTTTAATGGACTTTCAAACTTTAATCATTTGACGTTTCAAGTACTCTAAAAATCTTGTTACTGCAGGAATCTAACAAATTCCATAATCTGGTAAGACTAAAAATAATACAAACAACAGCAATCAAAGAGGTATTTCATGAAATTAAACTTTCATGTTCTAAAGTTCCAAGAAACGTCTTTTAAAAGTCTCTCAAGCACTAGGCAAGTAATAGGTATTGAAGTTCCGTTTCGACACCTCTGCCATGTTATCCGGTATTATAAAGTAACTAAATGTATCACGCCATAAGCCACGGGGTCAGTAGAACACCAAGTTGCCGTCAAATTGAGCAATTTTGAGCCTCGTGCAGGCTTATCGTTAATTTAAGTGTTGCGCGGACCGAAAGACCAAAAAATATGGCGTGAGGGCGAAGGCTTACAGTACTTGGCAAGGAATTTGTAGGTCGATTATTTCACATAGATTTTGAACAAACCAAAAAAGTTCATCTGGACCGTTTTTTTTTTAATTTTAAGATTTCCAATATGCTGTGTCGACAAAATCTAAATATTTAATTTCACATAAACCTACTCGTACATGGGCACTTATGAAACGTAGAAGCTAGGTGCACGGTTCCAATTGGTCGTTTCCTATGGAGAAGAGCCGACAAGAAACTCCACGGTTACTCTTTTAAAAATAGTTGGCAAAAGCCAACTATTTTTAAAAGAGTAACCGTGGAGTTTGTAAACATTGTAAAAACAATGTTTTCAAATTACAGTAGATATGGGAGGACATTGTAGGCCTGTCAACAAGTAAAGGTAAGTTGCAAAATAAAAAAAAATGTTCTACAGATGTAAAGTCTACAAGGCCTACAAAGTCCTCACATTTACAAAATATAAAAGAATCTATCATAATTATAAATAAAAAATTAAATACAAAAACGTGTCCGTTAGGACATGACGAAACTATAAGAGTTCCTTGCTAGAACTACGGAACCCTAAAAAATGAATGACGTTTGATGAGGGTTTTGAACTTTCCATCGCTAAGTTCTGTAACCTGCTTTGGCAACTTGTTATAAAAGCGGATGCTGTAATAAGAAATGACTTGCTAGTTTAAGTTAATCTAAATTTGGGTATCACAATGTCATTTTTACTACGTGTACTTATATTATGGAAATCACTTCTTATTTTGAAAAGTCCTAAGTTTTTGCGAACATACAAAATACTTTATAAGATATAAGAGAAGGCAGAGTTATTAGATATTTAAATTTCTTTGAATTTGTTTCTAAGAGACTCGCGAGGACCCATTTTATAGATTGCGAGGATTGCTCTCTTTTGAAATTGCTAATTAATGTCACATAATTTCTTTTTCGTTTTGTGCCATATCTACCATATACAATGTTTTATCATGGAGAGTTTAGTAAAAGAATATAAAAAGCGCGTCACTTCATTGTGTTTTCCTAACATCGGCCACAGTAGAGCTAAGTGTATGTTTGTGTTTGTACTTCAGACGGTGTGGGAGACTCGAGAGGTTTGCTCAGTTTGTGGGACCTTTCATCGTTGGTCCTTAGAGCCGCGTCTTCCAGGCTCTGTGACGCTTTAGACTGCTTATTAGGAATTCTGCTTTAGTTTATGTGCGAAGACATCTCAATCTCAGTAGGTTGACGTACATTTACGGAATAATGCCTTATGTTTTGGTAACATAGTTGTGTTTTACTAACAAAGGAGACCTAAGTATTATTTCGCGTCTAAAAAATTAAGAGTTCGAAACATAAATTAAAAAACTTAAATGTTGTTAGGGAACTAGGTAATAGAATGGATAGTTCATCAACGTTTCACTCAAGTCGACGAATCACAGTATATTACGGACAGGACAGCATAAAGTATGTTGTTACTGCTTGACATTTTTTTGGGTCGCTTAATCTAATCGGAGAGTTTTTGATGTGCTTTCGACATGTTAATAAGTCGCAATATCAACAACTCATCACTATTCACTAGCCACCTAAAACAAACTCTACGAGTATCACCGAGAAAGGCGATCAACATAAAAGCTTTATCAAAGCTGCGAGTTCTATCATCGTAAAACAGACATCACAATCCATCGTAGTAGTAAAAAAACGGGTCGGTCTGCGCGGGCGCGCGGGCGGTCTGCAGCGCGTGTGAGAAACGGCTCGCCGCGCCCGTGAAATCGCTGCCACTACGAGATGGCTTCACTAAAAAACTGTTGAAATCATGGGTTTAGAGGACGCGAGACGGTAACGATGCGAGATGCTGGCCACAATCATGCATGCATGACTGTGGCTCTAAAGACGCCGTCTTAATCGTAAAAGTAGAAAAGACTAATTATGATGATGGAGGTTTCAGGTAAAGTGTCTTACACTTGTAATTATCGAGTGGCTGCCTTAATCTTTTTAGCAACCAGATGAAAACATTCTGTAATGGATTAAGCCTCGTTAGTACTTCTAAGGCAGTCACTCGATATAGTTACAAGTGTAATGTTATTGAAATGATCTATCATTTAAGAACCTACATTATTTTCCACAAGTAACTTAGAATGTCATACAATATTTTCGATTTACTGAGAACGAGAAGATAGTGTTACGAGTCGACTGACGCTGCCATTCGTCTGGCGGCATTTGTGGCACTTTATATTCGTTTACCTCATTACGGTAAACAGCGATCTCGTCTCGGATTTATCTCCTTCAAGATAACAGCAGTTAAGCTTCTTTATGGTTTTCAATACATTTCTTTGAATTTCCCTTCACAACTTATTAGGCAAGCCATTTCAATTGTAACGACACGGCTACGATACGATTTTTATAGGTTTACTACACCATCAAAACGTTTAGAAAATACAATGTTATTTTATCAATTATAATCTAAGTTTATTCGTAATAAAAATATCAATAAAACACAATTAGTAGATAATTTTAAATTATCAAAGAACAGAGATGGTCAATAATTATCTTTATCTCCGGCAGTCAGTGTAACAGACACCTCGAGGGATAGATTCACGTCCTGACACCAAATGGATCACTTCTATCTTCGACAACTTTATATTCTTTTAACTTTTTTCTTTCTTTATCTTTTTTCACGCTAAACAATACGTCGGTAAACGATAATTAAAAGTGGAGGCTATAGCGCCTTTCCTAACTTTTTTTGATGTTTTTTTTTCTCGTGGCTGTGGAATCTAATCCAATTGGCTTTACGGACTGACTAATTGATTGGTTTGGTGTTTATTTTTGTTATCTGTGGGGAAGATAGTGTTGATTTATTTGGAAATTGTGCGTGGTCCTTTTGTCCGCATTGGTATTTAGGAATATAATATATCGCAGGATTGATAATTTATCTAACGATTGGAATTTCTATAATTTTTCTCACAGGTCATTAAATGACAATTTCTTATGAAAAGAGGAAATCCAAATACTCGTATTTAAAGACTGCAATAAAGCGAAACATTCATAAAAAATATTATTTTATGACCAAAGGGTCGTAAACAAATAATTAGAATAATAATAGAATTTCCTGAGAGCTTAACCACCGCGCGCCGGCTGTCGATTAACGTTCTCGAAAATTTTGCACTCCGCGTAAGGGTCAGCTTCAGCTCGTTTGAACAATATGTTATCAGAATTATGAACCTGCTGCATAATGGGTAAAAATTTTACCTCAATATGGTATGAGTAGTAAGCAAGGTATGTCTTGACTCATTCACTATAGGACACTATAAGTACTAGAGTAACTTTAAGAACATGAGGGGCCAGTGTTATGGTAGACACTGGTCCGGTTAGTTTCGAACATGTGAGAAAAGTTAAGAATGTATCGACTTACCTACTGGGTTCAACTCGTCTAACATAATATAATATCTTGATCTTTGCCAGTGACTCGAAAAGAAAAAGATCGACTTGTCCATAGTAACATGAACTTAGCATTTTCACTGTATCACCGAGATCTGTTTTGTTTTACCAAATAGGTGTTCGACAGTTTTTTTCTTTCAAGTTATTCCACGATTCCATATATTTTCATAGTTTCTTCAGCCTCATCAAGATCTGTTTGGTCCTTATATCGATCATCCTTTTTTCCCAAAATATTTTAATATTATTATTTCGAGCTTGGTCTTAACAGCGGTATTCTAATCTCGGTGGGCGTGGTAACGCAGAACCCCATTTAAATTATATTGAAATAAATGTTTTTGTCGGCAGCCATTCTGAAGGAGCTCCATTTGAATCAGGACTTGTTCCTAAGGGTATGCCAGGCATGTGACCTTGCTGAGTTCTCAAAGGAATTTTAATTGTTTTTCGATGAGAATTTTAAAGGTAAGAATTTGAATTAGGTGATTGGTTTGATAACGTTTTGAAACTCATGATGCAGGCCCGCAGAGATTGTAAAATTAAATAATTACGTTTAAGCTCACACTAGAACAACAAATAAAATCGAATACGTTTAATTATGATGAATTATCATTACTTATGAGTGTGAGGGTATGTATAAAAAGCAGTCATTTTTGAAAAAAAAATGGTTCCCATTGATCAATGATCAGCTTTAGACACGGGCTCTGACAGAAACAATATCAAAGTATCATCAACCGACTAAAAATGTGATTAGATTATGTATGTCTTGGTAATCTTCCTCAACCTCGAGACTTGAAATTAATCCAGACCAAATAAACACAATCAACAGCCTCTTTAACATTATAAACTATAAAGCTAATTCAGATGAATGAGACAGAAAATAAACAGAATGCGTTTATAACACGGCGCCAGAGCAGGACAACAATATGTCATTGTATTTAGATAATGGTTTGTCTATAACCGTGTACGATTGTGCTTCAGACCCAAGTGTTTTTTTTAAATTTTATTTCATCTTATTATTCATAGGTAAGCATTATTGTGTCGCGACAGAGTTTCTGGCACCGGCTGGCTGGAATTGGGGTTCTTTGGACGATGGTTGAATCTTGTTAAGAGGGCGCCGACCGCACAATTTTCCGTTTTAATGATTATAATAAAACTAAACAACGTAAAACTACCTTTGGTAATAATATTAACGTAAATCTTGTGGAGCACAACTTAACGTGCTTATTCTGCATTTTCATTCTAATATAAAAGAAATAACCAAACCAACATGAGGGCACCACTGTGCGGTCGGCGCCCTCTTAAGGTAATGCTTTTAAGCCCAATGAAATGAGAAAATATTTTGACCTTTGGAAAAAATCCAGGTTATATACTTACTTAATTCAGAGCTAAATTGTTAGCATTAGTGCTCATGAAATTTTAAATAGACTCACACAAAGTATCATCTTCTCCAGCCTCTTATTCGTAACATTTAGCAGTAACAAAGCTTAAAACTAAACTATCAATAAGAAGGCGTACAGAACTACAGATCCCTTCTCAGTAAAATCGGAATCATAAAGATTTTTTGTTCGCACCACGATTTTATGTGAGGAATGTGAAGTTTAGGAGATTACGCTCGTCGGCGGTACAAAGTGGACGCACAGAGGCGCACCATTGTTGGCACGTCACCATCAATGCATGGTATACATTCCGCCACAAGTTTCGAAACTAAGTCAATATTTATAAGATATATCGATATAGAGAGAACTAACAAATGTAAGGATGTTATTATTGATACGAACTAGCTTTGTATATAAATAAAATACAATATGGATAACAAATGTAAAAAATAATGAACATGATTTAACAGCTTGAAGGCCTACAATAATAAAAGGCTTTATGATGCCGCAGACAGGCGCGATGCGTTTCTGGTAGAATAATTTCCATGAAGTTTTCATAGAAATTTGCCTTGAAGATGAGCTTCAACTGAAAGCAAAGCATCTAGTGAAACTGGTTAACTAAAATAAGATCTAAACGTTTCTGTATTTCAGCAACAATTTTTTTCAATATGGCTTCAATAGTTGCAATTGTTGAACTAAAACTGAAAAACAAACACCTTTCGACACATATGTCCATATATGATTCAAGTAAACACAACTTCTTTATTTTCCTCAAGTAATTCTTTATCTATCCAAACATTGCCTGTCGCCCGTGGGAACTGCGGCCCGTTACTGCTATCTTATCGGCGATAGCTACATTTGGCTCGGCTTTGTCGAGCGATACCAGTGCCCACTTGCCCACTTAATGGCTTAATTGGTCAACCTGCATGTTTTGACATTTTTATGGCTGATTTTTTGATGCAACTCGTTAAAATATTTTGGCAAGTTTTTTATGAAGTTTGATGTTCTCAGAATGTAATGGTATTTGGCTTATGTTTAGTTCGTGTATTTTAGTCTTGTTTCATGTTTGTTAATTATTATAAGAGCGTAGTGGGAGCGAAATAAAATCTCCTCAAATTACTATTGAAAATTCATAAGTTCCTTATCAACAAAAGCCACTTATCTTTGCGAGTTCTAGGTCACATTTTTGTAAGATTCCTACAAGACAAATTGAGTCTAATGAAAACGAAATTACGCATTTGAATACGAGGTTAATTTACAATCATCTTACTTTGTATTCATCCCCATAGTGACGGCGCAGCAGGCTGCGACCTTCACCTTGCGTATAATACTGTCGTCTAGACTGAACGATTTCCTACCAAAAGCTTTCGATAAAGTTACACACCTACCTTACATCGACTACATCGCTGTTTGTGTTCGAGATGTGTCTTCCTTTAACGGAAGCTAAAGATCAATGTATAATAGACAAATAGTGGATTCTTGTAGTTAAGGAAGTTTTTTCTAAGCGTTACTGGAGTGGAGTACCCAGGGTGGGCTATTAAGACCGCTGCTCTAAGGTGACCCCTTTGAAGGACGCCTTTTATGTTATTAAGTTGTTTACTCAGCGGTATACGCAGTAAATTGCGCAATTGAATTACTATTATTCGAATTTAGTTTAGGGGAGTTGTTTAATTTGTCCTAGGTACTACAGGTACGTCATTTTTTATATAGGATGAAGGCCGTCCATTATACTCCTGATTTTTCCAATGTACGATAAAATATAAAAGGCATGTTTATTTGCTTGAAAAGGCAATAAAATCAATGGAACGTTTGACGGTTTATGCATAATAGGGATACTTAAGGTACTGCCGTATCCAGACGAAACGTGCCCCAATTTAAATATTCATTACACTACAACAATCGGGGAAAAAAAACCCTAGACACCGACAGATGACAGACAAGCATGAAAGCTCGGACACGTCAAATAGAACAGTAAAAGCAACAATATAAGATAAAGTATAAGGGTGTGTTTTTTTCAATGAATATTCTATACGACGATTAACATAATCGCGACAAGCTGCGAACCAGAGCGGGTGTGTCACGCGCGTAAAGAAACTCATCAAAATGCAAACATAAGGTTTGGAAATTGATAAAAAGGTGACGAGAGCGAGCTTGGATGAGCATTGAGTGTTCTGTACATTATTTAATTGAAACCTGGGTTTTTTTTTTCTAATGAACTGAAATGAATTATACGTATGAGTGGATAGCAAAATGTACAAAAACAAAAAAAAAAACATTGTTTTTACGATTGTTATAACTAATTCTCAATAACAAGAATCAATTGCCTATTTTGTTATTTTAACAAGTTCCGTTACATTTAATGGCAATGGCAGTAAATACGAATCATAACTTTTTGTTTCAGCACTAAATTCTCCTGGAAAAATAATACGTAACCCTAAAATGCGGCCATAACTCTATAAATTAATAAAAAAGATAATGTAAAAAATTGTCTCGTGGCGATGTGTAATCTAAATCGATTGTATAATGACTGCAGTGGCTGTAGTGCTTTCGATAATCTTGCTTTTTGTTACGTTTCCCCCTCGATGTGTTTGGATACTTCGTAATTGATTCTTTACGGCTTTTTGATCGTTTTTGATGCCTTTTTGTTGGTTTACGTACTGATAATATTTGTTTTATAGCATTTTTAGATCAAGTTTAAATATATCTAAATCTATATTAAAATACAAATTAAATGCTGTTCGTTGGTAAGCGCATTAGACAACGGGTGGATCGGTTTTTTTTTTTTATTAATCGTATGTAATTTGACGGCACGGTTGGCGCAGTGGTTGAGCGATTGACTGCTGCGCAGCATGTCGTGGGTTCGATTCCCGCACGGAACAAATATTTGTACGACCTACAAGTATTTGTTCCGGGTCTGGGTGTTTTATCTATAATATGTATGTATTTACAAAAAAAAAAAGTATATAAGTAGTTTATCAGCCATCTCGTTACCATAACACAAGCATTAGGTTGCTTAGCTTGGGACTATATGGCGTTGTGTGAAATGTCCAAGGATATTATTATTATTATGCTTTAACATATCTCGGGACCATGGGGTCACGGTCCTTTGAAAGGCGTACGAGGGGCCGAAGCCAACTGGCAGAGGCCCGTTGAACGTTTTATTATTATTATTATTTTTATTTTTTATGCTTTAACATATCTCGGGACCATGGGGTCCCGGTCCTTTGAAAGGCGTACGAGGGGCCGAAGCCAACTCGCAGAGGCCCGTTGAACGTTTTCAATGAAATGAGGCACCAACCGACGATTATCCCTGTTGGCACTATGCAAGTGCACCCAAGGACAACCCCCGGTTGGTGTAGGACTATTGCAGGATATGGAAAATATAAAGTTGGACTATGGGTTTGGGTGGCTAAAGTGGACTGGTTACCAAGAACTATGGAAGAACTATGACCCCTGCCTGATCAATGTTTTATATATACACGAATAAAATGGCAGGAGGTGACATGCACACTCAATAGTGGGCCCCCGGAAACGGTCGCTAGCACATAGTGACGTAGTGCCAAGGGGGCAACATCTCCTGAGGTGCTTATGAGGAGTGGAGAGGTATTCCACGGCTATCAGGACAATCCCGGAAGTGCGGTCAAGATCCCTACCAGCATCTTACTGGAATACTTCCTTCCTCCGAGCACATTTGCTCTTGCGAATCTCCACTCAAGCCGGCTAATAAAGGCAAGAATGAGGTGGGAGCTCTGTTCCTCGTCATTGTTCACTCCAGCCGGCCAATAAAGGCAAGCCAGAGGTGAGGAACAAACTTCTCCCGGGAGATAGGGTCCGTGGGGTCGCTACTGCCCAACAGCTCGCCACATGCTGCCCTGCGGGTTTCTGTATCTCTCTTGGTCTGGCTCCTCACCTTAGACCTGTTCCGGCAAAGTAAACTCTTCCGGCACAGGCCTAGAGGTTGGAGCGCGCAAGCCCCACCACGACGTCGACGTAGAGATACGGCGATGGGGTTATTATTATTATTATTTATTATTATTATTGTCTGAATAATAATGTTTTTAGGAAACGAAAACTTTGTTGTTGTAGGTACTTACCTACCTAGTTGCCCGGAAAATTATGGAAAAACAGAGTGTTTTTCAAAACGCTTTTAGTTTTCTTAAAGAAATGATATTCTGTTGTTACGAGATTTTTGTACCTACTAACTCAAGACACATCATCGAAACGACATCTGTCGGGTTAGCTAGTAGGTATGTAATGAATAATATTATAACACACAGTGATATAAGACTCGTCTATAACCGCACAAAAATATAACCAACGCAGTTATATTTTTGAAGTTTAAAAAAAAATGTTTAGTTAATTATTTTGTGAATATTATCAGTTTTACGAATATCGTACTACCCAGTCACTGGTTTGTGGACGTCAGATAGGCAGTCGCTCCATGTAAGATACTGGTATTCAGCTGCATCCGGTTAGGCTGGAAGCCGACCCAATATAGTTAGAAAAAGGCAGGCAGATGATGATTATCGGTTTTACTGAAGATCATATTGCTCCACATGTAGGACTTAATTTAAATCGATCAAACCATCACAATAATATTTCCAACACTATCAAATAAACTCCACTAAATGAATTCATACGTTCATACATCGGCACAAGGAATATTCCGCTAATATTTGGGTGGTCGTGATTACGGGTTGTCGGCCAAAGCGCCGGGCCACACACCTCCGCCTCGTTACAGTGTTCTGTATGCGCCGCGATATTAACTTGAACTAAAACCACTTTATTTGCATTTCAAACTCATAAGTTTATTGTTAATTCCTCACGTTATTATCCAGTTTTGTATGTGTTTGTTTTATTGTCTGAAGCAGAGACTCGTCATAAGGCGGAGGTGCGTTGAAATTTTTCGTCGGTTGATAGAAACATTTTTAGCTCTTTGATCGCGTAGTTGTTGCACTTTTCTATGAAACACTGGGTCTTATTTCATAAAAAAAAATAAAGCTCATAACCATGTGCTGAATTCAAGGTTACAGTTTTCGCGTCGATTTGCCTGCCACCCTACGAACTCATGCATATATATTATTACATAGATCTAGCGAAAATAAAGCTAAGTAGTGCAAAATGCGGGTGTACTATAGTTTTATATTGTGGTTCTATGGTATCTAAAGAGGTTTGTTGCCAAAAACTTGTATGCAGCGAGAAAACTTGACAGATCTATTTTCTTCTTCAACTCTCAAAATAAAAAAAAAATGCCATAGTCAGCCACAATTCGGCCATTATAAATTTTCTGTGACATGAATAATGGATTTGAAAGATGACGAGAAATCAAGAAAATGTTGTGAACATCCACACAACAGCCGTTATTACGAAGCCAACGCAGGTCAACTATTTGTGAAAAACGTAAACGCCTTTGATACAGTCGGAGGCAACGCTGGCGACGTCAGGGAGAGTCTGCCAAATCAACGAAACAATGAAGAATTTATCAATATTTTTGATAATAAGCCGAATCAAGAAACCAATAAAATGTCTTCTAAAGGGCTTGTGAATGAAATGTTGAAAAATTACGGACAGAGCAACAACTATAACGAACATATGTACTTGAAGGAACAGTATGATGCTTACCGAGGAAGTAACCAACGAGCTCGCGCGCAGCCGATGGTTAGCATGTCTGCGAACACGTTCAACACACAATACTCGTTTTGTTCAAGAGACGTGTATAAAACCCCACGTTATGATGATGAACTGAAGTTAGACGATTATAACCGAGACAATAATAGACACGAAGAGTCCTCTACTAATGAGATGGTGAGCGACCATATTATAGTAGATGGAAATGATCAACGTGACAAAAACACTTACTGCTGCCCTTTACAGAATATGTATAATCAGGATTACGTATACAGAACTATGCAAAGAAACAAAAAGTTACAGAAAATAGTGAGGAAACTAGTGATTGAGCGGGAAAGAGAAAAACAAAGAGAAGCATGGAACAATTACATCAATGATTTGAAGAATAAACACGGATATTATAGTAACGAGCCAAGTAGGATATCGCCGCAGTATGTGCCGGGCGACCACAACACCCCGGAGATGATCGATGACTTCTACAACATGAGACTCAACTGGCGCCACCAATCAAATCTGTGTCAGAATTTTCTGGAAGACATTTACGGAGCTAATGATTACTCGCCATCGACTACACACAGCAGATATCCACACAATTATGACAGCAGTATACCACCAGACGTCGGATCATTTATTTACGATACTGATCGCTTTGGATATCCCACTTGTTCACAAGCTAATATGCTTAGGTTGAATAAAGAACGGCAAGGTTATGTATACAACTGGCGCACTAGGCAATCTGGTAGGTACTTTCATGGCAACGGCGTTGAGGTTGATAACAACCGAGCATACGGTATTGAAAACATACAAGGCACTGCTAGACCGTATTTTCCTGTACCTCCTCATACAAGAAAACCACGTGCACCTGCATCTATTCAGACTGCCAACTTACCTCTAGTTAACGAAGAAGACTACAAGGAGCTAAATGTCCCTAAAGCTGAACTTGACCAAGATGCAAATAACATATTTTTTCCATATTGTACGGAAGCAAAAACTAGTGCCCAAGAAGAATGTTTGGACAGAAGCCAATATTTAATAGTACCTCTAAAACATAAATCTTTAAAAAGCCACGTGCATGCTGGTGTTATCTTTACACAGGAAGCTAGCAAACTTGATAAGGATGTGAATGTACCCTCTAAACACGAATCTTTGCGAAATAACAAGGATTCAAATGTTCCCATTAAACTAATAGCTTTGGAAAACAAAATGGAAGAAAAAACTTACAATATACAGAAACCTTTCAAGAATGACGTGGGCAATGGTGTTGATCTTCAAAAGAGTGAAAATTTTAAAGAAAACTTTAAAAAAATTACTGACAACATTACAAAATTAAAAGCTAAAATCCGAAAATCTGAAGAAGACACGAAAATAAAATCTTTAGCCACTATTGAAGAGAAGATAGACTGTTTAATGAAATCTATGAATTCAATCATGGTAGACATTCAAGCAAGGAGAAACACTCTTTTAACCAAAAGAAGTGCAGCAGTATCAGCTTGTAAAATTAGTACCACTAGCCGAACTATGCTGAACAGACATAGCAGCGATCCTTACAGTTACAATAATGAAGATTACGTGATACAGTACAGTAACAGTTCCAGGAGTTTAACGATCTCTGAAATCGTTCCTAATGAACTGAGGAAACACGGAGACTCTAGCATCTCTAAAATGGAAAAAATATTATTAGAAGAAATTCAAAAGAGTGATAAAGCTAAAAGCGACATCGAAGAAATACTGAAACTGAGTAACGACAGGAGTTGTTCACTGCAAATAACATTTGATATTCCAACGAAAGAGAGATCAACTGAAGTAACTGATTCTCTGTCTAAAGCTAGAAACAAGCCAGATAAGAAGCCTCTGTTTGAAAAGAGACCACCGTCGGATCACAGGGCGATGACTATAGCCGTGAACACGGATCCTTTGGGTTTGTTGGCCTTGCTGAGGGTGTCTACGGAGACGGTGAAGCGGATATTATCGTATGTGCCGAACCTGAACTACCACTCTTATCTGTCGCTGTTGCCGCTGCTGCTGCCGGCCAAGCGCTGTGCGCCGCACTACACGTGCAACATCTGCGGCGCGTCGTTCGGGCGGCCGTCGCAGCTCACTACTCACGTTAAACAACACAATTCGGGAAGGACAAGGTAATAGCATTTTTTTTAGTTTGTAAGACTAATTTACGAGAAAAATTTAGATTAAATTGTCGCGGCGGTTTCGATGGGCTGTGTAGTGATTTTCTTAAAGCAGTTATTATGAGGGCTGTGTTCTAGAAGTGGCATTTTTCGTATCATAAGCTTAATTAACTTAGTTTGTCCTTTTTCTCAGGGATTGCTGCGTGTGTCGCCACGTACTCGACTTAAAAAGCGTTCGCGCGGCTCTGTTCGTGTGCCGGCACTGCGGCCAGAGGTTTACGCGCGCCTACTGTTGCGAACTGCACCAGCGGTCCTGCGCCCAGCACTTGGGCAGGCCCCATGACGTCACCTCCAGCCATATGCTGCTCCAGTAAACCAGGCAGGTCACACTAGCCATCATCCTCCTGCCCTTCTCTTCTTTGGGGGAGGTAAGACTCTCTAATATCGAGGTAAATATTAGTAAAGTTTTATTTTATTAAACCCTTGTCGTTATAAGTTTTAACCGCAATGATCTTTCAAATTCAAAAAGTATTGTCGATATACATTAGTGGTAGAGCAGTGCTTTATTTATCAATAAAAACACTTAAAAAAGAAGCGTTGTTTCACTGTCAGTGATGCTCGAATTATTTATATATGCATATACGTATATATGTATGATCATGCCGCCTGTGATACAGGTTTATCCTAGTAATTTCTAAGACTTTATGTAATAATTTTACCTTTATCATGTGTGTCGTTTTCATGGTTTTCAATATAAACTTACACGACTTTGTGTGAAATAAAATAAAATACAACCGACTTAAAAACACACTTCAAAGTGCAATAGACATTGCCAACGCGCAACGTCTTCCCAAACTAAGGTTATTTTGCACTTTTTTTATGGAAGTCGGTTATATTTTTTTGTAATTATCTTTACAATTTTTTTTCTGGTTTTCGGCAGTATAAGGTCTAAATCAAAATCATGTCTAAAGTTTTCATGGGTTTCATCTTCGTAGTTTAAATGGCGGCCGGTGTCAAATATAACCAAAGTTTAATGGGTTGCTTTTTACACGGGCAACTTTATGTAGAAGCTCTTACCATTAATGTATTCTTGCTTTTATCATCTAGATATCTCGATGCTTTATAAGGCATAATATTGGTAGGTATATATGATATCTTCAATACCAAGTTAAGAAATTCTAAATTTACCACAGAGAAGAAACCAAGACTTAGAAAAACTAACTTCAAACTTCACACCTACTAATCTCAGATATACTTTAGATAAAATGGTGATATGATTTTACAAGTTGGTATTCTAAGACAGACGCAAAATAAAATTTTTATTTTGCGTATACCATTAATGGACATAATTATGGCTGTTTGGTTAGATAATCAGCCTCGAGCAGGCGCTTTTATTTTAATTTATTCTCAAAAATCAAAGTGACTTCGTCGCATTGTCATTATGAACCATGAAGACGCAGTTATTGCAGTGGAAAGGGCCGTGGTAGCGAACCCTAGGTAAGGAAAGCGTTACCAGGCAAGATCTGATGATTCTTCCTTTTCAATGAAGGAGTGGCAATTACACCTTTCCTAAGCGACACATTACCTTTTGTTTTCCGACATCCACGCGAACGAAGTCGCGGGCACAGCTAGTACTGAATAAATTTATTTATTTACTTATTTTTTATCAAGTTAGTCAAAAACCTTCTGCAAAGAATACAATTATGTATTTGTATTTTATGTAGGTATATCAAATAATTATTTGTATTTTCTGAGATATATTTCATTAGCAAACAAACCAGCGCGCTCTGTTAATATTTTTTGTGTGACACAGTGGGTCGACATCGGAGCGGGTGGACAAAATCTTTACTTTTTCGTTATAATTGGACGTAGGGTACGTGAATGCTGTCAATGGTTCTTTTGTGAGTGCCGCAACGCATCCATCATGCTTGTTTGTACGCGGCTTAGGGGCAGCCATTATAGTGAAATGGGCATAAAATTCCGTCGATGCATCACAATGGAGGAAAGGAACATTATATGTAATTATGTCGGGTTTGAGGTGAAGCGTTATAATGATATTATACTTGCGAACGATTCGCCCATTGTGGAGCTAAACGTTACAGTAGAGATGTTGGAAAATGACAATAAATGACCATTGTATTGTTTGGTTATAAAATTGATTATCTGTGCAAAAAATGGACATTGTAGAGCTTTTATTTTTTTAGACAAACCAACGTTTTAAATACTACTTATTTTCCCTTGATATTATAAGACATGTGAAATAACAGAAAACCGTGTTTCCGAATCCACAGTTAGCAACCCAAACCATTTCTAAACACTGGTGTATTTCCTAAACACCGGATGGTGACAATAAAACTCCTTGTGACAGTTTTCGATTATCTCTTCAAAGGTTTTTTTCGCGATTTCGGACACGGCAGTTAGAATCAGCACTGTTGTCCTACCACCGAGGTGTAAATTCAATAATAAGGTAAAAATACAATAGGTTTTTGCTGGGATGTGCACGCTCGGCCCACCGGGGCGTCTGGGAGCCCAGCCAGCCTATACCGTTAAATATTTGCCACGGCTTCGTAAGATCATGTCTGTCTGTTTGTTTAGGTGAAATTGTAAGTATTGTTGCGAATGGACGTGGGAAGGAAGTTGTCATAAAAAATATCTTACGTTTGAATTGATTTCTGAGAAATTGTGCAGTTTCTCTTTTACTGCGCCGCGGTTAGTGTTTGATAGCGGTGGCTGGTGTTAATTAGCTGTCGTTGAGTTGTTGCGAGAGCAACATGGTTTTTAAGTAGCGTAAAATTTTTGCATCTTTAGATGTTTTGTACAGGGCCTATCAGACAGCCGTTTATTACTAAATTCGTTAGCGGTAGAATCTTTTACATGTAAGTATCTACTTTTTACCACCACAAAAGACCAAGATTAATGATATTCCGGCTGCCAATCGAAGGAAGCAGCATAAGATAAAGATACAAACACCAAACTATGAAATCCAAGCACCTGCCCTTATCAAACACAAAAAACTTACAGTTTAATATCGAGAAGCCAATATTTGTTAATCTAATCACAATAAACGCGTGGTGGCGGCACGCGGCACGTGGTGGCAATCTTATCAATTATTTGACAAGTATACTCTTGCATTTTATCAAAGCCGGGAGTGCTTTTTTTTTAGTAAAACAAGTCAATAAAAAGCTCGTTTGATAGCGAATTGCGTTATTGTTTTTTGTCCAGGAAGAATTATTGTTGAACACTGGGGAATTTGGATTATTATGTTGTTAAGTAAAATACATGTCGAAAAACTGCATCACCAAAATTCATTTAGTTGATTCAGTTTTCAGCAACATATTTTCGCAATTTGTTATTTTTTTGCAGATAGGAGCAAAATACTGTACCTACCTAACTACACAAACAATCATTCGTTCAGTATAAAATATTAAAGCATATGAATATAATTTTATTATAAGTATTACAACAAAATAACTAAAAATACTAATAAGCTAACACCTCTGATCTCATTTATTTGTGAAGAAAATTGCTGAGGCCACTTTGTGAACGCATTTCAATGATTGTTTATTTTATATCATTGCTATTAACAAACTAACAACAACTTTATTTTACAGAAGTAAAGTTCATTCTCCTTTGGGTATATTTTCAAGATGATCTTGATAAAGCGGATTATGACGCGCTGTCGGGCGAAGGGTTACTTTAGAATATCTTAATTTTATTTGTTGAGCGCCATTTAACTGGTTTTTTGTACGATTGTGTTGTAAGCACCTCATGGTATTGAAATATTTTTATTTTCAAAAATAATACATCTGTTTGTCCACGACTTTCGGTGTGATGGACCATTGTGCATGTGATCTATCACTGAATATTGTTGAAGTATAACATAGTGGAATTAAAATTTGTATTGTTAGGAAATCGTATTGTGTGTCATCGTTTAAATTGGTTTGTATGGATGTCTTCGAAACCTCTAGCATAGACTACATAAGTCCTACCGCGTGATTTCCTTCCAAGCTTAAGCTAGGCTCTTTACCCTCAAGGACTCCTGAAAAAGTTACTAACATAAAAGCAAGTATAGTGACTAGAAGGGAGAATAGTCGCCATCGTCCTTAAGCCTGATCTTCACTGCAATCTTCAGGCCGTCTATCAAGCGGTAATTATAAGGCAGGTGTATTAGGTACCCAGCAGTAAGATATCTAAGAAGATTTGCTACAGAACGCCTATACGCTGTGATAAAACAGACTACCAGTATCTAATTAATGCATAACACTTTTTAAGACAACGATAACGGCTAAGGCTGAGATCTATAAACTTTACGTAGCATGCGTGCTTTGATTAGTCATGTCTCGACTCTTTCTTGCACTCGTTGTTTGATAGTTGTGCGACAGAGTGACAGGAATAACGCTTAGCCAAAGTACGTGCTAAGTAGCATTTACAGATCTCGGCCTAAGCCTCTTGAGGTACAATCATGTTCCGTCAATACGGAAACGATCACGAACCATCTGCATTACTGATACCTTGTGTGACCATTATCATTACAACATCCTATAAAATACTAGCAGTAGGTAGTAAAGTGGACAGGCTTCCTGTTCCCCACAGTATTTAGCGAGGATGATTCAGAGGAGATCGGATGTGATCAACTTATGATAACTTATTCGTGTGGCAATGGGGCTGGATAAGAAGTGAGCTTTTCTTATTTCTACTGTAGATTGCCAGAAAAAACAGATGAACAGATGAAAATTGGGTTAGACGTGATCAGCTACCTACTCTCTAAGACTATCAACGAAGATACGGGCCCTTTCCTAAGTAATTTGAAACTTTGGAATTAAACCTACACCCGAATATACTTTTTCGGACGGAAAAAATCACGTCGGAAAAGCGGACTGCTGTCAAATCGTGATGTCATTCATTGTTAGTTCGGGTACCAAACTAATGTAATGTCCGTAGGTGATACGGAGTAGGAATCAACCTAACTACGGACTTCGTACTTAGGTGAGGTATCAAATGTTGCAATACTCATAACTTGATCAATGAGTTCCTTGTGTACTACTTGAACAAATAAAATTTGACTAGAAAAAATATGTCAACCCATCTCGAGCCATCTACTAATAACACTTCCTGACGGGCTGCCATGACTCATCCTGGCAATAGGTCAAAGTTCACAATAGTATTCCAACTCCCATAAGTTTAATAGCTCCATATCCTATATTGTTATAATCCGTGCGTGTGTCGGTGTGTTTGTTGGTGGCGGAAACTGATGCAAATGCCCATGCGCGGGCGCAGCCGTCACGTCAGGGCACGTCCTCGAGCGTGCGCGGCGCATGCCGAACGGCTGCTATGTGACGTAGCAGCACGGAGAGGAAGGTTCGTGGCTCTCAGAACAGCTTATCATCATCTTGGAGATGATGACATCACAGGTAGGTATTACTTGCATAGCCCGTGGTTTGATTTTAGCTCCTAATGATAATCGAGTTTGATTGATCATGGATTGCCTTTAACTATTTTCATTTCATTTTTATCGCCGGTTGTGTTTCTTCCTGTCTTTCGTAAGATGTGTTTACAAGGCAAAAACCCCGAATTCAATTTCGAATTCTGCTTTCACTGAAACTCCTTCCCCTGCAGAGGGCCAATTCTCGTAATTTTAAGAACGTTCACAGTCTTATCTGTCTCAATCTGTCAAAAATACCTCTAATTTCCCTACATTTTTGGTAAGTTTTTGACATTGATCGTCGCTGAGATGAGACTAGATTTTAAACGTTTTTAATTACGAGAATTGGCCTTCTGATCTTGGTCAAACTTTTGCAGCAGGATAATCTTCACACTTTTGTCTTATGGTTATTTTCAATTTTCATTCCTTTTTAGTTTTTGTAGAAAGCTCTTGGATCTCACGATATGCTCTCGACACTCGTTATCATAATAAATTCTAAGCTCAGTATTATAACGAGTTGTAATTCTGATTGAGGAGCGATAGAAATGCAGACAGATACGCCATAGATTTGATTTATCCTGTCCAAACAATGGACGATTATTGAACCTATTGTAATTTAGTATTGTAAATACATGTTTAGACGAGCATCACTTCTTTCTCTTTTAATAATTTATTTCATGTTGTGTTTCGGTTGTGGTTGTTAAGTATCGGATGGTCGCTGAATGATTAATTGAATAAAGTTATTGATACAAACACTCTAAGGATAAAGTTATTCTCTAAGGTCAGTAGAGTACATAATAACTACTCAAGATTCCAAGATTTCGAAAGTAAAATAAAAATTATTTGAAATTGATCACATTGTGCGAATGTTACCAGTGACTTTGAGATACTAGCAGCGCTCCGCGGTTTCTCCTGCCTAAGTGTTGATCCCATGGGAATATAGGGATAAAAAGTTTTAATGTGTGTTAAAGTGTTAAGTGTTATAAGTGTGTATGTGTTAATCCTGGTTATAAACTATTTGTGTGCCAAATTTTCCGTTCAGTAGTTTTTGCGTGAAGAAGTAACAAACATGCAAACACAAACATAAACTTTTGCCTTTAAAATATTATGAGTGTGATATCTAGATATGCTGATGATTGACTCTTGACTACCGACGAAAATAACAGATAAGTTTGGTATGCACTCTTTATGTTATCGAAATCATCATCACTTCTACGAAAGGACGCTGCTGCCTATTTGCTTGATTAAAATAATCTTTTACACCAACCTCCCTTGGCTCTCTAAAGAAGGCCATTTGTCCTAAGAATCCATCACCCCCATCGTGTTTCAGGAGACTAGACCCCAGCAAATCTGACAGCACTCAGATTTCGTGTATAAATTGGCATCCTAATGAAATCATTAATATGGCCAGAGTCCTAAGGATAACGCCATATCTGGCGATCTCGATCGTTTAGCGATATCTGGCAGTTATATCTGAGAGGTATCTGGGTGACCACCGACCCAATCGTGTCACAGATAAGGGTCCTGGCGCCCTATGGAATCTGACGCGGATGTAGTAACTGTGGAATGGGCTTTCTGGTAGATATTCGAAGAAGTAGGTCTAGTTCACCATGACGAATCATTTCAATCGTAGTATATTAATAGTATTATAAGGTGAATCTTAATCACATCATCAAAGAGCAGACAAAATGTGTATTACCTATAGAGACAGGAGAGGTCAACTAGAGGTTATAGCATCGAATCGACGATTAGTTTCCAGTTCGACGGATTAAGTTGGACATGTTCTATGCTATGGGTTTGGTTTCCGCACTTAGTCCTTCAGTGGACCATTCTGCGTGGGCCATGGTGGCCGTTGGTGGTTATTCCAACCAGCCCACCTCCCTCCAGAAGCTAAGTTGGACATTTGGATCGATTTAGCGATGAGTTATACTTTTAAAAGCTATAACAAAAATAAAACATTATCAGTAGGTATATTGTTTTTGTTCCCCTAACTAAAGATGGGTTATTGTGACTCAAGTAAAATATCCATCTTCATTTCCAATAACGTGGGGAAAACTTATCCAGCGCTTGCTCACGAGAGCGCGCACTTAGTCCTATTCTATTCCTAATTTAGTGCGCACTTTAACACCTTCAGCCACATCTAGCATGTCGACATCTAGTCGATGTCCCGTCGGCGCCTGAGCATATAGGTGCGATGGTTCACGAGTGTTTTTATCGTTTTCGGCGGACAGTGCGCGACGCGGTGCGGTCCGATGCGGTGCGGTGCGACGCGCTGCTAAGCGAGAATCAATGTATTGTGTTCCTGGAACAGGCTCGCTGGGGAGCCCGGAAGATGTGGATGAGGCAGTTAGCAGGAGCTTTATTAGTTGATGTCTAGTGTTTGAGATTACGTGTAGGTGGCCAGTTGATTTGGAAAAGACAAGTTGTCTTCTTCTTAGCGTGTCGATAGCAATCTAAATGAACTCAATCCAAAGACAAGTTTTTTTGTTATCGTACTTGTGAAAACAACTTTTTTGAATGTTTTGTCATCTCCAGTTTGAATGTAGGTAAAAGGAAGGCTGTCAAACAACAGTGGAACATTATGACTTAGGCAATGATCTCGTTTGCAGTGCATGTCAAATGGCCCTGACTTAAACATACCTTAATCTTAAATCCTATCCTATCATATTAAAGGTATGCCGTATCCATAACAGTGTGCTCGCTTCACACATCCGATCAAGAGCGCTTGGAATGTGCCGTCAACGATACAAAAAAAAAAAAAAATATAACGATCCTTTATCAGATCAGGACACAGATAATGAATTGACCCATTTAGTATGTGAATCATTCAGAGCAACCCAACCAACTTATATTTTGCCTCCCAAAAACTTGCTGCCTGAACTTTTCGACGGAGATTTTAGTTTGGACGATTGTAAAGTTAAGTTTGTCGTCAGATTTTCGATTTTAACTCCGAGTCCCGAGTGTTTGTTTTGATAATAAGACGTAAATGTTCGGCAATAATAATAAATTAACAATATTCTTGTATATTGGCAGTTTAAGACCCGTGATATATTTATATTGGATGAGTGCTCCCTAACTTGTGGTCGACCGTCGGGGACAATCATTTTCAATAACGAAAATTTTCGGAATTGAGATGTTTTGTTGCAAAATAAACAGATTTCACCTTAAAAGCTATCCGTCCCAAAAAGGAAATGAATGAAACATGTGGCCAACCAAAACCCTTTTTAAATGGTTCAGAGATTGATTTAGGGAAATCCGTAGATAACTTTATAAGATAAAAAGGTTTTCCTTCTCATATTTATTAGAACTACAGTTTCCTTTTTAGTAAACCTAAAGTTCGTTTTCTAATCCCAGATAGTAATCTGACATTTAAAAAGTATGTTTTTTCGTTTTTTTAGTATAGAAGTTTCACATTAGGTACACCTAACCTGTCAAATTAGTATCTGGGTTTAAAAAACGAACTTTATAATATGTATAATGAAGTTTTATTAGCTGCCACTTACAATGCAATAGTCACCAATTTACATATAATAATCTTTTTGAAAGGTAATTTTCAGCACACACTTCAGTGAAGGCTGAAAGGCAATAACGGTCGACTGCTTCGATTACATCAAGTGATTGTGGATCGTGGACTGGAGGCTATTATTATAGCACCGGGCAGTTTTATAGTGTGGCCACAACATCTAGACCTCACGCGATGCCAGACCGATAATTATTAGCAGGCTAGTTTTTGTGCCTAGATTTTAGACATATTTTAACGAAACGCCTTCGAAATGGGCAACTAGCTTCATCTTTGGAATGGGCAACTAGCTTCATCGTTTTGACTGACCGACTCCTATGATAATTCAAAAATCAAAAGTGCCTGTAGGTATCTAAATGGTTTTATTGAAATAAAATGCTTTGAATTTGAGCTTGAGTTTGACCAACTAGGCATAAGGTTTATCAAATGTAGGTTGGTATTGAGCTAAAGTGTGTAATAGTCTTCCAGAACGAATCTCGGCCAATCTCAACGAGACGAGCCATCTTGCGGGAGATATTATACCTAGTGCACAAGTGTGTGCGCACAGGTGCACCCAGCTAAAGCAAGATGTAGGTACCTAACAGCTATGACTGCTGTGTGATGGCAGTTCACAGAATGATAACTGCTGCTGCATGTGGGTTGTCCCCCTTAACCCTTATTAAGGGATGACGGTATGTTGGATTGTACAAGTCGATTTCTGTAACTAAATATCTACACTTGATTTAACGAATTGGTGATCACGATATTACTTTCACTCGTCAGTACGAGGCTACGAGTAATCGATGCGCCGCGAATGAATAAAACATACGTAATTTGAGTTAGCGATCAGTAGTCGCACTCTTTCGCCGCTAGTCGATCATTTATTATAATATTGGATATTGTAGGTACTTGAACTATCACACAAGTTGAACTTCTATCAGTTTATCATTTAATTGTACCTTACACGTACAGGTGGGTACACAGAATTGTCGCACAATGCACGAAGGCACAAAGCCTCATGTTAAAAAAATAGATACTCTTCCAGACATTTTAATAAATTAAGGCAAACCTCGCCATAACAGACTAGGCTTTTAATATAATAACACGAAACAAGTGAGGATCATAAAAATAAGCTGCGTGACACGTCTAAGGCACCTTACAGACTTACGACAAGTCTTGCGACTCTTTAACGATTATTTACGTTGATTAGTTATTTAATAAAATTATAATCGTGCTCCTGGACACGACAAAGATTTAATGGGTTACTTATAACTGTGTATTTTAATTGGAAATGCGAAATTATGTTGTATTACAATAGTTTATTTAATTTAAATATTAAAGTTACTAGTCACGTCGCTTTCATTATATATTTTTTTTGTGTACGTAGCAGGACTTTAACGTAAAATATATATATACATATAGGTTCCTAAGTATATTGTAGCTTTGAATCGATGCATAAATTAGGTTATAATAATAGTAGCTGACCCGCGCCCACTTCGTTGGGCGGTAAACATTTTAACTTGTGATGAAAGTATGAGTGTGGTTCGGTTAATACTGAGTGCTATGATTTATTTCCTGACTGCCAAAAGGAGGGTTTTGTTTTTATTGCATATGTATGTATGTATAAATTACATGCCACTTTGGCTATATTATCGGGGCGCTCAGCGCTAGACTCCCTATCCCTTGTTGCAGAGACATGATGCCTTAAATCATTGAGAAGCTGCGCACGTTCAGCGCTAGATTCCCGAGCACGGGCCTGCGATGTTCTCGCGCTTTGGCTAGCGAGCCGCTACGAACGCTCAGCGCTAGACTCCCTATCCCTTGTTGCAGAGACATGCTGCCTTAAATCATTTGGACGCTGCGCACGTTCAGCGCTAGATTCCCGAGCACGGACCTGCGATGTTCTCGCGCTTTGGCTAGCGAGCCGCTGCGAGCGCTCAGCGCTAGACTCCCTATCCCTTGTTGCAGAGACATGCTGCCTTAAATCATTGAGAAGCTGCGCACGTTCAGCGCTAGATTCCCGAGCACGGGCCTGCGATGTTCTCGCGCTTTGGCTAGCGAGCCGCTGCGAGCGCTCAGCGCTAGACTCCCTATCCCTTGTTGCAGAGACATGCTGCCTTAAATCATTGAGACGCTGCGCACGTTCAGCGCTAGATTCCCGAGCACGGGCCTGCGATGTTCTCCAGCTTTAGTTAGCAAGCCGCTGTGAACGCTCAGCGCTAGACTCCCTATCCCTTGTTGCAGAGACATGCTGCCTTAAATCATTTAGACGCTGCGCACGTTCAGCGCTAGATTCCCGAGCACGGGCCTGCGATGTTCTCGCGCTTTGGGCTAGCGAGCCGCTACGAACGCTCAGCGCTAGACTCCCTATCCCTTGTTGCAGAGACATGCTGCCTTAAATCATTTGGACGCTGCGCACGTTCAGCGCTAGATTCCCGAGCACGGACCTGCGATGTTCTCCAGCTTTGGTTAGCAAGCCTCTGTGAAAGCTCGGAGCTAGATTCCCCAGCGCGTGGTTGCGAAATATTTTCTCTATTCCTCGAGAGGGGCTGATGATTTTCAAGAGCAGACTCTTCCGTACGGCGTACTCGAGCTGCTCTTGTCTGGGATGTCTGACGGGAAAGTTGTGATTTCCTTTTAGGCATGATAAACAATCGCTGAAACTGTCCGATATCCCAAAAACAGAAATACCACAGCTTCGAACTCGAAGAATGAGAACGAAGTAGTGTTTGTGTTTTAAGAAACCGAGCAACCAAAACAATTTTAAAGACCAACAACGACACCCAACCAACCGCGTACAACACACCTACCTAACGACGAAAGTTAAATAATAACTGGAGGAGAGGGTCATTAATCCTCCGAAAATCTTAACACCGCGATTCAGAAAAATGACTTAATTGCACAACGCCATTTATGGGTAAATGGATAAACCGTCCGTACAAAGCATGTTCTAATGCGGTTCGTAAATGGACGGCGGCATTTAGCGATTTGGTAATTTTATAATATCTTCGAAACTATTTAACCAATTGACATACTGTTTTAGGCAAATCGTATCTCTATGATGTTCTTGTGATCAAAATAATATTTTTTTCGATAAGCTTTAATATTTTGTTGTTTAAAAAATCGTCCAAAAGTAAGTACGTTGAAAACACATAATTTAACACATAAAAGCTACTATATCTGCTAAAATATAAAAGATAGAAATATGGCGTCGTGGACTTTTTTGTAGAACTATTCAAAGCGGACCAGGTTGCCATACATTGTTTTCAATTATATACAACTGTTAAGGCAGCGCATGCAAAGAACTCTGTTGTAAGAGCTATTTTTTTCCGCCTGGCTAGACAAAAATTTAGATAGTTCGGCTAATATGCATGATATCTTTATGATTTATAGCCTATAGCACTCACGAATAATGTAGCTTTCTATCAGTGAAATCATTTTTAAAATTGGTTCATTACTTCCGGAGATTACCCCCTACATACAAACTTACAAACTTACAAACAAATGTTACCTCTTTATAATATTAGTATAGATAAACCTCTCTAATATAAACCTCTCTAATAATGTCCCTACTTTACGCCTTTTTCCCAATATAACTTTCCTTTCAGGCCCAACCACACAACACAACATGGAACATTTCAAGTGTAAGCAAAGAGGTGATCAATCATTGTCCGTTCATTCATTCGTGTTCACTCAATGAGATGTTTGTTCTCCGACGTGTTTGAGGAAGCGTGTACACCGGCCGTGTTTAGCGCCAAGGAGGGACATTCTCACCAAAGTGTCACGTACGGGATGGCTCGGACCCCTCGGACCTTAGGTCAACAATGGGAGCATGGTCAATGTTTAAATCTTTCATAAGATTGATCTTTTCAGCTTTACTAGTTGCGTCAAAAAAAGCAATGATCAGTATTGACATCAGGTGGCGATGAAATGAGCGATGAAGTAAAAAACCATTTAACACATTTAGGTAGTAAAATTAGTACATAGGACTATAAAAACAATGATTTAATTTATAGCTAATGATTATTAATATACAGGGTGTAAAAAGACCCATCAATAGCCGTCAACTTCGCATTCTGTACCAAACTAAGTAACATTCCACAAAAATAATTGTTGGGAAACGACTTTTGTTTTTGGTGTGAATATTTGCTGTTTGCGGTAGTGCGCAATCCTAACACAGGCAAAACATTGTGCTTTTGGGTGCATGCAACGATCCAGGGGTCATGGGGGTATTAATAGTTATGTCATATTATAACTTGTAACACTAGAATTTTTTTTTTTTAACAAAAAATAGTTGGAATGTTTGCCTTCAATACCTCCGTAACCAGAAGGTTCCCAGGTATGGTCCAGTACAAAATAAATATAGAATGAAGGGGAGTACAAGTGACTCCGGCTCCGTTAAAAGTGTATTTACACACCCAGTAGGTAGAACCGTATAAAAAAATCGCATGAATTTTTTTTTTCTTTTGCAAAATCGCAAATGTGTACCTACTATTCCTAATTTGATTCCATCTAATTTTCGCTAGGCGTGGCGCAGTGGCGTGCCTAGCCTACAGCCTAGGCCACGAGTAATTACTGCCAGACTACTCGACCTTCGCGTTTCACCAAATTCGCCCTAAATTATGTCCACTCATAAATTTTGTTTTAGATAAACGTCGGAGCTTTTATTGTAAGTAAGTTTTATTTACTAACAAAATTGTTACTATACATTGACATAATTATATATTACTTTTGAAATCATTGTTACTAAATTATTATGTATACGTTAAGGTATGTATCTATGGGTCTTTGTTACCTGAAAATAAATGGTTTATTATTATTATAGGTTGGTTTATGTGTGCTTGACCTTAGTCCGCGTTTTGGAACATGTTGGTCGTATGGTGCCAAAAGTACGGCTACAGAATTTGTACGAACTAAAATAAAATTTTAATATTGACTTCTTACATGAGTAATGTTTAAAAGGGATTGACACTACTTATACCTATTCCTTTTTTCTTTTACGCAGATTGAAAAAAGTCATTCCTACTTAGAGACGTGCCGGCTAGCGTACCTACCTATATATCTACATACAACCTGCTATTACTGTTGTCGACTTAGTCAGATATCAGCACCATCACCAGCTGTTGCAGCGGGTACCAGGTTCCATACATTTATGTCCATCATCCTTTTGTATAGTTTAGCAATCACTCTCATTTATCTTCCAATCACCTGAAGGCTGCAGCTTACACTGGTATGGAATCCAGGCAATTGAAAGCCATAAAATTACTGAAAGACTCAAGAAAGAACTGCAGGACAGCAGGATACATTACTATGATTAAACCCTTAAATCAAGCTGAACACAACTATTATGTCAGTTTTTAGGGTTCCGTACCGAAAGGGTAAAACGGGATCCTATTACTAAGACTCCGCTGTCCGTCCGTCCGTCCGTCTGTCACCTGGCTGTATCTCATGAACCGTGATAGCTAGACAGTTGAAATTTTCACAGAATGTGTATTTCTGTTGCCGCTATAACAGCAAATACTAAAAACAGAATAAAATAAATATTTGAGGGGGGCTCCCATACAACAAACGTGATTTTTTTGCTGTTATTTTATATGTAGTGTTAAATATTGTAAGGTGGTACGGAACCCTTCGTGTGCAAGTCCAACTCGCACTTGGCCGATTTTTTAATTAACTGGAACAGATGTCGCATTTCATAGAAAATACAAAAAGTCTGACAAAATAGTTGTCTGAAAATGTGAGCAATGCGCACTATAACTCTATGTAAGCAAATTATTTATATTTCCATGAAAGCGAAGGTTAATTAAATTTCATGGTGTTTCAACGCCTTTAGCGGCACGCAATCATAGACAATCGGACAGGAAATGTCATTTGTTTTTATTGTTTAATTTATCAAGTGACCACAATCGACCGTTTATGTAGAATTTAGGTACTATATCTTGTATTTGTTACAGTTACGTTCTTTACGCCTTTTTTTTTTTTTTTTTTTTTTAAGGATGGGAAATCATCAAATGACCCCTCCCGCTCTGGGTGGAGCGGAAGGGAGTGTCAGACTCTTACTGACTAAAACCCATCCGTGTTCCTTCCTTAGCCCTTTATATTCCGGGGCAGCGGTAACCCTTTCGGACAATCCCGCTGCCCCGGCAGGCTTCGGCCCTGACGGGCCCCTCCGTTCAATGCTGACATCTCTTTGAGGCGCGCGTGGAACACATACGCGCCGTCCGGCACGGGCCTGGTCCTGATCGGACGGCGAGCTACCCATTACTCGCCGTCCGCAGGCCCGCGCCTACGGTGGCCGGGAGTCGTCACGCGGCTCCCGACGCCCGGAGCGTCTACCGCGGCGGCTGGGACGGGCGGCTCTCTCAGCTCTCTCCCTCGCCCATCCCGCCACCTCCTTCGCTAGCATGACTGCTTCGCAGAAGGAGATGACTGCCTCCCACTCCCTCTCGCCCCGGACCATGGCTTGGACCAGGGCCGGGCGCGAGAGGTCGCCGCCGCTGCCGATCGCCTCTACGAGGACACGGCGGTGCTCTGCCCAAGCGGGACAGACCTCCACCGTGTGCTCCACCGTGTCCTCTGGGACGTTCTTTACGCCTTGGAAGGATGAAAATATATTTGATTACAATATTGTAAAGCTTATTTCATGTAAAAGGCAGCTATAATAGTACATTATGATATAAGGCGCACGTATGTCATACGACGTTTTATAACATATTTGCGAGGAAATAAATAAAACTGACTCTCTTAAACTAATAAATCTTTAATCACTTAGGTACCTATAGAAATGCCAGCAAGTTGGAGTATGACTTGATATCAATAGGTACCATGTTTTGTTTTCACTGTGCTTTTTAGCATTGAATAGTAGCACCCCACAATGAGCTTGACTTATATTTTTGAGAAAGTTCCATGAAATAGGCTAAAAACAGATTTTCTCAAAATAAATTTGCATCTTTGCTTGTTTTCCTTAAGATGAAATTTTGATACGCTTCTAAGTATCTATCGGTCGATTTTTCGGGCAAGAGGCTTAGAGTAGCCTTTTTCGCTGCCTATGAGACTTCTGGCAGTGTCGAAATATTAAATTAATCATTACTTGACGACATTTTTAAATAAAAACAATACAGCGAAAAGAAAAAGCGCGCGGAATTATTTTTACTTGTTCACAAATTAGCGAGGCGCGCGCATCAGCGTTTTTTTTATAGGCAAAGGCACAAAAAAACTGCCAGTATTACTAAAAAAGTAAATTAATACTTTTGTGTTTTTGTTACAGATAAATGGTTGTAGTTTATTGTCAAAATTAATTAAATTAAAGAATTAAATGTTTATTTATTATATTTTATCTCCCAAAGTAAATTTTATTCATAAAATGTTGACCTCTTTTCTGACATAAAGACTCTTTGCTAAGATTTAAAAAAGTACTGTTCGTTTACTGAGCATCTTGATAAACCGTTCGTTTTACATACCTACTACATAACAATAACGCACATGTTCGTAATGGGATACAATACGATATTAAAATTGGTGAAATAAGACACCCTTTACGAGCAAATGTGTTATAAAATAAATAATAATGTTACATCATTATTATTTATTTTTCACATAGGTATACGTTGCAACGAGAGAACCCACGTAATTGACAGAAGTTGATAATTTTGTGATATTCTATTGAATTTTCTATTGAATAATTGACATAATCAAGGATGTCAACAAATTAAAGTACATTGACCCAGTCTTGTATGTTATGTGATTTACAGAAGGATGTATAGATGTTGCTTATCAAATTCGTAAACAGGTAATTGGGTCACCCAGTTCAATATTGTTAACAAAACTCATTAAATTCGACTCGATTTATTTTTATCCTAGCATAACCATAGTACATTGTCTTAAACATGAAAAGGACACGTTTTGAGGATTGATTCCTTACCGTCCGCTTATATTTCTCTAGCTATAGAACCATCAGCTGTTATCGCATGTTCTTTAGTCCAATCACTGCAGTTCCTTGCCCTTCGTCCATCCCCTGTCATTTCACAGTTGAGTTCATCCCCGTGATTGCACCATCCACGACCATCCACTGGTTCACACCTGTCCCCTCCGCGGTCTGGCAGGCACCGACGTGATGCCGGTAATTGATTATATTCAACATTACCGCTTTGATTGAAATAACGTCTGGCGGTAATGATGTTGAAAGATGGAGATAGATTTTGATGTCGGTAGCCAAGTTTTGCCATAATGAAATAAATTGAATAGTTGTTCTAATAGTCGATGGATCTCAGAAGAGATTCATAATGGAAAACAGAGGTAGGTACGACGTTGAATACAAGAATTTTACTAGGATCTTACGAAACGGCAGCCTAATCAAATATATATCTTATGCCTATGTATGTCTACATTTAGTGAAGAAGATGATGAGTACGTACGAAACTTAAGTAGGTATTCGAAAAGCCTTTATGTATGAGTGTATCAAGGCCATCAAATAATTCTCGACAAATATTCTACAAATTCAGCACATCCACAACAATACCGCACTACTCACGTGCTGCGCCAAATGCCACCATTTTTTGTTCAAACTTGCAAACACTTACCTGAAAATAAAAAAACACATTAGATATAAATTGTATAGGGTCTTTAGAAAAGGTCGCCCACCTCGCAACAGATGGTGGATCAATAAAATTGGTTTCCGATATAAAATGACGAAAGGTGCAAAAATCGGCAGAAAGGGAAACGGCAACTGTGTAACTCGATTACAAATAAAACTTACAGACGATAAGCTAACACGATAAAGGAATTTGAATCTTGTTGGTAGAGGAATATGTGGTAGTGAAGATGTAGCTAAGTTGTCTGATACAGATGCTGGTAACGGTAATAATAGTGATACAGAATGTTAAATGAATAAAGGTCGTACACGTGTCGGCATTTAATGCATATCTGGTGGTATCTGAATAACAGTCCATGGCAGAAAAAAAAAGGTAGCATACGGACAATGGCCTCCGAAAATACGAAGTATATAAATCCTAAGTCCTGTTTTCGCGTGTTTAGATCTCATCGAAAACTAACAACACTGTAATATCAATAAAAATATTGCCCCAAATACATGGTAACTACACGGTTTGGCTCATAATTAAGAACAAATAGCTCCCACCAAATTGTACACTTTCACCCATAAAGAAAAATCTGTTTTGTACCTAATATTAATCGTACGTAAATAAGAAACTCGTTATGTAAATATTATCAAAGCGGAGCGTGTCTTGCACACCTTGTGGACGTATCGTTTGTTCAATCATAACCGTAGGGAGCTTACGACTAAATATAATTCAATGTACACCCTCTTCCTGCCAAATATACGCTTATCATTTACCATTTTACAAAACAGTTTAGCTCATACCTATCAGAGAGGGCTAAAGATCATTTTCGCTTGTCTGAAATGTTGGCAAGTTCGTATTTAAAGGCAGGTGTGCCACAAGGGTCTATACTAGGCCCGCTTTTAGAAGATATTCAGCATCTTTTGCCACGTGGCGAGGGGCGTAGCTCGCAGAAAAACCATCACATCTTTAACTTCCGTAACTAGCGAACACAAATAATGTCTATGATGTTTTTCCGGTGTTTGTAAGTGTTTGCCGATTTGGTAGTTTTCGAGTGGTATTTGGGTGTCGAGTGGGTCACTGTGGGACGGCTGGGGTCAGTAAGAGGCTAATACGAGTGAATAATGGCTGTTATTGAACGCTGTGGGTGGTTGATATTTATGTGAAATTATTATGTCACTAGTCATGCACAGATATAATGTTCTAAGTACGAAATGAAAAGGTTATGCTCCCTATACGACATAGTAGAAGAGATTGTAAACTTTCCAGTATCATTATATTATTGTACTTGAAACGAATAAGAAAAGTTTTATTTTAACGTTCACTTATAACGGTGAAAAAAGATAAGTGGCAATAAAGATTCAATCAATATAACGCAATCGCAATATCGATAACGCAAATGTGCTGGTATTTGAATAGGATCAGTTACTTCACGGACTTTGTCGATTATAACTTATTCCCGTAAGGATATGTGGGTTAGTGTGTCTAAGCAGCTGCCTTGAGTAACGGTTCCAGGTTTTATAGCTAATAATTGACACAGGAATAAGAATAAAGTGCCTAAGTGTCGGTATCCAGTCGATGCATTGGATGGGTCTATATAAATAATTTGTTTGATAAGGTTTTTAATACATCTGTTAGTAGGTAAGCCTACCGTTACGTCGGCGAGAAAAATACTCTTTTACGATAGTCCCATTACCATTACATACTCCACTTAAAATTATGCCAATTTTCAACATAAACAGTCTTTAAGAAAATTACCATAAGAACCAGAAAATTAAACAACTTATTTGTGGCACGCACATTTAACTTGGGGCGGCAATGTTTTTCACAGCGCGTACTAAAACCTGCGCCAAGATTGTGATCTCCAAATTCTACCGTTTAATGGAAGTCCTGGTCGCGTGAGGATGTGATGGGGGCTATGGTTTATACAACTTATGGGAGTATACCTCATAGGGATTTATGATTCACCTAGTCAGATTTTTTGATGGCTACAATCTTTATAGTGGGGTTGGTGAGTATTGGCGTGCGGTGGTCGGGTTTTTATGTTCGTATTTCTGTCAGCATAAGTTTATCCATTTTGCAATGTTGTGTTGGAATTAAGCATTAAATAAGTAAAAAATCTGTGTGAATATCGTAATTTCTGCGCCAGACTTACACGTGCTTCACTTTAACTGTGTAATAGCATGCAATGATAATGCAGCACTTACCTACTGGTATTTAGTTCGCAAAAACTTAATTCAACACAAAGTATTTGTAGAAATGTGTTGAAAGTATTGTATTTGTAATAGTTATGGTCACACGGTCATTGTTCGTGAAAAAAATAAAATGGAACGTTCACGGATGTTGATGACTTTTGATGTGCTAGAACATAGTCAAAGGTAGATTTCGAGCAAGATTTTTTACTAAATTGACAATAGCTATGCCGAAAAAAATACCTATACAAACAAGAAGAATCACTGAAAAATCATGTCACAGACACATTTTCCATTTGCATTTTTCATACGCCAACTCGTGCCAATACACTATTCCCCAGCAATACGTCGGCCAAATCCACCGTGAGATTTAATCGAGCAGGTTGACAAATGGCCGGCGTCACTCACGCTACATGCCGTGCCTACTGCTTACCCCCGGCCAGAGGGGGACATCGTACCGTACATGCGGGAAAACTCAGCATGTTTCATACGGGACTACCGAACGAAAGCTATTGGAAATTGGGAAACAATGTGGGAACGAATTCGATTTGCAGTTAGAACGTGTGTGTGTGTGTGTGTGTGTGTGTGTGTGTGTGTGTGTGTGTGTGTGTGTGTGTGTGTGTGTGCGTGTGTGCGTGTGTGTGTGTGTGTGTGTGTGTGTGTGTGCGTGCGTGTGCGTGTGTGTGTGTGTGTCTGTCTGTGTGTGTGTGTGTGTGTGTGTGTGTGTGTGTGTGTGTGTGTGTGTGTGTGTGTGTGTGTGTGTGTGTGTGTGAGTGTGAGTGTGTGTGTGTGTGAGTGTGAGTGTGTGTGTGTGTGTGTGTGTGTGTGTGTGTGTGTGTGTGTGTGTGTGTGTGTGTGTGTGCTTGTGGACGACATTAAGCTGTCGGGAAGTTTGATTTCCCTCTGCAGCAGAAGGAGAGATAAGCATAATCCCGGAATAGCAAATTCCCAGATTAGCAGAAGGACAGATGTTGACAAATGTACTGAGTTGCTTATGGAATACAATACCTATTCTATAGTTATGTCATCATCGTCTGCTTAGCCTTTTCCCAACTATGTTGGGATCGGCTTCCAGTCTAACCGGATGCAGCTGAATACCAGTATACTCTATACTCTATAGTCATGTACACCGTATAAATTACATTAGATAAATGTAGTACCTAATTTTGTAATGGGCGGGCGGTATTATTGCTGCTAAAAGCTCTTATTGTAGCTCGTATTTATGAACTACTAGCACTAATTAGTAATTTCTATACCTATAAGATTCTAGGTAGTTGGTAGGTATAGAGGTGCTGAAGGTAATAAGGTCAAAGCCAAAGGTATTTATCCATTCGCAGGTAAACGACGCAATGTCGAGGTAAAGACAATTCCATAGGATTATTGCGATCATTACAATACAACACAATGATACAGTCGTATGACATTGAATGTTCTTCGATTGAACAGGAATGGAAAATATATTGAAGGTTCTATGGATATTGTTCACGTGATCCATGTGCTAAGTTATTTAATACAACCCAGGTTGATTCTGTTTGAATATTTCAAGTGAACGTATTTATAGTTTCAACTAGCACTAGCATAGCCTCAATAGCTAAGCAAGTGAGCATTGTTTTTGGTCTCGTGATATGTACTGACAGACGCCAGTACATCAACCTACTACAATCTGTCAAATTTCTTTAATAGATTTTCAACTTTATTGCTACAGCAGCCTATAGCGTAAGGTTCAAGGTTGATTGGGGACAGTTTCGGGTAGCTTGACGATTGACGTGCTGGCGTCTGTACAAGTTTGGCATTATTTTATGCTCCGATTGGTCAATAGAACTAACTTAGCTACTGCTAAGGTAAATCCGCAAAGCATTGTGGTGTAAGATCTGCCTTGCTATTCAAAAATGATGGTAAGTTTACTTTCTTGAGTGAAGAAACATTGAATCCCTATAAACATGAACCTCGCTTCACCCCATGTGTATCGAAGTATCAAGCGATACAGATCACAATTTAATGCTAACTAAACGTTAATTTAATGTTAGTAATTATAATTTATGATATTGTCCAAATTATTCATTTAATTTTAAACCTTATTCATGTCTTCGCAATAGAGAAATCATCGTGTGTTCTTTCTATTCCTTAATTTTTATTAGTTTTCAATTAGGTATACATAAAACTGGCTTATGCTTTGGGTCTTAAAGTTCAAAGTTAATTGAGAAATGTTTAGAAAAGGTAAAATTAAGTTTGTATAGCAATTAAGGGGTGTACTTTGTAAAAAAGTAGTTTCAAGACGTACTTAGGTACCTAAGGGTTCTCGTGCACCAGATAGCCGCGAATGTTTGGTTGTTGGATTTTGCTATCTATCGTAGAGTCTTAGTGGCAAACATTTTCTAACAGACTTAGGAAACCTGTAGAGCATCACGTCTGTATGCCCAAGGGTTAGGCAGAGGTGTGTATGTATGGTACCTACTTACCTAAATTAAGTATGTCTAGATTTCAAAGTTTTTTTTTGTAGCAAACTTCTGCTGGCATATCAACTGGTGATGTAATTTAAGTACCTGTCCAAATATCGAGCATCATATAAAATTCAACACTGTTCAAGTGTTCAGTGTTACAGTCCAGTGCATAGCAACCCTTATTCGGCGCGAGCGCACGCCAGATGGCGTTGCGGGGGCATTGACTCCTTAAATATTATTTTTTCGTTCAGAAATCGCGACCCCTAAGTGCGGTTAGGAAATTATAAGAACTACCACGTTTAATGATATAAGTAGCGGCGTTGTGGTTCCCATTATTTTCGTTTAGCGTATTTAGAATGATTAGGCATTCGTTTTTGTGAATATAAAAATAAAAATGTTTAATGCAATGCGAATGTATGAAAAGTGGTTTAAATATTTACACGTTCTTCAAATTACAGTGCGCCACCTACTTTTACGACTTAGGTGGTTTGGTGGTGGTGGTTGCGGTACATACGTGCTTCTATAGTTTTCAGAAAAAAGCTCGTTTAAGAAAAATTGGGACAAAATATTCGCCAAAACAAAAGTGCACAGTTTAGTAAAGTAGGTACCTATGTTGTTTCACAACTTCAATAGAAACCAGAAACATAAACTTGAAATAGCGTAACATAAACAGTAAAATTCATGCTTTTCTGTGTTTTTAATTGAGATGAACAAAAGAAGAATAAATACAGCCAGCGAATTTACGACTTATTTTTTTTATCTCATATATCATTATCGCGCGAATACAATGTTAAAAAAATAAAACAAAAATCAAGCTATGATTATGGAGCGAAAAGTTAAAATTTCAAAAATAGAATGCGCGCGTGCGTTCGGTTACGCGTCCGAGTGTAATTGCACGGTATAAGTAGTAATGGCGGCTCACCTGCGGTGGTTACTAACACGCGAAACATCATTTTTTGCATGTTAACTTGTTTAATTAATAATTAGCGATGAAGCTAAACACGTCTGATGCACTTTCAAGGTTGATAGCAAAGGACAGACCGTCTAAAATAAATAGGTAAGAACCAACATTGAAAAAATATTGGTAAGTAGGCATTTGGCAATGCTTTTCAATCTTTTATGGTTGCGCAATATTTTACATCTTTAAAAAACCCATTAAGTATAAACCTAACCCGTATAACACAAAAGGAAAAAATACTATACGTAACCTCTATGCCCTAGGCATCATCTCAAGGTTTGTTTTGATACTCATTATAATTTCCACATTCCAATTCCAATACCTACCCGAACTTGAACCTATCGTGACGAAAATTCGTATAATCTAAATGATTATTCAAAAACACGATGATTACCTATCAAATTCTAAGCATCCAAGCGAAATCCCAAGTCAAATTGTTGCGAATTTCCAAACTAATCAGAAGATATCGTGTTTGGCGGTAATCATGTCGTTAAGTAGCCTCCTCGGGGAAGATCGGGCCAATTCAGCATTTTCCGTGTTTATACTGAATTATTCATTTATAATAAATAACATTTACGTAATATGAAGAGATAGGGTTCGTGTCAGCACGCGAATGAGGAAGGAATCAAAACACGCTCTTGGGAAATTGTTGCGAATTTAAAATTAAGCTTTTTAAGTTGTTTTGAGTCTTTTCAATACATCAATTATTTCAAATAGACACATTAAAGGCACTTTTGAACGTCTAAAATTACAATAAAATAGATTTGATTCTAGTCGCCCCATCCAAGCCTGTTCTTTACTTAAGTATTTTATAATCAATCTAAAGATCCCACTGCTTCCCATTTCATTATCTAAGGAATACCTAGAGTCCCTGAAAATTATAACACTCGGAGTGCAATACATTAAGTAGCTGCAGAATCTTCCAAATCTATGCGTTCTAAAACCATTCCAGACTTTGTTTTCTGGCATTCAAGTTAAAAGCAATTTATTAATTCGACACACGTTGCATGCCCATGACATACACAACCCCAATCACAAACAATAATGCTATACAAAATAGTCCCACATAGTCTAGCATCCCAAAACCACTCCTTGATGCAGTCCATCATCTCAAGCCTCCTGCACGCCTAGGAAATGCGACACACGTTTCATTTCAAACACAAGCCTCATGTCAAACATAAAGTAACTGTCATCACAGCTATGATCTTTGTTCTATTTACTCAAAACAGTCCAAGCATAGTCTAGCATCTCAGAAGCACTTCTTGCTCCAAGTCTTCATTTCAAGATTCCCCAACTAGGATCTATAAATACGCGTCACATGTCTGGTCCAGCTGGTGGCTGCACAGTTAGCGGCAGCTGCGCGCGCAGCTGAGGGGAGTTTTTGTGCAGATCGACGCGCGCGCAGGTATAGCGCACGTGCGGACAAGTTCATGCGATTTGCATGTGTCGGGGAAAGTGCCGGCTAGCGGCAGATTGTGAGTAGTTGTTACTGGAGTTTGTTGTAAGAGTGGTCCTAAGGTACACAACATATTCACGATAATGGTTCAAGTGGTCGGTCCCTGCGCCATCATTGTTGGTGTATATGCACGGAAGCAGTAACGGCACCTTCTGTCTGTGCCATAATCAATGTTATGGCTTACGATAGTTCTTTACTTACAAAATTGAAGATTTTCATTTCCATTGGTCTATTTCATTATCTACACTCAAGTTGATCAAGTTTTGCAGGTCTCAGGACACAGCTTAATATTTTTCAACACCATTCAAAAAAAACCGGTCAAGTGCGAGTTGAACTCGCGTGGAGAGGGTTCCGTTAGGTATAGCTATAGAACTATTTTCAGATTTTTTTTTCAAAATTTTTGGCTCAGTAGTTTCGGAGATAATAGGTGGTTAATTTTCTTAAATAACTTTAATACAATTTACTTTGAAATTATAAAAATAAAATAATTTTCTATTTGCCCCCCAAAAAATGACCTCCATTTTCAATATTCATTTATTTACGTTACACGTACGTTTGGGTCACAGACATTCATATGTGTACCAAATTTCAACTTATCGGTCCATTAGATTCGGAGCAAATTGACTGTGATAGACGGACGGACAGACAGACACACGAGTGATCCTATAAGGGTTCCGTTTTTTACTTTTGAGGTACGGAACCCTAAAGAGAAAACCAGATTTTATAGGTAACTGTAACATGAGTTTAGAAATAATATATTTTCATCTAAATGTGAAGTGGAAGTTCAAATTTGTGTTACAGCGAAAGCTTCAAGATGTGTAAACAAACAAGTAGGACAGAACCCACATTTTAGCAGACAACAACTTATTAGTGGAAGTCAAGGGTTTCTTAGAAAAAAATCCCAACAACTGGAAAACTAAACGGAGCTTAAAATTGTACCAGCAGAGGCGCGTGCGCAGAAATTAAAACACGCGCGCATCTGCCGCGAAACCCGACACGCTCCTTACCATATGAATTATGCTACTTCCGAAAAAAAATCCCAAAAAAACTACCGATACACCAAAACCAACTTTATTACCCACCAGTAAAGCCCAATATTTATTTATATTAACATATTTTTAAATCTAAAATTGACAATCTAATTTCGACTTTATTTTCGTTCAAATAAGCGCAAGAATGCATAGTGTGCTGCATGCTAAGTCATCTGGACAAAAAGACATGTGTATATTTCGCGCGGGCCGCCAGATGTCGAGCCTAGTTTTCGAGATGTCTGTCGTCTAGAAGCTGCGGCGTTTTTTCCCCCAACATTACAATGTGTAGCGGTTTATCTGATCCTGTTATTTGAAGCAATGCTCTTTGTTATAATAATAATGTTTGTAAATTATGTGGGTCAACTTTTATAGGGAAAAGTTTTGATTCGTATCATGTTTGCGTCGTAAAAAGCGTAAAATCACAATTTTTATTAAAAAAAAGGTTGTAAATATTAATTTAGTGTTGGCAATTTGTTAAAACAATTATCATTTGTTAGTTTATCTGTGAAAGCATGCGTGTCCTGAGGTGTCAGCTGTCTTCGTGTAACTTGTAAGTGTCAATGTTAATTAGTTCACTGGAAGTGATGGGCTTTTCAAAGTTACGGTATTTGGATAACTGGATTCAAGGAATTTGGCGTCATTTAATTTTTTGTTAAGGCTTTCAAGATCAAGCTGCATGTTAGATTATCAGCCATAATAACAGTATCCAGGAGAAGACAAATGCAACTGTTTAGTTTTGTTCAAAGTTAGGCTTCAAAAATACTCAATCAATTTTTTGCTAATTTTCTCAAACAAAGATGTACGACGATCAATGTTTATATTGTTGTGTGTCTATGAAATCTGGGGGAACTTCGGCTTCTAAGATACAGGCTTCTTGCCTAGTTTAGGAGTCAGATGTTTTCGACCTTAAACTGTGTTATTGCTGTACAACTTAATCCTAAGACTTCTCCTTGTACTATATGGTTTTGTGTGTGTACAAATAAACAATTTTATTATTATATTTTATTATTTATTATAATCAATTTTAGCTTCTTTATTCACATTTGTATGTTGACACCTGATATACAGTTACACCTAGTTCAGGAGTCAGAGGCTTCTAACAAGTTTCTGTAACCTATTATGTCAATAAAGAATTATACTTACATATTTTGTTTTAAAATTTTATTTTCTCAGGTTCCTAGAACCTGGTATTTTTTTAAATATCACGGGAGTAAACCAAGGTGAGATTTTAAGTTTGAGTAGATTAGGTGTTTTGTACTGAATTAAAATTATTGTTAAATCTAATTGCAGGAATTTCCGAATTATGCGACATGATTGTGTTTAATATAGCTGCTTACTGTATTATTATTTAAGTTAGTCTGTCTAGTTTCAAATACCCATATATTACAGTAGAGTATATCACCAAAAGAGATTGCACTCGTATTTTCTCACTAGTCCACAAAGATAATGCGCAGACAGAAGTGTCTGCCAACTGAGACGTCTTAACCAATGAATTATATTAAGTATCTAAATGCGATTTGATATTCAACGGCACACATTTGATATGACCAGTCGACATGGCGTGTAGGCGAACGTAACTGTACCAACAATTATTGATAATTTGTATTCCATAAACGATAGTCTAAGCTTTGTGTATGTCACCGCGACTCCACGCCGATTTCCGTCCTTAAACTAAAAAAAAAGTAATGTCTGGCAGCCGATAAAAAAAAAGAAAATGTCACATGTCGGTAGTCGATTATATTTGAAACTTATTTATGTTTGAAAAAAAAAGAACAGTCTATAGAGTATAAAATAATCTAATTGTGTTCGAAATTCGAATAATGGAGGTTATTTTCAGCGACATTTTTTTAGTTGATAAAGAGAATGACTATACTTTGCTATGATTAGCACAGTGTTAGAATTAGAAAGACGCCTACGTTTATTTTGGTATATTTAAGTACCTAGATACCTATACGAAATTTCCTTAAAAAACGCACCGTAACCTTCTTTTGCACGTCTGCTCCGAAGTAACTTTTACCCGGTGGTCTAATAATGAACTTCTTTAACTTGTCTCTTTACTTGAATTTGAAGAAAAGTTTTCTTATTATTTCAAGGCACCTATAAAAGATTGCATCAATTTGCACGTTTGCAAAATTTGCAAGGAAAAGAAAAACGTTATTAAAGAAAAAAAATTACTGAACTTTAGTAGGTTTTTCCAATTCTCTTCAATTGCACGTATAAGAACTCCTTTTAAATTTCGCTTTATTGATTTTTGTCTGTTCTTTACCCGCTACATCGTCTGCCTTGCAGCATCCAGTCTCCAAGTTCACGTCGCGTAGGTGAAGCATTTCATACCTCAGCCTTTGTGTCAAACTAATATTTCGCACTATTGTGAACAAAAGATTAACATTCTAATTTATAAGCAATTTTGGAACTAGGTGCGTGCCCCGATTTTGCATGATATTTTTCTTATGTTACAATTTGCTTTTAAGCTTGAATTATTGCCTCAAAGAGATGTCAGCACAAGTGAAGGGGCCCGTTAGGGCCGAAGCCTGCCGGGGCAGCGGGATTGTCCGAAAGGGTTACCGCGAAGGAGCATGGATGGGTTTTAGTCAGTAAGAGTATGACACTCCCTTCCGCTCCACCCAGAGCGGGAGGAATCATTTGAAGATTTCCCAACCTCCAAAAAAAAAACCCTTACATTATTGTGCTGAAACTGATGCCTCTCATATTTTATTTGGAAAGATTTCTTTGTAGTTTATAAGGTTATAGTTAGGTATAGGTGGTTTATAGGCTTCATATTATGGACGTACCAAAATATGAAGTGTAAATACATGGTAAATACCTACTTTTGTTATGGCGCATAAATTATTGTTGTAGACAATTGTAAAGGGAGAGTCTGAGGTCATAGACCACATCGATTATATCATGACGCGATCACTGATCCACCTGCCAACCGTGAATATTAAATAAAATCCCCCGAGGATAGTTCGTTGTGGCGGACTACGGGAAAATCTATATTACAAGGTCGAGTTCACTGAACGCTAACTGACCAATATTGGTTTAGTTATCTGTGAAGAAAAACGAATTTACGGAAAACTGGTGTACCTACTTGTTTGGAACTCTTTTGAGAAAAACGTAGATAGCGTAACGAAAGTATGAATAGAGGATGATAATAAATAATGTTCTTGTACGAGTGCCAACTTATTTGTTCGATTGTCGACAAGTCAGTCAAATTGATTGATTACTCTTTGGACAACACGTTCAGGAAGGATCGGATATTTATGTTTATGTGGGCAGACAGGAGCTATCGGAACAGTTTTCTCCAGTTATTATTTACTTGTATGTATAAGATCTTTCAATGTAGCAAGACACATTAACAGAAATCAGTGGAAATGGACAGAGAAAGAAGAGCTTATACTGAGGCGCATGTCTGGAGTTAACTTAGGTATCTACCGACAGACATACCTACTCTACTTATTAATAGAGATGACTAGGACTTTCCAAATATACCTACCATAAGATTACCATTAACAAAAAACCTTTCTATCCAAGTGATATGCTAATAAAGGAACATGTTAGTCATTCTTTGACGTCCAAAGTTATCAGCACGGTCGGTCTTTGAACTCTTTTGTAACTGAAATAAACAGGGATTTGTGAACGGCGAATCGAAGGAATCGGCGAATTTGTGGAAATGATCATGGAAAAAGTATACTTATGAATATCGGTTTTTTTTTTATTTAAGGTAGGTACTTACTGTGCCCTTATGTAGACCCATCATCTCACTATGCCAACCCCTTTCGTTAAAGATGGCCTTGAGTCTGCCTAGGGGTCAAGGTACGGAAAATGAAGGGAAACTGGTGAAAACATATCAAATTAGGTATGTCGCATAAAAACTTGCTCCAATCTTGTTTGGTCACGTATAAGAATAACAAGAGGAGGATTCTCGCAAGTTATGACGAAACATTACTTGGAAGGCTGATTTTGTTTCTTTTTTTCTCAGCAGTAAGCCATAAATTCTGTCTAATTTGCTATGACTCTGCTTTTTTTCCTACTGTTGCTAGCTGGGCTTAGCAAATCCATGAAACTGTTATTTTCAAAATAGGTACCTACCTACCTATCGCTTTTACACTAATGTAGTTGTGTTGGATTTCATGTTCTTCAGAATCGCGCACGATCTATTTAATAAACTTCGTTAATGCGCCAACAGAATGAAAGAAATGTAAATGACTATAATATGCAAGTGCTTCTATAATTAGTGTCAAATACCAATGTATTCTTAGCCGGTCGCCAAGCAAAGATGCGTTGGCAAAGTTCGTACAAAGTCTACTCACTGTAGATCTCTTTTCTTTTGAGTATTGACTTGGATTGCCAAGACGTGTCTAGTGAAAAGTAGATATTTTCAAAACGGAAGACGAATAGGTACCTACCTACTGGCAGTCAGGCCCCAGACAAGTTTAAGTACACCGGACATAAGAAGGACACAACGAAGTATTTATAGCCCTACATTAACATTCTCCTTTCCTTCGATTTCAAGCTTGCATATTTGAGTATCGAACTCAAACATGCAAGCTTGTAAGTACCTCAATATGTTTACAAATATCAATACAGATTACAGACACACTCATTAAAAAATTATTTGCATCAAACATTAACCCATAAATTACTCATCGATACTCCCACATTACGAAGTCAATCATTGACAATGTTAATGCTATTCAATAGTTGCGGGCGGTGCATGCAAATATCCTCTGCAGGCGCCACGGCCGCAGAGGGGGTGAGGGTGCGGCGCGGGCGGCGGGGGCGGGATGAGTCGAGACGTCGTCTGCGCATCCCGTCGCGTGGCCGGCCGCTTTGATCTGCGCACGAGTAGCGCTGCGACGCCGCCGTAGACGCACACTCGGGAATATTTTACAACGATTTTTTTCTTGTAATTATGTGTTGATGGGTCGTTAAATGCTTGTGGTTGGATATCGTCTTGTTAGAAAATAAATAAATTTACATAAGTTTTAATTTTGAAATATATTTTTTCAACGTTTTAGTTGCTTTTACAGTAGGTATAGGTATCTATTAAATAACAAAAAAAAAATCCCAAAAAAATCCCTTTTATCAAAACAATTAACGGCTATAAGATTTTCTACTTATGCCTAAGAACTAAATTGTTATAAAAATATCTTTAAAATATATTAATATTGTTGTCCACATATTTTCACTTCATAAGTTCATAACTCTATGCACCGTCAGTCTGTAGGGGGCCGGCTCGCACCGTTTATTTGCAACGCGACTAAAAGCTACGTACAGTTAAATGCTATCAAAACAGTCACAGACAGACTGAAATAGAAATAATTTCGCGAAATCTTAGACGAGTAACATCGCCCATATGATCGTGTTATAGTGAATGATCAAGTTAACTTTGATGGCGCGTTGTTCACGTGAATTCCTGTGTTTCGCTGAATTTACAGTGGTTCGTAAATATTGACTGGTTCAGGACATTGTTTGTAAGTTCCATTGTGTCTTCATTTGATCATCTAATGGCTTTACTAGTCAGACAGTTACGGGAAATACGTGGAAAAAATCCATTTGAGACCACAGGATAGTAGAAATTCTCTTCTAACATTTTCTTTGAAAATAATAAAAAGGGTGCAAAAGCTACTCCATTCACCTGCCTGAAAATAAGTGATTGGCTGTTATTAAATCCTAATTACATTAAGCCCATTTTTCAAAAATCTACACATGCAAAATCGCGTGACATTTCCCCTATTCATAAGTTCAAATGGCACTCAGAACTGCGTCCTATCAACCATCAAACGCGAAATAATCAAACGCAAAGCACTGTCATTTTTTTTCAATCAAGAAAAGATAATTAATGTCAACGACAAAGATATATAATAATGAAGATACGGAAAGACGACATTTCCCCGTCGTAATATTGAAAGTCTGGTGTTTAAATAGCAATCATTTTAACTTTAATTGTGTGAACTGATGGTTATCGAGGAGCCTCACTCGTAAAATAAAAGGGTAATGAAAATGTCGCCATTTGTAAGTGAATAATTTTTTCCTTCAATGGTACCGACGTGTAACCACTGTGTGTTTGTGTGCCATTTTGAGCTCGTTTGATGATTTCTGCGATAAATATAATTAAGTTTTTGTGTTAAGGTATTTTTTTTTAATGCTGTATTGTAATTTAATTTGTGTAAAAATGTGTGGCGCCTGATCAGCTGATTAGGTACTATCGTATATCGTTGATTTGTATCGCTTATTTGTTATATAAATGTTGTGCATAATAAAGAGTATTCTATTCTACTTCGCTGCATATTTTTGAGATACTGCGACAGTGCACAGTGCATTCTGGACGTCACGCGTGTGACGCATGCGCACTTGCGCAGTATTCATTACATCCTCTGCTGGACAAAAAGACCGCGAGCGCATGGCAACTATTAACTCTAGTGTCGAAACACTCATTAGTGGAGCGTAGATATTAACTGGGTACGACAATTCTAATTAGCTAGTTCGTTTTATTTTATTGTTTTTTGTCAAGGGCCAGAAATTGATACCTCTCAACGTCTCTGTGTACCCTGCAAAATAAAGGAATAAACCAGGCGCATGATGGTGCATTTATGATCATGACTGTGCATTCTGTGCAAGACACAGTAAACTTTCAGAGGCTTCTCACAACAAGAGGTATTTCTTAGCTGAATGCGTTTTGATAAGCCAGCCTGCTTTCGGTCTCACTGTTAATAATGACGATGGCCAAGGTTAAGGCTGGCAACATTCTTAATGTTATTTGAAACATTAGTTTAACCGCATCGGCAGGTATTAATTAGTAAGTACAGCCCTTTCAAGGACTAGCAATAAGGGTGATTACATGCCGAAGATGCCTCACTGCGGTACCTCGCGGTCGCGGATTAGCTCGCTACCTCGATGTCAGCTCAATGTAGAGCAAATGCATGCTAATAGGCAAGCACGCACATGCCAGGCATCGAGGTAATTCCCAAAGCAGCCCGCGATGTATCGCAGTGAGGTATTCTTTGACATGTGCGTGCGTGTCTATTAGCATGGATTTGTTTTACATAGAGCTGACATCGAAGTAGCGAACTGAACCTCGACCGCGGAGTATCGCAGTGAGGATGTAATTACTTAGCCTAAGCCTTTAGGTCCAGTCAGACTCTTTTTCCGCTGGTCGGTAAATGCGTCTCTCTCCCGTTTAATGGCCTAAGCATTCACTACATATTTATTGTGACTGAGTAGTCTAGACGATCGCTAAATATAAGGCTACCACATGGCGCAAATATACGCGAATTCCTTATTTAGATGTGCGCTAAACTTAGATTAAGTGCGATTTAATTTTAGTGTGCTCAAGCTCCTGATACGAATACTTGCGATGATTTAATTGGTTTTAATTGCTAGCTAGGTAGACAGAGTGGGGTTTCTTTGGCATTGTTCATAGTTAGATCTGACTGTGACGTCGTTTTGCAATTGAATTGAATGTCGTTATCCCGAACCGAAAAGTCTCAAGATAGATCCTATAATACAAAATGATCCAACAGGAAATCTCGACATTTCTTTATCGACTAAAAAAACGAACATAACCAAAATTTTCACGAAAAAGAAGCTACAAGAAAGATAGATAAATCGTTTATTTGGTATACAATACAAAAGAAATAGCACAACAAACAAAAGTAAAATAATAACAAATTACATGAACATAAAGAAAATACCTAGAAGGTATCATACAAAAGAAAAGATATATTTTGAAGACACTATTGGATATGAGACACAATTGGCAGGGAGAGCAGTGCTGGCCTATAGATAACGAGATATAGGTTGTGGGTTCGAACCCAGGCAATCGCTTTACTTTGTGTAAATAATTTGCATCACCGCTGCTCTCAAAACGTTGAAAGAAAATATCGTGAGGAAACCGGCATGTCTTAGAACCAAAAATTAGAAGACATGTGACTTCTACCAACCCGCACTGGGCCCGCGTGGTAGATAACAAGCTACTCCCTCTCACGAGAGGAGGCCCGTGTCCCAGCAGTGGCAACATTATGCTATTATGCTACACTGATTATGCTATTGCTATGACACACCTTAAATGAAATAACGAAATATGGAGGTTGTACTCCATATTTCCGCACAAGTTGTATTTTTCCAATAATCTCTACATTCGTACCACTATGCCATAACACTGATTGGATCAACGATATATTCGGGCGATCCCCAATACCCTCCATATGACGTCATTCCATTATCATTGTAATGTATGATTATCATGGCCGTCTCGAGGATTGTGGCCTGGAGAATTAATAAGCCCTGCTTCTCATTACCATATTGATTGCGGGGAAATAGAGCGGAGCAACTACTGATCATCGAGGGATGGGTAAGATGAGGACCGTGACTTGGATAACATTTTGCCAAATGGGCCTTCGTCAAGAAAGAGGTGGGGGAAGGGCGATAAGTACCTACTATCGAGAATGTCTTGAACGATCAGTAACAAGTAATATATCAGTAACTTCAAGCGGCGAAAATATAATAACCTTATCGGGAATTATATTTTCGAGCCGTTTATGGTTGAAACCCTCGGGCCGTGGGGTCCGCCTCCGAGTGCTCATGGTCTTTTTAAGAAAATTTCGAAACGGCTGGTTGACAGTTCCCGTGACCCAAGGGCTGGCTTTTACCTTGGCCAAAGGCTAAGCATTGCCATACAACGTGGTAATGCCGCCAGTCTCTTGGGTACATTACCAGTCGATAGCGATGCGGATGAATTTTTCGACGCTATATTTTAGTTTGTGTATAGTTTTAGTTAAGTTAGAATTCAATGTTGTTATTTTTATTAATTAATTAGGTATTAGTTATTATTGGCTTACTTAGTATTTTAATTTACAACAATAAAGTACTCCACAATATTCTTCTTTGGAACTTTTTATGTAATGTGACAATTTAGTAGATGGTACCTACTGTTGCCCTCGTATTTACAGGAAGGAGTCAGACTAAAATATTGGCTAGTCAGCAATTTTAGTGAAGTTGAGTCTGCCATTCGTGGAAGGTATTTTATCTGTCGCGAAGCAAATCAAGTGAAGCCAAAATATAAATAAATTGTGCCCATAAAATATTTCCTAACTTATTTATAGTTGCCAAAAAACCGTTAAAATAATTGATAGTGTAGACATAAATACAATACGCTGTGTGTAGTACATAAATCTAGCGCGTGCTAAGTTTTCCATGGGGAGTGGGTGTGACTGTGGTGTGACCGTGGTGTCTCTGCCAAATGGATGGCTAGCAGACCCACACTCTTGGCACGCCAAGGACACTGCAGGCTTTACTATAGTACCGTGATAGTGGTGGGTGAGATGTGTATCGATACAAGTAACTATAAGATATTAATAACTTTATCATGTAGTGTTGGATTTAATGCATTGTTAATGATGCAGTAAGATTGAAGAAAGTAGAGAGATCTAGTCAAAAGGCGATTAATGATTATTAATATTATTAATGATATTAATACACCACAAAGAGAAAAAAAAAATTTACTGGCTTTATTAAGCTATGCATATTTTAAAACTTAAGCCATATTGTTTTCATCGATACCAAACTATCGAAACATCCCCTCACTAACTAGACCGCCTACCAACATAATTTACAAGGGCTAGATACAACAGAATAGAGCTGTAACCAAGCGCGGCGCTTGCCAAAACACATACGTTTACAGCATCACTAACAATGAGATATCGAGATAAAGGTCAGTGACCCGCCGCCCGCATTCAGACTGTCTCGCTCATTGTTGTATCGGAAAACTTGGGTTTGACTTAATTTTTGCAATTTTCGATAGTACCTAATGACAAATTATAAGCAACATTCTCTATATGTACCTACTTGTGATCGCGACCGTGATCGCGACAATACTAAGGTGCTCAATTGCAGCTCACTCTTTGGGAAGAACCAGAACTGCTAGACTGATGTCTGCTACCTGTCTTACTTCACCTAAACAGATGCCTCCCAAATGTTGCAGTACACCTATTTCAAGTCTTCACCTAATTTACCAAGTTCTGCAACTTTCGGCCACTAAGCATAGCAAAAGGCATCGATGCCTTCGACTCAGGAGTAGTCGAAGGCTACTGCAGCACCTCTGTATGAGCTGAAGACTGTTCGTCAAGTTTCAGTCGGTTGAAGTCCAACATAAACCGCAGTCGGTGGCCGTGGCTATCCATGATGTATTGATGGCATGACACGTTCAGACATATCCCCATAAGCGCGAGGTCGTTGTTCGTCAGTGGGCGACGCGTATGGCGCATGCGCGGGCCCCGCTGCGTCTGCGCACCATACTGAAAATACTGACTGACGTAAAGGACTGTGATTGTGATTTATTTGTTTGATTATTTTGTTACCTACGTCTGGAGGATGATGAGCAGTAGGTAGTCCTCGTGTCGGCTGCAATCATCACTTCGTCGGCCGAGGTAGAACCTCTTTGTAGAGCCGACCTACAACCTATATTCAGTCGAAGATTTTAATTTATTTGTGTGAATTATTTATTTTAAATAGAACTGCCGAAGCCAACACTATCTAAAAACATTTTATTTTTTATTTTATTTTATTTTTTATTTATTTATTTAATCTCAAAAAACTTTACATGCCGGTTTCGAGTAACACTGGACCCCACACTAGGATACCCTGTGTCGTTGAAAAATATCAATAAAAAAGAGGGAAAAAAAATGTAAAAAAGAAAGGTAAAATGGTCTAGTAGGTATCGCTAAGGTTAGTTAGTGTCCATATATTACGAGTAGTTGAAGATCATAAACCGGCAGATTATCTTCCTTTTTAGGGTTCCGTACCCAAAGGGTTAAAACGGGACCCTGTTACCAAGACTCTATTGTCCGTCCGTCTGTCTGTCACCAGGCTGTATCTTATGAACCGTGATAGCTGGACAGTTGAAATTTTCACAGAATGTGTATTTCTGTTGCCGCTATAAAAAAATTTACTAAAAACAGAATAAAATAAATATTTAAGGGGGCTCCCATACAACAAACGTGATTTTTTTGCCGTTATTTTATATGTAGTGTTAAATATTGTATGGTGGTACGGAACTCTACTCGCACTTGGCCGGTTTTTTCTGCTGTAGTGTGCAATAAGTACAAAAACATAAATTATAATTTTTATGAATTGTTTATTTTATTTCTTTCTTTTCTTCTTCTAAAAACATAAATCGTAGAACTATTTTCCTAACGCGGAAATAGGGACGAGACATAATAAAATGTCGGACATAACTTTTATCGATGACCTATCGGCATCGCTTCATTACCAGAATATTTCCGTTTACGTTCTATTTGTATCACATTTAGGAGTTCGCAGATTTATCGCGCCATAAACTAGGGTACATAACTATTGTAGAAAGGAGACGGACACACTTTCACATCAAATTATTGGAAACTTTATTGCTCAGTTAATTAATGAACATGCTACACTGTAGTGGTGGAGTGTCTATCTTTAGTGCGAAGATTTTTTTACGTCGGAAAGTATTTCTATGATCTAGAGATATTTTTTTCCAGAAACTTGTCTTCATTCGTAAACACGAGAATTCATGGAGAGGGCCGACACAAAAAATACCGCTGTGTAAATAAATAAAAACCAATAAACAAAAACCCCTTTTCAACACGTTAACGGGTTTAATTAAAAAACAAGAAAGCAAATTAAGAAGTGCTAATCCCGCACACGCATTAATTTAAAAACCACCCCAAAGATGTCGAGACATGGATTAAAAAAGTCTTTTAAAAATATAATAGTCACCCCCGACTGCGCTCGTCATAAAGTATGCTTAAACAGCCGTCGCGTCGTAATTACTTGAAAAAAGCAACAGGCGGTATGGAAAAGGCAAAAAGTGTGTGTATACTAGATGTGGACACCCTGTGGATGAGGGGGTGGTGTCTAGAGGATAGACTTATACCTAATTGTGGGAGCTATGATCGGAGATTGATAGGAGTAGTGCAACTATGATATTGTTGTAACTATTATATTGGGTGGTTTGGGTGTCAGTGTATCCATAATGTTGAGCAAAACTAGCACTTAAAAAAAACAAAGTCAACGAATGCATAATATGAGAATAAATCAGAAAAAATTAAGATCATTGCAATACCTACAGCAATTACATATCCCCCAATTTATGATCCTATCCCTATCCAGGTTGTCTGTCCACCTGGTGCGCACGCGCATAATACCACTTTATTTGTTTATTACTTTTTAATTTTTTCCAAAGACCAGACGGGAGTCTATCGACAAGAAATAATACAAAAAAAAATATAAACAAAAACCCACAACAATATTCGTCTGCACACATGCGCCATATTTGAATTTTGAATTTCGAATCGGATGCGAAAAAAACGGACGCAATGTGCTAGCGCACGCGCCGCGCGCCATATGCCGGGAGAAGAAAAAAGTTTTTTTTTAGTCATCAAACACAGATAAGTAATAGAAAAAAAAATGTTACATAAGCATAATGTTAGGAGCGGAAAAAGTGCAGCAAAAACTATAAGTTTAAGGTTAAATAGAGGATGAACGGGAGGCGTTTGAAGTTGTAGGGCTGCTCGCGCCGCGCGAGTGTGCGGGTAGAGTAGAACTATCTGCCACGCAAACGCAACTAACTGCAAAATAAGACATCGTTTTTGCTCAATTGGAGGTAGTTTGTATTTGCAAAGGTGAACGGCAGATTTGGTACAGGATACTTTTTTTGTTGTTCTGTTATAGAATTTGTACCATTTATTAAGGCAACTAAGCCAATTATTTTCATGTAAGTGTACTATTTTTAGAACTTCGGAATAATTAATAAAATGAATAAAAAGATTTTAATAAATAAACGTAATAGAATCGTAAACTAAACGCAGTTATCTTTTTAGAAGTTGCCATATGTAAAATAACACAAATATCGAAATGATAACTAATTATTTAGAAATGGAAATAACATTAAATATAAATAAACACTTATATAATAATCGTATGAATGCATAATTGTTGCATAAAATCATATTATTTGACGATTTTATGATAGGAATGATTTTCGTAAAAATTTTTTTTTGTTCATATGGCAATTATTTTATTGACAGGAAAAGAAAATCATTCTGTCTTTCAGTTCAGTTCCGATATATTACTTTACTCTATGGTTCAGTTCTTTGCTGTTGTTTTGGATTGCGGTTTGTGACTGCATCTGAGCAATTTATTATTATGCCGCCATTACGTGACACGACAGCGTCAATCGTCAATCACGCACACAAGTCTATGACCTCTAAGTATCAATTTACATTGATACACTAGTACATAACCTTAAAAAACAAAACTGGTTATAACTTTTACGTCCCAAGTTCTAAAAATCTAAGAATTTAAAAAGGGCTTGTTTATCATATTAACTACCAATTAAAACAAAAAGTATTCCAAAACACGAACTTTTATTAGCTGTACGAAATTCCCATACAAGCCTGCCGTTCTCCTTTGTACAAAAAACCGTAAAATAACGTACGGTTCTGCCACCACAACAATCCCAAATTTATCAGCATTTTATTTTTTTACAGTCCCTGTAAATGTGACGCTATATTTACAAGCAACCAGTTTTGTAACAGAGAACCAACTAAGCTCATCTCAATCAGAACTTGCCAGCAGCTATCATGCGTTTACGCAGCACATCTGTCGCGATCGTCCGTCACTTGCGCGGATTGCGATCGCTACGATTGTTGTATTGTATTGCACATTCATTTTATTAGATTTGACATTAATCATGTTGGCTTGTTACCAAGTCATTGTACACGCTTGTTAACTAAGTGGGGTAAGCTTTACAGGTCTTGAGTAAATGGGTTAGCGTTTCTATTGCTGAAAAGTTTGGTATTTAGTGGCTTAGGACTTACTTCTATGACCATATCCTTGGGATCACCAATGGTAAATGAAGGCTAAGTTACCTACGGATCGATTCACAGTGAAGGAGTGAACAGATAGGTACTTCTGGACACTTCTGAGTCACAAGTCACAAGCGCTAGTCTGAGAAAAGACGTGATAATCCATAGTTTAACGTGGACAACTAAGAAAATTGCTAAAATCCATTAAAAACTGCTCATCCACTCAAGGCGCAACCGAAGTCACATGATCCTTTAGTTGCTTAGGTTTCATTGCTAATAACTTTTTGATTCGCGTAACACTTTAAAAACCGCCATGATTACCGATCGATGGTATTCGCAACAACCCAGGCCGCTCCGTTGATCTACTTACACAAAACGACGGCTAATTCATCCCAGCGGCTTCTGAGCTTTGATCGTAAAGTTCTTGGCTTTGGTAAAAACCCTGCAGACATTTAGAAGAAATTGTTATTTTTTGTGCGCAATTATGCTTCCTTTTGGCTAAGATTGCGCGGTTTTTTTGTGATCCTTTGAAGTTTTTGATAGATTGGTTTCGTTATTTAGAAACTGGTACGATCGCTGCGGGGCAAATCGAACTAAATTAACTAGGTATAATCTCCTAGCTTGGAAATATCTAGGTATTGCTCACCCTTTTGATACCGTTGTCAGACAGTTATGATCTTAGGTAAATGAGTCACTGCAGGCATCATATTTTATGTTTTTTCTTAACTTTGCTGCACTGATTCTTACTCTTCACTTCAGTAGTCCTTCCATGTTCACTTTAGCATCTTAAACTTCAACGAATGTATTTAGTACTGACCCCAGAAACCGTTTCCCCAGAGGGTATTTATTACATAAAGCCTCCTTATGTGTTGTGACCGTCAGCCGCTAGGTGGCAGGTGGTGAGAGAGGGCAAAAAGCCTCACTCACGATTTGAATACGATTTTTTTTTTCACAAAAAACGTCGTGCGCCATCAGAGGCTTTTTATTGTAAACTTTTGTGTTCGCCTTTATTGAAATTTTATTAACAATCATTGTTTTTTGTGGTACAAGCATTTTATTACTGTCACATTATTAATGTATGTCCCACAGAAGTGGTTGGATGTGAAAGCTGATGGGTAATGTAAAAGCTGTCTAACTGACGAATGCCGAGAGCGAAAAAAGAGATTTGGAGAGGAACAGAGAGGAATGACCATGGTTTTGAAGGAAACAGTTTATAAAAAGGATCTAAATATGAATGCAACATTAGATTACCATAGCAATGAAGGTTTACATGGGGGTGCCCTATGGTTGTTTTAAAGATTCTAGCACATCGCTCCTAGTACTTAAGTATCTGAGGGAGGAAGATCAGTTGGAATTGGTAAATGATTAGGTATCACAAGAAGAACTTATTCAATGGATAAAATCATCTATTTATAACTATGTATTTCTAAGTAGAGTTGGACCAAGACTGAACTAACCCGACCTAAGAATGCGTTCAAACTTTTATGATGACGCCACGCCTATCACAATATAATAAGACACATTTTCCTCTACCATTTTCTAGTAAGTAGTAACGAGTACAGTTAAATACTAATTTAGCTCAACTCCACGTTAGCAGAGCATCGTATGCTATGAATGATCAGCGGATTCCTGACTTTATAGCCTCGAATGCACCGAGAACCAAGCTAAATATAGCCGCGCTAAGTTCATTCATAACGTTGGCCGTTTGAGCAAATGTTGGCCTTTTCAATGGAGTATTGTCTAATGTCATTCGTATTATATGTTGGGCCAATGTTTGGGCCATGTTCACTGATAGAATGCTTCGATCAATATGGATCGAAGATAGAATGATTGACTTGCATGTCAACAGCCTGTTATAGTTATGTTTCGGATTCGTGCTTAGTGTTTACTGCTATGCAGCTGCTAGAATTTTGACCCTTCCAGTACCTACCATAGAAACACTAGTTTTGTAAGTATCTATGAATATCTGCGAATCTATTGAATCGTTGAGCAGACAGTGTGTATGCAAGTTGACAGCTAGGTAAGCAATGTGGGGTGGGAGGTCAAAATGTAGGGAATCATAAGTAGGTAAGTAGGTACATCATAGATATAAGGTGAAGTACATACTTACCTAGTTATGCTTTTTACAACAGAGCTTTCATATTTTCATTATGTTATTTTACATAAAGCTGTATCTAAGGGACTTGTATAGATATCTACTAGGTATTAATTAACTATTCACCAGCTTTATCTAGATTAATTTCAGGCTAATTACCTAGGTGTCTTTAATAAAAGAGATCAATGGCTGATGGTGAACCTACCCCAGATGTCTTTAACGACCTGTCCGCACTGAACATCCGCACATCCACGAGGGACTCATCTGACATCCACAAATATCCAACCTGCTCATACAACTGTTTTACCTCATAAAAACCTATTGTCTAAAACCTTTACGTCTTAAAGCAACGGAATAAGGTCGAGAATAGTGTCGAAACGAGATTTATGTTCAATTGAATGAATATTTTTAGATAGAAGCGATGTTTTACTACACGATAGTGTGTGTTGTATTTTCTAACTGGGTTAGGTAATCATAAAGTTGTGTGCTACAGTTTGGGTAACGAGGCCGGCGAGTGTAGACTTTTGTGTCTATTCTTTGTTGATAACTGGTTGTTACCTACACGTAGTTTGAAAGTTATGAACTTATGTATTTTCCCACGGGCGAGTCGCACTCGTGACTAAGTAGCCAAGCTAAATAATCAAATGATAATTAAGTAGATTATCAACCAATAAATTTGTTTTACATTCTATTTAATTTTAGAAGTGTAACAAAAATTCAATTTAATCGATATATTGCACTTTATTTCATAAAGAAACAAAGCTCCAACTCGCGTATTACGCAATCCTACATAGAAGGCATGCACTACTTAGTTCTAGTTTCCTAAGTTGATAAAATAAACATTTGTGCGACTCCTTTGTCTTCGCACAACTCCAAGTTATCTAATCGGAAAATGGTGAGACGATTCGAAGTGCCACGTAGGACAAGCTCGGTCGCAGACGAACGTGATGCAACAAACTTCTAAACACAATAAACAACAATAATGCTGCGCCATCGGTTTTATGACGCTTTATAATCTGTGATACACACTACCTGCCCAACGTTCCCACGCCGCGGAATAAAAAAAATATAAGAACAAAAATCATTTTCACACCTTCGCGGAAACGTTTTAGGACTGTTTTATTATGAATGTAAAATAATAATGGCTGCTTAACTTTCTTTGGTTTGCAAAGTTTTGAGAAAGTGGGTTGGAACGACATCTAGTTTAGATTTGTTGTATTTTTAAAGCCAGCGCCATCTAGTGGTAATGTATTCTTTTAGAACGGTCGCTTTAGAAGTGAACCACCTAGTGGCGAGTAGATGAACTACGTAAGATCTCGGTCTCCCGTACTAATAAACTCTTCGATCTCGGTTTTGACAAAGCTTATTTTCAAAGTGAATAGATGGCGATATGTTTAAAAGTTTATAACGATCAAAATATTTAATTTTAAAACTAAAATTAAAAGGTTAAATTATCACTTACCTGGATAATTTCTGCTATTACAATACTTTTGTGACTCATAATAAATATAAAAAAATGCAACAACCTATCTCTTCAAGTTCACAACAAGAAATAACAAAATATTCAAATCGAAGAAAATATTGAATGCGGTTAGCAACTATGTACGATGCCTATTTATGGTAAGAGTGAAAATAAAATATCAGTAACTGCCTAGGTAATAAAATATTATCTACCAAACCCGACAGAAAATAAAACTTTCACGTAATAAACGTTTTGTTATCAATTTACAAGTGAAGAAATTAATTTCTCAGAAAATGGTGCCGATTCTGTTAATCTCTAACTAAACTATATTTAAGTTCAGTGCATCCTTTTCTTTCTATTTCATTAAGAAAAAGACAGAAGACAAATTTTAGTTTAGTCCTGTTAAATTAATCAGCGCCTGACGTAAATTAACGTAATTTTAGTCGACGTAGTTAGACGCAAGTAACTTGCATGGAGAGTGTAGTGTCAGGCGCTCATTAATTTAACAGGACTAAACTAAAAATTTTCTTCTATCCTTTTCATAATGAAATAGAAAGAAAAGGATGCACTGAACAAAAATTTAGTTTAGTTTGTGAACAACAGAATCGGCACCAAAGTTTTCTGGTGTAGTTACGATAGGTAAATCATTGTACAAAGCCATAAATACTTACCTATCTGACTGGCTTGCTGGCGGTCTGTCATTAGCAAATAGACCTAGGTATCCAATTACGTTGGGTACTTGCTGAGTTGCTGGAATATGATGTGCAGCAATAGGAAACGCATTGCTGTCTATTCTGTGTTTTAGAATGTCTTTATAATTAAATTGGCGATAAGATTGATTTTGCTTTTCCGGTAATAAAAGGACGGGTGCCAAATCTTGCTATTGATTTTTGCGTGGGTTATTATAACCCACGTCACCTACGTCTGGTTTCTGGAACGAAAATCAACTTATAGATTACCTAACAAATTGTCAATGTGCGCGGCTGTGCACGTAGCCTGCTGTGATTGGTTGAAATAATTATCAACAGCCAATCACATCACTTAATTTGCGGAACGAAGGAACATAATAATAATATTAATTACTTTAAGGGAAACGGTTACACGTTAAACGTTGGGATTGAAGTTACAGTCATTACCGCTGCTATTACCATCGAAAATGCTTCTCAAATACAATCTTACACACATTTGCACTCAAAGAAACGATAAAATGTATGTTTAATAAGCATTTACTTGTTCTACCACCCCTGTGCAATAAATCGGCAGGAGTATAATAAACAACTCAGTAGCGCCATCTGTTGACGACACGTGCTCATTACTTGCGCCAATAAATCACTAGTATCATACCAGAGGGCGCTGGAAGTTATGTAATTTATCTTCTGAAAAGTTTAGAAGCAGGGAAAGATTGTGTTTATGAGTGTAACTGCGAACGATGGGTGCAGGTGTGCCGGAGAAATTATTGGAGAAGTTTAGAGATGTTTTGTAGAAGAGGTTGTATGAATTTTATTGAGGAAAAGGTTTTACGAAGTTTGTCGACCCGTCGCACTTTTTTTGCTGGATATAAACTAAAACACGGTAAATTACCGTGCCGAAAAGGTTTATTTTATGTAAAATATCGGCATCGCGTAACTAAACTATTAATCCTATGCTATACCTACTTACCTAAAAAATCCTCGGCTTCTAAAAACCTGAAAGTCCCAGACGACAGGGTATCCCAGACGACATTCTAAATCTAACAATACCTTATCCTAAAGCAATTACGCCAACCCTAATCCAGTCCTCACATCTCCAGCTACGATAACTCCGCATTGTACGTGGGCTATTTAGCAACCACACGTGGCGTGTGTCTTTGTAGCGCGTAATGTATGAGGTGCACAGCGAAATAGCGGTTGAGAGGTGAGATTTATAATGGCAGGTTGGTGTCTAGACTTGTAGAGGTGCTTTACTTTGCTTTATTGCTCGACTGTGTGTTTTGGAAGGGTTAATGAGTTGAGTTTATTGGGTGTTGATTTGTTAGTGAGGTAGTAATTAGAGGGACATCTTGTAATGGATTTCTATGTCACAAGTGTATGTTCTGATCTTTCATCAAATTAGTGGAGTTTCGGGTTTGTTCATTTTGAATACGGGCCGGTGTAAAAGTAATTTCCTAGCTGAAATTTAATCTAGTTGTTTGCCATGACATTAAAATCTTTATAAATTTTATAAAGATTTCAGTAAATATGGCAAAGACCTTTTAGTAAGAGAAGTATTTCTGAATGACTGAGTACCTACTACTGGATGAATAGATAAACGCTACTAGATCACTGTAACATGGGAGATAATTTAAGAGGAAATGCGGTCAGAGAGGCTTTTGAAAAAGTCTAAAGTAAAAAGTCATAATTCGAGGTTTGGCTCTCCCTATTTCCTCCTCCAATATTGGACCAATTTAAAAGATATTTCATTAACTGACTAAGAAGGATAGGTATATACTGTGTCCCTATGGTTTTCTTTTTTCATTAATAGTTGTCAAATTTGTACACTAGGCTTCTGTTGACAACGTTTTAAATCGGCATTTTTTCAGGGTTCTTGTGCTAATAAATACCTTTTTAGTGAGAGAGTTTGTAATTTATCTAAGTTGCAATAGCCTAACGTGAACTGCTCATCACCTTTTACAAAATCTTGCTTTTCCCGATGCTGGGACGTTAATTGTTGAGGAGTTCTCCTGGTAAGAACCTGGAGAACTCCACTCCGCCATCACACGCATTGTGACGAGCATAAGTTGCTTAGCAACCATATTAAAGTAATCGAATCGCAACCCGTGAAATATTTATCATTGAGTAGTTCCGATGGCCGTCTGTGGTCTTCATCATCAGCTCCACTTTAGCAAATGCTCAAGTTACTCAAAAAAATATCCAAATCGCTATAGGTTTGACAATAAAATTTGAGGGTTTCCCTCGATTTCAATGAGATCCTCTTATCAGATTCCAACTTGCTGACAATGTGACTACCTTGGGAGTCTACCCTTTCAAAGAAAAAAATAATTTTCAAAATCGATCCACAGTTGACGGAGAAATCGGCGAACATACAAAAAAACTTTAAAAAAATACATACCTACTTAAAGTTGAACATATAACCTCCTCCATTTTGGAAGTCGGTTAAAAATAATGTATCATCAAAAAGGAAAACTTAAGGACATAAAAGTAGTTAATATTTATTATTTTGTGAAATTCATTGTTTTATGGTTATTAACCAGAAAGAAAACAGGCGAGAGCGTTTCTATGCAGAATAGACCACAAGAATTTCCTCTTATGGATTTATCTGCCATAAAACTTATCCGAAACTCGAACTACTTAGGAAAAACTCCTATGAGTTGTCGAGGTGTGTAGCAACTTCCCATTATTACCAAAAACAGATGGCACTGATCGCAATGTATGATAATGCCTGGGTATGTTGTTTCATTTCACCTGACGGCTGAAGCAAACACAGGGAGTGCCTTATAATTGGGAAAGTTACGAGTTTGCTACAGAACACGTATATGAGTAGGTACCTAACATATTACAGAACCGAAAGCAAGATAATGGCTGAGTTTAAAAATAAGTGAAACATATTATTATAACACATACCTACACGTATTATTATTAAGTACGTTACGGGTCGTCAGAAGCCCAAAAGTGTGACAACCAGTCAAACTCAAATTCAAACTCAAAGCATTTATTTCAATTAAACCATTTACAGGCACTTTTGAATTGTCAATAGGTCAGTCAGAAAATATGAAGCTAGTTGCCCATTCCAAAGCGTAGGTACCTATGGAGAAGAACGGGCAAGAAACTCCATGGACACTCTTTTAAATTATATTTAACAAAAATATTAGTTACATCATTAATGTTGAATTTATAATTACATGTGAGAACGATGTAAAAAAAAATATACGTACGCGTTAAAGTGTCCAGAGTACAGCAAATAGTACTTAACAAAACAATAATCCAAAAGTAAAATAATTAAAAATAAGCCGAGGCAGCCAAGTGATGACCAGTCCCAACTGACGGCGCCTGTTCACGAACATGACGCATAGATCAGCACCATTCAGCTCAACCATTTTGAAGGGAGCTAAATGATCCAACACACACGCCACCGTTAGCGAGACATTTTAGTGAGCATGACATACTATCAGCCGCCAGGGCACATTCAAGTCAATGAAAGACATTATTATCATTACCCGGTAAATGGTAGCACTACAGTACATAGAACTCACATTTGTGCTATGCAATTATACAATATAAAGGAAATTGAGTTTATACAATGCAAAGATAGTCTTACAATCTTCAACGGCTCCGACAGTATTTTCAAGAGTTAATCAATTAGTTGTGGTTGTGGAGCAGGACCAGCATTGAGCCAGGCATCTTTATCAACGATGTAATCCCCTAACTTATAATATGCCTGCCTGCATAGTGTGCGTTTTATACAAGACTTGAATTTTGTCTCATTCAGTTGAAGAATGTGGGGAGGTATTTTATTATAACATTTTAAACAGTACCCCATAAAAGATGAGTCTACTTTAGCCAATCTGAAACCTGGTTGAACTAGTAGGTCCCTATTTCTAGTACTATAATTATGTCTTTCACCTCTTTTGCTAAAAAGATGTAAATTTTTCCTTACATACATGATGTTTTCGTAGATATATTGACAAGGCACCGTCATGATGTTAATTTCCTTAAACAGTTCCCTTAGAGAATCGCGCCTGCGAAGATTATATATGGCTCTAATGGCTCTTTTCTGCAGAATAAAAATAGAATCGATGTCTGCAGCCCGTCCCCAAAGTAAAATACCGTATGACATGATACTATGAAAGTAACTAAAATAAACTAGTCTCGCGGTATCTACATCAGTAAATTGACGGATTTTTCTGACAGCATAAGCTGCTGAACTTAACCGTCCTGAAAGAGATGTTAAATGAGGACCCCATTGTAGCCTTGAGTCGAGCGTGATCCCCAGGAAAAAAAAAAAAAAACTTAAAAGTGACCGTTTGTCCACTATGATCAGACGGCAGATAATTTACGATGGCTTTATCTAAATAATCACAGTCGCAAAAGACATTATCGATACAAGTAGCAGAAGTAGGAGTTACTCTAGTCGGTTCTGTAAAAACATTAGATAAATTGAACGATTTGAATAGGCTTAATAATCTACTGCTATTTGAATTATTTTCTAAAATATTAATATTAAAATCACCACAAATAATTGCGGCTTTGTTATTTGATGCAAGTTTCGCCAGGACATCCTCCATCACTGACTCAAAAACAGAAAAGTTCTGATAATTAGGGGGTCTGTAAACGCACACTACAACATGCTTATCTAGCTCAACACATGACAGTTCGATGCAATGTTCAATTGATAAACTCACTATGTCATTTCGTTGCTTTAATTTTAAACAATTTTTTATCAATATTAGAGAACCTCCACGCAGCATAGATTTACGGTTAAAACAACTGCCTACACTATAGTTCTCATAATTTTATTGATTAACATTTGGTAATCCTTTAACCAATGTTCAGTACAACAAACAATGTCAAACTTTGTATTTTCTAAAAACATTTCAATTTCTAATAATTTGGAAGAAATGCCTTGAATATTTTGATGAAATAATTTCAAGGCATTCTGCTGATCTCCTTTTTGATATTTACTTATTTTAGAGCAAGAAGATACCTTGTTGTTGTTGTTAATCATAAGAATATTATTACTGGTACCTTCTGTTGTCTTACAAACTAGTTTAAATGATTATCCGGAGTTAACCCCAAGACTTCAATGTTATCACCAGGCAGTGAGCTCATAGTGCGTGAGGGAGAGGGAACCTCCGTCGTACAATTTGTATAAACATTTATAGCATTTGAGCTACATTCATTCAGGCATACCACCTTATTATTAGTATTATTACTAACTGTTGAGGTGTTAATAATACAAGACTTTGACATAATACTTATGTCTGAGTTTATATAAAAAGCTAATAGCCTTGCTATTGTGTGTCTAAAACTAATAGGCAGATACACAGTATCCCTAGTCGATTTCAAAGTTTCTACAAAACTGTTGGTGTCTAAACAGTCTTACCAGAGGGGTATCGCATTACCCAGTAAGTGGGATGTGGAGGTCAGATAGGCAATATAGCTCCATGTAAAATACTGGTATTCAGCTGCACCCGGTTAGACTGGAAGCCGATCCCAACATAGTTGGTAAAAGGCTGGCAGATGATGATTATTATTATAACACAGTACAGATGGATTATTCATTCTGTTATGTAGGTTAGGTTATTGTAGGGGATTTTTTATTTTTATTTTTTTTGTCTTTCTAGTTCAGGTTTTAGCTTTAAGGACTAAAAGCAGGACATTAGGTGGAATCAGAGTTAATGGTTCTTCTTTTTTTGGTCAAAAGTCAGGGCCTCTCCTGAAATTAGCCAAGACCTCTTGTTGCATGAACATAACTTTAAACGAACTAAAACAAGTAATGAGTATATAATCAGTGAGACAAGTCTCGTCTCGCGGCTTCACTTGCGTGGTGTTGTAAAATCAACTGTAGTATTACGAAGCAAACGAAAGTTTAGTTAAGAAGTAGTGCGTTTTCATTGCTACGCGGTACAGTGAAATTAGTGGCACGGGATGTTCCATCACAGTGAAAGTACCTAACTTAATTTGTTTCTTTTAATTCAATATGTACAATAGGCACTTGACACACACCCTGTAGTTCGGAAATGTGCTAATGTACCATCGGACTATGAGAGTGAGAGAAGAGTGACTGCACCTGTGTCAGAATTATATATCTCCAGCGTAGATGGCTAGCCTCCGTTGAGATGGGCTACCGTGACAGAAATTCGGTCTGGAGGAGTTTGATAATGCGTGGCCAACATTAGAGGAGACAAAATCAATTATTTCTCACTTCTTGGCCATTTAAATACCGGGTCCGGCAATATTTAGTACCTACTCGTGGCTTCTTCAAGTGTTACTTGATTCCCGTACCCTCAATCAACGAAAACGCGGCACTAAACAAAATGAAAGACTGCTTTTCGTTTGTGGAAAGTGTTTCCAGCACATTAACCGCTAATTGTGCGGGGTGAGGGCTTGAATACCGCGCGGGGGGGGGGGGGGGGGGTGATTTCACGGAGTCGTGCACGCCGCCATATTATTGCCTTGGTTTTCATAATTATACTGATTTTATGCACCAATGCGCCCTGAGCGAGGATGTCAAAGTTTCAAACGAATGGATGATATTTTACAAGTGCTCTTTGCTCGTGGCTGAGGTTAAATAAATCCTTTTTTTGGTCGGGCTTTAGTGAAAGTTTAATTGAGTTTTTCGTTTAGCAATTTGCGATCGAAAATGGTGGGGTCGGTCCCCCTTTTCAATCGTAGGCCATTTTATATAAATATGAATACTCAATAGATCTTTAGTAAAGTGCATATATTGCATTATATATATTTAGGGCTCATATAAGAAATAAAAATGGAAGTGCAGATTGCTAATATTTATGTAACATAACATTGGTGTCGGTAAGTTACAAATACAAGTACTTACTTACTTATTTAAAATTATATTAATTAAAAATTACCACCGAATTTGTGGAAATTATTTCATTGCATGTAGCCGAAGCTTTTAAAAACAAACTGTGACCCCTTCTAGACAAATAACATTAAAAAATACTTCTAAAATTAAATAGAATCCTTTCTTAAGAGCTCTCATTACGAAAACGAATAAATATGAAAGACGTTGCTCTGAATGTTTTCTTAAGGACACTGGGGTCGTGACGTCTCAGGGTGGCTGTGGCTTTTGGTTTTATTTGCTCAGCCCCCCCGTCCCCCCGTCCCCTGGACGTCTGCTGGGAGATCTAGACATAGTAGTGATGGGGTTTGAACTCGGTGTTTGTTAAAAGATACAATTTTCGTAGTACGGTTTTAAAATTAAATTGTAGGTATAAGTTCTGAGTTAAACCTACAATAAGACTGAAATGTTGGATAATTTTGAAAGGTTTCAGTTGTACAACCAGGTGTCGTGGTGATACTTGAAAGATATCTTTACCTAGTGCAGTGAACTGCGATATCCTCATGATTTAAGTTTGCATTATCTTTGAAGTTTTCCTGAACTTTTAACATCACTATCTTCCGGTGACCGGCATGACATTTAAATGAGTTAGACATGTCTCAGTCTAGGGTTCAACTCCCGAGTGTGTCCCGTCGTGAATTATTGAGCTTTATCTCAGGAATGGAAAACTTAAGACGTTTCGCATTTCAGCTTTCGTAAGTTGAGTGATTTTAATGTAACAGCTTTGAGGAAAAGGCTTTTTGTTTGCTACTCAAGTAACTACTTTTCTACTTTGGCACATTCAGTTAAATAATCATTTACGTTCAGCCATTACATTATTAGTAAAATAAAGTTCTATCGTAATCCACAAGAAATCAGCTAAAGTAACATAAAAAATTACTCCAAATCAATGCAGACAAGTCATCGTCGTAAAAATAACAGTAAATATTGTAACGAAGCGAAAATAAACGTTTATTTTTTAACAACTTGAAAGTAATAGACGGACTTTCACAATTAGAATTAACGAGTTTTAAAATTAAAACAAGGAAAAATTCAGTCATCAGTTGAAGTAATTTAAAAGTTCGGCGATTACGGAGCTGAGACGTCGGGGAGTCGAAGCTGGGACATCGCGCACCGGTAATTGTTACGCACTGTTTAATTGCAATTCTTAATTATTTAGGGGGTCGCTAAATTAATACTGCAGTCAGTCTTAACTAATTTTAGGAGATAACTTTGCATATTTTTAAGGCAGTAACGGTGTCTTGCAATTAAAGAAAAGTAATTAAAATAAGTCCTCAGGGGAAATGCTATCCTATCATTATTATTCTTCCCTACACGGAGGAAAGAATAAAGACAAACAAAAAAATGGGCTTTAAGTTCAACGAATTGTGCCCTAAAAACATTTCACCTAAGTACATAATTATAGATAATTCACTGCCAAAAGACTTAAAGTAAACCATTTCCATTAATAATTTAATCGGAACAGTAAAACGGATTATCCAATTTAAAAACCAATTTTTCTATTTCAGGATCCTTCAGCCATCTGTCCCAGTCAAGCACCAGTTGTGAGTTACCAAAAACATTGTGTTAGCACAATATATTGCAAAACAACTGACGACACTAGGGGTGCCACACGGCCGGGCAAAAACTGCGAGTTGGTATCAATTGCAACAGGGAGTTAGGGAACCTGTGATTTATGGGATACAGGATTAAAACGTTGCGGTGAGGGGTCGCAGGGAGCAGCGGGGGTGGTGTTAATTTAAGAAGAGTGGTAATACTGGCCTCAGAAGTTAGAGATTCTCTTGTTTGTATACCTAGTACTAGCTTTTGTCTGCGGCTTCGGCCACGTAGGGGTCGGAAGTTATACGTATCATGGGCACGTACTATTACCGAGATAAAAATATCCTATGTCCTAACGCAGGCCATTGTCTATCCGTGTGCCAAATATCCATATGGGTATATAGTAGATGGACAGACAGACAGAGTGACTTTCGCATTATTTTATAAATATTATAATATGGAGTCTTTCAAACTACCTATTCCTGTTTGTCAGTACACTGTAATGTCAGTGTAAAGTCACAGTCAAAAGGAAATAAATTATGCAGAAGATTATCTGCGATGAGTTCTAGTGTTGATATGATCTAAAACTTCTAAAAGTGGTGATAACATAGCCGAGGTGACTCAATATGGGCTTATAACAATGGCACAGACATAAGGATTGTGTGTTTTCAAGGAGACATACAGACACAGTAGTAATTTTTGCATAAGATACAGCCCAACATCTGCAAAATGGGTTATGCTAAAATATGCCAAGTTACGGGTGGTACAGTGGTGATGAAATAATGTATATCTAAATTATTTCATCACCACTGTTCTTAAAACGGTTAAGGAAAACATCGTGAGGAAACCGGCATGTCCTAGAACCAAAAGTTCGAAGACATGTGACATCTACCAACACGCACTGAGTCCGTACTGGGTCCGCGTGGTGGATTACAGCCCACTACCTCTCTCAGAGAAGAGGCCTGTGTCCCAGCAGTGGAAACATGATTGTTTGATTATGCTGATTATTTAGGCAAGGCCATTGAGCCCGGACTGCAATCGTGAAACCACTTTTCGCCAAATTAAAAAAATCTTGGCAAAAAAGCTCAACGATTTTTCCAAGACCGCCACAGTCGCACCCTCAGCTTTGCAGGATAAATATAAAAGAGCGCAGTGTTAATACTGTCTGTTTGAATAAATTGTCGGCTTACGATACCGCTGCTGCTAATCGCTCGAGGGATAATGAACCGCTTTCCAGAGACAGTGAAAAAACGTGGTTTAAGTAAGGAATTTGTGTGGATTTTACGATTTTGCTTGCATGAGGGAAAGTTTGTATTTTTGGTGTTTTAATATTCAATACACTCAAATGCTTACCACACTGCTTTTTATTATAATTAAGTAGGTATTTTTGATGTTGTTCTTTTCGAGTCGATGGTAAGTATTTTTATATCTTCGATAGCAATCAATCAGTCAACATGCATATGGTGGTGGTTTGCAAGGTAATAAGTTTCATTATTTTTTTTGGTCAAATAGCCTATGTATTTGGATCCTTGCACAAAACTTTCGGCCCCCGAATGCTATACGTCTATATCGAGAACACGAAATAAAGAAAATGGTCTCGGAATCTACAAAGATCGGTTTAAATGCTGCTGTAATTTGGAAAGGAACCCTGCCAAGCCTATATCATAGCCAACAAAATTATCCCTAACATGATATCCTAACCAAACCCAATCAACCAGTACCTTCCTACTAACTAAAAGTATCCCTGCTTCATCCCGTGGACTGCATCACTGATGAGCCATCCCCGGGCCTGAGGGATGGAGGGGGATGAAGTGGGATGAAGTTATAAACGCAGGCGACGTGCTCAGGGAGGTAAGCAGGCCGCTAATCAACACGTCTCACGTAATTGAATGAGGAGCATCTTGGGAAGCACGAGGTGTTCAATTAATATTTGGTATTCATGTTCATTGTCTTACGAGTGGTGTTCGTATACCTTCTAATTAACAGACACGATGTGGCAAAGTTTATGCTGTAGGTATTCGACTGCTTTAAGTAGTTTTTTTGGCTTGTACTTTCGTTACTAACATTATTACCTACAGTACTTAATTAATTTAGTTTTCTGTTTATCCTTTCGATGTTAGAATATTCTTTTTATTAGGTCCTAGAGATATGTTTGTAGGGATACTTTTTTAATTTTGACAAACCTTTTTTGTTAGCAAGATTAAACAATATTCTATTCAGTTTCATATTAATTTGTGAAGCACTGAAGGACTTCGATGATCGGAGACGATATTTATATGATCACAGTCGCGGCGTTTCAGCTGAATAGCTTCATTTAAAGATTCTTAGTGTCTGATAAAAATATGCTATTTTCAGTTATCAAGTAATTCTAACTAGGTACATACCCGGTCACACGGCGCGGGAGCATGCAGCTGTCGGGCCTGCCCCCTCCCGAGCGCCTCCCTCTTCCTCTGCGCGCTGAACAGTCGCAACTCTTTGCGCTCCTCGTCCGACAGCGCGTGGCAGTAACGCACCTGGAATGAGAAGGTAGAACGTGACGTCATCGTTGTATAGGCAGACCAGCGGAAAATCAATTAGTGACAGAAATAGCTCTATTGTGTTCTTGAAACATACGATAGATTTTTTTGCTTTGGGATTCAAGTTAATTTGAGCTTTCAGATATTTTTTACATAGTTTTTTCAAACTATTCATAACATTCATGAGAATTAACACATTTGCAATCATGCGTTCTTTGAGCAATACTATATTTTATCTGGGAAAATAAAAAAAATAAAATAATTACAATCTGTCTTTATGTGCAGAAATCAGACGGGCAATTCTCGTAATCATAGGAAGGTTCACAGTCTGAGGGGCAATTCTCGTAATTTTAAGAACGTTCACAGTCTGATCTCAGTCTCAATCTGTCAAAAATACCTCTAATTTCCATACATTTTGACAAGTTTTTGACATTTGTTTGTCGCCGAGATGAGACTGCGACTAGATTTTGAACGTTTTAAATTACGAGAATTGGCCTTCTGATCTCAGTCTCAACCTGTCAAAAATACCTCTAACTTCACTGCATTTTTGACAGGTTTTTGACATTTGTCGCCAAGATGAGACTGCGACTAGATTTTGAATGTTTTAAATTACGAGAATTGGCCTTCAGAAGTTTAATTAAAGCCTTTCTTAGCGTGACTTAATATCTTGATAGACGGCCGTGTATTTCGTATTAAATAACATCTTAAGGCAAAAAATGTGGTGGATGCAAGTCTTTTAATAGCTTTCCTATGGTGCAAGATAAGTATGGCTTGTGACCTCGTATTATTGATTCATCATACTTTAACATTATCAATAGATAGGCGTGCTCTTGAAGAAAATGACCAGTGACTACTTTCAAGCCAATACATTAAAGAAGAAAGTTCCCGACATGCTCGTCTCCCCCATGCATTTCTCAGTATGTGGCAGTTACCTTAAATTTGGGGGGTGCTGTGGTAGTTACCTCGTTGTCCTGGGGTGGCAGCTGTTGCAGCAGCTGCTTGAGGCGGTACCTCTCGCCCACACTGTTCACGTAGGGGACCTTGTCTTCTGGCAGCGCTGAGAAGTACAGGTGCACCTGGAAATTGAGGTAAATTGGGTCAGAAGTTAGATATTATGCTTTTATAGTTTAGAGGGTTGTCTCAAGAATGTTTAGGGTGCTTAGATTAGGTAATGCTCTGCTACAGCGTCCCTACGTTCGATTAAAACGCCAAACGTTTCCGTCTATTGTCGACGTCCCACAGGGATGTTGAAAGTAAACCCGTATGGCGGTCAGTATCAGGTTTACGTGGACACAGATAATATAATACTCTAGTACCCTGGATCAGAAACCTAGGATAGAAAAGATAAGCCTTTACGTCAGAATATGGTAACAAGACTGGAGCAATCGTTTACTGCCTCAATACCATGACGTGTTTTCTATTTTCAAAAGGAAAACAGACTATGCATAACTCTAGTTGTTTTTCTAATCACGATTGTACTTTCTCATTTTCTTCCTTCTTATTTAGTTTTCCCAAAGGAATGATTGCCATAATAATATTTCTTGCACTAATATGACGCATTAAGGTATTACTGAGCAGAAATATAGCTCGGACGGTGTCGGACACTGATAGTGGCATTATGAGATTAGTGCGGGGAACATGACCGGAGATGCCGCGGGAATTGATTTAGGAATGTCGTAAGGGAGGGAGGAAAACATTGGAGTTGTGAGGGTAAGTCAAAGGTCCAGAACTAATAAAAAAATTACGCCATTTAAAGGCCAAGTGCGAGTTGGACTCGCACACGAAGGGTTCCCTACCACCATACAACATTTAACACTACATATAGAATAACGGCAAAAAATCACGTTTTTTGTATGGGAGCCCCCGTTAAATATTAATTTTATTCTGTTTTTAGTATTTTTTGTTATAGCGGCAACAGAAATACACATTCTGTGAAAATTTCAACAGTCTAACTATCACGGTTCATGAGATACAGCCTGGTGACAGACGGACGGACGGACGAACAGCGTAGTCTTAGCAATAGGGTCCCGTTTTACCCTTTGGGTACGGAACCCTAATAATTACACATTATGTAGGGTACTGCCCAATAATAATGTAGTAAACGCATACTTATGTTTTAACTATTTCAGGTTGGTCCTATAGGTTCATATACATGAGTACTTCGACCCGCTGCGCTGAAACATTGCTCACTAATTCAAAGTGTGTCTGCATATTTGCCAGAACATTGTAAAAAAATAATACCGTAATAACTTTTAAGTGGATAGACTCTTGTTTATATGTAGGTACAGTATTGAGAGTTGGCTGTAAGTAAAACCAACTCTAGCCGGATTTCATTACAAGTCGACATTATTTTAACGAGACACATAGGTACCTATGTCAGAGGGCGGTAATGAGAGATGAGGAACGGTAATGAGCACATGACGTGAGGTGCGTACTTATTGTTCTGTACGTTATATTGCATGTGTCTTCGAAAACACACTTCATTTGTTATTATTTTGCTAGGTTGGAGTTATACGTAGAAACTTTCTTGATTTTAAGTGGTGACGTGGAATTTTTAACTATACTATAAGTACCTACCTATGGAGCGATTTTTTTCAGTAATTTGAGGAAAGTCGTGTAAGACTTTTCATTAGGATGCGGGTTAAGGGGATCATATCTATAATCAGACCGGAATAACTCCATGAAAAGGGCCTAGAACCTTATATAATCACGAGAGCCGAAAGAAACTTGGTAATAATACCGAACGAGGAATTAATTGGTTTCAAGAGAAAATGCTTTCAGTAAGAAATTACAGAATACATAAATACGGAAAACCAACCTTTGAAATACCACAGTCACTTGATGACAATTGCAATAAACTCAAATAAAGTCATTCCCTAACTTCAAATTCATTCAATTCTTCCTTCTACCCGCTACCGCGTTGCAGAAAGTTTATTACCGAAGGGGCCCCGGCCGGCGCGGGCGCGGCGCGCGGCGGCTTGAGGAGACATTTTAATTTTTTGCTCCGTTGCCTCCGACCTAATGCTTTGTTTTTACTGTAATTATAAATACCGAAGATGTCTTGCATTCAAAGTGCGGCGTCATTACCGTGCGGCCGCGGGGGTGGTCCCCTCCGGGGAACAAGGCTGTATTTTTAAGGTATTCCGCGGTTTTGCTTGCGGTATCCACTGCAATTTAGATAACCGGTAAATAATATGTGTACCACGAATAATTTTGCCCAAAAATCTTTTTTTGTGTCGGTCGCTATGTGAGTCACAGGATAGGTATTCCGTGTTGGTTTGTCTGTAATATTTTTAATCATTGACAGGTTGTGCTTGTGCCTGATGCCCATACATTTTGTTTGATGAGACCACAATAATATTCATAGATTCATGTTCTTCGTTCATTGACGTCTTGAATCTTGAGACTTAATCAACAAAAATGAAGTGTACTCCAGAAAAAGTATCTCATTTTTGTTGATTAAGTCTCAAGATTTATAGCAACTTTTTAAAGGATTATGACCGTGTCTGCTTGATGACATAATAAGTGCTGATGCACTGAAATGATACTCAAATAATGACAGATAACCTCACCGACAGACGGATAATGACATGAGAAGATTAACATCAGCGGAGGACATTACTAAAGTCACGGTGAATTAAAATGTCCTCGTCATTTCTTTACTTTAATGTCGAAATAAAATCTTGTCGTATTACGCTTTGTCGAAATTCTGTTGGGTCCTTTAATATTTTGGGAAGCGTAACATTTAAAAGTAGTCATTTATTAAAATTTAAATAAATAACATGACAGAAATTAAAGACTGTATCGCCCATTTCCTGTGCTAATGTCATTATAAATAAATTGATGTGCGTTTTAATAGTTTCTTATTCAAATCTGTAAATATTTCTAATGGTAAGGACAACGATAAAAATGAGAAAAAAAATATGCAAGTCTCAGCGGTCTCGGCTTACCATTTCAAAATAGGAACATTGAAACTGGCCATTTCCCTAAAAACAGTTTCATTGACAAAAGCCACAGAAAGCCTCCAAAAAGAGCAAACTGTCGCTAAACAATAGCTCACAAGGACAAAGGGGCTATTGTGGTGTGGTTACAGCACTGGCCACTTTGCCCGTCCCTCTGGCGGTGAGAGTTGTCGTCTGAGTTGCGGGCTCCGATATAAAAGGGAATTCAAAATACTACGTGTAGTGCGTCGTTTGTGGTGGGTTTTGATTTTCGTTAAATGGGAAGTGGAAGAGCGAAACTTCGGGGTTTAGATAAAATGTTGAACACTACTTCTGTGTAAAGCGAACAGTGTAGTAAAGTTTTAGAGAAATATGTTCCGTATAAGATAGTCTTAGTTATATCTGACAATTTGCTGTAAACAAAACAGCTGATCTGACATGCAGAAATAATTTTGTAGTTTCTACCTCTAGCAACCGCCATAACGACCCCAAGTAGCTCATAACAGTAGTTTCTAACTCGCTCGCAATAAGAGACAGTAGATAAGATATTGGAGAAAAGCTTAGCCCAGAACGACAAGCTTGTTATGTAGCTGGCTAATGAGATAGGTCAACATTAAAGTGTATTATTACACAATTATTTACCTGTTCCGGCCTCAGTCCTGGCGGCACCCACGTGTACTCCTCCAACGCACACCCTGAGTCATCATCACTCTGCGAGTGCCGGTGAGGGTCGCCTGGCTTCATCAGCCGCTCGGCATGCTCCAGCAATCCGCGGAACTTGCCCTGGGGCACCGGGTGAGGAGACAGAGACATGGCCGACTGTGGCGACTGCGGTGACTGGTAACTCTGCCCAGGCTGGTTTAATTGAGACACGCTATGACTGTGCAGCAACCCGAATTCTGGGTAACTTTGGTTCTGACTCTGGATTGGTTGGCTTCTTCTAAAGTTCGGGTAGGAGTAAGGGTGTGGCGAGTTTGATTGGCTGGGCGCTGACGAGCCGCTGTGTGACGGCTGTGGGGATGGGAGCGATGGAAGTAGTCGCGGTGACGTGGGGGGTGACGCCGGCGCCGGTGGCGGTGGTGACGACGCCTGCTCGTGGAGTGGCGGTGGTGACGACCCAGTTGGTGATACCACGCAGTTGCGACACACGGGCCTGGAAAGAGAGAAATAATAAAGAGTTAATTTATTTATTTAAATGGCACGTCAACAACATAAACACAAACAAGGACATGTAGCACTTCAGTGGACTAGGACTAATGTTTACGTCAATAACAGACATGTCAGATTCTGATTATAAAAATGGGTGACGTTAAAGTATAATTCCGATCTCGGCAGCACGCAGTAGTACTGCCGCAGCAGTGCTGGTCCCCATACATTTTCTATAGGTTTATCGGAATCATACCACAAGGCTAACCAGGTTACACCGCTGCCTAACCCTGCGGAGAAACAGGATGTAATGAAGATGAAAAATGGTTCATCATTGTAAAGTAAACCATAACAACTAGTCATTAAAAGGAGACTCCTTTTAAGCAGATAAGCCTGTGTAGGAGACTCTGCTCTTCCATGACTTAACTAAGTATCTTTTACTTAATATTATGTAATGTATTGTGTTCATAAAGCACACATTTACATTTTTATAAAATATAAATTCCTGTAGAATTCATTTTGTCTAGGTAACACAGTGATAATTAATTACGCGAGTATTATGTATAATAAACACCACCGACTTAACACCGACGTAACAACTGCCCTGTCTCAGGTTCAATTCTACTAATACAACAATCGTGACCACAGCATCATTTTGTAGGTGGTAGGTAGGTAGGTACTCCTGATTGATCTATTACATTAGCGAAACATTAATCTTGCTGATAAATATCTTGTTTTATGACATTAATTAATTGTTATACGCCATTACAATAATGTTCTGTATCGCCTCGTTAGGCTAAGTATAGTTGTTTTATTAAACGTACTTAATGGATTTTATTCCTATTGACAATGTGTTACACAATTATCCCGCTGAGCTGAATGAATAATATTCTATGTATCTATAAGTAAATACCAAACAACGCATTTTGTTTGTATCTTCTTAATTAGTTATTCCCTGTTTCCGATATTCTTGGCTACTATTTTGCATAATTAAAAAAGAAGACTTCAAAATAAAATGTAACAGTTTTCAAAGTCACGTTACCTCGTAAACCTGGTGCGTTTACCTCCCGTTGGACGGCAATGAAACTATTTATGTGGCGGGTTTATATCGGCAATAGTGCGACATTGTGCTGAAGTAAAAATACTTACGACGCGGGCAACAGTTTGAACGAGCAGGGTTGCTAGCTTTAAATAGTAAAGTGATAATGGTGGATTTCAATCTTTGTGTGATTGTGCAAAGAAATAAATGATGTACTTAATGGAAAATTAACTAAGACCAAAAAATAGGAAAGAGAGAGAAGACAAAGGAGTTCATTGCCAGTACCCGTCCATTGCATCCCGCATGGAGGCAGGTACAGTGGGCTGCATCAATTGGGTACCCCCTTGAAAGCATTTAGCAAGGTAGGGTACCCAATTGATGCAGCCCACAATACATATTATTACAGAAGCTCGCTTTTGTGTATTTTTTTTTTGAGATAGATAAGTAGATACATAGAAAACTCTTTATTACGCCTACGCCATAAAAATTACAGATATAGAAAAAAAATATTGAAATCTAAAAATTTTAAATCTAGATAATCTCAAACCTTTGCAAAATTTCTACACTTAGGTACTGTAGAAATTTTGCAAAGGTTTGAGATTATCTAGATTTAAAATTCCTATGAGGCAGTTATTAATTGATTAGGGAAACATTTCATGAATGATTAGATAATTATTAAGTTGGTAAGTTTATTATATTTAACAGACGTTTATCTCGTACTTCCTTTAAGCGGCCTCAGAGACAAGTAGCGCAGTTCCTTTTTAAACATTGTAGACGTATTAATTTATTCTAATCGTGCAAAGTCGCTAGCAAGCACTTTTTATGTCCTTCAGAACTTCGTGACAAATGTCACCTTCTAAACAACAAGTAGGTAGTGTGGCGACCCTATCCCTTGGATAGTAATTTGCTGGTAGATATGCGCACGGGCAGACGGGCGGCGGCTGTAAATAAATTTTATTGGGTGGATACTCGCTTAGCACGCACTTGAGCTAGCCCGCTACAGCGATGACCTGCTTTGAGAGCAGTTTCTCTTTGAGGACAGCATTTCAATAATTAGGTTTTAATCGGAAGACAAAGAGATACAAGGATCTTTTAGCTCTTAAACGACATTGACAGAGCTGCTGTTGGTAAACATAAATAAGATAAAAAAAGATGGCGGCGGTACTTCCGGCCACCGAGCAAAAGATCCTTGTTACTAATCTAGTTGAATCTTCTGTTTTCCTTGGAAATTGAAGGAATCAGAAACGAAAACAAACACAAGAACATCATAATCACAGCTGTCATTTGTCATCTCAAGACCTGCCACTAAGCGAAAATGCCACTGTCATCCGTCAAGCCCTTTGAGTCAACCCCGCGACTGCCGTGTCGGTCCTTCCGACCGCTATCGATCGATCTCACGACCTACGAGTACCGATCCTATCGAGAATCGAATACTATCGAGTATCGATACATCACTCGCCTGCCAGTAATTGCTCAGTAGATGCCGGTGATATTAATAAAAAGAGCGCGAACCGAGATCTATTCGATTGATTAGCTCGTATAATTTTATAGACGGGGTATAGAAAATGGCGGTTTTTGTACAAGTTTGAGTAGGTGTCGTGAATGTAAATGTTTCTTTTTGTTAGAGGATAGGTAGCTGCCGGTAGTTGTGTTAATATTTTATGTTTGTTCAGCTTAAAGGCTCGGTTGTCAGTTTTTACAGTTATTTATTTTGTTTTGATTTCTGTTTGACTACTTCACGATCATAAAAATAGGTAATAACACTGTTAATTTAACGGTTTAGTAGAGGTGCATTTTAAGTGAAAGAATGCTTTGAATATGCCAAACACTCATCACCCTTATTACTAAAGAGCATAGAATATAAAATATTCCTTCATTTCCCTACACGCAGGAAATATAAACGATCCCATATTAATTCCATTTTCACATTCGCACCCATCACTTAACAAGTAGAAGGTCAAACGTCACCGGCCCATTTAACGCACCTCTCTTACTCCACCTTCGTGCGAAAATCACCTTTATGTTTCCCCTGCTAATGTTCATTATCACCTAAGTTCGTACAAGTAGGATTTATGTGCTGTCGTGTGTGAAATAAAACAAATTGGGCGGATATACTGAGCGTCGGTATTTACGACCCCCGAGCTGTGGACGGTTGGACGGTTGGGACTTTCGACACGTATTTATTAGACAGGTTCACATGTTTTATTTGCTTCATATTATATGCAAATGAGAGGGATAGCAGGTTGTTTGATTAATTTCTTGCGAAGTAGAGGAACGGTTATGATATTTTGATAGATCTTCTTTTTGTTTTCTCTACTCGTTTGTTATTGATATTTTTGTAAGCTACGTCAAGATTGTTCAAAGTGAATTGATTTGCATCCTGTCACTGCAGGCAGGCATCTTGTCACATCTAAGATAACGTGTTTCTGTTCTAGGTAGGTAAGTCTCGGCACTCCCAGTACAGATAAGCCAGTGACCCATTCATCTTTGCAGATAATTACTTCCTACACACATGCATAGAATAAAATTATTCTTTGATACATCATCTGCCTAGCCTTTTCCCAACTACGTTGGGGTCGGCTTCCAGTCTAACCGGATGCAGCTGAGAATCAATATTTTACATGGAGTGACTGCCTATCTGACCTCTACAACCCAGTTACTGGGCAATACTATACCCCTTGGCAAGACTTTCGGGCTTCCGACTGTCAAAGATCCACGAATGATAGCCTGACCAACGGTATGTAAACATCGTCAGCCATCCACCAACTAACCTAGGCAAGTGTAAGTTAACCTGATCGATCGAGCCGTGCGGCTGTTATAACTTAGCCACAAGCCCCTCAAATCAAATTATTCTCTGACACATGACATGGGACAAAAATGACCATAATTATATAGAACAGTTATGGGCTTTAGTTTACTGGCCTGCTACCGACCTTACTGACTGCCTTTAGTCTTTACAGTACGGTAAGAGCTTAATCTATTAAAGCTTCACTAGGAACGAGAGGAGAACCGAAGACAGATCTGTGCTACTAATGACACTAGTAGCGCATATATCTGCATGCATACCCCTTTAAGGATAACAGGCACATCATCTATGCATGTTTACAGTCACACATCGACATCATCATCATTAACGTAAACGCGGTGTGACGCGTTAAGTTTGCTCTTTTTTCCTGTTAGCCTGTACTGTCCCACTGCTGGGCAAAGGCCTCTCCCATATTCTTCCACATTTCCTTGTGCTGTGCCTTCTCCGTCCAATCGGTTAGGAACGAGACCAAATCGTCACGCCAGCGTTTAACGTATAATTTAAGTTTGCGCTTAACGCGTAATTTCACGGAATTTGTTCATAGTTATCAGTGAGACATCTGTATGCTTAGTGTGAGTTTGCCAACACTGTTCCAATGACTTCACCATCGAGTAAATCGAGTTAACGTCAAACGTATCGAGAACCGAATGCAAGCGAGTGCGAGTTGACATCGAAGCTAACCATCCGTTACGCGTTTGTTCACCGTGAATTGCGATCATTATTTTTCTTATGTTGGTGTCACGTACGCGTTCTTCGATAAACCTACCAAATAGAATGACACTTTATAATCAGTGTTCATAATGAAAGCGGCCGTCTATCAAATTTGTGATGGTTATAACCACTTTGTTTATGTTTCGTGTTTGTTTGAAGTTAGCTATTGTGTTGGAATACTATTTGATTCTAATTTGATTTAATTAATTAAAAATGAAGACAAGTTCGTCCCAATTTGTTATGATGGTGACATTTATGGAGCAGTAAGTGGAATTTAAATTATTTGGTGTTTATAGAGTTTAATATCTGTGAACTATGCAGAAATAAAACTAAGTTTGTTTGGTCTTATAAGCATGGAGACCTCAGCAAGCTGTCTACATCGAATGCTAGAGGCAGGTTATAATGAATAATACTAGTATGAAGAATTGGGAGGAGTTAACTCTGTTACTTAACAGTGATGGTAGTGGCGATACTAAAACTACTGAGAAATGGAAGAAGGTTGGTAAAAATGGTTATGGTGTACCTATTTGGGCTAAAACAGGGATGCGGTTCTAAAAAAATGTTGGCTTCTGTGCATGATTTAAGGTTTGGAGTGATTTCAAAAATAATACAAAAAAAAAAGGCTGCACGTCTGCACAGAGCAGCTAGTGGTACTGGTGGTGGAATAAACAGCAAATGATCTGTCTCCTTGTTACTTGTTTCTGACTTCTGAACTGTTTTTGATGAAACTTGGAAAAGAGTTAGCCCAATGTATGGTTAGGTGGCATGGCATCAGCAGAAAAACTTTATAGTATTTTATGTTCTAGGTATCCAACCTAATTGGAATCAGCCAGGGCCATCGAGAGTCATAGCCCCAGCACAGTCACCACCTCATACCACGGCTGCTCCACCTCTTTTTGTGGATGTACAAGTGGAAGGTAAGAAAAAACTTTTTAAAACTTCATTCTTCTTCTTGAATTTTTTTTCTTTTTAAACTTTTAAAATGCTCTTCAAGATGACTACTGATAATATAATAACTTTTTTTTTTTTTCTAGAGACGGATATGCTCTCCCCAACCAGACCATCTCATGTCCGTATTGTTCAGTCAGAGCCTGTTACGTCTGTGCAAACTACTCCTCGCCCTGCAAGAACGAGGACTAGAGGGTCACCACGGAGACGAGTGAGGCCAGCACATACGGAGCAGGCATCACAGCACTTTCTCCAAGCAGATTCGTTGTGGAGAAACTTCAAAGAACAGCAACACAACGATAACATGGACTTGAGGAGAGAGCAGAAAAGGATTAGAGAGATGGAGGTGCAGGCTCAGAGGGAGTGGCAAGCTTTAGGCCACAGAGGATTGAATCTCATAGAGAAAATTGTAGATAAATTTTGTAAAGACTAATTTTTTGTATTATTCTTGGTAAGTTTGTTTTAAGATGAAAGTTGAAATTTCATAAGAATAAGTGATATGTGTTCCTATTTACTTACTACTTGTTATTTTATGTAAATAATTTATGATTAATGTGAATAAAAGTATTGCAAACCTTCTTTGTGGTTGGTGTTTCATTATCTCTGATAAAAATTTAATAACTTCTCTTTCTACAGTCAGATTCACTACTCAACCTTCCTAATTCTAAACAGAAATAATGTCGAATAATAATAATGTAAATAATAATAATAATAAATAATAATGTCGTTGTCGTCGTTCACTGCACACAACGAATTAAAATAAAATAAACTTCGAAATTTACCAAACTCACAAGGCTCTCACTACAAATCTTTCAGTGAACAATTAACGTATTCGAAAGTGAACGAGTTTCTCAAACGAGCTGTCAAAACTGTCAAAATTGTAACTCACACTCGCGATAACACAAGTTCACGCTGATTTACGAGCTCACTTTCGAGTGGGAATCGATCGTCACTATCGACAAAGTAAATTAAAAAACTTACACTCACAATTTTTAGTTCTCGCGTATGGCACCAGATGGCGCTAATTCCGCGCCATACAAATCTGAGTAAACTCTAACGCGATGGTGAAGTTAAAAAAACTCACACTAAGCACACTGTATTACACTAGCAAGTGAACGTGCTGAATTATGTATTAGATGTGAAGTGGAAACTGTTCGAAGTAAGGTGGAATTGATTTGATTGCATTTAAGAGCTACTGCTGGTGCACGTGCACCATAGAGCTACTGCTGGTGCACGTGCACCATAGAGAGTAAATTAGGTTTTGAAGTCAAATGACAATAGGTGCCTTTGTTTCTACTTGAGATATTCAAATGTAAGATGTAACCAGGAAAACTAATACAGAACTGTTATCTTTTGCATTATATCGGCGTTGAAACTACTAAGCTAGTAGGTATTCTGCATTTCAAACTAAGATTGTCATAGTGGATGCTTTATCAAATTCTGGCAATCTGCCATCTTGCCGCTCAGTAACTGAGGTCAGCTTTTATTTTTAGAGAATCCGTGGGCAGTCTCCATAACCTCTCTCTTTTGCCATTAACTCCAGATCCGGGTAGAGCAATCGTTGAACATGTAAAACACCTAACGGACAAACGTCCCAATTCTTGTGTCAAAACCACAGGTGACTAAAATAATGTCACCTAAGTTTAGCAGTTAGCTACGAACAGACGGATGAACATTCCCACGTAGGTCGCGAGTGATGCGCATACAAACGGACACAATTGTATGTAAATGTATGTATGTTATTACATGCAGGACACCAAACGTGTTGGTTTTCATACAAATATAGAATTTAATTTTGGTTTGATGTGTGTTTGGAGTATTATTTTAACCAAACATGTCGCAGTAATAGATTCTACAAGGTATTTTTTGTAGGACATGGTGTTATTCCAGGTAGGTTTAAAATAGGTGCAAAACTTCATTATTACCTAAATAGAATTTTTATATAGGCGAGTAATGGCTGATTTTTATATAGGCGAGTAATGGCTGATTTTTATATAGGCGAGTAATGGCTGATTTTTATATAGGCGAGTAATGGCTGATTTTTCAATAATTGACATCTTTTCTAAACAAAAGCTGTCTAAACTGCAATTATTCTTCAGAAAAAAGTTATTTGACTATTGAAAATCCAGGTCTAAGCAAATGAAGTTAGGAGAATTAGCTCGTAACAAGAATCAGTGCCCTCTTGTTTGTTTGTAAGAACTAATCGACAACGACACGTTTGCGTAGAGTTGGTTTGCTGTTCATTCTAGGTCATTTGTAACTACGTCAAATGGTTTAGAGAAAATTTTTAAGTGGAATATTAAATAAGGTTTAGAGGAAATAGTCAAATGTTTATAGTAACTGACAGTGAGTGTTAAATAGAATTAGCACAGTTTCACAGTCGCACAGTTTCAAGCCCTGGAATTCGAGCCACATTTCCTACCACTGAGTCACAACTTTCGCGCTCACAAGATAAGTTTCGAACTACCTATAAGCTGACAAATCCAATTAGAAACACGCTGATTAGATTATTGTCAGCCTGTACTTTATTTGTCGCACTGCAGGGTAAAACCTTCCCATTATAGAAGAGAATAATGCCCGTTTTTAGTAACATTAGACGACACCTTGAAAAGGTGTCTGGGACGGACTGGATGCGGCAGGCGGAGGACAGGGTGCTGTGTGCAGCCTGGGAGAGGCATATGTCCAGCAGTGGACTGCGATAGGCTGAGTTCTTTGATTGAAATAACACTTTAAACACCATTTGAAATAACATTAGAAATTTAAAAAAAAACCTTTTTACCGTCCGTTCAACCGATTTTGACTTCTATTCCGTAGGCGTAAGGATGACATTAAAAGCAAAAACGAGGTTACAATACCAACTATTAACTGCATCTTCCATTTTTCATGCCACCAACACAACAGAAGTCAAAATCGGTTGTACTGACGGCAAAAAAGGTTTATTTAAACGTCTAATCTTATTTCAAATGGACTATACGGGCGTAGCGTAGGGAACCCGCTTGGATCAGCATAAAAAAACATAATTACTCGTAAAAAATCATTGCGTTTAATAAAACATGTCTCCCAACCCTAAATTCCAGTATCCCTTTCCACTTAATAACACATAATTACAATAACGTAGCAGTTATCGCGGCGTGTGACGTTAATAACCGTTATTTTGTTAATAACGTTACCGGACCGGTCGGTATTTTGATAAATAATTTATCTTAATTCGGAATGCTCATTGGCTGTGTAAGACAAGATGAATGGGGCGGAATTCGAGTTGTCTAAAAAGTTAATTGTGGTTAAAATATTGGTTATTTTTGGCTTCCGTATCAATATTATTAATTTACGGGTAAGTCTCGGCGCCCCACCGCGTGTGGTATAGGATTTTACCGTTAAGTGTTAGTTAGTAAATGATCTCATCGCTAATTTTGATGTAAATTGGGATCGGGATAAACAGAAGGTGCTGTACATGTAGTAGACAGATTTAGCAGGGAAAAGGCATTCGACAACTGTTCAAAGGATTTTTTTGTTTGTGGAAATTGATTCATCCTAACTCTCCAGCTTTCTGGCTAAGACCAGAAGTCGATATAGAAATCGTGTCTCTGTCTACTATAGGCTTTAGTTAGGTTTGTTATCTTCACTTTAATTTCTTTCTCACCTGCGTTAATTTCCTCCGACCCATTGCACAGAGTTCAATCTTCATGCATGTAATCCGTAACATTTCTCATCAGGCTTCGGCCATCATCGACAATGTTCGGCTTCCGATTAATTAAAGATTGGGAGCCAATGACCCTGGTGCATCAGACCGGAAATGTTAAGATTCTGTGGTCAACCTTGATCGTGCCCGATCTGGTAGATTACACGATTAAACCTACCATTTTTGTAGTAAAAAATGTTTTTTTTAACAGTTTTTAATCTGTGGAATGACATTGTTTTGTATAGTTCGTAGTTTCCAGTGGAATGTCCATGTAATTGGCTGTTAATTGTTATATATGAAGAATTTTAACACGCGACGCGAATTATTGTTATACTTTTTTATTTACGAGTTTGAGTGTAAACACTTTATTCTTTTGAGGAGTCGCGGCTTAGTTAAGCTGCTGTTGCTACGGTGTGTTCTGGCATGAGCGACTAAGTCTTAAACGTTGACCTCAACGGGTCAGTGAGCAAATGAATTCGTCAGTCGATCTCGGTTAACATCAAAATGACAGACGACAACGAGTACACAGCAGTAGAAAAGTTAATTTTCGTTTTGTTGGATTTCTTAAGCTGTTTTGTAATTAATAACTAAGTACAGGGCTTTTAACTATCCTTTCACATCGCTCTATTTATGTAGCGTAATAGTTTCAATTGGATGTAATTATTTGAGATTTCTCTAGTCACTAAATGCTACTATATTACTTTAATTAAATGCCAATTTCGATAGTATCACATTAAGATTAATTGCCCGCAGTTTGAGTTTAATATTAAGTACAGATTTCTTAATCGTACCTTCGCAGCTAAGCTGACCAAGCTAATAAAACACTGTCATGGAATTGATGGAGGGGCTTATTCATGATCAGATGTTACTTGTATGTAATACAGTGTGTAATTAAATGATGTAAAGCCACTGCGGCACATACACATTCACTGCGACTGTAGGCTGTGGAAGGTAAGTTCGATAAATCATCACTGTTGGGTGGGGCAGCTATAGAAATTTGGCAATATTCGTGGACAGACTGCAGGTGTCTTAACATATTGAATAGCATTTGAAGAAACAGTGGCCAGAGTGCCTTTCAGGCAATTTGGAAGATTGGTTCAGTAGCAGAGGTGTTATTAAACCAACCAACCTTCCAAATTCGTTGGAATTTCGGATGCGGTTTCTGGTACTTTCAGTTCATTGGAATGGAACCAGAGGTCTTGAGGTAGGTATGCATTGAACTAAGAATAACACTCTACTGTTCCTAAAGATCGTCTTTGATATAACTCATTCACAATGGTACCTACAGGATGTCGGTATAATCTCGACAAATTAAAACACGCCTTAAACCTACACATAAACTAGAAAATAAATAAATAAATTAAGGAATCTGTTCCATCAAATTAACGGCACATGCACAACGCGACACTGAGTGATGTCCTGCGTATAACAGTTCCAACAGATACAAGCATCTTGCTCTGCAGAATACAGATTGAACCAGAAGGCATCAAGGTACCTACGTAGAACTGAGGAAACAAATACTACTCTGAAATAGTATTGTTTGACATTATCCCGACCCTTATTTTAAGAAGTAGCATTTGATTGATTGTTTGTGATGAAAAGGAACAAAACATTTTTCCCCAAAAATGGATAAATGTTCTCAAGCTGTCTTACTACGTGCGTGACATGGAATGTCATGCACGTAGTACGTACGTAGTCAGTGCGTGACATGGAATTATGATCCCCTGCGCCTTCTGGTTTGAGCTGTATTATGTGATCTAGTGTAAACTGTGGAGGTAATAGCAGGAACCGGTCGAGCTCACTATTGATACGAATTAAATAATTATGAACTGTTATTAAACTGTTATTTCCTGTTCGTGGACTAGGTTCCGAGATCTAGCGATGCGGTGATAGTTTGAGAATTGGGATTTTGGTTATTTTTTAGCAAATAAAATAAGAATAGGCTCTGACACCTTCTGTAGATTTTGGAAACTAAGTAATTATCCAGGTAAGAATGAATAATCAAATCAGTGATTTTATTTTTGCAGAGACGATGAACTAACTTCAGCATAAGCAGTATAATTAGAACTCATACTCGATGCGCTACAGTAGGTACCTTGCGATTGTGTAATCAAACTGTTGTTCTTACCATCATGGTTCCATTGTTCGCACTTTCAGAAAACGTGTTATAGTTGACCAGAACATAAAGAAAAACACAAAGATTTGGATTACTTTCACACGAGTGGCGCCATGGGGGAAAGTTTAATTATAATTACATGTTAACTATTTACAAGACAAAGGTACTACAACGGTTAAAGTTCATTACAAAAGGTTTTTTTTGCTACTTTTAATAGTTATGTAAACATAATTTTCTTTATTTATTTCTTTTCTTTGTAACTGGTACTGTTGTTGTACTAAAAAGAACATCTGGTGCATTCTGGGTAGTCCATGCTGACTGGATAATAGTTACTATACTAGTTATTCTTATAATAAGTTCAGGCCGATACGATAAAGTTTCGATTTGCTGGCCATTCCCTATTATTAAGTACCTGGCACTTGTTGACAGGCCTGCCCTGTCCTCCTATACCTATTAACACTGTAATTTGAAAATATATTAGGTATTTTTAAAAGTGTGACTTAAAAGTGTTTCTTGCTGGTTCCATAGGAAACGGCTGATTGGAACCGTGCACCTAGCTTTTGACGTTTCAGTGTCCATGTAGGTTTAAAAGAAATAAAATGTGTTTTAATTTTGAATTGAATTTTACAAGACAGAACAAGACGAGGAAATTTCTTTAGGAACTGTCTTTTCCTTGGATCCTTTCTTACCTGCCCGCTGCCCGGTGCTACCTTGGGTCAAGACCAGGTATCCACACATGCCAGTAAGTCAGTCGAGCCACGCGGGCTATGCGGCAGAGACGCTACAATTAACTTCTCACCACGCCGAGCTATCTTAGTGCATTCGTTACATTGCTCGGTAATTAGTTCCTACTTATATATTGGTAATTTTCCTGGGTTTAGGGATAAGAATTGGATGGTGTAACCTGTGATATGTTGAGAGGCAAGAACGGTCAACCGAGGTACATTTAAGCAGCATTCAGTATAATAATGCTATAAAAACTGGCGAAATGTGGGTGCTCTATAGGCACGCCGCTGCCTAACTTTTCGGGATTACAGGCGTGATGTTATGTAACAATAATGATGATAAGACACATTGCACAACCGAGTACTTCACTTGTCTTGATGACAAGTCATTAAATGAATAGGAGAATAGCTAATGTTATGGTATATAAACATAACCCTGCCTTTGGTGTCGCAGTCGAATATGAATAGGAGAATAGCTAATGTTATGGTATATAAACATAACCCTGCCTTTGGTGTCGCAGTCGAATATGAATAGGAGAATAGCTAATGTTATGGTATATAAACATAACCCTGCCTTTGGTGTCGCAGTCGAATATGAATAGGAGAATAGCTAATGTTATGGTATATAAACATAACCCTGCCTTTGGTGTCGCAGTCGAATATGAATAGGAGAATAGCTAATGTTATGGTATATAAACATAACCCTGCCTTTGGTGTCGCAGTCGAATATGAATAGGAGAATAGCTAATGTTATGGTATATAAACATAACCCTGCCTTTGGTGTCGCAGTCGAATATGAATAGGAGAATAGCTAATGTTATGGTATATAAACATAACCCTGCCTTTGGTGTCGCAGTCGAATATGAATAGGAGAATAGCTAATGTTATGGTATATAAACATAACCCTGCCTTTGGTGTCGCAGTCGAATATGAATAGGAGAATAGCTAATGTTATGGTATATAAACATAACCCTGCCTTTGGTGTCGCAGTCGAATATGAATAGGAGAATAGCTAATGTTATGGTATATAAACATAACCCTGCCTTTGGTGTCGCAGTCGAATATGAATAGGAGAATAGCTAATGTTATGGTATATAAACATAACCCTGCCTTTGGTGTCGCAGTCGAATATGAATAGGAGAATAGCTAATGTTATGGTATATAAACATAACCCTGCCTTTGGTGTCGCAGTCGAATATGAATAGGAGAATAGCTAATGTTATGGTATATAAACATAACCCTGCCTTTGGTGTCGCAGTCGAATATGAATAGGAGAATAGCTAATGTTATGGTATATAAACATAACCCTGCCTTTGGTGTCGCAGTCGAATATGAATAGGAGAATAGCTAATGTTATGGTATATAAACATAACCCTGCCTTTGGTGTCGCAGTCGAATATGAATAGGAGAATAGCTAATGTTATGGTATATAAACATAACCCTGCCTTTGGTGTCGCAGTCGAATATGAATAGGAGAATAGCTAATGTTATGGTATATAAACATAACCCTGCCTTTGGTGTCGCAGTCGAATATGAATAGGAGAATAGCTAATGTTATGGTATATAAACATAACCCTGCCTTTGGTGTCGCAGTCGAATATGAATAGGAGAATAGCTAATGTTATGGTATATAAACATAACCCTGCCTTTGGTGTCGCAGTCGAATATGAATAGGAGAATAGCTAATGTTATGGTATATAAACATAACCCTGCCTTTGGTGTCGCAGTCGAATATGAATAGGAGAATAGCTAATGTTATGGTATATAAACATAACCCTGCCTTTGGTGTCGCAGTCGAATATGAATAGGAGAATAGCTAATGTTATGGTATATAAACATAACCCTGCCTTTGGTGTCGCAGTCGAATATGAATAGGAGAATAGCTAATGTTATGGTATATAAACATAACCCTGCCTTTGGTGTCGCAGTCGAATATGAATAGGAGAATAGCTAATGTTATGGTATATAAACATAACCCTGCCTTTGGTGTCGCAGTCGAATATGAATAGGAGAATAGCTAATGTTATGGTATATAAACATAACCCTGCCTTTGGTGTCGCAGTCGAATATGAATAGGAGAATAGCTAATGTTATGGTATATAAACATAACCCTGCCTTTGGTGTCGCAGTCGAATATGAATAGGAGAATAGCTAATGTTATGGTATATAAACATAACCCTGCCTTTGGTGTCGCAGTCGAATATGAATAGGAGAATAGCTAATGTTATGGTATATAAACATAACCCTGCCTTTGGTGTCGCAGTCGAATATGAATAGGAGAATAGCTAATGTTATGGTATATAAACATAACCCTGCCTTTGGTGTCGCAGTCGAATATGAATAGGAGAATAGCTAATGTTATGGTATATAAACATAACCCTGCCTTTGGTGTCGCAGTCGAATATGAATAGGAGAATAGCTAATGTTATGGTATATAAACATAACCCTGCCTTTGGTGTCGCAGTCGAATATGAATAGGAGAATAGCTAATGTTATGGTATATAAACATAACCCTGCCTTTGGTGTCGCAGTCGAATATGAATAGGAGAATAGCTAATGTTATGGTATATAAACATAACCCTGCCTTTGGTGTCGCAGTCGAATATGAATAGGAGAATAGCTAATGTTATGGTATATAAACATAACCCTGCCTTTGGTGTCGCAGTCGAATATGAATAGGAGAATAGCTAATGTTATGGTATATAAACATAACCCTGCCTTTGGTGTCGCAGTCGAATATGAATAGGAGAATAGCTAATGTTATGGTATATAAACATAACCCTGCCTTTGGTGTCGCAGTCGAATATGAATAGGAGAATAGCTAATGTTATGGTATATAAACATAACCCTGCCTTTGGTGTCGCAGTCGAATATGAATAGGAGAATAGCTAATGTTATGGTATATAAACATAACCCTGCCTTTGGTGTCGCAGTCGAATATGAATAGGAGAATAGCTAATGTTATGGTATATAAACATAACCCTGCCTTTGGTGTCGCAGTCGAATATGAATAGGAGAATAGCTAATGTTATGGTATATAAACATAACCCTGCCTTTGGTGTCGCAGTCGAATATGAATAGGAGAATAGCTAATGTTATGGTATATAAACATAACCCTGCCTTTGGTGTCGCAGTCGGCTAATAATACATAAATGTAGTTGACTGTTTAGGAGTGAGCCGGGGTGTCTCCACAACTGCCGAGACATAGGTCATGGCATTCGTGGAGACTCTTTACGGACGTGCATGGTCAAAATGCGTGGCGCCCAGTTAGGTAGTCGGTTAAAGTAGACATTAAAGTCCGACAGAACATAACGGCGACTCTCCGGCGCTTCATTTCATAAAACACTAAAATAAAGTAAATCACAATTATCTTTTGAAGAAACACTCGCGTTCAGCAATTACCATACTTCTTTTACAACTAATTAAAACCAAATGATACTACAATAAAGATTCTAAAAATATTACCTGCATTATGAGTTATAACATAAGATCAGGAATAAACTATTTATAGTGCCGACGCTGTAAATTGGACGTTTATTGGTTTGAGTGTTGCACCGAAATGAAGAGGGCTAACGAAGCCAATTCTATACGAGCGTATTCATTTCAACCACTACTCGCTGTGTACTTGTGAATAACTTTTGAGGTGACAGAGGTCGTGATAAAATGGTGCGTAACATTACAATTCCGATTTATGTTGAGCTCCCGTCAACGTATATTCATATTGGAATGCGGAGCTGACTTAAATGGTGTATCACATTACATTACAAGTGTACGTTGAATCTGTTACATTTCATTGTGCGACAGTTGAGCTCAGTTGATTAGTGGAAGCTATTCTGTGTTTGAGATACTTTCACTCATGAGTGGGCGAAAATGTAGTCATAATTCTGTTAAAATTAAATTCATTTATTCCATAACAACTTTTACATGAAGTTTAATTTACTGTAAGTAACCACCTTATTATGAAATAGCTAATAGTGACAATAATCCATTATAAGTACTAAATGTCAAATAATTAAAATAGTTTGGGAGTGGACTTCGCTGATAAAGCAGTGACCGATCGAACAATACTCACGATAGCAGTCTATGATATGCCATGATAGTCAATCAATTTAAATTAACAATAACTTAGAAAAGAGAGAAACCGCTTCCGCTACGCGCGGTCAGCTACGCCGTAGCACTCAGTGCGCTACGAGCGTAGCATTCGTGACTTTTTGGGAAACTTTCTTTTTGCGGTTATTCAACTAACATAAGGGTTGTGCAAACGTCAATATGTCTTCGTTCTGAAGCAGTTTGGATGTCCAGGACAACCTAGTAACAATAAGCTATGGTTCAAAATAATAAGGCCGACCCCTTTCACATAATTTCAATAAACATCATCGAGTATCGGAACAGTAATTTCTCTACTTTCTTGGAACAAGTTAACGATTGACTCGTAAACGAACCAATTAAGTACTTCATATTTTCTTTAATGCACCTCCGATTGACCCACAGAACGATACAGTAAAATGTTTATTTTAGTGTTCAGAAAAGAAAGTTATGCACTGTGGTTTCCAGCAAAGATAAACTTCTTGTATAATATGCATTTGCTTGAGGAAAATCTAAGAAAAATCTAGACATAAAGTACATAACAGTCAGACACGGTCAGTATAGAAAGTGACTGCATCATATACACGCAACAGGCGCTGGGAAACGCATTACCTACTTCTAATGACGCATTATTTACCACATAAGAAGTCGCCGCCACATTGGAAAATAACTCAAATTTTCTAAGAAATAAAGTCCACGTAAACTACATTTCTCACGTGTGAGATGCGAAGTAACAAAGTGTTAAATAGTTATGGGAAATTCACCTTTACCGATTTAAAAATAAAGTTGTCGTTAGGTGCATGTTTGATGTGGTTTGCGCGTACAGTCGCAGAAAACAGAGTACAGTTAAAAGGAAATGGGAGATTAGTAATAATTAAGGTTTGTTTTGTTGTGATAACCGTCGGCAGCGCCATCTGTGGCGTTAATGACGACGTTTAACGCAACTCTACTCAGAATGAATTAATGAAAAACATTTACCAGTCAGATATAACCTTTCATAGCAAGCTATAGGTAGTAAAAACTTATCGACTTAGGTTTATGCATAAACACTCTCCATTAACAACCAAGATTGTATGATGCTTCTAGACGAAACTCTTATGAATATTTATTTCTCGATTATCTCGAGGCATAATATTAAATGATAGTTAAATGCACCGTTATTTACATTATGTACCTATACCCTAGCATACTTCAGGGGCTCGTGGCAAAATAATACGAGCGGCGGCTCGTAACAGCCGCACAGCTCGATCGATCAGGTTAAGCTACGCTTGCCGCGGTTGGTTTGTGGATGGGTGACCATCTTTACATATCGAGACCCCTCCGTGCCCCCGGCTGTCATTCGTGGATCTTTGACAGTCGTTACGGGTAGTCAGAAGCCCGAAACTCTGACAACCAGTCTTACCAAGGGGTATTGTATTACCCAGTAACTGGGTTGTGGAGGTCAGATAGGCAGTCGCTCCATGTAAAATACTGGTATTCAGCTGCATCCGGTAAGACTGGAAGCCGACCCCAACATAGTTGGGAAGAGGCTAGGCAGATGATGATGACCCTAGCATACTTCGTAATTAAACAAACTTCGGCAATTGTTTTGACAAGTGACAGTAATGTTTTTTTAAACCGGTAGTTGTATTAACTAGAATGCTAATTACCGTCGATAATCAGTTTACTAAGCGTTCAGTCGGTAGTGATCTGTCACGGCAGATTGTGTCGAAGCAAGTTTTAAACTCGTACTTTGTATTTACGGATTTACTGGACAGGTCCACTTAAGTCTGATAAATGATAAATGATTTTTATTTTGTAAGTAGGTTTGCACAAACACTTTTACACGTCATTCATATTTTTTATAAAACTAGATGAGGTCGGCGTTTCCTATCTGACTACTCTGAGAAAAAAGGCCGAAACAAACTCAGAGGTCACAGTCTCTTTTAAAGTCCAGACATAATCTTGGTCAGGTTATATGAAGACCATGTAGATCAATGTCTGAGATGGTCTTTTGAGGAAAGAACCACACAGATTGAGAGGACCTGTCCAGTCAGTGCAAGCATTTGTCAGAAATCGTGCAGCTCTACTCAAAACTTAAGGAGCTCAACGATTCGACGAACAATACCAAAGAAAGGACATTTGGGTAGGCCACATAAATTACTCAAACTGCCAGACCTAGAAAAAAAACTAACAGAACATAGAGAATAATAAAAATTAAACAAAAAAAAAAAAAAAAAAATGACCCACATTGTCTTCACATGCACAATAATTAAAATAATATAATACTTTACAAAGTAAGCAAATGTCAATGTTTATATAAAATTCATTAATTAATGTCAATGTGTATATAGAAAAAAAATAATAATAAAAACATTCAAAATGTAAAAATTGGAAGCAACTCAATCCCAAGCCTTTTTGTCCTCAATATAATCCTTAACAGTATAAAAGGCTTTCTGGCACAACTTACGTTTAATGAATGATTTGAATTTATTAAGGCTTAGATCTTGAACGTGGCTTGGTAGTTTATTATAAAAGCGTATACATTGGCATCTGAACGAGAAACCTATTTTCTTGAGCCTTGTTGTAGGTACAACAAATTTGTGTTTGTTCCTCGTATTTATATTATGGATATCACTGTATTTTTTAAACAATTTTATATTTTTATGGGCATATAAAAGATTTTCATAAATATACTGAGAGGGCACAGTCATCACATTAAACTTTTTAAATTTTTCTCTGAGAGAGTGTCTCGGACTTAGTTTATAAATTGATCGAACAGCTCGCTTCTGCAAAACAAAGATGGTCTAAATATCGGCGGCATTTCCCCACAATAAAATACCGTATGACTACACTACCGATTACACTATGAAAATAGCTAAAGTACACTAAACGGGCAGTCTCTATATCAGTTAAATTACGAATTTTTCTAACAGCGTATGCTGCGGAACTTAGTTTTTTTGACAATTTATCTATATGTTGTCCCCACTGAAGCTTAGCATCTAAAGTTATGCCCAAGAATACTGTGCTGTCTTCAGGATTCAATTCCTCGCCCTTTATCAACACATTAGTTTTCACCTGCCTAACGTTAGGTAGCGTAAACTTAATGCATTTGGTTTTTTTTTCGTTTAGAAGCAAATTATTAACATTGAACCAGTGGACTACTTTCGAGATCACGCTATTTACATCTTCATTAACCAACTGCTGACGTTTAAGTTTAAACAAAAGTGAAGTGTCATCTGCAAACAACACTATATCATGATTATCCTTTATGAGGTACGGCAAGTCATTAATATAAATAAGAAACAAGGAAGGGCCAAGAATCGAGCCTTGTGGGACTCCCATTGTTACTATAGATCCGGGTGATCTTTTTCCGTTAACGTCAACGCTTTGAATCCTTTTACTCAAGTATGAAGTAAGAAGATCCAGAGCAGAATTCCGGATCCCGTAGTGGCGGAATTTCCTGATTAACGTTTCGTGAAGAACGCAATCGAATGCCTTGGACAAATCACAAAAGATGCCCAAGGCATCGCATTTATCTTCCCATGCATTATAAATATGTCCTAAAAGTTCAACACCGGCATCAGTAGTTGAACGACCCCTTGTAAAATCGAACTGTTTGCTATGTAATAATTTATGTTTATTAAAAAATCTTTGCATTTGGTCTAAAATTAATTTCTCAAAAACTTTACTAAAGGTAGGTAGTACAGAAATAGGTCTATAATTAGTGGGGTCTGATGTACTACCTGATTTAAATAAAGGTATTATTTTACTATATTTCATAAGGTCAGGAAACTCCCCATTGTCTCCCCTCCCCTCTGTGTGTCTCTTTCCTCAAAATATTATTTCAAACACCAATCTGCATGGTCATGTCTGGACTTCTAAAGAGACTGTGACCTCTAAGATAGTTTCGGCTTTTCTTTTCAGAGAAGTCATATAGGGAACGCCGACCTCATCTAGTTTTAAAAATATGATGGACGTGTAAAAGTGTTTGTACGAAATTACTTACCGAAACAAAATCATTCATCATTTACGATTACATTCTGTAACCTACCATTTCTATCGATCGACTACAATACGAATGGTTTAATTAATTTCTAGTACATTTATGGCATCCATAATTGAAGAGATGTTAAAGTTGCACTGACATGAAGCCCTGGCAATACGCATGCGTAGTGCATTATTGCATAAGGTGTGCATCACCACGAACTAACCGTGACTGAATCGTTCGGTGCTCAAGGCCCCCTTGGCCTTTTTGATCAAGGGTCTCTAATTTTTTTTTTTAAGTTCCCACGACCCGTCTTCCTGTTTTGTGCCTCACTGGTTTTTTCAACCACCTTCACTGACAGGTGACAATCCGAGAATCCGATGGATATATGGAGAATCCTATTTTCTGCATAATTAAACACCACCGTGAAAATGTGACTATTATGTAATTTTTTGGCGAATGTCTCGCATTGTCAGTAACATTAAACAGGGCCCAGTTTGCCTAATACGAGTGCAACTTACAATGTTTAGTAACTAAGATTGCTTCACAGAGATTTGAAGATGTTTCTGTAGTCTTTCTATTGAGATACTCAAACTCAACGCATTTATTTCAAACTAGCTTCCGCCCGCGGCTTCGCCCGCAAGGTATGTCGATAAAAACTACCCTATGTCCTTCCCCGGGATGCAATCTATCTCTCTGCCAAATTTTATTGAAATCCGGTCAGTGGTTTAGGCGTGAAAAGGTAACATACAGAGTTACTTTCGAATTTATAATATTAGTATGGAAGTATGGATAAACTATTCACAGGCACTTTTGACTATCAAAGATGAAGCTAGTTGCCCATTCCAAAGCGTAGCAGGTTCCTATGGAGAAGAACTGAGATTTGGTTTATCATTAAAGACATTCGAAACATTTATCTTTCTGTAGAAGAACAGCTTTCATATGCATGAACCACATTCCGTGACCACCTTTTTACAATTAAAGGCGAGGACACAACAGGTGTGACCGCGAAAATGAACTTTTTGATTGATGGCGCCATAAATTATGTGACGTCACATTTCAAGATGGCGATGCGATAGTCTCGGAGCGTGCCTGCGGGCTTAATAGTCGTCAAATGAGGCACAGAAGCTCCATTCTGACCACAATAATAAATTAGAAAGCTGAATCATCAGCAGGTAAGTCCAGGGCTCGCATGTGCCATGTAAGACTTAAATAAAAAAATATTAATTGAATCATTTACTTTCTGCATTTTTGGGATAATAACCCGAGTTTGTTGGCGACAAATTACTATATGAGTTTTATAGCATTTTATCGTGTTAGAAGGAGCAATGCAATTACAATTACAGACGTTATCTTATCTTTGACAGATCAGTTGGCAGTCGCACCATGAAAAATACTGGTATTCAGCTGCATCCGGTTAGACAGGAACCCGACCCCAACAAGGCTCTATAGGCAGATGATGATGATCTTGTCTCCGATAGATATTTGTGTAAAAAGACTTGCATTTGTACTGAGGCTTCTGAATCCTATTTGTCTCCTGGGGCATGCGCAAACGCATGAGGAATAAACGTTCAATTAATGGAATTATCTAATTACTTCGTTCCTTTCCGCACAGTTAAAGTATATGAAAGGTATTATTTTTTTATGGTTTCGCTATTTCATGCCGTGTTAGTGTTTGTTATGTTTTATGATTTCCTTTGTTTTCTCGTCTTTTAATGGATCTTTAAAGATGATGAAGATACTATGCCCAGTAATATACTGCTCCAATTCGTCACAAGATATTGGATACGATAAAGTTGAACACCACCAAGATATATGTATTTTGCAGTAAATACAGCACAAAATATGGTAGATATTATAAATATTGCGCAGACGCATTTTGCATTTAGATGTATTTTTTCAAAAAAATTGATCGATTTTGGTTGGCACGTTACGTAACGTAGGCATATAATACATATATAGCATTACTTTTTGTCTATCTAGCATATCTAGGGAGCATTAAGTTCTCCTACATATCTTTTGTTGGAGTACTAAACAAATAAAGTAAACCTGCTTCAAAGAAGTTTAAGATGAATACTACATTAGTCAAGAAAGCATGAAAAGCAAGTAACATAAACCTCACTTACAAAACAATAGGAACCTAATCCCTTCCTATCTGTAACAATAGAGTGACAGCCGACCCACGTTCCCGTCCGTCACCGTCACGTCACATGGCGCACCTCTACGTAAACTGACACGTTAACTTTCACGCTTCACGCCTTGTCTCTCTGTCTGTCTGCTCGTCGCGCACTAGTTGATGCGCTGTTTAGATAAACTTACATTACATGAACAATGCTACAGTTTAGTGTTGCGTGCTCCGTAATTCCGGTAGGAAAGCTTTACAAACATATATTTTTTTTATGATAAATCGCAATGGTTGTGTTTTAGTAATTTCATTAATGTTTAGTATGGTTTAGTGTATTTTATCTTAGGTGCTTTGAAAAGACATGACATTGACTGTGAACTGGGTGAGTTAGGTAATAAGTTATGCTACGTAGAGTACAAGAATGGCTGTTGAAAAAATCATAAGTTGTATGTCACGATGATCGTCCAATAGTTTCTATACAATACACGTATAATTAGCCATCTCTTGTATGTAGTTTAAATTATTCTATAGATACCTAATTGCTCTGAGATGTATTCATGTATTTGTCTGTACAACAATGACGCATAACCTCTTAGCGTGACGTCACCGGAGCCTGTAACCCGACACGCTTGCTTTCACGCTTTACGCCCCGTCTGTCTGTCCGTCTCAAGTTGCATGTGCGCACAGCTTAGGATAGATACAGTATGTCCACTTGATAGATCTCTCCAGGATGGACTCTATGGTTGTACAGACACCAGCACATCAAGCTACTACAATCTGTCAAATTTCTTTGATAGATTTTCAACTTTATCGCTGAAGTATAAGGTTCAAAGTTGATTGGAAAAATTTGACAGTTTCGGGTAGGTTGATGTGCTGGCGTCTGTACATGGTTATACAAATATGAAGTAGCTAGCCATAAAAAAAGGCTCTGAGAACATTTCAAATGTTAGCATAATTTTCATCGTCAAAATCACCATGATTGACAATCTATTTGATAACCGCAATACCTTCTTTGGTAGATAAATTACTGCTACTTGAAAATGCATGTTGGTATGCGCTATGTGAGAAGAGATAGAGGAGAATAGGCGAAGTTCAGCGCGGTACTTGCGTAAAACATTATCAGTAGTAATGGATTTCATTTTGACAGTTCAAAAACATTCATTATCAAATTTTTCGGACATTCAATGGATTAGCAATAAACTTCACAATGGTTCAGATTGTGATTTAAAGTTTGATACGCAATGAGGGCGCATGTCCGTGTCGGGGACATCATTGGCGCAACGTTTTACTTTCCCTTGCCTACTGAGCCTACTGTCCTTCTTTGTCATGTGTCGCGTGCCCTACTTTATCCATTGTCTATCTAATCGTCCACATCCATACATGAGGCAGCTCACATCAACTGTCACAAGATGAAGATCGACGTACGCGGTTGGTGTAACATGTAGATCGAGACAGATAACATTAGTCATAGTTTAGATATGCCGGGCGGAGATAACATCAGTTTGGCTAATTGTGCGGCCTTGTATGTTACTTTTGTCCGAATAATATCTCGAAGTGTTTTGTTTCTCAGTAGGATTTAGGGTGTGCACATGTGGTTCGAACACCTTATGTGAGCATTCAGCTATTTGTTCATCTCCGGAAGTCTGTAACGGATGATTCTAATCTTTTTGATTAGCGGCGGTGATTATGTTAATTACCATGTACGTTTCTTATTAACTTTAGGAAATTATTGAGAAACTGTCGTGGTTATTTACTTGAGTTACAGTAATGTTTAATCACTTTTGCTGTGATAAATAAGCTTTGATTCTTGAGTTATGCTGCACTTAGACGAAAAATATGTTATATTTATTGTGTACTTTTTTAATTACGCGTATCACTGTATGAAAATTTAAGTCAGTCATTTCTAAGTCGTCATTTTGGTTCATTAGTAAGGCGCAATAACATTCACACACACTTTAATTGTATACTTTTAATTAGAGAGAGTCTGTTAAACTAGTTCCCTTTAATTATTTAGAAAAGAATGTAGTTCATTATTGTCGCGAGATAAACCGTCGTAAAAATGGCGGACTGAGCGAAAGGCAAGTCGTAAAGACTGCTTTGACAATTCTAAGTTGATACGCGGGAAAATATGAAAACACGACATCATGCATGTTTTCTCCGAAGGGACTGGTGAGGGTGTGTAGGTGACCCCTCAATCATTTCCCACCTTTTGTCATACACCGGGTAGAAATCCAAGATGTTACTGAGAAAATTCTAATAGAAAAACGTCGTTATATATCATCATAATTTATTTAAGTTCATAAAGGTTTTAGAGTTTATGAGGGACTTACAAAGTATGCATTATTATTACATGGTGTAGGTACAAGGAATTGTTGGGTGAATCGCTGCTCTCTTAAGTAGATCACCGAGAAATCTGAATTTAGGAAATACTGTTTTGACTCCCAATTTGAGTACCTATCACATGTTTTTATGCTTTCGGAGCTTTTAACACGTTGACTGCCACCGCGGTCACCGGTGACCGCGAACAATAGATTTTCTATTGTGTCTGTTGTCTGGCAGTCAACGTGTTAATATAAAACAAACATACGTTCCGCAGCATTTATGTATTTGCGGGATTAAACCTTATGTTCAGCAGTATTTTCAATAGTCACTTATTAATTTTAAAAGCATACTGCGCCGACTTCAAATAATATACTGGTACTTATAGGGTAGGAGGATGATGACGACGGGTCTCTATTTGATTTCCAAAATGTTCAAAATCTTAAGTTATGACAAATCGTTGACTATCGCCTTCGCAATCATCGCCGCACAACGTGCCAAGATAAACTGGTCACTGTATCTATGATAATTTTAATAACATGCCAAAGGAAATTAAGAACTGGTTCACTATAGACGAAGATAACGAATATGCAGGGAGTGTGTTTAGATAGCCGAGTGAATTACTTGCATATATTATGGACATGTGTAGGATGGATAGATGTGTGCTCTTGTTTATATGTAGACCATCATAGATAAGACAAATGATAGATCATAGATCGTGGGTCATTAAGCAATAAGTTTCTCTGCCAAGACTAAGGGACCAGGAGGGCATTTTACAAGTTGTAAAACTTGTTTAATACTCAAGTCTTCTAAAAGACTTGTCAAAAACATGTCGTGTCTATAACGTAAATGTACTGATGTTGTTTCGGATATGTTTTGTTAATTATTTCGTAGACGTTTTTTGTAATTTATAACAAGTTTTCTACAGGTTTGCAAGTCGTTGTACATGTAAACGATACACGAAAACCATAGATACAACGTGTAGAATACTTGTTTTATGCCTAGTTGTAAACGAGGGGAAGGTCAATGTACATTAGAACTTAACGCTAAACGCTAATTTCTATCGCTAAAGCTAAAGGCGAGGTGCTTATCTAGGTACCTACTATAATCTAAAATGAGCACAAATACTTATGCAGCACTGGAATCAGGCGCACACGCATAATAACAACAGTCCTAACTTCAATATCGGCGTCATATATTAAACGGTTCGATGGTATCATAAATAGTACACTTTATAACTAGCAGACGAATCCAAATGAAGTTATTAACGAGATAATTGTGCCGTGGGTACAAGTATCAGGGATACAGTTAATTGAAGGCATTTTTATAATTATTATAAAGATGCTGGTAGATAATCATGTATTTTGTGGATATAGAGAGATAACGCAGGGATATAAAAGTGATATTTATAGATCCAATAAAAAATCGAATCGAATTGAACCCTGAATAGAATGAATAAGTGAAAATGTAGCCTCGCTGAAGGTATCGTAACCGTAATAATGATATGCAGGTAAGCAGGTCAGGTCCCGTTGAACTGTATAATGATATACAGGTCAGGTCCAGTTGAACTGTATAACATTATTACGTTTACGTATCTTCACTTTCCTGCTAATTTCTTATATCTGATTTTTTTCTTTTTGTTGTTTTTAGGGTTCCGTGCCCAAAGGGTAAAACGGGACCCTATTACTAAGACTCCGCTGTCCGTCTGTCACCAGGCTATATCTCATGAACCGTAACAGTTAGACAGTTGCCATTTTCACAGATGATGTATTTTTTCTTTAATACTAAAAAACAGAATAAAATAAATATTTAAGGGGGCTCCCATACAACACACGTGATTTTTTTGCTCGTTTTTGCTCGATATTGATAACGACCACAGAAAATCTTGAAATATTCACAGAATATTTAGTTATCAATTCACTTTAAAAATTAATAATTAAATTAAAATAAAACAAATATTTAAGTAAGTAGTCCCATACAACAAACATGATTTTTTTGCCGTTTTTATAGACATTGGTACGAAACCATTCGTGCACGAGTTCGACTCGCACTGGGCCGGTTTTTTTATTATCTGATGTTTAATATATTGTCTGCCTTTTAGCCTGTGCTAAATAAATGTAGTTTCTTTCTTTCATATGTAGATGTGTGCCTGTAACAGTGGTCCCAAGAAATTTATCCTTCAGTCGATGTGTTCTTGCCCTACAAAATGGTACAAGATTGGACCACACCGCTAAACATGGTCTATTTATTAAAATTCCCGTATAGGGTCCAACCAATTACCATAGTTACAGAATCAGGCCACTTACTCTATTGCCTACGAGTTACAGTTCAAAATTCCTTAAAACAGTATATAGGTAACGATTAATCTCACTAACGGTCACAGGGAATTAATATGAACGTTGTAAAATTATAATTAGTTCGTCTTTAATAAGAGAGTTATAAGTTAGTAATATGTAAATATGGGGTACGCGTAATGATAGTATATAAATATCTAGTTCAAAAAGAATGTTCGTAACAAAAATATATAAGTCTTTGCTTGAAACAACGTTTTTGACTATTTTTTTTTTTTTTGACTCAATTATTATCAGCCTGTGTTACTAAAGACAAGGCTACAGAGATAGCCTCTACAGTAAGTACCTACTCATAGGGCGGACCATCGCGTTATACCGAAGCAAAACCTTATGAAACGGTTTTGGTTTTAAGTACAAGTTTAAGAACTGGTGATGAAGCTGTAGTTGATGGTATCTTTGAACTTTATGAAACTGATTTTGAAGGTGCAGGTGTTGTCTTTTCCAGAATTTATTTTTATTAAAAATAATGCCACATTTATTGAAAATGAACAAGATATTGGTGTAAAATATTTTGCTCTGTTTTACAAAGAATGTGGTACAGTTGCATCTCCATCTTTTCAACTTTCCAGAATTAATTTGCTACTACATTCCAATCGAATAGAAAATATAGAGTATATAGGTAGGTATCAGCCAAGAATGTGGTCAACTGGATGCCTATCTCCACTTTATAAATATGTTTCAACGATATTTATTGCGGCTACCTCGATGTCCGTCTTCGATAAAGAAGATGCACTGTATACCTCTTCATACGAGATACCGCTTAATAAGGCTCTTAAGAAAGCCTTAATACCGGCCGCGAGACGAGAAAAAATAATGTATCGCTTTATGGATCTCGCGTAAGGCGAGGCTTGGATGAAAGCGGACCGCGGGAATCGATTTTGCAACCAACAGGCTATTTAGGAAGAAAAATACAGAAAAAATCAATGAGAGACACCAAGGCATAGGCACATTATCAGCTTATAATGCTCCCACTGCTGGGACACAGGGCTCCTCTCGTGAGAGGGAGTGGTACGAGATGTCACATAATATAAATGTCTTTGAATTTTTGTTTCTTGAATATGCCGGTTTCCTCATATTGTTTATTTTCACCATTTTGAGAGCAGTGGTAACTAAATAATTTACACAAAGTAAAGCATCGTAGGCAAAGCAGGCCATTGGCAAGAGGCATAGGAACATTACATCTAATAACCTCTTTTGAAGTCGGTAATAAGGGACAGATTTAAGTATGGAAATCACATTGAATGTTGTGGGACTTTTCTGCATCCATAAAAAAAGAAGTAGAGGCTGATAAATTGAAAGTTGTGACGAATAGAATACAATTAATTATAAGGCCAATCGTAAGGTCGGACGCCTTTGGGCTAGGTGGAGCCAAGATCTTTGCAGTTGCCGAGAATCGAGCTGAATGGCGTGTAATTGGAGAAGCTTATGTCCAGTAGTGGACTGCAGAAGGCTGATGATGAATCATATACCTACATTGATAATCAAGCTAATCCATACTATCCATACTAATATTATAAATTCGAAAGTAACTCTTGTCTGTCTGTTTGTCTGTCTGTCTGTATGTTACCTTTTCACGCCTAAACCACTGAACGGATTTCGATAAAATTTGGCAGAGAGATAGATTGCATCCCGGGGAAGGACATAGGATAGTTTTTATTGATATACCTCGCGGGCGAAGCAGCGGGCGGAAGCCAGTTACAAATAAAAATCAACTTTGTCTTGGCTTTGACCCATTTTCTACACGTACGTACCCCGAATATTAGATCAAAACACGTATAAACACAGACGGAGACAGAGTACTTAATCAATACATCAATTAAGGTTAAGGAATTAAGGTTAATGTCTGACAGGTGTTGTCACGCGACTTCTCTTGTCTTCTTTCTAATTAACTTGTCTTCATTAATTGCATTTTATTATGTTAGGCTTCGATTTCATTCGATTAGATTGGAAACTTCATTAGTGGAATAAACAAGTTCTGGTGCTTCAAAGAAGATTACTGTTTGTGACTGCGAAGTTGGCTGAAAACTGTGATTGGATTTTGATGATAATATTATTATTATATTAAAATAATTATTATATAAAACCGCTTATCGCCTTCCGTTCCAATCATCCTCATAATCCTTACTAACTGTAAACAAAACAAAGAAAACTCATCCTTAACATAACCCCATAAGAACTATTCACATGCAAAATAAAACTACAGTCACTTAATGCACTGCTGATTTATTTTTTATCCCTTTTTGTCATAAGACATTATATTTTTTGTCCTTTTTCCTCGCATGACATCGGATACTCCAAAAGTTTTTGCTCAAATATATCAAGTTATGGCACTGCACGTAATCAGTAAGGTTGTTAATTTTTATATCAAGACCAAAAACATTATAACAACATAAAATGTTGCGTAAAAACGTTGATTGCACAATACAGTTACTTTGTGGAAGGAAACAATATTAATAAAATCAAAATGTTGGTGCGAATCAGCTGCGTAAGGTGCGAAATTAGTTCTCTGATTTCTTCACAAGATTACAGATAATGGTGGTCGAGTTAAAGCACAGGTGTAGTTCAGAATCTTCTGGATGGCTTAGACGTAATTCTTAAATAGTCAGTTCAGTGACCTGTTTATTTAGGTCCTGAACTAACTATTTAAGAATTACCTCCCCGTAGGTAATGGCAATCATTGGAGCACCGAGGAACATAAGAGGAAACCTTTACTTAAGTATCACAATAACACGACGGTGAATTGTTAGTCTCGGCTCCACTAAGACGGAAGTGTTATTTAAGTCATTTGTATTTTTCTCGGATGTCAGGACTTGCACCTTAATTGAGTAACACACTTTCAATCACAATCTGAATGATTTTGAAGGATATTGCTAACCCATTGCTTCATATGTTCAAAAAAATTATCTGCTCAACAACGTAAATAACGCAATGAATGTTGTTGAATTGTCAAATGAAAGCCATTGCTAAAGTGTGTGCAATGATCCCGCAGACTCATCATTGTATTGCGCAGTCTTAATCGTTATACATGTAGACGGTAGCTCATCAAGTCACCGGAAAGGCGAATTTCTAACCATAACCTACTGGCCGGGTGCAAGTGAAAGCTACTGCGACCTGTGATTGCTATTAAGCTTTAGGTTCTTTGGTCCAAACATTGACAAACGCACTGTACAATGTACAGTTCCTAGACCAGCCATTAACATGAAAATAAATAACATTACAAGTAATACGTTCCTCGCTTGCAATATCTCCCCATAGCTGCCTAGCCCGCCGATGGGGGACAAATATCATGTAAGTAAATACAAACTAACTCCATACAGCGTCATATATTGTAAGCATTTGTCGTCGATCGTCCCGCTCTATCGGCAATCTAAAGAGGGCCATTCATTACGCGCCGAGTGTCACATTAGTTGCGACTAGCCGCGCCGCTATCGCGCCATCGTCTGGTGCATGCACAAGCTTAGATGAGATGCGGAGCTCAAAGTTTTGCGAATTAGCGGATTTTAGTTACGTACTTACACGTACTAGTTTATTGTTTATATAGGTAGGTCCAACTTCGAGAAAGAGGTCAATCGTCGAATCCGACTCGGCTGGGCAGCGTTCGGGAAGCTACGCAATATCTTCTCGTCCCACATACCGCAGTGTCTCAAGACGAATGTCTTTGACCAGTGCGTGTTGCCAGTGATGACCTATGGCACTGAAATGTGCTCGCTCACAATGGACCTTATGAGAAGGCTGAAAGTCACCCAAAGGGCAATGGAGAGGGCTATATGTTTGGAGTTTCCCTGCGTGATTGAATCAGAAATGAAGAGATCCCCAGGAGAACTAAGGTAACCGACATAGCCCGAAGAATTGCCAAGTAGCAGGGCGCATAGCTCGCAGAACAGGTGGCCGATGGGGCCAAAAGGTTCTGGAGTGGCGACCGCGTACCGGAAGACGTAGCGTTGGAAGGCCTCACACAAGGTAGACCGACGACCTTGTGAAAGCCGCAGGAACCCGTTGGATGCGAGAAGCACAGAACCGGTGGAAATAGAGGTGCTTGGGGGAGGCCTATGTCCAGCAGTGGACGTTTTTCAGCTGAAATGATGATGATGATGATGAATAGTTTATTGGAAGAGATTATTATATTTGTTACGAGTAATGCTAGAAGGTCGAGTAAACCTAGGTTTACCCGGGTTGACTTAGTATTACCCAAGCTTTTTTTTTTTAATAAGTAAAATAAATTTTAATTCGGAGTTTACCCATACTCACCTAGGTCTACCCAACTCTGGCTGGGTAATGTTAAAAATGTATCTAATGTATTAGTAAAATGAAAATCCAAGGGCATTTTTAACTTTAATTATTTAAAAAAAAAACATTAAAAGTCGAATGTAGTCGTATGAAGAGCATAAACTAGTTTTAATAGCATAAACTAATAGCGGGCTGAAACATGATATCTTTAATCATAAAGATATTAAAAGTTTGTGTAACAATTAGTTCACAAAAGTACTACCAATCAATGTTATTTAAATTAAAATTATTTATTTGAGCAAGACGAACTACTGTGACATTTTTTGAATTGCAAAATTACGCAACACCTAACATTACCCAGCCAGAGTTGGACCGTAGACCTAGGTGAGTATGGGTATACTCCGAATTAAAATTTATTTTACTTATTATTCGGACTTTACCCAAAAAGCTTGGGTAATACTAAGTCAACCCGGGTAAACCTATTTTGTGAGGACGTAATGTCAACAAAGGAGGCGGCGGAAAGGGAGAGAGAAGCTACCACCTCTCTCCCGGCCCGCAGCAGACGCACCGGGCGTCGCAGGGTGGCGGATGATCTCCGGCCACCATAGGGCGCGGCCTGCGGGCGACAGACTAGGGGCGTTTGTCGCCCGATCAGAAACAGGCCTCGAGGCGGCGGCGCAGTGTTCCGCGCGCGCCTCTCTGTTGGAGTTCCTGCGGCCGCTGGGTGACGGCCGCAGAGGGTGACGGGGCCCGCCTACGAACATCTGGCGGGCCAACACCTGCCGGGGGCGCGGACGAATGCGCAAGCGATACCCGTACCCCCGGCAATAGGTACAGGAAGGGAACACCGGGGTGGTTTTTAGCCGGTAAAAGTCCGGCACGCCCCTCCGCCTTTCCCCAGGGCGGAGGATGTCCATGAGGATTTTCCCCCCGTTAAAAAAAAAAAAAAAAAAGGTTTACTCCATCTTCTAGCATTACCCGTAACATATTAATTGCATTAATTGAGCGAATCAGATAGCTTTCTCATCCTCTAACTAAAATTCAGGTTAGATGTTGAAAGTTTCAGACTACAGTGCGGCGATTTGTATTTTGCAAACGCACATGATGATGGCTCTTTGGTAAGGGCCATAATATTACCTGACGGTCGTGATTAAGCTTACAGAAGGATTATTTTCAACCAATTTTCCTAATCTGCTAAACTTTGACAACCGACGTCCTAGACAAATAATACATTACAGACTACAGAGATACAAGGAACATTCACTTTGATGTACTCGTCGCAAGATACGGATACGGGCGTGCGACACGACCGCGCGGTATCGTCGCGCGACATATGCGACCGTGTCGCAGTCCCATTGATTAGGATTGTGTTGGGAATGGTATAGGTGATTGGTCAGTAAATGGATACGTGTCTGTGTACTCGTAGTTAATCTATTAGATGATTGGAATATGCCTGTAGGTACTGGCGTGTCTTTGTGTCTCTGTTTAGTCGTGATTATTTTATTATCATAGAGATATATTGAATTGAAAAAACTGTGTCTTGGACTAGGATAGTTTTTCGTAATAGAAAATTCCCAAGAGGACTCACTCATTCAGCTTGGCTTTTGGTGAAATATCAGTTTTCCAAATTGCAATTGAGCCAATCTAAGATAAGTATTTTTATAACTTATGATGATGAGTTCCATTTGGATTTGATTGAACGTTACGACGTTATTGATTGCCAATCATCTACAATGAGGAATCTTGTCTGGATTTTGCTTAAATTAGTATCTTTAGTTCTTTAATTATCATTTACAAACTCTTTAATCTTTCTACAGCTGGTTCTCCTCGAAATACATTGGAAAATTTATGTATTAATTTTTAAAACTCCTGCCACATAAAGCCACTGATTGACTTATAAATGGTGCGTGAAAACGACCATTAGGCTCCCCGCACCACTTCATTACGAGCTGATTGATGGCGATGAGCCGCGGCCTTCAGCGACTAATAACTTTAATTGAATGACTGAGAACGTTTCTCTTTGATGTACAGGAATATAGATTTGTTTGTGTATTTATTTGGAAATGTCGAGGTATCTGGTCTAATTGTAGTAAAGTTCAGATTGTGATATCTCTCTTTTTATACTTAGTATAAACTGAAGTCGCTTTTCATGTCTGTCTGTTTGAGCGTGTTGTTCTTGTAAACTACTCAACGGATTTCGATGGGGATGTTTACCAGCATCTAGACAATTTATTCCGGAAGGTGTGTATGCATCATATCTATAGTAATATTAAACTTACATTAATCAATAAAGAAATCACGATCTTTCGCCAAGTCATAAAAACCGTGCGAAGCAGGGACGGGTCGCTAGCCTGTTATAGACTGTTTGTATAGTTACGTGTTTGTTAGTTACGCTTGTGGCATATGAACTCACAAATATCACCGATAGAAAAGACTGCCAATAAATATGAATATTTCTAGTGAAGAAAGTAATTATAATAAATTCAAAGTAATCTCGCGTCTCCCACCCCCAGAGAGTGGTGGAGGATCGTGCGCATACATCAAGTCAGACGCAGTCGTGTCGCGATTCCGTGCGACAGATAGTCGCACCGTGCGCAGCGCGCCTACGCAACGTGGGCGGAGATTTAATATGGCGTTTTGAGGAGTTAACAAATTATGCATTTCAAGTTTAATATTATTTTCCCATAGAATAAAATGTGTGCTATATTATTTTCTACTAGGTGCAGTACATCTTACTTGAGGCTTACGAGTAGATACAAATCAAAACACCATACTTTCTATTCCGTCTTAAAACGATAAAGAAGTAATTACAGGCTACAGGCTTGCTTACCCATCTAGTACCACAAGCGTGGCTAAGTAATGTCAACAAGTACAATATGAAAGGCGTAAAATCCTCAAAGCCATAAACTTAGAAAATTAATTTTCTTAAGCCTTTAATTAATTGCCTATAAAAATACTAATTAGCTCGTAAAACATCCAGGCTATAAAAGTCCACTGTTGGTCGAGGCCCGTGTGCAAAGGCATCCATATTAATATTATAAATTCGAAAGTAACTGTGTCTGTCTGTATGTTACCTTTTCACGCCTAAACCTCTGAACGGATTTCGATAAAAATTGGCAAGGATCCTGTGGAAGGACAGGCTACTTTTTGTCCCGGTAGCACGACTAGCACGTTTCCGTGGCTTAATTTTCCGACAACCACGCGGGCGAATCCGCGGGCAGAAGCCAGTATAGGACATACACATACATCGCATAAACGCGGTGAAATTTTAATGGTTTTCGCTAACGGCGCGTTTGCCTATAAACATATTTTGTTAAAGCTTTTAGTTTAAATCCTGCTGTAACCTGAAACTGTCCGGCGTATTGTTTATGGGTTATGTAGGTAATTAAAGGTGCTAATTAAATATAACCCGTTGGTTATATTGCAAAGTAACCTTTTAAGACAATTTTTTAAATTCTTGCTGGCTTCACTAAGTAGACTGTCGCATAGGAGTCTGGGATCACTCACTGGCACTGGTGGAACGCACACTGATTTTAATCTATTACTATACAGGTTGGTCCAAATAGTGAAGTCAGTAAAAAAAAAAAAATTCCTCATACCTAGGGGTATCCGAAAATACCCCGCCGAATGTTCCGCGATTTTTGATAATTTAAGAGATACGTATTTTTTTTTAATTTTTGGGGAAATTCTTCGGAAACTACTTTAAAAATTTATAGCTATTTTTCGACAAGCTCTTTTTATGTTTTTTTTTTTGCGATGTGATGCGACAGGTCCGGGGGACAAGAAATTTCCCGCGGGCAGAATTTAGTTAGAAGATTAAATTGACAGTTAATCTTAACAAATGAAGGACGGCGACCAAAAACTAAGAACTTAATGATAAGTAGTATCTACAATTATCTAAAATATTGATCTGAATACTTAACGCACAAATAAACACATTACTGTTCCACGTTCCACGCATTCCGAATGGAGTTGTCATTAAAAAGCTCATCGGGATCGTTTCATCGATAACATCGTTCCATCCGATTACACATTGTGCTCCGACTCTCCGAGTTAATCGTAGGCTACTTACACGGTTGCGATTATCTGTCAATCGTGATCGCTGTCTGTCGCACCGTGTGACGATGATGCCCTAATTCCTTCCGATGTGATGTAGAGATACATAATTATTATGTTGTTTATGTGACTTTAAAAAAAAATGTTTGTTTTTTGGTATCTGTTTAATTCGAAAATGTGTTCTAGATTCGAGGTTATAACACTTGCAAGGGCACTATACGGTGATATCCGCAAAACAATAAAACTACATTGTGTGTCATTTACCGCGCCGGAACCTGTTAAGAGAAAATATTGGTATAAATAAAAACAATAGTTGATGAGACTGACTTTGATCAGGTGAGAATTTTAAATATTTCTAAAGCACAGTTTTTTTTTCTAAAAGTTTGCCCTAGCGGATCTGCGGATGCGGTCGGCTGACAATGAATTTTTAAAAATGGAGTTACAAAATTAGGGCGAGTAGATTATCCAGGCCGTTGTTTAAATATGGAAAAGCTTCCCTATATCCAGTAATGAAGTTTTATTGGTTGTCAAGCTGTGTGCCCGGTGGGATTTCCCATCGACAAAAGTTACGAACTAACATACAATCTTTCATCACCTATTTGACCTCATTAGGGAATGAATTTTCAAAAAAAACCTTGCGTTACCTAATGATCTCTAGACCGAGCGGTTTAGGATGTACGTTGTCTGTCAGTGAATGAATTTAAGATTATTATAGTTGCTACTGTTTATAATTATTTATTAATGATAAATGATTTTATTTTGTAAGTAGGTTTGTACAAACACTTTTACACGTCAATCATATTTTTTATAAAACTAGATGAGGTTGGCGTTTCCTATTTGACTACTCTGAGAAGAAAGGCCGAAACAAACTCAGAGGTCACAGTCTCTTCTAAAGTCCAGACATCATAATCTTGGTCAGGTTATATGAAGACCATGTAGTTCGATGTCTGAGATGGTCTTTTGAGGAAAGAACCACACAGATTGAGAGGACCTGTCCAGTCAGTGTACGCATTTGTCAGAAATCGTGTAGCTCAACTCAAAACTTAAGGAGCTCAACGATTCGACGAACAATACCAAAGAAAGGACATTTGGGTAGGCCACATAAATTACTCAAACTGCCAGACCTAGACAAAAACTTATAAATAAAAATTAAAAAAAGTGACCCACATTGACTTCACATGCACAATAATTAAAATAATATAATACTTTACAAAGTAAGCAAATGTCATTGTTTAAATAAAAATCATTAATGTCAATGTGTACATAGAAAAAAAAAATTAAAACATTCAAAATGTAAAAAAAAATTGGAAGCAGCTCAATCCCAAGCCTTTTTGTCCTCAATATAATCTTTAACGGTATAAAAAGCTTTCTGGCACAACTTACGTTTAATGAATGATTTGAATTTATTAAGGCTTAGATCTTGAACGTGGCTTGGTAGTTTATTATAAAAGCGTATACATTGGCATCTGAACGAGCTACCTATTTTCTTGAGCCTTGTTGTAGGTACAACAAATTTGTGTTTGTTGCTAGTATTTATATTATGGACATCACTGTATTTTTTAAACAATTTTATATTTTTATGGGCATTTAAAAGATTTTCATAAATATACTGAGAAGGCACAGTCATTACATTAATCTCTTTAAATTTGTCTCTGAGAGAGTGTCTCGGACTTAATTTATAAATTGATCGAACAGCTCGCTTCTGCAAAACAAAGATGGTCTGAATATCGGCGGCATTTCCCCACAATAAAATACCGTACGACATTACACTATGAAAATAGCTAAAGTACACTAAACGGGCAGTCTCTATATCAGTTAAATTACGAATTTTTCTAACCGCGTATGCTGCGGAACTTAGCTTTTTTGACAATTTATCTACATGTGGTCCCCACTGAAGCTTAGCATCCAAAGTTATGCCCAAGAATACTGTGCTGTCTACAGGATTCAATTCCTCGCCCTTTATCAACACATTAGTTTTCACCTGCCTAACGTGAGGTAGCGTAAACTTAATGCATTTGGTTTTTTTCTCGTTTAGAAGCAAATTATTGACATTGAACCAATGGACTACTTTCGAAATCGCGCTATTTACATCGTCAGTAACCAACTGCTGACGTTTAAGTTTAAACAAAAGTGAAGTGTCATCTGCAAACAACACTACATCATGATTATCCTTTATAAGGTACGGCAAGTCATTAATATAAATAAGAAACAAGAAAGGGCCAAGAATTGAACCCTGTGGGACTCCCATTGTTAGTATAGATCCGGGTGATCTTTTTCCGTTAACGTCAACGCTCTGAATCCTTTTACTCAAGTATGAAATAAGAAGACCCAGAGCAGAATTCCGGATCCCGTAGTGGCGGAGTTTCATGATTAACGTTTCATGAAGAACGCAATCAAATGCCTTGGACAAATCACAAAAGATGCCCAAGGCATCGCATTTATCTTCCCATGCATTATAAATATGTCCTAAAGTTCGGCATCAGTAGTTGAACGACCCCTTGTAAAACCGAACTGTTTACTATGTAATAATTTATGTTTATTAAAAAATCTTTGCATTTGACCTAAAATTAATTTCTCATAAATTTTACTAAAGGTAGGTAGTACCGAAATAGGTCTATAATTAGTGGGGTCCGATGTACTACCTCATTTAAACAAAGGTATAACAGCCTTCTCCTATTATAACAGCTATAACAGCCTTCTCCTATTATTGCATTCAATGTCCTCTCATGATGTGAACCACCTATAACCGTCAGTGCTCTGACCCATTTCGCTCTGTCGGCTGTGCACCTTGCACCGGCTGATAAGGGGCAGAACACATTTGTTACCTAATTAAACATGCAATACGTGGTGTTGTGTAACCGGTGTCAGACATGCGTCACCTGTCAGTGGGTTGATTGATGGACGTTGTTTACTTTTTATTGGTTTTCAATTGATATTCTTAGGTAGTTTATTATTAGCATATTTATCAGAGGCACGGACGCGAGGTAACGCGAGTAACCATTGCCTATGAAAGTTCCGAAAGATTTAAAAATAATTGAAAATACTAGTTTCGAATGTCACTCCTGGACTGGGAAAAGTGGGGACCATTTCGAAAACTAAAAACAAAAAGTCGGACATTTGCAAAATATCTCGTACCTACACACATCAAAAGTGTTTAGGGATCAACATATATTTTTGCAATAACTTTTCTCCTGATTGATATTAATTAAAATTTTCTTTAAGGATTCATCAAATAAAGTGTTTTCGTTTGTCACAGTAACGATAAACCAAGTCACCTTTGCATTAATAAAGAAATTTGCCATTTTCCTAATAAAGGGATTTTTGACATTTGAACCACTAACACAAAAGTTCGAAAAAAAGACTGAAATAACAGTTTTCTTTAAAATTTTATTGGGTAACTTAAACAATTAATAATCCGTGTTTCTACCGCGAACACTAACAACACAAGAACATCGGTTTGGCATACTCAAAATGAGTTCATCCAAATCACGCTGTGGAATGGCCGCCCATGTTCGTTGCAACAACAAAAAAAGGTCTTCTTGCGACTGGATACCCTCCATATTCGGCAGAGCTCTTCTCTGTAGCATATCCCATGCATGCTCAATCGGGTTCAAGTCTGGCGACTGAGCAGGCCAGGGCAGGACATTGATGTTAGCTGCGGCGAGAGTCTGTCTTACAATTCTTGCGGTGTGCGGTCGTGCATTATCATGCATTAACTGAAATAAGGGACCGATTTGCACTTGTAGAGGAACGATGACGTCTGATACAATCGTCTCAGCATAAATTTGAGCGTTGAGGTTGCCTCTGATCCAAATCAACTCAGTTCTTCCGCCGATCCAAATACCCGCCCATACCATGATGGTTCCACCACTATAAGGATGGACTTCCTGGCAGGATTTTAATCGCTGTTGGCGTCCAGGGGTTCTCCAGTGTCGTATACGTCTTGTATCCGGTCTTATACCAAAACGAGACTCATCAGAAAAGCACACGAAACGCCATTGTTCTTCTGCCCAATTTCTGTGTTCAAGAGCCCATTGATATCGAATCCTACGATTGTACATTGCTATAGGTGGTACCCGTAGCGGTCTTCGGGAATGAAGGTTCACTTCATGCAAGCGGTTTCTGACTGTTTGGTCGCTAATTAAGTTCCCTGAAGAGTGATGAAGCCTCACGGCTAACATCATGGCGGTTATTGTTGGAGCTCTTCGAGTTAAGATTTGAATGTATCGGTCTTGTCTCCGTGTGGTGCAGCGATACCGTCCTCCATGGCGCTCAGCCACGGTACCAGTGCTTAGGTAACGTGTCCAAAGTCGACTGATAACACTCTGACTTGTATTCAGAGCTAAAGCCACAGTACGTTGCCGGGAACGAGCTTCTATCATTCCTACGGCTCTGAGCATTTCTTCCCTGCTTAAATGACGTCGCCGCTCCATAATAACGTTGGTTTTAATCAGTAGTAGGGAAACAGTAGCACTAATAATGTCTTCAATGCGTTGTATGTTTTTATAGGGAAAATATTGACAGCTGATTTTCATCTTTTACTCGAATTTGATTCACAGTTCCTGATTCAAATTATGAAATGCACCAAAAAGGATCCATATAAATTTATAAAATCATAAATTTATTACAAAGCCACATCTCAATCTCAAGAAATCCGCATAAAAATGCTTGATCCCTAGACACTTTTGATGTGTGTACATTTTACTTTCCAAAGAAAGATTACTTTCTTTTTTCAGCTCCCATTTAACTTATTTTATTTCCAATAAAAAAAACCATTTTCGTAAATTCAGGACAAAATAATGACACGGCTGATCGACTTGGTTGCGATATTAATATCTACCCCAAATGACCAGACCATACCTCTTAGACCATACATCTCCTTAAGTATTATAAAGCACCTGCACCTTGCCATTTATGCAGATACCGCATATCCTAGAGAGTCATCAACTTAAGAGCTTAGAAACGTAATATTTTTATTAAACGTCGTTGATTGCATTAAGCGGTGAGCACATAAGCGCCGCGCGTGGGATCGCGTCTGTCGTCGACCGCGCGACTAATGTAATGGTGTGGATTAAGCCTTACGGGGCATCTGAAAGGGTTTATGTCATGTATGTGGTAGGGATGTCACTTGATAAGTTTTTTTGTGAACATTCGCTTGTGACAGGCTTTTCGTGTGCTTGAGTTGTGGGTTTAAGAAGTTATGTTTTGAAATAAAATACATAGGTATGTAGAATTACGAATCTCAGGTAAGTTTATAATTTAATGAGAGTTTGACATGAAAGATAAGATAACGGAATAACAATAAACAAACTTGTCTAACCTAACAGTTATTCAAAAGGATAAATTTTAAATGATTTGAATAGTTCTGACTGAAACTTTCAGTTGTTCTACGGTTGTTTCAGATAGTTTTCTAAAACATGTACGTCTACATTTATGTACCTGTCGCAGCCAACTGGTTAAATTAGCCGTTCAGTTAACTGCCTGGCCTTTAGAAGTAGTGCTCGCCTCGCTTCCTCCCTCGGCTCGAACGCGGTTGATCACAGTTCTAACCTAACCTAACCCACTTGGTCGGGGTGCAATGCCTTAATTACTGCAACCAATTCGGCTCGCGCGTGATTGGTTACAGACTTCAAACCTAAACTGTAATTGAATATCATTCAGGCCGTTAGTTGAACGGCCGCCGTTTAGTTGAAAGGCTAGGCAGTTAACTGAACGGCTAATTTAACCAGTTGGCTGCGACATACCTACTGTTTCAGGATCTTACGGTCTTCAACAAATCTGCAGCTTTTAAGGTTTTTTTTTATACATGACATCCCCGCACTTTAAGCCCCGTGTACAATATCAATTTCCCGCATAAATGTATATTTTATCTGTAATGGCGGCCTGGACTCAATGGTTTTATGTAGGCCGGTATTGCCAACATTAAACTTTTATTGGTCGTGTCGTGCAGTTTACAGTGATTTCCATAAACAAGTATTTATTCTAGTCGTGACGTTGGTATGTAAGGTGTAATTAGCGGCTCTTACTCTTAAATTGCCAAAGAAATATGGGTTTTCTATTTATTTTAGTGCTAATAATAAAAAAAGTCTGACAACCAGTCTTACCAAGGGGTATCGTTTTACACAGTAACTGGGTTGTGGAGGTCAGGTAGGCAATCGTTCCATTTAAAATACTGGTATTCAGCTGCATCCGGTTAGACGTTAGACTGGAAGCCGACCCCAACATAGTTGGGAAAAGGCTGGCAGATGATGATTGTGTTAATAACATTCTGAGAAAAGGTTTTAGGTATTTGGAAGATTCATATTGACGTTTGATCCTATACCTACTTACCATCCACCATACATTTATGAAAGAACCTATAGACATGCTAACTAAAAATTGCCAGTTTAAAAAAAGCTAAAAACTATACCGATAATCTGTTACGCAGTTTGGCAGACTTTATCTGTGTTATTTTTAATACAAAATAAAAACAAAATGTATTTTAAATAAGGTAAGGTAGGGTAGGGTAAGGGATCGATAACCTAAACCAAGTGATTCAATAGTTATTTATTTTGCTCAAAATAAATAAAAATAAAAGCTACATTCTTTATTCTATCCACATGGCCAATAAACACGACAATTAAAAAAACATCTGTCAAATCTGACAGCGCCATACGTCACACTAATGGCGGTCAACATGTCGTCGTGCTTTACTGTCACAATAGATTTGAAAACGCCTTTATCTGTATCAGGCCATTAAAGGATTTGTCTGTCAGCTTAAAAGTATAAGTAATTAGACCCACTTAAGAAATGGGAACTTTGAAAGTGACTTTTGACGTTTAACCGGTTATGATTGTTTATTTTGTTGAATTATTATTATAAGGTTCTACTAATTACAATACTAACTATTACTATGTATTTGATAGTAGAAGAGAAAGAAAACGAGAGAAGTAAAGTTCCGGCCAATCCTTATTTAGAACAAATTATATGAAAGAGCCGGTTTCCTCACGATGCTTTCCTTCACAGTTTTGACAGCAGTGGTGATGGATTTTTTTCTGCCCGGGTAGACGCTTGTGTAACCGGCATGTCCTAGAACAAATTGTGACATCTACCGACCTGCACTGGGATGACGTGGTGGATTACGGCCCACTCCCTCTCACATGTATCCCAGCAATGGGAACATTATAGGCTGATTATGATGCTTATATGAGAGATAAATATTTTTTTGTTACTGATGTTTAATTTAAACAGTCTCTGCTCTTAGATCTTCAACAATCGATATCGCATTTCTTACCGATGATTCACAGCCCAAATGAAATGTAATTACTTTTTACAATCTCCTGTCTTAGTCGCGTCCATGCGTGCAATCCTTCAAAAGAAAAAAGTTACTTGTAACAGCTTCATACTTACCTATTTCATCTGATACCAGATCGGCTATTAAAAATATTATTAAAAGAAATAACAAACTTATAAGCGGCCTCCTACGAGATAAGGCTGTGTACAAAACGCCGCTGCTTTTAAAAGTAAAAAACAAAATGGCGTAATGCTCGGATGTCGTGGCGGCAACCCGCGGCACAGGGTTGCCAGTGAAATATATGTGATTAATAATTAATCTCCTTTCGTAATGAAATAGTAAAGCCGTCCAAGATATGAATTATTATAAAATTATCAGGGTTGTAAAAGGACTATAAAATTAAATATTGGGTAGTTAAATGAGACAAGATTCTTTGGAGGATAGCTGGTAACCTGTTCCCATAATGCTACTTACGTCTGGAAATTATAATATCTGACTCTAATTTTTAATAAATTGTGGATTTTGAATTCTCAGCTAGCACACCTAGCATACCTATGTACTTAGCTAGTTATTTTAATAGCAAAAGCACTACTTATACTTACTGTTTTGTGTGAGCAACCTTCATAAAATATAACAGCCCCCCCATGGACCCCACCCCTGCGCGATGGCATCTTATAATTGAGTGGTGCGCGTTAGTGAAGCGCTTTCGTGCGCGGGCGCAGCAACTAAGGTAATTATCACTTTCTGACATTGGCCTGGGTTATTTTCTACTCTTTGGTGGGTGATAGAAGAGTATTACTAAGGCAGGTGATATCGATCTTGCAAGTTTTTATCTAGCCACAAAATGTAAAACTCTTACCTTGAAAATTTAAATCAATTGATCAGCAAAACTTAAAAGCCATAATGCCAATCAAACAGTCAATAAGACCCGAATGATTTGACATTATTATCATCATCATCTGCCTAGCTTTTTCCCAACTACCTACATATGTTAGGGTCGGCTTCCAGTCTAACCGGATGCATCTGAATACCAGTCAATATAACCCCAAATAATTTGACATAATAAAATAAATTCAACACACTCAGAAGCTGGGCTATCATAATGACGTAGTTACACTGTCACAGGGCGTCCCTTTTATTTGCTAAGTATTGTGGATTGTGGGTCAGGTTTCCGAGTCGAGGCAAATATTTGAACGGGACACTCCTATGTGTTCCAAGCCTAAGTGTTGGCGCACTCAATTTGTGTATGCTGTGGAATCTACGTCACAAAAAGTAAAAAAATACAAATGGAAGTAAGGCGTTTATTTTGAGGAACATTCTACACCCCTCAAAAGCTGTATCGAAAAGTACTTACTAAGTTTATAAAACAGAGTTACACCACCAGCTCATCTTATTTTTTAAGGCCCACCCCTAGGCGCTGGTATCCCATAATTGAGAGGTGCGCAAGCGCCTTACTGACTGGCCAAGTGCTCACCGCGGTAATAAGCGATTACTCGCTTACCCCCGTTTTGGAGTTGCGGAGGGTTTCTGTTATCTTTACAAAGCTGCCATTTTGTACGACGTACCTATGGGGTTTTCAATAAGGACTTTATTCCGTAGTTAGTATCGCTGGGTAGTTCTTAGATAAGGTTGGGGCGAAAAGTAGTGCAGTTTAAGATCGTGGGGTTATCTTAAAAGCAGATGGATGTAGGTACTGTAGGCGGGACCCGGCCTCAAATCGGGGACCCTTGATAGAGTTTCTGGTAAACCTCAGATTTTAATATCACATGGTTTAGTACCTTCGTTACTTACATTGTTTTATGTTGTAGATAGAATAGTTTGGTCTGTTGAAATAAAATTATTATTCTTTTATTGAGAGTGTGTGCGCTATGATTGATTTCACAGATCGATAGTGTCAGACATTCTTGAATCCGGTCTGCGAGCAGTCTAACCTACTCAGTAGATGCACCACTTTATATTTCGTTAACATTTATAAAATTAAGCATATAAGGCTCGTCTGTGGTCATTTCAATTATGGTAGGTATGCGGATGCCACAATTGTGATGAAAGCGCGAACGCGTGGTCATTTAGTTGGTTGCGTGCGCGCAGCATCTTGCGCCCTATGGTTGCGCCCTTTCTCGTAAGGACGACGGATGGAGTATGCGGTGTTATTGAATTGTTTATTTTTTATAAGATTTCTCTCACGATAGGAACGAATGTTTGTTTGTGTTTAAGTAATGGCATTTAAGATTATCACAGCATCGGTACAACAAAAGCTTGAATAATAAAACTTTAGCTGAAAAAGACTTGTTCCTTTTAAAACAAAAGAAAAACTAGCAGGGATCGAGGAGGGGGGGCTGGTGCAGGGGATCAGACTGGAATGAATCGTTCTAACTGCCATTGACAATTGGAAGGTCCAGGCAGCCGCACATCAGTGGTACAACCTGCAATGACAGCGCCTTTATGTCGTAGCAGTAAGGGCGGCTTTGGTAGTAGAAGTGTTACCACTGATGTGAGATTGACTAAGAACTCACACACCTACCTAACAGCAAATCATTGTGCTAAATCAATAAGAATATAGTTACCTACTGTTCAAAACAAGCATCTTCATGACATCAGCGAATAAATCCGTGGTTTCAGATTTGTTCCTTATTTTTTCTTAGAACGAGAACATAATATATTAATACCTAAGTGCGATCCTATATTCTCCCATGATCATATTATTGATGATCCGAACACACTAATCATTATCTCTTATTTCCTCTAATTACAAAAATAAATTGATTTCAGACGGTTGTAACAAAAACAATGTTCAATTTTATAATATCCACTATCTATGCCTGTCCTCACTTACTGGTGGTGTGTTTGCACTGATGGACGTCACGTTAAACTAGTCGTCAAGTAACTCACGTATCATAAAATATTAACTGTGAATGAGCAATTGGTTTATTAACAAGTTTGAGTGGCTGTGGTAGAATCTATCAATAAAATGATGTTTGTTTTAAAACAATAAAGATTTTATTGCTAACATTTGAAAACAAAATAACAATAGATAAGATTGTACTGCTTCATACAATGGACCCCATGTAATAATGGAATAAACTTAGCCCTAAGTATCTATTTACAACTACGTTTGAATCACTGACAAGGTATCTAGTCATTCAAAGATCTCTAATAGGAATCATAATCAGTTGGGTCATAATTCGCGGTGTCTCAATGGAAACACGCACTGCCCCGTCATCAATCACGTCCGTCGAGGGCCGACACATGAACTATTTCAATTCTAATTCTCTAATAATTAATATTAATGCCGCCATCATCAATTTAAATTCATAAGACTTGTTACTTTGGCTGTGACTTGAAATTTACCTGTAGAATGGGAGGTACTTGTAACCACAAGTTTGAGAATACTTGGAACTTATAAACAAAATATATGTATATCGTTTCTTTGGTTAGCGTTCGGTATTAGTCCGTCTATGATTTTTTTTATTGAAACTGTAACCTTTTACGTTCAGTCTTTCTTAGTTGGTACTATGACTTTCCCCAGTGGTATAAATACTTAGAAGAGTTTATCATTTATTATATTTCCCGTATTGATTGGAACATTAATTTCCATGTAAGTTGCGAATGTGATTTTAACTCATGTTTGCCTAAGTATTCAGTTATAATTACTGCGATAAATTATTTATTACAGTGCTGTGAACACTAATGAGATAAAAATTCACTACTCAATATATTATTACGTTCCACAATACATTGCATTTGGAGGGGCCCGTGGCTAAATAATAACAGCCGCACAGGTCGATCGATCAGGTTAAGCTACGCTTGCTGCGGTTGGTCTGTGGATGGGTGACCATCTTTACATATCGAGACCCCTCCGTGCCTCGGAAAGCACGTTAAGCCGTTGGTCCCGGCTGTCATTCGTGGATCTTTGACAGTCGTTACGGGTAGTCAGAAGCCCGAAAGTCTGACAACCAGTCTTACCAAGGGGTATCGTATTACCCAGTGACTGGGTTGTGGAGGCCAGATAGGCAGTCGCTACATGTAAAATACTGGTATTCAGCTGCATCCGGTTAGACTGGAAGCCGACCCCAACATAGTTGGGAAAAAGGCTAGGCAGATGATGATGAATACATTGCATTCTACAATGTGAACGTTACACGTAATGTTACAAGGACATGAAAACGTAAAAAAAAAGACACGAACGTATCTAAAGACGTATTTTCAGAAGATTACTTACGAAACTCATTCTTAACAAGACAGCGTTGAATCACGATTACTCACCTGAAACAATAATAATAATCAATTAATAGATGGAAAAATTGAAAGTAAAAAAACTCTAATAATATTTCTGTTATCCAATAATGTTCCACAGCTGGGGGGATACAGGCCTCTTTCGATGAGAGGGAGTGGGCCGTAATACACCACGTGGTGGGCCCACGTGGTGTATTACGGCCCACTCCGTGCGGGTTGGTAGATGTGTGTATGCCACGTCTTCGAATTTTTGGTTCTAGGATATGTCGGTTTTCTCACGATGTTTTCCTTCAGCGTTTAGAAAGCAATGGTGATGAAATAATGTACTCGAAGTAAAACGCCTGTCTGGGATCGAACCTACGACCGAATTCGTAAGTCGCGGCCGTTACCAGTGCCTAGGCCAAGAGCCTAGGCCAAGAACCAAAGGCCTGAAAGAACTCCAGGAGCTTGCCACACTGCTAATCAAAGGCCTGAAAGAACTCCAGGAGCTTGCCACACTGCTAATCAAATTATGAATGCTGTAATGAGAAAACATAAGTATTTGTTTTTGCCAATTATAACTAGCTTGACAGTTGACAAGTAAAAAACTAGGAAACAATAAATCAACTAACCATAGTCCCATGAATATAATCATCATTATTCAACAAAAAATTACATTCTGTCAATATTAATCACTGGCCTATGGTCCTAAACCATACCTGTGATATATTTACACTATCAAATTAACATATTTAATAAAGACCACAATATCTCATCACCTTTTGAGGTCCATCAATAAACATTCCTACGAGATATGGTCACATACCACACGGAACCACAAAATATATCCGTATAAATGGTAGCTATTAACATACATAATTAATTTAAACATAACGATTGACAGTGCATTAATACTAATGTAATTGATATATTTAATTACGTGGTGTTTGCTTGGGTCTGTGGACCACAGGGGGGCCTCGGGGGGCCACAGGGGGTGGCTCCAGAAAAGATAATTATGTTTGTCATTTACTTTCATGTAAAATGGTGGAGTCTACATGACATTTCGTTATTTGATTGTTATGTTCTAGAAAAACGTGTTGCGCTGACCCCAAGTAACAAAATAAGGTCAGACAGAAGAAGAAGATTGTTATGTGGTGGAGCCAAAGAACGCTTCATTAGAATTCCTGTGCTTGAAATATCCTTGGTTTCGTTCCTTTAGCCACATCTGATTTCCCTAAATATCGATCTGAACGTTAGTATTTCAATAACATTAGAAACAGTAGAGCTTTTTACAAAATTGTCTTCCAGCCACAAACATCACTCAAGCGACTGCACTGCTGCACATGAATCGAAAGGGGACCAACTTAGGTAAGTATTTACAAACAGCTTGGCAGCAGTGCACGGTGTAGGATTAGTTCCTTAGTATTGGCTGATCCAAAAGAACAAAGAAACCATTTTCAAGAGTGTCCGTTCCAAACCCAACCTCAATATTCATTCACGCGCCGGTTGACTGCGGATGGAGGGGACTTCAATCAAACACGAAGGAATGGGGCTCGGCAGTCGTCGTAATGTCCAATATTTATTGACCAAAATTTAGTCAACTTCCGTCTATATACGGCGAATTAGAAATGGTTGACTGATTCTCGAAGTCTCGATTCTTAAATCAATTGAAAATCTTGTAGGAAGTTTCGTAGGTATACTTTTGTTGTGTTAGTTGCTACGGGCCAAGTAGCATCAAAGATAGATTGAAAGCGATGAAGATAGTTGGTGAACGTTTGAAACCAGCGGGACTCTGGTAACAACTTCGTTAAACTAAGAAGCCACTCAAATCTCGTTAGCGGCTAAAGAAGAAGTGGAAGCAAATTTTTGTACTTATACTAAAATAGACGGTAACGGGGCAAAAAATATGATTGACGTGTAGAAGTGTTTGTGCAAACCTACTTACAAAAATAAAATCATTTAACATTTAAATTTTTTTTGTTATGTAATATGTTGTTACCTACGTAGAGTTCTAAGACACGTATTGTAGTAATAAAATAAACTGGCTCAGACAGCACCATGACAGGTTCTAAAAAGAAATCCTCGTAAAGCAATAACGTCACTATCTCCGTATTCTATCGTCGAGCATGCGTCAGACTACGCATGCTCCAGAGTGACCTGTAACCCTGCACGTGCCGAGTTACCTGCCGCACGTGTACCTGTCAATAGTGCCGACCTACGCAAGCTGTCAGGAGGATATCGTTAGCAATTCGGGCTATAATGGTCCGCAAACAAGAGGCTATTGTTTTGCCCTTATTTGGGATATAAATAGGTCTGTTTTCTTTCGAATAACATGATGGTTCTTTTTTCGGAGATGTTGTGGTCGCAGGTAGCGTCTTAGAATTGCTTTGCTTATAAGAATAACAGTTGTACTGTCTTATTACTATAACTTACAGCAATTATTCATTACATATAACTTACAGCAGTTCCTGCTGTCACATTTATAACATTTTCGAAAATTCCTAACACATGTCTTTCTAGCAAACATTTTATGATACTGTCACACTCGCCTCTGAACATCAACTCGACATATTTCTCTTCGGTTTTCGCACACAATGAACAGTCATGGCTGACAAAACCCTGCGCGATAAACGCTGATGCCACTGTTGCATAATATTCTCACATTGGGATTCACCTTGAATCGGTACCAACTGACGCAATACTGTCACATTTAAATTCACCATGATGAGTGCCAGGTTTAGTGCCATTCATCAGTTTTAAATAGTTCACACTCGCCGGACATGATAATCTATACTATTGTACATAATATGTTACAGGGATTGTCAACCAAAATATAAAACCAGGAAAGTGTAGATTAAAAACGTGGCACGGTTGACGGTCGTCGGGCAAGCGAATCGGGCAGAAGTGACCGGGCAGGCGTGTCGGGTAGGCTGTTGGTCACGGCAAGCTGTTGCCACTACGGGCAAGGTAGGAATACTAGCTCACCGACATAACCGCTCATTTACATAGTCGTCTATAATCTAGCGTCTAAGATAAAATATGACGTGTAAGCTGTAGATGCTAGGTCGATGAAAGTAGACACAGAAATAAAACAGGTTATTTTGGACATTACTTTTGGTCCAAAATATTGCATTAGACTCGTCCCATATCAGGCAAGACAGACGGGACTCAGAAACAGGAAATATTGAGATTTCTATTCAGGCATACTGTGGTGTAAACTTGGCTTTCCCTCATATACAGACATTTCACTCTTGTATGAAAATAATCTACTCACCGTTTTGGGACCATAGTTATAAGAAAAAAGGTTGGGACGGAAAAACATTGCGGGGAAAAGCATCCCAGCCTTGCAATCCGTCTCTGTATGATAAGGACAATTTGTCGTGCAGTGAGATCATAAATCTGTAGATGTTGATTCAATCATTTTCATTAAAATTTATGGAAAACCCAGCGAATTATAAAATTATAACTAACCGAATCGAATATAGAAATCGTAGAGCGGTTGTGATCGGCAGCCGGTACTTACCTTATAAGAATTATTTGTAGATAACGTCTCCGTGTATTTCTTATCATGTAAATGTGTTTATTAGTCTGATGTTCTATGTTTACCGTTTGTCGAATATTTCGTGTTTCTATATTGACACCGATTTTATTGATAGCTTCATCGCGCGGTCGGTGTTTTGAGTGGGATGTTAAAGTATTTTATGGATTTTAAGGCACTTTATTGATATTTTTGGTAGATAACAGAGCCTGCTGTATATTAAGAGGTTCGACACAGTGAGAAAGAAATTTCTAATCATTCATAGGCTAACTAGTAGAACAAGACAGTAAACGGTTGGTGTATTCTAAACAATAATATACCGCTTTAACGTTTCTTTAGCGATTCTTAACAATTTCCCACTTATTTATAAACGTTGCTTAAAGTTAAGTAACGATTATCGTTAACGGTTAGCGGTATTTAACTTTAAGCAACGTTTATAAATAGGAGTGCAAATGTATGTAGGTACTGCTTTTACCACAATTTTTTATTTATTTATTTAATTTTAATTTACTCGGACCTAAGAGAGCTCGTTAACACTCTTAAGCTTTTATAGAAGCTGAAAGCTATCTTCTCTGAAAGTACGAGTACAAGAGATGTGTAACTTTTACAACAAAAAGAAGATTTTAATATTCTCTTTATAAAAATCGACAAATATCACCTTTCTCAGACCCCTTCACTCATTTTTTCTTCAACTACCTACTCACTAGTATCTCACGTTAACCCTCTAATGGAACTCTACAAGCGTGCTAACTGAACAGGTACCATTACCTGATAAAAACTCCTCAGAAGCGAGTATACTGTGATGTAATGTGTGTAAAACAAAAGAGGTCGGCTCTCATACAAACTAGTTTGGACATGGAGGTAATAGACGGGTCACGGGCTCGAAGAAATGTAGCTAGGAGGTAACGGGTTCCCTGTTTTTTTTTTTTGGTATAGGTACTTAAGTGGATATGAAATTAAGGCGAGGGATGGATGGTAATTTGTTATTATTTTAGTTTAGAATTTTGAACGTTAGTTCTGTGTATGTTGTTGACTGGTAAAATGTAGCTTGTAAGTTTGGTGGAGTTAGGTCAATAATGCCTAAGTTGCAGTCAAGATGTCCCTATATACCTATTTTTTATGCAGGCGTTAAAGAAATGACTTGTGTTTAGTGTGAAAAATATATTTAGATTTACTTAACTGTAGTTCAATCTAAGTCTCTTACTTAAAATGTATGTTTTCGCTATGTTATCAGCCAAATCGTAATCAATCGCTACCATACTTCTTTTTTATCTAGAAAAACAGGAAAGTGTGTATAAAACACGTACGAATCAGCTAATAAGCTCCGTATATGGGTTTATCTTCTACATAAGATCAGTACAGCAGATGCAGCGTTACGTATCTCGATCTAAGAATATAATAGAAAGTAGCACTTTCGACTCTCTCCGGAGCATCGACATTTAAATAAATTGTACCTACGTAGGTACGTTTTTCTTACAAATTGGTGTGATTACGAGGCATACATGAAAAATGCTAATAATTTGTTAGTTGATAGCTTTTAATGAATGTTATTAATTATATTCATTTCCATTGCCTATTTGCATTGGGTGCGACCCAACCGACCGAACTGGACTTCTCAAATTACCAGTTTGATTTCGAAAAATAAATGCAAATAATCGAAACTCAATAACCAGACTACTTGGTTTGGTTGCTAATAAATTGTTACATATTGTATGCAATATTTTTGACAATTATAAATTCTCGTAATAATACAAAATTCTTTTAGATACTAAAATGTAAATACTAGTTCTCTTCGGGTCCGTAGGATCCTGTTTGGGGAATGTGAAACTACTAGACAATTTGAGTGGAACAGGTTACATTATCGTTCACTGCCACTATTCTAACCACAGAATGACAAAACCACTATCTGTCTCAGTTGATCTCAAGTGTTTCCTAAAAATAACTCACAGAACTACCGCTTGTTGCTATGGACTAAGGATGCTAGTTCTGTGAAAATGGAACTTGAACAATATCGCCATCGAGACATACCTATAGCACCCCATTCCAATCACAATCTGAATCATTTTGAAATATATTGCTATTTCATTGATTTATATGTTCGAAAAAATTGTCTGCTCATCAACGTAAATAACGCAATAAATGTTGTTAAAACGTCAAAATGAAATCCATTCCTACTGTTAGAGTGTTACACAATAACCCCGCACGTACCTATTCATTTCACGAACAGACAAGAAGTCAGTATCAAGCCTAAAACATAAGGCAAGCTGGATGAATTTGTCAAAAGCATAAGCTGGCAAGCTTCAGTATTTGTAATGTCAGGCAGAAGAAGAGGAGGTCATGCACGTTGGATTGGTAAAAGAATACATTTGGGTACTTATATACTGGGCTCAAGCAATAAGTTTAGGGAAGCTGAATTAGAGAACCGTAGACACGAAAAGAAGATGAAGATGGTTCTAGAAATTTAAATTCTAGACATCGATTGTACCAAATCTTCTGGAGAATCTAAGAGTGATAACAGAAGTAACATACCTACATATTATTATTGCACATGGTGTGTTCAAAGGAATCTTGTAAATAATAATAATTGGAACTTACCTCGAATGTCATTGTTATGGGCATACATATTATAAACCTTTGGAATCTCCAGAAGGAATAATAATTTTCACACCAGCTTTACTAAATCAACGCCAATGAAATTAATTGCTTAGTAATTATTTAAATAGCTCTCAAATACCTCTGCACTAAATACTCAAAGTTCCTTTGAAAGATAACATTCCAGATTTTAATGAGGACAAATATCCCCGTTACAATTTGCTCCTGTTTGCTGAAGGGCCAATGACAGTAGAAGAAGCCTAGTTCCCAGCAAATATTTAAACTGGTGGCGAAAATGTTAAAGTTCATTATACCTATCTGAATTTCAATCAGATATAGAAAAGTTAGAAGGCCAATTCCAGTATTTATAAACGTTCAAATTTAGTCGCAATCATATTATTATTCTAGCGACAATCAATGTCAAAACCTTGTTAAAAATGAAGTGGGAAATAGAGGTAGGTATTTCTGACAGATTGATACTGAGATTAGACTGTGACCAAAGACTACATAACCACGTGACCGTTCTTAAATGGGAATTGTCCCTCTGTTATCATAACTCATATATTATCACATCACACTCACATATTAAACAAATATAGCCTCAATCGATACTTTAGGTAAAAACTTCAGGACGAACGAAGAAAAAATCATTAACTCAAATCCCAAGCTTATTTAAAAATCATGGTGGTATTCATATCTTTATTATATCACAGAGAAGAAATGCCACGTGCCTGACCCAAGTATCAGTAGTATATGTTTCATCGTTTTTAATTTCCCCATAGATAGTGATCTTAATAACCGATTTAACCTAATCACCTGTGAGTGGCGGGTGATTAATGACGTCACTTAATCACCGGGTAGCAGCTGAAAGAACTGCATTATCTTAACTCTTTGTTGAAGATTAATCGAACTCATCTGTACCGGTTGATTAGATTTGATATTCAATGAAGAAAGTAGGAGCTTCTAATTTTTCAGTTGTTGTTTTATTTAGATCGGTGTGCGGTCCTTAGAAAAGAAGATACCTAATACTTAATAGTGGATCTAGTGGTAAACGATAAATTAAAACATTGTGAGGAAACCGGCATGTCCTAGAACTAAAAAATCGAAGACACGTGACATCCACCAACTCGCACTGGGCCCCGTGGTGGATCCATACGGTCCACTCCCTCTCAGAGAGGAGGCCTGTGTCCATGTAGTGGGAACATTATAGGCTGATTATGATGGAACTAGTGGTGACTACCGAGATGACGAATCATAGAGGTATGGAAGAAAAAGACATGTTCCGCCGAACACAAATAAATTGGGATAATGGCAGGAGAATGATAACGTTTCCCAGTGGATCTATTCTGGACGACGTTGTAAAGAGGGAAAGCCCAGGTGATTAGCTATTACACTATCGACCTGTGTTGCTAATAGGAGCGCGCCATCTGAATACGATCATGATTCACAGAGTAATGGTGTTAACGCTATTGTAAGATTTTCTGGTATTGTCGAAACGTGAACTCTCGTTTGCATTCATTTATGTAGCGGAACACTGAGTTTTATGACTTCGACATAGGGCTTGTGTTAGGTAGAAAGTTGTGCCGTGGTAACACTCACGTTATTTTGTTCCTGAAGTCGGCAAGCAATCTTCACACTTACGAAACATAATTCACAGGTACAAACATTGGGTTGTTCTCCTACTTTTCCCTCCATGATCATCATTCTCCTGGCCTTATCCCAATTTATTTTGGGGTCAGAACATCGTGTTTCTTCTTCCATGCATTTTTATTAGCCATCATTTCAGAAGTCACCCTCTTGCTAGCCATACCATATCACACAATCTATCCTTCTCTCCCTATTAAGGCTGTTTCAAAATTAACCTAACAAACTTTAAGAGGTGATTTAGACCATCGAACTGAACAACTTTCACTACAGGACCAACTCTGAAATCACGTAAAAAAATCTGCTGGTTTATACATTTTGGTCAAGTGGTAAGTATTGAACTTTTGTAATAAAAAAAGCTGCTTTTTTCGTGATTTCAGAGTTGGTCTCAGATTGACAGTTGTTCAGCTCGATGGTCGAAAGCACCTCTTAAAGTTTGTTGGGTTAATTTTAAAACACCTTTTATATTGTTGCTTATAACAGTTCTTCAAGTAATCATGTACCATGGAATCTCTCCGCCTAGCTATTACAACGGTGTTCCTAATCATCCTCTCATGGGAACCCAGCCTATCTAGCCTAGCTCTAACATAATCTAGGTTTGATTCAATGGCTTATTAGGCTGGGAGCACAAATACGACTGTCCCAACGCGCACACGTCAATTAGTAGCAACGAGTTCTCTTTGATTCACTACTTGTAAGTAGGCACGTGTATTTGATGGTAATTAGTAGGTATGTGTGTAACTAGCTTTTCATATGATCAGGCAGGTGACTTGATAGGTGATGGAGAGACATCAAAATAAACGTCTGTGGGTATACATATAACCACTGCTGATTTTATCTTATGTGCTTATAGCAAATCGTGTGCCAAACTCGAGACTAATAAGAGTGATTTTTAAATTGTTTAGACGGCGAGTCAGTTGGTCAGATAAACTAGTTGCTTCTGATGCAAGAGAAATACGTGTACTTATTGTACTCGTAACTTTGGTAAAATTCGGAGTTAATCATCAAATGAATATGATGTAAAGGCTGCAATGTTCCATGGATGTAACAAGTTGCGCCACAACTACTTCTGCACAAATATTTTATAGAATGACAATATTTATAAAACTTTTAAATAAAACAAAAGAGAGATACGACGCTAGCGTCGATTCCCAAAACTTAACCACAGCTTGGTATCGTATAACATGCCTCCACTTACCTAGTGGCCAGTCTATTATTAACAGCTATCACATAAATGTACACAACAAGAACAGTGTTCCGAGCTGACCCGCATGTTACAGTGGACCCGGTTATTGCCTCGGGATAGCGCGCCAACCAATTTGGGTGGAAACTTACGGAGAGATACTGTTCCCGTGCGTGCTGTTGTCAACAGGTGGGTGGGATGTACGATTGTATTGAATTGAGATTGAAATAGTTTTGTACATGTCCCGTAGTCTTGCTGGTCGATACATTTTTTACAGAGGAGAATGGAGTAAAACGTTTTGCGCCGACCCCAAGTAGTATGGGACAACGGCAAAAATATGATACCTAATGATAATAGGTTTTTCATTTGGTAGTTCAATTTTGACGTCATCAGTGATGCCTACCGAATAATATGTTTTTATTAAGAAATTATGGTATACAATCAATACAGTTCCATTGGTCCATCTTAGGTACAGTCCAACTTAAAAACAAAATTCTAAAACAAAAGCCTCACGTGTATTAAAGCAGGTCCTGTACAACAGTCTGCCCGTATACAAGCCTACAGGTGCGTTATAAACCAAAGCTCGTTTCGACTAATTATCGAGCAGTTGTTAGTCGAGCCTGAGCCGGCTCGAGGCAACTGTGAGTGGACCAGGAAGAATTCGACAATTATTTTCAAATCAAATCAAATCAAAAGTCATTTATTCAAACTAGGCTGAGAATCAGCACTTTTCGAACGTCAAAATTACATAAGACAGTCCCCCAAAACGCCCGCCCTTCACCACTTCCTAGTGCTTTCGCTGGGGAGAAGAAGTGGCGCAACAAACTCCCCAGCAGCACAGCTGTCTGTTCAGTTATAAAATACTCGACTGTATACAAAACTAGATCTGCAAAGTATATAATTAACATTACAGGACATAGAACATTCAATAAAATTATTTGTCATATGTTAGCTAGCCACGCCAATATACCAACAAATACCATAAAAATCTATACGTACTCAAGCTACAATAAAAATACAAATTTAATAAGAATGGACTGTTAGAAGCAGATAATAGAACAAGGTTATTAAAAGCTGAAGAATAAAATATGTGTTTTTTTTTACCAAGAGTTATATGTAAGTAACCAAAACGAATGTGAAGTGGGTATAAGAAACTGCAGTTTATTCCAAAATAGTAATGAACTCTTCAAATTGACAAAGGTGCAACTGCTGCGACCGGCCGGTTGGTAAACTCAGTTTATAATGGGATGATTATGATATCCATATAAATTAGAACCGATAAATTTCAAGAGATCACAACATTATGTAATCACTTATGGAGATTCGAACAAGTGCCCTATAATTTTTCATAATCCAAATTGGATTGTACGAGTATCATTAGTAATCTTATTCAAAACTTTGACCACCGCAGCCCACCTTTCTCCACACAGCCGTACAATAAGTGGCTACATCCACAGGCAAGCCTATGTAATCATTAGCAGGGATATAATGAGCATAGGAACACCAGTCACCACGGCGGGTACCCGGCCCTACACGGTACCTAATTACCGCACTATTTATAGATTGGGAATCTGAAATAGATGCGGTTACAGATTGGCTACAAACATCAAGTGGTATGCAATGCAACTAATTAATAGCAGATTGCAGGGATAGGGGGTCATTTTAAACTTTCTTATTCGTGTTTATTTCTGATGGAAAGTACTTCTCTTCAATGTGAACATGATCCTGTATCTAGAACTTGATACTTATTTTTTCTACCAAAAGGTTTTCGAACAGAGATTTTCGCTGTTACCATACAATACAAGGCTTGCGCATGGTGTAAAAGAAGAAGTCAAGGTACCACATAATTATGAATTTATAAAACATTTAAATAATAATGGAACTGTTTAATGTTTAAACTCATGATGCTGTTGACCCCTTATTTTTTTCAGTTCATAACCCCAGAACTGTTACACAATATTTTTTAAAAGGTCTCAATTCTCCTCACACCTGCACTTTATCTAAACAGATCAGAAATAAAGTGGCCACGCGACCATCTTGCCGTAATATCGTTACATCATAATATGGTAAAAAGCTGCCACTTACCATTCCTGGCCAGCCAGCACCTGTCGGTAAATAATTAGTAGAACCAACGTCACGTCAAGAGCACCGCAAACATATCGAGCTACCGAGAAACTTTGCATCTTTGGCCCTTTTTAACAACATAAGTGTGAGAGGGATGCGAGATAAGAAAAATGTGTGAATAAACATCGGGAGCTGAGACGGGCTGGTGTGTAGTTGTGAAATCGGAATAGTGAGTGTGACTAGTACATGATTGTGTCATGGAATTATAAGTGACATCAGTTCAATTGACTCATAAAATATGTTTCTGGAAGCATTATTCGGGCTGGTTCAGCAGCTATCCGTATCTGAAACGGTTATACCTCGTACCGTTGAACAACTAGATGAAAATTAAAAACATAGGCCTATTTTCTATAATAAATCATCAGGAAGATATGTTTAATGGGTTAAACAAGTTAAACCAAGAAAATCATTTGGGATCATGATTTTGTGTTTAAGATGTACAAGCATTTTCAGCCTTCACCAAAGATCTTTAGGTATGTCCGGTTACATTCTACACCTCCATAACCCAATATGTTATGTACGTTGAATATCCTCAACCAACACATTGTAGTAGATTCTCAATCAGCTTTCACTACATCCTGCCAAAGCGGCGCAAGTTTCTCGCGGAGGCGGCTTTAATTGATTGAGGAGCTGTCTAATTCAGCTGCGGAATGTTTAGCATCCTTTCGAGTAAGACTACTGAAAGTTAAGATTCCACGGATAAAGAGGGAATCATTACTTCCCAAGCTTTCCTTGCATTTAAAATAAAGTTGCCAGTCCAGTCGACAGTTTGATATACCAACAGAAGTGATGTATGTAATTTATCTGTAATTTCCACTTAAAGATTGACGATAGGTAGAAAGCGCTTCAAAGCAATTTCTATCATAGTTCAGATAGGGATTCACACAAGAAATGGCTTCAGTCAACGACCCATCACAATTGCGTGCACATTGTAAACGACCAATCAGCGACCGTCAACCTATATTCAGATTCAATTAATCCCCACGTGTTAACACGATGGTTATTATAATATGTACGCGTATCAATTAATGGCTAGCGCGGCAGATTTCCAATTTCTTTGGAGCGCGCGCACTAAATCATGCGCGTGCACTGTTTGGATTTATTGCAGCGCAGCACGGAACGATATATTGTTGTGATATTCAGATACGGACTGTGCTGAAATTGGAGGGTCATTGGCCTTCTGGAGAAGGAATAGATACGTCTCTATGTGACTAAAGACAAGTTTATCAAATCGTGGAAAGGCTAATAAAGAGAAACAGATGGCTAGTAAATAGATACAGATGTCATCTGTTCTAATTTATTTTTCGTATCAGAGAACACTTAGATGTCTCATACGGCGCTCGGCGTGGCATATCTTATCGCAGTAGCTTCCTAATACCTTATCCACGAAGATGTTTTAAACCTCTGCCGGCATGGCATCCAAATTCGACATCCCTGCAGATACAACGTCAGATTTCTCTTGCAGATTAAAAGACGTAAAATTGGAACGTGTCTCATATCAGTTCTTAGTATCCGTTAAAATAATTCAAGTATACGCGGCTTAGTTAAATCATTAACTAGATAATTAAGTCAGATTACCGCTGATTGATAAACCGCGCTCGCTTCGGAACGTCCTCATAATGTATAAGGAAGCTGGTGGTACAGTTACTTTAGTTTGTAACTTCATTACAGTATCGTGTCAGTGGTCATCGACAGGGATTATAGTATCGTGTCAGTGGTCATCGACATTATAGTATCGTGTCAGTGGTCATCGACATTATAGTATCGTGTCAGTGGTCATCGACAGGGATTCAGGTTGTAAAGTTCATGTCAATGGGATTTAAGAGCATCTAGCATTAATTGACTTGTGGGTGTTAAATATAAAGTTGATAGATTCGCTTGTACGTAATGAGAAGATAGCAAGGTAGAACAACATTGTTCGGATCACCCCCTTGTGACGGATAAAGACAAGGAATTAAGTAGGATTGGAAGAAACAAGAAGTGCATTCCCTTTTACCAATTACTTTTTATATCCAAACTGGTAATCTGTCTCAGCACCTTCCAGTATGACATCAGTACATTATAAAGGGATCTACATCAAGAATTCTAAGCTTCGAACTCCGAAACTGCCTGAAGCACCACTACTAGCATACATCATCGAATCCTATTACTATTCACAAGCTACGAGACGTAACTCACTTACGAATACCGCGGCGTCACTCGGACCCCTGCCGCCTCGCGGTGAGAATGACCTATGATTTATGTATAATTATTATCTTTTTAATGTTTATTGCAGTTACCTTAGGAAATTCCATGCATAATGTACATCTATATGTATTTATTGATTTAGGAGCGTACAGTGCTAGGTTTGAATACAAATCTTGGGTGGAGAATTTCGAGGTGAAGGTGCTCCGAGAAAACTTTATTTAAATTAATATTTACTCATAAACTACGTCGTAGCGATATACAGGGTAGACCGTCCGACCTGACACCTCTTGTAAGGCCTTTCAAGCTGCACAACAGCGCGTCTGTATTTATTGCACCACCGCCGCGGCGCGGGCGCCGGTATATATGTCGCAGCCAACTGGTTAAATTAGCCGTTCAGTTAACCGCCTAGCCTTTTAACTTCAACTCGTTCGTTCGTTGTTCGTTCAACTAACGGTTTGAATAATATTCAATTACAGTTTAGGTTGGAAGTCTGTAACCAATCACGTGCGAGCCGAATTGGTCGCAGTAACTAAGGCAGGGCACCCCGACCAAATGGATTAGGTTAGATTAGAATTGTGATCAACCGCGTGCGAGCCGAGAGAGCGAAGCGAGGCGAGCACTACTCCTAAAGGCCAGGCAGTTAACTGAACGGCTAATTTAACCAGTTGGCTGCGACATATATATACCTACGCGGTGCGAGCACGAAGTGTGAACGCTTTTTTTTTTTTTTTTAAAATGGCATCTCGCAGTTCATCCTTTATGAGGATGGCTACTGCTTAACCGGACTTTCCTGTGGATGCCTCGAATTAAGGCCTCCAGCCAGGGCATACAATAACTTAAAAACTAAGCGACAGCGCTAAGGGTAACCCCCTGTGGGGTTCGGACCTCGGCTCAGGGCGTCGCTGGAAGAGGACAGCAAGGGACAGGCTGGATCGGTATTATTATTAGTGTTTAGGGGCGAATTTAAAACTACAGGCTCAGCTGCGCGGGCTGGCTCGAGTAAGGGTCGGGGCGGGAAGTGTGAACGCGCACAACAGTTACGGTTTATAGTCAGCGATGGAACATAAACCAAAGAATGTAGGTTTGTTCGTTATTCTTATCATTTATGCATAACCTTGACGCCGCAGACCATCTCGGGTCATTATTTGAAAAAAGTTTTAGTTGACAACCTAAACAAAATTTGGATAATAAACCTCAATACCAACGGCGTTTTATCAATTTCCCGTTGTTTGTGTAAGATTGGGTAATCAATGCCATGGATTTTGGAACAACCATATCTCGTGTCATCACGCACACCGCTAAAGTCGGATAAAGACGAAACGGTTCTCCTAGCACGGCTGTTGTCAAGATTGATGACGCGTAGTATTGACATCCTGTCACTATATCTATTCTATTCTATTTTTCTTTATGGCAATGGTGCCGATGTCGACAATTCTGCCAATGTCAGATGTGATATGAGAAAACGTAGTGATTTTTAGAATTATAACAAAAAAAAAAAAAAAAAAAAAAAACTAATATTGTACATCCATGATTATATCCAAAGAAAATAGTTGAATTTAATGTGAAACTTGTTGAAGAATATTAATAAGTACACTGAAATAAATAAATAGAGAGAAAAAAAAATTGTTATGTCATTAAAAAATAATAAACATATTATTATTTACACAGAAATCATCATAATTTGATGTCATTGATGCGGATAAAATACATCAAAGCTTCAAGGAGCTTTGGGGAAGAATATGTTAACAGGGATGGAAAGTTAATTGGGACAGGGATCTTTAATTTATAGAGATGGCTATACAAGTCATGGGCAGGGTTATTATTGGAGCAGTTAAAAAAGATGTGCTCCAAAGTACCTTCATCCAACCCACATTCGCAGAGAGATGTGTCTCTGACCCGTAATTTGTGAAGAAACACCGGGGAACAACAGTGACCTATGCGGAGACGGCAGATTACAGAAATTACTTTCTTGGATATTTTTTTGTAAGGGTAAAACCAAGGCTTGGGTGTAATATTAGTCTGTATTGCATGATAAAAAGCACCTTTTCGTTTACTAGAGTTAAGCCACTGCATCTGCCATGAGGATAGCAAGCTCTTTTTTGGAAGGCTCAGCAGATCGTAGCCCTGGCATTGGAAATGCTTAAGATCAACGGCTTGGGACGTGACAGCATCCTTAGCAAGAGCATCCACATATTCGTTTCCTCTTATGCCACAATGGCTTGGAATCCAAACCAAGTGAACGGTTTTGTGATTCTTGGCACAAGAGAAAAGAGACTTTTTGATTTGCAATATAATCGGACTGTGCAGTCTACTCTTGAAAGGATTCTGCTCCAAAGCCTGTAAGCAACTAAGTGAGTCTGTAAAGATTACACCTAAACTTATGCTATGGGCTTCTATGAATAAGCACGCTTCTAATATAGCCACGCACTCACCCGTAAATACCGATGATTGTACAGGGCATTTGAATTTTAGAACGATTTTGGAGTTTTGGTAGTATACCGCAGCACCAGTGCAACTTGCATCTGATAATTTAGAAGCGTCCGTGAAAAATCTTTCAAAATTGCACCATCGCTCACCAACCGCCGCATTGAACATAGAGTCCGCCGAAGGTGACTTTTTCGAAATGCCAATATTGTAGAAAATATCTGGTTTAAAACATATAACTTCATAATCAAAATTAAAAAGAGGAAGTTTCGGAAACTGAACAATGGAGGAATCTAAATTTTGATAACAACGGAAGGAATTTAAAATCAAAGGAACTTCTTTATGGTTCCAATAATTGGAACTTCTGCATGCAGTATCCAGGTCGTCAACCTTTTGGACAAGAGGGTGGGAAGATTTGGAAATGACTCTAGCCCAAAATCTCGACGCTAGATACTGCCTTCTCAAGGCCAACGGTGGTTCTGCGCACTCTACCTGCAATGCGTTAATTGGTGAGGACTTCATACAACCCGATATGATCCGTAGACACTTAGCCTGAATTCTGTCCAGCCTTGTTAAAGCACCTTTGTTGCAGGGAATCAAAAGAAAAGATCCGTAGTCCAGAACACTCCGGATTAAGGCATTGTATACCAGTTTCATGGTGAAAGGATGAGCACCCCACCAGACACCGGCAAGCACTTTTAATATGGGAATAGTTCTCTCACATCTGTTAACTAAATGATTTAAATGATGTAAGCCACTCAATTTGGAATCTAAAAAAACACCTAAAAATTTGACTTTTGAAGAAACCGGTATACAATGCCCTTGGATGCCCACTGAAATTTGTGGTATCATCCTCCTGCGAGAAAACACAACTACAGCACTTTTTGGGGCAGACAAACTCAGACCGTGGGAATTTAACCATTGATTTAAGGAGTCGAGGGATACGCAGAGAGATGTAGCAGCGTCGCTAACAGAGTTATCGGTGACATAAAGAGCTAAGTCGTCAGCATACTGAAGAATTTGACAGTCGTTATTAAGGCATGAACCGATGTCAGCTGTATATAAGTTGTACAGTAATGGACTAAGAACTGAGCCTTGTGGTAGACCCTTCCATGACATCCTGACGTCAAATTCTTCACCCGGCACTCTCAAAACCAAAGACCTAGCCATGAGTAGACTACATATACACTGCACCATTCTGTCCGGTATGCTCAGCTGTTGCAATTTTTGCCTGAGAATGGGAAGAAGGACATTGTCATATGCAGAGGAAATGTCTAAAAAGGCAGCGACTACGGATTCATTTTTCGAAAAGGATGAGCGTATATCTGATACCAAAACCCCTACACTATCCATGGTACTGAGTCCCTTTCTAAAACCGAATTGAGACCTAGGAAGAATGTCTCTGGATTCTACTAAATATTCTATTCGATTCTTCACTAGGTGTTCTAATATTTTTGCAAAGACTGATGACAAAGCGATTGGTCTGAAGCTGTTTGGGTCATCAGTGTGTTTGCCTGGTTTTAAAATAGGTATGATGATTTGAGTTTTCCACTGATCGGGTACCCAGCCATTAGAGAAACAGAAATTTAAAATGTCTAAAAAATAGTTTTTTGCTTTAGGACCTGCGTGTGACATAAAGGAATAGACAATACCGTCTATACCGGGGGCAGAGTCATGAACGTGATTTAAAACTGAGTTAAGCTCCTGTATAGAAAATGGGGCATCTAAAGGATCCTGTGAAGGAATGTGAGACAGCTGATAATGTTCTGTTTCCGAGGGTACATACGGAGGAGCTAGTTTATCAAAGAACTGCTCAGCAGTCTCTCGAGAGATGGGAGAAGAAATTGACGGGGAACATCCCGATCTAAAACGGTTGATCTTCTTCCATACAACTGATAAAGGAGTGGAGGGAGATAGAGAACCACAAAAGTCAGCCCAACCAGCGCGTTTCTTCCTTCGCAGCAATCTTCTAGATTTAGCAACGGTCCTGTTGAATGTTACTAAATTATCGCTAACCATCGCCTCATTGTAAATCATTTCAGCATTATCTCTTTCTCTTATAGCTGATGTGCATTCATGGTCCCACCATGGTGGAGGAGGGATCTGCCCGCGTGCTGAGTTTTTAACAGGAAAGCATGAGTCTGCACTAGCTGTTATGGCCGAAATGAAGTTATTATAACAGTTAGACACATAGGGGGGAGTAAGGGAATCAAAATCACGAGAAACTAAATTTGGAAGTGAGGCTATTTTATCCTCCAATAATGAGGAATACTTTGTCCAATCAGGATTAGACAAATTATACCTCAAGAGTGGAGGGCTTGATTTTTCTAAGTATGTTTTATCAGCCAAAGATATTATAATTGGATAGTGGTCACTCCCATGTGACAAACTGACACATTCCCAATGACACGAAGCTGCAATATCCAGAGTGCAAAATGTGAGGTCAACACAACTCTTTTGCTGACCAGGAAGAGACCTACGGGTTGGGCAACCATTGTTTAGGATACACAGGTTAAGGTCATCCAAGATTTCAACTAAACCTTCTCCAAAAGAGTCGCAACGTTCAGAACCCCACCTAAAGTGATGGCAGTTGAAGTCCCCCATAACAAGTACAGGGCCTTCTATGTTTTCCAAGGTACGCTTTAAGATTGGAAGGAAACTTTGGTGAGGGTGAGCAATATAGACAGATAAGAGGGTTATACCCTCTACCCTAACAGCCACGATGCTAATATCATCACCTAGAGAAGGCAAAGGTACAGCCGCTAGTGCTACACGATTGTTCACGCAGAGAGCCGACCCGCCATAGCCATCAGGTCGGTCACATCTAAGCACATTAAAAGAAGGTAAACGAAAACTAAGACTCGGAAATAACCAAGTCTCAGCAAGGGAACAAGCTAAGGGTTTGTATTTGTTGAATAGGAATGTGAGCTCGTGCTTCTTATAAAACACGCTCCTCACATTCCACTGAAGGAACACGAACTGAGGCATTATTAAAGGATGAGAGTGAGTTGATAAGTGTAGAAGCAACGTTGGACGGTAATTGAGTTTTGTTGGACGAAGACATTAAAGTTAACAAGAGTTTACTAAGAAGTTCAATGATTGAAGACAAGTTTTCAGGAGATTCTGCTAGTTGACTATTAAAAGCACAGCCATTAGACTGAGAAGATTGAGGAGTGCTAATGAGCTGCTGATGAGCTGTTTTATCATAGGAGGGAGAAAGGGGAGCATGAGTCTTTGACTTTAGGAACACAGTTTTTCGATATGATTGGGTCAGTGATTTAGCAATGTCTGCATAGCTACGAGTAGAAATGGGAACAGTTTTACTTGCCTCAGAATATGAAATCACTTTCTCAGCCATAATTGTTTTAATAGTCTTCTGCCTGCTATACTCCGGACAGGCCCTGCTATTTGCAAAGTGACTTCCAGAGCACAACACGCAGAAAGCTTCACTCTCAGCAATGCTACAACCATCACCAGGGTGATCATTGCCACACTTGCTGCAACGGGGTTTGGAACGACAAAGAGATTCTACATGACCAAATCGGCAACACTTGCGGCATTGAATAGTGGGGTAGACATACTGTTCTACAGCAAGAGAAGTATAAAAACAGAAGATTCGTTTTGGTAAAACTTGGCCATCAAACGTGATGACACAAGTTTCCGTGGGCCTGTATTCGGTTAAACCGTCATTATGAACCTTTCTATTTAATCGCCTAACTTTTATAATTGGACCACAGCCTACTGGGACCTTTAAATATGATAGCACTTCCTCTTCTGAGAAGTCAGTAGGAATTCCACTTACAACACCCATACGGGTAATATTAAAAGATGGAATTACAGCTTCATATAAATTTGTCGCTAGAACATTATTAGATATAAAAGCATTTGAATCTTGAGGGGACGCAAACTCAACTGAAACACGATTTCTACCAACTCGCTTGACTGCAACAATATTTGATATTTTCTGATTTGCCAAAAAGCGCCCAAATGAAACTGGGTGTAAGGTAGTTCCAGAATTAGCTTGAGTTTCCTGACGGGAAACATGGACGATGAAAGGGCCTTTATCTGTTACTAAGTACGTAAGACGGCCTACATGGGTTCGCGGTTGTTTGGTAGGACGATTGGATATATCCCCTTCATTACCGGGGCGTTTACGTATGTTATTCTGGGATGGGAGGATAAGAGACTCCAGGTTACAGACCACATCTGTAAACTGGCTTAATGGGTTGGGTGAGGGACTTAGGTTAGATGAAGAAAAGTGGGATGGGGGGGTAGTGGGTACATCATCAGGAGGGTCTGGGGGTTTATTTTTATTCAAATTCATCTTGGGTACGTATAATCGTGACGTAAAAAACAAACAGTAAGTAAAGAAACCTGATAGCAGGCAACTACAAGACAAAACACAAACAATCACAATAACAAGTCACAATAAACACAATATCACAAAAAAAAGCAAAAATTCAAACACACGTGTTCCCAAAGAGCACTCTGTGGCGAGAATCCTGTCACTATATCATGGAATTTCTCCGACTATAGTCTGTCAAGCGAAGTGTCACTTTGACAGCTTTGACTCAAATCTGTTCATTCCGTCGTACGTGTCTTCATGAGAAATTGCAACTTTTCTTAAGTCCTATCCTAACGTATAATCTAAAGTATGTTGGTTAAGTATCCGATATACTGTATGATTTTCTAGCATTACAGATCTACTTAGAAACTTGATTTCTTACATGTCGTAATAGCTAACTTGAGCAATTTGTCTCTGAAATTAAACACAGTCGTGATTCACTATGGAAGGATGTTGTAAAGAGAAGCCTTATTATAACGGAAGGCGGTTTATAAATGTGCTTTTATTGGAGGGCATTAAATTTTGTACATTGATGATCATTTTAGTTGTGATCCTAAAACAGCTCAAAGCGTATCAAGTTAGTTTTTAAATTCTTAGTAACTATCGCGATCACAAAGTTTCCGCTATGGTGTAAATAAAATTGCAAGCAGTGGCAACACTTTGTTCTTCAGTAAGTACCACCTTTAGTTACGTGCCTAAGTACTGTTACCGTCATTACTTCCTCATTCCAGATTTTCTCTCGAAGCTGTCAAGTTTTGCTTTATTTATTAAATAAAACCAACAGGGATCAAATAAGATAACGTGGAGTGCACCCAACTTTTCTGCCAGCACATAAAATTAATTAGCAAATAGGTATTATCTTCTTTTAACAAACTCGCCGATTACTTTATCAAATTAAGTGTGAATTAACAAATAAACTACAGAATCCGTTGACAACATTTAATAAAAAACTGTGTAAAGGGAGTCATCGATCACTGCCCGCGTCGGCGTTGTCGGTACATGACTACAAGGGACACGAGGGCCGTTGTAAACGGTAGCCAAGAGATAACATCGCCTGTTCTCCGCCATGTTGCTTTTTGTTTTACATTTTTTGGCGCGCAAGCAAAGGCGATGCATAGTCTGCCGGGTTGCCAGATTAAGTGGCAGTTTTAAAAGCTGTTAATTTTTATTTTCATCTTTCATTCGTTCATCATTCATTTTAGCTTCTCATGATTGGCGTAAGAAGTTTATAATTTAAGGAATGAAGGGAAGGCTTTCATCTTGTTACTAAAGGTTGTTATTTTAATTTCATAAGGATTGTAAACTATTTACAGCTTGATTTTTAATAATCAGAGTCCATATAAGACCTAAGGAGCGTTTTACAATTATTATAAAAGTGGACTATAAAGAGCTCCTTAAATTGGATTTCAAGCCTTTTTACGTCAATTACACGACAACACTGTAACGTGGTAGTTAAATTGTACGCATTAAGCGGCATCGGATTACATTGTTCGTTTCAAATCGCTCCCGCGCCGCAATAAATCGTACGATATCAATCTACTGTTTTATTGAATGGAATTATCTTTTTTTACGTGGTCATTCATTTTATGGCGGGCTGTCAATTTCAAGATGGCGGCGTTTTCATTGGCTTTTACTTTGTGGTGGTAGAGGTAATTAATCTTTCATGAGTTTTGTGACAATATTTTTATTCTACGAAAATATAAAATACCTACTTATATACTAAAATATCCGTTGACTGTGTTATGAGCGAGATGGAAAGGAAAAATATAAGAACCATGTTAACTGTGTGGGTTAACAATAAGTTTACTTTTACATTTTTAAAATCCATATCTCTTGCCATAATTATTTCCATGAAAGTATACAGTCACATCGCCTCTGCCATGTTCGAAAACCACGAGACAGCAATCATGGCGGATTCCAATAACGTTATTACCGGAACTGCGTGCGGTTGCGCTCGCGCCTCCTACAGTGTTCAGTACGGGGCTTTGTGGCAAAAGACATGGGGAGAAAAATTAAATTCTATTGTGTGGGTGACTGTGGTTAAATTAGAGTGCAGCAAGATTATGTAATAAATTGACAATAAAGAGAATTTGGTTCACATATTGCGACAAGTCTTGATGTGATTGATTTAACTGTATCTGAACTTGATATGCTTTTTATCATAATTATGGTCGTTCAATGTTGCATGGGATCACAGTTCACACAAAAAATTGTGAAAAAGGATTTATCACATGAAAATTCGGTTAGGATAATAGAAATGTGTAAAGCTTTTTCAACTCTTTCGAAAAAATACTGCAGAAATCTACAAAATAAACTATAACTAAAACTAAATACTCACTCATTGCACGAAGTCAAGGAGGTCTGCGTGACCGTCACCAGCGTAGTGGTGGTGGTCGTGAGCTGGTCTCCGATGCACTTTTTCCTCGAGCACTCGTCCAACACTTTGTCCTCCTTCAGCGGCTGAAGCACTTCCTTCACTTTATTAGGGCCAGTCTTCACAGTAGACCTTTGAAACTTTAGATTCGCCAACGTTCTCCCATCAGTCGAGATCTCAGTTTCTTCAGTAACTAAAGCTCCCCTTCTCGTCCTACAAACTGTTCTAGAATTCTTCCCTACTGTATTCCCATTTCTTACTACTTCTTCTTTCGCATCAATAATTTTAGATCTCTGAGGTAGACCGTTTTCTAACATACTCTTAATACTATCTGCGTTGAGATTTGTATTTAATATTTTGTCAAGATCTGTTGTGTTCATGTATTCATCGTAACTTTGTTGTATGGGTTGTCTTCTTTGGTCTTTCTGCCAGGTCGTTTGGTAATCGAAGCCGTAGGTAGCCTCGGGTTCAGTTGCTAAAGGTATTTCTCTTGGAGCGTCCACTTCGTCTGGCGCTGGTTCAATTTGTGAGCAATTATCTTCAAAGAAATCATCTGTGAGTTCAGTTATTTGCGCGCCGGGTCTTTTGGTGTCCGTATCGTTGAAGTTCAAAAACGTTGTGTTTAGATTATTGAGTTTTCTTTTGCCATATAGTTGTCTGTAGTACTTTTCTTGGTCTCCGTACATCCAGCACACTTTCCACCATTGTTTGCACATAAGAATGTTCGCCGAATTGGATGACTTTACATGTCTTGTCGCGGTCGCCGACATGTTGCTGCTACAAAGATAATTACGATTGAAAGGATGAATGAGAATGTTAAGACGTAGACTACGTAGACATGAGGTAGGGTGCGATGATAAGATTTTCTATAAAAAAAAAACAGAGGTGGCTTTCTGATGTATAGCTGCTAGGCTGCCCTGCACTACATAAAATAAAACAGTCGTCAAACCTTGAGCCCTACCTACCCATCGCTGCCTCGGCACGCCATCATTCACGGCCTGTCATTACGTCCGCATGCGCCGCGGTGGTAGGTACCGACTCAATCCGTGCGGTTACCTCACCCGAGCTATTGTGCACTGCTGGCATTTTGCAGTTTACTACGTGATTTATACGTTCAATTGTCTTTACGCACTATGATATGCTTTCTACGTCTAATGTTGAAAACATGTTTATCGTAAATATACAGTACTTAGCATATCTTACAGTAAAACATAAAACTGCTAGCGCATTACTTGGTTACTTGGCATGACAAAGATTACGGCACATGAACCTGTACACAAACTTGATTTGCTAATAACTCAGCTAAGATAAACAACTGCGGTTCCTAAAAGCCGCCGTTATCAATGCCTTGTTTGAAAACTGTTTAATAGTGAGCCAGTATTTAAATACTTTCGTTTCTGAAGCCCCGTTTAGTCGTTTCAACTTTGTCAGTCAGTAATTTCGTGTAAACATCGAAATATCTTGACTAGACTTCAGCGAGAATCGTGCTTGAATGCGGCATGTGACTTGCGTGTTGAGACTAAATTAATACTATCTAGGATATCAATTATTCATATATGGTATGTTCAGTGATAATTCATTAATATCAGACAAGTAGCTGAGTGTTTTATAGTGGTCAGATGTACCTTACGGCTAATATGGCCAGGGACCCACAGGAGATACATTATAAATAGAATGTAAGGTATTGCATTTTATAATTATTGCCCAGCGCTAGCAGCCTCCCTATTTATAATTTTACTTTTGTTTATTATCAGAGACTCATCTATCTCTTCTCAATATAATTTAATTAAGCCACAAATACCTTGTTCATTCAACCTCAAACGTAATTTCCAATTTCGTGCGGAGCTACTCCGTCTAATTTGAGCAACCTTTGATCGAGATCTTAGTCTAACAACAATTCATCAGCTTTATTATGAATCTGTGTTCATTCCGTTACTTCTACTTCAGAATCTCGATCAATCGGTTATGTGCCGTCGATCCGCTGTTATTTATTATTTGCCATGCTACTGCCGCACCGCGCCCTTCGTCATTACTCTCCGCACCGTGGTTACCCGCTCCGGAATCTGCTGCGATTATGATCGCATTGTACCGGCTGGCTCTGCGTGATTTATCTTATAATTGGATAAGTTTTCTTTGAACATTTTCATTTTAATAATTGCATTAGAAACGTAAGTTATTAGGTATCAAGTTTTCATAATCGGCCCAACCGAGAATTTTTGTAATAATGTCATTATGAATTAGTTATTTTTTTAAATGAGTGCAGTGCACTGCAGCAACCGCAAGAATAGTAAAACGTGAAATAACGTAATAACATGATAGGTAACCGTGATATAGAACACGATGGGACACACGTAGTATCAGTATGAAGCTACAGGATGCCACAGTTTGTCCTCTACTATGAACGAGATATTATTCGTAACGTGAGCAAGTAACTCCCAGTTCAGAAGCTCTATTCTTATTTCCCTAACTATAAGTTAACCTTATTTATCAGTATACTCAGGTGCCAACTGGGTTTTGATGTATGACATGATCACTACCTTTTACGCCATTCCAAGTCTTACCATCTTACCGAGCCAACCACTCTATTTGCCATTATCTCTACTATTAATGTGCCTGGCTGTACTCTCGTGGTTTATCTGACAATTGTGTTCCAGATTGTGTTGCACTTTCTATTTCAGACGTGGGTGTGACTTTTGTTTCACTGTTATGGTGTGAGCAAAAAGGTGAGACTTTAACAGGTTTTATTGTCTTTGAATTAATGTTTAATGAGTCGTAAAAAGTTTTAGCGTGTGATTTCTGAATCATCCGTTAATCTTATAGACGTCTTGTTCAAAGTGAGTGCACTGAGTCTCCAGCTAGACTTTCAGAGTAATAAAAGCGATTTAAAAGATAAACTAGATATGAACAGAAGTGACAGTTATGAGACCCTAACAAAAGTAATTGTAGTTAAACTAATTCAGCTTTAATAAACTGCAATGGAAAGTTGTCAGATAGAAAAAAAAATGTGATAAAAGTGCCACACACCAAATTTTCTTAGCATACGAGTACTTAAGTGTTGTATAATTATTGCTATCGTCGATAGTAAATGTTTGCGGAGCACCTCTAATTATAGACTCGAGGGTATCTCGCAATTATCGATAGTATCGAGTCGATGCGGTGCAGGGCACAACTCTATTGTGAGTTGAGATGATTTGTAGCTCATTGTATCTCGAGCAGCTCTAGCTAGACTATCTGTTATATGTTTAGCAAACATTAATACAATACAATAATTTATTTGTTGATCGGTCACTTCCATGGAATCGGAAAAACAAACGGTAAGATGAAACTTCGAGATAACCTGTCATAACTCTTGCGCAGCAAGAAGTTACAATTTATTTCCTTTATCGTTTCGAATCAAAACAGATATTGTGCTACAGTTGGAGAATACGTTTCTTGTGTTGGTCAAGAATTACCTTGATCCGTCCAGGAGAATGTTAATGGTATTGCAATACGTTTGGATCATTCTGTAACTAAATACTTTTGAATTTTTCAGAATATGCAGCCTAATCTAGCCTATAAGGAGAGCCTTGAAACGAGTCAACAGACAGTCAGTCAGACAGAGAAGAGTACAAAAATGAGCAATGGAAAATTGACATTCACAAGACGTAACTTCTGCTTGCCTGGATAATAATTATAAGCCAGAGTATTTATGGAAAGTCATTTTGTCAACGAAAACCAGCTTGGGAACTTCTGCTTAGAGATACAACCATATAATGGTGACACATTAACAAAATGTTAATAGGAATCCAACAGGCTGTTCCACCGTTATCGTATTTATATATCGTCTTATTAACCCCGAACACGGAGCGCTGCGCTTGCGTCGCGTGTGCATGCAAATGAGCCTGACAACAAGAAAAACAACAAGAAATAAATCTGTCTCACTCTCATGTGGGAACACGAGTAGGAGGAAAAAAGATAGATGCGAGTTTTAACCTTCGTCGTTGAAATTGGTTGTCGAGCGTCGGTGATTATGGTAATATCAGATTTTGTTTCTGACCGCTACCGCACAGTGGAACGAATGTATGGGAGCGGTTGGACGTAGACATGTCCGAAAAAAAAGAGTAAAATTATGCCAAACTAATGATGCCATCTTATTCGATTACTTAATGCCTTCATAACTTGTGGTGATGAATTTCTTCATAACTCCCATATTTCGGGAGTAATTTGAGAAAATGTGAAATTTTACTATGAAAATGAGTGTATCGAGCTCTCTCCCTCCTGATTCCGGGCTTGTTTCAAGTAGCGGTCTCTAATATCATAATGCTAATACTAAGAGCTATATTTAATACTAAGACACATAGTGCGCCAAATGTGCACTTTCTGGGATAAAGAGTGATGTTTATTTTATAACACAATTTTTTTATTTTTTGTTTATTTTGTTGATTAAAACCGTTTTTCTAAAGGTTTACCTTATTACAATAACATTTCTGAGCAGCCAATTAGAGAAGATATAAGCTAATTAGGATATATAATTAGGGACTTAAGGTTTACATATAAAACTGATGCACTAATGATTACTGATAAGAACATTGCTATTATTTAATTACTAAATGGCTCTTAATACACTAATTTAGCATGCATCATTTACTAATTATCACAATAACTAATTACCTTGCAATATTTAACAAAGGATACCTGGGATACCTGGATTTTATATAAATAGGTCACTATTAGTAACTTTAAAATCAGTGTTGATTTACACCTCGTTGTATCCAAGCTAATCTCGCAATGTATTTTCCAAATTTTAATACAAATCTTGATATTCACGTTGCTTTATGCGCACGCGCACATAAAGATTTACGCGACTTTAACTATTTGTTCAGTGTTTTAAAAGATAACAGTTGTGTTCAGTTATGTGAAAGTGCTGAAACAAGTTTAAAAGACTGGTGTCGTCGATTTTGCTACCGCATTTATGCAAAATGGACACAGTCTGGAAGAAGCACAGATAAGTTTCGGAAGAAACATGAGATTTGGCTACAGGCTGCAATTCAATGGCCGGAATTACAGAATGAAAATATGGAACCTTCTACAGAAAATATAAGTGACGTCATCGAGCCCATAATTTCTCCTGCTAAATCTGATGCTTCAACTTGTACACATCCTAGTCCTCGTAAATCTTTTGAGGACCTTAGTAACCGGCAAAAAAGAAGACGCACTGAATATAGTCTTTCATGCAGCAGTAGCAGCGCTGAAATTATGTTTTCGGCCGAAAGGGCGCTTCAAAAGGCAGGACAAAGCGATACAGCTTATGTTATGAAATACTTGACGGAGAATCCAGAAGAGGCCTCAAAAATCAAAGCCTTCATTGAAGGTAAATCAATTCAGGTACGGGAAATATCCCCTTTGAAGGCATTGGCTCTTTATGTATCGATGAACTTATCGAAATGGCGCTATAACACTCTTCGGGATTTCAACACTCAAGAAGGAGCTCTTCAATACCCGAGTTACTACATGTTGGTTAAAGAAAAAATTAAGTGCTATCCGGCCAAAGAAGATCTCACAGTTACAGAGAGCTCTGCAAAAATCAAATTACAAGCCTTGATGGATTTAACCTCAAGAAGACTTATTAGGTCGTTAGAAACCCCTGTTGATCCCAATCAACAGCTCGTATTGACCAGCAAATGGGGTTTTGACGGATCATCTAGCCAAAGCATTTATCATCAAAGGACGAGTGAAGATGAGCAAATCGATCTTGCTAGTAATTTTATGATTAGTCTTGTACCACTGCGGCTCGTCTCAAAAGGTGTAACAATTTGGGAAAACGAGCGACCATCTTCCACTTCATTTTGCCGGCCAATATTGTTTAAGAAAATGTGCAGAGAGAGATGGCTGAAATCGAAGCAGAGATTGAAGCCTTAACTCCATCCACCATCACTGATGGAATTAGTGTCAAACACCAACTGCTGTTGACAATGATTGATGGTAAAATTCATTCCATTATATCCAATACAGCAGCTTCAGTGTGTGACATATGCAAGGCTTGTCCTAAAGAAATGAATAATTTAGAGTTAATCAAAGATAAACACGCAAACGAGGACATGTATAAATATAGCTTAAGCACCCTTCACGCTTGGATTCGCTCAATGGAATGCTTATTACACATTTCCTACAAATTAGACATAAAATCATGGCAAGTAAGGGGTGATATAGCAAAAAGGCAAGTTGATGACAGGAAGAAAAGAGTTCAAGAGGCTGTAAGAAGAGAAACGGGCTTACTTCTCGATGTTGTGAAACAAGGCAGTGGATCCACCAACAATGGCAACTCGGCAAGGAGATTTTTTGAAAACTACACTAAATCTGCTGAACTGACCGGAATAGATGCTATGCTTTTAAGAAAAATCTGTGTGATCTTGCAGTGTATTTCATCAGGAGAGAAGATCAACGTAACTAAATTCCGAGAGTTCTGCTTTGATACTGCTAAGCTTTACGTGGAGTTATACCCATGGTATTATATGCCTTCTTCACTTCATAAAATTTTAATGCATGGGCCAGACATAGTTCAGAACATGTCAATTGTGCCCATTGGTTTTCTATCCGAAGAGGCATCTGAGGCTAGAAATAAAGATTTTAGAAAATATAGAGAGGGGCATTCTCGAAAGCATAGCAGTATCTCATGCAATGAAGATATTATGCACAATCTTTTACTGTCTTCTGATCCACTTGTTACAAGTATCCGTCCAAAAGGAAATAAGTTTGTAAAAAAATCTTCTTTTAAGGAATTTTATGAGCTTACGGATTCTGAGAAAAGTGATATCGAATTTGTTAACATAAATGATTTAGCGGACATCGATTCTGAATTTGAATTAATTGATGATGATGATGATGACGAAGATAATTAAATGATGTTATTGTTTTAAAATGTGTAACTTAGTAAATTAGAGCTTACATCTTAATTATTTATTGTACTTTTAATGAAACTAGGTAATTTATTATCAACTTACTTAAAAGTCATACTCTCATCAGTTCTTGTGAATATTTTTGTTAATATATATTTCTGTATATATATAATATATTTATAGACCTCTTAATAAGTCTGTCTGCGGTTTAAAGTAAATACAAATGGGGAAAAAACGTTTTTTTTTTTAAATTTTCATTTCCTTTTATCCCAGAAAGTGCACATTTGGCGCACTATGTGTCTTAGTATTAAATATAGCTCTTAGTAATAGCATTACGATATTAGAGACCGCTACTTGAAACAAGCCCGGAATCAGGAGGGAGAGAGCTCGATACACTCATTTTCATAGTAAAATTTCACATTTTCTCAAATTACTCCCGAAATATGGGAGTTATGAAGAAATTCATCACCACAATTTATGAAGGCATTAAGTAATCGAATAAGATGGCATCATTAGTTTGTCATAATTTTACTCTTATTTTTCGGACATGTCTACGTCCAACCGCTCCCATACATTCGTTCCACTGTGTACCGGAGCGAATTTTCGGGAGCCCTTAATTTGGTAAAAAGTATTTTTTATGGCAACTGACCCACAATTTTTAATGCATTAAGCCAGTTCCCACCGAAAGCAAGTGAGTGATAAAGTTTTTGTTGGTGCAGAGGCAAATTAAGTTCCCAGACATACCGACGTAATAAAGGCAATTTAGGACAATAAAGTAAACGATAGAAAAACAAAGCTACCTACTCTCTAAATCACCAAATCCAGTATTCGCCTTATCTTACACAACGAGATAAATAGAAAAAGATATAAAGTGAAATCCATTATCACTCGTTGAATGAAAGATATTATTAACAACAACTGTATGTAAGCAATCAGTCAGGCCATTCTCCTTTTTAACGATGATCAACTAAATGATGATAATCTCTTCAGATGTTTTGAAAATCAATACTTTTTTTATGTTGATGAAAAAGAACAGACTGCCAAATAATATGTATATTATTTATCTAATACAAATATGATTTGAGGTTATTAAAACGGAATCATAGTTTAATTGTTACTTATCCCGCGCAAATGGCGAATTCGTGTATGAAATCAGTATTATATATGTCGAATTTTTAAGAATTCGTGCATCTTTTATTAGAATGATAGTTAAAACGATCACATCCTTTCGAATGGTCTCACAGGCTCATCCACTCTCAGCAATTTGCAGGTAATTAAAAACAACTAGTTAGTTACCAGTTTGAGAAGATTGAGTGTTTATTTGTTCAAGACAAAACTTTTAAAAGTATTATTAATTCTGTTTTTTCTGGACCTTAAAAGGCTATAAACAATTATACTGACCACACCCCACAGAAAACAGGGTTCTCTTGTAAACATTGTCCTAGAGATAGCTATAAAGTTAATGCGTTTGATGAAGAAGACGACGATTTGTAAGATGTGGCTCCAACCCTTTGTATTTATTCAAATATTGTTTTCTCTTTGGGAGGATGCAATACCAATCAATATAAACTTACAATCAATCAACTCAGCCTGGGCCTGGACTGAAACCTAGTCTAACTTAAATACTGTAAGGATAAATAAACGTATATGTGCCAAAAGCTTTATGAATGTGCCAGTTCGGACCCGACTGGCTCGTACCTACTTGTTACCCATTTTCGTCATTATTTCAAGTACCTCAGCCAAGTGCACTGTCGTTTAACTACAATCTATTGGTACCTGGACACGGCACAATATTATTGCAATAATATTGTGCCGTGTCATGTGTGTTTTCATTTGTTTTGAACGCCCTTTAAAATATTTGCTCCGAATTTTGGTTTAATTAAACTTGGAAAATTATGGTTGCTCATTAGGGAGAAGCGAGAAAATACTGTGAGACTTTGTGAAAGAACCCTTAGGAGTCGAATCAAAGATACCCGATGACTCCAAGATTTTGACTAAACCCATCTGCCTCTAACTTTGCCTTCCCCCTAATTAATATAATTATGCTATTCTGTCTCCTATCATAAAAGGAAATCAAAAAAAAATGCCCATCAAATAATCTTGATCCGAATTTCAAAAATCATCCTAACAACTCTAAAAGCCATTAAAAATCAATTACAGAAAAAAACAAGGGTACCACAATAAGCAGTAGTCTTAGGTGGCCCCCGGCCAACAGGTTGGGCCACTCAAACCTCGAATTTGTCAAGCCATTATGAACTTTAAGACTTCGCGATAAAGGATCGTTATTAAGCCAGATAATGCCTGTTCTTACGAAACTTGCTACACAATATTTGACCTTGTGACTTTGGGATAAGGGTGCAGTAAGTAGCCAGGTTATGACTGCCCCAGGTCAGGTCCTGTTTAAATTATAGTGGACCGACACCCGGTTCCGAATGAAGGCTGTATTATTGTGGTGGAACATGGAGAACTTGACAGACGCACTTTGTATTCAACAGCTAATGGTAATGGTAAAAGTAGGTAATAACGGCATGTGCCAAGACCGACGGTATTCGTCAAGGCGAGAAGTTACCACTTTATCAAAATTACCTCAGAAGGTTTACCTGGAGGTCTCACAATGTTTTAAGACAGTGTAAGATTTTCCAGATGAGAACCCATTCGATGATTAGGATAAGGCTCACTTGTATTTGAATGGAGTTTAGGATTGTGAATTTGTGATCCATGCAGGTTTCACTAGTTTGCTTTCTGTGCCTCTTTAGGATGTGTATTGAAGCCAGTAGCGGCTTAGCTAATAACTACCAAGGTAAATTATTTATGGCTAAAAGCCACACAACGTACAAACCGCAGTAGTCACATACTACGCGTATGCCCACGCTTGGTTTACCTATGGAATCATCTTATGGGGAAATAGCACAGACGCTCCCTCCCTATTTACGCTTCAAAAAAAGCTAATACGAATAATTACTAATATAGAACCGACAGACAGTTGCAAGCCTTACTTTCAGAAACACAAGATCCTCACCTTAGTTGGTATTTATATCTTAGAATTATGTAAACTAGTCCGTAAATATCCAGATTCTTACAGCACACGGGGAGACATACAAACAAATTATTCGTTGCGTCATAAAAATAGACTAAACTTGCCCCCCTCCCGCCTTAAAATACATTCATCTAGTCCATATTCAATGTCAATAAAAATATATAATAAATTACCAGAAGATATAAAACAACAAAATAAAACCAGTATATTTTTAAATAAACTAAAGCATTACTTAATTAAAAAAAGCTATTACACAGTACAGGAATATCTAATGGATAAATTCAATAATAACTAAGAATAACAGACATATTTTAAGAAGTAAAATAACAAAAATAAATTATAACAAAATACTTACTTAATAATTAAACTACATTAATAATGAAAAAATTTTAAGCGAGTAAAGAAATGAGCAATATTACATATGTATAATTAAATAAATAATGAAGAAATAGATAGACCTGCATATATAAAATAAATAGAATAAGTAAATGAATGGAAATATAAATACATAGGTAATAGGATGGAAAATAATTGTAAGTTTATAACGAGGAAAATTAATAAAGCGCTCTTCCTCTCTCTTACTTATTTAAAAAAATTGCTGTGCCCGACAGGGTCCATAATTGTTTCTATTATTTTTTATTTACCACCTGTAATTGTACATTATGGATTGCAATAAACGATTTGATTTGATTTGATTTGAACGTTGGGCCGTAACAGAATTAAAATAAATTAGTAATCCAGCAGACGCTACTGTGGCCTCAAAGATTGTTTTGCACAGGGGCCACAACAATGAGTACTTTTTGTCTTTATCATTTGTAAGTATTAATTCCATTTCCGAAACAGAAGACCAAAGTCATTTCTAGAATCTGATTTATAGGCATTCTGTCTTTTCATCTATGAGCTAACGTAAAAGTATATTCGGTTGTTTGTTAACTTTGTTATATTTATTAAAGTATAGTCTTACGTTCTTACGTTGCAATCATAATATTTATGCATGCACACAATAAAGACATTCCTTGAATAAACAAAAAGATTTCTTGATACCTCATTCATTCATTTATTACCATTCATCCACATCATAAGCAAACTCCATCATTGTCATCGCGTCAACAAGCACATTCACTCACAACAATAACGTATTTAGTTTAAACGTAACTGTACATGACATCACAGTCTAATCACGGGGACATCATACTGCCATGATAGCGACGCAAAGCAAATTATAAAACGAGACTATACTTTCTGTTATTACCGCATGCCATCGTAGAAACTAATAGTGATTGCTGTAAAAAATGGCGACGCTGTCTCGAGAGATGGAAGACATGAAGGAGATACGCCAAGAACGCTTTGATGGGCTTGATTAAATTACTTTTACGGCACAAAATAAACCTAACTTGGTAGTTTATGATGTTATTGAATAAATGTTTTGAACATGATAAAAGCAACGACGACATTTGACATATTGTACAGATTGGGTTGTAAATTCCGAAATGAAGAAATCTGCAACATATCCCAAAGTTCATATTTTTAAACTGAGATTTGACTGACCCCTGTTGTACCCCTGTGTAAGTTAAAGATATAAGGTAATTTGTAATCTATGTTATATGAAGATTCCCGTCCATAACTTACTTCGCTAGATCTTTCTGGCTATCTACCGGTAAATCAACAATTAAATTAGTCTTCATTTGCGTTAAATTAACGAGTCCTTCACTAACTTATTTTCTTCTATATTTATGTTAACAATCTGTTATCGCACCTGTTCAGATATATTACTTCTGGTTTTCTGTAGTAATTTGTTAACGGCATTCTGACCGACGCGAGGAGGCCTTCGTTAGCAGAGGAGAGATTTAAGGAGATCATTATTGAATCTGATTGGTCGTAGCAAGGGTTGGAGCTAATTATGACTGCTGATTGGTTGCAGCAACGATTGTCTGGTTATTCAGGGTTAATTGTTGGAGGAGCAGGATTGATGGCAGGTATTTGTTTGTTAATTGTTGGTCGGTTATGTATTGGTTCGTTAAGTTTGTTATGTTTATTGAGTTGCTGTCTGATTGTGATGCTTGAGGTTGAGATCTCGAGGTCTTGCGAGATTTCTGGTTTGACAAATATAATTTAAAAAAGTAAGATTATTTTTTTCAAAAGCAGATTAAAAAAATTGGTGTCTGATATGTCGCTTTTGCCATCTTAGTGATAAATGGTATTAAAACTTTCGTCCGCCTTTTAAGAGTGCTTCCAAAACCCGAGTCAATTGTCTCTCAAAACTCAAATCTTCTTCGCCATAACCATATCGGCACAAAAACCCTACCATTTCTTAAAGGGAATGTATAAACCCGACAGTCCCGTAGACCACAAGATACGAGTACTTCCTCAGCCGTGTTCGTACTGCGCAATAGAGTCATGTACCATATACCCCCTTGTCCCCATATATTGCCTTATACAGCGCGCGCTCGCTGACTGTTTTTACACCATTTTATTGGCCCTGATTTATTGAACACGCTGTATAAGGTAAAGTTATATGGGATATTAGTAAAAAGTTTATCTGGAGACTGAATATAAATTGGTCGTAGTTTTTCTGTAAAAAGGTACACTTCTGGTCATTGTTGGGTTTTATGAAAACGGAGTTTACTGCCTCATTGTGTTTCTGGCGATTTTTTTTTTCTTGGTTTAATCTAGCCTCATACAGCAGAAAAAAAGCAAAAATCAAAGCGGTATGTGCACTCAACAACATCTTTGAGTGCTTCATTCAATCAGTTCAGTAAAATGTTATTAAATTCGCTACTATCAGATATTATATTTTTGTAAACATTTCCATCCTAGACTGCATCCATTCTCATGCTGCGTTTGTCTAAATGAATACAATAATAATAATAAAAATATTTATTTAATAAAACAAGGAACACATTGCACTGTATACATTATATATCGTCCGCGGCAGAAGAATAAACATAAATACCTTCAAGGAAACAGACATGAAGAAAATCTAAAAGGGTTGGACTTACAGGTTTACGAGGAACCATAATAAAGTTATTATTAAAACTCTCATCATAGCAGACAGTAAATGTTTTAACTGCTAAAGAGAGAACTCTTAATAGACTGCGCAGTAAATGATTGCGTGTGAAGCGTTCAGGTACCACTATAATCATTATTGGCAAATAGAATTGTATTAGTAAGGGTGGAGACAATGCTAGTACTCATAATAATATAACTAATGAAGTTATGATGGAAAGGAAAGTCTTCAGTATTATTGTTTCAAAGAGAATTCAGGAAGAAAAGAAAAGAATCAAAGTTGATGAGATGTTGAAATTCGAAGAGTTGAGTTGAGAGATTACACAATCCTACTTCCTATCCTAATATCTTCTTACTAATATTATAAACCCGAAAGTTCGTGAGGATGGATGGATGGATGTTTGTTACTCTTTCACGAAAAAAACTACTGAACGGATTTGGATGAAATTTGGCACACAGGTAGTATATAACCGGGATTAAACACAGGATCGAAACTTATGCGGGTGATACCGCGGGGCGCTGCTAGTGTTTCATAAGTCATCATTCCAAAGGAAGGAAGGGTAGTAGTACTAGGTAGAGATCTTGTGCCGATTTATTCTCGTATGGGCTAGTTCGCGACTTTGCGAGTTATATTTAAGTCCCCCGTGTAGGGTTCAAGCTGTTGCAGTTGGTCGGGGTCAAATTCTTATTGGGCAACCCAATAATACTTTGCCAGACCTGGAAACCGAACCCAGTAAGACCCTGCGTTCAGCAGTTCCGTTTCGGTTCACTAGACAAACGAGTAAGTCAAATCATAATATCAAGGAGTTGACCTGTTGTAATAATTATCAAAAATTTAATCGGATTAAATTGCCATGTTTCCGTCTAAAACACGTTGCGTACTTCCGGAAAACTTTCCAACAGTAAAAATATCCATTTAAATCTGCCTAATGGTTCTCGATATAACACGAACAGACGGACAGACACTTTCTTATCGAGTGTTATTTACAACATATTTTAATTTGTAGAAGCGTGTCAATATGATTTATAATCACCTCTCCGTTACTTGCATACCGAACACCGAAGTGAAGCAATACGTGATTCTATTAGAGAAGTATTCCGTTGAGTTCCGTGATCTGTGGCCATTTGTATTACATCTGTTTTATTTTCAAAACATGATTTAGAAACAGGATTTTTGGTTAGAGATTGTGTGTGAATGAGACCAGTGGCCAACTTAGTTTGTAATGTATGCAAGGAATATTACAAGTTATAAATCCAAAAATCTCTCTGTAGTAACCTACCATAGTAGCACTCGAAATTGTCTTAATTTAGTCATTCATTCAGTCTTTTTATTCCAATCAAAACTAGTACAGCAGTGGGGGTACCAGTAACATAATAAACTATACTAGGCATCTATGCATACCTTACATGGAAATTTAAATAAAAGAAAAATTATCTTTACACATCTGAATGTTTTGAATATCTTAGCAGAAATGATCTAGCTCTAGAAATAACACTAACATAAAAACAGTCATATTTATGATAATTTCAGTTCTCATGCATATATTTGCATTTGACACTGCATCTGATTATTTTGTTTTACATACTTCTAGTGCTTGAGAAACTCAGCGTATAGATCTATGAGCGAGGCAGTTAAATGAGTTCGAAAGCCAAAGTAGCCGAAGTGCCGAAGTAGTATGCAAACCTATAAAAATTTTAATCTTTGGAAAGTTTTTGGCTACTGGAGTCCCCAACACATATTAAGAGCTGAAAATGAACCATCAGGTAACAGGTTAACTCGAGTCAATCTTGGATGAAACTGGCCCCTAATTGTGTGTGTGTGATTGTGGAGACTAGCACAACCAAAGAAAGGTTGAAGGTGAAGTCAGGCTGTGATGATGATGATTGACGCGATTGACGTTAATAACTGAAATATAGTAGTTGAGCTGCAGCAAGTTAGACTTGAATCCAACCCCAGCAAATGGAAAAAGGAGCTTTTTAAAGATAATGCATAATTTGCTGGCGAAACAAATTGAAAAGCTTTGACGGAATTATAGTCTGAACCTAAATATTTCTTATGTTTAACAAAGGTTTACACGGCCACTTTACATTGGCCAATTCAACAATGGTTTGCTCACAATACGTGGTTTTCTCTCGTCTGAACGTGTCTTAATGGCCAATTTGGTTTCGTCCAGTACTCTGTCTTTATGTTAGGTGACCCACTTGTGTTCATAACTCACTGCTTTGTTCTCTTCGTTTATCTTAAGTCGCATAATATTTTTGTTGACTTGGATTTTTAGGAGTGGTTGAATTTTTTTTAAACTTGAGTACTTACGTGCTTACATGCATGCTGATGTGATTAAATACTTCTTTCAAAAGATTATTTCAATGTCCTCCTGCCATTTATTGATTTTATGCGCAGCATGTCTTCTTTCTACAAGTCTATCAGCCATCATCCGCCTTATCATCATTTTCTCTGTAAAATTGTGTTCAATTAGCTATATTGCACTCTTGTGATTCGCCTATATTTTTACCAATAATTATATGGTAACATGTTACTTTTCCTAGAGGCCTGTGTCCCAGTACCTAATCGAAACGTCAAAGACGGATTATGCTTACGTTACTGTAAAGGAACTTAACTTTACCGACAAATATCGAAGCCTGTGCAATGTGCAACATAAATGTGCAATTAAATAACCGTTTTAATATAAACATTAGACAGTAATTAGCTATAAAAACCAAATGTTATAGTTATGGGTGTGTTTAACTTTAATAACAATTTTCATATATGCCTAGCTACATGTTTAAGGACCTATAAAACTTGTAATTTCCTCAGGAACAGCCTCAGATAATTTAATCCATACATGGGCTGTAAACGTTATGGTTTTACTTGATGATAGAAAGCCTAGCTTCATGATAGAATTTAGTTACAATTCTGATGGAAATCTTGATAGGTTGTGATGTCTCAATTACTAAGCTATTAGTAGATCTTGACACGAACATGGTAACATTTGCATTGGTTTGATAAATAAAGGTGTAACGCAGACTAAGTAATAATCTTGATATGTACCTAATTGAGATTACTTTTGAATGTATTGTATAGCACAGAATGACAATCACTGAACATTATGTTTAAAAGTCAAACAAGAAAAGACTTTCTGTTGCATCACACACAGTCAATAAGGAAATTACTATAGCCTATAGTAATGCCTGTGAATAACAGAATGATTGTGAACTACATATCTTTCGTAAGCTTTTACTTACTTACTTTCGACTACCAGTGTACCACTTTTATACTTATTTCAACTTACGGTACCTCGATAAAAATTCGACTAGGTACTAACTAACTACGATATTACCGATCTTTGGCACTAATTTTAATATTTTTTCTCCTGTTTGGGATTCATTTAACCAACATTACACAGGTACGCAGCATTGCAAATATTCCCACGTCTGCTGCCTACCGCGTCCCCAGTATAAAAGTACTCTGTGTCCCCAGTAGAATGCGCGGCGCATTTTTATTACAACTAGCGTCATCTGAGATGTTATCTGCTTCGATATTATTCCGTTTAACTTTAGATAACGCTGTCATACCTTTTTGTTTTTCTTTTAAAGCCTCTATTATAAGCTCTTGAATTTAAATGGATGAATACGCAAGTGACTTTGCATTGACTGTGGGAGCATTTATGTCTTTATGAACTACTAAATGATCCTAGTTAACAATTGTAAAGCGACTCACTTCTGTCGTTTCAAAAATTGAGTAGAAAATAATACTGGGTTCATTAACAATAACTACAATTGTACGTTAAGCTAAGCAGCATCTCTTTATAATGAACAGTGAGAAATCTTTAGCCGACTTATGAGATTGTAAATTATTTCTTATTGGATTACTTATGTTGTTGGATTTAAAAAAATATTTATTATTATCACAAGAATGGCTTGTCGTCAATGCAAGTCACTAAGTTTACCATAGAAGTAGCTGACTAAATAGCTGTACAGCATAAAATAGCAGCGTATTTGCGTAAAACAGAACGATATCGGTCGTAAACAGTCACTTTTATAGTCTGGTTAGAGCAGGGTGATGGTTGCAACATTGTGTTACCGGTGGGCAATGATACAGGAGCTGCTTATTATAATAATGTATGAAGAATAATAATCAATAGATGTCTCATTATGGTAATTAGGTATATCAGGTATCAGATTGATGAGGAGTGTACGAATATAGAATAGCAGTAACGGGTTTATTACAAACTTTGCTAGTAATAAAAGAACTCGGTGTTCAATCAAACCGGGATTTTCATTTACTACATAACATTTTATGGAAGGTTTTTTTTTAAACGTATACATTCTGTGTCTTCAACAGAAATAATTCCATCATATCCAAGAACGTTGGATTTGCCGAACGTTAGTTTTAACCCTTCATTAGAAACGGAACCGCCAGGTGATATCACACCTGACAGAACACATATCATTATCGTCGCAACGTGTATATACCACTCACGGAGCACAAAACTACATCTCTACTGCCAGTTTACGTCATAAACCATTCTCATTCCCTTCCGCACGCCATTAATTAGCCAATACTTCTCACGTGTATCCAACAATAACACTGTAATCCTTTGTCGGAGATTCACTTTCTACACAACACAAAACATTGCGAATAAACGCATATGAGGGTAAATCCGCAACAAAACGCACCTTTTCAACACTTCACCTCATCCAAAAAGTTCCACAATTCAAAATGCAAAACGAAATATCACTGGCCAATAATAGTTCGCGCGAAAAGCGTTCGAATTTCAAACGCGAACACTTCCCGCGGCTGCGTGTGCGCAACTGAGTGACATACAGCCAGCCAACCGTTGCGCGCGATGCCTCCAAGAAAGAGATAGAAAGCGAAAATTTACTCAAGTGAGACAGAGACGAATATACATGAAACCATCCCTTGAACCGGCAACAAATATCTCTTTTATTATTTCATTAATTGAAATGGGTTGCGTAGTAAAATATATCATGTTATTATTACGAGCGTTATTAAAATTCTTGACTGTTTGATAGTTATTCTGATTGGGAATTTAGTCCCCTACACGATAGAGCTTGTTTTCAATTTATGTAGGCAGATATCATAAATGCCTGTGGACGACAAACCTTATAATTAATTCGCGATACTGATGAATGTTATACATATAGGTATGGAATGAATTAGGGTTTGTCTGCCATCCATATCCATCAATAGCGCTAGTACAGCTGTACAGTCCCCGGCACGTAACTTGGTGAGAGTCGTTAGATGTGTTTTTCATATCTTTAACTTTCTTGTAAACAGACATGTTTAAAAATAATCTATGGCAATAACTATAGTATAATGACAAACAATAAAAGTGACAATTTTCTTGTTGCACTAAGTGTCCATGCGCTAACTTACTCCCACTACGCCAAAACCTTGCCAAGTTACGTGCCGGCGACTGTAGGTACGTGTTTAAAGTTCATCAGAAAAGCTATTACATCATAAACACGAATCATCTGATTGTAACAAGCTTCCGACATGGCCGAGGTTAGTCTATCTACCTATTGGTGGAGTTTGCTCGTAAATACGGCTGTCTTCCCAGAAATGATATAATTGATTATGTTTTTTACCTTTGATTGGCTAAGCAGAAATTTAACTATATTGAATTGCGGAATGCCTTTGTGTCGCTAGGTAAGAACAATGTATCAAAGTACATTGATAATTATGTCCGAACTCTTGCTGCAGGGAGACGAACAGTAATTAGATGAAAAAGAAAGGTACCATCTTCTTCCTCAGGGAGGAGGAACAGACATTTTGCATGCTTAATGGAACATTGACCCATTAGTAGATAGGTCTGAATTATTCCCGGGTTTTTTTTTTAACTCAGATCTCATCAACAGTTAATCATACGTTCAAAATTAAAGCATTCATGATTACTTATTCTAATCAAATCCAATCACTTTTAATTTTATACGTCAACAAGTAGGATAAATCCTCATAGCGAGATCTTCGTTGCGCTTTCCCAAAAATCGTCTGTTTTGAGTTAAGTCAGTATTCCATTAAGCATGCGATTTATGAAACAACTTGAAATTTAATCAGTTAACGAACACCAGTAAGAAATCCAGCAGTAAAATCAGTTCATGGCTAAATCAGAAAACATTAAACAAACACCAGAGTAACTCTAACCAATCATTTTAGCTACACAATAATCTGCAAATCTGCAGCCACCGAGAAAAGCAAGCAAGCCAACTACCAAGCTATCGACTGCTCGATAATTTCGAAACTTACTGACTTTGCCTTTATGAAGCTGCATCTGAATGGGACTACATTAATATGGTAATTTTGAATTGGATGTGTGAGCGTGTCTATATAATGTAGATAGAAAAATATGCAAGTGATGACAAGTGGTTCGTCGCCATATTTAGACTTACGAATAGGACAAGTTCTTTTGGAAACGAGTAAGGGATTAAACGTTTAAGACGGTGGAAACAAATTTAAGACAGGAGATCAGAAGCTTAATGTAGACACTGTTTCAAAAAAAACAAGATCTGCCAGCTAATGTAAGAGCAAAAGATCAGAAAACTCTTCAGATCCAGCTCGGATAAGCCCAGAAAATTGTTATAAGTTCTAGCACGCCTTGATAAACTACTTCTTTTTTGTTTACTGCAGCTCTAGTATTATGTCACACACTTGATCAGATTACAAACTAATAATAAACAAAAATATCAGTGACAATTTATAAACCCAGTTAGCGTTATGACAGTCAGCTGTATGCAACAAATGAGTTTCCCTGAGAGCACGTTACTTCATAAATAGCAAAGGTCTTCAACATCAAGCCTATCTATTGAAAACAACAATGTTATACACAACAACCACCTGCCAAACGGTTCATTTCGATCAATTTCACGCTCCACGCGAAAATATGCCTTAATAACTGGAACGAAGTATTCAATATAGCGTGGAAATAATTTGCGAGTTATGATATTATTGATGTTTTGTTGAGCTCAGTCCATGACAAGCAAAAAGAAGCTTACAGAGGATGAGTTAGGTCTGAAATTTATGAAACAACAATTGGTAACGGAATGGAAGCGCGTGCGACGAACTGAGTTACCATTGTTGTTGTACGTTGATAGTATTTTCGTTTCGAGAAAAGTGTGTAAAGAATTTGAAAAGCTGTAAAACTTAACTGACTTAGTCTAAAACCTAAGTCGTGAGTCAAGAAGCTTTTAAGAGGAACGTGAATATGATCTGGGCTTTAGAGAGTGATCGTCATTACTAGTTGAATTTAAAGAGAGACAAATAAGAAGATGGTTTAAGAAGTAATGAATGTGATACAAAACCACTTAATAGAAGAACAAGTTCAAATTATACTTCAGCATAGACACTGGCTGTATACACAAAATAAGTAGATATCTCAATGGTAACACAAAAACACTTAGACGACATCAAATACAAAACAGTACACGACACAATTTATCTACAAAACGACAAATTCAATCCAATCTTAAGAAAAATAAAACGAAAAGGAAGGCGACACGCGCACGAGTTGCTGCTATAGCGCGGCGGTTCGAATCATCCAGTGTAGTTATTACGCTGATTGCGGTAGCAAATGATACCGCCGCCTGCGCCAGTGTGGCCACAATTTTCTGGTTGGTATGGCCATACCTTCCTACGGGCACGAACCTTTGAGGTCTGGGACTTTAGTACGTAGCTTCGTTGTCTGCTACGTTTTAAAGGAATTTGTCATCTACATATATAGCTTTTGATTGAAGAAGAGTTATTTCAGAATTCTTAGCTGTTGTACTTTATGTTGTTCATGTATTGCTGTTTCTAATTTACGAACAGAATTTTAAAACACCTTGCTATTATTGCTCCAAAGAATTTTAGGATACAACACAAGATGTTTTAGTGTAGTTCTATTCTGTATTTCGTTCTTTCTCGAGCTAAATAAAAGTCTGTTTTCATATGGTTTACAGAAAAGGACAAGAACACTGGGATATAATAACATATTGATTTTTGTAATACCCCATATTTCAAGATATTGATGATGAGTGTGACAACTTTCTGGATTTACAAGCGTAATAAACATTTAGGCGTACGAGATGTCTCATTCTTATCTCGAGTCTATGCAGGAGGTACCATCCAGTCCCCATATACTGCTTTTCTAAGTACGTCTGGTCCTGCAGGCTCAGGCACCGTTACCAACAATCACGCGAGCATGGCACATGGCACATTGTCTGCACAACAATAGCTTGTAAAGCAAGATGAGCGGTTTTTGCAACGACTTGGAAAGTGTTTGGTGGCAGATTTAATTTGCTGGATATGTGAAAGTAAGAGGAGATTTGCATGTTTTTTTTTTACGTAAAATCCCTTTCCTGTTGTTCTTAAGTAGGTAAACCTAAGTTTTTTGTCGCTTACTTGGATGGAATAAGAGTTGAGATAGTATGCAACTAATAGTAGTTCTGTTACTTGATAATCTAGATACATTTTCGTTTCTAAAAGATACGAAGATGACAAAGTTTCACATACAACTGGACTCACGTCTATGCCATAATCGTGATCTTAAATACCTCTATCTTCGACTTCACCAACGGTATCAAAAAGTATCGGTAATTTCAGAACTTCACGATCGTGCAAATTGTCACACGTTCATGCTGATCAGTCTAGGATTCCATCCAATGGCGCGTAATAAGATTAAAGTGATCAGGTTCAGACACATTAGCAAAACACGTTGCTCTATAGAGGTTACAGTTTAGGTATGTGTTCAAATGGAAAATTGTAGATTAAAATGATATGTGTACTAATTTTTTTTATAGCAAAATCAACATTGTTATGTATGTCATTAAAAAAATATTTATTTTTGAATTCTAGGCTTTTGGCTACTTTATATTATTTGTGTGTATTTTATGTTTTTTTTTTATTGTGCGTCTTGTATCTGCGGAATAAAAAAAAATTCTTTTTTTCTCTTTCATATAAATGTGGAGTAAAAGAAAGTTCTAGTGAAAAATGTAAACATAGCCGATTAAAGGTTGACAGCCTCATATATTTCCTTATTTCCTTGACAAGGAGAGCGAATTAATAATTTGAAACTGTGGCACTTGTTGCTACAGACAGACGTTAACACCCAAACATAGCCACGCCCCTTCCAAGTACGACTCTTTATGCCCTAAGGCAGGGACGCAATTAGGCAGACACTCCTGGCAAAGGAGTTTGATCTTTGTGATGAAAGGATTAAGGTGGTGATTAGATGGTGAAGGTTAGGGTCAGTGGTATTTTGGGCTCGGGTTGGGAGAAACGGTTTGTTGATGAAGTTGAGTCACAAGGTGCGTTGGTATCGATGAATGAAATTTTAAGAATAGGAAAAATATCTGGTCATGGTTCGATTGAAACGTTTTTAAATCTTTCTTTTAAAGCTTCATGTATTTCTTCTGTTCACTATGATTGACTTCGACTGACTTCAAAGTCTTAACTTGCATAATCAACAATCATAAATATTTTTATGACTATTGAGAGCCAATGCTATAATGCAATTCATAATGATGCTTTTATAATTCTTATAAAAGCGATCAAAAATAAAATGCTCACGTAATTTATGGTAAGTAATGTTACTATAATGAACCTGTCTTAATACGAGCTGGTTTTTAATATGAGAAACCTGTAATTAGTAATTTTAATCCAATATTAATAATTAACATTAGTTTAGATTATCTTATCAACACATAGATACGTGGAACATGGGCTTTTAGCGGCTCAAATCACAATAATTGTAAGATTGTCGTTTAATGTAAGTACTTACTGTATTTTTGTAAGAAGAATCAAGTAAAGCAACTATGCGCACAATCATCATAAATTGCAGTAGGTAGTTAGGAATGCAATTACATACAGGGTGGCAGGGATACCGACGCACCACCTGTTGCCATGGATTCAGTACATGATTCTGCAACTCTGAGGCCACCCTGTATAGTAACATATAAATGGGTCCATGAGGCTTTACCAAAGCCTTCGCCAGACTTATAAGATTGGGTAACTATTGTAAGAAATCGAGTAATCTTTTTCTGAATCAAAGTAATCAATACGTACATAGCCGCATGCGGGCTAGCCTATGTAACTTCACTTGTTAGTAAGTACACTAATGTCACTTAATTATAATGTTACAAGAATCTTTCGGCGTGTGGCCACAATCGGAACGAAACCTCCAGCTTGCTCTTTTCAATACAAATGTGACAATTTCACAAATGCTTTACCAACAACCCAGTCAATGTCAATTAGGCGGCCAAAGGTCCTTGTAGCAGTCTAGGTATTCTACTGTCAACAATATCCCATATTTTCAACTCTACATTGTCGATTCTTTTCCCAATTTCACCCCTATCTGAATACACACAGCCCAAAGGCGCACAACTCAGCTGCACGTAGAAGTTATCCCAGATTAGTAAACGCATGTTGAACAAGCACGTTCAGTATATTCCCGATACTTTATCTCTGGTTCCTGTCCCCGATATGGCACAAAAGGCCATTTTGTTACCGCTAGGAATGTACTGCGCCATACTTGTTTGATTTAGAGGAATCTATTTGTCTTCATAGTGCTGAGTTATTTCAACAGTGTTTGGGAATTTCTAGGCATGACTAGTCTCGTTGTTCGTCGTATTATATAGTACAACTAGATTGCGCGTGGTTGCGCTCGTGTGGTTGTTGGAAAATATCCCACGTGAAACAGTACTACGGGGATTGAAAGTAAACTATCAATATTTCATTGAAATCTGTTCAGCCGTTTTTGCACCAATCCGGAACACACATCCAGACAAACAGATCAACAGACAAACCAACAAAAATTCTGAAAACTATATAATTTTCAGAATCAGAATCGCCCCCACACCTCGTAGTAGTTACGTTTTTCCAAAAATATTCAATGTAGGTAGGTACAGTTTTGACTTCGTTACTATTTTATTTTATGTATAGATAAAAACTATCTTTCTGTCTATCACGGCATGACACTCTCGAGCATTTACCACAAGGCAGATGGTTTAGTGATCATCACGAAGCATTGGGTCCGACCGTCCGACCCATCGAACCCAAGGCCCTATTGCTCAACAGTTAAATAGACAGTCAGTAAAAGTCAGTTCATTTTAGGATCAGCAAAGAGAAACCTATATCCAACAACGGGTAGATTAAACCTGTAAAGCACAATAAAGCTAATAATACACCTACATAAAACCAATCCCATTTGTACGTGAAGATATTCGAACCATTTGTGGTTACAATATCAAAATTGTCTATAACATTGGTGGTGTTGTAATACCACTCATTTGTTCTGTTTTCAATACAAAACTTGTAATTTGCTTTCAATTTAAAAACAAAAGAACAGCGTTTTGTTTAAAAGAATTATAATTTCTCATTGCTGTGGCGAAGTTCGCTTGCGATCGAAAATAGTAAAGTGCTTTATTTTGTAAAAATAAACTAAAAGTGCTAATGGATAGTATCGTTTCTACTATTTGAGATTGTTATTTTTAATCTTACTTTAAAATTGTAAAGGAAAATAATTACGGCTCCTGTGTTTGAAATATGTTAGTAAGGTGCTTATGATTATCCTGCAACTTTCAGCTGCATCTGTTGGAAAGTCAACTCCAACATGTTAAAGGTTACCGAAGAGTTTGTAGCGGCACTTCCTCTTCTCAGCTCAAACACTCCCAAGAGTTGGTGTCGGGGTTTGTAACGTTGCAGCGAAAGGTTAGTAACTCAGCCTAATTGCAATAAATAGACCTAGAGTTTTGACTACTTCAAAAATAATGAGTAAAACCGCTACTAAATCTCAAGGTGACCTCTCACCTGCCAGTACTACCAGCAACCTATATCCGTCAGTTACGAGCACGTAGGCAGTAGATCCTCAAGCAGACATCTTGTTATGTGCCTTGTTACAGATCGTGATCTCGCAACAGTACCAACTCGTTCGTTAGGGACATCTGACCGCGCACAATGTTCGTGTGCAGGAGATAAACTTGCTTTCAATTAGTTCCTGCAGGAAAGGGCGTGGAAGTAGAATACGGGAAGGAAAGTAAGCATGTCTTCATTGGTTACATAATTCAATTCAATTGAAATACTCAGCTGTGGTGCTTTAGCTGTAGTGATGGGATTGCTTGGTCTGCTCGGTTGCTTATAAAAAAGCCACTCTGTCAGAAATGAGCCCTTCGTTGAATTTAGAACCGTCGGGTACAGTCAACCTCGTAATTCCTTTACCACCCTAGGATTGAGTGTCACCTGCACGCATGGACTGATTTAAGAAAGAAGTGCACGTCATTAATCGACAAGGTCTATTTGCCTGAGTGACAGTTAAATAATTTCAACCATAATGAAGTTTCAATTTATTGGAATTTTTTGTCAAAAGAATGTACACACGGCTACACATCAAGCTATACATAACCAGTATAAGCTGACTTCTGATTGTATGAAAAACTTATACAATGCGAGGTCAGCTAAAACTGGAAATGTATAGCTTGATGTGTAGCCGTGTGTACCTACCTACTTAAAGGAAATTATGGTTAATACTGTTATTCCATATTCATTATTAAACATCCACGGATACCGTAAATCGGTCAAAATGGAGCCGCATATTATCACTAAACGGTACAAAATTCTTTCTATCAACGAATTAAACGTAATGATACGTTTTTGTATAAAACTCATAATATCTGAGAGCGTTCTGCGTACAATACAATAATTTAACCAAAATGGCACTGGACACTACACTCGAAATCATTCAAATTACAAGCAATTTTAGAGAAGGCCGCAGAGCAACTTACAGTTTACTGTAGGGCTGGCAACATTGACAAAATTATTTCAATAATAATTATGAAATCTTACAAAGAAAAAACAACATAGAATGGATGGATCGGATAACTTATATGGCTAAATGATTATGATTAAAATCGATATGACACATTCATTTTCTTTTTTAAATTTGTCAAAGAACAAATTGTATGATTGCAAGCAACTGTTCTGCTTCCTTGCTTTTTTTTAATCACTTGTGCAAGTTATTTAGTATAATAACTTGCACATGTTTGATAAAAATAAAACATAGTTACACAGTGATGAAATGTCGCTAGGCAAGTAGGCACACCTAAATTGGCCCTCAGATTTTTTTTATAAGTGTATTTACTAATCAAGTTTCGTTACGCATTGAAAGGTAAATCATTGACAAGTAAATGAGACTGTTCACAGATGTCAAGAAAACAGACAATCTATTCTGTAAATGAAGTGAGCCTAAAGTGAGCTATCACTCCACCTGATGCTGAGGATCGACAGCATGACAGCTAACTTCAAGCTCACGTGCAACCTTCATCTAAGTTTTCACGGTGAGAGTTTTACAGAATAGACGCTCTGATATCACGTAGTTTATGAAAAAAACAAGTGGTAGCCCCGGTGACTTGTGTGGAGCCGTCGAAATTACATGTAATGACAGCTAGCAGCGAGATGTTTTGAATCTATTAACATTATGGTACGGGTCGCCGCCCTCCGACTGCGCAAGCGCGCGCCACTCACACCAGCTCACACGGACTATCATGTGAAAGGTCACAGGTATTCACTGAATTTTGAAGAAAACTGCTACTAAATGGAGGCAGTTCTGATGGATAAGAAAGAGAAGTAACAATGGAGAAGATTTCAATAAACAATAAGCATTGAGTTTGAAAGCATGGGACAGGTGGTCCCTCTCTCCATCCTTGTATTTATCAAGATTTATATTCAGGATTATGCATTTAAGCATTTAAATTTAGAAAAACATAAAATATGAAACAGTCTGCCCTACGGCTATACACACATACAAGAACATGGCATTACAAAATAATCTATAAGAAAAAACTGCGTAGGTTTTTAATTAAATCCTACTCCTCTAATGGCGCAGCCGCCACTTTACTAAACTAATTAGGTATGAACTACTTCTTAATGTAAAACTAGGATTAATTGATAGTTGGCAAGAAATTGTAATCGTGTTGCCTCCAGGCTGCGGCTATAAAAGAGCCATGTAGGTAGCTCTAGCCCGATGTAAGTAGGTATAGCCCGGAGCTATTAGATAGCCTATTTGTCTAACGGGCTCCAGATAAGGTGGTAGCCGACTTAAAACGATTCAATCTAGGGATCTAGGCAATTTTCTGATTCTTGGTTGTTCTGTTAAATGCAGTTCCTATGAAATTTTGTGGTGTGGATTAGACCATTTATAATACTTACAAATATTGAAATCTTGACTGAATACATACCTGAAACAAATATATGATTAAGTAGGTATTTTAGAAACAGGGAGATGAATCAGCAGGATTCGTGCAGTTTCAAGTAATCTTATAGTGTTGACAAACGACCGTACACACAAAACAATTGACAAACTGCAACATGCAGGACATAATTGCCAATTATAAAATATCACTCGTTCTAGAATGTATTTCCCCATAAAGAAATATCAATAAATGACTTACTAGAAGCAACTCATAACTGGAATTCTAAAAGTAAACCCTTAACCCATTATAAACCCACAAGATTTCATTCCACCAAGGTACCAGCGAGCTCGATACAAATCGTAATTAAAACTGCACCAAACTATTATGTAGTTGCATACCGCAAAATCCGGTTCAACACAAAATAACTAGAAAATAATTATATCACACATCCACCGTCCATTACTAGAGAACAACGTAATGATGATACACAAAGATTAATAAAACCAGCAATGGACGGTGTACTCATAGATAGTTTTTAAACTGGTATAGTATAAAAACTAGTTAGTGTAAATTTCTAGGCAGTGTTGAGGTGTCAGTGTTAATTTATAAGCTCGAGCGTAAATGGCGAAGAGATTAATATTGTCCATTGTGGGGAGGCAATGTATCACGACGAGGATAATGCGATAGATACAGGAGCGGCCGCGATAATGTTCGCGGAGAGAGATTTTAATAAGGCTGATAAATTCATCGGTGATTAAAAATGATTGTGAGTAGGTATCGTAGTGCGAGGCTTTTATCGTGTAGTGTAAATCAAGTGTGTCGTTAATGTCACTAGGCCTTTTTAATATTTTTCAGAGAGATAATAGGGACAAAGAAGAAGCTTATAAACCCTGAAATTTTAATCAAAAGAGATTTATATTGAGAGTTCATTGAGTAACACGGGACAGCCATTAAACATGGTAAGAAAAAACAGTAAAGACACATCATTCATCAGTAAGACATTATCTCAAACTTTAATTCAATCAAAGACTCCTACATGGTAGCAGCCTCACTTTCCGCGCCACACACTTCACAAGTCGTCACTGTCCCGGCCAATACTCGTAGATCTCACTCAGCCTTTTTCCCGTCACTCCCGCGCATAATTTGACACCGTCACATCTACAAGTCAATCGAAGACTATTATCATTCTTGTAACATTCATAGCACATAATAATATTATTCACGTCAACACTCAATGATTGACGGCCAGTTTTTGTGATCATTCTACTTATTAGAGCTTGTCTTTTACTAGTGGAATGAGAGCAGGATTTTTGTTGTCTGTGGTAGGTCCATTAACATAAAATAACACAATTCCGCGAAAGAATAGGCACAGATGAGTACATCCACATTTAGCCAGTCACATTACCTACTATTACATACGTCCTATAATGACATTGATCAAATTATTAGATCTGATAAATAATATTTATTACCTACTTTGTTAATTGCTTCGACTGGTCTAGTGGTTGCAAGCGCTATTGCTCGAGGGCCTGGTTGCCAGGTCGGGCAAAGCGTATTTGGGTCTTTCAATGAAGAATTTCTCAGTAGCAGCCCGGAGTCTGGAATTGTGCTCGATTGGTGGCAATAGGCTCGCCCCCTATAACATGGGACTTAAACATAATTGGTGAAATGTGGGTGTACTAGGTAAAGGTACACGTCTGCCTAACCCTGGGGGGATACAGGCGTGATGTTATGTAAAGTTTTTTGTCTCTGTATAGTTTTCTGTACTTGTTAAAAGAACATTGCAATAAAATTACAGAATAGCGGCGAACGTTGATTCTTTTAAATAAAAAGATTCGGCTCCAACAGAACAATCGCCACATCTACAAAGCGATGAGTGTCTCCGATAAATTCTAAATAAAGTTCCCGACGTGACTAATCTGTTGATCAACTGAATATCATAAATCACCACCATATTAGGACAGAGTCACGATACGCATCTGTTCCATTCATTATGCTCACAGCGCTGGGGCAGAAGGTCACCCGACCTGTCGAGAGGTGTGAAAAGAGCAGTGACTGGAAAAGATTGAACCTGATTTATAAACAAGTAATTTTCTACTCATATTTTGTGATCACAGTACCCTTAGTCATTAAACAATGCTCATTATAACGCTTTGGCCACTCGTAGGTATGTTGGCAAGCTAAGACATACCCCATCTAATTGTGTGCTTTACTTATGTGTAAGGAACTTGTAATTTATAAAATAAAATAAAATGTAATCAATCTGTAATTTTGGCCACATCTCAAAACTATAACAGCATCTGTTAGCACGCATTCCAAGTCAGGTGCTGATTTATGCACGTGCATGACAATTGTATGATGATGTGTTCGACAGCGTGTAGGTCTTATCACGACGTGCATCACAATGAGACCACACGTGGCGATCTATTTATGTAACCAGCACGATCGTTTATTGGAAATATTACATTGTGCTAATATTGTAACCAGATATTTCTTCAGAGGTCTGATTTATGTAACAAATTCGCATTTTTGGGACAATAATCTAAACGTGTGTACCTATGGAAAGACAATATCATGCTTGTGCAAGTCCGTGCGCGATCACGCAGCTAAAATGTTTCGCAAGTATCAAACAAAATCATTTTCGGCAAAGCAGGTGGATGTCATCTTTTCGAACTGTCATTTTCATTCAAAATGTTTTCATACGTAGTCGGAAAAAAATAATTAGATGCAACTGAAGTTAAGGTATATGGTTTGGAATAATGATGGTGAATTGATGACATTAAGGGTAGGAAAGCCGCTGTTGATGACATCAAGGGTACCAAACCCTATGCTGATGGGGATCACATAATTCATAGTGCACCGTATCAAGATGGCCTCTACACCTAACGACGGTTGGAACTGTGACCCCATTGTAGAAGTGAATCTGTATTATTTAGTTATCAGTTGTTACAGCGAACACATCGATCGACCCACATGGACGTAGGAGTGTTATTAAAACAAAGTTTTAAGACTGGTCAAGTTGAGGCGTTGCGCCTTGCGCGGTACTTCATAGGAATAGGAAACATAAGAATTATTCTGCAGTGATATTTTCAATCAAGAAATTGGAGTATATTTTTCTTTTTAATTTTGAAGGTGTCGTGAAGAACAAAAACAATGTTCTTATTCTATGGTATCAATGTATAAGAAGCAGTTGAATTGGGTTTCATATCCTAGGAATTCTGGTTTGCCTGAAAGTGAAATAATGCCCGCCACAATGAACTGATGATGATTGTGTTGACAAATGGATGAATATTAATAATGCTGCTACGTCTTTTTATTTAGGTCTGGTAATTCTTCTCGTATAACATTGAAATGATCCAGAATAAATTACCTACATAACATAAAAGCTTGCGTGTTTTCAAAACGTAGGAATAAAATTAAACCGCAGCCTTAGGCATAGTGCTACAAATTGCGCAGGAGTTGGACAAAAACGTGCACTCAATTACATCGCCGTTTTATTTCCAAATAATTACCATGCTGAGCTCTGTGCGTGTTGTCTGCCAGGGGACGAGTATCGGCTGCATTTGAAGGTCAACACTCAAGAATGTGATAAACAGTAGTTATAAAAGAAAATAAAATGCTACTATGTACATCAAATTAAATAAATTAATAAAATACATATGCAACACAGACAAAAAGGAGTAGGTATCTCCCTAACCCAGTGTCGATCGTGAAAATTTAATGATTTAGGGATCATAGCGATTATCATAAAAATCCCGTAAAGTTTTAATGTCACCCGGCCAAATGGGAAACAACATAATTTTGCCGCAGCAGAAAACCCTGACCATCCAATCGATGCAATCCTATAAGCGTCTTTCACGAAACCAATGAAAATGGGGTGCTATGTCCTTTGCAGCGAACAAATCAGTACACAAATAGGCAGAATAGACTCATGCAAACAAACTTATTTATAGCGTTAAACTCCTGCCAATACTAATCCATCGTTTTGAACCAAATGAAGGCGTAAAGCGAATCGACCAGGTAGCATAGCCCGCGGCCGCGGCGGGCATGCCATCACTAATTAGCCGATCGGCTCCGAAGCTCTCCGAACGAACCCGATCGTATCAGGCTTGCGTGTGCGTCGATTGCCCGCAACTTTGCCCGCTTTTAGTCTTTTTGCCTGTTTAACTTGCCTGTTGGGCATCGAATTGAATTCTGAGCAGTAGTCTAATGCGAGTCTATGGAATTAAACGCTAACCAGTGGGCTGTTTTGTAGGAGCGGGGTTATGATGTGTCTCGTTGTAATATAGAATTTATAACTGTTTATTGGTCAAAATAAACATCGTTCCTTACGATTTCAAAGAAGAAATTCTTAGTGACTAATTAATTCAAAATTACCTACTAAAATAGACCCCCTGTTTTAGCAGGTAATTTTGAATTAGTCACTGTATTCGGAGTGGAATCTTCTCAGGAATGAATAGTGATAGGCAACGTTGTACAATGTCCGTTTAAAAATACAGCAGATCATCGAATCTGTCTAATGTCAGCTAGTTTAACCAAAGCGTGTGTGAGCTATAGTGTCCCATATTAAGGTCTATGTAGACGGAACAGTTTCCCGTTGCAGTAGCGCATTACCGTGAGTTAATTATGGGCTGAATCCATTACCGCCATACCGCGGCTATCTGTGGTCGCACACACGGGATTATTCAATGTCATCGATGTACATAATTATACCCATTGTCGTATAAGTTTATTTTGTTATATTGCAATAACAAAAAATCCTCGCACAAAGAATCCATTTTCTCTGTCAAAAACTAAACTACTGAACTTATTTCTATGAATTCTATCAAAAATATTAGCGTAAAAGGATATGTTAGGTAGATGTTTGTTACTGCACACTGAGAAGAAGATTATTCCATGATGAGAGAAAGAAGGTAAAGAAGACCATGACCATGACAATATGACCATGACCATATGACCATGTGTCAAGCTATAGGTCTGAGCTCAAATGGATGACAATTCGCCAAAGAAGAAGTTTGCGCGCTTTGACCACGCTTTTTTCTCTTCTCAACTATCCCACTCCTCCTTCTTATCTCGTGTCTCACTTCCAATATCTATGTTCTTCTCACGCTAAGAATTTGCGTTCTTCTAACAATCTTCTCCTACTTTGTCCTTCTCATACTTCTGACTTTGTTCATTCCTCCTTTCATATTCAGTCCATTCTTCTTTGGAATGCGCTTCCTCTTGATATCAGGACGGCTACCAGTCGGTATGCTTTTAAGCGGAAATTGCAGAGTTATTTTCATAACAAATAGCGTAGAGTCATCTCAACATCTCTTTCTCTTGAATTTGTATATTATAGGTATATGTATATTATATATGTGTATATAAACTATTTATGTATTTGTGTACCTAGTCTTAATTTTTTTTTTAATCATTGTTCCTCAACCAAAGCACCTGCCATCTAATCTCTTCACCACCCTTGGTTGACTGGTAGAGAATGCCTAAGGCATTAAGTCCGCCTTTGTACCTTTTTGTGCGAAAAGTTTAAATAAATAAATAAATAAATAAGACAGAAATTACTCTTCGACTGGACCTGTCTTTGTTTATACGAAACCGTTGAATCTATTCTGTCACAGCCAAGCTATAGTCCTCCTCTCCATCACTAAGCATCATACAATAACAACATCGTACCGATATCGCACCGCTGTCGTAATTACATCGCGACGCCATCTCACAATACCACCACCAGCTGGCGACTACCATCGATCACCAATTCGCAACGGTTGTCGCCCGCGTGATTTACGTGCGAGGACGCTGACGCAACCACCCTTTTTGTTAAAGGAAATTAATTTCACTTTAATTTATAACTCGATAGTGAGTTGACCGTTATCGTAGGTATCATGGTTGCATCATAGGCTCATAATTCACCTGTCTTTGAAGTATTTTCGTTGACGGATTGTGAAGTGTGGTCACATGGTGGACTCAAATTACAGATTTGTTGCGGTCAGATTCCATGATTGGTTTTAACAATAGGAAATCTCATAATATCTATTCTTGAGTGCCGTCAGTGGCAATGATAGGCGGCTTCATTATTGAAAATCAGTGTCTCTAATAAAATAGCAGCTCCTATGGTAATTTATCCATCTGTGTATTATTGAATCCACACAAGTGTTGTTTTTCTTTTGTATCCACAGGGTGGAATTCAGCACATGATAGTGACAATAGACCCCTAGCGTAGAATTGTTTTGACTGCATATCGTAGGTACCTATAACACTTTTTTATAAAACAGCTTTTATTGTTTATAACCGAAACATGTCAACGCAGGGGTTTCAAAATCATGTGCTGAATCCATGGTAACGGGCTGTGCGTCAACATCCCTGCCAGCCTGCCAGCCTGTATATTTCGATATGCTGATTGTAATTAAGTACATTTACAACTGTAAGTTTATCTTCACGTTCAAATCATCAACAGACCTCACAAAAACCAACTATCTCCCAAACGGCCACAGTACACATGCACCCCGTGGTCCAGTTTACCTGTGCCCACTGCTATTAGCGCGGCCCCGTACCCTGGCATTATGCGCCATTACGCGCCTCCGCCTGATTTATAGGCGCCTGGTACTTTCGGCACCGGATGGAATCTTATAATTATTTCTAATATCTCTGAGATCGAGTAAGACGTGTATTGTTGTTAAGTTGAAGGTTCAAGTTTGTGGGTTGTTTCTCAACACCATCGTATTTACTGATTGTGACTGTTTTTCTATGCTACAGTGTTAAATCAGTTGAAGGCGAGATAAACTGTGTATCTTACTCTGTATCTTTATACTGTGTATCTTTACCTAGGTTAGTTTTGACTTGTACCTTATTATTTTTCCGACTAGCATACCGTACCGTATTGCCAACATTTCGAATGTTCAAAAAGGTGACATGCACCCGAATTGTCTGGAAGAGATGTGTTTGAAAATCGCAAAGCATTTTCGCACCTTGATAACAATATATAACGACAATGGGCCAATATGTATCATATTACATACTACATAGATTGTTAGATCCTTTTTTATTGTTTTAACTGACACCATACCATTTATGAAGAATGCTACATCAGGCTCTACATACTTCAGTTTAATTGTGCCCTACCTACAAGATTAAATAATAATTAAAGGGAAAGCTCTAATAACAATAATTTATTCTGTTCGGGACACTTACAGCTAACTTAAACAGTGTTCTCAAACAATATGAAATTGCAGGTCATTTACAAGTTCCACTGATAAATACTAAAACAATGAACGGAGTATGGCTAATGAACAAGGTTGACAAAACTATAAGTCTCAAATTCAGTTAGTTATGCAAGGAGAGAATACACTTAACATCTATCGAAAACCGCGATATTGTACCAGCACCTGTTCTGTCCTCATTTAATTTTACTTAGAAGAAAGGTTAAGACAAATGTAATAGGTAACTCTCTTTGTATTCAACTGTTCACAAAATTTCAAGATATATAACATAACCTTATGAAAAATAAAGTTTCTGAAGTTATTGACTATTAAACAAAGGTTAAAATACACTATTAACATAAACTTAATATGTTTCAGAAAGCAGGTGCAACCGTAATGAGTTGAATGCAGTGCACCTACAAACAAATAGGTCCCATACGAGGGTACCTAGTGCATTGTATCAGAGGCATACAATGAGAATCATCTACCATCTTTACTTAGAAATGTGTCAATAGACTTTTGAGCGTGTTTATTCCTAGTGTGGCACAATGCTTAGTAAGTGTCGCCGAGGTTCCCACAATTACATACCGAGTGCCATGAGTCTGCTAACATTCTCCTCTCTGGAATTTCTACCTTCCTATATCGTGGTAAGAGTTTTCCTCTAAAAATGCTGAACAATACAGCTTGAAGAATTGCAAAGTTCCTACTTATGCAAAAACTAAACAATATAAACAAATAAATTTTAAGTAGTCTGCTGAGAAGTCGCGTGAATCAGTTCGTAACACGAATTATCGCACGGTCACTCAAGTGAGATTCGAATCAATTTCCACATTTTAAAGAATATCAAAGCAGCTTGGTTATTTTTTCAATCTCTACAAGTCCCCACTATGCAATTGCAGTTCATGCAGTGAGAATGTGATGTAGAAAGTGCATGCGTGCGCGCAACTGCACGTCATGTCACAGCGAGCGCGAGCGGCGCGAGCGCTTGCAAGAAGGCGCGCGGGGCACATATTAGCTGCATAAAAATGTACGCTATTTACTAAAGACGTACCTCGTTTACGATAGGAACGAAGAGGTAGGTGTTAGATGGAGGGTAATTGGAGACGGCAATGCCCTCTTTGTAACCGTTATTTAAACCATCTTAACACAAGTAGTCACTCACTGCATCCAAAATAGCCACCACGGCCCCTCGGGTGACGGTTGTTATGTTCGCCCGACACACCTTAGGGAAATATAATAAAGAAATAGAAGTTTATTAGACAAACTTTCAGTTCAGCAAAATCATTTCAAATGATTGGTTGCCATTGTCAGTTTTGCTTTGAATGCCTTCAGTAACAGATTCCTTTGATGTATGACGAATCGTTTCAAATGAGCGATTTTCCAAAGTCTGCTCTCAGAAATGCCACATCATTTAGATTATCCACCTCCACTGTGCCGATCACTCCACGTCTATCACTTCAACGCGTCGACGTAGGTAAGTTTGAATGACAGGCCGCTGCGTACGCGACGGGAAGTGAACCCGCACTCACCTGACAGCATGCCCGGCTGCTCGCACTGATCTTAAAGGTAAATTACAAAAACTTGTCGACGGCGTTGACGTGGAGTGCGCAAGATTTTTATGTGGGTAAGTAGGTATATAATTGTATTGTTTCAAGGAAGCAGCAAGAAACTCACGATTCTAATGGCTTTGACTATCAATATACATCTTAACTTTGATTATTAGATCGGAAACGTTCTATAGTTTGGACCTTTCGAAATATTACGATTTTGTGATTCACAAAAGATCTACTCAACTTAAAGTTAACAAATCGAAGGAGGTCAAAAATATATCTGTAGGACAAAAATTATCAAAAGAGCATACTTTGTTCATTAAACACACGGGTCCATCTCTTCCCCTTTACGAATTGTTACGGTAGAAATTGTAACGGACGGCCGCTCCATCCACGCGGCAGACACCAAGAGACCGAACCTTTTCTAATTATCTTACCTAAGTACCGTCGGCAAGAAGAGGCTGACAAACCTCCGATTTGCCGAAGATATAGGTAGTCCTTTTCATCCACAGCTCTAGTACTCCAAATCCAGACCTTGCTCCAAGAGCTGAGCACGCCTAGCTTCAGAAAAAAGTAGGTTCTACGTGTGTGAAAGTTCAGAGAATCGCTGCCTCCACCTGTTAACTCTTGAAACTTACACCACACGCCATTCGATCAACTCTATTTTCTCTTTCAAATCGGCAACTATTGAAATTAATATTTAAATTGGCTCGCAGACCGGGGCTACTAACTTAACAGTCCGGGCGGTGCTTCAGAGCTAGGCCCGACCCAAAGCGCCGCGCTATCGGATCGAAACCTAATCCTGAGCAGTACCTATAGCTGCGCAGGAGTTTCACTGGCCGTTTACATACATTATTAGATGCTATGGACTTACACACGTCCGGTCAGGGCTGGCAATGTTAAAAACTAATATTTTTGAAGATATGAATTTGTCAACAAACTGTACACTACAAAATGAACATCGCAGTGTCGAAAAAGCCATGGGTCTATGAGATCACAATGCATATGTCGCAGCCAACTGGTTAAATTAGCCGTTCAGTTAACCGCCTAGCCTTTTAACAAAACGGCGGCCGTTCAACTAACGGCCTGAATAATATTCAATTACAGTTTAGGTTGGAAGTTTGTAACCAATTACGCGTGAGCCGAATTGGTCGCAGTAACTAAGCCAGGGCACCCCGACCAAATGGGTTAGGTTAGGTTAGAACTGTGATCAACCGCGTGCGTGCCAAGAGAGCGAAGCGAGGCGAGCACTACTTCTAAAGGCCAGGCAGTTAACAGAACGGCTAATTTAACCAGTTGGCTGCAACACATACACAAAGCGTTCTAAATGACTGGTCGCCAGTGGCTTTATTTAAAGTTTCCAAAGCAAAAGTTTTGTTGTAGTGATCTGTGATGTTTGGTAAGTACATAAGATTGTACAATATCTCTCTTCTTTCTTTAGGCCATCTTAAGGTTGTCTGGAAGAGATCGTCTTGTGCGATGAGTCAATCTATTGTAAAGTCAGGGAAATTAATTTGAGTAAGTTAGTTACCAATTTTTATATATTCAAATAACAATTATTTGAATTATTTAACAATTATCGTTATTTGACAGTTGTATGAACCGGCAAATTGATGTAGTGTGTCAATTTAATTCAATTTATTTTCCTGACTATATACCTACAATACAGGGTCAATTTAAACTTCACAGACGTGATCAGGAATCGAAATATGATCCGAAATAAACTTTTTCTTCAAATAAACTTTTCAAATGCCTGTAATTGGTTTATTTCAGTTAGAAAGATGAAGCTAGTTAGTTGCTCATGATAAAAATATAATTGAAATGAATTTAAGAGGAGTTAGGCAGCCCTACCTCCACGCAATAGATTGCTAGAAACATCTCGCTTATCCTTGTAGGGGTATGGGCAGGTAATTAAGGATTATTTCATTTGCACATACACAGTGCCTACATACATAACGCGCTACATAGGGTGCCTACTGCGCTGGCTAGAATGTTCACCTAATTGTAACCTAACTTGGTTCACTGGGGACTGTTCTAGTGAGGTTACTGCTTCTAATTAGGGATTAGGTTGTTAATGGCACATCTGTTTGGTGTGAAATTGCTAGTTTTTATGGGCATAATGGGATGCCGTATTGAGTTGTGCCCAGATTGGTATTTGTTTGTCACTGACAGAGTTATTTAGAGGTTAGAGGATCTTAAGAGCTTAGGGGGATTTTGTTTCCATGTAAACCCATCTTATATTATGTAAAATTGTTATTCATGTTCCATAATATTTTCTTTTACCCTAAGCCTACTGTTATTGTTCTGGATTGAAATCACCTTCTAATTCAATCTTCTTGTATGATAGTATCCAAACTGGTTATTATAGGATATGCTCCTCTACCACCTATCTACTTGTTTTACATATTTGAAGAATTTACATAAATTCAAGTCAATTATTATCTTCTACAAAAAGTAATAAATAGTTCGATATCTATCGCCTAAAGCGAGACGACCATGTTTGGCTCAGTCAATAATTTGTCGAACGAGTTCCTGCGTTAACGAATCAACAACACTTATACTCCGAAAAATCAATTTTGTATTATTGATTATCCGCATCACTGGCGTAAATTTTACCTACAGCTGCTATTTAAATACTTAGACACTTTTTTATATAGTTAATTTGTCATGTTGGCTACTGGACACACTGGCTTCGGTTAGTTTTGATTTTTGAAGACTAATAATGCTTTATTGTTGTGCCTACTTGTACTTACACAATATTATCTCACAAAGAAGAATCCTGAGTCCCAGCAAAAGGTCATTAGGCTGATTTAAATATGGCAGGTAGGTATTCTTCTGTTAAAAAAATAAATAAAAAATATATATTATTTCCAGACTTACGACCCAATAGACCGTCCCTCTTAATGGCAAGCGACATCGTGGTAGGCCCAGGCGGAGATGGCGGGATGAGCTGCACTCCTTCCACTCCTTCAACAAGAACTGGTCCTCAGCAGCTTTGAGCAGAGAGTAGTGGAAAGAGAGTAGAGAGGCCTTGGGTCATCACAGGTTAATAATAACATTATTTCCAGTAAATTGGATAAGATTTAAACTCCAACTCAGGCTCATGTAGTTTTCCTACATTCTTGAATGGTAATAGACACCTATTACACTTATTGAATATTCAATGCTAAAAGGCTATTTATTCAGAGTGAGCAAAGCACTCCGATACTTCAAAAACCGATTCACTGTTCAAGAGAATTTGCATTCTACTAAGCTATGGTAATAACATTTTACGATGCTAGCGCTCCTACGGCCGATAGCAGAACTAAAACGAACAAAACTCTGATTCCCGATCACAGATGGCGTTATTTCAAATAACTGCACTAAACCTTAACGGGATCGAATTAAAAGTAATTGCAGTGCGGTTGGGTTCCGTCCATATTTTCATTTATTATCGTTTTTGCTGCTTTCTCGCTTCGGTTTCGCAATAACAGTGTGAAGCCGGCCATTTTGTAAGCAATAATAATTGGAGTCCATTGTTATTGTACATTTAATTTGAGTTAGCATGTTAAATGCAATGAGCGAACCACCAGGGATTATTGTTAATTTCTCAATTATTTAAATGAGCGTCGTTATGAGTCGTATGTCATAACTAATGTATGGAAAGGAGGTATTTAAGTATTTAAATAATGTACTTATGGTTGTGGGTGTGAACAAGACAATTTACGATAACAGGCATTTAAAATTAACACTTAAAGTAGATTATTACCTATATTTTGTTGATTTACTTATAGGTAAGTGTGACTGAACAGGAAGGACAGACTAGTGTTAAAGATTCCTAAACTTATAATTTCCTTTCCCACACTACTGCTCAGAAAAACAAAAAAAGTCCAACATAAATAACAAAAAAATAATAACTTGACATTATGAAAATAATAGGTTCAACACTGTCACTGGAAATTGTTCAATCTTCCGCAGATTATAACAAAGTTAATGCCAAAGGAATTACAACCTTTTACCCATAGAATAAAGTTTATAATGCCTAATGCTTTCAGTGATCCGAGTGTCACAATGAAGTTATCTGGAGACATTTTGGAGTAATTTTCTATTTCTAGTGATGACAACGTTTAAAAGTGGTCTACAAAACAAAGGCAATTATTTTGAACTAAGTAGGTACGTCCCAGGAAATGCTTATACTGGTATTGCATTTTGAACTTCCATTTCTGTGAGCTGTTTTTTTTTTCTGTTTCCGACTTATTTAACTTAATTTCATTCTCTAAACTTCATAATTACATATCATATATATATAAATAAAATCATAAAAGTAGCTGAAGTAGGTACCTACCCTACTTCAGCTACTTTTATGATTGTCATAACTTTATAAGAATAATTTTGGTGAACACTACCTATATATATTATGATTCTAGTAAGTATTACAGGTGTTATGATGTGACTGTGCTTTTAAAATATTGAATTCAGGATTTCTGACATTCAGTAAAACTGATTTTCCTACCTGCGTTTTTAGTTATTTAATTTGACACATTCAGAGTTATTGACACAGCAATAACCACTGTAGATGCAATGCAGAATGACCACTGTAGATTCGTTACTTTTTACAGAACATCCGCTGTTCTGTAAAAACTGACGAAAGCAGCAAGGCCTACAAAGTCTACAGCAAGGCCGGCCGAGGAGGCGAGGACGAACTGAATAAGTAGGTTGTTAATCGATTAAGAGACACGTGTCCAACAGTAGGCACCATTCTCCATTGTACTTGGTCTTAGATTAATAACAGAGGTAGAGTTAAACGTTATGCCCCGCACCTCTGCATACCTAGCAATAGCATTTCCGCGTAAAACACTTAATTTTACTTATTATATTTTGCTTTATTACTGGCTGCTGAGAACTTTCTTCATCTACATGAATATCGGTAGCATAACTAATTTCAAAGTAATAATTACTTATTCACCATTCGGGACACATTCATGCAACTTTACGCGAACATGGAGCAACTGGAATGTCGTAAAATCGAAGCAGTTCATGAATTTATAATATATATTGTACAACTGTGATCATGCATAACCACCAACGGTTAATTATGTAGAAATGAATAAACTTTCTAGTGATGTTGAGCGCCTGACTATGTTGTGTTATGTGATTGGAAGATTTGTTGCTATAACTTTTCAACCAGGCCCTCTGACATTTCAATGTTAATAATTCAGCTTTTTTTGTTTTGACTTTCATTCATTTAGGTCGATGTTAGGATGATAATAATTTATCAATTGTCCTAATCAAATATAATTATGATTATGATTGTTTATTTTCGAATTCACTTACAAATCCTTCACACCACTTAATTACGCTGCAACTTTACCTGAAACAACATAAAACCAACATTAGCATGTGATTGAAATCCATTTAATCCAGCGTGTGACGTACAATTTTAACGTAACACAACATGGTATTTATTATCTAATTGAGTCGTAAAGTTTAATGTCCACATTGACTGCGATTAGGGGCACGAACTTCAGTCAACTACCGTGTCGGAGGACAAAATTGATACCTACCTTAGACACACACAATCCAAAAAATAAACAAAAAAAAAAGTTTTGCAAGTTTAATATTTTTTCAGCAACAAGCAATATTTGAATTTGACTTTCTTTTTTCGACTGTCAATTTAAAAAAATACAGGCATATTCCCTATTGTGTGAGAGTGAGTCAAGTACTCTAATCGTGTAACTCACTCATGTTACACGATTAGTATGGTCGCATATGGTCTGAATACAGCAACACACAGCATAGCGGGTCATTGAGCGTGGTACACAGGACCGCTGCCTTTCTTTTGGGGGAGACAAGCGTGATGTTCTGTTTCCACCTACTCCACACATTTGTATTTTGTTAGCAGCACAATGTACAAATAACATACAACTGTTAATGTGGACACAGAACTGCGTTAAACAGTTTAGCAGTATGCAAAACAGATGCAAGTTATCATGCGCACTAGATGAGCTCCTTTGTACTATTTGTTAGATACCTACATTTAGTAAGTTGAGCAAGTGTCATGGACATCGCGACAATATATGAAAACATGTTCTTTTCATCATAAATGTGACTTTTATAATGAGGAAGATTTCGTTAGTGTTATCTACTATTTATCTGGTAAATAGTTATATGCTGTTTGCTACTCCTTGCAACAAAATATTCCTTCAGAGGGGAGGAGCTGCCCATCCTCTTCAATATTTAGCCTTAACTTCCCATTATAAACTTTTATGTAACCCAAGGAGCGACAGAGAAGTGTTTTTTTCTATTCTGAAAATAAAGTCACTCCATAAGATAGAAAATGTCCTCTGTATACCTATCTCATAGTTATATAATAAGACATGTTGTGACCTTTCGATTAGTCAACGTCATCTGTGAGCTCATTTGATATTGTTTTCCTACCATAGTTTGTGGACTCTTCGCCATTGTTCAGGGCTAGCCGAGTGGCCGAGTGCTGCCTTGAGCAATGTGCCGCTCTATTAATCCTCAAAGCAGCTGTCTGTGTGCGACTGGACGCTCCTCCATTAGTGCTTAGCTTACTCAATAACTAACAGCATGTAATTGATACCTGTTTTTTCTTACGATTGGAAGTTAATGTATTAGGTAACTTAATTTTCTTCTTCGGTAATAGTAAGAGAGCGCCCATAACCAAAATGTTTCCCTAATTGTTTTGCGAACAAAGCCGTGTAAAATCGATTGATGTAGTTATTCTTAATCCAAAAATTCTAATTTCAGAAATTTTTCATTTTAATCATTTCGGACTATCGAAAAGTTACTGACTATCGCAAAATGTCTGAAAATAAACTGTTTCATAATAAAATGACGAAATCGGTGATAAATGATTTGATTTGTGTATTGTATGTATAGATAACTAACTATTTAAACTAGGTATCGCATCGCTGTTATCCGGAAATGTGCCCAGAAAACTGACAGCATTGCCACGTTGAATGGCAACGCTAATTCTTTAATAAGAGACATATTGTGATAAAACCGTTTGCCTATTTTGTTTGACATATCAGAAATAGATTTTTTTCCAATTATAACTGCGGCGTTTCTAACCTGTCCTGTCCACTGAGTCGGGTTCAGAATCATCTAACTAAGCTAACGATTTTATACGGTTCCGGCCGTAAAACGATGCGACATAGTTTTGGTTGTGGGCTCTCGTACTATAAATATGTAATTACGATTTCAGAACGTTCTGTGATTGTACTCTTCCATAGTCTCCCACATGTAGTGTTTCTTTGAATGTCATTATTGTCGCTCACAAAGTGACCAGTCTCGTGTCGACCGACATAAAAAGAACTTTATAAGTAAAAAATATCTCTTGGAACTCAAAACAATGGCTAAATGGTAAACAAGCATAACAAAGGATGTAAACCACAAATTCTTAGAGTCGGCGACCGGCGACATAGCGCGACGTAGCCGCGGCCGCGGGCAGTCGCCTTATTTACTGACGCATGGTGCATACCTCGCTACTGTCACACATTGTGTCAATAGTTCCAATTGTGCTAATAAAGTGAAAATCAATAATAAACCTACTGTTGATAATCAACAACCAATAAGTATTGTTTTTATAGAAGAAATAGTAATAAATAACATAAGTTACAGCAATGATACCTACTCATAGTACAAAAAGTTGAGAATTTGAAGAATTCCAAGTGGACAACGTAGACACGCTAGAGACATATGAATATACTAATGGAATTGAGCTTCACAACGGGCTGTAAAATATTTTCAACCTGTCAAATCACAAGTGTTCAAAATTCCTCCTATCGAAGTACCTGCGACCTTCATAGTAAATAATGCGCCGGTTTCCTCCGATTTGATAGCCGGCAACCCAGCAGAATATGAGGGTGCAATGAGTGCTAACGCCACTGATGAATTATGCAAGATATGTGACGGACGCATCGAGTGTGCCCCGACGGCTATCCTCCTGATATCCCTGGTGCACACTCTGTATGGCCACATAGGACCTGAGCCTGACTACTTCGGAAAGAACAAGAGGAACATATTGAAGCAGACGAAGGAGGAAGGAAAGGGTCCCTACAAACAGTTTACGTACTTTGATAGGTTTCCCGAAGAGCAAGGCAAGAAGAACGGCGACGTAAACTTCGATAATGAATATGATTTCATCGTGGTGGGTGGAGGGACGGCCGGCTGCGTGCTAGCTAGCAGACTATCGGAGAACAACAAATGGAGGGTAAGGAATTGATATCTAATTAATTTAATAAAACACTCGTCCCTCCTTGTATTTTTAACAATGTTTTCCAATCCAATGTGTGAAATGTGTAAGTGTGATTTTTCTTGTAGGCCCCTGCAATGTTAAAATGAATGTAAGTGAAATGTGATTAATTAGTATTTAACTTGCCAAATATCTGGGGGCACGGCAGAGCCCCCGCCAAGTCGAGCAAAAAGCGGCACGCCGTACCATCCTTTTCTTGAAACAGTTTAAGCCATTTTTGACCCCCCTACAACTTCGCTGTGGATAAAACTAGAAGCCTGAATTTTCAGTAACCAAGCAGGCATTGTATAAACACAGTATATTTTAAATTTCATTCAATTTGAAAAAGTAGTTAAAGAATTATAACTAGTCAAAGTTTCTTAATTTTGTCACTCACTCACTGACTGACTCACCGATTATCAAAACCCTAAGGCACTTCAATTAAGACAGCAGGAGGCCTACCATGATCTATTTAAAAACGATTCAAAAGCAAGGCATTTCAGTTTAGGTTCTTAAACTGCATCGTTCACAGTCGTACCATGACGTCCAATATGCTCAGCGGCATTTGGATCGTTGAAAGTGAATGAGTGTTAAGAGCTCGTGGTAGGTATCCAGATGGCATGGCCTAAATTGAATCGTTAAACTGACGTCATGGTACGAATTAGCAGAACAGTTCAGTTTAGGTCCTATAGTGGATCGCGTTAAGAGCTCGTGGTAGGTATGCAGGTCCCTTAAGTAGGGACTGAATAAATTAACCGACTTGCCTACATGGATCTCACAACTTTTTACGGTAGAAGAACTAAATGGCATTATGTTTACAGACTTGTGGATTTCTAAGTCTACATAATCATTTATAAAAGTTATTATTATTAGTATCGTTTAATCCATTCAAAATTCTTATCGTCGATCTGTCCATAAAACAGTCAGTTTATAAAATACTCATCTTGATTATAGGTGCTAATGATTGAAGCAGGTCCTGAGGAACCCAAGATGGCGCTGATACCAGGACTTACGAGCGAGTTCAAGGGTTCTAACATAGACTGGCAGTACTCCATGAGGCCGAAAAAGGGGTGAGATTCAGTCCACGGTCTAAGGTTCGGGATCTGTCAAGAGATTGGCTTTTATAATACCAGTATACTACTAGTTAAGTCAAACTTATTCAACAGTAGAGATCGTGTTTGTTTCACTCTCGTATTGGTTACTAAAATTATTTTACTTATTTCTAAGATTTTCAGACTAAGTTCCTAAAAATCAATCTGTCGACAGATCCTGATAAAGCAACTGTAGTTTTTATCAATCATATAGTTGTATCACGTTACAGGTTCTGTCAGAATCGAGCTGATAGAGGCTGCGAGGTAGTCCAGGGCCGAGTCCTGGGAGGTACCTCGTCTATCAACGACATGGCATATATGAGGGGAAGCCCAGCCGACTACGACGAGTGGGCCATCAACGGGAACGAGGGTTGGTCTTACAGTGAGGTGCTGCCTTATTTCAAATATTCAGAAGGAAACTACGACAAGGACATATCAAAAAACAAGTTTTTTCATTCAATACAGGGTCCGCTTGATGTCGGCCGGTATCCTTACGTCGACGATAACGTGGATGTTTTATTGAGTGCGCTCAATGAAATAGGATACAACTACACAGATGTAAACGGTAGACATCAGTTAGGGTTCATGAGGATACAGACGATGTCGTACTTCGGTGAAAGAGTTAGTGCATTTACAGCATTTATTGAACCTATTAGGAAGTTAAGATCTAATCTAGAAATACTGCCAGAAGCTTTAGTTACTAAAATATTCTTTAACGACAACGGAGAGACAATAACTGCTCTCGGTGTAGAATATTTAAAAAATGGTACAAGAGTAAAAGTGAGAACTACGAAGGAAATTATATTAAGTGCCGGAGCGATAAACAGTCCCAAGTTACTGATGCAATCTGGAATAGGACCTAAGGAGTATTTAGAATATTTAGATCTTAAAGTGATCTCTGATTTACCAGTAGGCGGAAACTTTCACGATCATGTGTCAGTTTGTTTGCCTGTTATAAAACTGACAAAAACATCAACAACATCGAAGTTCCCTGAGAAACTAAAAGATATTACAACGTATTACTCTAAAGGTCTCGGACCTTTATCAGCAAACTTTCAAGTTGTAGCATTCTTAGAAACCACAATTTCTGATATTTTAGGAACTCCTGACATTGAGGTAAGATTCAAAGGTCACGACTCAAACATGTATTACGACAAAATTGAAATGTGTGTATCGTTGTTGACTCCTAAAAGCCGTGGTCAAGTAATCTTGAATGCTACAGATCCTGTGTTTGGAAAACCATTGGTTTACCCCAATTTTCTTAAAGACCCATCTGATGAGAAGAAATTATTAGAAGGAATCCAAGAAATCGTAAAACTATTTGATACAGACGTTTTCAAGAGTGCAGAGTATGTGTTTGATCCCCGCAGTATACTGAACAATGACTGCAAAGACCATGAGCGCGTGTCTGAAGATTTTTGGTTATGTATCATCAAACATTTCTCAACTCCTTTGCACAATTACGCCGGGACATGCAAAATGGGCACGTCCAAAGATCCTGATTCAGTTGTAGATACGAACTTAAAAGTGTTTGGAGTTAACAATTTGAGAGTCGTCGATGCGTCGATCATGCCAAAAATAACCCGCGGCTCCACTGCAGCTCCTGTTATAATGATAGCTGAAAAAGCCAGTGATATAATAAAAACGACTTGGTATTAATACAATATTTTATTTACCTAAACCTAATTTTTGTCACCGCCTATTATAATAATGACCATTATTTTCTTTCCAGTCTTTAATGATCATCATAGCTCCTTTCTCTGCAATCATCATTGTGGGAGCAAATGTTCCGCCTCTAGCATGTGTAGGCATTACTGAAGCGTCTATAATTCTTAGCCCTTCGATCCCATGCACCCGCAGTTGGTAATCAACAACAGAATTGGTACTGTTTTCCCCCATTCTACAAGTTCCTACAGGATTACTCATAGCTTTAGTGTAATGTCTAGCGATACAATTCCATTGATCTCTGTTGCTTAGTCTGTCGCAAGGGAACAGGTCTAACGGTGCAAACTTTATTTCAGTTTTCTTGAATTCTTTCGTGTCAAGTAATTGAAGCGCTATGTCAATACTATCGACAAGAGTATCTAAATCTTCGGATTCCTTGAGGAAGTTCGCTTGCACTATCGGTCGACCGTATTTGGGGTTCCTTTTATTAAGCATAACCTTTCCTCTGCTTTTTGGTCTCAGTAATATAGGATTGATATTAACTAAATTATAGTAGGGCAAGGGCAGGTTCGTCTCCTCCGCCGCATGCACACTTACGTTAGTCAGCATAAATTTATCGCTTCTAATAAAATTACCTTCTAAAGCGAGCTCCACATCGGGAGCGTTGAAGTTTTCGTAAAGTTGTATGAAGGCTGACACTTGGGCGATCCCTCTAGAAGCTAGCGGTCCGCTGCGGTTTTGGAACCAAGTTTTAAAATCGTTAATTACTTCGGCTTCAGTGACGAACGGGACGTCGTTCAGCACGAATGCAAGACCACCAATGGTCACTTGATCTTGATAGTTATGTCCTACCGGGAGATCGACTATCGGTGTAATATTATGTTTCTTTACGTCAGCTTTGGGGCCAATACCGGATAGATGTAGCAGCCTGACATTATTGATAGCGCCTGCCGCTAAAATTATTTCCCTTTTGGCGTACACCGGTCGTTCTTTACCTTTCTCCACTTCGTAAATGACGCCATCTATATTTCTTTCTTGTTTATCAATGACTATTCTCGTCACGTATGCTCCTGTTACCACTTGAAGATTCTTTCTGTGTCTCACTGGTTTGAGGAAGGCGCTGTTGGTGCTCAGCCTTGTATTGTTGGATATCGCGAATTGGTTGTTGACTACTGCTTCCTGTATGTTGGTGTTTATGTCTAGGGTCCGAAGGCCCATTTCCGTGAAGGCAGCGGTGAAGATCTCCATGTACCTGTCGGCGTGCTTGAAGCGCTGCACGTGCATTTCCCCCCCTCGGGAGTGGTAGTGGGAGTTCATGAGCACGTCGTAGTCCCCTCGAAATTAAAACTATAGTAAGATTACAGGCATTAAGGTTCGGTGGGATTATATTACCGAAATGGCAATGTAAACCACAACATGACATACATCCTAGTGCCAAAACATGGAATAAAGTATGAGTAGGTATGTCTACATAAAACACCCAGACCCAGAACAAATACTTGTAGGTCGTACAAATATTTCTTCCGTGCGGGAATCGAACCCGCGACATGCTGCGCAGCAGTCAATCGCTCAACCACTGCGCCAACCGTGTCGTCTGAAGGAATGGTATGGATGAAGGACGGGCGTTTCGGGGGACGGATATTTTCTAATCTTGTGTAATTTGGACGTTCGTATAGTGCTGATTCTCAGCCCAATTTGAATATATAAGAAAAAAATTAAAGAAAAATGTGCAAAATAATGTGCGCAATTTGAATGGAGTAATGGAACTATGGAGTTGACGCTGTGAGAGCGTGCGTGTTCCAGCGCCGCCCGTTCGACGTCCGCCGCGCACACGATGGATGGAAGTCATGCCCATGAAGTAATTTTTTGCTCTGTTGGTGTAATTACCATATGGGGTTCCAGTAGGAGGACAAATAAATAAATATAATTATATAAATTTAATTGGATTAACGAATTCCGAAATATTAATCCAGTTTTTTGTTGACAGGTACCCCACATCCGATCATTAAAACCTATTTTACGTAAAAACACGTTAGTTCATGTACAATCGGTACATACAATGCTAGAGGATAAACCTCGACGATAGTTAATTGATAAGCTATTGAGTACTTATCACAATAGTGATGTACTTACTATTTATTTAATAAAACGTATGGAAAACCATTTACCTGAATACTTTTAATAATAATTATGAACCTTCTATTTTATATTTATCACCAGCTGTAACAATAAATCTACGATTGAAAAACTTTTTTACAAAAAAAAAAAAACAACCGACTTCCAAAAAAAACTACAAAGTGATAAATAACTTTAATTTCGGAAGTCGGTGTCGTTGGTTCTGCATTTTCGTTTATTGACACCGACTTCCGAAATAAAAGTTATTTATCACTTTGTAGTTTTTTTTGGAAGTCGGTTGTTTTTTTTTTTGTAAAAAAGTTTTTATTTTTCACTTTTTAGTGAGAGAGTTTGTAATTTATCTAAGTTACAATAGCCTAACGTCAACTGCTCATCACCTTTTACAAAATATTGCTTTTCCCGATGCTGGGACGTTAATTTTTGAGGAGTTCTCCTGGTAAGAACCTGAAGAACTCCACTCCACCACCACACGCATTGTGACGAGCATAAATTGCTTAGCAACCATATTAAAGTAATCGAATCGCAACCCGTGAAATATTTATCATTGATTAGTTCCGATGGCCGTCTGTAGTCTTCATCATCAGCTCCACTTTACCAAATGATGATTTCCGAGAGCAAATGCTCAAGTTACTCTAAAAAATATCCAAATCGCTATAGGTTTGCCAATAAAATTTGAGGGTTTCCCTCGATTTCCATGGGATCCTCTCATCAGATTCCAACTTGCTGACAATGGGACCACCTTGGGAGTATACCCTTCAAGTTACTCTAAAAAATATCCAAATCGCTATATGTTTGCCAAAAAAAGTTGAGGGTTTCCCTCGATTTCCATGGGATCCTCTCATCAGATTCCAACTTGCTGACAATGGGACCACCTTGGGAGTGTACCCTTTCAAACAAAAAAATAATTTTCGAAATCGATCCACAAATGACGGAGAAATCGGTGAACATACAAAAAAAAAAAAAAAAAAACATACATAAAGTCGAACATATAACCTCCTCCTTTTTGGAAGTCGGTTAAAAAAAAAAAGTGAATCCATTCTTTACTTCCTACACACATAATTATGTGATGATACTGTTCAGGAATCTAAGCAGATAATTTCTGAGGTTCGACTGTGTCCACTACATGCAAATATGCTTACTAAGTGTTATCTACCGAATATCGTTTGATACAATTAATATATGACTATAGTAATACCTATTAATAAACATACAAAGTCATTTGGAATCTTTGAAATAATAAAGCTTTGGTTTGGTATTTAAAATAAAGTTACTATAGGTACTAAACCAATTTGTAGGTATGTCTGTCGCACATAGGGTGCAAGCAGACCTTGTATCACCTATGAGTAGTTTGCAACTGCCACCATCGAAACTCACCGTTATCCTCAACACTTTTAAAATGTTCTATAACACTTTCGAACTTCCAGTCTAGAGAGCCCAGAGCTCCCGTGCTGTGCCACCCATCATAGTCCACCTTGGATCCCCTGGTGTACTTCATGTCATTGGTCACGCTGGACCCGCCCAGCACCTTGCCGGTCTTCACTTCGCAGCTGCCCCCAGGTCTGGAGAGGCAGGAGTAGCCGTTCCGCTCAGTTCTGTAGTTCCAGAGGATGGGGCGGTACTCTTTCGTGGGAACTCCTGGGATGTCATAGTCTATGTTCTCGTCGACGCCTGCTTCTAGTAATAGAACCTGAAATGGCGGTTCTTAATGTCAACTTTGGAACAAAATTGTATACCTAGTCTCCTTATTTAGTTTTATCGCCAAAATATGGATCACACATTACGTCACTAAGAAACTGGAAATGGACTTAGAGTAGACAGAGTAGACAGAGTAGACAGTGTATTTCATGATAAGTATTCAGATTGGTGATCAATTGGTTCATCTATCTGTTGGGCCATCCATTTTGTATTGTCATCCCTAACCAATCCATCAGACATAAAATAAACATCACGGGGAAGAATAGGTACCTAGTACCTATGCCAATCAACTTAGAGGTATTCTTCATTATAATAAGTTTCTAGGTACATTAAGGCTATACTGATATCAAGGTCTGACAGGAAATTACTCCACAAAATAATGTAGGTAGTACTGATTGTATAGAAGATAGAGAATCTATAGCGGTAGGATAATTACGTTGTTGAAGTAGGTAGTTAATTCATTAAAACTTGAAATAGGTATAACGATTCATACCTACAAAGTACAAAAAAGCAAACAGGACAAATGGTAACCTATAATATTATTATTTCATTAAAAGTATATTATTATTATTATATTGCATGTGGAAGTTAAAATGAGGATGGAATGTTCTTAGCATATTGTAGCGCACTGCCTACTTCTATGGAAAGAAGCGTGAGTTTACGCGCGTACGCACCTACATTGTATGTAAGTACCTATTATTTTAAACCACAAAATGTTTTGTATTACTTACTAGGGAAATTTTTGTAATCTGATGTCATGATACGATTATAATCGTTGCACCTAAATACTATATGTATAGCTCCCAAAAACGTTATTTTTTCCTTTTATCGCGAATATTATAATGAACCGATTATAGGTATCTATAATTAAAATTTCCAGATAGTTGAGCAAAGGTCATTTTAAAATGGCATTGGAGCCATGGTGGGAGCAGTGGTGGCCCAGTGGTAACGGCCGCGACTTACGAGTTGTAGGTAGTAGGTTCGAACCCAGATAGTGTAAATTATTTCATCACCATTGCTCTCCAAACGGTGGAGGAAACCGGCATGTCCTAGAACCAAAAATTCGAAGACATGTGCATTGGGCCCGTGTGGTGGATTACGGCCCACTCCCTTTCACTGAGAGGAGACCTGTGTCCCATCAGTGGGAACATTATAGGCTGATTATGAAGACGGATGACGATCGCAGTAGGTATCTGGTTTGAATGTACTTCAATTCAAGCGTGGACCATCGCCCATGTCATCCGTTATCATCAAGCTGGGTAGAGAATAGGGGGAGCCCATAGAAATGTTCATGGTATCTATGAGGGAGCCTATCAAATATAAGAACCAGGGCGTTACCTTCCAATCAGAGACAGCAGACAGTCTGTTCGCCAGCACACACCCTGCCGTGCCCCCTCCGATGATGATGAAGTCAAACACACTGTTTCTCAGATCCCTCTCATCCGCCTTCGTCCTCGTCGCCTTGGAGAACAGGTCAGCATCGGTAGACGCTACCAGCAGTAGCACGTACGGCAGTACCTTACTGTGGATAGAAAGGGTCTAAGAATGCTTTGTAGTGAAGAGGCCCTTACTCTTTGTTAACACAGGAATACAGGTCTCCCAAAGCATGATAATGCGCATAGAAATCTTCGTCACTGTTCGGCAACGGTCGTATTCCCCGAGCGTCGAAAGACGATATGTGTATAGAGTGGTTAAGTGCATTTTCTTCATGCATAATTAGAGCTCTTACGATTCAATGATTCGGGTGTTTCCGGGAATACGACAATTAGCGAAGATCTGCATGCGCATTATTAATTTGGGAATACTGTACTTCTATGTAAGTTATCTTGTGTTAACATTAAATGTCACTTATTATCACACTCGGCAATACTGTAGCCCCCGCATTAGTGAAATAATTTTCGGAATCGGATCAGTAGTTCCCCGAAGATTATACGTTAGTACTATTAGATACCTCTTTATAATACTCGTATATGTGTAGATAAGGCTTTAACGATGTAGGATCGCTAATAATGTTAAGTGTATATGCGGAAATCGCATGCTGTTGTGTAGGTGTGTAAGATGCCTACGTGCTTACGACTGCATCGACTTGCAGTCTGTTCGACGACCAATCAGTCGTGGAGGAAATCATCATTATCATAAAAAAGTTTTGTAGGTAACTTCACTTGGTCCTAAACTATGATCAATTGGTAATGATTCATTATTCATTGTTAAAGTATTTTTCGTAAGATCGGATGTATCGAGCGTGTTAGTGTGAACTGACCTCAAATGTTAAACTCCAGGTAATACAATCGAAGTTGAAACGTTTAGATTACATCAGTTCCGCTTATCATTAAACTTTTATTAGGCAACTGTTTTACGAATGGAATAGAAATCTAATTGCTAAGCTTCCAGCCTTTTTAAAAGTGGAACGAAGAAGTGGTTTTTTCCTGAACATTTAATCATCAGACAAGTCCTAGTTGGATTTGACTGAAAATCTTACCGGATAAGGTTGAATATCAGTCCAATAAATGTGAAATGAGATGACAGTTTATTTAAACTCCGCAAAATAATGATCACCTCCTCATAGACGAGTACATTGCATTTTTAAATCTGAGTATAGTAGTTCAATATTGATATAACACACACGTTACATAACGTCTGATTATATCCCGGAAGGGTTAGGCAGAGATGTACCTATCTAAAATAGACCCATATTTCACTACTTGTTTTTAATTTCCATGCAGACTCCAGGGAATATTGGTATAATAATTATGAAAAAGATACAAAACCAAGAATTTAACATTTACAAACTAAACAATTTCTTAATGCAAAGAAACCTTTCAGCGTTTAGCGCTGTAGTCAGCTGTTTTGTCCGATTGTGTACATTGTGAAAGCTTACTTTTCATTGTAACTAAACTAACTGACTGTAATCTTCGCCGGCCTTCAAACGGATTTTCACTGCACTTTGTAACACCATAGAAACGATAATGAGATAACGATTTCACGAGTGCCAGTTTTATTCAATATTGACCAAACCTGCATGCCACCTGGCAATAATCAGGATAGGTACCATAATCTTTCCCGACACCCACGGAATAAACCCCAACTAGCACCACACATCATAATCAGAATATAATGCTCCCACTGCTGGGACACAGGCCTCCTCTGTGTGAGAAGGAATGGGCCGTAATCCATCACGCAAAAACTCACAAATAATCAAACACACGCTACAAAACACTGTTACAAAACTCGTACCCCACCTCAAAAAACTTAGCTTCATGTTCAAGCCACTTGTCAAAACAACGTACAGTCAGCTTCGTTGGTCAATCCTGAGTGGAACTGCAGTAGCGATGCGCAGGCGCACACATCCTGCACTTTCGACACCGGGGATGTAGGGAAACTGTCTGCGGTGGCCTCAGTCGGCAGCCCCTGACAGTGAGCTGATGACGTGCGGACGTAGCTCGGATGTTCTAGTTGGAAGGTTCCTGTGTGTTGCAAGCGGCGGTTCCTTGTTTTCACTTGCTGTGTTTTCTAATGTTATGTTAAGTTGTATTTTTTTATTCGCAGTAAATATGAGTATACAGACACACTTTCTGATGGAGCTCTTAGAGTTGAGAGTATGTTACACTAGTTTACATTTTGAAGAGCAGTTTTATTTTCAAAGTAAAAAAGAACCGTCACAATCAGCGATGAATTTGTTTGCGACTCTCAAGTCTCAAACAATACTTTTTTGTCAATCAATCATATCAACATTCATTTATTGATTGCCCGCCTATGCACATAAATAATTAATTGACCGACCTATTTTTTTGTCTTTTTTTTTCCCGGCGTTTGAAATTGGTAAAGGTCATTCTAATTGCCCTTATAATATTCCAATGACATATTGATCTAGTAACAGGAACATTACTGCCTGTTCTCGCGAGGTCAAGGGCTTGAAATCAGTTATCTTTGGTAGGCAGCTTATGACGAAAACAGCAGAATCCGAATCGAATAGGGATCGTTTAATTATTAACGTGCTTCAGGGTTCTCTAGCTCTTTGTACACATATAGAAATCGCAATGATGTAAGCAATAATAAAAATGTAATCGTCATAATAAGCCGCCAATCTTGTTAATCTGTAAATTACAGAAATACAGAGCGTATCGTTACATTCGACACAATAAAACTTAGGTATCGTTCGGAAGTTGTGATTACGGCCCGGTGTTACTAGGTAGGTACTATACTCACTATCGCAATCAAAATCAAAATATTTTATTTCACATAAACCTACATGGGCACTTATGAAACGTCAGAAGCTAGGTGCACGGTTCCAATTGGTCGTTTCCTATGGAGAAGAACCGGCAAGAAACTCCACGGTTACTCTTTTAAAAATAGTTGGTTTTTACAATGTTTTCAAGTTACAATAGGTATGGGATGACAGCATAGGCCTGTCAACAAGTACCAGGTACTTGATAATATAAAAAATCATCTACAGATCTGTAAAGTCTAAAAGGCCTACAAAGTCCTCACATTTACAAAATAAGAATCCATCAAACGGATAAAGTAAATAATAAAATTAAAAAAAAACCTACTAAAACCAAGTGATATGATTGCCATTACAACCACTAATAAAGAAGTGAAAATTTAGAAATGTATGTACAATATTTGTAACAGTTTACATCAAAGTAACATGCGTACCGGAACAGAACAACCTGTCTATAAATTTCTTGCCTAGTCTTGCAATGTTCTGAAGCGTCACTGAATATAGTAGTGAGCAGAAGTTTCACTTCATACAATACCATAAACAGTACCTGACATACTTCTTACCAATCATGTCATGGATCACATGAATGCTTTACAGTTTGTCTAGATATAGTTTTACTTTTATCTTATGTTAAGGATGTCAATCAAAACGCTAGTAATTAAAACTAAAGAAGCCATTACATTTTATTCAGTTTAGAATGAATTATAGTTGGTAAGTACTTACAGCTACGAAGAGATATTCCTCTTTCTTTACTGCTCTTGGCTGCTTATAAATTACACAGTGTACAAGAACAATGTACCATGGACTTTCTTGCTGGCTCTTCTCTAAAGGAAACGATTAATTGGCACTGTGTACCTAGCTTCTGACGTTTCATAGGTGCCCATGTATACTCACTCTTTTGTTGACTGTATCGATGGCGCGACTAGCAAGCCCATTCCTCCTACAGTGTCATTGGCGTTGCAAGTAACCGCAAGGTTCATCGCGACTGTTCTACTAGAACGCTGTCGTGTTTATGACACATTTCCATAACCTAATTAACTAACAACATGATACACAGGGTGTGTCGGAAATTGGCGCATCGCAATGAATAGAGCACTCGCCGTCCGTGAGCCTTGTATTATAGAGTCACTATGTCTAGAGGATCAGCAGCAGCGTCCTACTGTATGCTAGTAGGTAACATTCAGCGATCACCAATTCGTCTATTAGACGTGGTGATTGTGGCAAAATGATCGGTTGTCGACTTATCCGACATTAAAATTATTTACTTTATAAAGTATTAGGTATATATACTTTATTACATTTACATACAATATTAATTAATTTTTTAAATATTTTTATAAAAAGCATTAAAAAAAAAACATTTTTAAATATTAATAATAGTGGCCCATCGGCATCAGGAACAGGTTCCCAGCTGCCGGTGGTCAGGGCTAGAGAGAGGAACCTCCTCACTAGCTTGCCGTGTCCAAGAGTACTGCTTTCTGAATCAATCCCTCTCACCTCAGGAGGCTTTCCGCTATTAGAACATTTACTGCAACGATTATCGGTATAATGATTGCAGAGTCTACGCCCCACAAGTCGACAACCTCGTGTGCTAAGTCAAGATATTTGCTTTTTTTATCTTACTCAGCTTTCACGAGATTCTCGTCATGAGGGACAGCGATATCAATAATCATTGCTCGGCGCTCTCGTCGATCTATCAAAACAATATCAGGCTCATTGGCTACAATAGTCCTGTTAGTGATGATAAATCAATCCCAGTGCAATGTGTCGTGACCAATCTCGAGAACTGAGTCTGGCACATACTTGTAGTACGGTACTTCGGACTCCACAAGGTTGTATTGCAAGGCAAATTGCAGGTGGATAGTCCTAGCCACTAGATTGTATCTGTGCAAGTACTCGCCGTTAACAAGACGAGAACAACCGGAAGAATGCCCCCGACAGATGTCAACCGTACCTACCGACCTTGACAATGTAATTTTAATGTTTTTAGGTAAGTAGGTACATTGTTATTATGATTTGCCAATATTGACATGATTAATGTGATTAAAAACAAATGAGTGGGTACTATTAAATTACAATGATAAAATTACAATATAACTATTTCAGAACCTAATTGTATTAACGCATGCATACAAATTAAATTTGATTACAGTTCATAGTCAATTTCATTTCATGTCAGAATTTAATGTCAATTAAATTCAAAAGATTAGTATTATTGGTAAGATGTATTTATTTTTAAGTGGTATCGTTCTCAGAAAGTCCTGACTTACCGAATGAACAAGACCTGTCTTGTTCATTCGTTTAGCAACTCAGGTCTATTGACTTCCGCTAGAGTATAACATTCAACGTTATTGAACACATTTATAGCATTACAATATATAAAGAGGTCGTCGTCACTGTTTTTGAACTTCTTGTTTAAATGTTTTGGCGAAAATTTTAATAATCTTAGTTGTAACTTATAAATATCGGTCAGGTATGTATGATAAGTTCTCCCAAAGCCGCCGAGGCCGTAGTTGATAACCGAGTCTGCTAGGGCCATAATATATAACCACGCAGTATATAACATTCTAAGTTTCGTAAGGCAGTTTATAATTTATATTTAGAATAGGCTTCAGTTTGTTGCATAGGTAATCTTTGTGCGGTCAACCGTTAGACCGATATACAAGTGCTTATCAACTCCTTCTAATAACGGGTATTTGCAAGTCTTTGGCGAGCTAACTACGCTATGTAGGCAAGTGTGTTCGTGTGCTATAACTGTAGGCATAGTGGAGCATTTATTGTGTGTGAATGTGTAATGTGTATGTTAACAATTTTTGTTTTTGTTGCGTTTATTACTAATCCTACGTCATGAGGGTTCATACCTACCTACAACTTCCACGAAATGTGTAAATAAATGGGCATTTATTTACACATTTCGTGGAAGTTGTAGGTAGGTACGTTACAGGGTTTCCTCAGCGTCCTGTAACTCCTATGTTTTTATTAGCGACTAATTTACATGTTTGGGGACAGATTTAGTTTACAGGAAATTAGACGTCGCTTTTTCAGAACTGACTAGAGCACCGGCTATGCCATTAGACGACAAACAAGAGCCCAGCTGCCCAGGAGTTGCACGAGTTGCAGGAGTTTCAGGAGGGCAACCATCAATGGATTGAACCCACTCCTGTAACTAGAATAAGGCATTGGAGGGTTTCTTAGAAATACTAGTTCTTAACGTAGACACATTAATAAATAATAATAAGAAGAAAAGCAGATTATATTCTCCAGAGTTGGATTAATGATTGTTAGACAAAACTCGCGACCATCTAAGAAACGACTCCGTGACGTCAGCACGTTCAATATTCAGCTGTTTCAAGGGCACGCGCAAAATAAGTGTGCAAGTGTGCATAGTAACATTGTTAATAACGGTTGCTTAGTCTAAGATGTAAGCTGACATCGACCTTCACGCTTGTTTCAACCAAATGAATAGTATTGTTGTGTTGAAGGTCGCGAAGGTTGTAAAGTTAGGGAAATTAATTATTTAGCAAATTGAATGCCAACTTAAATTGCCCGTAATCGTAAGTCGAATCACAATTATCTTTCTTTGACAGTTGGAAGAAATGGCTTTAACACGACAAATTGACGTAGTGAAACCATTAATTTCCCTGACTGTAGATAGGTACTATTAATAACATAGTAACATAATATGTATACAGTTATACATTATTTTTCAGCTGTGCGTTATATGGCCTAGTTTTTGTTTAAGGCCGCTATCCCACTGGCGTTTTACGAGCGTCGGCGTCTCTCGAACGTCTGCGCAGCGTCAACGTTGCGCAGACGCGACGTCAAACGTCGCGTCGTAGTCTGCCCGTGACGCCAGCGGGATAGCGGTCTAATTAGGTGTTAGTATTATAAAATAAAGAGGAAAAAACACAATTCATCCATCTTGAATTGTGTGAGAGATGATGCATGAATTGCATGATGCTAGGAAGAATGTAAATAATATGACTGTGAAGTACTGAAATGCTGATGGATGCCGCGACCACTAATACATCATTCTGCTTGTACCATTTTCCAAAATTTGTGAATTACTAACTGCATTAGCGATTCCTCAAAAAATTTGGGACAGTCTCCTAAGATCATTTTCATGTTAGTACCTATAACCTGCCCCTATGGCCCTGTCTCAAAACTCCACGCTATATTTCATGCGATAAGCGCAAAAAAATATTTTGTAGTTTACAATATTGTGTGTGTAGTAAATAAACAGCAATCCTTACGTAAATAAAGATTTTTTGGATCAAACAAACTAATAATGTAAAACATATTTATAACAAGATTATGCACGTGCAATAAACGGTGGGCACTGATAGCATACGCGTTGTACGATAAGTATTGTGAGTCAAGAACTGAAAACTAGTTCACATCAGTTAAAGTAAATCATTTCAGGTACTTAAGTGTTAATATTTTTGCTCCAATATGTTATGATTAATGTTTTGTTTAGGTATGTTGTACACACTGTGCATGTGCCTTTCAAGTAGTTCGATTTCAGCACGAAATTAGTGTTTGACATTTTCGGCGGCCGACGAAATGTTGGGGAAAATGTTTATTTTTCACTCAGAAAACGAAAAATTCAGCTTATTTTTTTCAGTTCTATACAATCTATAGCTATTAGTAGTGGAATATATAGGCGCGTACCCTATAATAGCTATTGATTGGCCACGACGACGCCACGTCACTCGACCGTGGGCCGTGGGATGATGCGAGTAGTGGATGTACGTAATCAGACGTTCTGACTCTAACTATTGCTGAAAATTATCTTTCAGCTTTTTGCGTCTACGCATCTATCATTGTCTGTCATCATCAGCCTACAGCAGTCCAATGCTGGTTATAGACCTCTCCAATAGCACGCTATTCAGCTAGATTCTCGGCAACTTTCCCATCCAGCTAGTCCCCCGGCATCTCAGGTCACCCCATGCCATTTTATATGTATATATATATAAAAATTGGTCAGGCAGGGGCTATAGACTTCCCATAGACCTAAATAACCAGTTCACTTTAGCCACCCATGCCCATAATCCAATATCTTTGTTCCATATCCTGCAATAGTCCTTGGGTGCACTTGCATAGTGCGAACAGTGATAAGCGTCGGTTGGTGTCTCATTTCATTAAAAGCGTCTAATGGGCCTATGCGAGTTGGCTTCGGCCCGTCGTACGCCTTCCAAAGGTCCGGGAGCCCAGGGTCCCGATTCCCGAGAAATATCATAAGACGTGAAAATAATAATAAAGCCAAACATTCTCGTCTATTGTTATTAAAATCCGTTTATGTCCTTAGTCCTTTGATTTTGTTGTTTTTTCCCCTTTTCGTGTGGTACAAAGTGACCAATTAAAACATTCAGCCTTAAAAGACCAAGGCCGCAAGGGTACTACGTATCTCGGTATGCGACCACTTCGAACAAAACAACTAGCGCAGTGTCGCTGTAGTTGACCCTACTTAACGCGCATTTCTTAATAGAATAGGTACCCCACCATTATACTAGGTATACCTACCTAGCACTACCGGCCAACCTGTAGGTGCAGTCAAGAAATTTATTTATTAAGCACCTCTAAGGGGTTCTCTATTTTGTTACCTAACTTTTTATCCATAAAATCTAAAATGCCATAATTTTTTTTCTAATAATCATCATTTTTCCGAATGATAACTTGCCCGATACATAATATCACATGCCATAAAATTTAAATTCCTAAATACAATATGCCCTAAAGTTTCTCATAAATATTACAATCAATAATATATAAAAGACTTAAAACCGTTTTCAATAATAGTTATAACTCCTAAATAAAAATTATTTAATGTTTGTTTATCCTAATAATGGTATTACAAAGCTTTTGCTATTAACGTCTCTCAGGCGTGAAGGTGCAAGCAAGCATGCAGCAAGCATGCAAGCAAGCATGCAGCAAGCATGCAAGCAAGCATGCAGCAAGCATGCAAGCAAGCATGCAGCAAGCATGCAAGCAAGCATGCAGCAAGCAAGCATGCAAGCAAGCATGCAGCAAGCAAGCAGCATGCAAGCGAGCATGCAACATGCAGCAGGCATGGTTTCTGTCACGGCTCCGGCGCCGGCGGTTCGGGTGTGCTTTGGGTCTCCGGCGGTCCCACGCGTGCTAATCGTCGCAGACGGCTGTCACTCACCACCGCAGCTTCGGTTTGCTGGACTTATTGCGGTTATAGCTCATTTTCATTATGAAAAGAAGATTGAAACTAAACCTCAAAATAATCCTTATTACGGACTAGCTGTGCCCGCGACTTCGTTCGCGTGGATGACGAAACTTATCAATGAGTTTTTTGTGTAAAGTGCTATTTGTGTAGAACGTTATCTATCGAGCATACCGGTATTAATACTTCTGTCCCGGCGCAGGCCCTTTGTGGCTAATTACAATAGAAAACCAATTGTGTCTCATTAGCGTAAAAAAAAAATAAACTCAATAACAGAAAATAAAATACCTACCTACCTAAATAAACCTATTTCTGATGATAACTAGTCTAAACCTAATAAATGAGCAAAATCCTTAAACACTAATATCTATACGAATGACTAATCCTACCTAATAGTATTATAAAATAACCTACGGTCACTACGTACACTATCAAAATATACTATAAAATTAAAATCTATAGGTTCCTACGACTTATAAAAATAAACCAAAATAACTCTACCTTATACTGTACTCAGTAAAAACTAAAAGGAATACAAAGGTCGCACTGAAAAGCACGGTTTAGAATTACATACAATTTATAGAATGCTAATAAGAACGAACGCTCGCCACTCGACATGTCCGTTCAAATCAAAGTTCAAAAAATGTATGGTGCGCGCGCTCAGACTCCGTCCTTAGATACGGTAGCGATCCGTGGCAGCCGCGCGCCACGCATGCGCTGCGAACGGTGCAAGCCAAATTAAACCTTCAGCACTATATTTACAGCATAACTTAGGGGCGCTGCACACGGCTAAGATACTATAATATTTTATCTTAAGATACAATATCGCTCGCCATACAAATTCATCTTAAGATACGAAAATATGAAATATTATTTATTTAAGTTGCAAAATTAAGTTTGTTTTTTATTGTATATACTTTTTCGGGATAAAAAGTACCCAGTGTGGTGCCCAAGATATTAAAGAATAATTATACCAAGTTTCATCGTAATCGAACCGGTAGTTTTTGCGTGGTGCCTGAACAAACAGACAGACAGACAAAAAATTTTTTAATCACATTTTTGGGTTCGGTGTCGGTCTAGTAACACGCCCTGCCATTTATTTTTTTGATATTTTCAATGTACAGAATGTTCACTTCTACAGATTTATTATAAGTATAGATATATATCTAACACAATATTATTTTAATATTACTAAAATCAATGTGTAATTTACAACGTAATAACTCAGACCAAATAAAAAACCAAGACAGAGGCTGTCAACAGTAAAGTGAAGCCGGTTCCTTAAACATGTGTGCACTTAGTGAGGTGTAGTTTGATTGTAAATGTGTGCGTGTAAGCGTGTATGCCCAGAGCGGAGGTGTAGTTTTGGCATGCTTCACTGTATCGTTCTCAGCGCTCTGTCTTGGTTTTTTATTTGGTCTGAGGATGTGCATTGAATAATAAAATGTATCTATTAGGTACCCAACTATGTAACAAGCGAATGATCTTCCATATCTGTTATTTCTTCTATGGTTGTTCCATAGAAATAACAGATAAGACACGCATCGTATAGACAGCAACGCTTCCAAAAGTTAACGATCCAAGTTAGCATGTGTGTGTTTTGTAATAATTATGTTTTTTAGGGTTCCGCACCAAAATGGTAAAAAGAAACCCTTATGGAGAGACTCAGTCAGTCAGTCTGTCTGTCTGTCTGTCTGTCCGTCTGTCCGTCTGTCCGTCTGTCCGTCTGTCCGTCTGTCCGTCTGTCCGTCTGTCCGTCTGTCCGTCTGTCCGTCTGTCCGTCTGTCCGTCTGTCCATCTGTTACAGCTGGACATCTCAAGGACTACTAACGCTATCAACTTAAAATTTAGAATAGTCTTAAATGACGTTTGCAAAATACGCTCATTGACCTAAATGACGTTTGTCCAACTATTTTGTAAATAAGAAATAATATATTTTTTTTTGCAATAGGGATTGAAAGTTGGTCTAACTTATGTAAAGATTATAGGAAAAATAGAACGATGTCTCTAAATAGCACACTTTTTCAGAAATCAACAAAAATTACATTAGCTCCACTATCGGTCAAGAGATGGCGCTGACCTAAAAGAAAGAAAGAATAAAGTTTGTTTGGACACAGTTCATGAAAAACTGCAATATTCTACACCGTAGTGTTAAAATTCTCTGGCACGATGGGGTTGACATATCTGTTTAGATAAAAACCCCAAAACAAATAATGAGAAAAAAAACGACTATTGGCCTCGCTGATGAAAATTTAACAACGGAACCGAGTCCGACTCGCTCTTGACCGGTTTTTTAGTATTTGTATGAATCGTTATTGTTTTCAATGTGTTTATAAATAGTTTTATTGATTTCGACCATTCTAAGCTTAATAAACAAAACATAGGTATACATAATCACAGAGACACAGACTGAGCAAATAGTGATCAAAGCTCGTTGTGTTCGAGATTATCATTACAAGTAACACAAAAAGGGTCTGTTTCCTCATCGATTTATTTTGATAATTCCATAATTATAGAAACGTAGTTTAACAAATTCGACTGGAACTGAACTGAACAGTGCTGAACAAAAGCCTTTCTCAAATCATGTTGATTTCTTACAATCCCTGGGTTTACACTTTCCGCATATTCATGACACAGCGACGCACGGACACACCCATCGCTAGATAATAGAATACATAATTAGTGTAAATATGTACCTACCTAATTACATATCTACTACTGTCTATAAAAAAAGACGCAATTACTGTATCGAGTACTTACAAAAAAGTTGATATTACTAGTGTTTGTTTGAAACATAAGCCGGCTCATATTTGCTATAAATTTAGATACAGTGGCTACCACGAAGTAAATATTTTTTTAATCATATCGGTGTGCAAACAGGCCGCTCCAGGAGCTGTCATCGTCGTCATTGACACAGCCGCCAGGGCGATTGATGTTGCGTTGTCAACCTTGGATAGTGAAGTCACTGTTGGTTGTGTCTGTCAACAGTCACCATCGATAATATGTATAAGTCTATGACAGCTACTGTGTCTAGAAGCGTGTAATTTTGCACAACAGCTCTATTAGAAATATAACTTAATATAACAAAGGTGAGCGTTAAGAGCTTTCATCCCGCGCGGGCTGGCAACGTCGCATTTCCACTGGTTTTTCGTCTTTTTATTTTTTTATTTAAAATAAAGTAAAAAATTTTTACAGCCAAGTACTAGGAGATCGTTGGTTTATCAGTTTGTTTGCCATTTTTTTGAGTTATTTTGGTATAAGTACTTAATCGTAAAAATTTACTTATGTCAATTATTGGAAGTACTTACTTATTATGATTAAATATTTTTATTCAAGAGTAGGTAGGTAAATGTTAAATCTAATTTTAAATACTAACGATTTAGTGTTTGGCTGTAAAAAAATAGTACCTACTCTGTTTTTAATAAATTAATCACGGACTTTTGAAAATTCATCCCCTAAAGGGGTTAAATATGGACGTCCGTCATTTTTGCCGATGGGCAGTCTCATCGGGCACACGGCTCGTACAATGTGCCAACATACCTATTAGTGGATAATGGTCCATTATTATAATTAAATGGTGTAGTGGAGGTACCACAAGTAAGTAAACAAGGAAAACATTGTAATATTGTATTTATATAAACATATGCGTGACGGGCGCGCGAGCGTAGGAAAATAGTTCACATTCAGACTTCTTATTTATAACTGAACAAATAAGTGTAGAAACGTGCATACATGAAACTATTTTAAAAATAAAACTAGCTGAACACTAGCAGAGCTCCTTGATGAACCAAACTGTATCTTATAAAATCGATCAGGCTGTCGAAAAAATCCACACATTCGGGCGTATGCACACTTCCTTACACAACAGTAACTTACATTATTTATTTTAGTAAAGTAACAGGGGTTTATCAAGTTGTCCAGTATTTTGGTTCCTGTGTATTATTAATTCGCTATTTATGACGCCACATCTTGTAATGTAATTATCTTGTAATATACTTACTTGAAGGCCAATTTATTAAAAACCTTTAAAATCTAGCCGCCGTTGCTGACATGAGCCAGCGAAAACCATTGTCAAAAATGTAGATAAGAATGCAAACTTTCTTAAAAATAGGTAGGTACGAGAAGAGATAAACCACCTGACCTTACTAACATAAACGAAGGAGTTATTCCGGTCTGATCCCCTGAACCCCCCCCCCCCCTCCTCGATCACCGGCTAGTTCTTTCATATTTGTTCTTGAATTTTAAGAAAATCGTTTTTTGTTTAGTTTCATATGATTCTTGTACTCATTCTCATTTGCCATATTATTTCGTCGAACTTTGTTTCAGCGACTTTGTATTGTATTGTAAGAAGTTTTCTTTCATACAATTTGTGTTTCCCACACTTAACTTCTATGTAAGTTTCAGGTTTCGCCGGCGGTCGGCTAAGACCGACAGCAGCCGGGTGAGACCTACAGCAGCCGGCTAAGACCGACAGCCTGCAGCCGGGTGAGACCGACTCAATAAATAATTAAGTAAACGTAAGCTCCACTAACATAATTAAACTAAATTATTTGAAACACATTAATTTAATGAGGAATTTCTCAGTAGCACTAGCTATAGGCAATAGGTTCCCTCCTTCGCCACCTATCACATGGGACTTTAACTTAACGGGCTGAGTGTCGGAGTGCGGGTGTTGCTCCTCGGCCGACCTTTCCGGGATTACCCGGATGCACGAGGGATACAGGCGTGATTAACCTTTTAACCGCTTACGCCGGATTAATCCGACAAATATTTTCGAGTCCATTTCACCAGGGTCGTAAATTTACGACCAAATACCACAGCTCGTTTAATCTGCTTTTTTATTTAGGTAATGAAGCTGTTTTCTATCAGGTACGTTTTTCTTTTTTTTTTTCATCGGGCGCTTTGGGCACGGCAGCTGATGATATGGAGTTGGGCGGTTAAAAGGTTAATATAATTAAATGATTCATTATATCTTGAGGAGACTGATAAAACCGTGACTGGGAAGTAGTCTAGATATATGATAACCAGTGATCGGATAATCGGATGCATATTTACCTAAAGTGTAGGTGTTGGCTATTATGGAATGCACTTTTGTATCGAAAAAATCCCGGGATTTCGGAATCGACAAATTTATACTGTTTTTATTATAGAATCAAATCGTGTGTAGGTATATTTACACTCAACATTGTCATAAATTGATGGGGAGCTTAAAATTAACTTCAAGTAGGTAAATACACATTAATAATTATGTAATCCCCGATTTTTTTTAATATATACCACATACTAAAGCCGACGTTTCCTCACCATGTTAAAGACTAGTTTCGCATTCCCGAATTTTCTGGAATCCCTGGATTTATATTTTTTTAAATATGTTTTAAGAAGCCGCTTCCATAAATTTCCTAACCAAAAATGAACTTTAGGTAAATATGCATCCGATTATCCGATCACTGATTATATAACCTTTTGTAATAGCAAGGTTATTTACATAACTCATAAGTCAGCAGCTGCGTATACCTCGCAGCATGGACATTCATATCCGCGCCTAAAATTCTTACGTTTTTAATAGAAACGCCATGAGCACTGTGAAAAAATGCAGACCAATAGCTAAAGAACATAAACGCGATATAAATAGTTAGCCGTGAAGGACGCTCGGCTACGAGGCGGTGGGAACTAGGCAGTGTTGCGGACTGTAATGACAGTCTGGACTACACGAAAGCGACAGAGTTATTGCCATAACCTTATTTCGGTTTTTGCAGCTGGAATTCATGAAACCCTGCGTCATTATCGAATAAACGATGCACTAAATGCATCGTTTATGGGTTTTAAACGGCGCATTAGTCCTGCAGTAGTATATTTGGAATGAGGAGGACTACGTTTTCTTTTGGTTAGGTTCGGTCCTACAAATGTGATAATTAGAAAATATACACACAGTAGGTATTATTATTATTCTGTATTTAATTTCAATTAAATAATTCTCTCAATGGCGCTCCTAAGTGGGAATGATTTTTCATTATTTTCTTATCAGATGGACAAGTGCTATCACAAACAAATATGAGCCAGTCTAGTATCTAATAGTACAAGGTAGTTCTACTGATCTGTCTAGAATATAGGCAGTTCAATTTTTTATTACATATAAAGATGAGTTTCAATAAAAATTGCTATTAGTTATTGTAATTTGTTAGCACGTATAACCACACACGCGGTTAATTAAGTGGATAAGTAATTATTAAGTCTATCTAGGTATTTTGTTACCGTAACACATAAACAAGTTTTATGGGGAAGGAACGTTCGTTGTGGTCTGCGAGTAGGAAACTCCGTGTAACTAAAACCATACTATGCTAAAACTAGGAAATCCCACTTGAGGAAAAACATAATTATGTTAATTAATACCTATTAGATTTCCGATAAACAATTTGCTGACTCTCGGTATAGAGCGGCCGCAGATGTTTGGCAAGCATCGAGACAGTCCATGCGGCGAGATTTCGAACAAAAGAAAATAAACATATTGTTTATGCGCCGCTATGGAGAGGCAGGAGTTCAGGACGACCTGGTGCGATCAATACTATTAGAAAGAAAGCTCACCAAATTATGACACAAAGATTTCGTTGAGTTAAAAGAAACAGCTGATAGTACCTACTACATAAATATGTTCTATAAAACATTACATAATACAAACATTCTTTAAACTTTATGTGAGATTTGTTCCCATATATGGCACTGAATAAATAACGTTAAAATACACCTTGTCTGGGATCACTTAAAACTATTTACAACAAATAACATTGCGTTAATTCACCTAAAGCGGGCAAAATGACATTAAAATGACATCTACATTATATTTCACATTCACAAAATTATACACGAATAAACTCTGAGTACACTTAACAACAAAACTCTTTGATAAAAATATTATACATCAACACACCACAACAATGACCCAAATATATCTGAGATTACAAAGCACCAATCTTATCCTAGCGTTACGTTTGGCAGACCTTTGCAGGGCCCGACGAGTGGCGAGGAGATCATCCTCTCTTAACCTAACAAGGCAACCCATCACATGAGACTATCACGTCGCTCCTCCAGCAGCCTGCGGCACAGGCCGCACAGATCGTGCGTCTCGCGGCTGCTGAACGATGTAACTCGCGGCTCTCGCATGCAACCTCTCAGCTTGTTCCTCACGCATCGCTTGTGCGTTTCAATCAGGTACCTCTTCCCGGGATCCATGACCGCCATTGTTTGCGAAAGCAGACTTCTCTCTCCGAACACCAGCACGGCGTCGTACTCCCTCATCGGCAGCAGCCCCTTGTTGTTCGTTATGAAACATCGCCCACACTGCCTGCTCGTGAACACGGCGGCACCGTCAGCGTCCGAGAAGACCGGTGTTTTCGGCGATACGAGGAACATAAACACATATTTGTTTCCGATCCGAAGCTCGTCGCTGACGAAGCTAACGGAGGCGTCCGGCGCCAGGGCATACGACAGCAGCAGGTACAATATCAGGTAGAACAGCGTGAAGGACAAGGTCTTCTGGAACTTGGACACTTGGCGCCAGCACATCGCGCGGGCATTTTTCCGCGTGCGGCGCGTCAACCATCGCCGCGCGCTCCGACACTTCTGTCGACGGCGCGGTCGATACCCCCGCGCGTCCCACTTGTTTACAACCCTTATACGTCAACCAATTGAGAACGAACCTAATCGCCTACTTCATAAGGTGGATAATAACTTGTTGTTCGCACATTTTGCATTAGTGACGTGACCATGTGACAACTTCGACGTGTGTTCTTTGAAACTAAGCTCCGCATGAAAGTATCATCTTTATGTCCAGAGAATAGGACACAATATACATCAGAGAAGAACTGTACGCGTGCGTGCGCGGAGATAGTGACGTGCCGCAGTGACGTAGGTAGGTACTGCATTCACATAAACTCGGGAAGACCGACTATTTTACAAAAAAAATATGTGTGTGTGTTAGTGTCGGTATAGATTTTGCAAATACTCTCTACTCGTATGCATATAAACAGACGGATAAATTAATTCCCAGTGTTTCGAAATTCGAACAAGTGCCGCGACAAATGATCAAGGAAGTGACATAAAACAAACAGAAGGCAACCAATAATAAACACTAATTTATAAATGATAAATGATTTTATTTTTGTAAGTAGGTTTGTACAAACACTTTTACACGTCAATCATATTTATAGATTGAACATTATTATCGAAAGGTTAACATTACTTACTAGTACAACTAGAGTATTTATTTGACTTTAGAGTTTCTATTTTATCGTCATCAAAATCTCCATCATCATCATAAATGTCCTGTTCAATAAATGCCTTACAGTTTAGATTACCTTGTGCTAAGTGAATCATTCAATGTCAGCCAAACGTTTTATTTTGCACCTTTCACCATTGAATCAATTTGGTTGCCATTAAACTGTCGCTACATTAAAACCTTCGTACTGCGTACATCGCGTACAATTACAGTATTCATAAAAGAAAATGGCCGTGTCCATGACGCAATCGCCCATTATCTTGAATTGCCTCCAGAGAGACTTAAAACGAATAACGAAATTCCTGCCGAGCGCTGCGGGATGATTCCGCTTTATTATATTGTAAAAGGAGTTGATTACTAGGTCGCCTGTGAAATATGGAGAAATATACAGACGGAATGGATTTATTAAGAGCATAGCCAACGACACTTGAATAATTTATCGTATAACCATGGTCTGATCCCAATGTGAAACTATATTTTCCATTCTTCAGTGAATGCATCACCTCGCTCTGCAAATGACATCAGTCATTTTGTTTCCAATCACAATCGCTATTCAAGTCATAGTTTAATGGGAGAACAATTACCAAACAACACAATATACAAAATTCTATGTCAGCCTCAATACCTACGCTATGGAAGTGGGATGAATTTATTCATTATTAAAAACTGATAATTATTTCAGTGTCAATGGCATTGACCAAATGAACAGGTGACTTCCACCGCGTGCCGCGCTGCAGGTAATGTTACCTAGCTATTAGCGCACTCGCACGTTCATGGGTCATCCAAAATAGCTCGGAGTTAACAGCTCATTCAGAGTTAGTAAATAATTAATCTTGCGCCAGCAATTAGAATTAGAAGTAAACCTAGGGTTAAACATTTAACCCACGTATGTGGGAGAGTTAAGTCGCTATTATTTGGGTTAGTATAGTAATGTAAAAATAAATGGACGTTATAAAGTACTGCTGATAACTTAGTTTATATTGTTCGACGTTATATCTAGAAGGTGACAATTCGGTAGCAGGCAATATATTTATGAACTTTTAAAATAAATGCAAATTATAAAACTAGACATAACATAAACTGACATACACTACAATTAAAATAAAATGTGATATTATAATGTTTTAACATTCAAAGAAAGTACTTATTACGTAGACAGAGGAAAACTATTCTATCGTCATGAAGGGTAAAAGAGATGTGTATCCAATTCCCGTTCATTGTTCGTTCATTCATTTTTGGTCGGATTCCATATCAGGGCTCAGACATTGCCATTCTATTTTTATGTTTCGTCGATGTTACTTTTTACTGGTGCGAGTTTTTTCTGTCTAGCCTTTTCATTGAAATGTGGCTCTAAAAACATAATTTTGCAACAACTAATCAATCAATAACTGTGCTTAATTTAATCGAATTTACATAGGGATCAGGTTGTCTAAGCTTGCTTATTAGATTACCTATATAACTAAGCGTACCTAGTCGACGTATCTAATCAGGTGTTGATGAAGACTGCATTTCCTGACGAAAACTTATTAATTACTTACCATAAACTTGACAAACTTACCTTGACACTGGCAGACACATAAAGAAGAAGAATAGGTTGTTATAACTTTAACGTAATTGATACAGTCTGTTCAACACAGATGGAGCTGAGCCTTGAATGGTCTCCCCGACGTGAGACGATATTAAATGAGATACGACATATAACTTAGGTTTACCTAAATCATCAAATCTTTGCGTACTATCTCTACATGGCGTGACATTATCTACTTGGGGTACAGACCCGGAAATTATACCCCGTAACTATGGTGGTGAGTGGTTTGGACAGTGTCCGGTTACACGATGAGGTCAATAATTTTGTAGAGTGTACTCTATGCGCTGTGTATGTGTCTAGTTTATTTATGGTGGCCAAAGATGGTCGTACAAGGTCTCCGCTAACAGAAAACTTTTTTATTATAGGTAATCATATTTGCGCACTGGCATCATGACCCAAACTAGGCGTTTGCCTTTTTCTGGGGGGGTCAAAGTGGCGACATTATTGTAATAGGATTGTACACAGTGATTATTGAATGTATATTACAGACAAGTAACACTGAAGACATAACTAGGACATGATATCCATTCTGATTCGTTAGTTGGAATGAAAATATGTGCTGTGTAATATGGCTCAAATAGGTTTTTTTATTTTACTTATAATTTTTCTTTTCTTTGATAAAGATTCTTTTCTGAGAGCTGAGATACAGGACATATCTTAGATTGGGTGTCAGGATTATCACGTAACAAGCATATACCTACTTAGCATATTATTATATGGATATAAGTTATCTAAGTAATGCATTGTTAACCCTTTTTAACTCCTTAATAAATTGGATATCGCTCACCTAGTAATATATTGGCACATCTACGTTTTTCACATTTTACAGAAACGAGGATCAAAGATTTTATAAAATGTTAAAAATTGATTTATGGGTTTATATTACGTTTTTTACTGATTTTATGGGTTTGATTACACTAGTATAGCGTTGTGCCGTTTTACCACTTTATAAATTATGCACTTTTGAACACTTAAGTATACGGTAAAAACTCAATTTCATGTGCCGATATATTACTGAGCGATATATGAAATAAATTATTATTTTCTTGTCAGAACGTTGTAGACCTTGTAGACCCATATATGTTATGATTTGTTGGCCATTTTATATTTTGTAACCTACCGTACCTGTGTGTGTGTGTGTACTAGTACCTACCGTACCTGTGTGTGTGTGGACTAGTACCTAGGTAACTACTTGTTGACAGGGCTACACTGTCCTTCCATACCTTAAGCTCCTTGAAGCTTTGATGTATTTTATCCGCGTCAATGACATCAAATTATGATGATTTCTGTGTAAATAATAATATGTATATTATTTTTTAATAACATAACAATTATTTTTTCTCTCTATTTATTTATTTCAGTGTACTTATTAATATTCTTCAACAAGTTTCACATTAAATTCAACTATTTTCTTTGGATATAATCATGGATGTAAAATATTAGTTTATTTTTTGTTGTTGTTGTAATTCTAAAAATCACTACGTTTTCTCATATCACAAGAATTGTCGACATCGGCACCATTGCCATAAAGAAAAATAGAATAGAATAGAACCTTTTAACACTAATGTCAAAACAATGGAAAAGCGAATTATTTTCAAAAGAGTAACCGTGCAGTATTTTGCCCGCTCGATGAAACGATTAATTGGAACCGTGCACCTAACTTCTGACGTTTCATAAGTGCCCATTTAGGTTTATGTGAAATCAAATATTTAGAATTTGAAAAAGTAGAGTAAAATAAATCTAAACAAAACATTTAGTCTAGAATTTGGTATTAATTGTTATCAACATTATAGATCAATCGAAACAAAGTTTTCTATCAAACAATGATGAATGAGAAACGCAAGTCGTGAGTCCTACTTGCACTGTCCAGTTTATATTTGCTGGTTTTCTTGTTTTCCATTAAATTGAAGGACGTGTTAAGTGACTATTTGAGTGAATGATTGGAGAAAACAAAATTAGTATTAGCTAGTAAACACTTTTGTACCCCACTGTATGAGATGGTTGTACAAACTATTTAAAATTTTGAATATTTTGATTGACTTGAAAAACGAAATATCTTAACTAATGTTAAATATTGTGTCCTAAAAATATGCTAACTTATCTAAATTTGAGAAAAAAGAATTATTAATGAAACTACTGCCATCTTGTATCGAATAGTGAAACTATTTCGAACGGCTTCGTAGTTGCCTCAATCAACCAATAGATGGCATTACGTTACGTGTTACGGGCCTGGTCGCTCAATCAACATCAACATAGAAAAGAAATACGGCGTTACCTAGAAAATCTAAAATCCTCGAAAACCTACTAAGCGAGTGAAAGTGATGCAATTACTTTTGAAACGCAAAAGAAGAGAGATGGCTATAATTTGCGTGGCATGCGCTCGGAATAAAACGACTTATGTGCCAAAACGAATTTACTCCTTTTTTAACAAAATAAATGAATTAAATTAAATTAATATAAAAGTAGATATACTTAACCTTGCAATTTTTTTGTATGGAGAAAAATTCATTGAATCGTATATTCCTTTTACATGATACTAGATCAAAGAGTCAAAAAACATATACCAAAATGTTAAATCCCTATTCTACATACTGAACAAGTTACACGAAATAGAAAAACCACATTTTTGTCAACATATCCCTTTAAATGGGCCAAGCACATAAACAAATAGGTACCATTCAAAGCAGGGGCAGCCGCGATGTGACGTAATTGATGACGTCAAATATGACTGTATGGCCCCACCATAGGCCAGGAGTTAAAAAGCCTACCTACTATTTATTCATTTATCGGTTCATGTACCTACCTACCTACTTCCTAACAGATTAAAGTCCTTGAAATGATGAAGCGCTAGTGCACTGCGAGTGCGTGTAGGTCTAGACTTGTAGTAGGTAGTATTACGACAATCTACACTTAGGACACTTACCCAAACATTGCAAGATCTACCTGCTTCAGCAGAGAATATCTAGGTACATTGTTGGCCTCGACTATCATTTATTTACTAGTATTTTAAAGAGATAGGTAGTGAGTTTGTATGTAGGGTAACATAAGGAACTAGCTACTGATCCAATTCCGAAAATTCTAACACTAATGGGAAGCTGCTGCTACAGTATTATTACCTACCGAGTGTCATGGATAATTATGTATAAAAAGAAAAATCACCCGGACGATGTCGCGGGCAGAAGCTAGTTAGTAACTAGGTAGGTATGTAATTAGATAAAGATAAATGAGTAACTACTAAAATATTTCATAACCACTGCTCCCCAAACGGTGAAGGAAAACATCGTGAGGAAACCGGCATGTCCTAGAACCAAAAATTCGAAGACATGTGACATCTATCAACCCGCACTGGGCCGCGTGGTGGATTACGGCCCACTCCCTTTCACAGAGAGGAGGCCTGTGTCCCAGCAGTGGGAACATTATAGGCTGATTATGTAAATAACTGACAAACCTAAAAGTCTGAAAACTAGTTTAACCTAGTTTTTGTAATCTTCGAGTAAAATACATTCTAAATATTCTGCCATATTCAGTTAGACTTAAAGCTGACCCCCAATAAATCTAGGCAATCAATGGCTAGATAGACAACTGTGAGTGGATCACGAACTGACGGCTGAGGGAACAATACATGCCTAAATTATTCAAACTACTAGCTTTCATTCATAGTTTGACGTCGATAACTAGACGACTGTTAGGTTTATTTATTTGATTATGGTATTGAACGCTATTCTTGGGTAGGTTATAGGTATGTCCAGATAATTTTAGGTCGTCCTAGGCTATTACACTAAGTAGTTTCCGTTTAGGTTTTTCTTCAAGGAAACAGGGTTCCTTTTTAATAAGAAATCATCGTTTATTAGAACCTCAAATGGTTTAGTCATGTCGTTTAGGGCAAAAACCAAAGTTAATGAATACCAAACTATTCAAATTTATCTACTTAATCATAGTTATCAAAAGTTACGTTCCCTCAGTCACCTAGACATAGACTTTCTGAACCTTATATCAAAGTTCCAGATAAAGTTAAAGCAGCGCTCACTGCAGAAGAACTAACTGCAATAGATCACTGGTTAGTTCACAATTAACTTGCACCAGCATAAATCATTGGCTATCGGTAGTTTTACATTATTTATAGCCACGATAGCTAACACTATGCTAACTGCTCGCTTTAGGACTGAAAACATTATGATGATGATGATGATGATGATTTTTATTTTTGTAAGTAGGTTTGCACAAACACTTTTACACGTCATTCATATTTTTTATAAAACTAGATGAGGTCGGCGTTTCCTATCTGACTACTCTGAGAAGAAAGGCCGAAACAAACTCAGAGGTCACAGTCTCTTTTAAAGTCCAGACATAATCTTGGTCAGGTTATATGAAGACCATGTAGATCAATGTCTGAGATGGTCTTTTGAGGAAAGAACCACACAGATTGAGAGGACCTGTCCAGTCAGTGCAAGCATTTGTCAGAAATCGTGCAGCTCAACTCAAAACTTAAGGAGCTCAACGATTCGACGAACAATACCAAAGAAAGGACATTTGGGTAGGCCACATAAATTACTCAAACTGCCAGACCTAGAAAAAAAAACTAACAGAACAAAGAGAATAATAAAAATTAAACAAAAAAAATAATCATAAAATGACCCACATTGTCTTCACATGCACAATAATTAAAATAATAAAATACTTTACAAAGTAAGTAAATGTCAATGTTTATATAAAATTCATTAATTAATGTCAATGTGTATAAAGAAAAAAAAAAAAAAAAAAAAAACATTCAAAATGTAAAAATTGGAAACGGAGCAGTCGCACTGGACAGTTATTACCGACTAAGAAATTCAAATACACTAATCTAAAAGATACCATAGTATATGCCATAGCTTCCTATTGGAGTACCCAGAAAGATGCTGAAAGTATGTTCAGTTAACTCATTCAATGACAGCTTTCAGCTTCAAATGTTGGTAGTGGTAACTGTGGTGGCCCAGTGGTGACGGCCGCGGCTTACCTATTAGCTCGTAGGTTCGAACCCAGACAGGTGCTTTACTTTGTGCAAATTATTTCATCACTATCTACTGTCTCAAAGCGGTGAAGGAACATCGTGAGGAAACCGGCATGAACCTAGAATGACCAAAAATTCGAAGACATGTGACGTTACCAACTCGCACTGGGCCCGCGTGGTAGATGACGGCCCACTCCCTCGCACCCAAAGTAACCAAACCAAAGGGTTCCAGCAGTGGGAACATTATAAGCTGATTATACTAATAGTAATTTACTTCCATGAAAGGTTTTGCGAACTTTTGCGACATTAAACATCGTGACCAACCCAGTACATAATTGGATACCTACCTAGGTATGTACAGAGGCCAGCATATCAAGCTACCCCAATCTGTCAAATTTTCCCAATTGAATATGAACCTTATTCCTTTGTAGTAAAGTTGAAATTCTATCAAAGAAAGGAGATGTTTCAAAATGTATGGAGCCTGGGCCAGGTCCTTGTACACTATACAAAAAAATAGGAAAATTCATTTAAAACAGTTCTCAACTGTCCAATTACTTTAAAATGGCTTGTTTTGCTGGTAAACACAAGAAATTACACTTGAAATTGCAACACACAACAAAAACCCGTCATGGCGGTAAACTGTCATTTTGATTGATTAATGACGTTTGACATGTTTATTTCTGTGGAGGAAACCACACAAGAAAGTCCTTACAACACAAGCCGGGTAACAGTCCAAAAACGAAAGCTAGGTAAACAGATGGGAAAGAAACGGTATTAAATCCAAAAAACGAAAGCGAGGTTGTTAAAAAGAACTCCAGAAACTCAAAACAAAACGAACACAATCACGACCGACGACAAGACGAAAGTGACTGAAGTGACACTTTTGTGACAGCTAACAGTTCTATTTCTATGATCAATGGTTAATTGTCCTTGTTTTTAAGCACAGAGTAACTAAATCGGTGAGACGCCATGTTGAAAGTCGATAAAAATAATTGATAAGTATCAATTCACTACCAGAACAGTATACATTTAATTGAATTATCTGTATTTTTCCTGAATTCTATGGATTTTTCTCTTTTTTTTGAGTTACTGTACATAGACCTGGCCCATTTTGAAACATCTCCTTTGACAGATTGGGGTAGGTTGATGTGCTGGCTTCTGTACTATTGTGTTGGTCTCGGTTTTCGTTTAAGGTTAATTATACAATATTTACCTGAGAACGTTTATAGCTCAATCTTAATGTGATCTTCTATTCAGACTTAACTAGGTAGCCATTTTCTTCAAACAGGTAGATATCTGTCTACTTGATAAATTATTGTATGTAATAAGTAGATACGTAATTTTGCTTAAAAAGTATATTTAATTTTAGGTACTCATAATCCTTTTAATCGAGTGCAAATGATCGCAACATTAACGACATGCATGCGACATTTACCGATAATGACCGCGCGATAAATAGTCGTGCGGCATCGCGTCGACACGCGGCGGTGCCGGGGTGTCGAGCGATTTATTGCTCTCGCCGAGCCGCGGTTTTTGCTGTACAGCCAGGCAGTGGGGTGATGATGTAGTCATGTGTGCTATGTATCATTTAATGTACTGGTACCTAGGTATGTACTTAGAGTTGAGGCAAGTATGTAAAAAATAAAATCAATGTGACCCCGTCGCTTACTATCGGCAAATAAAAAAAACCGGGCAAGAGCGAGTCGGACTCGCGCACCGAGGGTTCCGTACCATCATATGTTTTTAAATTTTCATCGGCAAGGCATAAATTCGTCAAAGAATTTGAATACTGCACTCTGCGGTGTAGAATATTGCTTACAGTGTTAGGTCAGCGCCATCTCTTGACCGATAGTGGAACTAATGTAACTACTGTTAATGATTTCTGAAAAAGTGTGCTATTATGAGACATCATTTTCTTTTTAAACTTCTATCACATATCAGATTAATTTCAGATTTTTGTCTATGCAAACTTCGGAGATAAGAGGGGGAACGGTATATTTTGTTTTTTTTTCATCAAAAGTCGTAAACTAAAGGCCCTATAAAAAAAGTAAAAGTGTTTGAGAATGTGCAAACTGCACTGTTTCTTATGATACCCCACGTGCCCTAGTAGCCTTTTTTTTTTTTTTAAGGATGGGAAATCATCAAATGACCCCTCCCGCTCTGGGTGGAGCGGAAGGGAGTGTCAGACTCTTACTGACTAAAACCCATCCGTGTTCCTTCCTTAGCCCTTTATGTTCCGGGGCAGCGGTAACCCTTCCCGCTGCCCCGGCAGGCTTCGGCCCTGACGGGCCCCTCCTTGTCTGCTGACATCTCTTTGAGGCGCGCGTGGAACACATACGCGCCGTCCGGCACGGGCCTGGTCCTGATCGGACGGCGAGCTACCCATTACTCGCCGTCCGCAGGCCCGCGCCTTCGGTGGCCGGGAGTCGTCACGCGGCTCTCGACGCCCGGGGCGTCTACCGCGGCGGCTGGGACGGGCGGCTCTCTCCGCTCTCTCCCTCGCCCATCCCGCCACCTCCTTCGCTAGCATGACTGCTTCGCAGAAGGAGGTGACTGCCTCCCACTCCCTCTCGCCCCGGACCATGGCTTGGACCAGGGCCGGGCGCGAGAGGTCGCCGCCGGTGCCCTAGTAGCCTCACTTCGAATTTTTCAGATTTATTTGTGACACTATATTGTTATTTAGCAAAAAATAATCCTTATGATGAAGCCTTTCGATCGGTATGATAAAGCTACAGGGTGATTATTTTTCTCATGTAACGAGTTCGTTTCCCGGTTCAACCATGTAATTATTTAAATATCTATGAATGCAGTTTAAATTGTTTTTTAAATTCAAATAATGTCTTCTTTCAGTAAAATGTTCCATCTACAATATTCAAGGTACTTTCCCTCCATGTGGCATATCCGTGAGACGCCTTGTATAGTGCCACAAAACAGAAATACTCCATGTATTTTGTGATAGTGCCATGGTAGGTAAGTACAGTCAACAAAAGAGATTAGTATGCAGGATCCGCGGATATAGTTGAAGTTTAGTAAGAAACTGTGTGATGTTCTCCAATAAAATTTAATTTTATTACTTAATAGAAAACAAACAGCTCATGTAACAAATTAAATTTCAGCTGACAATATCCATCGGTTTCTTACTAAACCTCAATTATATCCGACGATCCTGCATACTTATCTCTTTTGTTGACTGTACCTACTTAGCAATGTTTCTCGGACTGAAAATCGACATACCTATCTCTATAAAAAAAATAACCGCGTATTTGAAACACACTTGTTAAATAAATCTTCCTAAGATCATTCATAGCTTTACGTTACCTGTATTAGTTTTATTTTCCAACTAAGTAATCTCCGTCGTTGAGAAATCCAAATGATTGAGTTTGCCTGCAATCGAAGAACAAAATGTACATACAACAGCAGGTCTTATTGACCTACCAACTACCTTAAACTTACAACTGTAATCTCGTAACCCTATCAGCAATCTTCAGCGGTCGGGACATATCGAGCAGCCTCCGGACACTAATCCGGGTGTCCGGGTGTGCGACTGTCCGGTTGTCCGAACGGTACCGCTATTACAGATAAGAGGAAGACGTTTACTAAGTTTAAGGAACAATTTATTGACGTAGACAGGGGAACGGCACAGAACGGGGCAATAATGTTTTGAGTCTAACTCAGTATAAAAAAAAATTGTTTTGTTATATTTACATATATCTATGATATTTCTACTAATAATATAATTATTATTATAAGAGTATAATGTTTCACTAGAGGGCAAAGCCTCCCTACTCTCAATATAATATTAATCACAGTAATATTATAAAGGTGACGAAATCGCGGGCAGAAGCTAGTTTATTTATACAGCGTCTATCAGAAATATGTGATCACATTCAAGGATGTGCCACATACCATCAAACTGAACAACTTAAGCTTTCTCCATGGGACCAACTAACATCGTAATCGCGAGAAAACAATCGGTCGTCCCATACATTTGGGTCGAGATAGTATTTACATTTGGGTCGAGATAGTATTTACATTTGGGTCGAGATAGTATTTACATTTGGGTCGAGATAGTATTTACATTTGGGTCGAGATAGTATTTACATTTGGGTCGAGATAGTATTTACATTTGGGTCGAGATAGTATTTACATTTTTTGGTAACCGTAGTCTTTGTTCATTGTTCGCCTTTAAAACACTTATTGGTCAAACAAGTGGTTATTTCCCTCGCTAAAAAGGTTCAGTTCTACAGACGTGTGTCGATACTACTAAGAGTTTGAATTCCACGTTGCACCTGTTTATGTATAGCTAATTACAGTCAACTACGTTAATTGGAGAACAGTGGACACTCTGGCCTTGATTTATTAGCTAATGATCTAAACATCATTTAAAGAATAATCAGCAGGTATGTGTTGTAGGCAATAGCAACTTGTAATTCTTTTGTAAGTACCTAACTTGTTTTAAAACAGCTGTATTTAATAAAGTTGTAAAATTTATAACATACGAGGTCTTGGCCTGTACCAAAACTAGGTTTTCCAATAAATCTGCAAAGTCGGATCTTCTCCTGCCTAGCTCTACAGCGCAGTTCTTAAGGGTCAGTTATACAAATCGCCCGCGATCAGTCAGCGGGTAGCCGTTTCGCGCAGCTGTCTCAATCCCGGTCGGGATTCAGTGCGGGATTCACCCGGGATCCCGCGGGATTAACCCCGGGGCATCACCAGGTGGACAGCGCGTTATGTCGCTAATTCTATGGATTTATCGGCGATAAACGTTGATGGGGATTTAAAGGGATTTGTTGTGATTGAGTTAATTAAAGGAAATTAGATAGAAAGCTGTAGGTGGACACTATAGTTGTAGGAACGAGATGCAAGTTCATATTGTTGTCATCATATAAAATCAAGTCACAAATATGAAAAGCAAGCATATTTACCTTAGTTCAAAACAGAAAGGTACGTTCCATACCCGGCGAAGTCACAAACGTGGTCTTCAATTGATAATACTAATACCGTTAAGTAGAAAAAACTTATTACTATAATATAATAATATGTATATTGTAGGTAGCTAAAATACTTCCTTGTTCGATGCTCCAATGTTTCTATTCGTCTCAAAACATACCTGAAACAAGTGGAAAAAGAACACATTAGATTCATATGTACCAGCTCGTAAATGAAATCTGTACGTAAATGTATAAAAAATTCAAAGTCCGGACTGATTGATATTTATTTATTATTATTATTAATTATAACGGTTATACACCAGTAACAGTAATTAATTAATAATAACAACGCTCAGCCTAAACCGTTGGTCCTAGAGACATGAAATTTAAAGGGTGTGTTCTTTGTGAAGAGTAGGTATCCTCTAAGAAAGGGTTTTTCGAAATTCCACCCCTAAGAGGGTGAATGGGGGGGGGGGGTGAAATTTCACGCAGACGAAGTCGCGGGCAGAAAAGCTAGTATATAATACAATATTAAGGTCAACAATTGGGTGAATTTCACTGAACGCGATCAGCACATCACAATCGCGTTCAAGAGTTGTCAGTGTCATCATTGCTGTGGAATGTTTGTGAAATTCGCCCTTAATCAATAACTATCAAGAAATACAACATAATAAAAGCTGCCCCTCCCATTCCTAGATAAAAGGAGTTTCATTCGATCTCGATACGTTCAGCTGTTGAGCACATTCATCCTGACACGCCAACGTTAGCCAACGTTAGCTAAAACCGCGGCTTTTGTGCCAAAAACCAGCAGCGACATAAATCAGTCTGCGGAATCAATCGTGTGTAATGCACGTCTATGCGCTGGTGCACGTAGCAATAGATGTTCGCGACCAACTGAGGGTATTATTTAGGTAGGTAGGTACCACTGAACCGCTGAGCCTATGCGCGATGTGCCTGCACACATGTAAACTGTTTTGCTTTTTGTTGGCACTTATTTTCAAAAAGATGGGAGTGAAGTGGTTATTTACGGCGAAAGCGACAGGGTGTCCCGCGAATTTCGATCAAATGTGGATCATATCGCGCGCATTCGGTACCCTACCTAACAAATATGTATTTTCAGAATTATATCATTATTTTTCTATTATTATTCGTTGACTTTGACTATCAGAAAGGGCTGCAAATGTTACGAAATAACCAGAGAAACGTAAAAAAACCTTATTTCTATGGAAATAACAGATATGGAAGATCATTCGCTTGTTACATAGTTGGGAACCTATTAGATACATTTTATTACTCAATGCACATCATTGAATACTACTCCGGCGAAATCGCAGCCATCATATTATACGAGTAAATTATAATAATTCCTAGCTTTAATAAACTTACTGAAACATAAGCCACGTGATGCACACACACACACTATACTTAGGCACAGCAGTCGGTGGCGCTGATTTAATGGAGAGTTATTTGTGACCAGATTAGCGAGGCAGACTTACGGAGAGAGCGGGTACATTGTGCGTACGATACGACAATAACCTCCATAAAATAAAAACAAAAAATAATTCCAAATAAAGATAACGTCACAGAAATGTAAAAATATGGATAACGTAAAGAAGACTCATTGTTAGTCTCAGATTGAATCACATACATCACACGACTCACGGGTCTCGGGCTCCCGGGGCTCTGTTTACAAAAGCACTGATTTTTCCATTCAAGTTCCATTTACTTATTCAGTCCATTCGCTGTAGATTTAAAACATAAACTCTTCTTCTTATTCAGTAAGTCGTTAGCTACGAGTATGTCTGTTTGTTGTTGAGCAGTACAGCCTGTTACCGTCCCTCTGCAGGACGCAGGACATATCTCATATTGAGAAGGCACCAGTATTGATCACCACACGCTTGCTAAACACGGGTTGCTGATTTCAAAGTAAAAAAAAAAAAATTGTTGCCCCTTCCAAAAGGTAGTTTCGTATCTAATAGAGTAGAATAGGCAAGAAACTCCACCTACTATAAGTCCAGGTTTCCTCACGATGTTTTCCTTCACCAACGCCAAAGAAGAGAAAGTTCAATGTCCAAGATGAACTCAAAAAGCACTTAAATGAATTGAAAAAGTCCCAAAAGTAAATTTTTGCGATCCGTAGTCCTAGAAATCCTTAGTCAGCGCAACCGCGCACCACAGCGGGGAGCCAGCAGCTATCAAGCTAATGTTCGTCTAAACACAGCCGTGTCGCCTGCGCGGGTAATTAGCGATACCCATCACCAGCTGTACGAGGATTAATAAGTTTTATGGAGTTACACTATTGTTTGGTACAGACTGGGATTGTTTATTTAATGTTTTTGTTGGGTTTATAAATCCAGCCATGTTTCGGGATGTTAGACTTAATTTACAACTCTACTGAGACGCATCAGTTGCGTGTCTTTCTTAAAAGATAGGAATCACAATTATATTCGCAATCTATTGGCGGCAGGAACTTGGACTTGGACTTGGCAATAACACTTCCCCAGATGCGCTCGTTCAGGAAGATCGATATTTTTTATTTCTAGCTGTATGATAAAGCTTTCCCTATGACAAAAAAGGAAAATCCTAGTTGAGAGTCTGTGACCCATTCCTCCAACACAGCTACTAAATAAACAAGTGCTGTGAAGCGCAGGTCGTGACACAAGGACGTCGCACATCCGTTATGTTGTACGCGCACGAGGTGTGCATTCATAATGAAACTCTAAGTATAGAGACGATGGAAATTCAAATAGGTATAGCTGTGTAAGACATTAAGCTTAGACTTAAGAAATTGGGGGTCCAACTCGATGGAGTTAAGTGTTCCACGTTGACCCACATCACTGTAGAGGAATAAAACAATTGCATGCATAACGTTATCACGTCTGTTTTCCCGGAGGTGTGGTAACGATTCTAATAACGTATGGTAATTTTTCAACAAAACACAAGGAAATTCGCAAAACAATCGAGTTGAATGGAACCACCTCCACCACGAGACCACGAGCAACTTAATTCTAATGACCGTTCCCTGCACGGCAATGATTACATCACGAGCGCTGAACAAAAACATCATGACAAAACAAATCGCACATTCGGTAATTAACTTACATTCACCTACTAATTAAAACAGACCGACAATTAAAACAATTATTCTAGGCGCTACTAGACTATAAAAGCCATGAAAGGTAAAGATCACTATATTATTCAAAATGGCTGATTCAAGATGGCGGCTCGCGTGTTTTATCTGCGTCATGTTTATGACAAGTTCGGTGATGACTTCCAAGGAGCTGATCTCGAAGATGAGTTCAGGGTTCACGAAGGTTGTGGATCAGTGTAAAACTGAGGTAAAACTTTATTACTGTAATTTGAGAATAGTGTAAATGATGACCGTTTTCAATCTGGGACATTTACGGGTAGATCATAACAATGATTTAATGATTGCAAAAGGGCTTGTGTTGGTGAGAACTCTTTGTGTTGTCAACCTTCGAAATAATATTGAACGCATAACGATACGATGCGCGATGTACGCGTGTAATTTTACCAGTACCCTTCTTATAGAACCCAGCAATATTGCTTGGTGGCAGAAATAGGAAGTATCAATTCCCCAGGAGAACCATTTCAGATATTCAACTGATACGATTCCAAGATTTACGCATATTTTTTCTTCTAGCTGAACGTGGGCGAGCACATAATGCAAGACATGTACAACTTCTGGCGCGAGGAGTACGAACTGGTGAACCGCGACCTGGGCTGCATGGTGATGTGCATGGCCTCCAAGTTGGACCTGATAGGAGATGACCAGAAGATGCACCATGGGAAGGCCGAGGAGTTCGCCAAGAGTCACGGAGCTGGTATATCGATTTTAACATTTTAGAATATAATGAAACTAAGTAAGAATTCGATTATAAAGTTTACCAACTAGAAAGAAGGAGCAATTTATAAGCTTAACAATAACGAAGCTATAGTTGCCAGTCAGCTAATGCAATTGAGAATACCTAAAAGCAGTGAACGAAAATATTCGTTCAATGTCAATCACAGAGTACTTTTTTCAATGGTGTCTACTGTAAAAGGTACAGACCAGCAGACAGACGCGAGCACATCAAGCTAACTACAATCTGTCAAAGGAGATGTTCCAAAATACATATATGGAGCCTGGTCCTTGTACACTATACATATAAATAAGGAAATTCTTTTAAAACAGTTCTCAACTGTCGAATTACTTTAAAATGGCTTGGTTTGCTGGTAAACACAAGAAAGAGATTACACTTGAAATTGTAACACAACAAAAACCCGTCATGACGGTAAGCTGTCATTTTGATTGATTAATGACGTTTGACATATTTATTTCTGAAGTGAAGTGACACTGTTGTGACAGGTGACAGTTCTCTTTCTATGATCAATGGTCGATCTATGGTTTACTATCATTGTTTCACAGAGTAACTAAATCGGTTAGAAGCCGTGTTGAAAGTCGATAAAATAATTGATAATATTATTATCAATTCACTCCCACAAAAGTTTACATTTAGTTGAATTATCTGTATTTTTCCCGAATTCTACGGATTTTTCTCTTTTTTTTGAGATACTGTACATAGACCTGTCCCCTTTTGGAACATCTCATTTCTTTAATAGATTTTCAACTTTATCGCTAATGCATACGGTTCAAGGTTGATTGGGAAAATTTTACAGTTTCGGGTAGCTTGATGTGGTGGCGTCTGATCTACTACTAAACTATTGGAGCAAGGATAACAAATTAAATGATTTCCATTTACCTAGTCAATCACTTAAAATGTCATCAGGTAGATAGCTTGAGGTGTTAAAATATCTGTAACTGAAAATCCTTCCTACTCTACAGACGACGAGCTGGCCAAGCAGCTGGTGGGCATCATCCACGCCTGCGAGACGCAGCACCAAGCCGTCGAGGACCCCTGCAGCCGTACGCTGGAGGTGGCCAAGTGCTTCCGCTCCAAGATACATGAGCTCAAGTGGGCCCCCAGCATGGAGGTCGCCATGGAAGAGATTATGACTGCTGTGTAGGTGGAACAGGGGAGGGGAGAGGAAGCAGAAGTTGAAGGTGAAATGGGAACCTGGAAAGGAAAGAGGAAGAACAAAACCAAAGGCAACAATTGTTTGTTTCAAATAGAATACCTATTCAAAACGGTATAGCTGTTCGGCGCAAATCCAAATTCGGAACTTACGCTGCCATCTTGTTTTTTCAATTAATTTCACAAAACATTTGCAAACAAGTGTTTACCAACAGCGTCCCCGTCAACTTCATTCGAGCGCCAACAGTTCCTTGTGTGCAGCAGTGTAAAGTCGACTTGGTTATGGCTGTACTACTTTTGACAACAATTCCCATTAAATTGAAACTTCAAGAAACTTCACTTTGTCAAATTGATCTTAAAAGCAAAATGTCATTATATGACGTGAAATTTGCAAGTGACATTCAACGTTAGTGATTAAGCAATTACGAAGTCGACTGTACCAATTACTGAGAAAAGCTTTTGGAGGAATTTTTAGGTTGGTTGTTACTTAATTGTTAGTTCCTATAAGATTTTATTGTCCTCGTTTGGTTCTTAAAATTGGCTTAAATCGTAATAAGCAACGCCTTTGTAGTTCTTAGTAAAAAAAATATAATTTATACTAACGGATAAGGGCAGGAGAATGATGACTAACCATCAGGGATCGGTCCCTGGAAGGTGTCGGTGATTTAATTCTTACTAATTGATTATAGCTTATTATTACTAACATCTCCCTCAACTCATCAGTTTCTTATTTTTATTTAATAACAAAAGGTGTTAGAATTATTTCTATTAAAATAAAGTACATATTTTTAGTTAAGTTTGTCTTTAGTTTGTCTTGTTTTGCTTACGATAAAGGGAAAATTTCTTTACATCAAGTGTTAAATCATTACTTTTGACACCATCATGTTTATTTACAACACGATGTTAAATAAAGAAAAACAATGACACGCCTGAGCTAACCTCGACATCTGGAACCGACATCATTATGCCAATGTCCCATTGTGGCTCGCCCAGCAGTTTGGAATCCTTCACGTTCAATCCACTAAGCCATAAAGCTATCACTGTTTCCAATAACGTTTGATGTTTGCTGTAATACTGAGAACAACAAGACATATGTCACGGCTAAAGGTGGGTTTACATCGGCTTACATGTTTACCAGGATCGCAAGAAATATCATGGATGGATAAGAATGAAAAAAGTTGTATTTGCGGGGGCATATTGAAAATTAATAGTTAACAGTTGGGCAAGCTGTTCCGTTTATAAACGCAAGACCACAATATGCATTCATAATAAGAAAAAAGTGCTGCTTCCGGTTAGACTGGAAGCCGACCCCAACATAGTTGGGAAAATTCTAGGCAGATGATGAATAAGAAAAAGCTTAAATTGTCAGCTGTTATCTAGAAAAATTGCATAGACATTTCTATTTTAAATGATTTCCCTTCGTGTTTTTTTATTTTGTAAATTGGGTTAAAATAACGGTATCACTCGAAAATTTTAAGATTAAAACAGATTAGTTCAGTGTTTCCTAGGTGGCTACTCTGAGAAGAAACATCTAAACAAGTATAAAAGCTCTATGTCCTTATTTCTTAATTAAATGTATTTAGTGCACAACTATGGAACAGGTTATGTAAACGTCCCCCTTAACAAGCATAACACTTGCGATTCAATAAGCCGCACGTCTTGTGAATCGACAATAAAACCTTGCACCTGCGTTTGGTATCGCTGTATCGATACAACCAACAGCTTCGCCGACAAATACAAATAAAATTATAAATAAGGAAAAGTATCGCATTCTAGTCACATCTTGCCAGTGTAGAGGGAACTGGCAAAGGTCCACTTTGATAGAGCTCGGGAACAATACCGTGACCGTATTTTGTCACACAGTTTTTCAGAGGTGACCGAAAATGATGACCATCCAATAAGAATTTGCACTTAATATTCTACTGATACATCAATTTGCACATAATATTCTACTGATACATCAATTTGCACTTAATATTCTACTGATACATCAATTCCATAGTAAGGACCAGCTTTCCAATTACATATCACAAGCCATAGGATTTTGCGGGGAACTCGTAGTACATTGCTTCATATATTTGATAAATTGGCCTGCACAACGTAAATAATGCAATGTATAGGTACCTAATTATTATTCAATTGTCAAAATAAACAGCATTGAGACTGAGTGTGCTACGAAATTACGCCGTACGAAGAAGTTAACGTTTTAAATCTAGAAAAATCGGAAAACTTGCGGTGCCAATCCTCCATAGGGTAGGTAATTAAGAAAGAACATGAGGGTTGAACGATTGAGTTATAAAGCCACGCCATGTGATTTTCTGTAAAGTATATAGGTTCCTAACATAATTATGTTCATATACATATTGTTGCACAAAAGTGCCAGTGATACTTCTGTTAAATATACTTATTCAGTGTGCACAGTTAGGGTTCCGCAATAAAAGTAAATAACGCCTGGTCTCAGGTGCGCGCGTTCAAATAGATTTAACTGCGCCGAGCACGTATTGTTTGTCGAGCTGGTTTATACGGGACAAGCTGACGGAATGTGCGCATCTTCAGAGACGGTCGGGATTGCTACCATTTTATTGCAGAATTGTAAAATTGAATGACTTGAAGAGATGGTAAAAGATCCGAGAACAAGGCAATGATTAATGATCAGAGGGTAAATTCTCGTCATTTTAAGAACGCTCACAGTCTGATCTGTCAAAAATACCTCTAATTTCCCTACATTTTTGACATTAATTGTCGCTGAGATGAGATTGTGTCTAGATTTTGAACAATTTTTGGCCTTCTGATCTTAAATAAGACATTTCGAAAATGTTCTTTACTAACTTTTTACACCTTTGTATCCTGCTTAGGCGTATGAAGTTCCATTAAAATCGGTTCATTCATTTCGAAATACAAGGGCTTGAAAGTTTGTATGAAATGCCGTACGACGCTCTTAATATTATGTGTATCTTCTTACTATAGTCATCTTATTCTCTTTAATAAAAATAGCGAGATGTTGGAGCATCTCGCTATCGAAATTATTATTATAGGTACCCTTTCTATCGGATCAAATATTCATTATGATTTAACATATTATAAGTTACAAATAAAGATAAAGATAACACCATAATAAATCCCGGTGGGAAAACACTTCGACTCATCAAGGAGGTGAAGCACCTCCACCAACCTTTCAAAGAGCAACACTATAGTACTGTAGCGACAAAACTATCTAAACACTAAGTAAATCTGTTCACGCCGTTATCACTACATCAGAGTTCGATTAACGCTGCATGCTTAGTGGACAAGGAATAAGGAAGAGGCAGAAGGCGCACTTAGCGATCACGTGATTCATCGCACTTATATCTTGACGACGGTAAATAGTAGGTATAGGTAAAATAGAGCAGCTCCGTACCTGCATCGGGTTTAGATCTATACACACTTACAAACACAGAGGGGCTCGCTCTACATGTAGTCGACCTCGTAATAGCTTTACCACCCTGGGTTAAATGTCACTTGCGCGTCAAAAAACGACCCAGTTCTATATTTTGTCCATGTGACATCACTGTCACATGGACAAAATATAGAACTGGATATTGAAACTTCACTAAGGTTGAAACTATCTCACGATAGTTTCAACCTTAGTGTAGTTTCAATTACGGGCAGTTTTTGTCAGGATGATAAATGATTTTATTTCTGTAAGTAGGTTTGCACAAACACCTTTAAAAAAAGCAAAAACACTTTTAATAAAGCAATTACGAAGTCGATTATGTATAAATAAGGCTTTAAAAAGTGAAAAACGTTTGGGTACCTACTCAATTTGCCACTATCTATCGTTTTCAAAGAACACTGGACCTGATGTGACTTCATAAAAGGTTTCTCTAACCTCTAGCCAATTACGGTGATTGAACGATCCCATTAAGACAGAGGAAAAAGCAGCTTTTATATATGTCGCAGCCAACTGGTTAAATTAGCCGTTTAGTTAACTGCCTAGCCTTTCAACTAAACGGCGGCCGTTCAACTAACGGCCTGAATGATATTCAATTACAGTTTAGGTTGGAAGTCTGTAACCAATCACGCGCGAGCCGAATTGGTTGCAGTAATTAAGGCATTGCACCCCGACCAAGTGGGTTAGGTTAGGTTAGAACTGTGATCAACCGCGTTCGAGCCGAGGGAGGATGCAAGGCGAACACTACTTCTAAAGGCCAGGCAGTTAACTGAACGGCTAATTTAACCAGTTGGCTGCGACATATACATCACTTTTCTCCCACAGTACCTACAGTTCCAACCCCTCATGCTATCCACCTTCTGTGCACATTTATGTACAGTTCCACACACAGTAGTGCATGCAGCGCAAGCGCACGCCGCGATTGTGCTGTCGCGTAATGGTGGCGATAGTCCGAAGTTATGGGGCAATTAACCGCACCGATTCTCACGTGGCGTCGCAGGGTTAACCCGTGTGAAGCGATTTACCTGGATCGGTTTATTGTTTAGGGTTGATGGAAGGTTAGGCAGTGTGGGTGTCGTGGAGTTGCTAAGAGGGTTAGTGGTCACAGGTTGAAGAATTGTTAAATTGTTGCTTCTTGCGTCAATGCCTTCTAATGGTAACAAGTGCCAGCAAAACTTCTGACATGTCATATCATGCCATGTTTATGCCATGCCGCCTGCCATGATGTTTTATTTGTCTTTAAGAATAATGTTTAAGTTAAAAAAATCAGAGGAGAGAATAAAGTAATAAATAAAAAAATCTACTGTCTACGTTGTAGATGTAGTCCCTGAACATGAAATTGCAAATGAAGGCACGACTCGACACGAATATTTTCACCATTTAAATACCTTTTAATAAAGGAAACATGTTAATAACAAAGGCGATGCACCTACGAGTCTTTGGTCAACTGGACCCACTCGAACTGGACCCACGGGATCACTCAACCTTATCACATTTTGAATAGGTCGACTGGACCCACTGCCCAATTTCATCATTAGTACAGTTACGGAGTAAAGCCGAATATTTTAGTTTTATTTCTATTACTTAAAAGATGCTAATAAATTAGCCAACATAAAAGACAAGTACAAAGTGAAATCATATTTCTGTTTTCCCCGTTCGATATATTAATATGGTCAGTGCTCAACCGATCACATTCATTTCCATTAAGAAGTAAAAGGCGATGTACAAGAGAAAGGTTAACTTCACGCCTTCTAAGGAGTAATAAACGGCAGGCACTGCTTTGTTCACAGCACTTATCCTGGGCACTTGGCTGTACGCTAGAATATGTACTCATTGTGCGAACAAAGTGTTTCTTTTACATTATTTTACACATGTCCAATTGCTATTTCAGGGTGCGTAAGTGTGCTAACGGTTTGTCGCGCGTAAATAAGCAAAGATGTTAGAATTCACTAAGTGTAAACACAACAGCGGTTTTTTTAAATCGTCTCGGTTTATCACACCTCTCAAAAAAATACATATGTTGGTTGGATATATAGGTAGTCTTCCAACACTATATATTCAAGCCCATCAGATTCTGTAAAATCATAAAATTAAAAACAAGAACTGTGTTATCCAAATTATAAAGACTTCTCAATTCTTAGAAGAGGAACGATAAAATAAAACACTATCATTATATCCAGGTTTATTCCCTATATCTCAGTGAGCACCTCGCTGACGATGACCTCGACCTTGGGCTGCCAGTCCAGTTCGTGGATGCCGGTACGGAAGCACTTGGCCACCTCCAGCACTCGCAGACACTCGTCGTCATCTCGCTCGAACTTCTTCTCACATTCGTGGATAATGACCACTATCTTTCCAGCTACTTCTTCACCTGTATTTTTATTGTTTAAGTTTTGAAAATAAAAAACGCCTCAGATAAGATGGTAGAAAGCGACAAGGCCGGCTATTGTCTGTTTAAATATGTAGTTAATTTATTTATTGTTATATATTTTTCTGGTGGACAATAAATAAATTAAATAAATAAATAAACACTTTATACTATCAATTTTCCCGTTAATATTGACGTCATCATCGTACTAGTTGACTACTAAATATGTAGATGGTCCAAAATATGTGTGAGAAAACTCTCGCACATATTTTCGACCTACCCGCTTTTCCCGTCACAAGCCTTATGTATTTTCCTTAAAACATTTTAACTCCTTTATTAACAAACTTGGAACAAAGTCACAACCTGTAGGTATTATATACCTTCAGGTTAACCATACATTTTTCGAGGCTTACGTTTCGCGTTTATTGATAAGTGGAAAAAGGTCTCACGAACCAGCGCCATGTTTGAGAGCGAACTCCTGCGCGTTGCCATGATGCATCCTCCCGTTAGCGTCCAGCAGGTCCAGCTTCTTGCTCATGCAGATGATAGCGCAGCCGGTGTCCCGGTTGAGCAGCGTGTAGTCCAGCTTCCAGTAGTGGAACAGGTCAGCTATGATCTGGTCATTCATGTTTAACTAGAAGAATTAAGGATGGGTGACAACTCTTGGAATGATGAATGGATTTGCTCCCGGAAAACCGCTGTCAATGTTCAGTAACAAGAGGTTTTTATTCGATAAGAGATGAATTCTGATAAAGGGAAAATGTGACGAAAGCTTCAGGACCTTTAAAGAAAATTCCGGCATAAGAAAAACCCGACGCTGATATATTTTTCTCATCACAAACATTTCCTTTAACGTGTATAATGCCATCACTTACCTCTTTCTTGCACTCCTCCAGAACCTTGACGAATCCTGAAGTGATATACTTCATAGCATCCTTCGATGGTTCTATCTCTCTCAATCCCACTGCCATTACCACGAGCGCGACAATGACGTTGTTCCTTCTCATTTCTTACAAGGTTTGTCCACATGAGAAGTGTAACTTTGTCCTTTATATACCAGTAATTGGTAGATTTGTTATCGATGGTGTATAATTGTTAACACCAGGTGGTAATTTGTGGTTTGATGATGAGGTGGTTTCGTACTTGGTGTCAGCAAATGACGGGTTATTAAAAAGTTAGCGCGGTCGCAGCAACCCTTGGTAATGTTTTGTTCGTAGGCATGAGTTACTTGTTCAATTAAAATTAGTGAACAATAGCGAATGCACTGCTAAGGCCATGTTTCACACTATCCGGAAAGGCACTGCCTGATAACTTAACCGTTGAAAGAAAAGCGGAGGATATAAACATGAATATCTGTATAAGAATTATCCTAAGGACGAGATCTAGCTGGCAGTTCATGTCGTTGCTGCTTATAAACCTTAACACCTTCTGGTCACTAATGACAAAATATGTTCAAGTTAGTAGGTACTGTGTCATCTATGTCCATATAAAACACAGGTAAAATGATACCATCAAAGCATTTTATACATTTATTTCCGACAACTTCTGAAAAGCTTAGTGAAAATAATTCTTTTATTCGATTCCCTCCTCAGCGCTGCATGCAACGTCTCATCTGAGACCTGCTCGGGTTCGGAGTCAGGGTTGACCTCAGTGCGGTTCCAGTAGTACCGGTCCGGCTCCCAGTGCAACAGGAAGATGCCGTAGCGGAAGCACTTGGCCATCTCCAATGCACTGTCGCACATGCTCTCGATAGTCCTCGTGGATTTCTTGCACAGTTGGAACAGTTCCACCATTTTGCGTGACATTATCTCGTCTGAAAATGAGCAATTATTTGGTAAACAAATTATTAGATTACTGACTGATGCAATTACGAATACGTTTATACGAAGCACCTTATATAATATAATAACGTCGACGACGTCAAAATTGCAACGTTGACAAGTAACGAGAACTTTGCCATAATTTGGTAGAATGAACATGATAAAAACGGACACATATCGGGGGTGGAATTCAATTTGGATTGTTGTTACAGGATGACTGAAGGCTGCCAAATTGCCAAGTGTCTGATAAAACCTGGTTCGAGTGAAGCGTAGATTGATGATAGAGATACAGGACATTGTTGGTCTACCAGTGAATACAGGGCACATACCCATAATTATACGTCACTGACAACATTACTGAGGTGAGTCAATGGAAACAAAGGTGTTTATTACCAGCGCCTGCCGACCTGTAGAACGCATCCACATTGGCTGCCTGCACCTGGCTGCCATCTTCATTCAAGAACTCATTCTTCTCAAACACGCAGACCAGGGCACAGCCCAGGTCCGTGCTTCTGAGGTCGTTATTCTCATTCCAGAAGTCCAATAAATCTCGAATTACGTCATTTTTGAACTCCAACTAAAGATTTTGGCGATAAAGATTTAGATGACGGATATTTCGATCATTTAAGCCTATGTTACCAATAGACTTATGAATAAATCATAAAAGGACTAGCAGTGCCCCGCGGTTTCACCCGCGTTAATGTGAGGAAAAAACCTACTAAAATACATATATTCCATTACTTTAAGATTATTACTTATACATTACTATAAGAAGTTATTTTAGATACATCACGCTATGGTAAGAGTGGAACTATAGTAAACCTCGCAGAACTACCGGTGTCCGTGCGGATTTAATTTAAAACTATGATATCTCCTAAGATATTCATTGAAATCAAGTGATGTCAAGGGATTCTAATGGTGAAAGAATTTTTCAAATCAGTCCAGTAGTTTCGGAGCCTATTCAATTCAAACAAACAAATCTTTCCTCTTTATAATTATAATTATTATAGTGTAGATTGCAAACGAAGGCGATTAGATTCTATGCAAGTAGCTACCTAGATTACTAGAAGATCTTTAAAACAGCCGAATGCTATGTTCTAAAGTCTACCGATAGCCTGCCTCATCATCCAGCTTGATGATGAGTATTTTCCCTGGCTCTTTGTTGGGACCCTTTCTATCTATATGCAGTATCACCGGGGTTACTTTGATCAATATTGAACTTTCAAGGTCTATATCTATTGAATCTCTGGTAAAAAATGTATAATAATCGGTCTAGTAATCGGTTCTTTTCTGTAATAATATGTGAAAACATTATGGCTTGGTTTTGAGAAAAAAAATAAAAACTGTCTAATCAAAGTTATAATGAGAATTAGGTTACTTTGATAGCTTTGGAATTACGCAAGAAAATAGGGCATGTTGCGTATGGGTAACTTTGATCTAGTAAAAGACAAATTAAACCTAAAAAAATGCTTAAACTTACGCTGCTTAAAATCGTTGGTGAATTCCAAGCGTGTCCTCTAGAAAGGATTCAACAGTTCATCCATGTTGTTAGCCAAGAAAAAAAACACTAATTGCGTTTCGTTTTACGCACTTCGCGATTTTATATGAAATGAAAGTTTCAATCAAAGTCACCCCGCTATTCAAAGTAACCCCAGTTAACCGGTACTATACCTATTCTCTTCTATCTCTATTTATTCACTATTTCCATATTAATATTTTTTAAATGCGACAGTAAATATATCTGTCGGTGTTACCTTTTCACGCCAGAACCACTGAACCGACAGTTATGTTTGGCTGATAGAAAGAAAAGAAAGAAAGAAAAAACGTTTATTCGCGGTGAGCATGACGCAAAAAAAGAACAAACACAAAAAATAATAAAAGGTAGGGGGGAAACATGCGTCACATTCACGCAAAACGGCCATCGCTCAGCATTATGCTGCGACCCTATGCTAGACAGAGCCCCAGCGCTGGTGGTGGCGCTGGTGGTGGATAGGCAGCCTGGGACCTGGAGAAGGACACAGGCTACTTTTCTTCATAGATATTTGCATAAAAAAATTATGAAATACAAAATACACAGAGACGAAACCACGGGCAATTATTGGTCGCGCTACATATACGTACCTCGGCCTGACACTCTAGCACCATGTCACCGATACTGGAGCTGAGGTGCCGAATCACAGACTCCTCATGTTTTCCCTCACTCGACAATATTAACGAACAAAACACTAATACGGTCTTCATTCTGAGCGGTGTTCCAAAATGTTCAGTATTTCTCTTCATAATGGGCCACAGCTGTAATGTTGTGAATGGCGAAGAAATCAGAATAATTGGCTAACGTGTTGGAATAATTAGTTTGTTAATTGGATTTGTGTTTGAGATGTATAGAGATCACGAATTTTGAATTAATTTTATGTGCTATAGCGGAGGTTTTCGTGGCTTTGCTTAACGGCAGTCTGGAGTTAGATAGAGACTGTTGGTCAACCCTGACAGTTGCTGAGCGGCAGTTTGGAGGTAGATGGAGACTGTTGGTCAACCCTGACAGTTGCTGAGCGGCAGTCTGGAGTTAGATGGAGACTGTTGGCCAACCCTGACAGTTGCTGAGCGGCAGTCTGGAGTTAGATGGAGACTGTTGGTCAACCCTGACAGTTGCTGAGCGGCAGTCTGGAGTTAGATGGAGACTGTTGGCCAACCCTGACAGTTGCTGAGCGGCAGTCTGGAGTTAGATGGAGACTGTTGGCCAACCCTGATAGTTGCTGAGCGGCAGTCTTTAGTTAGATGGAGACTGTGGGCCAACCCTGACAGTCTGGAGTTAAGAGACTGTTGGCCAACCCTGACATTCTGGAGTTAGATGGAGACTGTTGGCCAACTCTGACAGTTGAGCTCCTTATGGTTTGAGTAGAGCTACAAGAGCACTGACAAATGCTTGCACTGACTGGACTGCTCCAGTCAAATCTGTGTGGCCCTTTCCTTAAAAGACCATTTGAGACATCAATCTACATGGTCTTCACATGATCTGACCAAGATTATGTCTGGGCTTTATAAGAGACTGACCTCTGAGTTTGTTTCGGCCTTTCTTCTCAGAGTAGTCAAATAGGAAACGCCGACCTTATCTAGCTTATTTTAATATTTTTTTATAATATGACGTAGGTACACCTCATATTTACAAAAGTGATTACGATATCCTATTATACATACGTCATTATAGTTATTTCATGATCTCGAAGAGAGGCTGAACTTCTCTCCCCACTTTTTGCATACGTTATGCAGAAATTAAAGCTGTAGTTACTATTGTAAGGTTATTGCACCCAGTCGTTAGTTAATAGCAACACGTTGTATGAAGGAGGTTCTACTATCAATGCATGTCAACAATAGATAGAGGAATCTGATATCAAGTAAAGGCAACTAAGGATATCAATAAAACAAAACAATGATGTACATTTTTTAACCGACTTCTAAAAAGGAAGAGGTTTCAATTCGGATGTTTATTAATTTACATCAAGTACGAGTAGTTCTAGCTTACAATCTACCCATTCCCCTTGATGCAAACTGGCGAGGCAGGAGGTTCTTCACACGAAAAACTTAATATTTAAAAAATAACTAAATGTAGAAATAACTGTAGTCCATTGAACAAGCCAGGTCGTTAAGAAGAGGCAGAAACAAAACGGATTGGCAGTGGCACACGGTACATTTTAAACATTTCGTTAATGTTTTATGAGCACTGGTAAATGTTTGCCTGATAGAGATTTACAGTTAATATGAAAAAGACTATGATTTATGTAAAACCACTAGTTAAAAACGCAATAACAACACAACTGAAGTTGACGCACTGTGTTTTGCGTTAACTAAAACCAAAACAACAGAAAAGAGTCACTATAACATGCAATAATGGCTTTTATCTTTTTTTTAGAGGATAAAGATATATCAAAGGATCAGGGCGTCTGACGGTCATGCTACACTTCAGCCAAGACTTCTCCCACGATGAGTTCCACGCTTGGCGCCCAGTTGAGCTCATGGATCTTGGCCTTGAAGCACTTGGCTACGTTTAGCGTCTTCATGCAGGGGTCGTCTGCCGGTTCAAGGGTTGTCTCCGTGCAGCTGTGGATCAGGCCTACCACCTGCTTTGCCATGGCCTCGTCTGAAGAATTGTTAAAAGGAATAAATGATTCGGTGTTATATGAAAAGTCACAGAGAAATTAGGAATTAAAATTTGTAATAATAAGTCGCCATTTGCAGTTGCTGTAGCTGTTATTACTAAAACATATTGGAGAATAATCGCAAGTGATGATAATCTTGTTTCACATAATAAGCACTAAATATGATTGTAGAGACTGAGAACGACATTATGCTGAGTTATTTTCCAATAGAAATTCCGTGACATTACAATTTCTTTTCAATTTTCCGCCTCAACAGGTCGTAAATCTCGCTGACTCAGAATTAAATTTTATAAAGCACTCCCTTATCGAACTATATCTAGTCCTTTTGATACAGCTTTTTATTTATCGACGATATGGGGCTGTTTGGCTAGAGAACCCAGAGATTAATCTAACGTGATTAGTGCTTAATATGCTTATGAGGTACTTACACATGAAATTGAAGCATAGGCACACTGTAATTCTAGTCAAAACGGTTCATAATGCTATAAATAGGACTGAACTAACCAGCGCCATGCTTCTGGGCAAACTCCTGTGCCTTCCCGTGATGCAGCTTCAGCTCTTGATCGAGCAGTTCCAGTTTGGATGAGAGGCAGAGGATGGCACAGCCTGTCTGTCTGTTCGTGAACTCGTAGCCTTCTTTCCAGAAGTTATAGAAGTCTGTAGTCACCGAGTCCGGGAGGTCCATCTACAATAATTTTGAAGTGAGGCATGTCATTCTGGGCATAATGCTTTGCATAGTCGTAATAATTTGCGCGTAGCTTGATTGAGATAAACTTTCGGGCAGGATTGTAAGGGCAAGCTTAAGGAACTATCACTATCACTTGAACCAGAAAACACTCAGGGGTATAATAATATAGGCTACCTCTCTTCACATAAACTTAAAACATAATTTAGAGCAACTTACCTCCTTTTTACAGTCCTCCAAAGGCTTAGCGAAATTCAAGGACAGATTCTTCATGACTTCTTGAGAGCATTCCACCACGATGAACAGACTGGCGATCACCACCAGCGCCAGGCGTGCCGACATGGTGGGCGATCGATGCAGCGCCATTGTGGCGGCTCATCGGATGGACAAGCTTATATCCACGCTTCATTATCTCGTTAATTAGGAGTTATGGCGACGCGACAATGAGGGCCCTCGGCTTGATTAGACGTGGTTTAATTAGTGTAGTGGATTCATTCATGGAAATTCAAATGACGTGCTGAACAAGCTATTATTTGTAGTTCCGTGTGACCACTTATAAGTACAGTGCCTGATCAACAGATACTTACAATGGGAAAAATCATTTCATTCATGAAGCTCCCTGTTGCCATCTCTAATTACGAATTCATAGTGTGGTGTGATAATTGCTTTTTTTAGGGTTCCGTACCTCAAAAGGAAAAAACGGAACCCTTATAGGATCACTCGAGTCTGTCTGTCCGTCCATCTGTCACAGTCAATTTGCTCCGAATCTAATGGACCGATTAAGTTGAAAGGTACACATATGGATCTCTCCGACCCGAACACGTCGTTCTTCTCTTCTCTCCGAGAAAGAAGAGAAAAAAGATTTAAGAAAGAATTTCATTACGCATTTACGACAACAATAGCGTTTGGATTTGTATTAATTCCATAGCAAGTCCCTAAAACTGTCAGGTGATTCAGCTGATTTGCAGGATAGTGCCGAACATTGGTTTCTTTTTAGTTACAATCCAGGCAATAATAGTAAAAGGAAACTTATGGGATCAAAAAACCGAAACTCCAAACATAAATTATCACAACAAAATTTAATAAACTAAAAACAACTCTTATTTTTTGTTTTTTTTTTTTTAACATGCTTTATTAACTCTAACAAAATCAGTCAATAGTCCAAATCAAGCCGGTTCAGCATCATCATCAGTACTTCTCCATGACGGCTTCGATCATTGCGACCTCGGGCGCGATGCCGGCCCCCTTGGCGTCCAATTTGAAGCAGGCTGCGACCTTCACGACGCGGTCGCAGTCATCTGTTATGCTGTCGTATTTCTTCTCACAGTTGTGAATCAGCTCCACCAGCTTTTCGGAGAGGAGTTCGCCTATGGTGGTTTAAGAAAGAATGATGAATTATGTCACGAGCTATGCGAGAATCATTGGTGAGATTGGCAGCTCCATGTACCATGTACGTTTACGAAGGTTATATTATCGCTATTATTCATTTTATGACTCAGAGGGGCCCGCACAGGTCGATCGATCAGGTTAAGCTACGCTTGCCGCGGTTGGTCTGTAGATGGGTGACCATCTTTACATACCGAGCCACCTCTGTGCCTCGGAAAGCATGTTAAGTCGTTGGCCCAGGCTGTCATTCGTGGATCTTTTACAGTCGTTACGGGTAGTCAGAAGCCCGAAAGTCTGAAAACCAGTCCTTAAAAAGGGGTATCGTATTACCCAGTAACTGGGTTGTGGAGGTTAGATAGGCAGTGGCTCCATGTAAACTACTGGTATCCAGCTGCATCCGGTTAGACTGGAAGCCGACCCCAACATATCTAGTTGGGAAAAGACCAGGCAGGTGATGATTCATTTTATGACTCCCCAATCACATATACTTAACATAATTGATATCCGTGCAGCCTATAATGTTCCCACTGCTGGGACACAGGCCTCCTCTCGGTGAGAGGGAGTGGGCCGTAATCCTCCACACGACCCGTGCGGGTTGATAGATGTCACATAATTATCTTCGATCTTTTGGTTCGAGGACATGCCGGTATCCTCACGATGTTTGCCTTCACCGTTCTTGAGAGCAGTGGTGATGAAATAATTTACACAAAGTAACGCGTGTGTGCGTCACCACTGCTCCTTACACGACATGTACTTATTGCGACTATAATAAATCTTTTCTCTACTTGATGCCACAGATCTGTTATTGTTTTACATTAGATTTCTACTGCTATAGTTTTTTGCACCATTGCTAACAAACATGTACTTAGATAACAAAGTACTAAAAGCTACTTACTTCAGCTACTTGTTACGTAAATTCTGTTTTGTGCAACCCTTTACCAGGAACATTAGCTTTTAACTTTGCAGTTAATTTCGCGATAAATTTAGCAAAAAACAATGTTCCTGACAGATTGGATCGCGTGACCTTTGTTTCAGTTGCATGTACACTGAGGCAGTAAATAATGTGTACAACCGCAATAACTCACCATGTAGCAGTCCAAATAAATACGAATAATATGATGGAAATGCAATTTTGAAACTAATAAGAATAATTTGGAATGCATTGCTAAACAAAGTCCTACGGACTTATCAAATGTTGAATGAGCTAATTAATACCTAACCGTGAGTAGATCACGAATTCAATCATGTCATTGATCTCTTGATCAATGACATAATATGAGTACAGAGAATCTGATCATTGTTCAGAAATAGTTAATGCTTTTATCAATTATTCAAATTTATTTTATTACTTTTATTCGGTAAGACGTATTTACACTACCCAACACCTTTCACCACTCTACACTTACCTATACAAAATCTCGTGCACATAAACACACACACAGACACACACTATAATTTGTATTTCTTTTTATCGTTTTTTTTTTCTTATCTTAGATTTATATTGATGCATCCTTTTGCATGTCTTTTGGTTTAATATGTAGTTACCTATTATTGTCTGTTTTGAGGGGACTGGCGCTGTATGCCGAGATACAGCAGGAGTCATCCTAGTTGGGCTACAGATGCTCCCATGTTATATACTCCCAAGTACTAGCCTTTAAGTATTTGTAACACGTTGTATTATTTTTGGTGAAATAAATTATTATTATTATTTTTTATTTTATTTTACATATCTCGGGACCATTGAGTCCCGGTCCTTTGGAAGGCGTACGAGAACTCGCAGAGGCCCCTTAGGAAATTTTAATGAAATGTGACACCAACCGACGATTATTCCTGTATGCACTATGCAAGTGCACCCAAGGATAACCCCCGGTTGGTGTAGGACTATTGCAGGATATGCAATAATAAAAAGTTGGACTATGGCTTTGGGTGGCTAAAGTGGACTGGTTGCCAAGAACTATGGAAGAACTTATGACCCCTGCCTGATCAATGTTTCGTTATATACACGGATAAAATGGCAGGGGGTGACTTGCAGAATTCACAGTCAATAATGGGCCCCCGGAAACGGTCGCTAGCACGTAGTGACTTAGCGACAAGGGGGCAAGATGTCCGGAGGTGCTTATGAGGAGAGGAGAGGTATTCCACGGCTATCAGGACAATCTCGGAAGTACGGTCAAGATCCCTACCAGCATCTTACTGGAATACTTCCTTCCTCCGAGCATGTTTACATAATTAGCCTATAATGTTCCCACTGCTGGGACACAGGCCTCCTCTCTGTGAGTGCAGTAATCCACCACGCGGGCCCAGTGCGGGTTGGTAGATGTCACATGTCTTCGAATTTTTGGTTGTAGGACATGCCGGTTTCCTCACGATGTTTACCTTCACCGTTTTGAGAGCAATGGTGATGAAATAATTTATACAAAGTAAAGCGCCTGTCTGGGTTCGAACCGACGACCTACAACTCGTAAGTCGCGGCCGTTACCACTGGGCCACCACTGCTCATGCAGCATGTTTGCTCTTGCGAATCTCCACTCAAGCCAGCCAATAAAGACAAGAATGAGGTGGAAGCTCTGTTCCTCGTCATTGATCACTCCAGCCGGCCAATAAAGGCAAGCCAGAGGTGAGGTACAAGACTTCTCCCGGGAGATAGGGTCCGTAGGGTTGCTACTGCCCAACAGCTCGCCACATACTGCCCTGCGGGTTTCTGTATCTCTTGGTCTGGCTCTTCACTTTAGACCTGTTCCGGCAAAGTAAACTCTTCCGGCGCATATCTAGAGTTCGGAGCGCGCTAGCCTCACCACGACGTCACGATACGGCGATGGGTTATTATTATTATTAAAGTTTGCTGCAGTACTTATTATTTTCATCTAATTCGGGTTTTAGGAGTTCTTAAAATTTATGTTGACTTAGGTAAGAAGAAAGCTATTTTTGAATTTTGCTAAGTATTAATCTAATACCCACGAATTCAAATTTTTCTAGCTGATCGTACTACCATTTTTCCAAAATTTCTTAATGTAGTAAAGTACAAAAAGTTAAGGACAGTAGCTAAGAACGTTTTTCTGTAAGGGTTAAAGTAGCTGTCCTTACTGCCCCATCTCAAAAACACACACCATATAATAATGTCTGCAAGGCCATCATCAAAAGAGCAGGACTAACCATTAGGGAAGCCCTTGACATAGTCGTGCATGTTGACGTGATGCATCCTGCTGTCGTCCTGCAGCAGAGAGAACTTGTTGGACATGCAGATGATGGCGCAGCCCAGCTCGCGGTGCACCACCTCGAAGTCCTCGCGCCAGAAGTGCTGGAACTCCTCCAGAACTTCGGCCGACAACCCCGACTGGATAACATAATACGTTTAGGATAAGAAGTGCTTGGAGATTACAATGGCTTTTTGTTTGTATTTCTGTTCCAGATTTATTTAGCTAGAGTCTTTGAAGACAAGAGCTTAAGTATTTTTAGGGCGGGTTGTTTCCTGTCCACTTGACGCACGCGGAAACGGCAAAAATGGCGCAAACTATCGTCAAACCAAAAAAAGCGTTGTTTCACAAAATGATGGCACTGACGTACGTTAAAAAATAACGATTTCAGTAACCGTAACACCCTCACTTCGCCAGTTATATTTAAATCCTTTCTTTAAATTATTTCTCAATCAGAGACAAACCGGTCTTTCTTAAGTTTTGAGACTTTTAAAGCTCGTTCTCTGTAAAAAAAAAATACCACGTGAAGTCCAAACAAAGTTAAGATATAAAAAAAACAGTAGGGTTTACACTTTACAAATAATTATTTCCTTAAAAGTAGGCCAGGTCGCGGGTCAGGTCGCGCTGATACACTGTTATGAGCACTGTAGAGCAGGCTGTAGGTCGCCGGTAGCGCACAGATCAGCTACGCGTGCAGCACGCCGTTTGGAGAAGCGTGCAGATTATAGAGACCCCGCCCTCAGCCTGGACGTAGAACCCCTACATTGGGGTACACAGTGTCGGGTCAAGGAATATCTCCTATGCATATACTATGATGTGGTCCACGTGAAGTCCAATTGTAAACGTATCCTGCTTATTAGGTACTGACTTTGGTGTAAAGGTATCCATTTTTCTTTAATTTAATTTCAATCAAAGATTCAAATAATCGTCGGCGGTGGTTTGTTATCATTTGACAAGCTTTAGTTGTTACTTCAAAATTTGACGCGAACGGTGAAATGCTGCCATCCTAATCCTAACTTCAAATGCGAAAGTAAGTTTGTTTGTTACCTTTTCACGCCTAAACCACTGAACCGATCATCCTGAAATTTTGCATATACGTTGTCAAGTGTACAGAAACGGACACAGGGTACCTTTCATCCCATCATCAGTGATTGAATTATATTACAAAAATTTACAGTTTGGAGTTTTTTTGTTATTTAAGCCTTATACATTTTGTGAGTCTAGAGTATCGATAGACCGGTTTTTCATTCTCCAAACTATCCTAATTAATATTATAAATGCGATAGTAACTTTGTTTGTTTTTTACACTTTCACGCTAAAACGGCTGAACGGATTTGGATGAAATTTGACACATGGGTAGACCATGACTTGGAGAAGGATTTTATGCTACTTATCATCCTGGATCGCAGAGGAAGTCGCGGGCAACAGCTAGTAGTATATGTATAAATCTCCCAACCATTTTTATCGGGAAAAAGTATTGTTTTTAACTGGCAGCCCGAATAACTTTGATGATCAGCTTTTTATGCAGTGAGACAACGCTTTGTATTTAACGAACGTTAAACATCATACGTAATTGTTAATATTTGACGTACCTACACTTTTGAAACAACCGGCTCTTTGTGGTTCAGATCAGGGATGTTACGAATGACATAGTTTGGAATGCGAATCAGATTACACATGCGAGTGCAGATTCAGATTTTATTCTGGATTTAAATAATCCAAGTTGATAGCAGGTATTTAGGCAAACTGGGATAAATAAAATGCTAATACTACTTACCTCTTCCCTGCACTCCTCAAGTGCCTTTCCAAAATGTGCGGTGACATGGCTCATCACCTCGGCGGTTCCCATCACCGAGCTGGTGACGGTCGCCATGACAACCAGCAACAAACAACACTTGGTAGTCATCTTATTTGCAAATGACCCGTCAGCAGTCGTCCACACATTTATATGTTAGCAAAACTTTTTTTAATTCATGCAATTGTATGGTATTAAAGATACAAACTTACTTGCAGTTACAACAACTCCTATCTCAACCAGATAAGGTCTAGTTTATAGTGTAGTAGCAATTTTTCCTTTGCACGTTACAAACTGATGATTTGGTCGAAGACATAGGTAATACGTATGCTGTGTGTAATTGTGGTGTGATCGTATGTAGCCAGTCATATTAAACGTGGTGGTTTGGGTAATGACTGCCGGCGAAGGCCACTTATGCCTACTTCTATAATGTTATTAAGTGCAGGCAGGAGATCCGACGTTTAATAAAGTGTATGTTTATGCTGAATCAATAGGCTATAAATAATATGGCGTCGTAAGTTGTGTTCACGCTCAGCTGTTGAGAGACCACCTACGTTGATGTTGTCATACGTGTCATGTGGAGAAAAGAGTTAGAATTTGTATGTTAATATAATTAACACAATTTCAGTCCATAAATATTAGTTTTTTTTTTATAAAAGTTGTATTAATTGCCACATCGACCACAGATTCCAGAAGTGAAATATTTTGCCTAAAATGAGCAGTCATGTCATTGAGAGAAGAATGTCTGAAGAAACACAGGTAGTTAGGAACTTAGAAAATAGTATTACTAACTTTTTAAAGATCAATTAACTATTTAAAGATCATTAAGTCATAGTGAATGACTTAATGATCTTTAAATAGTTAAGGTAGAATTATAAACTCCTAGAATAAAGTAAATAGCAATAATAATAATAGATTAAATCCTATTATAGGGTCGACATTGCCGACGTTTATAAAGGTGTTAAAATATTGAAATACGACTATCCCGCCTTTCAGGTAGGTAGGTAAGCCAAGATTTCTTCAAACTAACAAAATCGTATTTCGTACAAACAATTGGCTAGTTTCCACTCCACCATTAGTTCAGGATTCATGTCACGTTTCCCATAGCACGGACCATTGGTCGCGCCTGTGGGGTGTCAAACGTATGCCCCTGCCCACCCCGCTCCCGTGCAAGCGTGATGCATTGCGCTCAAGGGTGACGCGGTACAGCACTCTGCGATTTACAACGAAACGAGCTGAAAGTGTTTTAAATCGTTTCTATAAAAAGAAGGACGCTGGTGCAGTTTTATTAATATTTTTTAAACTAAAAGAGTTTGGAAGTAATTACAATAAATTATGTCATAGACAAAGTATTTTTTTTTTTCATTTTAGTCAAAGTGAATCATAATCATACTCCAGACTATTGTGTTATTGATTTCTAGAGCAATGCGACGGCCACAGATTAATCAACCAGAAAATAGGTGGCTTCAGGAGTTAGGGAATAAAATATTACATTACGTCAAAAATATAATCCTCAGCCACACAAAATAACAGAGGTCAATTCTCGTAATTCATACCATTCGCCATTTTCATTCCATTTACGTTCAAAATCTAGTCGCAGTCTCACCTCGGCGACAAATAAATGTCAAAAACTTGTCAAAATGTAAGGAAATTAGACGTATTTTTGACAAATTGAGACTGAGATCAGAAGGCCAATTCTCGTAATTTAAAACGTTCAAAATCAAATCGACAAACAAATGTCAAAAACTTGTCATAATGTAGGAAATTAGAGATAATCTTCTTCTTTATATATTAAAATGAATCGCTAAATGTGTTGCTAAGCGCAAATCTCGAGAACGGCTGGACCGATTTCCCTAATTCTTTTTATATAATATTCCTTGAAGTACGAGGAGGGTTCTTAAGGAGAGAAAAAAAATAGTTCGAAAAAAAAATTGCACCCGTGCGAAGCTGGGGCGGGCCGCTAGATAATAATATTATTAGTGGAATACCTCGATTGAGGTATTCCACTCAGAGCACTGATTACAACAGCACTTGGACGAACGGCACCTGAGCACTTACACTAACCGCACTGAAACAAAATTTTGTAACTTGTTTTCAGTCTCCGAACGGCACTTGCATACAGATTGTAGTGATGGGACGCATATAATAATATTCTTTGTTCAGGACATACCATACCAACGTATCGAATATTCAGTAGCAATAAATCCATCAAGGAAAATAGTTCGTCTACTCATTTAGGTACATAACATAACATAACGTACCTTACAAGTTTACCTACATAACAAATCCAAAACATTTTCACTGTTGGGAGTTACGCCCCAACAATTACTGTTCGAAATTAAAAAAAAACGAAGCATAGAATGACTCGATAGAACCAAGTCTAAACATTTCGGTTCTACCTCGTTTTCTTACTTCACTAACAGCGCTAACTTTGTTATTTCACAACTATCATTAGAACCGCTAATTTCCCTGAAGACGGAACTAGTCACCGTGAAGTTTCCCCATCTATCATACGTGTCAGAGTAAGCAGGCTATGGCGATCTGTCAACAGTAATGAGAATACTTTGACAGGTTTTTTGGAGGGAAACAAGAAAAATGGAAGGTTTTCACCGTTCTGATGGCATACGTTCGTGTTTTTCTACTAATGATGTTAAAGTTGTATAGGGTAGAAATGTGATTTTTCATAGTTCTGTGTCTGATTTTATGGTAATTTGGTAAAGAAATGGATGTTGTTGTAGGTTTTGACTTTTGTGTGTGGAGCGGAAGGGAGTGTCAGACTCTTACTGACTAAAACCCATCCGTGTTCCTTCCTTAGCCTTTTATGTTCCGGGGTAGCGGTAACCCTTTCGGACAATCCCGCTGCATAAAAATGTGGAACGCTTCACGATGTTGCGTGTCATCCTTGCGCAGGGGCCATGCCGAAGCAAGTATACCCCCGTGTGTGTAGGTGGGGACCTAAGGCACGGCGGATTTTTAATTAGCTGCAGTAAAATTACATTTCTTAATAATTCATTTCGGACTGAGAGATATGCATGTTTTGTTGGTTGAAGGCTGCGAAAAAACAAAAAGACGCCAATTTCAGTCATTTAAGTAACACATAAGCTGTCATTTTACTGCAAAAGGCCGACTATAGTTCTTTGCGGACAACAGTAATCACAACCTGTCAATCAGTGCGTGCTTGTGTTGTATTTTCATTATGGAAAAGGGATCTTGTGAACCATAAATAAACTTTCCAGTACGCTTTGTAGGTTTAAAGGGATACAAGTTGTATTTACAACCATTTTCGTTAAGAAAAATAAATAAGTAAATACTGGCATGTTGTTTTCTTTACCCACAAAGACACAAAACAATCACAGTATACAGCCTATAAACTAAAGGGGAGCCCACAATGAGTAATAGTCAATGTTGCCAGAACCGCGATCACTCCCAATTCGCCTCACGTAGTGTTTGCCAGGGGAGAAATAAATATTTCCCGCGAAAATCCGCGGTCTGTTCTATATGTAAATTTTTATGTTTTTTCCATCAAATAAAGTTGTGCCGTGTGTGGTTTTATAATTTTACAATAAAAGGCTCAGGTGTCGAACCAACGACAAAGGGAAAATATTTGTACCTAGAGAAAATATTGATTCGGCGATAAAATCGAAAAAGACTTTCGTTTTGAAAATGTAAATTTTTATTGTTTTTACTTTCCTATATGTATAACTTACAACTTTATGGCGCATGTTTTGTTCACTTCTAGGACTTTTCCGCATAAAATTATAACCATGTAACATTCCCCGACAGTTGAAAATGAGATGTATTTCGTTCACGTCTCTAAATTATATTAATATATTAATTATAATACAATAAAAAAGCGAAGGATTTGTCACCAGAAGAAAGTGTGGAAATTAAAATAGCTAGTATTTTTTCTCGTGCAGAGAAAATGAATGAAATAAGATACAAAGATAAGCTGTAAGAATAAAATTACAAAACTTATTTTTGTTAAGAGAATATAGTAAAGCCTTTAGTTCTGTTTACCTGTGCAACATTAGTTGATAAAGATAAAATAACAAATAATGTTAATGCTAATATTGGGAGTGGGTTCGCAAATGTAGGCATAGTACCTATACATTACCTACTGTTGAAATATTTGCCAATATTCCTTCTTAATACACAATGCATGTGTCCATACATCAAATTTAATGAAATCCTCAGAGGTACTGCAACAATCCATCAAGCTGTCCGTACAGTCTGCACTGCGACCAACTTATCTTTTGCACCTTAAAATACACTCAATCTTTTCCAAACTGGCCGCGCGAAGCGCATGGAAAAGTTTGTTTTAAAACACCATTAGTAAATTCTCTATGCAGACTTGACAAGGAAAAATGAATCTTTTTCCAACGGGCTACGTGTTAAAAAGAAAGTGAAAAGAGTTTTTGTAAAAGTCAAAACAGAAGTCACCTTTGACAAAGTAACTTAGCGTTCCTGAAAACTCTTGTAAAGCAATGTTTTTCTTTTCCCAAAGGCATACGGTTGCTTTTTGTTTGCATCATATTTCAATGTAGGCAACGATAAATTGGTTCCTGGAAGAAAAGGATTCCATGGGGAATTCACCATTTTTCAACAAAACAACACGTTGAATACCAAATGTAAGGAAACAATGACTTTATAACGCTGAGCTTACATTCACGACAAACACTCCATTTGTGTGTTCAGACAGTACATTAGGAACATTTATTTCGAAATTAATACCTATGACTGAATTTGTGTATTTCTGGTAGAAAATGTTCTCCAAGAGTTTTAAAAATGCTAGTAAAATAACACGTGGTAGGAAGAAAGAACCGCTCATAAGTTGTTGACAAGATAAGTAGTGGCTTGCTACTTGTTTACCTTACCGAGTATTTAAGTCATTTTGTTAACCGTTACGATTTATTATACGAGGGTCCTGTCCACAGAAGACATTTGAGGTACCTACTCAGGTCCTCTCTGTTTCTGTCTCTCTGTTGTGTTGTGTGTGTTTTGTGTGTTGATTCATGTATGATTCTCTAAAGGTCTAACAAATGTTCGATAATCTCTTCTTTTACGTGGAGTACGAACTTCGCAAACAAATACTGAAATAAAATATGTAAGTAATAATATTTAGAAAAGGAATAAGAATTAAAAAAAGTCATCCATTATCATTACTGAGCTTGCCAGCAAGCTGTGTCGTCATCATCACTTACCTGGCTATAGTGTGCAGATGCGCGCTGGTGGCGAGCTTGACTAGCGGCCTCTGCGGTGGCCGACTAGGCCTCGTCGGCGGACTATAGGTGTACTCAGCCGCCGGCGAGCCCGTCAGCCACGACCAATGTTCCGTCATCGTTGCGGAGGCACACTGCCTATTCACTAACACTTTGTCTCATAAACACTACACTTAAAAGTTCACGTTTATAAAGTTTTGTAAATGTTCATTCTGTTTTTAATTTGCTGATCTTTGGTAATTTCATCTGATTTACGTAAACTTACAAATTTTTCGTCTCTGCCGACATTCGAAATGAAAACAATGAAAAGTATCATCAAAACACAGACCACTTGAGATATCGTAGAAAGCACCTATTCTGCCTAAGTACTGGATTTCGCTGTCTCAATCATCCTCATCTTAAGTTACCGAAATCTACTTTTTGTTGTTTGTTGATTATGTTATGATTTTATGACAGTTCTCGTCAAACTGTTGATCTATGGTAAAATAACCACCTAATTTAAGAAATTCCTAAACTTTCGCCACCACTCCATGTATTCATCCTTCAAATCCTCAAGTCTTATTAGATTCACAAACAATGATTGATAATAGCTCCACGTAGTTTTCAGCCCTGAAAACTACCACTTGGATCTACCGAAATAACCTTTGTAACCATACCATAAGGATCAAAGCGAATGCACATGCACCTTGCAAACAATGGTTTTGGATACTCCAAAAGAGTCCTTGAATTCAAGAGAATAAGGTTTACCCATACCGGTAAAGAGTTTTCCTAAGTCAATAATGGAATATCACCACTTCTCATGCGAAAACACATCCTATGCTTTACAAGATATGTTTCAAAATAGATGTAAGGATTCAGAATAACGACCGCACTTCAAAACACCGTTATTAAATTTCCCTTTTCAAATCTTATTCTTGAAATATAATTCGAATCGGCTTACATCCCTCTCACACGCTTCATGATTAGAAAGGGACAATGCATAAGGATCGGAAGCGTGGAGTAAGCGTTTAATAAGGAGCACTAGTATAAGTAAGGTAATAAATCTTCAAGCCCTTGCGGTAGGGAGCCGGCAGGAGTGTATAGAAAATTCATAGCGACACTTATGCCTGTGACGTCATACTGTGCAGCGAATGAAATTCTTGGATGAGTTTTCATAAAGGTGGGGTGAAGGAAACTATTGCCATCGGAGTTATTATTATTGCTCCGTCGCGTTTCGCTGAGATTTACAATCTTCGTAATGCAGGTATGATCTGTGGGGATAATATTCATTGCGTTGCAAGAAATAATCGAGGTGGAAGCACATAGTGTATGTGCCTATTATGAGAAGCCGGTGATGTCCCACTGCAGGGCAAAGGCCTCCCTACTCTCTTTCCACTACTCTCTGCTCAAAGCTGCTGAGGACCAGTTCTTGTTGAAGGAGTCCAGCTCATCCCGCCATCTCCGTCTGGGCCTGCCACGATGTCGCTATACTTGTATGTGCCTATACTTAATTTTATTAAAACACCTACGCAGCTAGGTTGTATCTGCGAATGCCTATGTTTTTGAAAAGGGATCTATTAGACCCGGATCAAAACTCTACAAGAGCTTCTTCCTGTAACTGATTCTACAGTACCTACAGAAAATTAAAATATAATAAGATTTACTACATATAGTATTTGACTTATAACCATAGGCATGAAGAAGACCCTGATAAAAGGGGAAATAAGAGAAACAGTTGACACTAAAACTCAAAATACCAACTAAACTGAACAACCCTGAAACTGAAATGCGCAATCCCAATCGTCGCACAACAACAGCCATAACAGTTTACGTGTGTAAGTACCGTCGCTGCCGACCCCTCAGCGCCGCGGGCGTTAACATTTATAACTGATGAATTTGCAAACACCGCCCCGTGTGCACCGGCCCGACGCGCGGCGGCGGCCTACAGCCCGAGCCAGTGACAGACCGCCCTGTGCGGACGACGTGTGGTTGCATACTGGGAGAATCATTAGGTATTTTAATTTAGGTAGATAGATTATGCTAGATTCTAGTGTAGGGATCGCAATATCTAGAAGTCGCGCGCTGTATGCACACAACAGGTACCTAGGAAAGGGTTAGGAAGACATCAATCAGTAAGGGGTTAGAATGTCGTGAATAAACGAAGACAAATAAAGTCTGCGTGTGAGCGTCTCATGTCTGTTAAGGTAAAAGCATACTCTGAATGTAAAACGGACCCTCCCACCGAACTCAGACCTCGGTCGTTCTCTAGTTACAAGCAACCGTTATAAGCCGACCATCACCTGTTTTGCACACCAAGTTAATTTGTGTTTGGCAACCTTACCGGGAATACCGTGCTGTACCATCTGTCGAGTGCGCGACATTACGATACACGTAACGTCTCCGTAATGTTAGCGACGCACACGTCTTACTCGGTTAAAAAGCTATTAAGAACCTTGTACGAGGGAGTGGAATTAGCTGATTATACAGATTACGAATTAAATGTAAAGCTGTTTAATTCGCATTGTTTTAGTTTACTTGGTATGACATAAATAAGGAGATCATAGTAAGAACGAATGCCCATATTACATACAGTACAACTTTAAATCACTAGTTTTCCAAATACATTGCAGTTTATGCAATTTCCCAAAAAATAAAAACAGCACTCTAAACTGCATTCAAACAGACATCAAAGAGGCACCAGTAGGTACCCCGTGTCATCAGTCGCGACCGCCCACCGACGCCAATACAATTGATTGCCAAACTATTTCAATCAAGTACACCCCGCACGCCGCGGTAATCTTTCAATACATTTGCTCTGATTAAAGTTATCACAATGCATTTGGGGCCGCCTCCATCCCCCATCCCCCATCCACTGCAGTCGGGCATGGGGGATGGGGGTAAACAGTACATATTACGATTAGAGTGATTACGCCTGCCTTCACCAATTGATTTGTAGGTGCTTTAGACGATTAGATACGTATCTAATTTATGTATAAATAGCATTGCATTGTGATTGTGTGTTAACATTTTGTCATTGGTAAATTGGTTCGGACATAACTATACACTGCAATGCATGTAAAAACATCTATAGTTAAGGTGACAAGATTTCAGATAAACTGATAATTGAATTTACAAGAATATCGTTAGCTCACGCTAGGTGCACCACCTAAATGTGACACACAATGTATAAATTACGGAACGTATAATTAACACCATACGCAACTCATATAAATAATACGGGCGGGAGTCGAACCTGCGTTGCGTCATTGAGCACTGTCACTACAGCTGTAAACGAGAGATGATCACTATGAATAAATTAGGTCCGGTTTGGCCCCAGAAAACACTTACAACAAAAACCATTAAACAGACAACCGTAACTCTCTAATGACTGCCATCATACCTACTTATCTCACACAATACTACGTTTATCCCACATTCGTTCTTTCACTCACTGCAGTAGGTACAATCTTGGACCCTGCAGCTATAAATCACCATTCACAATAAAGGGAGCATTCCCTCTCACTCAGGGAGGGAAGAATTAACCAACGCTATTGCATTATGAGAAGGATAACTGTTTCTATGAAGTCGCTCGGAAAATGTACTGCAGTTTCAGTAAAGCGTTTGTTGAAAGCAGAAAGTTTATTATGCACAGAATTTTATAGACGTGTTTTTATGTAAGTAGGTATAATGTCCAAAAAAAACTGTTGAGAAAATTCCCGAAAATATGTAGACCGTAGTGGTCGTAGAGGTCAGAGGGAATACCGAGCTACGCCGTAGCGCTACGAGCTACGACATTTTTACTGACCGTGACCAACATCGAATTTATTTTTTTTCATTCTGAAACTTTGATTATTTTTTAATCAGCCATTGTACACCCGCTCCATCCCCATCTATGTTGATCACTAAACTATTCTAATGCAAAGGGATGCACCGCTGAACTTGTGGGGTGCGTTGTAAACATACGAGGTGCGCTTGTATGTATGTATGTAGTACGTACATTATTGATCACATAAATTATTGTTAGTACGGGGTGTGGACACTATAATTATAGAGTTCTTGTAAACTATCAACTTGTACCCTCAACTTGTACTATCAACTTGGGAACCTATAATTTGAATAATAATGTTTCATCTACAAAATTTAAACTATAGCAGTTTTTGGTTTACATGTATAAAATAAAAGATGTAGAAAAATATAAACCAACGTGTTAAAACAACAAATTATCGTACATTCAGCCATGCAAAAAAAAACCTTTTCAACAACCGGGCAACCGAACCCAGAGCCTCAAAGTAAACTCTTCCATTAACCCCTCTCATATGATATACATAGGTATATCTCCTGTGTTTAGCTGCACTTTTCCACATTTCACTTCATTATCGCGAGCCGAATCAAAACAAAACGTTTACCAATAAAATTACAACCTTATTTTAACAACCCTATGGTGGAAGTTAATTTGCATGTTCAACGGAGGGGATGATTTCCCCATTTAGAGAAGTCTGCTGTTTTGGTGTAGGCGAAATTTAAATAAACACATTCGCATACATTTTACGACTGTTGCTATTTTTATATTATTTTAATGCAATTAATTCTTGTATGTTCAGGATTAAGACTATTAAATAAATATTTATAGCTAGAAATTTAAAGAATCCTAAACATGTTACACAATGTTGCATCACATTTGAAGGAATGGCAATATAAAGCTATCTTATAGTTTTAAGTTATTTTATTTTAATTTACCATACACGTACACCAGAATCAGTTCTAGCAATTATTCAAATACATGTAAAAAAACTACACAGAATAGATACGCATTTTGAACTACTGCCAAAAATTCGTAGTAAGATATAGTTGTAACTCATACAATATAGTCCGTCCAGAATTTTCGGCGCCTAAAGTTCGCGAAGTAGCAGCGAGCCGCAGCGTGACTCATAGTAAAGTCCTAACTCACACAGGCGCGAGCAGCGCGTTCACACCGCGACGCTGCTGGTGTGTGACGTAAGGCTGGGCTCAGTGTGGCAGCGGGACTTCAGTATAGGAAGGCACACTCCGCAGGGAGATTTGTCTAAAATACTAAAGTTGGGACAAAAGATACTGCGTGCACTTTGAAACGGGGATGAACAAAGAACGGGTTGATAGATTCTAATTGAAATGTGCAGGTGTAAAATTGTTATGATACATTCTAGTCATTATGTTGGGAAATTTGTATAAGTGTTATAAGAAATAAATTATTCTTCGAAACAAAGAGTGCTTCAAGAATCTTCGAAAGTAAAACGAAAATTAATAGCAGCTGCAAAACTATTCTCAAACTAAAATGCTGTTTTAGTGTTCAAGTCAATAATCTTTTCAGGCTGCATTTCCACGAGGGGAATGACTGCATTTTGACAGTTGCGTGCGCTCCCGTCCCCGCCCGCGCGCCCGCTCCCCTCTGGCGCCCGCCTTATGTCGGGTGCCACTTTATGTGAAATCGATGCACCGCTGTTTGTAAACACTTGCACTTTGTACGTACCAACTTCAACAAATATTATTTATGGATAGATTCAATGCAAATAATTAAGGAAAACATGTGAAAATTTGGAGGAAAATTCGATGATCAACAAGTTGATTTCGTTTAATAACAATGGTTTCCTTGTTTTGCTGTAATTTTGTTTATGTACGACCCGAGCGAATCATATTTACATATTTCTAATTAGAAAGATTACTTCACCAACAACAAATATAAACAAAACATTGACGAAAATGATCACAACACTAGACATTTTTAAAGACACTCACACACTGCACTGGTCACTAAAATAACATTGCCGAGTAATTTTATTTAATTTTAAATGTTCAAAATAAAGAACGTCTGTACTTTTGAATTTGAACGGCGGGAGGTGGCGCGGCTGTGCGGCCACGTTGTGAACTAACCTAACCTTGCTGCGTGCACTCGGGGCGCGATCGTAAAATATCTATCCGCGCTAACACACTTGATCCTTGCTAGAACACACAAACGTGTTTTTTTTTCATTTCACATTAAATGTCGCAGGCTTTGAAATTGAAATAAGAGTAGGTATACAGGCAGTCGTAAATGTTGAGTTTTTTATAAGCTGTTAATCGGTGGCTGCAGTCCATTCCGGATTAATTTATGATAGCAGTAAATGTTAAATGTATTGCTAATTTAATCATAATATCAATATATGATTTTTAGAGACATCACAAATAAGTATCATAATTAACTCAGACATAATTATTATTTACCTAAACTATTAAGCAATGTTGCCATTGACAAATATAAAATAATCATCGAAGTTAGGTAACTTGATTATTAATCATTATATGAGTGTTTCACGACCGTTATTACAGGCTTAATATGCCAGTTGAATTTTGTTATAATTTTTTACAGTATGTCAATTATTTATTCGCTTTTCATCTCTCGTACTTTTTGCTCAAGTATCAACTGTAGCAAGTCGTGGTTGTTAGAATCAACCCCGTGTGTCCGGCGCACCCCTCGTTCATTCATTTGTCGTCGTAGTGGGGGGAGGAGGAGTGAGGGGTGGGGCGGGCGGTGACCTTGTAGCGATGTATGCAGTAATGTGCTTTACATGGATTGGCAGTTTTCCTCGATAGTGCATGTTTGTAAACAAAGGTATTGGAAGGATGGGTTGTTTACTTTTTCTACAAAAACACATAATTTATTTCATACAAGGAGTATACGGCTACAAATAACGATTTTATTGCATAATGTGTAACAATAAAGTTGTATAAACAACCCCATAAAACCACTGCGATTGATGAAATCAAATAAACTTCCACAAATTGACTCCCATACAATGTGGACTAACACAATATTTTAAATTATTCTCTGTGCTTTTCGTACACACACTTTCTCGTGGCGCCCCCTTGCGGCGACAAAACGCATAAACATTAAACATCGGTGTCTCGTGTCAAACTCTCCCCTTCCCAACCCGTCATCCAAAATCTATTACACACATGTTTTCCCTCATTTGGAATCCATTGCGGTATTACTATTTCACAAGAAGATGGAAATGCAACGAAATATGCAATGGAATTCGAAATGGCGATTAATTTTCGCCGAATATGTTCTTAGTACGGCTGCAGTGTGCGCGCACCCTAATCGACACGCGTCACGCTCAGAATTAATGAAATTCGATAGTTTTATTGCTCTTACTTTAGATTATAATAATAGCGGCATAAGTAACAAATCTTTAGAAAAACCTGAAGCGGAAAATTACCACTTTTCATTTTAGTAGGTACCTACCCACAGAACAGCTGTTCTGTGTACCTACCTACCTATTATCTCAGCATTATTGCAAAAGTCAATTTCAGAATTTTGCATTATTTACCGAGACAGTGTAACTTACCTACATCTTTTAGAAGTCACTGTTAATACCTACAGAATGTCTCGGTAAATGCAGTCCATCAAAATAATCCCGTAGTGCCCGTCTCTTATTAAGTATAACCCACGGGAACGGATACAGTCGTATATCATTGTAGGGTCCACAATGCATGATACTGAGTTTTCGTAGATAATAGTCGGCTAAACATTACGAAAAAATATTATCCCCCTAAAATTAATTTAAATTTTTAATTTAGGGAAAATAAAAAAGAACCGAAAACACCTTTTCTAAAATTTAATTAACCCTATCGCCGCGGACGCGCTCGCGTGTCCAATCTTCCGTCTCAACGTCCTCAACCCGCCACTGCAAACAATTTGCACTTCACAAGTTTACACTAATAATAATAACTGTGGGTCTGTTTGTGTATCCGTGTACATATTGGCACAAATTTAAGGAGGATGGCTCAAACGGGATCCGGAGAACACAACTTGTATCTACTGTTGCCTCGTTCTTACAGTAGGTACTGTTGTTTTAGGTACTATTACCAAGTTTTACGCTGTTAGTAGAACTTCAACAACCTTCTTCAACTTAGTTACGGTATTTACATGGCGGCCACAAGCGTGCACACGAAGTGCATTGGCATTTACGATGGGAGGTGAAATACATACCTATCATTATTTTCGGAATTAAGGACACTCAACCTGTGGCAATGTACTGCGCGTCCCATATTTTTGGCAATAAACTCGTTTTTCTAGATGTCAACATACCTTCTGTACTGTAGGTCGTCTGTTTATGTGAGGGTCGAGGGTGGATTGTAACAAAAGTTTTTTTTTAAATATCATTCACGTTCCTTGACTGTATTTATTTATTCATTAAACAGGACGGGAGGAAAGGAACAGAAAATAACGTACAAAGGTACTTGATGCTTATTTGTAAAGAAATCCCTTCCAGCATTAACAACGTGTGTAAGAGTAGAAGGGAAAACAAAATACATAAAATAACAAACAATTCTCTAATCTATATGCCTACTAATAATAAAGCTGAAGAGTTCGTTTGAACGCGGTTTCGTATACGCAAACGTAACTTTTAATGAAAGCTGTAGGTTATTTAACATCACGCTAGGACCCTTAGGAGCCGAGCAAAAAGAATAAAAAGCGAAAAGGAAGTGACAGCGCATGCAGGAGAAGCGATGCGGCGGCGGCGGGGTGGGCCGGAGAACAAGAAATTTCACGCGGACGAAGTCGCGGGCAGAAGGGCCCGCCCCGACCCTTGCTCGAGCCAGCCCGCGCAGCTGAGCCTGTAGTTTTAAATTCGCCCCTAAACACTAATAATAATACAGATCCAGCCTGTCCCTTGCTGTCCTCTTCCAGCGACGCCCTGAGCCGAGGTCCGAACCCCGCAGGGGGTTACCCTTAGCGCTGTCGCTTAGTTTTTAAGTTATTGTTTGCCCTGGCTGGAGGCCTTAATTCGAGGCATCCACAGGAAAGTCCGGTTAAGCAGTAGCCATCCTCATAAAGGATGAACTGCGAGATGCCATAGTTAAAAAAAAAAAAAACGGGCAGAAGCGAGTTTAAATAACAAACAATATGAGAATCTACATACATACCTCTACATACTTCTAAAATAAATATTACCGTTCAATAACAGGCACACAACATTTTTACGTTAGCCGATCTTTTCTTGAATGTTAAAACTTTTGTAATAAAATTATGATTTTATTGGTTATACATTAAAATATACCTCGGCGTGCCATCATTTTAAAAGTATTATTATAGTGTGCAAACTCAAATAATTGATTTAATTAAAGAAAGTAATAAAAACTTTGCAATAAGCTTATTTCAAATTGGATTTTGATTGGCTTTCGAGTGTGTGGTGTAATTTTATATGCTCGTAATTTGCGTTTAATAAAAATAATAGTGCCTGTAACCCGCAAGGAATTAGCAATGAAACGCAAGGGATATAAACATTGCATAATATGTTAAAGAAGTGTTTCTATTGGTAGTTTTTTTTTTTTTTATTCAACTGTAGTGAATCAGTGTCGCCAAATTTCAATTTGGCTACTTTCATTACGATTCAGCAGCGCGTTTCTACCAGTTATAGATTTAGATACCTACGCTGTTTTGAACTATCTCATCTCATAGATTATTTGATTGCAATTTCTAGTTTTCCTGCCAAACTGCTTTTGTTGAACCCTGTGTCTGCTCAGGCTCAGTCTCTTTTACGATAGCTATTTCGTAATCAAAGTTGCCCCTGCGCGCTGCGGGGAGATTTCCGAAATCCTCTATACACAAAACGCCTTCGTCGCTGAAAGAAAAGGTAGTTTGCTTTTCTGAAGCTTTAGTATGTTATACTTCCAATGTGCAGTTCACCGTCACGTGCAGTCATTAGACTATTTCCTTTCATGATAAAGCGTGCAGCCTCAGCTTGTTGGAAAACCGTCGAGTTCTGGATCATTCCTTATTTCTGGCTTTAGTTTAATTTTAGCATAACTGCGCGTGGGCACGATCCTCGTATTAAAGACGCGGTAAGTACTCTCGGTTTACTACCTACTTATCTAAATCTACTCACGACCACTCTTAACTGCTCTAACTGTGGACCCGTGTAGCACATGGATGTTTAAGTTATTTTCTATAATATCTTCTTCGTTATAAAACGTAATTGTTTATGCTTACTCGTACCTGCTGCAATTTACAAAAAAAGAAGAAAATTTGCCTATTTAGTCTTCTAAAATACGCTTAATAAATAGATAGGTAAACCCCAAAAAAACCAACATATAGGTATGTTTATTATTATTTGGTAGACACACGCAGCAGCTAATTAGCTGCTGCGTATGTACCAAATAGCTTGGAGGTATTTAATCTGTCCAGTCGATTCTTGAAGCAGTTCAGTGTGGGAGCCGTCGCAACAGTTCAGTGTGGGAGCCGTCGCAACATTTTCCGGGAGTCTAGTCAATGCTGTTACAACTCAGTTAGACAAGAATTGCTTCAACGGCTTTTTCTTTGATGAATTTTCCTATAACTTCATGGAATATGTGTTGGCATTCAGAGTGTAAAGGTCTTGAAGGCTGGGCACTTCGTAGTGTTCTGTAAGTATTTTGTTACACGCTGAAAGCAACGCAATATTTACTGAGTACAAAACGAATGCAAAACTGCAAAATAAAAACTTACGAATCTATCGGAAACACCGTTGTTAAACCTTCGCACGATTTCGCATCTCGCGTCCCGAGTCCCGGGCCGCCGGCCGGGACGACACATGTCCGCGCATAAATTACGCGCGCTCAGGGTTGGCTCCGGAATTAATTAGGGATGTCCTTACCTGAAACAAGGAAAAATATTAATTGAATTTATTAAAACAGCTTTAATTTTCGGCGCCTTTCGACTCAGAACAAGTTTGTCTTTTGGGAATATTTTTACATGTTTATAGCACAGTGGTCACTGCATATTTATTAGGCGTCGTATTATAATACTTATAGGCACGGAATACACAAGTAGGTCCCAATTAGGACACTAGAGCAAAACAAATCTACTGTTTCAGAAAAGTGCAATACCTACGCGGTAATATTTTTTTAAAGCTTTTATTTAACTTGCAATGTATGTATGTATGTAACTATTTTTGTTCGGATGAACTCTTGCAACTCAATTTTGAAGCAGATATCTTCAACCGATTGAGCTGAAATTTTGTACACACGTTTAGTTTGGATGACAATGCATGGCTAGCTATGTGAAGTCTTTCTAAATTTAAAATAAAAAACTTAAAAAAAACTTTTATTTAAATACGAATAAAATAAACGTTTCCTTTAAAACTTTTTTATCAACTTATAACGTCATTACATAATTTAATTATGATATAAAAGCTTGTTGCGAGATGTATCTGTGTAAATAAACAAGTAAATTAAATAACTTGATCTGATTGATTTTAAATTTTCAAACTACCTAAGTAAATACGAGTAGGTACTTAAATCTCGCGACAAGCTTTTATATCATATAAATTGTGTAATGACGTTATAAGTTGATAGTAAAATTTTTAAAGGAAAAGTTTATTTTATTCTTTTTAGCGCATTTAAATAAAAGCTTGCTTTTAAAAATGTTTGTTTTACTTTAATTTTATTTAATAACCGACTTAATAACCGACCGACGATTATAAAATTTATACGCTAAAGGCTAAATCATAATGTTGAACTCATGGTTACAGTTTGCGCACTGGTTATTTTATCTTGTATACTGTTGGTGTTCAAAGTCAGCTCCTTGTTCACGAACACACTAGTCAAAGTCTAGCATTAGGTAAGTTCATAACTTGTTTAGAGAAAATAAACGTTTTATTATTATGATTATTATTTCCTATAAACTCAGCCTTCGTAGACTACCAAGTCATTGAAACTGTCAATAATTCTTTGACCAATCCTACCATGGTATTTCACAATCAAACGAACTCTTCAATTCGGATTTACTGCGGCATGTCGGAACTGATTGCTCCACTTAATGCACTTATTCGTCCCGGTATTAAGTAAACGAGTGCGCACGTCTTAGCGCATCCACTGAGCGCAAATATTAACTGAGTGGTGATTAACGATGGCGCGGTAACCGGCCGGTGATTAGCCGGTGATCGAGCCGAATGGCGAAGTAATCGGGAGGCGATGCAGCTGGCGGTAATAGGTGCGTCGTGAGTCAGTGTCGGGAGGCGAGCGATATTAATTGGCTGATAGTAACGGAACAATAATAAAGCAATGGTTACGAATAGTGCAGTAAAGTTGTAAGGTTTCCATAAAAATCAATGTTATAATATTGCATTAAATAAAACTGCAAGTAGTTATAACACTGTGCGTGCGATTTAGACACAAGTGTCTCTCACTATAGTCACCATACTTGTAGAAGTGTTTATAAATATGAATAGAAGAACAGAATTACAGATAGGTGCCTGAAAACCTTGATTTAGCTATTTATAAAAAGCTTAAGAAAAGTTCGAAGCATCTCTCAAACTTACTGAAAAAAATACGAGACCTAAATACCAATTAAGTTTTTTCAAAAGAATTGATTAAAAAGCCAGTGTATGCCCAAGTGCCACCGAGTGTCAAGTTGTTTGTCTAAACATAACGATGGCACTCGGGCCCGGGAGCCCCGCTGCAGCCGCTGAGGTGCCGCTGTTCAATTTATGACAAATCACTTCGAATAATATTCATATTTTCGCGTGCCATCTTGAGGGGAAGTGAGGTAGACTCAGAAACGGTAGAGATGGCGGATGTTTTGTTTATTAGTCTTTAGTATTTAATAAAAGAGATGAAACTTTACATTTATAATAATAATGTGAGTTTCTTGGCCTTTCACATATTATCTAGAAGAATAATGTGCTCGTGACATGCAAAGCAAAATAAATAAAGAAGTACCTTATGGGCAATAAGAAGGAGGAAAAAAATACACATGAGTACAAACAATTTATGCCAAAATGTTATTTACATCTACGGATTTACGGTCTTCAACGGTAACTTTAATGCTACTGAACTATATTTATTTTACTTAATTTTATGGGCTTTCCTTTCAAGAATTCTAAAAATTTAAAAAAAAATTAGATTGTACCCCCAGCGCCGCGCCGTGTCTAAGTCTTCCTAAGCCTAAATCTCAAGTTGACAGATTTTCAACATGACGAAAATATGGCGCGAGTCACAATAATAAAACGACGTCGTTTCAGCCCTTATCTTAATAGAATATCGAAGGTTCTACCGGCAGGGGCACACGGGGTCCACGAGATCCACAATTTACATTTCACAAGGAAACCAAGAATGTGCCTTTTCATTTTTGAGTTCCGCACCCTTTAGTGAAATAGTTTCGTTATTTGCTTCGTCAGCGGGTGAAGGAAGGGTGTGTAAGCTGGTCACGAAGTTCAGATTGAATGTTGTACGGAAGCTTTGGGAAACGGCCATGAAATAAGTAATGGCGGCGGTTAGGGAAATAGATTGGACAGAGATTTTTGAGTAAGAAATATCCTTTTGAAGAGTTGATTGATGCCGTTCGTTTATCAGTAATTTTAAAACTACTTTTATACCTACAAGAACGTCAAGAAGTTACTTATTAATTTTCATTGAAAAAAAATCTGCTAAGTAATGGAACATTTTCAAAAGAAAATCTTTTTCCTTCGAAAATGCGATTCAAATACTAAAATATTGTTTATTTGGCCTGTAAAAAATAATATAATATTCTTAAAAACTCAACAAGTGACTGTGTAACGTTAATGTGTATCCGGTCACCGCTGCCACGTGCGACTGCCGAGCCCCGTTCACAAAGGGCGAGTAGCTCGACCTGTTACTGGAACTAATGGTGTTCTGTTGCCAATAAATAAATAAACATGCGAAGTCATTATAAAGAGCACTGTAAAACTCGTAAGGAAGTCAATATACTTTTGCCATAGCAATTAAGTAGATAAATATCTAAACCTAAACATACATATTTTTACTGTAAATTAGTACTTCACTTCACTAGCTTGTTCTTGTGCTGTTCTGTGGTACTTGTCCTTGGAAGCGACGGAGCACCACGTCCTATGGCCAGAAGTCTTCTTCCATGACGACGTGCAGATAAAAAATTCGGTACGCGCTCCACGAACGCCTTGAAGTAGACGTTGCGGTACGACTCCAGTAACTGCACCCTCATTTGCTCCTGCATTTGTTATTATTTTGCAAGTGGATGCAATGTGGTGCATGGCATGGTACGCGTGATTTATTCGTTAGAGTATTTCCTGTGAGAAATGCGTAATATTGACTACGTATTATCAACGACACTTGGTATGTTTTAAATACGTTCCGGTATTACAATTGATTGCACTATACATTAGCATTTGTAAGTTTTGGTTTGCTTTGAAAAATATCATCAATAATTTATGTTCCATTACAGTGTTCCTATCAACACTGTAACAACTTTTGTACTATTTAGGAGCATTAACAATTTAAATTAGAATAAATCATTCTCTATGCTTATCTACCTATATCTATACTAATAATAAAGCTGAAGAGTTTGTTTGTTTGTTTGAACGCACTAATCTCTGGAACTACCAGTCGGATAAAAAAAAAACCACGCAAAAGCGAGTCGGACTCGCGCACCGAGGGTTCCGCACCACCATGTTTTTAAATTTTCATCGGCGAGGCCCATATTCGTCAGAGAATTTTAACACTGCACGCTGCGGTATTGCATTGATATTGCAGTTTTAGCTTAGCGCCATCTCTTGACCGATAGTGGAACTAATGTAAGTTTTGTTTGTTGATGATTTCTGAAAAAGTGTGCTATTTAAAGACATCGTTTTATTTTTCCTGTAATCTATAAAATTTCTATCACATATAATAATTTCAGATTTTTCTCTATGGAGAACTTTGGAGATAATAGGGGGAGTACGGTTTTTTTTATTTCTCTTTTTTTGAAAATTTGTTTTAATAAAAAAAAAGTGTTTCAGAATATGCAAACTGCGCTCCCCACATGCCCAGCCCCATTTCGAATTTTTCAGACACCCTTTCAGTCCCTTTAGCAAGAAAAAAATCATTCTTTTTTGCAAAATAGTTGGGCAAACGTCATCTAAAACTATTCTAAATTTCAAGTTGCTAGCATTAGTAGTTCTGGAGATATCCAGCTGTGACAGACGGACAGACAGACAGACTGAGTCGCACCATGAGGATTCCTTTTTACGGAACCCTAAAAATATTTTTGGTTTTTATAGCTAAATTCTTGAGGAAGGCTATAGGCTATGTAGCATCACGCTAGGACCGTTATGTGAAAAAAGAAAAAAGTCAGGAAGAACGCTAAGCAAAAACAAAGTAATAGTACGGGCCGGCGAGGCGATGCGACGGGGTGAGTCGGGGAACAAGAATCTTTATGACGACCCAATTTTATCAGTAACGTGTTCCAGACTTCAATAACAAAATTAATATTAACTAGCGCCAGCAGTTCCCTCCACCGCGTTTAAACACTGCATCGCGTGCAAAGCGACCGTGCGACAGATTTAACTCGCATTTGTTTATTGCTTTCAGTTCGCACATAGTTATGTCAGTCCTTTAAGACGTAGAAGCTACTTACTGGCTTCAGCAACTGGCTCGGCCTGACCATTAGACCAGTACATCTCGTGTAGCGCGGTACCTGGTTTAGTAATGTTATTTTCACCTTTTGTATCTTCTAGGATTGGTGTTATTACAAACACATGCATAATTAGGCCTTCTGTTAAATTTACGTACTTGAATAGATATGGACAGCTGTAAGGACGTCGCCGTCGGGACAAAGCAAAACATAGTCCAATACAACAATGCTAGGCCTTATCTTAAAGGCTAGGCTTTATCAATAACTAGGCTAGGCTTTATCAATACAATTTCTCGATGAATGACTCGAGTGACCATTATAGAGTAGATACTTATGAATCACTGTTATTCCAGCTACTTGCGCCAGCCACTGCCTTCGCTTTATCTACAGTGTAAACGCAGCATCGCGTGACAGATTTAACTTGCGTTTGTTTATTACTTGCAGTTCGGCCGGAGCTATTTCTGTGCTATGTTTGTGGCTACAGAGCTACAGGCTACAGGGGCATATTGTACGGTGCACCACGCTGTAATGCGCTAACTGGCAGAACTTCGAGCTATTATTTATTGCGGATTCGAATGTATTGGGTATTGTGTATTTGTGAAGGAAGTTAAGTTTGTTATGTCTTGTCATTATGTTTCAAAGACTTGGATTTGAAGGAAAAGAACATTGACTGGCTTAGTATTATATCTTTTTAAAGAGAGTGTTCGGTTCATCTACACATGTTCAATGATAAAAAGTATGCGATCTAAGCTCTTAGCTCGCCCATTACATCTTAGTGCTAACATAGCCCTTGTGTTGCGACTTAGTTCCAAATGGTGCTGTTAATAGTGGCCATACACTATCGAGATACTGGTATCGATACAAGCGGTATACCTAATCATTGTCTTGTTGTTACACGGGTATACAGTCCGTCCTGTGGGTCTGCCGGGTGCATAATAATAGTTCATGTCATTGGGTAAATTCGTTCCTATGGTGTGTCTGTGTATTAACAGGATGATGTATACTTACACCCGGTTTCTGGTTTGAAGAAAGTAGCAAATCTCAACTAATTATTCTCAAATACAGTCATACTTCATACTTAAGTCATACTTAAGTACAGATTAAGATGTTCTCAACTTCAAATTCTCAATTCAGAAACTGGGTGTTATTGTGTTAGGTACCTTCCTCTTGAACATAGCATATTTAAATTATATTGTATGTGTAAAAGCTTTAAGATTACTTTAAGCTGAATTACTTTATTCTAGAACAAAATCAGTCGATTTATGTTACTTAAGTATTGCACTTCCAACATTGTTGCTCCTCTCATTTATATTCCGTGTCTAATTGACACCTTGAAGTTGAATGTTTTATTCATTAACGATATCACTAAAAAACTGAGCCCAACAAGTACAATGATAACTTAAGTAAAGTGAACGCGGGACTTAATTAAAGCGAGATTTATCACAATCCTAGCACTGCCATTATTTATTCCACTCTTCGATTATTCGGAACGACTACGCGCGGGCGCAACAATATAGATACAATGCTCACTTAGCAATGAATTATCACGTGGGAGCGATAAAACTCCTAATGTATCGAGCGGTTCGCTTAATTGGCTCCCAAAGTTGAGCAAAAAAGTAATGAATAAGTGATGCTCGTTTCGCTCCGTTCGCTTAAGTGGCGGATAAGCGTTCGTTAAGCATATCTGTGAATGTGGCACTTAGCCTTTATGTGGAGGTGCACTGTGCGCACGCACTGCTTCTTGTGATTATTTTGTTTAGAGTTACTGAGATTGAAGTGTTGGTCGGAGAACGCATGTTGAATGATGTGTGGCGTGGCCCGTGGGGGATAGATATTGCTCTATTGATAATAATGAGTTGTATGGCTGCTGGATGAGGTAATGCGTGAGTATGAGGTTACCAGTATTTACGATTAATGAGTCTGTTTTGTAAAATAAAGTGGTTTAATTTTATAGACTTGTTAGTAACTAGGATTGAAGTGTGATGAAATAACTCGACACCGACTAAATAATAGATTCTGTGTCAACTTATAACTCCTAATAAGGCACTGGTCTGTCCAGCACTTACTTATAAGCGACGAACCTATGTGACAGCCGACGGGCTACTCGACAGGTCTGGCTCAGATTATTTCTAAGTTAGGTCTTTTTCATATTATTAATATCGCTGTACTTTGTAAGGGCAGCATATTGCATACATACCACTCGTATCAAATGTTCCTTAATACTTTCTTTCTGGTGTGAAAATTAAAATTGTGAATGAACGGAATAAGTCAACTCACCGGCGAAAATTATATTTTACACAATTATGTAGGTAAACATACCTAAAACATGTTTACTCAGAATTATAATAAAATATAATCCGTAAATAACAATTCATACCAAATATAACAAATTGAACTTTATCAAAGTTAACAATTTGATGCAGTGTTTCCGACAAAAATTACGTCTGAAACAAAACTTTAATAAAAATATGGTTTAATGACATTTATAAGATTCATGAATGCACTGGACTTACCTTTTTGTTTGTATTTATTACAGATCACAGGGACGCCTCCAGCTCACTGACACTATCAATTATCACTATCATTCGATATGCACATTCCCAAACATTAATCTAAATTAATTATTATCTAAATTCATAACGATTTATGTAGTTTATTTTATTACTTCCAAAATCTGTGCCGACTGTGTGTTTCGATGTATACACAAGATTCAACTTTTAATACAAAATAAACAATGAAAATCTAACAATTAACTTTAAAAAAAAAAATTTTTTTCTTAAAATAAACACTGGTAATCAGCTTCACTCAACTCGCGAACACTTCTTCAAATTACTTTCGTGAATGTTTTTTTAATCACAAAAACTTTTCAGTTATCATTTCCGTATGTTATCGTAATAATGTCCGATGTTCGCGTTTCGTAGGGCGGGCGGCGCATGGGGCTGGCAGACTGCGCGGCGGCTGGGCGCCGACTGCCGCCCTACGCTCCCGGTTCCCGGGTCCCGTATCCCGAGTCCCGTAGCGTCGCTGTCGCGCTGTCAACATGACGTGATCAACAACGTATTTGACGTGCTGAACAGCTAATCAGCTGAAGGATGCTGTTGTGATTGATACGCGAGAGTATTGAGTTGTTACGTATTGCGTTATAGGCAGGCTATAGAGAGGGCGGTCAGCACCGCGTGCGTTTGATGACTGTTTAGTTAGCTGCTTATTAACTTAATCCGAATGATTGACTCATTCTTTTGAAGTAATATAATCCTACATACAGAATTCATTGACTGACGACAATCAACCTAAACTGCTGTAGAGTCGTAGTAAACGTCTAGAAGTAGAAATTTAGCACAAGACTGCACTTATATTTCATACCCATATTTCTGTTAAAATGTTAAATTACTAGAAACGAACGACGGGGATCGACCGATGTTCGTCGCGAAACTAATGAGTTCGTTGTCAATGTTCACTACGAAGTTATGATAGCAATTTCGATGATTCTCGTAAAATATATATATATATATTAACCAGCGTTTATTCAATGCTACAAAGATAACTTATCGTCTGGATTTTGAGGATTATTATTATTTCTTTTTGTCCCGCATAGTGAAATACGAGTAGGTACAATATCTATGTACTATAGAGTGGCCAAAAAAAGTTGTAGGTATATAATATTCGATGTATACAACTTTTTTGGCCACCATTTTCCCATTTTGACCACAGAGATTTTATTTTGATTTGTAATAAAATAAAATTATCGCTATTGTGGAGAAGTAAAACCTTTGTTGACCCGCGCAGGACCTCTAAATTATTTTTATCTGACTGGCTAGGTGGCGTAATGGTACCATTCTTCCTTGAAGGCACTACAGAACAAATGCTGCTGTTACTACGAGCGGCAATCGCAACAATAGTGTTAGATTTTTATTTCATCAAATCAATCGCGTATAACTAGAAAACACGTGGATCCAATAAAATGGAGCCAGAAACCACGCAGCATGGAACATAATCGAAACTTTGAGAGGAATGCCAAAAATATACTAACGTAAACGCACCTAATAACGACCCGTTAAAATCCGCGCTCATTACCGCCCTATTCAGAAAACTATCATTTTTATGTCATGTATTAAAGCTACACAATTGGTTGCTTTAAAAAAAATGTAGATGTATTTGTATTGCAAATGTTCATCTCTTGTTTCTGTGCGTAACTCGACGATTTAAATAATAATTGCTCAGTTCGTCCGTGGACGCCGAACTTAGTGCATTTTCCATAGTGTGGCATTCCCGATGGCGTAAGTACTCTTGTTTCTTTTTTAGCAGAAGATTATATCGTCAAGCATTTTAATGTAACTTCTAGTTCTTTTGATGCATTTTTGATACTTTCAGGAACACAAGTAATGATTCATTTTAATGAGATACTATTTTATTGTGCTTTACTTTCAATATTAAAAATAGGCGGTAATAGGAACAAAAATCTCAATTTTATTCGTATTGTCGACCCATGTCGCTGATAAGTACTTGTTGTATCTTTTGTTTGCCATGATTTTTGTTAAAATGCTTAAATTAATAGGCAGGAGGCTATACTAACTCAGTTCCTTAGTATGTTAACTTACATTTGAGCTATTAACGCCTTATATTCAAGAGCTTTAGTAGCCGTATACACTAACTTTGTTCTTATGTACATATTTTGATGAATAAAGGAGGTATAATTTTTAAATAGTGTATTTTTATAGTTGAAATATCATTATTATTAAATATTTTCAGCAACCGCACCACTTAAAATCATATACATGTACAAAAATCACATGTATTTACACAATTCATACACATTCCCTTGGGTCGGTAATAGGTTTTACGATTTCCTTTAAGAAAACCTATTACCGATCTACTTGTACATTTACGACGGACCCATTTTTTTTTAAGGATGGGAAATCATCAAATGTCCCCTCCCGCTCTGGGTGGAGCGGAAGGGAGTGTCAGACTTTTACTGACTAAAACCCATCCGTGTTCCTTCCTTATCCCTTTATATTCCGGGGTAGCGGTAACCCTTTCGGACAATCCCGCTGCCCCGGCAGGCTTCGGCCCTGACGGGCCCCTCCTTCGATGCTGACATCTCTTTGAGGCGCGCGTGGAACACATACGCGCCGTCCGGCACGAGCCTGGTCCTGATCGGACGGCGAGCTACCCATTACTCGCCATCCGCAGGCCTGCGCCTACGGTGGCCGGGAGTCGTCACGCGGCTCCCGACGCCCGGGGCGTCTCCCGCGGCGGCTGGGACGGGTGGCTCTCTCCCTCGCCCATCCCGCCACCTCCTTCGCTAGCATGACTGCATCGCAGAAGGAGGTGATTGCCTCCCACTCCCTCTCGCCCCGGACCATGGCTTGGACCAGGGCCGGACGCTAGAGGTCTCTCTACGAGGACACGGCGGTGCTCTGCCCAAGCGGGACAGACCCCCACCGTATGCTCCACCGTGTCCTCTGGGCGATCCTCGCAATGGTGACACCCGGGCCTTTACTCCCGCCTGATGATGTGCAGGAACCTCCCGAAACATTCGTGTCCGGTGAGGACCTGCGTCAGGCGGTAGGTGAGGACGCCTTGACGCCTCTCTAGTCACTCTTCAAAGAGGGGCCTTATCGCCACTATCGTGGCGTGCCCTGCGCTGGGTTGCGACAGTCGCTCTTTCCATGTCGGCATGAGATCGCGCCGGAGGTCCGTCCGTTCCGCAGCGAATTGCCGCGGAAGCGGGTTTTCCCCCCGGCGTAGTGCCTCCGCGTGTCACTCATACAGGCGCCCGAGGACTATCGCCTCCAGATCCCATGGCGGCCGTCCGGCAAGGAGGCTTGCCGCCTCGCCCGAGATCGTGCGGTACCCCCGTATAAGCCGTATGGCTACCACCTTTTGGGGCGCCCCAAATCAAATAGTGGGCGGCTCGTAGCCGCAGTGAACGCGCCCACACCGGGGCCCCATATACGGCCATGGACCGCACGACCCCCGCCTAAAGCCTCCGGGAGGAGGCGTTTGGCCCCCTCAGGTTGGGCAAGAGCCACTTGAAAGCGGCCCCGGCCCGTTCCAGTTTGGGGGCCAAACGTCGGAAATGCTCGACGAAATTCCACCGGCTGTCGAGGAAGAGACCCAGGTATTTCATCGTTGTCTCGACGCCGATGTGAAACCCTCCTACCGTTACTTGGGATCCCGATGGTGGCCCGTTCCGAAGCCCATGAAAGGACATGGCTTCGGACTTGTGCAGAGCCACCTCGAGACCCAACTGCCGGATCCTCTCCACGACTATCGCAACCCCGCGTGTCATCGCGTCGGCTGCCGCCTGATGCGACCTCCCCTGCGCCAGGACCAGCGTGTCGTCAGCGTAGCAAACCACGCTGACGCTATCAGGGAGGTCGGCCCTATTACTCGACGGAGGTCGGCACTCGGTGATACCCACGCATGATGGCGTCCACCGTCGAGCGCCCCTTGCGGAAGCCAAACTGGCTATCCGCAAGATCCGGCCCCATCCTCACCAGGTGCCCGACGAGGCGGCCCGCAATCACTCTTTCAAAGAGCTTGCCGACCTCGTCGAGCAGCACGATGGGCCGGTATGCAGACGGAGAGTCCGCAGGGCGCCCTGGCTTCCGAATGAGGACCAGCTTCCCCGTCTTCCAACGGAGTGGAACCTGGCCTCTCTCCATACATGCGCTTAAGAGCGCCTCCAGTCGGGGTTCGAGAGACCTCGAGGCCAGGGCCCAGGCTTTACCTGGCAAGCCGTCGGGCCCTGGGGCGGTATTTTTGGCCTTCAGCCTACCTACCGCCACTCTCAGATCTACCACGGTCACTTCAGGGATGTCGTCGTCGTCGTCCGCGTGGTCCGCTTCGGGCAGCACCGCAATTGGCGGAGCCATGGGCGGGGGAGTATGCTCCCCCGTAAAGGGAACAGAGCGCTCACTACCACCTCCACCAGCTGGGGGCGGAGACTCTGCGTCAGCGGGGGGGCCCAGGTGCGGAGTTTACTCTTGTATAATCAATGCTGGCCTTTGGTAATTTGTTAAACATAATTCGTATAAATATGATATTTTTTATTGATTTAACGCTGTTAAGAATATATAAGAATACATTTAATTGCTAAGTGTTGATAGCATTCTGTACTGTGTTGGAGCATTTATATAAACAGTTCAATATACACGAGCATTTTTATTTAACTTTAACGGTTCCATTTATTTAGTGGTCGGTATTAGGTGTCACATAAACGGTATTAGGCACACACCCGATATTTTGAGTCGGTAATAGGGACATGACCCTTTTCCTTTTATTTAATTTTTAATTTTTTAAGTAATTTTTTGATTATGTGTTCTTATAGGTACATAACTAAAAAAATCGATAATTTCAGTACTTGAAAAATTATTTTTATTGAAGCCACATATTAAGAATGTGCTTAATTTTTGGATATCAATCTGAACTCCGCTTAAACTGGCGGTAATGGGTGCGTTTACGTTATTTGGCCCGAAATTCACCGATTCAACAGACTTTTCTGTAGAGTTATTAGAGACGTATCGTGGTCTATTGTGAATACTAAAAATATAATACTTGTACTCTGATAGTGGAATACCTATAAAGTATGTGAGTAACCTATGCGGTCAAAATGTACTGAAAAAATCAAAGCACGGTGTCTAGAATCAAGAACTGAATTCATGGTAACAGGTTGCGCGTCGTTGTCCTGCGGCCTGCCTGCTGCCTGTCTGCCTGCCTGCCTGCTACATTTATCCGGGCATTTACGTTTATAATAAATAATCTTAACTTAAAGTTGTACACCTTCTAATTGGCCACCCTGTATATGTACAGTTCCTTCTAACACCGATACACCACGTACCCATTGAACCACGCGCTCCAAACCAATAGAATCAGTAAACGTTAACACTACACAGCAGCTTAAACAGATAAGGCGAAATTAATATACCGCGCGGCATCGAACCCACGACCGACCACTTGTTGCTACCGTTACTAACCTACATTATATTCAGACCAGGTAGCTGTGGAGCTTGTGTGCAGAGCGAAGGGTTTGGTCTGACGATATTAAATCAATAATTTCATTCCAGAAACTTATTCGTGGTCTCCATTCTCCAAACTAAGGAGAAGAAAATGTCCTTCACGGGTGTAATGCCATAATTGACTGATGGGCTCCTTAAGAGTAAACTAGTCGCGAGCTCGAACTCACTGGTGCATGGTCATGGCCAAAAAGCGCGCTGTCTCACCTGGCTTCGTGTCTGACAGAGCTAGTATCAGTGATGAGCAGTTAGACGCTAGTCTTCACGAACAACGTCTAGTTCTCACGCACAGTAAAACCGTTACGAACTGATAGGCGCGTAAAAAAATTCGAAAAGTGTTTTGGAAAATCGAGTTTTATGAAATAACCACTGCATAAATCAATTATAAATAAAGTTTATTGAACTCTTCGATAACTGAGCTTTGTTGGTAAGGACTTGGTTTTGAAGATTTTACAGTTATTTTATTACTTATTTACACCCAAAATTACGTTAAAAATAGCAAGAAAAATGAATCATTGTTGGCTCATAACTTTATGGTTTTTTATTTTACTATTCTGTTTTACTACATACAAAATTAATAATAAGTCAAAACCATATCATGTTTAACTTTGGATTCACAATGTCAAACAGTGGAGTAATACTCTCCCGAAATTTGTATGGAAAAAATTTCGACTAGTGGCACCTTACGACCGGTTAATTTTTGTACGAATTCAATATAATGGTATAGTGAGTGCAAGGGTTGAAGACAGAAGTTTAAATAGCAGTCACGGTGGATGTGTTAATAAAAACTATTAATAAGTGATAATGGCAGTAATTATTTATAGGGCTAAAGTATACACTGATCTTTGAGTAGAATTTTTGTTTACGAAACTTTAATAATCTATTTTCAGAAATTCTCTTATATCTTAAATACTAAATACCTTAAATTCTACTTGTTTTCATAACGGTACTCCTACGGCCACATGTCTACTGATAAGATTTATCTCTGACCGGATGCGACGTGTCACCGAGGCGTCGCTCCTGCCCTCTAGCGGCGCGCGCTGACAGCTCGGCTAATATATGGACCGGTCAGTAGCGGCCTGTCCACTGACATGCATGGTCGCGCCAGTGACAATGAAGTGAGCGCAATGACTGAGTTATAGACCCTTTGCAGATCTGTTAGAATGGCGGAACGGTCCTGTCGCGAGATTAGATTTGAATATCGAGATACGGTAGTTTCTAACCTTCAGTTTTAAGCATTTGAATTCTTATAAATATTATAATGGCGATGGAATGAATAAGATATGAACGGGAATTTGTAAATCTTTAAGTCGATGCTCCGTGGGAAAAGTTCTTCTACAAATCTGTTAGGTGAATCTTTCTTTGTTTAGAGATTCTTACGTACTTCAATACTCGTATGTACTTTATAGTAACAAGTACTTTGTTATTAAATATTTTGACTGGTTATAACTTTAATTCCCACGTGATAACTCAATCGTTTCCAGCTATCCTCGCTTTATATTAATTTCAATACAATCCCGCGCCCGCGCAGATAGCGCTATTAAGTGCACAATAACCAATGCGCTACAGCTGCAATACAATTCACTGCTTGTATGTAAATCGTCGCAGGCGCACGGATACCATCGCGTTAGAGGCACAAAGCTATAGAATAGGATAAAAACTTCCTTAATTTACTAAGGAAAACTAAATTGAAAAAAAAAAATGGAAGTAAGTACCAACCACATAAGTCATGAAATGTGGTTGTTGACTTAATTGTCTAACTAAACACTAAAGTACATTTTAGTGACATAACATAACGTGACGCAAGTCCCGAAAGGTTAGACAACACCAGTGTACCTTTTTTTATCGTATGTAACTCCTTATGGATGTCTACCACCCTAGGGTAGGGTCTGTTAGACTCATACTGACTAAAACCACACAGTGTCCTGCTGCTACCTTTAGTCGGGGTGCTGGAGTGCTTGCGCATTTCGTCACGCTCCCCCGGCCAATATTCACCACTTACGTAAACAGTCCCATGTAACATGAGACGACCCTATTGCTATTAATCAGGCACAATCAGATATCCAGACTCCGGAGTCTGAAGTCGGAGTACCCGGACTGATAGTGAAAAATTCCTGATGGAAATACCCGATAACACTTTGCCCGACTCGGGAATTATACCAGGGCCTTCATGCCGCAGGGGCGCTCGCGACCACTACACCAACGAGGCAGGCAAACTAATATTATTTTTCCTTAGAAACTTCTTTCCGTGTACTAAAGGAAGGACAATGCTTGACTTTCAACGGAATATCCAAAGCTTTATCTTGTTGTGGCTTTCCAATGAAAATAATAAATAAATCAACTGTATTCAGTTTTTCCTCGATGTTAGTCTAGTCCTAATAAGTCCCGTCGCATGGCCACACTAGATCAGATAGGGCTGTGCTTACAATTTGCATCAGTGGGAATGCGCTGCGGTGCGGCGGTGTCGCGCGGCTATTTGTAGCCCCCGAGTTATTAGGCGATGGCCGCGATGCCCGGCTGCTGGCCTATTGGTGTTGAAGACGCTTTGTTTAGGGCCTTCCAAGAGCCTCGTTCGACACTAGATGGTATACTATTGGTTTATGAAAAAGTGCATCCGGGAGGATGCGTTGACTGGCGTTTATTGTTAACAGTAAGGTTTTTGATGTAGAGTGGTTCCAAGGATAGCTACTAAACCAGTCTAAACTCAATACTGAAATACTCTTGTACCTATATTGGGGTCTGCCTAGTGTCTGGTTGATATAAACCAGTTGTTCGTGTCAGCTATGAATGATTGGTTAACCACAATAAACACAACATAATTTTAATTACAAGTAGTAGGCACGAGGTAATATTAGTTCGATGTTTTCCATTTCCGAAAACCTCTAACGTTCTCGGTAAATGTGCCCTTAACATTTACTTTAGTTTGTGCCGTTGGGGAAATTAATTGTTAAGCAAATTGACACCTTTAGTCAATTTGCCGTGTTATAGCCATTTCCTACAACTATCAATCATTCCCACAACTATCAATCATTGACAGTTATCAATGATTGATAGTTGTGATTTGAATATACAGACAATTTAGGTTCGTGGTCAAACTTGATTGAAACTGCTAAATTGCCTCTCAATGAACCGACGAGACGCGACAGGTTACACGCGCACAGCGTGTCCATAGCCTGCTTGTGTAAATGACTGCTTCAACCTTATTTACATATGCGAATAAACACTCACGCAGTAACTGAACTATCGGTAACTATTGTTAGATGACTAACGCTTAGGTACTTACCTACTGAAAAGGACAAATTATTACCATAAAAATTTCAAACTCCAGCAAGTTTTAGCAGTTTTCTTTCTTAATAATTATCCAAATAAAATATACCTATTTAAAAAGTTTAATAAAGTTGGCGCCAGGCTACACTGGGGCAAAATAAAATGACTTCTGTATGTTGTTCTACGGCCCGGTTTTCTTCGATAAGTTATGTTCAGTTGTGGGCTTCGATCGCTTTGTTGTCCATCTCAAGTTCGCAACATCAACCATAGATTATTCAAATGACTAACAGATAATGTGGACACATGATGCATAGAGCATAGAGCGGTCGCATCATAGCGTGTCTCGCTCGCACAGCTACCTCCTTATTCAGCGGCAGTCATGTCAGACGTGTTTATGTCCGACGTGCCCGTCTGCGCCAGCTAGTGGGTGAGGTTCTCAGGCTCGACGTGATGAAGTTGTGGCGCATATGCAATGACCGAGCTGTAAGGGTTTGTGGAAACACGTGCTAAAGCGCGGATATTCCGCCAAATTCAAAATTTCTTAATTTTTTAGCAATTTTGTGGGCCGGGTATTTACAGAATTAAGTATAATAACTCAAATCATCAATATTTTATGAAATCATGACATTTGCCGACAGCTGTAATGATGATTCTAATACATAATTCTGTAAATAATATATTTGTTACGGTGGCGAATCATATTTTGAACATCATATACAACTTGACACTGACCTGCAAATTATCAAAATCGTAAGATTTGAATATGGCGGGCTAATTTGCTGTAGTAAACGAGCGATGTTCTATTACGGTTGTAGGTAAGTGATACGGGTCTACGGTTGTACGGCGCTACGGTGCTGCGTCGCTACGGTACATAGTGCTGAGAGTTACGTTTTAGAATTGTGTGGTAAATTACAGTCATCTTTCTAAACTGTCTATCTTTTAATACTTATCCGGTTTCCCTTTGCCCAGGTGTGGAACAGAGCAGACTACTAAAAGAATGCTTCAGTTAAACTAATTATGCTCGGATATTTGTTTCAGCTCTGAATACTGTCACGGTCTAGCTAAAATAATACAATAACTAGTGTTTCAAATCCCATAACATTGTGTTCAGTCATAGGTATATAACGGTTTCTGCAGTTCAGAATGCCTGTAATAGGTAAGCATTTATACAACAAATAAACTTCTTACTGTAAATAAACTTTCCTAATGAATTAATGGAGCCAGCGTTTTCCCGGCATTCTCTGCGTGTATACAGTTATCGTTGATCAGGCATTCATCGGGCATGTCCGTCAGGCAATATTGAATTATTGAAGCCATCAGCGTCGCTAATAAACTCGTCAACTTACAGACGGCACCCCGCACACTTTGTACGACGCACGTTCTTTAAGATTATGTAACTTGCAAAAATCAAAATTTCTTACGTTTTCTGCAAATTGAAATTAATATAAATAGGTACTTATCACAATTTTGTGCAAACATGACGATTTGCAACAAATAGATAATTATAATATAACTTAGAGAGCTATTTTGATGTTAAGGATGATTATATTTTTTTTTTTAAATGTTAATGGCCGCGTAATGAATATTAATCAATATACAGCGTACAACAGCGCTCCGATTAGCAAAAAACGTTAGAAATGTTGAATTTTGTGCCACGTCGAAGGAATCACCTTAAGGTGCCACTAGGCGATATTTTTTCCATACTTTCGGGAGAGTACTACTCTGCTATTTGACATTGTGCATCCAAAGTTAAACATGATATCGTTTTGACTTATTATAATATTGTCTGTACAGAATAGTAAAATAAAAAGTTCGTTTTTCTTGCTATTTTTAACGTAACTTTGGGTGTAAATCCATACTAATACTATTAATTCGAAAGTAACTCTGTCTGTCTGTATATTACCTTCTCACGCCTAAAACACTGAACGGATTTCGATAAAATTTGGTAGAGAGATAGATTGCATTCCGGAGAAGGACATAGGCTACTTTTTATCTCAAAAATATCCCTAAAGGAAGGGGATATAGGGGATGAAAGTTAAGTTAGAGATATGAAAATTAAAATTTATGCTTTTGGTAACAAATAATGAATTACGTATTTCATAGTTTTTCTAAAATAAGTAAATGATTTTAAAATTTACATGTAATATTGACATTTTTGTGTAACTATTTTCAAAAGATTTATGGGATTGAGGCGATTAACTAAACGGCTAATTTAACCAGTTGGCTGCGACATATCCACCATTATTGAACGGTTATTTGGTCACAGTAAAGAGAAATCGAGAAATTTGGTATGAATTTTATGTAATGACTAGCTGTGCCCGCGACTTCGTTCGCGTGGATGTCGGAAAACAACAGGTAATGTGTCGCTTAGGAAAGGTGTAATTGCCACTCCTTCATTGAAAAGGAAGAATCATCAGATCTTGCCTGGTAACGCTTTCCTTACCTAGGGTTCGCTACCACGGCCCTTTCGACTGCAATCACTGCGTCTTCATGGTTCATAATGACAATGCGACAAAGTGTCACTTTGATTTTTGAGAATAAATTAAAATAAAAGCGCCTGCTCGAGGCTGATTATCTAACCAAACAGCCATTTTATTTTGCGTTTGTCTTAGAATACCAACTTGTAAAATCGTATCACCATTTTATCTAAAGTATATCTGAGATTAGTAGGTGAAGTTTGAAGTTAGTTTTTCTAAGTCTTGGTTTCTTCTCTGTGGTAAATTTAGAATTTCTTAACTTGGTATTGAAGATATCATATATACCTACCAATAGTATGCCTTATAAAGCATCGAGATATCTAGATGATTAAAGGAAGAATACATTAATGGTAAGAGCTTCTACATAAAGTTGCCCGTGTAAAAAGCAACCCATTAAACTTTGGTTATATTTGACACCGGCCGCCATTTAAACTACGAAGATGAAACCCATGAAAACTTTAGACATGATTTTGATTTAGACCTTACACTGCCGAAAACCAGAAAAAAAATTGTAAAGATAATTACAAAAAAATATACTTAACCGACTTCCATAAAAAAACCCTAGAAAGTGCAAAATAACCTTAGTTTGGGAAGACGTTGCGCGTTGGCAAGAAATTACAGACTTCTGAAACCAAAGGTCTATTGCACTTTGAAGTGTGTTTTTAAGTCGGTTGTATTTTATTTTATTTCACACAAAGTCGTGTAAGTTTATATTGAAAACCATGAAAACGACACACATGATAAAAAAAGAAAAAGAAAATTGCAGCCGCCATCTTCGATTTTCATTTTGACGTCACAATCGGCTTCAGCACTCTCGAAAACCATGAAAACGACACACACTACCAATTTTTCGATTTGCAGCCGCCATCTTGGACTTTCATTTTAACCAGTACTGAAACGGTTTACCAACAGTCGATTGGTCCATGAACCGTTGGTCAACACCATTAACTTTTCATCCAAAGGACTTGTGACCCACGAACGTTTCCCCAACAGAACTCTACGTCAGTGAATGCTTAACCAACAGAATGTTTTGACCAATAACTTTTCACCCAAAGAACATTTGACCCATGTCAAATAGAACTAAGGATGCAAGGGCGAGCGAAGCGAGCTCGGGACTTGGGGCACCCCGACTCGGACAGGTAGGGTTCGAAGGGATGATGGCGGCTCAAGTGAGCGAGCAAAGCGAGCGAAGGGCACCCCGAGGTTAGGCTTGGTTAGGTTACTTTATACCCTTTTCACAGAAATAAAGGACTACGTATTATTATTATTTTACTTTCATCTTTCCCGGCGTCTGTTGGCCTTGTTCTTTGGGTGAAAAGTTATTGGTCAAAACATTCTGTGGGTAAAGCATTCACTGACGTAGAGTTATGTTGGCAAAACGTTCGTGGGTGAAAAGTCCTTTGGAAAAAAGTTAATGGTTTGAAGATAATGTTCACCAACGGTTCATGGGCCAATCGACGGTGGGTAAGCCGTTACAGTTTCATTTTAACCTCACTATTGGCTTCAGCACTCTCAAAAACCAATAAAACGAATACCCACAAAAAAAAATTGCAACCTCCGTCTTGGATTTTCGTTTTGACCTGCCTATCGGCTTCAGCACCTTTGAAATCTATGAAAACGACATCCATGACAAAAAATCAAAACAAAATTACAGCCGCCATCTTGGATTTTCATTTTGACTGACTATCGGCTTCAGCACCCTCGAAAACTATCAAAACGACACCCATGACAAAACATTTAAAAAAAATGGAGCCGCCATCTTGGGTTTTCATTTTGACCTGACTATCGACTTCAGCACCCTCAAAAACCATGAAAACGACAAACATGATAAAAAAAATTGCAGCCAACATCTTGGATTTTCATTTTGACCTGACTCTCGACTTCAGCACCCTCGAAAACCATGAAAACGACACCCATGACGAAAAAGTTAAAAATTTAGGCAACCGCCATCTTTGATTTTCTTTTTGACCTCACTTACCGGGGTCAGGATCCTCGGAAACCATGAAAAATAGCTCTCTCTCTCTGTGTGTGTGTCTCTATCTACCTATTACTTTGAAAAATGAGGCATAACGCTTTTTCGTTATTTGACGATTTCTCCCTTAGAACTCCTACCGCAAGCTCCATATAAGAACTTCGTTAAAAAACGCTCTGCGTTACTCAACTTTCTATATCAATAATTATCTAACTTCTCTATCGCTCAGAACACCACATTAATTATTATTATCTTACATTATCCTCACTTTTTGTTTAAAATTATTTTAGCGCCACAGGCGCCACTAAATAAACCATCAATGGAAAGCGATTTTGTTTAGTATTATAATCATTATCATTACTTTTTAAAATAACATAGACATAAGCAGGTATCTGTGTTATTTTGTCATTTAAGTAAGCATAAACTAATAGGACGTGATTATTCACATCACAACAACAATATGTTTTCGTTAATAGGTACTATATCGCGCCAATAGATGTCGTTACGTGTTACTAAAAAACGTAAAAAGTTGTTCTAGAATACTTTAAATTGATTATATCTTTTGATAGAGTGAACCGATTGCGATGAAATAAAAACTAATCACTGCTCCGAGTTCTACACCATATTTGAGTATAAAAAGTAACCGTATTGGTTTGGTACTTTTTACGTTGACCCTGTTCAAATCAATAATCTGTCACATCCAAACAGACAAACAGACAAACCGACAAACCGACAAACAGACAAACAGACAAACAGACAAAAATTCCAAAAATTGATGAAATGGCATCTGGTGGTTATTCTTTAACACCCCAACTATTTTTTTTGGAAATATTTTCAATGTACAGAAACGTCTCGTCTACAGATTTATTATATGTATAGATAGAATAGATATAGATAGATATAGATAGATAATCAGCTAATCAAAAAGATCACGAATTCACGATACTACTACGAATGAGTATAACTCGTGAGCCTGCTGGCAGCGAGCCGGCGGAGCTTGGTATCAAACATGATAAAAGTAAAATTTATTGCGAAACTCCTAATCGGCAGTTATATTTTTTTTGCTAAAGGCGTTTTGTGACTGGTGTTTGTGTAGTAGACACGAAACACGTGAAACGCTCTACTAGAAAACGATATGTTTCCTCTCGCCAGTCCCGGCCGAATATCACTGATTACAGAGATGTGCAGTGTCCACAAGATCGAAGGGGTTTTCCGCAACATACCTACTTTGTTCTGTGGGGACACGATTATTGACAATGTCAGACACCAAAGAAGTCAAAGACAAGTCCTCGGCGGCCCTTACAGTGACCACAGAACATGTGAGCGATCTATCGCCAGAACTATTGAGAAACGTGATGAAATTAGCGACTTACAGTAACTAACAAAGTAACAACCATGTATATATAATGAACAATGTTACAAAATATGGGTCAAAGAGAATGCTGACTTACAGGACGTACGATACAAAACGATTCGTTTTGTTTCAAAGATTAAATGCTAGCTTCTGAATAAAATGATACAGATACATTAATGTTTTTAATTGTTTTTTAGATAAAAATAACCCTCAATTTGACCGGCAGGTACTAAGGTTCAGATTGCGCAACTAAGTATGCCCATGGAGAATATACTTGTGCAATAATACGAGACCGCAATATTTCTTATGATTGTGTACTTACTGAATACTTAGGTATCTGGAACTCCACCCACACGGCAGTACATAATACACAAGTTATACTTGTGTCAACATTCATGTCTAAATAAGTCGTCAGTGCGTTTGTTATTGTTGCGCGCTACAATTGATATTCGTTACCACTAGCGCCATCTAGTATCGAGTAGAAGAACTAGTGTCAAGAACCTTCTAGAAGCTTCGATGATAGAACTTTCTAGAACTATCGACATCTGGTCAGTTGGGGCCGGAATGTACTCGAACATTCTAGATGTTTCTACAATAGAATGTTCTAGAACAATGTGAGGCCTATATAAGGCGGGAATGCTCCGCGAGCCGACACAGTCTTGGATAAGCGATACAAGCGAAAACATCGAAAGGAAAGCGATCTTCAAGTGCGACTTAGAAGTGATCAGTAGTGCAATTGTGTTTCATAATTAGTGTTAAAGTTGTAATTTGTGTTTTTAATTAAACTGTCTATTTTTGGTTAATAAATCGGCGTTTTTAATTGTAACGAACCCCAAGCTCGTAACAATTGGTGTCAGAAGCAAGGATTAAAATCATGCCGATTTTACCCAAGGACGACACTGAGGGTATCCGTACCCGGAGTCAACGCCAACAGGAGACGGACCAGAGACGTTTTGGTGGATCTCCGCCACAGAGGTCAGAGGGCCAGATACCGACCACGGAGGCCGGCCCGTCCACAGCTGCTCCAGCATCATCAGCACCAGATTTTGCTGCTCTGATGATGATGCTGCAGGAGCAGGCTCGTCGTCAGGAGGAACAGGCTCGCCGGCTAGAAGAACAGCTCCAGCGTGATAAGGAGGAACAGGCTCGCCGACAGGAGGAACAGACTCGCCGACAGGAGGAACAGGCTCGTCGGCTGGAAGAACAGCTCCAGCGTGATAAGGAGGAACAGGCTCGCCGACAGGAAGAGCAGATGCTCCTTATGAAGGACCTTCATGCTACCTTCGGGAAAGACATGAAGGAGGTGAAGGATAAGGTTGCTCAACATGACAACCGCCTGTCGGAAGCTGAAACCCGAATCGACCAAGTGAATAATCGGGTTGACAACGTGATGGCTGACGTGAAGAAAACCGTGATGGCTGACGTGAAGAAAACATTGGATTACATTAAACTTGGGGATGGAATCGCAGCTCCCGTAGCTACAACACCTTCGCTACGTGGATTCAAAGTGCCACCATTCGACGGAACTTCTTCCTGGTCGGCCTACAAAATCCAGTTCGAGGCTGTCATGAAGGCGAACGGGTGGGATAAAAATCAGGCCATGACTGCCCTCACCCTAGGCCTGCGCGACCAGGCCTTAACTGTTCTGGAAGCTATCGGTAAGGAAGTGACTTACGAGCAGCTCCTTGAGGCATTGGAGGCTCGGTATGGTGACGCTCACTTGGAACACGTGTTTCGTGCGCAGCTCAAGGATCGCGTGCAACGCAGCAGCGAAAACCTGCAGCAGTGGGCCCTTGAAGTGGAGAAGCTGGTTCGCAAAGCTTACCAGTCCGTACCTGCGCTTATTGATGGGAACCTGGTGCAGGCATTCATCGACGGCATCCGCGACCTTGAGGTTAGAGCTGCTGTGAGGATCATCGTTCCCATCGCGTCAGGGAGGTTGCAGCGGCTACAGTTCGCGATCGTAATAAAGGATACAGCCCTAGGTGCTACGGCTGTGGGGAAAGGGGCCACCTTCGATCCAGTTGCCCTAAGCGAACTGCAGAAAGGGAAGATGGCCGGTCTCCAGAGGGTAGTGCGGCTAACAGCACCACCCAGCAGCAGCAGGGAAACGAATAATAGCCAGGACTGCGGGGCGGGTGCTGGCTGATGTTCAAAGAGCCCCAAGGATTTCGATCACACAAACCCATGACGGGAACAGCTTAATCATCAAGGGCGAGATCAACGGAACGCCGTGTAAGCTGACCATAGATACTGGAGCTTCTCGTACGGTCGTCAGTTCCCAACTTATAAGTCGGTTCCTTGGGGACTCCGCATACACCCGAGAACGCATTAATTTGGTAACAGCCACCGGTCAGCGCATACCCGTCCATGGAGAGAAGAAGATGGAGTTGAAGCTAGGCAACAGAATCTACCTGCATAATGTCATCGTTGCTGATATAGTGGACGATTGCATCCTGGGCCTTGACTTTATGAGGAAGAATCGTTGCGAGATTGACGTCAAGCAAGGTGTTTTGAAATGTGGACAAGAGGAACTTTTCGTGGAAGGAGCGTTACCAGGGAATGTGTACAGCCTTAAGAAGATTGTTCTTCCGCCGAGATCGGAAACGATTGTGCCGGTTATTCTTCCTCGGAATCCTGGGCAAACCCATCGTTGTGTACTCGTGGAAAGGGTAGACAATGACCTTCCATGGAAAGTGGCACGAACTTTGGTCAGAGCCACCGACATCTCAGGGGTACGTTTGCTGAACCTTTGTGATCAGGAACAGATTATAGAAAAAGGCACACTAGTTGGTACTTGCGAGGAAGTGGATTGGTTGCGTCGATGCCAATATCTATCGACTGGGACCCTCAGCAAGGATGCACAAACGAGAGTGTCAACGCTTTTAGAGGACTGCCGCAGCGCTCTGTCTCAAAATGAAATGTTCAAGGCGAAGAAGATGTTACTCAAGTACGCCGATGTTTTCTCGTCAAACGATGCTGACATCGGGAAGACTGGCTTAGTTCAACACAAAATACACACAGGAGAAGAATTGCCTATCCGTCAGCGGCCAAGGAGATTGCCGGTAGCACGTGAAAAGGAAGTGGAAACCATGATTGAGGGAATGGTGAAGGATGGTGTTATTGAACCTTCATCTAGTCCATGGTGTTCACCTGTCGTGCTGGTAAGAAAGAAAGACGGCAGCATGCGGTTTTGTGTTGACTATCGTCGTCTGAACGACGTTACGAAGAAGGACAGCTATCCTTTGCCAAGAATTGATGACACGCTGGACATGCTTACTGGAGTAAAATGGTTTAGCACGCTGGACCTGAAAAGTGGCTACTGGCAAGTTGAAATAGATCCTAAGGACAAGGAGAAAACTGCATTCTCGACAGGAAAAGGGCTGTGGCAATTTAAAGTTATGCCGTTTGGATTGTGCAATGCTCCGGCAACGTTTGAAAGGTTGATGGAACTTGTACTTACCGGGCTAATTGGCGATGCTTGCCTGGTCTACTTGGATGACATCATCATCGTAGGCCGTACGTTTGAAGAACATCTTCAAAACCTGGAACGCGTGCTCATGAAGATCCAGGGTGCCAACCTCAAGTTAAGCCCGAAGAAGTGTTCACTATTCAAACGACAAGTTAGCTTTTTGGGGTATGTAGTGTCGGAGGAAGGTATCCGCACGGATCCGGAGAAAATCGCCGCTGTCAAAGATTGGCCAGTTCCAAAAGACAAGACGCAGGTCAGAGCATTTTTGGGTTTGTGCTCTTATTATCGGCGATTTGTTAAGAACTTTGCGGATATAGCCAAACCCCTGCATAAGCTAACCGAGGAGAAGCGACATTTCTGCTGGGTTGAAAGTTGCGACATCGCATTCCAGGAGTTAAAGGACCGACTGTGCAGAACACCTATTTCAGGGTACCCTGATGCAGGCAAGGAATTTATAGTTGACACAGACGCAAGTGACATAGGACTTGGCGGTGTGTTGTCTCAACGGAATGGTGATCAAGAGGTTGTGATAGCGTACTTCAGCAAGTCGTTGTCAAAGCCGGAAAGGAACTATTGCGTCACGAGACGGGAATTGCTTGCTGTGGTAAAGTCGTTGCAGCATTTTAGCAAATATCTTCTGGGGCGGAAATTCCACTTACGAACTGACCATGCTGCACTGAAATGGCTATTGCAGTTCAAAAATCCAGAAGGACAAGTTGCCAGATGGATTGAACTACTGCAGGAATACGACTTTGTGGTCGAACATCGCAGCGGGAAATCTCATGGCAACGCCGATGCATTGTCAAGAAGACCTTGTCCTGAAGATTGCAAGCATTGTACAAGGCAAGAGGGTAAGGAGGTGGTACCTGTGAGGATGCTCAGGACCGACCTCAGCAACGAGTGGAAGGAAAGCCTACAACGTGCACAGCAGGAAGATTCGGACATTAAGCCGATTCTGGAGTGGATGAAAACCAGAGCTCCTAAGCCCAAGTGGAGTGACGTCTCAGCGATGAGTTCGACCACAAAAAGCTATTGGGCCCAATGGGACAGCTTGGTGATTCAGGATGAAGTCTTGTGCCGTAAATGGGAAAATGCTCGGGGAGACAGCTGTCATCTGCAAATGGTTGTCCCTAAAGCTCGAGTGCCGGATGTTCTACAGCTGTACCATAATGGTTGTTCAGGAGGTCATCTGGGAGTAAAACGGACCCTACTGAAGATACGAGAACGGTTTTACTGGGTCCACTGTCGGGACGATGTCGAGGACTGGTGTCGTAAATGTACAAGTTGTGCAGCTGTAAAGGGACCTCAGACACGTAGTAGAGGTGCATTGAAATTGTACAATGTTGGTGCACCATGGGAGAGAATAGCCCTAGATGTTGCTGGACCTTTTCCGGAAAGTGAAAGTGGTAACAAGTATTTCATGGTTGTGATGGATTACTTCACTAAGTGGCCGGAAGTCTTCGCCATTCCAAACCAAGAAGCTTCAACAGTTGCAGATAAACTGGTGCATGAAGTCTTCTGCCGTTTTGGAGTACCCTTGGAGATTCACAGTGATCAAGGAAGGAACTTTGAGTCCCAAATATTCCAGGAAACTTGTCGAGTTATGGGTACTCATAAAACTAGAACAACTTCTTACCACCCACAATCGGATGGAATGGTGGAAAGATTTAATCAGACATTGGAGAGATACCTGGCAAAAGTTGTGGAAAATCGGCAACGAGATTGGGACAAGCACATACAACCGTTTTTGTTGTCATATCGAAGCGCTGTTCACGAAAGTACATCGGTGACACCAGCTTTCGCAAACTTTGGAAGAGAATTACGGCTGCCTGCAGACCTGATCACCGGAATACCACCTGATGCCCCACGCAGTATAACCGATTATGCGAATGACTTGCGGAACAAAATGAATGACATTTATGAGCACGTCAGACAATCGGGCCAGCAAATGTCTGAAAAGATGAAAACCCGCTATGACCGAAAAATGAACAATACAGGGTTCGACGAAGGCTCACTAGTGTGGTTGCACAATCCAGTCCGCAGCAAAGGGAAATCTCCTAAGCTTCAAGCTAAATGGGACGGACCGTACCGGATTGTGACAAAAATCAATGACGTAACCTACCGGATACAGAAAGGTGCAAGAGGTACTCCTAAGATCGTCCATGTGGATCGACTGGCGCGTTATTATGGGGCCGATAATGCTCGGGACGAGCATGTCTTAGGAGGGGGCAGTGTTGCGCGCTACAATTGATATTCGTTACCACTAGCGCCATCTAGTATCGAGTAGAAGAACTAGTGTCAAGAACCTTCTAGAAGCTTCGATGATAGAACTTTCTAGAACTATCGACATCTGGTCAGTTGGGGCCGGAATGTACTCGAACATTCTAGATGTTTCTACAATAGAATGTTCTAGAACAATGTGAGGCCTATATAAGGCGGGAATGCTCCGCGAGCCGACACAGTCTTGGATAAGCGATACAAGCGAAAACATCGAAAGGAAAGCGATCTTCAAGTGCGACTTAGAAGTGATCAGTAGTGCAATTGTGTTTCATAATTAGTGTTAAAGTTGTAATTTGTGTTTTTAATTAAACTGTCTATTTTTGGTTAATAAATCGGCGTTTTTAATTGTAACGAACCCCAAGCTCGTAACATTATGTTCATTTCTCAGGATAAATATAGATAGAGTTATCTTGGAAATGGTGTCATGAATAATTCTCTAAATATGACTATTGAAACGGCGTAGTTTGACTACCAGAAGGTATCTTTATTAGCCATAGCTGCAGCTACCGAAGTAGCTAAGAAGCCATTACGTAGGAAGCTTTATATAAGTTACCAAAGAACATTTATAGATGACGTTAATCACAATCAGTAAGTATCGGTATCATCTAACAAGTTAACAAGCACCCAACATTAAGATCCAGACGCTGTGAAGCATCTCATTCTAAAGCCACCGCTCCACAGCAGCTCACGGCTAAGCTACGCATGTGAACTTAGCTTCGCTTTGTATGCGTGCCATGGCAAACAAATGAACCGCGCAGCTAACGTGACTTACTCTCCCTTGCACAACTGCACATCCTACGCAGCAGTGGACGGTCGAGTTTACCACGATTTGATTCGGTTTCGTAATTTGAACGATTCGGAATTGTGATCCAACAATATCCTCTAGTCTACTGTGTGAACGCAAAGTAAACTGTTACTACTAAAACTTGAGCACCTACTTGCCTGAGGTGCTACATCTGTGCAGTAAACTCGTACAAAGTCGCGAGTCCTCAGTGTCCTCACAATGGGGCACAAATCCGGCTGGTCGCGGGTTATCGCGGGGACGCGCCCTGCCCTATACTCGGCACGATGTCGAACATACGGAGCCATAACACGGACGCGCCGGCTGCGGCTGCTTTTCATGCTAACCGACTGACAGAGTTTTGATGCCTCTGCCTGTTACTGTATATACTATATATACGTATATACCTACAGTGTAAAAGCCTCGATAACATGCAACTTTAATCCGTACTTACTTGATGTTAAGCGTAATCCTTGATGTGGTAACCTTCATTGAACCAGTTTAATGCAATGTTATCACACTTTAAAAGCCGTGTTTAAAATTATCTATTCAAAAATTATTATCGTTCATAATAATCTATCTTACAGGCAGTGTTTAACACGGTTTAACAATTAGGTTTAACAGCTCTACAATTTAAATTAAAACCAGGCAATACTTAGAAGAAAATAATAATCAAAGGTACACCTACTCGTACAAATAAAACCGCAGCGTCCCTGTACAAAACTCACCTCGTTAAATTCCATATCCACTTGTCGATACGGCAGTTCACTTGAATCACGACGATCATCTCATTTGCATCGCAATACCTCACCCCCTCCCCTACCTCCTTTCAAGGGGGAATGAGGGGGGGAGGTACCACTCAATCTTGATTACAGCAGTATAAACGTACCTGTAACAATAAACGATCCGTTAAATATAAACCTATTAGCTGATTACTTTCCAATTGTTCACTGGATTTGTTTATTGTAAGCAGTTAAAGTTAGTTAACAAGGAAAGTACCAATTCATTACCGAAGTCGTTTTATAGGTCTATTGGAGATTAAAGAAAGGACTATAGAATGACATACTTGTTATTTTATTAGGCTAGTTAAAGTACGTTTATAGTGAATGTAATTAAAGTTGAAAGCAAGTGCATGTCAACTGTTAATGAATGCATTAGCGAAGTGACGGAGCTTTTAAACTTGGAAGCTCTGTAAGTCTGCAACGAAGATACGGGTCCGTACGGAATTTGGTTGAAACTATGGAGTGAACCTACTCCCGATTAATTAACTTTTTCGTAAAGGTAAAAACACATCGGAAGTAAGGACAACTGTCAAATCGTGTTGTCTTTCATTCTTAGTTCGGGTACAAACTAATCTTATACTACGGACTTCGTGTATAAGGAGTAGGCCACCTGCTGCGGGGCGCGAGTTTGATTCCTACAACACAGAGGTATTTGAATGATATGACACTGTTTACCGCTCCCAGGATACAGGGGAAATTACTTTTTAAACATTACTCTAAAAGGCAAACGTTGCTTTTCACATTCCCTAAAATGAAAAAGCACATTGAAGGAAATGGAATAATCAATGTGCTATCCGATTGAGTTAAGGTTCGTTTATTTATTTTCTGTATTTCTATTGTCATTCAAATGCCTTCGTATCGGAGGGCCACCCTTGGGCAGGGTGTTCCCTCAGGGAGGCTGTGTGGAGCTGTGGAGCTCGTCTATTTAAAGATATTATGTACCATTAAGAAACATGTCGTGAACGTTTATCCTATATTAACATGATTATCGTGACATTTAGTTAAATACATGCTTATGTTAAATAATGTGTTTTGCTTAGAAGACGCATACTTCGTAAAATGATTTTAATAATTATGATCCTAATTATTACAATGACAATGACAGACAGACCTCGATTTGAACTGGCTAGGTGTTATAATAGTCAATTTCGAAAAATCCAGAGCATTTCGGTGGTTTAGTTAGATGATGCATTTGTTCTCATTTAGTTACTGAAGGTAACCTATATTAATTCCGCAAAATTTCTAGTATAAGTTTACCGGCGTTCATATCCTCGGTCCACGGCACTGATAAATTAATCAGGAAAATCCTAGCTTCCACACTGATTAATTCTGATGTGCCGTGTTTCACCGAGGCTATAGATGCCTGGAGACTCGCTTGCCCGAATACAGATCCACCCGACAATCCATCTTCACAGAGACGGTGGGATGAGCCGCTCTGCAGAGTAGTACAGAACAATTTACTTGACTCGTCTGTTACTACTGCGGAACGTGCGCGCCTGCTGGCTGTGGGAAGGTGGGAGTCGGGTCTTTGGCTTCATGCACTACGGTCATACATGCGGTCGATACTCTTGCGCCATCCCATCTTCCTGGCTCGGCATGCTGTGCTGGTGCTGCTGCTGCGGCTGCGGAAAACCTCAAGCGGCGAAAATATAATAACCTTATCGGAAATTATATTTTCGAGCCGTTTGGGGTTGAAACCCTCTGGTCGTGGGGTCCGAGTGCTCATGCCCTATTTAAGGAAATTTCAAAACGGCTGGTTGACACTTCCCGTGACCCAAGGGCTGGCTTTTACCTTGGCCAAAGGTTTAGCATTGCCATACAACGTTGTAATGCTGCCAGTCTCTTGGATACATTACCAGTCGACAGCGATGCGGACGAATTTTTACGCCGCAATATTTTAGTTTTTGTATAGTTTTAGTTAAGTTAGGATTTAAATTTGTTATTTTTATATGCAAACTATATGTAATTAGTGCGTACTCGTTCAGAAATTGACAAATTCAATAAATTCTACTACGCAACACTTTCTATCAAAAAGATCAGCAGGTTGTGCTATTAATTTAATGTAGATAGTAAGGAATCAAGTAAAACGAGGCTTTCTCATCGTCACAAAAGCTTAAAGTTTTTATATCATGTGAAGTCCTAGAGACGTTTCCATGGTCGACTAAAATAGCAATAACCTGCATGTTGTCGTCTGACAGTTTCACACCGCACTGCATTCATTTCAATACAATGCTGTATCGTATAGGAGTTGTACGGTGAGCGATTATTCACCACTATGACGGTAATCCGGAATAATCCCGCGGTTTCTAATTGTGAGGCGAAGGTTGACGGCGCCGCCATTTCCTGAAAATGTTTTATTCAGAGAACTTTACATACTTGTGAATTGTCACCGCCTGGAGACGCCGATGTCTGGCCTTGTGTGAGGCTGGGAACAGTTTTTTCTTACATCCATCTAAAGGTATGAACGCGGACGTACATCAAAAGCAGACGTACCTACCGACGTACAAAACTGTACCTACATACACTTAGCCGTTTTTATCGTCTCTAATACTAATAATCTTTCCGTAAAACAGGAAAAACCGATGCGGAAAAGATTATGAAATGGTAAATGGCAGGATTTGTATGATTCATGCGCTATATTAGCTTAAATGCAGGAAACATAACAACTTCACAAAAATCCTATTCCTAACTGAAGAATTGCACTGTGTGTACCTCGAAGAATGTATGGGGATCTATGTGCTTCTAGAGACACAAATCTGCGTTTGGTGTGAACGCAACAATGATGTGCTACCCTCAGATGGTCTATGATCCCACCAACTAGGTACTAGGAACATCTTCGATAAACCTTCGCCGTGAGATGAACTTCAGATAAACTAAATCAAGTACTTATATGACAATGCTGTTGTGGATTCCGTGATTAATTGATTTAGAAGCCCAAGCTGTCAAACTGTACATTACAGAACTAAGGTACTTACAACTATTCTATACCTACATATAATATAATAAAATAGTAACAAAGTATTTTCTCCGCTTTCTGTTCGTCTGGATGTACCTTTGTTCCGGATTGGCGCAAAAAGGGTTAAGTAGAGGTGACCTATAGTACCCAAACATTTCGCCAGTACATACATTATTAGTACCTGCCTAGATAGGTTCCTGGTCCACATAGTAATGTACTTATTGCCTTTTTCTTCACGTTACAATTTTTTCTAGATTAACATAGAAATTACTGACAGGCACTCTGTCAATTTTCCATACTTAAACGTGCTTAAACATAGCTTTAATGGTGTTAAAATGAAGATTACCTTCTTATAGACAGTTAGCACATGTTCTAATATAGTTAGCAGTGGGGGTATGGTAAGTGCCCCAGATACAGGGAACCGTTAGACAGCTTAGATTAATGGCGCTAGAGAAACCTATGAGTTATATATAGGCTGCAAGTGCGAAGTGGATTTGATAAGCAGCCAGCAGCCCTACCACTGCATAAATGGAGTAGTTTGAATGCACTAGCACTAGCAGTGCAGTGTTCATAGAATTTGCATTGATGTAGAATACATTTGTGAATGTGTTCCGAAGATTTATGGGGAGAATAGGACAGGTGGTGGCAATGATTAATTTTTAGTGCAAATTAAGATATCGTAGTAGTCATTCGCTATATTACGCAAAAGGTAACTAACGCAACAGCCTTGTCTAATAATTCGAAATGTGCATTACACTGAAAATCTGATGAAGGATAAATTCAGACAATTTTCCGGCTTACACATTATTTTGTTCTGTCCCGCCTGCATAAAAACATCCCCTAATGAACTATCATAATTATGAAATACTGCATCACAGCATGCACGTAAGGCTGTTTGCACGTGAGTGACAGTCCTGTCGTGTCCGGCCGCTGTCGACAGCGAGTATCGCGCCCTCGCGTGCAATTAGCCTTATCTCTAATATTTGTGCCACATAAAGGAAATGTTATAGCTCGTTATGGTCTGTCATGGGTTCCGGGACGTGTGTTTTTATTGGATGTATGCATGATTATTGTTTATGGTTTTTAGGGAAATTGTCTGGAATAATAAATGTTTAATTGTCATGGAAACTTGAATGGCGTTTAAATTAACATTATGTTACATTTCCCGGGTTGTGCCGTGACCTTGGGGGGAAGGGGACTGAGCGGTCATTTGAAGCTATTAGAACATTGGCTCCTTTCCTTTAATGGGCGCGGTTGATAAAATTATCATATTATTACAATAATACTTTATCAAACAAGATAATAAGTTCATACTTCTTCTGATTTCTTTATTTCGCCCTTTGATTTCTTTCTTTGCCTAACCGATCCACTCCATATTATTCTATATTCAATCTGCTGAGAACGTACCTACCTAAACAATAGTGCTACCTCTTTCAGGTCAACTCAGTCTCATCGGCCCCAGCAGAATACTAAACAGCACAACAAACATTCCTTATCATCCGTGTTACAATCCTTATTATCCCTTGCCAAGTTAAAACAACCTCACCTATTGACGCGGCGGCGGCGTTGCTGATCATAAAACACGCAGCGGTGGGTCCGCCGGGTCGCGGGTTCGGTGCCGTGTCGTCCCGTGCGCAGCTACTATTAATTATCGCGCACAAGTCGCGCACCGACTACCGGACCAATGAGTGTCGTACAACACGGTTAGTTAGCATGGCGACGATTTCATGAAACAATGAAAATGGTTACTATTTGCCTTGCCCGCGTCGACGAGGCGTGCTCAATATTTGTCCACTTTTAAAATTATGATAAGAAACACTACCTCTCTCTAAAAACACCATTTTATGTTCTTTGCTCGTGTTTCATGAGTATTTATTTTTTCAGTAGATCGAATGGAAGACACAGTTTATTTTGTAAATAGTTTGCACACGCAGAGCTGACAATTTTTTTTTATCATAAGATCAACGAAAAACATTTTGGCCAAAAAGACCATACCTATGTATGTTACGAACTCATTGTGACAGCCCTTAGGCGCCATCTCCACGAGCGAGAGAATCGGAGCAATAGTCTCGCCGTGACATCAAATTCAATAGAAACTCTATGAATCAATCTGCACACTGCGCGGCGGCGATATCGTCGCGACGAGAATTTGATAGCACCGCAAAACACATGAATATGCATGCAGGTTGGACTTTTGAGACGGGGCAATAATGGTGTGTACCTTACACGTTGTAGATACAAAAACATGTTTTAGGACGGTATAAGTGTAAGTGATTTATTTGCGAGTATCAAAATACAGGGTGAAATTGAATACATGCGACAAATCGAAATGGGAGATTGTACTCATCATTATGAACAACTTTTACTATGGGACCAAACCTGAAATCGCGAAAAAAGAAACAGCTGTTCCCTACATTTTGACGAGTTGTGCGAACATAAATGTAGGAAACAGCTGATTTTTTTTCGCGATTTCAGCTTTGGTCCCATAGTAAAAGTTGTTCATAATGATGAGTACAATCTCCCATTTCGATTTGTCGCATGTATTCAATTTCACCCTGTATATCACACATTATATGGCCGTATTTTTTATTGCGTTGACTTAGAAGATTGATTTTTTTAGAGCACTTGTTTTTACCTACGTATTTGATATAAATTTAAACTTGATACCTTCACGCGTTACTAAGAAAAAGGGTATTGACAGACTGACAAACAGACGGAGAACGAAGTGATCCTATAAGGGTTCCGTTTTTTCCTTTTTTGGTACGGAACCCTAAAAGGTAAGTTGGAGTTGGGAATAGATTTTGCTTTTTAACGCAATTTCTCAAAAAGTTAAGGACTGTCTCCTAAGATCGACTTCTTGTAGCGACCACGGTTAAGGTAGAGCGTTTACGCCGTACGGCATTTCATACAAACTTTCAAGCCGTTGTTTTTCTAAATAAATGAACCGATTTTAATTAAACTTCATACTCATCAGCAGGATACAAAAGTCTAAAAAGTTAGCTAAGAATATTTTCGAAAACGTTCTTAGCTAACTTTGTAGACCTTTGTATCCTGCTTATGCGTATAAAGTTTCATTATGTTATCACAATATAGGTGGACGCGGGACGTTGAGACCTGTACAGCATAGATTATAATATCCACCATTTTTGCACGACATCAAAATACCGCATAATAATCGATCCAGCCAGCCCTTGGGACGAGTAAACTGCTGAACATGGAGCTCCCAATGATTTGTTGCGGTGATCATCAAAAAGGTATTTGTCCGAGCTTGTCAAATTAATTGTTGATCGTATTTTTTGTTATTGAAAGAGACGAGTGTCCAGCTGGCTATCATATCAAGACCATAATCCTTTAATTGCCTTTTACTTTTCAACTTATCCATCTACGTGATCAAAATCATTGACAATTGACATTATGCGCCTGTGAAAGCGGTCTCCACACTAGGCCATACATTTTCCAAAATATTTCCTCCTGCTCAGTATATCATACTGTCCGTTATCAGCAACGCGCGGCCATTACAGATTAAAAAAAACTCTTCGCGGACCATCTAGATACCACTGCATACCACACCAAACGACACAACCACCAACAGCATCTTCACGCAACTTTAGACCAAAAACTGAAGAACTTTTTTAGATCTAAGGTTGTTTTTGCGTGATGTAAGATTCCTGTTGGATTATGTATGGTTATTTTAATTCGGTGTGTGTCCGGTGAATTAGTAATGGAGTGAAGTGGCCGCTAGGGACGGGCGGGCGACTCCCGGCTCGGGCCGTTGTTTTGTTAAATTAATTTCGTTTACTATTGTTATATTTATTTTGGAGATATATCTCAATTGGGACTTGGGAGCATGTACAAGTTAAGAACAAGGATTATTTTAATTGATTTTAGACAATTTATTGGAACAACTGTTGGTCGCTAAGACCAAGCTTGAAGACCAAGGTTCGATTCCTGTAGAAGTAGGTACTGATGTAGTTAATATTGGATTAATGCTAGTCACATGATTATATTGTTAGTATGCTCCCATTTTTTTTTTTTACAGAAATAGACGTGTTCTACTCTCAGGTTGAAATAAGTCGAGTAGAATTCTATCCGCTATAAATCTAATTGGCCGAGCCAGTTAGAAACACTTTCTGCGTTATGACTGACATCCAATTACGAAGCTCTGCTCACCCACGGGGAGTAATAATGCAGTGGTGGGAAGTTTCTCAGCCGAGCTTTATTGAAAATAAGGTTCCACTAGCACTTAGAGCAAGGAAAAGTCTTACTTGCTCTAAGTGCTAGTGGAACCTTCCTTAGCTTAGTGGTTCTTAATCCAGTAGGTATAGGTACAGGAAAATTTGCAGAGGTATGAGGAAGAATGTGGAGGAATTAGGAAAATGTCGAGAAGACAGATTTGAATTTGAATGTGGATAGCTATAGGAGTAGCGAAAGACTAAAGAAATTATAGATGAACTGTCTTAAATATTCAATGCCAAAAAAGGGGGTGACTGCTGAGACAAAGACTGATAAACAAGTATGGAAGAAGCAGACATGCTGCGCTAATCCTAAATAGATTGGGAAAAGGGCAAGAGAATGACGATGAGATACAGGCAACTGTTGGTTCAGTTTTTATTTCAAAATGTAAACTATGCATTACTTGATATCAGCATCTCAGAACATCAAACATCATGAGTGTGATCTATCATATCCCGTTATGAGCTCTAATTCTGATCACCTCTCGAATGTCAAGTAACTTAAGTGTTTCCTTTACCTTGAGTAAAACTAAAAGTACCGTACAGATCTGATGCTCGAACAAATTGAGTCAACGTTGACTTATGACTGATGTAACCGGTCGTTGTGGATAATGACCCACAGTTATGCTTATTTGCTCAGCTTTACCACATCGTTAACGCCAGTGAAAAACGTGCCACTGATTGACGGCGGAGTGTGAACTGAGAACATCTTCTGAAAAATAATATATTCACACCTTTCGTGCAACTTTATTTGCAAACCGTTTAAAACTGTTGGAGCCACGTATGACAAACATATTAATGTACCGCAAATATCGAATAACTCACTGACACCACCTGGTGAAGTACATGTGTGAGCATGTCCTCCTTTACTTCTCACATGTTTTGGACAAGTAAATGAAGACATATTTTAATCTGGAGATGATTTTTAATTTAATATCTGGGACGAAGACGGTAAGTAAGATTATAATAATCCGGAGACTATAAAATATGAAAAGTGAAAACTTAATTAGCTTTAAAACTAGTAATAATTGAGGAAGCTATGACCATTTAGTTATACTCTAATAATTTAGATGATTCAATTTTATCATCAGCAGATTAAGTTGGAACGTTCAAATTATTCAACTAAGGAGCCATAAAACCTTTTATAAAAAAACTTCTATAAGATAAACCTGCCATAAATGTGAATCATGGACGTAGTAATGCGTTCCACACGTGAATTTTATAAAGCAGGCTTGAAGTGCATTTCTCAGGCGCGGGACAGGTTCTCCCGGCGCGGGCATTCCGGCCTGCTGCACCCGCGCGCAGTCCGCTGTACGACGCAACTCACAAACATATCGCATTCGATATCGAACTCTGACCCTAACAGATTAAGATATAAAATTGCTCTTGACCGACCCCAATGTAAACCCTTGCATCACCATAACGGGTTCCAGGTTTTTCAATGATATAAAACGTGACAACGGCTGAGCGATCACTCAATAAAATGACTTTTATTCCAAGACTACAACAGATCAATGTCCCGCGACTTTTTGTGGAAGGTTTCCGCAGCTTTCTTTTATGGTGCACACAGTCGAATGCTTTAGTGAATTCTGCATAGCGGAGCGGCCGATGTAAATTGAATTTAATGTAGCGGGTTTTTGGTCGGGTTTGCGTGATTCGTGTGTTGGTTTATGAGCGGTTATGTCGGTCTGCCTGTGTACTTGTCGGACGTCAATTAGCGAACTGAAGGGACCGGTCCGACCCACATCGCCATGCGACCATGTATATGAACCTGGCTTGTCTCGCATCGACTGAAACTGACGTATATTCTAACACTCGTGTTACTCGTCACAAGAGAAACATTTCTATTACTAATGATTTCGCATGACTTGAGAAAACGTATGACTTGTAGTTGTATTAAGTTTTTATTGCATTTTAATTTATAGTAACTGGTTCCACTTATCGTAAAGAAAAAGCGATATGTTAGAAAAGTACCTACGAGATGGCGGCATTAATACAAATAAGTAATCGCTAATTATCCTGATGCTTTAAATATAAACTACTTACTCAGAATGCATTAATTTCGATAAAAGATGTTGTAAAACAATATTAATTCTAAAGCCTCCTACTTAACATATCGACGTTTATTTACTTCATTAACACTGATGGTAGATGACCTCGCACAAAACCCTATTTTAGAGTTAGACATAAAAGGCCGTGGTCATCAATCTATCGTAAATCTTTGAATCCAATCAATCAGTGTCTCATGAGCAATAAACGATGTTTGGTTTAATTACGCGATCTCTTTAAAGCCTGCATGTAAACTTTTATTTGATGTGAACTAAATCAATTTGCGATCGAATCTCTTAAATCAAGGTCCAACTTAACGATTCGCATTTAGTTCAGTCTGCAGTGATTAGTCTTCATTGAAGTCGTTCGCCAAAACATTCATTTTCTCTTTGGCAACGGCTAGCGGCTGTGTGTAAATATGATTGCTGGAAGCCCGCGCCGTTTCATATATTATAGATATTACTAGCTTCCGCCCGAGGCTTCGCCCGCGAGGTATGTCGATAAAAACTATCCTATGTCCTTCCCCGGGATGCAGTCTATCTCTATGCCAAATTTTATCGAAATCCGTTCAGTGGTTTAGGCGTGAAAAGGTAACATACAGACAGACAGACAGAGTTACTTTCGAATTTATAATATTAGTATGGATGAGTTATATTTATTTCCACCAGCATTGTTTTACGGTAGTGAAAAAGCATCGGCTTTATGGAATACCTATTGCAGTATACGTCCTTAAGAGCGTTTACGCCGTACCTACGGCATTTCATACAAACTTTCAAGCCGTTGTTTTTCGAAATGAATGAACCGATTTTAATGAAACTTCATACGCATAAGCAGGATATAAAGGTCTAAAAAGTTGCTTAAGAACATTTTGAAATGCCGTACGGCGTAAACGCTCTTAAGAAGCATTTGAAATCTTCATTACATGAGATTGCCGGTTTAAGAGACTGGGGCGGTAGATTTAAAATACATAGCTACTTTACTAAAACTACAATTTTAAGTGAGAATTTACTCACGAATTTCTTGAATTAGTCTCCAATGTGTAATTACAATCGACACTGAACTTGCATCGACTCTCCTGAATAAATTACCAACATCATACAAGAATATTTTCATTGACAAAATGTTAATAAATAAATTGAAGAGTGACTCACAAAAGAGGTTAATAAAACCGCCATAACCTTCATGTCGTTTAATGAAACACGTTATTGGACACCTTGTTACTCAATTTATAAGCCCACACAGGAGTACAGCTTACTGCACTTTATTTTTTACTTTACCAGATGCTGCTGATTTTGAAGTTTGCTCATCAGTTAAGATATTAACTTTGGTTATTGCAGGGATTTAGGCCCAGTTTTTACTTTAAGTTATTTAAAGATTTTATGAATTTTAATTTCTTATTACAATTCACAAAGTCTAATTGAAATATTTCTTAACTACGGTACATCATTACGTACAGACGCCCGCACTGATGTGCACAGTTTCGGGTAGGTTGATACCTATCCGAAACTGTCAAATTTTCCCATCAACTTTATGCTTTAGCGATAAAGTTGAAAATCTATCAAATAATTTTGACAGATTGTAGTAGCTTGATGTGCTCAGTCTGTACCTAACCCTTCGAAGAATTCAGGCGTGATTTTATGTTGTATTATTTTAACTGCAAACCGTATTATGCCTCACTATGTTCTGTGGTACAGACGCCAGCACATCAACCTACCCGAAACTGTCAAATTTTCCCAATCAACTTTGAACATTACGCTTTTGGCGCAGCCGTGAGACACACATTATTGTTGTTTGAAACATTTTTTTTTTGTAATTTTGTATTTTGTGTTTCATGAACTGTGTCCAAATAAACGTTATTCTTTCTTTCTTTCTTTTACAATAATGTAGAAAATCTATTTAAGAAATTTGACAGATTGTAGTAGATTGATGTGCTGGCGTCAGTACCTATCTCATTTTATCAGAAGTACCTACTGATTTCTACTTCATATTCTACCCAGCGCAACAATGACGTTTTTTAACTCGAACCAAGCCCGTAATAAAATTTTACACTAACAATATCGAAGGCTGTTTATAAAATCGTCCTCCCTGCACTCTCACTTACGTAACGATAATACATTTCTTGTAAAATATTCGGGAGACGAAACAATACAACGTTCCGAAGGAGAGGGGGTTGGAATAAAAGAATGGCGGCAGTTACTGGAGTAGATCAGCAGAGGGCGCGCGCGTGACCTGATTGTCAACCAGCACACAGATGTTTATGCTACTTTGTGGTTAGGATGCTGTGTTGGTCGCGGGAGAAGAGACATTCTGGAAGACTGTTTTTAAGATGGAAAGAGGATAGAGGTATTTATTTTGGTTTACTGAAGCTAAACTCGAAGATACAAAAGCTGTCTATTATGTTTTGTTGTTTCATGCTTAGATTAGAATAATCGGTAGGTAGCCTTAATTGGGAAAACAATCACTATGATGTGCTCAGGGCACTGAATGTTATCAAATGAAAAGAAGTAACAAGAATTAATTAAAAAATGCACATTCTCTTATGCATCAAGACTCGTCTTATAATAGATGTGGGTAGTTACAGCAATGTGTGCCGACTATACGTCTATTGTAAGACAAGTCCTGCATCATGCATTTTATCGCACAAAAAGAATTTAGGAGCGTAATCCTATGCACTAAAAATGCTGGTCGCCCTACTGCGTCCCGCAATGACGCGTCTCAAAGACGGATGGAGATATAAAACGTCCTAAAGTAGGGGTTTAGAAATCTGGATAAAGAACTCCCATGATAAATATGATGGACCACAGTGACAGGCACCGGTTACGACGACAGCGAATGATAACTTATACTTTGACCTCAAACACCTAGATTAAGGTCATACAAGTTCAGCTTCGGCCAATAGGCAACAGGTTTTAAGCCTGTTTCATGTTACCTGAACTCTGAAGATACCATTTTTTACATATTTATTTAAAGGCGGCATTGTCAATCCTAGGGTTATGCAGAGACAAAACATGGCAGGTGCACGTGCAACATACGGGATAAATAGTTCGGAAATGACTGCAAAATATAAGAATAAATACTAATACATAGAAAATGAACTGTCAGGTGAAGTAATGATCGGTAGAGGAGAAAACAAATCCAGTAAATCAGCAACATATTCATCTATGGATTTAACATGTTTAGCTTAAAAAGCAGCTAGCTCGCTATCGTCATCGGATTAAGGTCCTTTCAATCAAACAATCCAATGATAAATTTATTCAAAATCGTTTCACATTACCTTCGCTGTTCTAAACGTCTGCTAAGCTTTATCACATTTTTACAGCGCCATCCACCTGCATGTTAACAAGACTGCTTGGATCCAATCTCTTGGCCCAATATCCGGCACTGCCGACTTTAAAGCCGCGATCGTATCTTAATCCGGCCATAAGCGACGTCTTTATCTGAGGGTACAGACACCCTCACATTCATGGTACCATCTTGGCATTGACAGCGTCTTTAAGTTGTAGTGGTAGAGACGGTTTTCGTAGATCAAGTGTTACCACTAACGCGCTGTCGGCCGTACACAAGGGGCCCTAATCAGCAGGGCTGGCACGTCCGCGCGTCATCTGCGACGATCTCCTTTTGTTTTGGTATTACATTAGAGGTAATATTGGAAGACTTTCCGGCAATCCTGCTGGTGGTCCCCGGAATATGAATAGGTAACTTGGATATTTGTTTCAAAGCGGTGACCCTATGGGTTTGGTTTTTACATAAACTTTTATTAGTACATTGAATTCCTGAATAAGTATTAAAGAATGCCATACATACTACTAATTCAAGAAACTATTGTTTGACACACTTTAAATTGTCTAATTTATAAAATTTAACTTCAGCTATAAAGAAAGAATTTCAGGTATTTGCCAAATAGGTACATGAAATTCTTTTTTCATTCTTTACCTTACAGATCGTGAAACGTCAAATACAAATAAAAAGTAGTTTTTTTTATAATAACAGTGTGTGCTCATGTGCTAAGTGGTTAGTTAACAGTCAAAGAAACGGTTTTCCATTGCATGCTATCCGCGGCAGACATTTTTCAGATTGGGCGATAAAATTTGAAGCCTTTTTTCATAACTTGCATTCAGGGCCAGTCCCCGATGGAGTGTAAACAATTACCTTCCCGTACTCACGGGCGCGTGCCGCGTGCAGTCGGACACCCTCGCACCGGCACGCCCACAACCTTTATTATTCTGAAAGGTGATGAATTAGGAGTTGATTTTCGGTGCAGTGTCGAAACGAAAGCCATTATTTCTCATCAACAAGTTCATGTTTGAGTCGGCTGCGAAGTTTCATAGCTAAGTGATACCTACCTATTTTATAGGTATCTTCGGTTTAATTAAGATTGAAAAAAATCGCCATAAAGGGGCCTGTATCATAATTATTTTTCAAATTGAAAAAGTAGTCGACTGTTATTACGGCATGGCATGTGGAGTTTTAGAAAAAAAGTAGGATTTGAAGAGCGTCGTATCGTCTCTATTACTCATACATATCTATCTTACAATCGATTTGACTTCCTAACTAACGGCCGTGTAGGTACTGTATAGTACTACTTACGAATAATATCAAACAAAACTTCATCGTTTTCTTGCCGATATTAAAAAGTTAACCGAAGCACCCGTTTCAAAGTTTCAAAGCGCCAAAAGAAACCAAAACAAGCGACAATCGTGAACCCACTTATCTAAATCTCGGCTATCATACCGTGCGTCTCGGTAAACACTAGAGATGTCCCGATGACCCCTCTCTCCTCTAGTCCCCGTCTATCTGCGCAGATCGACACGCAAGAGGCGGAGCGGGACAGATGGACTGATAAGATGGATCGTTTTACGTGCTGTTGCTTATGGTAGGAAGACGAATTTGATTTGAACGTCATTGTGAGGGTCAGGCAGGCCACAAACGATTTTCAGAAACAACTTTTGCATTAAATGATCGATAAGTACCTACTTTGCAGGAAACCTCCGAAACCATGTTCAAATTCAGGTACCGTGTTTAATGTAAAAGGCAGTGGTTCTTCTACCGTGTCATGTCCTGTCCATGTCCGTCGTAGGCGGAACTTTATGAACACAAATTAAAAACAAGTTATAAGTATGACAATAAAATCGTTTCGAAAATTTATTAATTCGCCATTTTAGCTTGTAAATGACACGCGGTGGTAATGAAGTGGCCATCATTTATTCACTTACTAAATCAAGGTTGCAATCTTATCATATGAACGTGGGTGCCGATGTCAAATAAACAATTAAAAACAGCTAAAACATTGGTACATCATTCTGGCTGTTAAACTCACACGAAAACCACCCTAAGAGATCCTAACAGTTTAAGTGATAAGACAGCTAATGTTAACCATTCGTAAACTTAACATTAACACAGATACGACTCAACGCACTCATTCTCAAATATTTAATATGAAATCATAACTTATTCTCAGCGACGTGCAGCATAATGAAGCAACATAATGAAAGATGGCCACTTCATTACCACCGCGTGTCATTTACAAGCTAAAACAGCGAATTAATTAATTTTCGAAACGATTTTATTGTCATACTTATAACTTGTTTTTAATTTGTGTTCATAAAGTTCCGCCTACGATGGACATATTTCATAAAAATAATTACAGGTATGTCGTCTTTAAATGGCTAATTTTGATAAATACGCCTACAATATTATACCTGCCTACCTTATAAGGTATTCAATATACTTGACACTAGTATCCATAAGCACCACTTTTTCTAATTAAATTATTAGCACAAATTTCCTCTGCCGACATCAAAATCGACGGTTTCCCGTAATCACGTTGCATAAAATTACTTCAAATATAAAAAACCCGTGCAGTATTTCACATTTTTGTCCATTTAACTTCATTTACAGTTGTACCTATATAATCATAAAAGGAAATAAAGGTTATAAAGGTTCGCGAACACATTCGCAAGAAGCTAGCAGTATCATCACAATGGTAATATTTTGTCATTGTTTGTCTTATACTTAAATATTTTTATTATATTCATGTACTTATGAATATTTATTTGTGCTTGTACATATTTATATGTTATTAGGTATATATTATATTTATAGTTTTAATAGGTTTATGCGTATCTATACAGGGTGAAATTGAATATATGCGACAAATCGAAATGGGAGATTGTACTCATCATTATGAACAACTTTTACTATGGGACCAAACATGAAATCGCGAAAAAAAAACAGCTGTTCCCTACATTTTGACGAGTTGTGTGAACATAAATGTAGGAAACAGCAGATTTTTTTATTTTTTTTTGTCCCATAGTAAAAGTTGTTCATAATGATGAGTACAATCTCCCATTTCGATTTGTCGCATGTATTCAAATTTCACCCTGTATATTTAAAATATTGTATTTATTCCTCAATTTTCATGATTGCACCAACCACTGAACGTTGACTGGTATAAAATGCCTCTGTACATTCATATGCTTGAAGTATTGAATAAATTATATTATAGCTAATTTCGAATCCGAATTAAATACCTAACTATTAACTTGATACATTATTTTTGATAGAGACATATCAAAACTCTCAGTTATTTTCCAACAACATTATGGGCTATAATCTGAAACAAACAGTTGGTAAACAATAATAAACCAATAAACAATAAATACATTTATCCTTTTTTTAAAACACGCATTAGAAACATAACAATTGACTCAATAAAACATTTATTTACCGTTTATAACAAGTCGATACCGAACTGCTCCAACAGCAACAGTCGATACCGTACAACTTCTATAAGATCAATATTTTCACCCAAACCCTTGAACCTATCATTATCTATACCAATATAAAACGATTTTGTTAATTGATCCGACCCGTGGGAAGCGCGGACATTCCCAGGTTCGACGCCGACCTATCAGAATGTGGGTAATTTTGGAGGAAAAAGTAAAAAGGTTTTCTAATCTGTAGCATGTAGAATTTAGGGGAATGATTCACACAAATACTTAAGAGATAGGGAGAATTGTACATGACATACTTACATACATTTCATAAATTCCATGTAAGGATTATAAGAACAGTATTTATTAAGATAATACTAAAATAAACTGTAAACGATAAACGAAATAAACTGTTACAATAACTTAGATGTTTTAAATAACTTGTAGCGAGAAATAACACAAAATTGTAAATTACAAACATTAAAATGCGCGCTTACAATGCATTTTACGAGATTATTCAAAAAGGAATAACTATAAATAGTACCTTTATTACAATGCACATTACACGAATATTCGTGTTCTTAAAGCCATATTCGTAATTTAGGTATGTTACAACTACATTTAAAATTATTTTTGAAATTTATGTGACCAATAATTTCCACCCGTAAATAAATAACGCCTTTGAGGAATATTGTTATAATAATACTTCACACCATGTTTACTTTCTTAATAAACGATACTGATACTGTTAGCCTGCATCATCCCACTGCTGGGCAAAGGCCTCTCCCCATGACTTCCAGTTCTTTCGATCCAGGGCTAAAGTGGGCCACTGGTCGTTTGTTTTGTCCAGCTCGTCCCGCCATCTTTTACGGGGTCTGCCGCGACGTCTTCTAGCTGTGTCAGGGCTCCACGTGGTGGTTATTTTGGCCCACAGCTCATTGGGCATACGGCAGACGTGGCCAGCCCAGTCCCATTTCAGCTTAGCGGCTTTTTGAGCAACGTCAGTAATTTGTGTTTTGGAACGCAGTGTGGTGTTGCGAATATGGTCTGTCAATTTGACGCCTAGAATACTGCGCTCCATTGCACGTTGGCAAACCTTGAGTTTGGACTTTTGTATGTTTGTCAAAGACCAAGTCTGGGATCCATAGGTCAGAATGGGAAGAATGCACATGTCCATAATTTTTCGCTTTAGTGTCAAAGGCAGATTTCCTTTCATAAGCTCTTTCATGGACCAGTAGCTCTTCCAGGCATTTTCGGTTCGTCTTAAGACTTCCTTGTCTTAAGACGACTTCTTGTAATAAACGAAATGAGTAATAATTAAGAAGACACCTAATGATTGCTTCACAAAGCACCATTTTTAAACGATTTCAAAGAAAAAACCTCTTCTTTTTGTGGACGTTTTTACATCATAGGAAGGTTCGTCAAGAAGAGGAAAAAAAGGGGTTTTAATTGAACAACATAGTACCTAACATTTATTAGAAAACGTGCGGCTAGCGAATGATATCTTTTATTAAAACTATAATAAGTAAAGTACCTACTGAAGGTTCCACAGATTAGCTAACCGCTGAGAAGCGTGTAATCCGTACAACGATGCAATTTTCTTTGCGTATTTGTCGCCGCCAACTGGTTTAATCAGCCATTTAGTTAACTGTCTAGCCTTTTAGTCATTTAGCCTGTCTAGCCTAGCCTGTCTAGTCATTTGCCTAGCTGTTTGATTGAATGGCTGAATATCATTCAGACCGCTAGTTGAACAGCGCCGCCGTTTACTTAAAAAGCTAGTCAGTTAACTAAAAGGCTGATTAAGCTAGTTTGCTGCCACATATACATACATCATGTAGTATTTAACGGAACCGTGTTACCAAAAGCTCACGTTTGATACGTGTAAACAGGCTGTTCTCGTAACTCCAGTGCAGTGCCTCCTGCCTCCGCCTGCTGTGTCTGTGTCGGCTCCGTCTTCTGGCGGACATATTGAAACCCACAGACGTGACTTGTTCCTTGTTCCACACTTTGAACGCACCCTGTTTGGAGCTAAGTATAAAAAAAGTCTTGATAGTTGTGTTTTTTTTTGCAGGAGTAAAGCAAATAATAAACGCGACGTCCGGCAGAGAGCCATTTTATTTTCTACGTGTAGAAAATAAAGTTGTGAGTTTTAACATAAAGTGGATAAACAACAACATTATTTAGGTACTAAATTAATCATTCATTAAAAGCAGAAGCAAAAGTTTATATGTCTATAGGGCTTATGTAATTACTATTGCAAATGGCTTCTATTAATGCCGCGATAATCTTATTCATGTTTTTGCTCTGATCTACTGACGACGTGGGAGTTTAATTATTTATATTTAGAACCATTACATTAAGCGATAGACTTTATATTATACCTACCTACTTTTAAAGCTTTTTTTCAGAATAAAACTTACTTTCACGAATTTTCTCATAAAAAGTGTCCAGTATCAAAATCTTTCAGCTGCGTATACCGTTCAGAGCACGTTCCGAATTCCAAACTTCGAATTCAGAACTCGTGTTACCGTTGCCATGACGACCAGATGACTCCATCGATAGCGATCTCTTCCAAACATTATATGCACTACATATCACTCTTATTTTCCGAACGATAAGATTTAAGATCGTGTGGCCCAAGTGCATGTTACTGCGGTAAGTATAATTAATTGAAGTTTTAGTAATTAGTGCCTGTTATGTAAGTTGTTATGAACGGTCTCCGCGGAAGGTCTCTGGTTACAGGACTGATATTATTATTAACTTGCTCAATTTTGTTCGAGACATGATCATGACTGTAATTCATTCTTATCTATTTAACTTTATATGAGCTTGTACACTTATAAGAAATCTGAACGTTTAGTCCGTGACCGGATCAATATTTATCCGGACGCCGCGCCGCCGCCGATAAACTACTTATAAAGGGTAATGGACTAATGGCGAAGTAATAACTAGTATTACTGGTCTTCTATTATTAGTCTGCTATCATTTCAGAGTCCCGTAATGTGTGAGTCGTCTAGATCTGCTAGACTATCGCCTGTCGTCGCAACTTAGTCCCTATAACCGATGTATTTTTAGATGTTAATAATATTTTGATTTGTAAGTTCGGTTTTTCTTATCCCGCGTGAAGGGTTTCGTCCATCCCTCTGTATTTATAAAGCCGCTCTAAGGGCAAGATTCCCAGAGTTCACTTTGACTTTACTTTGCTAATTAAGCGATTCATACAAATATCAAAGTTATTGCTATGCGTTTAATGTTCATAATATAGTATAGGCGAATGTTAGCATACTATAATTTTTTTTAAATTTAGTGTGCTTACATTCGTATTCATAAGTTGTATGAGACACTTAGGTTACCTACTTAGCAAAATAAAGTTAAAGTGCGGTCTGTGAATCTTGCTCTAAGGTACTAAAGACAAACATAGAGCATTAGTCTAGCTAGCTCAAGTACTACCTGTGCTAGGAAAATCTTTGCAGCTTTAAAAAAGCTTACTATTTAGGTAAAGGGCGACCGGCCGCTCATAAGCACTTCATTAATATAAGTGTATTCCACGCTTAATAATTGTTAAAACAGGCTGTGTGAGAAATAACTAATGAGGCACAATGTAACGAAGGGAAGCGCAAGTGCGCAACACGTCGCGAGGAAACGCTGCATTGTCATTATTTAAAATGTACCTATACAGGGTCAAATTAAATAAGCTAGCGAAACTCGACAGACGTGACGGACTTCGATATCTAAGCATAATAAAACAAAAAACAATTTTTTTTGGGTCTTACCGACCTCTTGTTGTAGTTACTCGAAGTATGAGTTGAGAAAATCAGTAATTTTTGCTTTATCTTGTTAGATGTTGCCATCACGTTTGCGGAGTTTCGCTTAATAATTTAATTTGACCCTGAATAGTGCGTAGCTCTTGTAACTGAAGTGTACGCATATCTTTAGTCGCCTGAGGCATCAGTCTGCTGCTGATAACACGCTTAACTTTTTATAAGTCATTATTGTCTAGATAAGGGCGGGCCATTCAATCCGTGGAGAGCTCACGCGCCGGATTCGGGTACTTTGTAGAACTTTCATTGTAACTTACAGTGCAAGAACTCAAGTTTAAGTTAGATTTCAGACAATTTAACTAGAAACAATTCATTTCATTAGGAACTTCGCAGTTTCGGAATGAAAACTTCGAAATAACAAATAAGTTTATTTGAAATCGTTTACGCTATGATTTATATTAATTAACTTAGAGGGAACATTATCTCATGTCAATTAATTGATGTTATTAAGTAAATTATTTTTGGATAATAATTAAATTTCTATCGACGTCGGTTTAATGGCCACCCACATGAGCGTTAACGAATTAATACCAAGACTAGTTATCAATCTTAAGTTGACTGATATATTCTACTGTGAGATGATCAGATTCAAGCCAATACATGCCTTAATATGTAGGAGGCAGAGATCACAATGTGTTGGTTACATTATCATTTAACTTAAAAGCTACAAACTTAACTTTACAACCGAAAAAATTGTGTCTTTACAATTTTATTGGAATTTCTATAAATTCTGAACGCAATAATAACTTTGTTCTACTAAGTTCCCTGTTTTTGTTCGAGTAATTTATTTTTTACTGTTTTAAAATAAGATAGAATAAGCATTTACACAAACTTACTTTGTATTAATAGAATTTAATGGCGTTTTGATTAGATGAATATTCCACACATTAGGGCCACTTGCACACGGTGAATGTGTTCTGTCGCAGTAATGGGGCAAGTGATAGATAGCGGTCATATGGTGGCAGGTAGAGAGGTTCCCCTGTCATACGTACAGTGAGAAGTATTCCCATACGTTAGTGACATCGTGTCGTGTAAAGGAGCCTGCATACTGATGAGTTCATTATCAGTGATTTATGTCTATAATGTAACGCGACTTACTAATTATTCAAGTTCTTGAGGATATTTAGGAGGTCTTGACATGAAGAGTTTCTCCATTTTTAGGTGCCGCGAATTAATGAAGATTTCTGTCTCTCATTCTCAGTCTCTCATTCTTCAAATCAGTATCATTACGTTTTTCGGGAAAAACCTTGTCGTGAACGATTTCAACATATAGAAATGATTTCAAGAAGGAAACTTCGAAGAAGGAAAAATACATAGCCTTTGACATTCATAACTCGCCAGGTTAAAACGTAGAACTATGAGTACTATCTACTAATAACAAAATAACAAAAGTGTCTTTATTTCTTTCACATTCAATATAAAACAACGCAAACTTTAACCCAGCACGATCGCGGATCGTCTGCAAACTCTACAAACACCTTGAATTTCACTACATTATCAGTTGTTACTGTAATAAGTGTGATGACTCCTGATCTTCAACCTCATAATCAGACTATCAGTTGCACCACTGCACACTGGAAACAACACATTCTAAGGTGTAGGCATCCTAGGTATCCTAAATTCTACCTTAAAATGTGAATAATGAAGTCCAAAATTAAGTGTTGTTATTTGTAACAGAAACTGATGTTAGCAAGTGACAAGGCCCGTATTATCGTGCTCGCACAAAAAGTGGTGTTGAAGACGTGAGGTGAGGCTCGTGACAGTGGTACGTGCAAGTATCTGAACACTGGCCAGTACTAGCGGATAGTGGCGTACCTATGAGTAGCTATGCAGGTTACTAGCATGCCCTTTTGGGGGAGTGGTGAATGCTACGACGCGACGTGTGTTTAGATTGTTATGCCCGTTTCCTAAATATTACCAAGCGCGGGAAGCGCTGAAGTACAATCACTTTTATTTCAGTATGGCACGAACAGAAAAGTATCACCAAATATCTACTGCCATTACAATAAAGAGTTTTGAAAGGTTTACTTTCGGAACAGAAAATAGCTACTTATTTTACGTACTTTATGTAGAAAAACTTTAGTTTAGTTAATGTGACTTAATTAAGATCTGGATTATTAAAAATAAGAAACAGGAAATACTTAAGTAAGGATACCATCATATCTCCGTTATTGATTGTAAATTCGCGGGAAGCGAAGTAATTAACACAGATGTTATGTTCCGACGTTACACGTCTACGTTTAGTAGAAGATCGTGCCAATAAACACGTAATTGATTCTTAAATCAATGCTCATACATTAATTTTATATTTTACAATGTTTATTAGGCACGGAAACGCAATCATTTGTAAATTAATACCAGTTATTAACTGTCGCACAGTGGGCAGAGGCCGTTTCTCATATCTATAGAAAAGTGTTTTATGCAGGTTCAGCATAAAGGCAAGGTTTGGTTTCCTTACGATACCTCCTTTAATGACCGGTCAAGCTCCGCGCGTAACCTATGTATTACGATACAATGACCGGTCAAGCTCCGCGCGTAACCTATGTATTACGATACAATAGAAAATCAATAGCATCTCATTAATAAAAATGAGGCCGTGTCTGACCTAAAAGTAAAATGGTTTTGAGGTACCTAATGAGCCCATCCCTTGCTTACGACACTTAGCACCCAGCCAAGATTTACTAAATAAGAACAGCAACAGTCTAAAAGTAATAGGAAAGCCACCTTTAAATTTTTTTTTTTTAATGATGTATGACTTTTTATAAATAATTGTAGGAAACCACGCGCCGCGCGCCGGTTTAATACCACGCCCACAGCACACACACCACACAGCTCATACGGCCTCTAAAAAACATTAAAGGCCCAAACAAACCCACGATAAGATCGGCAAGTGCCGCCATATAATTATAATACCTTAGTATTGTAGGCACGTACCTACCTGTGTATGATCAGTGAGAGGACGTCACCAGTTCTCACGCTGACACGTAAATGCGGAGGTTATGTCATTAAGCCTATAAAGGTGATGGAAAGCATTGTCGTAATAAGAGATGGGAAACAGCTAGTTGTACCTACAGGGAAATTAAACAGTTGCTGATATTATAGAGATTTTTAAAACATCTTGCTGACATTACGGGTTCATGGAGCAGATAGTCATAAGACAGATCACGGAGTACTCCGTGAGACAGATAGATAGATTTACAAATAAGGACATTTGGAGAACTTTTTATTTTGAGAGTTTTTTAGAAACTTGAGTAAAACTTCTCAGTTTTGATTACTTAATCCATTACATAATATGTTACGGAAGGTGATGTGTGAAGCTTTAAATTATGTTTTACTCAATAAAGGCTAAATTGCTACTCAATCTCATACTCTTAATTTTTGCATGACATTTACTCAAGAAGAGAACACCGCTATTGCCTTTAATGTTTTTTTCTTATATTTTTCCTTTCATAGACTCGCGTCACCTCTGCGTCTGCGAGCCCGGGCATGTGTCTGAACAACTTATTATTCGTTGTCGGTTGTTGGTGACGTACGCGCAGGCACGCGGTGTGCGCGCTCTCCACTATTCAACGGAATGTATGCCTACCTTCTCTATTGTAATGTGAATCATATTGAAGTGTCTGTCTGTTTGTGTAAATTCTGTGTAATGATAAATCCATATTTAACGCAAATGCAGCGTCCTTTGATAGAGCACAATATGACGTTGTTCTTGTGATCGCACAGGAAGGAAGACATTCACAAGAAGTTATTTCTGTTTATCTTTACGATAATTTCATGATCATTAAATTCTCATGAAATACGCCCGAGAAATGCACCTGTCTGATGAATAATGTTTGTCTGAGAGACGTTGATGTAGTTCCCCGTGAGTGACGACGCGGGTGATTGCTAGTGCAGGCGTAGGAGCCGTCACGTAGCATGCGCAGCGGGTGCTACGCGCTACGCCGATATTTGCGTAGACATCTGTAGATGGATGGCTTTGTTTATTGGTTTCACGGCGAGAGAAGAATGAAAAGTGGTTTTTTTTGGCAAGAGTTTAGGAGAACAGGGAGCTTGTTATAGGTATTCATAACGAGTGCTTGTCTGTGTTAAAACAATTAGGAAACAATGTCGGAAAAGGTGTCTGAAGGATTTCGAATTGTAAAACATGTGGAACTAACTGCTGACATCTTGCGGCAGTACAGTGTGAGGGTCGAGATACAAGTGTATCATAAGCCATGGGTACAAGCCTCAATTAACTTATTATTTTCACAATATTTTAACCCGTTTTACTAAATTATAATAAAAACAGCAACTTAAATGACGCATCGAGCAATTCTGGACACACGTTAAAATAATTTTATTGAAAACACGATGTAATAATGACAAGCTTCTGCACGCCTCGCATATCACTCACAGCGAGGCGCACGGTGAGTGCCCGACAAACTTCAAACATACGCACTTTTTCCCATACGCACCACCACCAGAGATGAGCTATTTGCACAGGGCCCACAGGGTCAGGAGAAACAATGTCATTATTTAAACAATATATGAGATAATCTGTTAATACTTAATTTTATAATAAGCATCATTTACGTTTACGGATACCTAATTGATTTGTCAAAAACTAATGAGGAAATTGATTCCCAAATTGGAATAGAATAGAAAAAAAAAAAACCTTATTTAGAATTGCAATACACAGAATGTTGAATGATATGAAGTTAAGTGGGAACTTACCAAAGTTCTGCTATTTTGCAGAAACGATAAAGTTTTAATGATTGCCTATATGGCGACAGACTGAGTACATCGCAAACTAACAATCAACTGACGATAAAATAGTTAACAAATATATTCGAACAAATAAAAGCCATTTTATAGTAGTTGCGAGTGAGGTAAGAGCTGGTGCACACTGTCGCCTGCCACACGTGTACCGCTCGTAACTATTTTAATGTCATGTGCGCCGCGGCTTATGAACTCGCCTCGACTTTATGAGAACGGTTTACGACTTACAGAGTACAAGTACCTACAGTTTCAGTGAATTTTGTGCTTATATGGATTTTGGATATACCTGAATATGATGAGAAATATATTAGAAGCAAAAAACGACGTACCTACATATATTGTTGTACAGCATGCGCTGAAGACAACAACCAGTTTTCGTCAAATGTCATGTACTCGAGGTACTCCGAACGTGAAGTAGGTACTTTCCTATCCTTTGAATGACAGGTTTAGAAGACAATGTACCTACATATACAATGGTAAGTACTTACGACCCGACGGCTTACTACTTACACCCAGATATAAGTAAATAAGTTTTACGAAGATCACGATTCCGAGTTCTAGACTGATTCACCATCGGCGCTCATGTTATCTACCCTGCCACTAGCAGGTTAATATTAAGTTCGTAAATAAACCTAGTAAATAACTTGAAATGTAATCATAATCTTACTATATAATTACTATTGCGATTACGTTAACGTGGATCGAAAGCTGTAATCATGTTAATTCAATAATTACCAGGGTTCACGTCGTGGTTCACGTCGTGGTTATAAAGTCAGTTGATCATTCCACACTCTTTACGTTTTTCCGACCATCTAGGACTTGACACCATAACGAAATAGCATATCGATTGGCCTCCAAATAAAAAGCTTATAGCGCTCTATAATTTTCTCAATGTAGCTATTACTTCAACTATTAATGTTATTGAAAGAATTACTTCTGACCACAGCTTGTGACCGCGACCCGCCGTGCCTGCGACAGCACAATCTACGCCTCTCATCTATCGCAGCCCCGCCACGGCCGCCGTGCCACCGCACTATAATATTGTTTAGCTTGTTTTATTTCTTCAAGTAAATTACATCGATTTTTCGCCGTGGAGTCACGTGCGTGTAATGGAGGGGCGTGGCCTGCGCCCGCGCAACTACTTATCTTAATGAAAATCCGACGCCAAACACTTTCACACACTTCGGAAATTATTATCCTCCAATAAAAAGAGAATTAAACTGCACAACGGACCGTATTTAGTGGTGTTTTGCTCTGAAAGCCTCTTACGGACGATTAAAGTCTGGATTATATACGAGCCAGAGACCTATTTAGAAGTAAAATGGACTTTAAAACGTAATTTACTTAGGCCGTACACTGCTGAGATCTTTAGCTGGGTGTAGCTTATGATCCTTTCCTCGCTTCAGATATTTATTATGATTATTACATTTTGAAGAAAGCACAACCAGATTGAAGTAAATTAAGCTACAATTTTTCGTTACGGTGTTGTTTATAAATAAGAAAAAACCATTATGTTGTATATTATTCTTAAAGTTTACAGCTTATGTAAGAGAGTTACAGGTTAACCACATCCAGAGCAATGCAATGCGTTGTGGTCAAGCCAGGGAGCGGTCGCGCCGCTGCGCGCTCTGGCGAGTGTGGCGCCACAGTTACGGCACAGCGACCATCGCTGGCGTCGTCGCGCGTCGGTACCTACACAACACAGTCGCATTTGCCTGCTTGAGTTCTGACCTACGACATTACCACAGATTGTAATACTGTGACATTACGGTACGTACGCCGTACGTATACAATGTCTTAGGGTACCCGGGTATATAACTTGCTATGTTGACTATACAATTTAATCTAAAATAGTCTTGGTACAGACGCCAGCACATCAACCTACCCGAAACTGTCAAATTTTCCCAATCAAGTTTGAACCTTATACTTTAGCGATAAAGTTGAAAATCTATCAAAGAAATTTGACAGATTGTAGTAGCTTGATGTGCTGGCGTCTGTACCTAGTGTCGTTAATTGTAAACGACACCTGTTAGTTCGGCTGGTAGTGTCATTGCCAACACATGTATTTTTTCAGGAACAAAACATTTCCACATGGATGGTGATCGTAAAAACGAATGTCTAAAAGAAGGCATCGTTTTCGTGCAGGATGGAAAGCAGCCGATAACGTAATATTTTGCTCCGTCCGGGTAATTTTGCTGAATAGCGTTCCAGTCACAGGATAAATAAATAAATACCGATACCGATATAATATCTAAAGTTAGTTACTATGACATCTGTGTACCAAGTCTTGTAAACTTGTGTCTACGGTAAATTCCAGTTATAGTAGTATCAGATGTGATTACCCAAACTTTGAATAGTGCCTATCATACCGTACGTCGCGTCGTACGACAGTGGCTCTGCGCACCAATTACTTGCGATCTCTATCATCGTCGGCGGATTGTTAAATATTTGTGTATAATTACGCTCTCATAACTGCGGGCCCGGCAGGGAGCTACGCCGACGACTCCCACGAACACTCGGCTCGTTACACTGGCATCTTAAGTTGTTCACAATTTCCTGGTAAATGCTACGGCTTGCAATACTTGGCAGCGACCCCACATACATACCCCACAGAACTTGTGAAAAATACGAGGTATCTTAAGTAAGACATAAATTATGTAATTAATCTTAATGTTGATAATTAACTGTTAATAATTGTTGAAGAGTAAAAAAAATCTTGAACTTGGCCCAACCCCTGCAGTTCTCACGACTGATGATAAAGACATTAATTTACCAAATACTTTCTCAAAAAATCTTAATGTTATATTGAAAATTATGTCATAATACGAACCTATATAATGGGACTCAATTAATTATTAGTCCCTTGTTATAACGGCCAGAACCGCCCAGAATATAACCTCAAATTATGACAAACGACTCAACGAAAAACTCTACCTTTTGATAAAACTTTTAACAATACCACAAACAAACGCGTTTTTATTCGAACAGCATACAGAAACATGAAGCTTTTAAGTTTGGGAGCTTGCAGAAAAAACCGTCGGCGGCGGACGACGAGTTTTTATCAATGCATTAAATACGGCGCGGGCGCAGCAACTCGAGTAAGGTAACCACTTGCTGGGTGGGGAAAAACGAGGATAACATGATGAAGAAATTATGTTCATTATTAAAGTTAATACAAGTACAGTGCTGTCTTTAGTTATCAGAGGCATATCTAATCCATTTGCTGTCAGATTTTTTTTTTTTTTTTAACTCTTTTTTTTTAAGCTTGAAATCTTATGCAGGCTTAAAACTTTTAGATACTTCTACGAAGAGGAACGATAAAGATGTGAACACAAACATCATCAACACAAAATCGCCTTTGTTTTCGCCATCAAAACAACACCGTTGAATACAGAGATTGCCCTTAAACTTCAGAAATGTCTCGTGCTCCCCTCACCTCGTGGCCTCTCTACCGATGCGCCACTACCGGCCACCGCTCATTATCGTCCAATTACCGAATCTTACCGCCTACCGATCAGCACTCACCGGTCACCGGTTTCCGGTAAAAAACCGATCGCGATTACGTTTGTTGACTCTCTATTCTTGCGTCACCTAGTGGGTTGGCACCTGCCAGTGTTACTTAGCACATGACGAGTGATGGTGCTGGAGAACCTATTAGAATGTTCCATTATTCCAATATTTATTACATAGTATACTAGCCCCGGGAGCGCGTCGCTAAATAATAACAGCCACACAGGTCGATCGATCAGGTTAAGCTACGCTTGCCGCGGTTGGTCCGTGCCTCGGAAAGCACGTTAAGCCGTTGGTCACGGTTGACATTCATAGATCTTTGACAGTCGTTACGGGTCGTCTGAAGCCCGAACGTCTGACAACTAGTTTTACCAAGGGGTATCGTATTACCCAGTACCTAACTGGGTTGTGGAGGTCAGGTAGGCAGTCGCTCCATGTAACATACTGGTATTCAGCTGCATCGGGTTAGACTGGAAGCCGACCCCAACATAGTTGGGAAAGGCTAAGCAGATGATGATGACTAGCTAAGTAATAAATATTGGAACAACCAAGTTGTACGAAAAATAAAACATACCCAAACCCAACAGGATAAGAGCTGGGGGGTGCTAATGATTATTTATTATAAATATCAATCATAAGTGTTTTGTGTCAGTATATGGTGTGACAGTATAATTATGTTTAGCCAACCGGATCACAGCGTCGGATTCTAGTCTTTGAACTGATACTAAGCACTCATTTCCTCAAGTATTGTGAAACTGAGCCATTATTAGTTCGAATCACAGATCAAGAATAACCCGTTTCCCTTTAGAGGTTGATATAATTTGTGCTAAATTACTATTAAACCGGTAAATTGTTCTGTCTTGGCTGCTCGACTGTTCCAGATTCATTCGCTTTGCAGAAATATCTAACTAAACAACCAACTATTAGAATTAAACATAATACCTTCAACGTGCTAGAATTCTCTTGGTAGATTTATCCAGTTACAAGTTTCGTGTAATAACAAGCCTTGCCCAACATCGTAGTCAGCCTATAATGTTCCCACTGCTGGGACACAGGCCTCCTCCCTGTGAGGGGTCCATAACCCGCCAGGAGGGCCCAATGCGGGTTGGCAGATGTCACATGTCTTTGAATTTTTGGTTCTTGCCCATAGCAGGACTAAAATCCAGATTTTAAAATTCTCTTACTATATTAGGTACATTAAAAATAGTCCGTGCTATTTAAGGTTTGTATTCACTTAGACAGCAATAACCTCTACAAAGCCTTCTTGTTACTAACGAAACTACTTCATACAAGTATTTGATTACCTGCGATAAAAAATTAAATTCGCATTAAACTCCTTTGCTTCGACATTGGTATTTAATTTTTATGATCACGGTACGAAGCCGAGGGTCACGGACAGACACTGAGCCTTGAAGTAAACTTACGAGATTATAATAAGTGAAACTAAGCTCCTTACTTACTTGACAGTTAAGTTAAAGATAATGTTACGTTATTTTTAACAATTAGGATCAGAAATATGAAGATATCTGTTAGGGATTAAAGTGAGGGTAATCCAATGTCAGCTGTAAAAGCTGCTTAACAAAGTAAAATGGTGGCAAAGAAAAAGCTCTAACTTGATGTTAAAAACATGTAAGTAAAGCCAACTAAACGTAGAATTTATAAGGCTATGTTTGTACAGGCGTGGGTCAGTGATGTGACATTGTGTTAATGAGACAATCGCAGTACCACTTGAAGCATACTATCTTTGTTTTTTTTTTCTTTCTCTCTGTTCTCGCATCTCACTAAGTATTCATAGTCTCTTGCATCTACTCGACTCTAGAGTCAAGTAGATCGCCATTCCTAGACTAAACCATTCTAGCCAACTACCCCGATCATGCTTACAACACAACCAAGAGTCCATTATTGAGCTCCATTTTGTAATTATCTCCAAGTGGAGAACGCCAGCGCCATACAGTTCAGTTCGTGCTAAAAACCGATCATTATGCTTCATTATACGCATAGACATAATAACATACCTCGCGAGTCTTTTTGCACGTTCCGGGAACCGAACCCGGCTCTTTAACGATTAAAGGCTCCAACTGATTCGATGATTGATTCCTGTTTGATGTTAATATTTATAAGATGTCTCTTTATACAAGGCTTGATGTTTTGGTAATCTTGTACTTATGGAAGACATTCTTGCATCTTACTGGAAGGAAACTGGGTGGAATTCCTGGTTTTGCGGACGTTTTCGTTTAAACCATCACTTCAATGCAAGTAAAGCACCATGATTAGCAACTTTACAAGGTGCACTTTATACTGATACAGCACTGTGTGCCTTTTTAGGATTTCATGTATGAATTCGACATTATCTGATCAGTACTTGGTCAAGCCCGAGTGGACGGGAGAGCTGTGATTGACAATGATAATTATAACGAATTCATCATATTCTGGACTTAACATTTTCCACCACATTCCACAAGCGAAACTAGTTTTTTATACACAATTTAAACCATCCGCTGTCGGAATTCCATGCAGGGATATCCATTACAACATTAATATCTAAACATCTAACGTTAATTACCTGAAGCTCGTGTAAATGCCGCACAAAAACCGTCACTATGTACTAATATATTAATTACATACAACATGTAAGACATCGACACTACGACTTTACGAGGCTTGTCACACACCAGCTTATGATACCGCTAAAGACATTATTTCACTTGCTAGATTCGTAAACCTAAAGCAGTCTACACACCCCGCCGACCCGCCAACACAGCCGCGCGCGGCTGTTTGATGTCGCGATGTCGGCGGGTTTATTTCATAAGAATCATGTCGGTGACTTGTTGTTTGTTTGTTTGTTACCTTTTCACGCCTAAACCACTGAACCGATCATCCTGAAATTTTGCATACCTATAGGTTGTCAGGTGTACAGAAACGGACATAGGGTACCTTTCATCGTGAAAAAAGTGCTGTTCCCAGGAAAACAACAATAACGTTATTATGACAATAGATGGCGCCACGTGTCTTTCGAATCATGATTGAAATATATTAGAAACTTTAGAGCAAGTAATAAACCGCAGGGCGCAGCTACTATAATATAAAATAATAAAATATAATCCTAAAACTCCCAGTCTTTCCTCGGACGCCGAGTATCCACCTTGTCAGATCCAGGCTAAAACGAACAGCTCTGAATTTTTTCAACGCACTTATTACAGTTCAAAAACTGGTTAGTACTTGCCTAAGTAGACATAACAGTCTATAAAACAATCAATGAGTTTAAAAAGTTGTTTATGCTACTTCAATAAATATACCCACGTATAATGATTCTCGTTAGCGCTGCTCGCCCTGCCAACGAAGTTATCATAACATGCAGCCTTACATCTCAGTAGCCTACTGTTCACAGCTAGCAATGAACACAAAGAAACCATGACTCGGACAAATACATTGGTACTGGTATCGGTATTCAGTTAAACGAGTGTGAAGCGCGGGCTACACGAGCGAAGGCGCGGGCAATCAATGTGTAGAACACGGGACAATTAAATACAGGCTGTATTGCAGTGTCAAAGGGAGTGGGATACAGGCTGTTCGTATAAACGATAATAAAACGGGTACTTGGTAGCTGACATACCATGTAGCACAGGGGATACCCTGTGTGTATAATTTTGACAAAAAATTATAACTTATTTAGGCAGATACTTTGGCAAACATGTTGTTGATCCATTCCACACACTTTATCTAATTTATTGTTCTCCAAGCAATCAAATGCTTCTACATTGATTAGGGAATACAATAAAGTTTGCAGTATTTGTAAGGCTCGAAAGAAGTGTTAAAAAAAAAACTGGCGAGCATTTTCCATTCCATTTTTAAATCAGTCGCCATTATTACCTTATATTTAGATACCTGGGAGCTTTTGATTTCGTCACTGATAACCATGACTCCGAACTCTTCGCTAAATGGAACAGGTTTCGTAACAGTGCGTGCCCTATAAAGCAGAGTAACTGGTAACCCTACACACTGCACAGTGCTCAGTGCTCACTCAGTGCTCAGTGCACGCGGCACAGACTAGGGAGCGTTATTTTTTGCTCATTACGAGCAGACCGGTCTCAGCGACTGATGCAATTGGTGGATGCGTCTTTATTATGTCTATTTCACACCAGCGACAATGATACGCGCGGTTTTACAGTTGTACCTGACGTAGCTTTAATTACACCCAGTTTAATTATTATTAAGAGACAAATAAACAAAGACAACACAGGTAAATAAAAAGATGCGCGAAGGATGACTATGTCTCAATTACCTACAAATCGAAATTTATTAATCTAATTATATGTATAAGAACTAATAAAAATATCGATATAATATCAACCAAAAGACGTCAAACTGATGGAAACAAAATGATTTCACCATCTTTTTATAAGAGGCCCCCTAAGTAAATGTTCCCGTCCCCTGTCTGCCCTTCTGTCGCTCTGTCTCTCCCACGGATATCGAAATCCCTCCGATGCCGGTCCGATGCATGTGACATCAGCATCACCGACCTATACCCCGACTGGAAGTATTTAGAGCTGTAATTATATCGTCTGCGTATCAACTGATGGCAACATTCAGGATTGTTCCTTTATCTTAAAAATAAAGTTTTTATTTGGACATGGGTTTGTCAGTGGATAATTTTACTATACAGTAGGTACTTAGGTACTCGTTTAAACTAAAAAAAAACACACATGATTGTAATCAAACTTAAGTCTACATAGTTTCACTGGCTCTCTTGAACACACAAAGGTTCAGAAATGGACTCCTCGTACCGTGTTAAACTTTTCGCATAGTATGCAGTGTACGAGTGACATGGGTCGGGTCCATAGACAAAAGGTCGGGTCAGACGGACAGCTGTGCCTGTGTAATTGTGTACCTACGGCTTTATAATTTCACGCCACTTTTTCCAAAGGGATATGATTACTATCTACTAATATTACGAGTCACGAGTCACGCGGACAGTCTGCGTGTGCGCAAGGGGCCAAAAGGTTACAGACACAAACCCTGTAGTTCATAACTTTTCGCCACTTTTTCTAAAGGGCTCCGGATCGTGCATCGTCATTTATCTGCCTGATCAATCGTAACGGTCACCGGACCGGCAATTAGCTTGCAGGTCGGAGTAACGATGGTGGAGTGAAAGTCACGGCTCAGGCGCATGTGGTACAGGGGGATTAACTCGGACGCACTGACAGATGAAAAGGAATGGAAAGTGATGACTTTTAAATCGAGGGCTTGATCTCAATTATCTTTAAAATGTTCGAATTCGGATTGGATTTTCGTTAAGTTAAAATCAATTCCATTAGCCAACAACGAAATATAACTACTATTATACTACCTGCTATTTTACGTAAAAATACAAGTGCGGGGTAATATCCCTCCTTGTGTTTATAAACCCTTACTTAAGTAAAAATAATCTCTTTTACATGGATTACCAAAACAAGTTGCATAAGGAGCATATCACAACATCACAAGAGTAACTCTCCGCCATCTACATAACGTAATCAAAGTCGCTAGCAGTATCTCACGGCGCCGGTGCGGCGGTGGTCATGGTCAGCGCTCCAGTTCCCACAGAAGGCACCACTTAGTTCGACCACGGCACAACCACAAACCACTGCCTCTACTTACGACCACAGCGAGCCCAGAGAGCTGCCTCCCTCTAGCTGTGGTCGCTGCGCGCTGTGTGCTCATTACAGACCACGATAATCGTTTTGTTTATTATCTCGGTGATACCGGTGGCGCGCGGCGGCGCGGGGTATTCACGCTACATTATCATTACACGCAGTCTGAAGTTAGGCAATACAGAGATTGAATGCTATGCGGGGTTTACTTCAGACTATAACTTTGTTGACCAAAAAGCATTGCACTGGCCAACAGACTGTGATAGGTCACACAGTATCTATGGTCACGCATCAATACTTTACAATGGTTTAGCATGAAATTATATTTTAACACAGAATGTACGAAACACGTAAATGTGATTTATCATGCCGTCCAAGTATCCAGCCACATATCTTCACACTTTAGGACAAGGTGGCGACATCATCCGACAAGAGCCGACAGCACCCGAACACTGTTCTACAGCATGCCTGACTCCTACATTGGTAGAACTACTCTTCGAAAAGCACAGCTTAACCTGCACTGACTAATAATACATTTACAACTGCTCTCGTGCAACGTTACTTCCGATAAGTTTATATTGGACCATCACTACATAATATTTAATAAATACATATATTTGCAGGAATCTTTAATTGGTATATCCATGAAAGTCTCATCGAAGAATGAACTACAAGTTTACTTTGGGTAATGTATATTTGCTATTCCATAATACCTACTCATGTTTGAAATCTTACCACCACATGCTGGGCGGAATAAAAATATCTGCAATTTGCAATAGTTACACCTAGTTACAGTCTGCTTCATGATGTCCACTCGATACTATGGATGCAACTATTATTTATGAGCAAATCGCGTGTTCTGAGGAGTTCATCTTCTATATCTATATATTTCGTGACATTTGAAGTTTAAAGAAAAACCAACAAACGATTAGCTTCACATCCAAAGCCCGCGAACAATTCACTACTTTATTTAAGCTCAAATCAATCAAAAATAGACCTTGTGTTAAGTTATTAAGGTTAGTACCGATGGCAAATGGGTTTCCTTTCATAGAATGCAGTAGCAATGTGGCCGGCAGTCCTGCTTGGTCGCTAATTGCGCCGACGTGGTACCGCGACGGAGACAAAACGTAACGTGAGGCTGAGAGGAGCATTCATACAAGAACGGTTTAAAATTCACTCCCCAGGGAACTGAATTGTATACAAATTAGCTGAGAACTGCATAATTTTATAATTGGCGGACTCTTTTATACCTTTTAGAGATCAATGCTAAATTGGGCTTTCAGACTGATAACTTGGTTGAAAAGTGAGTGCTATGGCATGACTTGACGTAGAAGCATCTATCATCGGAAAGCTATCGTGTATTGAATCTGTAGGTTTAGGAAATTATGACATACGAGGGTCATTCAATAAATACTTAGCCTACAAAAAGTAAACGAAAATTTTGGAAAAGTGGTAATTTCTTTTTCAGAATAGTCTCCTTTTAGTTCGATACACTTAGCCCAGCGATGCTCCAACTTTTTTAACCCGTCCGAAAAATAGTTTTTGTCAAACTCTGCAAAATAGGCCTCCGTGGCGGCGATGACCTCCTCATTTGATCCATATCTATTCCCGGCGAGTGATTTTTTCAGATTAGGAAACAGAAAGAAGTCACAAGGGGCCAAATCTGGAGAATACGGTGGATGGGGCAGCAATTCGTAGCGTAATTCGACCAATTTGGCCATGGCAACGGCAGACGTGTGAACCGGTGCGTTGTCGTGGTGAAACAGCACTTTTTTCTTCGCCAGATGGGGTCGTTTTTTCTTTAATTCGGCGTCGAATCGGCCCAATAAATCGGCATAGTAAAGCCCTGTAATTGTTTTACCCTTCTCGAGGTAATCGATGTAGATCACACCTTGTGAATCCCAGAAAACGGTAGCCATAACTTTTCCGGCCGATTTTACAGTTTTCGCCTTCTTTGGAGCACGTGCCCCGGTCTGGATCCATTGTTTTGATTGCTCCTTGGTCTCTGGTGTGTACCAGTGGATCCAGGTTTCATCGACGGTCACAAAACGACGCAAAAACTCCGCTGGATTCCGCTTAAACAGCGCCAAACACGTCTCCGATGTGGCCTCACGGTTGCGCTTGTTTTCTGGTGTGAGTAAACGCGGCACCCATCGCGCCGACAGCTTTCTCATGCCGAGTTCTTCGTGAAGAATATGATGCACTGTTCCTTCTGAAATGCCTACAGTCTCAGCTAGCTCGCGAACCTTCAATCGGCGATCTGCCAATACGAGATCATGGATTTTTTTAATGTTTTCCTCCGTAGCAGCTGTTTTCGGTGCACCTGGACGTGGTTTATCAAAAACCGACGTACGGCCACGTGCAAACTCGTTGAACCAATTCTTGACGGTGGCCATCGATGGAGAAGGGTCAACGTACACAGCATCCAAGCGCTCTTTTATTTCGATGCGCGTTTTCCCTTCCAAAAATAGGAATCGAATCACCGAACGATATTGCTCTTTTTCCATTTTTGTAAAACCGATCGACACGTTCGCTTCCATAAGTTGTCAAATTAAAACAAATGAAGGGATTGGAATGAAAATTTGAAAAAAGAATTAAAAAAGAATGTGCTACACTGTGCTAAAGCTCTTTTGAAACTACAGCGCCCTCTGGCGATAAGGCTAGGTCGTTATTGAATGCACCTCGTATTAGAACTAAATAAAATTACCTATCGTATTAGAAATATTGTGTTCTACTACATTCCTAACTAACTCGAACCATGGGAATTCCCATACGTGATAAGCATGACAAAAAGAATGCGTCACAGGTTGAAACAAATGATTCAGTGCCCAACAGAACCACAGGAAACAAGTAATTTAATATTTATTATTACTCATATCAAGGTGATTTAAATCTCGGAGTTAGTTGACATGTCGGAATTCCGAGTGACTATGAACCACGCGGCACATACAAACGACCCGTGGTGACATCCACGGGGACAGTATCACCGTGGTCACTCTGGTCAATGACTGCATGGCCCCAAGGTCACCGCCGTCATCAAATTTATATTATACATATTACCATTTAGATATAAAATAAACGAGATTTTAAAATTAGATCACTGATTTTTAACAGCTGTTTTATGAGTTTGGACATTTGCATAAAAATAATTTATTGGTTTTATTTAAATATGAGAGTATGTAACGTGATGCAATTTTAGATAGAAGTATGGCCAGTTTCAGACTATGAGAAATTTAATTAACTCAGTCTGAGTTAATTTACATGAAGCTTCTTCTAGGTTTTCTTAGACGTGTCAAGTTGCCTATTTCATTGAAAGAAGAAACAATGATGGTTGAAATTACTTGAAACCACACCAGCCGAGTGCAGTTCGACGAGGAACATAAACTTACTCAGTTGCGTTACTAAGGGTCAGTTCATACCGCGACGCGACGCGGCGCGCAGTTTTCAAGATAGCAATACTTTTATAGACCTTATCTACTACACAAAAAGGCACACAATTCAGTGAGGTGGGCCGCGCGGCGTAGCTCGACGTAGTAGACACCACCTCACTGAATTGTGTACTTTTTTGAGTACTATAATTATAAGGTCTATAATTGCTATTTTTAAAACTGCACGCCGCGCCGCGTCGCGTCGTGGTGTGAACTGACCCTAAGCCGAACTGTCAAATTTAAAAAACTTGTAATTATTTTTTAATACGACATTAGCCAGTCGGACACTGGACACATTTCGCTATCATCTACAGTGAAGGTAAGTTCCTTGATCTTTAACACCACCTTGTATCTGTACCACTAAGCACAAAGCAATGTCTTCGAGAAAGTCAGGCATCTTAGGTTCGTAGACCAGTGAACAAAAAGCCGCTACTACTTGCCTAGCGTTGTCTTAAGACTGGTGCCTTTGTCTATAGACTCTTAGGTCACTGAACAAAACGCAATACTATTTTTTTTTTCTAAGACATGGTTGGAAAGGTGTCTTGAGATCGTGCCAACCATTAGTGTATTGCACCTTTGCAAAAACACCACTCGGCATATTGACGGTGCTATCTTCAAGATGTATTCCTTGGAAGCTATGAAAACGTTGTTGTAAGAAAACTGTAGGTAGGTACCTATGCATTTCTTTGAAATAAGAATGGGCGAGATACTACCTAGATACTACCTAGATACTACCTAGATACTACCTAGATACGACTACAATTTGACGGCCTAATCACAGTTATTTACCAATGAAAGTTTTGTGGAAAATGATAATTAGAAAGCTGGAAATACCACAGTAGATACCTACCAAGTCTAAGTTGACAATATTGCGTCTCTAACAGCGGGGTGCTGGCTTTTGAGAAAGGTAAAAACATTGAAAACGCAAAATGTCGATCATCTTTGGAATGTGTTATAAATGTACTTAAATAACTTCGCATATACGTTTTAGTTCGACACAAGACCTTGAACATTAATCTAAATGATAATGGCAGCTTAGAAATGAGTCGGCCACCGATCATCGTACTCAATCAACGTTGATTCATTGCCAGTGGCTTCACGGTGCGCTGTCCGATCTGAGGAATTATTACAAAAGGCAACAATTCTCACAGAAGCAACAATTATTTCACAGATTACTATTATTACAGGCGATGCGAGCATTCAATCGCTAGTCAATGTTCTCACTCATTGTCAATATCATTTGAATAAGTTGGATCATGTTAAAGGCTATATTTATTCAACCCCAAAGAAATTTTATATCTATGTTCAACCCGCAATAGCAGGAAAATAATATAAAATTAAATTAATAAAATATTCGTTCAGTAACGATACACCAGAAGTAGGTTAAAATCCTTTTGAATACATGATATTTGCCTGCAGGATAACCTCAACCGAAACGCAACTCTTTGTTATGTAAGTAAGTTGGTTGCGCTTTGAGGAATACCCCATATTTTCGGAACAAAAATAATTCTAAATCCCACATTTCCAATTCCACTTGTTTTATCTCATACACCACAAAAACTACTTTGTAGACCATAACCGCCCATCGCATCCCGGCCGAGAGCGGCCGCGGCGCGCGGCGTCCGTAGAGAGGTCGAGAACAACTAGCCCTTAACACCGCGGACGCATGGACCGTGAAATAATCAAATAGCATCCGTCCGTGGGAACTGATGGCTGCCAGTGACCGAAACAACCGTTTTATCAATATTTTATAGGTTTTATTGATTATTTTGCCCTCATTACAGAGCTTCAGGAAAAACAAAACATTGACAAAAACAGTGTTTTCGGTAGGTTTACAACAAAAACGAGTATAGACAATCAACTTATGTAATAAAAGACAAATTAAAATTAAAAGAAAAGCTTAAAATCATTTTTGTTGTAAAAAAAACACCTGTTTGACCCCGACGTGATTTGAACACGCAACCTTCTGATCTGGAGTCAGACGCGCTACCGTTGCGCCACGGAGTCGTTGAACACCAGGCCGAAATTACACTTGTATATCTCATCGTGTCATTGACGTCATCTCGTGACGTAATGTGAACATGATATTTTCGCACTTTTACACAACCTTTAGTTGTTAGTGTAAGTGTTTATTTATTCGATATCCAATATTATAAGGATTTTAATCCATTTATCTTAAGTTTCCGATACGATATTGCAAATTGGATAAGGTGAGTGGCCCGGGGCAAGATCGAACGTTTTTTTGATGAGATGAGCAGTGTTGTATTAGAAGTCTTGTAGAACAGTACAAATTACCTTATGCTAAAAATTCATTTGTAGAGAGTAAAGAGCAAAGAGTATATCTTTCTATCATATTTATAACATCTTGTTAAATCTGTACCAAAGCAGAAAAAAAAATGTTTTTATCACGAGAATGAAACAGGGGGAAGATGGAGAAAGATCGAAATAGTTTCTAGTACCTATACTATAACGTTTTGTTACATTTCAGATATTGAAGATTGACATAGAGGTTCATAAACTTTCCACTTTTAAAAATAAAACATCACTATCAATCAAATAAATCCTTTAATTTTACTCGAGATTTTACAAAACAAGAGTTTGCATCTTTCTTTCATCATAATCAACAAATATAGCACATACGTAACAAATAAAAGTGACTTAAAGAATTAAGAAGAGTGTTATAAGATAAGATTTATTATTAAAAAAAAATCTTAGAAGATCATAAAATCATAAAAGGTAGGATCTATTATTTTATTTTGTATAAGTCCATATCTTATCATGAACAATTTGAGAACATCTGACTATTATTATGGCTTTTGGAAACGGGGTATGGTCGAAACGTTTATGTTCTTCTTACCCCGTTAAATAGAGGTGGGTAAAGACGGAAAATTTAAATAAATCCTAAATTACGAATAATAGCCAAATTCGGATGTAATAACACAACTAAGAATAAAAAATAATGAGTAGATATTACAATAAAACATTCGAACCCGTGATTCGAACCCACCTTGTAAGTAAAGTTCAGGACACGTGGTAAGATTAAAACACTCGATTTTACGTACTGTAGTAGGTATTAACAAATCCTGCATGATATTTGCTTGTCATCAATCCTTCTTGAAGTTGATATTCAACCTCATTTTTAATACTTGGTCTAACCAGAAATTTCTATCTACGAAATTTTTAAATTATGAATCGTAAATACGTCAGATGGCATTTTTTGATGGTAGACTTGCTCACTTGAAGAAAACCTTGTGACATATTAACTGCTTTTTTGCAATTATCGCCTAGATTTATAAATAAGTAGTATTAATGTGATTTGAACATATAAATAATCTTATAGTATATTTTGCCCTGATTTATGGTGTTATTCATTCTTTTTTCAACTTTCCTCGCTACAAAATGTTTTCAGTCAGAAAATTCACTGCACACTGCTGATAAGGTTCCTCGCTACAAAATGTGGTAGTCTGTAAATTCACTGCTGATGGAGTAAGGGTTCATTCGTCCCTTTTTTGGTATGTATTGTTCTATGCTTTTTGGGTACATTTGATTCTGCTTGCTCTACGCGTTCTTATGGTTAAACTTTACCCCAGGTTAGGGCCAGAACTTTGTGCAAGCCGATTCATTCGGCACCACCCTACCCAGACTCCTGCGAATTTATTTGAGAGATTTGCCAGAGGAGCGCCCGAGCCAAGCTCAAGCACAAGAACGCCACGGATGAAGTCGAAGACCCTGACGCGAACAGATATTAATTTTTACTATACTCATAGTAGATTGTTGTAGGTCATTTTTTAAACCCCGGGTTATATAACTTTTCGGATACGGCGTGTGTTACGTATTTTTTTTTTAATTTTGGTCCGTTCTATCCACGCGCACGAAAGTATCCTGATTGCAATCACGTCCTAACATCGCGTCGCGTGACTAAATCCACCCTCGATTTTATTCGATTTTTTTTATTAAAACAACGTCACAAGGATTCATCAAGTGTATCGTCTTTATTATAACATTTTTTATATAATTCACGTATTTGGGATTTTTTTTATTAATCAACCAAAATTAAACGTATTCAATTAGCGAAGTGTCCAGTTTCCTTTTATTTCGCTCATCATCATCATCTGCCTAGCCTTTTCCCAACTATGTTGGGGTCGGCTTCCAGTCTAACCGGATGCAGCTGAATACCAGTATCCTTTACCACCAGTACCAGTCAGTACCAGTTTCCTTTTATTTCGCTACAATACGTAAAAGTCACTGCGCAGATATTTGCATATTTCACACAACCATTCACTCAAAGCGGCAAACGCTGACTGAGATGTGCGACATGGCGGTCTTAACGATGTTGCTATCACTGCAAAAACTGCACTAAATCTGGCGTTATGGACAACTTTTTGTGTTACCCCGTTTTTCATCCTCCCCCCACTCACCTTATTTAATCGTAGGAATTTATGATAATGATAGTCTATTTGGTCGAAAGTGAATGGCTCTTATCAAATCTACATACAGATTATTTGATTAAGTACTATTAACTATTAATTAGCAACCGTTAAATTAATAATGTTTACATAATTAAGTAGGTACCTAAGTATATTTTCTAGCGTATCCTATAAGCATGTAAATCACAAGTCATTTATACATTTATATCAGTCTGTAATGTGGATGGTGTACATAATAAAGAATATTCTATTCTACTTTAAATACATAAATAGTTAAGTATGTATTTAGTAGTCGTTGAACAAAATAATAAATTAATTTTGTTCACATTAGTAACTACTAGCATTTCATTCGGAACTTGTGAGTTTTATATGAAACTAGCTGCGCCCCGCGGTTTCACCCGCATAAGTTTCGATTCCGTGGTAATATCGGGATAAAAAGTAGCCTATATGTTAATTCAGAATGTCAGCTACCTCCATACAAAATTTTATCAAAATTGGTCCAGCCATTTGAGCGTGAAGAAGTAACAAACACATAAACACACACACACACACACTCACAAACTTTCGCCTTTATAATATTAGTGTGATTGAAAAGAGAGTGGGTACCTACTCGTCTATGTACAAGCTATACTATTGCTTTGAAATTCATTTCAAACGTATCATTTGCGGTAATTGCGGTTTAGATATTGTTCATTGTTGGACTGCTTGTACTGCCATGTAAGTACCTACCCAGATGACAAAAAGTTTCTGACCCTATCCACCTCATGTCCAGAAACTTTTGACCCCGACGTGATGCGAAATTAGATGGAAAGACCTTTCAAACTCCCTAGTTTGAAAGTCAATCTAGTTAATCTAGTCCATCTGGTTTCGCATCTTGTAACTTGACTCGCATACCCATTCCTACGTAGGTAGACAAGAAAATGAGATCCTTCAAAATAAACCTTTCTTCCCTTTTCTCTAAATTCCCGGAAATCAATCCCAAAACATAAATCGTTTCCGGCAAATAACTGAACACTTGAAGCTAAAGAGTCACTCACTAACCGCGCCAATAAAACCTCTACTTTGAATACACTTAAGAACCCCGCGGCCACGCGGCCCCGCTTGCCCGCAGCCCCGCAACCCCGCAGCCCCGCTTGCCCGCGCCTATCCCTTCTTACCCCACTCTGCCCTTTCTCCGGAGGGGTACACTCGCATTTTTCACTGCAGTAAAGTACCCTCGGTCGAAAAAAATCGTAATCCTTGTTTAAAAGTAAAGTCATTATCGCGACGACACTAATCCGAGGGTAGGCAGACAGCCAGATGTGTTGAGTCAGCTCGATCCTTTGCAATAGTGAAAATGCGAGGTTGTGAGTTTATACCGATTTTACGTCTTGTAAACTAAGGAACCAATATTTCTGTTAAAATCTGACAAAACGTAAGAACAGTTTATAAAAATTAAAATCTTAAGACATGGTCAGTTGGTATAGAAATAAGCAGTAGGCAAAGGAAAATCTAAAATAACGTAAAAATATTCACTTGAACTCGTTGAAGAAATTCTTTAAGTTTTATAGTGCTTTTATGGATCAATAATTATAATGATTAGGTTTTAATGGCCTGCTAGCGACTGATTTGCATAGATAGTATTAGCCATTTATGCCATTAGAGGAAGATAACCGCGTATTGATAATGGGCTACTAAAAGCAACGCTTATCTGCTATATTATGCTAATTGTCGAACTGCGCGAACTGTCACTATAAATTCACTTGGCTGCCTAGTAGTGGGCCGCTCCCATCTAGAGCTTTGACGATCTTGTTTTTTTACTACTCCAACTTCAAATTTTACGAAACGCATTGTTATCATGCCTATACATCGTAATGGTCGTACGTACACTAAGAGCCAAAACTCATAGCATACTGATCCCATTTGCAAAATTCAAGTGAATTCCTCAAAAACTACAGTGGCACTCGGAAACCTTCGGCAATCCTCGACAACCTTTCGGCAGCAGGCTATGAATCAGTGAAACTATAAAGCTAAATGGCACAGTGAGGGTGTACACGCGCTGGGCGGGACAATGATGAACAATTCTATTTATTGAATTCGTTTCGCGGGAACTGCCGGAAGGCAAGTGGGTAATTTGATGAGGAGCATGAAACGGTGGTGGTGGGATCTTCACTGAGATCTTTGATAAATGTTTAACGTTTGCTTTCACTAAGGGTATTTGTGTTTATAAAAGTAGCGCAGTGGATTTAATAGGTATACAAGGGTTGATAGAAAATGCAGTAGGTACAAAATATTTTATCTATTGAATTTTGTCTGACCCGTTACCGCAGAAATGGAGGAAACAAAAATTAGTTTTTGAACAAGAATGAACTTTGAGTTCCATTTGGACATTCAAAACCAACACATCAAATAAAAGATTTTCTTTAGGTACACAAAAGCTGCTTTACACAAACGGATTTTCATTTAAATGACCAATAAAATGAGAGTACACAAAAGCAGTGCTCATTTTATGATCTCTTTAACGCGCAATAAATCCGGGCCAGTGTCTCGGGGCGCTGTAGGCATACTACCCGGCGCTCATCTTGAGGGGGCACCCCTATGCCCCAGTGCTGACGGAGAGGTTAGCACACCCCTACGTCAAGTGGGTTTAAAAACACGCTGATAAACGGGGCAGGGATGCACAACACAACGATGGACAAAGGTCGGTATTTTAAGAGCAGTGTTCATTCTGGAATGTAGTTTGGGTCTATTACTTTAGTTCATAGAAAGTAATTGTCGTTACAACTTGACCAAGTCTAAGAAGTTTTAGCAAGCCTTATTGCCTTCAATGGCCTCACTGGTAATTTACCGGTTACTTAGTACAGATAAAATAATATGTAACTATTTTAAACAATTCCGTGAATCATATTACTCAACGTGTAGGAAGGTAAGTTGTTAATATTAATTATGTGCGTACTTTCAGAGTTTTTTCACGACAGCATTTTTAACTTCTGGTTTTCCTTGTTCTTCACATCCCTATTGCCCTACGCATGTATCTCGGTTCCTCCCGTGTACGTCATGAACTGGCACCACGTGTGAGGAATGTACTCATAACGACCATCGCAGTACTACACCGGCCATCATATTTTATTCGGCACTTCGTTCTAATGCCCGCTAAGGTGTGCTGATACAAATATAAATAAGAACAGCTTGCACTGAGTGTTTCTTCGTTGGACTTTTATTATTTTTCATAGAAACAGACTCCATAAGTCAGCTTTTTTAGAATACTGAAGCTCTTATAGAGACTTGAGAAATGAAAAATTGCATGACTAAGTACACACCTAACAAAATCAAATAATTGGTTAGAAGTCAAATAAAAACAATTGGTCAATGGAAACAATTTAATGGCATCATCTGTGCAAAATAGTTGACGAATTATAATGATGACAAAGACTGGTTACATTGAACCGAATGTAACGAAATACGAAAGCTAGTTAGCAATGGACTTCAACAGATAGCCGAGCAAGACGTCAAGGTATGCTCCACTCTCAGCACATACATACTCGTAGATGCAGTGTTTTTTTACAAGTAGGTACACCAATAGATACGACATGATGTGACTCGGTCGAGTTATCTAATGTTAATTTAATATTAATTTCACACACGCCACATGTGCTACAACATCTAATCGCTGAGATTAGTCGTGCGATTAGCTCTTATAGTAATAATTATAATTATTTCCGTGTACACATATAAACTCTTCATCAGATATAATGACGAATAAAATTTTAATCGATTCGTACAAGCACTCTACGATAAACTTATAAGGAAAACACAACAAAGTGAAGATAGTAAAGTAGGACTTAAAAAGCACATAACTTAGACATCCCAATTTACCATGCAACCTTGTGGAAGGAAAAACTTATGCACAACAATCGCAGTAGCCAATGATGAACCCTACAGATAACTTTTGGTTCAACTTGCATGCGGTTTCTAATATTCTTTGATCAGAAAAATTATAGTCTTAAAATTATTTGATGTGGTCAGGATGGTTAGTTTTTCCTCCACGTAACACTGCTCAGCCTCTCACAATACATCAGTTTCAAAAACATAGCTATCGCCACGATATATATTTTAAATTTCCGCGACGCGCGACACGCTCTAGAATATACCTCTTCATCTCATACGATTGCATCAGTGATAAGTTATCATTAATTGGACTAACCTTCCGTCGCGTGTCAGGGCTCCACAAATCGTCAGGCGCACTGTATCTAACACGCCTTACATCAAGATTGATAAAATCTGATAAATCAGCCTTTCTTCCGGCATGCGGCACCAGGATTCAGTTATTAAATGGTCAACTTCGCTGTTTGGTTAGAGCACGCAATGTCTTACGATTGAGTTCATTGATTAGTGTTTGACGCCTAATGGTGTTATTCCCATTTCCAGTTTTACCTTCTACATTATCAATAAATAAACCAAAAGGTGTGCTTTCTTTAAAATTAAAATGATTTTTTTCGAAAGTTCAACTCCTATTTCCTTGACAGTGAAAGACATAAGTAAAGGAATATCACATGACGGAAGGAAGAATATCCGCTCCACAACATGTTGAAAGTCGTCAGCGTGTTAGAGTCAGTAAATGAGATGCATTCAACACGTTCCACGAGTGTCAATGTTTACAAGTGCTCCTGAGTCACCTGAGTGGCGACGTACCAGGCGAGCAGCGGAAGGCAACAGTTAACACTATTTTAGTACTACGACAGTATAGCGCCGCCGCGCCGGCCGCCAGCGCTCGTCTCTGGACGGAAGTCTTATTATGTTGTACTCCAATAATAATATTGTAGACTTTGATGCTTCAATCTAACCAGATGGAACTGAAAGTGAATATTTTACACGGATCTACCGCCATCTTGGCGAACCATAATTATGACGGGAAAATATCGATATCTGCATTTGCAGTTAGTAGGTGTTTGAAGCTATAACTTAACCATATCTATCATATTAGGCTGTCGCTGAAAACCAGCGCTGGGGCTCTGTCTAGCATAGGGTCGCAGCATAATGCTGAGCGATGGCCGTTTTGCGTGAATGTGACGCATGTTTCCCCCCTACCTTTTATTATTTTTTGTATTTGTTCTTTTTTTTGCGTCATGCTCACCGCGAATAAACGTTTTTTCTTTCTTTCTTTTCTTTCATATTCTGGACAGAGGTCGCCAGCTCTATCCTTCCGCGTGTTGACCAACACTAATCCCAAGGTAAATTATATCAAATCCGAATTAATATTCATAGCCTGCCTGTTGTTAGAAGCCCACGCTTTGTGTCCAATAGACTCGGCAAACACAGCGAGTATCTGGACACGTGGACACGCGGATAGCCGGACATAGTCGGACAGTACGGCACGAGGGACCGTGCGACGCGCGCCGGACATCTCGCCGACCGGTGTCCGGGGAAACATGGTGTTTGTGAAAACTGTGAAGTGTCATGTGATAAAGCTAAAATACAACACTAAGACGTATCTATAGTTCTTACGCAACGTCTTACTCATCTATAGTTCTTACACGTCTTACTTATCTACTTCTTCTCTAAACGTCTAAATCTTGGCAGCTCACTAGCTCAAAACTATTTTGTGGATTGTATACTAGCACTACACGATAGAGTATTTGCTCAATTATGACCACAAATTATGACATCGACTGGAAGAGAGAATGTCTAATTTTACAGCAATATCTTCACGGGACCTATTAGCGTTTGATGCCTCTTTGGAAGGCCTGCAGCAATTAATAATAGAAGAGACTATATGACAATAATAATTAGTACTTAAATGTAATAAAATGTTCAGCAATTTATTTAATGAATGTTGCTGTATTTACACGGATCTTTAACGAGTTACTGTATAGATTAACTTGTGTACAATCTTAGTTAATAGCAGTACGTAATGTATCGTAAAAGCCCCGCCGCGCGCCGCCCCGTTGACACCGGCTGGGACACATCTCAGAGCCCGGTATCTCACTAGATAAGTGTGAAATTATACGCACACAATGTTTGTGTCCGTAAACTATCTAATAGTCGTTCATCTTTTACTAACTCTAGCGATACTAGTGTTTCCAAGTATTAGTGCCTTTTGTCTGGCCATGTTCAGGTAGGTTTGAAGATGTCGAAACGAGTCATAATGAGACAGAAGGTTTATTACGGAATCTTGATTTCATAATTCCGAGAAAATATGAGAGTAGGGAGGAGAGACTTTCTTGAGGAACATAATATCAAGGCATGCTATTAAACAAGCAAACATCAAATCAGAGAACGACTCAAACATTCATCTTCTTTTCCTTTGACAATAACTTTTGATAGTATGGTCTGTTCCAAAAGTATCATCAAATACGTTTGTATATGACATCAGGATTGTTATTTTGGAACAGTGATGTGAATACCTGTGGTAAATAAACATTGCGTTATAAATAGAGTACGTAAGTAATGTTTCTGTCTGTGTAACGTCCATACTGAGTGCTCGATCTGAGTCACACGAGACTAGCGTGACATTGAAGATGAAGGAAACTCTGTTGTGTTCATGTGTGGTTGGTCAACCCATATTTGTGGATAGTACACACGGCGACATATCATGCTATACATTTCTAGTTTTAGCTGACCTCGCATTGTACCTATAGGTTTTTCGTACAATGAGAAGTCTGCTTATTCTGGTAATGTATAGCTTCACATGTCGCCGTGCGTATACAAAAACAACCTTCCAAACATCTCTGCCTCTTCAATAAATTGTTCACAAAGTTACTGCATGTTGGATGCAGTTACCTACATAAATTATTTATTTAAATGGCAATCGGGAAAATACATTAATAAAAAATTTAATTAGACAAAAAATCATATACTCATGTCACAGAACTCCAGACATACTGGCATGGTGGTCATACGTTACAATAAATGTATTGTACACCTTCTCTGATTTAAACACGATCGTTCAGTCTATTCTGTAAATATCTCACCTTGAAAATTAAGGCGAAGCGAGCTTTAAGTGAGCTGTCATTCCAGCTGATACTAGGGATTGACACTATTGACAGCTCACTTCACTCAAGTTTTCTCGGTGAGATATTTACAGAATACCACTGATGGACTGAAAATATATTTCTCTTGAAGTTGCAATAATTTTCAAACATGAGAGGGGTAATCCCCGTAATTTTAAGAATGTCCACAGTCTGATCTCAGTCTCAATCCGTCAATAATACCTCTAATTTCGCAACAGCCGGTCGATTCTGTTCGAATCTCACCGTGATAAGTTAGGTGAAGTGGGATGTCATTCCATCTGATGCTATAGGGATTGATACTAATGACAGCTCACTTTAAGCTCACTTCACCTGAGTTATCACGGTGAGATTTTTACAGAATAGCACTACAGTTTTGACAAGTTTTTGAAAATGAAACCTAAGATGAGATTGTGACTTGAATTTGAACGTTTTTTTAGGTACGAGAATAAAATTAGCCTTCTGATTGATTATCTAACAAGCACATATAATATTCGTTCAATTCGTTGCAACCTCACAGAACAACAGGCAGTTGTGAATCTTTTCAGTCGCATCTTGTTTCAGACGGTCCCCACGCGCGCAATATCCGACAATATCAAAGAATAAAACTGTAAAAACCCATTTATATGAATAATGCCATCTTTCAGGACATTTTTTAATTTTCATCTTTTACAATTTGAACCTTTTCTTTTCAAAAACAAAGTTTATTTTTCCATGGGGTGTGTTCGTGAAGTGAGTTAACTGCAATTTTTATGGAGCGTATGGTAAGTGGCACTTATGTCGGTTTAGGGAAGTATGAAGGACAGCTTTATGGTGAGATTTAAATTGTATGATGGGCACATTCACGGGTTCGCTGCCGGGTGGAAGTCTGGGGTTGCCACGTAAACTGTTAAAATATTACTGTTTAAAGACGATCGTCATGATGAAGGGGGTCGTAAAAGGTCTTGTACAAAAAAGTAAATTATAATTTGTTGTGAGCTTTTGATCCACTTTTTACGTAACCCAGACTTACCTATTACTATCTAACTATGATTATTTGTACCTTGCCAAGTTATTTAATTATTAATTTACACTCAAGGAAAAAGTTCCAAAGATTTTCTAAGAGTTACTTTTCACACAACATATTTTACGATTATTATACTTACCTTTCTTCATTTGTGCGCTATTACTTTAACACTTAATGAGCTCTGTTGCTCTATCGGCTTATAGTACATTATGATACGTGTGTAATGATCAATGCACACGCGTTTCATACGACGTTTTTCAACGCACTTGCAAGGAAAAAAACAGACTTTTATTGGCCGCGCTGGTTTTGTTTTTCCGCGCGCAGAGCTAGCGATGCGCGCGCAGGTGTAAATAAAGGCATTGGCAAAACCGCTAAATAGCCTATATAAGAAATATAATAAACACAAAATAATGTTTAGACTGATCGTAGTTTTGTATGTCAAATTGTAGTTTAGTTAATGTACTATTGGCATAGAAAAATATACATCAGTTCAGTGAGAATCCGCAGTAATAGAACACCAGTCAGGGTCTTTTCCGTTTGGTTCCAGGAGGGACCACGGAAAATTTAAGGTAAATAAATTTTTGTTCATTTTGGGACCAAGGACAATTCAGACTATTTAAATAAAAGGTGAAATATGACCCACGGATTCCTTTTGGCATGAAGTCTCTTTGATGAGATTAAAAAAAGCGCATATCTCCGACTAGTAAATAGTTATCTGTGGCGTTACCGCACTAGTGCGGTAACATAAAGTAAAAAGCACGCGTGTTTAATACACTGCATTATGGACCTAAAAGCGGTTCATTAAGAGCCACTTTACGAGCAAGTGTTTTGAAAATAATTATATACCTTTGTAAATTCAGTTGCAGCACGATAGTATCTTAATGAAGTATTTGATACAATTAGCTGCAATTATTGCCTACAAAATTGGAACCTCCTAAACTGTAGTAAGGGCTACGGCCGTCACTATAACATCTCAGTCGTAATTCGTAAGCTTCGAACAGTAACTGGTGAGATCATTTAGTGCCCATAAACAAAATCCTATTTCCTGGTCCTAACAAACTGGCAACAGAGCCAATAATAACTGACTCAGAACGTTTCAGGGTTCATTATCAGTGAGGAGTATTATTATCATAATTGTTTGCAATAAATGAACAGTTAACAATTTTCCAGGCCATTCTTTGTATAGTACCTAGTTAAGTAGGTACCTTCTGGTGCTGTTAACATCACATATAGCTTGTTATTATTTTCCAATAATGTTTTTCTGCCGAAGCTGTATCAGTTCTGGCGTTTCCGGAATTAATAAAGTGCCTACTTACAACTTTCTCACATTATCTATACATTTTTTACCTTAGTGTGGTATGAAACATTTTGCCCGTCACCTCAGGAGTAGGTAGGTACCTGTCAAACGCCGTCACATAATTCTGAAAGAATATAATAGTATCAGTCATTTAAAAGCATGTGAACCCAACAGATTATCTCTAAAGACAAAGAACTCCAGTTATGGTAGTATTTAATTCGTGGAACCCGTCAAAATGCACGTTCTAGAAATATCTATCTCAAACCGTTCCCTTTGTGGATAACTGTCACTATTCTCCGTTCTCGCAATCAATAATATTGATTGTTCGTTGGTCGGTGCTCGGTGCGGCCAGGCGTCGCAACTTCATGCTATCTGTGACCTGTGCCGCGCAGCCGACACCTGGCTATCAGCGTCAGCTGGTAGGGTCTGCACACCACGGACCAAAAGAGCAAGCGCAAAGTTTGATTTACACCTGTGAGGAACAGTTAAGTATCAAACCAGATGAATGATGCCGCTCCGCGGTGCGGCATGCTTGCATCCAGAAAACGTACTCCCTATTGAATGAGCTGGTAAACACTCTTGCTGTTCAAAATTACATTATTCCGTCGAGTGCAGTCACCATAACAATCTTTTCTTTATTTTTTAACTTCATTTTTCAATCATTCAATTATTTATTTAAATAATAGCGGAGAACACGACTTCTCTCACGTGACTTTGTATTCTTTCGACTTTTATAATTATTTATTTCAATATTCAAACCATTTTTCTTAACCAAAGCAGCTGTACCTCCACTGCACGTTGCATGTTTTTCATCAGGAATTTCTTTCTTAACGGTAGTTTCAATATTAATAATTCCAATATTATGAATTCCTGTACTAAAACAAAGCGCAGTCCTATATGAGAGTCACCCTGCGTGTCTGGACGGACGTTGCGTGCGCGCTCCGTCACGGATCTCTCAGCCAATCAGCGCGTTGCGGTTACATTTTCAATTCACACTCGACTAGAAAACGGATATTGTAAGTGTCAGCCGAACAGATACTCGCCGTGCTTTATTTGCTTTTAATTTAGAAAGTTACTTTGTGGGAAGAGGGATTAAGTATCCGTGGATTAGATACGATTGGTGGGTAGCTTGTTTTTGGAATGTCACAGAAGTAGGAAATGTCTGAATGCTCATTCGTAAAATTCACAAAATCCCCTAGTTTTATTACCAACGAATCTTCAGTAGCTCAAAGCTACAATTTTGGGTAACTGTCGATACACCGTACCTATAATCGCAAAACGCTAACTTGTGGTGCAACGTGCACCGTGAGCACCGGCTTTATGACTTTAAACATTCAACTTACAGTCTACGGCTAACTATGATTAGAAATGAAATGACAGAAGGAAAACTTTTCGCAGATCTTGGTGCATGGCAGTGCTCCCGCCAAGTCGAGCAAAAAGCGGCACGGCCGTAGGTACCATCCTTTTTCTCGAAACAGTTCAAACCATTTTCGACCCCCCCCCCCCTATAATTTCGTTGTGGATAAAACTAAAAGCCTGAATACATAGTTTATTAAATTAGATTGTTTAGTGCGATTGCCAAGTCATTAAAACATAAAAGATTTTTAATATTGATATGGTCACTATAAGATGTTAGGTTATCTAATTACGTAGTAACTTAAGACAAGAAGGTCCCTTAAGTAGGGACTGAATAAATTAACCGACTTGGTATTACATGGATCTCACAACTCGGTAGAAGAACTGAGTTGCGATACTTGTTTATTTTTACAAGTTATGTTTTTGATGGCATATAATATTATACATTGAGATTCCACATTTAACCCGTCTGCCTTCAAAGCAAGAGTAAACAGACATTTTCTGGGCACGCTCTTTCCGTCATAAACCTCATCCATCGCTTTCCATCAGACGTCATCGAGGTCAAGAGCAGCACCATCATCATCTGCCGAGCCTTTTCCGAACTATGTCGGGGTGTCGGCTTCCAGTCTAACCGGATGCAGCTGAAATAGGTAGGTACCAGTATTTTACATGGAGCGACTGCCTATCTGACCTCCACAACCCAGTTACTGTGTAACACGATACCCCTCGGTAAGACTGGTTGTCTGAATTTCGGGCTTCTGACTGCCCGTAACGACTGTCAAATATCCACGAAATGAAATTTCCCGCTAGTACCACCGGTGGTACAGTTCGATGGTACTAGTGGGCACAAACAAACAGCTTTCCGAGACACGGAAGAGCAGAATCGTTTAGCAATAAAAAAGTTACCTATGGTAAACTGGACGTGAAAGGCAACTAGGATTTCTGGCATATACTTGAAAGGCCTATACCGGACAGTGCACTACACGAAGTTCAGATGGAATATATACTAAGTTGGAATTACTGAGAGCGTCGTCGCACCTAAGACAAAAGATAGATATTACTTAACGTGGTTTCTAACGTCTGTCGCTGTGTGTGTGATGTGCAGAGCGCCACCGCAAGTTCCCTCCACCAGCCTGGTTGGTTACGTCCACCGCGCGGACTTTACGAGCAAGCAGTGCGGGCTGCGGCCAAGCCGAGTTTATGTTCAACACTTTCAATATTTCAACTGGCACATTGAATATTATCGAAATATACACTAACAGACCAATGTAGATGAGCATGTGGAAATGGAAACCACTTACGAGCATCTAACTTGCGGTTTGTGATTCAATATAAATGATGTATACTAGGTGTACTTAACTGATAAATTTCATTATGACCCGTGTGAATTTCAAGATGACACTAAACTTATGTATGGCATCAAATTGAAATCGCGGTTAGTTGTCACTATACTGAAGATAGTAAAGATAGGTGAGTAAGTAGATAATTACAACACCAGAAACCATACAGTGAAATCTTGAAAAAAAAAACTTCAGCTTACTCCTACGCTTGTTATTGAGACAGTTCACAATACAGTATCCGTGCTAGAATAACTTGTTATAGTTTACAAGCAGACCATGTAGCACGTCGCAGCAGGTCGTACGTGCTATGAAAGTAAGACATCGTAGTGCGTGAAACGGCGCGGGCGCAACGTGCGGCATTATGCGCGCGCCCTGCTGCGACCTGACAGGCTGACGTTCAGCGTCAGGTGCTCGAAACTTTTACAGAATAGTTCAGGCCTTTGGAGGAAAACATGGTGTTGTAAAGTGAATGCGGGTTTTGCACAAAAAGAACGTGTCATAATGTACAAATGCCCTGGACTGGAATTCCTTAATTCGTTAGGCAATTGAATAAATGGCTAGTACTGTTTGTCCTTTTAATAAAGGTACTTTGTTTACATATTTTGATATAATTTGAAATGCGGCACATAAAAAGCTTTTATTAGGTACTACCAGCGTCAGAAAAGCTTAAAAGACCGGATTCACTGTTTTGTAATTTTATTCTCAAACAGACTCCTAATCACATCATTGGATGAAAAGCCCACGCACTTTTTTAAAGCTTCTTCTAACAAAACTGTTAATTTACAATAGAGGCTCTGTTTATTCAGATTCGCGTCAGTCGTCGACACCTACCCAATCACTCGACGTGAAAGCTTCGACAATGGAGTGCTATTCTTACAATAATCAGAGGGAAGTAATAAGCTGCTCTTTTATTTGCTGGCAGGTCAATTTCGATGTACCGTTAGATAGTCCGATTAGACGCATAGAAATCGCCCAGGGTCACTTATCTACTGACCCGAAATGTTAGTGCTCTAGTATTTTGCCCCTTATTTTCTAATAAATATTTTGCTGAACTGAACAGGGGGCCTCAAAAGGCCACTTTGGCAGAATCATAAAACAATTCATATCACGCAATTCATCTGTTTGACAGTTTCACACCTATATATCCCTGAAGGGTTAGGCAGAGGTGTACCTATAGCATTTTACGAATCTCCATACAAAACTGTCAGACAGATGAAATTGCGTGATAGGAATTGTTTTATGATTCTGCCAAAGTGGCCTGTTTAGGCCCCCAGATAGTAAAAGGTAACGAACCTTCTGAAAGGACCACGACACGGCCATTCCTATCTTATCGATATTTTCATGAATGTGTCAACCATTTGACAGTGACTAGGTATAAGCATAATGAATGCATGTATGTACCTACTCGTAGTGCCTCCTACGAATGACATGCACGCTCAAATATTATTAAATTTGCTTGGCTTTGCTCCGGTCAAAAAGGTCTGTGGTTCAGTGGTAGTCTGGTAGACCGCGAAAATATGATTCGCGACTATAATAGATTACTTATGTTTTTACAGAATTATAGTCATTAAAATCATTAATATATCTCTTAAAGTTAGATTTGTTCCATATGCACTTTTCCACTTTTCCATAAGAGATTTGTTCTTATGGTACAAATCTAACTGCGAAAGATGTACCTACATATTAATGATTCTAATTCTGTAAATACATATCTATTTTAATATACATATAATATGTTTATATAGTTGTAAACTAATAACCAATGCACTATGCACTAGTAGCTTTTTGTTTGCTACTTTGCTACTCTCTGCGTTGAGCTAAGAGTAAAATAAAATGGACATTATACCGGACTAAAAAGCAAGTAGGAATACAGACGACTCAAATCGATTGCGCCAAGCACCCGTGCAGTTCAAGGATATTCTTACGCTATTTAAGAACGAACACAAAAACCAGTCTTGTGACAAATCTCACGCAAAAAATATGTAACAGGTTACCACAGCAGCGGCATCCGTACAAATTGATCACGCAAATTATGGAAATATAATTAAGACTCGTCGGATAGCAGTCGTAACAATCTGCTATAAAACGTTTGGCGTAAAATTAAATGATTCGACGTTGATTACAAGTAAATTGACTTTAATTTTAAAAGGTTCCATGTAGCTTCTATAATTGGTTTGAGGTTTTACTTGGATTAGTGTTTTAACCACTAGATAATATGACATAACAAAACTTACACACTGTAAGTACCTAAATGCAGGCTACAGAATTGAGAAAAGTATTAACCATAGGTACTGACAGCGCGCTCAACCTCTAACCCAAAAGTCTGTAGCTATTACCTACATATAAAAATCTGTGCGTCCCAAACCGAGATCTCCATCTGCTGGTCGACAGCAGGACAATTGTGACCCGCGACCTGCCACACTCGGGCACTCTCGGGACAGTTCGGACTCCCACGCGCGCGCAGCACTGCTGCAACGCCCGTACTGCCATACACTCATACCGTCATACGTCCTAAGTTCCTATTTTAATTTTTTTCATGTTTTGCTTTCTCATTTACAAGTACTTTTTAGGTCATTAGGTAAATTCTTCAAATTCGTGATTGGTAGAAAGTGTACGTTACAGTGTTACAATTATCAATCATATCTAATTAGTAATGAGTATGAAAAGTCATCTGCAGCCTTGTACGTGCTTCTACCTGTATAGCGCGACCGAAAGTTTTTACGGTTTTAAAATACAATCCGGGAATGAAAAAATAACAAAGTATTGGCAGCAGATCAGAACAATACATCGCATGAAGGAAACTGCTCGAGGTAATAAGGTAGGCTGCTACAAGATTTACAATAATCTTGTAAAAGCTACCGGAACCATCTAAAATACAAGTCCGAGCCCGAGTACCTACTCCGAGAAGGTTGTGACCCAATCGATATATGCACAGGTCGTTCAAAGGCCTTCCATAAACGAAACGTTTATGCAAATCAATCACACCGGTGTCTCTGAACCGCCTCACACAGAGACGCACAAACCGATCGCCTCTACCAATTAATTAGTCGCTCTATAGTATACTACTACGTTTAATTCGGTAACACATGCAGCAGATTTACTAAGCTCTGCGTCGTTTGAAGAGAGTTTATCACGTTATATTGCCTTATTCATGTCCCGGCAGGACTAGGTAGGTACAGATGTAACTGTCGCATGTTTTTATGCGCGTTCGCGGTCTTGTCCGTAGCGGGCACCACGGGTTCATACCTGGAACGCATTTTCTCCGACGACAGTAAAAAACAAGAACAGAAGGTCTTAAGAAAGCGCGATGTAAACACGTTCATTATATTATGTAATTATATGCTCTTAAAACTGTAACGTTCTGGCTTCTGTGCAACGTTACCGTTAGACCGGAATAAATCTTTTGAGACATCATTAATTGTCAAAATTTTCAATAAGGTCAGCTGTTATGTATACCTACTTATATGTATTTTGGTAGACTTACTGAGACTTAATGGGGCGTCAGAAAACCGAGGAAAACTGCCGTGGATCAGAATTATTCTTATTTAATTTTATCATAGCGAGAATTTTTAAGTAGGTTTCATTGGGTTGACAAAAGTAAACCTTCTTTTCCTCCTTGTGTGGCTGCTGGTCAGTATTCACGTCATGTGAAGTGTGCCGAGCGTGGCGGACGCAGGGTGAGGTCGTCAGCGCAGGCTCACGTGTCTAACCAAGTTTAACTACTAAACTATTACCGTAGTACGTAGTGCTTACTGACTTTGAATCTTAAAATACAACTTCGACTTTGCAAAGAACGCGGACTTACTTAACACAATCCAAGGGCTTTGAATGTTCTTGGCATACCTATCTAACCCCTTTTTTTTTTTCAAAAAAGCGGCCACGCTTGATACCTATATAAATCGATAGCTGACATCAATATAAAAAGGAAACATAGTGAAACCAAACTAGTTGGTTTATAACAAAGCTGTTTTGTAAAATAGCGGATTCGACAATCCTTCTGCGAATAAGTATGCATTTTGTTGGATAAAACATTGAAATTAGTCGTCGTCGGAGTCACAGTGCAGAAAAGAGAAATAACTATAAAACATGCAACAAGACTGACCTGTCATGGTGCATGACGTCAGCCCGCACCCAGGGCGCGGCGCCCCACTCCTCGTCGTCGCGCTCCTCGGGCTTCGCCTTCAGCAGCCCCGACAGCCAAGTGTACGACTTGCTGCGCTTCATCGCATACTGACCCACTCACGCATCACAAGGCACCACTACCTTTAAATTTTTATAAAGCACTACTTATTTAATTTTTTGCACTCTTGTCACAGAAACTTTCGTTTTGAATTTAAAACATTGTGTGTACTACTGGCACTGGTTGTTTGGTATGAATTTTTATTCAGTGTTATTTTTTTTAAATCACTGTCGCGGTCACTTTTTGTTTGACACTACTTTTTTTATTGGCACTTTTTTTTTACGTAACAACTGTTAATTTAATTTGTTGAAATGTATTGAGTATTTTGAAGACGCTCTCCAAACTATTCTTCACTGTACACAAAGCATCCTTATTACATAGTCTGTTTCGACACTTGTGCGTGAAGCTTCAACTGCCGTCAAAATGTCAATTATTATTCGACTCATTAAAATTTCTCACTTCAACACGCAATCATCAAAACATACAAACATATCCAGACAATTTTTCTAATTGGTACCTTACTGATGTGAAAATAAAGTGTAGAATAGTTTGTGTGTCAAGAGCATAGAGACATTTTGTATTCTCATCGAAGAAAATTGACGTCTGACGATTGATGTTAAAAAAAGATTTTTGAAACGAGTGTCGAGTACTCAGAGTTCCGTACGTGCATCTTGTGTGTAATGATTTACATTGACTTGCTACTGGTACTAACAACACTATTAAGACATCACACGAGGACGCTTGGACACCATACTTTATAACATAAAATGTACTGTTTTATCTGTAAGTACCTATATCAATATCTGCTAAGTAATGCATAAATAATACGGAGGTAAGTATATAAAGTAGCTATACATGTAATATGTAGAAACCACGTACCTAAATTTACCAGATTTCATATCAAAACCCTACTAAAACCTCAAAAGAACTTGAATCACGTACCTAACCCTAAAAAGGCGATGTCAAGTCCAAAGCGCAACCGTTACTTGGACAATAGAGTGTTGATCAATCGGAGTAACCTTCACAAATTCAATAGCACACACGTCACTCAAATACTACAGTAAACTATGAGCTTTCGTACTTAGTCGGGTAACGAATAGTTTGGGAGAGCGTCCGATGTTTTGAGTGCAGACTGGTCTAATGAAGCCGACGAGTACCTGTAACAGAGAGAACGAGTTTTAGCTTTAGGTGTCAATAGAGACAGTGTACGTACTATCTGTGGTACCTTACATACCAACTATGTAGGTACCTCATATGCTCATATCCAAGATGACCCCAAAATGTGGTCGTTTGTGTGTGAGGTGTTATTCCGGCGTGGGAGGGAACACTTGAGTATAATGATTTGTTGAGAGCATGTAACACGTAACTGTCGTATTTAGTGAGCTGGGGGTACTCTCTGGTTGCTGACGACACGAACAATAACTTACAATTAAATATTAAACGAATTCTGAAAATCATGTCTGCAGGATTTCGAATTAAAATTTACTTTTGTCGATAGAAGCCTATATAGTCTAATATGCTGAAGTTACAATATTAGGCAAGCAGTCAGCTCATCAACTGGCAATAGGTTTGGAATTCATTTAGCATTTATATACAACATTATTTTTAGTATATGCGAAGCCTGAATAACAGTCTGTTCAGAATAAGTAACTGAATCGATTTCAATAATTCTTACACCATGTTATATTTTGTCCCAAAAATATTTAATCACTAGTTAATTACAATAAAATCGCCGTACAGATAGGTACCTACTGCCAAACTATTATCAATGAGCGTACGATGCTGGAGGAGCATAAAACAGGGTCGTCCACGCTCGTATTTTGTCAGAGAGCTGTGGGACGGAGTAGATGTCCTGAGTATCAAACTTATGGACCGGGTTAAGAATACAACAATCCGTTCTTTCACTAAAATAACTGATGTCACTCGGACAGCTCTGCTGTCCTGCTCTCGTAGAATCAGGCTGGATACATCTGCCGCATATCAGACGATCAATGGGCCAAACTTACGACCCAGTCATAATGGCAAACTACATTGCGGCAGCCCCAAACGGAGATGGCGGGATGAGCTGGACTCCAAAGATTGGCCCATGGCTGCTTTGCACTGAGAGAGGTGGAAGGAGAGTATCCCAGGCCTTTACCTAAGAGCGGGACAATAATTGCTAATAAGAAACCATTAATATGGATAACACTATGTTTCAATTAAATAATATAGTAAATCGTGTAATCTCCGCAGTGCGACTGTGGAGCCACATCGCAGACTGTGACTAACACCTGCACTATAGAAGGCCTCTGCGAGGACAACGATAACGCTGTCGAAAAGGCCGAGTTTTGGTAAAAGTTTATTTCAAACAAACAATTGGAATCATCGCATCGGTACGACGCAGAAGAAGTAAAGCGTAACTAACATACCTTCTGGACACTCCTTCAAATGACAGCTGTAACAAAATCAATGAAGCAATTCAAGCTCTGGTTTTAAAATTAGCATATTAATTACTAAACAAGTACTAGTAGTAGTAGTAGTACTAGTTCGGGTCATGCGCCCACGCACCAGCGCGGAATTAGAACGAGCATTCACGTTCTTGATGTTTTGAGAAAGACATGTTTAGTCTAAATCAAGAACGATTATTAAAATGGATGTCAAAAACGAGCTCCACAACAAATTACAATTACAAATAAAAAAAAAAGTCAAAACTGTCTTCTCAAATATTTGTGTGCAGAACAAAACAAATTTAAACTAAGTAAGCTCCTCCTCCCTTTTGAAGTCGGTTTAAACATTGTAAAAAAAATACATGAAGCTGTTTTTTTTTTTGAGTAATACATCTACACGTCCTATCTACATACATACGGCCCATTTGGTACGACTTTACGGAAATCTAAATAATTTTTATTTTCCTTCTGCAAGTTACTATCAAAATGAGAAGAGGTACAATCAGTAGCAAAAGTGTTAATGTGGAAAAAAATTAAAAAGAATAATTTGTTATAAAATATTTAATCATCACAACATTGTCGCATATAAACAGAAAAGATTAAAGTCCTGTCATCATTTAATTCAAAAGTTACCGCCGCCATAACCATTGTTTGCTTACAGATAATAACCGGGGAAACATCAATGGTCAAAACAAAAGATTTTATTGTATCTTCATTCTCGTCATAGGTCTGTCCTACTTCAAAAGTAAAAACCGTAACCATTGTTTACTTACCTGATAATAACCGAAGGTCATACATGTGTACCATTCTTATTAATTTCGGATAACACTTTAACTTGTGCGTTTGCTTGTAAAAAGAAACAATAAACTGTTGTTGAATTTTTGAATATTAAATAATCTATGAACAAAACGAGAGTAAAAACTAAAAATTCTTTAAAAAAATTTTTTTATTACTTGTCTTGCTAACTGTACCAACCGTTGATAAAGTGTAAAAAAAAAAAAAGTACAAAACTTTAAAAGTGGGACGACTTGCAGAATGAAAATAAAATTTATTTTGATTTTCGTCAAGTAGTCGTCCCAAATGGGCCGTAGGCATGTAGGACGAGTTGATGAATTACTCGTTTTGTTCAACAAGTGGTGAGAGCCGACTTAGTACATAATACTACTTACTGGGCCCTGGCCTGGAGACCAACAACATTGGTAAGTTATTGGTATGCACACCACAGTCCACATTGCTACAACACAGTCTGGCACAATAAAAGTTACGTTTTACCCGACTGCGCCAGAAGGATGGTTATGTTTTTCCGAGCGTATACAGTATGTATGTATATATTTCTTTGGCACGCTCTGTAGCCTAAACGGCTCGGTCGATTTCAGCTTGAGAGGTGACGTTAGATTCGTCTTAATTGTGAGAATAACACTGGGTGTATCAAAATAATAAAAGGCCGAGTTTTGGCACCATATTATGACTTGAAAAAAAAATTTTTTTTCTCGAAACCTATCGTATGGGGGGTATCAAAATAAAGGGTTTTAAAAGGTGATTACAAAAATATACACAACTTATATGGTGAAAAGTAATTCGAAGTGACCATACATTATTATAATCAACAAAGAGTTTTCCGGAAATGTCTATAAAAGGTTTTTAAGGCTAGTTACTATTTTGAAATCCAAAAGTTTTAAACGTACAGTTTACTTAACAAGAAAGTGGTTCTTATGAAATATCAGAAGTTATTCTCAAAGCCCTTTCAACCTATTTTCAATAATCGTAGGTCCATCTATAATCTGACTGCTGAAAATGAACTGAAAAATCTTGTGGAGATATGCCACAACTAATAATCAGGCTTGATAGTGACTTGACTAACAAAGTTGCGGACAATGCTGCCTTAGGTTGCGGACAAACCCACAGCAAGCTTAATAATTTAATTATAGATGCCTGCGCATGCTCTGTGTACACTAGCAGTAAGTACTTGAAGGTACTCGCGGGGAAATCTGGCGAAAGCAACAGGTTTGAGAAAACCAATAATACCGTTAGCTTATGCAATGAACTGGTCACCGGTACCAGAGGCAGTGGGGTAGCTACCTAGGCAGTAGGCACGCGGCAGTCGATATGCAATACTAGTGCTCCATGTTCATGTTGCAACAGTCGGGTGATGATAATAAATGTGGCGCTGGGACTCGCCAGTCGCCACTCATTGCATTATCTATGCTATGTAGCTAATATCTTGCTGAACAGAGAGAAGGCAGAACCTGGCCATAATTTTGATTATTACTAGCTGCGCCCCGCGGTTTCACCCGCATAAGTTTTGATCCTGTGGAAATATCGGGATAAAAAGTAGCCTATATGTTAATCCTGGGTGTCAGCTACCTCCATACCAAATTTTATCAAAACTGGTCCAGCCGTTTGAGCGTGAAGCAGTATCAAACATATAAACACACACACACTCACAAACTTTAGCCTTTAGAATATTAGTGTGATTAATGTGATATTGTTTGTAGATTTGTCTCTCATTATGCATTACTTACTGCTGAATAGAAACGTTTCATAAATGATAAATGATTTATTTCTCTAAGTAGGTTTGTACAAACACTTTTACACGTCAATCATATTTTTTTTACTAGATGAGGTCGGCGTTTCCTATCTGACTATTTTGAGAAGAAATGCCGAAACAAACTCAGAGGTCACAGTCTCTTATAAAGTCCAGACAAAATCTTGGTCACATCAAGTGAAGACCATGTAGATTGGGTCTGAAATAGTCTTTTGAGGAAAGAACCACACAGATTGAGCGGACCTGTCCAGTCAGTGCACGGATTTGTCAAAAAACGTGCAGTGCAGTACTCAACGCTCATTAAAATGTAATTTATTTTGAACATTAAAACTTGCACCTTCTTAAATCTAACATAAATGAATTCAAGCGTCCCCGTAAAATGAATCATGATGACAGTTAGTGGGTTTTCACTTTATAAGACAATCTTATCGACAAGAAAACTTTTAAATTAGTGAAACGTGCAAGTCAGCGCAGAATGAAAAGTTCGCGGCGGCGTGGGGTCGGTGCTTACCTAGCTTTCGGAAGAACATCTACAGCCTACATAAGTCAGAAGGTCCAGTACCACTGAACTGGATAATCTGATCACATTGGGGTGTGCTTGAAACGACGACTAAGTTGAAATTTGGTACACATATGAATCTCTGTAACCCAAACACACGTGTAACGTAAATAAATGATTTTGAACATGGGGTTAAGTTTTGAGGGGCAAATAGAAAAAAAAAAAAAGAAATCGCAAACTGCAGTGCTATTCTGTAAAAAACTCTTCATGGTGAGTTTTTACTTTACTTAACTTAAATGAAGTTAGCTAAAAGTGGGCTGCCAATACTGTCAATCCGTAGCATCAGGTGGATTGAAAACTCACTTCACCTATGTTTTCACGGTTAGAATTATGTGCTGTACCGTATGACGTTTCAAATGGAAGGACTTACTGTGAGGGTCTCAAATATTTTTTTTTCATAATTTTAAAATAAATTGTACTAAAGTTATAAAAGAAAATAGACGAAAATTTACCATTTCTCCCCCTTATCTCAGAAAATGAGCCAAAAACTAAAAAAAAAATACAGAAAAGAGTTCTATACCTATAGATTACAGGAAAACCTATAAGAAGTCTGTGGTCTTAAAACAACATGGTAAATCTCCCACTATTGTGCGCATTGTACGGAACCCTCTCCACGCGAGTTTAACTTTCACTTGACCGGTTTTTTAGTTCTGTGTAACACTTACAACAGCACCCTAATTTCGTAACACACTAACGATCTCAATCATTTTGAAGGACACTGCTAATCCATTGCTGAATTTGTTCAAAAAATTTGTGTGCTCAGCAACGTAAATATCGCAATAAATGTTGAACAGAACTGTCAAAATGAAAGCCATTGCTAGTGATAGTGTGTTACGCAATGACCAGGCAGGTACTGGTGTTGTGGCCGTGTGAGTATTGTCGCGTATATCAGACAGAGTGAGCCTTCTGTTTCTTCTTATTTTGTTGTGACGGTGACAACACTTTAAACTGTGGAAAATTCAAACTATCACTCATATGACTTGCTCTTTTGAACTAAGAGTAGAAAAAGATATTATCGTGGTTCGCCTCTGGTCGCCCGGCTGGTCTTGTTTGTCGTGGCTACCCTCTGGTCGCCCGGCTGGTCTTGTTTTCACAAGCTCGGCTTGCAAGCTTGTGCGAAGTGTAAATTGGATTTATCTTTTCTAAATTCCTACTGGTTATGCCTAAATACTATATTTTTGGTTAATATTTAGCTGGTAGTGCTGGTATGTAAATATTTTAATTGGCACTACTGAGCATTGTCACGCGACCTGAGAAAGACTTGATGGTCCATGTATTTATTTATTTATAACATTTATTATTATTATAACATTTATTTATTATTTGTATTGGATTGGTTAACCTTCGTTAAGAGGCGTGACTGTGACGTGATGAAAGATATCGTGTATAACAAAATGATACTGTGTGGAGAATGTTTAAATGTAAAGTGCTATCTGTGTCGGTTGAACAGAGAGGAATGTTTAGTGTGAGGAGTGGTGTGTGGTGGTCATTCGGGGCGCGTCGTGCGGATGGCCGTTACGTTACGTTTACAGGCGTGCTGTTGAGCTCATTGCGGGTGCTTATGCGACTATTAGAGCCCTCAGATGCGCGCAATAGATCAGAGAAACTTACAGTAGGTATTACTACTTACATAACACATGATTAACTTCAGAATCCTAATTGTAATGCCCTGTAAACCGTACGATTGCCCAGGGATAGACCCTGTTTGGATTGATGGGCGTGTAATAATTTTTGACGTTCAAAAGTGCCTTTTCTGTGCCTATTTGAAATAAATGCTTTGACTTTTGACTTTTGATCTGTCGTTTTTCTTCTAAATACGCCACCTTTTTCATCGACAACGGGGATGCCAATAATACGCAGAAACAACGTTCAAGTACAAATTGGGACAGAGGCCTCTGTCAGCCAACCGATACAGATGGCATGTTGCCGCATCGCTTGGCAAAACATGTTTTTTATCCTTTATTAAATAGAACCTGGTCCTGATTAACTAATTACAATCTAGCCTATAAAACTAATAAGCAATTTTAATTATTTTTTTACGTGATAATTATTATAAAACATAGAATAGTGTTGATTGTAAAGTAAACAAGTCCGTTCCACTTTCTGAGTCTGATATAACGATAAACACTTTGTTAATGTGTGTCGTTGACACTAATAATTCTATACTTGTTACACTGCACTAACTCAAGGTTTTGTTCGTTTTAGTCTTCGCAATTTGTTTGGTGTAACAGCTGAATCGCCTTGATATTCCTTTTTCTCTTGATATTATTTCATTGCCTTGTCGGTGGAGTCGGTGTTCATAGACCTCAACATGGATTATGTTGGTGACGGGTTCCATTTTCAAGTCACGATGGAGGTCGTCATTTCTTATAAACCAGGGTGCATTATCAATACTGCTGAGTACCTTATTCTGGAATGTTTGTATTCTTGTTGTTGGTCGGTTTGGTACAGCCCCACAGTTGGGTGACATTTGGCATAAGGATCATCATCTACCTAGCCTTTTCCCGACTATGTTGGGGTCGGTTTCCAGTCTAACCGGATGCAGCTTAATACCAGTATTATATCTGACCTCCACAACCCAGTTACTGGGTATTGGATAATACGATACCCCTTGGTAAGACTGGTTGTCAGACTTTCGAGCTACTGACGACCCATAACGACTGTCCACAAATGATAGCCGGAACCAACGGCTCACCGAGGCACGAGCCACGGAGGGGTCTTGGTATGTGAAGATATCCATGGACCAACAGCTTCACGCGTAGCTTGACCTGATCGATCGACCCGTGGGGCTGTTATTACTTAGCCACAAGCCTCTCAGGAATCCTACATAAATACGTACAGAACGTAATGGCGATGGCGTACAGTTTCCACCAGATCCCAATAGTAGCGCACTAGTAAGCGTTCATCCTGTTCTGCCAGTTTTGTCACACCGGTGTGTGCCGCAAGCGCGTGCGCTGTGGCCTCACAGCGAGGCGTCACTTGTCACACCGGTGTGTGCCGCGAGCGCGTGCGCGTGGCCTCACAGCGAGGCGACACCTGCGGAGGTGTGACTTGGAAACAATGCTGCTTTTACTGGTTCCGTAGGGCTGCTTCAACTGATGACAAGTTGTCACATTCATATTGTGTAACAATGTATCCAGCCACGAATAACTAACCGTATCAAATGAAATCATTTATTAACCTACTTCCAAAAAGGAGGAGGTTATATGTTCGACTCTACGTATATTTTTTAATTTAATTTTATTTTCACCAATTTTTCCGTCAATTGTGCACCGATTTTTATTTTTGTTTTCAAATGATATACTTACTCTCGAGGTGCTCCCATTGTCATCAAGTTGGAATCTGATTAGAGGATCCCATGGAAATCGAGGGAAACCCTCACATTTTATAGGCAAATCTCTAGCTATTTGGGTATTTTTAAAGTAACTTGAGCATTTGCTCTCAGAAATCATCATTTGGTAAAGTGGAGCTGATGATGAAGACCACAGATGGCCATCGGAACTACTCAATGATAAATGCTTCACGGGTTGCGATTCAATTACTTTAATATGGTTGTTAAGCAATTTATGCTCGTCACAATCACAATGCGTATGGCGAGTGGTTGTTGAGGAGTTCTCCTGGTTCTTACCAGGAGAACTCAACAATTAACATCCCAGCATCTGGAAAAGCAATATTTTGTAAAAGGTGATGAGCAGTTGACATTAGGCTATTTTAATTAGATAAATTACTAACTCTCCCAATAAAAAGTGAAAAATAAAAACTTTTTTACAAAAAAAAAAACAACCGACTTCCGAAATGAAAGTTATTTATCACTTTAAGTCGGTTGTTTGTGAGTTACACATGTCATTTCTATCACAGAATATCTGATTAATATTATTGGCCATAAGGATTTCCTTTTAGATACTCTTTCACACTGTAATACGCTTTATCTGTTAGAAATACCTTTAGTTTCCGATTAAGTACGTGCAAGTTGTCAATGACTGTAATACAACGGCAACTTATCCATACTAATCCATACTAATATTATAAATTTGTAAGTAACTCTGTCTGTCTGTCTGTCTGTATGTTACCTTTTTACGCCTAAACCACTGAATGGATTTCGATAAAAATTGGCAGAGAGATAGATTGCATCCCGGGGAAGGACATAGGATAGTTTTTATCGATATACCTCGCAGGCGAAGCCGCGGGCGGAAGCTAGTTATAACTATGTGCAAGTTGCCAATGGCTGTAATACAACGATAATTTGTTATTAATATGTGCAAGTTTTCAACGACTGTAATACAACAGCAACTTATTATAAATATGTGCAAGTTGTCAATGACTGTAATACAACGGCAAATTATTATAAATATGTGCAAGTTGTCAATGACTGTAATACAACGGTAATTTATTACAAATATGAGCATATTGTCAATGGCTGTAATACAACGGCAATTTATTATAAATCTTGGATGTCATGCAATATACACTGGAACCCATTAAATAAGTTCTGCAAGGTACAGTCTTCTCTTCACACGCTTCGGATTTTTTCATACATATGCATATTACTTTTGACAAAGACTGACATCTCATAAATGAAAAGCTAGGTAAGGTAAGAATCTTAAGTTTTTTGAAGTATGATTCACAACTGACAGTGGTCTTAAGTCTACACATTGTCCGTATGCAGCTTTTTTGGGCTTTAAAATCAGACTCCCACTCGAGATCCCCCAGAAAATAAGACCAGTGGATACCACATATGCATGGTAGGCTGCAGCTGTCATGACAGTGGATAAGTTTACAATTTTTATGAGCACGTTTACTTTAAGCAGACAGATTCCACATGTGATTTCTAATTTAAATTATAATCTACATTCGAACCCAAGAACGTCGTTACCTCTATTTCATAAATTTTTGGTGCATAATTTATTTTTAAGCCTCTTGGTGGATTAGTCCTGTTTCTGAAGATCATGAAATTAGTTTTCTGTAAATTAATTAGAAGATTGTTTGCTCTTAACCAATCAATCGACAATGCGTACTAATGTGGTGTTAATGGTACCTACTGCTCGATTATGAAGCGCATACTTATTGGACCAATATTTTGGAACAAGACTTAATGCTTTCTCAAATCTCACTTTTTACTGTATAGTTAACTAATAACTTTACCTACTCCTAACTTTCACGGGAACTGGAATTTAAATAAAGTGTAGTTTGCTACATTTTGACCATAAAACGATGTCGTTAAAGTTTATGTAGGTACGTGTTAAATTGAATAGAGGTGTTCATTTGAATGATCCCTACAACAAGCATCTTAACTAATAGGTACTTAATTAAGCGAACTCCGAATAAAATAAACACATGAAGCAGCTCAATTACGCAGGCTTTCTATTAAAGTCGGATTTACTGTAGGCTCTGGGTTTCCGAATCAATATTATAAAGCTTGAACATGGCTTAAATAATATAAACTTGATCAGTACAATTTTGTTTCTGTTTCCTGGGATAGGTGTGGTAAGGTAGGTGTGAGAGAAACTGCAGAAGGTATAGTCTGAAAAAATTTATTATAATAATAATGATGACTTGACAAACAGGTAGGTACTCACGACGACATATCTAGTTATATGTATAATATTTTCAGCATAAACTGACTTGTCATTGTACGAAAGCTAAAACTGGAAACTTAATATGTCGTCGTGTGTAGGTACGTACAGTGTACAGACATGGCCGCTGTGATCCAGTTTGAAACGTATATTGTATGTATGTGAATGCTACTATGTAATAAGCTTACCTACATACTATAAGCACTCTTGTTTTAATTCTAACTTAACATAACACCACGCCTGTGATCCCCGTGGGGTTAGCCAGAGGTGTACCTATGTTACTATAGTACACCCACATTTATGTTTTCAGTTTTGTTGAAGTCCCATATACTATGGGAAATATTTTAATTTTGTATTATGTACCTAATTACTGTGGTGAACTGTGAAGGTTGTCTGCAAAAGGAAACCTTACATCATGCAAGCTGCTAGAAAAGTGGCTCTGACTACATTAGATCACTCAAGCGAATTTAGAATTAGTTTCATAATTGAATATGTGGCGATAGGCACATAAAAGTGGTAAAAGGGGTTGAGCACGTCCTTTTGAAATCAATAACGAAAATTCAATATTGCTTATTAAATTCTTATGTCAAATCAAATCAAATCAAATCAAATCAAATCAAATTATTTATTTGCTAGAATGCAGGTAAGTTTATAAATAAGGTCGTGAAGAATTAAGTTGGAGCCATACATTCTGCCCAAGGTCGACATGCAAAAATTTAAATGAAAGTATACGATGATTTAACTAATTTAAAATAAGAACATTTAAACAATTATCAAATAAAAAAGTAACAGTTCAATACAATTAAAGGTACATAATAGTCTATATAATATCAAAATGTCAGAATAAACTTAAAATGTCAAAATACAATTATAATGTCAAAATACAATTCAAATGTCAAAATACAATTCCAATGTCAAAATACTATTCAGATGTCAAATTACTATTCAGATGTCAAAATACTATTAAAATGTCAAAATACAATTCCAATGTTAAAATACTATTCAATGTCAAAATACTGTTAAAATGTGAAAATACAATTAAAATGTCAAACAAAATACAATAAAAAGTCATTTTACTCAAAAAATCTTTATAATATTCAAAATTCAATTTATTAAATGAACAAAATTTCAAGGTCTATAATAATCGGTCATTTAGAAAGTCATTAATGGAGTAGTAAAATTTTTCCACTAGAAAAGCCTTAAGTTTGTGTTTGAAACGTCGAAATGTGTCATTTTTTAAATATTCCGGTAATTTATTAAATATGATTGGTCCCATACAAATGACACTTTTTCTTAATAGTGCAGTTTTATAGCCACCGAAATTTAAAAGGTTTTTATATTGGCTTCTCACGGGGCCTTTTCTGGTGTCCGAGACCTTAGTAAATAAATTCGCATTTGTTTTAACAAATATTGCCATTTCCATAATAAATAATGAAGGAAAAGGAAGAATTTTTAGAGACTTAAACAAAGGTTTGCAACTATCTGTGGGTTTAAGACCGCACACCGCTCTTACACAGCGTTTCTGAGCTTTAAACACCCTCTCTCTTAGGCTACAGTTACCCCAAAAAATTATTCCAAACCTCAAAACCGAGGCGATCAAACCATGGTAAGCTATTAAAGCAGTTTTTGTGTCGACTTTTCTTGCAGGCATCCCCGTCTCAGCAGTCCATCGCTTGCACAAAGCATGGAAGGGCCTAGTCTACGACATGGTCCTGGTCATCTGCGACCCTACTGAAGGACATCACCCCATCTTCAAGGTGAAGTCAGTCTGCTCCCTCTCGGGTATCTCTATCGAGAAACCCAGGAAGTCCAACCTCATCGGACAATGCCACAGGTGTCAACTGTATGGCCATTCCCAATCCCACTGCTACGCGACACCTAGATGCGTCAAGTGTCTAGGTGCCCACGGCACGTCAGACTGTCCCCGCCCCAAAGACCGCTCTCAGTGCACAGAGCCACCGAGCTGCGTTCTTTGCGGCCAATCCGGGCACCCGGCTAACTACCGTGGCTGCCCCAAGGCTCCCAAGTCTTCTTAGACCGCTCTCAGTGCACAGAGCCACCGAGCTGCGTTCTTTGCGGCCAATCCGGGCACCCGGCTAACTACCGTGGCTGCCCCAAGGCTCCCAAGTCTTCTTCTCCCAAACTGACGAAGCGCGCGAGCGACCGTCAGCAAAGGGAAAGCCCCTCTGTGAGGATCCCGATCCCTTCCTCCCAGATGCCCGATAGTCTCAGTCCCCAAAGGCCCTCCACATGGGCGAACCTCAACCACCTCAAAGCTCCCGCAGCTTCGGTGCCCCCCCCACCCCCGACTATCCCAGCGCTGATGGCAACTGTCATCCCCGCGCCATCAGTAGGCCCCTCGGTCCCAGTAGCCCCACCGGTAGCCCTTCCCGCCGCCGCGCCCAGGGCTCCCGCTGGTCCCAGTAGGTCCCCCCCGACCCCCGCCTCCCGCCCCCAGCCTAGCAGCATGGAGGTAATAATCGGTGCTTACGCAGCTTTTATTGCCCCCGCAAATGCCATGGCAGCGGAAATCCAAGCCTGTAACGGCAATCCTCGGCGCATCGCCGAGATTTTCAATGCGTATCCTCAGATTACGCAAGTCATGCAAACCCTCAACTTCTAAAAAAGCTCCAATGGCTTTACAAAGAATGAGCGTTACCAAACCCCGATCCCTTAGACTAGGGTTTTTTAATGCAAACGGCATTAAAAATCAACGCGATGAGATCGCCGCGTTCCTCCGCGATCACCAGCTCGATGTCCTCTTAGTCCAGGAAACCTTCCTGAAGCCCCATCTGCGGAACCCGAACATTGCCAACTACAAGATAGTTCGCAATGACAGGGCTCGCTGCCACAAGGGCGGTACCCTCATCTACTATAGGAAGTCCCTCCATTGCATCCCGATAGACCCGCCCGCCCTTATCTCTCAGCTAGAGATCTCTATCTGTCGGCTCGGCATGACCGGTCACCCCGCAATCACCATCATCTCCGCCTATATCCCGCCCACCAATGGTGCGGAGGATCCCATCTCTCTCACTACCGATTTCACTACCCTCTTCGGTATGAGTGACTCCGTCATCATGGCGGGGGATCTCAATGCCAAACATCCCGCTTGGAATAGCAGCACGACCTCTACCAGAGGTAGGATCGTGTTCAAACTAGGCGACTCCCTCAATTTCGATATCATCGCTCCGATGTATCCCACTCATTTCCCGGGCGACCCCGCCCAACTTCCTGACGTTCTCGATGTAGCGCTTCTCAAGAATGTAAACCTCCGTTTGCAGTCTATCGAGACGGTACAAGAGCTTAACTCTGACCACCGCCCGGTCATCTTGCACCTGGCCCCCTATTCGGGCCCCCCGCACGACCCCAACCAGCCCCCCCCGACCAAAACAGTCACCGACTGGAGGAAAGTAAGCGAAAGACTGAAATCCACCATGTCTCCCCACCTAGACTCCATCCCCGAGCAAATTATCTCAGTCGCAGACACGACTGGGGCGATCGACTCGTTCACAGAGCACGTTCAATCCGTACTGACGGATTGCTCACGGGAAGTTCCAGTGATGGAAGACCATCGCTGGAAACTGCCCGATGACGTACGTGAACTGGTGACCGAGAAGAACGCTGCCATTCGTGCCTACGACTCTTTTCCCTGCGACGCGAACAAATCCCACATGCGCCATTTACAGCGTGCTGTAAAGAAACGCATAGGGGAGTGGCGCTCCGAGGGATGGGATAAGTTGATCGGCGAACTCGAGCCCACCCACCACGCCTTCTGGCAACTCCAGAGGAAGCTCCGCTCCTCTGAAGAGGCCACAGTTCCTCCCCTCACACGCCCCGACAAAACGGTCGCTTTCGAAAACCTCGAAAAGGCCGAATGCCTAGCCGACAGCCTAGAGGCTCAATGCACTCCCAGCTCTCAACCAGTAGACAGAGCGCACCTCGACGAGGTGAACGCTGAAGTCGAACGGAGAGCCTCCCTCCCGCCAGTCGAAGACCCTGATGATCCTCTGCCTCCCGTCACTCCCGACGAAGTGCAAGACATCATAAAAGGGCTCGCAACCCGCAAAGCCCCCGGTTCGGACGGTATCACCAATAGGGTGTACAAACTCCTCCCCGCCCCCCTCATACTGCTCATGACCGCCATCTTCAATGGCGCCCTGAGCAACAACATCTTCCCCCAAATGTGGAAAGAAGCCACAGTCATAGGCATCCCTAAGCCAGGCAAGCCCAAGTCTGAGCCCTCCAGCTACCGCCCCATCAGTCTGCTCAATGTTTTCGGCAAAGTCTACGAGAGGCTTATTTATAAGCGCCTCAAAGACTATGCCGAAGCAAAGAGCCTCATCCCCCCCGAACAGTTCGGTTTTCGCACGAAGCATTCGTGCATCCACCAGCTCCACCGCATAGTCGAGCACATTAGCGCTGCTTTTCAGCGAGGTGCTTCGACAGGCGTCCTGTTCTTCGATATAGCGAAGGCGTTCGACAAGGTCTGGCACAATGGCTTATTATATAAGCTGTACCTGCTAGGTGTGCCAGACCGTCTCGTGCTCATCTTACGAGATTTTCTGTCGGACCGCACTTTCCGCTACCGTATCGAGGGCGCTCTCTCTCCCCCTCACCCCATCCGCGCCGGAGTCCCCCAGGGTTCCGTTCTGTCTCCCCTCATTTTCACCCTGTTCACTAGTGACATCCCGAACAGTAAAAAGGCACAGTTGGCGCTCTTCGCCGACGACACTGCCATATACTGTTCGGGTGTCAACCAGTCATCCATAGCTCGAAACCTCCAAACCTCCGCAAGCGCCTTGAGCGATTGGTTCCGGAAATGGAGAATCGAGGTCAACCCCGATAAGAGTCAGGCGGTCATCTTCTCGAAACCGCGCAAACTACCCCCCCCCCCCCCCCCTCCCGCGCCCGATCTCTATGTATGGCAAGCCGATCCCCTGGGGAAAGCGAGCCAAATACTTAGGTGTCATCCTAGACCACAACCTCACCTTCAACGAGCACATAAAGACGGCGCGTTCGCGCGCCTCTTTCGCTCTCGGTAGGCTCCACTCCATGATAACTGCCCGCAGCAAATTGTCACTCAAGTGCAAATTGCGCCTCTACACCGCGGTCATCCGTCCCATCATGACCTATGCTTGCGTAGTCTTCGCACACGCCAAGCCGCGATTTCTGCATAAAATGCAAACCCTCCAGAACCGTTTCCTCCGAAAGGTCACGGGAGCCCCCTTCTATGTCCGAAATGTGAATCTGCATCTAGATCTCAGACTCCCCACCATCCAGCAGTTCATGAAACGCCTCTCCAAGCGCTTCTTTGACTCTGCCATAAAGCACCCCAATCCCCTGATTGCGGCGGCCTCCCGATACACTCCCTCCCGCATAAGTAGGATTCGCCGACCAAGGCATACCCTCACTATCCCCGACGATGCCACTACCCTCCTCCAGGAGAGCAGTAAGGCCACGAGTACTCTCAGTCGACAACACAAACACAAGCTCAGACATCCGTCCTTCCGTCCTCGCCGCCGAGGCCCGTCGCGACGTCCCGCACCATCACCGTGCCCGCCCCGACCCTTGCTCGAGCCAGCCCGCGCAGCTGAGCCAGTAGTTTTAAATTCGCCCCTAAACACTAATAATAATACCGATCCAGCCTGTCCCTTGCTGTCCTCTTCCAGCGACGCCCTGAGCCGAGGTCCGAACCCCGCAGGGGGTTACCCTTAGCGCTGTCGCTTAGTTTTTAAGTTATTGTATGCCCTGGCTGGAGGCCTTAATTCGAGGCATCCACAGGAAAGTCCGGTTAAGCAGTAGCCATCCTCATAAAGGATGAACTGCGAGATGCCATTATTAAAAAAAAAAAAAAAAAAAGACTTTTCTTGCCAAATTCCATAGGACGTATGCTGCAGTACTCAGCTTTTTGCACACTTCTTCGGCTTGAGGTTTCCAAGTTAATTGATCGTCTATCAGTATTCCCAAAAATTTTGCAACTTTGACTACTTTGATCTCTTCCCCATCATATTGTACGTTTACATTTTGTGGAATTATACGTTGGTGGAAGTGCATTACACTAGTTTTTTGTAAGTTTATTACTAGGTTGTTCTTATTAAGCCAGTTTATAATATGTTTTAAAGTGCTATTAATTTCTTGTGTATAACGAGTAATGTCAGTACATTTTACAAGTGCTGTACAGTCATCGGCGAATAAAACCATAGGATGCTGTATTTGACGTGGCAGATCGTTTATATACAGCAAAAATAGAGGCGGCCCTAGCACACTGCCCTTTTGGTACACCAGACTTAACTATTTTACCTTCAGATCGATATTTCTTTTCACATTTTGTTTTAGGACAAATGCTGGATGTCTCTGTGTATTGTGTGCGGTTACTTAGGTAAGATTCTAAGAGATTCAGCACGTTTCCTCTGATACCGTATCTGTTAAGTTTATTTAACAATATATTATGATTGACGCAGTCAAAAGCCTTTGTCATGTCTGTAAAGATCGCACAAATGGGTATTTTGTTATCTACGTTTATCAATATTTCATGTAATAAATCATATACGGCTGTATTGATGCTTTTATTCTTTCTAAACCCTGCTTGTTCACTGCATAGTATATTATGTTTTGCCAGAAAATTGTTAATAGATTCGTAAATAATCTTTTCTATTACTTTAGAAAAAACAGGAATTAAAGCTATCGGCCTATAGTTAGCTATATCTTTCCTGCAATTTTTTTTGTGGAGTGGTTTGACTATTACTGTTTTTAAGCCGTTTGGAAACACGCCAGAGCTAATGGCTAAGTTAACAATGTGGCTAAGATGTCCGATGATATTATTGGCAACAAACTTAATAACTTTCGTTGCTATTTCATCATATCCTACGCTGTTTTTATTTTTTAGTGATTTTATTGCCCTAAGTACGTCATGGTGGATTACTGGAGGCATAAACATTGTGCGTGGGTTTTCGAGTAAACCACTTGTTTCGAAAATTGCTTTAGGAGACTTTCCAACTTGGTCAATAAAATAATTGTTAAATGCATCCGCAATTTCTTTGGGGTTATTTATAATTGTATTGTGTACTTTAATCTGGGAAATGGGCTCATTAAAACGCATTTTATTATTAATAACCTGCCAAGATGCCCTTGACTTGTTACGTGCCGTTTTGATGAAATAATTGTTTTGAGCTTTTTGAGTCAACTTGACAATCTTCTGAAAACGCTGGGAATATATGTAAAATGTATAATGCTAGTGTACCTGTGGTAGTGTCTGTATTTTTTTGCAACTACGATTACACATAAAGAACAGAGGAAACAGTGACGATAGCATCTTATTTAACTTCACAATGCCATAGAATTGTAATGTTGCTGTGGACTGAACCTACTCACAATGCCATAGAATTGTAATGTTGCTGTGGACTCAACCTACTCACAATGCCATAGAATTATAATGTTGCTGTGGACTGAACCTACTCACAATGCCATAGAATTGTAATGTTGCTGTGGACTGAACCTACTCACAATGCCATAGAATTGTAATGTTGCTGTGGACTGAACCTACTCACAATGCCATAGAATTGTAATGTTGCTGTGGACTGAATCTAGTCACAATGCCATAGAATTGCAAGTAATCTTGCTGTGGACTGAACCTACTCACCGCACACTAAACCTACTCACCACACACTGAACCTACTCACCACACACTGAACCTACTCACCCCACACTGAACCTACTCACCACACACTGAACCTACTCACCCAACACTGAACCTACTCACCACACACTTTACCCAGTGATCCTTCTGTGCATAACAAATAGGTGGTGTTTATTCTAACCCACACACAAACATGCCTACACGTATGTACACTTGGCATGCGTGTGCGCAGCGCGAAGGGCGGGACAAGGCCGCGGAAGGTCGTGTCGTCGAGTGGCTGTGTGACCCGGGGGCGAGCGAATGGGGGCGAGCGAGTAGGGGCGAGCCGGTGTCTGTCTGTATGTCCACACGGTCTGTGGAGACGGGGTGTAGAATATGTGGTAAATGTGTATTGATAATACAATGGCGCTTAGACATTGAAAATAAATGATGTAAAATGCATTGACAGAGACTGTGTCATTCGTCACACGAGCACAACACAGACTCTTTGTAACGTGAACACCTACGAACCACCTCAAGGACTAAGTTAACCCTGTGCTCTGTTCGTGCACAACGCGCACTGTTCTGTACTTATCGCTAACGTTGTCAGTGGCACAAACAAACACTGCGTCTGTCACTCCTGTCAGTTTGAGAGACAGTTACCAACAGTCTCCAACAAGAGTACCTAATCTCTTGTGGCGGTTCAAAACAGTCACAAGACATTATTCCCATTTCGACCAAAATTATGTCGTAAGTTTTTAGGTTACAGAACTAATGATTAACATTTATGAATGTAGTATAGATGAGTACTAGCTTAGTTTAGGTGATACAACCGGTTTTGAGACCTTTACAGGCATGTTAATGCTAAAATTTGAACTAATTTACTAATGAAAAACTAAGGTGACATAAACTTTTCTTTTTTTTTTTTATTCACTCACATGACCCGGCCGGCCGAAAATACCCGCGAACGAAAACACAAAAGTAACACGCGTCCGAGAATAACAGCGAAAAAAACGTATAACCTATTCAATCACAGACACGTCACGAGTCCCGCTGCACTTTCCATGCAATTCAATTACCACACAGTACATTAGTCAAACTGCAGCATTCCGAACGCAAATCTACATTACAGACAGAAAAAACTAACTGTAAGGGTGGATAGTTAAGTCAAGGGGTAAAGTGTATGCCCCAGTTATGTCCACTCTGCTTTTCACTTCGATTGCGAGAAAATGAAACATGCTTATAGAATGTTGCAACATTGAAGAAGAGAATAGGTAATTCCCGCCACAAAACTTTTTATGAGTTTTTTTTTTATTTTCAACAAAGTGTCATTCCATTCGGCTTGGTTACTTGAACGGCCGCTTCATAAGTACTACCAAGTCATAAAAAAATTTCTTTGCATTTTTATAAAATAAACGACAACTATCTGGTTTTATTAAATCTGCGACGTTTTATTGAGCGTGTGGCTGTTGGGCCTGATTATCTTAGTCTTAGAAAAAAAAAAAACTTTATGCACTAGAACATAAAAAGCGATTTTATGTCGCCTACGCACAACATAAAGACGAACTTTTAGAGCATGAGAAGTGAAAAAAAAATATATATACCGGGCCACTCAGAAAGTACTTATTGCGAAGAAAAAAAATATGTATGAGAGTCGAGACTGGCCAGTTATCTATTTTGAAATAATGATTATTTTATTTGTAAGTATAAATAGGTACGTTCCAATTTCAAAATTTCGCTCCACATTGTTTGCGAGCTAAATTAAATTATCGCGTCTCATAAAAAAATGGATCTGCGCCGGGAACATTTTCGCGCTATGATTTTTTAAGATTTCAAGTGTCGCATGAAACCGGAAGAATTTTTATTTATTTATTTTCCAACTTACATCTATCCTTACAGGGAAACCTATTGCGATAGTGTATATTTATCTAAACTTTTATCCTAACTTATTACTAACTCCTTATTAAAATACAAATTTGTAACTTATTACCATTGACATAATTACTCTTTTGAAATCATTGCTTATTACAAACAATGCATTCTTTGTGAATTCACTCAGAGAACAACAGAATCGTACGATATACTTTAAATGGCATTCATGGATGAAGGCCCTTCTGAGGCGTATCATTTTTATAACGAATTCAAGCGTGGTCGACTAATTTTGGGGGATGAAGAAAGAAGTGGTAGCCCTTTGACGGCTGTTACGGAAGAAAACGTGCTAGCAGTGAAAAATGTAATCCAAGGCAATAGGCGAGTTACGTATCAAGAGATTCAGCGCATACTGCAGGGTGGATCAGGAAGCCTTCACGAAATTCTACACGTGCATCTTCGCGTGAGGAGGAAAGTTTCACGCAGGGTGCCGCACAACCTCACCGATGCTCAGAAGCAGGTCCGGGTAGAATGGTGCCGTGATATGATAAACAAATTTGAAGCAGGCTCGTCTCGGCGTGGTTACGACATCATCACAGGGACTAAATCAGAAACTAAATTCAAAATTCAACGTGTGGTATTTAGATGATGGAACGCTAGGAGGTGATGTAGACACCGTTTTGAAAGACCTACAACTTCTCAAACAGGAATTTAAATCTATTTATTGGCTTGGGCCTTAACCCCTCAAAATGCGAAATTTACCTTTCTGACATTACCGACAGACAATTGACCCTAGAAAAATTTTATGCAATAGCCCCCACAAACAAAATTTTTAGAAAAAGCTCACTGCACCACCTAGATTCACCAATTTTGGAAGATAGTTTTTCTCCTTTCATCGAAGAAACAATTAAAACGTTCAACGACATTTCGGACAGACTCCAAAATTAATTTACATTCGGCATTCACCCTGATTAGATACTGTTGTTTTGGCCCGTGTATTTTCTACGCTCTTCCCTTTATGGAAGCAGCCTCTTGGAAAAAAATTACCAAATTATTCGCAGCACACTAACATAAATTCTAAATGTGGCCTTGGACGACCGAGCGTGGCTGCAAGCCACACTACCCATCCGTTTTGGTGGTCTCGGCGTCCGCAAAATTACCAGTTAAAAATTAATTAAAAATTACCAAAATTACCTCCTGTCCTCTGTCTACGGCACTGAAAAGTTGACCGGGAAGATTTTAGCCCTCTCTCTGGTTGACTCTGAAATTGTCTCTGGTTGACTGCCTCGGACACAATCGGTGTGCACCGCCGGGGTGCCAGCTGTTTTAGAACTCAATGGCTTGGCACGTGAAGATGGGAAGAGACCAGACGGAATGACCATAATGCCTTGGAAGGTAGGTAGGCTCTTGGTGTGGGATGCAACGTGTGTCGACACCCTTGCGCCATCCCATATTCCAAGCACAAATACTTCAATCTCTTTGGAACTTATATGTTTGAGCCGTTTGGGGTTGAAACACTAGGGACATGGGGCCCGAGTGCCCACTTAGTATTTCGAGATATCGCCAAGCGATTGGTCGACTCTTCACGTGACCAGAGGGCTGGCCAATTTTTTGGCCAAAGAATCAGCATTGCCATACAACGTGGCAATGCTGCCAGCCTTTTGGGCAAGTTTCCTGTTGACAGCGATGCGGACGAATTTTTTGATGCCCTTTGATTATTTCCTCTCCCCTTTTTATATACTTGCACATATTATTATTTTAAGACTGTTAGCTTTTAAATTATGTAAATATTTTAATCTCTAATAAAAAAATTGTTCATCACAGGTGATGAGTCTTGGATTTATCAATACGATCCAGAAACGAAGCGCCAGTCGACGGTTTGGGTGTTTCAAAACGAATCAACGTCTACCAAGTGAAGCGATCTAGAAGCGTGGGGAAGATTTTGATCGCGGCCTTTTTCTATTTGACTGTCTACTTGGTGTCAATTCCTTTACGGAACCAAAGAAGCATCAACGCTGAATGGTATACTACTAAATGCTTGGCAGAAGATGTCTCTGTTGTGAGCAACTAGCGACCAAACACAGGTCTCCGCGGGCTACTGCTCCACCACGACAACGCGCCTTCGCACACCGCGCTCAAAACGAGGAACTTCCTGGACAGCACGCCGGTCAAACTCCTGGGTTACCCTCCTTACAGCCCTGACCTAGCAGTGACTTCTTTTTATTCCCGAAAATAAAAAATCTGCTCAAAGACATACAATTTTCGTCGCCGGAAGATGCGCTGTCAGCGTTCGAGCAGACTGTAAACGAGGTGTCTGCGGCGGACTGGAAAAAGTGTTTCGAAAACAGGTTCAGACGCACGAAACTTTGTATAGAGGCTAGTGGAGAGTAGGTACTTTGAAAAGATTAAAAAAAAAAATATCTAAGAATTTTTTTTTTCGCAAACTTTCTGAGTGTCCCACGTATATTTATATCGCACAAAAAATATGTATATATGCACGCTGTGCACCCCTCTACATTTACTTTATAACACGTTGAATTAGATATTTTAATTTTTCGCATCTATTCGATTTCATCCTGTATAGTAAAAATAAATCATGTATTAGCTCTCAAAACAACTGACTCTAATCAAATATGATAACAACTCTGATTTTATAAGCCGAATAATAAAACAATACACAATTGAAAGAATAAAGTTTGTATGATGATAGCATTGTACATGTCGCAGTTATTAGAAGAGTAGGTTCGTGAAGTATAAGAGGCAGACACACGGGATTTAGATAGTACTACGTGCAAACATGTAACAACTGCACTGATTCATACTACGACCTTTACATCATAGTTTTCATAATCAAGGTAATCAATATACTGCATCATTAACCTAATTTAGTGGAAGCTATGCTAACCCAAGCACAGTTGGGAAAGGGCTAATATAAAGCACATACATAGGTAGTTTAACTTAAGCGTATAGGGTAAACCAGGCAAATGTGCCCCAGTCGGATACATGCCCCACTCGCGAAACTCAGTGATGCATTTTAAATTTGGCGCTTATTTGATCCTAGCTGGTCAGTAACCCAAGTATGGCTGCGATGTAAACAACACAGTGCTGGTTTTTATTTAGTTTGAGTGAGAAAAACTGATTAAAAGGTTTGTATGACTACATGAATTTGTTTTGTATCTATTTTCACGTTGATTAAAAGTTTTTGCTCGATATTATTCCGTGTTTTTAAAGTTTTTATCGAAAACTAACCTCATTTAACTTTTGCAACAACTGCGGTACCAAAGAAAAAAGGAAAGAGAAAGGAAAAAGAACCTTTAAGTGAGAGGTTTTGCTGGGGCACATAAGACTGATCTATCCTTGTAATGTGCCCCACCCTAAGTTTCACAAAATTGTTGATCTCAGTTATTCTTAATTATACTTTAGAAGATTTTTTAGTTTTTGTTATGCCAATTTTGAGTCAAAGGTTAAGACTGATTACTTTAATAAACATGTTCTGAACAAAAAAATATTTTTATTTCGATTCTTCGAATAGTGGGGCGGCATGTTTGCCTGGTTTACCCTATAGGTAGGTATCTACAATAATTTTACAATGCACATCATTTTTAGCTTTTTTAATTTTCTCAAAAATCCCACCCAGGAATCGAGCTTCAACCAAAGATCAACAATAATATTTGGAACTCATGTGTAATGAATACACACGTTCCAAATATATTCATATATATCAATAGACATAAACTATTAAATACGATTACATAATTATGTAGACTTGTAGAGATAAAAGACGGCTTCTCAGAAAAATGTCGTGTCAAGATGATAAGTAGTACATAAATAATGAATTTCGCTGAGCTTACAGGTGAAACCGGTGTGTTAACTGATGTCTGAGTTGTGTTGTTTGTTCCTGTGCGCTGTACATGCTGTTGTGCGAGAGCGAGTGTTACGAGTCACATGTGAGCCAGTGTACAGCCTGTACAGTGTACAGCCTGTACAGTGTACAGCCTGTACAGGGTGTTTACGATGATCATTTCATCAGTATTTACTATGAATTTCCAATAATCCTGCATGGCAAAATCCCAATGCAAGAGTAACAAAAGATTTTTGACAAGGGAGGTTGTGTAGCAGTTGATGTATCTTAGGACACTGCTATGTTGGCATCTGATGACGAATTGAAAACTACAAGATGAAAAGGTTTGATGCGATTGTTTAAAAGAGCAAGCGTGTTAAAAAGTAGCTTTAAAGATTATATTCTAATAACATTAGCAATCAAAACAGTAGTAGGTAGTAGCCAGGAATTTTAACGTAAATGAGATCTTATCTGGGTTACCAGGTGAAGCATGCAAGTGAAGAGTGTCAACCTCGCGGTTATCTTCGTCGTGAGCCCAGCACAATTAATATTTAACTAACTGCCACACATACCTGGGCGACAGACGCCTTTACAACGTCACGCCGCCCGCGCCACCGCCGCCGCCGCGCAGGAGCAGGCTTATCGTTACACTTTTAAGTATTTTCTTTTATTTTTTCATGAAGTCGTCGAGAAGTAGGTACCAGCGACATTCCGAAATGAACTAAACACTCGTTTTATTATTTATAACTATGATGTTTTCTATGTTATTAATTGTTATTTAGTTGTCATGTTCACAGTTGCGCTGGGCACACGTCTATATTCACAGTTGCGCTGGGCACACGTCTATGGAAAATAATTTGAGTTGAAGAGAATCTGTTTCGTTTTAGTAACTTTAGCGGACACTTATAGGTGAACTACATGAAAATCAGTAAGATATAGAAATTGGTGTAGTGAGAACATGGCGGACTGTTCAAGACGATGAAGTTAGTGCTAAGTGTGAATTAAAGTGAACTTAACTTGAGAAGTGCTGTGAATATAAGTTTACGAGGCATTTCACCCAAGACTTGTTTTCCTAACAATATTATTATGCTTTAGCTATTCCATTACAAACGGAACATTAACGACATCAGTGTGCACTAAACATGGTAGATAGCTAGCGTGGCTATTGATGAGAATCCAGGGAGGTAGTCAAATTAACGACTTTTCTGTAAATTTTGTGATACCTAAATAATCCAAGAATGACATCAAATAACAATAAGGAGGTTTAAAGTTACGTTTAAAAGGCAACATTTTAGCTACATAAAGTGTTTCGAGAACTTTGCGCAAAAGATGATTCTCTAGTCAATGCCATAAGGGCTTGCATTATACATATAGCTAGTCTCACAAACACGCTCTTTGGCGTAACTACCTATCATAGTTGGCTCCAAGCCCACCATGGCAGACTTCAACGCGGACTATGAGCGGGTCCACTTGGACGACGTGCTGGGCCAACTGGGCGCGTTCGGACGCCACCAGGCCGTCACGATGGCCATGCTGGCGCTGGTGTACGCCACCAACTCCATGTACAACGCCAACTATGTGTTCGCGGTCGAGGATGTGGGATACAGGTGACTGATAGTGAAACAAGCTTTACGCATGGATTATTGAATAATGTCTGTGGTTTGCTTTATTGTCTTACTAGAGTATGTACCTAGGTACTTATTGCTTAATTTTTGTGATGGTTCAGTTTATTTTATAAAATAGCCAATTTCGTGGTACGCAGTCTGTTTTAATTGATTCAATTCTAGTCTTAACACATTGTACCAAATTTTTAGGGTTCCGTACCTCAAAGGGAAAAACGGAACCCTTATAGGATCACTCGTGTGTCTGTCTGTCCGTCCGTCCGTCGCAGCCAATTTGCTCCGAATCTAATAGACCGATTAAGTTGAAATTTGGCACACGTGTGAATCTCTGTGATCTAAACACAGACTAGGGTCATTTTTGGGGGCAAACAGAAAATTAAAAAAAAAGTTTCGCAATCTGTACCGTGTGACATTTCAAATGAAAGGGCTGTGAGGATCTCAAATATTTTTTCATGCTTTTAAAGTAAATTATTATTGTATTAAAGTTCTTTAGGAAAACAGACGAAAATTTACTACAGAGCCTTGAAAAAGTACTGTAAATAGTTCTATAACTATAGATTAGAAGAAAACCTATAAGAAGTCTGTGGTCTTAAAACAACATGGTAAATATCTCAATACGCATACGCATTGTGCGGAACCCTCTCCACGCAAATTCAACTCGCACTTAACCGGTTTTTAATAATTATAACTAAACCACAATTTAAAACACAATAACAATTTTTTTACAAGCTGAGGCAGTGAAACAAATTACAATTATTGTGCATCCTTGCTGAATACCTGTGTGAATACATTATCATAACGAGCTTGCGCTTGCGTATTGAACTCGCTCGTAAAAAGTATATAAAGTACACACAGTCAGCTGTTTCCGCATGTCATCAAATAAAAAACCAATTTCATACTTATATTAGGTACCTACATGATATTAATTGAAATCTACTTTGCCAATAAAATTTCATGTAGGTATGCTTCAGCAGTTTTGCTCAGGAATTTAGGTCATACTAGCAGCGCCCCGCGGTTTCACCCGCGTTAGTTTCGATCCCGTTGGAATATCGAGATAAAAAGTATCTTATGTGTTAATCCTGGTTATAAACTATCTGTGTATCAAATGTCATCCAACTCCGTTCAGTCATTTTTACGTGATTGAGTAACAAACATCGGAAAATCTTCACAAACTTTCACATTTATAATATTAGTAGGATAATATTTAATTCAAATCTCTGAAATTTCTACATTCATGGAATTGTGCAATGCAAACATTTAATACCTACCCTTCGTAGCGGTAGGTAAATAATATATATTTTCTAGTGTACGACCATGTCAAGACAGAAACATTCAAGAGCACAAATGACGATGATTATTGAGCGAATAATAACTAAGATGGCACTCATTCCATTTCCACTTACATTTTATGGTCATATTACAGTTTTGATCATATTAGTGCAAAAATAAAACCCCTAACAAAAAATAATAATTACAAGAGAGCCCTCTCTCAAAGTCTCGAATAAGTTGAATACGAGTCTTATTTTCATTCACACAAATTCTTTAACACCTCATTTGTTCCAGATGTAAGATTCCTTCGTGCGACGGTCCGGACGCGTCGTTCAGCACAGCCTGGCTTAACCAGTCCCTCCGCGGCAACGACCAGCCCGTCAAGCAGTGTTGGTCCCCCTCCGTGGACGACTGCGTGCGGTACAACCACACCTCCGACCAGCTCTGCAGGGAGTGGGTCTATGAGAAACCCGACAGCTTCGTCGCTGAGGTTAGCCTAGTTCACTTGTTTTACTGTGTCCAGTGCGGTCTGTATTTTTATTAATGTCTCAAAAAGGGAATAATTATATGGAGTTACCTGATTTCTTTATGAACGCATCATGCCTTCTAATCAGTTCTAACTTTCAATGTGAACTCACAAAGAAGGTGTTAGCGCCAAAGTTGATAGAAAAGTTATGTCTATTCCAGCCAGAACTTCACGGTTATTTTACTAACTCAACTTGAAATCAATGAATGCAAATAAGCTCGCTAATTAAATGTGCTCACATCACACATCGGAAGCAGTTATCAGTGCTCACTAATTCTCGCCAGTTGTGTACGCTGTAAATTATTATGCGACGCTCACTCAATTATGTGAGTTATCAACAATTACACGAAGCTCAACACTTTGTAAGTACAACATGTCACTGAATTATGCTTACGTTTCCCGCGAATATAATATTATTTGAATCAAGAACTCTTTGATGTTCCTAATGTTCATATCGCACACGTTATGTTTCAGCCTAAAGACATGGTCAATAGCTCGGACCTCTTCCGTCTTATTACAAAACGAAATCTAACTTCAGTTCTAGCCTAAACCTTTGAGCCAGTAAACCTTTGAGCCAGTAATTCTATTTCAAAGTCTATTTCGATTTAGGCAAAGTTCTTATTACCAACTAAAATAACAACTTAGCACCGAAATAAGCTGTCATTTTTATATAAAGAACTGCCTTTCAACGACAGTTAGGTTCTTAATGCAATAAGTGGCTCGGTAGTTTAAAGAAAATCCTTGTTTTTTATTAAGGGGGCTGGACTTTAATTCATAGACACCCGATGTTTACCGATGTCATTTGCTCTGTGGTGTATGTATGGTCACGAACAGTGTTATTACAGACAACATCATAACGAAGAGATATCAATGGACATGATAGCACCGTGCTCATTTGAATACATCTGGGTCCTGTAACGGTTCGGCTGTAAGCTCTACACCATGTAAATGACGATTTGATGCCTGACCGCGACGGTCATAACGTTATGATCAATATTTGTACTTTATCAATGTATTTGTACATATTATAATGAAGAAATTATTTTACTGAAAAATTCTTAAAAAGCATATACGGATTCTTCAGTATTCCAATTGTAAAGTGCAACGGAAATTAAAATATTTTATCAAAATTCAAATCTTTAACAGAAAGCTTAATGTTAACTTTTGATAGTGGAGATGGACCCGACTATTTAATTGGTGGTTACGTTATTACTATAATTAGTCCTTATCAAAAAGATAAGAACTAATTAGGTATTAACTTAACCTAATATTAGAGATGGTTGTCAAATCATTAGAAGATGTGTACTTAGATAACGGTGTTTATAATGAATGAAATACAGTAGACAGGTGCTTGAGCCCTGACGGACAGACAGACAGACACGACGATACGACACACAACGTAATCTGATGATTTTGACGATTCATTAGTGAATACATTCTGTTATGTTACTCGTATACAGGCTGTCCCAAAAGGTTACGTAGCTGAGAAGGGGGGTGATAGGGGTGGTCACAAGGGTCACCAGAAAAATAAAAAAATAAATCCCCTCTGGGTATTCAAAAAAAAATAAAAATTACCCCGAAGCCTGCAGCTATCTCTGAAGTGCTTTGTGATGGATCCGCTTCCACAATAGCCTTTAATTCTTCATTTTCCACTTTGGTCTCCGGCCGTCCACGGGGTTGGTTCTGAAGGTCGAAATTTCCAGAACGAAAACGTTGAAACCAAAAACATACCGTGCTTTCTTTTGCGACATCAGCGCCGTACACATCATTAATCCTTCGAGCTGTTTCTGCAGCACTGGTGCCACGGTAGAACTCGTACTCGTAAATATACCGATATTTCATGTTTTCCATTGTGCGGTAATAAGCGACGCCAAAGAAAAAAATAATGAGGAAAAAACAAATGAATGACTGTTTTCAAAACTCAAATGTACCAGCTAAATGAATTTATAAATTTGAATTTGGAATTCTTAACCAAAGAGGAGATATTTCAGATCAAAGTGGTCAGTACGACAAAACGCCTAAAATTTCATATGTAAGGACCTAATATTTCACGGGTTGCGATTCTATTGCTTTAATATGTTCGTCACAATGCGTATGGTGAAGTGGAGCTGATGGTGACTTCACCATTAGATCCAGTTCTCCTCGTTCTTACCAGGAGAACTCCTCAACAATTAACGTCCCAGCATCGGAAAAAGCAATATTTTGTAAGGTGATGAGAAGTTGACATTAGGGATTGAAAGGGTATGCTCCCGAGGTGGTCTCATTGTCACCAAGTCAGAATCTGATGAAGGGATCCCATGAAAATCGAGGAAAATCCTCTTTTGTAGGCATGTACAGTGTGTTAGGTAAACTCTCTCAAATCAAATGAAACCCATTGATGATTCAGGTGTTTGAGTCTGAGAGTCACCACTTACCTAATGCTACCGAGCTGTCGATGGTAGCCACAGCAGTCCTTAACTGTTAGTAGTTAGGAGATACGGCAATATGTCGACAGAAACTACTAGCAGTTCTTGGATATATACGTGGACTTGTAAGACAATCGTCTTCATCTTTCCATTTCTCGTAATGATGTAACGGGAGGAACCCGCATCTGATGATGGTAAGGGCTTTTAATTGTCGAAAGAGCTTGTAATGGGCCTAATTGAATAAAAGTATTTGACTTTGACTTATCATCAGCTCAGCAGCATGAAGTGAAGACTCTCAGACAACACCTATCGGTCCATTAGATTCGGAGAAAATTGGCTGTGACTGACGGACAGACACACGAGTGATCCTATAAGGGTTCCTTTTTTTTCCGTTTGAAGTACGGAACCCTAAAATCTGAAAAATTATAAAACGAATAAAACCAAAATACAGAATCAACGACACCGACTTCTGAAATAATTAAAGTTATTTTCATTTTGTAGTGATTTTATTGGAAGTCGGTTGTTTATTTTTTTTGGTAAAAAAGTTTTTAATAATATTATTTGAGGTTTTCACAAGCTTTTTATTATTTTTAGCGCTTTGCGAAATCTTCTTTGGTCATTCAATCTTTATTACGTAAACCTACCAAAGAGCCAACAGCGCCAAGATAACTAACAACACAGGCATTGCGAAATTTCTATTCAACCGTAGAGAAGAGCTATGGTAACATAGGTTTATCTAAATCTATAAATACAATATAAAACGTTACAGGTGAATAAGAACAATAACTATTTGACTCATTGGTATTCTGTGGGAGCGCCCGCGCAGAGCCCAGGGAATCGTCCACAACTTGCACAGTACTAGTAACTATGGCGGGTATCGTCGCACGTGGAGCTATTTCTATAGTTTTATTAAACGATGTTCCATAGGTAGCGTTGTCGTCTAAGGGTTTTCCCGAGCTATCGCTAGGAACCTTTGTTTCAAAGGAATTTGATGAGCTCTTAATTAGCGGGATATTCGTATTTAATTGTTTTATTCATTAAGGTTTTAGACGAACGAACAGAAATAGCAATTTAAGTCAATGTTATTCTGCGATTGATCACATATAGACAATTGAATTAAAGTACGCCCTTAAAATAGTCCCTAGTCGTCTTTGGTCGCATACGAGTATAGTATAGCTAGACCAGCAACTATTTTAAATGATTCAGCGAAGATAAAGCGGCCGCTGATGTGTGTGTAGCAGCTGTTGACCACGTCATAGATACGACCACTCATCACACTAACAGTTACTGTAGGACCAATCTGTCCAGCATCCCTATTTCATACAAAAGATCTAAATAGAACAATGCCATCAGAATGCTGAGCAACACCTACCAATTGATTCGAATCTATAAGACAATAGTCTACAACTGCACAAGCCTCCCGAGCGCAGCGTGTGTCGTCGCCGGGCGCTCGCTTACAGTTGCATGTGGAGCTATTTGCATAGTTTTTGCTGCGCGACCGGTCTGCGCGGGCGCACGGAACACTACCACGCAATGCACTCGCCTGTTCACTACACTTGACCGAACTACTTGAACAATGTGGAGAGGTCAAACATGAGTCTATTGATCAGGAACAGATAATGTCAAAGCATCTATAACTGTTGGAAGAGTTACAAATAGATTTTGCCTTCACAAAAAGTACTTTATGTTATGCGACCTATGTTCGCAAGTCGTTGAAGTAGGTATAGAAGGCATTCCCTTTCGGACAATCCCGCCGCACAAATAGTTTGTGCAGCGGGATTTTCCGAAAGGGTTACCGCTACCCCGGAACATAAAGGGCTAAGGAAGGAACACGGATGGGTTTTAGTCAGTAAAAGTCTGACACTCTCTTCCGCTCCACCCAGAGCGGGAGGGGTCATTTGATGATTTCCCATCCTTAAAAATAAAATAAAAAAGGAACCATTTGTGGGCAAGGCTGTATACACGGACGCATACATTATGGCGATGGTAGGCTGAACATGTAAGTATTCCATCCTTGTTACCGATATGTTTACAACTCGTCCCCACAACGAACTAAAGTTATTGAGATGTCGCAGTCTTAAACATCATAACAGCAGTTAATTTTATGCCTTGCCGAAGGCTCTGTTTCACTTTACATAGAAGAATAGACATGTAGATGAAAATGTAAATGCTGCTTATGGACTATTGATAAAGAATTTGTTTCAGTTCGGACTGGCGTGTGACGACTGGAAGCAGACGCTGGTGGGCACGGTGCATAGCTTTGGAAACATGATCGGACTGCTCATACAGGGACAGATCTCTGACAGGTAGATATGTCTTGCTATTTTGACATTGTAGTTGATGTTGATGGGCTTGACAATTCGCTATGATCAATGGGTTTGGAAATATCTAACAATATGATAATATCAGTTGAGGAAGGCGTAACTCGAGTCGTTAGTTTGGCTGCCTATAGCGTTTAAATTATAATTTTGATGAACAGTATGGCTGATCAAACTTCTTTGATGGTCTAAAGGAGTTCAATGGCAAGGATAGGCGTGCACTTCAGCGTAGTGTAGAGTCAGTGAACATACTCAGGTCCATGTGCAGTGCACTCGACTACATAATCGTACTCCGACAATACAGAACATGTGTTTTTGTCACATCCCTCCAGGACACGTTCATGTACCGGTCACTAAAGTCCGTCGAGCGCCGTTTGAACAAGTAACACGTCTCATCTCAACACTGATTCATCACCAACATAATGTTCGCTATTTTCTCATTTAATAGCAGTCTTAATTATGAGCATGTCCACAATAACCGTGTAATAGAATGTTGAATTCGTCACACGAGTATGATGTGCTTCACAAGTGGAAGCGCTAGGGTCATTAGCGTCAGTGGTTGAGTTACGTGCACATGTGAGCCGGGTTGCACTATGTTATGTCTTAATTACCCCCCTCGGCAGGACATTTATCAGCTGATGGTAATGGCCGCTTGTTTGAATAATCGCCGCTTTATGAACATAACCCCACCCCTCATCACAAGTTTCATAAAGATGGCAGGTTTAAAACAGACTTTTAATCAAGTATTTAATTTGCTTTATGAAGAGTCGTTTGTAAGGACTGGAACGTTTTACTTGTTAAAGGACTTTGTAGTACCGAACGTCGTGTTAACATATAATTTATTCCAGTGTATCTACATTTTTGAACCGATGCTGTGTAATTAATTAAAATTGTTGTATGCTTTGTATGCAATCCGTGGTGACTTGACAATACCACATACTTCATCCACGCGTGGCCACACGGCAAGCACGCATATTTATCTGTAATTTACTGAGCAATTTTCTATTGTGCTTGATATTAACAGTCAGTGTATGATACATTTTTGACAATTAATAAACTGCAAACATTTATGGTAACAGTGCTGGCTCTCAACACAATATAAGTGAAGTTACAATAATAATTATGGTAATAATCAAACTTAAAACTGGATTAAAAGCTCTCTGAGGTTGTTCCGTAATTAATCCTTGGAAGATTGGAAATAAATGGTTGTTCTCTGAAGCACTAGCCCCAGGATTCGATGATGTTGACTCTTGAAGGCTTCTCATTGTGATTAACGTATAAAAAGTGCTGGTTCTTAGATCGAACTGTGGTTTTCCTTTAGGTTCGGTCGCAAAACTGCGGCCGTGTTCGCGGGCACCATGGGCGCCTTGCTGGGGCTCACCAAGAGTTTCGCCAGCTCCTTCTGGTTCTACATCGTGCTGGAGGGCCTGGAGGCCGCCATCGGCGACGCGCTCTCACCCATGTTCATGCTGAGTAAGCCCATCATGCGCATATTGTATTGTGCCTATTTCAATGAGATACATAATAATATCTTTCACGTTACTTTTGGATAGTTCACTTCCCCCGACCGATTATTCTTTATGAACATAGCATTGTAATTTAGCCACTGGTCGTGAATCAACATTATTCTTCTTACACGTCACCTTCAATATCATCCACGCCATTCTTCTTCATCTCAATCAAACATAACTCAGAAGGAATAGTCATTTATCAGGAATACTGACAGTTCATCCGTTATCTTGCTTTTCTTTGAAACCATTCAATAAATCTGTGTAATGGTGACTTCTGAATCCTCCTAAAGTATTTCGTTACATTGTAGCACCCGTAACTACACTACTAAGTTGTTACGTACCTCTGCTTTGCTATTATTTAGGTTTAGGACGTCAGACACAGAAGGCAAATATGTATATAAATCTCTTACTCTCAAGCTGCTATGTGCTACTGCATTCTGCAATATGTTTATTTTGTTAAGCAACTATTGTGAATTTGTGAGAGTATCTGTGTCTACCCAATCTAAGTACACTTAGAGAATCGAGACCATTAAAAAGAGATTGTCGACTAACAATAAAATTTATGTTTCCCAGGTATAGAAATAGTTGAGAAGAAGCGAACTGTTCTGTTCCAAATGATCTTACTGAACTGCTACACATGCGGTCTGATCGTGATGCCGTTTGTCGCGTGGGCGGTGCCATACTGGAGGAACTTCTTGCGCGTCATCTACGCGCCCACACTGCTCATCCTCAGCTATTGCTTCTTCTTGGACGAGAGCATCCGCTGGCTGTACAGCAAGGGCAAGAAAGAGCGAGCGGCCCAGCTTATACAGAAGATAGCCAAGAGGAACGGCGTGGAGATCGAGAGTATGATGCTCGACAAGCTGGACTATATCGACGAGGAGACCAAGAGTGGCGTCAGCGACAGAAAGCTGCTGAGGAAGACGTTCAAGTCAAGGATTATGATGCAGAGGTCGGTGGCAACAATTATCCAATCGATATTCATAAAATTGATATAATTATAATAAACATTATTATTAAATTATATCTTAAATTATAATTATATCAATCGTAAAGTTATTGGCTCAATAAAACTGTACAGATACCTCTTTCATAAAATTAACTACCGTAGATTGTTTACATGGGTACGTAATAAGATTTATTCCGGTCTGATCCCCTCAGTCCCCCCCTCCACCCTCCCCCCCTCCTCGATCCCCAGCTAGTCCTTAAAAGTGTGCAGACATTTCATCTTCATGTTATCTTGCTTTTTCATAATAATCTTACTTGTCTAGTCATGAGTTTACCATTCTTAATCTTCCAAAATCTGCTAGGAATCAATATGACTTTAGTCCTAAACAATTTAATTAAATGTATCCCCAGGTTCCTAGTGTGTCTGGTGTGGTGGTTCACGATCACGTTGATCAACTACGGCATGATGATCAGCGCGGTGCACATCGCCGGCAACAAGTACGTCAACTTCTCGCTGCTTATGCTGATGGACATTCCCGCCAACGTGTTCTATTGGCTGGCGCTCTCCAAGTACAAGAGAAAGATACCATTACTAGCATCCTTCATGGTTGGAGGATTTTTCTGCATTTCACAGCCGTTTGTTCCAAAAGGTGAGATATACTATTATAATATTGGGAGAGCCATCCAAATCGATATCCTTTCTTACGTCAAAACTTGCTTATCCACTTTTGGTAACAGAATATAAAAAAATAAAAACTTGCAACTCTGAATTCACAGCAGCAGGTTCATAAAAGTTTTTAAAATCTCATCAACCAATATTGTTTGTTCCAGGCTACGCATGGCTGGGCCTGACGCTGTTCATGGCGTTCGAGACGCTGGCGACATTCTCCTACAACATCGTGTACATGTACACGTCGGAGCTGTTCCCCACCTACACCAGGAACTCAATGCACGCCATCTGCTCCGCCGTGGGCCGCGTGGGGTCGCTGGTGGCCCCACAGACGCCGCTGCTGGTAAGTGATATAATTTGTTTGACTAATAATCAAGGTTGTTTAATTTTAATTCAAATAGTAAAATAAGCAAATAATAACTAACACCTAACTAATTAATAAAAATAACAAAATTAAATCCTAACTTAACTAAAACTATACAGAAACTAAAATATTGCGTAGCAAAATTCATCCTCATCGCTGTCGACTGGTAATGTACCCATGAGACTGGCGGCATTACCACGTTGTATGGCAATGCTTAGCCTTTGGCCAAGGTTAGAGCCAGCCCTTGGGTCACGGGAACTGTCAACCAGCCGTTTCGAAATTTTCTTAAAAAGACCGTGAGCGCTCGGACCCCACGGCCCGAGGGTTTCAACCCCAAACGGCTCGAAATATAATTTCCGATAAGGTTATTAAATTTTTGCCGCTTGAGGTTTTCCGCAGCTGCAGCAGCAGCGCCAGCACAGCATGCCGAGCCAGGTAGAAGGGATGGCGCAAGAGTATCGACACACGTTGCGTCCCACACTAAAGGCGTACTCACCTTCCATGGAAATAGAGACATACCGTCCGGTCTCTTGCCATCGTCGCGTGCCAAGCCATTGGGTTCTAATACAGCTGGAACGCCGACGGTAACAAGGGCTCGTCGGATGATGTCATTAATGTTCGCGTGTCGCGCTAAGCGACCCGCACTTCGGCTGCAAGACAGTCCGTGGTGTCCGAGGCTGTTGACATCTTCGACACAGTGATAGCGATGAGGAGAACAGCAAGGAGTGCCTAGTCGCAGGGAAGCAGCGAGGCGAAAAGTAGTGTCGTCGATTATGAGAATCAATCGAATAAAACGGATTTTTAGAATTTCGGGGGATGACATTTTTTTATATTTTTTTTTTCGTTTTACTACTAACGAAAATAGGTTCACTACTATCCACTACTAACCGAAATCTTCCGAAAAACCCTTCAACAAACTATTTTTTCCAAAGTCGGGTGCCAAGTTCACACAGCCGAACAAAGTGCCTGTGTTCGACGAAGGTAGTGCATCAAGCCGAAGACCCGACTCCCACCTACCCACAGCCAGCAGGCGCGCACGTTCCGCAGTAGACGAGTCAAGTAAATTGTTCTGTACTCATTTGCAGAGCGGCTCATCACACCGTCTCTGTGAAGATGGATTGTCGGGTGGATCTGTATTCGGGCAAGCGAGTCTTCAGGCACCCATAGCCTCAATGAAATACGGCACATCAGAATTAATCAGTGTGGAGGCTAGGATTTTCCTGATTAATTTATCAGTGCTGTGGAACAAGGATATGAAAGCCGGTAAACTAATACTAGAAATTTGGCGGACCCCGAGGCGCCTACATACGAATGGGAAGAGTAGCTTGTGCCCAAGCTCGGTCATCCATGGCCACATTTAAAATAGAAGTTAATGTATGCCTGATAATTTGGTCCATTTTGTCTAAAAGAAGCACGAAGGAAATAGGTTAATTTAGGGCCGAAAGAACAGTAGCGGATTAAGGTTATGGCCGAATGCAAATTAATTTGGAACAATCTTTCCGAAACGTCATTTTTTTTTCTCAATAAAAACGTGAAAGGATTTTTCAAAGATTGGAGACAAGAGGAGCCGAAGAGAGGTTTTAGAGTTCCGTACCCAAAGGGAAAAAACGGGACCCTATTACTAAGACTCCACTGTCTGTCCGTCCGTCCGTCACCAGGCTATATCTCATGAACCGTGATAGCTAGACAGTTGAAATTTTCACAGAATGTGTATTTCTGTTGCCGCTATAACAACAGAATATATAAAAATAAATATTTAAGGGGGCTCCCATACAACAAACGTGATTTTTGACGTGACGCACTTGGCCGGTTTTTCATAAATTTTGATTTCTGGAGCTATATATTGCGTTAAATTTGGGAAGTGTCAGGTATCTGTCAGTACTGTCCGCTAAGTATAGTTCACATTTCGAAAGATTGAGATTAAGGCCAACGAATGAAGTGTTTTTTTTTTTATTGAATGTTATCTAAGTTTACAGTTTCTGCATCGCCTCCCCAGGTTCCATCACCGAGAAATCAAACGTTAAATTTGGAATTTAGCTGTCGAATAATTGGATGTATAGTAATAGTCAAGTCTGCAATGCCTTAACCGGTCAAGTTTCACACGTAGGTAACCTATGTGTTACGATACAATAGAAAATCAATTGTGTCTCATTAGCGGAGCTAAATGAGTTAAAAGACTTCGTAAGTTCTATGGTTAATATTCCATCCTTCAGGAAAAACACAAACACGGTACTCGATCACTCAATAACACACATCTTCGCATTGTTTTCTAGATGTCATACTGGACTGGTCTGCCAACATTCCTGTTCGGCGTGACGTCGATCATGGCGGGGTCGCTGACGCTGCTGATGCCAGAGACGGCCCGAACCGAACTGCCGGACACCGTCGCGGAGGCCGAGCAGATCGGACGCAAGAAGCTGTTGCCGGAACAACAGAACCTAACCAACAATAATGTGACGTAGGTGAATAGAAAGAAAAACTGGAGTAAACTTGGGAGCAACCGAACTCATCATGAGTACAATCAATTCAGAGTGGAGATTACAAACTCACCAATAGCATTATGAAACATAATCGAGCGCGATAAGGAAGCCGAGATGCACATGATATTTCATACGATGTTTTTCAACACACTTGTGAGGAAAGAAACAGATTTGTATTGTTAAATAATTAACTAATTAATTAATTAATTTTCACACACATATTACCTAACTTGTACCTATGTTGTACACACGGCTACACATCAAGCTATGCATTTCCAGTTTGAGTTGACCTCGCATTGGTTACCTCGCAGAGGTTTCTCGTACAATTAGAAGTCAGTTTATACTGGTTATGTATAGCTTGATGTGTAGCCGTGTGTACGAGCGGCTCGCTAGCGATGCGCGCTGGTGTAAACGCAGAAAACTTTTTTATATAGGTACGGAAAAATAAAGGCACTGACCACTGACAAAACCGCTAAACAGCCTATGGAAAAAAATATACTATAGTTACACAAAATAATGTATATACCTCAGACTATTTTTCCTTAGTGTAGTGTTGTCGTATGTCAAATTGCAAAAATAGAACGCCAGTCAGGGTCTTTTCCGTTTAGTTCCGGGAGGGACCACGGACAATTTAAGGTGAATGCGCAGTGGTAGACTGCGAAATTCAAATTTTCTTACGTTCTTTTGGAAGGTTGTGTCTTGATCAAAATATGATTCTCGACTATAATAGATATTATGTATTTACAGAATTATAGTCATTAGAATCATTAATACCTAATAATAAAAAGTTAAGAACTTTTCCATAACTTAGATAATAATTCGTCAATAATTCTGTAAATACGTGTTATAGTCGCGAATCATATTTTGATCAAGATACAACCTGACACTGACCTGAAAATTGCAAAAAACGTAAGAAAAATTGAATTTGGCAGGCTAGATACAACAGCACATTCACCATAAGGTACTTAAATAAATTTTAGTTCATTCTGGGACCATGGACAATAAATTCAGACTATTAAAATAAAAGTGAAATATGGCCCGCGGAATCCTTTGTATCCTTGGCATGAAGTCTCTTTGATGAGATTAAAAAAACGCACATCTCCGACTAGTAAATAGTTATCTGTGTTATTATCGCACTAGTGCAATAACATAAAGTAGCACGTGTTTTTAATACACTGCAATAGGGACCTAAAAGCGGTTCATTAAGACCCACTTTACGAGCAAGTGTGTTGAAAAATATAATTATTATGATGTTCTTAAACTTAAAAACATCGACTACACCGTTTAATACCTAAATGAAGTATTATAAAACTAAGTGCAAATGTTGCCTATTTCAGTGATACAGATGGCGAAGGTAGTTTAACTATAATTATTATGTTATTTAAAGTATATTTGAAAGAATACTTATATCGTATTGCCAGTCGTAGTTGTTTTGTTACGTTACTTATTATGTACAGACGTCAGCACATCAAGCTACCCGAAACTATAAAATTTTCCCAATGAACCTCGAAACAATTGTAGCGACAAAGTTGAAAATATATTGAATAAATTTGACAGATTGTAGTAGCTTGATGTGCTGGCGTCTGTAGAAAAGTTAAACTAAATTTAATATTAAATTATTTACCATTCTCGAACCGTCGTTTTCTAATTAAACTTTTCATAAATATCTCGCTCCAGCGCCTATCATTTATTGACTAAGAAAACGATATCCCTTAAATGGTCTCCTTTTTACGGATCGTTGTTTAGTGAGCCGTCTAATTCCCGCGCGGTTCGTTTGACGTAAAACCAGTTTTGTGTACTATTATGTTTGTTCGGCAAACAGACGTGAGCTGGGTGGAGTCGTTTGCCGACACATTAGCGCACCGTGTCGCGCCGTGTCGGGCCGTGTGGTCGGCTACGTCAACATTAGCCACAGATGCCATGCCTGATGGGTGAAACATTCATCAACTTCGTGGGGAAGGTCTATTGATGCTTTAACTTTTTTCAGGTTTTATTTTGGCAAAATTTAAATAATCTAACATAATTATATTGAAACAATCCCTACAGCTTTATAAAGCTGTCAAAATTTGTCAGCATAAGGTCAACACTTGACATCATAAACAATTTTTCTTTGGGATATAGCATTGTTACACCAACTCAGCAGGTCGCAGGGGCACCTGCGCGTGCGACGACCATGCACCTTGCGCGTGCATAGTCAGCTCAGCACTAGCGGGCAGCGGGGCAGCGAGCCGGTGACCTTATACACTACGCGTTGCTATCCCATGTACGACTGATAGCGAAATGTTGAACTGAACGAAGTAACGAACCCAAAAGCAAAATTAGTTAAAATTAGGCAATGAACATTATTATATCGATGGAATCTTGTCTGTGTGACTGTAATCTTCGTTTGAATATGTATATTATGTATTTCATTACCTAATCCTATGAACCTATCTAAACCACATCTAAACCAATTGGTTTTTAAAGCGCTAGATCATCTTTCATATTTTAATAATTTCAAAATCTGAATTCCGTCATTATTTTTGTCATGTCGGAGTGATATCATGCTAGCACATCATATCGTCGCTCGCATGACTAACAGTCCTATCTAATTTTTTAGCTGATTTGAGTTAGGACAACTACATACATGGTTCTTTTCGTGATTCTTTACATTTTGTTGTCTTTAACACGTTGGCTGCCAGGCGACAGACACAATAGAAAATCTATTATTCGCGGTCACAGGTGACCGCGTTGGCAGTCAAATATTTTGAGATCCAAATAACATAGACACGACGGTTACTGAAAAATTAAAATTATCACGAATAGAAAAATGTAGTTGTCCTAAATCAAATCAGCTACAAAAATAGAAAAATGAGATAGGACTGTTAGTCATGCGAGCGACGATATATGACAAGAAATAAATTAAAACCTTTTTCAAGCAACGTTTTCTTTTTATGCACGTTTTTTTTTCCAAATCACATGTAGTCCACTTCAAAAACTTCAACCGATTAAAGAAATAGTGAAAAAACCGAGCAAGAGCGAGTCGGACTCGCGCACCGAGGGTTCCCATCATATGTTTTCAAATTTTCATCGGCGAGGCCTTTCGTCACAGAATTTTAACACTGCACGCTACGGTGTAGAATGTTGCAGTTTTAGGTCAGCGCCATCTCTTGACCGATCGTGGAACTAATGTAACTTTTGTTGAAATTTCTGAAAAAGTGTGCTATTAGAGACATCGTTTTATTTTTCCTGTAATCTTTACATACACTTTTATCACATAGAATAATTTCAGATCTTTTTCTAAGCAAACTTCGGAGATAAGGGCGAAACGGTATTTTTGTTTTACATTTTTCATCAAAAGTCGAATACTATGGGCCTAAAAAAAAGTGTTTGAGAATGTGCAAGCTGCGCTCTTTCATAAGATACCCGACATGCAATAGTAACCCCACTTCAAATTTTTCAGAAGCCCTTTCAGTCCATGTTGCAAAAAAGAAAACATATTTTTATTTCTTTCTTATTTGCAAAATAGTTGGGCAAACGTCATCTAAAACTATTCTAAATTTCAAGTTGATAGCATTAGTAGTTCTTGAGATAACCAGCTGTGACAGACAGACAGACTGAGTCACACCATAAGGGTTCCTTTTTACCATTTTGGTACGGAACCCTAAAAACAGAGTATAAGAATGTTCGATTCGCAACAGTCCATTTGGTTGTCGTCCAATTATGCTCGATGCTCGATGGTCGGCTCGGTAATGGTATAATTGGTGTGACCTTCACGATGTACCATCGCTCACCATCCATACGACTTAACAACTGTTTCGAAACTCTCACACTCCACAACGCAGAAACAACAAGTTTACGAGCTTTCTTTTGTTTTGTACATTCCTAGGAATGCGAACACCTTCACACTGGAATAGTTAAGTGTCAAAGTGCGTCAGGCCCTTTAACACGAAGACTGTACCACAGTGTAGACTCAACAGTAGTTGGGAAGAATCAGATCCGACAACAAAAGCATTTTAAGATAATAAACGTTATCCAAAGATCCACGTCGGACGATTACTTAGGATTAATTTCGTTGTCATACAACGGATTCTACACTGGAGCTAATGCCTGCGTTTTGATTATAGCACTTACAACCTACAACTAATAAAAGGACAATAACTTGAGAATAAGTGAATAACACACAAATTCAAATTAGTATGAGTTAGACACCGATAGCAGAGGTAGCATTATGTATCAAGTTACACACTCACAGCTGCGATCCCTAGAACAAGCACTCTCGGTCGCAGACTCGCAGCTCAAGTACAGTTAGAGCCTGACTGCATCGTAAGCTATAAGGAAAGCGCTATGAGCTGAATTGAGTGCAATCGCTGTCTAACAGCTTAGGTTTCAGCTGCCGAGACTTATAATCTGATTAGTGGATTACATGAACACGCAACTTGTAGGGGGTTGTGTTAACGTTCTAGTAAAGCTTTACCGCTCAGCACTGAATTAAAGAAGTTACTTATTTATCCTTAAATATTTTATCTATTCCATCAAAGAGTTTCTTTCAATCAATCAATCATTTATTTTGTTAACATAGGCATGGTTACTAGAGTATTATTGTCAAAATTATGTGCACTAATTATGCTTTGCCAATATATATATATGGCCTACAAAATTAATATAAGCAATTGCAATAAAATTAAAGTGGCATGTCAAGAGATTACAATAAAAAATATTAAATTTAAAATATGTCAGGTAAACACGACACTACAATTCATACTTATCAAATAAAATCACAAGCGAGTCGGAATCATCATACCTCTGTCTATCAGTAGTAAACTCTGTGATGGAGTAGTAACATCTATCTAAAAGGAATTTAAACAAAGACTTCTTAAATTATCCCAGACACTCCTTATTTCTAATAGCTGCTGGTATACTTATTATATATTTTTGGGGCCATGCCTAGCACACTTTTGCCGAAAAATGCGGTTTTATGTGGTTTTTTTATAACGGCGAAAGCGCAGTTTTTCAAATAAATGCAGGTTACAGCGAACAAACACTCCCATTTCAAATATGTACATAGGCGATGATTTTTTCTGATAACAAATCACTATTTTGACATCTATAACAACTCTATTATGGTATATTCGCGTTGTCCTTAGTACAATCCCAACAACGTATGTTGTAATTACAGTTTCAATGAACAGGAACTCATCTATGACTGACTGTGACCCGACATGTCACTGACAACAATGACCCGACAAAGCACAGCGAGGATCACTTCGTGAGATATCATCACACCTGGTGACGTCACATACTAATGGAGCCTAATCGACGGTAAGCTTGCACAAAGCAACAACTAAAGTTATATTAGAGCGCACAATCGACACTGTCACTGATCTGCTGTTCACAAGGTTGCCACTTATACGCCAAATGTCAGATTAATTATTTCGACAAATGTTCAGGTATTACGATTGATTTAGTGACCAAGCTGTGGATTATTCCATACTCATTTGTGGAAGGTAGCAATTGTGGAACAGTTCTAGTTCAGTAGTGGGTGGCTACGGATTGTTTCCGTGAATAAAGGTCGCCCGAGGGCAAGGGCAGCGGATCATGTAGCACCTGCAGTGGTACATGTGGTAAGTAGCTGTTACTTGCATATTTCTGGCTTGTTTTTACATTTCCTTCAGTGCGTCCCACAATGTGTGCATTTCCTGCCGGTCGATTCTGTTAGAATCTCACCGTGAGAAGTTAAGTAAAGTGAGCTGTCATTCCATCTGATGCTATAGGGATTTACACTAATGACAGCTCACTTTAATTAAGCTCACTTCACCTGAGTTATCACGGTGAGATTTTTACAGAATAGCACTACTGCATGGTTATATTTACTTTCGAGTACGCTGAACGGGAAGTTACAGCAGTTACAGCACATGGGTTATTAATATCAAAGAGAAAACATGCTCTGCATGTCGAAGTTTCTATTATTTGGTATGAGTCACCAGTTAGAAATATTTGTATCTATTACCATCTACCAGTGTAGGGCGTAGTTAACTACAATTTTGAAATCTGGTTACTAATTACGATTAAAAGTAGTTAACTACATGTAGTTATGATTACATGTAACTTAACTACAGTAATTAAACTACATTAAGCAGTTGTTAATTTGATTTGATAGTAGCTATATTTACTGATTATTTGAGTTTTATGAACTTATATTTTGCAATTAAATAAACATGTAATGTGTAGAAATATATGTTTTAGAATATGACTGCATAAAAAAAAATCACTTTATTGCACATACCTATGTTTATTTTCATGAATAATCAAATACAAGGATTAAAGTCGTATATATTATGTACCTATACTTATCATTGAAATGTAATCAAAAAAATAAAATTACTCAGCAAACATCAACTTAATTCAAATTATTAGCGAATCAAATTTTCAGGTACGGATCTTCAATTGCTCTCAGGGGTATCATAGAATATACGTATGAAAAATTTGACAACGTTTCCATTAAACTCTTCTTGTGAGACCTTCTTAGCCTTTGATTGTGACAGAGGTTCTGAAGTTGTTTTCTTTGTTTTTTTTATTTCTAGCAAAATATGTTTTATAGTCATTGAGTGTACTTTCTCCATGTTTTATTTTTAGGTGCGTGACAAAGTTAGACGTAGAAGGCAACGTTCCGGATATTGTTACTTTTTTTGGTAAGCACAACGAATTTCAGACGAAATCTGAGTTGGTCGATGGCATCGACTAACTCTCATATTTCGTCTGAAATTTTCTAATTTCTATGGCGCATTTTTTTTTTATATTTTCAATAAATGTATCTCATTTCAGAAAATCTCATACCTTGTAAACGACATAATTGTAAAATTATGTTACCATGTATAAATTATGTTATTCATAATTATGTTAAATTCAACATTATGTTAAAAATTACATTAATAATAATAAATAATAATAATAATTTTATCGTCACAAAGAAACATACATTAGTATACACTGATTATCAAGATAGTAACTACGCTGCAGAAGTCTGTTTGTGAGCCCTGCCTCTTAAACTAGGGTAAAACACAACACAACACAACATTGTCAAAGAAATTAGGAAATATCCAGAGACATTAGAAAATACGCCAAAAAAATTAGAGAAATGCAGAACTCGCGCCAAATATATTAGAATAATGCGCCATACAAATTATGTATGTATAAGTTTTATTCAATTTTGTTTATGTATGAATATATAGCAGTTATGATTAAATAAAACGGCATGTATTTCGATCAAAGTGTTTATTAAAAATGAGGTAGGTACGGTTTTTTTTTTAGATCTAAGATCTGAATCTCACTTGTATTAAATTTCTCTGTTTTAATCTCTAGTACGTACTAAGTGCCAGTCTTCTTTTACATTATATGATGAAACAAATATACATATTTAAAGCAAGAAATTTTAAACCCTTTAGTAGAATTTTCAACCATATCCTAATTTCTTTGGATAAAACCTAATTTCTTTGGAACTCAATGCCAAAGAAATCCGAAGAAATTAGCACCAAAGAAATTAGAATAGCACCAATTTTTTTTTTATCTGTGTGTATTTGACGATTTGTTTTATCTTACAATTACGGAAGCGAGCAATCACAGCGTGCATACACAAAAAAATTACAACTCGTATTTAAGTTTATAATCGATTACCGAAGAAATTAGGTACTCATTGGAAAAAACTCGCGCACCCCGATAAAAAAAATTTATTTCGAAACACGTTGCACTTTGCACAGATTTGCATTTGTCGGGCGTTAGATCTCAACTAAACGGAGCGGGGACGGGAGGTAGGGATGGTCCACGACAACATGATGGCAATATATGCGAGACTGCACAAATACGCCAAAGAAATTAGATGTTTTTGTGGTGGACAAAATTGAATTAACAATAACTTTTGATTAGATGATCAAAAAAAATTGTTGTTAAAGCTACATAATAGTTCAATATTCCTAAATTTAGGAAAACCTGTTCAATAGGAATATTTTGGAAAAAAAATTGGCGTTTCAAAAACAGAACACAGTGAAGGACGCGCCAAAGAGCTTAGAATTTTTATTTTTGATAACTATCTTCTATTCGAAAAACTGTCATTTTTATTAATGGCAATAGTGGTTTTTAGAATGAACTTCAACCAAAAAAAACTTGACCGCAATAGTTTAAGTGCAAAACACGAAATCTGATATTCATCCCTGGTTTAGTGTTATTTTTAGGTATATTCTAGTATCACCTCGTGTGGCAACCCCACACGGTACCTACCGTCGACTCCAAACGCGCTGATGTGCTGTCCGAACATTTGTGATCGTTACAATTTGTTCCAGCTCCGTCAGAAGTGCCGAATTGCCGCCGCGCCACAATAATCCCCATAAAATATAACGACTGTTCTCGAATAATGGTGTCAAACATTTCTTTTCGATGTGAACCTAAGGTGAAGAATTTTTGCATTGAACTTATTTGCTTTACTCATAGGTTCAGAGTCTATACCAAGTACCTATACAAAAAGCTAGAAAAAATAACTCTAACCAGTTAGGGTTAGTTCACACCGCGACGCGACGCGGCGCGACGTGCAATTTTAGACCTTATCTACTACTCAAAAAAGTACACAATTCAGTGAGGTGGTGTGTACTACGTCGAGCTATGCCGCGCGGCCCACCTCACTGAATTGTGTGCCTTTTTGTGTATTAGATAAGGTCTATAAATGTATTGCTATCTTAAAAACTGCGCGTCGCGTCGCCGTCGCGTCGCGTCGCGGTGTGAACTGACCCTTAGCCACGTGGGTGAAACTTGGGACTAATTAAATCGGTCGCTCACTTTGAAAACAGTAGAGAATTAAATGTTAATTTAATGGGATGTTGAGAACTGTGATCAACTCGGCGAATTAAATATCCCAGTGTCAACATCCGCAACACCTATCACTGCCCGAGAAACGCAACCTTTTTGATCAGTGGCGTATAAACTATAATATCCTAAGAGTTTTACTGCGACCACCGGCTCGCATAGCACGACAACGGTAAATAGTAACAACACTATTGTCTAGACTAACGATACTAACACAAACGATAGCTGGGCCTTGTTCAATAAACGTTACAAATTGTAATTGTATTTTACAAGTTACAAATCTACAAGTTTCTGTTTAGTAAAGAATACTACTTAACTTACAAAACCATGGTGGAAAACTGTCAAAATTGTAAAATTGTACCTACAATTTTATTTTACATATTTCTGTTTAACAAACATTTTCTCTTTACAGTTGACAATTTCCATATTTGTAAGGAAAACTGTTTCATTGAACGCATAATTTTTATAATTTGTAAATTGTAGAACAATTCCGACGGGTGGACTCGCCTTGTGTCCACCCGACTCGCCTTGTGTCAGATCTTTATAATTTTGTACCTCAATTTAAGAAGTGAAAAGTTTTATCGTTATACATTAAAAAATGGTTCTAACAACTAGTACCTAGTGGAAGCAGTGACAGTAGTGATGATGAATATATGAGTGAACGGCAACGGCGAGTTTTTCGTAAAAGGATAAACTTTACTTTTGATGTGACCGATTTTACGTTTAACGAACGGGTCAGCAAAACTACCGCCGAATATTTAGTAACGAAAATAGGACATGATCCTAAATACGATTCTAAGATCTAAGAATCGATTTAAGAATCTTCAACAAAAACTTACATAGTAATTTTTAACTTTCAATTTAGTATGTAGATGTCGCAGCCAACTGGTTAAATTAGCCGTTCAGTTAACTGCCTAGCCTTTCAACTAAACGGCGGCCGTTCAACTAACGGCCTGAATGATATTCAATTACAGTTTAGGTTGGAAGTCTGTAACCAATCACGCGCGAGCCGAATTGGTTGCAGTAATTAAGGTATTGCACCCCGACCAAGTGGGTTAGGTTAGGTTAGAACTGTGATCAACCGCGTTCGAGCCGAGGGAGGAAGCGAGGCGAACACTACTTCTAAAGGCCAGGCAGTTAACTGAACGGCTAATTTAACCAGTTGGCTGCGACATAGATACAACATTGTCATCGAAATCTACAGGTGTTTTGTGCACATGTAAAAGTTTATTAAAACGGCACTTGTAATGGTAATTTTTGTAATGTTTTTACTTGTAAAAATTTTACATAATTGTAAGGTTTATTAAACAGCACTTGTCCACAACTGTACAAATATGTGACTTATTTAACGTTTATTGAACAGGGCCCTGGGGGCCTAAAAATGCCACTTTGGCAGAATCGTACAACGATTCATATACACAATTTCATCTGCATGGCAGTTTTGTATGGAAATTCGTAAAATGCTATAGGTACACCTCTGCCTAAACCTTCAGGGATATATAGGTGTGAAACTGTCAAACAGATGAATTGCGTGATATGAATTGTTTTATGATTCTACCAAAGTGACTTTTTTAGGCCCCCAGGTCTTAATTAGTAGATACTCGTGAAGATAAAAGCTTCTTTATTGACCGCCGCCGCCGTAGCCGATGTGTTATCTTCTCTTTCAAAGAGAGTCATACCTTGGCATTTGGCCTAATGTAATAGTTCGGCTTTGAAGAGCGGCTATTATCTACATCTTATGTTGCTGTCTTTCTAAAGCTCGATGTGCCATATTAACGCCCAGATACTGTAACTTTCTAAAGCTCGATGTGCCATATTAACGCCCAGATACTGTAACTTTCTAAAGCTCGATGTGCCATATTAACGCCCGGATACTGTAACTTTGTAAAGGGGATTGAAGATTTTTATATGGTAGCTGGCATACCAACTGTCGCGCCATTTTGATATTTTTAACGTTCGAAGTTGATCAAAGCTGTTATGGATGTCACGTGATCAACTTTGAACGTTAATATTTCTGAAACGTGGCGCTTTACGGGGTTAGGTCCGATTATGTTTTCTAATTGCATTGTCAGCTATCGATTTATATAGGTTACAAGGGTGGCCACAATTTAAAAAAAAAACAAAATGGCGCGACAGTGTAGGTATGCCAGCTTCCATATAAAAATCTTCAATCCCAATCACGGATCTTGAAAGGCCTTTTTTTGAGCCCATTTATCTCGTCAACCTCACCTTGATACGTCCCAGCTTTTATTTATACAGTCAAGTACCTACCTACTTCTCTGTCAGAAAAGATCAATAACACACAAAATGTTAGTTATTCATCCAAATTTATTCCATCGCCTTCAAAGTATGCTCCTTCAGAAATGATACACTTACGCCAACGAATAATCATTTTTAAACGCTTTTTTCCGGAATGGAGTTTAGTTCTCGACGCGAATTCTCCTATAGGTCTTATACCGAATGAAAACGGGTGCCACGAAGTGGTAATTTGAGTTTAGGAAAAAGAAGATGGTATTTATTGAGTTTTTGGTCAAATATTCGTTCATCTTCATTCACAAATCTGGCCTTTTTCTTCGATTTTGCTCTCTTAAACCACATGAGTAGTTAAACGGAACAGAGGCAAAGTTAAACACGTTGACTGCCAGGCAACAGACACAATAGAAAATCTATTGTTCGCAGTCACCGGTGACCGCGTTGGCAGTCAATGCCTTAAGAAAGTGCAAAATTGTTACCTATTTTGGTAGGGTTGTCACTGTCACAATAGGTAAAAATAAATTAAACAAAACTATAGCCGTTGAGGAGTTCTCTCGTGAGGAGCCTATCCTGTCTGCATCAGCAGTTTAGTTCATAATTAAATTAAAATACCAAGTTTCAAGGGCTGGCTGCAGAAGCAGTCCATGATAAAAATCTTGTTGAATTATCAAAATTAAACTAACATAATAAAATTTCGTGACCAGCACGGTAACGAAATTTTATACGGCAACACCGACCGGCGCGGTCACGCGGTGAACAACATAAGGAGACAATGCTGGCTGTAGCAGCAGTCCATGATAAAAAGCTTGTTGAATTATCAAAATTAAACTAACATATAAAATTTCGTGACCGTGCTACTAACTGTTGAAGAGTTCCCTAGTGAGGAGACAATCCTGGCTGCAGCGTGAGGTTATATCTTATTAATGCATTGTCACCGAAGTTACGCAGGTAGGTATCTATACAAAATTTCAGCTCAATCAGATATCGGAAAGTGGTTCAAATCTTATTTGCAATATTGAACTTAACACACATACCTACATACCAACCCACTCACATATCTATGTTTAGAAAAAGCTTGTAATAATAATAAAAAGGTAAAACAAAACACCTTTTCATATTAAAAAAGGATCATACAATAAAATAAGGGTACTCACTTGAAAAAGTAATAATCAAATATTTACTTACCTATTGTACTCCTTGGGATAGCTACAGTATGATATATTTTTATTTTTTCTAGTATTATTCATACACACAGTACAATAAACACCCATTATTAATAATAAGATACCACGTTTTTACACAAAAAATATTCAAACTTGCAACTAACAAAACAAAAACGTGTGTCGCACTGACCCTGAGATTGGCAACTGGCTGTGCCGGCATAAACCGGTTTTTTCCAGTCTCGCCGTGTACGCGACAAGCGGCCAGTTGCCACGCACACATGCCCCGCCTGCTTGTAGTAGTGCAACCGATTCGCGCGGTTGTATGAAGCTTAATCTCTGTTCCGTTTAACTACTCATGTGCTTAAACGCCGCATAACGCTCAAATAATATACTTTATTTACCGTTTGACCTTCCGGTAAGAATTCCGAGTGCACAACAACGCGATAGTCAAAGAAAAAATGTCAACATGACTGACTTTTGATCGACTTTGGCGTGGTTTTTTCGGTTTCGGTTTAGTTGGAAGACGCCACTCCGAAGCTTGTTGACTAATTTGCATGTCAAACTCGTAAACCCACGTCTCGTCACCTACAGTAACAATGCGTTTCATGAATGTTGGGTCGGAATTGACTCGTCGATTGAGTTTTTGGAGAAAATTCAGGTCTTTTGGGACTAGTCGAGCGGCAACATGTTTCATACCCAAGTGATTATTTAAAATGATGCGGATCGACTCGTGAGACAGAAAGTTCAGCGGCTATCTCTCTCAAACTTGAATGAAGATTTTCAGTCACTATTTCCTTCACTTTTGCGATGACTTCAGTTGAAGACGTTGATAGCCTATCAGGGCGAAGCAAATCGTCCAATATATCTTGAGTCGACCGCTTTTGAACGCTTTGTACCTACTACTCATAAGCACGTGTTTTTGATAAAGTTGATTCACTGTAAGCCTTCTGTAACATTTTCAGTGACTTCGAACACGAAATTCCATTGGCGATGCAACTCTTTGTTCGATGTTTTTGTCCATTATGAAATTCGCAAAAAACACTAGATATTATTTGATCTAACTAAAAACAGCACTGTATTGACAAATGCAACTCAAACTCCGCGCCAAAGAGGAAAAGAGTTGTGCCAACATAAAAAAAAAAAAGAATTTGGAACCAAAAACAAATAATCCATTCCCGATACTTTTTTGCTACGCTTGGCACATGGATTGGTAAACCAGGACAATTTATTGTTACTGTGTAAAACGTTACCTACCTCCTTAAGATAATTCCTTGTGCGAGAGTGGCAAAGAAATGTTCATTGTTCCAGACAAATATTTCGAAGTGAATGTTTGCTTATGTGAGATCTATTCGTGTGGTCGCTAACGGTCGCGCCACAAACGTTAACGTAAATTAATACAAGTCTGCATTTGTGCGGTGTGTTTATTTAACTTACTTGATGCTACATGTCAGATTAAATATCAAATTTATTGATACTCTGAGCTGGGCATGGGAGAGATAGATATGTGGCTAGTATGTTGACAGCTTTACTACGTATGCCAGGAATCCCAACAAGAATAACAACCACGGCAATATATTGCAGCTTTCTAAGATCTAAGAATTCTATTGTCTCGTATTTAATTAGTAAAAATATTTAATAACATGTGATAGAAGCAAAAATTATTTGAATCCAAAATCGTAAAATGGAGACTAAGGACGACATAGGTACAAAAAAAAACGCTAATATTTTGCACATTGCACTCACTACTGGATATGTTCCCGAGATGCACTGAATACTGTGCCTTCCGCGCATAATATCCTAGCTAGCTGAGCTACGCCTCCTGCTGCTATTATGTCTATTATAAAGTACATAAACTTTATTGTCGCCGAGATTATAGCTCATTTAGTTCTCGTGTGAGTGATAATTGCTGCACTCACTTAAGCGAGTGGACACACCGCCACACCGCCACACCATGCACCGCCCCGCTGCCACAGCAGTCGCGGCTAACTACGAGCGCCACACAACCACCGCGCGACGCGCGACGGTCGCATGCTTATGATCCTATGTACACCCTGCCTGGGATTCACACAACAAACACACATAGATTTTCTCTCTGCTAGTCACATTATTTTAATTTGTTCTCCTTGTATTAAGTCGCGCTGAAGCTAATGTGAGACTTGAAGGAGTGGTCTGCCTTCCTGAAACCGTTTTGTTAACTATTTGAACAATGTGCAACATCTTTTACCTACTTATTTTTTTCATTCAGAAAGCTCATTTCATGCAAATTAGATAGGTTCACAGGTTGGGCGGGCCTATAACTTACTACAAGCCCTGCAACTTGTCGGACTGTTTCTTCGAATAATGTTACAGCTCCTTTCTCTTAATCTACTTCTACAAGATATTAGATAGACTGTTACAAGGACTTTCTATTTACTGTTATTGCGCTAAATGGTACATAATCAGCTTATAATGTTCCCACTGCTGGGACACAGGCCTCCTCTCAGTGAGAGGGAGTGGGCCGTAATCTACCACGCGGGCCCAGTGCGGGTTGGTAGATGTCACATGTCGTCGAATTTTTGGTTCTAGGACATGCCGGTTTCCTCACGTTGTTTTCCTTCACCGTTTTTAGAGCAATGGTGATGAAATAATTTACACAAAGTAAAGCGCCTGTCTGGGTTCGAACCTACGACCTACAACTCGTAAATGGCGGCCGATACCAATGGGCCACCACTGCTCTCTACCAATGGTACACCATTCTCTAATAATAGCAATTTCCGTTTTTAACTCATTAGCACCCCTATAATCTTTACAAATCTCTTCCTACAGATAGTGTTCAATGTATAAATTACGTCGTAGCATGTCTAATGGTGGATGATCTCGTCAAGTGGTCGAGATGACAGGCTCACGGGCGTGGAGCACCAGGGCTTGTTGTGTTCGCGTCACTTCGCTCAGCAAGCTATGATGAAGTCGTCAACTAAAGTGGTGTCATTTGCAAGAAATTGATCGTTTTGCTCAGCAAAGGACTTGCATAAACGTTGGTATTATGTATGCTGAGATTGCAATTGGATGTGTTTTCGATGAGCAGAACTGCAGACTCGACGGAGTTTACCAAAATGAGTATCCTGCCCTTTGTGATGGGTGGAAGAATTAGGAGAAGAAGAAATTTGTGAAAGCTAGTGATATTTACACACGTGTTAACCCATCCTCGTAAATCAAGGCATAGTCAGCGACTAGTGCTAGAATTTACACCAAAGATTGCGGTGTTAAAAAAAAACTGCTCATCTATTTAAATTTATAATAGGTTACAATCTGACAATCAAGATCTTCCTAAAAAATTATATAGTAGATAATGTACTAAAAGCTAAAAAATAATTCGGTAAGTAAATGATAATGATAAATGATTTTATTTTTAACCGACTTCAAAAAAAGGAGGAGGTTCTTAATTCGGTTGTATTTTTTTTTATGTTTGTTACCTCAGTATACGCCGTAATTTATAAACCGATTTTGAAATTTTTTTTTTTATTTAAAAGGATAGGTATACTTCCAGATTGGTCCCATTTTTGTCAAAATCCAGTTCTGATGATGGGATCCATGAGGAATTGAGGGAACTCCTCAAATATTATAGGCATACATACATATAGCAATTTTTTTATTTTCATCAACAAGTCAAGCATTTGCATTTGCCGGGGCAGCGGGATTTGCCGGGGCAGCGGGATCTGCCGGGGCAGCGGGATTGTCCGAAAGGGTTACCGCTGCCCCGGAACATAAAGGGCTAAGGAAGGAACACGGATGGGTTTTAGTCAGTAAGAGTCTGACACTCCCTTCCGCTCCACCCAGAGCGGGAGGAGTCATTGGATGATTTCCCATCCTAAAAAAAAAAAAAAAAAAAGCGTTTGCATTCAGAAAGTATAATTTGCTAAAGTGGAGCTGATGATGAAGACCACAGATGGCCATCGGAACAACTCAATGATAAATATTTCACGGGTTGCGATTCAATTAAGTACTTTAATATGGTTTCTAAGCAATTTATGCTCGTCACAATGCTGGTTAATTAACAATTAACGTCCCAGCATCTGGAAAGCAATATTTTGTAAAAGGTGATGAGCAGTTGACATTAGGCTATTGTAACTTAGATATAAGTATTACAAACTCTCCCACCAAAAGGTGAAAAATAATTTAAACTTTTTCCAAAAAAAAAAACAACCGACTTCCAAAAAAATCACTGCAAAGCTAAAAATAACTTTAATTTCGAAGGTCGGTGAAAGTTTTTTTTTTTTGTGGTGTAAACATAAGTTTACCCCAGTATAAGCTGACTTCTGATTTTACGAAAAACCTGTACAATGCGAGGTCAGCTAAAACTGAAAGAAAAGAAAGAAAGAAAAATGCGTTTATTGGCATTACAGCAAAATAATTACACCTTAAAACTATAAAAACAGAGAACAAAGACTATAATGCCAAAAGGGCCTCAGCTCAGCATAATGTCAGATGACAACACAAGGTATACCACCTGACGCTGATTTTCAGCTGCAACCCACGAGTGCTATACGCTGGAATTACAAACACTTAGGGAAGTGTGTCCGTTAAAATAAATGAAGAGAAATATTTACAAATAACTAGCTGCGCCCCGCGGTTTCACTCGCGTAAGTTTCGATTTAGGGGGATGAAAAATAGATGATGGCCGATTCTCATAGATACCGGATAAGCACAAAAAATTTCATCAAAATCGGTCAAGCCGTTTCGGAGGAGTATGGCAACGAAAACTGTGACACGAGAATTTTATATATTAGATATTACAGAAAAGCTATAAAATGTTGTGACATACATGTGAGTGTGTGCGTGTTGTGTAGTTATTAATTAAAAACTAAAATAAAATAAATTGCGTACTACCAAAATAAAAAATAAAATAAGATAAAAAATAGGTAGCTGTAAGACAAAACTCGTATAATATATGTCAGTGAACTTAGCAGATCATTGTCCAGCAGATCAAAAATAAAAATGAGTTCTTTTCGCATGCAGCTGAGTTCTACAGTTCCTGATACTTTTTAGAAATAGTTCTGGCGTTTTTACCAAAAAAATTCAATTGGCAAAATGATCTGCCAACTTCCCGTAGCAGATCATTTGCAGCAGATCAAAAACAAATGTGAGTTCTTCTCGCATGCGGCTGAGTTCTACAGTTCCTGATACTTTTCAGGAATAGTTCTGACGTTTTTACCTAAAAAAAAGTCCAAGGGCAAAATGATCTGCCAACTTCCCGTTGCAGATCATTTGCAGCAGATCAAAAACAAATGTGAGTTCTTCTCGCATGCGGCTGAGTTCTACAGTTCCTGATACTTTTCAGGAATAGTTCTGACGTTTTTACCTAAAAAAAAGTCCAAGGGCAAAATGATCTGCCAACTTCCCGTTGCAGATCATTTGCAGCAGATCAAAAACAAATGTGAGTTCTTCTCGCATACGGTTGAATACTACAGTTCCTGATGCTTTTCAGGAATAGTTCTGACTATTTTACCTCAAAAAAGTCAATAGGCAAAATGCTCTGCCAACTTGCCGTAGCAGATCATTCGAAACGTTAAAAAGTCGAAAAATACCATATTCATCGATTCTAATCATAGTGAAAGGCTAGAACTCTTTCGTTTTTCACAGGTTCATATCAGAACTGCAATCTAGAAATCGATTATTGATTGTTTTATGTAGCAGATATGTCGGCTCGAACATTTTCAAAATCTTTTTGATGGCTTAAGAGAAATTCTTTTAATTTTAATTTGAAAGTCGTGCAACCTCTACTATACTTTATGGGAGGAGGGATATTGTTCCAGCATTTAGTAGCTGCGTAGCGAAAACTGCCTCTAAAAGCTGCCGACTTGTGCTGTGGGATGGAAAGCTGTTGAGAACATTTTCTTCTCTCACCGATTCTGTGTCTTCTTGTCCACGATAGTTTGTCATATAAATAAGAAAGGGAGTGAGACTTGATAACACCAAAGAGTAAGTTCGCCAAGTGGAGTTTACGTCTAGCTTTCATTTTTAAAATGTTGTGCTCATTGAGGAAAGGCGTAACATGTCCCCGAAAGGGAACTTTAAAACAGAATCGTACACAGGCGTTTTGAAGTCTTTGGATCATTCTTTCAGGTTTTGACAGTAATCGTTGGCCATAGACCGTGTCCGCATAATTTAACTTCGATAAAACCAAACTGGAAATGTATATAGTATATATATATATAGTATAGCTTGATGTGTCGCTGCGCCGCCGTGTGTACAAATGTAAGTAAACTTCTCACTTATCCGAGTGTCTCGTCGGCTATTGTATCTTAGATAAATTACAAACTCTCCCACTACAAAAGTGAAAAATAAAAATCTTTTTTACAAAAAAAACAACTGAGTTCCAAAAAAAACACTACAAAGAGAAAAATAACTTTATAAACGAAAATGCAGAACCAACGACACCGACTTTCGAAATTAAAGTTATTTTTGTCTTTGTAGTGTTTTTTTTGGAAGACGGTTGTTTTTTTTTTTTGTAAAAAAGTTTCTTTATCTGATCAATGCCCTAGATTGATGAGGAAAGTGGTGTGATGACTGGTACTAGGACCTACCGAATTATTTTTTAGCTTTTAGTACATTATCTACATCATTATTTTCATTAAAACCGTCTAACTTAAAATTTTTTTTTACTAATTTTTTTGTCAAGTTTTTAGTTTTTATTTCTTTACTTAATACTAGCTTCCGCCCGCGGCTTCGCCCGCGAGGTATGTCGATAAAAACTATCCTATGTCCTTCCCCGGGATGCAATCTCTGCCAAATTTTATCGGAATCCGTTCAGTGGTTTAGGCGTGAAAAGGTAACATACAGACAGAGTTACTTTCGAATTTATAATATTAGTACGAGATAGTATGGATTTCTCATTCTATTTATTTCATTTAGGGCCTCATTATTACGATGTCCTCGACACGATACGAAATCATGTCTTGGGTTGGAGATCCTTGCTTAAATTCCTGTTCTTGTTTAATTGTGTTGTTCTTGTGATCCTTGTTTAGATAAAAAAAAAAATTACTTAATAAATGTGTGGTTACAGGAATAATGTGTCATTATTTATCGTAAAAAAAATACTTTTTACTGGTGCTAGACACGTAGACACTGTAGTTAACCAAGTAGGTACTATATTTTTGACACGAGGCCTGAATCTGACTGTTTGGTTTGAATATATACCCATAATTTATTTTATATGTATTAGGTACATCACTTAGTTTAATATCTTGCATTATTCAGCTTCACATGCCATACTAAGGCTAGATAAAATATAAGACCAAATAATGTAACATGCATGCCATGCATGTTTATAATTATGTCAATAAGTGAATTTCAAGAATTCGCATGACAAACCAAGGGAACAGCATTTTCGCGCCAACAGTATGTGTCAGTGACATCAGTAACTATGTTTTCAGTTTCACGCCAACAGTATTGTGTCAGTGACATCATAACTTCCAGAGCCACAAGATACAAGCGATGCTCAGTTTGTGGCTCACCGAATCCGTCACATTGTATTTTTACTTTTTGATTAATAAACTTATTATTATTATTATAACTATGTATTTGTTTTAAGAGCAGGAAGTAAGTTCCATTAAGGATAACCTAATTGGAAAGATACAGTTGTGCAATGTTGCTTCATGTTGTGTTAAGCTGTTAACCGTTGTGGCAAGCTTCGAACATGTAAGTGCAATAGCTGCAAGTTGCTTCGTTCTAGAACCATTAATTGCAGTACCTAAGCGGCGAGTCCTGTTAGCGAACAGTTACATTACTTCCCAGAATATGTTGTGACGAGCAGGCGTCCTCTTCACACCTTGTTCTAGAGAGCTATCAAGTTTAAAATGTTTGTCGTGTTTGTACAAGTTTGCGAAACTGCCAGTTTTGTAACTGCAGATATCAAGTCGTGTGCTGATCATAAATATAATGTGATGGCTTTACTGCCGCGGTAACGAAACCTGACTGATTTAAAGCTTTCTTAAATAGAACATTGTTTATTTACCGAAGAGAAAGTAGGTTGGAGTGGTTGTGAGCGGTAATAGAGCAAATGGACCAGATTCCACGCACTACAAGTATCCCTGCACCTAGCACTAATAAATAAATAGTTACCGTAAAGTTTACTCGCAACGACACAAATACTGCGGGCCGTCGAACTTGCACCCGGTCAACGCACCAAGATTTATCTCTTCATCCGCTGCACCAGCCCTGCTGCCAACAGCTCTCCTGTATGCACTCGCGACGTGATCGTGCAGACGTTTTTCACTCACATTACACAGACAGGCACAAGCGCTGTCAACACACACACACACACATAGACACAAGTCGCAATCCACACGCGGCCACTCGCGTCGGCAAAATTCGGCGGTTGTCGTTCAAACGGACCAATGAGCCAAAGAGTGCGTGCGCACGTCGTTCGGCGGCAGGCGGCCAGCGCTCACTGCCGCCCGCGCACCGCACAACCTGCGACCAGCTTTTTGCGTTAAAAAGCTCCACAGATAAAAGTAAAATGATTGCGCTCTCACGAGGTGCGCAATCTTTGCGCAGTGGTGGCAATCGGATGGCGGCTGGCGCGATGGCGAGTATTGGCGAGTCGGTGCGGGTCGGTGCGGCCGGTGCAGTCACTGCACTAGTAACAACACCTCATTTGATTACTGCTGAGCATTCGTTAAAAATGGCGACGCTCGCGCATGATTTAGAGCGTGTGTGTGCAAGATTTTGGGGGGGTGCCGAGGAATATTTTAAGGGAGGTACATCTCCTCGTTGCTCTAGTGGTCGCAAGCGTTACTGCTGAGCATGAGGTCCTAGCTGGGTTCGATTCCTAGGTCGGATAAAGTGTTATTTGGTTTTTCCATCAGAAATTTCTCAGAAGCTGCCTGGAGTCTGGATTTATGCCTGGTTGGCAGCAGTAGGCTCGCCCCCTATAACATTTCACTTAATAACTGGCGAAATGTGGGTATAGGTAAGTACCAAGCCACGTTCAAGATCTAAGCCTTAATAAATTCAAATCATTCATTAAACGTAAGTTGTGCCAGAAAGCTTTTTATACCGTTAAAGATTATATTGAGGACAAAAAGGCTTGGGATTGAGCTGCTTCCAATTTTTTTTTTTTAACATTTTGAATGTTTTAATTATTTTTTTTTGTTTCTATGTACACATTGACACTAATGAATTTTATTTAAACAATGACATTTGCTTACTTTGTAAAGTATTATATTATTTTAATTATTGTGCATGTGAAGACAATGTGGGTCACATTTTTTAATTTTTATTATTCTCTCTGTTGTGTTAGTTTTTGTCTAGGTCTGGCAGTTTGAGTAATTTATGTGGCCTACCCAAATGTCCTTTCTTTGGTATTGTTCGTCGAATCGTTGAGCTCCTTAAGTTTTGAGTTGAGCTACACGATTTCTGACAAATGCGTGCACTGACTGGACAGGTCCTCTCAATCTGTGTGGTTCTTTCCTCAAAAGACCATCTCAGACATCGATCTACATGCTCTTCATATAACCTGACCAAGATTATGATGTCTGGACTTTAAAAGAGACTGTGACCTCTGAGTTTGTTTCGGCCTTTCTTCTCAGAGTAGTCAGATAGGAAACGCCGACCTCATCTAGTTTTTTTTATAAAAAATATGATTGACGTGTAAAAGTGTTTGTACAAACCTACTTACAAAATAAAATCATTTATCATTTATCATTTACTATATAAAGCTACTGCCTAAATAATGCTGCCAAATTGGTCATATTATGTGTTAGAAGGGTAGATCGCGGGATCGGAGATAGTGGGGTGAGCGAGCGAAGCGAGATCGAAAATTTTAACAACCCGCATCTGTTTGGTTAGGTTTTTTTTTTTATATTTTCAAACAGAAATAGGAGTTACATTGTCGACTTGAGGCAAGCCCAAGCAACTACCAGTAGTGCTATTCTGTAAAAATCTCACCGTGACAACTTAGGTGAAATGAGTATAAAGTGAGCTGTCAATAGTGTCAATCCCTAAATTCCCTAATATTAGGTGGAATTACAGTTCATATCAAGCTCACTTCACCTTAGTTTTCACGGTGAGATTTTTACAGAATAGCATTTTACATTCTGCATTTTACATTCTGCAGTATGTAAAATGCAAGAGCGAACGAAGCGAGCTCGAAAATTTTTCACACTCAGATCATTCCAAAAGGACTAGGGATTACTTGCTTTGTCGACTTATGAAGAAAAAGTCAAGAATCAACAGAATAGAGCACGGCAGGTAATCTTCAAGTAAAATATCTTAACCTTGTGTCTATGGTTCACATATCTCATTTGACAGTTCCTTCCCCTCCCGCCTTCCGTACTTCTGTCTGTATGACGCCATCCGCCATTTTGCTATCTGTCTGTTGAAGTTTTACTACTTTTACTACTTTTTGATAGTACTTTTTGGTACTTTTTGATAGAGTGAGTCTGTGGTTTCAGTTGGATTCACAGCACAGAGTACTTTTTGATAGAGTGGTTTCAGTTGCATTTATTTCCGTAACATGACCTCTCAATGTTTGTAGCTGAAATATTATTATTATTATATATATATATATATATTATTATTATATTATTGTATATTATTATTATCCTATTTTAAAAAATGAATTGAGAAGTTAGAACAATTTGTAATTACAAAAAATGCCGTATTTTTACCATTAGAGGACTACCAGATAAATTAGAAAAGTTTTTAACATAAAAAAAAATTATATTAACCTAAACATACCTACTACTCTTTCTTAAAATGTTACCTAATGTAAAAAATTATTGAATCGGCTCAGTTTTCGAGGAGAAAAAGGGGGAATACGAAACGTCGATCTCGTTAAAATTTTTGTGATAATTTCGGTCTGAGTTGCAGCTGTCCCTATCACACACTACGGGGGCAGACTTGAGGTAGGTAAGGCGATGGCAATATAGTTTCTTCAAATAGGTACGTATTTTTAAAATTCCTCGCAGGCCCCATCCCCTCTTAATGTTTTTGAATAATCAGGGTTTTCGTGGCTCAAGTCCAGTTTTAAATAAGTAAGGCAAGTAAATCATTCAGACTCCCGACAGCTTGAATGATTTTGGAGACGGTCATGACCACCACGACCCCGATCCCCTCCCCAACCCCTCGGACCGCGCATGAGTCTGTTCCGTTGCTCCAACAAACGACCGCCATATTATATAATGAAGGCATGCAGTGCATGTAGAATGTTATTGATTTTAATCGCCTTAATAAATGTATTTGCAATCAGTTTTATGATTTACAGCTTCCCGTCTGAGGGGCGTCGGATGTCCATCAAGTCGGGCCGCAGACTGAATGACATTAATTGCTAATATTTAAAAGTAATGCATTCAGTAGATGCGCACCCAGGTAAATATTGAATAGATTATTTGAATACTGGTCTGTAATGTTATTGGAAAAATAGTTAGCTAAGTGATTCAACTCAGAAGCAAACACACAAAATTTTGATTTCTGTTTCGCATGAATCTTTTGCTGCTACCTTCAATGTCTTGATAAGTACTTGCGTTAATTATTGTTGTCTTTTGTTTTTAAATATTTGTGCGTCCATACTAGCTCTGCTCATGAATGTCGTCGTTATTATATAGTTAAATATTTCTCATTAAGGTAGTAAATTTCTTTGAGTAAATAAAGATTCTTTAACCACAAACCTGACAACTTTTATGTCCTACGTTTTATTATTTAAAAACTCTAGTCTACCATGCTCCTTTACAGGTTTGCTTTGCCACATAGAGTTTTTCAAAATGCAAAACTTTGTTTAGATCATGTTACTAAGCTTGTATGGTGTTTTGTAAAGAAAGAATGGCTAATTATTTATCCATGATTTTGAACAGGTTGCAGAGCCGGCTGCACTTGCTGGTGCACCGGCGCGCGGCGAGGGTACAGTAATAACACATGTAGTGTAATTACAGGTCCGGGCAGCAACACGGGGAAACTGAGCGCGGTGCGTGCGATACAGAACGATCTGACATTGTGTGAGGTACCAAAGTGCTGCGTTTATTATATAAATAGCAATATATTAATTTATAGACCTTATCAACTACACAAAAAGGCACACAATTCAGTGAGGTGGGCCGCGCGGCGTAACTCGACGTAGTAGACACCACCTCACTGAATTGTGTACTTTTTTTGAGTAGTACATAAGGTCTATAATTTCTATCTTGAAAACTACACGCCGCGTTGCGTCGCGTCGCGGTGTGTACTGACCCTTAGGTTAAGGCCAGATTCCAAAACCTAAACTGATATAAAACGAGTTTTAAGCTTTTCGTCGAAATTCGATAAACTAAGTAATTGTAAGTAAACATAAGAGACAGTGCAGGTACGTTCCTATCCGATCTACTGGTTGTCCCTTTTCAGGTTTTCAGTTATTTCAATAACACCTTGTACATTTATTCAGATAACACGGATTATTTAATGGGTCCGAGTCCGACTCAGAACGCTTAGTATTCAGAGAGCGTGGTGGCGCCGAACTATGTGACCCATTGTTACAACTATGTACGCCCGCAATGGACCTGTGGACACATTCATTACACATAATGCTGGAATTTGACACACCTAGTAATTGCATGTAGTTCTATGGTCTGCGGCCTGTCTGCGCTACCGTTAAACCACAAACCACAACCACTTCCTCTATAAACCCAAAATTCACTGTGGTTAAAAATGTTTAGAACCTGGATGACGCCACCCAACTAACCCTAAGTATTATATTAAAGTAACATTACTTGGATGATAAATCATGGTTCAGTCATCCACGCTGTGAGTTACCTGCGCCGTCGCTGGCCTGTTGGAGGCTGCAACCCGACACCTGCGTGCATTACGTTGTCATGCTAACATGCCGTGACAGCGCCGTGTCACCCTACTAGAGAATGAGAAAGTTCACTACAAATTGAAAGCAACTCATGCCTAATCCAAAAAAGTTAACAACTAGCATTTTCTGACGGGATATTGGGTCGGAATGTGGTCGGAATAGAGAACATATAACGAGAGCGTGGCGGCGTTCTCTAGATGACTTACTTTGGCTTATTAGCTTTCTTCCGCTTTTCGTCTATGTTAAAGAGCTGTTAAAGACCACGGCAAAAACTGAAAACTAGACGAACTGAAGTCTTTTCGCTTTCATGTTTCCACTTGAGCCGTTGAGCTGTATAGACCTACAGCGAGTCTTCTGTCCCTATGCATGCGCGATGTCTCGTCCGCCCAGGCGGCTCGGGTTACACGGGCACGCACAACAACACACGCATGGTCACGACGCGGCCGCACGGGACCCGCCATGTGCCTGCCCGAGTGCCCGGTGCCCGGCGCCGCTTGATCTACCAGATAGCTGCGGGACCTCGACTAGAAAGCTTACTTTCGTTAAGCTTAAGTAATAAAAAAATGCAAATCAAACTTTCCTTCCGAATCTTCGCACAAAATACATACTAATAATAAAGTAATACATGAACCTATAGAAATTGCTACATCATTTAATGATTATTATGTAAATGCAGTTGAAAAAACGAGTAGGTACCACAAAAAATAACAATAGTAATGTGTGTGTTTAAATATCAAGCATTATCCGAAATCCATGTTTATGGCACCTACTGATCCGTTTAAAATATTCAAAGTTATTAATTCAATTAAACAATATTGCTCCAGTGCAATAAAATGTATGTAAAAGAGGCGAAAAAACAGCCATCTCAAATTACCGACCAATAGCTTTAATTCCAATACTATCTAAAGTGTTTGAAAAGGTTATCTAAAATTCTCTTTATTCTTTTCTTGAATCAAATAATATACTTGCAGGAGAACAATATGGATTTCGAAAAAATTGAACTATAAACAAAGCAGTATATGAGTTATTCTCTAAAATTGTTCTGAATGTTGACAAAGAAATACCTATTGCAGCACCACTAATGGATATATCAAAAGCATTTGATCATGTAGACCATATATTATTAAGCAAGTTAGAACGCTATGGCATTAAAGGCAACATGTTAAAATTGATTGAAATATACTTAACTGGCAGAAAACAAGTGACTGTCATAAATAGGATTTACCTAAAGACAAAAATAGACATTGCATATCTGTCTTCATCTAGATTAACAACATGTGGAGTTTCGCAAGGAAGTGTCCTTGGGCCCCTGCTATTCATTATCTATACAACATTATTTTTAGTATATGCGAAACCCGAAACACGTGTCTAGTATTTTTATGTAAAGAATCTATGTACAAAATTTCAAAACTGTATCATGAGAAACCACAAAGTTATAAGCTTGTTATGTTACCTGGTTGTCCGTTCAAAAACATGCTCACCACGCGGCGCGGCGCATTGTGACCATGTTTTATGCTCCTCCAGCATCGTACGCTCATTGATAATAGTTTGGCAGTAATTACCTAACTGTACGGCGATTTTATTATAATTAACTAGTGATTAAATATTTTTAAGAGAAAATATAACATGGTGTAAAAATTATTGAAATCGATTCAGTTACTTATTCTGAACAAACTATTTTCAGGTTTCGCATATACAAAAAATAATGTTGTATAAACGATTTACCAAAATGCACTGAACATCAAACTATTCTATTTGCCAATGACAGCACAGTAATCGTGCCCTGCAAAGATATAAAAACATATGAAAATGATATAAACAGTTCCCTAAAAAATGTAATTTATTGGTTAAAATTTTTTAAATTAACAATAAACTTAGATAAAACAAAAATAATGTCATTTTATCAACGGACAAATCAATCACAATTAGATGTCATTTATGAAAATACAATAGGTAATAGCAGACACCAGTATGGCCAGGTTCTTGGGACTGCATTTAGATAGTCATCTATCTTGGAAATCTCACATTGAAGTTATCGGCAAAAAGTTAAACCAATACTCTTATGCACTTTATAACTTGAGAAAAATTGTAAATGAGTCCGCGTCGTCCTAGTAGCGTACAATGAATACGTAACATCTACTTTACGCTATGGAATTATATACTGAGTAAATTCTACAGATAAACTCATCGCATTCAAGGCACAGAAAAAATGTTTACGCTCTGTTTTCAAGCTAAAATCAACTGACAGTTGTTTGCCATTTTTTTTAAAGTATAATTACTAACCCTACCATGTTTATACATATATTTATGAGAGCAGTATTCGTGAAATCAAACTTACATCTATTTAAAACACTGAAATCGAAACGTCGCGAACAATGAGATTTGCGCTAATACACACAACACAATTGTACGACTGATGGCCGGTGTCACCTTACTAAAACACATATTTACGGCATGGGAAAAGTCCCAAGACGCCATAGGAATTTTTTGTGACCTCTCCAAGGCTTTTGATTGCGTTGACCACGAAACCTTACTCTTAAAACTTGAGCATTACGGACTTGGAAAACTTGCGCTCAGTTTAGTGAAATCTTATTTAAATGATAGACAACAGCAGGTTCAAATAAATGGTGTCAATTCACTCGGTTTAAAAGTAAAAATGGGTGTACCACAAGGCTCGATATTGGGTCCGTTCCTCTTTTTAATATATATAAACGATCTACCCCATTTGTTAAAAACCCATCCTGTTTAAAGATATTAACATCATGACGGTACCTTGTCAATAAATCTATGAAAATATCATGTACGTAAGGAAAAATCTACATCTTTTTGGTAAAAGAGGTGAAAGACACAATTATATAACTAGAAATAGGGACCAATTAGTTCAACCAGGTTTCAGACTGGCTAAAGTAGATTCATTTTTCATGGGCTACTGTTTAAAAGGTTACAATAAAATACCTACCAACATACTTGAACTGAATGAAACGAAGTTTAAATCTTGTATAAAACGCACACTATGCAGCTAGGCATATTATAAATTGGGTGATTACAACGCTGATAAAATGCTTGGCTAAACGCTCGTCCTGCTCCATAAGGACGCACAAATAAATTGCGTCATTGGAAAATACTATTGGAGCTGCTGAAGATTTAAGTTTGCTTCCCTGCCGCATGCCGTGGAGGTCCACAATATCTACGTTTGCTTCCCTGCTGCATGCCGTGGAGGTTCACAATGACATCGTTAAAAATTATAAAAGCGCAAATTGGAAATGAAAAGAAAGTTACAGTAAACGAAAAACCGGGCAAGAGCGAGTCGGACTCGCGCACCGAGGGCTCCGTACCATCATATGTTTTTAAATTTTCATCGGCAAGGCCTATATTCGTCAGAGAATTTTAACACTGCACACTGCGGTGTAGAATACTGCAGTTTTAGATCAGCGCCATCTCATGACCGATAGTGGAACTAATGTAACTTTTGTAAATGATTTCTGAAAAAGTGTGCTATTTAGAGACATATTTATTCCTGTAATCTTTACATAAACTTCTATCACATAGAATAATTTCAGAATTTGTTCTATGTATGTAAACTTTGGAGATAGGGGAACGATTTTTTTTTTATTTTTCATTAAAAGTCGAAAACTACGCTGTCTAAAAAAAAAGAAAAAGTGTTTGAGAATGTGCAAACTGCGCTCTTTCATATGACACCCCACATGCCCTAGCAGACCCACTTCGAATTTCTCAGTCTGCACCTGTAGCAAAAAAAAAAATCTTTCTTATACCTATGCAAAATAGTTGGGCAAACGTTATTTAAAACTATTTTAAATTTCAAGTTGATAGCATTCGTTTTAGTAGTTCTTGAGATATACAGTTGTGACAGACGGACCGACAGACAGACAGACTGAGTTGCACCTTATAGGTTCTTTTTTACCATTTTGGTACGGAACCCTAAATAGGAAACGAGTGTTATGTAGCATACATCCTGTTCCAGAGATTAATGAACGAAAAACCTGAATAAGACGCCGACGCATTATCAAAAACTATTCATAACAAGAATTAGTTAGTCATGAGAAGTTTCATTAAATAATTTGTGCGGCTGCAGTCATCAGTCACTGCAATCATATTTACATCAAGTACGCTGGTTATGCATGACAACAGCACGTGATCACCTCATAACATACTCGTAACTGCTGCTATACATCTGTGTAATCTTGATGAATTACCTGACGCTATCGAAAATCGAAACAAGGACTTGATAGCCATAAAAAACTGGTCTGACAGATTTGGCTTAGCTGTAAACCCTACGAAGTGTCAGGCGATCATCATAGGCAGTTCTCGTAATATTAGCAAGGTAGACGGTACAACCTTGCCGCCAGTTCTCTTCAATGGTACGATCGTTCCTTTTGGTACTAACGTGAAGGACCTAGGCTTGCACATTGATTGTACACTAAACTGGCGGACTCAAGTCGCTAGGGTGAGCCAGAAGGTTACTGGAACGTTGCGGGCTCTGTACCGGTTGAAAAATTTATTACCATCAAGTACGAAGACAATGCTTGTGCAGTCCCTTATTTTCCCTATCATCGATTATGGTGATGTGTGCTACTATGACCTGAATGCAGATCTCCTCAACAAACTTGACCGTCTTCTTAATAACTGCATTCGATTCGTTTTCAATTTGCTTAAGTATGATCATGTCGCTTCTAAAGTGGTTACCCACAAGGGCGCTGACCACCTTGTTCTCATTTCTTGATTCTTCGTCTTCCCCGAGTTATTTAGCCGCCCACTTTCAGTACATTTGCGCCAACCACAATAGAAATACTACCTAAAGAACAGGGAGCAAATAGTAGAATTAGAATTTTTTAATCACCAGACGAAAGAAATAGAAAAAGTCCGATCAAATAGCAAATCAATTAACGCCTCAATACCACAGGGAAGTGTAATAGGATGTCTCTTATTTCTAATATATATAAATGACTTACCGAAAACCATAAAAGGACCATGTGTTCTATTCGCGGATGACATTTCTCTACTAGTCTCATGTCAAAACAATATTAATTTAAATGAAGAACTAAATTCAATACTCACCAACACCATCACCTGGATGAACACACACAACCTCGAAATAAACTACTCTAAAACTAAACTGATTACCTTCCATCCCCACCAAAAAACACCTCTAAATATAGATTTCACTTTCAATGGCTCAAAACTGGAAATTGTTAACGAATTTACCCTACTTGGACTAGATTTGCATACACATATAAACTGGAAAACATATTCATAAACTTATATCAAAAATTTCAACATTTTCTTTTCATTTCATCTCCGTGAAATTAAAAAAACCACCAATCTTCAAACGGCGCTCACCACCTAATATGCGTATGCTTATGCATGGCTGAGCTATGGCGTCACCCTTTGGGGAAATAGCACAGACGCACCATCACTCTTCACCCTTCAAAAGAAATTAGTCAGAACCATAGTTAACATCGATCAAAGTGACAGCTGCAAACCTCACTTCCAAAATTATAAGATTTTAACCCTCCCCAGTATCTACATATTAGAGACCTGCAAATTTGTTCGCAAACATCCAGATTTTTATACAAAACGCGAAGATTAAACATTCCAACTTCTCGGTTAAAAATACATTCTACAAGTCCCTATGTAATGTCCATAAAAATATATAATAAACTACCTGAATTAATAAAAAAAGAAGACAAAATTAATATATTTATAAAAAAACTAAAACAATTTCTAATAAGAAAATGCTATTACAGTGTAAACGAATACTTAAACGATAAAAATATGTAAGAGCCAACAAAATTAAAGAACCCTTATAATTATCAAGTTCAGAAGACTAATAGTTAGTTATTCCAAAGCTTCCTCTCTCCTACTATATTTTTGCTGTGCCCGACAGGGTCCACAATGATCATATATTTTAAGTTACCATCTAAGTTCACATTGTGGAATGCAAATAAATGATTGAGTATTGAGTATTGCTATCTGTAAGTTCATCACACAATCGTCTTCTCCAATGTCCCACTCACCGCACAGACTTCATTCACTCTTCCTTCTTCGTTCAGTCTATTTCTCTGTGGAATGCGCTCTCCCAGGAAATCAGGATGGCAACCAACCGATTATCCTTTAAAGTTAAGGTCCGCGAGCACATTCGCAAGAAGCTGGCAGTGGTAATATTTTCTCATTGTTTGTCTCATTTCTTTTTAGTGAGTAGGAATATTCACGCATTTATATATATTTATCTGTGCTTATATTTATATGTAATAAGGTATGTATTATATTCATAGTTTTAATAGGTTTATGCGTATCTTTATATTTAAAATATTTATTCCTCAAATTAAATGATTGCACCTACCATTGTTTGTCTCTGCATCACCCAAAGGTTGACTGGTAGAAAATGCCTATGGCATTAAATCCGCCTCTGTACATTTTTGTGCTTGAAGTATTAAATAAATAAATAATCTCTGCAACTCATTTGCTCACAGGCGCAGGCAAGGCGCGGGGCTGCACGACGCAGTAAAAACAGACAAATATTCAACAAGTAAAAACACAAGAATTAGAACTAGCAGGGGATCGAGGGGAGGTGGGTGGAGGAGGGGGTTCACTTTCAGGGGATCAGACCGGAATAACTCTAGTTGTCAGCGACCGTCGCCGGCAGTCGGCAACAGCTGTCGCGGCACAATGTCGCAGATGTATAAGACCTCTTGGAAACATTGACAGCGCTACTATTAAGGGAATTATAACTATTAGTAAATATTTAAATCCGAAAGGCTTTAATTTTAATTAATAAACAACTGAAGGAAATTGTCTTTTAATTAATTATAGATCCTGGGAACGTGTCCAGGTGTAGGAACGTGTTACAAGGTAATATTTCCACGGCTCTATCCATAGCCTGACCCCGGGGCCTACTACACAAGAATGTTTGACAGATTCCTTCCTGCGTGTGGATGTACTCGTGAACCAGCACGTTACGTCTTACGTCGGGTGACTAATGAAACCGATGCGCCGATAGCGCTGACAAATCACTCCGATCGGCTGCTGATAGCACATGTTTGGTAGGCCCCATGCCCCGTGCCCCGCCTATGTGCCGATACCCACTAAACACACGGCGACCGCAAATGACCGTTAGGAGGCTACAAGTCAAGCGTGAGAGTTGAACGCTTTGTGCAGTTGGAGGTTTTTAATCAATCGTAAGCTCATAAGATGGATTAGACAGATATTCGGTATTTTAATCTGTGTACATTTTATGGATAAATAATCTCTTCAAGTTAATATATAAAAATTTTAATATTTTGAAAGACACGAAAAAAACTGACCCTGCAACAAAGTAGCGTAAGTATCACTTACTAATCTAGAAACCGTTACCCCCCATCCTGACATAATTTGCACGGTAAGTGATGAGAAGGGCAGGTCAAAGCGAAACAAGTTGCATCGCACAAGGTTCAAAATCGCTTGACACTTCACTGTTCTTGTAATATTGACCTCAGGCTCAGACCATGACTAAAGAATGCTTGAAGATTTGTAAGCGATCGATGTTGACAAACCATCATCGCTAAGCTTGTTAGGTGGCGGCTGGCAGGCAGTGCACACGCTGCGAGCTGATAACATCAGTGGGCACGAGATACGGCGCGACCTCCACATTAGTGAGCCTCAGCGCCGTGAGTTATGGCTCAATTTATATAAGCACACATGCGTTAACGAGAGAATCGGACTTGGGCACTCACCCAGTGCTCACTGAACCAAGGGGTCCATAATGGGTGCGTTCCGAATTGGGAATATAATCGATGTAATCAATTTGAGCGTGCTTAAACCCATATATACCGAATTAGCGTGAGCGCGATAACGATGTCCCGTGAATCGTCATAGATGACGTCATGACATGCGCCATCTTGCGATAACGCCGACCATACCTTGTGTAATAATATCACCGTGAGAGCTGTCAAAAATGACAGTGTGTGTGTGTGTGTGTGAGGAGTATGAGGGTGTGTCAGTGTGTGTTTTGTTTTGCATATCCTTAAATTAAACTAACGTGGCATTTTTTTAATTGTGCTTCTTGCTGACAGTCGCCACCTAACCAAAGAAGAAGAACTGAAGAAGAAATGTGGTGTTTATAACAAAGAAATACTGCTGTAATATCGTTATGACATTGAGTACGCACTGTGAGCGCATTCACAAGCGTTCCGAATTGTTGACAGCTCTCAGCTGTCATAATCGTTATATCTAATACGGAACGCATGTGAGACGATTTGAGTGCTGTGAGCGATTATAGCCAATTCGGAATGCGGCCCATGTTACCTATGTGACCTATGTCCCCCAGTTCTTTCGGCTGTGTATCACGTGTCCTTAGCATTCAGTTTACATAATTGTAATAATTCAATTTACATAATTGCATAAAGTTTATTTGATAAGTCGTCTCCTTGTGTCAAGAGCTGTACCAGTAACATGTAGGACATTCGCATTGCCATGCTTATGAAAAGATAGTGAACACGTTCACTGCGTTACCATGTACTTGAGAACTAGTACCTACGCACGTATCAGTTCTCAAGTATCTGGTAACGCACTTTTCATTCAGTGCGGGGGCGAAAAAGACAAATTTACCGCTGGTGCGGGAGCTGTATGTTAGGAAGAACGAACAAGAAACTCCATGGACTCTTTTAAATTATATTTTTATAAAAATATTAGTTACATCATTAGTGTTGAATTTATAATTATATGTGAGAACGATATAAAAGCGTCCAGAGTACAGCAAATAGTACTTAACAAAACAACAGTCCACAAATAAAATAATTAAAAATAAGCCGAGGCAACCAAGTGATGACCAGCCCCAACTGACGGCGCCCGTTCACGAACATGACGCATAGATCAGCACCATTCAGCTCAACCATTTTGAAGGGAGCTAAATGATCCAACACACACGCCACCGTCAGCGAGACATTTTAGTGAGCATGACATACTATCAGCCGCCAGGGCACATTCAAGTCAATGAAAGACAAATATTATTACCCGGTAAATGGTAGCTCACATAGAACTCACATCTGTGCTATGAAATTATACAATACAAAGGAAATTGAGTTTATACATTGCAAATATAGTCTCACAATCTTCAGCAGCTCCAACAGTATAATGTTCAAGTGTTAATCAATTAGTTGTGGTTGTGGAGCAGGACCAGCATTGATCCAGGCATCTTTATCAACGATGTAATCCCCTATCTTATAATATGCCTGCCTGCATAGTGTGCGTTTTATACAAGACTTGAATTTTGTCTCATTCAGTTGAAGAATGTGGGGAGGTATTTTATTATAACATTTTAAACAGTACCCCATAAAAGATGAGTCTACTTTAGCCAATCTGAAACCTGGTTGAACTAGTAGGTCCCTATTTCTAGTACTATAATTATGTCTGTCACCTCTTTTACTAAAAAGATATAAATTTTTCCTTACATACATGATGTTTTAGTAGATATATTGACAAGGCACCGTCATGATGTTAATATCCTTAAACAGTTCCCTTAGAGAATCATTCAAGTTAATGAAAGATATATTATTACCCGGTAAATGGTAGCTCTATAGTACATAGAACTCACATCTGTGCTATGCAATTATACAATGCCACCATATAGACCATGGATTCAGTGAAGTCGTGAGCTAATTAGTAAATATGCTGTTAGATAGTAGTTAATATATGGCGTCGTCCTCACGGTCATTTATGACTTGACTTATTTACATTGTGATACCGCATGGTGGAGCTCACAAGCAGGGACGGTTACCGTTACCAAAAAAATACCGACAAAATTACCAAAACATGTTAAAAATAACGGTAAGTTACAGGATTTACCGATATTTAAATAGCGTTAATAATAGCGTTATTTCGCTAAAATCTACGTCACAAAAGTTCGCAAGACCGCACTTGCGAACGGCCTCCGCTACGTTACTCTAATGCCGGGGCCACACCAACGGGAAGCGCCGTTGATTATCTTACTGACCTGTTCAATTGAAAAAAAACTTTTTTACTAAAAAAACAACCGACTTCCAATATAAACACTGCAAAGTGAAAAATAACTTTAACCTCCTAGATAAGTGATGACTGTCAGACTCAAACACCTGAATCATCAATAGGTTCCATTTGATTTGAGAGAGTATAACTAACACAATGTTAATGCCTACAAAAGAGGATTTTCCTAGATTTTCATGGGATCCTTTCATCAGATTCTGACTTGGTGACAATGGGACCACCTCGGGAGCATAACCTTTCAAACCCTAATGTCAACTGCTCATCACGTTGCAAAAATATTGCTTTTTCCAAAATAATGCTGGGACGTTAATTGTTGAGGAGTTCTCCTGGTAAGAACCAGGAGAACTGGAGCTGATGGTGAAGTCACCATCAGCTCCAATTCACCATACGCATTGTGACGAAAATAAATTGCTTAGCAATCATATTAAAGCAATCAATTCTCAACCCGTGAAATATTATTTTATCATTGAGTAGTTCCGATGGCCATCTGTGGTCTTCATCATCAGTTCCACTTGACCAAACGATGATTTTCAAAAGCAAACAAGCACGAGTTACTTTAAACAATACCCAAATCGCTATAGGTGTGCCTATAAAATTTGAGGGTTTCCCTCGATTTCCATGGGATCCTCTTATCAGATTGTAACTTGGTGACAATGGGACTACCTCGAAAGTATACCCTTTAAACAAAAAAATTATTTTCAAAATCGATCCACAATAGACGGAGAAATCGGTGAACATAATTTATTATCTACATTAAAAATTAAAAAAAAAAACATACATATAGTCGAACATATAACCTCCTTTTTGGAAGTCGGTTCAAAAGACTCCTAACTATGTACAGAGGCCAGCACATCAAGCTACCCCAATCTGTCAAATTTCTTAGATAGATTTTCAACTTTACTACAAAGGTATTAGGTTCATATTAAATTGGGAAAATTTTACAGATTGGGGTAGCTTGATGTGCTGGCCTCTGTACGTGTCTAAGTCCACTTTGGTCGTAGTTCATTGTCCGTGAGCTACGTCCTCGGAGCGTCCGAGCTGGTTGGTCGCTGGGCGGGTCGTGCGCGTGCCAGCCAATCAGCGCGCCGAGTGAGCCCCGCCTTTGTTGCCCTAATTACGATCACCCATTGCCCACTAGACGTTAGACTTCATTACATGTTAGACTGTAACGTTAGAATTGCGTGCGCTTGGAGCGGACTTCGTAACTTTATATTCTTGAAGTAAATCACATACACACACACACATATACTCACACACTCACACTTATACCCACACACTCATACAAATAGTGTAGGTATTTTTTATTTTTATTTGTATCCATTAATATCCGGTATGGAAGAGCTGTGTCTCCCAATACAGGTATTAAGTAGGTACTTGCGTAAATGGAAGCCCCAACCACAAATCTGTTACTGTAATAATGTTGGAGAAGTAAATAATTTTTGAATTGATTTGATTTGAAGCATATGTACCTACACACGGCAATACTATTTATGCTCGGTTCCTATAATCAAAAACGAATCGTATTGCTTACCAATGGTAGCATTTTTGATTGCCAAACTGGGCATATAAATAGATTTGTAAACTAATTTTACCTGTGATAGCTACTTCCAAATGGGAGGGTCTACTATGCAAAGCTATGTGGTCATTGGTTCATTATTACTAAAGATACAAGAATTTTAATTTTAACCAATAACGGTCCGTAAATTATAGGAATCGGCCATTAGTTTACATCACGCACACATCGGTAACTGTCATTATTTAATTTATTTAACATTTAAGACTACTTTAAAAGAAGAACTACCAGGGGAGGGGGAGGAACTAGCAGAGGAGGGGGGGGGGTGGTTGGAGGGGGGCTCAGGGCATCAGACCGGAATGAATCGATAAGATAAGATAAAGATATTTATTTGTTAGTATATGGCACCTACTCGTACATTTACATTATTTGAGATCTTACATAGAACATTGATTCACACATACCTACTACCATTGCAGCCTGCAATGGTAGTAGCTGGGGCCGCTTTCAAGCGGCTCCTGCCCAACCTGAGGGGGCCAAACGCCTCCTGCCGGAGGCTTTACGCGGGGGTCGTACGGTCCATGGCCGTATATGGCGCCCCGGTGTGGGCGCGTTCACTGCGGCATCGAGCCGCCCACTACCTGAACGCGCCCCAAAAGGTGGTATGCCATACGGCTAATACGGGGGTACCGCACGATCTCGCGCGAGGCGGCAAGCCTCCTTGCCGGACTGCCGCCATGGGATCTGGAGGCGATAGTCCTCGCGCGCCTCTATGAGTGGCGCGCGGAGGCACTACGCCGGGGGGAAAACCCGCTTCCGCGGCAAATTGCTGCGGAGCGGACAGACCTCCGGCGCGATCTCATGGCGGCATGGAAAGCGCGACTGTCGCAACCCAGCGCAGGGCACGCCGCGATAGCGGCGGTAAGGCCCCTCTTTGAGGAGTGGCTAGAGGCGTCACGGCGCCCTCACCTAGCGCCTGACGCAGGTCCTCACCGGACACGGATGTTTCGGGAGGTTCCTGCACATCATCAGGCGGGAGGAAACGCCCGGGTGTCGCCACTGCGAGGATCGCCCTGAGGACACGGTGGAGCATACGGTGGAGGTCTGCCCCGCTTGGGCAGAGCACCGCCGTGTCCTCGTAGAGGTGATCGGCAGCGGCGGCGACCTCTCACGCCCGGCCCTGGTCCAAGCCATGGTCCGGGGCGAGAGGGAGTGGGAGGCAGTCACCTCCTTCTGCGAAGCAGTCATGCTAGCCAAGGAGGTGGCGGGATGGGCGAGGGAGAGAGCGGAGAGAGCCGCCCGTCCCAGCCGCCGCGGTAGACGCCCCGGGCGTCGGGAGCCGCGTGACGACTCCCGGCCACCGTAGGCGCGGGCCTGCGGACGGCGAGTAATGGGTAGCTCGCCGTCCGATCAGGACCAGGCCCGTGCCGGACGGCCCGTATGTGTTCCACACGCGCCTCAAAGAGATGTCAGCAGATAAGGAGGGGCCCGTGAAAGCCGAAGCCTGCCGGGGCAGCGGGATTGTCCGAAAGGGGTTACCGCTACCCCGGAATATAAAGGGCTAAGGAAGGAACACTGATGGGTTTTAGTCAGTAAGAGTCTGACACTCCCTTCCGCTCCACCCAGAGCGGAAGGGGTCATTTGATGATTTCCCATCCTTAAAAAAAAAAAAAAACGCAACCTATACCCACTTACACTCCTCCCTCCGCGAGCTGCGACTCCCGCACCCGCGCCCGCGACGTGACTCGAGTCCCACAGGAGACACATAGTAATAAGTAAGATGATGAATGTGTTTTGTGTTTAAAATATTTTATTATTCTTGATAACAGAATTGTTAGGTACATCTACTAAAGGTACCACAAACTTACTTGTTGACTGTTGTTAATTTGATCTCAGTTTGTTTATCTTTATATTATTTTAAGTTCATGTTATTGCTATCCAAATTCCAAATTTTAATGTGGCCTACTTGGTATTGGACTATTGGTAGTAATGGTATTAGTAGATAAATGGTTGATTAAAAAGAGGTCTAAGATACAATTTGTTTTATTTGTAGATTTTGTGTATTGCGAATATTGTTTTCTTGTTAAAATTCTACTATATAAAAAATATAAAAATTTTACCAAAACCGGGGCTAGCACCGGTTTCCGGTTTTGGGCTCTAAAAACCGGAATTCAAAACCGGTTTTGAAATCCTTCCGGTTTTGCACGCCCTAATTGCAGGTGTAGAAATATTCAATAAGCTAAGAGCATGCAAATCACAGACATTACCATTTAGTTTATGAATTTATAGTTTTAATTTGATGCAGTAATATTGATTTAAATACATTCAATAGGATTATTTTTACTTTAGAATATTAGTTATTATGTCAAAAATACAGTCATCATGTTAAAAAAAAGTTCTAGTGTCAGAATATTAATTACAATGTCAAAATACTGATAGCATGAAACATTAATTACAATATCAAAATACTGTTATCATGAAATATTAATTCCAATGTCAAAAAATATGCGGAATAAAAACATATGTCTAAGAGCCAAGTAAACATTTTACATTTGAATTTATTAGTTGGTAACATTCTCAGGGCAGCTGGTAATTTATTAGAAATTTTTATTATCATACGCTTAAGCTTTTATTTAACTTGCAATGTATGTATGTATGTAACTATGTTTGTTCGGGTGAACTCTTGCAACTCAATTTTGAAGCAGATATCTTCAACCGATTGAGCTGAAATTTTGTATGACACGTTTAGTTTGGACACAGATAAGTTTGGATGACAATGCATGGTTAGCTATGTGACGTCATTCTAAATCCAACATGGCGGAACACCGAAGATGGCGGACTAGTTATTTTTAATGCACTCCTACAATATGCATATCAAATGAAAGGCCTTGCTGAGAGTATCTAACTCAAAAAATAAAGTGACGTCATTCTAAATCCAATATGACGGAACACCCAAGATGGCGGACTAGTTATTTTTAATGCACTCCTACAATATGGAAAAAAAAGAAAATGAAAGGGCATGCTGACAAATACTCGAAAAAAAAAGTGACATCCTCTAAATCTAAATCCAATATGGCGGACTTCTCTCCAATCCGTGAAAATTTTGATTTACTGGGGTGTTTGGACTCCACGATTATGACATTGAGGTCAAATTGTTCGAGTCTGTAGCATCGGTTGGTTAACTTTAACTTATGTAATTTGGCGAGATAGGCGTCAACAGCATTGGTTTGCAACCTGTCTACGAGAAGGATAACTCCAAAATCAAAACCGGAACTGTGTTTCGTAAGGCACAAGTAAGCTTCAAGCTGAAAAAGTTTCGCATTAAATAAACCGGCAAACGACCTTGCAATAATGATGCGTGAATGAGATGAAGACTGAGAAACCTGAACAGCGATAACTAAAAAGTAAAAAACTTTTTAAAAACGAGCGAAAAATAATAAAATAAACTTTCCTTTAAAACTTTTACTGTCAACTTATAACGTCATTACACAATTTATATGATATAAAAGCTTGTCGCGAAATTTACCTGAGCAGATAAACAAGTAAATTAAATAACTTGACTAGACTGACTTTAATTAAAAAAAATTCAAACTAATTAAAAACGAGTACCTACTTTAATCTCGCGACAAGCTTTTATATCATATAAATTGTGCAATGACGTTATAAGTTGATAGTAAAAGTTTCAAAGGAAAGTTTATTTTATTATTTTTAGCGCATTTAAATAAAAGCTTGTTTTTTAAAAGTTTTTTACTTTTAATTTTTTCTATTCTAGAGATAACAGTTCTCTGTTGGCGCTCAGACAAATAGCTTCTAAGCCAGTCATGCGCCTCTTACTCCAATTATTATCTCTCTAGTTTGTAAAGTAGTCGTTCATGTGAAACAAAATCAAATGCTTTGCTCATATCTAAGAATACCGATAAAGCAGACATTTTTTTATCAAGAGCTTCGGTAAAATAGTTTTACTAAGGAAAAAAAACTTTTTTACAAAAAAAATAACCGACTTCCAACAAAACACTACAAAGTGAAAAGTAACTTTAATTTCAGAAGACGGCGTCGTTGGTTCTGCATTTTCGTTTTTTGACACCGACTTCTGAAATTAAAGTTATTTTTCACTTTGTAGTGTTTTGTTGGAAGTCGGTTGCTTTTTTTTGAAAAAAGTTTTTTATTTTTCACTTTGTAGGGTTCCTTACTTCAAAAGGAAAAATCGGAACTGTTATAGGATCACTCGAGTGTCTGTCTGTCTGTCCGTCTGTCACATCCAATTTTCTCCGAATTTAATGGACCGATAGGTGTTGTCTGAGAGTCATCACTTCATGCTGCTGAGCTGATGATAAGTGAAAGTCAAATACTTTTATTCAATTAGGATTATTACAAGCTCTTTCGACAATTACAAACCCTTACCATCATCAGATGCGGGGCCTGTTCGTCCCGTTACATCATTATGAGAAATGGAATGATGAAGACGATTGTTTTCAAGTCCACGTCTATCCAAGAACTGCTAAGTAGTTTCTTTCGACATATTGCCGTATCTCCTAACTCCTAACAGTTAAGGACTGCTTGTGGCTACCATCGACGGCTCGGTAGCATTATAGTCAGACTTTTAATTAGCTGCAGTAAAGCGACAGCTTATGTGTAACTTAAATGACTAAAATTGGCATCTTTTTGTTTTTTCGCGGCCAGCAACCAAACCATGTTTTTCTAGTACAGAATAGTGTAATAGACGAAACTTATTTGACATGCATATCTCTAAATGCAGTCCGTAATGAGTTATTAAGAAGTGTCATTTTACTGCAGCTAATTAAAAGTCGGAGTATAGATAAGTGATGACTCTCAGACTCAAACACTTGAATCATCAATAGGTGTCATTTGATTTGAGAGAGTTCAACTAACACACTGTACATGCCTACCAAAGAGGATTTTCCTTGACTTTCATGGGATCCCTTCATCAGACTCTGACTTGGTGACAATGGGACCACCTCGAGAGCATACCGTTTCAAACCCTAATGTCAACTGCTCATCACCTGTTACAAAATATTGCTTTTCCCGATGCTGGGACGTTAATTGTTGAGGAGTTCTCACTTCACCATACGCATTGTGACGAACATAAATTGCTTAGACACCATATTAAAGCAATCGAATCGCTACCCGTGAAATATTTGTCATTGAGTAGTTCCGATGGCCATCTGTGGTCTTCATCATAGGTTCCACTTCACCAAATTATACTTTCTGAATGCAAATGCTTGAGTTGTTAATGAAAAAAATATCAAAATTGCTATATGTCATCATCATCATCTGCCTAGCCTTTTCCCAACTATGTTGGGGTCGGCTTCCAGTCTAACCGGATGCAGCTGAATACCAGTATTTTACATGGAGCGACTGCCTATCTGACCCCACAACCCAGTTACTGGACCGACCGACCGACTGACCGACTAGTTACCGACTTCAAAAAAAAAGGAGGAGGTTCTCAATTCGGTTGTAGGTTTTTTTTTATGTTTGTTACCTCAGTACGCCGTCATTTATGAACGGATTTGGAAAATTATTTTTTTATTTGAAAGGACATACTTCCAGATTGGTCCCATTTCTGTCAAAATCCAGTTCTGATGTCGGGATTCATGAGGAATTGAGGGAACTCCTCAAATATTATAGGCATACATATAGCAATTTTGATATTTTTTTCATTAACAACTGAAGCATTTGCATTCAGAAAGTATAATTTGGTGAAGTGGAACTGATGATGAAGACCACAGATGGCCATCGGAACTACTCAATGACAAATATTTCACGGGTAGCGATTCGATTGCTTTAATATGGTTGCTAAGCAATTTATGTTCGTCACAATGCGTGTGGTGGTGGAGTGGAGTTCTCCAGGTTCTTACCAGGAGAACTCCTCAACAATTAATGTCCCAGCATCGGGAAAAGCAATATTTTGGAGCAGGTGACGTTAGGCTATTGTAACTTAGATAAATTACAAACTCTCTCACTAAAAAGTGAAAAATAAAAACTTGTTTACAAAAAAAACTACCGACTCCCAAAAAAAAACTACAAAGTGATAAATAACTTTTATTTCGGAAGTCGGTGTCGTTGGTTCTGCATTTTCGTTTATTGACACCGACTTCCGAAATAAAAGTTATTTTTTTGTAAAAAAGAATCATTGTAATAGGCCTTTAGTTTCCCATATCAGAACAGTTACCCTTTTTAAATAGTGGTTTAATTATACTCTTTTAGTTTAGATGGAAAAACACCTTCTTCAAATGAGAGGTTGATTAGGTAGCTAAGTGGGGATGCTATAATTTTCGCACTTAATTTAATTATTTTAGTGGTTACTTTGTCATTTCCAGTAGAATTTATGTTATTTAATGAATTAATTGTTTTAATAATGTCAATTTCATTTACAGGAGTCAAAAGTATTCAAAAGTATTTATGTCAATGTTGTTTACATGATTATTTTTGTCAATTTTTTGTGTCAACTCGATGAAATAATTGTTAAATTGGTTAGATATGTCAATAGGATTACCTATTAATGTTTTTATCACTTAATATTATTTCATTTAAGTAGTTGTTATCATTAGGTTTGTTTAAGTTATTTTTATGATTGACCATGTCGCTTTACATTTATTCTTAGAATTGTTGAAAAAATTGTTGTTATTTATTTATCTGCTGTGATTTTTTTAGGAACTTGGTGTAATTGCGGTATTTCTTCTTGTTGTAAGCTTTGTTGATATGCGTAATATAATGTTCTCTTTTTAATGCATGATATTTTTAAACCCCTACCTACTAAGTCATTTGTTTTTTATGGGTTTATTGGTTCTTTTGACAAGTATTTCGGGAAAACATAATTTATAGAAGAGCGTATATATGTCATGGAATATATTAAATGCTTTATTGCAGTCTGTCTCTTCGTACATTTCAACAAAGCTCAAAGCTGTTAAGCAATCTAAAAACTTTGCTATGTTGCTCTTATCGTAATATCTCTTTGTATCATACCTACCAAAATTGTACAGTTTTTGATTTATTATTATTTAGCCCTTGAAGGTAAAAAGTTAATGATTGTCCGGTATCGTGGTCGGAGAGAGCTAAGATATGTATACTGCATTTATTATCAAGTGCTGGGACATTACTGGCTATTTCATCTGTCTCTGCTAGTAGGTACCTATTTTTCCTAGTAGGCATTTTAACATGTAGTGAAATATTAAAATTGTTCAGTAGTGATATTAATTCTTTTAAATATTTGTTACCTATCTTTTAATATATCTATGTTCCAATCTCCGCACAGAATAATGTTATTTTTTATTTTTGCGGGTTAGATTGCGTAACAGTGATTCAAGCTTTAAAAAAAAAACCGGCCAAGTACGTGTCGGACCACGCACAATGAAGGGTTCCGTAGTTGGAATGAATTTATCCCAATAACAAACTTATCATTGTAGTTGAAAAACATGTTCTCCCATACATTCCAACTGAAAATGTAAGTTTTTACGCACAATATTGAGAGATTTACCATGTTGTTTCAAGATAATAGACTTCTTATTAATTTTCCTGTAATCTATAGATATAGAACTATTTTCTGTATTTTTTTTTTAATTTTAGGCTCAGTAGTTTCGGAGATAAGGGGGGGGGGGATGGTAAATTTCCGTCTATTGTCTTAAATAACTTTAATACAATTTACTTTAAAATTATGAAAAAAATATATTTGAGATCCTCACGGTTGATATGTCACACGGTACAGATTGCGAAACTTTTTTTTTTTAATTGTCTATTTACCTCTCAAAAATGACTCCCATTTTCAAAACTCATTTATTTACGTTACACGTCTGTGTTTGGGTCACAGACATTCATATGTGTACCAAATTTCAACTTCATCGTACCATAAGATTCGGAGCAAATTGGCTGTGACAGACGGACAGACAGACACACGAGTGATCCTATAAGGGTTATGTTTTTTCCTTTTGAGGTAAAATATAAACACATCGGAATCTGGAATTCTATGTAGATGCACACTATAATTAAATTATGGCTCAATATTTCTATGCCACAGCATTCGAAGCAAAATTCGATAGCCAGTTGTCGATAGCCCGTGTCTTGTGTAGCTGGCAGCTAAGTTGTAGTGTGTAGTGTAAGTGCCAGATTACTTTCATGCCCTGATTTCATAAAAGTTTCACTCAGACAAATAAAATCTAATTTGCCAATTCGGTAATTGTGATTTCGAATAAATCAATTTTATTTAAAATCCCGGCTATGTTTTGGTGTAATAGTATCTACAAATTTTTGTTTTCCATTAAATCTGTCATTACTACCAATAACGTTTTTACGTAATGGGACGAAAAAGAGATTTTTGGGCAATTTTTGACGATTTAGGAGAATCACAGTAGTCATACTCAGTTGGATAGCTCTCAATATCGACAAGAAGGCGACGTTATATATTTTCATAAATACGTTTTTGACGAAGTTTGTTCAGTTTACCCGTATTATATGAGAATGTTTAATCAAATAGGTAAAAATTAGTGTCAAAAAAATAAGCATACCTAATTATGATGTTCTGTGTCCATGTAAAGTAATCTTTTAAACAGTTCTACCTACTTTGTAATTGTGTATCAGAGCCCCTTGTACATTGTAGGGCAGCATATAATTGATTCACCGGTGCCTTTAAAATCTTGCTCGCCAATCATAATAATACAGTAGTCGTCTAAGCTATAGTGCTGTATCATAATACAGTAGTCGTCTAGCTATAGTGCTGTATCATAATAACTATATTGGTCAGAATGTGTTTTACGCTACTATTAGGTGACAAGTAATGACAGAACTCGAAGTGTCGGCCAAATGTGTCTTCGAATATAGTTCCCATAGCTGACTGGTGTACACGCATGCGATAGCTGCTGTACTTTGATTTACTTTTTGTTTTTATTAAATTAATTTTGTGGCCAATAAAATCATTCAAGCAAAAGATTAGAAAGGTAATTTAATAATCATTAAAATAATTTCATTTTTTTTATTAAATAAACATAAATTTTTATTTGGTACCTATTGGTTGGAATATGCGAGCATATCGCTTGCAAGCAGATGATCCCTCTCGTTTCTTCCAATATTTTATGTTCCTTCCTTACAATGGTTGTTTTAAGGTTTAGTTTGGTGTGCGCTGTATGTTAGCAAAAAAAACTTGTGTGGCAGATACAATTATTTAATGCAAACTCGTTATAACAAATTTACTTATTAGCTATTTATATTAGACGTTCGTATGACTAAAACACTATTGTTTACCAGTTTTTGTGACAAAGACAAAGATTTTTTTTTGTTTATGGTTGGACGCAAATAATTTGTCAAAGTAGAATTGAATCTAAGTAACATTAGAGGTGAAGTGAATCAACATGTTAGATAGTAAGAAATTATGACAACTTCTAACCGCATAACAATAACATCACTTCACCAGACTTTCATTATTACGAGTTCTCTCTATCGCTTCTCCTTGGCGGAGGCCGGGGTATGCTTTAAATGCCTCGGCGCGGCGGCGCTCGGGTTCACTTCGCCTTAAAAAAGAGGATTACGGCAAAATTTGTATACCGTACCTACCATTGCTAAGGTTTGTATTTTTTTACACAAATAAGAACATTTTTTACATAAAAATAAGGTAGGTAGGTAATTCCTTATACCTTTTCTCCACAATATGTTACGCCCATCCTTAAACTTATACGATTTTTCGATGTGTGATGTAATGATGTTTGCTAATATTGTTTTCTGATGTGATTTTACTTTGAGTTGTTATGATTTGTAATAGATAATTTTATTTTATTTGTGTTTACTATTTTTTGTTATAGAGCTGTGTTAAGAACACTCTTAAGTAATAAAGATAGATTGTATTTCAGTGAACGATAGCTCCAGCTGAATAAACTGAGTATTTTAAGGGTGCGTGCACATGTAGGTTGGTAGTATGTTAGGTAGGTACTTGATGTAATCTTGCGCATGCATCTGCTGTAGATTAAGGGTGCGTGATGGAGGTTGTATACCTACATGACAGTATTTTAATTTCTTTTCCTCCATTGTCTATCGCCATTATAAATGGATTGTAATCTGACGATAAACCGCTTAATAATATAGAAATAATCCACTCGTCAGGGATTTTTGCATCAATATCTGCAAGTTGTTGCGCCAAACAAATAATTTTGGAAATATATGTTTCCATGGTTTCGCAATTTTCTAGTCGGCATTGCCATAATTCTCGTTGCAGTCTGATTCGTCTGCCCCAACCCTTGTCTTCGTAAGCCTCACTGAGACTCACCCAAACTTCACGTGCTGTTTTTGCACTATACACATGTGCGAAACATGCAGGCTCAAGGAGCAGACATAACGTCGTTCGTGCCTTCCTGTCAGTATAGTTTCAATTCTGCTGTTATCTCTGTAGCTTCAATTACCTTGAACCAGTTTTTGGACTCTAAGTAATTCCTCACCACAAATTTCCAATTAGCGAAGTCCTCAGCACCATTCAATTTTCTTATCCCACAAATTGAACCTGAATGTTCTTCTGTCATGATGAGAATTTCACAACTGACACGTTTTCAAGACACTCGTTTGTATTGTGTTCTAGCTTCTAAGCGTTTTAAAGCCTGGGTCTGGGCCCATAACCTGTTGAAATCAAGAGGCTACTTGGATCGAACACATTTATTAAACACCACAATTATTATAATAAACAACGACTTTTTTTATTTGACGGAACAGTTTGTAGTGACATATTCTAAACAGTTTTACTCGAATCTTAAAACACTGTCATGTAGGTATACAACCTCCATCAATTATTATAATAATTAAATATACATATCGACTATATTTATATACTGTATATATGCTATGTATATAATATACGTTATATTATTAATATGAATTATTAATATTATTATATACAATACGTAAACAAGTTAAAATACTTATAGATAATAATATTTTTTAAATATACAATTACATTAGTAAATATAATAATCTATTTTTATTTAAGTACGTTATTCAAAGGCTTTTCTTTAATTTGTCTAAAGGCCCGAGCCGTAGTGGGACAAAAATGGGCTTATAAAAAGAAACTATAATACACTAGCTGACCCGGCCACGCGTTGCTGTGGCTAACTATAATACACTAGCTGACCCGGCCACGCGTTGCTGTGGCTAACTATAATACACTAGCTGACCCGGCCACGCGTTGCTGTGGCTAACTATAATACACTAGCTGACCCGGCCACGCGTTGCTGTGGCTAACTATAATACACTAGCTGACCCGGCCACGCGTTGCTGTGGCTAACTATAATACACTAGCTGACCCGGCCACGCGTTGCTGTGGCTAACTTTAATACACTAGCTGACCCGGCCACTCGTTGCTGTGGCTAACGTTTTTGTCATATTTTTTTTTTCTATCCTATCTTTCAAGTTGGATCAAACTTCACACGGTGTACAAATTTGATTAAAATCGGTTAAGTAGTTTAGGAGTCCATCGCGGACAAACATCGTGACACGTAATTTATATATATTAAGATTTATGATAATATACTACTTATGGGATATTACACTGAAGTTACATTAATTTGTTCCTAGGTAAACACTGAAGGGTGAGATGAGTTAGTTTAGTTGAAGTAGGTATAAATATCAACCCCGTCCGGCGGGAGGCGAAGGACGCCATAGTCATCCACTGGACGCGGGACCTCGCCGCCGCAGCCTTCGGCCGCCGAACCCTCGACGCGATTGGGCCGGTCCTGCGAGACTGGCTCGAGCGGTCGCACGGGTTCCTCTCCTTCCGTCTGGTACAGGTGCTGTCCGGGCACGGTTGCTTCGGATCGTACCTGCACCGTATCGGGCGGGAGGAGACGCCGTCGTGCCACGACTGTGGTGCGGCGGAGGACACGGCGCAGCACACTCTCGAGGTGTGCCCGTCGTGGTCCGAGCCGCGCCGCAGTCTCACGGCGGCGATCGGAACGGACCTCTCGCTCCCCGGCGTGGTCAACGCCATGCTGAGGGACGAGGGGTCCTGGGCGGCAGTCGCCTCCTTCTGCGAACATGTCATGTCCCAGAAGGAGGCGGCGGAGCGCGCGCGGGAGGAAGACCCTCTCGCGGCGCCGCTCCGAAGGCGGAGGAGGGGTCGGAGAAGACGTCAGTATGACGGTCATCTCCGACTCCTCCCAGGTGGAGGCCAGCAGGCGACGGGTGCGGGGGCACCCTCGCCTGCATCGCACGCGCCTCCACCAGTGTCGGACGGGAATGGCCAGGTGTTCCCGGCCATTCCCGTCGCCCCCCAGCTCCCGCTCGGGGGGCACGCGGGGCCCGCCAGCTAGGCGGGCATGCGCCGGGAGGGTCGTGGAAGTAAAGGCTGAGCCGGTTTCCCATGACCCTCCCATCACGGCGACGAGGGAACACCGCTGAGTTTTAGTGGGTATACTGCCACTCTGGCAGGGAGTCCCACATACTCCGTCTCGTCCCCCGACGAGCGGAGATGCGTAATGTCATTTCTCAGCGACAAAAAAAAAAAAAAAAAAAAAAAAAAAAAAAAAAAAAAAAAAAAAAAAAAAAGGTATAATATCAACCGGGAGGAGGACCCCCTCGCGGCGCCGCTCCGAAGGCGGAGGAGGGGTCGAAGAAGACGTCAGTATGACAATCATCTCCGACTACTCCCAGGTAGAAGCCAGCAGGCAACGGGTGTGGGGGCACCCTCGCCTGTATTGCACAGGCTTCCACCAGTGCCGGACGGGAATGGCCAGGTGTTCCCGGCCATTCCCGTAGCCCCTCAGCCGGGGGACATGCGGGGCCTGCCAGCTAGGCGGGCATGCGCCGGGGGGGATTTTGGACGCAAAGGCTGAGCCGGATTCCCATGACCCCCCCATCAAGGCGAGGAGGGAACACCGCTGAGTTTTAGTAGGTATACTGCCACTCTGGCAGGGAGTCCTACATACTCCGTCTCGTCCCCCGACGAGCGGAGATGCGTGATGTCATTTCTCAGCGACAAAAAAAAAACATGGTATAATATCAACGTATTATAAAACTGTTACTCACCGATTGCAATTTCACATATAGCGAGATATCTTTTGCTACGACTTTTCGTTCACTGACCAAAGACGATAGCCTTTGTGCCAAGGCTGCTATAGTAACATCATGCGAAATATTATATCTCATTCAGAACATAAATTAATGATTACTATAATTATTGGTATATGATAATTGGTATGCCTTCGCACACTAATAAAAACAGAGCTCGCTCGTTTGCATAAACTATGACTTCACCCACACTTATAAAATGTAAACTAATTAAATGGTTGAACTGTACATAATCATCTCCACGATTTAAATAAAACATAATAAGCCAATTAATTAAGTTTGTATGTGTATTATTTACTCTGCAACAACTCAACATTATTATTTCTACAAATTGTTAAATAATCCAGGTCTGCTACGTTAAAATGCCGACATGTTGGTGGACTTAGGCGACTACATGACCTAAAACGCGGTCACTATCGGACTGCATAGAAAAGAAAGAGAAGCGCGATGACACAACGCTGGTAATTTATTGCAAAATATGAAACAATCATCTATTGTTGATTTATCAAACACCAAACAAATAAAAACCGTATACTAAAATTCGGGGAATTAAATTGTCTTTTATATGGTGAAAGTTTTATGAAAATACACCCGATAGTTTTTGCGTGATTATCGTTTTTATGTCCGCGGTAGACATTATTTTATAAATTAATTACACTATGTTAAAAAAATATAATTGCAAATATTCACATATCAAATTACGAAGCAAATGGTCTAGTATAACATTTATTCTTTTCAAAGAAATCAGTCCGGTCGATTAGACGTGATGTTGAATTTAAAATCATTAGAAGTCATACATCTGCGCCTTAAATAGTTACTTATATCATAAATAATTAACAGATGGTTTAAATATAGTACGAAGATAAAATAAAGTCAAGTGATATTATGCAGTCACGGCCGACAGACCCAAACGACTCGATACTATATATAACAACTCGGTGTACTTCGTTTGACATGTAGGTATGTCAATGTACTCAGAGGCTTTATTTTTATCCACTCACGTACTTAGTGAATTAAAGCATAATAAATGTGACGAATTAAATAAGAGCAGTGTGTAATGGGTGCGCACACGCAGGCCGTAATCGTGGTGATTTGTCCGCCATGCCACTGAATGAGGACGAACAAGAAGTCTTAATACAAGTAACACTCAAAATGAGAGTGAACCCACACCGTTCTTCTTTTGTTCTTTGTGTTGCGTTGACTTTCATACGAAATAGTAAGCAACAAATACTTTTATTTATTTCGGAATATACCTAATATTTACATAATATTATATTTTATATGTCACAGTAAGATTGTGAACACCGATAGTTTATATTCTATCTCGCGAGATTGTAAACTGTCAATAAATTGTGAACTGTACCATACTGATTACATACAATATAACGTATTCATTTTCGACAGTTTATATTATAATCTATCATCATACCGTCAAATTGTGAACTGGCATCATACTTGAATGCGACGGAACGCACGTCATGTGCCCCACGCCACTCACATGTTTTTGTGATGTTTAGTAGTTGTCGTGTTGATAAATAACTAAAAGCTCTAATAGATTTACACACCTAGTGCTTTTTTAGCTGGGAAGAAGAAGTAACAAACTCAAAAGAAGCACAGCTGTTTGTTCTGTTAGAACTTTTAGTATGCAAAGTAATTAACATTACGAAACACAATAATTACCATTCAGCTCGCACACGCGGCACCCCAAATATCACCAAGAAAAACATTAAAAACTACTCAAGGTAATAAGTTGTGCATACATATATGTTTTATAATACTTTTTGACAAATTGTTGTGACCCATTACAGACCATGTTTTCAAATCTAACCTATATGCTATGTGGAGAATACATTCCATGAATCGTATCCAGATGTGTAACGACGATAGACCATATTTATATAAGTCGGCATCAACATTTTTTGTCGATATCAAGGGCAAGTCATTCATCTCCTTTGGAGTAGCTTTACATATGTCACATCTTTGGGATGATGTTTTGCAAAGAACAGCTGTTACTTTCAAAATCAAAAAATCAAAAGTCATTTATTCAAACTAGGCTGAGAATCAGCACTTTTCGAACGTCAAAATTACATAAGACAGTCCCTAGTGCTTTCGCTGGGGAGAAGAAATGGCGCAACAAACTCCCCAGCAGCACAGCTGTCTGTTCAGTTATAAAATACTCGACTGTATACAAAACTAGATCTGCAAAGTATCTAATTAACATTACAGCACCCGTATTCACAAACATACGATTCACTATCGTATCGACAATGACACTTGTTCGATAACCTGATTTCTGAACCGAAGGACCGGCAAAACGCTATTCACAGATCCGTATGGAAGGGTTTTTTTTAGGTGTGTATACGGGGAACGCTACAAAATGGTAGTAAATAGATATTCGTGGTAGAAAATTTTAAGTGGTACATAAATGATTTTTATTGAGTATTTCACTATGGGCAACTATAGATTATGCATTCAGTAACTATTATCAAATAAAAAACAGTAAGCAATGATTTTATTAATAAATAAAATTTACCTGATTTCTATTAAACTTGCTTTGTAAACTTCAACTTTCTGTCAAACCTGGAAATCTGGAATAATTATTTTTCTGAATCTTGTTTTGAGCTATAGAGATAATTGAGAACTACTCGGAAGACAAGGCGGTATGGTCGAAAGACTATAGCCTGCCCTTTGGGCGAATTAAAAACATAATTAAAAAAAATAATTGAGGAGTGAAAAATTAGTTTTTTTTTTAAACAGAAAAATGGTTGTATGTATTTTATCGGTATTTAAACAAATTACTATTTCCTCATTTTCATTTTATAAAACGTGGTACCTAATATTGAAAATGCATATTTTCAGAAAAGAGTGTCATTGGAGCAGCGGCAGATGCTCTTTGCATTCATGCAAAGGCATGAGGACCTTGCCCGGAGCCGTGTTTTGACACTTATTGCTTAGATTATTCTTTTTAAAACAATATTTTGTTATTCGATAACACTTCCGACAGCAAATACCTGTCGGAAGAATTGATGTCTTCATACCGTATATGAACTGTCAAAATTGTACGGTTTCGGATTTGTGAATAGCGATTATAGGATTTCGTCGATAACATTGACATTCGATACGGTACCAAACCGTGTCGTAGCTTTGTGAATAGCTATGCTGGACACAGAACATTCAATAAAATTATTTGCCATATTATTATGTTAGCTAAAAATCTAAACGTACTCAAGCTAAAATAAAAATACTAAATCAAAAGTAATAAAATAAAAAATAAAAAACTACCTAGATAAAAGCCTCCAGGTATAAAGGGCGTGACAACTTACATATTTATGCAATGCTGGGTTCTGTTCACATAGCTGTCACTTGAAGTCACAAATGATAAACTAGGACCATCAAAGTAAAAATTAATAAACAAGTTAGGTATTACTAATAACAACAATAAAACCATGGTCAGCAAGCTACTTTGCCATCTATCATGGTTTGTATTAAACTGTGTGAGATTTTCATTTCTCCAATCACTGTCTCTACCAAATTATCAATCTCTGGGCCTTGATTGCATTATTCTCTTGTAAAATGCTAAATTGGTTCTCTTTTACAAATTTGAAAAAGAGCGGACGACATAAATATGCAGAGTTAGGGGAATCATTTTCCCAAACAAGTTGATCACCAGAAACTAGTTTGATAAGTAGCAGACTACCCATAAAAATACTAGAGTCATCATAATTATCTTCCTCTGTGCTATCTATAGGCATTTTTTGCTTATAGTTGGCTTGATTCGAAGCTCCGTCAAAACCCTATTTACTAATCAGTGTCATTTCCCTGTACGCCTCATCAATTTTGGTTGACTAAAATTAGCCTTTTTACAGTAATATCCAAAAGAGCCTGCAATTCTATTTTAGCTGTTGCATATGTTACTGTAATAGTAGGTTTAGGTGGATAGCATACAGGTTGAAATTTAAAACATGCGACAAATCGAAATAGGATATTGTACTCATTATTATGAACAACTTTTACTATGGGAACAGCTGATTTTTTTTTCGGGATTTCAGGTTTGGTCCCATAGTAATCCTGTAAAAAAATCCTGTATAAGTTTTTCATTTTGTAGTGAGTAGTAGGAGATAACACTAGTTACTTGTTGGGTACTTTTCCGTAGCGTATTATATTGCCACTTCGTCAATTTAAGAGACAAACACAAGCCCAAAGCTGTATCATTTGCAAATTTTGATTTAATTCAAATTTCACAATCTTTTACTGTCTGCACATCTTGTGGATTCTTAAGCATGTGCTCTAATATTTCAGCAATGCCTTGATTTCGTTCTGCTTTTAACTTTGAAACATGTGCATATGTGATAATTCCTCTACAAACTTATTAAAAATTGAACCTAATCCTCAAGCAGCTGTTGATCGTGTGTGTAGGTTTTTCGCGGAGGTTGGCAAGAACCTCGTGTCCGATATCACTTCGCGTTATCCGATGCCTTCCAGCCAGTACTCACGGCCTCGTAAAAATGTTCCCCTTAACTCGTTAGTTCTCCTAGAATTTGATGAATCGGATATAAATAATGCCATTATTCAGCTCCGTCGAGATTCTGCTACCGGTTGGGATGGCATCTCAGCAAATCTACTAAAACAATGTCGTCATGTCCTCGTATCTCCACTAACGCATATTTTCAATCGTTCAATTCATACACACACACAGTACAATAAACACCCATTATTAATAATAAAATACCACGTTTTTACGCAAAAATATTCAAACTTGCAACGTTCTAACAAAACAAAATTGTGTGTTGCACTGACCCTGAGATTGGCAACTTTCTGTGTCAGCGTAAACCGACTTTTCCAGTCTCGCCGCGTACGCGACAAGCGGCCAGTTGCCACGCACACATGCCCCGCGTGCTTGTAGTAGTGCAACCGATTCGTGCGGTTGTATGAAGCTTTATCTCTGTTCCGTTTAACTACTCATGTGATTAGGCTGCCGGCATCCAGAGGTGTATAATAGGAGCTCAAATGGCAACTCATGAAAGTTAGGCATTTCAAGACAGTAGAAAAATCTCGAAAATAGCATAGTTCAGCCATGATTCAGTACATCTTTGCACATCAGATTTATAAAAGTGATGTGCAAAAAAAAACAGTATAGTAGTAGGAGAAGCTTCATTTGTGAAGCCTGTCCTTATACTGTTTCCAGTATTCTGGAGTATACTATATGATGGATATATTTACCACCGAAACAGTTGTTGCCGTTGTAGGTAACTCCTTGAATCAACAACGTTTGCATTCCTGGTAGCTGCCGCAGTAGACATGACGGACTCGACGAAACATTCCTGCACTTTATACGTATCATCGCATAGTATTCGTTGTCTAACAACAACAGATCGTCGCTTGTTTTTGCGTCCTCCATCCAGCGACTGTCTGCCGATGGGACAAGCAATTAACGGTAAGGGATTAGTCACACAATCACTATTGATTTCCCATTCAAAACAAGTGACTGTCATTTGTTTGGTAGTAATCCTCATCATCATCAAACCTCCTGCCCTGAGGTATCTCAGTTTACTTGGGATCGGCGCTTCATGTCTGCTTAGTATTAATCGTAATGATTGAATGATCGCATAAAATATTTGATTGCCATGCCACAATTTTATCTAAATAAAAAACTTTCCTTGAGCAAAGATTTTAGTCCAAATTCCAACAACAATCATGACTTAATTTTACAACACGTTAGTTTATAATTTGATCTATTCCCATCCAATACCAAGAGCTAATACCATTTGGTATTAGTTTATTTGAGAATTTATTTTCTATCCCCAACGAATCCCACATTTTTTTAAATTAAAAATCTATTACTAACGAATACCGAAACGTGACTTTTTGTACACTCAGCTACACAAAGTTTTATTTTATTTTGTAACATTTACATACTATACTATAGTAATGAATGAATGCTAAAAGTCTAAAACTTTCCAAACTAACAAATCAGTAGTTCAAATGAATCATTTCTCTTTACCTGCGAAAAAGGGATGTACAGGCTTAAGTTCCCTGTCGTCCCTGCCGAGTAAACTTTAAATTGACCAGAAAATCTAAGGTACAATAATTTTGTTTGTGTGGCTGAGCCCTTAGCGTAGAGTTAGTTTCGCGAACAGCCGCCACTCACTCAAATATAATTGGTCCTCTTATCCGCCGTATTTATGACGTCACTTCCTCCTCTATGACTTCTTTATTGTGACTCTCATTACTGCTACACAAATACAACGCGCTGTTTCGTGCTAACTCTACGTACCGAGCTGTTTACAAACCTACTAGATCAGTAAAGTTTGACTGAACCTAATAATCGAAAATCAAAAAGTCATAATAGTAATGGTAGAGTTATTCGGCATTACTCCGTTTTGTTTAGTTATTCGTCGGTTACCGAATTATTAATAGCTAGTATTATTCGACATTCGGCGAATAGATCTCTAAAATAAACTTTTCATGACCAAAAAAAATTAAATTAATTTTTTTTTTTTAAAACAAGCTTTTATTTAAATAAAACCGGTCAGGAACGAGTCGGACTCGCGCACCAAGGGTTCCGTACCATCATAATTGTTATATTTAATCTGTGCATTGAAATAATATGGCCACACTGGTGTCAAATAAAAGTTCAGTTGTTGCAGAAACTTTGCCGCGTTTTATTAATAATAATATGTTTTTAAATTTTCATCGGCGAGGCCTACATTTATTCGTCAGGGAATTTTAACACTGCGCGCTGCGGTGTAGAATATTGCAGTTTTAGGTCAGCGCCATCTCTTGACCGATAGTGAGGCTAATGTAATCTTTGTTGAACATTTCTGAAAAGTGTGCTATTTAGAGAAATCGTTTTATTTTTCCTGTAATCTTTACATAAACTTCTATCACATAGAATTGGCTATTTGACAGTTGTAACGATAAAATATTAAATATGTTAGATATAGTAGCTTACCTACAGGTTCACAATTATTATACAATAGGTTTTATGCATTAGGTAAATTGTAATTTTTTTTTAATAAATTTGATTTTTTTTTAAACGATTTTAATGAAAATAATGATGTAGATAATATACTAAACGCAAAAAAATAATTCGGTAGGTCCTAGGTATGTACCAGTCATCACACCACTTTCCTCATCAATCTAGGGCATTAATCAGACAAAAAATAAAATCGTGGGGCGTAGCGAAACCTGAGTAAAAATGTAAATAGCATTTGTAATGCTACGAGCGGTTCTGACTGTTGATAGAAATTTCACGCGCTCCACGATTTTATTCGTATATTTTAAAATATCTTTTCGAAAACTATCAAACAACCAATTATTTCTGACTTTTCTCTTTGCAAACTTCGGAGATAAGGGGGGACGGCATTTTTTTTTTCATTTTTCATCAAAAGTCGAAAACTATGCGGCCTGAAAAACAATAAAAATGTTTGAGTATGTGCAAACTGCGCTCTTTCATATACTTACAATGTATTAATGAAATAACCCAAAACCTCGGACACCCCAACCGATTTTTATATTAATAAATTGATATGACGTATAATTATTTATTTTCATAAATTATTGTAAAAGATATTTGTAAATGTTGTTGTGGCGCTACTTCTTACAGATTCCTAGCGCTTTTGCCGCGCCGCGCTGTCAAACGTTCGTTGACACGGGAGTGACGGGAGCACTATCGTTTGAGGTTAATCCCCTCCTTCTGTTATTATTAAATAATGCGTATGTTTTGCTTTAGAATAGAAAAGTGACTAAAATTTTTCCATCACACTTTTTCCAGGCTTTGGACTGGCTGCATGTAAGCCTAACACGCTTAAAAATAAGCGAAGGCTAGTTGAAAGAAAAATCAAAAAGTCAGTGGTGGTAAACAAAACTTGGCGTGTTTAAAAAATTTGAATCACCATAATATTTACAATAATTATTTCAAATAAATCAACCTACCTAATTACAATCGTTCATTGTTTGTCACATCAATGCCTCGAAATGTCTACCACCTTGTTGAATACACGTTAAAGCACGTTTTCGTAAATTACTTTTCAAAGAACTTATCACTGTAGTGTCACTAGTAATATTATCGTCGTAATTTACGTTTTACGAGTAAAAGCATTTTTGTGTTAGATATTCTCTTAACTTTGAATTTGGTTTCTTCTTTTATTTGTTCCGGTAATTTGTTGAACATTTTTATTGCCATGTAATATGGGCTATGGTAAAGCATTTTGATCCGAGAGGGTGGAAGATATCATCTATTTTTATGGCGTGTGTTTAAGTTATGGATATCTTTTGTTTTTGGAAAAATGTTGCTTTTTTTAAATACAAATGTTCAAAGTTCATGTATATTATGTCAAGGTAGGAGTTATTGTTTACTGAACAAGTCCAAAGATCGGTAGACTCGCTCTTTAGTTCGCGAACCACTCTCTCATACATGTCTGGAATGGTTTTCTCAGTGAAGCACGTCCTGCCAGGAATAGTACATTACGGCAAAGCATTATAATTTATTAATCGACGTTTAAATCCCATAATGATGGTTGACGATGGAAAGTGGCTCTCTGTCTACAGCGATCATTGCGCCAATCAAGTAATAATTAAATAAATAAATATTTTATTGCACGAGCTGACTAGACATCCGGGTGGATACGGAAGTACCTGGAGATGATTCTGCGAGCGCAAATTTGATCATACTCATCTGCGAACAAGGAACTCTTAGTCAAGAACGTACGTAGCGGCAATTATTGAAATTATTACAAAACTCACAATCAAAGAATGCTAAGACTGTTTAAGTAAATAAAAAAAAAATATAATCTGAGTGCTTGAATTTCGAATGATTTTTGATGAACAAAAAACGGCCTTGCAGAATGCAACAGTGTAAAATGTATTTTTAATCGACTTCCAAAAAGGAGGAGGTTATATGTTTGACTTTATGTTTTTTTTTTTATATATAAGTTCACCGATTTTTCCGTAATTGTGGACCGATTCGATGTTATTTTTTTATTGTTTGAAAGGGTATACTCTCGAGGTAGTCCTATTGTCATCAAGTTGGAATCTGATGAGAGGGTCCCATGGAAATCGAGAAAACCCTCAAATTTGAAGGCAAACCAATAGCGATTTGGGTATTTTTTATAGTAACGTGATTGTAACGTAAAGTGGAGCTGATGATGAAGACCACAGATGGCCATCGAAACTACTCAAAGATAAATATTTCACGGGTTGCGATTGAATTAACGTCCCAGCATCGGGAAAAGCAATATTTTGTAAAAGGTGATGAGCAGTTGACATTAGGCTATTGTAACTTAGATATAAGTATTACAAACTCTCCCACCAAAAGGTGAAAAATAATTTAAACTTTTTCCAAAAAAATCACTGCAAAGCTATAAATAACTTTAATTTCGGAAGTCGGTGTCAATAAACGAAAACCGACACCGACTTCCTAAATTAAAGTTATTTTTAGCTTCGTAGCGTTTTTTTTTTTTGAAGTGGTTGTTTTTAATTGGAAAAAGTTTTTTTTTTGTGGTGTAAACATAAGTTTACCCCAGTATAAGCTGACTTTACGAAAAACCAATGCGAGGTCAGCTAAAACTGGAAATGTATAGCTTGATGTGTCGCTGCGCCGCGCGCCGTGTGTACAAATGTAAGTAAACTTCTCACTTATCCGAGTGTCTCGTGAGAGTGGGAGCTTATTAGACAGATGTCGCTTCATACCACATGGTGACATGGCGGAACTGTAGGTACAGAGTTGAGCGCAGTCATCGCTCCACTCGAGATATCTCGCTTTAAAGTCTCAACGGTTCTTACATAGGATTTGTCCAGTTATAAGGTGATAAACGAATCTTCGATTACCAGCGGACAAGTTCGGGGCCGGTAGCCACTCTACCAATAAAATAAAATAACGTGAATTTATGCATCAGACGAGAGTTTCTTTAAACAGTTTGTGAGTGCACCTGTGTCTGCGCACACGCACACACGTCTGCACTACAATATCCAATGCGCCGAAGGCTGGGTGCTTACTCTCGAATATAATTCCGATAGATCGACATTGGAATTGTCAGTCAAACGTCTGGGATTGGCTGGACTTACTGAGTCTAGCCAATCCCTGACGTTTAACTCGACCAACTGACGTTTGACCAATGTCGATCTATCGGAATTATATTCGAGTTTTTTTTTTGTTGTAATTCTAAAAACCGCTACGTTTTCTCATATCACATCTGACATTGGCAGAATTGTCGACATCGGCACCATTGCCATAAAGAAAATTAGAATAGAATAGCACCCTGGTCTCCGCTGAGATTGGTCGCTATGGCTGAAATTCGCTCTGGAGTACTTTATTTATTTATAGCCGATATCTTGTCGGTAATGTTTTGGTGTCACAAAAGTTGAAGTCTCAGCACTACACTGATACAACTGATCGAAAACTAAGTAAGTTTACAGACCTACGTTATCATAATATATAGGTACTTACTGCAATGTGAATCTTGGACTATAAAAGTATGAAGTGCTTTTGCATATAAGTAGCAATCGTGCGGGCGCGGGCGCAATGCTTGCCAAGCACAGCTTAAGTGTACCGCACACGGCGTCGGCGGCGGCGGCGACATCAAACGATATGATTAACGCTAATTATGCGGTTAATTGCTTCAAACCCTGCGCCCGCGTACCGACTTGCGCCCCGCCCGCACCCCGCCGTGCCCCGCGCCCTCACACAACACACACCAAATATTTTAATTATACCTTTTACAGAAACCATTCATCAGTTATATAGCTCACGAGGAGCCTCCGTAATCAGTAGTAATAGATGTTGTAACCTTTTCTAAACGCAATTCAATTAATGTTTTGATTCTTCGTGGCGATTTCAACACCCGTGATTAATTTACATTAATCGCTATTTAATTCTGCGCACTGCTGTTCAATTAAACGCTATCATAAAATAACAACCATTCTAATTTCATCCAGCTATGCAATGTTATAGAAATGGAATCGTTTTGTTATGTTATTAACGCTATGCAGCAGTTTGTCAGTAGACGTCCATCCCATCCTCATCGTAGACGGATAACATCTTAGTGCCACGAACAACTTAGCTTTGAAGACTTTCCGTATGTTCTGATACTACCACAGAAATCGATGTATTTTCGGGAAAATTACCCAGCCATCAAAAACATAACTTGTAAAAAAAAACAAGTCTCGCAACCGCTAGAAATATATATGTCAATGCTCGCAACTCTTCTTCTACCGTAAAAAGTTGTGAAATCCATGTAATACAAAGTCGGTTAATTTCTGTCTTAATTTATTACGTAATTTATAGCTTCCTCCTCCTTAGTCGTTCACTCTTGACAGAGTGGTCGTGGTTGATGACTCTGCATTTTCTTTGGCCAAAGCAGCCCTCGCGATGCTCCTCCACTTATCCCGGTCTTCAGCGTCTCGGAAATTCTGAACTATGGAGGTTTGTGTTGACGCTTTGATAAGGTCTGTCCAACGCGTAGGTGACCGACCGCGTGACCGCTTGCCTTCCACTTGTCCCTGGACAACGAGTCGTTCCATGGAGTGTTCGTTACGAACTATATGGCCGAAATATTTGATAATACGTGTTTGCACAGTCGATGATAATCTCTGATTAACTTTTAGCTCCTCCAGGATCGAAACATTGGTCCGAAACGCTGTCCAGGGAATCCGCAACAATCGCCGCCAGCACCACATCTCCAGTGCATCGATTTTGCGTCGGTCTTTGAGGCGAACCGTCCACGTTTCTGCGCCGTATAGGAAAATCGGGAAGACTAAGCTTCTCATTAGGCGGACTTTTGTGGCTTTGGTGATATTACGGTTACACCAGACTCTTTTCAGCTTGTCAACGGCAGATCGTGTGATAGCACATCTCCTTCGAATCTCGTCTTCACATCCTCCAGTGTTTGTGATAGTGGAACCGAGGTACACATAAGACTGGACAACCTCACAGTTGCCAACCATAGAGATGTCAGGATGGTTTAGTTCAGCTCGGTCCACGATCATCATCTTGGTCTTGTCTCTGTTGACCGTTAGTCCGAAGGAGAGGCTTGTTGTCTCCAGACGGGTCAGCAAGTGTTCCATGTCTTCTCTAGTTTGTGTGAAAAGAGTAGTGTCGTCGGCATATCTTAAGTTAGATATCTTCCGACCTCCCACTGAAATGCCCTTGACCCATTGATCCAGAACGATTCTCATAATACATTCCGTGTAAATATTGAACAGGAGTGGAGAAAGTATGCACCCCTGTCGGACACCAGCGTGAGTATGAAAGCTTTTCGAGTCAACGTCGTCTATCCGAACAGTCACAGTTCCGTCCTCGTAAAGTCGGCGTATGAGACGAACTAGGTGGATAGGTACTCCCATTTGAATGAGTACGTCCCATAGCTTATGCCATCTCACGGTGTCGAAGGCCTTGCGAAAGTCAACAAAGCAGATGTAGAGTGGGATGTTAAACTCTCTAGACTTTTCAATTATTTGTCGAAGAATTAGGATCTGTTCTCTTGTTCCTCGACCCCTGATGAATCCCGCCTGCTCAATAGCTATTTCGGGATTCAGAAAAGCTCGCAGTCTGGTATTGATGATATGAAGGAGTACTTTGCTGGCGTGTGTAATTAGAGATATAAGTCTGTAGTTGCCACATTTCTTCGTTGATCCTTTCTTGTGCAGTGGTATGAACACGGAGTGTGCCCAGTCTCGAGGCCATTTCTCTGTCTCCCAGACGCGGTTGCAGATGACATGCATTATATCAACTCCGTATTCAGCCATAGCTTTAAAGACCTCTATTGGAATGGTATCGATACCTACAGCCTTATTCCTCTTCAAGTGCTCAAGTGCGGCACGAACTTCACTTTTCAGGATTGGTGGTTCCATAGCTTCCTGTGCCTGTGTACTACTGTTACACGATGATGTGCTGCTATCGCTGAAGAGTTGCGCGCAATATTTCCTCCACACTCCCACAATGTCCCTGATTTCTGTTACGGTCACTCCATTTACATCCTCAATAGCCCAGGTTTTCGGTTTGAATTGGCGAGTTATGGTTCGAATCTTCATAAATAAATCTTTAGCTTCGTGGCGCTCTGCGTTTTTTTCTAATTCTAGGCATATGTTTTTGAGATGGTTATTACGATCCTTGCGTGTAGAGGTTCGGATCTGTGTACCCACCAGATTCAATTCCTGGACAGATGCCCCCTTGGCCTTCAACTCACGACGGTACTCTACTATACGCCAGGTGTCGTCTGACATCCAGTGTTGATGTATGCCTTTCGTTCTAGTAGGTTGCGACAAGCGTATAGTATTCTTTATGTGCTCTTTTGCGGATTGCCAGAGTGAGTCGGGGTCGTCATCAAGGGCTACTGACCTCCAGTTGCTATTATCTGCTGCCAGTTGGTTTCTGAAAGCCGTATGGTCTACTATTTCAAGCCTCTTGTTAGTTTTACGAGGTATGGAGTTACGTAACTTAAGTTTGAGTTTACACACGAGAAGTTGGTGGTCAGATTGACAGTCGGCTCCAGGCAGTGTGTGCGCGTTCATTATTGAACTACGCCATCTAGATCTTATCAGTATGTAGTCAATCTGATTGCGGTGGTTACCATCAGGGGATGTCCAGGTGTATAGTCTTCTGCGGTGTTGCTGGAATACTGTATTCATAATGGTGAAGTTGTTGTCGGCTGCGAACTGGAGTAACCTCTCCCCTCTATCATTCCTTTGGCCGAGACCATAGTTGCCTACAATATTCCGCAAACCCATATCTAATCGTGTGTCACCCACCTTCGCGTTAAAATCGCCAATTATGATCATCAGTTCTCTACCTACCTTGGGAATTGCAATGGCCACTCCAGCGAAGCTACTGGAGTTATCTCCTGAATAATAGATGGTGTGCTTATCCAAGTCTCGGTGGCCACTACTTTTCCAGTGAGTCTCGCTTAGACCCGTTATGGTGATGTCGCATCGCTGGAGCTCATTATCCAAGATGTGTAATTTACCCTCATCAAGGAGTCCTCGTACATTCCAAGTGCCTATACGGGTGGTGTTTCGTAATTGGAATTGTTTTCTTCCAGTCGCATGATTTCCGGGGGATGCCTGGTTGCCTACATTCCCTCGGCCGGTAGCCAGTTTCACACTGCGAGTCCCGGTAAGCCCACAGCGCCGGTCGCTACGCGGATTTCCAGGCGAACGTACTTCTTTATTGTGTTGCATTTCATCATTCAACTCTCGTGGGAATTTATAATGTAGTAGTATCCCGTTGCTTTCTACATCGCGGTACTACAGACTCAATGTCCGCAGAAATCTGTAAATGAACCAATTCTGAACATATGGTTCTTACGCTTCACCACAGTACTGATGGCTACCGCTGCCCTCCATCAGGATCCAGGTACAACGCCCCTGTGGCATGCCTCCTCCGCTGGTTGGACCGTACCGACAACTGTTGTCTCCGCTCTTGACACCGTTGAGGTCTTCACCCGTAACCCTGGGCACGGGCTCTGCGATATACCCCGCAGCACTGGGTCCCTGCTGAACTTTGCCATCTACACACTCCGGCCTACTGAAGTGTGAGATGCCCACCCCCGCGACGAGGACGCGCCAAACAGGAATTGCTCAAGTGGAGCGCAGAGAAGATGACTCTACTCTCCCAGGAGCCGGGTCAATGGACGTGTATGACTCCACGTCCAAAGGCCTAATTTATAGCTTACCTAACATCTAATAGTGACCTTATCAATATAAAAAATCTTTTATGTTTTAAATAAATAGATTGACTTGGCCATCGCATGAAAACACAATGTATCTCACAAGTAATACATTATTAAATTAGATTGTTTAGTGCGATTGCCAAAACTGAAAAATTGAAACTTAACTTCTCTTCTCTTCTAGAAATGTAATTTTGTAATCCTATATATTTATATGGATAAATATATAGGATTACAAAGTTACATTTGCAGTGTAATCCCATGATTACAAAGTTATTTATGCAGTTGGTGTATCTTGAAAAGTGGACCGAAATTGCAAAATATTTTTGTTTTTTTTATTTATACACTAAACACTAATTATTGTATTCTAAATTTGAAGCTCCTGTGTCTGCTAGAAGTGCCTTAGAGTTTTGATGATCGGTCAGTCAGTCAGTGAGTGACAAAATTAAGAAACTTTGACTAATTATAATTCTGAAACTACTGGTTCAAATTGAATGATATTTGAAATATACCGTGTTTATGTAATGCCTGCTTGTTACTTGGTTAATTCAGGCTTCTAGTTATATCCACAACGAAGTTATAGGGGGGTCGAAAATGGCCTGAACTGTTTCGAAAAAAAACTTTTTAACAAAAAACTTAAACCGCCGAAAAAACTGAACAGGTAAAAATAATAAACCTTTTATAAATGATAAATGATTTATTTTCTGTAAGTAGGTTTGTACAAACACTTTTACACGTCGTGTCAATCATATTTTTTAAACTAGATGAGGTCGGCGTTTCCTATCTGACTATTCTAAGAAGAAACGCAGAAACAAACTCAGATGTCACAGTCTCTTTTAAAGTCCACACAAAATCTTGGTCAGATCATGTGAAGACCATGTAGATTGGGTCTGAAATAGTCTTTTGAGGAAAAAACCACACAGATTGAGCGGACCTGTCCAGTCAGTGCGCGCATTTGTCAGTAACCGTGCAGCTCAACTCAAAACTTAAGGAGCTCAACGATTTTTGCAAGTATACCTAAGTAATTTTGAGTCGGCGCCAAACAATCAATGAACAAAGATTAGTTCTGCATTTTGCGGAACATACGACACCGACTTCCGAAATTAAAGTTATTTTTCACTGTTAGTTTTTTTGGAAGTCGGTTAGTGATCTTTGTTCATTGATTGTTTGGTGCCGACTCAAAATTACTTAGGTATACTTGCAAAAGGTTTATTATTTTTTGCTTTTAAGTTTTTTCGGCCATTTAATTTTTTTGTTAAAAGGTTTTTTTTATAATTTTTTGTGGCTATAATTTACTAATTCATCGTGAGTTTTTTTTTTATTTAATTGTAGTTCACAACTCAGCATTAAAATCTGTGAGTAAACAATAAATCACCCCTATTTTCCCACCCTTAGGGTAGGATTTTTTTCCAAATTTATATGGGACCAATTACAAGGTATACCCTAACCAATAATAAAATAATTATCAAAATCGGACTACTGTGTAAAAAATTATGCGTGGTCATACATTATAATCAGTAAGTGAACAATCAATTATCCCCTGTTTTCCTACCCTAAGGGTAGAATTTATTATTTTTAAATTTATATGGAACCAACTTCGGGGTATACACTTTCCAATAAAAAAAGAATTACCAAAATCGGACTACGCTGTAAAAAGTTATGCGCGGTCGTACATAAAAAAGCTATTACAAATATAGAAGCTATTAATAATATAGAAGCTATTAATAATATAGAAGCTATTATATAGAAGCTATCTCACATATTTGTAATAGAAGCTATTACAAATATGTGAGATATGCTTGTGGTCACGGTTTATCGTATAATGTAAAGAAGAGCCAATGTATGATCTTCGAGACCGCTGTGCAAAATGTCCGGGGAGCATACCTCCAGTAAGTCTCAGTGGGGTTCCTTTGCAAAGGGTTCATCAGTTTACATACTTGGGGCATGTTTTGACGGTCGACCTCAAGGATCACGCAGACATGGAACGGGATCGGAGGGCATTGTCTGTGAGAGCGAACAGAAACAGTGGAAGCTCGCAGATTTGCGCGGTGCTCTAATGGGGTGAAGGCTAGGCTCTTTAGAGCGTACTGTACATCGCTGTACTCGTGCAGTCTGTGGGCTCACTACTCTAGTAGAAGCACTATCCGCGTCCAATACAATAACGCGTTTAGGGCGGTGATGGGGCTACCACGATACTGCAGTGCATCGGGTATGTTCGCAGAGGCGCGCACCGACTGCTTTCACGCGACCATGCGCAAGCGCGCCGCGTCCTTGGTGCGTAGAGCACGGGGTAGCCCCAACATCGTACTCACGATAATTGCGGGAAGGATCGACTGCCCCTTCATCCGGCATTGTTCCAGTAGACATGTTGCTGTAGCAGTATCGGAAAGAGGGTATTGATTTTATCTTATTTATAATTTTTTCTTTCTGTATTAATTTTACTGTTTTGATTACCTATTAATTTTAATTTATTTTGATTTAATTTTCTTTGATTTATTCTGTTTCCTATTAATTTGATTTGTATTGATTTTATATCATTTGATATTTTGCTGATTTTGTTTGATTTTATTTTGTTTTTTTCATTTGATTTTATACGTGTATGGGTGTTATTTACCTGAAAATTAATTAATTTGAAAATAAATAAATGAATTATTATTAATATTAAAAATACTTTATGTTTTAAATAAATATATTGACTTGGCCATCGCATGAAAACACAATTTATCTCACAAGTGTATATTCTATTAAATTAGATTGTTTAGTGTGATTGCAAAGTCAATCTATTTATCTAAGAAACAAAAGATTTTTAATATTGATATGGTCATTCTATGATGTTGTTAGGTTAGATGTTGTAACGTGGGTGAATTTCAACAAATGCCATTTTTTTATCATATCGGTGAACTTATTCATTTATATTTTTTTTGTATATTTTTCAGGTCTTATGTAATCTTTAGGATATTAAATATCCCCAAATTTAATATTATCAACGTATCATTTAAGACTAAGGAGAAAATTCAGTTTGAATTCTGGTTTCCACCGATATGACAAACCGGCACCAATTATTTTTTCTGTACATCGATATGATATCAGAATATCATGAATTTGAATTGCATTTAAATGTACTTTTTACCAATGTTACCAATTTTTCAATATTGGCGCTTATTACTAAGTAAGTTAGCTTATTTCTCTGTTTCATTGTTTTATGCATGTTGTGTTTACCTTTAAGTAATTGATGCACTGTTATTTTACTTTTAAAAATGTATTATGTGGATGTATTAGTGTAATCAATTGTTGGTGAACCGAAAATTAAAAAAAGTAAGTATATCCACCGAAATGATGTCATATCCAGCGATATGATAATCTATCCACCTTTTTTTTTTTTTTTTTAAGGATGGGAAATCATCCAATGACCCCTCCCGCTCTGGGTGGAGCGGAAGGGAGTGTCAGACTCTTACTGACTAAAACCCATCCGTGTTCCTTCCTTAGCCCTTTATGTTCCGGGGCAGCGGTAACCCTTTCGGACAATCCCGCTGCCCCGGCAGGCTTCGGCCCTAACGGGCCCCTCCATGTCTGCTGACATCTCTTTGAGGCGCGCGTGGAACACATACGCGCCGTCCGGCACGGGCCTGGTCCTGATCGGACGGCGAGCTACCCATTACTCGCCGTCCGCAGGCCCGCGCCTACGGTGGCCGGGAGTCGTCACGCGGCTCCCGACGCCCGGAGCGTCTACCGCGGCGGCTGGGACGGGCGGCCCTCTCGGCTCTCTCCCTCTCCCATCCCGCCACCTCCTTCGCTAGCATGACTGCTTCGCAGAAGGAGGTGACTGCCTCCCACTCCCTCTCGCCCCGGACCATGGCTTGGACCAGGGCCGGGCGCGAGAGGTCGCCGCCGCTGCCGATCGCCTCTACGAGGACACGGCGGTGCTCTGCCCAAGCGGGACAGACCTCCACCGTGTGCACCACCGTGTCCTCTGGGCGATCCTCGCAGTGGTGACACCCGGGCGTTTCCTCCCGCCTGATTATGTGCAGGAACCTCCCGAAACATCCGTGTCCGGTGAGGACCTGCGTCAGGCGGTAGGTGAGGGCGCCGTGACGCCTCTCTAGCCACTCCTCAAAGAGGGGCCTTACCGCCGCTATCGCGGCGTGCCCTGCGCTGGGTTGCGACAGTCGCGCTTTCCATGCCGCCATGAGATCGCGCCGGAGGTCCGTCCGCTCCGCAGCAATTTGCCGCGGAAGCGGGTTTTCCCCCCGGCGTAGTGCCTCCGCGCGCCACTCATACAGGCGCGCGAGGACTATCGCCTCCAGATCCCATGGCGGCAGTCCGGCAAGGAGGCTTGCCGCCTCGCGCGAGATCGTGCGGTACCCCCGTATCAGCCGTATGGCTACCACCTTTTGGGGCGCGTTCAAGTAGTGGGCGGCTCGAAGCCGCAGTGAACGCGCCCACACCGGGGCGCCATACACGGCCATGGACCGCACGACCCCCGCGTAAAGCCTCCGGCAGGAGGCGTTTGGCCCCCTCAGGTTGGGCAGGAGCCGCTTGAAAGCGGCCCCAGCCCGTTCCAGTTTGGGGGCCAAACGTCGGAAGTGCTCCACGAAGTTCCACCGGCTGTCGAGGACGAGACCCAGGTATTTCATCGTCGTCTCGACGCCGATGTGAACCCCTCCTACCGTAAGTTGGGATCCCGATGGTGGCCCGTTCCGAAGCCCATGAAATGTCATGGCTTCGGACTTGTGCAGAGCCACCTCGAGACCCAACTGCCGGATCCTCTCCACGACTATCGCAACCCCGCGTGTCATTACGTCGGCCGCCGCCTGATGCGACCTCCCCTGCGCCAGGACCAGCGTGTCGTCAGCGTAGCAAACTACGCTGACGCCATCAGGGAGGTCTGCCCGCAGCACCCAGTCGTAACCGATGTCCCACAGGAGCGGCCCCAAGACCGATCCCTGTGGGACACCGCACGACATCTCTCGCCGGTTCCATTCCCCATCGCGACCGGGGTAGATGACGGCTCTGTCCGTCAAATACGCCCCGACTACTCGACGGAGGTAGGTCGGCACTCGGTGATACCGGAGTGCCTCCCTAATGCAGCTCCAGGGCAGGGTGTTAAAAGCGTTGGCGATGTCGAGTGACACCGCCACGACCACCCCACCCCGGGACACCGCGTCCCCCGTCGTGAGGGCTCTCACACGCATGATGGCGTCCACCGTAGAGCGCCCCTTGCGGAAGCCAAACTGGCTATCCGCAAGATCCGGCCCCGTCCTCACCAGGTGCCCGACGAGGCGGCCCGCAATCACTCTTTCAAAGAGCTTGCCCACCTCGTCGAGCAGCACGATGGGCCGGAATGCGGACGGAGAGTCCGCAGGGCGCCCTGGCTTCCGAATGAGGACCAGCTTCCCCGTCTTCCAACGGAGTGGAAACTGGCCCCTCTCCATACATGCGCTTAAGAGCGCCTCCAGTCGGGGTCCGAGAGCCGTCGAGGCCAGGGCCCAGGCTTTACCCGGCAAGCCGTCGGGCCCTGGGGCGGTATTTTTGGCCTTCAGCCTACCTACCGCCACTCTCAGATCTACCCCGGTCACTTCAGGGATGTCGTCGTCGTCCGCGTGGTCCGCTTCGGACACCGCAATTGGCGGAGCCATGGGCGGGGGAGTATGCTCCGCCCGTGAAGGGAACAGAGCGCTCACCACCTCCTCCACCAGCTGGGGGCGGAGACTCTGCGTCAGCGGGGGGGCCCAGGTGCGGAGTTTATTCCGCACCATTTTGTAAGGGCGCCCCCACGGATCTCTGTTCAGAGTCTCCACCATCTCCTCGCGGGCCAAATTCTTGGCCCGCTGAACAGCTTCTTGGAGGGCGGTCTTCGCCGCTCTGTACCCCTCGTACAGCTTAATCTATCCACCTTTGAACATCAAAAAGGAAATAGTTAGTTGGTATGTACCTATATATTTTTACAAGGGTTACAAGGGAACTGAAGACCTGAACTGAGGGTCTTATAAGTAGATCACATCCAACGAGAACTGAGTTCTTAGAATTCCAATTAAAATATATTTTTTGTAATTTAATACCTACCTATTTTATTATATTTACTTTCTTTTTTTATTATATTTACTATAGGTACTTAGAATAAAAAAAAATGTCTATTTTCATTATCATTGTCTTTATTAAAATGAAGTATAAAAAAAAACAAAATCTCTTATAGGTTAAAATTGCACAATACACATTTATTACTGTGGACGATCCAGCTAATTCTTTCTAGCAACCTTTTTCTCTCTTTTTTGTCCTCCTCTTTTAGTTTTGGCTTCGGCATTCTTAAACAAAATTAAGCTATTATGATGTTTTCTTTTTATCTGTTTATTATTTAGTTATTTATTATTATGTACTTCCTATTTTTTTAACTAGAAAATATTGTCTAGAGAAACCTTTACTGCGTGCAATTGCTCCACATCACCATCATCATCTCAGCCTATAGACGTACATGACCGAATACAGACCTCCCCTAATGATACATTTATACATCTACTACTCAGTGGTATCGTGGTAATGATTTTGGCAGTTTATGTAAGTAAGCATTTATGTATATATGTTTTTATGTAGGTATATAATGTATGTGTTTGTATGTTTCATTGTTTCTTTGTATACTTAACGAAATGACACGGGATCTACCGATATGATAAAACGACTCACCGAGATGATAAAATGATCTAACGATATGATAAAGCAATCCACCGATGAGACAAAACTGTGCGTTGATCATGAATCAAAACAAAGATATTAGATATAAGACACCGATTGATTTTTTCTTATCATTTCGGTGTAAATTATCAAATCCGTGGTAATAAAGACCACCGATTACAGCGATATGAGAACAGCGACGTGAGAAATAACACACTTTTTAGAAAATTAGAAAAATTGCATAATGTCTAGGATTAATTCAATAACAGTTAAAGAAGCTAATTCACTTACTACCTCTGTTAGAACCAAACAACAATAATAAAACTATCTACTCATTACACTAGAAAAATGCAACCACCGATAATATAAAATAGTTGTCCGGGAGCAACTGAAATGGCGTACTTACGTTATTGGCGGGAATATGCAGTGATTTGACAAACGTCAGTCCTTACTGCGCACTAGCACACACTAACGAGGGAAATAAAATTGGGGTGGGGACGCTGTCGGACTCGTCAAAAAAATTCAAAAGGAACAGCAAACAGCTACAATATATGTATATACATCAAAAAAAAAAGATACACATAATATTTAAACAATATTGTAGCCCACAACGCAGTTCACAGATTAACTATGAAATATAGATGCAATTAGATTAAATGAAATTAAACGCTAGGCTAATAATACATAATAATATTAAAAGCTAAACTCAACCAAACTGTCACGTATATCTGTACTTTTACACATCCATCAAGAGAGCTCCTTGAGTATGAGACCCTTGAACCTACTGGGAGAACATGCAAAGATGTCAATATGTTCAAAGGTATTATTGTAGGCATCTACCATTCTTCGAACAGGAGAGCGCAAACCAGTGTTAGAATGACAGGTACGCCAGGAAAACAGTCTGCCAGCGCGAACCTTTCGCTTGTACACAGTTCTAGGGACAACGTAGCATAACATGTTGGTTAAATCAATGCAATCAAATCTATTAGTAACAATGTTATAAAGATTCATGGCTTCTAAGTACTTACGTCTACTTTCAAGCGTTGTGAGTTTGTACTTAATAAGTAAATCCTGATAATTATGACAAATAATATCCAAAGCATCTGAAATGCATAGCACGTAGGAATTGGTATTGAACACACTCAATCGCCTCAATGTATTTTTTATAATATGGACTCCAGACGGACACGGCGTACTCCAATTGCGAGCTTACGAGAGACTTATAAAGGCAAATGTATGAAGAAGACTTCTTAAAGTCTAATGTCGAACGCATAACAAATCCAAAAAGTTGGTACGCTTTATTAACTATTTTGCTAATATGCAAGTCTAAACAGAGCTTGGAGTCAAGAATAATACCGAGATCACGGACAAAGTCCGGGAGCATCGCACAGAGTGTACCTATGTATATGTTACAATGTCTTAATTTTTTTTAAAGTTTAGAAAATTACATTTAGGTAAACTCAACTGCAGCTTATTTCTACGACAGTAGCTTGAGAGTCTGTCCAAACCTTGTTGTAACAGAAGGCAGTCATTCGCATCGCATATTGTTCTGTATACCTTAAGATTATCGGCGTTTAAAAGGAATTTGGTATTACGAAAACACTGGCTGATATCGTTAATATACAAAACAAATAAAAGGGGACCAAGAATAGAACCCTGTGGTACACCAGAGGTGACCTGCGCGATGCATGATGATGAAGAATGACCATTAATTACAACTCGCTGACTACGGTTAGTGATGTAGGAAGCAAACCACCTCACATATTTAAAAGAAGACAAAATAAAATGTTTTTGGGAAATTCACCAACGTAATAACTTAAGACAGAAGGTCCCTTGGCCTTAAGTAGGGACTGAATAAATTAACCGACTTGGTATTACATCGATCTCACAGCTTTTTACGGTAGAACTGAGTTGCGAGACTTGGTTTTTTTTACAAGTTATATTTTTGGTGGCATCTCACTTCTTTTTGTAGATAGTCCTACTTTTTTTTTCCTTTCCGGTACCTTGTACTTCTTGAATACCAACAACGGATTTTCTTAAAGCCCACTCTCTGTCTTATGAGCTTTTCTTATTTTTGTAGGTAGTCTTACTATTTTTCTTTTCCGGTACGAGTACTACTTCTTGAGCTTCAACTACAGTTTTTCTCAATGCTCACTCCCTGTCTCTATGGGTTTTTCTCGGAGGCTTTGATGTTACAATTTTTGTCAAGTCTGGATTAGATTTATATAAAGATTATTTAAACTCTTATACCCATACTGACTGATACAATTTGCATGAGTTAAATAAAACGTGGTTTGTGTGTATACCTGTGATATCGCAGGAAGACCGTTGCCATATGTTACATGATCGCGTTCAGGCGAATTAGAGGCGGCACCGCGGGACTGGATGAATAAATACGACTATGAAGAATCAGGCGCCTAAATTGCCGAGGCACAACTACGGTGAAAAACAGATGATCTAAATGATAACTTCTATTACAAAGGTATTTTAGCAGTCAATAAAAGTATTGTGAAACACTATGAAGTGATTAACAATGAATTAAGCAAACACACATACACACTCGCCCTTTAGACATATTGGACCAAATTATCACGCATAAGAACATTAAATGCATGGACGACTGAGCTTGGGCACAAGCTACTCTTCTCATTCGTATGGGGGGCCTCGACGTCCGCAAAATTTCTAGTACGGTATTAGTTTACCGGCGTTATCCTCGGTCCAGGACACTCATAGCCGTACTATGAGCCGCTCTGCAGAGTAGTATAGAACAAATTACTTGACTCGTCTGCTATTACTACTTAACTGCTGGGTGGGAGTCGGGTCTTTAGCTTCATGCACTCGAACATAGGAAATTTGTTCGACGACACTACTTTCCGCCTCGCTGTTTCCCTGCGACTAGGAGCTCCTTGTTGTACTCCTCATCGCCGTCACTGTGGCGAAGTTCTCAACAGCCTCGGACACCACGGCCTGTCTTGCAGCCGAAGTGCGGGTCATCAGACGAGCTCTTGTCACCGCCGGCGTTCTAGCTGTGTAACCCAATGGCTCGGTATGCGATGATGGCAAGAGATCAGACGGTATGTCTTTATTTCCATGGAAGGTGGGTAGGCCTTTTGTGTGAAGCGCAACGTGTGTCGATACTCTTACGCCATCCCATCTTCCTGGCTCGGCGTGCTCTACAGGCGCTGCTGCTGCTGCTAGTTCTGCGGAACACCTTAAGCGGCGAAAGTATAATAACCTTATCGGTATCGGTGTGGGTTGAAACCCTCGGGCCGTGGGGTCCGAGTGCTCATTGCTTGTTCAGTGAAATCTTCAAACGGCTGGTTGACCCTTGTCCTAAGGGTTGGGTTTTACCTTGGCCAGAGTGTAACTATTGCCAAACAACGTGGCGATGTGGAGGAATATTTCGATGCCATATATTATTTTAGTTTGTGAATAGTTTTAGTTAGGTTAGGATATAATATTAATACACACATCAAAAGTGTCTAGGGATCAAGCATTTTTATGCGGATTTCTTGAGATTGAGATGTGGCTTTGTAATAAATTTATGATTTTATAAATTTATATGGATCCTTTTTGGTGCATTTCATAATTTGAATCAGGACCTGTGAATCAAATTCGAGTAAAAGATGAAAATCAGCTGTCAATATTTTCCCTATAAAAACATACAACGCATTGAAGACATTATTAGTGTTACTGTTTCCCTACTACTGATTAAAACCAACGTTATTATGGAGCGGCGACGTCATTTAAGCAGGGAAGAAATGCTCAGAGCCGTGGGAATGATAGAAGCTGGTTCCCGGCAACGTACTGTGGCTTTAGCTCTGAATACAAGTCAGAGTGTTATCAGTCGACTTTGGACACGTTACCGAAGCACTGGTACCGTGGCTGAGCGCCATGGAGGACGGTATCGCTGCACCACACGGAGACAAGACCGATACATTCAAATCTTAACTCGAAGAGCTCCAACAATAACCGCCATGATGTTAGCCGTGAGGCTTCATCACTCTTCAGGGAACTTAATTAGCGACCAAACAGTCAGAAACCGCTTGCATGAAGTGAACCTTCATTCCCGAAGACCGCTACGGGTACCACCTATAGCAATGCACAATCGTAGGATTCGATATCAATGGGCTCTTGAACACAGAAATTGGGCAGAAGAACAATGGCGTTTCGTGTGCTTTTCTAATGAGTCTCGTTTTGGTATGAGACCGGATACAAGACGTATACGACACTGGAGAACCCCTGGACGCCAACAGCGATTAAAATCCTGCCAGGAAGTCCATCCTTATAGTGGTGGAACCATCATGGTATGGGCGGGTATTTGGATCGGCGGAAGAACTAAGTTGATTTGGATCAGAGGCAACCTCAACGCTCAAATTTATGCTGAGACGATTGTATCAGACGTCATCGTTCCTCTACAAGTGCAAATCGGTCCCTTATTTCAGTTAATGCATGATAATGCACGACCGCACACCGCAAGAGTTGTAAGACAGACTCTCGCCGCAGCTAACATCAATGTCCTGCCCTGGCCTGCTCAGTCGCCAGACTTGAACCCGATTGAGCATGCATGGGATATGCTACAGAGAAGAGCTCTGCCGAATATGGAGGGTATCCAGTCGCAAGAAGACCTTTTTTTGTTGTTGCAACGAACATGGGCGGCCATTCCACAGCGTGATTTGGATGAACTCATTTTGAGTATGCCAAACCGATGTTCTTGTGTTGTTGGTGTCGCGGTAGAAACACGGATTATTAATTGTTTAAGTTACCCGATAAAATTTTAAAGAAAACTGTTATTTCAGTCTTTTTTTCGAACTTTTGTGTTAGTGGTTCAAATGTCAAAAATCCCTTTATTAGGAAAATGGCAAATTTCTTTATTAATGCAAAGGTGACTTGGTTTATCGTTACTGTGACAAACGAAAACACTTTATTTGATGAATCCTTAAAGAAAATTTTAATTAATATCAATCAGGAGAAAAGTTATTGCAAAAATATATGTTGATCCCTAGACACTTTTGATGTGTGTAGTTTGTTTGTATAAGATTAATTGTTTGTTAGTTTATTTATTAAGTATTAGAAGTTTTTCAATTCCGATTAAATATAATGTCATTATAATCACTTGAATGGTCTGTCACAAGCACTCGTTACAAACTCTATTGATAGTTTTAGACATTAAATCTAAGACTAGAAAAACAAGAAAACTTTTACGAAATTTAATTATAAGATGCGAATCACACAGGTATATAAACACAAGTACCACGCCATAATGTAACGTACAAACAAACATATATCACACAGGTTTATAAACACAAGTACCACGCCATAATGTAACGTACAAACAAACATATATCAAGGTGTACTAGGAGACAATGAAGTTCTGCATGAATGTCATGTTATCATAAAGAACTCTCAATTATTTACTAACCTAATGAGGGCTAATTACCATCCGCTAATGAGCGGGCGCTTGATGATGTATCTCGTGCTGAGGTCACCTGCGTAAACACTACGTTAGGTAGACACGCCCCATGAGCTAGATCTTTTTTTTATTACATTGTCATTTCTAGGTACGTCTCTTTATCATCTACATTAATTTAGTTCACTAGCAACTACGATGATTAGATTTTGGAAGACAAATGAGGACTTAGGTAAGGAGTAAACGTGCGGAATGCGAATGTCAGTAGAACCCGCGCCATTGACCCTATTGCCTTTCTAATGGAAGCATTGGTCGCGAGAATAGCTTGTCGCTGTCATACTTTAAACAGGCGCACCATCAACATGAAGGCAATCCTACCAAAACAGTAATAATAATAATCCTTGGACATTTTACACAACGCCATATAGTCCCAAGCTAAGCAACCTAATGCTTGTGTTATGGTAACGAAATGGCTGATAAACTACTTATATACATTTTTTTTTGTAAATACATACATATTATAGATAAAACACCCAGACTCGGAACAAATACTTGTAGGTCGTACAAATATTTGTTCCGTGCGGGAATCGAACCCGCGATATGCTGCGCAGCAGTCAATCGCTCAACCACTGCGCCAACCGTGTCGTAGTATGTATATATTCTCATTCACAACCACACAAACAAGTACAAGCTTACAATGTAAAAAAAACATACTAGCAATGTATGTGATCAGCGCCTCCCACCTGATGACACACATTAGCCCTAATGAAGACATTAGGGCCGCCCTCACTACTTAGCGGCCGGCTATATGAGCGCGCGCGCGTGGACAGCCGTCAGTTTGAGTCAGGAGTCATCAAGTCATGATGCAGGAGGTAGTGCGAGCGCTTGTCCTGCTGGCCGTGGCGGGCGCGCTGGCCGACGTCAGCGTCTTGAAGGACGTCACCCTCGGCTTCGGGCAGGCGCTCGACAAGTGTCGACAAGAGGTGACCGGCATACCTACATTATTTACTCATTCTCGTTAAGGCTCGTGTACACGGCACCGCCGCGCCGCCCGCCACCGCTCCGCCCGCCGCGCCTCTGCGCTGTGTATACGAGCCGCCACGACGCCCACAACGCCGCCACCGCGCCGCCACCGCGCCGCCACCGCGCCGCCACCGCGCTGCCACCGCGCCGCCACCGCGCGCCGCGTCTATTCGAACGTCTTGTAATTCATTCGAAGATAATCATGAAACTTGACCTCGTCTTTTCGTAAATCTTCGTAAAGTGTATGAAATTCACCATATTGCTGCCGTCGCATCAGAATAGGATGTACCCACGACTTTCTAATGGTCTTACGACGTTCATTTTGCCATTTTCTATAAGTACATATAGTAAGGTAACACTTTTTTTTTTTTGTTAAACTGGACATGTCAATGCGATACGTGTGATCAAATTCCACAACGGTTGCTTGCTTCCATAGAACGATACTTAGGTCCATTTCTAATGGAACCGAAGCCTTTTAGATGACCCAATCTTTGATCTGTGATTACGGAAGCATCTACGTTAATCATCATCATTTAATTTGAGTGGATAACTAATCGATCACCCTTCCTTACTGAACGCAACCTGCTTGCTTCCACCAGAGTGACTTGACCGAGGAGAAGATGGAGGAGTTCTTTCACTTCTGGCGTGACGACTTCAAATTCGAGCACCGCGAGCTGGGCTGCGCCATCCAGTGCATGAGCCGCCACTTCAACCTGCTCACCGACTCCAGCCGCATGCACCACGACAACACCGAGCAGTTCATACAGTCCTTCCCCAACGGCAAGTCTAACCTAATGTTACCTTTGTCAAATTTTTAGATCTTTCAAATTATTTACATAGTAAGAAGAGCCGGAATACACTCTCTAGCGATATCTACATCTCTTAGAGCGCGTCCTCACCAAAAGCGATCGTCGCGAGAGTACGCGGTCGCTTATAGTTAGGACACGGGGTTATGCTTTAGTCAATTATCCTCAGAAGAAATAAGGGTAAAAATGTCGAAATACGTCGCCCTTTTAAAGGGGTTCTGAGTGATTGAGGGGAGGGCGGAGGAGGGGTCGGATCCCCCCCTCACCATTTTAACCCGCCGGAAATACTTGGTTTCCTTAGAATATATTAAAAACAGAAATTTGTACAAAAATTTGTTTATTCCTCTTTATAAACATGTTTTATCGCTTTTATTAATTCCATGAATGGATCTTTCCTGTATTTTACGTTATTTCGCCGCCACAAATATTCAAAAATAATATGGCAAAGTATAACAAAAAAAAAAAAGGTATAAAAACTGGCTTCAATTATGAGTAGACGGAGCCCCGCTACTCGGGGCTCCTATTTCTGGGTGCTTTAAAAAAAACCACGATGTCTAAGGGGTTCCCTATCCATTTGCATAAAATTTTAAGACCTAATATATAACTTGGCATACTTTTGTTTGTCCTAATTATATTTTCGCATAAATTATTTACGCATAACAGCTTACGCATAATTTTTTTACGCATAATTTCTCTAACCATAATAATGATTAAGCATAACATTCTAAAGCATTCATTTTGTAGGCATAACACTCTAAAGCATAACTTTATTAAGCATAACAATAATAATAAGGCGTAGTCGACGGAGCCCCGCTTCGCGGGGCTCTGTCTGCAGGGTTTAAAGGAACCTAACCTGTCCGAGTCGGGGTGCCCCAATTTCCGAGCTTGCTTCGCTCGCTCTTGCATCCTAAGTTCTCATTGCCTTGTATGCCTAAATATTATGCTAATAATCATTAGGCCTAGTAACGTTACGCGAATAAAATTTATGCCAACATAAACTGTATGTCAAAAAAAAAATTGACATAGTATTATGGCAAAACAAATTACTTATGCCAAAATCGTTATGCCAAAGTATATTAGGAAAAATAATATTATGCGAAAAGAAGGGATTCCTGGCTAAGGCCTAACCTAACCCAATGAAGTCGGATTGTGCAACTCTGAGTAATACTAAGAATTACATAAATTACTTCGATTGTATTTTGACGCACAAATTTGACATTAGCTGTCAATATCATCCATCCAAGATGGCGGGTTGCGTTTCGTTTCACGTTTTTCACATAAAACCTAAAAATTACATTTGAAAAACTGTACTAAAGCATAAAAATTACGTTCCGTTTTGCATAATTGCAATAGTATTTAAGTAATTTTGGAAATTGTATAAAAATATTTAGACGCAACTCCGGCAGCCATAATTACTTTGAGGGGATTAAGACTAACTCCCTTAAGCCCCCTACACCACCAATACCCTCAAATTCAGGCGACTCGTTTTAAAATCCAACCCGAAATAATAAATAAAAAATAAGTTTAAAAACTAAAACCCGACTACTGAAAAGGATGAAACAAGAAAGTACCTTCCCGTGGTCGAATATCGCTGTACTAACATACGTATAAACTATAATAGCATGCGACCACGGGAAGGTACTTTCTTGTTTCATCCTTTCTTGTTTCTTTTCACGGGATTTTTGGATCATGACTTTATGTCCGCTAGAGGGCGCCATATTCAATTTAATTGTACGTCACATAGCCAGCGGACGATGAAGACGCTTCCAACAATTATACCTCATTTGTCTAATTATGACAAGGAGTTTAAAAGTTATGAGGGAACAGATGAAATAAATACATACATACATACCGGTCAAACTCATAACCCTCCTTTTTGCTTTGCTGTAGTCGGGTAATGAATGTTTTTCTCGAATAGTCCTTTTCGTACCAGGCAGTGAGGCTGGGCCATATCTTCAGTTTGTAATGTCAGTATACGTGTGTGCAGGCCAGGTGCTGGCGCAGCAGATGGTGTCGTTGATCCACTCGTGCGAGAAGCAGTTCGACCACGAGGAGGACCACTGCTGGCGCATCCTGCACGTGGCCGAGTGCTTCAAGCACGCGTGTGTGGCGCACGGCGTGGCGCCCTCCATGGAGATGATGATGACGGAGTTCATCATGGAGGCGGAGGCGCGGTGAGCCACGCGGCGCGGTCTGTGCTGCTGCGTTCACATGCAACTTGCTCATAGTGTTGGTATAGTTTAAGGGTAGATTGACGTGTTGTAAGCATCAAACTTAAGACTGGTTTTCAAATTGATGGACGAAGGCTGATAAAGAAAATATAAAAATGTTAAACATACAAAAGAAGACAGTAAAGGATAGAGTGATTAGTATCTAAAGAGCAAACAATGCCAGAATGCCAAACGTCCCTAACGCTGTGGTAGGTAAGGTTAGTGAGAAATGATGAGTAAGAGGCAAAGTTACCGCAGTCGCAGTTCCTACACTTCGCGCGACGTGGAAAGATTTATTGTTTTAATAATTATGAATTGTGCGTAGAAGTGACACTTGTTATTAACATGAATGACGTCGCACATTTATGGTTCTAATCACCTTAGGTATCTAATGCATATTGCAGACCACAGGGTCCGTGGAATAACTCGAGATGTCACTTGTACGTAGATGTTCATATTATATTTTATTTAGTTCTTATTACTTAAATATTGTTTTATTAATAATGTACCTAAACGGATAGAAAATGACAACTTCTGCTTGAAAATGGTGTACCTAACGTTTAATTTGAAGTAATACTTATATTATTCTGTAAGAGGTACCTGCCTTATTATAAATGACAAAAAATACAATGGTTCAGGGATCAAACTATTAAAGTTACGTGCTTACCTATGTTCGTAAACTTTTGTTTTATTTTGATTTCAAATCTTAATAGTATGTAATGTTATTGTCTCTAGTAACTATAGATATCCGTGCTAGTAACGAATTACTTAAGTAATTATTTCATTTATCTTTAATTTTGCTGCATACATATCACTCTTTTGTGCCGTTATGAATTTGGTAAGTAAGAAGCACGCTGCTCTCTTGCAGTAAGCACTGAATAGGTACCTATAATATATTATTTGGTAAGTAAGAAGCACGCTGCTCTCTTGCAGTAAGCACTGAATAGGTACCTATAATATATTATTTGGTAAGTAAGAAGCACGCTGCTCTCTTGCAGTAAGCACTGAATAGGTACCTATAATATATTATTTGGTAAGTAAGAAGCACGCTGCTCTCTTGCAGTAAGCACTGAATAGGTACCTATAATATATTATTTGGTAAGTAAGAAGCACGCTGCTCTCTTGCAGTAAGCACTGAATAGGTACCTATAATATATTATTTGGTAAGTAAGAAGCACGCTGCTCTCTTGCAGTAAGCACTGAATAGGTACCTATAATATATTATTTGGTAAGTAAGAAGCACGCTGCTCTCTTGCAGTAAGCACTGAATAGGTACCTATAATATATTATTTGGTAAGTAAGAAGCACGCTGCTCTCTTGCAGTAAGCACTGAATAGGTACCTATAATATATTATTTGGTAAGTAAGAAGCACGCTGCTCTCTTGCAGTAAGCACTGAATAGGTACCTATAATATATTATTTGGTAAGTAAGAAGCACGCTGCTCTCTTGCAGTAAGCACTGAATAGGTACCTATAATATATATCGGCGCAAATACAACGATTCACCTATTATAAAAACAAGAATAATTAAGTTTCTTAGTCTGATTATTCTAAAATTAGTTCATAAATCACTAATTGATTAATTTGAGTTTGTTATGATAAGCAGCATGTCATTATTTCTGTAATTTCAATACTTAACCTAAAAACTTGAAAACACGTGCACGTGCGCCGATCCCTATAAATACGGCCGCACTGTCGGCGCTCGGTCATTTCCCAGGGAGAGATCCCTCAGGCCGACCCTGCCTCAAGTGGAGCACGGGTCGTGAACTCCGAAGCTACAACTAGCGCCAGTGCAGCGCCGCGGCAACCGGAGGGACTAAAACAGTTCGCACAGAGTGCGAGCCGCGGCGCCACCGGCGCTACAACAACAACATCCGCAGCCAAGACCGAGACCCAAAAAGAGTTCACGACCTGTGCCATCAAGCTTCTGATGGACTTGATTAAGGCCATCAGGCAGGGTCAGAATGTAGAGACCGTCATCCTTGATGGCCTGGCCACGCTGCTAACCTTGTACCATGGCTAGGCCATTAAGGGTGATACATTGGAACGCCCGCGGCCTGAGAGGAAAGGTCGCCCCCCTCCGCCATCTCCTGAGGGAACAGGACATCGACGTGGCGCTTATAAGTGAGACCCTACTGGGACCCGAAGATAGGGTCAGGGTCCCGGGGTATCACTTATACAGGAAGGACGAAAGGTCGGCCACCTCAAGATACCGTGGTCTGGCGGTGCTAGTGAGGCGAAGAGTCGTCCACCAGGAACTCCCCTTGCCGTCGCTCGGCAGTATGTACGCGCTGGGTGTGCAGCTGCACGTAGCCGGCGAGGACATCAACATCTACGCCTGCTACAAGCCGCCCGCGGCTCGCTTGGACCTTACCGAGCTGCGGGCCCTGCTTGTAGACTCCACACGCGCCACCATCCTCGCCGGTGACTTGAACTGCAAGCACCCAGCGTGGAACTCGTACACCACGAACACCGAGGGGAGACGACTCTTCGCGGACGCGGAAGCCCTCGGCTATACGGTGTCCGGCCCAGAGACGCCGACCCACTACCCGGATAACGCTCGGTGCATGCCGGACGTGCTGGACATCGTAGTTCACCGGGGGCTAAACTGCCAGATCACCCAGCAGGTGATAGACGACGAGTTACAGTCGGACCACCAACCTGTACTCGTCGTCTTAACGGGGATGCCGACCCGACTGAAGCCCATAGCGCCACGTCGATCCACGGACTGGGACAAGTTCGTGGAGAGAGTAGAGACCACCGCGCCGACTCGGCCTATCGCTACCTCCGCGGACGTGGACAAGACCGCGGACGATGTCACTGCTTGCATACAGAGCGCCTTGGAAGCGGCGACAAGCACGCAGCCGCAGGGGAGAGGGCTATTGCCGCCCCTGCCGGCCCACATTAACGCGATGATCGCCGTGAAGAGGCGCATCCGCAAGCAGTGGCAACAGAGCAGATGTCCCACGCTCAAGAGGGAGCTCAACCGTCTCGCGGAGAAGGTAAAGGCCGAGCTTCAGGCGCTTACCACCGCGGGCTGGGAGGACAGAATAGACGCCACGGCGGACAGCTGGCCGTCTCTACATAAGCTTTGCGGCCAGCTCACGAATACCCCGGCCCCGGTGCGTCCGCTGCTCAACAGCGACGGGGCGCTCAAGTACGTAGCGGAGGACCGGGCGGAGGTCTTCGCCGAACACCTGGAGCGTCAGTTCCGCCCTAACCCGACCAGCGACACCGACCATGTCGCAGCAGTCGAGCAACACCTGGGAGACTACTTCGCAACGCCGATAGCTCCCGATGAAGACCCTGTCTTCTTCTCGCCTGGCGCAGTTAGACGCGCCATCCTAAGAACGAAGCCCAGGAAGGCCCCCGGGGCCGACGGTATCACCAACACAGTGCTGCGCCACCTGCCGTACCGTATGGTGGCAGCGTTGGCGCGCCTGTTTACGGGGATACTGCGCACGGGGGCCTTTCCCGCCTCGTGGAAGGAGGGGCGCGTCATTATGCTGCCCAAGGCGGGAAAAGATATTCTGAAGCCGGAGAGCTATCGGCCGATCACTCTGCTGCCGACAGTCTCCAAGGTGTTCGAAGCACTCCTGCTGCGACATCTCCAGCCACACATTGCGCCGCGTCCGGAGCAGTTCGGGTTTCGGGCGGAGCACAGCACGACGCTCCAGCTGTCGAGGGTACTGCACCATCTCGCAGCGGCGATGAATAAGAAGGAGTACTCGGTGGCAGTATTCCTCGACATGGAGAAGGCCTTCGACCGTGTGTGGCACGACGGCCTCGTTTACAAGTTGGCCACCTCCGACGCGCCCCGTCGCGTTGTAAAGGTGGTCTCTACTTTCCTCACAGACAGGACCTTCAGGGTGGTGGTCGACGGGGCGCTATCCAGCGCCCGCCCGGTGCTCGCGGGTGTGCCGCAGGGCAGCTGCGTGTCGCCGGCGTGTTACTCACGTTACACCGACGACATCCCCACTACCTCGGACGCCATGCTCGCGCTGTACGCAGATGACGCCGCGTACATCACTACATCGCTCAATGCGAAGTACGCGGCGGTCAAGATGCAGCGCGCGCTCGAGCTGCTGCCCCAATGGCTGTCCAGGTGGCGGCTGTCGGTTAACGTGGGTAAGACGCAGGCGATGGTCACCGGCTTCGCGCCTCTCCCACCACCCTTGAAGCTGCACGGAGCCGACATCGCGTGGTCGCCCCGGGTCAAGTACCTGGGGGTGACCATCGATCGTCGACTCACGATGGGGCCACACGTCCGCTCGGTCGCCGCAAGGGGTAGGGTCGCCCGCAACCTCCTTAAACCGGTGCTCTCGTCCCGAATTCCGGCGCGCGTCAAGTTGGGCGTGTACAAACTGTACGTGCGCCCAATCTTGACGTACGCCGCCCCGGCATGGTTCGCCCTCACGAGCGAGTCGAGCCGAAAGCTGCTCCGCGCGCAGCAAAGTCTGGCGCTGCGGACCATTGTTGACGCTCCTCGCTTCGTGAGGAACGAGGTCCTTGAACGGGACCTCGGGATTGAGAGCCTGGACGAGTTTGTGCGGCGACTCGCGAAGGGAATGTTCGCGCGTGCCGACGCATCTGCCTGGCCCCATGTCCAGGACATTGCGCCCTGGCACGCGCGCCCCCCCGACGCGAGACCCCTGCCCCGCGACCTGGTAGCGGACGATGACCCCATCCCACCGGACTGACGCCTCGGGTGAGCCGCACCCAGGTTACACGCGGCTCACTCGAAACAACTGAACTCTACACTTAACACACACACTCGTTGCGTAGCGTGTTCTAAGTTAATATAGGCACGTTACGTAGCGAACTCAGCCACTCATCACTAGACAGACGCTAGACTCACACGCGTATGCGCAGCGCGGGCCGCGATACGCGTAGACACTGGGCGGTGTTACACAATACAATACCGCCCACACACTCATGACTGCTCCTTAGCCCGGAACGTGACCGGCTAGCTCTGGAAGCGGGACGGGCGGGAGCAAAACACCTACTTCTGTAGGAGCGTCGAGTCGGCACCTTCGCCGCTGGTCGTCCTCCGCCGGGCCTCCCCCAGGCAACTGGGGGTCTCACCTGGCGGGGACAGACCGCCGAGGTGTCGTGAAGAAAGCGGCGCTGTGAATCAGCGTCGTGGCGCGCCTACAGAAAAACAACAAGCAACCACTCACATGGCCGCACGTTAAATTGCGTGCGGCCAACATACCGAAAGGCCAATGAAGCCGATCTATTGAGGGGCCTGTTTTAGCAGGCCACCGCATGGCCTCCGCGGCAGGGGGGCGAAGCCCCGGAACCGCTCGCCACGCCCCCTGACGGGGGCGTCGCGATATCCCGCTATCGCTCGGTCATTTGCGATGGTCACCGGGTCCGCGCTCCTCCCACCACCCTTGAAGCTGCAAGGAGCCGACATCGCGTGGTCGCCCCGGGCCAAGTACCTGGGGGTCACCATCGATCGTCGGCTCACGATGGGGCCGCACGTCCGCTCGGTCGCCGCACGGGGTAGGGTCGCCCGCACCCTGCTCAAACCAGTGCTCTCGTCCCGCATTCCGGCGCGCGTCAAGTTGGGTGTGTACAAGTTGTACGTACGCCCAATCTTGACGTACGCCGCCCCGGCATGGTTCGCCCTCACGAGCGAGCCGAGCCGAAAGCTACTCCGCGCGCAACAAAGTCTTGCGTTGCGGACCATAGTAGGCGCGCCTCGTTTCGTGAGGAACGATGTCATCCAGCGGGATCTCGGGATTGAGAGCCTGGATGAGTTTGTGCGGCGCCTCGCGAAGGGAATGTTCGCGCGTGCCGACGCATCGTCCTGGACTCACATCCAGGACTTAGCGCCCCTGCACGCGCGCCCCCCCGACGCGAGACCCCTGCCCCGCGACCTGGTAGCGGACGACGACTCCATCGCACCGGACTGACGCCTCGAGTGAGCCGCACCCAGGTTACACGCGGCTCACTCGAAACAACAGAACTCCACAAATTACATACGCTCGCCGCGTGGCGTGTGCTAGGTTAACATAGGCACGTCACGCGACGAACACAGACACCCATCACTAAACAGACGCCTAAACTCACACGCGGGCGCGCAGTGCGGGCTGCGACCGCGTAGACACTGGGCGGTGTTACACAACACAATACCGCTCACACACACACGACTGCCCTTTAGCCCGGACCGTGACCGGCTAGCTCTGGAAGCGGGACGGGCGGGGGCAAATCACCTTACTCTGTAGGAGCGTCGAGTCGGCACCTCAGTCGCTGGTCGTCCTCCGCCGGGCCTCCCCCAGGCAACTGGGGGTCTCACCTGGCGGGGACAGACCGCCGAGGTGTCGTGAAGAAAGCGGCGCTGTCGGACAGCGCCGTGGCGCGCCTACAGATACACAACATGCAATCACTCACATGGGCGCGCGTAGCAACACGCGTGCCCAAGGAATCTCCCGGCCAATGTTGCCAACCAAACGAGGGGCCTGTATTTACAGGCCACCGTATAGCCTTCCGCGGGAGAGGGGCTCCGCCCTGACACCGCTCGCCACGCCCCCTTACGGGGGCGTCGCGATCTCTACGAGCGCTCGGTCATTCGTGCTCGAGCCGTCGTACAGTACGGACCTCTCTGGGACGTCGTTACGCTGCCCGTTGAATATACGAAGCTATTACTACTTGTGAAGTTTTCTTTCGAAGATCCAAACATGAGTCATCATCATGAAGACAACAATTGTGACGTCAGCAATGCTGACGGCACACTTTTTAAAAACACTACGGAGGTTCCTCTCCCGTCATCAGAAGAGGGATTACAAGGATCGCCTACCCAAGCTGATCCCTCATCAGCTCGTTCACTACCTGATCAACTGGAACCAACCAACACTCAGCAGCAGGAACCTGTGCTGGTTAATGATACACCATTGGGAGCGATACCACCGCAATTCCTGATGCAAATGATGGAGATGATGCAGAAAATATCGGAGCGCTTATGTGCTTCACCTACGGAAGCAAAAATAAGAATCAAGGACGTCTATTTACCATCATTCGATCCGGACACCCACGTCGGTGTACGAGAATGGTGCCAGCATATAGATCAAGCAATTGAAGCGTACAAGCTGAACAATTTCGATGTACGTATGAAGGTCTGCAGCCTGTTGAAGGGGCGTGCAAAAATGTAGATTGATGATTGGATGGTCACTACTACAACGTGGGAAGAGTTGCGGAAAAATCTAATCACCACATTCGAACCCGAAAATAGATACTCCCGGGACATCATCATGTTTAGAGAACATGTTTACGATTCCACAAAAGACATTGCGGAGTTCTTGTCACGTGCTTGGATCTTGTGGCGAAGAATTACCAAAGACAAACTGGGAGACGAACACGTTGTGGAGGCAGTAATTGGATGCGTAAACGACGAACGCTTGCGTATCGAACTATTTAATGCCAGGGCAACCACTGTCCCTGAGCTCATCTCAGTTGCAACATCCATACGGAAGAAGCGTAGTCACCCAAGTGCCAATTCCACTACATATAATAAACGTCCGCGTTTTTCGGACCATACACCATCTACATCAAGCTGCCGCATATGTAAGAAGACAAACCACAACACTAACGACTGCAGATTTAAACCTTCGGAGTCTAAACCTGAAGCTAGCAATAATAAGGATTCGAAAACAACAGCCGCACCTACCTGTACCTATTGCAAGAAACCAGGCCACACTTACGAAACTTGCTTCAAACGCGAACGTTCACTAACTTCAAACGTGAACTGCGTAGCAAGCAATAAGCTGGCTCCTATCATCATCAAAATAGGTGAAAGGATTCTGCAAACCGTCTTTGACAGCGGGGCGGAGTGCTCAATCATCAAAGAATCTGTTGCTGCAGCTTTACCTGGTCAGAGGAGACCAGTAGTTAATTATTTGAAAGGGATTGGTCAATTTCCTGCACTATCATTAATCAAACTTACAACTGTATGCGTCGTAGACACCATCAGTGTTGAGCTGGAGTTTTACGTATTGCCCGACTTTGAAATGTCAACGGACATTTTAGTGGGCATGAACCTGATCCATAACACTAATCTAAGTGTGATAATTACACCCAACGGGACGAAGCTAATCCATAGAACACTCATCAATCATGTGAGTACGAGTTCTTCTCTCTTCAACAACTTGGACTGCGACCTAACCAATGAAGACGAAGTCGTGCAGCTACGTCGACTTCTGAATAAGTACGAACACCTGTTCATTCGTGGATATCCTAAGACTCGGGTCAACACCGGCGAGCTTGAAATCAGACTAAAAAATCCTGATAAATTCGTGGAAAGAAGTCCATATCGCCTCAGTCTAGTGGAACGAGAGAAAGTTCGCACCATAATCCAAGAACTTCTGGAACATAACATAATTCGTGAGAGCAAATCTCCATACTCGAGCCCAATCATCTTAGTCAAGAAGAAGAATGGTGACGATCGGCTTTGTGTGGACTTTCGAGAACTAAACTCGAATACTGTACGTGACCATTACCCACTCCCGTTGATTTCCGATCAGATTGACCAGTTGGCAAGTGGTTATTTCTACACAAGCCTTGATATGGCAGCTGGCTTCCATCAGATTCCCATCAGTGAGACCTCCATAGAGAAGACAGCGTTCGTCACACCAGATGGATTATATGAATACCTCACCATGCCGTTCGGTTTGAGCAATGCTTGTTCAGTTTACCAACGATGCATCAACAGAGCTCTGTCATCATTGCTGGGAACAGCTGCACAAGTCTACGTAGATGACGTGTTAAGTAAATGCACAGATTTCCCTGAGGGAATCTCACATCTGGAGCGAATCCTCATAGCACTGCAAGACTCGGGATTTTCTATCAACGCAGATAAGTGCAGTTTCTTCAAACGGACAATTGAATATCTGGGAAACGTAGTTTCTGACGGTCAAATACGACCGACTCCACGAAAAGTAGAGGCCCTCATCAAAGCTCCAATACCCAAAACGGTCAAGCAAGTCAGGCAGTTCAATGGTCTGGCTGGATACTTCAGGAAGTACATTCCTGATTTTTCTCGTGTAATGGTACCTTTGTATGAACTGACGAAACAAGGAGCAAAGTGGACATGGACAGACAAACACGAAAAAGCTCGTAACACAATTATCGAATGCCTAACGTCTGCTCCAGTACTTACATTATTCCGAGAAGAAGCACCCATCCAACTATACACGGATGCAAGCAGTCTTGGATTTGGTGCAGTACTGGTACAGTTGATCGATGGACGTCAACATGCAGTTGCCTTTATGAGCATGAGAACCACAGAGGCTGAAAGTCGCTACCACTCCTATGAGTTGGAGACACTAACAGTGGTACGTGCTATAAAACACTTTCGCCAGTATCTATATGGGCGAAAATTCACCGTGATAACAGATTGCAACGCGTTAAAAGCGTCAAAACACAAAAAGGATCTCTTGCCAAGGATTCATCGCTGGTGGGCGTTCTTACAAAACTACGACTTCGAGGTAGAGTACCGCAAAGGTGAACGTCTCCAACACGCTGACTTTTTCAGTAGAAATCCAGTTCAGTTTGCAGTCAATGTTATGACAAAAGACTTGAACTGGCTCAAAATTGAACAGCGACGGGACGATGAACTACGACCAATAATGGACAGCCTCAGTGATAATAACCCAGTAGAAGATTATGTCTTGGAGGACAATATCTTAAAGAAGAACGTCAATGATCCTACCTTTGGTCAGCAGCTCAGTACAGTCGTTCCCAAGTCCTTTCAATGGAGCATTATAAACTCTTTTCACACTGCACTAAAACACCCTGGCTGGGAAAAGACACTGCAGAAAATCCGAGAAACTTATTGGTTCAACAAAATGAGTTCTATTGTTCGAAGATTTGTGGATAACTGTGTTACATGCCGAACATCCAAAGGAAGATCCGGAGCCATTCAAGCCCAATTACACCCGATACAAAAACCGACGGCTGCCTTCCAAGTTATTCATATGGACATAACAGGGAAGCTGGGCACTCCAGATGATCAGCAGTACGTCATAGTCACCATTGACGCTTTCTCGAAGTACATTTTACTGTACTTCAGTACTAACAAAAACCCACACAGTACATTGGCTGCTCTAAAACGTACTGTGCATCTATTTGGCGCACCGGTTCAAATCATAGTCGATGGAGGAAGAGAGTTCCTTGGCGAGTTCAAGGAATACTGTGACAACATTGGAATAAATATCCATGCTATCGCCCCAGGAGTCAGCCGAGTGAATGGCCAAGTCGAAAGGGTCGTTGCAACCCTCAAGAATGCATTAGTAATGATTAAAAACTACGAAACAGAGCAGTGGCACACTATGCTTGAAGAACTTCAACTGGCAATGAACTGTACAACTCATCGAGTCACCGGTGTTGCACCACTGACACTTATTACACAACGAAAGCACTGCGTACCTCCTGAGCTTCTCAATTTGGTGGATATTGACAACGAAACCATTGATATTGAAGCACTTACTCAACAAGTACAACAGAAAATGATCCGTTCTAGCGAACAAGACAGGCAACGTTTCAACCTACATAAAGCCAAAATCCATAATTTCCAAAGAGGAGATTACGTATTGGTTAAGAATAATCCCCGCAATCAAACCTCGCTTGACCTCAAATTCAGCGAGCCGTATGAAGTCTGTAGAATACTGGAAAACGACCGATATTTGGTAAAAAAAGTTATGGGGAGAAGACGGCCCCGCAAGGTTGCCCATGATCAGCTGCGCCGTGCTCCACAACCTGGTGATCAGTTGACCGTATCGGCGGGAAATGAATCGCCTACTCACCGAGATCCTGCTGTAGAACCAACCGAGCCTATTCCATCGACCTCACGAGAAGAACTACAAATACAACCAAACCGCGAGCTACAAGGTGAAGATAACCCATCAGAATAAATGGTGAGTAACTCAATTCAATAATTCCAAATAACCCGACGAGAACCTTTAATAAATCTACGAGAACTCTACGAGAACCTTCGAGAACTCTACGAGAACCTCCGAGAACTCTACGAGAACCTCCGAGAACTCTACGAGAACCTCCGAGAACTCTACGAGAACCTCCGAGAACCCTAAAAACTCCGAGAACCTACTAACTTTACTAGCATTGATATTCCCAAACATTCATAACAGTTGTGTTGATGTAACAATTAAAATAAAGCAACGCAAGTTGCTGACAGATGCACTACTCAGAGAAGTTCTTTCTATTCTTGCAGGTCAATAAGATTCGTCGAGAACCTACGAGATTCTATGAGAACCTATGAAAATCCACAACAACTTACGAGAATCAACAAGGCTGGTGCAGAGCGCGCACCGCCTGTCAGTATGGCCGTATCGGCGCAAATACAACGATTCACCTATTATAAAAACAAGAATAATTAAGTTTCTTAGTCTGATTATTCTAAAATTAGTTCATAAATCACTAATTGATTAATTTGAGTTTGTTATGATAAGCAGCATGTCATTATTTCTGTAATTTCAATACTTAACCTAAAAACTTGAAAACACGTGCACGTGCGCCGATCCCTATAAATACGGCCGCACTGTCGGCGCTCGGTCATACCGCCCGACCCTTGCTCGACAAGCCAGCCCGCGAGGCTGAGCAAGTAGCTTTAAACTCCCCAAATAATAATAATCAGACCCAGCCTGACCATTGCTGCCCTCCCATCAATGACTCACTAAGCCGAGGCCCGAACCCCACAGGGGGTGCCCTTAGTGTAGCTCATTTAAAATAAATATCCTTAGTTTGTAAGCCCTGGCTGGGGGCCTTAAAGTAATTTTTGGCCACCACAGGATAGTCCGGTTAAGCAGAAAGGCAACCTTATAGAGTTGCAACTGCGAGTGGTCACGTCAAAAAAAAAAAAAAAAAAAGGCGCTCGGTCATTCGGATTCGCTCGTGGTCACGCGAGCTTGTCCTACAGTACTAGTTTGCTCTGCGCGGACCGATTTTATTTATTTGTTTTCTCTGTGTTTGCAACAAGTGCCCCTTGTGCAAACACAGAGGGAGCCTCTGCAGACGCCCGGTGAGTACTCACCGCCGCGGTCGCAGAGACCACGCCCACGAAGATGCCGAAACCCGGCATGCGCGGCTCCCTGGGCCGCGATGCCGGGTCCCAGGAGTTCCGCCCGGCGCTGGATCGTTCGACGTCGCTGCCGAACATCGGCGTGGCGTCGTCCGGTGCACCGCCGGCCGGACCCAGCCGGAAGAAAGAAAAGAAGAAGAAGGAAGAGGAGGTGAAGAGGGAGGGAAGAGGAGCAGGGGGGGGGGGAGTCGAGCACCGCTGTAGCTGCCGGCCCACCGACGTCATCGGCGCCTGCGCGCGCTGCGCCGACACCGTCGACGAGCCGCCAGCAAGCCGTTCCGGTCCGCCCGACTGCCTTCCGACCGGTGCCGATTCAGGCCCCGGGGCCCGCCGCGACCCAAAGTCGCGCACCGCAAGCGCGCGCCGCGATGCCGCCCGCGCGCATGCCCACACCCGTGCGCACCTCCGCACCCGCTATGCGCGCCGCCGCGCCCGCGCCGCGCACCGCTGCGCCTGATGCGCGTGCCGCCGCGCCGCCAGCAACCCCCGCGCAACCCGCGCATGCCCCCGCAGCATCCGCGCGCACCCGCGCACCACCGGCTCGTAGCGCCGCGCCGCCGCGTTTCGCGTCGCCGCCGGCGCCCGACAGCAAGGCCACCAAAGCTGTGCCAGCTTCGCGCACCGCCACATCCGGTCCCCGCCTCTCGCTGGCGGGACCGGCGACAGCGGAGCAGGAGCGGCCAGCGAGTGCCGGGCCATATTTTCGGCCGGCACACACCGCACCAGCAGCCAAGGTGCCTGACTCGCCGGCGCCACCCAGGACAGCGGCGTACGACTCGCCCGCCATGCTTTCGGCATGCTCGTCAAACGCGGGGTCAAGTATGTCGCTCGCATCGGTGGGCTCGGCCGCGTCCGGTCGCTCAGACGTGTCGCGAGACACGACTCAGCGATCCGGCCCGCGGCCCACCGTGGGAGCATCGACGCCGCCACCAACACCGTCGCGGGGGGGGCCCGTTCAGTCGGAGCCTAGACCCCAGCGACGCAGGAGGAGCTCCGGCGAGATCGCGGCGGAGGAAGAGGCGAAGAGGTACTGCCTCGACCCGCCGCGGCCACAGCGCGAAAGCGCGCCGCGGGGTCGGGGCGGGCCGCCACCGCCCACCTTCGCCGCGATAGCGCGCCGCACACCGCCGCGCTCGCCATCACCGTCGCCGCCACTAATACCGACAACAGCAGGGGTGAGTACACTACTCACCTCGACTGTTCCAGATGCTGTAGCACCCCCCTCTGCCACCGCCCCCGGCGCCGCTGCCAAGCAGAAGCCGGGGAAGAAACTTCGCTACACGCCGCTGGTAGTGGAGAAGCTGCCGAACTGGGCGACGCATTTCCGGGCCATCAGTGCCAAGCTGGGACGGCCGCCTAACGCTCGTCCATACGGGGGTGGAGTTCGCTTCACCCCAGACAGCGAAGAGGAGTACCGGCTGATCCAGCGGTACTTGACTGGCCTGGAAAAGGACAGCGGCGTCTCCTGGTTCGCGTACTCGCTGCCGGCGGACAAAAGCCTGAAGGTGGCGATAAGAGGGCTGCCAGCGGACACAGATCCGAAGGAGATAGAGGAGGAGCTCCGGACGCTGGGATACCAGACGGAGTACGTCCGCCACATTAAGGGGGCGGCAGGAAGACCCGGCTGCGTATTTCACGCAATGCTAAAGAAGACTCCAGACGTCCGGGCCATATACGACACCACCGTATTTATGTATATGCGTGGTGTCAAAATAGAGGCTTGGCGTGGAAAACGCGGGCCCGCAGTGTCACAGGTGCCAGCGCTTCAGACACAGCTCGCACCTGTGCCACCGCCCGCTCGCCTGTGTGCGATGCGGGGACGAGCACGCGGCGCGCGATTGCCCGCGCCCGCGGGAAGAGCCGGCCACCTGCGCCAACTGCGGTGGCCCGCACCCCGCGTGCAATATAAAGTGCCCCGTGTTCCAAAAAGAAATACGGAACAGGCGAGCGGGGACTGCCGCCATCACGGCCACGGCCACTGTGCGCCAGCCGCAAGCGACCACAGAGAGGCCACAAGAGGAGGCCCAAGGCACGACGCTGATGGCGGCGGCCAACGGGCCCCAACAGAAAACCCAAGCCACCTCCTCCGGGCGGAGGAAGAAGAGGCGCGGGGGGAAGAGGAAGGGGAAGAAACCCAACCCCCCCCCCCCCTCCGAGGCGACGAAGGAAGCGATCCCTACGGCCGACCCTGCCGAAAGCGGGGCGCAGGCTGTAACACAGATAGCATCCAAGGAGGGACCCACCGCTAGCGCCGGCACTGCGCAGCGGGGGAAAATGGAACCTCCACAGTTCAAGAAAGCTGCGAGTGCCGGCGCTGGCGCCACTAGCGCGGCAAACAAAACTACCAAGGAGGAATTTACAGCCTGCGCCATCAAATTGATGGATTTAATCAAAGCGATTAGGCAGGGTCAAGACGTGGAGACGGTCATCCTTGACGGTCTAGCCACACTGCTGACGCTTTATCATGGATAGACCGTTAAGGGTGATCCATTGGAATGCCCGCGGCCTAAGGGATAAGGTCGCCCCCCTCCGCCACCTCCTTCGGGATCAGAACATCGACGTGGCGCTGATAAGCGAGACGTTCCTGGGACCTGAGGACAAGATCAGGTTCCCGGGATATCTCGCTTATAGGAAGGACGAACGGTCGGCTCAGTCGAAGTACCGTGGTCTGGCGGTACTTGTGAGGCGAAGGGTCGTCCATCAAGAACTCCCCTTGCCGTCGCTTAGCACGTTTTACGCGCTGGGTGTGCAGCTACACGTTGCCGGCGAGGACATAAACATCTACGCGTGCTACAAGCCGCCCGCGGCTCGCTTGAACTTTACCGAGCTGCGGGCCCTGCTTGGCAGCACCTCACGCGCCACCATTCTCGCCGGCGACTTGAACTGCAAGCACCCGGCGTGGAATTCGTGCAATACGAATACCGAGGGGAGACGACTCTTCGCGGACGCGGAAGCCTTCGGCTATACGGTGTCCGGCCCGGAGACGCCCACACACTACCCGGACGCCAGGCAGTACATGCCGGACGTGCTGGACATCGTAGTCCACCGAGGGCTACACCGCCAGATCACGCAGCAAGTGATGGAGGACGAGTTACAGTCGGACAACCAACCTGTACTCGTCGTCCTATCGGGTATGCCGACCCGACTGAAGCCCATAGCGCCACGCCGACTCACGGACTGGACAAAGTTCGCAGAGGAAGTAGAGACCACCACGCCGACTCGGCCTATCGTCACCTCCGCGGACGTGGACGAGACAGCGGATGACGTCACTGCTTGCATCCAGAGCGCCTTAGAAACGGCGACGAGCACGCAGCCGGAGGGGAGAGTGCTATTGCCGCCCCTGCCGGCGCACATCAACTCGATGATCGCCGTGAAGAGGCGCCTTCGCAAGCAGTGGCAACAGCTCAGATGCTCAACGCTCAAGACGCAGCTGAACCGTCTCGCGGAGAAGGTGAAGGCCGAGCTTCAGGCACTCACCACCGCGGGCTGGGAGGAAAGGATAGACGCCACAGCGGACAATTGGCCGTCGCTGTACAAGTTGTGCGGCCAACTCACGAGTACCCCAGCCGCGGTGCGTCCACTGCTAAACAGCGACGGGGCGCTAAAGTACGTAGCAGAGGACCGCGCGGAGGTCTTCGCCGAGCACCTGGAGCGTCAGTTCCGCCCAAACCCGACCAGCGACACCGACCATGTCGCAGCAGTCGAGAAACACCTGGGAGACTACTTCGACACGCCGATAGCTCCCGATGAAGATCCAGTCTTTTTCTCGCCGGGCGCAGTCAGACGCGCCATCCTTAAGACGAAGCCCAGAAAGGCCCCCGGTGCTGACGGTATCACCAATACAGTGCTGCGCCACCTGCCGTACCGTATGGTCGCGGCACTGGCGCGCCTGTTCACGGCGATACTGCGCACGGGGGCTTTTCCCGCTTCGTGGAAGGAGGGGCGCGTCATCATGCTGCCCAAGGCGGGAAAGAACATACTGAAGCCGGAGAGCTATCGGCCGATCACGCTGTTGTCGACCGTCTCCAAGGTGTTCGAAGCACTCCTGCTGCGACATCTCCAGCCTCACATCCAGCCGCGCCCGGAGCAGTTTGGGTTTCGGGCGGAGCATAGCACGACGCTCCAGCTGTCGAGGGTACTGCACCACCTCGCAGCCGCGCTAAACAAGAAGGAATACTCGGTGGCAGTATTCCTCGACATGGAGAAGGCCTTCGACCGCGTGTGGCACGACGGCCTCGTTCATAAGATGGCCACGTCAGGCGCGCCCCGTCGCGTTGTAAAAGTGGTCTCTACTTTCCTCTCCAACAGGACTTTCAGGGTGGTGGTCGATGGGGCGCTATCTAGCGCCCGACCTGTGCTCGCGGGCGTTCCGCAGGGCAGCTGTATCTCGCCGGCGTGTTACTCGCGTTACACCGACGACATCCCCACCACTCCGGACACAATGCTCGCGCTGTATGCAGACGACGCCGCGTACATCACTACATCGCTTAATGCGAAGTACGCGGCGGTCAAGATGCAGCGCGCGCTCGACAAGCTTCCCGAGTGGTTGTCCAAGTGGCGGCTGTCGGTGAACGTGGGTAAGACGCAGGCGATGGTCACCGGGTCCGCGCTCCTCCCACCACCCTTGAAGCTGCAAGGAGCCGACATCGCGTGGTCGCCCCGGGCCAAGTACCTGGGGGTCACCATCGATCGTCGGCTCACGATGGGGCCGCACGTCCGCTCGGTCGCCGCACGGGGTAGGGTCGCCCGCACCCTGCTCAAACCAGTGCTCTCGTCCCGCATTCCGGCGCGCGTCAAGTTGGGTGTGTACAAGTTGTACGTACGCCCAATCTTGACGTACGCCGCCCCGGCATGGTTCGCCCTCACGAGCGAGCCGAGCCGAAAGCTACTCCGCGCGCAACAAAGTCTTGCGTTGCGGACCATAGTAGGCGCGCCTCGTTTCGTGAGGAACGATGTCATCCAGCGGGATCTCGGGATTGAGAGCCTGGATGAGTTTGTGCGGCGCCTCGCGAAGGGAATGTTCGCGCGTGCCGACGCATCGTCCTGGACTCACATCCAGGACTTAGCGCCCCTGCACGCGCGCCCCCCCGACGCGAGACCCCTGCCCCGCGACCTGGTAGCGGACGACGACTCCATCGCACCGGACTGACGCCTCGAGTGAGCCGCACCCAGGTTACACGCGGCTCACTCGAAACAACAGAACTCCACAAATTACATACGCTCGCCGCGTGGCGTGTGCTAGGTTAACATAGGCACGTCACGCGACGAACACAGACACCCATCACTAAACAGACGCCTAAACTCACACGCGGGCGCGCAGTGCGGGCTGCGACCGCGTAGACACTGGGCGGTGTTACACAACACAATACCGCTCACACACACACGACTGCCCTTTAGCCCGGACCGTGACCGGCTAGCTCTGGAAGCGGGACGGGCGGGGGCAAATCACCTTACTCTGTAGGAGCGTCGAGTCGGCACCTCAGTCGCTGGTCGTCCTCCGCCGGGCCTCCCCCAGGCAACTGGGGGTCTCACCTGGCGGGGACAGACCGCCGAGGTGTCGTGAAGAAAGCGGCGCTGTCGGACAGCGCCGTGGCGCGCCTACAGATACACAACATGCAATCACTCACATGGGCGCGCGTAGCAACACGCGTGCCCAAGGAATCTCCCGGCCAATGTTGCCAACCAAACGAGGGGCCTGTATTTACAGGCCACCGTATAGCCTTCCGCGGGAGAGGGGCTCCGCCCTGACACCGCTCGCCACGCCCCCTTACGGGGGCGTCGCGATCTCTACGAGTGCGCTCGGTCATTCGTGCTCGAGCCGTCGTACAGTACGGACCTCTCTGGGACGTCGTTACGCTGCCCGTTGAATATACGAAGCTATTACTACTTGTGAAGTTTTCTTTCGAAGATCCAAACATGAGTCATCATCATGAAGACAACAATTGTGACGTCAGCAATGCTGACGGCACACTTTTTAAAAACACTACGGAGGTTCCTCTCCCGTCATATATTATTTGGTAAGTAAGAAGCACGCTGCTCTCTTGCAGTAAGCACTGAATAGGTACCTATAATATATTATTTGGTAAGCAAGAAGCACGCTGCTCTCTTGCAGTAAGCACTGAATAGGTACCTATAATATATCATCGTTACACGGCACTGTGTCCACACGGAACGGTTTACCTGTACTGTGACAAATAAACTTTCTTTCTTGTGTCTAGAACAGGATGACTCATGATCTAGTCTAGCATCGCCGACACAACACTCCGGGACCCCCCGGGACCCCCAGCTGGCGAACGCTTCGATACGTGTAACACTGAGACCTAATCGATTCGGTTCGCCAAGGTTTATTGTTTTTAAGTTTCGTAGTCAACTAGGAACCCTTATAGTTTCGCCATGTCTGTCTGTCCGTCCGTCTGTCCGTCCTCGCTTAATCTCTGTGACCGTGAGCACTAGAAAGCTGAAATTTGGTACCAATATGTATATCAATCACGCCGACAAAGTGGTAAAATAAAAATTGGAAAAAAATGTTTTATTAGGGTAGCCCCCCTATATGTAAAGTGGGAAGTGATTTATTTTTTTATTTCAACCCTAACGTGTGATATATTTTTGGAAAGGTATTTAAAAATGAATAGGGGTTTATTAGAATAATTTTTTGATAATGTCAATAATTTCGGAAATAATCGCTCCAAAAGTAAAAAACAATGTGTCCCCCCCTCTAACTTTTGAACCATAAGTTTAGAAAATATGAAAAAAATCTGAAAAGTAGAACTTTATAAGGACTTTCTAGGAAAATCATTTTGAACTTGATGGAAACAACAGTTTTTGTACAAAAAAGACAAAAAGTTGTACAAAATAATTTCTGGACTAAGTTTGTAGTATAATCGTATATGCAAGCATTTTTTTAAACTTCGTTTACATATTTTATTATCCTGAACGTATCTTTATTCAAACAAAAAAAGAATTATTAAAATCCAAAATTACCACCGAAAACTACTGGCACGTCTATGTATTAATTAGTAACCCAATTCCCCGAGAGATGGCGCTGTAGGTACTTACTACATTGGGTCGGGTATTATCGAATTGTTCGGTTGGTCTCTCCTTGGCATTGGCGGTATCTTATAACTAAGTACATAAAATTTCTATCAGGAACATACTAAGGCAATTTAGAACAAAACTAAAATTCATTTTTTTAACGCCATCAAAATGTTAAGGTAAAAACCAGTTCATAAATGGTTCGATAGATGGCGTTGCGTAATGACGTAATTTTTTTAAAAGTCGATGTTAAGATTTTCCGTGCTTTCATGACCTACCGTGGTAAAGAAAGTTGCACATATTCGTAATTTTATGAGTGCACAATCTAATATTCGTCGAGGTTTGATTAAATTATATTGTGGGTAAAATTAACTTCTTTTGCGGATATGGTTCATATTAATTTTGTATGTACGCACAGTAAGCAGTTACTTGATACTAGACATGGGTCGGATTAGGTAAAAACGATACTATTCCACCTAATCCTTAAACCATTTACCTAATCCGAATATTTTATTCAATATAGCCGCTGGCCTGTTATACAAATATTGTACCGATATTAAGTAGCGTATGTGGATTGGGTAAGAAATATTGGGCATGGAGTATGGACGTTCCGTTTCTGATAATTTGTAGAACAATGGATTAAGTACCGGTAAACCGGGGTTACTTTGAACAGCCGGGTGACTTTGATTGAAACTTTTATTTCATATAAAATCGCGAAGTACGTAAAACGAACGCAATTTGTTTTTTTTTTCTTGTTTTTTTTTTTCATCATTGATGAACTGTTGAATCCTTTCTAGAGGACACGCTGGGAATTCACCAACTATTTTAAGCACCGTAAGCTTAAGCATTCTTTTTAGGTTTCATTTGTCTTTTACTAGATCAAAGTTTATACCCCATACGCAACGTGCCCTATTTTCTTGCGTAATTCCAAAGCTATCAAAGTAAATTAATTAAGTTAAGATCCTAGTTGTCAAATATTTTCTATTTATTTTGTAACACTAAGAGGCTGACATAATCGCTTCGCGATTAAAGCCTTTTTTCTTAATAAAGATAAAAAAAAGCTATCAAAGTAACCCCATTCTCATTATAACTTTGATTAGACAGTTTTTATTTTTTTTCCCAGAATCAAGCCATATTTTTTCACATATTATTACAGAAATCGCGAGTTTAAAAAGAATCGACAACTAGACCGATTATATATTTTTTTTACAACCAGAGATTCAAAAGATATGGACCTTGAAAGTTCAATATTGATCAAAGTAGGTAACCCCGGTTTACGGTATATTAATTTCGTTTTTTTATGGGCTAACGGTACTTAAAGCAAACGTGAATACTCTGGTTTTTAACATTTAATCTAATATCGTGATCAAAATTACCCTTCATAGATACTTAAAGAGTCCGGCATTTAAGGTGCAGAATATCTTCTGTGTAGACTGTGTACGAATATTTTGTGCCATACCATACCTAATCCCAGACGCTTTGGATTAGGTACGGACTCGCATCGAAAAATACCTAATCCACATACTTGTTCTAATATTTATGCCTCACGTCTACTTGATACAACTCCTAGCTAATTACGATTTGAAGTAGGCTAGTTTGTTAAAATACATAGTGTTGCCTATACAGTATAGTTACATTGAACACTTGTGTATAATTACTTAGAACACTTATTGTGACGGACGGGAAACTACGTAACCCTACACTGAGCGTGCCCCGACATGCTCTTGGCCGGTTTTTTTTAGCGTGTGCCTGTTTTAACTGCTGCTTTATGGAAGGCCTCAAACATACGGTTTCGAATAAAGAATTTAAAACTTACCAAAGAATACTTTTCAACGAACTTCCAAAAAGGAGGAGGTTATGTGTTCCACTTTATATATTATGTTTTTTTTAATGTATTTTCACCGATTTCTCCGTCAATTGTGGAACGATTATGTAATTATATTTTTTTTTGTTTGATAGGCATTACTCGAGGTGGTCCCATTGTCACCAAGTTGGAATCTGATGAGAGGATCCCATGGAAATCGAGGGAAATCCTCAAATTTTATAGGCACACACCTATAGCGATTTGTGTATTTTTTAAAGTAACTCGTGCATTTGCTCTCGGAAAGCATCATTTGGTAAAGTGGAACTGTTGATGAAGACCTCAATGTCCATTGGAACTACTCAATGTTAAATATTTCACGGGTTGCGATTCGATTGCTTTAATATGGTTACTAAGCTTATTTATGTTCGTCACAATGCGTTTTTTGAAGTGGAGCTGATAGTGACTTCACCATCAGCTCCAGTTCTCCTGTTTAACCAGGAGAACTCCTCAACAATTAACGAAAGGTTGACATTAGGGTTTGAAAAGGTATGCTCTCGAAGTGGTCCCATGTCACCAAGTCAGAATCTGATGAAGGGATCCCATGAAAATCGAGGAAAATCCTCTTTTGTAGGCATTTACATTGTGTTAGTTGGGTGAAATGCAGAAAATATGTCACTATTTCTCAAAAAGTAACGCACCTGAGAAATAACGAAACTGATAAAATTAATAACGAAACTGATACTATACAGATATGGAGAGGGAGCGCAGAGCATTGTCGGTTCGGGCTAATATGCTGGCCCGCCGGTTCTTCCGATGTGCAGCGGCGGTCAAAATAACGCTGTTTAAAGCATATTGCATGTCGCTGTACTCGGGGGGCCTGTGGTTCAGCTATACCCAAAAGGCCTACAATGCTCTGCGGATCCAGTATAACAACGCATTTAGAGTGCTGTTGCGTCTGCCTCGGTTCTGTAGCGCGTCATTTATGTTCGCCGAAGCACGTACCGATTGCTTCAATGCTGTACGGCGTAAAAGAGCGGCCTCGCTGCTTAACAGAATCCGTGGCAGCCCCAACAGCGTTCTACGCGCTATAGCCGGGAGACATGACAGCCCGTTGGTGAGGTCACTTGTCACCTGTACATTGTCGGTGTTATTAGTTAAGTACTAACATAGGTTAAGACTATTGTTACTAACCCCTGGATCGCTGTTATCTGAAAAATAAATAAATAATAATAATAATAATATAAAGGTGAGATCACACAATAGGTATAGTCAAGACAAGCCAAAAAGCAAAACTAATAAAAGTCAATAAGGAAGGTTTGAGATCTTCATGTGTCACTTGAACATGGTACGTTTTATATCAAATGTGCCGAAAGCACATTGTTTTTAATCTATAGAAGTTGTCAAAATTTAATTTCCAAGATATTCACTGTAATCAAAATAAAACAAATAATTGTAAATTTAAAGTCATTTATTAGTATCTACTTCACTAAGTAGTGGTACAATCACCACTACTTAGTGACTTACTAAACTTGTATTTACCTTCTAATCATATAAAAATAATTCGTTTATCAATGTTACTTTTAAAGGAACTTTCTCAACTAAATGTTTGATACTTAGGAATATAAAATTATACTTATGTCAGCCTAATTCTGTCTAATCAAATTGTTTTTAGGTATTTTGATCACAAGAAAATAATTTCAACAGTAAACGTCTAATTATAAAACAAACAAATGGAAATAATCGATATAAACATCTTATTATCAAAAAGATAAAATTTAGTTGGCAAGATAAACAGCTTCTTAAAGTCATTTCGTGCTAAAGTTATAATCATTAGACGATCAACGAATTATTTTTATTTGATTAGACTCTAATCAAATAAAAATAATTCGTTTATTAATGTACGAGCAAACCCGTACAATTGCATTGTATCAATTTTCTGCTGCTATCGACGCGCGGCGAATGAATAAAATATACATGTTTGAGTTAGCAAAGTAGTAGTTGCATATCATCGATCGACTGATTCGCCGCGGATCGATCATTTTATCAGTTTTTGGACATTTGTGCTTTCTTTACTATCAATATACAAGTCGAACATTTATCAGTTTATCATTTAAATGTACCTTACCCGTACATTTTTGGTCCTTCGAGCCGGATGTCGCGTGTGTACATTATACAGTGTAGCAGTCAAGTACTGTAAACCGTTTCACTAGTGACGGCAAGCGAACTAGCAGTGAAGGTGTTTGTACTGCCAGCAATAGTGCAGTACATAGCAGCAGCAGCAGCAATCAGCAGGGATCCGCCGTTGGTGAGCAACGAAGCTCCCGGTTGGGCAATCAAGTAAGATCGTTCCATTTATCATTTCTATCAACAACATGTCTTCAATGGAGGACGTTCTCGCCCAACAACAGCAACTACTTAGTCAGATAGAGCAAGTTTACACAAACTTCAAAAAGGATGGCTCCGATCGCAAGACCTCGGATAACATACGCCGAAGGTTAGAAAATTTGGATGCATGCTGGCAAGAGTTTCAATCGAATCACATAAGATTGTGTAGTATCGAATTTGCCAGATCGCATACTTACTTCACCTCGAAACAATTTGACACTGTGAAGGAGACATATGAGAAAATCAGAGCAGTTATTCAGAACCATCAGCCAACAGATGAAAGACCATCAACACCACTTTTAAAGCCTGCTACTCCTCTAGCTACTTCAAGTATCCAACAGCAACCTTCTGGTCAATCTTTAAAGTCTCAGGGATCAAACAGCATGACGGATGAGATGATGAGAAAACAGATGAGCAATTTCAAGGCCTTTGAACATACTGTTTCATCTATCAACATGGATGCTGTAGCTGAGAAATGGGAATTCGATCATCTGTTGAGTATGGTAAGGTCTCGCTGGGAGAAGATTGACACTCAGCATTGGAATTTAGACAGTGAGCTGGGAGACAGAAATCAAGAGTATCATCGTATGTACCTCAAATACGAAAGCACGTACAACGATGCTATCAAAGCAATCAATAAAAAGATGTCGTCCATTTCACATAGAGAGCATACTACGCCAAAAATAGAAATACCTACATTCAGTGGTAGTTATCATCAGTGGACATCTTTTAAGGATCTCTTCACAGAATCAGTTCATAGCAACCCGTCACTATCTGGGGCTCAGAAGATGCAATTCCTCAAGTCGAAGGTGAAAGGTGAAGCAGAGCGTCTCATACAGCATCTCCCGATCAGCTCAGACAACTATATAATTAGTTGGGACATCTTGAGCCATCGTTATGACAACAAGAGGATGATATTCACATCGCATATTAATATTTTATTAAATGTGCCAATTTCACAACAAGCATCAATTAATCATATTAAACGAATCCATGATACTGCCCTTGAGACAATGAACGCCATACAGAACCTCGGCGTAAACGTGACGTCGTGGGATCCGTTGATTGTGCACATCCTGTGTCAGAAATTGGATTCGGATACATTCAGCGAATACAAAGCAGCTATCAAGCAACCTCGACAATTACTCGAGTTAAATGAATCTCTAGCCTTTTTAGAGGGGAAGTTCACGAGCATGGAAGCAGGTAGAAGAAAACAGGAGATCAATAATCAAAAATCCTTTTCTTCAAACACCAATAAATCATCAGAATCCAAACATTATCATTCCAAGCAATCATATACAAGCAATAAGGCTGTTTCGCAATCACCAAGTTACAGGAAATTGCAAAACGAGCGGCCAAACTGTCCAGTCTGCAATGACGCACATGCTATATTTTTTTGCAAACAATTTGCTGACTTTTCCCCGATGAAGAAAAAACAATGTGTTGCTAACTTGAATTATTGCCAAAACTGCTTATATGATCATAAAGGCAAAGAATGCTTATCAAAGAAGCGTTGCCATGAATGCAACGAATTTCACAACACATTGCTTCATGAATCATATTCAAAGGAACTATCAAAACAAGGAGGTAATTCGACGCCTTCTACACAGCAAAAGAACATCCGTTCTAATCAAGAACGTGCAAATCAAGGCAACACGCACGTGACACAACAAAATATGATGCAAGAAACTTTGCTTTCAACCGCACTGCTAAAGGTTCAGAAAGCAGATGGGACATATCTGATCCTTCGCGCTCTTATTGATCAGGGGTCACAAATGTCTCTTATCACAGAAAACGCTGCTCAGCAATTAGGATTGCAGCGATCCAGGTGTGACGGCATAATCACGGGCATAGGGCAAACAGAAAACAGTTGCAAAGGAATGATGAACCTGAACTGTATGTCAAGCTCAAGAATCAATTTGTATCAATTTAATATCGATGTTTTCATCATGAATAACTTAACAAAATATTTACCATCATACTCATTCCCTAAAATAGCATGCCCATTTCTGGAAAAGTTAGAATTAGCAGATCCTGAGTACAACATCAGCCGACCCATAGATATTCTGCTGGGTGCGGACGTATATTCAAACATTCTTTTAGCGGGCGGGCATGTGCAGATTAAGCGAATCACTTCCACTTGTTCAAGAGACTCGTCTGGGTTGGATACTGTGTGGAAACATGAAAACTAAATTAATGTGCAACGTCGTACAATTTGACTTAGACAGAGTTCAGCAATTCTGGGAGATGGAAGATGTTACAGAAGAAAAATCACTATCATCCGAAGATCAAGAGTGCATTCAACACTACAAAACAACAACAAATCGTTTGGATGACGGAAAATACGAAGTGAGACTTCCACTCGTACCAGAATTTGAAGAAAAATTGGGGCAGTCCAAAAATAAGGCTGTTGCTCAATTCATTCAATTAGAAAAGAAATTACAAAAAAATAATTCTTTATTCAACGCATATAAGTCATTCATAACCGAATACAAAACGTTAGGTCACATGAAACCTTCACCTTGCAATAGGACACCGGAGTGTTTCCTACCACATCATTGCGTATTGCGCGACGATAGTGCAACGACAGCATTGAGAGTTGTCTACAACGCTTCGGCAAAAACATCAACAAATAACAGTTTAAATGACTTAATGTACACGGGGCCTAATTTACAGCAAGATCTTCAGTCTCTTATCATTAAATGGAGACAATATCAGTATGCATTCACGGCTGATATAGAAAAAATGTTTAGGCAGATTTGGGTACACCCAGAAGATCAACCTTTACAAAAAATTGTTTGGAGGAATAACCCGTCTCAAAAGGTACAAGACTATCAACTGACAACCGTAACATACGGCACAAAGGCAGCTCCGTTTCTTGCAATGATGACATTGAGACAGTTAGCTACTGATGAACGGGATAAATTCCCAGAAGCCGCCAAGGTCGTCGAAGAATCATTCTATATGGATGACTTGGTCCATGGAGCCTGCTCCCTATCAACAGCACAACAGTTGCAGCAAGATTTGATGAATCTACTCAAGTTAGGGGGCTTCAACTTAAGAAAATGGACATCAAACAATAGTCGTCTGCTGCAAATAGAAGATCAAGACTATTATAAACAAGAAAGCAAGAGTTTTAATCAAGCAGGATTAACTAAGACATTAGGACTTCGTTGGAACCCTACACATGATAACTTCACATTTGTATCAAAAATTGAACCATCAAGCACCAATATCACTAAAGGAATCATACTATCAGACATGTCTAAAATATTCGACCCATTAGGATGGATCGTGCCTGTAACAACAAAATTGAAGATTTTATTTCAAGAAACGTGGCTAACTAATCTTCAATGGGATGAACAAGTACCAGATAAAATCAGCAAAGAATGGATTAAAATCAAAGGAGAATTAGAGTGTATCAATCAATTTAAAATACCAAGATGGTACGGTACGAAAACAGCAAGCAGTGTAGAGTTACATGGCTTTTGTGACGCATCAACAAAAGCATATGCATGCGTCATTTACTGCAGAGTTATAAATAGCAATCAATCAACAATATTAGTAGCAGCTAAATCAAAATTAGTTCCTATGAAACAACAAATATCACTTCCTCGATTAGAACTATGTGGAGCATTGTTGCTGGCCAAACTTATGACCAAAGTCAAGCGATGTCTAGCAGGTCATGACATACATATATTTGGTTGGAGTGATTCCACTGCCGTATTGGGATGGATTCAAGGGAACCCAAGTCGATGGAAAACGTTCGTAGCAAATAGAGCTATACAAATAGCTGATAGCATTCAACCACAATCTTGGCGATATGTAAAGTCAAGTGAAAATCTCGCTGACTGTGGAAGCAGGGGACTTAGAGTATCTCAATTGAATGATTATCGTTTGTGGTGGCAAGGACCAACATGGTTACAATCTTTTGAAGCAACGAAAGAAAACCAAGTAATCTATACAACAAACGAGGAAATAAAGAAGCAAGAAGACGTTCACGTCGTTACAAAGCATGAATCAAGCATCATTACAGACCTGTTAAACAAGTATCAATCAATCAGCAAAATTGCACGTATTCTAGCATTAGTGATGAAGATTACGACCTACAAAAGAAAAGCAAAAAAGCATTATTTATCACTATCAGAAATCAGCAAAGCAAAACAAAAAATTATCAAGCAAGTACAGCAAGAAGAGTTTGCGAAAGCAATAAAAGATTTAAAGCAAGCAGGAAAGCTAAATTCAAAAAGCAAATTGTTAAAATTAAACCCTTACCTGGATGAAAATGATATCTTAAGAGTCGGAGGGAGACTAAAAAAGGCACACATCAGCCATGACATGCAGCACCCTATTATTCTGCCACACGGTGGACGTCTGACAGAGTTAATAATAGAGGACGCACATCAAACCATGTTACATGCCGGAGCCCGGCTGACATTAGGTTTTATCAGACAAAAATATTGGATTCTAGGAGGGAACATTGCTACGAAGAAACAACTTCGTCGTTGCGTAACATGTAAAAAACAAAATCCAGACTGCCAACAGCAAATTATGGGGCACTTGCCGGAGGCCAGAAGCAATCCATCCCGTCCGTTTAAACACACAGGCGTAGATTTTACCGGTCATATTTACGTCAAAGCAAACAAAGGACGAGGTACCAAGAGCACAAAAGGATATGTGGCTGTCTTTGTGTGTATGGTCACGAAGGCAGTACACTTAGAACTAGTCGGTGATTTAAGCACAACTTCATTCATCGCAGCATTAAGAAGAATGGCAGCTCGCAGAGGGACGCCTAGTCACATTTATAGCGATAATGGTCGCAATTTTGTCGGTGCTAACAAAGTACTACAACAGGAATAGCAAGCATTAATGAATATCATGCAAGACAAAGATCTAAAAACAGAAGTATTAGATATGGAAATCGAGTGGAGTTTTAATGCACCCTCATGGCCATCAGCAGGAGGCCTATGGGAGGCGGCAGTTAAAAGCTTCAAATATCATTTCAAGAGGGTAATTGGTGACCAGATCCTTACATTTGAGGAACTATATACGGTGCTCACACAGATTGAGGCTTGTCTCAACACGAGACCATTATGTGCTATATCGGAAGATCCAGACGATTTGGATTTTTTAACGCCTGCTCACTTCTTATCAGGCGGATCGAAGGTTACTATACACGAGACTGAAACGGATCTAAGAACCCGATGGCAGTTGACACAAAAATTTTTACAGGATCTCTGGAAAAGATGGAGGAATGAGTACCTTGTACAAATTACAGCAAGAAGCAAATGGAGACAAGCTAAAAGAAACCTCAATGTAGATGATATCGTCATGATTCATGATGAGAATCTTCCGCCGGGAAAATGGCAGATGGGAAGAGTCATTGAACGTCATCCCGGTTCCGACGGTCATGTTCGCGTGGTTACAGTAAAAACAAAAAACGGAACACTGAAACGTCCTATCACAAAATTATCAAAACTACCAGTTAACAATGAATCCTCGCAAATCAACCAAGAAAATACTGCGGATTCGGGAGATTCTAATACAGTTAAGCAGTCAGAAACAAGGAAAGTAGGTACTCGTTACAACATAGCGTCAGTGTTTACAGCAATCATGCTATTTTTTACTATCATAACAACTTCCCAATGCGCACTAAACGTCACACAATTCAGAAATAATCAGCATATTTACTTTGACAAACTAACAAATATGCAGATCATAAGGAACGACTGGAAACTAATCATATACTACGACTTAGATCCTTATTGGGAAGGAATTACCGCACTTAACAAAAGTATAATGTCGCTGGAACAAACATGCAATGCAATCAAAGAACGAACACACTGTGACATAGTATTATTGCAATTACGTCACGGGTACAATGAACTCGATTACAATAATCAAATGTTACTCAGTCAGCATTTTACAAAGCAAGCGAACAGGTGGCGGCGAGGTCTTATCGACGGTGTCGGTTACATAGCAAACGGCCTCTTCGGCGTATTGGACGCTCGATTCGCGGAACAGTACGAGAAAGATATCACTCTTCTTCGCAGAAATCAAAAGCATATTGTCTCATTTTGGAAAAATCAAACTTCGGTCATAGAAGCAGAATTCAGTCTTTTAAAGAGGACGGAGGCTACAATGCACAAACAACATAAGATGATTCATCAGCAATTTTCAAACATCGAAAATACATTAGAAGTATTAAAAGCTGAAACTCAAGACATTTCAAGAACAAGTGAAGCGTCTATGGCAGCTATAGTCGCAAGCAATCTATTACGCGACTTGAAAGATGTACAGAATGCCTTAGTGGATACAATAACAGATATCTATCATGGTCGATTTAATCCACATTTAATAACAGCCGAACAATTACAGGAACAGCTGAGCACTATAGCTAGTCATTTGTCTAGTGACGTCACCTTACCAGTAGAAAACATTCATACGAATCTTGCACAAATTTTTAAACTCCTACAAGTCAAAGCAAGAATGCTTAAGAATTACTCAATATTTGAAGTAAAAATTCCTTTGATAAGCAGGGACACCTATGAAATATTCAAACTTATAACAATTCCTGCGGAAAAACCTCACAACACAATGTTAACAATCAAACCAGTGTCAGATTTCATAGCTGTAAACCTGAAAAAGGATGCATACATTATCCTGACAGAAAATATTATAGATTCTTGTCTAGTGACAAACGTACACTTGTGTTACATTCATTCTCCGATTTACAAATTAAGCAGAGATAAAGACTTTTGCCAATCAAGGACATCAGTGTGTGAAACCAATGTCGATCCCTGTAAAAATCTTTGGATGGAAAGTCATTCTATCAACAATTACATTTATTTTTGCTGCGGTCAATGTAACCTACGAACAGTATGTGGAGATCAAGTTACCGCACATCAGCTGACTCACTCCGGACTTATAACTATAGATCATGGATGTATAATCAAATCAGATAATTTTGAAATAATCGCGCATCAACAATGAACGAGCGATGTTAGTATTAGTGCTAACCTATACTCACCAGTCATTGCATCCATAAACCACGTTATAAACGTGTCTATTCCTCAAGATGTCTTGAACTACTCCAGCATAGAGAGCGATCGAGAGCTTAAAACGATAGAGGACAAAATCAAGATCATGAAAGAAAATGGATTGTTATTTGACAGTCTATCATCCCACGACGTTCATCATTACACCGCGATCTACTGTACGATCGGTGTGGTAGCAGCATGTCTCGGAGTGTTCGCGTGGAGGAGCGCGCGCTCGCGGTGCGCCCCCGCGCCCGCAGCAGACGGCGCGCCCGGCCCGGCGGCGGCGCGTGCCCAGCCACGCAACGTGCGTGTGCTGGGGATAGTGTAGTGTATCAGTGTGACAATGAAAGGGCGAAGGTGGTAACAAGTGCGCGAGTGTTAGATAAAGCCACCTCCCCTATGTTAGGGTCTTATACAAGCATATCTAATTTGTGAACTGTGCGTTAACGTTAAAAATGATTTGATTTTAATCTAATTTCTTAGTGTCTCACTAAGAAATTAGATTAAAATCAAATCATTTATCATAATTATTTGTTACTCATTTGTATTTTTATATCTTTTCCTCGGGGAGCATGTACGAGCAAACCCGTACAATTGCATTGTATCAATTTTCTGCTGACATCGACGCGCGGCGAATGAATAAAATATACATGTTTGAGTTAGCAAAGTAGTAGTTGCATATCATCGATCGACTGATTCGCCGCGGATCGATCATTTTATCAGTTTTTGGACATTTGTGCTTTCTTTACTATCAATATACAAGTCGAACATTTATCAGTTTATCATTTAAATGTACCTTACCCGTACAATTAATATTACTTTTAAAGGAACTTTCTTAACCTAATTTGACCATATAAATTACACCTGTATCAAATGTCAGTCTTATTCAATATAATCAAATTGTTTTTATTTTAATCTCAACAATAAAGGTCATTATATAAAACAAACAAATATAAATAATCGAAACACAATTCTTATTAACAAAAAAATAAATCTTATAAAAAATAACAAGGTGGCATTAAATTGACAAGTTAAAGAGCTTTTCTTATAACTGAATAGTCATAAACCAAATAATTACTTAAAATATTGAAATCCCTCTCACAAATCTTATTTTAAAAAAGATTCTCATCGTCACTACTGAGATAATTTCTTTGGTTGGTATTTAAATCATAATTCAAATCAATTTTAGTCAACTTTAAGGGAAATTCCCTGGTTACATCCAAATAGGCGCAATTTTCAGCAGAAAATTTTACGTCGCTCAATACTGTCACATTATTTTTGTTCTGTGGAGTCAAGTTCCTATTATAAAACAGTGAAGAATTTTTGTCACTTTCACTTTCATACCATGGACTATCATCACTCTCTGCATATAAGTTGCTATCCATTTCCGAATCTGAAGTAGAATACTCTATTACTCGCTTTTTCTTCCTGCGACCTTTACTTTGCTTAATCTTATTTTCTTTTCCCCTCGAAGGTCCTGCTTGGGGACTTACTTCATTTTCTTTGTTTTCCATCACACTTTTAATTTTATTGTCATTTGTTTCACTTTTGGTATATTTCTTTACACAATTCCTTGTTTCTCTCCTTGCGTTTACGATACTATTATCTAATTTAGTTGTTTTTTTAATTTCTATGACAGGTAGGTAATCTTGAACATCAATTGTACGATTACGCTTAGTAATCTGTTTTTTTATAAGGTTGTGTTCTTTAGCATCAAAACAAACACAGTCCCCTCTATTTTCTCTGGCTTTAACTCTTTCGAGATGTTTTTTTCTTAATTCTTCATATTTTATTGGATTTTGTTTTAGACGCTCACGGTACTTTCTTTGCCTTTCTGCATTTGATAGTGGCGCCATCTCTGCAATATATATATATATATTAATTTTAGAAATAGATTGATTCCGTAATAATTGTTGTAAACGCAGCCTTACATTTTCTCAGTTTCGTTACGTAACGTAATAATAACGAAATTGATAAGAACATCTGAGAATTTCTAACCTAAAAATGTTTATATCTCATAGTTTTTGAAAAGCAACTAATATTACAACGGATTACAATATCTTTGAAACCATGTGAATAGTTTCCTTTACAGAAAACATAGTTTTAAAGCATAGAACATCTTAATTTATTACCGTTAATCACCCTGATAAAATATAAAAGCAAATTGAATACTTACCGAAACACACACTTTCTCCGCCGTAACAAAATGGCTGCAGTTTGACATGTGTCAAAGAACATTCGAAGGTAATGTGGCCAACTTAAAAAAAAATACGGATTCGTTCTAAAACTTAACGTACGTCTTGAAGTTTCCCATAACGAATCCTGAGTAACGAAACATTTATTTTTAGGGACAATATATTTGGCGTAAATAAATATAATAAAAAAGGTGTATTATGAGAACCACGTATATAATACAATATTTATTGATATGAAAGAACTGTTAAAATAAAAATTTAACAGGTAAGTTCATCATAAAAAAAAAATGGATAATGTATTGTGTAACGAAACGAAAAGGACACTAATAAAATGTATGGAAATTATTTTAACCCATTTTTCAAAACCCATTAGGATTTTTTTGCTCTATTACGAAATTATAAATAAATGTTTACGGTGTTGGTTATAAGGTATAATATTCAAAATAAATATTTGTTGCGCATTATTTAAACATGCTATTAACTCAATGCATTTTTAAACCATAGGACACAAACAAATTCAAAAGTTACAAGTTTTCTGCATTTCACCCAGTTATACTCTCTCAAATTAAATGAAAACTTATGATGATTCAGGTGTTTGAGTCTGAGAGTCATCATTTACCTAATGCTACCGAGCTGTCGATGGTAACCACAGCAGTCCTTAACTGTTAGGAGTTAGGAGGTACGGCAATATGTCGACAGAAACTACTTAGCAGTTCTTGGATAGACGTGGACTTGTAACACAATCGTCTTCATCTTTCCATTTCTTGTAATGATGTAACGGGACGATCAGGTGATGATGGTAAGGGCTTGTAATTGTCGAAAGAGCTTGTGATAGGCCTAATTGAATAAAAGTAAGTATTTGACTTTAACTTATCATCAGCTCAGCAATATGAAGTGATGACTCTAAGGCAACACCTATCGGTCCATTAGATTCGGAGATAATTGGCTGTGACAGACGGTAAGACACACGGACTCACGAGTGATCCTATAAGGGTTCCGTTTTTTTCTTTTGAGGTACGGAACCCTAAAAAGTGAAAAACAAAAAAACTTTTTTACATAAAAATAACAACTGACTTCCAATAAAAACACTACAAAGTGAAAAATAACTTTAATTTCAGAAGTCGGTGTCAAAAAACGAAAATGCAGAACCAGCAACACGACTTCTGAAATTACTAAAGTTATTTTTCATTTTGTAGTGTTTTAATTGGAACTCGGTTGTTTTTTTATTTTAAGTATTTAACATTAGTGCGAAACGAGATAGTTTTTTTTGTTCGGCGAATAGGCCCAACAAAAATTGTGGTAAAAAAAGAGATTTTGAAACATGTGGGCTATGACAATTCTCTATTCAGTAACCGGAAACTGTATTGTAATTTCAAGAATGCCATCAGTAGGGGATGTAGCTCAGTGGTAGAGCGTTCGCTTTGCATGTGAAAGGCCCCGGGTTCGATCCCCGGCATCTCCAAATTTTGTTGCCCTAAAATAAATAAAAATTATTGTAAAAGAAAAAAAAATCCACAAGAGATAGAAAAATATTACTATTTTGTAACAATTCAACCCTAATTTAAAAAAATAAATCATCAATTTCTTCTACCAAAAACAAATCTTTGACCCCGACGTGATTTGAACACGCAACCTTCTGATCTGGAGTCAGACGCGCTACCGTTGCGCCACGGAGTCGTTATCAATAATGGCGAAATAGCTATGTCCTCATTAAAAAAAATGGTCCAATATTATAACGTTTTACAATTAAGAATTGCAAATTTTTTGTTTTACACTAACACCCAGTTTCTGAATTGAGAATTTGAAGTTGAGAACATCTTAATCTGTACTTAAGTATGACTTATGTATGAAATATGACTGTATTTGAGAATAATTAGTTGAGATTTGCTACTTTATTCAAGTCAGAAACCGGGTGTAAGTAGTACAGGAAAATAATGAACAATGCGTCAAATCTCAATGAACTTTCCTGTAAAAACAGCTCTAAATCACTCAGTAAGTTCACAAAGTCAACATCACTTTACCAAATTAATGACAAAATCATTAAAAAGTGATTATTAATAATATTGTACAAACACAAATACCTACTACTAGTGCCACCTAGCGGTGAGTGGCCGAACGGGAATCGTGAATAACGCGTTCAGTTATTCAGCAGTCGTTACGCAAACTAGGCTCTATTATCACGTCATTGTTAAATAGCTATGAAAAATAAAAAAATAAATTAAGTATTGCAATTAGGTAAGTACATACAATGAAAACACACATGAGTTGGATACATCTTGTGTTAGGTGACTCCTCTTCTACATAACATGGGTCCTAAAAATGCCACTTTGGCAGAATCATAAAACAATTCATCTCACGGAATTTCATCTGTATGACAGTTTTGTATGGAGATTCGTAAAATGCTACAGGGTCACCTCTGCCTAACCCTTCAGGGATATGTAGGTGTGAAACTGTCAAACAGATTATAATTGTTTTATGATTCTGCCAAAGTGACCTTTTTAGGCCCCCTGTTGCCTGTTCTCCCCGTAGTTAATCTCTCCTATCCTAACATAATGAGGATCTGTAGTTATTAACATTTCAAGAAGTTTGTTCAACTTTCTACAATTTTCCACAATTATTCCATTCTATTCCTCGTAAGTGTGTCGTAGTTGACAACGAACATGACTGAATGTCATGTTCGTTGTCAACTACCGATGGTATTTCATAACGTTTGACAAACGTATCACTTCAATAGTTAATGGTGCGGATTCTCTTGTCAAAAATGCGTCTAAATTGACTAAAAATCACCAAAATTTAGTTTAATCCTGTCAAACGACGATTTCCCATTCTGAAATTGACTAAAGTGACACAACTTAACTATTATTTTAGTTTGACAGCACTAAGATGACACTGAGTTATTAGTTTACTGAAAATGGTAATTTTGCTGTTCTGAATTTGACGTTTTTCACCTAAAATTTAGATTTTCTAACTAAATCTGACTATTTTTAATCGCGAAAAAAAAGGAGTGGAATAAAATTAGTTCTCATGTACTAAAATTTACACCAACACCTCGACTTCAGGAGTTTTTTGTTTTGAGATTCGTAAAATGCTATAGGTACACCCCTCTGCCTAACCCTTCTGGGATATAAAGGTGTGAAACTGTCAAACCGATGAATTGCGTGATATGCATTGTTTTATAGCAGCAGCATACGCGGTTAAAAATATTCGTAATTTAACTGATATAGAGACTGCCCGTTTAGTGTACTTTAGCTATTTTCATAATGTAATGTCGTAGGTACGGTATTTTATTGTGGGGAAATGCCGCCGATATTCAGACCATCTTTGTTTTGTAGAAGCGAGCTGTTCGATCAATTTATAAATTAAGTCCGAGACACTCTCTCAGACACAAATTTAAAGAGATTAATGTAATGACTGTGCCTTCTCAGTATATTTATGAAAATCTTTTAATTGCCCATAAAAATACAAAATTGTTTAAAAAATACAGTGATGTCCATAATATAAATACTAGGAACAAACTCAAATTTGTTGTACCTACAACAAGGCTCAAGAAAATAGGTGGCTCGTTCAGATGCCAATGCATACGCTTTTATAATAAACTACCAAGCCACGTTCAAGATCTAAGCCTTAATAAATTTAAATCATTCATTAAACGTAAGTTGTGCCAGAAAGCCTTTTATACCGTTAAAGATTATATTGAGGACAAAATGGCTTGGGATTGAGCAGCTTCCAATTTTTTTTACATTTTGAATGTTTATATTTTTTCTATATACACATTGACATTAATGAATTTTATTTAAACAATGACATTTGCTTACTTTGTAAAGTATTATATTATTTTAGTTATTGTGCATGTGAAGACATTTTTATTATTCTCTTTGTTCTGTTTGTTCTTTTTCTAGGTCTGGCAGTTTGAGTAATTTATGTGGCCTACCCAAATGTCCTTTCTTTGGTATTGTTCGTCGAATCGTTGAGCTCCTTAAGTTTTGAGTTGAGCTGCACGATTTCTGAAAAATGCGTGCACTGACTGGACAGGTCCGCTCAATCTGTGTGGAAGAACCACACAGATTGAGCGGACCTGTCCTCAAAAGACCATCTCAGACATCGATCTACATGATCTTCATATAACCTGACCAAGATTATGTCTGGACTTTAAAAGATACTGTGACCTCTGAGTTTGTTTCGGCCTTTCTTCTCAGAGTAGTTAGATAGGAAACGCCGACCTCATCTAGTTTTATAAGAACTATGATTGACGTGTAAAAGTGTTTGTACAAACCTACTTACAAAAATAAAATCATATATGATTCTGCCAAATTGGCCTTTTTAGCCCCCCAGTTTAAATAATTATCTTCGAAAATCAACATTTTGTCATTAGTTTAGAATCGCTATTCGATAACAGATGGCGTTGTGCCTTTGTAGATTCTTGCAAGGTATGACCTCCGTAATCACGTTGTGTTAAAGTTTTATTTAATCTGGACACCCTTGTCATATATTTTCTAAGCGAGATATTTTTAAAGAACAAGATATGAATCAGAATCGTATTTTAGTGTGATAACGGGATACTACGGAACCCTACACTGTGCGTGGCCCGACACGCACTTGGCCGGTTTTTATCCTAGCTAGTAAAATTATAAATGCGAAAGTAAGTTTGTTTGTTACCTTTTCACGCCTAAACCACTCAAACTCAAACCCAAAGCATTTAATTCAATTAAACCATTTACAGGCACTTTTGAATTGTCAAGAAGTCGATCAGTCAGAAAATATGAAGCTAGTTGCCTATTCCAAAGCATAGGTACCTATGGAGAAGAACGGGCAAGAAACTCCATGGACACTCTTTGAAATTATATTTAACAAAAATATTAGTTACGTCATTAATTTTGAGTTTATAATTATATTTGAGAACGATGTAAAAAAAAATACGTACGCGTTAAAAGGGTCCAGAGTACAGCAAATAGTACTTAACAAAACAACAATCCAAAAAAATATTTAATAAGCCGAGGCAGCCAATTGATGACCAGCCCCAACTGACGGCGCCCGTTCACGAACATGACGCATAGATCAGCACCATTCAGCTCAACCATTTTGAAGGGAGCTTAAGCTAAATGATCCAACACACACGCCACCGTCAGCGAGACATTTTAGTGAGCATGACATACTATCAGCCGCCAGGGCACATTCAAGTCAATGAAAGACATATTAGTACCCGGTAAATGGTAGCTCACATAGAACTCACATCTGTGCTATGAAATTATACAATACAAAGCAAATTGAGTTTATACAATGCAAAGATAGTCTTACAATCTTCAGCAGCCAAACAGTATGTTCAAGTGTTAATCAATTAGTTGTGGTTGTGGAGCAGGACCAGCATTGATCCAGGCATCTTTATCAACGATGTAATCCCCTAACTTATAGTATGCCTGCCTGCATAGTGTGCGTTTTATACAATACTTGAATTTTGTCTCATTCAGTTGAAGAATGTGGGGAGGTATTTTATTACTGAACCGATCATCCTGAAATTTTGCATATACCTACGTTGTCAGGTGTACAGAAACGGACATGAGGTACCTTTCACCCCGGAAAAAAGTGCTGTTCCCGAGGAAAACAACAATTACGTTATTATGATAATGGATGGCGCCACGTGTCTTTTGTCTTGATCGCAGACAAAGTCGCGGGCAACAGCTAGTCTGTAATAACCCAAAAATATTTGCTCGGTATACCGAAAATATTAATGAATGCCAACTGGCGCCTGGGGTATTATACTATAGGATGTAAGTAAGTAAGTATTAGACCCGAGATTTTTTATAAAAGAAGTTTCAAAATGTCCACTCCGTACCTACATCCCCTGAGACGTCGAGATGAGAGCAAGTTCAGTCAACCAATCCCTGCAGATCACATGCATTTGACAATTTGTTAGCTTTTTGTGTTGACGTGCATACCTACTGTGTTGACTAAGAGGCAAACATAACAAAATTAATAAGTTTATAAGTACAATGCAAACTGCATCGAAGCTACGGTCACTACCATAAAAGCTAACACACGCAGGTGATCTTAGACGAAATGTGAAGTGTCCAGCGAAGTGTCATGCCATTTTGTATACCTATACACATAATTGTCCTGGCAATGACTAAGGACCCCGAACAGTAGGTATAATGTGCCTTCTGCTCATGTGTGTGGCGGACGGGCGCGGGCGGCGCGGCTCGCGGCCGGGTTTCCCGCGCGGCCCGCATGGCATTCAAATCTAAGTGTAGCGCACGTGGCTGTTCGGCAACCATGTGCTGCCAACACACACTCTATCTATCCATGTGACTACAGACAATGGTTTAACAAGTTAATAAACCTGAACTCCTCACATTAACATTAAGTAGGTAGGACGTTCAGTCACAGGTAAAAATACAGACTTGTTTTCGAAATGAAAAAGCGACTTTCTCGTAGAGTGAGAGAGCTTCGTTAAGTTTGTGCTAAAAGATGCTGTCTGCACAGCAACTCATAATTTCAACGAATCGAGTGATTCGTGAGTAGCGGAGGTAGCGGGCGGCGGCGACTATTCCAATGCGCACGCGGCGCCGCTGCCGCGCTGGGCTTTCCCGTGCATTCCATGACATACATACACTCGCGGTCGCAAATAGTTGCATCACTGCACGCCACCAAGGCTTCAACTTAAAATACTTCTATTTTATATTGATTCAAAGACTGTGTTCAATTAAGATTTTATAAAAAAACTAGCTGACCCGAAAGAGTGACGTTGTCCTGTTAACGATACGTGGCGCCATCTATTATCATAATAACGTTATTGTTGTTTTCTTCGGGAACAGCACTTTTATTTAGGATAAAAGGTTTATGTCCGTTTCTGTACAATTGACAACGTATATGCAAAATATGAGGATGATCGGATCAGAAGTTTAGGCGTGAAAAGGTAACAAACAAACAAACTTACTTTCGCATTTATAATATTATAAATATATATTGTTTTGTTTGTGATTAAAATGGTTATTTTTTGTACTTGGTTTCCTGACTATAGATCTTTAATGTTAGTAGGGCCAACCCCCCCGGACTTACCCTACCTATAGAACTAAATTATGTAGATACTTGAACTTACCTACCTGTACAAAACTTGTAAGATAACAGAATGTACCACTAACAGTACAGTTACACTTAATAACAAAAAGGTATTTTCTAGCACTAAAATTGTGAACTGTAGAAAAGGGGCTAAGCAGAAATCCTTGAAATTATTTCATCAAAATATTCAAGGTTTTTCTTCCAAACAACTGGAAATTGAGTTGTTTTTAGAAAAAACAATGTTTGACATTATTTGTATAACTGAGCATTGGTTAAAAGATTCAGAAATGTTAATTAACTATGACAATTATAGTGTGGCCAGTTGTTATAATCGAAATTCAATGCTGCCTGGTGGTTCACTAATCCTAATTAAAAGTTGTATTAAATACAAACCTCGTAAAGACATACTTGATCTATCGGTTGAACATAACATTGAACTGTCTTGTGTTGAGCTAGATAAGCATGTTATAGTGTGCGTTTACAGACCCCCAAATTATCAAAACTATTCTATATTTGAGTCAGTAATGGGAGATGTTTTGGCAAAGCTTGCAACTGGTAATAAGGCAGTAATTATCTCCCTTCTGATCACAGTGGTCAAACTGTAACCTTTGAGTCCAGCATGCCAATACAAAAAGTGCAGATCCAATCCAGACCAATAACATCTGTTAATTAAAATAAATTCAATAGCAGTTTAATTTGTAAATTAAGTAATCAGAACCTGACAGTGAACAATGTTAATATTTTGTATACAGAATTCTTTTCGGTTGTACAAACAGAATTCAATAATTCTTTTAAGAAAATCACTAAAAGTATCAGCCCTAAGTTTTTATTTTGTGACTGGGCAACTAAAGGACTTAGGAAAAGTAGGGAAAGACTTTTCGAGCTGTATGGGTTTAAGCCTTATATTAACACTGATACTTTTACTAAATATGTTGCTACTTACTCTAGAACTTTTAAGAACGCTTGTAAGGCAGCTAAAGCCTTATACATTAGCAACAAGGTTAAATCAGCAGACAATAAAATAAAGACGGTTTGGAAAATTATTAATAACGAAACGAACAGGAACAAAAAACATAATTCTGATTACGCACTGCAGACGTCAAGTGGTCTCATTTGCGATAACAAAAAAGTTGCTCAAGAATTTGTAAATTTCTTTACTAGTATCCCACTCAAAACAACTGAAACCTTAAATTCCTCGCCCTCGCTCGCTTTTGATTTAGTAAGGGCGAACGTTTCAGCCTGCCCGATTGAATTTAACTTTAGGCATATTAACCCCACAACAGTAATTAAAGCTTTTAAGCAAATTAAGATCAAATTGACCGAAGATCTTTGGGGAATGTCCATTAAGGTCTGTACCTCCATAATTGAGACTATTGCGCCTTACTTAGCCTTAGTATTTAATTCGTGTATGGATCAAGGAGTCTTCCCCGATTTAATGAAATACAGTAAGGTAATACCACTTTACAAATCCGGGGACAGTAAAGACACTAATAATTATAGACCCGTATCCGTGTTACCGGTTTTCAGTAAGGTGTTTGAAAAGATAATGCTTAGTCAGATGCTCAATCATTTTAACACGAATAAAATCCTTCACGATCAACAGTATGGTTTCACCAAAGGACGTTGTACGACCGACGCCGGTGTAACCTTGTTAAAGCACATTTTCAACGCGTGGAAAGAGGATGCCATGATGCGATGATGTAGATACCGCGAGATTAGTCTATTTTAGTTACTTTCATAGTATCATGTCATAAGGTATTTTACTTTGGGGACGGGCTGCAGACATCGATTCTATTTTTATTCTGCAGAAAAGAGCCATCAGAGCCATACATAATCTCCGCAGGCGCGATTCTCTAAGGGAACTGTTTAAGGATATTAACATCATTTATTTATTTGGTTCAACAACAATTGTTTACACTAACATCTTGATAAAAATAACGTCTTTGAAGAAAAAAAAAACTTTGAACAGTGTAACAATTACTAGGTAAACACCACATGAACTAAAATTACGTTAATTTGTAAGCTTAGTTACATGTACAATTCACAAGCCAACTTAAAACTAAAGAAAAAATATGTAGCCTAAGTATAAATAAAGACTTAGTTATGAATGTAAAGTTATACGAGTAACAAAACAATGAATGCTTTACAACACTTCTGACAAACAACTCAAGATTTTAGATTTCTGTTTAGTCAGAGAATCAAAGTGGAAATAGATTAGGTCGCTGCAACTATTCAAAGCCCTACAGAACCTAGCGCATGGAGAGTTAGATCCCAACACCGTTCTTCTCTGTGGAGGACGAAGTGGAGTTATGGGTTTACGTGGAATTCTTGAAGGAGCATAAAAGTTTATAAGTGCGAGCTGCGGCGGTGAGTCAATATTTCCTTTCAAGATTTTACAGGCAAACATTGCGTCGTTTAAACGCCTTCGCTCTTCTAAGGTGTGTATGTTGAAGATTTTTAATCTGTCTTTGTAAGAAGGCGTTTTTTTAGCTATACCGACAGAAAGAGCCAAATGCCAAGCAAAGCGTTTTTGGACGCGTTCTAGACGCAAACTGTGAGTAGCATAGTGCGGCCGCCACACCACACTACAGTACTCTAATATGCTGCGTACCAAACTATAGTAAAGTAAAATTTTTGTTTTACTTTGTCAAAAACCTTTACATTGTCTTATGACAAACCCCAACATTTTTGACGTTTTTTTAACAACATGATCTAAGTGTGGCACAAACGTTAATTTTTGGTCAAATTAAACTCCTAGGTCACGTATAGTGTCCACTTCATTAACCTTCTCCTCATTAATGTAGTATACTGTCTCTATAAAATTATTTTTTCTTGTATACTTAACATGGTAGCATTTCTTTGAGTTCAAATGCATTTTATTATTTTTGCACCATCTGATGAGACTATTAAGGTCCATCTGTAAAAGCGAGGAGTCTCTAGCAGAATTAATTATTCTAAGAAACTTTAGGTCATCCGCATACATAAAAATCTTGGAGTGCCGCAAACAGCGGGGAATGTCATTAATAAAGTAGATAAACAATATAGGCCCCAGATGCGAACCTTGCGGGACTCCAGATGAGATTCTAAACACATTAGATTGGTAACCGTTTACCACAACAAAGAAAGATCTATCCGCCAAATACGAAATCGCCCATTTAAGTAAGCTGCCAGTGATACCATACGCATGCTACTTATGTGATAGGATTTTATGGGAAACTTTATCAAAGGCTTTGCTAAAATCAGTGTAAATGACATCCGCCTGGTGACCAGAATCAACAGCCCCAATTAAATTCTCTGTGAATGCAACTAGATTAGTGCTCGTGGATCGTGATCCAACAAATCCATGCTGATGATCGCTTATGAATAGCTTGAGATGGTTCTGGAAATGCGGGCAGAGTAGTGATTCAAACACTTTGGCAAACGTTGAAAGAATTGAGATGGGCCTATAGTTAGATATGTTGTCATTGCTATCCGATATGTATAGGCACCACCTTTGCCATTTACCATTTCGTAGGGAATACACCAGTAATCAAAGATTTGTTGTAAATGATCATGAGTGGATGCACCAACTCCTCCGCACAAGCCGAAATAAATATTGGTGGTATGCCAGGGCCTTTGTTAATATCCGAATATCATATCAATATCATGACGGTGCCTTGTCAATATATCTACGAAAACATCATGTGTGTAAGGACAAATTTACATCTTTTTAGTAAAAGAGGTGAAAGACATTATTATAGTACTAGAAATAGGGACCTATTAGTTCAACCAGGTTTCAGATTGGCTAAAGTAGACTCATCTTTTATGGGGTACTGTTTAAAATGTTAAAATAAAATACCTCCCCACATTCTTCAACTGAATGAGACAAAATTTCTTGTATAAAACGCACACTATGCAGGCAGGCATATTATAAGTTAGGGGATTCCATCGTTGATAAAGATGCCTGGATCAATGCTGGTCCTGCTCCACAACCACAACCAATTGATTAACACTTGAACATACTGTTGGAGCTGCTGAAGACTGTAAGACTATATTTGCATTGTATAAACTCAATTTCCTTTGTATTGTATAATTTCATAGCACAGATGTGAGTTCTATGTGAGCTACCATTTACCGGGTAATACTTGAATGTGCCCTGGCGGCTGATAGTATGTCATGCTCACTAAAATGTCTCGCTGACGGTGGCGTGTGTGTTGGATCATTTAGCTCCCTTCAAAATGGTTGAGCTGAATGGTGCTGATCTATGCGTCATGTTCGTGAACGGGCGCCGTCAGTTGGGGCTGGTCATCAATTGGCTGCCTCGGCTAATATTTTTTTTTTTTGGATTGTTGTTTTGTTAAGTACTATTTGCTGTACTCTGGACGCTCTTAACACGTACGTCTTTTTTATTTTATTACATCGTTCTCACATATAGTTATAAATTCAACATTAATGATGTAACTAATATTTTTGTAAAAATATAATTTAAAAGAGTGTCCATGGAGTTTCTTGCCCGTTCTTCTCCATAGGTACCTACGCTTTGGAATGGGCAACTAGCTTCATATTTTCTGACTGACCGACTTCTTGACAATTCAAAAGTGCCTGTAAACGGTTTAATTGAAATAAATGCTTTGAGTTTGAGTTTAACTGCTCTAACACCTCCATTCTGATAATCTTGGAAGAAACCTTGCTTAAGCGCTTATTACATTATCCAATTTTTAGGAAAGCTAATTAGGAAATCGGCAGATGTAATCGCAGTTAGAACAGATTGGATCCGATTTAGTGTACAGAGGCCAGCACATCAAGTTACCCCAATCTGTCAAATTTCTTTGATAGATTTTCAAATTTACTACAAAGGAATAAGGTTTATATTCAATTGGGAAAATGTGACAGATTGGGGTAGCTTGATGTGCTGGCCTCTGTACATTGGAGGTCCAATCGCTCTACTTTCTAAATTGTATACGATCTAGGACAGTGTAATCACGGTGCTACGATTAAGAACGACTAGTCGGGACTAATGTTAAGGCGACTACATAACCTAAAGCGCGGTCACTATCGGACTGCATAGAAAAGAAAGAGATGCGCGATGACACAACGCTGGTAATTTATTGCAAAATATGAAACAATCATCTATTGTTGATTTATCAAACACCAAACAAATAAAAACCGTAACTATACTAAAATGCGGGGAGTTAAATTGTCTTTTATATGGTGAAAGTTTTATGAAAATACACCCGATAGTGTTTGCGTGATTATCGTTTTTATCTCCGCGGTGACATTACTTTACAAATTAAATTAATTCACATATTAAATTACGAAGCAAATGGTCTAGTATAACATTTATTTTTTTCAAAGAAATCAGTCCGGTCGGTTAGACGTGATGTTGAATTTAAAATTATTAGAAGTCGTATATCTGCGCCTTAACTAAATTAATAGAAACTAGCTTTGCCCCGCGGGTTCACCCGCATTAATGTGAGGAGAACACTTACTAAATACATTCCATTACTTTAAGAGTATCTATTACTTAAGATTATGACTTACTACATTACTATAAGAAGCTATTTTAGGTACATCACGCTATGATCAGTAAGAGTGGAACTATAGTAAACCTCGAAGAGCTACCGGCGTCCGTGCGGATTTATTTTGAAACCATGATATTTCCTAAGATATGGTTTCACCAAGGGACGACTGATGTCGTTGTCACCTTATTAAAACACATATTTACGGCATGGGAAGAGTCCCAAGACGCCATAGGAATTTTATGTGACCTCTCCAAGGCTTTTGATTGCGTTGACCGCGAAACCTTACTCTTAAAACTTGAGCATTACGGACTTGGAAAACTTGCGCTCAGTTTAGTGAAACCTTATTTAAATACAACAGCGGGTTCAAATAAAAGGTGTCAATTCACTCGGTTTAAAAGTAAAAATGGGTGTACCACAAGGCTCGATATTAGGTCCGTTCCTCTTTTTAGTATATATTAACGATTTACCCCATTTGTTAAAAACCCATCCACAAATGGTGTTATTTGCTGACGATACTTCCTTGATTTTCAAAATTAATAGACGTGCATCTAATCTTAACGACGTAAATAATGCCCTACTGCAGATATCCAAAATTGGTTCACTGCTAATAATTTAGTACTAAATGGGAAAAAACGAAGTGCATAAGATTTTCTTTACCAAATGTCAAAAGTAGTAATTGTGAGATAGTATTGAATCAAGAGAAACTAGAATTCGTCGATAAAACTGTTTTCCTGGGAATCACGCTCGACTCAATGGAGTCCTCATTTAACATCCCTTGCAGGACGGCTAAATTCAGCAGCATATGTAGTGAGAAAAATCCGTCAATTTACTGATGTTGATACCGCGAGACTGGTCTATTTTAGTTACTTTCATAGTATTATGTAGTACGGTATTTTACTATAGGGATGGGCTGCAGACATCGATTCTATTTTTATTCTGCAGAAAAGAGCCATCAGAGCCATATAATATAGCCTCCGCAGGCGTAACTCTCTAAGGGAGCTGTTTAAAGATATTAACATCATGACGGTACCTTGTCAATATATCTATGAAAATATCATGTACGTAAGGAAAAATCTACATATTTTTAGTAAAAGAGGTGATAGACACAATTATATCACTAGAAATAGGGACCAATTAGTTCAACCAGATTTCAGGCTGGCTAAAGTAGATTCATCTTTCATACCCATACTTGAACTGAATGAAACGAAGTTTAAATCTTGTATAAAACGCACATTATGCAGCCAGGCATATTATAAATTGGGTGATTACATCGCTGATAAAAATGCTTGGCTAAACGCTGGCCCTGCTCCATAAGGACGCACAAATAAATTGATTATCATTAGAAAATACTGTCGGAGCTGCTGAAGATTTTAAAATACAATTTTTGCATTATATACCGGACGCTAGTAGGGACTGGTCATCTCGTTGCTGCCATGGCTTATTTTAATTTAATATTTGAATTGTATTTTTTACGTCTTTTCAATAAGGACGCTTTTAAAGTTTTACATCGTTCTCACATGCACAATTTTTAACTTGAATGATGTAACCAAGTCTTTGTAACCATATTATTTGATTTAAAATTGTGTCCATGGAGTTTCTCGCCCGTTCTTCTCCATAGGTACCTACGCTTTGGAATGGGCAACTAGCTTCATCTTTCTTACTGACCGACCCCTTGACAATTCAAAAGTGCCTGTAATTGGTTTAATTAAAATTAATGCTTTGAGTTTGAGTTTTGTATTCATTGAGATAAAGTGATGTCAAGGCCAATTTTATTTGTGTATTTATTTGGATAAGGATTAATATCATGTTTCTGAAAACACCTTCGCAAATAATGCATTATATTAGAACAAATTTGATTAAGTACCATAAAAAAGGTCGTTTCGTCGCATATGGTCAATTTCGCAATCGGTGAAATTCAATAATTTCAAAAGATATGTCTATTCTATTCTATTTTACTTTATGGCAATGGTGCCGATGTCGACAGTCAATGGTCAAATTCATGAAAATCGCAATCCATCAAAATAGCAAAGCGTCAAAATAGCAAACCGTTAAAATAACAAAAGACAAAGTTATAGTGAGTCAACCTTAAAAGATAGACAAATGCTGTCGTGGACTTTTTTGTAGATATTGATGTCCTCTATAAAACTGCAGTACATCACTTTGCTGTATTGTCTATATCTTATGTATTATAGTTTCCGCAGCATACGCGATGTAAGGATTTTTTTATACTTTTTTCACACCTTGGATTACATTATCAAAGTTTTAACCTAACTTTTTTGAAAATATTCTATCGCAGCGTGCGTTACGTTCATCAGGGATAATGTAGGATTCTAATGGTGAAAGAATTTTTCAAAAAAAACAAATCTTTCCTTTTTATAATATAATAAATATAATATAATATATATATATAAATATATATTATTACAAGGATAGATGTATGGGGAAATGCCCTATCCTTATAATAAAAACAACTAAAAATATTTTAATAAATCATTAAGCGATGAAGGTTTGAAGGTCTCTTTGGAAATTTACAAATATATGACAAAAACGCTACTTTAAAGACGAAAACTATGACAAAAATTTTAATAATGACAAAAAACGCGACTTTATGGACGTGACTTTAAAGACGCCATCGATAGAAAATTCGAAACGTGCAACCCAGTACGATCCTTTTCCTTCTTCACGAATGCGTCATGTGTCCGATTTAGAGTCTGACCAACGAAAGCTGACCAAGAAAAAAGTTGGCAATTAAAAAAAATCAAGAGCTGTTATCCTGGCTATACACTGCGTAAACGCAATTGATACTATTTATTATTCATTGCGAATTTATTGATTTATTGACATTGACAATTAGGATTGACAGTCCTAAAATGTCTCCATTCTAAAAGTTTAGAAAAAAGTTTAGAAAATAATTCGTGGTCCGCTTTCGTTGGCCAAACTCTAGAATCCAATTTAGTGTAGTGTGATCACTAGCTTCCGACTTCCTAGTTAGAGTGTCCGTAATTAGCTTTCCTTAAAATTGGATAATGTAATAAGCGCTTTGGTGTTACTGACGATCACACAGAAGGTACCTGGGTTGCCGAAGTACATGCCCTATACGTGGCGACCACCGGGCGGTTTAAAAGCACATGAGCCGCTGTCTCGTCGTCCTCTATACAGGCGTTGCACAGCGGACTGTCTGTGACTCTTATAGCAAAAAGGTGTTTATTAAATGACCTGTGGCCTGTGGTATATTCGCTACCGTCTGCGGTAGAGAAAACCGAGTGGGTATGCGGTTAAATTACTGTTCACACCAAATCGAATTTCGCTAACCTTGTGGGTAGAATACCGAGTTTGAGTTTCGCTCAGGAAGGTAAAGAAGTTTTTGTTTAGTTATTGTTTCGCCCAAAAAGCGAAACAATACATATGCGGTATTATGGCACCAACTATTCCGCTCTAGCCGCGGAACTTGATACTAAATACCTGAGCGAAACCCGCGCGGTATGTACCTCTACCCACAGCGGCAACGAATACCGCTTATGTTTGAAGACCTTAAAATTAATTGAGAAGTTAGAACAATTTGTGTTTAAAGTGAAATATAAGTAGATACTATAGTCTTTTTAGGGATCCGCACCAAAATGGTAAAAGGAACCCTTATGGTGCGACTCAGTCTGTCTGTGTGACAGCTGGATATCTCAAGAACTACTATTGCTATCAACTTAGAATTTGGAATAGTTTTAGATGACGTTTGCCCAACAATTTTGCAATTTTTTTTTTTTGCCCTTGGACTACAAAAGTCATGCTACTAGGGCATGTGGGGTATCTTAGGAAAGAGCGCAGTTTGCAAATTCTCAATTTTTTGGCTGCTTAGTTTTCGACTTTGGATGAAAAATACCGTACCCCCCTTATCTCCGAAGTTCGCAAAGAGAAAAAAAAAATTCTAGGTGATAGAAGTTTATGTAAAGATTACAAGAAATATAAAAAGATTTCTCTAAATAGCACACTTTTTCAGAAATCATCAACAAAGGTTACATTAGTTCCACTATCGGTCAAGAGATGGCGCTGACCTAAAACTGCAATATTCTACACCACAGCGCGCAGTCTTAAAATTCGCTAACGAATATAGGCCTATACGGAACCCTCTGTGCGCGAGTCCGACTCGCTCTTGACCGGCTTTTTAAAGGACAATGCCGTCAAATATAGGGCGCCCTGTACCAAACGAAAAGAGTCCGTTGTCACAACCAAACCTAGTGTATTTGGAGGAGAATTTAATACCCTTCCTATATTAAGTACTAACTATTTTTTACATGGATTCCCGTCCCACAATTCGTATTTATTTGCCATTTACCTACTTCATATTTTGAGGTTACGAGAAAATGACGAATGAACGATGACAATGAATGATGGAGGCATCGCTAAAGATTATCACACAAAGATTACGTTATGGAAAAGCACCTGAACGTTTTCGTTAATAAGGATTTTAATTATATTTGAATAGTTCAGATGAAACCAATATTGAAAATAACGTCCAAAGAGAATGTAGACACCGTCAGCCGTGTGGAGCACAACTTAACGTGCTTATTTTCTGTATTTTTCATTCTAAAATAAAAGAAATAACCAAAGAAACGATGAGGGCGCCACTAAATGGTCGGCGTCGCCTTAAATATGTAAAAAAAATTGTGAAAACCTAACCAAATTTAATTCTATTTTTTATTTAAATTCATTCCCGCCCTAGTGAGGTAAGCAATTTCTATGAGTCTTTCCCGCCCAAAGGTGGGAAGCAGCGTCTTCCATCACCCGCTATCTATTCGGAGCAAACGAACACTATAGTTGGACTTTTAATTAGCTGCAGTAAAATGACAGCTTATGTGTTACATAAATGACTGAAATTGGCGTTTTTTGTTTTTTTTGCGGCCATCAACCAAACCTTGTTTTTCTAGTATAGAATAGTGTAAAAAACGAAACTTATTTGACATGCATATCTCTAAATGCAGTCCGAAATGAGTTATTAAGAAGTGTCTTTTTACTGCAGCTAATTAAAAGTCGGAGTATACTTCCCGATTATGAGAAATGAAAAGTAATACTTTTGATTTGCGTATAAATACTATTGAAATACCTACGGTTAAAACGTCAATGTTCTCAAAACATCGAAAACTTAAATATCGAACGACCATATACTTAACAGAAAATTAAAATAACGTAAGTATGAAGTATCGAATATCCTAAATATCGATATTTATTTGTTATGTACAAGTCATGGATAGTCTTAGTTCACGAATGGTAGAGTTAGGATGCAAGGGCGAGCGAAGCGAGCTCGGGACTTGGGGCACCCCGACTCGGGCAGGTTAGGTTCGAAACTCAAATGACCGAGCAGAGCGAGCGACCGAGCACCCGTCATCTCCTCCGTGTTAGGTTCCTTTAAACCCTGCAGACAGAAGCCCCGCCAACCGCCAAGCGGGGCTCCGTCGACTACGCCTTATTATTATTGATTGGAAACCAACGCGTTATTGTAACTTTATTGGAGGTACCTATGCATTATGATAATGTATTGCGGTGCGCCACGAATATACATTGTTGCTTATTTAGTTATATTTCTGTGTAATCAGTAATTTTGATTGGAATTCGGATTATTTTTGGATACAAAAAGTTGTTTTTTTATTCGCGTTTAAATACGTAGGTACAGACCCCAGCACATGCACATCAACCTACCCGAAACCACAGATTACTGAATAGTTACTACGTAACAGATACTTCACTCAGTAGAAAATTTCCAATACTTATTACGATAATTGCCTACTCCCTCGCGTCAACAACCACTGTATGCTAAAATGCGCCTAAATGCTCAAGCGTACAGCAGTGATTGCTTCGCACCGCGCGATTCCACAGTAATCGCAGGGCTGCCTCTTCGATAAAATTAAATTAACATAACTTTTTATCTATGTTATTGAGAACTGTGAATATGTTCTGACTTTTATGTGGCAGTTAAAAATTTTATCATTTATAAAATATTTAACCAACTTAAAAAAAAGGAGGTGATCAGACATACAGGCCAAACTGAGAAGTTTGACTTGTATGGTTTGTATAACGTTTCTATGTAACAAAATTATGTAAATCTGTGTCTGAAAGGCAAGCTAATGCTTAGTATATACCTATTAAACTGTCAAATTCTAAGTGGATACCGGTGTCCGCACACCTACTGTCTTTTAATTATGTCTCTAATGACGGTATGTGAATGGAAAAAAATTTAAACGACAACAACTAGTAATAATTTATCACTTACCTTTCTTCATTGACAGGTAAATGGAAAAATGTTTGGTGTTTATCCCTTCTTTTGCTTGATTTACACCCATCTACAGCACATAAGGCACCACACGGCATCGTAATACGCGTACGAACGAACAGCACTATTAAAATTGAACGGCGTGCGCGCGCTTCGCTTGCGAAAACCGCACGGAATTTGATCCGCCGGCGGACCGAGACCGCTCGGCTGGGCGGTAGGCACTTATAGCGCGCAAGTACATGGAGTGACGGAGGCCTGCCGAAACTGTCAAATTTTCCCAATCAACTTTGAACCTTATAATTTAACGATAAAGTTGAAAATCTATCAAAGAAATTTGACAGATTGTAGTAGGTTGATGTGCTGGCGTCTGTACCTTCCCTTTTTTCCCAAAGCAGTTACTAAAGCATCGTTAGGCACCAGCTACATCAGGGCAATTACGGAACACTAAACATGAAATCAAGTTTCTAATACACAATGTTCGCATAATTAAACTTCTGTGTATTCTCATGACGATTTTACGAAACCCGACTAAAAGCTACAACGATCTCAATTAGATTAAATTAAAATGGCTACAGTATAGATAAAACTTTCCTGTTTCATCTGCAAGGCAGTGTAGACGGAAAGTACGGGCTCGGCCACATATATACGAGACACGTATCGCAGGACAATCAGTCGCACTGTCGCACCCGCGATCAATCCATCATGATACAAGTCGCCTGCCTCCTGATGCTGATGGCGTGCGCACTCGCCGCGCTCGCCAGTCAGCCCCGCGACACTGAGCTGTTGCGACCCGACTATGACGACCGGCCAGAGGACCTGGTCATCAGAACCCTGTGTAAGTTCAAAAGAAATGCACCAGCTGAGCGCACTAGCAGTGATTACGTCAGCAGAAAACAGTTCATTGTAAAGTTACTCTGCCGGAAGGACGACAAGTGTGCGCACACGCAAGTGTACGAGTTTGACCTGATGCGAATGGAGCCGAGCGTGAGCGGGAAAGGAGTGTATTACTGACGCGGACTGGTTCAGTGAATATGTTGAAGTAAGCGGCGCGCGGCTATGGCGGTCCAGCGAGAAGTCATAACTCCTGGGGGAACGTGTGCGTGCATGACTGGCGCGCGTCCCGTGGACATAAACAACAACATGCATGGAAACATACGCTAGGAGGACGCAGCAGCCGCTGTGACCAAAGAAAAAGTATTATCGGGGCCAGTTTAGTTACTAAGAAGTGACTCTTTACTGCTGCTGCTGTAGTTAGTACAGGACGGCTGGAAAATATTAACTATAGTTAATTAGAGTAAGAAGTGCCATTCACTATCTACTGTTGATAATGAGATTCCCGTTATGTAGGTACCGCGTCGTTCGCGGCTTGTAAGAAGGCTTATTCTTTACTGGTAAGCACTCCGAGGAGCATAATTAGGTATGAAAGAAAGAAAGAAAGAAAATACGTTTATTTAGCACAGACTAAAAGACACACAATACACCAAATACATACATCAGATAAAAAATAAAATCAATAAAAGAAATTTGCAGGAGAGTGTGCCTCTCGGCTGCGCCAAATAGGCCCAGTTCAGCAAAAATGCCAGACAACTAGTGCCTGACGCTGGTTTTCAACTGGACCTGATGTGTGTGTGAGGTGACGAAAGTAAATCAGTTTTAGCTGCAACGCGTCGAGTGTATGCATACTTGAATAGAATAAATAATATGTCATACAAAAAAAAAAAAAAAAAACATAAATAGTGTGAATTGTAAAACATTCCAAGAATAACAAAAAATAAAACTAAAAATAAAATACTGATAAATTAATGAACAAATGAACAAATGAGACGGCCGCATGTAAGACCAAAACCTGTTTAGTCGATGCCAGACTTCCACGTTCCAACACATCGTCATAATTAATTTATCCGCGCATTTCATCGCACAATACGCTGCAAGCAGCCGAGCGCGGCGGTCTGTTTACGGACAGTTTGCAACTTGTGTATTTTAAACTTGTCTTAGCTATGGTTTGCAATGGGATTAACCCAATACGATGGATATATGAATAAGTCAGCTAAACATTATTCTCGGAAGTGGTAATGGAGTAAAAACATGCACAAATAAACGAAAAACATTTAAGGACGAAAAAGGTAAGCGCTGGTCGATTATAATATTATTTGCTGAAAAATTGGTAATGTGAAATGTGAAAGCAACTACCCACTTTTAATTTACCGCCTTCTTTCTACAGTCTTATGGATGTCAAATCAAAACATGGCCCAGAGGTTCGTCCACTGCCGGGGCTAGGTGAAGGATGGGTGAAAAGTGGTGTCATCCCGACATCATACGTCTCATTCGTGTGCAAGTAGGCCAGGCAACATCGGGTACGTTGAAAAAAGCAAACATGTTTCAGCGACGCATAAGTTGAAAGGTATTACGTTTTAATTTGTTTATTATGCATTTTACAGGTCTCACATCCGCGAATGGGACGCAGCAGTGCCGCGGTCAACGTAACCACAACAATCACCGGACCAAATTTGTGCGTATCGGACGGAGGATAGATACAGAGGACACCAGCCAGTTAACCGAACGGAGCGACTGCAAGAGCAAGAACAAAAGCAAATTCCCAGCAATGAGACTGTATAGTATTATAACAAATTATATACATTACCGTGCAACACTCACTGACAGAAACACTGACACATACACAAGTGGGTACATACATCATATAATTGAAACATTTAGAGCGACCATATCTAACTTCCTTTGCGCCTCTATGAGGTACTGCCGTAAGCGTCGTCTAAAAGCGTCTATGGTGGCAATTTCTCTGATTGGTGGTGGTAAGTTATTCCATATTTTGGAAGCCGCGTAACGGAAGCTACCTCTAAAAGCGGCTGTACTATGTGACTGGGTCGAGAGTTGTTGCGAGCATTGCCTTCTCCCACATTCACGTCTACTGGCTATCCAATTTAACTTGTCGTACAGGTAGTCCGGTTTCTGGCATTTAACTACACCAAACAGAAGGCATGCCAAGTGTAGTTTGCGTCTCGATTTCATTTTTAATGTGAAGTGTTTATTTAAAAATGGAGTCACGTGGCTTCTGGGAGGAATTTTATAACAAAACCGAGCACAAGCGTTTTGAACCCTCTGAATGAGCCGATCTGTACGAGCCAGTAGGCGCGGGCCATAGACTGTATCAGCGTAGTTTAGCCTGGACAAAACCAGGGTTTCAACTAGCTGCTCCCGTAGTGATTCGGATAAGTACGGCCTAATCTTGTACAGAACTTTCAGGCGGTAAAAGCAGTTTCTTACCGAGTCGGCTACATGTTTTTCGAAACGAAGGTCTTTGTCCATAATAAGACCAAGGTTCCGCGCCTCATAGACTCTGTCAATTGGTTCGCCCATTAGCTCCAGGTGAAACGTTGCTGGTAATTTAGCTAGTTGCTGCCTTGTGCCAAATACTATGTGTGTATGTGTTCTGTGGCACTCGGATACTATTGTCTATTGAATCTTCTTCGCCTTTATGAACTCACTGCAGGACATGCCACTTCCAAACCTATCTTCGCATTGTGAACATGCCAAAACTTCTGAAATTCAAACATTTGAGTACCTACGAGTAGTTATCATAAATCTTTATGTTAGTTAGGTACATTATGTAAATATTATTATTATAATATAAATATTTTGTTCTTACTGAAATACATTTGTCCTTGTTTTATTTTTTTAGTTTAGGTACCTACTGTTGTGATGATTTATGATATTCAGCTGCATCCGGTTAGACTGGAAGCCGACTCCAACATACTTAGGAAAAGGCTAGGCAGATTCATTTTTTAGAGTTATGAGTTATAACTATAAGTGTTATAACTACTCAATCATAGCTATCCAGATAACTAGGTAATTCTCAATACTCGGGCCTTTCCGGTTGGTCGACGACCAACGAAAAAGATCGAGTGTTGTGGAGACCAAACAGCTAGTATAGGTTAGGTACACAAAGCATAATAATTCGGTTTACATCCCACACACGGATAGCTGTGTCGCGATGTATGTCGCATGTTGGTATGAATAGTTACGCACACAAATGTTAAATAAAACGAGCGCGCGAGCGAATTAGTGTGCGTATGTGGCACCACTAGGCAATAACTATAATAACAATGTATAGTCATCATTAATTTATGTAATTGAATGAGTTATAATACTTCGTTATCATATTTTGTAACAGGTTTGGCACAATGTCTAACGTCTTTGGTTAGTAAACAAGAAGTCTCAAGTTCAAATCTCGGGTGCTCAAAATATTCTTTTCGTTTTGTAATCATAATTATTTTCCTAAAAGATTACCTAGTTGAATTGCTAACGATATGCGTCATGTTCGTGAACGGGCGCCCGCCGCCCGGCAGTTGGGGCTGGTCATCACTTAGCTGCCTCGGCTTATTTTTTATTATTTTATTTTTGGATTGTTGTTTTGTTAAGTACTATTTCCTGTACTCTGAACGCTTTTATATCGTTCTCACATATAATTATAAATAATGGTTTAATTGAAATAAATGCTTTGAATTTGAGTTTGATTGCTGATTCTTATATTACAGGCGCTTTATGTAAGTATTCCTAATCTAATCAATTAATTGAAACATTGTAATAAAATTATTAAAATTTACTATTATTCACCCAACTACTTATCTGGATACCTGAACTTTCTAGGTCATCTGGAACTGGGTTAGAGTTTTAGTCAGTCAGTGATAAAAATTACGATTTTTGGACGTTCATATCTAAATATCCGTTTGAGGTGTGTTTATGAAATTTGGAGCACATATGTAGCTCGCAAGTCTCTATAAATGAGTCAAAGACATGTTTATGTGAAATAGTTTTTGAGTTATAAGAAAAGTGGCTTCAAATGGTTCGTGTAATATTACATACGGTGCTGCTCGCCAGTTCTGTTAGCTTGAATTTGGCTTGACATGCTACCGCGTGTGTAGATATCCGTGTGAAATATCAGTTCAATAAAAAAATATCAGTCCCTCGGACCCCACGGCCCGAAGGTTTCAACCCCAAACGTCTCGAAAAAATAATTTCCGATATTTTTATTTTATTTTTCGCCGCTTGAGGTTTTCCGCAGCCGCAGCAGCACAGCATTTTTTTTTTGGTTGGAATTAATCGTGGACATCCTCCATCGTGGGGGTCACACAGGGGCATGTCGGACACTTATTGGCTAAAACCACCACGGTTTTCTACCTCTTCCTATGGCCGGGGGTGCGGGATTCGCATAAACATTCACCGCTCCACCGACAGGCCTCGACCCGCTGTTCCTCAGCAGGTCCTACCTATCCGTGCGGCCATTCCTATAATGGAATACTCTCGTGTGGCGTGCCTGAAACACTGCGGCGCCGACTCGGGCCTGTCTGGTCAGACGACGGACGCCCCTAGTCCGCCACCCGCAGGCCATCTTTCAAGGGTAATTCTATACATATACCGTACGGGACTCCTCTCATGGAGATCACAGATCGTTTTATGCCCCCGGCCAGAGAGTACCACTACCATTCAGATAGTGTATTCTCCTCCTGCTGGAACTTACACTGGCAATCTAGACTCTCCAGTTGTAGTTGTGGAGGTCACTCCGGATAATCATTTAAACTAGTCAGTGAGACAACAGAAGTTACCCCTTCAAATAGGTAACCAATTATTATTACAGAATAATAAAAAGGTAACTTCTGGCAATATACCTAATTAATAATAAGTACTTAAGTACTAAAAAGCCAAAGGGAGTGCAACATAATTTAAATTTATTTAATCAAAATAAATTTAAATTGAGAGCAGTGGTGGCCCAGTAGTATCGGCCGCGACTTACGAATTGTAGGTCGTAGGTTCGAACCAGGACAGGCGCTTTCTTTTGTGTAAATTATTTCATCACCACTGCTCTCAAAACGGTGAAGGAAAACATCGTGAGGAAACCGGCATGTCCGAGAACCAAAAATTCGACGACATGTGACATCTACCAACCCGCACTGGCCCCGCGTGGTAGATTACGGCCCACTCCCTCTCACTGAGAGGAGGCCTGTGTCCCAGCAGTGGGAACATTATAGGCTGATTATGTGTAATCAAAATATCCTAGGTTGCGCTTCCAAATTACTGGAAATAGAATTGTTTTTGGAAAACACCAAGTTTGATGTCATTCACAGAGTACCTTTTGAAAGACTGATGCCATTTGTTTAACAGAGTGTTTTGGCTTCTCAATGTTTTGGATTCTGCGTACTTCAGGGAAATAAAGCGACTCTTCCTGGTATACAAAGTTAAAATGTCTTTGAAAATGATATGCTTCTAATTACAAAATTAAGTTACAGAAAACCGTTATGAATTTAAATTATTGTCAGTTAGACTATAATGCAAACGACAAGGAGCAAATCAGAGTCTCGACGGCAAAGAGTAAAGTAATATAGAGGTCGACGGGCTGCGTTGTGCAGCTGTATTTGTTGGTGCGGGACAGCGCCATCTTGTCCATCATTCTGGAACTAGTTGCTCACGTCGCTGTGTTGAGAGCGGTGACCGATGGGCCGCGCGTGCGCTTCCGTGCGCGCCGTTGCGTTGCCTGGTCAGTGACCAGGCAACGCAGGTTGCGGTAGATGTCGTGAACACAGAGCATTGGTTGAAATGTCAATGATGTCAAAAGTAAGGATACGCCCACGGTCGTAACAGTCCACAAAAAACCAACAACGGTGGCCGGACAATAGTTTTAGTTTCGGAAAACGTCGAGAGGTGTCACTTTGTTAAATTAAACATATATTTTTCTATAGCAACACTAAGATATAGTTTTGATTGTTCATTTCTTTCTACGTAAAATGTTTACGATTGTTAACTTTACGTTAAAGTTGTTTTCTTCAAAAGCGATACCGTAACGCAAACTGGTAAAAGACAAAAGTCAATAAAATAATCTATATCTTTACAAAGTATTTGTTTTTGTAGGAAACAACTTTAAAATAATTTAATTTGCATATTCCGTTTTGTAAACATCTACATAGAGTGAAATTCGATTTTCAAGGCCGGCGATACTGACACTGACTCTCTGACAGTTGTTAGCTGCAGGGTGCAGGGGGGGGACACTACGTACATTTTGACAGCGAAGTAAAGAAAGAGTTGCCATCTCGAAGTTGGCCCAAGTACTATTTACTGTCTACCGGGTAAGGAAAATTTTCAACAGATGACGCTTTAGCGTGATCGATAATAATAATTTAAATTGGAGATAAGTTTGAGAAAAATATTAAAATGTTCTTACAAATTGAAATAGACTCATAAATTAAATACAATTTGATAAAGCAAAAATATCAACTTAGTTTAAAAAAACCTGGTGCCAGATTCTACTTAGGATGTCTATAGTGACAGTTCTTGAACTGAAAAGAAATAATCACAATATGGCGATTTCACGGTTTGTTGCATTCTGCGTATGCGCATTTTGTAATTCCCGATCCGTATTGTTGTATTTCGTAGTAATTACCACAAGTAAGTGCGTCGAGTTGAGCCTTGTTTCTCCCCCTTGCTATTGGGACCTTACTCCGAAATTGTTGTATTTTACTGTGCGTTATAGACGCTTTACGTTTTGTTCTGTTATAATGTGTTAGAGTTTACTAAAGTCGGTTTTTAATGCCAAAAATGTAATGGTTTATAAAAATAAAAAGTAATATAAAATGATTCTGTGTTTTCTTTCTACTTTTTACTATCTACATTCTCTTGGGACTATTTTGTTTCGTCCTATTTCTGTAGCATGTTCTACTAGAACATGGTACAGAGATAGGACGAAACGTTCTATGTTAACATGCAATAGCTATGTGTGTTTGTGTGGGTATGTTTTAGTTTGGGGCCAATTTACAGATGGCGTATTGTCAAACAGGCTTGCATTTGTATCACGTAAGAGGGCTCTCTTTTCCCTCTATATTACTTTACTCTTTGGCAGGGTGTGTCAACTTTGTTCTACGAACTGTATGTAGGTGGGCTAGAAAACAAGAGAGAGACAACGACATCAGAGTAAAAGAGATGAACATATAATGTTGCCACCAAAAATACAATTTCGTATTCTCCATATTAATGAGCTTATTAATTGATTTTTAAAGTAAATTACCCTTGAAAATACCTTTAACTATTATTCTAATGCCAAACAAATATATTTTATTGAGAAATATAAGATATACAATTGATAATACATAATAAAAAAATATATATTGGGGATAATGTGTGGCAACATTAGCGTCCGCACGACGTGACGTCACACAAGGTCACAAGAAAAAGAAAAATGTCTGCCGCCGCTTGCGCAGTATTTTATCTTGTATTATGTTTATTTGTAATAAATAAACTATTACTAACTTCTAAAATAATAGAGTCAACGGAGACAACTAACAACTTTTGAGATCGTGAATGCAATATTGACACTCTCGTCAACTGCGATCAACGGAAGTTAGATAGAGTAGAGATTTAGAAAACACCCAACCGAGAGGCGAGATGTCCTACTCCCGACCTCGTAGAGCCTCGCACCACCAAGAACTAAAAAAAAAAAACAGTGGCACTCCGGGAGTGCCGACAGAAGTGAAAACAAAACACAAACAGAATACTTTACCACCACTCGATATACATTAAAACCGAGTACATCCCGAGGACAGCCCATCTCAAAAAATGCCCAACGCGCCTAAAGAAGTATCCACTTCAATAATCCGATCGAACCAGAACAAAACTTCGACCAGTTCGATCGAATTTTTTTCCGAGAAAATCGAGAAATGTACACAACCCACAACGAAGCGAAGAGAAGAAACAATTAAATTCAATATTATTATTTCAATTATCTACGAACTAACAACGATTTTTTGTAGAAACGAACGACCAAACTAACACGACTCCAATACGTTGCATGAATAAGGGTCACTATCAAAGAGTATAATAATAATGCGGGAGGTCAATAACGTCACCCTGCGGAAAGACTTAACACTGCGATTCAGAAAATCGTGTCATTTGCACAACGCCATCTATCGAGCACACTGGTAAACCTAAGCTCTCCGTTCCAGGATATTGCAAGTATTGAATCGTGTCATTTGCACAACGCCATCTATCGAGCACACTGGTAAACCTAAGCTCTCCGTTCCAGGCCATTGCAAGTATTGATAACTTTTGACCGAGTTATCCGATTTTAATGAAATAAAGACTAAATGTCACCTATATCCCCCCCCTTTAGGGATATTATTGAGACAAAAAGTAGCTTATGTCCTTCCCCGGGATGCAATCTATCTCTCTGCCAAATTTTATCGAAATCCGTTCAGTGGTTTAGGCGTGAAAAGGTAACATACAGACAGACAGACAGAGTTACTTTCGAATGTATAATATTAGTATGGATGACACTTGTTCGATAACCTGATTTCTGAACCGAAGGACCGGCAAAACGCTATTCACAGATCCGTATGGAAGGGTTTTTTTTTTAGGTGTGTTTACGGGGAACGCTACAAAATGGTAGTAAATAGATATTCGTGGTAGAAAATTTTAAGTGGTACATAAATGATTTTTATTGAGTATTCCACTAAGGGCAACTATAGATTATGCATTCAGTAACTATTAACAAATAAAAAACAGTAAGCAATGATTTTATTAATAAATAAAATTTACCTGATTTCTGTTAAACTTGCTTTGTAAACTTCAACTTTCTGTCAAACCTGGAAATCTGGAATAATTATTTTTCAGAACCTTGTTTTGAGCTATAGCATACCGCCTTGTCTTCCGTGTAGTTCTCAATTATCTATTGAGAACTACACGGAAGACAAGGCGGTATGGTCGAAAGACTACAGCCTGCCCTTTGGGCAAATAAAAATAATAATTGAGGAGTAAAAATATAGTTTTTTTTTTAACAGAAAAATGGTTGTATTTGTATTTTATCGGTATTTAAACAAATTACTATTTCCTCATTTTCATTTTGTAAAACGTGGTATCTAAAATTGAAAATGCATATTTTCAGAAAAGAGTGTCATTGGAGCAGCGGCAGATGCTCTTTGCATTCATGCAAGGGCATGAGGACCTTTCCCGGAGCCGTGTTTTGACACTTGTTGCTTAGATTATTCTTTTTTAAACAATATTTTGTTATTCGATAACACTTCCGACAGCAAATACCTGTCGGAAGAATTGATGTCTTCATACCGTATATGAACTGTCAAAATTGTACGGTTTCGGATTTGTGAATAGCGATTATAGGATTTCGTCGATAACATTGACATTCGATACGGTACCAAACCGTGTCGTAGCTTTGTGAATAGCTATGCTGATGTCGCTAGATACTTAAATATTAAATAATTGCTCATTTTTTTTTTTTACGTAAGTAGCTTTTATGACGAGTTACTGTTATCAACAAACAAAAAATTGGAATTACGTTTGCGACGACGACTGGCACCCCTGGCGCGGACGGTACGAAGTGGATTCGCCCGCGCCAGCGCGGCCGGCTCTCTATAGTTTTGATTTCATCAAGATACAACCTGACACTGACCTGCAAATTGCAGAAAACGCAAGAAAGTTTGAATTTCGCGGGTACCATTGCGGATCCACCTTAAAGTAACGCGCTTACAAAGCCAGTTATAATAAAATCGTATTAAATTAAAATTTGTGTTGCGTCCCACACTAAAGGCCTACCCACCTTCCATGGAAATAAAGACATACCGTCCGGTCTTTTGAAATCGTCGCGTGCCAAGCCATTGGGTTCTAATACAGCTGGAACGCCGACGGTAACAAGAGCTCGTCGGATAATGTCATTAATGTTCGCGTGTCGCGCTAAGCGACCCGCATTTCGGCTGCAAGACAGGCCGTGGTGTCCGAGGCTGTTGACATCTTCGCCACAGTGACAGCGATGAGGAGAACAGCAAGGAGTGCCTAGTCGCAGGGAAGCAGCGAAGCGAAAAGTAGTGTCGTCGAACAAAGTGCCTATATTCGACGAAGGTAGTGCATGAAGCCAAAGACCCGACTCCCACCTACCCACAGCCAGCAGGCGCGCACGTTCCGCAGTAGTAACAGACGAGTCAAGTAAATTGTTCTGTACTACTCTGCAAAGCGGCTCATCCCACCGTCTCTGGGAAGATGGATTGTCGGGTGGATCTGTGTTGTGTACAAGCATAGGTATTGCGCCTAGCGAGAGCGAGACAACGCCTCGCGACTACTCGCGACTTCGCGAGCGGGACCGTGCGCACCCCGCGCGTCTCACCCCGCAATACTCTGTGACAGTTGCTTGTGAAAATAAACGACAGTGCGTTTCCAGCCAGCATGCGTTTTACTCGCCCCGTATCCCGTATGTAACAGTGGCGACGCGAGCAACCCACGCTAACACTAACAAAACAATGGCTCAGTTTAATTTCGGGATTTTAAATAACTTCGACCACACAGTGCACGCATGGAAGGCGTATAAAAGTCGCCTGCGGCAGTGGTTTATAGCAAATGACATCTCCGAAGAAAACGACGCTACCGGTTCAAGAAGGCGAGCGATCCTGCTGAGCGCACTCACGGATGGTACCTACCAGCTCACAACCGACTTGGCTTTGCCTAAACAGCTGGAGGAGGTGCCATTCGAAGACATTTTGGAGCAATTAGATGCTCACTTTTCGCCGAAAAAGTGTGGATTCGGAGAAAGATATGCATTTTACGCGGCAACGCAACAAGCGAGTGAGACGCATGCGCAGTGGGCGGCAAGACTGCGCGGCCTCACGAAACACTGCAAGTTCGCAAATGTAGAAGAAGCACTCCGAGACCGCTTTGTAATGGGTATGTCGTCGGGTCCCGAGAGGGACAAACTCTTCGCGAAGGATACGGACTACCGAACAATCTGTATTCGGACAAGCGAGTCTCCAGGCATCTATAGCCTCGGTGAAACACGACACATCAGAATTAATCAGTGTGGAAGCAAGGATTTTCCTGGTTAATTTATCAGTACCGTGGACCGAGGATATGAAAGCCGGTAACTACTACTAGAAATTTTGCGGACGCCGAGGCCCCATACAAATGGGAAGAGTAGCTTGTGCCCAAACTCGGTCGTCCAGGGCCACACTCAAAATAGAAGTTAATGCATAGGCATAAATTATCAGGCGATAATTTGTTCCATTTTCTCTAAAAGATGAGCGTGTTTCCATAAATGGGAAGCACGAAGGAAATAAGTTAATTTAGGGCCGAAACAACAGTAGCGGATTAAGGTTATGGCCGAATGCATATTAATTTGGAACAATCTTTCCGAAACGTCATTGAAATTTTGTATTTTTTCCTCAATAAAAAAGGGAAAGGAATTGTCAAAGATTGGAGACCGAAGGAGGCGAAGAGAGCTTTTTTCAATGATAAATGATAAATGATTTATTTTCTGTAAGTAGGTTTGTACAAACACTTTTACACGTCAATCATAATTTTTTAAACTAGATGAAGTCGGCGTTTCCTATCTGACTATTCTGAGAAGAAAGGCCGAAAGTGGCCGAAACAAACTCAGAGGTCACAGTCTCTTTTAAAGTCCAGACAAAATCTTGGTCAGATCATGTGAAGACCATGTAGATTGGTGTCTGAAATGGTCTTTTGAGGAAAGAACCACACAGATTGAGCGGACCTGTCCAGTCAGTGCACGCTTTTGTCAAAAATCGTGCAGCTCAACTCAGAAGTTGAGGAGCTCAACGATTCGACGAACAATACCAAAGAAAGGTCATTTGGGTAGGCCGTGTAAATTACTCAAACTGCCAGATCATGATTAAAACTAGCTATTGCGTTAAATTTGGGAAGTGTCAGGTGTCTGTCAGTAACGTCCGCTAAGTATAGTTCACATTTCGAAAGATTGAGATCAAGGCCAATGGAATGAAGTTATTTTTTTTTAAATTGAAGGTCTTCTAATACAGTTTCTGCATCGCCTCCCAAGGTTCCATCATCGAGATACCAAACGTTAAATTTGGAATTTAGCTGTCGAATAATTGGGTGTCTGTCAAAAATACCTCTAATTTCCCTACATTTTGACAAGTTTTCGACATTTGTTTATCGCTGAGATGAGACTGCGACTAAATTTTGAACGTTTTAAATTAGAGCCTGGGAAAAACTTTTTGAACTTTATAGCTTAAAGCAACATATGAATAACACAAATTTTCACCAGTAATATTGCAAAATATTCAAAAAGTTTTAAAAGTGTGTGCCAAATAGCTAAAGCTTTTTATACATATTAGCAATGGAACTAAATCAGCTGATGATAAAATAAAAACTACCCGGCAAATAATAAATAATGAAACAGGCAGGAAAAACAGCGTAATACTGAATTTAATTTAGAGTCTGCACATGGCCCCATCACCTCAGATGTAGAAATAGCTCAGGAATTTGAAAACCTTTTTGCTAATATTCCTATTAAAACTACTAAAGCTTTAAATTCATACCCCACGCTTTCTGCTGCCTTACTTAAAAATAATGTAAAGGCATGCCCTTTGGAGTTTAGGTTTCAGCATACAAACCCCCAGGCTGTTTGGAAGCTTTTACAGATCTTAAAATTAAATCAAGAGAAGATCTCTGGGGAATGTCTGTAAAAGTATGTAGATCTTTCATCGAAACCATTGCGCCCTATTTAGCTCTCATATTTAACACCAGTCTTGACCATGGAGTATGTCCGGATCTTATAAAACATAGTAAGGTAATACCATTGTTCAAAAAATCCGATAATAGTAAAGAACCCAACAATTATAGGCCTGTGTCAATTCTGCCAGTTCTCAGTAAGGTGTTTGAAAAGTTGATGCCCAATCAAATGATTGTTACGTCACTTTAATAAAAATTCCATCTTTCATGAACATCAGTAGGTACGGTTTCACCAAAGTACGTAGCAGTACCCCGTTACCCTAATAAAGAACATTTTTAACGCCTGGGAAGAAGCAAAAAATGCCATTGGAATTTTTTGCGACCTCTCTAAGGCGTTCTGATGAAACTGGAGCACTATGGGATTAGAAAAACAGCACTTGTTAAGATCATACCTGAAGGATAGAAAGGTTAAAGTTCAAGTAAACGGAATAAACTCATTAGGGTCTGAAATTAAAATGGGCGTTCCTCAAGGTTCGATATTGGGTCCATTCCTCTTTTTAGTTTACATTAATTATTTACCCCAATTACTTCAAAATCAACCGAAGATGGTGTTATTTGCAGATGACACATCATTGATCTTTAAAATATACGGACGGTCACAAAATCTTGACGACGTGAATAACTCTATTGTTCAGGTCCAAGATTGGTTTACGGTAAATAATTTAGTACTTAATGAAAAGAAAACCAAATGTATTAGATTTAAATTACCGAATGTTAGAATGTGACATCATATTGAATGGCCAAAAACTAGAATTTATTAATCAGACAATTTTCCTAGTAATCACGCTAGATGAAATTGCAATGGGGACCTCGTATAAATCTATTGCGGGGCGGCTAAGCTCGGAGGCATAGGCTGTTAGATAGATATGACAGATAACAGGGGGCCTAAAAAGGCCAATATGGCAGAATCATAAAACAATTCTTATCACGCAATTTCATCTATGTGACAGCTTTGTATGGAGATTCGTAAAATGCTACGGTACACCTCTGACTAACCCTTCAGGGTTATATTGGTGTGAAACTGTCAAACGGATGAATTGCTTGATATGAATTGTTTTATGATTCTGCCAAAGTGGCCTTTTTAGGCCCCCAGATGTAGAAACCGCGCGTTTAGTTTATTTTAGTTACTTCCTCTATCAAAAAGTACTCTGTGGTTACTTCCACAGTATTATGGCATATGGCATTTTACTATGGGGTCGGGCTGCTGACATTGAATTCATTTTTAATTTACAAAAGAGAGCTGTCATAGCCATTTACAATCTACGCGCCGCGAATTTCTTAGGAAAGTATTTAAAACGGTTAATATCATGACGGTACCTTGCCAATTCATGTATGTAAATATTATGTAGGGTCAGGTGGGGCACAGTGAAACGAAAAAGTGTTGTTAAATTTTAGAAAAAAAAGTATTCATTAAAGCAACATAAATTCTTTACTTAAGCATTAGGCAGTCTTTGTTTCACTAAATAGCAATGAAAGATTGATGGAACAACATAGCAATTCACAACTATTTGCATTTTACTGAGATCAATTTTATGTTGCGGTGTGCCCCAGGGCTGGGTACAATAAAACACCCATAGAAGCACAGTGCAACAAACTGGGGCACAATGCAACACCACAATAAATTCTAATAAAATCAACAAAATTTAATAACAAAACAACAAAATTAGATTAATCTATAAATCTTCAGTAAATTTTCAGGAAAATAGAAAATATTTGCTTGACGTTTGGTTTTTGTTTGCCCTTTATGGGGTTGCAAAATAATTTCGATATCAAGTTTTGCAACAACTGCCATATCTGGCTCCAGAGGAAAACAAAATCCAATCTTTTCTTGGGTTTTCTTGACAACTTTGGCTTTAACTTTATTTTTCTTGTTTTCCTTTAATTTAGCTTGTTGCTCAATTTCTTGTTTAACTGGAGTATCTGTCGCAATAATTGTCTTCCCACTTTTTCTACCTCTTGTTGAACCAACTCTAGGCTTAGCCTTTGGATAGTCACGGCACTCGACTGGACTTTTCAATATATTTTCTATAGTCCTCGTTTCTTCTTGTCTTTCAGAATTGACCGGACGAGGTTCAGCGCTTGATATTGAATTAGTGTTTGCAACCAATCTGTCATTATCATTACTCATTTCAAGTGTCGCATTTTCTAGTAGTTCGTCTGCTCGATTCATTTCACTTGTTGATGGTGCTGCTTGAATAGGAATAGGACGATTGGTCACCTCACTCGGCATGTAATCATCATCAGAATAAACATTTCTATCGTAAGGAAAAATTCCTGTTTTTAAGAATCCCGATTTAATATTTGCAGGTGTCATAGCTTTCTTAAATGCTACTCCTAATATTTCCGATATATTGTAAATAGAAATTGGAATCCCAGGATTCCGGCATCATCCATGAATCTGCAGCTGCGTTGTTATACGTTTGCAGCGGGCCAAATACTGACACATCCAAAGGTTGGAGTTTGTGGCTAGTATGGGGTGGAATCGTGAGTAGTGTGACTCCGTTATCTTTTGAGACATTTAAAGCGTCTGGTGCTAAATGACTTTCATGGTTATCGTAGATTAAAAGACAAGGATTGTCTTTCGAAGCACCAGTTACACGTACGAAGTGTCTCATTACTTCAGGAAATAATTGGTTGTTCATCCAACCTGTAGGCTGTGCCAACCCAAGTGTTCCGGGTGGAGCTTCATTAAGCATAAAGTGCTTAAAATTCTTTCTGGGAAACACCATTGCAGGTAGCAAAACGGATCCAGATGCTGACACAATGCAACATGTGGTGACGAGGGTCCCTCGTTCACCGCTGGTTACTTTGTTCAATTGCTTAGATCCCTTAGCTGCAATGACTTTCTTTGGTTTCTGCACTGTAGTTGTGCCTGTTTCGTCTAGCGCATACAGTCTTGTACCGTCAGCAAAGCTGGGACTCCTCTTCATCACGTTCTCTAAATTATCGAAAAACAGTCCAACATTGTGCCTATTGAAAGATGTCGCCCGAGAAAGGCTACACGGCTCGGGCTTTCTCAGTGTCAAGTCAGGATTACGTTTTCGAAAACCGTATAACCAATCCAATCCCACCATTTTGTGGCTTTCCCATGACTCTGGAATGGCCAAGTTATTGTATTTCGCTAACTCGTAAGCGAGTTTTCTTGTTTCTATAGTGTCCAACCCATATGACATTTTCGCACAAGTTATTAAATATACTTTCAACCTAGCTTCTTGATTTGGTTGAAAACCTTTGCGCACCGAATAATTAGGCGTGAGACGCATATATTATTTTCAGCTTCCTCTCCTTGAAATGATTTTCTCTTTTTGACATATCTACACAGTGTAGAGAAATTTACATTCTTAATCTCTCCTGCTTTTCTCAAACTCATACCTTCCTCCACCAACTGTATAGCTGCTCTCATATTATTTTCGCTGTGTAATCCTATATCCGTCTTCCTTTTTCTGTTCCGCACCATCTTGACTTACTGTTCCTAAAAAACAAAAGCAAATAATGCAATAGAACACTACACACAATTCTCACAATAAACATGGAGCACAGTAAAACATGTTGCGATGTGCCCCGTTGCAGTGTACCCCCATATCACCATGTCAGTGAACTTAGCAGATCATTGTCCAGCAGATCAAAAATAAAAATGAGTTCTTTTCGCATGCAGCTGAGTTCTACAGTTCCTGATACTTTTTAGAAATAGTTCTGGCGTTTTTACCAAAAAAATTCAATTGGCAAAATGATCTGCCAACTTCCCGTAGCAGATCATTTGCAGCAGATCAAAAACAAATGTGAGTTCTTCTCGCATGCGGCTGAGTTCTACAGTTCCTGATACTTTTCAGGAATAGTTCTGACGTTTTTACCTAAAAAAAAGTCCAAGGGCAAAATGATCTGCCAACTTCCCGTTGCAGATCATTTGCAGCAGATCAAAAACAAATGTGAGTTCTTCTCGCATGCGGCTGAGTTCTACAGTTCCTGATACTTTTCAGGAATAGTTCTGACGTTTTTACCTAAAAAAAAGTCCAAGGGCAAAATGATCTGCCAACTTCCCGTTGCAGATCATTTGCAGCAGATCAAAAACAAATGTGAGTTCTTCTCGCATACGGTTGAATACTACAGTTCCTGATGCTTTTCAGGAATAGTTCTGACTATTTTACCTCAAAAAAGTCAATAGGCAAAATGCTCTGCCAACTTGCCGTAGCAGATCATTCGAAACGTTAAAAAGTCGAAAAATACCATATTCATCGATTCTAATCATAGTGAAAGGCTAGAACTCTTTCGTTTTTCACAGGTTCATATCAGAACTATAATCTAGAAATCGATTTGTGTCCAGAACTCACGTGTAAGTGCCAGCAGATCATGCCAGAAGGTTAAAAAGTGGAAAAATACCAAGATCATCGTTTCAAATAATAGTGAAACGCTGGAATCGCTAGAACTCTTTTGTTTTGCACAGGTTCGTATCAGAACTGCAATCTAGAAATCGATTATTGTCCAGAACTCACGTGTGAATGCCAGCAGATCATGCCAGAAGGTTAAAAAGTGGAAAAATACCAAGTTCATGGTTTCAAATAATAGTGAAAGGCTAGAACTCTTTTGTTTTTCACAGGCTCATATCAGAACTATAATCTAGAAATCGATTCGTGTCCAGAACTCACGTGCGACTACCAGCAGATCATGTCAGAAGATTAAAAAGTGGAAAAATACCAAGTTCGTCGTTTCAAATAATAGTGAAAGGCTAGAATCGCTAGAACTCTTTCGTTTTTCACAGGTTCATATCAGACCTACAATCTAGAAATTGATTCGGGTCCAGAACTTATGTGCGAGTGCCAGCAGATCATGTCAGAAGGTTAAAAAGTGGAAAAATACCAAGATCATCGTTTCAAAAAATAGTGAAAGGCTAGAATCGCTAGAACTCTTTTGTTTTGCACAGGTTCATATCAGACCTACAATCTAGAAATTGATTCGTGTCCAGAACTCACGTACGAGTGCCAGCAGATCACGTCAGAAGGTTAAAAAGTGGAAAAATACCAAGTTCATGGTTTCAAATTATAGTGAAAGGCTAGAATGGGTAGAACTCTTTCGTTTTTCACAGGCTCATATCAGAACTGCAATCTAGAAATCGATTCGTGCCCAGAACTCACGTGTGAATGCCAGCAGATCATGCCAGAAGGTTAAAAAGTAGAAAAATACCAAGATCATCGTTTCAAATAATAGTGAAAGGCTAAATGGCTAGAACTCTTTTGTTTTGCACAGGTTCACATCAGAACTACAATCAAGAAATCGATTTGTGTCCAGAACTCACGCGTGAGTGCCAGCAGATCATGCCAGAAGGTTAAAAAGTGGAAAAATACCAAATTCATCATTTTAAATTATAGTGAAAGGCTAGAATGGCTAGAACTCTGTCGTTTTTCATAGGCTCATATCAGAACTATAATCTAGAAATCGATTCGTGTCCAGAACTCACGTGCGAGTGCCAGCAGATCATGTCAGAAGGTTAAAAAGTGGAAAAATACCAAGTTCATCGTTTCAAATTATAGTGAAAGGCTAGAATGGCTAGGACTCGTTCGTTTTTCACAGACTCATATCAGAACTGCAATCTAGAAATCGATTCGTGTTCAGAACTCACGTGCGAGTACCAGCAGATCATGCCAGAAGGTTAAAAAGTGGTAAAATACCAAGTTCATGGTTTCAAATTATAGTGAAAGGCTAGAACTCTTTTGTTTTGCACAGGTTCACATCAGAACTACAATCTAGAAATCGATTTGTGTCCAGAACTCACGTGTAAGTGCCAGCAGATCATGCCAGAAGGTTAAAAAGTGGAAAAATACCAAGATCATCGTTTCAAATAATAGTGAAACGCTGAAATCGCTAGAACTCTTTTGTTTTGCACAGTTTCACATCAGAACTACAATCTAGAAATCGATTTGTGTCCAGAACTCACGTGTGAGTGCCAGCAGATCATGCCAGAAGGTTAAAAAGTGGAAAAATACCAAATTCATCGTTTCAATTTATAGGGAAAGGATAGAATGGCTAGAACTCTGTCGTTTTTCATAGGCTCATATCAGAACTATAATCTAGAAATCGATTCGTGTCCAGAACTCACGTGTGAATGCCAGCAGATCATGCCAGAAGGTTAAAAAGTGGAAAAATACCAAGTTCATCGTTTCAAATTATAGTGAAAGGCTAGAATGGCTAGAACTCTTTTGTTTTTCACAGGCTCATATCAGAACTATAATCTAGAAATCGATTCGTGTCCAGAACTCACGTGTGAATGCCAGCAGATCATGCCAGAAGGTTAAAAAGTGGAAAAATACCAAGTTCATCGTTTCAAATTATAGTGAAAGGCTAGAATGGCTAGAACTCTTTTGTTTTTCACAGGCTCATATCAGAACTATAATCTAGAAATCGATTCGTGTCCAGAACTCACGTGTGAATGCCAGCAGATCATGCCAGAAGGTTAAAAAGTGTAAAAATACCAAGATCATCGTTTCAAATAATAGTGAAACGCTGGAATCGCTAGAACTCTTTTGTTTTCCAAAGTTTCGTATCAGACCTACAATCTAGAAATTGATTCGTGTCCAGAACTCACGTGTGAGTGCCAGCAGATCATGCCAGAAGGTTAAAAAGTGGAAAAATACCAAATTCATGGTTTCAAATAATAGTGAAAGGCTAGAACTCTTTTGTTTTGCACAGTTTCACATCAGACCTACAATCTAGAAATTGATTCGTGTCCAGAACTCATGTGCGAGTGCCAGCAGATCATCTCAGAAGGATAAAACGTGGAAAAATTCCAAGTTCATCGTTTCAAATTTTAACCTTTCCACTTTTTAACCTTCTGACATGATCTGCTGGCACTCGCACATGAGTTCTGGATACGAATCGTTTTCTAGGTTGCAGTTCAGATACGAACCTGTGAAAAACGAAAGAGTTCTAGCGATTCTAGCCTTGCACTATTATTTGAAACCATGAACTTGGTATTTTTCTACTTTTTAACCTTCTGGCACGATCTGCTGGTACTCGCACGTGAGTTCTGGACACGAATCGATTTCTAGATTGCAGTTCTGATTCGAATCTGTAAAAAACGAAAGAGTTCTAGCCATTCTAGCCTTTCACTATAATTTGAAACCATGAACTTGGTATTTTTCTACTTTTTAACCTTCTGGCATGATCTGCTGGCACTCGTACGTGAGTTCTGGACACGAATCAATTTCTAGATTGTAGGTCTGATATGAACCTGTGCAAAACAAAAGAGTTCCAGCGATTCCAGCCTTTCACTATTATTTGAAACGATGATCTTGGTATTTTTCCACTTTTTAACCTTCTGGCATGATCTGCTGGCATTCACACGTGAGTTCTGGACACGAATCGATTTCTAGATTATAGTTCTGATATGAGCCTGTGAAAAACAAAAGAGTTCTAGCCATTCTAGCCTTTCACTATAATTTGAAACGATGAACGTGGTATTTTTCCACTTTTTAACCTTCTGACATGATCTGCTGGCACTCGCACATGAGTTCTGGACACGAATCAATTTCTAGATTATAGTTCTGATATGAGCCTATGAAAAACGACAGAGTTCTAGCCATTCTAGCCTTTTCCATAATTTGAAACGATGAATTTGGTATTTTTCCACTTTTTAACCTTCTGGCATGATCTGCTGGCACTCACACGTGAGTTCTGGACACGAATCAATTTCTAGATTGTAGGTCTGATACGAACCTGTGCAAAACAAAAGAGTTCTAGCGATTCCAGCGTTTCACTATTATTTGAAACGATGATCTTGGTATTTTTCCACTTTTTAACCTTCTGGCATGATCTGCTGGCATTCACACGTGAGTTCTGGACACGAATCGATTTCTAGATTATAGTTCTGATATGAGCCTGTGAAAAACAAAAGAGTTCTAGCCATTCTAGCCTTTCACTATAATTTGAAACGATGAACTTGGTATTTTTCCACATTTTAACCTTCTGACATGATCTGCTGGCACTCGCACATGAGTTCTGGACACGAATCAATTTCTAGATTATAGTTCTGATATGAGCCTATGAAAAACGACAGAGTTCTAGCCATTCTAGGCTTTCCCTATAAATTGAAACGATGAATTTGGTATTTTTCCACTTTTTAACCTACTGGCATGATCTGCTGGCACTCGCACATGAGTTCTGGACACGAATCAATTTCTAGATTATAGTTCTGATATGAGCCTATGAAAAACGACAGAGTTCTAGCCATTCTAGCCTTTTCCTATAATTTGAAACGATGAATTTGGTATTTTTCCACTTTTTAACCTTCTGGCATGATCTGCTGGCACTCACACGTGAGTTCTGGACACGAATCAATTTCTAGATTGTAGGTCTGATACGAAACTTTGCAAAACAAAAGAGTTCTAGCGATTCCAGCGTTTCACTATTATTTGAAACGATGATCTTGGTATTTTTCCACTTTTTAACCTTCTGGCATGATCTGCTGGCATTCACACGTGAGTTCTGGACACGAATCGATTTCTAGATTATAGTTCTGATATGAGCCTGTGAAAAACAAAAGAGTTCTAGCCATTCTAGCCTTTCACTATAATTTGAAACGATGAACTTGGTATTTTTCCACTTTTTAACCTTCTGGCATGATCTGCTGGCATTCACACGTGAGTTCTGGACACGAATCGATTTCTAGATTATAGTTCTGATATGAGCCTATGAAAAACGACAGAGTTCTAGCCATTCTAGCCTTTTCCATAATTTGAAACGATGAATTTGGTATTTTTCCACTTTTTAACCTTCTGGCATGATCTGCTGGCACTCACACGTGAGTTCTGGACACGAATCAATTTCTAGATTGTAGGTCTGATACGAACCTGTGCAAAACAAAAGAGTTCTAGCGATTCCAGCGTTTCACTATTATTTGAAACGATGATCTTGGTATTTTTCCACTTTTTAACCTTCTGGCATGATCTGCTGGCATTCACACGTGAGTTCTGGACACGAATCGATTTCTAGATTATAGTTCTGATATGAGCCTGTGAAAAACAAAAGAGTTCTAGCCATTCTAGCCTTTCACTATAATTTGAAACGATGAACTTGGTATTTTTCCACATTTTAACCTTCTGACATGATCTGCTGGCACTCGCACATGAGTTCTGGACACGAATCAATTTCTAGATTATAGTTCTGATATGAGCCTATGAAAAACGACAGAGTTCTAGCCATTCTAGGCTTTCCCTATAAATTGAAACGATGAATTTGGTATTTTTCCACTTTTTAACCTACTGGCATGATCTGCTGGCACTCGCACATGAGTTCTGGACACGAATCAATTTCTAGATTATAGTTCTGATATGAGCCTATGAAAAACGACAGAGTTCTAGCCATTCTAGCCTTTTCCTATAATTTGAAACGATGAATTTGGTATTTTTCCACTTTTTAACCTTCTGGCATGATCTGCTGGCATTCACACGTGAGTTCTGGACACGAATCGATTTCTAGATTATAGTTCTGATATGAGCCTATGAAAAACGACAGAGTTCTAGCCATTCTAGCCTTTTCCATAATTTGAAACGATGAATTTGGTATTTTTCCACTTTTTAACCTTCTGGCATGATCTGCTGGCACTCACACGTGAGTTCTGGACACGAATCAATTTCTAGATTGTAGGTCTGATACGAACCTGTGCAAAACAAAAGAGTTCTAGCGATTCCAGCGTTTCACTATTATTTGAAACGATGATCTTGGTATTTTTCCACTTTTTAACCTTCTGGCATGATCTGCTGGCATTCACACGTGAGTTCTGGACACGAATCGATTTCTAGATTATAGTTCTGATATGAGCCTGTGAAAAACAAAAGAGTTCTAGCCATTCTAGCCTTTCACTATAATTTGAAACGATGAACTTGGTATTTTTCCACATTTTAACCTTCTGACATGATCTGCTGGCACTCGCACATGAGTTCTGGACACGAATCAATTTCTAGATTATAGTTCTGATATGAGCCTATGAAAAACGACAGAGTTCTAGCCATTCTAGCCTTTTCCATAATTTGAAACGATGAATTTGGTATTTTTCCACTTTTTAACCTTCTGGCATGATCTGCTGGCACTCACACGTGAGTTCTGGACACGAATCAATTTCTAGATTGTAGGTCTGATACGAACCTGTGCAAAACAAAAGAGTTCTAGCGATTCCAGCGTTTCACTATTATTTGAAACGATGATCTTGGTATTTTTCCACTTTTTAACCTTCTGGCATGATCTGCTGGCATTCACACGTGAGTTCTGGACACGAATCGATTTCTAGATTATAGTTCTGATATGAGCCTGTGAAAAACAAAAGAGTTCTAGCCATTCTAGCCTTTCACTATTATTTGAAACGATGATCTTGGTATTTTTCCACTTTTTAACCTTCTGGCATGATCTGCTGGCATTCACACGTGAGTTCTGGACACGAATCGATTTCTAGATTATAGTTCTGATATGAGCCTATGAAAAACGACAGAGTTCTAGCCATTCTAGCCTTTCACTATAATTTGAAACGATGAACTTGGTATTTTTCCACTTTTTAACCTTCTGGCATGATCTGCTGGCATTCACACGTGAGTTCTGGACACGAATCGATTTCTAGATTATAGTTCTGATATGAGCCTATGAAAAACGACAGAGTTCTAGCCATTCTAGCCTTTTCCATAATTTGAAACGATGAATTTGGTATTTTTCCACTTTTTAACCTTCTGGCATGATCTGCTGGCACTCACACGTGAGTTCTGGACACGAATCAATTTCTAGATTGTAGGTCTGATACGAACCTGTGCAAAACAAAAGAGTTCTAGCGATTCCAGCGTTTCACTATTATTTGAAACGATGATCTTGGTATTTTTCCACTTTTTAACCTTCTGGCATGATCTGCTGGCATTCACACGTGAGTTCTGGACACGAATCGATTTCTAGATTATAGTTCTGATATGAGCCTGTGAAAAACAAAAGAGTTCTAGCCATTCTAGCCTTTCACTATAATTTGAAACGATGAACTTGGTATTTTTCCACATTTTAACCTTCTGACATGATCTGCTGGCACTCGCACATGAGTTCTGGACACGAATCAATTTCTAGATTATAGTTCTGATATGAGCCTATGAAAAACGACAGAGTTCTAGCCATTCTAGGCTTTCCCTATAAATTGAAACGATGAATTTGGTATTTTTCCACTTTTTAACCTACTGGCATGATCTGCTGGCACTCGCACATGAGTTCTGGACACGAATCAATTTCTAGATTATAGTTCTGATATGAGCCTATGAAAAACGACAGAGTTCTAGCCATTCTAGCCTTTTCCTATAATTTGAAACGATGAATTTGGTATTTTTCCACTTTTTAACCTTCTGACATGATCTGCTGGCACTCACACGTGAGTTCTGGACACGAATCAATTTCTAGATTGTAGGTCTGATACGAAACTTTGCAAAACAAAAGAGTTCTAGCGATTCCAGCGTTTCACTATTATTTGAAACGATGATCTTGGTATTTTTCCACTTTTTAACCTTCTGGCATGATCTGCTGGCATTCACACGTGAGTTCTGGACACGAATCGATTTCTAGATTATAGTTCTGATATGAGCCTGTGAAAAACAAAAGAGTTCTAGCCATTCTAGCCTTTCACTATAATTTGAAACGATGAACTTGGTATTTTTCCACTTTTTAACCTTCTGGCATGATCTGCTGGCATTCACACGTGAGTTCTGGACACGAATCGATTTCTAGATTATAGTTCTGATATGAGCCTGTGAAAAACAAAAGAGTTCTAGCCATTCTAGCCTTTCACTATAATTTGAAACGATGAACTTGGTATTTTTCCACTTTTTAACCTTCTGGCATGATCTGCTGGCATTCACACGTGAGTTCTGGACACGAATCGATTTCTAGATTATAGTTCTGATATGAGCCTATGAAAAACGACAGAGTTCTAGCCATTCTAGGCTTTCCCTATAAATTGAAACGATGAATTTGGTATTTTTCCACTTTTTAACCTACTGGCATGATCTGCTGGCACTCGCACATGAGTTCTGGACACGAATCAATTTCTAGATTATAGTTCTGATATGAGCCTATGAAAAACGACAGAGTTCTAGCCATTCTAGCCTTTTCCTATAATTTGAAACGATGAATTTGGTATTTTTCCACTTTTTAACCTTCTGGCATGATCTGCTGGCACTCACACGTGAGTTCTGGACACGAATCAATTTCTAGATTGTAGGTCTGATACGAAACTTTGCAAAACAAAAGAGTTCTAGCGATTCCAGCGTTTCACTATTATTTGAAACGATGATCTTGGTATTTTTCCACTTTTTAACCTTCTGGCATGATCTGCTGGCATTCACACGTGAGTTCTGGACACGAATCGATTTCTAGATTATAGTTCTGATATGAGCCTGTGAAAAACAAAAGAGTTCTAGCCATTCTAGCCTTTCACTATAATTTGAAACGATGAACTTGGTATTTTTCCACTTTTTAACCTTCTGGCATGATCTGCTGGCATTCACACGTGAGTTCTGGACACGAATCGATTTCTAGATTATAGTTCTGATATGAGCCTATGAAAAACGACAGAGTTCTAGCCATTCTAGCCTTTTCCATAATTTGAAACGATGAATTTGGTATTTTTCCACTTTTTAACCTTCTGGCATGATCTGCTGGCACTCACACGTGAGTTCTGGACACGAATCAATTTCTAGATTGTAGGTCTGATACGAACCTGTGCAAAACAAAAGAGTTCTAGCGATTCCAGCGTTTCACTATTATTTGAAACGATGATCTTGGTATTTTTCCACTTTTTAACCTTCTGGCATGATCTGCTGGCATTCACACGTGAGTTCTGGACACGAATCGATTTCTAGATTATAGTTCTGATATGAGCCTGTGAAAAACAAAAGAGTTCTAGCCATTCTAGCCTTTCACTATAATTTGAAACGATGAACTTGGTATTTTTCCACATTTTAACCTTCTGACATGATCTGCTGGCACTCGCACATGAGTTCTGGACACGAATCAATTTCTAGATTATAGTTCTGATATGAGCCTATGAAAAACGACAGAGTTCTAGCCATTCTAGGCTTTCCCTATAAATTGAAACGATGAATTTGGTATTTTTCCACTTTTTAACCTACTGGCATGATCTGCTGGCACTCGCACATGAGTTCTGGACACGAATCAATTTCTAGATTATAGTTCTGATATGAGCCTATGAAAAACGACAGAGTTCTAGCCATTCTAGCCTTTTCCTATAATTTGAAACGATGAATTTGGTATTTTTCCACTTTTTAACCTTCTGGCATGATCTGCTGGCATTCACACGTGAGTTCTGGACACGAATCGATTTCTAGATTATAGTTCTGATATGAGCCTATGAAAAACGACAGAGTTCTAGCCATTCTAGCCTTTTCCATAATTTGAAACGATGAATTTGGTATTTTTCCACTTTTTAACCTTCTGGCATGATCTGCTGGCACTCACACGTGAGTTCTGGACACGAATCAATTTCTAGATTGTAGGTCTGATACGAACCTGTGCAAAACAAAAGAGTTCTAGCGATTCCAGCGTTTCACTATTATTTGAAACGATGATCTTGGTATTTTTCCACTTTTTAACCTTCTGGCATGATCTGCTGGCATTCACACGTGAGTTCTGGACACGAATCGATTTCTAGATTATAGTTCTGATATGAGCCTGTGAAAAACAAAAGAGTTCTAGCCATTCTAGCCTTTCACTATAATTTGAAACGATGAACTTGGTATTTTTCCACATTTTAACCTTCTGACATGATCTGCTGGCACTCGCACATGAGTTCTGGACACGAATCAATTTCTAGATTATAGTTCTGATATGAGCCTATGAAAAACGACAGAGTTCTAGCCATTCTAGCCTTTTCCATAATTTGAAACGATGAATTTGGTATTTTTCCACTTTTTAACCTTCTGGCATGATCTGCTGGCACTCACACGTGAGTTCTGGACACGAATCAATTTCTAGATTGTAGGTCTGATACGAACCTGTGCAAAACAAAAGAGTTCTAGCGATTCCAGCGTTTCACTATTATTTGAAACGATGATCTTGGTATTTTTCCACTTTTTAACCTTCTGGCATGATCTGCTGGCATTCACACGTGAGTTCTGGACACGAATCGATTTCTAGATTATAGTTCTGATATGAGCCTGTGAAAAACAAAAGAGTTCTAGCCATTCTAGCCTTTCACTATTATTTGAAACGATGATCTTGGTATTTTTCCACTTTTTAACCTTCTGGCATGATCTGCTGGCATTCACACGTGAGTTCTGGACACGAATCGATTTCTAGATTATAGTTCTGATATGAGCCTATGAAAAACGACAGAGTTCTAGCCATTCTAGCCTTTCACTATAATTTGAAACGATGAACTTGGTATTTTTCCACTTTTTAACCTTCTGGCATGATCTGCTGGCATTCACACGTGAGTTCTGGACACGAATCGATTTCTAGATTATAGTTCTGATATGAGCCTATGAAAAACGACAGAGTTCTAGCCATTCTAGCCTTTTCCATAATTTGAAACGATGAATTTGGTATTTTTCCACTTTTTAACCTTCTGGCATGATCTGCTGGCACTCACACGTGAGTTCTGGACACGAATCAATTTCTAGATTGTAGGTCTGATACGAACCTGTGCAAAACAAAAGAGTTCTAGCGATTCCAGCGTTTCACTATTATTTGAAACGATGATCTTGGTATTTTTCCACTTTTTAACCTTCTGGCATGATCTGCTGGCATTCACACGTGAGTTCTGGACACGAATCGATTTCTAGATTATAGTTCTGATATGAGCCTGTGAAAAACAAAAGAGTTCTAGCCATTCTAGCCTTTCACTATAATTTGAAACGATGAACTTGGTATTTTTCCACATTTTAACCTTCTGACATGATCTGCTGGCACTCGCACATGAGTTCTGGACACGAATCAATTTCTAGATTATAGTTCTGATATGAGCCTATGAAAAACGACAGAGTTCTAGCCATTCTAGGCTTTCCCTATAAATTGAAACGATGAATTTGGTATTTTTCCACTTTTTAACCTACTGGCATGATCTGCTGGCACTCGCACATGAGTTCTGGACACGAATCAATTTCTAGATTATAGTTCTGATATGAGCCTATGAAAAACGACAGAGTTCTAGCCATTCTAGCCTTTTCCTATAATTTGAAACGATGAATTTGGTATTTTTCCACTTTTTAACCTTCTGACATGATCTGCTGGCACTCACACGTGAGTTCTGGACACGAATCAATTTCTAGATTGTAGGTCTGATACGAAACTTTGCAAAACAAAAGAGTTCTAGCGATTCCAGCGTTTCACTATTATTTGAAACGATGATCTTGGTATTTTTCCACTTTTTAACCTTCTGGCATGATCTGCTGGCATTCACACGTGAGTTCTGGACACGAATCGATTTCTAGATTATAGTTCTGATATGAGCCTGTGAAAAACAAAAGAGTTCTAGCCATTCTAGCCTTTCACTATAATTTGAAACGATGAACTTGGTATTTTTCCACTTTTTAACCTTCTGGCATGATCTGCTGGCATTCACACGTGAGTTCTGGACACGAATCGATTTCTAGATTATAGTTCTGATATGAGCCTGTGAAAAACAAAAGAGTTCTAGCCATTCTAGCCTTTCACTATAATTTGAAACGATGAACTTGGTATTTTTCCACTTTTTAACCTTCTGGCATGATCTGCTGGCATTCACACGTGAGTTCTGGACACGAATCGATTTCTAGATTATAGTTCTGATATGAGCCTATGAAAAACGACAGAGTTCTAGCCATTCTAGCCTTTCCCTATAAATTGAAACGATGAATTTGGTATTTTTCCACTTTTTAACCTTCTGGCATGATCTGCTGGCACTCACACGTGAGTTCTGGACACAAATCGATTTCTAGATTGTAGTTCTGATGTGAAACTGTGCAAAACAAAAGAGTTCTAGCGATTTCAGCGTTTCACTATTATTTGAAACGATGATCTTGGTATTTTTCCACTTTTTAACCTTCTGGCATGATCTGCTGGCACTTACACGTGAGTTCTGGACACAAATCGATTTCTAGATTGTAGTTCTGATGTGAACCTGTGCAAAACAAAAGAGTTCTAGCCTTTCACTATAATTTGAAACCATGAACTTGGTATTTTACCACTTTTTAACCTTCTGGCATGATCTGCTGGTACTCGCACGTGAGTTCTGGACACGAATCGATTTCTAGATTGTAGTTCTGATGTGAACCTGTGCAAAACAAAAGAGTTCTAGCCATTCTAGCCTTTCACTATTATTTGAAACGATGATCTTGGTATTTTTCTACTTTTTAACCTTCTGGCATGATCTGCTGGCATTCACACGTGAGTTCTGGGCACGAATCGATTTCTAGATTGCAGTTCTGATATGAGCCTGTGAAAAACGAAAGAGTTCTACCCATTCTAGCCTTTCACTATAATTTGAAAGCATGAACTTGGTATTTTTCCACTTTTTAACCTTCTGACGTGATCTGCTGGCACTCGTACGTGAGTTCTGGACACGAATCAATTTCTAGATTGTAGGTCTGATATGAACCTGTGCAAAACAAAAGAGTTCTAGCGATTCTAGCCTTTCACTATTTTTTGAAACGATGATCTTGGTATTTTTCCACTTTTTAACCTTCTGACATGATCTGCTGGCACTCGCACATAAGTTCTGGACCCGAATCAATTTCTAGATTGTAGGTCTGATATGAACCTGTGAAAAACGAAAGAGTTCTAGCGATTCTAGCCTTTCACTATTTTTTGAAACGATGATCTTGGTATTTTTCCACTTTTTAACCTTCTGGCATGATCTGCTGGCACTCGCACATGAGTTCTGGACACGAATCAATTTCTAGATTATAGTTCTGATATGGGCCTATGAAAAACGACAGAGTTCTAGCCATTCTAGCCTTTTCCTATAATTTGAAACGATGAATTTGGTATTTTTCCACTTTTTAACCTTCTGGCATGATCTGCTGGCACTCACACGTGAGTTCTGGACACGAATCAATTTCTAGATTGTAGGTCTGATACGAAACTGTGCAAAACAAAAGAGTTCTAGCGATTCCAGCGTTTCACTATTATTTGAAACGATGATCTTGGTATTTTTCCACTTTTTAACCTTCTGGCATGATCTGCTGGCACTTACACGTGAGTTCTGGACATAAATCGATTTCTAGATTATAGTTCTGATATGAACCTGTGAAAAACGAAAGAGTTCTAGCCTTTCACTATGATTAGAATCGATGAATATGGTATTTTTCGACTTTTTAACGTTTCGAATGATCTGCTACGGCAAGTTGGCAGAGCATTTTGCCTATTGACTTTTTTGAGGTAAAATAGTCAGAACTATTCCTGAAAAGCATCAGGAACTGTAGTATTCAACCGTATGCGAGAAGAACTCACATTTGTTTTTGATCTGCTGCAAATGATCTGCAACGGGAAGTTGGCAGATCATTTTGCCCTTGGACTTTTTTTTAGGTAAAAACGTCAGAACTATTCCTGAAAAGTATCAGGAACTGTAGAACTCAGCCGCATGCGAGAAGAACTCACATTTGTTTTTGATCTGCTGCAAATGATCTGCTACGGGAAGTTGGCAGATCATTTTGCCAATTGAATTTTTTTGGTAAAAACGCCAGAACTATTTCTAAAAAGTATCAGGAACTGTAGAACTCAGCTGCATGCGAAAAGAACTCATTTTTATTTTTGATCTGCTGGACAATGATCTGCTAAGTTCACACACATCATATCACCTCGGACAGTTAAAAAGACAAATACAAATTTTAGGTTATGTTTGCCGGTGAACGGTTTTGCAATTCAAAGTAACTATGAAACAAGTAATACATAAAAATCAATCACTCACCAAGAACCATAAAACGACGGAATGAAAACGAAACACAACCACAGTTTTTTTCGTCAAAACCTCACTAAAAAGCAATAATCTTGAAATAAAAATGTCGTGCGCACTCGCACCGCTAAATGATAAGTGTAGTAAGATGGCGACTTGTGGGGCTGCCAATACTAAAAAAAAAACAAAGACAATTGCTAAAAAGCCAAGAAAATATCGCTACTGTTGCACTGTGCCCCTCGTTGCATTGTACCCCCTCTGACCCTATGTAAGAAAAAATCTTCATCTTTTTAATAAAATAAGCGATAGACATAATTTTAATACTAGAAATAAAGATAAAATACATCAACCATTTTTCAGGTTAGCCCGTAGACAGAGAATAAAGATAGACATGCTCTTAAAATAATAATAATTGCGAAAGTGAGATGACTTATATGTCAAAATGTCTATGTGTGAGCAGGACACAGCATATTTTTTCTATCTCTATTTGCGTATCGGTTTTTTGTTGTTTGCCATCACAGTCATTGATGGCAAACAAATTGTGGTGTCAAAATATTTTCGTTGATTTAAACTGTGAAACGCATACTTTGTGTAATTTGTGACTTTATTGATATTCCAAAAGGTAATATTTAGTGCCTAGTGATGGTGAATTGCTGTATAAATGGCTGTAAAAGTCGTAGTGAACGAAATCAACCAAACATAACCATTCATCGGTAAGTAGCATTTTGTACTTAATACACCAAGTAAAGAGAAGAATGATTGTACTCAAGACTATTTTGTGTCAATGTTATGTAAAATTTATTGATAATTTCATCTAAAAAGACGATAAAATACTAACTTGTTTTTTGTACTAACCGACCAAATTGTGAGGCATTTTATGTTAGATTGTCTTCTATGTTACTTGCGTGTCATTTGTCAATAGTCGGATAATAACTTGACGGGGATACCAGCACTTAATTATTTTTACCACTGAACGTATTTAATTTTTACTTTTTTTTTTAGTTTTCCGAATGAACCATTTTTAAGAAATGAGTGGACTCCGAGTTAACTGGCATCCAAGTCGTCACTCCCGAATCTGCTCACGACATTTTGAAGCTAGTTGCATTCGACAGAAATTAAATAGTACTCACTTAAATCCACGTTCGATACCCACACTTTTTATCCAGGTAAAGTAAATTTATGATACATACCAATTTGTTCTACACGGGCCTGTGATAAAGCGCGTAAATCATCATCTGCCTAGCCTTTTCCCAACTATATACTACTACAACAAAAATAAACATTCCCACTATCTAATGACAATTAATTGAATGACTCGCAGTAGTAGACAGTACAATCAAAATACTCAATAAATGGCAGATTACCCACACGATGGGGGTAAAAGTCTAAGTATGGCAATATTAATTGCACCAAGCTGTAGTAATGTACTTATGTCGAACTATCGCTTTCTCATGCTGCATACGCTGAGGACTTGTCTATCTTTATTCTCTGTCTACGGGTTAGCCAAAGTACATACATCTTTTATGGGGTACTGTGTGTTAAAACGCTTGTGTCAAATAATACCAAATGATTATTAATCTGGTTTCTTTTTAAAAAAATATCTTGATTTGTAATAGGTAACGTTAGGTATTTTAAACACTGTTACAATAAAGTTTATACAGATGGCAACATTTATGTAGAATCAAAATGATTGTAAATAGATAAATAAAAGATTATTCCATTTTTAATTCAGCTGGTAACATTTATGTAGGTACATTTGTATTATTTTAGGCCAGTAAATTAATTGTAAATTCGTTCATTGCTAAAAAAAAAAAAAAAAAACAATAGACTGAGTCGTTTTGTCAAGTAAGTTGGTTCGCGCCTTTTTTTTTGTAGAAAATGTAAAATCTATACCGTTGTTACTTTTGAGATAAGTAGATGTGTTGTGAATTGTAATGTAGTTGCAGTGAAATAAACTAATTATCCGTAATAGATGGACTTATTTTAACAAGTGATCTAACATGTGTTAACACAGTACCCCGTAAACCTTGTGATATACTTAATGCAATTAAATGAAAGAAAATTCAAAACTAACATTAAACGTCCACTTTGTTAACAAGCATACTATAGATTAGAAGATTAGATCCAAGATAAGAACGCTTGGAAAGAAAGAGAAGAATGGGCAAGAAACTCCTTACCTATTGTGGTATAGTAATTTTATTTAAGGTGCATCGTCTTCACATATTATTTGTTATATAATTAATGTAATTAATTTGGTAAAACATTTTAAAAGTGTCGGTGGAGTTTCTTGCCCATCCTTCTCCATACGAAAATTACCTTTTGGAAGGAGCGACTAGAATCAATTCTATTTCATAATAATTTTTGACGTTTAAAAGTGTCTTTTAAGTGCCTATTTGAAATAAATCATACCTTACAATCTTACTCAAAAAAACCCTGCAACAGCATTGTGATAACCCAACTTATTACAGATGACATGTACAAAAGATATATTTCCAGCTGGTTATTAGCTTTACAATTTCGTAGTATTATAATCTGTTAGTTTGGTATTGTAAAACCAGAGGCGCTAGTGTGGCGTATAATGTAGGAAAATAAAAAAATATTCAAAGTTAATACTGCACTAAGGTTTACAATGTTCTCCCTAAATAAATGGTATAATATTAGTAGTACTGTTAAGCATGTGTTGCCATAGTCAGTTAGTCGGTAGACAGCAAATCGGCCTCACGCATACGCTTCGCGACTCGGTGTACGTACGAATTATCGGACTACGATTCTCAAAGTTTTCAGCACCTACACAAAATGTTTAAATGCAAGCGTTGCCAAGTTGAGAGTAGGGACGGCGCTAAATGCGTGGGATGCCTGGGACAGTTCGACTTTCCCTGCGCTGGCATAACTGAAGGAGGATGGAGGAAATTGGGGGATCGCAAGAACACATGGAAGTGCAGTATTTGCAAATCCTCGGCAGCATCCAGCCCCCACCCCACAACTGCAACTGCAGCTACGCCCGTAACGGCTGACATGGATTCCATAATGTCAGAACTGAAGGCTCTCTCAGCCCAGATGGACAACTTACCTGCTTTAATGGAGAACGTGAAAGCTATCCAATCGGAACTGGCGGAGCTTAAGTCGATCAGATCGGAGTATTCCAGTCTTAAAACAGACGTCGAGTTTCTGGATCATTCGGTGGAGACATTAACCAGCAAAGTGTCGGGGTTGGAGAGTGAAGTGGACTGCCTTAAGAAAACTAAGGAGGAGATGGTGGCGTTACATGATCGATGCTCCAAAATTGAAGATCTACATCGTGAAACTGAGCAAAGATCAAGAATGAACAACTTAGAAATTAGGGGTGTTCCATCAACCAACTCAGAAAATCTGTTCGCAATCATTGGCAAGATAGGAGATATCATTGGATGCAGTATCCCTAAAGAGCAGATAAACTTCATTGCGAGAGTACCAATGCGAAACAACGAACAGAATAAAAATATTATTTGCTCAGTTCATAACAGATACCTCAAAAATGATTTCGTGGCCGCTGCAAAAAAACTTAAAACATCTATAACTTCAAGCAAGTTGGGCCTGCAGTCCGACAGTGTCATTTACGTCAATGATCATCTAACTTATGAGAACAAAATGTTGTTGAACAAAACGAAAAAGCTTGCTAAAGAACGAGGTTTTTTATACACTTGGGTGGTTGGTTGCAAAATCCTTATAAAGAAAAATGCCACTTCTCCAACCCATCACATAAAAACGGAACAGGACCTAAAAAAGTTTCTGAATTAAAAAAGCTATGTCAATTTTATAATTTGTCGTACTTGTATACTCGCATGCACTGCGCTAATAGTTTGAGAAACACTGGTGCCATTTTTTTATGCGCATTCCTTTACCGCTGCCCATTTGTTCTCTTATCGCTCGGTGTTAACCATAGCTATTTCTCTATTGAATCCTATTTGCATGGACCTAAGGTTGTAATCAGCTCGATATCGCTCATTTTCTTAATGTATCATAATTTAACTTTTTGCTTTAAACTGAATGTACCTCACATTACAATTTTTGTTGAAGCACTATTAATTATTAATCTTTCTGTTTGCGATGTCACCTATTAGCGTGTTTTACCAAAATGTTCGGGGATTGCGTACAAAAACGTTAATATTCTATCGTAATGTGTGTGTTAATGTCTATGATATCATCTGCTTAACTGAGACCTGGCTTATTGAGGGTATTAAAGACAGTGAATTGTTTGACGACCGTTATATAGTGTGGAGGCGCGATAGAAATTATTCTAGCACGAAACAAACTTTGGGGGGTGGTGTGCTTATTGCAGTGCGACGTGAACTTATCAGCGATCTCCGCGGTGAATGGTTCTCGTCTGCCGAAGACTTGTGGGTTACTCTCACTTTACACAAGAAGAGACCACGAGTGTCGTATAAAATGCATATTTGTGTAGTGTACATCTGCAATCAGAATCTTGGCCACTCCCAAGCAGGTCAGTTAACTAATTTTTCTAATAACCTAACAGATATTGTTCAAAAGCATCCGGCTGATAAATTTTTAGTTCTGGGCGATTTTAACCTTCCAAATATAAACTGGCAACCAGATGCTGATGGTCAGTCTGTTTGCCCTAGTGATATCCAAGGTCACGTTCAGGTCAATTTGTTTGATAACTTTACAGTCTGCAATCTCTCGCAATATAATTCGCATGTAAATGTCAACAATAAAATGCTAGATCTAGTTCTATCTAACAACGAGGTTTCAGTAGCAAGTTGCGCCGATCCTCTGGTGCCGGAAGATCCACATCACAAGGCTCTCTGTGTGTTTGCTGATTTCGTGGAACTGCATACTCTTCCCTCGCGTCCTCGTATAAAATTTTTATGTCGATCGGCCGACTATACGGCCGTTAATCACCGGCTGAGCCAGATCGACTGGCTCAAAGAAGTGAGCACTAGGACACTCGAGGATGCCGTATCGTTTTTCTATAACACAGTCAATGAACTACGTGATTCTTTTGTACCAATTAAGACGGTAGTTCCTAGCAGCAGATACCCTCTCTGGTTCAAACAGCCTCTGATAAAAATTCTAAAAGAAAAAGCGAAGTACCACGCAAAATTTAAGAAATACGGAAACCTGTCTGATCATGAGTCTTTTGTTTTGCTCCGACAGCGTGCCAAGGAAGTTGAAAGTGAAATGTTTAGCTGCTATATCACAAAAATTGAAGAAGACATTTTTAAGAACCCCAAAGCCTTTTGGACGTACGTAAAATCAAAAAATCAAGTGAATGCTTATCCTTCCTTACTTAAATATAAAAATAGCACTTCAGGTACAGGAGAGGATATCTGCAACATGTTTGGCGACTATTTCTATTCTAATTTTCTCAGCTCTGCTAGTAGTACTAGCATTGACGACGATCTTTCCACTTGCCATGCACAGGGTCCAAACATGCATTTGAGCGATATTATTTCAGACATACATTCAGTCGAAATTAATGAATTAGAAGTATTCAATCTACTTAAAGGAGTTGACTTATCTAAATCGGCAGGACCAGACAATATTCCGCCAGTTTTTATACTAAACTGTGCCAAAAGTCTGACTCCTCCTCTTTCACTTCTATTCAGGCGGTCCCTAAATTCAGGTGAGGTACCTACAATTTGGAAGTCGGCGTTAATTACTCCGATCCACAAGAAAGGGCCTAGAAACCTCGTGGAAAACTACAGGCCCATATCTAAACTATGCATTTTCGCTAAAATCCTGGAAAAAATAATATACAAGCAGCTTTATGCTTGTCTTAAACTAAGCATCAGTGACCGCCAACATGGTTTCCAGCGAGGTCGGTCCACAACCACCAATCTCATTCTTTGTGGTGACTACTTGACAGAATGTATGGCTCATCGCACACAAGTAGATGTAATCTACACAGATTACAGCAAGTGTTTTGATCGCTTGGATCATGCTATACTTCTGCGTAAGCTATTGGCTATAGGTATCAGTGGGAATCTCTTCAGGTGGTTCTCATCATATGTAGCCAACAGATGTCAAACTGTTGTTCTTAATGGATACACATCGAGAACTATGATTACCCCCTCAGGGATTCCACAGGGATCGCTTGTGGGGCCCTTGTTATTCAACATTTTCATCAATGACGTCTCTTCATGTTTCTCTAACTCAACGGTTCTTTTGTTTGCGGACGACATGAAAATTCTAAGTGAAATTGAAACTTACGAAGATGCTGAACGACTCCAATTTGATCTGGACAGATTCCAAGAGTACTGTATGGCCAACCGCTTGGATCTAAATGTCTCGAAATGTTATATCTGTACCTTCACTCGTAAACCTAAACCTATTTGTTACGATTACAAACTAGTCAACACGTCAATAACCAGAGTTAATACGATTAGAGACTTAGGCGTTACTTTTGACTCGAAACTTCTTTTTGACACTCACATTGAAAACATTATTAAAACAGCTTCTAAGGCTCTAGGTTTCATCTTGAGGATATCAGCCGATTTTAAAAATATTAAAACACTCAAAATTCTTTATTGTGCTTTTGTGCGCAGTCATCTCGAATACTGCTCACCAGTATGGAATCCTGTTTATAAAACTTACGTCGATCGCATCGAAAGTATTCAAAAGAAATTCTTGAGGTGCATTCAGTTTAGATCCAAAACCTATTTACCTAATTATCACAGCCGCTGCAGGAAATTTCACATTCTTCCACTAATTGAGCGGAGAAAAATTGCCGACATGGTATTCTTATTTAATTTGGCAAATGGTTCAACCGACTGTTCTGAACTGATGAGCAAAATTGGGCTGCGTGTTCCATCTTTCACCTTTAGGAATCATCAACCTCTGTATGTTCCCTCTGTGCGGTGCATATATCGACAAAACTCTTATGTGATAAGAGCTAGCAGGGCATACAACTCGATGTGTCAGAGTGTTGATGATCTTGATTTATTCTACACCAGTGTTCCTAAACTAAAAAAAATACTGTGCAATAACTTCTTTGAAAATCACTAAAATTTGTTCAGTTTTTCCTTAATTCTCTCTGAGTGCTTACTTATTCTTGCATTCGCTTAACTGTCTACTGTTTCTTGTGCTACCCTAATACTGTCTACTGTTTCTTGTGCTACCCTAATACTGTCAGTGAAAACTTTTAATTGGCCTTCTTTCACTAACTGTCAACTATCTGTATCCTAGCTGTAAGTTTTCTTAAGAAATAAAATAAAATAAAATAAAATAGTTAATTCATTATTTGCTACATAGAAGTTTGATTAGTTCTATTATTGGAGATAAGCAAAGAGTGTTTATTGTAAATATAGGATTCGCTAGAATAAATTAAATATAAACATACGTGTCCATGATGATAAGTCATTTTTGCTGAAAAAAATGTTGAAATAAAAAGATCTTAAATACTTTGGTAAGAATTTAGAGATATTTAAATATATGCCCTGGCAGCACTGGCAGGTAATAAACAAAAATGGCTGTTGTTGTTTTGATGTCGTTCTGCTGTGATTGTTCGTTGTACCTATAACCCCCTTACTAATAAACATTGTGTATCGTCTGTATAGTTACACAACGCTTTGTCTTCTATCGAAAATCAAATTACTGACGACTGAAAGAGAGAAATCGGTGTGTAACTATTCATCTGATATAATACGTTTATTAGTAAGGGGGTGTGTAATTCAAATAATATCTAAATATGTTGTACTTAACAGATTTTGAATACTTTTATCGGTATAATTTTATTATCTCTGTTACAAGAATATTTATAAAACAATTGGACCATGGATGGATCAAGGTCGAGCGAATAAAATACTGACACGGATGTAGTTTAGTATTTTAATCGCAGAGGGCGCTTTTTTAATCTGTTATCGTTCAAATCGCGCCAGATGGCTCTCTATTTCCGTATATACAAAGTACTCTTTGAAATAAATGCTTTGACTTTACCTACCTGTGACACAGAAACGCATGTCATCACTTCTTCAACGGAATAGCGCGGGAAGCGCCAGCTGTCACACGCAGGTCTTGTTGACATCTCGATGACATTGACAGTGTCACATTAGCGATCCGCGGCGTCAACAATATTCATTGTTTGTTTGTAAATAGGGGGTAATCTCTGCAACTAGGTACTAGTCGAATTTATAGGCTATTTAACATCACGCTATGGATACCCCTAAGAGCCGAACAAAAAGAAAAAAAGTCAGAAAGAACGCTAAGCTAAAACAAAGTGAAAGAGCGGGCCATGCGATGCGACGGGGTGGGTCGGGGAACAAGAAATTTCACGCCGACCAAGTCGCGTGCAGAAGCTACTAGCTAATATAAAGAGCTGTAGCTATTTTACACACACACACACTTTTAAAAGTCTTAGAATATGTTGGAACATACTGATGAATGCTTGTGTTAATCAATAAGTTGCTTTAGACTATAAAGTTCAAAAATTCCCCGCTTTTACGAATACCTGGAGTGGCCCAATCACTAAATAAGAACTTTGTGTAAATACTTTTAGTCTTTAGTCGGAAATTGTCATCACAATGCGTGCTATGCGCTATGCGCCAGTCGCGTCGTGTATTTAATTATCTTTTTGAACGAACTATTTAACTATTCTTGAAATAGCAACATCAGCTATAAAACGTCAGCTACGTATCTGTCATCGTAGACTTCATGATGTATGTCATCAAAGTCATCACATTGTTTGTGTCATTGTCATACATTTCGCACATTAAGCTACACGAGTGTTGGGTTTCGGGACTATAATCGTTTTTTTATAAAGTTAATCACAGTAATGATGTTATTGTAGTGTGTTGTCGCGTTGGTACGCTCCCGCCGCGACCATGGGCTACGACATCGGGTGGATCATCCCGCGGCTGCGGAATCCAGGGAGGCTGTGGTACTGCGCGAGCTCTATCACAGTCGCCGTCGTCGGTTTATTTAGCAAAATTATCATTGGTGAGTGAACTTATCATTCTTAAAACTACCTTTGTGGTAGGTGATGTATCCGAATTGCAAATTTTTGTTGAAACTCATTAAAGCTCGATTTTTTTATGCGTAATTAGCATTTTAAATTGTAGTGGGGACAGATTCCCTTACATCAGCGCATTTGTAACTTGTTGCATCCGACGCACACGCGACGCCACTATTATATTGAATATTAGACCTGATTATCTAGTCCAACTAAATAGAAAACATTGAATGGTTTTAATAATTTACTGCTTAACCTTAGTTCGAATTTAAGTCATTAGACTCAATGTCAACCTAAAAAAAACAATATCTGACTGCTTTATAGCTCTCACATCTCTTTGTAAATACGGAACTAACATCCTGCACTTTTATGTAAGTATGTTTATTATTCTTGTTTTGAATGATACCTACAGTGCATTGACCTCTCCTATCAAATGTTCAATGAATAATCTAGGCATGATACAGCTACTATTATAGAACTCACATTTAAATAATTTATAAAATTATACTTACTAACACTTAAATATTACTTGAACCGGTTCCTAACTGAACAGTTTTTTCAAATAATAAAGTACCTACAGTAATTATTGATATAACTAGTTTTCTGCATAAACTAGTAATATTAATGAACTGTGTAATGAAGGAGGCATCATTCACCAGAGGGTGCCCTGCCTGGTGTTGTGGCACTGAGTGGCCAAACCGCCACACAGGTCAGTGACCCCACTGCACTACACTCATCACTCTTATTTACTAATATACTGATGCATAATTGTGTAATTTTACTCGCAAACTATATCTTATAATTAACTGTATACAACTTATTGTATTATTTAAAACTCTTGAAGACTAAGTTGTCCAGCTGAACCCTGAAAAATTATATCTAATTAGACAATATAGTATTTTATTTCAGTTAGCCTTGAATTAGTTATGCAACAACACTATACCGTATATTAAATATTAATATAAAATTTAGAGGTTAAGTAAGTCAAGATCAAAGTGCACACAATGTGTGCCTCAAAGCGGTGCTCTAAATATACACACATCAAAAGTGTCTAGGGATCAAGCATTTTTATGCGGATTTCTTGAGATTGAGATGTGGCTTTGTAATAAATTTATGATTTTATAAATTTATATGGATCCTTTTTGGTGCATTTCATAATTTGAATCAGGAACTGTGAATCAAATTCGAGTAAAAGATGAAAATCAGCTGTCAATATTTTCCCTATAAAAACATACAACGCATTGAAGACATTATTAGTGCTACTGTTTCCCTACTACTGATTAAAACCAACGTTATTATGGAGCGGCGACGTCATTTAAGTAGGGAAGAAATGCTCAGAGCCGTGGGAATGATAGAAGCTGGTTCCCGGCAACGTACTGTGGCTTTAGCTCTGAATACAAGTCAGAGTGTTATCAGTCGACTTTGGACACGTTACCGAAGCACTGGTACCGTGGCTGAGCGCCATGGAGGACGGTATCGCTGCACCACACGGAGACAAGACCGATACATTCAAATCTTAACTCGAAGAGCTCCAACAATAACCGCCATGATGTTAGCCGTGAGGCTTCATCACTCTTCAGGGAACTTAATTAGCAACCAAACAGTCAGAAACCGCTTGCATGAAGTGAACCTTCATTCCCGAAGACCGCTACGGGTACCACCTATAGCAATGCACAATCTTAGGATTCGATATCAATGGGCTCTTGAACACAGAAATTGGGCAGAAGAACAATGGCGTTTCGTGTGCTTTTCTGATGAGTCTCGTTTTGGTATGAGACCGGATACAAGACGTATACGACACTGGAGAACCCCTGGACGCCAACAGCGATTAAAATCCTGCCAGGAAGTCCATCCTTATAGTGGTGGAACCATCATGGTATGGGCGGGTATTTGGATCGGCGGAAGAACTGAGTTGATTTGGATCAGAGGCAACCTCAACGCTCAAATTTATGCTGAGACGATTGTATCAGACGTCATCGTTCCTCTACAAGTGCAAATCGGTCCCTTATTTCAGTTAATGCATGATAATGCACGACCGCACACCGCAAGAGTTGTAAGACAGACTCTCGCCGCAGCTAACATCAATGTCCTGCCCTGGCCTGCTCAGTCGCCAGACTTGAACCCGATTGAGCATGCATGGGATATGCTACAGAGAAGAGCTCTGCCGAATATGGAGGGTATCCAGTCGCAAGAAGACCTTTTTTTGTTGTTGCAACGAACATGGGCGGCCAATCCACAGCGTGATTTGGATGAACTCATTTTGAGTATGCCAAACCGATGTTCTTGTGTTGTTAGTGTTCGCGGTAGAAACACGGATTATTAATTGTTTAAGTTACCCAATAAAATTTTAAAGAAAACTGTTATTTCAGTCTTTTTTTCGAACTTTTGTGTTAGTGGTTCAAATGTCAAAAATCCCTTTATTAGGAAAATGGCAAATTTCTTTATTAATGCAAAGGTGACTTGGTTTATCGTTACTGTGACAAACGAAAACACTTTATTTGATGAATCCTTAAAGAAAATTTTAATTAATATCAATCAGGAGAAAAGTTATTGCAAAAATATATGTTGATCCCTAGACACTTTTGATGTGTGTATGTTCTGGGACAAATATTGATACACTTTACACTCCTCAATATGGTGACTTTTAGAACATTTCAAAGAATAATTAAACAGTTTAGTATTCCAACATGTACCAAAATGGTTTGCTTCTCAAATAGGATTAGTTCATGAAGCATTTTAATAGTGTCTGTAATTAATAGAATGTTATCATCAGCATGGGGTGCCTTTGATCTAATTACTCATATTAGGTTAGGTTGGATTCTCACTTTATCTATAGCTCTACACTGTCTTATCATATCTCACTTCAACACACCAGATTAAGTAATCACTTATGTGAAGTTTTTTTAATAAACGTAATATGTAGCCATCCAAATATTTTCTTCAGTAAAGTTTTTGCACAAGTACCTCTCCTCAACTGATACTGATTTATGATGTTCATGAACCTCAACAATTAAATTGCTTCAAAATTACTGTATGTATTATAGGTATTCTATTTTACGAAGTACGTTTGACTATGTTTGTAGTTGTGCATGCACATGCACATTGTTTTAGTTTGCGTAAGCTCAGGAGCGCTCAGTCGTAACCACGACGCGGTACAGGTCACTAGTGCTAATTTTTTTCACGTCACATTTTTTCACCGAGTACCGATAGCATAGAAAATAAGCGAAAACTGTCATAGATAAGATGACATGTACAGGGGCCACACATCACACTACCCCAATCTGTCAAATTTTCCCAACTGAATAATAAACTTATTCCTTTGTAGTAAAGTTGAAAATCTATCAAAGAAATTTGACAGATTGGGGTAGCTTGATGTGCTGACCTCTGTATATCAACAGATAATTTTTGTTTCTTTTATTACTTTTTTAGAATACTAGGCTTTTGGCATTTTCTTTCTATATTATTTTATTAACAATTAGATTTTTTACAGGGTCGAAGCATGAATCATGATAGCTAGCATTCATAATTTTTAAGAATGAATATGAATTTACCGTATCACATGCAGAGCCTAACTGTGATTTGAATCAATTAAGAAATGTTTTGCAGCGCATAGCGCAGCAACACAATAACTAAAACTGTGCAACAGATATTATAATTGCATCAAGGAATATTCAACAAAATCCCTTTAGCACTGTAAAGCTGATAAGCGAAAGCTTGAACCTATTATCATTGGCAGCAAAACATGGCATAAACCATGTGAAAATGCCAAAAAATAAATAAAAATAATATTTAAAGTACTTGGACCTATATTTTGATTCAATAATTAATTTGCAAGATTATTCTGTCCTAACCTACGGTGCTCAGACCTGAAGAGCAATTCTCGTTTATTTTAAGACAGTTCAGTCTGATTTCAGTCTCAGTTTGTAAAAAAAAAAAAATACCCCTAATTTCCCTACATTTTTGGCAATTGTTTGTCACCGAAATGAAACTGCTACTAGATTTTGAATGTTTTAAATTACGAGAACTGGTATCTGATCGCTCAACGGGTCGCAAAAGTTCTGCCTTGGAGTTTGCAAAAGAACAGTGGAACGCAGCATTCTGGGTGTAAAAGGACAGCACAGGATTCGGAACACCACGCTGCGTTCCAAAACGGGCATAGGTACATCCAGTATGCCCCTAGGAAAGAAAGCTGCCAGGCTCGAATCGGATTGGGCGGGTCACTTGAGCCGCATGCAGGATGACTGCTGGGAAGTGGTGGGAGTGGTGGTGGGGTGGTGTTGTGGGGTGAGTGTGGAAGTCTCCACACAATGGGTACCTAAAGATGGACTGCGCCGCCGAGGCCGGCCCAGAAGAGATGGCGAGATGAACTAGACGAGTACTCTGAGGGCTGGTTCGAGGTTACCCGGAAAAAGAGTTCCTGGAAGGATTTGGCCTTTGCCCAGCAGTGGGACAGTACAGTTTAACTAAAAAATGAAATTATAAAAGATTCCGACTACAGCAACAGCGACTGTGTATTTAATTTATTTTGTTTTTATATTGCCTTTCCTTCATATTTTCTCTTTGTAATAGTAGGTATATGTATTTTAAACAATGATTTTCATTCTTCTTTATTTTTTTCTATTTTTTTTAGGGGGCCCACGGCTACTTCTACTTATTCGTATTAACTATATCTGTTTCTGTTTGTATGTTTCCTAATTTGTGTGTGTCAATAAATTATTATTTCCTTTATTTCATTATTTATATTATATTATTATTAAAGTAAAATACTGGTATTCAGCTGCATCCGGTTAGACTGGAAGCCGACCCCAACATAGTTGGGAAAAGGCTGGCAGATGATGATATTATATTATTAATAAACACATATAAATTATATTATTATTATTTGTAATGCTATACAAAAATGTAGCTTCTCGTATGTTATTTTTAACCGACTTCTAAAAAAGGAGGAGGTTCTCAATTCGGATGTTTGTTTTTTTTTTATTTTTTTTTTTTATGTTTTTTCGCGCATAACTCCGTCGCTTGCCAACTTAATTCTTCACGACCTTATTTATAAACTTACCTGCATTCTAGCAAATAAATAATTTGATTTGCCAACCGATTTGAAAATTTCGGAATCTGACAAGCGGTTTTTGAAAAATCAACAAAAATCTAAAAATTCAAAAGCAATATTTTGTAAAAGGTGATCAGCAGTTGACATTAGGCTATTGTAACTTAGATAAATTACAAACTCTCCCACTAAAAAGTATAAAATAAAAACTTTTTTACAAAAAAAACAACCGACTTCCAAAAAAAAAACACTACAAAGTACTAAATAACTTTAATTTCGGAAGTCGGTGTCGTTGGTTCTGCATTTTCGTTTATTGTGTACGTAATTTTATTTTTTTGCATTTAATGCCATCTAGTGTCAAGTATAAAAATCATATATAGGCTTAAGGGCAGAAATGTTTTTTTTTTTGCTTTTCTAACGATTTACGACAATTACACCAGTAATGAAATAGGAGAACTTAATGAGTAAAAATTTTTAGGCATGATCCCGTTTCATCAACTTCTATGCCTGCTGGAATTTTAGCGTGGTCGTGCTGGGAAGGAATCTTGTCAGCACGACCTGTCTATCTAAGATAATTGAGAGGTATAAAATGTCTAATTAGTGATAAAAATAGTACAAATTAAAAGGATTTTAATACCATTTAAAGTTATAATTAATGCGTTCATGGTCGTGCTACGAAGTACAACACAGAACACCCAGAGATGATATGTCTGATTGATTCCCCCGGCCGGTGGCATGCCTGACAGATGTCAACCGTGCCGTCTTTCACAGTAAATTTTTTTTTTTTTTTTTTTTTGTGTTTATCCGCGATCAGTTTCACTTTTAGCGGATGAGTTGGGCATAAACATTGGCGGGAAGAGCGTGACTCCAGCGAGCCATCTACTCGTACGTATAAGTGTTTAGGTCCACACAGGTGTGGGTGGACTACACAATGTCTTTCCTTTTAAGTCTTTTCCTGTAACTTCTTGTTTTCAGTGCTGCAGCCAGATCATTGGGGTGCCTTTGCAGTCTTTCTTGGTACCTTTTTGTGAAGTTCTTAATCTCGTCCATGACAGAATTCATAAATAACTTCTTGTGTATTTCAGCGTTCGTGACAAACCAAGGAACGCCACTAATTGACCTCAAAATAGCGTTTTGCATTCTCTGTATGATGCTAATGCTTCAGTTACAGGCGCTGCCCCAAAGTTGGATTCCATAAAGCCACACTGGCTTCAAGATCACTTTATATATTAAAAGTTTGTTGTCGGTACTCAGCTTACTGTTTCGTCCCATGATCCAGTGTAAGATCTTGTAACGGATATTAAGTTCGTGTCGCTTGGTTTTAAGATGTTTCTTCCACGTTAGACGTCGGTCAAGATGTAGCCCTAGATATATTACGCTTTCGTGATGAGATAGTGTGACATTCTCGAGGTTTACTGGTGGACAGTCACCTTTTCGTAGCGTAAAAGTGACGTGGACTGATTTACTTGCGCTCGTCTTTATCCGCCACTTTTGTAACCATGTGGTTATTTTGTCGAGACTGCCTTTCAGCATGTTTGAGGCCGTAGCAGGATCTGTGTGGCTTGCCAGTATTGCAGTGTCATCAGCAAATGTTGCTGTAGTAACTTCATCAGCCTGCGGGAGATCTGCAGTGTATACTGTATACAATACCGGTCCCAGTATCGACCCTTGCGGTACTCCAGCAAATTGCAGAATCGTGACGTCACATCTGCTTCTTTCACTTGAAATATTCTTTCCGACAAGTAGGATTTCATTAGCGAGTAGTACTGGTGGGGAAGGTTGATTTTCAGGTTGTATAACAGACCCTTAATGCCAAACCTTATCGAAGGCCTGCTGGCTATCCAGAAACACTGAGGAGCAGTATAGCTTTTCTTCTAGGCTTATCCTTATCTTGTCGTAGACTCGATGGACTTGTTCAGTAGTAGAATGCTCATGTCTGAAGCCGAATTGGTGGTCGGGGATAATTTTCTCGTTGTTTAGGATTGGTGATATTCTGTACATCAATAGCTTCTTAAAGACTTTGGAGAGAATTGGCAGAAGGCTTATGGGTCTGTATGAAGATACTTCATTAGGGGGTTTATCTATCTTGTGTATCATTATGATTTGGGACACCTTCCACGCGAGCGGAAAGTACTGGATTCTTAAAATGACATTAAAGAGTGATGTGAGAAACACAATGGCTTTCCTGGGCAGCCGTTTCAGTTTTTCTTTGGTGAGGAGGTCGTATCCGGGAGCTTTCTTGTCTTGAAGCTTTGTTGTAAGCCGCCAGACTTCGCGTACTGTAATAGGGCGCGGGGGTGGCGACATTTGGAAATCTTGTTGTAGGACGCTATCAACAAGTTCCTCATTTGCCAAGTCTATGGCTGGATTTGGTGTAAAGACTTTTTCGAGGTGGCATGCAAATGCGTCTACCTTTTCCTGGGATGTTCGCGCCCATCCTGATGCGGTCCTAAGAGGAGGCCTAGCATTGTGAGGCCTGTTATAGTTTTTAGTGAATTTCCACAAAGAATAGTTCGTTGAATCAATGGCTGTTAAAGACTCCAGTTGGTGTTCCAACGACACATTGTTCCAATTGTATAGGATTTCTTTTAGGTCTCCAGAGGCTTTATTAAATAAAGTTTTATCCGCTGGTAGCCTACTTTGATGCCAAATTTTTCGAAGTCGGCGTTTATCTAGTAGAGCATTTTTAATGTCGAGTGGATAGTTACTATGCCGATCTTTTATTTTGTTGTCCGGGGTATTGATCCAACAAGCTTCCTGAATTAAGTGTTTTTATATATTTTGTCGCCTCTTCTATGTCATCCGGAGTTTTTAATGGTGTATTTAGTTGCATGTTGTTATCAATGTAATCTCTGAGGGATTCCCGGTCCGTGTGTTTGGACGTAAGCATTTTTACTGTTTTCGATTCTATCAGCATAGTGCTTATTGTTAATATAACTGGGGTGTGGTCCGAGGAGCTGTCGTAGCAGGATTCAGGCTTGAGGTAGTGCCTTGGTAGTCCTTTCAGTACAAAGAAGTCCGGGATTTTGTTAGGGTCTGTTGGCCAGTACGTGGGTTCACAGGTGGAAGATACCAATAGGTGACTTTTGTCTATGCTTGTTTTAAGTTGTCTTCCTCGCGTCGTAGTGAGTCTAGAGCCCCAGCTAATATGTTTAGCATTCCAGTCACCACCCGCTATGAAGCGATTGCCGAGCTGGTGGAAGTATCGTGTGAACATAATTAAATGAAAATAAATAATTAAATCCACGTTAGGTTTTTATTGCTAACGCTACCTAGGTTCACGCACACAAATATGCATATCGGGACACGTCACTACTACAACCAAGGCTGAGCGGACTTCGTGAGATAGATCATCATTCTGTACCTTAATAATACACCTTATCATTGAAAAGATAATATTTATCAAAATTACAAAAGTTTTACCTACTTGGAGTTCCATACTTCCATGAGCCGTGGAGTAAATCTCACACCTCCGTTCTCACACCTTCGTTAGACTAGATGCTGGCTAGCCTAAATGGATCCTCTCGGCGGGTTGGTCTCGACATGAGTTTGGACAAGACGAAAGTCATGTATAATTCGCATGCCTTGCCGAGTCCAAACCACATCGAAGGTTCGCTTCTCTAACTTGTGAAGGGCTATGCCACCAGCTTGCAGAGTAAGCAAGCTGAAGTGGCAGTGGACTGGCCATGTTTGTCGAAGGACTGATGTCCGGTGGAGCAGACGAGTCCTGGAGTGTAGACTGCGTATCGGCCAGCGTAGTGTGTGACGCCCGGAGACGACCTCAAAAAGTTGGCAGGGACAGCCTGGATGCGGAAGTCGAAGGATAGGGTGTTGTGTAGGGAGAGGCCATGTCCAACAGTGGACTGCGATAGGCCGACTTTATTGAAAATTGACCCTAGCTTAGGTCATTAAGTTTTAGAGGATAAGTTAAATACTTCTCATCAATTATTTATTATTTATTTATATATACTTCAAACAACTACCAATCAACCCACACTACCACCACCACCACTACCACCACCACCACCACCACCACCACCACCACCACCACCACCACCACCACCACCACCACCTACCTTACTATCTACTTCTTCTATCAATCTTACTTCCTCAAATATCATTTTTCTCCAAGAGAATTCAGACATGCTTTCCTAGAATTAATTAAACCACTTCCTGAGGGCATAAAATATGGACATAGTTCACATTGCAACACTTATTTTTTGGGTAGGTACGGGGCCTATACAGAATCCATTATAAAATATAATTTAAAAGAGTGTCCATGGAGTTTCTTGCCCGTTCTTCTCCATAGGTACCTACGCTTTGGAATGGGCAACTAGCTTCATATTTGCTGACTGACCTATTGACAATTCAAAAGTGCCTGTAAGTGGTTTAATTGAAATAAATGCTTTGAGTTTGAGTTTGAGCGCCTATATGCTGCTGTTACATGAAGTTCAAATAATAATTAAGAAGATGTGCTTAATTATCAATGTCGCAGAAGAAGGTTTTTATGTGTGACGTGTGTTGCAGAGTTCCTGAACAAGACGACGGTGTACAACCGCGAGACGCTGGCGGCGGCGGTGCGGCGGCCGCGCGGCCAGCCGCTGCTCACCGTGTCCAACCATCACTCGTGCTTCGACGACCCTGGCCTCTGGGGTCAGTACCTGACCTACCTATACACACTAACTCGCTGGAAGCCTCCTCAACTCTCTTATAACGGAGCTCATTGTGTAGAGTAGGCTTTCAAAAGTCAGGCATTTTGTAACCTCATTAGGCGGTATTCAGTTTTCCACCATCATCCGCAACTTAAGTGCTGAGCATTTGTCGGTGTAGCAACCTCCACTCTGCTCTATCAATGCTAGCTCTCTTAGATGCTTGCCACAAGATACGAACGAAACGAGCGTTATCGAAAGTTCTGACCATAGTTATAAGAAAGGAGATATGCTCTGCAGTTTAAATGTATCGGAACCCAGTGTCGCTAGTGTCCCCCCTCCACGCGCCACTACTACACATGCAGTTCGGTAAAAGCAATACTTAGATACGACGAAGTCGCGCACACACTCGTAGTTAATAAATCAAAACGTACTACACAACCAATTATAAACCTTAACGCATCAAACAGCGTGCATTTACCATGCTCCATACAACTTACTCACACAAAAACAACTCTGTCTCTATCGTTGTGCTGTGCAGAAGCAATTTTTTACACTAGCTGCGCCCCGCGGTTTCACCTGCGTAAGTGTCGATCCCGTGGGAATATCGGGATAAAAAGTAGCCTATATATGTTAATCCAGGGCAATTTTATCAAAATTGGTCCAGCCGTTTGAGCATGATGAAGTAACAAACATATAAACACACACACACTCACAAACTTTCGCCTTTATAATATTGGTGTGACTAGCTGACCCGACGAACTTCTTACCGCCCCGCCAGCCGCTCTACCCCCGCTCTACCCCCGCTTTTTAACCCCCGACAAAAACAGAGGGGTGTTACAAGTTATAAGTTTGACGTGTGTATCTATGTCTGTCTATGCCATCGTAGCTCCCAAACTGCTGAACAGCTTTTGTTTTTTTTTTTTTGTTTGAACGGTGACTTGATCGAGAGTGTTCTTAGCCATGATTCAAGAAAATCAGTTCAGCCGTTTGAAAATTATCAGCTCTGTTCTACTTGATGAATTGATGTGAGCATCTTTCACAGGTCTGATTGAGTGGTAATTTGGCATTTCGTTACTTCAATGATAGTAGAAGAACATAGTAACCTTGAACTTCTGCTGCAGCATCATCTGGAATTTGCAGGATTCCCAACTCCCTTAACTTACAGCAGAGGTATCGTGTTTGGGCTGCTTGGAATGGTCTCAATGAATAGGTTATAGATAGATGGTGACCAGGGGCTGATGATGATTAGGAAAGAGAACTAAGCTCCTTTAGTTGTCTGGTTCGTTGGCCGTGGGCCAATAACAACCAAACATATGTCCTTAGATAGGCATTTTAATAAAGAGCAATAACTACTATGGCGGTTCTCATCAAATCGTTGTGTGAAAAAAGTGATGGCGATGTTCCGTAGGAGTTAGGACTGACCTGGACGGTAGATAACGGAATACTTGAATAGTAATACCACTAGAAGTAGTCTTAGTTTGAATATTCGCAAAAATATGCATTCCAAAAATTATTATGGTACCATCGAGCTGGTCAGATGATAGACCTGGACGCTAGACAATGGAACTGCTGGTAAACCCATCGAGTGTGGGCTCATTAGATGTGTCTCAACGAGTCTTATTCATTTTACCTAATGACGAGGACCTGATGACTGACCTGGACGGACGGGGGACGGAAACGCGACGGAAACGGAAAAGTTTTTTTTTATTTCTCGTAAACCCTTGACTTAAACATGTGACGCCATAAATCAAACGTTATTACTGTCACAAATTGCATCACTGAATGTTAGTACAGGAACCATATTTGAAAACACTCCCGTTATTGAGATTCGGAAGTGCCAGCCAAAAGTTTTATACGTAAATTCAAGCTGACTGGACACAGATTTTTTCATTTTTCTACTAAACCGCTGTACATATCACAAAACTTTTAGCTGGATGCCTGTCACAAATTTATGTGACGCCCGTTGATATGCAAAAAATCGTCAAAATCACTTCCGTTACCGAGATTGAGAGACAGCGAAAAGTGGTTTTTCAAGATGGCTGGACACGTTTTTGATAGATTATCTAAGATTCTGTAGCGTCACAAATTCTGAATTAAGGGTGTTTAGCCGTCACATAAAATGCCCTATTGACATAGTTAAATGCGAGCTATTTTGAAGATTTGTCCAGCCAGCCTGAGTGACATATTTTTTAGGGTTCCGTACCCAAATGCTAAAAACGGGTGTACGTTACCCTGGTAAAATTCCGCAAAATGTTGTGCTTTAGAAAGATGAGACTATAACAAATAATTAGTGTATCATGAGGAGCAATTTGTTTACTAATAGCAAAATTTACCTACGGGACCCTATTACTAAGACTCCACTGTCCGTCTGTCACCAGGCTGTATCTCATGAACCGTGATAGCTAGACAGTTGAAATTTTCACAGAATGTGTATTTCTGTTGCCGCTATAACAACAAATACTAAAAACAGAATAAAATAATATTTAAGGGGGGCTCCTAACCGGGGCAGCGGGATTGTCCGAAAGGGTTACCGCTGCCCCGGAATATAAAGGGCTAAGGAAGGAACACGGATGGGTTTTAGTCAGTCAGTCAGAGCGGGAGGGGTCAATGGATGATTTCCCATCCTTAAAAAAAAAAAAAAAGGGGGGGCTCCTATACAAGAAACTTGATTTTTTTGCCGCTATTTTATATGTAGTGTTAAATATTGTATTGTGGTTGTGGTACAGAACCCTTCGTATACGAGTCCAACTCGCACTTGGCCGGTTTTTTTTTACATTTCTATGGTTTTGACGATATCTCTAGCACTAATCTCGAACGATAATCTACTAATTATTGCACTTTAACAACGTCATAATGAATGGAATAGAATGTTTGGGGTTGTTTAAAGATATGGCATTTTACTAACCCCCATAATTAGGAAGTGTTTATACACTTGACAATTATGGGGGTTAGTAAAATGCCATATTTTTTAATGGTCCGCATTCCCCAACTTTAAAGAAGAGGACGAGGCACGCGTTCTCAATACATACAGCTACACTTACATAATCGACCAAATTATACCATACTACTTGCAAATACAATGTCTAATCAATTATTGTCTAGTCTCGGGAATCTAATATCTCAACATTACCCATCAACCATATCATCTGCTCTAGTTACTGTGGAGCAAGTTAATTTTAGCCTTAATTTTGTATGTTAAGTCACAATTAACAAATTGTAAAGGACAAGGCTTCCCCTTTGACCTTGCCCTTTATCATAATGAATAGCGATACAGTCATAACGCCTAGGCGTGGCTACACGTAGCTTCTAACGACTGCACCCTTGTTGGAGCACGGCTGAACCCCGAAAGTATTAAAACTATAAATGTTTGTTAGAATATAATCCGTAATTGTTTGTTTATTATCCTTATAAGTTCTATTTGTGATTTTGTTCTTTCCTTTTTATTAGGAAAGTGAGTAGGTATCCGAGGGATAAGCGCGCGGTTGATTGATAAAATTGATGCTATGAGTCAAGTCTATGACAGTGTCTAGTTGGACGCCTGCATTCGTTGTGTTGTCCGCTGTGTTTTGTTCTTGAACTTATTGGCCATGTAGATCTGCGACGTCACTGAATCGGCATCAGGCGACCCCCCGCCCCACATTACCCCGCCCGCTATGCGCCACCTAATGATTGTGTGTGCTCGTGTCCGTTCAAATGAACACCGCACTCTTTGCGACGTGTAAATTATTGAACGTGTATTGTCACTACCTCACAATGACCGTGGCTGAAGTACCTAATTGCTTTTCTTAGTGCGAACAAAACTCGGCGATGCTTTGTGAGTTTTGCAACACTTAGCCAAATGTGATCTATTGTTGTTGACGACAGGTGCCGCTCAGTGTCCGACTGAAACTGAATGGACTCTGTTCACTCTTTAACTCAGTATTTCATGTTCCGTAACTGATAACTAAATACCTACTCCTTATTACGGACGAAGAAATGAACGTAACTACTTGTACATTACTTACTGCCCTGCCCGGACTCTTTTAACTTTCCAAGAGAATATTTCCTAGCCTACCACACGACTGGTGCGTAGTTATCAACTACAGTCTAAGATCTTGTCCAGCGACGAAATCCTATAATCGCTATTCACAAATCCGAAACCGTACAATTTTGACAGTTCATATACGGTATGAAGACATCAATTCTTCCGACAGGTATTTGCTGTCGGAAGTGTTATCGAATAATAAAATATTGTCTAAAAAAGAGTAATCTAAGCAATAAGTGTCAAAACACGGCTCCGGGCAAGGTCCTCATGCCCTATCATGAATGCAAAGAGCATCTACCGCTGCTCCAATGACACTCTTTTCTGAAAATATGCATTTTCAATATTAGGTACCACGTTTTATAAAAAGAAAATGAGCAAATAGTAATTTGTTTAAATACTGATAAAATACATACAACCACTTTTCTGTAAAAAAAAAAACAAGGTTTTCACTTCTCAATATATTTTTTTTTGTAATTCTCCCAAAGGGCAGACTATAATAGTCTTTCGACCATACCGCCTTGTCTTCAGTGTAGTTCTCAATTATCTTTAGAGCTCAAAACAAGATTCAGAAAAATAATTATTCCAGATTTCCAGGTTTGACAGAAAGTTGAAGTTTACAAAGCAACTTTAATAGAAATCAGGTAAATTTTATTTATTAATAAAATCATTGCTTACTGTTTTTTATTTGTTAATAGTTACTGAATGCATAATCTATAGTTGCCCATAGTGAAATACTCAATAAAAATCATTTATGTACCACCTAAAATTTTCTACCACGAATATCTATTTACTACCATTTTGTAGCGTTCCCCATAAACACGTCTAAAAAAAATCCTTCCACACGGATCTGTGAATAGCGTTTTGCCGGTCCGTCGGTCGTCAGAAATCAGGTTATCGAACAAGTGTCATTGTCGATACGACAGTGAATCGTATGTTTGTGAATAGCTATGCAGGAAGGGCGAATTCGCCTCGATTCTCTCGTGCGTATTACGCGCGACCGTTGCGTCCACAAGGAGCGTCCCAACGCGCGAACATTTGAGTTCTAATTTCATTTGTCAGTAGAAAACATGGAGTTGAACGCTCTGGGGTTCGCGCGTCAACTGGACGCAACAAGGAGTCTCTACTGGAGACTGGGTCTGGTCTGGTCTCGTCTGGAGTATCTCGACTCGCGCGCATTACGAATCACGCGCGAGTTTTGAAGTCGCGCGATGCTTGTGGGCGCGACGTATTGGTGCCTAGTATCTCACTAACGCGCGACGGCGCGAATGATTTCGCGCGAAACGTTTCGCGGCGAATTCGCCCTTTCTGGATCAGCTCTAAGCGCATCAAACTTACTGAATAACTATAATACCAAGCATCGAATGGGACTATTCTGAGGAATAGCACACTCACAGTGCGTCTATACCGCCTCCGAACAGACCACACTCACTATTGTGCAATAAGGCATTATGTTACCTCAGTACGCCGTCATTTATAAACCGATTTGGAAAATTCTTTTTTTATTTAAAAGGATATACTTCCAGATTGGTCCCATTTTTATCAAAATCCAGTTCTGATGATGGGATCCATGAGGAATTGAGGGAACTCCTCAAATATTTATTGGCATACATATAGCATTTTTTTGTATTTTCATCAACATCAAGCATTTGCATTCAGAAAGTATAATTTGGTGAAGTGGAACTGATGATGAAGACCACAGATGGCCATCGGAACTACTCAATGACAAATATTTCACGGGTTGCGATTCCATCGCTTTAATATGGTTGCTAAGCAATTTATGTTCGTCACAATGCGTATGGTGAATTGGAGCTGATGGTGCCTTCACCATCAGCTCCAGTTCTCCTGGTTCTTACCAGGAGAACTCCTCAACAATTAACGCCCCAGTATCGGGAAAAGCAATATTCTGTTACAGGTGATGAGCAGTTGACATTGGGGTTTGAAACGGTATGCTCTCGAGGATGCGGTTTTTTGGATGAAGGGATCCCATGAAAGTCGAGGAAAATCCTCTTTGGTAGGCATGTACAGTGTGTTAGTTGAACTCTCTCAAATCAAATGAAACCTATTGATGATTCAAGTGTTTGAGTCTGAGAGTCATCACTTACCTATACTCCGACTTTTTAACCGACTTCAAAAAAAGGAGGAGGTTCTCAATTCGGTTGTATTTTTTTTTATGTTTGTTACCTCAGTACGCCGTCATTTATGAACCGATTTAGATTTTTTTTATTTTTTATTTGAAAGGGCATACTTCCAGATTGGTCCCATTTTTGTCAAAATCCAGTTCTGATGATGGGATCCATGAGGAATTGAGGGAACTCCTCAAATATTATAGGCATACATATAGCAATTTTGGTATTTTCATTAACAACTCAAGCATTTGCATTCAGAAAGTATAATTTGGTGAAGTGGAATTCAAACTCAAACTCAAACTCAAAGCATTTATTTCAATTAAACCATTTACAGGCACTTTTGAATTGTCAATCGGTCAGTCAGCAAATATGAAGCTAGTTGCCCATTCCAAAGCGTAGGTACCTATGGAGAAGAACGGGCAAGAAACTCCATGGACACTCTTTTAAATTATAGTTTACAAAAATATTAGTTACATCATTAGTGTTGAGTTTATAATTATATGTGAGAACGATGTAAAAAAAAAAATATACGTACGCGTTAAAGTGTCCAGAGTACCTACAGCAAATAGTACTTAACAAAACAATAATCCAAAAGTAAAATAATTAAAAATAAGCCGAGGCAGCCAAGTGATGACCAGTCCCAACTGACGGCGCCCGTTCACGAACATGACGCATAGATCAGCACCATTCAGCTCAACCATTTTGAAGGGAGCTAAATGATCCAACACACACGCCACCGTCAGCGAGACATTTTAGTGAGCATGACATACTATCAGCCGCCAGGGCACATTCAAGTCAATGAAAGACATTATTATCATAATTGATGATGAAGACCACAGATGGTCATCGGAACTACTCAATGACAAATATTTCACGGGTAGCGATTCGATTGCTTTAATATGGTTGCTAAGCAATTTATGTTCGTCACAATGCGTATGGTGAAGTGGAGCTGACGATGACTTCATCATTAGCTCCAGTTCTCCTGGTTCTTACCAGGAGAACTCCTCAACAATTAACGTCCCAGCATCGGGAAAAGCAATATTTTGTAACAGGTGATGAGCAGTTGACATTAGGGTTTGAAACGGTATGCTCTCGAGGTGGTCCCATTGTCACCAAGTCAGAGTCTGACGAAGGGATCCCATGAAAGTCGACGAAAATCCTCTTTAGTAGGCATGTACAGTGTGTTAGTTGAACTCTCTCAAATCAAATGAAACCTATAGATGATTCAAGTGTTTGAGTCTGAGAGTCATCACTTACCTATACTCATACTCCGACTTTTAATTAGCTGCAGTAAAATGACACTTCTTAATAACTCATTTCGGACTTCATTTAGAGATATGCATGTCAAATAAGTTTCGATTGTTACACTATTCTGTACTAGAAAAACATGGTTTGGTTGATGGCCGCGAAAAAACAAAAAGACGCCAATTTTAGTCATTTAAGTTACCCGTAAGCTGTCGTTTTACTGCAGCTAATTAAAAGTACGACTATAATGCTACCGAGCCGTCGATGGTAGCCACAAGCAGTCCTTAACTGTGGAGTTAGGAGATACGGCAATATGTCGGCAGAAACTACTTAGCAGTTCTTGAATAAACGTGGACTTGAAAACAATCGTCTTCATCATTCCATTTCTCGTAATGATGTAACGGGACGAACAGGTCCCGCATCTGATGATGGTAAGGGCTTGTAATTGTCGAAAGAGCTTGTAATAGGCCTAATTGAATAAAAGTATTTGACTTTCACTTATCATCAGCTCAGCAGCATGAAGTGATGACTCTCAGAGAACACCTACCGGTCCATTAAATTCAGAGAAAATTGGATGTGACAGACGGACAGACAGACAGATACTCTAGTGATCCTATAACAGTTCAGATTTTTCCTTTTGAGGTAAGGAACCCTAAAAAGTGAAAAATAAAAAACTTTTTTACAAAAAAAACAACCGACTTCCAACAAAACACTACAAAGTGAAAAATAACTTTAATTTCAGAAGTCGGTATCGTTGGTGGGGCCCGTGGCTAAATATTAACAGTCGCACAGGTCGATCGATCAGGTTAAGCTACGCTTGCCGCGGTTGGCCTGTGGATGGGTGACTTTACATACCGAGACCCCTCCGTGCCTCGGAAAGCAGGTTAAGCCGTTGGTCCCGGCTGTCATTCGTGACAGTCGTTACGGGACTTACGGGTAGTCAGAAGCCCGAAAGTCTGACAACCAGTCTTACCAACGGGTATCGTATTACCCAGTAACTGGGTTGTGGAGGTCAGATAGGCAGTCGCTCCATGTAAAATACTGGTATTCAGCTGCATCCGGTTAGACTGGAAGCCGACCCCAACATTGGGAAAAGGCTGGCAGATGATGGTGTCGTTGGTTCCGCATTGTCTTTTTTTGACACCGACTTCTGTAATTAAAGTTATTTTTCACTTTGTAGTGTTTTTGTTGGAAGTCGGTTGTTTTTTTTGTAAAAAAGTCTATATTTTTCACTTTTTAGGGTTCCGTACCTCAAAAGGATAAAAACGGAACTCTTATAGGATCACTCGTGTGCAATTTTTTTTTTCAAAGGTGTCGATTTCGTGGTTTTCTAGAAAAAAATTCTGGTAAATGAAAATCTTGGATTTTCATTTTGACCACGGCATCGGTTTTAGCACCCTAGAAAACCACGAAATCGACACCCTTGAAAAATTTGAAACTTTTCGCTTTCGCCATCTTGGATTTTAATTTTGACCTCACCATCGGTTTCAGCACCCTAGAAAACCATGAAATCAACACCCATGATGAACCATCCAAGGAAAACATTCGGGTATTGCTGTGGCAGTATGGCCTCAATCCCATCGAGCACGCATGGTACCCGGACATAAAAAAGAAATCGTCTTTTAATTTTGTAAAATATGAAACGTTATTTTCTTTTGACTGTACTTACCTGTAGATAAAATTGGATAAGAAAGATTTCAAAACAGAAGAAGAACTAGCAGGGGATCGAGGTGGGTGGAGGGGGTGGGGGGGCTTAGGGGATCAGACCGGAATAAATCATACATGTGATTGACTTGACTTGTACCTTTCTGTTTTATGGCAGCGCGATTTCTTTGGCAGATTTTCAACTTTATAACAAACGAATAAGGTTCATATTTAATTGGGAAAATTTGACAGATTGGGGTAGCTTGATGAGCTGGCCTCTGTACCTATTTATACCTATAAATGGTTTATGTATCTATCTATTTGGTATTTGAAAACAGTAAACCATTATAACATTTGCGCGCGTGGCGGCTTTATGTACCCTGACATAGGGTTCAAATTCAACTGTTTTATACGTATTTGCGGTTTGTAAATCTATTCCGTAAAAAGTAAAAATATAATAATTATAATGTATGTAGGTAAATAATAATATTGTCAAAGCAAAACTAAACTCTCAGACTATAATGAGACTAAACTATACAACATTATTTTTAGTATATGCGAAACCTGAATATAGTTTGTTCAGAATAAGTAACTGAATCGATTTCAATAATTTTTACACCATGTTATATTTTGTCCCAAAAATATTTAATCATTAGTTAATTACAATAAAATCACCATACAGTTAGGTACCTACTGCCAAACTATTATCAATGAGCGTACGATGCTGGAGGAGCATAAAATATGGTCACCCCGCGCCGCGCCGCGTAGTGAGCATGTTTTTGAACGGACAACCAGGTGACATAACAAGCTTATAACTTTGTGATTTCTCATGATACAGTTTTGAAATTTTGTACACACGGCTACACATCAAGCTATACTTTTCCAGTTTTCACTGACCTCGCATTGTATAGGGTTTTCGTACAATCAGAAGTCAGCTTATACTGGTTATGTATAGCTTGATGTGTAGCCGTGTGTACATAGATTCTTTACTTAAAAATATTAGACACGTGTTTCGGGTTACGCATATACTAAAAATAATGTTGTATACAGGTACTTATTATCATAACCTATTTTTGGCTCAGCCGGTAACAGAACTTAGCGGGGGTGGCGAGTTTGGAAAAATAGGCACACGTCCGACCTCCAACACGTTCCGCTCGGGACTAAAGGACACGAAGCGTGCGCGTGAAAGGAGGAAAACACTGGATTTTGGAATGTGTGGAAGTGATATAGATATTTTGATATTTCACATTATGTCGGCCGTTTTATATTCCATTTTTTACGACCTTTATAATAATAATAACCCCATCGCCGTATCTCTACGTTGACGTCGTGGTGGGGCTTGCGCGCTCCGAACTCTAGGCTCGTGCCGGAAGAGTTTACTTTGCCGGAACGGGTCTAAGGTGAGGAGCCAGACCAAGAGAGATACAGAAATCCGCAGGGCAGCATGTGGCGAGCTGTTGGGCAGTAGTTACCCCCCACGGACCCTATTTCCCGGGAGAAGTCTTGTACCTCACCTCTGGCTTGCCTTTATTGGCCGGCTGGAGTGAACAATGACGAGGAACAGAGCTCCCACCTCATTCTTGCCTTTATTGGCCGGCTTGAGTGGAGATTCGCAAGAGTAAACGTGCTCGGAGGAAGGAAGTATTCCAGTAAGATGCTGGTAGGGATCTTGACCGTACTTCCGGGATTGTCCTGATAGCCGTGGAATACCTCTCCACTCCTCATAAGCACCTCAGGACATGTTGCCCCCTTGTCGCTACGTCACTATGTGCTAGCGACCGTTTCCGGGGGCCCATTATTGAGTGTGCAAGTCACCCCCTGCCATTTTATCCGTGTATATATTAAACATTGATCAGGCAGGGGTCATAGTTCTTCCATAGTTCTTGGCAACCAGTCCACTTTAGCCACCCAAACCCATAGTCCAACTTTTTATTTTTCCATATCCTGCAATAGTCCTACACCAACCGGCGGTTATCCTTGGGTGCACTTGCATAGTGCATACAGGGATAATCGTCGGTTGGTGTCACATTTTATTAAAATTTCCTAAGGGGCCTCTGAGTTGGCTTCGGCCCCTCGTACGCCTTCCAATGGACCGGGACTCAATGGTCCCAAGATATGAAAAAGAAAATAAAATAATAATAATAATAACCCCATCGCCGTATCTCTACGTTGACGTCGTGGTGGGGCTTGCGCGCTCCGAACTCTAGGCCCGTGCCGGAAGAGTTTACTTTGCCGGAACGGGTCTAAGGTGAGCAGCCAGACCAAGAGAGATACAGAAATCCGCAGGGCAGCATGTGGCGAGCTGTTGGGCAGTAGCGACCCCACGGACCCTATCTCCCGGGAGAAGTCGTGTACCTCACCTCTGGCTTGCCTTTATTGGCCGGCTGGAGTGAACAATGACGAGGAACAGAGCTCCCACCTCATTCTTGCCTTCATTGGCCGGCTTGAGTGGAGATTCGCAAGAGCAAATGTGCTCGGAGGAAGGAAGTATTCCAGTAAGATGCTGGTAGGGATCTTGACCGTACTTCCGGGATTGTCCTGATAACCGTGGAATACCTCTCCACTCCTCATAAGCACCTCAGGAGATGTTGCCCCCTTGGCACTACGTCACTATGTGCTAGCGACCGTTTCCGGGGGCCCACTATTGAGTGTGCAAGTCACCCCCTGCCATTTTATTCGTGTATATATAAAACATTGATCACGCAGGGGTCATAGTTCTTCCATAGTTCTTGGTAACCAGTCCACTTTAGTTAGCCACCCAAACCCATAGTCCAACTTTATATTTTCCATATCCTGCAATAGTCCTACACCAACCGGGGGTTGTCATTGGGTGCACTTGCATAGTGCCAACAGGGATAATCGTCGGTTGGTGCCTCATTTCATTGAAAACGTTCAACGGGCCTCTGCGAGTTGGCTTCGGCCCCTCGTACGCCTTTCAAAGGACCGGGACCCCATGGTCCCGAGATATGTTAAAGCATAATAATAATATCCTTGGACATTTCACACAACGCCATATAGTCCCAAGCTAAGCAACTTAATGCTTGTGTTATGGTAACGAGATGGCTGATAAACTACTTACATGCATTTTTTTTTTTGTAAATACATACATATTATAGATAAAACACCCAGACCCGGAACAAATACTTGTAGGTCGTACAAATATTTGTTCCGTGCAGGAATCGAACCCGCGACATGCTTCGCAGCAGTCAATCGCTCAACCACTGCGCCAACCGTGTCGTCAATTATTATATTATGGCATAAGTTTTATTTTTCAAAGCCTAATATAACTCAAATGAAATAAGAAATAGATCACAATTCAGACTTGTCTTTGGGATTTAATTGGATGCAGTAAAGTGTGAGTAATCGTGTATCGCATGGCCGGAATATCTAGATCGAAGTGTGAAATATGTAATTTTTTTTTCAACATTTAAATCCGTGTTATCTACGAGTAAAACACAATACAAAACGACGTTTATTCGGATAACCCGGCCTTAAGCATTCGATATTATGAACGTTCGAGTATTTAGAAGTTCGATTTACAGTGGTCGATCAATTGATATTCGATTATTTGGCATTCGATTTGGCATAGTACACCCCAATAAATCAATGCCTGTTCCAAAATTATCTGTATGAGAAAAGGATTTTATCCTACTGCGGGAAAATCTATTTACGAGACTGAGACTGCCTCGTTTGGTCGAGTGCTAGCACAGTGATCGAAAGCGAGAACGCTGAGGTTTTTGATTTTCATATTATGACATCATCAGTAGCATATCTTCTTCGTCGTGTCGATGGCGCCACAGTAATTCTTCCTTGAATTTAATATACTGTTGTGTTGTGGTAAACACACAGGCATTATGTAATAATGATATTGTTTCGTGCGCAGGCGTGCTAAACATGGGCGTGCTAGCGTCGCGCGCGCGTATGCGCTGGTCGCTGGCGGCGCACGACATCTGCTTCACAAACGCGCTGCACTCGTGCTTCTTCGCGCTCGGCAAGTGTGTGCCCGTGGTGCGCGGCGCCGGCGTCTACCAGGCAAGTGTCGCACATATGATACTGTACAGCACGGCGGTGAAGAGCTTCATCACAAAGCCGAATGTTACATTAAAAATATAAAAATAAAATATATTTTCGTCATAGACATTGGTTATTTTTACAAGCCGTGTGCCCTATGGGATATCCCAGGTGCAACTTCTCGCGAGTCTGGGGCAGCCTGAGGGTGAGTTTCCAAAAAACAATGGTACAACGAACTTTTACTTCAAACAGAAGTCTAAGTAGGTACCACCTTTTACATTTTTAACTTCAAAAATGACGATGACTTCCATACAAACTTTCACTCCCTATTTAACCTCATTAGGAGGTGAATTTTCAATAATCCTTTAGTGCACGGTCGGTGTCGGCCGGCGGCGGACTCGCTGTAACGTGTATGCGTGTGTCGTGCAGCCCGCGATGGACTTCTGCGTGGAGCGCCTGTCGCGCGGCGAGTGGGTGCACATCTTCCCCGAGGGCCGCGTCAACGTGCACAAGGAGCCGCTGCGCTTCAAGTGGGGCGTGGGGCGCCTGGTGGCCGAGTGTCGCGCCGCGCCGCTCATCGTGCCGGTGTGGCACGAGGGGTTGGACGCAGTGCTGCCCAACACTGAGCCCTACCTGCTCAAGTTCCGCAAGCACGTCGTGCTCAACGTGGGCGAGCCCATACAGATACACCATCTGCTCGACAAGTGAGTTCATACTGTGCCATCTGCACAGCCACTATTTCGGTCGATTATTTTTAGCGTTCCGTACCAAAATGGTAAAAAGGGAACCCTTATGGTATGACTTCGTCTGTCTGTCACAGCTGCTTTTTTCCGGAACTACTAATGCTATTGAATTGAAAGGAACTGAATAACGGTCACGTACAAGCTTGGCCCAGAAATGAACACAAATAAAACAAAATGTATTATGAAGCTATAGTAGAGTTGCATAGCCCTTATTAAAAAAATAAATTCAAACCTGTCGATCGCCGAGTAATTCACTGTCTTCCAACAGATTGAAAAATATAACGGCTGTATCCCAAATGATTAAGGCGAGGTGAACCCGAGCGCCGTAGGCATTTAAAGCATACCCCGGCCCCCGCCAAGGAGTAGCAATACGTAATAAATTACGATGCGCGGAGACGGAGTAAGTATTTTTTTTAAGGTTATAAATAGGTTAGGTAAGTATTGTCTATTGTATAAACTTGAACCTAATTACTAATAAATATAAAAATAAGTAGGTATACTTATTTATTTTTGTTCGCTATGAGCGGCAACTCGTGGCGTGCTTCAAACATTTTCATATTGTTGTTCTTACCGCTCGCCGCCCAGCGCTTAGCCGCCACTCACCGCGGCAAGGTCGTGAATGGGCCGTTAGTTCCGAGCGGAACGTGTTGTAGGTCGGACGTGTGTCAATTTTTCCAAACTAAGTTCTGTTACCGGCTGAGCTAAAAATAGGTTATAAAAATAATAATAAGTACCTGTATACAGGGTGGCAGGGACATCGACGCGCAAACGTCGTGAAAAGGTTACACCTGATGCCATAAATTAAATTACGAAAGTCATTCATCTCGGAAATGACCGGTTAAAAGCGCGCAATGTATTGCAAACAACGCGATTAAAACGCTCCGCGGATGGCGAGCGCGCGCGCGCTGCCTAACCTACACACACATACGGCACTGTGGCGCGGCCGCCCGCCCCGCAGCCGCCGCGCCGCCGCGCCGCCCGCCGCGACCGGACGAACGTGAACGTCGTACCTACGAAATATCGCCTAACGACAACATTGATAGGTACCTACCACATAAAATCATGTTTAATTAGTCTTGATAACCGATAACAATAAGCTTATTCCCATAAAATAGCGATACCGATGAGGATTGATAATGCGATGCGATCCAGTAATGTTCAATTGATGAACTTACCTTAATCTCGCTCATTCCTAATGAGATAGGGGGTAGGTAGGGTTCGAAGTGGCCGCCACCAACCCGCTCGCAGATCTGAGCGCGGCGCAGAGTTTTAGCGTGGAAACGGGGCAAAAAAGTGGGATCCTGGACACACTCTTCACGCAGCGTCGCAAACACATTCACAATGCGATCTCTCATTTCTGCTGCGGTATCGCACTCGGTCATAAACACCGTATCCTTGACGTAACCCCAATGAAAAAATTCTAATGGAGTAAGTCCGGTGAGCGGCCATGGTTGTGGACCGAATCTTCCAATCCACCGGTCTCTAAAAGATTCGGTGAGGCAGCGTCGGACAAGAAGGGTCACGTGTGGGGGAGCGCCGCGCCGTCGTGTTGGAACCATGTCTCGCGGAACTGGAGCACAGGCACCTCCTCGATTATTTCCTCGAGAGTTGTTTTTAGGAACTCGTGATATCGTGGCCCGTTTAGTCGTTCGGGGAGAAAAATGGGTCCAATCACGCGGTCTTTATAAACACCGGCCCACACATTTACCGACCATCGAGTTTGTTACCTGAAGAATTGTTCAGGTCTGGAAGGCATTTTGAACGTCACTCTCAAACACACACACACAGAGAAAGAAAATTACTTTTGATTTTAAAAACTACGCTAAAATCACAAATTCGCCGCAAACAGCATGCCCGTTTGCGATCAACGAAATCTAGGCACTGGCAAAAATCCAATAAAATCGGCGAAATCAAAAGAAATGTACTTAGCTGATCTTCCTTTCAATTTGCCGCACTTTCTGCCGACAGTTAGTACTTGTATTTATTCTGTGAATACAGTGCCTACACCGAACACAGATCAACAAAATGATAGTGTACAAACACATTTAGTTGTACCTAGTTACCCATCTACGAACTTAATTGCGAAAATTGATGTATTTTTTTTTATGAAATTGTAAATTACATTGTTGAATTGCATTCAAAACTAAAATTAATTTTGATAATAAAAAAATATTGAAAAATTACGTGACTATCAATACACTTCTACACGTTTTTAGGGTTCCGTACCTCAAAAGGAAAAAACGGAACCCTTATAGGATCACTCGTGTGTCTGTCTGTCTGTCCGTCTGTCACAGCCAATTTGCTCCGAATCTTATGGACCGATTAAGTTGAAATTTGGTACACATATGAATCTCTGTGACCCAAACACAGACGTGTAACGTAAATAAATGAGTTTTGAAAATGGGAGTCATTTTTGAGAGGTAAATAGACAATTTAAAAAAAAGATTCGCAATCTGTACCGTGTGACATATCAAATGAAAGGGCTTATCGTGAGGATCTCAAATATTTTTTTTTTCATAATTTTAAAATAAATTGTATTAAAGTTATTTAAGACAATAGACGGAAATTTACCATTCCCCCCCCCCCTTATCTCCGAAACTACTGAGCCTAAAATTTTTAAAAAAATACAGAAAATAGTTCTATACCTATTGATTACAGGAAAATTAATAAGAAGTCTATGATCTTGAAACAACATGGTAAATCTCTCAATATTGTGCGTACAAACTTACATTTTCAGTTGGAATGTATGGGAGAACATGTTTTTCAACTACAATGTTAAGTTTGTTCTTGGGATAAATTCATTCCAACTACGGAACCCTTCATTGTGCGTGGTCCGACACGTACTTGGCCGGTTTTTTTTTTAATCTTCTTTACTTAAATCGATGAAGCTTTAGAAAAATAATTATCCCCCATAATGAATCTAAAATAAAAGTAGTAAATGGGTCATTCATTTATGTAGATGATTAAAATGCCTCATGTGACGCGTCTGTTAGATTCATTGGAATACGTCGCATAGCTTCTTACGAGACCGCTCGCCGCCGCGGTCCGTTTGTCGGCATTTGAAAACGAATAGCGTAGGTACAAAGCCAGTGTTGACCTCGCAAATGAACTTTTGCAAACAGCTGATCAGGTAGCCCTTTCGAGTTTTATTTGCATTGCTGTTTTAAGTGAATTTACTATTTTTTTATTAAAAATCTCATTGGGTTAGATAGAAATAATGATTTTATACAGTTTACAATAAAAAAAACCGGCCAAGTACGTGTCGGACCACGCACAATGAAGGGTTCCGTAGTTGGAATGAATTTATCCCAAGAACAAACTTAACATTGTAGTTGAAAAACATGTTCTCCCATACATTCCAACTGAAAATGTAAGTTTGTACGCACAATATTGAGAGATTTACCATGTTGTTTCAAGATCATAGACTTCTTATTAATTTTCCTGTAATCTATAGGTATAGAACTATTTTCTGTATTTTTTTCAAAATTTTAGGCTCAGTAGTTTCGGAGATAAGGGGGGGGGAATGGTAAATTTCCGTCTATTGTCTTAAATAACTTTAAAACAATTTACTTTAAAATTATGAAAAAAAAATATTTGAAATCCTCACGGTAAGCCCTTTCATATGATATGTCATACGGTACAGATTGTGAAACTTTTTTTTAAAATTGTCTATTTACCCCTCAAAAGTGACTCCCATTTTCAAAACTCATTTATTTACGTTACACGTCTGTGTTTGGGTCACAGAGATTCATATGTGTACCAAATTTTAACTTAATCGGTCCGTCAGATTCGGAGCAAATTAGCTGTGACAGACGGACAGACAGACAGACAGACACACGAGTGATCCTATAAGGGTTCCGTTTTTTCCTTTTGAGGTACGGAACCCTAAAAATTGCAGAAAAAAAACCTAAAAATTAAGAAAAAGCCGACGAAAAATTTCAACGCAGGGGGGTCCAGAATCATGTACTGAATCCATGGTAAGCGGTTGCGCGTCGATGTCCCTGCCACCCAGTATAGTTTAGTCTCATTATAGTCTGAGAGTTTAGTTTTGCTTTGACAATATTATTATTTACCTACATCTTCTAATATATAAAATTCTCGTGTCACAGTTTTCGTTGCCATACTCCTCCGAAACGGCTTGACCTTGGCTTGATTTTTCATACCCCTAAATCGAAACATACGCGGGTGAAACCGCGGGGCGCAGCTAGTATATTATAATTATTATATTTTTACTTTTTACGGAATATATTTACAAACCGCAAATACGTATAAAACAGTTAAATTTGAACCCTATGCCAGAGTTCATAAAGCCGCCACGCCAAATGTTATAATGGTCTTAGGCCGGGTTCACATTAGGTCGGACCGACAGTTTTACCGGCCCGACAAACGTGTCGGAATCATATTGGCGTATGTATGTCAATAGCGCCGTTCACATTAGGGCGACCCGACCAAACTGTCGGAGCCGACACAATTACCGTACGTCCAGCCACGATTTCTGTCGGATCGGACATAATATTGGCGTACTAGCAAGTATGGCACCGATCACATTTGTCGGCGCGAAGCGACGGCGACACCCGCCTGCCAACCTAATGCTCTCGGCACTTATATGGATAATCTTTCTTCAGGAGAAATACAATCTCTGAATCTTGTATTTTGTACTGTTACACCAGCTTTAACTTTTGCGATTAAGTCATCAAAGGAACGAATAGACAATCTAAACTAATTATAAAACTTTAGCTCGTCACTTCTTAATTTGCTTATTAAAGTTTGAAAAGTTCCAACTTCATTTCGCTCGGCAATTATTGGATGCACCCAATATTTCCTTTTTCTTTATTTCTGCCTTTTATTTAAATACCACATTGCAATGAAAACGTCGTCGTCGTCCATCCTATACGAAAGCCAACTCACAACTGTTTTGTGACGACCCAGGCCGGGCAGTAAAACGACCGTACCGACAGTTATATTCACATTAGGTCGGGTCGGCGGCGTCTAGTGTGAACAGCAACACCCGGCAGTCGGTGAACGGCAAACTGTCGGTCCGACCTAATGTGAACCCGGCCTTACTGTTTTCAAATACCAAATAGGTACATAGGTCACCCCGCTACGCGCTGCCACAAAACAGAAAGGTACAAAAGTCAATCACATGTATGTACTTCACTTTTCATGCCTACGCTCGGCGGTCGCGCTAGGGTGGTCAACTTTGGCTTATGCACAAAAAACTATAGTGGTAGTGGCACTCGTATTTTTGTTTCATTTATTGTTGTAAAGTTGTTAAAGTTTACAGAACATAAAACATACAAAATTTTACATTATCAATTGTCACTATCGAAATTCCCTTTTAGTTTGACAGCACTAAGATGGCACTGAGTTATTAGTTTACTGAAAATTTGTTGGCGTGAATTTAAAATTCACACCAACACCTCGACTTCAGGTGCAGAAACAGTACTGTATCTTTTTTTCTTTTCTTTTGCTTATATCTGGAAAATGGTGTGTCCTATCGCAAAAATAATGAAAATTTCGACCCCCTTTATAAAGCTCGTAAACCCCTAAAACTCAACACGTAAGTAATCATTTTTCATATTTTCCATACAAAAAGGGAAATTTCCAAATAAAAGAGGGCGAGGCACCCCTGCGCGCCTCTGGCTCAAAAAAAATTTTTCCACGTGGTGTCGCGATTGTCAAATTCGATTTAGTTGTGTCAAAATTATTTTTAAATTTAGAGATTTTTTTTGCAGAATAGCTTTAAGATTCTCATAGTCAAAAGTAAGGAATTTCAGTGATAGTTAAGTTAGTTTAGTTCGGTGTACAAGAGAATCGGCACCAATATCTAAATCATGTTTTCAACTTACGTAATATTTGGGTCTCAAGTGGATGGCACTCGCACTCGCACTAGCACTGATCCCAACTGATCCAAAATATCGTGTCCGTGAGCGCTGTCTGTGTATGCGTTGCTCGAACGCACTTTGTAGGTGTGTAGATTGACTTCTGTGCTCTCTGTATTTTATGCCGCGAAATGTGACAGTATGACTAATTCTAAAGTAAGTGTGCCTATCTACTACTTGATTTTTTATACTGTAGCACGAAGATTTCGCACCCTTATGAAAACTCAAATGGCACGCGGCGCGTAGTTTTGAATCGTATCCGTATTCATGATCTTCGTGTCAGTCAGATTTTAAATCGACCTAATTCACAAAAATAAATAAGTATGTACTACTTGTTTTTATATTTATTAGTAATTAGGTTCAAGTTTATACAATAGACAATACGTACCTAACCTATTTATAACATAAAAAAAAATACTTACTAGAAAAATAAAACAAAATAAACTTATACTAATTCATTCAAGTTGATCTACTGCATTGCTCTATTGTGTGAACTTAGTACCTACTCGAGTTCGTGAACTCATGGGCGCTGCGCATGGCGCGCGCGTCTCCCGCATTGTAATTTATTACGTATTGCTACTCCTTGGCGGGGGCCGGGGTATGCTTTAAATGCCTACGGCGCTCGGGTTCACCTCGCCTTAAAGAATAAATGAAATAATTATGACAAATACATGACATGATGAGCAGTGACAATTATTATGAACGCTAAAGAAGGTGCTGCCATTATCGTAGTTTAAAGACTGGACTTAAACTACTTGTTTAAAAATGAAATTGAAACATTAATCAAATATTTATGTGTTTTTGTTTTGTTTGTTTGTGTTTTTTTATATTTATATATTTGATTTATGTTTCAATTTCATTTTCTTTTAAATTTTAATATTCCCTGCAACATTTTATAAAGTAACGCATTCAAAGTACCCCGGTTAGGGCACGGCAACATGATAATAATAATAGTTTTAAGCTGTGGCGGGATTTCTAATAAGCATTATTAGTTACTTTTAGGGTTCCGTACCAAAATGCTTTAAAAAAAATAAAAGCTTTTAAAAGGAACCCTTATGGTGTGACTGTCTGTCTGTCACAGCTGGATATCTCAATAACTACTAATGCTATCAACTTGAAATTTGGAATAGCTTTAGGTGACGTTACTCCAACTATTTTGCAAATAAGAAAGATTTTTTTTTATGCCACGCGTACTGAAGGGGTCTTAAAAATTCGAAGTGGGGCTACTAGGGCATGTGGGGTGTCATATGAAAGAGCGCAGTTTAAACATTCTTAAACATTTTTTCTTTTTTTTTTAGACCGCGCAGTTTTCGACTTTTGATGAAAAATAAAAAAATACCGTCCCCCCCCCCTTTTTTTTTACCGTTCTCGAAGTTTGCATAGCGAAAAATCTGAAATTATTCTATGTGATAGGAGTTTATGTAAAGATTACAGGACAATAAAACGATGTCTCTAAATAGCACACTTTTTTCAGAAATCATCAACAAAAGTTACATTAGTTCAATTATCGGTCAAGAGATAGCGCTGACCTAAAATTGCAATATTTTACACCGCAGTGTTAAAATTCTCTGACGAATATAGGCCTCGTCGATGAAAATTTAAAAACATATCTCGACTCGCTCGTGACCGGTTTTTTTTATAAATAATTAACGTTTTCGTCTATGCTTGGCCGAACTTAGATAAATGATTGGTCTCGCTGCGCTCGACTGCAGCGAGACCACTCGTTTATGTAAGGGGCCGTTATTTATCTATGTCCTTTGGAACCTTTATAAACAATCTTTTGCACTTATATGTTACATAGCGAGTGGAAGAATTGAAAAAATATAGTTTTTTACATTACAATAGGAGCAATAATGGGGCGTTGAACTTTTAAACTCGGGTAACGAGGTCAAGTGGGGTATCATATGCACATTATAAAACATATTTTCATTTTTTCCTTAGTAAAAGATAAGGAAAAAATAAAAATATGATAAAAAATGTCCGTAAACATACCATTACTTCCTTTTTTCCGATGCTTGTAAAGCGAAAAAGACCGACCCCCATGTTGCCGGTTTATTTTTAGCTCATTTTCGTCTTCTCATTCTTTAATGTTTTCCATGCAAAAAAAATTAAGTATATTGGCTCGTCCACCTTCTAATAGAAGTGCCGTTTCAGTAAACATTCTGCGCCTAACCGCGTGCGTCTGTGTGTCGGCAGGTTGCGGAGCGCGAACGCGAGCGAGGAGGAGACGCGCAAGGCCATCACCGACCGCATCCAGGAGGAGCTTTTGCGCCTGCGTGACCACACGCACGCGCTCATACGCCGCGCTACCGGCCGCCCGCTGCACGAGCGCAGCAACGGCACGTGCCACGCGCCGGACGCGCCGCGCGAGCCCGGCACGTGTCACACGCCAGACGCGCCTCGCGAGGCGGACGCGCCGCGCGAGGCAGATGCGCGTTCGGCCCGACCTGCGCGCGAGGCAGACGCCCGCGATCGCGACCTGTAGCCGCCGGCGCCGCGAGCGGGATAGAGACGACGTTCTGTACGACTCTTTACGATGTTGTCGTTTGTGACTAATTTTAACACTTAAAGTCGGCCGAGGAACTCTTCACCGCCGCAGCTCGCTCGAGCCGCATTCATTCCGGTGCAGTGTCCAGTAGATAAGTATTTAGTTAGTATTACGTAGCGGGCAGCCGGCCCGGTCCGGTCGTGTCGACGACGCCCGACGCGAGCCTACTGATTAATTTTGTTGTAAGTTTTATTACGTGGGAATGTTTATCGGTAAGGTTAATATAGCGTACTCACATGATGAGGATACGTTTTATGTCGTGGCAATGTGTATGTGTGCGTATCGCCGTATGTATTGTATTAGTGTGTCTAGCGCACCCGGACACCGGTGGAATGTTGAGTCGTCGGTCTCAAATAATCAAGTGTCAAGTTGAGCCGCGCCTCGCTCGTGGCGGCTTCACATATTGTCGACGTCACAGGAGCTTCTATTTTGTACACTAACTTCTAAAGATCATTTTTATAACGAGTTTTTTTGAATATTTTTTTACACCATAATCTGTATCATTTGTATCCCGTAGGATAGCGACTTATATCGGTGTCTCCCCGTATACTTAACAGAACATAATATATGTGGCTGGCCATACGAGGCGCTTGAATCGTCACAAGTGGCGTGTGACTCGTCTTATGTGGCGTGTGATCCGTCTAAGGCATGCGGCACGTGTTTCTTCACATGTAGCGCGTGGCCCGTGTCATGTAGCGCGTGACTCGTGTCATGTAGCGCGTGGCTCGTGTCATGTAGCGCGTGGCTCGTGTCATGTAGCGCGTGGCTCGTGTCATGTAGCGCGTGGCTCGTGTCATGTAGCGCGTGGCTCGTGTCATGTAGCGCGTGGCTCGTGTCATGTAGCGCGTGGCTCGTGTCATGTAGCGCGTGGCTCGTGTTATGTAGCGCGTGGCCCGTGTCATGTGCTACGAGTACACGTCACTGCCGCCTCACGACAGTGTAAACAACACTGGATATCATATATTGTAATGAGAGATATAATTCAACGGCTACCGCCATCTCTACAACCAAAGACTGCTGCACACAAAGTGTCCATAATATTTTATATCCAAAATATTTTTAAATGTGTTAATTAAAACGATACTCTTTTTGAAATGAATATTCTTCGCATTAAAAATATTGCAATTTGGCGAGGAATTCAGTTGTAAGGGAGCAGGCACATCCTCAGTAACAGATCGCATTACTGTTGTCGGGTGACAATTGATTTACCTACAGTTGTAACAAGCCAAGGAACACAACTGTTAACTACGAATAATAAAAGTCAGAAGCGTAATTGTGAACAAAATCAACGAAAAATTCTGCTCCAAATTTCACTACATTGACAAAATTACCTCGAGTATTCGAACGAAAGAACACATGCAAATAAGCCAATCGGCTGCGCTCGCGTAACGCGTTGAATTCCGGCAAGCGCCGTGATTGATTCTCGGCAGAACACATACTTAATGGAAGGTAATTGGTTCGCGCGCCTGCTGCAGTGCGCGATGGGTGGACGATGATAAGCATTAAGCGTGAGAGGACAAGTCATAAATAACAATTATTGTAATTTTGCACTATCTATATTATTTGGATTAAATTAATGTATGTATCGTCGCTTCTAAAGTTATCCTGCATAATTTACTGCATTTGATAGACATCCAATGAAATTCGTTTCTTTCCAAACGAACAGTTACCAATTTTTTCGCTGTAATTAATCGGGAATCTGTGACATTCAATTTATAATTATACTAATGCATATTATCATCTTTCCTTTTAACTAAAAACAAAAATCCTTAAGTTCAAGTGATATTTCAAAACGTGTAAAATAAGCTTTCCAGAGTCGTAAGTATAGGATTTAAAAATGTTTAATTAAGTCAAAGTCAAAACGTTACTCACATATGAAAAGTGATTCCCGAATTCTGCATATCCGTGTGGCTTCTACACCACTTAACAGCACTTAATGGAATATTTGCAATATGTAAACAACGCAAAGCACAATCATAATCACAATCGTAATTTCCCCGCGACACGACGCAATGATACCGGCGATTTGTCAGCGGTGCGCGGTAGTTTTGGCCAACGCCCACCGCGGTACAGTTTGCGTGGCGCCATTTATGAGCTTAAGTTACATTTCTTGAATTTTATTGTTCGTAGACTGATAACGCATTGATGGACACTCAACCCCAGGCGTAACTAACTTATATTGTGTCTCGTTCAGTGTCCTTCAACTGATTAACTATAATAGTTATGAGCAGCGTTACAGCCATAGAAATTCTGCTTCGGCACAATCTGCCATCAGACTCTCCAGTCGCTAGATAAGGTCCGGTGATACTTTGTTACCAGATTGGAATGCTAATCAATGTAAACTAGTAATGAAATAAAATTAATTGTTCAGACTTGTTCAACGATCGTCTGCTGTCTGTAACGCGAGTCTTCCGTACAATTATTTATGTATTTATTGTAATTTTTTGAATATAGGTATTGGACGACACTGCCCGCCTTACGGCTCTCGCGCCCGGCGAGCTCCAGCGAGGGATTTGTTGCGGCGCGAACAACTGAGCACGAGAACTGATCCGTAAGGCGCGCGCAGTGACGTCACACGTTTGTACAGTGCCGCGCCACTTTGTATATAAGTAGGTATGTAACGTAGAGGCGATAGTGTTGTTGTGTTAAGCCATAACATAATCATGTTGTTGTCCTAATAAGTATGATGTGGTTTTTGAGGAACTATTTTTTTTTCACAATAAATCGATGGACTTACATTTCCTTATTTTATTACTAGCTGACCCGGCGAAGTTCGTACCGTCATCGAAATCAGTCAATAGATAGAGATATTATCATTAAAACAGCCGTTTCCTTACAAATGTATGAGAAAATGAATTATCTTTTTTTTGTGAATTTGTCCCATGTTTAATAGTTATTCTGCTATTTGGGACGGAGACAAATCGAACAATTACTCAAAGATCATAAAAATCGATCCAGCCGTTCTTGTGTGATAAATAGTGCAACTAAACCGACATTGTTTTATTCATATAATATGTAACAAAAACCCTGTTGTTCCTTCTACCTACGTTTTAAGAAACGGTATACATACGTAATAAAGCAAGTCATTTATAAAAACTGTTCAACAAAAATAATTAAAATAAATATTTAATTATTAGTATTTCCAATGCGCAATTCTGCATGAAGCGATGACGCGAAACCAGAAAGAGATAGAACGTTCCCGCCACTCTCTTTGATCGGTGCCGCCGCGCCGGCCGGTGCGCCGCCGCTGCCTATCTACCTATTTTATTACATAACACATACCTACTTTATTCATTAACGGTTTCTCTCAGGTCCTCGGTTATAGAGATAATGTTGGCCGAACGTCCTGATGTTCCAGGAACCAAAATTCATTGTACTTTTTTTTAACCGGTGGCATTACGAATAAAAATAAAACATTGGTTGTTTGTCACCAAATCGTCACTAAAACTTTATTCAGTAACAGTTTCTCTACAGTTATGGAGATTCAGGTTGGCTGAACGTTCTGATATCAGGTCGTTCGGCCATAAATAAAATCTTTATGCGTCACATAATCGTCAATTATAAGGTCATTTTTCACACTGTGCGGTTGTATGAAGCTTAATCTCTGTTCCGTTTAACTACTCATGTACCCTCTCGGTGCGCGAGTCCGACTCGCCCTTGCCCGGTTTATTTTTACTCGGTAACTATTTCGTTATTGTTTCTTTCTGTCACTGACAGGATTTGTCTGTGTACACATAGACACGGAAGAGGGCGGTCTTCTGTTACAGGTATCTCTATGTATAGACACCGACTTCCAAAGTTAAAGTTATTTTTCATTTTGTATTTTTTTTTTTTTTTTGTTTTCACTTTTTAGTGGGAGTGTTTGTAATTTATCTAAGTTCCAGTAGCCAAATGTCAACTGCTCATCACCTTTTACAAAATATGGATGATTTTTTTCCCGGTGCTGAGACGTTAATTGTTAAGGAGTTCTCCTGGTAAGATCCAGGAAAACTCCTCAACAACCACACACCATACGCGTTGTGACGAGAATAAATTGCTTAGCAATCATATTAAAGTACCTAATCGAATCGAAACCCGTGAAATATTTATCATTGAGTAGTTCCGATGTCCATCTGTGGTCTTCATCATCAGCTGCACTTTACCAAATGATGATTTCCGAGTGCAAATGCTCAAGTTACTTAAAAAAATACCCAAACCGCTATAGGTTTGCCTATAAAATTTGAGGGTTTCCCTCGATTTCCATGGGATACTCTCATCAGATTCCAACTTGATGACAATGGGACCACCTCGGGAGTACACTCTTAAAAAAAATTTAAATAGGTCCACAATTGACGGAGAAATCGGTGAACATACACAAAAAAAAAAAACAAAGTCGAACATAAAACCTCCTCCTTTTTGGAAGTCGATCAAAAAGGCCTCTAAAATGTACTTGTAAAAACCTGTTGATTATGAAATAACTAACTTTTATATCGCTATGATAAGTACCGGTAAGCACAACGGAGGCACTAATTTAATACACCATGTACGATTAACAATTTTATTAAAATTTATTTAAATGCAATTTATATAATTTAATCACTTTAATAGAAATGTTTAATTATCTAGCAGTTGTGTCTTTACTCTCCACTCTGCGACATTACCTACTACTAACGCCGTGAGCTAGGCGGGTCGAGAGTTACATTCTATTTACAAGTCATAGCTTCCAGAAAATTATTGCTCTTTAAGAAGCTCAAAATTGTAGAGTATCTAGATCAGCCTCACAGTGGTCATAGGGTAGTTTCAAAGGGCACGTCATGATGTTTTTTGACACTCTTCGACAATAGATTATAAACATCCCTATATTATTGTTATTCAGCAACTTTACAGTTCAAAGCAATATTTTACTACATTACTACATTACATTACAGAAATATAGTACCAGAAACATAATCTGGCCCGGTGGCTGGTGGAACTAACGAACCCACAAGGAAGTGACTAAACTACGTTCGCGATTGGGTTTCCAAACATAAACAAATATCCGTTTTTGGATAAGCAACTTTAATACCCACACATAAAGTTCAGTTTGCGCTACAACTTCAATATTTTGTATGACTTTTTAAATAGTACTAGTCATTCTGAAATTAAATATATTTACACTACGATAAAGTTGATATCTATTTAAGTGGAAATAACATAAACTGGAAACAAGGACTAGAATAGACTTTAGGTCTGTCGTTTTTTGTTCACCGACAGCAAGCCATCAGAGGCCGGCTTGTGGAGCTGTAGCACAACTGACAGTGCTGGGTAGTGATTACAGACAGTGCCATCCACGAAGACGCGTCCCGCTCTTCTTACTAATCGCTAGTTCGAAATACTAAACTGGATACGTAGGTACTTAATATTACTTCACAAAAAAGCAATCAAATAAATAATCTACCATTAATTAGTTACCTTTTGAAATCACAAAAATAATTGAATCTACTAATACGAAAAGTAATAAGCTAGAGTAGAACATTTAATTTTCGCGCCACAATGCAAACTGACAAGCGGGCGAGTGGAAAGCATTTTGTGGGTAATTATAAGGGTATTCTCCACTTGACGAAACTCTTAGTAGCAGAATGTTTAATAATGAAAAACGTGCTAAAAGAAAAGGATCGGTCGCCCGTACTTGGAGATGGGGTCCGCTAGGCACGGCGGGCTGATACCAGTCGGGGGTGCGGCATTTACAAGTATCTCCCGGGCCCCCGACTTATGGTAGTATATGGAAGTGTGATTTTAGTCGGTAGGAGTCCGATATAACCCTCCCTTCTTCCCAGACGGAGGAAATCCATGAGAATTTCCCAGCGAAAAAAGAAAAGGTTAGGGTCCAGGCCCCCCCTGAAAAAAGCCCTAGATACGCCAATGTTACTGTGTATCGACAAAACTAAAACATAAGGGGAATGTTGCACACTTGTACTGTAAGCGATTAGGAAGAAGATTGGGGCGCGTCTTCGTTGATGGCGCTATCTGTACTCGTTGTATAATATGTTAATAAAGCATTAAAAGTGTAATTTTTATAAAGTAGGCCTAGCTAGTTCTCTCAATTTTGTCCACTCTTTCACATCTCTACAGTTTTATTTTCTTTCTAATAGTTGTATTGCAACAAACGTCAAGCTACTGAATAAAATTATGTTAAGAGTGGCGTGTACGGATCTATTCAAACGTAAATGAGCGGTATTTAACACATTCTGTCAACCGCACATATTTGGAAAACACTTAACTTAAAACGCCTATAATGACAGTGCCCTCCAAAAGTTCGTTGCATTTTTCCACTTCAGCTGTAATGCCACATTATGATTTGAAATTTCAGTTTCTTATAATATTAATAAATAGGTAATACGGGCTGTTGTCCGCAACTCCACGTCAAAATGCGCGTATTTTTTTTTTATTTTTTTATTTACGTATTTTTTATAATATTAATAAAGAGTGAGTGGAAGAGTTCTAAATTCGTTCTTATTAATTGACGGACCTTTCAAGGCTGATTTGAAATCATTATTTTTACAGAACTATGTTTATTTTAAAGCCTATGTTCATCAGGGATAATGTAGGATTCTAATGGTGAAAGTATTTTTCAAATCGGTCCAGTAGTTTCGGAGCCGGAGTAGTTATTCGCCAGCTGCGAGCCCAGGAAGCTGAGGAAGCCCCCTAACTACATATCACGCACCGTCAAGATCACAACCAACGCCATCTACCGGCATTGAAAGCAACTAGTATAATAACAATCATCAGGATCTAGTGATGCAATCTATGTAACATACTTACTAACGCCATCTATCACCTCGTAGAGAAACTAATATGTTTAGTCATTATAAATACTAATAACTGTCCCTATTTTCTCGTAGTATTAATTTTGATTGTCTTGGAAATAGCTATGTAAATCATATTCAATTATAAAATTATAGTTTATAAATCTATAGCTCGCATTATTATAAGTTTTGTTATAACTTTATAAGGATGTCCATTTATGTAAGTGGTTCGAACATTTTACAATAATAATAAAAAGGGGCGAGTAGTTGACTTCCTGCCGGGGCGATACCCTACTTTGGCTTGCGGTAACGGGTGGCTCTGGTTTTTTTGGTGCTTGCGAAGTTGAATATAAAATACAAGTTATAGTGAGTGTTTAACTATCGTTTCATTTCCACTTCTGAACAAGCTATTACACAAACAAATCTTTCCTCTTTATAATATTATTATTATAGTGTAGAAAAACGTTATAGTCATTGATATATTATTTTCGTAGATACGTGACGCGCTAACATCGCAACCACTAAACCTGGTTTCGGCGCACGAAAACATACACGGAACTCACACATGTGTGATAACAGTCGCAAACCTAAAGTTCCGATAGATAAAGACAGAGATAGGAGCCAACGGGTCGCCGTGCGTATCGTGTCTCTCACGCATATCTATCTCGCTCTCATAAAATCCCTTGTCTTATTTTTCTTCTTTGTATTATTAAAACACTGTTAGAAATGACTTCTTGTGGAGCTATGCACAAGTCATTTTAATGCGTATTTATTGCAAAAAAAAAACTGAAATTATTGAGCTGTGTGATCAACGATGTTCCGTGCGCGACTGAGTGCTTAGTGAGTACAACCTCTCACTTTAGTAGGAACAGGCGATGTGACTGAGTAACGTATCTACCTTTATTTAATATATCAATGGTTTTAGTGTACAGTTCAAACATTTGAAACTAGAATTTTAAATCATAATGTCAACTAACTTGGTTAACTAATACAGGTGGAAGGCACTGTATGTAGCAGAAAACGCGATTTTCGTAGTTCCATTGACGTATAGTTGAACGTACCTGCTGACATGAAATGCGCATGACGACCGACGAAGTAATGCATAGCACCGGGCCACCGCGCTCGTGACGTCACGCCGCGTGCTCCCGAGCTAACTGTGTGGGACACATACCAAACTCTTCAAGCCTCCGATTGTTTAAATAACTTGGAGCACGGTCCACTATACACTCCAATATCCAGTTTTCGAATATTGTTTCACAATTGAAACAGTAACATGAAAATGTACAATTATTATAACAGAAGAAAATACATCGATTTTACAAATGGCAGTCATTCGATACTCCGTCCACCGCACAGTTACACATGCAAGTCATTACAATATCTTTTTATTTGCGTTCACTTTCAATCACATTGAAGCAGTCCATCGGTCGTCGACCCATCGATGTATCACAATTACTTATCAACATACTTGTTTACTATTATTTATGAACATTTATTCTCGAATTACCAAAACATACACTTCATCAAATTCTATTCAGTTTATTTCTGGTTTTTCGATGTATTGTCGACCTCGTCATAGCTTTATCAATTTTTGACAACATTTCCCACAAAATTGAAACTTTACTAAAGTTGAAAATAGATAATTAAATAGGCCTTGTCGTTTACGACATGCTAGTGACATTCAACTTTTGGGTAGTCAAGCAATTACGAGGTGGATTGTACAACACGAGTGGATATGAGCAGCAGCAGCGGGTGTGGCGACAGGTACAAGACGCGCTGACACGGACCACTGACAACAATCTTGGCATGGCAGGCAACTAGGCAATGCCGGGAGCTCGGGACGTCATATCAACCATAATTGCCGAGATTTGCGCTATTTGAGCTGCCCGTAAGTGTCCGTCGCGCGTCGCTAATTTCAAACGTCGCGATTGACGTTTTCGTCTTTTTGATTAATTTATACAAGGCTTAAAAAATGTACGAAAAACTTAAATAAGATAAAAAATGAAATTGTCACATGAGTCGATTCGGTCAGAGGGCGGATTAAAAAATATACTATTATGAACGAGTTCAATCAGGGACAGAATATTTAAAAAAGTTCTGTCGGTCAATGCGCGCACTCATATCTGTAGACGTACTAATGAATGAACAGCAGCGCGGTGCACGGGTGGCGGACGTAGCGGTAAGGCCGGCGGGCCAGCAAGTAGTCACACGTCGGCCAGGCACAGCACGGAACTGAGCCACGCGCACACGTCGGCCAGGCACAGCACGGAACTGAGCCACGCGCACACGTCGGCCAGGCACAGCACGGAACTGAGCCACGCGCACACGTCGGCCATGTACTGCACGCCCAGCGCGGCCGGCGCGCGGTCACACGTCGGCCGGGTGCAGCGCCAGCACGGAGCTGGCGCCGAAGGGCGGGCGGTAGGCCACGCGCAGCTCCGCGAACACGGCGGGCGGCACGCACACGTCGGCCAGGTACAGCACGCCCAGCGCGGCCGGCAGCGCGGCCGGCAGCGCGCCCAGCACGGCGGCGCGACACACACAGCTCGGCCAGCCCGCGCCGGGCGGCTCCACGCACACGGCACAGCCGCGCGCCAGCATGGCCCACTGCAGCGCCTCCCTGCGCATAACGTTACTGGATGTGTACCGACTGTCTATAAACTTCTTACATCCGATCTTAGAGCAAAAACTGCACACAATACATGTCAGTGACTCAGAATAGATGTGAGAATGGGTCCCGTGGTACTAAGGAGCTGCTCCTTACAGACATGCCCATAAGCCGACAGGTTCGTAGATCCCGAAAGGATTTATCGACATGTTGTATAGATTATAATAAGTCTCTCATGAGTCATGAGGGTGCTGCAGTTATATACAATACACGCAACTCTACGCACCTTCTTAATGTCGTGTGTGTGGCAGTGGATGAAAATCCTTCTCTATCCAGGATGTCGACAGATCCGGGAATCGATAAGCCGATCAGGATTGAGCGCGAAATATTTCAGTGCGATAGGTTGAATCCGCTTTGGTTCTGCTTAGCCTTGAATCCTCTAAGCACACTGCTGGAGGATTCAGGCTACGAATAAGTAATAAGTCAGGATATGTAACTGCGCTAAAACAATGACCAAACAAGTCATGTCCAAGTAGGTGGGACTTAAAAGTCGTGTCCAGCGCGTCATCAGTCGGAATTTTTTTCTTGCAAACGAGCACACGTCAAATCTTATGTTCAAATACGTTATCAAACTAAAATGGTCAATACTATGCAAAATGAAGTCAGTATTTTTTTTTACCTAATTTAGAAGTTTTTTTTTTTCTTGATGAAATATTGAAAAGTAAATCCATAAAATTTAGATATTTTTATAACAGTAATCTATTTCGAAAGATTCTCTTTTTGTCTTCTAGACAAAACGTAATAAATTAATCATATTTCGCGGGACATAAAGTTCATTGGATGGGGTTGGCGTATCTGTATGGATAAAAAACCCGCTTTTTCTTAACAAAGAATTGGATTCTCATTGGATTGTAAAACGTAACCCAAAGAAAAAACAAAAATATTATATTTTTAATTATAAAAAAAACATTGTACAATAATATGGTTTTATTATTGACTTGGTCGGGTGCATTTATTGCATAACATCGTCCACGTCGCTATGGCTCGGCTGTCATAGCAGACATTGCAGCACGCGCGCGAACCAATCCCGGCTTTCGTTCTGAATTTAAACCAATCACCAAGCATGTCTTCTTGCAACCTCGAAAGTGATTCGCATTTTGAATCATACGTCGTTTTGGTTTGAAGTAGGGCCACTTTTTGTGTGGAATTTGTTCTGAATTAGACTACCTGACTTATTACTTATTCGTAGGGTTTAGGCTATCGGTTGAGAAGTAGCTAGGTGGTTTTACACTTCCTTTGCATGGATCATTTGAAACTGATGGTCCCAACAATTTGCGACTGACGGAACTGAAGATAACAAACGTTTAGTAGCGCCAGGATGGAATTTGATGAACAATGTGCCGTCATGCATGGGGAGAGGAGATTATTGAATCCGTGGGAACCCTACTTACGGATTCCATACACCTTAGATCCCTCTCCTGAACCGAAGTCTACAAGTATTTGGGTATGTCGGAAGCATTAGGCATCAATGCTGCCGACATGAAACAATCGTAGAGGAAGCGCTTCTTTGGCCGCCTGAATAAAATGTTAAATAGTCTTTTATTAGGCGAAAATAAGGTGCGTGCCTTCAATAGTTGGGTTATGCCGGTTCTGATGTATTCTTTCGGCATACTCAAACGGACTCAGATAAAAAAGCTTGTATAATTATCCATAATTTTTTTTATTTTTTATTTCATACTTTGATTATTATATTGCAATGATTCTTTCGTATTCTATAACTTAGTTGAGCTAATTGTCCTAAAAATAAAAAGATCAAAAGGACTAAAATTTACTACGGTTTGAACCCACCCCACAGGCACGTGCTCTTGAGAGCGACCCACTTCAACGATTCTGCCAACACTTACTATAACAATCATAAAGAATTTTAGCACTACTTTTTGGTCGGGTCGGCGCGGATGCCAATAATTCAATGTGAATTTTGTCTAGTGTTCACCACATGCATCTAATATCACCTTCTCGTAGATATACTTTATGACGCGTTATTATTTGCGTTGAATACTACACAGAACCGGGCGAGCGAATGTGAACACTGAGATGCTACTGGACTTGTCAGAACTAGCTGTAAGTTTTGTTAAAATTAATAAATAAAATAAATCTGTCAACGTAACAAAAGAAATGCGTAGAGGACTCGCGTACTGACTGGTAGCGGTCCTGCGGGTCGTCCAGCACCGGGTCGTACAGCGCCAGCAGCACCAGGTCGGGGCTGGGCAGCGCCGCCAGGCTGGGCGCCAGTGCCACGCCGCCCGGCGCCGCCGCCGCCAGCTCGCGCGCCAACGCGGGCGCCGGCTCGCGCGGCAGCGGCGCGGCCAGCAGCGCATGCGCGCGCGCGCCGTGCGAGGCCAGCAGGCGCGCCGCCTGCAGCCCCGCCGCGCCGGCCGCGTGCGGTCCCAGCAGCGCCACCACGGTGGGTCGCTGGTGCGCGTTGCGCGGGTCCAGGCGCCGGCCGCCGCCCACCAGGCGCAGCGCCACGTCGGCGGCCGCGCGCGCCAGCAGCGTGTGCGCCTGGCCGCGCAGGCCGCGCCGCGCCAGCGCCGCCCACAGCTGTGCGCGTAGCTCTGCGCGCACGCCGGGCACGCTCAGGCCCTCGTCCGTCACGTAGTCGGCGTGCGCGCGCAGCTCGTCGGGCACGCGGATGGCGCGACGCGGCGCGGGCGGCGCGGCCAGCACGTTCTGGTCGTGTCGGAACTTGCCCAGGTCGTCGGCCTGGCGCACCACGTCGGGCTTGTGCGCGTGGCGCAGCTCCTCCCACAGCGCGCGCTTGTTGAAGAGCGCGAGGTTGCCCTCGAAGTCGAAGTCGTTGTCGAGCGCGGCGTCGGCCAGCTCGCCGAAGCACGCCTCGTTGCGGCGCCGCGCCTTGTCGTACACGTTGCTGAAGCCGCCCGCGCCGCCGCGGCTCTTCGGCGTGGAACTGGTGTTGCCGTAACTACCTGCAACATCAACATTTCCCAAAGAACATAAAAACACACATTTAAAAATGATATCGTGGAGCGCGTCAAATGTCTATCAACAGTCAACCGCTCGTAGCATTACAAATGCTATTTACATTTTTACTCAGGTTTCGCTACGCCCCACGATTTTATTTTTTGTCTGATTAACGCCCTAGATTGATGAGGAAAGTGGTGTGATGACTGGTACCTAGGACCTACCGAATTATTTTTTAGCTTTTAGTACAGTCCGCTTCATAGAAAAAGAACCCCCTTTTGGTAATGACATCAAACCGTTTAAGTTTTTTGAATTGTAACGTAACGGCGCGTTGGTCTCGTTGGTTAAATCTGCGAATGACAAGATTTTTTTTTTTTCATAATAAGCGATTAGGTGATTTTCGTTAAATATTATTTAATAAATCAAATATTATAGTAGGTATGAGGTTTGTAAAAAAAGCTAGGCATTTTGCAGCAACATTCATTTATTTCTCTAATTACATTTCTAGGACTTCATGGAATCTACTTCCTGGTTGAGTATACAGTCTATCAGTGTTTAATTGGGGTTATTTACTTTTAGGATATTTAACTAAACACAAATTATATGTATACCTACTTATATAGATAGATAACGGTTAGTTTATAGATATTTCTAGAAACATAACTACAATAATATTTATTCAATTAAAGTTGATTTAATTAAACAATAATATTTATTTAATAAGAGCAGTGGTGGCCCAGTGGTATCGGCCGCGACTTACGAATTGTAGGTCGTAGGTTCGAACCCGGACGGGCGCTTTACTTTTTGTAAATTATTTCATCACCACTGCTCTCAAAACGGTGAAGGAAAACATCGTGAGGAAACCGGCATGTCCTAGAACCAAAAATTCGACGACATGTGACATCTACCAACCCACACTGGGCCCGCGTGGTAGATTACGGCCCACTCCCTCTCACTGAGAGGAGGCCTGTGTAGCAGCAGTGGGAACATTATAGGCTGATTATGTTATGTTATGTTTTTTTTTTTTTTCGTTAGCCTGTACTGTCCCACTGCTGGGCAAAGGCCGCCCCCATTTTCTTCCACATTTCCTTAAGCTGTGCTTTCTCCGTCCAGTCAGTCAGTAGCGTGTCTAAATCGTCGCGCCAGCGTTTCTTAGGCCTGCCTCGGTGACGACTTCCGTCTTCCGGCACCCACTGTGTGACGACTTTATCCCATCTGTCTGGATGCATCCTGTAAGTGTGACCCGCCCAGTCTCACTTCAGCCTCGCAGACTTACCGCCAACATCGGCGATACCTGTCTTGGAGCGTATTGTTATGTTGCGAATTTGGTCCGTGAGTTCAATTTTTAAGATGCTACGCTCTATCGCTCTTTGGCAAACCTTGAGTTTGGACTTCTGAGCCTCTGTCAAAGACCAAGTCTGGGCTCCATAGGTTAGGATAGGCAGGATACACATGTCGACGAGCTTACGCTTTAGTGAAATAGGAAGGTCGCCCTTCATTAGCGCCTTCATGGACCAGTAGCTCCTCCAGGCGTTTTCAACTCGACGGTCGATCTCTTTGTCCTGTCTGTTGTGGAAGGAAACTAGCTGGCCTAGGTAGATATATTCGTCGACGTAGTGTATTTCCTGCCCATCGACCTCGACCTTATAGTTGGTGGCATTGGTCATGACTTTAGTCTTTGATTGGTTCATCGTCAGTCCAACCTCAAGGCTTGCAGTGCTCAGTTCTTGGAGCATTTGTTGCAGTCGATCTGCTGTAGATGCAAAAAGAACGATATCGTCTGCAAAACGAAGGTTTGACAGCATTTTATCGCCGATTGGAATACCCCTCGTTGCCCATGCGTCTGCGAGTTTATTGAATATCTCAACTCAAACTCAAAGCATTTATTTCAATTAAACCATTTACAGGCACTTTTGAATTGTCAAGAAGTCGGTCAGTCAGAAAATATGAAGCTAGTTGCCCACTCCAAAGCGTAGGAGAAGAACGGGCAAGAAACTCCATGGACACTCTTAAATTATATTTTTACAAAAATATTAGTTACAAAATCAAAATCAAAAGTCATTTATTCAAACTAGTCTGAGAATCAGCACTTTTCGAACGTCAAAATTACATAAGACAGTCCCCCAAAAACGCCCGCCCTTCACCACTTCCTAGTGCTTTCGCTGGGGCTTTACATCATTAATGTTGAATTTATAATTATATGTGAGAACGATGTAATAAAATAAAAAAGACGTACGTGTTAAGAGCGTCCAGAGTACAGCAAATAGTACTTAACAAAACAACAATCAAAAAAAAAAAAAATAAGCCGAGGCAGCCAATTGATGACCAGTCCCAACTGACGGCGCCCGTTCACGAACATGACGCATAGATCAGCACCATTCAGCTCAACCATTTTGAAGGGAGCTAAATGATCCAACACACACGCCACCGTCAGCGAGACATTTTAGTGAGCATGACATACTATCAGCCGCCAGGGCACATTCAAGTATTACCCGGTAAATGGTAGCTCACATAGAACTCACATCTGTGCTATGAAATTATACAATACAAAGGAAATTGAGTTTATACAATGCAAATATAGTCCCACAATCTTCAGCAGCTCCAACAGTATGTTCAAGTGTTAATCAATTAGTTGTGGTTGTGGAGCAGGACCAGCATTGAGCCAGGCATCTTTATCAACGATGTAATCCCCTAACTTATAATATGCCTGCCTGCATAGTGTGCGTTTTATACAAGACTTGAATTTTGTCTCATTCAGTTGAAGAATGTGGGGAGGTATTTTATTATAACATTTTAAACAGTACCCCATAAAAGATGAGTCTACTTTAGCCAATCTGAAACCTGGTTGAACTAATAGGTCCCTATTTCTAGTAGGCTGTGCGTTGATATCTCAGTCAGGACTTGGAATTTTATACAGGGTTATTGGAAAAACACTCTCATCATTACAACACACTCATCATTATGAACAACTTTTACTATGGGACCAAAACTGAAATCACGAAAAAAAATTCAGCTGTCCCCTACATTTTGACAAGATAAACGAACATAAATGTAGGGAACAGCTGATTTTTTTTTTCGCGATTTCAGGTTTGATCCCATAGTAAAAGTTGCATAAGTAGGCGTTTCGATGCGTATACATACTAAAACTGAAATTATTGAGCTGTTTCGACATGCGCTCTTTAGATGACGCCGGTCCGCCTGTGACTGAGTGTCACTGTGTCCTGGACTTGGTTTTATAGGACCGCGCGCTATGATCAAGTTACGTATCTTGACCTTAGTTTATCAAAGTATACAATCCACCGCTTACTATCCCTTCGAACCTAGGCGTGTTGTTTAGGTTTTATTTTTCGCTTCTATAATTATATTATTAAATGAATAATTATTAATTATTGGTGCGGGTGGCCTGTATGTCGATGGGCTTGCTGCGCGCGGGCGGCGGGGCGGCACGGCTGTTGTCTAATTTACCAGCGTGGTTGCCGTTCTTATTGGTGCGGGTGGCCTGTATGTCGATGGGTTGCTGCGCGCGGGCGGCAGGGCGTCGCGGCTGTTGTCTAACTTACCAGCGTGGTTGCCGTTCTTATTGGTGCGGGTGGCCTGTATGTCGATGAGTTGCTGCGCGCGGGCGGCGGGGCGGCGTGGCTGTTGTCTAATTTACCAGCGTGGTTGCCGTTCTTATTGGTGCGGGTGGCCTGTATGTCGATGGGTTGCTGCGCGCGGGCGGCAGGGCGTCGCGGCTGTTGTCTAACTTACCAGCATGGTTGCCGTTCTTATTGGTGCGGGTGGCCTGTATGTCGATGGGTTGCTGCGCGCGGGCGGCGGGGCGGCGCGGCTGTTGTCTAACTTACCAGCGTGGTTGCCGTTCTTATTGGTGCGGGTGGCCTGTATGTCGATGGGTTGCTCCGCGCGGGCGGCGGGGCGGCGGGGCGGCGGGGCGGCGCGGCTGTTGTCTAACTTACCAGCGTGGTTGCCGTTCTTATTGGTGCGGGTGGCCTGTATGTCGATGGGCTTGCTGCGCGCGGCGGGCGGCGGGGCGGCGCGGCTGTTGCCAATGTTGCCAGTCTTGCTGCTGCAGCTGACGCCTTGAGGAGCCTGGTTACCTAACGCACATAACACCAGAGTACGCAAACTAATCCAACACATTGCGATAATACTAAAAATAACAGTTTTTAATGCTACCTACCTAGTACTACTTTTGATACAAAAAATTAAAAATAAAAAAGTTTGGAATCAAATAAGTACAAAAATATATTTCAATAAAATCATCAAGCTGTGAGCTGGACAAAGCACAATTTATTACACAGGCTTCATTTATTACACAGGTTTCAATCATTTTATTGGTGGATATGTAATAACTGATGTGTCCTTTAGAGTTTAGACAAAAGCTAGTTAGTATGCACATCAAAATTAATAAATACTAGCTTTTACCCGCGGTTTTACCCGCGTGGTGATCGCAAATTATCCTACAGGAAAGTACTATCGGGATAAAAGTATCCTATGACCTAATCCATGTCATGGTCTATCCATGGGTTAAATTTCATCCGAATCTGTTCAGTCATTAAGGCATAAAAAGGTAACAAACAAAATCATTTCGAGAATGGCAGTGTTTATATGAAATCTAGTGTCAGTAGTTTTACCATCTTGCAAGCATAGTGTGGACCAGACTTGTAGAGCAGTGCTCTTTCAATTGAATAAGTACATGACAACTAGATAAATTCCACTTTGTTTTAATTCTCAAAATATGCCATATTCCATCCTGCACATTGAGGGAAGTTGCATCATCTGAGCTTGTATATAGTATCATAGTCAGACATGAATCTTGTTTCTAAGCATGCCCACTGGAAAGTCTAAAAGTGCCAATGCTAATTATTCCTAATCAAACCAGATTTCAGTTGATTAAATTACTATTACTAGTACAGATTTCTATTTACAGACAATATTTTGCCAATAAAACTAAGAAAATATTAATTAGTGTGCAAGATATAAATCAATATTCCAAGCTAAGCCTTATTCTAGAATTTGGGCTTAAAAGTTATGACATGTTTCTTTCTTTCTATAAGCCTGATTATGGCGTGAATTATACACAGACGGCGTAAGGTGAAGGCGCGGCGCAGGCATGATGCCGCTATCGAAGCAGCATCATCACTGCTCCGCGCCTTCATCTTACGCCGTCTGTGTATAATTCACGCCTTAGGTCTGGCTTGACAATAAATAAAATGGACTACACCGATATCCTGAGCTTAAGAGTGTTTACGCCGTACGGAACTTAATGCAAACCTCCAAGCCCTTGTTTTTCGAAATGAATGAACCGATTTTAATGAAACTTCATATGCATAAGCAGGATACAAAGGTCTAAAAAGTTAAGAAACTTAAGAAAATTTTCGAAAAATTGTGTTTCAGCCAAATTAAACCGATTTTAAAGTTTCCGCAGAAACAGAGATTTCCAGTTATCTTTTTTTAAATACCTAAGACATTTCGAAAATGTTCTTAAGTAACTTTTAAGACCTTTGTATCCTGCTTATGCATATGAAGTTTCATTAAAATCGGTTCATTCATTTCGAAAAACAAGGGTTTGAAAGTTTGTATGTAATGCTGTATGGTGTAAATGCTGCTAAGACAATGTGTGCCAAATAAATTACATTGTCACACAATACCAGCAAGAAGTGAGCATACATCTGTACACTGGCCAAGAGCCTATTATTGCTGACAGTTATTGGGAACTACAAGACTGCAAATACTAAATGCATGCCCAACCTACATCCCTAAACTTTACAAATAAATGTAAGGGCCTTTTTATTGTCATGCGTGTTTGTGCCCGCGTGCAGGCCAGGCACGCATGCGTGCTGCGGGCCGCACGCAGAACATTATTTTCGCCACGCTGCCACAGTATTGTGCGTGTCGCCAGGAAGAGAACTAGTGTCAAAATGAAATTTTCATATTGATCATACAACGTACATGCGAACTGCTTGACAGTAAAAACAACACTGACTGTCAGGGTTCGCCACACGCACACGGGCGGCACGCATCCGTGAACCACCCGCGATCCGCGTGCGTGTGGCGCGCATGACAATAAAAACATGTATGATACGATGGGTTGCGGGCAGCACGCATGCGTGCCTGGCCTGCACGCAGGCCCTGTTTGCGCCCGCGTGACATTAAAAAGGCCCTAAGGGTTCAAAATTTAACATGTATGTCAAGAATGCCAATTAATGAGGCATAGATTTATTTTTACAAGGTAATAGATGCATGCTGCAAAAAAAAAGGGTTTTAAAGCTTCTATCATTGATTATGCCATTTTGGGATAGGTAGCTCAGTTTCGCACATATGTTTAGGTGTATCAAACAAGCAATTCCTGCCACGCATCAGGATTTTAAGGATAGGGCAGATGTGCTCATAGCTCAGAACATAGCCACTTAAGCAAAGGTCACATAATAGTGTTCCATACCTGGACTTGTGGGGTTTGCCTGTAAGTTTTCACACACAGTGGCTTTCTGTGACTTCTTCATACCCTTCGTGACAGCCACCGTGCTGTGCGTCTGCTCTGCAGGCTCAGCCCGAGACTCAATTATCTTCAGATCTTTTATGTCGGCAGCGCTGAAGCATGATAGAAAACCAAAAAATAATTAATTGTGTAATATTATTCAACAGTATGCAAAAAAGTTTACCTACTTTAGAGTCACTTGCGACTTCGGGTAAGGAAAGCCATTCCTAAAGGCTTTTGTTAAAGTAATAGTGCTACCATCTGCTTCTAGAATAGTTCCTTGATAGCAACCCAGCGGCTCGCCACAGTTCACCGATATGGCATACCCAACCCAATTCGACATTGTCGCAAACGTATAACTAACTGGTACAAAGTAAAACTGTTGTTAGCTTAAAAGAACGTCGACAATGGTCACAGTAAATATCAAGTTTTGCTCATCTGCTTACACTATTATTCTACAGAAATCCTATTAAATTCGCAACTTCATATTTATAACTGTAACATGCATGCAAATTGTAATAAAAATTTTAGTATATCTGAGTCTATTTGGTAATTTGGTTTTGGTAAGAATAGAATTCCTTTCCTTTCATTCATTTCATTCCTTTTTGACAGATTGACAACTTGACAAGACAGCAGTGTTGCCAACAAAAATTTTGAAAGGACACGTTCTATTTTATGGGGTTTGACCATGGAATTAATATGTACTTACATACAAGTACTGTTAATTCCATGGGCTTGACATCCTTCTGCATAGCTATTCACAAACATACGATTCACTATCGTATCGACCACAGAGTACTTTTTGATAGGTATCGACAATGACACTTGTTCGATAACTACCTGTGACAAATTATACGGCAATCACTGACCTCCATTAAACAAGTATTTGTATAATACAGCAGTAGTCGTTCACTTTTATTACTCTCATAGTACGATTAGTATCAGAGCAAAAGTAGGCCTGCTTTTGAACTGACTGGAAATTGAACGTTTTCCTAAAAGGTCATGGTAAGCCCCCAGCTCAGTCACACTCACTCAGTCAGCAGTGTCTGTGAGCAGTGTTGCCAAATCGTTCCTTTTGGAACATTTTGCGTTTTATTTTAAGGTCATGCGTTCCCTTTGCGTTCCCATCTTTTATGCGTTCTCTTGGTTCCTTTTTATTTAACTGGTACTAAAAGTACTACTTCATCTCAGTCTATCAAAAAGCACTCTGTGACCTCTAGCGACGACGCCGCATCTGTAGAACGTGTCTTCAGAAAACTTAAATTAACTAAAACGGAAAACCGAAATAAATTAATATACAGACACTTCAACAGCCCATGCACGCCAGTGACGGCATACATCTTCAAGGAGGTATATGCAGTGAACGTATTTTCGTTCACTGGGTATGAAAATATAAGCCTACACAAAATGAAAATTTCTGCTGCAGTATTACTTAGCTGTAGTATTAGCTATAAGTAAGGTGTTTTTTTTAAATAAATATGACTGAGGCTGCAATCAAGCAATTTTTTTTTTTTTAAACAAACTGGTACATATTTATTTATGCTTTGTGACCGATAATGATTATTATAATCTGCATAAGTAATAATATAAGATGTGACGTTTGCCGCCTTCATGATACTGAGTATACTGACAAATTAACATAACTCACTACAAAAATTGATTCATAATGATTACCCACATAGATTTTTTTAAATATATTTTTGCGTTCCTTCTACGTTAATTTCGTTCCTTTTCAGACATCCCAGCATTCTAAATCTTCAATCACTATTGGCAACACTGTCAGTCAGTCGCTCACCGACTCACCGTGTGTGACTGGCTCACGGACTATCGGGACTATGCAAGCATACAAATAGGCAATCGAATAGCAAGAGCAAAATTTTTTGTTATAATAATAAAAAGATTGAACTCTGTGCGTGTGAGCTGTTAGTGTTGTAAAAAAGTAAAAAAAGTTAGTGAGTCGTTTTTTTGACGGATAGAGGTTGTCACCTACTCACCATAGTAACGTGTTTATTTACGAAAAAAAAGAAGAAACATTATTAAGTTTAAGCATAGATAAAATACCAAATGTACAAATTATAAGTTTATTAGAAAGGTCTCATAACTTCTATTGGAAAAATTGAAAAAATAATCTTATTCTGTTACATAGGAAAATGGTAAGTTAAAAAATCTATTTAAACTTTATCATAATGTGGTTTTTATTATAAAACATAAACTGATAATTATCATAATTCATTAATTATCATCTCATTAGGAGTATTTGACCCTGAACGTAGAAGGTAACAGCTTTGAATACAGTATATTCTAAACAACTGAAGTAGTTTTAGCACGATGTGCAGCATTTCCTTGTTATCTGTGTCAATACTTGATTCATTGGCTATACAGTGATCCATATGATCAGTCTAAGTATTGCTCTCCTCACCAAGGTCTTAAGTGAAGACAATCAAAAACTCAAGTGGTCAAGACGGTTTACTAATGATAAGCATAAAATATAATTTACATTGTCATAAAGAAATTCAGCATAATGATCACTTCGCATAATATTATTAGGCATTAACACGGAGTAAATACAAATGATTTGCCATAATGTTTATTGCCACAATTCCATAAATACTGTTGGCATATTAATAATGAAGCTTAATTTTATAAAAATACAATGATATTTAGAAATAATATACTTTGGAATAAACATAATAATAATACTCCTAATGGTTGTAGACACTTTATCGCATTATTGCTCCAATGTAATATAATAATAAGACATAGTTGATTGAGCCCCGCTTCGCATTGCTCCTATTTCTGTCTTGAGGGTTTGAAGGAAACCTAACCTGTCTGGAGTCGGGGTGCCCCAAGTCCCGAGCTAGATTCACTGGCTCTTGGACCGACACTTGGAAAAATTCTCAAAAAAAATATTGTTTTATTCCAAGCGCACGCACATTATAGCCATCTCATTGGAATTAAAATTAGTTTCAAGAGTCAGCCCCCTTATTTGACTGGCCAATACTTCCCTTGCGGTGGTAGGGATAACGCCTGCCTGGTTTGCGATTCCCACCAGAGTCCGGCGTCAAGCAGCTTGTTGTGTTTCGTCGATGCGTGGATGTTCCAGTGCCTTAGGCATCTTCTGGGCACGCTCGTTCCATCATAGACCTTATCCATTGCTTTCCATCAGGCATGATCGAGGTCAAAAGCGGGCCCATTCAGCAATAAAACATTGACAAAACTCAAAGCACAGACATACCTACTAATAATAATTATTATTATTTTATTTCGAGCAACAAGACTCATAGTGTTAGTAACAATGTACTTACAAACTATGTTAATAATACACTTACAAAGACAAAAACAAATCCAAAAACTGAAAAACAGATTGTGACTTCACTGCTGCAAGGTGACAGGCCCAGCCGAAACCTTGCAGCACTGGTTCACAAACGCACAATCAAGCCTGCTTGCTATTATAGACAGGAAATAAATCACTAATAAATTCTTTACAAGATTATTTATACAAATTAATGACTAAGCTGTTAAAAACACTAAGAGGAATAAATTCATGACTGCATGACTTCCTGACACATCAATAAGCTAAAATAAAATACTATTTATTTATTTATTATTATGGCACATCAACAACATAAACACAAACATTTAAAAAAATAAAAACCGACTTCCAACAAAACACTACAAAGTGAAAAATAACTTTAATTTCAGAAGTCGGTGTTGTTGGTTCTGCATTTTCGTTTTTTGACACCGACTTCTCAAATTAAAGTTATTTTTCGCTTAGTAGTGTTTTGTTGGAAGTCGGTTTTTTTTTTTTTGTAAAAAAGTTTTTATTTTTCACTTTTTAGGGTTCCTTACCTCAAAAGGAAAAATCGGAACTGTTATAGGATCACTCGAGTGTCTGTCTGTCTGTCCGTCTGTCACATCCAATTTTCTCCGAATTTGGAATAATGGACCGATAGGTGGGTGTTTTCTGAGAGTCATCACTTCATGCTGCTGAGCTGATGATAAGTGAAAGTTAAATACTTTTATTCAATTAGGCCTATTACAAGCTCTTTCGACAATTACAAGCCCTTACCATCATCAGATGCGGGACCTGTTCGTCCCGTTACATCATTACGAGAAATGGAATGATGAAGACGATTGTTTTCAAGTTCACGTCTATCCAATAACTGCTAAGTAGTTTCTGTCGACATATTGCCGTATCTCCTGACTCCTAACAGTTAAGGACTGCTGTGCCTACCATCGACGGCTCGGTAGCATTATAGTCGGACTTTTAATTAGCTGCAGTAAAACGACAGCTTATGTGTAACTTAAATGACTAAAATTGGCATCTTTTTGTTTTTTCGCGGCCATCAACCAAACCATGTTTTTGTAGTACAGAATAGTGTAACAAACGAAACTTATTTGACATGCATATCTCTAAATGCAGTCCGAAATGAGTTATTAAGAAGTGTAATTTTACTGCAGCTAATTAAAAGTCGGAGAATAGGTAAGTGATGACTCTCAGACTCAAACACTTGAATCATCAATAGGTTTCATTTGATTTGAGAGAGTTCAACTAACACACTGTACATGCCTACCAAAAAGGATTTTCCTCGACTTTCATGGGATCCCTTATCAGACTCTGACTTGGTGACAATGGGACCACCTCGAGAGCATACCGTTTCAAACCCTAAAGTCAACTGCTCATCACCTGTTACAAAATATTGCTTTTCCCGATGCTGGGACGTTAATTGTTGAGGAGTTCTCCTGGTAAGAACCAGGAGAACTGGAGCTGATGGTGAAGTCACCATCAGCTCCACTTCACCATACGCATTGTGGCGAACATAAATTGCTTAGCAACCATATTAAAGCAACCGAATCGCTACCCGTGTAATATTTGTAATTGAGTAGTTCCGATGGCCATCTGTGGTCTTCATCATTAGTTTCACTTCACCAAATTATACTTTCTGAATGCAAATGCTTGAGTTGTTAATGAAAATACCAAAATTGCTATATGTATGCCCATAATATTTGAGGAGTTCCCTCAATTCCTCATGGATCCCATCATCAGAACTGGATTTTGACAAAAATGGGACCAATCTGTTAGTATATCCTTTCAAATAAAAAAATAATTTTCCAAATCGGTTCATAAATGACGGCGTACCGACGTAACAAACATAAAAAAAAAGAAAAAAAAAATACAACTGAATTGAGAACCTCCTCCTTTTTTTGAAGTCGGTTAAAAATAACAGAGAACAGAGACATGGACTAGTGTTTACATCAATTACAGACGTGCACAGCATTCACAACAAAAAAGAAGAGAAAAACAGAAAAACACAGCATTCACGTTACAAAAATAATAACAATGTTGAAATGATAAGAGAAAAAAAAATCTGCTGTTTCCTACATTTATGTTCGCATAACTCGTCAAAATGTAGGGAACAGCTGTTTTTTTTTCGCGATTTCAGGTTTGGTCCATAGTAAAAGTTGTTCATAATGATGAGTACAATCTCCCATTTCGATTTGTCGCATGTACTCAAATTCCTGTATTTTTTTTTAAATATTAATTATATTTAATATACTATACAAACATGACAATGCATAGCATAAACTGCTGGGTCTAGAAGCATGACATTTGGGGATGAAAATGTTGGAATTCGTAATTTTCAAGAATGACAATGCCAACAGGCACAATGCTTGTAATTAATAAAACAAAATCTTCTGTAAGGGACTAATTAATGTGCTCTGCGTTATTGATAACCTCTAATTGTGGATTTAATGTCATGGTGACGCAATTTTGGAAATATGGCAGCCCCTTTTTTTAAGGATGGCAAATCATCAAATTACCCTCCCGCTCTGGGTGGAGCGCAAGGGAGTGTCAGACTCTTACTGACTAAAACCCATCCGTGTTCCTTCCTTAGCCCTTTATGTTCCTGGGCAGCGGTAACCCTTTCGGACAATCCCGCTGCCCCGGCAGGCTTCTGCCCTGACGGGCCCCTCCTGTGATGCTGACATCTCTTTGACTCGCTCGTGGAACACATACGCGCCGTCCGGCACGGGCTTGGTCCTGATCATACAGTGAGCTACCCATTACTCGCCATCCGCAGGCCCGCGCCTACGGTGGCCGGGAGTCGTTACGCGGCTCCCGACGCCCGGGGCGTCTCCTGCGGCGGCTGGGACGTGAGGCTCTGTCCCTCAACAATCCTGCCACCTCCTTCGCTAGTATGACTGCTTCGCAGAAGGAGGTGACTGCCTCCCACTCCCTCTCGCCCCGGACCATGGCTTGAACCAGGGCCAGACGCGAGAGGTCGCCGCCGCTGCCGATCGCCTCTACGAGGACACGGCGGTGCTCTGCCCAAGTGGGACAGACCTCCACCGTATGCTCCACCGTGTCCTCTGGGCGATCCTCGCAATGGTGACACCCGGGCGTTTCCTCCCGCCTGATGATGTGCAAGAACCTCCCGAAACATCCGTGTACGGTGAGGACCTGCGTCAGGCGGTAGGAGAGGGCGCCGTGACGCCTCTCTAGCCACTCCTCAAATAGGGGTCTTATCGCCACTATCGTGGCGTGCCCTGCGCTGGATTGCGACAGTCGCTCTTTCCATGCCGCCATGAGATCGCGCCGCAAGTCCGTCTGCTCCGCAGCGATTTGCCGCGGAAGCGGGTTTTCCCCCTGGCGTAGTGCCTCCGCGCGCCACTCATACCGAGGACTATCGCCTCCAGATCCCATGGCGGCTGTCCGGCAAGGAGGCTTGGCGCCTCGCCCGAGATCGTGAGGTACCCCCGGATAAGCCGTATGGCTACCACCTTCTGGGGCGCTTTCAATTAGTGGGCGGCTCGTAGCCGCAGTGAACGCGCCCATACCGGGGCCCCCCATATACGGCCATGGACCGCACGACCCCCGCGAAAAGCCTACGGCAGGAGGCGTTTGGCCCCCTCAGGTTGGGCAAGAGCCGCTTGAAAGCGGCCCCGGCCCGTTCTAGTTTGGGGACCAAACGTCGGAAGTGTTCGACGAAGTTCCACCGGCTGTCGAGGACGAGACCAAGGTATTTCATCGTTGTCTCGATGCCGATGTTAACCCCTCCTACCGTTAGTTGGGATCCCGATGGTGGCCCGTTCCGAAGCTCATGAAAAGACTTGGCTTCGGACTTGTGCAATGCCACCTCGAGACCCAACTGCCGGATCCTCTCCACGACTATCGCAACCCCGCGTGTCATCGCGTCGGCCGCCGCCTGATGTGACCTCCTCTGCGCCAGGACCAGCATGTCGTCAGCGTAGCAAACCACGCTGACGCCATCGGGGAGGTCGGCCCGCAGCACCCAGTCGTAATCGATGTCCCACAGAAGCGGCCCCAGAACCGATCCCTGTGGGACACCGCACGACATCTCTCGCCGGTTCCACTCCCCATCACTACCGGGGTAGATGACGGCTCTGTCCGTCAGATACGCCCCGACTACTCGACGGAGGTAGGTCGGCACTCGGTGATACCGGAGTGCCTCCCCAATGCAGCTCCAGGGCAGGGTGTTCAACGCGTTAGCGATGTCGAGTGACACCGCCACGACGACCACACCCCGGGACACCGCATCCCCCGTCGTGAGGGCTCTCACGCGCATGATGGCGTCCACCGTCGAGCCCCCTTGATGAAGCCAAACTGACTATCCGCAAGATCCGGCCCCGTCCTCACCAGGTGCCTGACGAGGCGGCCCGCAATCACTCTTTCAATGAGCTTGCTGACCTCGTCGAGCAGCACGATGGGCCGGTATGCGTACGGAGAGTCTGAAGGGCGCCCTGGCTTCCGAATGAGGACCAGCTTCCCCGTCTTCCAACGGAGTGGAAACTGGCCTCTCTCCATAAATGCGCTTAAGAGCGCCTCCAGTCGGGGCCCGAGAGCCCTCGAGGCCAGGCTTTACCTGGCAAGCCGTCGGGCCCTGGGGCGGTATTTTAGGCCTTCAGCCTACCTACCGCCACTCTCAGATCTACCCCGGTCACTTCAGGGATGTCGTCGTCGTCCGCGTAGTCCGCTTCGGGCACCGCAATAGGCGTGACGACAGTATCAAATAATCAAGGATTTGATGATTTTAGGGGAAAAAACGTTAAAAGGATTTAAAACACTGATTTAGTTTTATTTAAAAGGAGAACGGCAGGCTTGTATGGGAATTTCGTACAGCTAATAAAAGTTCGTGTTTTGGAACACTTTTTGTTTTAATTGGTAGATAATATGATAAACAAGCCCTTTTTAAATTCTTAGATTTTTAGAACTTGGGACGTAAAAGTTATAACCAGTTTTGTTTTTTAAGGTTATGTACTAGTGTACCAATGTAAATTGATACTTAGAGGTTATAGACTTGTGTGCGTGATTGATGATTGACGCTGTCGTGTCACGTAATGGCGGCATAATAATAAATTGCTCAGATGCAGTCACAAACCACAATCCAAAACAACAGCAAAGAACTGAACCATAGAGTAAAGTAATATATCGGAAGTGAATTGAAAGACAGAATGATTTTCTTTTCCTGTCAATAAAATAATTGCCATATGAACAAAAAAATATTTTTGACGAAAATCATTCCTATCATAAAATCGTTAAATAATATGATTATGTGCAACAATTATGCATTCATCCGTTTATTATATAAGTGTTTATTTATATTTAATGTTATTTCCATTTCTAAATAATTAGTTATCATTTCGATATTTGTGTTATTTTACATATGGCAACTTCTAAAAAGATAACTGCGTTTAGTTTAGGATTCTATTACGTTTATTTATTAAAATCTTTTTAATCATATTATTAATTAATCCGAAGTTCTAAAAATAGTACACTTACATGAAAATTAATGGTTTAGTTGCCTTAATAAGTGGTACAAATTCTATAACAGAACAACAAAAAAAGTATCCTGTACGAAATCTGCCGTTCACCTTTGAGATTAATCGATTTATTAAGAGATTTACATTAAAATAAAAAAATAAAACACTGCAATCGACCATTTTGACTGAAACAACAATCACAGCGCATGACTTCACGCCTATGTAAACATTGTAAACTTCAGTGTGTTCTTTCCTCTGACTGCGCGTAGACACATTTGACGTTTACCTAGGCGTGACGTCAAACCCGACGCCATAACACTGCGAGCTGTTTTCACGCACTATTGAAATAATATTTGAAAAATGGCTTTATACTTCATTAAACTTTAGTTTATAAAGGTTTTTTCGTAAATAGTAAATGTGTACCTAAATTACGTAAGAGATTTCAAAATCTTTCGTCATGCCTACTGGCGGAGCCATGGGCGGAGGAGTATGCCCCCCCCCGTGAAGGGAACAGAGCGCTCACTAGCTTGGGCCGGAGACTCTGCGTCAGCGGGGGGGGCCCAGGTGCGGAGTTTATTCCGCATCATTTTGTAAGGGCGCCCCCATGGATCTCCATTCAAAGTCTCCACCATCTCCTCGCGGGCCACATCCTTGGCCCGCTGGACAGCCTCTTAGAGGGCGGTCTTTGCCGCATATGGCAGCCCCTGGTGGCAAGTTTTAAAAATAGGGTGAAGTATTCTGCCGTCATTCGGTAAAAATACTTCACCCTATTTCACAGTTGATTTAAAAGAAAAATATAATAAAAATCTTTATTGCAATACACGAATGATCCATAAAAACACAATTTAAAAAAATATAAGTAACATAATAAAATAATACGATAAAGTGTCACAATACACATTTACACATACGAGGGTCATTCAATAAATACTTAGCCTTCAAAAAGTAAACGAAAATTTTGGAAAAGTGGCAATTTATTTTTCAACATAGTCTCCTTTTAGTTCGATACACTTAGCCCAGCGATGCTCCAACTTTTTGAACCCGTCCGAAAAATAGTTTTTGTCAAACTCTGCAAAATAGGCCTCCGTGGCGGCGATGACCTCCTCATTTGATCCATATCTATTCCCGGCGAGTGATTTTTTCAGATTAGGAAACAGAAGGAAGTCACAAGGGCCCAAATCTGGAGAATACGGTGGATGGGGCAGCAATTCGTAGCGTAATTCGACCAATTTGGCCATGGCAACGGCAGACTTGTGAACCGGTGCGTTGTCGTGGTGAAACAGCACTTTTTTCTTCGCCAGATGGGGTCGTTTTTTCTTTAATTCGGCGTCGAATGGGCCCAATAAATCGGCATAGTAAAGCCCTGTAATTGTTTTACCCTTCTCGAGGTAATCGATGTAGATCACACCTTGTGAATCCCAGAAAACGGTAGCCATAACTTTTCTGGCCGATTTTACAGTTTTCGCCTTCTTTGGAGCACGTTCCCCGGTCTGGATCCATTGTTTTGATTGCTCCTTGGTCTCTGGTGTGTACCAGTGGATCCAGGTTTCATCGACGGTCACAAAACGACGCAAAAACTCCGCTGGATTCCGCTTAAACAGCGCCAAACACGTCTCCGATGTGGTCTCACGGTTGCGCTTGTTTTCTGGTGTGAGTAAACGCGGCACCCATCGCGCCGACAGATTTCTCATGCCGAGTTCCTCGTGAAGAAAATGATGCACTGTTCCTTCTGAAATGCCTACAGTCTCAGCTAGCTCGCGAACCTTCAATCTGCGATCTGCCAATACGAGATCATGGATTTTTTTTATGTTTTCCTCCGTAGCAGCTGTTTTCGGTGCACCTGGACGTGGTTTATCAAAAACCGACTTACGGCCACGTGCAAACTCGTTGAACCAATTCTTGACGGTGGCCATCGATGGAGAAGAGTCACCGTACACAGCATCCAAGTGCTCTTTTATTTCGATGCGCGTTTTCCCTTCCAAAAATAGGAATCGAATCACCGAACGATATTGCTCTTTCTCCATTTTTGTAAAACCGATCGACACGTTCGCTTCCATAAGTTGTCAAATTAAAACAAATGAAGGGATTGGAATGAAAATTTGAAAAAAGAATTAAAAAAAGAATGTGCTACACTGTGGTAAAACTCTTTTGAAACTACAGCGCCCTCTGGCGATGAGGCTAGGTACTTATTGAATGCACCTCGTACCTACACGTCTATACATAATTATTATGTCCTTCACGCCTTTCTTCTCTTGTACAGAGGCCAGCACATCAAGATACCCCAATCTGTCAAATTTCTTTGATAGATTTTCAACTTTACCACAAAGGTTTAAGGTTCATATTCAATTGGGAAAATTTTACAGATTGGGGTAGGTTGATGTGCTCTGGCCTCTGTACAATAAAATAACACATTTACGCGGCTATTTCCTTCAAATTCTTTAACTATACGGTTTTTATACATAACCTGGACATAATGTAATGCTGCTTGTCTGAATGGCATTGAACATGTTCAACCTTGGCTCTGCAAACATTCCAGAGGCACTACGGTAGCGCTTCAACCCCATTAGGAGTCCGTAGATGTTCTTGTACTGAACATGTATGCCATACCAAGACTTCTTTGTATACTCAGTCCAGAGCTGCCACATGTATTAATAATTTTCATCCATTAAAGAAAACACCTTAAAATATACTTAGTCCTACATAAAACCTACATTATTGGTAACCTTACTGCAGTGTTTGTATGGGAAAACTTAAATGATCAATATCTTTGAAACTACTCAAAGTTTCTCCGTCACAAATTCAGTAAATCATTATCGTCCCCGTCACAAAAATTTGAACATATCTCGAAGGCCGTAGATCATCACGCAGCGGAGATACACGTGTCCAGCCAGCTTGAGCTCAGGCTGGCTGGACATTAAGATTTTATTGATTTCTCGTAAACCCTTACATGTGACGCCATAAATCAAACGTTATTACTGTCACAAATTGCGTCACTAAATGTTAGTAAAGGAACCATATTCGAAAACGCTCCCGTTATTGAGATTCGGAAGTGCCAGCCAAAAGTTTTATACGTAAAATCAAGATGGCTGGACACAGATTTTTGCATTTTTCTACTAAACCGCTGTACTTATCACAAAACTTTTAGCTCGATGCCTGTCACAAATTCATGTGACGCCCGTTGATATGCAAAAAGTCGTCAAAATCACTTTCGTTACCGAGATTGAGAGACCAGCGAAAAGTGGTTTATCAAGATGGCTGGACACGTTTTCGATCGATTATCTAAGATTCTGTTGCGTCACAAATTCTGAAATAAGGGTGTTTAGCCGTCACATAAAATGCCCTATTGACCTAGTTAAATGCGAGTTATTTTGAAGATTTGTCCAGCCAGCCTGAGTGACATATCTAAATCGGTTCAGCGGTGCCCGTCGAGGAGCGCGTACCATATTATATTTCCTTATTTTATTAACCGAATTCAAAAAAAGGAGGAGGTTCTCAATACGGTTGTATTTTATTTTTTACTAGCTTCTGCCCGCGACTTCGTCCGCGTGAAATTTTACCCTCCCCCCATTCACCCTCTTTGGAGTGGAATTTCGAAAAACCCTTTCTTAGTGGATACCTATATACACTTCACAAAGACCACACTCTCCAAAAATGTCTTTACATGACCAGCGGTTTAGGCTGTGCATTGATATAATCAGTCAGACAGGATCACAGGACTTTGAATTTTATATTAGATTATAAAAGTAAACCTAAGTACAGAGGCCAGCACATCAACGTACCCGAATCTGTAAAATTTTCCCAATTGAATATGAACCTTATTCCTTTGAGGTGAAGTTGAAAATCTATCAAAGAAATTTGACAGATTGGGGTAGCTTGATGTGCTGGCCTCTGTACCTACCTAATTAAAAAAAAAACTCAATAACAGAAAATAAAATACCTACCTACCTACCTAAATAAACCTATTTCTGATGATAACTAATCTAAACTCAATAAATAAGCAAAATCCCTAAAAACTAATATCTATACGAATGACTAATCCTACCTAACAGATTTATAAAATAACCTACGGTCACTACGTACACTATCAAATATACTACCCATACTTTAAAATTAAAATCTATATACCTACGACTTATAAAAATAAACCTAAATAACTCTAACTTAAACTGTACTTAGTAAAAACTAAAAGGAATAAAAAGGTCGCACTGAAAAGCACGGTTTAGAATTGCAAGTAGCAGTTAAAACATACAATTTATAGAATGCTAATAAGAACGAACGCTCGCCACTCATATGATATGTCCGTTCAAATCAAAGTTCAAAAAGTGTAAGCCAAATTCAACCTTCAGCACTACATTTACTGTGCGGGTGACGTAACCTACGACAAACTTATTATTTGCGGTTGGTACAGTAATCGGGTCTAGGGATGGAAGCGCAAAATTAAGTTTATTTTTTATTGTATATACTTTTCCGGGATTTAAAGTACCCAGTGTGGTGCCCAGGATATTAAAGAATAATTATACCAAGTTTCATCGTAATCAGACCGGTACGTTTTGCGTGATGCCTGAACAAACAGACAGACAGACAGACAAAAAAATTTTTAATCACATTTTTGGGTTCGGTGTCGGTCTCGTAACAACCCCTGCCATTTATTTTTTTGATATTTTCAATGTACAGAAATTTCACTTCTACAGATTTATTATAAGTATGGATTTGTAATTTGAACGAATATTTAAACACTACCAAAACAACTAATACCTATTTTATAAAATAACAACGAAAGAAATTCAAATAAACTATTTAAAGACTAAAAGTCGCGCTGATAAGCACGGTTTGTTAATATCAATTATTATCTGTCAATAAGGTCGAACGCTCTGAACGCATCAACAGCCAAATATTGAATGAAGCTCGCGCTTTTTTTTTTTGACATGACCACTCGCAGTTGCAACTCGCTAAGGTTGCCCGGACCTCCCGCCTTTTTATTATACCCTACCGCCACGCCACGACCCACATCGAGCGCGGCAACCGTTACACAAAAATAATCCTTATGGCATGATTCAGTATGGCTTATTAGCGTATTTCATACAGTATAAGTTTGGTGTTTCTGTACCGATTACTATGATTCTTTTTTTATTGAATAGGTAATAATATTAACTTCTTTTAATTAGGGATGAGTGAGAGTATTATAAACGTAAGAGTAAACAAATATAATCAGAAAGCTCCGAACTGCTAAGCTATCGGGAGTTACACGTGTTATTGTGAGTCAACCATAAAAGATAGACATATGCTGTTGTGGGATATTTTTTAGATAATTTTATGTAGAACATTTCCGTCATAAATGATTTCTATGTAGCTTTAACCATTATGGCTGCACACACGACGGAAGCTTAAAAATGGAGCAACTTCTCCCGTTTTCCCAACATTTCCTTTCACTGCTCTGCTCCTATTCATTGTAGCGTGATGAAAAGTATACTATAACCTCCCCAGGAGTATGAAGAATAATTGTACCAAGTTTCGTTAAAATCTGTCGAGTAGTTTTTGTTTCTATAAGGAACATAGAGACAGACAGACAGACAGACAGACAAAAATTTTACTGATTGCATTTTTGGCATCAGTATCGATCACTAATTACCCCCTGATAGTTATTTTGAAAATATATATCATGTACAGAATTGACCTCTCTACAGATTTATTATAAGTATAGATAGATGTTTGTGACCTCAGTACGCCATCATTTATAAACCGATTTGGAAAATATTTTTTTTATTTAAAAGGATATATTATACTTCCAGATTGGTCCCATTTTTGTCAAAATCCAGTTCTGATAATGGGATCATGAGGAATTGAGGGAACTCCTCAAATACACACATCAAAAGTGTCTAGGGATCAACATATATTTTTGCAATAACTTTTCTCCTGATTGATATTAATTAAAATTTTCTTTAAGGATTCATCAAATAAAGTGTTTTCGTTTGTCACAGTAACGATAAACCAAGTCACCTTTGCATTAATAAAGAAATTTGCCATTTTCCTAATAAAGGGATTTTTGACATTTGAACCACTAAGACAAAAGTTCGAAAAAAAGACTGAAATAACAGTTTTCTTTAAAATTTTATTGGGTAACTTAAACAATTAATAATCCGTGTTTCTACCGCGAACACTAACAACACAAGAACATCGGTTTGGCATACTCAAAATGAGTTCATCCAAATCACGCTGTGGAATGGCCGCCCATGTTCGTTGCAACAACAAAAAAAGGTCTTCTTGCGACTGGATACCCTCCATATTCGGCAGAGCTCTTCTCTGTAGCATATCCCATGCATGCTCAATCGGGTTCAAGTCTGGCGACTGAGCAGGCCAGGGCAGGACATTGATGTTAGCTGCGGCGAGAGTCTGTCTTACAACTCTTGCGGTGTGCGGTCGTGCATTATCATGCATTAACTGAAATAAGGGACCGATTTGCACTTGTAGAGGAACGATGACGTCTGATACAATCGTCTCAGCATAAATTTGAGCGTTGAGGTTGCCTCTGATCCAAATCAACTCAGTTCTTCCGCCGATCCAAATACCCGCCCATACCATGATGGTTCCACCACTATAAGGATGGACTTCCTGGCAGGATTTTAATCGCTGTTGGCGTCCAGGGGTTCTCCAGTGTCGTATACGTCTTGTATCCGGTCTCATACCAAAACGAGACTCATCAGAAAAGCACACGAAACGCCATTGTTCTTCTGCCCAATTTCTGTGTTCAAGAGCCCATTGATATCGAATCCTACGATTGTGCATTGCTATAGGTGGTACCCGTAGCGGTCTTCGGGAATGAAGGTTCACTTCATGCAAGCGGTTTCTGACTGTTTGGTCGCTAATTAAGTTCCCTGAAGAGTGATGAAGCCTCACGGCTAACATCATGGCGGTTATTGTTGGAGCTCTTCGAGTTAAGATTTGAATGTATCGGTCTTGTCTCCGTGTGGTGCAGCGATACCGTCCTCCATGGCGCTCAGCCACGGTACCAGTGCTTCGGTAACGTGTCCAAAGTCGACTGATAACACTCTGACTTGTATTCAGAGCTAAAGCCACAGTACGTTGCCGGGAACCAGCTTCTATCATTCCCACGGCTCTGAGCATTTCTTCCCTGCTTAAATGACGTCGCCGCTCCATAATAACGTTGGTTTTAATCAGTAGTAGGGAAACAGTAGCACTAATAATGTCTTCAATGCGTTGTATGTTTTTATAGGGAAAATATTGACAGCTGATTTTCATCTTTTACTCGAATTTGATTCACAGTTCCTGATTCAAATTATGAAATGCACCAAAAAGGATCCATATAAATTTATAAAATCATAAATTTATTACAAAGCCACATCTCAATCTCAAGAAATCCGCATAAAAATGCTTGATCCCTAGACACTTTTGATGTGTGTATTATAGGCATACCTACAGCAATTTTGGTATTTTCATCAACAAGTCAAGCATTTGTATTCAGAAAGTATAATTTGGTGAAGTGGAACTGATGATGAAGACCACAGAGGGCCATCGGAACTACTCAATGATAAATATTTCACGGGTTGCGATTCTTTGCTTTAATATGTTTTTTTCTTTTGAGGTACGGAACCCTAAAAAGTATTCAGCTACATCCGGTTAGACTGTAAAATTGGAGTTTTTTTTCAACATTGTTGTCAGTAAGAAATCAAGTGGTGTTATCTGCTTAAATTTTGACATTTATAACAAGTAGCTACATAGTTAAATGTGAGCAGGTGGTTCTATCGCAGAAGAGCTCTACGCAGTCGGAGCTAGTGAAGGAGAACAAGCCGGCGCAGGCGCCGCTGTCTGGGTGGTGGGTGCTGGCGGCGCTATTGGCCAGCGCGGCCACGCTGGCGGGCGTGGCGTGCATTGATTACGCGTTGCCCGAGCCGCTGGGGCCCGCCGCGCCGCCGCAGCGCTTCCGCGCACTCACTGCGCACCAGCACCTCGTCAACCTCACCTCCATCGGACCACGGGTGTGTTCCCAATGTTCCCATCACCGACCCCAGTAAACTGGTCGCGAGTTCGAACTCACTGTGGTGGTCATGGCCAAAAAGCGCGCTGTCTCACCTGGCTTCATGTCTGACAGAGCTAGTATCAGTGGTGAGAAGTTAGACGCTGGTCTACACGCATAGCGTCTAGTTCTCACGCAGAGAAACACCGTTCCGAACTGACATGACAGGCGCGTAAAAAAATTCGAAATGGGCTTTGGAAAATCGAGTTTTATGAAAAATCCACTACATTTAAATCAATTATAAACACAAGTTTATTGAACTCTTCTATAACTGACCCTTGTCAGTACAGACTTTGTTTTTAAGATTTTACAGTTATTTTATTACATAATTACATCCAAAGTTACGTTAGTAAAAATAGCAACAAAAAAACCGGTCAAGTGCGTGTTCGGGCCACGCGTAGTGTAGGGTTCCGTAGTTTTTATAACAGCCAAGTGCGGGTCGTATTCGCTGGCTGACTGATAGTTTCGTACCATGCTCTAACTAAAAGCCAAACATGACTACCTACCTAATTTGACTTCCTATACAAATCCTCACCTGCATAGCTATTCACAAACATACGATTCACTATCGTATCGACAATGACACTTGTTCGATAACCTGATTTCTGAACCGAAGGACCGGCAAAACGCTATTCACAGATCCGTGTGGAAGGGTTTTTTTTTAGGTGTGTATACGGGGAACGCTACAAAATGGTAGTAAATAGATATTCGTGGTAGAAAATTTTAAGTAGTAGTGTAGAGGTTATACCTATATGTAACCTTGTCCTATGTAGCACAGGCCGGTCATAATTATTAATTTATTCCTTTCAAACATCCAAGCCAACGTCTAATACTTCAATATGATACTTCTAGACAGATAGAAAGATAATTAATTTTATCCTTATAATGTAAAACAATTATTCTGAAATAGATTCAGTTAATCTAAACGCTGTTTGAATATAGCGTTTGATCCCCCTGAGCTACGTGTTCCCACATATGGTGGAGGTCGCCGATGTGGCGAAGTGAAGTATTGTAGAGAATTTGTTTCAGATTAAAAATAAAAGAAACGTGACCATATACGATTATACGGATATAATATTATAAAAAGCGAAACCGCGAGCAGTGAGTATATAGAACAGGCGCAGGAAAGTCGTCTGCTGGAGATTAAAGCTAAGTGGTTCAATGATTTTTTTGTAAAGTGAGTAAAATGGCTCAATTTTTCACGGGCACCAATGGTGTATGCCTAGAAGAGTTCATAGAGAAGTTTAAGGTAGTAGCCGCTTATAATAAATGGCGTGAGAGCGATTGGGCGCTGATATTTCGCGCATATCTTCAGGGCGCTGCCCTAGTAATACACAAATATACTTATAACGAAGATATTTCATTTAATGAGTTGTGTGATGTCTTGAGAACAGAGCTTCCGTTCAGATGTCACAAAGATAAATTTTTATATAAGGTGCAAGAAGAGGAGAAGGAGATTGCACTGGAATTTGTAAATGTAGATAATGATGCTTCTGTATTATTTAGTGGAAGACAAGATGACCCACTACTTGACGAGCAGAGCTGCCTAGAAAGCAGCGTGGAAGTTGAAGATGATGGAGAAGATGATGACGAGCGCAGCAGCCAGGGGTGCAGCCCCGCAGAGGATGAGAAGGAGCCGATGGAAGTGTTCGAGAGCGAACACAAGGATGAAAATAAAGAATCGGGTCAGTCCATTCCATTTATTAATATATCTAGCCATGTTTCAGAGCTTCAGGATGAGCATGATGATCACGATGTGGAAACAAATAAAAACAACATCGTTGGTGATCAAATTAATGAGAATAATTTTTCAATCGATGTTTCCGAAACAAAGGACATTGGTCATTTCGAGTTGTCGACTGAATTAAAGGGGAATGGTCATTTCATCATAAACTCAAATGACAACAATAAGGTAGATGATGAAGTAGCGTTAGTTGAAGATGACGTGGAGTTATGCGCAGTCAGAGATGAAGACGCAGAGGTGATGATCAATTCTGTGAATTTTAGAAACTCATTTAATTTCCCTACGGATGAGATTACAGACTCTAAGTTTAATGATTTTGTAGTGCGTCGTTTATACAAGCGCAAGTTAAAATATAAAATTCATTCACAATGTGCTATAAACAATATAAGAAAAGCGCGAGTGAAGAAAATAATCCCTTTTGTTAGAAAAGTTAGATCCAAGTGTTTAGTTCCAAAACATTTTTCAATTATTTACAAGTTTATAAAAACATTTTCTAAAAACTATCACTCAGCTTAAGTGAAACCAACTTTGCTAACGGGGCATAGCCTTTGCAAAGTGTGTTTGGTTGACACAACTGGTTCTGCTTATGGTTGAGGACCCACAGTTTTATCAGCATTGACTGATATATAATGGAGTTAGGATTTAATGAGAGCGGAGATAGTTTTTAGTTTTCCTCTGGAGTACGAGCATTTGTTAGGATGTCTTCCATGAACCCTGGCCTCTTAAGCTTTTCCCTCCCTCTGGCTCAATAGCGTCTGATGGGGTTAAAAGACTTTGATGTTAAAGGTACACTTTGCCGAAATTTCTCCATACAAATTTCGGGAGTGTTTTACTCCACTGTTTGACAATGTACATGCAAAGTTAAACATTCTATCGTTTTGTCTTATTATTAATTTTGTTTGTACGGAAGCAGAATTTTAAAATAAAAAGCCATTAAAAAGTTATGAGCCAACAAAGATTCGTTTTTCTTACTAATTTTAACGTAACTTTGGGTGTAAATAAGTAATAAAAGAAGGATGAAATCTGAAAAACAAAAACCGTACCGACAAAGATCAATTATCGAAGAATTCAATAAACTTTATTTGTAATTGATTTATGTAGTGGTTTTTTCATAAAACTCGATCTTCCAAAGGACGTTTCGTAATTTTTACGCGCTCGTTTTACTATGGAATTATCGTGCATTTCACTCAATAATGTTCCCCCTCGCACACTTGCACAATACTGTCTTGCGCACGTTTCGAACTATTTCGACTCAGTCTGCTGCTGCCTGCTGCCGGCTGCGGCCTACGTCGTTCGTATGTATGTAGACTAAACTCCTTTGCGCTATAAATTATTATCATTCGCACGTGAACACTACATTGACCCCTGGCTTGAACTTTGGATTTCGATACTACCTACATTATCTGTTTGACTTCGCAGTACAATTTGGACTCCGTATTTTCATTTGAAATTGGAATTGTTGGTTTGAGTGGACGCTGTGTCAGTGAAGTTGTGTTGGTTGATTGAGGAACTGGTGTGATTTGTGAACAACTACAAATAAACAATGGGTAAGTCGTACAATTTCTTATAACTAACCTATTTAGGTAGGGACCTCCTTGAGCATATTTTTTGTTATAATATAACAAACTTCTGCCCGCGACTTCGTCCGCGTGAAATTTTTTGATCCCCCGACCCACCCCGTCGCATCACATCGCCTTCGCTATTACTACTCAACTCCTTAAGAGTCCAATAGCCTTTGTCAAGAGTTGGGCAATCAAATGCAAAAAGATTTTCATAAATCCAACCGATACTTCCAAAGATTTGAGCTTTCAAACTAACAAACTCTTTAGCTTTATTATTTGTATTATTTTAAAACTATGATATCTTCTAAGATATTCATTGAAATCAAGTGATGTCAAGGGCAATTTTGTTCAATATTAAATACTTGTGATGAATAATGTGTTTATTTCAATAAGGTAAAACATGATGATAATAAAAACAACTTCACACATAATGCATTATTTTAGAACACATTTGATTACCATAAAAAAGGTTATAGTGAGTCAACCTTATATGGTAGACATCATGCTGTCGCGGCCTTTTTTTTAGTACATTTAAAAGGGAACAAATCCGTCATACATTATTTTTGAGTAGCTTTAACCGTTTACGCAGCGTACGCACGCAACGGAAGCTCTCAAAAGGAATATATTTTTTTCCGTTTTTGCAACATTTTTCATTGATGCTCCGCTCCTATTGCTCGTAGTGTAATGTTATATAGAATAGCCTTCCTCGATAAATGGACTATTCAAGTCATCATCATCTGCCTAGCCTTTTCCCAACTATGTTGAGGTCGGCTTCCAGTCTAACCGGATGCAGCTGAATACCAGTATTGGACCAGTTAGAATACCAGTTTTAAATGGACTATTCAAGTATAGAACACAAAAATAATTTTTCAATTCGAACCTACAGTTCCTGAGATTAGCGCATTCAACCAAACAAACAAACTCTTTAGCTTTTTAATAAGAGATTATAATAAATTATCTTTTAGCTAATACATTTTGTGGCTTTCTGCTCAGCTAAGAGCCTAAGACTTGGGGCTTGGGGCTTGAATGAAGACCGGCGCGGCGCGCGGCCGGGATCGGCGGCGGCGGCGGCAGCGGCGGCGTTTTGTGTAGGTAGGTAGGTACCTACACACACAAGGTACCTTATGTAGGCAAGACGCTCGCTCAGAGAGCGGCGCGCTACTAACTTTTATTTTGTGCTCGTGGAAATGGGGGGTGGAGTGCTCGAGTAGTAGCTGCTGTTGAGCTGCTGAAGATTGTGGGACTATATTTGCATTGTATAAACTCAATTTCCTTTGTATTGAATAATTTCATAGCACAGATGTGAGCTCTATGTGAGCTACCATTTACCGGGTAATAATATGTCTTTCATTGACTTGAATGTGCCCTGGCGGCTGATAGTATGTCATGCTCACTAAAATGTCTCGCTGACGGTGGCGTGTGTGTTGGATCATTTAGCTTAGCTCCCTTCAAAATGGTTGAGCTGAATGGTGCTGATCTATGCGTCATGTTCGTGAACGGGCGCCGTCAGTTGGGGCTGGTCATCAATTGGCTGCAACAGCTTATTAATTTTTTTTTTGGATTGTTGTTTTGTTAAGTACTATTTGCTGTACTCTGGACGCTCTTAACACGTACGTCTTTTTTATTTTATTACATCGTTCTCACATATAATTATAAATTCAACATTAATGATGTAACTAATATTTTTGTAAAAATATAATTTAAAAGAGTGTCCATGGAGTTTCTTGCCCGTTCTTCTCCATAGGTACCTACGCTTTGGAATGGGCAACTAGCTTCATATTTTCTGACTGACCGACTTCTTGACAATTCAAAAGTGCCTGTAAATGGTTTAATTGAAATAAATGCTTTGAGTTTGAGTTTGAGTAGGTATTTAGTAGGTATCCATAGTCCATACTCCATACATAATTATATTATCTAACCACTATCCCTTACCTATTCCTAACTCGTGTTGTTTGTATTTTAAGTAGGTAACAAAAATGTATAATACATACATACTTATGTATAAAGTGAGGTTTATAACATAATTTATCGTAAAATCAATGTGGCAGTCGTGAATCGGGTGAAAACGGTGGCCTTTTGATAACGTATGTAGGTATGTACCTGTTTTTATATCGTACTAAGTACTCATATAGGCATACTTGTAGTAGCTTTTCCCCACGCTTTTACCCCCGGTCCCGTAGGGCCGTAGGAATCTATCCCACTGCTCCGCTCCCATGAGTCGCAGTGTGATGTTTCATAATCATGTCACTCAGACTGGCTGGACAAATCTTCAAAATAACTCGCATTTAACAAGGTCAATAGGGCATTTTATGTGACGGCTAAACACCCTTATATCAGAATTTGTGACGCAACAGAATCTTAGATAATCGATCGAAAACGTGTCCAGCCATCTTGATAAACCACTTTTCGCTGGTCTCTCAATCTCGGTAACGAAAGTGATTTTGACGACATTTTGCTTATCAACGGGCGTCACATAAATTTGTGACAGGCATCGAGCTAAAAGTTTTGTGATACGTACAGCGGTTTAGTGGAAAAATGCAAAAATCTGTGTCCAGCCATCTTGATTTTACGTATAAAACTTTTGGCTGGCACTTCCGAATCTCAATAACGGGAGCGTTTTCGAACATTTTTCCTTTACTAACATTTAGTGACGCAATTTGTGACAGTAATAACGTGTGATTTATGGCGTCACATGTAAGGGTTTACGAGAAATCAATAAAAACTTAATGTCCAGCCAGCCTGAGCTCAAGCTGGCTGGACACATGTATCTCCGCTGCGTGATGATCTACGGCCTTCGAAATATGTTCAAATTTTTGTGACGGGGACGATAATGATTTACTGAATTTGTGACGGAGAAACTTTGAGTAGTTTCAAAGATATTGATCATTTAAATTTTCCCATACAAACATCCATTAATATTGTGAGGTGACCATAATTTTTACATAAATAAAGGATTTTTTTTTTAATCGACTAATCGGCCGGTAGCAGCCGCGCCTGCTTTGTATGATTTTCATAGATGGCGCTGAGAAAACACCGTTCTTCAGAACAATGTTTCATCGATGTTACCAGTTTCAACATCGATGTTTATGAACGATACATCGATGCGGCCATTTATTTAATTTTAACTACAGATAACTTATTAGAATCGTGGATTCTTATTGGTTTTTTGGCATAAAAATACCACAGCCAATTACTCTACTAAAGAAAATAGAATGACAGCGATACTCCCATAGACAAAATTACTAAAAATAAAATTGTGCGGACGGCACCGCGCTCGCTGTCACCGCTTATATCTCAGACTAAGTATCCTCTAGACGGAGCCTGAGCCAGAGGCGCGTGTCCTTTTCTTGTTAGTGTGCGGTTCTAGAGTAGTATTAGTGTGCGTGACTAGGGAAGGGTCGACGCTTCGAAGCATATCGATGGAATCTGTAGTACATCGATTTTTTACTGAACGGAAAATGCACAGATGGAAGCTAGTACCTACTAGAATAAAATGTGTGCTTTGTTAAATAAAAACTATGGAAACATAAATTGTTCGCAAAAAAACAGCTTCGCTACTGAAGAGAGTGAGACATTCCCAACAGCTTCCTGAGAACGGTAGCGGAGAGCTTCACGTCTCAAATTGTAAAGCTGTTTGTGCGAAGGGTGAATGGTACTAACTCAAGATAATAAATTGTTTAGATATTATGTTAATAGCACTATGGATTCTTTGGTCCGAATTAAATATCATATAATATTATTATAAATATGGTATTAGGTAAAATAATGTAGCAATTTATTACCAATGAAGGGTACAACTTAAATAAATACACAGACGCATATGTTTTATGATTTTATTTGCTGTGGAAAAATTTACACATTCGATATAACAAACAACAAACGTCGACACATCACTGCAGTTCACGCCGAAAACAATGCCTAGGTTAAACATTAATTTGCCTATGAAACTTGGATTTTTATCAATATGATACAAGACAATCTTGGTCTTAACATGTAAATCTTTAATGTTCATCGATTTTCTACCCTTATACCTCTGTAATTAACGATAAAATTGTATTCAAAGACTTACGTGTGAAATGATAATTCTGTGTCCTTTACGCCTCCTTTCGTTGTTCTTGATGAACAATATACAGCCGCACAGGACATATTTTCACTTTATTTATTTAGTTCTAGCCAAATCACTGTTAGTATTTTATATTTCGCATTTAAACTGCACCAAGCCGCAATGTTTTGACCGGACAATGTTTAGTCGGACATTTGTTGACACGAGTTACACAGACAGTGCGACGTTGCCAGACTTACATTAGCTATACCTTTTACTCGTTCGTAAACTCCGTGAAACAGACAGAGAAAACAATACTTCGTTTGACACACGGATACAAGAGCGGCAACAAGCTATAGCTCCGTCTAGAGGATACTTAGTCTAAGAGTTACACAGATAGTGCGACGTTGCCAGACTTACATTAGCTATACCTTTTACTCGTTCGTAAACTCCGTGAAATAGACAGAGAAAACAATACTTCGTTTGACACACGGATACAAGAGCGGCAACAAGCTATAGCTCCGTCTAGAGGATACTTAGTCTAAGGCTTATATATTTGATTAAAATGACGACCACCGACTTCATTTGCGCTTCAAACACTTAGGGCGGCGGTAAAAACAACGTTGTGGTACAAGGCGGGGGTTACTGAAGCGCAAATGGAGTTGATTGTCGTCATTTGAAACGCTCAATAAAATGTACAAATCAATAAATGTGATTTTATTTATTTTAGCATTAGTTATCCTGAAACAATATCTCTCTATGTACTTACCATGAAAAACACCAAAACCTACCTACTAAAAAGAGTAGGTATCTGCACGTAAATAAGCAGTAACATAAAAAAAAATTACCCCTCCCCCCCTTCCTCACTTCTACACTTTTGTCTTCTATCGATGTAAGGAGGAAGCGCTAAAGTAGCCCGCGAAATTCAAATTTTCTTACGTTTTTTTCAATTTGGCGGCAGTATTAAGTTGTACGATGATTAAAATATGATTCGCGGCCGTAACAAAATGTATTTACAGAATTATAATCTATAATTCATCAACACAACTCTAAGACCAAGTAATCCCCAAGAATGACTATTTCATGAAATCTTCACATTTGGGGATTATACTAAGTTAACAAGTTGTATTACTGATTTTAATGATTATAATTCTGTAAATACATATTTGTTACGACCGCGAATCATATTTTAATCAACGTACCACTTAATACTGACCAGTAAATTGCAAAAAACGTAAGAAAATTTGAATTTCGCGGGCTACTTTAGCGCTTCTTCCTTAAATATCTACAGTTGTTCGTATTAATATCACCAAAACACGGATTTTCATCCATTAAAGAAAACACCTTAAAATAAACTTAGTCCTACATAAAACCTACATTATTGGTAACCCTACTGCAGTGTTTGTATGGGAAGATTTAAATGATCAATATCTTTGAAACTACTCAAAGTTTCTCCGTCACAAATTCAGTAAATCATTATCGTCCCCGTCACAAAAATTTGAACATATTTCGAAGGCCTAGATCATCACGCAGCGGAGATACATGTGTCCAGCCAGCTTGAGCTCAGGCTGGCTGGACATTAAGTTTTTATTGATTTCTCGTAAACCCTTACATGTGACGCCATAAATCAAACGTTATTACTGTCACAAATTGCGTCACTAAATGTTAGTAAAGGAACCATATTCGAAAACGCTCCCGTTCGTTATTGAGATTCGGAAGTGCCAGCCAAAAGTTTTATACGTAAAATCAAGATGGCTGGACACAGATTTTTGCATTTTTCTACTAAACCGCTGTACGTATCACAAAACTTTTAGCTCGATGCCTGTCACAAATTTATGTGACGCCCGTTGATAAGCAAAATGTCGTCAAAATCACTTCCGTTACCGAGATTGAGAGACCAGCGAAAAGTGGTTTATCAAGATGGCTGGACACGTTTTCGATCGATTATCTAAGATTCTGTTGCGTCACAAATTCTGATATAAGGGTGTTTAGCCGTCACATAAAATGCCCTATTGACCTTGTTAAATGCGAGTTATTTTGAAGATTTGTCCAGCCAGCCTGAGTGACATTCATAATCTATACCTAACATAATCTTTCTCAATAGAAAGGCTACCTAACACAAAAAGTCGGCCAAGTGCGAGTCGGACTCGCGCACGAAG